>OX374640.1:17500-10017500 GCA_947347705.1 Nymphula nitidulata
GGACGCGGATCAGCGCGGACGCGGATCAGCGCGGACGCTGATCAGCGCTGACGTGGATCAGCGCGGACGCGGATCAGCGCGGACGCGGATCAGCGCGGACTCGGATCAGCGCGGGTCAGCGCGGACGCTGATCAGCGCGGATCAGCGCGGACGCTGATCAGCGCGGACGCTGATCAGCGCGGATCGGAGATCGCGTTGATGTCTTTTTACTTAGAATAGGATCATTGTTGTATTTTTTGTTGTATTATTGTCTGTATAGATATTTATTATATGTGTATAGGTAGGGTGACTGCATGTGGGGAGCATAAGTCGGTAGCGTATCCCATTCGCGCTGCCGGCTGTGCTCCATCATACTGTGGTCGCTCATATGTATATTTATTTATAGTTAGGGGGTAGATCGCGTGCGTAGAGTGGAAGCCGGCAGCGTATCCCATTCGCGCGGCCGGCTGAGCTCATTACGTTGGGCGATCGGTATTTATTAATGTATATATTTTTATGTAAGTATTTTATAATAGGGGTGACGGGTGTGCAGGGCATGGCCGGGATTGTATCCCATTCGCGTTCTCGGCCAAACGCTTTGGCACACCAATCACTTAGTGCTAAGTTTAGTCCACACTATGTGGGCATTAGATATTAAGTTAAAACCATAGCCATAACCAGAAAACCATGTGAAACAAACAATAAAATAAAAAAAAAAAAAAAAAAAAAAAAAAAAAAAAAAAAAACCTAACCTAACCTAACCTAACCTAACCTAACCTAACCTAACCTAACCTAACCTAACCTAACCTAACCTAACCTAACCTAACCTAACCTAACCTAACCTAACCTAACCTAACCTAACCTAACCTTTTTTTTTTTTTTTTTTTTTTTTTTTGCGTTGGAAAACCTTTTATAGGTACCCAGGAGCGAATGGGGCTGCCCCTGGGTTATGTGGGAGTCACCGGTGTAAAGTGCCGGCATACCCACTAAAAACCAACGTGTTTCTCAAGACCGCGGCTTGGACGCACGACAGGAAACTTTTCGCAATCACTGCCATGCGCCGAAGACTATGCGGTTACCGCCCGCTTCCGGGCTCACCAGGGATAGGGAGCACGCGCGAAACAAAACGCGTGCTCCCCCACGCAGGGACGCCTTGGCGCGGGTGACGGAGCCCCACTCCGTCACCCGCCGTCCCCACTCGGCGGTTGAAGGTGGCCGTAGAGCCGCCTTCTCCGGCCCAGCCTTCTACGGCGAATCGGGTCCGCAAGGGCGTCTTCCTCACGGGCCCGTTCCGCAGCCTCCTTCTGCGAGATGACTTCCTCGCAGAAGGTGGCTACCGCCTCCCAGTTTCTCTCACTGCCAACCATCTTCTCCACGACGGTCGGCAGGGAGAGGTCGCCCCCAATGACAGCGACTAGGGCACGGCGCTGTGAAGCCCACGCCGGGCAGAGCTCCAGCGTGTGCTGCGCCGTGTCCTCGCTGTGGCCGCACTCATGGCAGCGGGCATCAGTTTCCCGCTTGGCCGTGTTGTGCAGGTATCTGCCGAAGCAACCGTGTCCGGTCAGAATCTGCACAACACGGTAGGTCAACACCCCGTGCCGCTGCCTCATCCACGCCCGAAATGCAGGGCGGATGGCCTCTACAGTCCTGAGACCGGCCGTGGGCTCGTCAAGGCGTTGCAGCCAGGCGCTTAAAATGCGCCCCTGCGCCTCCCGCCTCCAGCGTGACACTAGCTCCGGCATGATGCGCCGGTGCCCCAACTCCGCACGAAGCTCAGCTCCGTGCTCGTACACCTCCGCTAGGACTCTTGCATCGAGATCCCAGGGAGGTGTCCTGGCCAGTAGGCATGAAGCCTCGAACGAGATAGTGCGGTATCCCCGGATTACTCTGACGGCCATGACCCGCTGCGCTCTCCGCAGCAGGGTCTTGTTATGGGCCGTCAGAGCATCCACCCACACTGGCGCACCGTACAGCGCCATCGAGCGCACCACCCCCGTGAAGAGGCGGCGGCACACGTCTCCGGGGCCCGCTACGTTGGGCAGGAGTCTGCCCAAGGCAGATGTCGTCGCCGTTAGCTTGGGGCTAAGAACCCGGAAGTGGCACTTAAAGTTCCACCCCGGGTCAAGTAAAAGCCCCAAGTACTTTAAAGTTGGACCGATAGCGACCCTCACCCCATTTAGATCGAGAGATGCTCCCGCGGGCGGACCCTTCCGCGGCCCATGAAAAAGCAGGGCCTCGGTTTTGTCGAGGGCCACCCGCAGACCGAGCCTCTCGATCTTGTGGACAACCTGGATAGTCCCAACCTTACCCAGGAGCGCAGCCTGCGCGAAAGTCGAGCCTCGGGCTGTTACGAGGGTGTCGTCCGCGTAACAAAAGATGCGGACGCCCGGCAGAAGGGCACCCCGCAACACCCAATCATACCCGATGTTCCACAGGAGAGGGCCTAGAACCGACCCCTGCGGAACACCGCACGTCATCCGCCGCTCGAACAGCCTGCCGTTTCGGTCTTGACAGGTGACAGTTCGGCCTCTTAGGTAATCTGCGATGATGTTTTGCAGATACCGAGGCAGCCCATGATAACGCAGAGCCTCGAGAATGCACTCAAACGGCAGGGTGTTGAAAGCGTTGGCGATGTCGAGAGACACCGCCAAAAGCACCCCGCCGCGAGAAACTGCCTCGGTAGAGAGGGCCTTCACGCGCATAATCGCGTCGATGGTAGAGCGGCCCTCTCTAAAGCCGAACTGACACCCGGCCAGATCCGGTCCCGTGGTCGACAAGTGGCTGATGATACGGCCCGCAACAATGCGCTCCAAAAGCTTACCGGCCTCATCCAAGAGGACAATGGGCCGGTAGGCAGAGGGTGAGTCGGCGGACCTGCCCGCCTTCTGCAGAAGCACTAGACGCCCTCGCTTCCACACCTGTGGAAATTTGCCGATCCTGAGGCACGCGTCGAAGAGGTTCCGCATGCGCGGTTCCAACTCCACAAGTGAGAGCGCCAAGACGCGCCCGTGAACCCCGTCGGGGCCTGGGGCAGTCTTTTTGGCCCGCAGCCTAGTGACGGCAGAGTCGTACTCGGCGTCAGAGATTGGCTCCACCGACCCTTCATCCGAGGACACGGCCCCACGAGGGACCATGGGCGGGGGGACATGTTCACCGCGAGACGGGAACAGTGCCTCGACAACGCTCTGGAGAAGGTGTGGTTCCAGAGATTCCGCTACCGGGGGACCTTGCCCGCGCAGTTTGCTGCGTGCGATGTGGTACGGTCGACCCCACGGGTCGTTGTCGAGAGACTCCAGCATCTGTTCCCGTGCTTCCGTCTTCGCCTTATAAATGGCCACTCGCATAGTCCGCCGCGCCTCAGTGTAGAGGCCATGCAGGTGATCCTCCCAGACCGCATCGCGGTAGGTGTTACGCGTGCGGTGGCGGTACCGGGCCAGCTCTCGCCGTTTGGCGGCACAATCAGCCCGAAGTGCTGCAATCTCCTCGGACCACCAATAAACGGCCCCTTTACGAGGCTGGCGGTGAATCCGTGGCATGGCGGCGTCACTGATCCGCTGCAGGGATTGGCGGAAGCGATCTGCCTCTGTGTCGACATCGGTTGGTAAGGTGGTCGATGGCGAGCACCAGTCCTCTACTAGAACCGCTTCCTCAAGGTGCTCTCTGTTTAGTTTGGTAAGAGCCCACTTGGGGAAGGTAGACTGCGATGTTGAAATAGGGCGGCCACCAGTATCACCCCGAGAAAAGATGTTGAACGAGATGTACTGGTGGTCACTCAAGGTTTCGGCCTCTTCTAGGACCTGCCAGCCAGACACGTGCGCGGCGAGAGCGGGGGTAGCGAACGTTAAGTCCACTATAGACCCCCCCCGCTGTCGCACGCAGGTGTAGGCTGAGCCCTGATTTAGGAGGATGAGACCGAACATGGCCATCCAACCTTCCACTGCCGCTCCTCGCGGATCAGTGCCCGGGGAACCCCAAGCCGTTGACTTGGCGTTGAAGTCCCCCAGAACCAAGGTGTGCGTCGAAGGCGACTGACGAACTGCAGCACCGAGCTCGTCGAGAAAGGCCTCAAACTCAGCCAGTGGCCTGTTGGGGGAGAAGTACACGCCAATAATGGCAGTGTCTCCCCATTTGGCGACGACGAAACCGTGCCCCCTCTGATGGACTGAGAGGGCTGGAGAGGCATTGAGCACCGACCTAATTAGAGCGACCGAGGAGTCTAGATCCGCAGCCCAGTTGTTGCAAGGCGGGACAAAATACGGCTCAGCGGCTACAGCAATGTGAGTGGACCACTCCCTCATGGTTTGCAAGAGGAGATCCTGCGCACCAGAGGAGTGGTTCAGGTTCGCCTGGATAAATTTAGCCGCTGGTCGTAGGGCCATTTATGACTGGTGACGTGTCCATTGGCTGCGGTTCCGAACTAGCAGCCTCTTGAGCGGCCGGGGTCTTGGCGGCCTTACTCTTTACCTTCTTCGGGGGGGACGTAGGGGCCTTGCAGCTCCTGCCCCCCAATATGTGGCCTGCCGGCCTCTTGGCAGCCGCACAAACGACACAGTGTGGCTCCGCAGAACAAACAGTCGCCTTATGCCCGGGCTTCCCACAGCGGTAGCAAAGATCGCTGCGGTCCACCCCGGAGCAGTGCGGCCGAGCGTGCCCTCGCTCCAAGCATCGAAAACATTTCATCGGGCGGGGCTCCACTGCGCGGACTCGCGCTGAGCTCCACCCGATCAGAAGGCGACCGGCCTCCAAGAGTTTGTTGGCCGCACCGACAGGGCACGACACCCACGCGGACCCCATTCCACTGGGAGCGCGACGAATTTCCCCCACCTTCACATTGTCGTGAGCACAGCCGCCCTTCTCGGCTATGGCCGTGACCAGCTCGTCCCTCTCTATGGAGTCATCCAAGCCCACGACGGAGATCTCCATGCACTTCGTGGGCCTGGAGACTCGGATATCCTCACTGTCGAAGATAGTCCTCAACTGCTGCGCCAACTCATCAGCATTGGGGCCCTGATTGTCCCCAGAGACTTGCAAAATCTTGCCCCCGGTGACTGCCGTCTTTATTTGTATCGGCGGGATCCCTAGCGACTCGATGTTTATGGCCGATCGCGCCTTTCGTATTATCTCCGCGTAGGAGAGGCCTGTCTTCTCCGCCTCAGGGCCGAGCGTTATGACTACAGCAGCCGTGCGGGGCTCCCGTACCTTGCGGGGCTTCTTGGTCTTCGCCTGCGCCTGCCCCTGCGATTTAGCCTTCGGTTTGGGTTGAGCCTGAGGCTTAGCGGCCGGCGCAGCGGGCTTCACCTTCTTGGCCTTACCACCCTTCCCAACAGTGGTCCAGCCAGCCTCTTTCGACGTCGAGGCCACTGGTGGGGCGGTTTCAGATGGAGTCGGTAGTGCCGGAACAGGCGCCGTCTTTTTGCCTTTTCCCTTGCCCTTCCCCTTCCCTTTCCGCTGGGACGAAGTACAAGGGATGATCGACATTGTCCCGCACGGTGAAGTGATGGCGGGAGGGACCCTCTTTTGCGGAGCCGCTAAGGGCGGGAAATCTTCTATGGAAGGAGAGTGCGACTGCGTACCTTCCCTCACTTTGTCCGCTGCCAACGGTGGCCGCGGTCTATCCGGAACTTTGAGGCCCTCAATGCGGGCGTTGAACATATTTGTGGCCGATGTCATGGCCGCCTTGATCTTTTCATCCACCACCGTGGAAACCGCTTGGAGTATTTTCTCACCATCCAAGGGTTGTGACTGTCCTGGCTCTTGCGGGCCCGGTCTTGCTGCACGCATGTCTCCGATTTGCTTGCGCAGCTCGTCCATGTCAGATCTGAGGCGCCTATTCTCCCGCTCCAACTTAGCAACTTCGTCCGACACGGTACAGCTAAGGAGCGATTGCGTGTACTCTCGAATTGATGCTGCAGAGTTTTTGAGGGCCTTTTGATAGGTCCCCTTCAGGTGGCTGGATGTGGAGGCCACTTTCAGGATTATCTGCAGTTCACTCTGTACAGCCTTGAAAATCTGGGCCGCACTGGGCTCTTCCTCCAAGGACATGACACTGCCCGAATTAGTTAGGGAGACGACAGAGGTTGAGCGCGTTCTCCTCTGCGCCAATTCCTCTGCGAACTCCTTCTCCGCCTCCAGCTGCATCGATTCCCGCATCTGGGCGTTATACTCATGTCTGGCTTTCGCCAAGCCCGCGAATTCCCCCGTTGTAATGGGGCGGCCTCGCCCACGGGCGGTAGTCAAAGAAGCGGGCTTTTTAGGTGCCGCCGCCACCTCAGTGCTCGAAGCACTGTCAGAGCCGGAATCGTACGACCTCCCTCTTTTACGTCCCGAATGGGACCCTACAGTGTCAATAGACACACACGAGCCGAAGTTGGAAGCCTTCTCGGCATCATGGTCAGACTCCTCGCTGTTTGCGCCACTCACCTGCGGACAGGGCGCTTTGTCCTTTGATCTTAAGCTCCTGTCGGAGCTCGTTTCCACAGGGAAACTCAGTCTAATAGATTTTGGTTTTGGTTTTTGTTTTTGTTTATTTGAGTTCAATTCCATAATTGTCCCACGAGTATGGGGGAAATAAACGTCCACCCGGGCGGTGCCCCCTGCACCCGGGTAACCCTAATACTCCAGGAGGTCGGGCGGTCTCCTGGAGGGGATCGCTAGCTGGCGGACTCTACCCGGCCCGCCACCCGAAGGCCCCCCGTAGCCACGGATCTCAACTACGGGGAATTGGGGTTTTTTATTGAGGTTGTCTCCTCGCAGGGCCAGCCGATTAAGGCAAGCCCCCCCGGTCCCGTGTGTGCCGATAGACATGACACCAGACACACACACGGGATAACGGGTTGCCCGACGGGAGGCCGAAACCCACCCAGCGACCGCAAAACCACGGTCGCCAGACCCGCCGCGCCGCGAACCTTGAAGGTCCGCCGTGCCACGCCACCCGAAGGCGGCCGCTGAGCCAGCCAATAAAGGCAAGCTCCGTCGGGACCGGCCAGTTAAGGCAGGCCCCAAGAGCCGACGCAAATGGAGCGTTGGAGCGCCCCACGCCGAAAACGAACGTTGAACGTTCCGCGGGCCTTGAAGGCCCGCCATACGCCGACCGAAGTCCGCTGGTCCTGAAAAGGACCTTTCCAACAAAGGCGCGACTGCGCCACGAGCCAAAGCTCCCGACACCGTCCGCATGAAGCGGACCGCGGCCTTGAAGGCCGCCATACCACGAGCCGAAGCTCCACTGGCCCCCCAAGGGGGCCCCCCGAGGGTGATTTTTTATAGAGGTTTTCTTCCTCACAGCCAGACGCACAGGGCAAGCCCCGTACGCCCAGCCCCCGACCCCACATAAATGCAGGGCTACGGGTTTGTGCGGCCGTGCAATGCCCGAAGGCAGCCGCACTGTGTTGGAGATTGGCCGGCTGCGAACCCATTACCCTACGAGCAGATAATGAATTCGCAGTCGCCCAGGATGCGCCGTCTGGACACGTTGTGGAACCACCGTTTGCACCGGATGACAGAACATCAAATGCAACAAGCGATCCCGACAACGCGCCCAGCACACTAGGAGGCTCCCCAACATGCACCCCAACCTAACCTAACCTTTTTTTTTTTTTTTTTTTTTTTTTTTTTTTTTTTTGAGGGGGAAAAAAGACATTTACGTCTACCCTGCATTGTGGGGAAAAGAACAATGCAGGGTTATGTGGGACTCCTCGGTCGAAGATGGTAAAGACCGAGACTACCCACTAAAACAACCCCCGTGTTCCTACCTCATCGGTGTCCAGGCTAAGGCTCACAGTTGCCCTTATGCCATTTGCCTGTAACCGGTTCGCCCGACTGGGCACGCTCTGGCGCATATGTGCGCATGATGTACTCCGCGGCGTTACACGGAACACCCAGTAACGCCGCTACCACTTCTGTGGGCCATCGTCCGAGCAAAGGGTTCCCCCACCCTTTACTCAGGACCCGCTCATGGGGCCAGCGCGCCGGCAAAAACCCTGCGCCGCCGACCAATACGTCTCCTCCTTATTGGGTCCGCCGCGGGATTCTCCTCGCGGGACCTTTCCTCGTCCTCCTTCGCCTTCATGACCTTCTCGCAGAAGGTGTGGAAGGCCCTCCACGCTTCCTCGTCCTGAACCATCGCTGCGACCACGTCCGGGAGCGACGGAGCCCCCCCGACCACGGCCGCCAAGTCGGCTCTCTCCCTACACCATCTCGGGCACACCTCCAAGGTGTGCGAGGCCGAATCATCACCATCGCCACACTGATGGCAGCTTGGTGTGTTCTCTCTCCTCGCCACGTTACAGAGGTACCTCCCGAAGCAGCCATGCCCCGAGAGGACCTGCGTCATGTGGTAGGAGAGTGCCCCCCATCTTCGCTCTGTCCACTCCTTCAGGACGGGACGAATAGCCGCAACAGTGCGGTGTCCAGCTCGCGGGTAGTTAAGATTCTCCCGCCAGATTTCCAGCGCCACCTCTTGTGCGTCGCTCCGCCAACCTCCAATTTCTTCTGGGAGCGGAATGTGTCCCCTGGCCTGCTTCTCCTCCGCGGTTCTGCAGTACACCTCCGCGAGCACCTGAGCGTCCAGGTCCCACGGCAGGGTCCCAGCAATAACGCACGCCGCCTCGAAAGATACCGTGCGGTATGCACGGGCAATTCTCACTGCTAGGACCCGCTGTGGGCGGTGCAGTTGTATCACGTTGCGCGGAGTTAGGGCGCTCGCCCATATAGGGGCACCGTATAATGCAGCGGATCTCACGGCTCCCGAGAACAGGCGGCGACACGCCGAACTTGGGCCACCAAGGTTGGGCATAAGTCGGCAGAGCGCCAGTGTCACCCTCCTCAACTTTGGAGCAAGTTGCTCAAAGTGGCTCCTGAAGTTCCATCGACTGTCGAGGACCAATCCCAGGTACTTCATAGTCGACCCGACAGCGATGGAAACGCCGCACACCATAAGCTCGGCTCCTGCCGGTGGCGCTCTGCGAGGCCCGTGGAAGCACAAGGCTTCGGACTTGTCCAGCGCGACTTTAAGGCCGAGTCGGCGAATGCGCCCCACCACCTGTGCAACCCCGGCAGTGGCCAGGATTTTTGCCTCTCTGAACGACTTTCCCTTGGCCGTCACCAGGGTGTCGTCCGCGTAGCAAAATACGTTCACGCCCCTGAGTAGGGCCCCTCGAATCGCCCAGTCGTACCCGATGTTCCACAAGAGCGGGCCGAGAACCGATCCCTGTGGAACACCGGATGCCACCTCCCGCTCGCCCCATCCATCCAATTTAGGGAAGACAATCTTTCTGGCGGACAGATATGCCATCACTATTTTGCGCAGATACACCGGGAATCGGTGGTAGCGCAAGGCCTCTCCTATGCAAACATGGGGCAGAGAGTTAAACGCGTTGGCGATGTCTAAAGACACCGCCAATACGACGCCGCTCCTTGAGATCTCCTCCTCGGCAAGGGCCCTCACCTGTGAGATCGCATCCATAGTGGATCTGCCCTGCCGGAATCCAAATTGTTGGTTGCATAGGTTCGGCCCTGTCGCCTCCATGTGCTCAATGAGACGGGCAGCGATAACGCGTTCAAAGAGCTTGCCCGCCTCATCGAGCAGCACTATAGGCCGGTATGAAGATGGCGAGTCTGCCGGCCGCCCCTCCTTCTTAAGCAGCACTAGCTTGCCCAACTTCCAGTCCTCGGGAAAGCGTCCCTCCCTCAGGCATGACGTTAGTAGGTCCCGAAAACGAGAGTCAAGGCCGTTTTTTAACGCCGTGACCCAAACCCGACCTGGCACACCGTCGGGACCCGGCGCCTTGTTCTTTGATTGTAGCCGATGAACGGCCGCACCGAGCTCCCCTTCGGTCACCGCAGGGACGTCTGCAGATTCGGTTGCCTCTCCAGGGCCAAAAAACATAGCCGGTGGCTGAAAATCGCCACTCCGAGGTGGGAAAAGTGCCTCCATCACTCTTTGCAACACCGCAGGGTCCATTCCCGATGTTAATGGAGGGGCCCATGGGCGGAGCTTCTTCATCACCAACTTATAAGGACGACCCCATGGATCGTTGTTGAGAGTCTCCAACAGCTCCTCCCAGGCCCTCTCTTTGGCCGCAGCAATCTCAGCCCTGAGTGCCTTTTTGGCATCTTGATAGAGAGAGTACAGGCGCTGTTCTTCTGTCGTGTTGGGTGTACCCCTCCTGAATGAACTTCGACGGCACCTGGTGTACTGGCGCCTCGCCTTGACGCACCTTTCACGCAGTTGGGCGAGTTCGACGGACCACCAGTACACCTGATGACGCGGTGGCAGCGACTTTACCCGCGGCATTGCGACGTCGCAGATGTGCGAAAGAGCTCCCCTAAACCAGGTCACTTCCTCCTCAATGGTTGGAGCTGGAGGTTTCGGTGACCAGCCCTCAACTTGCGACGCCAGAACGAGTGCCTCCCGATCTAGTCTTTTGAAGGCCCATCTAGGTCCAAGGTCCGACGCAGAACGACGAGTTGTGAGGGGTGGAGGATGGGGGGAGAGATCGTACCGGACGTAACGATGATCCGATAAGGTCTCCTCCCCCTCCATAACCATCCACCCTTGGATGCGATTCGACAGGTTGGGGCTGGCGAATGTGACGTCTACAATAGACCCGCCGATCATTCTAATGCAGGTATTTGTGTCTCCCCTATTGACAACGACGAGACCGTTCGCTGCGAGCCACTCCTCTACCAGAACTCCCCTGGGGTCCGACGAGGGACAGCCCCATTCAACAGACTTTGCGTTAATATCGCCAGCCAGCAGCACTTGGTGGGGCCGTGACCATCTTAGCACTGTGTCTAATTCTCCCAGAAATGCCTCGAACTCCGAAAAGGGGCGATTCGGCGAGAAGTAGACACTGATAACAACCACGTCCCCACAAAGAACAGCGACGAAACCGTGGCCTCTAAGCGATTTTGTAGCTGGCGGAGCTCCTGCACCTGCATTCACCATAACCGCGGCCAGGCTATCCCGATCCCCAAACCAATCGTCTCTTGCAGGAACCATGTACGGCTCTGCGACCACCAACACCTGTATGGACCACTGTGCCGAGCTTTGGAGTAAAAGGTCCTGCGCCCGGGCACAGTGGTTTATATTCGCCTGTAGAAACTTAATTTGGGCCATTTATATTTAGGATAGGCGACATTATTACCTCCTCGACGCCGTTCGGGGGGCGAGTTGGCTGAGATCGGGTGTTGCCACCAGACGTTGCCTGCATTCTTCTCGACAATTTCCGTTTGGGGGCCGAACATGAAGGACCCCCCAAACGATGTTTGGCCGGCTTGCCGGCCTCCGCACAGAGTGTGCAGTGGAAATCAGCATGGCATTCCACTGCACGATGACCCAATTGGCCGCAACGGTAGCATTGCTGCCCCCTTTCGACACAGGACTCACATCTCATTTGGACGTGACCGGTCTCTAAACACCGGAAGCAGCGTAAGTCGCGGGGTGGTAAGAGTTTCACCCGCGCTGACGACCACCCAACCAACAACTTGCTTTCGGCGACCTTTTTGGCTGCTGCCACAGGGCAACTGACCCATACCGCGCCCATGCTATACGCTGTTCTGCGGATAGTGCCTACTTTTATCTGATCCGCCGGGCAGCCGCCTGCTCTAGCCACGGCGTCTTGCACCTCGTTCGGCCTGATGGAGTCATCTAGACCCGACACCATCAATTCCAGGCACTTTACCGGACGCGTGACTTTGACGACTTCCTCGCTGAACAGCCGCCTGAGTTCAGCTGCCAGCTTATCCGCCACAGGTTCCTGCTCCGCTGCCGTGATCTCAATAATAGTGGCCCCAGTAATGGCCCTGCGGAACCTGGTAGATTCAATACCCAGAGACGCCGGGTCAATTTTGCTTTTCGCCTCCTGGAGTATCAGGCCATAATCTGCCCCTCTTTCCTCTGCGCCGGGCTGGATGGTCAAAACCACTGCTGCAGTTCGCGGAGGTCTTACGCGAGGTTTGTAAGCAGCACGCGCCTGCTGTTTCCCCTGCGCTTGACTAGGTGGCTGCTCACTGTCCTTCGCTTTCTTTTTCCCCTTTTCCTTCCGCGACACAGTCTTCCATTCCTCCTCTGCAGGAACAGGTACCGGCGGTGGTGGGCGAGCATCCCTGGATGACGAAGCCGCCTGATTTTCCCTAGTGCCTCGAACAGGATTGCGCCTCGTTTGAGGCTCCCCTTCCTTCTGGCTCTTGCCTAGGGCCTCCTTATAGGACATCGCCTTAGCGCGGGAGGTGCAAGGGACCAGGGTGAATCCTGAGGAGCCGGCCTCTGTTTCGTCGCGCACTTTTTCGTCTGTTTTGGCGGGTTGGGATTTCTTACCCTTCCCTTTACCCTTGCCTTTTTTAGGCACAGGTGCCTCCTGGTCTTGGGTGGATGCCTCATTCTCTACCCTTTCTTGGGCCTCGTGAGCGAGTGGAGGGCGAAGTCTCGGGACGGGATTGAGCCGGGACTCCAAGCCCTCAATCCGGGCATTTATACGGTCGCACATGCGGCCCGAAATTCGCATTTCCATCTCCTCCAGCTTTTTTGTCAGCACGTCCATATCGAATGCCGGCATCAGCTTGGACCCACCGGGCGTGGCCTGCGTCGTCTTCGGCGGCGACCTGCATTCGAGGGCCGTCAATCGGCTGCGCAATTCGTTGACCTCCGCCTGGAGACGGTCATTCTGTTGCTGCAGTCTCTTGTTCTCCTCAGTGACACTGTGCCGAGCAAGGTCCTTGGTGTTGTCCGCGATTACTTTTGCGGCGTCCTTCAGGGCTTTTACATATGTCCCCTTGAGTTGCGAGGACGTTGTAGCCACCTTTTCTATTATTTTAATACTGTCCAGCACTCTTGCGGTCATGCGCGCCGCTGTGACAGCTTCCTCTTCACTTTCGGATTGACCCGAGGTTTCCGACAAGCCTGTCTTGGACCTAGTTACGCGGGCCTCCGTGATCTCATCCATGAACTCCTGTTCTGCCCGGAGTTTCATTTCTTCTCGCTGGAGTCGGATATACTCCGCTTTGGCTTTCGCCAGTCCTGCGAACTCGCCCGTTGTTTTTGGGCGGCCTCTTCCTCTTCCTGAGCTCGATGCCTTTACTTTAGGCGTTTGCACAGACTCATCGCTGAGCTCCCCGTCATCTTCACTCATCCTCCTCTTTCTCCACAATCGCCCTTGTTTATCGGAGGTGTCTGAGACTACCTCTTTTGATGATACGCTTACCAGCGTGTTAACGGATGAATCCGATAAATGCTCCTCCTCGTCTACGTCTCTCTCCCTACTATCGTCGGTTTTTGTGTTGTTTTTAGAATGTACCATTGTTATTCCCACGAGTGTGGGGGAAACAAAAGTCCACCCGGGCGGTGCCCCCTGCACCCGGGTAACCCTTATACTCCAGAAGTTCGGGCGGTCTCCTGGAGGTGATCGCTCGCTGGCGGACTCTACCCGGCCCGCCACCCGAAGGCCCCCCATAGCCGCGGATCCCAGCTACGAGGAATTGGGGTTTATTATTGAGGTTAGCTCCTCGCGGGGCCGGCCAATTAAGGCAAGCCCCCCCGGTCCCGTATGTGCCGATAGACGTGATCACCAGACACACACACGGGATAACGGGTCGCCCGACGGTGACCGAAGTCTGCCCGACAGCCGCGGAATCGCAGCTGCCGGACCCGCCGCGCCGCAGACCTTGCAGGTCTGCCATCCCCCGCCACGGAACGTGGCCACTGAGCCAGCCAACAGAAGCTAGCCCGCACCCCAAAACAAAAGACGCGTAGCGCCTTGGGCTAAAAACGCCCCCATCACACAGTCATCGACCAACAACTGTCCGCAAGCCTTGAAGGCTCGCCATGCCACGACCGAAGTCCACTGGTCCTGAAAAGGACCTTTCCAACAAAGGCGCGACAGCGCCACGAGCAAAAGCTCCCAACACCGTCCGCATGAAGCGGACCGCGGCCTTGAAGGCCGCCATACCACGAGCCGAAGCTCCACTGGCCCCCCAAGGGGGCCCCCCGAGGGTGATTTTTTATAGAGGTTTTCTTCCTCACAGCCAGACGCACAGGGCAAGCCCCATACGCCCAGCCCCCGACCCCACATAAATGCAGGGCTACGGGTTTGTGCGGCCGTGCAATGCCCGAAGGCAGCCGCACTGTGTTGGAGATTGGCCGGCTGCGAACCCATTACCCTACGAGCGGATAATGAGTTCGCAGTCGCCCAGGATGCGCCGTCTGGACACGTTGTGAGACCACCGTTTGCACCGGATGACAGAACATCAAATGCAACAAGTGATCCCGACAACGCGCCCAGCACACTAGGAGGCTCCCCAACATGCACCCCAACCTAACCTAACCTAACCTAACCTAACCTAACCTAACCTAACCTAACCTAACCTAACCTAACCTAACCTAACCTAACCTAACCTAACCTAACCTTTTTTTTTTTTTTTTTTTTTTTTTTTTTTTTTTTTTTTTTTTTTTTTTTTTTTTTTTTTTTTTTTTTTTTTGCCCTGTGAAATGCCCACGCATACTGGTTATCCGGGGGGATAACGAGTTATGTCGGACTCGAACCGACTAAAACACAGGGTGCTCCGCTACCGCCGTATGTCGTCCAGGGAACTGTTATTTTTCATCCTGCGACGATGGCGAGGTCCTTTCGGACTCCACAAAGAGGGGGGCGTATGTTGGCCCCTACACTCAGAGGAGGGCTGTTACAGAGCCCCCTCTATTCCGCTACCCTACAGGGAACTGACGATGGCCTGAGCAAGGGGCGATCGTCAATCGGCTGGACCGTGCAATGTGGACGTCGGGACCCCCGTCCCCACGCCCACGTGGTCCAGGCTAGGGAGGCACCTGTCGTGCAAACTGGCGCCTCCTTCGCCCGCTGCGGCGGCGTCGGCGCGGGTCAGAGAGAGGGTCGTCTTCTCTGGCCCGCTCCGAGGCTTCCTTCTCCGAGATGACGGTCTCAGAGAAGGCTGCCACTGCGTCCCATGACCTTTCGCTGCTTAGCATGGACAGAACCACGCCAGGCAGCGAGAGGTCATACCCTATGATGCGTACTAACTCTTGTCGTTGTCGCCCAAAGAAGGGGCAGTCCTCTAAGGTGTGTTGGGCGTTATCCTCCACATGCCCACAGTGGGCACAGGCACGGCTCGCTTCTCTACCAATTCGGTGTAGGTAGCTCCCAAAGCAACCATGATTTGAGAGCAACTGCACCATGTGGTAGGTAAGCGAGCCGTGCTTTCTCCGCACCCATTTGTACAGGGCCGGACGGAGTGCTTCAATGGTTCTTACTCCATACGTGGCAGTGCAGAGCTTCTCCGCCCACTCAGCGACCAGTTCCTTTTTGGCGTGCCGCCGGATGCGTTCTATGTCGATTGGTGTTGCCGTCGTGATCGCATTAACCCTCATCCTGTATATTTTTGAAAGGACTTCCGCTTCCATCTCCCATGGTGGGGTTGCAGCAAGGGCGCAGGCGGCGTCAAACCCGATTGTACAGTAGCCCCTAATGATTCTGTTGGCCGCTATCCGCTGTGCTTGGCGCAGGTGGGCACGGTTGCGGTCGGAAAGGGCGTCGACCCATACGGGGCTACCGTACAGCGCCATTGAACGCAGTACACCCGCGTATAGCTTCCGACAAGTGCCACTGGGGCCTCCAACGTTGGGCAAAAGCCTTGCGAGGGCTCCAGCAGTACCTACTAACTTCTTCTTAAGCAGGCGGAAGTGCTCTTCAAAGTTCAGGGTGTCGTCTAACACCAGTCCCAAATATTTCAGCGTGTAGCCCACTTCAATCCGAGCTCGCTCTACCTCTATTATCAGTCCGGTGGTGCGCCTAGTCCGGGGAGGCCGAAACAGAATTGCCTCCGTTTTGTGAGCGGCAACTTGAAGGCCCAGCCTCTTTATTCGGCCTACTATAAGGCTGGTGGCAGCCGTCGCCAACGCAGCAGCCCTTTGTGGGTCCCTGCCTCTGGCCGTGATGAGAGTGTCGTCCGCGTAGCAGATCACTCCCATCCCGGGCAGAGGGGCTCCCCTGAGGGCCCAATCGTATCCGATGTTCCACAGGAGTGGCCCCAATACCGACCCCTGTGGAACACCGCACAACATACGCCGTCTCTGAAGGACACCACTTTGACCTGCATACAATACCTCCCGTGCCGTCAGGTAGTCTTTCACTAGCCTCTGCAGATATGCCGGTACACCAAAGAAACGAAGTGCTTCCAGTATTGTAGCAAAGGGGAGGGTGTTGAAGGCATTTGCGATGTCTAAGGACACCGCTATGAGCACCTCCCCCCTTTGTTGTGCCGCCTGAAGGGCACTTTTTAGTACCAGCACCGCGTCCACTGTCGATCGGTGCTCCCTAAACCCGAATTGGGCATTGGAGAGGCCGGTTCCACGGTTCGTTAGATGATGGTTAAGGCGACCCGCCAAGATCCTCTCGAAAATTTTGGCCACCTCGTCTAGCAGTACTATGGGCCTGTACCCGCTAGGGGAATCCGCTGGTCTGCCGTGTTTGTGAAGCAGAACCAGTCTCCCTGTCTTCCAGATGTTCGGAAATTTGCCCTCTGTTATTGCTCTGTCAAATAGGGAGCGCATCGAACCTCCAAGATGGTCCAGAGCCAGTTGTAGTACACGCCCGTGCATCCCATCTGGTCCGGGGGCGGTTTTGCGAGCGGTCATCTTTTCTATTGCGCTTTCTATTTCGCCTGTCGTAACTGGTGCCGTGGCTTGTTCGTCTTCCGGCTCGATCTGTTCCGGCGGCACCATAGAAGGAGGAGTGTGTTCTGCAACGTGCGGGAACAAGGCCTCGACGATATTGTTGAGCAGCTCAGGCTGCATAGTCTCGACTGCAGGTGGACCCTGGGAGCGCAGTTTGTCACGAGCCCTTTGGTATGGGCGACCCCAGGGATCCGCATCTATGCCGTCTAAAAGTTCCTGCCAAGCTCTGTCTTTGGCTTGTGCAATGGCCTTTTTGAAGGTGTCCTTTGCGTCGCGATGGGCTGACCAGAGAACAGCCTCCCTGTCCAAGTCGCGAAATCTACTTCTTCTACTTCTGGTGTAAGCTCTCCGGGCACTGATGCACGCCGCACGGAGATTGGCCAGTTCCTGGGACCACCAATAGACCTCTTTCTTCGGAGGAGGACGACGCACGCGAGGCATTGACGCGTCGGACACAGACTGGAAGGCGTCCCGCAGTCGGCTCGCTTCGTCGTCAACTCCAGTAGGCCCCTCCGGGGCTGGTACCCAGGAAGCTATAATTGCCGCGATTTCAGCGTTCTCCCTATCTAACTTCGTCAGCGACCAACGCGGAAAAGGGTCACGCCGCGCTGAGCTGCTACCACTATCTACGCTGGATGATATGGAGACCTCAAACCGGATATAAACGTGGTCTGAGAGTGTCTCCACCCCACCTAGCACACGCCAGTTACAAATCCGATCGGCCCACCCAGGGGAGGCCAGAGTGATGTCCACCACTGATCCCCCTTGCTGCCGCACACATGTCCATTCGCGTCCAACGTTGACAACGACGAGACCCATTTGCACCAGCCAATCTTCCAGCAGATCACCTCTCTGGTCGTTTGTGTCCGATCCCCACGCAGACGACTTGGCGTTGAGATCACCCATTAGCATCACGGGAAGAGGGTGAGCTGCGCTGACGACCTGCCCGAGCTGAATTAGAAACGCCTCGAAATCCGCCACTGGCCTATTAGGCGAAAAGTATACGCCGACTACAACGACCTCTTCCCAGTTCACTGCTACCACACCTTGCCCTCTGAACCTAACTCTGAGGGGTGGAGAGTTTAGTCCTCCAGCTATCATCACCGAACCGTCCCGGTCACCAGCCCATCGAGGTTGGTTTGGGACCAGGTACGGCTCCGCCATCACTGCCAGGTCAATTTCTTCCTCCGCCATGAACTGCACCAGGAGGTCTTGTGCGTGCCGAGCATGGTTCAAATTCCCCTGAATAAGACGCTGTGTTCTACCCCTGGGCATTATCCGTGACCATCGCCTCCACGGGCAGCTTCTGGGCTAACTTGGCAGGCCTTGCAGAGCTGGAGGACCTCGGAGGACCACGTCTTCTGCTATTCGATTGGGTTGGGCGACACAACCGGCCCCCCATGGTATGGTCGGCTGGCTTGCCATGAGCGGCGCAGACCGTGCAGTTCGGTTTCGCCCTGCAATCCGCGGCAAAGTGACCAGTGGCTCCGCAGCGGAAACATTGGTTGCTCCGGTCGATATTGCATGCGCAAATTTGCCGAGTGTGCCCTAACTCCATACACTGGTAGCACCGCATCGGTCGAGGCTCAAGGGCGACGATTCTTGCCGAGCTCCATCCGACCAGCAGGCGCTTCTGCTCTAGTAACTTTTTGGCAGCTGCCACAGGGCAACGGATCAATGTGGCCAACATGCCGTATCGGTCCATCCTCAGTTCCCCAATAGCAAAATCCTCCACCAGAAGTCCTGTCGCTTTAGCAGCGGCTGCAGCAACCTCATCGCAGGAAACTGAGTCGTCCATCCCCAGCACCCTGAGTTCCGCCTTTTTAATTGGGCGCGTCACCCGGACCGATACAGGGAGCTTTTCCTTAAGGGTCTGTTCTAGTCTTTGAGCCTCAACAACACCGGCCTCCTTGGGAAGTTCGAGGACAAGCGCCCCCGCGACCGACCTCCTAAAGTTGATGCCAGTGATCCCCAGTTCCTTAAGGTCAACATTCTGTTTCGCCTGCTTCATGACCTCGGCAAGCGTCAAGCCTTTTTCTTTTTCCGACTGTATAATGTCGACGACCACTGCTGCAGTCTTCCTTTCTCGCAGTTTAGGCGGCCGTTTTCTCTTCTTGTGAGCTTCAGTGCCAACTTGGGGTTTTCCTGTGGCCTTGCTGTTTGCCTCCTTTTGCATATTTCTTGCCTTTTCTCTTTTTTCTTTTCTTTGGGTGTTCTTGCTCACAACCTTGTTCCATCCTTCTTCTTCCTCCCTGTCCTGAGCTACAGCAGAGGTTGATGGTAGTTTCGCCGGGGTACTCGGAAGAGAAGTATTTTCGATCCTTGGTTGGACCTTTGTTTCCTCCGTCTTTTTACTCCTATTCCTTTTCTTTTTCCCGTTGTCCTTTTTGACAGGTTCTGGGGGCTGAGTCTCTTTAAGCACAGCTTGGCGTCTCACGTCGGCTGCAAGAGGCGGTCTAAGATTAGGTTCAGGCGCGAGTGGCGGAAGCCTTTTCAGGATGGACTCTGTGTTCGCTTCCATCATGTTTCTGACGGACGCAAGAATTTCCGTCCGCAGCCTGTCTTCGTCCTTCTCTTTTTGTCTGTCCTGAAGGCGTGGGTCCTGTGAAGGCGCCGGAGGTTTGTCTTCAGCAGCTTTATTGCGGATGAGCTGGTAGCGGCATTCTTCTAGGTCTTTCTCGATTCGCTCCGTCCTTTCTTTCATCAGCCTCATTTCATTTTTGAGGTGGTCGTTCTCTCGATGAAGCATTTTGGTCTCCTCTGTGATAGTGAGAGCTCCTATCCTGTTCATAACTTCCGCCATCAAAACACAGGCTCTCTTCATCTCGCCTTTCACGCTGCCCTTCAGCCTCTGGGACTTTTCGAGCATGGTCTCGAATACCTTGACCGCTTGCTTGCCCATCTCAATAAGCCCAGGGGCTGACGGGTCGTCAATATCTTCATCCAGTTTATCGGGGATTCTCCTTCCCTTTTCCCCGCCAGTGAAATCTCTAGCTAAGTCAGCAATCTCCTTAGCCGTTATGTCCTCCGCAATGTCAAGCCTTTTCCTCTCCCTCTCTTCTTTGGCTTTACCATAACCAACGAAGGTGCCAATCGTCGGTGGCCGTCCGCGTCCTCTTTTCGCCGTAGATCCCGGCGCAGCTGATGATGGCCTGAAGATCACTGACTCTGTGGACGACGAGTCGCTACGGCTTCTGCCATTACCTCTCTCCTCTCTTTTCCTTTTCACAACAGTAGATCTACTGCGTGTATTTTTCGCCGGCATTGAACTATCCGACTCCATTCCCTCTTTCAGAAATTTTGAAGTTAAAGCCGCTTGTTTTGCGGCGCAAGGGGTCTCGTATCCCGACCCATCTGATTCGGTCTCCATATCAGATTGTCCTTGGCTCCAAAGTCTTGCCACCTCTTTATCTTTCCCATAACAGCCGGACTTATTGACGCCGACTTCCTCACCACTCTCACTCGTAACCAATTTAACACTAGCCGCCCGAGATAACGGCAAGCGCCCGTGGTCAGCGGGATCGTATGACCTCGTGTCAACTGACACGGAGCAGTCTTGGCCCCCCCCAGATACGTGGGGCCTGCCATCGGCCGAAGCCGAAGGGAGGGATTCTCCACCTACGGTGGTACCCTCCTGGGGTTGTTTTGTTTTTAGATCTGCGTCCATGGTGGTTGTTCCCATTTTTTGGCGAGTATAGGTTCTCGCTTACTCCCTTTCACCACTAGTGCTAGGGACCAGACTCCCTCTGGCCATTCAGCCTATCACCACACTTCAAACTTAGGCTTGGGGCTTTTTTATTGAGGTAAGCTCCTCTCAGACCAGACCTCAGTGGCCTAGTCTCTTGGCCCTCTCAGTGAGGGTAACAAGTTGCCCGACGAGGGCCTGTCATACAGGGATCCCCGCCGCGCGTGACCGCCTAAAACGACCGTCAGCGAGAGATAGAGCTCCCGCAGGAGATAAGACTCCTAAACAAGGCGAAACTACGCCACGAGCCGACAAACAGCCCGTTCTCCTCCTGTCAAACCACCGCGTCTCCTGCCTCTTCTGACGAAACAGAGGAGCGCCGAGAGCGGCCCACGACACTCGGAAACCAGAGTGTCCACCGCGGGAGCAGAGCTCAACCGCAGACACCTCCGAAGAACCGAAGCTCCACTGGCCCCCCAAGGGGGCCCCCCCAGGGTAATTTTTTAGAGAGGTTTTCTTCCTCACAGCCAAACGCACAGGGCAAGCCCCATACGCCCAGCCCCCGACCCCACATAAATGCAGGGCTACGGGTTTGTGCGGCCGTGCAATGCCCAAAGGCAGCCGCACTGTGTTGGAGATTGGCCGGCTGCGAACCCATTACCCTTTACGGGCGGATAATGAATTCGCAGTCGCCCAGGATGCGCCGTCTGGACACGTTGTGGGACCCACCGTTTGCACCGGATGACAGAACATCCGCCAAAATGCAACAAGTGAGCCCGACAACGCCCCCAGCACACTAGGAGGCTCCCCAACATGCACCCCTTTTTTTTTTTTTTTTTTTTTTTTTTTTGACGCAGGGGAACCCATTTACGGGTTTCCTTCCCGGTTCGGGGAAACCGGAGAGGGGTATGTGGGACTCACGGGCTCTCTGTGTGCAAGTCCCGTCCTACCCACTAAACCCCTGCGAAGTTCCGACGCGCTGCATGTTGGCGCCGCCATAGGGGATTCATCACAACACTATGGACAGCGCCGCAGCGAGCTCTTGGCGTGCTCTTCCACGAGGTGGGATGGGATGCTCTCGGAACATAAGGAGCATCCCTCGTCGCAGAGATCGTGCAATGCGCATACCGTTCCCCAACAGTACCGCTGACCTCTACTCGGCAACGGCAGACTGGCATAGGAGAATACCCCCGCCCAGTCCGCCCGCCGGCGCGGGTCACTTCGAGGCGTATACAGCCCCGAAGTAACCCGGGGCGAGGCGGGGAAGGCCGAAGATGCCCCGGGACATTTGGGGCATCGACGACTGGTGGTGGCCGGTGCAATGCGAGACTCGGGCTTCCCAAGCCCGGGCCCCGCTGGCCACCAACAGGAGGAAGGAGGCTGGCAAACTGCCGCCTTCTCCGCCCGGTCCTTCTGCGCCGGCACGGGGCGGCCTGGGGGTCGTCTTCCCTGGCCCGCTCCGCCGCCTCCTTCTGCGTTATCACGTCGGTGCAGAAGGTGTTGACCGCGTTCCACGACTCATCGCTCGCGAGCATGGCCAAGACTACGCTCGGGAGCGAGAGGTCGCCTCCAATCGCCGCGGTCAAGGTGTCACGCTGCGCGGAGAAGCCGGGGCACACTTCAAGGGTGTGCTGGGCGGTGTCCTCATCGGCGTCACAGTGGTGACACCTTGGGGTCTCCTCTCTCCCGATGCGGTGCAGGTAGCGGCCGAATGAGCCATGGCCGCTGAGCACCTGCACCAGGTGATAAGAGAGGGACCCGTGCCGCCGTTCCGCCCACGTGGTAAGGAGGGGGCTCAAAGCCTCGACGGTCCTGCGAAGGGTACCGGAGGTCGGCCCACGAAGCAGGCTCTCCAGTTCCCCGAACCACATGCGGAACATCTCAATTCTCGCCTCCTCAAGGGCTGCGACCCTCTCGATAGCCACCATTCGCCGGTCGGCTGCTCTTGCCTCCGTGCGTAGCTTATAGGCCGCGGCGAGAACGTGGGCGGCTAGTTCCCACGGAGGGGTGCCAGCAATCATACACGCCGCCGTATGCGACATCGTGCAGTATCCTCGAATGGCCCTTAGTGCCATAGCGCGCTGTGCCCTATGGAGGGACGCAACGGCGCGGTGGCCGAGGGCGTCGGCCCATACCGGGGCCCCATACATTGCCATACTCCGTACGATGTTCGCATAGAGGCGGCGGCAACTGGCGCTTGGCCCCCCCATGTTGGGCAGGAGACGACCCAGGGCGTCGGCGGCACTCATGAGACGGGGCTCGAGGCGTCGAAAATGCTCGTCGAACCCCCATCGCCCGTCTATCACGAGCCCCAGATATTTAAAGTGGGGCTTAAGGGGGACGCGCACACTGTCCACCAGGATTTCAGTTCCCGCCGGGGGACGTCGACGAGGCCCGTGGAAAAGTACAGCCTCAGTTTTTGCCAAGGCCACTTTCAAGCCAAGCGACCCAATTCGTTGGACGACCAGGGTGCTATACACCGAGGCCAGCCGCAAAGTCTCTTCTAGGTCCCTCCCCCTTGCAGTGACTAGCGTGTCATCGGCGTAGCAGAATAGCCTGACACGAGAGGGGAGGGTACAACGCAGGACAAAGTCGTATCCCACGTTCCATAACAGGGGCCCTAGGACGGACCCCTGTGGGACACCGCGGGACATCCTATGGCGGCCGACCTGGCCACCCTGTCCGACAAACACAACGTCCCTTCCCTCCAGGTAATTCCCCACCAGCCGGAGCAAATAGCGAGGAACCCTATGGTAGCGAAGGGCCTCCAATATCGCCCCAAAGGGCAGTGAATTGAAGGCGTTGGCGATGTCCAAGGACACCGCCAACACCTGCTCGCCTATCTCTGTGGTCGCACTAACTAGGTCCCGTAAGTCCGACAGAGCGTCTATGGTAGACCGCCCCGCCCGGAACCCGTACTGCACTGGCGATAGGTTTGGGCCCACCTCTGTTAGGTGCTGGACGAGTCGGGAGGCAATCAGCCTCTCAAATACCTTACCGACCTCGTCCAGCAGCACTATAGGACGGTACGCTGAGGGATCATCTGCTGGCCTCCCATCCTTGCGCAGCAGGCACAGCACACCGTCCTTCCATTGCTTCGGGAACTGCCCAACACGGATACACGCGTTGAACAGCTCCAGGACACCGTCACCAAGGTGTACGAGCGACAAGCTCACCACTTTAGCTGGTACCCCGTCAGGGCCTGGCGCTGTCTTCTTGCCCTTGAGGCGGGCAGCGGCGTCCTTAAACTCCTCACCATCAATTGGGGGAGGATCATCCTCTCCGTCGGCCGCCGCCTCACTGTATGGCAGCGCTACGAACGGTGGGGTGAAATTGGCATCGGGAGGGAATAGCTCCGCCACGACCTCGCTCAGGAGTTGGGGAGTCATGGTCTCCGTTAGGGGGGCTCCGCGCGCCCTGAGTTGGTTGCGCGCTGTTTTAAAAGGCCGCCCCCATGGATCCCGATCGAGAGCCTGCAGCATCTCCTCCCTAGCGCCCTCCTTGGCGCGGGAGATGGCCGTTTGCAGGGCCTTCTTCGCCTCCCTGTATTCGCCATAAAGGCGGTCCTCCTCCTCCTCGTTACGAGCCTGACGCCTGCGACAGCGAGTATAGGCCCGTCTTTTGGAGACGCAGGTCGACCGAAGTCCAGCGATTTCCTCCGACCACCAATAAACTTCGCGGCGGTCCTTCGGAGGGCGCGCTCTGGGCATAGAAGCCTCGCACACCTGCGTGAGAGCGCCGCGGAATCTATCTGCGGCCTCATTTACATTGGGACCGTCCATGGGGCGGGAGCACCAGGCCTGAACTATGGCCGCCTCCTCCGCCAACTCCTTGTTTAGGCGGCTCAGGGCCCAGCGGGGACCGCGACCGCTGCCCGAGGGTCGGGAGACCCGAGGACGAGGGGCGGAAGTCTCGAACCGGATATAACGATGGTCCGATAGACTTTCCACCCCTTCAATTACCCGCCAGTTGACGATCCTGCGCGCAAGGGCGGGGGTTGCAAAGGATAAATCGACCACCGATCCGCCCCGTTGCCGCACGCAGGTGTGAACGGTCCCTCTGTTGAGGAGGGACAAACCACAGGCGATTGCCCAGGACTCTACGGCCTGACCGCGGACGTCGGTGGCCGGGCTACCCCAGAGTATCGACTTCGCGTTCAGGTCGCCCAACAAGAGAACTTGGGTGGGGGCGGCTCTCCTAACGGCGGCTCCCAGGGCCCCGAGAAAGTTCTCGAAGTCCACCAGCGGCCTGTTAGGGGAGAAGTAGACCCCAACAATGGAAAGCCCACCCCACGATACGACCACGTATCCGGATCCCCTTTCCTGGAGTATGGGGGGATTGAAACCCGGGGCAGGCCGGACTACGACGGCGACGGAGCCATTACAGTCACCGATCCAATTTGGCTGGTTGGACACCATGTATGGCTCCGCGACAACGGCAACGTCGACAGACCACTCCGCCATGACTTGTAGCAGCAGATCTTGTGCCCTGGCGGCGTGGTTCAAGTTCCCTTGGAGGAAGTTACAATGAAGACTTAAATCCATTACGTCTCCATTGCAACCTCCTGTCGCTCGGTGGGAGCGAGCGAACCCTCAGTGGGGGCGGGCGCCACCTTTTTAGGGGCGGGGTCCTTACCCTTTGTCTGGGGAGGGTTGCATTTCCTCCCCCCCATGGTGTGGCCAGCAGGCCTTTTAGCCGAGGCGCAAACGGCGCAGTGGGGCTTCGCGCTGCACTCCGAGCCCTTATGGCCGTCCTTGCCACACCGGAAGCAGAGGTTGCTCCTGTCGGTTTTGGAAGGGCATCTCTGGCGAGTATGACCCGTCCCGAAGCACCGGAAGCACCGCATAGGGCGGCCCTCCAGCGCCCTAACGTGGGCCGAACTCCAGCCTATCAGAAGTCTTCCCTCCACTACCTTCTTCGCGAAAGCCACAGGGCACTGCACGACAGAAGCCCCTAGACCACCCTGACCAGCACGGATATCACCGACCTTAATTTGGTCGGCGTTGCAGCCACCTTTCTTTGCGATGGCTGCCGCCAACTCCATCTTTGAGATCGAGTCGTCCAGCCCAGATACTCTAAGGTCAACACACTTTGTGGGCCGGACGACTTTAGCCACCCCGTTTAGGGCCTCCTGCAGTTTGGAGGCCAGCAAATCCGCCTTTTCAGCGGCCTGAACGCCAGGAATCTCGATAATCCGAGCCCCGGCTGCTGTCTGGCGGCACGTCATCTTCTCGATACCCAACTCATCGAGCTTAATGGTTTGACGTGCCTGCCCTAACACCTGCCCGTATGTGGCACCATTCTCGACCGCCGCGGCGTCCAACGTCACTACCACCGCAGCCGATTTAGGAGGCGCCAGCTTAGGGATGGACTTCTTTTCCGTCTTGGCCGGGGCAGATTGACCGCGGTTCGGCTTATTTTTAGTCGCGTCTGCATAGCTGGCCTTAGAACTGCCAGCTTGGGGCTGTTCCGGAGGGGGCTGGTTTTGTTTCTTCCCGCGTCTCCTGCGCCTCTTTTTCCTGGACTCGGCCATGGTCCACTCTTGCTCGACCGGGGCCTTGAATGGCACCGATTCGGGTGCCTCAGTGAGTGCCGATTTGGGTGCCGATTTGGGCGCCGCGGCCTTCCGGGAGGTGGATGGAACCACAGTGGGAGTAGACTGTTTCTTGGCTGACTGAACGGCCTTAGTCGTACCAGCGGGCTTAGGATTGGCCGGTTGATTGGCCGGTTGCTTGGCCGGTTGCTTGGCCGGTTTATCCACCGCGCGCTCAGCTGGCGCCGCCTTCGAGGGGGCTTGGGCAGATGATATTTTGTCGCTCGCAAGAGGAGGCCTCAATTTCTTCTCCGGGAGGAGGCGGTCCTTAATGCCCTCGAAGCGAGCATCCAGCATAAAACCGATTGACCTAAACAGTTTCGCCTCGAAGGCTTCGAGGGCCGGATCGGCACATGCGTTTAAGGCAGAACCAGCCGCCGGCGGCCCACTTAGAGAGACACTGGGCAGGGAAGGGCCTACCTCAACCACATCCATAGCGTCGCTGCAGGTTAACGCAACAACATCTTGAGGAGGCTGGTTGACCCTCTTCCTGACAGCCTTCAGCTCCGCCTTCAGATCCTTCATCATTTGGCGGAGCTCCGCCACTTCTTTTTTGAGTGTCTCGTTTTCTGCCTTCAGGATTCGGTGGTCCTCGGTGACGGATCTCCGAGTCATTTCGGAAAACGAGTCCTGAATGGAAGCCGCCGCACTTTTCAGCAGCTTCTGGAAGGGGCCGCTCAAGTGCGACGACTTCCTCGAAACCTCAAGAATTACTCTGCAGTCCGACTTCACCACCTCCTCTAGGTCGAGGGCGGTCTTTTCAGCCGGAACTGCGCTGGAAACATCCGGTATGGAGGAGGCACGTGCCTCAAAAAATTTGGCGCGCGTCTCTAACGCCCTTCTCTCCATCTCCCTTATATCGCTGTCGTAGCGGAGCTGGCGTGCCTCTTTCTCGGCCGCCGCAGCTTCCCGCTTCGCCCGAGCGAGACCAACACACTCCTCGAGGGTAGGGGGGCGACTGCGCCCGCGCTCTTTCCCGATGGAGTCAGAAATAGGGGCCAGCGAACGCTTTGTCCACTTCGAGCCCTCAGAGTCCGAGCCTGAATCAGACCTCGACGCCTTGGATCCCTTTCGTTTCTTTTTTAACTGCTTATGACGCCGCCGCCCAGAAGCGGTAACGGCAGTGGCGTCAGAGATGTCTCCAGCCTGTAGTACCGAGTCGGCGCCTGACACAACCGACCAGAACGATTTTTCGGACGACTCAGAGCCGTCAACCTTTCTCTTAAGCGGTGTGGCCGAAATCGCCGTACCCGCATCACTTAATTCTAGATCCTTATGGACTAACCTTACACTACAATTTTTTATAAGTTTATTTACATTATCTACATTTTGTACACTTATTCTACTATTTACAGACGACGCTGAACCGCTGCGTGAACGCGCGGACTTCGGCGCCCCGAGGCTCCTAGAGCGGAGCTCACGACCCTCACTAACACACGCCTCGGTAACAAACTTAACACCCGACGGCCCGGATACCGCCTGGCGCCCGCTCTCAACGGGTTCGCATGTGACGTCACTTAGTGACGAGGCGGAACTTGGTTTTGCCGACCCCAAAAACGAACGGCTGCCCGTAGCCGCCTTGCGCGGTCCTGCGGGGGGGATTTCTACCCCTTGGGGAATTATGTCTTTCAAACCAAATTCCATGATTGTCATTTTAAGGCATGACTGCCTTGTTTAGTCGCTTGGGACTGGACACCCTCCAGCCATGCACCCCATCGGCACGTTACCACCACCTTGGGGTTGGGGTAATTTTTTAGTGTGGTTTCCTTCCACGCAGCCCGACGCTCTCTGCGCCGAACTCCCGGCTCCGCAGAGTAACGGGTTGCCCGACAGCAGGCCCCACTGGACCCACCGCCGCGCCACGAGCCAAAACTCGCTTAACGCCGAAAAGAACGATGAACGTTCCGCGGGCCTTGAAGGCCCGCCATACACCGACCGAAGTCCACTGGTCCTGAAAAGGACCTTTCCAACAAAGGCGCGACTGCGCCACGAGCAAAAGCTCCCGACACCGTCCGCATGAAGCGGACCGCGGCCTTGAAGGCCGCCATACCACGAGCCGAAGCTCCACTGGCCCCCCAAGGGGGCCCCCCGAGGGTGATTTTTTATAGAGGTTTTCTTCCTCACAGCCAGGCGCACAGGGCAAGCCCCATACGCCCAGCCCCCGACCCCACATAAATGCAGGGCTACGGGTTTGTGCGGCCGTGCAATGCCCGAAGGCAGCCGCACTGTGTTGGAGATTGGCCGGCTGCGAACCCATTACCCTACGAGCGGATAATGAATTCGCAGTCGCCCAGGATGCGCCGTCTGGACACGTTGTGGAACCACCGTTTGCACCGGATGACAGAACATCAAATGCAACAAGCGATCCCGACAACGCGCCCAGCACACTAGGAGGCTCCCCAACATGCACCCCAACCTAACCTAACCTTTTTTTTTTTTTTTTTTTGACGCAGGGGAACCCATTTACGGGTTTCCTTCCCGGTTCGGGGAAACCGGAGAGGGGTATGTGGGACTCACGGGCTCTCTGTGTGCAAGTCCCGTCCTACCCACTAAACCCCTGCGAAGTTCCGACGCGCTGCATGTTGGCGCCGCCATAGGGGATTCATCACAACACTATGGACAGCGCCGCAGCGAGCTCTTGGCGTGCTCTTCCACGAGGTGGGATGGGATGCTCTCGGAACATAAGGAGCATCCCTCGTCGCAGAGATCGTGCAATGCGCATACCGTTCCCCAACAGTACCGCTGACCTCTACTCGGCAACGGCAGACTGGCATAGGAGAATACCCCCGCCCAGTCCGCCCGCCGGCGCGGGTCACTTCGAGGCGTATACAGCCCCGAAGTAACCCGCACCGACGGCTCCCTTCACCGCCCCGTTGAGGGCGGATCGGGGGGCCTCGCCTCCCGCGATCCATCGGTGACAGGGGCGGCAACGGAGGGCGGCCTACGGCCGCCGCCACCGCCACCCCCGCCAGCGAGGGATCTGCCTCGTGTGCGTCGCTTCAGCTGCTGTAAGCAGCATTTACTGCCCACCATGTGGTTAGCCGGTAAACCGGCATCAGCACACGGGGGGCAGTGAAGCGGCGCCGAACATTCGACGGCCTTGTGGCCCGACTGGCCGCAGCGGAAGCACGCTCCGGAGCGGTCAGTTGCCGACGGGCACTGCGGCTTGGTGTGCCCCACACCCAAGCAGCGGTAGCACATCATGGGTCGCTGCTCCAGCACGTAAACGCGCGCAGAGCACCAACCCACGGTGAGCTGGCCGTCCTTGTTGATGAGCTTCGCCGCAGACGCGGGGCAAGTGACCCTGACGGATCCCGAGCCCCACCGGCCGCGGCGAATCTCGCCAACACGAACCCTATCGAGGGGACACTGTCCAGCACGAGCGATCGCCCCCCGAACCTCGTCCCCCCGAATGGAGTCATCCAGCCCAGTCACGCGCAAATCAGCGCACTTGACAGGGACTGCGACACGCACATCGTCACCAAGCACCTCTTGTAGTCGCTCAGCGAAGCGGTCAGCCCGTTCCGCGCTATCCTGGCCCAAAACTTTCAGCAGTCGGGCCCCTGTCATCGTGTGATGTACTCGGACTAAGGGGCAGTCTGGATCGTTCGTCGTGGCGTCTCTTGCCCGCCGCAGCGTGTCCGCGTAAGTAACGCCGCGCTGCAAAGCCTCGGGCGAGAGCGTTACGGAGACGGCGGCGATGGCTGGCACCCTCAACTGGCCGCGTCTGCGTCGCTTCCTCTTCCTTTTCTTTTTCTTGGCGCCACTCTGAGCCTCACGCGGCTGCGGCGCTGGGGCACGTGCTTCCCGTTGCGCGGGAGTCATAGCGGCGTCAGCATACGACGCTCTCGTGGCGGTCGCTGCGCCCTGCTGCGCCCGACGATGAGGGGCAGTTGGGGGCGGCTTAGGCGCCGCTGCTGCTCTGGCCGGCTGGGCTGGTTTCGCCGGCTGGGCTGATGGGACCTTGGTCTTGCCCTTCTTCTTATTTTTGCCAACGAGGGAGAAACCACCACGCTCCATCTCCACCTCGTCAACAACGTCTCGCCTCTCATTTCTTCTGTCCGCCGCCAAAGGCGGACGAGCCATAGGCTCCGGCGTCTCTGGCCCAAGACGTGCGTCTAGCACGCGCCCAAAAAGACGCATTAGCCGTGCGTCCTCGACATCTCGGTCGCAGTCAGGTCCAGGTTTCCCCACATGCGACTCCTTGGGTGCTGTCACGCTGACTTCAGGAAGCTCCTCAAGGTCCATCTGCGCGCCATTAGTGCCACGATCAGGCGGGGGCGGGCACGACGGCGCGGGCGCGGGTGCGGGTGCGGGTGCGGGCACGAGAGCGGCCTCCAGCCGCCGCTGCAGCCCCTGACACTCCTCGCGAAGCCCCGAGCACTCACCGCGTAGCGCGTCAACCTGCGCGCGCAGGAGGTCGATCTCTCCGGTGAGGCGACCGTTATCGGCTTGAAGCCGCCTGACCTCTGCAGTGGCCGTCCTCTCGTACATCGCGTCGAGTGTGTCTTCGATGCGGCTGGCCGACAACTTCAAGTTGCGCACCCACGTCCCTTTCAGATTTTTGGACCTCACCGCTATTCGTCCGATCACTGCCAGATCGTCCTTGGCCCGGCACCTCAACGCACTGAGCGGTGGGTCCGATGGTCGCTCTCCAGGTGGCGGCATGCGACAGCGAGCCCAAGAGTTGCTCGCGATCTGAGCCAGCCTTCCTATCTCCTCCTCCGAATCAAGTTCCGCCAGGGGCCCGCCTCCCAGCTCATCTTCTCGCTCCTTAGAAGACCGCCGCCAAACGTCTATAAGTGCGGCCGACGGGGCCAACGGGGCTGTGGGGGCCAACGGGGTCGACGGGGCCGTGGGGGCCAACGGGGCCGACGGGGCCGTGGGGGCCGAAGGGGCCGACGGGGCCAATGGGGCCCTTGGTGGTGTCATTCCGGTGCTCGCACTAAGGCGAGGCATCCTCGTCAGGATGACTTTGGCTTCTGGCAGCCCTTCCCGAATACTGGGTGGTTCAGCTGGAAGCCGCTTCCTACTTCCTTTTCTTAGCAGGCGTCCCCCTATCTCCCGCTCGAATTCGTCACGCGCACTGATGGACGCGTCAGAAAACATTGAGTCATCGCTGTCTAGAGCGCCCGACATGGCGCTGCCGCTCCTTGAGAGCTCGTCGTCAATTTCCGAGCCACAGCCTACACTGCTGTCCCGGCTTCTCCCGTCTCTATCCTCCTTACTCCTCCTTGCACAGAGACGCCCAGAGGCGCCCCCGACGCGATAGTTGCCCCCCCCAGAAACGGTGGGGCTGCCTGGACCCGAAGGCCCAGGGAGGGATTCTCCGGCCGCGGAGCGACCGGTACCCTCCTGGGGTAGTTTGATTTTACTATTCGCGTTTTCCATTTTTTAAAATCTCCCGAAACCAACGTCAAAAACAAAACAAAACTAAAAAGAAAGAAGAACAGAAGAAGAAGAAATAAATTTAAATAAAACAAACAAGAAAAGAAAAACAAAAAGACAGAAAAATAAACAAGAAAAGAAAATGGTCCCGGGGCTTGGGACCGGGCTCCCCCCGGCCACTCAGCCCATCGTCACCCCGAGAAAACTTAGGCTTAGGGCCGGCGGCGTCAAAAGACGTTGAATGCCAATAAGCAGACCGCCGACACAGAACCGCCTTCCTCCGCAGTCTCCCTTCCGAAGAGGGGAGGACCGGAGAAGGCCTCCACAAACTTCGGGCATATTAAGCCCCCGACAAAGAGGAGTCAGCGGGAATCCAGCTGATGTGGACTCAACCGCTTTCCCCTGGTGGGAATCCGCAAATGTGGACTCTTCCACCCCTACGTGACCGCATAAGCGGTCCGCGGGCCTTGGAGGCCCACCATCCCACGACCCGAAGGTCCGCTGCCCCCCAAGGGGGCCCCACCAGGGTAATTTTTTAGAGAGGTTTTCTTCCTCACAGCCAGACGCACAGGGCAAGCCCCATACGCCCAGCCCCCGACCCCACAAAAGAGCAGGGCTACGGGCTTGTGTGGCCGTGCAATGCCCGAAGGCAGCCACACCGTGCTGGAGATTGGCCGGCTCCGAACCCATTACCCTAACGAGCGGATAATGAGTTCGCAGTCGCCCAGGATGCGCCGTCTGGACACGTTGTGGGACCCACCGTTTGCACCGGATGACAGAACATCCGCCAAAATGCAACAAGTGAGCCCGACAACGCCCCCAGCACACTAGGAGGCTCCCCAGCATGCACCCCAACCTAACCTAACCTAACCTTTTTTTTTTTTTTTTTTTCGTTGGAAAATCCTTTATGGATACCCAGAAGCGAGTGGGGCTGCCCCTGGGTTATGTGGGAGTCACCGGCTGAAGGCCGGCATACCCACTAAAAACCAACGTGTTCCGCGACAGTCGAGGCTTCGACGCACGACAGGGGACTCATCGCAATCACTGTCATGCGCCGTAGGCTGGTCGACTATGCCCGGCTACCGGGCCCACCGGGGAAAGAAGGGAACACCAGCAGAACAAAAGGTGTTCCCCCGCGCTGGGACGTCTGGCACGAGCGGCGGAGCCCCACTCCGTCACCCGCCGTCCCCACTATGGCGGTTGAAGTTGGCCATGTAGCCGCCTTCTACGGCCAGTCCTTCTTCGTCGGATTTGGTCCGCGAGTGGATGTTCCTCGCGGGTTCTTTCCGCGGCCTCCTTCTGTGTCATGACAGCTTCACAGAAGGAGGCTACCGCTTCCCAGTTTACGTCACTGTCGACTATCTTTCTCGCGACGGTCGGCAGTGAGAGGTCATCACCTATGGTGGCGACCAAGGCACGACGCTGTGTATCCCACGCAGGGCAGTGCTCCAGCGTGTGCTGGGCCGTGTCTTCGTCGCAGTTGCAATGGTGGCACCGTGGGCTAGGCTCTCTTCCGGCCACGTGGTGCAAATACCTGCCGAAACAGCCATGCCCGGTAAGGATCTGCACCATCCGGAAAGTCAGCACGCCATGGCGCCGCGTCATCCAGTCCTTGAAAATAGGACGGATTGCCTCTACGGTCCGAACGCCGGCTGTGGGCTCTTCTAGGCGATTTAGCCAATCCCTCAATAGGCTCCTTTGCGCTTGTTCTCTCCAGCGCCGGACCACCTCCGGCATTATACGCCGGTGACCATGTTCTGCACGCAGTGCAGACCCGTGTGCATAGACCATTGCCAGGACCCTCGCGTCGAGGTCCCATGGTGGCGTTTTGGCCAGCAGACACGCGGCTTCATAAGAAACCGTGCGGTAGCCCCGAATGACTCTAACGGCCATGACCCGTTGCAACCTTCGCAGTAGGGTCTTATTTGGGGCCGATAGTGCATTTACCCATATAGGTGCGCCATAGAGGGCCATGGAGCGTATCACCCCCGTGTAAAGGCGGCGGCAAACATCCCCAGGACCCGCAACGTTAGGTAGAAGTCTGCCTAAAGCAGCTGTTGTCCTTGTTAGTTTGGGGCTGAGCTGCTGGAAGTGAGCAACGAACTTCCACCTCGGATCAAGCACCAGTCCCAAATATTTCATCGTTGGGCCGATGGCAACGCGGACACCGTTCAACATGAGTGAAGCACCAGGGGGCGGACCTTTCCTGGGCCCATGAAAAAGGAGGGCCTCAGTTTTTTCAAGAGCCACCCGGAGACCAAGCCTTTCGATCTTATGTACTATTTGAATAGCTCCGACAGTTCCGAGACGGACAGCTTGCTCGTACGACATAGCCCGGGCTGTGATGAGGGTATCGTCCGCGTAGCAGAAGACTCGCACGCCTGGAAGAAGTGCGCCTCGCAGCACCCAATCGTATCCGATGTTCCACAAGAGTGGGCCAAGAACCGACCCCTGTGGAACACCGCATGTCATTCTTCTCTCAATGATGTTACCTTCTCTTGTCTGGCACACTACAGATCGGTTTTGCAAATAATTGGAAACTATGCGGCACAGATATAAGGGCACTCCGTGGTAGCGGAGCGCCTCAGCAATACATTCAAAAGGCAGCGTGTTGAATGCATTGGCGATGTCAAGTGACACCGCCAACAGTACACCGCCGCGGGAAACAATCCTATCAGAAAGGGTTTTTACACTCATGATTGCATCAATGGTAGACCGAGCCTCTCGAAAACCGAACTGGCATTCAGCTAAATCGGGACCAACGGACTTAAGGTGACTGGTGATGCGGCATGCGATAATCCGCTCCAGTAACTTACCGGCCTCGTCCAAGAGCACGATAGGCCGGTAGGCGGATGGCGAGTCTATTGGTCTGCCCTGTTTTTGTAGCAACACTAGCCTGCCCTTCTTCCAAATTTGTGGAAATCTTCCTGACATTAGGCACAAATCGAAAATATTGCGTATGCGCTGCTCCAGCTCCACGAGAGAGATTGCCAAGACACGGCCGTGGATACCATCGGGTCCTGGAGCGGTCTTTTTGGCGCGAAGCTTTGTAATTGCCGCGTCATATTCCCCGTCGGTTATAAGAGGCGGCGGATCATTTGAGTCAATGTCGGTTGTTACAGCACTACGACGGCGGGTCATTGGCGGTGGAATGTGTGGAGCTCTCTCAGGAAAAAGGGCCTCAATAACACTTTGTAGCAGTTGTGGTTGTAGTGATTCCACAATCGGAGGGCCTTGTCCACGCATTTTATTGCACGCAGCACGATAAGGGCGTCCCCATGGGTCGTTGTCGATGCTTTCAATAAGTCGTTCGCGAGCCTCCGTCTTGGCCTTAAATATAGCTGTACGCATCGTTCTGCGAGCCTCTGTATATGCGCCGTGAAGGTATTCTTCTAGCCCCTGGTCTCTATTGCCGTTACGGGTGCGGCGACGATATCTGGCAAGTTCTCTACGGCGAGCAACGCAAATTGCGCGCAGCTCAGCCAATTCACTTGACCACCAATATACTGCTCGCTTCGGTGGCTGGCGTCGTGCTCGTGGCATAGCTGAGTCGCTGACTCGCTGCATGGCGGCGCGGAACAGGTCAGCCTCCAAATCGGCGTTGTCCGTCATATTACTAGAGGGGGAGCACCAGGTCTCAACAAGAACCGCCTCCTCAAGGTACTCTTTATTTAATTTTGTTAAGGCCCATTTTGGAAAAGGGTTCCTAGACAGATTCGCTGAGAGACTATCACTGCTGTCGGTGGGACGAATGTCAAATCTAATATAAAGATGGTCGGAGAGCGTTTCCGTATCGGTCAGAACATGCCAGTCGTGTACCTGCGCGGCGAGAGCAGGGGAAGCGAACGTAAGGTCCACTATCGACCCGCCCTGCTGTCGCACGCAAGTAAAGGCTGAGCCCTGATTTAAAATTACGATGCCGAACATGACCATCCAGGCCTCGACTTTTTGTCCGCGAAGATCCGTTACAGGGGAACCCCAAACCGCAGATTTGGCGTTGAAGTCCCCTAAAACTACAACAGGGGACGGAGAGATTCGACGAATAGCCGTACCAAGTTCGCCTAAAAAGATTTCAAACTCCGACAAGTTTTTGTTAGGAGAAAAGTACACGCCGATGATGACGATTTCCCCCCATTTGACAGCCACAAATCCATGACCCTTTTGACAGATGGAGAGGGGTGGAGACAGGTTTATTGCCAGCTTAGTTATTGCGACGGTTGAGTCCAGGTCCGAGGCCCAGTCTGAGCCGGAAGAGACAAAGTATGGCTCTGCAATTACCGCGATGTGTATTAACCCCTCCCTCATGGATTGCAGTAGAAGGTCCTGCGCACCAGAGCAGTGGTTAACGTTCGCCTGTATAAACCTAGACATTGGGTGTAGATCCATCGGCGATTGGAGTCGTGTCCATGGGCTGTTCTGTTGCAGCCTGCTTGGCGGCTTGGGTCCTAGCCGCTGTCTTGCCCTTCTTAGGTGTTATGATAGGAGCCTTACAGCTCCTACCTCCCATAACGTGTCCCGCTGTTCTTTTAGTAGCCGCACAAATTAAGCAGTAGGGGTTAGCTAAGCATTTGGCCGCCTTATGACCGGACTTTCCACAGCGGAAGCACAAGTCGCTTCTGTCTTCACCCATACATTGCTGCCGGGCATGTCCTCTCTCAAGACAGCGGTAACATCTTATTGGAAGCTTTTCCACTGCCCGAACACGTGCTGAGCTCCACCCGACAAGGAGACGTCCTGCCTCAAGGATCTTTTTAGCTGCAGCAATGGGGCATGACACCCACGCGACGCCCATATCCCCAGGACCAGGACGTATTTCACCCACTCTAACTTGATGGTGAGCGCAGTTCCCTTTTATCGCAACAGCGGTGACTATTTCCTCTTTTAGAATGGAGTCATCCAGGCCAATGATAGAGAGCTCCATACATTTGGTAGGTCGGGAGACGCGAATGTCCTCATCCTCAAAAATACTTCTCAGTTGCTCAGCGAGAGCGTCAGCTTTTGCAACCTGTTCCTCACCAGATACCTGTAGTATTTTGGCACCAGTGACCGCGGTGGTGGTGTTTATTGGCGGGATACCGAGCTCTTCTATATTGATGGTGGTTCGTGCTTTCCGAATCACCTCAGCATATGTGATGCCACGTTTTTCTGCCTCTGGGCCGATAGTGAGCACCACCGCAGCCGTGCGAGGCTCTCTGACCTTGCGTGGCTTTTTCGTCTTAGACTGTGCATCCTTGGCGTTTTGTGCTGGGGCCTTAGAATTAGGCTGAGCAGCCGCGGTTTTTGCCTGCTTTTTCTGTGCACCACGTTTAACTACCTCAGTCCAAGGGGCTTCCTCTGACGAAGTGGAGGCAGCTGGAGCGGTAGACGTACTGGGCTCCGTCTGTTTGGCAGAGGCCGGGTTCGTTGCCGATGCTGCCGTGATCTTTATCCCTTTACTCTTTCTTTTGCCCTTTTGGGCTGATGTGCAGGGAATAAGCGTTAACTTGCCACACTTGGATTTTATTCCCGAAGGGATCTTAGTCGTTGTTGCTGGAGGCAAAATGGATTCCGTAAGTGGAGGAGGAACATGAGAGACCTTCTTTTTATCCGCAGCCAACGATGGCCGGGGTCTGTCAGCCGTCTTAAGACCCTCGATGCGGGCATTGATCATGTTAGTGACAGATGTTGTGGCCACTCTGATCTTGTCATCTACAATACTTGACACTGCTTGAATTATATCTTCAGGCTTGAAAGATTGCTGCACATCAGCATGCACGTCTCTTTTAGCGCGTAATTCGTCTAGCTGCTTACGTAGATCATTGATGTCTTCTGATAGTCGTCTATTCTCTCTCTCGAGTTTGGCGACTTCGTCTGTCACCGTGCATTTTAGGAGCGCGAGAGTTTTGTCCTTGATTGTAGCTGCGGAGACTTTGAGGGCCTTTTGGTAGGTACCCTTTAGATGGCTGGAAGTGGTTGCCACTTTAAGAATAGTCTTCAGCTCTTCCTCTACAGATTTAAAAAAATCAGGGCCGCACGTGGCTCTTCATCTAACGACATTCCACATGAGCCTGTGTTCACTGATCCTGAGCGCTGTCGCTTTAGCGCAATTTCTTTGGCAAATTCTTTCTCGGCTTCGAGCTCTATAGATTCACGAAGCTGTTTGTTGTACTGCTTTCTAGCGTCGATGTCACCGACTGCGGCTATTTTCTTTGGCTTGGCAACTGCACAGCCTGAGCTAGAGGCGCTGTCAGTGCCAGAACCTGTCCCATCACTGTGTGCCCCTTTACGTCGTTGGGTCCTCACTCTTTTTCGTCCAGACCGGGATTCCACCGATTCAACAGACCAGCATGAGCCAAAGTCCGATTCTCTATCCGTACCGTCGACTTTCACTACTTTTTTAACTGAGGTCGCGCCACTTGTTTGTGGACGGGGCGCATCAACTTCTTTCCCTACTAGGATGTCCTTCAAGACTACTACGGCACCACTCATTTTGGGACAGGGTGCGTTGTCCGTGTTATTTAGGCTCGCTAGCGAGCTACTCCTGCTTGTACTTCTTAAGTTTGGGGTTTGAAAATTAGACATCATAAACTTATCCCACGAGTATGGGGGAAACAAAACGTCCACCCGGGCGGTGCCCCCTGCACCCGGGTAACCCTGATACTCCAGGAGGTTGGGCGGTCTCCTGGAGGGGATCGCTAGCTGGCGGACTCTACCCGGCCCGCCACCCGAAGGCCCCCCATAGCCACGGATCTCAGCTACGGGGAATTGGGGTTTTTTATTGAGGTTGGCTCCTCGCAGGGCCAGCCGGTTAAGGCAAGCCCCTCCGGTCCCGTGTGTGCCGATAGACATGACACCAGACACACACACGGGATAACGGGTTGCCCGACGGGGGGCCGAAACCCACCCAGCGACCGCAAAACCACGGCCGCCAGACCCGCCGCGCCGCGAACCTTGAAGGTCCGCCGTGCCACGCCGCCCGTAGGCGGCCGCTGAGCCAGCCAACTAAGGCAAGCTCCGTCGGGACCGGCCAGTTAAGGCAGGCCCCAAGAGCCGACGAAAAAGGAGCGTTGAAGCGCCCCAGCGCCGAGGGAACGCTGAACGTTCCGCGGGCCTTGTAGGCCCGCCATCCCACGACCGAAGTCCCCTGGCCCTCCTGAAGAAGGCCTTTCCCCATTTAAAGCGCAAACGCGCGACGACCACCGTCCGCCAGAACGGACCGCGACTTTGCAGGCCGCCATCCACCGAGCCGAAACTCCGCTGCCCCCCAAGGGGGCCCCCAGAGGGTAATTTTTTATAGAGGTTTTCTTCCTCGCAGCCCGACGCTTTTGCGCCGGGCCCCCGACCCTACAAAGAGCAGGGCTACGGGTTTGTGCGGCCGTGCAATGCCCGAAGGCAGCCGCACTGTGCTGGAGCGTTGAAGCGCCCCACGCCGAACGAACGCTGAACGTTCCGCGGGCCTTGCAGGCCCGCCATCCCACGACCGAGGTCCCCTGGCCTCCCTGAAGAAGGCCTTTCCCAAAGAGAAGGCACAGATGCGCCACGAGCAGAACTGCTTCCGACACCGTCCGCCAGAACGGACCGCGGCCTTGAAGGCCGCCATCCACCGAGCCGAGGCTCCGCTGCCCCCCAAGGGGGCCCCCACAGGGTGATTTTTTATAGAGGTTTTCTTCCTCACAGCCAGACGCACAGGGCAAGCCCCATACGCCCAGCCCCCGACCCCGCAAAAGAGCAGGGCTACGGGCTTGTGTGGCCGTGCAATGCCCGAAGGCAGCCACACCGTGCTGGAGATTGGCCGGCTCCGAACCCATTACCCTAACGAGCGGATAATGAGTTCGCAGTCGCCCAGGATGCGCCGTCTGGACACGTTGTGGGACCCACCGTTTGCACCGGATGACAGAACATCCGCCAAAATGCAACAAGTGAGCCCGACAACGCCCCCAGCACTCTAGGAGGCTCCCCAGCATGCACCCCAACCTAACCTAACCTTTTTTTTTTTTTTTTTTTTTTTTTTTTTTTTTTTTTTTTTTTTTTTTTTTTTTTTTTTTGACGCAGGGGAACCCATTTACGGGTTTCCTTCCCGGTTCGGGGAAACCGGAGAGGGGTATGTGGGACTCACGGGCTCTCTGGGTGCAAGTCCCGTCCTACCCACTAAACCCCTGCGAAGTTCCGACACGCTGCGTGTTGGCGCCGCCATAGGGTATTCATCACAACACTATGGACAGCGCCGCAGTGAGCTCTTGGCGTGCTCTTCCACGAGGTGGGATGGGATGCTCTCGGAACACAAGGAGCATCCCTCGTCGCAGAGATCGTGCAATGCGCATACCGTTCCCCAACAGTACCGCTGACCTCTACTCGGCAACGGCAGACTGGCATAGGAGAATACCCCCGCCCAGTCCGCCCGCCGGCGCGGGTCACTTCGAGGCGTATACAGCCCCGAAGTAACCCCCACCGACGGCTCCCTTCACCGCCCCGTTGAGGGCGGATCAGGGGGCCTCGCCTCCCGCGATCCATCGGTGACAGGGGCGGCAACGGAGGGCGGCCTTTGGCCGCCGCCACCGCCACCCCCGCCAGCGAGGGATCTGCCTCGTGTGCGTCGCTTCAGCTGCTGTAAGCAACATTTACTGCCCACCATGTGGTTAGCCGGTAAACCGGCATCAGCACACGGGGGGCAGCGAAGCGGCGCCGAACATTCGACGGCCTTGTGGCCCGACTGGCCGCAGCGGAAGCACGCTCCGGAGCGGTCAGTTGCCGACGGGCACTGCGGCTTGGTGTGCCCCACACCCAAGCAGCGGTAGCACATCATGGGTCGCTGCTCCAGCACGTAAACGCGCGCAGAGCACCAACCCACGGTGAGCTGGCCGTCCTTGTTGATGAGCTTCGCCGCAGACGCGGGGCAAGTGACCCTAATGGATCCCGAGCCCCACCGGCCGCGGCGAATCTCGCCAACACGAACCCTGTCGAGGGGACACTGTCCAGCACGGGCGATCGCCCCCCGAACCTCGTCCCCCCGAATGGAGTCATCCAACCCGGTCACGCGCATATCAACGCACTTGACCGGGACGGAGACGCGGACATCGTCGCCAAGCACCCCGCGAAGGCGCTCGGCGAAGAGGTCCGCCCTTTCTGCACTGTCCGGGCCTAAAACCTTTAACAGCCGGGCCCCCGTCATGGTATGCCGGACGCGCAACTTGGGGCAGTCCGGGTCATCCTTCGTCGCGTCCCTCGCCCGGGTGAGCGCGTCCATATACGTGACACCGCGCTGAAGAGCCTCAGGCGAGAGGGTCACTGACACGGCAGCGATCGCTGGCACGCTAAGTTGGCCGCGTCTGCGTCGTCTCCTCTTCTTCTTTTTATCTCGACGGCCGCCCTGAGCCTCGCGCGATGGCGGCGCTGGAGCACGCGCCTGCCGTTGTGCAGGGGTCATGGTGGCGTCGGCGTACGACTCCCGGATGAAGGCGGTCGCTGCGCCCTGCTGCGCGCGACGATGGGGGGCAGGCGGGGGCGGCTTAGACGCCGCTGCTTTTCTGGCTGGCTCGGTTGGACCTGGCTTGGCCGGCTGGGCGGAAGGGATCTTGGCCTTGCCCTTGCCCTTGCCCTTGCCTTTCTTCCCGACGAGTGTGAAGCCGCCGCGCTCCATTTCCACATCGTCGATGGTGCTGGGTGGTGTCGTCGTCCTGTCCGCCGCTAAAGGCGGACGAGCCCTGGATTCTGGCGTCTCGGGCCCGAGACGTGCGTCCAGCACGCGCCCAAAGAGGCGCATGAGCCGCTCGTCCTCTACATCTCGGTCTAAGTCCGGACCGGCCCTCCCTGCTTGCGGCTCTGCAGCCTTGGCCATCAGAGATACGGCGGGTAGCTCCTCCATTTCTACGCAGTTCCCATAAGGTGCTGGTGTCTCCGTCTGGGCGGGCACGGGTGCGGGCCGAACTGGGGGCGCGGGCATGAGGGCAGTCTCTAGCCGCCGCTGCAGCCCCTGGCACTCCTCGCGTAACCCTGAGCACTCACCGCGCAGCGCGTCAACCTGCGCGCGCAGGAGGTCAATCTCTCCGTTGAGACGCCCGTTATCGGCTTGCAGCCGCCTGACCTCTGCAGTAGCCGTCCTCTCATATACCGCATCAAGTGTGTCCTCTATACGGCTGGCCGCTAACTTTAAGTTGCGCACCCACGTCCCTTTTAAATTCTTGGACCTCACCGCAATCCGTCCGATCAGCGCCAGGTCATCCTTGGCCCGACACCTCAAAAGGCTGAGCGGTGGGTCCGATGGTCGCTCTCCAGGTGGCGGCATGCGACAACGAGCCCAAGAGTTGCTCGCGATCTGAGCCAGCCTTCCGATCTCCTCCTCTGAATCAAGTTCAGCTAGGGGCCCGCCTCCTAGCTCATCTTCTCGCTCCTTAGAGGATCTTCGTCGAACGTCAATAAGTGCTGCCGACGGGGCCGACGGGGCCGTGGGGGCCGACGAAGCCGACGGGGCCGTGGGGGCCGACGAAGCCGACGGGGCCGTGGGGGCCGACGAAGCCGACGGGGCCGTGGGGGCCGAAGGGGCCGACGGGGCCAATGGGGCCCTTGGTGGTGTCATTCCGGTGCTCGCACTAAGGCGAGGCATCCTCGTCAGGATGACTTTGGCTTCTGGCAGCCCTTCCCGAATACTGGGTGGTTCAGCTGGAAGCCGCTTTCTACTTCCTTTTCTTAGCAGGCGTCCCCCTATCTCCCGCTCGAATTCGTCACGCGCACTGATGGACGCGTCAGAAAACATTGAGTCGTCGCTGTCTAGAGCGCCCGACATGGCGCTGCCGCTCCTTGAGAGCTCGTCGTCAATTTCCGAGCCACAGCCTACACTGCTGTCCCGGCTTCTCCCGTCTCTATCCTCCTTACTCCTCCTTGCACAGAGACGCCCAGAGGCGCCCCCGACGCGATAGTTGCCCCCCCCAGAAACGGTGGGGCTGCCTGGACCCGAAGGCCCAGGGAGGGATTCTCCGGCCGCGGAGCGACCGGTACCCTCCTGGGGTAGTTTGATTTTACTATTCGCGTTTTCCATTTTTTAAAATCTCCCGAAACCAACGTCAAAAACAAAACAAAACTAAAAAGAACGAAGAACAGAAGAAGAAGAAATAAATTTAAATAAAACAAACAAGAAAAGAAAACAAAAAGACAGAAAAATAAACAAGAAAAGAAAATGGTCCCGGGGCTTGGGACCGGGCTCCCCCCGGCCACTCAGCCCATCGTCACCCCGAGAAAACTTAGGCTTAGGGCCGGCGGCGTCAAAAGACGTTGAATGCCAATAAGCAGACCGCCGACACAGAACCGCCTTCCTCCGCAGTCTCCCTTCCGAAGAGGGGAGGACCGGAGAAGGCCTCCACAAACTTCGGGCATATTAAGCCCCCGACAAAGAGGAGTCAGCGGGAATCCAGCTGATGTGGACTCAACCGCTTTCCCCTGGTGGGAATCCGCAAATGTGGACTCTTCCACCCCTACGTGACCGCATAAGCGGTCCGCGGGCCTTGGAGGCCCGCCATCCCACGAGCCGAAGCTCCGCTGCCCCCCAAGGGGGCCCCACCAGGGTAATTTTTTAGAGAGGTTTTCTTCCTCACAGCCAGACGCACAGGGCAAGCCCCATACGCCCAGCCCCCGACCCCACATAAATGCAGGGCTACGGGCTTGTGCGGCCGTGCAATGCCCGAAGGCAGCCGCACTGTGTTGGAGATTGGCCGGCTGCGAACCCATTACCCTACGAGCGGATAATGAGTTCGCAGTCGCCCAGGATGCGCCGTCTGGACACGTTGTGGGACCCACCGTTTGCACCGGATGACAGAACATCCGCCAAAATGCAACAAGTGAGCCCGACAACGCCCCCAGCACACTAGGAGGCTCCCCAACATGCACCCCAACCTTTTTTTTTTTTTTTTTTTTTTTTTTTGAGTCAGAAACCTTTTATAGGTACCCAGGGAGAATGATGGGGGCTTGCCCCCTGGGTTATGTGGGAGTCTCCGGTGTAAAGGACCGGTATACCCACTAAAACTGACTGTACCCACTGTCCACAGTTGTGGGCGCTACCGAGGAAGCTCGTCGCACACATCTCGGTAGCGCCTTGTGGCGTTCGAAAGAACTCGTCATATTGGAGGGAAGTGCCGCGGGTACTTGGCACTTCTCACACCGTCAGCGGAGTGTGTTTGGAATGAATGGTGGAGCCCCCCTCCACCATTCCACACCCCTAGCTAGGGCGGTTGAGACAGCTGCGCGAAGCGCCGCCTCGCCCGACCTAGCCTCCTACGGCGGGCAGGGTTTGAGAGAGGATCAGCCTCTCGAACCCTTTCCGCGGCCTCTTTTAGGGCCATCACCTCTTCACAAAATGAGGCTACCGCTAGCCAGGACGTCTCGCTGCCAACCATCTTTCTGATGACGGTCGGCAGAGAGAGATCCGTACCGATTATGGCGGTAAGTTCGGTGCGCTGAGCGGACCACGCCAGGCATGACTCTAGCGTGTGCTGCGCATCGTCGACATCGCTTGTGCAGTGGTGACAGCAAGGGTCCTCCTCCCGTTTAAGCAGACGCAGGTATTTGCCGAAGCATCCGTGGCCCGACAGCACCTGCGTCAGCCGAAACGTGAGTGCTCCCTGCCGCCTGCGAATCCATTCGTTGATGATAGGACGGATCGCTTCTACTGTTCGGACGCCAGCGGTGGGAGTCTCCATCCGCTGTCGCCATGACCTCATGGTAGATAATTCTGCCCTCTCCCTCCAACGCCGGATGAGTTCCGGAGGGGGGCGGATGTTTTGATCACGTACTTCCGCACTAAAACGATACACTTTGGCCAGCGCTATGGCATCGAGGTCCCAAGGTGGGGTACCTGCGAGCGCACAGGCGGCTTCGCCTGAGATGGTACGATACCCACGAACAACTTTAATCGCCATGACACGTTGAGCCCGGCGGAGCAAGGCAGCATTGCGCGGCGATAGCGTGTCGGCCCAAATGGGCGATCCATACAGGGCCATCGATCTCACGACCCCCGTGTAGAGATGACGACAAGTAGCACTGGGGCCACCCAGATTGGGGAGAAGACGAGTCAAAGCCCCAGCAGTGTTGACTAGCTTGGGGCAGAGCTTCTTGAAGTGATGGTCGAAGCTCCATCTTGAGTCCAGCTGTAGACCTAAATAGCGCATATGCGCTGCGACATCTATGCGCACACCGTTGATGGTCAGGTGCGCGTCTGGCGGTGGCTTGCGGCGGGGCCCGTGAAAAAGCAGGGCCTCAGTTTTGTCTAGAGCCACCTTCAGTCCGAGGCATTCAATACGGCCAATGATTAAGGAGGTGCCAACAGTGGCGAGGCGTGCTGCATTACCGTAGTCATCGGCTTGTGCCAATACAAGTGTATCGTCTGCATAGCAGACGATGTCGAGTCCTTGTGGGAGTGCTCCTCGCAGCACCCAATTATATCCTATGTTCCACAGGAGTGGGCCAAGCACCGACCCCTGTGGAACCCCGCATTTCATTGTTCTGTAGATGGCGCTTCCATTGCGGTTTATGCATACTATGCGCCTCTCGCTCAAATAGTTTTTAATAATTAGCCTAAGGTATAGGGGCACGTTGTGGTAGCGGAGTGCCTCTCCTATACAGCTGAAGGGCAGGGTGTTGAAGGCATTGGCTATGTCCAACGATACTGCCATTGTCACCCTGCCCCTAGCCACGCCCTCATCCGCGTACGACTTTGCGCGACGGATGGCGTCGATGGTCGAACGGTTCTCCCGGAACCCGTACTGAGAGTACGACAGGTTCGGTCCGGTATCATTAAGATGTTTCACGATGCGAGTGGATATAATCCTTTCTAAGAGCTTACCCGCATCATCGAGTAAGACAATTGGCCTGTAAGCCGATGGGGTGTTCAGCGGCTTGCCAGGCTTCTGCAGCAGTACAAGCCTGCCTAGCTTCCACGGATGGGGGAACTGACCTGATGACAGGCAGAGATTGAATATTCCCCTGAGTCGATTCTCTATCACGGTGAGTGCTAACGCGAGGACGCGGCCAGGCACACCGTCAGGGCCAGGAGCAGTGACTTTTGCCCTGAGTCTTCTAACTGCAGTGTCCATTTCCCCTTCCGTGACAGGGGCAGGAAGTCTATCGTCAGTCGTTTCCGAGGCGTTACTTGGTGCCATTAGCGGGGCGACATGCTCTGCGCGGTCCGGAAAAAGAGCAGACACAACTGACTCGAGGAGCCGAGGATCGAGGGTCTCCGCAACCGGGGGTCCCTGGCCGCACAGCTTGTTGCGAACTGCACGGTACGGCCGTCCCCACGGATCCGCCTCCAACTCTTGAAGCCATATCGCACGGGCGGCTTCTTTGGCCTCATAGATAGCCACTCGGAAGTTATGGCGAGCTTCTTTCAAGGCGACATGAAGCCGAGCTTCTTCTTCTGCGCTTTTCCCAGTCCGCCGCCTGCGGTACCTGGTGTATGCGCGACGGTGGAGAATGCAAATGCGGCGCATTTCGGCAAGTTCTTCAGACCACCAGAAAACCTGTTGCTTGGGCGGACGCTGCGTCGTTCGGGGCATCGAAGCGTCGCATATGCGAGCCATAGCCTCACCGAATTTCTGAGCTTCCACGTCCACTCCCGCAGTTGAAGCGGCAGACTGGGAGAACCAATCTTCTAGATGTGAAGCCTCTTCGACCAGTTCCTTGTTCAGTTTCTTGAGCGACCATCTGGGAAACTGTTGCGCAAGATTGTTTCGTGATAAATTGGGGCTGGAAGACCCTCTTTGAGGGGACACGTTGAAGGTGATGTACACATGGTCCGACAAAGTTTCGACATCTTCGTGAACCCGCCAGTTAGTCACGTGTGATGCGAGAGCAGGGGTAGCGAACGTGACGTCCACTATTGACCCCCCCTGCTGTCGCACACAGGTGTTGGCGGAACCACGATTAACGATAAGCAGCCCTGACATTGCTGCCCAGTCTTCGACTACAGAGCCACGAGCATCCGTAGCGGGGGACCCCCACGTCGTAGATTTGGCGTTGAGGTCCCCCAGCACTATCACGTCACTACAAGCTGCTCGATCAACAGCGGCACCGACTTCAGCGATGTAAATTTCGAATTCGGCGAGAATGCGATTGGGGGAGAAGTAGCATCCGATAATAACAATTTCTCCCCACTTCACAACGACAAAACCATGGCCCCGCTCCAAGATGGTCAGGGGCGGGGACCGAGACGACGAAGCACGGATAAAAGCAACCGTCGTGTCAATATCGAAGGCGTAATTAGCACCTGGCGGAGTGGAGTAAGGTTCCGCTACGACCGCAAGATCAATGGACCACTCCGACAAGGTTTGCATAAGCAAATCCTGGGAACCGCCGGAGTGGTTCAGATTACCCTGGAGTATTTTAAGAGGGTGTGCTGCCATTATTGGTCGGTGATCATGTTCTCAACCTGCGGCGTTGTCTGCGCAGTCTTGTTAGCGGCCGGGGTCTTGGGCAGCGCTTTCTTGCTTTTTGGAGGCGGAGGGGCTTTGCAGCTTCTTCCTCTCATTATGTGGTCTGCTGGTCGGTTCGAAGCAGCGCAGAGAGCACAGCGTGGGCTTGCCGAGCAGGTGGCTGCTTTGTGGCCTGATTGACCACACCTGAAGCAAAGGTCGCTCCGGTCCGTTTCAGAAGAACACTGGTGACGCGTGTGACCGACATCTTGACATCGGTAGCAAGTCATACGGCGCGGTTCTTGTGCGCGCACCCTAGCCGAGCTCCACCCTACCAGTAGACGGCCGGCCTCCAAAAGAGTTTTGACGGCGCCTATTGGACATTTCACCCAGACGGAACCAAGGCCATCAGGGCCGCGCCGAATTTCCCCCGTGGTGACGTCGCCGTGCGCACAACCTGTTTTAAGAGTGACGGCGTCGACGATTTCTGATTTTTGTACCGAGTCATCGAGTCCGGATATACGGATTTCGGCGCACTTGGTAGGTGTCGCAACCTTAATTTCAGGAGGCAGAACTCCTCTAAGCTTCTCGGCCAGAGTGCAGGCCTTGGACCTGTTTTCGGCCGCCGATTCGGACTCGGTGATTTGGAAAATCCGGGCGCCTGTCACCGCTTCCCTGATTTTGAAAGGCGCCAGCCCTATCTCCTCTAGATTTACACGAGATTTGGCTTGATTGATGACATCGGCGTAAGTGACGCCGCGTTTTTCAGCCTCCGGATCTATGGTGATGACCACCGCGGCTGAACGAGGCTCGCGTAGTCTGCGCGTCTTTGGCTTGCTTCCGGTCTGCCGCTGCTGTTGGGTGGCTTGAGGAGCAGGCACCGCTGGGGTGGCCGGTTGGTTTCCCTTTTTAGAGGGCCGATAAGTTACAGTCGTAAAGCCCTCGTCGTCGGTCTTAGAGGTTGAGGTAGATGGCTCGATTGCCAGGGGAGGCCCTGGGACAGCCGGAGCGTGTGCAGCTGGAGGAGGGACAGTCTTTTTGCCCTTTTTCTTCGTCTTCTTCATGCCGACCTGCGCTGCCGGGTCTGGAGAAGGTTTTGTTGTCACCGATTTGCTCCTAGGAGTGGGCTTTCCAGCTGCCGTCGCATAGGATACATCCGTAGGAAGCGGTGACGCATCCCTCGTGCGATCTGCGGCCAACGGTGGCCGGTGACGTTTGGCGGGCATGAGCCTGCCGTCTTTTTCCAGGCCGTCAAATCTGGCACTAATTATGTTGCCGATCATGGTCATGGCAGACCGGCTCCATTTTTCAAAGTACGGCGGTACCTCTTCTTCCGTCGACGGTGGAAGCACTCTTGTATCCTGCCGCATTCCGGACCTAACTTCGGCCCTGAGCTCCGCTAGCTCCTTGCGGAGGTCTCCTAATTCACTTCGCAAGCGCTGGTTGTCTGCCAGTAATTTGGCATTCTCGCCGGAGGTGGAACATTTTAAAAGCGATCGCGTGCTGTTCGCGATTGACTCTGTTGCCTCACGTAGAGCCTTCTGATAAGTGCCCTTAAGGTTCCCTGAAGTGAGCGCCACCCGCCGGATCATTTCCAGGTCCTTCTGTACCGTTTCCCCAATTTGGGACGCCAACGGACCCTCATCAGGAGACATAAATACGTCTGATCCACACACCGATGCGGAGCGTAGACTACGCCTGTCCAGCTGGTCAGCCAACTCTTCCTCTGACCTTAGCCGGAGCTCTTCCCTTTTCGCTGCGTTTAGTTTTCGCTTTGCTTCGGCGAGTTCTGTGAGTTCTTCTGTCGTATTTGGGTGGTCTTTATCGCGGCCAGCGTTTGACACTTTCTTTGATTTTATAGACTTTCCGCTCGAGTCGCTCTCCGGATTCAGCCGACCCTGCGAACGATCTGCCCTGGATTTGAAGGGGCGTTTTCTCCCTTGCGTTCTAAACGTCTCCACACTCGAAACGGACGCCGAGCTTTCGTCCGACATCACTCCACTACAGTCCATAGAGTCCACATCTTTTAATCCTGCACCATTAGAAGGCGCTTTCTCCATTTTGCGCTCCAAGGAGCGACCACTACCACTACTACACCGACTTAACCTAATTTGGGGTATTTTATTGAAAGAATCCATAATAAGTCCCACGAGTAGGAGGGATATTAGAAGACCATCTGGGCGGTGCCCTCTGCACCCAGACTACTCTATGTACACCCGGGGGTTCGAGCGGTCCCCGGGGGTTGGCGCTAGAAGGTGGACTTTCCCAGCCCACCACCTTAAGGCGTCCCGTCGCCGCGTTCACCAACGACGGGCCTTTGGGGTTTTTTATAGACGTTGTCTCGTCTCGGGCCGGCCAATCAAGGCAAGCCCCCTGTTCCCTAAGCCATCCGCGAGACATGACCACAGGCAATGGTAAGGGTTTACAGGTTGTCCGACGATGGCCGAAGCCTGTCCGACAGCTGCAGCACTGCAGCCGTCGACCTCGCCGCACCGCGGGCCTTGCAGGTCCGCCATACCACGCTGCCCGAAAGCAGCCGCTGAGCCAGCCAACTAAGGCAAGCTCCGTCGGGACCGGCCAGTTAAGGCAGGCCCCAAGAGCCGACGAAAAAGGAGCGTTGAAGCGCCCCAGCGCCGAGCGAACGCTGAACGTTCCGCGGGCCTTGAAGGCCCGCCATCCCACGACCGAAGTCCCCTGGCCCTCCTGAAGAAGGCCTTTCTCCATTTAAAGCGCAAACGCGCGACGACCACCGTCCGCCAGAACGGACCGCGACCTTGCAGGCCGCCATCCACCGAGCCGAAGCTCCGCTGCCCCCCAAGGGGGCCCCACAGGGTAATTTTTTATAGAGGTTTTCTTCCTCGCAGCCCGACGCTTTTGCGCCGGGCCCCCGACCCTACAAAAGAGCAGGGCTACGGGTTTGTGCGGCCGTGCAATGCCCGAAGGCAGCCGCACTGTGCTGGAGCGTTGAAGCGCCCCACGCCGAACGAACGCTGAACGTTCCACGGGCCTTGCAGGCCCGCCATCCCACGACCGAAGTCCACTGGCCTCCCTGAAGAAGGCCTTTCCCAAGGAAAAGGCGCAGATGCGCCACGAGCATAACTGCTCCCGACACCGTCCGCCAGAACGGACCGCGGCCTTGAAGGCCGCCATCCACCGAGCCGAAGCTCCACTGCCCCCCAAGGGGGGCCCCACAGGGTGATTTTTTATAGAGGTTTTCTTCCTCACAGCCAGACGCACAGGGCAAGCCCCATACGCCCAGCCCCCGACCCCGCAAAAGAGCAGAGCTACGGGCTTGTGCGGCCGTGCAATGCCCGAAGGCAGCCACACCGTGCTGGAGATTGGCCGGCTCCGAACCCATTACCCTAACGAGCGGATAATGAGTTCGCAGTCGCCCAGGATGCGCCGTCTGGACACGTTGTGGGGCCCACCGTTTGCACCGGATGACAGAACATCCGCCAAAATGCAACAAGTGAGCCCGACAACGCCCCCAGCACACTAGGAGGCTCCCCAACATGCACCCCAACATGCACCCCAACCTAACCTAACCTAACCTAACCTAACCTAACCTAACCTAACCTAACCTAACCTTTTTTTTTTTTTTGTTGCGAAGTGGAATCCGCTTACAGACGATACCCTAAACCGCTGGCTAGGTGGACCAGCGGACCGTCGGCTAGACGTGGGCCTGTGCAGGGGTCGCCCAGCACCTGATCATGGCGGCACTGGGAATACCTGCTAACCCACTCCGGTTTCCCCGTGCCCATAATGGAGACAACCCGGGGTCTGCCGAAGCATTTCACCGAGTCGCCTCCGGGCAGCCCGACCCTAGCACCGACCAGTGCCAGTCCTAGGGCGGGGCACCAGGCCTCACCCCGGGCCGGTCGCGGCCATAGCCGCGTCCAGTCCCGGTGTGAGGCCCACTCAGCCACCCGAAAGCCAGCCTAAGCCGACTCTAGAGTGGCGACAGCGCCAAAGGGGGTTGCCCTGGGGAAACCAAGGGCAACCCAGACGTGACGGGCCTGTGCAATGCATGTGCGAGGAGCCTACCCTCGCACACGCAGGCCACGTCTTAGGTTGGGACAACGCGAGCGGTCCGGGCCGCCCGCCTTCTCCCAACCAACCGTCTACGCCGGAGGGGAGCGGCCTGAGGATCATCCTCCCGCTCCCTCTCCGCTGCCTCCTTCTGCGAGAGTACAGCCTCGCAGAAGGAGGCGGCAGCCTCCCATATCCTGTCGCTACCGACCATGGCTTGAACCATGGTCGGCAGCGAGAGGTATCCGCCTCCGAGCGCCGCCCTCAGCTCGCGGCGCTCGCGTCGCCAGGCCGGGCACTCGAGTAGCGTGTGCTCGGCCGTGTCGTCGGGAGAGTCGCAGTGGTGACACCTCGGCGACTCCTCCCGACGGGCGATCTGGTGCAGGTACCGACCGAAACAACCATGTCCGGTCAGCATCTGCACCAAGCGGTATGTTAGGCTGCCCTGCCGGCGCCCAACCCACTCCTCCAACACCGGACGGATTGCTTCAACCGTCCGGCGGCCGGCAGCTGGGGTGGCGAGTGCCTCACCCCACTGGCTCAGAGCCTCCCTCTGAGCCAGGGTACGGACCCGTCTTACCTCCTCCAAGACGGGCCGTTTCCCCCGTTCCCTCGCCGCGACCCGATGCCGATGCACCTGGGCCAGAACCAGCGCGTCGGCATGCCACGGGGGCGTGCCTGCCAAGACGCCGCCTGCCAAGAAGGCCGCCGTGTGGCTGACCGTGCGATAAGCTCGCACGGCCCGGGCCGCGATGGCCCTCTGCGGACGGTGCAAGAGGGCCTTCACACGGGGGGAGAGGCACTCCGCCCACACCGGAGCTCCGTACAGTGCCATCGACCTTATCACACCTTGATAAAGTCGACGGCACGACGAATTGGGCCCCCCCAAGTTTGGGAGGACCCGCCCGAGCGCGGCTGCAGCGGCGCACAGCCGGGGAGCGAGGAGCCTAAAATGCTCCTCAAACTTCCACCGGGGATCCAGGGTCAGGCCGAGATACTTGATGTGCATCTCGACGGGAACCCGGACCCCCTCAACTCGGGCACGGAGCCCCGGTGGGATCCTGCGCCGTGGGGCGTGGAATCCCATGGCCCTCGTCTTCTCGAGGGCCACTTCCAGCCCCAGGAGGCGGATGCGTCGGACGACTAGAGACGTGCCGACCGACGCACGGTGGACCGCCTCCTCCCAATCGCCATCTCTTGCCACAACTAGAGTGTCGTCCGCAAAACAGACGACATCCATCTGCGGCAAGAGAGAGCCGCGCAGGACCCAGTCGTACCCCAGGTTCCATAGTAGAGGGCCTAGTACGGAACCCTGGGGTACGCCCGCCGCCATTGGCCACGACTGGACGCGTCCGTCCGCGTCCTCGTACAGAACCACCCGACCAAAAAGGTAGTCCTTCACGAGGGCGCGGAGGTAGAGGGGCACTCCGTGGTACTTGAGCGCCTCCTCTATGCACTCGTGGGGGAGACTGTTGAACGCGTTCGCGATGTCCAAAGACACCGCGACCGCAACGTCCCCCCGTGCTGTGGCCGCCTCAGTCCACCGCTTGAGGCGAGCCACCGCGTCCACCGTGGACCGGCCGGTGCGGAAGCCGAACTGGCACTCTGCCAAGTCCGGCCCCGTGCCCTCGATGTGCTCGATGATGCGGGAAGCGAGAATCTTCTCGAAAAACTTCCCGGCCTCATCGAGCAACACCACCGGCCGATATCCCGACGGGGAATCGGCGGGACGGCTCTCCTTCCTGATTAGGCAGAGCCGCCCCACCTTCCACCTGCTGGGGAACCGGCTCGTCGCGATGCATGTATTAAGCACCGCGCGGAACCGGTCCTCCAGGGGGCCCAGGGCTAAAGCCACCACCTTGGCAGGGGCCCCGTCGGGTCCCGGCGCAGTCTTTTTGCGCCGGAGCCGGTCCCTCCCGATGTCAAACTCCAAGTCCGACACCGGGGGACCGGCGGCCCGCACCTCCGTGACAGAACCGGAGGTGCACATCCTGGGGGGAACGAAGGGTCCGGGGTCAGGAAAAAGCGACCCCAGAACCCTTCGCACCAGGTCCGGCTCCATACAGGGTATTGGGGGGGCCGCATTGCGGAATTTCCCCCTCACCACCCTGTACGGCCTCCCCCAGGGGTCGTCGTCCAGGAGCGCGATGAACCGCTCCTGGGCTTCGACCTTGGCCCTGCAGATTTCTGCCCGCAGGGCCTTGTGGGCCTCCCTGTACGCCCGGTGCAGGGTCGACTCCTCCTCCAGAGTCGACCCGGCGCGCCTACGACAACGGTAGTGGGCGCGCCTCGCCCGCATGCTGGCGGAACGCAGGTTGGCGATCTCCTGCGTCCACCAGTATACCTGCCCCCTTCGGGGGCAGGCCCGCGTCCTCGGCATGGCGGCGCTGCAGACGACTTCCAGGTCATCCGCAAACCGGCCCGCCATGCCGTCGGCATCCCCGGCGATGGAGGGGGGCACATCCGCCCACGCCCTCACCATCGCCGCTTCCTCCGCCACGTCAGGGCGGAGCTTGGCGAGCGCCCACCTTGGAAAAGGGGAAGCGCCCGCCGTGGGGCCCAGATGTAGTGGGGCCCCTGGGGATGCCGTGGAGACCTCGTATCGGACATAAAGGTGGTCCGATAGGGACTCCACATTGTCCATCACCCGCCACCCAGAAATCCGGGCCGCGAGCGATGGGGTGGCGAAGGACACGTCGACCCTCGACGTGCCCTGCCACCGGACGCAGGTTGGGGTGGTGCCCTGGTTGAGCACCTGAAGCCCCTGGGACAGAACCCAGGACTCCAGGACACCACCGCGGACGTCAGTGGCCGGGGATCCCCATGCGGTGGCCTTCGCATTGAGGTCCCCGGCCAATAGCACCGGGCACGGGGCCGCCCGAAGGAGCACCCCGTCAACCGCAGCCAGGTAGGTCTCGAATTCGGCCCGGCTGCGGTTGGGGGAGAAGTAGGTGGACACGATCACTACTCCTCCCCAGCGCACCGCTACATAGCCCGCGCCCCTCTCTAACACGACGAGAGGGGGGGCAGCGTTGGTGGGTGGAACTACCACCGCAGCTGTCCCGTCCGTGGCCCCAGCCCAAAAAGGGGACGGGGGAACTCGGTGGGGCTCTGCCACCACCGCAACATCAATCGCCCACTCCGCCATAACCTGACACAGAAGGTCCTGCGCCCTGGCGGAGTGGTTGATGTTCCCCTGCAGTATGTTACCGATGGACCTGACTGCCATTGTTGGTCTCCATCGGCGTCACTGCAGGGGGCGGTGCTGCGCGGGCAGGCGCAGCCCCGGGTTTCGCTTTCGGCGCCAGAAGCGGGCGCCCTTTAACTGGGGGGGGGGTTGCACCCCCTCCCCGCCATGCGATGGTCCGCGGGGCGACCCCGGTCCGCACACAGTGCGCATTTAGGTTGCGGCTCGGCACAGGCCGCCGCAACATGGCCCTCGGCACCGCAGCGATAGCAGAGGCCGCTGCGGTCCTTCTGCGATGGGCATCTCTGCTGAGGGTGGCCAAACTCTTTACAGCGGTGACACCGCATGGGGCGCTGCTCCATTATCTTTATAGTCGCAGCGCTCCAGCCTACGGTGAGCCGGCCACCCTCCGACAACCGTTTGACGGCCTCCACTGGGCACGACGCCCAGGCCGTGCCGACACCACGCGGACCAGGGGACACCGAGGAGACCTTTACACTCTCGGGGGGGCACTCAGCTTTGGCAGCCAGCGCCGCCCGGAGCTCCTCAGCCGTCACCGAGTCGTCTAGACCGACGACCCGGATTTCGGCCATTTTGGTCGGGCGGGAGACCGTGGCCGCTTCGCCCAGGGCCTCCCCCAACCTCGCCGCCAGTGTGTCGGCCTGGGCGACGGTGGTCTCCTTCGGGAGCTCAAATATTCGAGCCCCCGTGATCCCCGTGCGGAAGCGAGCCGGCCCTATGCCGATGTCGCCCCAGTTCACCGCAGTTTTTGCTTTCGCTAGGGCCTCCTGGTAGGTGAGGCCCTGCGCTTCCGCCTCGGGCTTCAGGGCTACCACCACCGCCATGAGTTTGGGCGGCTTGGGGACCCCGCCATTTCGGGCCCTCCTAGCCCTCCTCCTTTTTGTTTTGGAGGGCTTTGCTACCTCCGGCTTAGGAGCCTGCGCCTTTTTGGGGGGCCCTGCCGCCGCCGCCGCCGCCGCCACCGCCTTCTTCTTGGAGGGCTTCCGCGCGACGACGTTCCATCCCTCTTCCATGGCCGATGGTGCTGCGCTGGACGGGCCTGCCACCTGGTTATCGGCCCTAGGGACATCTTTCGGGGCAGCCGGGGCCTGCGCCTGTCCTGGGGCCTTGTCCTTAGCCGGCTTATTAACCGGCTTGGCCGCCTTTCCCCTCGCCGCCCTCGGAAGATTTGCAGGCGGGGCGAGGGTGGTTGGCTCCTGCGGACGAGCCGGTGCGGCCTGGGAGTTACGGCCGTCGGCCGCCAGGGGCGGGCGATAGGACTTGGCTGGCAAGAGCCTGCCGTCAATCTCAAGCCCATCGAACCGAGCCTTAACTACCGCCCCCACGTAGTTTGCCATGTCTTTCTGGAGCCGCTCGATGACGTCGAGGAACTCGCCCCTGCTCAGCGCCCCCTCACTCGACGGCCCCAAATTCCCTGAAGCCGGCACTTCCATCGGCTCTGCCGCTGGCTCAGGGCTAATTACCAACGCCGGGGAGGTTTTCTTCTTATTTCCCCCCTTGGGGCTCCCTTTCTCAGCAAAGGCCCTTCTCAGTGCCGCGAGCTCCTCCGTCACGGCGGACAACTGGCCGCGCATCCGCTTGTTGTCCGCCCGGATTCTGCGCAGCTCTTCACTCGAACCTCGATTGGCGAGCGACCTCACCGCCTCCATCATCATTTTAGAAGCCTCGTCAATCTCACGAATACAGGTGCCCTTCAGGTTACCAGATTTCCTGGTAACCTGGGTTATCTTTTTGGCACCCTCTTCTGCCTTTTTATAAAGAGCGTCCTCTGAAAGGTCCGGAGATCGTTGGCGAGCGCCAACCTGTTCGGCCTCAGTCAGTGTGGACTCGGAGCCAGAGTCTGAATCAGCTGGCCCCTCCTTCAGCTCCCGACGCGCACGAGAAAGCCCCACACTGTGGCTGTAGCCTCTTCGGCCCCCTGCCAACCTCGGAACTTTTGAAGTCGACACCGCCGCCGGAACCTCAGCCAATTCCACGCTGGAGTCCGTGTCACAGCCCTCCACACCAAGGCCCGCAAAAAATTTAGATTGCGGCACTTTCCTTTTCTGCGCTTTCTCTTCCACGTCTCTCTCTGCGGCTGGGCGAGATTTGTGCCAGTCGCCTAGCGAACCAAACTCCAGGATTACTGGCCCCCTAGAAGGCCCCGCTGAGGAACCCACAGGGGCCGCACCTCCATCCACGTCGGTAGAAGCCAGCGACTCCATGGACCAGTTGTAGATTTTGCCCATTGCCGAGCCCGAGGCCTCTCCCACCACTGCGCCACCCATTTGCGGACAGGGCGCTTTGTCCAATTCGTCTGCGCTCCCGCCGGAGCAACTCCTAGTCTCATCATTGTGGTTTTTTTTGTTTAGTTTTAGAGATTCCATTTTGATTCCCACGATTATGGGGGATATGTGGTCCACCCGGGCGGTGCCCCCTGCACCCGGGTAACCCTATTACACCTGGGGGGTCGGGCGGTACCCCAGGGTTAGCGCTAGCTGGTGGTTCGCAACTCCAACCACCACCCGAAGGCCCCCCGTAGCCACGTTCCCAGCTACGGGGACTTGAGGGTTTTTTATTGAGGTTTTCCTTCCTCTCGGGGCCAGCCAATTAAGGCAAGCCCCCCTGGTCCCGTGTGTGCCGCTAGACATGATCAACGACACACACACGGGGAAACAGGTTGTCCGACGGAGAGCCGGAGCCCACCCAGCAGCTGCAAAACTGCAGCCACCAGATCCGCCGCACCGTGAACCTAGAAGGTTCACCACCCACGTCACCGAAGTGACCGCTGTCCCCCCTGAAGAGGGACCTTGCAACAAAATGGGCAAAAAACGCCCCCAACCCTGACCACCCACAAGGGTAGTCCGCGGGCCTACGGCCCGCCATCCACCGACCCGAAGGTCCACTGGCCCCCCAAGGGGGCCCCCCGAGGGTGATTTTTTATAGAGGTTTTCTTCCTCACAGCCAGACGCACAGGGCAAGCCCCATACGCCCAGCCCCCGACCCCACATAAATGCAGGGCTACGGGTTTGTGCGGCCGTGCAATGCCCGAAGGCAGCCGCACTGTGTTGGAGATTGGCCGGCTGCGAACCCATTACCCTACGAGCGGATAATGAATTCGCAGTCGCCCAGGGTGCGCCGTCTGGACACGTTGTGGGACCACCGTTTGCACCGGATGACAGAACATCAAATGCAACAAGCGACCCGACAACGCGCCCAGCACACTAGGAGGCTCCCCAACATGCACCCCACCTAACCTAACCTAACCTAACCTAACCTAAACCTAAACCTAAACCTAAACCTAAACCTAAACCTAAACCTAAACCTAAACCTAAACCTAAACCTAAACCTAAACCTAAACCTAAACCTAAACCTAAACCTAAACCTAAACCTAAACCTAAACCTAAACCTAAACCTAAACCTAAACCTAAACCTAAACCTAAACCTAAACCTAAACCTAAACCTAAACCTAAACCTAAACCTAAACCTAAACCTAAACCTAAACCTAAACCTAAACCTAAACCTAAACCTAAACCTAAACCTAAACCTAAACCTAAACCTAAACCTAAACCTAAACCTAAACCTAAACCTAAACCTAAACCTAAACCTAAACCTAAACCTAAACCTAAACCTAAACCTAAACCTAAACCTAAACCTAAACCTAAACCTAAACCTAAACCTAAACCTAAACCTAAACCTAAACCTAAACCTAAACCTAAACCTAAACCTAAACCTAAACCTAAACCTAAACCTAAACCTAAACCTAAACCTAAACCTAAACCTAAACCTAAACCTAAACCTAAACCTAAACCTAAACCTAAACCTAAACCTAAACCTAAACCTAAACCTAAACCTAAACCTAAACCTAAACCTAAACCTAAACCTAAACCTAAACCTAAACCTAAACCTAAACCTAAACCTAAACCTAAACCTAAACCTAAACCTAAACCTAAACCTAAACCTAAACCTAAACCTAAACCTAAACCTAAACCTAAACCTAAACCTAAACCTAAACCTAAACCTAAACCTAAACCTAAACCTAAACCTAAACCTAAACCTAAACCTAAACCTAAACCTAAACCTAAACCTAAACCTAAACCTAAACCTAAACCTAAACCTAAACCTAAACCTAAACCTAAACCTAAACCTAAACCTAAACCTAAACCTAAACCTAAACCTAAACCTAAACCTAAACCTAAACCTAAACCTAAACCTAAACCTAAACCTAAACCTAAACCTAAACCTAAACCTAAACCTAAACCTAAACCTAAACCTAAACCTAAACCTAAACCTAAACCTAAACCTAAACCTAAACCTAAACCTAAACCTAAACCTAAACCTAAACCTAAACCTAAACCTAAACCTAAACCTAAACCTAAACCTAAACCTAAACCTAAACCTAAACCTAACAGACAGACAGACAGACAGACAGACAGACAGACAGACAGACAGACAGACAGACAGACAGACAGACAGACAGACAGACAGACAGACAGACAGACAGACAGACAGACAGACAGACAGACAGACAGACAGACAGACAGACAGACAGACAGACAGACAGACAGACAGACAGACAGACAGACAGACAGACAGACAGACAGACAGACAGACAGACAGACAGACAGACAGACAGACAGACAGACAGACAGACAGACAGACAGACAGACAGACAGACAGACAGACAGACAGACAGACAGACAGACAGACAGACAGACAGACAGACAGACAGACAGACAGACAGACAGACAGACAGACAGACAGACAGACAGACAGACAGACAGACAGACAGACAGACAGACAGACAGACAGACAGACAGACAGACAGACAGACAGACAGACAGACAGACAGACAGACAGACAGACAGACAGACAGACAGACAGACAGACAGACAGACAGACAGACAGACAGACAGACAGACAGACAGACAGACAGACAGACAGACAGACAGACAGACAGACAGACAGATATAGGAGAAAATTCCGGCGTTCGGTTTCGGCCACCTTTTCCGAAGAATGACCAAAGGAGCCTTCATTTTATTTTAATCAATCAATCTAATCATATTTATTTGGGAATATGGGTTTATACAATGGTGTTAAAGATTATAATAACAATTGCCATATTCAGCCACGTGGCATGCAAATATAGTATACAATCATTTATATTCATAGTCATAGGTATAATTAAACAATAATAATTAAAACCTCAGGATGACAACGCATCTGCAATACCAAGTAATTTTTTCCATGTGTCTATGGGCGACTATAGCCACACATCATTGGTGGGCCATCATATTGTATGTCATCTAATTGTATATGAAAAAAAAAAGCAGGTGCCTATGGGCGATGATAGCAACTTAACACCAGGTGGGCCCACAATTCACTGGTGGGCCGTCAGATTGTATGTCATCTAATTGTATAAATAAAAATATGCAGGTGCCTATGGGTGACGATAGCCGCTTAACACCAGTTGGGCCCACAGATCACTGGTGGGCCGTCAGATTCTATGTCATCAAATTGAATATATATTTAAAAAAAAAAAAAAACAATTTATTATTACTGCTAAAGTATTTATTTGACTATGTGTGTCACCGGCTCAGCTAGTATTTGGCCATAAGCTAAGGTCGCGCCTCGACCTCTTGCGTCCGCGTCCGCCGTCGACGTCGCCCTCTTCCACCGCGCTCGCTGACCATGTTCGTTTCAAACAGTGTTTGCAAACTGAAGCGCACGGTGGAAAAGATAAAACGTTTGAACTTGGGCAGGTTTTCTTGCGTTAACGGACTAATTGAAAAAAAATTAGGAAAAATGTTATATTTAGTTAAGGGGTTGTTTAACATTAGAATGTGTTAGAAAACTTATGGACCAATTGTTGCATTATAAAGGATTAGATGTTACCAGTCGAACACCTGGGGATAGCGTTGTGTATACCTATGACTTCAATGATCCAAGTTCCGATGCCCTGGCAATGTCTCAACTTACATTGTTACTACAGCACTCGCCACCTACATGCGAAGATTCTCGTGCGTCGTAGGTGCGGAGGAAAATGAGACAGAAGTAAACCCCCCCCCCTAACAGAGGAGACCTTAAGGTTCAGCACCCGCCTATGCCATGTCGCGTAACTACGACGAGAGGGGTGCGACGTCCAGCTTTGTCTGACGATGATATTGATTTCTTTGACGTAGAATAATACACGGAACCAATAACTGATTAACATAAACATTGCTTATTATAAGAGAGCTGTATATTTTTAAATTGTAAAGGGGGAAATGTTAGGTATAAGTAGCTATAGGTGCGCGGCTGCGCCCGCGCAACATTATGGAAATATACCAGTGCGTTGACAGCCGTCGTTTGTTTCACTCGTTCCCTGTGCTCGCATATCTTACAGGTACTTACTACTGTAATTTCCAAAAAACTCGCGTCTTGATGCTGCAAGCAAATCTACACCAACACTGCCACATACCATTATGATACGTTTTTGGGTAAATGCATGTTTACCACAAAGAGTGTACTGTGGCGGACTCGATACTCTTTCGCCACTGGCACATAGAATTTGTTTTCATAGAATTTCAAGTTAGGAACGTGATTCGAGGGGGGACGTCAAATAATAGGATTTGACACACTTCTTCCACGACCGCCGCGCCAACTGTAGTGTGTGTAGTTACCAGAATAGAGGAAATATCAAAGTCTGTCTGCGTTTTATTCAGAAGTTGTAGGAGCTACGCCCTAAGACGATGCCGGCGGTCGTCACAGTAGGTACCTACCAACTGTAGTCCTGCGTACAATTGTCTCCTGTCCTAATACGCCTGTGTCGCCTCTCACTTGAGACTGGACAAGTTCCTGACTTGTGGAAGCTTACAAACGTGTCACCACTCATTTAAGTATGGAGCATATATGTTTTTTTCATAGTTTTCTTTCTTTGTTGTAATTTTTACAATAAAGTAGGCGTTTGAGTGCATCTAAAACATTAAAATGTGATTTAGAAACGTTCAATTTTCGACCTCAATAAGGTCGAAAAAATCCTTGTGATTCTAAAATTGTCTATGGTTTCTTTGAAATCTATCTAAATTTAGTTAACAGCTCTAAAATTGTCTATGGTTTCTTCGAAACCTATCAAAATTTAGTTAACAACTGTAAACAAATTCTTACTGTCTTTTTCCTACTGAGTACATAATGCGAGAAAAAGAGACTACAGAATTAGGCCCAGTGGCTCCAATATATCAGATAGTGGCTCAAAATGTATTCAACAGTGGCTCTTTTATGTTCTCTATTTATTAGTCTTCTTATCTCTGGCTCCCTACATATGTGATGATGGCTTCCGTTGTATCTGGAAGTGGTACCCTATGTATTTGATACTGGCTGCCTGTGCATCCGATAGTGGCTAGGCTACCTATATAGCTGGTAGTGACCCCTTATGTATAAGAATATATTGACTCTCCCTCTGTCCCCTCTCTCATGGATAAGATGCACGATGGATGCCTCATACATTGCTTGTATTTGAGTATTTCAAATAACAAGCGGCTATTTTAGGCCATGGTTACTCCTTACCATCTGGAGGACGAACAGATGTCGCTATAACGACGCACCAATAACGACTCTGAAGGGAACGGCAAGGCAAGTGAAACACAACCAATATTGTCGAACTGTTTATTTTATTATTATTTTTTATTTGCACATAGTTCACCTGGCGGCCGCGACCGCTCTTATAAACACGGCACTTTAAAACTCTTAATTTACAATGTTCTCTCGACTATACAATACAACTCATAAATATAACAAATTACATAATAATAATGTACACAAACATAACGTATAATAGTTGCGCGCGCGCCGCCGCCTCCCCCGTGACGTCATAAGTATAGTGTACACGGCAGATGACGTCACGCGGTCGTGGCCACCATTACACAATTGTATGATTATTGTAATTACTAACTCACCATGTAATTGTGAAGCTTATACAAATATTTACAAATCTGAAGTTCGATTACGAAGATTTTGTTCAGCAGACCCTTCAATTGTGCCCGCGTAACATTACAATGCGCCTTCCGGCGGCCTACCGCTACGGGGCGGCGCAAACAACACATTTACAAACGAAAACAACAACAAAATTCGCGTCGCGCTGTCCTCCACGCTCGGAGCACGCCTCACGGACATTGGTTACATTTGTTCACAAATTTCCTAAAAATAAATCCTGTCGGGAAGCTCCCGTCTCGCGAAATGTACATAGCAACAATAAGTGACAAATGCATCGACAACTATATTTGACTCTCTTTACTTTGTTTGTGAATATGGTGCGAGCGAGACATAGCATACATGTATAAATAAGTTCTCAACAGAAATACAATATATTACAACATTCAGGGGTGGTATTCGATGTGACATTTCAACATTTGGTCAGTGACAATATTGTTTATTGACATATGTAGGTAGCACCCGTACGACGTTTTATATGTTTCTCGTACCATTACGGAGTTATAGCGACAGATGCGAACCATTTCGGCACTACGCCGTTCTTTATAACGCTCGGTGAACTTACACAAAATGGCAGAACAAGAGGCGATCCGACCAAACAATGTTATATGCGTTTATTCAAGTGAAAACTCTTTACATTACAACGGGGACTAGCAACTTAATTTTTTTTAAAAGAATTATATTTAACTGAACGTCAATGTAAACTAACCTTTTCAACAAAAATTCTAAGTGCACATCTAAAAAATCCTTATCGTACAGTAGCGTAAGTTTGACCTTGAGACCGCCCTTACTGCGTTCGTAATATAGTCGGCCTTCGTGCAATTGTTACACTTGACGTGCTGACGTATGTACATCAAAATATCTGTTAGGTGTGCAATCAGTAATTTTGGTATCCCTTTAAAAAATATTTAAAAATTACTGAAAAGTAACAAAAAGTATTGTTGTATGGGCTTTTTTAGCTACAGGGCTAATTGATAATGATATAGATAGATAGTATAACTAAGTACCACTGTGCAGTGGTAAACATCATAGTTTATTGTATTGTTACGGATTTTAAATAATAATAATTGTTTATTTTCCCAACAGAATGTTACATGTCTCTATAATTAAAACTGATGAATGGAGAAAGAACAAAAATTTCAAGAAATAGGAGAAAGAAAACATAACATTTGGGAGGACTGGAGCTTAAACGGATATTCCTGTATTTCAAGACTACAGGATCTCCCACCCAGCCTATGTGCCATTACAATAACAAAATGTTTACAGATTAACATATAAAGGTGTTATAAAAAGGTGTAGTCACATTTAAATGGCTTATTTTACCCATCAATACAAACAACTTTTACTATGAGAACAACTACGAAATCGCAAAAAAGATATCAGCTGTTCCGTACATTGCGTCGAGTAAGTACATTGACCTTACTATGGAACAGCTGATTTCTTTCTGGCGATTTCGTAGTTGTCCTCATAGTAAAAGTTGCTTGTATTGATGGGTACATTAAGCCCTTAAAATATGACTACACCTTTTTATAACAACTTGTATAGTACAGTGAGAATAATAATATGCTGTGAAAAGGAAAACCATAGAAATAACTATGGCAACTTATAGGAGTGCTTGGTAACAGGTGACGTCAGCGGTCACGTGGCATGCATTGGCGGTTTGGAATGAAATTCGAAACGGAATTTGAGATACACGATTTTGGAAACTTATTCGTATTAAAATAATAACATGATCACTTTAGGGCCGTATTACGTATTTATAAACGACATGAAACAACTCGTTACTCGTTTCGGATGTTGAATGAAATAGAACATTTCGACATTGTAAGGTGGACGTTAGCTCATAAACGCAAATCAGATAGACTAGAAGAATTTCACAGGGATATCCCAAGTCCTAAGTGGCTCAGTTGGTTAGAGCAGTCGCCTGGATTGCGAAAGATCGCGGGTTCGATTCCCGCCTCAGGACGTGAAATTTTTCTAGTTTTACATTATTTTAATTACCTAGGTACTAAGAAATTTTTCAAACATTAATAATAATGTTAAAATCAAAAATTAAGGACATGAAACACTCGGAAATTAGTGAACGTCCCAATTGCATTGGCGCGGGTGTGGCCGAGCGCGGCAACAGACGCCCGGTTATGTTACTAGTCTAATCTCACTAGAGCCGAGGCCGCGTCACACTGTGCGGAGGCCGCGTCACACTTTGCGGAGGCCGCACAAACTGTGCGGAGGCCGCGTCACACTGTGCGGAGGCCGCGTCACACTGTGCGGCGGTCGCGGGGCTTCGACGCGAACGACTTAATCAAGCAAACCGACCGATTGATAATACCAGTTAATCTCCATTAGGCGCGAGGGAATCTCGTTAGAATTCGTGCTAATTTATTATCAAATGGGCGCTTTTATAATTTGTAATACGCGACGATAATTTCGTAGACGTCCACGGTACAACGATAACAAAGGAAAGTAAGACGTGCACGTTATAACGTCCACGAAATTTAATAGCGTCTTCATATATTTCTACACAATTTACTTCCCTGTGTTAATGTTGTACCGTGGACGTCCACGATAATATCGTCGCCTTACAAATTATAAAACCGCCCAATAGCTATCGAACACTCGCGCTATCAATGTTCGTTGCTCTTGGGCTATCTAAAATAAAGTCTAGGGCTTGTATGGATATATAGGGATAGTACGTATGGATGTATAGGGGTTGTATGGATGTATAGGGGTTGTATCAATGTATAGGGGTTGTATCAATGTATAGGGGTTGTATGGATGTATAAGCGGTTGTACGCAAGTGTATAGGGGCTGTGTAGACGTACAGAGGCAAGAAGTGGCTGGTGCTTCGATTCATCGTCTTACAGTCACGGTTGGTTTATAGTGGTCGCTCCACTGGGCTATGCACAAGCTCCTAACTCAGATATCAACTTTGTCTCACCGCAGCCCAAGGGAATCCTAACCGTGTCATACAGGGTGGTGCTGTCAATGCGACAATAAATTAAAACATGGGTTATATTAGTTCATAGAAATGGTTTGCCACTTTCAAAAACATCTTATTAATTTGATAATTTCATGACATTTGTATGGAGTAATATAACATTGGCTGCATTTTTTCACAGAAATGTCCAGAAGTTATCATAGGAATTTCATGTTTCTGAAAATGGCAAACCATTTCTATGAACTAATATAGCCCATGTTTTAATTTATTGTCTCATTGACAGCACCACCCTGTATAATCCATTAGGTCGTATATCGTTTAACAAATCGCTCAGTGTGCGCTGAACTAGCGTAAACGATCGCAGCGAGCCCGCGCGCCGTCTCCTAAAGTATAACTCGGAAACTTTACAAGTACTACTAGTAAAACAATAACGACTCGGTAATAATAATAATTTCGAAGATGGCAGCAACGAGCGAAGACGACGCCGCGTGACGCAATACGACACGCGACACGACACGCGACACGACACGACACGACGCGGCCGACACACGTCCCGCGGGGACTCAATATAAACGAGTGCTATTTACAAACAAATATATAATATCTTTTATTTTTCCCCGGCTCGACCCTAATCACTTCAACATAAGTCATATTTTACAACGTGCTCATAAACGAGCGCCATTGGCATCGAGTGGTCCGGTCACGTGGTGTCATCGTCAGATTACAAACACGAAATAGATACGCATAGAATTTAAATTTTTAAAACGATAACAAACTAAAACAGTTACTATAATTTAAATATGAATAATACTCCATAAAATATTATGTTTAAACTAGTCCTTTTTACCTGTGGTACCCTGTTCACATCAAAAGGGCACGGATAAATGACTGAGACTATTTATGTTACAGTAAGGTACACACGACAGCATATTAAATGTAACTGTTACACTACGAAAGCCACCTCTATAACGAATATGATAAGGGCGTAACAGTTAAGCTTGATGTGCTGTCGACTGTACGTTCTAATTTTTGTGTTTCGTGGGGCTTCGTTGTCTGGTGTCAAAATTACAAAAGATTAACGATCGATATTTCAATCCACAGACAAAACTTATCGAGAGAATAATTTTCACCACTTCATAGTAAACCTATATTAAAACTATTAGCTGACCAAGCAAACGTTGTTTTGCCATAAAAAAAAATGTCCAAAAAATAAATAGATGGCCGATTCTCAGACCTAAAATATACATATAAAATTTCATAAACATTGGTCAAGCCGTTTCGGACGAGTATGGTAACTAAATTTGTGACACGAGAATTTTATATATTAGATATGTCATCAGATTGAAAACTCGATCCTTAGATACATAGAAATTCTTTATTTCGCACATTTACCTGTACAACACAGGTGTAAAACCAAAACATGACATAAAGGCGGTCTTTTCGCTAGAAGCGATCTCAACCATAACGGATATTACAGGGATAGGTGTGAAAAAGTAGTGAGAACTACTAAAAATAAATAAATTGAAGCGCGTATTGAGTCGAAATGGAGGCGGACTGGACACACGCGTCGGTATTGTAAAGTATATGGAGCAGACGGATGACTACGGTGCCCGAGGGATGGCAGAGGCTAAGGTCGCCCGGGAGGATGACGACAAGGTACAGGAGGGACCGAAGAGGCAGAGCGGACAGGGAGCTATGGAAGCAGTTGGAGGATACGTTGGCCGGCACACAGCCCTTTAACATAGATAGATTTGTGGGGGGTAGAGTAGGAAAGGGGGGGAAAGGGGCATCTCACCGCCTCTCCTCGCAATGTCAAAAAAGGCCCAAGTCAAGGGAATTTATAATAGTGATAAATTCATTTAAGTCTGTAAATGTCACATCTTGAAAATATTTTTATAAATAATAAATAATATGAAAATATAGTTAAAAGGGAATTTAGAAAACCAAGCGATTGGATTTTTAACCAACTTCAACTTACAAAAAAATCATATAAACTAATTCCGTACAAAAACGCAAACGCATGCGACCACTTACTAAGTCCCTCATTCTTTATGAATATAATAGGGGTTATCATTATCATCACCAGCCTATATACGTCCCACTGCTGGGCACAGGCCTTCCTACATGGGAGAAACACATTAGGAGTTTGGGCCATAACACCACCACGCTGACCCAATGCGGGTTGGTGGGTTAAAGCGGTTGCAGCAACAACCGGAACCAACGGCTTAACGTGGCTTCCGAAGCGAGGAGCTCGAGGTTACAAACTTTGATTGACCCATCCCAGATCCATTTGATTGATTGACCATGGCGAAAGTTGCTTTGTTTTTAGTATCGAAACCAAAGCGCTCAAACCAATACGCCACCGAGCTAGAGGTTATTATGAGTTGTCAAAATTGGCCACACTTGCTATTGACTATACGCAGAGCACCACGAAGAGACCATTTAGGTAGATGGTCATAGTTCTAACTATAGTATAGTTATGTTTAATTACAAAACTATGTGTATAGCTAAGCCGCGTTAGCTTTGTGCACCACGTGACCCGACCACGTGTTATCCACACTGGCATGACGTCACTACCGCCACGATGGCGGCAACTAGTGAATTAGATTCACTCCCTAACATTATCATTAATTGACCAAGGGATCTTAGTCTCACTTAGTGCGTTAACAACTACACAACTCACAGGCGACGGGCAATCCGACAACGGCCTTATTACACTCGCAATAAAGTCCAATATCAACATTCGTAATTTTTGTTCTCGAAACATATTTCATTTACACAAATAAAATACTAGAGGAACAAGCCGGCTCCGTCCCCGACTAACATACAACACAACTTGGTACATGGCTCGGCTCAATAGGGAATATGCTTATTTTTTTTTATGGTTGTAAGATCAATACTAAACAATAATTATTTACAAAACTGAAAAAAATATAGATAAATATTGATAAATACCCGACTTACAAACACAATGTTTCGTGCTAGACAAGGAGATACAATATACTGACGTCACAGTTCACGCCGCCATATATTTTTCATAAAAAAGATGTTTTAGAAAGAGACAGAGGTATACTGCAATTTCAAATATCTCGGGTAATTTTTGGCTTAAGCTTTAGTTATTGTTTTCTAAACGTTTTAAAACCGTTTTTTAAATGCATATTCCCTATTAATACAACTCGCGGTTCGCTCATTGGATGTCCGTTGATGCACTACAGACCAACATAATATATCACAATGGCATTTATAGTAATGCAGCAGTAGACATATAATTACATTCAGGGCCGAATCCAGAAGCTAAAGACATCATACAAAAATATGACAGACAAACATGTCCTAGTCTGTTTATATTAGGGCGTGGAGTTTAATATAACAATATCACAAAGATATAACAAATATCTGTAAAAGAAAGAGTTAAAACGTATTATAGGACGCATTGAGTATATCAAGCGATACATTTTCAAACAAAAGTTATATAAATAACATCTTTAGACCGAGCCCTGACAGGTTCATTTTAAAACCCTCACCCGGCTATCACGAGACCGCTTGAAGACTCCTATAATTTATTAAATAATTATTAGAAAACATCACTTTAAGTGTGACCTAAGCCCGCATTGCCCAGAAACAAGGTCAACATAAATATTCTAATATTCATTTAATAATTCTCGGGTGATATTTAATTCTTCATCAAAAAATATTTCAAGTTACATACGAGCCCTTGCATAATTATTTTAAAAATATTAAATAAATATTATTTATTGCACACAAGAGACAAAAGAAATAATACAAAACTACATAATACCAGTACGATTTGGCGGCCTTATTGAAGTATATTTTATTTGTTCATTGTAAGTTCTAACAATAATGCTGACAAGGGAGTAACAAATGACTGTTATTAATGTACTGAACCACAATTTTAATGTACTTAACGAAAATGATGTATCAAAATTATTTTATTTTTCTTAAAAACGACGAAAAAATATTTTTTGGAGAATTACAAAAAATTACTTGTAATTTTAATAAAATTAAATTTATTTTATCATGATTTTGTCCTTTATGCCCTAAAGTTTATTATTGGTCTAAAAGACAAAAAAAATGGGACCCTTCAAACAACAATCACATAATTTATTGATGATTTTATCAATTTCGATGATTTTTGTTTTTCAAAAATATAATTAATTGTATATTAAATTGGATTTGTTTGTGATGATTTTCTAATACAATTCCGTACACTACTTAGTGTAAACATCAATGTAACTATTTTTAGTCAAATTTTGTGAACGAATTAAACACCACCCAGCATATACCGTTTGCTGCCAATGTGTACGTAACATGATTTAAACGAATATTTTTGCATTTTGAATGCTTTACTTATACAATATCAACACGTATTAATTTGTTCCACCGAAGTTATTCCACCGCTGGCGCCACAACGCCGGCCGAGGGGCATTCGACTATTTCGTATCATCATTTGGCCATCTTCAACGGTTTTCTTTAAAATCACACATCGTTTCTGCTATTGAAATAAATATAAGTATATCTTCATGTTAACATGTTGTAACTTAAATAGTATTTCATAACAATTGTGTTGTGCGGTCACGAACTGTAATATGGGATCGATTTTCTTAATTGTTATATGCACACACAGAAAAGTTTGAAATCACTAATCGTGTTTATACGTCAAGAAATTACTCTGAGATATTTAACCTTGAGTGGATCCCAAATTACAGTACTTGACCGTACATATGTACGACAGTACCTACATCAAGTGTAACAGTCACATTACGAGAGCCACCTCTTAGTAGCACTAATAGTTATGCATTGTGTATTTAGGCCAGACTAGATTGTCTTGTGTTAAACCAGTTTTTGTAGGAGTAATCCAGTCTCGAAGTCAACTGTTACGCTTGATGTGATCTGTTTCGTGATTAAACAATAAATTTCGTTTAATTTCACATCTAAATTGTATACAATTAAAAGTGGTGGTTACAAAGAATCCGAAAATTACAATGCTCAACATGGTCGAATCCTGTCTCTTGGCAGATGTGAAATCGGAGTCGATACGAACGTCCCCTAAATGGGCCCTAATACTGAAGACACTGTAAATCAAAACTGAAGAGCACCATATCCCTTTGTCTCAATAAGAATATGAAAAATATAGCAAGAATAAAATAAGACCCGTCAAATAAGCTAAGCTTTTATAGAAACCATAGGAAAATTTTAGACAGCATGTACGGAGATGCTTACTGAACACTGCATTTTATCACGATAAGGTCGAAAATTGAAAGCACCTTTCTAAATGTCAAAGTATATGATGTATGTCTTTTTATATTCTTGCTGAGAGAACGAGATACGGTGAACTTAAATTTAGATTTCGTGTGTTTAGCAGAATCAGGCCCAATGTGGTAATGATTATAACGCAATGTCCCCTCTATCACGAACGGGTAGATTAGTGCGACGTACCGCGCGAGCCTTGGTCGAGTCCGTAGTGGGCACTGCCGGTGGGCACCGCGTGGGCACCGCGAGGGCACGTGCCCGGCCTAGGTCCTGGTGACGGGCACGCGGGGCACGCGGGGCACGTGGGTCACGTCGGCGGCGGCCAGCCGTAGGGCCGTCAGCGTCGGCGGTGACGTCACCGCGCTCTCCTCGTGCGGCTCAATCTGCGGCCGGAATACAATACACTATTCATTTATTGCCTTGTGAAGGGGTTTTCTAGATGACAAACAAGTTGACGTCCCACCTGATGGTAAGCGGTTACCGCCGCCTAAAGACACCTGCAAGAACAAGGAAAAATCACTTGATATTGCAGGTGCGTTGTCATCCTGAGGCCTAAGATGAAATGCCGTCCATGCCCAGTAATTACACTGGCTACCTTTCCCTTCAATCCGAAACACAACGAACTGTTTCACGGGTAAAATAAGAAAGGCGGTGGTACCTACTCAGGCGACCCTACATACGGGCCTACCACCTAGTAAAGAATGAAAAGCTGAAAATTGCTGTAACTCAACTATGATATAATTTTTCGAGAAGTCATCTGACAGAGCAATCCAATGCAGTGTGTCTATTTAGACGATGACTTGAGTTTGTCGGCGGGCTTGCTTGACCAAGCATTACTGATGATTTGTATGACATTAATGGTGTTGGCAAATATAATCTCGAATGTTTTTTATTGGAACTAATTTAAAAACCTGTATTTATCACAGTGTCTCAACCACCCTACTCCCGTTTAATCGTGTGTTATGGACAGGTGTTGCCGTACAAAAACAAGGTGTATCTGTGTAGTATGATTACACGCATCTATTTCGTATCATAAAACATAATGTTGCAATAGTGTTAAACAGTAACCGCAAAATGTATAAACAACAATTTAAGTTAAAAAAAAACATATATTTAGAAAACGTGTGTGTGACGTCAAACTTGTCTCGAACATGCAATTTATTACTGTTACACTTAAAAGTACCTCTATCTTGATAAAGATATAGTTTCTTTAATCATGCATAATCATATCTCTCATTAAATTAGATTAAACCTGATAAAGTATAGTTCTTGGTCCGTATAAGGGTGTCAGTCAGAGCGACGAGCAGGAGAACGTTGGGATGGATGCAGTAAAACATAAACTAAATGGAGAAACAAACCTTTTTCTATTTTGTCTTGTTCTTACTAAGGCCTCATTCACACCTGTAAGAACAACACAATACATAAAAAGGACTGACAGCGCTCGCTTCAACAGCAGTGTATTTGAGTTTTTAAAACAAATACACAAATCTAGTTTGTCTGTCTCTCAGTAAAAACAAAATATAAATAATAAATAATAAATTTAGCGGGAGAGATATGTGCCAGAAGGAAAAGATTGTCACATAGAAAATGTGATGGGTGCAATTGTTAGATGAGTAATTTGATAGGTAGCGATTTTGTCGAGACATCTTGGAGTCGAAACATGATTGGTGCGTCTGAGCGGTCCAATAGACGCGGGGTAGTGACCGTTAGAGTGTAGCAATACGTATTATAAGCTATATACATATGTATATTATTGTATCTTACATACTATGTATCTTATGTTACTATAGAAAGTTCTATTCAAGCATGGTTGGTTTCAGTCATCTCATCTACATATAACGCACCACCCTACACCGGGACCAGTTGTCAGTTTAATTAGCGCATGTTTGTGACGTTATATCTTAGAAGAGGTTTTTTTTTTTTTTTTTTTTTTATTCAAAAATTATTTATTATTCCATCACAAAAAGGCACTTCATAATATTGCTTAATGTGCTTAACAATAGTTATAATCCAATTTTGTGAGGGACTAGTGCCTGAAATAGGTTTCATAAGAGAAACCTGTGCTACAGGTCGCCAGGCCCCACCCTCAGACACAACAGTAAGTATTATGTAAGACATTTTTTTTTTTTTAATATGCAATAGATTTAATAAGGCTGTTTTAGAGACAATGTGTAGTGTGTGAGTATGAGTATTTGAGATTGTGTTTGTGAGTGTCACGTGTGTGCTTTTTGTGTCAATGTGCGAGTGTGTGCATTTAAGTTTGTGAGCGAATGGGTATACATATATTTAGGGAGACCAATAGTGTTTTGGGAGTTTAATTTTAGTAGTAGTAGGAAACTACTTTAAGGGACGGATTAGTTTTTCTGATGCTTCATAGTCTAAGGACTTTAAATATTTAGAGACAACCAGTTTACAGCTAGCTTTATTTTGAGAGAAAATATGCAGAATGGCGTTAATTTTGTTATATAAGAATGGGCCCAAAAAGCCAAAGAAGTTTTGCGCCAAGGTGGTTTTTAGGCTTGGTAGAATACAAACATTATCCTTCCGACGCTTGTCCCTACGCAGCTCAGGGTTGTAGGGTAGCTGGGAATGTTTTTTCAGTATTGTTTTGAGAACAAAGGTTTGTCTCACTGTGAGCAAGTCCCAATGTCTATATAGCTCAACTGTGGGAAAGCGATACGGAAAACCGGCTGCAACCTTCAAGACAGCTCTTTGTGCTCTCTCCACAGGCAGAATGTGTGTCTTGGCGGCCCCGCCCCAAACCGAGACACAATATTCCAGGAGAGATTGACACAGCGCATAATATACCGTTTTAGTGACCGAACGATCAGCAACATGTCTCAGTGTTCTAAATATGTATATCAGTTTGCGCAGCCTTGAAGCCAGTATGTCAAGGTGTGGTTTAAACATAAGGTTAAAAGTGTTAGGTGAATTACAGCCGAGTACTATAACGTCATTAAAATTTAAAGGCCGGCAGATATTCTAAGTTTTTAATATGACATTTGCCAATACATTTTTTTGACACTGACAGTATTTAAAATATATAAGATGCGTTTGAGTATTTGACCCTAAGTGTAAAGCGGTTACAAAGCCTGGTATAATTCATACTTACCTTAAGGAGATCTCGAGAATAGGCTATGGCGCTGTGTGTCGTCAGCTTTAAGCAGTATTATACTGACAGTGAAGCCAAATGGCCATCTCGCGGTATGTCGACAGCTCAAACATTTATACATTACCATCTCCGTAATGTGTAGCCTGTGCCACGAGAACGTAGAAATTATACTAACATTAAAAGATACCGATGTAGCGTGCAAGAAATATTTTATTTTATTTTGAATTATAGTAAATATTTTTGGAGTTTACTCCTTAAGAATCGATTTGCATATATAAGGGGCCCGGTATGAGAAAAATGTGAGGAGTAAAATCTATCGATGAATGACCTCGTTACGTTTTTGGTGCGCATCCTATGTCGCGCAACTTTCTAATTTGGTTGAAAGTGGGCGGGGCTTAAATCGGACTCCGCGCCATGATTTAGTTTGTCATTGACTGCGTCACGGTGATGTACTCGTAAGAAAACAATAAAATCTCAGTAAATATGTCCAAAAGTGAAGTAAAATGGTGTGTCAGCCGCGTAGGTGAACATAATAAGAACACTGGAATCAAATTTTACATGTAAATCTCTCCTAAACCTTTATAATCGAGTCAAATATAAACAATAATAATGGCCGCCATGTTGGCCCAATATTTGTGGACAATTTGAACAAATACACGAGTGGATGATGTTATGCAGTCATTTGTGTGTGACAGTATTTATTTATTTTCAACTCAACTTTTAACTCTGCAAACTTTTATGACGACTTATTGTTATTGTGTATGTTTAATAGTTAATTTACCTACTAATAAGCAATTATGGCTTTATACAGCGTTGCCTTATATGATTTTTGTAAGAATGATAAACAAGCCTCCAATTTATGGATATTTTGCCACAGTTCCTTACAATATGATGCCACTTTCAACACATTTCTCAATAAATTTAAGCATTATTATTTTAACATGTGTATGTTTAATTATTACTTTAATAATTTACTTATTTACAAAATGATCTGGAAATAGTATAAGTATCTATTTTAAACTGTTTAGGATAAGTCGTAGTAAATAAAGTTATAAACTGCGAGATAGTTTCGTGAGGTTATTGAAATAAAACAACATCATTATTTCAATAGAGAAGATAGTTGGACCACACCAGCTTGGGATCTTATCATGAGAATTACAAAGTCTCAAGCCCGTACTCTTCCCGACCTTCGGACACTGTAAGCTCCATGGCGTGAATCGGAACACTCAAAATATAACTATAAAAAATATGACGGTATTTAATATTAAACTTATCAAAGACAACTGACATCTTTACTTCAGTCTTCCCGTGACCTTGATCGCTATAAAGTAATCGAAACATTGGGTATAAAAAATCATAATGTGACATCTAATTAAACGCAAGTTAAATCCGGTAAAGTGGTTTTATTTCAAGAAATAAAACCACTTGATGACAATTTAATTTTTTTCTTATGTCCTTCATCATCACCAGCCTATATACGTCCCACTGCTGGGCACAGGCCTTCCTACATGGAGGAAACACATGAGGAGTTTGGGCCATAACACCACCACGCTGGCCCAATGCGGGTTGGTGGGTTAAAGCGGTTGTAGTAACAACCGGGACCAACGGCTTAACGTGCCTTCCGAAGCACGGAGGAGCTCGAGATTATAAATTTTGGTTGACCCATCCCAGGGTCGACCACGGCGAAAGTTGCTTTGTTTTCGTATTCGAAACCAGAGCGCTCAAACCAATACGCCACCAAGCTCCTCCTTATGTCCTTAATATAAAACATTATGAAATTGTTAGTTAGTTAATATTATTTTTATGTGATAGACTTAAGGGTTTTTTGTTGACGATTCGAAAGTGCTTCTTGGGGGCCTAATTGAATAAAGATATTTTCATTTTCATTTTTCATTTTCATAAATAAATAATATCATGACAGATATTTAGATTTTTTTTATTTAAATGAATGAAGCGAACCCATTTCATTTCTGATTTCTGATCTCAACTCTAAAATTGAATAAGTTTACCGATTTACAACGTTACTATATTTATTAAAAATGACGATATATAATTATTAAAGTCGTTAAAAAAATTGCATGGTTACATCCTGCATATATGACCCGTCCGGCGCGTGTAAATCAGAAGACCTAGAGGGCGCTATACAATTTCGATATTAGCCGATTTTATCCGACGTGCTCTTCTAGCCGCCGAGGGTACCCATTTTGCGACGAGTTTTGTATGAAGTTATGTTTCTAGGCTCTCTACGTTCGCCGGTTATTGGGTTTGTTTATTTCTATCAGTGTCGACATACTTATATTGCTGTTTTTATTATAAATATCAATAATTAATATTGTTATTGTGAAGTTTTAATCTTTATCATTGTGTTCCGCGTGTAAAGAGAACTGAAAGTATTTTCAAATAACTATGACAGAAAGAGGTGTAGATGATATTGCCGGAACATCTAAATGTATATGAAATGAATAAATATATATTTATATGTGTATATTATTTTCATTTTCATTTACCTTTTTATTTATTTTCATTTCAATTTGTTAATTTACCCTTTCATACCGTATCAATCTTTTTAAGTTAAATAAACTCTTTTTGCGTCTGGTTAGACTATCGAACTTAAGGAGTAAACTCCAGTCGTGCGTCAGAGCTGACACACACAATTTTTTTGGAGCAGATTCCTTACGAATTTATTTTTATATAAGGTATTAAAATTTTATGTGTAGTGAAATAAACGTTAATTCAACGCAACAGCTGAATGCACTTTCATGTTAATCGATAGCTGCTTAAGCTAAAAATGCTTTCCGTTGTCATCGTTGTGTTCTGTTTATTTATTTGTAGTTATAATTGTAATCGTGTTTGCATGTAAGCTCCAGTCTGCGTCGGAGCTGATACACATTTTTTTTCTTCATTTTTATAATTTATATAATGTCGGAGCTATTTGATATATTGATGATGCTGTTATGTACAATAATGCTTTCTATTATCATAGCTACATTTTCTGTTTGCACACTAGAAGTTATTTGCTATCGTGCTTTTATGTAAGCTCCAGTCGTGCGTCTGAGCTGACATGCACATAATTATATAAATATTTTTTTCATTTTCATAATTTCTACAATCTTTAAGCTTCTTTTTGATATATTGATGATGTTGCTAAGTAAAATAAGTTTTAATGTTTTGTATTGCCGTGATTATATTTTCTATTTGCTTATTCATAGTTAAAATTGCTAACGTGAGTTCGTGTATACTGTAGTAGTGCATTGGGGCCGAGACGCGCACATATATTTTTCATTTTCTCTACGATCTCGTGGGTTACCGTACCTGTAGTGCCTACGTCCCCAGTACTGACCGTGCGCATGGCGTGCTTGAGCGTCTCGTAGGTGAGCCAGCAGACGGCGGCCCCAGTACTGACCGTGCGCATGGCGTGCTTGAGCGTCTCGTAGGTGAGCCAGCAGACGGCGGCCCCAGTACTGACCGTGCGCATGGCGTGCTTGAGCGTCTCGTAGGTGAGCCAGCAGACGGCGGCCCCAGTACTGACCGTGCGCATGGCGTGCTTGAGCGTCTCGTAGGTGAGCCAGCAGACGGCGGCCCCAGTACTGACCGTGCGCATGGCGTGCTTGAGCGTCTCGTAGGTGAGCCAGCAGACGGCGGCCCCAGTACTGACCGTGCGCATGGCGTGCTTGAGCGTCTCGTAGGTGAGCCAGCAGATGGCGGCGGCGGGCATCTGGTAGAGCACGCGCGCGCGGACGCCGCGGAAGAAGGCGAGCGGGCCGCCCGCGCGCAGCACCAACGCCGCCGCCGCCGTCAGACCGTCCGCGCGCGCCGCCGCCTCCTGACACACACACCACACCACAAAATCAAAAAGTTCTCTATTTCAATCGACTTAAGACTAAGTTCTTTTAAATCGTCATAATGTTGAATATCCATGTAAATAAAATGAAAAAAAAGGTAAAAGTAATAAAATATACTATACAGATAAATTACAAATCGTCACAACAGGGTGAAGTTATTAATGATAAAAAAAAGTTAAAGCAATAAAAATGTATAGATACTTAGTTATAATAAATTTTTATGTTATGTTTAATTGTTAGATTTTTTTTTAACTGTGTAAATAGAACGCAACTTTATGGGAGTTCTAAGTCAAGTATTTATAGCTATTTATTTATCGAGAAAAGAAAAAAAATGTTGAATAAATTTTCACTATTCTGAGTTTAAAGGTCTATTCGAAAGGAAACATTTCGAATTTTGCTTCACGTATTAATATTATGATTTTATAACAAAACAATCGCTCCGACACAATTTAGTAATTATTTTAATAAAAAAATTACCGACGTCATTAAATGTTGTCAAAAGTTCCAGCCCGAATTTTTTACATTATATCTTATGGTTCTGATTTCAAAGTCTTTTGAGCCATTCCTTATTAATGTGTAATGTAATTTCATCCTTGCTCTTCAATCCGAAACAGCGAACTGTTTTACGGCTTAAATAAGAAGGGCGGAGGGACCTATCCGACGACCGCGAGCGACGAACCGAGCACAAGCGTCGGTAAAGGTCGTGTCAAACTTCTATACCAGGCAACTGGGATAAAGAATAAATATATAAAGGTAGCGAGTGAAAGGTAAAAACCTATAGAAAATGAAATTCGGTTTACATATATTCTTTTGGGACATCGGCTCATGTAGGGTTCGCTCTGAAGTCGCATGCATCGCGTCGTAACGCGCCGCCGGCCACAGCTACCGTCATACTGTGTCGTTACACTGTTCCAGCTGTCGCAGGGAATGGACTGGTGTTGAGAGCGAACTAGAAGGTTGCATCGAGTGATACCTGCGTGTTGAGCACGGTCTTGCAGACGTCCAGCGGCGTGGTGGCGGCGGCGGCCAGCGCGCCGGCCAGCGCGCCGCTGAGCGCGTGCGCGCGCGGGTCGTACGCGCGCGCGGGGTTCAGCCGCGACTGGCACCACTCGTACGTCACCAGGTGCAGCGCCTGCACACACACACACACACACACTCACACGCGCGCATTGCACGCACATGTCGTCGGCGATACTGCAAATCCGCCTAACTGGCATTGAACAATTCCGCATATCTGACAAATAGCCCATTTAAGTTGTCGCGGGTAGTTCACGCAAAATCTTGATTGGCTGCTACTTTATGGTTAATCTCTGTGTTAAAATAAACTTAAAATTCGTTGAAATAAAAAAGTTTTGAAGTTTTAACCTTCCCCTAAAAACTGGATCTATTGCAGATATGCGGCCTTTACGTATGGTAGATTCGCGAAATTGCACTATCACCGACGATAGCATTCATCATACAAAATTGAAATCATCTATTATTAATTTCAATTTGCCCAATTTCTGAGCACGATTAACGCTTCACCTATTTATACACACTATTTCTTATGTTCGAGCTTCGTCGAGCAAATTAAACCGTTAGTTGTTCCTGCAACCGCTTCAACCCACCAATCCACATTTAGCCAACTCCTCGTGTCTTTCTCCCATATAGGTGGACCTGTTTCTTATGTACGCCAATCTTTCCCGTTTATCTGAATCAATGAAGATACAAGCGGTAGAAGGCCCGCGGCCTCACTGACCTGGAAGGGCACGTTCATGGCCACCTGCGTGGTGTACGAGCGGTAGAAGGGGCGGGGACTCACTGACCTGGAAGGGCACGTTCATGGCCACCTGCGTGGTGTACGAGCGGTAGAAGGGGCGGGGACTCACTGACCTGGAAGGGCACGTTCATGGCCACCTGCGTGGTGTACGAGCGGTAGAAGGGGCGGGGACTCACTGACCTGGAAGGGCACGTTCATGGCCACCTGCGTGGTGTACGAGCGGTAGAAGGGGCGGGGACTCACTGACCTGGAAGGGCACGTTCATGGCCACCTGCGTGGTGTACGAGCGGTAGAAGGGGCGGGGACTCACTGACCTGGAAGGGCACGTTCATGGCCACCTGCGTGGTGTACGAGCGGTAGAAGGGGCGGGGACTCACTGACCTGGAAGGGCACGTTCATGGCCACCTGCGTGGTGTACGAGCGGTAGAAGGCCCGCAGTCCCTCGGCGCGGTACACCCTCCGCGCACACTCCCACACGCCGCGGTACGGCGAGTTGAGCATCTGTAGCCGCTGCTTCACCACTGAAACAGTACAATACGTACCGTAAGCTAACCAACTACGAAGATCGCAACCAGATCTAAAACACAAACAAGATCACGATGTAACTTTAGTAACAATTCGCCTAATTTGGACGCAACTATTCGACCTAGTCAGCTATCGCTCTGTCTATTTGAGCTAATTGTCAGACTAGATAGAACCGTTCGATGTGGTTACAGGAACCGCCAATTACGGCTCAGTTTTCTATTTGTATGCCACGTCTGTAACTTAAAATATAAATATTGGTTGCTTTCTGGAACAATAGAAAAGATTGTCTGTGTCAACGGGAGTGACTACAATGGAAGATTTACCTACACAAGTTTATGACACGGGTAAGGAAAGTAGCATTAAATAAAAGTAAATCTAATTTGCAAATATTATAAAAACATGGTCAGTTCGATAGGCACTCTTTCGGCGCCGGCGCGTATTCTCAAACCGGTCGTCGTATTGACGTCTATCAGAAAAATTTACATAACTTTTAAAATTAAAATGTAGTCTTTATTTACAAACGCATCATGTAACCATTGAACCGGTATTATGACGAAACATATGGCAGTCATTCCATCGGTCAATAATAAATAACTGTTGTTTTTTTGGTGTTTTTATCCTGTTTTTTTATACTTAAAAATGTTTATAGCCTCTACTTACGTTGCAATTCAATTCATAAGGAGTATGTTGAATAGTAGCACTCTTTACTTTACTAAATACAAAATAAATATAAATGTATACAGTAGTATGCAAGTTATCACTTATCTCTATTATAGATCTCTTCTAGCCAACCCATCATGGGCGTGTGAGTTATAATGTCCGATCAGAAGTGACATTAGTGCATTTTTTTATTACATAAAATATTAATTTAAAATACATAATTGCATATGTATGAATATAATAAAATTTCATTTTCATTGCTTACATAAGACTTGTTACGACCACTGTTATGAGATCTGCATGAACCAAATTAATCATTATGATTAGGATTATGATTGTTATATACCATCCATCATACGGTACCTTATTATTGTGAAATAAAGTTCAAATAAACATGCTAGGTCAGTGACTCGAGCCCGTGGAGCGGTCTGTCGCGGGGGTGATAAGGATAAGGTCGCCGCCGGCGCCGGCCACGTGCTCAGCTGTTGTTGTAGCATTCACCCAAATAGATAGCGTGGTCGATGACCACCATGCCGCCAAAATATCAAAATACCTAACACATAGTTCACACGTGGTGGGAACATATCTTAATAATTGTCCTCGCTATCTCAGTTGCACTAGCGCAGATTGTAAAAGGCCTTAAGACGGTTTTATACTAGTTTAGACATTTCTTCAGTATATTACTAGCTCTTAGAGCGTGAAAGAATACAATTTCATTCGTCTTTAATTTAAAACAGCACACAACGCTTTGGTAATCAAAAAGACCACATAAGTAGGATTCATGTTGTGGATTTAATCATATTAGACCACAAAACGCTTCGGTCATTAACAACGATAATTTGTTATACATAATAAAACTAATTGACGTGGGCAATAAAACTAATTGATATGACACACAATACAATAACAATAATTATCAAATCACACACACACACACACAGTCCTCGTAAAAATCGATCATTTGCAATAAACAGAAAGGCGCAAGCTCTTTATGAGGAATCTACAAACGAATTGACATAATTCGATTATAATCGTCAACAGTCCATATTCGTTCCACTGCTGGGCACCGACCTGCTTACGCGGGAGAAGCACATGAGGGAGTTGGCGAAACAAAATCCCCACGATGGCCCGATGCGTGGTGGGTGACAAAACGATTGCAGTGACAACCGTAACTGATATTTTGACAGACCCGAATGGAATCAACCAATGCGAACCACTACTCCAGTCAGATTGTTCCGTCAAATCGATATTTAATCGAATTCCAAAACTTTGAACGATTTATTATCCTTTATTCTTAATTCAAACAATTTGGTGGCCCGCGACATTTTTTTTCGTTATGTTATCAGTGTTACCATTCGCCTGCCACACATAACGCATTATTGTATCACACTCCGTAGTGGTGATAAAACGTGTTTGAGAGTAGCCCCTCAGTATCAGGAGAGAATATATTAATATTAGGATGCTATATGAATGTAGATCGACAAGCGACGCCGCGCCCGCGCCCGCGCCCGGCCGCCTTGTGTATGAGTCGATGCGTCACTCGTGTCCTTGACTGGCAGCTCCTGCATCGTACGATATTTAGGACATCTCTACCGAGCCTTAGCTATCAAGGAGTTGGCAGTGGAAGGAATTAGCTAACGGACCTTCAATAACACCTCCGTCGACATTCCTTGTTTAAAAACTGTTTCAAATTTTATTACTTTTGATATTCATTTACATGAATGTACCCTGGCAGAGCGTAGGTAGTAACGTGTGGTATCAATCATATCTAGATGTAAGGTTAAGGTGGATCTTCAAATACTATTCATAAACTTGTAGGTTCTATTCTTTCTAATTCTAATATAGGTATACCTCATGAATAAACCCGACGTAATGTCAATGCAAATTATTTACCTACCCATTATATTAGCAGTATCTTACTGATTGTAAATAGACATTTATAAAGTATTCTCTGATTCGGTGCTGATGACGTTAGTGACTGGCGTTGCTTCTATAGATTCACGTCAAATGACAGCAATGAATTAAGTCGTGTAACTTGGCCTGGAATATTTCCTATCTGCTATATTTCCTAATTGACTGATATGTTACTGTCAACTTCCACGTGCGCACACCATTCTTATGTGGAACGTATGCAGTATATGGGCATGGTCAATTCATCATACTTCGAAGAATGATTCATTCAATGGACCTAATAACTATGTACAAAATGACGGATTCCGATGAACCTTTAAGTAACATGGTTTTAAGAATGCTCATGATGGACCGCTGCTAAGCCGTATTCCTTAGCTACGGACTAAAATTCCGTGCGCTTCGTACCGTGTAAGATGATCATAAGGTTCCGAAAGCTAATCAAGAGGTAGAAAAAGATTTATGGTACTTGGCAGGTAGCTTCATATTTTGTTTCGTGAACAGTGGTGTGTTGAAACTTGGATAGATTTGTTTCATAGCGAACCCAAATATACGTAAATCTTTCAATCAGCAGACAGTGTTGCTGTTGACTGATCGTTTCCTATGTTTGCGCGAGGCTTCCTCGGAGGACTGGTAGTTCCCACGCAAGCACAAATATTGACATAGTCCGATCTGGTGCCGGAACTGAGAGTACTGCCGCTATTATACAGGTAACGAGACGGTTTTGATGCAAACGCTCGTTGTATCAAAAACAATTATTCGGTACAGCAAGTTAGGAGTCATTGTATGACACAACTTGGGAGCAAAGCAGTTCTTTCAACTGTTACTATATGGTTAGCTTTAAAAATACATGTTTGATAAAAATAGATTCAAGCGCTCACAACATTTGGTGTAAGTACATATTTACGTTGACAGTGAAGGTCAAGAACTATATTAAATACAACAAGCCTTCCAGTTGATGAGATCATAACAATATGGAAAGCCGGCAAACGAAGAGGTTACCTTACCTACAATAAATAAAATATAATAAATGTCTTTTGTTGTAATCATGAGGACAGATGATCAGTAGCTCTCGACTCTAATAAAAATGAATTCTTCAGAATCGCATTGAAGGCTACGAGGATCGACCAAAACGATTTGCATCATTAAATAAAGATAATTTAATTGTTTTTGACAGCTTTTGGTATACTATACGCGCCACCATGAGAAAACTCAAGTGTGATACGGTGCACTGTATTACAGCGGACCTGGTACGCCCTCGGGTCCGCCCGCGTGGATATTTGGATCTTGGTAATCGCACCAAAAGGTAGCTCAATTGTTTTCTCATGATTTAATCTATCTGCCATTGGATGGAGTCTGCGCAGAACCGTTCTATTTGGATGAACAGGGGATGGGGGAGGCCTTTGTTCAGCGGTCATAATCATCATATCAGCCTATGAACCCCATAAGCTAATATGATGATTATGATTATGAATCTATTTGCATGCCAAATTTTATCTAAATCATCATCAATAAATGATTCCGTGGTTTAGGAGTGACAACGTAGAACACATTAACAAAGACAGACAGACAGTGTTACATTCGCATTTACAAATAGTATGAATGTTTTACCAGTGCTCACTAAGAGAAATTATATATTCCATAATTGTGATATCTGCTGTACGTATATTTAGGATGTGATTAGAGTGGTACAAAAAGTGTCGCCGACCGTGAAGCGGTGACTAGCGTCCTTAAATTATAACATCATATTGTAATGGTGAGGCAATCATAATGCGACAGATTTGATTCTATTCGTGCCACTTTAGTTACTATAGCATGCGGTCGACAACATGCGAGCGAATCACCTCGTTATCGCTGCCTATTGATATCTACAATGCCAGAGCTATTTGCAGATGCGAACAGGCCGGAGAGAGTTCTATCAACTACTTTTGAAAAACGCCAGGTCAAAGGGGATATCTACCATTTTGTTAGAGATTTTTTTCATATAAAGCACGACATATGACTCAACATCATCTGATGTGAAACGGTAAGAAGAGTCCCTATGCGAAGATAGCTAGTGCAGCTGTAAAACACAGTGCCTTTTCCCGCCTCTTTTGAAATTTGAAGAAACCCAGATTATTGGAAAATTCCAAATATGTGCATGATAATTGTTGCATAGAGAGTGAAGATGGCACCGCATGTCGATCAGTTGTTCAGAACACTCACTGTCATATTGGCGGCACAGCGCACAAAGAAAGCATATGTAATTCCGTATGCGCAATATCACTTTATTTCATCAATATCAACTCTCTCCAACACAACTTTGTCGAACATTTGGTGAGTGCCCGGAATCAACTATGCACCTCTTGTGTCATTGTGATGCTTCAGCTAGAACTTGAATGAGTCTTCTTGAAGTGGCATATCCAAAGGCAGAAGACTACGCGCTCTTCCTGTTCAGTAAATATAGATAAAGTAAGGCTTGCGGCAGCTATATTCTGAACACAGGAAGAGTAAAAGCAGGGAAGGCATTCTGATGGGTCGAAGTTCATTATGACTTGGTCATTGTCACACGACAAGATAAGATTGTTACTTAAATCTCCATTACCATAGCAGCGTATGATGTCCACTGCTGAACAAACGAATCTCTAGTCTATCTAGTGGATTCTGGTGTGAGTATACCCATTCAGCGCACGGGTAGCCAAACGAGTCTCCTTGCTAGAACTTTCACACCCATGTGGCCGTCCGTTCGTTATTATGAGCCCTGCCCATTTCACCATTGCTAATCTTACGACCTGCGTCACTTCACTACAGATGGATATTCTCATTTATAGTTCTAGTCCGGAGTCGAAGGACACCTAACTGCTCACTTTCGTCTTAAGATCAGAGAGAACATTTATTCTTAAATATACAGCGTTGTGAGATATACTCTCCGACTGTCACATTAAGTATTACTTACTTATTATTTTTCATAATAGAGGCTTGTTTCCTCTTATTATTCTGATTATTTTGCATGTAATTACAAACAATTTCATACAATAATTAACGTGTACTATGTATTCAGAAGGCTCACCACGTGGCTCGCTGCTCAAACCGCAAGCCTATACCTACTCATTGTGCCAGTTGCTAGTGTTTCAATTACAAAAATAACAACTAATAAGAATTCTATAAATTATGACATTTTCCACCGATCATAATTATACTACACCTGTTGTGAATGTCAATGAATCAATAAGATTTTCATAATGTGTGACACAGACACAGTGCTATAAATAGCATTCTGCAAATAGTTAATTGATTGGCCCTCTTAAAAAAATAATTAAGTAGGTATCATCAAAGTAAAAAAGTTGTATGAAAAACGTGAAATAATAATTGAGGACTCCATAATGATCAAATGCTTGGTCCTTCGAGCTGGATATGTGTTTTAGGTCTTTTCATTTTATTTCGGGCCCAATGCTATTATTAATGTATGAACGAAAGTACATAGGATGTCTGTCCGATGCAGGATACAGTTAATAAGGTTCTTGTCGCGTACGACGAGGTAATTTCGAATCTATAGTCATTAGGAGCACATTACGTAACGGATATCATTACTTGACGTTTTCTGTACTCGTTTTATGACCTTCACATTATATTAATTTATTTTTCAATTGTCATAGCCCTCCGGTTGTATACCGCCGCTTAAGGATTAAGCATTAGTTAACCCTTGTACCAATATAAACTTTTTTATTTTATAGTCAAGTAATTTAAGTTGCGTGGCTATTTTAGAGGTTTCTCGGTTCTAAGGAAAAGATTGAGAGCGGATGCTACCGTATTGATGAATCACAACACTCGCACGCGCAGCGCCGCGCATATAATACTAGTTAACATTCGTTTGACTTCTTAGTAAGCATGCGTGCTCGAGGAAAACAATGCAATTATTTTCATACACGACATTGATAACAGCACTGCAAATAAACTGCAGTGCTATATCATGGGTTACAGAAGTGTCTAGAGCTTATAGAAATAAGATTTAACGCCGTGGTATAACATGAAGCCGTGTATTTGCTAGGCAATCATTGTAGCACAATAGTTTAGCGAGGTTGCCATATGACGCGCAACTTGTTTTTTTTTCCTTTTCTCGTATTTGTTCTTGTGTGGAAGAAAAAATTGGTAAGAAAGTTCCGCATTATCATGCAACATATTGAGCAACAATGTTGCGCATCAATTGTTGGCTCTGACTGCAACGATAAAATCACTTGAATAAGGTTAACCTTATGTCTGAACTGCTAATTCTTCTAGAACTTTGTGGCAAGTAGAAATCGTATCGCATAACCCACTCACAACGCACACTTCTATAAACGAGTCATCTGCAACTGTATTAGTAAAAAATATTCCAACGTTAGTTTATCAATGTTTGTTTCCAACAGCGACCTTGGGGCGCCAGACAGCGATCCGCGCGAGCCTCAGAATCATAATACGATTGATATAGCAATAATTGCAAACAGGGCCGAAGGTGGTTTTTGCTTTTGTAATAGGGGTCATAATTTCTCAATGGAATCTCTACTTTTGCTGATGCCTGCACACGAACAGCTCCTCTATAAGTCAATGTTACTAAACAACTTGCTAATAATGAGCCACGTGCTCTAACAGATGCTGGAGCTGAACGCGAAAGAGGTGTACTAACTAACTTAGTTTTGTCGACGATCTCTCTGAAAGATGTTTCAGAATAGTTAACGTAAAAATCCGAATCGACAGGACATCTGAAGATATTCAGACACTGCGTAAGCAACGCTTTAGATACCTAAAATGTCGGGTTTTAATATATCTCAATATAAGAGCAGATTAAAAACGAAGTCCTTTTGTGTTATATTATATTTTCAGGTAAAAGATAAAAAATGAAAGTAGGGACTCGCGAAAGAGAATTATCATGATGTCTACTTTTAGATAACTTATTTTTCCGAACTCCAAACAGAATTCTGTTTTTGTCACGATTCTCCTTTCACGATATTCCTTTGGCAACAACTATTTGATTTGGATCATTTATATGTAAATCCCAATTGTGATACGGATCAGATCAGAAATACAAAGATTATGTCCTGGGGCAAAATGCGAACCAGAGATCTTTCACAATCGGGATGACTGAGCTACGGATGATTATGGAGAATCCTATGTATTTCCTCTAGTCCATCTGTTATGTTATAACGTTACAAGATATACATTTGAATATTATTTATGTGTAAAGGTTCAATCAGAGCCCTTGTTAGGAGTAGGACGCGTAAAGGTCTCACGTTGTTGTTGTAATCTGGTTCCAAATAGCAGTGTCTCTATGTATACTAGGTAATGGAACTAACATTCGTATTTTAGTAGCTTTTCGAAGAATCATAATGTCATTATAGGATACCTTTCAATCTTCATCAATCCTTTCAAATTGTACAGTATTTTCAACATTAGATGTCGCTACTGTGGTTAAACTAGCTTTATTTTGATTATGACGATTAACTACTTGAATCATACATAAGTATAATAATTTACCTTCAGCGGGGTTTGAGACTGCGTCGTGTACCAGAGACGCCAGGCACCCGGACAATCCTGCAACACCAACAATAAACACGTGTCAATAGAACATACAGAGAGTGTGTCACACACCACACGCAACCTCTGCACTCTAGTAGTGCTTCTGTAATTATGTCAATTTTATACAAATGGAAATTAATCTGTTAAGTTGAATTTCACGAGACTTAGCAACAATGTAATTAACATACTCTGTTCGAATATGACACGTGTATTTTTACAATGATAATAACTTTAAAATAAATGGTCGCAATAAAGCTAGTATGGCAGTATTTTTTTTTCTGTGTTCACTGGAAGCAAATAGAATGAACCTGTTGCACCATTTTACTTCGGTATGGTAAGTAATGCACCAAAATCAGAAGACCTGGTCGACCTGTTCTCAGATATGTGGTTACCGGTTTGCGATGACGTCACCAATGACGAGCTATCTGAAATGGAAACGGGCAATAGAAACGGATAGAAGGTCCTTGATGTATGCGCTCAAAGCATTTGTTCACAGATTCGCCCGTAAACTCACCTGTATGAGTATCAGATAGAGGACTGTAGTGAAAATATACGTTACTGTTACATTAATCGTAAATAAAAATCTGCAAACAAAGAAGACTCTTGCAATCGTTTAGTTGAAAAGGAAATAAAATATTTATAGGGTAAACGGGAGGACGTTCTATAAGTTTCTATTTTTTCAATCGGCCTGGCTTCGCATGAGTCTGAGCCAGTTCAGTCTATCCCTCGACCTTCGGCGTATGCTAATAGCCATACTTTGCAAGGAGGCTCAGACTCAGATGTAACTATTTTGAAATTAAAATCTATCGGCGCGGCGTGTATACATAATGTATTGGACATATCTGTCTAAAAATATAAGGAGGTAACATTACTAATTCAAATCTAAATTTAGCTATCAGGATTCCATAGCTGGTTAAAATAATGCCGATTCTGTTTCGCACTGTAATAATGGTTTCACACTCCTTGTATTGTTCTAGTAAACAAAATCATTAATTATTTTAAAAAATATAAACAAAATTGACTGTCGTTCTAGTTCAGTCGTGGTGAGGTGAGCCAGCGCCTTCTTGCTGATGCGTGGCGTGACCGTGGGTATACTGACCGTGGGTGAGGTGGTCGTGTCGATGCCTGGTGAGGTGGGCGAGCGTCTGCTTGCTGTGCTCGTAGGGCGCGGGTATACTGACCGTGGGTGAGGTGGTCGTGTCGATGCCTGGTGAGGTGGGCGAGCGTCTGCTTGCTGTGCTCGTAGGGCGCGGGTATACTGACCGTGGGTGAGGTGGTCGTGTCGATGCCTGGTGAGGTGGGCGAGCGTCTGCTTGCTGTGCTCGTAGGGCGCGGGTATACTGACCGTGGGTGAGGTGGTCGTGTCGATGCCTGGTGAGGTGGGCGAGCGTCTGCTTGCTGTGCTCGTAGGGCGCGGGTATACTGACCGTGGGTGAGGTGGTCGTGTCGATGCCTGGTGAGGTGGGCGAGCGTCTGCTTGCTGTGCTCGTAGGGCGCGGGTATACTGACCGTGGGTGAGGTGGTCGTGTCGATGCCTGGTGAGGTGGGCGAGCGTCTGCTTGCTGTGCTCGTAGGGCGCGGGTATACTGACCGTGGGTGAGGTGGTCGTGTCGATGCCTGGTGAGGTGGGCGAGCGTCTGCTTGCTGTGCTCGTAGGGCGCGGGTATACTGACCGTGGGTGAGGTGGTCGTGTCGATGCCTGGTGAGGTGGGCGAGCGTCTGCTTGCTGTGCTCGTAGGGCGCGGGTATACTGACCGTGGGTGAGGTGGTCGTGTCGATGCCTGGTGAGGTGGGCGAGCGTCTGCTTGCTGTGCTCGTAGGGCGCGGGTATACTGACCGTGGGTGAGGTGGTCGTGTCGATGCCTGGTGAGGTGGGCGAGCGTCTGCTTGCTGTGCTCGTAGGGCGCGGGTATACTGACCGTGGGTGAGGTGGTCGTGTCGATGCCTGGTGAGGTGGGCGAGCGTCTGCTTGCTGTGCTCGTAGGGCGCGGGTATACTGACCGTGGGTGAGGTGGTCGTGTCGATGCCTGGTGAGGTGGGCGAGCGTCTGCTTGCTGTGCTCGTAGGGCGCGGGTATACTGACCGTGGGTGAGGTGGTCGTGTCGATGCCTGGTGAGGTGGGCGAGCGTCTGCTTGCTGTGCTCGTAGGGCGCGGGTATACTGACCGTGGGTGAGGTGGTCGTGTCGATGCCTGGTGAGGTGGGCGAGCGTCTGCTTGCTGTGCTCGTAGGGCGCGGGTATACTGACCGTGGGTGAGGTGGTCGTGTCGATGCCTGGTGAGGTGGGCGAGCGTCTGCTTGCTGTGCTCGTAGGGCGCGGGTATACTGACCGTGGGTGAGGTGGTCGTGTCGATGCCTGGTGAGGTGGGCGAGCGTCTGCTTGCTGTGCTCGTAGGGCGCGGGTATACTGACCGTGGGTGAGGTGGTCGTGTCGATGCCTGGTGAGGTGGGCGAGCGTCTGCTTGCTGTGCTCGTAGGGCGCGGGTATACTGACCGTGGGTGAGGTGGTCGTGTCGATGCCTGGTGAGGTGGGCGAGCGTCTGCTTGCTGTGCTCGTAGGGCGCGGGTATACTGACCGTGGGTGAGGTGGTCGTGTCGATGCCTGGTGAGGTGGGCGAGCGTCTGCTTGCTGTGCTCGTAGGGCGCGGGTATACTGACCGTGGGTGAGGTGGTCGTGTCGATGCCTGGTGAGGTGGGCGAGCGTCTGCTTGCTGTGCTCGTAGGTGGCGAAGAAACACGCGTGCGCGGGCCCCGCGCCCAGCACCACCGCCGACATGCCGCGGATGGGCCTGCCACAACACAACGCCCATTACTAACATAACAAACAACTGACACTGGCGCTCAAAATCGCAACTAATGAAACACAATATTTATGGAGTTGCTGTGTAAGCGTAGCTGATTTTCCTAAATTATAAAGAGCTCGCATTGCTCCCAATGTGAGATACACCGAGTGAGCCGTAACTAAGTATACGACTCACTTGTATCTGTATCTATAACATATTTGTCTATAGTTTTCTTTATGAACACAAATAATATTGCGTGACTAATATTAACTTTAACCAGTGGTATGCAAGCCAGACACAATAGCTCTTCTAATGTTGAACGGTTCTCGATGTGCTGGTGAAGATAATGACATTTTATTTTTGAGAAAAATATTAAACTCAAACTATTCTGCTACGCGTCTCGTTGGTAAAGTCAATTTAATATCGAGCATCACACTTCATTTACAAATCAAATTGCAAATGATTCGTTTTTGGACTGTGTTTTTCAGATTGCAATGTCCTAAGTTAATAAATGTTAATTCGTCAAGCCGAAATAAGCCTTAGCTTGACTCTCAGGAGTCTTATGACCAGGGGGCTGAAAAACCGCTATTAACTGGTAATATAAAATTCGGGTATCATTAATAACGGTATCTTAATACAGTGACTCATAAAGATATCCAAAATTTATGGGTTTGATATATCAAAACTCCTAACGGGTTCCTTCCCCTTTCCTCTCTCAGAGCATTACTCTTTCGGCAGACACACACACAGTGCTACTAAAACTTGCGCGGTATGGAGATATGTTGCGATCTGAATTCCAGGAACTACATCGAAGTTCGAAACTGTTTTGATTTGAACAAAGTGAGGAGAGTTGACCCTAACAAGGTGAGTTGATTTTCCACGCCGGACCAATTATGCCTGCTTTATAAAGCTCAGGTTTGGTCTTGCGTGAAATATTGCTCGCACTTTTATCTGGATTTGGTGGCTTGACCATTAACCATTAACTTTAATGGGTAATTTACCAGAGTACGACATTTAATACTTATTTTCTGCGCTGGGGCCTGTGTTTTCTTTCCAACTTAAGATAAAAAAGACCACTTTTTACAATTTATATTGCTGGTCCGTTACTTATTACAGATAACACTTCATTGTGAGTATCAGCACATCTCACAATATAGTTCAGAGGTCACCAGATTCACCGATTAACTACTTAGGAAGCTATTGTGCGCCGCGAATTATTCACTTTAATGTCATTGTCACGTGACATGCTTCAAATATATGCCGCTATAGTAATAATAAATAATAATTAAATAGTTGTAAAGTGCACATTATTATAACTTTCCTGAACTAGGTTGAACTGGAGGAGCTCGGTGGCGCGAGACGCTGGTTTCAATTACGAAAACATTACGAAAACAAAGAAACTTTCGCCGTGGTCGATCCCGGGATGGGTCAAACAAATTTATAATCTCGAGCCCCTCCGTGCTCCGGAAGGCACGTTAAGCCGTCGGCCCCGGTTGTTACTACAACCGCTATAACCCAACAACTCGCATTGGGCCAGCGTGGTGGTGTTATGGCCCAAACTCCTCATGTGTTGATCCCATGTAGGAAGGCCTGTGGCCAGCAGTGGGACGTATATAGACTGGTGATGATGATGATAATAATGATGAGGTTGAACTTGAATCCTGTGCTTCAGGCGAGATAAGTTATATGCTAAGATATAAGTAATTTTGTTTGAAAAAGCAAACAAAATAACTATTTAGAAATAGAACACAAAAAAAAATCTATACTAAAACAAATGCACTAAAAGCCCCCTGCTCAGCATAAAGTCGCGCGCGACAAGAGCGGCCACAACGCTGGTATTCTTCGGATGCCACAATGGCATTTGTGCATTCATGATCGGGTGAATGACTCCGCTATGTTTCGATTAGACTTTTAAACGCGGTTCGAAAAAAAATCAGAAATACCAGTACGGGAGAGCTGCAGTGAGTCTCCTTGGTAAAGCGGTTATAGGCTCCCGGACTTCCGGTGCTACCGACTTTAGACATCCGTTCAGTAGTATACATGGCCATTCATAACTTTTCAAGATATTATGAACTGCACTCACAGATTTTCAGCAACCTCCTCAACACTATGGCATATGTCATTCCAAATATAGATGCAAGGATACAGGTGGATGCAGCCTACTTTGATTTTAAAAAGGCGTTCGATTTAGTCAACAACGATATCCTACTATCGAAACTAGCTAAGGTGGGCTGCACCACGAATCTGTTGCAGTTCTTTGCCAGCTACATGAAGGACAGGCGGCAATACGTGGAATATGGGGGCTACAGATCTGAGCCTTATTTCACAAGAACAGGCGTGAGCCAAGGAAGTAACTTAGGGCCATTGATGTTTATCATCATGATCAATGATCTGCCACAAACAGTAAAAAACGACTGTTGCTTGTTGTTCGCTGATGACCTGAAGCTGCTTTTAGCAATTAGGGAAAGGGAGGACTGCCAACGCCTACAGAACGATATTGATGGAGTGAATAGGTGGTGTCTGAGGAATAAACTGCAGTTTAATGTTACTAAATGTTCAATAATAACGTACAGTCGAGCCAAAACCCCAATCCACAACAATTATGAGTTAGGAGGTACTCTTCTGAACCGAGTAGACAAGGTTAGGGACTTGGGCGTTCTTATGAACTCAGAGTTGACTTTTAGAGAACACATTGTAACCATATGTAAGAAAGCTTACAGAAGTCTGGGCTTTGTTCTTCGCCAAGCTCAAGGGTGCAATAATATTAAAGCGATATCCGTTTTATATAATTCTCTCATTAGGAGTCAATTAGAGTGTAATGCCACTGTATGGGGAACGCATGAAGCCAAATATATTGAAATGTTAGAGCGTATACAGAATAAATTTACTAGATACCTTTATTTGAGACTTTACGGCGTTTACCCTTTCTTTCCCTTGATGTATTCAACACTGTTTGTCTTAGGCATGGTTGGGTACAATAAGCTGGAAACACGGAGATACCTATCACTCGCAAGTTATATAATATCCGTTTTCCGGGGTAAAATCACGAATCCGGATATATTGGAGTGGGTGAATTTATGCGTGCCTAACGGGTATGTGAGGCGACGGCGGCAGCCCAAATTATTTGCGGTTCCTCAAAGCAGAACCAAGCTTCAATCAGAGATGCCTTTGACGCGGGTGATAAAAATATTAAATCTAGTAGCCGACAAGATAGACATATTCTCTTGTACAATTCAGGAATTCAAGTGGGTATCTATTTCAATTATATCATACCAAAATTTTTAAATGTAGACTTACTCTATTGTATTGGGGAAACCTGTAATGATAGATGTGATTGATTTTGAATAAATAAATAAATAAATTTTCGAAAAAAAGTACAGACTAAAAATATTTTTGTGCCCATCAATTCTATTACATGTGGGGATTAATAGACTGCGTCAAAGTGAGACGGGATTTTACTTTTCGAATCGAAACCGTGATGCGACAGTATTGATTAAGGAGGCCGGCCTCCCGCTGCTTCCGACTTTCAGCACACGTTTGTATGTTTATTATGTGCTTTTTAAAAGTGGCGGGAGAAAAGGTGTCGGGAATAGGAATTATAAGAACCGGACCGGATCTGCAAGCTCTACTCTGCACTAGATCAACACAACACGAGCCCGGCGTCGCGTCGTGCCACTAGTACCCACTAGTTTGTCTATACCCGGATCTTTATAGAGACCTTGACCTTGTTTTTGAAAATCTTCAATATTGTCATGTAAAGAATGCGTTATTTATAAGATACAATGTTATGACGCAGATACAAATGCAAGCAGCCAATGCCTAATGGGGCGTTGAGGACATCACAGACTTGATACTGATTAATCTGCATTCTGGGCACGTCGTGTAGAATCAATTTGCTTTTTTAATGAAGAAGGTGTCGAAATTCATGACGAACCTGCACGGGTTATTGTTAAACATGTAATAATGGATGGCGAATTGCTGACAAACGAGCAGATCGATGGTAAAAATATTACTGGGAATTTTCTTTAATATTAATGAGATTTGGCGAACCTTGTTTATGTAAACCAGATTCTGCCTGCGACTCCGCCCGCGTGTAGGAGTTTTTAAAATTGTTACCGTGTGCTATAACAAGTGTCTATCTCCTTATGAGATAGACATAGCCAGCGTAAGCGATATAAGTGCTGGAAAACACTGGCGCATCTACGACATCATACAAGAAAAGTCTTATTGCGCCGCGCCTTTTGTAAATAGGGAGATGTTGATGATACATAGCGGAAAATCTTCCAGAAGGAACCCCCGAACAGTCAGTATTTTTATCAGCTTTTGACACCCTAATATTGCTAAGGCTGTTGTAAGTATACATTGGCAAAAATTGAAATTATGAACATCTCTAACTGGCGGCATAACTTCTTGTACAAATACCCCCGCGTCGACCCAGTTTACATTTTCACTTTTACCTATTTACATTTATTATCAATAACATATGTGTCATTTTAATTACATCATGCAATTTACATTGTAAGTTGATAAAATATATAATAAAATCATCACGATAAGGTTATTTGATCAAGTGTAGGACACAGCAGACAGCACTAGCGGCATCATTCATGAAGATTGACATTACGCGTAATTAATACTAGGTACTTAGTTGTAAGCTGAGTTTGAATCAGTGTAATTCTAAGTACGCTGTGCAGGTTGCCGTCTTCTTTTAGTCATGGACAGTACCTAACCATCTATCAATCTGCGGATCCTGCGGGCACAGCACAGGCAGTGGCCGCGGCAGCGGTTTGCCAGAAGGATCCACTGGAAATAGTAGCTGGATCTGGTATACCTAAAGACATGAATTTTTCAAGTTTAACGATAAACTTGATTATCAACAAAAAAAACAATAGGCAGCCGGTGGTGTTGTCTTTGAAGTCATTTCAAGTGAAGTGATTGTTACTTTTACTAAGAAATAATTTATAGATAAGTAAGTGTAATCAATCACAGTAAAAATATAATAACACCACTAGTGGTTACTCAAGTGATTGCTATATTTTCTTAGAAATCGTACGTTGTCATTCTATGAATACCAAAAGATAAGTGTAATACAAGTGATTTCTGAATTATTTTAGAAATATCTTAGAGTGGATCCATCGTTACTAATTTTATATTACTAACAAAGAAATGCGAAAGTGAAGTGATGTCCGCTATTCCTTAGTAATTAATTGAAAATGTATCTATCATAGTATCGTCAAGATTGTACGTTAGGAAAGAACCAGCACCAGAAGATACGGACTAGTTACTCGGTAGACTACGATAGACTACGGTACTCGTGTCGTGCTAAGTTCTAATATGAAATCAGTAGTAACCAAGTTAGTAAAAAAATATGATTGCCACAAAATATGAATGTATTCCTCTGTGATGTTTGTTGGATGGAAATATCTAGTTTAAGGATCAAATAAAAGAGCACGTGTACCTTATTTCTATGATCGCCATCCTCAGAGAGAGATTGATTTTGAGAACCCCGTTAAATTCCGTTCTACAGATGATCGCGTGAAGTTATATCATAGATTGGCATAGATTATAAATAAGTAACACTACATCCTCGATAAGCGTAAATTTAAACCGACCAGTGAGTACCTAACCTAAGCTGACATAAATAATCTGAGTGGAATAAAATACTGGGATTAAAACACTCCAAATCTTTCCTATGGGAGGAGGTAGAAGGATGAAGTACAACAAAAGATCGCTTCTTGATTGGGGCGCTCACAAGGCATTTTGCTACTAATCACATGCTACATAAAATGCAACTCTCCCCAACACAACTTTGTCGAGCATGTGGTGAATGCCAGGTATCAATGATGCATCTCTTGAGTCATTGTGATGCCCTGGCTAAAACCAGAATGAGCCTTCTGGAAGTGGCATATCCAAAGCCAGAAGACTACATGCTCTTTCTGCCTAAAGATATAGCAAAGCTAACGGCATCTTTATTCTGGACACAGGGAGAGTAAACGCAGGGGAGGCACAAAAGATCCCAATGGGTCGAAGTGCACTGTGACTTAGTTATGGCCCCACAGTAAGATAAGATAATATACCCTAAGTTGGGGAACTTAAAATAGTGTTATAAAGGTCTAATACCCAATCCCCAGAGCGGGTATTGAAGTAATTGAAAAATTTATGAAACTGAAATAAAAACACTTAAAAACGAAACATCCAATATTTTTATTACTCCGACAAAATCATCAAATTTCGTAACATCATTTAAAATTACGTAATCACAGTGACTATGACTAGACATTTTACACAGTTTTATTATATTTTACTCACAAAAAATCTTTAATACTTCGATCGTATTAATTAGCAAAAGCTGCCAAGGTCGCGAACACCAAGAGCGAGGGACGAAGACTGGACCATGATGACAACTGTTGGCAACTGGCTGGATCATACCACGGTTCCGTTAGCAGCCGCGGTAGACCTTTTTGATATTTATGTCAGTGTCTAAAGACCGACCGAATACATGTACGGGTGTCAATCGGGTAGTTTTAATTTTATAATTTTATTGCATTGTAAATAACCCATTATACATAATTTCGGAGGAGGAGGAGCTCGGTGGTGTAGTGGATTGAGCGCTCTGGTTTCGTTTACGAAAACAAAGCAACTTTCGCCACGGTCGGTCCCGGGATGGGACAAGCAAAATTTCTATTCTTGAGCTCTTCCATGCTTCGGAAGGCACGTTAAGCCGTTGGTCCCGGTTATGGCCCAAGCTCCTCATGTGTTTCTCCCATGTAGGAAGGCCTGTGACCAGCATTGGGACGTATATAGGCTGGTGATGATGATGACATCATTTCGCATCACAGTTTTAGTTTTATTTATACAGTCCACTCCACGATCAGGAACATCATTGCCGAAAGATTTAGATTATAAATAAGATATTCGATGTAGATCGCAGTAGAGAGTAATGGCAACGAAACAAATCATTTAATAACACACCGAAGAACACGACACGCACACATTCAACATTTTTATAAAACCCAGACAAAGCATCTCGTTAATGAACCAATCACTCAAATGCAATGGAGAACCCCAATTCGCCTACCAAAAGTCAGAATCAGTTGGAGATTCTGAATGAAGATAAAAGTGTATTTTTCTACTTTTTTGATTTTGACCACTAAAAATGACATGACAATGATAGGTAGTTTATTAAGACCAGCGAACAACTACTAGCCGCAGTATATCTAGCACGTGCCGCTGACATTTGGGCGGCCTTGGGCGGAGGCGGGTTCGAAGGCGGAGGCGGCGGGCGGGCGGCGGTAGAGGCCAAGGACAACGCCGCTCAATTTACTTATTGAACCTCCAATTATGTTCCAATCGATGACAAACAACTTCTGAGACATACATTGGAACCAAGTTAAATATGTACCTTGACTATTTTATGTTTTATAAACACAACTAGATGACAAACAAGCTGACGGCCCACCTGGTGTTAAGCTGTAACCGCCGCCTATACACACCGGCAATAACAAGGAAAAATCACTTGATATTGCAGGTGCGTGGTCGATCAAACATGAAATGCCGCCCATGCCCAGTAATTACACTGGCTACCTTTCCCTTCAATCAGGAACACAGCGAACTGTTTCACGGCTGAAATGAGAAAGGCTGTGGTATCGACCCTACATACGGGCCCACCACCTAGTAAGTAAGTGTTCCAAGAAAATTAAGTATGCTGATACGAAGTTGTACGTCGAATTTTTTGGACTTTTGGAAGTGCTCGGGTGGATACGCAACTACCATAGGAACTACGAAAGTAGGCCCCTAGTAGAAATTGGTGACCTGGTGGGTAACCAACCCGCATTAGATCTACGCGAAGGACTATCAAAAATGACAGTAAAGTGGTGACACTAGAAAAAACATGATGCCCTGGGCAGTGATTGAACCCCGCGACTTGTCACAATCCGGGTGACTGCTCTAACCATCTGAGCTACCGAGAACTGGAAGGTAACCTAGGCAAAATTACAGTGTTGCCTTTTAAAAAACAGGTCGAGAGGCCAAACTTGCAGGGCGGCTCAATGTAATAGCGCTTAGGAAAGCTACGGACAACTTAGACTTAAAAAAAAGATTTCAACAAGCTTTCACTTAGCTAATAGGTTAGAAATCGAAACCTCCAAAAGATTAGAAGTAGGTCAGCGGGCTTTTTCGCGAAATTATTTTGTCAATGTAATATCACTTAGTAACATCATCCACGGCATTATACGGCAAGATATCACAATGACGTTATAGTACATTAGCGGTACAACTACAATTGACTCAGTCAATTCTAGTTGTACCGCTAATTCACTCATTCATTTTGGACTGTCAAAACAGATAGCGAGTAGGCCGCTGGACAGGGGTTCAATACACATATAGGTGCCGATCCAACGTTTGAGAAGTGGGTATTATTGTTTGTTTTTGAGCAAATATGTTACTAGGTGGTAGGCCCGTATGTAGGGTCGTCTGGGTAGGTACCACCGCCTTTCTTATTTCAGCCGTGAAACAGTTCGCTGTGTTTCGGATTGAAGGGAAAGGTAGCCAGTGTAATTACTGGGCATAGACGGCATTTCATCTTATGCCTCAGGATGACAGCGCACCTGCAATATCAAGTGCTTTTCCTTGTTATTGCAGGTGTCTATAGGCGGCGGTAACCGCTTACCACCAGGTGGGCCGTCAGCTTGTTTGTCATCTAGTTGTAAAAAAAAATCAGGTCCACGTGGTAGTTAAAAGGTACCGACGACCCGCGTTGAAGGGAAACTTTCGCGACTACAACCGGACACGTTAGCCTTGCCCCGACGCGTCCGGCTGAGCTGAGCCACACGCGAAGCGCCGCCGTTTAAAAACTAGCACATAAGATTTTTATTAGAAGTCGACTTTGAGTTTGTTTGTTTATTGAATTTTAATATTATTATGTATCTCTGCATGAGCGATGCGAAATGGTCTTCTTTATAAAAACATTCTGACACAGTCTCAAAGTGTAATCACACTCGTTGACATACATAAAATAGAGTAACGCACTAGTAGCTTTTTTTTAAACCTTAACGGGGTAACTCTTGGCCTTCATCTCACCTGATGGTAAGTGAAGATAAGGCCAACGATGGAAGCGAGCTACACCTAGATTCCTCAACCACAGAGGAACTGCTATCTTACCTCTAAGTGCCGGAACACAACAATGCTGTTAATATTATTGTTATGGCGGCAGACTTTGGTACAATGGTGGTAGCTAGCCAGGCGGACTTAGAAAAGCCCTACCACCAAACAAACCAAGCAGGAAATTTCTGCCCCCACGGGAATCGAACCCCGGATCTCTATATCTGAGGCAGGTGGTCTCAACCATTAGACCACAGAGGCGGTTAAAAGCTTAGGCAGCAATTACCGAAAAAAAAAATTGACACAATGAAATTGTGAAACGCTGATGAGGTATACAGTGCGTCTGAAAGAAAATAGATGCCCGCATTCACTCGTGACGGTGATTAAAATAGTTCCGCACGTGCATTTGTACATTCTACAAAACACATGACGACTTTTTATGTAATAAGTGCGAGAAACAAGCATCCTGCGCGCCTGACGGGAAGCGGCCACCGTACATAGCCCATAGGCACTTACTACTCAGCCAGGGCCTTTGGCCACCAGCGTGGTGGAGTTATGGCCCAAACTACAAAGGCCCAACGCGGGAAGGTGGGTTAAAGCGGGTGCAGTAACAACCGGGACCAAGTGCTTAACGTGCATGACGAGGCACGAAGGAGCTCAAAATTACAAATTATGATCGACCCATCCCGGGTTCGACTATGGCGCTAGTTGCTTCATTTTCGTAATCGAAAGCACAGCTCTCAAACCACTACGCTACTGAGCTCCCCCTAATCGTTTACCGTCTAATAATTTGATAGTATCAAGTAATCTTTATAAGACGTTTCTTTGAAACCTGCGCTCACCCGATCTCACCTTACGTGGGAAGTGGAAACCTAGGAACACACACGAAGTGACTTCCATAAAAATTTAAAACATAGATTTGTAACATAAACAATAAATGTTATGTGTACCGAATATAATCGCAAATTTATCAGCGATTACTTGAATCAAGCCAATTAATCACTCGACTCGAGGACATGAGAGCTTTATCTGAGCAGAGTGCATCAAAAACTCATCTCTTAGAACACAACGCGCCCCTAGCGGATAATACAGATACAATCGTCGGCGATTAATTATGAATTATCATATTTGTATTGAAAAATCTTAGATAAAGCCATTTCAAAAATAATATCCATTATATTAATGGATACCAACAACCGCTTCAGTAGTACTGAGGAGTACCACTAAAGCGGTTGGTCTCTTTAGTCATACGCACTAAAGAGCGGCAAAATATATTGTGAACTATTTCAGTCAATAAAAAGAAAAGGCGTTGGAGAGACTGATCGTGATCTGTAAAGTACCGTACGAGTAAGAGGTAGGTCAATCACTAACAAGTTGAATTGATCATGATCAAGTCAAGTGACCCGAACGAAGTAGATGGGGAGGAATTGTATCGGGAAACCATAGAAACAGTGATCTGAGATAGAGTACAATCAAAAGGGCAACAATTTCGTAAGTGAGGAGGTCAATTATACCATAGCAACCACTACCTGTAGCTCCTGGAACTCATATTTATTTATTTATGGACGCCAGCGAAAACAATTTAAATTTAAACTTAATTTTTAACCTGATGGATGCCTGTTCCTAGTGAATTGGTAGCGTAACTTAGGCTGGTAAGGGACGTTGGATAGCGTGCCGTGAGATTTGAGAAACACCGAAATTTATGAAAAGCCGTTGGTAGTTTTGATGATCCATCCGAATACAAGCATGACTAAAATTTTATTTATTTGTTCATGATAAGGAAACAACAACGCTCAAATAATATTGACATCGAGCTCAAAATAACAACAGCTATTTTTAATATAATCAATATCTGATCCGATAGCGCTATAAGTAAGGTTAATAGTAGCAACGATATGAAAATTTACTATCAGAAATCTAAGTATAATTGATAATGATGCAGTGAGGTGATGTGTGCTCGGCCCCGGCTCATGCATAGTTGCGTGCGCCCATCATGTGCACAAAAACAACATTAAGAAGATATTGCAAATACACTAAACATCCATAAAATCGTTATTCAGGGCTTCGATTCCAGTACAAAATGAAACGGATAATAGTCTGACGTGATTGCAGGTGAAAAATAAGATATCTATAAGAACACCGATAGTTCTTCTTTAAGTATGGTTCATATCGTCTTAAGGCTGGTCACCCACTTCAGACTGTCTTGTCGCCTAAAATGTAACATACAGATCTATATTAAAACAAACATGTAAGTAGGCTCCGCCAGAATCAACTGATGAATGATGGTACACTCGTTCATTCCGACCGAGCCTACTTTCGGTAAATTGAACGTTCGGAAAAGTATACGCCCTTACTACGGTCTTCGTAGTGCAACTGTTATACTGGATGTGCGGTCGTCTGTACATTAGATGGTAAACGAGATCGCCCAAAAGAAGGTAAATACTGATAAAAAAACTAAACGATTGGAAAAAGTTCTTTGAATCGTTGATTTAGTGAGATATTAAGATATTTTTGTGTGTTGGTAAGTTTTATTTTAACCGCCTCTGTGGTCTAGTGGTTAAGACCACCTAACTTAAATCTAGAGCTCCGGGGTACGATTCCCGTGGGGGCAGATATTTTCTACTCAGTTTGGTTGGTGGTAGGACTTTTCTAATTCCGCCTGGCTAGCTACCACCATCTTACCTAAGTCTGCCGCCATAACAATAATGTTAACACCTTGTTATTGCAGGTGTCTATAGGCGTTACAAACAAATTACAAATATCCCGAATATAATTCTAATTCAAATGTTAATAACCGTGAAAGTGTACAGTGTGGTAACATTAAATATATTATAGCCTCCACCCAGAAGACTTCAGATAGTAATACTTTTGATATACTGAGAATTTGTTATAAAATCCACATCCCTACCAGCACGAATCAGGCCATTGTAAGTGCGGCACATTCCATCCACCTGATATGTTATTTAGGAGAGCATCCCTTTGAAATAAAACCAATTTACCGGATTTAACTCGCGTTGTGACTGTGGTCTCTCATACATAGGTCAAACAAAGAGAAGCCTAGGCACCCACCCGGGTGACAGAACATAGCTGACGTAAAACACCGGCACTTGACTGACCCAATTACTACATCAGATTTGGTAAGTCCCAAGTCCTCGCCAAAGAACACCGTTTCATTCCTAGAATGTTACGTGAGGCTTTTGAAATCAAACAACATCCTAATTTCAATAGAGAAGATGGTTGGAGTGTACCACCAGCTTGGGATCCCATCATGCGAATAATAAAGTCCCAAGCCCGTCCTCACACTGCCCAAAAAACTAGAACCGTGAGCTCCGTATGCGTGATTCGGACCGCTCAAAATGTAACACAAAGTGACGGTAGTTAACTTAACACTTATCAAAGACATTTGACATATTGAGTCTTCCTATGACCACCACGATCGCTGTAACGTAACTGAAACGTCGGATGTATAATAATAATGTAACATCTAATCAAACACGAGTTAAATCCTGTAAATTGGTTTTATTTTAACTGTGTAGTGCTCGCGAAAATTTAAGACAATACTATAGCATCCCATATCATTATTGAAAGTTTGATGGCCGACTGGTTGAAAGATGGGGGTACTGACCCCAGTCCATAAAACGAGAGTGTGGTCATTGTAAATGCAGATATGCATTTAATGTCCATTTTCACTAAACATCCCATTGGCTTAGGGACTCGTCTTGACAGTTAACTCTCTTTATATCCTTTAAGATAGACAGAGATTCAAATCGGTGTGAGAGACATAAAGCAGGGAAATAGTTGGTGTAACGGGCGTGAGTAAACCTTATTTAGAAGAGATAGTTTAATAAAATTGATCGAAGTCATATTATCAAAGACAAGATATATTGTAATGAATACTTTACTTAATGTATAATCCAACGGTCTATTCTTACAGCAATTATTGTCTTTATGAGCGGTAACGTTTTTTACTCAGGTCATTTAATGATTCTAGATAGTTTACTCGAAGGTCAGACTAATTGGTTTAATGTGTAAACAAGTGAGCATAAAGCTATCGATCCCTTTTACGCTTATTACGATTATGAGTTATGGCATCTGGACTTGTGTTGTCATTAATATCATTATTAACAATAATAAATAAATAATATTCCCTCACACACCTTTTATCTAGCCCAAAGTAAGCATCATTAAGAGCTTGTGTTATGGATACTAGATAAGGGAGAAATACTGATAATAATATTTATACAGGTTTGTGCCGTCAATACGACAATAAATTAAAACATGGGCTATATTAGTTTATTTCATCCAAATGTCATGAAATTAACAAAATAAATAAGACGTATTTGAATGTGGCAAACCATTTCTATAAACTAATACAGCCCATGTTTTAATTTATTGTCGTATTGACGGCACCACTCTGTATAAATATTAAAAATACACAATAAACATATAAATATCCATGATAAATATGTTCTATTCTATTCTACTCGTGAACTAATGCTCGTATCATACGAACATTTGCTCCCACCGGGAATCGAACCCGAGACCCCTGACCGAGTAGCCTGTATAGCAAGGGGCACAGACCACTCAGCCAGCTGGTCGTTTGTCGGTTAATGGTGTATTCATCATCATCATACCAGCCTATGGTGTCCACTGCTGAACAAAGGCCTCCCCATCGCTATCCAAATAAACCTGTTCTGCGCAGCCTGCATCCGACGGCCTCCGAAGCCCCCTTATTCACAACTGTCGGAAAAGAATCGAATTTTGGAATCTTTATACTTGTCACTTTTTATCACGCTGCGTCAAAGCGAGACGGCATGTGACTTTTCGAATGGAATCCGTGATCCGACAGTTTCTGAATAAAGGGGGCAGGTCGTCTGTCCATCTAGTGGGAGGCCGTCCAACTTTGCGCTTTCCGGTACGCGGTCGCCATTCTATAACTTTAACACCTCACCAAAGGTGTATTGGTCAGTTTAATGAGTGTTGTGTTATGTTTCCGACCTGTATAACAGCCGTAGTATCGTGCGTGTGTAGTACGAGCAACGTTATCAGCGGCGCGGCCGTCGGCGGCGGTCGTCTCATCCCGCTATCGTCGGCCACCAGGCGCCGCTTTCGTGATCACAATGCGATTGTCAAGTGCATTTTCTTTTAAGATCCCCACATTCACAGGTTTTCGACTTAAGCTTGTCTCCAGTCCGAGAGCTTATCAGTCACGAGCAAGTTTGTAAAGGTCGAGCCTTTTATTTGATGTATTGTTATAATAATATTATATAATTCCGTGTGCAGGTAATATTTAGTTGTTTTAATTTAAGCCTACAAAAGTCGCATAGCGAAATTGCGATGTTCTTACTTAACCATAAAAATTGATATCACCGCGCATTGATCACACGTAAGGAGTTTTGTTGTGGTGACCATTTACAAGACCATCTACTGTTTTGACAGCACTTCCTCTTCCGAACACAATAAATTCTTTCTTATATAATTTTTCACTCTTCGGACCTCATGTTTAAATGGCTAAATCGTAATATTGATCATTTTGCTTTTGATCCCGTCTGTGTAGATGAACACGTGAAGAGTGTTGCAATAGAACAAATGTTGTCAACTCCTTGACATTTGTCCAACAGTTGATTATTCAACAAGTTTGCCATTCTCTCCTCTCTCTCTGTATCTAACTCTCAACAAGTTAAACTAAGGGTAACACGAAAAACAAGCGCGTCGCTAACAGGCACATCAACATTGATATCCACAATATTTAGCACATAGCTGATAAATCGAACACTATTGTGAATAATACAATAGTACCAACATCGCACCCAGAAAATATTCTATAGAGTTGTTCGTACGAACGTTTTGTCATAATTGTCGTCCATAATAAAGTTGGTGGTGTCAGTTATTCGCTTCGACTAAGTTTCTTTTTGCTGAGGCCTATCTTTGGCGTTGGCGTCTACTTTAATAATGCATTACTATTGTTCTCAATATAGCTTCTATGAATAATTGACCAAACTCTGACTCCAGTCGGTACGAGAACCAACGAAAGTAAACAGATTCCCAAATGTATAACACACGACCCTGACCAAGGTTAAACTTCTCCGGAGGAAACCGCGTTTGTTTTATGTGAAGTTTACAAATCGCTAATACTATTATTCGAGTCACTTGCTTATCATTTAGCGATATAAATTGTAATTGTAAATTATACGCAGTCGTAAGTGTGTCAGTGTGATAGAGGTAGGTATGTTATCTGATTCGCGTTTGGACATAAGCAGCTCCAAGGGTAGCGTTTACGATAGCGCCAGTGTTAGGTAATATTTTCACATTAACAGATTATCACGCGATAAATCAGTTTAATATTAGAAGTTGCTAGTATTGTAAGAAACGTCTCGGACGAATGTGCTTCATTCATGGAGTTACTCATATGCTGTCTGCTAAACCGTTATTATTGAGAACGCATAATTACATATGCGTAAAAGTAAAATTATTAAGTTGACACGACTCTACACATTTGATAGCTTTGAAGCAGCTATCGCTGTCAGATTGATCTTCAATACCGAAAAATTATAATATTGTTGTGCGTTTGCATGTCTGTTAGCTAATAATTCTTATAGTGACGTGCGTAACTGAATAACTAGTATATTAGCTAGTATAGTCCATCCATCTGATCCATCGTCTGCGAGCACTAGGTCAGCTGTACCGCGAGCGAGCTGTCTCTTGTCCGAGTCGAGTCCGGCCGATACAGAAATAGGACTGACTGACTCCACATCATTTACATGAGAGTCTATGATTAGAACCACTTCTTATCTGTGTAACGGTTATCTATCACAATACGATCCACTCGGTACTTCATCCTCCAGTAAAATACGATTGTGCATTATTATTCCTATACCTTATTTATTTATAAATAAATTCATGTACACACTTAAACCATTTAGACAAAAATATTAGTACAAAGGCGCTGCTTTCTTTCTGCTATGCCACCACGCTGGCCTGATACGGGTTGGTTGGTTGAAGCAGTTGCAGCAACAACCGGGACCAACAGCTTGAGGTGGACGACGAAGCACGGTGGTGGAGGTCCATCACGGGATCGACCATGGCGAAAGTTGCTTTGTTTTCGTAATCGAAACAACCTAAGCGCTCAAATCACTCCACCGCTGAGCTTCTTATAACCTAAGTTATTAATAATTAAATTAATATGTGCAAGTAATCAGTGTCATATAAGTATGTTTAACAAGATAGAGAATGTCGCGCAGGGATGACATAAGCGTACGAGGCTGGGTTTTCCCTCATTATAATAAGAATACTGCAGCAATCTCATTTAGATCTTACTCACCCTTTAATTTATTACTATAAAGCGTTCTGTAGTTTCCCGTGAGCTGTCCAACCGCGATTCTAAACGTTAACTGTATTAATTACATTTTTTATACTAAGCACGCTAAAGGACAAGCGGTAAGAAGAATCCATATGCGAGTGTAGCTTGAAACACAGGCCGAGGCGCCTCCGCCTTACCGGCCCAAAAGGTGCCTTTCCACGTCTCTTTATAAAAAGCCCATGACACAGGAAGAACAGAGGGAACCATATGTGTTGACATGGAATTCCAAGTTTTGAAAGTACGACAAAGAAACGTGTGCGTGATGTGATATTGACGTGGAGACAGTGAATTGATGACTTCGAAGACCGGCACGCGTGCTTCTTAATTAGGAAGGGGAAAGGTGGGATAGCATAACTATTGTCCTGGATGTTCGTTTAGTTTTCTCTACTAGCGAATTACCGATCGGTTTTTGATTGTAAGCCAATTAGACTTCCTATAAATTATGTGGCGTTATCTTATTGGACCGATAACGTACATTATTTACTTCTTAATCATACCTGAAAATATTTTTAATAACACATTTTCGGCCGAAATATGACTGTCATAGTTTTTACCTTTATGGAGCAGTGTGATGGTGACATAAATGTATTAGTCAGGTGAAATAGGCAGGCTTATCGCCACGTAGCCGATAACCGGCGGGAAGGGCACTACATCTGATACCTACACCTACACCTACAGCAATACACTTGATGTTTACTGATAACTTTTCAATATACTCTTAAAAGGTGTTTTATACTATTGTTCAATGCGCGGTGCTACGTTAGCTTTTTTTTTTAAAATGTCAGAACGTAGGTATGTCGCAGGACATTCTGATCATCTCAATTAAGCTTGAGTTATCTTCGACCACCTGATTAACAAAAACAAATAACGAGGAAATTTCCTAAGATAAGACCCAAGATTAAAACCGGGTATTGTAGACCGCTTTATATGTATAGTATCATATCTGAACCGGTGAGAGAAATAACCTCCTTCTATTTTAAAGTCGGTTAAAAATTAGCGGCCGGTTGACCGCTCTCGAAAGGCTACACCCGCTGCTCTTTGCCGACGGCTATAGGATATAGGTTTTATTGGCCACTCTAATTCGCGACTTCCATCGGAAATAAGTTTTTACTATGCTGATTGTGTAAATTAATATGTACTTTAATCAATTGTAGGTAGAGCGCGATTTTCTACAACACGTCCTGAATTGATTTAAATTTTTCGTTAAGTTGTATGTTCAATTGTTATCAGAGCTAGTTGATTTTGTATAAACAACTTCTAGTGCGGGGTTCGATGTCCTCTTTGTGGGCGTTTGTAAAAACAGACTTGATATACTCAAATGCTTCATAGAAATGTAAGTCCAAAAAATACATTTGTATGAGATTCCATTTTTTACAGAGAATACATTTTTTTTTTCATTTTTAGTGATATTCTAAAGTCAAAGCTAGATAGGTGACCGTCAGCATTACCGACTTCATTCTTAGTCTTTGGTTGAAAGACATAGGTAGATAATATTGTTTTTAACCCCCGACGAAAAAAGAGGGGTGTTATAAGTTTGACGTGTCTGTCTGTGTATCTGTGTGTCTGTCTGTGGCATCGTAGCGCCTAAACGAATGGACCGATTTTGATTCAGTTTTTTTTGTTTGAAAGCTGATGTGCCTACGATGGTTCTTAGCTATAATTTATGAAGATCAGTTCAGGCGTTTGATGACTATCAGCTCATTTTGTACATGATAATAGGGTTTTGAAATTTCGCGTACTGTCACTTCGGAGACATTCCCATGACATGCTATCCTTGAGCTGATCCTATACCATCAAAAAATCTGCGAAATGCTTAATTCTTCAGAAACTTACAGCAGATATAGCGTGTTTGGGCTCTTATGAATAGTCTCAATGAGATGGTGTTAGATAGATGATTAATGACGCCGGGGGTTACTTAAAAATTTTAATTTTGTATTTCATATATTGTCGTATCGTATACCACTTATAAATATTATCTAACTCCAAACCGTTATGGAGTTTTACCTTCCATCATCAGTTCACCCGAATAGCCCGATAGAATACAACCATCGGTCATACCAGGCCCCCGTCACTCTCGAAATGCAGCGTTAAAAGTGCCGGCCGCTAAGTGGAAATCTGGCGATCCGACCGGCAGTGGGCCGCCGCAAGCGAGATTGAACGCACGCCCGTTGAATGTTTCCCGCGCAAAACGCAACGATACTCACAGCTCACGGTTACTTTGTAGCGTAGTTATTTTAAAACTATGATATTATTTAAGATATCCATTGAAATCAAATAATGTTAGGTACAATTTTGTCCACAATGAAATACTTGTGGTGAATAATGCATTTATTTTGAAAAGGAACAATATCATGTTTACAAAAACACCTTCGCAGATAAGTGCATTATTTTAGAATAAATTTGGTTACCAAAAAATAGTTATAGTGAGCCAATTTTGAAAGATAGACATATGCTGTCGCGAACTTTTTTTTTAGACTTTTAAAGGCGAACAATTCTTACTTACATGATTTTTGCCTAACTTTAACCATTTGCGCAGCGCACGCAACTAAAGCTCTGAAAAGGAATATTTTTCCCCCGTTTCTGCAATATTTTTCATTGATGCTCATCTGCTATTAGTCGTAGCGTGATGTTATATAGCCTATATAATACCTCGATAAATGGACTATCCAACACAAAAAGATTTTTTCAATATGAATCAGTAGTTCCTGAGATTAGCGCGTTCAACCAAACAAACACAAAGAAACCCTTCAGCTTTATAACATTAGTTGGATTTAAGAGGTGAATACGACGATAATCGTTTTCGTTTCGATTTAACCTTCCACTAGGGGCATAGATTAATAATAATCTAAGGGTGCTACTGTTATGGAGCTCGGTTTACAAATACGATTCGGGGGAGTTCTAGTTGCACGTTGCACTAAAACACCTTCAGAAGTAGCTCTAAATGTCGACTACCGTTTTGACTTACTGGCAAAAAATGCGTTAACTTATGTAGCGGAATACTTACTTTATAAATGTGGCAAGAAACATAACTGTAGCGTCTCTAATTCTCTACTAAACGATGATATATATATTGTACAATAAAAATTCTTCGTTTTACGGAGGGCTGAAAGTCCCGCCGGAGGCTTTTATCAATTACGTGGAAGAATTAGAAACAACATTTCTGAAAATTTTTTACGAACCAGCCGGGAAGCACTTCAATGAATATACTACAAGAAATTGATTTTATTCCACCTTGCCTCTGTTTTCCAAAGGATTACTTGTAAAAGTTATTTACACGATTTAGAATATTAACGAATGAATACAAAGATGGAAAAAAAACAATGATCATTTTATAAAATTAAATCACATTTAATTGACCGGCTTTCTTTGCATTCACTTCATTGCATTAGATGTATAAATTAAAAAAAAATAGTTCTTGAGTCATTTGATTTAATTTATGGTCGTGACACAACCCTTACGTTTTCGCTCGATGACGCAATCACGCGGTGTACGCGGGATTCTCGACTCTCGGCACGCGTTGGTAGAGTATATTTCTTCTCGCATCGTCTAAAATGGCTAATAATAATAATCCTAGTAGGCTAATATAACGAAATTATTTCACCATTTGTATTAGAGTGAAGTATCTGTCCTGTTATTAATCTGTGGTCATACGTACAAAAATAGAATTTTGAAAATCGGCTCACAATTGATAGAGAAATCGGTGCACATATGCAAAAAAAATGTATACGGATGATTATTGACATTTGAACACATCTGATATCTGGCACCTGGCACCTGGAGGTGCCTGACGGGTGTTATATGATATTGATATCTGTTACATAAAATCCGCCCGCGTGGATGTCGGTTATCGCTCTAAGAACTATCCTGGGAAGACCCAGGATCTCAACTATCTCTATGTCAAATGTCATCTAAATCGTTTCAGCGGCCGGCAGTAACAAACAGAGAGAGTTAGTTTCATATTGTGGTACCTACCCAGACGACCCTACATACAGGCTCATCGCCTAATTAGTTAATTCTTTAGGTAACAGGTACAGTCAGCAACAGAAGTAGATCAACACTTACCTTTTCAGCATAACATGTTGGCATATTTTTGTCAAGTTTAATGAACACTGTGAATCACGTAGTGTGGCATGGTACGTACCTACTTAAGTGTAAAACGAGTACTGTTGCTGACCGTACTAGTAGCACAGAGAATAGAATTTATTCTGTGGTAGTAGTATGCGTGCATGGGTCCTTACTGTGGCCCCAACATTCGCCGATATGTGTATGATCACTACATAGTATAAAACAAAGTCGCTATCCGCCGTCTGTCTGTCCCTATGTATGCTTAGATCTTTAAAACTACGCAACGGATTTTGATGCGGTTTTTTTAATAGATAGAGTGATTCATAAGGAAGGTTTATATGTATATAACATGTTTATATGTATAATACCCGTGCAAAGCCGGGGCGGGTCGCTAGTATTAAATTAGTATCAACAATGAGTTGTGGGCTGTGGGCTGCGGGCTGGTGCGTTACCTGAGCAGGCCCTCCCGCTTCACCATGTAGCGGAGGGTCTCTGTGATGGTGGTGTTGTGCGCCGTCCGGAGCGACTGCATGCGCGTCTGCAACAACCACAACAAACAACTATTACTAATCACCAAACATTCTGCCGAATATTTATACATAAATAACAATACACAAGAGAAGTCATATAATTTTATTTCTACATTCCTTTATTTTTGAAGGGAAAGGTAGCCAGTGTAATTACTGGGCATGAACGGCGTTTCATCTAAGGCCTCAGGATGACAACGCACCTGCAATATCAAGTGACTTTCCCTTGTTATTGCAGGTGTCTATAGGCGGCGGTAACCGCTTACCATCAGGTGGGCCGTCAGCGTGTTTGTCATCTAGTTGTATAAGAAAAACCCGTGCTTCTGAATTATCGGAAGCCACGTTGCGGCAACCGCTTTAACCCACCAACCCGTATTGCTATCCCTGTCACCCAAATCTGTCCATGCGAGAAGTAAAGGACACGGGGGTATTTATAATGGGTAGGCTCAGCCGTAAACATCTTGCAGAGGAGCCCCATACATCCCCTGAATTACCCCACGATGAAAGGAATGCGTAAGTGCATTTTTTTCGCCTTAAGAAAGGCATCGTGGTCTATGCTCGCAATACAACACTTCCTTCCTACCTAGCGCTTGCGCTTAAGCTTTTTTTTTATACAACTAGATGAAAAACAAGCTGACGGCTCACCTGGTGGTAAGTGGTTACCGCCGCCTATAGACACCTGCAATAACAAGGAAAAGCACTTGATATTGCAGGTGCGTTGTCATCCCGAGGCCTAAGATGAAATGCCGTCCATGGCCAGTAATTACACTGGCTACCTTTCCCTTCAATCCGAAACACAGCGAACTGATTCACGGCTGCAATAAGAAAGGCGGTGGTACCCACTAGGCGATCCTACATATGGGTCTACCACCTAGTGGTAGCTGCACTCATTCCGATAAGATTTATAAACAAATAAGATTAAATACCAATGACGAACAATCAGAGAAGCTTCCTAGGACCAGTTTTTTGGATGTTTGATCATAAATATAGTCGACCAACCGACTTCTTCCCTGCTAGTGCAAGGAATTGTTTTATTAGTGTTAATTTTTCCAGCCGATGAAGTATTAATACAAATAGCAGGAAAAATTATTTGAGTATACAACCACATGCATAGAACTATACTCTTGTATGTTTTATTAAACTATATACAACAGTCTGATAATGACCGGGTGGTGTAAAGAGTCACTCTAGTGAGACCGACCGCCAGTTACGTGTTTATCACAGGTGACACCTCCAAACACAATTCGACACAAAACACCGCTCTCAACGTGCAATTTCGTGAAACGATGAAAAAAAATGCGGATAACTTCTGCATGTCGCTGAAGTTATAATCTTTTCAGATGACTTGACAAGATCGTTGAAAAATTACAGTTTGCATGGAACACAAAACACACTCGCGATGGACAAATGAGCCTTTTAATCATCGTATTCGTGCCTTCGAGTATGTTATTTAGGCGTCAGGCGCGGTGTATGATCAAGCTGGACCGTGGCATTGAGACGCTCGTATATAACGTTAGCGGTGGTCTGATGGGAGCCGATCAAGTAACGAGATGTCGTGTGGAGTGGCTCTGTTCGGGGTGGTGGCGGCGCTGGCGCTGGGCGCGGCGGCGGGCATGGACGACGAGATGGCCGAGCTGGTCAAGATGCTGCACGACAACTGCGGCGAGGAGACGGGCGCCGACCTCACCCTCGTGGACAAGGTGAACGCGGGCGCCGACCTCATGCCCGACCCCAAGCTCAAGTGCTACCTCAAGTGCCTCATGGAGACGGCCGGCATGATGACCGACGGCGTCGTCGACATCGAGGCCGTGCTCGCGCTGCTGCCCGATGACCTTCGCAACAAGAACGAGGCCAGTCTGCGCAAGTGCGACACGCAGAAGGGCACCGACGACTGCGACACCGCCTTCCAGACGCAGGTCTGCTGGCAGAACGCGAACAAGGCGGACTACTTCCTCATTTAGGATACGCCCTCTATATCATGTTCCAAATCTAATAAAGCTTTTATTGTTAAGGTCCAAAGTTCTTTTAATTATTTACTACGTTCATTTTCACCTCATAGTGTTTATTGTTATAACATTACCAGGTAGGTTCATTTTGCCTTTAATTGAACCGATTCTTTAAGATTTCGTGCACTACCGGTGTACTGACACATATGTTTGGTCATTTGAATTTGAATGAGTGGATTCTAGACCTTGACATAATGAGTGGCTTTAAATTGTAAAACAGTTGGAGCGTTGAACTTTAAAAAGTAATTAACGTATCTTATAATGGGGCTGTGGCTGTGACCACGCCACGATGCACTTCGACCCTTTGGGATCTTTTGTGCTTTAAATAACGTAAGTAACGTTAAAGCTTATTAAATTAAAAACGCTTCCTTTTGGTTTGGTTGGTAGGTATTTGATTAAACTTTTGTATGAATATGTGTTTTTTGTTGAAAAAGTAGAAAAATATAAGCAAGCATAGAATTCGTGTAGAAAAGAGGGACGGGTCGGAAGCAGGTCGTCCCATTCGCAACTCGTCTTTACAATTGGTTTTAGGAGGGGCATGGACTTTGATAATTACTAGGTGGTAAGCCCGCATGTAGGGTCATCTGGGTGGTTACCACCGCCTTTCTTATTTCAGCTGTAAAACAGTTTACTGTGTTGCTGATTGAAGGGAAACGTAGCCAGTGTAATTACTGGGCATGGACGGCATTTCATCTTAAGCCTCAGGATAATACCTGCAATATCAAGTGATTTATTCCTTATTATTGCAGGTGTGTATAGGCGGCGGTAACCGCCCACCAGGTGGGCCGTCAGCTTGTTTGTCATCTAGTTGTATAAAAAAATAATGCATCTCTTTTCTTTCTATATCACATCACTTTTCATCTAACAGTAAGGTAGCACAAGTTGTTAGTTTGCCATCTTACATATCAACATTAGCGTAGCTAGCCCTATATCGAAATTTGTTGGGGCCCTAAACAAAGTGTAAGAATTTTTCACAAAAAATTTGCTCGAATTGAATTGAAATTATTCAGCATAGTGTTTGATAACATGGCCCGTGGGCTTACCGAAGGACTCCCATGGATGTTCCGCAAAACTTTACAGACAAATGCATTTATCTTTATTTCGGTGGTCATTCCTGAAATTTTGAAACCTTTTTTGATTATAGCCCTGATTTTTTTGAGTGAACTTTTCTCAGAATAAATACACTTTCTTCCGAAAAAGAAATCAGCTGTTCCATAGTAACGTTCTATACCTACTCGACACTATGTATGGAACAGCTGATTTATATTTCGCGATTTCATAGCTATCCTCACAGTAAAATTTATTTGTATTGATGGGTAGAATAAAGAGAGAAAAAATATTTTTATTCCAATAGGCTATAAAGAAGCACTTTCAAATCATCAAAAACACATTTTTATAACAATCACAAAAATATACTAACTAACAATGTCATAGTGTATGTCTGTCATGTCTGAATTTACGCTCTTTTCAAATATCAAATTACAATGTTTGTAGTTAAAAAATTATAATTTTGGCAGTGCAGTGCCGCTATAATCCCTTGAAATATGCTACACTTTTTGCAACCACTTGAATAAACAAGTGAATAAACATCGATAATTTACTAAAGTAAGAATATAAACATCACCCAAATACAAAAAATTGGTAGTATTTTTTTCCCTCAAAAATTATTACTTGGAATAAGAAACTATTTATTATTACTCTGACAGACTTATTGACCATTCACATTCACAATAGAAATAGGTCTCTAGTCTAAATAGCATAGGAGGAAATTTAATTAAAGTTTGTAATATTTCCAGCATCATCGAAAAAAGATAAATTTTCTCGAAAACTATAAATTTTCGCAAAACACAGGTGCATGGGGTCCTTCAGGTAGCCTATGATTGTTACTCACATTTGATCATTTATTTTAATCATATGATATTGAGAATGAATCCGTCCGTATACAATGTGTGATGAAAAAATCATACTGATTTTTTCCCAATACGTATGACCTAACATTTTGCATATTTTTTTATACACATTCGGGACCCCTGTACCCTGGGGTCCCATATCATTGATATGGCTGATACAGCGGTAGCTACTCCCCTGCATGTCAATTGTGATGAAAATTACATTATCATACAATCATTTTAAACTTTGAAGGAGTAAATTATAAGCTATAATGTAAACAGCCCCATTACGGTGGTAGTCAAAATAATAGCAATAATATTAATCTCACTCACACCTATTATCTAGCCCAAAGTAAGCATCATTAAGTGCTTGTGTTATGGATTCTAGATAACGAAGAAATAATGATAATAATATAAATATACTAAATAAACATACACACTTCCATGACTTGTGAACAAATGCTCGTACTCATCATACGAACATTTGCTCCTACCGGGATTTGAACCCAGGACCCCTGACTGAGTAACCTGTATAGCTGTTGTGTATAAACATATGTAGGTACTTGTTAAATCTTGTTGTCAGAATAAGATTAGCTAAGTGCAGGTAGTTTCATATTATGTCACATATTCATATAGTGTGTGCTCCTTAGCTCAATATATGTTTAATAGTTAAAAACGTGTTTTACTTGAACATAACAATAGCAAAGGGGAACAGACTACTCGGACATTACAGCCAGCCACAGCCAGACATCAATTTAATTTCATAAAAATTAACTGCAAACACTAGGGCAGAATAATCTATACATTAGGTTGGAGAAAAAGTCTTTTCGCATTATAGTATGTATGAACTTGTAATAAAATCTCTTTGGCTGTACTATTTGTATCTGGCTGGTTTTGGTATCATTAAAAGTTTAGATTTTAAAAAAGATAATTCGAAATTCAGGAAGACGTGGAAAGCCCTGGAGGTGGCCTTTGTCGAAAGACAAACTGCTGGCTAAGGTTGCTGTTGTATTTAATGTACTATATTTAAGAAATTGTAATGCTAACAGTAAATAAAAGGCTTTATTATTATTATTATTATTATTATTATAAATGCTTACTTTATCTCGGTATGTAGCCGGTTTATAAGAGTAACACGGGCCTGAGCCAAGTGTTAGCCATTGTTAAATATTTGGTGTGTTGACTTATATTAGCGGTGGGATTGTCGGAGTTATGTAATGAGTAGGGAATCTGTATTTGTGTCTTCAATTTGTAAAAATTTTCTAACTATTCTACATGTATTGACAATTACCGCTTTTTGTAATTTAACATACGTATAGGGGGATAATTTTAGAGTTTCCAGAGATTGGTGAAGCTGCTTTGGTATGACACCAGTGGTGGATAGTACTATTGGTATAATAGTAACCTTATTTACTCGCCACATGCGACATATTTCATCTTTGAGGTCGACGTATTTGGACAATTTTACAGCTATTGTTGATTGAAGGTTGTGAGTGTTGGGGATGGCTATGTCAATAATGAGGGCATTTTTATTCTTTTTATCTAAGAGAGTTATGTCTGGTCTATTATAATGTATGGTTCGGTCAGTGAGAATGGCACGATCAAAATAAAGGTTTATAGTAGGATTCTCTAAGATTGTCTCCGGGGTATATTTATAGTATGGCACTAATTTTGGTGGGATTAGGTTAAACTGTCGGGCTATTTTCTGATGTATAATGTGGGCAACTTGATCGTGCCTATGTTTGTAATCAGTCTGGACTATAGCTTTACAAGCCCCTGTAATGTGCTGAATGGTCTCTGGATTGCTATTACATTTGCGGCATGTATCTGTCAATGGTATTCTCATAATATGCTTTTGCTAATTTCTGGTAGCTATTGATTGGTCCTGTATAGCTGTCATGAACCCTTCTGTTTCAGGAAATAGGTCTCCACGAATCAACCATGCGTTCGATGCAGTTTTATCGACATTTAGTTGACATAGGTCAGTGACTTATGAGCCCATTCCGCTATTTTTGTTTGAGTCTGTGATTGTGCTTCATTATACTGAACTGAACTATCTCGTAAATTCAAAGGGGTATGCTTTTCATCGTTTTGCATTATTGCATTGTGTAGTGTAGACGAGGCTGCTCTATGTTGGAAGAATAAACGTAAAATTGTGATTTGTTTATTGTGTAGATTGGTAACATCTATCAGGCCCCTGCCGCCTTCACGTCGAGGTAATGTTTGTCTTTGTATAAAGGCTCTTGGGTGGTGTTTTCTATTTCTAGTCATGGTAGTTATTATTATAATTCGAAATTCAAATTAGGAAAATGTGTTTTGCATTTGTTTTTCGTACTGTCAAGATGAGTGAATCTAATGAATAAATTCGATACTTTTTTAGTTAAATATAAATAAACTATATTAAAAAAATTTGAATTTTCTTAAAAAATGTGAAGAAACTTTTCCCCAACCTATTACATATTTACTTGTATTATTAGTTCCTAGTTACTACCATGTCATCCTGCTATACCTATGTCCTCTGTTTACATGAATCCTAGCTAGGTACCTATTCCAAATACAAAATTTAATTATTGAAAATAATTTAGAGAAAAACAAAGTAAGATTTACGAGTGCTTAAGTTTATACCTCTTTTTTACCTTTGGGGATTTTGATTTGGGGTTACTTTTCAAATAATCCTCCTGGTGTAGGTATCCAGGTAACTATTGGGCACCACTCATGCGTATTTACCATAGCCTATCTATAGTCACTCATAGCACCTAGGCCACCACTCAAGCGTTGCCTACAGTTTAAGAATCAAGAGAATGTGTTGTGTTGACAGCATATGAGTCCATAATATTAAATTATTTTAATTATCTTATTACAATAACAAATAAAATAACATCAATATACCCAGTACATACAAAAATATAAGATATTATGAGAAAAGACACTTTAATGAACATTTTTTTTGTATAGTTTTTATTATTATTAATCTCATTATATATATATCCCTATACATATTTTTCCATAAATTTGTAAGAAACATAAACAAACTAAGATCTCCTCATTTTCTTACATAATTGATTTCTTGTTGATTTTGAAACTTGAGATTCCATTCATATCAGTTTGTGCATTTTGATTAAAGTTAATAAAATTTTTGTTTATACAAGTCCTAATAAAGATTCAAGGTCACTGTCTTGTCACTCAACACATGTAAACAACACTGGGCCACATGGTGTAGGGGACTTTGGGGTTCATGTTGGACTGTTTCTACAGTCACTAAGAAACTAAGAGTAATGTATTTCAATTAAGTGAGGTGTAAAATTGCAAACTAATAAGAATAGTGGAGTAGAGATGAAGACCCAAAAGCTTGTTTACCCTACAAATTAAAACAATATCACTAGGTTTATTTGTTCATTTGTAGGTAAATTTATGTCAAAGTAAGTAAATGTCGCGATAATGATTTATTTAGATACCTAGTTAAATACTTCCTACGTAATTTACTTCAGGTCTTCATGAGCTGATATATCAAGGACAATTAGCCGAAAAGATAAAAAATAATTGACTCATGCTTTCTAAGATATAACAGGCGACATAATGAAAAGTATTTGGTATTTCTTTGGTCCAGTTTTTTTTTACATAACCCTAACAGCAAATTGGTGGCGTAATAGGCCACTAGTCAGAGCTGTCACAGGCAGACTTGATTAGGTTAGGTTCGAGATCATTGGGTCGCGGAAGCAGGCAGTTACCTTCACAGAATCCAAGGGGTACATGACGCAGTGCTCCATCACCCCCGCAACCGCTCCGGCGGTCATATGTGCGGCGAAATTTTGATTGTTCGGAAGGGATTCATAATCGTCAAAGTTCATAATACTCACTGAATACTGACACTTAGCACAAAAAACAGAATATCGAAATTGATTTGAGATTTCAGTCGTGTTTTACCGGATTAATAGTATCATTTTCACTACACTATTTTCGTCACAAGTCATTTGAAATTTAGAACAATCAAAATTGATTCCAGCGAGACTTGTAAGCACAACGCGTGACAGTCTGCAACAGTACACAGATTATCAAGCAATCAGCCCCGCTAGGAAAAATACCTTTTGACAGTTTTGACAGTCGCTACAGAAACAGACAATTCTACCATTCGATGCTATATCGATTAACATAACTACAAAATTATAAATTATCATTTTCACGAACATTTGCTGAGCGTTAAGAGTCGTAAGTGAAAACAGACATGTCTATAAATAATGAGCAAGAAAGGTAGCGAGTGAAAGGGGCAAACCTAAAGAAAATTACATTTGGTTTGTTTAAAAATACATTTTCCGCTTAGCGATAACAATTATCATTACTTATCATAGACATCTTGTCTAGCCCCTGACCCCAGAACCCTTAATTACTGTAGCAGAAATGCGAATTATTCTCTTTAATGTATTTTTTTTGTAACTGTATAAATATATGTGTGAAACATACAGCATCAGAACAATAAGTCAATAACTAAAGCATACAGCCATGATGTATTAGGTTATCTTCAAAAAGGTTTATCTAATATTTTTTGTACAGTTTTCCTCATTGTCCTTGTGTAGTGACGGCAAAGGGATCAAGGTCAAACAGCCATATCTCAAGTTTTGAACAGCTATCCTATTATAAAGAATGTTAAGGTATAATTATTTAATATTTTTCATGAATTTAAAAATACTTTGTAGCTGCTTATTTATTTTTAAAACCAACATCTGATATTCGCTGACGATGGGCATTATTATTTTTGTATGGATTTGTTACTTAGCATTATTTCAAATATTATTGTAGCCAAAAACTCAATATGGAACTTCACTAATGGGAGATATTCTATTAAATACTTTTACCATTAGGAAGAACAATTTAATGATTTTAAAATCATTGGAGTTTAACTTATCTTCTTATTACTTAAATAGTTATTCGAGAAATGTATGTAACGTTGTTTGAAATAGAACTAAGAGGTTGCTTTTATATTAAATGAATTTATTCGCACATTGCAAATTCCCAGTAAACACTGCTTTAGTTATGAGCAAAGAGTAATGTAAGCATATGGAAAGTTATGAGGTAAACACAAATAATATGAGAACTACAGCCAGAGATCACTAATTAACTGTCATTCAATTTTTGACGTTGATGTTCCTTTGCATGCAAATGAAATAACCAAACCCGTAAAGCACACACATTATTCTTGGTCACTGCTATCAAATTCATCATTAAAAGCTATTTTTGAAAGAAAACACATATAAAATCGAAATAATGATTTTTTAAGAATGATATTTTTTGGCGAGCTTTGTGTAAGATAATAATGCAATCAAGAACGTTAATTGGAACTTGACATCTTTGTCAAGAGTTGTTGTCTACGCTCAAGACCGTTCAATAGCTAAAAATAAGTTTTATATTTATTGTAACTATTTTTACGGAAAGTTATTTATCTAAGTTCTCGAGGTTAGATATTTGTATTTTCCGTAATAACTAAAACCGTAAGATCTTAGACCACAAGAACAATAGTATGGTCTAAGTGTATGATATAAAGCAACTGAAAAAATGATGTCTCGTCTCGACTCCAATAATTTCAGCAGTCCTTTATTCAAAAACTGCTGGCGATGCTGCAGAGGTAGAAGTTAATAGTGAGTCTGATGATACCACTCTTTTTAACCGACTTCAAAAACGAGGAGGTTCTCAATTCGGCCGGTATGTTTTTTTTTTTTTTTTTTTTTCTATGTATGTACACCAATTACGCCGAGATTACTGATCCGATTTACGTGATTCTTTTTTTGTTCGATGCGGAATAGCTGCCATTTGGTCCCATAAAAATTTTTTCAAAAACAGTTGGGTACTTTGGTTTTAAATTAAAAAAAACTGAAATTATGAAATCGTCTACATAAGCGAAATTGCGAATTTTTGCTTATCCAATGACTTTTTAGTGAAACGATACGATAGTAGGAAACAATATAAGTTGACGGTCACCCATCTAGCTTCGACCGTAGAAAGTTATCACTAAAAATTGTGAAAAAAAAATTTTAAACAAAATTAAAACCGACTTCAAAAAACTGAAAAGGATGAAATAATAAAATTTAAGTAGGTATTCATCCCCTAGAAACATATTTTTGGAGTTGGTGCTAAGTGGTTTTCAAAAACAATAGAAAGTAAAGCACCGACTCCAAAAATATGTTTCTAGGGGATGAATACCTACTTAAATTTTATTATTTCATCCTTTTCAGTTTTTTGAAGTCGGTTTTAATTTTTTGTAAAATAAATAGGTAACTTTTTAATTTCTTACACATTTCACAACTTCTTGTAATTCATATCTATGTATTTCTAGTTTTGCGAACTAGCCATAGCTACACAGTTTTTTGTGTTTCGGATAGAAGTGAAAGGTAGCCTGTGCAATTACGGCATGGAAGACATTAATCATCAGCCTCAGGATGACCACGCACCTGTCATGTAGTGCTTTTTCCTTGTAATTGCCGGTGTCTATAGGCGACAGTAGCCAGGTAGCCACTTACCACTAGGTGGGCCGTCATCTAGTTGTATAGAAAACTTAATAATAATAATGAATAATTTACTCGCACCCATCTGGCAGCCCCGTGCAACAAGAGGTTAATTGGGGGAGTTTTTGGCGGGATTTTGAGGTGTCAGTCAAGATTTTTATTACAATAATCAAAAATTGTGTCGGAGCGAGCTTTGTGTTATAAAAGTGGTGTAGTTTTATAAAACAAGTGTTTTTGTTGACGGATACAACTAAAAGATTATTAGAATAAAAGTGATTATGGTGTGAAAGACGAGGAGAACTTTTGTGGTTATCCACTTTAGCAAGAAGCATCGTATGGAAACTGTCATCATATATTTCGCGTCAAATACTCCCAAGATACATTGAAATGTGTAGCACCAGCATTTCAAGGCAATGAATAAAGAAATAAATAATTGCTGACGACATGGCTGTATGGGCATTAGTACCCTTTGCCTTCCCATATGTGCGCTTAGTTTCTGTTGGAACTTTTTTTAAATTTTTAATCCCCGACGAAAAAAGAGGGGTGCTATATGGTTGAGGTGTCTGGCTGTGTATTTGTGTGGCTGTCTGTGGCATTGTAGCTCCTAAACGAATGGACCGATTTTTATATTGTTTTTTTTGTTTGAAAGCTGACGTGACTAGGATGGTAGTACTTAGAAATAATTTATAAAGATCAGTTCAGACGTTTGATGACTCAACTCATCTACATAATAAAAGGTTTATGTACGATATGGAAGAGCGGTGTCTCCTGGAACAGGCATTATTATGCTTAAAAGGCTCCAATCACATACAAAGTTTATGTAAAACCCTGTTAATGAAAATAAACGAATTTGAATTTGAAATTGAAAAGGGATTCACTAACTTTCACAAAGCCGATTGATTTGAAATTTTGGTGTACGGTCACTTTGGTGACATTCCCATGACATACCTACTAACCTTGAGCTGATCCTTTACCATCAAAAAGTCTGCGGTATGCTTAATTCTTCAGAAACTTACAGCAGATAAATCGTGTTTGATTAGTTAGTTTCAATGAGATGAGGAGCTCGGTGGCGTATTGGTTTAAGCGCTCTGGTTTCGATACGAAAAACAAAGCAACTTTCGCCATGGTCACAAAAACTTATAGAGAAAGCAATAAGAAATACAAATAAAGAAAGAAAACGATGAAATAGTTATTTGTCATACAAGCGTGCAAAGTTGCTTTTTAACCGCGTGCTTAATTTTGATGACCGAGCAAGCGAAGGATTCTAAAATTTCATAAATCAGAATCCTGAGCGTTAGCGAGGGAATCAAAAGAGCACTAGGTGAAAAATCTTTGCACTCGAGTGCAACACGTAACTTTTTATCCCAACTTAACGAGGAAATGACTCAATGCAAAGAAAACATTTGCGCACTATTAACAGTTTCAGTCAATTCTGTTGGCGTCAAATAAACTTCTTCGACGCTAGAATCACTCATTTTAGGTTTTTTACTTGTTTTCAAGTTTTTTGTTTTAAGCCTAGGTATAGTTTTAACAAATATGTCGTGATAAGAAAATGGCGCGCGCAAAGCAAATTAAAGAAAGAAAGAAAGAAAACTTTATTCAGCTAATTTTAAAAATAAACAATACAGTCATACATAAATAGTTCTTCTTCTTCTTTTAATTTTATGGCTTCTCGTTGAGACGAATTCTGCCAGTGTCGAGTTTATGACAGATACACGTTATAATGATAGTTATCATGTAGTACTATTGAAGTTTTCCCAAAGTCTGAAATAGAAAACACGTCACAAACATATACCATCACCTCGTTATGAATATAGGAATCTACATAACTACAGTAAGTTAAGATAATTATATGCAGAAGGATTAATAAGATTAATAAATTTGGACAGGATATTTATAAAGGGAGTAAATACGTATGATAATAGCGATTTAAAATCAGAAGGACGAGGAATATTAGGAGGAATTCTATCATAAAGGGAGAACTGTAACCTTGGGCATTCAAAAAATATATGCTCAAGCGTGCCTTCGTCGAGGCCGCATTCGCAGATAGAGCTGTCCCTGATTCTAAGTTTCGCTAGATGAACTGGGGTGCATGCATGGCCTAGTCGGAGGCGACATATGGTCGACGTGACTTGTTTATTGGCATCTCGAAACTTAAAGAACCATGGTATGTTAGGAATAGTATCCTGTATCGCTCCGTATAATTTTCCCTTGTATGACATTGACTCCTTCCACCTGGAGGTCCAGGCCGAACTGAGGCGCATTTTAGCTAGATGGGGGAGATCCTGTACATATATTTTATATTGAGATAGGGATCCCGTGCGAGTTGCATCCTTTGCCAGTAGATCAGCTGACTCATTACCATTAATTCCACTATGTCCTGGAATCCATGCTAGAGCAACACTAGTGCCTTGTTTATGGCAACGATATAAACTTGTTTTTATATCCAGAATTATACTAGACTTAAGTTTGGAGTGAAATGGATTGGTCAAAACAGCTTGCAGTGTGCTTTTAGAGTCAGAGAAAATAATACAATTATTTAATTTGTGAGATTCTGCAAATTTAACAGCTTCTAAAATAGCTATACCTTCTCCTGTGAAAACTGAAGAAGCAGGTGGAAGTTTGTAATTTAAAATAATTTTGTATTTTGGTATCCAAACTGCTGCTCCTGTGCATGCATTATCTAATAATTTTGAGGCATCAGTGAATACGAGTAGCCAATCATGCCAGCTTTCAGATATTTTTTGTAAAAATTTAATATTAGCAGTGGGGCAATGCTTTTCAATGCCAAAGTCCAAGATAACATTAGGCCGATGGACTAACGCTTCATAAGGGGCATTAAAGAGGGGGTTAATATCACTCTGGGAAATTGGAAAATTAAGTGAGGTAAATTTTTTATAGCTTTTAAATATACAAGGTGGTTCTTTATGTGTCCAGTATCCACGGTAGTTATCTCCAACTGCCCGTGATAATGAGTACAGCCTGGACATCAATGGATGAGAGGCAGATTGAGCAACTTTAAATACAAATCGGTCCGAGAGAAATTGTCTTCTTAGGGATAATGGGGGTTCACAACACTCCACCTGCAGGGCATTAATGGGAGAAGATTTCATTGCTCCAGTTATTATACGAAGACACTTGGACTGGATCTTGTCCAGCATGTTTAGTGCTATTTTACTGCATGGTTCTAATAGGAATGAACCGTAATCCAAATGGCTACGTATCAAAGCATTATAGAGTAGTTTCTGAGTGAATGGGTGAGCACCCCACCAAACCCCAGAGAGTGATCTTAATATATTTATATTTTTTTCACATTTTTTGGCAACATAGGATAAATGTGGAATACCAGTTAATTTGGAATCTAAAATGACACCTAGAAATTTGACATGATCTGAAACAGGAACTTCCTCATTATTAATAAGAATACTGGCATTAGGGATAAACCGTTTCCTACAAAATGTCACGACATTACACTTTGGTATGGACAGAGATAGGCCATGATCCGTTAACCAAACATCAAGATATCTCAAGGATGTGTTAAGACTAGAAGAGGCTTCTTCGATGGTCCTGGCTGTTGTATAAAGGCAGATATCATCAGCATACTGTAAGATGTTAGAGAAGCAATTTACTGTTTGGTCAAGGTCATAAGTGTATAAGCTGTATAAAATTGGGCTGAGTACTGACCCCTGGGGAAGTCCCTTCCAAATTACTCTGGGGGGAAGGTTTGTACCATTTGCTCTTATAACAACTGTCCTAGCCATATATAGATTAAAAATAAAATTTGTTATTCTCTCTGGGATACTCAGCTGATGCATTTTTTGCCTGAGTAGGGGGAGAAGAACATTATCATAGGCTGAGCAGATGTCCAAGAACAAGCCAACTATCAATTCCTGGTTTGAAAAAGCTATTCTTATGTCAGAAGTGAAAGTTGCTAAGTTATCCATGGTTCCAAATCCCTTCCTGAAACCAAATTGTGATCGTGATAAGATTCTTTTATTCTCCAACAGCCATTCCAACCTATTTTTAACCAGGTGCTCTGCAATTTTAGACAGTGTAGAGGACAAGGCAATAGGGCGATAAGATGAAGGATCACTGGAATTTTTGCCTGGTTTCAATATCGGGATAATTATTTGGGTTTTCCAATCAGCTGGTAGAAGACCAGATTGGAAAGAATCATTTATGATTTTCAAGAACTCTTTCTTTGTGATCGGACCGGCTTTTGTCAGGAAGGAATATGGAATCCCATCTATACCAGGTGATGAGTCAGTAAGACATTTAAGAACAAGACATAGTTCGTCATATGTGAATGGATCGTTCATTGTATGTATATCCACAACTAAATTCTCTATGGGGGGAATCACAGATTCTTCCCGGGTAGGCACCCAGGGCGGGGCTAGTTTTTTAGCAAAACCCTCTAGCCATGAGTCGGGATCTCTAGAAGATATGTCTGTATTGTCAGTGAATGCGCCGCGGTATTTCTTTATATTTTTCCATACAAGTGATGGAGGGGATCGCGGCGACAATGTCTCACAGAATTGTAGCCATCCTTTCTTCTTTTTCTCAGAAAGAAGTTTCCTGGTTTCCGCAGAAGCTTTCTTAAACATGAGATAACTTTCCATAGAGGCTGAGAATGAAAATTGTGCTTCAGCAGCTTTTCGTTTTTTAACCATCCTTGTGCACTCCGGATCCCACCAGGGTGGTGATGATATAAAGTTTCTTGTTGAATTTTTAAGAGGGAAACAACTATTTGCTGCACCAATAATACAGGAAATAAATTTAGAATAAGAAGCCTGGAGATCTAAGTGCAGGGAAGGGTTCATTTGTGGTATTTGAATTAATTGATCTGATACTGCACTATACTCTTCCCAGTTTGCATTCGAAAGATTGTATTTTAAGAGTGGGTTTGATTCTTTGTAGGGAATATTTCTATCGAGTATGGTGATTAATATGGGGAAGTGATCGCTTCCATAGGAGGATGGTAAAGTCTTCCACTCAATTTTAGAGGCAAGAGATGGAGAGCACAAGGACAAGTCAAGAACTCTTTTTGGATCCTGTGGTGGGGGTGCCCACCGTGTTGGAGAGCCATTATTAAGCAAACACATATTGAACTCGTCAAATACGTCCAACAACAAAAATGAAAAGGAATCTGTTTTATAAGATCCCCAAGCAGTGTGGTGTGAATTAAAATCACCTAAAACCATGAAAGGGGAGGAAATTGAAGAAAGAATTAAGTTTAAATCTGGTATAAGGGAGTAGTGAGGGTGCGGTATATAAATAGAAAGAAATGTAATGTTTAGACATTTAACAGCAACAGCATTTATATCTTCATTAAATTGGGGAAGTGAAATTCTAGTAAAAGGTATCGCGTTTTTAATCAGAATCATGGCACCACCATGAGCATCTTCCCTGTCATCCCGGAGACAGGAATATTCTGGAATCCTGAAGTAGGATCCAGGTCTAAGCCAAGTCTCTGAGATAGCAAGGACAGCTGGTTTGTATTTATTTATTAAATGTATTAATTCAGACTTTTTATGTTTAATACTCCGTATGTTCCACTGAATTATCTGCGCGTGTTTTATTTACTTTAGAATATACCTGGGTCAATTTATTAATCACGTTGTTCGGTAGAGAAATATCATCAAATTTGGATATTAAATTAATTAATGTGTTCAAAAGATTAGTGATCAAGTTGTCACCTTCACTATTTAGGTTAGTTTCTTGATCTGAAGGGTAACCACAGCCATTGGGTAATGTTGAAACAGGGGTTTGTGTTAATTGACGGTGTGCTTCTCTGTCATAGCCTTGGGTAGGTGAGGTAGTACGGGGGGTTTGTCTAATATACACAGTTTTTTTATAAGATGAGGTACTGGGGTTCAAACTTGGAAGTGGCAATTCCTCACGTGTCCTATGAGTATTATGTACTGGGCGGGCAATATCAGCAAAGGATTTTCTTACTGCTGGGTATCTAGCAGATGCTTCAATATATGAGACATTTTCCTGAGACATTACCAGTTTTATAGATTTTTGTCTAGCATGTTCAGGGCAATTTCTATCAATTGAAGTGTGATTTGCAGAACAGAACAAGCAAGTCGGGGTATCAGCATTGCATTCTGAGCCTTGATGAGGTTGAGCACACACATAGCACCTGGGCTTTGATTTGCATTTATTTTTGACATGTCCAAAACGACAACAATTGAAACACTGAATAGTTGGCAGCAGATAAGTCTCAACCGGAATAGAGGTATAGTAGCTAAATATTCTTTTAGGGAGTGTTTTGCCTGAAAATGTGAGAACTACAGTTTGCGTAGGTACCCATTCTACTTCTCCATTTCTAAATGTCTTACGACTAAGGCGTCTAGCTTTAATAATATCACCATATCCTAAAGGTACATCTATACTAGATATAAACTCCTCCATGTCAATCTCTAGAGGGACATTGCGTACGACACCCATACGGGTAATGCTAAATGTTGGAATATTGGCAACTAAGTTAGCTGATTTAAGCATAGGATTCTTCACGAAATCATTAGCAGATGCCGCTGTTTTAAAGGTTATGCCTACTTTATTCCGTCCTATGTTTTCTACACCTCCTTTGACAATATTTTGGAAATAATTTTTAAAAAGAAATTTTCCAACAATAACACTCCTCAGCGCATAATTTATTTTAGGGTCATCTTCCGATCTCGAAACGTGTACTAAGTACGGGGCATGGTCAGTATCAGAGTACTTTTTCTTTTCATCAGCATTTGGAATTGTAAAAACATGTTGAATTGAGGCTGAAGGAGGGTTATTATAGGGTAACTTCTTTAGTGGGTCATCTGATGGAGCAGTATTTATCTTCCGTTTGTGAGAGGACGCGGCGCTGTCCCCAGATAGGTCTGGAGGCAACGCCTCACCGTCAACATCCATCCTCTCCTACCTACGTAAATTACATTTGTTAAACTAACTACAGGACACTTACCAAAGACAGCACAAAACAATTAACGTTAAGTTGGTTGTTAGTTATCTGTTAAAAACAAGAAACAACCCAGGAAAACCAATAAATTTCAAAGAAAATATAAATTTTGCCTCGAAAACGTGTATCCACCAATCACTTTGACAGCAGAAAAAAACACATAAATAGTTTACTAGCGCTGAAACGGACTACCACTCAGCTTATGTCACAGGCTAAGCTGTGACGCTGATTTTCAGTGGTAACCGGTGATGTGGGTAAGATGGCGACATTAATATAATAAAGCAGAGATTTGCAATATATATATCAAAAGAAAATAAATAGTAACAAGAAATCAGCAAATGACAGAAAAATATAAGTGTCCAAAACACAACAACATAATCAAAAACAAGAACATTAAGGTTTAAATAACCAGCAAAGCACACACATGGTTAAATCATATAAATAGTTAGTCGATAATTTACGCAGCGGTGGTGGTATATTATTCCAAATTTTGGCTGCCGAATATTTAAAACTACCCTTAAAAGCTGTTGTACTGTGTGTGGGCATTCTGAGTTGAGTTAGACGAATACGGGAGGACCAGTCAAGTTTTTCGTATAAATATAAAGGCTTTCGACTTTTTACTAAAGCGAAAAGAAGTAAAGCAAAATGAAGGTGTCGTCGTGAATGCATGTTCAGTAAATTAGCTTGATTTATAAATGGAGACACATGGCTTCTTGCTGGAATATTAAAACAAAATCTAGCGCATGCATTTTGCACACGTTGGAGGTAGAAGTAAAGAGGTCTTATGATGTTTTGAATTCACAAACTTAGTCCACACGATGTTCTAAATTCAATTTTACTTTATCCTCTAGCGGATAAAAACGGCTTTTGCACTCAGATATCGAAGAGCAAAAATACTGTTTCCGAGATGGGGGGATGAAAATAACTATTTTCTTGCATGTGACGGTAAAGACTGAAGGTTCCCTGCAGTGGAGCACAGCCCGCTATGGTTTACACGTCTGAAACAGTATTCAACTTCTGTAATGCGATTATAGGACTTTAATGTGACAGCAGAGCTTGTGTTAATTACTTAGGTCTCAATAGTAATCGAAGGTAATATGAGCGTGTCGGACCGTGCGCCCGCGCCGCCGCCGATACGTATTCATTCCCAATACTCGAAGTCGAACCACATCGCTCCAGTAAACAATATACCAACATGAAGTCAATAATTGGACTTCATTGCATTTTTGGCGTATATATTATTTTCAGTAAGTTTTTTTTTACTAATAATAAGATCTCGAGGTCCGGGGTTAACTTCCCGTGGGGGCAGAAGTTTTGTGCTCGGTTTGGTTGGTGATCCGAGTTTTCTAAGCCCGCCTGACTAGATACCATCATCATTATGGCCATAAAAATAGTGTTAGCAGCATTGCGGGAGTTGGAGATATGAAACCAGATCCTCTGTGGTTGAGGGATCCGGGTGTAGCTCGCTTCCATCTTTGGCCATCGTCCCTTACCATCAGGTCAGATGGAGGCCAAGAGCTGGTTACGACAAAAAAATACTTGGCTTAAGCAAGTCTAACTAAATAAACTTTGGTTCTAAAGAAACATTCAGGTGTAAAAGCTACACAGAAAAAATATTTATTTATTTTTCATCAGACATATTGATTGAGGAGCTCGGTGGCGTATTGGTTTGAGCGCTCTGTTTTCGATACGAGAAACAAAGCAACTTTCGCCATGGTCGATCCTGGGATGGGTCAGTCAAAATTTGTTATCTCCTAAAGTTATTTTGTTACCTCCTTCGTGCTTCGGAAGAACGTAAAGCCTTGGTCCCGGTTGTTCCTGCAACCGCTTTAACCCACCAACCCGCATTGGACCAGCGTGGTGGTGTTATGGGCCAAACTCCTCTTGTATTTCTCTCATGTAGGAAGGCCTGTGCCCAGCAGTGGGACGTTTATAGGCTGGTAATGAAGATGAATAATAATGATATTGACAAAATTTAGATTTATGATGAAGTATTTTTTTTAGTTCTTGTAAAAAAATCTGAAAAGGATAAAATAATTAAATTTAAGTACCTAGGTACTCATCACCTAGAAACATATTTTTTGGAGTCGGTGCGACACGTTCTAATATTTCTGGAAACAACTTAGCCTAAGTCCAGAAAATATATTTCTAGGTAATGAGTGTGATGAGACCTACTAAGATTTTTTTTTTTTATCCTTTTCAGTTTCTTGAAGTCGGTTTTAATTTTTTTTTACATTTTTAGCGATAACTTTCTAGAGTCATAGCTGGATGGGTGACCGTTAGCTTATATTGTTTCCTACTATCGTATCGTTTCACTAAAAAGTCATAGGAAAGCAAAAATCTGCAATTTCGCATACGTGACGACTTACTCTTTTCAGTTTTTTTTAATTTAAAACCCAAAGTTATGGATTCATCCTACATACATCATATCTCAATATTTAGTAATTAAAATAGGTATATAACTAGAAAAATTTCACGTCCTGAGGCGGGAATCGAACCCGCGACCTTTCGCAATCCGGGCGACTGCTCTAACCAACTGAGCCACCCAGGACTTGGGATATCCCTGTGAAATTCTTCTAGTCTATCTGTATTTGCGTTTATGAGCTAACGTCCACGTCGTCGCGGGTTCGATTCCCGCCTCAGGACGTAAATTTTTTCTAGTTACCTATATGTATATTTTAATTACTAAGTATTTATTCAAACATTTATAATAATGTTAAAATCAAAAATTAAAAATACGACAATATTTTTTTAATTTAAAAAATAAAATTGAAGGATTATAAAAAGCGTGACCATTGCATAGTTATTTTGAACTATACTAAAAGTATTGATATGTATTGATGTCCCCAGTGGTATGCCGAAGCGCGCGGGCGCAGTACCTGCAGCAGCCCTGGAAGACGTACGAGAACATCACATTCGACATGGTGAACCGCGGCTCCTACAACATTAGTTTCTGCGTCGAGGAGATGATTAACTGTTGGGAGATCGTCAAGTAACTCACTCGCAGCGCTTACCTTACCTAATATTTATATAGTATTAGTAACCACCCGCGGCTCCGCCCGCATGGCGTAGGCTATCGTTACAATCATTATCCTGTCTTTCCCAGGAAATCAAACTACACCCAATACCAAATTTCATCTAAATCAGTAATAAGTGGTTTAAGCGTGAAAAGGTAACAGACAGAAAAAGTAAGTTTTCCGCCATAACAATAACAATAATGTTAACAGCATTGTTGTGTTCCGGCAGTTGGAGGTAAGATAGCCAGTTCCTCTGTGATTAAGGAGTCCGGGTGTAACTCGCTTCCATCGTCAGCCTTATCTTCACTTAACATCAGGTGAGATGAATTCCAAGAGTTACGCCGTTAAGATAAAAAAAACGTATTTATAATTTTAAGTATATAGATTAGTAGGTACGGATTATATGGAGTGTTTAGCTCGCCATGTCGAAGTAGTGAGGTGGTGGATCTAAGGCATGATACCTACTATTATATGATCAGTGTCGTGGTCGTTGTCCGCAGGCCCGACATGATTTGCTCGTGGTGGAAGTTCTACTCGTCCGTGTGCTCGCTCATGCGCGAATACTGCGCCGAGTTCTACGGCGACACAGAGAGTGAGTTACGTCTCCAATCTCATCGCATTTCAATCTTATTATATCTATTGGATCTACTGCTACTGCAATACCTTAGCAATAAGCACAGCACCCACGGAATTCACTAACCATCATCATCTTACCTTATCTTATCTTACTGTGGGGCCATGACTAAGTCACAGTGCCATCGACCCATGCATTGGGATCTTTTGTGCCTCCCCTGCGTTTACTCTTTCTATGTCCAGAATATAGATGCCATTAGCTTTACTATTTCTTGAGGCAGGAAGAGCCTGTAGTCTTCTGGCTTTGGATATGTCACTTCCAGAAGACTCATTCTGGTTGTAGCCAGGGCATCACAATGACACAAGAGCTGCATCATTGATTCCTGGCATTCACCACATGCTCGACAAAGTTGTGTTGGGGAGAGTTGCATTTTATGTAGCATGTGATTAGTAGCAAAATGCCCTGTGAGCGCCCCAATCAAGAAGCGAGCTTTTGTTCTACCGTTTGCAACCATCATCATGACCAGCCTATATAGGTACGTCGCACTGCTGGGCACAGGCCTTCATACATAGGAGAAACACATGAGCCATAACACTACCACGCTGACCCGATGCGGGTCGGTGGGTAAGGTTGCAGTAACAACCATGACTTAACGTGCTTTCCGAAACACAGAGGAGCTGGATATCACAAATTTCAATTGACCCATCGGAATCGAGCATGGCGAAAGTTGCTTTGTTTTCGTATTCGAAACCAGTGCGCTCAAACAACTACAACCCAGAGCTCCTCAAGGACTTTATTGTAACTAAGGTTCTCGTCTTTTTACAAGTTCTATTATGTCAGTAGCTACATATTTTGTAGACCAGCTTTTGGTGTAATGTGGACTTCTAACAAAAGTCGTGAAAATAAAAAGTCAATAGAGGCGAGAACTGAGGCACCTCACGGGCCGGCAAGGTGGCGGCGGCTAGAACAGTGGGTTCAAGCTGTCCTATTAGCTGCCTACGTATATGGATCCTTCTTACCGCTTTTCATCATAATAATGTATGTTGAGTCAGAATATGCCATTCAAAATCATCTTATTCATTCGATAATTTCATGACATTTCTATGAAAAAATATAACATTAGCTGCATTATTTCATAGAAATGTCATGAAATTATCAAATGAATAAGATGATTTTGAAAGTGACAAACCATTTCTATGAGCTAATATAGCTCATGTCTTAATTTACTGTCGTATTGACGGCACCAACCTGTATAAAAAGTCGGCTCGAAGGACCAACTAATTTAAGTGTAAGTATCAATGGTCGTAGAGGGTACAACGTGCTTGTGGGCATATAGTGTAACGTCCGTGTTTCAGAGTACTGGCACAAGTTCTACCTGGTGGAGGGGCTGTGCCTCTACAACTGGGAGATGAGCTGGACGTAGCCGCGGGAACAGATTAGTCGGCGAACATGTAATCACAGAAAGAGCCGCCCTGCCAATTTCAATACATTTTCGCTTGAAAGTTGAAACAGGCTACTTTATCAGACCCAACCCCTTAATGATTGACCAATAGGAAACCTTTATTTTTTTGTAAAAGGTTATTGCTTTCCATCATACATATTTATGATTTTCAAGGCGGGCGGGCGCGGGCGTGGCAATCAATGCATTAATTGCAAAGGTGTTTGATAAACATGATTATTTAAATTATTAGTCAAATAAATGCTCAAGTAAAATCAGTCAAACCTACCCCGCCGTTATTATTTTTTCGATATTCACGCGAACAAAGTCGCGGGCACAGCTAGAGATTTATAAAATTAATATTATTTTAAATAAATACTTACATTCTTGTTCACTTGTTCTTATTTTCTCGCAGTTGGTACGAAAAGCAGAGTATATTCGTCGGGAACAAGCAGCCTTATATGTTGGGTGCGCTTGGATCCCTCGCTGCACTCACGACTCTATTCTTAAATCCTTGATATTTAAAAAGATGTTATAAATTTTAGACCTTATTGAATGAATCAAATGCCTTTCTTAAAATTGTCTATGGTTTCTATAAAAACTATCACAAAAAAGTTATTTAACAGTTCTATAACTAGCTATCTTTTTACATAATGAAAGAAAAAGATATGTGGCCTAATTCTCTAGCACACACGCTAAGTCTCAAAAGTTTAGCACATCTCGTTCTCTCGTTAAAGGTACAAAAAGAATGGTTGTCATTTAATTTGACATTTAAAAATGTGTGTTCAATTTTCGACCTTATTGAACATGATAAAATGCAAGTTTTAGTCAGAACCGCAACACGCCTGTCAACGCGCAAGTGATACCCCTGGTGTTGCAAGCGTCCATAGACTACGGTAACCGCTTACCTTTAGGTGGGCCGTATGCTTTATTGCCACCTTAGTGGTATAAAAAAAACACGCCTTCTAAAAATTGTTTATGGTTACTTTCAAGTAAAACTTAGTTTAATGTAAGTTATTTGACAGTTTTAATATTCTTAATTTTTGATTTTAACATAGTAAATGTTTGAAAAATTACTTAGTAATTAAAATATATCTAGATGGATTTCGATTGCCGCCTCAGGACGTGAGAAATTTTTCTAGTTTAGATATATTTTATTTACTAAGTTTTAATTTTTCCTATCTCTTTAATACTCAATCACCTATTTTAACTACCTACCCGTCTACCTACTTTCCTACACGTATTCAGTGTATTTAGATTCAATGTGTCTTCAAAACAAACAAAAAAACAGGACAAATCTTATTAATTCGGGAAAAATACTAATATCTCGTTTTCATGTAAAGCTAAATTTCCATCAATTTTACCATTATACAATATGGCAATAAGGAGCGACTAGAAGTGACAGGCACCATGATGAATATTTGTCTGTGTTGTAATTTTTTCTATTAAAATTCTTGTTTGGTGCCGTGGACCAAACGTAGCACGTTTTTAATTTACTTTTAAAAGAAAATAGACAGCTCTGACCACTAAGCCACCCAGGACTTGGGATATCCCTGTGAAATTCTTCTAGTCTATCTTGTATTTGCGTTTATAAGCTAACGTCCACCCTACAATGTCGAAATATTCTATTTCAACATCCGAAACGAGTATTTTTACAAATACCGACGATTCGGTTAAGTTGGGGCAGTGCTTTCAAATATTCTTAATTTTCGATTTTAACATTATTATAAATGTTTGAAAAATTACTTAGTAATTAAAATAGAATAAAACTAGAAAAATTTCACGTCCTGAGGCAGGAATCCTGCCTCCTAAAATCGAAAATTAAGAATATAGAAAATAGACAGTTAAAATGTTAAGCAAGTGTTTTGTACTTAGAGCTGGCCGGGTCTCCATGCGTTTTTGGGATATCTTCTTTGTATTAATTTTGATTTTAAATACGGGAGCTAGGACTAAAATAATAGACAAACTTTTCGAAATGCAAGTTTTATTACTTCAAAAGCATAGTCTTCACTTTAAAAATCACTGATTAAATTCCTTTCACTCGACTCTTTCAAATTGCCATATAATTTTTTATATATATTATAATATGAACCGGCGCAAGGGCGCCGGCTCAAACCATATTCTCTGTCGTACAATAAGCATATTACAAAATAAACTCTATATACATCTACGTAGTTACAATATAAATAATTTAGATCACGTCTCGTGCAAACACCGACACATCTAAAGCGAAACTGACGCATTCCACTTTATAGTTGCCATACTTTACGATCAAAGTTGCCATATATATAAAATAAATGTTCGCTTATGCATACAATGGTTATTTTGAAGTATTATTTGTTTTTAAAAATTGTTGACCTCAAAGTTCTCTATATAATTATAAAGTTAAAATTACATTTTAAATACATAAGTGTATTTTCGTTTTTATAAGTCGAGGAGTTTAAATGTGTACGTTTGTCTCTCGCTGTTGTTAGGTGTTTTATATTGCTATATGTATCACATTAAACGACTACATTTTAAGTCCTCTTGTCATAAAAACGTAGTGTGTATTGGTCTGCCGACGGAGTCCGACGGAGGCCGACGGAGTCCGACGGAGACCGAAGGGAACCTCACTAATGGTAACGAGATGGGCATTGAATTGTTCGTAAGCTATCTAACCTTACAGGTACGTCACTTAACTATTACATTAATGCGCAGTAAGCCTTCCGAATCGAAACTATGTTATTATTGACCTACTTTAATATATTGCAACCGACATTATAATATCTGCCTTTAATAAAATTAAAAACAATGCGACGACGTCGCGCACACACACTCACATGCACGCACACACACACGCGCGCGTTAGGAACATCAACAAGTGTACAGTGACGTCAGTGGCAGCGATACGTTAACTATACTATATATGTTTAGTGGTGTATCATACTGTAGTGATCGCGTGAGATATCTACAGCTGTGGAGATTTATCTTACAATTCAAACCTAGCACCTTTAGGAGTAAACTATTGGCGATGCGATTATGGCCCTTAACATGTGGGGCTAAGGTTGACAGTGGTATAGCACTCTGTTCGGTCAATGTTCCATGCAGCACGACTTACGGCTAAATGTGACTTAACCCTAACGCAAAATAACGTCTCTTACAAATCGTAATATATTTGGTTCTCACTAAAATAAATCAACTTTACACACAAATCACAATGTATATATTATTTATATCAATTTATAATCGAAGGCATCGACAGTGTAATTGTACGTAAGGTCGCCGCGGCGCCCTCCGACCACCTGTGACGTCACTCGACGCTATGACACAATTATAATCTTGGACCGGCCAAAAACAATGTTTATTGTTATAACTGTGCGTTGAAACTTCTTGTTAAAATGCTATATTAAATGTTAACGAAAAATGAAGAGCAGGCAGCTGCTGTGACGTCAGAGGCAGTTGGTGTGACGTCACCGGCGGCTGGTGACGTCACGAGCCGGGCCGCCGCGGCTCAAGTTCTATGAACTCTACGACACCGCGTATACATACGCTAATTTAAAATAAATATATTATTATGTGAAGTTATTATAGTAATATCGTCACTTATTATCATTTAAATTAAATAAAAACACAAGTTGGCGTGCTGCTCTCTGCCACATTGAAGTATCGTGTTTTAGAATTAAATAAATTAAAAAGTCGTATCGTATAAAATGTTGCGGGAAGATACTAATTATTGATATTCCAGTAACAGCTTGGGTTTGAGGCGTCGCGTCTCCTCGCAGCCCCGCGCTATGAATCGTAACAACAAAAACCGCGGCACCAGCACTTAAACTATTCCTGCCATCCGGCTCGAAGGACCAACCGTACATTCTTCTATTTTTGCAAGTATACTGATAGAGCTAGCACGCGTAGATGGGCGAAGCTGTCGCCTGTAGGCTTTGTGTGTTGGTGGTGGTGGCTGGTGGTCAGTGGTGGCTCAGAAGAGTCTGGCGCGTCGCTTGAGCTCGTTGCGGCGCCACTGCGGCAGGCGGTAGAAGTCCGGCCGCGCTATCTGCAGGATCGCCTCGAACTCCGCGTCTGACAAGTGCCTCTGCAACCACACCATGCAACTTTATATTTCGCATATCTACAACTCTCTCTTCGCATTCAAAATACTTTATCTGCCATAATTATAGCAAAGTTTGTTACACGAGACAAGAAACAATGTAATGGTGTATATGACAATCTTATCTTCAAAAAATTAAGAAAATGTTAAGTAAAAAATATAAAAAATAAATAATTTTTAACTAATAATAATAACAATATAATAATAATAATTTCTTTATTATCCTTCACAAACATTACAATTATAATAGGAAGACCTAAGTCACTCATTAATAACGTGAGAACAAGAAAAAGGCACTCGTTTACTTTAACGCTTATTGGATTACATTGACGACTTAATAGTAAGATTATATTAAGTCGTCAATGTAATCCAGGAAGCAAAATATTTTTTTTTTCTCGAGCACCATAGAATCCTGATAATTAAGTAGGAGATTAGGAATCGATAGCATTTGCAAAGAAAATAAAATGGATGTTTGTTTTATAGGACAACTTACTAATTATGTTCTTGCAAATAAAAATACTATTTCTATTCAAGATGTCCGCATCGAAACATGGGCGATTGGGTACGATGAAGTTTTTTTTTTTTATTATTTTTTTATACAACTAGATGACAAACAAGCTGACGGCCCACCTGATGGTAAGCGGTTACCGCCGCCTATAGACACCTGCAATAACAAGGAAAAGTCACTTGATATTGCAGGTGCGTTGTCATCCTGGGGCCTAAGATGAAATGCCGTCCATGCCCAGTAATTTCACAATGTGAAGTTGTGTTATAATTAACTTCATTCCTGTCATTTTATTTGTCATTTGCTTTTTTATAAACTTAACTCTATTTATAAACTCTATTTATTAAATTAATTAATAAATAGAGGTTTTCATTAGGATTCTGAGGAGCATAATTGATGTTTTTTCAATGATGTTACAATAAATATCTAAAATTATTATTTATTGTCAAATAATAATTTTAGATTTTTATTGTTTTTTCGTTTCTCAAAAAAACTCGATAAGATAAAAAAGCGTATAGTTTCCTCGATGCCGGGGTGAAGGCCCGCCAGTACTACGAGTGTAGCCGCGCGTCCAAGGTCGGGTCGTACCTCTAGGTTGAGGCGGTCGACGTCCGGCGGCAGGCGGTAGTTGGTGATCAGCAGCAGGTGGTACGGGTACAGCTTGGCGGGCTCGTGCAGCAGCCGCGACGTCGCCATGTTGGGCAGCGAGCGCCGCACCCCCCCGCCACCCCCCACACTGCCCACCCCGCCCCCCACCACGCCCCGCACCAGACCCACCCCGCCCAGGGTGCTACCCCCGCGGACCACCACGCCCCCGTCCGTGCTCGTCTGCAACGAAATAGTGAACGTTCGGAATTTGGACCACCTCATGAGCGTCATTGTGAACAGTCATTTTTGTCTGTCCACTTAAGATTTCGATAAAACTTGCCTGATTAAAGGGAGAAAAAATAATTATCATATTGTTTTTTTTTTGAAAAATATGAAATATTTGAGGCATGGCGCCTTAAATATTTTCTATATTTCTGTAATCATAGCATTGATATTCGAATGTAGCACCATAATGACGACCTCCTTCTAATAACATTAATAATCACATAATATGACATAAAACTTTTCATGAAGTACATTAGAACCGCGCAATTAAACCAAACATGATGAAATGGGTAACCATGATAACATTATTGTTATGAAAATCTAACAGCATCGTAATGTATTCGGACAGTATACTTTTGAACACATTTGTGACTAATGTGTTGCCATTTTCAGCAGTAATCATAATTAAATTTAATATATTTTTTTGCAAAAATATAAAAAACCCTTTTAAGTTAATCAAAGGAAACCATATTACTTAGTACATTTTAGTCCACAATCTGAAATGGTGCTTATGAGTTCGCCAAAGCCTTTACCATCTCTTTATATCTGAACACATCTCTTGTTAATTAAACAGTCAAAGCTTCTGAACGACCATTGTTAATATTTAAATATATCTACTGGATGAAAAACAAGCTGACGGCCCACCTGATGGAAAGCGGTAACCGCCGCCTATGGACACCTGCAATAACAAGGAAAAATCACTTGATATTGCAGGTGCGTTGTCATCCTGGGGCCTAAGATGGAATGCCGTCCATGCCCAGTAATTACACTGGCTACCTTTCCCTTCAATCCGAAACACAGCAAACTGTTTCACGTCTGAAATAAGAAAGGCGGTGGTACCTACCCAGACGACCCTGCATACGGGCCTACCACCTAGTAATTAGAAATACATTAACACTATTCTAAATAACAGATTAACTCAAAACACTTACCAGAACACTCCGATCCACGTCAGTTATAGAGCCGGCAGATACTAGAACGGAAGATACAATAGTTAATAATTATTCTTAACATGTAAGGTCTTAGTGTGAGACTCCATCGCGGAACTCCGAGAGTTATAGACAAAGGAACTTCAAAATTACTTCTAAAACATGTGAATACAACTAAAAATGGTAAGACAGATCTTAAAGGAGTAATTTGATATGACCAAATATATATGTATTCCACAGAAACAGAAAGACAATAATAATAAAATTAACAAACTAATAGTTCACGTTGTTAGTAAAAAATGGAAACTAAATATTAAACCAAAGATATGAATGACACTATCGAACGTTTAATGATCATGCCGTGAAACAATCAAACATTTGGATAGAAGAAAACAAATTAGGGAGAAGCCTGTCATGTCTTACGGGCACAACATAAAAGGTTTGCGACACAGCTTCAACAGGTCCTACGACATGAGACAGGGTGGCGAGTGAGTCAGACAAATATGTCTGAAGCCAAGCTACATGTCACATGTAAAGCTTGCAGCGTCGACGGATCAAATAATAAGGGGCATAAACGTGACCAACTATTAGATGATTGACAATTATAATGATATGCGTTCGGCCCGGTGACGCGTTATGCCGCTTGATGTTCTTGTTGTTTCATCGAAACCGCGCTTCGTACAACACCTGACTAATTGAACATGGATATAATAGTCAATGAAACAGAGCCTTGCGAGCTGATTTCCTAATTTTGTCAGTCTAAAAGATCATCACCGAGTCTGTCGATTTTCATCGCAGAGATTAACATTTAGACCGTCAAAATGGAGTGGGTAACGCTTCGTCGACAAATTTTTCGTCGGTGAACGTTTGGCCGACAAATCCGAAGTTCATTCTAGAAATATTAGACAAAATATCCGACTCTGCTTGGTCATTAAATAACCATGAGCCTACTAGTAAGTCATTCATCATCATATCAGCCGAGAGACGCCCGCTGCCGGGCATAGGCCTCCCCCAAGGATCTGCAAGTCGAACAGTTCTGCGCTGTCCGCATCCAAGGCTTCCCGCGCCCCTCACCAGATCGTCGGTCCACCTTGTGGGAGGCCTACCAACGCTGCGTCTGCCGGTACGCGGCTGCCGCTCGAGGACCTTTCCGCCCCAACGGCCGTCAGCCCTCCTTGCAATGTAGCCTGCCCACTTGAGGCTCGCAATTCTTTGGGATATGTCGGCGATCTTAGTTCTCCTGCAGATCGCATCATTTCTGATTGATCACGCAGGGAAACTCGAGGATAGCCCTCTCCATGGCCATTTGGGTGTCTTATACCTATGAGCCCCATTGTAAGCGGCCACGTCTCGGTCTCGTATTTCATCACGGGCAACACACACGAAACAAAATAACGAAATAAAATCTCTCATGGGATTTGACTCATGTCTGATCAGATGTTACATTATTATTTTATACCCGACGTTTCCATTGCTTTACAGCGATCGGTCACAGTATTTGAAGTGGTTTTTATAGAACGGACTTTAAATTATTCGACGAAGCGTTGCACACCGGTCGAAATATATTAGCGAATATCAATCCAAATAGAAAAATCATGGCTAATTTTAAATAAAAAGACGTTAGACGCGGTTCCGATGAAACAACACTTAGTGGTGTCGCAAGCGGGAAGCGAAGCGGCTACTTACTGCACAGCTCCGTCCGCACTGACGCACAAACCAACAGGACACACGCTCACTCACTGAACACGCTTACAGTACCACAGTTTACGAATTAAGTTAATCCCTACATTTACATAATATACTATTATAATTATAGATATGATAACGAAGTTAGTTTTAGCTGCTACTTTGAATTTGAAAGTGGTCTATTATCATGATATTTATTGGAGATTAAATTCTGAAATACAAATTGCAATTATAAGTATAGACTACACGACGCTGGCCCTAATTCAGTATAACACTCGCCACATCTAAATTTATGTTGAGTGCATCTCTTTCTCTCAATATGAATACAAAAAGGATGGCCGTCATATAATTTGACATTATTAACGTTCAATTTTCAACCTTAATGAACATGATAAAACGCAGCGTTTAGGAACCACCTCCATACTACATGCCGCCCAAAATTGTCTATGGTTTTTTAAAAATCTGCCTAATTTTGGTGACAGCTAAAAAAATATTCTTACCATCTTTTTCCTATTACATATTGAGAGAAAGAGATATACTGTACTTGAATTTACATTTAGAGTGTGTGTTTAGAATTAGGCCCAATTGAAACCTATACGGGGACATACATATAACTAGAATATACTCCAATCACTGACTGCTCTCCAAATATGTTATAATATACAAATGTTATAGCCGCATGTTGGTTAGTTTCTAGTACTCGCTACAAACATAGTATGTGTTGATGCTTACTGTCTGATTTGCCGCTGCTGAAGTCAGTGCTGTGCGTCTTGTCGCCCATCCCACTGAACGTGAAGTCTCCCTACACGAGGACACAAACCGTTCATACAATTAACAATATATACAGAGTGTTTGGTACACGGTACAACAAGCGGGCACCCACTCATATTAACATGGTCAAGTAAATTGTAAAATTAATTTTGAAATTTTCCATACATTTTGTATTGTTGACCTATTTGTATGAAGTTTGAACTTTGTTTTACAATTTTGAAATTTTAATAACACCGTACTATATGAAACCATTTGAAAATTGGTGCGAGGCTTTTGTTCAGCAGTGGACATCATATGCTGGAATGATGATGATGATGAATTGTATGTCTATGTTAGCCTGGGTAGGTGTCCGATTGTTATATAATGCACCATACATTCTGTAAAGTCTGTAAAGTATAAATTACAGTAGCATACTAAAGTAACAAAAGTGATAGCACTAATTTTACCTTTATCTCCATTAGTTAATTAAGACGATAGTACGACTCACCCATTTTATTATAAATACTAAATATTGAAGAGGTATCAAATAGTTTGATGTACTGTCATACGGAGAAAGGCAGTTTCATTTCCTTTGAAGGACCCTTTTGTAAGAAATAAAATGAAAATAGCTGCACCCGGCACGCTTTGCAATGCCGGTAAAGAGCAAAATTTTAGGTTTTATAATAAACTAAATACATAAAAAATGTTTGTATAATCTAGGATCCTTCGAGGGTATCTCCAGAACATCCTACCAAAGTTTCATCATATTCTGATCTATGGTTTCGGGGCGTAAAGGGGACAGACATACAAACATTGCTCTTTATTTATGTAGTTATTATTATCAATGGCCAGTAACGCTATTTATATGATTAAGTTATAATGATTGTAATATTATATAGTATCCGAATATTTTCGGCTTTAACACAAATCCATTAAAATAGTGTTATTTGAGTGTAGTTTTCTACAAGGTTTTGTAAATTATTTTACTTGTTTATTCAAAAACAGCTTCGAGACTTTCCCCGATGCATTTCGTATTATAATTTTTAAATGTAGGATTACGCTACTAATCCTATATTATTATATAGAATTATTTTTCCCTTTTTTTAAATATATAGAACATCGATTACTACTAAATAATCGGTTTTGTTTCGTTAGAGAGAGATTTTAGGGTTGTCACGAACAAGTGGGTCAATGTTTTTATTAATTTAACTGGAAAACAAAATCTGAAAGGTTTCAAACTTTCAGTGGTAACTCTTGACAGGACACAACCACCTCTTTACATGTTATTTCGGAACACAGTCTATTATAGATAGATAGATAGAATAAACTTTATTGTGCACCAAAAATTACAGATTAAACATAATGTTTAAATTAAATTGTACAAGGGCGGTCTTATCGCTATATAGCGATCTCTTCTAGACAACCTTGGGATGGACAGGATTGACTAGAATACGATAAATATTATAGTGAGTTGTGTGTGGGGTGTTTGGTGTACTCACGGCGGTGCTGGAGGAGAACGTGTGCGAGCGGTTGGCGAGCCCGTAGTGAGTTGTGTGTGGGGTGTTTGGTGTACTCACGGCAGTGCTGGAGGAGAACGTGTGCGAGCGGTTGGCGAGCCCGTAGTGAGTTGTGTGTGGGGTGTTTGGTGTACTCACGGCGGTGCTGGATGAGAACGTGTGCGAGCGGTTGGCGAGCCCGTAGTGAGTTGTGTGTGGGGTGTTTGGTGTACTCACGGCGGTGCTGGAGGAGAACGTGTGCGAGCGGTTGGCGAGCCCGTAGTGAGTTGTGTGTGGGGTGTTTGGTGTACTCACGGCGGTGCTGGATGAGAACGTGTGCGAGCGGTTGGCGAGCCCGTAGTGAGTTGTGTGTGGGGTGTTTGGTGTACTCACGGCGGTGCTGGATGAGAACGTGTGCGAGCGGTTGGCGAGCCCGTAGTGAGTTGTGTGTGGGGTGTTTGGTGTACTCACGGCGGTGCTGGAGGAGAACGTGTGCGAGCGGTTGGCGAGCCCGTAGTGAGTTGTGTGTGGGGTGTTTGGTGTACTCACGGCGGTGCTGGATGAGAACGTGTGCGAGCGGTTGGCGAGCCCGTAGTGAGTTGTGTGTGGGGTGTTTGGTGTACTCACGGCGGTGCTGGAGGAGAACGTGTGCGAGCGGTTGGCGAGCCCGTAGTGAGTTGTGTGTGGGGTGTTTGGTGTACTCACGGCGGTGCTGGAGGAGAACGTGTGCGAGCGGTTGGCGAGCCCGTAGTGAGTTGTGTGTGGGGTGTTTGGTGTACTCACGGCGGTGCTGGATGAGAACGTGTGCGAGCGGTTGGCGAGCCCGTAGTGAGTTGTGTGTGGGGTGTTTGGTGTACTCACGGCGGTGCTGGATGAGAACGTGTGCGAGCGGTTGGCGAGCCCGTAGTGAGTTGTGTGTGGGGTGTTTGGTGTACTCACGGCGGTGCTGGAGGAGAACGTGTGCGAGCGGTTGGCGAGCCCGTAGTGAGTTGTGTGTGGGGTGTTTGGTGTACTCACGGCGGTGCTGGAGGAGAACGTGTGCGAGCGGTTGGCGAGCCCGTAGTGAGTTGTGTGTGGGGTGTTTGGTGTACTCACGGCGGTGCTGGAGGAGAACGTGTGCGAGCGGTTGGCGAGCCCGTAGTGAGTTGTGTGTGGGGTGTTTGGTGTACTCACGGCGGTGCTGGAGGAGAACGTGTGCGAGCGGTTGGCGAGCCCGTAGTGAGTTGTGTGTGGGGTGTTTGGTGTACTCACGGCGGTGCTGGAGGAGAACGTGTGCGAGCGGTTGGCGAGCCCGTAGTGAGTTGTGTGTGGGGTGTTTGGTGTACTCACGGCGGTGCTGGAGGAGAACGTGTGCGAGCGGTTGGCGAGCCCGTAGTGAGTTGTGTGTGGGGTGTTTGGTGTACTCACGGCGGTGCTGGAGGAGAACGTGTGCGAGCGGTTGGCGAGCCCGTAGTGAGTTGTGTGTGGGGTGTTTGGTGTACTCACGGCGGTGCTGGAGGAGAACGTGTGCGAGCGGTTGGCGAGCCCGTAGTGAGTTGTGTGTGGGGTGTTTGGTGTACTCACGGCGGTGCTGGAGGAGAACGTGTGCGAGCGGTTGGCGAGCCCGTAGTGAGTTGTGTGTGGGGTGTTTGGTGTACTCACGGCGGTGCTGGATGAGAACGTGTGCGAGCGGTTGGCGAGCCCGTAGTGAGTTGTGTGTGGGGTGTTTGGTGTACTCACGGCGGTGCTGGATGAGAACGTGTGCGAGCGGTTGGCGAGCCCGTAGTGAGTTGTGTGTGGGGTGTTTGGTGTACTCACGGCGGTGCTGGAGGAGAACGTGTGCGAGCGGTTGGCGAGCCCGTAGTGAGTTGTGTGTGGGGTGTTTGGTGTACTCACGGCGGTGCTGGAGGAGAACGTGTGCGAGCGGTTGGCGAGCCCGTAGTGAGTTGTGTGTGGGGTGTTTGGTGTACTCACGGCGGTGCTGGAGGAGAACGTGTGCGAGCGGTTGGCGAGCCCGTAGTGAGTTGTGTGTGGGGTGTTTGGTGTACTCACGGCGGTGCTGGAGGAGAACGTGTGCGAGCGGTTGGCGAGCCCGTAGTGAGTTGTGTGTGGGGTGTTTGGTGTACTCACGGCGGTGCTGGAGGAGAACGTGTGCGAGCGGTTGGCGAGCCCGTAGTGAGTTGTGTGTGGGGTGTTTGGTGTACTCACGGCGGTGCTGGAGGAGAACGTGTGCGAGCGGTTGGCGAGCCCGTAGTGAGTTGTGTGTGGGGTGTTTGGTGTACTCACGGCGGTGCTGGAGGAGAACGTGTGCGAGCGGTTGGCGAGCCCGTAGTGAGTTGTGTGTGGGGTGTTTGGTGTACTCACGGCGGTGCTGGATGAGAACGTGTGCGAGCGGTTGGCGAGCCCGTAGTGAGTTGTGTGTGGGGTGTTTGGTGTACTCACGGCGGTGCTGGATGAGAACGTGTGCGAGCGGTTGGCGAGCCCGTAGTGAGTTGTGTGTGGGGTGTTTGGTGTACTCACGGCGGTGCTGGAGGAGAACGTGTGCGAGCGGTTGGCGAGCCCGTAGTGAGTTGTGTGTGGGGTGTTTGGTGTACTCACGGCGGTGCTGGAGGAGAACGTGTGCGAGCGGTTGGCGAGCCCGTAGTGAGTTGTGTGTGGGGTGTTTGGTGTACTCACGGCGGTGCTGGAGGAGAACGTGTGCGAGCGGTTGGCGAGCCCGTAGTGAGTTGTGTGTGGGGTGTTTGGTGTACTCACGGCGGTGCTGGAGGAGAACGTGTGCGAGCGGTTGGCGAGCCCGTAGTGAGTTGTGTGTGGGGTGTTTGGTGTACTCACGGCGGTGCTGGAGGAGAACGTGTGCGAGCGGTTGGCGAGCCCGTAGTGAGTTGTGTGTGGGGTGTTTGGTGTACTCACGGCGGTGCTGGAGGAGAACGTGTGCGAGCGGTTGGCGAGCCCGTAGTGAGTTGTGTGTGGGGTGTTTGGTGTACTCACGGCGGTGCTGGAGGAGAACGTGTGCGAGCGGTTGGCGAGCCCGTAGTGAGTTGTGTGTGGGGTGTTTGGTGTACTCACGGCGGTGCTGGAGGAGAACGTGTGCGAGCGGTTGGCGAGCCCGTAGTGAGTTGTGTGTGGGGTGTTTGGTGTACTCACGGCGGTGCTGGAGGAGAACGTGTGCGAGCGGTTGGCGAGCCCGTAGTGAGTTGTGTGTGGGGTGTTTGGTGTACTCACGGCGGTGCTGGAGGAGAACGTGTGCGAGCGGTTGGCGAGCCCGTAGTGAGTTGTGTGTGGGGTGTTTGGTGTACTCACGGCGGTGCTGGAGGAGAACGTGTGCGAGCGGTTGGCGAGCCCGTAGTGAGTTGTGTGTGGGGTGTTTGGTGTACTCACGGCGGTGCTGGAGGAGAACGTGTGCGAGCGGTTGGCGAGCCCGTAGTGAGTTGTGTGTGGGGTGTTTGGTGTACTCACGGCGGTGCTGGAGGAGAACGTGTGCGAGCGGTTGGCGAGCCCGTAGCCCGGCCGCGGCGCCGCGCGCAGCGACGACACCACTGCAACACGCGCCCGTCACTACCCCGCTCTACCCTACCCTAGCCTAGCCTGGCCTACCCTAGCCTTACCCTAGCCTAGCCTTACCTTAGCGCGACCGACAATACCTCGGTCCAAGCAGCCGGTATTGTCAGTCACGACTGCTTACAGTAACTTACGTTGCTAGTTTTTGGGACGCGTCGGGGAGTTAGTTTCAGTTGTTTGTGATAATCTTGAACATTACCTGTGTTGCTAATATTAAATTCAGTTTCGATAACGACATAATCGTTATTCATGTCAAGTTGGTTTGATACAATGCGATTACTTTGAAAAAAATGTGTATTTCACGTAATTATAACTCTTAAACGTGGAAGTAAATAGAAACAGAGTTATGATATGCTTTTAGCATCGTATGTTACACTCTGCTTTTCATTACGATAGCGAGGAAGTTAAATATTACAATAAACCACTAAACATGTAGTTCCAGATGTTTCAAGTAGTTGTATTATTTTTTTCATTTTTTTTATACCTCAGTTGTGGGTTGGTATACATTTAGTATAACTCATCTTAGGAAATAGATACGAAAATGAGTCTTTGTAACATGAAAATAGGGTCCATTTTATATAATTTGGCATTGATATTTCAAAATTGTGGGTTGAATCATTTCGGTATAAATAGGTCCAGTTGATTATAACAGAAATTAATCGGGTTTTTTTAAAGACACAGTAGGAAGTCGAGGCCGTATTCATAATTACTCTACTTATGCATAAAGGGAGAAAAATTAGAGAATTAAACTAGGTACTCTGTCCTCCAGCGCGAAATATGCTTTTTTAGCTTCGATCTAGTGACTGACTTTTTGTGGAAGAGAACTGAAAATAATACTGGCAACACTCGTATAGCTTCCAGGTAGCGCGTTGAGCAAGGTTAGTATCCCCGGCGCGACCTTCGGGTACCTTAGTGAGTGTGGGGGTAGTGTAGGGGGTAGACTCACGTAGGCGGTGGCGGTGGCGGCGGGCGGCAGGGTGCTGCACCGCGGCGCGCTGGGGGGTCGGCTGCCCGCTAACACACACACGCAAGCTAGTGCACGCACACACACGTGCATACGGGACCGACATGCTTACCATTCCTACTCTATCGAATTCGGCTACGGATTTAAACTGACCGATCAACAAATAGATAGGTTGTATTTGTCAATTTTTAATTATTTCAACCCAAGGTTTTGTTGAGGTTTAAGAAACTAAAAACAAAATAAAACCGTGCGATATAACGTTTGCTTGTGACTTTATTTCGTTCTTCTTAGAGCTGAAGTCTATGGGCTTATAAAAGTTAATTGCTTAGTGGTATAATTAATAATTAAGTATTATGCCATTTTTGTAATGCTTTTTTAATACAATCCGACCAGAAAAAATGTTGGTCGGTGACATCTTCGATGTTTCATTATTTACTTTGTTTAATAACAATAATAATATGGAAATAACTAATTAATTTGTAATTATGTACAAAATGTATCGGATTTACGTTTTTAATTAATTAATACGATCCCGTAGCTGTGTGTGTGAGGTACAAAACAAAAATACCATCAGAAATATTAATTAGTTTTGAAATAATCAACAAAAAATATTTCTGATTGTACTTGAACTAAATGATGTCAAATAATTCCTTTTTTTTCATTTTATACTCAGAAACATTCCAAATGTATATTTCATAAAATTACGTGACATCAGAACATGCCGAACGGATCACAATACAGCGGCAACATAAAATAAGTAATGTATGCGTACATTTCATAACATACTGTAAACATTAGTAAACATATAAATACTTAAATAGAGGACATTCCTTCACCAAAATAATATCAAGTCTGTGTAATAATAATAATAATAAACAAGTATTTGATCATGCAATATATTAAAATTATAATTAAATTAGTAACGTGCACGTAAATAAAAGCAGTTCACCAAAATTATTAAATGAACCTCGTTGCGTTGAAGGTCTAGTATACAGCACGTAAAAGCCACAAAGCACCAAACACTAGAAATAAACGAAGCGTGCCTCAAAACGACGCCGCCCACTAAGGTTCGATTACTCTAAACTTATCGGGTTTTTTTTCTTGTAAACTAAATAAGAATTAATTCCAAGGATTTTGCACAGCAGCACTAAGATTTTTATGACAATATCATATTTTTAATAAGCATTTCTAGCTTAAATCCAAATTAAGGCAAACATTTGGCCCGATGCTTGAGATACAATCTAAATATAAAAAATATAGTAAGTATATCTCTTTCTCTCAATACGTATAGGCAAAGATAGCAAGAATTAAAGTTGTCAAATAATGAAAATTGAGATACCATAATCAATTTTAGAGGGCGTTAGTTAACAATAATTTAAAACTAAAATATTTTATTTAGATGATTATATTGAGGACATTTATGTTGGCAGTTTGTTTGTAATTTTACTGTTAATAATCATCGAAGTAAAAAGAGCTAAAATATATTAATCTATGCAACAGCCACACATCACAATAGGTATTTTATTGTGTAATGCAGCCGGAGTGCGAATAAGAGACGAAATCAATGTAGCGGCGTCAGCGTCGTACCTTGTTAGGGTAAAGCAATGTTAATACGAGGCCTCACCTGTGCCGCCGCCAGCCGAGTCCGCCGATGGCGGGCCCGTCGCTCATGCACGCAACATAATTGACTATACTTAATAACTATATCACCAAACTTCATTAATTGTAGCAAGTTGCATGAGCGACGAGCACCGCCTACAATATCATCCATGTATTAGTAACTTAATGCTAGGCGAGTCACAATAACAGGACTGATAGGCCATGAGAGACAAAGCGTAGATGTAAACTGCACTCAACTACTATAAATAATGAGGAACAAATAGGTATCAAAATAAACGATGCGGTTTCTATGGCAAAAGAAGGCTATTTAATTCGCCCGCGTTACTTGATGAAAGCCGGAAGGCAGGTTCACTCACCGCCGTCTATGTAATACGTTCGTACTGTGGACACCAAGTGCGATGTAGCATCTAAGCTCTGACTTCCAGATTATGTTAGAAATTAAATAATAAGTTATCGATAAATTACATATAGACCAAAATATTGTTCACGTCATTTATTATTAGCTTAATGGAATTACCGACTTGGGCATTACTAAATGGGAACACAATAGTTTTGGCTATATGTAAATAAGTATTTTAATTTGTTACTTTATTCCGAAATCAAAGTTTTTCCAAAAAAGATTTCAACAGCCTATGCTGCGAATGATAATGATAATTTATTTAAAAAAATTGTAAATTTTAAAAATCTTTTTTGGAAGTAAAATTTACAAAGGTTAGTTCCCGTTATGACTAGAAAACTTAATTAATGGTCACGATGTATTTTTCCTGAAAATAGCTCGAGACCATACGCATACAGAAGAGATAATTAGATATGCATGTTAATTCGCAATTTAGAATATTCAACAATAAATTTAGTTGTGTGATGGTTTAGTATACTATATGAATAGTAACAAGGAGGACTTTTAAGGGCTCGTATATAAACGAGCTACAAAAGTTGAGATGTAAGGCGAAGAACACAAAAAGCCGCGCGGAAAGGCGAATGCGTCGCAGAATGACGCGACAACCGCGCGGAGGGGCGGTTCAAACTGTTGTATGTGCCGCTGAGACTTGGAACGCGGCGCCGCAATTCCGCGAGAACGATCAGCGGATCATTGATAAGTACAAGGTGAGAAAAACTTGCTCCTTCAGTATGAACACCCAATGACTTTGGATATGAAATGTTTTCATTATAGCTGTACTGTGGCGTATATTGTGAAACTGATCTTCCCTAGTGGGTATGTAACTGGGTGATTGGGCAGTGCAACCGCCGTTCCGCGCGGTTTTACCGTCAGCCGCCGCGGACCGCGGAGCTGTACCGCTTCGTGTTCTTCACCTAAAGCAAGTGCTCCACCGCGAGTTTTTGGAAACATAAATAGTTAAAATGATAATTATACGGGAAGCTGGATCAAAGAAAAAATGCCCGCGCTATTAACATTAAGAGCGTTTACGTCGCACGGATTTTCATACAAACTTTGAAGTCGAAAATATTTGATACGAACAAAACGATTCTAATAAGTCTAAGCAAGCCACGCTAGGGTTATTATTTATTAGAGGATTTTTCGAGAAGTCTCATAATAAAGCAATTATTGTCGAGTTTTGGTTTGTTTGAAAAGCTTCAAAATTGTTCTAATTCAACTATGACACATTTTATTTTTGGAAAAATCCTCTGATAACTATTCAGACTAGCCCAAATTGACTGTGCTTGTAAAGTGTTATTCAATGTTTTCGAGCTGAAAGTTTGTATGAAAAGCCGTGCGTATATTGAGTCGGGGAGTATATACAGTACCGTTGTAGGAGGGCAGCGCGGCGAGGCTGGGCGCGGGGTCGCGGGAGGGCTCGTGCAGGCTGCGAGACGGCGACGCGCCCACCGGCGACCAGTACCGCAGCCGAGCACCCGCCTCGCGCGACGCGCTGGGCGTCCTGACGTCACACACACATGTACTATAGTACCATGCCACAACGACGGCGACCAGTACCGCAGCCGAGCGCCCGCCGGGCGTCCTGACGTCACACACACATGTACTATAGTACCATGCCACAACGACGGCGACCAGTACCGCAGCCGAGCGCCCGCCGGGCGTCCTGACGTCACACACACATGTACTATAGTACCATGCCACAACGACGGCGACCAGTACCGCAGCCGAGCGCCCGCCGGGCGTCCTGACGTCACACACACATGTACTATAGTACCATGCCACAACGACGGCGACCAGTACCGCAGCCGAGCACCCGCCGGGCGTCCTGACGTCACACACACATGTACTATAGTACCATACCACAACGACGGCGACCAGTACCGCAGCCGAGCGCCCGCCGGGCGTCCTGACGTCACACACACATGTACTATAGTACCATGCCACAACGACGGCGACCAGTACCGCAGCCGAGCACCCGCCGGGCGTCCTGACGTCACACACACATGTACTATAGTACCATACCACAACGACGGCGACCAGTACCGCAGCCGAGCGCCCGCCGGGCGTCCTGACGTCACACACACATGTACTATAGTACCATGCCACAACGACGGCGACCAGTACCGCAGCCGAGCACCCGCCGGGCGTCCTGACGTCACACACACATGTACTATAGTACCATACCACAACGACGGCGACCAGTACCGCAGCCGAGCACCCGCCGGGCGTCCTGACGTCACACGCACACATACATGTAACCTTATCATAGAGAAGGCAACGAGAACTAATGCCAATACACCCATATCTCAAGTTTTTTCTTTAATTCTTAAGTTCTTTCTTTAATATTGCGTTTAAATGCTGGTCTAATATATGATGACAATCCCTATGATGCTAGTTTGCTGAATAGGACATAAGAATTCGTCCATCTCAATAAAAAATAATTAAAAAAATCTTTAGCATCAAATTTACTTAAATTACAACCATCTTTCAATCGCACGTCAACACAAACACTTGCTTCACAAAACTACAACGTTTGGACACAATTTTTTATTATTGTAATAACAATTTGCCAAATTCAAAACACCGTCCTAATCATCATCAATACCATGTTTTTTGTGGTTGCTTTCCTAGCCTGGATGCAAGTCCTTTAGGCCATGTCTTAGTAGGGATGTTGACTGCATTAAAATTTAAATATGACTTTGATGCGTGTCACAAACATTTCGTGATAAAAATCCTAAAAGACGCAATAGTTTATTGTAGTATTACGGAATTTAAATAATATTTAACCCTTTGAGGCCAGGTAAACCAGACACAATTAAAATTTAACTGTCTATGTCATCCATAGATCTGGGCATCAATAAACAAAATGCTATTAAATCACTCTCGGGTCACGTGACAGCGAACACCAATATAAGAAAAACCATCTAAATCACCATGGCAACTTAGGAGCGTTTGATAACAGGTGACGTCACAGCGGTCATGTGCCATTGGCGTACGGGAGCAAAATTTGAAATAAAATTTAAGATATATAAGTTTTAAAATAATTACGATCACCTTTCAGGCTGTGACAGGTACTTATACACGGCTTTCCCAAAATCTGTCAACATGCCTAGTAATGTTGCTTCATATAATTATTGCATTGAAATGCATGTGTCACACATTTCAATGCATCAAGGGAGAGTTTGGCACCAAATATGATCATATTCTCCATAACGCTAACAACGACAAAAGTCTCAATGTCTTTCACACCAAATCAACTACTTGATTCACAAAGCTAACTTATTTTTAACCGACTTCAAAAACGAGGAGGTTCTCAATTCGGCCGGTTTTTTTTTTTTTTTTTTTCTATGTATGTACACCGATTACGCCGAGATTACTGATCCGATTTACGTGATTCTTTTTTTGTTCGATGCGGAATAGCTGCCATTTGGACCCATAAAATTTTTTTCAGTTGGCTACTTTGGTTTTAATTTTAAAAAAACTGAAATTATGAAATCGTCTACATAAGCGAAATTGCGAATTTTTGCTTTTCCAATGACTTTTTTATAACACAAATTTGTAATGATTTCAGAAAAAATCATGGTGTCGGTCTACCATTGAATGGCGACGACCATTGAATGAACCCGACAAATAGAGTTGTAAAGAACTGGATTCTTTACCATTGTCTTTTAAATAGGTTTACGACATTATTGCTCAAATTTTTCGGAATATAAGCACAATAAATAAACTTCCTATTATTTAAGAAAATTATTAGGACATAATGAATTACTATTAATCTTAATTTACCTGCTTGCATTTCTAGGATCTAGGTTCTGCTTCTTCCACTGTTGAAGTTTTTCTCGTTCTTTAACTTCTTTCAAAAATACCTGAAATTAAGTGTATCTTAGGTTTATTTCCTTATTTAACAAACAGAAGGGTCACATGACGATAAATACAATTTCAAATGTTATTGTGGTTAAGATTGAACCATACTTGAACTATGACCGTTTTCTATATTAGATATGTAACAGAAGTAGTATTAAAATGAAGGGTCATACTTGCGCGATGCCACTGTCTATTTTAGCGAGTTCTTCTTCCTCTCGTTTTAGCTTGTATCCGTCACCGTTGAGCGCTCGCTCGCCATTCTCTTCAGAGTCACTGTCGACGCCCTTGTACGTGTCAGACCACCGCCGGCGTCGCTCTGTATAAACATACTAACACTATTACGACGGACCTAGTGCGGACCCTTGAGGGACTCCTAGTTTATAGATAAGGATTAACGTTACTCATGAAAAAATAATTAAGAATATTTCTAATTTGCCCTCTTTTAAAAGAAACAGATATTTTTTTACGAAGAATAAACCATTTTGTTCTATAACACGTAATTTAGTTGTATAGATGTTTTGATAAATTTTATCAAACGCTTATGAAAATTCACCAAGATTTCATTTTTGCGGAATCAGCTTCTCAAATGTACACGATTCCTTCAATGTATAGTGATGGTGCAATAATACAATGTGTGGTGCGTGGCAGGGTCTGACCTGGGTCGGTGTAGGGGTAGGGCGGCGCGGGGAAGTCGTCGCGCTCGATCTTGGGCTGCGTGCCGGGCGGCGGCTTGAACGCCGACGGGTAGTGCGACAGCTCGATCGGCTCCTGCACAGTTTACCACCACGCATGCTTCACGGCGCGTACGCCTCACGGAAAACTTACAAATCGAAAATATTGGAAAGGAACAAACCGATTCTAATAAGACTTTACGTACACAAGCTATCTAAATAGTTACCCCTAATGTATGTTTCAATTGAATGGAAAACGGTCATCGTCGTGTTCACCTCTCAAGTACATATGTACTTCACGGCGCTGCTTACGTTTTCATAGACAGTTCTCACCTCGACGAACGTTTTCGTTTCTATTCGTTTGACACTTTCACTAGGGGTACAGAGGATTCTTCGAAAAACCGTCTTTCTGTTGAGCAATATTTAGCTTTCTTTTAACTTAACGAAAATCTTCAGATAACTTTTTAGACTAGCCTAACTTGCTTATGCATGGCAAGTCATGTTAGAATCGGTTTGTTCTTTTCCAATATTTTCAACTTGAAAGTTGGTATGAAAAATGCGGCGTAAACGCTCTTAAGCCCCGTATCATACATGTACCCCTTCTTGCTGTTCGTGACTGTCATTCCATTAACAATTTTAGTCACGAAAAGTTAGAAGTGACTACATGTTGTTTTTGATCCGTAGCTGTACAATTCGCGGTCAAAAATTTTTATCACTATAAGGTTTATAATTGCATGGACAAATCTGTCACAAGGTCGATATTAAAATTTGATTAGACGTAGACATAGGGCATAGTTTTTCACACACGAAATTACTGCAGGTTACTAGGATATAGATAACCTTTTTTACAAATTATTATCTGTTAAAAAAACCAGTAAACGTAGTGTTATATTCTTTTTTTAGAACCGGGTGTAAACTCAGATACGACAGATAGACGGCCATTATGACATTGTTAGTTAACGTAAATTCAGACATGACAGATAGACACTATGATACTGTTAGCTAATATATTTTTTGAGATAGTTAAAAAATTTGTTTTTTTTAACGATTAGAAAGTGCTTCTTTGTAACCTATTTAAAAAAAATGTGTTAATTTTTAAATTAAGAAATAATTTTGATAAGTTAAAAAGTCTTTAAAACTCTTTTAGTGAATGTTTCACAAATATTAAAAAGTAGTAAGTATCTAGACACAGATTTTAACTGCACATTGTGTGACGGAGAATCTAATTTAAACATCAGCAAATCAAATCAAATTGTTTAATGCTCCATAATGTACATACAGATGGTAAAATATTATAGTAGGTTTAAGGTAACAATTATGGGCCTTGTAAGGCATTGCAAACATTTTATAAATACATTGTGATGACGCTGTTTAACTCTAATTACATTATTTTTCTCTTTATAAGTAGTTACTACAGCTATTTGTATGAATATTTCACACACACACATATATATATATATATATATATATATATATATATATATATATGTAAAGAAAATATATTTCTTTAAATCATTTATTAGTGGTCTTACACTGTCGGTAAAGTAGTACGCATTTTAATCAAGCAAGTTATTGTAGGTAAAACAGTTAGAACTTTATGTCATGAGTGTGAAACATTAAAATTATAAAACGTGGAAAATTATTGTAAAAATATTTTTCTAAACTAAAAGTTAATGTTAAATGAAGTTACCTTTAGAAATAAACTTTAAATGTCGTTTCTTTGTTTACAGAGCAACACATGAAAGTTTTACTTGAATTTCCTTCATCGAATATTAATAGTATCTTATAAAACGACATTTTCGTTTAAAAAAATTATAAAAAATGGATAAACTTTGCTTTGAATTTACGCTGTTACCTGCGAGTGATCAAAAGTCAAACATATGCGGCATAACCACAATCATTACGATTGATAATAAACAATATGTATTACCCGAGGAATTGCAATCAGTTTCTTATCATAAACAATTAATGAAGACACCTACTTACAATAAAGTGAAAAATAGCTTAAAAAAAAGATATCAAAAAAGACGGGTTTGGATTACTATGTCAGAAGAGCTCAAGCAAATCTATATAGATGACGATGGTAATTTACAGTTTGAAGATCAATTTTTGGAAGAGTTAAATCAAGAGCAATTAAGTCATCAACATGAAACTGACACATTAGGAAAAATGTTTGAAAAATTGATAGAAAATACGCAGGAAATAAAACAACAAAACATTAAACATGTTGCAGATAAGTTTATGCTTGAAAAATTTACAAGCAAAAATTCAAATGCTTGCCAGTGGATTGAAAATTTTGAAAAAGAATGCACTCGTTTTGAAGTGATATTAGATGAAAAGAAAATAGAAATACTTCGATTATTTATGGATAGAAGTTGTGCTGATTGGTACAGTTCTATGCTTATGAAGTGTACTATAAACTCCGAATGGTCTCTTTGGAAGAACAAATTTTGTGAATCCTTTGAAAATAAGGGATGGAATCCGGTCAACTATGCATTATTTTTTAAATACAGGGATGGTTCGCTATTGGATTATGCCATAAAAAAAGAGAAGCTATTATTAGATATGAGAAAATCTATTGATATAGGTACTTTGGTGGATCTTATTGCAGCTGGTCTACCCGAATTTGTACTTAATAGGATTGATAGGCAGTCGTTAAAAGATACAGTTCATTTGTTTAATGAAGTAAGCAAATATGAACATTTGGTAATAAAAAAAAATAATTTTATTACTAGAAAATTTGTGAATTCAAAATTAGGTACTAAGAATGAAATTATAAATCCATGTCGAATTTGTGAAAAATTACGTAAAGGTACTCGTTACCACACTGAATCAACTTGCTGGTTTAAAACAAAAGATGATGATGGGCCGAAGAAGAATTTTATTAAACATGTAAATAATTCGGTGATTGAAGCTGAATTGAATGAATCTGACCAAAAAAACGAATAGTGACACCATTAATATATGTCAAACTACTACTTAATGATAAATTGAAAGTAAACGGAGTTTACGATTCCGGTTCAAATGTTTCTTTAGTTAATTCTAAGTTGTTAAAAATAAAAGGGGATAGATACAGTACGAATGAAGCAAGCTTAGTAACTATTAATGGTGTTAAAAAAACGAGTGGTTTGACGAATTTGAAAGTTAAAATTTTTGAATTAGAAGAAAGAGTTGATGTTTATATTATTGATGAGACACATTTTAAATATGATTTTGATGAATGATGAACACACAATAAATTTTAATGAACATATTAATGAAAAAGATTTTAAAATGAAAATAAAACACTTAAATAATTACCAACAATCTGAGATTAATACACTGGTCAATAAATACGAATCAGTTTTTGCGAAAAATAAATACGATGTAGGGTCAGTGAAGAAATATGAAGCGAGAATAGATTTATTAGTCAACAGATATTGTAGTAAAAGACCTTATAGATGTACTATAGAAGACAAAAAAGAAATAGAAGAACAAATAGGAAAATTATTAGATAACAAACTAATAGAAGAATCGTACAGTCCATTTGCGGCACCTGTTACTTTGGCATTTAAAAAAGAGGATAATAGAAAATCAAGACTTTGTATTGATTTCAGAGACCTAAATAAAATTGTAGTTCCACAAGCACAGCCATTTCCACTTATTGATGACCTTACCGTAAAAACAAGAAATTGTAAATACTTTACTACTCTCGATATAAATTCAGCTTTTTGGTCCATTCCTTTACGTGTAGAAGACAGGAAGAAAACAGGGTTTGTAACGCAAGATGGACACTTCCAGTGGACATGTCTTCCATTTGGCTTGAAAACGTCTCCGGCGATTTTTCAGAGAATATTAAGCAATATTCTAAGGAATTACAAGTTTACTGGATTCGCTGTTAATTATATTGACGATATTCTTATTTTTTCTAAAACGTTTATTGAACACATTGATCATCTAACCAAGTTGCTAGATGCAATAAAAATAGAAGGCTTCCGATTAAAATTTACAAAATGTTCTTTTGCAACAGACAAGGTAAAATATTTAGGTCATGTTATTCAAAATAATTCTATAAAGCCCATAAAAGATAATTTAGCATCAATAAAAAAATTCCCGATTCCAAAAACACAAAAAAATATTCGCCAATTTCTAGGAAAAATAAACTTTTATCATGAATATATACCAAGAAGTGCAATAATACTAGATCCGTTACATAATTTACTAAGAAAGAACCAAAAATTTATTTGGTGTAGCAAATGCCAAGACTCTTTCGATAAAATTAAAAATCTTCTATGCTCACAGCCAATTTTAGAGATTTTTGATAAAGATTTACCAATAAATATTTACACTGATGCTTCTATTGAAGGTATTGGTGCAATTTTAAAACAAGTACAGCTTGACGGCAAGGAAAAACCAGTAGCTTATTTTTCGAAAAAACTAAATGAGACGCAAAAAAAGAAGAAAGCTATCTACTTAGAATGTTTGGCAATTAAAGAAGCTGTAAGATACTGGCAGTTTTGGCTAATTGGTAGGTCATTTACAGTATATTCGGATCATAAACCACTAGAAAACATGAATATTAAATCTAGAACTGATGAAGAATTAGGTGATTTAACATATTATTTATCACAATATGACTTTAAAATAAAATATGCTCCAGGAAAGCAAAATTTAGAAGCAGACTGTTTAAGCAGAAATCCAGTGTTAGAGCCAAATGAAAACGTAGATGAACAATTAAAAGTTGTGAATTTTATTAAGATAGATGATATAGTAAGAGATCAAATAAAAAATAAGTTTATACAAAATAGAAAAGATAAATTTATTTTTAAAAACAGTATATATTTTAAAAAGTTTAAAAATAAAGAGAAAATAGTTTTATCTGAAGCATTTAGCGTTGAATTAATGAAAAATATACACAAAGACCTGTGCCATATTGGAATTGGACAGATGGAAAGAACTATTGGGCCATTTTATACCGCCAATAATTTCATAAAGAATATAAAAAATGTGTGTAAAAACTTTAACATATGTTTAAAGAACAAATCTAGAGGACACGACAAATTTGGATTTATGTCTCATTTAGGGCCAGCTAGAAAACCATTTGAGATTATTTCCATAGATACAATAGGAGGTTTTGGGGGCTCCAGATCAACAAAAAAATACTTACATTTATTAGTGGACCATTTTACAAGGTATGCTTTTATTTTGACATCCAAGACGCAATGTGCTAATAATTTTATTAAATTAGTGAAGAATGTAAAGGATATGGAAAACATTGGTATGCTGCTCACAGATCAATACCCAGGAATTAATAGTAAAGAGTTCAAAACATTCTTAAGCACCAGTCAGATTCCTATTGTATTTACAGCAGTAAATGCTCCATTCTCCAATGGTTTGAATGAGAGACTTAATCAGACATTAGTGAACAAAATAAGATGCAAGTTAAATGAAGAAGGAAGAAGAAGAGCTTGGGCAACAGTAGCTCATGAATGTGTAAATAAATATAATGATACTATTCATTCAGTTACAGGTTTTTCACCAAGTTATCTTTTGTATGGCGTGGATGTATCAATTTTGCCTAGTGAATTTAAAGTAAAAAAATGTCTTAATGATTGGACAAGAGACAGGGAGATAGCCTTTGAAAATACACTAAAATCACATAATTATAATAAGAAGTTGTATGATGAGAAACGTAGGTATTATAACTTTAGTGTAGGTGACATGGTGTATGTAGAAAATGGTAATAAATTAAATAGAAATAAATTAGATGAACTGAAAATAGGCCCATTTAAGATTATTGAAAAAATATCAAATACAATATATAACGTTGATACTGGTCATCGGAAAATAGAATCAAATATGTTTCACATTACAAAACTAACCCCAGCTCTAATTTTTAAATAGAAAAACCTAATGGAATAGTGTAAAAAGTTTAAGTATCTACCAATAATGTTTTCTTTGGGTTTACGGTTCCTAGGGGGGGGAGATGTAAAGAAAATATATTTCTTTAAATCATTTATTAGTGGTCTTACACTGTCGGTAAAGTAGTACGCATTTTAATCAAGCAAGTTATTGTAGGTAAAACAGTTAGAACTTTATGTCATGAGTGTGAAACATTAAAATTATAAAACGTGGAAAATTATTGTAAAAATATTTTTCTAAACTAAAAGTTAATGTTAAATGAAGTTACCTTTAGAAATAAACTTTAAATGTCGTTTCTTTGTTTACAGAGCAACACATGAAAGTTTTACTTGAATTTCCTTCATCGAATATTAATAGTATCTTATATATATATATATATATATATATATATATAATATTTAACTTAGGTAAAAAGTCTATTAATTTTGCAACATAAGAATTTCTTAATATACCAGTCATATGGTTAAACACAACTCAATATTCAACATATCAAACTAAATTTAAAATTTATCATTTAGGTATTCACTTATGTAATAATCTGGATGCTTTTTTACAAATTTGCAGATCTCATAGATATAGAGGCACGGTAAAGTAAGGATATTATGTTCCTGAAAGTGTGGTTTACATGTCTCAGTAGGTTCTATGTTAACTATAATTCTCATGAGCTTTTTTTGCAAGATGAACAGGACCTGTGCGTCTGTACTGTTTCCCCACAGGATGATCCCATAACTTAGCCACGCGTATGCATATGCGTAATAGGTAACTAACGCTGTTCGTAAGTCCGTAGTTTTTTTAATTTCACGCAATGCAAAGGAAAAGCTCGACATTTTTTTGCGTACTTTCTCTATGTGGGATTTCCAATTAAGGTGGGTATCGATAATTATGCCTAACAGGTTGAAGTCGTGAACAGCTTGTATTGGTAATTTTTTATAAGAAAAGTGGACTTTTATTGGTGCTTTTTGGTATGGATAAAACGGTATTATTTTAGTTTTTTGGAAATTTATTTGCAAGTTGTGTTTTTCCATCCAGTCAGTAACTTTGTCAAGAATACAGCATTTTTAGACTGAAACATAAATAGCAAACTACGAACGTATTTCCGGTAAATATTAAAAAATACATTTACACATCTAACAATTAAACTCTAATGGCCGTCATTGATTTTGTTAAATTCAAGCAATTACGGCGTATTGCGTATTTTACAAGCGGTTTTTTTTATTTTTTTTTTTTTATTTATTTATTCATGGAAAACAAACAGCATTTGAATATCAATTGTAGATGAGATATAATAGAACACATATGCCTTAATCAGTTTTCGCAAATAGAAATTCTATATAATCCAAAACTGTACATGCGCCAGTTAAATAAACACAAAAACAACGCATAATCATTTATCAAATAGTATAATATAGTATTAAAGCCATATCAATATATCACAACATTGGAAAATAACCTAAAAAAAATCTGCAATAACTTTCATTTTAAAATAATTTGGTCTCGCTGTGAACAAATCAACATCTTTACTGTAATTTCGGTTAAAAATTCTAAATACTCGGTTGAAGTATGAATTCTGCCTATAGTTTGTAGAACATGCTTCAGCGTATAATCTAAGATAATTCCTCCTATCGTTGGCACGAGTTGGCAGCTGTAGCTTAACCCTTGACAAGAGCTCACTATCATCGACTTTGCCTATGATTAGATGATTAAGGAACGTTAGGTCGGCCGCTTCTCTCCGTAGAGACAGTGGAAGAATGTGATGGTGTCGGCAGTTGTTAATATAGTCGAAGTCCAAATTCAACCTGTACTTGTAATTTAAAAATCTTAGGAACTTTTTCTGAATTTTTTCAATTCGATCTATATAGCATTCATATTGCGGATTCCATGCTTGACACGCATATTCAAGCTGACTTCGGACCAATGAGCAATACAAGATCTTTAACGATTTCACCATTTTGAAATTTTTGGTGCTTCTGATTATGAACCCTAGGGTCTTTGTTGCTTTGGCTGTTATAGTTTCAATGTGTTTATCCAACAGAAGCTTTGAGTCTAAAATTACACCGAGATCTCTTATGCAATCAGTACGCTGCAATGCCTGCTGGTTTAATGAATAATTAAAACACAATGAATTACGAGATCTACTGAATGTAATACAACTACATTTGGAGACATTTAAATCAAGTTTATTACAGAGACAATAATGTTGTAGCCTATCAAGATCCTGTTGTAAGAGCAGACAATCATTCAGAGTATTAATCCTTTTAAATATCTTCATATCATCAGCAAATAATAAAAATTGAGAATGGATAAAACATTCATGAATATCATTAATGAATATGATAAACAGAAGTGGCCCGAGAATTGACCCCTGGGGCACGCCCGACGGAATGGCAGAAAATCGTGAATGTGAAGAAAACCCGTTCAAGACCACAGTCTGGCATCGACCTGTAACATAGGAACTAAACCACCTAAAGAGATCCCCATGTATACCTGCTGAATGTAATTTTTTTAGCAGAATCACATGATCAATTCGATCAAATGCCTTGGTATAATCAGTGTATATGGTATCTACCTGGCCCCCAGACTGCATACCAATAGAAATATCGTCTGTGAACCCTATTAGGTTACTGACTGTTGATCTTCCCCTTAGAAAACCATGTTGCTGAGGTAAGAAAGTATGTTTGAGAGCTGCATATATTTGCTGATGAACCAATTTTTCCAAAACCTTAGCTAACACGCAGAGTTTGGAAATTGGTCTATAGTTGATGATTTCTCGTTTGGAGCCTTTTTTGTGAATTGGTGTGACAATTGCAGATTTCCAGATTTTTGGTACAATACCTTCACTTATAGAACGCTTATATAAATAACATACAGGGGAAGTTAAACCCGAAGCACACTTTGAAATTAAAACCGGATGTAAACCATCGGGCCCTGCAGATTTATTACAATCAAGTGACTTCAACAATTTGAAAATTTGGTCGTCTATAATTTCTATAGAACAAATATCAGGGGAGGCGGAGGATATTGCACCCAATAAGGTTGTACCAGTCGGCGGTACCACAGGATCAGGTTCCAAAAAATTTGAGTTAAAAAACTCCGCGAAACCATTACATATACCATCACCTGATGTTATAGTAATATTCTCTAAGGTCATTGAAGAAGGATAAGAATTATGTTTCTTATTGGCATGAATGTAAGACCAAAATGCTTTGGGATTAGATCGAATAAAGTTTTCAGTATTTTTAATATAGTTGTTGAAGCAATCATGTTCCACTCGTTTGACTCGTTGACGTAAAACATTAAAGGCGGCACAATCAGCCCTATTACCATAAGTCCTAATTTTCCTATGAACCTTGTTCTTTTCCCTGAGAACTTTTTTCAGTGCTGGCGAGTACCACACAGGATAACGATCTGAGCTTGTACACTTAAAAGGTATATATTTATCTCTCAAGCAACACAGTATATTATTGAATGCCTCCACTGCATCATCCACCGTCCCACATGCCAGAAGACTATCCCAGTCCTGACTGTTAAGTTCAGTGCCTAAAGCTGTGAAATCACCCTTATTATAAAAATATTTTAGTCTGGACTGACACTCTAATACCGGAAGATCAATTAGATTTAGTTGACAGAGCAAAGCTGGATGGTAGGAATCTTCGTCTACCAGTGGCTCAGTACATCGGACCACTGTCATGTCACCATTGGAAAATACTAAGTCAAGTTGACTATCTAGATGGTTTTTGATAGTATTATACTGGCGTAGATCACATAAGTTCATTAAATCTTGTATTTCATTATGACTGACATTTGTACTATGAAACAAAGGAGTAAGATAGTTGGCTTCGTCGGTTGGCAACCAAGATATGCTACTTAAATTAAAATCTCCTGCTATAAAGAACTTGTCATGTGGATTATTAGCACAAGCAGATAAGACTTTTTCAGAAAAATTAGACAGCTGTGAGCCAAGAGACAAACCCCTATTCTGGTGGCAAAGATATAAACAACCAATATGTACAGTAATCAAAGGACCTCTTTTCGAGCCAATAGCTAGAGAAACCCAGATATCCTCTGCCGTAGAATGCCATTCGGGCCGTGCGTACGCCACAAGGTCACAGCGTAATGCAATAATGACTCCGCCACCGCGCGATTGCCCCACAGATGAGTAGTCGCGATCCCGCCGCCATACCGTGTACTTGTCACTAAATAGCTCCTCATTGTTTATTCCGTCGAGTAACCATGTTTCCGTCAACAATACTATATCGTAGTTGAGAAGCTGAATATTTCTCTTAAACTGCACAGTCTTTGTCCGCAAACCTCTGACATTCTGATAATAAATATTAACCATCACGGTCTACGACCCAGCCAAATAGATATTGGCTAGGTCGCATTACGCGGTGATTAGTATGATTTGTGTTTATGTAATGAATGTCAGAAGATTGCGGGACAAAGGCGGTGGTATAATTGCAGCTGTGTAGTATGTGTACTTTAACGTAATGTGCTATAAAAAATATTTCAACGGAATAGTAATAATGTGCTAAAATGTTTATATGTTGACAAGTGAAGTTATTTATTATGATTACGATAGCAAACAAGGATTCTGTTATGCTTATGATAAGTTGGTATGAGACAAAAATGACGCATAATATATGGAGGCGGGGTAGGTAATCTATTTGGTGATCAAAGTATGTATTATGATTTATAGGTGAAAACATATCGGTACTAGCAAATTTAAAACTAGAATGCTGACCTCTATTAGCTAGAGATAATTGAGTTTTTATAAATTTGTGTATAGTAAGTATTATCAAATTATAAAAAATAATTAAGTAATTGCGATCAATTAAGATATAAGGTATAAATACGCTGGTTAAATGTGAATAAATGAGGTTAGAAGATGTTGTTGCGACACTTAATATGTACGGATTATTTATTGTTATTTCGATATTTTGATATGGCTTAGACACATATGATAAGTAAAAAACAATTACTACCATGAATCGACATATTATAAATGTTAATAAGCTGAGATAAAATAGTCACTTTATTCTTGAGAGATCACTTTCACTTTTAATACTTATAATTGGCGAGGTATCGTTTTTTCTAATTAATATATTGCAATTTTGGACCCAAACATAATTAAAATTAAGCTCCACGGCTCTTTTTTTCGTTTTAGTTAGTAGTTGTTTATTTTCTTTCGTGAGGTGGTCGTTTACGTAGATGTTACTATTATCCCCTGTGAAGCCCAAGTCCTCGGCAGTCAGTCCTCGTTTTCGTGCCCTAGCAGAGGCCACAAAGTCTTGCTTTTTATATCTACCTAAGAATCCCACAATAATTGGTTTCGGTAGTATTGCTGAGCGCGATCGAGTAATAAAATTAATATCAGATTTCTCAACACTTTGGCCAATTGTATTACCAATTTTATACACTAATTCGAGCAGATTTTCGTTCTTTTTCATAGGTATCCCTTTGATCTCAACATTATTTAATCTTAACAGTTGTTCCTTGGTAATAAGATCATTAGACAATTTAGTAACTTCGGCCTGAAGGTGAGGGTAGCGGTCTGAGTCGACTGTAGGTTGATTTTCGAGAATATTTATCCGTTCTTCAACCTCAGACAGTTTGATAGTATTTCCTGCTACTTCTTGTCTAATGCCAACCATCGAGGCTTCGAGGTTCTGCAGGTTTTCCTTCAAATTTTTTATTTCTTGGACGATAGACGGTAGCTGCTCGAGGCGAACGTTGATTCCATTGATACCGCTACGTAATTCCTGCAGGACAAGATCTAAGGTCGCAGCCGATGACGGTGATGATGGCATTGCAGGGGTTACTGCGGTTACTTGAGATTGATTATTCTTACAACTGGTACACTGTATGGCAGCTTGCCTTGCCGGCCCAAGTTTACGATAGTTTACTTCTGATATATTTGCACAAGAGAAGCAATAGGACACAGTGCACTTAGAACACCGAACACCATCCGAAAAATTATTATTGCACATAGGGCATGCGAACATTTTGGACGATAAATGAAAATTGAGTAGAATTTGATTCGCGCTACAGTGGTAAGCGGTAAACAGCGAAATTTTATAAATGAGTCCGCAAAATAATTAAAAATTAATGAATAAATATTAAATACCACTGTAAATAATGAAGTGGATTAAGTTATTAGGACGTTTATGGTTATTTTCTATGACCAAGCGGAGTCGGATATTCTGACTGCCATTCTGTAGAACGGAAAGTTCGTCGATTTATCGGTGAAACGTAAGGTGAAAAATTTGTCGATAAAGCATTTCAAACTCATGTTTTGAATATTGAATCAGAATTCGTAACTAGCGTGACAGTGTGACAGAGGTATTCGTACGGGTAGTTACCTCGTTGTTCATGCGCGGCGACTTGGGGCGCGGCGCGTCGTTGCACATGGCGTCGACGAGCGCGCGCATGGCCGTGGCGGGCCGCGACGACGGTCGGCTGCCCGCGCGGGAACCCGACGACGCTGTCGACAATGACCCACGTGTACTAGGGTGTAGTGTAGGGTGGGGCGCCGGGTGCACCAGTGTGTCACGCGGTCAGGTATACGTGGTGGGCGGGCGGGTATACGTGGCGGGCGGGCGGGTATACGTACAGGGCGGGCGGTGGTAGTGCGGCGAGGGCGGCGCGCGGTCGGCGGGGTGGAGCGGTCGTCGCAGGCCGGGCGCGGGGCTCGCGGTCAGGTACGAGTACGTGGTGATGCGGTGTGCGCCCCACCAGCCGCCAGACCCGCCAGAGCCGGCGCCTAGCTGCTGCAACCACACACCACACTTAGCATACACACCCAACCAATATACACGATATACTCCTAACAAGAAACGAGTGCCTACCCATGTTCAGGCCCCCTATTCTCAACTGTCCTAACGCGGATTCGATTCAAAAAATATCTATACTTTTTAAATCGAATCCGCGATTCGATAATAGTTCGGCAATAATTATAAATAGTAGGTATAGAATTTTCGATATTTGAATCTTTTCAGACAGTTGAGAATAAGGAGGCCGAAGTCGTAAATACTACAATGTTATCAAAAAATCAAAGTTTAAAAAAAACTCCATACAAACACATAGTTTGGTCACTAAAACGAAATTTTAATAATTTACAACTTTGAATTTTTAATTAAATTTTAGTATTTATACTTTACGTTAACATGGGCAGGTGCCCGCTTGTTAGACTATGTACCAAAAAACCTGTATATTTGTTTATTTTCTTAACTAAACTGCTGTTAAACATGGTGAATTTGGTGGCGTGCATAAACAAATCCGACGCTATGACGAATAGCGAAAATTACTTAAAGTAGTTTCAGGTCCGATTTCGTTAAAAACTAAATCTGTAGCATTGGAAATTGGAAATTTAGTTAAAACTATGTTACCTTGTGATAAGAAAAATAAACGATTTTATTATTATTACTATTGGATCTGTCGAATTCGACATAGATCGGATCCACCATTTTCGTTTAGGTTGCCATATTGTGTCATGAGTTCACATAATTTGTTCCTTATTAACGACACTATCTCATGGTATAATAATACTGAATGATGGAGTTGCAAATACCTTCGAGAGTTTTTCCGAAATACCTATTGAAATCACAAAAGAATTGAATTCGTGTTCTAAGCGCGCACTTGCTCTCATAGAGACGAATGTACATAAGTGCAATATTCCTTTCAATTTCAATGAAATTAACGTAAATACGATCATAGAAGCTTTTAAGACTTTGAATATGAAAAAGATTGAGGATTTATGGGGCTTTTATGTTAGTGTTATAAATTCTATAATAAATGTTATCTCTCCTCAATTATCGTTTATATTAGGTTGGGGAAAAAGTCTTTTCGCATTCATTATAGTATGTATGAACTTGTAACTTGTAATCTCATTGGCTGTACCATTTGTATCTTGATGGTTTTGGTATCATTAAAAGTTTAGATTTTAAAAAAGATAATTCCAAATTCAAATTAGGAAAATGTGTGTTTTTCATTTGTTTTTCGAACTGTCAAGATGAGTAAATCTAATGAACAAATTCGATACATTTTAAAATTTTACTACAAAAAAGGTAAAATGCAACGCAAGCCGCGAAAAAAAATTGCGATGTTTATGGACCTAGTGCAGTGTCTGTAAGAGTAGCACAAAATTTGGTTTAAGCGTTTTCAATCCGGAAATTTTGATGTCAAAGATGCACGTCGCTCTGGTCGCCCTATTACGGATAAAATTGATGCCATTTTTGAGAAGCTGGAGCAAGAACGGCATATCAGTAGTTACTACGTAACTGGGAATTGACCAAAAACCAGTTTGGCGCATTTAAAAAAAAATGGGTACACAAAAAAGCTCGATATTTGGGTAGCCCACGAGCTCACTGAAAGAAACCTAATGAACCGTGTACTCATTTGTGATTCTTTATTACGACGTAATGAAACCGAACCGTTTTTGAAGAAGTTGATAACTGGTGATGAAAAGTGGATCACGTACGACAAGAACGTGCGAAAAAGGTCGTGGTCAAAGGCCGGTCAGGCTTCACAGACTGTGGCGAAACCCGGGAACCCCGCAACAAGATGAGGCTGTGTGTGTGGTGGGATTGGAAGGGCATTATTCATTATGAGCTATTACCACCAGGCAGGACCATCGATTCTGAACTCTACTGCGAACAACTGATGAGATTAAAGCAAGAAGTTGAGAGAAAGCGGCCGGAATTAATCAACAGAAGGGGTGTGGTTTTTCATCATGATAACGCTAGACCTCACACATCTTTAGCCACTCAGCAAAAATTAAGAGAGTTTGGCTGGGAAGTGTTAATGCATCCGCCATATAGTCCTGACCTTGCACCTTCAGATTTCCACCTGTTTCGCTCTCTTCAGAATTCTCTAGGCAGTGTCAGGTTAACATCACGAGAGGACTGCCAAAACCATTTGTCCCGGTATTTTGATCAGAAGCCCCAAAATTTCTATAGCAATGGGATCATGTCCCTGCCTACAAGATGGCAAAAAGTTATCGAACAAAATGGTACCTACATACTTTAGTTAAATGTAAACAAACTATATTGAAAAATGTTGAGAATTTTCTTAAAAAATGCGAAGAAACTTTTTCCCCAACCTATTATTTTTAATGAATTAATGAAGGTATATTTCCCAATCAAATGGAATTAAGTAAGTTTAAGGCGGCAGATAGCAATGACCCCACTAATTTCCGTCCCATTTCTATTTTGCGGACTCTTGGCAAAATTTTTGAAAAAATTATTCTTAACCAATTGCTTTCTCATTTTACGAGAAATGAATTGCTTCACAATAGACAGTTCGGATTTACTAAAGGAAAAAATACTACAGACGCGGGAATTGCGCTTATAAAACACATATTTGATGCTTGGTAAAATAGGCACGATTCTCTAGGTATCTTCTGCGACTTATCCAAGGCGTTTGACTGTGTTGATCATCAAACATTATTGGGTAAATTAAAGCATTATGATGTATCAATAAACTCATTAAAACTTATTGAATCCTATTTGACCAATAGAATTCAAAAAGTTGTATAAACAAAACTGAGTCTTCTGGTGTGCCTGTGCATATGGGCGTGCCCCAGGGTTCGATATTAGGGCCACTGCTTTTTTTTAATTTATATCAATGACCTCCCTTACTTTACAAAAAAATTGTGTGAGACGGTGTTCTTTGCAAATTACACCTTACTATTTTTTAAAATAGATCGAACTAAAACTGACCATGAGGATGTAAATAATGCCATTTCAAAAGTGCTATCCTGGTTTGAAAATAATAATTTATTGTTCAATTCAAACAAAACTAAGTGTATTAAATTTACTTCACCAAATGTAAGGCAGGTTAGTACTCATGTTGACATCAATGAAGAAACTATTGAATGTGTTGACTCTACAGTATTTTTAGGAATTTAGTTAGATTCTCGTTTACAATGGTATCCTCATATCTCGTCCCTATCTAAAAGACTTAGTTCAGCTGCTTATGCTGTTAAAAAAATTGGGTCTTTGTGTGATGTTGAAACAGCAAGACTTGTTTACTTTGGTTACTTCCACAGTGTCATGTCATATGGCTTGTTATTGTGGGGCACAGCAGCCGACATTGAAGTCATTTTTATTTTACAAAAAAGGGCTGTGCGTGCTATTTACAGACTCAAGCCACGTGATACACTGAGGGATTTATTTAAAGAAATTAATATTTTGGCCGTTGCTTCTCAATATATATATGAGAACATAATTTATGTTCACAAATATAAACATACCTTTTCAAAACATAGGATATTCATAACTCAAACACTAGATATAAAAATAAACTTCTTGTTTCAAGTTTTAGACTTCACAAGACAAGTCGCTCATTCATGTGGAAATGTAGGTATAGACATTTATAACAAAGTCCCACCAAATGTCTTTTCACAAACTTAAGTTATATGTCAAGCAAGCTTTAATGAAAAAAGGCTACTATAAGGTCCAAGAATATTTAGTTAGATGATAAGAATGCATGGACACATTAAAATTTCAAATGTTTTTTATGTTTATTATGAGTATTGTGACTATTAACGTCTGTAACCTATATTGTGATTGTGCATTGTCAGATAGCTTGAAAATAACGATAATATTTTTGACATTGGGTACCTACTTTCTTGGTACGTTGACATACCTTCTCTTCTAATTTTCTTTATTTTTTTCGCTGGGCGGCACTGCACTGCTAAAAGTTATAATTTTTTGACTACAAACATTGAAATTTAATATTTGAAAAGAGTGACTACACGAGTTTGTTGCCGGAATCTTCTCGGTAGTTCAACTTTTGGAACCGGTGTAAATTCAGACATGGCAGACGGACAGAGACTATGACGTTAGTTAATACATTTTTTGTAATAGTTATAAAAATGTGTTTTTGACGATTTAAAAGTGCTTCTTTGTGCCCTATTTAAATAAAAATAAAAAAATCTTTTTACCATATTTTTTATTTTCATAATGAACCAGTTCGATTCCTGGTTAAGAGTATTGATGTTTCTTAAAACCAATGTTGCAGTTTTCGTCTTCATTTAAATCGGGCCCGATACTACTTTGAATACTTTTCGCTACTCCTCATAGTGTTTGATTCGACCATGCACTCTTGAAAAATTCAACCTGTGCGTACAAGACGGCGACGACAATAGGACATCGAATTGAAACATGGGCTGTACTAGTTCAAAGAATTGTTTTGCATCTATCAAATAAATTTTATTCATTTCACAACATTTCTGTGAACTAATGTTCTTATTTATTATCGTATTGTCATCACCACCCGGTATATCAAAATGAAATGCATCTTGTTTTATAATAATTTAATCTTAAATCGAAAACGAGTTTCAGCCGTGAAACAGATCGCTGTATTTCGGATTGAAGGGAAAAGTAGCCAGTGAAATTACTCTCACCCCTCAGGATGTTAACGCACCTGCATTACCAAGTGATTTTTCCTTGTAATTGCAGGTTTCTATAGGCGGCCGGTAACTACTTACCACCAGGTGGGCTGTCAGCTGGTTTGTTATCTAGTTGGTTAATTTTTTTTTTTAATCCCACATGGTTTTATTCTATGTATTTCGTAATTCAAATTGGAATAATCTTTTGTTCAAATGAATAAATCAGTGTTCAGATACTCTCAAAAAAATATGAACAACGTAAATATAATAATGACAATAGTAATTACATCTAAACAAGTGAAGTTAGTTAACACATTCACATGCTAGGCGCGGCGCGCGGGAGACAACACACAGGATATAACATAATACATAACCGAAATATAAAAGAAACTTGCAAATGTGTCAACTGTGAAATATAAATAAGTGCTTTCGAAAAATACCCCGAATGACTCTAAACAATGGTCCCTCGACCCGACGGTACTCACACACAATAGAAAATCTTTCGTTTTGTGGTACATGACAAACCAATAATTTGTGTAAATTTATAATGCAAAACAATAACTTTTACACAACAATGTATTCGCTACAGTACATACTTTCCTATTCAATAAATAATTAAAATAGAATCGGCAAAAATGGGGATTTTTGATAATAATGAAAATAATAATTTATTCGACACTCATATAAAAACAATAAGCAAAACCACTACCACTACCCTACGCATACACTACAACTTGAGATAAGCTACTGAAGCGAAATAAAATTAAACAAAAGATTGCCAACTGCTGTGACAAAGGGGTATTGTTCAAAAGCACACAGTGTAGTCTGTGTCTTAAAAAGGCGGAAAAATAACGTCATTTCAACAGAGGTTATCAATCTTGACGCGGGCCACGTAAGAAATTTAAATTTATCGCGATTAGGTAGGTATAAGTCACAATAACACAGACATTACATTTCCGTCCTTTTTTTAAGTTGAAACTAAAATTCAGTGGATATTCTGTGTAGTGTAGAATTTTATAAGGGAACTTATTTGATGGATAGTGTTAAAATAATGTGAAAGTAGTGTGTAGTGTGTATTTCTTATTTTTTAACAAACGATAAAGTATCGTTCAAATAATTACCACAAGACTATTTTGAATTGTCAAACTGATCCGTAAAGTCAAAAGCTCAAAACTTCTATTTAATTGTAAAAAAAACATTGGTTGTTCAGGTTAGAATTAATTTGATACCATGATAATTGTAATTGAATTAAACTGTTATATTTTTATTGCAAAGAACTATATAATTACTAGAAATCAATTGTAATCTATATGAGTACGTGCGACTTAATTGCTTAGTGACTGCGTACTGATTTGATAAAAAAATATAATTGTTTATAACTAACTAATATGTCTTAGAGGTGTAAACGCTGATGAGACAATGTACATACTATTGAGCAAATCATAAGTATAACCCGTGAAAGATTCTGGCTTAAGCAAGTAAAGGAAATTACATATTTGCCGTTATTGTCAAGTTAATATGATTTAGACAAGATTCTACGATGGGTCAGGATTCAGTTTGTACATTAGTATTAGTAGTGTAGTATAGTGTAGTGTAGTGTAGTATAGTGTAGTGTAGTATAGTGTAGTGTAGTGTAGTGACAGACCTTCCTGGACAGCGAGCTGTAGGGGCTGCAGTATGAGCCGTTGACGCTGGGAGTGCGCGACCGCAGCGAGAACTGTATACACGCGGCGGTTAGAACCAGCCCGTACTGGCTACTGGCCACTGGCCACTGGCCACTGGCTACTGCCCACTGGCTTCTTACAACACTCGTATACCGTTATAGTTCCTACCGGTTATAATCTAATCTAAATTGTAATTCTACGTCACTTATTATTGTTTTTTGAAATTTTATAGATTTTTTTACAGCATTTTTGCTGTTTCAATTACTTTGAACAACACTAGAAGATCATAAATGTGTATTTCAGACAAAAAATCAAAATAAACTGAACACAACGAAAATCTTGAAAAGTCTCTGTTACATTATTTAGTTAAATTTTGATTAGGTGACGTAAAAAACATTTGGATTGAATTTACTATTGTAAGAAACAGGTTACAAAAAGAGTGTTGTAGGACTCAAAGACGACTACAGAATAATAGCCAGTCAGTACGGTCTGGTCCTCTTTGCACAAACAAAAGGAAACAAAAGTTGCAAAATTAAAAAATTCAATCAATCATAAAAGCTTTATACACACGTTCATCCACGCACACCAATATATCATCGTGCACAGTCGGGTTATTCTGCAAAAGAGTATATTGAATTTTAATTATAATCTCTGTCACGTGATATATTCAATGTGCGAGCATAAACGTGTGAATAAACGACATCCTGCATATGACAACATCTAGTTAAACATATCAGCCACGTGGCGGCGGGAACGGTACGTTACCATATCAGTTACTATTCTACAGAGGTCTGGTGTCACATGCAAGAACTAAGTGATTGGGATGCTTGAACATCAATATAAAGTGCATACAAGATACTGATTTTAAAATAATAGATTTTTGGCTAATTATATTCTGTTCAAGCACTGAGTACAACAAAAACAAATACATCTTATTGATATGCTCACAATGGATAACTTTAAATATTTTTTTGTATAACATGTATTTGTTTTAAAAGACAACAGAAATAACATATAAAAATAACAATTTGAAAATAAATTAATCAAAACTTGACTAGTTCAACTATTTAAGGGTGAACCTTGTAGGAAGTTACGTTTATTTTTAGGAAAGTTAATATCACTGTTAAATAGTTGTGTAGGGCTACTGGCACGGCAAACACTACTCTACTTATACGCTCTACAAATAGTGTAATAATGAAAACATGTAATGGAATTTTTGGAAAAAAAAACTACAGTGATTGATTAAAGTGATAATTATGAGGGATTTTTAATAATTTATTGTAAAGAATAGTGTAGAAATACCCTATAATGTTTAAGTGTTTTACTAGCACAATGTATTATCACTTTATCACAACTACATGATGGTACATGTATTCTGAGTACATGTAAGTAATTTTCTTTTTGCAAGTTAAAAATTTAAATTTAAATGTAACACGAATAATGTATAAAAATAGAAATCTATCAAAAATAGTGTGTGTGTTATGTATGACTCTATAATTAGAGTATGTGTGACTCATCCTGGGCTTGTTGTCGGCGGTCGACGTCGGCTCGCAGTCATCAGCGTAAGTGATTAGTTTTGACAGTTCATCACTCTTATTGTGAAAGCAATGAGGGTGGTTATGAGCTGTCAAAAACTATACGATTTTGTCTGCATGTCCGCGGAGACTACGTTCGGTTCAGCTCCAGTCGTCCTTACCGATCGAGCTCGCATCGGTCAACTCAATGGGCTACAGGTCGTAGCTCACTTACACCGGGTGGCGACGACAATACGACGTTAAATTAAAACATTGGCTACATTAGATCACAGAAATGATATGGCATAATGCGAAAACTGATTAAGGCATATGTGTTCTGTTATACCTCATCGACAATTGTTACTCAAATGCTATTTGTTTTATGTAAATAAATAAATAATCAATGATTTCTTTTATTGTTGCTAAATGGACTAGGATAGTTCATGTTTTAATTTAATGTCGTGTTGTCGCCACCCGACAACGCTGTGACGCGGTAACCTAACGAACTTTATAAAAGTCTTACAAGTGTTCGGTCGTGCAGGTGAGCTACGTACGACCTTAATTCTCTGTGAGACAGTAGACTCGTTAGCGGGGCCTAGTCGACGACGGTCAGGTGCGTTGGTCAGTAGTCGGGTGCACTCGAACCGTACCTGCTATTCGGCGGAGGCTCGGCCTGTGTCGGGAGTGTTCGGTGGTCGTCGGGTACCTGTAGCTCGGTGGAGGCTCGTGGGTGGTCGGGCGTGGTCGGCGGTGGTCGGGCGTGGTCGGCGGTGGTCGGGCGTGGTCGGGTACCTGTAGCTCGGCAGAGGCCCGTCCGTCGTCGGGCGCGGGCCCACACCGCGGGTGTCGGGCGTGGTCGGGTGTGGTCGGGTGTGGTCGGGTACCTGTAGCTCGGCGGAGGCTCGGCCGTCGTCGGGCGCTGGCCCACACCGCGGGTGTCGGGCGTGGTCGGGTACCTGTAGCTCGGCGGAGGCTCGGCCGTCGTCGGGCGCTGGCCCACACCGCGGGTGTCGGGCGTGGTCGGGTACCTGTAGCTCGGCGGAGGCTCGGCCGTCGTCGGGCGCGGGCCCACACCGCGGGTGTCGGGCGTGGTCGGGCGTGGTCGGGCGTGGTCGGGTGTGGTCGGGTACCTGTAGCTCGGCGGAGGCTCGGCCGTCGTCGGGCGCGGGCCCACACCGCGGGTGCCGGGCGTGGTCGGGTGTGGTCGGGCGTGGTCGGGCGTGGTCGGGTACCTGTAGCTCGGCAGAGGCCCGGCCGTCGTCGGGCGCGGGCCCACACCGCGGGTGTCGGGCGTGGTCGGGCGTGGTCGGGTGTGGTCGGGTACCTGTAGCTCGGCGGAGGCTCGGCCGTCGTCGGGCGCGGGCCCACACCGCGGGTGCCGGGCGTGGTCGGGTGTGGTCGGGCGTGGTCGGGCGTGGTCGGGTACCTGTAGCTCGGCAGAGGCCCGGCCGTCGTCGGGCGCGGGCCCACACCGCGGGTGCCATATGGCGGCGCCCTGCAGGAACATCTCCTCGCCGTCGCCGAAGGGGTCGCCGCACTTGGTGCAGCGCGCACACGTCGGGTGGAAGTGGTGGTTCTCGCCCGCCTGCAACCGTACCACTGTACTACGACACATGCCAACGACACCACACAGCTCAATCCATTTCAATACCTCAGCTAATAAATACGTTTGTCTTATTAATAACCCGTAAGTTTATAGTTCAATATTATGTATATTGTATAAGTAAACAGACATTATTTTAATATGGCTCGAAGGACCAAAAATTATCTTAGGAACTTTTTTGTTCTATATAAGTGATTGTAAAAATTCAACGCATCTTAAAGACGTTTGCAGCGCATAACTAATACTAAACAACATATTTGAAATTGGCCCTTCGTCCCAGCTTTATTTAACAAAAAAAACTTTAATATAACATAGCAACAGTTCTCGCCTTCAATATATGCTACAGTAACCAGACAGACAGTATAAAACTAGGTGGTAGTCTCGCTCGCAGGACGGGCGGGTGGCGGGGGGCGGCCTCGGCTACCGTACCTGGAGCACCTTCCCGCTGATGTAGCGGCCGCAGTAGGCGCAGCGCACGCCGTAGAGCCGCTGGTAGTCTCGCTCGCAGTAGGGGCGGCCGCCGCGGCCCATGTACTCGCCCGCCAGCACGGCGCCGCACTCGCCGCACGCGAAGCACCACGTGTGCCACTGCCTGCAACACCACTCTCTGAGCCACGCATGGTCTGCACGACTTGCATCCAGCCAGTAAAGCAACGATTGTATCCCAAAGCCGCAGAGTATAACTGACACCGCATCTCCGTGCAGGAGTCCGGAACAGCGCTCCCGGACGGAGAATCGGTGCGATCCGCGGGGTATGCCACACTGAGCTCCGCTGTACCGTACGGACATAAATATGTACCAAAAGGACGTATAATATATGCATACAGCATAACGGATCTTGATATTGATCAGTTTATTTTTGAAATACGAAGCCGTCCGGCAATTTTGGACGTGAAATTTGAGGAATACAGGGATCGTGTACAAATAGTCAGACAGTGAAAGAAGATAATAAATATATGACGCGATGCATCGTGCAAATTAAAGGCATAATAAAACTGCATTCTTTTCATTAACCACTGATGTACAATCAGTGGTTAATGAAAAGAATCACTCCCCACGATCCTTTTTTTTTAATGTTTCTTGATAACGAGTAAAATGTTCAAGATTGCTAAATATGGTTTTCCGTCGCTGATAATGGCAAGAGATTAGACAGTAGTTACCGATACCACGACTTCAGCTGAAAATCTTTGCCAATTGGATTCGAACTGCAGAAACCGAATGGATCAAGCCTGCTACGTCATGTATATGTTAATCACTACTTAGCTTCGCGAATAAGTAAACTTTAAACACGTAACCTTACTTGTCTAACGGACTGTTTTAACGTCAGTAAGACTAGTCGACAACATAACTACTCTTGTCGTCAATAAAATGGTTCATAAGCAAACTACTAGTGACTGACCTGTCCAAAGCGACCAGCGCTTGTCCCTCGGAGAGCTCCTGTCCGCATCCCGCGCATTCTGTCAACAGATATTGTTTTGGTACAGGCACAAGTACGGTTACCTTACCAGCCCTAATGAATTTGGAAAACATGAATAACCTCGCAAGACTATATTACGATTATCTTATACAACAACTTTTGCGGAAATTGAAATTGGTGCGGGGCACTGCGGGGCGAAGAGTGGCCATTCTACTCTCATAATCATCATCACCACTCGACGGCTTCCCCGGCTACTTGAAGTTCGGAATTCTTTGGACTACCTCGGCGCCCTTAGTTCTTCTGCTTATCTCATCATTTCTAATTCGACCACCCAGAGAAACCTCGAGCAACGGAGAAGGTCATGACCTTCTCCGTTGCTCGGCCTATTATAAGTATAAGTGTATTTATTTATACAGGGCTATTTTTAAAAGCACAAAAAAGTAAAACACGACAAAAATCAGCTGTTTCATACAAAAGTTCAATACTTACTCGACCACAATGTATGGAACAGCTGCTGTTTTTAATATTATAGTTGGTTTCAAAGGGACAGTTGTTCATTGTAAAAACTTTGGGTATGCTTAAAAAGTAGAGCGAGTAGCGTATATGATTACCATTGGCGTTAGGCAGGGGTGAGTGGGGCGCGGAGTCGGTACCGTTCCGGTGGTGGTGGCCGTTGTCGCGGGGCGCGGGGGAGGGCGCGGGCGCGGGCGCGGCGTGCGCGGCGGGCGGAGCGGGCGAGGAAGCGGACGCGGACGCGGCGCGCGCCGTGGTCCGCTGAGGAGCCACGCAGCTGGAGCACACCACCTCGGCGCCCGTGTACGTCACCTTCTCGCCCGACGGGAACGCGCGTCTGCGAGAACCACCACTCATCTCATAGGTACAGAGTGCCGGCTCCATGGAGCCACGACAACCCCAACGAAGCGTAGAGCTCGCGACAAACATCTAATTCGCTCTGAAATTGCATCGCGGAGTATGATCCAACTCCCGTCCATCCCGCGTTGTTCCGCTGCTCCATATTTTGATAGGGCGCAGTGAAACTTCTCGTGTTCAGAGCGAGCTAGAGGTTAGACGCAAGCTGCACCATTATCTTCTTTGGAGATTGCCGGGCAGGCAGTTTTAGAATTAGATGAGATGAGCGATTAAAAATATCTGCCCTGTTTCAGGAAAGCAATTCTAAACACAACAATGATAGAAGGTCAATTATTTGTAACATCACTTAAATTTTTAACAAGTAAAGGTGGAAATACAATTATTTTGAGCACTTTGAAAGTTTTAATAATCTTGATGCAGACTGTACGTTCGCGCCTGCCTGTATGTGCACCTATTATCGTACGCTGTGTATGAAGCCGGCCTCTATTTATGATCATAATGAGCGCGTCAAGTAGTCAAGCTCATAAATTCAAAATTTTCTTGAGAATATAATTGCACTCCAAAAGGAAGAAATCTAAATACAAAATGGTCTACATGGAAAGTAATTATCTAAATATACAAAAGATTGGGCCATTCATCATAGTACTCTTCCACCACGTATACATTATAGGAACAATGACACTTAATCTTCTCCAGACTTTTCTACTATTATCTTTCATTACTTTACCACGAATACTTCAAAGGAAAACCAACCCCAAATTAAATTAGAAACAAGTAAAAAGTAAAGAAGATAGGTAGTTGTCTTGTCCGGTAGCAAACTCTAGAAATGGCACGACTGGGACCTGTTTGGTTCCATTGGTTTGATTCATATATTTCGCTAGCAGGGGCCGTGACTTACTTGCATCGCGCGCAGGTGAAGCACTTCTGGTGGTAGGTGTTCCCGAGCGCGGCCACCACCTCGCCCTCCACGTACTGGCCGCACGCCGCGCACCGCGTGCCGAACGACCGCTGGTAGTCCTGGAAATAATATGACATTGGCTGCATTATTGCAGAGAAATGTTAAAAAGTTAGCAAACACATAAGATGTAATTGAGAGTTGCAAAACATTTCTATGGTCAAATATAGCCCATGGTTTAATTTATTGTCGTCACCAGCCTGTATACGTCCCACTACTGTAACTGGACACAGACCTTCTAACACGGGACAAACACATGAAAGTTTGGACCATAACACCACCACGCTGGCCTAATGCGGGTTGGTGGGTTTAAATCGGCTGCAGTAGCAGCCAGGAGTAACGGCTTAAACGTGCGTTCCGAAGCACGGAGAAGTTCGAGATTACAAAATTTGAAAACAGAGGTATATTCTGGTATTTTTCGGGCAGTTATTTAATCCACAGAATTTTACAAAGAGCAAATGGAAATTACCCAACTCCAGCGGGACGTATATATGCTGGTAATGTAACTCAATGTGGCCGCAATCCTCTATAAGGTGAAGGTGCTTCTTCAGGATGCGCTCATAATTCCGGTGGAAAATACTAAGTATTGCCTCCCTCTCTTAGGTAATGTAGCTGACAATACTGAAGCACGCATTTAATCTATTGACAATCTATAGAAAAGTTCTTAACTTCAAGAAGTCATTGAATTCTCATTATCACATTTAGTTACAAGTTAAGAAATAGGTAATATTCACGTATGTTAATAGGTCGTAGAGTCTGATTAAGAGCATTCCACATTGTAATGTCAGCGTGCTCCGCGCAAACATAGATCATCCTCGTGAAGGACGGCCCAAACCTGTACAAACGCACGGAGCAGTTATTTACAATCTGTCCGCGCCCGGCTCGCGGCTCACTGACCCCATAACCGCACTGTCACCTGTTCAATGCGTTACCAATACCACACCTTTACTGAATTTGGACCAAACAGTTGAAATTAAATTCCAAATCAAGAACTGTATCCGAATCAACACTGGAAATCTTTCTTCAAGAGGCGTGAAAAGGCACATTAGGAGACGGTTAGGTAGAGACGGCTAGAACAGTGCGTTCATACTGGAATAGTTAATTAAAAATACCATCCTACTAACTCTCGTTAGCCTTGAATGATAGCCATATTTTCCAATATCATCATTAATTGTTTTGCATTTATCTTATTTTATTTATTTATTTATTTTATTTATTTAGCCTCTTATGCCAAGTTACAGGAAAATTAAATTCACTTTGTACATGCACATTTGTTAAATTATGTCCCTTCGCTCGGCGTGCCTTTTGGCAAAGGCCTCCTCCAGATTTTTCCAGTGTGCTCTATCGAGAGCTGCCCTCCTCCAAAAAGGACCTGCGGTAAGTTTCAAATCATCCTCCCACCTCTGATACTGCCGCCCTCTGCTCCGCTTGCCGTCGCGGGGGTACCAGTTCATTTATCTTATTACTTCAGAGTAATTATATGATTAGGTAAAATAAAATGTGATCATTTTTATTATAGTAACGCCGACTAGCGCCCATGAATCGGGAGCACGAGAGCACCTGTCCGTGCGGCCCACTTGCGCTTCCTGCAACTCCCGCGTACCACTAACGCGGAGACCGAAATAACGCCACAGTTATTACTATTACATTTTTCTATTACATCCTCGTACGATTGTGTAATTCGTTCTGAAAGCACTGGACTGTGAAAGGCGGGTAAATTATTACTTGATTGCTCCAATTTCGGTTGTCGTAATTGTTGGTTACTCGTCAGCTCATGTCATTCATCATTCTTTATGGTATTTATCGTCAATAATCCTGTTCTTTAATAAGAATCAACTATATTAGAAATCAATTTAATAGCATAACACCAATTAATAACAACTTTTTGTACTGTTGTCTTATATTTCAATCATTATCCGCTACAACCAGTTAATGCTGAGAGTCTATGTATTTCAACGACAATAATTAAAAAGCTTCTGTCAAAGTTTTTTCCTTTATTAATCATCATTAACGAGAGCTGGTCGTGAGGCAGTGCTAAATTCATATTCACTTTAATTATTTCCTGTGCCTAACACTTCAGCCTCATGTACTATTTTTATTCGTCTAGCAAATTTTTCGCTAATTACGTCTTCCAGTGCTCTACGGGATCTAATTTCTAGTAGTGTGTCATAGTTGCCTGGTTTTTATGCCTTAAATAAAGTCGTCCAACACATTTTCTATTTCTACGTTCAGAAGAAAGTTCTTGTGGTTTATTGCATTTGTTGAAAGATCTTCAAAAAAAATTTTGATATCGATGGGAGAGGGCTTTTTGCTGAATAGTGAAAAAAGGTAAGATGTGTTGTAAATGGGGTCGGGATTTTCATCTATATCTTGCCAACCTTCTTATTTATGGTGTGCCCTTTACATTTTTATTTTATTTTTATTAAATGTTCTGTTTAGCTTATTTTTATTGATTTCGTTTTGAACATATCGTATTCCTACCAAAAATGTTTTTTTGTTGTTGTTTTATAATATGCTGTACGCGTATGTTTGCGCAGGTTAGCACTCTTCGCAAGGCTTCCGCAAAAACCAGTGTCTTGGCACTTACCTAGGTACCCAGACGTAATACCTACTGAGCGAAGACCTTTTATGTGTATTTATGTTAAAAATTTTATTTTCATAACCTAAACTTTTTTTCCTTGTTTTTTATTCATTCATTAATATAAGTGACCTGTGGGCAGTAGTAGTGTCCGTCCTTGCAGAAGAAGCCGCCCTTGGCGAGCGAGGCGGAGCAGGCGCGGCACGTGAAGCACGCCGTGTGGAAGTACTTGTCGGTGACGCGCAGCACCTCGCCGCTGCACTTGCCGCCGCACGCGCCGCACACCACCTTGCCTGGAACGACAACACACGCGTATTACTAACGGATGCTTTATAATTAACAAAGTCAGCTTATCAAAGCCACCTTATATTCCACGACAACAACTATTTCAGAGTTTTCTGCTTGGAGCACATAGGCGTGTGGATAGATACATGGGAGTCCTGGACTTTAGATCCCATAGGTTTGGGATTCCACATCAATTTGGAAATAAAAAGCATTAGTAATTATTCTACTTTGGTGGTTTTGTAAATATTTGATACCTATCACAAAAGCTTTTGGAAAACTGTCTTTGGCGTTCAAAATTCATTGCCCAATATTTTCGCCGCAATGAGTCATCCTCAACTTTTTGCTCCATCCGTTAACAGAACCATCAGTAGAATACGGAAATCTCTTAGCATCTCAATAGATGTAAAGCTTATCAAAAAAAATCTAAATTTCACACAAGATGAAAACCTTTTAATAAAAAGTTACCTTTCAGTAATCTCACCCAGATAAATGTTAATTCTGTAAGAAGTTGTTGTTTAGAATCATAAACTAAGCACAGTTTAACCAGGTAAACGGGACAACAGAGACAAAAAAACAGGAGTAACGTGCAACAGGCACAGTAATTGCTGACTATCCCATTCTCCGTTGACCCAGTAACACCCGCTCCCGGCCGTTCCCGCGCAATAAACCTCGTTGCGTCACTCATTAACGCTAGTCGCTGAGGTCATTGCGGCCACTTTGATGCACGTCCACACCGCACTACACACTATCGATCTACTGCACCCGGCGATGTGGATAAGACTTCTTACAAACTAAAGGAAACTGACGGTGGCGGTGTGATTAGTGCAGTAATAAACGACTACTGGGTTCGAGACCATTTCAATGTTTTACTCGTATCCTTGTTCATAATTAGTCAAAATGACATGTGAGCGAGCGAGTTTCTTGCGCCCGCGTCTTTTCCACAGGTTATAAATATCATCTTAAATCAATCAGTGTCAGGCAGGACACGAATTACGAATTAAAAAAAAAAATAACTAAGTCTCTGAATTTTCGATTGCATGTTACCTTCTGCTTCAAGCTAACTTAAAATTTATAGACGTACAAAAATTCCACTAAATGAGGAATTTTGAAACACGAAACTGAATGTTAAAGTTTATGGTTTTGATTAATTGGCATGATTATGAATGAAAGAAGCCACGAACTGTGAGACATTATACTTGCAGCGCACGTAATTCACGACAAGACGCGGTGCATTCAAATAGTTATCTTGATAGCTTCTGCTATCTCATATTATGCATCTTAAAGTTATGACACATTTTATCTCAACTCTCTGCGCTTCTTGTGTGAAAATGTCTTATCTGTTTATTAATATATACCAACTAATTATAATCTTACTCAGCCGCGAGTTGAACCGAAGAATGGAACATTATTGGTCTTCAATAAATTATTTGATTTTATCAACGTGATAAATGGGATTTGATGAATATTATCATTAATGGCCGCCCACAAGCACAATCGTAGCCTCATTGTCGAGCCTCGAGCACCATTTATCTATCTATTGGGTGCATTTAAGCCGAGCTGTAAAAAAATACACCTTTTCACACTGTTTTGTCTAATCAAGCGTAAGTGTCGTGTACAACCTTACAGCCAAGTGTAGGAGACACATTAGTTCTATGATATTTTCCAGTCAGTATTGATGATGTGGCCGCTCACAGCTCAACGCCCCTGGATGTCGGTTATCGCGCCACAGGGTAGCGTATTCTATGTCCTTTCTTAAAATGCGATCTATGACAAATTTCATCAGCTTCAGAGTGAAAACAAAACAGTCAAGAGTTAATATTAGTATGGATGTATTGCCATCCATAAACAAGTATATGGTCCGCTGATGGGTAGTTAAAATAGCCATTAGATGCTTTACGAGTGAAACAAATACCGGTACCTTAATTTTTAGGTCGGGTACGCGTATTTTAAAATGGTTACACGTATCGTTGCCAGCTTGTGCGATCGGTATCGGATTTTATACTTAATCTTTAAGGTACTCACCCGTTAGCAGTTTTGATATTTATTTATTTATTTATTTATGAGCAACTTACAACTGTCATTACAGGTATATCATTACAGATATATCGGTCGCGTGTAACCACTACCGTAAATTTTAGATATCTTTATGCGTCACTGAATTTGGTTGCCGTTTATAATGATATCCGCATTTTCTGTTACCGATCAAAGCGGTGTTTCAGTCCCTGGTTCTGAAACTAAGAATCTTGCTTTCAGGTGCCCCTAAAAGACGGATTCCTGATCAGTTTTATCGGATTCTTGATTTGTTTTTATCTATTTCATTCACAATTACAACCTGATTGATATGCGCGCTCGTCAAATGTATAAATACAGAATTTCCATGCAAGTGTGCGAGAAGAGGGTCGCCCGCGCCGCTGCAGCGACCTACCAATTCATCAACCCAATCAACTTCACACAAATCACCACTTGCCCCTTCGCCGCCTTGAGGTTAACTCTCGCATACCGCACGGACTATTAATTTAATAAATTAATAAGAGTAACCTGCAGTCGCGGAAGGGCGGGGACCAGCAATAGAGGACTACTTACTTTGTATAATATATATATATATATATATATATGTTTCTTTTAGGAATTAGATGGTAATATTGTTAATTCCATCCATTAATCATCTTTTCTCATTATCTGGGTAATTTATGGATGGTAGTAGTATAGTTGTTGTATCGGGATTGTTATTGGAATGAACATTCCCATAGTCAATTTATTGAGTCTGGTCATAATACGATTAATTAAAGCGGAATGTTATTTTTTACACTGAGATAATAAGAGTCGAAGTCAGGTCACGTCGTCGTCGGCGAGATGTAGGCCGCGAGCATCCAGTTCAGTTACCTGGAGGGGGCAAACACGTTCCCTTATCGTTCCTCTTGATCCGAGATCCGACAACTGTAAAACGTTAGCAGTTTATCGAGAACAAAGTGAGACATTGTCGTGCACATAAATAACGACGCAGTTATCTTCGCGCTCCCGTCTGCAGTCTCCGCGGCGAGTATCGAGCAATACAACACAAGTGTAAACTTGGGAATCGATAGTCAGTGATGAGGTCAGCGTTTTCCTTTCAAGTCCAATGGACAAGTGCATTCACCCCAGAGCGTTTCGGTTAGAAGTGGGCGGGGATTGATACACATTCAACTATGGACAGTTTTTGCCGAGTTATAGCAGGTTTTAATCAGCTCACCTGAGTTGTTTGCGATGAGCTTCCTCGGTCGCGCCGCACATATGTGGCTTGATGGGTACCGTCAGTTTTTAGTGGGTATGCCGGCTTTATCCGGAGACTCCCACATAACCCAGGGGGCAAGCCCCCGTTTCTCTCTGGGTACCCATAAAGGGTTTTCTGACGAAAAAAAAAAAAAAAGGTTTTAATCAGCTCAGTCAGGATTAAATTTCACTTACCTTAAATAGGCTATGAGCTGTTCCTTTCAATTAAAATTACTGACACGTTTCTACATGCTTTTTGCGACGGCCAACTGATTTGGTGGTTAATTATCTACATTCCTCTCAACTCTGCAGTGTAATGGTAATTAACATATTAACATTGTTTTGCCTGTCGAGTGGAAAACTTATTAGATGAATTATGAAAACGGAACTTTTCCACAAGGTGGAATAACTTTATACTTGGAATTATTAGCCGGCACATGTGGTTCCGCCTCTTTCGTGCTTCGGAAGACACGTTAAGCCATTGGTCCCGGTAGTAACTGCAACCGTTTCAATCCACCAAACTGCATTGAACCAGCGTGGTGGTGGTGTGGTATGGCCCAAACTCCTCATGTGTTTCTCCCATCACACGTATAGAGGCTAGTGATGATAATGATGAGAATTTGTTCCCTTCTTCTATAACATGGTGGATGCAGCTAGAAACACTCTCCGTGTTTAAACTGCACTGTATAGCTCTCTTCGCATAATCATGGATCTTCTTCACACATCAGGTGGTATTAAGTCGTTTGTCATGTTTTGTATGAAAAACAAATGCATAGTGGGAATGGCGACCACAGCAAAGCACTTAAGGTACCAGATGCATCGCTTGCTGATTTTTTAGGAAATTAAGGAAATTATAGCAAGAAACTTCCTGCTGCCTCTACAACGCTTCCTCTTCTGGAGACCTTTCTGATCCTCATCGCAGGGGCAAACATAAGAAAAAGAATAACGGTTGTCTGTGATCTTCTGTAAACTTCACCAATTACTTCATTACTAAGGCGCCACCAAATTTAAGTAGGTATAAACACTAGGTAAACCCTATACATGTAACGTGCTGTTTTTTTTAGGGAGAAGAATGCGCTTATTTACTTAACCGCCGCTGCTAAGAGAAGGGCGTATGAGGGGGTCGTCCAGTGTCAGATCGAAGCGGCAGTAGGAATATGCACTAAAACTCCCCGGTAACTCCACTGCCCTTAGCGGAAGCAGCCTGAGGTCTGCCGTAGCAATTTAATATTGAGAATCGTTTCACTATTTCTATCAGAAATGAATAAGGAAGGAATCCAAACAAAATAGTGCCAGAAATAACAAGTACATGTGGATGCAATGTTCCAACTGGCAATAGCGAGTTCCCCTCGCGACGTCGTCCGGCGAGCGGCCCCTCGCGCGCATCTGTTGTGCGTTAGCACGTGCGCCGACGCACTCGGTGTTGGTACAGTCAAGAGCAGGCTAAACTTAACATTGTAGTCAGAAAACCACCTTTATTATTATGCGTGTACAGTAATCAGAAAACCACCTTTATTATTATGCGTGTACAGTATCATAGCGTAAATTACTATAGATAAATTGTTTAGTCTGCTCATACGGTTTGACTCTACCATACTCCTTGATTGACAATAGACGGATTGGAAATCTTTTCCAAAACGTAATAACTAGTAAATTAAGGATATCAAGAAACACCAAACTGTATATTCTCAAACTACGTACACAGTTGTAATATAAAGTAAAGTACCTACCTACAAAGTGTAAGTTGTGGTAAGTTTTTGTCTACATCGAAATGTATTTTTTTTCTCATCTTTAGTTGTAGAATCGAATGGGAATAGTTGGAGTTCTATGAACTTCCTCGTACATACTGCGCGTGCAGGATCAACTTTGAATATAAGACACTGGGCGAAATCGTGCCAGACATACACGTATTTGTCCGTACAAAACTGATACCTATAATAGTACTATCAATAACTGAACTGAAAAGGATAATATCTAAATGGGTTGGTCACATCAACGTTCTCCAGAAAATTAGCAAAATGCCTTTTCTTAAGTTGCCTCTTCAGTCAAAATCACTTATAGCGTAATTCGCCAATAATAGGAAGCTTGGAAAAACTATGGTTCATATGAATGAATCGGCTGTTTCCCTTTCGTTCAACCGGATCCATATGTGGAGTCCGCGCGGCGCGGGCGCACGCGAGCGTCCTCCGGTAAACTAATTGCTGATTCACGTGGCTTCTGTTAGAGATAGCTCGTGCCCGCGGCGCCTTCGACCGGAATACCGGATTAGGTTAATGCGCATCTGTTTGTCGACACATTTGTGAATTAAACACGCTTTTCTGTTGAATAATAAATCTGTTTTTAAGTCCACCACTGCCTTAGTCGTCGAAACGGAAATATCTTCAGGTGTTTTCTTGAGGACCGTATTCCAACTGTACATACATCGTTTTAAATTGTATACTAAACGTCTGAAGAATCTTCGTAGGAGTAATTCAAGATTGCTTGATGTAACGTGACGTCACTGTTTCGTGTTTCGACTTGGTGTTTACATTTCAGAAGTTTATGCTGATCAACATTGTTTCGCTTATGTAGCGCTATGACGTGGTCGCTTAAATACAACATTATTAAGATACTGCAGGTGAATCATGAAATTAAAACGTCTTTATCAAAAACTTTTCTGGGGAGGGGACGGAGAGTGATAGATAACGATCGATAAAGATAAAATATTATTTATTAAAGACGAAAGCAGATGCAGCGACGGCAGAGCGGCCAAAAAATACTTCAACGAGGAATTCAGGTCAGAATTGCCGCAATAAGACGTGACTGGAGAGTAAAAAGAATATGTCCGAGTTGAAGTACATTGTAAAAGTTCACGTTGATTAAAATGAAATGATTTTTTATTTTGAAGCCTCATCAAAAATAGCGATCGCATCTCAACGAATTCTATCATTATAAGTAATCTGAGTGATATCGTTACGTACCGGTACCATACTGAGCGTGCCGCCGGTAGAGCGATACAGAGCAAGTAATCTTAGTAGCTATGTGTCGATCTAACGATTTTTGTAAATCATAAGATCAAATTCAACGCAAAGTACTAACTTTGCGAAACAACTGTTAATTAAACAATTTGTGAGAGACTAAATCTGAAACCCACAAAGTGTTCCGCATGTCGTAAGCGCTACATTTCTAAAGGTGTAGAAGTTTTAGCGTCGTGTGGCTGACAGATCGCCTTTATGTGAACACTGTTACTAAAATAATCAATACTTTGCTATGTAAAATACAACACAACACCAATCGTTACATGCTATTTTAATCATGCGCTAACGGTATGCGGTAAGTGATTTAATCTGACATCCCGCTAAATAACTGAATAGCATTAGCGTCAAAAATTTCAGATGGACACAAGATTTTAAAACACCGAGACGGGATTTTTAGTTTAACCTCTAAAGTAAGGGGGACATTCCCCTTCCAAACTGTACCTATACTATACTTTTACTTAATGCGTTAAACAATAAAGCCACGAGAAGACAGGTTTACAACATGTTTCACACGAGCATTAATGTCTATCAAGCAACCATTTTCAACGGTCGAAATGGTGTCAGTGCACCATAAAGCACCACCGCAGTGCAGCCAAAATCAATATCACTCGCAGCTTTGGCAGAGGATGAGAGGGCCGCTTCCTTGGAACGCGTCAAGGAAGCATTGTTACGATTCGCGGAAATAATAGCACACTTTTCTATTTGTAAACAGGGTAATGTAAACTTTACCTACTCACGGGTGTGAATCATGTATTTCATCTAGAACTATCATTGAAAATGGTATTATTGATACAAAAAGCATTTATTCGCTTGAAAATTAATAAATTAATATTGCCAATAATCACATCACAATATGAAACTCACAACACAATGTAGTGAGTGGCAGGAACCAATGAAACAGGCCAATGGTATGGCCCAGGATGGTCGGAACCAGAACAAGTCTACTGGGATTGGCATATGAAAGCCAGGAGACGTAAAAGCAGGGGAGGCACAAAAGATCCTAAAAGGTCAAAGTTCACTATATTCAAGTCATAGCCCATAGTCATGATAAGATAGGATAGTGATACAAACTGATTGTATATTTTTTTACATGATTCATGAAAATTATCAGGAAAATAGTGCATTTTGTACAACTCCGATACAATTCAAGCACACCAACTGACCGCCGAAATTGAATATTTTTAAATGAAATAGCTGTCGACCCTGACCCTATACTAAAAGTAAAGATAAATTAATGTGATTTTAAGTAGTCAATATCCAGCCACTTTCCGGGAGCATTATGAACGCGTGGATGCAGTTTAGTGTCCCTTTATAGCGTAACGTGGACGCAGACGGAATGCGTGTTAAAATAATCGGGATGTTGGCGCGGTGCCAGCGCTGGAGCCCCATACGAGGGCTGTCGGCCGCCATACGTCATGTCATGGCGCTGAGATAACTGGCACGATATAGTTCCCATCAGTGACAACAAGGCTTCGTTCATTAGTTAGAGGCCTAATAATATTTTTTGGATTTGACTGGTGCAGTTTGTGAACTAGTTCCGAATACATATGGTTTATAGTCGACGACTTTATTAGAAGGCAAACTAAACGCATTCGTATCAAAAATCAAAGGTAAACTACTGAAACCATATATCGAAAATTAGCTATTATAACAGTCGGTGAAGACGAGGAGAATGACAGAGCGATATTGAGAAATTACAGAAAACCAACAAATTCAAGAACATTTTAAAATTAATAGAATATACCAAGCGTACTCGAAGAAGTCTTCCAAATGGCGTTTGGAAGTTTGGCGTTTAAATTATGAACCTTATTTAAAGTGTAACTTCTCGTCCGAAAACAAACTTGTTTATAGATAGCGCGCGCGTGCGACACGCCGTCGTCACATTTCTGTCCCTCGTCGTCATCTTCAGCAGTATACACAGGCTGCACACGAATAAACCATACCGAGAGCGAATACCAGACGGCGAGAAGAGCGGATTCCTCGACATATACCTGTTCTAAAATAGACCTGGGATTTTATGCATCTATTTCCTTATTGCTGTTACATTATAATAAAAGTGTTTTGGTTAAACATCGCCATGCGAATGTATCTTATTTGTCTATGTGAACTTTATGTTTACTGAAGTATAAAATGTTGCAAAATTGACACCATCAACACAAACAACAGTATATCGATCAACAGTTATCAACACCGCGCAGCTGGGCATAGGGTCTCGGAATAAATATGGTGCGGTACGGTATAAGTACGGATAAAAAAGAGATATTATGGTGGCTTATCCAAATTGAATGGATTTGAGAATATCGGAAAACTGAACTCTTTCAGCTTCTTGAAGTTGAATTCTGTTGTTCAAACTTGTATTTGTGGCAGCGATATTATTTAAATAGAAGAAACAAAAACTAAAAATTATGAAGCGGTTACATTGCTCTATATTCGTACTAATTATGGTAAATAAACTTAAACGGCGGTAATAATCACTCAATCCTAAAATTCCCCGTCGCAAGAAGTCAATTTACAATAATTATGGCGAACGTAGCATCGATCACGGAACCGAACGATGCAAAAAATCTTCACATAAAAAGCTGTCTAAGTTGCGTGTGAGTCACGGAGCTCCTAACGTCAGCGGCCTCGGGTACTAACGCCTTATTATCATACGTTTATGTAACACGAACAGCATTTAATTCGGACATGATTCATCTACATACACCTACTGTATGATAAACATACGATAAAATTGATAATACCATGCTTAACCAAAATGTTAAAAGTAGAAACTAGTGTTTATTTAAAGCTTATCTCATAAATACATCGGAAAGTAAGTTTAGTCCAATACAATTTGAATGTGGATTGGAAAGCAACACAATAGTTCTAAGTAATGGGACCAGCACATGGTTTATCCTCCTCAAGAGACACCAGTAGCAAAACATGTGAATTACAGTAGTAGTAATACAGTAGTTGTCAGTACTACTGTATATGTATTTTATTTAGATACTTTATAAACCAATAGAAAAGCAGAGGTGGTAATTGTGTTTATTGGATTAAATATTTCGTATTGAATGAAAGAAATAAAATCATTGTAAATCAGCATTTTCAAAGAGTCCTCAGACGCCATAAATCCTAATATGAACCCAAGTTGCCACTACTCAATGAACCTAAATTTTTAGTTCATTCAATTTCCTGCTCGTAGCCGATTGAATAATTTACTGAAACTATAGTTGTCGTGCCGTTTATGGTGGGGAAACATGGCGAGATAGGTATTCACGTAAAACTTAAAACACCATCGACAATGACTGTTCCTATGATAAAGATTAACATCCAAAAGGATATGTATCAAGATCGCCCGAGACAGTAAACAAATAATCTGGCAATATCGATAGCAATATCTGATCAGTGATCGGCATGTACGTGATAAACTTGAGCCTCGGGTTAATGTTCCCAAAGGTATTCACTCGATGTAGGTATATGTAATTTATATGCCTCTTGTAATTTCTAGACACATCACAAGTGCCAAGCTATATTGCCTTTACGAGTACACTGCGGATTACGAAAATCACAAGAGGACCACGAACAACACAGAAAATTCTCTTTATTTTAGTCAGTTTTCTTAATAATTTTATAGAATCCTAAGGTGAAATGAATACTGCAGAGTCCAACACAAGTCGACTGTCATTAATTAAGTAGTTGCGATGCGACATCTTAATAGCAGTTTAGGTTTCACTTCCATTTAAAAGTAAGTAGTAGTATTATGGCATACCGCGGATGATTCCCAATAACCATTAGCGTCTGCAAGCCACTTTCCAGACGGTGTCGCCATTCCAACACGTCGCTCGTCGCAGATTAGAAATACTAGATCCAGCATCCGCTTGTAACATCGATCAACAGAAGATCATCGAGATATCGTAGTGCCCAATCGTGACCCGCCCATCAGACGGACATGACACGCACTCAACTCTTTTGTTTTGATACAGTGCAAACAAGTACCGATTGCACTTTCACTTCATCTTATTTTTTTCTTCTATCACATTAAGATAAGAAATTAACAGATAATTTAAATTGAGTCACGAAATAGCCGCCATAAAGGGATATGTGTCTCGTGTGTATCGCGGCTGTAAATTACGATTACTGTCCCTAAACAGGCCTCTCAATCGGAAAATCGATATTCCCCGGAAGAAATGTTTGCTATTTGTTACTAATAACGAGAGTACGTAAATAAAAGCAATCACGATAGGCCCACTGGAACAGGCGCCATCAGTCACTAAAGTCACTAAGGTTTGTGACAAATTGTAGTGTCAATCACGACACGACGCTTTCTATTCGCAGCTCTGATTGAGGATAAATCGAGCTTTTTTGTTTAGTGTACACAAGTTTAGCGACTGGATGGAAAGCAACGTTCTGTCTGTCCGTTGCCTGCCAGTAACTAATGAGAGGTCCCATTATAAAGTATCTGTCGTAGTTGTTTCAGTCGTTCATCCATTATATAATACAACAAAACAATTGCTCTGATGAGCAACAGTCACCAACTTAAGTGTATATAAGACAAATAGTTTCATTTCTATCGTGAGACCAGAAACATTCACAACAAATTTGGCTGAAGAATCGTCAGCCAATGATAGTTAGGCACACCCATTAGAAATGTTGTTTATAAATGACCGTAACAAAACTTCACAATAAAATAAATGGTTATTGCCCAATTTGTCCAAATAATAGTGATTATAGGATGTAACTAACAATAAATGTAAGAATATAATTGTTTAGTTATGTTAAGAAAGCTTAAAATAAATATAGTAGCGTCTCTATTGGCTATGCTTGGTATATTTAGTAAGTAATCTTTAGTAGTAATTAAGTGAAATATTTGTCGATGAAAATATTTTAAATACGAATACTAACACCAATATAATTTAACAACAGAGTTAACAGCCGGTAAAGTTTTTGTTCCAAACAAAAGCACATCAAATCCCACAATGATATTAATCCCGTGAACTCCTCATAATGGCCTCGGCAGAAATCAGGATAGGCACAATTTGTGGCGGCCTCTACCGCGCCCACCTCCTGCCCGCCGCCGCCGCGCCGCGCGCATGATCCTGACGCGCCTCTATTACACTGTTATTTTGGTATTTTTCTATCAAATAAATACATACTACAAAATCTAACCCAAAATATTACCGAAAACTCTGGCAACCACGAATATTATCTCATAGAACCTTTACACATAATAATTCGATCAATTTAAATAAACTTCAATTCTACCCAAAGTTTCGAAAGCAAATGAGATCAATATCAACAGAGATTTGGCTTATAGCCAACAATAACGATACTGGTTAGTTGACAATCACGAAACTAACCATATAATTTAGCAGTTATGTAGAATTGTAGAGTTATACTTATCGTTAATTAAGTTATGCATGACTGTGCGAGAATAAATATTTAGTTCACCGCAAAGACTTTTATTAAGTAAAAAAACGTATTTTCATGGGCGGAAACCAACTTTTTGAGCTTATTGTGTTGTCTTGTCTTCCTCGTAGTCCGTGTTTCACAACACATTATAATCCACAGATTACTAACATGAAAGTAATTTTCATTAAGTTCCCACCCATTATTGGCAATAACTATCTCCGGTTTCTTGGACAAACAAAAACTGAACTCGGGGCTCGCTAATTTGGGCGTCCGATTGCGGTGTTGCTTTACGCTAAATGTATTTTGATTACTCCGCCAGCGATCAATGTTGGCGGTTAAATTACATTGCTTGTTTACAATTATGATAATTTACCTGTTGCAAACTATACATATACAAAAGCTCGCCGCTCTCGTAGATCGGTGAATGGGCCAATGTTCTGCTAGTTAGCTTTTCCTCGTCACTTCGCTATGGCGGCTACAATTAGTCTATCACGCCGTTCGCTTTCTAGCTCAGTCAGCGGCGCTGCCTCCGCATCCATCATCTCCTGAAATTAACTTCGATCGCCGCAAAAAATAGAAAGCTAAATGCCGGCACGTGTTAGATGCAATCATTGCGACCTTCCATTAGCGGCCTTTCACTGCAAACCATTTCGAGCCGCAATCATCTCTATTTCACGTGTTGTTTGAAAATTGAGACAACTTTTGGAAATGTATTGCTACAAATTGATTGACTTTGGCCCTACCACAACATTCTCGAAGCTGTAATAAGTCGTACCAATTCGTAATACTGTGGATTGAGTATTATCTATCCACCTACAACCGTTTATGCATTGCTATTGTAAAGTAATAAAATAATGCACAAAAGATGATAATTTGATACGATTCTCAACATTATTTAGCGGTCGATTAAAAAGTACCTACTCAAAGTAATTACTGGTAGTCACAAAGTAAACCAGTCAAATCTGTCACGGACAAAATTTTACAAGCGCCGAATATTAGAATCTTTGTAGTTTTTGTGCTCATCTGTCGAACCTGCCTAGTTATTTATTTATACAATACCGTACAATCATTCTGAATTCAAGACGCGTTCAACATTGGCCAATGGAGCGCCGCTGTATCATGATCATGACATGGTGCATTAACATGTTCCGTTTATATCAATAGAAGCATAGGGGGCAATTATTATTGCATAAAAAACAATAACAATACCCATCATCAATAATTCAGATGCGGATTTTGATACACCATTATAAAGTAGGCAACTTTCATATCCTATTGTATAATGGATTGCCTTCTTGTACTTTTTTTGAATTGACTATTTTATAAAGGAGTGTATAATGCTCTTTATAATTACGTGATTGAAAAAAATATACCTTATATATCGTATGGTTTAAAGACCTTTTATAGAGATATCTTAGAACCTAAGCAATCACAGCTTGTATACCTATAATAATGATTAAATTAATTGGAATTTAAATTGTAGTGCTTTTTAGACAATACTAGCGTGAGAGCTACCACAGGTCTAGATAAAGCACGTATTTCCATAGACAGCCGAGTCATTGATCTTTGGGGTGGTTCCTCACACGCAAGGCCTTTCCTCTTTCTTTCTTTTTGATGAGACAGCGAATGCGAGTATGTACTACACTTTGAGTTGATCTTTAATTTGACTTTACAAGTGCAAGGTTTATTGTCGCTTGGAAAAGCTAAATAAAGCGCTGAACGAGTGAACTGAACTCTCCCGAGTCAGCCAAAATAAACATGAAATTGGAATTTATGGCGACAGGAGAACATTTACAATGATGAAAATAATGCTTTTATTTTCATTTGTAAACTTAGGGACTTCTCAGCGATATTTACATTAACAAGTATACTTTACTGCTTGAAGAGGTTTACGTTCTGGAAATACTTGACACAAAGACATACCTGTAACAAAAGAAATTGTTTATTAGTAAAATTATATCTGGTATAGTATATTAGATATATGTTTCACCCGTCAAGCATGAGATTCCAGACACAATTGATTTTTCAATTGTTTAATTTATAGCCCCCCGGTGGTATAACGCCGCTTGACAGATTAATGCGATAGAGAGGCCCAGTGCCGTGTAATCGCCCGAGTAAATCGGAGCGTATTTACTGGTCAGCGCGGAAACACAAGCAAATGAAGCGAAGGAGGCATACGATATACGAGTGCCTGTCGACATTTATGTATAGGGCAGGAGTAATTAGCTTGGTGCGTGGAAGCGCCGCTTGTTAACATTGCAACGGCTCTTTGATCAGATAAAGCCGACACACGCGTTGCATGAATATTGCAATTTAGAAAAGACTAAGGAAAACATTCCATCCTGCTTACATTTTAACTATCAATTCAGGATCTTGGATGATGATGTTGAACTGTTCTATAGATGTCACAATACTCACAATACACCAATAAATGCTAATTAGACGGGGACTAAAAATTAAGCATACATTTTTATTTGTAAACAAAAAACTACAATAATAAACCTTGTAAAGGTCACTTCCTGTTGTGAAATCAATCACAACGATGACAACATATTTTCCGGTTTCCTAAGCACTACAATAAATTAAGCTGGACTGCCATTGATTTGTACAGAGTTAATTAAGATTGCTTAGATAGGGTCCTCTTTTGGTACAATATTGAAGGCTACGAGATAATCTTTAGCTTTTGTGCCTACGTGTATGTTTGCTATTGCGATTAGTTCTTTGATGGCGACTAGCGGAGCGTCGCTATCTGGATCATCAGCGTCACCGGTGCATCCACTAAAGCAGCGGTTCCGCCCTGCACTCGCTTGTTTGCTAATGTACTTCCTATACCGACCACAAACGTTACATAATTAGGTAAAATAGATTCGTTTTTTTATAAACGGAGCCTACTCAAATAAGACATCTATCTAACAGAATAGATTTGTAAAAATCAAGTCTCCAAATTCATTTTATTGTTTTTTTCCGCTAAATGCCTAGAATACTTATTTTTGACGCTAATACATATATTTGAATATTCACAAATTATTTGTCACGGACGTATATGTAACTTTGCCAACTTCACACGGGTATTGAATACAGCGGTGTTGAAGTGACAAGTATTTGAAAACGAGACGGCATTTGTGGCGAGCGTGTGCTGCCGACTTTGATCATTGAATTGTGAATATCGATTCTAAGAAGTCTTTATATGTGAGATGTTGACTGTGTGTGGCTAAAGTTGCCACATCATCAGCGAAAATATAAGATCTTCCGCCGAGCTTAGTGTTTGCTCGGAGACAGCAGCCTGACCCGACTGTACATCGTTGGAACTTGTTATACATATAATGATTGGCCTCGAAGTCTTCGTAGGCTGAATCAGGCTTCTTGCATTACCTACTTATTGTGATGTTTTATGTCGTATCTCAGCTCTGTGTAGCACTTTTCACTGATAAACCGATCTCAGTTAGGTACTCGATAGTAAATATTGTCTATATGTAGCACTATGACGTTGCCGCTATAGTTATAATTATCTCTAGCTGAAACATGACTACATTTTGCTGGTCTGTAATAACAAATATGATAAAAATTCAGAATATTTTTCAATTATGTTAGGCAAATAAACTAAAATATTCACGGAATTGTTTCAAATCTTGATATTCTGTAAGTACTTGCTTTGTTTTAATAGCGAAATTAGAGCGGATGACGTAAGTGGGGCTTGTTGGCAATCAACCCCGCGCCACGCGGCGCCATTCATGCCGCGGCCCAGCCGTCACCTGCCAAATTAGATGACACTTGACAGGGAGAGGGAACAGGTGGCTTCGGGGCTATTGGCCCCTCGCGGTACTTGTACGAGTTGTTAGTAAACAGAGTAAACAGTGAAGGTTTAATTTGAAACTAGATCTACAAAATTTTCTATTTCGTGAGCAGTTCTGTGTTTCGGTTCGGATTGAAGGGAAAGGTAGCCAGGTAATTATTGTGCATGTAAGGCATTTCATCTTAGGCCTCAGGATGACAATGCACCTGCAATACCAAGTAATATTTTTCTTGTTATTGCGGGCGTCTAATAGGCAACAGTAGCCAGCCACCAGGTGAGCCATCATCTAGTTAGTTTTATGTAAAAAAAATAATGTTAAAATGAGAAAGAACAAAGCTCAGCAATAGATCGCAAGATAAAGGCACCTAATAAATAAACTTCTTTCGTAATAAAGAATTGATTTTGCCATTAGTTGTTATGTTTTATGTAGGTAATTTATAAGATGCAACCGTAAATACAGATCACCTAGTCAAAATAGAATTAGTCGTGCATGACTATCGACAAGAGAGCAGCGGTGATGTCAGCCGGTGCCAGACTGGTGTAGGCTGATTACAACAGCTGGCCAATGCCAGCGGGAACCTGAGCTCCCCGACAACTCATCACACTAGAAATAAATGTATGTTTGCACTACCTAATTACATGACCTAATTTAATAGGTGTTCTACACAAATGATGAGGTCTTTACTTTCAAAGCTGAAGCAGTAATAATCTAACGATATTATGAAATATAAAAATAGTAACAAATTCTTTATAAGGACAACATGCAACCAATAAATCAGACGCTTATAAGTTAAAGAACAAAACTCAAGGTGGACAAGTGTAATTATAATCATACATATATGTATAATACTATAACAGTCACGGCCAATGATGATCATAGAACAGGAGAAATAATAATAAAGTACAGAAATAATCGTGAGATTACATTCAATGCAATCAATAGGATGAAACACTATTATGCTCTTTTAAAATAAAGGTCAATTGGCTTGTAAGCTGTTTTGGTAATTTACTGTAAGTTAAGTAATGTATTCCTGTGTCCAACAATGCAAAACAACAGTCATTGCTACGCCACAGGCAGCTCATCACCAAAACAACACAAAAGACTGACATTATTTACATATTTTAGAAAGAGAGGTAAAACAACGTTAGTATCCGCTCTTAAAACGTCTCTGGAGAGACAGATTAAGAAACACTAGCTTTCAGAATATATAAAACCCTTTTAAGACTAGCAGAATAATTAGATTGATTATATGCCGAAGCAACGACGTATATGAATAAAATAAAACTATACATTATTAACATACTCCACAGATATTCCATTTCAATTCAATTTATATAATTAACTAGCTGTACCCTGCCACGCATACTCCACAGATATTCCATTTCAATTCAATTTATATAATTAACTAGCTGTACCCTGCCTGCCACGCTTCGCAGTGGCGCATCGTTAAAAAAACTGTTTTCTCGCGGTCGCAGATATGTGACTGATGCAAAAAATAGATAAAAACAATCCTTGATGCGGATTTTATATCATGTTAAAATTTCGACTCAATCGGTGCAGAACTTTTTGAGTTTTTGAAGCGTACACAAACCAACATAACATTTTTATATATATAGATTTAGAACATGTAGAATTCTGGTAACATGCCTTAAAAAAGTTTATAATGCATCAGTCATCTTACATCTAAATGTTTAACTGATGCTAAAACGGTCTTGGCTACTGGATCCACTAAGCTTTAATATAATCGACATAATAAATTATTAACCAATAACTTCATGTTACTCACGCTGACGGCCAGATACTCCAAAGTCACTTAAATTTTAAGGAGTGCTGAATTTTACGTTTGCCAATGGTAATAAAAATTCTTGACTTTGAAAATGCTAAAAAGATTAGAAGCTTTTGAGTATTATTATAAAACAGCAAAAGAAAGAATTCAATATGAGTAAATTTTCATACAAAATAATTGCCTATTTCGCATAATTTGTGCTAATGCTGCAAAAAGTTTCGTAAAGAATATTTATTCGCAATTTTTAGGTACGGCAGTCGTCTCGAGTGTTTCGAAGCAAAACCCACAGTTTTAAACTACATCCTAAAGTTAAATATAGATAAGTATAGGTAATATTTTCAGCAGACAGATTCTATAAGCAATAATGATTATTCTGTTGACAATCGTTCCGTTAGTGTGCGTGCGCGCAGTGATGTCAGCGCTGATAGCGGCCGCTTTAATAATGCCAAGGGCGCTCGCGTCACCGGCCGCACCACCGGCACCGCCAGCGGCGCTCTCCCTGCACGGACTCCCAATTTTTAACTAGGCCACTACTTCCGAATCTGATAAACCTTTAATTTACAACTGTTTCCGTCAAACTTGAAAACGAGAAAGACCTTAAACACGTTACTAGTGGCTGTTCGGGCATTCGCGCCGCAGCTACGTGACATAATTGTTATCTCGTTGGATTTATGAAGCTTTGGCTGTGTTGTCGTGATTTATTTTTTAATATATCAACGCTATCTATCATTTCGTCTTTTCCCTTAAAATCTTATAGACTCCTAATGGTAAACAATCTCATTCTTCACGACCATGCTTAAAAAAGTATCCGATTTGGACTTTCCGCGTTTTTTCTTACTAATAGTGATGTCATGACGCGAGACATAGTAGGAAAAGAAAACAAGTGACTGAACTTCAAAGAACTTTATAAATTCTACAATGAAAACAACAATTTTAGTGCGGTCCTAAGAGTTGATACAAACGTGAACTTGAGCATCAACAGATGATCAAGGTGTAGAGACAAAGCAAGTCGCCGCGCCGCCGTTAACACTCCACAATATGGATAGCTGATAATTTTTCGATAACATAACGCTATGCATTGTCATTTGTGTCGTCATCTAAAATAGAAAAATGTCAACGAAATTTATTTTCCCAAAATATTGGTGACTGTTCGCTTTCAGAGCGCGTACAACATCACATTGGACCCATTTGTCACGACAGCCGGCAAATCCTTTAAATCTGTTGACCATCTGCCGCTGAATTAACACATATCACGATTACGTTTCGTAATGGTATAAAAAGCAAATAAACTTGTATACTGAGAGGTGACACATGAGCCAAAGAAAATTCGTTTACTCTGAGCATTATATGTAGAGACAAATCAAATCAAATGTCATTCAATTATTATATAAACTTAAATGTAAATGTTTATGTCTCCTCAATTCACACATGATCCATTTAGATCAAGGAGTATAGCTTCATATGAATGTTTGTGAGAGTATGTTACAACAAGTAACCTCGACGCGTCCGGCGGCGCAGGCGCATGTGCTCGCATTGTGCACGTCGCCGTCGAAACTGAGAGTTTGCAGCATAACATAACATACTCATACTGTTGGTGTCATTTATGCTTCGTTTACGCAATACATTTGGAAAGACCGGTTTGTGACATTTTGAGGTTCAAATCTCACATGTTGATGTCAAGTCATATAAAAACATCTAAATGATCATTTTTATGGTGTGACGACTATAATAAACAACAAAATAGAAGTTCCCATAACACTTTTTGTTAATTCCATGACAAAAACGACAGTAATAACGCAAAGAAAAAAGGTTTGAAATAACAAATTGGTGGTAATTTTATGGACAAAAAATTGTTTAATGACGTCATTTAACGACATCGGGTCAACTAAAGAGGCAAAAAAATTAGTTGATGTTATGTTGGGTGTGCGAGTCGAAGTGTCGCAATAAGTATTAGAGATGGCTGCTCCCAAAGCAATCGACTTGTTACATTTAATTATTGCTCAACAACTTAATAACATTGTCAACTGAGAGCGCGGCCGCGGCTCGTTACACGGACGACCGAACACTAGATTAGATATGACGATGAACACGCAGTTAGTCACCGGTACTAGCATAATTTGTCCAAAAACTGGCCATTTCATGGCTTTGATTTTCGATCAATGACACGCACGCCACAAATGTTATTTTGAACTTAAAATTTTATTCACAGCGAGGAAAGACGTTTGAAAGTCCCCTCCAGTCGTCATTGACTAAATGTGAGCAGTATTTTTATCGCGTACTTTATATATATTAAATGAAAACCATGTTAGTTTTCATATCTATAAATAAAGCAATTTGTTCTCCGGCAAATAAAGATAAGCGTTTATTTCCATCGTTGAACGTTAATGTCACAACTTGTGTAGCATTTCAATTGAACCGGAACATTTTAATGAGAGCAAATGACCGAGTCATTCCGGGTTGGCCGGAGAGAAGACGGGAACAAATTGTGAAGGGTGATTATCGGAAGGTGAACTGGCTAATAACGATGGAATAATGACGTCGAGATTGATTAAAAGGGAACGGCTATTGATGGCTATATTCTTGGAGACATTCTTGGAGACATTCTTGGAGCGTCGACGGGAGTTATGCAGATCGGTGATACGGGATAGCTACCATTATAATAACAATCGCAATCGGATTGCGCTATTGAGGTTTTTGCTGAGAGGACAAGCTGTCCCGTTAGTGTAGCGATGTCTCTTTGATCGAAAGACGGCGGACTGGCCTGGAGATGCGTCACGCGCTCCGCGGGTCGTCGACCGCACCACGAATTGTAAGGGCGTCGCAGACGGATGGCTGCACCGACGAACCACGTAAAAAACACTTTTATAAAATTACCTATCACCTAGTATCTACAGCAAGCACGGTTCGAATCAAATAATGTTAAAAATGTTCTGCTGTTATAATATTTCTGATTTCGTCTCGTGTAAAAGTTTTGCCATTTATACTTGCCTAATAGCTTGAATGGTAAATCGTTGCCAGAGAATTATCTAAATTGATGCCAATTACATCAGTTAATTTCAACTTTAAGAGTGGTACAACATAAGATTAGCTGCCACCAAATAATTACAGTAGAATATTTCCGGACAACACCGGGCACTCTACAATTATGTTTGAAAAAAAATAAAAATACCATGAAAACATTTCATTAGAATTGCAAATGGACATAATGATAAATTAACAAAAAAACTTTCAATAAGCGATTCTAAATCTAGGAGTTTAAAGTCCGATTAAAGTCTCTATGGTACGGTAATTAAATTGTCATTAGAACAAAACTTCAATACCATTAGATTCTAATCGTACAACTGTAAATAGCAAATTTAGATTTTGTTCAAGCATACGCTCAACTGATGAGTAGCGGCCACTGTATCCTATTGACGCTGGGGTTAACTCTCTATAGATTATGAGAATGTCTTGTGCTTAATTGACTAAAGCACGCAATTAGGTCTTTCTGTAGAATTGTTTGACTTTACACTAAATAATAAACCATAATTGGCTGCAATACTTAGATTTTTTTTATAGATAAAATCTTTATTAAACTAACAAACTTAAATTAACAAAATTAAAATAATAAACAAAGACATGAAAAAGTAAGTAAATAAATGCACTCTATGCTCAGCAGTGGGCGTCTCTCGGCTGATATGATGATGATGACTCTATTGATGCAAATGGGCAGAAGCTTAGTCAAGTTTTTGCTTCGCTTTCAGAGCAAAAACACTGACATCCACCTGGCGACAACTGACGTGTAAAACCACTTCATAACGTATAAATACTAACATTAAATTGACCAAATAATTAATTTATCAACATTATTTTATATTTTGTAACGTGAAGGTATTCCTAAAAAGTAAAAGGTAATAATTAGAGATTTGCCAGGAAATTTATCAATCCGGGTGCCTGTTACAAAAGTGCATAGAGTTTCTATACAGCAGGTACTTTAACTGGCTTGTGTAACATTAATAAAATGCCCGAGCGACCAAAATAAGCGCACCGAGCAATGGTCGCGGATGTATAAAGAGTATTTCCGCAACTACAATGCGTGTGAAATATTAATAGCTACACGTACATACATCATACACACAATACCTAAATATTTTATGCAACACCATCATAATACGTGTCGTAATACATATTTTTGTGTGCTGCTCGATGTCTTTTACAGTACATAAGAGTGTGTGGCAGCCAAAGTATGTGCTAACTGTCTGTCCCATCAATCGTCTTTTATGGTACAGCACCTATTTTTTCAATAAACATTTTACTATTATTATTATTTATTATGGTATTCAGAAAAAGTTATTTTTTGCTGCGAGTGCGTGACTGATTCACGTGCATAGCGAGTGATGCTAAAATAGATTTTTCGTCGTTTTCACCGTTATTCAATATGTCAATATGGCGGGCGACATAGCAGTCAACTAAACGTCACCAAAGTGACATAGGCGCCATGATGATTATTTGTCTGTGTTGCAGTTTTTTTCTATAAAAATTCTTGTATTGTGCCACGCAATAAAACAAATAAAAAGAAAATGGTCAATTAAACAGTGTTCTGCACGATTTTCACCTATGTTTCAGTAAGTATACTGTACAGACCTGGCCGCGACTCAATACATTTTTGTAACATCTCTTTTAAAATAATTTTGCTCACATGTAAGCAAAATGAACTTTACTGCGAGTTTTTGGGCAGCAAAAGAATCTTTTCGTGCTGGAGAGTAAGTATATTGGTTTGACAATCTACTACTATCTATAATACTGATAATTATCATAATGATGATAAGAGTGAACGCTATCTAACATGATGTAAGTAGATTGGCAAAATGCCAGTCCAGCGTGTGCACTGATTACAATTATTGAACTATCATTTGTAATCCTAAAGATAGAAATAACAGTGTAGCTAAATCTAAGAATGGGAACCGAGAACCGAGCCTCAAATATGGAACAAACCAGCAATTGTGTTGGTAAACACGAAGCGCTCACCATACTTGTGTATTGCAATAAAAAAGCTTATTACGGCTGGCATAATTATACAACCTGCCAGAGGCAAAGGTGAACTGGCTACAAAAACCGCAGACAATAGCCGTGATTCAGAGAGCACGGAAACGCGTACCCACTCGAGGTTACATACACACAGTAATCTAAAAATTAAGCGAATGCATCAGCTGACTGACACGGACGTGGGCTACAAATGTAAACTTTTAGGGGAAATAGCAATTGAAGCAACAGAAGAAAATATCGCCAGCAATCATACTACAATTACACTTTTGATACTGAACACTGTCTACAAGAAGTCGTGTCATTAAAACGATTAGTTATAGTTTTTATGTTGTTCATTTCATAATTTTATGTTAATACAGAAAATACTCTTCAATTCAAATCAATAAAAACACTTCTAGTTCTTTGACTCATAAGTTTTCCACAATGAATATATTCATAAAGACATGCATACTCAGTGATCACTGTTAATTAGCTAAATGATATTCCAAACCGATGTTCAAGAACCACGTATGAATACTTAATGCCTACTGCGGCTATACTGTTACCAACATTCCGCTACATGTCGTAATCCTTTGACCTTAGTTTTGAAGAAGAATACGCATACATCAAAATGTTTAGCATCTCATTATCAAAGAGAAGAATAGAAATGTTATGTTGTCATATTATAACTGTTTTTTAATACTTTAACATTTTCATTGTTTAAATTCTCATGGAATATATTTCCACGGAATGGAATTCCTTCTTCAATAAACAAATATCCATCAGAAGTCAAATAAGACGCAAAAATAAATGGCGTAAAACATTACAACGACATATCAGCTAGGCGTGTCTGTAATGAAATAATATATTTGTAGTTTGTAGCTCGAGCATAGAGCACCGAACGCCATAAATCGGAATGACGTAGACCGTAAACTGTGAGGTGTGGGAGTCCGGTCAGCTTGCTACGTTCATTTTTAAGGTTTAGTACTTTCACTTGGTAAATGTACAGGACACAAACTGTCAAAGGACCTGTGCCTATTTAATACACAACATTAGCTCTACAGCTGTAAACTTTTATTTATTATTAGTATTCTATGAAACGCAATACGTAATACGAGTGGATGGGCAATTGGGGCATCACGGAACTGTATTCGATAGCTTTATCCTGAACAAGTTTGATTATTACAACGTCTATAGCCGCTCACTGAGCATCAAGTGTTAACAATTTATATTTTAAAAAAATCAGAAGGATTTTTTATTTTATTAATCTTAATTTTAGTTTATTTCTTAGCCATCTAACTAATTGCCAGGGCTCAGCCGAAAACCAAGCGTTGTGGCTCTGAGCAGTTACGACATTTTGCTGAGCTGGGGCCTAACCACCATCATTATAAAAGCTATTCATATTCCGCTCGGTTCGTATTGGTTTCTAAACTGCATCGCTGTCATAGTCGTAGATAGCGTCGTAGTACGAATATAACGATTCTACTCAGTTGATGGTACGGGTGCTGGTCAGTTTTTGGTTACAATGGTTCTTGTTGTATCGTGTATCCTCGAAATGTCTAAAATTGATAGTATAAAGTAATTGTTACAACTAGATTTACATACAATTTTTGTATTGAAAGTATTAAACTTCACAAATTATCATATAAGGGTTGTTTCCTTCCCTTTAAAGAAAGAGCTTAATAAAGCCAAAAGTATACAAGCCAAGAGCAACAAGTCCCACGTAGTCTAGAGGCGAGGCGTCGTTACATAACGCGGCCGCTTGACCCCGATGACGCACGCGTCGGTCGCTCGAAGCAAATTATTACTACATTGATCATATAATTCCTGATTGTCCTCCGCAGTCTACTCTAAAATTTTTGCCCAAACTGAAGACATATGATTAAATGACGGTTTTTTTAAAATAGCCCTATATTTTGCATTGCATTTGCAGACCACCGCTGGACGTAAGCTACGTCCTGTTTTCCTCCATCCAGCTGGTGGCATTACCACCTCATCATGTATAGAATACTGCTGTCATCTATGAGATGGATTTGCCAAAAATGCAGCTGGCGGCACTGGACTCTGGACTTATTAACAACTCAGCATTAGCAGAGGCTAAACTCCAAGATATCGAGCATCGCCGTAGAGTGGCACGTTGTCGGTTTTCTATAGAGAATACACTTCGTAGTGCGCTAGGGAATTACACCACCCGCTCCTTTTACCATCTAGGGACCAGAATGGCTTATGTTGTGGATATTCCAACCATCAGCACAAAGCATTTCGTCAAGTCCTTTTTAATGTAAACTGCCAAGGAGTGGACTCTCTGCCTGCCCATCTATTTTCCGAAACCTACTAGGTAAACATGTACCATCGTAGGCCATATCATTACTTAACATCAGGTGTGATTGGGGTAAAATGTTTGCCTATTAATCATAAAAAAGTCACCTGCTTCAGGTCGTCGGACCACATAGCAAGAGGACGCCCCACTCTCAGTTTTGTGTGACCAGAGACCAGACTGACTGGCCCACTTCATTACAGCTTGCTACACTTCTAGATGACGTCACCAACGCTTACGGAGTGACATCATTGGGCTAGTTTTACTGTCATGTTCCACGTTTCGGCTCCGTAAGTCTTAACAAGTGGGACGCACAGGTTGGAAGACATGATTTTTAAAAATAAATACATTTTATTCTTTATTGATGCAACTGCTCATGTTCGAAGAGAGTATTTGACTTGATTATAATCAAAACAGAATAAAAGTTACTCGAGAGAAGCAATTACTGAATAAGCTTCAGTTGTTATTAGGTAATATCAGATACATAGCCAAATGCATATCTTTAAGGGGATATTTCTATATTCCTTTTTAAATAGCACAATACAAGTAATGATACGATTATGTTAATTGGCTTGGGCAATCGATTCGATCTGGAACGGGATGATGTTAAAGCGATATGCCATGCGTGAATGAAGCCGCCTGCAAGCGATCTGTGAGCGGGCGTTGATCAAAGGTGCGGACGCAACATTAATTTACAATCCGGAGAGCCCCGGGGGCTAGTGTCTGCTCTGCACCGCGTATTTCCGGCGCGGAACCATGGCCGTAATTTTCACGCACGCCCAAACAAAACATCTCTATACTAGTGACTAATCCGCAACAATTGTGCCTCCTTCTTTGTATTTAGATATCGTGCTAACTTTAGACGTTGTTAAATAGTCTCCACATTGTGTTAACCTAGCTAATCTAACCGCAAGTTGTAAAGTTTACTTTTGTCATAATAAAAATATTTTACGAGAGCTGCGCACACTACCGTTTCTATGCCTGGTAATACTTAAAAGGCAATATATTTGGCCGGGTTAGTAGGTTAGGCCTACGGAAGGAATAAAAAGGCCATTCATCAGACAATAAACTACGAAAGGGGAAGAGGAACAATCCAGCGTGGGCGGCGGCGTGACGCAACGGCCAAGAAACCGCACGCGGACCGGTGATGCAACTGGACGCGCTCTTCTCCAAACTACTTTATGACCTTATCCTGCGTACACGGAACACTTGAACACCGCATTTTCCCACGCAACCTTGAGACAATAATATAACATTCAAATGAATCATTGTTACAAATCACGCAGGCCACACAGTTGAATGTTTTAGCTAAAATTATTAATATGCTCATTGCTCACCAATACATGACAGGAACCGCCAGACCGTGAAAATGCCCGATGTACTCACTGCGTTCTTATAACAATTTACTGAATGTAAACATTTCTGTTAAACGGAGCAGCCATTACTAATAAACAACATTAATCTAAGCTATCAACGCTAATAACACAAACGGTAAATATAAACAAGTTTATCTGATATCAACTTAAACTAGCCATTAGTACCACACAAACAAACATTCCAGGCATCGACGACGCGCGAGTATCATCACAATACGGTGGCATTTGGACGCTAAGATGCTACCGAAACCAAAACAATCCGGGGACGATCCACGGCAGGCGCTGCTGATAGACACAGGGCAGATATCGAATTCCGAAACTGAGGAATTTCTTTAAATAACACGTTACACGACTGTGCCTCTGATGGTCGACTCAAAAAATAGTACACGGACTTTTTTTCCTCTGTGAGATAATTACGGTTAACGATTTACATACGTTTACAACTAAACCTAACATCTTGATAAAAGCATTAACTGCAAAATTCAGGAAATACAAACACAAGCAAATAAAAAAAACCCTTAAGTCCTAAAAATAATCTAACAAGTTGCCCATATAACATTAAAATGTGTTCCGTATGTGTTCTTTCCGCCGTTCGCGCGCCGGGAAGGAATTGAGACAATTGGTTTACTAGACCCCGAGCTCCTGTTAGAGGGAATGAGGGAGGGAGGGAAGGCTTCCTATGCGAACAATCTGCGACCAAGGTCACGGCAGAAACTACGCGGAATTTGATTACGACCGCCGACGCCCGAACTCAATCAAGCTGCGAAATACAAGCGTCTAGTAGAATATGGGAAGAAAAGAGGGACACATCATATTGTTACAAATAAAATTTAGAACAAATAACAGGCTCAAATGGATAGTTGGTTAGAGCGAAGGAATGGTAAAGTATTTTATAGCACATAACAAAGGCCTTGTAAATGGAACGGCCAAAATGGAATAAATAAAAATTATTTACAGTCAACGTCAAATCGCGTTTGCGTTTGACGATTACAAGATTACAACACACGGAGCCAATAATGAAGTAGGTAACAAGTGTTAATAACGTGCTCTTAATTGGAACTGCATTTGCGATACACTGAAACCAGTTTTGAAACTCGTTTAGGATTGTTAGGAATGAAAACGAATACTCTGTGTGCTGTGCACCCAAAAATTATGCAAGTTAAATTGTTAATATACAGATGACAGTACACCAAGCGTTACATTTGCACTACGGGAGTCGCCTCTATCAAGAACGGAATAAGGGAGGAGGCAAACTGTTACGCTTGATGTACTGTCGACTGTACAATGTTTGGAACATAAATGTGGTTTTCAGTGAACAAAAAGCAGTTTGTGCCAAGAAGGCCAAGTTCACCCGGTGAGTACAACCAGTCACGCTGTGTCCAAAATCCTGCGGCCAAAGACAAAACTACTGCAAAATTAAATATATTATAGCAAGCAAACCAATAGGCATGTGACCTCTAAACTGTATAAAATTCATATAATTGACTACAGTTTATTAATGATGGTAATAAATTTGGCGCTGTACTCGTACTACCTGTAGCAGTATTATAAACACGAAGAAAATATGAGGAAAGTGATTTTTTTATATTAACGGGATAACTCTTGGCCTTCATCTCACCTGATGATAAGTGAAGATAAGGCCGACGATGGAAGCGAGTCACACCCGAATTTCTCAACCACAGAGGGACTGGCTATTTTACCTCTAATTGCCGGAACACAACTATGCTGCTAACATTATTGTTATGGCGGCAGAATTAGGTAAGATGGTCAAGGTAAGAAGATCACTAACCAACCCGAGCAGAAAATTACTGCCCCACGGGAGTCGAACTCCGGACCTCTAGTAGGTGGCCACTAGACCACAGAGGCGGTTAAAAGAGGCGGTGTCTTCCTCTATTTTACCTTACAAATGAAGTACTAAAACGCACATATCAAACATTTAAGGATTATTTCTTATATTTTAGACAGACATTATTTTAAAATAAATCAAATGAAATATCTTGTTTGAACTAAGTATTAGCAGTTAGCAGATAACTCTGCTCTGACTGATTTGTACCAAGAGAAGTGGCCCACAGGGCTCGCGCGTGACCGCGCACCGCATAAACTGCTTACGCGGCCCTTGTAGTCTGCAAGCATTACCCATTGGAGCAGGAAATATTGTCGAAGGGTAAGATTGTGGTTCAACGGTTTCGACAAACGTTTGAACACACGATTAAACAGTCAACCCAACCAACCAAATTTAATATTGTAATTTAGGACTTATGCTCTATCGAAAGTGATATCCAGTAATATGCTAATATTGGCAATGTTTGCAATTAAATCAGAAAAGCATGGTGGTCTACGCTTGGACGGTAAGCTTGTCAGCCGTACATAATAATAATAAAACATTAACGTTTGAAGTGAGAGACCTCCGCCCTCGCAGCGGGCTGCCTCTCTCCAATGCAAATATTGGACCCGACACAGCGTTTGACCATGTACTGAATTTGCACTCTCGAGTACACTAACGTAGAATATTAAACAAGCATTGCTGAACAGAACACATACTTAACACGGTAGATATGTGTCAAATAGTAGAAGAACAGTGTAATGATAATAATGAAAATTGCACGATAATAATTACATAAATTGTAATGGTCTACTATTATACTAAAAAGGTTTCCGTATAATGTAGACACTTCTAACAGAAACTCAGTGAGTTCACTTCAGTCAGGATCACAAATAACTAAATAAATGTCCGCTTTGATAAAAGAACCAGGCTATTCTGGTTCTTTTACCAAAGCGGACATTACAACACAATTGATATTGATATTGATTGTATCGTGGAAATCGGAAAGTATTTAAGCCCAAGCGTGGCCAGGCTGTAAACTGTTGGTGTTGGTGTCGACTAAAGGCCGTCAAATCAAGCTAAGTTATAAAAAGACAGATTGGTAGGTCGGCTAACAACATCAAATCAAAAAAACTTTCCAGATTGTAATACTACAAACATTGAATCATCAAAACCTTATGCACCTTTCAAATAAAGAAGTTATAAAATAAACACCAAAGTGTCCAGTTAAAGTAAAAATAAAATAAAATTCAATAAAGTCAATATTTCAACAGCAGACCCCGAGACAAGGTGACTTTGCGCGCACACAAGCGCGCCATTTTCCCTCGTCTACAACAATGCACACAGCACTGATATCAGGCGAAATGACGCCATTGACCCTGACCTTGGGGGGCCAACACGCTCTCGTGAGCTCGCCACGTCTTATCGTTTTCTTTCTGTTTGTTTTTGCAACTTTATTGCTTCGAGCCTTTCCTAATACGGAATTTATGTATATGCACATATATTGTGTTCATCCTTACTAAGTTAAAATTATATCAATTATCAATGGCATCTCCTCTCTGACATATATCCTGTTCCAGTTCTTCAAAGAATGTCGATATTTGCTAATAAATTATATTTTTAAAGTTGTTTGGGTGAGGTTAGTGTACCTACGCTGATTAGTTAAATACAAACTGTATAGAATATTGATAAAATCATAACATTGCATTTTCGCAAGCTTTTGCATAGGTTCCTGAAGAGTCTTTACAAACCTCCTTAGTGCATTCTCCAGAAATAAATTAGCGAGCCGGGCTAGTAGTTCTCTGTAAAATTAGTATAATCGATTAAGTCTCATAAAAGGGCTTAAACGGAACGTGCATATCATACGCATCAATGGTTTAAGCCCCGCATTGACCCGGGGAGACAGCTTAACCCACGGTCTGGGCATCGAGGATCAATCGACGAGACGCACAGGGGTGTTTGTTGATTTGCAATGGTAGTCTACGTTATGAGCCGTGTTATCGACAATAATTTCTGATTGAATAATGGAATATTTCTTTTATATTTTTAGATTTTTAGAAATGAATATTTCTTCGTTCATTTTTTAAATATTTATTCGTACAACAAAAAATAAATTTGGTAGCATCGACTCGGTAGAGGTTTCCACATCATAACCATTTCTGGTAAGCAGCAAAAATAGTAGTATCTACAACCAATAACTTGAATAGATGTTTACAACCAATAACTTGAATAGATGTTATCTAAAAGCATATAAAAAGAAGCGATCATAAATATTTACCAGAAGATGATCAAAATAAACTTACAACATGGAATATCAATTTGAAGGACTCGCATGGACTTAATGTAATATAATCGCGTAAAGAATGCGGAGGTGATGGTTGTAGTCACATACATATCTTATATTTCGTAACATGTACTGCTAGTGGCACCTCAATGTCGCCGTATTGTTATCTCGGCCCACAATAATGCAACTGTCTGAGTATTTTTAACCATGATAAACGAAATTCATTTGAGCTAGAAATGTAATAATTATTATTTTATTTGTTTATTTACTTCAGACATGTCCATAGAATTTGTTAGTAAGTCAGTTATTAGAAAGAAAAGTTGAAATTATTTTGAATTCATTTTATAAATCTAGGAAGTGTTTGCCAGCAAATTAAAACTACTAATAACAAGATTACTAAATATTAATGAATAAATTACAACGATAGAGCATAGCTTAAGATTTTAGAATATCAATTGAATGCACATTAATACTACAAAATAGCAGCAGTACATGAATCATAAAACTTTTATGTCGTAGCAAATTAGTTTTTATGTGCAGCCATTCGAGATGCAGCTGGAATAAGGAAGAAAATATCTTAAAACAGTTTTACTACATCGTTATGAAAATAAATAAATAGCATCGTGTTACAGAATGTTATATTTTAAGTAGGCTATGAGAGATATACATTTTTGTTAGAATAGAAATGTCTCTCAAGCAATATTAATAAAAAACAAATGCATAAAGCATTTACTCCATCAAGGCCAGAGACTGATGAAAGTAATTAATGATGGACAAAGGGCCGATTTTTGATTCCTCAGATAGACTTATCAAGCAAAAACTTCGACTACTTGATAGATTAAATGAATCTATGAAGAATATGTAGCGTCTAAATTATATATTGGAACATTAAAAAATCAGGACTAATTAAAATAAATTACAATTGTGAAGTTCAGGTTAGCGAAAACAAATTAATACTTACATGACAGAGGAGGGAGTTGTGTGTGCTACATTATAATGAAACAGATCAAGCCGATATTATACCTAAAGAATGAATCACTGATTAAGAGCACTTTATATTGAATGGGAAGATTACCAATTCGCACACAAGTGCCCCTATATTTATTAAAATGAAGCCATTAGTAACCCGTGTACTGACGCTGGACATGGCATTGTTCGTGCGATGATTGGCGATCAAGTCAATTATGTCATGCTAGCAACAACAATTAATTCAATCAACAAAGTCTTTATTTATTGTTGATGTTGACCTGATAGACCGGTGAATAAAATAAATTTGAATGTAAGCAATTCAATGCGACATACATTACTATATGTAGCAATTAGGATTCTGGCTTATAAATAATTATCAAACAATAAATACTATTGAGCAATATGGAACATTTAAGTGGGAAGAGATTCTGAAGCTTTTATGAATTCTATTTATTTATTTAACAATTAATGTACACACAATAAAAAACAACAATGAAAACATAAACAAGGACAACAGAGTACAAGGAAACTGCTAGTTCCTAAAAGAAATCTCTTCCAGCAGCCCTACAGTCGTAGGAGAATGAATAAATAATGGTAGAAATGGATATATTCAGATGGATTTATGGATATATTCTGTATTTCAGAACAGGAATTTAAATCCAAAAGTGTGTTTCTATTTACAAATAAAGAAAAGTGTAAAGGTGTCAACTCGCGACGGACCAGTTCTATTTTGGTGCCGCGCACGTGGAGCAACCAAACATCCGGCGGCGGCGGCGCACCCCCATTGTCACAAAGACACTAATTAGGGCAGCGATAATTGTATTAGGATCACTTTCATGGCTATCTATAATCGTTTCCGTGGATGGCAACTGATAAAATATGACCAATCTGAAAAAACTGATGAAATCACTATTATTTTAAGATGATGCAGAGACGTCGTTACGTCTGAGGTTGTTGGTAATGAATTTGCTATATGATTTTAACTATGTAATTGTATATAGTTTATTTTAAGCTTTACAGACAAATTGACAAGTGTGAACTTTCGAATTAGTTTAGTTAGACCTAAAGTAATTTAGACGATATGAAACGATAACCAATCTGTGCTGAAACGACCACAAAGACACTACTAGGCGGTTTACGTAGAAATAAAAATGCTTCTATTCGAATTATAGTTCTCAAAAAGCTATATAGTTGTACGATAGTCGAGACTAGACGGAATCCAATAATTTAGGTAGAGTCAACGTTAATGAATTTAAACTATGCGGTGAACAAATGGCGCAATAGTGCACCAAGAGGTTGTGTGTCAAGTGGGGACCAGTTGTCCACGCGCTCGCACCTAATGTGAGCCAATTAGCGAACATTCCGTGACTGATTTTACCGGGCGCAGGTAGGACGTGGACGACGGATATATGAATGAATAACATAGGTACTAGAATACCATTTTTCTAATAGATTTTCAATAACACAAGAAATATTTTGTTCTTTATGAACAATTTTTTGTAGAGTATTTAAAAATAAATAAAATGGTGGGTAAGCGATTAGGTTTTTATAAAATATACGATCGATAAACTGGTGAGCTACCCAACAGAAATACTGTAGACAGCCGCAATTCCGGGCCGATTAAAAACGCGTAGATAGCGCCGGAAAGTCCTCTATTTATACTGTTTTCTTGAATAACGCTAGGTTAAAAGGGCTTAAGAAAAACCTTAGAGGTGACTTCATTCCACATCCTTATTGCCCGCGAGCGACAACGCAATGCAACCTTGCATGCGAAATTGCGAGCCGTTGCGTAGATGCCCGCAGGTGGTCTAACATGCGAGGGGGAACTTCGCCCCGATAGCGAGCGGGACGAATATAAAAATGTAATGATATCACAATGTAAAACAGCTCTTCAGCTGGCCTTTTCGCTAAATAAATTTGACATTTAACCCGTCAAGCATCAGATTCCAGACACCAGTGATTTTTCAATTGTTATAGCCCTCCGGTGGGATAGCGCCGCTTGAGGGAGTAATCTGTCAAGCGGCGTTATACCTCTAGAGGTCTATGACAGTTGAAATTCAATTGTGTCTGGAATCTGATGCTTGACGGGTTCAAGTGATATCCACTGAGATAATTATCAATCCATTGCTGCGTTACAAGGTAAGATAACACAATGACATATCCCTATTAGTAGAGTAGTAGTGGGTCTGCAAATAACTAAGTGGTTATCACTTTAGCTGTCAAAAAAAGTTAGCGAAGAAGCACCTTTATACAGGCGGTAGAACGCAAAGAATGGACCGATGTCTCTTCGTTTGGTTAATAGTTTTAAACCGCCAGTAAGTACCGGAGCATTGGCAATACGTGCGGAGCGCTCTATGTAGAGTCAAGTAGGTTAAGTTAATAAGCGGGAGCTCCCCAACCCAAAGATGAAAGAAGGCGAAAGAAGGGCATACTTTATATGCGCTCACACTTGCGCTTTATGAAGCGGATGATGTTGACTTGGCGTTAAGCATACTGCTAACAAGTATACTTAAGTGATAATCAACTTTAATACGATAACTTGCTGTTAAGATATTAATATTTAAAACAAGATGTATCATGTATAATGCAGCAGACGGTTTTGCATGATAGACGCAGCCTAGCACTACGACGCATTCGCCTACCATATAATTCAATTATTACAGAAATTTAAAATTTTGTACATTTATTACTAATTTTTTTATCGTAATCATAGCGATCTGGCGATGATTAAAGATTATTTATCTATCCATTATAATAAGCTGGCTAATCTAACTACAGCTGATTCGTACGTCGACTTTTAGCAAAAAACTATTGCAAATTATGTTAATTAATTCGACCAAACAACATTACAGGTCAAACAAAACAGTCACACACAACACGATCGCGTAGGATGAATAATATATCACCGACGCACGTCGAGACGAGTATCTATGTCACAGATGGAAAATTATCGGTGACAGATGCTGAAGAGAACACAATAGTGTAAGTATTCCCCTTGGGTACGCATTGTGACGTCGACGTGACGACGACGACGTCTCATCTCAAGATTATAATGTTACTGGGTGAACTAAACATTCCAGATGCTCGCGGACACACAACCTTTAGTGAAACAATGCGAACAATGAACTGAGACTGAGGGAAATCAGGAAAACTTAATAGTAACGTCTACGAATACAAACCATAGCGGTGTATAAATGTTGTGAAATGCTATATTTTAATTTATTCTGTAATCAAAACAAAACGAGTAGAGGCACGCCTAATGGCATTAGTATCATATGATGAGCATGCCTCGGTATGTTAAGCTCACATCACGTACTTACACTCAGTTTCGGGGCCAGCAGAGCCTCTCGCCTGCGCATGGCGTGAGCCACACGTGAGCTGCGGTGATATAACGCACGCACGCTCCCGGCGAATACCAGTCAACGACACAAAAAGTTTGGATTTGGATGGACAATTTAATATAGGCAAAATTATAATGTCAGATATCTAAGTAAATCTAAGATTGAGTTTCCAAGATAAACTGTGCTCTTTAATCATTTACTGTTAAGTCTTAAATATTATCTCCAGAATAAAGTATATAGATATTTTAGTTTTCAAAGTTTTCAAAGTTCTTTATTGCACTTTCCATGTTGTATATACAGATGTTGTGAGTTGTGATAGAAAACAGAACCAAACATGAAACCCTGCAAGGGCACAGCAACTATAAATTTAGGTAGTAGGTAACCATCTATGAAATGTTACCTTTATAATATTACTAGTCTCACACTTGATTCTTTTATGTCATTATCATGTTCCGAGTAAACATAAAAAATATATTAAAGAATTTCTCAAGCGTAGTTCCAAGAACCAAAACAATTCAACGAAAGAGCCGCAGACAACGAACTTTTCTTAGCCTAGAAAGCTAGAAAAACTGCACCGATTAATATGGCTCTGGGAAATAAACTCGTCAAGATGTTTGCTGCGACAATCGAGTGGAAGGTGCTAGCGACAAGCCGCGTCGCCAACGGAGGCGTCATTTGCAGGAAACGAAGAAAGCTCGTCCTAGTTAAACTGGCCAAATAAGTCGCGGGGCTGGTCACCCCGCGCCGGGCCGTTTCACCAAGAGCATTGGCCAAAAGTCATTTAAATGCAAGCAAAATCGTGACAAGTCACCGGAGACTTTTGTATGTAAAACAACGCATACATAAATCTCACTCGAATGGACATGTTCAACTGTTCAATATTTACCGTGTGGTCACGCTCCACTCGCTGTTTATATGAAATCGGAGAAGTCATAAATGTAATATATTCGATTGATTGAAAGAGAAAAGTTGCGTTTCAATATCAACGCAATGAAATTGAAATGGTAAAGTACAATGAATAAGAAAGAAATTTATTCAAACATGAAGACTCCGGTCCGGTGTCATTGTACGAATAAACGAATCGGCTCTTTTGTTCAATTTCCTTGATGCGATCACACTTTCTAGGGAATATTTAATTACTTTTGATAAGGAAACCGAATGAACAAACGGTATACGATGAACTCATAATCAAATGCAACCTGATTATCATCAGTGAGGTTAAAAACATTATTTTTATATCTACTGATAGCAACGATGAATATCTGGAACCAGCCACAATGTAGAAAACGGTGAGCAATAAAAACGATGTTCTAAAGAATAATATCGAGGTTTTCTTGCGTTAAATAAAAGTATTTTGACCTTTTTAAGACGAAGACTTAGTATATTATATTACCGACTTCCGTGTGGTGAAATGTGGCACATTTATACCGATGAGTGCCAAGATCGCATCGCACCTCGTAGGTGCGAAATAACTGGAGGTATTTTAAGAAAATCTAATTTCCAGGAGATGTAAGCAAACGTTTATTTGGCACAAAAGGTATGTATTATATAGATCGCTGTTGTAAGACACTGTGTCAGAAAAAAAATACGAAATAAGGAAATTTCTATATCTACCTACAAGCCCAAGAAGAACGTAATAGTAGTATCGTGATAAATAAGTATTTCTTATTTATTTATAACATCACGAACTTTTTATGGATATCAAGCACGGTTTTGCTGAGAAGTTTCGCAAGTGTTTTTGAAATTATTACAAAAGAATTGAAGATTTTCAAATGGATAACATGAATTACTGCTGATGTCCGTAATAAACCACATGTTTATATGGTTCCGACGTCGACAGTAAGTGATTATTATATTATTAGATAGATTCAATGCTTCGGGAAAAAGTACAAGATTACAAACAATCGTCTGTTTTTTTTGTTAATTTTAACACTTGAGTGGCTTCAAAATGTATTTATAAAATATAGCTTTGCATCAAAATCAAGATGTTTCTATTTAAAAGAAGAAGCTCTTTTAAATCATCGAAAGTTCTGCCCGACGTTCCGGCCAGGTTGCACTAGATGTGGTCGCATTGGAACCCGTTCGATTCAGTGCTAATTCATTATAATTCAATGCAAAAGTTTAAAATGTTACTACTATTTGCTATCATTTCCTATCCGTACCTCGAAAATTATCTCATCATCACCAGCCTATATATACGTCCCACTGCTGGACACAGGCCTTCCTACATGGGAGATATACATGAGGAGCTTGGGCCATAGCACCACCACGCTGGCCCAATGCGGGTTGGTGGGTTAAAGCAGTTGCAGGAACAACCGGGACCAATGGAGCTCGAGATAACAAACTTTGATTGACCCATCCCAGGATCGACCATGGCGAAAGTTGCTTTGTTTTTCGTATCGAAACCAGAGCGCTCAAACCCATACGCCACCGAGCTCCTCGAAAATGATCTATTGGGACTAAATTCTTATGAAGTCCCGATAGTAAGTTGCCGATATTTAGCTATTGGGTGTCGCGTTTTATCTAGTTAGTTAATTTATGAAAAGGGATAGCAAATAGTCATATTTATTTGATAGCTCTATTAACCATAGACAAATTTAGGCGCCAATTTAAGATGTTTCGTAAACTGTACATTATATCAAGTTCTATACAGTAGAATAAGACGAACACAGTTTTCTAAATGTTAAGTAAATAACTTTTAACCCTTTCCTACAGATTGTGTTAGTGGGATCCATAATTGAAATTATGTTACGCGCTTTTAATTAATTAATTATTCATGTATATGCTAGAAACTGCAATAATTGTGATAAAATCAACAAGAAATAGAACTTTTAACAAAGAATTCAACAATCCTAGCGATAAGCGACTTAACGATATGGCATAATCGTCAAGTAATCAAGAGATGTTTGATAAGTGACGCGGGCGCGATGAAGGTCGATCTGCCAATAGAACACAACTATCCGCGTGAACATAACACTAAAACAAATATACTGGGTGGACGTGGACGCCACTCGAGACCGCGACTCCTACAACAAGTGTGATGACATCATGATAACACGTATCGGTGTTAAGGAGACATTTCGCAATCTTTAAGTCTGCAAAATCGTACCTTTTTTGGTTTGCTTCTCGCGTTCCTTTTCCTTCTCACGGGCCTTCTTTTCCCTCTTCTCTCTCTCCTGTTTCTCCTTCTCCAGTCTTTTCATTTCTTTCTTCATTTCCTTTTCGCTTTTCTTCAGCTTGGTGTCATCAATCTTTTCGGACAAAATGAATGTCTCGGTTTGGAGTTTCGAGTCCACCTCCTCCTTAGGACGCATCTTCAACACAAACCTCTCAGCACTTTCAACTCACACAGGGAAAATTTATTTATACCAACAAAATTCCGTGTAAATTCACTCTAGAAAATTATCTCGACTTTTCGTGAAAAAAATTATTCAACAAAGATTGGGGCGTTGGGCCGCTAGTTTATCGTCCAGGTGGACCGACAGCCGCCGTTGGCGAATCCGTATCAGAATTATCACTGGCACTCTTGAATATTTCAAAACGCGATAATACCGAGATCGAATGGAGCTTGCAGCCAAATAGCGGCGCGCACCGACCGTGACCAAGTCCGAGGGAGCACTGACGGTGGGACGCCGGCACAGCGGCGGCGCGGCGGCTTGCGCGGGCGACGCCGAAGCGCGTGCGACCGACCCATTCTATAAATAAGGCTTACTTCCTATACTCTATGGAATCAGAAGGCGATTTATGGCCGTTGAACCCATGAAAGCTTTTCAGAACGCATGACTAAGCCAAATTTTGAACCCAAAGGATATAATTTGTTTTCAATGTTGTGGTCTGGTTCGATGCCAAGGTCTCCTCTACTATACTATGTTTAAATATTATTCACCGTTTTTATTAGCCATGTTACGGTCTAAAATTACAATAAATTTTGAGTTTAATTTGATAGCCTTCAAAGTTTATTATTTTACATGGCCTCAATTAAGAAATATACACAAACATACTCATAAGTGCTCTCTGAACTAAACATTTAGATACTAACATAAGGCCTACACCACTCAAAGCAATGGAATAACTTAAGGATTATTACAAGTAAAATTGGCTCAATCACACCAAACTTGGACCAACAGACGGCGAGTAAACGCGTGCCTGTGAAATCAATTGCAGCTACATATTTTCCCAGCGGCTACTGGCTAACCGCTGTCGAGACAATAGGGCCAAAAAATAAAACAAAACGTTGGAAACTTGGAAGCGCTCGCCAGTGGAAGTCAAGAAGCGGTTGAGCAAACAGCCGCCCGCTCTGAGAAAGTAAAGTATACCGCATTCGCACGCAACAGCCACTCATCCAAGAGCAGGGACACTCGCACCGCACACAATAAATCAATAAGCAACTTCCTAAATATAAACTTTGCTCACAGCTACAACTATCTTGCTTAGTGATTTATTTATATTTTTTTAAGAATAAAGAAAAGAAACGAAGTGGTACATCAAAAACTGAAGATGATGATGATACACAAAACATCAAGCAAGAATTAATAGTAAATTTTCGCACTCATACTATCCTCAACACACAAAAAATCTGCTCATACCAGAACTCTAATATGACCCAGGATATTTAGTGCCTATTTATGAATAACATACCAAAATTCAAATTAAATTATTGATCCACTGTAAAAAAAAACATGCTAACCAAAGCAGACGATTAAACTTCCATCAGTTATATTGATATCGACCGACACGTGCTCGCTCGCCACGCAACGCATCTCTACGAGGAAATACATTTTCTAATTTCAATTAAAAATTATCTATTAATAAACTTTCAAACGTAATGCATATTTAATTTGACAATAAGTGCTGTAGCAAAGAGACATTAGCTGAAAGTCGAATTAATGTCGCAGAGAAGTAGATACATCTCTCCGACATTCATAATACGAGATAATCATTTGAAAATAACATGATTGCAAACTTAAATTACCAAGATAGACAAATATTAAAGTCCCTAATAAGAATAAAATTGTATATAAATATTCATCTCACCATATATGTGGTCGACGGATATGGTAACATTAGAAATCACAGCACAAAAAAGGCACAAAGTATAAGAATTAACCACATTCATGTAAGCATATTAATGGTAGCTACTCAGTTTTTTTGTCGCGATGATGGAATATCGCGGCGCTGGTTTTCAGTGGAACCAGACAAGATGCTTCAGAATCAATTAGTCAATATGACCAGTTAGAATCTAGAACCAACAATATACTATAACTTTTGTTTGAGGTTTAGATTGGCTGTTTAAATTGATCGTTTTGATTAAATAAAATATTTCTCCTCGAGTAACTCAGATCTTATATTCCATGTAATCAACCGGCGACAACTTTAGATTTAATATTTTCGCAATAGTCCCCGAGAAAGCCTTAAATTGGTCCAAACAATGGAACCTGTTTTGGAACAAACAGGCTGTGGCCCCGTGGAAACGGCGTGGAAAGTGGTGACGTAACGTCTGGCAAGGAACTAAGTATAATACACACACATACAAATATACAGGGTTCAGATACCACTTAGCAACCAGTAACGATATAGAGATACAAAACTACGAACCCCGTTAAGTATGTCTGATTGAATAATCTCTCTGTCTCGAAATTAAACGTTAAAACAATAGCTTTACTGATGTTCGTAAATGCAAGTGTGCAACTGTTGTCGAGAAACAAATAAACAAAACAGAATGTCATTATTACTTCAAGCGAAAGTGTATAAAAATTGGGGAAAATAATAGAAAATACTTGGTATCAGAACTATCAGATCACAATATTAAAAAGGTAATATAATTGATCATTGTTTTTACGTACGACGTTTACATGTGAAAATTATAAAGCACAACACAAGAAAACGACAAGGAAGGAGGCAGGAAAACACTTTTAGCTTATCATTACCTAAGAGTCTCAAAATCTATTTGCTTCTTGTGCTCAAATGAAATGAAAAAATATTATAATTCGTACTCCTTGGTTATTTCATTTCTACACAATACATTGTTATCAGATACGATAAGATAATTCGCTTACATTATTTTGGACCGAGTTTATTTGAGTCAGTAAGTAATTGATTTTTCTTAGGTTTAGTTTTTATCATGCCACTAATAGTGGTTATCTCTAGAATCAGCACTGGTTTAAATATTAACGTTTCTATTCCATACGAGTGTTACAAATGATGCTTACTTTGGGCTAGATGTAATAGATGTTAGTACTGTGAGTGTAGGAACATTATTATTGTTATTAATCTCTTACTCTTACTTAATCTAGTTATTTATCTTACTGAAAAATCAATTGTGTCTGGAATCTAATGTTTGCCGGTTAAGGTGCGAAAGAAAGTCTGCCTGCCTGTCTTTCTGTCTGTTACATTTCATCTCCCAAGCGGGCTGTTATAAGATAAAATATTACCTTTTGTTTCCCATTTTGGATAGTAAGTAATAGCTTGAAGAAGTTCCACTTACTTCCAAGGCCGTCGATGATGTACCGAAACTTTCTAATACAATAAAAGAAGACAAAGTATCACCGTCACCAGTACTGGCATTTATGTAAGAGGTATTCTAGTCCTTTTTACTTCCACACGCCTGATTAGTAATGTCAAGTACCTACCGTGTATTACGTTAGCCATCAGGCGTGTCGTGTGGAAGTAAAAAGGATGCAAGCACGCATAGGATAGGACGTCACAGCTTTGAATTACAAACAAGATAATCCAGTAGCCAGTTGAAGTGAGGACGGAAATTGGTGAATATGTCTCGGCATGTGCAGTGCGAAGGTGCGCATGTCCGCGCTATATACGGCGCTTCCGGGAGCGGCGACCGAACCCGGGACATTTTGTCCGGCGCACGCAAGCTACAACACCGGAGGTTTATTACCACTATGCAGCTTGATTGGACAAAAAATAAAGTGATAAATTCGTCTTTCATTTCATCAGTATACTACAGGACTTTCTTAATGGCTGTATTAGGTCTTGATTGTTTTTATGTGTACGTGATAAAAATGTTATTCAATTATGAGTCCAACATTCGCAACCTCGGAATCTGGATTTGTATAATTGAGATCGGCACACTTATTCACAACTGTCGGATCACAGATTCGATTCAAAACCTTTCATCCTATCTCTCTTAAACGCACCGCGATAAAAGTAACAGTAAGGTAGGGCGTGTATCATTTTCCACACCAATTTTAAACGCCAAACTGGAGTTGGTACCACCTTCACCTTACAGAAGATCGCGGATAGATAACACTGCTTCGTAATGTGGTGTTCCTACGGTGAGTAAAGCCGCCAGAGCTGACTGAGGGCAGTTTGGGAGCAGGAGACGAGCCTCAAATGCAGTCAACACAACGCGTTCTCTTGATTCTTACAGTGTATCCAACGCGTGAGTAGTAGTGCCCAAAGTGCTATGAGTGTCAGTAGACTATGGTAACCGGTTACCATCAGGAGGGGCGTACGCTTGTTTGCCAATTGTTTTAGATTTGACAACGATTTTTTTAATTATTTTTTTTTCTAGCCCAAAGTAAGCATCATTAAGAGCTTGTGTTATTCTAGATAACGGATTAATATTGATAATACTATGTATATAAATATTAGAAATATACTAAATAAACATATAAACATCCATGACTCGTGGACAAATGCTCGTATTCATCATACAAACATTTGCCCCTACCGGGATTCGAACCCGGGACCTCTTGATCGAGCAGCCCGTATAGCAAGGGGTACAGACCACTCGACCAGATATCGCGTAACATACTTCCTACTCCTTTTTGAAGCGCTTGAAATGTAAATTTAGATCGACAACGCAATTTTTATTTATATTTGACTAAACATCATCAACATACCATCAGTACCTACACCGCTTTTGCGCAAGTTTATTCAAACAATATTGTATTTAATTGTCCAAATATTATGTTTGAAGCGCGGGCCCAAGATAAGCAAATAAGAAACAGAATCTTCCTAAATAATAAATGTATGCCATGCATAGATTAATAAACTTACGAACAACGAGGAGGCGGAATATGTGATGAGTAGTCAGTTGTCAGGTAGATCGACGAGCTTGACAGCTTAGAAGATCACAGTCAGTTTCACAACTCCTCCGGTTGGCAAAAGTATGATTACTTTTGCCGTAGGAAGACCGTGCTGGTGGGTAGATGATGTCACCCACCAGCAGATGACATCAGCAGACCTACCATGAAAAGTTTTCAGAAGTTTCGGATCACAAATTAGAGAGTTTTTTGACGTTCATTTTAGATTATTTTTAGGGAAACCTATTATTTTGTTTACCTCATTAACGTTCTTCATTAGTGCAAATGAAAGGTTCTAAATAAAAAACCAAACTCATGGTAGTTCCTTGTCTCGATTTTTACTATACTTATCGCTCGTCTCCGAATTTATTTTTGGATTGAATTATTCATAGGAGGTTCTCTGATCGCAGTCGTAACTGATTCCTGTTTCGATGAACATCTGATGATATTGTGAACAAATATTTGCCAAGGTATCTGCATGCACAGTGCAATGTGCGTCTGAGTACGGTCCACAATCTTTTCTATATCCATCGTGACATTATTTTCGATGATGAGATTTTGCTCAGAAAACTATCAGCACACAATTGACAGTGAAGCAGATTGGTGTGTTTCTGTGTAACGATTGGCGGTATGATTGAAGGTCATAGGACACAACAAAATCTCTTATTCTCTTGTATCCAGAATGTTAACGTCTGCAACCGAGTGGTCAGTTCAGTATACTGTCTGCCAAGCCCTCTGGCTTCCGGATTCAAATCCCGTCGGAGACGGATGTTTTTAATCCTGCTTTGACTCAGGTTATATGCATGCAGCAGGGCACACCGAAGCCGGCTTGCGGCAGTGCGTTCCACTCCCAGGCCGTGCGCATTATATGTATAGGATGAAGAAAAGCGCTTATTGCGGATGTTTGGTATATCAACCAGGTCAAATATATTTCTTTATAAATTATCTATATTTCTCCGTTATCTAATATCCATAACACAAGCTGTCAACGTTGCTTGATTTTTCAATATCAAGTATATAGTCTTTAATATTTCAGGTTTCTTTACGCGATATTTCCAACAAGAATGCGAATGTCCAACAAGAAGCATGGTCCATCTTGTAATTGGTAAATTTAAAAACATGTTTCTTGTTGGACATCCGTTGATATAAAAAAAGCACAGCTCACCTTACAGATTCGATATTTTCAAAGTTGTACGAGTTGGTAATAAACCTAAACTGTGTAGAGTTGTTTTATTACACGTCTAGGTAGGTGTGTACGACATGGATGGACCAATTAATAGCTTTAACGATCAAGGAAGTCGTCTCGAGGATCGTCGCGCAATCGCACGTTTTATTGCGTAATTAAATTGAAAAACAACGTCTTTATTAGATACAGTTTTTAATTCTTAACGGGGTAGATCTTGGCCTTCATCTCACCTGATGGTAAGTAGTTAACAGGCCTAAGTTGGAAGCGAACATCCGGATTCCTCAACCACAGACGAACTGGCTATCTTACCTCCAACTGCCGGAACACAACAATGCTATTACCTACTAATAAAAACCTAAACTAGAAAAATTTCACGTCTTGAGGCAGGGATCGAACCCGCGACCTTTCGCAATCCGGGCGACAGCTCTAACCATCTGAGTTACCCAGGACTTGGGATATCCCTTTGAAATTCTTCTAGTCTATCTGTATGAGCTAACGTCCACCCTGCAATGTCGAAATATTCTATTTCAACATCCGAAACGAGTATTTTTACAAATACCTACGATTCGGTTAAGTTGGGGCATTGCTTTCAAATATTCCTTATTTGTTGATTTTAACATTATTATAAATGTTTGAAAAAATATTTACTAATAAAAAAAGCATGAAACATTTATAATTTTTCAAAAATTTATAATAATGTTAAAATCATCAAATAAGGAATAATGCTATTACCATTATACATAAACTTTCTTTAAAATAGGAATTTTCTGCTCTCGATCCATAAGCATACCTTCGACCTTAAACAGATAAATTGCTTCTTGAATTGTTAAATATAAACTTTTTCTTCAATTGTTGACTAATTAAATGTGATTGACGATTACTTAATTGTGTCATTCATTGAGTACCGAATAATAGCAAAATAAAACACAATTGTTATGCAGATAGTGAAAACCACAATTAGGTAACAAAAACGTATTTAAATTAAAGTTATCCTGCTAAAATATTAATAAAGCCACGAATTGTTTCATTAACCGTAACATAATGACCTAATAGTTTTCATTACGATTCGCAATAGGTAGGATTTGATAATGGAAGTTTTTCATTGCTGTTTTGATATGGTCATTAAATACAATTATCAATGGTTTGTGAGAAACGGATTAGTAAAAAAATATTATTGTCGTGGGCTATCGGTCGGGTTATCTTATCAGGCGACATTTTATAGTCAGTCGTTGATTGCGAAACAGCCAATCGCGGAATGGAGACCAGAAGGTACACCCACCAGACTGCAGCAATATTCGTTATTAAATTAGCTATAATCTGGTTGCATATGATACCTACCAATTATTGTACAAAATAACTATTCTCATTACTTACAATTTAAAATTTATCAATTCACATTATAGATAATAGAACTTCATGATACTTACTACTATTTTATTTGCTAAGATTCTTGTAATAAATTAAAACAAACACTATGTTTACTGATATATTACTTAGCCTTGCGATGAACAAGTAACTTAAAGCAGCACAAAGTAGTAGGTATCTTGGTTTTTAGAGAGCTGTTTTAAACATAGCTCTAGAATTACCACAGTCATCAAAGTAACTGAGTAAGATCTAAGCAAAAAACTGATACATGCATTGCATGGCGTAATCTTTGAGACAAGCATGTACCTACTGGGGAGCTCTCTCGATAGTCTTCAAGTGTGTCCAGACAGACAGATATAGAGATGTAGTGATCTAGTGTAAGAGCAGTTTTCATACAATCTTTCAAGTCAATTATATTGCAAAGGAACAAACCGATTTTACCACAACTTGCCATGCGTAAGCAAAACAGGAAAGTCTAAAAATTTATCAGAGGTTTTTTCTAAAAGTCTAATAATGAAGATATTGGTAATTTTTGCTTTATATGAAAAGCTAAATGTTGCCGTTACTCTACAATAAAAATGTTTTTCAAAAATCCTCTGACTCTGATAACTATTTGGACTTATCTGGCTTGCTTAAGTATGTAAATGTAAAGTCATAAGATAATCGATTTGTTCGTTTCCAATATTTACTGGTCGAAATTTTTATGGAAAGCCGTGTGGCGTTAATAGTCCCCTGTTTCTGGACTGTGCACTGCGCTTCCGAATTCCTAAGCACGGCTTATATAACTTAATCTTTATGGGTACGCTACTGGGTTCAACAGCAGCAAAAAACCAAACACTTTAAAATATTTATCATTTTATTGGAAAAGGCAATCCTTGAACGATAACAATGGATTAGCTAACACTTGAGTAAACACCGACATAGTGACACACGCTTAACCAGAAATTACGTTTAGTGCATCTCTTTCAAACAAATACGATATGAAAAAGACCGACGATTTCTTTACAAGGTTGTCAATATTTGCTAAACAATTGCTGGCAAAACATAAAAGCTTGAATTCAACGACGGCAAATCATTGAGGTTTTTTCACAAGTCTGAATCAAGCTGTTATAATTTATTTACTTACGATCACGAAACAAGTATCTTAATTGGATTAAAGTTATATTGAAAACTAACTATGGATATAGAACAGAATTAGAAAAGTAAAACATCTATTCTTAAAACGTATTCGTGAAACAATAACCTTGCCAAACGTTGCTCCGACCTTCCTCTTAATGCAATTCCGTGAATAATTACTTTACATGTCAAGCATTTAGCTTGTTAACAATGACATAATCGTTTTTAAGGAAAGACTTGAAATAAACGAAGTTAACTTCGCTTTGAATGTGGTTGCAAATATGATAAGGAAACTAATTGAAATAGTAGGTACATCTAACAACCTCTAGCATGCCTAAGTAGTTAAGTTAAAACTTATACTCCTAAAGGTAAGCTGTAATAGGGTTAGAAAAATCAAGCTTGTAACGTAGAGGTGTGCAAGTCCAATAATTATAGCACCGGTACGTCACTGTATATTTAACTTGTAAAATAAAGGCACTCTGTAACAAGATAAATATAAACTTAAAAACTGAACACTTCAAAACACTGAAACTGGATACACACTTAACCAAACTAAGCCTATTAAAATAAGGAAATTACAAAAGTGCCTTGAGACTAGTGAAATATTAATTTAATATGAAATCCGGAATGTTACATCGATTATAAAATAATATAATATCGCCCAAGCTAACGGCAAGCGTCGAGAGCGAGACACTGGTAAGTTAATGAGCTACGTCTCCTCTCACGGTCAGCAATAGAATTATTTTTGAAAGGGAAAACCGGATCAAGCGCAAATGTATGAATTTGAAATTATATTACTTTTAAATATTGCCAGTAAATTTAGAAAGAGATAAGAGGTGCTATAACATCGCAATGTTATAGTAGATACCACGTACGTTACAAGCTGTGCCCATATTTCCTTAGATACGGCTTTTAAAATACGGCGATGATTCTCTTGATAATCTGTGTTGAGCTATAGCGATCACTTTGGCGTCGACGATCACATAATAGTCAATTGTGGCATTATATGCTAGAGCTATGTTGGAACCGGTAGCTGATGCGCCGGCGCTGCTCGCCTTCACCCACATATTGAATTGTTAATAAACACCTGTGACTCATCACACGTAATCGTAAATCTCTCATAACGCATGCTTGGAAAGTAAAAGTTGATGTAGCGAAGACAAACGTGCCAGTGAGGTGAGCGTGCGCACGCTGCCGCTGAGATTCTGACAAATTGTTTTGCTAAGCACTCCGCCGGCATGATCAGTGTTGTAACATTCAAGGCGCCTCAAACGTATTAGCAAGGCAAGGACTTGATCCCCATCACTGTCATAAGCTTCCCCATGGAAGATCATATCTCCATGGAAGACCAATGATATCATCAGAATCATCATCATATCAGCAGAGAGACGCCCACTGCTGGGCATAGGCCTACCCCAAGGATCTCTAAACCGATCGGTCCTGCGCTGCCCTCATCCAACGGCTTCCCGCGACCAATGATATAATATCCCATAATTTAAATAAACAAACTATTAACAATATGCAATAAATAGCAAGGCAACAGATGTTTAAAACCAGTCATAGTTAAGCAAAAATACGCAATTTTGCATACGTAGACGTTTGAGTACCACCAAACAAAAACCAAACTAACCAATCGATTTTAAAAAAATAATAAGAGACTAAATGGTGGCTATTCCGCATCGAACAAAAAAGGATTACCTACGTAAATCGTATCAGAAATCTCGGCTTAATCGGTGTACATTAATAGAAAAAAAAACATCTTAAACCGAATTGAGAACCTCCTTGCTTTTGAAGTCGGTTAACAAAACTTGCAATAAACAAGTTATTACGTTATATACTTGCGACTCTTTGATAAATACCTACTTAAATTTAATTATTTTATCCTTTTCAGTTTTTTGAAGTCGGTTTTAATTTTTGTTTTAAATTTTTTTTTCACAATTTTTAGTGATAACTTTCTACGTTCAAAGCTAAATGGGTTACCGTCAACTTATATATATTGTTTCCTACTATCGTATCGTTTCACTAAAAAGTCATTGGAAAAGCAAAAATTCGCAATTACGCATATGTAGACGACTTCATAATTTCAGTTTTTTTACATTTAAAACTAAAGTACCTAACTGTTTTTGAAAAAAATTTTATGGGACCAAATGGCAGCTATTCCGCATCGAACAAAAAAAGAATCACGTAAATCGGATCAGTAATCTCGGCGTAATCGGTGTACATACATAGAAAAAAAAAAAAAAAAAACATACCGGCCGAATTGAGAACCTCCTCGTTTTTGAAGTCGGTTAAAAAATAGAAAGAAACTGACAGTTAGGTAGGACTAATATAAGAAGGTGCTTATCTTAGTAGACCAGGTGGTCATCCTGTAACTTTTAAAGCAAATCCAAAACCAAAGTGTTTACAGTAGTGGAAGTTTGACAAGCTTGTTTGCAACTTATTGTTAGTTAAGGTGATATGATAGATCATCACCGCCAAATGCTGCGTTATAAGGCAAGACATCAATTACAATGACGTCATGGTAAAGACGAAGTGGGTCTGCAAATAACTCCATAGTGAAAATAAACTGTGCGAATAAGCCTGCTCATTCTGATTGACAGGGACCGAAGGTATCTAAAATATTTTCAAAGCATGGAACTGAGGAGCTCGGTGGCTTCTCGAGTTGACTCTAGTGGTTTGAGCGTTCTAGTTTTGATTACAAAAGCAAAGCAACTTTCGCCATGGTCGACCCTTGAATGGGTCAATCATTTAACTCCTCCGTGCTTCGGAAGGCACGTTAAGTTATTGGGTAGGCGTAGTGGTGTTATGGCCTAAGCTCTTCAAGTGTTTCTCCCTTGTAGGAAGGCCTTTGCCCAGCAGTAGGACGCATATAGGCGGGTGATGATGATGGAGCTCGAGAACTAGCATATTTTGTGGTGGTTGTAAAGTTTTTAGGATTCTTATAATTTCCACATTATTAAAATTTTGTGCATTTCGGCTATGATTTTATCAATAGATTTCAGCAAAGAGTCCGCTATGCAGAGGTGGTGTCTATCAAATACATTGACAATTACGACACAATCATATTGCAGTTATCCGGTGACCGCAAGAGTACCGTTCTCGCGATCAATCTCAAGCTAACGGCGGACAGACAATGTCACCAAACGGTACCCCGCACCTGGCCTTGTCCACTCGATTATTATTTACTATGTTGAAAATCCTATAGACAGGCCTATTGCTTCCGAGAAAGCTGTTCGTGTTCCCGTATCCTGTTCAAGAGCCTTTCTTGCAACAATATCTTAACGAAACTTTGCGGACGACGTTCGAAATAACGTTCTTAATTAAGTATCACTGAATACTTGATTTTTCTAACTATGGTTGCGATCACAATCAATTTTAATTTCACATCACGTCCATAGCTACTTAAAATGTCAAATAAAAAAAATCGTAATCCTTAATGTTGGAGTTAAAGATAGTGAATAAGCCTTTCAGCATTTCTTAAAACCGACCAAACTTATCCAAATATTAAAGGTTTTTCGATGAGCCAAATTATGAAGAAAAAGAATTGTGTTACGCTCTTGATTAGGAGGCTGTTGTTTATGTGTATTCCCATACTCATAATAACACAGACATTTCATCAGAAATTGTTGTTCTACTATATTTAAATTTGAGTGAATTTGATTTAAAACCGCTTATTCAAACGAGAGCGAGCGTCCTTTGCTAATTAGGAAATAATTCTGGCATTCTAGTACCATAAAATAGAATTACTCTAGACAAGGTCTCGCTCTCACCTGTTGTAGATTTTCCAACAAATAAAGGCAAAGTAATTTTTGCACAACTCCTTTTTTAAGGTAAGCGCACCTGCGATATCAAGCGATTTGCTTAATTGCAGATGTCTGTAGGCGATGTTTACCACTTACCATCAGGTAGAACACCTGCTTGTTTTTTGTTCTTAGATATTTTGCGATTGTTCGAAGGAGAAATGAGTTAGTTTCTATATCGTATCATTACAGAAGAACTGAGTGACCGTGGACCAAACTATCTCAGGAATAATTGCTGGTTTTATGCTCCCAATTTCGTCTCTAAGCAAATTTCATCTCAGAGAAGACGGCGGTCTGTGAGATACAGATGGATAAATATAACATAACAAACTATATATAGACGACGCTGTTTTATTTAGAAGAATCACAATCTTTACACATATCTATACGTACCTGAACATAAAAACTTAGCTAACCTAGATAGTTGCACGTGCCCATGGGCTCTAAGGCATTGTAGTAATATTACATAATCTTTATCAATAGTACTTGACATGAATTGGTTACGCGATTAACATTCAATAGAATATACGGTCCCAACAAACAAGTTCGCTACCTATTCGTCTTCGCCCCCAGAAATCGTACTTTACGCAGTAAATACAACTTCGATACGGGTCTTGCATGACTAAATCAAGATAGAAAAGATAAATGGTATTGTTATTGTAGATAAAGGTTTAGAGGCTTAGATAACAACACGAGAAGAATTAAGAGAAGACAACGAAGAGGCAGATTATTTAGGAGTTTAAGAAACTACTCCGATAAAAGAAATAAATAACGTGCTCTTTGCATAAATAACTATTAACGTAAACGTTCCCTATTTGAACCGATTGGGACGAATAACGAATATCACTGGAGACCCATAACAGTAATTGCAAAGGGGGATGGTTAACTTAGTGTCTCGACGCCCTCGGGTAAGTCACCAAACAAAACGTGTAAAGGTCGACAAACTCAGATGAGAATATTGTAAAAATGCAGCAACGAATCTACGTGCAGAATAATTGTTACATTACTTCGATTATGTTTGAGCAAAGATTAAATCGCAAAGAAACCTAAGTAGTCGTTTTAATTTCAATTTACAAGATTAATGACGGAAATACTATATTAATCAAAATGCAAATAGTATGAGAATTCAAAAACAATCACGGACAATCATTAATCAGTTGAAACACAAGATCAAATTCACATTACTTAGTGCAGTCAATATGATTCATATGACTTGATGAGAAAGGTTGAATCGTGATCCCGATTTCATCTTACGCAATTACGGTCTTACTTATTAACGATTACTAAACTTTTATTAGTTAATACTGTTATTTTTTTAGTTACCTACTAAAATAGGTTTATGGGTTTATGAAACAAAACTGAACAATACTTCTGCTATAGAGCCGTCAAAATATATTCTTGAGGCGTTTGGTGAATTCTCGGAAAGTCTTCGGGGAATACCAATGCGAACGCAAGCTTCTTATAAATAGGTATTTTGTTTTAAAATGCGCTCTATATGTATAACAGCGGAATCTTGTAGTATATATGTATATGTATATTGAGGCAGTGACCTAGTTGGCCTGTTATTCTTATATATATTTTTTTTGTTTTTTTTTTGTTTTCCTTCTCTTTAATGTTGTTATTATTTTTAGGCTAATAAACTCTTACTTTTTTTCTTTCTATAAATCAACAGAAACAGTAATATAGCAATGCTATGTACCCACTTTTGTTTGGCAGCTCGAAACTCATATGGCTTTGGTAAAAAGAATCATGATCTGTACTTAGTCCAACAAAATAACTAGATCCTGACAGTTGGAAAGTTAGGAGTTTAATTTTGTAAATATTTATGGAATAGCGCCGCACCCCCCAAGTTTAAACGGATGATCTCTAATTAGCGAAAAACCTCGCAATGGCAAACAATATCTATAGTCGACTGACACGCAAATAACATAATTTTATGTAGACTTTGTTTATTTCTTGAGCTGTCCATAATGTCCATATCTCGGTTCAGCCATTGCAATGGCGACGTGGCGGCAAATGCACGTCTAGATGTTCTCAACTACCTAGATGTTCTCAAACGACATAAAAATTATAACATACAAGGTCAATTTCAGATCCAACCCCGCAACTGGTAGCTAAGTATACCAAAACTAATATTATAAATGCGACAGTATGTATCAGATCCTGGGAAGGACATAGGATACTTTTTGGAACGATAACAGACATCTACAGGGGAGCCGCGGATGAAGGCGAGCTGACACTAGTGTACTATATTTTTATCGTCGTTCGCGTCGAGGTTAAATGCCAAAGTTCCAACAACTAACATGACTTTGTTCTGGCCGAAAATATGAAAGGAAATGATGATCACATGAGAACTATCACGACGCAGGTCTTAGTTAACTTTCACAGGGAGCTTTCATTCGGCATCAAGCGTGTCTAATTCTTCAATATCAAATGTCGGAAAGCACCTGCACCTACTTATAGTAACCGGAGCGGCCATTCGATCCGCGGCCACCGGACACCGTTACGGCTGCGCGGGAGTCGATCCGTGCCGCTCCAGCTGCTGCCTTCGACATACGAGAACTGGACACCCGACCTCATCAATTATGCCGGACTCAGCTGAGAACAGCTCACATACTATGTGACTTGACAGCAAGCAAGGACCAATTATAATATGATGTGGTCTGCCTGGAATGTGTGCTTATTACGTTAATATAACAAATAATACTTTATAGTGTTTAACTTTAAGTATTACTTATTATATTTAATTTTGAAACTATTTATTACTTATATAACAATATCAACAGCTGAATCGACAAGATGTCACAAGTCATAGATTAACATGGTGGATATGTTACAGGCAAAACTCATAACCGGTCAAAACCACTTTTAACTGCAAAAAGCAGGCAAAAGTGGTTGTGACCTATGCCCTTAGTTAACAACAATTTTGACTGGTTTTTTTGGTGGAAGTGGTTTTAACTAAAGACATTGGTCAAAAGCTCTTATAACTGCAAAAATATTGGGTAATAATGTTTGTGTTGAAGAGTTTTGTTTTGATTGGTGGGTTAAAGGTTTTTTTAAAGCCACTTATAACCATCATCGTTATATAATTGGTTATAAGTGGTCACAAAAAATAACTTTGCCCAGTAAAAGCATGACTAATAAGGAGAAATCTTATAAGTAAACTTAAAATTCTTATTGACCAAAACAGTACAACTTTAAGCAAAGATACTTTTTGACAAGAATTAGAAATGTAAATAAGTTATTACCACACACACCACAAGAATGCAATATAATGAAATAATTTACACAGAAATTATGAGCAGTGTTGTAGGTGAAGTCTTCAGACGATAGGAGTCGAGCTGCAGTAACATACATTTGCATTAATTACTAAACTTGCTCATTGGTTGTGACATCTCATGAACATGTGTTTTGCACAGTACTTTAGTTTTAACAAATTAAACAGTTTAGAACGAGCTCAGTGCGTAGTGGAGTGCTCTGGTTTTAATTAAGAAAACCAAGTAGCTTTCACTATCCTGGGATGGGTCAGTAAAAATTTTGTCATCTAGAGCTCTACCGTGGTGGGAAGCCTCGTTAAGCAGTTGACTCTGATGTTGTGGCAACCGCTTTAACCCACCATTCTGCATTGAGCCAGTGTGGTGGTGTTATGGCTCACACTGCTGTGGGTATATTGACTGGTGATGAAAATGATGAGAAAGATGATGAAGCATTAATAATTTTACCTGCCAAGCCACAAATTCCAGACATAATAGGTTTTTATTTTTTGAGCCGCAAAAGACTCCTTTTTTTATACAACTAGATGACAAACAAGCTGACGGCCCACCTGATGGTAAGCGGTTAACGCTGCTTATAGACACCTGCAATAACAAGGGAACATCACTTGATATTGCAGGTGCGTTGTCATCCTGAGGCCTAAGATGAAATGCTGTCCATGCCCAGTAATTACATTACATGCCCTCCTGGTAGTTGAAGACAATTAAAAAACGTCAATCTGTGTCTGGAATCTGAGCCTTGACAGGTTAATGTCATAAACTCTTGAAAGTGTATGTGGCTCCATGGTTAATACATTACAAAAGCAGGTGGGTTTATTTTAGTTAAAAGTACTCTGTACAATAATTGGGTTGGAGGGTGATAATGATTAGTGTTGTGATTATTGCTGGATTGTTCGTTTAAATCACAAAAAGTTGATTAACATATAGTTTAATGTTTCTGCATTGGAAAATTCCATCATTATTAGCACTTACATTTTTTAAAGTCTAGCAAATGGGTTCTAATTTCAGTCCTATTGCTTATGTAAACATGATGATGCACATACAAATTCATGCATTTATATTAATATTTCGTTGCTAACCAGCCCACATTCACTCACACACAATAGAAAATCATTTTTTTAATGCACAAATTAATTTTATGTTGATCTCTTTAAAAACTTTTTTTCCTATTGTATGTGAGTGTGACTGGTAAGGGATGAATGTTATAGGTAATAAACTATAGGTACCACAATAAAAGTTGTATCCTTTCCGCTAATATTATTATGATTAATTTTATATTTTACCTAACATATCATGTGATAAATAATGAAAAATAAACATGCCAGTAACACACAGTTATCACCATGAATAGTCAAGGACATGATAATTGTCTCTACCATGATATAATCACCTGTCATCTCTACACTAATTACCATTATTTTGCTAAGTGATTGTCAAGGAAAATACAAATCATTTTACTTTACTTCAATTTGAATGACCATAAAATGAAAAAATACTTGATAATTCTGGCAATTAGCAAAAGGTACATCGTTATGCACCTCATAGGTGCAAGCACTATCAATAACTTACTTAAAATCATTTAGTTTAATCTATTATATCAATAAGTATTGTGATTGTATTGTATGAACTCTCAATTAAGCGATTTACACGAATGTATATGATCTAGATTACCTATGTTAGTTACAATGATAAAATTGACAAAGCATACATTTCAGAGAGAAGTTTTAACCACGATAATACGGGAGTTAGGGACGCATGAGAAAAATCGATAATTCGTCCAATAAACAAGACAACGATGAGTTGGGTTGGTTCTAATAAGAAAAGTAATGAACTGAGCATTGACCTACATACATTTTACACAATATTATTGGAACTACGATGAGTACTATTTAAAAACAACAAAAAACTACCAGCCGGTGTACTCACCCATTTTGTATCACCTGCTCGTGCGACGTCCGCCGGCCAAATATACAATTTATTTGTTAACTCTCCTTTTCATTATCACAGTACACATTTATTGTTACACAAACACCACTTTTTTTGTTAAAACTCAGTGTTATTTAAATTGAATTCTAGTCACAAATGTTTTTAATAATTGAAAAATAAATGGAGTAATACAAGTTCAGTGTGCAACTGTCAGCTCAGCTCAGAAACCGCGCGTGCGTTCAGAATCGTCGTCCGCAAGCTTTGTGTCGCGTTCGCATATCGTGTAATAATTTTTCAAGTACGTAGGCAAGAGACGGTCACGCTGAATAAATAACTGCAAAATCATGCCCTTGAAATGACTTTTTATGCTTACAGTAGTTTATAGTATTCCTCAAATAGTTTAAAGAAAATCATTAATAAATTGAAAAGTTAATTCATGAAACAAAATCTTGAATTTTTAGTGACCTCTATGTGTATTACTGAACGTCACTTTGTACTTTTGAACTTTTAATTAAGGGGGAATTACCGGATACCTACCCAATGGAAAGTCAAATTCGTCAATTCCCACTTAGGGAACGTTCCCAAAGAAAATATATAAATTCTTGCTTCAATTGATACCTTTAACAATGACAATTTCAAAATATTTTTAAAATACCCTTACAGAGTACTCTTGTTCTTATGGTGTATACATAGCAAGTTGAGCTCAATTGTGACGAAAATCATTCGAAAATAAGTGGATAGATGTTATACTTTCTCAGCTCGTACCAAGGATGATGCTAGTACTAAACTAAGACTTTAGAGTTACGAGTTACTATTATGAATCACGAAATTCAGTTCAGATGGCTTTTTAAGAGGGTCAAACTGAAAGTTATTAGAAAATCTAAAACTGAGCAAACTAGGTAGTAGTTAAGTTACTTATTCGTTTTGTAATAACTTTCCAAAATATTGTCCATTCACATCAATACTGAAACGACTTAAACTTAAAAGACTTTGCCCACTCGTCCTTTCAACCTGTCCTTCCAAAAAAACGAGGTTACCAACTTTTTCCTACGCTTCGCCCTCTCTTCACTTTAGCTGACAACTCCTCGTAAGGAAACATTCACTGAGCAGACTGTCTTTCGGTTTCGGGATCTTAACAGTAAATCCAGCTTTCGTCTCCCTTATACCTATGTCGAACACGGCATTTGAGTCACCTTCGTTAAATCTTTAAACCATTTTACGACACCAATCAACACGACGGAGTTTTTGGGCCTCGGTCAAATAAAAAGGTATCCACCGGGCACAAAGCTTTCTGACCTGATCATTGAGGATTTTGTGCACTTGACTCATACCATTGCCTAAGCTAGTCCGAATCTGTTGATAGGTCACTCTTTTGTCAGTCTCAATCATACGCCGCACAATAGCTAATGATGTTATCTTCGGTCGTTGCAGTAGAAGGCCGTCCCTCATGCAGATCATCGGTAACATTAGTGCGACTACGTTTTAAGCTCATTAAACCCCAGGAAGTTTTTGTAAACAGTGGCACGAGATGGGGCTTCATCAAGAAAGGCCAATCGAAGTCTATAATATAAAGTCATAAAAAATCATTAGGTGACTAGGTATAAGAAATTTTTCTAGCGTTTAATAAAATTCATGCTGACGGAATTCAGTCAATTTTTCAATTTGCCGCCAACTCGTAAAACAAATGACAAATGAATGTAATACATAGGTACCTAATCAATAGTATTGGAAAAAAAAAGTTCAATTTTAAAAATTATTGCTTTCCCTCATAAGATAAGGCGTAAACTTAGTTATTGTTCTGAGGCAGTGATCAGATCAGGAGGATCTCGTTGGCGTATTGGTTTAAGCGCTCTGGTTTCGATACGAAAAACAAAGCAACTTTCGTGATGGTCGATCCTGGGATGGGTCAAACAAAGTTTGTTATCTCGAGCTCCTCCGTGCTTTGGAAGGCAAGTTAAGCCGTTGGTCCCGGTTGTTACTGCAACCACTTTAACCCACCAACCCGCATTGGGCCAGCGTGTTTGTGTTATGGCCCAAACTCCTCATGTGTTTCTCCCATGTAGGAAGGCCTGTGCCCAGCAGTGGGACTTATATAGGCTGGTGATGATGATGATGATGATGATGAGTGATCAGACATCAAAAAAATATATTATGAACAAGTGTTCGAGTGCAAACCCATTTATAAATGTGTGTGTGTGTGTGTGTGTGTGTGTGTGTGTGTGTGTGTGTGTGCGCGTGCGTGCGTGCGTGCGTGCGTGCGTGCGTGCGTGCGTGCGTGCGTGCGTGCGTGTGTGTGTGTTTAACTCAAAAAATTAAAATCCGACTTCAAAAATTCAAAGCTCGTTTTCACTAACATTTTTAGCGTTATGAGTCTCCCTAGCGTTTTTTATCTCAGTCTTCCTAAAGTAGATAGAAAGAGACAAATGTCGTTAAAAACCCTAAGCCTACTGAAAACGGACTTAAAAAACCGGCCAAGCGCGAGTCGGACTAGCCCACGAAGAGTTCCGTAGTATTATCTATAAACAAGCGTCTACTTGTTGCCATTATCAATATCAAGCAAAAGCAAGCAAAAAAATCACGTTTGTTGTATTTGTATAGGAGCCTTCTTAAATATTTATCAAAAATCCACAATTTTGCATACATAGAAGACTTAATTATTCCAGATACTTTGATTTAAAAACCAAACAACTTTCTTAGACCTAAGTACATAAAAAAATATACCAACTGAATAGAGAACCTCCTCCTTTTTGAAGTCGGTTAAGAACAGATCTCACAGTTCTTCATTACAAAAAAAAAATATTATTATTGAATTACTATACATTACTTACTATTATTGATGATGGTGATCATCGTATTCGTAATGGTATACATACAGCTATTGAATACCTTAATGCCCACTTAGGCACTTGCAAAATAATATAATAAATATTAAGACCAACTGGGGGAAAGCAGTTGGGCGACTGTTAAAAGGCAAAATATTATCTTGAGAGAAGTCTAAATAACTTATGCAATACCTTACCAAAAATGTAACCATGACGCGAGATGAGACAGCAATAGCAGATTTTCATCATTCTTATCTCCAGCCTATATAAGTCCAACTGCTGGGCACAGGCATTCGTACAGCATGAAAAATCAGGCCGTAGCACCACTACGCTAGCCCAATGCGGGTTGGTGGGTTAAAGCCGTTGTAGTTACATCCGGGACCAATACAGCTTAACGTGCCTTCCGAAGCACGAAGATTAAGATTACAGTTTAACCCATCCCAGGATCGACTATAGCAAAAGTTGCTTTGTTTTCGTAATTAAAACGACGCTCACCACCTCCTCACCCACCACCTCCTCACTCACCACCTCCTCACTCACCACCTCCTCACTCAGCAGATTTCAATCATTTCAAATAATTAGGACTCTATGAAAAATATTCTGCAAAGATAGATTTTGTGAAAACTAACATGGTGGCGTTTTTATTTCTTCAATTGTTATTTAAAATTCTTTTTTACTTGAATATTATTATAAATGTTCCAAAAAATTATATTTACTAGTAAAAATATCTATACTAAAACTCACGTCCCCGCCTCAGGACGTAAAATTTTTTTTCTAAGTTAGATTATTTTAGAAGTAAATAAATGTTATTAATTTTTAAATTAAAATAAATATTTACATAAGTGGGCAATAAAAGTTCGTTAGCAGCTGTGGTTAGATCAGTTATTCAGATTGTGAAAGGATCTTTCTTAGTGACTTTTAACTGCATTTAGTAGATTTTATTCGAAACGGCCTCAGGATTTTTTGCCATTCCATATATTTTCGATTGGAACAAGAACAATGTGAGGTTTGTTTGTTCTAAATCGTCGAGAAAGAACCAATTATGTAGTAAGAAATGAAACAAACTCGAACAGATTCATAAAATAAGTGCTTTATTGATTAAAATTAGTAGGTAATATAGGTACATAGTTTTAATAATAACGTGAAGTTAAGAAAAACATATGCTGGGTTGCTCGTGGTAGGTACTAAACTATTTACACAATTTTTAGGAGAAGAAAAATTAACAAAAATATATTATCTTCTGTTTGACGCAGACACCCGGAGAGACTCCGGTAACTTACTGCGCCTCGCGGCTGTCGCCAGAATTTATGTCACAAAACCCGCGGGCTTTAATATACATATTATTCTCCAAAGACATTATAAACTTAATAAACAATAAATAGATCTCTATATCATGTCTACCTTTAAGAACCGCGCACTTCAAGCTAGGACGATCACTAGAAATTACATATAAAAAACAACTACTTATAAATAAAATTTAAAGATCTAAAGATGAGGAATAGCGAGTGCCGCGTCGGAGGTACAGTCGACCACAGAAGTAGCTTAACACTTTAGTACCATGTCGCACAGACTATTGCGCTCGTTATTAATAGTGCTACCGTACTAATATTGATGCCATAGTTATAGTGACAGGGAAATAAAGTGTTCAGCTACTTCTGTGGTCGACCGTACCTGTGCCGCCCACCGCGCGCCACGGGACCACTCATTGCAAACTGACCTTCGCTGGTCACAGCTACTTCTGGTTCTGAGGGCCTACACAAGACCTGGCCTGGCCTTTCGATAATGGCCCTAATTCTGGAGAACACATGCCAAGTCTAAATTTAAGTTCAGTGCATTTCTTTCTCTCGAAATGAAAACGAAAAGGATGGCTGTCATATAATTTGATATTTAGAAACGTGCGTTCAATTTTCGACCTTATTGAACGTACATACCAACATGCCGTCAAAAATTGTCTATGGTTTGTTTGAGATCTATCTCAATTTAAAATTGACAACTGTAAACCAATTCTTGCTGTCTTTTTCTTATTATATATTGATATTGCGAGAAAGAGATATACTGTACCTAAATTTAGAATTAAAGTGTGTCTCGTGTGGATTTGACATAACACATCGAACGACTTTCGATCATAAATGTCAAATCCCATACATTTTTCATTTAGCGATAGCGATTGTCAAATGGCATCTTGTATGGGCCCTCTGATCATTTCTTAATGAATTCCAATTGAGGTGGACCAATTTTGGTCAACACTGAATTTGAACATCTCATAACATTAGTCACAGTCGGGTACACATGGCTACCAATTGATTGGAAAACAATATTTACATAGGATTTTATCTTTTTTTTACCAAAACATCGGAAACAGTTCTTGGTTTTTTTTAAAAAAAACAAGCCTACATTCAATGATTTTTGAAAATACGCTTGCTACAGCCGGGAATCGAACGGCAAGAATCCGTAAAATAAAAAGCTGTACTTTTATGGCAAAATTATTCCAAATGTTTTTGAATGCAGTTTTGTTAAAATTAAAGGACCTGTTTCTTTGCGTGACATTTTTTATCTCCAGTATTTATAAAATAGAATATTCTTAATTACTACTTCAAATCACGTTGATTTAATGCGATTAAAATTTAATTGTGTCTGGTATATCGGGTATGAATATCCAGATATAGTCATATGACCAGAAGTTGTAAGCTACCACTACGGTCGTTGCGAACCGATTTCCATATATTTACAACCGAATCTATATAATAAATATTAGAACCTTAAACTCTCTGTACACTGTCGTGAACTCTCCATAGACTCTGTATCCGCGTCACCGGTTAATTTGATGTCGGCCTCAGAGCCGAGGTGTCCACTAATTCTAGCGATAACAGATTCAAAGCTATTTGGATAAAATTGTAACCCAAGTCCAGGCTATTAGATCAACTTATAATAATTAAGTTCTAGCCGATCGCCTAAGTCACGAGATTAGCCTGGACTGGGGTTAGGTATCATCATTGTCAAGATTGAAACATGCGACCGACTCTCTCAGCACGTGAATTTCCACATTACTCGCTATTGACTCTAAATTCAAGTGACGATTTCCCAGTCAAATAAACAGGGAACACATCAACAATATAAAAACTGCAATTTTCAACGACTTTAAACATTTGATTACATTTGACGGGGTACGAGAATCGACGCGCGCTCCGTTCACCATAGACAGCACTCTGTTCATTTCAAACACTATTATTGTCTATGCAACTCTGTACGCTCGGTACGACCTTCAGTGCAGAGTGCTGGAGGTTTCTAAACTTTGAACCCGTCTTAGGCCCCGATTCCGTTCTAGAAACTTCTAGTGTTGCCTATCCAAATCTCTGAGTAGGACTGCCTAAAGCTCATTGTAAAATAATAATATAAAATATTGCCTTTTCTAAACTGTCTCTTGTATGGATATTTCTGTAACACTCCCAGGACATACAGACCGGACAATTATACAGGTAACGACAGTACTTCATAGAAATGATTTGCAACTATTAAATAAATCTTATTCATTTGATCAATTCAAAACAGAAACTGTTTCAGCCAATATTTATATGGTCGTTTTGTCGTCGCCCCCTGCTGTATGTCTATTTATATCATCCATGTACCTAATAGATTAGCGGACAAGACAATGAAATGACCGATTTGGTCAGAGGTTTGAATAGGCTGTCATAGAACCGGGGTATGTAGAGACCCCTCTAAAAGGGGGAAGCGTCTATACAAAAGCGTTCGTAGGCGGAATGCGACCGACCACTAAGAGGCCGCTCGATACTCTGTGGACAAACTGCGTGGGGAGTGGACAAGTTTGTCTATCACTTCTTCCTAGAAAGAAAGACATAAAACGCATTTTGTCTTCTGTTGAGTGGACATAATAAGTGGAGAGAGAGATTTTAACCACAGCCCGTGCATCTCCAAAAAATATAGAAACTTCGACCACGTGACTGTCGGTTCTATCCCACGCGAAACTTTAATTTTTCCAAGATAAAAAGTACCCTATGTGCTATTCCAGACTATAATCTATTCCTGTGCCAAATTTCATTCAGATCGGTTCAGCCGTTCTGGTTGATTTCAACTTTGGCAATAACAATAAGGATAGCTGAAGTAGTTTAAAAATATTTGATTTAAAACTCAATGAAGACAGTTCGGTAGATTAAAGTACATAATTTACATAGAAGAACACCACGCAATATGCTTATAGCAGATTGACATCCATACTAACATTATAAAAGTAGCTTTGACTGTGTGTTACCTTTTCACGCTTAAACCGCTGAACCGATTTAGATAAATTTTGGTATGGAGATAGTTTGAGACCGTGTGAAGGACATAGGATACTTTTTGGAGCGATAATCTATATTCACGCGAGCGGAGACGGGGTGGCCACTAGTTATCTATATATTTTTTGAACAAGGACACAATATGTTCCATATACTGGGTTACTTTTTGAGCATAAACGAAATTTTCTCGATGTGTTCTGGCCATGAATATGAACAACTTTCACTATGAACGTGCGACAAAAAAATATCAGCTGTTTCATACAAAAGTTCAACACCTACTCGACTCGATACAAGTTGTATGGAACAGCAGATTTTGTGATGACTTCACAGTTGGTCTCATAGTGAAAGTTGTTTATATTCATGGCTAGAAAGCATTGTGACAATTTCGCGCATGCTCAGAAAGAAGCACTGTATAATAGACATATATCGTGAATGGCGGCGGTTTCGCGTCTTAACAAAATAAAACGTCCACAAAGTACGCAGCGGTCCTACGACTTGATTATTAAAAATATGTTTATTGCAATTCAATAAGTGCTACTAGAATAAACTCACCTATAACGTAGCCGTTCCGCTGCCGCTGAGCAAACTCGCTACATCTAACGCTTCGTTCACCGCAACTGACAGTAGTTCTAAACACTGCTTCAATCATTCACATCCTAAGCCACTAAAATACCCGTATCTTTATTTTCCAAAATCGAATGCGGCACGATTACCCAAGCGGGTAGTTGAAAAACATAATAATAATTACGCCATTCCACACTAGGTTATCGTTACAAAAAATACATTTCACAAACGGTTAAATTTCCTACTGAACAGTGTTTAAGACTTAGCTAAGTTAAGATTGCGGTGAGACAGACTGACATACGGCATTTTTATTATGGTCAAATCGATATTGGCTCGAGTCGAATCGATATTCGAACGCAGTAATCGAGTAGCAAATTTAACTTCGATTAAGAAATTAAACTATTACAATAATTGTTAGAACAGACCACACTTAAACTCTGTTTAAACGTGTTTATTTCTATATTAAACACAAAATTTTAAAAAAAATATTTTTGTATTAATCACAATGCATTACAGAAATGAGTGTTAACGCCTTAACGCTGCAGTACCTTCTATATATTATTGTGCATTTGAGTTTAAGACGAGGTACTGAAAGCATGTGAACGAAGAATTTTAAAACGGAAAATATGGCATTTATATCATCCATACACAAAAATTTGTTCGAAATCGTAAATCGTAATCGAAAGTGTAAAAAATATTTTTAGCTGCCGTAATAACAAAAACAAAAAAAAAAGGTTAGAATGTCTTAAAAAACTGTGTTACCTATCTCATCATTGTATAATTTCGTTTATTTTCGAGAAGTTCATCGAAAAATAAAAAAGGGAAAAAAGAGATCAGCGATTTGGGACAAAAACTTAACACAGTTATTGTACAAATGTACACTGTAGAGTGGTGAGCAGTAACATGTTGACATGGTCGGTGGGCGTGCAAGACCGCGTAAGAGCAGTTCGCAATACCGCGTATTTACAAAAGTGGCAAAATTGAAATATCGCGCCAGTAGGCTATTAGCGCTGATTCTCATTAAGCAACACCCAGAGTAATCCCAAACAAGCTCAGTCAAAGAAATGTGTAGAAATATCCAAGATATTATCTTCTTTCTTCCATTCTGTGATATAAACAAAAAAAAATCCATCACGATGGCTAGATGGGTGACCGTGAGCTTATATTGTTTTCTACTATCGTATCATTTCACTAAAAATACATAGGAAAGCAAAAATCCGCAATTTCGCACACGTAGATGACTTACTCATTCCAGTTATTTTGATTTAAAAAGCAAACTACCCAATGGATTCAAAATTATTTTATGGGACATCGAACAAAAAAAGAATCATCAATATCGGGTACCTAGTCGAAAGTTCTGAGGTAACTAACATTAAAAAAACAGTCGAATTGATAACCTACATACGCGGTGTTGCACCCCCACCGACATGTTATTGCCAGTGACTGTATGTGTGGGTTATGTTTAGTGGCTGCCTTGTGTGTGTGTGTGTTTGTTTGTGTGTTCAGTCGTCGTCGGTGTCGGGGTCGCTGGAGAATTCGGCGGCGTGCAGCCGCGGCGGGAACGGACCGCGGCTCTGTTGCCTGAAGGAACATGACACTACTTAATACCATCACGTCGGTGTACACCAAGCAGAGCTTATTCGATACTTTTGCATGTACTTTGAACGTTATTAACAGAGGTCGAAATTAGGTATAGTTATTTATGTACTTACACTGATTTCATACAGAGAAAGAATAAAGTGGATATGCCTCAAATCCCAAGATTAATTATTGTTTTAAAGAGCAGAAAAATCCCGTGATTTATTAAATTAAATAGTTATTTACTTTTACACAATTTAAACCACCACGTTGCCAAATTTATATCAACGACTATGGATGTCCGAAATTGCAAAATTTGTAATCCCGGGAAAATCCATATTAATATCAACATTTCGATGCAAGTACATAAATAACTCTACCTAATTCCGACCTCTGGTTATTACTTTGGAATAAAGCGTGATTAAAATAAATGCAGTTTGATGCATTCCAAGGAGGTTTAAATTTTTAGACAGATGACACACACTCGACATGCATTGGCGAAATGATATCCTTTGATTTTTTGAGATTTATTGTGGCAACACGACAAATGAGAAAGATGGATGTTTAAATGACAGTTATTCTAAACATAATAACTGAAAAAAAATCAAATAATAATTATTTATCTCCAAGCTCATGGCTCATATTAATTAGCCATGAGCTTTTTAAGAATTGGTTAGTCTGTTTCCAATATTTTCTATTTGAGTTTTCATGAAAAACCGTGCGACGTTAAAGCTCTTAAATTAGCCAGTTAATTGGACGCCTATGCTGTTCATTAAGCGCCGGCAGCCAATGAAACAAATACCTAGACCGATAGTTGATTGAACTAGAATCACTTAATGTACTGGACGCCTAGGCGGATCATCTTGCACTGAAGACTTTTGTGTGAGTAGTAGGTCTAAAGTTATATTTTAATGATCCCTTATAACCAAAATAATTTTGGTATTGTGATATTAAAATAGCCATGAACCTACCAACCACGAAAAGAGTCGCACAAAAACTCTTCTTACTAGACGATCTGCCAAAGAATTCAATTACCTGACCAATTAACCAGATGGCTGCGACAACGTTCAACTATCTAATTAAATGTTGCGCTCAATTACTTAAATTAATTGAATGTCAGCGTTTAACGAATGAATTAACTATAATACTACTTCAAGTGTTTTAAATGAATTGGTTGGAAATTTATGATTTTCCTGCTGGTTACTTTAAAATAACTTTATCTGATAATCAAATATTGAAATAAAACACTAAAACAGCGTCAAGTAATAATGTCAACGCCAATGCATTGTCATTCGTCATTTTCAAAAAATCTGTTCGGGCCAAGACACTTCCTTGGGATACTTTAAAATTCATAATTCATATTGAGTTTCACTAACATAAAGTAAAAAAATTACATGTTAAAAACAAAATAAAATGTAAAAATTTTCTTCATAGAAGCTGTGATAGAACTATGTAGACATTTACTACATTTACATTATAAAAGAAAATAAGAAACAGATAGTGTCAAAAGCTTTTTAAAAGTCTAAATTATTATGTTTTACTGTTTTAAACTCAGTTTTATGGTACGAGTTTTCTAAAGTGGCTTCTGATTAGAGTGGGCAAGGGATATGGTCTATTTTTAAGGTGATTTGTGACCGTAAACATCGGGATTTCGAACAAGCGGTCATGTGTGTCTACTCACGCCAGGCGGCGGTAGTGGTTGAGCCACTCCTCGGTCATGTGCGCCTGGTGCAGCGGTCGCGGGTGGTAGTATACTCACGCCAGGCGGCGGTAGTGGTTGAGCCACTCCTCGGTCATGTGCGCCTGGTGCAGCGGTCGCGGGTGGTAGTATACTCACGCCAGGCGGCGGTAGTGGTTGAGCCACTCCTCGGTCATGTGCGCCTGGTGCAGCGGTCGCGGGTGGTAGTATACTCACGCCAGGCGGCGGTAGTGGTTGAGCCACTCCTCGGTCATGTGCGCCTGGTGCAGCGGTCGCGGGTGGTAGTATACTCACGCCAGGCGGCGGTAGTGGTTGAGCCACTCCTCGGTCATGTGCGCCTGGTGCAGCGGTCGCGGGTGGTAGTATACTCACGCCAGGCGGCGGTAGTGGTTGAGCCACTCCTCGGTCATGTGCGCCTGGTGCAGCGGTCGCGGGTGGTAGTATACTCACGCCAGGCGGCGGTAGTGGTTGAGCCACTCCTCGGTCATGTGCGCCTGGTGCAGCGGTCGCGGGTGGTAGTATACTCACGCCAGGCGGCGGTAGTGGTTGAGCCACTCCTCGGTCATCTGCGCCTGGTGCAGCGGTCGCGGGTGCAGCGGCTGGCGGGCGGCCAGCACGCCGCTGGGCGTGACGCACGTGGACAGCCAGCGCCGCAGGATGCCCTCGCCGTCCTCCATCTGTACCAACCACAATACCAATAGAGCATACGACAATCTTATCAGTACCTATCAAAACCATCTCGACTAGTTTTTTCGTTTTTCGTGCGTTTTAAATTAAACTTATGAATACATCGATGCATGCATACCTACTAAAATATGTCGGCTACTACATTCGAGAGATTTCAAAACTAAAGGACCTAGATGCGATCCTTGTGGTACTCGCGTACGAAAGCAGTCACGTGATCAAACATTTACACATATTTAATAGAATTAAACTAACGTAGCGGTATATCAAATATCTCAAATTTAAATATCATGTAAATTTGAAAAATCTTTACTTAATCAAAATCTTGACAGAAAATTCAGTTCTAAATATTTAATCAATCATTAAAAAATATATTTATTCAAGTAGGCTCCTAAGAAGCTCTTTCGAATCGTCAAAAATCACAAATTATGTATATCTATTTAAGAAATGGTCTCACAATGTCTTATTGTAAATCTGTCTATCATGTCTAAATTTACACCGGTTCCAAAAGTTGAACTACCGAGATTATCTTTGAAATGTTATTATAATATTTAATTGATTAAATGCAATCCCCAGAGCACCTAGACGGCTATCAAAATGCTTATTACTAATGGTTTCTTAGAAAAATGCACTTGGAGAGCAAATAAAAAACTATTATGACAAAGTGAGACATAAATTATATAAAATGTGCCTGAGCAACAGCCCAAAAGAAAAAGAAAATTTTAGAAGATGATAATAATGTGATATTCATACACATACACCTATTATCTATCTCAAAGTAAGTATCACAGTCATATTGAAGTCATGATATCGAAGTGGCTTTAGTGTGCTAACTACAAAAAAAACCTTAAATTTAATAACAAGTTCCTATAATGGCTATAAACTGACCTCATCGCAGGTAAGGAAGTGTATAGGCAGGAGCTTGCCCTCACAGTCCGTCAAAGGCAAAAGCGTAATATCTTCACTCTCTTCCTGCTGTTCCCTGTAATGATCGTATTTTCCAATCAATATTTATAAAAGTATAAAAACACTAGTTTTTTCTGCTTTAATCAATATAACGTCAAAATCATGACAAGATGATTTTAAAATAAATGAAATAAACTAATTCTAATTCTAAATTATGATAACTAGTCCACTCTAGTTGTTTAAGGTTTATAGTTCATCACAATCGTATTATTCATTTATTCGCGGTCGCCGCGCTTTTAGGCTATTTTTACATTGTGTTGAGATTGACAGTGATAACCATCGTGTCAATGAACTTTTAACACGTTTTTAATAATGACAAGTTGGATATAGAAATATGATAAATCGTACAAATGAGCTACCAAAGTCCTTGGTAGTTTAGATGGTTAGAGCAGTCACCGGATGGCGAAAGGTCGATCCCCACCCCAGGAAGTGAAAATTTTCTATGGAAATATATTTTTCAAACCTTAATTTTAACGTTAAAATAAAAATTGAGAAAATCGTGCAAACATAAAAAATGAAGTATTTTTAATCCTGTGAAGAAGATCTTTGGTACAGAGAAAAAGAAATATTAGAATCTCTAAAACAACATTTCGTTTCATTGAAACGTAAAACTGCAATGTACAGGGTGGTGCAGCCAATGTTATTTCGTGGATTTTCGTAGATTTCGTGAAAGTAGTAGGTAGAGTGACCGGAGGTGCCAGAGAAGTGGCTGCGCTACTATATCTGCTACTGTGACAGGCCAGGAGGTCACTGGCTGGCAGATGAGGGGCGCGACGAGTAGGGCTCCAGGCAGCTAGAGGCCTAGCACTGACCGGCAGATGTAGGGCCGCGACGAGTAGGGCTCCAGCGGCACGAGCGCGCAGAAGTGGCCGCGCGTGTAGCCCAGGCACAGCGGCGACACCGAGCAGAACGACGGCTCCCACAGCAGCGGCAGGTAGATGCCTAACGGGTCATCACACTCTGTTACGTATGCACAGCTCACACCACTTCCTCTAACTTACACACACTCTTTAAGTGTTACACCAGCTTCTAATACAAGGAAGTTTACAAAGAAATTTTAAAAGTCATATGTACAAAAAATTTTGGTAGGTTTGTGAAAAAATCCTAAGTACATTATGTACTCACATATTTATGCTGCTTATAATACCCTAACACCAACTATTGTCAAGTACAAAGGAAGGTCAGATAAAATTAGTCCATTAACTTTTAGAATTGAAATATCCCTGGGCCCTTCAAACTAAGAACGGGGTTCCACCAGATAAATTTTACTGAAATAACAATTGACGACATTATAATACCCATTTTTTCGTTCTTAATTTTTAGATTCATGCAATGAGTTTAAAAAGTCTCTTTGTACGCATGATATGCGCCTACACATATCTGCCTAGTTACCTACTCCTATGTTTCTTCCTCCCACCAATCAAGTAATAGCTTAACGATGTTTGATGACTAAGTGTAAGTTTGTGTACCAACACTACTTCTTGAAGAGTTGTCCTTACCTAGTGACCCAGGATACAATTACTGGGTCCAGTGAGAGGATCATGTCCTTGACCTCACCTCATCTACTTCATTACTTGATTAGCTCAATAGCCCAGCACTTTTCCCAAACTCAATGATAAAAATCAAACGACTGAAATATTACATACTAAATTAAAGTGCGTATTTAGTTTGTTCACTATAGAAACAATTGACTCGCCCTAAAATAAATTATTTTTTAAAAAATTAGATTATAAGTATGCCGATGACTTACCTGCCCCCGTATTCGCTAAAAATGATAAGTGTCGGTGCCTACCACTTATTATACAGGATGGTGCCGTTAATACGACAATAAATTAAAACATAGGCTATATTAGTTCATACAAATAGTTTGCCACGACATTTGTATGAAATAGTATAACATTGGCTGCATCACCCTGTACATTGCAGTTTTACGTTTCAATGAAACGAAATGTTTCGTTGTGAAACATCAATGCATGTATAAACACCAAATATTTTATCCACTGGCACTCGTCGTGTGAGTTAGCGAATAAGGGGGCTAAGGGTAAGTTTTAGGGCTACCTTGACCTATATTTGTAGTTAAATCCTGAGGACAAGCGTAATAAAACAGCATGGTAGATGAGTTAGAGGCGCGGCGTGCATACCTTGGAACCTGGCGTAGCCGAGCGCCTCCCCGCGGAAGGAGGTGACGACGTCGACGCCGTACACCACGATGGGCCGTCGCATCACGTGCGCCAGCGCGAACACGTGCACCTGCAACCACAAGCCCACAGTCACGCAAGTATTCTGGACAGGGGCTCCGTATTTTCCCGGTCGTGTCCACTGGGTTCAAAAAAAAGTTTCGTTCGTCCCCAGTGGTGACGATTGGAACTTTTTATTTCCAATCGTTCCTCTATAGACCGAGAGTCAAAATGCAATAATCGCAACATTATAGTTAAAAATAATTGAAAAGGTCTAAGTGGCCTAAGTTCTTATACTGTATTATCACAGTCTATACAAATTTCATACAGTCAGCCAACGGGCATGTTTAGACAGTGTGGGCGAGGCGGGCCCACTCGGCGCGCAGCTGGGCGTCGGTGGGCGCGTAGTGCGGGGGCGGGGGCGGGGGCGGGGGTCACACCTGGTGCAGCGCGTGGTGCGGCTGGCGGGCGGCGTGGGCGAGGCGGGCCCACTGGGCGGGGGCGGGGGTCACACCTGGTGCAGCGCGTGGTGCGGCTGGCGGGCGGCGTGGGCGAGGCGGGCCCACTCGGCGCGCAGCTGGGCGTCGGTGGGGGCGTAGTGCAGGCGCGCGGCGGCGGCGCGCTCGGCGGCACACCAGCGCGCGTGCAGACGTCCGGCCGCGGCCGCGCCCGCGCCCGCCCCGGCACTCATGCCCGCGGACAGCGCCGCCCGCAGCGCGCCGCCGCGGTCGCTCACCCCGTACGCCGCCTGCAGCACCGCGTCCAGCAGGCAGTCGCCCGCCGACCGGTTCCACAGCGCGTACAGCCGGGACCCTGCCACCACACACACACACACACAAGTCTCATTATCACTCCTTCCACATTAACCGAAAGACCGTTCCATTACATTTACCACACTTGAATAATGTACAAAAACAAACCATCTGTCAAACAAAATGAAGGATAGCGGAAGTATACGCTATAACAGTAAACTCTAAAACAACATCAAACAGCAGTTGTCAACTCTAGTAACACTATACATAACTCTAACCCTAACCATAGAGACAGCAAGTAATTAGACGCAGAGCACAATACACAAAAACAAAAATATATAAACATAGTCCTGCTAAAACATCGGTTAGAATAACCAAAATGTAAAACTTAAAACAAAATTTCAGTAAAGCCTTTGATAACGTATACCATAAAATTAATAAAATATTCCTTACAAAAATAGCAATAAAAGATAAAAGTAACCGATCTCATATTAACATTAACTCAACCATAAAACTCAATTTTTCATTGCATTAAATTTAAATGTAATAGTTATCACATTAATTCTACTGTTCCACAAGGTCAGCGTTTGGGACCAATACGACGAATGCTCGTGAGAAGGCGAGTCGGAGCAATGAAAGCGAAATTGACTGGTTTAGGGATAATTATTGGTATACTTCGTTATGTTAAGTGCAATTATATAAATCGTCACTATTGTCGTCGAATGTCACTATTGAATCCCTTACCAAAGGTATGGGAGCCAAAGGGATCGATGACACAACGACCCGGTGGATAAAGTCAATGCTGCTTAATAGAACTGTTAAGATAAATCTAAACGGAATAACAAGAAGTTTCAAGACAACAAGGGGATGTCCGCAGGGAGGCGTACTGTCTCCACTGCTTTGGTCACTTGTTGTGGATGAACTCCTTACAAAAACAACTCAAATGGGTTATGATGTGCAGGGCTATGCCGACGACGTAGTGGCCTACGTTATAGGTCCTTGCCAAAGCTGTATCATCAATACTACAAAGAGCTCTGAATACCATTGTCAAATGGTGCGCAGACAACCAACTGGGGGTTAACCCCTCCAAAACAACTATAGTGCCCTTTACTAGGAAGCGCAAGCTAAACAAGCTTGCTACACTAACTATTAAAGGAACATCCATACCTTTTTCCCAAGAAGTCAAATACTTGGGCGTAACAATTGACAAGACACTGACTTGGGAAACACACTTAAACAACGTAATCCAAAAGGCAACAACTGCCTTAGGAATATGTCACCGCCTTGCAGGGACGAGATGGGGCTTAAACCCCAAAATCGCCCTATGGCTTTATACCTCCATCGTAAGGCCGATGCTAACGTATGCCTGCGTAGTCTGGGGGAAAAAAGTCAGGCAAATAACAACCATCAATAAGCTAACCAGCTTACAACGCACCGCGTGCTTGATGGCAACTGGTGCTATGCGGACAACCCCGGCGGCAGCCCTTAATGCTCTTCTCAACCTACCGCCTCTGGATCTATTTATTGGAAAAGAGACAAAGGCTGGAATGTATAGGGCAGGCGTCTCTGGGAAAGCACAATGGGCATCTCAAACACTGCGATCATTACATCAAGCTGTGTTTGAACTACCTCCATTAGCAATGACTTCTGACGTCATGCTACCACAACTCAACTTCCACAAAAACTATACAGTTGAACTGCCTAGCAGGGAGGACTGGGCGAATATCCAAAACAACATTTATCCACAAGTCACTACTCCCTCCGAAGCTGGATGCCTCACATGGTTTACAGATGGCTCCAAAATGGGTAACAACGTAGGATGTGGGGTGTATGGAGTCAGACCAAGGTTTAGTAAAAGCGTCAACCTCGGAAAATACGCCACCATTTTCCAGGCGGAAGTCTACGCCATTATTGAATGTGTGCAGGCTAACCGCCTAAGGAACTACGTTAACCAAAGAATTTACATCTACTCCGACAGCCAAGCAGCGCTTAATGCTATAAATGCGAATACACTGCATTCAAAATTAGTAAAAGACTGCGTGGAGGAATTAAATACACTGGGGATCAACAACAGAATCACTCTGACATGGGTGCCTGGTCACTCTGGCGTCATAGGCAATGAAAAAGCCGATGAATTAGCCAGAGCTGGGGCTCAGGGACGACAGATTGGACCGGAACCTTTCTGCGGAATCTCAAAGAACCAGGCCATGCACTATCTCAAAAGCAAACTCATACAGGAGTCCTCCGAACAATGGCTAAGGACACCTGGTTTGATACATTCAAAGTCCCTGATACATGGCTACTGTGCTAAACGAACTGAAGAGCTGATAAAGCTCAGCAGGAGTAACGCGAGTGCCATGATTAGAGCTTTAACAGGCCACTGCAAACTAAACAGACACTTATTCAACCTAAAATTAAGTGATTCGGATGTTTGCAGATTCTGTACACAGGAGCGCGAAACCCCAATGCACCTCCTTTGCAACTGTGGACCCTTTATCCACAAACGAAGCCTTTATCTGGGGAGACACACTATTCACCCAAATGAAGTTGAGACCCTTGAGGTTGGGAAAATCCTAAAATTTATGGAAAGTGCCCAAATCAAGGTTTTATTATAACTATTGGTGGCAAGTCACAATAGATCTTTTAGGTCGCAGTGACAAATCAGTCTAAAAAGACCGAAAAGCCCCAAATACAAGATAATAATAATATATAGATCGTCACTGAATATTATTAAAGGAGCTTTCTTCTTCGGAGTCTGGAGCAAAGTGAGGTCGTGATGGCGTGGACTCCGTATACTGAAGAGCACGTCAACGCATTAACAGTTCGTTTTTAATAAAATTTACCTAATGTTAAAAGTATCTTATCGATTTTCAGCTCAGCTTATATAAAGGAGATAGAAACAGACAAAATGTCGATAAGTGTCGAGTTCTTGCCTATTTGGTGAATAGTTGATTTTAAGCCACTAACTTTTTCTTCTTGGACTTACTTACGAACATGTCACCGCGAGCGCATGATACAAAACGTTTTTATATTGTTACTTAGACATATTTTTGACCTGGACAATGAAACTATACAATAAGAATCACCTAAACCTAGAGAAGGTTGTTATCGGCTGACTGTGAAATCGACTGGTTGACTTGTGCGCATCAACAGCCATCTGACAGCATCCATTTTGTTTTATCGGGCCGGCGTCCACGTTTTCTTCGGAAAACGAATTCCTCTTGCCCAATCACCGTACAACGTTGCCGTAAGTTATTTGCAGATTAATTTTACTTGACACTGGCAAAATTCGTAATAACGAGAGGCCATTAAATAAAGAAAAAGAAGAAGCCTAGAGAATGGTTAATAAAAACGGACATAAGCATCTCGCTATACATATGTCGATTCAGCGGCGAAGGAGTGTTAAAGGTATAGTGACCTTCGCCCGAGGTGAGATCTTGGCTCCAGTTGATGAGAGGCGGGTCGGCCTCCAGCGTCTGCTGCGCGTCCCGGTCCAGCAGCTCCGAGAACAGCTGCTCCTGTATAGCGGCTGGCAGCTCCTCTATGTCTGTCATCACATAATATTACTTATGACAATATGCCTTTGGAACAACATTGAAAAACAAATGCGTCAATAAGTACGATTCTAGATTTATCTATTTATATCGGAGGGATAGAACAACAACTTTTTACCGGTGAAAACCTTTAAAGCCTATTTTTCATACCATCTATTCAAAAAGCGCTGATTGGTTCACACTTAGTGCAAGCAAAGTAGGTCTTTTTTTATTAATTAGTTTTGAATTTGGAACATAATTCGAGATTCAATATAAAACAAAAAATAGTAACGAGTTTTGAATTTGGAACATAGGCTACGCGACGCGCCTTCTGTAATCCTTTAATGCCCAGACGTCATCAATGTATTACCTGACATGAATAGTGTCAATGAGATGATGTTAGATAGATGAACCCTTTGAAGTCCGATAAACCAGACACAATTAAATTTTAATTGTTATGGCAACTTAAGTTGCCGTCTCGGCATTGAAGGATTAATAAAGCCGGGGGTCACATAAAAATTTCAATTTTATATTTTTTTACTTTGTATAATGCATAAATAAGTTTGTCAAACCTGATGGCAGGGAGAAGGTGCAGAACTCTGTGACGTAGCGGCACGGGAAGCTGCCCTTACTGTGACGCAGGCAGCCGGCGAAGTGACGCCGGATGGCCGCCGCCAGGTCCGGCGCTGGGACAACACGACACAAGGTGTTAAGTTGTTTCTGAAGGATATGACCAGAGGAAAATCACCACGACACGACGACCTCAGTGTCGAGCACCTTCAGAATGCAGGGTTGCATCTCCCTAGGGTTTTGTCAATGCTATATACTTTTTGTATTAGACACTGTTATTTACCTGCCGAGTTGATGAGAACTGTCGTCGTTCCTATTGTCAAAAACAAGATGGGGGATATATCGGACAAAGCTAATTACAGACCTATATCCTTAGCCACTGTATTAGGAAAAGTTCTTGACGGTCTACTTGAGCGACACCTCAGTACATACATAAAGCTAAATGACGCTCAATTTGGCTTTCGAGCGGGGCTGTCAACGGAGAGTGCTATTCTGTCGCCGAAGCGTACCGTTAATTACTACACACAGAGAAAAACACCGCTATATGCTGCTTTCCTGGATCTTTCCAAGTCATTTGACCTGGTTAACTATGACATTCTGTGGGAAAAACTACGCGATGTATCCGTTCCACCAGCATTAATTACAATGCTAAAGTATTGGTATGGCCATCAAGTTAACCAGGTCAAATGCCTTGGAAAGATGCAGGAAAACAGCATATACCGGTGGGCAGGCGCGTTGTCGCATGAATATGAGTTGGAATGCGGGGTGAGACAGGGGGGCATATCCTCACCACTGCTGTTCAATCTTTGTGTAAACGGACTCATCGATGCACTCAGTGGCACCAAGATAGGCTGTTCTGTTGACGGACACATGATCAATAGTATAAGTTACGCTGATGACATGGTGTTTCTGAGTCCATCGGTGAGTGCCCTGCGTAGGCTTTTGACTGTTTGTGAGGTAGAAGCCGTCGAGCATGGTCTTTTATATAACACCAAAAAGAGCAAGTTGGTGGTGTTCCGTGGCAACAATAAAAAACCCTCGGTAGTACCACCTGTGAATCTCCTCGGTGAGCCGTTAATTGGGGTGAGTTTAAATATTTAGGACACGTTGTAAATGAAAATCTCAAAGATAATGGTGATATTGAAAGAAAGCGGAGGTCATTGGCGGTCCGATGCAATATCATTGCACGCAGGATTGCTAGGTGTACGAGTGACGTCAATATCACCTTATTTAAGGCATACTGTCAAACCTTCTACACCTACAGCTTGTGGAGTGGTTACACGCAGAAGACCTATAACGCACTTCACGTGCAATATAATAATGCCTTCAGGATGCTGATGGGTCTCCCCAGATACTGCAGCGCATCAGCTATGTTTGCTGAAGCTGGTGTTGGTGGTTTTCACAGCATCATAAGAAAAGGAATAGTTTACATAATGCACAGATCTTGGGAGAGCTCAAACTGAGTCCTGGAGGTATGGAAAGACAAACTTGACTGTACCCTTCGTATGTATTGGACCGCGATGCATATGGGCGGAACACTCAAGTTCCTAAATTTTTTTTTATTATTATTTTTGTCACCTTACATTATTATAATTACTAACATAGGATTTTAAGGTGCATACTAACAAGTTTATATGGATTTTGTGTCTGAAATAAAGTTTATTATTATTATTATTGTGTAGTGTGTAAACTCACCGATATAGGAAGGAGATCGCTTTAAGCCCGGCCCGCCGCCCGATATTCTCGATAGTAGCGTCGATAATATCTCTTGGCGCTGAAACCTGAACAAATATAGTGATAGTAAGCATACGTCGTACTTGGTCCTTTGAGGCTGGTCGCAAAACTTTATAAAGCAATAACGGTACGGAACTAACAAGTTTTTCATAAAAATTGTGAATTCAAATAGGTACCTTAATTTGGGACCAACTCAAGGTTAAATATCCTAAGGCCAATTCAATTTGATAAGACATTTAAATGTAATTTTTGGCAATCAGACTAATGATTTAAAACGGAGACTGCCAATTTTTTTAGGGAAGTTGGGCCCCTATCGAAGGTTTCTGTTTTGTTTTGGTTTAATCGATATCATTTTTATCTTTTGTAATAAATGAGTTTATGTTATCTTATCTAACAATAGACAATAAATAACCTCTGATAGCAACGGTTAGCGTTACGGTAGGGGGTTGCTTGGGAAGAAAACAACCAACCCTAGAAGACAAATTTTATTCAAAAGAAAAGTTCAGGGTCTACCGCCCGGTTGCGTTGGTCAAGTACTGCCTCCCTGAGATGATGGGTCGGCGGTGGTGATCGGGAGTCCGCTGTGCGTCGGGAACATCCAGGGTTGGCGGCGGTGGCCCGACTCTCCTTCCTTTTCCACTATCTCTCCGTACAGAATTATAGCTCATACATCAGAATAACAGCTATAATTTAGTTTGCTAAAAGGCTTCCTGGAGTACTAATCCTGCGCAGGCATCGCGGCAGAAGCTAGATGTGATCAAATGAATGGGGATATGGTAGGGTACCTGATGGCCAGGTGCACGAGGGTGTGGCCGCGTCAAGGCTAGGGTGGGGTGGCAGGGTACCTGATGGCCAGGTGCACGAGAGTGTGGCCGCGTCAAGGCTAGGGTCGGGTGGCAGGGTACCTGATGGCCAGGTGCACGAGGGTGTGGCCGCGTCAGGGCTAGGGTGGGGTGGCAGGGTACCTGATGGCCAGGTGCACGAGAGTGTGGCCGCGTCAAGGCTAGGGTCGGGTGGCAGGGTACCTGATGGCCAGGTGCACGAGAGTGTGTACCTGATGGCCAGGTGCACGAGGGTGTGGCCGCGTCAAGGCTAGGGTGGGGTGGCAGGGTACCTGATGGCCAGGTGCACGAGGGTGTGGCCGCGTCAGGGCTAGGGTGGGGTGGCAGGGTACCTGATGGCCAGGTGCACGAGAGTGTGGCCGCGTCAAGGCTAGGGTGGGGTGGCAGGGTACCTGATGGCCAGGTGCACGAGGGTGTGGCCGCGTCAGGGCTAGGGTGGGGTGGCAGGGTACCTGATGGCCAGGTGCACGAGAGTGTGGCCGCGTCAAGGCTAGGGTCGGGTGGCAGGGTACCTGATGGCCAGGTGCACGAGGGTGTGGCCGCGTCAGGGCTAGGGTGGGGTGGCAGGGTACCTGATGGCCAGGTGCACGAGAGTGTGGCCGCGTCAAGGCTAGGGTCGGGTGGCAGGGTACCTGATGGCCAGGTGCACGAGAGTGTGGCCGCGTCAAGGCTAGGGTCGGGTGGCAGGGTACCTGATGGCCAGGTGCACGAGCGTGTGGCCGCGTCAGGGCTAGGGTGGGGTGGCAGGGTACCTGATGGCCAGGTGCACGAGGGTGTGGCCGCGTCAGGGCTAGGGTGGGGTGGCAGGGTACCTGATGGCCAGGTGCACGAGGGTGTGGCCGCGTCAGGGCTAGGGTGGGGTGGCAGGGTACCTGATGGCCAGGTGCACGAGGGTGTGGCCGCGTCAGGGCTAGGGTGGGGTGGCAGGGTACCTGATGGCCAGGTGCACGAGGGTGTGGCCGCGTCAGGGCTAGGGTGGGGTGGCAGGGTACCTGATGGCCAGGTGCACGAGCGTGTGGCCGCGTCAGGGCTAGGGTGGGGTGGCAGGGTACCTGATGGCCAGGTGCACGAGGGTGTGGCCGCGTCAGGGCTAGGGTGGGGTGGCAGGGTACCTGATGGCCAGGTGCACGAGCGTGTGGCCGCGTCAGGGCTAGGGTGGGGTGGCAGGGTACCTGATGGCCAGGTGCACGAGGGTGTGGCCGCGTCAGGGCTAGGGTGGGGTGGCAGGGTACCTGATGGCCAGGTGCACGAGGGTGTGGCCGCGTCAGGGCTAGGGTGGGGTGGCAGGGTACCTGATGGCCAGGTGCACGAGGGTGTGGCCGCGTCAGGGCTAGGGTGGGGTGGCAGGGTACCTGATGGCCAGGTGCACGAGGGTGTGGCCGCGTCAGGGCTAGGGTGGGGTGGCAGGGTACCTGATGGCCAGGTGCACGAGGGTGTGGCCGCGTCAGGGCTAGGGTGGGGTGGCAGGGTACCTGATGGCCAGGTGCACGAGGGTGTGGCCGCGTCAGGGCTAGGGTGGGGTGGCAGGGTACCTGATGGCCAGGTGCACGAGGGTGTGGCCCGCGTCGAAGGCGGACGGTCGGTTGAGCAGCAGCAGCTCGGGCGGGGTAAGGCCCCGGGCGGGGTCGCCGCCGCCGGCCAGGAATGCTTCCACGCACCGCGCCTCGCCGTCCACCACGCCTGCCGTCCAACCACCACCGTTACGTTACACACACTACTGACACACAATGCCCACCCTATTTTTTTTATACAACTAGATTTTTTCATTTGCATCGGATAAAAGTTGTAAGCCATCATCATCAGCCTATATACGTCCCCCTGCTGGGCACAGGCCTTCCTACATGGGAGAAACACATGAGGAGATTGAGCCATAACAATGCGGGTTAGTGGGTTAAAACGGTTGCAGGAACAACCGGGACCAACGGCTTAACGTGCCTCCGAAGCACGGAGGAGCTCGAGATTATAAATTTGATTAACCCATCCCGGGACCGACCGTGGCGTAAGTTGCTTTGTTTTCGTGATCGAAACCAGAGCGCTCAAACCACTACGCCACCGAGCTCCTCGAGCCAATACGCCATACGTGGGTCAAATACTAAGCCAATTGTTGTTGAGATCATATCCTCAAAGAAGAAGAAATTACTAAGTATTACAGACAGTTGTCATCCTAAGGCCTTAGATGAAATGCCGTCCATGCCCAGTAATTACATTGGCTACCTTTCCCTTCAATCCGAAACACAGCGAACTGTTTAGCGGCTGAAATAAGAAAGGCGGTGGTACCTACCCAGACGAGCCTACATACGGGCCTACCACCTAGTAAACCTAATGCCGGAGCCACACTGTAACGTCTAACGACATTCCCCGTTATGTAACTAGCATGTACCTTAAAGCCTAATTTAATGCTACCTAATTTTAGGAACATTGTGACTAGGTGGAAGTGTAGCTTAATTTAATATTAACATTTGCACGTCTGCTGTTGACAGACTGAATAATTATCTTAGGGATTATAATAGCTCATACCCTGCGTTGTACTATTATTAATGTGTATATTTATCCTGTTATACATGCCATTCACTGTCGCCACCTCAACATCACGCACAAAGAAATTTAGTAGCTCGTTTCTTTATCGTACTTCTAGAACTTGGAATTATTTGCCGGCACATGTGTTCCCTCCTTCCTATAACATGGGTTCCTTCAAGAGAGGCGTAAAAAGGCACCTTTTGGGTCGGCAAGGTTACTTCGGCTAGAGCAGTGTCTTAACTGCACTAGCTGTTTTCGCATATGGACTCTTCTTACCGCTTCACATCAGGTGGTGTTGGATCGATTGACGTGCTTCGTATAAGGAACAATCGCGATAAACTAAGAGATAATTACTTAAGCTATAATAGCGTGGCTACACTGGACCTAATTCTAAAGACATATGTCTAAATTTAAGTACAGTATATCTCTTTCTCGCAATAAGTAATAGGAAAAAGAAAGCAAGAATTCGTTTACAGCTGTCAACTTAATTTAAACAGATGCAATAAATGATTGAGTATTGAGTATTGAGATTTCAAAGGAACCATAGACAATTTTAGACGGCATGTACGGAGGTGCCTCCTAAACAATGCATTTAACAGGTTCAATAAGGTCGAAAATTGAACGTACGATTCTAAATGTCAAATCATATGACTGCCATCCTTTTCGTATTTATATTGAGAGAAAGAGATGCACTGAACTTAAATTTAAACTTAGCATATGTTCTCCGGAATTAGGGCCACTGTGTTATCAACTGTAAATGGCGATGTGATGGGTGACAAAAATGATCCTTGAACTTGACACTGCTACCCTGTGCTATGTAATGACTGTCAATCTTTATTATACGATTATGTTTCCATGTAATATTGCATTGAATGGTAATAAATTATATTACTCATCGCGTACGTACGTACGTATGTGTGTGTGTGTGTGTGTGTGTGTGTGTGTGTGTATGACTGACCGAGACAAGCCTGCAGCCAGAGCCAGTCGATGTTGTTGTTGCGGCGCTTGGAGCGACGCGCGCCTTCCACGGACACCGCGGATTGGCTGTTGCAGATGTCGTTTATGCCTGCCGAACCACAAATAGTACCTTTTGAATCGACTGGAAGCATTTAATGGTGATGATACGAAACTCCGCAACTTTATCTATGTATTAGTAAATATCTGAGGAAATAGTTATTTATGATACTTGTTCGGTAAGTCGGTTTTTACAAACAAGTAGTCACGAGTTTGTAAAAACCATTTTCCGCACGTGTCTCATACAATGTTTTTCAGCAGATTTGCTAGAGAACAGTACAACAGTAATGTTATTTTGTTTTTAAAATATCAGTTGGAAAGTCGCAACAATCTTTGAAAATCCGAATATGAAAAAGGCGTAGGTACATTTGCGAAAGGCGCCACGTGCGCGTGTTAAAAATTAAAACTGCATCTCATCTCTTTTCTCTTTAATATTAAAATGAGACAATTGTATTGAGCTAAAGCGCTTCCAAAGAGGTTCGACCATTTAGACTATTTATTCTCGTAATGTAAACCTCCTTGGTTGAATTCTTATACATTTTATAAAGAAATAAAAAACGCACGAGAATACGCACGGCGCCATACAGCGGAGCGTGCGGTAAAACCTATCGTAGTGATTCTATCCTCTTTGAAACCAATTTCACCGCACACTCCGTTGTATAGTGCGTAATATTTAACTTTCGAACAATGTATACAGGCTTCGAAAATGCATTTTCTTCCAAGTACCCAATAATTTTATCATAACTAACCTAAATAGCGAGAACAAAGCAGCAGTTTACTACTTCAGGGTAAAACAGTGCAGTAAAGTATGTACGAAAATCCATTACTGCATTGTTTTCGCCCTAAAGCCACAAAGCCCAGGTGACTGTCCAATCGCAGGCTTCATCTTTACAATCATGGCCAACTTGATTTATACCAGCCAATCAGCGCTATTCTCACCACACAACAGGCCAATCACAGGCTAGAAGCATGACCAACTAGTTTTCTACCAGCCAATCGGCGCCATTTTTATTCCCAGGAACAATGGCAGAATAATTGTTATTTTTTTGGCAATAATGGTGTTTCTACTTTATTTGACTTCAGTTCTTATTCGGTAGTTGAAAGAAAAGCAGATTATGAATCTCGCAAAAGTGACGTTTATAATAAATTGCACTCGTTTTTGCAAAACTAACACTCGATGCAATTAAAAGTCACTTTCTGCTCGATGCAACAATCTACTATTTTTGAGCTAATGTGCTGAAAAAATATTAACAATGTAAGAAAACTAGCAAACAACTTACCGATATGTTGCTTAATGGGCACGGGGGCGACCACAGTGTGCGCGGGCGGTTGAGCGGGCGCGGGAGCGGGCGCGGGCGCAGGGGCGGACGCGGGCGCGGAGGCGCCGCACATCGCGCACTTCTGTGACTTGGGCCAGTTCTCATACGTACACGTCTGGAGTACGACAATAGTACAATATTATACAACGTGTTTTTGTTCATATACCATAACAAGAAGGTTATATTCTATAAAGTAAAAAGTCTAAGACACATGAGTACTAAAATGCATAGTTTCGAAGATAACATTTGTAATTGAAATACTTCAAAAATTGTTACTAGTATTACAAGTTTTTAATTTTCCAACGTCGCCAAACGAAGAAGTAGGGCAATATTACGCGCGGTACTTTCCCGTATCATCCAGTGAAGGATAAGCTACGGAACTTAAACCCTCTTTTCATGCATTTACGGTTGACTTTTGTATGAATGTAGTCGGTATTGCGGCTGCCTTTGTCAAACTGTACAATACAATGAGTTATATGTGTGCGTTAAGTTACTCGAAACGCATCAGGGTTCTGGATCAATTATACAAAATAATGTGTCTAAAACAGAATGTAGATTTTTTAATTTCTTTCAAAATGTATAGTGACCCGGCCAGGTCTATGTACACTATTCTGACAAATAGGTAAAAATATACAGAACAGTGGTCAATTGTCCATTTTCTTTTTATTTGCTTTGTTGCGTGGTACATAACAAGTATTTTCATAGATAAAACTGCAACACAGCCAAATATTCATTATGGCGCGTATGTCACTTTGGTGACGTTTAGTTGACTTGTATGTCGCCCGCCATATTGCCATATTGAATAACGTTAAATTGACGAAAAATTCCAACTTTTGCTCAAACAAAATATACATGAAAACGAATTATTAGTTTTTTTCCCGGATTCAGAAATTCCTGGCCGGATATGAAACGTCTCGTTTTCTATTTTTTTTAAATGATTTAAAATAAAAACCATGAACGTAAATGCGTGCACCTAATTGAATGACACCAAAGACAACTAATATCATAATCTTACTGAACACAATACTAATAGGAAGTAGCGTAAACGTTAGCTTATAGGTATCTCAAATACAGATAAGACTAGAAGGGTATATTCTTTTATACAGTCTCATTATACCCTAGAATAGTGTGATATCAACGAAAACACGTCATAGATTAATTTGTGCTAATTTATATAAAATATTGATAGAACTAATTTATAGAATCTTAGGTTTAGGTAGTCAATTGTAAATAACTTCAAATGACTCACCGCACACGGCCACTTGGGCCCCGAGGACGCCCCCGCCTGTCCCTGCGGCGACGATATCCGCAGCGGTTTCAGACGTTCCACTATCGCTTCCGCACCTACTAACAACACACCTTTGTGCAGTTCTTAGAACATACGGGAAAAGTTTTCAGAAAAATTTTCATTTATGTTTAATAATAATGAAAATCGTTTTTTTTTTAAATTATAATTGTTAACACGTATATTGACATGTAATGGCAAAATTAATTTGTAAATGTGATTGGCAAGAATCGGAATACACTTAAGTTTTATATCTCGCGATTCATGAATTTCATTTAGGCCCGTCCATGTTATGATCTTACGTATTTAACTTAAAAACTTCATTGTCCGACCTTCCGTCTTTACAAATTTTTAAAATCTGACGTTTAACAACTAAAGTATTCGTCGACGCAGTGTTAGGGTTAAATTAGAGCTTGCGCAGTCAAGGGATTTTTGTCCGCGGACTTTTGTGTCAGCTAAAATAGATCGCTTACAACTGTATCGAGTAACGCAAACGAGGGATTAAAAGTACCGCGTACAAAAAGTTCCCCGAATAACCGAGGACATGCAGAGAGCGGAGTACGGGGGAGTCCCCGAAAAAATAGAACTCCTGTGACTAGGCGAAGCAATGCACATGGCGGCCTTTAGGCCAGTATTTTCTTTTAAAATGTCTTCTCTTTTTCATGTAAATTGTAACACAACGTAACCTCTGAATATTTGCTTGCATAGCGTGCACTTCTCTACATTTCCGGGCAACAAATGATCGCAAACCGTGTGCGTTGAGTTCGCGATAAATCCGCGGCTGACTTTTATTCGCGGAGCGTACTTTTTTCTCCCCCGCGGAGAAAAGTCCGTCGTCTGCGTAGCCCCTTATGATGATTTAAAACCTTAGTTCCCAAAGTGGACCCCCAGGGGTGCACGGGAGACTCGACGGGGGTCTACGTTGGCGTGACAAAAAAAAACACATTTTTTGTCGAGTTTTGGGAATATGGTAGAAATGTAGCTGCAGGGGACACCGGAACCAGATAATTTTTAAAGGGGTCTATGAGAAAAAGTCTGGGAACCACTGATTTAAAAGAACACATTCTGAGTCTATTTGAATAAACAGCTGTTTTAATTTTCGTTTTGATAAAATTTAGCCAGTGCAAACAACTCACCACAGACTTCAGGAGCGGGCAACGCGCTGGCGCCATCTTGAAGGTTGAATATGTTCTCGTTGAGGCACGGCTTCGGCGAACGACACATCGTACACTGGACACAAACAAACCCATTGATAGAGCTACACCATGAGGTACTTGACTCTTGAAGGTTTACGGAAAGGTTGCTTTATTTATTCACGCATTAAATAGTGCATAATTTTTACAGTTCAAATACACAAAATACAATATAATTGCAAGATTAAAAAAATTAAGTAACCCCGGCGTCATTAATCATCTATCTAACACCATCTCATTAAGACTATTCACAAGAGCCTAAACACGCTATATCTGCTGTAAGTTTCTAAAGAATTAAGCATTTCGCAGACTTCTTGATGGTATAGGATCAGCTCAAAGTTAGTATGTCATGTGAATGTCATCGAAGTGACAGTACACGAAATTTGAAATCAATCGGATCTGTAAAAGTTAATAAAATCCTAATATCATGTAGAAAATGAGCTGATAGTCATCAAACGCCTGAACAGATTTTCATAAATTATAGCTAAGAACCATCGTAGTCACATCAGCTTTCAAACAAAAAAAACCGAATCAAAATCGGTCCATTCGTTTAGGCGCTACGATGCCACAGACAGACACACAGATACACAGACAGACACGTCAAACTTATAACACCCCTCTTTTTTCGTCGGGGGTTAAAAATAGATAATAAAAGGGAAATATTTAATAACAGTAAAGTAGTTAGGTTTTTATCAGAAAACTATCATGAAATGGTCCAATGTTTATTAGTAAGGCGAAGATTATTTAAGTCGCACCCAGCACGCTTTCACTTGGAAACTGTTAGGTATTATAACAATAAAAAAAAGTTTTTATAATGCAGGAACCTACGCGGGCGTGCCTAGAACAGCTACCAAAGTTTCATCACAATCTGATCAATGATTTGAGCGCATAGGAGACAAACATACAAACATTGATTTTAATTTATATAGAAGATATGACATATTTGCACATTGGTCGAGCGCCGCGTCAGTATAAAGATATAAATATTCACTTTCATCAAAATGAATGCTATGATATTTACATGTCTAGTCTTCTGGTTTAGATCAAACACAATTACATAATACCAACTTTTTATGTAACTAGAAAGTATTTTTTTAATGTTATTTCATATGTTTTTACTAAACTTTTAATATTATTGATTAAATCTAATCATGGTGGTCTGAAATAATACCATAAAAGGTTATGAATCTGCAGCGTGTGGTTAAACAAGTTAAATACTAAGTAACATATGACATTTTTCATCAAACAAGTGGCGTAACCGTGAGAAAGTGTTTCGAGAAAGCGTACTGTCTATCATATTCATACCTCCAATTATCATGTTTTTATGGTCTAAGCCTGTATACGTATAGAATTTATATTATAAGATTAGATATTTTAAGTTCTTTGTGTGTTTGTAAATAAGAAAACCCATTAGATCATTAAAAAGTCTTATAAAGACCTAAAGGTCACAGTTAATTGAAAGCTTCCATTCAGGATTTTTAGGATTTTTATGAATTACCAAAATCAATGTTGACAGGCTCTGCTCAGAATCTATTAGATAGTAAGGTCAATAACATTGAATAATTAACACTATGTTGTTGTTATGTTCAATATTATTCAAAACAATTTATTTCAGATTGACATTCAAACTAGAATTTCCTGGGTATGATAATCAAAGAATTTAACCTCGTTCTTTAAATAATACTACAACAGGTAAGTAGGTACAATAGAGCAAATAGAATCCTGACCCATCATACCTCACCTCACCCACCATGTCTTTATCAAAATGACTTTTATCGACTTTACAAAAACAGCAAATATGTCATGTCCTTTACTTTGAGAAAGTATTACCATGGGACAGGATTCTATTTGCTCGACAGTACATGGATGGGACAATTTTTATCAGATTTTTAGGAATCAATGAGGAGATAAAATTAAATTTCATATATCAATATTTAGATAATTAATAAGTTAAAACATCAACATGTTTTCACAGTGAGGCACTGTTGCCAGCAGACACCAATGGAATAAAAGCATACCTTTCTTGAGAGCGGAAAGTTCTCGTAAGTGCACACATCGCAGCACCACTTGCCGCCGTCGACGGGCGCGGAGCTCGCCGTCACCTAACAACATAACAATTTCATAAAGTACTTATTTCACACACCTATGATATACAGGTTGGTGCCGTCAATACGACAATAAATTAAAACATGGGCTATATTAGTTCATAGAAATGGTTTGCCAGTGCCAGTGTAAGCCAGTGTAATTACTGGGCATGGAGGGCATGTCATCTTAGGCCTCAGGATGACAACGCACCTGCAATATCAAGTGCTTTTCCTTGTAATTGCAGGTGTCTATAGGCGGCGGTAACCGCTTACCACCAGGTGGGCCGTCAGCTTGTTTGTCATCTAGTTGTATAAAAAAAAAAAAAAAAAAAAATTCTATGAAGTAGTGCAGCCAATCTTATATTATTTAATACAAAGGTTATGAATTTATCAAATGAGTAAGATGTTTTTTAAAGTGGCAAACCATTTCTATGAACTAATATAGCCCATATTTTAATTGATTGTCGCATTGACCGCACCACCCTGTATAATAAAAATATTAATGGAAACAATATGCACAACAAAACTTTTTGATAAATTTAGTGATAGCTGTAAGACAGTGAATCTATTTTTTTTTATCTTAACGGGGTAACTCTTGACCTTCATCTCACCTGGTGGTAAGTGGTGCCGGAACACAACAATGCCGTTCACATTATGGCTATGGCGGCAGACTTAGGCAAGATGGTGGTAGCTAGCCAGGCAGACTTAGAAAAGCCCTATCACAAACAAAACTGAGCAGAATATTTCTGCCCCCATGGGAATAGAACCCCAGACCTCTAGATCTGATGTAGGTGGTCTCAACTACTAGACAACAGAGGCAGTTTAAAGTGTATATCTTGATTATTTTCAAACAATTTATCAACCAATATAATATGCATTATTACAAAAATTATGCAGATAAAATTAAACAATAACAACAGCAATTAAAGGAAGTAATACAGAAGGAAATAAAAAGAGTGGATGCAATAACAATTTTTTAAATGACCAAAAACATATGTTTTGCTCCTTCTATTCATCACATTATTATACAGTGTGGCACATTTAGATCAGTCAGTATGGGAAAGTCTGAAACTATAAGACATACGAAAATCTCTTCTAAGAAACCATGTCATCAGTCAACCAACCAAGATGCAGTGACCTAGTTGGCCCCTATTTATTTATTTATTTTGTTTGTACCCATAATTTATTTATTGGCCAATAAATGCTTTCTTTCTTTCTTTCTTTCTTTCTTTTCATCAATTTTAGTAATAAGAAAAACTGCATTCATACATTTAAAAAAAAATGCTCAGCTCGGGATTTGAGCCCAGATGTTTTGAAAAATAAAACTAACACTATTTCTATTTAGATATCGATTGTGTAGGTCTTAAGCAGAAAACGTTACTATGAAACGTGATGTATAATAAATAAAAAGCATATCCTTTTATTTATTTTAGTAAGTGTTCAAAATTACCACCATAGGAGGTTCATTCCTAAACATCCAGCACAACATTGACATGCTAACTTTACATGATAATAATTATTAAATTGTAGTCAATGTATTTGTAGTAATGACATATTATTTACATTTAACATTGACCAAGACATTAAATTAAAAATTTTAAGTCAAAGCAATTAATTTTTGTACTTAAACTACTTTTCGGTAGTTCAACTTTTGGAACCGGTGTAAATTCAGACATGACAGATGGAGAGACTTGACGTTGTTAGTTTATATTTTTTGTAATAGTTATAAGAATGTGTTTTTTGACGATTTAAAAGTGCTTCTTTGTGGCCTATTTAAATAAAATATTTTTTCTTTCTTTCTTTCTTTCTTTGACATGAGCTGCTTTTGGAGATGTTTTTATTAAACATTTTGAGAAAAAAAATATTATGACTTCATTTTTTCTAGTTTAGTCTTAAACAGCAATAATGTCTGGTACTAGACTAATTAAATGTTGTCAATTTTGGCCAGATGATTGGTGAAAATGTAGGATTATTATTTGGTTAAAGTCAAATATTTTTGAATTTCATTATTTCAATTATTAAATACACAAGTTTTTAATGAATCTTGATAAGTGTTGTAGACTAGATAGTTGTAATCAAATGTTAACTAGCAAAAAATTTTTAAATGTAAAGTAGGCCAAAGGATAAAAATAGAAATAATTGTCTCATTCTTGTAGCAACTAATGCAACAGACAACCCAACCCATGCTATACGGGCTGCTCTATCAGGGCGCCCGGTTTCAAATCCCAGTAGGGACAAATCTTTGTATGATGAATACGGGCATATGTTCACGAGTCATGGATGTTAATATTATTTAGTTTATTTCTAATATTAATATATACAAATTATTATCAATATTTATCCATTATCTAGTATCCATAACACAAGCTCTTAATGAGGCTTACTTGTATTAATATTATCATTGTTATTATTATTAATGCACTGCACACATTTTTTATCAATTGAAAGTCTAAAATATAAATAAGTGACCTTAGAATGTTCGTACCTGTCCAATAAGTGTCTGTGAGATGATGGTAGATGCATCTTGTGTGCCCCCGTCCGCGGCAGTAGCAGCTGCCTCCACTGCGAGCGAAGCGGGGTCCTTACTCGCCTCATTCTGCAACTCCTCACTCATTGTACCATCAATTATAACATTGAGGAACAACTCTCGCCACACACGAGCCGCCAACCACTACGAGATACTCATTGTAAGAGATTCTGCAAATTTGTTTGCACAGGTGTGCTCTATTTACCAACCAAGGGTGGCTCGACCCGGGGCGTTCGTAACTTCTTACCTGCAACCAAACAAGAGTATAACCATGAGTGAATATTTATAAACAATACGCATTACAGCGCCAAATTACGTCTTACACAACACACTGAACCGTGACCAGGGTTTTTAGGGGCACTAAAAGAAATCGACAATTTCACTTTAAGAGATATCTGTCAATAGTATAACGATAATTTCTTACAATAATCTTTTAAACATAGTATAAACGTTGACGACTACACATTACTCAGAAACTTGGCAGCATCCGTCTACTACTTTTTGGCGTCGTTACACAACATAAAACATCAAGGCATCAGTCACTAAGGTCAAGAACTCAAGTGATTGGACTCACTTAAACCAAACGATTGACGGTAAACCAATAGCGGTAGTAATCAATGTACACCCTGCTTGAATATTTCCAAATGATAGTTATGAAAAACTCGGGGAACACGGGAGAAAAACAAAATATAGAAGAAACAATGAAGAAAAGGCAAATAAGTATAAACGGTATTTTGACAAATTTTGTGTCAACTTTATGTCAAATTTATCATATTTACATCACCTATTTGGATGGCTAGTGTTAAATTCTTTCAATATTATTGGAGGTTGCATTCTTCTTTGATCTAACAGCCAATAGCAAAATAAACATTTCATAGAGCACCAATCGCAATCGGATAGCTGTAGTCTATTTGTCTATGGTGATTCAATAATCGTCAATCGGAAATTCGGAACAAGCAAAGGTATACACCATACAGAGGGCCTAGACAAGATGCCTTTCGATAATCGCTATCGCTATCGCTAAGCGGAAAATGTATGGGATTTAACATAAGCTCTCGATTGACTTTCGATTGTAAATGTCAAATCTCATACATTTTTCATTTAGCGATAGCGGTAGCGATTGTCAAATGGCATCTTGTCTATGCCCTCAGGGCTGTATGGTCTATATACCTTTTTGGTTGTTCCGAATAATCTGTACGAATTCACTCAATACAGACCGTTCACAGTTATTTTACCTCTGACATCTGTCAGCGTGTCGTTGCTCTCGGTTGGCATTACTGCAAATCTCTGCAAGCGAAGCTCCTCGTATTTTTATTATTTTAACAGTGATAAATACATCTTGCATCATGCCAAAGAGAATTCAAAGTAGTGCTAGAAAGATTGTGTTATCAGTGCGTGCCTTTTGTGAGAAGGAAAGGCCAATTAAGGTCCTTTAATCCCAATTGAATATGTTTTTCAACGAGTGGCCGCCATAACTGGTATGTTGATAGGGTTTCCAGTGTGCAACATTTTACCCAAACAATGGTAATCAATACTGTAGTAATCAGTACTGATATTAGTGCATATTTACATTAATTTTAAATTATTGCATCTATAAATAATTTTGTTCGCTGTCATAATTAAAAATGTATTTGTTGCTATTGGATTTTGTCGATACCTACTATCAATACTGAAAAATACGGTTTCTGTACACAAGGTATACACTATCTTTCGATAACTTAACCAGGGGCGGCAGTACCAATAGCACTTTCGGTATTATTTAAAAGCGATAATACATTGTCTTCTTACCCATAAAAATTATCGTTTGAATATTTTTATTTCTAATATTTTAGGCATATCTAAAAAAACCGTCAGCACAATTACCAAGGAAGGCGAAGCTGCTGCTTCCACGTTTCAAAAATACGTCAAGGAAAAAACGTGATCAAACGAAGAAAATCGGAAGCTTTCCAATCAGTCACAACAGAAGAGTGGCAAAAACAATGTGTTCATGTCCGCCATATTGAAGACAGCTGTTTGAAAGAGATGGATGTATGGACGCAGAAATGTACAAGTTCATTATCGAATTAAATAATGAATCTGACAGCAGTTCCGAAGAATCTAGTTCACTAGATAGTGATTGTGCGCTGTCGGCTATACCTTTGGATCATTCCTATTCCAAATAAATAATATTACATAAACATTGCATTTTTTTTTATAATAAACAGGTTTCGCGATACAAGGCTACTATATATACTTTGAGATCTTTAAATTAGAAGGAAGGAAAACTCTTAATCCTAATTTTATTGTAAAAGTAAATGGGTTGTTTGTCCGTGGAATGCTTGATTGGAATACATGATTCATCTGCGACCGGTGCACTTGATTATACCCAGTTTAAACTCGTATTTAATGACTCAATTTAATCACTTTTGTATTAACTAGTTACGATTACAGTCGTAATTAGTAATTACAGTCAATAAAGTGAAAACTGACATTTTTAATACGTACATGTGACAATACGAAACAGTAATTCTTTAATGTTTTCTAGTTATGTCAAATGTTGATTGTATTTAGGAGTTATTTAATTACTAAGGTATTTTGTGGTTTTCTAGTTTTTAATATTACTTATGTAAGTGGTGAATTTTTAACCTGACTATGGCAACACTGCTCTCATGTTAGCCAATATAAGGGCTAGAGGTAAAATAACTGTGAACGGACTACAATCAATGGGGTTAACTAGCAACCTGTCAATGTGGATCTGCAAGATTTTCCAAAATACTGACAGAACGAAAGGTGTATTTAGAAAAAATAATTTATCATTCTAAAATGTTGAAGTGCTTATTGACTTATTATAACTTTATACACACACTATATTAAAAGGAAACAATTTTTAAAAAATATTTACACAAAGGCACTGCTTATTTCTAAAGAAATTTCTGCCAGCAGACCTGCGAGAAGGATATATTAATTACAATTAATGTAGACAAAGTGCGTGGACAAATATACATTTACTTAAAGTAAATTATAATGGCCCTAATTCTGGTAAGCACATGCTAAGTCTAAAAAGTTCAGAGCATTTCTTTCTATCAAAAGGAATACGAAAAGGATGGCTGTCATATAATTTGACATTTAGAAATGTGCATTCAATTTTCGACCGTATTAAACGTGCTAAAATGCAGTGTTTAGGAGGCACTCCGTACATGCCGTCTAAAATTGTCTATGGTTTCTATGAAATCTATCTAAATTTAAGTGACAGCTCTAAACAGATTCTTGCTATCTTTTTCCTATTACTTATTGCGAGAAAGAGATATACTGTACTTAAATTTAGAATTAAAGTGTGTTCCTAGAATTAGGCCCAAATATAAATAATTAAATAGATGTGTAATATAAAAGAGAAATATAAATATTTAGATAGTGCTGCGTAAAAGGCTGTAAAAATGTTGCAATTCTCAAATCTAAACATCTGATCGGACCAGCAGAAAGAAATGGAATGGAATGGAGCTAGTAAGCTATTAGAATTAAAAACTTTGCAACAAGAACTTTCAGGTTATATCGGGCTTACTTTGATGAAAATGATTGCCAATTTATTACCTAGTTGACTCCCCTTCCCTCCACAGCTCGCCCCTTAAGCTGTTAGCATAACGCTTTCCCGTCATTTAAAAATAATTTGTAATTTATGCAATATGAACTAAAAAACTGATATATTTGTTGAAAATCATTTGAAATTCCGGTTTGAAATTAAAAGTGTCCACCATTAAACTTATTCCTTAGTTTCTCTTAGAATAAATCCTAATTTAAATACGTTTAAAGGCAATTAAAGCAATTAAATTATCATTTTTTTTACTATTTTTTTCAAAGCATAATTCCATAGCTTTGTTTACGCGTCAAATATGTTGTGTATACATAATCCTTCCTCATTGGGGTAAGGGCGGGGTAGTATGTTTATGGTAGCAGGCTTAGAGCAGTTTACGCGCGATCTTTGTGGTTTAGGCTATGAGATCTGAGTGCATAGTAAACAGTGGCTAATCTTGAGACGACGAACCAGCGGACTGGATATATTAATGCTGTGCGAGTAGGACAACCTATCTAACTAACTCTGTCTAACAGTCCTTTAAATTTATCACGCTTCCTTGAATAAACGACAAATATTCATTAATCAGCTGACTATTGTTTACTTTCCACACTCAGCCGAAGCTTCCACAATTTTTATAATAATTTAAAAATTGTGTCCGAGCGAAATTTGTGTCATAATATTGGCGTTGTTTTGTGAAGCAAGTGCTTGTGTTGACTTGCGATTGTATGATCATTCTAATGAAAGTGGATTTAATGTCAAAGACGTTGAGAATTTTATCGTGGTTCTCCTCTACCTCATTAAAGTAGCATTATGGAGAACATCATCATATATTTCGAGTCAAACTCATAGAGGAAATATTTTTTTTGTTTTTGGCTCAGCTTATAGTAACCATTTAGCCAGTGTCGATGTGTTAAAAGTTAGGGAAACAAATAGGAAACAAGGATGTAAAGAATATGGAACCGAAGATTGGAAAAAGGATTGGAATTTAATAATATAATCCTTCTCATTGGGGAAAATTTACGAAAAAAAAGTAAACAAATTATCTTTGATATTCAATATTGCTAGCGTAAATAACAAAAGTTCCCCCTGATCAATTCTTGTCACACCTCAACTGAAAAGTTACAGGGTATTAACTGAAAGATTTTTATAACGTTAAAGTCGTGAATACTCTGCTCCCAGAAGCTATCGGGTCGCACAAAAATTTCGACGTAAGCGACAAAACGTAAATAAATCGATTTAAAAAAAACTAGGAGGAATACGGCAAAATGCTCGTATACGAATCTAAATATTCATGATGTCAACTAATTAAACTAATTTTATATAGACTAGCTTTTCTCAATTAACAATAATATTTAAATTTCGTATATTTAGGAGGTCTTTTCAAAAAATAAATGTATCAAGGCAAAATCATGTAATCGTGTTTATGGCTCTACTCAAATCTAGATAAAGATATGAAGAAATGCATATCTTATTACCAGATTTGTAATATCTCTAAGCGTCCTATATTATTATATCAAAAAAGGCAGTTTTTTCAAAGTATCGCCAAGAGGCATGTAGTCGGCGCGGCGGAATCTTTATAGGCAGCACCAAAATGCCAAAAGCAGAAGAATAAATGTAATTTTTAAATTACTAGTTTAACATTATATTTAATTATGCAATTAAATTAAATAAAAAATAAATGAAAAATTAGAGCTATAACATAAAAACAATAAATTGAGAAACAATTGAAGTTGTCCTCAAAGTAAGACAACAGAATGTTGGCAGCAGTTGGCAGGGAGGACACATAAGCTCGCATCGTGTTTCACTCAGTCATAAATAAAAGGAAAATAGTGTTGTCTTTAAACAAACGGACCGCGCTCGGCTGACGGCTTGTATATAAGGCACAGATCAGATAATAGTAGCAAGTTAGAGCAAGTTAATTGGTATATGAGCTCGTCAGTGAGTGTGTAACATTATGTCAGTTTGACATTATCAAATTTTTGCAAATTGCACTACCTCCTCCTTCTGGCAACACTCAACTCCAGATTTGTGTGCGCCGGCATCGCACGTGAACGTGTCGCGAAATCTCAATAAATTAGTGAAATCACCATGTCGGACGAATATTTCTATGGTTAGTATTAATCTACAATAAATTGATGTTGTATTTGTCTCAATATTTGATGTAGTAAGACTATACTTTGTAAATATTTTGTCTTTAAAATGTAGCGTCTGGTTTGACACCCGGCTCTCGCCATTTTATTTAGCAAAACTAAAGTGATTATAATAGTTACTAATACCCTAGGTATGTTACACTGCTCAAGATTTATCCTATTACATAAATGTTTGTTTAGTTTCCTTAAAATCTTAGCATTTTACATGTTTCATAGCTGTCTTGCCGCCATTTTCGAACTAGTGAAATGACTAATTTCTCAATGATATTCGTAATGGCGATAAAGTTAAATTAGAAATGCTTTCGTCAACGTGAGCGTCCTAGCTAAATATTGATTTTATGTAGTCATGAAGTTGTAATGGATTAATGAATTGAGTCGCCGTAAGGCGCGTATTTCAAAAGAATGGCGTCGGAGCGTCAATGCAACTTTTACTTATCTTTGAATTTACCGAACAAAGTTATATATAACAACTCGCTATGTCTAGGATTATACGGCGAATGCTTTTGTTTTCAATTTGTACTTTGAGGTTATAACTGACAAATTACCACGAGCGTTTTGCTTGCCAACGGTCCCGCCTTGTCGAGTCAGCGTGTCACGCCGTTTTAACCCTTAGTGCTTTGTGCTAGTGTATTGTTTATTATGTATATTTTGTCAATGTCAAGAAGTTTCAGCGCTATAACTCGTAACTGGTCATTATTTTTCAGGTGTCACCTTGTCGGCCACACATCAGTCAGAGACATGGGACCCAGAAGCTAAGGCGACGTATCCACGCAGTACCAAGCTGTTAATTCGCCAAGCGCTCTTAGGCCCAGATGCAAAGCCTGATGAACTTAATGTAGTACAGGTACCTATTATAAAATGTTACAGATTAAAAATATAACTTAAACTGTATGTATTTATTCAGAGTTGTTGAGTCAATCTGTAATATGTGAGTGAAAGTTGTTTAATAAATCATAAGAACAACAACCAAGAATAACAAACACTACCTTTTTACTTTGTGTCCATTACCAACGTGCTGGCACTTGAACTTGCATGACCGTATCTGATATTTGTTTAATTCAAACATAATCATAAATTGTCAAACAAATATCTATATCAAAAAAATGGTATTATTGCTTAACCATTTTATTACTATCATAATATTTGTAGTGATTTTGCACTGCAAATTCCTCATTCTAATGTGCATACTGTCAAAGATGAGACTCTACTCCCCTCTTTTATTTATATTAACATTTAATTCAGAAAGTGCCAGCTATTTTTAGAATGTGAGCTATTCAAACTATTTTGTACATAGGTAAAATTAATTTTCTGTTGCGCTATGAAGGCTGCCTCTATGACAAACATAGTAAGAGTGGTCTCAAGGTCAAACTCACACGTCGTCTGTACAGTCGACAGCACATCAAGCGTAACAGTTTAACCTTGAGACCGCCCTAATCCCGTCGTAGCAGAGGCGGCTTTCGTAGTGCAACTGTTACACTTGATGTGCTGTCGTGTGTACGATTTGATAGTGGTTTAAAATATTCATACTATGAAATGAATTGAAGATAGAAGAGTTATGACATATACATTCCTCTTATTAATTTTCTTTGTGCTGGTGTATGTTTTATTCTGCTAACTTTAAATTTTCATCATTCATATTACTTTCTATTGTTGACTTTTCAGAGTAACTGACATAACTTCTAGCACTTTCTCCTGTCCAGCAGCTGATTTTATAACCCTTTTTTATTCAGCTAAAGTGATAACCATCAAGTAATACTCTGCTGCATACCTTTAATGTCATTGTGGCATGTTTCCTAGTAACAACAAAGAATAGGCAATTAACTCTAAGGCTATCACATTAATTGTTAAATGGCTTAGTAAATAAGCCTGTAGACCTCTCATTATATTATACACACTAATTATAGTATAGATAAAATTATGAATCAGCCTCAATGTTTTTTTGTACAAAAGTAGTGCAAGCAAGAAAGCATGCCTGATTATCTGCGTATTGTTAAATAAATTGTTTTTTTTTTGTATCAACTTTATACCCAACATTGTAACAGCATGTCTTTCAAAAGTTGTGTTAGCTGACAATCTTTTGTAAATCTAAGTCTGATGCTTTTATCCAGTTATCTTTTACATAATGGTCTTAAATTGTTACCAATTAAATATCATTAAAATTTTGCTGAAATTTAACCACTGGTTGTCTTACGATAATGAGTTAAGCTATTTGTGGAGTCAAATATAGATAAAAAATTTAGGCATTAGTGTTACTTATATAATATGTGATGATAAATATTACTTTTATTTGTAATTGAAGGGTCTGTGTGTCGTTTTGATATTGCATTCCCTTCCATGATATCTTGAGGCATTTGTCTGACTTATTCCATATTGTTATGTACCTATTAATGTATTAAAATTATGTCTGCATACCACTATTTTTCATGTACAGGTGGAGACAATGTCCCTACTTGATGCTATCAAGATCCCCGTGGCAGTTTTGAAGGCCGGAGAGACGAGGCACGCGCGCCTCGACATTGAGTTCCCTGATGCGCCAGTCACTTTCACACTAATCCAGGTTGGTATAATAAGTTTATTTTTTACATAAATATTATATAACTAGCTGACCCGACGAACTTCGTACCGCCTAACAGTCGATTTTTTTTTAATACTTATTCTGCCTATTGACATCAATATTTATACGATACTAACGTCACTCAATTGTTTTGCCTTCCCGGAACCCCTCCACTAACACTTAAACTTATGGTATGGTATTAAAGTTCAAATTGACTTAAATATTATTATGAAACTTTTGTATGGGAGTATGGTATGTTTTTATACTTTATCAGCCAATTTTTTTATATTTTCTCTGTAAGAACCATCCTCGTACTTCAAGGAATATTATAAAAAAAGAATAAGCAAAATCGATTCAACTGCTCTCGAGATTTGCTCTTAGCAACACATTCATCAGCGATTAATTTTAATATTATAGATATATATTTTTTCCTTTAGCTATTTTATGACTTTTCACAATATAATAGTGAAGTGGATTGAAGAGTAATGAAATGAAATATGATAATTTATATGGAGCTTAATTGTATAACAGTTCAACAATAATAATAATGTTGGTTTTGGAAGCACCTACCTAACTAGCAAAATGATGATAAAATAAAACCATTAATCGTGACGGTCTCGCAATGTCGTTTTGACGTTGCGTATTCTGAATATGATCATCTCGAGGCATTTGTCTGATTCTCTCCCTAATTATCCCCCTATCCAGTAACCTTAGTGCGATTTTTCACTCTTCATTTTGCATTTCAGGGCTCCGGACCAGTGCATCTTATTGGGCAGCACTTGGTTGGTGCACTTGTGGAGGAGTTTGAAGACATGGAAGAGATGGAGGAAGAAATGGTTGATGAGGAGGAAGGAGATGACTCTCAATTCAAGGTTGGTAGTTATTTGGCATGAAATTTCAATTTGATATTAAATCAGGGTCTTCCTTATCTAATTTCTTAATAACTTAGGCCATTGTATAACGCATGCAATTTTTGGTTACCATTTGCCAGTATGTCTACTATACTTATAGACACTGGTTGCTTGTTATCTACCTTGTACATATTTGGAAGATTTATTATGCTAGTCACATTGTTAACAAGAAACAGCAGGATTCACAAGTAGGATGCTACTTCTACTTCCCTAAATGGTGGTTTCCCATATGAGCAGATAATATTTATAATTTTACATTAAATAGAAGGGAGAGATATGAATGTATTAGTCTAAATTTTATTAATCACCTAAAACTTATTTCCAAACTGTGTGGTCCATAACTCAGTAGCCAATAAATTTGCAGGATGATGAAAATAAACGGAAATCATCAGCAGGAAAGCGCAAGACGAATGAGGTACTGAAAACCTTCAACTAAACATTATGCAAATTATGCAACGCTTGACAGAGGGAAAAGGAGTCTAGGCCCATGTCTTATGTGATATTCAACACTTGCAATTTAAAATAAAATACCACATTTTGTTGGAATTGGGCCTCTTGTGAGATATCAAAATTATTTTGTGCTCTTTAATACCATTGAATGATTCAAGAAAAATTGGCTGTTGGTTTTCCGTATACTCATTCCTATTACCCCTTTACCTTCTGATCTGCATTTATATATTTAAAGATATAAAGTCAAACTGATAAAATTTTAGATGTTTTAAATAAAAGAAAGTGTGCTTATAGTATACAGTAATGTTGTAATTGGTAATAATAAATAGTAATTGAATTTCTTGGCTGTTCTTCTCAGAACTAACCGCCGGTAGATTAACGAACGGATGTCTTAGAATTGACCTTAAATAATTGTACAAAAAAGTATCAATGTTTAATAGAACATTATTTACTTTACCATCTTAGTTTTAGTCTATAGTTTTTGGTAAATTTGGTTATTTTAAAAATTTAGTACTAATTTTACATATTGCTAAACTCCACTGAGCATCATAGCAGCATTATTATTTTGTGAAATTTGTAATATAAATTGTTTAATGCTTTGCCAGGACGAAGATGACGAGGAGGGAGAGCCCAAGGGCAAGAAGGCGAAAATGTCTAACAACGCCAAAGGCAAAGCCCCGTCGCCCAAGAAGAACGCCAAGAAGTGAACCGCCTGCCCGCTCCCCGCCGCCCGCTAGTAGCGCTCTGCTACGGATTGTAGCGCGCTCTGCTACGGATTGTAGCGCGCTCTGCTACGGTCTGTAGCGCGCTCTGTTACGGTCTGTAGCGCGCTCTGCTACGGTCTGTAGCTCGCTACTACGGTCAAAAGTGCGCGCTGCTATGGTCGGACGGCGGGCGGCGACCTTAGTTATAATAACGACATAGTGTGGTAATGAGACTAGGTTAGCGTTGTATCGACTCGCGTGACTGGGAGAGTGGCCGTGTGAATGTTCGTGATAGTTGACAGCTCCGGGTGGCCGCACTTATCCGACCCTGTGTGCTTACCGGAGAATGTGTGATTTCTTCACTATTTTTTTTATTTTTTCTAAACAAATTTTTTCCATTCCTTACTGTGGTATAGTGTTATGGATGTCAAATTTAATATTATTAGTATGTGGTAAATTCATACAGATGTATTTTAAGTTAAGACATAATTAAGCATAATCAGTGTATTTTAAGACATTGATGGAGCAGCCGTTGAATTAAATTGAATTTGCTAATGATTTCTCATTTGTCAATGAAAACTCATCTATTATAGTTTGTTTGTACATATATAAAAGCATAAGAACGGTAACAATAAAATAAAACATTTCTAAACATTTAAGAAAATCTTTTATTTTTATTCTAAACTGAAGACATAGTAGACAGTATACACTACAAAATCAAAATTTTCACATTTATTATTCACTGAACTGCTGTCCTCTAGGGAGGGGGGGGGGGGGGGGGGGCACTTCAGGCGGCTTCGGACACATTCGTACAAAATGTTTCGCTAACGAATACAAAACCATATTTTCATGTCAAAAAATACTTCAATATAGCATAAACATATGCGGCTTATGAAAAATTAAATATAAACAAAACAAAATTAACAACTTTTAACTTAATTATTTTTATCTACTCTCACATCGTAAAATTTAAAATGTAAAACTCAAAACGAATTTAATATTGACGAACTTTACAAATAGTATATCGAAATGAAATTTTAAAAAAATAATTATAACACTATCTAACAAAAAATGGTTATAATAAATTTTTTTTTCATTACGTTTCGATTACAGACCTGTACTGTAATACAATACTGTAACGAGGAGCTCGGTGGCGTATTGGTTTGAGCGCTCTGGTTTCGATACGAAAAACAAAGTAACTTTCTCCATGGTCGGTCCCGGGATGGGTCAATCAAATTTATAATCTCGAGGAGCTCCTCCGTGCCACGGTTTAGCTACCTGGGTAAACATTTTAAATTGTACGAATGTGGAATTGTCCTAATATGGAAATTGTACCAATGTGTCCGAAGCCGTTCAGGCATCTTGCCTTCAAATCTCATATACGGAGTTTACATACACCCAAAAAAGCGGTATCACTCGCGTGTTGCCGATCCTGTAAGAACCTTTTCCAACTTTTAATATAGGGGAACAACCCTGAAATCGTAATAAACCAGCTGTCCATTTTGACTGGAGTAGGTTATTCAATTTTTTTTTTATATATACTAAGGTGGCAATCCAGCATACGGCCCACCTGATGGTAAGCGGTTACCGTAGCCTATGGACGCTTGCAACACCAGGGGTATCACTTGAGCGTTGCCGACCCTGTAAAAACCTTTTCACACCTTTTTTGAAGAACCCCATGCTGTACTCATTCGAGAAAACCTCTGCAGGGAGCTCATTCCACAACCTGAGCGTACGCGGGATAAAGTTTCTCTGAAACCGCACAGTACGAGACCATTTTAGTTCCAATGTGTGAGGATGAATTCCCTGCCGATGGCGAGCGGTGCGATGGTAGAAAGAGGCCGTGGGTACCATGTCAAACAATTCCTCAGAACACACTCCGTTATACAAACGGTAGAACACATATAAGGAAGCAAAATCTCTCCTTAGGCTTAAGGGTTCAATACCGCTTGTGAGCTCGGGATCGCCGACAATTCTCATAGCGCGTCTTTGAACTGCGTCAAACGGTCCAAGCTGGAATCTAGGTGCTCCCGCCCATAGGTGGCAGCAGTATTCCATATGGGGTCTCACTTGACACTTATATAGTAACAGTATTTGCCCCGAAGAGAAGTACCGCCGCGCTTTATTGAGCAATACCAAGTTTCTTAGATGCCAGCTTGACTTTATTTTCTAAATGATCGCGGAACTGCACGTCACTAGAGATATCGACACCAAGGATCCCGATACTCTTAGAGATGGAAAGGGGTGTGTCAAGGAACCGTGGAGACACAGCGAATGGGGTTTTTTTAGCGGTGAACGCGCAGACTTGTGTCTTAGTGGGGTTAAATTGGACTAAGTTTAGTCGTCCCCAATCGGAGACTGTGATTAGAGTCTCCGATTGGGGACGACGAATCGATGAACTCTCGATTTCAGACACAAGTCGACCGCGACTTTCCTCCACTGTAGACCGAGGGGAAGTTTCCATGAGGAAACAAGCCCTTTTTGAAGAACCCCATAAAACCTCTGCTCATTCCGCAACCGCTCAGGGGTTTGGTAGATGGGTGCCTCGAACGTATTTTTCATTAGTAGGATTTTTTTCCATAATCGCATTTTGCCACGATCGTATTTTGTCACGTGGGCTTTATGTATTATCGATTTTTTTTCTAAAGGTAATTTGCCTTACAGCATGTTGTCTGATTTGCTTTTTGGTCTATAAATAATTTGCCTAACAGCATAGTCTTATATGCTTTTTGCATTACTGTAAATTGAAAGATTGCAATTTGTTTTTCTCTTTATGTGTATCACCCTCAAAATATAATAAATGTTTAAAAACAGGCTATTTAAGTTACTTTTCATGAAAATTAAAATGTTATATTGTTTTCTTCATTTTAACCTACAGTCACCAACAGATATACAGACGAAGAGCTCAAAAACATTGACACATTATTTTCTTGAATATGCGTTTTTGACTAAACGCGGCTAGAAAAACTGAGATTATGAAATGGGAGATTAAGGTAAAAATCGACTATACTTAAAGCATACGTCACACGATCGTGGCAAAATCCGATAAGGGAAAAAATCCTACCGATAAAAAATGCGTTCAAGGCACGAACCTACCGAAGAAACAGTTTCCTTGAAGTATAATTTTCTAAGTTCAATAATTCTTTGAGGCCAACTGAAATATGGGAGTAGGTACCTACAGAACTACAGTAGGTAGGTACTTAGTTAAAAAAAAACCTTCACACGCAGGCATAATCTCCTACAACATTAGAACAAACAAAAATAAATTTAATCTTATAGGCCTGCATTTTTCAACAAAAGTAAAATTATTTATTTATTTATTGCGTGTCACATGAGATGTGATCTACGAAATAAATTGCTCAAATCGAAATAAATTGCTCAAATAAATTCGAGTTGATTCCTCCTATCCTAGGCCACCAATCAATTTTGAAGGTTAGAGCTGTGGTTTAAAGTCTTAACTTTAAATTGATTACATTTAAGTTGGATTTTGTGCGTTTTTTAAATTGATAGATAAGATAATACATACCAAATTCATTGACATTACACCAGTCTTTTAAGGAGCTATCCCGGATTAAGTGAAGGAGTTATGAAAACAAGGAAATATGGATAAATAATGAATGAAGGAAACAACAAAAATGAATTAATAAAAAAAAACAATATTTTGTGTTCCCTAATAACTGCTCGAAGACGATTCTTCATTGACCTAATGAGCTTCTGAATCTATTATTGTAGAATACCTTTCCACTCCTCTATCAAAGCCGATTACAGCTCATTCAAACTTTAAAGAGCAGGATTTCTGGAACAAACCCTCCTCTTTAGTTCAGCCCACACGTGCTCAATGGAATTGAAGTCCGGGCTGACCGCTGGCCAGTGCTATGTGGCGACCGACTTCTTCGAGGTAGTTGTGGAACGAGAAGGGGGGCAACGAGTGATATCATACATAAGGAGGAAGTCATATATCCCGTATTGGTAACGACATGTTCCAGTAGCATATTGGAAATGTAGCGGTCTGAAGTTAGACCGCCTCCTCGTCTCCCGCCAGGCACGACAACAAGCTCCGTTTTACCGTCGAAAGAAATGCCGGCCCACATCATACAAGAATCGCCCAGCCACTGTCTCAGCGAAACAGCACTGCGCAAATTGCTCCCCAGGCCGCCTTCTCCTTCTCGTCCTTCTCCTCAGCAAACACATTTTGCACTTGTCGGAGAACAGGACTCGCCTCCATTGCTTGACTTCCCAATCAAGATGGGTGCGAGCAAATTGAAGGCGTGCTTGTCAGTGACCTGCCGTCAGTTCCGGGCCTGTGGCAGGCCTTTTTAGAGTCAAATTGCTTGCTTGAGTCTTCGACGAACTGTCCACTCGCTGATGTTGGACGTTGGCACCAGTCAAATGACGATTTCGAAGAGAGGTTGACTCGATTAAACGGTCATATATTTCCGATATGCACCGCAGCGGCGCCGTCCAGATCTTGGTCTCGGGATAAAGCCACCAGCCTCTCGAAAGCGTTTATAAACTTTCGAAACACAAGACTGGCTTATAGGCGGCGGTAACCGCTTACCATCAGGTGGGCCGTCAGCATGTTACTCATCTAGTTGTATAAAAAAAAAAATGTGGAGCTGACGTGGGACTGCCCTCTGGCTGAGCCATGTTATGTAGGTGTAGTATCTATTTTCGTCCAAGGTTAAGGGTCAAAAGTAGCATGTACGGCTAAACATGTAAAAGCCGACCGATAAACAAAATCCTATAACATGTGCTTTCATAAGGGTTCAATAGGCTCCAACTCGCAACGTATCAAACAATTGAACCATGTCTCATTCCTTTATTCTTCCCGTAATCCAGGATAGCTTCTTATGGCGTGATTTGAATTAATTTGGTATCAATTTAAAGTTAGTAGTTGAACCTTTGAAATTATGCCCTTTTTATTTGTAACAAATTATTTAGTACTCAAAATCACACAGACAGAACCAATTTCAAATAAGTGATTCTATACTTTTGCTTGCGAGTGTAGTAGCTCTGTAGCACTGTTGTATCTGTATGTTTGTACAGTTTTACATATTTCATCATCACCAGCCTATATACGTCCCACTGCTGGGCACAGGCCTTCCTACATGGGAGAAACACATGAGGAGATTGGGCCATAACACCACCACGCTGGCCCAATGCGGGTTGGTGGGTTAAAGCGGTTGCAGGGACAGCCGGGACCAACGGCTTAACGTGCCTTCCGAAGCACGGAGGAGCTCGAGATAACAAACTTTGATTGACCCATCCTAGGATCGACCATGGCGAAAGTTGCTTTGTTTATCGTATCGAAACCAGAGCGCTTAAACTAATACGCCACCGAGCTCCTCTCCTCCTTACATATTTAGAGTTCCATAAATGTAAAAATATTGCATTAAAAATCATGTATGGGAGTTTACCATTGCTCTTAGAAAATCCATGACATTAGCTTTTCTGAAATAAGGCATAATAGACAAACCTTTGAACTCTGTTTGATATACATAATATATTTACTAATCATTTATTTTTTATCTAGTAAAGCAAGTAAAATCCTATTTCTTTCTCTTTGGATGTCATTGGATTCTTCTGCGACTCTTACAAGTCTTTGAAACTTATCGCAGTCTCTCTTCTGTAAATTTCTTATGACCTTCTTCACTTCAAAAAAAGTTGCATTATCCAAATCATTGTTTTCATACTTGTTATGCATTTTTGGGTCATCAAATATATTTTCAAAGAGGGAGTAATAAGGCCATTTACAATTCTTTCCAGACATTGTTTTTTTTTCTCTTAGTCTTATATATGTCTGCTTAAGATTACGGAACTTCTTGTGACACTCTTCTGGAGACAATCCTAACTTAATACCAATTGTTTTCCATAAATGCTTTTTCTTCATCAACCTATCTCTGAACTTAGCTTTATTTTCAATATAAAATTTAAGTAGTTGCTTCACATAATTCTCCTCTTTGTTTATACTAAAACTGTCACCCGTGTGAAGTGATATATTATAGTATATTTCTTCAAAATCTTTATAGTAACACCATTTTGGGTCTGATCTTCTCATTGCAGACCTCAACTTGAGCCTTAAGTATGTTTGTTTTAAATTTCTGTATTTTCTATCACAACTGGTGGGAGTTTCTCCAACAATAGCTGAAATATCTTTCCAGAGTTCCTTCTTTAGGTATTTAGGATTATTAAATTTATGTGCTATTTGCAAGTATGCTTGTAACAACAGACTTACTTTATTTCTATCCCAGGCGGCTGCAGCAGGCTTGAAATCATGGAATATTTTTTCTAAGTGGCAGTGGTAGGGCCATTTTATCAATTTACCTGTTTCATGATTCTTCGCTAACAAACTGAAATATGTTCTTTTTAGATTTTTGAACTTGTGATAACAGTTATACTCTGTAGTGTCTAGCTCATGAGCTATTTGTTTCCAGATATCTTTCTGTAGATAGTTTGGGTCACGGAATTTACTTAAGTTTTCAATGTATAGAGTTAATAATCTTTCAACTCTTGTATCATTCCAGGGATCCACTATAGAGGAAGGCAAAGAATTACACTCTTTAAAAACTTCCTCACATGTCACATAATGCACCCACTTGATTTGTTTCCCCATTCTTTTCTTTTTTAATAATCTAATATAAGTTTTCCTAAGGTTCCTATATTTCTTGTGGCACTCGTCTGGACTAGCCCCCACTATTTCTGCTATTTCACTCCACATAGTTTTATCTTTGGTAGCATTCTTGTACTTTGTGTCTAGACAGAGTGTAAGAAGTAATTTTATTTTATTTCGATCCCAAAAATTTTCTTCTATTTTTATTTCTTTACTACAGTTTTGAGGGTTTTCTGGAATAGGTACTTGGGCATCATTGATCTGAATGTACCTGTTATCAATTGTATCAACAATGTACCTGGTTTCTTGATTTTGAACTGAAATGTGTTTTTTTAAAGGTATAAATTTATATATGATGTTTACCATAAATAATAATGACTTAACTAACCAACACAAAGAGAGAGCACCAAAATTATTTAGATGCACATTGAACATGTTAGCTTTTTTGGTAACAAAAGTAAAGACACTTACTAGGAGGGTTTTGTATAGTGAAATTGTACACATTATTTTGATCTTCTCTTAGTACGAACCAGTAACTTTGGTTCTGAGGATTATTTAAATCCATTTTTGTTCATAAAAAACTTTTAGCTTAAAAGATGACGATCTGTAATGTAATTCTGTCCACAGATTAGAAAGAGTATGTCTAAAGACAGATGGGAAACACGCCTTGGAGAGAGCAAGCGTTAGTGAAATGACAGGGGAACATTCGTAGTAATGTACGTAAACTATCGACTTGTAAGTATCGACATCGATAAATATGGAATTGTCGATATTAACAGTACAGCACTAATATTATTTTAATTACTATGGCTGAATTGGCTACTGAAAAAGTAAAAAAAAACACTGGAGATATTTCGAAGTGGTTTATTTTAATTCAAGGAACTTTATATTAACAAACTAGTTAACGAAAAAGAAACAGTGTAAAATACAAGCAATACTACCAGTTTATAAGTAATTATACCTAATCGTAATTGAAAATATGAAATTAGTTATTAAACCTAATACATAACAATAACCTTATACATAGCAACAATAAACCTTATACAATACATAACTTTTCAGTAAGTTTAAACATATTAGTTAAGATGTTATTTGCAATAAATCAACTTAAGCAACATTAAGTATAAAAAAAACTTATCTTTATAACACTTACCTAATATTTAGATTCATTATTCATTTTAAATCTCAATTACAATGATGTTCTTATCAACCTGTACCATTATCTATAAAATCAAAAAGGAATGATTATGTATTTAGTAAATTTTAGTTCAATTCATACTTTTTATGATATAAAAAATGTGCAGTTTCCATACTGTGGCAATGATGAACTAATACTGTTGGTTTTGATTTGAGACATTTTTAATATATTTCAATCGTATTCAATCGTGACAAATTGATTATAAACCAATAACTTTTTTTTTAAGAATTCCCCCAGGATCTTTACTGTACTAAAAGATATTTCAATCGTATTGACAAGTGAGACAATGTTAATGAACTAATCAACTGGGTATATATTTATAGTATAAAATCTGTTTTTGAGAACCATTTTAAAATCAGTTCAAACATTTTTCATTAACATTAAAAAATATTTGTATGGAAATATATTTCTCAGTGGTGTTCACATAAATTGGCAATTTCATAATTAAAAACCTATAAATTCAGTCAAGTTGCAGAATACCTTCAGGACGCTCATGACAATTAAAAACCAATTGTGCCTGAAATCTGTGGCTTGTCAGTATATGTAGCATAATGCAATTCATATCTTTCACAAATATGACTATTTGGACATTTTTATGTATGGGGTTACAAAAGGAGGAATTCAATTAGTACAAACATTAAGACGACTTTTAAAAATTTAAATATTTGTATTTTACTGATATTAAATATCTTCATTTTTTTTTATAGAAAAAGGGTTTGTAGTAAAGTATTGCTATTAATCCGTTTTTCTTCATTATTAATATAATTTTTACACAAGAATTCTTCTTTTTATAAACACATGCATAAAAAAGAGTCCAAATATTAATATTGGTCAGTATTTATCACAAGTGTACACTTTGTGAATTTATTGTTACATATTCGACAAAACTTTTCCGCTTTTAAGTGCCAAGAGTTGCTTGGCCTGTAATGTATTAATATGAGGCAGTGGGGTATTTGAGATTACGTCTTAGCAAATTTACACGTTCTCTAAGAGTAATCCAAAGTATGAAATCTGGAAATCTCGTCAGTTAAGAAAGAGCGCCGGCAAGCTTGGCAGTTAATTTTAGCAAAAAGATTTCTGGTGACATAACCAGCCGTAAATGTAGACGCTTGTATGCTGGTCTTCTCTATCTGAACTTGATGGAAAAGATCTGTTCCGCCAAGTCTGGATGAGAAAGCGGATGGTCCAGTTTGCGCCTCCGCCCGCCACCGCATTGCTTGCTGCGGCAATCGTACCTCGTCAACAACCTGCAACAGAATTACGGAACGAGGAATTAGGTACTAGCTTTTTGTGGAGTAAAAAGTAAGGCACTCAAATCCTCCTTAGATTTTATTTGGATGACCATTGTAATTAGTGCATATCCTTCTAGTTAGACTGGTGATGTGATTTAAATAATTCCAAAAAAATACCAAAAAATCATAAAGTTTTTCAAAGTAATAATTCAATTCCAAAATAATAATGTTTTTAAATTATTCAGTACAATAACAGATAACAAGAATTTGTCGACCGACTGGCCGAGTGGTCCTTATTACAAAGAAAAAAAGAAAGAAACAAATACATTTACTACAAACTACTTAGTCAGGGGTCACGGGTTCGAATCCCGGTAGGGCAGATGTTGCAAACATCTGCCTTTCTGATCTGAGGGCTTAGACAAGACGCTTTTCGATAATCGCTATCGCTAAGCGGAAAATAATAAATAATAATATTTTTGTAGTCTGTGGTTGAGCAATCTATGATTCCTCTCTACTACTAAGACTAAGTACTTCTTAGTAACAATAAACTGTGTTTATCTCTAAGTTAAAATTGGTTTTATTGAAACGAGGCACTGGTGGTTATTGAAATAATATCACATTAAACACCGGCATTCAATTATATGACTATGTGTAAGTGGATGGCTGAATGTCGTGCCATCCATCTGATTAAATTAGCCAGTTAATTGAACCTATTGGACGCTTAGACAGATCTTTTAGTACAAGGAGCTTTTATGTGACTTTTTGTAAAATTGGTATGTTTAAGGTTACTTATTTTATGACTACTTGTAACCGAAATCGTTATGGTTATATGTCATCATAAAAAATTACCTTGAACCTACCAATCACACCAACTCTTCAGTACAAGACGATCTGCCTACGCGTTCAATTGAGCTGACATTTAATCAACAAGTTAAGTTGGTAAAAGTTGAGTGATTTTAGTTCAATTAATTAAACCATTATACAAAATAAATTTATACCTTGACAAACTAGGTGTGACAACGGAGTAGAAGCTTCTATTTGCAGAATGTGGGCGAAGAGAATCTGGTAGGTGCAGTTGCTCCTACTATTTCTGGAAATTTACAACAATTTTATCTTATCAATAATAAATCAAAATGTTTATATTTTTATGATTTCTTTACGTTATCTTTTATTTATTGTCATATCATAAGTACTGAAAAAAGTGTAACGGCCTGGCCACGGGAACGGGCGGCGGCGGCGGTGACGACTCGTCAACCACTGCGCGGTCACGCCGACGCGCTGCGAGGCCGACATCGAGACAGCGCGCAGTGGTTGCCGATTCGCGAGACGCAGGTCGCGCGTGCAGTGAGTTCGTGGCCAGGCCGTAGCAATTGCACTACGAAAGCCGCCTCTATGACTAACGAAGTAAGGGCGGTTTACAGAACAAACTGTTACGTTTGATGTGCTGTTGACTGTACATCACTTTTGGGACATACAGACAGGACATGCCATAACTTACGGTTTAGGACATTTCGATACAGAAACTTATACTTGAATGTTTCTTATTTAATTACGATAAATCAGTTAACAGAATTAACCTACTAGTCACGATAATTATTAAAATTGCAAAAATATTTTTATTACCTTCAAGGTTGTTGGAGAGATCACACTAGTTTGTATGTCTGACGACTCTAAAGCATCAGTAGTTTCACCTGAAATTTTGTGAATACATAAAATTAGATTGGATCTTTTGGAATATTTTATTTTCTATTACACTTCAAAACATAGATAGGTATAATATATACCTAAATCTAGGCCACTGGAACAGGTACGTCAATGAAATTTTACATCCTAATATCCATACTAATATGATAAATGTTAAAGTAACTCTCTTTGTCAGTTATGTTTTCAGTTCTAATCCACTAAAGCGATTTAGATAAAATTCGGCATACAGATAGATTACATTCTGAGGAAAATAAAAGCTATTGCAACAATAACCGACACTCAGTTTGAGTCAATGTGTGTCATCAAATTTTTTACTGAAGGCTGTTTTGTATTGTTTTGTATTTGAAGACTGTATTACAATGTTTTGTCTTCAACAAAACACTATTGTGGAAGAGGTTGGCAGGTATAAAAGTCATTTTGCAAAACTTGCTATGTTTGATGAATAAACTTAACAGGATTTTACTTTCAATGGCATGCACTGAATGATAAACTGACAACAACTTAATTATTCTGTAAAATATAAAAGTGCTAAACCTAGTTATCATTTACACTAATATTATAAGAAGATAAAGATCTCCGAAAGAGTAGCCTAGGTAGATCTAGGATCTATTTAGGAGATATCTCCTAAGGTTGTGTAATGAAACACATAATATATTAGTTGCTTTAAATAAAGATTACTACAAAAAGCCTAGTATAAATGTGAATCTTTAAAATTAGGAATCTCTGCATTGTGTTAATTTAATTTAGTGTTAATAAATTATCCACATTATTTCACTACAAGATATGTCATCATCATCATCATATCAGGCTATGAAGTTCACTGCTGAACAAAGGCCTCCCCCATTGATTTTCACATGGATTTTTGCATAGTCTGCATCCAATAGCAAACCGTTGGATGCAGACTATGCAAACCTACAGATAAAACATTATTATTGAGACTATGCAAACAATAAAATATTATTATTGACATTATATGTTTTTGATACTTACTTGACACAAAAGCCCGCTTACAGTGCAGTTACATTCATGTAGACCTTGAGAATTAATGTCTTCTATGTTTTCCCTGGCTGCAAAGTAAAGACTTAAAATTAATGGTGTGATTGTTAGCACAATTACTTTATATTATATTATAACAACTTACTTTACATGAAGAGCTTGCGACAAACACACATATTTAACCTCAAAATGAAGGATGCAACACCATTGCTGGCAGAGGCCGATAAATGAATTGTTAGAGGTTGTATAGGCTAGGCAAACTCCTTTTACTTTTAATTTAAGTTTTTAGTTCTATGTCAATTATTATATTGTTTTTTGATTACTTTTTGTCTGTTCCGTGTGTGTCACAATATATATTTTTACAACTGAATTTCTAAAGAATTTCATTAATTCTATCAGGTTATGGGCCTTTAATTAGAATTTCAAGTTATCAAGTAAAAAATTATAACAGTTTTATCGAATTCCCGATTTATTTATTTACAATGAATAATAGTGATGTGCAACTGCCGCCGACTATTCCAGTTAGTCCGTCGTCGTCGACATCAGGTGTGTTCAATCCAATTTATATGAGTAGTTTTGGACCACATGTAGATAAATTAAATGGAAAAGATAATTACGGAAATTGGAAATTCCAAATGAAACTTTTGCTTATAGAGCAAAGATTATGGAATGTTGTAAGTGATCCACCTATAGCTTTAGATCCATTACTTGACCAAAGCGCCTACGCTAAAATATGTTTAGCGGTGAAGCCGATTTGTTATCCACACGTCAAAAACTGTAAAACTGCAGCTGAAGCGTGGAATAATTTGCAAAAGGCCTATGGGCATTCAGGGATAAGTCGTCGATTGCAATTAAAACGTAAACTTACCCAGACTAAGTTGGTCAATTATGATTCTATGGATAGTTATATTGGTACCATTCTTTCCGTTACACAAGAATTAGCCGATTTAGGTTGTCCCATTGATGACGAAGAGACTGCTGAATGGATATTGTTAGGTCTGTCTGAAGACTATGACCCATTGATTATGGCAATCCAGGGTACTCAAACTAAACTTACCGTTGACTTTGTAAAAGAAAAGCTGTTAAGAGGAGAATTTAAAAAATCTGAGCTTTCTTCAGCAACAATTTTAGATTCTGAAAAGGCCTTAGCGTCTACTTCTACTTCTAAAGGGAAATTTGTACCTGTTTGTCACAATTGTAATAAACAAGGACACATTAGACCAAAATGCCCTAAACTCAGAAATGAGAAAAAGAAGAATAAGAAGAATGAGTGTAGTGTTGTTCTAGAAGACGATAGTGTTCTCCATACTGCTTTATTTAATAATGTTGATAATGATTGCAGTTGGGTAATTGATTCAGGCTGTTCAAATCATATGTCAAATCGTAAAAGTTGGTTTACTAGTTTTAATGACAATAAGTCTGTAGATATAACAGTTGCCAATAAAAGTAAAATATTTAGTCAAGGTGTAGGTGATGTTAGTGTCAATATTAAAGACAGTACTATTAAGAGTGTTACAGATGTTATGTATGTACCGGAATTGGTCACTAATTTGCTTTCTGTTCATCAAATTACTAAAAAGGGATACACAGTAGTCTTTGATGAAAATAGCTGTCGTGCTTATAAGAACTGTAAGGTTACTGGTTCTTGTGGCTTTGTAGCCAAAAATATTAACGGTATTTATAGGATACATTCTACGAATGCGGTTCAGTCGTCGAATAAAAATGTAGCTTTTATAGCTAAAAGTGACCTCCAGCTATGGCATCGTCGTCTTGGTCACCTTAATGTTAGGGACATGACTCTACTTAGGGATGGTCTAGTTACAGGTGTAAACTTTAAGAAAAATGAATTGTCATGCATTCCTTGTATTGAAGGGAAACATAAAATGACATCCTTTCCTAAAGTTTCAGAGAATCGAGCCTCTTGCAAACTTGATTTAATACATTCGGATTTATGTGGACCTTTACCCGTGCCGAGTTTTTGCGGATATCGTTATTTTATTACGTTTACGGATGATTATACACGCGAATCCTTTGTATATTTTTTGAAACGTAAGGATGCAAAAAATGTTTTAGATACTTTTATTAAATTTAAACAATTGGTTGAAAACCAAACGAATCTTAAAATAAAAAGATTTAGGTCTGATAACGGAACTGAATATTGCAACAAATTATTTTCAAGTTATTTAATTAGATCCGGAATTATTCATGAAACCACCATTCCCTATTCACCTCAACAAAATGGTGTTAGTGAAAGGCTTAATAGGACTCTAATGGAAAAAGCGAGAACCATGATTCATGATTCTGGTATCGGTAAGAATTTTTGGGCGGAAGCAATTAATACTGCCGTATATTTAAAAAACCGATCTCCCACTGTTGCTGTTCGTGGAGCCGCACCACATGAACTTTGGACTGAGTCGAAAGTAGACTTAAGTCACCTTCGTGTTTTTGGTTGTAGGGCATATGCTTTGACTCCCGAGCAAGTGCGTTCGAAATTAGATGCCAAAGCCAAAGGTTACATTATGGTAGGATATTGTGGTCATTCCGATGGATATCGTCTAGCTGACCCAGATACTGGGAAAATTATAAGAGCTAGATCTGTTGTTTTTCTTGAGAATACTATGTATTCTTCTTCAAAAGATAATATCTCTAATACTTTCAATTCTAGAGACACAAATATTATTGAAAATGTTTATAGGTACGATGCACCAAATATAATTGTGCCAAATGACTCTGACCAATGTGTCGATAATAGCTGTGAAATACCTGTTCAACACCATGATGTAGTTGATGATACTCATGAACCTATTATTGTTAATGAGACAGTTTCTCCAACGTCCAATAATTTTGATAATGATACTGTTGTCGAAGAGGAGACATTAGTCAATAATAATAGACCTACTCGTGAGCGTCGGGTTCCAGCATGGTTCGATGATTATGTGATGAATTATTTCACACATCAAGCACTTATGTGTCGTAATGAACCAAAAACTTATCATCAAGCAATCAATTCCGAGAATGCCACAGAATGGCTTACGGCAATGAAAGATGAATATAATTCTCTTAGGTCTCACAATGTTTGGACATTAGTTGATAGACCCAGGAATACAAATGTGATCAAATGCAAATGGGTATTCAAGGAGAAAACAGATGCTGATGGAAACCTTTCCAAATATAAAGCGAGATTAGTTGCAAAGGGTTTCACGCAACGTTATGGTGTCGACTATGAGGAAACATTTGCTCCTGTAGTGAGGCATAGTACTCTGAGAACGTTATTTGCTATTGGTGTTGAGTTTGATATGGACATCGAACACATTGATGTTACTACTGCTTTCCTTAATGGAGACCTCCGCGAAACCATTTTTATGGAGCAACCAGATGGTTTTAAGATTGAGGGGCAGGACAAAGTTTGCTTATTGAAGAAAAGTCTTTATGGCCTTAAACAGGCAAGTCGCGCCTGGAACGAAAAAGTTCACAATGTTCTTATTGGTAATGGATTCACACAATTAAAATGTGAGAGGTGTGTTTATCAGAAGGATTTTGGCAAGGACAAAGTGATCATTGCGCTTTATGTCGATGATTTTTTCGTTTTTAGTAATAGTATAAAAGGCAAGAAAGAACTTTACGATTCATTAAGCAAAAATTTTAAAATTAAATTACTAGGACCTGTTAAGCAAGCATTAGGCATTAAAATAGATAGGGATAGACCCAATGGCACATTGAAAATGTCACAAACTGTTTATGTACAAAACTTATTACAGAAATTTGGGATGAATGAATGTAAGCCTATTTCTACTCCGATGGAGGTGAATTTTAATTTAGAAAAGGCTTCAGAGTGTGACAATAAACTTCCTTATCAGGAATTAATCGGTAGTCTTATGTACCTAGCTGTTAGTACACGTCCGGACATTGCTTTCGCTTGCAGCAAACTGAGCCAGTATAACACATGTTTCAATGAGAAACATTGGGTAGCTGCAAAACGAGTATTACGTTATTTGCAAGGTACGAAAGAGTTTGGGCTTAATTTTAAACACAAAGGACCTCATAAGATACATATCTTGTGTGACGCTGATTGGGCCGGAGATGTAACAGATAGGCGTTCATATTCTGGCGTACTGACCTTATTAGGGGATTCTCTATTAAACTGGGGAGCCAAAAAGCAAAATGTTGTAGCGCTGTCTTCAACTGAAGCGGAATTCTATAGTTTAGGTTCTGCAGTTAGAGAAGCCAAATTCATTAGAAATTTCTTAAGTGAGTTAAAATTTGGCATAAATCCACAAGAGCCAGTAGCTGTGTACAACGACAATCAGAGTACACACAAACTTATAATAAATGAGTCGTTTAAACGGACCAAGCACATTGACGTGCTTTATCACTTCATTTGCGAGTCTGTGAATGCAGGTATCATTAAAGTACTGTACAGACCCTCAGCTGAGTTAGCAGCAGATGTGTTAACTAAAGCACTCACTAAAGAGAAGCATCAATATTTTGTAAAAAGCTTAAATGTATTTTGATGGTAATGGCGGTAGCTTTAGTATTTGAGTTTGTCATTCATTAAACTGGTGTCACTGGAGTTGCTAGTGCCTACACAAAGGGGCAGTGTTAGAGGTTGTATAGGCTAGGCAAACTCCTTTTACTTTTAATTTAAGTTTTTAGTTCTATGTCAATTATTATATTGTTTTTTGATTACTTTTTGTCTGTTCCGTGTGTGTCACAATATATATTTTTACAACTGAATTTCTAAAGAATTTCATTAATTCTATCATGAATGATGCGTGTCAATTTTATGTTGCAGTACATTTTGCGTAATTTATTTTCATCGCCTTTCTGATTAGGGAACATCATTGTTATAGTCGATTTGTCTAGAGGGATGCAACAGCGTTTCGGATTGACCATGACCTGTAAGCAATAAATAGACCAAGTAAGCGACTATGTCCTAGATTGACATATTAATGGTAATAACGAATTATTTTATTAATAAATATAAATCTGCACAAACCAGTTGTAAGAACAAGGTGGATTTCGTACTAAACTTATCGTCCGTCGCACTTGTTGTCTGCCCAAACTATACTAGATAGGTGTTGTTTGCAATTGCTCGACACAGTCCAGAAAAACAGCAACAAAATACTAAGAAAATTGTGAAAAATTCAAAATACAACAGAGAAAAATTGTAAAAATAACCGTCATGACGAGTGTCATGACAGTCTGACATTTGCATCTGACTTACAAACGAAAATGGCGGATATTTTTAAAAAAACTACAGATAGCCTATCACTTGGTCTTGCTTTTAGCTGTCACTGACTAACACAGAGGCCATTGTATCGTTGATTCCAACGGCTGATTCTGTCACAGATCAGATAGAATTACTCCCAGGGGGGTGAAACTTTCATACATTATTACACAGAAAAATTTTCTACGCACAAAGCGCAATCTAACCACCCGGGACAGATAACTAAGTTAAAAGTTGTCCTTATATCGTCACTAGAGTGCAGTACTAGCATTAAAATGACATCATCTATATGTAGCTATATGTAATCCCCGTAGAGATGGGCGTTTTGAGATTTTGGTGATATCGATACGAATCGATATCAGATAATCGCATCCGATGCGCGAATCGATGCCAATTGAGCGTCAGTCTAGCAATTATCGTAGTATCACAGGATGCGATGCGATACGAAATAAGTTGTTTTGTGTGTGTGTCTTTTAGTGCATGAATCATGACTTGAAGATTAGTTAAATTGACAAAAACTAGATGCCATCGGCATCCAATAACGGTACCAAGTCGCATCGGATGCGCGCATCCAAACCTGGCATCGTTATCGCGCATCGTTACTCTAAAAACGCCCACCCCTAAAGACCTGTGTCCACTGGGTGCTCCGATTCGAGCCGAATCGAATTGAATAATTTCACCTCCTTTATATTATTTACTATGATGCTGCATGTATTAGAATAAAATATATTCACATTGAATTCCCTTCCACAGAAACTATTCCACGATTTTTTATCCGTTAGTCACCATAGTAACGATTTATAGATTTAATATGTCATATTACTGTTATTATATCAATGAAACAGTTTATCGATACCTAAATGAATATTTTAACAGTTCACATTTTGTATATTTCATGTAATAACTTTTATCGCTGAAGATCAAAATTCTGTAATAAAAATAACAATAAAACATTTTGATTGAAAATATTAGGTTGGGGAAAAGGTCTTTTCGCATTATAGTATGTATGAACTTGTAATAAAATCTCTTTGGCTGTACTATTTGTATCTGGCTGGTTTTGGTATCACTATTAGCTTAGATTTTAGAAAAGATAATTCCAAATTCAAAATAGGAAAATGTGTGTTTTTTATTTGTTTTTCGTACTGTCAAGATGAGTGAATCTAATGAAGAAATTCGATACATTTTAAAATTTTACTACAAAAAAGGTAAAAATGCAACGCAAGCCTAGCCTTTATGGACCTAGTGCAGTGTCTGTGAGAGTAGCACAAATTTGGTTTCAGCGTTTTCAATCCGGAAATTTTGATGTCAAAGATGCACGTCGCTCTGCCCGCCTAGCATGACCACCGAAACGCGATATGATACGATATGATAAAGCTATTTATCGCTTCAAACTGTCAAAAATCATTGGATATAACCGCCATCTTGAAATTTTATCGAAACTGCGAACTTGTATTGTATATATACATGTTCGCAGTTTCGATAAAATTTCAAGATAGTGGTTATATCCAATGATTTTTGACAGTTCGAAGCGATAAATATCTTTATCATATCGCGTTTCGGTGGTCATGCTAGGCGGTCTGGTCGCCCTATTACGGATAAAATTGATGCCATTTTTGAAAAACTGGAGCAAGATCGGCATATCAGTAGTTAAGACGTAGCTGAAGAACTGGGAATGGACCATAAAACAGTTTTGGCGCATTTAAAAAAAATGGGTCACAAAAAAGCTCGATATTTGGGTACCCCACGAGCTCAATGAAAGAAACCTAATGAACCGTGTACTCATTTGTGATTCTTTATTACGACGTAATGAAACCGAACCATTTTTGAAGAAGCTGATAACTGGTGATGAAAATTGGATCACGTACGACAAGAACGTGCGAAAAAGGTCGTGGTCAAAGGCCGGTCAGGCTTCACAGACTGTGGCGAAACCCGGGTTAACTCGCAACAAGGTGATGCTGTGTGTGTGGTGGGATTGGAACGGCATTATTCATTATGAGCTGTTACCACCAGGCAGGACCATCGATTCTGAACTCTACTGCGAACAACTGATGAGATTAAAGCAAGAAGTTGAGAGAAAGCGGCCGGAATTAATCAACAGAAGGGGTGTGGTTTTGCCCGTTTTGCAGTGTTCTTTAGGTGAGTATGGATTGTGTTACATTCTTCAGCATAGCTGCGGCTTACTGATATCACTATATATGATGTAAAATATCTCTAAATAAATAATTTATCAAGCAGAAGTAAAACATTTATTTTCTGATTTTCATGCAGGTTTCAGAAGGAGGATGGTTTCTCATTGCATCAAACCTTTGTGTATTTATATTCACGCACCAGGCATACTCCCGCAGCATCGTAAACAGTAAATTCAATTATATTCAACAATTAAATTAAGAAAAATAATTGAAACAAAAAAAACTCTTCGAATTTTTAATTAACGATATCGATAACTCTTCGAATTTTTAATTAACGAATTAGGAAGCTATTAATTTGATAAATAGCCTTTGACATTAATTCAATGTTTAAATGGAATAAAAGTAAGACTTCTTTTATGTAACCTTTATAAGCATTAACTAAATATTCGTAACCTGACAAATACATACAATAACCATTTGGCAGTATTGTCATTGAAAATACAGACTTATCATTATTTGCAGTAGTGGGCACCTATGATGTCCACTCCTGCCAAAGGCCTCCCCTATGAACTTCCAAATAGATCGGTTCTGTGCAGTTTCTTTGGTTTTGAGGACTGTGGCCGCCTACTCTGTCTTTTCTAATCTTACAGATGGGATTGGTCAGAGTGGTAGGTTACATGATGTGACATTGACGACGCATTTAATAGAGCTCTTAGAAATATCGAAATTGATACCCTGAAAAACATCTAATATCGATTTATGGAAAATTAAAATATCGATTATTATCTAAAAATATCGATATTATGATATATCGATATTTTTTACCCAACCCTACAGTGAACACTTGTCGTAACTCGTAATAGGTACTTACTGATTTTCTAGAAAATTAAGTTATTATTTAAAGTTAAAGTTTTGAGTGTTTATTACTTTAGTTCGATCGATATTCAAGATAGTTTGGCGTTTTGGTATTTACTGTAAACCCCTGCTTGCTCATCAGTGGACCCTGATTGACTGCATTTATGAGAATTCTAGTGCAACATTCAACCTACTTATTTTGGACTGGGTTGATTTACCTTTACAAGTGACTGGAATCAGTTTCCTAAGTCTGAATGATGGTAAGTTATAAATCACAGAGTTAAATTCCATATTTCGGTTTCCTAACCTAAACCTACCAGGTAGGTACTTTAATATCGTAATTTAATGGTACAAAGATTTTTATTTAATGTACCTACTAACATAATGGCTTAAAAATTGTATACGTAGGTAAACACTGACGACAAAGACTTGTAACTTTTTGTTAAACCTATTTTTTCTTACATTTCAGGAAGTCCACTAAACCTATTATTATTAGCACATGAGAATATTCTAATGCTGAAATTTTAAATTAGTGAAAATCTGTCTTCCATACAGATACACAAAAAAGGAAAATGAGTACAACTAACTAAACTGTGTAAAATACTGAAAAGTAGGTATTTTCTTGCAAGAAATCATCGGAAACAAGAAACACAATCCCTACATTAAATATTTATTGTAAGTTGATGCATTTTTTACACTCTTTGTTCAATGGGAAATAATTTAAACACAATAGCATAAATATTTATTGAATTTGCAGCTCATCAGTAGTACCTACCGACAAATGCAACCTTTAAAACTAGAGCGCTCAAACCACTATATCACAAAGCTCTTATTTTAATACTTATAATTTATTTCTTGTTCCAGAACCTCAATTACAAGACTTGTGTGAATACTTTGGATTTGATTGCATTTGGTTATTATTCAAGAAAAAGTCATAATAAAACAGCTGAAACCGACCGAATGCATTTTAATTTAATAGGAGTTTAGTGCTTAAGACACAACAAATTGTTTTGATTATTTAACCTGAAAAATGTTTTTGTTTTTATGCAGGTTAAATAGTTTAACGATTTGTGGGTTTTAAGCACAAAACTTCTGACCTCCTCCTTAGAAAAAATAATTTTAAAGGAATATTGCGAAAGTGTAAACAGTGCCATCTTTTGGTATTTATGGAACCTAGCCTGTAAGCACGCCATCTATTTGCAGCTAAGAATACTAATATAATCTCATAAGCAGAATTTATTCTGATTGTGAGATTACGCCATCTCTTCACCCGGGAAAGAGGTTTTTCACTTTTTGATTTTAGAGTGGCGTATCTATACCATATATATTATCTCTAATCTATGATTACTCCTGACTCCTGTGACGTCAAAGTCTATATCGGATCTCCTGTGTTGTCTAGTGATGTTAACTCACAAGACGTATCCTGTTAGTTAACATCACTAGACAACAAATAAATATCATACGGCTATACCAGGTGCCAACACTGCTTGCCAACACTTAAATGTAAGTTTAATTATAAGTTTTCTCAGTAAGTGAATTTTGTAAGTTATTATGAAAAAAAATATATTCTTTAACCGCAAATATGTTGAGTACTTTTTCGTGGTAATCCACCAAATCGAATAGCTTTATATGGAGACTGTGATCATATATTTTACGTCAAATTTTCCCAAGATGCATAGAAATGTCTAACTCCAGCATTTTAATGCAATAAATGAAGAAGAAACAATGAAGATATGGTTATATGGGCTTTAGTTCCCTTTGCTTTCTCAATACTGGGAGAATGATCAAAAAAAAAATATGACAAAGAAATACTGTTGGCAATACTGATCAACTGACGCCATTAGTGATCTGTGCCCATAATTTTTTGCTTGTCTGAAATTTTATTAAAATCAACCAATACCCGTATCGTGCTTGGGATTATTTGTTTATTTTATTAGAAATATTTTCAGTGAGATTATTGTTACACCAACTTTGAAGCTGAATTATTATTCGGATTATTATAAACTGTTTATGTGACATGTTTTCTTTCGTTTGTGATCTGGAATCAGATTTTTGACATCGGTAAGTGACCGAATCTCAAAGCGTTGAAATTTATCTAATAATATGTTATTTTTAAAATATTTAACGTTTACATTTGTATCACCTGTAATAAAATAATAATCCTAAAAGCTATTTCAAAATTTTTTACTTTCCATAAAATTGCGGCGGGAAAACGCAGAGCTGCCAACCAAAATTTGGTCCGTTGTCGTTTACATTAACATACAGTACACAAATAAATACATGTACGAATAAATAAAGATGAATATAAACAATATTCCTAAGCATATTAATATTTAAATTTGAATATTGTTGCCCAGTAGGTATATTTGCCATTCAAATTTTACCATAAATTTCGGTAGATATGTAGTAGATATTTGACATAAAAATATTATGCTCAACCGTATCAATGATACGGGGCCCCCGGGTTACAGGGGCCTCGAACGTGTAAGAGAAAAATCGTAAAATATTAGGCCGTGCTTTCGAGAAAAAAAATGTGATCCAAAAGAAAACCATCGATGGAGGGGCCCATGGGCTTTTAGGCTCAGTCTCGCTTGCACTCTTACTATGTTCGTTGGCGATAGGGTTAGGTTATAACGCCAATCTTAACCCTATAACAATGTACTCGTTGAATTCATAATTAACTAATTAGTAATCAAAACACCCTTTACTTATAAAAATATCGAAACTAAAAATTTTTTTCACGTCCTGAGGCGAGGATCGATCCCGCGACCTTTCACTATCCGGGCGACTGCTCTAACCATCTGAGCTACCCAGGACTTGGGCTAACCCTGTGGAAAAAATATCTAGTTTAGATATTTTTATAAGTAAATAATTTTTCAAACATTTATAATAATTTTAAAATGAAAATTAACAAAACACCGTTAATTAAAAACGCGTGCATACACTAGGCCGACCGTCAATTAAATGAAGGTAAAATATATATATTATAGCATCGTCTCTGTGTGTGGTATATTATATTATAGCATGGCATATTGGAGAGAAAGTGGGTCGCCCTGTCTGATGCCCCTTTTGATTGGAAAGGTATCTCCTAATGACTCCAGTTTGATGCTGGCTTTGCTTTCTTTGTAGATGTTTCTGATGGCATTGATGTATATTGTATTGATTCCTTGTTCCAACAGACTGAGCCAGATATGACCATGGTTAGGGCTATCAAATGCTTTAGAATAGTCTATAAAGGCTAGATAGAGGGTTTTGTTGTACTCTTTATATTTCTGCATGATCTTGATCAGCTTGATGGTGTGAATGTGGTCAATAGTGCTATAATTTTTCCTAAATCCTGCTTGTTCCTTTGGTTGGTTCTCGCCAAGCTGTTTGGATATTATTTCCAGTATAACTTTTGCGAAGATCTTGTTTAAGTTTGAAATTAGCGATATGGGCCTGTGGTTGCCTATATCATGTTTTGTGCCTTTCTTATGCAGCATTATTATATGTGAGTTTCCCCACTGGCTGGGAACTTTACCAGCATTCAGGATTTTGTTAAAGAGTCTGGTCAATATCGGACTGATTTGTTCAACCGTACCACATAAAACCTCATTAGATATTGTGTCTGGGCCCGGAGCTTTCTCTAACTTTTGACTATTTATAGCCTTCACTACTTCTGCTACTAGTATATCTGGCCATCAAAATTGAGCACTCGGTTAAAAAGCAACTTTGCACTCTTGTATAACAAATAACTATTATGTTTTTGAAAAACTGGTTTACAGCTTTCTGTTTGTTACATGTTTACTTTAATGCAAACAAGTTTCTTTTGATAGTTGAACAGGGAGGGTGCGCCCGAGCTGTTCCCCAAAGTGTGACTCCATAATTCAGACAAGCATACGCATACACTTATTAAGTGACCAATGCAATATCTAGGTCAGTTATTTTTTTAATCTCTCGAAGTGCATATGCAAAGCTGGGGGGTCTTCTAATTTAAATTTATGTTCACGTTTATGCCAATTTATGTCAAGTTAAATTGTAATCGGCCTTTTTGATGAGGGTCGAGTCTTAATTTGGTTTTGGTTTTGTTTTGGTTTGGTTTGGTCATAATTTTTTTTGTTTTGTCGAAAATTATCTCAAGATTATGTTTATTAAACCAGTTAAAAGTATTGAATACATTGCCTTTATAAAAAAAATATGAATAGATAAATAAAAATATAGATCAATTAAGGGCATAACATGATCCTGATGCATGATGATCCATGAGCATTAGTCCTGTCTGTGCTTGTTGCACACATAAAAGAATGGTACACTCATACACTTCCGTCCTGCTATTGTACAGTTTTTCACTCAAGTAAAACAATAATACTATTCCTTATAAAAAATATGCGATCAATCATGATATTATGTGTACATATGTATTTACAATATATGCCATTGAATCATATTATTATCTACACCAGGCTTAGAAATAAAATTATATCACTCATTCCTCAATCAACTTTCGATACAATTGCGTATTTAATCAAAACTAAAGATGGATAGGCCCTTCCAAACTCTGAACGAAATAGACGAAACTGAAATCGCTTATTCTGCTAACTGCGATATTGATGATCTATCAAAACACATACGTATTAAAGGAAGAGACTTAACCATACTTACCCAAAATATAAGAAGCATCTACAAAAATATGAACGATCTACAACTAACAATGTCTAGCATTAACTCACAGATAGATGTAATAATCTTAACGGAATGCCGTTTAAGTCCAGACAAGCCAGTACCAATGCTTAAGAACTATATTTCCTATGCTACTACTCGTCATATTAATCAATGTGATGGTGTAGTTATTTATGTTAAAAATAGTATTTTTGCTACTGTCAAAGAAATTAATCTGACTCATGCATCTTGCTTACAGCTAGAAATAACTAATAAAATAATTGTTCTCGGAATCTATAGATCTCCATCAAACACAAATGCCGATATCTTCCTAGACTCGCTTAGCGACCATCTAGACACTCTGAAATCACATAAAAACATATCAATACTGGGTGATATTAATATTAATATTATTCCCAGGTTGACAGAACAATCTTACGAACGTAAAAACAGGATTAGTTATTTGGATTTGTTATCAATGCAGGGATTACTACCAGGACATTGCATACCAACCAGAGAGAATAACTGTTTAGACCACTGTATATTAAAACTTGAAAAACTTAAAATTACTGCCCGAATAGCTGTTCTTAATACTACAATAACTAACTGACCACCTCATGGTACACCTATGCTTAACTAATAGTACTTTAAAAAACACGTGCCCTAAATATAAAACTAGTATAGATTATGAAAGTGCTCTAGAAAGCTTAAAAATGAAGAATATATCAAGTCTTACCTGTAGTATAGACCCTATTAGTATCACTAACATATTAATTGAAAAAATAAAAGAGTCCCTGCTAGAAAACACTACTACAATACATTTACCTCGTAGCAAACGCATAATTAAGCCTTGGATTACTCCTGGTATCCTTAGATGCATAAGAAACAGAAATAAAATGCAGAAGCAACTACATACGGATCCAAAAAATGAAATCTTAAAAATAACGTACAAAAGGTATCGCAATCATTGCAATAGGATCATAAAAAAAGTAAAGCGTGATTTTGATAAAGAACAGCTGGAAAAATCAGCTAAAAACTCAAGGTGTCTCTGGAAAAATATAAAACACTTAACAAATACAACACCGGTTAAAACTGAAAACATGGAATTACTTAATGTTACAGCAACGCCAAAAGAATCCGTCAACCACGTAAATGAATATTTCTCCAGTATTGGGAAACGCCTTGCAGAAGAAATTCAGTTAAAATTACCCTCTAATGACAACCGAAAGCCTATTAGTTCAACGAACTCACGTGTATCATCGTTCGTTCTGTTAGATACTGATCCAGAAGAAGTAAATAGTATACTGGTGAATCTAAGAAGTGATAGCTCTTCCGGATGGGACAATATACCAGTTCGTTTCTTAAAATTTGCTCGGGTTGAAGTTGTTCCTGTAATCACTCACTTGGCTAATCTGTGTTTCACAGGGGGGGTTTTTCCACCACCATTAAAAAAATCCATCATAACGCCAATTCATAAGAGTGGGAGGCAGGACGATGTCAATAACTATAGGCCAATTTCCGTATTACCCTCCATCTCAAAAATAATAGAAAAACTAATTAATAATAGACTAATGAAATATCTTACTCATTTTCATATATTATCTAACTCTCAATTTGGATTCAGACCTGGAAAATCAACAGAAGATGCAGTCACTGCTTTAACCTCATTAATTGTTGATCATGTAGACCGAGGCAGAAAATGTATAACAGTATTTCTAGATTTGCAAACGGCTTTTGATACCGTCTCTGTCCCCATGCTTGTGGAAAAATTAGAAAATATTGGTGTTAGGGGAGTTCCTTTGTTGTTACTTAAGAGTTACCTGAATAATAGAACCCAAAAAGTTAAAATAGGATCGCATGTCAGTGATGACTGTGGTATAACTTATGGTGTCCCGCAGGGAAGTGTGCTTGGCCCGACATTGTTTTTGATATACATCAACGAACTTACTAACCTAACTCTTCAAAATGCTGAAATATTTTCTTATGCTGATGACACCGCAATTGTCTTCTCTGGCACTTCCTGGGAAGGAGTACATAAGATAGCAGAAAATGGACTTAAAGATGTAGCCAATTGGCTGAAAAATAATCTATTGACATTGAATGTATCAAAAACAAACTATATGTGTTTCAGTATCTACAATAACTCGCAACCGAACAAAAATTTCAAAATGAGTATTCACCAATGCAAATATCCAATAATAAATCAATGTCCTGTGACTGCCCTTGCATATCAAAAGTTACATCTACGAAATATCTTGGTATCATGATAGACCAAAACTTGTCTTGGTATACTCACGTAGAACTCATATCTGGTAGAATTAGAAAGCTGATGTGGATATTTAGAGTACTGAGAAACATAGCGTCTAAAGAGTTGCTAGATAAAGTTTATATTGCCTTGGGTCAGTCAGTGATTGGCTACTGTATACCAGTTTGGGGTGGAGCTAAAAAGGCCAGGTTCATAGAGGTCGAACGAGCACAAAGAGCACTGCTAAAAGTAATGTACCAGAAGCCAAGAAGATTCCCTATTACTGAACTGTATGCATTGGCAGATACCTTGACTGTTAGACAACTGTATGTTTTGTCTGCGGTAACAAGGAGACACAAAGCCCGGAACTGCAACGAATGTTGTAGTTCTGGGTCCGTGGTCCCAAACAAAAGAAGGCATCATAAAGCGGTGCTGACTCACAAAACAGTCAAAACATATTTTGCAAAGATTCAGTATTCGAGAGCTTCGACAGATCTGTATAACAAAATAAATAGAGTGTTGAACATATATCCGATGACACAACATGCTTGCAAAAATGTGATGTTACAATGGCTAAAGAATTTAAATTATGAAGACACACAAAAGCTACTACATTCCGTAATGTAGACACATGTATCACACATATCTCACACACCCTAATAAGACACACTTTCACACACTCACAAACACACACACACACACACTCACGCACGCACGCACGTACGCTCATTCACTCGACAGATTATATATGAAGTATTAGCGTACTTACTATGTTATATTAAACTGTGTTATATTATGTTCCTACTTATTGTTATAAAGGAGCGGGGCTTCCTGGCACAAGTATTATCTTACTTAAAAGGAAGTTCCCAACCCGACCATTGTAAGCAAAACTTATTAAGGAAATAAAACCATTTTCATTTTCATTTTCATTCATGATCATTCACTGTCAATTCTGGCATTATGCAGATATACAAAACTCCATTCCTGTTAAACCATGGTTTTTTAAATACAAACAGGCTTCAAAATCATGCACTTCTACCATATGTCGCTTAAGGCTAGGTCATGCTTGCACTCCTGTACATTTGGCCAAAATCAGGGTTAAGGATAGCTCATTATGCGAGTGCGGCTTGGACGAGGGAACCACTGACCACATATTTTTCGAATGCCCCAAGAACCCTACATCCCTATACAATGTTCTTCCCAGTGATATTCCTAAACCCATTAATTTTAAATCTCTCCTGTGTTACGTAAACACTCCATTTATTAATGTTCTATGTGATTACATAACAAAAACTAACATAAGATTATAAGTATTTGTTCGTCTGCCCTAACATACTAACAAGTGTATATATATTTGTGTCCGTCTCTTTTTCAGAAATTTCAACAGCCACTCGGTTTAACACGTTGGTTAGCCTTTTTATGTACGCATTGTACTTTCACAATCCGTAATAAATAAGCAGAGTCAGTGGCCATCGACATATGAGATAAATCACAAGAATTAGATCTGAGCTAAAAACTGGATTCTGGCGAAATCAAAGACAACGCCATCAAAAAAAAAAAAAAAAATTAAACAGGTCCTCGGGTTAAACTGCTCATAATAGTTTCCAGTTGCAGTTTCCCCATTTGTTTGTGTGTGACAGTGTGACAGAGATGTCTGGCGGGCGGCTGGTAGTCCTGGACCGCGGCGGGCGCGAGGTGAAGCGGTACCCGCTGGCGTCGGGGCTGGCCACGCTGGGCAGCAACCCTCGCTGCGACATCCGCGTCATGCAGCCTGAGGTGAGCGCGCACCACGCCACCGTCGTCGTGCATGCTAACCAGGTACGCTCACTTATTTATAAATTCTAATACGTACACAGAACAGCTGAGTCACTATTACATTCAACTAGATTACATAGTTAACCAACTTCAAAAACGAGGAGGTTCGATGCAGAATTGTTGACATGTGGTCCCATGATTTTTTTTTCAATATCGTTTGGGTAGTTTGGTTTTTAAATAAAAAAAACTGAAGTTAGAAAGTCATCTATGTATGCGAAATTGCGGATTTTTGCTTTTCTATGAATTTTTAGTGAAATGAGACGACAGTAGAAAACAATATAAGCTCACGGTCACCCATCTAGCTTTGACCTTAAAAAGTTTTCACTAGAAAATGTGAAAAAAAAATTTAAACAAAAATTAAAACCGACTTCAAAAAACTGAAAAGAATAAAATAATTATATTTTAGTAGTAACTCATCACCTAAAAACATTTTTTGGAGTCGGTGCTTCATGTGCATGCTTCATTATTTCTGGAAATACCTTTTCTTTGAAGTCGGTTTTAATTTTTGTTCAAAGTTTTTTTTTTGACTAGACAAGTAAACTATGTGTAAAGTATGTGTAGTCCTTTATGTTGTGGATATTCCAACCATCTGCACAAAGCATTTCGCCAAGTCCTTTAATGCGAACTGCCAAGGAGTGGAACTCTCAGCCTGCCAATCTGTTTCCTGAAACCTACAATTTGGACGTCTTTAAGGCTAGAACAAAACATGTATCATCGTAAGCCATGTCATGACTTAACATCAGGTGTGATTTTGGTCAAATGTTTGCCTATTTCATAATTGTAAAAAAAGTATGTGTATATAACAGGAACAATGTGGCTCAGTTGGTTAGAGCAGTCGCCCGGATTGCGAAAGGTCGCGGGTTCGATTCCCGCCTCAGGACGTGAAATTTTTCAAGTTTAGATAATATATTTTATTTATAAATAATTTTTAAAACATTTATCATAATTTTAAAATAAAAAATTTACATTTTAAGCCGTGTATGCCAATAATATCCTACCCCATAGTAACTGGTGGGAATCGCTTCGCTGACGAATTTTTCGTCATTGAACGTTTCGTGGACAATTCTGCAAATACCCCTTGAAATAATTTAATAGAAATAATGGCAATTAGTAGATTCGTGGTATTTTTTTTTACATAGCGGAGTTGGATATTTGTAAAATGTCGAATCATCGTTCATTGTCGAAAAATTGGTCGGCGAAGTGTTGCACCACAAAATAGCTAATAACCTAAGGTTCACTCCCGAACAAAAGTCAAGTGTACGCATAAAAATTTGCCTACTTTGACGACCGTTACCTGATTGCACGCGAAATTGAAACTTATCGTATGACACGAGCGTTCATATTCCGCTGGGCACCTCTCAACCTGAACCGGTTTAGCGGCAAGCACAGGGTTGTCAGTTTTTCACTCAGTCATTTCGATTCCCAATTCTTCCTTTAATTTACACCCGTGTAAAATATGTTTTATACGGATTAAAAGATCGTTAATAAGTAATTGGTCGTCGCAAAATCACAGAAAAGCTAGAAAACTAGCTAGCTAGAAACTAAAGCGGCAACGGGCTACTATATGCCCTACGCCTGCCCGAGAGGTGCGCCGGACGATTGCACCTAAACTGAGGAACGACTCTCCCCTTGTTTCACCCGCTTATTTTAGCACCATCTGATTATGAGCGTTTACGCCGCACGGCTTCTCATACAAAATTTCAAGTCGAAAATATTGGGAACAGACTAATCGACTCTAACAAAACTTTGCCATGCAAAGTCAGGCTAGTGTAAAGTCTTATAAAAAAAATATTATTATTAATATCTTATCATAAATTTATTTATTTTATTTTATTAATCTATCCTTTTTCATATTTATTTATTAATTTCTAATAATAAATAAAAATTAAAAAATAATTACAAACAGGGTTTTCTTTTAAAACTAGTCTATCTAGGGAAAATAGGAAATTCTAATGAAACTTACACCGTAAAACAAATCATTTTCACAGTCGAGAATATTTAATACTCAACTATAATAACACTGTTTTTTCAAAAAATCCTCTGTATTTAGACTAGCGTGACCAGCTTTTCATGTAAAATCTTATCAAATTCGGTTGGCTCGTTTCCGATATTTTTTCGACTTGAAAGTTTGTGCGAATGAGCCCCCTTCTTCTTAACGACGCCGGTAGTATGTCCGTTGCGTAAACACACGTCCATACTCACATAAAGAACAATGCGCAACGGTCCGGCGTCCGGCGTCGTTAATAAGAGGCGTCGAGGTCAAACGTATAAAATACCGGCGTCGTTAAAATAGGCGTTGAGGTCAAACGTGTAAAATATTGTGCATAGACTGTGATCCGCAACGTGGGCGACGGGGAGACGTTGGTGGAGGGCCGGTGCGTGAGCGTGGCGGCGTTGAGGCACGGCGACCTCATCACTGTGGGCGACCGCTCGCTGCGCTGGGAGTACGCCGAGCCCGCCAGGCCCCGCAGTAGGGGGCCCGAGCCAGGTCAGTGGTTGGTGGAGGCCCGGGGCGTGAGCGTGGCGGCGTTGAGGCACGGCGACCTCATCACTGTGGGCGACCGCTCGCTGCGCTGGGAGTACGCCGAGCCCGCCAGGCCCCGCAGTAGGGGGCCCGAGCCAGGTCAGTGGTTGGTGGAGGCCCGGGGCGTGAGCGTGGCGGCGTTGAGGCACGGCGACCTCATCACTGTGGGCGACCGCTCGCTGCGCTGGGAGTACGCCGAGCCCGCCAGGCCCCGCAGTAGGGGGCCCGAGCCAGGTCAGTGGTTGGTGGAGGCCCGGGGCGTGAGCGTGGCGGCGTTGAGGCACGGCGACCTCATCACTGTGGGCGACCGCTCGCTGCGCTGGGAGTACGCCGAGCCCGCCAGGCCCCGCAGTAGGGGGCCCGAGCCAGGTCACAAGATCATCCATTACACTAGTTTTATTTTATTTTTAACAGACTTCAAAAAAAGGAGGTTATAAATTCAACTGTATGTTTTTTTTTATGTTTGTTACCTCAGAATTTTCGACTGGGTAAACCGATATTGATGATTCTTTTTTTGTTCGATGCGGAATAGTTCCCATTTTTAGAAAATCTATTGGGTAGTTTGGTTTTTAAATAAAAAAAACTAGGAAAATTTAGTCATCTAAGTAATTGCAGATTTTTGCTTTCCTATGAATTTTTTTAATGAAATGATACGATAGTAGAAAACAATATAAGCTCACTGTCACCCATCTAGCTTTGACCTTAAAAAGTTATCACTAAAAATTCTGAAAAAGAATTTAAAGAATTAAAACCGACTCCAAAAAACTAAAAAGGATAAAATAATTCAATGTAAGTAGGTACTCATCCCCTAGAAACACATTTTTTGGAGTTGGTGCTAAGTTGTTTCCAGAAACAATAAATAGTGAAGCACCGATTCCAAGAAATATGTTTTTGGACGGACGATTGCTGTTGGCCGCAGATGGCCTTAACAGCGTAGCCGGGGTTTTAAGGAGGCGAGAACCTTGGTGAGTCCTCAAGCCTTGAGGGGAATTCGCCTATGGTGATAAAGATGATGAATGTTGACTGCACTTCATTAGTCTTATTTTATTGCAATTTCTTTTTCCCAACAGCGCTGTTTGTACGCGGCCGCAAAAATCGCACCCCGAGAAGAGCGAGCGCGGGCGCGGCCATGAGCGGAAGCGGGAGCGGGCGATCAGCTTCTCTGCAGTTAGCGCTAGAGATGCAGCACCGAGCCTCTATGCCTGGTCTGTCTAGATTATTTGTAAAAGTAACCCTTGCTACTCGAATCAAATAACAAAATAGTATTATTATTAGTTTGTCATTACTAAAACTTGACACTCGGCCTTGTTCTGTAGAAGAGACACTAAAGGAGATGTTTAAAAAAATGCCAAGATCCTGTACAGTTATCGAAAAGATAGTATAAATAACGCACGTTCATACACATTTGTTTAAATGTTTATGCACCCTTAAGTTTTTTTGTAGGAAACAAAACAATTTTCATTATCTGGTAGCTCAAGGAGCAAAAACGATTGGTCCATAGCCGTAAAGTTCCTAATAGAAAACAAAACTGTCAGTGTGACAGTTAAATTCGTTGTGTCTTACGTTCCGTCATTCATTCCGTTTTGAACGTGGATTCCGAATTGTTGTTGTTGTTTGTTTTTGTGCCGTAGTTTTTATAAAACAATTTTTCTTCTTCTTTTAATAATGGCAATGTGTTTATCTTAACGATAACAATTCTGCCATAAAACAATTTTTAAAACAGTTTACGTAAAAAGATAGTTACTTTGACATTCTGATGGTGACGAACTAAGTATCAATGTCAATCACTTGACAGGCTGCCGCCATCATGAAAAGTATGGCTATACTACGAATATTTCAAAAGCTTCATACTTAAACATTTTACATTGGTTTTTAAAAAATGGTGTATCGTAGGATCAGGGCTTAATTAAGCTATTTTAATACAACATACACGTGGCATTATCCCCATACAAAATTAAACATCTCCTTTAGATTAAAGTTCAGTGCATCTCGCACTGTTGTCATATAATTCGACATTTAGAAAGGTATTTTCAATTTTCGACCCTATTGAACATAATAAATTACAGGCTTTAGGAAGTACCTACGTCCCTACACAAATATAAAGTGTGCCTCCAGAATTTGGTCCACTGATGTTATTTTTGATTTATATTAGTATATGAATGAACGAAAATATCTTTATTCAATTAGGCCCACCAAGAAGCACTTTCGAATCGTCAAAAAACCCTTCTGTCTATCACATAAAATAATATTAACTAACAATGTCATAATGTTGGTCTCTCTGTCTAGTCTGGGTCTACTTAAGCTAACAATGTTATAATGTCATTATGTATATTTTTTTTATAATAGGAATGCTACACTCGAATGAGCATTAAAATGTGTTATCTTTATCTAATTATGACTATTTTAACAGGTAATGCTGGAGGAAAACAGGTCGCCATTGTACAACCACAGAGGAGAGACACCAGTGAACAAAATGGTCAGTTATTTTAATATCATGTAGTTACACACTATATTATGTATTTATTATGTATGTTCTACTATAAACACACTTTTGACAGGGCAGTAGACTTATAGATGGCTTGAATTGATGTAGAATAAATAATAATAATATATTCATAAATTAATAATAATATCTAGCCCAAAGTAAGCATCTTTAAGAGCTTGTGTTATGTATACTAGATAACGGAGAAATAATGGTAATAATATATTAGAAATGTACTAAATAAACATATTAACATCCATGACTTGTGAAAAAAATTCAATAATCGCTCGTGCAGTAATGCTCGTGAATAAATAACCTTATTATATAAAATAACAAGGCTTGAGATGTTTTTCATTTTCAATTAATTGATTAAATGAAGATAATAATATTCATATTTGATTTTAACATTATCCCCGATTCATTCAATTTATTTCCCGCCTCAGGACATGAAATTTTTCTAGTTTTATATTTTAATTACTAAGATAATAATGTTAAAAAAATGCCAATGTACATTTTTTGATTTTACTTTACAAGTTTTGATTGTTTACCATTTTTGAATGTGTTTGCTCACCTCATGGTAATGGTACTTTAGGCAAATAGAAGCTGTAGAACCCGGAGCATCACTCGTTGCCTGTCAAAACATTATCACATACACCATATTTCTTTATCATTTGATTATTAATTCCAGTGATTGCCAGCCCAAGAAGTACCACACAAAACAAACGACAGCGTGGTTCAATGCTAGAAGAGGTGGAGACTCCCGTAGAGTCCAACCGCAAGTCTCCCGCCGCCAGACAGAGTCCCAAGACTCCCGCTTTGGCTACCACCAAGGCCGAAATGTGGATCGAGTCTAGGAAAACCAGCCCGAGGAAGGCATTTAAAGTATGTAATTGTAAAATATTGTAATATTAATTTCGCCATTATTTGAAAACTTTTATGCCACATAAGGTTGATATACAAAGATATATTATAGGTATATACTTCGCATATTTTTTTCTATAAATACTAATATATTGACTGGGTGGTAGGCTCGTATGTAGCGTCGTCTGGATAGGTGCCACCGGCTTTCCTATTTTTAAGCCGTAAAACAGTTCGCTATGGTTCGATTGAAGAGGTAGCCAGTTTAATTACTGGGCATGGACGGCATTTCATCGACATCCAGAGAAAAGAGCCAAAGACTACCTATTGGCGAGATAACCGACACACGGGCGACTACTAGTAACCTATATTTTTATTTGTTATCGAATTATTTGATCTTGAAACGTTTGATCTTCACTTTGAACTTTATTAATATAATAATTGACACAACTCCACAATCATAAACTTTGATCTTTGACCAACATTGTTCAATTCTTATTTTTAAAACAATGTTTGCGGGGTCAGCTACTAATATATAAAATTCTTGTGTCACAAATTTAGTTACCATACTCCTCCGAAACGGCTTGACCGATTTCCATGAAATTTTATTTGTATATTCAATAGGCCTGACAATCGGCTGCTATTTTTTTTTATTTGGACATTTTTTTTTCATAAAGGCAAAACCACATTTGCCAGGACAGCTAGGATATTTATATGTATATTCAGTAGGTCTGAGAATCGGCTACTATCTATTTTATTTTTATTTTTTTGGTAATTTTTTTAAAAATTATTTTATTTATAAATCTTTATTGTACATTACTCAGATACAAACATGTTACATATAACATTGAAATAAAATATATTGTACAAAGGGCGACCTTATCGCCGAAAGCGATTTCTTGCAGGTAACCAATGTTATGATCAGGTTATGTTATGATAGTGGTGTGTTGTCCCGCAGAGCCTGATCCCGCGGGCGGGCTCCAGCCGCAAGGTTATGTTATGATAGTGGTGTGTTGTCCCGCAGAGCCTGATCCCGCGGGCGGGCTCCAGCCGCAAGGTTATGTTATGATAGTGGTGTGTTGTCCCGCAGAGCCTGATCCCGCGGGCGGGCTCCAGCCGCAAGGTTATGTTATGATAGTGGTGTGTTGTCCCGCAGAGCCTGATCCCGCGGGCGGGCTCCAGCCGCAAGGTTATGTTATGATAGTGGTGTGTTGTCCCGCAGAGCCTGATCCCGCGGGCGGGCTCCAGCCGCAAGGTTATGTTATGATAGTGGTGTGTTGTCCCGCAGAGCCTGATCCCGCGGGCGGGCTCCAGCCGCAAGGTTATGTTATGATAGTGGTGTGTTGTCCCGCAGAGCCTGATCCCGCGGGCGGGCTCCAGCCGCAAGGTTATGTTATGATAGTGGTGTGTTGTCCCGCAGAGCCTGATCCCGCGGGCGGGCTCCAGCCGCAAGGTTATGTTATGATAGTGGTGTGTTGTCCCGCAGAGCCTGATCCCGCGGGCGGGCTCCAGCCGCAAGGTTATGTTATGATAGTGGTGTGTTGTCCCGCAGAGCCTGATCCCTCGGGCGGGCTCCAGCCGCAAGGTTATGTTATGATAGTGGTGTGTTGTCCCGCAGAGCCTGATCCCGCGGGCGGGCTCCAGCCGCAAGGTATTGTTATGATAGTGGTGTGTTGTCCCGCAGAGCCTGATCCCGCGGGCGGGCTCCAGCCGCAAGGTTATGTTATGATAGTGCTGTGTTGTCCCGCAGAGCCTGATCCCTCGGGCGGGCTCCAGCCGCAAGGTTATGTTATGATAGTGGTGTGTTGTCCCGCAGAGCCTGATCCCGCGGGCGGGCTCCAGCCGCAAGGTTATGTTATGATAGTGGTGTGTTGTCCCGCAGAGCCTGATCCCGCGGGCGGGCTCCAGCCGCAAGGTTATGTTATGATAGTGGTGTGTTGTCCCGCAGAGCCTGATCCCGCGGGCGGGCTCCAGCCGCAAGGTTATGTTATGATAGTGGTGTGTTGTCCCGCAGAGCCTGATCCCGCGGGCGGGCTCCAGCCGCAAGGTTATGTTATGATAGTGGTGTGTTGTCCCGCAGAGCCTGATCCCGCGGGCGGGCTCCAGCCGCAAGGTTATGTTATGATAGTGGTGTGTTGTCCCGCAGAGCCTGATCCCGCGGGCGGGCTCCAGCCGCAAGGTTATGTTATGATAGTGGTGTGTTGTCCCGCAGAGCCTGATCCCGCGGGCGGGCTCCAGCCGCAAGGTTATGTTATGATAGTGGTGTGTTGTCCCGCAGAGCCTGATCCCGCGGGCGGGCTCCAGCCGCAAGGTTATGTTATGATAGTGGTGTGTTGTCCCGCAGAGCCTGATCCCGCGGGCGGGCTCCAGCCGCAAGGTTATGTTATGATAGTGGTGTGTTGTCCCGCAGAGCCTGATCCCTCGGGCGGGCTCCAGCCGCAAGGTTATGTTATGATAGTGGTGTGTTGTCCCGCAGAGCCTGATCCCGCGGGCGGGCTCCAGCCGCAAGGTTATGTTATGATAGTGGTGTGTTGTCCCGCAGAGCCTGATCCCGCGGGCGGGCTCCAGCCGCAAGGTTATGTTATGATAGTGCTGTGTTGTCCCGCAGAGCCTGATCCCTCGGGCGGGCTCCAGCCGCAAGGTTATGTTATGATAGTGGTGTGTTGTCCCGCAGAGCCTGATCCCGCGGGCGGGCTCCAGCCGCAAGGTTATGTTATGATAGTGGTGTGTTGTCCCGCAGAGCCTGATCCCGCGGGCGGGCTCCAGCCGCAAGGTTATGTTATGATAGTGGTGTGTTGTCCCGCAGAGCCTGATCCCGCGGGCGGGCTCCAGCCGCAAGGTTATGTTATGATAGTGGTGTGTTGTCCCGCAGAGCCTGATCCCGCGGGCGGGCTCCAGCCGCAAGGTTATGTTATGATAGTGGTGTGTTGTCCCGCAGAGCCTGATCCCGCGGGCGGGCTCCAGCCGCAAGGTTATGTTATGATAGTGGTGTGTTGTCCCGCAGAGCCTGATCCCGCGGCGGGCTCCAGCCGCAAGGTTATGTTATGATAGTGGTGTGTTGTCCCGCAGAGCCTGATCCCTCGGGCGGGCTCCAGCCGCAAGGTTATGTTATGATAGTGGTGTGTTGTCCCGCAGAGCCTGATCCCGCGGGCGGGCTCCAGCCGCAAGGTTATGTTATGATAGTGGTGTGTTGTCCCGCAGAGCCTGATCCCGCGGGCGGGCTCCAGCCGCAAGGTTATGTTATGATAGTGGTGTGTTGTCCCGCAGAGCCTGATCCCGCGGGCGGGCTCCAGCCGCAAGGTTATGTTATGATAGTGGTGTGTTGTCCCGCAGAGCCTGATCCCGCGGGCGGGCTCCAGCCGCAAGGTTATGTTATGATAGTGGTGTGTTGTCCCGCAGAGCCTGATCCCGCGGGCGGGCTCCAGCCGCAAGGTTATGTTATGATAGTGGTGTGTTGTCCCGCAGAGCCTGATCCCGCGGGCGGGCTCCAGCCGCAAGGTTATGTTATGATAGTGGTGTGTTGTCCCGCAGAGCCTGATCCCGCGGGCGGGCTCCAGCCGCAAGGTTATGTTATGATAGTGGTGTGTTGTCCCGCAGAGCCTGATCCCGCGGGCGGGCTCCAGCCGCAAGGTTATGTTATGATAGTGGTGTGTTGTCCCGCAGAGCCTGATCCCGCGGGCGGGCTCCAGCCGCAAGGTTATGTTATGATAGTGGTGTGTTGTCCCGCAGAGCCTGATCCCGCGGGCGGGCTCCAGCCGCAAGGTTATGTTATGATAGTGGTGTGTTGTCCCGCAGAGCCTGATCCCGCGGGCGGGCTCCGGCCGCAAGGTTATGTTATGATAGTGGTGTGTTGTCCCGCAGAGCCTGATCCCGCGGGCGGGCTCCAGCCGCAAGGTTATGTTATGATAGTGGTGTGTTGTCCCGCAGAGCCTGATCCCGCGGGCGGGCTCCAGCCGCAAGGTTATGTTATGATAGTGGTGTGTTGTCCCGCAGAGCCTGATCCCGCGGGCGGGCTCCGGCCGCAAGGTTATGTTATGATAGTGGTGTGTTGTCCCGCAGAGCCTGATCCCGCGGGCGGGCTCCAGCCGCAAGGTTATGTTATGATAGTGGTGTGTTGTCCCGCAGAGCCTGATCCCGCGGGCGGGCTCCAGCCGCAAGGTTATGTTATGATAGTGGTGTGTTGTCCCGCAGAGCCTGATCCCGCGGGCGGGCTCCAGCCGCAAGGTTATGTTATGATAGTGGTGTGTTGTCCCGCAGAGCCTGATCCCGCGGGCGGGCTCCAGCCGCAAGGTTATGTTATGATAGTGGTGTGTTGTCCCGCAGAGCCTGATCCCGCGGGCGGGCTCCAGCCGCAAGGTTATGTTATGATAGTGGTGTGTTGTCCCGCAGAGCCTGATCCCGCGGGCGGGCTCCAGCCGCAAGGTTATGTTATGATAGTGGTGTGTTGTCCCGCAGAGCCTGATCCCGCGGGCGGGCTCCAGCCGCAAGGTTATGTTATGATAGTGGTGTGTTGTCCCGCAGAGCCTGATCCCGCGGGCGGGCTCCAGCCGCAAGGTTATGTTATGATAGTGGTGTGTTGTCCCGCAGAGCCTGATCCCTCGGGCGGGCTCCAGCCGCAAGGTTATGTTATGATAGTGGTGTGTTGTCCCGCAGAGCCTGATCCCGCGGGCGGGCTCCAGCCGCAAGGTATTGTTATGATAGTGGTGTGTTGTCCCGCAGAGCCTGATCCCGCGGGCGGGCTCCAGCCGCAAGGTTATGTTATGATAGTGGCTGTGTTGTCCCGCAGAGCCTGATCCCTCGGGCGGGCTCCAGCCGCAAGGTTATGTTATGATAGTGGTGTGTTGTCCCGCAGAGCCTGATCCCGCGGGCGGGCTCCAGCCGCAAGGTTATGTTATGATAGTGGTGTGTTGTCCCGCAGAGCCTGATCCCGCGGGCGGGCTCCAGCCGCAAGGTTATGTTATGATAGTGGTGTGTTGTCCCGCAGAGCCTGATCCCGCGGGCGGGCTCCAGCCGCAAGGTTATGTTATGATAGTGGTGTGTTGTCCCGCAGAGCCTGATCCCGCGGGCGGGCTCCAGCCGCAAGGTTATGTTATGATAGTGGTGTGTTGTCCCGCAGAGCCTGATCCCGCGGGCGGGCTCCAGCCGCAAGGTTATGTTATGATAGTGGTGTGTTGTCCCGCAGAGCCTGATCCCGCGGGCGGGCTCCAGCCGCAAGGTTATGTTATGATAGTGGTGTGTTGTCCCGCAGAGCCTGATCCCGCGGGCGGGCTCCAGCCGCAAGGTTATGTTATGATAGTGGTGTGTTGTCCCGCAGAGCCTGATCCCGCGGGCGGGCTCCAGCCGCAAGGTTATGTTATGATAGTGGTGTGTTGTCCCGCAGAGCCTGATCCCGCGGGCGGGCTCCAGCCGCAAGGTTATGTTATGATAGTGGTGTGTTGTCCCGCAGAGCCTGATCCCGCGGGCGGGCTCCAGCCGCAAGGTTATGTTATGATAGTGGTGTGTTGTCCCGCAGAGCCTGATCCCGCGGGCGGGCTCCAGCCGCAAGGTTATGTTATGATAGTGGTGTGTTGTCCCGCAGAGCCTGATCCCGCGGGCGGGCTCCAGCCGCAAGGTTATGTTATGATAGTGGTGTGTTGTCCCGCAGAGCCTGATCCCGCGGGCGGGCTCCGGCCGCAAGGTTATGTTATGATAGTGGTGTGTTGTCCCGCAGAGCCTGATCCCGCGGGCGGGCTCCAGCCGCAAGGTTATGTTATGATAGTGGTGTGTTGTCCCGCAGAGCCTGATCCCGCGGGCGGGCTCCAGCCGCAAGGTTATGTTATGATAGTGGTGTGTTGTCCCGCAGAGCCTGATCCCGCGGGCGGGCTCCGGCCGCAAGGTTATGTTATGATAGTGGTGTGTTGTCCCGCAGAGCCTGATCCCGCGGGCGGGCTCCAGCCGCAAGGTTATGTTATGATAGTGGTGTGTTGTCCCGCAGAGCCTGATCCCGCGGGCGGGCTCCAGCCGCAAGGTTATGTTATGATAGTGGTGTGTTGTCCCGCAGAGCCTGATCCCGCGGGCGGGCTCCAGCCGCAAGGTTATGTTATGATAGTGGTGTGTTGTCCCGCAGAGCCTGATCCCGCGGGCGGGCTCCAGCCGCAAGGTTATGTTATGATAGTGGTGTGTTGTCCCGCAGAGCCTGATCCCGCGGGCGGGCTCCAGCCGCAAGGTTATGTTATGATAGTGGTGTGTTGTCCCGCAGAGCCTGATCCCGCGGGCGGGCTCCAGCCGCAAGGTTATGTTATGATAGTGGTGTGTTGTCCCGCAGAGCCTGATCCCGCGGGCGGGCTCCAGCCGCAAGGTTATGTTATGATAGTGGTGTGTTGTCCCGCAGAGCCTGATCCCGCGGGCGGGCTCCAGCCGCAAGGTTATGTTATGATAGTGGTGTGTTGTCCCGCAGAGCCTGATCCCTCGGGCGGGCTCCAGCCGCAAGGTTATGTTATGATAGTGGTGTGTTGTCCCGCAGAGCCTGATCCCGCGGGCGGGCTCCAGCCGCAAGGTATTGTTATGATAGTGGTGTGTTGTCCCGCAGAGCCTGATCCCGCGGGCGGGCTCCAGCCGCAAGGTTATGTTATGATAGTGGTGTGTTGTCCCGCAGAGCCTGATCCCGCGGGCGGGCTCCAGCCGCAAGGTTATGTTATGATAGTGGTGTGTTGTCCCGCAGAGCCTGATCCCGCGGGCGGGCTCCAGCCGCAAGGTTTATGTTATGATAGTGGTGTGTTGTCCCGCAGAGCCTGATCCCGCGGGCGGGCTCCAGCCGCAAGGTTATGTTATGATAGTGGTGTGTTGTCCCGCAGAGCCTGATCCCGCGGGCGGGCTCCAGCCGCAAGGTTATGTTATGATAGTGGTGTGTTGTCCCGCAGAGCCTGATCCCGCGGGCGGGCTCCAGCCGCAAGGTTATGTTATGATAGTGGTGTGTTGTCCCGCAGAGCCTGATCCCGCGGGCGGGCTCCAGCCGCAAGGTTATGTTATGATAGTGGTGTGTTGTCCCGCAGAGCCTGATCCCGCGGGCGGGCTCCAGCCGCAAGGTTATGTTATGATAGTGGTGTGTTGTCCCGCAGAGCCTGATCCCGCGGGCGGGCTCCGGCCGCAAGGTTATGTTATGATAGTGGTGTGTTGTCCCGCAGAGCCTGATCCCGCGGGCGGGCTCCAGCCGCAAGGTTATGTTATGATAGTGGTGTGTTGTCCCGCAGAGCCTGATCCCGCGGGCGGGCTCCAGCCGCAAGGTTATGTTATGATAGTGGTGTGTTGTCCCGCAGAGCCTGATCCCGCGGGCGGGCTCCAGCCGCAAGGTTATGTTATGATAGTGGTGTGTTGTCCCGCAGAGCCTGATCCCGCGGGCGGGCTCCAGCCGCAAGGTTATGTTATGATAGTGGTGTGTTGTCCCGCAGAGCCTGATCCCGCGGGCGGGCTCCAGCCGCAAGGTTATGTTATGATAGTGGTGTGTTGTCCCGCAGAGCCTGATCCCGCGGGCGGGCTCCAGCCGCAAGGTTATGTTATGATAGTGGTGTGTTGTCCCCGCAGAGCCTGATCCCGCGGGCGGGCTCCAGCCGCAAGGTTATGTTATGATAGTGGTGTGTTGTCCCGCAGAGCCTGATCCCGCGGGCGGGCTCCAGCCGCAAGGTTATGTTATGATAGTGGTGTGTTGTCCCGCAGAGCCTGATCCCTCGGGCGGGCTCCAGCCGCAAGGTTATGTTATGATAGTGGTGTGTTGTCCCGCAGAGCCTGATCCCGCGGGCGGGCTCCAGCCGCAAGGTTATGTTATGATAGTGGTGTGTTGTCCCGCAGAGCCTGATCCCGCGGGCGGGCTCCAGCCGCAAGGTTATGTTATGATAGTGGTGTGTTGTCCCGCAGAGCCTGATCCCGCGGGCGGGCTCCAGCCGCAAGGTTATGTTATGATAGTGGTGTGTTGTCCCGCAGAGCCTGATCCCGCGGGCGGGCTCCGGCCGCAAGGTTATGTTATGATAGTGGTGTGTTGTCCCGCAGAGCCTGATCCCGCGGGCGGGCTCCAGCCGCAAGGTTATGTTATGATAGTGGTGTGTTGTCCCGCAGAGCCTGATCCCGCGGGCGGGCTCCAGCCGCAAGGTTATGTTATGATAGTGGTGTGTTGTCCCGCAGAGCCTGATCCCGCGGGCGGGCTCCGGCCGCAAGGTTATGTTATGATAGTGGTGTGTTGTCCCGCAGAGCCTGATCCCGCGGGCGGGCTCCAGCCGCAAGGTTATGTTATGATAGTGGTGTGTTGTCCCGCAGAGCCTGATCCCGCGGGCGGGCTCCAGCCGCAAGGTTATGTTATGATAGTGGTGTGTTGTCCCGCAGAGCCTGATCCCGCGGGCGGGCTCCAGCCGCAAGGTTATGTTATGATAGTGGTGTGTTGTCCCGCAGAGCCTGATCCCGCGGGCGGGCTCCAGCCGCAAGGTTATGTTATGATAGTGGTGTGTTGTCCCGCAGAGCCTGATCCCGCGGGCGGGCTCCAGCCGCAAGGTTATGTTATGATAGTGGTGTGTTGTCCCGCAGAGCCTGATCCCGCGGGCGGGCTCCAGCCGCAAGGTTATGTTATGATAGTGGTGTGTTGTCCCGCAGAGCCTGATCCCGCGGGCGGGCTCCAGCCGCAAGGTTATGTTATGATAGTGGTGTGTTGTCCCGCAGAGCCTGATCCCTCGGGCGGGCTCCAGCCGCAAGGTTATGTTATGATAGTGGTGTGTTGTCCCGCAGAGCCTGATCCCGCGGGCGGGCTCCAGCCGCAAGGTTATGTTATGATAGTGGGTGTGTTGTCCCGCAGAGCCTGATCCCGCGGGCGGGCTCCAGCCGCAAGGTTATGTTATGATAGTGGTGTGTTGTCCCGCAGAGCCTGATCCCGCGGGCGGGCTCCAGCCGCAAGGTTATGTTATGATAGTGGTGTGTTGTCCCGCAGAGCCTGATCCCGCGGGCGGGCTCCAGCCGCAAGGTTATGTTATGATAGTGGTGTGTTGTCCCGCAGAGCCTGATCCCGCGGGCGGGCTCCAGCCGCAAGGTTATGTTATGATAGTGGTGTGTTGTCCCGCAGAGCCTGATCCCGCGGGCGGGCTCCAGCCGCAAGGTTATGTTATGATAGTGGTGTGTTGTCCCGCAGAGCCTGATCCCGCGGGCGGGCTCCAGCCGCAAGGTTATGTTATGATAGTGCTGTGTTGTCCCGCAGAGCCTGATCCCGCGGGCGGGCTCCAGCCGCAAGGTTATGTTATGATAGTGGTGTGTTGTCCCGCAGAGCCTGATCCCTCGGGCGGGCTCCAGCCGCAAGGTTATGTTATGATAGTGGTGTGTTGTCCCGCAGAGCCTGATCCCGCGGGCGGGCTCCAGCCGCAAGGTATTGTTATGATAGTGGTGTGTTGTCCCGCAGAGCCTGATCCCGCGGGCGGGCTCCAGCCGCAAGGTTATGTTATGATAGTGGTGTGTTGTCCCGCAGAGCCTGATCCCGCGGGCGGGCTCCAGCCGCAAGGTTATGTTATGATAGTGGTGTGTTGTCCCGCAGAGCCTGATCCCGCGGGCGGGCTCCAGCCGCAAGGTTATGTTATGATAGTGGTGTGTTGTCCCGCAGAGCCTGATCCCGCGGGCGGGCTCCAGCCGCAAGGTTATGTTATGATAGTGGTGTGTTGTCCCGCAGAGCCTGATCCCGCGGGCGGGCTCCAGCCGCAAGGTTATGTTATGATAGTGGTGTGTTGTCCCGCAGAGCCTGATCCCTCGGGCGGGCTCCAGCCGCAAGGTTATGTTATGATAGTGGTGTGTTGTCCCGCAGAGCCTGATCCCGCGGGCGGGCTCCAGCCGCAAGGTATTGTTATGATAGTGGTGTGTTGTCCCGCAGAGCCTGATCCCGCGGGCGGGCTCCAGCCGCAAGGTTATGTTATGATAGTGCTGTGTTGTCCCGCAGAGCCTGATCCCTCGGGCGGGCTCCAGCCGCAAGGTTATGTTATGATAGTGGTGTGTTGTCCCGCAGAGCCTGATCCCGCGGGCGGGCTCCAGCCGCAAGGTTATGTTATGATAGTGGTGTGTTGTCCCGCAGAGCCTGATCCCGCGGGCGGGCTCCAGCCGCAAGGTTATGTTATGATAGTGGTGTGTTGTCCCGCAGAGCCTGATCCCGCGGGCGGGCTCCAGCCGCAAGGTTATGTTATGATAGTGGTGTGTTGTCCCGCAGAGCCTGATCCCGCGGGCGGGCTCCAGCCGCAAGGTTATGTTATGATAGTGGTGTGTTGTCCCGCAGAGCCTGATCCCGCGGGCGGGCTCCAGCCGCAAGGTTATGTTATGATAGTGGTGTGTTGTCCCGCAGAGCCTGATCCCGCGGGCGGGCTCCAGCCGCAAGGTTATGTTATGATAGTGGTGTGTTGTCCCGCAGAGCCTGATCCCGCGGGCGGGCTCCAGCCGCAAGGTTATGTTATGATAGTGGTGTGTTGTCCCGCAGAGCCTGATCCCGCGGGCGGGCTCCAGCCGCAAGGTTATGTTATGATAGTGGTGTGTTGTCCCGCAGAGCCTGATCCCGCGGGCGGGCTCCAGCCGCAAGGTTATGTTATGATAGTGGTGTGTTGTCCCGCAGAGCCTGATCCCGCGGGCGGGCTCCAGCCGCAAGGTTATGTTATGATAGTGGTGTGTTGTCCCGCAGAGCCTGATCCCGCGGGCGGGCTCCAGCCGCAAGGTTATGTTATGATAGTGGTGTGTTGTCCCGCAGAGCCTGATCCCGCGGGCGGGCTCCAGCCGCAAGGTTATGTTATGATAGTGGTGTGTTGTCCCGCAGAGCCTGATCCCGCGGGCGGGCTCCAGCCGCAAGGTTATGTTATGATAGTGGTGTGTTGTCCCGCAGAGCCTGATCCCGCGGGCGGGCTCCAGCCGCAAGGTTATGTTATGATAGTGGTGTGTTGTCCCGCAGAGCCTGATCCCTCGGGCGGGCTCCAGCCGCAAGGTTATGTTATGATAGTGGTGTGTTGTCCCGCAGAGCCTGATCCCGCGGGCGGGCTCCAGCCGCAAGGTTATGTTATGATAGTGGTGTGTTGTCCCGCAGAGCCTGATCCCGCGGGCGGGCTCCAGCCGCAAGGTTATGTTATGATAGTGGTGTGTTGTCCCGCAGAGCCTGATCCCGCGGGCGGGCTCCAGCCGCAAGGTTATGTTATGATAGTGGTGTGTTGTCCCGCAGAGCCTGATCCCTCGGGCGGGCTCCAGCCGCAAGGTTATGTTATGATAGTGGTGTGTTGTCCCGCAGAGCCTGATCCCGCGGGCGGGCTCCAGCCGCAAGGTTATGTTATGATAGTGGTGTGTTGTCCCGCAGAGCCTGATCCCGCGGGCGGGCTCCAGCCGCAAGGTTATGTTATGATAGTGGTGTGTTGTCCCGCAGAGCCTGATCCCGCGGGCGGGCTCCAGCCGCAAGGTTATGTTATGATAGTGGTGTGTTGTCCCGCAGAGCCTGATCCCGCGGGCGGGCTCCAGCCGCAAGGTTATGTTATGATAGTGGTGTGTTGTCCCGCAGAGCCTGATCCCTCGGGCGGGCTCCAGCCGCAAGGTTATGTTATGATAGTGGTGTGTTGTCCCGCAGAGCCTGATCCCGCGGGCGGGCTCCAGCCGCAAGGTATTGTTATGATAGTGGTGTGTTGTCCCGCAGAGCCTGATCCCGCGGGCGGGCTCCAGCCGCAAGGTTATGTTATGATAGTGGTGTGTTGTCCCGCAGAGCCTGATCCCGCGGGCGGGCTCCAGCCGCAAGGTTATGTTATGATAGTGGTGTGTTGTCCCGCAGAGCCTGATCCCGCGGGCGGGCTCCAGCCGCAAGGTTATGTTATGATAGTGGTGTGTTGTCCCGCAGAGCCTGATCCCGCGGGCGGGCTCCAGCCGCAAGGTTATGTTATGATAGTGGTGTGTTGTCCCGCAGAGCCTGATCCCGCGGGCGGGCTCCAGCCGCAAGGTTATGTTATGATAGTGGTGTGTTGTCCCGCAGAGCCTGATCCCTCGGGCGGGCTCCAGCCGCAAGGTTATGTTATGATAGTGGTGTGTTGTCCCGCAGAGCCTGATCCCGCGGGCGGGCTCCAGCCGCAAGGTTATGTTATGATAGTGGTGTGTTGTCCCGCAGAGCCTGATCCCGCGGGCGGGCTCCAGCCGCAAGGTTATGTTATGATAGTGGTGTGTTGTCCCGCAGAGCCTGATCCCTCGGGCGGGCTCCAGCCGCAAGGTTATGTTATGATAGTGGTGTGTTGTCCCGCAGAGCCTGATCCCGCGGGCGGGCTCCAGCCGCAAGGTTATGTTATGATAGTGGTGTGTTGTCCCGCAGAGCCTGATCCCGCGGGCGGGCTCCAGCCGCAAGGTTATGTTATGATAGTGGTGTGTTGTCCCGCAGAGCCTGATCCCGCGGGCGGGCTCCAGCCGCAAGGTTATGTTATGATAGTGGTGTGTTGTCCCGCAGAGCCTGATCCCGCGGGCGGGCTCCAGCCGCAAGGTTATGTTATGATAGTGGTGTGTTGTCCCGCAGAGCCTGATCCCGCGGGCGGGCTCCAGCCGCAAGGTTATGTTATGATAGTGGTGTGTTGTCCCGCAGAGCCTGATCCCGCGGGCGGGCTCCAGCCGCAAGGTTATGTTATGATAGTGGTGTGTTGTCCCGCAGAGCCTGATCCCGCGGGCGGGCTCCAGCCGCAAGGTTATGTTATGATAGTGGTGTGTTGTCCCGCAGAGCCTGATCCCGCGGGCGGGCTCCAGCCGCAAGGTTATGTTATGATAGTGGTGTGTTGTCCCGCAGAGCCTGATCCCGCGGGCGGGCTCCAGCCGCAAGGTTATGTTATGATAGTGGTGTGTTGTCCCGCAGAGCCTGATCCCGCGGGCGGGCTCCAGCCGCAAGGTTATGTTATGATAGTGGTGTGTTGTCCCGCAGAGCCTGATCCCGCGGGCGGGCTCCAGCCGCAGGGCTCCGCCGCTGAGGACGGCCGTCCTCAAGAAGGTGCACAGCGCACACAATGTGAACCTCACCAAAATAGCAGCACCACTTAAAATTGGTAACAACATTTTGTATTAAAAACTTTAGAATGTAGCAACAATGACGACTGGCTGGCCGAGTGGTCTGTGCCCCTTGCTATACAGGCTACTTGGTCGGGAGGTCCCGGGTTCGAATCCCGGTAGGAGCAAATGTTTGTATGATGAGTATTTGTTCTCCAGTCATGGATGTTTTTATGTTTATTTAGTATATTTCTAATATTTATATACATATTATTATCATTATTTCTCCGTTATCTAGTATCCATAACACAAGCTCTTAATGATGCTTACTTTGGGCTATTTAACCCCACCACTGCTTCATTGAATGATAATGATAACATCTCATATATTAATGGTATATTTTTTTTTCTTTGTGATATTTAAATAGGGCAGTCTTGGGGATTATGCTTCTTCATTGTATTTACATTATGAGTATCATTGGTCCTATCATAATTTGTGTATTTTACTATCAGCTTATCATTTTTGTGAAATTAGTACTAATTCTGAACTGTTTTATTAAAATATCTGATAAATTTCAGATCACACCAAACAAGCCGCCATTATGTTGATGGCAGGCCATACTCCCAAGGCAAAGCTATCGAACTCCAAACAAGCTTCCACCAAGAAAAGTCCATCTTTAGTGATCAAGAAACCCAGTCCAGTGAGGAAAATGCCTAAAGGAAGGAAGTCTTCAGTTAAGTCTACGCCAAAAGGGAGTGCTACGAGGAGTGCTACACCACGGAGTGCTACGAGGGCTAGTGCGACCCCAGGCGGTAGTGCTGCAATAAATGAAAGTGCTACGCCAACAAGTGCTACACTCAATGTTAGTGCTACGACAAGAAGAAGTGCTACGTCGAGAAGCATTGCTACGCATAGTGTTAGTGCTACGGCTAGAGGAAGTGCTACGCCCAATGTCAGCGCTACGACCAGAGGAAGTGCTACAACCATAGTTAGTTCTAAGACGAGAGGCGGTGCTACACCTAACGTTAGAGCGTCGACCAGAGAAAGTGCTACGCTCAGTGTCAGTGCTACGACCAGTATCAGTGCTACGCCCAGTGTTAGTTCTAAGACGAGAGGCAGTGCTACACCTAAAGTTAGAGCCTCGACCAGAGGAAGCGCTACGGCCAGTTTCAGTGCTACGAACAGAGGTAGTGCTACGACCAGTGTTAGTTTTAAGACGAGAGGCAGTGCTACACCTAACGTTAGAGCCTCGACCAGAGGAAGTGCTACGCCGAAAGGTGGTGCTACGCCAAGGGATATTGCTACGCCGAAATATAATGTTACTCTGGGAACAATTTCTAGCTCAAGGAAAAGTAGCAGAGGCTCTGGGGGTCAGTCGGTAAGAGTTACATTATTTAATTATAGTTGTAAATAGTAGGGCTAGTAGCTAGAAGGTCTGTAATGGCTGAGGAACTTATAACCTCCATTTTATACAACAAGTCTGGCAAACAAGCGGCTATTTACCTGATGGTAAGTGGTGACTTATAGACAGCATCTATATATAATCGTAGCACTTTGGACAATACTTACGCGCAGCCTGCACTTTGAAAATCAACAGAAAATGTTATATTCATCACATAGGAGATGATTTCCCCTGCTTGCTACATGATGCTAGACTTTACCACAAAAAGTACCGTAGCTTTCTGTAAGGTGGAGGTGAAAAATTCTACTATGACCTGTCTCTCTTAACCCCTGATGCCCTCTTATCTCCTGATGTTTCCAGGTTTATGTGGCTTTTAGTATAACAAGTGTTTTGTTCTAGGTTACAATACTAGAAATAAGTGATTCAACCGGGCGAGAGTCTTCCCGTCGTTCAAGACTCAGCTCCCGCACTTCGCCCCTCCTGCCGAGCCCTAAGAAGTCCGCGCTAAAAGACCCCAGTGCTAAAGCTTCTAGGAAGAACGAATCTATAAAATTCGACTTAAGCAATTTAGAGAACTATGACAATTCAGAAGATAACAGACCCCATGAGACTTCAGAGGATGATATAACCTTACGCTACTCTGACACGTCCAGCATAAACTCCCCTTCACCAAGAAAATCGATACATTCTAGAAGCAGCAGGATGTTAGAAAAGAGTTTGGGAGAGTCTTCCGATATTTCACGAAGTTCAGTGGCCTCTCAATCGAGATCGTCATTACAAAGGAGTACCAGAAGCACTTTGACTGGAAAAACACCTGATTCTTCTTTGAGAAAGTCATCTCGAGGCAGTCTCATTATACAGAAAGCTTTGGAAAATTCTGGAAACGATAGATATTCTCGTAGATCGACGAAGACCTTGACTGATCATAGCGATGCGACTGTCGCTTCGGCGTTCCGAACTCGCACTCTGAGTCCACAATCACCAGAACAAAACCTGGAAACATATTCCATCGTAGATTTAGTATCGATGGACTCCAACGAGTCCTACAGGTCAGGATCCGTGTATAATTCTGCCAACAGTAGTGCGGTGGCTTTCGGAACTCCTCAGAACATCGTCGGGAGGAAGACTAGATCTACAATAGACCCTTCTTTAGTCGAATCCAGTACTCCATACGTAGGGAGAGTTGGGAGAAAATCCAGATCACAATCTAACCCGGATCAGTCAAGGAAAAGTTCAATCAAAAATGCTTCTCAGTCGTCTAACAGAAGCTCAGATTCGTCTCGACGCTCCAAGTCGTTGACTACGCCCGACAGCAAGCATATCTCTGTGAATAGCACCAGAGTATCGCGCGCTTCGAGGACCAAATCCCGTTTAAACGATACTGATTTACTATTGATATCCGATATTACGCAGACAGAGGTAGAATCACCTAGATCTACAAAGGAAAACAGATCAAGCAAATCGGTATTACAAGAATCTAAGCGTAAAAGTTCGAATCAATCCAGTCCGATTTTACCACGCAAAAGTTCTAGGAAGAGCGGTGGAGACAATAGTCCTATCCATGACGAAGGCTTAAACACCCCGGAGAATAGACACAGTCCTGAGGAAGTCGGAACGCCGGTACTAAGTATTCAGAGCTTATTAGACTCCAGTCAAAGCTCATTCTCTTCGCAACACTCGCTGAAAAAAGGACGCGTTTCCGTTAATGTGAAAAGGAAAACCATTGGAACGCTTCGTTCTGCTCCTAAAGGGCGAGCCGGTGCGAAATCTAAGTCCTTGAGTTTTACAGCCAGGAGAGGCTTGTTGAGACTCAGCAAAGACTCCGATGACGTGTCTCAAGGTCAAGAGAAAATGGTGACACCGAAAAGTGGCGTGAAGTTAGTCCAGGAAGCCGTGAAGAATAAACACTCTACTGCTAAAAAGCCGCAGTCGAAACGCTCAATCATAGACAACTTGGACGAGTCAGATATAGTGAAACATTTATTCAACAGTCCAGTTAAACGGAAACTCTCGCAGAGTATGACGGAATTTTCTAGAAAACAACTATTTGACGATGACGATGCAGCAGCTGTTAGGCGGCCGACACGAAACACTATTGCGTTGACTGGCAAGACTCCAGACAACTCTATTTTAGAGCAAACTGAAGCTTACACGCCTGAGAGATTCGTTAGTCCGATAAGCACACCATCTGACAGTCCAAACTTATCGGGCATCAAACGTTTGTTCAAGAAGAACACCCCAGAAAACGACTTGCGTAACATCAAAGGCGTGAAGTCTTTATTACGCACACCTCGCACGAGAAGGTCAATCAAGAATGACTTGACAAACGTATCGGGAGTTAAGAAAGTGTTCGGAAGGTCGCCTAAGAACCGTTTGAGTGATGTTAGAGTGAAAGAAGTGTTCGCCAAGTCACCAAAAGACGATTTGAGCCAGGTATCTGGCGTCAAAAGTTTGTTCCAATCGCGCAAGAAGGTCAAGTCTCCGAAGAACGACCTCAGTGACGTCAGAGGGGTTAAAAGCCTTTTTAAAAGCAAAAGTCCAGTGAACGACTTGCGCAGAGTCTCCGGGGTAAAGCGTGCTTTACAAAAGGGTTCACCGAGAAACAATTTGAGTGACGTAAGAGGAGTGAAAAGAATGTTTGGAGAAGAGAAACGGAGGGATGATTTAAACGACGTCAGTGGAGTTGAGGAACTTTTTAATGAGTCTGATATCTCGGTTAGGGATTCCAATAGCCTATTCGATAAGTTGCTTGGCAAGCCGACTATAAGGGCTGTATATTCGAAGAGCTTGGTGAAAAAGGCTTCTCAAAAATCCAAAGCTAGATACGCGAAGTCCTTACACTCTTCTATAGACAAAATAACGGCGAACGTCGAAGATTGGTTGGAACGGGAATTGCAGAAACGTTTCGTTGATAACAAGCAGGAATCCAGGAATGTTACTGTTAGTCGCGAGTTGCAGAATCTGACGACTGCGACAGTCGAAGGAGCGGATCCTATCAGGAGTTCTCGTTCGAGGATTACCATACAAGAAGGCTCTATTGGGAAAATGTATAGCGAAGAGTCATTGCCGATTAAGAAGCGGTCTTTGGTACTAGAAGCGGGTTCTTTAGGGGTGAAATTGCCGCTGAAGAAACGCGTGGTGGTCCATTCGACGCCGGTGAAAGGCCGCCGGGGACTCATCGAGGATATGAGCCTGGGACGAGTGTCGCCTATCGCGCCTGCTATCGTCCCGCTCAGGTTAGTTACATTTTGTTTACGTAGAGTCGTTTTTACCCAGAAATAAAAAATGATTCGTGATAATTCTTCCCACTTGACTACCTTATGTCAAAGATTTAGCATCTAAAACAGCGAGAATAAAACAGCACAAGATAAATATTTCATTCGTAATTTTGAAACAAATATATTTAAAAATATATATTTTAACGTTACATTAAATGCTCAAAAGATGTTTAGAAAAATGAATAGAGTAAAAAGACATGCCTAACTAAACCGTCGGTATTTCTAAATACTCGATCGGGTTTCGAAAATAATTTTGACATTCTGAAGATAGATAGATGTTATGTTACCTTGTAACGCAATAAACACGACATTCATAGTCAAGCCCTGAGGCACTAAAATATGATTATTTTCTAGTCTATACATTTCTCTAAACGATGTATGCTTACAGTGCAGTCTTAAATAGTAATTTCAATCTGTTTCAGTTCCGACCAACTAGACACAGAGCCACAACCCTTGCCAACACCAAAAACCAAAGGAAGAAGAACCACCAAAGCCAAAACAGAGACTGAACCTCCGCAAGAAAAGATTCCTTCACCAAGGAAAACTCGTGCCACCAAACACAGCCCACCAAAGCAACGCTCAACCAGAGCCCGTAAAACTGAAATATCGCAAAGTAATGCTAAGAAATCTAGGCCATCTCTTGTTTTGACTAAGAAGTCTCCAGTGCCCAGTCCGAAGCCTAGAACGAGAAGAGGGAGAGGGAATGCACAACCTGCGGCAAAAGTCGAAGCTCCAAAGACTGCTAGAACTCAAAAGCAACCAGAAGTTAAAGAAGTTCCTAAACCAAAAAAGACTAGAGGTGGTAAGAGCGAAGTTGCAGAGAAATCCATTCCTAAAGAAGTGAAGCAAACCCCTAAAAGAACGCGCGCTAAACCTCAGAAGGTTACAGTTGTTGTTACTAAACCATCTCCAAAGATAAAACCAGCTAAAGAAGAAGCAGTACCGCAAAGAAAAACAAGAAAGGCTGCCACTAAAAATGTTGAAAGCACTAAACACAGAGTAGAAACTCCAAAAAAACCCTTGAAGACTGGAAGAACTAAAGTGACTAAGACTGAAAAGACGCAGGAGGTAATTGTAACAGAAACAAAACGTGGAAGAAGTCGCGTGACACAGCTAGAACCGAAGGCAAAAGCTGAGAAGACTGAAGCTAAGGGGAGATCCCGATCTCGCAAGAAAGCTGAGCAACAAGAAAGTGTATCTTCAGAACCGAAAACACGGGGTCGTAGAACTGCAGCCAAAGCTAACACAGTCCAACCAGTCCCCGAAGTTAATACTCGGAAACGCAAAACTGCTGCAGAAGAAGTGATTCCAACTAAAATCTCAAAGACGAAAACAGTGAAGGGCAAAGTGGTGGATAGCGTAAAGACGGAGAGTGCTACAAGTGTTCGACAAAAGCGGTCCGTAGTTAAGAGTAAAGTGGAGATAAGTGAGAGTGATAGTGGCAACACCAGAGTGGTGAGGTCCAAGAAAGTGGTGGTGACTGCTGTGGTCACCAAACAAACTGAGCCAAAAGCTATGAGGAGTAAAAAAGTGAGTACATAAAACCTAATTGAATAACCTTAATTATATTTTGAGGAATGGACTTATTACATTTTTAGCCCCCGACGAAACAAGAGGGGTGTTATAAGTTTGATGTGTCTGTGTATTTGTGTCTGTCTGTGGCATCGTAGCAACTAAACGAATGGACCAATTTTGATACGGTTTTTTTGTTTGAAAGCTGATGTGACTATTATGGTTCTTAGCTATAATTTATAAAGATCAGTTCAGGCGCTTGATGATAATCAGCTCATTTTTACATGATTTTAGTAACCTTTAGCTAATCCTATATCATCAAAAAGTCTGCGAAATGCTTAATTCTTCAGAAACTTACAGCAGATGCAGCATGTTTGGGCTCCTATGAATACTCTTAATGAGATGGTGTTAGATAGACGATTAATGAATGGGGGTTACTCAAAAATTTAATTTTGTTATTATAGGTCGATTTCAGTGTGTTTTAATGGAGCCACATATCCAAATTTTTATAGCGACTGCTAAAATAGGTGTGGAAATAGGTTTTGACTAAATGAGTGTATATTATAATGTTTAAAAACCTATTTTACACAATAAGGATAAAAAATTAAACAATAAGTCATGTGAGGTGCGGATAAGGTTCGAAATGATACCCACAGATTCTTGAATAATAGTGGATTATATTGTTATGATACACATTATAAATACTGGCTAATTATAGGCTACACATGTTTAGAAAATACGACAAATCACATCATATGTTACTACAGTCATACAAAAAATACAATAAAAATTATATAAATATATGATTAAATAGATATGATTTATGGGAAGTAAACGATTTTTTACCGTTGCAAATGGCACTTGTGAAAAATATTAAACGAATTCTCGCTCCGAGCGGATGTAGCAAACTGTGGGACGTTTTGCTAATAATAATGCTATACTAAGTAATGTTCGGGCATGGTCAAGATAGCTTTTTTTTATATCTTAACGGGGTAACTCTTGGCCTTCATCTCACCTGATGGTAAGTAAAGATAAGGCCAACGATGGAAGCGAGCTACACCCGGATTCCCCAACCTCAGAGGAACTGGCTATCTTACCTCTAACTGCCGGAACACAATAATGCTGTTAACATTATTGTTATGGAGGTAGACTTAGGTAAGATGGTGGTAGCTAGCCAGGCGGACTTAGAAAAGCCCTACCACCAACCAAACCGAGCGGAAAATTTCTGCACCCACGGGAATCGAACCCCGTACCTCTAGATCTGAGGTAGGTGATCTCAACCACTAGACCACATTTTTTTTTAATAATCTGAATATCATGACGTTACAGACAGCGGAGCAGACAGAAGTGGTGCCGAAGAACACGCGTAAGAGGAAAACCGAACCTTCTCCTGTCGAAGGTATTTCATTATTGTTGATTTGAATTCCAACCAACGCTGAATTCGTGAAAAATAGTCAACTGTTTCATACATTTCCAGAAGCGGCAAAGAAGTCCCCGGTGAGAAAAACTAGGAGAGCTGCCTCCCCTGCCGCCGCCAGGGCTCACACTGATGGTGACTTTCTTTATCTTATATCACCCTAACATACTAGTGGCCGCCCGTGAATTTGTAATCATCATCATCAGCCTATATACGGTCGTACTGCTGGGCACAGGACTTCCTACATGAGAGAAACACATAAAGTCGAATTTTTAATTAGACGAAGTCAATTGACATTTACTGGGTTGTCAGGTTTTGATGAAACAAAAATAGTGTTGTGACAAAGAGAATGAATGAAACAATCATATTAAGTAGGTATAAAATAAAATTGTTATCCTAATAACATGTTTGTAACAAAGTAGCGTAGGTAGCCTAGTGAGTGGTAAGAACGCCGGACTGCCGATATGTACCGCGTTCGAATCCTCCTAGTCATTGGATAATTTCATGATATTTCTATAAAACATTGCAGCCAATTTTATATTATTTCATACAAATGTAATGAAATTATCAAATGATTAACATGTTTTTGAAAGTGGCAAATCATTTCTATGAACTAATATAGCCCATGTTTTAATTTATTGTCGTATTCACAGCACCATCCTGTATAACAATATATAAAAAAATAAAAAAACTACGCTTATTACAATTGTTTTTATTCATCTTCATCAGACATAAAATCATCACTGTCGCTGTCGATGACATAATTAAAATAGGAAGTTAAAAAGTTATTATTAGTAACATACTAATGTTATGATTAACAATGTACTTATTTATATCATCATTCACTCCTGTGAAAGAACGAAAACTGAACGCATCACTAACATTGAAGATGGCAACATTATTTCATAAACTGACATTAACCGCTGTCAGTTGACTTCGTCTAATTAAAAATTCGCCTTTAGACACAGGTAATGACCACTCGACCTCAAACCGCATTAACATATTTCGTATATCGTTTCAGTGACGACCAAAAACACGGGCAGAAGCAGACGTAGATAATACAGTCCGACTCGCCTGTGGCTAGACAAGTACAAATTATATACATAAGGTACGTGAAATTATAATAATCACACACACACATACACACACGCACTCACGCAATCACACACACACACTCACGCAATCACACACACACACTCACGCAATCACACACACACACTCACGCAATCACACACACACACTCACGCAATCACACACACACACACACACGCATTCCTTACGTAATCGCTTTACGAAAGTTGCTTTGTTTTTGTAATTGAATCCACTTTTAGACATTTGAAATAAAACCAGAGGTCTAACATTATTGAGGCGTCTTTGACGGGCCGGTTGAGGTTGCCTAAGGGGTTTGTGCAGAAAGTCTAGATTCAAAGTTGTATAAACAAAGAATGTACATAAAAAAAAGTAAATAAAACCATTAAATTCATGTGGTTTCGATTGTATATTTGCTAACTTAACTATGTAAATAACTTAAATAGAAATAAGAAATGTATACTTCCTAAAACGAATTTTAATATTCCTAGCTATATAAATGAATTGCCTGCCGGCATACAAAACTTATATGCAAACGGCAAACATAATTTTAAAAATGCACTATAAATTATTTAATAGAGCGAGTCGTTGCGGACAGATCAACCATCATGGGTTGTGAGCTATATTGTATATGTGTAAAATTGTAAGTGTTAAATAAAAGAAACACAGTTTAATATTAAAAATAATACTCTTTAATAATAATATTATTATTCCCTATTTACAAATAACTACCATAATATACACACAGTGAATTTTATTTATTGCAGGTGCACATGAGAACGCCGAATCTATTTTGTGAGGATTTTTATATTTACGATAATGTTATAGTTATAGTATATTGTGATTGGCTCAATATTTGTACGTGGGATACGAGACAATTCGTACAATTTACATTAATATATTATTAAGATATCCGGTTAATATTTTTGATTGAATACTGACGTATTAATAAATAAAAAATATTTTATCGAACACATTTAACAACTATTTTCTTGCATCGTTAAAACATAACATTAGAATTCGTAACAGTATTTAATTATTTATATTTCAATTGTAGTGAATTTCAGTATTTATACAAGTACAGAAGAAATATAACAAAATACACTAGAGCGCTACGTTTTGTATTTTAATTCAGTAAAAAGTCAAGATATTTTTATCTACTGCTAATACCAATAGCAGCGAGTGGTAGTTTGTTTTTTAGTAAAATATACCTTATTGCGTCGCTATAAAGACTAAATTGAACGCACAAAGAGCTCGAGTTTATTATTTCAATATTTGAGTACATTTCATTCACAATAGAAATTACATTTCATGTACAATGTAAGATTTAGTTACATTATGTGTGATGCCTAAAATAATAATTTAAATTTTAGACTAGTATAAATGCATTTAATTTTAATCTTAGACAAATTGCTTGTCATTTTATTTTAGTTTTAGTAATAATTTGATTATGGCTTTTATTTTGAAGTGTATGGTTTTCGATAATTTTTACTAGAATGGTACTATTTTTAAATGTAGCACAATATTGTAATAAGTATTCGATCTTATTTCATTGTTGTTTTGAAATTTAGTATAAGGTTTGCCGTCTTGTTTCTAATTATAAAATATTCCTTTCTTCGACGGGACATTTGCTAGCAATGAATTTTAACAGTTCATCTTTTACTTCGACTTTTTTAAGGGTTCTAGAAAATGGAACACAATTTGGACGATATTTCATAGATTTAAGTCCATTTTCTAGCAAAATTGACAGTTTTATTCACACATTTTATTGATATAATTGTAAACGTTGTTTTAAGACGGCGTAACTTAGTAATTATGCTATAGTAAAAAGCACAAGACAATACGGGAACAAACTTAATAGCGTATTTAGTGTTGTATTGACAAATTAGATATTTTACCACATTGATGGATGCTCGATAAGTATCGTAATTCGTAATGTTAATGTTTAGATCCGGAATCACTATTTTCAATATATTTTAATAAATTGTGACATGATTATGTTTTGTGTTTGATTTAATCACCCGTAAAACCTATGTTCACCTGTTTCGAATTGTTTTTGAAAAATTTCTATCTAATGATGTTTAAAGTTTACTACGTGAGATTCTATCCAATATTGATTATCAATTTTGAAATATTTCAGTCGCTAGTGATAACTTTCGACTAATAATGAAATCTTATAAGGTCACAGATGATAATAATAATAATTTCTTTATTGCATAGCCAGAAATAGAAAATAAGGAATACATACAAAATACAGAATATAGCATTATTACACAAACTAAATAGGGCTCTGCCCGGCCCAACCAACCCTGTTCACACGACAAGTGTAACAGTGGCACTACGAAAGCCGCCTCTATTACGAACGACGTAAGGTCTCACAATCAAACTGTTATGCTTGATGTGCGGACGACTGTACTAAAGTCTGAGTTAATGCCAAAACACTAAATCTTCATTTAAGTTCAGTGCATTTCGTTCTCTCAGTATGAATACAAAAAGGACAGCTGTCATGAAGTTTGACATTCAGAAACAGGTGTTCAATTTTCGACCTTATTGAACGCGATAAAATGCAGTTTAGGGAGCACCTCCGTATATGCTGTCAAAAATTGTCAATGGTTGCTTTGAAATCTATCTAAATTCAGTTAACAGCTCTAAAAAAATATCTTGCTATCTTTTCCTATTACATATTGTAAGAAAGAGATATACTGAACTTAAATTTAGATTTAGATGTGTCATAATAAGGCCCAGTGTCTTCAGAATTACGCCCATTAACTAAAAGATGGAAGTATGTGATGAAGACTTGTGGAAATCGGAAATGTTCATGAAAACAACGCCTAGAACACACTTTTGGGGCCCTTTATTCTTATATTGAGAGACAGAAAAATATTGGGTGTGTTTCAGTATGAAATTCCCGTATTGTATGAAGTATTTTTGAAATTTGAAATTGGCTTGACGGATATTTTTGAAAATTTGTGGATTATTTAAGAATCCATTGTAAAGTAAACGGAATGAAAAAAAATATTATTTTTAAATAAATGGATACAATTAATACAACAAATTTAAACAATAAAATCTGTTACATAATCTTTAAGTTCTAATTGACCTCCATTTTAAACTAATATATTTTAATAAAAATAAATAATTCCATTCGTAAAACCCTGCTTGTATACTGCACTTTGAATATAAACTGTTACATTTTAGACAATCATTAAAAATGATTTGAAAAAAAAAGTGGCATATTCATATTTAAAGACCTATTATTTATTGTAAGAATTCAAATGAGGAAAGAAAACAATGAAAAAATTGTATGCTCCAGACGGGAATCGAACCCGCGTCTTCTAGGGTCCTGCCACACGCGTTAACCGCTACCCCGGAGCACTAGGTGTAACCTACCAATTTTAACGATTTTATAGCAACGTTTATCTCACCACTCATAAGTTTACATCTCTTTAAGATTTGAAAGAATACTGTTACAAGCATTTTAAACTTTTTATTATTTTGTTACAATAAAGTTAAAATCAAACATTTAATTGTGACCTACCTATTTAGTTTGACAGTGGCCCTAATTCTGAAGAACACATGCAAACTCTAAATTTAAGTTCAGTGCATTTCTTTCTCTCAATATGAATACGAAAAGGATAGCTGTGATATAATTTGACATTTAGAAACGTGCGTTTAATTTTCGACCTTATTGAACGTGATAAAATCCGGTGTTTAGGAGGCACCTCCGTTGGTTTCTTTGAAATCTATCTAACTTAAATTGTCAGTTGTAAACATATTCTCGCTATCTTTTTCCTATTACATATTGCGAGAAAGAGATATACTGTACTTTTATCTAGAATTAGTGTCTTCAGAATCAGGCCCAGTGTCTCCTCAATTACGCCCATTAGCTAAAACATTAGCATGCTACTGCGGCGGCTTGACCTTGACGGGGTTGGAGAGGCGGAATATGGCGGGCAGCAGGTTGGCCAGCGAGTGGAACAGCTCCTGGGAGGCTTGCGGGGGCACCGCGAAGTGCAGAGTATGAGGACCTCCACCAGCCCCGCCTTCCAGAACGAAGCCCTTCACGCACTTGAGGACCAGTTCCGCCCGCCTCAGGCACCAAGCCGCGGTGCTCTCCTGGCACCCAGGAAGAAAGAAAACACGTTTAATTGGTCACAATTTTTAAGAAATTACAAAAACAAAATTTAAACAAAAATTAAAACCGACTTCAAGAAACTGAAACTTTTAACCTTTTAAGTTTTTTGGAGACGGTTTCTTTGTTTAATTTTTTTTTTCATATTTTTTAGTAATAGCTTTCTAAGGTCAAAGCTAGATAGGTGACCGTCAACTTTTAATGTTTTCTACTATCGTATCGTTTTACTGAAAAGTCACAGGAAAGAAAAAATCCGCCAATTTCACATCGTAGACGACTTAATGATTTCAGTTTTTTGTTATAAAAACCAAACTTCCCAACTGATTTTGAAAAAATTTTTATGGGACCCAATGGCAGCTAGTCGCATCGAACAAAAAAAGAATCACGTAAATCGGTTCAGTAGTCTCGGCGTAAAAAAAAACATACCGGCCGAATTGAGAACCTCCTCGTTTTTGAAGTCGGTTAAAAAAGAAAGAAAAGGCATTTATTTGGTCACAATTTTAGGAAATTGCAAAACGGTAAGGAAATTAATACTATAAGAACTAATGTAATAAGGGTGACCAGCTCAGCGTGATGTAAAAATATATGATAAAACAACTGCAAATTCAAAGTTATGGAATGTTTTTGAATTTGTACGGTTTACAAAATTTATAAAAATGGTGAATTTTTTCCAAAATTTATCAAAAATGTACAATTTTTTTACAATAGAAACAACTATTTTATGACAGCTTTGATTAAACGTATAAATTACATACTTATTATTTTTTTCAATATGCCCATACATTTTGTAGTAATAGATATAAGAACATGTGACGTCACCAGTTCCGCAGATTTTGTATGGAGCGTTTTTGGACGATGCGCCGCTATTCGCTTTCAAAAAAAAACCATCTAAGTCACCATGCCAACCTATCAGTGTTTGGTAACAGGTGACGTCACACCGGTCAAGTGCCATGTGTATTGATGTTTTGGAGCGAAATTAAAATGAATTCAAAATACATGATTTTTAAAATATTAGTCGTGTTGTAATAATTATGATCACTATTCCGGGCTATAATATGTGCTAATACACGGCATGAAACACTTTCTCAAAATTTTCTAACTACCCTATTGAACGGCTAAAGGAGATGTTTCATATCCCGCCAGGTATATGTAAACTATCTCAAAAAATCAGGAAAATCCTCCTGAATCCGGGAAAACCACTACTAAAAATACTAATTCGTTTTCACCATATTTTGTTTGTAATAAATTTGAAATTTTTCGTCGTTTTCACCGTTATTCACTATGGCAATATGGCGGGCGACATAGCAGTCAACTAAACGTCACCAAAGTGACATAGGCGCCATGATGATTATTTGACTGTGTCGACTTCAAAAAAAGGAGGAGGTTATCAATATCGACTTTTTTTGTTTGTTATCTCAGAGCTTTCGACTGAGTGAACCGATATTGATGATTCTTTTTTTGTTCGATGCGGAATAGTTCCCCTTTGGTCCCATAAAATTTTTTTGAAAATCCATTGGGTAGTTTGGTTTTTAAATCAAAATAACTGGAACGAGTCATCTACGTATGCGAAATTGCGGATTTTTGCTTTCCTATGACTTTTAGTGAAATGATACGATAGTAGAAAACAATATAAGCTCACGGTCACCCATCTAGCTTTGACCTTAAAAGTTATCACTAAAAATTGTGAAAAAAAAAAGGTTTTAAACAAAAATTAAACCGACTCCATAAAACTGAAAAGGATAAAATAATTAAATTTAAGTAGGTACTCATCCCCTAGAAACATATTTTTGAGTTGGAGTTAGAGTTGGTGCTAAGTTGTTTCCAGAAACAATAGGTAGAGAAGCACCGACCCCAAAAAATATGTTTCTAGAGGATACCTACTTAATTGATTTATCCTTTTTAGTTTTTTGGAGTCGGTTTTTTTTCCAAAATTATTCAAGTATTTGCTACTGTCAGTTTTGAAGTCGGTTTTTGAACCATGTCTTTTACCTCGGAAAGGTCGTGTCGCAGCAACATCGGGATGCATATACTGGCGACGTCGCCGCAACACGCCGCCTTCAGAATGTTGCGGAGCCCCAGGATCGCCGGGTGCCGCGACGTTATGTCGCCTGCGTACAAAACAATGTAGCTAGCGTTTGAAATAAAACTAATTTACCGGATTTAACTCGCGTTTAATTGGATGTTACATTATTGTAACAATTACAAATAAAGAAAGAAAATGATGAAAAAAAATATATATCTGCTCCAGGCGGGATTCGAACCCGCGTCTACTGATTACCGGCCAGACACGATTACCTCTACGCCACCGTAGCTGTAGGTGAAACCTACGAATTTCTTCACCGCTTTCCTCTTTTTCCAACGTTTTTATAGCAACTTTTTTTTATCATTTTCTACTTTCTACTTTTTATCATAAAGTAGGCGTTTAAACGCATCAAAAACATTAAAATGTAGATGTTACATTATTATTGGCCCTAATTCTGGCGAACACATGATAAGTTTAAATTTAAGTTCAGTCTATTTCTTTCTCTCAAAATGAAAAAGAAAAGGATGGCAGTCATATCAATTGACATTTAGAAAGGTGCGTTCAATTTTCGACCTTATTGAATGTGCTAAAATGCAGTGTTTAGGAGGCACCTCCGTACATGCCGTCTAAAATTGTCTATGGTTTCTTTGAAATCTATCTAAATTTAAGTGACAGCTCTAAACAGATTCTTGCTATCTTTTTCCTATTACTTATTGCGGGAAAGAGATATACTGTACTTAAATTTAGAATTAAAGTGTGTTCCCAGAATTAGGCCCATTATACACCCGACGTTTCGATTACTTTACAGCGATCGTGGTCACGGGAAGACTGAAGATGTGAAATGTCTTTGATAAGTTTAAGTTAACTACCGTTCATCATCATCATCACCAGCCTATAAACGTCCCACTGCTGGGCACAGGCCTTCCTACATGGAAGAAACACCACCACGCTGGCCCAACTACCGTTACTTTGTGTTATATTTTGAGCGGTCTGAATCACGCATACGGAGCTCACGGTGTCAGTTTTTTGGGCAGTGTGAGGACGGGCTTGGGGCTTTTTTTGGAGCTTTGGGTAAATTAGTTTTATTTCAAATGTTTAGTGCTCGCGAAAATGTAAGACAATGCTAATATAGCTAGCGTAAAATTGTGCACCCCGCGAATACCTCGAGGAAGTTTTTTTCAAAACTTGTCTGTTTCTCTTTCGACAGAATCATTTTTTGTTTATTTTTGAGTTGAGCGCGCTGGTTTCAATTACAAAAACAAATCACACTTTCGCCATGGTCGATACTGTGATGGGTCAACCAAAATTTCTAATCTCTCACTCCTCTGTGCTTCGGAAGGCACGTTAAGCCGTTGGTCCCGGTTGTTACTGAAACCGTTTTAATCCACTGCATTGGCCTAGCGCGGTGGTGTTATGGCCCAAACTCCTTCCGTGTTTTTTCTCAATAAAAAATACATATTTCCATACTAAAAAAATTGTCGAATATTTTCTTTAGGCCTTTAACATGAGCAACCCTGAACTGTCATATTGACAGTGACATAACTTTTTGACATTGACAGCGGAGGTTTGTCATCGTAACGAGATTCTCCGTCTCTTCCGCGCACCGTTAAGTCGTCTGTGTTGGAAGGAGAGTTTACAATTTTCCTGTGAGACTATAAATCAGACTAGAGTAATCCAGACCTGCCCGGAGCGCGGCGTCGTCGCCCACCAGGTGGAACACCACGTGCACGTCGGGCAGGTTGCTGTGCCGCGTCACGAACACGTCGCCCGGGGACAGGTCCCGGCGACCAGCCTTACCTACCCTCCGGGACACCTGGAACGTTGAAAAGCTAGCATAGGGTCAAACACGCAAAGATTCCCGCTACCGCATTTAAATGCAGTAACTGTAGAAATCACATTACACATTTTATGACTGGCATAAAAGATCTAATAGCCAGAGCCAGAAATCAAAATATAAAAAAAGGAAAAAAACAAAAAATAAACAGTTACAGAGAGTACCTATGTTACCCGCATTTCAATGCAATAACACGACACAAAAATTGCATTAAAACAAAGAAATAAAAACATGTTTGTGGCATTAACAAGGCTCAGTATGTGTCGGTCGTCGGGCCCCCCGACGCTGGTCTTTCGTGGTCGTCCATAAATTTTTGTCTGAATAGGCTTGACCTTTTGCCGTCATTGTATTTACTGTCTTACACTGCTTTAAAATTTTTGACCTGTATTTGAAAATTGATTAAAGGAGATGGTTCATATCCGGCCAGGTACCTACATGTACACTATCTTAAAAACCAAGAAAAATCTCCTGAATCCTGGAAAACTAGTAATAATTTGTTGTCATGTATAGTTCACTTGTACAAAATTCAAAGTGATCCGTCGATTTCACCATTATTTAATATGGCGGGCGACAGAGAAGTCAACTAAGAGTCGGCAAAGTGACTTAGCCATCGGCATGATGCATATTTGGATGTGTTGCGGTTTTTTCTATAAAAAAAAGCTTCTTTTTTTTACATACCACGAAATAAATAAAAAGAAAATGGACAATTGAAAACTCTTGTTCTGCATATTTTTGTCTATTTTTTTAGTATACTGTACCTAACCTCATACATCTACCCGCAGTCGCGGCGTAAGCATTTGAAATCTATTCTCCGTACATTTTATTTTTAAAAGTGCAGTTAAAAGTGTGATAATCGAGCTGTAAAATATATCAAAACAAAGCTAAAATTACAAAGAATCCAAAACAGTGATAAGGTTGCATAAGCATTCAATAGTTTAGGAGTAATCGTAGTGTAAATTTATTGGTCGCGCGGGCTTATTTTACTCGCCGCCTTTGTCGCTCGTTAACAACGTCCTTGAGCTGTGTCATATCGTTGAGTGCGTACGACGGGTTGTATTTATTTATTTACGTCGGATTAATAGGTATCTGCGCACGTATAGAATATGAACTGTTTGGCCTGTAATGCATCTACTGATTGCGGAGATGTTCTGCGCTGTGTCGCTTGCAGAGGTATTTATCATTACGAATGTATAAATATGTCATCGGCTTATTACATTGAGCATAATACGGAGCTTAAGCGGGCCTGGAAATGTCACTCTTGTACCAACATAACAAGGCGTAAAAACGACAACACACCCGTGCGTAACCAATTCGAGATATTGGAAGTGGCTGACATGTCCTGTGATGACCTGCAATTGGATGTTACTCCAACAATGTGCCCTGCGAAATCACAAAAAACTGAATCGCCCCTTTTGAAAGAAGGTTCAACAAACACTATCACACTTGAGCAGTTTAGTTTATTGTTGGATACAAAGCTTGACACAAAACTTGATTTATTTAAAACTTCCATTATAAAGGACATAAATGCCGCTGTTCGTAGAGAAATAACCTCAGCTATTAACAAATTGAGAACTGAAATAACTGAGACCACAGATTTTCTGTCAGCAGAGCAGAAGGACTTTAAGGACACACTTCAAAATACTAATCAAAAAATTACTACTTTAGAAAGTGAAGGACTTAAGCTCCATACAGAAATGCGTAACCTATGCAGAAGGATGGTTCCTTTGGAGAAACTTTCGCGTAGTCAGAACGTTGAAATTCAGATGTTGCCGGAAAGGCAGAACGAGAACTTGTTGACGATTATGAAACAACTTTGTGATATCATTAAAGCCCCAATCACCGAAGCTGAAATTCACTCGATACGTAGAGTAGCGAAGCTGGACCCTTCGTCTAAAAGGCCACGGAATCTGCTTGTTACGGTGCCATCTGAGCGTCACAGGGATCATATCATCTCTGCTTTTAAAAGGTATAACAAACTAAACAAAAATGATTTACTCAACACAACGCATCTCGGTTTCACTGGTGAAAAGCAGTCTATTTATATGGTTGAACATCTAGCCCCTGAATGTAAGGCTATTCATGCAGCAGCAAGAAGATTTGCGAAAGAAAAAAATTATAAGTTTGTGTGGGTGAAGTATGGGCGAGTGTATATTCGAAAAACAGACACAACAACAGCTATATTGATTAAGGACATTACATGTTTGGAAAAATTGGAGTGATCAATTATTTTATACATATATTTTTTATTTTTTTATTACTGTATTTTTTTTCTCTTTATTAATACAAAGCTGTTATTAGGACTTTCTTAAAATTGTATAATATGTTAATTTTTTACCAAAATGTAAACAGAGTTCGCTCTAAAATAACAGATCTATTCCTTAACACATTAAATAATGATTATGATGTAATTTGTCTCACTGAAACGAACTTAAACTGTAGTGTACTGGATAGCGAGTTGTTCGATGGACGCTATAATGTTTTCCGGAGGGATCGTGAGAGTACATGTATAGATAAAAGAGAGGGTGGAGGGGTTCTGCTTGCAATTAAAAAGTGTCTACAAGTCAGGCGTCAGTGTTCTTGGGACAGTCTAATTGAAGACATTTGGGTCACAGTAGATTTGGATGATAAGCACAATTCTAAACTTAATATATGTATCTGCTACCTTCCCCCCGATCTCCCCCGAGTATGTATGGAGCAATTTTATGATAACTGCCAAAGGGTACTTGGTTCCGTCGTATGTAATGGTACTAGTCTAGTCTTGGGCGACTTTAATACACCAGGTGTCACCTGGTCGACCACTTCATTGGCCACAAACCTGTTGCCCAGTGGTTCCGGTGATTATAAGTCCACTCTTTTACTCGGAATGGTTGACTTCTGTAATCTCTCTCAGTTTAACGGTATCGGTAATAGAAATGGTCGAATGCTTGATCTTGTGTTTTGTAATACCAATCACATATTGGCTGTTTCTGACGCCGAGCCTCTTTCTCGCCCTGATGATCATCATCCTTCATTGTGCATCGTGATGAATATGCTTAATATATCTAAACCGCTACGGCCAAATGCGCATAAGGTTTACAATTTTATAAATGCGGATTATCTTAAAATTAGGGCTGAACTTGCATGTCGGGACTGGTCGTGTTTAACATTTAATGGCAACATTGATGATTCTGTATCAAAATTATATGAAGTTTTGAATGAAGTAATTAAAAAATATATCCCATTTAGAAACAAGAAAAACAGTAATTTTCCATTTTGGTATTCTAATTATTTAAAATATTGTCTAAAAAGAAAAAAAATGTTACATGATAGGTTCAAAAAGTACAATAATCCTAAAGATTATGATAACTTTGCATCAATGAGAACTCGCTGTAAAAAACTAATTCATTCGTGCTATGCTTCATACCTGGCTTCTGTCGAGGATTCGATCAAGGGTGATGTGAAGCATTTCTGGAGATATGTGAATAACAAAAAAGCTAACAACAGCATTCCTCAGATAATGTATCTCAATGGTTCCTCGGCTTCGAATGGCCAAGGTGTATGTGAGCTTTTCTCCAGTTTCTTCAGTTCTGTGTTTGACGATAACTCGCAATCATCTACCGAAATGGCCTTCACTGAAATGGAGTGTATCTCACTGTCTAATTTACAAATAACAAATAGTGAAGTTCTCTCAAAGCTTAAGACCTTGAATGTTAACAAGGGGCCTGGTCCAGATGGCATTCCTCCAATATTTTTGAAGGAATGCGCGCATGAACTAGGCAAGCCGCTGGAAATGCTTTTCAATCAATCGTTGAAGTCGGGTAAGTTTCCTACCGTATGGAAAACAGCTCACGTGGTGCCTATTCACAAATCTGGGGACAAGTCGGATTGCTCTAATTATCGACCTATTAGCATTCTTTCTAGTCTGGCAAAGCTGTTTGAGAGGGTTGTTTATGATCATGTTTATCATCATGTTCAGTCACAGTTGTCACAAAATCAGCATGGTTTTATTAGACGCAGGTCCACGGTATCCAATTTGCTTGAATACAAGAACTATATTTGTACAGTCTTTGCTGCTGGGGGTCAAGTTGACTCAGTTTACACCGACTTCAGCAAAGCATTTGACAGGGTGAGTCATTTTGTACTGCGTAAAAAGCTTGCTTCACAGTTTGGCTTGCACGGTAGCTTACTTCGCTGGATTTCTTCATACTTGGATAGAAGATGTCAATTGGTGGCTTTGAAGGGCTATGTATCTTTACCGGTTACTGTGACGTCGGGTGTGCCGCAGGGCTCACATCTTGGTCCATTGTTATTTGTTATGTTCATTAATGACTTGGCTGGTCAGTTGAGGAGCATGTCTCTGCTGTATGCGGATGACTTGAAGGTGTTCGCAGATATTAAAAATAGTGACGACTGCGTAGAAATGCAGTATGATTTAAATAGAATCTCTGAATGGTGTCACAGCAATAGAATGTATCTGAATATTAATAAATGCCACGTTATTACATTCTCAAATAAAAAACAAAAAATAGTTTTTGATTATCGGTTGAATGGACAGTCATTGGATCGTGTTCATTCTATCACGGACTTGGGCGTCATTTTTGACGAGAAGTTAACTTTCAGAGAACATTATAACCAAATCGTCACAAAAAGTTACCAACTTCTAGGGTTTATAGCCAGAAATACCAAACGCTTCAAAAGCCCAGTAAGCTGTCTTCGTCTTTATTCAAGTCTTGTGAGGAGTAAGTTGGAATATTGTTCTGTGGTTTGGTCTCCGCATTATTCAGTGCACTCACGGCATATTGAGGGCGTGCAGAAGAAATGTTTGAAAATATTGGGCTATAGGTGTGGTCTTAACCGTATACTCACCTCTTATGCAGATAGGCTTCGTCATTTTAGAATTGTTGAATTGGACGTACGACGCCGACATCAGGACCTTTTTCACTTGCATAAAATCATACATAGCTTTATTGATTCCCCAAAATTATTATCTTTAATTAATTTTAATACCAAGTTGTTGATTAGAAATAGAAACAAAAAAATTTTTGTATTGCAAACATTTAAAAATAACACATCGTATTATAATCCTGTTGTAAGAATGTGCCGGCAATATAATGACTTAATATTGTCCAGTGGACAGCTCGATATTTACACTACAAATCATAATACTTTTAGGTCTCAGGTTAAAAGATTAATTTTGTAACTCGTTATTTATTTAGTAATCAAATAATATTTATCTTTTATCAATAATTCAATCCAATTTAATTTTAATATACCTAATGTAATTTAATTGTTTCAATCTATAAGTTTAATTGGCTCCAATTATTCTATAATTATTTTTTATAATAACAACTTTTGCTGTACTAATCTACTCTTATGTCAAATGTTTCCGCATCGCATGTGTTGTTGTGTATGCACGTTTTTGGGTGTCGGTTTTGTTTGATACCTTGGAAATGTTGTTTTGCGCTAATTTTTACTGTCATCTGTTGTGTGTGCCATTGAATAAATAAATAACCGGGACTCCTGATATTTTTGAAACAACTTTTACTAGGTGGTAACCCCGTATGTAGGTAGGGCCGTCTGGGTATGTACCACCGCCTTTCTTATTTAGCCGTTAAACAGTTCGCTGTGTTTTGGATTGAAGGAAAAGGTAGTCAGTGTAATTACTGGGCATGGCTACCTTTCCCTTCAATTCGAAACACAGCGAACTGTTTCACAGCTGAAATAAGAAAGGCGGTGGTACCTACCCAGACGACCCTACATATGGGTCTACCACCTAGTAGTTGTTTCACGTTGTACCTTGTTTCATCTAGTTGCATAAAAAAATGCAAGTTCAACCAGCATGCCACGACGGAAACCTGAAAAACGCTAGAGCCAACTCACCGGCTCCTTGACCCTCTCCGCGATGTCCCTGAGCTGATGGTCCACGTGCGGGAAGTGGTGCTCGGTGGAGGCGGCGGCGGCGGCGGCCAGCGCGGCCGTCGTGGCGCACGCTCGGCCCGGACCGCCCGAGCATACCACCACGCATGCGGACAGCTCCGACGAGTACAGGGCCAGCGATGTTTGAAGGCGGCGGGATGCCTCCGCTGGGCTAGTCGCAATAGCTTTTAAATACAGGGTGAAAAAAATCTATGGGTCCTGGAGTGGAACTACTTTAAATCGTTAGCTCATTTTACTGAAAGGAAACATTCATTTATTTTTGAAAAAAAAAAAACAAAACTGCATTCAAGGATCTTCTAAAATTCGCTTGTCTCATCCAGGAATCAAACCAACTGAAAATTAAAAAAAATAATTCTCACTATTTTTTATACGAATCAGTAGGCTTATTGTTCAGGATTAAATTTGTTTCATAGACATTTGGTATTTGAAATAAAAAAAGTGAAAAGTAATATCAATTACGAACGAATACTTTCAACATTTTTAACGATTTTAAAAATGTTGAAAGTTGTCGTTCTAATTTCAGATTGTTGCCCCGCTTTGCAATAAAAAATGCGTTCCATTTTTAACTTTTCCTCAGATTGCCTAGTGTAAGAACGAATTGTGCATAAATTTATTATTAAAATTTAATATTTAAATGATTTTCTTATTGAAGTCTTCAATAAGGTACTTAGAGATAAATAACGTTAGCAAACCTGTATTTCATACAATATCTTTGGATGTTAGAGAGATAAAAAAAATTAACGTATGGTTTACTTGTTACAAATGAACATTACAGTACCAGGTACTAGGTAGTTAATAAAATAACTTGTAATAAATATTCAATTTCATAGGTATCACGTACAAAAGATTAGTGTATTTGTTAGACAAATTTTATCCTGCCCAATAATTCTAACGATTCGTATAAAAAATAGCGAGGGTTTACTTTTTTAATTTTTAGTTTGTTCGATTCCCGGGTGAGACAAGCGACTTTTAGAAGATCTTTGAATGCAGTTCTGTTTTTTTTTCAAAAATAAAGGAATGTTTCCTTTCAGTAAAATGAGCTAACTAAAGGATTTAAAGTAGTTCCCCTCCAGGGCCCATAGATTTTTATCCATCCTGTATATTGAGAGAAAGAGATGTACTGAACTTAAATTTAGGTTTACCGTGTATTCATCACAATTAGTGCCCCTCTAAATCTAAAAAGTACAGTCTTATACAAACTCTTTCTCTTAATTATGTAGGGCGGATATACATAGTAGGACAAAGTTGATTTTTTCCTATTATCTACTTAGTGCGAGAAAGAGATAGTATATTATACTGTACTTACATGTAGATTTAGAATGTGTCTTCATAATTAGACCTAATAACTCATATTTTCGAAACATATTAGGTACCAAACATATTAGATGTGAAAAACCTACGACTTTACCTGTACTCATAACCATAGACAATTTTAGAAGGCTTGCAAATCCAAGTATCACGCAACGGTCTACTTACTTGTCGACATGGTCCAGTGTGCATAGATCCATCATGTCCATGGCGACGATGCGTACGTTGTGGGTCTGCTTGAGCTGGCTGCCCAGGTGGATCGTGAACGACTCCTCGAGGCGCGGCCGCGGCGCCGGCGCCGGCACAGGCCCGAGTTCCACCGAGAACGTTGCTAGCGGCGAGTTGCTGAGGGTTTTTTTATACAACTAGAGGACAAGCAAGCTGACGGCCCACTTGATGGTAAGCGGTTACCGCCGCCTACACACACCTGCATTAAAAAGAAAAAATCACTTGATGTTGCAGGCGCGTTGTCATCCTGAGGCCTAAGATGAAATGCCGTCCATGTCCAGTTACACTGGATACCTTTCCTTTTTAATCCGAAACACAGCGAACTGTTTCACGGCTTAAATAAGAAAGGCAGTGTTACCTACCCAGACAACCCCACATACGGGCCTACCACCTATAGTTATTTGACTAACACCTTGAAACAATCAGGCTAATAAGCTTTGTGCGGACTAGGTGGTAGGTCCGTATGTAGGGTCATGTGGGTTCGCTGTGTTTCGGATTGAAGGGAAAGGTAGCCAGTGTAATTACGAGGTATGGACGGCATTTCATCTTAGGCCTCAGGATGACAACGCACCTGCAATATCAAGTAATTTTTCCTTGTTATTGCAGGTGTCTATAGGCGGCGGTAACCGCTTGCTACCAGTTGGGCCGTCAGCTTGTTTGTAATCTAGTTGTATAAAACGAGAATGTTTTTTTTTCTAGTTTAGATATACCTATTTGTAATTGAAATTATCAATGATAAAGCTTTTTGGTTTATGGAATAGTTTTCCAGGCTCCTAACAACTTGGCCACGGGCGTTTTTTACTTAGTATTTTTATAGAAACGATGAACATGATTATTTGATGTAAGTATGTCAATAAGTGTACTAGGTTAAAGCTAACACTACTTTACACAGGGCTAAGTATATTTCCATACATTTGTTTTCATTTGCGGGAACAGAAGCGCTAATTTACGCTGCAGCGACTTCGTGTGGCCAGGCCGTAACGGCCGAATACACAAACCCAATACCAGGGTCGTGAGCCTTATTGTCTTTATAATACGCGTCATTCTCTGTCAAAAGTGTATACCTCTTAGTGTTCGTGACTGCACACTATATTGAAAAATCCGAAAAAAATTGCTGAATCTGGGAAACATTAAATAATTCGTTGTTATGTATAGTTGACTTGTTTAAAGTTCAAAACGAATTTCTCTATAACAATAATATATTATGGCAATATGGACGGATATAAAAGTGTGTGCTGCTTCTTCATAAAATTCAACTAAATGTTACAAAAGTGGAGAGCGCCACGATGAATGTTTGGCTGTGTGACGCAGTATTTTCTGTGTAAATTCCTGTTTTATGCTATGAAACAAAGCAAATAATGAACTATTAATAACTGTTCTGCATATTATAGCTGGATATTTTTATTTAGATGTGGCCGGGTCTCCATACACTTTTGGGATATCTCCTTTGGCAGTATAACTATCAAGATTATAGTTGTTATATTACTATAATGCTTAACTTAGCAGCACTAAAATCCGATGTCTACATTTACAAGGTTCAAAAGCTTACGTTGGTGTGTCCAGTTCTGCAGTAGCCTGGTACTGATGGAGAGTGTTCATAAGCCACGTTCTGTGATGTGCCCTCTGCGCCTGACACAAGGCGTCCAGCTGGGAGCCCCAGCGGCCTGCCGCCAAGCTCTGCTGTTCAAAGTGCTCGCCCGCTAGCTCATTGATCTCCGCTTCTGTAGTAAATGTATTCAAGAGGCGGATCTTTTCTTCCATCTCTTCAGTTTGCCTGTGATTTGTTGTATATAGAGCATGATAAAACCAATAAACAGGTAGCTGTCATAAGGGGCGAAAGAAAGATTTTATACATAACCTAATTACTATTTACCAACAAAAATTGTTGTTGACTCATTATTTGTTCTATAGTGAGTTTACCATTGGTTGGATATAAAATTAATGGAGCTGAATCTGACACCTTTCAGGTCAAGGCTTGCTTTAGACAGAATGCAATAGAAAGATCTAGTGGATGACTTTGACAACAGGCACTCTGAGCCAAGACAAGAGATTAAAATGATTTTAATTTGTAAAATTTCTATTCAATTCAGACATAAAATGGTACTTATTGTATACATGATATCATGCATTATAGGCTTTATAATAGTATTAATTAAAGGTTGCCACAGCCAAATATGAAAGTAATTATGTTATCCCCAATAACATAATTACTTAAATTTTTTTTAGATCAATTTTCATAACAATATGAAAATAAGATACATTAACATGTTATAGACATCTTTCTTTATTAGACTGAACTAACCAAGTGAGCTGGCATATTACCTAAAGTAAGTATAAAAATCTCATTTAACTTTAGAAAAGGTTTATGGTTAAAAATACTAAGAATAAAGGCTACCTACCTTTGAGTAAGCTTCCTTATATCATCGTCTCTGTTTTTCAAAGTGTTCATTACCGTCTTAGCATATGAGTTTTCAACTTGCAGAATAGTTTCCAGCGCTGGTGAATGCACCAGCTTATGATATGCTGCAGCAAACACTTCCTCGTCTGATGTGCCTTTCTGCTCGGCAAACTCAACTACATTATCCTTGAACTGTTTCTCCCAGTTCTTGACAATGCCTTCAACATTAAGTTCCCCATTTTTAAGCTGGTTCAGGAGTTTCTCATCCCTTTCATTATGGAAGTTCTTTGTTTCATCATGAACAAATTCAGCTAGTTTTTCATTTAGTTCTGTGAACGAATGAGTGAATAATGAAAATATTATGAGTTTAAACAGATTTTAATCTTTGCGTTATAATGTCCCATTGGACTTAATTTAGAAGGGTAAAGTATAACAAATGATTTCATGAAAATTTACCACGCAAACATTTTTGTTTACCAAAACATTGAGCAGTAAATGTGGGCGTAAACTTTGTTTATATAGACATATCATAAGCTGTTTAAATGTGAACAGATATAATAACAAAGCGACAGGAGTTTTTACTGTATGTTCTAATAACTTATAAGCGTTTAAAGCAATGTAATATTAAGTTTTACCGTCTTCCAAATAGACAGGAATATGAAACATGTTGATGACCCTTTGCACGAGCTCTCTCGTGGAACCGCCATGAGGAATCTCCACCGGCACCTCTAGCTTGAAGAGCACATCCTCGTTGGTGCATGTTGGATAAGAAAATTTGAAAGTTTTCGTCGTATTTTGGATTGTTTCCCCAGTCATTTTCCGGAAAACAAATAGGATTTTTGTGACGTTAACTGTCACTATCAGTGTCACTGGTGTGGTGACTTTAAGTTTTATAAAAACTTACAAGCGATAGAGTTATTGCTCATACAGCCTTATTCGCAAAGACTGCGCTTTGACTATATTTCAGTTAATTCTATTTATTTTATTAGGCGCAGGCGGCAATCTAGTTGCATAAGTATACTGCATATAGTTTATCCTAGCGGGCCTGCCTGATGTACCAATAACTTAAAAAATTTCGTACGATACTGGCGTATCGTACGAAATTACAATTAAACTACTTATTACTATTTTCTATTACTAATAATATTATTTATTATTCTAAATAAAGCAGGTTTCTTTGTCGCCACATTCTCTAATGTAGGTACTTTAGTCAGTCCAAATTGATGGTTAGTTGCTAATTATGTTGGTAAGGTAGCCAGCGTAATTACTGGGCATGGACGGCATTTCATCTTAGGCCTCAGGATGACAACGCACCTGCAATATCAAGTGCTTTTCCTAGGTTATTGCAGGTGGGCTGTCAGCTTGTTTGTCATCTAGTTGTATAAAAAAAAAAATGTATATTAATAAACGGTTGTTCCTGCAACCGCTATAACCCACCAACCCGCATTGGGCCAGCGTGGTGGTGCTATGGCCCAAAATCCTCATGTGTTTCTCCCATGTAGGAAGGCATGAGCCTTCCTCGTGAGGAGTTTGGAGTTTGTTTGGTGGCCCCGCAGTGGGACGTATATAGGCTGGTGATGATGATGATGATGAAATAAGCCCGAGGAGATGGTGACCAAACTCAAGTCATATCATAATATGTCATGTCATGTATAATAATATTATATTGAATACTACGAAAGCGATATTATTAAGCCGCGAAGACATTTCGCAAGGCACATCATTCGTGTGGCCACTTGTCGTCGTGGCTGAGGAGTCGTACTATATTTATGCTGGGTGGATGTTTATTTCGAGATAACTGTTGCGACGGGTTTCGGTATAGCAGTCCGCTGTTATCAATGTAAACGTCTAGACCCATCTAGTAGCTAAATGTCGTGTAGTCAAATAATCAGATGTCTTAGACAAGATGCCATTTTCCAATCGCTATCGCTAAATGGAAAATGTATGGGATTTGATATTTATAATCAAAAGACGTTCGAAGGCTTATGTCAAATCCCATACGTTTTCCCCTTCGCTTAGCGATCAGTCTCCCTAGACAAGATGCGTTTTGACAATCATTTTCGCTAGAAAGAAAATGTATGAACTCTCATATATTTTCCACTCAGCGACAGCGCTAGCGATCATTGATATGCATCTTGTCTAAGAGAGCGCGCAGCTCCTAGACAAGATGCCTTTCGATAATATTGCGAAAACAAAGCAACTTTCTTCATGGTTGGTCCCAGGTGGGTCAATCAAAATTTCTAATCTCTCACTCTTCCATGCTTGGAAAGTAGAACTTCAGAAGGCACGTTAAGCCGTCGGTCCTGCCCCCTTATTCTCAACTGTCGAAAAAGGATTCGAATATCGGAACTTTATACCTGTTACTTTTTATCGCGGTGCGTCTAAGCAAGACGGCATGGTTGTGAATAAGGCATAAAAAACTCTTCGTTTTCTCCCCTATAGAAATGCCCATGCCCAGTAGTGTGACATAGATAAACTGTTGATACCTACATATAAATAAATAGTTTCTGAATGCCTTGGATTTAGATTTTGCTCTTACTAATTAATAAAGATACCGGCTATTACTCGCTATTGCTAAGCGGATAATTTATGGGATTTGACATTTGAACTCGGAAGTTTGGTGAAGGCTTATAATAATATGTCCAATTTAATCCAGTACCTACATTTTTCATATCATAATCATAATCATCATCATCAGCCTATGATGTCCACTGCTGAAGAAAGGTCTCCCCCGTTGATTACCAAATGAAACGGTTCTGCGCAGCCTGCATCCATCGGCTACCCGTGACCCTGACCAGGTCGTCTGTCTATCTAGTCCCACGTGGTCCCACGTCCTACTTTGCACTTTCCGGTACGTGCTCTCCATTCTAGCACTTTAACGCCCCAGCGGCGTCTGTTCTGTGTGCTATGTGCCCTGCCCACTGCCACTTCAACTAAAGTGAGTAAGTTGATGTGGCATCCGTAGGACATCCGTAAGAAAACCAAAGTCACTGACGCATCAATGACTTTGGTTCTCTTACGGATGTCATCAATTCAGATTCTATCTCTCAGAGAAACACCTAACATCATTTTTCATTTAGCGATAGCGGTTATATAAATGTCTTTCGCCTCTAGTCTAGTCAACTCATTCTAGGGGGGATGAGTACATAGTGACCGTAATGGGCATACCTATGAAATTTCTGTACCTAGTGTAAGCTTTAATTAAAACGTAACGAAAATGATCCTCGTCGTGTTCACGTCTCAGATCCATATATAAAAAATGGTTTCCAATAATTCACAACAGAGACAACAAACAAGCTAACGGCCCACCTGATGGTAAGCGGTTACCGCCGCCTATAGACACCTGCAATAACAAGGGGAAATCACTTGATATTGCAGGTGCGTTGTCTTCCTGAGGCCTAAGATGAAATGCCATCCATGCTCAGTAATTACACTGACTGCCTTTCCCTTCAATCCGAAATACAGCGAACTGTTTGACGGCTGAAATAAGAAAGGCGGTGGTACCAGACGACCCTACCACCTAGTAAATTTATTTCATCACGGAGGAGCTTGAGATTACAAATTTTTTTGACATATCCCGGAATTGACCATGGCGAAAGTTGTTTTGTTTTTGTAATCGAAACCAGAGCACTCAAACCACTACGCTACAAGTCTCCCCAAGTGGATGAATGAGTTTTTCAGTTTTGTCCTGTTCTTTTTTGTAAGTTTTTGTGTTTTTATAGTTTTGCGTAATGGCATTAAGTCCGCCAAATTGTAACTCATTTTTTGCAATTAAAGTTTAAATAAAGAAATAAGTATTTATAGGGTAAGAATTTATGTGTAGAGTGTAATGATAGAATTCATGTTGTTATAAAAATGCCCGTAGAGGCATGTCTAACTATATTCAGACTTTTTAAAAAACTTTATTTGAAAATTATAATATCGAATACATAGTATTCTTTACAAAATATTATTTCCTTAGCGTGACCGGTTCTTCATCTTACGGGGATAGTACTACACTTGTTGGTAATAGTAGAACTATATTTTCATTATATATAAATTAAAAAATGGAAACAATAAATTACATAGAAATTAAAATAAAAAAGAACGGTTCTGATGGTGGCTGTTTAATGTTGAACCGTCGGGCCGGGCGCGACTGCACGTCTCTCAGAGCTTTGGTCTCCCAGGGGACCTCTGGGGTGGTCTTACGCGGCCTCGCCGCCTTCCTCGTCCTCGGCGCTGGCTGTGAGCATGGTGATCAGCTTGGTGGTGTCAATGAAGCCTTTGTCGTCGATGTCCATCTGGTCGTACGCCTCGTCGACCTCATCAGCGGAGAACTTGTCGCCCCAGGTCATGAGTGCGTGCCTGAGCCTCTCAGAGTCGATCTTGCCCTCCTCGTCGAAGGTCTTAAAGGCGTTAATGACGACGTCGTCTTCGTCGGAGCCACCGGACATGCGGTTGGCGAATAAGGTCAGGAGCTGGGTGAAGTTGATAGGGCCGGACGCCTCGTTCACCATCTCGTCGAGCTCCTTGTCGACCGCGAGCCTGCCGAGGGAGTCGAAGGTGGCGCGGAGGTCATTCTTGCCGATGATACCGTCCTTGTCGTGGTCCATTAGCTGGAAGGCCTGGGGAGAGAGAGAAAAAATATTGAGCATGCTTTTGTCGTGGACGTAATATCTTACATGACGTTTTAATTTCCCTAGTATATACCGTAATCACTGAGTCGCAATATTTGGTGGCACACACATATCTTTCTAATCATTTATTTGTAAATTGTGTTACTCAATCACTTAATGTTTGGGTTTCATCCGTTCCTCAATTAACAGAGTTCTACGAATTGAATGATGTCACTATATTGTAAGATTTGGATCAGGCATTTTAGATAGTTGATGGAACGAGCTGGAAGTGTTTACAAAACACATTGCGGAGCACGAGCCAAACAATCGCGTAACAATGACGCCGTCATCGCTACTCAGTTATGCAGTCTCGTAATTTTTATGACATGAAGTATTTTTCACTAGCGTGATAAAAGAAATGGAACAGTTGTTAAGACATAAAAAGTGACTAGGCTTAGGTATTTGAATTCTGACTTTTTGATATGGTACAGAAACTGGTGACAACCTTTTAGCTACAATTTATACATGAAATCCAAAGATCGTACAAAGTTCACAGCATTCTGTTATTTTACTGTAATTCTTATAGAAAATATGAAGATTGTCTTATGCTGATTCTTTCGTTCATTACTAGCTCACCGGGGTCTCCTATAGAAAACCTATTCTGTCTGGTTTCTGGGTACTCTACAATGCGATTTATCTTGGACCTGTTTCTTAATAGTCCTCAGTCTTTACAAAGAGCAATAAATGAACTTGCTGCTGCAGCAGTTTGAGTAGGTGTTCTAAGATGATTTTTTTTATTTCTAATGAAGACCTAGTTCCTCAAATATCTTACCTCTTTGAACTCAGCAACCTGCTTCTGTGAGAACATAGAGAAGACATTGGAGCCGGTACGCTTAGCCTTGCGGCTTCCGCGTGAGGACTGACGCTCACTGCCGCCGCCGGAGGCAGGCGCCGCTGGGGCCGCAGCCTCTTCTGCGGGTGCATCTTCCTTCGCCTTCTTCTTCTTTACCTTCTTATCCTTATCCGCCTGGAAGAGAAGAATTGGAGAGTTAGAGCTTTAGGTTCTATAGATAGTGTTTCGATTTTTATTTTTATCAGAATATTCCTACCACTGAGACCTATTGTTAGCTATTGTTACCGCCGAAATCTTTGATAATCTAAAATACGTTAAAGAACTTTAAACCGAGGCAAATCGCAATTTTTAACCCCAGTCATAGTTTGATGATGTAGCGATATTACATCAGATAAGATTGTTTGAGAGGTGTGACGATTTATTTGTCCTTTAAAAGGATTGAATTGACACTTACAGTGGAGTAAAATTATAGATATTGTTTTCCTGAAATTCATTTTCTGATGTTTCATAAAAATTTAAGAATTCAATAAAAATTGTTGAAACTACATCAATCCAAAGTTATTTCATATTAAAAATCTATTATATAGATTTAATTCTTCTAGCTTAGTTTATAGTCCAGAATCTAGGTCAATCTCCAGTTTCTACTTTTATCCCACTTTCATTAAAACCATTGCAATTTAACTCAATTATCATAAAAAAATTTCTTAAAACATTTCTATTGACGTCACAATGGAAAACTTTCGCCTAAGCATTGTTCCGGTTTCAAATTAATTCTAATTTTATCTATATGTCATCACTTCTGGCCGGTTAAGGCGGGCGGCCACCGCCTCTATATTTAGTCCCCAATCCGGCATCCGTTTACGCTCACCGTTACGTAAAAGCTTTTGAAATTTATTAATAGATCGGCGCCCGCGCTAATTTCTTCAGTATGTAGGTTTCCGATTCTTTCAATATTTCATTTAACTTTTATATGTAAATCTTTAGATTTTTTAAGTTTTGTGTCATGTTTTAGTCGACTGTATATTGTTGTTTAGTTATAAATAATTTCAATATTGTATATTGAATTAGACGTATATTAATGTAGTCTATGGTATTTGCATTCTTCTTTCCTAGAGGTCTCTTATTAGTTACAGCGTTTCTCAGATCACATGTATCAAGATTGTCTTCTAATAAACTTTTATTATTAAATTTATTTTAAAATCATTATCGTTATGAGTCGTATTGCTTCAATATCTAAAAATAGCACTGGATATTGTCCATTTCAAATGCACTATATTATTACGTCATAATTCATCTACATTATTTGTTAAGTTATCATTTAACAGCTTCTACGTTATTGCTTGCGTTTCTTTTATTATTTGTTTTTATTTGATCCAATTCACTAATATCGTCGACGAAAGGCCGTATGATGGAGTTTAGAATTCGATATTCACTTTTGTAAATTCCGGTGTTTATCGTGAATCACATCATCTTTTCCGGTCACTCCTGCGCTCACGTCTCAAGACCCGTGTTGGACACCTTCACCATCACTACACTCACTTCACTTCACCGCACTTACCATTGTGTTGTGTGCTGGTCGACCGACGAAGGAGAGACTGATCTGTTCTGCAGTCCCACCCTGACTCCGAGGTATCGTCGCTTCCCCGAGATCCAGGAGGACGCCCCTCCCTTCCCCCTCTTATTACTGCGCACGATTCCATATTTAGTTCGACAAATGAGAACTGGGCAGATGGTTTGGCCATCAGAATGGCATGGCTCGTTGGCCCGGCCGCCTGCGCCGGCGCCGCTCGAACAATACAAAAATAATCTCACCTGGTGTCATTTTGGTACACAAGCCGATGCGTTGTCAATTCTTAATTGTGTTCTGAATTTCTATTGCTGTATTTTTGGAATTTGATCGCCGTCGGAGCTAAATGGGTCTCTACTTTGTAGTTAAGCTTCTCGATTTGCATTTAACGTTGTAAGTGTTACCTCATCATGCTACATATTATGTAAATAATGTAAATTCTCAAATATTCATATAATTTTGTGTAGGTCAAGCAATTAATTATTTTCTTCGTTCCTTGAATTCATTAGTTCTTCAGCATCAATAATTTTCAACATCAGATGTTGATGTAGATAGACTTTTTGCGGATTATTATGAGATCAGAAAAATTATTATTTTTTCTATACTACTAAATGACAAACAAGCTGACGGCCCACTTGGTAGTGGTAAGTGGAAAAAATCACTTGGCATTACAGGTGCGTGTCGATCCTGAGGTCTGAAATGCCTTCCATGCGCAGTAATTACACTGGCTACCTTTCCGTTCATCCGAAACACAGTGAATTGTTTTACGGTTGAAATAAGAAAGGCTGTGGTGTACCTATCCAGCAGACCCAACGCACGGGCCTACCACCTAGTAGGTATGTTATAAATATTTAGCTGAATAATAAATAAATACGAAACTATTTAGGTTTTAACAAACTCTGTACTTTCTAAAATTATTGAAGTTTCATCGTATGTATGTACACACGACAGCTCATCAAGTGTAACAGTTGCACTACGAAAGCCGCCACTATTACGAACGCAGTAAGGGCGATCTCAAACTGTTACGCTTGATCTACTGTCGACTGTACTTAATCAATAATAATTAATCACCTTTACTTAATGATGAAATAATTAAAATTTTTGTAGATACTTACTTGTTATATCATTATGACTAACAAATGAGTCTGATGAACTATAAGCTTGACCCTAAAATATGTCAATTAGTCATTACCGAAATAATTAATTGCTTTACTGATGCCAAATTTTAGATGAGACATCTGGTAGTTTAAATAAAATCACTAATTCATTAGACTAACGAAAAATTAAAAGTGGGTATTGACTTCGATTCATACTATTCAATTCTAAAATGAGAGTTAGGTATATCATTAACAACCTAATACAATGTCCCGCTGCTGGGCAAAGGCCTTTCTGCACGATCGATGGAAGCACACAAAAAGTCTAAAAATGACTGGAAATTACCACTATATTCGTAAACTTTAATATAGTACATAAGTACGTAAGTAAGTACCTACGCAAACTCAAACTTAAATAATTCGAGTTTACGTATGTATAAGTCGCAGCCGTCTGGTTAAATCAGTCGCTTAACTGGACGGGGCGTTTAATCAACGGGCTAGGCATCTAATTAAGCGGCGAATTTAACCAGATGGCGGCGACATAATGCATAATAGAGGATGCAGTATCCCTATGTATTAATGTTACAATACTTTGTAATGCAATAGTAGGTTATGTGCGGTTAGTGCGGCGGGGGTGGCCCTTAGTGGTAGTTTCTTAGTCGTACTGCCAAAACTTGGAATTCTTTGCCAGCTCAGTATTCCGTATTTCCGTATTTATGGCGACCTTCAAAAGAAGCGAGAAAAATACCTAACAGGCCAGCATGATGGAGGCGGCTAGAACAGTGAGTTCTGGCTGCACTGGCTGTCTACGCGTATAGACTCTTCTTACCGCTTCACATCAGGTGGTGTTGAGTCATTTGCTGTGATTTGTAAAAGAAAGAACTTTTTAAAGAGCTACTCATCATCTTCCGTAGGCTGGTACAGTCCATAGCTTCAAATAGTAGTGCAAAATGTTTAAAAATGTCTAAAACAGGGGTGGCAAACAAGCGTAAAGTCTACTGATGGCTAAGCGGTCACCGTAGCTTATAGACGCTCATAGCACCTTGGGTACTACGCACTACTCACGTGTAGTATCCGTAGCCTATGGACAATCGTAGCACCTTCACTACTCACGCGTTGTATTGTAATAGCCGTAGTCCTGTATACGCTCGTAGCACCTTACGCACTACTCACGTGTAGTATCCGTAGCCTATGGACAATCGTAGCACCTTCACTACTCACGCGTTGTATTGTAATAACCGTAGTCCTGTATACGCTCGTAGTACCTTACGCACTACTCACGTGTAGTATCCGTAGCCTATGGACAATCGTAGCACCTTCACTACTCACGCGTTGTATTGTAATAGCCGTAATCCTGTATACGCTCGTAGCACCTTACGCACTACTCACGTGTAGTATCCGTAGCCTATGGACAATCGTAGTACCTTGGACACTACTCACGCGTTGTTAGCGTAGACTATAGACGCTCGTAGCACCTTGGACACTACTCACGCGTTGTTAGCGTAGCCTATAGACGCTCGTAGCACCTTGGACACTACTCACGCGTTGTTAGCGTAGCCTATAGACGCTCGTAGCACCTTGGACACTACTCACGCGTTGTTAGCGTAGCCTATAGACGCTCGTAGCACCTTGGACACTACTCACGCGTTGTTAGCGTAGCTTATAGACGCTCGTAGCACCTTGGACACTACTCACGCGTTGTTAGCGTAGCCCATAGACGCTCGTAGCACCTTGGACACTACTCACGCGTTGTTAGCGTAGCCTATAGACGCTCGTAGCACCTTGGACACTACTCACGCCTTGTTAGCGTAGCCTATAGACGCTCGTAGCACCTTGGACACTACTCACGCGTTATTAGCGTAGCCTATAGACGCTCGTAGCACCTTGGACACTACTCACGCGTTGTTAGCGTAGCTTATAGACGCTCGTAGCACCTTGGACACTACTCACGCGTTGTTAGCGTAGCCCATAGACGCTCGTAGCACCTTGGACACTACTCACGCGTTGTTAGCGTAGCCTATAGACGCTCGTAGCACCTTGGACACTACTCACGCCTTGTTAGCGTAGCCTATAGACGCTCGTAGCACCTTGGACACTACTCACGCGTTATTAGCGTAGCCTATAGACGCTCGTAGCACCTTGGACACTACTCACGCGTTGTTAGCGTAGCCTTTAGACGCTCGTAGCACCTTGGACACTACTCACGCGTTGTTAGCGTAGCCTATAGACGCTCGTAGCACCTTGGACACTACTCATGTGTTAGTACCGTAGCCTTTAGACGCTCGTAGTCGTAGCACCGTAAGGGGGTTTACTTTAGCTTTTCATACATACCAAAAATCGCCAGTAAATTTTAGACTAGCCTGATTTGCTTATGCATGGCAAGTTTTTAACCCCTGACGAAAAAAGAGAGGTGTTATAAGTTTGAAGTGTTTGTGTATTTGTGTGTCTGTCTGTGGCATTGCAGGTCCTAAACAAATGGACTTATTTTGATAAAAATTAAAATTTTATATTTAGGTTAGAATCGGATGGTTTGTTTCCAATATTTTCGACTTGAAAGTTTGTATGGAAAGCCGTACATCGTAAACCCCCTTAATAAAACTTTGAGTATCGGCTATCGGGTCTAAGAGCTACCTATATGAAATTAATTTAAGAGCGTTTACGCCGATAAATAGCTTGAAGTGGTAGTGGGCAGGACACATTAGCAGGCAGAGCCGACAGCCGGCGTAGGAATTTAAAGTTCTAGAATGGCGACCACGTACCGGAAAGCGCAAAGTAGGACGGTGTCCCACTAGATGGACAGACGACCTGATTAGGGTCGCGGGGAGCCGTTGGATACAGGCAGGATATTTTGTACCTGAAATAGTTGATATTGTTAATAAATTAAGGTAAACCACCAGCTCCAGCTCTGCCATCTGCCTTCGATTTCGACAGCGTTTTGGCCTTAGAGCCTGTATATTACTATCATCATTAGAAGACAAGGCCTGAAAGACAGTTCATTTCTTTTTTTTTTTCAAATTGAAGAGCAAGCCGTGGTCGACATTGAAGAGTCTCTAGATCTACAGTAACACCTCGTTGCCGTTCATTATCTATTATTCTTTTTTATACAGCTCGATGACAAAAAAGCTGACGGCTCACCTGGTGGTAAGCTAATACCGCCGCCTATAGACACCTGCAATAACAAGGAAAAGTCACTTGATATTTCAGGTGCACAGTCATCTTGAAGCCTAAGAATAAATGCCGTCCATGCCCAGTAATTACACTGGCTACCTTTCCCTTCAATCCTTATTCTTCTTACGTTCTATTATAATGTAACTAATAAAAAAACTGAAAAGGATAAAATAATTAAATTTAAGTAGGTATTCATCCCCTAGAAACATATTTTTGGAGTTGGTGCTAAGTGGTTTCCAAAAACAATAGAAAGTGAAGCACTTAGCACCAACTCCAAAATATGTTTCTAGGTGATGAATACCTACTTAAATTTAATTATTTTATCCTTTTCAGTTTTTTTAAGTCCGTTTTAATTTTTGTTTTAATTTTTTTTTTTACAATTTTTAGTGATAACTTTCTACGTTCAAAGCTAGATGGATCAAAGCTAGAAGACGACTTCATAATTTCAGTTTTTTTATATTTAAAACTAAAGTACCCAACTGTTTTTGAAAAAATTTTTATTGGACCAAATGGCAGCTATTCCGCATCGAACAAAAAAAGAATCACGTAAATCGGATCAGTAATCTCGGCGTAATCGGTGTACATAGATAGAAAAAAAAAAAACATATCGGCCGAATTGAGAACCTCCTCGTTTTTGAAGTCGGTTATAAAAGGTATATAATTATTGCAAAGAACTTGGATCCGTTAGGATATTAGAATAACTTATTTCAAGATTTTTTCTGATTTATTTTTTTATTATTCTTAACGCGGTAGTTTTTGGCCTTTATCTGACTGATGGCAAGTGATGATAGGGCCCAAGCGAAGATTGAGTGAGCTACGGTTTCTCAACCACAGAGAAACTGGTTATCTTACCTCCAACTACCGGAACACATAAATGCTGATGTGTGCTGTATAATGCTGTACTGGTACAGTAAAAATTTTTTAAAACAAAAATTAAAACCAACTCCAAAAAACTGAAAATGATAAAATAATTAAATTTTAGTAGTTACTCATCCCCTAGAAACATATTTTTGGAGTCGGTGTTTCACTATCTATTGTTTCTGGAAACAACTTAGCGGTTACGGTTTTAATTTTTGTTTAAAAATTTTTATCACAATTTTTAGTGATAACTTTCTAAGGTCAAAGCTAGATGGGTGACCGTCAGCTTATGTTGTTTCATACTATCGTATCGTTTCACTAAAAGTCATAGGAGACGACCTACGACCAGACGACCTGTGGTCTGTACCCCTTGCTATACGGGCTGCTCGATCAAGAGGTCCCGGGCTCAAATCCCGGTAGGGGCAAATGTTTGTATGATGAATACGAGCATTTGTTCACGAGTCATGGATGTTTATATGTTTATTTAGTATATTTCTAATATTTATATTTATATTATTATCAATATTAATCCGTTATCTAGAATCCATAACACAAGATTTTAATGATGGTTACATTGGGCTAGATAATAGGTGTGAGTGTATGAATATATAGGAAAGCAAAAATCCACAATTTCGCGTACGTAGATGACTTAATAATTCCAGTTATTTTGATTTAAAAACCAAACTACCCAATGGATTTTCAAAACAATTTTATGGGACCAAATGGGAACTATTCCGCATCGAACAAAAAAAGAATCATCAATATCGGTTCACCCAGTCGAAATTTCTGAGGCAACAAACATACAGAGTAATTGATAACCCCCTCCTTTTTTTAAGTCGGTTTAAAAGTCGATCTCATCAGTGTCGCTAATCACTTACGAGGTTACGAGGTACGTGACGTCACAGCCGCCTCGCTGGTTAGCTGCGCGCGCGTCTATTCCTGGACACTTGACTCACGCGCACTGAAATAAGGTTATTGTAATCCACACCGTGGAATTTTTGCCTCTAAGTATACCTGGACTGGACCTCTTGTGTACATTTGAAACTACCGTTTGCATAATTCTGTCCAGTCCGTCCATGGACAACCGGCTGGCTGAGTGGTCTGTACCCCTTACTATACAGGTTATTCGGTCAAAAGGTCCCGGGTTCAAATCCCGGTAGGAGCAAATTTTTGTATGATGAGTTTTGGTTCACGAGTCATGGATGTTTATATGTTTATTTTGAGTATTTATACAGGATGGTGCTGTCAATACAACAATAAATTGAAACATGGGGTATATTAGTTCATAGCTAAATGGTTTGCCACTTTCAAAAACATCTTATTCATCAAATAATTTCATAACACGTATACGAAATAATGCAGTCAATGTTAGATTTATGTATTTGGACATTTGTATGAAAATGTTATATTTCATACAAATGTCCTGAAAAATGATTTTGAAAGTAGCGAACCATTTCTATGAACTAATATAGCCCATGTTTTATTTTATTGTCGTATTGACGGAGACGGAGAAATATTGATGATAATATGTATACAGAATGGTGCCGAACCTGTATACATATTATCATCAATATTTCTCCGTTAACTAGTATCCATAACACAAGCTCTTAATGATGCTTACTTTAACCTAGATAAAAGGTGTGAGTGAATGATTATTATTATTATTATGGATTAAATAGAATAGTCAGGCACGAGCAATACATGTAGTCATGTACTCACTTCTAGCTGTTCGTGACTCTTATGACATTTACAATATGAGTCATGGACAGTGAGAAATGGGTAAAACAGTATTGCTTGTGTCTACAGAGATGCCCTTTGACAATCGCTATCGCTGCATGGATATTGTAAATTTGTATGTTTGTCCGCGCATATCTCAAAAATTATAAGTTGTATTGCAAAAAGTCTTTTTTTGTTGTACTAGATATAGTCCAACTTAGGGAACTGTATAAGTTTCCTCAAAACCGGTTAATTTTAGAGATAGAGAGTTAAGTGTGTATCAGTCACTAAGAATACGTGTCGTTGGCGTTTTTTTTATACCACTAGGGTGGCAATCAAGCATACGGCCCACCTGATGGTAAGCGGTTACCATAGCCTATGGACGCTTGCAACACCAGGGGTGTCACTTGCGCGTTGCCAACCCTGTAAAAACCTTTTCACGCCTTTTTTGAAGAACCCCATGCTGTACTCATTTAAGAAAACCTCTCCAGGGAGTTTATTCCACAATCTGAGCGTACGTGGGAGAAAGTTGCTCTGAAACCGTACAGTACCCGACCACTTTGGTTCCAATTTGTGAGGATGAACTCCCTGCCGGTGGCGAGCGGTGCGATGATAGAAAGAGGCCGTGGGTATCACGTCAAATAATTCCTCAGAACACACCCCGTTATACAGACGGTATAACACACACAAGGAGGCAAATTCTAAGAGCGTAATTCTGAAACATGTCGTTTTTTTTTTATACAACTAGTTGACAAACAAGCTGACGGCCCACCTGGTGGTAAGCGGTTACCGCCGCCTATAGGCACCTGCAATAACAAGGAAAAGCACTTGATATTGCTGGTGCGTTGTCATCCTGAGGCCTAAGATGAAATGCCGTCCATGCCCAGTAATTACACTGGCTACCTTTCCCTTCAATCCGAAACACAGCGAACTGTTCTGCTGTGCTGTTCTGCGTGTGTTCTGTTGTGTTGTGTTGTTGACTATGCAAGTTATTTCAACGGTTGCGAGCAATTAGGCTCTCTTCATCATTGCCAACAGCCTCAATACGTCCCTATGCTGGACCCAGGCCCTGCTACATGGGAGATACGCATGAGGAGTATCTCCCATGTAGGAAGGGATACAATTAGGCTCTAGCTAATTACGAAATAAAAAAATGAAGAAATGAAATATTTATTTTAAAAAGTAAACCAACTTCAAAACACTAAGCACACACTGATCACAGCTTGCATTGTTTACTTGACATCTTAATTTTACCTGTGTATCACAAATAAATATATGATTATGATTATGACTAAAAGGAAACAATGACCTCTTGAGATGAGTACCCCATTCCGTGTCACTGTTTACAACTGGTTGAATGAGTTTAAACGTGATCGCACTAATTTTACCGATAATCTGCGTGAGGAAAGGCCTTCTACTGCAACGACTGAAGATAACATCAGTATTGTGCGGCGGATGATAGAGACTGACAAAAGAGTGACCTACCAGCAGATTCGGACAAGCAAGCATCGGTATGAATCAAGTGTATGTAAGTACAAAGTTCTCTGTGAACAGTTAGCGGTCAGGAAGCTTTGTGTCCGGTGGATACCTTATAATTTGACCGAGGCCCAAAAACTCCGCTGTGTTGATTGGTGCCATGAAATGGATCATAGATTTAACGGAGGTGGCTCAAATGCTGTGTTTGACATACTTACGGGTGACGAAAGCTGGATTTACTGGTATGATCCCTGAAGTGGAAAAGACTTCGTTGTCTTTAAACTGAACTTTAATTACCATTAAACAATACAATTACAATAATACAAATACTAGGTGGTAGGCCCGTATGTAGGGTCGTCTGGGCAGGTACCACCACCTTTCTTATTTCAGCCGTGAAACAGTTATACCGCATACCATCAGGTGTTTCGGATTAAAGGGAAAGGTAGCCAGTGTAATTACTGGGCATGGACGGCATTTCATCTTAGGCCTCAGAATGACAAATCACCTGCAATATCAAGTGATTTTCCCTTGTTATTGCAGGTGTCTATAGGCGGCGTTAACCGCATACCATCAGGTGGACCGTCAGCTTATTTGTCCTCTAGTTGTATAAACATAGCTCCAATCGGACGAACGAATAGGACGAGTGCTTTTCTCAGTGGTTCCATCGGATGCAGCGATGTATTGATTTGAATGGACACTGTTTTGAAAAAAAAAAAACTAATAACTTCCTAGTTTGCTGAGTTTTTGATTCTATAAGAACTTTCTGTTTAACCCTTATTTCTATTGTTTGGAACAGTTTGGCACCAACTCCAGAAAATACATTTTTATGAGATTAGTAGAATAGAATAGAATACTTTAGTAGCAGTATCTACCTAACTAATTCAATTTGATTATTTATTTCTTTTTAGGTTTACATATGTATATTTAGATTGAACATCTATAATGATGATGGTGAAGTTTTATTTTACAGTTGTTTGTTGTCCTAAATAAGAAAAAAAGGGTTTTGTAGTCGGTTTAATTTTTTTTAAATTGATTCATCCCGAAATCAAACATGTTTGCCATGTTTGAGTTGCTCTGTTTTCATAATCGAAGCCAGATCGCTCGAATCGCTACGTCACCGAGTTGAGGCCACCTTACAGAAATCGAGCTGAGTCCACCACATACACGAGGAGTTTATCCCATGACACTATCTGACCCAGTGCGAGTTGGTTTACAGTTGTAGGTATTCTTAGTAGTACTATTAGACGTGAGTTTACTATGAATGAAGGAACTTGATGACTCAATCAAGCTCTACCGGTTTCGACCTTACGTTACATTGCCTGTCCCTTTCTAAACATACAGCCGTCTTGTTCGCTAAGTTATTTCACAGCCTTTCACTTAACCGTGAGTCGCGGTGAAACTCGCAATGTGTACATACAACATGGTATGATATAAAAATTGAGTTAGTGTTTTGTTAAGTGTAAAAATGTTAAACAGAGATAGTCATGTGATGCCAAAGTTGCTGTATTTAAGTTATCAACTGTTGTTACTTACTGGTAAGTGTTGTTTAATGTTGGTTAGTACTGCTTCTATATGATGACAGTCTTAGCACAAAAGTTAAAAGTATTAATATTATCGTTAAACTTATTATCAAAGACCTTAAAAAACCGTGTCGAATAGATAACCTCCTCATTTTTTGAAGTCGGTTCAAAATGACGGCCGGCCACCTTTAAAAAAATACTTCATTTACATTTTATAAAAAGATACGAACAATCGAAACGAGGTTTCATTTAAGTTATTTGTTATTACTTACAGAAAGAGGACATGGCTACCTAATTAGTATAATAAAACTTTTTTAGTATTTAATATTGAGTATTGAATGTTGAGAGATAGTATTTACTTAAATATAGATTTAAACAAGAAATTAACATCATCTATCCAAGGTCTATCTAAGGTGGTACGGTAAATGAGGCTATATATGGTTTTTTTAAACAAAAAAAACAATAACACACGATGAGCAAAAAAAAAACGCAGAAAGGCTGAGCCGTATTTTTTTTTTATACTTTCAACAAAAAAATAAGTAGTTAATATTTTTTGGCAGCTTCAGAAAATTATATTTTTGCAAAAAATACAAAATTTGTAGTTTCAATTCACTTGCATACTCGTAACATAACACTGGGATTCGAATTAAAAGAAGAATTCGAATAAAACCGAAATATAAACAACTTGTGTATGTGTCACGCATATAGAGTTCCGGCTCTATCACGCAATAAAAGTTGTTTGTCTGACGTGCTAAGGTTAAATATTGAATGACTTCTAGAAGGATTGAGATTTTTATTAATAAAATACGAATCTACTATCTATAACTACGCTTCTTTTGTTTTTCCCCAAGTTACGTACGACTGGTGCGTGAAAATTAATTAAAAGAAAGTAAGCAGTCTCTTGGAAAGATATTGTGTCTTTCTGTTACTATAATTCATAGTTAAAATATAAATCTCGAATCATTGTGGTAATTGTTATTGTCCTAAAATAGGACTTTATAATTTATTTAATGTTTAAAGCAATAAAAAAGAATTTAATTATTGCCTGACGTATTAAATTATTGTCCTATAATCGACGCCATGAATTTTTATTTGAATTATTAGCTGCACATGGCATGCTTTGCAATGCTGTTGGGGTTTATAATATAAAAAAAAACAAGGAACCTTAGCAGGCCTCCCCAAAACACCCTACCAAAGTTTCATCATAATCTGATCAATAGGGGAATCTGCGCATAGGGGATAAACAAACAAACACTGATTTTTAGTTATACGAGTATAGAAAATATGGACTGCATCTAATTGATTGCAAAATATGTAGTTGCACCAATTTACCCGTAGATTAATTATTACATCAATGGAATATGTCAGCGATCTACTTTTTGGAATAATTGTAACATATATTTGTACCATAAAAGATATAAATAACACACAGGTTGAAATTCATTCGTAAAGTAAAAGCATGTAGATTCGCTTCCCATCCCACAATATTTTTTTTTTCTAGTCCAAAAATCTGTTGAGAAGGGTCAAGTCGTCTCGGGTTCGGTTCCCGACCTAGGGCATCATATTTTTCTAGTCTGGATATTTTTAGAAATAGTTCAAATATTTATTAAATTGTTAAAATAAAATTTATGAAAATGCAGGAAAATAGTATTTATTTATGAGTTATGATGTTTGTTCCTTTTCTTCAACAGAAATATCAAGTGCGCTAGTATTACGAGCGTATATCTCCCAGCATGGACTCCACGGTGAGATAGAGTTCTCGCTCAAGAACGAGACTCTCATCAGCATCAGAACTAACCTGAAGCCAACTCTTCAGTACCCTGACGGCGTTTGGCGATGGACCATCCACGAGTTCCCTGTAGACTACCGAGACATATCTGATTCCAGGTGCTCTGAATCGAATATTGGCCGAGAGATCATTGATTTGACAGAAGAATTAGGCTATTTAATCATACCAGGGAAAGACCACGCAGAGTTTGAAAGTAGGAACTCTTTAACAGGCTTGAACGGTCTCTGGGGAAAGAGTATACTGCTAGAAACAGCTGAACGAGACAGAATTATCTGTGCATCTATTCTATCAACAGATAAGCTGTATGAGAAACACGCGGTAGCAAAATTTACTTCTCCAGTTGCAGGGAACCTGCATTTTAAATGGTTATCAGCTAGAGAGTTTGATGAAACAGATTCCTATGTCCAAGCAGATCTATATCACACAAAAGCGGTTGCCGATAAAGTAGAATACACAGAACATAAATGGAAACTATTTGTGACTGATATATTTGATTCAGATAAAGGTGATCATGAAGATAATTGTAATGTTCTCCAACTGGTTTTCGATCCGGAAAATAGTGGTGATGGTATGAGTGTCGGTGACTTAGATAGTCGGTTAGGTTTGGTGAAAGTGGCTACTGACGCTAACGTGAGGAAGATGAAGACTTTGTACAAGGATGAAGTGCTGAATATCCTGAGGAATGACATGGAAGTTACAAAGAGGAGCTTATATGTGGTGATATTTGATAACAGACACTCGGATAGTTTTTTGGCGTGTGCGAAGTTGAGGACAATGAATCCAAAGAGTACCAAGTTAGTATTTAAGAAAAATACTTTTTTATTTCTATAAATATCTACCCACATATCGCTCTTAATAGATTTTCTTTTGTGTGTTTGCGCCGGTTAGCTGCTTAGAGACGAAAAGTTAACTCAAGTTAAAATATGATTCAATCACAGACATATTCAATAATGATGTCTAAAGCGAATTAATATTAACAGCAGTTTTTAGTATCTACCAAATGAAGTTAAGGATATTATTTATGATCAAAACGGTTCATTTTAATATTAAAAGAATAAATAAATAAATTTGATGTTATGAAAGTAATTATCACTGCCAAAATTCACTTCTCGAGGCTATTATTAAATTTGTTAATAGAGGAGATTCATAAGATCTATAATATTGTTCTCTCATTCCATCCTTTATTTGGTCTGCCCTTCTTAAATATATTAATATCATTCCTTCCAGAGCTCTAGTAAACATGGACGGTATCAAAGGCACAGTGGAGTTTACGCAACGATCTCCCTATGACCCAACTTGGGTGAACTTCCAGTTGGGCTCTGCGGACCAGGATTACGAGTCTAATCTTCGATTCGTCAACTCTATGCTGCAGTACAGCGTCAGAGAACTGCCTCCAAGGTTGCTGGACGCTAGCCAGGTGGATAAAGTGTGTGACACAACTGGAGATGTATATAATCCTACAAAGTTGGATTTGAACAAACTGCCGCCACCAGGTAAGTGTGCCTCATTTAATATATGCCACTTAAAAGCCCAATGTGACTGGTATGTATGGTGTCAGGTTAAACCGATGTATCATCAATAAATAGTAGAATTTTAACTATACCTCATTCCAATAAGTTAATCCAGTTAGAGGAATAATAATAACAATAATATTCATACACTCACACCTATTATCTAGCCCAAAGTAAGCATCATTAGATCTTGTGTTATGGATACTGCCTAACGGAGTAATATTGATAATAATATCTATGTATATAAATATTGTTATCAATATCACTTTATCAATATTAATAATGAGACTGAGGAGCTCGGTGGCGTAACGGTTTGAGCGCTCTGGTTTCGTTTACGAAAACAAAGCAACTTTCGCCATGGTCGGTCCCGGGATGGGCCAACCAAAATTTCTAATCTCGAGCTCCTCCGTGCTTCGGAAGGCACGTTAATAAGCCGTTGGTCCCGGTTGTTCTTGCAACCGATTTAACCCATCAACCCGCATTGGGCCAGCGTGGTGGTGTTATGACCCAAACTCCTCATGTGTTTCTCCCGTATAGGAAGGCCTGTGCCCAGCAGTGGGACGTATATAGACTGGTGATGATGATGATATAAATATTAGAAATATACTCATTATACAAACATTTGCTCCTACCGGGATTCGAACCCGGGACCTCTTGACCGAGTAGCCTGTATAGCAGGGGGTACAGACCACTCGGCCAGCCGGTCGTCAAAATGAGTGGTGAAATAATGAGTATGAGGAATGAGTAGTGTAATAATAAATACAGTGTAGAGCCGGTAGCTTGTTCGGTGCCACATTCATCATACAAATCGAAACCCTCTTATGCCACTAAGCATACAGTTCACTAGATAGTGGTTATCGTAGTCAGATGGTCTGATTGACCATTGGTGACAGTCGCGGATTGCCTACTCCGTAAAAACTTCTTTACGCTCTTTTTGAAGAACCCAATGCTGAAAAGAAGTTCATTGCGCTAAAGCTATTGAAATGATTTCTATAGTAACTAGATATAAATATTTCAAATCTTCAAAGATTATTGCTAGCGCCCAATTATTTATTCATTAGCTTTACGATAAATTATTTAATGAAGTTTTTAAACTTGTTATTAATTGCTCATTTACAGCTACATAATTTGTTAATAATTCTTCACATACTTAGCGAACATATTGAGATTTGTAAGAGACAATGTTTTCAGTATAGTGAATGTGAATGTTACAGAGGAACGCGTTAGCACAGTATAGTTTGAACTTGATCCCGGATATGACGCATCCAGGATTCGCATCCGTCAATTGCTTTGGAAGGCACTTTTGAAAGTCCTTGGTACCGGTTGTGATTGAAAAAAAATATATCTAACAACCCACAATGCAGCGACTAGCGTGGTGATTTCACGTTTCATTTCACGTGTACATCCTATGTATGAAAACATGTGCCAGCAGTGACGGATTGCTCGCGTGGATGTCAATTGTCGAGTCAAAATGTACTCTATGACTTTTCTCAAGATGTAGTTCAACTCCATGTCACTGACATGGAGATGATCATGATGACATGATGTCACATTCCGTCTAAATCAGTTCAGTGGTTATGGAGTGAAAAGCAGCAGACAAACAGAGCTATTTTCGAATTTATAATAGGCCTAGTCCTTTTCATCTAAATCGGTTCTGCTGTTATTGATTCCCCATTGAAAATTTCACCGCTCTTTTCACACGCTTAAATGCTATTCTATGTCCTTTTATCGGACTCAAACTATCTCTATACCAAATTTCATTTAAATTGGTTTTAACGGTTTGAGTGTGAAGAGGTAACAAACAGACAGATAAACAAAAACACATTCGCATTTATAATATAAGCATGACATTTGTATGAAATAGTACAACATAGGCTGCATTGTTTTATAGAAAGAAATGTCATGAAATTATCAAACGAATAAGATGTTTTGGAAAGTGGCAAACCATTTTTATGGTCTATTATAGCCAATGTTTTAATTTACTGTCGTATTGATGGCACCATTCTGTATAAAGTTAGTATGGATAGATTGATGATAGTTGAAACTCATACTCGTAGATTATCAAAGTGGTTTTGATGATTATCTTTACTATTGCACTCCTGTGTAATTGTAAACCACTCATTCACAAACGAAGCCTTTATTTCGGGAGACACATAATCGACCTCAATGATATCAAAACCCTTGGTTCTGGAAAGATCCTGAAATTTATGGAAGGAGCCCAAATCAAGGATCTACTTTAACACATTGTTGGCGAGTCAGAATAGATCATTTCGGAGCTTGGGCCGTAACTCCAACTTTGCTAGACTAATGCGGGTTGGGGGTTAAAGTTGCTGTTGTAACAAATGAGACTAACGGCTTAGCGTGCCTTCCGAAGCACGGAGGAGCTTAAGATTACGAATTTTGATTGAGCCATCCCAAGATCGACAAAGTCGACAGTTGCTTTCAAACCACTACGACACCGGGCTACTCAAAAATTAACTAATATTATCACTTCTATATTCTTTTTAGTCTTATCTAATCTTTACTCAAAATATTTTCGATTTGGCTAAGAAATACCATGATTACCAGACAGAAATAAAACATTAGTAAACATATCGGAGCTTGTGAGCTGATCAGGTTTCAATCGGCAATGGATTACAGTCTAAAACAGTTCGCAATTGGGCCAGCGTTCTTGGAGCGCTGCCAACACATATATTGTGGCTAGAACATCGTACCCCACATTTACAATGTCTTCTGTGTCTTATGTGCCTGCAATAAGAGCTAAAATAGTAACTTCATCAGAACTGTTGTGTTATTTGCCATATTGTTTACGTTTAGGGATTACGATTTGTGGAATCCAGAATGTAGTGTTTCGAATGTTGTTGTGTGTTTACAGATAGGTTAAGTATGCAAGGACGAGGCACGATTATTTACTGTATTGAGACAAATCAGTGCCCCCAGTGTAAGTAAGAAACGAAACGAACGTTTGTCGTCATGATAACTGTCAAGTTGTATAAAAACGTCAGCAGCGGTGTATCAGAAGTACCCAAAAAAAAGAAATTCTTTATCGAAAACTCAAAATGAAAATGTCACTACTCTAGTGATCGGCTGTGAATGTCATTCAACCTAAAATTTACATCAAATTAATAGACTATATTTCCAAAGACTAGAATATGCAAACTATTAGTACCGTTGATTCCTTCTGAGATGCAAAAAACTTTCTTTGCCGATATTACTTATAGTACGATGCCTTAATTTCTAATACGATGACAAGTAATAATAATTTTATTGAAATAATCATTTATTTTTTAATTTTTATAACAATTATTTATCTTTTTGTTTAGGTGTTGCTTATTATTTTTAAGCAATAAATTGCTATTAGTATCGATTTCGCATATTACGTAAACACCTTTAAATAAATAGAGTATGTAAAATCAAATTTTTTTTCGTTTCGTTTCGATTGTAACTTACACTAGGGGTACTTATACAGAAGTTTATGGTGAAAACCATTTCGGAGGAATTGCTTTAATCTCCAAAAAAATATTTATCTTTAGAAACTCCGCAATTTTATCTAAAGTGATAAAGAACTTAGACCGTAAAAATGGTTTAAGAGTGAAAAATCGAACCTTGTTAATTGCGTTGCTATCCAAGCAAAACAAAATATTTATGTTATTCACATTTTATGTTTTTGATGCGTTTAAACGCCTACTTTATTATAACAATTACAAATAAAGAAAGGAAACGATGAAGATAAACGTGCTATAAAAACGTTGGAGAAGGAAAGGAAGCGGTGAAGAAATTCGTAGCTTTATACCTAGTGCTCCGGTGGCGTAGTGGTTATCGCATCTGGCCAGACATCAGGAGACGCGGGTTCGAGTCCCGCCTGGAGCATATATTTTTTCATCGTTTTCTTTCTTTATTTGTAATTGTTACAATATTTATATTATTGTCCACGAATTAAGCACAAATACCTACCTACTTGTGAGTAATGCTGCCAACGTTACACTATTCCATACATTTTTTTTATACTACTAGATGACAAACAAGCTGACGGCCCACCTGATGGTAAGCGGTTACCGCCGCCTATAGACACCTGCAATAACAAGGAAAATCACTTGATATTGCAGGTGCGTTGTCATCCTGGGGCCTAAGATGAAATGCCGTCCATGCTCAGTAATTACTAAATTAAATGTCATGAAATTATCAAATGAATACGATATTTTTGAAAGTGGTAAACCATTTCTATGGACTAATATAGCCCATGTTTAAATTTATTGTCGCATTGACGGCATCAACCTGTATAACTCAATAAGAAATGTTGCAATAGAAACAGTATGCCTAGGATCAATAGTATCACAGATATAGCGGTGTGTTAGATGAGTTGCGGCGCATCGTCCGAAAAGTCTATAGAAAATGTACGGAATAGGTGTCGTCATACGTTCCTAACTTCCTATTAGGTTGGGGAAAAAGTCTTCGCATTATAGTATGTATTAACTTGTAATAAAATCTCATTGGTTGCACTATTTGTATCTGGCTGGATTTGGTAGCATTAAAAATTTAGATTTTAAAAAAGATAATTCCAAATTCAAATTAGGAAAATGTGTGTTTTTCATTTGTATTTCGTACTGCCAAGATGAGTGAATCTAATGAAAAAATTCGATACATTTAAAATTTTACTACAAACAAGGTAAAAATGCAACGCAAGCCGCGAAAAAAAATTGCGATGTTTATGGACCTAGTGCAGTGTCTGTGAGAGTAGCACAAACTTGGTTTAAGCGTTTTCAATCCGGAAATTTTGATGTCAAAGATGCACGTCGCTCTGGTCGCCCTATTACGGATAAAATTGATGCCATTTTTTTAAAACTGGAGCAAGATCGGCATATCAGTAGGTACGACGTAGCTGAAGAACTGAGAATTTACCACAAAACAGTTTAGGCGCATTTTAAAAAAAATGGGTACACAAAAAAGCTCGATATTTGGGTGGGTACCCAAATATCGAGCTTTTTTGTGTACCCATTTTTCACGAGCTCACTGAAAGAAACTTAATGAACCGTGTACTCATTTGTGATTCCTTATTACGACGTAATGAAACCGAACCATTTTGAAGAAGCTGATAACTGCTGATGAAAAGTGGATCACGTACGACAAGAACGTGCGAAAAAGGTCGTGGTCAAGGGCCGGTCAGTCTTCACAGACTGTGGCGAAACCCGGGTTAACTCACAACAAGTGGTGTGTGTGGTGGGATCGAAAGGGCATTATTCATTATAGCTGTTACCACCAGGCAGGACCATCGATTCTGAACTCTACTGCGAACAACTGATGAGATTAAAGCAAGAAGTTGAGAGAAAGCGGCCGGAATTAATCAAGAGAAGGGGTGTGGTTTTTCTCCATGATAACGCTAGACCTCACACATCTTTAGCCACTCAGCAAAAATTAAGAGAGTTTGGCTGGGAGGTGTTAATGCATCCGCCGTATAGTCCTGACCTTGCACCTTCAGAATTCCACCTGTTTCGCTCTCTTCAGAATTCTGTAGGCAGTGTCAGGTTAACATCACGAGAGGACTGTCAAAACCACTTGTCGCGGTATTTTAATCAGAATCCCCAAAATTTCTATAGCAATGGGATCATGTTCCTACCTACAAGATGGCAAAAAATTATCGAACTAAATGGTACCTACATACTTTAGTTAAATGTAAATAAACTATATTAAAAAATGTTTTAAATTTTCTTAAAAAATGCGAAGAAACTTTTTCCCCAACCTATTACATTACTAAGAAATGTATTGGCATACTGTCAAAATTAATAATACCTAACTATGTAATGTATGTATTTATTCATAGTCGTCATAATAATAGTGGTTTTGATTGATGTCAGCAATTAAATATCATTAACATTTTTGATAAATTTTGGGGGAAATTAATTAATGAATTTTCTAAACAGCACAACTTTAACAATATTTTATATCTTTTGAGTTTGAATTGTTTTATGGGTAACAGAGCGTATATTTTCCGAATTTGTGAAAAATACCGCTATATTCAAACTTAGCCAAAATCCCATTTGGTACTTACATTAATTCTGAGACCTACACGATGTATTTGTATGAAATAGCTGATTATTTCTTTGCGATTATGCTTTTGTTTACGACTGCTTTCTTACACCCTGTATATTAAATAGACCGTTTATTCCATATCCGTTAGAAAGTATATCCTTAGGTGTTAAGACAATTCGATGATAAATTTATATTTGTGATCCAGGCATGGGCACCCAAGATCAGTACCCGGTGGGCGATCTGCTGGGCAAGTACAAGGACCGCACGGAGTACTTGAACCACAAGTACCTGCTGCCCGGCCTGGCCAATGAGCTGAGCGGGTCCTACTGGGACGTGTTCCTGCCTCTGACTGGTGTTAATAGCATTGTGCACAGAGCTTTGGTGCTCGTCAGGTTAGTACTGGTAGATTTTTTCATACAACTAGATGATTAGGATAGATGTGTAAGGTCTCAACTGCCTCTGTGGTTGAGACCATCTCAGATCATGAGGTCCAGAATTAAATTGCTGAGGAGCAAGAAATTTTCCGCTCGGTTTGGTTGGTGGTAGGGTTTTTCTAAATCCGCCTGGCTAGCTACCACCATCTTGCCTAAGTCTGCCGCCATGACAATACTATTAATAGCATTGTTATATTTTTTTATACAACTAGATGACAAAGAAGCTGACGGCCCACCTGGTGGTAAGTGGCTACCGCTGCCTATAGACACCTGCAATAACAAGGAAAAATCACTTGATATTGCAGAGACGCGTTGTCATCGTGAGGCTTAAGATGAAATGTGCATGCCCAGTAATTACATCGGCTACCTTTCCCTTCAATCCGGGACACAGCGAGCTATTTCACGACGGAAATAAGAAAGGCGGAGATACTTACCCAGACGACCCTACATACGGGCCTACCAACTAGTAAAATAAACAGCAATCCAGTTGCGATTCACTGAGCATTGACTGGAAAAGACTCGGAGAGTTAAAGACTTTGGTACCCAGAAAAGGAGAACAAGATTGATAAAGGAATATAGAATCATCATGATCATCGTATCAGCCGGGAGACGCTTCTAAACATCGGTCCTGCACTGTCTGCATCCATTCGCTTCTCGCGTCCCTCACCAGATCGTCGGTCCACCTTTTGTGGGGCTTACTAACGCTGCGTCCCCCGGTTAAGATGATAAGACTTAATCGGTCGGTACTTATCTTTCTGGAGTATCCAGAAGACATCATTTAAGAACAGTTGACGATATTAATATAAAGATACGATAGACCTGGTACCACTAGCCGATCAATACCAGTTAATTGAAATTCTCATAAGGAACTATACTCACATTATTTTACAGGCGACCACCAAAGCGAGAGATTTGCAGCACGATCCTGCCTTACGAATACGACACGGACTACCAGACTCAGATGAGCTCGGCTCAGGTGGTCTACCGGTACCCCATCGTGGGTAGAGTCATCTTTAGGCAGCCGCTTGGCAGACCCTGGGAGGACACCACTATTATCATTGAAAGCATGGTATGATGCTGAAATAGCATTGATATAGTAATGATTTAATTTTTTTTTTATAAACAGCTATTTTAAGCTGATGCATTTGCTTGTAATCACAAGCAACTCAAGCAAGTGCATCATTGTCACGTTCTATTCCTAATAAGCATTAGAAGACATAATCTAACAGTTGCGTATTGAGATTTTGTGACTTTACTCGACGACTGGCTGGCCGAGTGGTCTGTGCCCCTTGGTATACTGGCTACTCGGTCAGGGGTCCCGGGTTCGAATTCCGGTAGGAGTAAATATTTTGAGTACTTATTACTTCTCATTATTTCCATCAGATCCACGCGGACGGGTCTAATGTGAATAATACCTTCGAGCACCGCTGGGCGATCCACGAGCGTCCTCCTGGTCCGGACTACTACAACTGGACGGGTCGCTGCCTCAGCGCAGGCGGGGTGTACGAGCCGCATGGGGTGGACATCGACACCAGGCACCCGGAGCAGTACTGTAGGCAGGGGATGGAGGGGCTGTGCAGGCTCGGGGATTTCACTACCAGGTTAAAATTCTCGGGAATTTTCAGAACTATTCTTTCAGAGAGAGAGGGTTTTTGGAAATCAATTCTTACCGGATATCATAAGTCTCTTTTTAAACTTATCCATTTTTTTATGCTTCTGTCTTCATTTATATATTATTTTGCTGTAAAAAGCCTTGCATTGTTCTATTCTTTTCTTCAAACAAAGATGGTTGAGGCTGAATTTTCCCATGAAAACCATCCCGCACCTTTACCTTTTGTATGTAGATAAATAATTATCCGGTAACAATCACCATTATCCTAGTGTTGCTCTTATGCGGGCCACTGATTTCCGAATACTTCTTCTTCCTTCCGATCTCTGCAGTGTTGCACTGAGTACCCAATGACATCGCTATCGTACACCAATCCCGGGCTTTTATAGTCCAGTTTGGATTTCATGCTCACAATTTGATCCTCCATTATGGCATCACTCCATCTCATCTCCCATTCAGGAATATGATCATAATAAAATAGCTGATTATTGTTGACCAGCCGGTCATGACAGCCTATGTACGTCCAGCTGCGGGACACAGGCCTTCCTTCCTACATGGGAGTAACACATGAGAAGCTGATGCCATAACACCACCACACTGGCGCAATGCGGGTTGGTGGGTTAAAGCGGTTGCAGTAACAACCGGAACCAACGGCTTAACGTGCCTTTCAAAGCACGGAGGAGTTTAAGATTATAAATTTTGATTCACCTATCGCAAGGACCGACCATGGCGAAAGCTACTTTGTTTTTGTCATCGAAATCAGAGCGCTTACACCACTACGCCACCAAGCTCCTCTATCCAGGAATATAATTAATACTTATTACTATTTCAGACATGGCATGCTGTCAGTTGCGGGCAAGAAGAAGGACAGTGCCAAGATGACTCGAAGACTGTTCACCGACAACGTGGTAGCGTTGGCCGGCAAGTACTCCATCATGAAGAAGTCGCTCGTTATATACGACGACCACGGCCCAGTCGCCAGGGGCGAGCGGATGGCATGCTCTATGTAAGTAGACATGACAAAGTTCTGTACATTTAAAATAATGATGTTAGTTTTATGAGTATACAAATATAGGATGGCAAACAACAAAAAATTTATGTGTACAAAATTGTAACTGGAATATATTATAGATTAAAAATGTAAAATAGAATAAGCTTCGCATGAACGTGTGATCGGTATTATGTTTTTGTACCAAATAAAAATAAATAAATAAACCAAGCCTAATGGTAAGCAGTCGCAGTAGCCTATAGAAAGAAAGAAAGAAAGAAAGAAAACATTTATTGACTTGCACAATACATCACGCTAAATCTAGAACAATAAATAATAATAATAAAACTGACAAATAGATCTACTTAAAAATAATACTTATGTGTGCAAAGCCAAAAGGCCTTAAAGGCCTATAGATGCTCTTAAGACTCCCACCCTCGAGGACTTGTCACTTAAGCTGATCTCTTGATTTCTATCAAGAGATCAGCTTAGCCGATAGTCCTCTGGCTCCCAACCCAATGCCTTTTCGATGAGCTATGGCAACCTTACATAATGCAGGAACACAACTCCTCTAGAAAGTTGTTAGATGGGTACAGACAATTTCAATTGATACATTAACCCAAAAAAATATTAGACAAATATTTAAACTAAAAAAATACATTTCTCAAAACTAGAGTCAATGGCCTCCACCGACGCAAGGCAGTAGTGCGAGACTGGTTCGGTAACGGAGAACCGGTGCCGCTGAAGGGGAAGATGGAGCTAACGCAGCAGTCAGAGTATGATGTCACTAATGTGCAGATCATGCTTGAGGGTCTGGAGGACATCAAGAACTATAAAATACATGAGGTAAGTGGAACAGAAAGTATGTAACCACATGAAGCCATAAATGATATGAGTATGAGTACATATGATATTGCATTATCCATAGTTTTTCTATACAAGAAGGGCCACAAACAAGCATACTGCTGGCCTGGTAGTAAGTGGTTACTGTAATATGGCGCTTTTAATACCAGAAGTATAGTCACGTGTAGCCTACCCTGTAAAAATAAAGTAAGAAAACAAAACAAAAAAGAGATCACTCTGAGAAGATGCCCGCCCATACAGCATGTGTCGTATGCTGTACCGGGTGGATTTCTAAGGAGCCTTATGCGCAGAGTCTATCGCGAGCTAAGTATTCTCTGGTTTCCTTGTTACACATTTTTGCTTACTATATAAAACACTATTTGAAAAATTCAAACAACCGCCATATTTGTTTTTAGCCGACTTCAAAAAAAGAAGGAGGTTATCAATTCGTCTGTATGTTTTTTTTAGGTAAAGAAACGAAGAGAATATAATAATTTTAACCCTCTCGAGATCTCGAACTGAAGTTCTAACCTTCCGCCTTCAGCTAAAGTTGATAGTTGATCTAAATTTATGTTTCAGACACCAGTCGAAAAGGAATTAGAATTTCCCTGCGAGAAGACCACTCTATACGACACATATGATCCCTTCCATGTTGATAAGGCACACATCCCGCCACCCACAAAAGGTATAAATCAGAAAGTAAATAGCTTTTTTTTTAATATAGCCTAGCTCATGTAGAACCTTATACAAGTGATTATTCAGTGAAAGCTTGATGGAAAGAATAGTCGGATTCAAACTGCGGGGATAGTTAGATTCTATACCTATGCTATGCAAATTATAGTTATTTATTCAATTAGACATCAAATCAAAATCAAAAATCATAAGACATAACGATGACATGTTTCGGTAAAGAACAAATACCACTAAAACTACCGCCTAAATTGGTCAAGGGGTTAATATTATTTGTATTTAGGGTTTTCCGTCCTATTTAGACTGATTGGTCACTGCGACCTGAAAGATCTATTGTGACTTACCCTCAATAGTTTAAAGAAAAGCCTTGATTTGGGCACTTTCCACAAGTTTTTGGATCTTCCTAACCTCTTGAGGACTCAATATCATTTAGATTGATAATGTATCTCCCCAGATGAAGGCTTTATTAGTGGTTATAGGGTCCACATTTGCATAGGAGGTGCATTAGGGTTGCATGCTCCTGTGCACAGAATCTGCAAACATTCGCATCACTTAGTTTTGGTTGAATAAGTGTCTGTTAAAATTGCAGTGTCCTGACAAAGCTGTAATCATGGCTCTGGTGTTACTCCTGCTGAGTTTTTGGTCAAGGGGTTAATAGGTCGCTATTAATACTTACATTGACCAATTTATGCGTCATCAATTTCCAGGATGACGTTTAATTAATACCCTCCAATGTTGTTTTATCAAAGAGTTCTTGCGCTTGTCACACTGATTTTTCTTCTGATCATTTGGAAGTGAATTATTCAAAAGGCCATCAAAACTTTCAGGCACAGCAGATCAGTATCGGCTGGGAGATCTTGGAGACAAATATGGCTTACTGGAAGACCTGAAGTCCGTCAATACTTACTATAATGAAACACAGCTGACGCTGTTTGGACCGTACAGCATTTTGGGACGGTCTGTCGTGTTACATAAAAAGGTAATTGTGCCGGCGACAAACTTTCAAGTCGAAAATATTAGAAGCGAACAAACCGAATCTAATAAGACTTTATAAGCATAAGCAAATCAGGCTAGTCTAATTCGTTTTAAAAGGATCTTTCGAAAAGTCTAATAATGATTGAATAAGAGCAATTTTTAGCTTTTGACAAAAACGAAAAACCCAAATAAATTCTTTATTTTAAAAGACTTTTCGAAAAACCCTCTTAAAACTTATTAGGCTAGCCTAACTTGCTTATGCATGGTTTTGTTTGTTGATCGTTTCCAATAGTTTCGACTTGAAATTTTGTATGAAAAGCCTGAAAGTGAGGATAATTGTAACTGGTGATTGAAACAAAAGCTTGTAATGATAAAATAAAACCGACCGACTATGACATTATAACACAGCTAATTTTTACTCTGTTACAATAATTAAAACGGAGAAGAGATGAAAGTTTGTGTATGGTGCTTCAGTAGGTACAGACTTTAAATGATTGTTGATTCATAAAACTTACAAATTTTTGATTTTGTGCGTCTAAAACGCCTACTTTATTGTAAGAAATACAAATAAAGAAAGTGAGAGAAAAGTAGCTATAAAATCTTAAAAGTGGAAAGCGGTGAAAAAATTGGTAGGTTACTAGTGCTCCGGTGCCGTAGCGGTTATCGTGTCTGGCCGGGCCCCAGAAGACGCGGATTGGATTCCGCCTGGAGCATACCGTTTTTTATCGTTTTCTTTATTTGTATTTGATAAATATTGATAACTAATGAAATTGATAGTGAGTGCACGCGACGTGAGATGATGTGCAGGGCGTTTTCTAGCAAGAAATGTACTGCAAATTTCATGTCATTGAATTAGCAATGGGTTTAGCTGTAACCATACCGCAATAAAAAACCTATATAAGTAAAATTCCGATAATTTTATTAATTTTGTAATTCATCAACCTTTAGACTAAAGACCGTCGCTGGGCATGCTCCAGCATAGAGCGAGGATACAGTCCTTCAGAAGCTAGGGAGATCAGAGGCATTGCATCCTTCCACCACCCCGGTGGCTTCGCCTACGGCTACATCAGGATGACGCAGCTGATCCACAACGACGGGAGCGCCAGTGATACTGCTATCGAAGTGAAGCTGAGGTACCCTGGGGTCAGAGATAGGAATTTTGTAAGTATAGTCGGAAGAAATTTAGCAACACGTTTCTTTGCTGTACTTTCAAAAGTTGAAATTCTTTACCACACGCACGTTATTTAGCACGTGTCCTCCCCCCTTCTTATAACATGGATGCCCTCAAAAGAGGCGTGAGAAGGCACCTTATAGACTGGCAAGGTAAAGGCGGCTAGAACAGTGTGTTTTAAGCTACACTTTTTTGTTACCGCTTCACATCAGATTGTATTGAGCCCTTTGCCGTGCTTTGTATAAAAAATATATTTCTGATTTTATGGAGAAAATCTATTCTAAATAAAACTATTAATCATAGGTACTCTCGAATGCTCTTTATAACATACCCATTAATTTTTATTAATAATAACGATTCGTATAAGTATCATCAAAAACCTACGATACATGTGTGACGACTTAATTTATGATATATATTATGTCATTCTTTACCTCGTATTTTTTACTGTAGTAATTAATTTACTAACGTCTATGTTAACATAGTTTTCCAAATCTTAAATTGTCTTCTATGTTGCAGACCCACAACCACAATTGGAACATATTTGTGAACCCCGTGGGCGTGGATGCGGCAGTTCAGGTCACTAATACGAGATGTGTGGCCGGCGGTTACAGGTGGAATCCCTACTTCACGCAGCTCGCAGATCCCCTCAATGTAAGAACACTAGCCATAGCATTTTTCGAATATCATTAGCGCTTTATATATGGATTTCACACAAGCATTTGATAGACTTTTCAAGGACAGGATGTATATCAAATTATAAAGATTGTATTTTTAACATTAGAATTAAATGCAAATGAACAAGCACTAGTCGCAAGCCTATATCATATCATCATCATATCAACCTATGGTGTCCACTGCTGAACAAAGGCCTCCCCCATCGATTTCCAAATGGAACGGTTCTGCGGAGCCTGCATCCAACGGCTCCCCGCGACCCTGACCAGGTCGTCCGTCCATCTAGTGGGAGGCCGTCCTACTTTCCGCAGCAGAATCGCTGCCGGAGATTCTTAGGACCCTCTGCCCCACCGTTACCGTGACCGCTATCGTAGTCCGGAATAGCGGGGCCGCCGGGGACTGGGGGTCGATACCGTATTGTGTTAACCATTTTGAGGAGATTTTGCTATAATCACCACGCTTGGCAGGCGGGTTGGTGATCGCAGTGATTTTCCAGTACCCAGACGATGCTGCTGCCCGTCGTCTGGGGAGGATTATTCCTTAGTCGATTTTTGCGACACCCACGGGAAGAGATGGGGAGGTTCTATTCTAGCCCGGCATCACACGGAAAGCCTAAATACCTGAATAGAAATTATTATAATTAGCAGCTACTTATTGTGTACTTCGAGGCACAACATTAGGGACATAATTTATAAATATGTAATCGAAACATAATCTTACCCTGAAAATCTTCAATTTAGCTTGACTTGTACAATCAAGAATGTGGCGCGGACAACCCGTTAAGATGTGACGTTGGCGACATCACAGCAAGATTGGGAACCATAAGTAAGTTGCTTTTTTGTATTAATTTAATGTCAATTATGGATAAGTCCAAAGGTTACCTTGAGAAAATTGCAGTAATATAACACTACCTTTATAGTATTGTATTTCTGTGAAGACTTTTAGAAAAAGTTTTATTGGCATTGGAGGGGTCGACCTCGATAGCAGAGAGATGAAATCTATAAAATAGGTTACTTTACAGGATTTTTGTACTTTTCCTTTTTTAGATATAGGCGGCAATCGGCAAATGTTCGTGGACTCCAACTTCCCTCTAGAGGGCACGGTGACCGCCATGGGCCGGTCCATCGTGATCTTCGGGCCGGAGCGGAGCAGCGAACGTTTCGCGTGTGCTAACATCCAGCCAGACAAGGACATCATTAAGGCGTTTAATATTATGAAACCACCTAGATTTGTGCTGTAAGTCCTATTTGCTGAAAAGTCTTGACAGTTATAAATAACTATAATAGAAATAATAATGTGCGAAATATATGAGAATACATCTGGCTCGTGCAATCAGAGTTTTGTATTGGAATTCACAAAAAATATTATATTTTTCGCAACGAGGAACGTTGATTTTTAGCCGACGTCAAAAAAGGAGAAGTCTATCAATGCAACAGGTTATGGTGCATAAAAAATAATATATGTATTATTTTGCATATTTTCACCTTATGTTTTCGCGAGCACTACACATCTGAAATAAAACTACCTTACCGGATTTAACTCGTGTTTAATTAGATGTTACCGACGTTTTGATACTCGTTTACTTTATCGATCTTGGTCGAGGGAAGACTGAAGAGGTCAGTTTTTAATAAAACAAGCATATAAAACAAACAAACATAAAAATGAATATTTTGAATCTCCAAAAGTTAAACGTTGCTATGCTCTATTTATTTCATTCCTGTTTCACCTCGTGTCGCCAGCGGCCAGTTCCTGGAAGAAGTCCGGAAGGTGCTGGGCGTCCCTGAGTGGATGCTGGGGGTGGACTCGCGGCGCACGCGCACGCTCCACGGCGGGGCCTGCGTACAGGTGCTGCTGCACTTCTCCGGGGGCTCCGCTAACCAGCTGGAGCTGGACTTCACAAGGTAGGCCTTCTTTTTAGCTCCCGACGAAAAAAGGGGTGTTATAAGTTTGACGTGTCTGTCTGTGTATCTGTGTGTCTGTCTGTGGCATTGTAGCGCCTAAACGAATGGACCGATTTTGATTCGCTTTTTTTTGTTTGAAAGCTGATGTGACTACGATGGTTCTTAGCTGTAATTTAAGAAGATCAGTTCAGGCGTTTGTTGACTATCAGTTCATTTTCTACATGATATTAGGGTTTTATTAACTTTTACAGATCAAATTGATTTGAAATTTTGTGTATTGTCTCTTCGGTGACATTCTCATGACATACTAACCTTGAGCTGATCTTAAACCACCAAAAAGTATGCGAAATGCTTAATTCTTCATAAACTTACAGCAGATTTAGCGTGTTTGGGCTCATAAGAATAGTCTCAAGGAGATGGTGTTAGATATATGATTAGTGAGGCCTGGGGTTACTTAAGTACAAAGAAGACATCGCATGAAAAAGTCATGTTTATATCTTCTCGGCAGTTCTACTTCTGGAACGCTGTAAATTCAGACATGACAGACAGATTGACGGACATTATGACATTGTTCGTTAACATTATTTTTTTGCGATGGACATAAGGGATTTTTGACGATACGAAAGAGCTAATAAATATATTTTCATTTCATTGAATTACGAGAGTGTGGTTCATGGCGCTTACGTGTTTTATTCCAGCAACGCTAGCTAGAGTGAATTGTAGCGTGATAGCCACACTAGAACGGAACATAGTGGTATCGGGTGGTGTCTTCACCATATTTTATATCTCAATGTTTGTATAGTCGCTAGCACATCAAGTGTAACAATTGCATTAAGAAAGCCGCCTTTAAGGCAAACGGCATACCTAAGGGCGGTATCAAGGCCAAACTGTTACGCTTGATGTGCTACAGTTTTAGTTGCGTTACGATGATAGAACCAAGTAACCTGTTCCAAGGAATATCGAGGCTTGACAATCGTAGAATTCTCCAATCAACTGTCTTAAAAATTTACGAAAATCCTCAGAAATCATTACACTATGCATTGCTTTTGAGTTTTGTTTATCAGAAAATGTTACTTTCATTTGTGATGTACTCACAAGACAGACCATCTTTGAAGACGTACGTTAGCTTTTTAATGTTATAATATTTCGATATTCTTTGTTCTAGGCTCCTAGCGTCAGGTCGCCTGGATTCGCCCAGCATCTTCATACCGGGCTTCGTGAATACCAAGCGGAAGAAGACCATCTCCTACCGACAGTGCGGCGTCACGGATCCTAATGAGAGAAAAAGTAAGTTCTTGATGCTTTAAGAAGCTGCTTTTTATAAGACCCTAGGATATTTCCAATGGTAGAGCCCCTGAGTGAACCAATTGAAAACCAGCATATTTATATTTTTTTTGTCAAAGCTTAAAGTTATGCATTGTGTTAAAATACTTCTTTGATTGTTGACTGTGGATGGATTCCCCGCTTGGGTTTTTTTATACAACTAGATGACACGCAAGCTAACGAACCACCTGGTAGAAAAATCACTTGGTATTGCAGGTGCGTTGTCATTCGGAGAAAAAAGATGAAACGCCTCCCATGCCCAGTGTTTAACTTTAAACTGGCTACCTTTCCCTTTAATCCGAAACACAGCGAACTGCTTCACGTCACAGCTGAAATAAAACAGGCGATACTAACTACCTAGACGACTCTACATAGGGGCCTTCCACATAGTAAAGGTTTTCTTAAGCGAGTACCTACAGAATGCAGTTCTTCAAAACGTAAAAGTTTTTGCAGTTTTGACAAAAAACGAAGTAATAGATACCCCTGTTGTTACAAGCGTCCATGGGCTATGGTTAAGCTTACAATCAGGTGGGCCGTATGCTCAATGGCCTCATAAACATAAGTAGCCATTACCAGCCTATATACGTCCGACTGGTAGGCTCAGGCTTTCCTACATGGGAGAAACACATGAGGACTTTGGGCCATAACACCACCACGCTGGCCCAATGCGGGTTGGGTTGGTACCCACCAACCCGCATTGTGCTAGCGTCGTGGTGTTATGCGCTTGCAGTTAAAAAAACCGGGACCAAGGGCTTTTTAATTTGATTGTCTCATCCTGATATTCCACCAAGTAGTTGTCAACATAAGTAGTGTTACGTCTTTATATATTTTTATTTCTTTACTATACTTGAGTAATTAGTTATTGAATAAAATATTTAGCTAAAAGCTCGGGTGTACTCACACACGTAAGTATGTACCTCCAGAGGTTATATGTTTACATACAATGGCGCTACCGAGGAGGCAGAGGGACGACTGTGCTGTCCTCAGATCTTGTGCCATGACATGGATACAGGCATGATGTCATAAAATGCTGACCTTACAAGACAAGCGAGGTGGCAAATTCTACGAACATGTTATTATTCCTGTTCCCTTGTGTGTAAAGTAGTAATTAACCCCGACGGAAAAAGAGGGGTTTTATGAATTTGACGTGTCTGTCTGTGTATCTGTGTGTCCGTCGGTGGCATCGTAGCTCCTAAACGAATGGACCGATTTTGATTCGGATTTGTTTTATTTGAAAGTTGACGTTATGGTTCTTAGCTATAATTTATGTAGATCTGATCAGGCATTTGATGACTATCAGCTCATTTCCTACTTGAAAAAAGGGTCTTACTCACCGTGAAAGTAACAGTGATTGATTTGCAATGGTTTGAAATTTGGTTATTGTTACTTCGGTGGTGTTTTTAAGACATGCTAACCTATCTAACCTATTGATCCTGTACCATCAAATACTTCAGAAACATCAGATGTAGCGTGTTTAGGCTCATAAGATTATTCTCAATACGATCATGGACAAATGATAAGATGGTGTTAGATAGATGACACCAGCTTATCATAGAAGTGAGGCCGATATTACTTAAAATTTTTAATTTTATTTTCAATTTTATATTGTTTTAACAATAATTTAGTGCTTTTTTGAAGAAATATGTAGACGACTTTATTATTTGTTACAGAGGGAGTGTCTTTCTTCTCATTCAGTTCGTCTTCAGCGAGCAAACTGCGATTGTCGATGACGATATGCAGTCTTTTGTACCTCACGAGGCTATTCTTAGTGTGATTTACTGTTCAAGACTGTATACAGGATGTTGCTGTCAATACGACAATAAATTAAAACATGGGCTATATCCGTTCATAGAAATGGTTTGTCACTTTCAAAAACATCTTATTCATTTGTTAATTTTAGGACATTTGTATGAAATAATATACATTGGCTGCATTATTTCATAGAAATGCCCTGAAATTATCAAATAAATTACATGTTTTTGAAAGCAGTAAACCATTTCTATGAACTAATATAGCCCATGTTTCAATTTATTGCCGTATTGACGGCACCACCCTGTATAAGAAAGGCAGGGCATAAGGGAACTATTTGCTGGTGCTACACAAGGCTGCCGAGCTCTAACCCCACTGGAAATTGAACCCTGTAACTCTAGGTCTGTGGTCGACGGTCGCTGCCACTTGAACACAGATAATACAGTTAATTGTAAAGCATTTACCGATGAGGTTCCATATCATGAGCAGATATAACATTATGCCTTGGCCCAAGTTACTTTTATTGTAAAAACCTATTGTAACATATGACTGTGTAAATAAATTATTATATGATTATTAGTTTTTATAATTGTTAGTATGATGATGATTATTTATGTGATAAATAAGTATTCAACATTTGTGATGTTTTAAAATAAATAATTTGTTAATAATTATGGTGTTTAATTTTCTACCCGTCAGTCACTCATAAACATTGAATAAGGCAACCTTGTAGTGTGAATCGTTCTGGATCAGATTTTGTCGTAATTTGTTGCCCAAATATCTAATTTTGTCGGACCATGGTTTAAAAGAAGTTATAGGGGTATATTGGTGGCCCAGCCGGGATGCATTCGACCTTGGTCGACCACCTCAATATCTCGAAAACTATACCACCTAGCAAAAATCTGTCTCATCTCAAAATATGTCGCGATTATTCGCCAAATATTGGATTGGATTGGAAGTGGGATTTTGACAGCCTGTGACGTAAAATTCAGTTGGATCTTGAATTGTACTCATTGCTTTACACAAGGAATGTCTCGCTTTTTAAAAATTACCCTAAATTAGACGCGAGTGAAGCCTCGGGCTAAAGCTAGTATTGCTATAGATACAGCTATAGATACAACGAGTCATCAAACTTACATTACTCTTTGGAGGCGTCGTTTGTAAAAGGAAAAGTAAAAGCTGTTTTTTTCTCAGAGTGAATACTTCCTGTAATATAAAGTATCTTTTGTAATTATTAGAAATAGCGGGGTCTTCTATCACCGGTATTATACTTAAAAAGAAGCTCCAACATTTGATTTTGTTGTCTTAATATTGTCTTAATATGATTTTTTATAACGACTTTCACTAAACGAGAAACAAGCTGACGGCCCATCGACAGTGGTAAGCGGTTACCGCTGCTTAAAGACACCTGAAATAACGAGGGAAAATCTCTTGATATTGCAGGTGCATTGTGATCTTGAGGCCTAAGATGAAATGCCGTCCATGCCCAGTAACGACACTGACTACCTTTCCCTTCAATCCGAAACACAGCGAACTGTTTCACGGCTGCATAAGCAAGGCGGTGGTACCCACCAGGCGGCCTACCACCTAGTAAAAGATACTCAATAAATATTTTCATATTTTTTTATTATTATTTCCATTGTAGGCCATTTGTGTAACAAGCGTGGTATATTTGAAATAAACCCAATTTACCGGATATAACTTGCGTTTAATTAGATGTTACATTATTATTATTCATCCAACGTTTGGATTACTTTATAGCGATCGTGGTCACGGGAAGACTGAAGATGTCAGTTGTCTTTGATAAGTTTTAAGTTAACTACCGTCACCTTGTGTTATATTTTGAGCGGTCCGAATTACGCATACGGAGCTCACGGTGTCAGTTTTTTGGGCAGTGTGAGGACGGGCTTGGGGCTTTATATTATTATTCGCATGATGGGATCCCAAGCTGGTGGTACACTCCAACCATCTTCTTTATTGAAATTAGGATGTTTTTTGATTTCAAAAGCCTCAGGTAACTAGGAATGAAACGGTCTTCTTTGGCGAGGTTTTGAGGCTTATCAAATCTCTGATGTAGTGATTGGGTCCGTCAAGAGCGTGTTCACACACTGCCGACTTCGTTTCTCGCCTGTGTTTTACGTCAGCTATGTTCTTTTACCCGGGTGCCTATGCTTCTCTTTGTTTGACCTATGTATGAGAGGCCGCAGACACAATCTAACTTGTATATGCCTGCATCTTGTAAGGGGATATTGCACTTGACAGGTGGTAGGAATTGGTTAATCTTCTTCGGCGGCTTGAAATAAGTTTTAATTGAAGCACGCTTCAAGATGTTGCCAATCTTGTCAGTGACACCTTTCATATATGGTAATACAGCAGGTTGACGTTCGACTGTGACAAGTTTCGCTCGGCTTCTATGACTTTGGCGTGGTATTTGCAGTTTGTTGTCCCGCAATACATGCTTGACATGCTGTAGCTCAGCTGTCAGGTGTTGGTTATCGCAGATGCCTCGCGCTCTCTGAAACAAAGATTTCCCTACTGTAGACAATTAAACGCGAGTTAAATCCGGTAAATTGGTTTTTTCAAATGTGTAGTGCTCACGAAAATGTAAGACAATACTAAGCGTGGTATAGTCCAACTCAGAAGTAACTTAACACTATCGCAACAACTATTGAATATTATTGGAGCGCAATTAGTCAATTTGATATGGTACTAAAGTGTTAAGCTAATTCTGAGGTCGACTGTACGTCAACGTTACACCACAAGACGTGGTCACTTTTCAAAGGATGAAATTACACCAAAAATTTCCTTTGTTTCGATAGCTACACTGCGACGTTGCCATTCTTATCGGTATCCGATTAATAACAGATACTCTAATGTTTAAGGTTCCGTTATAGAGGTACCCTTAACATTACGGTACCCGTTAGGCCTTTTGATATATCGGTCACGTGTAACCGCTACCGTAAAGTTTTAGATATCTTTACGAGTCACTGCATTTGGATACCGTTATTAATTATACCCAAATAATGTGTTACTGGTTCAAGCGGTTTTTCAATTCCTGGTTTCGGCACACGAATTGTAGTTAATATATTTATTAATTGGTGAAATACTCTGACACAAGGTTTTCTATAGTGTGTGAACTCGCTAGCTGGCTGGTAATAAGAAGAAGGAGGTTAAAAACCTACAAAGGACGGCAAATGACTCCACACCACCTGATGTGAAGCGGTAAGAAGAGTCCGTATGCGGATACACCTAGTACGGCTTCAACGAGGCTTTAACACACTGCTCTGGCCGTTTCTACCTTGCCGACACGTAAGGTGTGTTTTCACGCCGCTTTTGATCCTACAAAAGCGGCGTGACCCATGTTATAGGAAGGAGGGAACACGTGAGCCGGTGAAGAATTCTAAGTTTTGAAAGTCTGACAAAGAAACGGCTACAAAACTTCTTGTGCGCGATGAAAAGAATTTATTAAACATCATCATCATCATCATCATTATCACTAGCCTATATACGTCCCACTGCTGGGCACAGGCCTTCCTATATGGGAGAAACACATGAGAAGTTTGGGCCATAACACTACCAACATTAAACATAATATTAATTAAACTAAAAACTCTACAATGACATGTTAGCAAAACTATTTAACGGTGTCACATGTCCTTCGTCCGATATTTTCCTTGTTTTCCCGAGTTAGTTTTGCTTCCTTGAGATTATCTTTTGACTACCCTTTTGCTACAATGTCCTTGAGATAAACACAAGCTCTCGCAGAGCATGGACTAGTTCAAGGAAATTTTATTTGATCATAATGAACTCACGTTGGAAATGTGCCTGGTTACCGAGAAGACCTATTTATATTATTAGGTATGTAGGATATTTCATCAGCACTATATTGTAGGTCCCTTTATGAAATTCTAACAGGCACAGCGCATGCGCGACGAAGAATCGATACAGGGCAGCTCCTGCCGGCAGTTCTTTCTGGAAAGGGAACCATGGCGTTACGGAACGTGCGGTTTAAGTTTTTGATATCAATTAGTTACTTAATATCAGTACACGCGAATTTGGAAGGCCCCTTCCTGTTCTTCGGCCCGAAATCCCTTGGCAAATACACGAGGCCAGCTTTGAAGTATTTAGACCAAGATGACTTGATGAGGATATATGGAGAACAGGCGGCCATCGTGGTGTTTAACAACCAGGACTCTGTACCTCTGTCCAGCGGCAACTTCCCAAGGCTAAGGAGGATGCTGGAAGGTCAAGTTACCCTGGTCCTGCCGCAAGACTTCCTGGATGTCCACCCGGATTACATCAGCAATGAGACTCAGGTGAGATACTGTTCTTCGTTTTCGTCTATAACATTAGTAATGATAGTAAGATGATAGTTGGTAATGATAGCAAGAGGCTATGACGTCATTGGATTGTCAGACACTAGCGTACGAGCTCAAAGATAAAGATCAAGTTACAATAAGTGACGATATTGGGGATAAAACTTCCGTATGCTTAAGTGGATCGGACTCTTTCCATGCTATTTCATAGATACTTTCTTGTGTCATAGAATTAGAATTGCAAATTCTGTATACAGTCAGCATATCAAGCGTAATAGTTCAACCTTATAACGTTCCTTACTCCTGTCGTTATAGAGCCGACTTACGTAGCACTTGGTGTGTTGTCGTCTCTACTTTAGAAATAACAAATGACAATCAGTTGGTCCCAAACTAAATGCTTTGTTAAAATTGCGAATGTATTAAACCTTTGTGTGTCTAAAGCTTTTCATTCAACCCACACAAAGACTCAACAAGTTATTGATTCATCCCCCGAGCCCGGCGCAGATTTGCAACACCGCTTGTACCTGTTGTTATGTAATAAATCAATATACAGCTCAGACTGACCATACGGAGAGCTGGATTGATGTGACGTCAATTTCAAACAGCCAATTACAGCGTAGAGCGAGAGGTGTGCGGCATGCTATAGGTCCTAAATATATTATAAGTGAAATCTAGGTGGTCTAGCTCTTTCCAGTACCGGTGAATGTTGGGTAATAGTTTAGACCTGGACGCCATTTTGTAATTTATTGAAAAACTACATCTGAATTAGTCGACACTAAATTGGAAGTATGCCGCTCTCCGTATCCTATAGTATAGACAGAAAAAAGAAAATAAAGAAATAAAGAGACAGACACATGGTGAACACGTGACACCTTTTAGCGTCATAGTCATCGTGCGATCAAAATACAGAAAATCTGGAATTTAGTGGTTGATTTCCAACAGCGTAGTGATCAATTGTTTTATATATATTGACTCTACTACTAGTTATGTATATCATGTTGGTATATCATTAGAATCGTTATTTGATCAGCTTGACGACAATATTTTTTGCTTCTTTTTCCGTTATTTGGTTAAAGAGTTAGAAGCAATAAAATGAGGCCGCACCACACACATTCTATCATTGGGGAGAAAAGGAACCAAGGACGTTTAGGGTTTTATTGTGTTTCTGGAGATATAAGCATACACAAATGTGGTATTGGTAAAGAGCTAGTTAAATTACCTACACATTAAATATAAAATATTGGAAAAGGATTCATACCGATGATGTAGAATAATAAAATCGACATTTTATAAAAGTCGTTATCATACGTTACCATCTCAAATCGTTAGCAGCTAGGCCGCTGGCTAATTTATTACGTCTGGTAAATTACTTTTGTGTCTCACGCTTTCGAGTTTATCAATATCTTTTCAATTATTAATAACACATTACACTTTTATGAGACTACTAGAGTAAATCGATCTGTCGCGGGAAGACAACTACAGATAATTCAGCGTGTATCTTTTTGGTAAAGAGTTAGTTACTGTACAGGACTTCAAGTTAGAAAGAATAATAACGCCTGGCAATTTTTTAAACCCATAATCTAGTAAATTTTTGGTGTCTAGCTAATGTTTAATAAAAATTTACCAAAAACAAATCTTATTAAATACTTTCTTGCGATATGCTCAGCTTTCTTACAGTATTAATTTGAAATTAAGAATAAAAAGACAATAAACCGAATGGTTTGTTTGAACTGCGATTGTACCCATTAGCTACTTTGTGTATGTATTCACAGGTCACACTATTCCCAAAATAGGCAATGTCACAAGCTTAGACTTACTTGTTCCGCTTTTAATAGTTAAATAGCGATATCTTGCATAAAGGACTATCAAGTGAACTGGCGGTGGGTAGGGTAACAGACAGCCGATGGCACGTACCGGAAAGCGCAAAGTAGGACGGCCTCCCTCTAGATGGACAGAAAACCTGGTCAGGGTCGCGGGAAGCCGTTGGATGTAGAGTGCGCAAAACCGATCAGTTTGGAAATCGATGGGGGAGGTCTTTGTTCAGCAGATTCACGGGCTGATAGGATGATGAGTGATCTTGAATTTGATTTCATGTTCTAAATTAAAACAATGTTCACTAAAAATAAGACAGTGGTTCAATTATATAATATATTATTGAACCACTGTCTTATGTGTAATTACTGGGCATGGACGGCATTTCATCTTAGGCCTCAGGATGACAACGCACCTGCTATATCAAGTGATTTTTCTTTAGGCGGTGGTAACCGCTTACCATCAGGTGGGCCGTCAGCTTGTTTGTCATCTAGTTGTATATAAAAAAAAATTCGTCGTTTGTTTTTTGATATACAATGGTAATATCGCTTTTTTTGTAATCAAAGAAGATATTAATAACATATATTTTTATTGATATAATATCTTAGTAGGATATATCATATATCCGCTTTACTGTCGTATACGAGCGACAGTATGGGATCGACCCCTCTGAAGAGTTTTGGACAGTGGACCAAAACTCTCGTGTGGGGTCGATCACAAACTTTCGGTCGGTCTGCACATTCGGTCTAGCACAGGTAGGTACACGGATCGAGCAGTGCAAACGCCATAACTACTGATGTACTGCCTGTCTAGCTGACTGGTATCCCACGAGCCGCATCCACAACAGGGCCGCACCTCTCCCAGCTATTTGAGACCAAGTACGAAAATTACTGCAAGAATACCAATGCAGCGGGAATTTTAGCAGGCAACCTGGAGGGTCACAGCGCTGGTCTTCCGTAGCGAATTTTCCGGTCACTGATAGACAAACCCGGTGACAACCAACTCGCGATATCTTACCAAATGATTATTCTTCAATTTTCATTCAATGGAGATATCTTCACGACGCAGCGCTTATTACAAAGAGTATTTTTTGGGATGCCAAGTGGACTCTAGGCGATGGTCTAAATCGCGTTAATTATGTATGTAATAAAAAAACTTACAATATAAATTAGCTGAACCTACTCGTGCACGGGAAGAAAACAAAAAGGCCGAAAAATGTTGCCATGAAAAATAACATACATAAATTCCTGTCGGTGTTGCCAACATGTATCGGAAAAATCTCTGTTTATTTCATTTTACGTAATGCATCAACCTAGGTACACAAAGACGCCACTAGTTATTGATTAATCTCGGAGCCCGGTGCTGATATGCACCACTGTACTGCATGTAGGATGTATAATAAATCAATATGCAGTTCTGAAACAGGCCATTGGGAGCGCTTCATTGAGATGACATTAATTTAAAACAGCCAATCATGGAGCGCACAGCAAGGGGTGCGCGGGGAGCTATGTTTTATAGAACCTAGATTTATCTGTAATATCCAGGTGGTCAGGACTTCCTGTGTGCTGTGTTGCGAAATAGTGGCTTTGCAGTTTGGACGCCATTTTGTAGGTGAAGTTCTAAATTTGAAACGGCATTGCTTCTTGGTTTGTGTTTGGGCTCATAAGAATAGAATTAATGAGATGATGTTAGATAGATGATTAATGACGCCGGGGGTTACTCAAAATTTTATATTTTAATTTTACAATAGACAGTTTTATCCAGTCGTTCTTCTTTGGAATTGTCAGAACCGTCTTTTTAAATTGCAAATCCGCTCTCTTACAACTTCTTTAGGTAGAATACCTACTTTTAAATTCCATTTTTTTTTTGTTGCGTTTTTTAATTATTCAATGTTTAGAGTAAAGAGCTTTTTAGGGACCTACTTACTTCATTCTTCTTTAGTAACAGCGCGGTTGCTTGTTTTACATTTCATTACATCCATATTCTTGATTTTAGGAGCAAAGTAGAGGAAATAGTAAACTTTTCGTGGTGTTAGAAGCGTCTAATAGATATAGTAATCGTATCATTTGGCAAGCCCAATGCTTGCCACTATATTTTATAAGTTATAAGCAAATAACCCTAACCTGGTGTAACTTTTCAATGAGACCTTGTTTAATATAACCTTACAGATGAATAAGATGACTGTACCGTGCCATTTTGTCTTCCAGATGCTGACTTTGCAGGGTCCATGGTCGGAGAGAGATGCCCAAATGACTGAGACCTTCGCCCGGCTCCAGGACATCTACGGGGCGGGTAGGGTGCTTGGGATACTAGGTAAGTGTTTCTTAGAACTGATCTGGTGGTGGTTTTCTATCATATCTTATCATTTATTCTTTAACAATTTTTTCTAATTGTGTTTGAAAGTCAATAAAATAAAAATATAAAAATTACAATACTTCATTATACAATAAAATTACAAAATTTCAATTTGAATCAATTACAAATTTGTCATATTTTTTGATTATCTTTTAAATTAATTACATTCAAGAAAAAGGTATATAATGTTAAGGCATTAACCGTTGGGCAAAATGCACGGATTGCCGTAAAACTCTTCAAGTGAGTAGAAATAACCCTTCCATATCGGAATGTATCAGGGCTATAAGTTTCAGCCCTTTAGTTAAAGGTTACCTAAGGTAAATCTGGACAATTTTAGGGGAAAATATTTTATCAACTTAGTGGGTTTGTTTGGAAATCACGCTGTAATCTCCGAACTCTTCTGGTTCCAGGTAACTCTGTATCCCAGAGTCAGACAGAGTACACCGAGCGGGAGTGGGGCCGAGTGCGGCGGCAGGCTGAGGAGACTTCCAGCATTGGTACACCGTCAGCGGAAGACGAGAAGCCCGTCCGCCAGGGTCCGAAATACTCGCTGTACAATGCAACAGGTAAATAAGGAACTATTCATGGGATATAGATGTAGGAAATGTGGTTTTAAAATTTAGAAAGCTAAGCGAATGGAATTATTTCAATAAAATAATTGCACACAGATTTACATCTTTGTTCGAGCTATTTGGTTGATATGCCAATGTAAGAGTGGGTTCAAGAGTTACCCCATGCCCATATTGATGTTAAAAAGTTATATGTTCAGATTAGAAGAAGAAAAGGGATACAGATGTACTGAATGATGTACCAAATTGAGCATTTGTTTGAAAAGGGATACAGACGTACTATATTTCCACCACCACCGCCTTTCTTATTTCAGCCGTGAAACAGTTCGCTGTGTTTCGGATTGAAGGGAAAGGTAGCCAGTGTAATTACTGGGCATGGACGGCATTTCATCTTAGGCCTCAGGATGACAATGTACCTGCAATATCAAGCGATTCTTCCTTGTAATTGCAGGTGTCTATAGGCGGCGGTAACCGCTTACCATCAGGTGGGCCGTCAGCTTGTTTGTCATCTAGTTGTATAACATAATAATAAAAAATAAAAATAAAATATGTTTCAGGTCCACCGGGAAAAAGTGCTCTGCTGTTCTCCTCAGGCTGGCCAGAGCTCCGCTGGGCTAACGGGTCCACTACAGTCCTGGACACGCAGGTGGGGGAGCCCACGGTGAAGCCCACCAGGCTTTACACCATCCTGGTGGTGAGGTTCGCTGATGGAGACACCAGGGATAGGGTAATTATTTTCATTATTGGTTAGAGTTTGTGTTTGAGGAGCTCGGTGGCGTAGTGGTTTGAGCGCTCTTGTTTCGATTACGGAAACAAAGCAACTTTCGCCATGGTCGGTCCCGGGATGGGTCAATCAAAATTTATTATTACGGTTTACGTGCCTTCCGTAGCACGGAGGAGCTTAGAGACTTCAGACTATAAAAAGACATAAAAAGAGAGTTGAAATGAAGTACCGAACTTATTTTAATATCGTGAAGATTCTTTTCAAGTTATTTAAATGACGGATTGAGTGACTTTAATTTTTTCAATTTTAATTGGCTGTCCATATGAATTAACATTATATGTATATCTATAATTTAAGGCATAGTGCTGTATTTTTATTTTTGACCTTGCCTGTACATTCAAAAACGAAAGACAACAGCAAAGAAAAAACCTAGAGCACATTTTGCCTAAAATGTGCTCTAGGTTATTTCGGTATTAGTCAATTTGTGTTATAGTAGATTTGAGTGACAGACCGATTATGTAGTAGTCACTTTAAGCTCTAGGCAAAAATCAAATGTAGTCAAATTGGGTTCTAGACAGTCCAAGACCAACCTCTTTGTTTGACCTATCCCGGAATCGATGGCTAAAAAGTGTCTTTCTTTTCGTAATCGAATTATAGCACCCAAACCACAGAACATAAGAGAGACTGCTCTCTATGTTCTGTGACCCAAACCACTACGCCTGAGTTCTTCAAAATACAAGAATAAAGCTAATCATATTTTCTGTTCAGAACTTATACTAATTACTATCTTCTTCCTTCATAGATAACCCTCGAGTTCAGCTTCAAACAATCGGCTGGGTGGTGGCAAGCCGTCGGCGTGGAGGTGAAATTCGGCTTGGAGACTACTGGCCTGAACCTGCAGGCTCCGCCGCCGCCCGACGCACCGGCAGCTGTGCTGGGTCACGCGTACGAATGCTCCTTGCCACTGGTGTACACGTCTGAGGAGGCGACCCTTACGCTTCCCGATATACAGGTAAATAGAAATAATAATAACCTTTATCAAATGAAATCAAGTGAAATCAAATGAAATCAAATGAAATCAAATGAAATCGAATGAAATCGAATGAAATCGAATGAAATCGAATGAAATCGAATGAAGTCGAATTAAATCGAATGAAATCGAATGAAATCGAATGAAATCGAATGAAATCGAATTAAATCAAATTAAATAAAATTAAATCAAATTAAATTAAATTAAATAAAATTAAATCAAATTAAATAAAATTAAATCAAATGAAATTTATTGCATGTCAATCACATCACAAAAATATGGGGTGGTACATTTAAAAAAGTAAACATGTGACGCCCTGCAAGGGCATGGCAATTAATACAGTGCTAGGTATAAATTACTCACTAACATCGTAAAATTTACATTTTGTAACAATTTAGAAAAAAAAACATATTTTAAGCTATGAACAGTAATCAAAATAACAATAATTTATCCCAGCTATTGAATTATAATTTTACAATTTAATTTACCTAATATAACAAATTAAATATGACAAAAATTATTTCATGTAAAAACGGTCACATTTACATACGTTAATCGATACCTTCTTTTAGGAAAAACAATACCTGCCTAGTGATTCTGTAACGAAAAATGTATGAAAAATTGCTCTATTTGACAGTTGAATTCAAAGTGACTTGCGAAGTGAGGTGCGAGATTCGTTGTATCGGGAAGTAACGCTCTTCTATAACTAGCTTAAACTTATTTATTATTACTTACATGAAATATAAAACACAACATTATTTAAAAATACGATAACTAAACAAGTACCATAATAGTATAATGTTTAAGTCAACAAAGTTAACAAAAATAATAATAATCACAAAAGTTATGTGGGTAGACTCAACATATTTTAGTAATGCGTGAGTAACAACCTCCTGTTAAATTATGGTACAAAGTTAGTTTCGTGTGGACCAAGTCGTAAGTTTTTGACATGTTACAAAATTCACTATTTTTATACACTATTTATGTTATTTCGTGTTAATAAATAAAGAACCGCCGCTGTGGTCTAGTGGTTGAGACCACCTACCTCAGATCTAGAGGTCCGGGGTTCGATTCATGTGGAGGCAGAAATTTTCTGCTCGGTTTGGTTGGTGGTAGGACTTTTCTAAGTCCACCTTTCTAAGTTACCGGCATTGTTGTGTTCCGCCAGTTAGAGGTAAGATAGCCAGTTCCTCTGTGGTTGAGGAATCTGGGGTGTATCTCGCTTCCATCGTCGGCCTTCTCTTCACTTAACATCAGGAGAGATGAAGGCGAAGAGTTACCCCGTTAAGGTAAAACAAGAAGACTATTTCTAACACTGAAATGGATCCAGTTCAGCATGTGGCGTACTAAGAATACTTTTTGAATACAACTGAACGGAGGAGCTCGGTGTCGTTTTGGTTTGAGCGCTCAGGTTTCGATACGAAACAAAGCAACTTTCGCCATGGTCGATCCTGGGATGGGTCAATCAAAGCTTGTTATTTCGAGCTCCTCCGTGCTTCGGAAGGCACGTTAAGCCGTTGGTCCCAACCGCTTTAACTCACCCCGCATTGGAGGAGCTTGGGCCATAACATGAAAAAGCATACTATACTATAAGTGAATACCTCAATGACACAAACTTAAATATAAAAGTGTGATTTTGTGATGTTGTAGTTGATTTAAACGAGTGACTAACATGACGTAGCATTATGGAATTTAAGCTTATTTAATGTTTTAAACTTATTAATTATTTGAAATTCGATACACTGATATTTAACTAGACTAAAATAATTTATAATAATGATAATAATAACAATAATAATGTAATTGAAAACCTATTGACAATTGTTCTAATCATACTAGTACCTAATAATGGATTCTAATGTTATTCTACACCTATGTAATATTTTGCTTGCCAAAAGGCTGAATATGGATAAGCCCTTTATTTGTATTTGAGTACCATCTGTATATGACCCATGTTCGCAATTAAATAATTTGAATTTGAATTTGAATTTGAACACCACCACACTGACCCAATGGTCAGTGTGGTGGTGTTATGGCCCAAGCTCCTCATGTATGAAGGCCTGTGCCCAGCAGTGGGACGTAAATAGGCTGGTGATGATGATGATGACAACTAAACGACTAGCAAGCAGACCACCCTCCTGGTTGTAAGTGGCTACTGCCGCCTTGCACTAGCACTTGGTATTGTCATTGAAGATGAAACGCCTCTTCTTTGCCCAGTAATTACACGGGCTATCCCTTCAATCCGTATCAGAGCGAACTGTTTAACAGCCGAAATAGGAAAGGCGGTGGTACCTACATAGAACACCCTGCATACGGGTCTACTATGCTGCCAAAGGCTGTTAAGAGGGCCTACAGCGAATCACTAATCGTAGATTTGACTTTAATCATATTAAATCAAATCCAAATAAGCTTCAATTTTAAATATGGTAATTACACTATATTTATAAGGGCTGACTCTAAGCAAAAACATGAATATTCTAAATTTTTGATTTTCACATTATTATAAATATTTGAAAAGGAATATTTCGACATTGTAGGGTGGACGTTAGCTCATAAACGCAAATACAAAGAGACTAGAAGAATTTCATAGGGATATCCCAAGTCCTGGGTGGCTCAGTGGTCAGAGCAGTCGCCCGGATTGCGAAAGGTCGCCGGTTCGATTCCTGCCTCAGGACGTGAAATTTTTCTAGTTTTATTATATTTTAATTACAAAAACATGAATTTATAAAATTTTCTCGATAAAAAAATCACAAAGATGCCTCTAATTTTTAACGAATTTCAACGCTGGAACGCGTTGATCCTCAGCGGCAAAATATATTTATGTATAAAATGTCCACTTCAGATGCAGCCGTTTATGGACAGCACGGAGAAGTTCGCTGATGCCTTCAACTGCATCGGCTTTACCACCGTCCCTATCTGGTGAGTAAACGTCGAAGTCATTTTTATAGCTGATATTTCAGTGGTTGTTTTCTTGCAGCGAAATGATTCCTTCTTGGTGGTAGAATAGTACCTAGTAGTAGTAGAAGCGTCAGTGTTTGTCATCTAGTTGTATTTTTTTTATACAACTAGAATACAAACAAACTGACGAGTGACGGCCCACCTGATGGTAAGCGGTTACCGCCGCCTATAGACATCTGCAATAACAAGGAAAAATCACTTGATATACAGGGTGGTGCTGTCAATGCGACAATAAATTAAAACATGGGCTAGATATTAGTTCATAGAAATGACTTGTCACTTATAAAAACATCTTATTCATTTGATAATTTCTGGTCATTTCTATGAAAAAATGTATCCAATGTTACTCCATACAAATGTCATGAAATTATCAAATGAATAAGATATTTTTGAAAGTGGCAAACCATTTCTATGGACTAATATAGCCCATGTTTTAATTTATTGTCGCATTGACAGCACCACCCTGTATATTGCAGGTGCGTTGTCATCGAGGCCTAAGATTAAATGCCGTCCATGCCCAGTAATTACACTGGCTACCTTTCCCTTCAATCCGAAACACAGCGAACTGTTTCACGGCTGAAATAAGAAAGGCGGTGGTACCTACCCAGACTAGACGACCCTACATACGGGCCTACCACCGACGCCACCTAGTAAAAATTTGTATAAAAAGAAAGAAAGTAAGAAAATATTTATTTAGTGACACACAAAGTAACAATGAGGAGCTCGGTGGCGTATTGGTTTGAGCGCTCTGGTTTCGAATACGAAAACAAAGCAACTTTCGCCATGGTCGACCCCGGGATGGGTCAACCAAATTTAAAATCTCGAGCCCCTTCGTGCTTCAGAAGGCACGTTAAGCCGTTGGTCCCGGTTGTTACTGCAATCGCTTTAAGCCACCAACCCGCATTGGGCCAGCGTGGTGGTGTTATGGCCCAAGCTCCTCATGTGTTTCTCCCATGTAGGAAGGCCTGTGCCCAGCAGTGGGACGTATATAGGCTGGTGATGATGATGATGAAAGTAACAATAGAAATCTTTAGACTAAAGTAATACATATGTAATAATTGTGTAAAAGGCCAGCCTCTCAGCATGTGTCGGTTGCCACAGACATCCGACGCTGATGTTCCGTGGTCGCCTAATGATGTTGACAATGTTGGCCTTTCCCCAGGTCCGGCCTGATGGTGACCTTCATCATGATGATCGGCCTCGCTATCTCCATCTCCATGATCTTGGATATCAAGACCATGGACCGCTTCGAAAACACCAGAAGTAAGCAACTCACTATCACCGTTAGTGAGTGAACTAACTTTAACTCTATATCAATCTTCTTCTACATTTGTAAGATAATCTGTATTTTTATAAGAATATTAATCTTATTGTATAACTAATCATAGTAATAATATCTATTCAAATAAAGTATGGGATGGCAAGTAGCCGTATAGGATAATATATAATATAATTTTAAGCGAAGATGGACACATTTCTAAGCCAGAATATAGACGTTATTGTTAATAATAATAATAATAATAATAATAAAACACAACACGAGATTTCGTAATACCCGCGAAATAGGTAAATAAAGAATGGGTTCAGATATCGCAACCCACACAGCTGTCGCCATTTCTCAACCCATTCTTAATTAAAATCGGGTATCGTATTAATTAACTGTAGATTTAATTATAAAAATCAAGTATTAGGTAGACTTTAATAGTATAGTTAATCTAAATCGGTGTTTAGCTAGATATTTATTCTAGTTTATTCAAGTGCTCACGGCACATACTCGTATGTTTACAGAATATTTATAAAATAATTCGATCTAATAAATTTGTTTACTTATTATTTGGGAAACCAACACTTTTACAACTTTATGCTTTATTGTCTTTGTATTAAGAGACATAAACAGTCAAACTGTAGGTATAGGTACATACTTTATCTATATAGTTAATTTTTAATGTCGAATGCAACCTAAAAGTAAATTGCGTGGAGTCTAAGAAAAACGGAGTTATACTTTTAAAAATTAGATAGTTTAACGCTAACGCAGTAGTTCGCGTTTCCATAACCATAAACCTAGTATTTACGTTGCTATCAAGAAATTGTATTAAATAAATATAGCTACATTTTTCGTTCTGATTCCAATACGAGAGTATGATAGCAATATCTCGGGTCTTCTTTAATTTATCAAGAAATGAAAAAAGTTTCTATCATGGCGCCGGTAGTTAAAATCGACTAAAATTTCGACGGTATTATTACTTTAGTCTCGTTTTAGTAGGCTTCAATGGTTTTAGTACAGACGACAGCAAGTCAAGTGTAACGAAGTCAAGTTGTACAGCGAAAGCCGTCTCTATAACGAACGCAGTAAGGGCGGTCTCAAGGTCAGACAGTTTACGCTTGATGTGCGCTGTACGTCAGAAGAAATTACTCATCCAAAATCCCATAAGGCCTACTCTCACGACGTCTTTCAAACGCGACTTTATCGGATATGAGAATAAAACAGGAAAGTAAAAAATACCACCGTTATAGTGATTTCAACTTCCGCCCGCCCTAATAAGAGATTGTACCTTACTCAGCTTAAAAAAATATATGGATACTAAATATAAAGTTATTGTCGGTAAATAGTTACCTACGTTACGAAAATTACAGCTAAGTGTGGTCGTAGCGGTTGAACGATTTGTAAGTAGGTATATGTAAGCGAACTGACAAAGATTATGAAAGTAGTATGTAAATAAATTAGTAAATGTTATCGTCGTAAAGTTTTGATCTCATTAATTCATAAGATTGTACGTAGGTTTGTTTAACAAACGGTTTGTGTAAGTACCTAGGTATCAAAATAAATTATAATACCAACTTTGGATTCTTCAGTAAAATTTTAATAATGCGCAGAATCAAACATTTGAACCTTTTTCATAAAAACATTGCGTAAAAAAATGTAGCGGATGGTTTGTGCAGTAATTGTACTGAGTGTTCAATCATTTTTGCAGTATTGTATGAATGGCCTAATCATTTGGGCATTATTGTATGAAGGGTCTGATCAGTTGTGCAGTATTCTTATGAAGGGTCTGATCAGTTGTGCAGTATTGTTATGAATGGTCTAATTAATTGTGTAGAATTGTATGAAGGGTCTAATCATTTGTGTAGTATTGTATGAAGGGTCTAATCATTTGTGCAGTATTGTATGAAGGGTCTGATCAGTTGTGCAGTTTGTTATAAATGGTCTAATTAACTGTGCAGTATTGTATGTAGGGTCTAATCATTTGTGCAGTATTGTATGAGGAGTCTTATCGTTCGTGCAGTATTGTATATAGAGTGTAATTTAATTTTGAACATCACGACCCAAGTTCTTGAAAGAAAGTGGTAGCATATTCTTCACAAAGCTACATTAACAAATTAGTAAAGAATATGAAAGAAAGGTAGGTAAGTCAGCAAGAAGTAATGCAATGTAAACAGAACCGAACATGACAAAGATTCTTAACAATACGTCAAAAAACCTCAAATCAAGATAGCAAAGCCGGACCACATTTTGTGTACAAGCTCCAACGTTGCACAGTTAGATGGTGGTCCTGATGGAACACCTGGCTCCGAGGAAGATCTTCGCTGAGAACATCATCCACATATCAACATGGTCCTGATACATGCATTAAAATTTTTCTAAAGAATACGAAATCACACGCATAGTTTAATATGTGTCAGAGTTTATGAATCATTTGAGTTTATAATGATTTATTAAGAATTGAAGTATTACCTGCGATCGTGGTATTCTTTAAAGCCTCTGTACTGTACCCCTCGATCTCTGGTTTAGCAATCTATCGAAGAACTCTATTGCCCATCAGATTTTAGGGGGAACGCCAATTTGCCCACAGAGAGGAACACGACAGGAAAACTATTCGATTCTCATATTCAGACAAGTTTGAATTGTTTATTTTTATCTATTGCAGAGGTTGTATTGTTCATTCAGCGACTTCTATTGACGAGCAAAGAAACTAAATAGTGTAGATGGCAACACTTTTGTAACAAAATATATATTATTTTCAATACAGGGTACGAAAATTAGTACAATATGTTATTATGCAAAGAAATTAAAAAAGTATGTAAATTTTATTGGATTTCCTAACATTGAGGCACATTGCACAAAGCTTGGGCGCTCTCTTTTATACAGAAGATCTTGATAATAATCCCTGAAAGAAATTAAGAAATACGGAATTGGTATAGGTACCTATCTAATTTGCATTATATTTTTGCGCCAAAGTTGCAAATAAAATTGTGCCTGTGGCTATGTTTGAATTTGACAGATTAGGTGAGGAGTGCCACTCATCTAGGGTTGCCATGGCGAGGGTTGAGTTCGAACCACCACGCCAGTGATCGAATAAGTTTATAAACGCAAAAATAGAATCTACAGAAAATTCTCAAATGATTCATGAATTCTAGGAAGTCGGATGTCATACTAATTTTAAGCATTCATAGGATGTATATTTCTCATAGACGTGCACTAGCAATAGATGTAAATAATTATCAAATAAGCAGATTATTTTTAGATCAATAAACTAAATCATGTTAATGATAATAATTACTGTATATATTCGTAGTATTCCTATAAAGAGGGTTGATCGGTATAGATTCCTCTCAAATTATATTAATAATAATTAAGATAGTCTTAAGTCGTTATTTTAGAATTTAATGATAACAAAATTAACAAACAAGCATTGAACATAGTAATGAAAACTGAAATGTCAGTGTCAAAAAATCACAGTTAATTTATTTCGACATAGACAACATTATTTTCTGCAAATGTATGGGTTTGTATAGTTACCAAAAGATATGGTCACAAATATGAATGTCAGTATTATAAGGAATGGTTCGATGAAGTGGCTTTAGAACCCGCAACATCTCCCCAACGAACCTTTTATAGGCGATCACAACAGCCAATTTTTCTCATTGGGTTTGTGTGTAAGTGACACGGAGAGAGAAGCAGAGAGAATGTTGCTGAATTTGTTCGAAAAATGACTAATTCGTGCAGAAAAAAATGTCGAGATAAAGGCACCTCGTTCAAAATATTAATATCTTAATAATTACAACTGATAAACTACACAGTTAATACAGTCGATAAGCTAAGTGAAAGATACATTTTGAAAAAAGTTGTAATACAAAATTTAACAAAAAAAGATACCTAATTTAAAAATTTCTATAAAGTAGTCTTGTTAACATTAAATTTAAATTAAAATGGCCAACGCACGATATAAATCTAAGTAATTGTAAGTGGAAAGTTTAAATCTTAACTATAGCATAGCTTGTGTCTTAAAAAAATACATTGAATGTCTAATTAATCTATTCAAAAATAGTTTGTAGAATGTTATTTTTAAGGCATTATATTATTCACTTAAAAACAATTGAAGGTCTTATGTGTTTCTTTCACTCATATATCAAAAGAAAAAGGCAAACCATGTTTTACAATTTTGGCCAAAATGTCCAATAAGTTATTACTGAGACGTATGATATTTCATGATAGTATTTTGCTACCTTGGTCGTAAAACACACACATGTAGCTACAAAAATAGCTTAAATGGAAAACTTAAGATTTTAAGAACATACAAACAAAACAAAAATTTACTAGGTGGTAGGCCCGTATGTAGGATCGTCGGGGTAAGTACCACCGCCTTTCTTATTTCAGCCGTGAAACAGATCGCTGTTTTTCGGATTGAAGGGAAAGGTAGCCAGTGTAATTACTGGGCATAGATGGCATTTCGTTTAGGCCTCAGGCTGACAACTGCCTGTAATACTTAATAATTTCTTCCTTCTTTGAGGATATGATCTCAACAACAATGAGCTTAGTTAGTATTTGACCCACTTATGGCTTACTATAAGTTTTATCCGATGCAAATAAAAAAAAAAATCTGCATTTTATATTTCTTATGCAACCATACACCTCAAGATAGGCGATAGGTACGTTCAATAAGATAATTAACTAAATTTAAGGTAGTATTTATTAACTGTACACACATTGTTAGGGGCGGGCCCCGGGGATATTAATTAACATTAATAAAGATATTATAATCTTACTTACATAACTACAAATCCGAATGATTTAGCTAGATTAGATTTGTGTGTGTGTGTGCGTGTGTGTGTGTGTGAGAGAGTGTGTGTGTGTGAGAGAGAAGGTTAATTATTAAGTAGATGATTTACATACTTGATATAATTATTGTACTTACGTAATATAAAACTTAGGTTAATATTTGTCGACGAATGCAGCCAACAAGTGTAGTGTTGTACATAAGAATATATTTTACTATGATAATATCAAAACAATTCTATTTATTTTGGCAATATATTTTTAAGGCTTATTTGTAGTTTAACCATGTTTACACCGTGTGTTTTTACTGGAATTACAGCCGAGTCCCTGTTGTTCAGACCATCAAATATACAACTGTAATAAATGGGGACAGCCCTGAATTCGTGTACAAGCAACCAACTATATCATACAAAAGATCAATACCTACCGAAGTACCCGCACGAAATGTATAAAACTGCTGAGTATTTTTCCCGTAATGAGAGTAGGTCCGTTAATTAAAGTAGTTCACTTTGATGGTCTGAACAACAGAGAGTCGGCTCTAAGGCCAATAAAAATACTTATAGGTATGTAATTAGATATACATTAGGTTAACAGCTTTCATTAGTTTTTGTCAAGAGAGTACCTAATATCGAGATATGTATAATATTTTTTTATGAATATATAACAAAAACAATGTCTTTTCCATTACTTTAATGTTGTGTACATTAACTGTTAAATAAATAAATATAAACTTAATGTGCAATGGTTACAAAATCCTATTTCTACAAAACATATTCCGGCGTTGTTTTCTATAGCAATAACTGGAATAGTAAACATTGCTTGCAAAGATTTTGTAGGCGTGTAAATAAATTGCGAACACGAAGTGGATTTTGATGCAATTTTTACTGTAGGTTTCTCCAGGGGGTTTGCGGCTATGAATCATTACGATAGACAAAAGGGAACGCCGCAATAAAAGTATACCACTAAGGTGTCAGTCGAGCATACGACCCACCTGATGGAAAGCGTTTACCATAGCATAAGGACGCTTGCAATCAGGAGTATCACTTGCGCGTTACCGACCTTGTAAAACCCTTTTCACGCCTTTTTTGAAGAACCCCATGGTGTGCTCATTCGAGAATACCTCTGCAGGGAGCTCATTCCACACTGAGCGTATGCGGGAGAAAGTTTCTCTGAAACCGTACAGTACGCGACTAATGTTGGTCCTAATTTGTGAGGATGCACTCCCTGCCGGTGGCGAGCGGTGCGAAGATAGAAAGAGAAGAACAAACAGACAGTGTACGCCTGTGGTAGTTACGCTGTGCCGAACTGCTGACTCACAGCAACGATTTCGAAATTCCCGCCATACAGGTGATGGTATGTAGTTGCAAATTAAGATAACTAATTATACAGAAAATTAAATTGATATTATACTCGATTGACAAAAGCATGAAAACTCCGGTTAAGGAAAAACTGTACATATAAAAGGAAAAATGAAACAAATTGTAATTTATTAATCGTAATTGTAAATATGATTGTATGTTAAGAAATATATATTTTTATATTTAATTAATTAAAGAAGTAGTAGTAAATATTCCTAAGTTATAATAAAAGATTATTGTATTTATCTTATGAAGGTATTTAGTGCCATCCATACAATTACCGATTTTTTACTAGACATTTTGAATTTATATATCTTGTTTTCGCTAAACATAATTGAAGACATTTTTCAGCCTATTACTACCTATACAAAGGACAATTCCTTTCTGAGTTTCTTCTCCATTCTAAGAACAAGGTATGTACCGTTTCGACTATCCAAATATAGTATATTATAAACCTAGTGAAATGAAAACAATATTTATTTGGTACTAAAGAGAAAAATAAATACAATACGAAATCAACAACTTTGCCACGGAATAAAAGCTACTTAGTCTAATTTTAGCAGGAAAACATCAACAACAAATTGATTAGAATTTTCATTTTATTTATCCAAACTATACATATATCTTTTCTTAATGAAATTCATCGAAAAACACCCCTAAGTGGCATAGTGTCCTAATCAAAGAATCACTCATAATTAGGTGGATTATTACTTAATGATTTTTATACATAAAAATTGTGTTACTTTTTATTTAAAAATCGGTAATTGAATAGCTGTAGGCATACGTATAACAGTAAAGTAGCTATAATCCATGTTTGTATGGTTTGTAAATTGATTCTAAATACACAAGAGAAGGTTTAAAACGTGCAATAGCAATAGTACCGAGGTAAGGACACTATAATGTGTATCATAACATCTGAGTGACACGGTCGAAATTCGCTTGAAATAAATCCTGCTGTCCATTGTACATTTGCGGACAGCACACTCCTGTAGACTAGAAGGTAATCGTTAGGTTGAGTTTATCGTTTGCAAAACAGAGATGTTTTTCTTTTTTTTCTTTCGTTTGTTACTTAAGTATCAAAGGACATGTTCTGAAAATGTATGGGGGCTGGTACTCAGCTACCCCCCAAGACAAAAGTTATATGGGAAGAAAGAGTATATATTAAAGAATATTATGATATAAAAACTATAATTTTAAATGCCTGCATATAAATAAAAAATAACATTATATTCTGGTCAAAACACTGTTATCCAGAGATGTAAAATTCCATTTTAAAATATGTGACTCATCCCAGACATAGTATAAAACGTCAATGTCGTCTATTGTCTGGTCAAATATTTTTTTAATAACTAGGCATGGGGTTGATTTGGTTCAGCCTACGACTATTTTGCAATTATATTTTATTGTAAATGCTAGAAGAACATGGCAAATTAGTTTCTGCACTTGTTTCTGACTAATAATAATGATTTCAAATTATTTTTTACTGTATTTTGTCAGAGAAACTTGGATAAGAAGCTTAGAATTCTTGTATACACTTTTCAAAATTACTCAAAAATGCAGGGGTATTAAAATGAAAAAGGGTATATTCAAGATCCTCTGAGCATAAGCTTTCGCATAATATATAATTTATCGTGGGGGGCTTTCGAGTACCAATATCGAACATCTCCTTTTACTTTATAACATAATGCATAGACAACCTCTATGTTATTATTTAGCCTCTCATGAATGAATATGACAGACTCTCATGTGTAGTGCCACTACAACATACTATGTAAAATCTTGGTAACTACATGGAACACAAAAGCGTTTTGTTTTGATGTCATTTGTGGTTATTATTGTGAAATATATTTGTAATGAATATTGGTAATGAAAACCACATCATATGTTTACGATACACGTATTTTATTTTATACAACTTGAAGACAAACATTCTGACGGCCCATCTGATGGTAAGCGGTTACTGTCGCCTATAGACACCTGCAATAACAAGGAAAAATCACTTGATATTGCAGGTGCGTTGTCATCGTGAGGCCTAACATGAAATGCCGTTCATGCCCAGCAATTACACTGGGTAGGTACCACCGCCTTTCTTATTTCAGCCGTGAAACAGTTTGCTGTGTTTCGGATTGAAGGGGAAGGTAGCCAGTATAATTACTGGGAAGGCATTCCATCTTACGCCTCAGGATGACAACGCACTTGCAATACCAAGGGATTTTTGCCTTGTTATTGTAGGTGGACATAAGTAGGCGTCAATAATTAATTATCATCAGGTAGGCCGCCAGCATGCGCGTCATTAGTTGTATAATAAAGACTTAGATGAGGTTTTCTTACTACCTTTAAGGTACCAGCTGGATATAGAGGTAAATACATAGTAAGAATAATTCATAAGTATATACTTGTAAGGTTCGTTAAGTTATAATGTACTAGGCATTTAAGCAGTCAACAAGCAGGATGATTATGCGCAAGGAGTTTACAATCGTTTGACAAACAAAAGCTATTGCCTTTAATAAATAAAATTGAAGACATTAAGTACCTAGCCCTCGACTGAAAAAATGCCCTGAAAAGGTAACAAAATATCTCCTGGTCTTTTTTAACTTCATCAAAAGAATTTATTAGAAAACCCAAGTAATAAAAATAAAACTAGAACACAAATAAAAAGGAAATTAATAATGACAATGTATGGATTCGATACATTTTTCGAGTTCGAATAATTCCCTTTTTTGTAAAATTTCAAGTTATGCCTGTAGTTCGGTCAATCAGTTCATATTTAAAATTAATGAAATAACTTACTTATAATTAGACTTCAGAGCAGACTGAACAGATTAATGTTCAAAAATCTAATAATGCGATTTTAATTTTAATTAAAATCTCAATTATCATGAGTGATTGTCACACCACGTACCCACGTGGAACTCTCATAGTGCTAACAATATTTGGTCCTGTTTGTTTGAGTGTCTAGTATAATATGACTTAATGATATAGTTTTAAGGTGTACATTACAAAAAACTCGAACATTATTAAGTCACAAAATTAGCTTGATTAGGCAAGTAAGTGAATACATCATACATTTACTGATAATATTAAAATTTAAATATTTAAAGTGCATAGTTTTAATGTACATTCTACATACAGTATATTGAATGACAATTAAATCTCTAAATGTATATAATTAGTTAATTGAATGGATATAAATAGTTTAATTAGTTGAGAATGTGTTATTAGTCGTATTGATTCGATTTAAAATGTTTTTAATTTTAAGGTTTTAATTTTACTAGGTGGTAGGCCCGTATGTAGGGTCGTCTGGGTAGGTACCACCGCCTTTCTTATTTCAGCCGTGAAACAGTTCGCTGTGTTTTGGGTTGAAGGGAAAGGTAGCCAGTGTTACTACTGGGCATGGACGGCATTTCATTTTAGGCCTCAGGATGACAACGCACCTGCAATACCAAGTGTTTTTCCTTGTTATTGCTGGTGTCTATAGGCGGCGGTAACCACTTACCAGGTGGGCCGTCAGCTTGTTTGTCATCTAGTTGTATAAAAGGTAGACCTCAGAAGTAGGTTGGCACTTTAGTAGTTACTATGTCACGTCGGTACATTGAGGTGATACAGGTAAGATGCTTGCACGAGACCGCCGCAAGACATTACTGAGCGGAAGGTTCGTATCAGTAAACTAAACCTTTCCAACTGCAGACAGGGCGATGTAATATTTCTGAAATTGCTTATCACTGCGTTGGAAGTCGTTTTTAAACTATCGGACGGGGCAGTACTCGACATCAACATCAAAGGCGAGTACGTCAGTCATTTCCGATTAGCCGACAACACAGCAGTTAGATATGGCAGAATCCCCGGAGGAATCGGTGGTAAAAAAATATCTCTTGGCCTTTTAACTTGATCAAAAGAATTTATAAATATTTTGAAAGTGAGTCTGTGAGTGTCGCCGCGTTGAGGAAAATTTAAGTGAATAAAATAAAACCTGAACACATATAAAAAGAAAATTAACAATTAGGTATGATGTATGGATTGGATACTTTTACTAGGTGGTAGACCCGTATGTAGGGTCGTCTGGGTAGGTACCACCGCCTTTCTTATTTCAGCCGTGAAACAGTTCGCTGTGTTTCGGATTGAAGGGAAAGGTAGCCAGTGTAATTACTGGGCATGGACGGCATTTCATCTTAGGCCTGAGGATGACAACGCACCTGCAATACCAAGTGTTTTTCCTTATTATTGCAAGTGGCGGTTTTTTAAGAACAGAAAGCAATGAAATGTGAAGCTATATAAGCATGGTCAAGACAAAGATTTATTTTAAATAAAGGAAGCGGTAAGAAGGAACCATATGCGAAGACAGCCAGTGCAGCACGAGTGTTCTAGCCACCTCCACCTTGCCTCCTTCCAAGGTTTTCACGTGTCCTGAAGAAACTTATGCTACAGAAGGGAGACATGTGGCTGGTTGAGAATTTTAAGAATAGGAAGACTAAATTTCTTGGGGCGTGATGTTGAAATTGAGACAGTTAGTTGATGACTCCGAAGACCACCACGCGTGATCCTGAGTAGGAAGGGGGAACGAGAGATAGGTCAAAAACCCTTTCAAAGAGAGCCACAATAAAGTCGATAGAAGACGCTAAGCGACATAATATCTCGGCGCAATTGTAAAGGCTCAAGTAATTACGTTAGATATTATGTCGTATGTTGATTTTTTTGACTGATCTGTGTATCTATTGATGAATTAGATATATGCAGACAAACCAACTCGCCGGGCTGGGACGCCACAAGATCACGACAACCTTTGATAATGTGGATTTTGGTACTTACAGAAAGGGTAGCTGTAATTTTTTTTTGCAGACTGTTTGGAGTACAGCTACTATGCAAGTACCATTAAATCTTTACTTAAATAATAAAATAACTAAAGGTAGGTACAACTTCCAGCAAGAGGTAAATCCACGAATCCAAATAAAGTGGGCAGCGTTGGGGAAATCGCGTAAGATCTCGTCCAAAATTCCTCAGTGCCTGAAGTCGAAAGTCTTCGGCCAGAAGTTATCAGTGATAAAATACGGCTGTGAAACGTGGTTGCTTTCAAGGGCCATCGGAACAAGTTCACAGTCGCTCAAAGAGTTGTTAGGTGTTTCCCTATACTAGACAGAATTAGCAATGAGGACATTTGTGAGAGAATCAAAGTCATACCTTACAGGATTAGCAAGTGAAAGTGGCAGTTGGCAGAACACAAAGCTCGCAGAAAGCACGGCCGATTGGGCGTTAAAGTTCTAGCATTGCGACCATGTACAGGAAAGGTCGAAGTAGGACGGCTTCCCACTAGATGGACAGACGATTTGGTCAGGAGCGCGGAGAGCCGTTTCTGTTTGAGAACCGATTCTTATCTTAACAGTGTACAATCGATCAATAGTTTCATAGGTACAGTTGTATGTTTGATGTGTTGCGGCCACTTGCGGCGCATCATCCAAAAACGCTCCAAAGAAAGCCAATGCAACAGATGACGTCACATGTTCCTATATTAGTAAGAAATATTTGGCATATCCCTGTGTTACACTGTTTACTTCTTGATATATCTATGTTACTCTTATATATCTGTTGTACTCTTACAAAACAGTCAACTTTAATTTAAAAAGGTAATTAACAATAATTAGTGTGACATTGATAGTAAAGTGTTAGCCTACTTCTGAATTCGACCGTATATATATAGTATTAAGGTGTATATTTTACTAACTTGTTTCTTCATGAATAGTTAAGTTGTACATTGAAATGGCTACTTAAAAATGTCACACTGCGACGGTAGTCACGTTCCACCACGTGGGCCAACAGCTAGTCTATGTATAAAAAAAGTTTGATATTAAGGAGTATATTTCAACAATTCGAAGACACGGCTAAGTCATATAGTAGATTAATATTATAAACGTAAATTGTATTCTTTCGATATAAAATGTATTTAATTTTAAGTCTACCTTAAAATTATAGTTTTAAGATGTACATTCTGCAAACTTATTATTGAATGTAATTAACATTTATATATCTGGTAAATAGATAGTTAAGTGAATAAGATAAACATGGTAATCATATTGATTATATTTATCTGTATATTAACAATGATCGGACACGCACGATTAAGTCATACCGTAGATTTCTAACTAAGTGAAAATGTTATTATTTTAAATCGTATTGATTCGATATGAAATGTATTTAATTTTAAGATATACAGTTTTACTTTTTAGGTGTACATTCTATACAAACTCGTTATTGAATGACAATATAAATAGTTAAGTAAATAGGTATTAGATTTTATTTATTAATTTAAAAATAAGATTCATCCTTTATTTATATAAGATGTATATTATGGCAACAATGATCGAGCGCGATAAGTCTTAAAGTAGATTTGTAAAAAAGTGAATGTGGTATTAATAGTATTAATATAATAAATGTGGTTTTAAGGTGTATATTTCTATTAAATTAACAAATTAGATCAATAATTATGAATGAATTAGTTAAAAATTGTGTTGATCAAATAAACACGCAGAACTACGAACTGAATAGTAATGGCGACTGAATGAATCGTGTATGCGTTTCGAAAATGTAGTAATAAATATCATACTCCCTAAAATGGATATGATATAAATTATGTACTTAATACACTTCAGTGCAAAAGAATCTCAGCATCAGCAAGAGAAAGCGCAGAGAAGAGAAAAGAGTGAGAGAGAGACGTTTGACTATAAACTAATAATGCGTCAAGTTAACTCGTGTTACCGATATGTATCTCATAGAACATTTAAAGTAAAAAAAAAACATCAGGAATAGATTAATATACATACTTACACCAAATAATGATAAAAATAGTAGCTGTTATCAAAAACTAAACATTAAGTGGTAAATAGTTGTTTAATGCTTATGAGATTTAGTTCAAATTTCCAACCTATGATGTTAAATTGAACTTGAATAACTTTCAGTTAGTTTTAACGTTGCTACAACCTGTTGACGATCAATAAGAGACGTGGATAATACGCATTACTTTAAAAATTATAGGTACAACTATCTAAATGCTTTCAAGCAAGCATGCTGTCGCCTGCTTGTTTCGGTTGTCCGCATGCTTGCTTAAAGTCTCGTTGGTTAATTAACCCACCAACTCGTGTTCGATTTGGCCCATATTTCCCAAACTCGTCATTTTTTCAGCCATGTAGGACGGCTTGTGCCTAACAGTATGCCGTGACTTAATGATGATGATGCTTCCAAGCGAAGGACAGTTTGTGTTGATTCTTTTGCTCTTGAGTATATTAAGACTCTGATCTGTATACCTATTGATGAATTACATACAGACAAACAAACAGGCCGGCCTGGGACGTCACAAGATCACGACAACCTTTACGTGTTGTGGATTTTGGTACTTACAGAAAGGGTAGCTGTAAATTTTTTTAGCAGATTGTTTGGAGTACAGCTTACTATGCAAGTGCCATTAAATCTTAACTAAAATCACAGAATAATAGTCTTAGTGCTGTATATTTGCAAGGTATGGCCTTCATAATGATACATATGTTAACATCTGATTCAAAGTGCGTACACGATTTACCAGCCTGCCGTGATATCTGTAATAAAATTGGCATCTCACTTCGCCTCTCACATCATTGCGTGAAGTGGATTGGTATTTAAAAACAGTCTCCTTGTTTGCATGTATCTGGAAGTGTGTAGTGAATTGTACATATTTTATGCAGCATATAATGTTGCCTTATAGAGGATGTCCCTTCGGAAACGCACTTATTAATACTGAATACAATTTTTCTTATTTTTTGTGATTATTATGGAATGATATGTATCGGAATATCGCATCAATATTATAAATGCAACAGTTACTTTTTCCGCCTGTTAACTTTTCATGCTTAAACCACGGAACCGGTTTTGATGAAATTTGCTATGGAGGTAGTTTGAGACCCTGGGAAGGACATAGGATACTTTGGAGCAATAAATGACATCCCCACGAGCTGACACTCGTGTGACTATAAATATGATAGGAATTGTGCGATAAAGAAACTTCAATAAGTGTATTTGTAGATTGATTCCATCCGAATTATTAGAAATATCGCCTGAGGAAATGAGTGCATCGCCCAAAATTCGCTAATGATAAATGTAGATGAAGAACTTGTGATTACAAGAGACAAAGAAATGGTTCAGAGACAGCCATGTATGGAGTGGATTAAGGTACACGTAACATACATTAAACACAAAATACCTTAATTTGAAATATATATACTTCTGACACAGTAAAAAAATTATAAAAATAGTAAACAGAATTATAGCTGGTAGAATCAATTACAATAATTTGCCTCAAATTAAAAATCTTATCGAATAAGTTAAATAAATTGGGAAAATTGTTAAATTAAAGAAATCGATTTCAAAAATAAACATCAACACTCTTATTTTATATTAAAATACTGTTGCTTATTCAACGCAATATCAGGGTTATTAAAAAATTACAATGTGCGCGCCTGATGGGACATCCTGTTTAAGAAAAGTGTCACATCAGCATGTCTTGCGCAACAATCAGTAGTCATTATAATTGGAAAGCTATAAATTTAAGATGTACATTGATGTTGGCAAATGAAAATCGAAGTAATAATTAAGGACATAGTACTGTAGTAGCGTACTGTACGCTAGTAAATAAGTACCTAGTTATATTGAAATTGTACATTTTGAGAACGATGTAAGGGATTCAATAGTTAAGTGACAGAATGGATTTAATGCCTTTAGTATGTAATAAATAGGTAGCCAAAGCCACATGATAATCGTATAATAACTATATTACAGCCTTAAATATATAATTTTGTTTAAATATTTAATAAAAATAAAGTTAGACAGTAAGAATAAGCCATTTCTACTATGTATTTTTATTTACATCATAATTATAAAGCTCGAAATGAAATCTAAATAGTGTTTACGACATAGTCTCAACTTTATAAAATAGACTAGTATTATTTTACATGCAAATTATTTGATGTATAGTTTACTGTGCCACGTCACATTTATTGACTCATAATACTGCCTGTTCCGCCTGATGCCAAACTGTCACCTTGTGGCTATAGCTCGTGACGTTGTTTCGGCTGAAACAGAGAAGGATAGAGGTAAAACTTCATAACGCGAGGAAAAAAGACAACAATATCGCTCGCGCGCGTATCGTTAGCGAACAGTTGGTAATAATTTAATTAATAAAATCTACCAGGTTTTTGGAAAAAAATACCTTTTCGCTTGTAATACACACTCGCGCAGCCTACCTTGTAAAATTCAAGAGCGAGCGTTTTAATGACAGCACAAAAAAAGGAGTTTATTATTTTGTTAGAATGATTTTCGAAAATTTGGGGTTGTGTTTTGTTTCTCTTTTATTCAAAATTAAAAAGATCACAATACATCAGAAGGTAGTTTTAAGTCTTATGTACGAGTAAATGTAGAAATTGTTAGGGAAGAAAGAATTAAGTAAACTGTACGTTAGTAAATAAGAAGAATCAAGTAAGAAAGTACATAATAAAGACATAATATATACCGTGGAGGATAATGGGAATTATTAATTAGAGAACAACGGATTCATTGGCTTGAGTGAGTGTTATGTCTCTGTGACGATACATTTGTATAACATCTTTCTTAACGAATCTGCAAACAAGCGGATTATTTCCAAAATATGCAATGAAAGACAAAAATGGATAAATTCAATTATTTAAAAGTAATACAAAACTATCAGTAATACAAGCAATCAACAGAAAAAGGCGTACTGATCAGCAAGTGCGGAACAATCTTCGCTGCGCCATCTTGGCGTAAAAAATTCAAAAGAGATTAAAACCTCATTATGGTATCACTTAAGGCAGGTAAAGAACCTGGAAGTCCCATGGTGTTGATACATACCAGTACTCCTATTCACAACTGTCGGATTACGAATTCGATGTGAAAGTATCATCCCATCTCGCTTGGACGCACCGCGATAAAAAGCGACAGGAATAGAATATGCCTGTTTTCCGACAGTGGTGAATAAGCCAGGCCTACTGCATGCTCGTGAATAAGAAAACTTGAATTCTTGCTTCCTTTCCGCGAATAGGGTCTATATCTCAAGTTGTATTTGACTTAAAATTCACTTAAGACAATGAGTTGTTAGTTAAGTATCTAGTTAAGTTGAAATAAGTATTTTAAAGTTAAATTTAAAACATTCTTGCAGTGTAACAGACAGTTTATAGCGTAGTTATCATTTAATATCATGTACGGGTAGTTATTTAAAATAAATGTATTTTTAAAATATTTGACTTATATTTGGTAAGTTGCATCGCTGTGGCGCTCGTACTTAAGTGTATTGATGTTAAACATTTACTCGATTCATATCTATTGAAGTTTTATTCAGTAATATAAAATTATGGACCGTATCACTTACTTTTAAAATGATATTGGAATTTAAAACTATTTAATAGTAAATAGAGGTCTCTATTTTCGATGCTTCTTTCAGTGGTGCGGTTATATAAATAGAATTTATAAATCTTTCAAATAAAAAATGGGATTGGATTACTAGAACAACTTCGTAATATTGCAAGAACTTCATTAAAAGGGTGTTAAGACGATACCTCGTGAACTTTGTTTCAGTAAAGGAAGAAAGGGATAGAGATATGACTTCTCATCAGAAAGAAAAAGACAACAATACTGAACGCGAGCGTAACAAGAGATGAATTGGAAATAATTCGTTAATTAAAAAAAACTAACAGATTGTTTGAAAAACTCTTTAGAGAATTATTCAAAAGTTTATTGCGTATCTAATAAACCTCATTTGGGTTTTAAGTGTTCGTCCCTCTGCTTATAAATCGGAAAAAGAGATGCTTATTAGATTTTTTTTATCGAAAAAATTACCTAAAAACCCAATTGATTAGTGAATTCTAATAAATATACATGAAAACAAGAAGAAAAGTGAAAGGTAAAATAGTTTTTAATAGTACTTATTGAAAATGTACCGCGAGGTGTGGCCTTAACTTCAGAATTAGGTACTTGCAAAAATAGCTTCTATTTCGTCATAATAAGTCATCATTCCCCTTCAGGTTCTACTAACCATAGGGATGAAAATGTGTCCATCTTCGCTTGAAACATTCTACTATAATCAACAAGTCTTTATCACTTGGTAATAGAAGCGATTTTGCAGTGTCCTTCCCATCCACCTTCCCATTTTTGATCTGGGAGAGTTATTGTGTAGGTAGGTGTATCACAATATTGGAGTTATGTATGGTAGAGAGAGAAAGGTACATGTCGATGATAGCTACTTATATGTACCTGTGTGTGTGTTATGCAGGTAAAATGTGAAATGTAATTGGTGTTTGAACATATTAAACTAACATATCAGTGGAGTATTGGTTTTATTATAAATAGCCCCTTTACACTACCTATTTGCTAGATTCGCTTCGGAGCATAACAAATGTTGCTATGCACTACAACTGTTGTTATGCACTGCAACCATTGATATAAACCTTTTTTGTTTATATCAATGACTGCAACTGTTGTTATACGCTGCAACTGTTAATGTGCACTGTTACTGTTGTTATGCACTGCAACCGTTGTAATGCACTGCAACTGTTGTTATGCACTACAACTGTTGTCATCAAATACAAATGTTGTTATGCCATTAGCCATACTAAGCTAAAATAACTTAACTTTTAGATTTTTCGATTTGATACAAACTTTGTTTATGGTTATAGACCTCGAATGCTGGATAGCTCATGAACAAAAGTACGGCCTTATGCTACAGGATACAAAACAAAATAACTTTTTTTATACACCCAGATGAAAAACAAGCTGTCGGCCCACCTGATGGTAACCGGTTACCGCCGCCTTTAGACACCTGCAATAACAAGGAAAAATCACTTGATATTGCAGATGCGTTGTCATCACGAGGCTTAGATGAAATACTGACAAAGAATAATTAAAAAAAGAAAGTACGTTAAGTATTTCAGAAAGTACGGAGTTTATCAATTGTCCTGATTTTTAAGCATGAAAATCGACAACCGATATCGTACAGAACCACGGGCGACCACTTGACTAGTGTTTCTATAAATGCTTAAGTAACTCTGTCTGTCTATCTGACCCTCTGTTACGTTTTAACTTCTAAACCGCTGAACTGAATTGGATAAAATTCGGCGTGCATGTAGATAATATTCTGAGAAAGGACATAGGCTACTTTTTGGAGCGATAACCGTCATTCACTGGTCTGAAATAAGTTCTAGATAAAAATGTTTACAAAGTATACAAAGTAAAAATCAAAGTACGCCGCGCTTTCTAAGCATTTAATATTGCAAAATAATATTCCTTGACAGAACTAGTTTACTTACATAAATTTATGATCTCGAAAGAATTTTTCAACTTTCTGTTGGTAGCGAGAAAGATTGCTACAGTGATATGAATGATTACTTCCCGGTTGTTAGAGGGGCGTTTAATTTATCGCTGAAGAGACTGTAGGTGCTTTCAGATTATGAATATTATTCATAAAAGCAATCATCAGTCGCTTAGCCTGGTGTTAGAGAGGCCTGAGGCCTAATTTTCTAATCTGTGCACTGCAAACTGCGTTTAATACCATTTCAAGGTCTTTTCTTTATTAATAATTAATAATTAGTATAGATACTCTTTTTCACATTCCGCGACTGGCAAGACTTCAGATTTTTGCAATTTACAGAGTGTTTGGGTTTGGCGGGATTTTGTGGTGTCAGGCAAGTTTTTTGTTACAATAATTAAAAATTGTGTCGGAGCGAACTTTGTGTTATAAAAAGTGATGTAATTTTATAAAACGTGTTTAAATTGACGTCTAACTAAAAGATTATTAGAATAAAAGTGATTCTGGTGTGAAATACGATGAGAACTTTTTGTGGTTATCCACCTCATCAAGTAGCATCATATGGAGACTGTTATCATATATTTCGCGTCAAACTCTCCCAAGATGCATTGAAATGTATAACACCAGCATTTAAATGCAATAAATGAAGAAATAAAGAAATACTCAAGACATGGTTGTATGGGCATTAGTCCCCTTTGCTTTCCATTTATAGGGAGAATGAACAAAAAAAATTGCAATTCACGCATGCCGATTTCGGATTAAAAAAAAATTTTCGCAAGCACTAAGCATATGAAATAAAATTTTACCGAATTCAACTGGCGTTTAATTAGTATGTTAGTACCTACATTATAATCTTAAAGCCGCCGCGACGTTTCGCTTGTTCATTTTTACAGGATAATGAGCAGAGTCGAAAGTGCTACGAGCGTCTACAGGCTACGGTAACTCCTTAGCATCCATTTGTATTACATAACTATTATTCATTTCAACAGAATTTTCAAATCATTATCTTTATACTGACACTTACTAAAAAAATGATTTTGAGTAAATAGCCCCAATACATTAAAATTTTTCAAATCATCATATCTTGCATGTCTTCCATATTACTTCCGGAAGGGCGTGGCGTGCGTGACGGTAACTTTTGGTTCGATGCTCATAAGTCGTAACAGATGTTGTTATTACGATATCATGGTAATATGTTTATTTTACGAATTTAATTATAAAGTTCAGGCTATGTTACATTAGAGGTAGCGGGCGGGCGCTAACTGCTTTGAAAGGTAAAGGTAGCGGGCGCTAACTGCTTTCAAAGGTGAAGGTTGCAAGCGGGAGCCAACTGCTTTCAAAGGTAGAGGTAGCGAATGTGCTCTTACTACTTTGAAACATAAAGGTAGTGGGCGGGCGCTAACTGCTTTGAAAGGTAAAGGTAGCAGGCGGGCGCTAACTGCTTTGAAAGGTGGAGGTTGCGGCCAGGTGCTAACTGCTTTGAAAGGTGGAGGTTGCGGCCAGGTGCTAACTGCTTTGAAAGGTGGAGGTAGCGGGAGGGTGCTAACTGCTTTCAAAGCAAATTTCTAGCAATTTCTAATTAACATGTTTTGCAATAGTATGTTATGCAATAATTTGACGACCGGCTGGCCGAGTGGTCTGTACCCCAGGCTACTCGGTCAAGAGGTCCCGGGTTCGAATCCCGGTAGGAACAAATGTTTGTATGATGAGTACGAGCATTTGTTTACGAGTCATGGATGTTTATATGTTTATTTAGTATATTTCTAATATTTATACACATATTTTTATCATTATTTATCCGTTATGTAGTATCCATAACACAAGCTCTTAATGATGCTTACTTTGGGCTAGATAATAGGTGTGAGTGTATAATAATAATAATAATACATCACACGCTACACTTACTTGGTACAAGCCCGTAAGTGTAGCCTAACCAGCTTACAGCTGAGAATTCAAAATACCCTTATAATAATAATAATAGGTCTTAATAAAATACTTGATTTCAATGTCCAAGATCTTTCGACTATTTCATGAAAAGATGAAAAGATACTTTAGCTTAGCTTTAGAATACTTGAGCTTATATTAAGCAGTGGTGGGGGCTATATGTAAAATGCTGCAACAGCTATTCTGTCATCTTACGGCTTATAATCAGATCGTATGGCAAACTACTTACAAAATAAAAAATATTCCGCTACCGCTTCTGGCTGCATTCTCACCCTATGTTCTTGCCTCCTCAGAGCCCAGTGCTTCCGTCAACAGTTATTCCTATTATGTAACAAGCACAATAACCATTTAATGAAGTCACTTCCGTTCTTGAGGATGATTTTACAATATTTGACAACATTCAGAATTGAAGTACTTTTCAATGTTGCCAAACTCTCCGTCCGTGGAATCTTCCTATAACGTAAGTTCCTTCAATAGAGGTCGCTAAAAAGAGGTAGCTGTCTTCGTATAAGGACTCTTCTTACCGCTTCACATCAGGTTGTAATGAATCATTGCTGTGCTTTGAATAAATATAAACTTTTTAACGGTGAATTTTGGATATATGTACGACAAAGAAGCGAGATAGGTAGTAAATTTGTTTGTGCATGATGTAGAGATGGAGATAGTGAAGCGAAGAAGACTCCGAGGACCGGCATGAGAGTTCCTGAGTACGAACTACCTTTCCCTTCAATCCCAAACATAGTGACATGTTTCATGGCTGAAATATGAAAGGCGATGGTACCTACCTAGACGACTCTACATATAATAATTATTATTTGTATTTGGGGCTTTTCGGTTTTGTTGAGACCAATTTATCACTGCGACCTAAAAAATCTATTGTGACTTGCCGCCAATAGTTTATAGTAAAACCTTGATTTAAGCATAAATTTTAGGATTTTCCCAACCTCAAGGGTCTTAATTTCATTTGGGTCAATAGTGTGTCTCCCCAGATGAAGGCTTCGTTTGTAGATAAAAGGTCCACAGTTGGTTGCAAAGGAGGTGCATTGGGGTTTCACGCTCCTGTGTACAAAATCTGCAAGCATGCGAATCACTTATTTTTAGGGTGAATAAGTCTCTGTTCAGTTTGCAGTGGCCTGTTAAAGCTCTCATCATGGCACTCGCGTTACTCCTGCTGAGCTTTATCAGCTCTTCAGTTCGTTTAGCATGGTAGCCATGTATGGTGACTTTGAATGTATCAAACCAGGTGTCCTTAGCCACTGTTCGGAGGATTCCTGTATGAGTTTGCTTTTGAGAAAATGCATTGCCTGGTTCTTTGAAATTCCGCATAACGGTTCCGGTCCAATCTGTCGTCCCTGAGCCCCAGCTCTAGCTAATACATCGGCCTTTTCGTTGCCCATGACGCCAGAGTGACCAGGCACCCATCTCAGATTGATTCGTTGTTGAGATTATTTAATTTCTCTACCTAATCTTCATAAGCCTACCACCTAGTGTATTGTAATTCAAAACCTTATTATAGAGGGGGACAAAACAGTAGCAACATCAGTGATTGTCATTAAACGTACAAAATGAATTCAATCCTCATGTTTTTGCTATAGGATGTATAACTAAAGCTCCAGTGATATTGAGTGTGTTAGATGCTAGATATATGATATAATGAGAAATAAAAACATAAAAACCGTATGGAATCCGACGCCATGAGAAGCTAAGACAAAAGCGAAAGTTGTATGAAGTGGGCGATTATGGGTTTTATAACGGCGGCGTAAGCGCTATCATGTAGCGTTGACGATGATTGAACACTGGCTTAAGTTGTGAGAGAAATGCTGCGATTTTTTTTATATAATTTATAGGCAAACATTTGACCACAATCACACCTGATGTTAAGTAGTGACATGGCCTACGATGATACATGCTTACCTAGAAGGTGCCTATTCACTCTAGCCCTAAAGACGTCGAAATTGTAGGTTTTGGGAAACAGATTGGCAGGCAGAGAGTTCCACTCCTTGGCAGTTCGTATTAGAAAGGACTTGGCGAAATGCTTTGTGCGGATGGTTGGAATATCCACAACATAAGGGTGAAAAGACATTCTACGTCTGGTCCCTCAATGGTAAAAGGGAGCTGGTGGAATTAATTCGTGTAATTCTCTCGCAAACTCTCCGAAGTGTATTCGATAGAAAACCGACAAACGCGCAACTCTACGGCGATGCTCGAGATCTTGGAGTTTAGCCTCTGCTAATACTGAGTTGTCAATAAGTCGTATAGCTCGCTTCTCCACCGAGTCTAATGCTGCCAGCTGATATTTGGCAGAACCGTCCCATAGGTGACAGCAGTATTCCATACATGATCGAACATGCGCTTTATAAAGTAACAGCAGCTGTTCAGATGTGAAATACCGCCTCACTTTGGAGAGAAAATTTTATGTAAATTAAATATACCACGCAAATATTCAGCAGAACGACCGGCTGGCCAAGTGATCTGTGCCTCTTGATATACAGGCTACTCGGTCAGGGGTCCCGGGTTCAAATCCCGGTAGGAGCATATTTTTGTATGATGAGTACGAGCATTTGTTCACGAGTCATGGATGTTTATATAGTATATTTCTAATATTTACATGCATATTATTGTCATTATTTCACCGTTATCTAGTATCTATAACACGAGCTCTTACTGATGCTTACTATGGGTTAATAATAGGCGTATGTGAATGATTATTATTATTTTTATGAGCATTTACGCCGCACGACTTGACATACAAAATTTCAAGTTGGAAATATTCAAAACGAACCAACCGCTTCTAACAAAACTTGGTATCCAAAGGTTTTTCGCAAATGTGGTCGCTTACTTATTAGTTGCTCAGTTTATTATATTCCTTATAAAAAATAAATTATTTTGTGGATTAAACTAGTCACATGATTGAATTATCACATTCATATTATCTATCAAATATCAAAATTAAGAAAAACATACCAAATAGACTAAAATATATTATGAAAAGTTAGACAGACACGAAATATTTTTTTTCTATATGTAATTAAAATAAAATAAAACTAGAAAAATTTCACGTCCTGAGGCAGGAATCGAACCCGCGACCTTTCGCAATCCGGGCAACTGCTCTGACCACTGAGCCACCCAGGACTTGGGATATCCCTGTGAAATTCCTATCTGTATTTGCGTTTATCAGCTAACGTCTACTCTACAATGTCGAAATATTCTATTTCAACATCCGAAACGAGTATTTTTACAAATACCGACGATTCGGTTAAGTTGGGGCAGTGCTTTCAAATATTCTTAATTTTTGATTTTAACATTATTATAAATGTAATCGCAATCCGGGCGAAAGGTCGCGGGTTCGATTCCTGCCTCATGACGTGAAATTTTTCTAGTTTTATTATATTTTAATTACTTAGTAATTTTTCAAACATTTATAATAATGTTAAAATCAAAAATTAAGAATATTTTTCTATATGCATAAAAAGTTAACAAAAACAACACTTTTCACTCCATTCAACAACAACACATTCACATGAATGTTTCGTACTACAAATCGCTCCTCTTCTACCTTGGACCGTACACTCATATCGGGAACAGCTATCAAGCGCACTTTCACTTATTAGTGATATAGATAGCGTTGTTTTGATTATTCAAATCTAATTGGAATTCTATCATCGACACACTTGCGCGGGCGCAGGTCATTTGTCTAATAACTATTATCCGCGACTTGTATTAGCTTATTTATTGGTTGCAGCTGTATAGTTAGTTATGTTTACAAATACATATATCGTCGGGGATAGTGCAAATCCGCGTAACTAGCATTGGATAATGCCGCGTATCTGACAAATGTAGCCTATTTAAGTTGTCGCGGGCAATTCACGCAAAATCTTGATTGGCTACTTTATGGTATTTATATTGTCCTAACAAAAGATAAAACACATCAATATTATTTATTACTTTCTGTGTAAAAATGAGCTTAAAATTCGTTGAATTAAGGTTTTAAAGTTTTTAGCATCAGCCATACGTAAAGGCCGCGTATCTGCAATAGAGTTAAGCCTGGCTTAAACATACATCACTCTCGTTCTTTATCTCTTAAAAAAAAACATACCGGTCGAAATCCTCCTCGTTTTTGAAGTCGCTTAAAAATGAAACAGCCATAGTCACAGCGAGCGGTCCATTTTAGAACCACTTTAATAACAAGGGGTTTTTTATACAATAGAAAAGATTTGCACTATCCCCGACGATGTGGCGGTTACGATTGGCATTGTTTTTAGGATTTTGTGACCAGAATGGATTAAATAATTGGACGGGAGGGATTCAATTCAACCCATACAGCTGTGTCTGTTGTTTCTGAAATGTATTTTTAAATGTTTTGTGTTAATTTTTTCAAATGTATTTTTAGTTTGTACTGTTACAATTGTTTTTTTTGTAATTAAGGTTCACTATTCATAAATTGTGTTCTACTAACCGTAGGCCCTGCCAGAATACCAGCACCACATTTTCTTTCTTTCTTTCATCATGCTGAGGCAGTGACAAAGTTGGTATGTTAACTAATTTTTTTTCCCATTATTATTATTTATATACATACATTTATCTGTATTTGCTTGCCAATAAACGCTTACTTTCTTTCTTTCCTTTTTATATTTAACCTTTTCCATTGTATAAAAAACCCTTGTTAATAAAGTGGTTCTAAGATTAACCGCTTGCTGTGACTATGGCTGCCTCATTTTAAACCGACTTCAAAAACGAGAAGGTTCTCAATTCGGTCGCTATGTTTTTTTTTCGAGATAAAGAGCGGGAGTGATGTATGTTTAAGCCGGCTTAACTTTATCGGGTATTCGTTATAACATTTAAGTTTGGCTTACACCAGAAGGTACTGTAATACTAGGCACTGTAGAAGGTACTGAGGCACATTCAGCATTTTAAAAGCTAATACACTAAGAAAAAAAGGTGGCCCTCTATGGTATGCTCGTATGTAGGGTCATACCACCGCCTTTTCCGTTACAACCAGTATGCTGTTTCAGATTGAAGAGAAAGGTAGCCAGTGTAATTACTGGGCATGGACGGCATTTCATCTAAGGCCTCAAGGTGACAACGTACCTGCAATACTAAGTGATTTTAAGGGTTCCGTACCAAAGGGGTATAACAAGACCCTATTACTAATACCTACTCCGCTATCCATCCGTCCGTCCAGGCTGTATCTCATGAGCCGTGATAGTCAGACAGTTGTAATTTTCACAGATAATGTATTTCTGTTGCCGCTATAACAACAAATACTAACAGACAGAATAAAATAAATATTTAAGGGGGTTCCCATACAACAAACGTGATTTTTTTGCTTGTTTTTGCTCAATATTGATAACGGCAACAGGTAGACGCTTGTTTATATATGTCATCATCATCATCAGCCTATATACGTCCCACTGCTGGGCACAGGCCTTCCTATATGGGAGAAACACATTAGGAGATATACGGAACCCTTCGTGCGCGAGTCGAACTCGCACTTGGCTGGTTTTTATTTGCTGTTGCATTTTTTCTTTGTTGTTGCAAGTGTCTATAGGTGACAATATCATATCAGCAGGTGTCATCTAGTTCTATGAAATAATGCAGTGTTGGTCTTACTCAGTCCATTCAGAATTAGACTAACTGTGTGTGAACGGCATCATTTCTACAAGAACTCGCAATGAGCTCGCGATAGACAATGTAATGTAAGACCGCAATGACATGACGCGGGAATGTCAGAACCTGCGTCCAATGTTGGCACTTAACAGAGGCGGATTAAGGTGGGTTCCGTCAAAAGAGGCAAGGTGGAGGCGGCTAGAGCAGTGTGTTTAAACTGCAATAGCTATCTTCGTCTATGGACTCTCTTACCGCTTCACATCAGGTGTTGTTGAGTTATACAAATCACGACAAATGATGTCGTGATTTGTATAAGAATAAGAAAAGTTCTGTTAAAATTGCGAGTGACGAAAGTGATTTAACTCCGGAGTCCATTAAATTGTATGCCTTAGGCATTGTTCATAATCTACTCCCAGAGAAGTCAAAGGAAAAATACCTGAAAGCCTACAACGATTTCGACAAATGGAAAACTGCAAAAGGTGCAAAGTCTGTGTCTGAATCAGTGCTTATAAACATAAATTTTCACTTTTAATTTTAATTTACTACAATAAAACGCTGTTTTTAGTAGCCTTGCTTTTTTACTGTCTCACAAAAGGTGAGAAAAGTAGAGTACACTCCTCGGGGATAAAGCTGTTTTTGTCTTGGGCCCGCTTGAACCCCTCACTGCGCTCAAGAAAACCCTTGCTGCGCTCGGGAAATAAATCTGTAGTCCTTCGTTACGTTCAGGATTCAATATCGCGTCCGTGACATAAAACAGTGCTTTATCCCCTCGGTGTATAACCTACTATTTCCACCAGATAGTAGCCGCCAAATGCCAGCAAAACACCTGAATGCATCCCTGTAAACATTACTGTTAAATTTTGTCATCTCAAAGCATGTTGCAGCCATCTTACGGGACCTTATGGTAAACGATTGGGTGACACATCCAAACGATACCTACTATTAAGCGGTGGCTAGACGTGAACTATCGTAGACAATAACGGTAAATTATCGGGTCATACTAAGAACGGTGAAGCTTTTATAACTACTAGATGACAAATAACCTGGTGGTAAGTGGGTACCACCGCTCATAGACACCTGCAATAACTAGGAACAATAGCTTGGTATTGCAGGTGCGCTGTCATTCTAAGGCCTAAAATGAAATGCCGTCTATGCCAAGTAATTACACTGGCTACCTTTCCCTTCAATCCGAAGCACAGCGAACTGTTTCACGGCTGAAATAAGAAAGGCGCTGCTAACCTACCCAGGCGACTCTACAAACGGGTCTACCTAATTCTTTTGTCTAATAACGAATTTGTTTAAATTTCTAAGCTCATGAACTTGCAACTATTCATTTTTAATTTTGTTGTGGAAGATGTTCTAAGCCACAAACGATGAATCACTTTTAGTCGTATTTATGCAATTTGTGTATTTCGAAAAATTTTACGAGATCGATCATCAAAAAATGAGTTGGTTTTTTGATGACGATCTCGTAAATTTTTTTAAAATACTACTAATTTTCAAAAAACATACAGTTAAGGGCCGATTTTTCAATTTATCTAGAGAATAATTTAATCGTTTTGGCAGATTTTCTATAAATTAACTCGACAGTCGACTTGTCAAAGTTATTCCCATTTGGAGATTGATAAATCTTATCTGGGGATTGAAAAATCAGCCCTAAGAAAAGTAAGTAGATTCATTACAAAAAGTGGGCAAGCCGAAAAAGTTTTCTACTGGAAGAAAACATTCTGAAATATTTACAGGCTATCAACGCTCTTTGCATGACTAGCCGGTGATTGTCTTTTAAATATTTATTTCCTACATTCTCTCAGACTGTATTAATTCTACAAGTCTTATGACAAGGTTCCACATACGTAGAAATGTTAATTATCGCCATCAAGTTGCAAAAAGCATTAGAAACATTCTCACGTTTCCATTTCACTATCATCTCTGTATTCGATTATCGATACGAGGTTCTATTGATTCGTTCCACTTATCGATGCGGGGGAGCTAATAGCTTTTAATAGGATATGATTAACGGCTAAATTGAGGTTGATAATGGTAACTGTGTATGACACCATTTTTAAGTATCAATTAAGAGGTGTGGGAGAGAATGTAAAATAAATAAATTAAATAAAATCAGTTTGTTTCAGACATCGTGTGCCCATAATTGTTAATAACATGAATGCAATATAATTAATTAAGCTAATTAACATCATATTAGTCAAAATTAAAACCAATTAAGCCATGTTACGACAAAATTGCAAGATAAAATCATAATAAATACTTACGTCGACCATACAAAAAAAAATACAATTAAATTGAATAGAAATTAACACCACCAGATGTAAAGCGGTAAGAAGAGTCCAAATGCGAAGATAGATAGCGAAGTTTAGGCACTGCTCACCTCCACCTTGCAGACCCAAAAGGTGCTTTTTCACGGCTCTTTCAAAGGACGGTTTCTGTTAAAAGAGGCGTGAAAAAGCACCATAAGTTATTAAAAGCTTTCATTTAACTTGCTTATGTTCGGGTGGAATCTTGCTACTCGATTTTGAAGCAGATATCTTCAACCGATTTTATTGTTTGTTTGCAGAAAGCAGACTAAGAAAAAAGTTACTAAAGGAGATGTTTCATATCCGGCCAAGTATATTTACCTCAAGAAATCAGGACAAATCTCCTGAATCCGCCAAAAATACTAATAATTCGTTTTCAAGTAGGTATAGTTTGTCTGTACAAAGGTTGTTGAGGTGGAGGCGATGTTGAGGTGGAGAGTGAATCGATCACTTCGAGGACCGGCACGTGTGCTCCTGAGTAAGAAGGTTTTTACTCCTAAACCGTTTAACCGATTTAGATAAAATTTGGCATGGAGATTAGGTACATCCTAAGAAAGGATAAAATATTCTTACTGTAGATTAATTATTAAGCAAAATAATATAATAATAATATTTATACACTCACACCTATTATCTAGCCCAAAGTAAGCATCATAAAGAGCTTGTATTATGGATACTAGATAACGGAGAAATAATGATAATAATATGTATATAAATATTAGAAATATACTAAATAAACATATAAACATCTATGAATCGTAAACAAATGCTCGTACTCATCATACAAACATTTGTTCCTACCGGGATTCGAACCTGGGACCTCTTGACCGAGTAGCCTGGGGTACAGACCACTCGGCCAGCCGGTCGTCATAAAATAAATAAATGTTCAAGTTATAAATTACTAAGAAACTTTATAAAACAAATGTACCTATATTAAAGAATACAATTATTTATTTGACCTGAATATTATCCCTACTCTATATTATACTTATCAATAATAAGTATAATGGGGGAATAGTTTCAAGATGGCAACCACAAATTACCATCAATCTTGGCATTGAAATGCCATGGCTCAGTAAGCTGATTGGATATCTTATATATAAAATTTTGATGAAATTTTATATGTATATTCAGTAGGTCTGAGAATCGGCTACTATCTATTTTATTTTTATTTTTTGGAGAATTTTTTTTATAGCAAAACAACGTTTGCGGGGTCAGATATTGTACTGCCTATTTCGCAGCTGGCTACCTTTCGTTACGATAAAGAGGCTGCCTTCCGTTCTCAACTCTAAAAACATTGCTAACATTTTGACAACACATCTTACACTCTAACAACACTGCCATCTAAAAACACAATGAACACTCGCAACACAACACTGTTAACATTACTACACTGCTAACACTCTAATGGCACTGCTTTGTACTGTACTGTTGTGTCTTTGGAGAAAGCTTTGTTTTATGGGAGCAGGGGGACTTATCTCTTGTATTCTCCCTTACCTATATTTTTTATGTCTAAAATACACATACTAATATTGATAATACGAAAGTAGCTTTGTCTGTCTGCCTGGTAGCAGAGTTAGTTTGAGACCGTGGGGAGGACATAATTTATAATACTTTTTGTAGCAAAACCGACATCCACGCGAAACTAATGTTAAGGAAATGCCACGTAACCCCACCTCTTCTAAGAAATTAGTAAAAAGTTAATTAAAAAAGCAACTATCAAATCATATTAGCGTCATATATCAAGTTTAAGTATTACAAAACAGCGGCCAGATGTAGAGAAAGTGGACAGACGGGACGCGACAATTAATTTTATTAGTAGCAGCCGGTGGGCAGGTGAGCGCTTGTGGGAACATCGATAGATAGTATCGATTGTAGAAATTATACTATCGATAAACGTCTTCCTTTTTTATCGAACTGTGGCGCAGATCGATATAATGTTCTCATGTGAAATATAATTAAATTCCGTGACAAAAAAGAAAACAATGTATAACAAAAGTATGCGACATAGAAAAAAAGAAAATAAAGTCCGAAGACGGGGGTGCTTAAGTTCCTTGTTAAGAGCTACTTCTGAAAGTTTGACACCTTTCATCAGCTTACTTGTCGTCAAAAACGTCTAGTTGGACAGCACACCAAATGGAACAGTTGCATTACGAAAGCCGCCTCTATTACTAACGCAGAAAGGGCGGGCTCAATCAAATTGTTACGCTTAATGTGCTGCCGACTGTACAAAAATAATAATAGAAAACTTTCAAATTTTAATGAAATCACACATCACAAATTAACAACCATGATTATTAAAAAGTTTAATGTTGAATACTAATCGATATTTTATATTTTATTTCGGCAACACTAGAGGTTAAAAGGATACGATTGATGGTAGATAAGATAAGATAAAACAAGATATGATAGGCTGCGAATATCGGTTGTGTCTCTGAGATCAAAGGATGCCGCTCTATTCTTTTTAGGATTCCGTGTCAACAAGAAACCCTTATGTTTCGTCATGTCAACTACACCAATTTTAACAACACAATTCCACTCAGACAAAATGTCTAATAACTATAGGTACGTATTGAAAATAGAAATGCCTGCATTAATTGTATAAAAAAGTAGTTGTATAAAAAAAAAATCTTTTTGGTATATTTCAAACTTCTACAATAGACAATTCAGCTTTTTTTGTAACATGGATACATCAGTTATGTATTTTAAAACATTATTCATAAAATAATATCATCTCAAAAATATTCCATTTAAGAATTACAATAGCTACAAGAATGTCATTTATCTTTTGAAATTATGGTGGCTATAAATAAAAAATCCATTAGTTTTTATATTGTATTGATTGCTTTTCTACTTAAATTCCATTGTTTTATCAATGATTGATGTTCGCCAGTCTCTAAAGGTCAAAACGTGTCATCGTCTTACCGCCATGTTGGCCGCTATTTTGCTTTTTACTTTTTAAATGTACTGCGCAAAGAATTATCTACATCCTATGAATTCTAGTTTTCAAAAATGAAAGTGAATGATGTAAGTTTAAGTTATGTGTTTCTTTTTTGCCTATAAAGATTTTATGATAAGTTAAGTTGCTTATTCAATATTTTATCGCTGTCAATCAGATGTTAAGTATGGAAATTTGATGAAGTTGAAATAATTAATTGTAACTGCGTCTGTTAAATAACATTTTTGGTGTTGTTAAGGCTGTTCACGTTATTAGTGAATTTAAATATTAATGATTATTGGTTTCCAATTTTTAGAGAGCACCTGTACTAGGTGTAAGCGTCGGCCGGGTCGGTCATCTTCAACAAGGTGACGATGTCCTGGAGAGTCTTATCGCTACCATCACTCCGGCGGGACGGCATCTGGTCAGCCTTGCCAAACGTTTGGAAGACGAGCGCCTTGCCAGTACAAATCTCCTCCTCCCTAAAATTAGACTTGCAGATCTGCAGTATGCTGACCTCGACCATAGTGTTGATGGCGTGCTGTATAAAAGCCAACAGCTCGTTTACTATGAGTTGTTCAGAACCCATGGCGAACGATTCCCTGCAGCGGCAAAAGCCGTGCAATCGTGAATTTAAAAATTCTGCACTTTGTAGCGACGCACGTCTAGTTGCGAGCGCGTTTGGCAACCAAATCGCAACGAGTATTAACCGAACTTAACCGAATCGTCGGTATTTGTAAAAATACTCGTTTCGGATGTTGAATCATAATCATAATCATAATCATAATAATATATTTGCTAATATGTGAGTAGATACAAAATTGGTGTTACATAAAATATGATAGAATATTTCGACATTGTAGGGTGGACGTTAGCTCATAAACGCAAAATACAGATAGACTAGAAGAATTTCACAGGGATATCCCAAGTCCTGGGTGGCTCAGTGGTCAGAGCAGTCGCCCGGATTGCGAAAGGTCGCGGGTTCGATTCCTGCCTCAGGACGTGAATTTTTTCTAGTTTTATTATATTTTAATTACTAAATAACGTTTAGCATAAAATCGTTTACTCTCGGAAAATATCGGAGACAACAGTGACAGATAAAAACAAAAGAATAAAAAATATTTTAGAATGCCCAATATACACCTACTGGTAGATACTCTCCTACTCAGGGACTCTACATAGAGTGATTTGACTTGACTTATTTTACGTGCATATTTTGTAAATTCCTCCCTTCCTTCGTTCTCTTTAGTTTTACTGAACGAACAATGCGTGAGTACTTTGTAAAGCATAGGAGACAAGTCAGCCTCCCCCCCCCCCCCCAAACAACGCATATTTGAACTACAAAGTAATTAGTATTACGTGGCTAAGGTCATCTGTAAGGTGTTAGGTTCCCCAGTTGGGCGCTTAATACCACTATATCATCATAAACAGCTTTTATTGCGGCCTACTGTTAGGCACAGGCCTTCTAACGTGAGGAGATACGAGGAGTTTGGGCCACGACACCACCACGATGGCGCAATGCGGGTTGGTGGGTAAATGCGGTTGCAGTAACAACCGGGACCAACGGCTTAACGCGTCGAAGTCAAAAACCTCGAGCTCTACGAATCAAAACAAATCATTTATTCGCCTATGAATAAGGTATACAGTAGATGGTAGTCATAGGTGAAATCAACTTATTCAGCAATTAATTTTAGCATGCAAATCAAACATCAAAATTATTTTAGTCATCAATTCACTGTCTCCTCCTTGAAAAGGAGACAGTGAATTGATGACTCACGCACAGATAAATTTAGTGCCTCGTTATTTTGTCGTACGGTTGACCACACAAGTGGCTGAACACTTTAGTACCATGTCGCAATGACTCTAGCGTCAATATAGTACGGTAGCAACTATAAAGTACGTGCACGAGATCGGTGTGACATGGTACTAAAGTGTTGAGCTACTTCTGTGGTCGACTGTACTTCCAGAACTTGGAATTTTTCGCCAGCACATGTAAATGCCTAAAAGATGGGTTCCTTTAAGAGAGACGTGAAACAGCACCTTTTGGGCCGGCACCATCACAGAGAGTGCCCTGTAGAGCTTCCCTTTCCTACTCAGGAGCACGCGTGCCGGTCTTCAGAGTCATCCATTCACTGTCTCCACCTCAACATCACGCATAAAGAAATTTAGTGCCTCGTTTCTTTGTCGTTCTTCCAGAAGTTGGAATTCTTTGCCAGCAAATGTATTCCTACCTTCCTATAACATGGGTTCCTTTAAGAGAGGCTTCGCATATGGACTCTTCTTACTGTTTCGCATCAGGTGGTGTTGGGTCAATTGCCGTGCTTTGTATAAAAAATATCAAAAACCATTTCATTTACAATAATTAGGATCAAAATTAAACAATGCAATCTATACCAATTATTTGACTTAACAACTTTTCGTATGTATTTGCATACGAAAAGTTGTTAAGTCATTAAATTTTGATTAAGTTATCAATATTATTTAATACTTACAATATCATTATTGTTACATATATTATGATTTTATGGCTTGTAATTAAAATATCTCGGGATAGGTAGCAAGTGTAATTACTGGGCATGGCATGGACGGCATTTCATCTCAGGCCTCAGGATGACAACGCACCTGCAATATCAAGTGATTTTTCCTTGTTATTGGAGGTGTCTATAGGCGGCGGTATCCGCTTACCATCAGGTGGGCCGTCAGCTTGTTTGTCATCTAGTTGTATAACAAAAAATAGATAGATAGATAGATAATAAGTTTATTTGCAAATTACTGCCACTCACATAACATTGACAATAGCCCTTAAACAATATAACCTTAACTTATGCTTAGGTAGGTATAGATAATCCAACACTATATTGTAACCGAGGTGTGCATAAATCACAGTACATGTGTGTGAGCAGTAATACAAATAGGCCATAGCTCAGTGGCCTAATTTACTCAGTGAGCAAAAAATCACTGATTTTCAGCTATTGCCTTAAAGGTGCGTGGTGCGGCCGATGCGAGCCGAGGTGCGTCACTAGGAATTCAACATAAATAAAAGAATAAAATTGTGTTTAGAACATAAAATTACTTCACGTTACGTATCTGTGTGGAGTGTGAGATGTACGTGTAAACTGACAATAGGTACGAGACTGCCCTAACACTGCGAATTGTGCTATTATTAAAAATAAAAAAATAACTTAATAACTTAACTTAAATAATGTAAAAACTCTGTATAATGTAAAAACTTTTGTCAATAAGCTAACCGCATAGAGCGCATTTAAATCTATTGAACGGCAAGTCTTAAATATTATTAAGTAATTTGTTGTATGCAGATGATATGTTGATATGATAGATGACCAAAGAAAGTTGCTTGGTGTTAGTAATGAAAAACAGAGCGCTGTGACCAAAAAAGTGTTTCATTACACAAAGATGGCTGCCCTAAAACAAAATACGTCAGGAGAGCATTATAAAGTTCCCAGTGGATAAACAGGACGGTGACCCTGAGACATACACGGGAAGAGGAAGGTAAGGTAGGAGACAGTGCTGACCGCAACCGGTGGCTATTGTGTGGGGTCGATGACCTTGCGGTGATAGCCGAGACGGGGCGATACTGGATAACTTACAACTAGTTTGTAGGAAAATAATAAAATTGAAATTTTCTTAATTTTTTGATTTTAACATTATTATAAATGTTTGAAAAATTAATGAGTAATTAAAATATATCTAAACAAGAAACATTTCACGTCCTGAGGCGCAATCGATCCCGCGACCTTTCGCAATCCGGGCGACTTCTCTAACCAACTGAGCAGTTGCCCGGATTACGAAAGGTCGCGGGTTCGATTCACGCCTCAGCCCGCCTAGCATGACCACCGAAACGTGATATGATAAAGCTATTTATCGCTTTGAATTGTCAAAAATCATTAGATATAACCGCTATCTTGAAATTTTATCGAAACTGCGAACATGTATATATACAATACAAATTTCAAGATACAAACAACAGGACAGTTCAAAGCGATAAATGGCTTTATCATATCGCGTTTCGGTGGTCATGCTAGGCGGGCTACCCGCCTAGCATGACAAATGCCAATATAACCGCCAAATTAAAATTTTGTCGAAACTGCGAACTTGTATTGTATATATACATGTTTGCAGTTTCGATAAAATTTCAAGATAGCGGTTATATCCAATGATTTTTGACAATTCAAAGCGATAAATAGCTTTATCATATCGCGTTTCGGTGGTCATGCTAGGCGGGCAGGACGTGAATTTTTTCTAGTTTAGATATTTGTATTTTAATTAATAAAATTGTAATTACTGGGCCATGGAAGGCATATCCTCTTAGGCCTCAGGATGACAACGCACCTGCAAAAGCATGTGATGTTTTTCCTTGTTATTGCAGGTGTCTTGCGGGGCACATGGCGGTAAGCGGCTGGCGTAGTATAGACGCTCGTAGCACCTTGGGCACTTCTCACACGTTGCTACCGTAGCCGTAGAGACATATAGTATAAATTCACTAGGTGGTAGGCCCGTATGTAGGGTCGCCTGGGTAGGTACCACCGCCTTTCTTATTTCAGCCGTGAAACAGTTCGCTGTGTTTCGGATTAAAGGGAAAGGTAGCCAGTGTCATTACTGGGCATGGACGGCATTTCATCTTAGGCCCCAGGATGACAACGCACCTGCAACATCAAGTGTGTTCCCTTGTTATTGCAGGTGTCTATAGGCGGCGGTAACCGCTTACCGCCGCCTATAGACACCTGACGGGCCGTTAGCTTCTTTGTCTTCTAGTTGTAGAAAAAAAATACGTTCGTCTGACCTTAGCCCAATTGTTTTAGTATGTCCATTAAAATACTCGGATAGTATCATCATATAATTATAAAATTCCTTAAATTCATTGAACATTTTTAATTAATTCCTTTTTTTTAAATGTACATAATTATAGGCGCGGAAGACTTTTCAAGGCCATACCGGCGGAATTAAGGGCCAAATACTTACTCTAAGGCCCATTTTAACCGACTTCACAAACGGAGAAGGTTAATCAATTCAACTTAAAGATCCTATTTTGTTTTGGAGCTGGCTAGAACTACAGGAATCGACACCGTGTCAAATGACGTCTGCAGAATATCTCTTAAAATATGTTTTCAGTTGTCATTGAAGTTCAGTTTACATTTTTATGAAAAAAAAAAATTCTTAATTTTTGATTTTAACATTATTATAAATGTTTGAAAAATTACTTAGTAATTAAAATATGATAAAACTAGAAAAATGACTTGAAAAAAAATGACTAGAGACTAGAGCAGTCGCCCGAATTGCGAAAGATCGCGGGTTCGATTCCTGCGGGTTCGACTCAGGACGTGAAATTTTTCTAGTTTTATTATATTTTAATTACTAAAAAAAAAATCTTTGCGAATGATTAGTCTGTATTCTGTCTGTAAATAAGTAGCGTAATCAACTGTTATCCTACCTAGTGCGAGTCGGAATCGTGCACAAATGGTTCCTTACTATTATCTATAAACAAGCATCTACCTGTTGCCCTTGTATGGGAGCCCCCTAAAATATTTATTTTATTCTGTTTATTAGTATTTGTTATAGCGGCAACAGAAATACATCATCTGTGAAAATTTTAACTGTCTTACTATCACGATTCATGAGATAAGTACAGCCTGGTGACTGTTGGACAGACAGCCGAGTCTTAGTAGTAGGGTCCCGTTTTACCCTTTGGGTACGGGACCCTAAAAAGGAATTAAAGTAGAGCTACAATACTACAGTTACACATACAGGCACGTCAAACGGTGAAACTTATAACACCCCTCTTTTATCTTCGGTGGTTAAAATAGCATTTTTTGGACATACAGATTTTTATCTGGACACCTAGCTCGGCTAAAGATCTTCTCTTAAGTCTGATGATGTCGCACCCACAATATCTCGAATCAAGTCATGTAAAATATTACTTAGCAAAGCACATCCGAAAAATTAGCACCAAATCTTTACTGACATTGAAACATTTCTACATCGCGATTAGCGGACGGAGGAAATCGTAGCGAATGAGCGGACATGACGTCACGATTCACGAGGTGTTGCGTTGAGGTTCACCAGTAATTACTGAATCATCAAGATATTAGTCGTTTTGTTTTACACATTTCCTAGAAAAAAGTCATGACTTTCCAGACAGTCTGGAGGCGGGAAGTGAGCCTGCGGTCTTTCATAACCACTGACCTACTGACCTTTGGGATATGAATTTCTTTTAGTCTTTCTGTTTTTGGGTTATACATATTAACCGCCTCTGTGGTCTAGTGGTTGAGACCACCTGCCTCAGATCTAGTGGTCCGGGGTTCGATTCCCGTGGGGGCAGAAATTTTCTGCTCGGTTTGGTTGGTGGTAGGGCTTTTCTAAGTTCGCCTGGCTAACTACCACCATCTTACCTAAGTCTGCCGCCATAGCAAGTGTTCCGGCAGTTAGAGGTAAGATAGCCAGTTCCTCAGTGGTTGAGGAATCTAGGTGTAGCTCGCTTCCATCGTCGGCCTTATCTTCACTTACCATCAGGTGAGATGAAGGTCAAGAGTTACCCCGTTAGGGTTAATAAAAATATGCCCGTGTGTAGGGTCGTCTGGGCCGTGACACAGTTCGCTGTGTTTCGGACTCAAGGGAAAGGTAGACAGTGTAATTGGGATGTTGCCTAAGTTTCAATATGGCGCTATTTTTCACAAATTCGGAAAATATACGCTCCTGTTACCCATAAAAACATTTCAAACATAAAAGATAAGGAATATTTTTGAAGTTGTACTGTTTTGAAAATTAAAAAAATGGTCATATTTTTTTTTCAAAAATTATCAAAACTGTTAATGATATTAGATTGCTGACATCAATTAAAACAACTATTATTATGACGACTATTAATAAAAACATACTTAATACATAGTTATTATTAATTTTGTCATTATGCCCATACATTTCTTAGTAATATGGGAACATATGACGTCACCTGTTCCGTAGATTTTCTATGGAGCGTTTTTGGACGATGCGCCACAACACAACAAACATACCACTAATCTGTGAAACTATTGATCTTAGACATACTATTTCTTTTGCGATATTTCTTTATGAGCTGTAAACTTCTTATTTATGAAATAAAAAAAAAGTTGTCAACTACCGTATTACTGGTTTAGGATGACAACGTACCTGCAATATCTAGTGATTTTTCCTTGATATGGCAGGTGTCTATAGGCGACGGTAACCGCTTGCCACCAGGTCGGCGTCAGCTTGTTTGTTATTTGATTTTTGACCGACTTCAAAAAAAGAAGGAGGTTCACTGTTACTCTGTATGTATTTATTTTATATGTATGTTCATCGATTTCGAATTCTTTTTTTATTTGATAGAGTATACTCCTGAGCTGGTCCTATTGTCACCAAGTCAGGATCTGATGATGGGATGCCAAGAAAATCGAGGGCATACCTGAAATTCTATAGGCACTTATGACATTTTTAACTTTTTTCCAAAGCTATTTAAGTTTTTGCTACTGCCAGTCACCATCTTATGTTGATGAGCTGTTGGTGGAAAGTACAACTCCTTAACGGTTAGGAGCTGGAAAATAATTCTTTAATTAATATTAAAGAATTATTTTCTAGCGTTATAGGATCGATGGGGGAGGCCTTTGTTCAGCAGTGGACATCACAGGCTGGTATGATGATGATGATGATGATGATAGGAACGTATTAACGTGTAGTTGTATTTTATCGGTTTATTTGGATGAACTGATGATGGAAGGTACAACTCCTTAACGGTTAGGAGTTGAAAGATAATTCTTTAAATATTATAGGTACGCATTGGCGAATAGTTACATTCTATCGGGTTATTCGTTTGAACTGATGATGGAAGGTACAACTCCTTAACGGTTAGGAGTTGAAAGATAATTCTTTAAATATTATAGGTACGCACTGACGAATAGTTGCATTCTATCGGGTTATTCGGGTGACATGATGTTGGAAGGTAAACGTAATGGTTTGGAGTTAGATAATATTTTATCAGTAGTGCGATACGATAATATGAAACAATATTATGTATTACAACCAAAGACTGAGATATAGACAAGCCGATAGTGCTGACGGTCACCCATCTAGCTTTGACCTTAGGAAATCACTTAAAATTTCAAAACTCTGTGAACTTTCAAAAGTTATGGAGAAATTAGTTCATGCACAGGTTTATGCGGGAATCAGACAATCATTGAATGACTTTCATCATGGGTTTCTTCCGGGTAGGTCTACTACTTCTAATTTAATATTATTTAACGAGTTAATTACTGACGAAATGGATAGGGGTCATCAAGAAGACGCTGTTTATACCGATTACAGCAAAGCGTTTGACAGAATTCAGCACGATCGCTTGATATTTAAGCTTGAGTGTGTAGGTATTTGCGGTGATTTGTTGAGATGGTTTACTTCATATATAAAAAATAGAACGCAAGCCGTAGTAGTGAACAACTATATGTCGAGTTGGATTAAGGTACCCAGCGGTGTGCCGCAGGGATCAATCCTGGGACCACTTCTTTTTATTATTTATATTAATGATATTAACAACTGTCTACGCTCCTCTAATTTGCTATGTTTTGCAGACGACATGAAAATTTTTGCATCTATAAAAACATCAAAAGACGCACAAGCACTGCAGGATGACCTCGTCAGATTGGACGATTATTGCTCACGTAATTATCTCGACTTGAACCCTTTAAAATGCTCTGTGGTCAATTTTACTAGGAAGAAAAATATTATCCTGTTTGATTATCGCATAGGTAGCTGCTTACTATCGAGAAAGTCGATAGTCCGGGACTTAGGCATATTGCACGATACCAAAGTTATATTTGATCAGCACATTGATAGTATAATTGAAAGAGCCTCCAGGGCCTTGGGGTTTGTGTTGCGGAGCTCTAAAGATTTCAAAAACATTAAAACGCTGAAAATATTATATTGTTCTTATGTGAGAAGCACTTTGGAGTACGCTTCACAAATCTGGAACCCTCGGTACGCCATATACAAAACTAGAATTGAGCGCATTCAGAAGAAATTCGTTAGGTACTTATGTTATCGCTTAAAGTGCTCATATAGCTCCGAATACTACGAAGATCGTTGTAGAATGCTGCATCTCTTGCCTCTGGAGTTACGTCGTGATGTCGCTGATACTGCCTTTCTTATGGAATTTTCCAGAAGCGCCATTGATTGTCCCACTTTGTTATCCAAGGTTTCATTTAACTTACCTCGCAGTTCCCGGCGCAACGTACCTTTGTCATTGCCCCTTTGTAATACCAATTATAGACAAAATAGTTTCATTTACCGAGCGAGTAAGCAATTTAATAAACTATCACAAATCCTAGAACTAGACTTATTTAATACAAATATCCAATCGGCGAAAGAGTCAATTAGCAGGTTTCTATTCATAGATGTGTAGATTTTATTATTAATAATATTAATTTCTTTGTTTTTTTATACACGGATCTCACATTGCTGCGATGCGAGATGGTTAATATTTTATGGCTAAACTGTTTATTACTTGTATAGCTCACTGTACATTTGTTCAGTTACTACTTGTGTGAATCTGTAATTAGCTTCCTATCACTATAAGTAATTACTTACCTATCATGTGTTATCAGCTGATGATTTACCGAATAAAAAAAAATAAAAAAAGTGATTTTTTTTTACAAAAATAAATCCGACTTCAAAACACTAAAAAGGGAAAGCTTCCCTTTCTAATGTTTCTGGTAACAGCTTAGCACTTACTTCAAAAATACATTTTTAGGAAATAAGTACCTAAGTACTATGTACTTAACTTTAATTATACTTTTTTTTACTTTTTTATTCTTGCAAATAAATAATATCTTATCTTATCTTATCTTATATTTTCCTCTTTAGTGTTCTGAAGTCGGTTTTATTTTTGTAAAAAAAATAATATTCAACTCAAAGATCTCTATTATCAAAGTATATTAAGGCCTATTTTCTTGTAAATCACTCAAGCGAATAGAGCGGAGCAACAATGTTATGAATTTAATTGTAAAAGAGCTCAGATATGGCTTATTACTCATTCCATGAGCGGACACTGGCTCACGGCCACAGTCAATAATATGTAAGCAGTAGCTGTCATTACTGGGCCACATTAAGTGGCTCACAATGGCTCTCATTAAGAGGCTCAAGGTCACTCAAGGGGAAAAACTCGGAGTTTATCTTAGGGATCTAATCAGAAATGAGTAGGTGTGTAGGAGAACCAATGCTCAAAGAGTTGCCAAACTAAAGTGGCAATGGCCGCTGGGTCGGAAAGGTTCCACAGTTGCAACCACGGGCCGCTGGAGGAGTGCAGCGCGACTTCGTAACTTTATTGACATGTGTGAATGCCATATGGCTTTTAAAATGACATCGTGACGTCATAAATTACTAATGACGTCATATAGTCCTAATGACGTCATATAGTACTAATGTTTATACCAGTGCATTTGGGCGGTCGCCCCGTCGATCGGTCCTTTATCAAAGTTTACTAATTTTACCTTTTTAATAATAATATTATTATGTCAAATATATCATTAGTTTAGATGACATAGAAGAAATAAATGAATATCGTTATAAAAAGTCACGTTTTTTACATAAAAAATACTTTTATTTCGTAGAGATATTATATTAGTTTTTACGTACGTATAATACGACAAAATATATAACTTAGCAGCATTTATTTACTGACATCATATCTTTTGAAGACATACGATGTTATTTTATGTCATAGCCAAGATTCCAAGTAAGTGCTGTGTGCGGCCTAAGCATAATACTACTTAGTGCTACGCATACATGTTAGAAGGCATGAGCTTTCGGGGATCAAACCTAACCGAGAAGAGTAGTAAAGAAACTCAGTTCAGATCCTCTCTTTCTATTATAATAGTATAATCATTTGAAAACATAAGTATGTAGGTATAGTCGACGGCACATCAAGAGTAATAGTTGCACTACGAAAGTCGCCTCTATTACGAACGCATTAAGGGCGGTATCAAGGTCAAACTGTTGAATTGAACCACTTAATGTGTTTTGACTGTACACAGCCCCGGCTTATGAATAGTTTATATTCATAAATAATGCAATTTATATAATTGTAAATAGTGCAATGCGAAGATTGCTACAAATGTGTGAAACCTATGCGGTGGCTCACGGACTCAAATACAATGCCACAAAGAGTGAGTTGATGGTTTTCAAAGCTGGTTCTAAAAATTACCAAAACGTACCTACTGTCTCTCTTTGTGGTATTGCGTTGAAAAGAGTCGATAAATTTAAGTATTTAGGCCACTGGTTAACAGAGAATATGACAGATGACGTAGACATTGAGAGGGAGCGCAGGGCGTTGAGTGTGCGTTGCAATATGTTGGCTCGGAGATTTGCACGGTGTAGTAATCACGTAAAGCTAACACTCTTTAAAGCTTACTGTCAAATCTTCTACACTTGTGGTCTGTGGGTTAGCTTTACGCGGCGTGCATATGATGCACAGCGCGTCCAATACAATAACGGGTTCAGGATATTGTTTGGGCTGGCGCGATACTGTAGTGCGTCCACGATGTTTGCCGAAGCGCGGACTGATTGCTTCTATGCAATAATGCGCAAGCGAAGCGGATCACTGCTATCGCGCGTGCGCGCCAGCCCAAACAGTATTTTGCGCGCGCTATCTGAACGTTGGGACTCACCGCTACTTAAGCGCTGGGTACATTTACATACAACAGCTGTGACACTGTAACTGTTTTGAGTTGCACTGGCACAGCTGTTGATACATATGGATTTAAAAAAAAAGAAATTATAACTATTGTCTTTTACTAACATTAGAACTAAGAGAATTGTTACTAACACTATATGGAAGAATAATCTGAAATAAAGAAATTATTATTATTATTATTATAAAGTTAAAGACCATTTCCATTACAAAAGATTACAGCTTCAAGTTCACATCCTATAAAATCCAGGATTAAAATAGGAAAGTAAACAAAAAACTTAATACCAATTCAAATACTGCTTGCATGCTTATCTTACTGGTCACTTGAATTCACTGTGGTTGAATTCTGAGTTCTGACAAATAAATCATTGCGCCCGAGAAACGGCGCGGAAGCTCCCGACCACCTGTTGTGGGCTCATACCACACTGAACCAGGAAAACAATAAATAATAATAAATGTTCTGGCCGCGTCTTTGGTTGCGAGTGCCTTTATAGTTACTGCTGTAAAGAAATTTCCTGTTTTGAGGCGTTAAAATCTCCAGCCTTTTTAGCTCTAAAATCCTTTAGATTTATATTAGGGAAGTCTTGCTTTATAAGCGTTACTAGGTGGTAAGCCCGTATGTAGAGCCGTCTGAGTACGTATCACAGCCTTTTCTATTTTTATCTATGTGTACAGTAGTCATAAGAATTCTGAATATATTTAAATATATATATATATATATATATATATATATATATATATATATATATATATGTATAAGTCACCTGTTTTCTGTATGTACTTATTTAATATAAATAAAATAAAAATAAACAAAATATTCCTAGCCCACCGGGATAGACCATGGCGAAATATACTTTGTTTTTAAACATAATATTTCTGTTGCAATATTTTTGCTACGAGTTCTAAACTTATTTGTGAAATAAAAAAGTTGTCAATTACGCCATTAAAGCAACACGCGGCCGATTAATTGATTATTTTATGTACTGCTTCATTCCTGCATAAGCTCGCGAGCTTTCACAGTACACGCTACGAACAAGCGTAGTAAGCATTTCGTGATTCGCTCGCGAGCCCGCCGCTCGTCTCGACGCGACATCTCGAATAATCGTAGTTACGAATACAAACTCGATTCGGGATATTTATCGATACTTCAAGTGTTAATACTGTGTTGTGTTCGGACTGCTTGGACGGATTTCTGTGTTTTGTGATCTGTGCACTAATAAAAGACTTGTATTGGATTTTACGCGGGGAAATGGTAAGTTTTGTTCAATTAAATAGGTAGATAATTAATAAATTTAGAATTCTGAGAAACCTAATTTTATGAAGGATATACCTACTATAACAAAAACTAATATGTGTAACGTCGCCAGAGGTCAATGAGGAAGCAATGTGTTGGAAACATAATAAATTGCTTCCTATTGATTCTTAAACGGTTAGTTAAAAAGTTTAAGGTTCTACACAGGCTACGGTAACCCCGCTCACCATCAGGGCAGTAGTAGGTATTTTGTTTAATATAAGGCACGGTAATTAATTGACCCAACACCACTTGATGTAAAGCGAAGCCAGCTAATGTAGAATATAGACATTGCTCTAGCCGTCTTCGCCTTGCCGACCGAAAAGGTGCTTTTCACGCCTCTCTTGAAGGACCCCATGTTATAGGAAGGAGGCATGTCAGACGCACCATACCCCTAGTCGGTAGGACCAGGGGGTAGGGTGGGGCTGAACCATACCACCGTTAGTAGTGCTGGGGGCTGGGATTTAATGGTTAAAAACCAAATGTGACACAAGCAAAGTCGAACCACAAGTGCCAGTATTGAAACACTCTTGTGGATGATTTATTATAAAATATAATAATCATATTCATAATTTAATTTTTAGCTCCAGTCGCTACAAGCGTTTAGTTTCGTTTCGGCACCTTCCCATTTCGGCACCCAGACTAAGAATTTCGTACTTCTAAAGTACAGCTCTTCATAAAACATATCTGTTTGGTTTCCGTAAGAATTCCTCATTAGAGATTTTGTATTCTTTTTTTATATTACACTGATTTAACTAAAGGATCAACGAGGGGTGGCATCGTAGCTCCTAAACAATTGGACCTATTTTGATTCGTTTTTTTTGTCAGAGAGCTGAAGTGATGTTCCCGACCCAAAGGGTGCTTTTACAGTCCTTTTTTAAATAAACCCATGCTATAGAAAGGAAAGAACACATGTACCAGCAAAGAAATGCAAGTTTTTTTGTATACAACTAGATGACAAACAAGCTGACGGCCCACCTGATGGTAAGCGATTACCGCCGCCTATAGACACCTGCAATAACAAGGGAAAATCACTTTATATTGCAGGTGCGTTGTCATCCTGAGGCCTAATATGAAATGCCGTCCATGCCCAGTAATTACACTGGCTACCTTTCCCTTTAATCCGAAACACAGCGAACTGTTTCACGGCTGAAATAAGAAAGGCGGAGGTACCTACCCAGATGACCCTACATACGGGCCTACCACCTAGTATCGTAAGTTTTAGAAGTATGACACATTTCACAGTTTGTGCGTGATGTTGAGGTGGAGACAGTGAGTGAAGGACTCCAAAGACCAGCACGCGTACTCCTGAGTAGAAAAGGAGAAGGTGGGATAAGGTTAAATTCCGTGATAAAGTTGATAGAAGGCGCGAAGCGACGCTATGTCTCGACGCAATTGCAGAGGCTCGAGGTTGTTCGTGACCTCTACATCGCCAATGATACGGACAGCACGACGCTGCAATCTGTGCAGTGCATCGAGGAGGTACTTGGCGGACCCATCTCACAAGTGCGAGCAATATTCCACGCAAGACCGGACCTGAGTTTTGTACAGCAGGCATAGCTGGTCAGGCGTGAAAAATCGACGCACCTTGTTCAGGACACCGAGCTTCTAACACAGTTCTGAGACCAAGATCGTGGCTACCTCATGGAAGTAGCAGCATGGAGACTGTCATCATATGCATTTGGAATTACAGAAATAGTCTATATTTCTGTAGAACGCCGTACCAGCTGTAGCGGCTGGATAGTCTGAGGACTGAGCTATTTGCAGACCTCTTTTATAAGGAAAATTAAGAAAAAATAATAATACCATTAACTTAACTGTCTATTTACTTTATAGTTCAAAATTAATGAGAAGTTAATTAATTCATGAGCTGTGAAAAATCTACAAAGTACTGTTAGCGGCGAGTGAACCGTAATATTTGTACTGGATGGTTTTCTGCTTGACTTGCTGACGGTGATTTACTTATCGATGAAATCATCAAAGAAATAGAAATAAAAAAATAATAGAATATTTTCGATACTGTGATGGTGTATTACATTAGCACCGGGGTAAGTAGCATGGATGGGTAATTTCTGATAACTGTGTATATATGACTGCATGTTTGCATTTAAACATAAATTCTTAATTTTATTTTCAACATTATAATAATTTTTGAAAACATAGAAAGTATCTTTGACGGCCTGCTGGTCGAGTAGTCTGTACCCCTTGCTATACAGGCTACTTGGTCGGGAGGTCCCGGGTTCAAATCCCGGTAGGAGCAAATGTTTGTATAATGAGTACGAGCATTTGTTCACGAGTCATTGATATTTATATGTTTATTTAGTATATTTCTAATATTTATATACATATTACTATCATAATTTCTTCGTTATCTAGTATCCATCACACAAGCTCTTAATGATGCTTACTTTGGGCTAGATAATAGGTGTGAGTGTATGAATACTACTACTATACTACTATCTTTACTAGGAAAAAACGTGTCCTATGACGGGGACTAATCCGCGACCAAATAATAAGTATACTTAGTCTGGCCATAAATACTGTTGCAATTAAAAATAAACAAAATATTACATTTGAATTTGGAATCTGTCATTTTTATATGATTGTTCATTGGGTTTTCTCATTTTGGCGCCAATACAAAGTACACAATATTTTGCGATATTAAAATGGAGTGAGGTGGTAGAGAGAACCGAATCGCTGTGATTGCATTACACAAAGTAGGTATGGAGCCAAATGCAATTTTTAAAACTTTCCATACGCTTGTTATTAAGAAAATGTTTGTGTACCGGGCTATTAATACAATGAGACCTCTCTGTTTGTGACAGAAAAAGATCTGGCCGTCCACGTAGTGTTCGTCCGAAAAAGGTGGTCAAAGCAGTAAGGGAAAGAATTCGAAAAAATCCTGTCCGAAAGCAAAAGGTTTTATCTCGGAAGATGAAGATAGCACTTAGAACCATGTCGCGTATTTTAAAAGATCACTAGCAGCCTATAAGAGACGTACTGGTCATTTCTTAACTGATAATTTAAAAAAGAATAGGGTGGTAAAATCGAAATAACTACTGAAGCGGTACGAAAAGGGAGGTCACAGAAAAAAACGATGAAAAAATTTGTAGCTTACATCTAGTGCTCCGGTGGCGTAGTGGTAATCGCGTCTGCCCGGATATCAGGAGACGCGGGTTCGACTCCCGCCTAGAGCATATATCTTTTCATCGCTTGTAATTGTTGCAATAACGTAGGCGTTTGAACGCATCAAAAACAATAATATATAACTACCCTCTTGGCTAGGTTTGCCCTAGAGCATGGTTATTACCAATACATTAATAAGACTCGGTGTTTATTATAAGCGTGAGTTACCGGCTTCCCATCAGCAGGCCGTATATAGCTCGTCACAAATTACGTAAAAAACCCATTAATAGCCAAATCAAAAAGTCGTCAGTCAACACTTTTCTCTGAGTAGAAAGTCAACGCATGCTTGAAGCGTAAACTGTGCATGCAAGTTGGCCACTCGCAGAACAGGTGAACAGGTGGCTCAGGTATGTCGCTGAGGTGTTTGAGAGAAAGATATTTTAACTGCTCTCCTTGAAAAGGGAAACACGGGTTATATCTTCTGCCTGATCCGATTTCAAATGACTTTTGAAGAAGGTAGAAAGCGTGGTTTTTCCGGTGCAGTCAGTTCCTTTAGAGGTAAATGTTTTTCTTTTACTGCAAATTCAAATATCTTTACGGTTTTATAAGTTTGAAGATATGATGTGAAGGCTTACATAGTATTATCATAAATCCCTGTAGTAGAGCCCACTCTACATTAATCAAAGTGGCTTTAAAATGAATACGTGATTTAATGGTTAATTATTTTCGGAACATTCGGCAAAAAACTCTGGCGGAGGTATTATATGGAAACTATTTCGCAACGAATAATCATTAGCAGCCTATATGCCTATAGCCTGTTGCTAGGCCCGTATGTAGGGTCGTCTGGGTAGGTACCACCGCCTTTCTTATTTCAGCCGTGAAACAGTTCGCTGTGTTTCGGATTGAAGGGAAACGCAGCCAGTGTAATTACTGCTCATGGACGGCATTTCATTTTAGGCCTCAGGATAACAACGAACCTGTTATATCAAGTGATTTCTCCTTGTTATGCCAGGTGTCTATAGGCGGTGGTAACCGCTTACCATCAGGTGGGCCGTCAGCTTGTTTGTCATCTAGTAGTATAAAAATAATATATGTGTCCCACTGCTGGGCACAGGCCGCACATGGGAGGAACACACGATGAGCCTGGCCTATAACACCACCACGCTGGTCCAATACTCTTTCAATTTTATTAAAAAAGTTTTTGTATCAGATGCCGCTTGGTATTCTAACATACCATACAGTAGTCGGATATTGGTTATCGCGCCAAAATAAAGCCTATGTCCTTTCTTAGGATGTAATGACTCAGTATTCCAAAATACATCTAATCCATTTCAGTAGCTTAGGAGTGAAAACGTAACAGACAGATTTGTCAAGCCACGTAAGACCCCCGGAGGCATTATGACAATTTAAAACCAATTGGGTCTGGAATCTGTGGTTAAAAACCCATTGTGGAATGTGTGCTTGACAAAACAAAAACTCACAGCATTATTTTTTTTTACCGCTTTTATGTCAAAATACTAAACTTGTACACTTTGGAATTGGAACTCAAAGAGAATATTGAGAGAACATGGTAATTTCTTTACGAATTTTAACATACAACTGTCTTTTAGGTATTGGTTCCATATACGGCGAGTAGCGACGCGCGGCGCGTGACGGTAACGATAAATAATTTATCAATACTAATGATGGTAATACAATGTATGATTTTCTTTGCGTTTACGAAAATGCGGATTTCCGCGCGTATTTCTAATTTCGAAGTGGATTCTTATGCCAGGTGCTTAAATTATATACATAGTCAAGAAAAAAACACGCACAATTTTAGAAACAGATTAAAATTAGCTTTTTATTTAGAAAGTTATCAAATTTTTTGTTATTATTAATGCATTGAGATTTTACAGGTCCGCAAATAAAATTGATTTCGAAATAATCTGCTTTTTGTCTCTTTTTCTTTTTTGTTGCTTCCTATTGGATTTATAGTAATTTCAATCGAAAACAATAAGTAAGCGGTTATTGTGACATGGATCGAATAATTTAAAAGATAAATTATGCTAACTGTATGTATTTTCAAATTTTAACGTATGTTATTACTATACCATACAAAAACGTGTAGGTAATTGTATTGAAGGGCTTATTCTACCCAATATTAACTATGAGGATAGCCACGAAATCACGAAAAAGAAATCGGCTGTGCGTCGAGTAGGTATTGACCCTTACTATGGAACAAATGATTTCTTATTCGAGATTTCGTAGTTGTCCGCATAGTAAAAGTTGTTTGTATTGATGGGCAAATCCCATCGCAAGTCCCATCGCAAAACAACCAAAAATCCAAGCGTAAAACACCACCAGGAGTAGGCAGCGACTCAGTTTGCTGAATTAATTTAAGTTCACACGAAGCCAGGATATTACTAAAGGCTAAGTATAAACGCTCCTCGCTCAGCTCTGCTTCAAGACCGAAGTTATTAATCTGTGACCGAAGCCTTAGTCCGCTATTCGCAAGTCGTCATTCGGACAAGATTACTGACACTCACGGCTTGCACCATGGGAGCGTAACGGGGCGGACTAACTGTCGCGTTTGTTTGTGTGTGAACAATGACAGGTGACGGATCATTACCGTTTAGGGGGAATTACAGATTAAAGATTACAGTGGGGAAACTTAGGAGCTGTGGTTTTGTGAGTGTTTAGTAAAACAGCGTACGGCTTCCCTCTCATTGGTTCTTGGCCTTCATCCCACCTGAAGATGAGTAATGATAAGGTATAAGGTTAAACAAAGCTACACCCAGATTCCTCAACTACAGAGGAACTGGCTATCTTACCTCCAAAATCCGGAACACAGAGTAACGCTGTTAACATTATTATTATGGCGGCAGACTTAGGTAAGATGGTGGTAGTGGTAGGCGGACTTGGAAAAGCAATTAACCAAACTGAGCAGAAAATTTCTGGCTCTACTATCTTTATTACCTATGTTACCGACTCTTTAACATAAGTTCCTTTAAAAGAGGCATCAGGAGGCTCCTAAGACCGACAAGGTGGAGTCTACAATTGCTGCACTAGCCTTCGCGTTTGTACTCTTTATACCAGTTCTCATCAGATGGTGTTGAGTCGTTTGACGTGCTTCGAAATAAAAAAAATATCATAGCAGCGTCTGTTCTAGTACGTCGTATCTATGATATCAAAATATATACCATTCAAATTAATAGAATCTTACTATCAAGGCATCCAAATATTAATACAGCAGCGGTAATAAACACTCGTCACTCAAACGAATCCTCAAAGCATATACCTAGTCTTGCCATAAATACTGAAAGAAATAAAAAAAAATCTATTGCAAATAACATTTATTACTTTTATAGTGTGTTAGTTTAATACATAAATATAAAACAATTTAAAATATAAAAAGCTTATGCGAAGTGGTCTCCATTGGCTGCAATACAGTCCTTCAAACGTTGACGCCAGTTATCAATGCAAGCACGGGAAAATTCTTTCCATGGGAAAATTCTTCACTGCCAACGTACGGATTGTTTTAGGGACTCCAAATTATCATGGCGTTTAGAGCAAGCCGTACTCTCTAAAACTGACCATAAATCATAATCTAGCGGATTAAGATCGGGACTGGACGACGGCCAGTCTTCAGCTCTGATAAAGTCCAAAACGTTCGTTTCCAACCAAGACTGCGTAGACCGAGCTTTATGACCCGGCGCCGACTTTTGCTGGAAGGACCATTCTTGGTTATTGAACATGGTGTTGTTAAGGGGTTTTACTACCTTTTCAAGAATGGTATCTTGATACACATGTGCCGATGTATACCATTTTCACAAAAGTATAGAACAGTCACTCCTTTATAGCTAATACCCCACCAAACCATCACTGAAGTCGGATAGTGCCCACGTTGCACTCTGTCGACTAATTGGGAATCTTCCTTAGAGCTTTGAGCATAAATACGGTCATTTTGTTTGTTAAAATGTTGCTCAATTGTAAAAATTTTCTCATCCGTGAACAAAAATTTTCTGTGACCTCCGTCACACTACCGCTTCAGTAGTTGCTTCGATTTTACCACCCTATTCTTGTTTAAATTATCAGTTAAGAAATGACCAGCACGTCTCTTATAGGCTGCAAGTCCTAAGTCATTTTTTAAAATACGCGACATGGTTCTAGGTGCTATCTTCATCTCACGAGATAAAATCTTTTGCTCTCGGACAGGATTTCTTCGAATTCTTTCCCTTACTGCTTTGACTACCTATTTCGTACGAATACAACGTGGACGGCCAGATCTTTTTCTGTCACAAACAGAAAGGTTCTCATTGTATTAATAGCCCGGTACACAAACATTTTGTTAATACCAAGCGTATGGAGAGTTTTAAAAATTGCATTTGGCTCCATACCTACTTTGTGTAATGCAATCACAGCGATTCGGTTCTCTTTACCACCTCACTCCATTTTAATATCGCAAAATATTGTCCAATGTCCAATACATTGGACACACTACGCCAAAATGAGAAAACCAATGAACAATCATATAAAAAATGACAGATTCCAAATTCAAATGTAATATTTTGTTTATTTTTAGTTGTAACAGTATTTATGGCTAGACTAAGTATGTATCTAATGAAGCTATTTTAATCTTCATACGAATGCTCGAGTTTATTGGTTAAATAATGTTGACTTGGTGACCCAATTCATTAGGAATTTATTTGGAGATAAAGAAGAACATAACCTAAGTAAAATATTAACTCCAGTGATACTTATCTTTTAAGATAAGATTTATCTTATAGGTACTTAAGTACTTATCTTTAGTCGAATTTGTAAAAAGTTTTCTGCAAGTTTTTCCATCAGAAAAATAAATAGTCTTACGATGTACGCAAGTCAACAATATAGGTAAATAAATAACAACACCGCCCACAAATTAGGTACGTACACACGACAGTACATTAAGTGTAACAGTTCTCGTTTAGATATTTTAATAAGTAGGTATATACATATATTTTTTAATTCAAATAAACTTATTTCACAATACAACATTAAATTCTAAGTAACACACCAGCCCGAACTAACTAACTTAACTATGCTATATTATGTAGTTGAGTTATAATATTACAAACAGTATTATCAAAGAAAACAATAAACTGATTTTTGACGATTCGAAAGTGCTTCTTGGTGGTAAGCCTAAAGTTGAATACAGATTACAATTTTCATTTTCAGTCTGGAGAGGAATGAGAAACTATTCATCCCGGAAAAAAATACGGTTCCCGTGAATGGAGCTGACGTGAAATCAAGAGCAAAACCTAGTATAGAAGACGGTAATTTAAATGCTATCCGTGCTGTTTATTAGGTCTATGGTAATAGGTATTGAGCAGCTTGGTGGCATAGTGGATTGAGTGCTCTGGTTTCGATTACGAAAACAAAGTAACTTTCGCCATGGTCGATCTTGGGATGGGTCAATCAAAAATTTCTGATCTCGAGCTCCTCCGTGCTCGGTTGTTACTGCAACCGCTTTAACACACCAACGCGCATGGGGCCAGCGTGGTGGTGTAATGGCCCAAACTCCTCAAGTGTTTCTCCCATGTAGGAAGGTCTGTGCCCAGCTGTGGGACATATATAGGCTGGTGATGAATAGGTAATCAAACACGATAAACTCGCTTAGTAGCTTAGCAACCGCAACACGATAGTTAGTGTGGCTAATTTTAAACTATTCAGAGTAAAAGTAAGCGTGAGCAATGAATATAATGATCGAGAGTATTCGGTGGCAATGATCGACGCGCGCGCATTATTGCAAATGTCTAGTACAGTTATTGCGTTTAGTCTTGAAATGTGTGGTACAAGACACAGGGGGCTAGAAAGTTTTGGACTGAATATACACTGAAACGGAGTGAGGCTAATCTTTAGCCTTTCTGTATATTCAGACATAACTATTGAATAGTATTTTGAATATTTGATTGTAGGATTTGTAGGGTAATTAACTCTGTATGTATGCATTCATTTAGGAATTGTCATTTTTACATAGAAAAATACCTAAACTTGAAAAATTTCACGTCCTGGAGCTGAACCCGCGACCTTTCACAACCTGGATGACTTGCTCTGACCATCTAAGCTAATGGGAACTTGGGATGACCCTGTGATTCCTCGAATCCATAGATTCTCAACCATTTTTATGTCGCGACCCACGAAAAAGTAAAAAAATTGAGTTAAAAGTCTTGCGACCCCGTCAATATAAAATTATAATGATATTTTAATATCAATATATAATAGTTAGATTTATACGTTTAATAACTAATTTTTATTATGTCATTTTTTAACAGGCTGCAACCCCCTTTAATAACAAACGCGAAACCCCTAAGGGTAGCACCCCCCCGGTTGATAAACAATGTCTAATCCATCTGTATTCGCGCAAGAAGCTAACGTATACGCTGCAATATCGAAACTGTATAGTTTACAGTATATTATGCCAATAATTAAAATATTATTTCAATCGTAAATATCGCCGGCTACTCCTAACTTAGACCAAGCCTCACAGTCACCACCTGTTGACTTAAATGACCAGAGGTTCTTGACTCTGCTGTAATCTCAAAATAGCGGACATCAGCATTTCGGAATGATCAACCCATTTGGGTAATTCGACGTTTTTGTGGACCAAGACATTTTTTATGCGTGTACAGTAATGTCTATTAGGAGAAGCACTGCGGGGATCTATCGCGGTCGACCATTTTATATCAATAAACTAAATCGTGAACTTAAGGGAAGACGACGATGGAAATAAATTCATACATACAACTCACACACTCTAACACACACACAAACATTGATTTAAGGAATTTATAGCTTAATTTGTAGGTTTAAGAATGTTTTGTAAACTAATGCGGCCATTATCGATCACTTTTTGTTATTGTAACTTCTTGTTTCTGTTACCAATAAATTATTATTATTATTATAATACTCGACATAATAATGGTTTAAAAAAAAGGAAAAAAGAAAGGGAATAAAGGAATGAATGATTCATTTACGTAAAACACGGTAATACAAAATAACGGTCTGTTCAATAATATAGCACTGACATAATAAGAGTTGCTTATAAGTTTTATTTCTAGATAGACGTAGAGCCGATTTTTAACCCCTGACGAAAAAAGAGGGGTGTTATAAGTTTGACGTGTCTGTCTGTGTATCTGTCTGAGGCATCGTAGCTTCTAAACAAATAAACCGATTTTGATTCGCTTTTTTTTGTTTGAAAGCTGACGTGATCATGATGGTTCTTAGTTATAATTTATGAAGATCAGTTCAGGTGTTTGATGACTATTAGCTCATTTCCCACTTGACAGAAAGCTTTTACTAACTTTCTTAGATCTGATTGATTGGAAATTTGGTTTACTACTACTTTTGTGGTTTCTTCAAGACACTCAGGAATTTTGGGTTCATAAGAATAGTCTCAATGAGATGATGTTAGATAGATGATTAATGACCCCGGGGTTACTAATAATTTTCAATTTTATATCTATTAATAAATTGTTACGAATAAATATGACGTTATGGCAGGTTTTTATTGAATTAATATTTTTTCCTTGTAACTATTATTCTTTGGAAAATATCTACACTAGAGAAACTAATCTTTCTTGAATTCTAGCTGATGTCTAAATGACCAAACTACATTTAAGTAAACATATTTCTTGACAATTAAAAATTATACCCGCCGACGCCATTACAATACCCGCCAAATGTTTAAATCCTATATTAACTATCTACTTCTCCCATCCACAGAACCTAAAATCAACTTGACTTTACCACCATGGGCTAGCGCTGCCATCCACCGCCAAAATGAATGACAGTCGCGAGAGGATCCGGCGAGAGAGAGAGCGAGAGAAAAACACGTACACCTCTCCTCGTCTAGCGTTGCGGCGCGTGCTGCTATTGGCTGAGGGCCGGCAGTTCCGGGAGGCGGCGGCCATCTTGTCGAGACTTGGTCCTGGAGTGCTCCAGAGTGTGGCTGCTGAGCTGCCCATTGATATACTCCTGGAGGCTTTGCCACATTCAGCTCACTTGCTGGAGACATTGTTAAACAGGTCAGTAAACTTAGGGCTACAATAAGTACACAATACAATCACCCAGTGGGTGCACTGACCTTACAAGAAAGAATGCTGTTAATTACAATAATTACTCAAACACGTGCGAACCATTTTACAGATGCTACAAAATAATAGATTTTTTTATATAATAAGTATTGAGCTGAAGAGTTTGTTTGTTTGTTCGGTTGATCGCGCTAATGTCAGGAACTGCTAATTCAAATTAAAAAGTTCTTTTTGTCTTGAATAGTCCGTTTATCGAGGAAGGTTATAGGTTACAAAACATCACGCTACGATTATTATGGGATGAGCATCAATGAAAAACGTTGCAAAAACGGTTAAAGTTATGCAAAAATCATGTATTACCTTTAAAAATTCTAAAAAAAAGTCCGCGGCAGCATAAGTCTATCTTTGAAGGTAGATTCATTACAACCTTTTTTCTGGTAATCATAGTTCTAAAATATCTGAGAAGGTGTTTTTGTAAACAGGATATTATTATTGCCACCTTTAAACGACATGTTGTTATTTTCCGACATCCACGCGAGCGAAGTCGCGGGCACAGCTGGTTATTAATATGTTCCAACTCTAGCGATCAACTGCTAAAGCCATTCAACCTTTAAATTAACATCTAAACCTGAAACTATTAATTTCCTGAAGTGAAGAAATTCAGGAATAATAATAGTTTAATGAAAATTAGCTACGTCGTAACTAGCTACCAGAAGTAGGAAATGGAGGTGCCATTATAATCAGTAGGAGGTAAAATATTCTTCAATTTATTTTTGTTATTATTATTAATTCTTTAAATAATTGTGGAATCTAATTTTTCTTAGTAATGAACTTATATTATAATAATAGAGCTGTGCTTTCATATTGATTGTTTTATATTATAAATGATATAATATTATATTAAAAATGATTAATTTTTCATTCGCAATGAATTTTATTCAAGGCATCCTTAAACCCCTTTTTGATGTAGGGGTATTTTTGTAACAGCTTGTATATACTTGTTTTGTGTCAGTGTGTAAAAAAATCCTGATTTTTATGTTAGAATTGCGAAAATTAATATGCCAGCCAGCCAGCGTACGTGACCTAACTATAGAACATCTATCTAGAAAGTGAAATGGGTTTGGGCCATACCTGAAGATATCCCAGCCAGAACGCGAACTCGCAGGCAAAAGCTAGACAATGATACTGTTACTTCAAAATCTCTTAATGTCATTATTTTTCCACATGATCTGAATCTTTTATTACCATTCAAAGTTTACAAAGACCTTTCACACCGAACGAGACCACACAACCAACTCTAACTTCCTAACTGTCACGTGATAGTAAACAATTAGGTACATTTATATGTCAACGCGGACTCTAATAATCTGTCTTCACGGTCAAAATTGCCGCATAATGAGGGTCTTGGAGAGTCTTTTATTTTACGACGAGCAGCAATTATGATAGGTGGCGTTGATGACTTGGATGATAAGTTAAAATGACGGAGCCTGGGGTTCATATTAATAAATAATTACGACTATTAAGCTGGGTAACTGTACTTTGTGATACACAGTTGACTTTTATGAGAGCATTTTTGTAATAAAACTAGTAGAGGCGTTACACGAATTCACTTAAGCGGTACCCCGTGACGTGAACGCTACTTTAGCTGAGACAGAAAGGTAAGTTATATCAGTAATCATTTATTATTAAAACAGAGGTAAATATAACGGTTTTTGGTGCTATGAGGATTTAGGTTTAGGATAACCACAGGTAAATTACGGACAAAATCCGATATCCTTGATTTCAGTCCGTAATTTACAATTATTATAAATGACGGTCCGAAATCAAGGATACAATCACTTTATTAACAATCATAGTTATGGAACCTATTAATGACAAGAAAACCGCAGTCAGTTAATTTTCACATGGTGCATGGTTAGCGAATCTGACAGGCAGATGGCATACAGACGCCATAGTGATGTTAAGCTACCATAGTGCTGTGCGAGTACAACGGTGTTGCCACAACAAGTTTTTAAATTATTTAAATGTTCTCTATGTTTTGCCTATAACAGCATACAAATTTTAAAACTCAAAATTCATTCAGTATAAACTCTAAATTACATATACTTAGTAGGTAAAAATAGTTACAGTTAAATACATGTCATAATATAATAGTGAGAAAAAATCGGCCAAGTGCGAGCCGGACTTGCTCACGAAGGGTGCCGTCCCGTGCCATTACCTATAATCAAGCGTCTACCTGTTGCTGTTATCAATATCGAACAAAAACAAGCAAAAAATAACGTTTGTTGTATGGGAGCCCCCTTAAATATTTATTTTATTCCGTTTATTAGTATAAAATTTGTTGTTATCGGCGGCAACAGAAATACATCATCTTTTTTATTCACAATATTTATCAATAACTTTTTACGATCAAAGCTAGATGGGTGGCCGTCAGCACATATTGCTTACTACTGTCGACTTGTTTCGCTAAAAGGTATACCCATAGGAAAGCAATCCGCAATTTCGCATCCAACGACGACTTACTTATTCCAGTTATTTTGTTTTTAGAACCAAACTATCCAATTAACTTTAAATTATTTTTTATGGGATCAAATAGCTACTATTTCGCATCAAACAACAAAAGAAACACATAAATCGGATCCTAAATTCCGGCGTAATCAGTGTTCATACATAAAAAAAACATACTAACTTGAGAACCTCCTCCTATTTAAAGAGGGTTAAAATACTGACACATTTTATTTTTTTATTTTTTTATACAATTTTAAAGTATTTTTGTATACAACTAGATAACAAAAAAGCTCAAGGCTGGTGGTAAGTGGTAACCGCCGCCTATAGACACCTGCAATAACAAGGAAAAATTCACTTGCTATTGCAGGTGCGTTGTCAAGAAGAAAGGCGGTGGTACCTACCCAGAAGACCCTACATACGGGCTTTGTACTTAATAGTGTACCTAGTACTAGTATGGTGTTTTACTAGGTGGTAGACCCGTATGTAGGGTCGTCTGGGTAGGTACCACAGACTTTCTTATTTCAACCGTGAAACAGTTCGCTGTGTTTCGGATTGAAGGGAAAGGTAGCCAGTGTAATTTCTGGGCATGGACGGCATTTCATTTTAGGCCCCAGGATGACAACGCACCTGCAATATCAAGTGATTTTTCCTTGTAGTTGTATTGCAGGTGTCTATAGACGGCGGTAAGCGCTTACCATCAGGTGGGCCGTCAGCTTGTTTGTTATCTAGTAGTATAAAAAAAAAAGTAGTTTTTAATTATGGTATTCGAGTAACCATTAAGTTAAATCGCGTGCACAGCCTAGTCCAAGTGTGATATTATTACTAGAAACAATCTGCATATTCTCTCTGTTTCTGAGCACCACAAAAACCACTGCTACATGCTCTCGTAAGCAACTCGTTCTAGATACGTTTCCGCCACGCCTGCGCTTGCGCATCGTACATAATTTCTATTGCAAATTGCAATTACATACATTGATTTCTTTTCTCATTGCGAGATCAGATTAGACTTTAGACGGGTGTACGTAATAAGGGTGATAGACAAGCTTACAACTTGTCTTATGATAAAGTGTCATTAAAGTAGCTTGAGAAAGCAGAATTATTCGCTATAAAGCGTAGGTTAGTGCGTTATTCTATGTTCTAGGCTAGGAATATAATACCAAGATCAGGCAGCGTTAATGCATCCATTGTATTCTTCGTAATTTCATCGTAATCTTCAACAGGCGCATATTTGAAGAATATTTTATTAACTTCGTTTACAATAGTTATTGAAAATTATGTGATACAAATTATTACACCACTTACAACTTAATTACCCTCTTCGAGTGAAGAAAAATTTACATGTCTCTGTAGAATTATAACAATATACATTAAAAATAAAAAGGAAATTGTATTTAATTAAATCATGGTTTATACATTTAAGTACATATTATTATCTATATTTCCCCGTTATCTAGTATCCATAACATGATGCTTATTTTGGGTTAGATAATAATTATGTGTGTGTATAAAAAAATCCATTTCCGAGGGACGCCCAAGAACAATTAATGCCTACGAAACCCATTCTTTATTATATTATTATTTATGAATTTGTGTTGTATTATTTGTAACCAATATATTACAATAAGTAGTAGTAATTTAATAAAGTATCGTCTAATTTTGACAACATTAATTTTCTGTTTAGAGGTGTGCTTTCTTTTTGAATTATCTTTGTGATATTAAAATCTTAGCTAAATATCTGCAAAGCTACAACCCACGCATAAACGGCCGTAAAGTTGGACAGATACACCCGTCCACTATAATATAATACACCGGAATGAATCGTATCGGATTGCCGCAAATGATCCTCGAACCGGCACCCGATACACTTAGCCCTTGCGAGGTCAGTCGACTGGCTGTAAAAGATTTCTTAACCTATATTCCCGACCTTGAGACAAACAACTTTCTTATACTGTGCCTGTGATTCGAGATAGTTGGAATTATACAGGGTGGTGCCGCCAATACGACAATAAATTGAAACATAGGCTGTATTACTTCATAGAAATAGTTTGCCACATTCAAAAACATCTTATTCATTCGATAATTTCATGACATTTGTATGAAATAATATAATATTGGCTGCATTATTTCATAGAAATGTCATGAAATTTGAAATAAAACCAATTTACCGGATTTAACTCGCGTTTAATTAGATGTTACATTATTATTATTCACCCGACGTTTCGATTACTTTACAGCGATCGTGGTCACGGGAAGACTGAAGATGTCAGTTGTCTTTGATAAGTTTTAAGTTAACTACCGTCACTTTGTGTTATATTTTGAACGGTCCGAATTACGCATACGGAGCTCACGGTGTCAGGTTTTTGGGCAGTGTGAGGACGGGCTTGGGACTTTATTATTCGAATGATGGGATCCCAAGCTGGTGGTACACTCCAACCATCTTCTCTATTGAAATTAGGATGTTTTTTGATTTCAATAGCCTCACGTAACATTCTAGGAATGAAACGGTGTTCTTTGGCGAGGATCTGGGGCTTATCAAATCTGATATAGTGATTGGGTCCGTCAAGAGCGTGTTCACACACTGCCGACTTCGTTTCGCGCCTGTGTTTTACGTCAGCTATATGTTCTTTTACCCGGGTGCCTATGATTCTCTTTGTTTGACCTATGTATGAGAGGCCGCAGTCACAATCTAACTTGTATATGCCTGCATCTTGTAAGGGGATATTGCACTTGACAGGTGGTAGGAATTGGTTAATCTTCTTCGGCGGCTTGAAATAAGTTTTAATTGAAGCACGCTTCAAGATGTTGCCAATCTTGTCAGTGACACCTTTCATATATGGTAGTACAGCAGGTTGACGTTCGACTGTGACAAGTTTCGCTCGGCTTCTATGACTTTGGCGTGGTATTTGCAGTTTGTTGTCCCGCAATACATGCTTGACATGCTGTAGCTCAGCTGTCAGGTGTTGGTTGTCACAGATGCCGCGCGCTCTCTGAAACAAAGATTTCCTTACGGTAGACAACTGACTGGGGTGGTGATGAGAGTCACCATTGAGGTACCTATCAGTATGGGTTGCTTTACGATACACAGTGTGGCTCAAGCTGTGATCTGGATTTCGGATAATTAAAATATCTAAAAAAGCTAGTCTATTGTTTGCCTCTAACTCCATGGTGAATTGAATTTTAGGATTGATGGAGTTAAGGTGTAATATACCTACATACCGTTTATAAAACCTTGGTGTTACCGGTGCTGTGCTAAGGGCCCTCTCCTCAAAGTCCTCCATGAAAATATCGGCGACTACGGGTGATACAGGAGAGCCCATTGCCACACCATCCACTTGTACATAGAATTCCTCATTCCACAATAGGTAGCCTGATGTGAGGCAATGTTCAAGCAGGTCTGCATACTCATTAGGCATATCACTATCACATAGCTTCCTTTTAGCAATTTCAATGCAGTCCTTAACAAGTAAGCATGTAAACAGGGACTGTACATCAAAACTGACCATAGTTTCATTGTCAGCAATATGTAGGTGTTTAATATCGCTAACAAATTGGTAAGAATCCTTCACATGTGCTCTTGTGTTACCTCTTAGTGGCGAGAGTATTTTAGCTACGTGTTGAGCCAAACGGTAAGTTGGTGAATCAATTTGGCTAACTATAGGACGTAACGGAGCGTTGTTTTTGTGTATTTTCGGCAGCCCATACAGTTTTGGCGGTTTGGCACAAGCAGGTATAAGATAATTTACGTCCAGATTCAAAAGTTCTGAGTGTGATTTGACAAGATCACTGGTTTTCTTTAATATTTTATTAGTTTGGTCTGTTTTGACACGTTTGTAGGTCTTGTCATCCGACAAAAGATGTTGCATTTTTTCTTTGTAATCTGACGTATCCATAATAACCGTTGCGTTTCCTTTATCTGCACGGAGAATAGAGAATAGGCAAACCATTTCTATTAACTAATATAGCCCATTGTATATATGTTGCCGCCGTTTGGTTAAATCAGCCGCTTAAACTGGATGGCTAGCCCGTTGATTAAACGCCGGCATCCAATTGAATGTATAGCCCGATAGTATCTTGAACTAGACTCAGTTAACGTTTAACGATTTGGTGAATTGAATGGATCGTCTTGTACTGAAAAGTTTTGGTTCGATGGGAGGTTCAAGGATATTTTTTGTGACCACTTATAACCGACATCGTTTTGGTTCTAAGTGGTCATAAAAAATAACCTTGAACCTAACAATCACTCAAACAGTCTTAAAAAAGCTCTTCGATTTAAACGACCTGCCTAGGCTCCCAATTGAATGGCTAATTTAAACCAGACGGCTGACGCGACGTTCAGCCATCTGGTTAAACGTTGCGCTCAATGACTTGGTTAATTGTACTTCAGCCGTTTGATTGGATTCCGACGTTCAATCAACGGGCTAGCTGTCCAATTGGATGGCTGATTTAAACAGACGGCTGCGACATATATATTTTTTTATACCACTAAGGTGGCAATCAGGCATGAGTCCTCCGAAAGTCATTTCGCCGTATGACGTTCGCCAATAGGATATTCGGCCTATAGTAAGCGGCGATTATCGTAGCCTATGGACGCTTGCAACACCAGGGGTATCACGTTGCCGACCCTGTAAAAACCTTTTCATGGGTTTTTTGAAGAACCCCACATGCTGTACTCCTTCTTCTTTCTTTCGCGGTTTTAATTATTTGTTATAGCGGCAACAGAAATTTATCATCTGTGAAAATTTCAACTGTCTATCACGGATCATGAGAAACAGCCTGGTGACAGACGGACGGACGGACGGACAGACGGACGGACACTTTGGTGACATTCTCATGACATACTAACTTGAAGCTGATCCTATACCATCAAAAAGTCTGCGAAATGGTTAATTCTTCAGAAACTTACAGCAGATATAGCGTGTTTGGGCTCTTATGAATAGTCTTAATAAGATGGTGTTAGATAGATGATTAATGACGCCGGGGGTTACTTAATTTTTTTAATTTTGTAATTATTGAATCAACTTTCAAAAGGGATAGTGTTAAGACTTGTCAGCGTGAGGAATGACTACTACAATAGAGCTCGCGCGTAACTTAAGCGGCGAATGGGAAATAAATGATTTATCAAAAAACTAGCTGATTTTTTAATAAAACGATTGGCGATTACCGTAGCCCATGGACACTTGCAACACCAGGGGTATCACTTGCGCGTTGCCGACCCTGTAAAAACCTTTGCACGAGTTTTTTGAAGAACCCCATCCATCATACTGTTTTCCTTGTTTCTGTTTTAATTTTTTTTAACAAGTAGTGCTTACGGTCACTGTCCTGCCAGCTGCCTTAGTTTTAGAGAGAACTTTAAACGCCGTATATGATTACTGCTGCTCTATTATAATGATTATCGTTGTAATTGAATCTTTGACACGCAGCGATAGACATTTTTAATAAGGATTTTATCCTAATATTCCTACCTACTGCTGTTTTGGATTTCAAATACTTATGTAGGAGTGGACTTATGTGGCTTTTCTAGAGTATAAGTTTGGGTTTTGGAGTTATAGTATTTCAGTTATAGTATAGTGAACACGAGGTAATTATTCTATGTATCTACAGACCACCCATAGTGAGTACTTTAACTATTTTTTATGAAAAATTAGATCTTATTTTACAAAAGCTGTGCAAAAAACCAGATAAGAAAATTATCATCTGCGGAGATTTTAACATTGACACACTTAAGAGAAATAAAATATCGTTAGATTTTGAATATTTCCTTTTAAATTACAATTTAAAGCTAGAATTGAAACAGCCAACAAGATTGGTTAGTAAAACTTGTATTGATAATTTCGCTCACAATTTGAAGCATAATGTTAAAAGTGAAATCATCGACTTTGAACTTTCAGATCATACGGCTCAAATCATGCAAATAAAAACTAAGAAAACTTGCACATTAAATTACTATCGGGTCCTGAAGCGTGACATATCTCAAGAAAACCTTCAAATATTTATGAGGCATTTACAGAGTCTTTCATTTGCAGATATTTATAATATTAAGGATCCCAATATTGCATATAATAACTTTATGGAAACTTTCGGTCTCTTGTACGATCTCTGTTTCCCCCATAAATTAGTTACGATAAAGACAAATAAAAGAGTAAAATGGCTCTCAAATGGCTTAAAGTCGTGCAGTAAAAAGAAACGTTTACTTCTGTGGAAGTATAGACAAACTCCTACCAGCCATAATAAAGACATATTTAAATCTTATTCGAAAACGTTGAAGAAAATCGTATATTTGACCCAAAAGGCACAAAATAACCACTTTATAAATATGTCTAATAATAAATCTAAAGCTGCATGGCAGGTAATAAATAATAAAACACATATAAAAAAAAATCAATACGACAGATAAAAAAAGACTCTAAAATTATCGTTGATCCCAACGCTATCGCTGAAACATTCAACGAATACTTTATAAATCGAGTTGAAGCCAAATCACAAAATAATACAAAGTACTACTCAAAGCCTGTCGTCCTTCCTAATCGGCATTCTATATTTATGCCTCCAATTTTACACGAAGACATAATCAAGGCAATAAAAACTTTAAAAAATAAAAATAGTGTTGGATACGACGGAATTTCAACTAAAGCTGTAAAGTTTGTGTCAGATATCATTGCACCGCACCTAAGTCACATTATGAATCTCTGCATAGATAAAGGTGTTTTTCCGGATGGTTTGAAACCTATCATAGTAAAGCCACTTTGGAAAAAGGGTGACAAAGAAGATATTACTAATTATAGACCGATAGCATTAACTCCAATACTTTCTAAGGTATTTGAAAGAATTATGTATGACATTTTTTACACATTTTTGACAAAATATAATATATTATGTGACGAACAGAAGGGATTTAGAAAAAACATGACTATAAATATGGCTATATATGATCTAGTGAATAACCTAATACAATCTATGGATAAAAAATTACCTATATGCGCCATTTTTACTGATATGACAAAAGCATTTGATTATGTAGATCATAAAAAGCTTTTGAAAAAATTAAACGAGTATGGTATTAGAGGAAATGCTCTCAGTCTAATTGAATCATTTCTAAGTGGTCGCACACAATGCGTAGAAATAAACAAAATATGCGTAAGATCAAAAAGACAAGAAGTATATTTGTCTTCTACTAGGGTTATTAAGTTTGGGGTCCCTCAGGGCAGTGTGCTCGGTCCCTTGCTGTTTTTACTGTACATCAATGATTTACCGCAAAACATAAATGAAAAAATGATCTTATTCGCTGATGACAGTACGGCAATTATAAAAAGTAATAATTTAGACATTAATAATTATAAAATGAATATCAATAACGCTTTAAGTGAAATGATTTATTGGCTTGAAAATAATAATTTGATTATAAATTTAGAAAAAACCAATGTTATTCAATTTTACCAAAAAAAAAATATCGGAGACATTAATATAAATTATCAAGGTCAACTAGTAGAAGAAGTTCAGTGCACCAAATTCCTAGGACTGTCTATCGATAGACAACTCACTTGGAAGTTCCATGCTGAGGAGATTTGTAAAAAACTAAATAAACAAGCATACGTCTTATATCATCTCTCTAAAAGGGTTTCGCCTGACACTGTTCTGACAGCATACCATGGCCTCGTTGCTACTGCGTTAAGGTATGGTTTGATTTTCTGGGGTAATTGTAGCGACAGAGAAACTATATTCAGAGCACAAAAGAGATGTATTAGATCAATGTGCGGTCTTCAGACGACTGACAGCTGTGTACCCTATTTCAAATTGTTAAAAATCCTAACATTGCCATCATTATATATATTGGAAGTATCGGTTTTTGTTAAATCAAACATTGGTCTTTATAAGACAATATCAGATTCACGGTATAGACCTACTGAAGTACGATCCCAATACAAACATTTGTTATGTATTGATCGGTGTAACACAGCTTTAGCTAAAAAAAGTATGATTCATATGGGACCTGTAATATATAATAAATTACCTAGTGATATAAAAATGTTACCTTTGAAACTATTCAAAAAGAAATTGACATTATTCTTAATACAAAAATGTTACTATACATTAAATGATTTTTTGACAGATAAATTCTGACATTACTAAATAATAAAAACCCGACTGTCTCTAATTATATTTGAAATTTATTTAACTAATTGATAAAAACTGACATTGTTATATTTTTATTTTATTTTTTATTTACTATTTCACACTTGACTGCCTGAAACATTTGATAATGTATTTGTATAATTGTACGATTGACATGATATTTTGTAATCGATTAAATTAAATTGATAGAACTGTTATTGACATTAGAAATTTTAAACACTAATAATTTTCTTGACTTTATATAAAATCACATTCCTAAATCCAATGAATTGTCTAATAATTAAATGTATTATAGTTTTATTGATAAAATATAAATAATTATAAATTTGCATGCCAATAATGGTAGAATGTACAGGAAGCCACATATTTAAATCAAACAACAAAAATGCATTGTACCTACATTCTTAGCAAATAAAAGTTTTGACTTTGACTTGACTTTGACTTCAGCACTACGCATCGCTAAAATGTCTTTTGAAAATGAGTGCGAAACCCTGGTTAGGTATCAATTAATAGATTATACTTAAGAATCGATTCGTATGCGATCGTTAAGACTATCTTCTAAGGAAACTAACTTCCTTTCCACATATCGAGTATCAGTATAGTATCCTTCCCTTTCATTATAAGCCTTAATACCTGAACCATAAGACCCAAACTTACAATTCTTAGTCTAGCAACACAATCAATCGATATTAAACTTAATTTATAAACACGTAAAAGTAAAGTTTGTAATAATTCGTTAACAGCGCCAGGCTAAAGAAGACTCTGCGTGTGTACGTATAAAAGTTAATTTTAATAAATTTTTCTGTGAAGAAAGTTGACGACCGGTTGGGTAGGTTCTCGGGAGGCTTTCTCGCGTGATTTACATCGAAGTGAACTTTAACTCAGGTGTTTTCGTATGGGACTTTTATGGTGTTTATGGGATTTATAAATGGTGACACAATTTTTAAGGTCTTTAGGTCAATCTGAGTCATCAATATTGCTTTCAACGTATTTTATTTAGGACAAACGCGAGACACGCTACAATATGACATAGAATATATAGCTTCTGAAGTCAGAATTATGTATAATTATTGTCTTTAATGTCAATGCACAAGGATTAAAATTGTTTACAAACTACAGTTTTACATGTGCTTAAAGTGCTGACCTAATTATAGCTTGCCACGGCATGTATATTGGACTTTGATATAAATTTTTATACAAAGCACGACAAATGACTCAACACCGCCTGATGTGAAGCGGTAAGAAGAGTCCATATGCGGAGACAGCTAGTGCAGCTTGGAACACACTGTTCTAGCCGCCTCCACCTTGCCAGCCTAAATATTTTTATTAGAGTTGTAAAGAAGTAGCCTAGCTTAAGCTTTTACTAGGTGGTAGGCGCGTATGTAGGGTCATCTGGGTAGGTACCACCGCCTTTCTTATTTCAGCCGGGAAACAGTTCGATGTGTTTCGGATTGAAGGGAAAGGTAGCCAGTGTAATTACTGGGCATGGACGGCATTTCATCTTAGGCCTCAGGGTGACAACGCGCCTGCAATATCAAGTGATTTTCCCTTGTTATTGCAGGTGTCTATAGGCGGCGGTAACCGCTTACCATCAGCCGTCAGCTTGTTTGTCATCTAGTAGTATAAAAAAAAGCTGTGAGCCTGTGACAGAAATGAACTTCGCTTGATTGATGCCCATCGCGACAAACACAATGAAAACGACGAAATGAGACTGGAATTTGATTAATTAATAACGGCCGTAGAGTTATAATAAAAGATGTCTTCCCTCTGTCATAATCAGGTCGCGTTATATAAGCAGTGTGGTAATAAGGTTATGAAGATACTTATGTTGAATAAACACATTCAATGACAGCTTGTTTCCGTTTCCCGTTAGACAAATATACCTACGTAATGACGTTCGTAAATTTTATGGTGTTTGACAATATTGGTAATGATGTCCGGCTATAGACAGTTCTTTTATCACTGTCGGAAAAAGTTTATAACATAATGACTCTCGAATACTTACTATAATTTTTATTTACTGAATCATTAATTGCATAAAATAACCTTCAATTTGGTGGACTTAATGCCATTAGGCAGTCTCTACCAGTCAACCGGAAAGTTGAGTCTAAAATGATTAAATAAGTAGTGCATTTAAATAATATTGTTAAGATGTATAATTAGGAATAAATAATAATGATAATATTCAGACATTCACACCTATTATCTAGCCCAAAGTAAGCATCATAAGAGCTTGTGTTATGGATACTAGATAACGGATAAATAATGATAATGCCTATATAAATATTCGAAATATACTAAATAAACATAGAAGCATCTACGACTCGTGAACAAATGCTCGCACTCATCTTACAAACCTTTGCTCCTACCGGGATTCGAACCCGGGACCACTGAGCGAGCAGCCTGTATAGCAAGGGTCACAGACCACTCGGCCAGCCGGTCGTCAACATAATAATTACACTATTAATCAAGAAATAATAAGGCTAGGTATATCAATTGGATAACTCGTGGAGACTCCTATAAAGACTGCGATCTGACCGCTTGAAACTTGAAAGGCAGTTTGTTTTATTTACTTCTCGCTTTTTATTATATTTTTTTCGCTTTGTAAAAAGCGAGACGGAATGGATGTTTTCGAAATGAAACCTTAACCCATACATTTGTGAATAGGGGTGAAATTTCGCATACATAGACGACTTACTCATTCCAGTTATTTTGATTTAAGAAACAAACTCAATACTCAATCATTTATTGCAACCATAATGTAGTACATAGGTGTTACACATAATTATATAGATCAGATTATGGACCCCGTCGGGCATCGCAATGGGTAGAGGAGAGGACGACGTATTACTCATTTAACAATTACCAATTATTTAAATTTATTTATGTGGTGTACATGCATTTGTGTATAGCAGTTAACTGATAAATAATAACTAGACACTCTTATAGTTTAATTTATTTTGTCGTTTAGGTACTCTTGGAGACTGTAATAGCATTTACGTGATAAAATTTCTTTTAAGCATTTTATGAATATTTTATCGTGTTTTTCTTGACGTAGTTTATCTGGTAGTTTGTTATAGATCTTGATGGACATAATATAGGTACTAGATGAACATAGATTTAGCCGAGCAGATGGAACAATCAGCTTATTTTTATGCCTTATAGAATATTTCGTAGGTAGATCCTCACGCCTTATATAAAACTCACTATATTTCCAAACAAATTTGCAAATCTCAAAAATGTATATGCAAGGCAGTGAAAGTATTTTATATTTTTGAAAAAATGGTTCACAGCTTTCTGTAGGTTCAATGTTTACTATAATGCGAACAAGTTTCTTTTGACAAGTGAACAGGGAGGGTGCGCCCGAACTGCCCAATCGATTTTTCAACAAATTTCATGGGACCAAATGCCTACTTTTCCGCATAGACTAAAAAGCATCACGTAAATCGGATCAGAAATCTCGGCGTAATCGGTGTAAGTACGTATACATACATAGAAAAAAAAACCATACCAACCGAATTGTGAACCTCCTCGTTTTTGAAGTCTCTACTAGAAATTTGATATGCCGTCTCTACGAAGTAAAGATCGAAAGCATATTTTTTTCAATAAAACTCGCAGCCTCTGGAGATACAATGTTATATCGAAAAGTAGTATTCCGTTGAGTTTGAGTAATGTGACCGGTGTGGGTGAAAGTGTCTGTCTATGAACCGGTCCCGGCTGCGTCTGAGATGGGTGACGTCTGCGGCTACTGAATGAGTCGGAACAAGTGTAGTATTAATAACTTATTGGCGGCCCGTAGTGAATGACGCTACAGTAGGTACGCTTAGGGACTTTTCAAATCAGGTGTTGCCCGGCTAACACGGCTTAGAAGGCGCGTAACAGTGCACCGGTATGCCGCCTTTGAAATAACACAGTCGGATGGGGTGAGGCAGATGGGGGAGGGGGATTTAAAAGTGCTTCTTTGTGGCCTATCTAAATAAAATATTTTTTCTTTCTTTCTTTATATTTCACATGGTGAGTCTCATATAACCCAGTCGTGGTTGAGTGATAAAAGCTTTCTGACAAAATAACACTAAAAAGGGAAAAATAATTAATTTTAAGTACCTAAGTAATGTATTTTTTTGGAGTCGGTGCTTCACTTTCTATTGTTTCTGGAAATAGTTTAGCATTAAATTTATTTATATTTATATTATTTTGGCATTAAGTATTATCTAACTCCAAACCGTGACGGAGTTTTACCTTCCATAATCAGTTTCCCCGAATAACCCGATAGAATACAACTATCGATCTATTTATAGGTATCTATAATATTAAAAGATCATCTTCCATCACCTAACGTTAAGAAGTTGTACTTTCCTTAACCAGCTCATCAACATGAGATGATGACTAACAGAATATTTCAATAGCTTTGGTAAAAAAATGAAATATGTAAGACGTGCCTTTAAATTGTGAGGTTTGCCCTCGATTTACATGAAGTTCCATCATTAGATCCTGACTTGGTGACTAATAGGACTACTTCACGAGTATACTCTATCGAATGCAAAAATAATTTTGAAAATCGGTTCACAATTGACTGAAAAATCCGTGAACATACATACAAAAAAATACATACAGTGGAAAATAGAACTCTTTTTTTTAAACGACTTCTTTTGTTTTGAAATCGGTTAAAAATGAGCTTTTTCATAATAAGGCGTTTTTAGGTATTCGGACAGATGGCTACCGGACAGTTTATAGCTGTTTATTAAAAAAATATTATTTCTGTCAAACATTTTATGCTCAATACCTAATCTTAATTATCAACCTTAAAATGCTCAGTTACGTAAGTGACATAATATTACATAAATTATGATATTATGTAACTGATGTAACCTGTCAATGTATTTGATCAAATCGAGAGAAAGGAAGAAAAACATTCATTTGCATAGATAAACAAACATTGACATAATTTTACATATTATGTCATCTTTGAAGCACCCACATACAAAATACCTTAACCAAGTTCTGCTTGCGTTGTACAGATCCGCACATATTTATTAGTGTGTAACAGCGAGCAAATATTAATTTTATTTGTAGCATAATATTATAAATTCAATTCTGAATTTTTATAAATCTATTTTAGCTTCAAAAGCGATGTTTGAGCCCCTACGAGGTGGACCGACGATATAGTGAGGGTGGCGGGAAGCCAATAGATGCGGGCAGGACCAATCGACTTGGAGATCCTTGGGGGAGGTCTACGCCCAGCTGATATGATGATGATGATGACGATACGCACCATAGAACAGTGTCTACCAAGTTATATCCGTAAAAAAACTTCCTTTCATGAGAAAGTGCCGCATCATTTTCGCCGCATATTTGCTAAATTCCATGAATAGTCAGAGCACGCGATGATGCACAAAAACTGTCAGCGCACCCGTTTGACAGCAAAAAACGTTTTGACAGCACACATTTCTACAATTCAGTTTAGTGTTAATCGACCACTTTAAGCCGGTAGCATATTTTGCAAATAAAATAATAATATAAAAATTGTAATCAAAAATCAATTCACTGTCTCCACCTCAACATCACACACAAATTAGTACCTCGTTTCTTTGTCGTACTTCCAGAAATTGGAACTCTTTGCCAGCACAAGTGTTCCCTTCAGGAAAAGAGTTGGTTTTTAATAATATAGGTTCCTTCAAAAGAGGCGTGAATAAGCACCTTTCGGGCCGGCAAGGTGGAGGCGGCTAGAGTGTCTGAACTGCACTAGCTGTCTTCGCATATGGACTCTTCTAACCGCTATCCATTTCTATAAAATAATGACAGTGTAAATTTATGTCAATTTTTTTTGGGTTTTTATTTAATAACATTTATACGCCTGCAGATCAAATGAAACACTTCGATATTTTTTTTGTACTTAACTCCGTTGAAATAAGAGTCATTTTTCAACTTTACAAAACGTAAAAAGATTTTTGTTGTTTTAATAATCTTGACCTACTCCGTGCTTCATCATGCACGTTTAGCCGTTGGTCCCGGTTGTTACTGCAACTGCTGCAACCTGCTAACCCGCATTGGGTTTCGTGTGTTTCTCCCATGTAGGAAGGCCTGTGCCCAGCAGTGGGACTTATATAGGCTGGTGATATTGATGATGCTACAACGAAATTAAAATCAAACAAAATATTTATGAAAAGTAAAATATTGTTTTTTAATTAATAACTGATTAAGTTCTCTTGACAAAAGCATTTAAGCAATGTGTACAGTTAATGAATAGCGAAAGCATCTCCCATGAAAGATAAGTGTGAATGGTACAGGAAAGCGTTTATCATAAAAGACTATCACAGCGTCGTCATAAGATAACCTATCACAATAACGCTTGCGCATTGACAAAAGGTGCGATTGCTATCTTGAGATTTCTATACCTTTGTATTGTTTTGAGCTATTTTCATCAATATCAGTAGTTGGAGAAGCTGGTAATATCAACGGAGCGACTTTCGCTATGGCTGACCCCGGAAAGGTCAGACATAATTTGTAATCTCGCTATATCACCTTAGACCTCACGATGACAGTGCTCCTGCAATAGCAAGTGATGCTTTTCTTGCTGGTGTCTATAGGCTACGGTAACCACTTGCCACAAGGTGGGCCGTCAGCTTGTTTGTCATGCTTTTATTGTAACTATATACTAAAACAATTACAAATAAAGCAAGAAAACGACGAAACCGGTAGGTCTGTAATCAGATTTCTCCACGAAAAAAAAGGGTGGTATTGGTTTTATTTTGATTACTATTAGCCACGATATTGGTTACTTTTCAATGTACGCCAACTGTCATGTTAAATCAGCAGTCATGAGAATATCGTCTTCGATACAATTCTCAATTGCACTCATATCTGGTTTACAGTTACCGGAACCTAAAAATGCACTGATTGCACTTATCACTTAGACGTTTTAAAAAAATGTGCCACTTTGTCTGCAGAAATTGTAATGTGGGAACCAGATGGAGTATTATAATCATAATGAACCGTAATGGTTTAGTTAATTTGTACTGTATGCTCGTATTTGCTTTTTGCCAGCTTTGATTGTGGTGTGGATAACCACGCTTCACTATAAGTGGAGCTAAGAAGCGTTGAGATGTCTTTTTGATTCCCTAAGCGTAGACCTTAGCGTAGAGGAGCTCGGTGGCGTATTGGTTTAAGTGTTATGTTTTCGATACGAAACACAAAGCAACTTTCGCCATGGTCGTTCCTGGGATGAGTAAATTAAACTTTGTTATCTCGAGCTCATTCAATGGTTCCAGTTTCGGAATAGTTTACACTAAAACTAAATTTAAGATATACCTCCATGTCATAATACTCCCAATAAACCTATAGAAAACGATTTCAGCATATACCTACAGGAGATGGGTTTTGCATATATAAACATAAAGTATGACAGACAGAAATAGGTCTCCCTCGTGGTCCTACTAATAGGACAAATCAGTAGGACCACGAGAAAATGGGGGCTCCTCCGTGCTTCGAAAGGCACGTTGGCCCCAGTTGTTCCTGCAACCGCTTTAACCCACTAACTCGCATTGGGCCAGCGTGGTGGTGTTATGGCCCAAACTCCTCATGTGTTTTTCCCATGTAGGAAGGCCTGTGCCCAGCAGTGGGACGTATATTGGCTGGTGATGACGAAGCGTTGATACCGACATAGATGACAGTAGTCACAGAGCTGCCAAACTAAAGTGCGGTGGACAGGACACATCTCTCTCAGAACCGATGGCCGTTGGGGCTGAAAGGTTCTACAGTGGTAACCACGAACCGGGAGAGCATACCTAATTCCATCTAAATCAGTTTTGTGGTTTATGTCTAAAATCGTAACAAACAAACAAACTCACTTTCGCATACAATGTTTTTATGATCTAAAAAGAATTTTTTGAAAATAAGATATAGAACCTTAATAAAGATATATTCCTTAAAATTAAATGATCTCAAGAAATAATTTTATTGTAACTAGATTTAAGTATAAAATTTGCAATGTCCTTGCAGAGTTTATGTTTCTGTAGCTATGACATAGCTTTAAAACCTTTTGATTACAATGTGATGCAATAAAGAATATGAATATGAATACATGACATTCGCTAGATATTAAGATTAAAATTAGGAAAAACATTTTTACAAACCAAAATTATGTGAAAAATGATCACTTCTTCCCATTTTTATATACCTAGTACATCTGTATAATTGTCCACAGGCTAATAACGCTCGAGATCAACCCTCGACCAGAGGTGCAATGCGAGGCGGTGGCATGGCGACTGGTTGGGCTTCTGGGCAGCGACCAGGGCTCAGGTCTCCGCGCCCGGACCACCCGGCTGTCCACTGCCCTCGCGAGCTACATGCCTGATGCGAGAGAAGTCATAGACTCTAGGCGGAGGCAGCTGGATGCTGCTGTACAGGGTAAGTGTAAATAGTGGATGGTGACGAGAGGTTGATAAACTTTATTTCACAAAAATGGAATTCTCTTCCGTAATATTACAAAACCGTTATAATTGAGGTATTTTTAATGAACCTACAAATGTAAGTCGTAACACGAAGATATTTTTATGTATCATAATTTTTAGGAATCAGAATATTTGGTTAAAAGTATAACTGCAATTAAATAACTAACTGTCTGCTTTGACTTTAGACGCTGGCGCATCGTCGTGTTGGTCTTGTTTCTGTTTCCTATTGAATCTGCCCTTGTTTTTGCCCTTATGCTGTTTACTGAAGCTCTTCTGGTTCTTGCGTCGCTTCACCATTTAAATTACGCCAAATCGCGATAAAGTTGTTACGCCAACGATATTGACCATCACAGCCGTATGACAGACAATATTCTTTTGCGCAATACATTTATGTTAAAAAATCAGGAACACACGATTTTAGTATTAACGCTGATTTCAACTGCCCAATTCTCTTAAAATAGCAACGGATTGTATTTATAATAAAGAATGCTATTACGATCAAAACGAAATTTTCTTTGCGCGTGATGCTGAGGCGAAGGCAGCAACCTGATGGAGCACTTCTCATGATATTACCCCCGGGAGCTGCTAAAGCAATGCAATGCGTGTCAGTTCGCTGTGTTTCGGATTGAAGGGAAAGGTAGGCAGTGAAATTACTGGACATAGAAGACATTTCATCTTAGGCCTTTGGATGACAACGCACCGGCAATAATACCAAGTGATTTTTTCCTTGTTATTGCAGGTGTCTATGTGCGGCGCTAGCCGCTTACCACTGGGAGGACCGTCAGCTTGTTTGTCATCTAGTTGTATAAAAAAGTCTCGAGGCAATTATTATTTTAGCTTGGGTTATCCTAATTTATGTGACACGAATAAAACATAAAAGAACGTTTATTGAGAAAATTCTTCTTTAGCTGATGTCCAATAAATACCCTCAAATTTCAAACGATTACAAACGAATACATACTAAATCAACCCATCTAACCCAACCCAATCTAACTCCTCCCGTACCTCATCATTAGAATCGCCATAAAGCGCTGCAACCGCAGCATTCGGCGTGACAATACTATAATTGTGCAACTTTTTCATTACGTATTAGTTCTTTTTATCTATTATAAACGTTGCACCAATGCTTGAGGTTGTTGTTGCCTTTTCCACACTCATCAAGGCTCCACAACAAAGATCGTAGCTTAAAAACCCATCAGCATTTTCAAACTGTGAAGAGCAAATGCTATTAAACTTGGAACTACGCGTAATACCTCATTTCCCATTGCAAAATTAACCAGACATTCATAAAATTAATTGCCACACGATTTGAAACTTTATGATTAAGTCTGTAATGTTAATGCGGATATAAAATTGTTGCAAGTTGGTTTGTTGTGCGCGGGAAATATGATGGTGGTAATTCCTCTCGCTTCCTTTGTTGATGGAGGATTATGATCAGGTGCAAACTTAATTGATGTTATCGTCGAGACAACAGATGTTAGTTCGTCGGGTTTTAATAGTTTGTGATTGAAAGGTATACTTATTCCTGTTAGGGATAAGTTTCTTAGGTCTTGCGTAACAGGACACAGTCAATACCATACAAAAATAACACCTGAATATACTCATGTGCTAGTCTGCAGCCCAAAAACATGTGTCACGTGCTAGACTGGTGTTATAAAATTTTAAATTGTATCCGGAATCTCTACAAGAATCATGAGTATTAATAATTATAGTGAGTGTCTATAACTATTACTATAGCTTTAAAAATTATTTAAGGAGCGCACAGACTTGTTTTTTGAAGATATTTGGATTAGAGATGAAAATATCTAGTAAGTTGTGATTGTTCTGAGATAAATCGTTGTAAAGGCGGCACGTACGGATTAGGGGTTGAAGAAATAAGTGTTATTACGATCAACCCCAAGCTGGAACAATTTGGTTCTTCGAGATCGAGTTAAGAGATGAAAGGAGGGGAATGAATTTAGAAAACATTAATATTTACCCCGAGTTTCTTCAAATGAGGCGTCAATATTTTGTGCGTTAGCTATGGCTAGAGCAGTGTGTGTGTGTGCTGCAACAGCTGTCTTCGCATATGGACGCTTCTTATTACTTATCGAAGTTCTCTGTCGTGTTTTGTATAGAAAATAATAATTAGTATTGAAAATAAACATTTGTCCACAAATCTCAAGTCCTTGGTGGCTTAGATAGTTAGAGCAGTCACCCCAATTGGAAAGGTCACGCGTTCCGTTTCGTCATGTGTTTCTTTTTCTATTTTAGATATTCTTCTACGAATATTTAAAAAACTAAACACACATTTAATTACCACCTCATTCTTCATTCATTTCATTTCCCAGTTATTTATTTTTTCAATCAAAACATTCTTCTAGGCTAAAAATAGAATAAAGAAAATGAACTTACTCCAAATCCCTCCACAGGGTTGGGCACTCACGGGTTGACAGCAGACGCGTCAGGGTCGCTGATATCCCTCCACGTGGCCATGAAGAACGAGCTCCAGAGACACGTGGACGTCTACAAGCAAGCTTTACACAAGCTCGATGAACTGGTAAGAATCTACAGGGCAACAAGTAACTATAACGACTGTTTAAGGTTTCTTTTTCAACCAAATACAAAAAAGGACAAAGTTATCAATTTGACAAATAAAGAAAGAAAGTGATGAAAAAAATTTATGCTCCAGGCTGGGATTTTTTTCATCATTTTCTTTCTTTATTTGTAATTGTTACAATAAAGTAGGCGTTTTAACGCATCAAAAACATTAAAATATGATTATCAATTTGATATTTTTTTTTAGTAAATTTAGCCTAAAAACTGTCAAATTCGATCACCTTTCGGTATGTGTGTAAATCGCTACGTAAATTTAACTATTAATGCCTTTTTGTGTGTTTAAAAGTTTTTCACAATTTTTAGTGATTAACGAGAAAGCTAGATAGGACAAAGCATTATTAACTTGCCTGCTCTTAGTTTCTGATTGAAATACATTTAGGTTAGAAAAGTCGTCTGACTTGCCATTTCACTGGTTTGATGTTTGTGGAGGCATTCTGTCATGCCCTCGAAGATTTTTATCAGACTCAGGCTAAACTTTTAAGAGTTCAATCAGAAGATTGATGAAAATAGATCTCCATTTGATGAAGATAAATATATAAAAATAATAAGAAGATCTTATTATTTCTAAATATTTTTCTTTATATCTCTCTTTTATTTTACAATTATTAATATTAGTAAACTCCTCTCCTTTGTCTGGATCACTTTTAGCGATAAAATCGTCTTTTTGAAGATGTGCTCTATCTATTTAATCTTCTACTTTTTCGAAATCAATTAAATATAACTTGCAATTTTCTGTGACAGACCTAAATCTATGTCATTTTTCCCAACAGTCTCCAGTTACTATCAACCAGGATCCAGCGTCGTCATCCCACCAGCGTCTTCTAGCATTATCTCATGGCGATGTAGAACGTCGGCTGATTGACAACAAGTCCCTCCTGACGATTGTGGATAAGCCAGCGCTGAGGCAGCTGCCTACCCTGGTGTCTTCGTTGGCTGCGAGGGTGGAGAGCGACAAAGCTGTGCTAGCATGCGTTGGGCAGATCAAGAGGAGTTATCCTGCATTGGACCTGAGTGATACAAGGTGAGTGAATTTATCTAGGGAGTTCTCTTTTCACGGCCGAACACTCCAAAAATCCGGCTTCAAGCTTAAAGAGTTTCGTTACGGTTTTGACCTCTGTCAATCCTGCCGTCATAATTACTTTACATTAAGAACTCACATTGAATACTTAGTTTAAATACTCACTGAATACTCGGATAAACACATAAATACGTCTGCTGTGGTCAGCAAAAGAAAAGGCGGGCTGGGAAGAGCAGGCTGTATATTATCAGAAACGGAAATACAGAACAGATATAAGACCGAAAATACATACACTGCGAGGTTAGGAAGAAGTACAAGTGAAAAGAATACAGAAGAGAATAAAACATACACTATTTAAGAAGATATACAGAGTGGTGATGACAATAAATTAAAATATGTATACATATATTAGTTCATAGAAATGTTTTGAAATTTTCAAATACATCTTGTTCATTTGATATTTTTATAACATTTATTTTTCAGCCCATGTTTTAATTTATTGTAGTATTGTCATCACCAACCTGTATATACAAAAGGAGGTCTGTCTATGAGAACATCATTTGATAGAATGTTTTTGGCATTTTCCAAAACCTTTTTTTACTTTGGCATAGCTTTTAGCGTTGGAATATTCATCCATATGCTAGATAATTATACTTTGGAGATCAGTCATGTTTTAAGAACAACCCGGTATAAGTAAATCTATAATAATAGAATAAAGACATCTGGGTCCAACCTTCCAAACCGATTCGGGCGATTCTACCCATGCAAACTTTTAAAAGTGGACATTTGGCCCGCAGCAGACCAGTTTTTGAATGGGCGAAATGTCACATAAGTCATAACCCGTCCATCCGGACTTGTAGATTTCAAACACTAGATCACAAAGCCAGTTTAAAAAAGATAAAAGGTTTACAAAAGCACTTCAGTTGGTTATCCACTGTTGAGTACGTACAGCTTAATAATCATTTAAGAGAAAAGCTGTAACTTTACCGGTGTCTCTTTCTAAAGTAACTCAAACACACATGGTTGCGTCACAGTGTGATCATTTGTCAAGGGTCATAAAACACAAAATTCTCACGCTACCAAAGACAGTTCATGTAACAGAAACATTTTGTTACGCTTCTAAACAATTACCGAGAGAACAGATGAAATTAAATACTAAACAATACGAAAAATTCACCGAGCGTGAAGGAAGTACGGACGTCAAAATGTTGTAACATATCATGGTATGAATCATGTAATCATATGAATTATATTTTGCTCACCTTCTTCAAGGACAGATGATAATATCTCCAAAGGAAAGGGAAATGATGTTCAAGTTGTTTTAGATAGTGTTCGTTTCAAATCATATGTTTTAATTGTAATTTCCTTGTTGATGTTATTTCATCCAAATGCGATGGACTGCTAGACAAGTAATCTTAGTAAAGCTAAGAGATCTTCAAATGTATGTTGATGTTGCAGACATTATTAAATTAGCTAGATATTTGGACGTTAAGACCGTTTGTGAAGCACCAGCATTCAATTAAATGCCCGAACCGATAATTTAACAACTTGGAGTATTGAAAGTCAGCTCAATTGGACGCCTTACGCGGATCGTCTTGTCCTAATGGGTTTTGGTGTGGTTGGTAGGGTCAAGATTGTTATTTTATGACCACTTATAACCCAAATGATTTCGGTTACAAGTGGTCATAAATAATAACTTCGAATCAAACTAACAAACCATCACACAAAAGCTCCTCGTACTGGACAACAAGCTTAGTCATCCAAGTAAATGGCTAATTTAATCAGATGTATTAGACGACGTTCAGCCATCTGATTAAACTTGGCTAGATGTCCCGAAGGACATCAGGACATAGGCTTCGGCCTAGGCGTTCAATTAACTGACTGATTTTACCAGATGGCTGCAAAACTCAGGTACACTGACGCGGAGTGGGTGAGCTCGGCATTGTTTTATTATATGTTTATCAGTGTCCAAATATAAACCTCGTTTATTCGAGGTGGGAACTTAATTTTAATGCTTAATTAAGTTTTATTTATCAAGTTTATCAATCGAAATAGCTTGATGAAAGTGAAAGATTTAATTAAATTTTAAAATTAATGTTCCTTGCCTTTGTCAAAATTCATTTAGATGTCGAGACAGACAGGTTTGATTATTGTCTTTGAGTTATGCTTCGCAAGATACAACTCTCCCGAACACGACCAGCAGATCATTTGTTAGGGTCGTGGAACCAATGGTGTACCTGTCAAAATTACTGGCTAGAACTAGAGTGTCTCCTACAGTAGCTTATCCAAAACAAGTACTTTTTTGTATGATATTGATCTTATGTGTGCCTACCAAATGAATTTTTTTAAATGGTGAAATAAACATTACAAAATTCATTTAAACCATTACTATTTGTTTACTCACATTAAATGTAACAACTTTTGATATGTAAATTCGACGACCGGCTGGTCGAGCGGTTTGTACCCCTTTGCTATGCAGGCTACTCGGTCAAGAGGTCCCGGGTTCGAATCCCGGTAGGACCAAATGTTTGTATGATGAGTACGAGCATTAGTTTACGAGTCATGGATGTTTATTTGTTTATTTAGTATATTTCTAATATTTATATACATATTATTATAAATATTTATCCGTTATCTAGTATCCATAACACAAGCTCTTAATGATGCTTACTTTGGGCTAGATAATAGGTGTGAGTGTATGAATATTATTATTAAATTAAGCAATTATTACATTGACATTATTAATGTTGTCCATGCGCCCAAACATATTCGGTGATCACTACTGTATTGTGACGTCACAAGCTAGCATCATTTTCTACGGTGCGTTTTTTTGACAAGAAGCTCCTTAATAACATTTTTAGTACTCATACCACTACTCATAACGGATGAGTAATAGAAATGACTGAAACTGTTCCCGTACATTTTCTACGGAAAACCGATAAATGAACTCGAAATATTGTATGAGCAATTACTTACTAATTATGCCTGTGTGTGAAGCCGGTGTTGTGAGCTACCGCAGTTTCTGTACTCAAATCAAGTATATTCATCACAGTAAGAAATAGGATCGTTTCATTAAAGAATGTTTCGAGTTGATTTATCGTTTTCCATATAAAATGTATGGGAATAGTTGTTTGCGATTTCTGTCATTTCTTTTACTCATACCTTAAATGGTCCAGTCTTTTGATCCCTACATGAAATAGGATCGAAAGGTATAGTTTTGTTTGGTATTATCCGTTTTTCGCTGACTCTACATTTTTTCTAAATCAGTGAATGCAGTTCAATATATCTTACAAAGTCATAGGTCTCATAAGACCTGTAACTATAACAGTTAAGATACTTGCCCTTACTGCCCCGTCTCCAAAATCCACCCTGTGTGTCATCAACATAGCTTGAGTTCGTGACTCGTGACAGATCGACAAAACGACCATGCTTCCTTATTACGACGGCGAATCGGCCTGCCCCGGACTGTCGGATTTCTCCGGTGGATTTTCGTCTTTATTCTACGGTCATGGAGTTGAGAGTCTGGTTGGGAGTGTTTGGTGGTTTATGTTGGCCTGGTGTGCCGTCGTTTGTACACTAATCTGTATCTTTGTAACTCTTGTAATATGAAAGTCATCTATATATTATATTTTGATTTATTTTTATAATGTTTGCTGATGTTATGTTATTTAGTAACCATTCTTTTATCTTCTCAAAGTTATAAACTGTAAACACAAATGTCTCAGATTTAAAATTATATGTGGCCAACGGTATTGATCTTACAGTGATGTATATTTAGATAAGTAGATACCTTAAGCAACACATATTGTAAGACTGTTTGTTGTTCTAAATAAATGGAACAAAAATATATAATATGTAAAAATTATTATTATTACAAAGCTATAATCGCCGTGTCGTGTTTGTCATTCTTACATGTATGTAGCGGATGGTGTGCATGTAATATGTTATTGTTGTATCTATTATTTTGTTTTTATAGTAATGTAGATTAAAATAATAACCGTTATCTCATAACGTGCGTGAGGAATTGTTTGGCTAAAAGGGCAAAAAAAATATTTTAATGCTTAAAGTATTTTTTGGAGTCTGTGCTTCACTTTCTATTGCTTCTGGAAACAACTTAGCGCCAACTATAACACATATGTTTCTGGGGCATAAGTACCCACTTAAATTGAATATTTTTTCCTATTTACTGTTTTGAAGTTTGTTTTATTCTCGTTTTTATTGATAACTTTCTAAGCTCAAAGTAAATTAGTGATCGTCAGCTTAAATTGTTTCCAACTATCGTATCGTACCACTGCAAAGACACAGAAAAGCAAAAATCCGCAATTTCCCATACCAAATCGAGTTCAAAAACAATTATAAGGGACCAATCTGTAAGCATTTTTTCAATGAAAAAAATATTTTTTTAAAGTCGTAAAAAATACAGCATAATTGATAATCTAATAATTGAAAATAACAATACACTATAATATTATTTGGCGCGATTTTTTTGTATGGTGGGGGTATTAGTAGGGTCATAGAATGCATAGTTAGGCGCCTACTCTCTCTCTTCTCTCTCTCACTCTCTCATTCTGGGTAGGAAATCTTAAGATGGGATGAAAAATGAAACCGAAGTATATTTTTCCAGGCAGCTGTAAAATGCAAATGATTTAAATTGACAGGTTTGTATTTAATCAAATTAAAATGGACGACATCTGGTTTCTTAACTTAAGCGTAAGTTATTAGTTTCTAAAACATTATGTAATATTCATGACTGCTTAACCTAAGTCGTTGATTTAGTGAAAGTTAAAGCTAACATCTTAGTGATTGATAGAACATCAATACATTAGTATCAGCATTAATTTTATTTCTACATTCTAATCAGTTACGTAAGGATAAATGAATTAAGTCTCAAGAAGTTACTTGGCATATTTAATTTAACTTAGACCATTGAAATGATCAATGGTGTGTATTGACGAGCGTGAGAATGCAAACAGCATGATTTCAAATGATTGAAAGCAAAAATTCATTATACATTAGGATTAATTTGTTTTTAAAAATGATGAGTCAAACCAATGCCCCCCCGGAGGAAATCCTAAATTATAGAGAAATATACTAAATTATAGAAATAATAACAACTGCACGCACAAAGAAATTTAGTAACTCGTTTCTTTGTTGGACTTCCAAAACTTGTAATTCTTTGCCAGCACTTGTGTTCCCTTCTCAGATCATAGAAGGAAGGTTCCCTTCTTCCTATAACATGGGTTCCTTCAAAAGGGGCGTGAAAAGGCACGTTATGGGCCGGCAAGGTGGCGGCGGCTAGAACAGTGTGTTCGAAGCTGCACTAGCTGTCTCCGCATATGGACTCTTCTTACCGCTTCACCTCAGGCGGCGTTGAGTCATTAGCTGACCTTTGTATAAAAAGAATTAAATTTAAGTAGCTACTCATCCCCTTGAAACATATTTTTTGCAGTTGTTGCTAAGTAGACGAGTACTTACTTAAATTTAATTATTTCACCCTTTTCAGTTTTTTGGAGTCGGTTTTAATTTTTGTTTAAAATATTTTTTTTCACAATTTTTATTGATAACTTTTTAAGGTCAAAGCTAGATGGGTGACCGTTAGCTTATGTTGTTTTCTACTATCGCATCATTTCACTAAAAAATCATAGAAAAGCAAAAATCCGCAATTTTGCATGCGTAGATGACTTACTCATTCCAGTTATTGTGATTTAAAAACCAAACTACCCAATGTATTTTCAAAAAAAAAATTATGGGAGCAAATAGGAACTATTTTGCATCGAACAAAAAAAGAATCATCAATATCGGTTCATCCAGTCGAAGGTTCTGAGGTAACAAACATAAAAAAATAAATACAGTCGAATTGATAACCTCTTCCTTTTTTGAAGTCGGTTAAAAAAAACTGCATTCAAAGTTTTTTTAAAATCACTTAGGTACCTGAACCCCGGTAATAGAATTCGCTAAATTTATAAAATAAACATTCTGTATTACCGAGAGATAGGTTTTATCATAACGAACAAATGTCTCTTAAAAATATTATCTGTACAATCACAGCTCAGAAGAGTACCAACCTGCAATGGGTCAGCGTGGTGGTGTTATGGCTTAAACTCCTCATGTGTTTCTCCCATGTAGGAAGGCCTGTGCCCAGCAGTGGGACGTATATAGGCTGGTGATGATAATGTAATAGGTAAATCGTTCACGCAAGAGCTCAAACAGACATATTCTAGTAAATAATAGAAAACTGTACGAGTGTCGCGTTGTGTAAGTTTTGAGTAAACATTCGATTTCTGTTTCCTTCGACAAGCGAAAGTTAAGTTTTCCTTTCGATTTCGACTCTTTACGAGATTTACATACGGTACTAAAATTTAAACAACTCAAAACTGCTGTAGATTTAAAGAATTTTAAACTCTAAAACTTTGACTTAAAGCTCTCGCTAGCTGCTGTTTGGATGGTAACTCAAAAACAATAGGTAGATGTAATACATTGACTTTTATGACCCAATGTTTTATTGTTAGAGAACTTCTATGGGATATTTTATGGTGTTTTCAATTACTTAATTTTATTGAGCTTTCCATGGACAGTTAAAAATATACATATGGATGTTTCTTTTTTTTTATGCGGTGTTTTGTGTTAATACTACTGTTAAATATTTATTTATACTAATAGTATAATTTATTTTTATGTTTGTTGCCTCAGAATTTCGTCATTTATAAACCGTATGTTTTTATAAAAAGTATGCTTACAGATTGGTCTCATAGATTTCTTTCCAAAATCGATTGTGTGATTTGGTTTTTTAATCAAAATAACGGGAATAATTAGGTCGTCAGTGTATGCGAAATTGCGGATATTTGCTTTCCTGTGACTTTTTAGTGGTTCGATACGATAAAAGGAAACAATGTATGCTGACGGTCACCCATCTAGCTTTGACCTTAGAAAATTGTCACTTAAACATGGGTTTCACACATGAGGAGTTTGGGTCATAACACCACCACGCTGTCCTAATGCGGGCTGGTGAGTTGTAGCGGTTGTAGTAACAACTAACATGAACTCGAGAATACGAAGCTCGAGATAACAAATTTTGACTGACCCATCCCGGGATCGACCATGGCGAAAGTTGCTTTGTTTCTGTAATCGAGACCAGAGTGCTCAAACCACCACGCCACCGAGCCCCTAAAGAAATATTGTGATTAAATCAACAGCATTAGAACAAAGTCATCAATTACAACGACAATTAAACAAACTGAACCGCAATTAAAAACGGTTAAATTTAACCGAGCAGTCAAACAAAGGCTCTCACGGCATTTCTCCGTAACTACACTCAAAGAAGGGTATTGTATAAGTTTTTGTAATCAAACGCAAGAATAATTAATTGTGTGGGAGACGGTCTTGTGGATATTGTTAATTGTAGATAGTTATTTAACTTGGAGGAACGCGGCAAAGTGTTTTCGATTTCGAAAACCAAGCAACTTTCGCCATGGTCATCCCGGGATGGGTCAATCAAAACCTAAATCAGCAGCTATGTGCGATAATTGATGAGAAGAAACTTTGTTTATTTTATGTATTTTTATATCATTATTGTTTATTTATTCTTCATAGAAAAAACATCTAAATACAAATTTTACACCATAAATAAATTGTGATCTACACAGGAGTTCATAACACAACAATGCATTTTGTACAAGAAAACCTTTGAGTTCAGTGTGTGTGTCATTAAATAAATAAATCAGTTCTCAATATAAGTATAACTACGTAAAATAAATAAATTAGTTCACAAACCGCGTTTGCTGTGTTTTGGATTGAAGGGGGGCTACTTTTCCCTAGTTCAATTACTGGGCATGGAAGGAATTTCATCTTTGGCCTCAAGATGATAACGCACCTGCAATACCAAGTGATTTTCCCTTGTTATTGCAGGTGTCTATAGGTCTGTCTATAGGCGGCGGTAACCGCTTATTATCACGTGGGCCGTCAGCTTGCTTGTTATCTAGTTGTATAAAAAAGTATTCTCCATTATCTGTTTAGTAAACTATCTATCTATACCATTATTTGTAGGCCGGTCGCAGGCGTCCTGATGAGCTACTCCCGCGGCTGCGCGGCAGTCCTCTCCCAGATGACGGAGGGTGAGAGGGAGGGGGTCGGCGGCGTCACCCCTCGCTCCCCCACCGACTCGGCCAGCGACGGCTACCACTCCGACAGCGATGATTCACACCAGCTCTCAGACAGGTATGGTACCAAGCTTAATAACCATTGACTCGCGAGACATGTGGATAAATTGGCCAGGTAATTGGATGACTAGGCCGTTTATTAAACGCCGGCATTAAAATAAATGACTGAAGGACGACCAAGTCACTGCGAGCAACGTTCAACCAGATGCCTGTCATTCATCTGAATGAAATGAAAATATCTTTATTCAATTAGGCCCCACAAGAAGCACTTTTGAATCGTCAAAAAACCCTTATGTCTAACTTTTAAACATCATTGTGTCTAACACATAAAATAATATTAACTAACAATGTTTGTATCTCTGTCTTGTCTGGATTTAAGTAAGCTAACATTAAATTAGCTAGTTAATGGGACGCCTAGGCAGATCGTTTATTTCGAAGAGCTTTTGTGTGACTTAGATAGGTTGGGGAAAAAGATTCTTCGCATTTTTTTTTAAATTCAAAACATTTTTTAATATAGTTTATGTACATTTAACTAAAGTATGTAGGTACCATTTTGTTCGATAACTTTTTGGCATCTTGTAGGTAGGGACATGATCCCATTGCTATATATATTAATTCCGGCCGCTTTCTCTCAACTTCTTGCTTTAGTCTCATCAGTTGTTCGCAGTAGAGTTCAGAATCGATGATCCTGCCTGGTGGTAACAGCTCATAATGAATAATGCCCTTCCGATCCCACCACACACACAGCATCACCTTGTAGCGAGTTAACCCGGGTTTCGCCACAGCCTGTGAAGGCTGGCCGGCCTTTGACCACGACCTTTTTCGCACGTTCTTGTCGTACGTGATCCACTTTTCATCACCAGTTATCAGATTCTTCAAAAATGGTTCGGTTTCATTACGTCGTAATAAAGAATCACAAATGAGTACACGGTTCATTAGGTTTCTTTCAGTGAGCTCGTGGCGTACCCAAATATCGAGCTTTTTTGTGTACCCATTTTTTTTAAAATGCGCCAAAACTGTTTTGTGGTCAATTTCCGTGTGGTCAGTTCTTCAGCTACGTCGTAACTACTGATATGCCGATCTTGCTCCAGTTTTTAAAAAATTGCATCAATTTTATCCGTAATGGGGCGACCAGAGCGACGTGCATCTTTGACATCAAAATTTCCGGATTGAAAACGCTTAAACCAAATTTGTGCTACTCTCACAGACACTGCACTAGGTCGGCTTGCGTTGCATTTTTACCTTTTTTGTAGTAAAATTTTAAAATGTATCGAATTTCTTCATTAGATTCACTCATCTTGACAGTACGAAAAACAAATGAAAAACACACATTTTCCTAATTTGAATTTGGAATTATCTTTTTTAAAATCTAAACTTTTAATGATACCAAAACCAGCCAGATACAAATAGTACAGCTAAAGAGATTTTATTACAAGTTCATACATACTATAATGCGAAAAGACTTTTTCCCCAACCTAATATGTATGATTGGTAGGTTCAAGGTTACTTTTTATGACCACTTGTAACCGAAAGCGTTTTGGTTATAAGTGGTCATAAAAAGTAACATTGAACCTTCCTATCACAGCAAAACTCTTCAGTACAAGACGATTTGCCAAGGCGTGTAATTGAGCTGATGTTCAATACACCAAGTTGTTAAACGTAGAGTGATTCTAGTTAATTAAATTTCTACTATTTTGTTTGTACCCATAATTTATTTATTGGCCAATAAATGCTTTCTTTCTTTCTTTCTTTTATCCCTGTCAGTGTTGCTTGGCCGAAACAACGTGTCGATAATTATAGTGCCTTACTTGTCAAGCATTAGATTCCAGACACAATTGATTTTTTAATTGTCTGGAGGTCCAGAGAGGTATAACACCGCTTGACAGATTATATGAAATGTTATTTTTTTTAAAAAAGTCCTGCTTAGAATGATAGCACGGCCAATCTTGGTATTAATACTAGTAGACTCGACAGCACATCAAGCGTAACAGTTTGACATTGAGACCGTCCTTACCTCGTTCGCAATAGAGGCGGCTTTCGTAGTGCTAATGAAACACTTGATGTGCTATCGTCTGTACATGGCACATCAAGTGTTAGTATTATTAAAGTCTTAAATATAACCATAAAATCATTATCACATTGGACATATAGCTCATCTGGCATTGGACATAGCTGATAGGATTAGTAAGTTGAACAGGCAGTGGGCAGGGCACATAGCACGCAGAGCAGACGGCCGGTGGGGCGTTAAAGTTCTAGAATGGTGACCACGTACTGTAAAGCGCAGAGCAGGACGGCCTCCCATTAGATGGACAGACGACCTGGTCAGTCAGGGTCGCGGGGAGTCGTTGGATGCAGGCTGCGCAGAACCGTTCCATTTGGAAATCGATGGGGGAGGCCTTTGTTCAGCAGTGGACAGACTGATATGATGATGATGAATATTAGAAGTGTTAGTGGACAATACAAATTAAATTAAATTATATCATTTTTAACAAAGTAATTTAGATCAAAATCATGTATCTCCATTTCAGGAGCAAGGTAGTGTCCCAGTATGCTGGAGTGTGGGCGCGAGCTGCCGACGAAGCGCTGCCGGCGCTGGCGGCCCTCGAGCCACTGCGGCACACGCCACATCTTAAGTACAAGATCGTCTTCTCTGTTGTCGTTGTGAGTGAACCGTCATATTCTTATCATATTATTAGCTTATGCCCTTCATCTCACCTGATGGTAGGTGACGATGAGGCCGAAGGAAAATGGAAGCGAGCTACGCCCGTATGTAGGGTCGTCGGAGTAGGTACCACCGCCTTTCCTATTACAGCCGTGAAGCACTTCGCTGTGTTTCGGATGAAGGGAAAGGTAGCTAGTGTAATTAGGGCATGGACGGCATTTCATCTTAGGCTTCAGGATGACAACTCGCCTGCAGGACCAAGTGATTTTTCCTTGTTATTGCAGGTGTCTATAGGCGGCGGTAACCGATTACCATCAGGTGGGCCGTCAGCTTGTTTGTCATCTAAGTAGTTGTATAAAAAAACCACAGACACTATCTTACCTCCAACTGTCGAAACACAATGATGCTGTAAAATTTATCGCTATGACGGCAGACTTAAGGTGGTTTTCCACCAGAGGGGCGAGACGAGGCGAGGCGAGACGAGAATTGAAATCGCACTGACCCTTTTCCACTAAAAATTGCCCCGCGAGCTCGGTGATTTTCCACCAGAGTGGTGAGGAGAGAATTGAAATCGCACAACAATAAACCTATAGCGAGAAGCGTGTTTCTGTTGCAGAGTTAATTTATACTCTATATTGGAAGCAATACGGCTCATTTTTACACAAACAAATATTTCAATTCACGCCTCGCACATCCTCGTCAATCCTGACTATTTCCACCAAAGATGCGCGACGCGAGGATTGAAAATTAGCCATACAAATTTCAATTATTGTCTCGCGTTGTCTCGTCTCGCCCCTCTGGTGGAAAATCGTCTAGGGTTCGAATTCATATCAAATTTCACATTAAAATTTATACTCTATATCGGAAACAATATGATTCATTTTTAACACAAACAAATATTTCAATTCACGCCTCGCACATCCTTGTCAATCCTGACTATTTCCACCAAAGATGCGCGAGGCGAGTATTGAAAATTAGCCATACAAATTTTAAATCTAGTCTCGCCTCGTCTCGTCTCGCCCCTCTGGTGGAAAACCACCTTAAGACAAGATGGCGGTAGCTAGCCAGGCGGACTTAGGAACCAAAAGGGAATAGAACCTCAAACAAATAGTTGTAATTTCAAGCTCCTCCATGCTTTGAAAGTATACTACAGTCAACCTGCATATCCGGGACCAATTATTAAGACTACCTAATCACTGTTCAGCTGTCGTTCCGCGCCGCGATAAGCCTGCGCGACCGGCGACTGAGCGAGGTGAAGGCTCTGCTGGGCGCCGACGACTGCAGCGAGCCCAGCGTGCAGCGGCTGCTGGCGGCCGCCGCCCGGGTGCTGCACGACACCGCGCACACCTACCCGCTGGGGGACGCCGAGCGGACGGTCGTCAACCAGGTTGCTGTTTCACTATTTACTGCTATTTGTGATTGCTTAAAGGTCTATTCACACATATCAGTGAAGCCACAGTTCCGACACAGTACCGGCACAGTTCCGTATCAGTGCTTCAGTGTTGCGTCAGTGATTCAATTCACACATGTCAGTGCCCGCTCAGTTCACGGAGCTTCAGTGAAAACGTGTCCGTCGTCAATCGTGATTGTATTTCGTATCCATATACTTTGCATGAGATAAATTATATAAAACTCTATTTTCACGAGCCAATTCTATTAATCGCTCGAGCTCCATTTCGTTTTTGTTGATGCCGGCGTCAGTGATCTGTCCGTGATCTGTCCGTCCGGCAAAAAATATCGTTGTCGACGATCTCTTCCGTGCTTGCCGGTGCCGGCACGGACACTGAGAGCACTGAGCCGTCACTGACACGGACAAGTGGAGATACGTTCATAGATAATGTATGAAATAATATTTCGCACTGTGCCGGTACTGTCACGGAACTGTGCCGGAACTGTGGTTTCACTGATATGTGTGAATAGACTTAAGGCTTTGCCAGACAGAACGCGTACTTACCGCCGCGTTAGAGCGTCAATAGCGTTGCGTTTTAACGTCGCGTTCTTTCATGTCACACGCGCTAGATTGATTAGTTAGCGGAACGCTCCAACGCAGCGTACCATTCAACAGAGCGCAGTGCAGATCACTACCAGTCTTTGGAAAGTCTGTGTGCTATTGAGATGTGGAGTGATTCACATTTGAAAGAATTATACTTTAATATGCTTTAACACAAATAAAAGAGTATATGTTCACTTTATTAATAAAAAGAGAAAGGAATTAGGAGAATATCATCGTTTGGGTCGCGAACTTTCATTACATGAAGATCGTTTTTTTACATACTTTCGTATTGCTTGCTTTTTCGATTTATACTCACAATTTTGCCTTTATTGTTACATTTTTATAAGTATTATATAAACATAGGTGTTTCCGAACCAATTCTATTAGTTTTTCAGTCATAATTGCAATATTTTAGCAAACGAGCAGTAGGGCGTTAAACACAATCTGTAAAAAAATACAACGCCTGGCGTCAAAGCGTCCTAGCGCCGCGACAGAGTGTTGCGTACTGCTAACGCCGGTGCTCTGTTTGACGGCTAGTACCGTTCATAGTACAACACAATTTGACGCTATAACGCGGCGTCAGACTAACGCCCTGACGCGCGTTAATTACGCGCTCTGTCTTTATTGTTTGCCTTTATTGTTTACTAGGTGGTAGGCCCGTATGTAGAGTCGCCTGGGTAGGTACCACCGCCTTTCTAATTTCAGCCGTGAAACAGTTCGCTGTATTTCGGATTGAAGGGAAAGGTAGCCACTGGGCATGGACAGCATTTCATCTTAGGCCCCGGGATGACAACGCACCTGCAATATAAAGTGATTGTCCCTTGTTATTGCAGGTGTGTATAGGCGGCGGTAACCGCTTACCATCAGGTGGGCCGTCAGCTTGTTTGTCATCTAGTTGTATAAAAAAAAATGTTGTAGAAAACTGCTGTTAGCTATCCAAATCTTTTTTTTACTGTTTTATTTCATCATCACCAGTCTATATACGTCCCACTGCTGGGCACAAGCCTTCCTACACGGGAGAAACACATGAAGAGTTTGGGCCATAGCACCACCACGCTGGCGCAATACGGGTTGATAGGCTAAAGCGGTTGCGGAAACAACCGGGACCAACGGCTTGACGTGCATTACGAAGCACTGTTTTATTTATTTATAAAATAAAATAATAGGTCTATGCGTACCTCTAGTATGGTGGTAAGGCGCACCTTCAATAGGTGCAGAAATCGCGTTAGAGTTTGACATGGGGAAGGACAGGCTCCGGTGCAAAAATAAAACACCGTCATCCCAGGTAGTGGGGATAGCTCTGGGCCCCTTGGAGGAGCGGTTCCCCGCACTGCTTAAGACATGGATTACGTCGGGACGCTTCCCGAGAAGATGGAAGGCCCAGCCGACTTGCCGCTGGGCTATAGGCCGGTGGTGCTGCTAGATGAGTCCGGAAGGGTTCCGTATGTATGCATTGCACAGGCCGCCACGTCTGGGATTGCCCAAGTGACTCAGGGTAATCTCCAATGGCGCGAAGCACAAAATTGAAAAATTGTGAAATTGCTTCTGCACAGCCTAGGTTATCCCGCAATGACTAGTGGAGTTGTCGGGGAGTTAAAATGGGTATTCCCAGTGTCATAAGCACTGGGCAACCTTCATACACGTCCGTCGTCTAGCTAGCGATGGGTAGGTCTGCAGGCAGATTTCTCCCCCGAAATTTAAAAAATGTATTAAAGGCTTTATGTAATAAATTTCTCGTTTTTCTCACATTTTATTGTATGTGCAACTTTTACGTATACTATAATCTATTTTTGTGCCAAATTTTATCACGATCCGTTTGCTGTTCTGTTTCTCATTTTTTATATTAGTAACCTAAATTATTAGGAAGTATTGCTAGCTCATTATTTTATCAATTACTCATTGACTTGTTTATATTTACTTCAGGTTCTGAGCACTTTAAGGGAGTATCCGTGCTTGGGAGCTTGCGGCGCGCTACACGCGTTGGTGGCCGCCGCTTGTCGCGCCGCGTGGGCCGTCTGCCTGCACGAGCCGCCACTTCGCATCGACACCGACTTCACACCAGGTATACTGAGAACTATTAGCTATTAACTAGCATTGTAGTAAACCCGTCCGTTTCAGATACTACAGAAGGCTGGTGGCATGTAAGCTAAGCTAGTGTAATTACTGGGCATGGAAGGCATTTTTTTTTCAAATCATGATGGATGTCAATAATGTCGCTATATTTATTGAGGGTTTGGCATAATCTCGAAACGGGAGAACTGGAACCAAGAACTGTTCTTCTCAACGGAGGGCCAAGTGGTGTAATAGGTTTGCGCGGAATTCTGGACGGTGCACGGCATTTCAAAAGTGCTAATAGCTGCGGACAATCCAAGATATTTTTTACAATTTTTGCTGAGAACTAATATCTAGTAATTCTAATCTTGTCGACAAGGACAACATGTCAAAAAAACTAGTCCGTTCAGCGTGAGAACTAAGCTCTTTAGCTTTACCAATAGAAAAAGCCAGATTTCGCACAAACCGTTTTTGAATCCTTTCTATGCGAAGGGAATGATTACGTCTTAGGTCTCAGTATAGCAACGCACCTGCAATACCATGTCGTTTATTCCTTGTCATTGCAGGTGTCTATATACGACGGTAGCTACTTCCCATCAGGTGGGCCGTCAGGTTGCTTAACACACATTTTTATAAAAAAAAAGCTATTCGAGAATTTAGACAATAGTCTATTAAACGCTTTGAAATATGAAAATGTGAAGTACCCACGTACTACGAAAAGTCTAATAAGTACGCGTTTTGCTTCTTGAAGCCCATAATACTGAATGCCTGATAGAAAGCTGAACTAAGTCTATAATGCTTTATACACACTAGCGGTATCACTTGCACGTTGCCTACTTGGAAAGCTTTAGGAATAAGCGTTAAGTTACAACATCGAAGAGATTCCCTTTATTGCCAATAACATTATCTTCTGTGTGTTATTGTATCATTGATTAAAGAAACGGTTTTTTTCAAATATATTCTGTATACTCTTAATTTTTGATTTTAACAATATTATAAATGTTTGAAAAATTACTATATTCTGTATATTCTGTAACCACAATGATTGGAAAACAAAGCAATGTATTTAGCTAGAACTTTTTTTTAAGTTAACGCAAATAAAACACATTTTTATTTAAGTAGGTATACCCCCCAAGAAGCTCTATCAAATCATCGAAAATCCCTTACGTATGTCTATAACAAAAATAAACTAAGAATGTCATAATATCTGTTTCTACATCGTGTCAGAATTTATATGGGTAATATTTCTTATGACTCTTAATTATATTATGTAACCTGCTACAAGATATTCATCCTTTTTTCTCAATTCCAGTGGTGATGAATCCAGAGAAGCATGTTCGCTACTCGGTGGGAGAAGTAAGAGAACGTCGCTCAGACCTGATCAAGTCTTTCGTGTGGCCAGCACTAATGGACGGCAATCGCTGCGTGTTTAGGGCAGTAGTTCTTACGTAGCCAGAGTGTAAGCGTATTTTGGCTAAAACACTAAGCGATGTTTGGCCAGACACTTATTATAGGAAAATATTTTTGGCAATCGACTTTTCGCTATGTGGCTAAGCGTTTTGTGAAAAAGTTTTTTTGGCTAAGCATTGTTTGGCTAAATATTCTAGAAGACATAGATAATAATATGTAGATGACATACAAATTCAGCTATATTATCTATGACGTACATTAAATATCAGTTGTGTTAATTAAACGCTGTATTTATAATCTTATTATTATGATACGGATGAAATAATATTTTTTTAAAAAATGTAGCCTGATCGAAATGTTTGAAAATATACAATGCACACAAAATTTTGAGACATATACTGTCACAATTTTTTTATTTATTTTTGGGTAGTGTTGATTTAACAGTAAAATTTAATAATAAATCGAATTTATAATTCATATTATACTTTGTAAGATATGCAGCATGGAAATGAATTATTTTCAAAATTAATAATGTTTAATTCAAAATTATAATTGTATTAATATCTATTACAAAATGTTTCTTTTTTGGTTTAATAGTTATTAGAGTGGAAATTATATTGCGTATATAAAAGAATGATCATGCAATGCATCGTGAACATATTTTACTGCAATTATATGCTGTACAATTTTTACTGCGCTGAATTTACTAATCACAATGTGTTATTTCAGTACCCGTATTAGCCTTGTACAAATATTATCTTTCCAGTTATTGATAGTTATTTATTATATTAACTTTAATTTGTTTTAAAGTATTTTTGTATTGTTTATAAAATAAAGATTTACTTAGAATAAAACACGTTCATGAGTTTTGTTTTGTTTTATATGTAAAAAGTTCGTTTAAAGTTGTTTCTGTATAATTTATTTGGAATAAAACCACTATACCAGAGTTGATTGGCATCAAAAACAATCATTGGAGAAGTTAGCAGCAGTTGGATTCACGCCACAGTTGCTTAGGTTTTTGCCAGTTATATGAGGAACAGGTACCAGTATGTAGACTATGCTGGGTATTTATCTCATTGGTATGAAACCTTGACGGGGGTAAGTCAGGGTAGGAATTTAGGGCCGATAGAGTTTATCATAATGATAAATGATCTATCACAGGTTATCAAAACTGCCCAACACCTGCTTTTTGCTGATGATTTAAAGCTGTTCCTGCCAATAAAAAGTATTCTTGACTTAGAACTATTGCAGGATGATATTGATAGGGTGCTTGCTTGGAGCAAAGAAAATAACTTAAACTTCAATAAATAGAAATGCTTAACGATTTCGTTCACAAGGTCAAAATCTCCTATTTGTCGCAATTATATGGTTGGTGAAGTAGTGACGAGTGACGGAAGATAGAGACTTGGGAGTGACACTAACGTCTTCGTCGTCGTGAAAATATATAAATAAATAAAATAAATAAATAAATAATCAAATTGATGGTTCATGCCTGTAAATTATCGGTAGGTCCCATTTGTTCTATGGAACATGACGTAATAAAACAATTTGAGAAAATATTGTCCCTATTTGTACTATAGAACTACATACTAGCTTTTGCTCCTGTTTTTATTTGTCTGTGAATGCACAGAAATAAATGGGAATCGCTTTTCCCAAATTATTCCGTGATAAAATTTACGTCGCGTCGTCGTTTATTTAAGTCGCGGTCGACTTGTGTCTGAAATCGAGAGGTCTCTAATCAGAGTCTCCGATTGGGGACGACTAAACTTAGACCAATTCAACCCCACTAAGACACAAGTCTGCGCGTTCACCGCTAAAAAAACCCCATTCTCTGTAGCTCCACGATTCCTCGACACACCGCTTTCCATCTCTACGAGTATCGGGATCCTTGGTGTTGATATCTCTAGCGACGTGCAGTTCCGCAGTCATTTGGAGGATAAAGTCAAGCTGGCATCCAAGAAGCTTGGTGTGCTCAATAGAGCGCGGCGGTGTTTCACTTCGGGGCAAAGACTGTTTCTGTATAAGTCTCAAGTCAGGCCCCATATGGAGTACTGCTGCCATTTATGGGCGGGAGCGCCTAGATACCAGCTTGGACCATTTGACGTGCTCCAAAGACGCGCTATGAGAATTGTCGACGACCCTGAGCTCACAAGCGGTATTGAACCTTTAAGCCTAAAGAGAGATTTTGCCTCCTTGTGTGTGTTCTACCGTTTGTATAACGGGGCGTGTTCTGAGGAATTATTTGACATGATGCCCACGGCTTCTTTCTATCATCGCACCGCTCGCCATCGGCAGGGAGTTCATCCTCACAAATTGGAACCAAAGTGGTCGCGTACTGTACGGTTTCAGAGAAACTTTCTCCCGCGTACGCTCAAGTTGTGGAATGAGCTCCCTGCAGAGGTTTTCTCGAATGAGTACAGCATGGGGTTCTTCAAAAAAGGCGTGAAAAGGTTTTTACAGGGTCGGCAACGCGCAAGTGATACCCCTGGTGTTGCAAGCGTCCATAGGCTACGGTAACCGCTTACCATCAGGTGGGCCGTATGCTTGATTGCCACCTTAGTGGTTAAAAAAAAAAAATAGATTATTTCTATTACGATTAGCAAAGATCCAATCGAATCATTGTAAACAAACAACAATAAAGAAGTGAGTACCCTGCCACTGCAGCTCTCTCAAAATCTGTTATGGTGCGTTTCGGCATTATAATTTCTGTCGGTCAGTAACCATCTAATCATCAATGTTACTAAGACAAGGGGTAGCAAATCATTCTCGAGGGGCCAGAGTTTACATATGAACTGCAAGAAGTTTATAAACTTAGTTTGTTCTATGGAACAATTTGAGTCAAAAAGTACAAACTGTTCTATAGTACAAATAGGGACAATATTTTCTCAAACTGTTCTATTACGTCATGTTCCATAGAACAAATGGGACCTACCTTATAACGTAACATATAATTAAACGAAATAAATCCGGCAAAGTAGTTTTGGCTTGGCAAAGGCTGGCCGAGTGGTCTGTCTGTACCCCTTGCTATACGGGCTGCTCGGTCAGAGGTCCCGAGTTCCAATCCCGGTAAAGGCTAATGTTTGTATGATGAATACGAGCATTTGTTCACGACTCATGAATGTTTTAATATTTATTCATTATATTTCTAATATTTATGTACTTAATATTATCAATATTTATCTGTTACCTACTATCCATAACATAAGCTCTTAATGATGCTTACTTTGGGCTAGATAGGTGTGAGTGTATGATTATAATTATTATCTTTTTACATGTGTTGTGCTCGCGGAAATATACAACAATACCTAATAATTTATTAGTTTATTTAATAGAGAAATGACATGCTTTATGTCGGCGCATAAGAACAGTCCACAACAGAAATAGACAGTGAAACCGACACATCACAAGAACATGAAAGACCTTTGTCCAATCACACTAACTAGCATAGACATGGACTCGACCATGTTGCTTCCACAATTCACCAGTAAATTTGAACTCAAAATGAAATATTCATTCTGTGTTTTTCGGCAATACGGTCGGGACGAAAGTCGCTATATCTTGCTTAATGCTATATATAGCTCTCGCATATAAAGATATGTCCAGTATCATATAAGCCTTTTCATTCAGTTTACAAACCCAGAGCTAGCTTAATAACAGCCAGCCAGCTGTTTCTGATTCTGCAATAAAATTGTATGAAAAAGTGTGTCTTTACGGAGACAGGTCTCACGAGATCGATGCACGCGGCCTGACAGGAATTCAAATTGTTGTTTCCAAAAAGATGTAAATTAAGTCAAAAAAGTATCGGGAATGGATGATTTGTTTACGGTTCTGAATTCAATTTTTTGTTTTTTTTTGTTTTAAGATTGGCACAACTGTTTTTAAATTTGGCGCGTAGTTTGAGTTGCATCTGTTAATTATATTAGATACAGTGTTGTTTTTAGTTATATCTTATCTAGTGTGTAATTGTGTATTTCGAATTTTTTAATCGAGAACAACATCGAACAAAGAGTTTCTTTTAATTTTCGCATCGCAAATGGAATTTCGTGTTCGGAGTCACTGAAAATGTTACAGAAGGCTTACGGTGAATCGACTTTATCAAAAACACGTGCTTATGAGTGGTGCAAAGTGTTCAAAGCGGTAGAGATGTGACACACACAATTGTTGATAAATCTCCCGAAACCACTACCAAGAAAGAATCACCTGTCATTTCGATGCCTTGGATATTTTGGCTTTTCGACATTTTTTCAGCTCGATCTACCATTATCAAGTTGGTTTTCCGTCTGTTGGGGAGTTCTGTAAATACTTTTTTACGTATTTATATTACTTAGCAAAAGGTTTATTAACCAATAAGTTGCCAAAAAGTTAAATATTAAGTGAACGAGGCAAGAAAAAGGCAACTAATAAATTCACTTATCTATCAGATTACTCAATATTTTTCTAATCTATTAACAATGAAAATAATGTGTATTACGCACTCATTAATAATTTTATTTATAGATACGATTTAAATTATTTGTAAAAATAGAAAAAAATTGTAAAATCAAGAAATAAAGACATTTCAGGATTAATCAAAATAAAATGATTATTAAATAATTAATAATAAATAATAAAAATTGAATAATTGTAATAAAATGAGATTTCCAAACATAAAAATTGTCATCAGTATTAAATTAAATTATTCAACAAATCAACAATATTATAAAAAGTAAAATACATTATAAAATAGAATAATATTAGATGTCTACATAAATAAAATAAAAATTCTTGTTCAAATATAAATATAAATAAAATTAAAGTATAATTTTAAAGATTGTCATTAAAAAACTCCTGCAATGAATAATAACACTTCTTCATTAAAATATTTTTTTGAAGCGCTTTAATTTTTTTTAAATCTTTTTCAGCACAGGTTTCGGTATTTTATTATAAATTTTAATGGACATCGCATAAGGCCCAGAATGAAATATATGTAGTTTTGAGGTGGGTAAAGCTAATTTATTTCCTGGCCGCAAGTGCTGCGGCCTAGAGTATTGGGGAAATAAGTGCATGTTCTTTTTACAAAAAGAGAACTAGCGTTACTGCAAAGCGACTTATGCTAACTTCAGAGATGTAGAGTCTATTGGCGCGCCTTGTGCTTACCTCATCTTAATTGTGAGTGGCTCATTTAAAATAGTAATAGGTCAGCAAACAATTTAAGCATACGGCCCGATGGGAAGCGGTTATCTTTCCACTAGGAAGATGCTTGTTTCATCTATGTACTTAGTTGTAGTTACTACTCACGCTTGTCTACTCCCTGCAAAAAAGAGGAAGTTGACAGAATGGGCAACAAGAATACGATAAGACCTTACACACCGTAGGACATCTATACTTGGAAGTAGTGTTATTCGGCAGCGAACTTCTGTTATATGAAGATATCGAGCGATCTAAATTGGAGTTGGAATTGACGCAGACGATAAAAACAATGGAATGGTTTTGAAAATGATAGAATTTCTACGCCATTACTCGGACTTCTATTTAACTGAATCATTCACACAGTCACCACATGTTATCAGTTAACGACGATAAGATTACTGAGACGTACATCGATATATACTGTAACGTGATATCAATATCGTAGTCCAGATTACGTGCGCAGCTGAGCGTTTTGTGATCAGTTAGTTTTGTGTGTATTCTTTGTTTAGACACGATGAGTAATTATCCTCCTCCACCCGGATCAAACCCGCCACCGTACTACGCACCTTCATACTGGCCGCCTCCACCGCACCATCACCCGCCGCCACATCCACCTCACTACCCACCACCCCCAAACCCAGGTCATCCATCCCCTTACCCGTATTTTGTTCCTGGTGCCGTCATGATTCCCGTTGCTATGCCTCCCCCACCCCCCAACGCTGAGCCTCCAAACTCAACATACATAACCAACTACTTTTATCACGGCGAGTCGTCTGCAGGACCGCCAGTCGGAGACCCGGTCAAAGTCGTCGAGACCTCTGGGGATTTTAACTGGATACCAACAACTGCAACTACGGCCCACCATTTAAATGGCAAAGCTGTGGTCGGAGGCCACGAAGGTTGGGATGGGAGTCCTTTGTGGGTCATCAGAGCTTGGCACAATGGGGATCTTATACCTGGGAAGCTGTCAGTGAGACACAACACAGCATCAGTGATGCACGATGGTAAAGAAATACCAGTGCAGAATATTGAAGTTCTATGTGCGAGTCCAGAAAACTTGAGGTGGGTACCAGCTTCAAATGGAAATGTACCACCTGGAGCTATCCCTGGAGGAAACACATCTTCCGGAGAGACTTTGTACGTTGGCAGGGCTCAGTACCAATTGTCTAAAACACCTGGGAAGATTCATCCAAGTCACAACTGTTGCTATATCGGCTTCGCAGGCACTGAAGTCGCCCACAAAGTTTATGATGTGTTATCAAGAATTTAGTGAGTAAATTTGGCGAAAACGTATTGTGATATATAAAACATTGTATTTGGTGAAAAATAGAGAGGTTATATTGTGAAAAATGGTTAGCGTGTTGTAGGTTATTTAAAGTATGATTTATATAGATCTTATGGTGGAGTAATAATTATAAATGTCTGAAAAAAAGTTAGTGTTAAGCAGCGGAAACAGTAGGTACAACATGTTATCATAAATAGGTAAGTTATACATATAATATAACATACAAAATGGACATAATGATAATGTCTAATTTGTACAAAGTGTACTACATTGTAGATTATATTTTCATTGTTATCTATGGTCAATTGGTTTTTACTTTTTCATCACTTTATTTCAATGTTATGCAATAATAAGACCATTAAAAATACTTTAACTCATAAATATTGTGACTTAGTTCTATTTAAAAAATACTCCAATATTAAACATTTTAGTCGTCTGTTGTGTCTACGCTGTTATTATAATCTGGGGCCACTCCACAGCAATAATTAAATTATTACATAAGCACGAATGAAATTGCATTGAAGAATTTTGAATTAACCAGAAGGTTATTTCAAAATTCTTCAATGCAATTTTTGTGAACTGTACCAAAATTCCATTCTTGCATTTTACTTCTTTTGTTCATCGCGAATACGTTGTTTCAATGTACTTGTAGTAATTTTACTGCAATAATTAATAAAAGGTAATTTTGATTGTTATCTGTAATCCGTTATTTATCAATGTACTTATAAATAAATGAGACGACTGAGTATTCGAGAATGTTTCATTTATCAAAACACCAATTCCACCGATATTACATAACTACCTGATGGCAAACAAGCCCAGCCTGATTGTAATCGGTTTCTGTAGATATAGGTGCTCGCAGTACCTTGCTATTTACCCTATAAAAATAAGAGAAAGCCGGGAACAGCATAGGAGATTCTCTCAATACAACGCTTTCTTAGTGAGCTATGGCGTACTTACTTTCTACACGAACAAAATACTAGTTACCTATCTGATATCTGTTAAAATTTTTACCTATTGCTACTTTGTATATTTTGTCCTTTTTATTTAAATTAAGCAACAAAATTACTGCCGAAATTACATATACATGTTTTTTTTTTAATTTACTTTAAAAAGTACTGCAAATATTAAACATTTTAGTTTTTCTTAGTTGCAACAAAGTATTTTTAAGGGATTTGGCACTATCATTCTCTTGGACATGGCACTCATTAAGCAGCCTGAAACCTCCTACAAAATTGTAGTAGGCAGCCGGTAACCCACCACAACAATTTGTAGTGGGTTGCCGGTTGCCTAATAAGCGTGTCCTTAGCGAATCAGTGGGTGCAGACCTCTCATCGCCGACGTAGCCTAGGAGAGTAGTGCAACATGCTCGCGAGAAGTTCCCTGGAGAGATAGACAGAACAGACTATGCCAGTCGGACAGTCTCACATATCTTATCTTATTTTATAACGGGGCAGCGACCACGCCACGATGCACTTCGACCCTCCGAGATCTTTTGTGTTTTCCCCTTGTTTTACTCTTCCTGTGTCCCGAATTAAGTTACCATGAGCTTTACTATTAAGATGATGTTCCATTGATTTCGGGCTCTCACATAAGTTCACATAGCCCAAATGTGGCTCTTATTAACAGTTCAGTAGGTATAAAAAAGCTTATCAATAAAAAAAACCGTTGCCGGCTGCTTTTGCCATTATCTGTGCAGGATCATAAGACCCGGTACCACGACAGCGATGATAATGATGAAACAGCACAGCACACGCTGGCTTTCTGTCCTGCCTGAGCTGACCAGTGGAGTGTCGTCATCCTGTTAATTCGGACAAACATAGAGGAAGCGTGACGTTGCGGGATGTAGTCGCCTTCTTCTGCGAGCCAGCAATGAGCAGAAAGCCGATCAGCCGAAATGCATGGCTTTAATGACCTGCTAGAATCAACGCAGTTGAGGCAGCGGGCGTTAGAATGTGGCTCTACCTGTCGTCCGAATGCACATCTGCGTTGTTAGAATATCCTGCATTAGGCCAGTTGGTGTTACGCCCCAAACTCCTCACGCATTTCTTCCATGTAGGAAGGTCTGTGCCCAGCAATAGGATGTATGGGTGATGATGACCCGATGATCTTTCACCCCGTGTAAAGGCTAAGCGGGCGACCGTAGATGACCAGGTACGTAGTTCCTCGCGTAGAGTAAACGGGCTGTTCTGTAGTTGTTCAGAACTCGGAGGAAAAGATAGTTCGGGATGGATATTTTTCTCTCACAAAAGTAGGTACTACTAAGGTTAAGACATAAATGGCTCTGTTTTCTAAACTGTTTTAGACAATTCTAGAAAAAATAATCTTCTTTTATCTTTCCAATTGTGATACTGACGTATACTTAGTTTGCAAAAATTTTACCACGATAACTGACGGAGAGACTTACAAATTCTTGACGAAAGCCATAACGATATTTGCCATGTCGTCATGAAGAAGAAACCTTCAAGAACTACGGTCATAATTGTAGCGAGGTGTGGATCTTTCTTATCATGTGCAGGTGCGTGTCAAGATAACCAACAGCAGGATCAGTAGGGCAAGAATAAATAATTGCAGCTTTAAGGTTGTCACTATTTATTATACTAAATAAATGGTATACAATCCCATATTACATTACTGATTAAATTAATAATTGAAGATTATGATTTAGACAATCAACCGCTGTACAAGGATCAAAGAGGAAGTGACATTAGCTAAATATGCATAGACAAAGCTTGACAGTTTTAATCTTAAACATATAGACCAAAAGGGTTTCACATTATACGGCCAACATAATGAATACAATTTCAACACTTCCCCTTATTCATTAGTTGTCATAATTACTAATTACATTAACATTAGTAACACAATTTAAATAAACCCACAGCACAGACAAAATGTAACTCCAATCATTACAAACATATCACATGCCCAAAAATTGTAACATTCCAACAACACATTCATATAATTGACTCATTACAACACAAAAAAATATCACAATCTTATACATCCCCTAAATTAAGTTGTGAGATAAAATATTTGTGCTTTATGGAACCCAGAGGCTTAGTAAGTACATCTGCTATCATAGCCTGAGTTGATAGATACTCTACTTTTGCAAAACCATTCTGTATTAAATCCTTTATATAATGATATCTTAAATCAATATGTTTAGTTTTTCTATGACAATATTCTTTAGCCTCTAATAACATTTGTGCACCCTGATTATCATTATACAAAACAATATCCAAACTCTTATTCAATATTTCTAGCAAAAAATTCTTGACAAAATACAAATCTTTACAGACATCAGAAATGGCGACATATTCAGCCTCTGTGCTACTTAAAGCGACACAGCGTTGCTTGCGTGACTCCCAATTTATAATATTCCTACCTAATTTTATCACAAAACCAGTGTAAGATTTACGGTCGACAATATCATTGGCCCAGTCAGCATCTGTAAATGCAGTTAAGTTTAAATTACAGTTTCTATAAAAATATAGTCCATAATTTAACGTTCCCGCCAAATACCTTAATATCCGCTTTAAGGCTAGCCAATGTGATTTGTCAAACCCATGACTAAATTGGCTCAATTGACTACAAGCAAACGAAATATCAGGGCGCGTGCACACCGACAAGTACATAAGAGCGCCCAACAATTCCCTATATCTGTAAATACTAGCGTCAAGTAAACTACCCTCTGGCTTAGACAATTTTGAATTTGGTATCATAGGAGTGGCAACTGGCTTACAATTGTCCATCCCATACCGCGACAGCAATCTACGAATATAATCAGACTGATCCAACGTCAAAACATCTTTAGACCGGTCCCGCCTTACATTCATACCTAAACAAACCTTCAAAGGACCCAAATTATTTACATTAAAATTATCCTCTAACAATTTAAATAGGTCTGTATCTACTGTAGAGCTGTTAGTGAACACATAAAAATCATCTACATAAAGTGCCACAATAATTAAATTATTTGAACTATTGTTTTTAAAATACACACACGGCTCACATTTACTTTGTTTGAAACCATTATTTGACAATAGCTGGTGTACTTTTAAGTTCCACATCCTGCTAGATTGCTTTAATCCATATAAACTTTTAAGCAATAAACAAACTTTATCCTTACTATTATTAAAGCCGTCAGGAGGTTCCATGTAAATCAATTCATCTAAGTTACTGTTTAAAAATGCAGTCTCTACATCCAGGTGGTGTATACTCATATCTAATTCATTAGCTATAGAGAACAACATTCTCATAGTACTTTGTCGCACTACAGGAGAAAATGTGTCGTTATAATCAACACCCCTTCTCTGTGAAAAACCGCGTGCAACTAGTCTGGCTCTAAATTTATCTTTACCTGAAGAGTCTTGTTTAGTTTTAAAAACCCATTTACATTTCACTACATTTTTATCAATGGGACGATCCACAAGCCTCCATACATTATTTTGTATTAGAGCTTTGTACTCCTTTTCCATAGCCAAAATCCAGTCTTTAGCATTATTTGATGATATTGCATCATGATAAGTGATAGGATCAATTTTGTTCATTACTAACATAGAAATATCAAAATCTTCATACCTGATTGCTGGCTTGCCTCGAGTACTTCGCACAGGTCGACCAGCAACAGTCTCAGTCTGCCCGGGACTCGCCACAGCTACCTCCAAAGGCTGCACAGTGACAGTCACTGATGGCTCTAGACACGTCGCGTCTACTCCTTCAGGTGATGTTGCTGCTTCTCTAATCCAGTCACTGTCATCAGTAGACTTCGGACTACGATAGCTTTCCAACTCATCACCTGTGCAGTATTCAGACCCTAGAGGTGAAACAACAGTATTAATATTAGCAGTATTATCACAATTAAATTCATTGTTACAGTTCTCAATATTATTTCCATTGATCTCATTAATCACATTATCATTGTTTGAATTAGATACCATGTCGAAATTATAAAAGTTGACTTCCTCTTGAATCCCTGTACAGCTACTTTTAATATCCTTCATAAATTTGTTTTCCAAAAACACAACACTTCTAGAATAAATTATTTTCTTAGGATTTGTGGGATTTACTAGCCTATAGCCCTTAGTGGTGACACCATAGCCTACAAATATGTGCATGGTAGATTTAGAGTCTAATTTTTTTTTTCTGTTCAGGAATAAACACATAGGCAACACAACCAAATACGCGCAGATGACTTAAGTCTATATTTGACCCAGTCCAAACTGACTCTGGCAATGATCCCTCTAAAGCGCGGGTTGGGCTTCTATTTTTCAAGTAAAGAGCAGTCATCACTGCCTCCCCCCAATAGCGCCGGCAAAGACCAGACTCCTGCAGCATACATCGTGCTTTTTCCATCAAAGTTCGATTCAGGCGCTCAGCAACACCATTTTGTTGCGGACAGTAAGGAACTGTAACTTGATGCAAAATTCCTTCAAGTTTCAAATAATTAACAAATTTTTTGTTGCAATATTCGGAGCCGCCATCTGTCCTCAAACATTTGATAAGAAAGCCCGATTGTTTTTCAACTAAAACCCTAAAATTTAAAAAATATGACATTACCTCACTTTTGTAATGAAGCAAGTAGCCCCAGCTTTTCCGGCTGTAGTCGTCCGTGAATGTCAGAAGGTATCTAGCTCCTCCCCAGCTGCATACTGACATTGGGCCACAAACATCCGAGTGAACAATCTCCAGAGGTTGACATGCACGCTTTGCTCCACTCAAGGGATATGGTGAGACCGCCATCTTCCCCTCAAGGCATGCAATGCATTTCTCTAAAGTGGCCTGAAACATAAGGTGGTTAGTCCTACGCAGAGCACACATACCTTCATACCCGAGATGACCCAATCGTTTATGCCATGTCGCAGTTGGCACAGTTGCCACCAGCGCACTCTTATCCCCCTGGCCTTGGTCCGTCAGGGTGGCGGAAGAATGACTCAGCTGCTGCGAACATAATCTATAAGTTCCATTCACATTATAAGCCCTACCTAAACACTTTCCCAAAATGCTACAATTTTTATAAAAATTACACCCTTTCTTATTGAACACAACAGAAAAGCCTGCCTCTGTAAGCTTACTAACAGATAAAAGATTTGTCGACAAGTCTGGCACAAGCAATGCATCACTTGAAATAACACAATCATTACTCAGTATTAACTTCAATGTACCTAATCCTTTACTTTCTAAAGTATCATTGTTAGCAATACACACCTTATTTTTAATAAGTTTAATGTCTCTAAGCAGCTCCTTATTATTACTCATATGGTTAGTACAACCAGAGTCCACTAGCCAATCACTCTCATATACACTTAATGCCTTCTCAGCCACTAATAAGGTTTCTTCCGGTTTTCCAGAGTTATTTTTATCTCGACGATACTTGAAACATTTTGATTTAATATGTCCTGGCCTCTGACAGTAGTGACATATTATCTTTCTATCTTTTCTCACAGCAAAGGCAGTCACCGTTTCATTATTGTTGGTCTTTCGGAATTCCTCTTGAAGTAAACGGGTACGTACCAACTCACTGCTAAGTCTAGAAGAAATACACGCTGTCTCCATATTTGATACAAGAACATCATACTCTGACGGTAAACCACTTAGCAATATCTCGGCCACCTCAGCATCCTCAATAGTGCGGCCTATATCAGCCAATTGTTGCACCAGTGTCATGACTGTAGTGATATACTCACTCATGTTTGCAAACTGCATAAATTCTATACGATGGAGCTGGCGTAAAAGGAGAACTCCCCGATATAAACTTCGATCGTCAAATACATTTGCCAAGCTGTCCCATGCTTCCTTAGCCTTCTTGGCATCTCTCACATATTGGTACAACGTTGGACGAACCAGCAAACATATGCGTGCCAAAGCTCGTTGATCACGTGTAGAATCTGCTTCAATAGACGAAATACAACAATCCCACAATCCTTCAAGTGTAAGGATATTTTTCATAATAAATTTCCAGCTACAATAATTGGAAATGCCCTCCAATTTTTCAACGTGGACACCAACAGCGCCGCTTCCCGTGTAGGTCGGCTGCACAGAGTTTTGCCCAAAGTTGCCGCCCTGATCATCGCCCGCCATGGTTATCAAGTGATCCAAAGAAATAAATAAATAAACAGGAATCTTCTGACCTTTATCTTCCTGGGCTCATAACCTGTAGCGAGGTGTGGATCTTTCTTATCATGTGCAGGTGCGTGTCAAGATAACCAACAGCAGGATCAGTAGGGCAAGAATAAATAATTGCAGCTTTAAGGTTGTCACTATTTATTATACTAAATAAATGGTATACAATCCCATATTACATTACTGATTAAATTAATAATTGAAGATTATGATTTAGACAATCAACCGCTGTACAAGGATCAAAGAGGAAGTGACATTAGCTAAATATGCATAGACAAAGCTTGACAGTTTTAATCTTAAACATATAGACCAAAAGGGTTTCACATTATACGGCCAACATAATGAATACAATTTCAACAATAATCTGTATTCCTGTCCTTAGGTGCTATTGTAATAATGAATCTACCCATTAGTATGTAAAAACTTTGATTTCTCTCGCTTCTATATAAGCATAGTTATTATGTATTGCTTATTCCTGGCTTCCACTTTCTTAGTGTCCTTGTACTTCATTTCTTCTCCCTGCAGAAAACTCCCTGCCTGAAAGAGATTAAACTGGTGCTTAGCAATAATAATATTAATATTTGTCTATTCGAATAAACACAAGCAAATATTAGATGTATATTTTACACTATGGTTTAATATACATTGGGCTATAAATGTAAAAAATATGTAAGTTCTTTCCCATTTCTTTTTCAACAAGGCAAAAAAGAGGGGTGTTTTAAGCTTGACGTGTCTGTCTATGTATCTGTGTGTCTGTCTATGACATCATAGCTCCTAAGCGAATGGAACAATTAAGATTCCGTTTTTTTGTTGGAAAGCTCACGTGATAAGGATAGTTCTTAGCTTTAATTTATGAAGATCAGTTCAGGCGTTTGATGACCTATCAACTCTTTCCTAATTGACAAAAGGGTTTTACTAACAAACACAGATCTGATCTAATTTGAAATTTGTTTCTGTGTTACGTTGGTGGTACTTCCAAGACATGATAACCTTGAGCTGATCCTGTACCATCAAATAGTCTGCGGGATGATCAATTCTTCAGAAACTTACAGCGGATATAGCGTGCTTGGGCTAGTAAGAATAGTCTCAATGAGATGGTGTTAGATAGATTATAAATGAGGCCGGGGGTTACTTAAAATTTTAAATTTTATATTATATTTTAAGTATCGATATGTTATAATCACAATCTTTTATTACTTTTATTACACTACGCACATTTCAACCAGGCTTATCTGTCTTTTTAAGTAGGTTTGATAAGATTATGCCAACGAATGAAGATATCAATATAAACTGCAAGAAATCAACCAATCGACTATTTTGTTGAAGTGCTTTGTGATAGACCTGTAATAAATGAAAAGTTAATAGTGTAGGTACTTGTTAATAGTATATCTTTGTAAGTTTCTGTGTTAAGAATGAGTAACTATCCTCCTCCGTACGGATCGAAACCTCCGCCGTATTCTCCGCCGCAGCAGTGGTCATCAACATCATGGAATTATCAGACTCCAACATATCCATACTACATGGCGGGCACCGTCATGATGCCTGTTCAGGTGCCGTCCAGCACCTCATCTCAACAACCGACTCACGTAACCAACTATATAACTACTCCACAACCACATGCGCATACGGTAACCAATTACGTCAATCCCCCACAAGCGCAAGTCAATACCGTCAACTATATCACTCCTGAGCCAAAAGTGAACACTGTCACCCACTACGTCACTTCTCCGGAACCACAAGTGAAGACGGTCACTCACTACGTCACTCCTCAAGAGCCATTAGTGGAAACTGTCACCGACTTATTCACTACTCTAGGATGTGGCGTAAAGAAGGTTACAAAACATATAATTTCCCCGGAACCACGTGTGGAGACAGTCACCAGGTATGTTACATCCGAGCCTTCTAGCAGAATAGTCCATGTCATCGAAAGTCCTGTGGGTGTTGAATGGGTTTCTACCTATCCAGCGAACACTGATCATCTAACTGGCAGAGCTGTAATGGGTGGCAGTTGTAATGGGTATAATATATGGATAATAAGAGCTTGGCACAACGGAAGTTTAGTTCCTGGTAGACTGATAAAGTCAAGACCAAAAACCGCGGCTGTACCATACAATGGAAGGGCTGTACAAGTAGAAGAAATTGAAGTACTTTGTGCAAAACCTGAAAAGCTGAGATGGGAGTCAGCTTCACTGGGCAATGTGCCCCCTGGTGCGATACCTGGCGGAGTCACAGCTGGTGGAGAGACATTATACATTGGCCGAGCGAAGTATCTATCTAACCTATTAGCAGGAAAAGTGCAGCCAAGCCACCAACGCTGCTACATTGTGTACTGCAATCAGGAAATCGCTATGGAAAACTATCAGGTATTGGTGTCTAGGTAAGCAGATTTTGTGTGTAAAATTGTCAGTAAATGATTTTGTTACGAACCTGATTTGACGAAACAAAGTAGTTTTCCATTGAAATCAATCTACCAATTCACTACCTCCACCTCATTATCAAGCACAAAGAAATTGAGGAACTTCTTTCTTTGTCGTACTTCCGGAACTTCTTTGCCAACACATGTGTTCCCTCCTCCCTATCACATTAAGGGTTCCTTCAAAAGAGGCGGGTAAAATCACCTTTGGGGCCGGCAAGGTTACTTCGGCTAGAGCAGTGGCAAAACTGTATTAGCTGTCTTCGCATATGGACTCTTTTTACCGCTTCACATCAGGTGGTGTTGAGTCATTTGCCATGCTTTGTATAAAAAAAAAACCATTTCATATTTAATCACATCAGTGAAAGTTTTGACAGCGACCATTAAATCAGTGGTGTATTCTTTGATCAGTCCGAGTTCTTATAGTTCGAAACGTTACTATCGTATTGTATTCAAGCAACGTCATCTATTTTTTTATTTCTAGTATGTTTGTTTTAGTATTTTTTTTGTGAAAAAGGTACTCATGCTTTCTTTGCATTATGTAGTTCTTATCAATATTGAAGTCTTTTGTTAATATTAATGTTATTAGAGTTATACAATAAACATTTCTTAACACCCATTGTTTTATTTTCTCCTGTGAACACTTCATTTGACTGCTTAGTTTAGTCCAATCGATTGTGAACTTTTTTTTATTTTTGTTCCGATTCATCTCACAGAGAGGAATCACAATTTCTCATAGTCCGATGGATCGGACAACGTAAACTATTTTTTAATTTTGGTTCGATTTATCGTACAAAGAGGAATCACAAATTCTCTGATTCCGTTTTCCGATCGATGCAAGCAAGCTGCTTACATCACTTTTTTTTATAAATCAAACTTCACCGTTTTGCCTTAAAATTGGCGAAAATAATAGTCATTCAGAGTGCGTTCTTTCACAGTTGATTTGTTATTAGCTTAGTAATTAAAATATAACAAAACTAGAAAAATTTCACGTCCTGAGGCAGGAATCGAACCCGCGACCTTTCGCAATCCGGGCGACTGCTCTGACCACTGAGCCACCCAGGACTTGGGATATCCCTGTGAAATTCTTCTAGTCTATCTGTATTTGCGTTTATGAGCTAACGTCCACCCTACAATGTCGAAATATTCTATTTCAACATCCGAAACGAGTATTTTTACAAATACCGACGATTCGGTTAAGTTGGGGCAGTGCTTTCAAATATTCTTAATTTTTGATTTTAACATTATTATAAATGTTTGAAAAATTACTTAGTAATTAAAATATAACAAAACTAGAAAAATTTCACGTCCTGAGGCAGGAATCGAACCCGCGACCTTTCGCAACCGGGCGACTGCTCTGACCACTGAGCCACCCAGGACTTGGGATATCCCTGTGAAATTCTTCTAGTCTATCTGTATTTGCGTTTATGAGCTAACGTCCACCCTACAATGTCGAAATATTCTATTTCAACATCCGAAACGAGTATTTCACAGGGATATCCCAAGTCCTGGGTGGCTCAGTGGTCAGAGCAGTCGCCCGGATTGCGAAAGGTCGCGGGTTCGATTCCTGCCTCAGGACGTGAAATTTTTCTAGTTTTGTTATATTTTAATTACTAAGTAATTTTTCAAACATTTATAATAATGTTAAAATCAAAAATTAAGAATATTTGTTATTAGCTTATTAGGCACATGTGTCGCGAACGCGATTTGGAACGACTTGAAATAACGTGTAGTCAGTGCCATTGTGTTGGCAGGATGTAAAAAAAGGTAGAGATTGGTACCTTGGTACTATCTGTGGATGTCATTGAGACGTAATGACCGCCAAAATGTGAGTTAATTAAATATTCTTGATAACATGAAGGCTAGCATCAAAGATTTGGTGAGTCCTTATAAGATTTTGTCAAGAGATAATGATTATTGACTGTAACCGGTGGATAGGGAATGGCTGTAGGGGTGGTTTGGAGGCCATTTAGGGGCCGTATGGTCCCGCCATAATTATCATCGCTTAGAGAGATGGTAATATGAACAAAATAGTAAAATGTATGGTGAATTGGGTAGTACGAAAGTAAATTGTCGTACCTACTCAGATTCAATAGCAAGATTATGGTAATATGAACAAAAGAGTAAAATGTATGGTGAATTGGGTAATACGAAAGTAAATTGTCGTACCTACTCAACTCGGATTCAATAGCAAGATTATTTTCAACTAGGTAAGTGTTTGCACAGATTAATGATATATGTATCTACGATAATGTTTGGTTCAAGAAAATTATAAACGCGAAGCAGATTTAAGTACCCGGCAATTCTTAATTCGCAAAGTCTAGATACCCCATTTGCGACAACATGCATATTTTCAACAGAAAGTACCCATAAACTTTAGATTGAAATCCTCCCAGATTAATCAGGTTCTCCGGGTAGGAGATGATTAGTAGATTACTTGTTTTCAACCTGAATTACCAGGCTACCATAACAATGTAGGTGATGTTTAGTAGGCATGTTTATTTTCCACCTGAAGTACCAGACTACCATCACTATATAGGAGATGTTTAGTAGGCACATGTATACTTTCAACCTGAAGTACCAGGCTACCATAACGATGTAGGTGATGTTTAGTAGGCATATGTTTATTTTCAACCTGAAGTACCAGGCTATCACAACTATGTAAGAGATGTTGTAGGTACGTGTATATTTTGAACCTGAAGTACCAGGCTACCATACCGATGTAGGTGATGTTTAGTAGGTATATTTTTATTTTCAACCTGAAGTACCAGACTACTATAACTATATAATATATATATTTTTTGATACAACTAGATGACAAACAAGCTGACGGCCCACCTGATGGTAAGCGGTTACTGCCGCCTATAGACACCTGCAATAACAAGGAAAAGCACTTTGCAGGTGCGTTGTCATCCTGAGGCCTAAGATGAAATGCCGTCCATGCACAGTAATTACACTAGCTACCTTTCCCTTCAATCCGAAACACAGCGAACTGTTTCACGGCTGAAATAAGAAAGGCGGTGGTACCTACCCAGACGACCCTACATACGGGTCTACCACCTAGTACCCGCCGTCAGGACGTGAAATTTTTCTAGTTTTATATTATTTTAATTACTATATAGGAGATGTTTAGTAAGCACATGTATACTTTCAACCTGAGGTACCAGACTACCATCACTATATAGGAGATGTTTAGTAAGCACATGTATACTTTCAACCTGAAGTACCAGACTACCATCACTATATAGGAGATGTTTAGTAGGCACATGTATACTTTCAACCTGAAGTACCTGACTACCATCACTATATAGGAGATGTTTAGTAGGCACATGTATACTTTCAACCTGAAGTACCAGGACCATAATGATGTAGGAGATGTGTAGTAGGCAGGCACATGAATATTTTCAACATGATTTACCAGGCTACCATAACGATGTAGATCACATTTTAATGTTTTTGATGCGTTTAAACGCCTACTTTATTGTAACAATTACAAATGAAGAAAGATATCGATGAAAAAATATATAAAGGAAAGAAAGCGGTGAAGAAATTAGTAGGTTATATCTAGTGCTCCGGTGGCGTAGTGGTAATCGCGTCTGGCCGGAAATCAGGAGACGCGGGTTGGAATCCCGCCTGGAGCATATATTTTTTCATCTTTCTTTATTTGTAGTTGTAACAATGATGTTACAACTACAAATAAAGATAAAGATAAATTGATATAGTAGGCACATGTATATTTTCAACCTGAAGTACCAGCCCGCCTAGCATGACCACCGAAACGCGATATGATAAAGCTATTTATCGCTTCATTCGAAGCTATTTTGAAATTGTATCGAAACTGCGAACTTGTATTGTACATATACATGTTCGCAGTTTCGATAACATGTCAAAATAGCGGTTATATCCAATGATTTTTGACAGTTCGAAGCGATAAATAGCTTTATCATATCGTATCATATCGCGTTTCGGTGGTCATGCTAGGCGGGCAGGCTGCCATAACTATGTAGATGTTTAGCACACTATTATTATTTTCACTGAAATCTCCCGAAATACGACACGACGATTTTCGCGATTGTGGGAAAGTTCTAGAACAAAAGTTATTCACTACTATTGGGTACAGTTAGGAGCAGAATTATGTGCGCTCCTAGAGTGATCAAAATTACCTGCACTGTTCCAGAAAAACAATGCTAACATGTGGTAATAGAATCGAATATTGTTTTTTTTATATCACTGAGGTGACAATCAAGCATTTGGCCTACCTGATGGTAAGCGGTTACCGTAGCCAATAGATGCATTACAGCAAGTTTGTAGTTCTTGAAGAAGTGAAAGTTGACTTCAATGTTTTTTGAAAACTTTAAAAGCTCAGAGAATTCTGATTTTGACTGTACAGTCGACAGCACATCATAAGCGCAAAAGTTCGACCTTGATACCGCCCTTACTCCGTTGGTAATAGAGGCGGCTTTCATAGTGAAACTGATACACTTGATGTGTTGTCGTCTGTACATTTTTTCCTTTTGGCTCAGAGTTTACGCCGGAAAACGAAACCCGCAAACGAAGCATCGGCTTTCGACAGTTGTTAAGTTAATTTACGTCAAAAACCGTCAAAATTCCTTCTAACTTTTTGTAGTATTTCGTTTTCGAAGTGCCTGCTTTTTGACTAGCCTGCAGATGAAGATAAAGGTAAAGGTCGTTTATTTGTATAGCATGTGATTACATTGTCATGCATGATGTTCAATAAGTGAATGAAGACCTTACAACATGTTGTGCTTGTACGTACAAATAAAAAAAAATATTATTGAATAATCATATAATCAGCAGAATTACAAACATTAATTAAATACTTTATTAGGTAGAAAAGGGAGTAGCTTCTTATGCATACATATGAAATGCATCGTATGTTTGCAAATAGGAGGAGATTTGAGGAGCTCAGTGGCGTAGAGGTTTGAGCATTCCCGGGATGGGTCAATTAAAATTTGTAATCTCGACCTCCTCCGTGCTTCTTCGTTTTAACCCACCAACCCGCATTGGGCCAGCGTGGTGGTGTTATGGCCTAAACTCCTCGTGTTTCTCCCATGTAGGAAGGCATGTGCCCAGCAGTGGGACGAATATAGGCTGGTGATGATGATGGTGAAGAATACAATAATTATAAATATTAGACATATTTAAATATGGTCATCAAACTTACTTTAAGTAGTTATTATTGATTATTCATCCATGATCAAAGAAAACATAACATAGCTCTTGCGCTTACGCAATTAAAGAACAGCACAGGTATCTAACGGACTGAAAATAATAAAAAACAAGCTGTAACTATACCGACTCTAGGTCCTTGCAATAGGTTCTACGTTTGCATACTCGCTGTTGTCATTTACATAGTGCTGATTGTGCTTAATAAAGGCAATCATGCCAATTAAAGCTTGAACAAGGATCAGTCATAACAGAGACGAGCTCTTGGAACATTCAAAGATATTTGTGATTCAAAATAAAGTGAAGTGTTCAGAAGGGAAAGGTAAAGTGATTATTATAATGGTTTTTATCTATAAAGTACAGCATATGACGTCACACCACCTAATGTGAAAGGGCGAGAAGAATCAATATGCGACAGCTAGTACAGGATGAACATAGTGGTCCACGTTGTCTGTTCAAGCCGCCTTTTTTTAACGGACTATTGTTGCTGGCCGCAAATGGCCTTTACAGCGTAAAGCAGGCGATAACCTTGGTGAGTGCTCAAGCCTTGAGGGGCGAATTCGCCTCTAGAGGATTTCTAATCGCCATACATCATCTCCGGGGGAGGTGCCCCGCTTAGAGTCTCCAGGGACCTCGAGCCATGATGGAGCGACAAACCTGAGGGTCCTCTAAAGGCTCGAAAACCGGCTCAGGTGAGTCGTATCGTGGAAGGATGGGAGAGAAGTGGCCAGGCAGTGTTCTAGCCGCCTCCACCTTGCCGGTCCTAAAGGAGGTGTCTTTTCACGCCAGTTTTGAAGTAACCCATGTTAAAGGAAGTTGATTCTCTGGTAAAGAATTACAAGCTTTGGAATAGGATACTCGACATAGCCATTTTAAAAACAAGTAGGTACCTATGTTGTGATATTTAGGATGTAAGCAATCTATTATCTTAAACATTTTTTAAAAAATGATCGTTTATAAAATTTCCGAACCGTACAACTTAAATAATTTTCCATAAATTTTCAGTTTCAATTGTGTTCTTGTGTAACAATAGCATATATTTTCTGAATTTGTAAAAAGAATTTGTTATTGCCTATTCAAACTAGTAGGTACTGTAAGGGCTGTTACCATTACATTTAAGTTGTTAAGAATGTTAATGTGTTGAGTGCTTGTTTGTATGTATGTTTGTTGTACGCGACAGGAATGTTAAGTAAAAGCAACCGTCACCGTGAGGAGCGTTTATTGCACTAATATAAAATACATTTAATTATGACATAGTAACGTAAATTGCGATGTCAGCTAAATAATAACAATGTCGAGTGTGCTCGTACAGGTACCATTTATAGGTAAATGATTACGATTATTATTATTTTTATGTGTTGCTAAATTTATTGTGCATAATGTTGAAGTGTAGAGAAGAATTGAATGCTAATTAATAGAATTAATTTTCAAAATGGAACGAGTTCAGATCATTGCTAATTTAGACACATTGCCATTGCCCAATGACTTAAAATGTTGGGTCTTAGAAAAAAGTAATATATCGTTTAATTCAGACAATTTCAAAATCCAAAATTTATGTTAGCAATTAATTAATTTTTAAAGCATAGGATTACACAAAAAATTTCAACATTCCTTTACTAATAATGATCACCAGGAAAAAGGTTAAGTTCCCTTAATCGTCACTCTGCGCATATCGAAATAATAAATTAGAATCTTATTCTGAAATGGAAGTGAGGCAATCTACAGCAGATATGGTTGTCTATAGATAAACGTATGTAGTCGTGCGATAATCAGAAATTCCGTATTGATATCTTACTTTATTTTCGCGAAATAACGAATTAGTCTCCCTTATAATATTTCAAACGAAACTGCTAATACATGTTTACCTGTGATTTAACAAAAATAGGTGTCAAAAACATTCCATAAATAGAAGACATACAAATAGAATCCTTATAAATTAATTGTAACAAAATGTTATTGACGAAGATTGTACTGGGTATACCCTGCTCTTGAGATATTCATAAAATACCAAATGCAAATAAAATAGTATATATTAAAACAATTTTCAAAAATAAATGTTAAGACATGTTCATAAAGAAATATTACGACAGCGTTGCGAAATATCTATGCTGTAGATATTGATAAAATTCCTGTGACTTATAAGCGCTATTATTATGATAAGTGTATTCTCGTTACTTTTATAAAACTGTAATAAAGCCGTACCTGTGTCTGATGACATATCTGTATGACATCTGTCTGATATAGAAGATATTTTAGAACAAAAAACAGGATAGGGCACTGGGACCAGTTTTAGTGGATGCAAGCAAGCCTTACATACAGCTCTTACTTCTGTCCGTGAGAGAAGATGAAAGGTGTGTCAGGCCCTTCCTATTCCAATAATAATAATAAAAATAATAATTGGTACATTGGTACAGTCGACCACAGAAGTAGCTTAACACTTTAGGACCACGTCTCACCGACTATTGCGCTCGTACTTAATAGTGCTACCGTACTTATATTGATACCATAGTTATTGTGACATGGTACTAAAGTGTGCAGCTACTTCTGTGGTCGATCGTACTACGAGATTTATTTGATTTAGATGTATTTATTTTCAGTACTGATCTCACTTTTCTACAAGCGTTGTAATAATAATTGTAATAGTGTCTACACGAGCCGGAATCTTCTCGGTAGTTCAACTCTTGGAACCGGTGTAAATTCAGACACGACAGACAAACAGACATTGATGGTTAGCGTAAGACATGACAGATAGACAGACATTATGACATTGTTAGTTAGCGTAAATTCAGACATGACAGACCCTGTTAGTTACTATCTGTTTGTTTGTGATAGTCATGCAAAGTTATTTTTGACAATTCGGAAGTGTTTCTTGGGGTCCTATTTGAATAAAGATATTTTCATTTCATTTCATTTCCTAATTATTATGACATGACATGTTTTTACGTCTAAGTAGGTACTATATCTTAGAACTTAGAATAATAACTATTAAGGGTCATGTACACGCTGCAATTATATTGTCTATAGCATTCTAGCATATAATTAAATCGAAGCAAGAAATGACTTGTATCGTAGTCGGATTCCCTTTTGATCGAGCTACCTTAAACGCAAGATGCCAATGAAGGCGTTATACCTAAACATGGGATTTGCCTAAAAAGCTGTTTGCCCGAAATGAGAAATGCCTATGAAGCAGCATGCCTGAAATGTGAAATTGACTAAGAAGCATATTGCCTAAAGTCGATGCCTACAAAGCAAAACGCCTAAATTGTTAAATGCCTACAAAGCAATATGGCTAAATGGTCAAATACCTACAAAAGAAAATGCCTAAGTGGTTAAATGTCTAGAAAGCAAATAACACCAAAGCTACTCCCGTTCTCCCGCCACGCTATTTGGGGTTGAACCAAAAACTGTTGCCTTCATTGTCTGCAGACAACAATTTTCTTAAGAGAAATAACGTGGTTGGCCATTCCCTTCTCTATTTCACACACTAGTAAATAACAGCATACCTAGTCTGACTCATCTTGTATTTCAGGCAATCTGGCTTCTTAGTCAATTTCACATTTCAGGCATACTGCTTCATCGGCATCTCTCGTTTAGGGCAAATAGCCTTTTCAGTCATCTTGTTTTTATGGGTAACCGCTGTACAGGCAATTTAAATTCAGGCAATCTGATTCTTAGTCCATTTCTCATTTAAGGCAAACAGCTTTTAAGGCAAATCCCATGTTTAGGTATGACGCCTTCATTGGCATCTTCCGTTTAAAGTAACTCGATCAAAAGGGGTCGGATTGTTGTTTACACACTATGCAAGTCGGTTTTGCGTCAATTTAGTTAAATGCTAGAGACAATGTACTTGCATGCAGCGTGTAATTGAGCCTTTATTCTAAGTACTATCTTCTTCTTCAGCCACTTTCGACCAATCGCTAGGTGACAGGATTAGGATCCGATTGTTTTATTTAGATACTATACAGATTGGTGCTATCAATACGACAATAAAATAAATCTATGAAATAATATAACATTGGCTGCATTAATTCATAAAAATGTCATGAAATTATCAATTGAATACAATGTTTTTTAAAGTTGCAATCCATTTCTATGAACTAATATAGCCCATTTTCTAATTTACTATCGTATTGACGGCACGACTCTGTATAGATTTAATCAATCAATTTATTTGCTAAAACTTCACACTTTTATGAATTAAAAACAAGTGAAGTTATAAGAGGCTTATGAAGTGTTTTGTTTCTCTCACTCATATGAGAAAGAGAAAAGATACAACATATTGTAGCAATGTTTTATCTAAAATAGGTTTATTGAGCGTTTATGAATATAGGCGTTTGTTTATACGCCAAGGACGACCAGGTGTACACGGCCCGCCTGATGGTAAGCGGTTACCGTAGCCTATACAAGCTCGTAGCACCTTGGTCACTTCTCTAATAAATTTTGTAGGCTTAGAAAAATAATCTTCTGAGTCGCTTAATTTCGCTTCGTTAAGTCAATATTAGTCTCTCAAGGCAGTTGTTTGACTTGGGGCTACCTCACTTAGACCAAGAATCACGAGCCATTACTAAGACCAACAGATTAAGTGCTTTTGGGGGTTTCCACAAGGATTTGTCTTAGGCCTAGAAAGGCTTACATCAATTCGGCAAATATTTTAACTCACTCACGTTAATTTTGGTGAAATCATTGTTTTGTGTTAACTAGAAGCTATACTTAGACGTAGAGGTATAAGGTATAGGCATCGAATACACAATAAATGCCAGGCCAATCTCCGCCTCGCACTGATCTCAGTCCTTGTCGATTCGAGGTCTATTGGAGGTCTCTAGGCGCGGCGTGTGCTTACACTTCCAGTTCGAAAACAAACAGTTGCGCGTGTTATCTGTGTGAACTGTGTGCCTGCGACAGTCCAGGCAGTGGTTCAGTGTAATTGTCCTCTCCACTTAGAGCGTGAGACAGAGGTAGCTCGCTCGGTGAAGAATATTTATATTGGGAAGGGGGAGATGTCTCCTATGCTGTTAGCAACGTTTAAGTGGTGTCACAAGCGCTGTTTATCTTTAATCAAGGCTTTGGTATCGCTCACTATCTGGCGAGTAGTTTGCATGTTGTATAAAAAAGCGCCCCTGCACTGAGCACCTTACCCGGCTGAAGATCTTCCTTTATCGCTGATGATGTAGCGAATCCAGTCAGCAGTGGATAATTGAATAGGCAATAAGGATGTTACAATTAGTATTTTACCGGATTTAACTCGCGTTTAATTAGATGTTATATTATTATTATACACCTGACGTTTCGATTACTTCACAGCACCATCACTTTTGACATCTTCAGTCTTCTTGCGACCACGATTACTGTAAAGTAATCGAAACGTCAGGTGTATAATAATAATGTTACATCTAATTAAACGCGAGTTAAATCCGGTGAATTTGTTTCATTTCAGATGTTAAATTAAAATTTGCTTGAATGTGGAGCTATTTAACACAAAATTCAGAAATTATACGTTATTGTTACACAAGAACATAAACTGCAAATTGATGGAAAATTATTGAAGTTGTACGGTTCAGAAAATTAATAAAACGATCAACTTTTTTCCAAGTTTCAATGATATTAGATTGCTTACAATTGGGAAAATTGTTATAAGAATAACGATGAATAAAACCATACATAGGTACAGCATAGTAACACTATTAATTACGTTATTATTGTTATAAGGTGTGGATCCTCTGTTGTCTGCAGGTGCGTGTCACGATAACCAGTAGCAGGATTAGCAGGGGGAATAAAGACAAATATATAGTTTCCAAATTGCTACTGTTTGTTATCACTATAAACGGCACGCAATCGTTATTTAATAAACCGATTAACTTAATAATTAGAGATTAAGAATTTAGACAATCACTTCTAAAACAGGGAGGACAGAGGAAGTGACAAGTAAAAATTATGCATATTCAAAGCTAACGTTTTTTTAACCATAGTGACAAAGGGTCACACATTATAGGGCCAATATAATGAATAAATTTTAACCGTACATTTTAGTAATATAGGAACGCGTGATGTCATCTGTTCCATTGATTATGTTTAGGGAGCGTTTTTGGACGACACGCCTCTGTATCATTCTACTGTAACTGTGAAACTTATTACTATTTCGACCTTACTTATTACTATTTTTTTAGCAATACTTATGAAATGAAAAACCCTACTAATAAACTTCTCAGTGTTACCACATAAACTAATATTATTGAAGAAATAGAGCCTGCCTATAAAAAAAAATCATAACAGCAAACACCATGGAGAAAACGAACAGAACGTTCACAAAGCTAGAAGACCTGGATGTGGAGCAAGTAGCTGAGCTGCTGGGCGACTGGGACATGCAGGAGTTTGAGGAGTTTATCCTGGAGAAGCAGGTGGATGGACGTAAACTGATGGTGAGCGATTTTATTATATAATAATATTTTATGCTTAACGGCATAGCTCTTGACCATTATCTCACGATGAATGATGAAAGCTCTGAAGATGGAAGCGAGCTACACCCAGATTCCTCAACCATAGTGGAACTGGCCATCTTACCTGCAACTACCGGAACACAACAATGCTGTTAGCATTATTGTTATGCCGGCAGACTTGGGTAGGATAGTGCTAGCTAGCCCGCACGCGTAGCACAAGGAACACGAGAAGCTCGAGAAACGGTATCACTCTCAACGGTTTATCCCAAAACTGCAATTTCTCACCCTAAGCATAATGTTTTTTCTAGAATCATTATCTATGAAAGTCTGGACAATTACACCAGTTACAATATAATTTTTCCAGTTTTATTCAGTTTTGTTGAAATGTAAACAAATTAATTTATTGAAAATAGAATTTAGTTCCATCTTTATTTAAAATGCGTCCATTAATTTACATCTAAACAAAACTCGATTAGGTACACTTGAAAAGTTTATCTACAAATCCGTCCTATAAACTCGTTACACTGTTAAATCGGTAAGCTTGACCTGACGGGCACTAAGCTAACTCACCAATAAAACTACTTGAAAACGATCCACAAACAAACTTTTTTAATTTAACCCATTAGTTTTGCAAGAACCTCTAGCACCTTAAAATGACCCTTATTGCGAACTAATAAAATTCAAACTCAATCAACAAATCTTTTGACTCCCAGAATATTTAGATAGCAGAACAGAAAATTTATTTCGGTTGTAAATTCACAGGATGTCACCGAGGGATTGGTAAAGTTATGGAGGCCGAAGGTGAACGCGAAGAAATTAATTTTATTCGTCGAAAACTTGAAACTCGAACCTGGTAAATATTTTGGCGAAGTAAGAAAAGAGGTGGCGGAAATTCAGGTGGAGTGTCAATACCAGACAGTTAAGAAAACAAAATTGGAATCTACAAGTGTGACCGTTGAGGAACTGCTAAAAAAGTTGGTGCCTGCAAAAAGTTTCCTATACAGAAACCAACCAAAGCAAGCGGATCGAATTCCGTCCTACCTTCCTATGGATGTCGGGAAAAAGCAATCTAGAAAATTCTTCAGACTAAGTTCGTATGAGTATCCAAATTTCGATATACTGTCCCGGTTTTCAAAATGCGAAAACCAAGAAGACAGAGGATATTACGCCGTTAAGACCAACAGCAGATATTTTATGCATAAAACTTATAAAAAGCACGATTCTCGAACTAAATATAAGTCTTTGCCGTCAAACCAAGAAGTTTCGGATAAACTACCGGAGGAACATTTTTATGAAGATTTGTGTTACAATGATGTCCCGAAGACTGAAGGAAATACAGTAAACAGATTAAGTCAACCTGTTAACGTTAAACCATGCTTAGTTAAACTACAAGAGTTATTCAACTCGTTTAAAATGCCTTTTTTCAAAAAGCCTCTAGATTCGGTCAATGTAGACGTCCAGTCAGTTGAGACAGTCAACCATAACGGAAATGGTACAAATTTGTATGAGAATACTGATGTTGTTGGGAATATGTACGATTCGGTGCGTGTAACTACGAATACAGGAGGCAATAAAACTACTGAAGAAGTAAGTTACAGATAATGATATTTACACAGCGAAATGTAATATTTCAACCTGTCAAGTCGCAGATTCCAGACACAATTGGTTTTCAATTATCACAAACCCCCGAGGATATTCTGCAGCTTGACAGATTAAGATATTTGGCATCAATTTTGAAGATATTTTTTGTCCTGAAATGTAATTCTTTCAACTTGATTGTATATGCTCCGTTAAACGAATTCTTCCGAATGCATTAACAAAATCAGTTCTCATCAATTTTGTTTCGCGTTTTGGGCTTATGAATTATTTCGTACTCTTGACCTAATTCATAAAGAAACTGACTTATTCACTTGTGCTATGAGCGAATTCACAATGATAGCTGTATGGATCATATTATGTTATGTTTAAATTATTAAATTGCTGTATCTATCGCATTGGGTAAAAAACCTGTAATGATAGTTATAAGTATTTGTGAAAATAAATAAATAAATAAATTATTAGTCCGTCATATGACTGGTTACCAGGCTAAAACAATAACACATGCACATGTATTTTTTTTCAAATTCACTGGAATACAGTGAACTGATTCACGAAAGAAAAAGGAAACTATTCATATTTAAATTCTTTATTGCATCATGTTGTATTTTAAAGGTCTTATAGCCTTTGAAAGTACAGAACACAAACTGAACACAAATCCCCTTGCAGGGCAAGGGGATTTGCAATTTCAATCAATCTATTACAATTGCTCTTCCTCAAGACCTTGGTTTGTTCTAGATCACTGCTGTTGAAGAGTATCTGGAGCCGGTGAACGTGATTAAAGACTACTGTGACGTGGGCATGAGGCAGAAGGAGGAATCTTTGCTGGGATACCTTATGAGCCTGTTCGAACATCGCTTTGGGATTAAGAAAGGTATGTTCTATGTTCTTTTCTTGTTCTTATATCAGGATGTAACGTAGTGCTCTGCATAGCACCGGAGGTGACTCGCCATCACAAACCTCGTAAAGCGCGACCCGCGGGCCTAATAGGCTACAAAGGGCTGTTTCTGACTGAACAGATGCGGTCCGGGCATAGGAGCTGGAAAAGATAGGGCCTTCTACCAGGCGTTACCCTTCCCAGGCTTTACCTTGAAGGTCGTCACACCCATCCATTAGATAACACAACGAATAAGTAGCGGTTGGGGTGTTAAAGTGGCGAGGAAAGGTCTCACCACTCTCGCACCCCACCGTGAGCATGCTGAGAGGCGGATACAAAAACTGAGAGCGCAGTGTCGCACGCTAAGTCACCCTGTGCCCGGAAATCATTTAGAGGAATACCCGCCTAACCCAGCCTGGAGACTGGTTCGCTTGGTACCAGAGGATATGCACAGCCCGTCCAACCGGGGCTTTTCTACCGCCAACTTAAGAGGATCGCCATACTCCAACCCATTACCGAGTTCTCTACACCGTTACGAATGCAGTGAAAGCCGCTCACGTACCGGACTTATGTGCAACGGCACGTAAGTGCGGATACCCCCGCCGAGCACTTCGCGATTCTTCAGGCCACACACACAAGGCGCGTTCGCCGCCCGCGCTCTGACGCCCACCTTGAAAGTAAGCCATCCTACGACCCATGGATGGGTCCGCTGACCTGAAGAGTCCTTTCTCAGCAGAGAACACATCCAAAGACACTTCCCCCCCCCCCCCCCCCCCGTCAGGAACCCACAAGGGCCCCCCTGCCTGGAGATATCCAATCGCGATCAATATTATAATCACCCATATATTAGGTCCATGGGGATTGCTCGAATGCTTTGCAGCCACATCAAACGTGACTACCGGTCCTACAATGGGAGACCACATACGGGGAGGCTCTCCAGCATTGCACCTCAATGCTTAAGATACCTGCCCTTGCTGTCCCGTCTCAAAAATCCAATCTGAAGGCTAATGTTGTCGACAAGAAAAACGTCGAATGTGTATAACCAGATGCAAAGTCAGTCTATGTCCTTTCTCAAGATATGATTTTAACTTCATGTAAAATTTCGTAACACGTAACAGACAGACAGATGTTTTCATTTTTAATATTAGCCTGGATTCATTGATGAATCAAATCATGACTCAAAAAGTGAGTGAGTCAGTGGTAATCTAGCTATTTGTATAGTGTAGATTCTGCCATGGTGACAAGGGGACCACCTCAGAAGTATACTCTATGGAATAAAAAAAAAATCGGTCCACTATCAACAGAGAAACCGGTGAACATGTAAACAGCCGTGTTACAGCGGTAGTCAAAATCAACGTCTTTTACGGAGGTATTTTTAGCCGACTTCAAAAAGGAGTAGGTTCTCAAGGTTAAATAAAAGTAAAAAATAATAATTTTCGGGTTTTATTCTTGTTTGAGTAACCAAATAAAAATAAAACACGGAAGTAATAAAACCTTAGTCCGGTCAAATTAGACCAAAAAATAAGAGTAAAGGTACATAAATTCCCACCAAGCTGAAAATCAGCAAGATTGTTAAAAATATGATTAATAATAAAATTTGAAACTTCCCCATCTATCCCCTGTATGGAAAAAAAATATTCAAGGTCAAATGTCAAAAAAATAAGTTTTTAGCGATTTTCAGCAAAACGGTAAGTTTTATCATAAAAATACTTTAGACAAAAATTGTAGATCATAAAATTATCTACAAAAAATGCATCAATATTTTTTTCCTACGAGCCACCGTTTTTGAGATATACTACTGATTTTCAGCTTGGTGGGAATTTATGTAGCTTCGAATGTCTAAATTGACCGGATATCAAAATACCAATTTTTTGTTTCCGTGATTTGTTTTTTACCCCCGACGAAAAAAGAGGGGTGTTATAATTTTGACGTGTCTGTCTGTGGCATCGTAGCTCCTAAACGAATGGACTGATTTTGAATCGGTTTTTTATGTTTGAAAGCTTACGTGACTAGGATGGTTCTTAGCTATAATTTATGAAGATCAGTTCAGGCGTTTCATAACTATCAGATAATTTGTAATTTGGTGTACTGCCATTTCGGTGACATTCCCATGACATAATTATAACCTTACCTTGAGCTGATCCTATATCAGCAAAAAGTCTGCGGGATCCTTAATTCTTCTGAAACCTACAGCAGATATTGCGTGTTTGGGCTCTTATGAAAAGTCTCAATGAACTGGTGTTAGATAGATGATTAAATGGTGGCCGGGGGTTAGTTATAATTTTTAATTTCATATTTTTATTTCACGAAAATAAAAATTCACGCGTAATAGGCGTTGATTTCGACTATAGCCTTTATAGAACTGTACGTTATAGAAAATACACACATTAGAACAAAGAAACTCGTCCTTTTTTGAAGTTAATTAAAAAATCATCGGAGGGCGTCATGTAATTCTCAAGTTAACCTACTGCAAGTGCAAGTTACTTGTAACTTATTTCGCTCTTTATAAATTTTAACCATAATCTAAAACTTTCAAAACTGAAAGCTGAAGTGGTTTAATTTTGCGAACTCTATTTCAAATACAATACTTTATTAACTTAATGAAGTAATTATTATTCAAGCAGCTTAGCTTACTTACATCTTGGAAGGTAATTTATGTTATAGTAATTTCTATATATTTTCAAATTTAGAAGTGCTTTGTGTTTTGTGTTAAAGTATATTTCTATGATCCATCTGCGGGTCTAACATAGGAAGAGGGCGGATATTATCAATAATTTTTATTGTGATTTTGATGTTAATTTTTTTTTTTAAGATAGCTAGGGAATGAAAGAAAAACGATTCTAATCTTGTTTTTATGATCTGAGATTCTAATTCAGAGCATCCTACTGGAGTAGGTTATATTATGAAATGAATATTACATTAATTGAGTTATAAATTGAACTATACTTATAGGTCAAGTGGTTGCTAATTAAATATACTGAAATGCGCTTAACTGTGCCTAAAGTAAAAGATATGTTATTTATTTATTATGTAGAGGGGGTAACTTAAATTAAGTTTTGATTGAGGAAGACTTACCGAGGAGACAAATGGACCAGGCGGCTTTTATTCGGCACTTTTATATGTATTGTCATAAGGTCGCTGAAAGATCTTGCGGATCTGAAGATGACATATACGTTACTTCATATTGCTTTTGCGTTACTTCAGATTTTGCGACGATTTATTTCCGAAAAGAACTCTTAAAAATAAGAAAACTTTTGATTATAAGTAATCGATAACTTTTATTCAATAGGAAATTACTTGAAATAGTATATTCTCTTACTGTTTGTTTTAATAAAATAATTTGTGGATTTTCGCTTACTTTTCACGCGCAGTCGCTATTTTGTCTTTTTTCCTAGCGCTGAGTCAGTTATATCTCTATTACTAGATAGTACCTAATCTAGATAGTCTCGGCCGAAACAACGTTTCGATAGATCGCCATTAGCTATTGAATATTGATTACCTTAACAATGGGCTGGACTCCGCGTCTCGTAATGTAATAAATCTGGCATTCAGATTCTATTTTTTCCAGTTAAAAATACAATTTAGTTATTTTCACATAAATACGACTGATGTTTATGCTTGTTATGCGGCCGTCTTATATATGTTTTTTCTGAACTTCAATAAAGAACCAATATGTCTTATTTTTGTAATCCTTATTACCATACTGTATAGAACAAAATAATATAAGTGACTTGGATCTCCACAAAGACAGACAGACACAGACTTTGGCATTTATAAATAGATCAGTTCAATAGCTTAGTCTCTAGGAATAAAACAAGTAGACAAACATACAAACAGGTCAAAAGTTACCCTGTACTTGGTCTTCGTAGCAGTCGGGTAATCAAGTTGGACCGAGAACCGTAACGAGTGTAAAGATCAAATGCGTACCTCATGTTATGGACTTCCATCACCGCCAGCACTTTCTCATGGGTTGTTTGGACTTTTTTCATTGAGATGCAGTCATGTGGGCGCCACGTGTGGTGATGTGAAAGTTTGGAACATCGATAACAAATGTTATCGATAGCAATTTTTACAGATAAGTTTATCATTAATTTATTATTTTTGTTTTTACCAATCCTCCCAATTTTTTTATTATTGTGTCGGATAATGGGTATCTCCATCGGAGATTAGCAACGTAAATTAGTAATAATGTCCCTTTTTTCATTCAATCTTAATTTAATTGATCTTTTTAGTAAAATAGCATACTAAAATGTGAAAAGGGAAGACTTTATAATGAAACAAAATGTGTTGTAGTAATTGAACTAAATGAGTTTTTGTAATATGCGACCTGTATTTTATTAATTGTGTTGAAAAAAATTTATAGTATTTGAATGGTAATACAGTTTTGACATAATAATAATAATATGTTATTAGGATTACTATTATTGGTATTTGAAATTTATTAAATAAAATGAATGAACAGTTACTCTTTATTGCACACAAGAGACAAATTAAACAATACAAAGTATTAAATACAAAGCCACTAAAAAGCAATTTCTTCCAGGCAACCTATTGTTTATATGTGTGTATTTTTTGGTATATTTCATAATATTCATAAGTATTATTATAACAAACAACAGATAAAAGGGGTCCTTTACTGTTCTGTGATTCAAATCCACAGATATGCAGTAATCTGACAAGCGGCGTTATAACTCTGGAAGTCTATGACAATTGAAAAATTAATTGTGTCTGGAATTTGATTCTTGACGGGTTAGTTATTGACTTCTTCATTTATTTTAATAAAGCTATCTTAGCATATACTTATTTCACCTCGAACAATATTAATTTAATGTTCCAATTTATCTAATCTGAATTTCATGATAATGTCACCACTAAAATCAGTTGTTATAAATGAGTATTCTCATTTCAGTAATAATAAATATTGTTCTAAGTCGAATCCCAGTCCCTCTTTTTGATGCGACTATATGGCTTCTATCAAAATCTCGATATCGGTAGTAAAAGTCGAAAGTTTCGACATCACTAAAATAAGTAAATAGAATCGTTTTCAAAAGAAAAACGACAACATTTTACAGATGAACATTAAGTTGTACTAAACTTATTCAGTTTGTGCGGGTTTATGTATGATGTACAGTGTCCTAATAATAACGGGCTTAAATATACCGCGTGTAAGTGATGTGTTGCTCTAAACTAAGAGAGGACTTAGTGCTTGTGGATTTACAAACAATTCGAAAATTTTCATGTTCATAAAAATATTTTCACCATTAAAAACTATTTTGTATTATAATAAACATGCACAAAGTCAAAAAACAAATTAAAATCTTCGGGCGCTTCTGCTTTGAAATGTTTCGCATTAAGTTGTATTTTCTCACGCGTACATTAAAATGTCTATCCAAAACTTAGGAGACAATCAAAAGAATGAAATATGAAACACGGAAGATTGCTTGGATTAAGAACCATAAGGTCGCACGAATAGAGAACATTATGACGTGATAAGTATTGGTACATAAAGAACTATTATGATGCGTTTCGGTCGTAATTCGAGTTTCCCCTAACTTTTTAACGCCCCGTATTTTAGTTTCACAATAATATAAGCAAACGGGCGAGCAATTATAGGCTTCGCTCGCTTCGCTTATTCAGCAGTACTTAGGCACAAAGTACGTATGAATTTTATTCCAAATAGATTAAAATTGGCCAAATAAAATTAGAACTAATAATTTTAGGCACGTCAAAGGACCTATAGCCATATTGCGAGCGATTAAATGTTAATCAGATTAATGCTAAGTGAAATACTCAGTCGCATTTGTCATTGTCATTAGGGTAAGTAGATTATTCCTGATTATCATGACACAAATAGCTAATTTGCGGGACTCTTGTTATAACAGAACAACACAATGGATTAGGGTACTTTGTACACTTGAACCGTGTATCTAATAGTTGCACGACGAATGTCGCCTTTATCACGAACGGAGTAAGAGAGGTCCACAGAATACTTTTGAGAGGTCTCAAAGTCAAATTGTTACGGTTGATGTGCTCGCGACTATTGAAGGGTCCCAGAAATGAATGTAGACTAAACTAAAAAAAAAATACCGGCCATATTAAAAACCTCTTCGTTTTTGAAGTCGGTTACAAATAGGCAAACATATGCAGTGTTCAACTGTCCATTTTCTTTTTATTCGCTTTGTTTGGTGGTACAATTCAAGAATATTTGATGACATTGTGACGTTTTGTTGACTTCTGTGTCGCCCGCCATTTTGCCTTATTGAATAATGGTGAAATTGGCGAATATTTTTTTGTAGAAAATTAGAAATATCTTTTGTTTTTTAAGTATGTAGTATGCGGGTCGTAATCCGGTCATTGATGTTATAATTGATGTGGTATTGTCTGTACATGTATATAAGCAGTCTCCATTGTCGTTATCTCTCAGACAATGAGTCAGACTTGACTCAAAGTCCACCAATTACAGTTAATTAAATGTATCGTGTTTCACAATCGCAGATATTAGGATGACCTATGTTGTTTATTTTGATGACTTGCTGTCGACGCCGTTCATACAAAGAAACGTGCGAATTAGCAATTTCAAAAGCGCGACGGCCAAAAGACGCGAGGCCATGCCGCGTTTAAAACAATTGCGCGCGAATTTCAATATTTTTTCACTTTCTTGTTTTGTTTTTTGACGAGTTAATAATAAAATTTTATTTAATCGAATATTATACGAATTAATATTGGAGACTGTTTATTTTACACTTTAAGCACCTTAATCCTATGACACTCACAATAAGGCACAGACTAGTTAGAGATACCAATAAGGTTATATCACCTATAGCAGAAGGCAGTGTGGTTAAAATCGGCTCCATTATTATGAATTGACTAATATCTCTTAGGGCGTTATTACACGACGTTTTCAAATGAATTTTTACCTTTTTTTGTACAACTAGATGACAAACAAGCTAACGGCCCACCTGACGGTAGTCGGTTACCGCCGCCTATAGACACCTACAATAAGAAGGAAAAATCGCTTGATATTGCAGGTGCGTTGTCATCCTGAGGCCTAAGATAAAATGCTATCCATGCCCAGTTTATTACATTGGCTACCTTTCCCTTCAATGCGAAACACAGCGAACTGTTTCACGGCTGAAATAATAAAGGTGCCTACCCAGACGACCCTACATAGGCCCTACCACCTAGTAAAAAGTATAACCTTACTAATATTGTGTTTATTTTCAGTTGGGTTTGCAATACTTTGTATAAAGTTATACAAAGCCACTTCACGATTCAAAGAAGTTTGGTTAATTTTACAAATCATTAAGAAATCATATAATTTTCTGTTCGCAGGACTTTGTAAAAGTTTGAATGACTTCTAGGTAAATGGGGAAAGAAGAGTTTGAGACCTTTTAGTTTGGTCATGGCCACTCTCTGGGCGAATTTAACGCTAATTTTTAAAAATACAGAATGATATATTCATACACTCACAACACTCACACCTATTATCTAGCCCAAAGTAAGCATCATTAAAAGCTTGTGTTATGGATACTACATAACGGAGAAATAATGATAATAATATGTATATAAATACTAGAAATATACTAAATAAACATCCATGACTCGTAAACAAATGCTCGTACTCATCATACAAACATTTGCCCCCGAGTAGCCTGTATAGCAAGGGGTACAGACCGCTCGAACAGCCGGTCGTCGAATAGTATAATGTAGTGGGTATAACTATTCGCTTATGGCAAAATGCTTGAGATTTACAGTTTAAACACTAAAAAATGACTTAGTGACAATGGGACTACCTCAGGAGTATACTCTATCGAATGAAAAAGAATTTTGAAAATCGGTTCATAATTGACCGAGAAATCGATGAACATACATACAAACCTCATCATACATAACCTCAAAAAATAATACTACTACTGGTACTAAAGACAGAATCTGTGGCAACACAAAAAAAACGGGTGGCGTTGTCGACGTACGGTTGACGAATGATCATTGAGGTATTGATAATAATTTTATTATTCCTTGATTGTGATTCCCATAATAGGCTGGCGATTATGATGATGATGAAATGGATATTGGAACCTTAAAAATTATACGTCATCAATTATCAAAACTATCATTAATTATTATTCCTTTGCGTTTCGGATTGAAGGGAAAGGTAGCCAGTGCAGGTAATTTTCATCGAAGGCCTCAAGATGACAACGCACCTGTAATACCAAATTATTTTTCCTTGCCATCGCAAATGTCTATTACAAGCGACGGAAGCCACTTATCACCAGGTGGGCCGTAAGCTTGATTGTCAACTGCCAGATAGACTTTTATTAACATCAAATAAACAAGAAGGATAAAACATTTATTACACAAATCATTTAAGTAGTACTTTAACTCGCAAATTAATTACGAAACTCTTATAATAATAGCTCATAATTAATTAATTACATCATTAATAGGTTAAAGAGCTTAGTTAATTGGTCTTAAAAGGTTTACCGGCAGTTAATTTCTTTGTCAAAATTATGAATCCGATTTTTCTAAGTTCTGCCTGTTTTTTATTAGACAAAATAACCAAGTTCAAATAAAATTATATCGGTAACTTAACCCTAGATAGCTAACCTCCGTCGAATCGACGGGCAGCGCAAAGTAATATCGCTGTATCTTTTTAACGATGCATCCGAATAGAGTGCTTCAGCTAGTCAACTCAGTCGCCGGTGAGGTCTTTTTTGCGTGGCGCACACACCGAACCGATAAGTGTCATCTTTTTTGAGATACGTAGCCGTTTCCCGTCGTTTCGACGGAAAATCGCAGAATGTGGTGAAAACAAGTTTGTTTATTGTGTCACATGTTCTCAAGAAAAGTAGTTTATTTTATATTGTAATTATGTTACAATATAAAATAAACTACTTACTTATATTCTAATGTCCCATGTAACGCCAAAACACTGAGTTTATTGCTGTTTTTTTTGTTGATTTTGTATGAAAAAAGATTTATATGAGAAAATTTTCATTTTTAGAGGTCTAAGTAAAGTTACCGTAATTTTATAAGGCAATAAATAAAGTTGATTCATAAGATGTATTTTTATTGGTTAGCCTTTCAATTAACTATAATAAGCATCAAAACATCTATAAAGTATATATCTTATGATAAATAACTGTTTTTAATACCCGTCGTTTCGGCGGATGGTTAGCTTAAATAGGGTACACCAGAAGGTTGGCTATCTAGGGTTAATAAGAAAATCGTTATTTAGTGTGTTTGAAATTTTATTTAAAAATTGGTCCATATTTTAAATAAAGTTTATGGTAGTAGGCACAATAGTACTACCGTTTACGGAGTGGTGACATCAATACGACAATAAGTTAAAACAGGCTATTCAGTGGTTATAAAGTCCGAAATAAGATTTAAGGTTGTGTTTCAAGAGTTATCTCTAAAAGTTTAAATCCTTATTGACTACTTATTTTCCAATTGAATTAATAAAAGCATCGTCCTGCTCGTGAGGACTCTATAAATGCATACTATGGCGTGCATATCCCACACACACACACACCACACACACACTTACAACCTGCGCACATACTACGATATCGGGAGCAACTCTAGAATTCAATTTTTTTTAGAATTCTGTAACACCCGGTATTAGTTCATAGGAATGTTTGGCATCTTTCAAATCAAACATTTCTCTAAAATAACGCAGCCAATGCTATAATTAAATTTATTGTTGTCGTCAGCGACATGTATAATTAGTGACATTGTTACAACTGAATGAATTGTGTTATCTAATTAAAAAGTATAGTTTAAATAAATAAATAAATACATTGATTAGCTACAATATATAAAACTGAGTACTATAATACGGATGAATGAGAAAACACAACTTGTACAACGAACAACGGTCACATATCAAATGGTTACTGACTGAAGGATAAATGAAATGATCAACTGACGTATAATCTAATCTCTACTTTTATACAGAGGTAAAACTTAATACCGCGATGCAAAGATACTTGGCGCCATCAAAGAATAGAATTTAGAACTAGTTTATAATTTATTTTATGACATTATCTCACGTAATAATAATGCAGTTTTGGCTCAAAAACAATTTAATAAAATTTAATAAGTAAGTTACCTCAACAGACTATGCGTTTTGTATTTCTGTGAAATCTTCTCATAATGCTGTAACAATAAGTGCGATAGTGGTGTGAGTAGAATGTGCTGGGTGGTGACTGTGAGTGTGCCTCTGGTGTGTAACCTGGGCAGCAGGCTGCGAGACAGCATCCTGGACTTTGTTTACAGGACCCTGCACTGTTTTACTGACGTCATCACAGGTGAGCTTAAGGCAATAGACACTCTGAAAAACTTCGCTCTTCTATATGTAATGCCAGGCAGCTACAAGATCTAACGGATCTGTACCTAGCACGAACACTTTTAAATTTCGTATCGCCATCGTGTCGAGTAGTTAAGTTAACTTTTGTCTGGCTTTTGTTTGAAATATTAAGCGTGCGTGAACAATACAATTATCATAAGAATTTTAAAAATGTTCATCATGATATACATTTCTTCATATCTTTATCTGCATACGTCTAAAACTAGAAAACAAGAGAGTTAAGTAAAGTAAAGTAAACAATATTAGATAAAACCTATTCAATACGAAATCACTTTAAAAAGTTGGTCCAATCGTACAATCTATCGTGTCTTTTCGCATATTTTTTTTTTTCTCACACTGAGCAGTTATATCCTTATGCCTCTATGTCTCTGAGGTCTCGGCCGAAATAACATTAAACGATATAGCACCTTAATATTTGTGTACAAGTATAAAATTGCCGTATTGTAGTTACGATGTGGAATTTTATTTTTGTATTTGATTTGAAATTGGCTTTACCATTTTTTTAAATTTTTTTGGATAATTTAAGACATCCATTGTTAAGTAAACGCAGTGAAAAAAAAAACTTTTTAATAATAGAAAAAAATACAAAAGATCTAAACACTGAAATCGGCTACATAAGTATTCTATATGTTCTACTAATTGACGCTCATTTTCAAGTCATACGTTTAAAAAATATAGTATAATTTCATGTGAAATCCCGCTTTTAATATGGTATTTTTTACCATTCAGACTTTGACATTGACTAGATGAAAACAAAGCAACTTTCGCCATGGTCGATCCCGGAATAGATCAATCAAGCTTCTCCTTGCTTCGGGAGGCACGTTAAGCCGTTGGTCCCGGTTGTTACTGCAACTGCTTTTACCCACCAACCCGCATTGGGCCAGCGTGGTGGTGCTATAGCTCTAACTCCTCATGTGTTTCTCCCGTGTAGTATGGCCTGTGCCCAGCAGTGAGACGTATAGTATAAGCTAGTGTTGACGGTTTAAATCTTGCATTTTTTTTTCATATTACAGAAACCAGTGACCCAAACCAATCCGAAGAATCAGATACAGACGAAAAACCACATGAAAACGTCCAAATACGCCATGAAGACAACAAGATGGCGCCGGATCGTGTCACTCACAAAATGGCGGATAGGCCGCTTCCGGTGCCAGTGGAGAACGAACCTTACTATATGAACGTGGATAGAGCTGAAGCTGAAAACTTGTTAAGGGGACAACCAGATGGGACCTTCATACTGCGACCTTCCAGTCAGGTGAGTGGTGAGGGATTTGATGGTATCTGCAACCAAGATCAAGCATAATTGTATCTTTTTTTATTAAAATGGTCTTGCCCAGAAAAATATATCTTAAAAGTGATCCCACTTTCCTATTCTATTTTTTTTTTTCTAGATGTGTTCCCATGTTTCTAAGATTATAATCACCGCGACTTACTGTGCTTTAAAATGAATAGTAGGCCGCGGACGGAAGCTAGCAATAATGATTTACGATTATATGACGCCTTCTGACGTGACGCGTCAGAACGGAATCGGTTTCATATCATTCCTATGGTTAGACTTACATTAATCTATCGTGACGTGTACGATACGAAGGCGCCAGAAGGCGTCAGATAAATGTAAATCCGGCTTTACTGTATTTTATGGACCAAAAAACTTTTTTTTATTATATTTTATGCTACATTTCTCCAACTATTTGGAGACATCACAGAAGCATCGAACTTTAGATTGACTTCATGTTCTGCTCATTTCAACTGAAGTCTTATTTTTCCAGTCAAACCACGCTTACACCCTCAGCGTCTCGTGTTCTGATGCCGTCCACAACGTGGGGGTGCGGCGTCGGCCAGACGGTCGCCTGGCCCTCGGCTTTGCTCGGAGAGGGGAAAGAAGCTTCATCAGCGTGCCGTCTCTGCTGCGGCACCACAGGCGGCGGAGGCTGCTTCTAGTGGCCGCTGGAGGAGTCCTGGGAGCTACCACGTTGACAGATACTCCGCATTATTACCAGACTCCGACAAATATACCGATAGGAGCTTCCACAGCTGATATTTGAAGAGGCTGAATTTTTAGAACATACTAGAGAATATTTTTATGTATGTAAAACATGGATGGTGATGGAAATCAAGCGTACGGTTCGCCTAGCGCCTGAAGGTAACCGGTTAGCGTAGTGGCGGCACTACTCACGCACCAAAGTGCAAATTCAGTCAATTATTCATTTAGTTATTATTCAGTTAATTATTCATCTATTTATTATAAAGTTTGTTACAACCTATGTATTATGCTTACCGTACGTAGCATATTGTCATAATCTAAGATTATATTGGCACGTAGAATTGGTATGACGGTGTGAATATTATCTTTATTTTAGATATTATATGAAAATTTCTTTCCGGCGAGGGGAGGATACTATCCGGCAGAGATCAGACGACCGTGGGTCATGGCGACGGCGAGGAATCGGAGGATAATGCGGGCGTTATCGAACGTATAATTATTGTTGTTAACTCTAGGATTATAATTAGCTTTCTAAATGGCACATAAATTATGTATAGTGCTAAAAGCAACCGATGAGCTCGGTAGTGTTTGAGCGCTCTCTCTTCAATACGTAAACAAAGCAACTTTTGCCATGGTCGACCCTGGGTGGGTCTAACAAAGTTTGTTATCTCGAGCTCCTCCGTGCTTCGGAAGTCACGTTAAGCCGTTGGTCCCGGTTCTTGCTGCAACCGCTTTAACCCACCAACCCGCACTGGGCCAGCGTGGTGGTGTTATGGCCCAAGCTCCTCATGTGTTTCTCTCATGTAGGAAGGTCTGTGCCCAGCAGTGGGATTGATATAAGTTGGTGATGATGATGAAAAGCAACCGTATAACTTTAAAAGGTTCTTTGAAAACCCACATCTAGAAACAAAGAATTACTTCTCGTTTATCAATGAACCAAAGATTATGATAAGGAGTCAGGTAAACTATGAACTTAATAAGCTAATTTAGATTGTTCCCAACGCAGACGCCACGCCTTAGTTTCTAGTTTCCTATACTGTAAGTTTGTAATCTTCAAGGAATACAATTAACTTTTCACTACAGGTTTAATCTAAGAGTAGTTTTAGTAAAATGTTGTTACTAAATAAATGATTATGGTCATAATGGGTCTGTGGATCTGTATTTGTTGTTTGTTTTTTCCTGACCAGCTCGATGGCGTAGTGGTTTAAACGCTTTGCTTTCGATTGCGAAATCATAACAACTTACGCCATAGATGATCCCGGGATGGGTGGATTCCCTTTTTTTTATCGCTGAGGGGAAGCTCTACCAGCCTTTCACCGAACAACAGGCCATGGGAAGGTTAGTGGATGGGTGGAGCACTAACCTTTTCATGGCCTGTCGTTCGGTTACAGTCCAAACTTCTCATGTGTTTCTCCCATGTAGAAATACCTGCCTTATTCTGCCTTATTCAGAAACTGTCGGATCACGGATTCGATTCGAAAAGGCACATGCCGTCTCGCTTTGACGCACCGTGATAAAAAGTGACAAGTATAGAGTTTCCGAAATTCGAATATTTTCCGACAGTTGTGAATAAGAGAGCTGTACAGCAGTGGGACGTATATAGGCTGGCCATGATGATATTGAACCTTTGTGGATCATATCAAACACATTAACGTAACTTTACCCTATGTTATAAGAGTCATTTTGCAGCTGCTGTTTTGCATTGAGCCAAGTTTGCTGACTGTTTTCTCTGTCGTACGTACTACCAAAGTACTCCTAATTCCGGTAGCGCGCCTAAAATTTGATGAAACGTTTCTCTGTCGTACTACCAAGTTTAGATATTTTTCCACGCATTTTGTTTATTTATACAGGGTGGTGCTGTCAATACGACATTAAATTAAAACATGGGCTATATTAGTTTATAGAAATGGTTTGCCACTTTCAAAAACATCGTATTCATTTGATAATTTCATGACATTCATTTGTATGAAATATTATAACATTGGCTGCATTACTTCATACAAATGACATGAAATTATCAAACGAATAAGATGTTTTTGAGAGTGGCAAACCATTTCTATGAACTAATATAGCATATGATTTAAATTACTGTCGTACTGACGGCACCACCCTGTATAAGAAGGTATATCTATATTCCAGTGTTTTAGCAGCGTAAGATTGCAGTTTCTTATAAATAAAACTGATGGACATGAAATTCTAGATTTTTTTGTACAGAAGACAGCACATCAAGTGTAACAGCCACACTACGAAAGCCGCCTCTATTACGAACGCAGTAAGGGCGGTCTCAAAGTCAAACTGTTACGATTGATGTGCTGTCGACTGTACATAATTGAAAACAATTACTTTTAAAAAGTGAAGTGCTTACAATTGATCTTAGAGCGTATTCAGAATGGTACCACTTGACGTATGACTTTTACAATTATCACTAATAGAAGGAATTGCTTACAGAGTCCTGGGAGGCGCTAAGTTATATATTAAATTAGTATGAATAATCGTCGTGTAACCGTAATAAATTACTACTTCTCCTAAATTACCTAATTTCCATATAATAATGGGACGATTTTTATCAAATGTATAATAATCATCATCATCATCATCATACCGGGTTATGATGTCCACTTCCTCATCGCTTTCCAAATGGAACTCGAAGCCCCGCGACCCTAACCAGCCCCTAATTCTGCTATTGTATTTTGATCTGAAACAAATCGGAAACGCTTAAGTTACAACGTTTTTGTATTCTGCTAACTCAACGCAATCGAAACGTAGCCGAAACGCATCAGTTTGTATTCTATTATCGAACACGTAACGGGAACCGTTCGGTTCAATCATTGTTTCGTATTCTACTAAATATTTAACATTTGTGGCAGCCGAAACGCATCGATAGTTCTTTGTTCGAACTGTCCAAAATTAACAACTGTCTAGTCACTAAGCCAAAATATATTTGTTTCTTGCAATATTGGTAACAATTATCGAGCCGAAGTTGAACCAACAGAGAGCGTTTCGTTAGCGTTCCGGCTTTATAAGCAATGTCAGTGGAATACCTTTTTGTATTACAACCGCATTGGTAACGATACCGAACCGCAGCCGATCCGTTTAGTAAAATAAATAGCAGAATTGACCCACAGGTCGTCTGTCCATCAAGTGGGAGGCCGTCCTATTTTACGCTTCCCGGTACGTGGTCGCCATTGCCCCACCGGCCGTCCATTCTGCGTTCTATGTGCACTGCCCACTGCCACTTCAATTTGCTAATCCTATGAGCTATGTCAGTGACTTATAAGTGTAAGTGTATAATAAAGTTATTAAATTCCCCTTAAAATTAACGCATATAATTAAAGGAGTAGATCTACCTCGCCGTTATTTTAATGATATCGGAATCTTATTTAACGTAGAATCCTCCAAATGGGCTTCAATAACCAACGGGAAAAACCATTTTACCCTAAATGCGATGAACTGGAAAAAATATTGCCAAATTATTTCAACGAGCCTAACTCTCACAATGGGATAATGGCGCGCAGAAGAACAATACATTCTTAAACTTAATCGCTTTCTACTTAAAACCAAGAAGGGGCGGAAACGTCATTAAACAAGAGCGACTGCACACGGTCAGATGATTTCAATCGCAGCTTTATATGGAAGAGAGATAAAAGAAGTACCTAATAATAACTTTTTTAGAAAAACGGTTATAAGTGTAAGTATTTTTTTATACAACTAGATGACAAACAAGCAGGGTGGCCCACCTGGTGGTAAGTGGATACCGCCGCCTATAGACACCTGCGATTAAAAAATGGACTTCTTATAACACGTGCGTTGTCATCCTGAGGCCTAAGATCAAATGCCTTCCATGCCCAGTAAACACTGGCTACCTTTCCTAAACATTTGACTCGCCTCGCGTCGTCCCGTGACCACGACCGCTGTAAAGTAATCGAAACGTTGGGCGTATAATAATAATGTAACATCTCATTAAACGGAGTTAAATTGGTTTCATTTCTTGAAGATCTTGTTCGTCTGCGGTCCGCCTAAAAGACATAATGATATTAATTTTTCAACTTTTGTTTGTTAAAGGTCAATAGGATAGAGTTGACAAAGGCGAGGAAATGGTGTTGAAGAATATCTTGCTGTTTTGACTGTTATTTTACGGGACATTTGAGGCATCTTTTCTTAAATCAGCGAGATTTTCTTCACTGGACCTTTCAACGAAGGATTTGATGGTACCGTATCATTGTAACTAAAGTTGTATCGACTATTGTCGAGAAATAACTACGGTCGCAATACCTAATGTTTAAAATATCTGAAGATCGTTTCACGTAAGTAAGTGTCTAATAACTAATGAACGAAATTCCTAATGGACGATTCACCTACAGTCAATGTACCTACAGTTGATTTATCTAAGGTTAATTAAAGTAATGGACGATTCACTTATTGTTGTTCTGCCACGGCTCCGGCGGTCCCACGCGACCTTATCGTCGCAGATGGTTTTCGCCCACCACCGCAGCTTCGGGCTTGCTGGCCAATTACCAGCCGCGGCGTTGGTCGTCAAAACCACCAGCTCCTCAGCTCGCGGGCCGCCTCGCCCTTCCGCGCCATCACGGGCTTAAATTAGGCAGTCTTGGGCAGTCTAGGGGTAGGGCAGACAAGACTACGTGGTGTCGGTTTTACAGCGATATATTTCTGTCACTGAATTTTAAAACGCAACGGTTGTTTAGGTTCATAAGACAACATTTTAGTTAAATTATTTCAAATGTAATTGAAACTGTCTCTGGATGAAATGATTTTCTTCAAACAAGCATTAGCTCAATAAAATGGTAGATTGATCGTTCATTAGTGCAATTAACTTTAGTTTATTTGATATTAGGTGAGTTAAGGAGTAGTTCAGTCGTTCAATATGCGTTATGAACGTAAGCCAATCAAACGTAGTTATTTCGACAATAGTCGATACAACTTTAGTTATAATGATACGTAACCATTTTGATGCCATCATATTATTATCAGTCTCTGATATCCACTGCTGAATAAAAGGCTCCCCCATCGAACTCCAAATGGAGCAGCACCCATACCACCATCCTTTGTTGCGATCCAGTTTAGGACCTAAACTGAGTAGAATCGTTAATTCGTACTACGACGCTGTCTACGGCTATGACAGCGATGCAGTTTAGGAACCAATACTGAACCGAGCGGAATATGAATCGCTTTTATAAAGATGGTGGTAAGGCCCCAGCTCTAAGCAGCCTGCATTCCTGTTTCACGAGATATACTTAGGTGGCGTTTTATTTGTGTTTGTTTTTTTTATCAGTATACTTTGTTTTATTGTTTTTGAATTTTTAATAATATGAACGATTTTCACTTCTAAGCCGTTGAACCAATTTTGATGTTTTGGCACGGAGAAAGATAAGATCATGTACAAAGACATAGGCTACTAGGCGGTCACTCATCATCATCACCAGCCTATATACGTCCCACTGCTGGGCACAGGCCTTCCTACATGGGAGAAACACACGAGGAGTTTGGGCCATAGTACCACCACGCTCTGGCCCAATGCGGATTGGTGGGTTAAAGCGGTTGCAGTAACTAAACTTACTTACTTAATTAGATTTTGTCACGAATGACCTAGCCGTGAATATATTGATGTTTTATGTAATGTTGGGGGATATTCACCGTGTGTCAAGATTTGAGACACCAAATTGTCTAGGGTATTACTGGTCGGTAAGTTATAACATGCGAAGTGACACGGGGTTGGTTATTGATGGCGAGGCGTTTTATATGCATGGGGATATATTTTGAAATCCTGCCAAGTAAATGAGAACGGAGCAAAAAAGGACGCCATCAATTCGGCTCTAATTTATTTTCTTACCAATGAACTCTGTCATATTATCCGTCATCAGCGGGGCTTAACACTAAGTAAAACATAAGTAAAACCCCGCTTGTTTACAAAAGCCACTTGTAAAACCATAATGTCAAGTATTGTAGATAGAACAACATTACATTCGCTATTCACATACACACTAATTACTTTTCTAATTGTCTAATTACTGGGCATGGACGGCATTTCATCGCATCGCACGCAATGACATGACGCATGACAACGCACCTGCAACATAAAGTGATTTTCATGAAGTGAAATCCTTATACCATCAGTTTCTTGAGTAAAATGTTGACCACAGCGTGAAACGCCGTGGGAAGAAAATGGCCTCAAATTGAAAGGACTTTTTTTATACAACTAGATGACAAACAAGCTGACGGACATTACTTCTATTCCTGTTATACGTTAAGTAATCAATTTTTAAACTTCAGTAAGTCTAAGTTATTCCATTCAATTCGAAGTCGCCAGCGTATATTTCATTGTGATGTTCAGCAATGAGAGTTTTGATTGACAAATCCACTTAAAAAGATATTCAGGACTCCGTCAAAGCTTACTTTTGTCCGATAACAAACGTAATATCTTGGGAGATGCGATAGTGGTCTTTATATGCTCCGATATAGACTCCGAATAATCCGAAAAGCTGTCTAATATTACACTACACACATTGACCGGAAATTTCATTTATCATTATATTACTTGCGGTCTATACAAAGTATGTTAACATAGTCATATAAATACTATGATGTTATCAAAAATTCAAAGCTTTAAAATTAATTTAGTGGTTTTATGGCCCAAACTCCTCGCATGTGTTCCTTCCATGTAGGAAGGCACGTATAAAGACAACTAATCATGAATATCACCTACTAATATTTTATTTTAAATAAAAATTTACGCTATATCACCTAGGTAAAATGATTCCTAGGTGATATGAGGATATTACGAATCACCCTTTTTACAACTAAGTGATATCACCCAGGTGAACATGTGGAATATTATGTACAGTCGAATTTAGAAGTGTATAGAGAAACACTCAAGTACACCAAAGTCATAGAGACAACCATAATTTTTAAACAACATATTGGTTAATGTGACATTGTACTAAAGTGTTAATCTACCCCCCTGACACTTTCTATCACGATGCGTCAAAGCGAGACGCAATGTGTCTTTTCGAATCAAATCCGTAGTTAGACAGTTTCTGGATAAGTTCTGAGTAGTTATGGGTCTTGTGGCTGTATTCGGCCGTACCAAAGTTTTTCTCTCGATCCATCCGATATATCTGATCGTAACGTCTAAATAGTCTAATTAGTCTTGAAGTTATCTGCTATCTCTTTTTATTCACATCAATCATTCGGAACTGATCCGCATCTGTAGTCATGAAGCCCGTATTTATTTTTATTTTGTTTTAATAGAATATGTAGTTTTGTTGGTATCTTGCTTATATCTCTCTCATTAACCTACACAGAAACCGAGGAAACATACGCACATAGAACCAGTGATAATTATAAGCTACATTAATACTAAAATTATATCCATATCCAACATCTGTGTCTACTGGGACTCAAACCTCTATGGTATAGTAGACAGAAGTTTTCACTTTGTGCACCTGGGTGATATCACTTAAAGTGCTAATCCCGTTAATATATTTTTAACACGATAAGTAACGCAGGAGAGTTCTTTGGTTGGACAATCATCTATAGACTACGGTGACAGCTTACCGTCAGACCTTAGACTTTTTTGACACGCTTATCAAATGAAAGCGAAGCACCAAGTTCATATTGTTACGGGCTGAGTGCGACTATTGCCAATTTAACTGAGAGTTCACGTTTATTAAGATCACCGTGGCAATTAACGATATCACTAATTATTTAAAATAAAATGTTAATTACAGCGTCACTTACACTCACTAATTAATCACCTGTCTGGACTTGTGTAGTATATCGCGCTGTCTTTTCGCGACCGTTCCAGGAGGTTCTTCTTCTGTCCTTGTCTAGCATATCGCGCTGTCTTTTCGCGACCGTTCCAGAAGGTTCTTCTTCTCTCCTTGTAGCATTAGCTCTATCTCACTCACTCTTATGGAATTTTACATAAGGGCGTTAAATGGCTTTCAGGGGATCCTGAAAACGCCTGAAAAAACGGATTTCTGAAAATAGTGGCATCAGATTATTTGGCCTCTGAAACAGCCTGAAAACATGTTTCAGGCGCCTGAAAACGGTGGTAACTAGGTCGAAATTATTATTATTTGGTATGTGATAGAGCTCCCTCTAGATCGAACTGAAAACGCATTACAGCCTGCTGAAAACGTCTCTAAGTCCGAGAAAATTGACTTCAAAGTTGCGCAAGGCCATAACTCTAGGTACACCGCCGTAACAATATTTTGCCTCCATAAAATAATGTTTAGCAGCACTGGCAGGATATAAAAAGAATGTTTTCCTATTCAAATCCGCCTCTGAAAGGATCCTAATAGAAATCCAACCCTCCAAGTTTTTCTTACGACAGATAAGTTAAATTGATTTCAGAGTTAAATGCAGTCACAGGAGTGGCACAGTAAAAACGAATTCAGTAGATCAAATTAATCACTTTGCTTTATATTCTCAACTTTACTTTACCAAGATGGCAGAACTGTAATTAGAGTCGTCTGTCGGCTATAGGACAGTTCGCTGTGTTTCGCATTGAAGGGAAAAGTAGCTAGTGTAATTACTAGGCATGTAAGGCGTTTCATCTTAGGCCTAAGAATGACAACGCACCTGAAATACCAAATGATCTTTTCCTTGTTATTGCAGGTGTTTATACACAAAGCGACGGTAGCTACTTACCACATATTGAGACCTTAGCTTTCTTGTAATTTAGTTGTAAACAAAAAACAATAATAAATATATTTTTTGCCAGCCAGCCTTGTGTCTTTTTGGACATTTTCGGGAAATACCAGGGCTTATTTGACATCAACCATAGTTTTAAACTCTGTTGCAGTCTGTAAAATAAAAATCTTAATTTTCTAACAAAATAAACTCAAAAGTCATATTAAGTCGCTTAGTCAATGAGGACTTTACGAGCTTATTGATGTTAATAGTAATTATTAGTTATTATACCTACTGCTGGTTCGGAAAAATTGTGACTATATTCATAACTTTATCTACTGTTTGTGTGTATGTTGTACCAGGCTACCAGGATCTAAGAAAATAACTTGTACGGATTTTAAGGCTCGATATTCGATAAATCAGTTTTCAGTTTCGAAGTTAAGCCGGCTAAAGTAGAATTCTGTTTGGTAAAAAGGTTTTTAACAATGAAATTATCTATCGACGGAGTAAAATCAAGTTTGCTCGACATGGGAACAGTTTTAAGGCTGTGTTCTTAACATGAAATAGGGATTTCGCCTACGCTCGATTATGGCGCTGTTTTTCACAAACTAGGGATGTTACCAAGTTTGGATATGTCGCACGGTTTTCACAAATTCGGAAAATGTGCGCCACTGTTACCAATAAAAACAATTAAATCTTAAAATATATGGCCTATTGTTGAAACTGTACGGTTTAGAAAGTTTATAAAAATGATCACTTTTTTCCAAAATTTATCAAAATCTATCATGTTATTAGATTACCTGGTGGTAGGTAGGTGTCTAACATCGTATAAAGACAATAAAAAATTGGGATAAGATGAAATTCCTTCCGTGCCCAGTAATTAATGTTATTACTCACATCTATTCAAGCCACTGTTAGGACAACTATAAATAAATACTAAGCGCAAAGTAGGACGGCCTCCCACTAGATGGACAGACGACCTGGTCAGGGTCGCGGGGAGCCGTTGGATGCAGGCTGCGCAGAACCGTTCCATTTGGAAATCGATGGGGGAGGCCTTTGTTCAGCAGTGGACATCATAGGCTGATATGATTAAATAAATACTAACATTTACATAGATATGATGAAGTTAATAAAAGTCAGTAAAGCAACGTGTGACGTCATCTGTCGCGTAAATTTTCTGTACTTGATTATAAAATAAAAATATTATCTGTGTAGGGTCGGTGTCCTTGCATATGATGTTAAGATGAAGAATGTTAAAATGATGTTTATTGGTTGAGAGATTGAATAACACAAGTGTTGCGTTGGAGCGTTTAATGGTCACTAAAAATAATACATAATTATTGATTACAATACAATGTACAAAGTCAGCCAAATGTCAGTAATGAAGGAGCTCGCTCGTACAATTTGTTAAGTACCCTATTGCACTACGCAAGCTATCACTATTACGAACGCAGTAAAGGCGGTCTCAAGGTCAAACTGTTACATTTGATGTGCTGCCATCTGTACAATAATTACCATAGAACAGAAGAAATTAAATGTTAGCATTATTAATGTAAGTAAGTATGATGTCGTCCCCGTTTCGCGTTAGTCCTAAATCTAATTTATGAAGAAAAGGACCACTTAATGTATGAAGCCTGGGTTAAAAATAGTTTTTAATTTTGAACAGCAATCCTACACGATGAAAAGGTAAAATAACTATTTAGAACTTTTAGTGCAAATAAAAATATTTTATAGCCCCTCCGTGTATTTTTAAGAGGAACATAAAGAATGCTATACTTCAGTCGCCTTTAAGTTTAGTGATTGCATTATTTTAACAACCATTACTTTTTACTTTTAAAATATTATGGAGCTGAAACTGAAATTATAGTAAAAACTTCAAATATACAGGGTGTTTGGTACATTGTATAACAAGCGGGCACCTACCCATGTAAACATAGTCATATAAATACTATGGCGTTATCGAAAATTCAAAATAACGAACTTAATTTCAAATTTCTTCATACGAAAAGTTCGGTCGGTTAAACAAAATGTATGGGAAATTTCAAAATTAATTTTACAATTTAGAATTTTTGATAACGCCATAGTATTTATATGACTATGTTAACATGGGTAGGTGCCCGCTTGTTATACCATATACCAAACACCTTGTATAATAGACAATGCAACAATAGGTGCATTTGACACGTTTTACGATTTGAAAAGAAGGGGGAAAAAGATAATATACGTTTAGTTTATGCTGGTACCATCGATAGCACATCAAGCGTTACAGTTTGACCTTGAGACCGCCCTTAGTCTGTTCGTAACAGAGGTGACTTTCGTAGTACAACTGTTACACTTGAGGTGTTGCCGTATGTACGTTATTTACATTTTTAAACAAACGGGCATCTCGAAAAATCCGATCAATTTAAAATCGAGTTACTTATTTTATTAGCTTTATTTATTAAGCCACATTGCTGTTCAAAATTATTCTGAATAAAACCCCAAAAAAGTCCTTTAATCTACGTTAAATCTGAAATAATGTTCGCGTCTTTTGTTTAATGACAATCGATTTAGGTACTGGAAACAGACATTTTCTTTTATGTTTGTTGCTGTTGAGTTCCAAACTTTTTTCGGTGATAGGTACGCAATTTATCCTGATGTTGGTTTAGGTGATGCTTTGAAAAACATCTCCTTTTTATGTAATGCTATAGGTCGCTAAAAAATCTTCATCACCAGCCTATAAACGTCACACAGGCCTTCCTACATGGGAAAAACACACGAGGAGTTTGGGCCATGACACCACCACGCTGGCCCAATGCAGGTTGGTGGGTTGAAGAGGTTGCAGAAACAACAGGCATCAACGGCTTAACGTGTTTCCGAAGCATGGAGGAACTTGAGATAACAAATTGTGATTGACCCATCCCGGGATCGACTATTATGGCGAAAGTTGCTACGCCCCCGAGCTCAAAGAAAATCTAAAAGATCAATGGATCTGAAAGTCAGAAATATTTACTTAAACTATTTCATATCTTTATCTAGACAAGAACCAGAAACACCATATCGACGGTGGGCGTGCAAGACCGCGTAAGAGCAGTTTGCAATACCGCGTATTACAAAAGTCGCAAATTGAAATATCGCGTCAAAGCAGGCTCTTAGCGCTGATTTGCTTATACCCAATTCTCATTAATCAACACCAAGAGAAATCCCAAACAAGGCCAGTCAAAGAAATGAGTAGAAATATCCAAGATATTATCTTTTTTCTTCCATCCAGTGAAATAAACAAAAAGCACACACGCGGTATTGCAAACTGCTCTTACGGTCTTGCATTCCCACCGACGATATAAAGATTTTGCCCCGATTTTTTTTCATACAAAGCACGGCAAATGACAGCTAGCGTAGTGTAGACACCGCTCTAGCCGCCTCCACCTTGCCGGCCCGGAAGGTGCTTTTTCACGCTTCTTTTGAAAGAACCGATGATATACGAAGGTGGCATTGCTGGCAAAATATTTCTGTGAAAGCTGGTGGACGTGTGGTCCAGAAAGCTCTTCAGAGATTATTCAACTCTATCATTCTCGAGGGTAAAACGCCAAAAGCAAGGCACAGGGGCGTGGTAGCACTCTTCTGCAAGAAGGGTATCAGGATCCAATTGAAGAACTACAGACCCATCACGATCCTGAGTCATGTTTACAAGCTGTTTTCGAGGGTTATAACGAATCGTCTCGCACACAGGTTTGACGACTTCCAGCCCCCCGAACAAGCCGGACTCTGAAAAGGCTTTAGTACCATAGACCACATTCATACGCTGCGGCAGGTTATACAGTAGACCGAAGAGTACAACCTGCCATTATATTGAGTGTTTGTGAACTATAAGAAAGCCTTCGATTCTGTCGAGACCTGGGCCGTGCTTCAGTCACTCCAGATTTGCCAAATATACTATCGGTACATCTAAGTGCTGGCAGTCCCTGTACAAAAACGCCACTATTTTAGTCCGCCACCAGGATCAAAACTAGAATCCAATACGACTTCAGCGTGGTGTGAGACAGGCCGATGTTATTTCGCCGAAACTGTTCACTGCCGCGTTAGAGGATGTGTTTAAGCTTTTGGACTGGAGAGGACTTGGCATCAACATAAAAAGCAAGTACATGACTCACTTTTGTTTTGCGGATGATATCGTAGGCATGGTTAGAAACCGCCAGGGATCAAAACTCGAATCAAATACGACTTCAGCGAGGTGTGACGGTGTGAGACAGGGCGATGCTATTTCGCCGAAACTGTTCAAAGCCACGTTTGCGACCGCCCTTATTCCATTCTTAACAGAGGCGGCTTTCGTAGCGCAATTGTTACACTTGATGTTCTGTCGTGTGTACATATTTTGAGTTAAAACAAAATTAAACTAAAACGAACTAGTTATCACAGCGTGACTTTGTTCTCACCTTTTCATTGACTTGTTTACGAAATAAGTGTTTAAAAGTATACTGATAGGTATTCAATTAAACGACTTAGATAACCTTTTAATCGGTTACCTAACTAAAATGATTATGATTTGAGCGTTTTTTAGAATTGAAGCAGTGAGGCAGTCTTGGAATGCTACATAGTTGCTAATCGGGATTTCCGCGACTCCGGGTAGCCTCAAGGAGTTTTTGGAATTACTCCGCGAATATTCAACATTGAAACCGATTTCAGGAACGAGGAGGTGATCGATTCGGTTGAATGTAGCTTTTTTTATTTTTTGTAACGTTTGTTACATCAGAACTATGTTAATTATAAACCGATTTGAAAATTTATATTTTTTTCTAAATTAAGTTATCGGTGTAAGCGTGTGGATTTTCGCTTTCTTGTCACTTTTCAGAGGGAGTGATGATATATCATCAGTCCCACTGAATACTACGGTTTATCGGTATCTATAATATCTTGAATTTAATTATTTTTTCCTATTTAGTGTTTTGAAGTCTTCAAGAAGAAGATTCCAATACATTGATCTATCTTCACACTTAAATCAAATACTATGGTGGGTTTTAATAGTAACTAAAGAACGAAGTCAATACAGCCTCCCGGAAATGAGACTGATGCTAGAGAGGATTATATCTCTAATGACGAACAGTTCCGCAGTCATTTGGACGCTAAAGTCATGCTGGCATCCAAGATGCTTGGTATGCTCAAGCGCGGCGGTATTTCACTCTGGGGCAAAGACTGTTACTGTATAAGTCTCAAGTCAGGCTCAATAAGGAGTACTGCTGCCATTTATGGGCGAGAGCACCTAGATACCAGCTTGGATCATTTGACGTGCTCCAAAGATGCGCTATGAGAATTGTCGACGATCCTGAACTGACAAGCGGTATTGAACCTTTAAGAAGAGATTTTGCATCCTTGTGTGTGTTCTACCGTTTGTACAACGAAGTGTGTTCTGTGGAACTATTTGACATGATGCCGACGGCCTCTTTCTATCATCGCACCGCTCGCTACCGGCAGGAAGTTCATACTCACAAATTGGAACCAAAGTGGTCGCGTACTGGACGGTTTCAGAAAATCTTTCTTCCGCGTATGTAGGTTCTGAAATGATCTCTCTGCAGACGTTTTCTCGAATGATACAGCATGGGGTTCTTCAAAATAGGCGTGAAAAGGTGTTTGCAGGTCACCGACGTGCAAGTGATACCCCTGGTGTTGCAAGCGTCTATAGGCTACGGTAACCGCTTACCATCGGATGGGCCGTATGCTTGATTGCCGCCTTAGTGGTATAAAAACAAAAGACATCACAGGCTACTAAGGCGTAGTACATACCATCAGCTTGTTTGTTATACGAAGCACAGCAAATGACTGATTTTTTTATTTAAAGCCGGGCAAATGAGTCAACACCACCACCGCCGCGGTATGAAGAGTCAAACAGATAAAGAGATAAAGATATTTTATTTGTAAAAACATAAGTGTGCATATGAGGAGCTCGGTGGCGTACTGGTTTGAGCGCTCTGGTTTCGATTACGAAAACAAAGCAACTTTCGCCATGGTTAGTCCCGGGATGGGTCAATCAGAACCAGAACTTGGAATTCTTTGCCAGCACATGTGTTCCCTCCTTCCTGTAACATGGGTTCCTTCAAAAGAGGCGTGAAAAAGCACCTTTCGGGCCGGCAAGGTGGAGGCGGCTAGAGCAGTGTCTGAACTGCACTAGCTGTCTTCGCATATGGACTCTTCTTACCGCTTCACATCTGTGGTGGTGTTGTGTCATTTGTCGTGCTTTGTATAAAAAAAAAAAAAAAAAAACTAAATTATAATCTCGAGCTCCTCCGTGCTTCGGAAGGCACGTTAACCCGTTGGTCCCGGCTGTTACTGCAACTTCTTTAACCCACCAACCCGCATTGGGCCAGCGTGGTAGTGTTATGGCCCAAGCTCCTCATGTGTTTCCCCCATGTAGGAAGGCCTGTGCCCAGCAGTGGGACGTATATAGGCTGGTGATAATGATGATGACACAGTCAGTAATTTAAAATAATGATTAAAAAAATCCAATAAGCAATAACATGACATTGACTCAAAATATAAAAACAAAAACACAATTATATTATTAATATTTGGAAACAAAATGTAAATTTTAATTATTAACACAATTATTGTTATAAAATTATAACTTTTGTAAGATGATCACACATTTTCAATATTAAGTCAACTAATAATTATTTCAGTCAAAAATAATTGGTAGGTACTAAAAATATATCACAATTAATTAGTGAGTGCCTCTTTTACTTTCTGTCTGAAATAAATTCTTTAATATGGTAGTATGTCTTTTCTGCAAAATTGTTAAAGTAAAACGTAAAGGAAGGTCTTTTAGGTTCATTGGTATATTATTACAAAAATACTATTGCGCATAAGTGTAGTATTATCTCTATTTATGTAAAGTCTGGTTTTATCTCGATGATTATTGTCATTCGTGTCAGATTGTTACTTAAATAAATCAGGATTCATTTTAACAAAAACTGCTACTTCATATATATAAATACATGGTAAAGTTAATAAATTATACTTTCAAATGCGAAGACAGCTGGTGCAGCTAGAACACTCTGTTCTATGCCTCCACCTTGCCGGCCTATAACGTGCCTTTTCACGGCTTTTGAAGAAGCCATGATACAGGAAGGAAGGAACACATCTGCTGCTGTGAAGAATCCCAAGCCTTAGAAGTACGACAAACATCATCATCATCAGCAGCCTATATACGTCCCACTGCTGGGCACAGGCCTTCCTACATGGGAGAAACACATGAGGAGTTTGGGCCATAGCACCACCACGCTGCCCCAATGCGGGTTGGTCAAAGACGACAAAGATACAGGTTGAATAATTAATTTTAAAAACTCATAAGAATTTCCATACATGTCCTGTAACAAAAACGAAGGACACCGCACATCGAACGTAACAGATCAGTTGTGAAATGATCTTTATAACAAGGAATTAGGGTGTGTAATAAATGTCAAAAGGTTTCGCTTAATCTGCAATCGGCTACCTACTTTGCCAGATGGCCCAGCTCCAAATTCAGTTTTGGATACGTAAACTTATTAGGTTTGTATTAATTATACCTAATCGCATTGCTTTCGTGTGGCATTACGCAATTTCCCGTCTAGTTTGTTTAGTCTGCTAGCTTGCCCTTATATCTGTTGCAACACCAATTATCTGTGTCATTTCTGACCTTATTCATTTTCATTCAAACTCCATATTATTCCTATTTTAATCGGTGAACGCGCGTGAGTATTGGGTCATATTAGGTCTCTACCTCAGTGGGCAAATTCTGCTATGTATTTATTTTTCTAAACAGTTCGGTGTCGTTACTATTGCGGTTATGATGTAAAAAGATGTTCCACTGCCCCCCAATTCTCTGTTGTATTTTGATCTGAAACGAATCAGAAACGCTTTAGTTACAACGTTTTTGTATTCTGCTAACTCAACGCAATCAAAACGCAGCCGAAACGCATCAACGCGAACCGTTCGGTTCAAACATTGTTTTGTATTCTGCTAAATATTTGGCATTAAAATTTGTGGCAGCCGAATCGCGTCGATACTTTTTTGGTTGAACTGTCAAATGGTATCAACTGACAACTCTCTAAGCTAAATTATATTTGTTTCTTGCAACATTGCTAATGATTATTCAGGCGAAGTTGAACAAACCGAGAGCGTTTTGTTAGCGTTCCGGCTTTATAAGCAATGTTAGTGGAATACCTTTTTGTATTACAACCTCATTGGTAACGATACCGAACCGCAGCCGATCCGTTTAGGAAAATAAATAGCAGAATTATTATTGACCCACTGGCACTCCATAAAAAGTCGGCACGTTAACGAAACGCTCTCAGTTGGTTCAACTTCGGCTGGGTAATCATTACCAATATTGCAAGAAACAATTCTATTTTTACCCTTGACGAAAAAAGAGGGGTGTTATAAGTTGACGTGTCTGTCTGTGGCATCGTAGCTCCTAAACGAATGGACTGATTTTGATTTGGTTTTTTTGTTTGAAAGCTTATGTGACTAGGATGGTTCTTAGCTATAATTTATTAGGATCAGTTCAGGCGTTTGATGACTATCACCTCATTTTCTACATGATAAAAGGGTTTTACTAACTTTCACAGATCCGATTGATTTGAAATTTGGTATACGGTCAGTTCGGTAACAATTCCATGACATACTAACCTTGAGCTGATCCGACACCGTTGTCCGACTTAATGTGAACCCGCTCTAAGATTATCACGTTTTTTTTTCCAATATTCTCACCTCAACTTGAAAGTCTACGACCAGTGTGTGTTACTACTTCCTGTTCTATTTCCAGTTCCACTTCCAGTTCTACTTTCAGTTCCACTTCCAGTTCTACTTCCAGTTCTACTTCCAGTTTTAATTCCCGTTCTACTTCCAATGATGACTTACTGTGGGCCTTCAGCACCGACACAACTTCACACTCACTCAACGAGCTATGTTATGTGTTTGTCTATGACAAAGAATCAGAAATTCTGATTCCATCTTGACGAGAACCGAAAAAATTTTTCGAATGTTTTTGATTAGATGTAGAGATCTAGTTCAATTTAGTTCTGTGGCACACATCGATAGGTTAAGAGTTTAAAGGCTCATTTAAATTTACTGATATCCTAATTGGCTTGTTAATTACATTCGTACGCTATGCTGTATTCTCTTTATTTTGGTAATTTGCGTTGTAGTGATGCATTAGGACAAATCTCCACAGCGAATTTCAAAAAAAATGTGGTAGACGGTATTGTTTGCAGATGAGAGCTGACTTATTAGTAAAATAGATCAAACTTACTAGGTTTTTCACTAGGTGGTAGGCCTGTATGTAGGGTCATCTGGGTAGGTACCACCGCCTTTCTTATCTTTAGTTATCTTAAGTTATCTTTAGTTACTTTTTTCAATCCAGTGCATCTTTTGAACCCCCGACGAAAAAAGCGGGGTGTTATAAATTTGATGTTTGTCTGTGTGTGGCATCGTAGCTCATAAGCGAATGGACCGATTTCGTTTGTTTTTTTGTTTGTTTAAAAGCTGACGTCATTAGGATGGTTTATAGCTATAATTTATGAAGATCAGTTTATACTTTTGATGGTTATCAGCTCATTTACGCTCTTATTTATTTTTTTGTTTTATAACACGTCGCGTTCTACGATATTACTGCGACAGACATAAAACAATTCGCTAAGACAGTACCTACTTATATAATTATATTGTTTATGTAATTGTATTTATAAAGATATTTATAAGTAATAAAATTAATGAAGAGGTTATTTATTACGGGTTACGGTCAGTCATATCATTAATTATAGTATTATAGTACAGGGTGAAGATTCCCGTTTTTCTTACGTATGGCCCGGATGATGGTAAATGGTTACCGTAGCTTCAGATAATCGTAGCACCTTTGGCACCACTCATGCGCATTTTATATGTTACAATCTGCAATGCCCGTAAAATAATAAATTTAGATTTTATAATCCGGGAACCTTTACTGGTGTCCCCAGAATACTTTACCAAAGTTTTATGACAGATTAATCAATGGCTTTGGAACGCATTGAGAACAAACATACAAACTTTGATTCGATTTACATAGATAAGCACAATAGATCTTCTGTTGTGTATGAGCGCCATTCAGAAGCCTTCTAGTGTCCTTCAAATACCTTGTGATTCCAAATGAATCTTCATCTTGAATTTCGTTGACAAATCCGTCTCCGTTTTAACAAAACCGGGATAAAATGTCCCGTCGACAATGTTCCATTAAAACCAGGATGCCTCATTATTCCTGTCTGTACTCGAGTGCCCTTTCGAGTCCCTTATTAGACCGGGCCAGTTATCTAAGGTATGTGTCGACCCGAAACATCAACCGTATTGTCTAGGAGATAAGGGACATCGTGACTACAGACTATTATTTATTTATATAACAAAGTTACCGGATTTAACTCGCGTTTAATTGGCTGTTACATTATATAAGAACTTAAAGCTGTCGTAAAACACAGGCGCGAAACGAAGTCAGCAGTGTCGGAACAGGCTCTTGACGGACCCAATCACTACATCAGATTTGATAAGCCCCAAACTTTTGCCAAAGTACGCCGCTTCATTCCTAGAATGTTACGTGAGGCCATTGAAATAAAAAAAAACATCCTAATTTCAATAGAGAAGATGGTTGAAGTGTACCACCAGGTTGGGATCCCATCATGCGAATAATAAAGTCTGAAGCCCTGTCCGACAAACGACACCGTGAGCTCCGTACGTGAATCTGGCCGCTTAAAATATTATTAACCAGCATAGCTAGGCTATGCTGGTTAATAGATATGAGTGCAGTGTATTTATTAACAGTTTACAAAAGTCCCACTGCTATACAAAAGGAGTTTGGGCCATAGTACCACCACGCTGGCCCTGCTGGTTGTTGGGTTAAAGCGGTTGCAGTAGCAACCAAATCAAATGCATATACGTGACTTCCGAAGCTTGGAGAAGTAAAATATATTCTTAATTTTTGATTTTTACATTATTATAAATGTTTGAAAAATTACTTAGTCATTAAAATATAAAACTAGAAGAACTAGAAGAAGAATTTCACAGGGATATCCCAAGTCCTGGGTGGCTCAGTTGGCTAGAGCAGTCGCCCGGATTGCGAAAGGTCGCGGGTTCGTTTCCCGCCTCAGGTCCTAAATTTTTTCTAGTTTTATATTTTAATTACTGGAGAAATTTTTAATTGACCCATCCACACGCGTAGCACAAGGAACACGAGAAGCTCGAGAAACGGTTTTGTCTACACCGTAATGTCATTTTTATAGGGTTAAGGCCCGACAGAAATGACATTACTCTAGTTTTATATTAATTAAAATATAAAACTAGAAAAAATTTAGGTGCTACGCGTGCCGGAATACACCTCGGCAAAAGTTGCTTAGTTTTATTAATCGAAACCTAAGCGCTCAATCCGTTGTGCCAGCGAGCTCCTCGTAAGAAAATTATTTTTATTATTAATTTTTATGTTTTAGTGTTATGACAATGAAAGAAAATAAATACGCTGTCTCTAAGACTATAAAGGTTTATCTGCGGGACAAAAAGTGCCAGTTATCTGCGTCCAATACACCAACCGCGCTTATAAGCTGAACGAGATAACATTTTTTTATTTACTTCATGATAAATTTAGTTGTTGCGGATTTTTATGTTTATTTATTCAGTAATTAAAATAATATAAAACTAGAAAAATTTCACGTCCTGAGGCGGACCGCTGAGGCTGATCAAAAATTAAGAATATTTGAAAGCACTGCCCCAACTTAACCGAATCGTGGGTGTTTGTAAAAATACTCGTTTCGGATGTTGAAATAGAATATTTCGACATTGCAGGGTGGACGTTAGCTCATTAACGCAAATACAGATAGACTAGAAGAATTTCACAGGGATATCCAAAGTCCTGGGTGGCTCAGTGGTCAGAGCAGTCGCCCGGATTGCGAAAGGTCGTGGGTTCGATTCCCGCCTCAGGACGTGAAATTTTTCTAGTTTTATATTATTTTAATTACTAAGTAATTTTTCAAACATTTATAATAATGTTAAAATCAAAAATTAAGAATGTTTATTTATTCAAATCAAAATTCTAAAAGAGCAGACGGCAGCACATCAAGTGTAACAGTTTCACTGCGGAAGTCGTCTTCTCTCTCGGCTCTTTGACTTAGGAATTAGGATGAGAACACACCCGCAATATTAAGTGATTTTTCCTTGTTATTGCAGGTTTCTATAGGCGGCGGTAACCGATTACCAGCAGCCGTCAGTTTGTCATCTAGTTGCAAAAAAAGGTAGATGAGCACTTTGGTACCGTTTCATAATAACACAAAACATTACAAATAAAGAAAGAAAATGATGAAAAAAATAAATGCTCCGGGCGGGATTCGAACCCGCGTCTCCTGATTTCCGGCCAGACGCGATTACCACTACGCCACCGGAGCACTAGGTATAACCTACTAATTTCTTCAACGCCATCTTTCCTTTTCTAACGTTTTTAAAGCAACGTTTTTCTCACCACTCATTGAAGTTAACACCTGTACTGATACGATTTGTTTCCGAATAGGGTAGTTGACAACTTTTTTTTTATTTCATAAATAATAAGTTTATAGCTCATAAAGAAATAGTATGTCTAAGATCAATAGTTTCACAGATATAGTGGTATGTTTGATGTGTTGCGGCGCATCGACCAAAAACGCTCCATAGAAAATCTACGGAACAGGTGACGTCACATGTTCCCATATTACTAAGAATTGTATGGGCATACTGACAAATTGATAATAACTATGTATTAAATATGTTTTTATTCATAGTTGTCATAATAATAGTTATTTAAATTGGTGTCAGCAATCTAATATCATAAACATTTTTAATAAATTTTGAAAAAAAAATATGATCATTTTTTTAATTTTCAAAACAGTACAACTTCAACAATATTCTATATCTTTTAAGTTTGAATTGTTTTTATGGGTAATAGTATCGTATATTTTCCGAATTCGTGAAAAATAGCGCCATTTTCAAACTTAGGCAACATCCCAATTGATGATTTTCTTTCTTTCTTTATTTGTAATTGTTACTATAAAGTAGGCGTTTAACCGCATCAAAACAATAAAATGTGAACACATAACATATTCTAGATGATTGCTTATGTCACAGTGTGACATAGTAGTGTTGGTCAACTTTTGTGCTGACCGTACCTCATTGCAAAAAATTACAATGATTGGATATTTGGATTTGAAGGGGCTTTAGTTTTTTTCATACAATTAGATGACCAACAACCTGAGGGTTTACCTGATGGTAAGCGGTTACCGCCGCCTACAGACACCTGCAATAACAAGGAAAAAACACTTGATATTGCAGGTGCGTTGTCATCCTGGGGCCTAAGATGAAATGCCGTCCATGCCCAGTAATTACACCGGCTACCTTTCCCTTCAATCCGAAACACAGCGAACTGTTTCACGGCTGAAATAGGAAAGGCGATGGTACCTACCCAGGCGACCCTATACACGGGCCTACCACCGAGTTCAGTTCTGGAGTCTGATTAGAAGAACTATAGTCCGACTAATGAGAATTAATTTCGCTGTAAAGTAGGTAACTAGTCCGCGATATTATTATATGCGTTGCGTAACCGTCCAGACAGACGGTATCTCTGACACTTTTATTAGTTTACATCCATTGCTCGTTAATTACTAATTAATTGCTAGAAAGTAGATACAAGCTCAGTAAACAGGAAACAATCAATGTCATAAACATGTTTGTATCAATGACGCTTCTTAATGAAAAATTATTGGTAACAATATCTCGGTGATTATTTTAAGCTTCATTGATTACACAAGAAGAAACAAATTAATTTCTATTTTTTTGTTTTCAAATAATTAAAAAAAAAATGTTTTTTTTTTAAAAAAAAAGCTTTGATTTAAATGCTAAAAGAGAAGAAAAACAAATTTTTCTTTTAAATTTTTACTATATACTAATAACCTCGTTATACACAATTTATATGATCATAAAAGCTTATCGCTCAATTAAATAGGTACTAGTTTATTTACACAAGTAAATCGCGCGACAAGCTTTTATGATCATATAAATTGTGTATAATGAGGTTATTAGTTTATAGTAAAAATTTTAAAGGAAAATTTTATTTTCAGCTTTTTAGAGCATTCAATTTTTTTATATAAAAAAAATACTTTTAATTAATTTTTTACTTTTTAGTTATCGCTAGATAGGTTTCTGAGTTTCGGCAAGCTCTTTAATTTGATACCCATATTGTAGAAATGCATTAAAAATAACTGTTCCGCCATATTGGATTTAGAATGACGTCACACAGCTTATCGTGTATTATTATCCAAACTAAACGTGTTTACAAAATTTCAGCTCAATCGGTTGAAGTAAGCTGCTTCAAAATAGAGTAGCAAGATTCCACCCGAACATAAGCAAGTTAAATAAAAGCTTTTAAAAAGACACGACCAAACCAAATGAACTTGCGACCATTTAAGAAAGAAGGAAAGAAAAAATGATCTTCTTCTTTTAATAATGGCAATGTGTTTATCTTAACAATAACAAATTCTACCAGCCCACAGTTTCGAGCAAGCATTTGTATGGGAAAATATAATTGTTTTGATGTAAAACAAGTCTGTTGTGGTAACTAGGGTTAGTAAAGTAAAAAATGTTTATTTAGTGCAAAGATATGACAAAATACAAAAACAAAACAGCAATGAGATAAGGCATGCCAACACATCTGCAACTAAAATGGTAACCACTCAGCTTAATGACACGGCAACAAACCATGAGTTATATATTTAGATTCTTTTCACAATGCTAATGACGTATCACTGAGCTACAGAGCACTTGCACATAACCCTATAAATTCCCGTCTAGCCTCACAACAAGGTCAAAACCAATAGGTAAGTAGGTATATTTTATCATCAGAAACAATATTTAACAAATACTGACGTTTTGGTTAAGTTAGGTTTTTTGCTTGCCTACTTCATGACGTCGAAATCATTAAAGTCGGGACCATCCACCTCATCGAAATAGCATCATGGTAGCTGTTATCATATACTTGGCATCAAACTCTTCCAAACTCAAACTTTCTTAGATTGAAATCTGTCACACCCGCATTTCAATACAATAACAGCTGAAATAAGAAATATATCAGACATGGCTGTATGCGCTTGCCTTCTCGTTTGTAGGGAAAATCCAACAGAAATAAGACAAAAAAGTTTTGAATGTCAATTGCGACGCTGTATATTTTAATGTATCTTCCAATCAAGACGCTATAGATAGTTATGTAGGTGAGCGTAGTCAGATAGGAGGTCAGGTGTCAGGATGGGCTATCATTGCAGAGGGTACCAACTTTATGGATTATAAGTATAGGTTTATTGTTTCTAACAAACTTGATAAACATAAAAGTTGCCTTCGGAAACGCAGTACATTGGAAAAACTTAACACCACTTGATGGGAAGCGGAAGAAAAGTTCATTCGCGAAGACAGCTATTGCAGAATGAAAACGCTTTTCTAGCTACCTTCGCCTTTATGGCCCACAGGTCTCTTATTGTCTCTTTTCATGTAACCCATGGAAGGAACTGGCAAAAGATTTCAAGTTCTTTTTTGTTTTTTATGGTACTTTAAGCCGTAAATAAATGAGATGTAAATTTCTTTAGGCGTGATGCAGAGGTGGCGACAGTTACTCACTTACTCCGAAGACGCCATACGTGCTTTTAAATAGAATGGTAGGATATGATCGAAAAGCACTTCAAAGGGCTTTTCATGCCAATGGATAACTAAAAAAGAACACTTTTCCTCCGCCCCGCAGTCGTTTGTCACAGTACTGATTTTTTTTATTTCAAGCCCGGCAAATGACTCTACCTTACCTAATGTGAAGCGGTAAGAATAGTCCATACGCTAAGACAGCTAGTGCTGTTTAAACACGCTGTTCTAGCTGCCTCTATCTTCCCGATCCAGAAGCTTCTTTTTTTAAGTTCTTTCTTTTTTACCGATACATAATATATAAACATTTTCCCGTATAATATACATTTTTAAAGCTGTTTCATGTCCTTCATAAAATGTGTTGTATCATAGTTATTTTTAATCAGCAGCCTGTAATTTTACTCCTAGAGTATAATAAAGTTTTCACCTATTTAGTTTTGTGTACAAGTTATGATTTATCTTTTGGCAATGTAATTTTTTATTAGCCATCAACCCATCACACGGGCCCAGCAGAAAATCAAGCGTTGTGGCTCTGCGTAGCCATGACATCATGCTACGCTGGTCACCCTTTTGATTACATCTGGTCCTATATTTTTAATCTTTTTTGTAATTTCCTTAAATTGTGACCAAATTTCTTTCTTTCTTTTACGCCTCTTTAATAGGAACCCATGATAAGGAAAGGAGGGAAACACATGTACCGGCAAAGAATTCCAAGTTTTCGAAGTACGACACAGAAACAAGAACTAAATTTCTTTCCGCCTGATGTTGAGACGCGTGCTCCTGAGTAGGAAGGTGGGAAAAAGTTAATAAAGCTCTTCAGAGCACTCTCCGTGATATAGACGATAGAAGACGCTGAGCACCGTGATTTCAGAGGCTCAAGGTTGTTCGTGACCTCTACATCGCTCATCATAGGGACAGCACGATGTTGCAATCAGTCCAGTGCGACGAAGAGGTACTTGGCGGAGCCATCCCAAGTGCGAGCAATATTTCACGCAAGACGGGACCTGAGTTTTTTAAACCAGACAGGTTGGTCAGTCGTGAAAAATCGACGCACTTTATTCAGGATACAGAGCTTTCGTGAGGCTGTTGTTTTGTCGACTTTGGTGTAGCTCAGAAGTATGCATTCGAAGTATTGTGAGTCTTAGCACATCCGTTTGACGAGCTCACGTAGAACACTGATATCATAGCCACGACTACGACTAAGACAATACTTGGATTTGTTGAGATGAGTCAATATAATGAAGACTAGCTGTTTTCTAAGGCTAAGACAGAGAAAGATAGAGATGGAACTCTTCAGCGCGAGGACAACAGACAACTATATCGAAACAAACTTAGAGAATTATTATTAAGTACGGCGTAAGGAGGAGCTCGGTGGCGTATTGGTTTGAGCGCTCTGGTTTCGATACGAAAAACAAAGCAACTTTCGCCATGGTTGATCCTGGGATGGGTAAATAAAAGTTTGTTATCTCGAGCTCCTCCGTGCTTCGGAAGGCACGGTTGTTGCTGCAACCGCTTTAGCCCACAAACCCGCATTGGGCCAGCGTGGTGGTGTTATGGCCCAAGCTCCTCATGTGTTTCTCCCATGTGGGAAGGCCTGTGCCCAGCAGTGGGACGTATATAGGCTGGTGATGATGAAGGCTTATTACAGTATTAGAGAATTTATTGACGATAAAATGTAATAGAATATTAGAATTTCACACGGCAGCACATCACATGTAACAGCCACACTACGAAAGCCGCCTCTATTACGAACGCAGTAAGGGCGGTCTCAAGGTCAAACTGTTACGGTTGATGTGCTGTCGACTGTACATAATTTTAATAATTTAATGTTAATGTTTAATTAATTTCGATTCCTCTTTTCTGAATTTAATAATAAAAATGAAATTAACAAATTTTTGCATGCCTTGTGGCAAAATACAGAAAAGCTCTAGAAAATGTCTAATTACACATGGATTTGCCATAAAAGTCGTTTTGATTTTGATCGCTTGCTCACTTCACGTAAGCTAGAAATTATTTTTTAATAAAAATCTACTGCTTCTTGAGAAAAACTGTTTATAACAATTGCAACAGTTTAGTGTCCTTCTAAAAAACTTCGTTTGGATTCTCAATATAGGTACGTTCATTTATAAAACGGAAAACAAAAATTAAAATAGACTTCTGGAAACAACTTAGCACCAACTCTAAAAAATATGTTTCTAGGTGATGAGTACCTACTTAAATTTAATTTAATTTTTGCTTGATTTATATTAATGTCAAACATTATGAATACAGATAGGATAGTCAAAGTAATCTACTACAATGTCATATTTAGTAATAATATAATAACGAAAATTTTATTAAGTTTGTCATAATAATGTCAATCAGTTAATTAGAATGTCAAATTATCATTTCAAGGCTAAACATAATTATATATCTTTTAATTACATATTATTGTCATTAAAAGAACTCGTCAATACTATAATAACATTTAACAATTAATAACATTTTTAAATTATTTAGGAAAACTGTATCTTTTTTTCTATTTTTAATCTGTCAGGTAATTTATTGTATATTTTTTATATATTTTTACCCCCACCGCCTTTCTTATTTCAGCCGTAAAACAGTTCGCTGTGTTTCGGATCAAAGGGAAAGGTAGCCAGTGTAATTACTGGGCATGGATGGCATTTCATCTTAGGCCCCAGGATGACAACGCACCTGCAATATCAATTGCTTTTCCTTGTTATTGCAGGTGTCTATAGGCGGCGGTAACCGCTTACCACCAGGTGGGCCGTCAGTTTGTTTGTCATCTAGTTGTTTTAAAAAAAAAAAACAATTAACTAGTTTTTCATTTTATTTCAAAAGTAGATACACTGAAAAATTATTTAACTAAACCACTTCGGTTACATTTGTAATATCCAAAATTTTGCGAGGTGTAGTTATAGTTTATTTCATTTAACATAACTGTGCATCTTTATGCTACTTATATTTTTGGCTAGGTGTCACCCTAAATTATGTAGTCACTTTTTTGAGCCAGAGGTAGTCGAAAATAATTATAACTTTAAAAATCTAAACTTAAATTAAAAATTTAGTCAAGAATCTATATTAGACACTAAAAATGCATCATTTTTAGGAGTTTTTAGATCGACACGTTAACTGGAAAGAACATATTAAAAATATAAATAATGAAATCAATAGTTTTGCTTTTGTTCTCAAAGTGTTGCGTTTGCGAAGAGTTTTGTCCCAGGAAACAGCCCTTTTTGCATACCATGCTTATGTGGCTTCAGTTTTGAGATACGGGTTGCTGGTCTGGGTAATTTCAACTAATCTGTAATAGAGTATTTACAGCCCAAAAGAAATGCATCAGAGCTGTCGCCGGTGTACCACCCACCATACGAATCTTGTAAACCGATCTTTGAGCATATGAAGATAATGACTCTACCAGGCCTGAACATTTATGAGTCCTGCGTCTTTGTCCCACAAAATTTAACTCTTTTAACAACAGCTAAAGAAATATATTCACGTTCAGGTAGGAATCTAAACAGATTAGTATTATATCATATGCCCAAAATTAGCCTGTACAGTAAGAGTTGCCTTGCGGTGATTTTTAAGCTTTATAATAAACTAGCTGTGCCCGCGACTTCGTTCGCGTGGATGTCGAAAAATAACAACAGTAAGGTAGGTTACATGATTTTACTGGAATTAAAATTAAAATTATGTTTATAAAACTCCCTCGCAATGAATGCATTGATCGCCCCGCCCGCGGCCGCCCGTCTTGGTGTAGATTTGTCATTTTTTATTTAACATTTGACTATTTTTAAGTTTCCAAGGTTTGCCTGTGCCTGTAAATTGGTATAGTAGACATAAAAAAAAATCAAAACCTTGTGATAAAAAAAGCAATGTCTCTTACAGTTTGACATCCGCCGACATTATTATCTCGCGCCCCCGGTTTATCACTTCTGCCAGTTATTTTTGAATCACCGCTCGGTTATCGAGATTATGCTGTTTAGTTTGACCGCTGTCGCGCTTAACTCAAGTTTAACTTTGTGCTAAGATTTTAAGTTAATTGGTGTATCGGGAGAAAGGGACAGTAAGTGGAGTTTTTCATATTCATTATAGTAGATGGAAAAGAGTACCTAGTTTTTTAGCAGTTTAATTTTTATTTCCTCAATTTGCAATAAAACTACTGTATCGCATCTAATTCGCGTTTAAGTGGTGACATTATTTTATAACCGACGGGTTTTTTCATTTTAGTTAAATTTTTCAACCGTCGGAATATTGATTAACTTACGTTTTTATTTATATTCAACATCCCTGTTCTATAGAAACTTTATTATTTTATGGAACTGCACACAATAACCTACCTAATACCTATAGGCTTTTGTGTGACTTTTAACCTAATTATCACTCATTATTAGGTTCAAGGTTATTTTTTTTTGACCACATACAAACAAAACGATATCGGTTATAAGTGGTCATAAATAAATAACCTTGAGCCCATCAATCAAAACAATACTCTTCGGTACAAGACAAATCTGATCCGTACAATCAGCCAAGTCGTTATACGTTAAGTGAGTCTACTTCAACTAACTATCCACCTAGGCATTTGATTGGATGCCGGCGTTTAATCAACGGGCTAGGTCAATTGATCGTTATTAATTTATTAAGCGGCGAATTCTACCAGACGGCTGCGATATATACAAATATGTATCGAAGTTCAATATTTTTTTTCTACTACTTTAATTATCAGTATAATAAAATAAACATTGCCATGACCTCTCAAATCAAGATGTTTCCCAAAGTATTAGACTGACGCGTATTTTTACGAGCTACCATCAGTAACGTTAAGTCACGTACACTTCTTCGTAAAGACACGATAAGGGCGAAGCTTTTGTAATATTAGTTAACTATGAATAATACGAAGATAATGAAATAAAAAAACAATTAGGTATGTAAGTATTTATCAAAGATAGCAACTATGTGTGCAATGGGGGAGGGGGTAATTTCCAATGTAGGGCGACTCTTTACAAAGCCGATTGTATCATGATAGAAAGAGATAGCTAATAATCAATTTGTGTTAGCGAAGTTCTTTTCGGAGTTACTACGTATTCGGAAATGCTCTGGTCAAGCCTACTCATGCTTAGTGAACGGAGTTCTCCTTTGAGAAGAGAGACTCTCTGGGCACCGAACCCTAAAAAGAAAGCTGTCACTTGACTAGGAATTGCCTGGTTAGGAATTGTTCAGTTGCAAATTAGTTAAACTGCCATTAATTACCGATGCTTATGAAGCCATTGGCTAATTGTATTGAAGCGTACACAGCTTAGTTTGGTTAGGTCCTAATTGGTTAATCAGACATTTTAATTTATTCTTAATTAGAAAACTTTGGCATTCCATATTGAAACTTACAGTGGGGGAACTAGGCAGACACACATTAACCATCTTTTACTAGGTGTAAGCCGTTCCTAGATTAAAGAGAAAGGCAGCCAGTGTAATTACTGGGCGTGGAAGGCATTTTATCTTAGGCCTCAGGACGACAACGTACCTGCTATACCAAGTGGTTTTCCCTTATTGCAGGTGATTTAAGTTTCTCAATATTGTTAAAGAGTACTTTAAGAAGACTTAGGTATGTAGGTACTATAAAAAGACTGTCATATCATAACATTTTATCGAGGATGGCGGTCAAAGTGAGATAAGTGTGTTTTCGTGTTTTTTTCGGTTCGATAAAGCTATGAATAAAAATTTACGATTCATAAACTAAATTTATTAAAGATTAGGATTGTGTCCTCAAGAGGAACTTTAGTATTATGTGAACATAACAAAAGATGCATGGTGTCCGGGGGAAACAAAATAAGGATGAGCTTCGCTTGTGTTATGAGCGTCTACAGGCGATAACCGCGGTAATCGCTTACCATTAAGGCCTATTTCCATGATGCAAGCTTCTTGCATGTAGCATACAAATTTAATTGAAACAAGATATTACTTGCTTAGTATATAACAGTCACAAAAGATTATTATTTTTTCATACATTTTTTTAAACAAAAAAGGTGGCGAACAACCTTAGCAAGTGGTCACAGTCGCCTGTCGCAGTCGCTTAATCGCATTAGGCCACTTACCACCAGGTAGGCCGTTCGCTTCTTTGTCGTCTAGTTGTATAAAAATAAATAAACTGTAATAATAATAATAAGGATAATTAAAATATAATAAAACTAGAAAAATTTCACGTCCTGAGGCAGGAATCGAACCCGCGACCTTTCGCAATCCGGGCGACTGCTCTGACCACTGAGCCACCCAGGACTTGGGATATCCCTGTGAAATTCTTCTAGTCTATCTGTATTTGCGTTTATGAGCTAACGTCCACCCTACAATGTCGAAATATTCTATTTCAACATCCGAAACGAGTATTTTTACAAATACCGACGATTCGGTTAAGTTGGGGCAGTGCTTTCAAATATTCTTAATTTTTGTTTTTAACATTATTATAAATGTTTGAAAAATTACTTAGTAATTAAAATATAATAAAACTAGAATTTTTATTTTATTTTATCTAGTTTTATTATATTTTAATTACTAAGTAATTTTTCAAACATTTATAATAATGTTAAAAACAAAAATTAAGAATAATAATAAGGATAATATTCATACACTCACACTTATTAAATAGCCCAAAGTAAGCATAATTAAGAGCTTGTGTTATGAATACTAGATAGCGGATAAATATTGGTAATAATATGTAGGTATATAAATATTAGAAATATACTAAATAAATATATAAACATCCAGGACTCGTAAACAAATGCTCGTACTCATCATACAAACATTTGCTCCTACCGGGATCCGAACCCGGGACCTCTTGACCGAGTAGCCTGCATAGCAAGGGGTACACAAATGTGGTGTTATGGCCCAATATTCTCTTCTTATTCTTCGCGTCTGGCGAGGTAGCCTGTAGCCTGTGCTTAGTATATTGCCATACATTTGCTTTCATTCGGGGGAAGAGAAGCGTGAATATTTGCCGCGGCGAATTTCCCGTGGCAAGGCCGTTAATGGACATTAACGGCCTTGCCACGGGAAATTCTCTTATATGATGGCCTGTGCCCAGTTGTGGGACGTATAAAGGCTTGTTGGTTTAAAAGCATACGCATACAAGCAGTTTGATGATACATTCACGAGGGCAGAGTCGTGGGCGGTCCGACAACAAATATTTGTAATTGTAGCTAGCATTCGAACCCGGGACCAAGCCGAGTAGTCTGTAGCTGGCGGTACCAATTACAGCTTCCCAGTTATAAGATGATAAGAGCTAAGCAATGGAACAGACATACTGACAGACACGGCGAAACTGTAACTTATAACTTGTTGACTACGAAGTTCATAAAACCATCCTAATATGTTCTTCGCGCTGGGTTTTTGTTTCAAATGAAACACATTTGATTTGATCATTCTAATGAACCACATAAGAAATAACCGAATTTTTATATTCGAGAAACGAGACACGTAAAAGAAGCAACAGATTTTGACAGTTATCAAAGTAATTTACGTCAAAAACTTTCAGAGTTCGTTTTATCATTATACTTTTGTTTTTTGGAGTTTTCCTGACTATACATGTAGCGCGTATTTCTTGGATTCTATCGGTAAAGCTGGAAATAGTTAAAAGTTACACAAAGCGAGCTCTGCAATCTGCGGCACCTTGTGGCCACGCCCTGCAGAGTGGCTCATAGTGTAGAGAAATGCGTATTTGCTATGTTCAGTCAAGATTTAATATTTTCCATATTTTTGTATTTGTTTTTTAGTGGTGCCGTCAATACGACAATAAATTAAATAAAACATTTGCTAAAAACAATTTATTAAAAAAATATCAAACGAATAAGATGTTTTTGAAAGTGGCAAACCACTTCTATGAACTAATATAGAAAATGTTTTAATAAATTTATTGTCGTATTGAGGGCACCACCCTGTATATTTTGCTCTATGTGTATAAGTACCTGGTCAAAGAGTACATGAGCTTAAAAATTGACAAAAATCGTTTATATTTTTTAACATTAAATAACTAAAAAATATAATCATTTTACTGATTTTTATTTCTGTCAGCCATTTAAGAGCGTTTACGTACGTATCCCAGTGTTATTGTAATGATAATTATATTAAACAATGGATGTTTTCTGTGGTGCAGTATATTCAATCGAGAGACAGGGACATTATGTGGGGAGAAGGGCAGTTAGTTTTTATGTTGTCGACATAACGCTAACGCCTTATTGCATACGCGAAAGTACCAAACTCTATTCATCTGTTATGTTTTCACTCTTAATTATTAGATAAAATTTAGCAAGGAGGTAAAAAGCATCCCGAGAAAGGACAAAGGCCTTTGCCGGGGTAACCGACATCCCCGGACAGACATTAACCCGTCAAGAATGAGATTCCAGACACAATTGATTTTTCTATTGTCATCGCCCACCGGTGGTATATTGTCGCTTTACAGATTAATAAATAAAAAAATACAGCTAACTGGAACTAAATTTAACTAGCTAACTTTACTAGGTGGTAGGCCCGTATGCAGGGTCGTCTGGGTAGGTACCACCGCCTTTCTTATTTCAGCCGTGAAACAGTTCGCTGTGTTTCGGATTGAAGGGAAAGGTAGCCAGTGTAATTACTGGGCATGGACGGCATTTCATCTTAGGCCTCACGATGACAACGCCCCTGCAATATCAAGTGATTTTTCCTTGTTATTGCAGGTGTCTATAGGCGGCGGTTACCGCTTTCCATCAGGTGGGCCGTCAGCTTGTTTGTCATACAGTTGTATAAAATATATATATATATATTAAATTGCATAGTTTGTAAATCCGCGTCCAAAGCAATCTGCGCGGCCACTGTTGCGCACACTAGTGCAATGGTAGTTGACATCTTCTTTTTATTTCATAAATAAGAAGTATATAACTCATAAAGAAACATTGCAAAAGAAATAGTATGTCTAAGATCAATAGTATCACAGATATAGTGCTATGTTTGATGTGTTGCCGCGCATCGTCAGAAAACGCTCCATAGAAAATCTGCGGAACAGGTGACGTCACATGTACCCATATTACTAAGAAATGTATGGGCATACGGACAAAATTGATAATAACTATGTATTAAGTATGTTTTTATTAATTTTTGTCATAATAATAGTTGTTTTAATTGATGTCAGGAATCTAAAATCGTTACCATTTTTAATAAACTTTGGAAAAAAATAATAATAATTTTTATAACAGTACAACTTCAAAAATATTTACATATTTTTTAAGTTTGAATTGATTTATGGGTAACAGTAGCGTGTATTTTCCGAATTTGTGAAAAATAGCGCCGTATTCAAACTTAGGCAACATCCCAATAATAACTATGTAATATGTATGTTTTTATTTATAGTCGTCATAATAATAGTTGTTGATGTCAGCAATCAAATATTATTAACATTTTTGATAAATTATAAAAAAAAACAATATTCAACAATATTCCATATCTTTTTATGGCTGTGCTTGGTGTTTATATAGTATACATTTAATACAGTGAAATGAAAATTTAGTTTTCCTCTTACAGTACTATATGTTGGTGTTGGCCAATTATTAACTCATCCTCTATTCTCTTCCAGTGAACGAAGACCAGTCTAAAACCCTGGATGTCGAAGCCGGCGCTCCTCCGGATGCAGGCCTCGACGAGCAGAAATGTGATCCTGCACCAAGAAATGGGAACCCGAAAATCCTGCAGAGGATCGAGACTGTTCCAGACATTAAGAAGGACACATCAGGGATAACTACACAGTATATTGCTACAGGAATAGGTAATGCAGTTTTTGGTGTAAGCATTATTGCACTCAATTACCTACAACATTTACTCACACACAAAGTCTAATTTCTGAGCTGGAACTTGGGAAAGTAGAGATTTAAGAATCACGGTCATTTGCTTGTTCCTTATTTGGCTAAATGATGGAAAGCAGTGTGTATTAGGTGGTAGGCCCGTATGTAGGGTCGCTGTGTTTCGGATCGAAGGGAAAGGTAGCCAGTGTAGTCCTGAGCATGGACGGCATTTCATCTTAGGACTCAGGCAGGATGACAACGCACCTGCAATACTGAGGGATTCTTTCCTTGTCATTGCAGGTGTCTAAAGACGACGGTAAGCACTTACCACCAGGTGAAATAATAGAATAGAATAGAATAGAATTGATTTCGCTAGAATGTGGTAGTAGTGTTTATAGTGTTTTTTTATACATCAAGGGTGGCAAACTAGCATACGGGTCAGCTGATGGTAAGCGCCACCGTAGCCTATACATTGTAACACCTAAGTTAGCACTCAAAAACCAGTGAGGCATTCGCCTACACCATAAAAATCGACAGTGACACTTCGCCCTGTTCCTAACTTAATGCTTCCTTGATGAGCTCTGCCGATCTTATCTGGGCTGCAACTCTACGAGGTAGTGTGATTTTCTGTAATTTCTTTAATAATATAAAATTGAAAATTTAATTAACCCCTTGTCTCATTAATTATGTATTTATTAGCATCATCTTTTGAGGCTATTCTAATGAACAAAAACACGCCATATCTGCTGTACAGCATCCCGCAGATTATTTGATGAAACAGGATAAGGTCAAGGCTAGCATATCTTTGAAATACCACCGAACCCAACAACCTCAGTGGTCAGAGCAGTCGCCCGGATTGCGAAAGGTCGCGGGTTCGATTCCTGCCTCAGGACGTGAAATTGTTCTAGTTTTATTGTATTTCAATGAATATTTTAAAAAATATCATAGTTTTAAAATGACTCCGCAACAAAGTAATGACCAATTAGCATGCATTTATGATTTCCAAGACGGGCGGGCGCGGGCGGGGCGATCAATGCATTAATTGCGAAGGAGTTTTATAAACATGATTTAAATTTTAATTTAAGTAAATCATCATGTAACCTACCCTACTGTTGTTATTTTCTGACATCCACCCGTACGAAGTCGCTATAAGTGTACTATATTAATTCGGAGATATGCTCAGTACCAATTCGTCTGTTCTATTAGTATTTGATTGATGATATCAACATCTAATTATGATGTATTGATAGCGCGAATCTGTTTCCCAAAGGCCCGAGCACAGCATTCAGACATTACGCCTGAAATTATATTAGGATAACATTACATAGATTATACTTACGCCCACAGCTTCAGCCCCGATAATATGGAAATCCGATACAGTGATGCTAATGTAACGATAATAGATGAGCTCAGAAGGGAATTACTGATCACAAAAGTGGAGCGGTATTGCTCAGGTTGGATCGGGATGGATGATCGAATGAAATAGATTTAAACAGTCCGCTTTTCATTCCTAAGGATTCTGCTGAGGAACTGTTGCCCTAATGGTGAATTTTTATTCCCCGACGGAAAAGGGTAGGGTGTTATGAATTGACGTGTTTGTCTGTTTAATGGACCGATTTTGTTTTGTTTAAAAGCTGACGTGCTCCGGATGGCTCTAGAAGCTATAATTCATGAAGATCTGTTCAGGTGTTTAAAGAATATAAGCTAATTTCGTACTTGACAAAAGGCTCTTACTATCTTTCACATATCCGATTGATTTGAAGTTTGGTTTACTGCTACTTCGGTGGTCTTTCCAGGACATGCTAACCTGGAGCTGTACCATCAAATAGTCTGCGGGATGCTCAATTCTTCAGAAACTAACAGCAGATATACCGTGTTTGGGCTCATATGAATAGTCTCAATGAAATGGTGTTAGATAAATGATGAACGACTAAGATACTTACAATGTTAAATTTTATAATCTTATATACAGGGTATATATATTAGTCCATAGAAATGGTATGCCACTTTCAAAAACATCCTTATAATTTGATAATTTCATGACATTTGTATTTTTTTTATATATACAACTAGATGACAAACAAGCTGACGGCCCACCTGGTGGTAAGCGGTTACCGTCGCCTATAGACACCTGCAATAACAAGGAAAAGCACTTGATATTGCAGGTGCGTTGTCATCCTGGGGCCTAAGATGAAATGCCGTCCATGCCCAGTAATTACACTGGCTACCTTTCCCTTCAATCCCAAACACAGCGAACTGTGTATATGTCATTGGCTTCATCATTTCATAGAAATGTCATGAAATTATCGAATGAATACGATGTTTTTGAAAGTGGCAAACCATTTCTATGAACTAATATAGCCCATGTTTTAATTTTTTGTCGTATTGATGGCACCACCCTGTATAAAATTCTCGACTCACAAATTTAGTTACCATACTCCTCCGAAACAGCTTGACCGATTTTCATGAAATTTCGTATGTATATTCAGTAGGTCTGAGAATCTGCTACTATCTATTTTATTTTTATTATTGGTCAATTTTTTTTTCTCGACCGAATGGCATGAAATTTTATATGTATATTCAGTAGGTCTAAGAATCGGCTACTATCATTTTTTTTTATTTTTTTGCCAATTTTTTTTTTGGTCTTTTTGTTATGGTTAAAAAACGTTTGCGGGGTCAGCTAGTTATTATATAAATGTTTATTTTCTTGTTTCAGTAAATTTGGGAGCGTTTGCTGCCGGAGCATGTATAGCCTGGTCATCAGCAGCTCTGCCACTATTACATCACGGTAGACCCGAAGTGAGTAGTACTTAATAGGTATTATATACGATAGTGCCGTCAATACGATGGTAAATTGAAATATTGGCTATATTAGTTCATTGAAATGATTTGGAACTTTCAAAACATCTTATTCATTTGATAATTTCATAACATTTGTATGAAATAATATAACATTGTCTACATTATAGAAATATCATGAAATTATCTAACTAATAAGATGTTTTTGAAAGTGATAAAACATATCTATGAACAATTAGAGTCCATATATTATCATATAGCATTTAAGATTAATGCAGTTAGGTATACACGAGCAGTAATTATTTTTTACCTACTTATAACCTTTTCATGAGTCACTAGCCGTGAAAAGTATCGTCCGTCGGTCGTATTTCCTTTTAATAAAAAAAGGCTGTATGTCATCATTTCACGCTGTATATTTTATACCTCTGGAAGTCTATGACAGTTGAATAATCAATACACACACAACATAAAAACACTTAAAATCACTACAGAAATAAAAATAAAAATAAACTTATATATAATATAATAATAATAAAGCCTTTTATTTACTGTTAGCATTACAATTTCTTAAATATAGTACATTAAATTCAACAGCAACCTTAGCCAACAGTTTGTCTTTCGACAAAGGCCTCCTCCAGGGCTTTCCACGTCTTCCTGTCTCTAGCAGTCCTGTCCCACAGCAATCCTGCGGTCTGTTTTAAATCGTCCTCCCACCTAACATTTTTTCGGCCTCTGCTTCTCCTTTGGTCTCTTGGCCACCATTCAGTAATAGTCTTTGTCCATTTTGGTTGTTCCTCTCGTATAATATGTCCCGCCCATCTCCATTTAAGGGTTCTTATTGTTTTGGTAATAGCCTTGAATTTTGTTTTCTCTTTGATCGTTTTTAGTTTGACCTTGTCTATCGGCCTCACACCCAGCACACTTCTCTCCATTGAGTTTTGACAAATATTTAATTTTTACTCATTTTTTCAGTGAGAGACCAGGTCTGGCATCCATATGATAGGCAAGGCAAAATACAAGAGTTGTAAACTTTCCTTTTATCTTTAAGTGCTATATCCTTGTTTTTCATTATTTCTTTCAGAGACCAGAATCTTTTCCATGAGTTATTGACTCTTCTATCTATTTCTTTGTGCATTGTGTCTTTTGTGGCTATAGTTTGACCCAAGTATAGGTATTCCTCTACATACTCTATTTCTTCTTGTTTCACGTATATTTTAGATTTTTCATGATTAGTCATTACTTTTGTTTTTTGTGAATTTATGGACAGTCCAATTTTATTGCTTTCTTCTGCAAGTTGCTGGAGCATTGTTTCCAAACCATTCTTGCTTTCAGAAAATAGCACTATGTCGTCAGCAAAACGGAGATGGTGTAGGATTTCTCCATTTATTCTCAGGCCATATTCGTTCCAGTCCATTTTTCGGAAAACCATTTCCAACACGGCAGAGAACAACTTTGGTGAGATTGGGTCTCCTTGTCGTACCCCCCGTTGTATTGGGAATTCTTTACTTGTTTTATCTAGCTTTATAACTGCAGTACTATTTAAATATATTTTCTTTAGGATGCGGATGTATTTGTTGTGTATTCCTTGTTGCTGCAGTGCTTTCCATATAGCAGTATGAGCCAATGCGTCAAATGCCTTGGTGTAGTCAACAAAACCTATGTAGTAGTATTTTTGATACTCTTTGTATTTTTGGAGTACTTGTTTCACAACATGGATATGATCTAAGGTGGAAAAATTCGTTCTAAATCCTGCTTGCTCTCTAGGTTGATTTTCTTCTAGAGTGTTGTTGATTCGTGACAGTAGTATTTGAGAGAAAATTTTATACAGATTGGACATGAGGCTGATTGGTCTATAGTTTCCTATTTCTTTCTTATCACCTTTTTTGTGTAGTAATATTATTTTTGATTTAGACCATTCTAATGGTATGTCTTCTGAATGTAAAATATTATTAAAAATGTTTGTTAGTCTGGGTGCAGTTTCATCAATTGTAGCCTTTAGCAATTCATTTGTGATAAGATCTTCACCAGGTGCTTTATCGTCTTTTTGAGTTTGGATAGCTTTACGAGTTTCCGATAGTAATATTGTTGATATGGGCTCTTCTACATCTCCTGAATAGTCATTATTAAAATTCCTTGTGTCCATACCATCTCTACCTCTATATAATTCTTTGTAGTATGCTGCTGCGATGTTGGCTATCTCATCTCTATTCCTTACTTCCTTATTTGTTTTATCGTTAATACTTGGCATCCACTCTTTTGTATTTTCATGTTCTGTTAATGTTCTGTTTTCTGTTAATTAGGAGTTCTTTTCGTTGTTGAAATAGTTCTTTCGTTTCATCTGAGAGTTGGTTCTTCCTATTACTATTAATAGTTTTCGTTGTTCTTGTTAGGTTTTCCACAAATGTCTTATATTGTTCTTGTACTGTGCTGTTTCTTTGTAAATTGGTGTTATTGGTATTCCTTAATATTCTTGTTAATTTGGATTCGTCTCCTATGCATAATAGTGGTTTTTCTAAGTGCTGGAATGGTCTTGGCTTTTTGATTGAAGATATTTTCATTTTTGCCCGTACTATTCTGTGATCGGTATTAAAGTTAAACTGAGATTGGCTTATAGAATCAATTTTTGTAAAAGGTTTTTTGTTATTTGTCATAATAAAATCTATTTCGTTTTTATATTTGTTATCTGGTGAGATCCAAGTCCACTTTTTCTTCTCTTTTAGATTGCACATGCTATTTAATAAGTAGAAGTTGTTTTCTTGTGCTAGATTAATTAGTTGTTTTCCATTTTTGTTTCGTGTACCATATGAATATTGACCCATAATTCTTTCTTCACCAGTTTTTCTTACACCTATTTTAGCGTTGAAATCGCCCATTAATACGATGTTTTTGTGTCCCTGCTGTATAGTCTGCCGTAATGTTTCATAAAAATGTTCTATTTTAACATTATCTTCTTTATTTGTAGGTTCTGTCGGTGCATATGCTTGGATTATGGTCCACTGTTCTTTTGTGTGTCCACTCTTGGGCACACTAATATTTATAGATGCTATTCTTTCTGAAACTCCAATGACTTCTTCAATCATGTTCTTAAGATGTTTTTTGATTAGGAAGCCTACCCCATACAACCCTGGAGTTTCTCCTTTATGGAATAAAATGTATTCATTGTGTTCTTCAAGTCTTTCATTCATTCTTCTCATTTCACTAATACCAATTATGTCCCATTTCAATTTTTCTAATGCTGATTCTAATTCAATTAACCTTTCTGCTGTGCTTAATAATTCTTTTTTGTATTACAAAGTCTGCATAATGCAAACTCCAATCTTTCCATGAAATAATTAACGTCTGCGTTTGGTATTCTATATACACAAACTACTACAATTTTATATAAAGTTAATTCGATCGCACAACATTCAAACACATACGGAATTGAGCACCCCAATATTTCGTCAAGTTCTCTGTATTCCAAATCTCGGCGTAATAAGATACATGAGCCCCCTCTTTTTTGTGTATTCCTCGAGTATATAGTTGCAAGCTTGTAATTATGAAAGAAAATTTTATTTTGGTCTTCTTTGGGTATAAAGTGTTCAGTGATACATAAAACGTCAATTTCGGATTTGTGTGAGAGCTCTTGTAAACAAATTTCTAGTAAATCAGTTTTATTTAATAGCCCGGCTATGTTCTGATGTAATATATTTATATACATAGTACTGTCATTGTTATCGAAAGGACTGATGCAATTTTTTATTTTCCAACTCAATCTGGATATTATCTGAAACATTTTTATTGTGTAATAAACTTGTATTTGTATAAAAACTTTTCTCCAAATCTATTTCTAATATAGTTTTTCTTATGTCAGCGAATATATTTGTCATGCCTTTGTTGTTTAGTTTACCTTGTCTTCCTGAAAACATGCTATAGTCGTAGTTTAAATTTAAATTTGAGTCAACGGTAAAGGCGTATTCGTTCATTGATATATCAAGGCATAGCAAATTATTAAATGTTTCTATACGCCAATTATACATCATTGCATACTTTCCGCATCTATATGTAGGTAGGCATATGATAACATTAGTATTTGTAATTTTCTCTAATATTTCTCTCATATGTATAGTCAAATCAAAATATTTGCTTGTTTCCATGAAATCAGCCTCTCCTACAAGCAACACACAGTAGTCCTTTTTTGTGTATGTTTTTAAATGATCATGTATATTCTGTAGTAGTATTTTTATTCCTCCATTAGTGTATATTTTATGATAAATTGAAAACTCTCCTGAGAATGAATCCTCAGCAATATTTAGAATTTTATTTCGGTTATTGGAACTAATCAAACACATTTTTTTCTTTGTGTTTTTGGTATTATCACATGCTTGTATGCCCAAGTCTGGTTCTGGTCTAATACTAACAGCGTTTTGAATATGTGTACATTTTTTATTTTGTGACTGCGAAGGGTTTGGTGTTGATAATTTATATGCAGATTGATTTTGCCTATGAGGTGTAGATGACTTCATATTTTTTCTTCCAGGGGTGGTCGAGTGATTGTTTAAGGAGTTTGTAATGGTTATCTTATACATTTCATTTTGTTTATTTAAAATTTCTATAGTCTTTTTTAGTTCCGTATTTTCCATTGATATTCTGTCTATTTCTGCATGTGCGGAGCTCAATTCATTACCAATTTTTTCAATTTGTTTTTTTAATTCTAAGATTTGATCACTTTCCTCATTGTTTGATATATTAGGAAGACTATTTGTGGTCCCGTTCAAAATGTCCACAGTCGTATCGGATTCATCATTTATTACATATGAGTCAGAAAGCGTACGTGGTCGCCTGATGGTGATATTTTGGAAGAAGTTCATTTTTAAATATACGATACCTCTTTATATATACTTTTAATAAGATCCCCAATGCTTATTGAGAGGTAATATAGTTTCGTTACTACACACCAGTTGTTGTCGTGCATTCAATTAAATCACACCAGGATTTAGTTTCACTACCACACACTAGATGTCAGGGCACAGTACAGCCTGTCATAAAATTATAGCATAGCAGTTTTCTAGTTCCACTGCCACTCACCTAGCGGCGCGCACAGCTATACAATATTGAGTCATAAGCGGGTAATCACTAATTTAATATTTAATTTTATAAAATAATGTTCTAGGTTTTTTGTATTTCACTGTTTTAAGTCCGTCTCAATAGTGTTATTGTTCATTGATATTGCAAATTGTTTACATTCATTGCTTGTTGTTGTTTACTTTGTGTAGGTACAGTGTTTACAGTAAATTTTCGGGATATTCCAAATGCTGTAAGTAGTTGTTATTTCCACTGGATTCTCATAGAAATTCACTTTTTTATATTTTTTATCACTTTAAACACACTTTAAAACAAGTTCCGTTAATGTTCTGTTAAAGTTCTAATAATATTGATCACCATTCAACATTGAGATTCGACCTCGCGCTCGACATCTCTACTATATTTCTATTATTCTTATTTTTAACTGTTGGTTTCCGGTTACTGCGTTCTAATTGCTAATTGTTTTTCTCAGACTGCAGGTTAGGGAGAGATTCAGTTCTGTTTCTCATATGTGTGTATGTGAAGTTGGTGATCTTGTTTATTTTAAGAGGGTTAGCATTACTTTCTCTAGGTGAGTATTGTGACGATGTTGTATCTGGTCTTTTCCTTTTCTCAGATTTTCCAATTTTATCTCCTTTCACCACCAGTTTGTCATATTTTATATATGCATATTTTCCCTGTTTACGTTCCTCTTGTAGCTGAATTTGCAATTCTTTCCTCTTTGCCAATACTTCTTTTGGATAATCTTCGGATATATAAATTTTGTTGGGTAGGATCTTTTTATTTTTTAATATCTCCATTTTTCGCCATGTTGTTGTGAGTGTTAACAGAATAGGCCTCTTGTTTCTTTCATTTGGTTTTCCAATTCTAAATGCCCCTTTGATTTCTATTTCTATTATGTCTATTTCCAAGCTACTCATCACTTTCATTATAAGCGCAAGAAGGTCTTTCGTACTTTTTTCTGTCTCATTTATCCCATGTATTATTAAATTATTTTTCCGAGCCTCCTTTTCCAGTTTATGTACTTTGTTATTTAGTTCTACTACTTTGTTCCTTAACTCAACATTTTCTTCCTTTATTATGTTAATTTTTTCTTCAAACGACTCAATTAAAGTGTTAGTAATTTCTCGTGTTTGCTTTTCCATTTCCAATTTCATCTTTTCAAACCAGATCTGCATCTGTTTATCCATGTTTATTTTGCGTGAAAAGGAACGTAAAGTAATGTTTCCGAACGAAGTGTGAGTGCAGGTTATAATCTGTGCTTGTCAAAGTGTCAATGTCAATTTGAAAACAATCGGTTTTGTAAAAATATTTCTAACCTTCAAATTGATGCCTTCTGATAAATCTTCTAATTTGCACCAGATTCCACTTAATTTTTAATTGTTTTCAAAGATTTTGATGGCGTAATACGTTTCCCACAGGTTTTATTCCGTTATCACTACTATTTACTTCGAAATTATTTTATTCGAGCGAGAACAATTTAAGCGCGTATGGAACTGACAACCGCCGGAACCGGAAAAAAAAATAATAATAAAAAAAAAAAAAACTTATACCGAACTATAAATAAAAATCACCACCTAAATCTTCTCAAAAAGGCAGTGTACCAATAAGACTGGTCGCATTACCTCGCTGAATTGCGAGGCTTATTCTTTGTGCGAAATACTTACCAGCCTTATTGTCACTTAAAGTTTCACACAAACGATCTGCAATGTCCCTAAACAGTCGGTAAGCACCTGGCCCCAAGGTCCCAATGTCTCAACTCCAAACGGCTTAAATATGTAATCTCTAGATAAGCCAGCATATTTGCGCAGTTTAAGAGATTCAGCGGAAGCAGCAGCTGATCTTAGTGTCGACGAGGTACTTGGAAGATGGGACATGGCTAAGGTGTCGACACAGGTAGCGTCCCACACCAAAGAGCTACCCATTTTCCAAGGCACAATAGTCATGCCGTCAGGCCTCTTCCCATCATCGCGCGCTAAACCGTTAGGCTCCAGAGCAGCAGGGGTCCCGGAAGTAGCAAAATCAATTGTATCTGGAATCTGATGGAATCTTGGCGGGTCAAGTACCTACATCAAACTGGAATTTACTTATCCCAAATCTCTAAGATAAGAACCTAATAACACAAAGACTTTCGAACATGGATATCACGCAAATGACAATAGAACACCATAATAAAAATACCCCCGTAACTAAAGACGATTTTAGCTATCCTTGTAATAGGCGTTTTTATCTTATAACACTACTGCTCGATTGTGGAGAACTGTCGGTAGCAACCAGAACTGTACATAAAACAAAAGAAGTCTTCATCAAACCGCTCAAACCATTCATAGTGATAAAGTGTTTCTGTTGTAACGCACGTAAAAGTTAACTAGTACACTTATAATTATAACCCTCCTGGGGTTGGCTGCCATAAATAATGCTTTCATTAGAACCCACCGATAAATTAACCCCGTGGCTGCTGCCTTTACTGTCGTGTGGCGTAAGGGTTGCCACTCAAGAAAAAATTAAAAAATAACAATTGAAAGTCATTTGAAAAATGTACCAGCATTTTCTCACGATTAAAAAGTAAAATTATGAAAAAACCTCTTTTGTTTGTTAATGAAGTTGACGAATTATACGACACCTATTATTGAGCTTTTTTTAGAAATACTTTAACTGTGTAATTATTTGTGCAATATACAAATAATTTTTGTGGTGTGGCAAAAGCAAATAACGATAAAAATTATCTTAAAACTTAACACGTAATATTTATTGCTACCAAAGTTATTGTGCTTCAGAGCTTCTTAGAAAAATGTCTAGACTAGCAAAGAGATATGTCTTTGGGTGGGATTCGAAACCGCGACCGGGTGACACCTCTGAGCTACCGAGAACTTTGAAGAAGCCTATGGATTTTTTCGAGCTTTTTCGTTTAAGTTTTAAGTTAACTTATTTATTTATTGATTGAACTATCAACTTAAGATAAAGCAGATTTACACTTATTTATAACATTCATTGTTACAAAAACTTTTCAATTTCAATTGAATAGTTTATATATATATATATATATATATATATATATATATATATATATATTTCAATTAAAGAATTTACTTTAAAAAATTGCAATGAAAGGAGGAGCTAGTAGCGTAGTGATTTGAGCGTTTTGGTTTAGATTACGAAAACAAAGCAACTTTGGCCATGGCCGATCCCGAGATGAGTCAATCAAAATTTATAATCTCGAGCTGCTCCGTGAAGGCACGTTAAGTCGTTGGTCTCGGTTGTTAGTGCAAATGCATTAACCCACCAACCCGCATTGGGCCAGCGTGGTGGTGTTATGGCCCAAACTTCTCTTTCCATGTATGTAGGCCTGTGCCCAGCAGTGGGACGTATATAGGCTGATGATGTTGATGATGTCTAAAAGAGTTATCATTTTTGCAGTTTTTAGTAAATTTTCCCGGCTTTGGTAGCATGTATTGAGTTCCGAAAAATCTCGTGTAGGGCTGAAATTATTCCCGTCAGCTTTCACAGCTGACAGCCCTAAGCTGGGTTAATATTAGACTGGTTACCTGCGGGGTTCGGGGTCATTAATGGTGTTACCTTTTATTCCAGAGTTCGGGAACTTGTATGTTTAGAAACAATCTATTGTAATGGTTGGTCATGATACTCTGGTCCTCGAAAGACTGAGAGATGTAGGTTGCAATGTGGTTTTTATTGGCTTTGTCCTAAACCATTGTTCCAATGAAAAGAAGTTGACAACGGTAGCAAAATGCACAAGTCTCGCCTGATGGTAGGCGGTAACCGTATTCTCTAGACGTCTATAGGCTACGGTAACAACGCGTGAGTAGTGCCCAAGGTACTACGAGTGTCTATAGGCTATGGTAAGGACGCGTGAGTAGTGCCCAAGGTGCTACGAGCGTCTATAGGCTACGGTGACAACGCACGAGTAGCGCCCAAGGTGCTACGAGCGTCTATGGGCTACGCTAACAACGCGTGAGTAGTGCCCAAGGTGCTACGAGCGTCTATAGACTATGGTAAGGACGCGTGAGTAGTGCCCAAAATACTACGAGCGTTCATAGGTTACAGTGATGTCGCGTGAGTAGATCCCAAGGTGCTACGAGCGTCTATAGGCTACGGTGACAACGGACGAGGAGCGCCCAAGGTGCTACGAGCGTCTATGGGCTACGCTAACAACGCGTGAGTAGTGCCTAAGGTACTACAAGCGTCTATAGGCTACGTTGACAACGCGTGAGTTGTGGCCAAGGTACTACGAGCGTCTAAAGGCTACGGCAGGGGTGACCAAATGTATTTTACTCCTTCTGGACCGCGACGGTCATTTTATTTTAAAAAACGGACCCCTAATGAAAATAATTGGTGACTCCTGGGCTACGGTAACAAGGCGTGAGTAGTGCCCAAGGTGCTACGAGCATCATAGGCTACAGTAATAACGAGCAAGTAGTGCCCAAGATGCTACGTCTATAGGCTACGGTAACCGCTTACTATTAGGAAAGCGGTGCTCTTGCCCTTGTATAAAATAAAACCATAATTATTTATTCGTTTATTTAATGAATATAATCAGCCCAAAGTTTCCCCTCTGACGTCACAGAAATACTAAGAAACACTCAAGACGATATAATCATCGATTTTATTCAACAAGCCTTAAAATAATATTTCATTGAAAATATTAGGAAAATAAAAGGTAAAGATAAAGATCGCTATATTGATCCAAATAAAGTTGACCAAACTTTCTAAAACTTCCCAGCCTCATTTCTAATTAACATTCTAACTAGAAAGTGAGATATCTGTATAGGTTTCGTCTCCCTCATTGCTGTTCTGTTGGAATTCAACAGACAGATACTTTAACTTTGCTTATTTCATTAGGAAAGTTGTAATTATGCAAAAACATTTTTAAGAAGAGATATTTTAGGTTCGGCGGACAGAAGCTCGAAAGTCACAAATCGTGACCATTTCAAGGTAATTTAAAATATGCCAAAAAATTTGGAATATCCTTCCTCTGGGACCCTTCCTCGGTCTAAATTCAGAGAACCAACACAAATGTTCAGCATTTTACTGAGGATAATCCTTTAATGCCCGGACGTCAACTTAAGATGACATAACAATTAAAATTTAATTGTGTCTGATTTATCGGGCTTTGATGGGTGAAATGCTATGTTTCCTACAACTGTATTAATCTTTTTTTAGAGTTGACATATTAATAATAATATTAATACGTGAAGCAAAAACTTTGTACCCCTTTTTACGAAAATTGCGCGGACGGAGGAGTATGAAATTTCGCACATTTATAGTTTATATAGAGAAGGAGTGCAGAATGATAATATTTTTTAAAAAATACGCATAAAAATACATTAAATCAATAATAAAAATATCACAAACACTACCATGTATTTGACACACACGCATATGAATATGTCAAATTAAGAATAGATTAAAATTGATCGTTATTTGTCTTATATCATTACTGAATATAATAAAAAAAAAATGATTTATTTAAACTATAATTGCACAAAATGAGTTACAATTTGGCGGACTTAATGTCATTGGGCATTCTCTACCAGTCAACCGGAAAGTAAGTTGAGTCCAAATTGATTAAATAGGTAGTGCAAAAACAACTGTAAATATACAGGTAATTACGGGGCATGGACAGCATTTGATATTGGGCCTTAGGGTTTTTTTTTTCTAAAACTAGATGACAAACAAGCTGACGGCCCACCTGATGGTAAGTGGTTACCGCCGCCTATATTAGGTAGACACCTACAATAACAAGGAAAAATCACTTGATATTGCAGGTGCGTTATCATCCTGGGGCCTAAGATGAAATGCCGTCCATGCCCAGTAATTACACTGGCTACCTTTCCCTTCAATCCGAAACACAGCGAACTGTTTCACGGCTGAAATAAGAAAGGCGGTGGTACCTTCCCAGACGACCCTACATACGGGTCTAACACCTAGTGAATGACATTAGAATGACAACGCACCTGCAATATCAAGTAATTTTTCGTTATTATTACAGGTGTCTATAGGCGGCGGTAACCGCTTTCCATCAGGTGCGCCGTCAGCATGTTTATCATCTAGTCGTGTGAAAAAAATTTATACATAAAAAATGTGATTATAGAAGTATCTGTTATTCTGTTTTTGATTGTGATTGACTAAACTTCTATAATCACACCATAATATACATTATCAGACCAGATCTTATCAGAACCACAATAATCTTTAAACTTATAATTTAATTTAATTATGGTCGAACTACGAGCACAGGGCGTCCACCAGTATCAATAAAATGTTTTACAAAAGCCAAAACATAAGTGGAGTCGGATAGAACAGTGTGCTTAAAGCTGCACTAGCTGCCTTCGCATATGCTCGCTTGTTCTTCTTACCTCTTTACCCCAGGTGGTGTTGGTCATTTGCCTTGCTTTGTCTAAAAAAATATGACGTATCTCCACACTAACTCCCGCTTTACTTACTCAGTATGAAACAAATCATGATTATTCTAAATTAAAACCATTCCTAGGACAACAGCAATGCTTATATGAATTTACTGCGTCCTGCTTCATTGCTAGAATATAATTAGTGCCACCCCATTCTCGAGTCAGGAGAATTACTGAAAACCACGAAGTATATGGCAGGTCCGCAGTCATAATTTCGCGCCAGAGCACAGGATAAATAATAACTAGACATACCGAGCAAGTAAATGCAGTTTTATTTAAACATTGAACATTGTACGCATTTACACGTGTACGAATCATCTACGAACGCGTTTGCAAGTTGATTTTTATTTCGAGAATGTGTCTTGGTTTTAATACAGTCTGTAATAATAATAACCATTCACTCACACCTATTGAGGAGCTCGGTGGCGTATTGGTTTCAGCGCTCTGGTTTAGAATACGAAAACAAAGCAACTTTCGCCATGGTCGACCACCCAAAATTTATAATCTCGAGCTCCTCCGTGCTTCGGAAGGCACGTTAAGCCGTTGGTCTCGGTGGTTACTGCAACTGCTTTAACCCACCAACCCGCATTGGGCCAGCGTGGTGGTGTTATGGCCCAAGCTCCTCATGTGTTTCTTCCATGCAGGAAGGCCTGTGCCCAGCAGTGGGACGTATATAGGCTGGTGATGACTCACACCTATTATCTAGCCCAAAGTAAGCATCATTAAGAGCTTGTATTATGGATTCTAGATAACGGAGAGATAATGATAATAATATGTGTATAAATATTAGAAATATACTAAATAAACGTGTAAACATCGATGACTCGTGAACAAAAGTTCGAACTCATCATACAAACATTTGCTCCCACCGGGATTCGAAACCGGGACCCCCGACCGAGTAAGCGCTTAGGTACAACTGTAACCTGTAAGCTGTAAGCACACCAGTTATTACTAAAAGCCTCTGTCCGTATCGAATTGACATACAAACAACCATGACAACAAAACAATTGTCTTCATTACGCTAACTTTTGCTCTACATTAACTCCCTGAACCTTCAGATCAGAGATCAGTCCATTGCAGCCTAGAATTTATACCTTACGCTTTTTCCAGACTCTTATAGTTGTCGTGGTGAATATTTGCGTTCCTTGAATTCAGGATTTTGTGGCAGTTAAGGTTTAGCGTCACTATATCGGATTTCCGGTAGTCTCCACCGTGACAGTAAATTCATACGAACCCAAAATTCGCGTTGAAGCCGTTCGTAGCACGTTCGTGATGTTCGCTGCTTGTTCGCAGACGTACACGACATTTAAGTACCACTATATTATGGAGCAACTTGCCAAGAGTACATTGGCGTATAAGGGTGATTACACACAACCTGACATAGTTAACTGCGAAACTTAGCTAATAAGTGGTCGGTAATATTACTTGTGGCGGAAGTTTGTAGCGGTGTATCGCGTTTGGAATGTCTTTGAATTGTGTTGCTTATGTATACTTAGATACATGCTTAATGATTTAATAAAAAAAACTACTTAGATATATGCTTAATGTTTTAATAAAAATCCTGTTAATCTTGTCTTAAAGTATAAAGATGACCAAAAAGGCCAAACAATAAAAAAAAGGTATAACAAACAAACGATTTCCAAAAGTTATATAAACCCTAGTTTTGGTTTAGCGCTAAGCCGTATTTGATAAGCCTTAGCCATTTTTGGTCAGCTTTTAGCTATTTTCTAAAAGCATTAAGCTTCTTAGTTTTATTTTTAAATTGGATCATCTGAAATGACAATGTTGATCCTCGGTGCAAGATAAAGGCAATCTTTTATTGGAGTGGAACAATCTGGGCCTAATTCTGGGAACACACTTTAATTCTAATTTTAAGTACAGTATATCTCTTTCTCGTAATAAGTCATAGGAAAAAGATAGCAAGAATCTGCTTAGAGCTTTCAATTAAATTTAAATAGATTTCATAGAAACCATAGACAATTTTAGACGGCATGTACGGAGGTGCCTCCTAAACACTGCACTTTAGCACGTTCAATAAGGTCGAAAATTGAACGCACCTTTCTAAATGTCAATTTATATGACAGCCATCCTTTTGGTATTCATTCAGACTTATAAAATCGGCTACAGCTATTTAATATTTCTTGCCTTTATTTTTCCCATTCTTCCGTGTGTAAGCAGCCTGAAATAATGAGGAAATAAAGTTTATTTTATGAGACCACACGAAACCAGCGACTTTGGCAAAGCGCATTGCAGGGTGATTTCCGTACCACTACTATTTTAATTATGATTTATTGTCACAAGAAATTGCTTGTTTTGTAGGTTAATACACGTATTACCTTGAACTTTGCATAATTTGCGTATTTGCATTTTTGACCAATGCGTAATTAGAAAACCTGAACTCCCCTAAACAACAGTGAAATAATTATATAATATTCATACACTCACACCTATTATCTAGCCCAATGTAAGCTTAAGAGCTTGTGTTATGGATCTAGTATCCAGAGATATAACATAACAGAGAAATATTAATAATAATATGTGTATAAATATTATAAATACACTAAATAAACATATAAACATCCATGACTAGTGAACAAATGCTCGAACTCATCATACAAACATTTGCTCCTACCGGGATGCGAACTCGGGATCTCTATCTCTCTATCTGTATAGCAAGGGGCACGGACCACTCGGCCAGCTGGCCGCCAAGTGAGTTTTAGAAGTACGGAAATGAGTTTTAGAACTTTTAGCAGCTCGTACGGCTCTAGATATCTCCTCATACATACTTTCTACCTCATGATTTATCATAATGCTAAAGATAACAATAAGAATATTTACCCACCATCCTTGTTAAAAAAGCTGAAGTACAATGCTCCCTGTATTGTGCCTCGGCTTTTTTAATCGGCCCAATAATCAGTAACATCGTTTAAAATTCCATTATGATATACCGAATTCAATGATAAAGTTTTCGCGAACGTGCATTAGGGAATATGTATGTATCAGGTATATCTGTAAAATATATATTTATAACCTGACTTTACAAAAGAGGAGGAAGTTTTACGTGTCTGTATCGTAAATAGTTTGTTACTTGATACTAGCTTTTGCCCGCGGCTCTGCCATCATGTATGTCGGTTGTCAACAGTATCCAATGTTCTTTCAACAATGGCGTTACAAAATTAATCAAACTATCCCCGTAACAAACAAACTCACTTTCGCATTTCTTATATAAGTTTTTTTTTTAATCAACTAGATGACAAACAAGCTGACGGCCCACCTGGTGGTATTTATTTATTTATTTATTTATTTGTTTATTTGCATTCCACAATGTCATACAGGTGTTAAAAAGGCTTAAAGCTAAACGGATCATTAAATTGTGGGCCCTGACGGGCATAACAAATATTAAGAGAGGTAATTCGAATTAAATTCTAAATTAATCGTATTTACATAACAACAAATCAACTAAAGAACTAAAACACATTACATAAAATTATTTTCAAAAACCAATGAACTACACAGTACAGAAAAATCTATTATAACTTGAGGCGGGAACCAAACTATGGTGTTCAGAATTAAATAAGGAGACCACTTTAATTAACGATTGTCAATCAACACCAAAATTTACTATTGATGATTATAATATTGTACTTATATTGCATTAGTAACATTTAATTAATTCCATTATTATTAGGTAACTCATAACTATTACAATACAATTATATAAAAAAAGTGATTCTCATTATTATGTGATGATTTTTATTATTATTATTTTAGAAATATTCATGAATTGTTTAACTAACTTATATTTTATTTATTTCTTTAAATGAAGAGGCTTAATGATAAAAAACTATTGCCAATTTTCATTTATTTCTTCAAATATATTTAATTTAGTTTTTAAAATTATTAAATCCATTATTTTTTTCTACATTACAATTTTACAATACAATATTATGATTATTATGATGATGATTATTATTAATATTTAAAATATTCTTGGATTGTGAATTAAATTTATAATTCATATATTTATTTAAATAAAATGTTTCAAGAGGTTTATTGGTAAAAACTCTTGACAATTTTTTGCTTCAAATGTGTTTAATTTAGTCTAAAATTATTTAATCTTTTAATTATATTTTAATTATAGTTTGTCTTTAAAGTATTCGTTAATATCATAATAGAATTTTGTAATTAATAACTTTTTTAATTTTTCAATAAATGCAGTATCATTAGCTTCGGTTTTCAATATTTTAGGCAAGGTATTATATATTTTTATAGAGAGGCTATAGGTACTTGCAGAGTTCAATTTTAGGCGGGTAGTTGGCAGTATTAATTTATTTTTATTTCGTAAAGAATATCTCATCTTTATGTCTTCGCGCTTTTCGTAAAACTCCATATATTTACGAACAAATTTGCACATTTCTAAAAGCGGTTACGCGGTTACCGCCGCCTATAGACAGCTGCAATACAAGGAAAAGCACTTGATATTGCAGGTGCGTTGTCATCCTGAGGCCTAAGATGAAATGCCGTCCATGCCCAGTAATTACACTTAAGTATCTACAGAATAATAGCAAGTGAATTATGTGTCAACTCCTCATGTGTTTCTCTTATGTAGGAAGGCATGTGCCCAGCAGTGGGACGTATATAGGTTGGCGATGATGAAATATGTGTCACGAGTTTAAGTGTATCGGATTTTTTTAGCACCCTGATTTTCGAATAATGTTCCAGCAGAAACTAAACGCACATTATCTTTACTAATTTTTTAAGTCGTGATACAGATCAAATGCACCGGGTGTTTTTGTTCATACAAAGCACGACAACTGACGTCATTTGCCGTCACATCAGGCGGTTGACGTCACACCGCCTGATGTGAAGCTGTAAGAAAAGACCACATGCGATGACAACAGAACTAGTACAGCTTGAAACACACTGTTCTAGCCGGACCTTAAGGTGCCTTTCACGCCTCTTTTGAAGGCCCCCCCGTTATAGGAATAATAGTTCCCTCCTTCCTATAACATGGGGTATGTTATAGGAAGGAGGGAACATACTTGTTCCGGTGTCCAATGAATAGTTAAGATATTTACTACCTTTTTAGGTACAGCTCTATACTTTGAGTTCGTTTCTCGATAAATTATTTTAATTCTTCACACGTTAAAGATAGCATTGATCGATCGATTGATTGATTGAAGATTTTTAATTATCTAGTCTAAAGTATATTGTAAATGTTTTTGTGTTAATTTTATAGATGCATTATTTTTTTTGGTTTGTTTTTGTTTGTACTGTACTGTTTTTGTTTTTTTTTTTGTTATTAAGGTCAAATAATTTTATATAGTGCATTATTAACCGTAGGCCCTGCCAGAAGACCAGCGCCACAGTGACATTTGTTTGTCGCTGTGACATTATGCTGAGGCAGTGACCTAGTTTGCCCCTATTTATTTATTTATTTTGTTTGTACCCATAATTTATTTATTGGCCAATAAATGCTTTCTTTCTTTCTTTCTTCTTTCTTTCTTTCATTGCTGTTCAAAATTAGAATAATTTTAAGCGCAATACTCTCCTATCTTTGTGCGTGATTACTTTCTCTCATGAGTTATATTTTTTTTTCGATTCCCTATAATTCAAAGAGCAAATAAAGGCTCGCGTTTTTACTCCCCCATCCTATTCCTTACAGCTCCATTAATATCTATCTGCAATGACAGCGCTGGATTCCTAATCTCTACAGATGATGACGTAAACTGACGCAAGACGGCTTAAACAGATCCCTGTCTAGCACCTATCATAATTACGTCACAGATCTGACACTGAGGTGTATTAAACGTGGTATATTAGGGGATTTGCGGAGGCTAGTGGCTATGGGATAATCTGAAATGAATTGTAAGTACGACAGCTTGAAATGAAAAATTGAGCTGAGAATGAGGTGTTATGACGAAACGTATTTTTTATTTCGTTTGGCGCACTAAACATTTCTCGGAATGAACAAAAAAATGCTACGATTGGTCTCAAATAAATTTATTGTTTCTCTAAATATTCTCACTAAGCTTGTATGCATTTTTTTATACAAAAATAAAAATATCAAAATATTTTTAATTCAACAACCAGTGAACAATTATGAGAATGGTGGTTGGGATCTCCTTATAGGCAAAAATATATACCTGTGTCAGGCAGGAGGTCCCGCTCTTCCATAACTCTCACTAAGGTAGTATTATTTATGGTTTCGAATCAATACAGAACAGGAGTAACCTACAATTTATTTATTTACATTCAAATGAGGAGGAGCTCGGTGGCGTAGTAGTTTGAGCGCTCTGGTTTCGATCACGAAAACAAAGCAACTTTCGCCATGGTTGGTCCCTGGATGGGTCAATCAAATTTATAATCTTGAGCTCCTCCGTGCTTCGGAAGGCACGTTAAGCCGTTGGTCCCGGTTGTTCCTGCAACCGCTTTAACCCACCATTCCGCATTAGGCCAGCGTGGTGGTGTAATGGCCCAAACTCCTCATGTGTTTCTGCCATGTAGGAAGGCCTGTGCCCAGCAGTGGGACGTATATAGGCTGGTGATGACTAAACATTTCTCGGAATGAACAAAAAAAATGCTACGATTGGTCTCAAATAAATTTATTGTTTCTCTAAATATTCTCACTAAGCTTGTATGCATTTTTTTATACAAAAATAAAAATATCAAAATATTTTTAATTCAACAACCTGTGAACAATTATGATAATGGTGGTTGGGATCTCCTTATAGGCAAAAATATATACCTGTGTCAGGCAGGAGGTCCCGCTCTTCCATAACTCTCACTGAGGTAGTATTATTTATGGTTTCGAATCAATACAGAACAGGAGTAACCTACAATTTATTTATTTACATTCAAATGCGATTCTTAGATTAATGTGTACTTACTGATAATTTTTTCTATGGTTTATCAATTTCATAATGTTTGTCTTATTATTATATTATATACTTAACTTTAAAGTAACTTAGTATTCTTACAAATATTATATTAAAGCGAGTGTGTGTGTGTGTGTGTGAGTATGTTGGCTTTAAGCTTGGTTTTACGTTTCATATGTCATTAAATTTTCCGTTTCAATGTAATCAATAGTAGACAAGGTGGACTGACGATCTGGTGAGGGTCGCGGGAAGCCGATGGATGCGGGCAGCGCAGGACCGATCGGTTTGGAGATCCCTGGGGGAGGCTTATGCCCAGCAGTGGGCGTCTCTCGGCTGATATTATGATGATGATGTAATCATTAGATAATAGTTACAATAGTTTTGCAATCATGAAAGTTTAATTTATAAATATTTAGTTTTTTATTTAATTGGTTATATACATGATTAAATTGTGCATTCAACTGTCGTTTAGCAAAGACTGTTTTATTTTGATCTATTTTAAATACTTTATCCTTTCTCCTCCATTGAGTCAGTATAGGGTCTATATGACAATTATCTATGAAGTTTCAAGGTTACGAATAGGAATATACGAATAAACAAACGAAAAATTTACTAGGTATCTACCTACCTAGTAAGATTAAATAAAATGAAATAGATCTTATCTTTATGCGAGGCGCAAGTTTCCCCCAAACCTTATTTTCTTTTTAAAAACGAATACTCCAGCAATCAATCACTGAAAGCTAATATCAAACCAAACCGCAGGCAAGCCTCACTCTCTAAATATACTTCGTCACGCTTAAACAATATGTCGACGTGAGAATTGATTGACGCGTTATAAACCACATAAGCGTTTTGATGTCCGAACAACGCAGCTGTTGCCAAAATTGTACCCCAAATAGCTGTCAGACCTAAACCTTGTTTCAAAGACTTAAAACCTATTTCAGCTTAACTCAATAATATGCGGTATTACCGGGATCCACACAGTGGAATATAATGCTACGATGCTTTAGTAATATGACGAGAAATGAGGTTTAGCTACGGACTGGAAAACAAGCATATTTGGATATTATGCAATTAGGATCAAATATGTTAAAATAATGCCAGTGTTATTACTGGGCATGGACGGCATTTCATCTTAAGCCTCAGGATGACAACGCACCTGCAATATCAAGTGATTTTCCCTTGTTATTGCAGGTGTCTATAGGCGGCGGTAACCGCTTTCCATCAGGTGGGCCGTTTGCTTGTTTGTCATCTATTAGTATAAAAAGAAATAAGAAATCTATACTATACTATTAATTATTTAATACTAGCGACCAGCCCCGGCTTTGCACGGGTATTATAGATAGTCGTCCGTAGTTTTAAAGATCTAAGCATACATAGGGACAGACAGACGGCGGATAGCGACTTTGTTTTATACTATGTAGTGATTATAAAGCTGAAGAGTTTGCTGGTTTGTTTGGCTGAACGTGGTAATATCAGGAACTCAAAATGAAAAATTCTTTTTGTGTTGAATAGTCCATTTATCGAGGTATTATATAGGCTATATAACATCACGCTACGACTAATAGCAGCTGAGAATCAATGAAAAATGTTGCGAAAACGGGGAAAAATATTTCTTTTGAGAGCGTCTGTTGCGTGCGCAGCGTAAACGGTTAAAGTTTCGCAAAAATCATGTATGTAAGCATTGTGCCCCTTTAAAAGTTCTAAAAAAAAGTCCGCGACAGAATACGTCTATCTTTTGAAATTGACCCATTATAACCATTTGTGGTAATCAAATTTCAAGTTGTTATTTTCCGACATCCACGCGAACGAAGTCGCGGCCACAGCTAGTTAATTATAATATAATATAAGAATATTTTGTACCACTAAGGTGGCAATCAAGCATACGGCCCACCTGATGGTAAGCGGTTACCGTAGCCTATGGACGCTTGCAACACCAGGGGTATCACTTGCGCGTTACCGACCATGTAAAAAACTTTTCAGGCCCTTTTTGAAGAACCCCACGCTGTACTCGTTCGAGAAAACCTCTGCAGGGACCTCATTTCACAACCTGAGAGTACGCGGGAGAAAGTCTAATTTTGATTGGCATTGGAGCCGGTGTCTTGCGTTTTGTTATTGCTATTTGACGGAGCGTTTCGTTCGATCAACAACAAAAAAAGGTCTACTGAGAGCATTTCACCAAATTTTAATGTAATATGAACTTTGAAATATTAGTATAGACTTGTAGCCGCCTGCGGCTGCAATAACATGAATGTTCTTTCTCTGGATATTATCTATCTGTCTGCCGAATTTCATCATAAATATATTCAGTGGTTTAGTAATGAAAACGGAACAGACAGACGGAGTTACTTTCGCACTTATAATATGAATATTATATACAATACAAATATACTTTATTGCACCCTAGGACAAAAGAAAAACATAAAAGAAAACAAATAATACTAAAGGCGACCTTATTGCTAACAAGTAATCTCTTCCAGGCAACCTTGGGTGAAAGTAATAGACTAAAATGACAACAGAATGGGTGCAAGAATATAGAGGTAAAGATAGGTACATATTCTCACAAAATAAAAGGCAATATTCGTATAGATAACTTAGGTACCTACTAGTAATTTAGCATCATATCAGCTGATAGACGCCCACTGCTGGGCATAGGCCTCCCCCAGGGATCTCCAAACCGATCGGTCCTGCGCTGCCCGCATCCATCGGCTTCCCGCGACCCTCACCAGATAGTCGGTCCACCTTGTGGGAGGCCTACCAACGCTGCGTCTCCCGGTACGCGGCCGCCACTCGAGGACCTTTCCGCCCCAACCGCCATCAGTCCTCCTTGCAATGTGGCCTGCCCACTTTACATTTTTCTTAAATTACTTTTCGTTTGTTTCAGACAGTACCTAGTCATGGAAATTCAAACATAACCTCAATAAACAACATCCATCCTAGATTATTGGTAAGTTTAATTTATCAAAACTATGTTTAGATTTACATTTATTTACTAGGTAATGGGCCCGTATGTACCTACCCAGGTACCACCGCCTTTCTTATTTCAGCCGCGTGAAGCATTCGCTGTGTTTCGGATTGAAGGGAAAGGTAGCCAGTGTAATTACTGGGCATGGACGGCATTTCATCTTAGGCCTCAGGATGCACAACACACTTGCAATATCAAATGCTTTTGTTATTGCAGGTGTCTATACGCGGCGGTAACCGCTTACCATCAGGTGGGCCGTCAGCTTGTTGGTCATTTAGTTGAATAAATAACACAATCATTCTTTTAAAAATTTTAATATGAAAGCTAGGTTCAGAGACATATAGGACAATGATTATCAATTGACGTAAAATAATCATCGTCATCATCCACAGCATATATTACACGCCTCACTGCTGGGCACAGGCCTTCCTACATGGGAGAAACACACGTAGAGCTTGGGCCATAACACCACCACGCTGGCCCAATGCGGGTTGGTGGGTTAAAGCGGTTGCAGTAACAACCGGGACCGACGGCTTAACGTCCACCACGAAGTACGGAGGAGCTCTGAATTACGAAATTTTGATTGATCGAACCACGGCGAAAATGCCTTTGTGGTAGCGCTCAAACCAGTTAAAAAATAATTAGTTGTTATAAAAATACTGTCACTAAATCTAAAATATAATATAATGATATTATAAAATATCAAACAATGTAAAAGATAATTAATAACAATACCTAAAGGTTTCTAATATAATGATAGGAGGCAAAATTCAATTTCCTAATGACAATGTTAAAAATTTCTTTATCCATCGTCGCTCGAATGTTTCGTCATTTGTTTCGTATTAGAGACACCGCATATACAATTTCAAGTTGGCCGACTAAATCGCAGAATGTCTTATAGACATAGAATCTTGTGATAGCCACATCATAACCAATTATGTCGTTCAACTAAATAGTTGGCCAACTATCGGCCGATAGTTCGCAGACTATAACAACTTAGTTGGTCAGTCGCACGGTAAGATGCAGTGTGACCAGACCCGTGCGCGTGATTTCCCCACGCTTGGATTTTTGCCGACGGGCAAGCAGACGCCCAGTCAATCTCTGCATTAACAAATGAAAAAATAGAACTGCTGATCGACGAAGTCCAAAAAAGGCCAGCCCTTAAAAAACTTATCTGGGTAACATCTCAGTTTAGAATGTAAGGTATGATGTTTCCCACGCTCTAATCTGTCACTTAATATCGGATGCACCCTAAATGTTTTGTTCTGTTTTCGACTTCTTTTTATTAATTTAAGAAGTAGTGCGTTGTTTTTCCACATTTTATCGCAGACTTCACCGCGCTAGCAACACTGTCCACCAACTAAGTCGGCGAAGTGTGCGGCCTATGAAAGCACGCAATTTAGTTGTTCGATAGTTGGCCAACTTGAAATTGTAAGTCTGCGGTGTCTCTTACATAAGCTTTTATCCTACCATCCTAGAAATATGACTTCAGAAAGATGTCTTCGATTTTAATCCTTATTGCACTGACTTAAAAGACTAAATGTAAATATTATTTTGATATGGCCGAACAATAGTCGTACGAACAAATGTCAACGCCTTCCCAAACCACCGGTAGAAAAGTTAATTCATTTTGTTGTTTACTTAAAAAGAACTCGTCAAAAGCTACGTTGGTTGAATGATTTTAATTTCATTAGATTTGAAATGGTTTTCGTGAATACACAAGGGAATCTTTATATTGGGCTTATCAGTCCTGGTAAGGATCAATTCTCGGTACAGGACAAGAGGGGCGTAATCAGTGCCAGTGATTGCTGGTCCGTTGAAGTCTATTCAAACATGCAGCTGTTATTTATGATTGTAGTATAAACATAAAAAAGGCAAAAATAATTAAATTTAAGTACCAATTTATCTGATAGAAATGTAAGTTCCCGATGTTTCAATGTTTGTATGATAAGTACGAGCATTTGTTTACGAGTCTTGGATGTTTAAAAGTTTATTTAGTATGTTTCTAATATACTAGCTGACCCCGCAAACGTTGTTTTGCCATAAAAAAAAATAGATGGTAGCCGATTCTCAGACCTACTGAATATACATATAAATTTCATGAAAATCGGTCAAGCTATTTCGGAGGAATGTTAACTAAATTTGTGACACGAACATTTTATATATTAGATTATTACCAATATTTATTAGTTATCTAGTATCCATAACACAAGCTCTTAATGATGCTTACTTTGAGCTAGATAATAGGTGTGAGTGTATGAATAATTAAATATATTATCTTTTTACAGCTGTCAGACTCAGAAGCGTCATGGACCGCATCTTTGCTGTGTTTTGGAGCAGTCTGCGGAGCGATTCCCACGGGACTTATATCACAATACTTCGGAAGGAAGAAGACTTTGCTGTATCTCGCTCTACCTTTGGTGGTATCTTGGCTGCTGGTGGCTTCAAGGTGAGAAAGTAAGATAAATAGAAAAAGAAAAGGCTTGGCCTTAAACCTGCCAAGCCAGAGATTCCAGACACTATTTATGGTTAAATTATGGTTTCTAATTATCATTAGACTTTCGGAGGTCTCCCACGACTTGACATATAAAATTATACTGTACAAGGGCGGTCTTATAGCTAAATTGCGATCTCTTTCAGATAGAATTTGAATGTACAAGTTAAACAAGAGTAAGATAAATGGGTGAAGCATCGGTGTACCATTTAAATTAATTAAATTGATATGAAAATAATAACGTGATGATTCAAGAGCTGAGTTTATTTTATCATGATAATCATAATAAAAATAAGCGTACTGACCGCCTGATGTTAAGCGGTTACTGTAGCTTATAGATGCTCATAGCACCTTAGGCACTACTCACGCGTTGTCACCGTAGCTTAAAGATGCACGTAGCACTTTGAGCACTACTTACACGTTGTCACCGTAGCGTATAGACGCTCATAGCACCTTGGGCACTACTCACGCGTTGTCACCGTAGCCTATAGACGCACGTAGTACTTTGTGCACTACTCACACGTTGTCACCGTGGCCTATAGACGCTCGTAGCACCATAGGCACTACTCATGCGTTGTCACCGTAGCCTATAAACGCTCATAGCACCTTGGGCACTACTCACGCGTTGTCACCGTAGCCTATAGACGCACGTAGCACTTTGAGCACTACTTACACGTTGTCACCGTAGCCTATAGACGCTCGTAGCACCTTTGGCACTACTCACGCGTTGTCACCGTAGCTTAAAGACGCACGTAGCACTTTGAGCACTACTTACACGTTGTCACCGTAGCCTATAGACGCTTGTAGCACCTTGGGTGCTACTCACGCGCTGCCTACTCTATAAAATCGTCATGTTGACAGCATAGGGACTGAATCCTTCTGCTCTTGTCATCACGCTTTCCCAATAATGCCCAACAAAGCTCTTACGAGCTTAATCGTCGCGGGAACATACCTTTTTTTAAGTTGGAAAATGGAAGACTCTCAAAATGAGAAAAATAATTATTTCTATAACTTTTAGATGTTATTACTTTGTGAAGAAATAAGTAGGTAGCTAATAAGCAGTTAACATTGTAAAATACTAAAAATAATACTCTGGTAACAAAACGACCGATTGGTTTTTAAACTACTAGTGGATGTCTGCGACTTCGCGCGCGTAATTGTCAATTATAACGCATGCAATCTATCTTTATATTAAAACTCACTTAAATCAGTCCAGGGGCGTAGGAATGGAAGCGTCGCAGGCGGACAGACAGAGTGAATTTCACATTTATAATAATATATTAATATCGATTCGACGAATTTGAACAAAATAATATATTATGTAAAGGTTAGAAAAGGGAATACAAAAAAGCAATGAGGGAATAATCCCCATAACAGTTTTTGTGTTCGCTGAAATTAATCCCTATCACATTTCTTGCAGTCCGAACGTCTACGGCCTCTACGTGGGAAGATTCGTGGGAGGACTAGCAGTGGGTGCATTCAGCGTGGGCATTCCGCCCTACGTCGAGGATATAGCGGAGAAACAGCTTCTGCCGACCCTGGCTAATTTTTATCATGTCCATTTCGCTTGTGGCATTCTATTCGGATATGTTGTTGGTACGTTGGGATTTATTTTAGAATAGAATAGAATACAATTAGTGCTACATGTGCTGGCACAGGATTCCAAGTTTTGAAAGTACGACAAAGAAACTAGTTATAAACTTTTTTTGCGTGATGTTGATATTGATAGAGACAATAAGCGGTAAATACTACCTTTACTAGGTGGTAGACCTGTATGTAGGGTCGTCTGGGTAGGTACCACCGCCTTTCTTATTTCAGCCGTGAAACAGTTCGCTGTGTTTCGGATTGAAGGGAAAGGTAGCCAGTGCAATTACTGGGCATGGACGGCATTTCATCTTAGTCCCCAGGATGACAACGCACCTGCAATATGAAGTGACTTTTCCTTGTTATTGCAGGTGTCTATAGGCGGCGGTAACCGCTTACCATCAGGTGGGCCGTCAGCTTGTTTGTCATCCAGTTGTATAAAAAAAAAAAAAAATACAAGTGATTTTTTTATCAATAGTAGTCAATAACAGTTTCAAAGTTTTAATTAACGAATCATCATCATCATCATCAGCCTATATACATCCCACTGCTGGGCATAGGTCTTCCTACATGGGAGAAACACATGAGGAGTTTGGGCCCTAACACCACCACGCTAACCCAATGCGGGGTGGGTTAAAGCGGTTGCAGTAACAACCGGGACCAACGGCTTAGCGTGCCTTCCGAAGCACGGAGGAGCTCGAGATTATAAATTTGATTGACCCATCCCGGGACCAACCATGGCAAAACTGCTTTGTTTTCGTGATCGAAACCAGAGCGCTCAAACCAATACGCCGCCGAGCTCCTCAATTAATTAATACTGTTTACTAATTATTGTTATTTTCTTAATGTATATGCCACGTACTATTATTTTGTACCTATTGTTGTTGGCACTTAATAAAATTACATTTCAGTTCATTTTTTTTAACCGACTTCAAAAAAGGAGAAGGCTATTCGTCTGTATGTTTTTTTTTAATGTTTGTTACCTCAAAACTTTTGACTGGGTGAACCGATATTGATGATTCTTTTTTTATTCGATGCGGAATAGTTTCCATTTAGTCCCATTTAAATTTTCTGAAAATTCATTGGGTAGTTTGGTTTTTAAATCAAAAGAACTGGAAAAATTAAGCCGTCTACATATGCGAAATTGCGGATTTTTGCTTTCCTATGAATTTTAAGTAAAATGATACGATAGTAGAAAACAATATAAACTCACGGTCACCCATCTAGCTTTGATCTTCAAAAGTTATCACTAAATATTTTGAAAAAAAATTTTTAACAAAAAATAAAACCGACTCCAAAAACCTGAAAAGGATAAAATAATTAAATTTTAGTAAGTAGGCACTCATCCCCTAGGAACATATTTTTTGTTTATATGGGAGTCGGTTTTTTTTTTGTTTTTTTTTTTGATAAAAGATTTGTTTCATATTCCACCAGGTATATTTACACTATCTCTAAAAACAGGAAAATCTCCTGAATCCGGGAAAAATACCATTAATTCGTTTTCATGCAACTAAACGTCACCAAAGTGACATAAACACCAAGATGAATATTTGGCTGTGTTGTAGTTTTGTCTATAATAAATCTTGTTTTTTACCACGCAACAAAGCAAATAAAAAGTAAATGGTCGATTGAACACTGTTTTGCATATTTTTACCTATTTTTCAGTTTAGTGTACAGAAACCTGGGTCTCCATACACTTTTGGAACATCTCTTTGTTTTAATTTTATTTCCACATAATAATAAATGAAATATGAGGTGGAACACGAAATAACCTTGCATAATTCGGACAAGGTAATGATATATTAACATTACCGTGATCGGGGTAACTTAATTTGACTATGAATTTGTAGATTTTTTTTTTTTATACAACTAGATGACAAACAAGCTGACGGCCCACCTGGTGGTAAGCGGGTACCGCCGCCTATAGACACCTGCAGATAAATCTGTTATTACACTAACCTATTTATTTCATTCTTTTTCTAGAAAATTGTATAATGTAAAAGTTATTTCGTAATAGATGTTTGTTTTACCCCTAAAATAACTGATATAAATATAATAATTATTATTTGCAATAGCATAAAACGTTTCACTATGGAAAAGTCTATGAACTTTTCCGGGAATTGCAAATATTTGATACTGTTAATAAAGGTTGTTTACAAATGATGATTTGCGAAGAATTTATGGAGAAAATTCAAGTGCTTTTTATTAAAATATTTAACGTCTTACTAGCACTTTCTACAAGATAGCTTAAAGAACGTGCAGTATTTTGCTTATATGCGTCATCTTCTAAACACTCTAGATCTCTTCGTATGTTTGTGTGATTGCTTATTCAATCAGGCTATTTTCTGTTTCAGGTATGGTCTCAAGCATAGCCTGGCTTTCATTCCTCTGCGCCAGTATTCCCATAGCTTTCTTCATCGCATTTATCTTCCTCCCTGAATCACCAGCCTATTTAATGTCTCAAGGGAAATACAATGAAGCTAAAGCCGCGCTGCGTTATTTTCGAGGCATTGACAATAATATCGATTCAGAAATCAAGGAACTGAAGGAGCACATGAGAAATTACGCCAAGCTCAAGGTCACTTTTCGAGAGTTATTCAGTACGAAAGCAACAGTCAAAGCTCTGATCGTCTCTTTCGGGCTGATGATTTTCCAGCAGATGAGTGGCATATACGCCGTCCTTTTCTACGCTCAGTATATCTTTAATACATTCTCTGTCTCGCAAAATTTACCTGGAGCTGCTATTATCCTCGGATTTTGCTTAGTATCTTCTACTTACTTCTCTACCATGCTTTTAAAGACGGTCAGAAGAAGAGTTCTTCTTATGATCTCGTTTACTGCTATGGCGTTTAGTTTAGGAAGCTTTGCGATATACTATCACCTGCAAGTCTCCAATATATTTGAGAGTGGCACATGGATACCGCTGTTTACTCTCTGCATGTTTGTAAGCGTATACGCAGCTGGTGTTGGACCTATACCTTGGCTGATGCTAAGAGAAATATTTCCGAAAGCCGCGACGAGAAGAGCAACAGCGATAACTGCAGGGTTCCACTGGCTTCTTGCGTTTGGAGTAACAAAAATGTTTCAGCATTTGGTCAAAAAAGTGGGACCTGGATGGGCGTTATGGTATTTCGCATCAATATGCCTAATTGGCTTAATCTTCGTATACTTCTTTGTGCCTGAAACAAAAGGAAGGACACTGGAAGAGATCCAGAATGAATTCGACGGTATTCATAAGAAACGAAAACACAGGCATGTCATAGAAGTAGAGAGTGTTTCTGAGGGGTGATTTTTCATTTTGTTATTGGTGATAAGAATCAAAATACTTAATGCATCAGTATTTTGTCTATTATTGACATCAGGGTGCTTATACATATAACTAGGACACTGAACTAGTGGATAGCTTTTTTATTTTCTTATTTTTCATACCACTAATGGTATTCAAACATACGGCCCACCTGGTGGTATACGGTTAACGTAGCCTAAGGACGCTTGCAACGCCAGGGTATTAATTCCGCGTTTTCAACCCTGTAAAATATTTTCATGCCAATTTTAAGGAGTTCAGCCACAACCTATGTACGCGGGAGCAAGTTTCTCGGAAACCAGACACTTACCTGGTCTCAACGCGTGAGGATGAACTGCCGGTGAGTGGCGAGCGGTGTGATGATGATAGAAAGAAGGCTTGTTCATCGTGTCTAAGCTACCAGTACATATTCTTGATTGCAGGACCAGATCAATATTCAGAAAACGCGCCAAAGAAAACTATTTGTCCTCAACCCGTTATTGATGTTGTGTATATTTTTTTGTTAATTGACTATTTATTGTATATTGTATCTATATATCTGTTGAGTATATTATTTATATAATATAACATATTTTTTTAGGCGTGCACGTTTATTCTGCCTTTGTTTTCAAATTGTCCTTTCGCGGGTCTTTATGATATTTCCCTGGAAATAAGCAGGACCCTTATACAGTCAATGGCACATCAAGAGTAACAGTTTGACCTTGAGACCGACCTTATTCTTTTCGTAATAATGGCGGCTTTCGTAGTGCAAATGTTACACTTGATTTGCCGTCGTCAGAACATACTTTCTATTAACTATGTATCTTTATAAGTTGTGTATATGCTGTCAATCTAGTGTCATAAACACACTTAAATTGCGTCGCAAGCTCGCAAGTCGCTCTTATGATATTGTTGTGTTTAATCGTTTCTGGGAATCATTTTTAATTAAGATCTAGAATTTTGATTCTTTGCGTAGGTACTTTATATTTAAGTTAGCTATAAATAGTTTTAGCATCAGGGAGTATTTATTGTGTAGGTTTATTAAATAAAGAAAGTTTTTTTACAATATCGCTTAATTATTACAGCATACACTTTTGAAATTGAAAAAGTTAATAGATTTTTAATTTATATTTTTAAATAACCTCGATCGCACGGTTTAAGGCGATACCTTGTCGACACTAGCGACACCACTTGATTTATATTAATTGTGGTGAATATAGAACATAATAAACAAAAACGCTTTAGTGAATGACTAAAGAATGGTATTTGTAATTTTTTGAGATGTGCTCGGTATAACATATTCCTCTACATGTAACCTATTTTTTCATTATTACCGAAAGTGGCCACTTTTAACAATAATAAAAAATTTGGTTACTTAAAGGTAGACACTTTATACAAGATACATCTTTAAAAATTTCAAATACCGTTCTTTAGCAATTCTCTAAAGCGTTTTTGTTTATTATGTTCTAAATTCACCATAATTAATAACAATCAATTGGTGTCGCTAGTGTGCACGAGGTAGCCCCTTAACGACCAATTTCTGTGGATGTTAGTTCTCTGAGCACCTACCTACTGTGATGTGACGAGCAATCAAATATTTCTTAGCACATTTCATGGTATGGCATTTATAATATCTTGTTGCTTAATTCGTCATTTCTTAAGTATTATACAAATGAAACTGATTCTTTTTCTACTTAAAGAATACAAAATTAAAAATTTTATGTAACCCCCGGGGTCATTAATCATCTATCTAACACCGTCTCATAGAGACTATTCATAAAAGCCCAAACTTGCTGTAAGTTTCTGAAGAACTAAGCATTTCGCAAACTTTTTGATGGTATAGGATCAGCTCAAGCATAGTATGTCATGGGAATGTCACCGAAATGACAGTACACCAAATTTCAAATCACTCAGATGTGTAAAAGTTAGTAAAACCCTATAATCATGTAGAAAATGAGCTGATAGTCATCAAACGCCTGAACTGATCTTCATAAATTATAGCTAAGAACCATCGTAGTCACATCAGCTTTCAAACAAAAAAAACCGAATCAAAAGCGGTCCATTCGTTTAGGCGCTACGATGCCACAGACAGACACACGAGAACACAGACACGTCAAACTTATAACACCCCTCTTTTTTCGTCGGGGGTTAAAAAGGACCGTTAGTGAAATATAACAACAGTCATTCCCACCCATGTAACATCATAGGAGTCAGATGTAAACAACATCAAAGACATGTTAACACTCACGGGAATAGTGCTTCAGCTAGAAACTAAGAAATAAGTATGGCGCTGATTCTGTGGCAGTTTTCTAGAAATAAATTTAAGTTCAGGACCTCTCTTCAATACAAATAGAAAGGAAAAGAATGGTAAGTAAGTATAAAGGAATATTTAAGAGGAGATGCTTCATATCCGGCCAGCCCGCCTAGCATGACCACCGAAACGCGATATGATACGATATGATAAAGCTTCGAACTGTCAAAAATCATTGGATATAACCGCCATCTTGAAATTTTATCGAAACTGCGAACTTGTATTGTATATATATACATGTCCGCAGTTTCGATAAAATTTCAAGATAGCGGTTATATCCAATGATTTTTGACAGTTCGAAGCGATAAATAGCTTTATCATATCGCGTTTCGGTGGTCATGCTGGGGGGGCAGGTATATTTAGACTATTTCAATGAATCAGGAAAAATCTCGTGAATTTGTGAAAATTACTAATAATATTCGTTTTCATGAATAGTTTGCCTACTTATAAAAAGTCAAAACGATTCGTCAATTCGACCATTATTCAATATTATGACGTAGAAGTCCACCGTGTCACCAAGTGACATAAGCTCCAAAGTATTGTCTTATATTTTCGCGAGCACTAAATATTTGAAATAAAACCAATTTACCAGATTCGATAACTCCCGACTACTTAGATCTTACTTTATTATTCTACACCCGACCGGCTGGCCGAGTGGTCTGTACCCTTGCTATACAGGCTACTCGTTCAAGAGGTCCCGGTAGGAGCAAATGTTTGTACGATGAGTACCAACCTTTGTTTACGAGTCATGGATGTTTATTATGTTTATTTAATATATTTCAAATATTTATATACATATTATTATCAATATTTCTCCGTTATCTAGGTATCATAACCAGTGATTTCAAAACCTTTTCTTTAGAAGTTATTAAAAATGTGAAAAATTTTATAAGCAAGAATATTTACGCAGGAGAACTTTCTATTTAATTAATTTGATGTTTGAATTTATGTAGTTAAAATTCCGATAAATTATCGGTGAGGTAAAAAATTTATTTTAACGAAGTCTCCGATTTTTATCTCTGTTCTACAAACTGTAGGTAAATATACTCAACCAATTCCGATCACTGATTTTAACACAAGCTCTTAATGATGCTTACTTTGGGGTAGATAATAGGTGTGAGTGTATGAATATTATTATTATCATACACTCGACGTTTCGATTACTTTACAGCGATCGTGGTCACGGGAAGACTGAACATGTTCTGTTCAAGTGTAGCTATAACACTTCTCAGTCGCTTGCTAGCGTTGCTAGAACAAACGCGTGTCCGCCAAGAAAATCAAGGCGCTTATAACCTTTAGGTTACAGGAGCTCCGTGGCGTAGAGATTTGAGCGCTCTGGTTTCGATTACGAAAACAAAGCAACTTTCGCCATGGTCGATCTTGGGATGGGTCAAACAAATTTTGTAATCATGAGCACCGCCGTGCTCCGGAAGGTGGTGGTGTTATGGCCTAAACTCTTCGTAGGAAGCTCGGTTCTCATGTAAGAAGGCCTGTGTCCAGCAGTGGGACGTATATAGGATTGTGATGCTGATTCTTTGAATTCAGCATTCATCATTAGAGATCTTCCTACAGAATCGACCCATGTGAAACATAAGTCCAAGTATTTTTATATAGCGGAATTGGTTTTACAGTCTCATGGGGATACAAATGAGGTTATATGTGTTTCCAGTAACATCTATGAAGGTTTCGTTTTCTATTTGACCTACATACTTATTTTTTACTTCATGAGCAGTATGGCAGGTGAAATTGGTATTATGTTAATCACATACTCTTTCTAATCTGTGATGTTAATGTACCGCAACTTGTGACATTAAAAGAGGTTTCGCTATACTATATTACTGGAAATATGTATAGATACATTTTTTAATTCAATATAACTGCTGTATTGCGTCGTTTACAACTGTATTTTTTTCATTAACTAAAATATTCAATTAATTCATTAGATTCAATTTACTAGGCTCGTGGGTACGGTGTTCCGGGTACCACAGCCTTTCTTATTTCAACCGTAAAGAAGTTCTCTGTGTTTCGGATTGAAGGGCAAGGTAGCCAGTGTAATTACTGGGCATGGACGGCGTTTCATCTTAGGCCCCAGGATGATAGCGCACCTGCAATATCAAGTGATTTTTCCTTGTTATTGCAGGTGTCTTTAAGCGGCAGTTACCACTCACTACAAAGGTATCAAAATTAAGGCCTTGGTGTACTTACATGTTATAAAATAAAGTAATCTAGATACCACCACCTCAACATCGCGCATAAAGAAATTTAGTACCTCGTTTGTTTGTCGATTGTCGCACTTTCTGAACTAGGACTTCTTTGCAAGCACATGTGATGTATGCGTGATCAATTACTATAGGGAACGATTTTTTATTTTATTTTTATAGCATTAATAATCTTCTTGGGGTGTAAGGGGTTCCGAACAACACCTCACGCGATCCAAGCCAACCTCACCTGCACGTGGTGCACCCTGCTGATCAACAGACGAGGCTCTGGCGCTCCCCACCAACCCGCACTGGGCCAGCGTGGTGGGTAACGGCCCAAAACCCCCCATGATAAATCCCACTAACCCAAGGCCCCAAGTGCCCGGCGGTACCGGAGGCCGTGTCGGCGGTGACGGACGTCGGCGAGGCGCCGGGACCAGGGGTGCTAAGAATCCCCGGGTGACGACGACTTCCCGTCATACGACCTTGGCCCTGGCAACATACAACACACGTACACTGCGGACCGAGGAGAAGCTGCTGGAACTAGAGGAGGAATTAATTAGGATTCGCTGGAGTATAGTGGGACTGTCTGTGGGGGTATAGTGGGGTGGTATAGTGGGGATGACTGAGGACACGATGGTCCTTAAATCCGGCAACCTGCTTTATTTCCGGGAGGGCGAAGATCTGTCCCAAGGTGGTGTCGGGTTTATTGTCCACAAGTCTCTCGTGAACAACGTTGTACAAATCGGGAGTGTGTCGAATAGGGTGGCGTACCTTATACTCAGAATTACCAAACGGTATTCGTTGAAGGTCATACAGGATTACGCCCCGACCTCGACACGCCCCGACGAGGAAGTGGAGGTAATGTATGAGGACATCTCTCGTGCAATACATACTTCCAAGGCTCACTACACTGTTGTCATGGGAGACTTCAACGCAAGGCTGGGCAAACGTGGCGATGATGAGTTGAAAGTGGGGCAATTTGGAACTGGAATCCGGAACTACCGTGGTCAAATGCTAGCCGATTATATGGAGAGGGAGGGACTCTTCATGATGAACTCCTTCTTCAGGAAACGGCAGCATCGAAAGTGGACCTGGAAAATTCCGGATGGTGCAACGAAAAATGAGATCGACTTCATCATGTCGAATAAGACTCGGATATTCAATGATGTCTCAGTGATCAATTCGTTTAACACGGGGAGCGATCACCGAATGGTAAGAGGCACATTGAATCTCAGTGTGAAATCCGAAAGGTATCGACTGATGAAGTCTGCGCTCCGCCCTAAAGCTATCCAAATCCAAAATCCCGAATGCTTTCAACTCGAACTGCATAATCGCTTCGATTTCCTGGAGGACTGCACAGATGTGGACACATATAACGACAGGTTCGTGGAAGCTGTCCTTACGGTGGGTTCTAAGTACTTCAAACCCAACCGTAACGAAAGAAGTAAGAAAATCTCTGAGCCAACATTGAAGCTAATGCATGAAAGACGTAAAATGGTTCTGCAGTCTTCTGAGGATGCTCGTCGGCAGACCAATAAACAGATCTCGAAGTCATTGACTCGCGACATACGCCGATTTAATACAGAACGTGTTAAAGAGGCAATCGAGCGAAACAGAGGCTCCAAAGTGTTCGCCAGAGATCTGTCGCTTGGACAAAGTTTGCTGACGAAGCTGAAGACAGAGGACGGCAGAATCCTTACGTCACGACCTGAGCTTTTGGCCGAGATTGAAAACTTCTACGGACAGCTTTACGCGACATCACGCGCACCTGTCACTCAGGCCACCGATCCAAGAGCCAAATTAACCCGACATTACACCGAAGATATCCCGGACGTCAGCCTGTACGAGATTAGTGTAGCTCTCAAACAGCTCAAGAACAACAAGGCACCGGGCGAAGATGGAGTTACAGCAGAGCTTCTGAAAGCAGGTGGACGCGTGGTCCTAAAAGCTCTTCAGAGGCTATTTAACTCCATTATCCTCGAGGGCAAAACGCCAAAAGCATGGCACAGGGGCGTGGTGGCACTCTTCTTCAAAAAGGGTGACAGAACCCAATTGAAGAATTATAGACCCATCGCGCTCCTGAGTCATGTTTACAAGCTGTTTTCGAGAGTTATAAGGAATCGTCTCGCACGCAGGTTTGACGACTTCCAGCCTCCCGAACGTTCGGGAAGATTCGCAGCATATTCTCGGCCCAACTCCAGCAGTGTCTCAAGACGAAAGTCTTTAATTCGTGTGTGTTGCCAGTGATGACTTACGGAACTGAGACGTGGCCGCTTACAATGGGCCTCGTAAGAAGGCTCAATGTCACCCAAAGGGCAATGGAGAGGGCTATGCTCGGGGTTTCTCTGCGTGATCGAATCAGAAATGATGAGATCCGCAGGAGAACTAAGGTCGCCGACATAGCCCGAAGAATTGCGAGCCTCAAGTGCAGTGGGCAGGCCACATTGCAAGGAGGACTGACGGCCGTTGGGGCGGAAAAGTCCTCGAGTGGCGGCCGCGTACCGGGAGACGCAGCGTTGGTAGGCCTCCTACAAGGTGGACCGACGATCTGGTGAGGGCCGTGGGAAGCCGATGGATGCGGACAGCGCAGAACCGATCGGTATGGAGATCTTTGGGGGAGGCCTATGCGCAGCAGTGGGCGTCTCTCGGCTGAAATTATGAATAATCTTCTTGACATTTGACTTTGTTGTATTGATTGAATTGACATTATTTTGTATTATTTTTTTTATTTTTACTTCATCTTTATATTTTAATTGAATTTATTAACTACACAACATGTGTAGCCTATAAATTTTCTATTTTTAAGTCTGAATAATTAGTGTTAGTGGTTAAACCGTGCTAATTATTATAAATAAATAAATAATAAATAAATGAATAATAATGTGTTCCCTCCTTCCTATAACATGGGTTCCTTCAAAAGAGACGTGAAAAAGCACCTTTTGAGCCGGCAAGGTGGAGGCGGCTAGAGCGGTGTCTAAACTGCACTAGCTGCCTTCGCATATGGAGTCTTCTTACCGCTTCACATCAGGTGGTGTGACGTCATTTGTCGTGCTTTGTATAAAAAAAAATGAGTAAATTTTACATAGGTAGGGCGTGTACGTGTACAAAACATACATGGCATCGTAGCAAACGATTCATTCAATGTATTCTGTTTGAATAGCTTTTTATTGTTTTACTGCTGACCCCGCAAATAGAAACGCCGACGTCACCAGCTCGTAAAAAGAACACTGCGAGTCGATTTACTACCGGCAAAATGTCCAAAACTTCCTTCGAGAGCGTCCCATTCCTAATGCCATTCCGATGCGTATAAATACACCATAGAGATTCGCAATAAAAACCGCTCTGTCCCAAATCACCTGCAATAATGTGGGCGATCGTCAGGACTCGGGATTGCTCGGGACACGGACGTGCACTAAATCGGGAATCGCTGTTGATAATTGGGTCGAGGTAACTGGGCTTGTTTTTAACCGACTTCAAAAACGAGGAGGTTCTCAATTCGGCCGGTATGGTTTTTTTTTCTATGTATGTACACCGATTACGCCGAGATTACTGATCCGATTTATGTAATTCTTTTTTTGTGCGATGCGGAATAGCTACCATTTGGTCCCATGAAAATTTTTTCACAATCAGTTGGGTAGTTTGGTTTGAAATAAAAAAAAACTGAAATCATTAAGTCGTCTACGTATGCGATTTTTTTTATACCACTAAGGTGGCAATCAAGCATACGGCCCACCTGATGGTAAGCGGTTACCGTAGACTATGGACGCTTGCAACACCAGGGGTATCACTTGCGCGTTGCCGACCCTAAAAATTGAGATTTTTTGTTTTTCTAAGACTTTTTAGTGGAACGATACGATAGTAGAAGAAAACAATATAAACGGTCACCCATCTAGCTTCGACCTTAGAAAGTCATCACTAAGAATTGTAAAAAAAAAAATAAACAAAAATTAAAACCGACTTCAAAAACTTAAATTTAATTATTTTATCCTTTTCAGTTTCTTGAAGTCGGTTTTAATTTTTTTAAAATTTTTTTAAATTTCTGTTTTAAAGTTACAATAAATTTAAAAAAAAATGTTTGAGATGATGAATTTGAATGGGTATGTCCCTTTCACCAGCTACCTTCCTTAATCATCACTCATATAAAAATGACAGTGGCCTGGCTGAAGTATACAATATACAAACCAAATAAATTCGTATCCTGTCCGCGGGTTCCGCGATTCGAACCCGCGATTCTACATAATCCGGGTGACTGATCTAAACAACCTGAGCTATCAAGGACTTGGGATAACCCATATTATTTAGAATTTCTTTTAACCTATCTGTACAAAACCTCTATGGAACTTTAATCAGAATAATTTATCCATGGTGGAATGCAGGCGCGGGTCTGCGGGCGAGGAATATGAAATAACGTTCAAAGCGAGTTAACATTATTTATTTTATTTCACTTCAGAATCAACACTAAATTAATATTAGAGATTAATTTAGATTATTTTTATCTATTCTTCTTTTCTTTTAAGAATACTTAGTAGTTCCTTTGTACTCTCTTGTTTACAAAGATCATCTTTATTGTTGCCTTCTTTTGTGTGCACATAAATTGTTAAATCTATTGGATCTTTAGGATCTAAGGAGCAATAGGATCACAAGATAGCGGCATGTAAAAAAGATTTCATTTCATTTATTAATTTGCTAGTCACATGGTTACATATAGGTGTTACAATGAGTTAATCGATACATTGGACACATGACACCCCGTGGGAGCACTGCAAACATAAAGCAAGAGAGCGCTATCACTTTATACAATTTAAAATGAACAATATAATTCGGCATCAAATAATTAGATATTTCATTATAGGATATTTTTTTTTTTTTTTACAACTAAATGACAAACAAGCTGACGTCCCACCTGGTGGTAAGCGGTTTCCGCCGCCTATAGACACCTGCAATAACAAGGAAAAGCACTTGATATTGCAGGTGCGTTGTCATCCTGCGGCCTAAGATGAAATGCCGTCCATGCCCAGTAATTACACTGGCTACCTTTCCCTTCAATCGGAAACACAGCGAACTGTTTCACGGTTGAAATAAGAAAGGCGGTGGTACCTACCCAGGCGACCCTACATATGGGTCTACCACCTAGTAGACCCATATATAGAAACCCATGACCCATGTAGACCTATGTATAGAAATTTAATTAAAATTCTATTTTATTTTAGTAGAGGATTAGTACAGATACATTGACTTGAATGTATATCCACTAACAATTCCCTAGCATGACAGAATAGGGTTGACATCTTTTATGTGTCATTTAAGAATTCAGTGAGGTCATAATATGCTTTTTCTATAAGATGTTCCAAAAACGCATGGAGCTGTGGCCAGGTCTATTATATTATTTGCACCTGCTGCCACAATTTTAATTGTGATCGCGTTATGCCAAATGAGAGCGATTGTGGAGTTATTACACTAAATGGGTCGTTCGAAGGCGTTCGCTGTAGCATTTTTTAATTAATGTCCGGTTTATAGTTTAAATTAACATGTTCCGTGATAGTACTGAAAAATAGGTAAAAATATTCAGAACAGTGTTCACTTGTCCATTTTGTTTCTATTTGCTTAGGTACAAAACAAGAGTATTTATACAAAAATTAAAACCGACTCCAAAAAACTGAAAAGGATAAAATAATTAAATTTTAGTAGGTACTCATCCCCTAGCAACATATTTTTGGAGTCGGTGCTTCACTATCTATGGTTTCTGGAATCAACTTAGCACCAACTCCAAAAATATGTTCCTATGGGATGAGTAGGTACCTACTAAAATTTTCAGTTTTTTGAAGTCGGTTTTAATTTTTGTTTAAAAATTTTTTTTCACAATTTTTAGTGATAACTTTTGAAGGTCAAAGCTAGATGGGTGACCGTGAGCTTAAATTGATTTCTACTATCGTATCATTTCACTAAAAATTCATAGGAAAGCAAAAATCCGAAATTTCGCATATGTAGACGACTTCATTTTTATCGGACAAAAAATTTTTATGGGACCAAATGGGAACTATTCCGCATCGAACAAAAAAAGAATCATTAATATCGGTTCACCCAGTCAAAAGTTCTGAGGCAACAAACATAAAAAAAAACATACAGACGAATTGATAACCTCCTCCTTTTTTTGAAGTCGGTTAAAAACTGCAACGCAGCTAAAATATATTCATCATGGTGCCTATGTCACTTTGGTGACGTTTAGATGACTTCTATGTCACCCGCCATGTCGCCATATTGAATAACGGTGAAATGGGCGAAAAATTTCAACTTTTGTACAAACAAACTAAGTATGAAAACGAGTTATTAGTATTTTTGTCGGATTCAGGAGATTTTTCCTGATTTTTTTAAATAGTGTAGGTACATATACATGGCCAGATATGAAACATCTTCTTTCTATATAAATATTTCGAAATGTATAAAATTATTAGACTATTTCAACGTTGAAGGGTTATTTATATACAGTTGCTTATAACGAAAATTCAGAAAGGCTCTCAGAGGGTAATCCAAAGTTCTCGGTACCTCATTAGTCAAAGCACTCACCTGTTTTGTGACACGTCGCGGGTTTATTCCGCGCCGCAATACCTATGACGTTTTCCAGTTTAGATATTAATCTTAATATTTTTCAAATATTTATTATGATGTTGAAATTTCACAAGACCTTACCTTTAGCTGCCAAAATAAGCAATCAAACTTCAGGAACGCAATTACTGCGTTTTCGCTTTGAACAGGCAATATGATCTTTGTATTCTCGAAGAACACAGAACTCAAGGTTTGATATTTCAGCCAACAGAAAATTGTGCGGTGAATTTTTTTCGCCCAATTTACCAACTGACAGATTGTTTTCTACACATGACAATTTATGGTGTTAGAAACGTGAAACCGCTTACCACGAGGCATGTGTAGGTATGCGTCTCTGCCACCGCTGCTTTGGCTGCTACTAATATCTACATATTTGAGTTTTGATTTTATTTTACCATAGCATCACATTATTATTGTCTCATTAAAGGTGAATTCCTGCGAAACCAAGTGATTTTTTTAACCGACTTCAAAAAAGGAGGAGGTTATCGATTCGACTACTTTTTTATGTTTGTTACCTCAGAACTTTTGACTGGGTGAACGGATATTGATGATTCTTTTTTGTTCGATGCGGAATAGTTCCCATTTAGTCCCATATTTTTTTTTTTAAATCCATTGGGTAGTTTGGTTTTTAAATCAAAATAACTGAAATGATCGTTTCCTGCCTTAGGACGTGAAATTTTTCTAGTTTTATTATATTTTAATTACTAACTGAAATGAGTAAGTCATCTACGTATATAGGTACGAAATTGCGGATTTTTGCTTTACTATGTTTTTTTTTTGCGTAATGATACGATAATAGAAAACAATCTAAGCTCACGGTCACCCATCTAGCTTTAACCTTTATAAGTTATCACTAAAAATTGTGGAAACAAATTTCAACAAACAAAAAAAAATCTTATTAATGCAGGTGTCTATAGGCGGCGGCTACCACTTACCACCAGATTTGTCTTCTAGTTGTCATAAAAAATAGATGTTCTTTATGCTCGAAATACAAAAATTCTATACTAATATTATACAAAACAAAAAAAATATTAAAAAATATTAAATTTAAGTAGGCACTTATCTTACTTCGCTTTCGTTACCAATTGTTTCTGGAAACACCTTAGTTTAGCTAAAGATCTGTGTATATTTTGGTTTAAGAATTTAGATGAGTGACCGTCAGTATATTTAGTCCAAGGCATATAAAATTGAAATAAGCACCACTGAAAAGTCTGAAGAAAGGCAGCAACCCCTAATTCCGCAATTTCGACTACATTGGCAGCTTATAATATTATTTATTTATTATATTTTAATAAATAAATAAATAAATTATTTTGATTTTAAAAACCATACTAGTCGAACAATAAAAAATCTATGGAACCAATTGGAAAGTTGAATTTAATATACTCTTTCAATAAAATCTTTTCAAATCGGTTTATGAATGACAGCGCCCTGAGGTAAAAACCTTTAAAAAACAACATACCGTCGAATTTATTAAGCTCACCCTTTTTGAGGTCTGTTAAAAATAATATCAATCAATAAGAAATTAACTCTGTCTGAATTATACGTTTACTCACAAGCCGCTAGATCGATTTAGATGAAATTTCACATTAAGATTGATTGGATTTAGCAATAATAATATTGATACACTCACACCTATTATCTAGCCTAACAAAAGTAAGCATAATCAGCTTGTGTTATGATAACGGAGACAGATAACGAAGAAATATTATTGATATTGAAAAAGGTACTGTCTATAGCTGAAACCAATTGTTGTTTAATACAACTAGATGACAAACAAGCTGACGGCCCACCTGGTGGTAATTGGTAACCACCACCCTTTTAGGCACAAAAGATCCCGAAGCTCAGATCATGGAAGAAGTCCCACATGGTCGAAGTGCATCTTCGCCTAGGCACGAACCGCCGCCTATAGACACCTGCAATAACAAGGAAAGCATCACTTGGTATTGCAGGTCCGTTGTCATCCTGAGGCCTAATACGAACTGCCGTCTATGCCCAGTAATTACACTGAGATAATTACTGTGTCATAAAGAACTTGATTTATTGTGGAATAAATATGTGTGTTCTTGATAAGAACTGCCCCCCTTTCCCGCCTCTCCAGCCTCACGTAGCACTGTAGCACTACGTAGCACTGGGATGACTACGGCGTAGTGTTGACTTCATGCCGTAGCTGATGACGTCATAGCGTAGAGCTACACAGGTTCCGCCTGTATCTTCTGTGTTCCTTCATAAAGTACCTACATAAAATATTAGAAAAAATGTAAGCAAACAAACAAATATGCTTGTCACTTGTTTTGCAGTTTTGATTCTTTTCAAGGATAGGGGAATGTTTCCTTTCAGTAAAATGAGCTAAATAAGGAATTTAAAGTAGTTCCCCTCCAAGGCCCACAGATTTTTCTAGCCTGTATATGTATGTTGGTGTATATGTGTGTATTTCTTTTTCTTTTTAATAATTCTAAATTAAATTTTGAAATTATTTCTATAGGTATACTTAAATAACAATGGCATATCTATCTAAAGTCTCTGTTATGTTAATAGTATGTTAGTGAAAAAAAAAGAGCCGAGTTAACTTTTTTTTTGATGACAAAGATGGTAAAGATCGAGACTACCCACTAAAACAACCCCCGTGTTCCTACCTCATCGACGTCCAGGCTAAGGCTAACAGTTGCCCTTATGCCATTTGCCTGTACCCGATTCGCCTAACTGGGCACGCTCGGGCGCATATTGTGGGCATGTTGTATACCGCGGCGTCACCTGGAACACCCAGTAACGCCGCTACCACTTCTGTGGGCCATCAGGGTTTCCCCAACCTTCACTCAGGGCCCGCTCAAGGGGCCAGCGCGCTGGCGAATGCCCTGCGTCGCCGACCAGTACGTCGCCGCCTTATTGGGTCTGCCGTGGGACTTTCCTCCCGGACCTTTCCTCGTCCTCCTTAGAGCCGAGTTACACGACCCAAGCATTTTATGCTTACTAGATAGCCCCAACAATGTACGTAGATTAATTCGTGCTTGTTAAATGAAATAAACATTTTCGTATTTTTTTTGTACATGTAAAAATGTTCATAATCTTCATAAAAAACACATCTGCCACTGCCGGGATTCGTACCCGGGACTTCTGTAGACATGGTTACTGACCACTAGACCAGACGGCCATATAAAGAAGCTAATTATTTCAACGCTATCATTACAATATGAGGGTCTCATATAAATTAAACCGGCAAACTTCTGAATTTAGTTAGAGTAGTACCCTGTCATATTAGAGATGATTGATTACGGCGATAATGAACCTTCCTTCCATTGCTCGTTCGCGGTAGTTACAGGACTACCAAAATTGGGAAGATAAGGTTCTATTACAGATAAGTTACATTGATACTTCGTATGTGTCATGTAGAATAATTGGCAAACTTCGTCGAGGGTCCTATTAGTGTACTTGTCATTGTACAGTGTCTTATAATAAAAATATTTCCTACACCAATTGCTTACTTAACCCAAATTAAAGATTATTAAAAAAAATGAGCAATTGATAAAGGACATTAGTAATGTTTTGGGCTAGCTCATGAACACTATTTCAGATTGTAGACAAAAATGTACTGAATAACATGTTTTCCTTTAATAGGGTAGTTGAACACTATTTTTTTATTTCATAAATAAGAAGTTTATAACTCATAAAGAAATATTGCAAAAGAAATAGTATGTCTAAGATCAATAGTTTCACAGATAAATTGGTATGTTTGATATGTTGCGGCGCAACGTCTAAAAACGCTCCATAGAAAATCTACGGAACAGGCGACGTCACATTCATGTTCCCATATTACTAAGAAATGTATGGGCGTACTGACATACTTAATAATAATATGTATTAAGTATGTTTTTATTAATAGTTCTCATAATAATAATTGTTTTAATTTTGATGTCAGCATCCTAATATCATTAACATTTTTGATATTTAAAAAAAAAAAATATAAACTTTTTTATTTATAAACAGTAAAACTTCAATAATATTTCATATCTTTTAAGTTTGAATTGTTTTTATGGGTAACATTTGCTTATATTTTTCGAATTTGTGAAAAATAACGCCATATTCAAACTTAGCCAACATCCCAATTAAAGCAATACCTACTCGTTTATTTTATAGCAAAACAAAAAACAAAATAAAATATAAAATGGCAATATACACAAGTAAAAGTGCCCAAATGTGTACTGTCCATAGCCTCAATGACGCTTTTAAAAATATGAACTTAATGCCATATTGTCATTTATTTCAATTCCCATTAAGTGTTTCACCCGTAAATATTTTGCTGCTTAGACAAGTTTAAAAAAATATGAGTTAAGTTTATCTTATCTTCACTTATCTATATGCGCTGGCCCAAGTCCCATACAAACTTTTATAGTCTCCTTCAATACACTCCCATTCATCTGCTATGGAAATAAAAGTCCATGCTTAGTTCGCAGGTAATTGCTGGATTCGTGCAGCGAAGCACGGCGTAGAAATCACTGTAGAGGCCTTTGTCCAGCTATGCGATTCTCTAAAGTCAGCAGCCATGAATTCGTGGCTGTCGGCAGTGCCGTCATACTTTTGGCGTTTGTTTGACAACCGTTGGCGACACCAGCGTTCCGACGTCGAGCACGGCGTGAACCGGAACTAAAAAGTGGTTGATTTTTATATCTATATGTAAAAAATCTATCAAATATTGAATGTAGTCATTGCGATACAATTTTAACACAACAAAAAAGAAATAAAAAAATATCGATTGTACTTCATGTCGTATAACCAAAACAGAGACAATCGTACACAGCCAAGAGACCGACGTAGAGATTAGTGAATACGGATTCACGCAGCGCAGTGCGCAAACGTCAAAACCAATGGCAGCTCGTCGTCTTTGTCAGACGTCAAGTTCGATGTCGAATACTTACATCGAGCTTGACGTCTGATGCCACGTTTAGACTCGTGGCACGCCTCGACAACCCTCCACATATACAAGCTGGCTTGGCTTGCGTGAGCTTGTGATAGCTTGTGGCCGACCCGAGTCGGTGTCTGTTTTTCAACAGGGATCAAAGGAGCGTGCGCTCGCCGCCTGCGACGCGTTTGCACGCTGGCGCGTTCATAGCCAATAAACATTTGAATTTAGTAATTATTTTGTATGATTTCTATGGATTTTAAGCATCCATCATCTTTTCCTTCGTCAGTTAAGCTTTCTTTCTTTCGTTAAGCCACGAATTCATGGCTGCTGACTTTAGAGAATAGCATAGCTGTAATGGACGTCTTTCGGCTTTTTCTCAAATCTGATGAAGTATTTTTCACTCCAAAGCCTTGAATCGATTGAGTTAAAATTTAGCATGGGGTTAAATTATGTCCTGAGTAAGGAAATATATAATAAAGTATGTCCTTTGTATCTATGTATGTCTTTTGTAAGCTCCCTATTCATCTTAGAAAATGTTTCTATTAAAATGAAACAATTTATTGGTCATCATTAGTACAGAAGAAAAAAAGGTTAGATACCTTGAAATTTCCCTAAGGCTTCTATTTAATTTAGGCGACCGTTTCTTTATGAATAAAACATTTAATTTTGAAGACAACTCCAGATATTAATCAAAGGCACCACGGGATTGATTGGTTTGATCAACATAAAGTTTTTAGAAGGTATATGACGCGTGAGTACCATTACCATAGTAAAAGGAAAGTAGTAAGCGAACTGAGCCCCCGTGCCGGCCAATCGCGTGCGGGAAACCTATTCATGTAGGGCTGTCGCTTTAAGTTTATTCAATCCATATCTGCCGTGTGATTCACAAACAGAAATACTCGACATCGAGCTTGACGTCTGACAAGACGACGATCTGCTATTGATTTTGACATTTGAGCACGGCGCTGCGCACAAGCGTATTCACAAATCTCTACGTTGACCTCATGGCCGTGTATGATTGTCGCTGTTTTAGATATACGACATGAAGTAAAATCGATATTTTTTGACTTCGTTTTTCTTGTGTTTAAATTGTATCGCAATGACTTCAATATTTGATTAATTTTTAAATATATAAATAAACAACTTGTTAGTTCCGGCTCACGCCGTGCTCGGCGTCGGAACGCTGGTGCCGCCAACGGTTGTCAAACAAACGCCGAAAGGTATGACAGCGCTGCCGACAGCCACGAATTCAAAGCTGCTGACTTTAGAGAATTGCATAGCGGGCAACCTAATCGTGTAGGGCTGTCGCTTTGAGTTTATTCAATTCATATGTGGTAGTGCGGGCGGCAACGAAATGCGCGGCGCGGGCAGTCTCGACTGGCGCACCTTCAACGATGCATTATGTCATTGTGTGTGTGCGGCGATGCGTAGGTACTGACGCGCTCACATACAAGCCACGCGCGGTGCATTTGTATGAAGATAACCTACTTCTGTCCTTATATTATGTCATTCATCATCATCATTTCAGCCGAGAGACGCCCACTGCTGGGCATAGGCCTCCGCCGAAGATCTTCAGATCGATCGGTTCTGCGCTGTCCGCATCCATCGGCTTCCCGCGACCCTCACCAGATCAGTCCACCTACCAACGCCGCGTCTCCCGGTACGCGGCCGCCATTCGACGACCTTCCCGCCCCAACGGCCGTCAGTCCTCCTTGCAATGTGGCCTGCCCACTGCCACTTGAGGCTCGCAATTCTTGGGGCTTTGTCGGTGACCTTAGTTCTCCTGCGCATTTCATCATTTCTGATTCGATCACGCAAAGAAACCCCGAGCATAGCCCTCTCCACTGCCCTTTGGGTGACATTGAGCCTTCTTATGAGGCCCATTGTAAGCGGCCACGCCTCACTTCCGTAAGTCATCACTGGCAACACATATTTTGCCATTAGTGTAACGTAATACACCTTGTTTTCCTATTTCGGTCATATAGCAGTTTGCTGTTTGCGGATTGAAGAGAAAGGTAGCCAGTGTTATTATTGGGCATTTCATCTTGGGCCTAGGGATGACAACGCACCTGCAATACCAAGTGAGTTTTTCCCGCGTGCTTAAAAAAGTAGCGGGAAGCTCTGCGGGGGCTACCACGACATACTAGTTTAACAACATTGGAGATGAACAAAAAAGCGAAATACACGATACGAAACTACCATGAGGTTTGTTTCGATTTTGTTAAGACCTTTTATTAAGACTAATAAAGAATATTACTGAGTTATAAAAGAAACGAGTTCCTTTAAACGTCTAATAGTATCGTGAAATTCGATTTGATCCGGAACTTCAGAAAACGTTCCCTTCTTAAAAAAGGTCTGAAAAGGTACCATATGGGCCGGCAAGGTGGAGGCGACTAGAACAGTGTTTTACCGCTACACATCGGGTGGTTTGGAGTCATTTGCCGTGCTTTGTATAAAAAAATAAAAAGGGATAAATAATGAAACATCATCATCATCATCATCACCAGCCATATACGTCCCACAGCTGGGCACAGGCCTTCCTACATGGGAGAAACACATGAGGAGTTTGGGCCACAACCACACCACGCCCAACGCGGGTTGGATTAATAATGAAACATAAATAACTATGAATTGCGATAACCCAACTCTAAAATATATAACAGTAGAGTATTGAAACTATTTACCTACACTCTGAGTTAACTAGCAAAATTCGCGAAACTGAATAGCTAAGAAAAATTATCATTTACATACAAAGAGTACTTTAGAATTGGTGATTGGTGGGGAACACCTGGCTACCGGCTTTTGATTCATGAAAGCGTTAAGCTTGGTATTATGGAGAATACTTTTCTGAATTTTGATGAGAGAACTGCTAAGTTACACCGCGCGTGGTTTATTCCTTTTTCATTCCCCAAGCTCAAAGCGGGTGCCGTATGTAATACCTACAAGAGGGGAATATTTTTCATTTTCGTTTTTATGGCGTTTTCCACTTAAACGACATAGAAACCATATTTCATGTAAAAGGAAAGACAGGGGGTGAAGTCTATACAGGTATGACTGATGCATTTTATTATTTCTTTAGTTATTGTGGAAAGCTCGGTGGCGTATTGGTTTGAGCGCTCAGGTTCCGATACGAAAAACAAAGCAACTTTCGCCATGGTCGATCCTGGGATGGGTCAATCAAAGATTGCTATCTCTAGCTCCTCCGTGCTTCGGAAGGCACGTAAAGCCGTTAGTCCCGGTTGTTCCTGCAACCGCTTTAACCCACCAACCCGCGTTGGGCCAGCGTGGTGGTGTTACGGCCCAAGGTCCTCATGTGTTTCTCCCATGTAGGGAGGCCTGTGCCCAGCAGTGGGACGTATATAGACTGGTGATGAAGATCTCAAGATAATTTGGCACTTAATGATGACAGTCTCCATCATGCTACTTTGGTAAAGTGGCTACGATAAAATTAGCAACGCGACGTCTTTTACGCCAAGTAGGTAGGTAAATGATGATACTCACACTTCGCTCCGATATCTAATCTTTATAACTGAAAAATCAGGAGTGCCGCCAGTAAAAACCTTTCTTTTGTTCCTTTGAACTTTCATTCGAAATGATAAACTTATCTTTTTCAATGAAACCTCACAGTAATTGTACATTTAGCCAGTACTAACTTAAGGGGTTATTACATTTGGCTAAATTTAGTTAGCTTAATGAGTTAGACTCTGAATTTAAACACATGTAAAGACATTTAGACACACTAATTCTAAATCAGATTCGTGACTGCCGATCTTAATTAGGTTAGCATGCTGAATTTGGCTAACTAAATTTAGCCAAATGTAGATATATAATGAAACATTCATACCAACCACTTTACTGTTTATAATGAAACAGGTACATAACATATTATTTTGGGTCCTTTTTTTGTTCATTCTTCCTCTAATGGGAAGGCAAAGGGAACTAATTTCCATACAGCCTTTTTAAATATTTCCTTATTTCTTCATTTATTGCGTTGAAATGCTGGTGTTACACATTTCTATGCCTTGGGAGAATTTGACGCCAAATATATATGATTACAGACTCCATATGTTACTACTTTGATATGGTGAATAACCACGATTAATTTTCATAGTGTCTCACACCGTTATCACTTTAAATTTAATGATATCCAAATTGCACGTCAACACAAATACTTTCTTCATAAAACTACACCAGTTTTATAACACAACGTTTGCTCAGACACAATTTTAATTATTGTAGTAAAAATCTTAACTGACCAAATACCGTAAATAACCTCCCCCTACCATTGACACAGATATCTCAATTTTTTGCCGTAGTTCAAACTTTTTGCAGAGGAGTGCATTCTACTTTAAATAGGCGCAATAAACGCGTATCACAGACCAAAATTCGAACTCAAGGTAAACTTGGTAGCTATGTATCACATTGCCAAAACATAATTGTTAAAACTACTCTCACTATCCCAATATTAGCCCGAAAAAAGATAGTAGGTGGTAAAAGCCTCTATGTTGGGTCTTCTGAGTTCGGCCGTGAAGCAATTCGCGGAGTTTTGGATTGAGGAGAACGATAGCCAGAACAATAACTGGGCATGGAAGGCATTTTATCTTAGGCCTCAGGACGACAACACACCTGCAATACAATGACGACTGGCTGGCCGAGTGGTCTGTAACCCTTACTATACAGGCTACTTGGTCAAGAAGTCCCGGGTTCAAATCCCGGTAGGAGCAAATGTTTGTATGATGAGTACGAGCATTTGTTTACGAGTCATGGATGAACTCATAAAAATCTATCTAAACTAGAAAAATTTCACGTCCTGAGGCGGGAATCGAACCCGCGACCTTTCGCAATCCGGGCGACTGCTCTAACCAACTGAGTTTATTTAGTATACAGGGTGGAAAAATCTATGGGCCCTGGAGGGGAACTACTTTAAATCCTTTAGCTAGCTCATTTTACTGAAAGGAAACGTTCCTTTATTTTTGAAAAGAAACAAAACTGCATTCAAAGATCTTCTAAAAGTCGCTTGTCTCACCCGGGACTCGAACCTATTAAAAATTAAAAAAGTAAACCTGCGCTATTTTTTATATGAATCGGTAGGATTATTGTTCAGGATAAAATTTGTTTAATAAACATTTGGTATTTAAAATAAAAAAAGTGAATTTAGAATACTTTATCATTTTTAACGATTTTAAAAATGTTGGAAGTTGTCGTTCTAATTTTGAATTCTTACTCCGCGTTGCAATAAAAAATGCTTTCCATTCTTAACTTTTCCTCAGATTGCCTAGTGTAAGAACGAATTGTGCATTTTATTATTACAATTTAATGATTTTCTCATCGAAGTCTTCAATAAGTTACTTAAAGATAAATAATAATAGCAAACCTGTACTTCATACAATATCTTTGGATATTAGAGAGATAATAAAATTAACGTATGGCTTACTTGTTACAAATGAACATTACATTACTAGGTAGTTAATAAAAAACTTGTAATAAATATTCAATTTCATAGGTATCTCCTACAACAGATTAGTGTGTTTGTTAGACAAATTTTATCCTGCACAATAATCCTATCGATTCGTTTAATAAAATAGCGAGGGTTTATTTTTTTAATATTAGTTGGTTCGATTCCTGAGTGAGACAAGCGAATTTTACAAGATCTTTGAACGCAGTTTTGTTTTTTTTTTCAAAAATAAAAGGATGTTTCCTTTTGTAAAATGAGCTTAGGATTTAAAGTAGTTCCCCTCCAGGGCCCATAGATTTTTTCCACCCTGTATATCAAATATTTATATACATATTATTATCATTATTTCTCCGTTATCTAGTATCCATAACACAAGCTCTTAATGATGCTTACTTTGGGCTAGGTAATAGGTGTGAGTGTATGAACATTATTATTATTATTATTATTAATACCAAGTGATTTATTTGCATTTTATTGCAGGTGTCTATGAGCAACGGTAGACACTTACCACCAGGCCTTCTAGTTGTAAAAAAAATTTTTTTGTTCATCTACCAATATCTATAATTCAAAAACACCTCAACAGCTAAAAGACGTCACATAAATATGCGGCAAAGAAAAATGGCGACTCCAAACAACTTGAGCACACGAGTAAAAGTTTATTTCAACTTTGAATATACATTTCTATAGTTCTAGTAAACAGAGCGTGTATATAAATTCCAACTTAAGCTTAATGGGGTAGAACACTATTTCCCATAACAAACTTTAAAGCCCACTCGAGTGAGAACACGGCTGTTGTAAACTAGGTCCAAGTTAGTGACACAGTGTAGTCAGACTTCAGTAGTAAAATGAATTAAAATCACCATTTTTGTCCAGTTTGCTTAGAAATGGGAATAATACGCAGCATGATTGCCTCATCATCATCATCATCAGCCGAGACAAGTCTACTGCTGAACATAAGCCCTCAAGGATCTCCAAACGGCTGGTACACCGCTGCATCGGCTTCCCGCGACCCTCACAAGATCGAATGATTGCTTTTTCTGAAAAAATAAGAAAAAATATTAGTATTTTCTTACATTTTCGCGAGCACTACACATTTGAAATAAAACCAATTTACCGGATTTAACTGGCGTTTAATTAGATGTTACATTGTTATTAAACACCCGACGTTTTAATTACTTTACAGCGATCGTGGTCACGGGAACACTGAAGATGTCAGTTGTCTTTGATAAGTTTTAAGTGAAAACTGACACTGTGAGCTCCGTATGCGTAATTCGGACCGCTCAAAATATAACACAAAATGACGGTAGTTAACCACGATCGCTGTAAAGAAATCGAAACGTCGGGTGTATTATAATAATGTAACATCTAATTAATCGCGAGTTAAATCAGGTAAATTGGTTTTATTTCAAAAATTATTAGGTCGATAGTCGTTGGATAGGGCATGTAGGGGGAGCATAGTTTTTTATATGCGGTACGAAATGGCAAAATGGCATCCTATTCCTCTATCGGGTGGATGTGCAGGCGGATAATAAGCCATAGTTAATTTTGAAAGCAGTTAAATGTCTGTGGGCATCGGTGTTTTGACATTAGTATTCAATTTTCTTTTCTTTTTCAAATAGGACAGTGAAACCGATAAAATAAATCAAGCTGATATTTACTGCGATTTTAGAGTGGAATATCTTAATAGCGTAAAAAAGATGTTTGAATTTAAATCCATCCATACTAATATTTAAATGCAAAAGTCGCTCTGTCTGTCTTCTAATCCGCTAAACCACTTTCAGAAAAAGTATTTTACATTTAATTTTTTAGAAAAGACATGGGCCACCTTTTGGCGTAATAACCGACATCAACCGATAACAGATACCGAATTTAGGTTACACATAAAACCTCTACAATTTTTCCCCCTGTTTGCCTACTCACTTTCGCCGCACTGTGACACGATCGATGCGTAACTTTTTCCCTAAGATTTATGCGGTCAAAGTTAAATTAATTGTATAGTTTGTTTTAACTTTTATTGCGTGTATTTAGTTACAAGCATCTTATTTCTAATCTGTTTCGCCATTTGAAAGTAAATCAAACAGCAATTTAAGTTCCAATGGAGAAACAGCTTTAATTTGTTCGATAAGGATAATTGACTGAATTTCTCTGCTAATAGTAAAATAAATATAGCAGATGTTTATTTTAGTTTACTGCAATTTCATCGAACCATCAATTGGGCGATCGTAGAAGAATACTTCACGTGTCATTCTCCCATGTAGGCCTATGCCCAGCAGAGGGGCGTATAATATTATAAATAGACTAGTGACGACCTACTATGAAGGTTGCATGTCACCTACCCGTCCACCGACGCCTTTTGATGCTATTTTACTTTTGATTATTCTTTTGTTTTTATCTGTCACTGTTGTGTTCTATATTTTTCGTGAGTAAACGATTTTATGTTGAACCTTTAATGATGCCTTATTAAACTTCGAATCGCATTTTTCTGCAATTATAATAAATTTTATCCCGGGTTCGATTCCCGGACAGGAATGTGGGATAACCAGCGTCCACAGACTATTGCTGTTTGAAAGGAATCTTGCTCTTTTTAATTCGAGAAATTTTTAATATAATATAATAAACTCCGATCCATAAGATAAAAGAAATGAAATTGACTTTTGAATAAATTTATTTTAAATCTTATTTCATTTGTTTAACAATATGACTATAAAAATTATCGAAAAGGATACCATTTACTAGCTTCACATTACGCGTTTCCGGTAAGTATATTAAAATCAGTCTGTGTTGTTCCAGTCTATAATAATATGATCTATTTGTGTGCTAAATTTTATCTAGATCCGTTCAGCGGTTCCGATTGACTAAAAAGTAGTAAGTATTGCAAAATACGGTACAGATAACACATAAATGGTATCAATTGGACTGCGAAAGCCGCCTCTTGTGGAATGAGATTTTGGAATGACTCATTCGAGAAAACCTCTGCATCCCTGCAGAGGTTTTCCCAAATGAGTACAACATGGGGTGCTTCAAAAAAGGCGTGAAAAGGTTGTTAAAGGGTCGGCAGCTAAAGCTACGAATAACATCTATAAAAATAAAGATCGTTTATTAAGTGAATGAAGTCCTCAAAACATGTTATGCTTTATTAAGCGTACAAATTTAATCAAATTATTATTTTGTTATCATAAATAAGGAGATTAACAAACATTAATTAGTTACCTATATGGAAAAAATTGCGATGTCATGCCATTACGTGTATATAATAAAATTCCTATCGATATAAGGCAACTACCGACAACTCCATTCTTACGTAAACTAAGAAGCTGGTTGATTGATAACTGTTTTTATGACATGAATGAATATTTTACTATCCACTGACACTTTATTTTAATTTTCAATTGATATGTTTTGTAATTATAAATTCTATGGGATTCTATTAATCTAATTAAATAATTCTATTGCTATGTGACATAATTAAACCTTTTAGTTTTTTTTTTCCATGAGAATGTACCTAACAATTGCGTCTGTTCACTAGCTTGGCATTAAGATGTTCTAGTTCTAGATGCTATTTGCTTATATGTCTATTTATATTTGCATGTCGAGATTTAACAAAACACGCTTGATCTGTATTTGTACTGTACATCTTTGTAGTTTACCGTGTTTTATGGCAAATAAAAAATTTGAATTTGAATTTGAATTTACATATACATTATTCAAAATTAAAACAAAATAAAAACTAAAAAAAAGATATATTACTTTAATGATGTCAATTACAATTCAAAATAAAGACACAAAATTAAACATTATAATCAGTCCAATACAAATACAAATTAGGTCAATATCTTTTTACTTGAAAATGCAGTGCTTTCAAATATTCTTAATTTTTGATTTGAACATTATTATAAATGTTTGAAAAATTACTTAGTAATTAAAATATAATAAAACTAGAAAAATTTCACGTCCTGAGGCAGGAATCGAACCCGCGACCTTTCGCAATCTGGGCGACTGCTCTGACCACTGAGCCACCCAGGACTTGGCATATCCCTGTGAAATTCTTCTAGTCTATCTGTATTTGCGTTTATGAGCTAACGTCCACCCTACAAACGCAAATACGTAAGTAATTTTTCAAACATTTATAATAATGTTGAAATCAAAAATCAAGAATATTTGAAAGCACTGCCCCAACTTAACCGAATCGTAGGTATTTGTAAAAATACTCGTTTCGGATGTTGAAATGGAATATTTCGACATTGTAGGGTGGACGTTAGCTCATTAACGCAAATACAGATAGACTAGAAGAATTTCACAGGGATATCCCAAGTCCTGGGAGGCTCAGTGGTCAGAGCAGTCGCCCGGATTGCGAAAGGTCGCGGGTTCGATTCCTGCCTCAGGACGTGAAATTTTTCTAGTTTTATTATATTTTAATAACTAAATAATAATATGTAATAAGTAAATAGTACATTTTTAATTTATAAACACATAATTATATTATATTTGTATGGATCTAAAGAAACGTGCGCAACAACAATAATTTTCCTTCTAAGACCGCTTATTACCACACTGCGTGGCGCGTCTCGCACTTGACCGGTTTTTAACTGTGACGTCTGCGTACACACGACAGCACGTCAAGTGTAACAGTTGCATTACGAAAGCCGCCTCTATTGCGAACGCAGTAAGGGTGGTCACAAGGTCAAACTGCTACGCTTGATGTGCTGTCGACTGTACATTCATCGCGTCATTGTCGCCAACACGTCATAGATTACGCAAGCAATGTGTTTTGATGGTGTTTCATATTACAAGTGTAACATTACGATAAACCGCGCCATTCGCGGATAGACTGATAAGGGGGAGTATTTTAAACACGCTCTCATAATGGTGACAGTTACGTAAACAAAGCAGCTTTTGCCATGGTCGATCCTGGATGGGCCAATCAAAATGATAGTAATGATAATAATGTAGGTATACATAATTTGTTGTATTTTTGTGTATAACATCACAATCTCTTTTTAACAACAAACCATATTTTGCTATAATTAGAAGTCTACAACTGTCATACACACACAGGCGCACTCACACACACACACGCACTCGCACACATCCCCATCATTGACATGCATCTCTTTTCTCGGTGTTATTTTTATAATATTGTTTCACTTTTAATATTGTAACCATCAAAATATCTGTACGAATCTCAATGTATATTTTATATTAGCCTACATTCTAATTATAATTCTATTCTCTCTGGTAACAAAGTGAGAATCCATAATTGGCTAATGTTTTGTGTACTTATATTACTAAATAAGAGTTTTAGCACTGTAAGCTGTGGATTTTAAGTAAAATAAATAAATAAAAACTTGAAGTTTCGTGCTATCTGTTGGTCCCAGTTGTTATTGCTTACAGTTACGGCCCAAACTCCTCACGTATTTCTCCCATGTAGGAAGTCCTGTGCCCAGCAGTGGGACTAATGTAGGCTGATGATGATGCCTCATCATCTTTAGAAGACAGGGATCTAAAATACTATTGTGTAACAAGGTCTGTTGCTGATTTAGTTTTAAGTTTAATTTAGTATTAGCTTCCGCCCGCGGCTTCGCCCGCGTGGTTGTCGGTCATCGCTTCAAATAGTATCTTACTTTTTCCAGAATCTCAAAATATGTCCATAGAAAGTGTCGTCTTAATCGGTTTTGTGGTTCAGGCATGAAAGCGTAAAAACAAACACACTTTCGCAATTATAATATTAGTTAGGATTTCTATTGTAAGTGAATTCTAATTTTCATTTTAGAGAATTAAATGTTTTATGTCATAACAAGTGCTTATAGGTTATGGTAAGGACTTACTATCAAATGGGTTATACTATAACGTCCATATTCATAAACGCTCAATAAACCTATTTTAGATAAAACACTGCTAAAATATGTTTTATCCTTTTCCTTTCTCATATGAGTGAGAGAAACAAAACACTTTATAAGCCTCATATAAGTTCACTTGTTTTTATGAATAAAATATGTTTTATCCTTTTCCTTTCTCATATGAGTGAGAGAAACAAAACACTTTATAAGCCTCATATAAGTTCACTTGTTTTTATGAATAAAATATGTTTTATCCTTTTCCTTTCTCATATGAGTGAGAGAAACAAAACACTTTATAAGCCTCATATAAGTTCACTTGTTTTTATGAATACGGGGGTAAGAGTGTCTAGTTTTTATTTATCTGTTAACTGTTATACACAAATGCAAGTACACCACATAAATAAGTTTAAATAATTGGTAATTGTTAAATGAGTAAGACGTCGTCCTCTCCCTACCCATTGCGATGCCCGACAGGGTCCATAATCTGATCTGTATAATTATGTGTAACACCTATGTACTACATTATGGTTGCAATAAATGATTGAGTATTGTATTGAGTATTGGGTTGTAAGTATAAATACTTACAAGATGTAAAATAAATAACATACAAGAATGGGGGCACCATGGCATGGCCCACCCACCTGATCTGAAACGATCACAGTAGCCTAAAGATGCTGGTAACAACTGGGGCACTACTCACGCGTTGTTACCGTAGCCTTTAAACGCTCGTGGCACCTTGCGCACTACTCACGCGTTGTCACCATAGCCTATAGACACTAATAATAAATAAATAATAAATAATATTTATACACTCACGCATATTATCTAGCCCAAAGTAAGCATCATTAAGAGCTTGTATTATGGATACTAGATAACGGAGAAATAATGATAATAATATGTATATAAATATTAGAAATATACTAAATAAACATATAAACATCCATAACTCGTAAACAAATGTTCATACTCATCATTCAAACATTTGTTCCTGCCGGGATTCGAACCCGGGACCTCTTGACCGAGTAGCCTGGGTACAGACCACTCGGCCAGGCGGTCGTCAAACACTCGTAGCACAATAAGCATTACTCACGCATTGTTACTGTAGCCTATAGACGCTCACAGCACCTTTGACACTACTCACGCATTGCCACTGTAGCCTATAGACGCTCGTAGCACCTTGGACACTACTCACGCATTGTTACTGTAGCCTATAGACGCTCGTAACACTTTGGACACTACTCACGCATTGTTACTGTAGCCTATAGACGCTCGTAGCACCTTTGACACTACTAACGTGTTGCTGCCGTAGCCTACAGACGCTCGTAGCTCCTTAGGCACTACTCACGCGTTGTCACCGTAGCCTGTAGACGCTCGTAGCACATTAAGCACTACTCACGCATAGTTACTGTAGCCTATAGACTCTCGTAGCACCTTGCGCACTACTCACGCATTGTTACTGTAGTCTATAGACGCTCGTAGCACCTTTGACACTACTCAGGCATTGTTACTGTAGCCTATAGATGCTCGTAGCACCTTGCGCACTACTCACGCGTTGTCACCGTAGCCTGTAGACGCTCGTAGCACATTAAGCACTACTCACGCATAGTTACTGTATGTAGCCTATAGACGCTCGTAGCACCTTGCGCACTACTCACGCGTTGTCACCGTAGCCTATAATCGCTCGTAGCACATTAAGCACTACCCACGCATTGTTACTGTAGTCTATAGACGTTCGTAGCACCTTTAACACTACTCACGCGTTGCTACTGTACCCTATAAACGCTTGTAGCACATTAGGCACAGCTCACACGTTACTGTAGCCTATCTACGACGCTCAAGGTGTTGCCTACCCTGTAAATGTTCTCAGCATAGGAGACAAGAAGATTCTCAAAGTGCTACGAGCACATATAGGCTACCGAATTCCTGCTTACAACCCCTATCGTATAAAAAGAACAGAATCGAAGTCATTATCACTTTAGACTGTCAACAGAACTTTATGAAAAAGTTCGCAGATCAAAATTAAATTCGTCACAACCAAAACGGAAAGTTTAATAAAACCTACATTACTAAACCTAAATTTATTACCATTACAAGTTTAGAGCGAAGGGAAACTCACTTTAGACGTAAATGTGACAGGTGACGACCGAGGAAATTGTTTACGAAACACGAATTTCGGGTGGAATTTAATTTTTCCGGAATTAAGGTAATATAATAATGAATGTTCATCTAGGCGGGTGAAATTGGAGTGGGCGGCCATAACGTAATGTGGTTACCGAGCAATCGTAATATGTTAGCTTTTGGTGAGCACAATTTCAGAAACAGAAATGACTATTAACCCGTCGAGCGTCGAATTCCAGACATAATTATTTTCAAGTGTCATAGATTAAATAAAATATATCTAAACATATCCAAATATATCTAAACTAGAAAAATGTCACGTCCTGAGGCGGGTATCCCTGAAGTCTAGCACGGCTTAACAAATTTAAGTACTACTAAGACTTAGTAATTAAAATATTAAACTAGAAAAATTTCACGTACTGAGGCGGGAATCGAACCCGCGACCTTTCGCAATACGGGCGACTGCTCTAACCAACTGAGCCACCCAAGACTTGGGATATCCCTGTGAAATTTTTCTATTCTATTTGCTTTTGCGTTTATGAGCTAACGTCCACCCTACTATGTCTAAATGTTCTATTTCAACATCCGAAACGAGTATTTTTACAAATACGGGTAATTTGGGGCAGTGCTTTCAAATATTCTTAATTTTGATTTTAGCATTAATTAAAAATGTTTAAAAATTACTTTGTAATAAAAATATACAAAAAATACTCGTTTCGAATGTTGAAATAGAACATTTTGACATTGTAGGGTGGACGTTAGCTCATAAACGCAAATACAAATAGACTAGAAGAATTTCACAGGGATATCCCAAGTCTTGGGTGGCTCAGTTGGTTAGAGCAGTCGCCCGGATTGCGAAAGGTCGTAGGTTCGATTCCCGCCTCAGGACGTGAAATTTTTATAGTTTAATATTTTAATTATTAAGTAATTTTTCAAACATTTTTAATAATATAAACCAAAAATAATCAAAAATTAAGAATACTACTAAGACTACTTTAACTACCATCAGGTAAAGGCAATGTTATTGTTCAAGTTATGTAAGAAACAATACACATTTGGCATTCAATAATTTCTTTTTTTTTTTTTGTCGAATAGCTACCTCCTTATTACGAAAACCTTCAAAGAGGTTTCTTTACTATTAGGTCAAAGTGCCTAGAGCGCAATCACAGATAAGATAATTTTAACATGACGCATACTGTATGCTTGTATGCCACCATTGTTGTATGACAAAAAACACTACACGACTGAGCTCCTCACGATAGGGCAACACTGTGCATTGAAAACTAAACGGATAAAACTACCTTACGCAAGTGGAAATTGATGACTGCTGCCGAAATTTCGGGCAGTGAATGGCCGGCCTTATGCTGCGTAATATATCAAACTAATGGTGTTTATACCGATAGCGACTGGTCGTTTCATGTAATGGACTATGTGAATTACCGTAATCAAACACCGATGCCATAATTATGGGGAGAGACTTGGGAATGGGTGAAGGCAGCTTTACTTTATTTTTAATTGAATTGTCAAATGGACGGAAGTGCTTTTATTTGACCTTAGGTAGTGCCATACAACGCTACAGTATAAAATTAAAACCGACTTCAAAAAACTGAAAGGGATAAAATAATAAAATTTAAGTAGGTACTCATCCCCTAGAAACATAGGTATGTTTTGGAGTCGGTGCTTCACTGTCTATTGTTCCTGGAAATTTACTCCAAAATTAACTATGTTGGGATGACCTACTTATATTTTATAATTTTATCTTTTTTAGTTTTTTGAGGTCGGTTTTAATTATTGATATTTTTTTTGTTTTTACAAATTTTAGTGATAACTTTCTAACGTCAAAGCTAGATGCGTGACAGTCAACATAAATTATTGTTTCCTACTATAGTATCGTTTCACTAGAAAGTCATAGGAAAACAAAAATCCGCAATTTTGCATACGTAGACGACTAACTCATTCCAGTTATTTTGATTTAAAAACCAAACCAAACCAATTGAATTTTTTTAAAAAAAATATGGGACAAAATGGCATTTATTCCGCATCAAACAAAAAAAGAACGACGTAAATCGGGTCAGAAATCTCGGCGTAATCGGTATACATAATATAATACATAGAAAAAAAACATAGCAACCGAATTGACAACCTCCGCGTTTTTGAAGTCGGTTAAAAATACTGGCTTCCAAGACTAATTCCAACTATCTCTGTGTATCTATCTCTGTGCGAAAGCAGATGGCAATAGTTTGTATGGGATTTGGTCCAGCTCCTGAGCACCATTTTTTCATACAGTAATTTTTGTAAGAAACCACAATATCTGAAGATTTCCAATAAACTTGATAGATTAAAGCGGCAAAGAAATATTTTCTTTTATTAAAAACACTACAGAGGTATCCATTTTGAAGTAAACAACATGTCAATCGCAGATCATTAATATGTCAATGTCGAGATACCATTTAGTTTTTTAAGATATAAAGACAGTGCATTTTTCGGTACTTTTTTAACTTCATGTTGTTATTTTTAAGCAATATTTTTTGCAATAAAATAAGATGCAATAAGAGTTTTGTGTTAATTAAGCGAAACCGTGTTATTAATTACAGCTTTGACTATAACCTGCAATGGTGCTTATGATCTCGGCCAAAATTATCTCGTTTTGTTCAGTTCACTTCACCCGTACAAGCGTGATTGGTTAACAATCATACGTCCAAACTTTCGTATTTATAACACTAGTTTCCGCCCGCGACTTCATCTAAATTATCCCATGGTACCGAATTGCCGGGATAAAAAGTAGCCTATATACTATTTCGGGCTTTAATCTATCTCTGTGCAAAATTTCATCCGGATCCGTACACGGCTGTACGGATCTGGAACTTGGCACATTCTTTTTTTTTTTATACAACGTATGTCGTCTACGACAAACAAACTGATGGCCCACCTGATCGTAAGCGGATACCGCCGCCTTTAGACACCTGCAATAACAAGGGAAAATCACTTGATATAGCAGGTGCGTTGTCATCCTGAGGCCTAAGAGGAAATGCCGTCCATGCCCAGAAATTACACTGGCTACCTTACCCTTCAATCCGAAACACAGCGAACTGCTTCACGGCTGTAATAAGAAAGGCGGTGGTACCTACCCAGACGACCATCGGGCCTACCACCTAGTAATTCTTTCTTTCTTTAGTGATTAAGTAACTAACATCTATCTATACTCCGTACTAAATTTCATGGAAATCGGTTCAATAGTTCGTGAAAAGGTAACAGACAGAAACTTTCGCATTTGTATCTAATAGTACTACTTACCGCCCGTGGCTCCGCCGGCGTGGTCAGTTTTCATAAGGATATCGACTGTATTAAGGTGAAAATATAATTTTGACGCGTTATAAAACTGTAATAGTTTTATAACAGAAATCCTAAAAACACAAAAGTTTGTTGGATTGTTACGGAACATAAATAATATTTAATAAATATAATTCAATGAAATCACTGTCCGGTCACGTGACAGCGAACACCAATCTCAGTGTATGACGTCACTTGTTAGCATGAAAATGTCAAAATGAAAACCATCTAAATCACCATAGCAACTTATCCGTGTTTGGTAGCAGGTGACGTCACTGCGGTTACGTGACGTGTATTGGCGTTTTGGAGCGAAATTCTAAACGGAATTTAAGATACAAGATTTTTAAAACAAAAATCGTTTTAAAATAATTAGGATCACTTTTCCGAAAATTGTTACTGGACCTAATTTTGAAAACACACTCTATGTGTAAATTTAAGTTCAGTATATCTCTTTCTCGCATTATGTAACTGGAAAAAGATAGCAAGAACTCATTTAGAGCTGTCAATTGAATTTAGACAGATTTCAAGGGAACCATAGACAATTTTAGACGGCATGTTCGGAGATGCTTTCTAAACACTGAATTTTATCACGTTCAATAAGGTCGAAAATTGAACGCAGGTTTCTAAATGTCAATTCTTATGACAGCCATCTTTTTCGTATTCATGATGAGGGAAAGAGATGCATTGAACTTTATTTTAGACTTAGCTTGTATTCTCTAGAACTAGGGCCAATATCCCTAATTAACTATGTATGTCGATTTTGTGTAATGAGGTTGCATTATACAAAATACATATACCTAGTAATACCTAAATTGAAGAGCAGGTCAGTATATTGTATGCAGATATGACTAGCTGAAGACAGGGGCCATTGTTGAGATAGGTGGCTTTTGACCTTGGAGGCTCTCGTGACGCGGGAGCGGAGTGCATACAAGAGGGTTAGTAAGCTGGCTTAGTAAGGAGAGGGATTGTTCGTGAAATCTCACGTAAGAATATTATTTGTAGCTGAACATATTTCTCGAGGAGGCTTCATATTTTTCGGGAGGAGCTCGGTGGCGTATTGGTTTGAGCGCTTTGGTTTCGATAGGAAAAACAAAGCAACTTTCGCCATGGTCGATCCTGGGATGGGTCAATCAAAGTTTGTTATCTCGAGCTCCTCCGTGCTTCGGAAGGCACGTTAAGCCGTTGGTCCCGGTTGTTCCTGCAACCACTTTAACCCACCAACCCGCATTGGGCCAGCGTGGTGATGTTATGGCCCAAAACTCCTCGTGTGTTTCTCCCATGTAGGAAGGCCTGTGCCCAGCAGTGGGACGTATATAGGCTGTTGATGACAACATATTTCTAAGCGTTGCTTGAATCATCATCATCTAGCATATATCGTCGGTGGGCGTGCAAGGCCGCGTAAGAGCAGTTTGCAAGATCGCGTATTTACAAAAGTCGCAAAATTGAAATATCGTGGCAGCGGGCGCTTACCGCTGATTTGCTTATATCAAATTCTCATTAAACAACACCCAGAGAAATCTCAAACAAGTTCAGTCAAAGAAATGAGTAGAAATATCCAAGATATTATCTTTTTTCTTCCATCCTGTGAAATAAACAAAAGCACACACGCGGTATTGCAAACTGCTCTTACGCGGTCTTGCACGCCCATCGACGATATACGTCCCAAACTGGGCACAGGCCTTCCTGCATGGAAGAAACACGTGAGGAGTATTGGCCATAACCAACAACCCTCTTTGGGCCAGCGTAGTGGTGTTATGGCCCAAGCTCCTCATGTGTTTCTTCCATGCAGGAAGGCCTGTGCCCAGTTTGGGACGTATTATAGGCAGGTGAAGCCAAACAATGCTTTAATTGTTCACCTTGCATTTATAAAGTCTTAATATGAAGCCGCTTCCATCTAATACTACTAGCATGATCATAGAATTCGTGAGAGGTTTTAATGGCAATCTTAGGAAGGTGACGGCCAGAATCTTTATTTATTATACATTTGACTGTGTCTATTAGATCTTCAAGGTCAATCACCTCCGTGGTTTAGTAGACCACCTGATGTGAAGCGATAAGGAGAGTCCATATGCGATGACAGCTAGTGCGGTACAGAAACTGCTCTAGCCGCCTCAACCTTGCCGGCTTTTTCACTCCTCTCTTGAAGGACCCCATGTTATAGGTAGGACAAAACACATGCGCTGGCAAAGAATTTCAAGTCCTGGAAGTACGACAAATTAGCTTCGTTTTTATTAACATTTTCTAAGCGTTAAGATTCTCTTAGCGATATTTAGGGTAGTCTATCTAAAGGAGATTGAAAGAGACAAAAGTCAACCAGAATCACCTAAGCCTAAAGAATAATTAGTGGAAACGGACATAAGGGTTTCAAAAAAGTCCGATTGTACTACCCTTTTTGAAATCCTTATACCAAGTCACGTTTATTTTTTGCGAGGAACAAAACCAAAATCTGAAATTATGAGCCGTGAGTAGTACGTGCCTTTGTCTCGAGCGTCGTGACTTGAGGAGTTGTCTCGTGAAAATAACACGGAAATTATTCATGAGGTGAAAATATAGAGTGGCAAATAAAAGTGGCGCGTAGCAGTCGTACAAAGAATTGTTACAGTCAAATAATTATACCAGTAAGATCATTTAGGTTCTTATCTTATCTTATTATGGGGCCATGACTAAGTCACAGTGCACTTCGACCCATTGGGATCTTTTGTGCCTCCCCTGCATTTACTCGTCCTGTGTCCAGAATATAGTTGCCATTAGTCTTACTATATCTTTAGGCAGAAAGAGCCTGTAGTCTTCTGGTTTTGGATATGCCACTTCCAGAAGGCTCATTCTGGTTCTAGCCAAAGCATCACAAGGACACAAGAGATGCGTCATAGATTCCTGACATTTGCCACATGCTCGACAAAGTTGTGTTGCGGAGATTTGCATTTTGTGTAGCATGTGGTTAGTAGCAAAATTCCCTGTGAGTGCCCTAATAAAGAGGCGAGCTTGTGTTCTACCGTTTGTAATATATATGTACTTACTCCATCCTTCTACCTCCTCTCCTAGGAAGGATTTGGAGTGTTTTAATCCAGGGTTTTTATGCCATTCAGCCTTGTGTCTGTTTAGGAAATGGTTTTTAATGGCTGTGTTTACAAAACTTTGTAAAAGTGCCAGAAAGGGCCCAGGACCCACGTATGTGTTTTCTGAGCCCTTCCTTGCCAACGCATCTGCCTTCTCATTGCCCATCACCCCCACATGGCCGGGCACCCAGATCAGTCTCACTGTATTATATCTACCAAGCCTGTTCAGGGCACGTACAGCGTTTAGGACTAGACCTGAGTTGATGCGCGGTGAGCCAAGTGCCTTGAGAGCCGCTTGGCTGTCACTAAGAATGTATATTATTTTATTCTTAGTCCGTTGTTCTATTACTTTCATTGCACATAGGATAATTGCATATGTCTCCGCCAGGAATACAGTTGCAAATTTGCCCATGCTTTGATATAGTTGTATATCTTTATTATAGACACCAGCACTCGTTCCCGAGTCCATCTTGGATCCGTCTGTGAACCAAATGAGACTATTCTTTTCAGGAACTGGTGGTCTACATTTCCATTCCTCCCTGGTAGGAATGCTGATTCTGAATTTTTTGTCGAATATGACTTTGGGACTTATTTTATCATATCCCGTTTCCATATACCCGTCTACGACAGATGCTCCTGCCCGTTTTGTGTGTTTAAACAGAGGTTTGGTGTTGTCCCATAGACCTGCAATCTTGAGCCTATGCAACGCTTTCCTCGCCTCTGTTTCAATAACTATGTGCAGCGGGGGAAGGTCTAGGAGTACCTCCATCGCTGCCGTTGGTGTGGTTCTAAAATCATTTAGGTTATAAGTTTGTTTAGTTGTAGGTTTATTATGCTAACGAGCTCAGTGGCTTAGTGTGTGGTTTGAGTGCTCTGGTTTTGATTTCGAAAACAATACAACAGAACTGGCGTGTGCAATCTCGTATGGGTCAATAAAATAGGTCACCTCAAGCCCCTTCGTGCTGCATCGTGCACGTTAAGCACGTGTCATCCTGAGGCCTAAGATGAAATCATTTCTATGCCCAGTAATTACTAGGTTTACTGGGTGGTAGGCCCGTATGAAGGGTCGTCTGGGTAGGTACCACTTTCTTATTTCAGCCGTGAAACAGTTTGCTGTGTTTCGGATTGAAGGGAAAGGTAGCCAGTGTATTACTGGGCATGGACGGCATTTCATCTTAGGCCTTCGGATGACAACGCACCAGAAATACCAAGTGATTTTCCCTTATTGTTGCAGGTGTCTATAGGCGGCGGTAATCTCTTACCATCAGGTGGGCCGTCAGCTTGTTTGTCATCTAGTTGTATAAAAAAAATACACAGCGTTGTCAGCGTTTTGTTAAAGATGAAAAATTAAAATGAAAATATCTTTATTCAATTAGGCCCCCCAAGAAGCACCTTTGAATCGTCAACAAAAAAAAACCCTTATGTCTATCACATAAAAATAATATTAACTAACTAACGATGACCTTCTGTCCGTTTGTTTTCTGGTGCAACCCATGATCGCTCATCTCTAAGCCCCATAATGGAGGTGTTGACTGATGGGTATAAAAGTAATGTAATGAATCAGTCATTATTACAGCTTAATGTGTGTAGTGTGACAAGCTGTGCACTTTCTAGAAAGCCATACTAATATCATAAATGCCAAAGTAACTCTTTCTGTTTGCTACGATTTCACTCCTAAAACGCTGAACCAATTTTAATGAAATTTGGCATGGATACAGATTACAATCTGAGAAAGGATTGTAATCTGTTATCGGCTATCTTTTGACGCAATAACCGATATCCACGATTGTATTTTTTTTTTAAGTAACAGACCGAGTTACTTCCTTTAAATTGTCACAGACAGAGTTAATTAGATACACAGACAGGGTAACTTTCATTACATTGTAACTGATAAAACTTCCTCGCTGCGTGTTACAATACTACATAGACATTGTAACAATTACAAATAAAGAAAACGTCAAAAAAAGGCGTTAAAAGTTAGCGTTTAAATGCATTTAAAAACATGAAAATGTTACTATCCGGACAAGAATCCTATATGAAAGGAACATAACGGTCTGGCCACGGAAACGAGCGACGGCGACGGCGACAGCGGCGCTCGGCAACCACTGCGCGGTGACGACGACGCGCTGCGAGGCCGACATCGAGACAGCGCGCAGTGGTTGCCGAGACGCGACACGCAGGACACGCGTGCGGTGAGTTCGTGGCCAGGACGTAAGAGGAGCGTGAGCCGCTACACCACCAAACTGGCCCGTTGAGAGTTGGTTGCACTGCCCGAAAGTATAACGATTTCTACATTTTCCATGATAGCATCGCTGATTTAACAATATCATCATCATCATCACCAGCCTATATACGTCCCACTGCTGGGCACAGGCCTTCCTACATGGCAGAAACACATGAGGAGTTTGGGCCATAACACCACCACGCTGGCCCAGTGCGGGTTGGTGGGTTAAAGCGGTTGCAGTAACAACCGGGACCAACGGCTTAACGTGCCTTCCGAAGCACGGAGGAGCTCAAGATTATAAATTTGATTGACCCATCCCGGGACCAACCATGGCGAAAGTTGCTTTGTTTTCGTGATCGAAACCAGAGCGCTCAAAACACTACGCCACCGAGCTCCTCTGATTTATTTAACAATATGTCTGTCCTTAATTTTTGATTTTAACATTATTATAAATGTTTCATCAAAATTAAGAATATTTGAAAGCACTGCCCCAACTTAACCGAATCGTAGGTATTTGTAAAAATACTCGTTTCGGATTTTGAAATAGAACATTTCGACATTGTAGGGTGGACGTTAGCTCATAAACGCAAAAACAGATAGACGAAAAGAATTTCAAAGGGATATCCTAAGTCCCGGGTGGCTCAGTTGGTTAGAGCAGTCGCCCGGATTGCGAAAGGTCGCGGGTTCGATCCCCGCCTCAGGACGTGAAATTTTCGCAGCCGTCTGGTTAAATTAGCCACCTAATTGGACGGCTAGCCCGTTGATTGAATGCCGGCATCCAATCAAACGGCTGAAATACAACTAGCCAAGTCATTGAACGCAACGTTTAGCCAGATGGCTGAACGCCATGTCAGCCGTCTGGTTTAAATCAGCCATCCAATTGGACGCCTAAGCAGGTCATTTAAATCAGAGAGCTTTTGTGAGACTGTCTTAAAGCTGTTTAAGATTTTTTTTATGACCACTTGGAACCAAAATGATGTCGGTTATAAGTAGTCATAAAAAGAAATAACCTTGAACCTACCAATTAAACCAAATCATTTCAATACAATACGATCCTTTCAATACGCCAAGTCGTTAAACGTTAAGTGAGTCTATATTGTTCAATTAACTATCGGGCTAGGCATTCCATTGGATGCCGGCGTTTAATCAACGGGCTAGCCGTCCATTTGGGTGGCTAATTTAACCAGACGGCTGCGACATGTCTGCGGATGGTATTATTCTCCAAAATATAGACGTTTTTCGCGTATAGGCGTAAACAAAGGAACACAACAAACACTCTGTTACATATATCTTCTGTGTCTTGAAAACGCAGGAAAAACCTAAAGTGGGACGGCGTTATAGAGCTACGATATCATTGGACATGACACGATAAAACTGTTTCATTTGCCTCTAAAAATAAAATATGTTAATTTACTTTTGTTATGTTTAGCAATGGATTTAGACCACAAAAATACATTTTGACAATATCTAGCTTTAATAAAAGGCTTGTCTTAAAGATAATAATAATATTAATCCTCATCATCACTAACCTATATACGGCCACTGGGCACAGGCCTTCCTATAGCTCTACCACGCTGGCCCAATGGGTTAAAGCGGTTGCAGTAACAACCGGGACCAACGGCTTAACGTGTCTTCCGAAGCATGGAAGAGCTCGGGATTCTAATTTTGATTCACTCATCCCGGGATGGACCACGGTGAAAGTTGCTTTGTTTTAGTAATCAAAACCAGAGCGCTAAAACTACCAAGCCGCCAGCTCCAATATAATATTTATAAATAAACGAAAAAACAAAATAATGAAGTATTTAATAACAAAATAATGAAATGGCTCGATAGATACATCAGTGAGTATTAAAATTAAAATAAACAAATCAATGAGATATTACGGCTACTTAAAAACGTTCTTTATACTCAAGCTTATGTTTGCAGATAAGTTTAATCCAATTATTCTAATAATTAAATTAAATAATTCTTCATTCATTGATATAGTCCGCAATGTTTATATATTAATTTAAAATGAATTTAATTAATATAATAAAAAGATTGTTTACTGTGTATTATTTAAGGAACTTTTGAATATGAAGGAATAATTTTTTAAACACAATGGGCCTAATTCTGGGAACACACTTTAATTCTAAATTTAAGTACAGTATATCTCTTTCTCGCAATAAGTCATAGGAAAAAGATAGCAAGAATCTGTTTAGAGCTGTCAATTAAATTTAGATAGATTTCATAGAAACCATAGACAATTTTAGACGGCATGTACGGAGGTGCCTCCTAAACACTGCATTTTATCACGTTCAATAAGGTCGAAAATTGAACGCACCTTTCTAAATGTCAATTTATATGACAGCCATCCTTTTCGTATTCGTTTTGAAAGAAAGAAATAGACTGAACTTAAATTTAAACTTAGCATGTGTTCTCCAGAATTAGGGCCATTATCCTGTTAGTACATAATATTATACAAGGGCGTGTGCTTTAATTAGAATAAATGAATTGTGTATAAATTTTGGTAACCTTTGATATTCTTGCGATGTGTATACTTTAGATAGTAAATACATAATTCAAAACTTCGTTTGTTTGTACGCTCAAGGATAATAAATTAGACCTCATTCCAGAAGATCAATGGGTCCCAATGGACCGTCAAATCCAAATATAGTATCAGAACAAATAAGAAGAAAAGACACGCTCATGGTAATTTGTTAAACATTTAACTTTGATGCTTGAGTTTGGAGTTCAGTGTAACAATTAATGTATTACCCTTGTTTTACCTGCACCCGTACCACCATCTTTTATCGCGATCCAGTTTAGGACCTAAACTGAGTAGAATCGTTAATTCGTACTACGACGCTATCTACGACTATAACAGCGATGCAGTTTAGGAACCAATACTGAACCGAGCGGAATATGAATCGCTTTTTTAGAGATGGTGGTAAGGCCCCTGGTACTACTGTGTGCACATACTTTGGCTTATTGTCTAGTTATAAAACTATGTAATCAAGTAGTTTATTGTAATAGTGACTGTAAGCTGTTTTGTGTACCTAATAAATAAATAAGATAAAAACAAACATTTATAATAATGTTAAAATAAAAAATTAGAATATTTGTCAGCACTGCCCCAACTTAACCGAATCGTAGGTATTTGTAAAAATACTCGTTTCGGATGTTGAAATAGAATATTTCGACATTGTAGGGTGGACGTTAGCTCATAAACGCAAATGCAGATAGACTAGAAGAATTTCACAGGGATATCCCAAGTCCTGGGTGGCTCAGTGGTCAGAGCAGTCGCCCGGATTGCGAAAGGTCGCGGGTTCGATTCCTGCCTCAGGACGTGAAATTTTTCTAGTTTTATATCATTTTAATTACTAAGTAATTTTTCAAACATTTATGATAATGTTAAAATTAAAAATTATTCTACTCGGTTTTTTTCATCACAAAAGGTTTGGTTATTACAGGCTGCGTGATGGTAAGTGGTTACCATAGCTTATAGACGCTCGTAGCACCTTGGGCACTACTCACGCAATGCCCAGTTTGTACAAATAGCCGTGCGAGGTAAACGCTCTTAAACGTTTTTAACAATAAAAGTAGGAACCTCTGCATAGGATTTTGGACCCTTTTTGTTGCACAGAGAGGTCTTTTAGATATAAAATATTGGAAATTTTAAATTTAAATAAGTAATCTGACGCCAATCATCACCAAATTGTTCTAATAATCTAATACAATTATTCATGTGTTCGAACATACACATGTTACACATGTGTTTTCTCCCATGTAGGAGGGCCTGAGCCCAGCGGTGGGTCGTGTGTAGGCTGGTGATGATGATGATGATGATGAATATAATTATTTACGTAACGTATCAATTTACTTCATATTACCCTTAATAGAATTACACTACCTAATTTTAATTTTTACATTTTATTTGCTTGTTTAACACGAAACACTATGTAAGCCTACTATTATATCAGCCGGGAGCAGGATGATGTTTTTGTTAATATTGCCGATCCACCCGCTTGTAAAACCTTAATGTCAATTATTGAAGATAGAATAGCACTACATTCGCCATTCACATTTGCCTCATACACACACACACACACACACGCACGCACGCATGCACACACACACACACACACATTGTAATCAGCATTTGACATGTCTTTGTCTTTTATTCAAAATTAATTTGTCTTTTATTTTACTTTATTTCAAAAATAATTTGTCTTTTATTGCAAAATTAATTTGTCTTTTATTTCAAAATTAATTTATTCATATTTTTATTATTATTGTTTTTGTCCATGTGAAGAGAAGATGTATAATTTCGCTAAACAGATTATCAATAGACATCAATTTGGAATGCAACTAAAATTTTAATGGTTTAAATAGCTAATAATAAATAGTACCTACTTCTTTTACCTTAATAATGTATAATTCTAAAAAGCAAAGTGAAAATCCTTCATTGGCTAAAGTTTTATGTATCATAGAAAAAGTGTAATCTGTTTTAGACTAAGCTGTGGATTTTTGTAAAATAAAATAAATAAATAAATAAATAAATAAATAAATAGGCCTTATAAGGCTTGTGTCACAAGTAATTCACTGAGGTAGGATACACCTACTGAATACGAAAACTGCATTTCAACTTACAATAGACATTCTGTATTTTATTCCATATTGTTATTATGTACTCTCTATTCCAGAGAAGGCAAAGGGAACTAATACCCATACAGTCATGTTTTCATTATTTTCTTTAATTCTGCAAACATTGCAGTTTGGCGCGAAATATATTATGACAGTCTCCATGATGCTACTAAAATGAGGTGGATAACAACAATAAAATTCTCAACGTTTTTCACATTGAATTCACTTATCTTTAAAATGGTCTTCCAATTGCACGTCAACACATGCATTTTATTCACAAAACTACACCAATTTCATAACACAACGTTCGCTCAGACGCAATTTTGTAATTGATGTGAAAAAAAATCGTGACTTTATAATTAAAATATTCATTTTATTTTATTTACTTTGGGCTCGATAATAGGTGTGAGCACCTATTATCGAGCCCAAAGTAAGCATCATTAAAAGCTTGTGTCATGGAGACTAGATATCGGAGAAATTATGATAATAATATGTATATAAATATTAGAAATAAACTAAATAAACATCAATAACTCGTAAAAAAAATGCTCGTACTTATCACACAAACATTTGCTCCTACCGGGTTTCAAACCCGGGACCTCATGACCGAGTAGCCTGTATAGCAAGACCACTCGGCTAGCCGGCCGTTAAAAATTCAATTCTTAATTTTATCTCAATTATGTGGTAACAGCTATGTTAGGTGTTTCTCTGCGAGATTGAATCAGAAATGAGGACATCCGTAAGAGAACCAAAGTCACTGACACAGCTCTTAGGATTAGCAAATTAAAGTGGCAGTGGGCGGGGCACTCAGAACGGACGGCCGGTGGGGCGGTAAGATTCTGGAGTGGCGACCGCGTACCGGAAAGCGCGAAGTAGGACGCCCCCCCACTAGATGGACAGACGACCTGGTCAGGGTCGCTTGGAGCCGCCTGGATGCAGGCTGCGCAGAACCGTTTTATTTGGAGATCGAGGGGGAGGTCTTTGTTCAGCAGTGGACATCATAGGCTAGTATGATGATGATGATGTGGTAAGACCTTCTCCGTGGTCTTCTAAGTAGCTACCACCACCTTTCGTATCGCTGAACGCGTAGAGTACGCGCTGATCAAAAACGCGCGGTGTCAGCATAATAGCTTGTCTGATTATTTGTAGCTCTATGTCCCTATGATGTACGGTAGAGGATAAAATGGTGTGTTCACAAAGAAACAAATTCGTGTTTTAGCGACATTTCTCTTTGCTTTACAGTAGACAGCATGTCAACCATCATTTTTCTTTGCAAAATCTAGTCCTATTACGACTGGGTAAGGTCTACAAAAAATTACAAGTGGTACTCTGCGTGTGTTGTCATTTGTACGTGAAATAAAGACACATGAAAGACATTGATGCACTCTTTTAGATTACATCACAAAACAGAACCTCTCAAGGCTCTACAAGGAACCGCTCTACAAGGTTATGCTACTATAAAAAATATAGTAGTTTCGGATTGCGAAAGGTCGCGGGTTCGATTCCTGCCTCAGGACGTAAAATTTTTCTAGTTTTATTATATTTTAATTACTAAGTAATTTTTCAAACATTTATAATAATGTTAAAATCAAAATTAAGAAATATAGTATAATTAAAACATGGACTGTATTAGTTCATAGAAATGATTTGACACTTTCAAGAACATCTTATTCATTTGATAATTTCAGGAAATTTCTATGAAAAAATGCAGCCAATGTTGTATTACTCCATACAATTATGTTAACAAATGTAAATCTGTGTAATAAAATAAGTTACACAGATTTACATTTGTTAACATAATACCTATTTCCACCTGTTTACAAAATTTTAATGCTAACGCCACTTGCATTCACGCACACATTCCAAGCGTGTTTGACACTTGGCCACCACAAGTAAAACGCATGTCACTGCACGTTGCTTCGTAAGATAAAAGTACAGTAATAGTTTACGAAGTAGGAAGTAACTAGCGTTAAAATATTTGGCACACATAAAGGTAATGAAAATGATCATGGTTTAATCGGTACAATAGGTACTTCACAAAATAACTCACTTCTTTCACCACTACTTTAATATACTCTGACTATAACTACTTATCCAAAAACTGCCAACATTACAAAAGCGTAATTTCGCATTGCAAAAGCCGCCATAATAACAGTTACATAAAGTCGTTCTAAAGCTGCCAGTGTTACGCCTAAAATGCTGTTCACAGTACTTGTATTTCTGAGTCATTCCAGTGAAAATTGAACCCTGGACCTCCGGGCACCAGTCCAAAAGTAGGTAGAGCAACGCATCATCAATTATCAAGGCCGTTTGAATCAAGATATCAACCACTAAAGGTTTGAACTTGGCGAATGACTTTAGATTCCGTTTTCATTTAGAGTAGATACGAAAAAGACTTCAAATAAAGATACCTTATTATAATAATGTTAAAATCAAAAATTAAGAATATTTGAAAGCACTGCCCCAACTTAACCGAATCGTCGGTATTTGTAAAAATACTCGTTTCGGATGTTGAAATAGAATATTTCGACATTGTAGGGTGGACGTTAGCTCATAAACGCAAATACAGATAGACTAGAAGAATTTCACAGGGATATCCCAAGTCCTGGGTGGCTCAGTGGTCAGAGCAGTCGCCCGGATTGCGAAAGGTCGCGGGTTCGATTCCTGCCTCAGGACGTGAAATTTTTCTAGTTTTATTATATTTTAATTACTAAGTAATTTTCCAAACATTTATAATAATGTTAAAATCAAAAATTAAGAATAAAGATACCTTGCTAAATCGAAAATATCTCTTAATTGAAATGAACTCGTAGTAAGTTCTTTTAAGGGCTGATTTTTCAATCCTCAGATAATTTTTATCTAGAGAATAATTTTGGCGTTTTGACAGTTTTTCTATAGATTAACTGTCAACTTGTCAAAGTTATTCTCTGGATAAATCTTATCTGGGGATTGAAAAATCAGCCCTAAATAATGGTAATTTAACCCTATCACCACTTCGACGAATACTAGAAGACGCGACGCAAGAAACTTTCAATCAATCATGCCATTACAGTTTCAGCCCGCGGTGCGTTGTCCCAAGAGGATAACACCCGAGAAAGAAAGTATCGTTTGTTTTAATCCAGATTATGAATTATTTGTGCACCAAATTACATTCGTCGCGTTTTGTTGTTTTTGAATTATTAGTAACAATCAGGCTGGTATGATGATGATGATGATGATGATGATGATGATGATGAGTAACAATCATCCAAAATTTCAAACTTACTCCTGTGAATCCTTGTTCCGACTGTCTAGTCCGATTGATCTATAGACGTAAACTTTTACTGCTTTTCGTTCGATTCACGAGAAGAATCATAAGTTTCCGTGTCCCTAAAATTCTATTACAATAATATACCTAGTCAGACTCCTCGATCTCGCTCCATAGAACAATAATGTGCTAAAATCAAACGAGATAACACAAGTCTTTATTTTCTACAATAAGTTTACAAAAGATCACTTAGTAATAAGTCCAGTAGAGTCGTGCGAATTAGAATGGTAATGTATCTTGTCAATAATAAAACAATATAAAATTATAAATGATAAGTAACTCCCAGCCTTATTAATCATCTATGTAACACCATCCCATTAAGACTATTCTTATGAGCCCAAACAAGCTATATCTGCTATAAGTTTCTGAAGAATTAAGCATCTCGCAGACTTCTTGATGATATAGGATCAGCTCAATGTTAGTATGTCATGGGAATGTCACAGAAGTGACAGTACACGAATTTTCAAATCAATCGGATCTGTGAAAGTTATTAAAACTCTTCTAACATATCAAAAATGAGCTAATAGTCATCAAACGCCTGAACTGATCTTTTTAAATTATAGCTAAGAGCCATCCTAGTCACGACAGCTTTCAAACAAAAAAAAACCATATCAAAATCGGTCCATTCGTTTAGGAACTACGATGCCACAGACACACAGACAGACACGTCAAACTTATAACCTACTTTTTCGTCGGTGGCTAAAAATAAAAAAGGTAAATTTACACTAATTATACAATACAAATTATTTGATTTCACATTCAAAATACTCCTTGGCAATAGGAGCAGTGTTCTAAATAACGGTAAACCTCATATTCTGACTCCTTAGTCGAACAAAAAGTAGAAAAGTTCACGTAGACCGATCACCCTAACTCCACATACAGTGTAGTCACGCCATTAGAGGCGTGTTCATTGCCAGAATCTTTCGCAGCCTCCGCGGCGCCTACGGCCGAGGCCGTCTTCCCATAACCCTCATGACCTTGGCGTGACCTTGGATAGACTCCCGTAAATATATTATTGTAGGCTTTGTTAGCCAAGTTTTTGTTCGGAGGAGATAAAATTTATTGCCGTAAAATATTATTCTGTTTGTGTTATTTTGGGAATACCAATTTGTTTTTCGCTTGTATTTAGTTTCGCAGTATTACCTGTAACCTTTTTTCATAGATATTATTTTAGAATATGAAACATCTCACTTTATTTGTCTAATTCGGCTGATGTCAAAAGTTAATATATTAGTAATATTTATTTATCATCATCACCATCATCTTAGCCATTATCATTGTTAAGGATAAGTAGACTGTATCTATCAAGGTTAAGATAGATTTGTTTATTTCTTTGGAAATTATTGCTGATTTATTCTCGTGATTGAAACCACTCCCTAAGTGTCGTTACCTTCCAGAATAGAAATGTCTTTAAAATTCTATTCAAGACAAGATTGAATGAAGAGGAGAGAAGAGGTTACTAGACACACTTTAACCTGTCGAAACGCATATTCCAGATGCCAGGGAGTCTTACGCAGCGTAACGAATTAGAAAAAGTATTTTTTTAGGTAGGGTAGCTCTTGGCTTTAGTCTCACCTGATAGGAAGTGATGATAAGGCCGAAGATGGAAGCGAGCTACATCCGGATTCTCCAACCACAAAGGGACTGGCTACCTTACCCCAACTGCCGGAACACAACAATGCTGTTAACATTATTGTTGTCGCAGCAGACTTAGGTAAGATGGTGGTAGCTAGCCAGGCGGACTAAGAAAAGTCCTACCACCACACCACCTGAACAGATAATTTCTGCACCCACGGGAATTAACCCCGAACCTCTCGGACTGTGGTAGTTGGTGTCAATTATATTATTATTTTGTTGGTGGAAATACTTCTTGTCTTTGATGGTTCCAGACTAAGGCATATCCACAAATATCACTCAATTTCTACCCACCAATAATCCAGCGACCATTACTTACCCATATCACGTAAAAATATATATCCGCGGTGTCTTTATATTGAAAGACACATAAAAAACGTCTGAAAACCTCAATATTCTATTTCAGTTCCATTGGTACGTGCCTGTTCATAGATTTTGCTTATCAATCTACCACTGGCCTCGACATGTTGCGACTTGATTTATAAAGGTTAAGTGCTAGACTTCACTGAACTCGGCTACAGACGTAGGCTGTATTACTTTGACGGATGATGTGGACAAAGATATTTAAGAGTGCGCCTAAAGCTAGAAAAAAATCAAAATTCACCCGCACCCCCCGCATGGCGAGGCACGATTTGCAGTGTGTTGTCAATCAAGCTCGTCTAGTCACCTGCCGACGTCATAACATAGTATACGTTAAATATTCACATGAAAGCAACAGTAGCTTGTTTGGAGTAAATGTAATGCATTTCTAGTCTATAATATTAATTATATTGGCCGTTGACCGTTTTCCACACAGATAATGGGTTATGCTATTTTTGGACTGACTACATATATTGATGCTGACCACAAATTGCCTAGTCGAACCAGGTTTTATAGGAGCTAAGACCATTAAAGAATTTTAATCGACATTGAAGATCCATTCTACGCGAGTGTTTGTAGATTTGTAACAATATTGAAGATAGTACCTTACTGTAGAATATTGTCACAGTATTATTTAAGGTACATCTTTCTTATTTATGCTGACGTTTCAAAACATCCATCCATACATATCTACATAGCGCACAAAGCAATTTGGTGACTCATTTCTCTGTCAGACTACCAAAATATGGAACATGATTTGCATGTTTATCTCCTTTGTACAACATGGGTTTTTTCAAACGAAGCGTGAAAATTCACCTCATTAGCGATCTTAGCAGGGGACATCCAGAGAAGTATAATTCATATTGCACTATCTGTTTTCGTATTTCGATTACAATGTCCGCTTAACATCGAGGGGAACTGCGTTTGTGATGTCTTGGTTATAAAAAAAAACTTTCTATTATTAGTTTAGGCGTACTTGTGATCTTCCACTAAAAAGCAATGTCACACATAATTATGGGTTAGCCAAAAAAAGGTCTCTTGTGGAGATAAATCTTAAATTTTTGTTACATTTTTTTTCGAGGAGCTTGGTGGCATATCGGCTTGAGCGCTCTGGTTTCGATACGAAAAACAAAGCAACTTTCTCCATGGTCGATCCTGGGATGGGTCAATCAAAGTTTGTTATCTCGAGCTCCTCCGTGCTTCGGAAGGCACGTTAAGCCGTTGGTCTCGGTTGTTCCTGCAACCGCTTTAACCCACCAACCTGCAATGGGCCAGCGTGGTGGTGTTATGGCCCAAGCTCCTCATGTGTTTCTCCCATGTGGGAAGGCCTGTTCCCAGCAGTGGGACGTATATAGGCTGGTGATGATGATAATGATCATAAGTTACATTTTTATTTTTTCTTCTCATTTATCATCTCACTTGGTAAGTGATGCTAAGTCCGAAGATGCAAACGACGTACACCTAGATTCCTCAACCACAAAGGAACTGGCTGTCTTCCCTATAACTGCAGGAACACAATAATGCTTTTAACATTATTGTTATTGCGGCCGACTTATGTAAGATGGTGGCAGCCAGCAAGGTGGGCTTATCAAAGCACTACCACTAAGCCGAGCAGCCCCCACGGCAATTGAATAGCGGATCTCTAGATCAGAGGTAGGTGCTATCAACCACTAGACCACAGAGGCAGTAAAACATGCATTCTAGATTCCAATTTAATTTTAAAGTCCATTAAAGAGTATGAATAATAAGATATCGAAATTCAAGCGATGCTGTATCTTTGCGAATTCTTAGATTTAATAAAGATGGTATAATAGACAGCACATTGAGCATAATTTTTGACTGCCCCTACTCCGTACGTAATAGAGGCGGCTTTTGTAGCGCAATTATTACACTTGTTGTGCTGTCATCTAAACATTCTACTGTCAAAGAAAAATCTAACAAAGAGGATTTCTTAAAATGTTTTCACTAGAGACAAATACAAGAACAAAGTTTTTATTACAGGAATTCTTGACGGAGCGCGAAAATAAATTACCAATTTCATAGGGGATTTAAATACTTAGGCTATTGATTGAAATTTTCATTTGTACTGAACCTTTTTTGCAAATGATACATTTTCTTTAGAGATAAAAACGAAGAAGGGAATATTTAATTTTATCTCCATTGTTGATTTTCAGTTAAAATGGCATCTGCCTAGATGGAGATTTTGCCATTTTAACTTTTTAATACCAGTATAGACACTGGAAGAACGCACACCGTGACCTCGTATGATCGGAACATACGGAACATAACATAATATATGTTCCTGTAGATAACTTGTTAATTTAACAAAAATAACTAACAACTTCAGTTTTTCCAGTGATTATGAAAAAGTTGATAAATGTGGCATTTGTCTTATTATTCACCTGACTCCTGTTAAGTGGTTTATTTAACATAACACCTTGTTGATTTTATTTTTTGTGGTTAGAAGTCAGAACTTATCGAGAAAGCTTTGTGGTGATAGCAGTGCAGTAGGACTACTTTCGTGCTGCTAATGGTGATTATAATTAAGGATAATATTAATTATACCTAAATAAACATATCAACAAATACAAAGAATCGTGAACAAATGACGAATAAAATGAAACAAAGAAATAATATTTCTCTAAAAAGCTGGAATATTTAGAATTCATACGTATTTTAGTAGAATCGTCAGCAAAACAAATTTTTACAGAAAAACATTGAAACAGTCAGTTAAAATCATAAGCTAAACATTTTACTATAAAGCTCAAAATACTATAAACGGAAGACGTCAAAGTCTCCCCCCAACTTAGATTAATCCGCCGGTTGTTCCAGGTCTGTGTTGTTTGTTTAAACTTCTGCCTCATCCGCAGTCCCTAAGGCAGCACTATTCAAATCTTTGAAGGTTGTATTGTCTGGGATATTTGTTAGTACGCGTTCGTGCCGTATATCTCACGGGAGTGCGAGATCATCACTCAGTTAAGTCACAAAGGCGACCGTGGAGAATATTTCAATGGCTCGAAGTTTAACATTCGTCTTACTGTTTATGTGTTTATTGCAAAAAATAAAATCGATGGCACAGACATAATGTTTAGGTAAAAGACTTGGAAGAGAACTCTTTGCAAGTGTGTCTGCAAATTATAGAAAAACGTCTTCACCTGTTCCCTTCCTATAACATGGGTTCCTTTAAAAGAGACGTAATGTGGGCCGGCAAGGTTGAGGCGGCTAAAACAGTTTGTTAATAATTCTTTAGCTGCCTTCGCATATGGATTCTTCTGACCGCTTCTCATCAGCTGGTGTTGGGTTATTTGCCGTGCTTTGCAAATAAAAAGAGATGGCATCTTCTTTCGATAACTGTTTTAAATTTGATGTAATTAATTAGAAATAAAATTTAAGAACGAAGTTTATTTAAGAATTAGGAGCATTGTCGGCAGGCGGGCGCAGGATGGACAGCAGGCGGTCGCCATGTTGATGGTGCACTTTTGCGACTACATCGTTTGCTAGTTTGGTGTTGAAATGTTTAATGAAATGGATGGGATTAGGAAACCCCGTTTTTCCGCTATTTTAGAATCTCAAAAGCCCGATGGATTTTGAGATTCCACAACTCGAACTTTAGTTATATAACGACTTAACGAAATGATAAGTTTTATTTATAAGGTAAGATGCCATTAGATTACTGCCATTCCTTATTTGGTTCGAAGTGTATATTTTATTACGTTATTAAAATTAACTATTTTACGTTTCAAATCTTATTCAGGTGGATCGTCTATTTTTTTGTCATGGTTCAATCTACAAAATTCAATAATAGATAACGTGAGTAATTTGACATTAAGCGAACTCCAGTTTTTTCTGGATTTCCACCAAAAATTCGACCTTTTCAATCAGAAATCTGACCTTTACGCGTTCTTTAGCTACAAAACATTACCGTGTATTATTTTTCACATATTCCTTATATTTTTCACGTCAAATTGAGATTTACGGTGTCTAGTGAGACGTTAGCTTAATTCAATAAGTAAAAATGTTTGTAGAAGCCAAAGAAATGTCCCCTGTAATTTGATTTTGCGGGAAAAATGTTTTTTAGTTCCATTTTTCTAAGAGTTCCTCAAAGCCGGCTTATATGTCAATTTTCTATTTTCGCTTTTTGTTCTAAGTTTTCTTTATGTTTTTATGAAGTTGTCTACTTTGCTCACTTGGGTTAAAGTTTAAGTAAAGTACAGACGACAGCACATCAAGTGTAACAGTTGCACTACGAAAGCGGCTTCTATTACGAAGGGAGTAAGGGCGGTCTTAAGGTCAAACTATTACGCTTGACACATCATAACTGTCGACTGTACATTATAGTGGTATACTCCTATGAAACTTTGAGCCCTCTTACAAAAGATCTTAGCCAAGTAACACTACTAACGTTCTAAGCCTTATGTACCTATACATGTTTGCTACAAATAATCCTGGTTTGACTTAAAGGTAATCTTAGTAGAACCCCTAGAGCGAGTTTAGTCTGAAAGCCAATGGTCTTATCAAAGCCAGAAATAGGAGGTAAAATTAGCTTAGAAGATAAAAGCGATAGTGGAATTTTCAGATATGTAAGTTTTCTGTGTGTTGATTTCTTCCGTGGTCTTTATGAAATTCCAAAAGAGAAAATAAAGGAATTTTAGTTGCAATTTCGTTGTTTGAAACGCAGAACCATCCCATAGGTGACAGCAGTATTCCATACACGTTTGAACTTGTGCTTTATAAAGTAACAGCAGCTGTGTAGATGTGAATATCGCCTGACCTTAGAGAGAATGCCGAATTTTTTACGGCAGTACTTGCTATGGTCTCAATGCTATCGTCGAAATTCACCACGGACGACATCTCCATGTCAAGAAGATGCAAATGGTTAGTCACCAGAATGAATACACCTCGTAAAGTCGGAGTAAGATGAAAATGACTTTGTTTAGCGGAAAACAGATAACTGAGATTTGGTCGCATTGTATTTCGCATGATTGGCATCACCCCAGTCAAAGACCGCCTGTAGACTCAAATTCAAGCGTCCAATCAAGGCCTCTCGACAAGGCCGAACATCCGAATGGAGGGACATTCGGCTGATCATCAAGTCATTAATGCCGGAGTTCCCCCGAAGATTGGTCCTGTCCGCAATCTTATTTGTGTTGTACATTAAAAATCTGCTTACGCCGGGAACTTTTCATTATGCGGATGATAGCACCGTTGCGGACAGATAACTCAGCAATGCAAGGGGTTTTTCATACAAGCTCTCAATTCGAAAATAATGGAAAATAATCAGGCTAATTTAAAAAGTTATCAGAGTATTTTTCGAAAAGTCTATTCGCGAAGTAATTAATTACTGTCGATTTTCAATTTGTATGAAAAGCTAAAAATCTACTCTGACTCAAACTATATTCACACACAACACTCAAATACTTTAAACTCATAGTTTGAGCCGAGGCTACTGCTGTAAACAATTACAAATAAACAAAAAACAAATAAAAACGTTTTAAAAAAAGAGTAGAAAACATTAAAAAATTTTGTAGGTTACACCTTGTGCTCTGGTGGCGTAGTGGTAATCGCGTCTGGCCGGACTTCAGGACACGCGGGTTCGATTCCCGCCTAGAACATAAAATTTTTTCATCGTTTTTTTTCTTCATTTGTTACAATAAAGTAGACGCTTAAACACACCCGAAACATTAGTAACCACTTAATATGTAGAGTGGTATACATACATTAAGTAGAAAAATTTAAAATACTTTATTAAAATTTGATACATACCTACTCATTGTATTGTACATTTAGATCTTAATTTTTTGGAAGAGCAGAACCTCCTACTACAAGCATTAAAACATGTTAACTGGGTTGGTTATAGACATTGCATATACATTGTACCAAATGTTAGAGAAATAGAATATTTGTTTTTAATATTCAGTGTAGCAGCAAACGTACTGTGTTAGTCAGCATTACAGAAATCAAACTAATTAATTTTTATTCGCTAAGAAACGTGAATAATTAGAGGCTTATATTCATTGGTGTACCTCGGCTCCAAACTTTGTGGTACATAATTATACTTTTCGATTAATCCCGTGAAGATTAATTAAAACTTCGTCGTTTGAGTTCCTATCTAATAGGCGTGTTTCCTGCAAGAGAAAATGTAGGTTTTTCAAATACACTTCGAAAATATGAGTTAAATGCTTTGCAAAGTATTTTTTTGTATGGTTTCAAACTTATGTGGCTTGGAAATTTTCAAAACATAGCGAAACAAACATTTAAAAATCATTACAAAACTTTAATTAAGAACTTTTTATACGTCAGCTATAAATTACAAAGAAGACGCATAAATTACAAATATATTTTTAATTTTGTCCATGCGCCCATACATTCGGTGGCCACTAGGATGAAGACAGAATGAAGAGTCAGGGTGGAATATTTATAATCTATTTTTATTTTTAACCGACTTCAAAAAGTTCTCAATTTGGTTGGTTTTTCATGTATTTACACCGATTACGCCTAGATTCCGGATCCAATTTACGTGATTCTTTATTGTTCGATGCGGAATAGTTGCCATTTGGTCTCATAAAAAATTATTTAATATCGATTGGGTAGTTTGGATATTAAATCAAAATACACACTCACACACCTATTCTCTAGCCCAAAGTAAGCACCATTAAGAGCCTGTGTTATGAATACTAGATAATGGAGAAATAATGATAATAATATAAAATAACTGGATTAAGGCGTCTATGTATGCGAAATCAGGGATGGATTTTCGGAGAATCAATACCATAGTATGAAGCAAGTCATGCTGACGATCACCCATCTCGCTTAGACCACAGGAACTTAGTATTAAAATTTGTGAAAAAAAATAAACAAAATAAAAACCGACTTTGAATCACTAAAAAGGTGTAATTGAATTTGAGTAGGTACTTATCCCCTAGTGATAGAATAATTGTAAACTCCAATATAAACAATAAAATAATTTATTTATGAATGAAAATATACAGCGACATGTACGGAACAATAATCATTACACGCTAGAAGGAGAGAGAGAAAGAGAGAGAGAGCCCCGTAAAGAAAAAGTCAGCAAAACTACAAACCGTAAAATAGTAAAGGAAAAATGTAGAGTTCTACAAGAAAAGAAGTCTTGCAATCCGACTTATAGTTTTTGTGATATGCGCGGACAAACATACAGACATACATACTCATGTAATTTAGCACCCACATTCAGAAGCTGGTATAGATGACATGCACAAAACCTGTGCTATTCTGTCAATATTACAACCATACGGGTCGAATTAAAAACGTCCTTTTTTGAAGTTGGTTAAGAATGTTATATCAACTTCGCTCCAAACAATTTACTTCTCCCGTTGAAGGGAAAGCCTTTCTCGTATGCCCTAGTCTAAATTGACTCTTATGACTTTGGATTTTTCACTGAAACCTCGTTTACATGTTAATCGACTACAAGCCAGTTTCGTGTCGACTGTCATATCGCAGTATTTATGGACACTAAACTTGACACCTTAGTGTGACTTTTAGCTATTTCAACTAGACTTTGTTACTTTAATGGTGCCAGTTATATTTTTAAATCTGTAATATTCTTATGCACACTCGACAGGGCATCTCGAAGGCTAAACCTGAATAATACTTTACATATTTAGATTAAAGATACGAGGTAAAGGTCCAAGCACACTACCTTGTGGTACGCCATAGTTACTCTATATTTCTGACATTTTAATACTACAGGACTTATTTGTCTTAACGGTTTCTTAGAGCTAAAATACTAACATTGTAATAAATGTTAAACTAGAAAAAAGATCATGTCTGACTCCTCTGATTACTGCTACCAAGGACTTGGGATAGCGAACTAACGCGTTTTCTACATTTCGGTAAATTTAAGACTTACCTATTGAGATGTTGTTTCGTGAAAGTTTCGTCCATTCAATATCACCAGCCCACTACTGGGCGCAGGCCTTACTGTATGGGAGGAACACATGGGGAGTTTAGGCCATAACACCACCACGCTGGCACAGTGCGGGTTGGTGTGGGTCAAAGCGGTTGCACCAACGGCTTAGCATGCCTTCCGAAGCACGGAGGATCTCAAGATTACTTTTGATTGAAGTTCTATTCATAATGCAGGATGAGAATGTGTGTGTAATTGTATGTTCCTTTGTGTTTGGTGTATATGAAAATTGATTGTATACATGGTATGGGGTGATATTGTAAATTTGAAATGGAAAAAAAGGCATTGAAAATTACTTGTTTAAATGTAAAAATAATAGTTTTAATGTTCTTAATTTTTATTTACAACATTATACATGAAAATAAAAAAATAAATTAAAAAAATTAGGCGGGAACTGAACCCGCGAGAGGAATCTTAAGTCCTCGGTAGCTCAGATATTTAGAGCAGTCACCGGATTGTGAAAGGTCGCGGGTTCTATACTTTATAGGTTTTACATTAGAATGAAATGGTAGGTTGTAAAGTCCAAAATGTAACGATTGATGTGTTGTCTGTATCTGTATCGTAGAAAAGAATATTCCCAACTTAGATAAAGTTTCTTGACTCATTCATATAAAAGTTACGAGGGTAAAAGAAACGGTTGACAGTAGACTCATAAATTTTCATGCGATCGTGAGCACTCCCGCCATGGAGAAGCCATATTGGGGTTGATAAAAAATATAAAGAAATGAAATACAAAGACTGTTTATTAACCTGAAATTAGTCAAAGTACGCCCTAATGAGACTTCTCCTGAAGGGCTGGGTGATTGTGTGTAATGTGTTTAGTGTAACAACTCGAACTATCCGCGCTGGATGGCTTTCATCCCTTGGTAAACAATCTACTATTTATATTCTCCATAACAATCACCATAAAATCAAACCTGGCCTCATTAATCATCTATCCAACACCATCTCATTAAGACGATTCTTATGAGCCCAAACGCGCTATATCTGCCGTAAGTTTCTGAAGAATTAAGCATCCCGCAGACTTTTTGATGGCATAAGATCAGCTCAAGGTTAATATGTAAAGGGAATGTCACGAAGTGACAGAACACGAAATTTCAAATCAACCGGATCTGTGAAAGTCAGTAAAACCCTTTTATCGTATAGATAATGAGGTGATAGTCATCAAACGCGTGAACTGATCTTCATAAATTATAGCTATAAGCCATCCTAATCACGTCAGCTTTTAAACAAAATAAAAAACAAATCAAAATCGGTCCATTTGTTTAGAAGCTACAATGCCATAGACAGACATACAGATACACAGATACACATACAGACACGTCAAACTTATAATACCCGTCAATTTTTCCGTCGGGGGTTACAAAGATTCAAAAGGATAAAGGAAAGCGCGACTATCGATACAGAAAAATAATATGCTGGCGTCAATTTACGTTCCCTAAAAGGATAATAAAGTTGAACCTTATATCTCTCGGAAGCTGACGCGCTGTGAGAACTACAGTTAACAAGGCAAGTTGCTTTTTAACTGATACTCCAAACTGGAAAATGAGCGTGTAACAGTATTTTCGCGTGCCAGTAACTGGATCACAATAATTAACTGATATAATAGTGACACCTTTTTTTGTAATTTGATTTCAACATAGTGAAGCCACCTAATTCAGACTAATTGATCTGTAATAGTTAAATGTGCTCCCTTGAATCTTACACAGCTAAATAAATAGAAGAATAAGAAGAAGCAAAAAGAAGAAAGAAAGAAAAAGAACAAAGAAGTTTAGTAAATCGTTTCTTTGTCGTTACATCTCTAGCGCATCAGTTTTGTGAAATTGTCGGCAAGGAGCAAAATTGAGTCCTTGAAGTAAAATCCTCCTATAACTTTTTTAGCCATGAAAACATACATTTTTTGTATTCGTCATGAACAATCACAGAAAAGTGAGCATTATTGAAATCTGTTAACACATTCACTGCCAAGGGCTTCATATGTAAATTCAGTCAGATGCCACACTATTATTTTTCGCGAACGCAGCGCTCTCGCTCACAGGTATCAACCAGTTTATCAAAACCAATGCAAGTTTTTACGAGTTCAATTTCATGCCTATGTGGACGTAAGAAACGACGCGCGTTTACCAGAGGCATCAGCAAGCAATAAATCAAACAAAATATTGGCGACGGACACTCGGATCCGAGTGTGCGGCGCCAGTGGTAGCGCATACCTCCACTCGGATCCGAGTGTGCGGCGCCAGTGGTAGCGCATACCTCCAGTCGGATCCGAGTGTGCGGCGCCAGTGGTAGCGCATACCTCCACTCGGATCCGAGTGTGCGGCGCCAGTGGTAGCGCATACCTCCACTCGGATCCGAGTGCTCGGCAGTAAATGTGTTAAGCACCATTTTATTTTTATTTTACTTTATTTTATTTTTAACAAAATGTAACAAAATTGATTTTCACCAGGCAAACATTCCTTGAAAGCCCCAATATTCAACAGGTGTGTCAATTCTTTACTGACGTCGCGTGTCGGCCTATTAGAAACGGGATTGACAACCCAGCCCCCCAATTCTGCTATTGTATTTTGATCTGTAACGAATCGGAAACGCTTAAGTTACAACGTTTTAGTATTCTGCTAACTCAACGCAATCGAAACGTAACCGAAACGCATCAGTTTGGTATTCTACTAACAAACACGTAACGCGAACCGTTAGGTTCAATCATTGTTTCGTATTCTGCTAAATATTTAACATTTGTGGCATCGAAACGCATCGGTAGTTCATTGGTTGAACTGTCAAAAGTTACGGTTTTACAACGGCAGTAATTGTGTAACGTTTGATTTCGAAAAATAGAATAAAAAGTACTCTATAACTTAGTTCCTGTGCCTAAAGGATTGCATCAAGTATAATTTGGATAAAAACCATCAAGTCATCATAATTATCATGAATGTATGATTTTTTTCCGATATTTTTGGAAAATAAAACATTTTCACATTTAGTTATATGTAATAAAATTACTATTTAATTTATTTTAAAACTACTTCAACTATTTATTAAACAAATATAAATACCAAAAACATTATATACGTATATACCGAATTTTTAGCATTTGACAGTTTCTCTTGTCAAATAGTTAAACCAACCGAGAGCGTTTCGTTAGCGTTCCGGCTTTATGTTAGTGGAATACCTATTTTATAACACAACCGCATTACCAGTTGCTGCCGATTCGTTTAGGTAAATAAATAGCAGAATCGACCCTCTCATTATATTTCAAATTAATATGATTTACAAAGACTACCAAAAACACGATATACATACCGAATTTCAAAACTTTTAAATGTTTATGTCACCAACGTTTCAGTTGTCAAATAGTTGAACCAACCGAGAGCGTTTCGTTAGCGTTCCGATTTTATAAGCAATGTTAGTGGAATACCTTTTTTTATCAATAGCGCAATAGTAACGATACCGAAACGCTGCCGATCTGCTTAGGTAAATAAATAGCAGAATTGAGGGGCTGACACCCAAGATAGATAGACAGGATCAGCAGTTACAACGAGCCACTTTTCAAAGCAATATTTAAGTTTACCTTGCTGCAAGATATCAGTTCGCGACGCTTGCCCCTTTATTTAAAAACTGTCGGATCACGGCTCAAATCGAAAAGGCATATGCCGTCTCGCTTTGACGTACCGTGATGAAAAGTGACAGGTACAGAGTTTCCGAAATTCGAATCTTTTCCGACAATTGTGAATAAGGGGGCTGGTCTGCTGTATGCGGCCGAATTGCATGGCGATCCGGCGCGGGACGGCCGGCACTGAAAGAAAGAAAGAAAGAAAAAATATTTTATTTAAATAGGCCACGAAGAAGCACTTTTAAATCGTCAAAAAACACATTTTTATAACTAACACAAAAAAAATATTAACAACATCATAGTCTCTGTCCGTCTGTCATGTCTGAATATACACTGACGTCGTATGCTGTTGCTAGCACCTTCAACCGTCCCGAAGCGGCGGCAGATGGCTCCTCCAGCTTAAAGCCCTGGATGTGGAGGCCTTTAGACCTGATGACTTGCTAGGCTGTCATTTCCAAAAGTAGCTTTCATAGATTTGTTATTCTTTAGTTGGTTAGTTCTAAAAAGACATTGTTCTATTTTTGGTTTGTAATGTTATCTCAGACTTTCTTTTTGAGACTGGCTGGTAAAAATAATTGCTTTAAAATGCATCGCTCTGATGTTTAAAGGACGGAACTGTGAGCGAGTGGAGTATTTCCTAAATGTGTAATGAAAGGCAAAAATGGCCAAATTAAAATAATATATTGGTAAACTAATGAACACAACAACACGGTAACTATGGCAATCTATTAATACAAAACGTAATAGAAAACTATCAAAAACATATCTTTATAAAAAGGACAGCAAAGAGTCCGCAACACACTGTTTATACTATCAGTCGTCCAAAAATGGTCAAAATATTTGATATGAGACATAAATTCTTTGAAAAACTTTTATAGATTCTATGATAAAAAAAATATTATACAGCCTTTCAAACTACAAGTTAATAATTTTAATCTCGAACTTACGAAGCTTAATTATACCTTGTCACCCTATATTTGGTAGGGTTGCTGCTCAAAATTAAAATTATTTTAGGCCAGGCTTCATACATTTTTTGGTCCTCTCCTTACTACTTTGTGGATTTTTTAGAAGAGCAAACATAATGACATGTTTTAATTTTTTCTATTATTGTAGGTGGTAGGCCCGTATGTAGGGTCGTCTGGGTCGGTACCACCGCCTTTTCACAAGTTTGCTGTGTTTCGGATTGAAGGGAAACGTAGCCAGTGTAATTACTGGGCATGGACGGCATTTCATCTTAGGCCTCAGGATGACACCTGCAACATCAAGTGATTTTCCTTATTATTGCAGGTGTCTATAGGCGGCGGTAACCAATTAACACCAGGTGGGCCGTCGGCTTGTTTGTCATCTAGTTGTATAAAAAAAAAATATTGCAGGTGTCTATAGGCGTTGGTAACCGCTTACCATCAGTTGGGCCGTCAGCTTGTTTGTCATCTAGTAGTATAAAAAAAAAATGTTTATATACACTCTACACTGTGTCTACAGTAAACCATATTTGCACTTTTTTCTTCTAAGCAGTATAAAATCTCAAAACCATAAAACCAGAAAAAGATTTATTTGCCGTATTAAATATTGTAAGAAGTTACTTGATTTATGAGAAATAAGTTGCCATCGCGGCAAGGAACATTGTTGGAGGTAAGATATCGATTCCTCTGTGGTTGAGGAATCCGGGTGTAGCTCACTTCCATAATATGAGTGGGATAAAGGAAAAGAAAAAAACTTCTAACGGCCACCTAGCAAATCGGAATCAATCGCAATGAGACACGCCGTCAATCCATTTGACGCGATTTGAACAATCGCTCGGCCTTTTACGGGTTTGCTTAAGCCAGTCCCATTTCTTCCGAGACATTTAACCCGTCCCTCGACAGAACTGGTTGCGTCACAATAAAAGTGAGGTTATTTTACGATTCTTTATTTTGTGCCGTAACAAACTATCGTGGACTAGCTCTGTATTGGAAAAAAAATAATTATTTATTTTATTAAATAGATAAGTTTTTTTCAGACATATTGTACCACCAAACATTTTTTCATACAACTAGATGACAAACAAGCCGCCGCATATATTATATGTAGATACCGGCAATAACAAGAAAAATATCACTTGACATTAACAGCCTCACGGAAGCTCGGTGTCCTGAACAAGGTGCGTCGACTTTTCACGCCTGACCAACTATGCCTGCTTTACAAAACTCAGGTCCGGTCTTGCGTGGAATATTGTTCGTACTTGTGGAATGGCTCCGCCAAGTTCCTCCTTGATGCACTGCACATATTGCAGCGTAGTGCTGTCCGTATTATTAGCGATGGAGAGGTCACGAGCAACCTTGAGCCTCTGCAACTGCGTCGAGGCTTTATCACGGAGAGTGCTCTGAAGAGCTTTTCGACCTTATCCAACCTTCCGCCTTCCTGCTCAGGAGCACGCGTGGCGGTATTCGAAGTCATCATATCACTGTCTCACCCACAAAGAAGTTTAGTGCCTCGTTTCTTTGTCTTTCTTTCAGAACTTGGGATTCTTTGCCAGCACATGTGTTTCCTCCTTCCTATAACATGGGATCCTTCAAGAGAGGCGTGAAAAGCATCTTTTGGGCCGGCAAGGTGGAGGCGGATACTTCAATGTCTATTGTGCACTAGCTGTCTTCGCATATGGACTCACTCTCCTTACCGCTTCACATCAGGTAGTGTTGGGTCAATTGCCGTGTTTTGTATAAAAAAAGGTGCGTTGTCATCCCTAGGCCTAACATGAAATGCCGTCCATGCCCAGTAATTACACTGGCTACCTTTCCCTTCAATCCGAAACAGCGAACTGTTTCACGGCTGAATTATGAAAGGCGGTGGTACCTATCCAAACGACACTATATACGGGCCTACTACCTACCTAATATTCATAAATCTTAAAACATGATATGAAAAAAACAATCTTATATTAAAAAATATATATTAATCTTGTGAAGCAAAAAGTGTATGAATGGGGCCAGTCAACAAAATTTAACTAGCCTTTTTGTCACTAAAAGTTTCACATGAAAATGGGGATCGTTGAAAAGGTTATTAGAATCGATTTTACATAATTGTGAGGTTTATAATAATCAATATATTTTCCACTTTTCAAATGTTCGAAATGGTAATTTTAGTATTACTGTTGAGTCGACAGCACATTAATCGTAACAGTTTTACGTTTGTTTGTTTGTTTTGTTTTCGTTATGCAAATTTTACACTTGATGTGCTGCCGTCTGTACTTTTGGATGACAAGCAAGCTGACGATCCACCTGTGGCAAGTCGCTGCGTATGTCGCTACCGTCGCCCATAGACTATAGAAAAATCGCTCTGTATTGCAGGTACGCTGTCATTCAAGATGAAATGCCTTCCATGCCCAGTGATTAGACTGGCTACCTTGTTTTACGGTAGTTAAATGAATTATTTTTAAGGAGATTTTTTAAATACATAAATAATTTCCAATTTCTTGCTTACTTTACGGTACGTGCTTTTTTGACTTTTCCTTCGCATTGAGAAGATATATCAGTATCCTTCTCTTGCCCTTTTTCCCGTGGAGAAATCCGATTACAGACCTACCCGCCTCTGGCTAAGTGACGGGCGTGTGTGGGGGTCGCCCAGCGCTTATAAAAGGCACTGGGAATACCCACTAAAACTCCCCGGTAACTCCACTGCCTTTCGCGGGGGTAGCCTGGGCTCTACCGAAGCAATTTCACCAACCCACCCCGAGGCAACCAGGCCTTACGGCCAGGTTTTGCGCCAATGAAGACTACCCAGAGTTACTTGGGTAATCCCAGACGTGGCGGCCTGTGCAATGCGTGCGTGGGGGCCAACCACGCCCACCCGCCTACGCCGGATAGGGGCGGCCAGAGGATCCTCTTCCCGCTCCCTCTCCGCTGCCTCCTTCTGCGTGAGCACAGTCTCGCATAAGGAGGCGACAGCCTACCACACCCTCTCGCTACCAACCATGGCTTTTACCATGGTTGACAGCGAGAGGTGATCGCCACCGAGCGCCGCAAGAAGTTCGCGGCGCTCATGTCGCCAGGCCGGGCACTCCATAAGGGTAATCCTTCTCTTGCCCTTATTCTGAATACACCCTCTAAATCTAAATTAAATTTGTTTAGAGCTATCAACGAAATTATCGACAGTTTAAGACGGCATGTACGGAGGTGCATCATAAACACTGCATTTTATTACGTTCCATGAGGTTGAAAATTGAAAGCACGTTCCTAAATGTAAAACTATATATGACAGTAATCCTTTTCGTATTCACATCGAGAGTAAGAGATGCACTAAATTTAGACTTAGCGTGTGGTCTCCAGAATTACAGTCTTCGTTGCGTAAATAGTAAGTAACTTAGCACGCAAGTTACGTAGTAGCAGCTCCGGAAGCCGGCTTTAGCATGACCCGATGACCTGACCTTGACCTCGAACGCCTTTATCGTGTTATGGGGGTGCAACTTTGTCTGATGGTAAGTGGATAACTGTATCAACCTACTGTTCTAATTCTGAACGGGCATGTTCATTCCACCTGATGGTAGTGAAGACATACTACCAAAAGTCTGCGAGATGATTAATTCTTCAGAAACTTACATCAGGTCTAAAGTGTTTGTGCTCATAATAGTCTGAATGAGGTGATGTTAGATAGATGATTAATAACGCCGGGGGTAACTGAAAATTTTTTAATTATAGAGTTTTGTTGAGTGTTCTACAGCACACTTACTGTCGTAACAAAAAATCATCAACTGTCTAAAATGATTGTCACGTTTATTATGATTGATGCAGGACCATATAAAATGGTTTTCACACAAAAAATACTTATGTATGAAGTATTTTGTGCAAACTGGAATTACCATACTACGTTTGTATTTAATTTAAAATCATCTCGACCGATTTTTTGAAAATTTGTGATTATTTTAAGACATTTATCGTTAAGTTTATTTAGTAAAAAAAAAATCTATTTTTATACAATATAAAATATTTACAACAAATCTAAATATTGGAATCGGCTACATACTCTACAAGCTCTAATTGATCCTAATTTTCAACAAATAAATTTCAACAAAAATCAATAATTGGTTCGTAAAATCCTGCTTGTATACTGCAATTTGAATATAAACTATTGCCATTCGATTTTGCCAACGATTTGAAAAAAACGGCATTGGAAAAAACCGGCAATTTCGTATTTAGAGAACTTTTATCATTAAGAAAGGAATCTCAGCTTACAAAATTACATTTTCTTTATTAATACTGGATTCGATCTTTTATTATACATATTATATCTGTAGCAGACACCAGTCACACTAACATAGCAAAAAGAAAATTTTACAAATTTAAAAATCCAGTCGGATTATCACGTTATACATAAATGAAGGTATAATCTTCATTGACAAGATAAATTTAAAGAAAAACAAACAAAATTCAAATGAGAGAATCCTTAAAAATCGACAAAGAGCTTAGGAAAGTCGAGGGCCCACGGTTTCCAATACATTAAGGCTAAAGGCAGTGATCCAGTTGAAGCGGTAATGGCTCAGATACGTCATCAGGCGCTAATCTTCTTTAGCGCTGTTTAACAGTTAATCTTTTATAGTGTCAAGATAACTAAATGTCGGAGCATCCGAGTAGGACTAACGAAGAATTAAAGTACTCATTTTTTATGCTGGCGGCCCACCTGGTGGTAAGCGGTTACCGCCGCCTATAGGCACCTGCAATAACAAGGAAAAAAACACTTGATATTGCAGATTAGTTGTCATCCTAAGACCTAAGATGAAATGCCGTCCATGCCCAGTAATTACACTTGCCACCTTTCCCTTCAATCTGAAACACAGCGAACTGTATCACGGCTGTAATAAGAAAGGCGGCGGTACCTACCCAGACGACCCTACATACGGGCCATTACGGGCCTACCACCTAGTAAATACCTTAAAATCTATCATAGTTATGAAGGATTTAGTGAGACTAGCCTTGAAGAGCTCGGTGGCGTAGTAGTTGAGCACTCTGGTTATATTACGGAAACAAAGCATCTTTCGCTATGGTCGATCCCGGGATGGGTCAATCAAAATTTGTTATCTCGAGCTCCTCCGTGCTTCGAAGGTTTATTTATCGTTTAGTCCGCGTTGTTACTGCAACCGCTTTAATCCATCAACTCGCATTGGGCCAGGCGTGTTGGTGTTATGGCCCAAACTTCTCATGTGTTACTCCCTTAAAGGACGGTCTGTGCCTAACAGTAGGACCAATGGGTTGATGATGATGAACCAACATTAAGACTTCCCGAGATGTTCTGGAAGTAGGTAGTAGTAGGTGGTAGTAGTGGTGTTGATTTCTAAAATGTCGAGGTTCCAGTCAGAAGCTTTTTCATCCACTTTTTATGTGGTGAGTAAGGTTGTCAGAGCTCATTGAGAAATCTTTTCGCTAGAAGTAGAGTAACTCTTCTGCTATGCTATCAATACAACGCTTCCTCTTTTATTTTTACAAAGTAGGCGACGCGCCAGTAGTGCCCAAGGTGCTAAGAGCTTCTATAGGCGACGCTGAGAACGCGTGAGTACTGTCCAAGGTACTATGAGCTTCCATAGTCTACGGTAACAACGCGTCAGTAGTGCTCAAGATGCTACGAGCGTCTATAGGTTACGGCGAATACACGTGAGTTGTGATCAAGGTGCTACGAGCGTTTATAGGCTACGGTGAACACACGTAAGTTGTGCTCAAGGTGCTACGAGCGTCTATAGTACGCTATAGGCTATGGTGACAACGCGTGAGTTGTGCTCAGGTTGCTACGAGCAAATAGGCTACGGTGAATAGACGCCAGCTGTGCTCAAGGTGCTACGAGCGTCTATAGGCTACGGTAACAATGCGCGAGTTGTGCTTAAGTTGCTACAAGCGTCTATATGCTACGGTAAATACACGTGAGTTGTGCTTCGGTTGCTACAAGCGTTTATAGGCTACGGTGAATACACGCGAGCTGTGCTCAAGGTACTACGAGCGTCTGTAGGCTACGGTAACAATGCGTGAGTTGTGCTCAATTTGCTACGAGCGTTTATAGGCTACGGTGAATAGCGAACAATGCGTGAGTTGTGCTCAAGTTGTTACGAGCGTCTATACGCTACGGTGAATACACGTGAGTTGTACTCAGGTTGCTACGAGCGTTTATAGGCCACGGTGAATACACCCGAGCTGTGCTCATGGTGCTACGAGCGTCTATACGCTACTGTAAATACACGTGAGTTGTGCTCAGGTTGCTACGAGCGTTTAAAGGCTACGGTGAATACACGCGAGCTGTGCTCAAGGTGATACGAGTGTCTATAGGCTACGGTGAATACACGTGAGTCGTGCCCAAGGTGCTACGCGCGCCTATAGGATATGGTGAACGCTTACAATAAGGCTAGCCGTACGATTATTTGTTATTCATAAATAAAATAACTCGAATTTTTGGCAACAATTTTATATATTTGGTATTCTATTATTTTTTTCTCTAATAATTTAATAAAAAATAATTAATCATCTAATAATACGTTAATGGCATCTTAACGCATCGTCAGAGCGTTTATTGGATCACGTCCCTAAGGAGTTAATGATACAAAAAGATAATTCTGTAAATCCGAGCCGCGTCCTGATGTCGAGCCGTCAGCTTCGTTATCAACCAAACGACATGAACTAAAAGCGATTTGTGCAAATTCAATACGACAATCATATTTTTTTTCGTAACATTTTCCACTCTCACTTTATGCTTTGGAACTTAAGTATTTGCATGAATTGATATAGGTACTAAATAAGAATATTAGCTGAATAAAAGCGATAGTAAAGCCTGCTGTGCGCAGGCCTTCCTTCGTGGGAGAAATTCATGAGGAGTTTGGGCTATGGCCCACCACGCCCAATACCGGCTGCAGAAACAACCGGGACCAACGTTTTAATGTGCACGATGAAGCACAAGTTTCACGTAACAACTGTTTTTTTATTTAGAGATTATGTGTGTCAAGCATGTCCAAAATCCTTCAGTGCTTGCAGTCGAAAGTCTTCGAACAGTGTGTGTTGCCAGTGGTGACATACGACTGCGAAACGGGGTCTCTTACTTAGGATCTTCTGTGCAAGTCTATTGAAGTGGCAGTGGGCAGGATCACGAAGAACAGACAGCCGGTGGGGCGTTAAAGCTCTAGAATAGCGACGACACGTACCGGAAAGCCCAAAGTAGGACGGCCTCCCACTGCCCAGAATCGTTCCATTTGGAAATCGATGGGGGATGCCTTTGTTCAGCAACGGACATCATAGGCTGGCATGATGTAGCATTTAGGAATTACTCCATTGTTATATACAATTGTAAGTCTTATAATCAGTATCTATCCCTGCTGCATTCGCGTCTGCCACCACTCCTGTAGCCGCTTTTATTTTATTTTAATCTGAGACAGTAAACACTTTGATTTTTAGTGATCATAGTCATTGGCTTTATTGACTATCCGGAACTTCTATCAAATATAGGGGTATGTTTTTTTTTTTTTTATACAAAGCACGACAAATGACTCAACACCACCTGATGTGAAGCGGTAAGAAAAGTCCATATGCGAAGACAGCTAGTGCAGTTTAGACACTGCTCTAGCCGCCTCCACCTTGCCGGCCTGAAAAATGCTTAGGAAGGAACCCATGTTATAGGAAGGAGGGAACACATGTGCTGGCAAAGAATTCCAAGTTCTGGAAGTACGACAAAGAAACGTACCGATTACCGATGTACCGATTTGAATCATGTTTTAAGGCAACCAAAATTTTAACATTTATGTATGATATTGTTTTGGTGCCAAAACTTTGAATATTTCTTACAGGAATTTGATTCTGTGTCCCTAGCATGAACATTTGAATTCTTTTTCATACCGCTATCGCCTCGTTGGCTTTTGTATGAAAGAAACATCGTTTTGACCAAATACTTGCTTCCTATTCTACTGTATAATAGATTGGAAACACAATTGCCTTATATCACAAAAGATGGTGCCGTCACTGTCTTTCTTTAACAACAAAAAAGAGACAGCCTCAGTTTCAACCCAATTCCAACATTAAACGAAAGATACCCAAAATCGAATTCGGTCATTCAATAGCAACTTGCTCATTTATTATCGTTGTTTTCATTTTTGTTTCCTCAGGGCTCCATTTCCCGAAGCAATTACGATTTCCTCCTGCGATTGGCGAGAAGTAAAAAACTTCCCGCCAATACCTAAGATTTTGTTTTGATAACGGTAGATTGAGTTGAAGTAACGGATTCTTGAGAACAATGCTATTGAATCTGAAATGAGGAGGGGAAAAGAGTACCCAAAGGAGGACCCGCGGGTGGATACTAGTACTATTTTAAATGATGGATGTGATTGAGCAACAAACTCAATCATGCCAGAATGGCTAAACGGATCTAGATAAAAGGAGATATTTCATATCTGGCCAATGTATGTAAATCGCGGTCAAATGTTTATCAGTTTCTAAATTACATTCTCTGTCCCACTATGTGCAGTAAAGGTTGATGCTAAGTCAACATACTTATTACTTTTTAACCGACTTCAAAAAAAGGAGGAGGTTATCAATTCGTCTGTATGTTTTTTTATTATTATTATTTTTTATGTTTGTTACCTCAGAACTTTTGAATGGGTAAACGGATATTGATGATTATTTTTTTGTACGACGCGAAATTGTTCCCATTTGGTCCCATAAAAATGTTTTGAAAATCCATTGGGTAGTTTGGTTTTTAAATAAAAAAAACTGAAAAAATTAAGTCGTCTACGTATGCGAAGTTGCGGATATTTGCTTTTCTATGTATTTTTAGTGAAATGATACGATTTTAGAAAACAATATAAGCTCACGGTCACTCATTTAGCGTTGATCTTTTTTTTTTTTTTTTTAATTTATTTAGGACAATCAACAAAACAAACACTAAAACATGGTATGGAGTTTAAAGCTAAAGAGTACATGAGCTAAGTGCTGTCTTAATTATAGATTGCCACGGCATGCATAGTGGACTTAAAACATAACTTATATAATAATATATAGTGCAAAAAAAAACAGTTCTAATAATTTGACATTCATTCATCCTGAATATAAAATAAGTGTTAAATTATTAACTTTCAATAGTTTCTAAGGACTGTACAACTTGGCGTTTAAATATTTGTGCCTTATTAATGAAAATGTCGCCTTTTTTACCAGAATATTATACTGTCTTTGTAGCCTATTGATGGTGGCATGGTGACCCAAGTTACTCTTAGATCGACCAACACAAAATGGGACAATTCTATTAGAACGAGGGGACCTAATTGGAACGTTAAAATTTATTGATTGAACTAGAGATGGACAATCTATTACTTAATCTTCAAAAGTTATGACTAAAAATACGAAAAAAAATATAAACAAAAATTAAAACTGACTCCAAAAAAGTGAAAAGGATAAAATAATTAAATTTTAGTAGGAACTCATCCCCTAGGAAAATATTTTTGGAGTTGGTGCTAAGTTGTTTCCAGAAACCATAGAAGCACTGACTCCAAAAATATGTTCTTAAGGGATGAGTACCTACTAAAATTTAATTATTTTATCCTTTTCAGTTTTTTGGAGTCGGTTTAAAATTTTGTATACTTAAACATTTTATTGTTTGCACTACAAAACGAAAATACATAAAATATTAAAAATGGAGAATCGGACACTGATCTGCGTATTTTTAACCTATTTTTAAGTATAGTGTATGTACATAGGCATGACCGGGTAGCTTTATACATTTTTGGGGCATCTCCTTTAGCACAGGGATTGATTAGAGTCTGGAATAGGAAATAGCCTTATTTTCATAGGAAAATAAAGTCGCCGGTGGAGGCTAGTAAGCGAAAAAATCCTTTAACCCGCTGAAAAATGGTCTCCGGTTATTCCCCGCCAATAAACTTCATATTTACCTCAATATTTTTTTATTGCCAACAGCTACATAAATACACGCTAACGAATGAAGCCTGTTATCTGTCGCTTGCAGACACCTCACAAAAGGGGAAGTAGAGGGGATAGAACAAAAGGGCGGTTCCTTATTATTTGTCACGGGATATTTTTCACAGTGATTTATCCATGATAAGATAAGCTGATAATCAATAAAAAGTCAGTGAGAGGCTTATCGCGGATAGGAGCTCGGTTTCGTAGTGTTTTGAGCGCTCTGGTCGATGTATCAATTGAAATTTGTAATTCCGAGCTCGTTTGTGCTTCGGAAGTCATACTTAGCAATTGGTTCCAGTTGTTACTACAACCGTTTTAACCCAACCCGCATTGGGCCAGCGTGGTAGTGTTGTGGACCAAACTCCTCTCCACGACAGACACGTTCCTCCCAATTAGGACGGCCTGTGCCAAGGTGATGATGATGATGATGATGATGATGAGCAATGTAACTTAAGAGCCGAATTTATTGAAAGATCAGCTCACTAATTTTATTAATCAACAATCATTTGATATTTAAGAGAACAAGTATAATAATTGAAATACATCCCTAAATCTGACTTTAGCTTTGTTTATAGTTAAAGCACTTACAGATAAGTTATTATTTATTACCTAAATACTAAATAATTGTGGTTTTTGATTATAGGGTAATAAAAAAGATGTATCTATAACCCCCGTAGCACGGAAAACTCCCTGGGGAGGGGACGAAAGATTGTCTCTCTCTTACCCCGTGAGAAACAACGAGATAAAGCAAATTCTGTCTCATAATATGTGGACATAAATAGTGGAGAGAGATGTTGTCCACGGCCTATGCTACGATGCTGGAGACGAAACCAATTAAATTAAGTAAATAATATAAGAGAAGTAGTGCAAAGAGGTATTGAACACACGAATTACCGCCCGATTGGAGTAGCACTTCGATCTTGCAGTAGATAGCAGCTAAATAACACTGCTTCGTAGTGTAGTGTTCCTGCGGTGAGTAAGGTCGCCGGAGCTCATTGAGAAAGCGTAATGTTAGGGGCAGAGGGACTCATCTCATAAGCTGTCAATATAACGCTTTCTTATGATTTTCACATGGTAGGTAACGCGTGAGAGCTACGAGCGTCTATAGGCTACGGCAACAACGTGTGAGTAGTGCCAAAAGTTCTACGAGTGTCTACAGGCTACGGTAACAACGAGTGAGTAGCGCCCAAGGTGCTACGGGTGTCTACAGGCTACGGTGACAACGAGTGAGTAGCGCCCAAGGTGCTACGAGTGTCTACAGGCTACAGTGACAACGCATGAGTAGCGTCCAAGGTGCTACGGGTGTCTACGGGCTACGGTGACAACGCGTGAGTAGCGCCCAAGGTGCTACGGGTGTCTACAGGCTACGGTAACAACGAGTGAGTAGTGCCCAAGGTGCTACGAGTGTCTACAGGCTACGGTGACAACGCGTGAGTAGCGCCCAAGCTGCTACGAGTGTCTGCAGGCTACGATGACAACGGGTGAGTAGTGCCCAAGGTGCTACGAGTGTCTACAGGCTACAGTGACAACGCGTGAGTAGCGCCCAAGGTGCTACGGGTATCTACAGGCTACGGTGATAACGCGTGAGTAGTGCCCAAGGTACTACGGTTGTCTATAGGCTACGATAACCGCTTACCGTCAGGCGGGCCGTATGCTTGTTATCTACACTTGTCGTATAAAAGAATAGAGAAGACGCTACAAATTCAATCAAAGTCCTTGATAAAGGTATCTGTGGCGTAAAATCGTGGTCTTTCATTGTGTAATCAGTCAGACCTCTGGAGGTCTATGATAATTGAAAAATCAATTGTATCTGGAATCCGATGCTTGAAAGGTTAGCAAATTACGTTAAGCTAAAATGATGAAAATGTGAAAAACTGTGTACAAAATGTAAAAGTACCTAACATCTATAACAATAACTAATCAATATGCAATCTATGATTGGCACTGCCGTCTTCCATCTTTGACTTAACTATCCATTATGCTTTGTAGATTAAGGAGGTAATTATGTTTATTGAATATTGTATCATTAATCCTATTAGGAGAAGGTATTAATAGTTGGAATAATGGATAGTTAATAAGTACTTAATCATTTGAAAGTATTAATATTTTCTTAAAATTAATTTGCACAGGTTAATTAATTTTACAAAAGATATTAAATGATACGGTTCGAATCCCGGTAGAAGCAAATGTTCATATGATGAGAACGAGCATTTGTTAAAAAGCTATGCATGTTTATATGTTTATTTAGTATAATTCTAATATTTATACAGGGTGGTGCCGTTACTACGACAATAAATTAAAACATGAGCTATATTAGTGCCTAGAAATGGTTTGCCACATTCAAATACGTCTTACTCATTTGATTATTTTGTAGCATCTGAAAAGGTAGGAAAAAGTGATTCTTGTTTTAAAGTTAAGACCAAATAATTGTAACTTTTTCCATGCACAATAAAGTTCTATTCTATTCTATTCTAAATAATGAAGCCAATGTTATATTATTTTATACGTATGTCATAAAATTATCAAATGAATAAGATGATTGTATTTTAAAGTTGCAAAACATTTCTATGAAGCAATATATCCAAGTTTTATTTCTCTGTCACACTATGTGTAAAGGCTAAAATGCTGAGTCAACATACTTTATTAATTTTTTATATTTGTGAAGCAATCCATTCACTCAAAGAGTGTTGAAGACTTCTTGGTGATGAAACTCATTTCTTGAATCAAAAATTGACACGTCATTAAAAATCAAATGTCCTAGTTTCTATAGCAGAAAATATTGCGTAGTATTTTCACCAAAAAGGTTTTCTATATCCTAAATAGCTATCCTATTGCGACCGATTATCACGTGTGAAAAAATCTATGCCCTATATTTAATCAAAATATATCATCGTCTCTGTGACATAGAATTGTGCATGCAATTATAAACCGTACCGAATATTTTAAGACCGCGATTGTACATAATAATATTATAATCGTTATGTCTCCGTTATGTAGTATCCATAACACAAGCTCTTGCTCACATTGGGCTAGGTAATAGATGTGAATATATGATTATTATTATTAATTAGATCATCATCATCATCACCAGCCTATATACGTCCCACTGCTGGGCACGGGCTTTCCTACATGGGAAACACATGAGGAGATTGGGCCATAACACCACCACGGTGGCCCAATGCGGTTGGCGGGTTAAAGCGGTTGCAGTTGCGTGCCTTCCGAAGCACGGAGGAGCTCAAGATTATAAATTTGATTGACCCATCCCGGGACCGACCATGGCGAAAGTTGCTTTGTTTTCGTAATCGAAACCAGAGCGCTCAAACCATTACGCCACCGAGGTCCTCCTCGAGATTAATTAGATAATAGGTGTGAATGTATGATTATTATTATTATTATTACCCGCACCTGTAGCACGGTGGCTCTGTGGACATAATCTCTCTCCACCGCATTTTAATCCGCCAAATAAGTGCGCATAAGGCCCACTTATTTGGCGGATTAAAATGCTTTATATCTCTTTCTTCCTATTTGACGAATAGAGAGAAAAAATTATGTCCACTCCCCGGGGAGTTTATCATGATACGGGGGCTAAGGCGAGGAGAGAACCCGCGAATATTCATAAGCGATGGCTAACTTAACCGCATTGTCGATATTTGTGAAAATGCTCGTGCGGTTAGTGAAATATCGAGTTATGTTTAAGTTATTAGAGTTTTGACAATTTTTTTTTGTAATAATTAAAAAAGTACGGAAAATGGAAAGTCAGTTACGCGATATCCCCGTAAATTCTGAACTGATTTATGTTTAAAAGGGTGAAACTACCTGTTTTGATCCTATATATTTTTAAAGTATATATAAGCCTATATGTCCCACTGCTGGGCACAGGGAGAAACACATGAGGAGTTTGGGTCATAACACCACACATGGGTTGAGCCGGTTGCAGTAACAACCGGGACCAACGGCTTAGCGTGCCTTCCGAAGCACGGAGAAAATTTTGGTATAATTAGAACTAGACTTAGAAATTTTGGTTAACCCATCCCGAGATCGACCATGCGATCTAGTTTTTATCTCGGAAATTTATTAGAAAAAACTTAAAAATAAAAACCGATTTCTATACTAAAAAGGCATGAAATAGTTAAATTTCAGTAGATATAATAGGTTGGGGAAAAAGTTTCTTCGCATTTTTTAAGAAAATTCAAAACATTTTTAATATAGTTTATTTACACTTAACTAAAGTATGTAGGTACCATTTTGTTCGATAACATTTTGCCATCTTGTAGGTAGGGACATGATCCCATTGCTATAGAAATTTTGGGGCTTCTGATCAAAATACCGCGACAAGTGGTTTTGGCAGTCCTCTCGTGATTTTTTTTTATACCACTAAGGTGGCAATCAAGCATACGGCCCACCTGATGGTAAGCGGTTACCGTAGCCTATGGACGCTTGCAACACCAGGGGTATCACTTGCGCGTTTCCGGCCCTGTAAAAACCTTTTCAAGTACTTTTTGAAGAACCCCATGCTGTACTCGTTCCGCACAGTACGAGACCATTTTAGTTCCAACGTGTGAGGATGAATTCTCTACCGATGGCGAGCGGTGCGATGGTAGAAAGAGGCCTCATGTCAAATAATTCCTCAGAACACACTCCGTTATACAACCGGTAGAACACACATAAGGAAGCAAAATCTCTCCTTAGGCTTAAGGGTTCAATACCGCTTGTGAGTTCGGGATCGCCGACAATTCTCATAGCGCGTCTTTGAACTGCGTCAAACGGTCCAAGCTGGTATCTAGGTGCTCCGGCCCATAGGTGGCAGCGGTAGGTGGTGGTGATGTTAACCTGACACTGCCTAGAGAATTCTGAAGTGAGCGAAAAAAGTGGAAATCTGAAGGTGCAAGGTCAGCACTATATAGCGGATGCATTAACACCTCCCAGCCAAACTCTCTTAATTTTTGCTGAGTGGCTAAAGATGTGTGAGGTCTAGCGTTATCATGATGAAAAACAACACCCCTTCTGTTGATTAATTCTGGCCGCTTTCTCTCAACTTCTTGCTTTAATCTCATCAGTTGTTCGCGGTAGAGTTCAGAATCGATGGTCCTGCCTGGTGGTAACAGCTCATAATGAATAATGCCCTTCCAATCCCACCACACACACAGCATCACCTTGTTGCGAATTAACCCGGGTTTCGCCACAGTCTGTGAAGCCTGACCGGCCTTTGACCACGACCTTTTTCGTACGTTCTTGTCGTACGTGATCCACTTTTCATCACCAGTCATCAGCTTCTTCAAAAATGGTTCGGTTTCATTACGTCGTAATAAAGAATCGCAAATGAGTACACGGTTCATTAGGTTTCTTTCAGTGAGCTCGTGGGGTACCCAAATATCGAGCTTTTTTGTGTACCCAATTTTTTTTAAATGCGCCAAAACTGTTTTGTGGTCAATTTTCAGTTCTTCAGCTACGTCGTAACTACTGATATGCCGATCTTGCTCTAGTTTTTCAAAAATGGCATCAATTTTATCCGTAATAGTGCGACCAGAGCGACGTGCATCTTTGACATCAAAATTTCCGGATTGAAAACGCTGAAACCAAATTTGTCACAGACACTGCACTAGGTCCATAAACATCGCAAATTTTTTTCGCGGCTGACGTTGCAATTTTACCTTTTTTGTAGTAAAATTTTAAAATGTATCGAATTTCTTCATTAGATTAACTCATATTGACAGTACGAAAAACAAATGAAATCACACATTATCCTAATTTGAATTTGGAATTATCTTTTTTAAAATCTAAACTTTTAATGATACCAAAACCAGCCAGATACAAATAGTACAGCCAAAGAGATTTTATTACATGTTCATACATACTATAATGCGAAAAGTCTTTTTCCCCATCCTAATACTTATAAAATTTAAGAATATTTTTGAGTCGTATTGAAAAAAAAATACAATTCGAATTTTATTTTATTTTGTCGCTTTTGTGCTGTTATGTCGATATTACTTTTTTTTTGTGAAAACGAAAGGAGACCCTTTACTTAAATAACTTTTAATCTATGACAGTTGTAATAATGTGATCAGAAAAAATAAAAAAAATATATATTGTTTATGGTTTATTGCACAAATATAAATATGGCAGAATTAGTTTTCGATTTAAATGCAGTACTAAAAATTACATATATATTTGAATAAAATATTTTTTCTATTGCATTGCGAGTCTTCTATGAAAATAAAATATCACACAAGTATAACGTGCTTTGTCCTAAATTATAAATTAATGCTATCTGTATGTTAATTAAAAGTCTAAACAAATGCTCCAAAGAAGGTAGACATCTGTCAATTAAGATGGTGTACAGATAACCATTGTTCTACGGTTGTTTTGAATTTCTTATCTATCTTAATACAATGAGCAGGAAATTAAAAAGAAATACAAGAGCAAATGTGCCCGAACGAGAACGGACTCAGATTTAAGACTATATAAGTTCATCATCATCATCATTTTAGTTTAGAGACGCCCACTGCTGGGCACAGGCCTCCCCCGAAGATCTCCATACCGATCGGTTCTGCGCTGTCCGCATCCATCGGCTTCCCGCGACCCTCACCAGATCGTCGGTCCACCTTGTGTGAGGCCTACCAACGCTGTGTCTCCCGGTACGCGGCCGCCACTCGAGGACCTTTCCACCCTAACGGCCGTCAGTCCTCCTTGCAATGTGGCCTGCCCACTGCCACTTGAGGCTCGCAATTCTTCGGGCTATGTCGTTGACCTTAGTTCTCCTGCGGATCTCATCATTTTTGATTCGATCACGCAGAGAAACCACGAGCATAGCCCTCTCCATTGCCCTTTGGGTGACATTGAGCATTCTATATAAGTTATTACTTACTTATTCCGTTTGTTACCGAGGCGGCTTACGTACTGCCACTGTACCCTTGATGTGCTGTCCTCTGTACATAAGCAATGGCACAAAATGACATGAATAACCAACACAGTTAAGCATTTCATTTATTTTTATCGTAAAATCGATGATGACCAAACAAAATTTATATGCCCCCGTTACCTAGGTTCTTTCTTGGTACGTTAATATAGCTTTTTTATACTCTGTTCGACACTGCACTTCTAAATACTATTACTACTAAATATTGTAACTTAATAATTGAACAGAGTGACTACACGAGTTTGTTGCCAGAATCTTCTCGGTAGTTCAACTTTTGGAACCGGTGTAAATTCAGACATGACAGACAGATACAGACAGCCTGACAGACAGGCAGACAGACCGACTGACAGACAGACAGACACAGACTGTCTGACAGACAGACGGACCGACAGACAGACTGAAATTATAACATTGTTAGCTTACGTAAATCCAGACAAGACAGAGAGACGAACATCATAACATTGTTAGTTATTATTATTTATGTGATTGACATTAGGGTTTCATGACGATTCGAAAGTGCTCCTAATTGAATATAGATATTTTCAATTTCATTTTTCAACCATTAGACTGGCCATTGACGCATTGGGCCAGTGTGGTGGTGTTATGGCCCAAACTCCTCATGTGTTTTGCCCATGTAGAAAAGCCTGTGCCCAGCAGTGGGACGTATAAAGGCTGGGTAACGGGACTCGAACCTGGGATCTCTAGCTTAGCAGACAAGGATACTGTTCATTCGACAGCCGCTTCCCTAATTATTTATAAAAAGAAATATTTTACTTTGAAAGTACGTTGCAACAAAACAACTGCTTAGTGGAAGCAACTCATTTCATAATGGATCCAGTATTTACTCATGGAAACCGTTGCATTGTTGTTGTACAGCATACATTGACGCGTTTGCTTTATCATCTAAATAGGACTACGGTAGGGATGCAGCTTTAGAGTGTAAAGTTGTCAAAGCATCGTTAGGTGAATTTGTCCCGTGTGTTTCATAGCCTACTTTCCTTTTTTCTGTCTATTTGCGATGCTGTGTGATCATTCACACATGACATGTTTTTGCGAGGCTTCTAATGGAGTTGCAATTTCTTTAAAATACTTGATGTGAATGACATTCCATTGTTTTTATGCTTTTATTATTACTTGAGGTTGGTAGGCATGTTGCGAGATTACAGCAAAGCATTAAAGCCTGAGATTCAATTGTAAAGCTTATACCCTTACTAACACAAACTATTTATTAAAAACTATTTACGAAAAATTCTATAATTTTTATGTATTAATAGTACAATGAGCTATGGAACGACTTACGTTAGGAGTTTCTCTGTGAGATAGAATCAGAAATAAAGATATCAGAGAACTTAAGTCACTTACACAGCTTATAGAACAGACGGCTGGTGAAGATCTAGAATGGCGACCACGTACCGGAAAGCGCAAAGTAGGACGGACTCCTTTGATGGTCCTGGCCTGGTCAGGGTCGTAGGGAGCCGTTGAATGTAAGCTAAACGGAACCGTTCTATTAGGAGATCGATGGGGCCTTTGATCAGCAATGGACATCATAGGCTGATATGACTAAATATTTATTTATTTATTTACATACACCAACAGTACATACATTAATACCTACATTAAAAAAACACTTATCTATATAATCCTCATTACTAATGTATGAACCTATTACAGGTACCTATTAAGAATATTATAGAAATATTTAGAATATTGACGCTATTATAAAACTTTTTTAAAAAAATTTGTATTTCTTTCAAATTGACCTAGTTATTTACAATCTTCAAAAATGAATGAAATCACTCATTTTAACATTCAGACAAGAACAAAGAATAATTGAAATACAAAAATTACCGAAATGCTAGGAAATTATTTCCAAATTAAACTATAGGTAATAATGGCTAAAAGCCGCCCAAAGAGCTTTGCTTGGTGTTTCTTTGCGTGATCAAATCAGAAATGATGAGATCTGCAGGAGAACTAAGGTCGCTGGCATAGCCCAAAGAATTGCGAGTCTCAAGTGGCAGTGGGCAGACCACATTGCAAGGAGGACTGACGGCCGTTGGGGCGGAAAAGTCGTTGGTAGGCCTCCCACAAGGTGGAATGATGATCTGGTGAGGGTCGCGGGAAGCCAATGGACGCGGGTAGCGCAGGACCGATCGGTTTGGAAATCCTTGAGGGAGGCCTATGCCCAGCAGTGGGCGTCTCTCGGCTGATATAATGATGATGATGAATATTGGCGTGTTGATAAAAAATAGCAAAGTAACGGAGTTATTTGTCCAATGGCATTAAGTACAAAATTTTTGTACTTGCCTAACTAAAGCCGTAAAGTTTTAATAATTGAACATTGTTTACCCACTAACACCTTCATGTGATTTACGTTAAAAATATAAAATAAAAAAAAATAAGTATCCCCCGGCCTCATTAATCATTTATACATATAACACCATCTCATTTAGACTTTTCTTAAGAGCCTAAACACGCTATATCTGCTGTAGGTTTCTGAAGAATTAAGGATCCCGCAGACTTTTTGAAGGTATAGAACCAGCTCAAGGTTAGTATGTCATTGGAATCTAATCTAATAATGTCATTGGAATCTAATAAAGTTAGTAAAACCCTTTTATCATGTATAAAATGAGCTGATAGTCATCGATCGCCTGAACTGATCTTTATAAATTATAGCTAAGAACCATTCTAGTCACGTCGGCTTTTAAACAAAAAAATTGAATCAAAATCGGTCCATTCGCTTAGGAGCTACGATGCCACAGACAGACACACAGATACACAGAAAGACACGTCAAACTTATAACACCCCTCTTTTTTCGTCGTGGGCTAAATAGACATCCTTCGATTTATCTTTAGAAACGCACTGCTATTCATCCCGCTTTAACAGTTTCCTCAATTTAACTAAGTACGTGTTAATAACCGCTTCAGCTTTTATGGAGTCATAAACCATCAGAAATACCTGTTGTTTACTGGCAGCGTTAAAAACTGGGACAAGTGCGCGTTTCTCGTTGAAGCTGTTGGCTATTAAGAATCCCGCTCGCACTGATGAAGCAAACATCAGTAGCCAGAGAAATGGTTTGGACGGTAATGAAATTTATTTTCATGTCAAAAAATAGCAGATGCAATGGTTCCCTCGATGGTAAGAAGTAGCAAAAACATTGAATGATTGAATAACAGAATGACAGATAAAAGATCAAAACATCAAAATATTAAAATTGATAAGTTTAAAAATTTAGAAATCTTATTTGGAAAAAAATTAAATGTAGAATTTTGAGTTTTTGGATTCGGAATTTAAATTTGAATTTAAAGATAGAACTCTCACATTAATATATTTATATTTTTATGAGTTTAAGTATTTATCTATATATTTTTGTCTTTAATATGTATTGAGTATGTATATGTTTATTTGTGTATGTGTGTGTATGTAAGTATGTATACGTATGTATGTATGTATATGTATGTGTATTATACTAATCTATAAATGTATTAAGTGCATTGTTTTGTTTCACGTCCTATGCAAATGGTATAATAAAGGGAAACTTGTAATTAGTTGTGCTCATAGTTGTAAGTACCATAAGAAAATTCGTGTATTGCGCAGTTGGTTTTCTCAATAAAATAAAATAAATAAAGCCTAGGCATATTTTTAACCGACTTCAAAGAAAGGAGGAGGTTATCAATTCCTCTGTATGTTTTTTTTTATGTTTGTTACCTCAGAACTTTTGACTGGGTGAACTGATATTGATGATTCTTTTTTTGTTCGATGCGGACTAGTTCCCATTTGGTCCCATAAAATTTTTTTGAAAATCCATTGGGTAGTTTGGTTTTTAAATAAAAAAAACTGGAAAAATTAAGTCGTCTACATAAGCGAAATTGCGGATTTTTGCTTTCCTATGAATTTTTAGTGAAATGATACGATAGTAGAAATTAATTTAAACTCACGGTCACCCATCTAGCTTAAAAGTTATCACTAAAAATTGTGAAACTATCTATGGTTTCTGGAAACAACTTAGCACCAACTCCAAAAATATGTTCCTAGGGGATGAGTACCTACTAAAATTTAATTATTTTATCCTTTTCAGTTTTTTGGAGTCGGTTTTAATTTTTGTTTAAATATTTTTTTACATTAAAATGGACTTGATCACTTTTACACTGAGAGAAGTTAAGCGGGGGTCGACGACGTGGTGAGCTTACCCAGAAGGTGCCTTTAATTGAAGGAGCCCAGGTAATACGCAGTGTTAGTTAACTAGGTGGTAGGCCCGTATGTAGAGTCGTCTGGGTAGATAACACCGCCTTTCTTATTTCAGCCGTGAAACAGTTCGCTCTGTTTCTGATTGAAGGGAAAGGTAGCCAGTGTAATATCTGGGCATGGGCGGCATTTCATCTTAGGCCTCAGGATGACAACGCACATGCAATATTAAGTGATTTTTCATTGTTATTGCAGTGTCTATAGGCGGCGGCAACCGCTTACCATCAGGTGGGCCGTCAGCTTGTTTGTCTTCTTGTCGTATATAAAAAACGCAGTACCGAAGCCAGCAGACCATCCTTTCACACAGCAGTAGTTTAATATATTTTTCTAACTTTTCCGTGTCCAAATTCAACTGTACAAACTAAACATATGAGACACATGACAACTAATATTCGTACTTGCCGCGAACGTTATTTGTCACGTCTGTGTGTAAATGGGACGGCTTAACGCGTGCATCGGCAGGCGCTCGCGGTGAATCGGTAATACTCCGATATTTGGCCTCAGCTGACGTAGAGCTAAGAAACGATAGAGGTGTATACTATCATTTGTTGATTTATAGAATCAGAAAGAAGTCACTGACATAACTGATAGGATTAGTATATTAAAGTGGCCAGGAACATAGCACCTTGTTCCTAATAGAGAGTGGAGAAATCCTCTTCTACGCATTTTAACCTCAGGAAGCGGTAGCCAAAAAGGCAATAGAGAGGGCTATGCTCGGAGTTTCTCTGCGTGATTGAATCAGAAACTATGAGATTCGCAGGAGAACTAAGGTCACCGACATAGCCCGAAGAATTGCGAACCTCAAGTGGCAGTGGGCAGGCCACATTGCAAGAGGGACTGATGGCCGTTGGGGCGGAAAGGTCTTCGAGTGGCGGCCACCTACCGGAAGACGCAGAGTTGGTAGGGCCCCCACAAGGTGGACCGACGATCTGGTGAGGGTCGCGGGAAGCCGATGGATGCGGGCAGCGCAGGACCGATCGGTTTGGAGATCCCTGGGGAAGGCTTATGCCCAGCAGTGGGCGTCTCTCGGCTAAATGATGATGATGATGATGAAGCGGTAGCGGCGTTGCTGGGTGTTCCGAGTAGCTGCGGAGTTAGCAATGTGAACGTAGCTATGTGCCAAAGTAAGCCTAGTCGGTCATATCGCGTGCAAACCACTGGTATATGAACAACTGTGGACCGTCTGCCAGTACGACGAAGATGTCGTTTTAGGTGTCGTTTTAGTGGGTAGTCTTGACCATTAATATCTTTGACTGAGGAACCCTACATAACCCTGCGTTGCTCTTTCCCCACAATACACGATGAGCGTAAAATAGCCTTCATCCCCTACAAAAAAAGGATTGCCGATGGGGCGTTTCGTTCCATTTTTAAAGTTCTAGCATTTAGGAAAGGTAGCCAGTGTAATTACTGGGCATGCGCGGTATTTTATAGGCTTCAGGATGAAGATTTTTCTTTGACATTGCAGGTGTCTATAGGCGGCGGTAACCACTTGCCACCTGGTGGGGCCTACAGCTTGTTTGTCATCAAGTTGTATAAAAAAAATGTCGGAATGCGTAAAGAAGATGGTGGGCTGTACTCGTAAACGAAGGCAGATGACAATGCTAGAGAGAAAGTATCCTACGATAACAGCTTCCGTCTCATTCTTTCGAGAGGTTTTTATAAGTTTTTATAATTCAAATTTATAATTTTCATTTAGGTTATACCACAGATAGGAGATAAATGAGAAATAGACATGACTATATTCGAGATATTTACCATTAATACGCGTAAATGGTAAATATCCCGAATGTTATTCTAATTATATATGCAATAGTAGCCGTGGTCATAGTATTTTAGAAAAAAAACCAAAATATTGTGTTAAACAAGTTATTTTAGTGGTTTGTAGCTCTATGTAGATCACAGAGCTGGATGCCTGTTGCAATATTGAAAACTTTGCATTTAGACGTCACCCCGATACATAGGCAACAAACACTCAGTATGTTATTTTTTATTTATTTTTTATTGTTAAGAAACCAACAGCTATTTACAATGAAAAAAGTATTCTAGGCTAAATATACATACCAACAATAAAGTAACTCTGACTGTCTGTTACGTGTTTACTCCTAAGCCGCTGAATTGATTTGGATGAAATTTGACATGGAGATAGATTACAGCTTGAGAAAAAATGTAGGCTACCGTTTGGCCAAATAGCTAAATCCACGCAGGCGAAGCCACGGGAGCCACTAGTCACTATAAATGCGTATACAGGGTGGCACATTTAGATCGGTCAGTATGGGCAAGTCTGAAACTATAAGACATACGAAAATCTCTTCTTAGGAACCATGTCATCGATTTTAGTGATAAGAAAATCTTCATTCATACATTTTAAAAAAAAACGTGTGCTCAGCTCGGGAATCGAACCCAGACATTATGTAAAATAAAACTAACACTATTTCTATTTAGATATCGATTGTGCAGGTCTTAAGCAGTAAACGTTAGCATGAAACATGATGTACAACCTGTACAACAAACATGATGATGAACAAAATGAATAAAATACATTGTTTTCTTAACCTTTTATTTATTTTAGTAAGTGTTTCAAATTACCACCATATGAGGTTTATCACGTCTCTGTTCAAACCAAGACGTTCCATTTCCAAATGAGTTTGATTCCCGAGCTGAGTACATGTTATTTTATAATGTATGAATGCAGTTGTTCTTACTACTCAAATCGATGACATGGTTCCTAAGAAGAGATTTTCGCATGTCTTATAGTTTCAGACTTTCCCATACTGACCGATCTAAATGTGCCACCCTGTATAGTATAACTTTATCATGATGATAGATTTATATTTAAACAGACCTTAACTAAGTTATTTCTGTTTCGACGAATATCTTAACTATGGAGAAGAAAGAGCGCAAGAAAGTCTTTCAGCTTTTAAGTTTCGAGCTGATTTGAAGAAAGGAGGAGTATATCAATTTGCCAGTGTGTTTTTTTAATGTTTGTGCCTCAAAACTTTGTAGTTTAAAAGCCGATTTGGTAAATTATTCTTTTAATTGAACGAGTATACTTTCAGACTGGTTGCACATAATTATTTTCGAAATCAATTCAGTAGTTTGGTTTTCAAATCAAAATAACTGAAATAATTAAATCATCAATGTGAGCGAAATTGCGGATTTTTGCTTTGTTGTGACTTTTCAGAGGTGCTTATGACAATTCCGTTTGCGTTGGAATACTACCAGCTAACTACGGTCACCCATCTGTTTTTGACCGTAGAAATATTGTTACTAAAAACAGTAATAATAAAAATTTTACAACTAAAATATAAACCGACTTCAAACACTTAAAAGGTAAAAATAATTAAATTTCAGTAGGTAGTACTTATTGTAGGATCTTTTTGAAGTTCTTGCGAAGTATTTCTAGAAACAACAGAAAATGAAACACCTACTCCAAAAATGCCTTTTTATGAAATAATTAGGTACCACTTGAATTTAATGATTTTTTCTTTTGTAGTCCTTTGAAGTCGGTTTTTATTTTTATTAAAAACATAAAGAAATTTACAAATTATTTACCCATGACGTTACGAGTCTATTTTTATAAATATTACAGGTATTATTTTTATGTATGTTCCTTGACTAATTTCATTGACATAGAAAATTTCTATGTCACAGGCCACAACCACAGTTGATTAAACCAATAAAATGCCTAGACCGTTTAACAACTTGGCGTATTGAAAGTCATCTTAATTGGATCGTTTTGAACTAAAGAGTTTTGGCGTGACTAGATAACGGAGAAATAATAATAACTATATGTATAATATATGAATATTAGTAATATTAATAAACATCCATGATTCGAACCCGGGACCCCTAACCGAGTAGCCTGTATAGTAAGGGGCACAGACCACTCGGCCAGCCGGTCGTCAATAATTATTTCATTTTTTTTTTGTTTTAAGTAGTCTTATGAAAAATAACCTTGAACGTACCACACAAACAGTCATAAAAGCTCTTCGTACTAAGCGAATTGCCTAGGCTCAAAGGCTTGGCTAATTGACCTTCAGCCGTTTGATTGAACGCCGGCATTTAGTGAACGGCCTACACGTCCAACTAGCTAGGTAATTTAACTAAATGGCTGCAACATAAACATCATTTGGCTGCTGACTGTATCATCATCATTATCAGCCTATATACGTCCCACTGCTGGGCAAAGGCCTTCCTCCATGGGAAAAACACATGAGGAGCTTGGGCCATACCACCACCACGCTGGCCCAATGCGGGTTGGTGTGGCTGTATGCCCTTCACCAGCAACAATGACATTCATGTCCACAACTACCGGTCATGCGCTGCAAGCATCCAGCGGTTACGTTCCTTGCCCTCAACTCTACAATGTCTTTCAAGACCCCAATCATCTAGGTCACACGGAAATTGGAGCATCAGTGCGGAAATAACATGTAGGTGAATGCGTGGGGCGCTGTTTAATTGTTTCTTTGCGTGTTTCTTAAAATACACTTTGGGACAAATTTGGGGGCACAAAATTCGTGACTAAAAAATATTTACCAAAGTGTTTGAGATTAAGATCGTTATTTTGACTGCAGAAGATGATTTTACAGAACTTTATTTTACTTTCCTTACAGAAGATGTTTTGGTTCAGCTGTGATTAAAGTTGTCAGCACTCGATCGGAAGTATTTTCTTAAGGGTATATTCTGGTCATGGAAAGAGTTCAAAAGCAAGTGAGACTCAAAAGACTCCGAAGTGTCGAAGTGTAGCGTAACGTTAGTCATGTCCCCATAAGATAAAATAAACAGACGCAAACTGTAGTCATTCGAGAAAATTATCAAAAATTAAAATAATAAGCCCTTGCAAGTACGTCGAGACCTTGCGTCGCTTAGCCCTTTTATCAAGAAGGACTAAGCGCCGCAATGTCTCGAGGTAATATCTAGTGCTCTGAAGAGCTTCTTGACCTCATCCCACCTTCCCCCTTCCTACTCAGGAGCACGCGTATTGGTCTTCGGAGTCATCAATTCACTGTCTCTACCTCAACATCACGCACAAAGAAATTTAGTGCCTCGTTTCTTTGTCATACTTCCAGAACTTAAAATTCCCTCCTTTCTATAACATGGGTTTCTTCAAAAGAGACGTGAAAAAGAACCTTTAGCCCCGGCAAGTGGAGGCGGCTTGAGTAGTATCTAAACTGCACTAGATGTCTTCGTATATCGACTCTTCTTACCGCTTCACATTGGTGTTGATTGATTTGTCGTGCTTTGTATAATAATAATACTGATCAAAAACATGCTTGATCAAAAATTCGCATTTTTTGGCAATTTTTTTAGCAATTCAAAGAGAATTTATAAAAAATAAAAGTTTAAAATAATTATTATTATTTTTTCTTTTGTGTCCCCTTAAATATATCCCTGAGTGTAGTTTTATATAATAAGTCGCTTAAAGTACGTTTTTGTTATCCGATTTATTAATGAGAAATAAGAAGTAATAAACAAATCAAGCCCAAAGGGCAATTAATAAAGACAAATAAATCTCTGCCAAGCTTGAACTTTTTGCTTTTAAATTTTGGGAAAACATTACTAAGCCTTTATTTTTTCATGATGTTGAGGTTGATTGTCTTCAACAGCAAATTGATGACTCCACAGACCAGCAAGTGGCTCCTGAGTAAGAAAGGACGAGGTCACAAAGTTATTAAGAGCACTTAACACGATAGAAGGCGCTGAGCGACTTAATGAAGAGAACGCATGTTTAGGAACAAGGTTTTTGCGCTATTTGCCATACTGTCTGCTTGTACGCTGTGCCAGTATCTTCAGCTTAGGTTTTTATTCAAACCATTTCCTCCAGATTGCAACGTTTCTTCTAAAACGTGAATGTTTTATGAAACTGATGCTTTATTGACGTAACAGGATCAATATGACAGGTGCGGAACTGCAGTCAGCTATTCTCAATCTGATTAAACTTTTTATTGGCAATGGAGGGTAGTCAATGAAACTTTGCTTGGGTCTGGAGTAGCTCATCTCCTGTCTACGATCCACAAGAAAAATGTTTCCTTGTGAGAGGCTTGCCTTGACAGAGTGGTGTTATTAGTTGTGTTATGCGGTGAGTTAGGTCACCAGAACCAATCAAGGAAGCTTTATGAAGAAAGCAGCAAGACTTGTTACCTATTCTGTCGACACAATGTGTAGAAAGTTAGCTAAGGCTTGGTAATTGCTTGTCATCAGGCTAGTTTAACGTGATAGTGTTAGAGCCAGATGTGGTCTTCTAAGGACTTTCTACCCAAGGCAGGGCCAAAATTTGATTGATAATTACCGCTATGCTATTAACTTTGTTACGTTTGAAGTAAAACGCACACTCATGGAATACCCTGGTTTAAGAACTGACGTCGTAAGCTCACGGCTAGCGATGAAAGATCTCATTAAAAAGGAAAGGCTCAGATCTCGCAAAGAAAACTTTGAGCGGGTATAAAACTTGTAGGAAATTCTGAACCGAAGTCGTTCCAACTCATAAAACTTAATCAAACCATTCGAGTTGGTTATCAGCATAAATCAGGAAGTTTGACACCACCTGCAGAAATAAATTGGAAACTCGTATTGGGCTTGCATCTGGGAAAAGTTCATCCGTGTAGGTTTCAATTTCTAAGGGCCGGTGTTCAGAGTCATAAATTCACTGTATCAACCTCAACATCATAGACAAAGTTTAGTAACTTGTTTTTTTTCGTAATTCCAAAATTGGGAGTTCCTACCAGCGCGTGTTGTGTTCCCTCTTTCCTTTATTATGGTTTCTTTTAAAATCGACGTTGTATTTCTATCCAAATAATTGTTTTCATTTATATTTGAGTTTTGTAATATACTCCATTGATAAGTCATCAACATAAAAACAAGAACATCTCCTTAATTTTAATTGTAAGAAAAAAGTTAAAGCTTAAATACAACAACTTAGTTACGTCGACACTGAAGAATTTATGGCTTGATCTTACTGAACACTTGCACACAAGCAAACACAAACACACACATAGTATAAAGTCTAAGTTTTATTTTTAGTCTAATTTAGGTATCATTTGTCACGTTAGTGTACATTTCACACATTTTTTATCACGTCTCGAAATATTATGTATGAACCTGGAGGAGCACTTTTGCTGATATACAGATTTATATGCAAACCTAGTTTAGCATCGGTGGTCACATTAATTGGACAATAAATCTAGACCTAAGCTGCAATGTTAAATTTGTAAAAACTCTTAATTTTTGATTTTAACATTATTATAAATGTTTGAAAAATTACTTAGTAATTAAAATAGAATAAAACTAGAAAAAAAAACAACACAAGAAACGAAGAAACTCACAAAATCACTCAATCAATCTATCTCTTCGAGAGAATTTCACAGGGATATCCCAAGTCCTGGGTGGCTCAGTGGTCAGAGCAGTCGCCCGGATTGCGAAAGGTCGCGGGTTCGATTCCTGCCTCAGGACGTGAAAAATTTTTCTAGTTTTATTCTATTTTAATTACTTTGTAAATACTTTCATCATATCATTAAATGTGTGATTTTTTCTTTTCAACCCGTTTCTGTATCGTGTTTGGTAATTCTTAATTTAAAAATAGCTTTGGTAAGGTCATCAACAAGACTATTTTGGCTGTTTAATGTACTACCGCGTTTCATGTTTCAGCCATATAGGTAGTATTGCGCTGCGAATTACTACGGTGCCGAAAAAAGTCAATGCACAGCCTTATCAAGTGATTTTTCTTGTGCCTGTAGGCGATGGCTTCCACTTACCATCAGGTAGGCTTGTTTGACTTTATTTGATATGATAATAAAACAAAACAGCATCGGTTTTCACTATGGCTAAACGTTTTATAAAACGCCAGATAGATATAACCCTACCGTTATTGAGGATTGATTAACACCAAGACCCCCGTGGCGTAAAGATAACAGTTAATACCTTCCATACCAAGGAGAAATATATTGAAGCCATTAATATCGGTATAAAGTGAAAAGCCATAAAAGACAAACCCCTCAAATAGATCTACAAGTTTAGTATACTGTATAACCTATCTTTTATAAGAGAAGTGATCTTGAAAAAAAAATCCTCTCTTCCAAGTTTTAATAAAAAAAAGCGAGCATTACTCTCCGCCGCCAGCCGAGTGCTTTTTCTATTATAGAATTGTTTTCATTCAATTTTAAACCTAATATCAATTGAGTTAAAGAGCCATCTACATTTCCTTATCTACCGTATATTATGTGAAAACCAAATTTATTCGTAATTCTTAACTTATAAGTCATAAAGTCAATAGTTCATTCACGTCTTGGCGCGGGAATGAACGATAATAGATGTACTTGTTGCGTGATTCTGAGCTCTATTGCTTATATAATAAGGCACTACACAGAAAAAAAGGATTTCTCTATTATAGTAAACCAATAATCTTGAAATATTTTATTGATATAAGAAAATGTTAACTTGTTTTTAGTTTATTTCATTTAAAGTAAAAATCTGTTGTTCTAGCGCTAAGATAAATTTTGTCTCAGAATATTTCGTAAAATCAAGAATAATGTTCTTCAAATTATATGTTCTGCTTTTGTTTTGAGATAAACCGATTTATTTGCTTTAACATATTTTAATATTATCGAACTAAAGAATGCTTCACTTAATACAAGCAACAATGTTTTGGTTTTGACAAAATAGTTTATTGATACCAAGATTTATTCGGAGTCTTCACCCGAGTATCAGTGTATCTTAAATCAACGATATTGAGTTATCAAACTGCAAAACCGGCCTCTCAGATGAAGCAAAACGATTTTGTTTTAACATTATTATTCTTAGTCGCAGAAACTTTACTGCTTGAGTTTAGAGTAATTTTGGTCTTAATTTAAAGAAATGAATTTTCTGTACAAAACTGAAGTGCAATTGGTACAAGCGTGAACTCTCACTTCAAAACTTAATTTTCTTTTGCCGACTCATATTTTCTTAAACTGGCAACACCAAACAATTTATCATTCGTCGTATTCGTTTCTGGCGTAACGTCTTTCTGTTGCCAAACGTAAGTTTTTATTAATTTTACATAAAACAGAGGTGAGAAGGTACACAAACTATTAAACAAACAACTCCTAGCTACTCAATAGACAGTGAACTAATAGGTATTGTGATTACTGTAACATATCACAAATGTTACAATGGACGGTAAAAATATCGAAGAACTTCTAACAACGTGGGAAATTTCCGAGGATATACGGCACAATTTCATTTGTAAGTACCTACCTATCTAGTTAGTGATTACACATTAAATTTTGGTAGTTAAGTACTATGTTGCTGAATTTTTGGTGATAAAATGATAACGGTGGATGGGTTAACGACGATGTCCAAACCAAAGGCGTCTTCTTCTCAAGTACAAGGTTTGTGATACGAAATTATACCACCCCACCAAAGAATAAGTCACTTAAAAATAAGTTAAAATTTAGTTGATTACTTGACTACATAATACATGTAAATCAGCCATTACTATTATTGCATCAGTCATCAAGTTTTTATTGTTATTTTTCTATTTTACAGTGAATGGTATTACCATTGAACAATTAGATAAGTTGACTGCAGATGACTTAAAGGAATTGTGTCCTCATTTAGGAACAAGAATAATTTTGAAGGAAAAAATTGCTGAAATAGTCACTGCATGTGCACCTACAGAATCCTTAAAAAGTACTGAACCAGACTCAAAACTTGTGACAATAAATCTTGATGACATATCTTTTTCTGAAATATATCCGGAGACACTGGCCACAACAAGCAACCACACAGAATCAAGGAATTTCCCCAATTTTGATTTAAATACCCTTTTACAAACCTCAGCAGGAGGGACTAGTATTTTAAAGTTTTATGAAACTACAGGATTTCTGGACAACTCAAAAAGAAATCTTTTAACTGACCTCATAATAAAACACATATATACTTATATTGTTAACCAGTGAGTTCTAATGAAACCTGATCACTTATCATTATGTTACAGTTTTCTTTTACAGATAATAATTGATATTTTTGCTTTTAGCCGAATTACTTATGAAGAATACAATTTATTAGCAGGAAAAATTATAACACTTTTTCCAAAGGAAAGCATAGGCTCTTATTTTACAAACCCGATAAGAAAAAATGTTTCCATCAATGGACGCTCTACAATAGCACGAGGAAAGTTAGTGGACAAAGTACGTAACTTACTTTATAAGTATGGTGACCGTAAAAGAAAGTCAGAGAGTGACAGTGAAAATGCTCCTCCGCGAAAAATAAGGAACACCACAGACTTACAAAGTATGTGTGAGAAAACTTTATCATATTTTATTTAAATAATTTCAAATAACTAATAAAGTTATATTTTAGCTGGTAAAGTAATACTTGTTAAATGTTATTTTTATTTGTTTCAGATTTATATGCTAATGAGATTTTATGGCTATCCTGTAATTCCGATCCGTGGGAGGAGGTTGTGTCTAAATGGAAGAATACGTATGAAATGAGAAAAGAAACAGAATATGAAAACATTCATGACATTTACAAACATTGGCCAGTTTTATCGGATCAGCGAAGTGATCAACTGGTGAGTAGTTTAACAGAAACACAAATATATTATATCTATCTATCCAATGTATACGTAATATGTTACTGTGTATGTCAGAAACCATGCATACCTATCTTAATATCTCAGGCTTATCCGTGAAGATGGTGAAAGACTTCAGTTTGTTATTTTTATGTCTTTTCTTTTAACTATTGGTGAATGTGATTTTTGAATACTTGAGTTTGTAAATTATGTTCTAATAAGTTATATTAATTTATTTCTGTTTTAATTTCAGATAAACATTGATTTTGAATTAATGTATCCACAAAAAGCACTGAACTTTTATGCTTACTGGGACTCCTTTTATGAAAACATATTAAAAATAAGACAAACTAAAGACTCATCACTATGTGAGGTGATAAGATCACTGGAGCATATTGAAGAAGACAGTAAGCATTTTCTTTGACTTTTTGTTAAAATATGTAGCAACTATATGTTACTTTCCTTCTTTGAAATTAATTTATTGTATTTAATTTCAGTGAGAATCCCAACTCAAATGTACATAATAGGTCATTTAGTGCCACCAAAAGGGAGACTTACAAAAAAAGTAAAGTTTACAACACAGGAGTGCATTGACAACATATTTATTTGTGTCGAAGTGAGTATTTATTAGATAGTTTTTATTACAATTCTCAACTAAGCCTCTAACATCTGTCTGCTTGTCTGTATTTCACAGGGCTCTTTCTCAGAATCTGTAATAGCTAGACACTTGAAACTTTAAAATAATATGTATTACTATGACTGCTATTATAAATGTCCTTAACACACCCCATGGTAAAAACTGTTTCAAAATATAAGGTTCATTCGCTGCTTACCAGTGGTACTACCGCTAGTACTACTGGTAATTTTATTCACCTGTGAGCTACTGAGCTGTCTGGTAGTACTACCAGCAACTCATTTTATCCCTGGTATTTCTACTCACTCATTTTTAAGCGACTTCAAAATAGAAATGTGATGTTGTCTGTACTTTTTCTTATATGTAAAATATTTTTTGTATGTAAGAGAACACTAAACAAGAGTAAGAGTAAGAGACCAATAAAATAACATTTTATTTTTCAAGTGCTAGTTCTTTTACATACAAAAGAATAGGTAGTACCACGGGTAAGCAGCTGGCTCATTGAGTGCTTGATAACCCAAATCATTGTAATGCCAATGATTCAGATTAAAATTATGACCGCAATACATTCATTTTATACTATAGCACTGATATAGAAAAGTCTACAAAACTAACTTTTTTGTAAAATCATGTCAAAGAGATGTTTAACGATTTTACAACAAAATCATGAAAGTGATCAGATGTCAATTATCTTTGATATTACTAATAAACACCTTACTCAAAAACTACTATTTTTCGGCTCACTTTAAATACTCTAATTACATAATGCATAGATATCGGTTTTTGTAGTAACATATGAAAATTTTCTGTTATTAATTTATATCTTGTTTCAGAATGCTGGTGACATAGAAAATGCTATTGAAGAGCAGAAACAGAAGGCACGAGCTAAAAAACTCTCAGTCCAGCCATATATTATAGTACAGGGATCTTTGACAAATTGCACATCGCCACTTCTAATAATTGACGATGTCAAGTATAAATTCACCAATATACGAAAAGCATTTGATACATTGTTCAAAGCCTATCACGTTTTACATGCAAAATACCCAAGGGCAGGTGATCATTTATATTTGATTATTCAAAGATGCGTATATAAAATTACTACAAAGTATGATAATGTTGTTACTTCCATAAGTGATATTGTTAGCAGTTTTTGAAGTAAAATAGTAAGTTGAGCATATTAAAAATATTTTGTTGTAGCTGATCATCGTATCATGGATTTAAATTGTAACTACTGCCGCGTAAAGGTCAATAATTTTAAAAGTTACATTTTTCATTTAGAAACTACTCACAAAATAGTTGACTATTATGTTTGCCCTTTTAAAGACTGTAAAAGAACTTTCAATAAGAAAAATCGATTCAAAGCACATTTCACTTTATGTTACAATTTAAATCATGAAGATATTCTCGATAACAAAAGTAGTACCGTAACCGTAAAACATAACAAAGAAGAATTTCACACGAAGATACATTACCTTCCTCTCAAACACAAAATGACACTAAAAACGACAATAGTACAATAAAGAATAGTAAATGTTTAAAGGAGTATTTACATTCTCTCTTGGAAACATTTTTATGCCAGCTTTACAGTATTGTCAACATACCTAGATCTCTGATACAAACTTTTGTAGAGTTAGTAAAAAATTTGATTAGTGACATTGCTCTAAGTATAAATGAATCATTAAACAACGACCTCTCTGATATAGAAAAAGTCTCCTTTGTTCAGAATATGTCTGTAAATTTAGAAACTCTGTTTAAAGATTTTAATACTGATTACAAACGTTTAAAATATTTTGCTGGTAAGGGATATTATGTAAAACCCATAGAAGTTAATATTGGCACTATCAAGAAAAGACAGAAAGATGTCCATGATATAACCATGACGTTACAGGAACGAAAACTGTACATGACGCCATTACGGGTAGTATTGAAAAAATTTTTAGAATTACCTGGAGTGTATTCTGATATTATAAATTACCAAAAGACACTTCTTAATGATAGCAACAACAATGGAAATAAGGTAATTCAAAACTTAACTCAGGGAACTCTATGGCAGGAAATAATTGCAAAAAAAGATATTAGCCAAAATGAAAATATAATACCCCTAATTTTATATTTTGATGATTTTGAGAGTGGTAATGCCCTCGGAAGTCATGCTGGTCAATACAAATTAGGCGCAGTGTATGTTTCGATAGGAACTGTTCCACCAAATAAACAAAGTAGATTGGAAAATATTTTTTTAGCCCAATTATTTTATTCAAGTGATAGAAATGTGTTTGGAAATAAGGCCCTTTTTAAAAATATAATTGAAGAACTCAAATTTCTAGAAGAGGTTGGTACATCTATTCATCTGCCAGATCAAAGTATAAAAGTAAAATTTGTATTAGTTACTATGTCTGGAGATAACTTGGGGCTTCATGGTATATTAGGATTATTTGAAAGTTTTATGGCTACGAATTTTTGTAGATTCTGTTTAACAACCAAAAGTGAATCTGAAATCCAACTAAATGAAACTTCTAATCTGAGAACACGGGCTGATTATGAAACTCATGTTGATAATCGCATAGGAATCAAAGAAAGGTGTGTTTGGAATGATTTGCCAAATTACCACATTTATAGTAACGTAACTTGTGATGTGATGCATGATCTTGCAGAAGGTGTTCATAGATATGGCATGGCACTTGTTATTAAAAGTTTTATCGATAAAAAATACTTCTCACTTGAGCGTCTAAATTCCAGAATAAAATATTTTCATTATAATAGCAGCGAAAAAAACATACCGCCACCAATAACTGTTCAACATTTAAATAACAATAGTATCATTATGTCTGCGTCAGAAATGTTATGTCTTACAAGAAATTTTGTTTTTTTGGTTGGTGATTTAATTGAAGATAATGACCCAATTTGGAGTTATTATTTGACTTTGCTTGAACTCACAAATATTTTGACGTCACAAACCTTCACTTTAGACTTACTAGATTACCTAAAGGGTCTTATTCAGGAGCATCACGAGAAGTACCTTATTTTATTTGGAAATAAATTAAAACCTAAACATCATTTTCTTATTCATTATCCAAACATTATAAAGAAAATAGGCCCACCTATACTCATAAGCGCCTTTAAATATGAAGCCAAACACAAGGAATTAAAAAAGGTTTGTCAGTCTATAACATCGCGAAAAGATCTTCCTTTGTCTGTCATGAAACGATGTCAGCTACAGCAAAGTTTTCGTCATGCCACAAAAAAGGTTTAAATGATAATTTGAGTTTTGGAAAATTTGACTTTGATAATAATGATGAGCAAGATAATAACACAGAACGGTCCATTAATGTTGATTGGTGCGAATTTAATGGTATTAGGTATAATGTAAATAATGTTTTAATATATGATATCAAAAACGATGTTCCTGAATATTATTTAATAAAAAAAATAGTATTAAATGAAAATAATCACGAAATATTATATGACTGCTTATATTTAGAAATTGTTAATTACAGTAGTCATTTAAGGGCTTACAAAGTAATGAAGACAAAATGCAGTAAAATAATCTCATATTGCGATTTGTATACTAATCTGACATCCATAATGTATAAAGTGAATTGCGAATTTTATGTGAGAGTTGATTTTTAATCTTTGTGAATTTTGATTTGTGATATTGATATTTGTAGCTAATTGTTTTTTTTTTAAATAAATAATTTCATTTTGTTAATAAATCTTTTTATTAATACCTACTGTCCCTAATTTCAGTTTCATATAAGTACCTTAATGGTTATGTAATGTTACTATTGCATATTAAAAAAAAATATTATTAAATCGGAGCTTCTGAATCATTGAAATTTTATGTATTCAATTCAATTCATTTATTTATTCTGTGTACATAGGTATTATTAATGTAATGATTTCAGCACAAACATTTTTGTTATAAGTAAGTACACATTGTCATATTAAAACATTGAAAGTGTGAGCGCAAGGCAAAATCAGGTTACTCTTAAAAGTTATTTGTGTTTTAGAAATAAACAAATAAAGCAATATTTAGAATCGAGAAAAACTGGCATCTCTAATCAAGTAATCACATTTAGTAAATCTGTAATAACATGCTCTTGGATTAAGAAGGAACTGAATAGGCTGAAGCAAACCATTTTTCTTCAGGCAAGAACAAAAGGTATATACAGAAGAAAACATTTTTAATTTTGAGTAATATTTATTATAAAATCAAATAAAACATGATTTCCAATTAATAAAATATAATGTCAACCCAAAAATGTAGTGTAGTTGAATCAAAAAAATATATATTTAATCTGATATAGAGTGAGTTTGATTTAAAAACGATATTTTTTATAATAATACTATAATTTCTCGAAACAACAAAAAAACATTTTACATATAGAATAAAATTACTTAGATCAAAATCATATTTTCTTATTCTATGCTATATTTCTATTAATTGAAGAATATTTACAATTTCAAATCAAATTTAAAATTTACTTAGATACACAATATTTTGTTTTCTTAAACTAAGAAGATAAAAACAATTAATTCAAGATGTATGGTATTCTTAAACCAACAAAATATTTTCTGTTTTTAAGTATTTTAGTGTTGAATTAAGTAAATATATCCAAGAGAATATTTTGCTAATACCAACAAAATATTTTCTTGCGTCTATAGGGAGAGGATCATTTTCTTAAAGCAAAGAAATTTGCTTTGCCTTGATGAAATTTGCTTCATTTTAAGAAATCTGTTTTTACCGTGTATGTAGCACTGTACTCGTGTTTCGGATTGTCACGACTGGGTCACGTACTCTCGATAATGCGGCAGTATTGGACACTTAAATTGAATCTTGATGGGTTTTTGTATTGTTTTCTTAATTGATCATCAACGTCAGGAGCTTTGTGGAGTAGTGGTTTGGGCGCTCTGGTTTCAATTACAAGAACAAAGCAACTTTCGCCATGGTCAACCCGTGATCGGTCAATTAAAATTTACAATCTCGAGCTCCTCCGTGCTTCTTTTATTCACTATAGTGCTTCAGAAGGCACGTTAAGCCGTTGGCGCCGGTTGCTACTGCAGCCGCTTAGTGGCGATGTGAAGGCCCTAACTCCTCATGTGTTTCTCCCATGTAGGAAGGCCTGTGCCCAGCAATGGGACAAATTTACAGTTAGTCTTTAATTATACATCCCACAAACACTGCTGATGGGCACATGCTTGTACACGAAAAAAACACAGAAGGAGTTATGGGCCGTGACTCCAATACATTACTCTTATGCGTGTTTGGAGGATCAAGGGTTTTTTAGGGTAAAAAACGAAGGAGCGAGAAATCTCGAAATCTCAATTTTTTTACTGACCTATCCAAACGAGCAGATTAAAGAGGATTATGTAGTAGGGTAGAGAGCTAGAAGCTCGTCACTTAGCTCCAGTAAGTAGATATAACAGCTTATGGTATAAGGAAGAATCTGAGCATATCCCTCGGAATTTGACTATTATGATTTTGCTATAGCAGTGGCAGGTAATGGGTTAATTCATCGAAATAAAGCAGTTGCTCAGTGCTAGTAATTAAAACCTTCTTTATTTACTTTAAAAACAAAAATGACAAGGGTATACATTACACATACAGTAACAAGAATAAACCGTGAGGTAATGCTAGCTAACGACCGCATAAAGTATTTGCAGCCCGTAGTGGGTTTAGACACGTGTTTTGGAATGAAACTAAATATGGACCACTCTTTTTCAATAGCTTTAATTTAGATAGAGGCCGGTAGTGTATGAGGTTGTACTATCAGCCACAGAATGAAAAGAAATGAAATAGGGATTATAATTACTGTACGGCTTTTTTTATAAAACTAAATGATAAACAAGCTGACCCAAGTGGTGGTAAGTAGCTTCCGCCCATTTTAGACACCTGCAGTAACTATGGTATTGCAGGTGGTGCCGGACTAGAATAGCACCTCCCCAGGTAGCAGAGTGACGTTGTGGACGAAAATAGTAAGTCATTATAAGAAGGTCAATTTAGGGTTTGGCCTACATAATGTAGAAAATATCAATTTAACTTTACTATTCAAATTAGGAGTAGTACATTATCCGTCGAAATGCCTTGTTAGAGTCGCGAGGAGCTTTTGGATGCAGACTGCGCAAAATCTGTTTGGAAATCAATGGGTGAGACCTTTGCTCAGCAGAGGACTTCGTGGGCTGATATAATGATTGCAGGTGTCTTGTTATGATGAGGTCTAAGATGCCCATTGAACAACACACCTGAAAGTGGCTCGTTTGGAAATGTATGGGGAAGCTCTTTATGGCGAAGGAGCGATGGATGATACCACCCGATAATGAATGGCGTGGCACAGAATTGTTCAGGCGAGATAGGCAAAGATTAGAAGGATAATGGGCGCATGGTTAGATAGGCAATTAGATTGTCACGAAGAGTGAATTGTTTTTTTATACTTTAGATGACAAGCAAGACAACAAGCAAGATGACAACCCACTTGGTGGTAAGCGGTTACCGTAGCCTATGGATGCTTGCAATAGCAAGGTTATCACTGGCGCATTGCTTGTAAAAACCAAATCAAGTTTAATTTGTAAAGGGAAAAATGCTTGAACTTTGATATAATCTGAAAGTCCTGTTTAAAAAACTACAGTAGAATTTAAGCAACCTTCCTTCTAGGTGGCCCGATGATCTGGCGAAAGTCGCAGGTAGCCGCTGGATGCGTGCTGCGCAGGATCGAGCGTCGAGGAACTCTTTAGAGGAGGCTTTTGGCTGGTAGTGGACGTCTCTCAGTTGAAATGATGAACACAACTCCAGTCAATTGAATGTCTCACAAGAATTTTTCACGGAACAAAATAGCTAAATAAAAAAATCCGCAATTTCGCATAAGTTGATGACTTAATTTTTTCAGTTCTTCTGATTTAAAAATCAAACTACCCAATGGATTTTCAAAAAAAAATTATGAGACCAAATGAGAACTATTCCGCATCGAACAAAAAAAAATCATCAATATCGGTTCACCCAGTCGAAAGTTCTGAGGTAATAAACATAAAAAAAACATACAGTCGAATTGATAATTTCCTCCTTTTTTGAAGTCGGCTAAAAATGAAAATACTCCCAGCTAAAGCTCAGTCAGCGGATGCAAAAGGAAAACGCTAAAATTATTCTTCCCTTTCTATACGGCTTCGTTATTATGAAATTCGAACAAGAAAATAACTGGCATTTTGCAAATATAAAGTACGCATTGAACCGGCAACGAGGTGCGATATCTAATGCTATTGCGTTACAAAATTGAGCTGAGCTTTTCCTGGAAAACTTTGTTTTTATACGACAGGGGTGGCAAAAGAGCAGGGCCCGCCTGATGGTAAGCGGCTACCGTATCTTTTAGACGCTCGTAGCACAGGATGTACTTTAATAAATTTCATCTGAATCGATTTAGCAGTTTAGGCGAGAGAATTAAATAGACAGGACGGTAAATATACAGACAAAATAATGTAGAGTTACTAAGTATAGCATGTTCTTAGGTAGTATGGAAAGTATGAAAAGTATGGATTATAATTTTTTAAGTCACTTTAAATTAGTAGTATTATTCTATAAGTAATAATATATAGGCTGGTGCCGACAATAATTAAAACATGGGCTATATTAGTTCATAGAAATGGTTTGCCACTTTCAAAAACATCTTATTCATTTGACAATTTCATGAGATTTGTGTGAAATAATGCAGCCAATGTTATATTATTTCATGCGAATTTATGAAATTATCAAATGAATAAGATGTTTTTGAAAGTTGCAAAGCATTTCTTTGAACTTATACAGCCCATGTTGTAATTTACTGTTGTATTTTCGCCACCACCCTCTAAAAAACAGAAAGCATAATCGAAAATTTAAGCTTAGAAAAGATGTTCAACGTTTCTCCTTTGATTAAACCTACGCTAATTTCATAACTACGCCAACCATTGGCTGCGGAACCTTCAATTATGTTTGCTAACAAAGTCCGGTGAATAGGAAACCATCACACCTTACAATTTTGGTCACGTCCGTAGGCGCCCAATCAAATTATATGGAACTGCCTCGATTTTCCTTTGGTCACGGCATTTGGTCATCACGTACGATGTTTATTGCAAAAAGGTAAGAAAAACAGTTAAGCAATGCCTCCCCTATGAGATTCGAATTCCAGGTAATCTATTGGTTGATCACAAAATCGATGATTGTGATTGGCTGCTGATTATAAATAACTCTTTATTGCACCAAACATAAAAACAAAATAAATGTATACAGTAGTATGTAAGGGAGGACTTATCTCTATAAGAGATCTCTTCCAGCCAACCCGTCATGAGTGTGTGAGTTATAATGTCCAATCGGAAGTGACACCAGTGCATTTAATTATAATCCTTCAATATCAAAATACTATAAATATACCTAGGTACATAACATAATAATAATTCCTTCCTAATTCCCTTCATAATTCCTTTTAGAGTTACAAATTTCCAACACTTAGGCAGCTGTTTTGTGATCTGTCCTTATTTTTCTGTTTGTGTGCTGTGTCCTTGTTTATGTTTGTGTATAGACATGTATGATATCTTTCATTTATCATGTGATCGTTGTACATGTGTTATAAAAGTATTTTATCGTTATCTATACTTTTGTTACGCATATAGTGTCAGATAAACTGAATTAATTAATAGGTAGTGCTCCTCTTTTGTTATCTGGTTTCACTGAAAACCAGCGCCGCGATACTTCGCAATCGCGGCATAAAGCTGAGTGGCGACCATTTGGCTTCAGGTTCTTTATGTCTCTTTTTATGCTGTAATTTCCATTGTTGCCAATAAATCATTTTTCTTTCTTTCTAACAATACCAAATATTCCTGGCGGTAAGTGACACCGTCGCCTATTGATGGACACCGCTCTTTATCAAGAAAGCAATCACTTGGTGTAGTGATGTACATTTAGTACTTGATTTGACTCGAGCGCATACGTCACAATGTGCGGGCTGAGTGGGTAGTCAGTCTGTGTTCGACCGTCAGCCCGAAAGCACGTGGTGTTGCGTTGGCGAACCAAATACTTCATACTTGATATTATCTTATATAGTAAATTCTTGTGTCACAAATTTAGTTTCCATACTTCTCTGAAACAGCTCGACCGATTATTATGAAATTTTATATGTATATTCAGTAGGTCTGAGAGTCGGCTACTATCTTTTTTATTTTTTGGTCATTTTTTTATGGAAAAAGAACGTTTGCCGGGTCAGCTAGTTATATATATAATATAGTCTAATTAATACACTTGGTAATGCAGGTGAGCTGTCATCCGGAGGCCTTTTTTTTCGGAGAGAAATCCGATTACAGACCTACCCGCCACTGGCTACGTGACGGGCGTGTGTGGGGGTCGCGCAGCGCTTATAAGGCACTGGGAATACCCACTACTGAAAGGCAGTGGAGTTGCCGGGGAGTTTTAGTAAACTTCCCGGTAGTATTTCCTGCTCAAAATGAGTACCTAGGCCTAATACTGTCATGGTTATAAACATTTGAATTAGAATTATGTTTGGGATATTTACCACGTAACTTGTTAGTAATAAGTTCCCGATATTTTGGTGCATGCGCCATGATCACAGGTAGACTGCTGAAGCTGCGGGTAGAAGTCAACTTCATTGCAGGCAGATATATCGATCTACCGTCTTTCGATGCTCGCTACGATCGATGCCCCTACTATTAGACTCAGTCTCACTGCTTCCACAAACTGGTTCACGACACACAACCTCACGTTATCGACTCGCGACACTGATACGGGACGCTTACAAAAAAATTACATGGTAAATATCCCGAACATAATTCTAATTGATTAGTTGGCTTATCTGGGTAGCTGTGCTTCGGATTGAAGGGAAAGGTAGCCAGTGTAATTACTAGGCATGGCAGGCATGTCATCTTAGGCCTCAGGATGATAACGCACCTGCAATGCCAAGTGATTTTTCTTTGTTATTGCGGGTGTTTATAGGCTACAGTATTTACTATCTTATCTTATCTGACTAAGTCACAGTGCACTTTGAGCCATTATTGGGATCTTTTGTGCCTCCCCTGCATTTACTCTTCCTGTGTCCGGAATATAGTTGCCATTAGGCTTACTATATCTTTAGGCAGAGAGAGCCTGTAGTCCACTGCCAGATGGCATATTCTTCCACAGTATTCACTAACCACTTAGGTATACCATCAGGTGACCTGTCGGCTTCCTCATCATCTACTTCTTTATAAAAAATAGATTACCAGACTAGTATTACTGCCACCTATCTTTATTATGCACCAAGATCCACACGGAAAGCTCGTCAGAAATCCTTTTTACATTTCCCTGAGACGGGCGCATTCCGCTATTAATAGGTCTTTCCCTCTTCAGCTAAAACATGTGCGGCATCCAAGGTGTTTATATCAGGCACTTTAAGAAATACAAAGCTCCACAGTAGTGTGCGGAGACGCGCGGAAAAATAGTGCATTCATTATATGAGGCCGCGTTAGTACCGGTAGCGAGAAAAGTGGTTGATTATTATGTTCTTTATAATAATAACTAGTTCGTAAGACCTCACAGGCCTTCCTCCATGGCGGAAGCAAAATTGAGCAATTTGGGCCGTAACACCACCGCGCTGGCCAAATGCGAGTTGATACGTACGCGGTTGTAATAACAACCGGGACCAATGGCTTAACATGATTTCAGAAGTAAAAAAAAACTTGATTACAACTTTTTTGATGACCCATCCCGGGATCGCCCATGGCGAAAATTGCTTTGTTTTCACATTTCAATGTTTGATTGTGTGCGTTTATAACGCCTACTTTATTGTAAGAAATAATTTATATTTCTTACACTGAAAAGAAAGAAAGAAATGAATATGGCCGGAGCATAGGAAACGCGGGTTTGATTCCCACCTGAATAAAATGTTTCTTTCTTGTTTGTTTAGTTTTCGTTGTTTTACCATAGTTGAAACAACTAAGAAGGAGGTATCCTCTTTAAAATTGTTAAAATGTTAGCCAATAAACGATTACAGTTAGGTATCATCAGTCCCCAAATATAAGTACCCCATTTATAATACAAGCACGATTTAGTAAGTATCTAATTAAAAATATCAAAGATGATTAGAAGATATGCCATATATCATTCTTCGGAGAGGTAACACTTAAATGAAAAGAATATTAGTATCCTTAATGATGATTTATAGATGTTGGGCTCTTGGTTGGACATCCTAGCGCGGCAAACCAATTGCGGATGACAATGGAACTGATACCAATAGTTTTAGAAGACTACTGCACTATGCAGAAAAAATGGACATATTCAGCTGGACTCTGCCTCAACGAGAACTTTAGCGCAGAGGTCGCTTCTTCGATACCACGCAAATGTGTTATGAGCTGAACGACCATTTTAAAGCAGGGAACAACTGCAAAGAGTTATTGGCAGACCAACCGAAGATCAGGGATTATGGAGATAGTATCAAGGTATCAAGTGACCGACCAAGAAATGAAAATCCTAGGATAATTACTGGGCATGGACGGCATTTCAACTTAGGCCTCAGGAAGACAACGCACCTGCAATATCAAGTTTTTCCCCCTGTTATTGCAGGTGTCTATAGGCGGCGGTAACCGCTTACCACCAGGTGGGCCGTCAGCTTGTTTGTCATCTAGTTGTATAAAAAAACTGCTAAAATACGCCATAACTACTACCTAAAAAAGTATTACTTAGTTTATTTTCGCTACAACAGTACATTACAATACAAAGCGAAGTAGTAAATCTCTCACAGCGGCTAAGAATCAGCCGGCACAAAAGGAGACGCTACATGAAGCAGGTTGTTTGTATTTCAGACATGAAAGCAAAACCTTGGGCTAAAATAGGTTTTTTTACATGCAGGTGCGATTTGTGGATGGAAAAGGAAATAAGGTAATTGATTTCTTCCTTTGAAAGCGGCAGTAAAATTGTTACGTCTAAAAATGGAGGTTAATGAGTTTGCTTCAGAAAACATGGCAGCCATACGGGAGATTGGGTAATTTTGAACTAGGCCACACCCCGAAGTCTTTCGCTGAGGAATTGCTTGTCTTTTGGTTTTTATGTTGACTTCGGTGAGTGTGAAAACGAGCTGCACTATTTTATTCCACCTGCCTCTTTTCATCATTCGAGGATCCAGGCGTCGATGAAGATGTTCCACCTCATCTGCACGAAACGCTCGCTGCTTTTATAATGCGTACAGCAAAGGAGTGGAATTCCGTGCCGCCGGATGTTTTCCCAGATGGATACCATTTGGAGCTCTTCAAGGCTAGAAAAGGTAAATAAAAAATTCTAGGTAGGGTTTCGTCAATCAGGTCAGGTGAGATTATAGTCAAGTGCTTGCCTATACAGTCTTAAAAGAGGCTCATTACATTATGGATAGTTAGATAATCTTTCTACAGGATCAGATGAAGGCTCATATATCATGATGTAGCGGTATCTTCGGATTTATCCTGCGTTCTTTCAACCCACTCTTCCCTCTTTTAAAAATGACATTCAAATACTTGTGGTGCTATTTGACGGTTATAATAATTTCATAGGGCCGCTTGTAGTTGTTTCTAACTTCTACCAATACTGCTGGTATTGCATATTCGACCATACTAATGTCATAAAAGTGACAGAAAAGTGTGTACAGTATAGGTTTTTTCATACAACTCAGCATCATCATCATTTCAGCCGAGAGACCCCCACTGCTGGGCATAGGCCTCTCCCAAGGATCTCCAAACCGATCGGTTCTGCGCTGTCCGCATCCTTCGGCTTCTTGCGACCCTCACCAGATCATCGGTCCACCTTATGGAAGGCCTACCAACGCTGCGTCTCCCGGTACGCGGCCGCAACTCGAGGACCTATCCGCTCCAACGGCCGTCAGTTCTCCTTGCAATGAGGACTGCCCACTGCTACTCGAGGCTCGCAACTCGCAATTCTTCGGACTGTGTCGGTAACCTTAGTTCTCCCGCGGATCTCATCATTTCTGATTAGATCACGCAGAGAAACCCTAAATAATAAATCATAAAACTAAATGACAAGAAAGCTGACACCTTGCTCGATGATGATTCTTATTCCAGTTCAACTAATCGTAGCGTTTATCTTGCTACCCATTAAGATTATACAGACCTCAATCATCTCGGATCAGTGATCTGCTCTTCTACAACGAAGTATATCAAAAACTTTGGAGACAAATGAAATAGTAATGTAACGACGTAGTAAAAATGAGAAAAGAGTTTCTTTTATACAACTCGATGAGAACCAAGCTAGCAGTTCATTTGCCACCAGGTGAGTGGCTGCAATAACAATAAAAAATAAACACTTGGTATTGCAGGTTATTTGTCGTCCTGCGTGCGTACCTAAGACAAAATGCTTTCCATGCCCAGTAAATAATTGGCTACCTTTTCCTTCGATCCGAAATACAGTGAACTGTTTTACGACCCAAATAAAAGGACGGTGGTACTTACCTTAATAACCTTACATACGGGCGTGCCATCTAGTAAGTGGATGTAAAAATAAGAGACGAGCGTTCTACGATCACGGATTGAAATTAGAGTAATTTTCTAATTCTTCGGAAATTAACCTCATCATCATCATCATTATTTCAGCGGAAAGGCGTCCACTGCTGGACAAAGGCCTCACCTAATGATTCCCACGATGGTCTGTGCTACGCTGCAAGCATCCAGCAGCTACCTGCGACCTTCACCAGATCTTCAGTCCACCTTGTTGGAGACCAGCCCTCGCAGCTCTTCCAGTTCGTAGTCGCTGGACCTTTCCGTCCCAATGGATCGGTTCTGCGACCGATGTGTCCTGCCCACCGCCACTTTAGTGGTGACTCTTTGAGCCGTGTCGGTGACATTGGTTCTCCTACGGACCTCCTCATTTCTAATTCGATCCTATGAGAAACTGCGAGAACTACTCGCTCAATGAACCTGATTCTCAGTAATTTGAGTAATTTTCCTCCACTCCTCTCAAGTACGTACTAAACTTTGTGAACCCCTTGGAAATGAGAGAAAAATTCTGCCGCGTCTTTCTTTCAAACAACTTTGTTTGTCTCTAAGTAGGAATACTTTCGTGTGAGCTCAAAGGAAGCAAATGTTTGAGAACGCCGGGAAATGGCAAGTTATTTAAGTCATTTATGTTACTTTAAGAGGAGAAATGTTAACTACTTTTGTGATCTAAAACATTGCGTTAATGAACGCCGAGAGAAACATATTGTTACAATTAACTAGACGAAGTCACACAAGATGAAAATTACATTAGATAATTATAATATTCATACACTCACACCTATTATCTAGCCCAAAGTAAGCATCATTAAGAGCTTGTGTTATGGATACTAAATAACGGATAAATATTGAAAAATGCCTGCCCTTTCCGGTAGGTAATCGAACCTGGTGCTAATGATTTACTTGACCGGGTCACTGAACACGCCAGCGGGTCATGTTTGTTATTTCACTATATTTTGTGCGAATACCTTTTTCTAAAAAAATATTAAAAGTCGCTATCAAACGATAGCGGCTTTTAATATTTTTTTAGAAAAAGGTCAAATATTCTAGATGCGGCGGAAGGGAAGCCGCCTCTGTGGTCTAGTGGTTGTGACCACCTACCTGAGATCTAGAGGTCCGGGGTTCGATTTCCGTGGGGGCAGAAATTTTCTGCTCGGTTTGGTTGGTGGTAGGGCTTTTTAAGTCCGCCTGGCTAGCTACCACCGTCTTTCCTAAGTCTGCCGCCATAACAATAATGTTAACAGCATTGTTGTGTTCCGGCAGTTAGAGATAAGATAGCCAGTTCTTCTGTGGTTAAGAAATTCGGGTGTAACTCGCTTTCATCTTCGGCCTTATCTTCACTTAATATCAGGTGAGATGAAGGACAAGAGTTACCCCCTTAAGGTAAAAAAAGGTAACCAGTGTTAATTACTGGGCATGTGAGGATTTTCATCGTAGGTCTGAGGATGGCAAAGCACCTGCAACACCAAGTTTTTTTCCCTGTAGGTGTTTCTAAGTGACTCCAGTTGTATAAAAAACCTAACAGACTAAAGGTAGGCTGCAGTCAAGCCTTCCTTTTACCACATATTTCTCAAACAAACTTAACCTGTGATCAACACCCCAAAATGAGGCAATTACCAAGTTTCAATGCCTAATTATCAATATAGCAGTCTTTTGTTCTGTCTAAAATATCGCTCGGCTCAAAGTCAATTAGCTGAAATTTCCGACCCCTGTAATACGTCTATCGTGAGCGAGCCGCGGTTACGCTTGGCCGCTGTCTTTACTGTAAAATATCTTTGATACTGTTTTCTATGTTTTTAATAAAATACTTAAAATTAAGAATAACTTTGGTAAAATTTTTATTATTACGACATGTTTTCGATACAATGTTTATTTGTTATTTCCTATAAAAGCGAGATGTTGGAAATCATCTCAAATCCCAGATTCTTAAAAGTTATCTTTTTATTACATTTTCGCAATAATCCAAAGTTCTTTAACCATGTAAAGAAATAAGAGAAATTATTTTTGACTAAAAACGTTGAAACTACAAAACTATAATGAAAAATTAAAATAATGGAAAAGCCGTCGCGGGATGCCTAGCAGTTAAGAAACATCGAAATGATATTGTACAGGTAATATGCATAAAAGGATAGTTTACGACAGATCGTCATACTAACATACTATCATAAATACATTCAGTATTTTTATAACACCTGTATTGTTTATAATCAAAATACATCTACAGCCATATTCATAAAAATTATGAAGGTTTGTTAAGCTTCTAAGTTCTAATTACTCTCCAAAAAAAGGAGATGTTTCAGGTTTATATGGAGTCCCGGCTATGAGTATCTACAGTGGTTTATAAGTTAGGGAAATGGAAATAAACCATTATTTTTCAATTCATTTTCATTATTCTTTTATTGTTTTTCCGTACAAAATAATAAGTGACAGTTTTATATTTATCACTATAATGGCTATAAACACTACAATATCGAACTTCTATAATTATACTACTCTAAATATACAGAAGAAATCAAAATACATTATTCATCTGTCTATCATACTACTGAGTCCGTAATCCCATATTCCTAGACTAAAAACGAATGTTTTCCGAACGATTTAAAAATATGGCCAGAGATTATAGAAAATATGATTATAGATAATATAGTGTACATGTTCATAGCCTAAAATGAAACATCTCCTTTGTATTCATACTCAACAAACTGCATGCCGTGGCGACGCATGCCGTGGAGACGCATGCCGTGAAGACGCATGCCGTGGAGACGCATGCCGTGGAGACGCATGCCGTGAAGACGCATGCCGTGGAGACGCATGCCGTGGAGACGCATGCACGCCGTGGGGATGCGTCGTCACGTTAACAGTTGTTCTGACCTGCCGCATATCAAAATGAAATGTTGGCTCCGAGTGTTTTCATCACGTCCTTTCTGGAATTTCTGTTTATTTCAAAAGGATTCTAGAAGTAAATTTTCAATAAATTTTGTACCGAGGAGTCGGGACAGCCTTATGAATCTCTTCTGGTCTTTCCGTTTTGCATCTATTCTCGCATTGTTGATATTATTATATTCTAACAGTTTAACTAGAATTTTCGCAAAAGAAGTCGTATCCTAAGCAGATTTGAAAAAATAGGACTTCGAAAAACAACTTATAAGATCAATGTCTGATTAAATGCTTTTTTTTACTATAGTAACCGGCCTTCTTGGTGCTAGCATGTTCGGTGACTACGTTGAAAAAGAAAGTTTAATTTGAAAAATCATCTCATCAGATTGTGTTTGGAATTAATATAGATTTTTTTTGCTAGGCAGATCTTAGTGATTACATTGTCCTTGTCTGGCCAAGGAGCCAGGCGGAATGGTCGGTTTATCATCATCACCATCACCAGCCTATAGTATATTATACGTCCCACTGTTGGTCATAAGCCTTGCTACATGGGAGAATCTTATGAGAAGCTTGGGCCATAACACCACCGCTCTGGAACAATGTGGGTTGGTAGGTTGAAGCGGTCACAGTAACAACCGGAACCAACGGCTTATCGTGCCTTCCGAAGCAAGCAGCTCGAGATAACAAATTTTGATGGACCCATCCCGGGATGAACCATGGCCATAGTTGCTTTGTTTTCGTAATCGAAACCAGAGCGCTCAAACCACTACGCCATCGAGCTCCTCTGAATGATCGGTTGCTAGACTATATATATTTTTTTATGACTCAACACCACCTGATGTAAAGCAAGAGTCTATATGCGGAGACAGCTAGTGCAGCTTGAAGCAATAATTTTCTAGACGCCTCATGAGGTGCCTTTTCGCGTATCTTTTGAAGGAAACCCATGTTATAGGAAGGAGGGAACCCATGTGCTGGCAAAGAATTCCAAATTTTGGAAGTCCGACAAAGAAACGAGTTACTAAATTTCTTTGTGCGTGATGTTGAGATGGAGACAGTAAATTGATGACTCCGAAGACCGGCACGCGTGCTCCTGAGTAGGAAGGAGAAAGGTGGGATAAGGTCGAAAAGCTCTTCAGAACTCTTCATGAAAAAGCCGATAGAAGGCGCTTAGTCATGCAATGTCACCATGGAGTTGTAAAGGCTCTAGGCTGCTCGTGACAGACGGTACAGACGGTACGACGGTATTTTATAACTGCAATTTTTGTTTACTGTGTGACACGAAGAAATAAAAGCGGTTTCTAGTTACCGGTGTTTAATTGCGGCGCAAGCCCATGTCTTCAAGCCAATCTTTCAGCCCTTTTTATAGAGCGTCTAAGTGTGACCGGTACTAATCAAAGCATTTTACCAGAGCCTGTACGGGGTGAAGTGACGGCCCTAATTTAAGTGGAGCTTCGTTAATTGTTGTTCCGATGGCTCATTAAACTTTAAACAGGCTGTTTTTATGTCTCAAAGTCTAGAGTTAGACATTGTTGAGCTGAATTCTCAGTTCAAAGTTACGGGCTTTGCGCACAAAAGAGCCGCCGTCGGCTTATACCAGCGGGATTTCGCTCACGACTTTAATATAAAATGTTTCTTTGATTGGGATAATGACGCAACGCTTTTTTGTGAAATGTTACAATTAAACACCACTAGCGTTTGCTAAGCCAAGATCAAAGCAATTTTTTTGGTACTGACAGCTTTTTTTGTAGCTGGAAAACCTATTACTATTATAAGGATGATGGGTGAAAATCGGTGTTGTGCCTTGTGGTAAAAATAACCCCTGTGTGGGGAACCAAGGAGGAATATGTGGTACTCCCGGCCTCTACAGCGCAAGTCCTATGCTACCCACTAAAAACCAGCGGTTTTCATCTGCTACACAACCGCAGCAGCCGTTGCCGCTTGATCCAGGACCACGAGGGGCATCCCCCGTCGCGAGGATCTCATTGAAGCGAGTATGCTAGATCTCCTAAGCGTACGTGCAGTCCAAACGCGGCTGCGAACTGGCATAGAAGAAAACTCCTGCCTATAACGATCAACGGGGGTCTATAGTGAGTCCTCAAGCCTAAGGGGCAAATCACCTCTGATTTTTTTTAATCGACCGTTATTACCTGCTGGCAGGTTTCCTGGGACGGAATGTGAACCCGTGGTACGAGCAGTTACCCAGATTGTGAAAGATTGCGGGTCCACATGCCAGGATTAGGACCCATGTCGTTTTGTTATCGAATATTTTTTTGTATAATAATTATCGTTTATTAATCGTCAAAAAATTCATTTCTTGACCCTACTCTGCTGTAGTCTTCAGAAGACTACAGCAGCCTGGGGTATAGGTAAGTATAATACGGTTACATGTGGATGGCTTAGCACGTCGGGTGGAACCGGTAGCTAATATTGAGTTAGGGCACTACAAACAGACTAAACTTTGTTAGAAGAGGGCCAGGGAAAAAGCGGTTTATGTGTGAAAATGATGATACGTTTATGTCAGTACATTTCGAGCAAGGACTAAAAAACCGCTTTATCCGGTACCACAATTTTCGAGTATCAGTTTATTAAGAGTATCCTAATTCAGTGTCTCATTAAGATATATCAAAACTCCTAACGGGTGCGTTAAAAATTAAGGTATCTGTATTTGATTGGATGCCGATCACAAAAGCTAGCACAGTTACGTGTAAAACTGTTTCAAAATCATCATCATCATCACCAGCCTATAAACGTCCCACTGCTGGGCACAGGCCTTCCTACATGGCAGCAACACATGAGGAGTTTGGGCCATAACACCACCACGCTGGCCCAATGCGGGTTGGTGGGTTAAAGCGGTTGTAATAACAACCGGGACCAACGGCTTAACGTGCCTTCCGAAGCACGGAGGAGCTCAAGATTATAAATTTGATTGACCCATCTAGGGACCAACCATGGCGAAAGTTGCTTTGTTTTCGTGATCGAAACCAGAGCGCTTAAAGAAAGCCACCGAGCTCCTCAAAATACCCAACCTAAAAATTGAGGTAGCGTAATTACGGATACCCTCTAAATTATATTATCCTTTGGATGATGGATTAGTTGCCATCTAAAGTTTCGGATACCTTATTATCGGTACCCGACCGTTTTCTGCGCTTCAAAAGGGCCATAAGTGCTTCAAAACAGTTTTATCGGACACTGTTACAACTCCTGCTTCAAACAAACAAACACACTGAAAAATAAAAATGAAAATGAAAAACATTTATTGGTTATAAATAAAAAGTAAAAACCAAACAGCGGGAATTTTAAAACAAAATCTCTTATAACCAAATGGTCACCACTCAGCGTATGCTGCAACCTGGAGGGCCACAGCGCTGGTCTTCACTGCAATTACAAATACAGAGTGGACATAATATTGATTAAACAAGAACTTTATAAGTACCTACTATCAACAATAAAGACAAAGTTTAATGAGATGTTCGTGGTGTTTTTTTTCTACTCAATAAAAAAGTCATAATGAAACATAATCATAAAATGACAATTTTATACAGCCTCCCAATACGTTTTCATTCAACTCATTGTAATTCATATAATTTAACCAATATTCAATATTACGTGTCTCAAATATTTGGATGCCTTCAAAATTTTTGTAACTTTATCTGTATTACTTAGGTGGTGTTTATTATTTGTAAGTGTTTTTTAATGTCACGTTTTAAGCTTTGTAAATATTAGGTTAGTAACATTAAGTATAAATATAAGTTTTTTTATACTTAATGTTGCTTAAGTTGATATATTAAAAAAAACAGTTTGTACTTATCATATAATCTGTAACTGTTGATAGAAGATACACACGTTCCAGGAAACTGCAATAAAATAACTACTATGGTTAAATGCATCAGAAGGATACTTCTAGATCTTTAATTATGCCCGACAACACGAGAGTAAGTCCCTTGGTATTAAAAGCTTTTAACGCTACGGTAAAAGCTTTCATGGTATGAGCGCAGATTGTTCTTTGTTTGCCACTCAAACATTTGGCACAATATCAGATAATGATAAAATCCCGATTGATGATATCCATTCACAAGTTGATCCGAAATTATTTTAAGATAATCAGGATAAACGAAAAGCAAGTCGCCAACTCAATAGCCTCAATCAAGCTCCGAATTCTGTAACTGTATCGTTAGGTAGCTATGAACGAGCAATATGAGACTGGGATAAGTTTTGTAGCTGCAATCCCGCAGCGTAATTGAAGACTCACTCGTTTGCGAGATAAAATAGAAGCTAAAGCAGATAATACCGAACTATAAGACCTGAAGAATCGAGACAGCCAAGCTTATAGACTATATCAGATTAAATAAAAGTTATTTAAAAGGAGTACAGCGTTTCACTAACAAATCTCCATATCCACCAAAAACTTTTCCTTTTTGTTTATGTTGGCTGCGTAACTGCGGCGAACTATTCCCACAACAATACATATTTTGTTGTGGAAGTAGTCCACATGGATATTGCTAAGCGCTTTCATTCAAAATAAAATATCATCATTATATCAGCCGAGAGACGCCCACTGCTGGGCATAGCACCGGAATACGTCACTTTAAAGGTATATTTGTGTTGTGAAATAAAGGCACAATGTAACAAGATAAAATAAACTTAAAACCTGAACACTGAAATACCAAAATAGGCTTATAAAAATAAGGTGCTTACAAAAGTGCCTTGAAAGACTAGAGAATTGTACTGCTTTATGTTTATGAATTTGTATTGTTCTATTTGTCTCTTATTTTATTTTATTTATTTAGCCAGTACGTTGACCAGTATTTGTAGTTATTCAAAATGACACGTCACACGTATCGCCAGTCATACGAGAATAGCGAACATGTCGTCAGGCATCAAAGCAGTCGAATTCAATATTGGTGGCCGTATCAGAGGCACTGTGCTGGGTGCCATTGATTGATGCCGTGTTAATTAAGCGCTTTATGTCTGTGTGTCGTTCGTTTCGACGTCATTCGTTGTATGTAGAGCGATTGGCATTAAAATGAAGGTAAGTTCTGTTTTCTTTTGGCCTACGTTTCGTCTGCCAGCATTATTGGTATCTCAAACAATTTCAATGCAATACACACCTGACATTTGAATAGGATAGGTGGTAGACCCGTATGTAGGGTCGTCTGGGTAGGTACCACCGCCTTTCTTATTTCAGCCGTGAAACAGTTCGCTGTGTTTCGGATTGAAGAGAAAGATAGCCAGTGTAATTACTGGGCATGGACGGCATTTCATCTTAGGCCTCAGGATGACAACACACCTGCAATATCAAGTGATATTCCCTTGTTATTGCAGGTGTCTATAGGCGGCGGTAACCGCTTACCATCAGGTAGGCCGTCAGCTTGTTTGTCATCTAGTTGTAATAAAAAAGGATAGTTTTAAATGCTTAGCAGCCGCCCGTGACTCGGTCTGCGAAGAATGTCGGTTATAGCGCCTATAGATGTCCTTTCTTAGTATATGATCAATCGTAGGTATAAATACGTAGCAGACAGACAAAAATACAAAGTGACTTTCGGATTTATGATATTAGTATGGATTGTTTCGTAAAGTGAAGGTATAGTACTCATAACCATCATCATAATTTCAGCCAAGAGACGCCCAATGCTGGGCATAGGCCTCCCCCAAAGATCTCAAAACCGATCAGTTCTGCGCTTCATCAGCTTCCCGCAACCCTCACCACATTGTCGGTCCACCTTGTGGGAGGCCTACCAAAACTGTGTCTCACGGTACGCGGCCGCCACTCGAGGACTTTTCCGCCCAAACGGCCGTCAGTCCTTCTTGCAATGTGGCCTGCCCACTGCCACTTGAGACTCTCAATTCTTTGGGCTATGACGGTGACCTTGATTCCCCTTCGGATTTGATCAATTCTGATTCCTTCACGCAGAAAAACCCCGAGCATAGCCCTATCCATTGCACTTTAGGTGACATTGAGCCTTCTTATGAGGCCCATTGTAAGCGGCCACGTCTCAGTTCCGTAAGACATCACACACACGAATCAAAGACTTTCGTCTTGAGACACTGCGGTAGTTGGGCCGAGAATATGCTGCGTAGCTTCCCGAACGCTGCCCAGACAAGTTGGATCCGTAGATTAACCTCTTTCTGGAAGTAGGACTTACCAAGTTGAACTATTTGTCCCAGGTAAATATATTCGTCAACTAATTCCAGTGTTATGTAGAGCTTCCAACCTGTACAGGAGTGGGTACGACATGGGAATTCGACATAATTTTTATCTTATCCATGTTCATTTTAAGACATGTTGGTTACTTCCTACTATGACGATAAAATTATTCAACCATATACCAAATCACATAAAAAACTTAGAGAGTTCCAAGTCATTTACCAATCAGTTAAAAATGTTTCTAATGGAAAAATGTTATTATAATTTAAAAGAATTTTTCGAAGATAAATATGTTATTAACATGCAATAGAGCACTTTGCCCTCGTTTGTTTATCTATTTAATTTAATTATAATTTTGTTTAATTTAATATATTTAATTTCATTATTCAATTATATATTTAATTTAAATATTTAATAATTTATCAATTAATGATTTTTAAAATGAATTAATTAATCTAGTTTAAACTGAGAAGTGACTGAAGGTCAAATCAAATGGTAATCAAATGTTATGTTTGTATGTGCAATGTGTATAGTTTGTTTTTGTTTAGTACCTGCTTATGTCAATTGTGTATTTATTGTTAAACTATTACCAATAACTAATTTGAATATAATATATTTATTGTTTAGTTAACTTTAGCCCTCTAAATTGTTTGCAATGCCCTTGCAGGGCGTCACAATTGTGCCTCATTTTAATTATTATCACCTAATGTACTGTGACATGCAATAAAGAATTGAATTGAATTGACTCTACAGAGGTCGTCGAGCATTGTGCCCAAGTCTTCCAGACATGACTACGACTACGATATCATCAGCGAAACGAAATTGAGTCATGTACTCGTCGTTTCTGTTGATGCCAAGTCCTCTCCAGTCCAAAAGCTTAAACACATCCCTAGAATGATGTTAGCATTGCTGCGATATTGCGATGCTGCGGGGATGTTTGAGAACGTCGCTTTTTACGCATAACGGCGTGAAAACTATTTTCACGCACTATGCGTAAAAACCGCCGTCTTGCTATATCGCGTGTGTGGCAGAGATAACAGCAATCTAAAATTAGCTTACAAGCCTGCCTGTCTTATTCAGCGACACATGAGTAGACTGGCTGGCGATACGTTAAAAAACTAAGCCAAGAATAATGATATGATTATGTTCACTTAGTAAGATTAACACCTATTGGTATGTTGCCTAAGTTTGAATATGGAAACTTCTCATGCTGGAAGGCTTGTGCCCAGCAGTGGGACGTATGCAGGCTCGCGTCGATGATGACGAATTGTTAAATTGTATTACTAGTGCATAAGCTATGTTTACTATTTTTCTATAAATAAAAGGCAATCGAAGAATACCAGCGTCTTTTCTGTTGCGACATTTTGCTGAGCAGAGATCTTTTTGGTACTTATGTGAAATGGTTATGAAGATTTATGATTGTTATTCTTAATTTTCATTTTAACATTTTAATAAATGTTTGAAAAATTATTTACTTATAAAAAAATTTAAACTAGAAAAAAATACACATCCCGAGGCCGCGGGTTCATTCCCCGCCTCAGGACGTAAATATTTTACTAGTTTAGATATTTTATAAGTGTATGATTATTATTAGTTTTTTGGTATCAAATAAACTTTTTTTTTTCTTTCTTTTTTAATAGAAACTTTGAATGTGTCGTCGGTTTAACAACTTAAAATAAGTAGATATTATCCACATACATAGGTAGTTTGTTTTTGAGAAATTGAATTTTTTTTCATCTAACTAGTTTGCGATTGCATGTAAATATGCTCAGTCATTTTAATATAATATTTAAAAATGTTTTTATAGAAGTAATATTTTCTCCCTTTCGTTAATACGAACCGACATTTATTGTAAAGTTTATTAAATTTGAAACTGTTGTTAAAATAAAATATCTTACAATCCAAGAAACGCAGCTACCATCAGAAGAAAGATTTTTTAGTTTCTATTGGAAACTATTCAGTTTCCAAGGGAATCTCTTAAAAGTAGGGTCGTTTAATTCAATTGGAACCATTGAGTGCGGTTAAATAATTCATGGCGGCTCTAGAGAGGGGTCTGCTATGCGGTAATGGAATAGTGATAATATGGGCGATCACGACTATGTTGTATGTTGTGGAGTCGTCCATTGATGTATTGATAACAAGAAAAAATTCAATAAGTGCTTTGCGATGTATTTACCACAAAATTCAAACTCAAAATATATTTATTTGAATAGGCTACAAAGAAGCACTTTCAAATCGTCAAAAACACATTTTTATAACTATCACAAAAATATATAACTTAAAATGTCATAGCTTCATGTATGAATTTACACCGGTTCTAAAAGTTGAACTACCGAGAACACTTTTATTCTTCAGTGCTACTAAACGAAAAAAAAGGTAATTAAAATAGAATAAAACTAGAAAAATTTCACGTCCTGGGGCAGGAATCGAACCCGCGACCTTTCGCAATCCCTGCTCTGACCACTGAGCCACCCAGGACTTGGGATATCCCTGTGAAATTCTTCTAGTCTATCTGTATTTGCGTTTATGAGCTAACGTCCACCCTACAATGTCGAAATATTCTATTTCAACATCCGAAACGAGTATTTTTACAAATACCTACGATTCGGTTAAGTTAGTGCAGTGCTTTCAAATATTCTTAATTTTTGATTTTAACATTATTATAAATGTTTGAAAAATTACTTAGTAATTAAAAAAGAATAATTTTAATTACCAAGTAATTAAAATTATTAAAAAAAAACTAGTTTTATTCTATTTTAATTACTAAGTAATTTTTCAAACATTTATAATAATGTTAAAATCAAAAGTTAAGAAAAAAAGGTATAAGAGAAGTTATATCGCCGTACATACCAACAAAGTAGGTACCCAAAGACAAAAATATTATCGTTTTTTCAAGCTGTTTGACAATGCACAATTACAATATTATAGGTATCATAATATACAGAGGTTAACAGTCGTAATACACATATAAAACATTTTGAAATGTTAATGTATCCACGCATTCTTCATCTAAATATCTAGAAAGATTTTGATTTCTACACAAATTTAAAAAGATTTTGTATACAACTAGATGACAAACAAGTTGACAGGCCACCTGATGGTAAATGGTTACCGTCGCCTAAACAAGGAAAAAATTACTTGGTACTGTAGGTGCGTTATCATCCTAAGGCTTAAGATGACACTGGCTACCTTTTCCTTTGATCCGAAACACAGCGAACTGTTTCACGGCTGAAATAAGAAAGGCGGTGATACCTACCCAGACGACCCTACATACGGGCCTACCACCTAGTAAAAGATACTAAAATAATGTTTATTGTCGCTATTACAACCAGAATCACAAATAATCGTCTCTGTGGTTTGTATGAGACCATCTCCTACCTCAAATCTATAGATCCTTGTTTTAGTTACTGTTGGGGTCGTTGGTTTCGTTAGTGGTAGGGCTTTTCTAAGTCCGCCTGTCTAGCTACTACCGACCTATATAAGTCTGCCACCATAACATCAAAGCTAAGATGAATTTAAACTAAAGACAAACTCTGATCTCATTCGTAAATAACACACTACAGAACCTGAACCAAATTCCAATTCACAAAAGTGCGTAGAATATAAAATAGATAGAAAGCGGGAACAGTATTTGAATAAATTCAGATCACAAAAAGCCTCTAACAGGATGTGCGATCACGTGATCCAATTCAAATGCACATGATAGATTGAGGCATATAGTGGATTGGATTAAGGGATCACCTTTTGCATGCTTGTTCTTTTTGTTCAACAAATGGGAGGGGTGATATTTACGCATATAATTGCCCGTGGCTACTTTTACAAATAAGGTGTATTTCCCATCCAAATCAAACCAAACAACAACCTATCATCAAAGACTCAACTGATTTGAGGCGCTAACAAGAGTCCTTAAGTTAAGACGGCTAGTGCAAACAACACACTGTTCTAGCTGTCTCTACCTGGGGTGCGATTCTGTAACGAATCTCGCACCTCACTTCGCAAGTCACTTCGAATTCAACTGTCAAATAGAGCAAATTTTCATACATTTTTTGCTCTATTTGACAGTTGAATTCGTTACAGAATCGACAGGCTGGTCGGCCCCAAAGTTGCCTTTTCAGGGCTCTTTTGAAGGAATAATTATGTTTTTTTAGCAAAATTTAAGGCATCCGTAAAATACCTGTCGTGGTAGTTGATTTTTAAGTATTAATGTTACCAGGTGGTAGGCCCGTATGTAGGGTCATCTGGATAGGTACCACCGCCTTTCTTATTTCAGCCGTGAAACAGTTCGCTGTGTTCCGGATTGAAGGGAAAGGTTGCCAGTGTAATTACTGGACATGGACGAAATTTCATCTTAGGCCACAGAATGACAACGCACCTGCAATACCAAGTGACTTTTCCTTGTTAAGGAAAAGTCAGGAAAAGTCATAGGCGAAGGTAATCACTTACCAGGAGGGCTGTCAGCTTGTTTGTAACTGGGTTATATAAAAAGACTGTGTTTTTTGTACCAATGAAACTTTTTTTTAATTTCAATCAATTGCTTAAAAGATTTTGCTGAAGTGATCAATCAACGTTTGAAGTAAAACTTCAAACTTTAATGTTGTTCCACAATACAAACCCAAGCAACATCAGGTCTAGCACGGGCCGTGGACAAAATATATTTTTACCACTTGGAGACAAAATGTCTTTTATCTCCTTCTTTCTCTTGAACGAAGAGAGACACTAAATTTTGTCTCCTCCCAAAAGGAGTTTGCAGGTGGTAAAAAGGAACGGTTTCCTGCTGGCAGGCGACACAGTGATAAGGAAGAAGGTTGTTTAGTGAGTTCAATGTAGGATGTTTTTATAGTTCCTAACATATTTTTTTTAATGCAGATGGGCTTGGACTTCTTTCTACTCCTACTCCTAAAGAAGTTAAGAAGAGGTCACCAATCTAGCGAACTTACCCAGAAAATGCTTATTGTATCCTGCTTTGAAAGAACTCAAGTTATAATTATGTAGCCAGGATCACCGCAATTGCAAAATGCCTATATTATGTCAAACATTATTTTACTGCTATACGTACGATGTAAGTCTACATATAATACATTATTTGCGCTCTTTTGACTTTCATCTCAAGCTGCTTTTAGCAATTAATAAGTTTTCAAAGACTATAATTAATATAAGTTAGACCGCGGTTCCCTATTTCTGAATCTGTAACAATTATCTTATCTTCTCTCTCATTAAAAATTTAAGCATAGCTCTTCAAAACTCCGAACTGCCTTCAGAATGTAAAGGACAAAATAATTAATAACCACTTGAAATTATTACATTGGAAAGTAATATTTTATCTTCAAGACCATCGGAGGGAGGAGACAAAGCTCCGCTAATTGCACCCACTCTTGATTCTGTGAATGAAACTTTAAGCCTAATTATTATTGAAGTTCGGGATGCTATGAGGGAATTGGGAGAACTTTTTACAACTTTTCCAAGCGGAATTTCGATTCTGGCTAAAATCTGGATATATTTTTCTAAGAAGTGTATGTTTGATAAGGTTATTGACAACATTTAAGGATTAAGAACTCGGAAATAAACGATTTCACGACTCATTTCTTTGTCTTATTTCTTTTATTTGAAATTTATTACCATCACGTTACTTAGAACATTTTATTGTCTTCACAAATAGACTCCTCTTGCCGCTTACCATCAGGTGGTGTGGAATTATTTGCCTTCTTTGTTTTTTTAATCTATTTACGATTTGGAACAAGAATCATCCACTAGATACCTGATCAAGGTTTCGTTCCATTTGAAAATTGATGATGAAGGCAGTAAATTAGTTCAGGATAATAATCAAAAGCTGTATCGATCTTAATGATGAATATCTTCTTCAGTCCTTTGAGTGAAATTTGTCTGTGTATTTCGTGTAGTGTAGTCATTCATTAACTAAAATAAAGTAATGAACGGAAATCTATTCTATCGGTTTCATTGTCCAACTCCATTTATCGAGGACCAGAATAATTGGAATAAAATCGATGAAAAAAAGAATTTAATTTCAATTTGAGTTTGATTAGGGATCAAAGCAATAGACTGTTACATCGTTTGATTGTAGAATATTAGGGACTTTGAGGAAAACATTTCGCAAATGATTTAGATTTAGACTCTGGATGCAATTACATTGCCCAACTTACTGGAATGCTTCTAATGATAATAAAAATATTTAACAATAATAAGCTAAATCTATGATTTTTGTTCCGTACGCAGAGGGTAAAACGGGACCCTATTACTAAGACTTCGCTGTCCGTCCGTCTGTCACCAGGCTGTATCTCATGAACCGTGATAGTTAGACAGTTGAAATTTTCACAGATGATGTATTTCTGTTGCCGTTTTAACAACAAACACTAATAAACAGAATAAAATAAATATTTAAGTAGGTTCCCATACAACAAACGTGTTTTTTTTGCTTGTTTTTGCTCGTTTTGCTTCTATTGATAACGGCAACAGGTAGACGCTTGTTTATAGATAATGCGTTGTCATCCTTGGGGCCTAAGATGAAATGCCGTCCATGCCCAGTAACTTCACTACACTTGTTGTTACTGCAATCGCCTTAACCAACCTACCCGCATTGGGCCAGCGTGGTGGTGTTATGGCCCAAATTCCTCATGTGTTTCTCCCGTGTAGGAAGGCCTGTGCCCAGCAGTGGGACGTATATAGGCTGGTGATGATGATGATGATGACGGACGACAGCAAATCAAGGAAATCAGTGCAAATTCAGACATGACAGACAAACAGATACGGACAGACTGAAAGAAATCACTGAGTCGCTTGTCTAATCGGCGTTTATTTATATAAATCACGGCAAACAACTCAACAAACACCACCTGATGTGTAGCGGTAAGGAGAGTCCTTAAGCGAAGACAGCTAGTGCAGCTAGAAACACACTGTTTTAGCCGCCGGCACAATTGCAAGTTTTGGAAGTACGACAAAGAAACGAGCTACTAAACTCCCGCGTGATGTTGAGGTGGAGACAGTAAATTGGTGACTCTGAAGACCAGCACGCGTGCTTCTGAGTAGGAAGGGAGAAGGTGGGATAAGGTCCGAAAGCTCCTCAGAACACTCTCCACGATAAAGCCGAAAGATGGCGCTAAACGATGCAATGTCACGACGGAATTGCAAAGTCTTTAGGGTATTCGTGACCTCTACGTCTTGTATGAAAAGCTAGAAATTGCTCTGACTCAACACTAAGAGTGTTTTTACAAAAAATCCTCGGCAACTATTTACACTAGCCTGATTTGTATAAGCATGTAAATTCTTATTAGAATCGTTTGTTTTTATTTTTTTATACTAAGCACGACAAATGACTCAACACCACCTGATGTGAAGCGGTAAGAAGAGTCCATATGCGAAGACAGCTAGTGCAGTTCAGACACTGCTCTAGTCGCCTCCGCCTTGCCGGTCCGGAAGGTGCTTATTCACGCCTCTTTTGAAGGAACCCATGTTATAGGAAGGAGGAAACACATGTGCTGGCAATGAAATTTAAGTTCTGGAAGTGCGACAAAGAAACGTGTAATAATAATGCTACAATGTTTTATGTCCAAATCATTAATGGAACCTCGGTAATTATCACGGTATGTACCGAAAAATGTGTTTGCGGGATGGAGAGATAATAAATATGATTAATGGGTCTAACAGCAGCTAATGTTGTAGAGAAATCGATTATTAATATGTCATTTATTATAAAACAAAAATAAACTACGATAATAGCTACGATAATATTATTATGGTGTCAAAACAAACATATACAGTAATGCAGTACTTAGACATCTATTTGTAATATAGTGACCATAAAGGTCATAGCTTTATGATAAATGTTTTCACTATCCGCGACCCAGGGGCTATACGATAAGAAGAAGAAGTGGTAAGAAGAATGAAATATGTGAAGCCTAACTAGTGCAGTATGAATCCACTGCTCTAGCCGCCTCCACCTTGCCGGCTCAAAAGGTGCTTTTTCTCGCCTTTATTGAAGAAGCCCATTTTAAAAGGAAGGACTTACTACAAATGTAACTTACGTTCGTTTATTTGCCGTACTTATCGTATATAAATATCTTTATTGATTCAATTTGCCTACTTATTTCTGTACTCACTTCTTAATTATGAGAATAGTTCCCTAACAAAACACTAAAATGGAAAAAATAATTAATTTTATTACCCTAAGTTACGAGTTGGTGCTAAGCTGTTTCCAGAGACAATAGAAATTAAAGCACCAACTCCAAATAATACATTAAAGGAGGTAAGTACCTGGGTACTGAAAGTTAATTATTTTTTCCATTTTAGTGTTTTGAAGTCGGTTTATTTTTGTTAAAAAAAAAATATTTTTAATATTTTTAAGTGATTTTTTAAGGTCAAAGCATGATGGGTGACCGTCAGCACTATCGACTTGTCTGTCTCTCAGTCCTTGGTTGAAATACATAGTTAAAGAATTATCTTCCAACTCCTAAACGTTAAGGAGTTGTACCTTCCATCATCAGCTCATCAACATGAGATGATGACTAAGAGAAGCAAATACTTGAATCGCTTTGGGAAAAAGTAAAACATGTCATACGTGCCTATAAAAATTGAGGTTTGCCCTCGATTTCCCTGGGATCCCATCATCAGATCCTGACTTGGTGACAATGGGACCACCTCTGGAGATACTCTATCGAATGAAAAAAGAGTTTTGAAAATCAGTTCACAATTGATAGAGAAATCGGTGAACATACATACAAAAAAAAATACATACAGTGGAACATATCACCTCCTTCTTTTTTTAAGTCGGCTAAAAATAGGTAAATGCTCCGAGGCCCGGTTTCAGGCTCTGCTAATGAGCTCTTCTCAGGGTTAGTTTTAAATAAAGCAGGCTTAGTCTTGTCACGTGCTGTCGTTGAATTAAGTTAAGACGGAAGAATTAGAGCGAATCTACGTAGGATTGAGTCCGTGAATTGCCTTAGAGATGCGAACACAAAGGTGGAAGGGTTTTTTTTATTTATTTGCACAAAGCACGGCAAATAACCTTACAACACCACCTGATGAGAAGCAGTAAGAAGAGTCCATATGCGAAGATAGTTAGTGCAATTTAAGAACAATAATGTTCTGGCCGCCTCTACCTACCAAATAAACACACCAACACATTCTCACTAACCAACGATTACACACACAAACACATTTTCATCCATGTAAACTTGTACACACCCACATATTTTCACACGCACATTATTATAATTTTGTTAGTAGTTTGAATACTTCTTTTTTTCTTAATTAACTTGTGATTAGCCTAACTGTTAGTAGAGTGTACAACAAAGGGTGGAAGGTGAATACCAGCTTTGACACGGTTCATACTAGTACCTTTTTTTTTTTTTTTTTTTTTTTTTTCGCTGAGGAGAAGCTCTACCAGCCGACCCCTCTTCCCCCGGGGGGAGGAAGAGGGGGTGTGTGGGGCTCTCACCCACTAAACTCCTCAGCGACGCACCGCCTCTCCGCTCTTACCGACAGCACGGGATGGCCCAGAGGACATTTCACCGTCGTGTTGGTAATGCGGCGTGACCGTAGATCGGTCCTTCCTCGTAATAGATTGTAGGGGAGTTAAAAGGGGAGAGCCTGTAAAGGGGACCCCCCCCCCCCCCCCAACAATCTACTCGGTATTTTAAGTCGGCGCACCGTGCGCAGGTGCGCCGACTGGGCTGTACAGTCCGGACACGGCCCCCCACCGTGCCCGGAGCCCAAAAGGTTGTTACGGCGGCATAAGACGCCTAAAGGCCGTCCTACGTCGCCCTGCCCTCCTTCGCCGGATGCCAGAGACGGCGGCCGCTTCCCGCGCTCTCTCTGCATCCTCTTTCGCCGCCATCACTCCCTCACAGAAAGTGAGTACCGCCCTCCACGACCTGTCGCTCTCGACCATCTTGATGACGACGGTCGGGAGGGAGAGGTCGTCCCCTATCACGGCTGCCATCGCCCGCCGTTCCTCCGCCCAGGCAGGGCACACCTCTAGCGCGTGTTGCGCTCCCTCGTCGGGGCAGCCGTCACAGTGGTGGCAGGTGGCAGTGGGTTCCCTTCCGGCGATCCGACACAGGTATCCCCCGAAGCACCCATGCCCCGTGAGGACCTGTGTCATGCGGAATGTCAGGACCCCGTGCTGCCTCTCCACCCACTGTTTTAAAACCGGACTGACTGCCCCGATTGTGCGGGCTCCTGCGCTGGTGTGCGCTAGCCGCTGCTCCCAAACCTCCAGCGCCGCTTGGCGCATATTGTCGCGTTGGTCATCCACCTCGCGAGGCGCCGGGTCCTGTCCCCGGGATCGCGCCTCCTCGCGCCAGAAATAAACTGACGCGAGGGCTCTCGCCTCCAGGTCCCAGGGGACAGAACCCGCCAAGACTGCTGCTGCTTCACCCGAGACCGTTCGGTACCCCCGTATTACCCTCGTAGCCATCGCCCTCTGCGGTTTTCGCAGGAGGGCGACTTCCCGGCTGTTGAGGGTGTCAGCCCATACAGGGGCGCCGTAGAGAGCCATCGAGCGAACGATCCCAGTATACAGTCTTCGGCACGCTATGTCCGGACCCGCCATATTAGGGAGCAGCCATCCCAGTGCCGCAGCCGCCTTCATAACCTTGGGGACCAGCTTTTCCAGGTGTGCCCGGAATCCCCAGCGCCCGTCAATTTGGAGACCCAGGTAACGAAACGACCTCCCTATTTCGATTCGAACACCACCAACCACAATCCCTGAGCCATCTGGAGGGGCTCTTCGGGGCCCGTGAAAGCATATAGCCTCAGACTTTTCGAGAGCCACCTCCAGGCCGAGTCTTCTTATTCTGGCCACTATTTGCGCCACGCCGGCCGTCGCCAGTATCGCTGCCTCCCGGTATGATTCTCCTCGTGCGAGCACCAGTGTGTCGTCGGCGTAGCACACCACACTGATGCCCGGCAAGTTTACCCCCCGCAGCACTGGGTCGTACCCGACGTTCCACAGGAGCGGTCCTAGGACCGACCCCTGTGGAACACCGCACGACACTTGCGTTCTGCGCAAGCCTTCCTTCGTCTGGTAAACAACCGTTCGGAGTGCCAGATAATCGGCGATGATTCTACGGAGGTAGGGGGGCACCTGATGGAAAATTAGCGCCCCCTTTATGCAATCCCAAGGGAGGGTGTTGAAGGCGTTGGCGATGTCTAGTGACACCGCCAAGACGACCTCTCCCTGGGACACCGCTTCCTCCGTGATGGCCTTTACCTGCAGAATAGCCCCCACTGTAGAGCGCATACGTCGAAACCCGTATTGATGCTGTGACAGGTTTGGCCCCACTTCCTCCAGATGTTTTCGAAGGCGGACCGCTATAACACGCTCGAATAATTTCCCTACTTCGTTCAAGAGAACAATAGGCCTATAGGCCGACGGAGAATCAAGTGGCCGGCCCCCCTTGTGCAATAGCACTAAACGCCCCTCTTTCCAACCTTGTGGGAAGGTTCCCTCTCGAAGACAGGCGGTATATAGACGTCGCAGTCGATCCTCGAGAGGGCCCAGGGCCAGCACCCAAGCCTTACCATGGATCCCGTCGGGGCCGGGGGCGGTGTTCTTAACTCTCATGCGATCCACCGCCGCTCCCAGTTCCCCTCTAGTCACCTCCGGAATTTCCTCCTCGGTACTTGGCGCAACAGGCACCACATGACGTTGTGGCACAATGGCTGGTCGCTGATTTTCCCGTGGTGGGAAGAGGGCAGTTAGCACATTGACCAGCACCTGGGGCTCTAGGCTCTCTGTGACAGGAGGAGTCCAAGCTCTTAGCTTCCCCCTTACAGCCCGGTATGGTCTGCCCCATGGATCGCCGTCCAGCGTTGCCAGAGCCTCCTCTCTTGCGCGCGCTTTTGCATTCGCAATTTCTAGCTTAAAAGCCCTGCGGGCTGCGTTATACGCTTCGTGCAGAGCAGTTTCTGTAGCCTCGTCTCGAAGCCTGCGCCGACGGCTACGGGTGTATTGGCGGCGCGCTGCCATGCAGGCTTGACGCAGCTGCGTCAATTCGGCCGACCACCAATACACTTGTTTTCTGGGGCAGAACGCTTTGGTCCGGGGCATCGCTGCATCGCAGACTTGCGACATCGCCGCACGGAACCATTGTGCCTCACAGTTCACGTCTACCTCGGCGGGCATTGGAAGCCACGCTTTGACAGCTGCTGCATCCTTTATCATGTCGGCGTCTAGCTGTTTTAGCGCCCACCGCGGGCCGACCTCTCTCTGAGTGGTTCGACTTGAACCGTCCCGGGCTGTCGACAGGGGGGAGACACTGAACCGTATGTATCGGTGGTCCGAGAGTGTCTCCTCCCCCTCGAGAACTGCCCAACTCCGGACATGGCGCACGATGTTCGGGCTCGCAAGGGTAACATCAATGATCGACCCCCCTTGTGGCCTTACGCACGTTTCTGTCGAGCCTCTATTGAGTACGCAGAGACCAGTTCCGATGGCCCATCTTTCAAGCACGCCACCGCGCGTGTCAGTTGCAGGGGATCCCCACGCCGCCGACTTCGCGTTGAAATCCCCCGCAACGATCGCAGGGAGAGGCAGGCTTTGGCCGACGACAGCCCCTATTGCGTCCAACGCCTGTTCGAAGGTTACAAGGTTCCAACTAGGGGTGCAATAGACCCCCACCACTTGGGTATTACCCACGACAGCAGCCACGTATCCGTGACCCTTGACGACCCTGCCGAAAGGAGGCGCACCAGCAGCCCTACTGATGTGCAGTGCCACTGTGTCGCCCAGGTCTCCGACCCAGTCGTCCCGAGCGGGGACGTAATATGGCTCAGACACGATTGCCACTTGGGTCATCCACTGCGCCATGCTCTGACCGAGAAGGTCCTGGGCTCTGGCGCAGTGGTTGATGTTTGCCTGTAAGAATCTTTCAGGGGCCATTTACACTTCCATGGCCGTCTGCTCCACCTCTGCCCTGATCTGTGTGCCAGGGTTGGATTGCGGGGGGGCTGAATTTGCCCTGACGGCTGTCCTCCTTCTGTCTCGCCTAGGTATCACCGGCGGTGCTTTACAGGAAGCACTCCCTAGTTTGTGATCGGCCGGCTTCTTCGCCGCATCGCACACTGGGCAATGCGGGGAAGCCTCACATTGGGCGACCTTGTGGCCGGCCTGACCGCAGCGGAAACATAAATCGCTGCGGTCTACGTCACAAGTGCATGACCCGCGAACATGCCCTTCGCGCAGGCACCGGTAACAGCGTACCGCCCTTCGCTCAGCGATTTTTACGCGGGCTGAAACCCACCCTACGAGGACGCGTCGGGCCTGGCCCACTTTTCTCGCCGCGACGACCGGGCATTTAACCCATACGGCCCCCATACCAGTTGCATCTGGTCGGATTTCGCCTGCCTTCACTAGACTGGGTGAGCACTCCCCAGCCCGTGCTATCGCCAAGACCACCTCCTCTGAGGTCACGGAGTCATCCAGACCCGACACTCGGAGATCCGCGGTTTTAGTGGGCCTGGTGACCCGAACATCTTCCTCCGCAAAAAGGCCCCTCAGCTGATCTGCTAGAGCATCAGCCTTGTCACCACTGGCGGTGCCAGCAATCTCCAGCATACGGCCCCCCGTAGCCGTTCTCCGGCAGCTGATCCCATTGATACCCAGGGTTGCTAGGTCTAATCGACTTTTTGCTTCCCCTATAACCTTCCCATAGGTGATCCCTTTGGCCTCTGCCCCCGGCTGCAGTGTAAGAATCACTGCCACAGAGCGTGGGGGGCGGGGTAACGTCAGTTTCGGCTTGTCCTCTTTCTTTGGCTGACCAGACGGCTGCTGCGCCTGGGCTGGAGACTGACTGTTTGACTTCTGTTTCCCCTTACCCCTTTTGGTTACAAGGGACCAGGGTTCCTCTGGTGGCTTAACGCTAGGCGGTAGCGGAATGGAGGTCTCCGGCGTGGAGGGAGCTTGTTCAATGGTTTTGAGCGCCCCCCCGGCCGCCGTAGAAGCCTTTTTCCTCTTTGACACCTTGCCGGGAGTAGCCTTCGTGGCGACTTTTGTGCCCACAGGGGCCTCTTTGGCGATGGTTGCTGGCTCTTTGCTAGGGCCCGCTTTGGGTCCGGACGCATCCTCCTTCTTCTTATCGGCTGCCAACGGGGGCCGGTAGCTCTTTTCCGGGAGGAGGCGACCGCCCACTTCCAGACCACCTAACCTGGCATCTATCATGGTGCCCACCTGTTGCATCACGCTCCTCATCAACTCCGGGTAGTATGGCAGCTCCTGTCGCTCTCCGAATGGATTCGGCTCTGGCTGGCTACCGCGTTTCGACGAAGCCGATGGAGCGCCCACGACGTCCATGTTTGTCCCCTCGCCACAGGGCGGGCGACCTACACCACTGAGGAATTCGGTTCGCATTGCCGCCATTTCTTTAATCACCTGGTCCAGGCGCTCCTGCAGTCGACGGTTCTCAGCGCGTAATATCGCCGTCTCGTCGTCTAAGGTTCTTTCTGACATCTCTTTGGCTGCCTCCATAATGGATGCCGTGGCGTCCTTTAGAGCGCGCTGGTAGGTACCCTTTAGGTTTCCTGAGGTGTTCGCCACTTTGGTAATTACGCTAAGGGCGTTGGAAACCTGCAGTTTGAGCCCCGCCATATCTTTTTCCAGGCTTTCCTCATCCTGGGCTTCACCTTTGATCTGTCTGGCTTTTAGCCGGGCGGATCGCTGTTGCCGCGCCATGGCCGCACTCTCCAGGACATCCCTCTCGTTGTCAAGCCTGAGCTCGTCTTCCTTAATTTTGAGATACGCCGCCTTCGCAGCAGCTAGGCCCACGTAATCGCCAGTTTTGCGCGGGCGGACTTTACCCTTCTTTCCGGGCGTGCTACCCGGGTTCAGCCGGTTCGGCGAGCTCTCGCTCCCGGATTCAGATTCCGATTGGTCACCGTCTCGGCTTCGTGCTCTTTTACGCCACATTCGTCCCTCCGCCTGTACCTGGAGCAATGACGACTCCCCTGATTGCACAGTGTTAATACTGTTGCACGACGACGTGCGCGACGACGCAGACATAGTCTCCACCACTTCATTGGCACCACCCATTTCTGGACAAGGCGTTTTGTCCGCACTCCTCACAAGTATGTCCTCAAGGACTACCACTGCCTTTGCGCCACCCATTTGAGGACAGGGCGCTTTGTCCGACGATCTTAAGCTCATCGAGCTACTCCTTCTTTCACTTACACTAAGGGTTGGGGTTTTATTATTTTCAATACTCATAATTGTTCCCACGATTATGAGGGATCTACAGTGTCCACCCGGTCGGAGCCCTCTGCTACCGGGTAACCCTATCAAACCTGGGGGGTCGGGAGGTACCCCAGGGTTGGCGCTAGCTGATGGACCGTACTCCGTCCACCACCCGAAGGCCCCCCGCAGCCACGTTCCCAGCTGCGGGGACTTGAGGGTTTTTTCTGAGGTTTTCCTTCCTCTCAGGACCGGCCAATGAAGGCAGGCCCCCCTGGTCCCGTGTGTGCCGCTAGACGTGTTCAACGACACACACACGGGATAACAGGCTGCCCGACGGGAGGCCGAAACCCACCCGGCGACCGCAAAAAACCACGGCCACCAGACCCGCCGCGCCGCGGACCTTGGAGGTCCGCCATACCACGCCGCCAAAAGGCAGCCTCTGACCCCTAGGGGCCCTCAAACAAAGCACATAACGTGCGGGGCGCTTAGACGCCACCCTCACATGGCCGCATAAACGGCCCGCGGCCACCGTCCGCCATCCACCGACTTAAAAGTCCACTGCCACTTGAAGTAGCACTACAAACTGCCTCCTCTGAGTCCTTTACAAAAAATAGAGGAGCAGGGAGCAGTTCACAATGGAGCCAACACTAACACTCGGACACCAAAGCCCTTTGCGGGAGCAGAGCTCAACCGCCCGACTCCGCCGACAATTCGCAGAGAGGTAGGAGTAGCAGCCGCAATTGTGGCGCTGCTCCTACCCCCCTCCCAGGATGCACCACGAGGAGGTTTGCCAGCCCGCACCCCTCATACTAGTACCTATAGCTGGCAACGTCAACCTCTTACAAATTGCACCACTTTGTCATACAAATGTATTAGTATGTACCTATTGTAAGAGTTCATTTGTGAAATTGAAGTGATCAATAAATTATTATTATTATTATTATTATCTTGCCGGTCCAAAAGGTTCCCTTTTGAAACAAAGTAGGCAATATGTGCCGGCAATAATTTCTAGATTTGGAAGACAAAGTAAGACAAAAAAACGAGTTACTTTGTGCGTGATGGAGACACTGACCTGATGACTCCGAAGATCGACACGCGTGATGATCCATAATTAGGAAGGGGGAAGGTGGGATAAGCTCGAAGACCTCTTTAGACTAATCTCCATGCTATAGCCGATAGAAGGCAAAATACCTTTAAAAAAGCGTCCTAAACGAATAATAGCGACGAATTCGCATTATTCGCAAGGATTCTAAGGTTAGGGGAGAGAAAAACCCCTATTTTTTCGGATGCGGGGTAACTCCGGGCCAGGCCGTTTTATAATTATCATATCAACCTGTAATGTCTACTGCTGAACAAAGGCCACCCACGTCGATTTTCAATTGGATCGATTCTGGGCAGCCTGCATCCAACGTCTTCCCGCGACCTAGACCAGATCGTCTGTTTACATTTTACATCATGATTAATAATAAATAATACTTGATAATCTATTTCTGCCTTGATGTTTAGAAGTGTGAAATCAGGCACTATGCCTGATTTCCAGCATACTTATCATGATGTCAACGGAAGGCTTCTCCGTAATTACCTCACTCTCCCTTAATAAAAATAATTACACCAAAATCGAGGTTAATCAAAAAAATGTGGTTTGATCAACTTTATTTGCCACGGCTAGCCTGATTCCAATATCGTGCTATGTACCGGATACCAATATCCGCTTCCGAATATATCTGACCCTTTGCCTTTCAAGGTTACACACGAACGACGTGCAGAGTACACGCGTATCGAAAACTCGCGTCACCAACTCTATTTCAAAACTTCGTGCGAAGAGGCCTTAAGCCTTCAAAATTTCGTAGCCAACTGGTTAAATTAGACACTCAATTAGACGCCTAGGCCGCTGATAAAACGCCGGCATTCAATGAAACGGCTGAAGGACAACTAGCCAAGTCATTGGGCGTATCATTTAACCAGATGGCTGAACGTCGTTAAGTGTTGAGTGAGTCTAGGCTGAAAGATAATGATCTTTCAGCCTAGGCATTTAATTTGATGCCGGCAATCCAATTGACTTACATTTAATCTGAATGATTTAACAAGATGGCTGCGACATATACAACATTTATTGCTAATACAACATACACATATTTAAAAATTTTCAATGTGTACATCTTTTTACACGTGACTACACGTTTTTACACGTGTACACGGATATACCAAGTTAATAAAAAAGGACACAAACACACAACAAACAAACAAAGAACCAAGTGAGTAACTTAGTAAAGCAGAGAAAAGGTGTATGTTATTATTTAATTGTATCCCTTTGTCTTTAAATGGTTTCATTGGTGTTAAAAATATTTATAAACTTCTGGTTACATGGTAAAGGTAGTAAACGTGTAGCCCACCTGATGATACCTAACGGCCTGGCCTCGGGAACGGGCAGCGGCGCGACTGGGGAGTGCCGGTGGTATGTCTGGGACCTTACTAAATGCGATGATTTTTTTTCCATACAAAGCATGACAAATGAGGTCACACCACCTGATGTGAGGCGGTAAGAAGAGTCCATATGCGAAGACAGCTAGTGCAGTTCAGACACCGGCAAGGTGCTGTTTCACGCCTCTTTTGAAGGAACCCATGAACTATCTCATTGCATTCAGTGAGGAGCCAGTCTATGTAAGTAGCTATTAAGCTGCGATCTTGTGTAAGAAGAGGTGCTTGCCTAATAGGCCGCTTAAAATAATAAAAAAAACACCACTGTAAGTACGGCCTGTTTCGCTTACATTGAAAATACCTTCAAATAGTGAATTTGGAGCTCAAAAACAAAACTAATGTTTCCGGTATTACAAAATAATTAATGTACAATTAATTACATAGCACAAAATTAGGTCTTCTTATTCTTCTTTTAATAACGACACTGTGTTTCTGCCAGCCCAGAAAAAAATAGGTCTTTTCAAATGCTACGTATATGTGTGGTTAAATGACAGACGGATTATGTCATTACGTCACCTATCAGGTTGAAATAGCAAAAAGTTCTTCAGCCAAATTCGGTAACAGATTGTCTTCGCGAATTGGAAATAACATTGATCTGTCAAGCGGCGCTATACCACCGAAGGGCTATGACAACTGAAAAATCGATTGTGTCTGGAATCTCAATCTTGACGTGCTAAATGAAACTGTACTGTTTTGGAATTGTTTTAACTTAGATGAGAAAAACTTAGGAACGGCTTCAAGTATTTTGGCAGGTAGACTGTCGGATCTAAGTTTATCTGAGCTTCCATTTTTACATATTGTTTCAAAAATATCGTTCTTAGGAAACAAACTGAGTTGGCATTTAAAGGACGAAAACGTTCCGTTTGTTAACACAAAGGATGATTGGGTAATCAACCTGGGTGACATTGATTAACAACCTTTAAACAGGAGTTGTTTTATAACTAGATGCGTCAACGCCCACTGCTCTGGCTTGCTTTATTGTGGTGGGCGGTTGATGTATTACCCACCGCTGTTTGGGTAGCGATTGCGAGTGTTGGAAAGAGCTGGGATACCGTAGATGCATTATTAATTACTCAACGTGGGACAACAACCCGGAAAAAGTTAGAAAGCCAAAAAACCTTTAGGAAAATTTATAACAATTGCCTAAATGTTTGTTTTTTCATTTCTTGTGAGTTAGCACACCAGTGAATCATTTTGATTGCGGTTTTAATTCAGTACTATCTTGACAAAAAGGTTTTCTTTGTTTTCAATGAATATTATGAATTTAAGCAACGACAAAATAAATAACACGTAAAAAATCCACAGAAAATTCACATAATAAAAATATTTCCATAAAAGTCACGACCTTTTGCAACTAACTATCCAAGAGCATCTTACACAAATTTACTGTTTAAGTAAATACTAGGGCTTATTATAATTACAGAAGCGTGGTACCCCCTGAACGGGTTTAATTAATTCAAAACACGAATTATCTGTTCTATGGTTTCAAACTCATTAACTTTATAATTTATTTCTGTAAAATGAATGAAGGTGTAATATTTTTAGCAAAAGTACTTGATCATAAATAGATATTCCAAGAAAATCATAATAATAAAAATTAGACGCATGCAACTTGCAAATTTATGAGATGCAAATAAAGTTTAGGCAAAATGTTATCATTAACAGGAGCTCGATGGCGTAGTGGTTTTAGTGCTCTGGTTTCGATTACGAAAACAAAGCAACTTTCGACATGGTTGATCCTGGGCTGGGTCACCCGAAAAATTTCTAATCTCTGCTCCTCCGTGCTTCGTTATGCAAGTTAAACCGTTGCTCCGGTTGTTACTGCAACCGCTTTAACATATTAACCCGCATTGGGCCAGCGTGGTGTTGTTATGGCCCAAATGATAGAGAAGAGTAGACTGTATCACGTCTCACATCATATCAGCCGAGAGACGCCCACTGCTGAGCATAAGCCTCCCCCAAGGATCTCCAAACCAATCGATCCTGCGCTGCCCTCATCCAACGGCTTCCCGTGACCCTCACCAAATCCGCGGCCCTCACCAGATCACAATCATCATAAAATTAAAAAGTGTCAATTTATTTTGGTTTTGTGTATTTTATTATATTTTAATTTTATGTAATTTAATATATTATATATTATTTGATTTATAATTCAATCTAATTTGTACCTAATTTAAGTTCAATTTTATTTTTATTTTTGTGATGACTTTAATGATAATTAAAATAGTTTGTTTTGATTTTAGTCACTTTATATTAAATTTAATTAATTTAATTTGATTTTTATTATGATTTAAGTCGATTGTATAGATTTCAAACAATGGACATAATTGGTCTGAAATAAAAGATTTTATTTTTTATTTTTTTATAGTCAATTTATTTAGCAATAAATAAAGCCCCACGTTGTGTCCTAAGCACATATCTGATTTGAAGGAGAGAGGAAATCTTCGCAGCGTTACCGATTAGAAAATGAACTGATCTGAATCAGTCCAGGCTTTGGGTTAATCCAGGTGTTTGTCTGCCAGCACTTTTGTGTAGCAGTCGTCCTCTTTATGTATTGAACTTTATTTGATCTAATTGCAATACAATACAAATATTTTTTCTTGGGCACGAGTGATAACAAGACAAAAATACAAGCAATAGGCGACTTTATTGCTAAAGGAACTCTTTCAAGACAACTTGTATCATAATTAGGTGAAAGGTGTTAAAGTAGCAACACGTCTATATAAATGGTTTTTACTTTGTCAACAGTGAAATCGTTAACATCAGTTGTTGACATGTTAAAAGTTGTCGCAATAAAAACAAAAATTAAAACCGACTTAAAAATACTGAAAAGGATAAAATAATGAAATTTAAGTAGGTATTCATCCCCTAGAAACATATTTTTGGAGTCAGTGCTTCACTTTCTATTGTTTTTGGAAACCACTTAGCACCAACTCCAAAAATATGTTTCTAGGGGATAAATACCTACTTAAATTTAAGTATTTTATCCTTTTCAGTTTTTTGAAGTCGGTTTTAATTTTTGCTTAAATTTTTTTTTCACAATTTTCAGTGATAACTTTCTACGGTCGAAGCTAGATGGATGACCGTCAACTTATATTGTTTCCTAATATCGTATCGTTTCACCAAAAAGTTATTGGAAAAGCAAGAATTCGCAATTTCGCATATGTAGACGACTTAATAATTTCAGTTTTTTTTTTATTTAAAACCAAAGACCCAACTGTTTTTGAAAAAAAATTTATGGGGCCAAATGGCAGCTATTCCGCATCGAACAAAAAAAGAATCACGTAAATCGGATCAGTAATCTCGGCGTAATCGGTGTACATACATAGAAAAAAAAAAACGTACCGGCCGAATTGAGAACCTCCTCGGTTTTTGAAGTGGGTTAAAAAAGTAAAGTAGACGTGTTATCAAATGAATTTAGAAATATTACTTTTGTTAATGCCTACATTTATAGTAATAATAATGATATTCATACACTCATGCCTATTAACCTAGCCCAAAGTAAACATAATTAAGAGCTTGTGTTAACTAGATAACAATGAAATAATGATAATCATAATATAAATATTAGAAATATGCATATACACATCCATGACATGTGAACAAAATATGCACGTCACTACTCATCATACAAACATTTGCTTCCACCGGGATTCAAACCCGGGACGCCCGTCCGAGAAGCCTGTATAGCAAGGAGCACGGACCACTCGGCCAGCCGGCTGTCAAAGCATTGTAAGCCTCGTAATACTTCAGGGAGATTATGACAGTAAAACATTATTGTGTCAGGAAACGGAATAGAGAAAAACCCCTATTCCGTCTCCTGAAGCAGTATCAATACTATACAAACATAATTATCATTTGGTTGTAAATGTCTGTAACTTACTTCAAGTTCCTTAATCAGTTGAATCTACATTTACGACATTGTTATGCTGGTAGCTAGAACACGGTATTTCTGCTGATTGTGGATTTGTACTCTAAGACCTGACTTCAACTTCAAAGAACCGTGAATCGCATATGGACTCTACTTACCGCTTTGCATCAGGCGCTGTTGAGTCATTGGACATTAAAATAATGTCTTAGTTTAATTTCATAATTCGATTCTGATGTTAAGATTACTCTAGAATTATCTGAGCATTAAAAGTGATCAAAAAGTATTAGTTCTCGAAAAGAAAACTTATTAGAGTGCTGCATCGCTCTTATCGTTTTTTAAACATTTAAGTAATGCAACAAACAACATAGGACTCTATCATTGCAATTTCAGTATAAAATTGCTGTTTAGAGACAGTCCGTTCTTTATTACATTACGTTTTTTTTTTTTTTTTTTTTATACCACTAAGGTGGCAATCAAGCATACGGCCCACCTGATGGTAAGCGGTTACCGTAGCCTATGGACGCTCGCAACACCAGGGGTATCACTTGCGCGTTGCCGACCCTGTAAAAACTTTTTCAAACCCTTTTTGAAGAACCCCATGCTGTACTCGTTCGAGAAAACCTCTGCAGGGAGGTCATTCCACAATCTGAGCGTACGCGGGAGAAAGTTTCTCTGAAACCGCACAGTACGAGACCATTTTAGTTCCAACGTGTGAGGATGAATTCCCTGCCGATGGCGAGCGGTGCGATGGTAGAAAGAGGCCGTGGGCATCATGTCAAATAATTCCTCAGAACACACTCCGTTATACAACCGGTAGAACACACATAAGGAAGCATAATCTCTCCTTAGGCTTAAGGGTTCAATACCGCTTGTGAGTTCGGGATCGTCGACGATTCTCATAGACGATTCTCATTTTCCGTATGGCTGTTATGCTTGATTTGCGTCCGTATATACAATCGTAACTTCTAATACCCTACACTGATTTACATTCAGTTCTATGCGTTGGGTACGTGAAAATGAAGTTCTATTTCATTTTCACGTACGCAAACTTTCATTACTTAATTTTCAATTTATTCCCAAAATTAACAAAGAAAGACTCCCTAACTTTGTCTTCCGACGTTGATTTGGATAAAAGGACTCGAGCCTGATCTGAAATAGGATTTCGTTTGTAATTAACACAAAGGGTTCTGGTTTTAATGAAAGGAATGTGTTTTTGATGTCTTTCTTATGAAAACGAATGATATAATATAATATAATATTCATACACTCACACCTAATATCTAGCCCAAAGTAAGCATCTTAAGAGCTTGAATATAGCTGACGATGAGTATGAAGGTAGAGAGAGGAAGATGGAAGATGATTAAATTGGATTCATGATGAGGAGACATTCTTTCCCTTCATCATACCTAATGGTAAGTGAGGACAAGGCCGAAAATGGAAGCGAGCTACACCTAGATTCCTCAACCACAGAGGAACTGGCTATCTCACCTCCAACTGCCGGAACACAACAATGCTCCTAACATTACTGCTATGGCTTATGGCGGCAGACTTGGGTAAGTTGGGATAGTGGTGGCCAGGCGAACTTAGAAAAGCCCTCCTGCCAACCAAGTTTGTTTTATCAAGTAACATGAATAATAAAAGAATCGTTTGCCAAATAATATCTAAGCTAAATGATAAATTTAATCACGTAGTTATATTAATACGATTACATGAATAAGTAGCACAATTTCTATAAAGATGACTACATTGGATAAAGTAAACTAATTGTGTTTTGCCAATCGTCGCCGAAATTTACACTGCTTTATTTTTATTATTTATTTTCGGTGTAATGACAGGATACTCTTGTAATTCCCGCCAAGAAGAAAGCTTAATATATGATTACGGACATTTTTTTTTATACACTCGCATCATTAAGAGCTTGTGTTATGGATACTAGATAACGGAGAAATAATGATAATAATATGTATATAAATATTAGAAATATACTAAATAAACATATAAACATCCATGACTCGTAAACAAATGCTCGTGCTCATCATACAAACATTTGTTCCTACCGGGATTCGAACCCGGGACCTCTTGACCGAGTAGCCTGGGGTACAGACCACTCGGCCAGCCGGTCGTCATTACGGCATTGTTAGCAAAAGTAAATTTGTACATAACAGACAGACAGACAAACATTATGACATTGTTAGTTAGCATTGTTTTTTGTGATAGACTTAGGGGATTTTTGACGATTTAAAAGAGCTTCTCAGGCCTCAAAAATCAATAAAGAAAAACAGTGAATAATTATTCATAATTGTTTCCCTGCCAATATCACACACGCCTACATACAAACACAATTTATATGAAGCAGGAGATCAAACGCATTCCATTAATTTATTACAGATACCCTTTTGATACAGAATTACATTTCGGAAACAGCAAATAGCGAATCAGTTTAAGTTACCATTCGAATGAAAATCACTGGGAATCGTTTAAATAATAGATAGTATCGTTTCAAACGAGATTCGATCCGAGTAATTATTTCAATAATTAATCGGAAATGTTTGTAATCAGAAATGTTTACTTAGTGCGGGCATAGTGTAAATGTGGACAGTAAGATACTATTAGTTCATTTACCTTTTCAATCTGGCACTACCGATATTCGTTAACCGAATATTAGACAAATATTGGAACTACCGCAACAATAAAAAGGTAGTAAATGAATTATGTATTGTCACGGTTCTAAACCCGTCTTCCAACCTATTACATACTTACTTGATTTTCAATAATAAAATCCATACAAAACAAAGCATCACATTTTGGAGACCTCTAATTAAATATTCTACGACTATATTAATATTAGCTTTTACTTGTTTTTAATACAAATATAAACACATCAATTGTTATTGTAAATAACTTATTATGATCGGTCTACTAATGACAGATATTGTATCGGTTAACGCCGGTACCTACATTTGAATTATATTATTCTGATTATAATTCCAAACACCCTCCAATTGAAAATTATTCGAACTTGGACACAAGCCTTTTTGTCCAATCTAATTTGATCAATAAACTATATTTATTGATTAATATAGTTTAATTGTGTTTTTCTGCTATAATGGATTACGTGGAATATTCTGATTAACAAATTTAAATAAGTTTGTGAATCAGAATCTACCATTAGTTTCGGCCATAGAGAATACCATAGTATGAACCGTTCTTTAATTTATCTATTATTTATGGTAGCATGATTCTTAACATCGTAACTCCCACTACCATTTCTCGAAATATTCTAGAACATTTGGAGTATATAAGCTTATAGTCCGGAGAAAGAGGCTCTCTTGCATTTTCGCCGGCTATTGCTTAAATACTACAAATCTGAGTAAATATTACTTTGTGCGCGATCCCCGTACTTATTTTGGGTGAGTGTGTTATTAACCTATAATTCTAACGTTTTGCATCTAGTTTTTATTAATTTAGTATACCTAGTCTGAAATCAGCTATTTGCTAACAGCTATTTGATTAACGTAATAATTATTAGTTCTTGCACTAATAGATCATGGTAACCTTAAGATACTTTGTAGTAGTAAAATTGCAAAACGTTATTTAATATTATTTTGATTTTATTTCTAATATATCATACTGAGTTTGTAATCATGTGAAACGTTCCACTAAATGGATCGTGGTCAGATTACAATCCACAGCTATATCTCTTTTAACAATTAATCTCTGTAAAATTATTTTCTATGAGACCACTAAGAAGGGTGCGTTTACAATGTCTCTCGAATTGATCGACTATTTTATTCTAATGAATTTAATATTTTCATAACAAGTAAATACTATTTTATACTATAATATTAAATGTTTTTTTAAATAGCATAAAGTGATCACATGTTGACCTTTGTTCGACCTTAAGCCTATATATTTTTGGTCACTTTATTACCCTTAGAGTTCTTTTATATCTTATTTTTAAAACATTTCAATTGTAGCTTCGTGCCTTTATACCCTAACCTTAGTCGGTCGAACTTTAGCGAACACCTGTTCATATCTTTTAAAATAACATTTCAGGGATCCTACCTACGGGCAGCCGCCTACCCTGCTGCTCCGTGCTGTGCTTCGGGCCACACTACCGGCCGAAGCTGAACCCACGCCGACCACGCTGGTAGCCGACGTGGCTTGTTCCTGCTGCTTCCTTCGCTAACCGTCGAAGCTAAGTCCCCTTTTTTTCCACTGGGAACCACCGAGCTAGGACCTATTATCCACGCCCTGAGCTAATAAATAGTGTTAAAGTAACTATTCTTTTATTTCGTTCTATTCTGCACACCTGGCCGTGCTTCACACGGCTAGAGCGTGACAGTGGCGCCCAGCTCGCTCAGGGTTCTTCGCTCTGTGGTTCTCATTTTCTTTTCTTTTTTAATTTTTTGTTTTAGGTGGGTACCTACTTTTAAATTTTTAGTTTTATTTTATTTTTTAACTTTTAACTTTTAACTTTTAATATAATTAAAAGTCCGTGGAATTATCATTAGGTGATAGCCCTATGCTATCACTAGATATTATTTAAAAAATAACTCTCTTTTGCCATTTTGTTAGTTTTTATTAGATACCCACTCAAAAAAAAATTTTTTTCTTTAACGCTGCAATTGAATTGTTTTGCACACACTCGCCCTAGTTCCTTTTTTTTTTAAATTTTAACTTGGTATTTTACTATGGCTGAAAATAGTATTAATTTCCTTTCGTTACAAAAGTCCGAGCTCGAATATGAGGTTGCCTTGCGTGGTCAAACTCCGGCTGATACTGTGTTGGAGTTAAGAAAACAAATTGTTAAATTGAGTAAGGAATTTCCAACTGAAACAATTTTACTTTCTCATTTACCTCCTTCTGAGGATTTAGACGGAGTTGTGGCTTGTTTGGACAAATCTTTAAAAAATATAAAAACTTTAAATAACAAATTCGATAAAAATTTACTATTGAGAACGGAAGTCTTACTCAACCATACTTATCACCGGATGAATAGGATCGAAGTTGACGATGATGATTTGGAGGCGGTTCTTTCCGACTGCAAACAAAATTTTGAGTCGCAAATGACCGACTTTAGAAGATTATCACCATCTAGTAAGACTACCTTTTCTATTAACGATTTGCAAAAGGCAATTGGTGGTCTAACCGTTGATCAAAACCGTACTCCGGATTTATCAAAACTTAAATTTAATGGCAAGTCGTGTGTGCGTGCGTTCGTTCAAAAAGTGGACGAATTTGTTGAGGCAAGAGGCATTGATCATGATAAGTTGCTGTCTTTTGGTTATGAAATTTTCACGGAAGATGCTCTTCATTGGTTCCGGTGCATCAAGCCCAAGGTGGATAGCTGGTCTCAAGTCGTTGTTGCTCTAAAAGCAGAATTTAGTCCACATGATTTTGACTACCAATTTTTGGCAGAAATTAGGGGTCGTTTTCAGGGCGAGGACGAGAACATTAGTGTTTACCTATCTATCATGGACGGTATGTTCTCTCGTCTTTCAAGGCCCCTGCCTGAGACTGAGAAATTAGAGATCATTTCACATGGCATCCGGCCTTGCTATGCTAACGCATTGGCTTCTGTTTGGCCGGTGCTAAACATTGACACGCTTAAGGCTGTATGCCAAAATTTTGAAAAGGTACAATGCCACTTTAAAAAATTTAATGAGCCTTCTGCTGCTAGTTCTTCAACTCTAGCTCCTGAATTCGCTTATAAAGGCAAATCCAGCGCTTCTGTTAGTGTTGAAAAACCTGCTTATAAATCTTACAACGGTACTATAAAACCGAAGTCTTTTGTTACTGCTGTAGCTTCAGCAACCCTATACTGCCCGAGGTGTCGTACTAACTCACATAGCCTAAAGGCTTGTACACAACCAAGAACAATAATATGTTTTAAGTGTGGGAAAAAGGGTGTACGTACTCCAGATTGCACTAAATGCAACCCAAAAAACTAGTTTGCCAGGATTGGAGAAAAAGCGACCCTCATCGCTCAAAATTTAATAATCTCTGCAGTGAGACCGAGTGGAATCAATGGTTATCCTATGTTTCGAGCGCCTTTTCTAACCACTCGGTGTCTCCAATCCTAGATTCTCAAAATATATTTTCACGCCCTTATATAAACGTATATGTCAATAATAAGAAACTCGTTGGTCTCTTGGATACTGGTTCAGGCATATCTTTATTGGGTAATAGTTTTAATGAATATTTCAAAAAACAAAATTATAAAACTTATTCTTGTAATCCGTTACAGCTTTCTGCAGCTGGCGGTCAAAGATTCTACGCTTGTAAATATCTAAATTTACCTTTAACTTTTAATACCAAAACCTATAATATAAAACTTTATATTGTACCAGAAATACAAAACAACCTAATCTTAGGTATGGATTTCTGGAGAACTTTTGGATTGTTTCCTAGGGAACTCGATGGCCTAGTAGTCAAAGCATCTCAGGAGGCTAACATTTCTAACATAGCTCTTGACGAACCTAAACATATTTTTTCATACGCTCAACTATCGGAGGAACAAAAGGAAGCTGCTGATGATATCATTTTCAAATTTCGCGGAATTTCTTATGAGGAATGTGGTTTGGGTCGTACTTCATTGATAACTCATGCTATCGATACTGGTGATGCGGTTCCTATACGACAACGATATTACCGTATGTCTCCTCAAAAACAATCCATCCTCGGTGGTCAACTAGATGAGATGCTTAGGGAAGACGTTGTTGAACCATGCGAAAGCCCCTGGTCTAATCCCGTTCTCCTTACACCTAAGAAAAACGGTGAATATAGGTTTTGTTTAGACAGCAGGAAACTAAACTCTGTCACTCGTAAGGATGCCTATAGCTTACCTTATATCACTGAGATACTTGATAATCTCAGAGATGCTAAATATCTTTCCAGTATTGATCTCTCAAAATCTTTTTGGCAGGTTTTAATAGAGCCTGAAGATCGATGCAAGACTGCATTCTATATCCCCTCTAGGGGAACCTTTCAATTTAAGTCTATGCCCTTCGGGTTAACCAACGCACCCGCTACGCAGCAAAGATTGGTAGATTTGCTCTTTTATGGGCCTGAATTTGAAAATAAGGTGTATGTTTTTATCGATGACGTCATTATTGTGTCAAATACGTTTGAGGAACATATGTCTCTACTTTCGCGTGTTCTAGAAAAACTAAAATACGCGAATCTTACAATAAACTTTGAAAAATGTCAGTTTTTCAGGGAAAAACTAAGATATTTGGGTTACGTCGTTGATTCGAGTGGTCTTCATGCAGATCCAGAGAAGGTAGAAGTTATTAAAAACTATCCTACACCATCGAATAAGAAGGAAGTTCGTCGTTTCCTGGGTACTGCCTCTTGGTACCGTCGTTTTATACCTAACTTTAGCACTTTGGCTGCACCCCTTAACAAACTTACCTCTCAAGGTAAGACTGCACCTCCTTTTGCTTGGACGCCGGAGGCAGAGTCTGCATTTAATAAACTCAAAGAGTGTTTGTCATCACCTCCCATTCTATCTTGTCCTGACTATTCGGAACCCTTCCAAGTTCACACCGACGCCAGCGATTATGGTATTGGTGCGGTACTGACTCAGATCCAAAACGGGGAAGAGAGGGTTATAGCCTACATGAGTAAATCTTTGTCAGCCCAAGAACGCAACTATAGCGCTACGGAGCGCGAAGCACTCGCAGTAATTGTGGCTATAGAACATTGGCGGTGTTACTTGGACAATGGTAGGAAGTTTACCGTATATACAGACCATTCCTCTTTAAAATGGTTTCTCAATATAAATAACCCAACAGGACGTCTAGCTAGGTGGGGAATTCGTCTATCTGCTTTCAACTTCGACATTAAACACAGACGTGGAAAAGACAATGTTGTTCCAGACTCCCTATCTCGCGCTGTACCTGTAGCGGCTATAGATAGTCCATCTTCATCACCAGTATCAGATCCTTGGTACTCGGAGATATTTGTCGGTTGCAAATCCTCGCCTACATCTTTTCCAAATTATAAAATAACTGAAAATAAATTATATAAATTCATAAAAACTTTAAATCCCTTAACTAAGGAATTTGAATGGAAAGAAGTAGTCCCAAAAGACAGTCGCACTGGTATTATTATTGATAATCACTCTAATCCTACTTCTGGTCATCTCGGTATTTATAAAACTTTAAAGCGTATATCTTTAAAATATTTCTGGCCTAGTATGCATAAAGATATTGCTAACTTCGTAAATAATTGTGATGATTGTAACTCTCATAAACATGCTAATCACCCTACCTTAGGACTTATGGGTCGACCTAAGGAATGCTCTAGACCATTTCAAATGATTAGCGTGGATTTGGTTGGTCCATTACCTCCATCTAGGAAGCAAAATACAATGCTGCTTGTCGTAACTTGTTGTTTCTCCAAATATTCATTATTATTTCCTATACGGCGAGCTACTGCCGAAGTTATAACTAATATTTTAGAAGAAAAAGTTTTTCATGTACATGGCATTCCCAGTACAATTCTGATGGATAACGGAAAACAGTTCGTAAGTCAAAAATTACAACATATGTTTTCTCAATATAAAGTACCTAAAGTACGGTATACGCCTAAATATACGCCGCAAGTAAATACTGTCGAGCGTTATAATAAAACTATTATGACGGCTGTTTCCACTTTCATCAACGAGGATCACAGGATTTGGGATCTAAATATACCAAAAATTCAGTTCGCTCTCAATACTGCTGTAAGTGAAGTAACGGGATACTCCCCATCGTTTCTGGTCTTCGGGAGAGAATTGGTTTCGTGTGGTTCTCACTACGTTGACGTTGATCAAACTGACGATATAGTTTTCGCACCTCGAGATGTCTATGCAGAAAATACTGGAAAACTTAGGAAAATCTTTGACCAGGTCCAAAGTTCTCTAATCAAATCGCATGCTCGTAATTGTGGTCCTTATAATCTTCGTCGCAAAAACTTTGACTTTAACGTTAATGATATTGTCTGGCGAAAAACTTACTATCAAAGCGACAAAGATAAGCGATTTTCTAAAAAACTTGCTCCTAAATATATTAAATGTCGTATTAAATCTAAACTGTCGCCCTTGGTCTATGAATTAGTTGATATGAAAGGAAAAAATCTAGGTTCTTGGCATATCAAAGATTTTAAAGTAAATAATTACTCTTAACTAATGTAAAATAATAAAATTACTAACATAACTTAAAATAATAATCTTACAATTATGGTATTTATAGTCTACAACTATAAATATAATAATTTCAAAAACTACAAACTAACACTTAATCTACAACAAACATACATTCTGATGTATTGTTTTTTTTAAATAATTTAAATAAAATATAAATATTATTTAAAATAAGAAAACAGCTACTTGTCTTATAAATCTGTCTTGTTTTTTTTGGTTCTATCCCAATGAATTTTTGTTAATTTTTTTCTGGTTGTTTTATGTGTTGTTTTTAACAAAATTTCCTCCATTTTCTCCAATTCTAACTGGAGAATGCTTTACTTAAACTACGCTCTTATTCTTTTATAGAATACTATGAGGTATCTCTTGCTTTTACTTTCACAGCTGTGACCTTTTTGTTTTCCGGTTGCTAAACAACCGATTACTCTCTTTTGCCTCGCATCTGTAGTCCTATGTACTACCAAGACTCTAAATCTTGTATTGTCGATACCTCTCGTCAATGTTGCAGGGTAATCTTTTGCAGTTGTGTTGTATTTTGAGTGTCTGAATGTTCTATATAACTATTACTCTAGTTTTAGTTTCTTATTGAGAGTGTAGATTTCTTTAGTGGATTTTGGACTAGCAAAATCCTACACTAAAGGGGGGGATATGTCACGGTTCTAAACCCGTCTTCCAACCTATTACATACTTACTTGATTTTCAATAATAAAATCCATACAAAACAAAGCATCACATTTTGGAGACCTCTAATTAAATATTCTACGACTATATTAATATTAGCTTTTACTTGTTTTTAATACAAATATAAACACATCAATTGTTATTGTAAATAACTTATTATGATCGGTCTACTAATGACAGATATTGTATCGGTTAACGCCGGTACCTACATTTGAATTATATTATTCTGATTATAATTCCAAACACCCTCCAATTGAAAATTATTCGAACTTGGACACAAGCCTTTTTGTCCAATCTAATTTGATCAATAAACTATATTTATTGATTAATATAGTTTAATTGTGTTTTTCTGCTATAATGGATTACGTGGAATATTCTGATTAACAAATTTAAATAAGTTTGTGAATCAGAATCTACCATTAGTTTCGGCCATAGAGAATACCATAGTATGAACCGTTCTTTAATTTATCTATTATTTATGGTAGCATGATTCTTAACATCGTAACTCCCACTACCATTTCTCGAAATATTCTAGAACATTTGGAGTATATAAGCTTATAGTCCGGAGAAAGAGGCTCTCTTGCATTTTCGCCGGCTATTGCTTAAATACTACAAATCTGAGTAAATATTACTTTGTGCGCGATCCCCGTACTTATTTTGGGTGAGTGTGTTATTAACCTATAATTCTAACGTTTTGCATCTAGTTTTTATTAATTTAGTATACCTAGTCTGAAATCAGCTATTTGCTAACAGCTATTTGATTAACGTAATAATTATTAGTTCTTGCACTAATAGATCATGGTAACCTTAAGATACTTTGTAGTAGTAAAATTGCAAAACGTTATTTAATATTATTTTGATTTTATTTCTAATATATCATACTGAGTTTGTAATCATGTGAAACGTTCCACTAAATGGATCGTGGTCAGATTACAATCCACAGCTATATCTCTTTTAACAATTAATCTCTGTAAAATTATTTTCTATGAGACCACTAAGAAGGGTGCGTTTACAATGTCTCTCGAATTGATCGACTATTTTATTCTAATGAATTTAATATTTTCATAACAAGTAAATACTATTTTATACTATAATATTAAATGTTTTTTTAAATAGCATAAAGTGATCACATGTTGACCTTTGTTCGACCTTAAGCCTATATATTTTTGGTCACTTTATTACCCTTAGAGTTCTTTTATATCTTATTTTTAAAACATTTCAATTGTAGCTTCGTGCCTTTATACCCTAACCTTAGTCGGTCGAACTTTAGCGAACACCTGTTCATATCTTTTAAAATAACATTTCAGGGATCCTACCTACGGGCAGCCGCCTACCCTGCTGCTCCGTGCTGTGCTTCGGGCCACACTACCGGCCGAAGCTGAACCCACGCCGACCACGCTGGTAGCCGACGTGGCTTGTTCCTGCTGCTTCCTTCGCTAACCGTCGAAGCTAAGTCCCCTTTTTTTCCACTGGGAACCACCGAGCTAGGACCTATTATCCACGCCCTGAGCTAATAAATAGTGTTAAAGTAACTATTCTTTTATTTCGTTCTATTCTGCACACCTGGCCGTGCTTCACACGGCTAGAGCGTGACAGTATAGACGCTCGTAGCACCTTGGGCACTACTCTCGCATTGTTACCGTAGCCTATAGACGCTCGTAGCACCTTGAGCACTACTCTCGCATTGTTACCGTAGCCTATAGACGCTCGTAGCACCTTGAGCACTACTCTCGCATTGGTACCGTAGCCTATAGACGCTCGTAGCACCTTGGGCACTACTCTCGCATTGGTACCGTAGCCTATAGACGCTCGTAGCACCTTGGGCACTACTCTCGCATTGTTACCGTAGCCTATAGACGCTCGTAGCACCTTGGGCACTACTCTCGCATTGTTACCGTAGCCTATAGACGTTTGTAGCACCTTGAGCACTACTACGCATTGTAACCGTAGCTTAGGACCTGGATGTAACATTTGATTCTAAGCTCACATTTTACAGTCATATCCCTAGTAAAAGAATGTTTTAGACGCCTAGGATTCGTTCTTCAGAATTCTCGCGATTTTAAGAATCCCCAAGTTCTCAAGCTTCTATGCAATGCACTCGTGCGTAGTAAACTCGAAGCTGGTAGTTGTGTGTGGCATCCCCATGAGAGCACCTACACCTTAATGCTTGCGAAAGTTCAGAAGGAATTTCGAAGGTATCTGTACAGGCGCATTTATGCATAATTATCCACATTTGTAACCCTCTTTATTTATCTTAAGAGTTCTTGGCTTTGATTCTCTTAGACTGCGCAGGGAAAAAATCAAATTTGTTTCAGTCTAAAAAGCCTACGTGGTTATATTGATGCTCCCGATCAACACAACCATCTGAGTCAGCTATACACAGCAGCCAGCTATATACAGCGTCCCAGACAGGTACACCTGGCGGCGTACAGGGCGACCTCGCCGCCAGTTTGCTCCGCCACGTACCCGCACCGCGGCCCGTGCACAATCCCCTCTCTGCCGAATACTAAATGAAATAAATGCGCCCCTGGCTCATCAACGTGAATGCGATATGTATGCGGATGGATGGAAGGATTTTTTTTTTTTTTTTTTATACAACTGGATGACAAACAAGCTGACGGCCCACCTGATGGAAAACGGTTACCGCCGCCTATAGACACCTGCAATAACAAGCAAAAATCACTTGATATTGCAGGTGCGTAGGATATTTCTTATAGTTCTCTAATGTTTTGCGTGAAGAATGAATCTGAGTCGACCTGTATCTAATGAAGTATATCTTATAGGTTTATTTTAATGTTATTTTTACTCATCATCATCATCATCAGCCTATATACGTCCCACTGCTGGGCACAGGCCTTGATACATGGGAGAAACACATGAGGAGTTCGGGCCATAACACCACCACGCTGGCCCAATGCGGGTTGGAGGGTTAATGCGGTTGCAGTAACAACCGGGACCAAGGAGGAGCTCGAAATAACCAATTGTGATTGACCCATCCTGGCATCGACCATGGCGATAGCTCCTTATGTTTACTATCTGTGTTTTATTCTACAACTTTTTTTACTAATTAATGTAATTGGCACGTCTGTTTTAATTTGAAATAAATAAATAATGGCCACTCTCAGCCCCGCACCCATCTGAGAGAAACTGGCTATTTTACATCCAACTGTCGGAACACAATTAATGCCTGATAACATTATTGTTATGGCGGCAGACTTAGGCACAAGGATGGTAGCCAGGCAGACTTAGAAAATTCGAACAACCAACCAAACCGAGCAGAAAATTTCTGCCCCAACGGGAATTGAACCCCGTTCCTCTAGATATGGAGTAGGTGGTCTCAGCCACAAAGGCGGTTAAAATAATGAGAAATATTTTGGTATCGACTATAACAACTTGCAAACAAATTTTTAATCGACATAGCTTGGAACACGTCACTACTCTAGTATATAATTCAATAGAATAAGAACATAATAAGGGTTGCCACAACTTCGAGTTCAAAGAGTTTATATCGAATTTAACTTGGACGAGCAGAATTTAAAAAACTGCGTATGATCTTCTGATTCGAAATTCCTCGAACCTCGAAATTCTTCAACCAGTGAGTGTTGCCAATGATGATACAGATGTGAAACGTGGTCCTCTACTAACAGCTTTCTGTTTATGTTCACGTCACTCAGAAATGAGGACATTCGTTAGAGACTCAAGTAACTGAAATAACTCATAGGATTAGCAATTTTTATTTTTATTTTTATACAAAGCACGACAAATGACTCAACACCACCTGATGTGAAGCAGTAAGAAGAGTCCATATGCGAAGACAGCTAATGCAGTTCAGACACTGCTCCAGCCGCCTCCACCTTGCCGGCCCGAAAGGTGCTTTTTCACGCCTCTTTTGAAGGAACCCATTTCATAGGAAGGAGGGAACACATTTGCTGGCAAAGAATTCCAAGTTCTGGAAGTTCGACAAAGAAAAGAGCCACTAAATTTCTTTGTACGTGATGTTGAGGTGGAGACAGTGAATTGATGACTCCGAAGACCGGCACGCGTGCTCCTGAGTAGGATGAAGTGTCGCATATAGCACGCAGAACGGACAGTCGATGGTGAAAGGCGGCGTGTGGAATCGATGGACCCGCCTACGTGCCTATCGGTTATAATAAAGGGTAACATGATGTACTGGTGATTTTCAAATGCGAGATCTGTTTTTACTTCACATTCATGAATGCAAATAAACACTTTGACTTTGACTTTATAATGACGAAATATACCTTCATGCCGAATGTCATCTAAATCAGTAAGGTGGCTCAGGAGTTTCAACGTAGCATACAGGTTGACAGAGAGACAGACAGACTGATACTTTCGTATTTCGAAATTAGTATTCATTATAAAGTGGGCTTGGATAATGGCAACCCTAGATATGGCAGACAATATCCTCCATTTATTTGGTATACGCTGTTAATGATACTTAAATAGATCCATACATAACTCAGCACAGCAATTCTAAAGTCAATTACATTTCAAACAATAGTGTATTCTAAATACTAGTCGTTCAAGGTTGATTTCTGCGTAAATCGTCTTTGTAATTTACTTAAAAATTCATTAACTCCGGAGGCTTCTATCTAAATTGTATCGTTATTAGGAGAAGCGTAAAAGTTTGCATGTAAATTAAACTTTATTGCCAACACAAAGGGATTATTTTTGGTTATTAGAGCAAGTTTTTAGCGAAAACTGTCTCGTTAACGTCTCTGATAATTTGTATATTCGGACCAGTCCCCTTATTCTCAATTGTCGGATTACGGATTCGATTCGAAAAGTCACATGCCGTCTCGCTTTGACGCACTGCGATAAAAAGTGACAGGTGTAGAGATTCCGAAATTCGAATATTTTCCGACAGTTGAGAATAAGGGGGCTGAGATTTTTTATAATGTAAGTGAAATATGATTTCTTTGTAATTATTAAAATAAGAGCCACTTAAAATCACGGTCGTTATATATATATATTATACTTACAACGTTTCATCTTCATTAAAAATCGAATAATATTTTGAATGGATAATTTTAATATTTTGTGCGCACTTGTTTAGGTAACTAAAACAAAGCAACTCGCCGTGGTCGATCCCGGGATGGGTTATCTCACCAACCTTCCCATGGGCTGTAACAATCGTTCAGTTAGGCAGTCCGAAACATGGAAGAGTATGCTGCTACTTGCTCGGGGCTATTTCACAGCACACCTTCTTGACTCCTTACTAATTAGGACCTTTCGACATGTTTCTTTAATAATAAAAATAGAAATAATAATAAAATTTATGAAGAAAAATGTGTACAAAGTTTTACATAATATTCCTTACAATTTAAAAAATAATAAATACGAATTTATACAATTTGCCTGAACTAGGTTGAGACCTGTGCTTCAGGCGATAAATTGCCTTATACTATTTTAATGCTTTACATTAAATAAATAAAAACGCAATCATAAAAGTGGAAGTGACAGCTCTGCTATTTTAAATATTAAATATTAATCTACTTATAAAAGAAACGTAAAAAATTACTTATACTATTTGCATCCTGTAATAAACTCTTCAGTGTGTTTGTAGGACAGAATTTGTAATTAATTAAATAATAGTTTTTAACAAATAAAATAATTAATTCCAAAAATACTTAGTGCCTCATTAACTCTATTATACAGGAGAGGACCTGAAAATGTAAAGAATCTATGTGTAAACATATTATTATAATTATTTAGAGGTAGAATTCATGACCCAGACTACAAATCTTTCCGTCTTTTGTTTATTGTTCCTTTATTAGAAGAAAGCATCGTATGTTGCTTTAATGTTTTTATTTATTTTTACCACTAGATGACAAACAAGCTGACGGCCCACCTGGTGCCCAACTGTGGAAACTTTTATAGGCTCAAGACTCCGGTAAGATGTTGGTGGTTAGATTTTATTTTATACTACTAGATGACAAATAAGCTGACAGCCCACCTGATGGTAAGCGGTTACCGCCACATATAGACACCTGCAATAACAAGGAAAAATCACTTGATATTGCAGGTGCGTTGTCATCCTGAAGCCTAAGATGAAATGCCGTCCATGCCCAGTAATTACACTGGCTACCTTTTCCTTCAATTCGAAACACAGCGAACTGTTTCCCGGCTGAAATAAGAAAGGCGGTGGTACCTACCCAGACGGCCCTACATACGGGCCTACCACCTAGTAAAGATCTTAGAAAAATCCCTGCAACCAATCAAACCGAGCTGAAAATTCCTGGCCCCACGATGAAATAATTTTGAGAACTCCAGATCTGCGGAAGGTGGTGTCAACCAATAGCCCACAGAAGCAGTTGAAATGGCGTTTAGCTTTGTAGGTGAAATAATTATATCTCACGTAAAAAGCCAAACATAAATTCGTTTACAAGTTATTCATATTATGAACTAATATTTATGGCGTCATCATTTTTAAATAAAGGTCTGAAGTCTAAGTAATTACTTGAAATATTGCTCCACTCAACAACCATTAAGTGAGTGTCTGGTTTCACGGCAATTAGAAAACAAGAAATTGTTCTGTTTATTTGTATAGACAAAGATATTACGCTAAAACAAATACAAAACTCAGCGAGGACGCTGAATAATTTCGCTTTGTCCATCTGCCTGTCTGTACTTTGCAGTAATTTTATTTTGATACTGCTGTACAATATCAAATAGCAACTTATCTAATATATAATAATAATAAAACCATTTATTAACTCTTCACAATAGTCTTCTTTCTTCTATAAAGATCTTAAATAACAATTACCTTGTGAAGAGTCTAGTACCTGAAATAGGGTCCAGAGGAACCTGTTAGGTTACTAGGCTCATCCCGCAGAAAAGTATGTATGAAGTGGTTCTGATGAGTGACAGTGTTAAGAAAATGTTATTTGGGGAAAGCCATAACTAATTATAAAATAAAAATGTAAAAATGACCCAAAGATAAAATACGGTCAACGATTGCAGATATCCCATGTAAGTATGTTGGGTAATGGTAGGTATTTGATTGATTAGTGAGGTTCTTGTATGTATGCGTAAGTGTGTGTGGTGAAGCGTGTAAATAGCTACCATAGAAAAATTCAGCTACCGAACTGCACTGCACGGTGTATTATCCTATGAGAGGGTTACACACAACATAAATGTATCAAAACAGTAATAAATGGGATCAATGCCACCAGCTAACTCACCAGCAGCACCTCGTCTCCACTCCTTGGTTCCTCACCACCACAATCGTACGCAGCAGAACTTGAAGTCTTGACAAAGGGTCGACCCTATTTACTTCAACACAATATTATGTCTAGCACAGCACAAACAGTTCAATAGTCCGAATTTGATGCGGTAAAGTTATTAATTAAATTATTTAATAATTTAAAACCGATAATACGGCGCGGTGCGGATGCGTAGCAAAAATCTTCTTTTATTTTTTAAAGGCGGTTGGCGGGCGAAAAAGCTGCGCGCCAAGACATGCGCAGTACATCCTTTTTCAATCAATTTCAAGACAACTAGCGCCATCTTGTAAGAGTGTTTGGTAACTCTGCTCAAAGGACACTGTGGTGGCGCCAGCAAACATATCATCCAAATTACTGCTTGAATAAAAATGTTGTGTGTATTTGTTGTAGAAATAATTAAAACAAAGCTGAATTATGAAAATTATAATAGACTACTTGCAAATTGAGGTAATAAGTAAAGCGCGTAACCAGTGTGTGTGTGTGTGTGTGTGTGTGTGTGTGTGTGTGTGTGTGTGTGTGTGTGTGTGTGTGTGTGTGTGTGTGTGTGTGTGTGTGTGTGTGTGTGTGTGTGTGTGTGTGTGTGTGTGTGTGTGTGTGTGTGTGTGTGTGTGTGTGTGTGTGTGTTGGTACCCCGCCCCACGATGAGATGGAATAAAGTATGAGACACTGGCAATATATAAAATTCTCGTGTCACACATTTAGTTACCATACTCCTTCGAAACTGCTTGACCGATTTTATGAAATTTTATGTGTATATTCAGTAGGTCTGTAAATCGGCTACTATCTATTTTTCATGCCCCTAAGTGATAGCGGTTGTCCACCCCTAACATTTTATTTTTATTTTTGGTCAATTTTTTTTTTTTTTATAATGTGGCATTAAAAAATACAAACAACCCTAATTTTTCACTCTTCTATCACCAACCCCTATTTTTAAAAGTCATTTTAGTAATTTAATCATTGGACATTTGATATATTAGACTAGAAATTCCTTAGAAATAATTTATATGGCAAAACAACGTTTGCCGGGTCAGCTAGTATTTTAATAAAAAAAAATTGTACCAATTAACCAAAAAAACATTTTTAGTGTTCCAAAAATGAGCGACCACATAATTAATTCCAATAGTATTAAAAAAATGTAACTTTAAATGGTACAATTGATAGCACATCAAGCGTTACCATTCAACCCTGAGACCACCCGTACTTTGTTTCTGATGGAGGTACCCGTACTTTGTTAACCGACTTCAAAAAAGAAGGAGGTTATATGTTCCACAGTATGTGTTTTTTTTTGTATGTATGTTCATCGATTTCTCGGCCAATTGTCAACCGATGATGGGATTCCAGGGAAATCGAGGGCATACCTCAAATTTTATAGGCACGTATGACATGTTTTGCTTTTTCCAAAGCTATTCAAGTATTTCCTACTGGCATTCACCATATTATGTTGATGAGCTGGTGATGGAAGGTACAACTCCTTAACGGTTAGGAGTTTGAAGATAATTCTTTTGATATTATAGGTACGATAATGGAAGGTAACGGTTACCGTAACGGTGTGTGGAGTTAGGTAATACTTTATCAGTGGCACAATACGATAACATGAAACAATATTATGTATTTCAACTAAAGACTGAGAGACAAACAAGTCGGTAGTGCTGTAGGTCATCCATCTAGCTTTTAAAAAATAATTAAATTCAAGTACCTAGGTGCTTATCTCCTAAAAATGATTTTTTGAAGTTGGTGCTTCTCTTTCCATTGTTTCTAGTAACGCTTAGCAACAACTCCAAATAAGACATTTTTAGGTGATAAGTACCTACATAGGCACTTAAATTTATTTATTTTTTAAAAGCTAGATGGGTCACCGTCAGCACTACTGACTTGTCTGTCTCTCAGTCTTCACCAGGTCCTTAAATATAATTATTTTTTCCTTTTTAGTAGTGTAACAGTTAAACTACGAAAGCCGCCTTTATCACAAACGGCGTAAGGGCAGTCTTAAGGCATCAGTTTGGCCTTAAGACTGCCTATACTACTCATATCAAAATAAAATCTAATATTTTTATGCAAAAAGGCTAGCATAAAATCATATGGGCTGATGGTAACTGATTACCGTAGCCCATAAATCTACGCCGGAGATCAGTACTTGCAACTTATCTTCAACACACGACATAGTAGAGATATTATCATTATTTATATTTGATGGCGATGGAGTAAAATTAGACTAGCACAGTGGCGGAAGCACCTTGATACCGGCTTGAACCATTTGACGTGCTCCAAAGACGCGCTATATATATATTTATTCAATTTCAGACAATAAAAAGTCCACATTACATTAATTCATAAAATCCAAAATTAAATTAAATCAAATGAAATTAAACTAAATTAAAATCTCAAATTAAAAGCTATGAGAATTGTCGACGATCCTGAGCTCACAAGCGGCATTGTACCTTTAGGCCTAAGGAGAGATTTAGCCTCCTTGTGTGTGTTCTACCGTTTTTATAACGGGGTGTGTTCTGAGGAATTATTTGACATGACACCCACCGCATCTTTCTATCACCGCACCGCTCGCCACCGGCAGGGAGTTCATCCTCACAAATTGGAACCAAAGTGGTCGCGTACTGTACGGTTTCGAGAAACTTTCGAATGAGCTTCCTGCTGAGGTTTTCTCAAATGAGTACAGCATGGGGTTCTTCAAAAAAGGCGTGAAAAGGTTTTTACAGGGTCGGCAACGCGCAAGTGATACCCCTGGTGTTGCAAGCGTCCATAGGCTACGGTAACCGCTTACCGTTAGGTGAGCCGTATGCTTGATTGCCTCCTTAGTTGTATTAAATAAATATGAGATTTGCAAAAGTAGTAAGAAGCACGTAGCACCTTGGGCACTACTGATGCGACTGCTCACCTCGAAAAACTTAAAAGAAACGTTACGCTGACAGCGTAGGACTCGAACTCCCCTACTCCTAGATAATACCACACTCTCCATTATCTGTCCCGACCCTAATTCTTAGTGGAACAGAATACTACTAAGTTGCCTGCACACACACTAAGATGTTCTGTATGATGAAAGTGTTTCCCCAGATAGCACTTTATACTTTCATGGTTAATAACATTTTGAATTAGACTTGCAAAAGACTTCTTTTATTTACCATGTATTTGTTTGTAACGAGTTCCAGATATTTTCCGTTGCATGCGCCATGATCACAGGTAGACTGCTGAAGCTGCGGGTAGAAGTCAACTACATTGCGGGCAGATATAACAGATATTTTCTCAAAACTAATACAAGTTTGCTTTCTTTAAACTAAATGTTAAATCTCTCTAATCCCTGCATCTAAGAAAGTGAAATTAAAAATTACATGTATTATTGACTGAATAAAATTATACGAGCTGGTATCGACAGAATTCAGAGTGCTTGTCTTTGTTTGCCACCCTTGTTGTGAAATAAAAACAAGGGCATAAGAACCATTAACTACCTTCAACCCTATTACCATTTATTTTATTTCGTGTTACGGCCCAATATTTGTATTTAAAGCACTTTCATTTATCAACAATAATAACATGGCTTCTTTCTAGTCTAACTTTGGAGTGGTAATTATTGTGTCAGTGTTATTAATAGCTGATCATCATTCATTGGGCTAAAATTTATTAATCCGTAAAATGATGATTTTCAGATAACGATTTCAGTACTAAGATGTGTACTGTAGTACACTTTTGACATATTGTATGTTTTAGCCCCTTTGCAATAAGAGTCAACATCTACGTTTGCTCAGGTAAAAACAAAATGATGCTCCCACCTGGTGGTAAGTGAGAACCGTCGCCTATAGACACAACAACAAGGAAAATATCACTTGGTATTGCAGGTCCGCTGTCATCCTGAGGCCTAAGATTAAATGCCCCCACGTCTAGTAATCACACTGGCTACCTTTTCCTTCAATCCGAAACACAGCGAACTATTGTACCGCCGTGATAGAAAAGGCATTGTTGCTTTTCTAGACGATAACTACCTACGTTCATCAAATAGTATTATTAGAGAAATATGGATATTACTGGTTGCTATTTTCTTTACGTTAAATATTGTCCTAATCTTAGAATAATTACGGCTAAAATGATAGATTTAATTATACCGTTCGTTCGAAAGTCAAACCAAAAATAGCTTTATGTAGGCGTATGGATCATGTAGGTGTTATTGCACATACAGGACGGTGAGAAGGGTAGTGGTATTTTCCGTTCCAATGCGGGGAAATTCTCCCTCCTCCTGCCCACAGAAGTTTGCAGTGAAATAAAACTGCCGTCGAATGTATTATGTTTGAGAAAAGTATGCTATCCTGAGCTCATCGCGGAGACTCATTTTGGCTGCTGGGATTTTTACAGGGTAGTCACATGAGTAGTGCCCAAGATACTACGACTGTCCGTAGTCCGTAGGCAGTCCGTAACAACGCATAAGTAGTGTCCAAGGTGCTACCAGCGTCTATAGACTGCAGTAACAACGGGTAAGTAGTGCCCAAGGTGCTACGAGTGTCCGTAGGCTACAGTAACAACGCGGGAGTAGCGTCCAAGGTGCTACGAGCATCTATAGGCTACGCTAACAACGCGTGAGTAGTGCCCAAAGTGCTACGAGCGTTTATAGGCTACGGTGACAACAGTTTAGTAGTGTCCAAGGTGCTACGAGCGTATATAGGTCACGGTGACAACAAGTTAGTAGTGTCCAAAGTGCTACGAGCGTCTATAGGCTACGGTAACAACGCGTGAGAAATGCCCAGGGTGCTACGAGTGTCTGTAGGTAACGGTAACCACTCACAATCAGGCGGCTTTGTTTGCCACCCTTGTCGTATATAAACTACTAGTGGATTCGCTTATCGCGCTAAAAGTTAACCTATGCCATTTCTTACGTGTAAGCTATCTCCATGCAAACTTTTATCTAAATAGGTTCAGTGGCTTAGAAAAGAAAATGTAGCAGACAGACGGTTACTTTCGCATTTTTCTGTATGAGGAAAATCTCACCGAGCTAAAGATTGTGATACAAGCTGAATGGAAATGAATATCAAAAGACACCGTAAAAAACTTGGCCGGTAGTATAGAAAAGAGAATGTAAGCCGTTATTATAAGTGCAAAAGATGACATATTCGTTGTTGATATATACAGAATGATGCCGTCAATACGACAATAAATTAAAACATAGGTTATATTACTTCATAGAAATGGTTAGCCACTTTCAAAAACATCTTATTCATAATTATGATAATTTCTTGACATTTGTATGAAATAATGTAACACTGGCAGCATTATTTCATAGAAATGTCATAAAATTATCAAATCAATAAAATGTTTTTGAAAGTGGCAAACCATTTCTATGAACAAATTTAGTCCATGTTTTAATTTACTGTCGTATTGACGGCACTACCCTGTATATAGCTTAAGATCATATAAAACGTTTAATTACTTACAAACTTTGATTTAAGTAAGATAGTGACAATTATTCTGAAACTATTATTTACCTCCGAATGAAATCATAAACAAAGGCTTTAATGGTTGGTTTTGTGCAACAAAGTTTATAATAACATGAGGATAAAAAATACTATTTTAATGTTGCCACTAAAATCTTTTTGGCTGGTAGAGATCGCTAGCTAGAGATAAACCTGCCTATGTATCTGTCTTTCTCGTTTGATTTCAATTTGTAACTTTGTTTGTAATCAATAAATAATATAATTTAAAAATTTCTAAAAAGTTTGTAATCAATATAGACAACCGCCTGGCCGAGTGCTCTGTACCCCTTGCTATGCAGGCTACTCGGTCAAGAGGTCCCGGGTTCTAATCCCGGTAGGAGCACATGTTTGCATGATAAGTAAGAGCATTTCTTTACGAGTCATGGATGTTTATATGTTTATTTAGTATATTTCTAATATACACATATACATATTATTAACATTATTTCTCCGTTTTCTAGTATCCATAACACAGGCTCTTAATGATGCTTACTTTAGGCTAGATAATAGGTGTAAATAGGTGGTTAATAAAAATATATATAATATACTTTATCTCTGTATGCAACAGGCAAGTAAGCATTGCTTTCCGTTACAGAACCCTGAAAAAGAGAACCTTGTAAAAAAACTCATTTTCTTTCTTTAAAAGAGTTGCCAAAAGCGAACACTGCCGATATGAAGTAATAACAAATATCCCTCAAACAGTCAGCGATCACAGTATACTAAGTACGAATGCAAATACGGAATCACTTATGAAGACGTCCCCCAACTTACTTTTTGTAGGAAAACGTGGCGATACCGTCTTTGAGGGTTCCACAGTTTTCACGGAAAATGCAAGTTTAATATTTCGACGAACGCTCAGATAACTTTGCAACTGTCGGTCTGTTTGCGCATGTCTACGATACGTTAAGTTAGTTTGTGTTCGTAAGCCGGTCGGAGAGCGCGTCGCGTTGTACGAACGCCCGTATTCGCGCAAACTTTCGGGATATTCAAAAAGTTGTGTTCGATATTTAATCTTTGAAAATTACGAGTACTTAATATTTTTAAAAACAAACTTTGTGCTTCTTGAGTGTTTTGAAACAGAAAAGAGGTTGGTCTGCTTTAGTTTTTAGTGCGAGTTTGACACTAACAGTGGTTGGCGGTTTTACTCAAAAACATTGTGTGCAGTGCAGTTATTTTTTTGTGAAGTGACCTGTGACCTGTTTCGAGTGTGTAAAACGGAGTCATTGAAAAGGTAACTTTGCTTGCTCTATTATAAAGTTTAAAACAGCATGTAATGGTCTATTCATAGACTAGTTGGCATTTGACCGGTTATATAAAAGTTTAATTTAAATAACAATCAGCTCGGTAATTTACGATCTATTCTTGTTACGGCTTTGTGCTGCTTAAAGGTCACAAAATTTAATTGTACCTAGTACCGAGGACAGTAATGGATTTTTATTTAAGTTTGGGTAGTCCAGTTTGAGCTACACTGTTGTAGCCGCCTCCAACTTGCCGGCCATGTTATAGGAAGGAAGGAACACATGCGGTGGGAAAGAATCAACAAGTTACTAAACTTCTTTGATACCTACCTTTTGGCTTGCTAACCGACATCCACATAAGCAGGTTTTTTATACAACTAGATGACCAACAAACTGACGGCCCACCTGATGGTAAGTGGTTACCGGCGCCTATCGACACCTGCAATAACAAGATCTCTTGATATTGCAGGTGCTTTGTCATACTGAGGCTTATGATGAAATGCCGTCCACGCCCAGTATTATTATATAAATAACTAGCGACCCGCCCCGGCTTTGCAGGGGGCAATGCTTATGTAAAAATTATGCATGTATTATACATATAAACCTTCCTTAAGAATCACTTTATCTATTGAAAAAAACCGCATCAAAATCCATTGCGTACTTTTAAAGATCTAAGCATACTTAGGGACAGACAGACGGCGGATAGCGACTTTGTTTTATACTATGTAGTGATTTCATTGAAAAATATTAAATATTTCTGACTACAACAAGTTCTACTGTCAGTTAACTTGTCATTGTTCCTGGCTGAAAGGGAAATTGCTTTTAAATTTTATTATCTCTCTGTGGGTTTATGCGGGTTTAACAGTCGCAGTTAATTTTAATAGTGGCGTTTAATCTAACGAACCGCTTTCTAACACGAATATTTTAATATAGGTTTTACTGCTACTACTTGCTTTAATTTTATGTTACGGCTTCCAAAGACGTTAGTCTTTTAATCAAACTCATCAGTAGCCTTAAGACAGACAGACGGTATGGCGTTGTTAGAAACTTAGTAATTGTTTTTGTTAGGTGATAGTCATGATTTTTTCATTCACTCGGTTTTTAGTACATCAGACTCATACTGACTCTCACACACTATATATACACATTGTTACATCATAAAACTGAAACTCACACGAACTCATCCTCACTATACATCTCTGTCTCTATTTACTACTTATACTATTTCACTTTCTCATAAGCTAATGTTCTTCATGTATATCAAACAGAAATAGAACTCGAGATAACAATCCCACTAATTCACAGCGGGAGGGTACTGTACCCCTAACACGAACATTTTTAAATTTCGAATCGTAATCGTAACGTTCACGCACGCTTAAAATTTCAAACAAAAGCCAGGAAAAAGCTAACGTAACGACTCGATACGATAGCAATTCGAAATTTAAAAGTGTTCGACTGACGAACGTTAGAGTTACTGGTGATCTGTTACACAGGTTTTGTAATACCGACATCAGTACCCCAGCACGAACACTTTTAAATTTCGAATCAATAAGCGCGTGTGAACGTTACGATTACGATTCGAAATTTAAAAATGTTCGTGCTAGAGGTACAGGCACCAGTCTATCACAATGTCACAGCGGTGGTTTTCATCACAATTGTACCACAGGATAGTTATACAGGCTGGAAAAAATATATGGGCCTTGCAGGGGAACTATTTTAAATCCTTTAGTTAGCTCATTTTACTGAAAAGAAACATTCCTTTATTTTTAAAAAGAAACGAAATTGCATTCAAAGATCTTCTAAAATTAGCTTGTTTCAGCCGGGAATCGAACCAACGAAAAATAATAAAAAAACCCTCGCTATTTTTTATACGAATCGATAGGATTATTGTTCAGGATAAAATTCTTTCGTAGCACAACTGTTACACTTGATGTGTTGTCGTCTGTACAAGCCAACATTGTGTGGGGAAAAATAAATGACTTTTCTATTTCAATTTCAATTTGTATAGCTCGCCTCATGATAAACCGTTGCCGTAGCCTATGAACGCTTGACTTTTCTCTTTCATTGTGAGTTATTTCCTCGGTAATAGAACAGAACAGAGCAGTGCTTGCAGAAAAGCTCGGTGGCGTAGTAGTTTGGGCACTCTGGTATCGATTACAAAAACTGTTAGGTATAAGTAGCTATAGGTGCGCGGCTGCGCCCGCGCAACATTATGGAAATATACCAGTGCGTTGACAGCCGTCGTTTGTTTCACTCGTTCCCTGTGCTCGCATATCTTACAGTGGCGACGAATACCCACAACTATATAGAAAAAAAAATGTCTTATTCAAATTTTGGAATATTATCGAATTTCGACCACAATGTCAATACTTGGAAGACATACAAGTGCAGATTGACGCAATGGTTTATTGCAAATGATATCCATCGGGATAACGATTCTACGGGAGTGAAAAGACGAGCGATACTTCTCAGCGCACTCAGTGAGGGTACTTATAAGCTCGCGGCAGACCTCGCGCTGCCAAAGGAACTGCAGGATGTACCCTACGAGGATATCGTGAGACTTCTGGACATCCACTTCACGCCGAAACAGGTTGGATTTAGCGAGCGACATCAGTTTTATGCCGCTACCCAACAGTCAACAGAGTCGCCGTCGCAGTGGGCCGCCAGGTTGCGTGGTCTATCATCACAGTGTAACTTCACAAATGTTGAAGAAGTATTAAGGGATCGGTTCATAATGGGCATGCTGCCGGGAGCTGAAAAGGAGAAAATGTATGTGCAGGAGCTGGCAGGATTAACGTTGACTAAGGCTGTGGAGCTGGCTGAGGGCATGCGCAGCGCGCGCGCGGCCGCGGCCAGTGCCGCCGGCCCGCCCGCGACTCCGCAGGTTGTGACATCCATGTCAGATCAGCTGTTCAAAATCAACCAAAAAATCAGTGGGTCCGGTAGTGCTGGCCCTCGACGAAATGATAAAGTGAAGTGTGTGGTATGTGGTTATACCAACCATAAAGCAGAGTTGTGTCGTTTTGCCGGTTATACGTGTAGGAAGTGTAATACGAAAGGTCATCTAGCTCGGATGTGTAAAAAAGTGAATTACGTAGCGACTACTACGAGTGAGGTGAACGATGGCGACGACGACGACGGTGAGTTGTACAATGTTCGTTCAGACAGAGGGGAGCCACTAGTTGAAACGGTGAATATGAACGGAAAAAAAATACAATTTGAAATAGATAGCGGGTCAGCGGTAACGGTCATATCTGAGAACACTTACAATTTACATTTCAAAAACCAGCTTTTGACAAAAACTAACAAAAGACTGATGAGCTACACGGGCGAAGTACTGGGTTGTGTTGGGTGTACTCAAATGTCCGTGCGGTGGGGCGGGCGTACACGCGTACTCGACGTGTACGTGGTGCGGGGTGGCGGCCCGCCGCTACTGGGACGTGACTTCATTGCCCAATTCGAACTTCAACTTCGCCCGGTGCAGTATTGTGAACAAACTGACGATTTAGTTAAAACTTTACCGTTACAGTATCCCAATTTATTTTCTGGGAAATTAGGGAAATTTAACAAATACGAAGTTAAATTAACATTAAAAGAAGGATCTCAACCGATATTCTGTAAGGCGCGGCCAGTGGCTTTCGCATTAAAAGATAAGATCGAAAACGAAATAGATCGACTAGTCGAATTAGGCGTGCTCCGGCCGATAGAACATTCAGAATATGCTTCGCCAATCGTACCGGTCTTAAAACGCGACGGGTCGGTACGGATATGCGTGGATTATTCTATTAGTATTAATAAACAGTTGGTTATAGATCAATACCCGCTACCTACGGTGAAAGAGTTGTTTTCAAAATTATACGGTGGAGTTAATTTCACAAAATTAGACTTATCTATGGCGTATAATCAATTTTGTTTGAATACGGAGTCACAAAAGATAACGTCCATCAACACACATCGTGGGTTGTTTGCGTATACGCGGCTCGTGTTCGGTCTCGCGAGTGCACCGTCTATTTTCCAGCGTGCTATGGAGAATCTGCTCGCGGGTATAAGTGGTGTGCTCGTTCTACTCGATGATGTGCTTATTAGCGGGTGTAATCGAGAACAGCACTTATATAGATTACACCAGGTGTTGCAAAGATTACAGGACGCAGGGGTAACTCTGCAGCGAGAGAAATGCGTCTTTTTCTGTGACGAAATAAGCTATCTTGGTTATGTAATCAATAAAGAGGGATTGAAAAAATCCCCCGATAAAGTGAAAGCTATACTGGATGCACCAATACCCAATAGTGTCAACCAGTTGCAATCATTTTTAGGGTTAGTAAATTATTACAGGTGTTTCGTCGCGGGAGCTTCTAGTATTTTGAGTCCATTATATGAACATTTAAAAAAGGGCAGCAAGTGGTGTTGGTCTCATAAAGAAGATGAAGCTTTTAATAAAATAAAGGATATCCTAGCCTCTGATCAAGTTTTAGCGCATTTTAATCCGAGTGCTAGGATTATCTTAACAGTTGACGCATCACTTAACGGGTTAGGGGCCATCTTGTCACAAATTAGTGAAGACGGTCAAGAAAAGCCAATTTCATACGCATCACGTACTCTTAATAATGCCGAACGCAGGTATTCTCAAATCCAAAAAGAAGCTACTGCTATAATATTTGGGGTTAGGCGTTTCCATCAATATTTATATGGGAGATCGACACCGTTCATTTTGCGTACAGACCACAAACCGTTACTTGCAATATTCGGACCGAACAAGGGTATACCAGAAGTGTCGGCAAACCGATTACAACGTTATGCCTTATTTTTGAGTGGCTATAATTACATTATAGAATACATTAAAAGCGCTGACAATACCGCGGATTACTTGTCGCGCGCCAGCTTGCCCGTGCCGGCCGACGCCGACGGTGGCGCTAGTCCTAGCGCGGGCGGGGGGGACGGGTACGCTGGGCGCGGTGAGCTGCACAAGGATACCGCTATAATAAGCGACCGCGCCGCTTATGTGTGTTTCGTCGTACAAGGAGCTCTCCCGCTGACTATAGATGAGTTACGTAACGCGACAAACAAGGATAGTATTATGACAAAGGTTATCAGTTACGTACTTAACGGCTGGCCAAAATTAATTACAGATATTAGGGTAAAACCATATCAGTTGTGCAGGTTAGAACTTTCCTATGAGAACGGTTGTCTAATGCGTGGTCATAAAGTGGTGATTCCGGAGGCATTACGTGAACGAGTGTTGTCCGAACTCCATACAACTCATTTAGGTATTGTCAAAACAAAAGCAGAAGCGCGTGCAAGGTTTTGGTTCCCGGGCATAGACGAAGCGTTAGAAAGAATGATAGGTCTCTGCGATGTGTGCGTGCACTTGCGAGCGTCGCCGCCCCGAGCGCCTGTGTCGCCGTGGCCGTACCCCTCGCAACCTTTCTATCGGGTACATCTAGACTTCTTGGGTCCCATTAACGGACGCATGGTCCTAGTTATTGTAGACGCCTACACTAAATGGATAGAGGCTTATGATATGAGTACATGCACTTCGCTCGCCGTTATAGATAAAATGTATGATTTCATGTCTCGGTTTGGGTTACCTCATACACTAGTAACAGATAACGGTACTTCATTTTGTTCACAAGAATTTAAAAATTTTTGCACATTAAACGGGATTTCTCATGTGACGTCACCGCCATACCACCCTGCCAGTAACGGTCAAGCAGAATCATATGTTAAAATAGTTAAGAGAGGGATAAAATCTAGCCTAATAAATAGTACCAATTTAAGAGAGAGCAGACTCAAACTGCTAAAGTATTTATTTGACTATCGCAATTCCGTTCATTCAACTACGGGGGTATCACCGACTCAGCTAGTATTTGGCCATAAGCTAAGGTCGCGCCTCGACCTCTTGTGTCCGCGTCCGCCGTCGACGTCGCCTTCTTCCACCGCGCTCGCTGACCATGTTCGTTTTAAACAGTGTTTGCAAACTGAAGCGCACGGTGGAAAAGATAGAACGTTTGAACTTGGGCAGTATGTTTGGTACAAAAAACATGTGAATAGTAATAAGTTTTCTTGGGTTAAAGGACAAATTGAAAAACAATTAGGAAAAATGTTATATTTAGTTAAGGACTGTTTAACATTAGAATGTGTTAGAAAACATAAGGACCAATTGTTGAATTATAAAGGATTAGATGTTACCAGTCGAACACCTGGAGAAAGCGTTGTGTATACCTATGACTTCAATGATCCAAGTTCCGATGCCATGGCAATGTCTCAACCTACATTGTCACTACAGCACTCGCCACCTACATGCGAAGATTCCATCTTAGGTGCGGAGGGAAGTGAGACTGAAGTGACGCCACCGCCCCTAACAGAGGAGACCTTGAGGTTCAGCGACCCGCCTACGCCATGTCGCGTAACGACCACGAGAGGGGTGCGACGTCCAGCTTTGTCTGACGATGATATTGATTTCTTTGATGTAGAATAATACACGGAACCAATAACTGTTTAACATAAACATTGCTTATTATAAGCGAGTTGTATATTTTTAAATTGTAAAGGGGGAAATGTTAGGTATAAGTAGCTATAGGTGCGCGGCTGCGCCCGCGCAACATTATGGAAATATACCAGTGCGTTGACAGCCGTCGTTTGTTTCACTCGTTCCCTGTGCTCGCATATCTTACGCACCTTTCGCCATGGTCGGTCCCGGGATGGGTCAACCTAAAATTTCTAATCTTCGAGCTCCTCCGAGAAGAAAGGCACGCTAAGCCGTTGGTCCCGGTTGTTATTGCAACCATTTTAACTCACCAACTCCCATTGGACCAGCAGGTGTGATGTTATGGCTCAAACTACTTATGAAGGAAGGCCGGTGCCCAGCAGTGCGACGTATATAGGCTGGTGATGTGTAGCAGTGTTATTTAGTTACGATCTTCTAGATGATGTGCTGCCCTAATCAAGCGTTATGTCCGGAAAATACCAAAATAACCTACCTTTTTTTATTTGGATGGCAAACAAACAACTGTCAGCCTGATGGTAAGTGGTTACCGTAGCCTAGAGACGCTCGTAGCAGCTTGGGCACTACTCACGTGTTACTAGCGTAGCCTATAGACGCTCGTAGCAACTATGGCACTACTCACGCTTTGCTACTATAACCTATAGACGCTCGTAGCACCTTGTGCACTAACTCTCGCGTTGCTAACGCAGCATATAGAAGCTCATAGCACCTCGGGCACTACTTACGCGGTACTACCGTAGCCTACAGACGCTCGTAGCACCTTGTACACTACTCTCGCTTTGCTACCGCAGCTTATAGAAGCTCGTAGCACATTAGGCACAACTCACGCGCGGCCTCCTGTAAAAATAAAGAGAAAATGTTATGAAAGCAGTATAAGAGACCAGTTTACATAGCATTTTCTGAATAATCTTTGACCTCGTCACCCCAGGAATACAGGACTACAAAGCAGTTTTGTTTAGCTGCGGTATCATTTGTAATATAATATGTTAATTATGAATATCTTTTTCAATCTGTTAAGTCACGTAAGACTCCCGGAAAGACCTGTTCCCTCTATTACAAAACGTGGACGAAATACCTGATCGAAAACAGAAGCTGTCGTTTTTATTTAAATTTCAATATAAATTTGAGGTTTTATGTAGTCCTCTGCCTCATTAATCATCTATCTAACAACATCTTCTTTACTACCACCTTTTACTAGGTGGTATACCCATATGTAGGGTCGCCTGGGTAACCACCACCTTTCTTATTGCAGCCGTGAAACAGTTCGCTGTGTTTCGGATTGAATAGAAAGGTAGCCAGTGTAATTACTGGGCATGGACGGCATTTAATCTTAGGCCTCAGGATGACAACGCACCTGCAATATAAAGTGCTTTTCCTTGTTATTGCATGTGTCTATAGGCGGCGGTAACCTCTTACCACCAGGTGGGCCGTCAGCTTGTTTGTCATCTAGTTGTATAAAAAAAACCATCTCTTTAAACCTATTCTTATGAGCCCTAACACGGTATATCTGCTATAAGTTTCTGAAAAATTGACCCGCAGACTAATTAATGGTACCACCAAATACCACCGAAATAACAGAACACTGGATTACAAATTTATCGCATCTGTGAATGTTAGTGACCCTAATTATGAAGTAGGAAACGTGCTGATGATTATCAAACAACTGAACAAATCTTTATAAATGATTGTCAAGAACCATCTCGATCAAGGCCCATCCACTTCAAGGAGCTACAATGCCACAGACAGACGGATACACAGACAGCCACGTCAAACCTATTACACCCCTCTTTTTGTCGGGGTAAAAAATACGAGTCAAAGGAGCTGACAACGTGAATTGTAATTCTTCACGAAGCTAACATGACCTTTTAAAAATTACATATTTAAACATGATTCCAAATAATTGAATAGGAGCTCGGTAAAGACGTCATCGTTTTATTATTACATCTGGTCGATTATGGGAAAAGGTTGATTTATACAGCTGGGGAATATTAAGTTAACTGAACTATACGTACTAGCTTAATGCGATACATCGCACTTTCATATGTAATGTCCTAGGCTGATCTAGGAAAATCTTGCGTATCTGAAAATCAGATATACATTTCTTCTTATCTTTTATCTAGACACTTGTAGAACCAAAATGCGATTAAATGATTTGGCCTTGATACATTTTTTTTTCAAACATAACCTCTTAAAAATAATAAAACTAAAGATTATTTGTAAAAAAATATTTGTATTAAATAGGAAATAACTTCCATTAATAGAAATCATTCGTGTAAAAACGTTTTTTGTGATTCTGTTATTTTCAAAAAAAAATATTGTGTATTCGCGTACCTAACATGTGCGAACGCTATTTGTCTTTTTTCCTCCCGCTGAGTCGGCCATATCTCTATTGTTATCTGTTTTGGTCAAAACAACGTTTTAGGCTTACCGCCTAAATGTATTGTTTTCAAATTTCCTAATTTCAATTTTAACATTATTATAAATCTTTGAAAAAATATTTACTTATATAAATATCTAAACAAGAGAAATTTCACGTCCTGAGGCGGGGATCGAACCCGCGTCCTTTCACAATTCGGATGACTACTTTAAATGAAAAAAAAAATCTCGTAGTGCTCGTAATTTATATACATATAAAGGTTTGCCTCGGAGACAGCGCGCTTTTTTATTCCGCATAATTAGTATCGTGAATATAACATATATCAAGAACAAAATAACATGTAATTTTTTGATATTTTTTTAATTTATCAAATACAGAATTCAAGTAATCTTGTCACTTTACGTTTGGTAGTGAAAGGGGTAGGTAAGTGGAAGCGCGGGGGTGACAAGCGCGGTGCGACGAGGGTTTAGTGACATTGAATTAGTCAGCGCAACTATAGAGCAGATTAAATAATTATGCTGAGAAACAGTTATTATTCAACAGTTTGTGAATGAAGTGTTTGCAAACTATTCCCTAGTTAGCAAAATTTTTCACCGGAGATTTTAAAATTTATTGCTATTTTGTTTTCGTCAACTATTTTATTACACGAATCATTAAAGTTTTAGCCTAATAAATAAAATACTTAGTAATTAGTTATTAACTTTGAATTTTTTTTCGGATGGGCAGCGTTTGAAAAATTGCATAAGATCTTCTCGTCCAAAATTCCTCAGTGCTTGAAGTCGCAAGTCTTCCATCCGTGTGTTTTGCCAGTGATGACATACAGCTGTAAAACTTAGTCACTCACTAAGGGCCTTCTGTGCAAGTGCGACTGCGCGCACAACGAGCTATGTTAGGTGATTCTCTGCGAGGTATAATCAGAAATGAGGTCATCCGTAAGAGAACCAAAGACACTGACATAGCTCATAGGATTAGTAAGTTGAAGTGGCAGTGGGCAGGGCACATAGCACGCAGAGCAGACGGCCGGTGGGGCGTTAAAGTCCTAGAATGGCGACCACGTACGGGCAAGCGGAAAGTAGGACGGCCTCCCACTAGATGGACAGACGACCTGGTCAGGGTCTCGGGAGCCGTTGGATACAGGCTGCGCAGAACCGTTCCATTTGGAAATCGATGAGGAGGCCTTTGTTCAGCAGTGATTTGTTCTCCTAAACGAATGAACCGATTTTGATTCCGTTTTTTTTGTTTGAAAGCTGACGTGACTAGGATGGTTTTAAGCTATAATTTATGAAGATTAGTTAAGGCCTTTGATGACTAGTTATCAGCTCATTTTCTACACGATAAAAGGTTTTACTAACTATGATTTTAAATTTGGTGTACTGTCATTTCGGTGACATTCCCATGACATACTAACCCTGAGCTGATCCTACACATACCATCAAAAAGTCTGCGGGATCCTTTATTCTCAGAAACTTACAGCAGATATAGCGTGTTTGGGCGCTTATGAAAAGTCTCAATAAGATGGTGTTTGATAGATAATTAATGAGGCCGGTTAAAATTTTTAATTTTATATAATTATTTTTGGTGATTCTGTTATTTTGTTTTAATATATATTTATTTTGCTAACCTTACGCGCGCGATCGCTATTTTGTAATTATTCCTCCCGATGAGTCGGCCATATATCTATTCTGTTTCGGTCGATATAACGTTATAGGCTTACCGCCTAAATGTATTGTTTTAAAGTTTATCATGGTTTATGACGTCATAGTGATCGTAATTTATATATAAAATCTTTGCAAAGTATGTACATACTTTTCTGTACTAATGATATTTTATTTACTACCGTTTTTATAAAGCCACAAAAGATAAAAATGAAATTAAAATGTGTTTGTGTGTGAGTGTATGACTGCATTGTGTGTGATAGCGCGCGTGTCGCATGTTACAACTGGATTAGACGTAAAATCATGTAGTAAATAACAACCATATTACTATACAAACTTAGCTAAAAATTATATACTTATTCACAGTGAGCAATTAAGATAAAATTCTGTGATATGGGGTCAAAGGAGCAAGAAATGAATAGCTGTGTTTATTTGCTGGCCTACTTCCTGAACAGAAAAGACAATCACAAGTTTATCTGAGACAAAAGATTTGATTCATAATAAAGATAATTGCCTCGCAATGGTACTACAATAATTACTTTGTGGTAAAGTAATGACCAAATAATTATATACAACCTTTCAGAGGATCGCGAACAAGTAACGCTTTAGTATGTTTATTGTAAGAACATAATAATAAGAAATAACTTTTATAACATAAGTAATGCAAATTTTCTTTACTGCACATAATATAAATAAAACGATTGGGTGACCTTAATCACCGCAGGACCTAGGGGAGACAAGGGTAAAACGAGATATCTTTTTAGTAGGTCTCCTGCTACAAAGATATCGTTATAGAACGCTATAGAACGTTATAGAACTCACACACAATCAATTCTCTTCTTTCTCGGGACCGTCTCCCCACGTTGTGTCATTTGAACTTAAACAAGTTCTTTTTAACATGATGGCCAATTGGCCTAGTTTTGCGTTGGCCTATGGCATACTACACCCGGTTTTCGCGATAACGAAGATATAACAATACTTGTTAAGAAAATTAAATGTTGTTTTGACCCCCGGAAATAAGAGGGGTGTTAGAAGTTTGACGTGACTTCTGTGTATCTGTGTACCTGTGGCGTCGTAGCTCCTAAACGAATTGACCGTATTTGATTCGTTTTTTTTTAATACCATTAGGGTGGCAATCAAGCATACGGCCCACCTGATGGTAAGCGGCTGCCGTAGCCTATGGACGCTTGCAACACCAGGGGTATCACGTGCGCGTTGCCGACCCTGTAAAAACCTTTTCACGCCTTTTTTGAAGAACCCCATGCTGTACTCATTCGAGAAAACCTCTGCAGGGAGCTCATTCCACAACTTGAGCGTACGCGGGAGAAAGTTTCTCTGAAACCGTACAGTACGCGACGACTTTGGTTCCAATTTGTGAGGATGAACTCCCTGCCGGTGGTGAGCGGTGCGATGATAGAAAGAAACCGTGGGCATCATGTCAAATAATTCCTCAGAACACGCCCCGTTATACAAACGGTAGAACACACACAAGGAGGCAAAATCTCTCCTTAGGCTTAAAGGTTCAATACCGCTTGTGAGCTCAGGATCGTCGACAATTCTCATAGCGCGTCTTTGGAGCACGTCAAATGGTCCAAGCTGGTATCTAGGTGCTCCCGTTCATTAATGGCAGCAGTACTCCATATGGGGCCTGATTTGAGACTTATAAGTAACAGTCTTTGCCCCGAAGTAAAATACCGCCGCGCTCTATTGAGCACACCAAGCTTCTTGGATGCCAGCTTGACTTTATCCTCCAAATGACTGCGGAGCTGGACGTCACTAGAGATATCAACACCAAGGATCTCGATACTCGTAGAGATGGACAGCGGTGTGTCGAGGAATTGTGGAGCTACAGCGAATGGGGCTATTTTAGCGGTGAACGTGCAGACTTGTGTCTTAGTGGGGTTGAATTGGACTAAGTTTAGTCGTCCCCAAACGGAGACTCTGAGTAGAGACCTCTCGATTTCAGACACAAGTTGACCGCGACTTTCCTCCACTGTAGACCGAGGGGTATTAGCACGACTCGTATAGTAAGCGTTACCGGTACTGTCATCTGCACAACAATGCAGTCCGTCAATAGACAGCATATCATTGATATGCAGCAGAAACAATGTTGAAGACAGCACCGAGCCTTGCGGGACGCCAGCGTTAATGTCCATGCTATCCGAGCAACTGCCGTCAACGACGGCTCTTATGCATTTGCTGGACAAAAACTAGCGACCCATTTGCACAACCCCACACGCAGCCCGTAAGTTGGTAACTATTCTAACTATTCTATAACTATTCTATTCTATTCTATTCTATTCTACTTCGAAAAAAGACCCCTGTGCCAGACCCGATCGAACGCCTTCGCCACATGTAAGCTAACTGCCAATGCCTCACCATGACTCTTAATGGCAAGAGACCAACGGTGCGAGAGATACACTAGAAGATCACCCGTCGAGCGACTGTGGCGAAAGCCGTATTGACGGTGGCCTACCTGAGGAGCTGAAGAGCTGCGTATTTATAACGCGCTCCATCACCTTTGAGAGAAGTGAGGTTATAGCGATTGTCCTGTTATTCGATGGGTCTGATCTATCGCCCCTTTTGGGCACCGGGTACACATGGGCAGTCTTCCATGAAGACGGAACTTACCTGGTGGAGTATGAAAGCGTGATGCGTTTTACGTAGTTCAAAGACGCGCTATGAGAATTGTCGACGATCACGAGTTCACAAGCGGTATTGAACCCTTAAGCCTAAGGAGAGATTATGCTTCCTTATGTGTGTTCTACCGTTTGTATAACGGAGTGTGTTCTGGGGAATTATTTGACATGATGCCCACGGCCTCTTTCTACCATCGCACCGCTCGCCATCAGCAGGGAATTCATCCTCACACGTTGGATTTAAAATGGTCTCGTACTGGGCGGCTTCAGAGAAACTTTCTCCCGCGTACGCTCAGGTTGTGGAATGACCTCCCTGCAGAGGTTTTCTCGAATGAGTACAGCATGGGGTTCTTCAAAAAGGACTTGAAAAGGTTTTTAGAGGGTCGGAAACGCGCAAGTGATACCTCTGGTGTTGCAAGCGTGCATAGGCTACGGTAACCGCTTACCATCAGGTGGACCGTATGCTTGGTTGCCACCTTAGTGGTATAAAAAAATACAAAAATATTTTGTATGTATTACAATTTCGTATGAAACAGAATTTCGTTCATTTACCAAAGCGGTCCCTTAATACCCTGTATATTGACCTAATAACGTCCGCAATCCTGTTAAACTGATTCCCTAATAACCCTTCATCCATCTGTTTGTTTCATTTCTTTTCATTCTCTGTCTACCATTTTATTGTTCAAACAAATTCAAATATCCTCAAAGTTTGAGAAGCTTATTTCATGAAGGTTACCACAGGAAAGTTTTCATAGGCCATATATTCGGATTTGTCGAATATAATGTTCGAAAATTTTATCTAAAGACCAGTATTTCTGATTAGATACCGCTTTAATCATATTAAGTTCAGAAATCTTAAATGGCATTAATATAGTTGATCAATGATGAAATGAATAGGTAAATTCATCATCATCATCACCAGCCTATAAACGTCCCACTGCTGGGCACATCTTCCTAAATAGGAGAAACACATGAGGAGTTTGAGCCATAACACCACTACGCTGGCCCAATGCGGGTTGATAGGTTAAAGCGGTTACAGGAATAACCGGGACATCAGCAGATCCTTTGTGCATTCTTTATTTTATTTTTAATTCTATTTTAAATGTTTGAATAATATATTTAATAAAGAATTAAAACTCGTGGATGTTGAAATAGAATATTTCCACATTGTAGAGTATTCCTTAGCTTATAACGCAAATACAGATACTTAGACAAGAAGAATTTCACAGGGTATTCCAACCTTGACCATGGTAGCTGAGAAGTTCAAAGCAATTAAAATATAATAAAACTAGAAAAAATTCACGTCCTGAGGCAGGAATCGAACCCGCGACCTTTCGCAATCCGGGCGACTGCTCTGACCACTGAGCCACCCAGGACTTGGGATATCCCTGTGAATTTTTTCTAGTTTTATTATATTTTAATTACTAAGTAATTTTTCAAACATTTATAATAATGCTAAAATCAAAAATTAAGAATATGTTTAAAGCAGTCACCCGGAATGTGAAAGGTCACGGGTTATATTCCCGCCCAGGACGTGAATTTAGAAAGAATAGAAAGATTACAAATTTCTTAATGAAGACATTTTATAATAAGGTCTCTGAACTTGACATTTGGAGTATATTATTATGCAGTACCTACCTAACTCTTCATTGCCAATGCGACCTTGTTCTCCGGTTAACTGAATACCAGAATCAATTCCTTGCTGCAATGCTCTACCGTTGTCTAACAGAAGCTGGCTGCAATCAAAGGCTTTAAGTCACAGCTTCAGTGAGTTCCCACGTCCCAATTGTTTGTTTCATTAGTTCAATTCTGATAGTTTATGGAGTTGGAAATCTCTGACGGGAACCTAGATAAGACCTTGTTACTAAGTCTAGTACAAAACTTTTGCACTTAGCTTGCTCACCGAGTGTAACTGTTGAAAAACCAGTCGTATTACCACTTGCTATGGTAGGTTTTACAAGCAAAAACCACGCTTGATTCATCGTATAAGGCAACATATACCGTGAACTACAAAAAGGTTTGCTGGAAAAGTTTAGCGTGTTTTGGAACGTACAAAGTAAAGACCAATTACTGAACATTCTGCTGAGAATCAAAATCAATATCCTTATCCCAAAAAACTCTCGAATCGTCATAAATCCTATTGTATGTCTGTCGCAAAAAAATCTTACCTAACAATCTCTGTCTGAATGTCAGGTCTGAATTAACATCGGACCGAGAGGACCCCGGCAGCAATTTATTTTTAAATATCAAGTTACAATGGTTGTAGTAACATAATAATAATAAAATTTTAAACAAAAATTAACACCGACTTCAAGAAACTCAAAAGGATAAAATAATTAAATTTAAGTTACTTAAGTAGTTAATTTACTCCTCCCCTAGAGACATATTTTTTGGAGTCGGTGCTTCACTTTCTATTGTTTTTGGAAACAACTTATCACTAACTCCAAAAAATATGTTTCTAGGGGATGAGTAACTAATTAAATTTAATTATTTTATCCTTTTAAGTTTTTAATATTTGTTAAATTTTTTTTTTAACAATTTTTAGTGATGACTTTCTAAGGCCGAAGCTAGATGGGTGACCGTCAACTTATATTGTTTCCTACTATCGTATCGTTTCACTCAAAAGTCATAGGAAAGCAAAAATTCGCAATTTCGCATACGTAGACGACTTAATGATTTCAGTTTTTGTTTATTTAAAACCAAACTACCTAACTGATTTTGAAAAAAAAATTTATGGGACCAAATGGCAACTATTCCGCATCGAACAAAAACGAATCACGTAAATCGGATCAGTAATCTCGGCGTAATCGGGGTACAGACGACAGCACGTCAAGTGTGACAGTGGCACTACGAAAGCCGCCTCTATTACGAGCGGCGTAAGGGCGGTCTCAAGGTCAAACTGTTACGCTTAATGTGCTGTCGACTGTACATACATAGGAAAAAAAACCAGCCGAATTGAGAACCTCCTAGTTTATGAAGTCGGTTAATTAAGCGGTGCAGTGTCGTTATAACGCCCAGGACAATGGTTTACCTTCTCGTCGGCCATTTACTGTGGTTTTCGTTCAATGTAAAACTGATTCCAAAGCTGTATAAATTTAAACAGCAATTCCACTGAATTGCAAATCAGATGAAACAGACTCCGTTATTGTCATATTAAATCTCATTGTCGCTATCTACCAGCTAAGTATCTACAGTGAAATCGTCTGTTGAATGATTGCGGGGATCCTATCGAAGTTGTAATAAATTGGGTTGGTATTGGTTTTCGTTTACTTAAACCATTTTGATAAAGGTTTAAATTTCATCACTAATGCACGTGGATAAAGTGGTAAGATAGTGGCCTTGATTTACTTAGAAGATTCAAGTAATGAGATCAGGGTAGGTACTCCGGAAAATAAGGTTGAAAAGAAAGTCGTGTGCTTGTCCTTTAAACTTTTACGGTCTAAGATACGGCTTGGTAAGCTTTCTGTCATACATCCCGTATGTGTTCCTATTACAAACCGGTCAAATTTGATATTTTAATTGTTTTTTACCCTCGCCCTCAGTAGACTATAGGATAGGATTACAAGATACCATAGGATCAGTTTGTTTCCCAATCGTTCTTTTTTCTTTCATTTCCTTATATCAACAACAACATTCGATTTGAGCGGTCTAAAAACATACATAGTGCGTGTTTTGCTTTAATTATAAGGAACAATAAGTTACTGTTGCCACCGTTTAAGCAAACTTCAAAGTATATCAATAGATGCCATGCAAACTAAACAGAAACTTGAGCAAAGTTTTAAGTGCAGCTTGCATTAGTTAGCTACTAGTTAGTTACCGTCGTAATAATTGAGTGTAAAGGGAAACCCTTTTAGGAATAAGTAAGAGAACCATCTTGATAAGTTTTGCAGAAATTCAGCAGTTTACTTGTCATCATATGTTCATTCAATTAGGCCCGCTAAGGAGCTCTTAAGAATCGTCTAAAATCCCATTTGGATGTCTATCACAAAAATGAGTGGTTAATAAATACATAATGTATGTCCGTCATGTCTCAATTTACTCCGGCTCAAAAAATTCAACAACCTAGAAGATTTCGGCCACAAACGCGCGTCTCTTTATCAAATATTGAGTTTAAATGTTTGTAGTTCGATTTACATAGCGATAATATTTAGCAATGCAGTGTTGCACTAAGAGAGAGTACAAAATTTAAATCATAAATTAAATAACGTTTATGACGTAACTAAAAACAAAAGTATTAACTTTGTAATTAAAATGTTAAACACGAACTTTCGCAATCCGGGCGAATGCTCTAACCAACTGAGCTCAGTTGGTTAGAGCAGTCGCCCGGATTGCGAAAGGTTGCGGGTTCGATTCCCGCCTCAGGACGTTGAATTTTTCTAGTTTTACATTTTAATTACTAAGTAATTTTCAAACATTTATAATAATGCCAATATAAAAAATCAAGAGTATAAACTTTATTTTTAGTCTGTCCGACATTGTAAGGTCCAATATTAGACGTGTGTCTAATTGTGTGGAAATATTGAGAATAAAGAAATAGCAGTGCCAAACAAAGCTTTAAATCTTGACCTGCGGGGTGACGCCTAACTCACAGTTTTCAAAGCAAAACTATTGATAAGCTTCCTAAATTGCTTGTATTGCTTTCTAAGGGGGTACGAAATGACTATACAGCGTCATAAACAATACTAATTTTTAAAACAGACCATATAGGCAGTCACGCTGACCACGAGCGCTGACGCACATACAAACAAGCATTAACAATATACCGCACCAATTGCTACAGAAATTGCCTGGGCACTTCGAGACCATCTGCTGCTGCACTAGTCAGTTTCAAAAAAGAAGGAAATTCCTTCCACTGTCCCAAAACTGGAGATTCATCTCAATTCTTCTTGATCTAAGAGTTCCTCGTCTAATATAAGGAATTTTATAGTAAGTAGTAATGTAATCAGTTCTAACGCAGATTGTTTTTAACATGGGTCTAGAAAAATATTTGCATGCCTTTAAAATTCATGTAAAAACTAATAAAAAAATTTGATGTATGTATAAAATGTAGTATTTTTTTATTATTATTATTATTATTATACACTCACACCTATTATCTAGCCCAAAGTAAGCATCATTAAGAGCTTGTGCTATGGATACTAGTAATTATGTATAAAATTTATTTGTTAGTTCAAGATTTAAAAGTTCATGTTATAAACTTTAGCGCGCAAATCCTTCTTCGCATGTTCATGATTCAAAACAATAATATCTTCATTCATAGTATTGTCGTACATTTTAGTGAGAACTACACATTACATCCAGACCACTTGTCTTCCCGTGACCATGATCACTAAAATCTAATTAAACGTTAAGTTATGTCATGTGAAATGGTTTTGTTTCAAGTCCTCATTTATGATTCGCATCCTTTCCTTGCATTTCCATTTCAACCTCATTTTTATCTTCTTTCTAGCAGGCTAAGGGAGTAACGGTAATATGGAAAATTGCTGAGTAACAGAAGTCCTGACAATAATTGATACCAATCGCTCCTGGTGTTAATGATCCAAGCTGATTTTTCTTTAGGTGTGGTAGAAAAATTAAGCTTTCGCGGTGCTCCTATGCATAATGAAACCGAAGTCAAAATACAAAAAGAAAAAAATGTATGCTTAAATAGGTACTTTTCTAAATTTAGTGGTATTTTTGGAAGTCGGTGCTTCACTTTCTATTGTTACTGGTTATAGCCCAGCACCAACTCCGAAAATTCCTTTATATTATTTAAGTTCTTTACAACCGAATACTTAAACGTCATTTAAATTCTACATCCCACTTAAATTTTTACGTATGGCAACATAAATTTTAAAAAAGAAGCGGCTAAGTATTTAGCAGTTAACATTATTGTTCGCCTCTTTAGTTTTCAAATTTTAAAAAGTTATTTTTTTATCAATTTTAAGGTCAAAGTAGATGACTGACTGGCATCATTATCTAATTGTTTCTCTCAGATTGCCTGTTTGTCAAAGAGTTCCGTTTTCTTCTTAGACACACAGCCGACCAAAAAAACAATTGAAAGCATCGGTTAAGACTCATTCGTGATTCTTTTTGAATATGATACGAAATAGACGTTTCCAAAACTTATTTGAAACACCATTAGAAGCTCATCCTGTCAGAAGAAGCGTTCGAACAAGTAATTGACATTATAAAGTAGGTACTTGTAAGTCTAGAATTTTCGACTTGAGATTCGATTATGCGCATGCTTCACGAGTTGATTAAAGCGCCAATGTTTGGATTCGAATTTCGTGTAAAACTTTTCGTTGAGCATGAAAGTAATTTTTCAAATCATGTCTGTTTCCTATAATAACTAATGAATTTTATTTTTTTATTTATTTGGCTGAAACATCCAACTAGTATTGTAGGTATAAACATTTTACTTAATTTGATATGAGTAAAAATAGATAAATAATTCTAGTTCAGGAAAATTTTTACAAAACTGTCTCAGTGAAGTAAGCAAGTAAACTTTAATGTTCATACTAAGACTCTCCAAGTTTACTTTTCTTAAAAGGTACCCAAATATCAAACACAATAATATATTCTAAATCCGGTAAATTCGTTTTATTTCAAATGTGCAGTGATCGCGAGAATGTAAGACAATACTATATTCTAAATGTTAAAATTTCCAATTATTTATCGCTCATCGCTTATGTTTCAAAGTTATACTAAATGAGGCTATTGGCAAACATTAAATGAACTCAAATATATGCAAGCGGTTTATTTATCAAGGCATATTTATACTTTACAACCACTAATAGCATGCAGGAAGCAAATTGTAAAGTTACAATGGATCAACCAACCATTTTGACGATATAAAGTTTGATAGATAAGGCAGTGTAACAAGTAGGGCATAGCACTTTTGTCTGCATACATTTTGATACCGTCAGCTGTAGCATTTCCCGTTAAGACTGGCGAAGAATTTCCTGATCACAGAATATCACATATACTAGCTTGTAGCGCAATGGTTTCATTTACCAACACAAAGCAACTTTCGTCGTGGTCGATTTCGGTAATATTTTTAAGATACGAAAAAATACCGAATCATCGACATTTCTATTTCAAGATAATAATCACAAAAATATCACATATCGATAAGATGATGTGGATTATATTCACACTAGAAAAGATCTTCAAAGTTTCATCGATCATCCGTATGCTAATTTAGAGTATCTATTCTTTCAGTAAAAAGCCAAGAAACTAACAAATTTTACAGAACCTACCCTGAGTGTATTAGCATTGCAAATAGCCGTGCATGCATATATACATGCGAAACCTTCCACTAAGTGATTTCGAGGTGGTGGCGTACTAGATTCAACGAAATTATATTCATTAATTTGTGATGTGAAAGCCCGTTCTGTGAGTAAAGGTGGTCTATAATAGGTTGGGGCTTTAAACACAGAGATGATTTAAGGAGGTTCCTGGAATGAAATTACTAAGCTCCGTGTAGTTGGTGAGATCACCCACTTATTTTAATGAAACTGGAGAAAGATTATACCTTTATTTTTTAAAGGTTTCAATAATTCTTCTGGTAAAAACTGGTATTCCCCATTAGAATTGGGAAGCATCTAACAGAAAACTGTCATTAATATAATGCTCATTGCAAAAGTGTTTTGCTTGAACCCGATGTATAAAGTACTCTGTAGTTTTTCTCGTCTTCTACATTGAAATTGCCACTTACCTTTTTTTTCTACAAGGGTGGAAAACAAGCGTACGACCCACCTGATGGAAAGCAGTTACCGTATACACGGACTGCCTACTCTAGGAAAATCAAAAGAAGGTGTTATATGACAACATAGAAGACAGGCCGGCTGACCATAGCATAAAGGCAAGTAGGCTTAAAAACTAGGCGCCTTCCGCAGAAAATGCTCGATATCAACTGCGAACACTACATAATTAAGGTCATTTACGCTCAAAGGTTAACAAACAATAAAGTATCTCATGTAAAGTACAAACAGAACAAAATAATATAACTTAAAATAAACTACTTAATACACTGACCCGACTTAATACATAATATACTTAAAATAAGTGTCTCGTAAAGACAGGTGTGTAGGTACTTGAAATGTTTGTGCGGTATGTATGTAGGCATGAAGATAAACCGTCAGCTGATATTGTAATACAATCAAGTTTTAAGTCTTAAATCTGTCTCTCTTAGTATAGAATTAATATTGTCCAGAATATTCAGATCTCTAATTCCAAAAACATTTCAGTCTGGCTACTAACACAGGTGGTTCTAGTTCGTTGCTCATCTACATAAGCAAGGACGTGTTCTTAACGAATCGCATCAAGATTAACCTTTTAGACTCTAGTGTAGTGGAATAGGAGCGAGTTTCGAGCCTCAACTGTAACAATTCATTTGTTGTCGACTATACGTCTCAGCTTGGAGTTAGTTGTTTTGCTCGATGTCTTGCGATCTTAATTTACATTTACGCTAGCAATTGTTTTTGTTACGAGAAGTTTGAAGCACTTTCCAAGTTTCATGGTGAGTATATCCATGGAATGGTATTGCATTCACTGGTTGATTTGGAATTTACTGAGTTAAACTTGACAGATAAATTGTGAATGCTAGATAAAGTGAAAAATTTTGTTAAATACATATATATATATATATATATATATATATATATTTATACAACTGGATGACAAACAAGCTGACGGCCCACCTGATGGTAAGCGGTTACCGCCGCCTATAGACACCTGCAATAACAAGGAAAAGTCACTTGACATTGCCGGTGCTTTGTCATCCTGGGGCCTAAGATGAAATGCCGTCCATGCCCAGTAATTGCACTGGCTACCTTTTCCTTCAATCCGAAACACAGCGAACTGTTTCACGGCTGAAATAAGAAAGGCGGTGGTACCTACCCAGACGACCCTACATACAGGTCTACCACCTAGTAATATTAGTATTTTTTATACAAAGCACGGCAAATGATACAATACCTGATGTGACGCGGTAAGAAGAGTCCACATGTGAAGACAGCTACAGCAGCTTGAAACACACTGTTCTAGCCGCCTCCGCCTTACCGGCCGAAAAGGTGCCTCTTCACGGCTATTTTGAAGGAACCCATATTGTAGCAAGGACATAACATAATATTACGTCATGTGAAGGCAAAGAATTCCAAGTTTCCAAGAATCATGTTACTAAACTACTTTGTGCATTTTATTTTAACTTTGTAATTAATGTCATTATAATGTGTTTGTATTGTGCTTATGTGTGTTTTTCTGGATTCAATACTTTCTGAATTTTCGCGAGTTCGTTAAATAAACACCTATAATTTTTTTTTCTATCCATGATTGTTAAAGAAAGAGAGGTAGCCATAGTAATATACCGCTCTAATTTTGGGGCAGGCGCTGGATTGGGGCAGTACATTTTAAACAAAGTGGCTAGTGAACTAGTGACTACTCGTAGCTGAAAAAAGTGTCTACTTATCTTTGGGTAACACCTAGCAAAAAATAAAATTGCATGGCGATACACTGTTTTGTTCAATCAAATAAACTGTGATTATATGTTGCTAAATTTTGGTTACCAATGTAACCGAAGTAGTATGCCTAAATATGTTTTACAGTGCACTTGTTTTGTAGTATTTTTCTGCGGTAGTAAAATCGCAAGAGGTAACGAAAGCGTTATGATGCGAGTAGTTTTGTTTGATTTTTCCAGGGTTAGCATTGCGTCAGTACCAAGAGGCCAATATGCTCTAGGCGCCTTTAGCAACGGTAATGGTTGCCTGTCCGTTCGCCTGTTTGTCACCCTTATAGATAAAAAAGTATCTTATTAGAACATTTTGTAAGACAAATCAATTTAATTTCAGAAAATAATACGTATTCGTAAATTCCAATAATTAAGAAATATAATACATTCCATATATAATAAAATTTAAGTGCACCATCCTGTCTCGACTTTTATATATCATGCTTTCCTTTACTCTTAAATTACTTATTAGATTGCTACCTTAGCAATAGGGCCCCTTTTTGCATGTTTTTCTTATCTGTAGGTACTTGTCCTTCTTGTGTCTTTGTGCAATAAAGTATTTATGTATGTATGTATCTACTTTACTTTTACGGCTAGATGATACAAAATCCACGGGGAGATGACGTCTACCCTCACTTGTATTGTTCTATCGCGTTCCTTGGTCGCAAAATATTCAAGCAAGATCGCCAACATAACTCTTCTTTCGTTACTTATTTCTTTTAGTATAAAGCTCAAGTGCATGCTACATAAATCTGTAATCTATTATGTTGGCATTACGATCATTTTTCCATTGATCCCGTTCAAAGTTTCAGAATCTATTTCAACATACTTACCGACGATGAATCGTTATAGACCTCAAATGTATCGAGCAGATCCCAAACGATTTATCATTCTACCCACAAAAGACGAGCAACGAATCGAGTCGATATGAAACCGGTGGCTGAAGTGGAAAAGTAAAAATAGTTGGAAATCAAATGAGTTCGTTCGACATTGTGAGGGTTGTGTTCTCTACAAAATGTAACGTCTGTCTGTTTATACGCTGTGTTTTATTGGTCTTAGAGCAGAATACCTGATGTTCAGACAATGATTTTGAACAACATTCATTAAAATATATCCATTCTGAATTCGTTGTAAGATAATTAATTAGCTATTCATACAAGAGTACAATACTTACCCGCACGTAATGTACAATCGATAGCAGGTGAAGCGTAACAGTTTGACCTTGAGACCGCCCTTACTGCGTACGTAATAGAGGCGGCTTTCGTAGAGCAACTGTTAGTCCTGATGTGCTGCCGTGTGTACAATTATGAAACAGCTGATAATTTTCAGCGGATCTGTTTTGATCACTTGTCAGCTTATTAGTTAAGCGAAAGGTATCAAATATTAAAATATATATTTCTATATACTTATTTATCTACCAATGGTTATGTTACGCAACATAGGTACATACATTCACGTCATAATTCTAACTAATTTTATAAATGCGAAAATGATTTTGTTTGTTTGTCACACTCTAAACCACTGAAAAAATAAAATTTAGATGAAATATGGTATGAGACCCTAGGAAGAACATCCGAAACACAGCGAACTGTTTCACGGCTGAAATAAGAAAGGCGGTGGTACCTACCCGGACGACCCTTCGTACGGGCCTACCACCTAGTTAAGAGTTGTAGCTCGAGATAACAAATTTTAATTGACCCATCCTAGGATCGACCATGTCGAAAGTTGCTTTGTTTCCGTAATCGAAACCAGAGCGCTTAAACCACTACGCCATCGAGCTCCTCGAATCGTTATTAACTTCGAGTTTCATAGTTAAGTGTATAAATTTTTACTTAATTTACAATGTTCACATGTAACATGTGTGTTCGTGTGTGTTGTGTGTTTCCCTGTGTTGTTTGTGTGTGTGTTGTTGTGCATTTTAATTACTATTTACAATGTTATTATTTGGTAATGAGTTCCCGACAGTTCCCAACAATTCGGCGCAGTTGCATACACCATACGAGTATATCACGAGAAAACATTTTAAACTGTTGATCAATTAGTTTGATTTCTTGAGATTTCCCACATTGGTCCATGTCTAGTATTTATGGGTCGTAAAAGGGATGGGAACAATAGGCAATAAATGCTATAAGGCCTTGGTTACAAAGTATAATACGATTGTTTGAACATGCGGTTAAGGAAATGGTTGTTTTAGTTTTAATGATAAAACAATTTACGCGCGATTTTTTCTCCCTGCTTTGGTAGAGTCTAATAGTATGGATGATGTCAGGATAGTATGGATAGTATGACTGCTTGATGTGCTGTCAACTATACAACACGGGAAAATTGAAGATCACTGTTATGTTAAGTGTTTACCTCAACGGCACGGGACGACAATTTTCGGAAAAATTTCACGTCTTAAGACGGGGATCGAACCAGCAGCCTTTCACATTCCGGGTGACTGCTCTAACCATCTGAGCTAGCACTTGGGATACCCTGTGAAATTCTTCTAGTCTATCTGTATTTGCGTTTACCCTACAATGTCGAAATATTCAACATGCGAAACGGGATCGGATCCCGAATCAGGACGCAAAATTTTTCTAATTTAGATATTTTGAGACCGCCTTTACTGCGTTCGTAATAGAGGCGGATTTCGTGCAACTATTACACTTGATGTTCTCTTGAATGATCTGTACCTTGATACTAATTCTGCGGGTTATAAGTACGGCACTCGAAACAATAAATAATATCAACATTTTACTGTTCATATCTAGGCCCAGAGGCCTAAGTGTACTATGCCCTTCAAAGCAAAGAATATTAATTTACATAATTCGTTTTTCGCAGTGATTTAAGCAACCCAACTCGTTACAAAAATACTGTACATCTCTTTAAATCATTCCAAAATGGCCCCTGCACATTTATACACGAATAAACACCGCTATACCTCAAAAAGGCCATTATGTTGTCTCGGTAAATGAATAGGTAGGTGTGCTGCTGAATTTATAAAACTACGAAGGGTAATTTGACGTGAAATTACGCTGCGTATACTATAATAAATTTAATTCTGTGTACGTTTATTTATGAGGAGCAGGTGGAGTACTTGTTTGACCACTCTGGTTTAGATTACGGTAACCGCTTACCATCAGGTGGGCCATATGCTTGATTGCCACCTTAGTGGTATAAAAAACAAAAAAAAAAAGATTACGAAAACAAAGTAACTTTCGCTATGGTCAGTACCGGGATGGGTCAACAAATTTACTATCTCGAGCTCCTCTCTGTCTCGGAAGGCACGTTAAGCGTTTAGCCACGGTTGTAACTGCAACCGTTTTAACCCACAAACCCTTATTGGGCCTGCGTCATAGTGTCATGGCCCAAAACTCCTGATGTGCTCGTCCCATGTAGAAGGCCTAAGCCCAGCAGTGGGACGGGTATAGGCTGTTGATGACGATGATACATGAATTTATTACTATATTAATCGTTGCTTTCTTTCATCCCACTAAGTCTATATTTTACACTTGAGGAGTTTGATCCATATTACCACCACGCTGGCCCAATGTTGGTGGGTTAAAGCGGTTGTAGTAATAACCAGGACCAACGGCTTAACGTGCCTTCCAAAGCACGGAGGAGATCGAGATTTGAAGTTTTGTTAAGCCATCCTAAAATCGACCATGGCAAAAGTTTCTTGGGGTTTGTTGGGAGCTCGGCGGTGTAGTGTTTGGAGAGCTCTTGTTTCGATTACGAAATTTAATTATGATTAAAAAATTAATGTTTATAACTTTTAATCATTAGTAATTAAAATATAATAAAACTAGAAAAAAATCAAACAAACAAATCAATCAATAATCATTAATCAGACCAACTCTGGGCCAACGCTGGTTAGAGATTACCGTTCTGAACATAAAGATTTCCTTGACTCTGAGGGATTCAGCTCTCGTGATCAAAGTAGTGCTATTTAGCCGCGATCTTCTGTATTCATAACCTTTCTCGTCACACTCTCACTGCTAATAGAATATTCGTGCAATCCAATTCGAGAATATGCTTTTAAGTCTCAAGCTCTGAGAATGATGGCCTTGTTTCAGATTTTACGCAAGAAACAATTTTCGTATCAAAACTAAGGAACTCATAAGCAGCTTACATTGTTCTTTTGTAGAAAACCTTTCTAATGTTTTCGTCTCAGAAAGGTATTCGCCAACACAATATTCAAAAAATATATGTACCTGTTTTTGTAGTAGGTAATCTTAGCTAGTGATTTTTAACCACATATGCTTTGTACATCACGTTCATATTCAATTATTCGCAACATTGAGTAATCACAATAATATAATAGATACAAAAAAAAATATATAATTAAAAATGTTAACCCCCCCGGCCTAATTTATCATCTATATAACACCATCTCATTGAGACTTCTTATGAACCCAAACACGCTATAAATTCTTCTTCTTCTTTATTAATTATTAATATTTCTCGTTGTTACGAATTTTGCCAATGTCGAGTAAAATAATGTGCAAATAACTTGCGGCAACGTTGTACGGTGATTGGGCAAGACGAATTCGTTTTCCGAAGAAAACGTGGACGCCGGCCCGATAAAACAAAATGGATTCTGTCTGATGGCTGTGGCGCACAAGTCAACCAGTCGATTTCACAGTCAGCCGACAACAACCCACGCTATATCTATTCTTATGAGCCCAAACACGTTATATCCGCTGTCAGTTTCTGAAGAATTCCGCAGACTTTTTGATGGTATAAGATTACTTCAAGGATACGAACCCTGAAGTAGTCATGGGAATGTCATTGAAGTGACAGTACACCAAATTGCAAATCAATCGGATCTCTGAAAGGTAGTCAAAGCTGTCAAACCCTTTTGTCGGTTAAAAAATGAGCTGATAGTCATGAAACGTCTGAACTGATCTTCATAAATTGTAGCTAGAAACCATCCTAATCACGTCAGCTTTAAAACAAAATAATAAAAATAAAAAAACAAAAATCAAGGTCCATTCGTTTGAGAGCTACGATTCTGCCGATAGACGCACACGATACACAGACTGACAACTCAAACTTATAACACCCCTTTCTTTTCGTCGGGGGTTAATAAAGAAAGAAAACGATAAAAAAATGTCCTCTAGGCGGGAATCCAACCCACGTCTACTGGGGTCGGGCCAGACGCGATCACCACTACGCTACTGAAGCACTGGGTGTAAACTTACAAAATTCTTAACCGCTTTCTACTTTTTAAGGTTTTAATAGCAACGTTTATCTCATTACTCATTGAAGTTTTACAACCTCTAGTGATCCGAAAGAATACTTTTACCAGCATTTTTAAACTACCAGTTAATATGAGAAAGCCATTTAAATCACATTAACATGTTGAATTTTGTGCGTTTATAACGCCTACGTTTATAACGCCTACGCTACGTTTATAGCGCCTACGATTACGTTTATGACGCCTACGCACCAAAATCATGTTATACGCGCGCTATGAACGCAAAAAATCAAAAATGTAAATGTGATGATATATTAAACTGAAATGTCTTAAAGTGTATAAATTATCCCTACTAAAGTTTTGTAAATATTTATTTTAAATATAATGTAAGCACTTAATATTGTACTATATAAAACATGATTTAAGAGATGACACACTTAAAGAAAACAATTATAATAGAACAGCATGTTTTACTGTCCAGGCATACAAATTTTAGTACTATCTAAAATCAGATTTATACAAATTGTTCTGTTAATATTTCAATAAAAATAGATTAGGTCAAGTATAAGGTCAACAATTTTCATAACTAAATTTAACATCATAAACGAATTCAGTTAAAGTTTAATATAAATTTTTCAGTCAAATTATTATCTACTTAATATATATAATAAAATAGACACTCAATCTGATAGACTCGACTTTAAGCCTACCTTCATAAACTAACAACACTAATCATTCTAAACCCGATGCACAGTACACAGAAAACAATTATTTAAGTTTTATTAAACCTTAGTCGATAAAAATATTTTTTTTTCGTCCTATTGTTACAGATTTAGCTGGCAAAATAATGCGTTTATTACTTGTGCATAAATTAATTTAATTGACGGTGTAATGTATCTTCTTGAAGGCACCTTCATGAGGATACATTACACCTTTAATTAACAAGTCCCAAGACACAAAGGTTACGCGTAATTTACAGGATGCAGTCGGATTAGGCCCTGAAGCTAGGTAATCCTGTAAAGGGTACTGATGTTTTCTCATCAAACCATCCCAACGTCCCTGCACATAATCCCAAAAATAACAACGCAATCATGTAATCCAGACCTGACTTAACCAGTTTTCGTAAGGACAATCCTCTACAGCTTGATGAAAATGGATGCAGTTCCCTACAATGCTAAGATAAGCTTCAAGCTTGATATTCAATCATCAACAATATACAGGTTGGTGCCGTCAATACGACAATAAATTAAAACATGGGGTACATTAGTCCATAGTCATGGTTTGCCACTTTCAAAAACATCTTATTCAATTGATAATTTCATGGCCTTGCTATGAAATAATGCAGCCAGTTTTATACTATAATATTTAGTACAAATGTAATGAAATTATCAAACGAATAAGTTGTTTTTGAAAGCGGTAAACCATTTATATGAACTAATAGCTCATGTTTAATTTATTGTCTTATTGACGGCACCACCCGGTATATACGAACACGTCCTGCTGAGCATAGGCCTTCAGTCATGAGAGAAAGATAACGAACCATCAGGCGAAAGCGGTAGCAGTGCCACCAACGTATTTGGTGTGCCTTTTGAAGCACATCACAATTACAAATTTTTGCTTGACCCACACGGCTTCGACCATGATGAAAGTAATTTAGCTAACGAACTCTTATTACCAAGTGTAAATGGTAAAGGCTAGTGCATTAACTTTTTGCTACCTCTTTCTGACCACTTCACCACTATAATCGGTAGCTCCCTGTTAATATTCTGCTTCTTCATGATCAGACAGAAGATTGTAGTAGACATTGCCGTAATTACCGTAATGGGAAGGCAAAAGGAACTAATGCCCATACAGCCATGTCTGATGTGATTGAGTTTATGTCACTTATCTATATGTATATGTGTAAGTATATGTATTTTGATTTAATATATTTATTTTATTTTTTTCCATATATTTAAGGTTTAAATCCAAAGTCACACCCAAGGCCCTATCATAATAACAGCGCTTCTGCGACGTTTTTTTTAATGTCTTCTTCTTTTTTTTTCTTTTTTTTTTTTGTTTTATTGTTTAAACTTCATGTTGTTGTGTGTTATGTGCATGTCAAATAAAAATATTTTTCTTTCTTCTTTCTTTTCTTTACCGGAAGGTGAATTTTAGGGTTCATGGATCACCGTTCACGGAGTTTATTCCATCTCTTCCTTTACGCGGTTTTAGGCACTTTGCTAGTAGCAAAATCCATTTCCCTTATGCAGGGAAGTGCCAAAGAATAAAGCACAAATTAATTGGGCTTTTCTTCCATTTTCTTAATGTTGTTATATTATGAAATATGATTTTTAATGATGAACTGGTGTTTTATTAATAAGCGCCCAGACGTTACACTGGCCTTAATAATATTTACCATCCTATCAGCAGCAGTAACATCTGCTGTCGACTGCCACTACCAGGTGGTAGCTCTTCTAGAAGAATACGTTTGGCGAATACCTCTCCTACGGTCGTGAAGAGCTTCACTGCGTTCCGGTGTGAGTGGAACCGTAGATGATTTCGAAGCATGGACTTGATGAGGAATCCGCTTACAGACCACAATGGCTAAGCAAGCCGTTGGGGGGATCGCCCAGCACCGAATCATAACGGCACAGGGAATACCAACTAAAACTCACCCAGTCCCATGGGGGCAATTTCTCTAGCCCAACCCCAGGAATATCAACAAACTTGCAATATGGAATGTTACGATTTCCTTACCATCAGCTGAACTAAAGAACAATTTATTCATGTGAGAAGCTCTTAAAAAAGGAGTTCGCAAAGGCAAGGGAAATTATTTCTCCAAATATTAAAGACTGAATAAATATTCATAAATTCGACAGGGCAGGAATAATTACAATCGCCAGTATTATAAATGTCATGTATACTACAATATTAAAGTCTTTGCATTATTTATGCCGTATTTATGTTGAACAACCGTTACAAACCGTGATATAACGGTAATAAACGATGAAGTCCAAATATAAACTAAACACAGAATTCATATTCAATCCTTAAACAGTTAGTTTGATATTGAATACAGAATAGTTTATTACGGTAATGTCCTTGACTGTGTTTTTAAAGGTTTTTAGGTCGATTTACACTAATAGCTTAGCGAGCTGTTGCTATAGACGCTAACCGGTAGTCAAATTTAAAGACATGATATATTTCACAAACCCAAAGGTAATATCGGCGTTGAAGATAGACAGGAAATTTCAAAAAGAATGACCGAGAAGATGGAACTTTTCCATACCATTGAACAGCCGAAGTTCCCATAACTCAGTGCGCTGCAAGTGCTGCAACACGATAGACCAACTAGATTCTCCGTAATGATGGAGAAAGTTATAGGAAAAAGGAATATAGGCAGATGTCATGGCAGATGGACATTATTTTCACTCGTGATGGACACTGAGAGTTTCAGGAAATTGTCTGAAGACCTTCAGCAGCGGAGAGGCACTAAAAAGACAGGAATATAGAGGCCTAGATATTGCACGTTATACTTTCATGGTTATTACACCCAACTTGCTGTTACGTCATTTGACCTTCCCCTTCATAAATAAGAGCACGCTTGCTGGTTTTTAGCATGATCCATTTACTTAACGATTTTTTCTTCATCCCATTTCCAAATCATTGAATTATCAGCACGCTCTCACGTAGCTTAACAAGAAAATAGGGCTGTAAACAATGGTACCCGTTACTGCAACCTATAGACGCTTGCAGGAGTCACCACTCCTGCAAGCGGTGGAACAAATTTACTTTTTCCCAATACACACAGCGCTACTGCGGACATTCGCAAATGTCGTTGCCGTGACACTCTTTGTAGTATTCAATAATTTTTAGCTTTATATTTATGTCGCTTTATTTGTTCTTTTAATATAATTAATGTTCTAGATTAACGTATTGAATTGTGTATGTCAACAAATGTTTTTCTTTGTTTATTACCAACCTTCTTAAATGAGTTCTAGCGATCACTACAGAAAGACATCACAACGTAGGAGCGCTTAATGTACTACGAGCGTGAAAAACAACCCGCTGCTTACTATCTTTTAGTGTACTGTTATCCTTACGATGTTTCACCCCACATTTTTAACATTATTAAGGTTTTAGCAGATGAATGCTTTAGACATTCAAAGCAAAGAAAGCAGCCTTTGTATTAAAATTGTTTAGTGAGCTGTTTGATCAAAAACTTTAAGAATAAAATTGAACAAAAGCCCTCTGTTTAAAATTTAAACGCTATTCACGTCAGAGTGTTAAGCTTCAAATACACTTTTTCTTCCTATCTTTTACGCTTAAGGCTTTAGCTTCCACAAAGGTGCAGTACTCAGACAGGTATATTTTACTTGATATCATAGTGCACTACTAATGAAGCACCTTTACAATAAAGATAGCTAACATATAACGCTGTTTCTGCGGTAAATATGGTCGCCGCCAATGCCCGTTGTTACTGTAGCCTATAGACACTTGACACCACTTACGCGTTGTTACTGTTGAATGTAGACGCTCGTAGCACATTGGGAACTACTCGCGAGTTGTAACTGTAGCCTGTAGACGCTCGTAGCACCTAGGGTACTACTCACGCGTTGCTACGTAGCCTATATACGCTCGTAGCAACTTGAGCGCTACTCACGCGTAGGTACCGTAGCCTATAGACGCTCGTAGCACCTTAAGCACTACTCACGCGAAGGTACCGTAGCCTATAGACGCTAAGAAAGGTACTACACCTTGGGCACTGCACACGCGTTATTTCTGTAGCCTATAGACACTCGTAGCACCTTGAGCAAAACTCACGCCTTACCTACTCTGTAATAATTTAAGAAAGCGTTATATTGACGGCATAGAAGATGAGTTTCTCTGCTCCCTATAACCATAACGCTTTTGAATAAGCTCTGGCTACCTTACTCATCAGAAAGACGTCATTTTAACTTACTCTGTATAAAAAATACACCCACACACAACATGCGGAACTGAGCACACAGAACGGACGACCGATGGGGAGTTAAAGTTCTAATATGGCGACCACGCACCGGAAAGCGCAAAGCAGGACGGCTTTCCACTAGATGGACGGACGACCCTCGGCTTTACCGCCTAACTGTACTGGTATGAATATAAATATTGTTAAAAAATTACACATCAGTGTATGTTATGATAGCTCACTGGAGCCGTTGGAGGCAGGCTATGTAGAACCGTTCCGTTTGGGAGTCGATAGGGTAGGCCTTTGTTCTTTGGACTTAATAGGCTGATATGATGATACCGATTGTTTTATACACCATAAGAATTCCCTGCAGGCATTTTTTTGATCTACAAAACACGGCAAATGACTCTCAAGACCACTTTATTTAAAGCGGAATCTTTAGGCTTCTTTTGAAGGAACCTATGTTATAGGAATGAGGGAACACATTTGAACACACGCATAAATAGGTCAACAATAACCTTAATAAAGAGTTTATCAAATACCATGTCTCAACCATCCCAAGGGCAGTGTGTACATAGGATATTTTCCTAACAAAAAACATGAGGAACTAACACGATCACTCGATATTAAATTACATCAAAAAGATTTTTGTGTAACCAGCTACACCAAATATAGAAGTAGAGAAAGCTCATTCTGAAAGATTTTTTTGATTTTTTTTTTTTATGCAACTAGATGACAAACAAGCTGACTGTCTACCTTGTGGTAAGCGCTTACCGCCGCCTATAGATACCTACAATAACAAGGGAAAATCACTTGATATTGCAGGAGCGTTGTCACCTTGAGGCCTAAGATGAAATGCTCAGGCCCAGTAATTACACTGGCTACCTTTCCCTTCAATCCGAAACACAGCGAACTGTTTCACTTCTGAAATAAGAAAGGCGGTGGTACCTACCCAGACGACCCTCGGGCCTGCCAACCAGTAAATATGAAACAAGTCGTATTTAATAAAAGTGTTTTGAATTTTTGAATAAAGCCACGCCTAATAACCATCTTTATCTTTATCTTTATCTTTATTGGGGCTATAACACCCCCACGTGGGTTAAAGCGGTTGCAGTAACAACCGGGACCTAAGTTTAAAAAATGTTACATTCTGAAAGACCACAGCTATCGTAAACTACCATAACTGGTACGTACCTACTGAAAGCGATTGAGTTAAATTTTACCCTCCACTTTAGATGGACAGCCCGGGATGGGCAGAACCGTTCCATTTCGAAATCGATGGAGGAGGCCTTTGACATCATAGGCTGGTATGATGATGATGATGATGAAATACTAACCATGACTAGTGCGAACTCATTAATTTATCGTGTTTTATACATAAAAAACCTTTTTTTAAAAAAGCTTTTATTTATATCTAATAGCCATATTAAACACAATTTATATGATCATAAAAGCTTGTCGCGAGGTTTGCGTAAGTACAAATAAAAGTATTTAATTAAACTGAAATTTAAAAAAAACTTAGCAGATTAAGTTACTCAATTAAATAGGTAGGTAGGTACTAGTTCATTTACACAAGTAAATCGCGCGACAAGCTTTTATGATCATATAAATTGTGTATAATGAGGTTATTAGTTTATAGTTAAATTGAAATTTTAAAGGAAAATTTTCTTTTTTTCTTTTTAGAGCATTTAAATAAAAGCTTTTTTTTTAAAGAAAATTGCTTTTAATTTATTTTTTACTTTTTAGTTATCGCTGGCTAGGGGTAAAAATCTCTAAAAGTCCGCCATATTGGATTAAGAGTGATGTCAGAATATTTTTCTAATTATTCTCGGCAAGCTCTTTCATTAGATACCCTTATTGCAGAAGTGCATAAAAAGAAACTATTCCGCCATCTTTGATGTTCAGCCATATTGGATTTAGAATCACTTCAAATTATTTTTCGAGCTACTCTCAACAAGCCCTTTCATTTGATACCCATATTGTAGAAATGCATTAAAAATAACTGTTCCGCCATCTTGGATGGTCCGCCATATTGGATTTAGAATGACGTCACACAGCTTATCGTGTATTGTCATCCAAACTAAACATGTATTAAAAAATCAGCTAAATCAGTTGAAGATATCTGCTTCAAAATCGAGTAGCAAGATTCCACGCGAACAAACATACATTGCATGTTAAATAAAAGCTTTTAAAAATAAATCGAAGAAGACGTTCTGTACCTATCTATTCAGTGTGTGCACAGGTCCGACCTTAGTTTGTTTTGGGACCGCACACCAGGGCCGTACTCTGCCTGAATACCGAATTCGCCAGTCAATCAGTTAATTGAGTTGGACCGGTAAATGTTTAACGAAACTCCTTTTTTATTTCGGTAACGGCACGAATATTCAATCGATATGTAAGGTAACAAAGTGTATAGGAATTTTGGCGAGTAAAACTTAAAAGAAAATTTCTACCTAATGATTATATTTATTTCCTTTACAAAAGTATACGATAAGGTGTATATACAGGATGGTGCCATTAATACGACGAAAAATATAAACATGGGCTATATTAGTTCATAGAAATGGTTTGCCACTTTCAAAAACTTCTTATTCATTACTTAATTTCATGATATTTCTATGCAATAATGCAGCCAATGTTATATTATTACTATTATTATATGTAATTATGCTATTGCGTCTGATGGCCCACCTGGTAATAAGCTGCTAACGCCGCCTATAGACTGCAATAACAAAGAAAAATCACTTGATATTGCAGGTGCGTTGTCATCCTGAGGCCTAAGATGAATGCCTTTCATGCCCAGTAATTACACTGGCCTGAAACAGAGGTTAGAATACACCTAGACCAGGCAAGTCGCTACATGATAATCAATTTCGAGCTAGGATTCATCAGTTTTATTTAGGCATAAAATATAATTAAATAGTCTTTATCTCTAATCATACTGCTAAGAAAACACAGGTGTGCGCGTTTACAGACAAAATGTCACCGTTCCTTCCCCTTCCGTCTCTTCAGAACACTACTCTTTCGGCACAGGGCTCCTTAAACTTGCTCGGTATGGAGATATGTTGCGATCTGAAGTCCAGGAACTACATCGAAACCGTGATCAAAACGGTGCCTATTCCATAATAATGTTGGGATGTATAAAATTCCTAATATACATTTAAATTTTATGTCGTTAAAGTTCAAAAAAGTATTTATTTGTAGTATTAACTTAGTTTAGGCATTTATCTATATTGTCTTAGAATATACAATATATGAAATAAGTTAAGTACTTGACTTTTACCTATGTAATGACTGTTTGTTGCAAAAATAAAGGATTTTTTTTGGTGTTTTTGCTAAGTAAATGCCAGAAACAATAAAATTATCTAATTATCTCATGGAAAAATTGTCTGCTTAAATTCAATTAATTTTCCTTTTTAACTGACTTCAAAAACGAGGAGGTTCTCAATTCGGCCGGTATGTTTTTTTTTTTTTTTTTTCTATGTATGTACACCGATTACGCCGAGATTACTGATCCGATTTACGTGATTCTTTTTTTGTTCGATGCGGAATAGCTGCCATTTGGTCCCATAAAAAATTTTTCAAAAACAGTTGGGTACTTTGGTTTTAAATTAAAAAAAACTTAAATTATTAAGTCGTCTACATATACGAAATTGCGAATTTTTGCTTTTCAAATGACTTTTTAGTGAAACGATACGAAAGTAGGAAACAATATAAGTTTACGGTCACCCATCTAGCATCGACCGTAGAAAGTTACCACTAAAAATTGTGGAAAAAAAATTTTAAACAAAAATTAAAACCGACTTCAAAAAACTGAAAAGGATAAAATAATTAAATTTAAGTAGGTATTCATCCCCTAGAAACATATTTTTGGAGTTGGTGCTAAGTGGTTTCCAAAAACAATAGAAAGTGAAGCACCGACTCCAAAAATATGTTTCTAGGGGATGAATACCTACTTAAATTTAATTATTTTATCCTTTTCAGTTTTTTGAAGTCGGTTTTAATTTTTGTTTAAAATGTTTTTTGTATTTTGAAGTCGATTTTTTTTATCACAATTTTTAGTGACAACTTTTTAAGGTCAAAGCTAAATGGGTGACAGTCAGTTTGGTAGTGTTCTTACTATCACCACTAAAAGGTCACAGGAAAGCAAAACCCGCCATTTCGCATAGGTACATTGACGACTTACATTTTGCAGTTATTTTAATTAAAAATCAAGAAATTATTTATTTACAATTACGAAATTTTATATAGCATAACAAATATGAGTATGGCCGCCAAAAATTGTACATTCGGGAAAAAATCTGTGTCCTTCTCCTTATATTATTGATAATTCCTTAATGTCATCTTATTTAATGATAAATTGTGTGGTTTCTACATCGCATTATATCATGTTTATTCATATAAATTATTTAAATTCATTTTGGTTTCATTAAATGAGCGTAAAAAATTTTTTCGTTGAAGGTTAATTTAAGTACCCATACAAAAATCATGTGTCCAATACAGACATCTTATACTTTGAAGTTGAAAAATATGCATTAACTGTTTTGCAACATGTTAAATTTTGACATTTCTAAACTTATTTGTCAATTTGCTAAGCAGTACTATTTTCTTTTTAATAAAATAACGTAAAAAATGAAAAATAAACATATTTAAATATGTGTCTCGTTTTTGGTTCACGAATGTTACTTCACGTAAGTTACCGATATAAAAGACTGAACATGCTAGATTCCTGGCCTGTAAAAATGTTTTTAAGTCGTGGCAACATAACGTACTACAGGTAAGCCAACATAGGGGAGAAATCGCCATTTTTTTTTCTCTGAAAGTGAACGTCAAGGTGGCCGGCACTTTTGTCTCGGAATTTTTGTGTGATTTCAAGTGAAAATATGCACGGTAAGGATGCAAATTTATTACATTTATTTTAATATGTGCATGTAGAGGCTATTGGTTTAACAATTAAAACTATGCAGCGTCTTCCATCTTCAAAACTGACGCGAATATATTTTTTTTAGGTTATGACCACAGTGATTTTAGTTCACGAATGATACCATGTGTTACTATGTGCGTTACGTAACATTCGTGATCGAATGTTAGGAATAGTATACACTATAGAACTCGAAGTTATACCTAGATTTTTATTGGAAATTAAAATTTGTATAATAGTAAGATTTTTTAAAATATTTACTTGTGCATCTATCCCTCCATACACCATATATGCCCATTTACTAAGGGCATCTATCCCTTCATGCACCATACAGGGTGGTGCCGTCAATACGGCACAATAATTTCATGACATTTCATGAAATTATCAAAGTATTAGGATGTTTTTGAAAGTGGCAAATGTTTTAATTTATTGACGGCACCACCCTGTAGGTATATGCTCATTTATGATGTCAGTGTATATTTTAAAATTATATTTAGTGTTTTGTTATATTTTTTATGTATTTTTGTATATTTATTTATATAATTATGGTCTCTTTACTGATTTTTGCAGAACCATGCCATGAAAATAGAAAAGAAAAGGAGTGCGTACGAGAGTATGTACTTGGACCGAAGACCAACTTTATAATTAATATTTTATAATAACAATTAAGAATGTTTCTTAAACAATGGTTTTTAAAATTTAATTATGATTATTTGTATAATTTTTTATAAAGATAACAATTAAAATATTTTAAAAAACGTAAAATGTTTTTGTAATTCGACCCATGTTTCTTGAAGACAATTGCTGTTTCAGGAGTAGAACGACCTCATAAAATTTAGTTGGGTTTTTCGATTACACAGTATAAAGAGCATCTATCTCGCACTGCAGGCATCTATCCTTCTTAGTATTTTCACAGTGGGGCAACAATCCATACAGAACGAGAAGTTATTCATATTATTGAATATTTTCGAAATTGGGAGGTTTTTAAAAAAGTAGGGCATCTATCGCGGTTTTACCCTAACCTCTTTTGTTTTTAATTATTATACTAGCAATTACGATTTTTTTCTTAATACTTGTACATTGTACACTCGGCCTAACAAAGTTCACATGTGTTACTTTCATTGACGTATGTTACCGTGTGTTACTAATTCACGACTGTTACTGTACAATTTTTGGCGGCCATACTCATATAACAAAAAAACACTCAGCCGAATCGATAACTTCCTCCTTTTTTGAAGGTTGAAAATTGCCGTCAAAGAAACTACAGTAAAGAAACCAACATATATTCCAGCTCCTATTTTGAAGTCGGTTCAAACCGCGTATATGCATTCTGACACTTCCTGCATACTATGAATAAATACATAAAAAGTGTGAATATATGAATCAGAGAACCATTTCAAAGCTTTTCCCTTGCTCGTCCATTTATATCACGGGAGCTCAGAGCTAAGGAAATGTGACATTGTTCTCGTAAATTGATATAAAACGTCTCATGGTGATGGTTTAAGTACCAAACTTAGAGCGATTTAACTTAGGTAACAAAAAAAAACTGAAAAAAGACAATTAAACTTTTATTGTAAGAAAGTGATCATGTTTTGTTCAAGTTTTTACTTTTATCGCATCTCTTTGTTATGTATGACAAGACAAAATACTTTGTAGCTAGAGTAGTACTTACCTAAAAAGCTAGTACTAGATTTTTAGGTTAGCACTATTTTGACATTTCAACTTGGTAATCTTAATTTAATTACTAGGTGGTAGGCCCGTAAGTAGGGTCGTCTGGGTAGGTACCACCGCCTTTCTTATTTCAGCCGTGAAACAGTTCGCTGTGTTTTGTATTGAAGCAAAAGGTAGCCAGTGTAATTACTGGGCATGGACGGCATTTCTTCTTATGCCTCAGGATAACCACGCACCTGCAATATCAAGTGATTTTCCCTTGTTATTGCAGGTGTCTATAGGCGACGGTAGACGCTCACCATCAGGTGGGCCGTCAGCTTGTGTCATCTAGTAGTATTAAAATAATCATTTATTTAAGACAACTTACAGCTTTCTTTACAAGTGTTTAACCGATAGAGTATTATTTGCTCCAATTTGCTTCAAAAGTACGCTCAGGTTATGGAACGAGCTTCTTGCAGGGGCTTTGTCATACTATTACAAGTACAACACGGGGTTCTTCAAAGAGTGCGTAAAAAGTTTACACAGATTGTCTTGACATTGAACTTGTAATCTTGACCTCCGTGCTTCGGAAGGGGCATTAAAAAGCACCGCTTTCACCAATTGGGCATTTGATAGTGGCGCTTTGGCTCATACTCCTCATTTATTTATATATTTAACAATATATGTACACACAACATAAGGTGATACTTGGTATTGGAAATAGCGTACAAGGGAGCAACTTATTACTAAAGATTTTTTTTTTATTAGACCTGCGAAAGAAAAGGCTTTAAAATCAAGCACTCTGAGTATGCACGCTTACTACATTACAATACATACATACATTAATCTTAAGCAACTAAAACATAAATATATAAATTAATGTACAAATGTAAACATATAGATATCAATACAATTGTAGATAAATGGTTTACACGAAACAGAGAACTAACGTAAGAAAAACAGTTCACAAAATCGGTAATAGACGGAGTACCGATAGTGTTCTTTGACCCATTTTTTTGAATAGCACAATGGTCTTGTAAACACTCGGAGCGAGTTTCAAAGTCTGACGACATGCACGGGAAAGGAGAAGGAGGAAGAGTTGGAACTGTGGGCAGGAGTTTTGAAAAATGCAATAGATGATTTCATCGTTAGCATTTTGCATTTTGCTTTTGTACGATTAGTACGATTACGATACGACGGTACGACTGTACGATTAGTTCATGTGTTTTTCCCGTGTAGTAAGAACTGTGCAAAGCAATTGGAACGTGTAAGGCTGGTGAGATTGATGATGATGTATGATGATACACAATGCCCGCTAATCACCGTTATCTGTTTCCCGTGCCTGATAAGTTCTCTGCCTAGTCATAGTAACTATCTATTGGACTAACAGCCTCAAAAAAAATCCAGGGAAAATTACTGCTATTTTCATTTCAGATATTTCATAATTTAGATCTAGAACATGATTTTGTAATTTACATAATTATCATGTTAGGTAAAGTGGGTCTCCAATATCTATTTAATATTAGTGTTGTAATAACTTTTTCAGATTGAAAAGGAAAACTGTGACATAGGCATCAATACTTATATTATAAATGCAAAAGTAACTTTTTCCGTCATTCTCTCACCACCTTTTCATGCTTGAATTGCTGTACAGATTTAGATACGATTTGGCACCGAAATAGTATGAGATCCCTTAAAGTACACAGGATACTCATAGCCGCGTAGATGGCAATCACTAGTTTTAATATAACATCAGGGTTAACAAATTGAAATAAATAAGCGAGGGAAAATCTTACAGTGAACACAGCAACTAATCACAATACGAGTACAAGTCCAATTTATAGTTCAACCTATATACAGGGTGGTGCCGTCAATACGAACATAAATTAAAATACGGGCTATATTTGTTCATAGAAATGGTTTGCCACTTTCAAAAACATCTTATCTCATGAAATAAAATAAAAAACGGCTGCATAATTTCATCAAAATGTCATGAAATTATCAAATGAATACGATGTTTTCGAAAGTGGCAAACCATTTCTATGAACTAATATAGCAAATGTTTTAATTTATTGTCGTATTGGCGGCACCAGCCTTTATAGGCAGGAAAAAGTAAACTTTAACGTGAGGAATCTATTTTCGTTTTTTCTCGTTTGGGCTTCACTTGAACACATGTTTAATGTATACGCAACATAATAAACTAGTGCCGTGAGTGCTGATTGAACTTGTTTTTGTATTCAATGTATTTGTAATTTGTGTAAGCTATCATTTGTATTCAGCTGTACCTGAAACAAACAAAACAAATTGAAATAAGTAAAAAGACTTCTTTAATAGATATTGTTACAACTAGATCACAAGACCACCTGGTTGTAAGTGGCTGCCGTCTCATACACGCCTAAAATAGGAATGAAAAAATCACTTGGTATTGCAGGTGCGGTGTCATTCCGAGGCCTAAGATGAAGTACTTTCTATGCCTAATAATTACACTGACTACCTTTTCCTTCAATTTGAAACACAGCGAACTATTTCACGGCTGAAATAAGAAAGGCGGTTGTGTACTACCCAGACGACCCTACATACGAGCCTAGTATCTTTCTTTGTTTTTTTATTTTCCTCTTTCTATGATATAATATTCTTATGTGATAGACAGTTTCTAAAGAAGGACTTATGAATACCATTTGAGCCGAAAGACGTCCACAGCTGGACGAAACCCTCCCCTAAAGATTACGATCGGTGCTGCGCTCACGCATCCAGCGCCTACCAGCGATCTTCACCAGATCGTCAGTCGGTCTTTTTGAAGGCCTGCCTACGCAGCGTCTTCCGGTCCCTGGTTGCTACTGCAGAACCTTTCCACCACAACGGCACAATGTGTCATGTCCTATCCCATTGCCACTTGAGTTTAGCAACTCTTTGAGTTAATAGATGACTTTGGTTCTCCCCTGGATCTCTTCATGTCCGATTTCATCCCTAAGAGAAACTCCGAGCACTCGCTCCATTGCCCTTTGAGTGACTCTGAGCTTCATAATGAGTCCCATTGTGAGCGACCACGTTTCAGTGCATGTCATTACTGGTAACACACACTGGTTGTAGACTTTCATCTTGAGATACTGCGGTATTCCGGATGTGAAGATGTACAGACGACAGCACATTAAGTGCAACAGTTGCATTACGAAAGCCGCCTCTATTACGAACGCAGTAAGGGCGGTCTCAAGGTAAAACTGTTACGCTTGACGTGCTGTCAAAACATACATGATTACAATTTTATGTGTTCTTTACTTATTCGGGCATTTTTTTTAACATGTCTTTTGGTATTTTTATAAAAATGTAAGGTGTCTTTTCATTGTGGGAGAGTTTTGATAGGAATATGGATTGCTAGGGGGAATTATTGAAGACGTTTTAATAATAATACTAATAGCCTCCCGCATGGATGTCGGTTATCACTCCAAAAAGTATGTTTTGTCCTTTTTAAGCTGCATACGAAATTTCATTCTAATTAAATCAGCACCTTAAGCGTTTAAAGGCAACAAACAGACAGACAGATATAGAGTTATAGACAAATGGATTATTATGGATGTAGGATTGAATATTGTGTTACGTTTTTTGATAGCTATGAGTGGTCTACCTACAGTGTCTATGCTATGTTATCTGCTTAATCGCTGGTCGCTTATGAAATGCATCGCCGCACTAAATCCACGGAACCTAACCAGGGAAATTTATCATTATCACGGCGCGTGCAAAGCCACTGACGTGCGAAATAGAAGATGACGAGGGCGCGTCGGGTAACGGCGGATGGACGAGACGGCCCGAGTCGCTAAATAGATGCAATGTAATATGTGTTAATGTTTTTATAACACATTTGCTCGTAAAGGGTCTCTTATTTCACCAATTTCAATATCGTAATGTATCTCATTACGCACTTGTGCGGTAATGTAATGTAAAATGCACGGTGTATCAAGATACACTATTATTAATCTGTGGCTCAGTCCAAAAACGCACGGTACTTTTTTAAATCTTAGCAAAGAGTTTCTATGTCAGAAAGTGGTCAACATTTTATGAATAAAAATAACTTTGGGAGACAAAATATAATAAATAAACATTTAATTCTTTAATTTAATTATTTTTATCAATAAATTACAATCATCTGTAACAAAATTACAAAAATATTAATTTATTTTATGGCTGTTTGTTGTGCCTTTGCCTAAAAAAAGCGCTGATGCGCGCGCATCGCTAATTTGTGAACAAGTAAAAATAATTACGCGCGCTTTTTCTTTTCAATATATTATTTTTATTTGAAAATGTCGTCAAGTAGTGATTAATTTATTATTCGATACCGCCAGAAGTCTGAGAGGTAGGGAAAAAGGCTACTCTGAGCCTCTTGCCCGAAAAATCGGCCGATACATACTTACAAGCGTATCAAAATTTGGAAAACAAGCAATGAAGCAAATCCATTTTCCGAAAGTGTGTTTTAACCTATTTAATGGAACTTTCTCAAAAATATAAGTTAAGCTCATTGTGGTGCTGTGCTAGTATTCAATGCTAAAAAATCAATAAATATTACAAATTGTTTAAATTTTTATATAACTGATTAAATATTTATTCTTTCGAAAAAAGTTTCTAAGGTCCGAGTTTTAATTATTTCCTCCCAAATAATATTATGTTATAAAATGTCGTATGACATTCGTGCGCCTTGATAATTACAGCCTCTGCTTTCTTGTAGCAATATCGCCTCGGCTGTAATTTTCAACTTACCACACTTATAATAATATCATAATGTACTATTATGTGCATGTTTGATAATAAGCATTAATTTTTAATACAACTATTCGGCATCGAACAAAAAAATAATCACGAAAATCGAATTAGAAATCTCGTCGTAATCGGTGTACATACACAGAAAAAATATACCAACCGAATTGAGAACCTCCTCGTTTTTAAAAAGGAGAAAATTATTTACAATCAAAGCGTTTATACTAGGTACTACTACATACCTTTAAAAAAATGAGTTGGGTATAAAATAAAATAATAATGCTACATAAAATTAAACAGCAATTGAATCCGGTAAAATGTTTTTAGTCCAAATTTCTGCTCGGTCTGATTGGTGGTATGACTTTTCTAAGTCCGCCTGGCTAGCTACCACCATCTTACCTAAGTCTGCTGCGACAACAATAATGTTAACAGCATTGTTGTGTTCCGGTAGTTAGAGGTGAGATGGCCAGTTCCTCTGTGGTTGAGGAATTCGGGTGTAGCTCTCTTCTATCTTCTTTATTTTGATGCAAAATAAAGCTAAAACCTATACTAATTAGTAGCGTGTCTATGTAATTTTGGAATGTATGATTGTGTTCAGGAAAATCGTGGCCACTTGACACGAGTATTTTTAAATACCCTGGGTATACAATGTCTAACTGTCACGGACATTGACATTGAAATTTTCACAGATGGTGTATTTATTTCTGTTGCCGCTATAACAACAAATACTTAAAAAACAAAATAAAATAAGTATTGGGGGGCTCCCATTCAACAAACGTGATTTTTTTGCTGGTTTTTGCTCGATATTGAAAACGGCAACAGGTATACGCTTGTTCATAGAAAAAATGGTACGGAACCCTTCATGCACGAGTCCGACTTCCACTTGGCCGGTTTTTTTGTTCCGTTTTGTTCAATTATTCATTCAGATGAACTAATCAAACCCATACGCAACTTTATCACCTACTAGCTTCGTATTAGATAATAATATTAGAATAAGGTACTATGATAAACTGTCATTCACAAAACCTATAGGTACAACAATACACAATACCCACTGAAGGGAATGTCACGTAATAACGACGTCCGCTTATCGCTATCGACATAATAATAATAATAATAATATAATAATAATAATAATCGATATTGGGTAACTGATTCGGAATTAATCGATTCTGATTCGTTATTGTTGCCACAGGAATCGGTCTGGATTTTCGTGGCTGGTGTTCTAATCGTTATAACATTTCTGTTCTTATTTTCTCAATTTTCATTCTAACATTACTTATTATAAATGTTTGAAAAAATATTTACTTAAAAAAATATCTAAACTAGAATATTTGAAAGCAATTCCCCAACTTAACTCGTTTCGGATGTTGAAATAGAACATTTCGACATTGTAGGGTAGACGTTAGCTTATAACGCAAATACAGATAGACTAGAAGAATTTCACAGGGCTATCCCGAGTCCTGGGTAGCTCAGATGGTTAGAGCAGTCGCTCGGATTGTAAAAGGTCGCGGGTTCGATCCCCGCCTCAGGGCGTGAAATTTTTCTAGTTTAGATCTTTCTTTCTTTCTTTTTATACAACTAGATGACAAACAAGCTGACGGCCCACCTGGTGGTAAGCGGTTTCATTTCATCCTTAAATACCGTAAATGCCGTCCATTCCCAGATATCTTTATAAGTAAATAATTTCTGTTCTTGCTTTTGTATTGTCGATAATACTCTGGAATAGCCTAAGAGACGTTATTCCGTTGTTATTGAAGCGTTTATGTAATATACAGACGACAACACATCAAGTGTAACAGTTGCAGTACGAAAGCCGAATTACGAAAGCAGTAAGGGCGGTCTTAAGGTCAAACTGTTATGCTTGATGTGCTGTCGACTGTACTACAAAACATACCTCAAAACGAGTATTCTATTCAATTTAATCCAGTTCTTTATTGCTTTATAGTACAGAAGGTTTTTTAATGATTATTTCATATATTTCTATGTCACGCAGCTTGCAATTTCAATGTAGTTATCAATTTATAATCTCTATTACTTACTTTATTATTCAACTATATCAAAGCATGGGCAATGTAGCAACTGTTTTCCATGCGGAGACGTGCTATTATCTATATTATGTGTAATGAAAATTATAGAGAAACGGACTAAGAATAAAACAATATACATTCTTAGTGACAGCCAAGCAGTTCTCAAGGCACTTAGCTCACCGCGCATCGACTCAGATCTGGTCCTGAATGCTGTTCAAGCTTTTAACAGGCTTGGTAGGCATAACGGGTAAGACTGACCTGGGTGGTCAAAAGCTCTACGATTTAAATGACCTGCCTAGGCGTCCTAGGCTGATTTTTTGAGCTACCCAAGAATACACAATATCCACGTTCCTGGGTAGCTCAAATGGTTAGAGCAGTCGCCCGGATTGTGAAAGGTCACGGGTTCGATCCCCGCCGGAGGATGTGAAATTTTTCTAGTTTAGATATTTTTTATTAATAAATAGATTACGAGTGTTTACGTCGCACGGCTTTTCATATAAACTTTCAAGTGGAAAATATTCGAAACGAACAATCCGATTCCAATAGGACTTTGCAGGCATAAGCAAATCTAGCTAGTTTAAATAGTCATCAGAGGATGTTTCGAAAAACTAACAAATATTGAACTAGGTCCGGCCAGACCCCAGCAGTTCAATTCCCGCCTGGAGCATATAATTTTGCACCGTTTTCTTTCTTATTTGTAATTGTTACAATAAAGTAGGTGTTTAGTGGCCCAAAATCAAACATAACTTGGATAAAACGGTATTCTAGCTGAGAAAGACCAATTTTAGACGTTCATTCAAACCAACAATCGTCAATTCTTTTTAATAATATTTTTTTCGATTTCTGACCAGACTGACTTGCTTATGCACGGTGTTGTTTGAATCGCTTTGTTCGTGACCAATATTTTCGACTTGACAGTTCGTATGAAAAGTTGTTAGGGACTGTGTTGTAGGTGCCTACTGCCTACTGCAGTTTTCGGTAGTTCAGTTTTCAGAGCAGTCACCCGGACAGTTAAGGTCGCGTGTTCAGTTTCCGCCAAAGACATGATTTTTCTAATCCACATATTTTTCTAAATTACCAGTCCTTCATCCTAAAGAATTACAACACTATTATTATAATTACTAAAAAAATCAACCGTATAAGTTGAATTAACGAGAAACATTGGTAGTGGACTGTGGCGCTCTGAAAGCTAAGCCCGAAGGTTGGATTTGAACGATTGTTCGAAGCCAGCTTACAGTTGTTTGGTGCTGCGTTCAAGCTTGAAAGCTAGTGGACTGGTAAGATAACCTCTTACGCAGCAGACCAGTTGGGCCTTGGGCTGATATAACTTGGGGACATGCCTTTATTAAACAACTAATTATCATTTTGTCATAAAATCTGCTTTTGATAATGATGGTGGTTTTAATAAGTAGTAGACCCGTAGTCGGTTATCTATGAGGACGCGGAAGACTATATCCAGTTATGGACAATGGCGGCAGATGTGCCCCAGGGTTCCATACTTGGCCCCTTACTGTGGAACCTGTGGTACAACTCCTGTACGGACACGCTGGTCACAGCAAAGACAAATGAATGAGAGGAAACAGTCCACCTTGCGTCGGTAAATACGACCATGGTCCGGAGCGTTCACCTCCTGGGGCTGGAGGTGGCTCTCTCCAAAACGAGAGCCATGTCCTTCTAAGCATCGAGACGCAGAACTCCATTGGGGCTCGAGGTCCGAATGAAGAAAGTCCGGGTCCCCGTAACGATGCACCTTAAGTACGTAGGCCTGGTCCTGGACCTTCGGTTGACCTTCGAAGAGCACTTCAAGCTCCTCCCTTCCAGGCTGTGTGTCCAAGCCTTCTCGAATGTGGAGCACGTAATGGTCATCGCGATCCGGGCAGTGCGGGCTTATTGCACGGTCAACCACGGTTATGCCTGCTGGCCAGAGGGTCGCGGCAGCAGAGCAGTAGCGGGCAGAGCGTCCTGACCTCAACGAAATAAGGCAAATCCGCACCCTGCCTATGGGCTAAGGCACTCATCATTCCAATAGCCGGCCACCGGATGATTGAAGCGATTTATCCGGTGTTGGAGGAGTGGGTTGGGCGCCGGCTGGTCAGCTTCACCTGCCGCATGGTACATGGTTGCTTCGGCCACTACATACACCGTGTAACCCGTCGGGATGAGACACACCGTTTTGGTAGCTTAAGAAAAAACTCGACGCTCGGTAGGCCTTTATTGGTGATGGTGATGATAAAGAATCGTAATAAAGAATTAAACAAGCGTTCAACCCATATTTCACCAAGCTTCAAACCAATAAACTGCATCAAAATATTTTCCGCTCCAAAACTTGTTTAATCGAACTGTACTGAATGTAGCCCACAATATGTAATACTATCTTACAAAGAATAATGATTGTAACTAGATCTACTTATGCAGATACTATTTTAAGTGCCCCGGTACTAAAGCACTTTTAGTTACCTAATTGTTTGTAAGCTTACGAAAGAAAAATATTTCGCCTGAAATATGAAACATTGTGAACAAAATTTCTCGTATTACATATTTCACCAGAAATTGCCGTGCAAAATTAATTTCGTGGTGGAGAATAGCCAAAATATACAATTAATCCATGCCTTTTAACAAATAATGTGAAAGTAACTCTGGTTATCTGTCTGTATAATTGCTACATTTTCTCTTTTAAGCAGCTAAACGATTTTAAATGAATTTGGTTAATTACCTACATCCTCGGTTCACTGGAAAAATTGCAGCGTCGTGCTCTTCGTCTCATTGGGGATGTAGAGGTCGCAAACAGCCTCGAGCCTCAACAATTGCGTCGAGACATTGTGTCGGTTAGCATTTTCTATACCACGGAGAGTGCTCTGAAGAGTTTTTTGACCTTATCCCACCTTCCCCTTCCTACTCAGGAGCACGCGTGCTGGACTTAGAAGTCTCCACTCAATCCACTGTCTCCACCTCAAAATTACGTACAAAGAAGTTTAGTGACATGTTTCTTTGTCGTACTTCCTAAACTCGGAATTCTTTGACAACACATGTGTTTCCTTCTACCTATATCATCGGTTCCTTCAAAAGAGGCGCATAAAGACACCTTTTGGGCCAGCATGGTGGAGGCTTCTAGAACAGTCTTCTAGCAGTCTTCGCATATGGAGTCTTTTTATCGCTTCACATGCTGTGATGTTGAGTCTATTGCTGTGTTTTATTTTTAAAAAGTACTGCTGTTACCTTGAACAAATATTTGCTGATATTTTTTTTAAGATAACATTTTATCATCATCAGCCTATATACGTCCCACTGCAGGGCACAGGCCTTCCTACATGGGAGAAACACATTAGGAGTTTAGGCCATAGCACCACCACACTGGCCCAATGCGGGTTGGTGGGTTAAAGCGGTTACAGTAACAACCGGGACCAACGGCTTAGCGTGCACCACGAAGCACGGAGGAGCTCGAAATTATAAATTTAATTGACCCATACCGGGATCGACCATTACGAAAGTTGCTTTGTTTTTGTAATTGAAACCAGAGCGCTCAAACTATTACGCCACCGAGCTCCTCGCTATAATAAGATAATAGGTATGAGTGAATCTGAAGAATCTGGTAATATTTATTGTTTGATTAAAGATATTCTGGTAGTATTTAATGGTAGATATTTTTTATTTCTATTGCGTAACTATTTTCATTGATTAAAAACTATTATCATGTCTTTTATCATGTGTTCTCTGTTTTTATTTCATTGAAAAACAATTACTTTGACTATTTTTCTGAACTATAACAATACCTTCATTCGACAAGCAATTCATTTTGTCTGTAATTAAAGCAACTTTCTATAAAACAAAGGCAATATGTGCTCAAGTAATATTACGGTACGACGGAGACACAAACGATTTAATTACAAACAAACAGTTTATTATTAGAGCTTAATGTGTCGGTGTTAATGTGTTACGGCGCCTTATTTCAGTGCAAATGTCAATTACATTACCTTTTCATTCGATGACACACTTGCCAGACATAGGATACGTGATAGACAGAGATAGATGGCCACTGTCAGCTCCGCAACAATCGCAGAAGAACTGGCTAACTTACATTCAACTGCTGGAACACAATTAAATAATGCTGTTAACATTATTATTATTATAGACATTAAGATGGTGGTAGCTAGCTAGACGGACTTAGAAAAAGCCCGACCCAAGCAGGAAACTATAGGAATTGAACCCAGGGCCTCTAGCCGCTTTGCTAAAACTTTAACGCTCCATCCACCGTCTGTGTGTCCTTACTTAATTCGCCTATTACCTACTTTTTTAGCTATTAATATTGGCTATGTCATTGACCTTATTTATTTTACGGGTCATTTCTGATTATTTTCGTTGGGACCACCTGACATAGATCGTTGAGAGACTATGAGCTTGTTCTCGCTTCTTGATTGCTAGCAAACTACTTATTCATAATTAGCACTAGTTCCACATCAAAAGCAGACCCGAATGACAACGCCACTAAGTAGCTAATAGTGTATGCGATTTTATTGAAGATGCTGCATTACGACGACGTCCAAACAGAACATTTTCTTATAGCAATGATAACATTCATTAAAATTCAGAAAAATATTTTGCCAATTTTACATTAAATAGTGTTTTATATTTTATTCGTTGTAATATACTCGAATAAGCCCCACTAGCCTACCTAATTGATAGTGAGTGATATCACAGCCGTCGCTGGCAACACACAGTGAGGATTTTGGGATGAGTAGACCTCGCACGATTTCCCAAAATTTGGCCCTTCCGAGTTGGATTTGTCGATTTACCTCTATCTCTTAGGGTTTCTCTAAGTCGAAATAGTTTTATCCTCGAATTAAGTGAAACCGTAACTCCCATACTTTAGCCAGAGAATTAAGATTACATGTAGGTGCCTAGACCAAAAACTTTCTCGAGAGTTCCGGCACTTAGACCTTCCAGTCCTTAAAACTCAACATAGCACAGCTAATGTCACAATGATTCCCGTAAATTGGATTTAGTCGCACTGCTAAGATAGTTGAACGTTGACCAAGACAGTTAATTTTGGAATAATCGCTGAGGAGTCTACTGTCTCAATTATGGTCTTTTTCATTTTATATTATTTCCGTACGGTGACAGTTCGTTGATAGGTTATAGATTGCGTGTACCGATGATCTGGTGAGGGTCGCGGGAAGCCGATGGATGTGGGCCGCGCAGGACCGATCGGTTTGGGAGCCTTGGAGGAGGCCTATGCCCAGCAGTGGTCGTCTCTCGGCTGATATGATGATGATGATGAATAGATAATTTCGTGGGAATCGGAAACATTCTCTAAGGTAATGGAATTGACATTACAAAATACATTATTATAAATACTGAGGATTTTCCAATTTATAATTTGTAATTTTATATATTTCCTTGCACCCGTTCTGTGCTGTCTTTTTTGTATTATTTGAATCGCCAGCCTGCAAGAAATGGCTTTTAGCAATCCCAACTACTGATATTATGTTTTGAGTTTTGTATTTTATATCTCTTTTTTTTATACAACTAGATGACAAACAAGCTGACGGCCCACCTGATGGTAAGCGGTTACCGCCGCCTATAGTCACTTGCAATAAGAAGGAAAAATCACGTGATATTGCAGGTGCGTTGTCATCCTGAGGCTTAAGATGAAATGCCGTCCATGCCCAGTAATTACACTGGCTACCTTTCCCTTCAATCCGAAACACAGCGAACTGTTTCACGGCTGAAATAAGAAAGGCGGTGGTACCTACCCAGACGACCCTACATACGGGTCTACCACCTAGTAGATTTCGTGTCTTGTGTGCAATAAAGAGGTTTTATTTATTAATTTTATCAGTCTTTTGTCTCTTTCTTACCTGCCAGTGTCTTCTACAATAATATAACTATTGAAAGAATGGACGAACTATAAAGTCCTGGGTAGTTCTGCAGTCAAAGCGATCACAATATTATGTCCTTTATATAGTGTAGACTTTTTCTGTGTTTCATAAACGGAGTCCAGTGAGCCTTATGAGGAATTGGGACACGATATCTTGCGCAAGCATTTTGCACTCGCTGAATAAGTTTTTTAGAACGAACCAGAAGACGCCCACCAATTACCGAGTCTGCGTAGTTTCACTTTGATAATACAAGTGATTCACAGAGTTGCATCCTTATCTTGACATTGTTCAAGTGGTCGTAACTGGTATAAAACTTTCAATCTATATTTTTTTTACCAAAAAATGGTTATGTTTTATTACCAAAAAATGGTTATAGTGAGTCAATTTCAAAAGAGAGGTACATATGCTGTCTTTATTTTAGAACTTTTAAAGAACAATTCTTAGATACACGATTTTTCCATAACTTTAACCGTGTACGCAGCGCTCGCAACAAAAGCTTTGAAAAGGAATATTTTTTCCCCGTTTTTGCAACATTTTTCATCGATGTTCAGCTGCTATTAGTCGTAGCGTGATCATATAGGTATAACCCATATAATACCTCGATAAATGGACTATCCAAGACAAAAAGAATTATTTAATTTAAATCAGTAGTTCCTGAGATTAGCGCGTTCAACCAAACAAACAAACTCTTTAGCTTTATAATATTAGTATAGATGGTTGGATTGATATTTGTTACTGGGGTAACACCAGAATCTTAACGAAATTTGGCACACAGATAGATTGTTATTTAGATTTTAACTAAACTAAACTTTTTTTACTCAATAATTCGTTGTACGGGAGAACGCAGAAGAAGTCGCGGGCTAAAGCGAGTATTGAATACTTCCCTTTCAAACTAGAGTCTTCTTTTCATAGTAAAATTACAATTGAAATATAAATTTACGACCCCCACTTGGACCTCGCTGATCATCTTCAAGGAACAGACGTATTTCATCCTGACATAACCATCTGTCAGATCTATATTATTGATAAGGTCCGAGGTTGGATAACAGTAACTTAGCTTTATAAATCATGGCAGCTTCACTATCGCTTATCAGAGTACCTTCTAACCCTATGTTAGTCGTGACGTCATAACTGCCCACCCAAGTGTGACTTCATAGATAAATAGTGGTAATGTTGACTTAGCTGAGTAAACTCGGATAATATTAATGGGTTAAACATAGAGTAACTTATTTTTGTAAGTTTTAATAACTCATTAAAACTTACAAAAATAAGTTCTATTTTTCTTATTTCCTATTTATTTTGTATCTTACATAAAATATAAGGTGTTCTTAATAATTTGTTTAAAACAATTTAAAATCAGTATCTTAGACTTACTTTTTTAGGCAATAATAACATACAAAGCCCCTTGTACCGATCATCACCGAGATTTAAGAGGGGATAAAATTTATTACTAACTTTTATGATTTTTGATAGCAAGGAGGTTTAATAAAATTGCCACGGTACTCATTTTTGCCCTAAGAGGATACTAATCAGTTTCCCATTAGCCTACACTAATGGTGGTTTGGTCTGCAATGATGGTCGTGAATATAATTCAAACAAAAGAGACAAAAGATATCGCCGTCTTACTAGCTCATCGCCTTTTTTTTCGGGGAGTACCTAATCTGTTTAAACATCGCTGGCGAGGCGACGGGCGTGGGGGTCGCCCAGCGCTAAATGACAATAGGAATAGACACATAAACTACCTGGTAACTCCACTGCTATTCGCGGGGGGTAGCCTAGGCTCTGCCGAAGCAATTTCACCAGTCCACGGCCAGGTTTCGCGCCGATGGAGATTACCCAGAGTCAATTGGGTAATCCCAGACGTGGCGGCCTGTGCAATGCATGCGTGGAGGCCACGCCCGTATTGGGGCGGCCAGAGAATCCTCTTCCCGCTCCCTCTCCGCTGCCTCCTAAACCCTCTCGCTACCAACCATGGCTCTTACCATGGTTACTAGCTCTTAGCCCTGCTATAGTAGTACTTGACTGTTCTTTGGTGCGAAGTTTCGATTTTTTTCTCCGAAGAATTTTTATCAGATCCAGACAAAGGTAAAGGACCAAACAAAAAAAGCTTCAGAAAATCTATGCGAATCGAGAACTCCTCTTTTTTAGCAGTCGGTTAAAATGTACAGGATGGTGACGATAAATTAAAACATGGGCTGTATTAGTTCAAAGAAATATTTCGCAACTTTCAAATAATTTTATGACATTTTATGAAATGATGCAGCCAATGTTATATTATTTTACAAAGTTATATTAAGTTAGCCAGCCAATGTTATTTTAAATTATTCAGAAATTGCTGATCAATGTGTCCACTTGCAGGATAAAATAAGTTCTTTTAAAGAATGCAATGACACTCACGAGCGGGCACTGAGTCGCATCAATGACCTAGAAGTAAGTTTATCAGAGGCGCACAAGACTGTGCTAATATTAGAAAATAATAGCAAGGTTTCAGAAAGTGATGCTTCCCAGAGTCTGTTTAGTGAGTTAGTCAATTGTGATTCGGGTCTACTCAGTGATAACACAGTTAATGTAAACTCACTGTGCAAGGAACTGGCGTCTACACAACATTTGTCAATGAGTAACAATAAATTTAAAAAATATTTTCGTATTAATAAATTCATAAAAAAAACTAATAGATTAATTAAAAGGCAAAATCACTTCAAGAAGCATTTATTATTGAGAAAAGAACGTATATTACTGATAAATAAATTAAAGTCATTTAGTAATAAAGTTCAACAAAATCATTCTTCACACGATTGCACAACCAAATTATTAGAAAATAGATTAATGCATTTGGAGCATTCACTAAAGGACATGTTTAATGATCAACTTAACATGTATAAAAATATGATTGAATATCAAATCTCTGCAAGGCATGATATGATTGACTTGTGTAACTACAGTACAGAGAGATATGCTTCTTTAACAAATAAACAATGCTCATGTTCTAGTAACAATAACAGTAATCATAGTAGAATATTAACAAACAATGAACCAGTTCCTTTGCAGCCAATTCAAAGTGAATTTTTGCCTGTGCCGCCAGTATTAGAATGCTCAAACACTATAAAAACTAAGATGACACAAAGTACAGAGTACACTTATATTTTTTCTGATAAATTAGGACAAGGGCTAGGGCACTTACTTTTAGATCAAACAGATCAAATTGTGTTTAATAATTGTTCCCCTGGGCTCCACTTTGAAAATATTATAAATAATGTTACTACGTGTGAAAATTTAAAAAGTGATAGCAACTTAATTATTCTGTGTGGTGATAGTTCAGGAGTTAGGAAAAATCACATAACAAGGTGTATAACCAAGCTATTAGAATTAAATAGCAAAAAAAATTGTAAAATTACTCTGTGTGCATTTCCGTATGCTACAAATAAGGATTTTAATTATAACAAACAAATTCATTATTTGAATGAACATATGTACAATTTGACGTGTCGTCATAGTGACGCGCTTTTATTTTTTGATTGTAACAAATTTGTTACTAACTTTACACTGACCAGAGATACATTGTATCTGTCACCTAGATTTAAAAGACAAATTGCTACATTGTTAGCATATAATATAAGGAACAAGGTTATGAATACCATAACTAAGAAAAATAAAAACAATACCATATTTCCTAATGAATTGGTCTCACCTAATATTAATTCATTATCTTTAAACTGAACCATAAGACAAAAGCTAAGCCTATGTTATTAAATATTGTGTACCAAAATTTACAAGGATTAGCTGGCAAAGAACTAGAACTTGAATTGTTTACAAAAAGTCAAGATATTCATGTGGTATGTTTAACTGAACACTGGCTAAAAGTTTTTGAATCGGTGTCTATTGACAATTTTCAGTTGTCAAGCAATTTTGTAAGGAAATCTGCAATTCATGGTGGCTCTTTAATACTTGTTAACAATAAAATGAAATGTAAAGAACGTAAAGATATCGTAGGTCTTTCAGTCGAGCGTATAATTGAATTGTCTTGTGTGGAATTAGAGAGTTATGTTATAGTATGTGTGTACAGACCACCTTCTGGAAATTATAACACATTTGAGTCCATAATGGAAGATGTACTCAAAAAAATAAGTAATAAAAGGAAACATATTATTATCTGTGGCGATTTTAACGTTAATTTGTTAGAGAGCACACCATCATGTACTCGTTTACTTTCCGTTTTTAAATCCTTTGACTTAGTTAATCAATTTCTAGAGCCTACTAGAATCACTTCCCACTCGGCCACCTGTCTAGATAATATTTTTTCAAATAAAGACCCTGTTTCAAAGTCTGTTATTACCAATCTTACGTCTGATCATTGTGGTTTGCTGATTGCTTTTGTTGATAACTTATTGATTGAACCAAAATATTTAACATATAGACCTATTACGAAGAGTCGTGAAGACATTTTTATGAATAAATTGGCTATAAAGGTAGCCACACTGCCACTCACACATTCCAGCCCGGACGATCAATATACTTATTTGTTTCATGTAATAAAAAATGAGTTCGAAAATACCTTCACAAAAAAGACAGTTAAATCTTTAAATAATAAAATGAAATTTGGTGACTGGGCTACAAAAGGTATATATAAAAGTAGAAATAAGATGTATGAATTATACGCACAAAAGAAATACAATCACAATAAGGACTTTCATGAGTATGTAAAGAAATATTCCAAGACTTTCAAAAAGATATGTAACCGCGCCAAAGCGATACACATCCGAGACAAAATTGAAAAATCTAATAACAAAACAAAAACTACATGGAATATAATAAACCGTGAAACTGGTAAAGTCAAGTCACAAAACACCACGTTCACAATAAATGTAGATAATCAAATTATTAATTCTGACCACGAAATAGCTAGCATATTTGAAGATTACTTTTCAAAAATACCTTCGATTACAACATCTCATTTAGATTCTTCTTCTCTTGAAGCAAGTTCCATCCTGAGGCATTGTGTGCCCGAGTGTAGCGAGACTTTCCAATTTACCCATGTTGTTCCTCAAAAAATCATTAAAATTTTTAAATCCCTAAAATTGAAAAATACAGGGGATTTATGGGATGTATCTGTAAAAATAGTTAAGAATATCATTGATATTATTGCCCCTTATCTCGCGCAAATTTTTAATAACTGTATAGATGAAAGTATTTTTCCTAATTTAATGAAATACAGTAAGATTATTCCGCTATTTAAATCAGGTGATAGAGAGGATCCTAGTAATTTTCGTCCAATTTCTATTTTACCAGCACTTAGTAAAATATTTGAAAAAATTATTTTGGAACAATTGATTAAGCATTTTAATTTAAATAATCTTTTCCATAGTGCGCAATATGGATTTACAAAGGGACGTTCTACTACTGATGCTGGTGTAGCGCTGTTAAGGCACATATTTGATGCATGGGAGAGTTCACAAAATGCTATTGGTATATTCTGTGACTTATCAAAGGCATTTGACTGCGTTGACCATCAGACGCTAATTTTAAAATTACAACACTATGGGGTTACAAATTCAGCTCTGAAGTTAATCACATCTTACTTAAGTTCTAGAACTCAAATAGTTGACATCAATGGAACAAAATCTTCAGGGTCTTATGTCAAAATGGGAGTTCCACAGGGTTCAATTCTAGGGCCTTTTTTATTTTTAATATACGTAAACGACTTGCCTTTCTTTGCTAAGGAATTTTGTGAGATTGTGTTGTTTGCAGATGATACTTCTTTAATTTTTAAATGTGATAGAAATAAAGTTAACTTTGACGACGTAAACAATGCGCTATCTCAAGTAATGAATTGGTTTACTGTGAACAATTTACAACTGAATGCAAAGAAAACTAAATGTATTAAATTTATTTTACCTAATGTTAGGGAAGTGGATACAAACATTAAATTAAATAATCAGTCGCTAAATTTAATTCAATCCACCACGTTTTTAGGCATTACAATCGATGCGAAACTCCAGTGGAACCCTCACATCACAACACTTTGTAGTAGACTTAGCTCCGCGGCTTATGCTATTAGAAAAATAAGGCAATATACTGATATTGCCACGGCGCGCTTGGTTTACTTTAGTTACTTCCATAGTATTATGTCGTATGGTATTCTTCTGTGGGGTAAAGCAGCAGACATTGAAACAGTATTTATCTTGCAAAAACGTGCAATTAGAGCAATCTACTGCCTTGCTGCTCGAACATCTCTTAGAGACTTATTTAAAGAAATAGATATACTAACAGTGGCTTCTCAATATATTTATGCTTGCATAATTTTTGTACGTCAAAATTTAAATTCCTACTTAAGACACAGCGATGTACATGCATTAAATACAAGAAATAAAAATAAGTTGATCTTACCGTCTCTAAGACTGCATAAAGTTTTTAATACTTTTATGGGTCAAAGCATACTTTACTATAACAAGATTCCTAATAACGTACTAGACTTGCCATTTGACAAATTTAAAATTCACATTAAGAAAATTCTAATGTCCAAAGGTTACTATACTATTAACGATTATATAAATGACAAAAATGCTTGGTTGTAACTTATAATGTCATATAGTTATTTCCACCAATAGCATTTCATTGATTTTGTGGTTGCTGGAAGATGTCATGCTCTCTATAAGTTTCTGCGGTGGTGGCGTCGTGTGCCGGGTCGCTCCGTTCCCTATGATATGGTTGAGCGGAGCGATGGCTGGCACATGCGTCATACTTGTGAACAGGTGCCACTAGTGGAAATGGTCATCTCTAAGCTTCCTTGATTTTGTAATAATTTACCTACATATTCATCAATAGTATAATTTTTGAGGGATTTTTGAGGTATATGGCATTATAGGATATTATATATAAAACAATACAATTATTATTGTAATGACGTGCTCAGACAAGTGTTTAAAATTAATGAAAGATGTTTAGCTTTATTAGGTTTTTGTATATTAATTGTTGACCTTTGTGTATTGTAATACCTATATTGTGATGGTGCATTGTCGGACAGCCTTTAAATACAGTAAATATTCTTATCATTAGGTACTTATTGGTACTTTAATATACCTTTTTTATACTCTGTGCGACACTGCGCTGCTAAATACTATTACTGTGTAATTAAACATTGTAACTTAATGATTGAAAAGAGTGACTACACGAGTTTGTTGCCGGAATCTTCTCGGTAGTTCAACTTTTGGAACCGGTGTAAATTCAGACAGACTGACAGACAGACTGACTGACAGACAGACTGACTGACGGACAGACAGACAGACTGACTGACGGACAGACGGACCGACAGACAGACCGATAGACAGACTGACATAACATTCTTAGCTTACGTAGATGCAGATAAGACAGAGAGACAAACATTATGAAATTGTTAGTTAGTTAATATTATTTTTATGTGATAGACATAAGGGTTTTTTTGTTGACGATTCAAAAGTGCTTCTTGGGGGCCTAATTGAATAAAAAAAAAAAAAAAAAAAAAAAAAAATTGCAAAACATTTCTATGAACTAAAATAGCCCATAATTAGATGGTATTGTCGCCGCCATTCTGTATACTTTTTTGCACTCACACCTAATATCTAGCCCAAAGCAAAGTTTAGATAACGGATAAATAATGATACAAATATTGGAAATATACTAAAAAAACATATGAACATCCATGACTCTTGAACAAATGCTCGTATTCATGATAAAAACATTTGCTCCTACCGGGATTCAAACCCGGGGCCCCTGACTGACAGTGTAGTAAGGGGTACAGACCACTCCGCCAGTTGGTCGTCAAACTATTAATGGCCTTTTTAAAGGTCTATTTACACATATCAGTGAAGCCACAGTTCCGGCACAGTTCCGTATCAGTGCTTCAGTGTTGCGTCAGTGATTCAATTCACACATGTCAGTGCCTGCTCAGTTCACGGAGCTTCAGTGAAAACGTGTCCGTCGTCAATCGTGATTGTATTTCGTATCCATATACTTTGCATGAGATAAATCATATAAAACTCTTTTTTCACGAACCAATTCTATTAATCGCTCGTCCTCTATTTTGTTTTTGTTGATGCCGGCGTCCGTGATCTGTCCGTGATCTGTCCGTCCGGCAAAAAATATCGTTGTCGACGATCCCTTCCGTGCTTGCCGGTGCCGGCACGGACACTGAGAGCACTGTGCCGTCACTGACACGGACAAGTGGAGATACGTTCATAGATAATGTATCAAATAATATTTCGCACTGATACGGAACTGTGCCGGAACTGTGGCTTCACTGATATGTGTAAATAGACCTTAAATCTTTCAATTTACTAGCATACCAGGTAACTCTCTATCTACCCTCAAACGAGGAGATTATGCGGTTCGCGTGCATTTAATTACACTTCCCCCAACATGACTGTACGGATATTGCTTGATTGGCAGACATAGATTGGAGCGCCTACGCAAACAAGACGCCAGGCAATCGTCAATGTCAAGGGATAGTAGCTTAGGCTAGACTGAGTTGATCAGAAAGGAGGATGAAAAAATTGCGGCTGCTTCTTTTCCGTAGGGAACCAGAGATATTTATTTATTTATTTTCCTCATATTTTTTACATGAAATCGTGAAATAGAACGATTTCCCTAGGAAATACGCCCTGGCAGTACTTGCTAAGGCTTAAGCTTTTTCGTAGAAAAAACAAATTAAAAACAAGTACATAATGTCACAAACTGTCAATTACTGCAATGATTTCAAAGGCAAAGTCTTTCGCGATTGTTATTTTGGTCTGGATGTGGTTTCGTGTTACTTTTTCTTTTTATGACGATTTTGGTACTCGTGCTGGAGTAGATTTTTTTTTACAACTAGAGGACAAACAAGCTGACGGCCCCCCTGATGGTAAGCGGCTACCACCGCCTATAGACACCTGCAATAACAAGGGAAAATCACTTGAAAAATAACTGCAGAAATAAAGAAAATACTTCAGACATGGCTGCATATATAGCTACTCATAGGGAAATCTTTTTTTATGCAACTAGATGACAAAAAAGCTGACGGCTCATCTGGTTGTAACTGGTTACCGTCGCCTATAGACACCTGCAATAGCAAGTAAAAAATCACTTGGTATTACAGGTACGTTGTCACCCTGACGCCTAAGATGAAATGCCGTCCATGCCCAGTAATTACACTGACTACCTTTCCCATCAATTCGAAGCTTTCCTTCACAGCGAACTGTTTCACGGCTGAAATAAAAAAAGCGGTAGAAAGACCTAAATTTCTTTGATGACTCTCGCATTCACACTAGAACTAATGTGATAATTAGAAAATGTGCAATTTTATTGTTAGATCTTGTTGATTAAATTTTTTTATAAGTTTGTAATGAGGTTATGTAAGTTTTTTATTTATTTAATAACAGGATGGTGACATGACATTGTTATATCTCTACATTTGACATTGTCTATAAAATTTAAATAAAATAAAATAATTAAGTAGTATCTGAAATACTATAAATGATTGTTATTTGATCGACACAATAAATTGGCATTTTAAAATAGTGTTGTGGAATTACGATTATTATCTATTTACAAATTGATTACATCTGTGGCGCATTGGATCCCGTTTTTATAAGAAACTAGCTGACCCCGCAAACGTTGTGTTGCCATAAAAAAAATATGAAAAAAATGTCGAAAAAAATAGATAGTAGCCGATTCTCAGACCTACTGAATATACATATAAAATTCCTAGCTGTCCCGGCAAACATTGTTTGGCCATTAAAAAAAATGACCAAAAAAGAAAATAAAATAGATGTTAGCCGATTCTCATACCTACTGATTATATATACAAAATATCATAAAAATCGGTCAAGCCGTTTCGGAGAAGTATGGTAACTAAATTTGTCAGTCGAGCATTTTTATATATTAGACTATTCTTTTGCTATTAATTTTCTTTGTATTGAAAATTTTGAATAAATAGTTGTTAGCTCACCAATACCTACGGACGTTTTTGCTTCAATATATGAAAAATCCCCTCTGATTTCGCTCTCCACAAGAGCTATCGGAAATATCATAAATTTTATAAACATCTATTTGTACCATAATCTAGTAAATAAAGATCATGATTATATCATGTCAATATTGTCACTACTGATTGTTCACCATCTCCTTTTGTTTTTCATGTTTTCTGTTGTATAATCTGAAAAAATTGTTTGGTAATATTCGTTCAACAGCCTTGAAAGTCTTCAAACTGATCCAATACGATCTCAATTCCGATAAAAATGAAAGACCACTTTGGGACTCGTGGTGTCATAATGTCTAACATCTTATGACGTCACTAACCGCCCATGCAGAACTAGCGCGGGGATGAAAGTCGATTTCCTTGTGGAAAATTCACAGCGTAGACCCGTTATCGGGAAGTACTTTGAATTTTGCTTTGGTAATGTCGATTTAAAATTGCTGGCTTAGAAAATTGCACTTAAAGTTTGAAAATGTTAGTTTTTTTAAATACTGTGTGTGTTAGCGTAGTGTTATTATAAAAAAAATATTTGGTCTACAAATTAACTATAGCGCTAAATAGTATGTTCTATTCAGGATGTAATCTATCTCCTTGCCAAAGGAGATAGTAAAAGTTTGTACGGGATTTGGGTCAGCTTATGAGCACCATTTTTTCGCACAGTTATTTTTGTAAGAATACATCTTATCATGTGTCAAGGAGGGATCCTTCCTATAACATGGGTTCCTTCAAAAGAGGCGTGAAAAAGCATATTTTGGGCAAAAACCATTTTTCCGCATATAGACTCTTCTTACTGCTTCACATCAGGTGGTGTTGAGTCATTTATCTTGCTTTGTATAAAAATCTTACCATAACTTTTCCATAAATCTTTACTGATAGAAGCTGCATTTTTTTAAATAGTGGTATATAAAAAAATAGCCGCCATTTTGAAGAAAACAAAATGTCAATGTCATAATATTTTTTTTTATGATTTTACGTTGAATACTGTCATTTTATTTCTTCATAGCCATGGTCGAACAATTTTGAAGAACAACATTGACACTTCAAGCGTACCAAATACGAAATGACACTAATAATAAATGACAATATGACATTAAAGTTAACTTTACATCATCGTTATTTTGCCTGTACACTATGCACTTTTGGACACTTTTATGACTTCTATTATGCCATTTTAAGCAATGTTTTTTTTATTTTGTAATTTTTTCGCAATAAGATAACAGTTATGTGTCTTTTAATGTAAACCATGTTATTGAATACATTATTGTCCACAATCTGAAACGGTACTCATAGGCTGGTCCGAAACTTTACCACCTCCTTTCAAATTATTTCTGCCGTATTTTTTCAAAAGACAGTATTTTTTTTGTTACAGGCGCTTGGTTAGAAGTAAACAAAACTTCGCTGTGCGTTTTAGTTGGAGCAAAGATCGAAGGAGCGTTTTGAGGTAAGAATACATTAAACCTAGAATAAGTGTTTCGTATTTGTCTCTCTCAATCTCAATGATGTTGTTTTTTAGCCCGTTAATTCAAGGGACAAAAGTAATCGTGGATTTTCGGCGTGAATTTATGGTATTATCAAGGACGCTTAAGCAAAGGAGGTCAAGCCGATACTATGATAAACCCACCCTCCAAAGTACTGTCGACGTCAAATGAAGTATTACAGTTTTCCTTCAAAACCATATCTTGGTTACAACTTAAGTAGGCCAGACAAGTTAGTTACTTAGTTATATTTATTCGTCCATTAGGACAGGCAACGGTAGAACCATACTGTCCCATTATTTTATTATTTATCATTAAATAAATAAAAAAACAACAAGTTTTGTAGACCACTTTATGTTTTTTTTTGTTTTACTAGGTGGTAGGCCCGCATAAGTAGGTAGGTAGGTCGTGGGGTAGGTACCACCGCCTTTCTTATTCAGCCGTGAAACAGTTCGCTGTGTTTCGGATTGAAGGAAAGGCAGCCAGTGTAATTACTGGGCATGGAAGGCATTTCATCTTAGGCCTCAGGTTGACATAGCGCCTGCAATACCAAGTGATTTTTTACTTGCTATTGCAGGTGTCTATAGGCGAAGGTAACCACTTACAACCAGATGAGCCGTCAGCTTTTTTGTCATCTATTTGCATAAAAAAAGATTTCCCTATGAGTAGGTATATTATATGCAGCCATGTCTAAAGTATTTTCTTTATTTCTGCATTGAAATTATTTTCATACAGAGGTAGAGCTAAGTCGTACTCTTCACTAAACCTTTATAAAATATCTCTTAGATTGTACACTTCAGTCTGTTAGACTGATGGTATCAGAACAGCTCGGTACAGTTAATTCTGTCTACGACAGTCGGGCGCTGAGCCAACAGCACTGACGTTATCTTTGCGCCTCACTGCTGAAGCTAAGCTATACATACGTATTACAAAAGTCTAAGCTAACACTGTAATAAATGTTTCTTAAGTGGCAGTTGGCAGGACACATTGCAAGAAGGACTGACGGCCGTTGGGGCGGAAAGGTCCTCGAGTGGCGGCCGCGTACCGAGAGACGCAGCGTTGGTAGGCCCCCCACAAGGTGGACCGATGATCTGGTGAGGGTTGCGGGAAGCGCAGAACCAATCGGCTTGGAGATCTTTGGGGGAGGCCTACGCCCAGCAGTGGGCGTCTGTCAGCTGAAATTATGATGATGATGATGTAATATGTTGGTACTTAGAAAAACAATTAAACTAGAATAAATTCATGTCCCAGGGAGAGGACCGAACGCGAACTTTGATAATACGGATGACTGCTCTAACCTTCCGAGCTACCAAGGTCTTGGGATAATGAAATGATTCATTGTTTCTGTGGTTGAGGAATCTGGGTGTAGCTCGCTTCCATCTTCGGCATTATCTTCACTTACCAATAAGCGAGATGAAGGCCAAGAATTATTCCGTTAAGAACTAAAGCAAACACCTCCAAAGAGGGAATCGGTGGCGCAGTGGTTTGAACACTCTGGTTTCCATTACGAAAACAAAGCAACTTTCGCCATGGTCGGCGGTTTATAGGCAGATGAATATGAGAACACTTCCAAACACTTCCTAGTTTGTACAAATAGTCGTGCAACGATTCGGTTAAGTTGGGGCAGTGCTTTCAAATATTCTTAATTTTTGATTTTAACATTATTATAAATGTTTGAAAAATTACTTAGTAATTACTTAGTATTTTTCAAACATTTATAAAAATTACTTAGTAATTACTTAGTATTTTTCAAAAATTTATAATAATGTTAAAATCAAAAATTAAGAATATTTGAAAGCACTGCCCCAACTTAACCGAATCGTAGGTATTTGTAAAAATACTCGTTTCAGATGTTGAAATAGAATATTTCGACATTGAAGGGTGGACGTTAGCTCATAAACGCAAATACAGATAGACTAGAAGAATTTCACAGGGATCTCCCAAGTCCTGGATGGCTCAGTGGTCAGAGCAGTCGCCCGAATAGCGAAAGGTCGCGGGTTCGATTCCTGCCTCAGGACGTGAAATTTTTCTAGTTTTATTATATTTTAATTACTAAGTCGTGCAACGCTTAATTACCTATATCATAGATGTATTTCTCATAAAATTTACACTTTAACAAAGTCCTTGCATAACGAACGCTTACCGCCATACTTGAAGAATAAGCCTGATGACACAACGTTTGCGCACCAATTGAAAAACCTTTTGTTAAATAAAGAATTATATACAATAAAAGAATATTTGACATTGTAATATAAAAATTGAATTAACATTAAGATTTTTATAGACTGACATTAATTTTAATTAATTTTTATATTATTTTTCTTTGATTCTATTGACATTTATGATCTGATTACATTGTGTAGTTTATTATTTAGTAATTAATTTATTCTTTTAATTATAATACAATGAAGATCATTTTACAAATTAGTTTTAAGCCATAACTTATTGTATAATTATGTAAAATGAAAATACGAACGCTCCCCGCCGCTACCGAATTGCCAACAACGTTTGCACCAGTTTTATAAAGTTTTTGTGAACTACCAACACTATTTTTTATATTTTAATATTAGTCTCAAGCTAAATTATTTACTAAATGATGTCTAAGGTAGAAGTAAAGTAGCATCTTGTTTATGTATGTGAAGTAAATTTTATAGCATAGCCCAAACCATAATATTTTATATAGCAATTTAGTCTCATATAAGTGAATTATAAAGTTCTTATGAGAAATAAAGTTCTTTAACCAGAAATAAATCTAAATCTAAAATCTAACAGTATATCGACTATTGAGTCATCAAACGAATAAATAAATAACGACACATTCCCAGTGTTATTACAGCCAATTGACAAAATTATCGCAATTTTGCGGGAAATCAAATTACCTTCCTCAGCGATAACGTTTCAATAAAATAATCTCACAAATCCGTAGCACCGATGTTTTTGTTTAGCTTAGCTTAGAATAGCTGTTCCTATACCTATCAAGGCACGAAATCCAAGGCTCCCGGGAGTCTTACGATGCTTGGAAAATAACTTACGAAAAATCGGTAGTAGCGGTATCTACTGTTACTGCATTGCTGTTTTTTATAGCTTACATAAAATAGCTTTCGCTACACTCACGCCTCAAAAATAATCTTTTATTTTCTCGACCAATTTGTGAGCACGCCAAAGCCGTCTTTGTCAACTATGGAATGGCTATCTAAACATGCAACAAAGATATTTGAGTTCAAAAACGATTTCAATTTAAACTCTATGTAATTGTGATACAGCACCCGAATAAAACTTTATTTTTCACCTTATGTTTCACTGTAAATTATTTGAATAGGCGACGGCACCGCGTCGGCCATTTTCGTTTTGGATGCGCGGCGGCTGTCAATCAAGACGATTGATAGACTTTTGAATGTAAAATAGTTTGATGGAAATTCAAGGGTGTGGCTGACAAGCAATAAAAATGTGTATCAGTATTCTAATTACATTCTCTGTGACACTATGTTAAAGGCTAAAATGCTCTATATGCTATCTAGACTAAGATACTTATAAATTTTTAATGTTTGTAAAGCCGCTATTCACTAAAAAATTATAATGGTTTTACGCTGAGACAAAAACAAAAATAAAATTGAAAATTTTAAGTAACCCCCGGCGTCATTAATCATCTATCTAACATATCTCCGGGAGACGATTCATATGAGCCCAAACACGCTATACTTATCTGCTGTATGTTTCTGAAGAATTGAGCATCCCGCACACTATTTCATAGTCAAGGGTTAGCATGTCTGGAAAAAACCACCCAAGTAACATCAAACCAAATTTCAAATCATTTGGATCTGTGAAAATAAGCTCATAGTAATCAAACGCCTGAACTGACCTTCATAAATTATAGCTTAAAACCATCCTAATCACGTCAGCTTTCAAACAAAAAAACCCAAATCAAAATAGGTCCATTCGTTGCGGAGGGATGCGCTATCGAGGACTTGAGAGAAACCTGCGAATTTATTCTAGTTTTTCTTTATGTGTTGGCTCTTCCAAAAAGGCGTGAAAAATCATTAGGTACAGCGATTACACGTTTGCAATAACATCAAGAGTGGCGATTGCCAAGCGTCATCACCAGCTCCACTGCAGTCCCACATAGGAGAAACACATGAGGAGTTTAGGCCATAGCACCACTACGCTGGCTCAATGCGTGGTGCTGGATTAAAGTGGTCGCAGTAACAAATAGGACCAACAGCTAACGGCTATTAAAAATTTTGATTGACCCATCCCGTGATCGACCACGGCGATAGTTGCTTTGTTTTCGTAATCGAAACCAGAGCCCTCTAGCCACTAAGCCAACGAGCTCCTCAGATTAACAGTTTTATTTGAACGGATTCCCGTAAGAGTCATGGCCGTAGCTAGACTTACGATTAGCCGGTAATTAGACGTGGTCATTGGAAGCGGTAAATCTAGGTCATTGAGCACCAATTCACTGATCAGTCCTTCAGAGCACTAAGCCATTTAGCCTTTGAATTTGATAATTAAATCTATATTCATTCCAAGTTTCTTCCAAGAATAATGGGTGAATGAATATAATGAACAATGAATATAATAAGGCGGCTGTAATTCGGTATCCGTATAAACAAACTTCCTAAGTCACACTCGGTAACCCCATTACTGATTCCTGAAAATAAATAATTTGTATCTTCACCAAATGACTCAACACCGCCTAATGAGAAGCGGTAAGAAGAGTCTTCAGGCGAAGACAGCTAGTGCACCATGGACACTCTATTCTAGCCGATTCCACCTTGCCGGTCTACTCGTATAAGGTGGCTTTTCACTTCTCTTTTGGAGCAACCCATGTTATAGGAAGGAGAATACGCTTAGAATTCCAGGTTTATCAAGTACGACACAGAACCGAGTCAATAAGCTTCCTTGTGCATGATGTTGAGGTGGAGACAGTGAATTGATGACTCTGAAGACCGGCACGCGTGCTCTTGAGTAGCAAGGGGGATGGTATGATGAGGTTGAAAAACCCTTTATGATACAGCTGATAGAAGGCGCTAAGCGACACATTATCTCCACTTAAGGCTGCTCATGACCTCTAAATCGGCAGTTTGTCCAGAGCATGTAGAATATACTTATCCAATACAGAAGAGATCTACTTTACCAGCAAATTAACGGTTTGAACAATGTCAATGAAGCTGCTGATCCATCTGATGGTAAATGTAAACCATCACTTATAGACCTGTAATGTCAAGGAATCACTTAGTATAGCAGGTGTGATGACATTCTGACGTACCAGGAAGACGTACATACCACCATCTTTCCTATTTTCGCAGCTAAGCAGGAATCAAAGTAAAAGTAGCCAGTGTAGTTCGTGGCTTTGAAAGGCATTTCGTCTTCAGGTAGAATTCCGATATTGAACTCGACCGACGACCTTGGTAGTCAACCGGGTCGGTAGTCAACTGTGCCAATGACGGCGTCGCTGGCTAGTCACTCCACAGCACGAGTAGCACAGGGAACACGAGAAACTCGAGAAACTGTTTTGTCTACATCGTAATGTCATTTTTGCCGGGTATTACCTTACCTTAGCCTGACTTCAATGACATTACGGTGTAGACGAAACCGTTTCTCGAGCTTCTCGTGTTCCTTGTGCTTTGCGTGCAGGTCTCACGACGCGGTCGCTAGCACACTTGCCAGTCGGGGTCGCCAACATCGGAATGCTACCTTTAGGTCTCAGGATAACAACGCACTTGCAATACCAAGTTATCATTTCCTTTTTATTGCAGGTGTCTAAGGCGACGGTGGCCACTTACCATCAGGTGGGCCGTCACCTTGCTTGTGAATTGGTTGTATAAAATATATGTTGTCGCTTCTCAGGGTCTGTAATTACACTGGCTACCTTTACCTTTAATCTGAAACACAGCGAACTGTTTCACGGCCGAAATAGGAAAAGCGGTGGTACCCAAAAACATTAGTAAGTAATCACTTTTTCCTTTTATTACCCACTGAATAAATGAATGAGAGGAAAGAACTAGGTTTGAATGTTCCGTTGCTAATTAGCTAAAGTAGCCTGTAAATCAAAACAAAATGAATATTTTTCACTGGATTCCGTAAATGCAAATTGCCAATAAAATTCTAAATACTCTAATTTAGCAAACGCTCCTTAAAGCCATTTTGGAAAGAAGGTTACACAAATACCTCGAAGCCGTACAATGCAAAGCAGTTTTACTCGTAAGACGTTCGAGTTACGGCTTAGTTTCCTTCCAAAACAGTCAAGTAATCAAAGCAGCTTGCTGTAATAGTTGTTTTTTTTTTCACTTTGATTTAGATTTTTAAACTAGGAAAAGACATGCCCTGGTACGGGGATTGAACCGTCGCAGGTTCAGTCAGCTGGGTTGTAAAAGGTCGCGGATTTGGACAGCATTTTTTTCTAGTTTACATATTTTTAAATGAACCTACGCCAAGTCCAGTGACTAAACCCCTTTCACAAAAGCTGACGATGATGACGTATACACTTGAGCTAAAATCCAAACAACACCAAATCCCTATCTGGACGAGCAAACCCTGTTAAAAATCAATGAACGGTAGCCAGCCGAGATGAAATCCTGCGTTCGGGATGCCGTAAATACTTTTTGTCAGAGCATTTACAGTTGGGAGTTTCTTTACCATTTATTTGGTTTATAGGATCTGGATTTCAATTAAGGAGCGACTGAGTATGAAATTACTCTGTTGTCTGGTAAAGTTAATTAAGTACGTTTACATCTGTCCATCGTTGGCTTGTGAAAAGTTTTTCGTTGTCTTTTACTGGCGAATTAGGAATGAAGGCAGGGGTATTGGGAAAAATTACCACAAACGTTTGACTCTGTGCTCGGTGTCTCTTAATACAGGATTTACCACAATATTTTAGTAATAAACTTAAGGTATTATAATCGTCTTTAATGTTATGAATACAAAAGTATTTTTCTGTCTGTAGGCTCCAGCCGTTGAATCGATAGATGAAATTTGGCTTAGATTCGGATTACATCCTGAGATAGAAAATAGTCTACCTTTTGCAACAACTGACATCCATACGGCTGGCGCCACGGGTGACAAACATTACAATGAAATAATATTTCCACACTCACACCAATGTTCCAGCCCAAATGAAACAGCTTTTTAGAGCTGTTATTGACACAATAACAGATTACATAATTGAACGGAGAAATATTCATAATTAACTGCTTTTGCCCAAATCCAGGACTTGTGATCAAAATTTTAGTGTTTGCACTTCATATGAGACGTACCTGGGATCTCAGCTTTAAAGAAAGAAAGAGAGAAAAAATATTTTATTTAAATTGTGGCCTACAAAGAAACACTTTTAAATCGTCAAAAACACATTTTTTTAACTATCACAAGAAATATATTAACTAACGCCATAGTCTGTTTGTCTGTCATGTCTGAATTTAGACCGGTTCCAAAAGTTGAACTACCGAGAAGATAACAAGAATGGCTGATGAATGAAAAATAATTTATATAACCACCTACAACCACCTATACCTTTGTTTTTACAACGCACCTGCAATATCAAGTGATTATTCCGTGTTATTGCAGGTGTCTATAGGCGGCGGTAACCGCTTACCATCAGGTCGTCAGCTTGTTTGTTATCTAATCGCACATCTTATATATATATATATATATAATATTATATATAATATTATATATATATATATATATATATATATATATATATATATATATATATATATATATATATATATATATATATATATATATATATAGTTAAATGTAAATAAACAATATTAAAAAAATTTTTGAATTTTATAACAAATGCGAAGAAACTTTTTCCCCAACCTATATATATATATATATAGGTTGGGGAAAAAGTTTCTTCGCCTTTCCAACATATATATATATATATATATATATATATATATATATATGTTGGGGAAAAAGTTTCTTTAACTAATGTATGTAGGTACTATTTTGTTCGATAACTTTTTGCCATCTTGTAGGTAGGGACATGATCCCATTGCTATAGAAATTTTGGGGCTTCTGATCAAAATACCGCGACAAGTGGTTTTGGCAGTCCTCTCGTGATGTTAACCTGACACTGCCTAGAGAATTTTGAAGAGAGGGAAACAGGTGGAAATCGGAATCTCTCCCCTTCTGTTGATTAATTCCGGCCGCTTTCTCTCAAATTCTTGCTTTAATCTCATCAGTTGTTCGCAGTAGAGTTCAGAATCGATGGTCCTGCCTGGTGGTAACAGCTCAAAATAAATAATGCCCTTCCAATCCCACCTCACACACAGCATCACCTTGTTGCGAGTTGACCCGGGTTTCGCCACAGTCTGTGAAGCCTGACCGGCGTTTGACCACGACCTTTTTCGCATCACCAATTATTAGCTTCTTCAAAAATGGTTCGATATTATTGCGTCGTAATAAAGAATCACAAATGAGTAGGTTCATTAGGTTTCTTTCAGTGAGCTCGTGGGGTACCCAAATATCGAGCTTTTTTGTGTACCCATTTTTTTAAATGCGCCACAACTGTTTTGTGGTCAATTCCCAGTTCTTCAGCTACGTCGTAACTACTGATATGCCGATCTTGCTCCAGTTTTTCAAAAATGACATCATTTTTATCCGTAATAGGGCGACCAGAGCGACGTGCATCTTTGACATCAAAATTTCCGGATTGAAAACGCTTAAACCAAATTTGTGCTACTCTCACAGACACTGCACTAGGTCCATAAACATCGCAATTTTTTTTCGCGGCTTGCGTTGCATTTTTACCTTTTTTGTAGTCAAATTTTTAAATGTATCGAATTTCTTCATTAGATTCACCCATCTAGTCAGTACGAAAAACAAATGAAAAACACACATTTTTCTAATTTGAATTTGGAATTATCTTTTTAAAATCTAAACTTTTAATGATACCAAACCAGCCAGATACAAATAGTACGGCCAAAGAGATTTTATTACAAGTTCATACATACTATAATGCGAAAAGACTTTTTCCCCAACCTAATATATAACTGAACGTGGAAATCGTAAAGCACACATTCTAGAAGTTTTAGAAGATATTATTACATTTGCCGATAAATCATTCCTGGAAGAGATAGCTAAATTGTCAAAAGTAGCACTATTAGCAGTTTTTTAAGTAGTAGATAAGAAACGTGGCAAAAATTCCACATTCCACGCTTTTTTAACTACTACAGGGCTGTTTAGAGGCGGATGAAATAGTTCCTTCTAAAAATCCTAGGAGAGGCGAGGAGCTTGGGTTGAGCGCTCTGATTTCGATACAAAAAACAAAACAACTTTCGCTATGGTCGATCCTGGGATGGGTCAATCAAAGTTTGTTATCTCCGTGCTTCGGAAGACACGTTAAGCCGTTGGTCCCGGTTGTTCCTGCAACCGCTTTATCCTACCAACCCGCATTGGGCCAGCGTGGTGGTGTTATGACCCAAATGATGGTATTTCTCCCATGTAAGAAGGCCTGTACCCAGCAGTGGACATATATGAGGACATATATGATATACTATGAGTTTATTCCCATTATACGCAACAACTTTTATTTCAGCGATTAATCATGTAAACGTATAAATAACAAAGATATCCTTAATTTTTGATTTTAACATTATTATAAATGTTTGAAAAATTACTTAGTAATTAAAATAGAATAAAACTAGAAAAATTTCACGTCCTGAGGCAGGAATCGAACCCGCGACCTTTCGCAATCCGGGCGACTGCTCTGACCACTGAGCCACCCAGGACTTGGGATATCCCTGTGAAATTCTTCTAGTCTATCTGTATTTGCGTTTAGGAGCTAACGTCTACCCTACAATATCGAAATATTCTATTTCAACATCCGAAACGAGTATTTTTACAAATACCGACGATTCGGTTAAGTTGGGGCAGTGCTTTCAAATATTCTTAATTTTTGATTTTAACATTATTATAAATGTTTGAAAAATTACTTAGTAATTAAAATAGAATAAAGGGGTAGGGGTAGGGGGCGGGGGGGATAGGGTTCGATTCCTGCCTTAGGACGTGAAATTTTTCTAGTTTTATTCTATTTTAATTACTAACAAAGATATCATTAATTATGTCCATGCACACATATATTTTGGTAGCAACTTCCTGGGCATTGTTGTCGTGCACTATTTCATTTATTCTTCATGGAAAATAAATAACGTTTTAAATAACAATCATGGATGAAGCACAATATAACACATTATGCTTTTGTACGGGGCTGCATACACCTTTACGAATGTTAATAAAAGATTAGAGAGTGGTGACATAAAGTTTATTTCTATGGTAACGTTACACTGAACAATGCTATGCTAAAGTTATATTATTAATGAGAACGCGTGATGATTGTACGCTTGCTTATGGCGAACTGAAGTTAATATAATAAAATGAATATATCGCTAATATGAATCTCTTACAAAAATGCTGATATTGAGGTAATGTTGTACACCGTACAGTTTGAAAACATTTTATACATGTAATCCAAATCCTATACATCAGTTAAGGGTGGAGGAAAAAAAATGTCAAATATTGAAACCAATGTTCTGAGTTTTTAACCATAAAAACTAATCGTCAAAAAGTTGAAATTCTCCGAGGCATGGAACGGGGTAGTTGTGACAGCTAAACGTCATGCCGAAAGGCACGGAACGGCCTTAGAGTAAGGAACGCGCCCCTGCGGTTGAAACGTCTAAATATTCGGGTAAAAGTATTGAATGCCTCATCGTACAGTCTGAAATGATTCCTCCTGGTAGTGACACGAACTAGCAGCTGTAACTCAATCCTTCACAAGAGCTATTGGCTGGCCGAGCGGTATGCACCCCTTGCTATACAGGCTACTCGGTCAGGCTACGAGGTCCCGGCTTCAAATCCCGGTAGGAGCAAATGTTTGTATGATGAGTACGAACATTTGTTTACGAGACTTGGATGTTTATATGTTTATTTAGTATATTTCTAATATTTATAGTATACATATTATTATAATTATTTATCCGTTATCAAGCATCCATAACACAAACTCTTAATGATGCTTACTTTGGGCTAGACAATAGGTGTGAGTGTATGAATATTATTGTTATTATGATTAATGATTATTCATCGTAAGGAATTCACAGCCATTTCTTCAATAAGATTGTGAAATCTTATGAGAATGGACGTACAGTCGAAAGCAGATCAAGCGTATCAGTTTTCACTTAAGATCGCCCTTAATCTGTTCGTAATAGAGGCGGCTTTCGTAGTTCAACTGTTACGCTTGATGCACTGTCGTCTGCACCTGATTATCCTGTCTGTAAAAACACGAATCCAAATGCCTCAATGCTCCCCATAATTGAGCAATCTCCTCATCTTTTCATGAGGCCATCACGCGGTTCGTAGCTTATTAAAGAGTTCAATCGGAATCAAACTAGGTGAATACGTTTCCCATTTCGTTCGACACGATCGCTGACAGCTGATAACTATTCGATCGGTAACTTGATTGCTTCGTAATTGACTGATTTAATGGAGTGGATGAGCTTTCGTTTTACATCGGCGGTATCTATGGCTTAAGCGGCATTGGAGCCAATTCTGGTGGCTTATTTGGTTGCTCATTTTTTTAACTTAATTCATCTCACCTAATGGTAAGTGACGAAACATCTAAACACACACACAAACATACACGGGCACAAACATTTATTATTTTAATTTTAGGATTTATTTTTGTCTTTCTACAAATAGCTTGTTGTTTCTACGTAATCCAATAGGGAAGTTGCGAGTCATTACCAACACGAGTATCTCTGATTACTTACTGGGAAGTCTCGATGTAAAATATTGTAAAGATATTATAGAAATAAAGTTATTTTTAGTTTTTTTATTTATTACTGGTAATCTTTTCTCCAACTGCTGGAACACAATAATGCTGTCAACATTACTGCTATGGCAGCAGACATAGATAAGATGGTGGTAACTAGCCAGGAGGTCTTAGAAAAGCCCTCATCATCATCAGCCTATATATGTCCCACTTGGGCACAAGCCTTTCTACATGGGAGAAACACATCAGGAGCTTGGGCCATAACACTACGACGCATTGCCATGTGGGCAGAAATTTTCTCGTCGATTTGGTTGGTGGTAGTGTTTTTATTAGAGGCTCGGTGACGTAATGGTTTGACCGTTTCGATTACGATTCGCAACTTTCGCCATGGTCGGTCCCAGGATGGTTCGGAAGGCACGATAAGCCGTTGGTCCCGGTTGTTACTGCCACCGCTTTAACCCACCAACCCGCATTGGGCCAGCGTGGTAGTGTTATGGCCCAAACTCCTCATGTGTTTCTCCTATGTAGGACAGGACAGTCTGTGCCCAGCAGTGGGACGTATTTAGGCTGGTGATGATGGATGGATGATGGATGGATACACTTGTTATCTACGTTCCTGCAGTTTGTGCTTCCCCCAGTTAACCATTAGACACTAAAACACAAAATTGGCGACCCAAATTGTATCATTTGCTTAAGTAATAAGATTCAATTTGAAATGAAGAATTGGTGGTGGCGGGGCTGTCTTCCCAAGAGGTTGCATTAAATATCAAAGTCTAAACGATTTACTCACGCACCTTTAGCAAGAGAAGGTAAAGTTAGCCCGGTGCTTAAATCTAATTTACATGTATTTATTACCGTTGAATACTCAAGGCGAAAGTTTGGGCAACTTCTGGATAATATTATCAAAGAAGAAATACATTAGACCGGTAGCCGCTTCGTATACTCAATCAGCAATCTTGGACTATATTGTCTAATTATTTCGAAGTTTGTTGAACATAATCGCTTAATTGTTTTATAATTTTATTCGTGTAGCATGATATGTGAGTAGCATCAGAAAGACTACAAATAATTGCCGGAGTCTTTTTTGGAACATCTCGTTTGGAAAACATTTATATGGACTAATATAGCTCATGCTTTAATTTCTTGTTCATATTGTCTTCACCAACCTATAAACGTAAGCACTCATTCAAATATTCTGCTGTAATTTTTTCGTGGGCAGTTTTTTTTAATTTCCATAAACCAACATCACAATATTTTCAACGACAACAATTTTGCGAAATTATTTACGGCGACATGAGCGCATATCATTGTATATAATATCCATAATCTAGATAATATCGCACAAAAAAACAAACAAACTGAGGAGCTCGGTAGCGTATTGGTTTGAGCGCTCTGGTTTCGATACGAAAAACAAAGCAACTTTCGCCATGGTCGATCCTGGGATGGGTCAATCAAAGTTTGTTATCTTGAGCTCCTCCGTGCTGCGGAAAGCACATTAAGCCGTTGGTACCGGTTGTTTCTGCAACCGCTTTAACCCACCAACCCGCATTGGGCCAGCGTGGTAGTGTTATGGCCCATGCTCCTCATGTGTTTCTCCCATGTAGGGCGGTCTGTTCCCAGCAGTGGGACGTATATAGGCTGGTGATGATGAAACAAACAAACTGTGATAGGCACATAATAATACAATAATTACATAGGCCCCAGGATGACAACGCACCTGCAATATCAAGTGATTTTTCCTTGTTATTGCAGGTGTCTATAGGCGGCGGTCGTCAGCTTGTTTGTCATCTAGTTCTATATAAAAAAATGTATTTAATGTATGCTTACATAACCGTTTTTGATCTGTATTTCGTGTTGCTCTTTGCAAATATTATTATCTATAACAGACCATTTTTTTTTAAATAAATGAAGTAAATTTTATCACACTATACCATGGTACAGAATAGCCATTTTTCATCCTCATATAAGCGTACGAAGGTAGTTAAGTTCTGAGCCGTACAGACGACAACACATTAAGTCTAGCAGTTGCTCTACGAAAGCGTCGGTATGTTACGAACAGAGTAAGGTTGGTCTCAAGTACAAATTGTTACGTTTGATATGATGGCGACGTTACATAAGCTCTGATTGTTTTGAAGTATACTAGTTACCCGCCCCGGCGTCGCGCGGATGGTGTGCGAAATAAAGAAATAAAACAAAATTAACTTTTCAATTGCGGTCCCACTGTATGATAAATATTCGAGTGTGTAAGAATAAGCTCAGTCTGAGAATGCCCTGGGCTTCGCTTTCGATGTCGACCTCCGACCACCTGTAACGTTATTTTGTAGGGCCCGTGGCCTTATTTAATTTAAACTCTTTATTGCACCAAATACAAAAAGGATAAATAATTAAATTTACGTAGGTACAATCACCTAGAAACATATTTTTTGGAGTCGGTGCTTCACGTTTTATTATTTATGGAAACAACTGAGCACCAAGTCCAAAATATGTTTCTAGGTGATGTGAGTGCCTACTTAAATTTTATTATTTTATCCCTTTCAGTTTTTCGAAGTCGGTTATAATTTTTGTTTAAAAATTTTTTTTCACAATTTTTAGTGATGACTTTCTAAGGTCAAAGCTAGATGGGTGACCGTCAGCTTACATTGTTTCCTACTATCGTATCGTTTCACTAAGAAGTCATAGGAAAGCAAAAATCCACAATTTTACAAACGTAGATGACTTTCTCCTTTCAGTTTTTTAATTTAAAAACCAAACTATCCAACTGATTTTAAAAAATAAAAATTTGGCCAAATGGTAACTACTTATTTCGCATCGAACAAAAAAATAATTACGTAAATCGGAACAGAAATCTTGGCGTAATCGGTGTACACACATAGAAAAAAAAACATACTAAACAAATTGAGAACCTCCTCGTTTTTGAAGTTATTAAACGTATAAAGGAGGGCTCGAAAGGGGTGAATTAGCAAAAAATAAGGTACAGTGTGACGTGCCTTCCGAAGCACAAAAGAGCTTTAGATTGCAAAGTTTGGCCCATCCCGGGATCGACTATGGCGAAAGTTACTATGTTACCTTTTATTTTATAGAACTAGATGACAGAACAAGCTGACGGCCCACCTTATGGTAAGCGGTTACCGCCGCCTACAGACACCTGATATAACAAGGAAAAATCACTTCATATTGCAGGTGCGTTGTCATCCTGAGGCCTAAGATGAAATGCCGTCCATGCCCAGTAATTACACTGGCTACCTGTCCCTTCAATCCGAAACACAGCGAACTGTTTCACAGCTGAAATAAGAAAGGCGGTGGCTACAACAAACAAATCAAATTCAAAATGCTAATTCCATTATCTCCAACACAGTGATACATATGCTATAGCTATGTCGAGTATAAAATTAACCCTCTGCTAGTTAAACGAGGCGACATAATCTAGACTGGGTCTCTTTCCCTTATTTCCGGACCGGGCTATTTTGCCTACCTTGGGTTTCGGCTTAAGTCATAAGCGGAAGCGGGATGAAATTTAATTGAATGACATTCATTGATAAAAGACAAAAGTTTAACTGGTATTGAATAGTCAACATGTTATGGATAAACTTATTTTTTTGTGCTTTACTTAAATATACAGTGGCCCTAATACTGGAGAACACATGCCAAGTCTGAATTTAAGTTCAGTGCATCTCTTTCCCTCAATATGAATACGAAAAAGATGTCAGTCCTTAGATTTGACATTTAGAAACGTGCGTTCAATTTTCGATCTAACTGAACGTGATAAAACGCAGTGTTTAGAAGGCACCTCCGTACATGCCGACTAAAATTGTCTATGGTTACTTTGAAATCTGTCTAAATTTGATAGTCATCTCTAAACGAGTTCTTGCTATCTTTTTCCAATTACATAATGCGAGGAAGAGATATACTGGACTTAAATTTACACTAAGGGCCTGGCCACGAACTCACCGCACGGGCGTCCTGCGACTCGCGAATCGGCAACCACTGCGCGCTGTCTCACGATGTCTCGCGACGCAGCGCGTCGTCGTGACCGCGCAGTGGTTGCCGAGACGCCGCCGCCGCCCGTTCCCGTGGCCAGGCCGTTAGAGTGGGTCTTCAGAATTAGGCCAACTGTTTTTTTTTTTATATACAACTAGATGACAAACAAGCTGACGGCCCACCTGGTGCTAAGCGGTTACCGCCGCCTATAGACACCTGCAATGACAAGGATAATCACTTGATATTGCAGGTGCGTTACCATCCTGAGGCCTAAGATGAAATGCCGTCCATGCCCAGTAATTACACTGACTACCTTTCCCTTCAATCCGAAACACAGCGAGCTGTTTCACGGCTGAAATAAGAAAGGCGGTCGTACCTACCCAGGAGACGGGCCTACCACCTAGTGGTAAAATCTCTTTGTCTTAAGACCTTGTACCACACGAGCCAACTAAAATCAACGACGATCGCTCTGTCTTATAGCAAGTCATGGGTTGAAATTGGGTTTGAAAAAGGTTACTTAATAACGCACGACCGGTCAGAGATCCTTCAGAACTTACGAACTCAATCCCAAATTATATCCAGTGTTATTGGTGAAGTTTTAATTTGAAAAAGGGTTTGGGCGCAAAAACCGCTCTTATCACGAGGGGATAAGGTCGTTTGGGGGTTGAAAATGTTCCGCTCGATGTGCCGTCAAATGCAACTTTGAAGCTGGAGAGATGAAGCTAATTTGGACTCAAAGAATTTAACAAAAAAAATTGTTAAATATAAAATGAAAAATTCCACGAAGGAGTTTAAGTTTAAGGAGTTTTTATTTCGAAGTAATATAAGTTAAGTTTTGGGCCCGCCCATGAGCACCATTTTAGATTGCAGATAAAAAGGTACTCAATAATAGAGATCCTTTTAATTAACACAATACTCTCTTATTTAATAATTCGTATGATAATTTCATGACATTTCTATGAAATGATGCAGTCGTGAAATTATCGAATGAATCATTATGTTTTTGAAAGTGGCAAACCATTTCTATGAACTAATATAGCCCATGTTTCAATTTATTGTCGTATTGACGGCACCAACCAGTATAAGTATACTATATTGACACTTTCATTGCGCAATAATCGTTGATTGAAATAAATCGCAGAAAAGATCTTGCAAATAGTGGCCGAAGAGCAATGTTTCGAAACCGTATTTATTAGAGGTTTTATTTAGGCATACCGTCTAGAAAGCAAGGGCAATTGAGGTAACTAGACAAGTAACGTGGGTGCCTGCTACGTGGGAGAGATGGCCGATAAAAAAGGTTTAGATATTTATAGAAACACTATACAGGAGAGGATGAAGCAGCGTGGGCTGGTCAACGGGATCCACGAGCGTCACGGGCCGCCTGCGCTCGGAAGCGGAACCCTATCATTAACAGATATGGTACAAACCATGGTTGCCAGTGCGAGGAGATGGGAGGATCTCACCTTCTTCTGTGATAGTGTTCTGGAGCAGAAGTAGTCAGTCGAGAGGTGATGGGAGCTACCTCTCTTTGGCGTAGATGAGTGGGCGTGAGAAATCCCGTCTGCCTATAGCCTAGATGCGACCGTCCCACGTGCGATACAAAGGCTGCCATGTTTGGGATTACCATGGTAATTCTGGGTATTCTACAACAGCGCGAGTTCTTCACCGCGTTCTATCCTTCTCTTTACGTGCAGCGTGTTCGTGAAATAAGCAGTACCTCTAGCATGAACATTTTTAAATTTCGAATCGTAATCGTATCGTTCATACACGCTTGAAATTTCAAACAAAAGCCAGACAAAATCGAACGTGACCACTCCATACGATGGCTTTTCGAAATTTAAAAATGTTCGTGCTAGGGGTACAGGTAATCGCGTCTGGGCGGACATCACGAGATGCCGGGTCCGATTACCGCCTGGAGCATATATTTTTTCGTCGTTTTCTTTTTTTATTTGTAATTTTTACAATATTATAAAAGTATTTAAACTAGATAATATCTCACAGTCCGGGTGACTGCACTAAACATCTGAGCAACCGAGGATTTGGGAGGACCCTGTGAATTTCCTCTAGTTTATTTGCGTTACAAGCTGACATATAGCTTAACAATGTAGAAATATTCACCTGAGCACATGAATCTTTTATACTATTCTTATATGTTCAAACATATATTATTTATTTATTTATTAAACAATGTTTCAACAGTATTTTATACATATAATACAAATTAGTATTACCAAGACATGGGCCAATTATAGAAACACATTACGCTTATAACAATGGTAGTTTTTAAGGTAGATAGTTGCATAATATCATATATATATATATTACAATTAAAAATATAAATACATAATAATTATAAAGAAAAACAACAGTTGGCAGGTATTTACGTCCATCGTCTGCATCGCCATCTGGTGTGGCAGGGATATCGTATATTCTTCCGGGATATCCCTAACCTTTGTAGTGGCCTGCTGAGGCTAGCTGCAAGCGGCCACGCGGACGCCTACCAAGTTCCCTGTGTGGTCGCGTCGCTAGGCAGCGAGGTAGGAAGAATGATGGTTTTTAGTGAGAATGTCGGTCGGAGAGTCTCACATAACCCAACTGTGGCCCTTTATCACAGCTGGGTAGCTATAAAAGCTTTTCCATGTCAAAAAAAAGAAAAAAAAAAGTTTATACTTACAAGAGAAGAAACTTAGTTAGCGTATGATTATAAGACCATGAATACAGTGTAATTGTGAGTATAATAAGTCATTTAGTACCTATATCAATAATAAGAGATGCTCAGGTAAATACTTTAGTTAAATAAAAACATATTAAGTTTTATATCGCCCTTTTACTCAAGTTTTTTTTCTTTTTTGCAATACCTGTCATAAAAGGTTGCTAAGTTTTAAGTGCAATACTTATTGTAAATTAGTATAACACCTACTAACTGTATGTACACTTAGTGAGCAAAATAAATATTTGACTTTGACTTTGAGTAAGTGTTATAAGGTTACAAATAAGCGTGCTAAGCGACCTTCATCTGGATTCCTCAACCACAGAACTGTTTAACTTACCTCCAACAGCCAGAGCCCGTTAGGTACCTACATTTAACACGCTACACGTTACGTTATCTAGCTGGTAATATTATTGCTATACCGCAGACTTAGGTAAGATGGTGGTAGCTAGGCAGGAGGAATTGGGATGTTGCCTAAGTTTGAATTTGGCGCTATTTTTCACAAATTCGGAAAATATACGCTACTGTTACCCATAAAAACAATTCAAACTTAAAATATATGGAATATTGTTGAAGTTGTACTGTTTTGAAAATTAAAAAATAGGTCATTTTTTTTTTATTTTATCAAAAATGTTAATGATATTAGATTGCTGACATCAATTAAAACAACTATTATTATGACAACTTTTCATAAAAACATACTTGAAACATAGTTATTATCAATTTTGTCAGTATGCCCATACATTTCTTAGTAATATGGGAACATGTGACGTCACCTGTTCCGTAGATTTTCTATGGAGCGTTTTTGGACGATGCGCCGCAACACATCACACATACCACTATATCTGTGAAACTATCTCTTATCTTCGACATACTATTTCTTCTGCAATATTTCTTTATGAGTTATAAACTTCTTATTTATGAAAAAAAAAAAAGTTCTCAACTACCCTGTTAGGAAAAGTCCTACCACTAACCAAACCGAGAAGAAATCCTAACGCAGTCCTCAACCAATAGACCACAGAGACGGTGAAAGATGATATAATTTATTTCGATAGATACAGCCCAATTATCCAAAATTTTGTCAAGCAGCCTTCTGCAGGTTTTATATCTTCCATTTTTCCTAATATTCCCTTCGATTACTCCGTCAAGGGCCTGCACCCTCGTTACTTGTCTTGTTATTTTGATCGGATGGAAAGGGACCAACAGATTTTTGTGTATTTATTTTTGTATAAGCTATTACTTTACGGTGACTTCGATCTTCTTGGGAAAAGGGTTCGAGTTTCAGTATTGTTTAACTTTCGTGAGGAGTGTAAATAAAAATCACTGTTTACAAGAAAAGCAAAGGAGACGCTTCATATCCGGCCAAGTATAATTATGTACACTATCTCAAAAAAACAAGAAAAATCTCCTGAATCTGGGAAAAATACTAATACATACTTCGTATTCATACATAGTTTGTTTGTACAAAAGTTCAAAATTTTTCATCGGTTTTACTGTTCTTTGTATGTCAATATGGCGGCGGACATAGCAGTGAACTAAACGTCACCAAAGTGACATAGCCGCCATGATGAATATTTGACTGTGTTGCAGTTTTTTCTAGAAAAATTCTTGTTTTTACCGACTTCAAAAACGATAGGAGGTTATCAATTCGTCTGTATGTTTTTTTTTATGTTTGTTACCTCAGAACTTTTGACTGGGTGAACCGATATTGATGATTCTTTTTTTTCTTCGATGCGGAATAGTTCCTATTTGGTCCCATAAAAAAATTTTGGAAACCCATTGGGTAGTTTGGCTTTAAATAAAAAAAACTGGAAAAATTAAGTCGTCTACATATACGAAGTTGCGGATATTTGCTTTTCTATGAATTTTTAGTGAAATGATACGATATTAGAAAACTATATAAGCTCACGGTCACCCATCTAGCTTTGACCGTCAAAAGTTATCACTAAAAATTGTGAAAAAAAAAATTAAACAATAAATAAAACCGACTCCAAAAAACTGAAAAGGATAAAATAATTAAATTTTAGTAAGTAGGCACTCATCCCCTAGGAACATATTTTTGGAGTTGGTGCTAAGTTGTTTCCAGAGACCATAGACAGTGAAGCATGAAATGTCATGAAATTATCAATTGAAATCATATTCAATTGATAATTTCATGACATTTCTATAAATAATGCAGCCAATGTTATATTATTTCATACAAATGTCATGAAATAAGCAAATTAATAAGATGTTTTTGAAAATGGCAAACCATTTCCATGAAGTAATACAGCCCATATTGTCGTATTGACGGCACCAGCCTGTATATTAAAGATTTTAATTTAAAAGATTTTAGGTAAATCCTTTTCCAAGCGCCGCTTAACACCTCCAAAACACCTTAATCAGATTTTATCTGAAATTTAAAATACTTTTCAGAAAGATTTGCTTATAAGATACTAAATTCAATATTCGTGGGAGACTACGTCTTCTAAGATTAAGGTATAACGGTAAGCAGATTTCCTTAAGATACTCGAAGTACACACGCCTGCAGAGCAAGCTATACATTTTGATATTTGTACCTTAAGTCTAAGTAATAAGAATCAGTTTACAACTAAAATATTACGCTTGGAGTGCACCAGTCTTAACTAAAAAGGAGCATGAAGACGTAGACTATTAAGATAAGATAGACAAAGTAATAATAATATAACTAGGATATAATTTTGGTAGACTGTAACAAGACAGAAGAGTCTTGTATAAAATATCAAGAGTGCGGTAATTATGGACGAGGACTCCGAACGGAGCGGCAATAGTGATAAAAAAAAATGAGAATTTTAAGGAACCCCCGATCTCATTAATCATCGATCTTCAATTTTCAAAATGTCAAATAATACAATAATAATGCCAGGTTTTATAAATACTAATATTATTTATTATGTGAATAAGTTAAATAATAATTAATGTCAAATTTCACTAGCAGGATATAAAATATAAAAACAAGAAATGTAATTAATTGTATGATAAAAGTCTACTATTACTTAAGTATACTAAAACTTATAGAATATCAGTGTAAAGTTATTAATTATAGTATTTTACTTTTATTTTCCCGACCACAACACGCAAAATATACGCACAAAATACTTAACACAAAGTGACGCTAGTTAACTTATAAAATAACAAAGACAACTGACATCTTCAGTCTTTCCGTGACCACCATCACTGCAAATGCATACAGATACAAAATAATAATGAAACATTTTAATGGTACAGACGACAGCACATCAAGTGTAATAGTTAACATACACACACAACATCAAGCGACTTGTAAAACTTATAAAATTTATAAAATTAACTTGATATTAAAATTCTATTATTCCGATTGTAATAATCTATATAAGCAACTACCCACTTAATAATGTTATTATTATGTCTAGTAACATAACGAGTTTCTGTAATTGGCTTAAGTAGATACTGTTTAATTATAATTGTGTAATATAATATTTGTATGCTGTAGAAACTTTGTTGAATAAATTAAACTAAAATAAAATAAATAGTTGCACTATGAAAGCCGTCTCTATTAGTAATGGAGTAAGAGCGGTCTCAAGGTCAAACTGTTTCGCTTGATGTGCTGTCAACTGTACATTATTTCATATGATAAGATTATCTTTCATCGATAATTCGGTATCATTTCACAAATTACATGTTTTTTGTTACAAATTAAAATCTGTTGGCATAAACAATATTAAATTACTTATGTATTGAGTACAAAATCCACAACTCTTTCTTTTTCAATAACGATAGAAATTTATCGTCATTTCTTCCCGTGTTTTTTTACACTTTAGTCAAAACGTCATAATGTTTAACAGCTCTCTCCTTGCCTGCCGTGACTATATAGCAACATTTGTGGCTAGGCTGCACTTTGCCCGGTGCTAAAAACTTTATCAGTACATATTTAGCACGCCCAATGTAAAGCGCTTCTCCATGTTTGGTAAAACCACCAAGAACAGCTCCAACAGGTGTGTTCCCGCCTGAACATCCTACCCATTTCACTTTATCGGGATTAGCACAGAGTACTTCAATCTGCTCAATATACAATTTTATCACTTTCCCAGCGTGCGTTATCGAAGCCATTTTCTCATCCACAAACAATTTACCAGGAATCACATTCCCATCGTACTTAGCTCTGATCACCCATAAATCTCCACGAACACTCGTGGTGCTCACTACAGCTCTGCCTGTAAGGTAATGAGCTTCTCGAGGAGTTGTGGACACCCATTCGATGTCAAAATCTTCTTCTTTAACCACATTTGATGCCTCGTGGAAGACATGGTGTGATCCTGGAGGATAAGACATTGTAGAAACTAATCAAACACTTATTACACCGAAGCTATGCGTGTTTATTGAATAAACAAAGTAGTCTATACCAAATATTTATGCAGTGGTCTAATTATCTACATATATCTTATCGCTTGTTCTTATCAAATTAAATTCGGTTGTAAATAACTCATTTCTGGAAAGATAAGGTAATTCCAATATTAAGTCTAATTTGAAGCCATTTCATATACATACTAACCGGTAATTTCTAGTACTCGTTGACCATACAAAGCTATTGTTAAATCATTTGCAATTATAGTGGAGTGAAACTCACCATCTGTTAACCCGTTGAGCATGAGATTCCAGACACAATTGATTTCTCAATTGTCATAGACCTCCAGAGGTATAACGCCGCTTGACAGATAAGATCCGAAAATCTTCAATATGGCATAAAATTCTTCAAAAGGATTAGTTGGCAATTGTCATTTCTTAGATAGACATGTTCACAGCTACAGCACAAATAGAAGATAAGATAGATAATTCATTTATTTCTCAGAATATACTTTACAAGTTCACGTTATCATTTACTATTCCTCACATTCTACCGACATTTTACGGTGTAGAAATAATTTAGGAACATTAAACATTAATCACTTACTTAATTACATTTCATGAAAAATTAATCGAGATAAATTTAATTATTACTTTCCAATTAAATAAAACTGTTTTAAATGTACTAATTGTCATAATTCTTAATTCTTTTGACAGATTATTACAAATTCTCACAGCCATGCAGAACGAATTCCTGCTAATCAAGTGTAGTCTCTGTGGTAGTACCTACCTTTAATTTTGTTGGACCTCTGATGTTATTCCTAATCTGTTCGTCACAATGTAGAGGGAATATATGCGGATACTTTTTTACGAAAACACATACCTCAAAAATATAAAGGCAAGGAAGAGGTAAAATCTTCATTTGTATATACAACTTACAATGTGCTAAATATTCGGCTCGCATACATTTTTTCTGTGCTATTAATGCTCTTGTCACGTCTACTGAGTTACCCCAATAATCAAACCGTGTCTGAGTACAGATGAAATGGAACCGTGATATGTAGCAAAGCTGCGTTTTTTGATACTACTGCCTTAGTCTACGCAAAGCAAACACAAATCTATCCAACCTAACATAGACTTTATCCACGTGTTATTTCCAGTTAAGAAACTGGTCTACCGTAATTCCAAGAAACAGAGCTGAGGGAGGAAAAAATGATGTACGGATATTTTAAGATACATGGAGATTCTTCTTCATAGAATATAGATAGATAGACCGACAGACAGACTATAATGTTATTAGTTAATATTTTTTTTGTGATAGTAATAAAAATGTGATTGTTAATAAAGGTAAAACAATAACATCACACACAAGTCAGAAGCGTCATGCAAATCATGCGATAACATCTGGATGTAAACGGCTATCATCTAAATGGTAATGGAATTAGTGTCACGCATACATCCCCAATTGAAGCTTGGTTGGAATACGTTAGAGAAATGTTCGAGGTTGAAGATGTATTTGAAATCAAAATAAGGTATTATCAAAAATAAGACTTCTTAGTTAAAAAAGCTTACCTTTGATTGAATATAATGAAGAGAGAAGAGTTTATGACCAAAAAGGTTATAAACATGAATAAGTAATGTAAAAATGAAGAAGACCATTACCAGTTAAATATATTACATTTCGCGAGTAGAATGTTCAAATTGTAACATTTGAAAAATAGAACCATTGCAATTATAGATTAGTCATTTCATAGATACCATAATAATAAAAAATGATTTCATGACTCTCCATTCTCTGGTGAAAATTCAAAAGTTGTGAAGACATATTTGAATCTTCAGCAAAGTGTATTCTTCATGCTACAGACGATTTTACATGGCACAATTCGAGGTCTTGAAGGCTTTTCTGATGCTGAGAAATTTGAGAAAACCTTGGCTTCAAAAAGAATAGCAATTCATGACAGATATCACATTGTTTCTTTATTTACAATCTTCATAACTCCTACTCAATAATGCTATTTTTTATCCACCGGTGTCAAGAGTGCGTCACTTATTAGGTAAGGAAATAAGAGCAACCGCGCTCAGTTGTGTCATGAATTTATTTACAGCTCGAAAGCTCCCGTACGTTTCTGCCATTCGAGATCGTCACACACGGATGTGGTGTTTGGATAACATATTGTTTACTCCTTTTTAGTCTTGTTTTAAACGGAGCAGTTTACTAGGTCTTATTTGGCGTCGAAAAATGTGCAACTGCAGCATGCACTATAGTCGCTTCCGAGCAGGGATGTTACGGATGTTCTCATCCGAATCCGGAAATGCGCAATATTTGCATTAATTCAGACATCTTCATCTGCATTCGCATCCGCATGAGTTTGGAGAGTTTTAAGGATGCGAATTCTTATCTGCAATAAGTAACGAAATGTAAAACTGCACTAGCTGTCTTCGCATATGGATTCTTTTTACCGCTTCACAACAGATGGTGTTAAGTCATTTGTCGTGCTTTGTATATGAAAAAAGTATCTCTAGATTTGCACGCAGATACTTTATCACCTCCACCTGCCAGTATTCCCAGCGAACAATTATTTAATGGAGCTGGGTTAGCATAATTATGATCCACTAAGAAACAGTTCTGAGGCTGAGAGGTCTTCAATATAACTACTATTAAATACAATTTTCTGATTTGATTTTAAGCAAAGGTTTTCATTATCACACTCTAAGCTTAAAATGCTAATAAGTAAGATTAAAACTAGTTTTAGTCTTGTTTTCAAAATATTAAATAAAAAATATTAAAATTAATAGAATTTTTACCAGCTGGTCACAGGCTTTCCTACATGGGAGAAACAAGTATGGACATTACCACCCTCATTCCGCACTTCATGTATTTATGCAGACTTGATTTAAATAGTTATCTTTAAAAAATCACGAAATCCGCATTCTCAACTGAGGATGTGAACCTCTAATAATCCGGTTCCGCGAATGCCAAAACTATTGCATCTGTAACACACCTGCTTCCGAGTATCGTAATTTCAATATGTATAACTGAACAAGTTCCGAGGTCTACGAACGGGAGTTGCCGTGAATATTATGTGTTAATGTCTGTGTTATTATATAGGAAACTTATAAGTTTCCTTTGTATATATTTTTTTTTATAATTTATTTGGAACAAACAGGTCCAAATAAATTATAAAAAACAATAGTTAGCACAATAATAACACAAAGATTAGAAATATATTTACAGAATAAAACAATGATAGTGCGGTTCAACGGATGATAACGCCATCTATTACCCAAATTATGTATCAATATCGTGTAAAACAGTTCAAATTTACTTCATATTTCTATGTAATTGACATTAATGTATTTTGTATTAATATATAAAAAACAGTATTATTAATGTTCATTATTATCATTTAGATAATATAATTATATATTATCTAAAACTTGTATAATACCTGATAAACACCAAACTCATGATGGGCTGTCTGTCTAACAGCATAACTAACTCATTTTCTGATAAGAAGAAGCTGTAAAATACAAATCACCAACAATATCTGTAATGATTACAAATTAATATTTTTGATTTCTTGCTTACATATTATGGCAAAGAAGGATTTCAAAAGTGCGTTTACAGCAACAACATTAAGCTCAAAGATTACGAACCTTCCGGCCAGTGAGTCACATCTCGTTGACATTCCATCCGAAGATGTCGACGAGTGAAATCACGAGCTAGAAGCAAATTCTTAACTTAATTATACCAGTTGCCGCGAGAACCCTCTCGGAAGGCATACCCGCTGAATTGTAAAACAGCAGTAACTCTCAGATCAGTGACTTTAGCTTGCAGAGTTGGCCTATCATTAGGCCAACTCTGCAAGCTAAAGTCACTGATCTGAGGTGATTGGACCGTGTATAATCTTTATGTTCAACAGTATTAGGAAGAATTTATTAGAGCTAGAGATAGCATTCAGTAGCATTATTCATGAGAAGACACACTTTTACCATATTAATACGCAATATGGTAAAAGTGTGTCTTCTAAAAGTGGCAGAAACCTATCAAAAGGCGTAATATACTAATAATAATAATAATATACTCACACATTATCTAGTTCAAAGTAAGTATTATTGAGAGCTTGTGTTATGGATACTAGATAACGGAGAACTAATGATAATAGTATGTATTTATTTAAAGGAAATATACTAAATAAACATATAAACATCCATGACTCGTGAAAAAATGCTGGTACTCATTATAAAAACATTTGCTCCTACGTGGATTTGAATCCGGGACTCCTAACCGAGTAGCCTATATAGCAAGGGGCACAGACCACTCGGGCAGCTGGTCGTCAATTTATAATAGTAGATAGCATGGAAATATGTATCTAATGTAATAGGTAACAGTGATGTCTCTTAAAATCCAATCTCAGTAAAAATAAGTACATATTCGAACAGTTTCCAAGCTGCAACTGTAGTTTTAATTATACTACCTACATTCTGACAAAGGACAAAGATTATGATTATGAAAAAACCCTACCTTTTGGCGCGATAACCTACATCCATGCGGGTGGAGCCGTAAGTGGCTACAACTATACTCGGGTTTTAGGATTCCGGGACAAAATAATTGCTAAAGCCGTTTTATTTTTAAAAATGTTTATTGTTTAACACTGTTCTTTAAAACGGATATGGTTCCAAGGGCATTATTGCTCACACGTTATTTACCCTGTAAAAATCATTAGGAAACGTTATTCATAAGATAGGAGACTAGGAGACGAGGCGTACTTCTACCAAAAGTGCTATATTGCTGCGATCCTTCAAGTTTTGTTTGTCCATTCAAGGTCATCTGAACTCTTTCTCTATATACTTTTATTGTTACCAGGAAATGTTACCCTCAATGCTGCATTACGCATCTTCATAATCCCCATTCAATAGAGGCATTGTAAAAGCAACACCCTTGATATAACAGGTGTCGGTGATACGGAAATAGCCGACCACCTTGTTTGCTTCCCTTATTTGAAGAGCTCAAAGGGAGCCTTTGTGTTTCAGTGTACAATTGCAAAAGCAAAATGGCCGAAAACTTCATTTGACCGTCTGATAAAGTGAAGGCAGTAAAATTGCTGGAAGCGGGTAGTTTTAAATAGACACGGGAGAATTCCTTCCTTCAAAACCTTTGCGAAGAACAGCAGACCTACTATTATGTATGTTATTATTAGACCTGACCACCAGCGGTCCTAAATTATACTTTTGTCCACGGAGTGCTCACTTATAGTGACTGTGACGGTATATTTACTGCAAAAATTAGCTGCATAAGTCACTTGAGAGCACGTGAGTGACGCTTTCAATGGCCACTTTACAGAGACTGTGACCGAAAACGGTTAGGAGAGATAGACAGATATTATTGTGATATTTAAATTGTCCAAGTTTAATGGCGTTCGGGATGTTTTGAGAAAGTTAAACAGAGTCGAGATACATCACCCTATGACAGCCGGCAATAGAATGAATGCCTGAGAGAAAAACTTGAGTCGCTTGATATGAAGAAAAACTTGCTATCGCTTCAAAGTAATCGCTTCGCAATTCGTAGATCTGAACGACTATGCCGCGACGCAAGTGCTTAAATAGTCGCTGAATACTGCTAGATAATTCTCGAAGCATTTACAACATTACTTAATTGAGGATAGTAGAATATTTCTTATATGGAATAACATTCTCACTACTTTCTCTAAGTTTCTTCATCAGCTGTGCTTGTCTAGTATAGCGCGCTATTTCTTTCGCAACCGTTTCAAAAGGTTATTTATCTGTTCTTATCTAGCAGTAGTTCTTTTTCATTCATCATCGTCATTATTTCAGCCGACGCCCACTGCTGGGCATAGGCAAGCCGAAGTCAAAACCACCTGCTCTTTAGCTCGCGGGCCGCCTCGCCCCTCCGCGCCTTCGCGGGCTTAAATTACACTCTAGGGGTAGGGCAGACAAGACTACGTGGTGTCGGTTTTACAGCGATATATTTCTGTCACTGAATTTTAAAACGCAACGGTTGTTTAGGTTCATAAGACAATATTTTAGTCATAATGAAAATTAGCTGAAATGTATATGATGTGAAATGATACTTAAATCAAACAAAATTAGTTGTAATACAAAAAATGAAATGAAACCAATGAAATGAATGACAGCTCAAATGTATTCATATGCAATGGATATTTCTATCTAACAATATTAGGCCAAATGAATATTACATGAACTGAACAATTATCGATATTGATTTTCGATGAATTGAAATTAGACAAAGTGAAATTATATGAAACTTTGTTCGGCTTGTTTGTCATCTAGTTGTAAAGAAGATACTCTTTTCCCCTTTCCACCACGTCGCGTCGTTGCGTCCCTATTTTGTTCTCAGAAGTTTTAGATAGACTTCTTCATGGTAGTGATGCAGATCACTGATTCGAGACGATTGGGGCGTGTATAATCTAAATGAGTAACAAGATAAACTCAATGATTTGTTGAACTGGAATAAGGATTGTGCACTCAGGGAAGTTGAGATAGAAACGACTAGAGCAGGACTTGAAATCGCACATTCTTAACGAATGGCGACAACTTGATGAGTACGATTGTGCCTATTTCTTACTAGGTACCGCCTGCGACTTCTTCCGCATTATTTTATGTGAAGACATTAATTAATGCGGAAGAAAAAGTAACCTAACTATTCCAGATTATAATAATCTATTTCTGAGCTAAATTTCATCCAGATCTGTTTACTCCTTCTTGTGTAAAAGCAAGGATATTTGGTCCATAGTAAAAGTAACAAACATCCAAAGCTTCGCATTTATAATATTATCAGAAACCGCCCGCGTGGATGTCGGATAACGCTTAAAAAACTTATATCATGATTGCAGAATTTTACGTCACGAATAAGATGACAGCACTGATAGCGGCTGTTTCATGGCGTCATTTTCGTACCAGTTTTGTTTGGAAAAATGTTAAACTGGAGGGTTTAGACTAGGGGTGGTAGCTTGTAGCGCGGTCGTTACACGTTCTATCGACATCCTCCGATCTGTCAAGACTAGTTCTTGATTATTGTCCTTCAATCTTATTATACCTAATCAAATGAAAAGTTAAAATATATAGGTATTTTAGTGTAGGCTGAGAAAGTAGTTTTACTTCAGCTATACGATTCTCCTAAGTCAGCACCCTTGAATTCGTGGGTGTCGCCAGCGTTGTCATACCTTCTAGCGTTTGTTTGACAATCGTTGGTAATACTAGCGTTCCGACGACGAGAACTCACAAGCTGTTTATTTTTAAAGTCAAAAGTCAATCAAATATTTAGTAAAGTCATTGCGAGACAGTTTAAACCAAAGAAGTATGAAATCGAAAAATATCGATTATTCTTCGTGTCGTATATCCAAAACACAGCTAAGAGAACGACGCTGAGATTATTGAATACACTTACGCGCAGCGCTGTGTGTTTCAAGCTGAAGAAACGGAACTGCTTTTTAAAAAATAATGAAATACTCTATACTCAATATATTTACTGCACTCCACTCCATATTGTATTTAGATGTTAGATATATTTATTACAATCATACAAATTCATCATGGGCCCTATCGGGAATGGCAATGTAAGCGATAAGTTCTAAGACTAATAACTTGACAAAATTTTTAATTTAACATACATGTCCACGCAGCCAATATCAACCAGCTCCCGATGATCCTGACAAGATAATCCATCATCTAGGGACAGGCCACACTGCATTTTACGGCACGAGGTGCCAAAAGTGCCATGCTAGACCATTTCAGTCCGTTCTGCCTGCTATGTGCAGTGCACTGCCCATTGAAAGTTCAGCCTAGTCCTATGCTGCGTCAGTAACTTCAGTTCTTCTTAGGACGTCCTCATTTCTGAATCTATCTTGTAGGGGTATACCTTATATAACTCGCTTCAAAAATTTTATGAATAAAGTTTGTGATTATCGGATCCATTATGTATATTTGTTTAGGCCCTGCTTATATTAATTGGTTCTTAGGTACACATTAGAAAACTCAAGGGTAATATATAATAATAAAGTTTCAGCGTGTTGTTACTTGTATAATCTTTCTTGATAGAAAAAATAAAATAATGTTCTAATAAAAATATGAATATCCTTGTATTCTAAAATTGCAAAAGTAACTCGGTTTGATTACCTTTTACACGCTTACAGCAAATAGTTTTATATGCAATTTTGTATGGAGATAGTTTGAAACCCTGAGAAGGATATATCATGGAGAAGATGGTTGGCAGCGCGAGAAACTGGGAGGCGGTAGCCGCCTTCTGCGAGGACGTCGTCTCGCGGGAGGAGGCTGCGGAACGCCCGCGAGGAATGATACTTATTGGTGCAACGTGTTTAGAGTCGCGGACGGCCCACTAGCTATTTACAGCTTAGAAACGAAACATTTTGATCGGCATAATCGTGAAGGAACTGTTAATTCATGTTATTTTAGAGACACGCAAATACAGTTAGCCATTTGGTAAACACAAACCCACAGTTAGAATACTGATGACACAGAACGACGCGACTCGGTCAAACTTTGACCTATCACGGGTCGCATGTATACTTTAAACCAAAGGCGACATTTTGAAAGCATTTCGTTATGCACCTGCATGTAATAGGCCGTATGACGTCAATTCTATATTAGGATTAAATAAAAAGCTTGTTTTGGTCATGTCGAGGGTAGCATGAAGTTGACGAAGGCCTTGGGTTTATTTATTAAACTAAATCAGAAATTTCAGTCACGTGGATTTTTAATTGACATATAGGTCAATTTCTCGTAGTATTATTAATTTCGCATACCATATTTATTTCAAATTACACGTCGGCACTCTAATAATATAGCGACGATTTATATTTTCTTCATATCTTATCTAATGTGAAGCGATTAAAGTACAGAAGTGTAAGCGATTTAGATATCAATTCGTATCTACAAAACCTTCAATGACATTATCCGGCAGATTTCCTATATCTAAGCTATTTTCACTTTGCACTATTTATCAAATCAAACGGCATAAACATCGCACTAACAAGTTCATTTATTATTCATGTTTCGGCCCACCTGTGTGTCTCGATCGATTGTCCTTGCAGTGCTATGTTCAACGGTTTTCTTAAGTTCATCAGTTCATTTATGGTGTTTACTTACAGCGATGTCTTAAAAGATGGACCTTTGATAATTATTTAATCCTATATTTCCTACAACAGTTGTTCTTATTTTAACATCATGTGCTAGAGTACTTAGAGTTGAATGATCACTAAAGGAATTTACAAAAGCATTAAAAAACAGAGATAAGCCTACTCATTCCTTTTTCCATTATAGTATAAGCAAACAAATGAATATCTTTAAACCCGAACAAAGCTTAGAAAGGCCGTAAGATTACGTAGATTTGAGATAGTTCCAAAAGAGTTTTATGAAAAATCAGTAAAACTTTTAATAAATAAATTACTTTCAATTTGTTGCTTCTTATGCGTGCGCTAATGTTGTCTCCCCCGCGATAAGATGTCATATCTTTCTCCCTTCCTGTCTCGGCCGGAACAAGCTCCCGAGGATATTCTATATTTTCTTATTTGTAAATTCAAATAAAATCAAAATTCGCTTATATTATTAGAAGACAAAAAGAACAAAATAATTTAATAACAAATAATCACATTTCAATGTTTTTGATGCATTTAAACGCCTACTTTATTGTAACAATTAATGCCAACAAGTATTTGTAAAATTCTGCGATGGGTAATTGAACTGATTTTCATTTCGCTAGCTCTTAATTAAATGATTTAATTTTGACCACATCTGGAAGCTCACCTGCCATCTTCTGGTGGAAGGTATTTTTTCAATTAGGCGCTGTAAATTGGTGTGTAATATACCAAATTCTATGCCTAACATAACTTCGAAACATTTGTCCTCACTTTTTTGCTTATGAAAATATTTTAAAGTACTCCTTTTGAATTTCTATCTACTACTCGTATTATTTTCAAACATCGGAAGAAGTGGTACCAATAAATTCTACCCAGGAAATCTCTCACAGAATTGTTAGCTTCAGTTAGATTTCTTGAGAGATTTCTCACAATTTATTCATAAAATCTTCCAACTCCATATGCGTATGTGCAACAACTGAAGTCTTAACTGCGCCAGTGACGTCAGATTGCAAATCTGTTTTGCATGCAAAACACCCTACGGAGTAATGTTCTCCTCGTGATGCTGTAGAATGTTCTCTATTGCTTTCTTGTTTGGGTTTAAATTCTGTAAACAGGGTGAAATAATTGTGTTATGTACATACTATGGAAAATGGTACATGGTTTTTCGACATAGAGTTCGGAGAGTTTGTTGAACCATTTTCTAAATAAAATTAAAATCAAAACGTTTCTCTCCTCTCTAACCTCTCTTTCTTTCGTAAAGGTGTAAACTTCAATGCGTGGTGGGTGAGATAAACGTTGCTTTAAAACGTTAAAAAGGAAAGATAGAAAGCGGTGAAGAAATGAGCACTTTATACCTAGTGCTCCGGTGGCGAAGTGATAATCGCGTCCGGCCGGAAATCAGGAGACGAGGGTTACGGGCGCCTGGAGCATATATTTTTCCATCGTTTTCTTTCTTTGTTTGTAATATTTACAATAAAGTAGGCGTTCAAACGCAACAAAAATATTATAGCCCATGTTTAGATTTACAACCTGCATAGCGATGATGGTCACGGAAAGACTGAAGGTTTGTTAGGCTTAAAACTATAAATAACTATAAATTATTGTAAGTTACGAGTACATACAACAATGCATTTAGGTGCATGCTCGGCCTGCTATGGGGGTGTAGCGCGTCGGGTACGTTTGCTCAATACACAGTCGACACCTTGTTGGCTTTAATGAAAACAATGATTGATTCCTTTAAGGACTGACTGTATTATAGTGACAACGCAGTGTGTAATGACGTCTACCTCAAAAGTAAGGTTTGTATCTTGAAATTCATGTGCTATGGCTCGTGACTAGGCTGAATGTGTATTGTGATCTTAAGGCTTTATTGATTGAAGAGTGTCTGTTAATTTGACATCATTTATTTTGAATTGTAATAAAAGGGTTAAAGTTTTGTTAATTCACTTTATCTGTTCCTGAAAGAATTTTTTTTAAAACAAAAATAAAACTAAGCTGTTTCCAGAGACAATAAAAAGTGAAGCACCAACTCCAAAAAAGGCATTTTAGGAGGTAAGGTACTGAAATTTAAATATTTTTTTCTTTTTAGTATTTTGAAGTTCGTTTTATTTTCGGAAAAAAAAACACATTTTTAAGTGATTTCCTAAGGTCTAAGCAAAATGGGTGACCGTCAGCACTATCGACTTGTCTCTCTCTCTCTCTGGCTTTGATTGAAATACATAGTGAAAGAATTATCTTCTAACTCCTAACTGTTAAGGAGTTGTCCCTTCCACCACCAGCTCATCAACATGAGATGATGACAAACAGAAGCAATACTTGAATAGCTTTGGAAAAAAGGAAAACATGCCATAAGTGCCTATAAAACTTGAGGTTTTCCCTCGATTCCCCTGGGATCCCATCATCAGATCCTAACTTGGTGACAATGGGACCACCTCCAGAGTATACTCTATCAAATAAAAAAAAGAATTTAGAAAATCGGTTCACAATTGACAGAGAAATCGGTGAACATACATACAACAAAAGTACATAATGTGGAACATATAACCTCCTACTTTGTGAAATTCTACATTGTTAGACTTTTTAAAAATCCTCCGATAACTTTTTAGCCTAGCCTGCCTTGCTTTTGCATGGCATTTTTTGTTACAATCGTTTTATTCCTTCCCAATATTTTGACTTTAGAGTTTGTATGAAAAGTAACCGCTCTTAAATAAAACGCTGTATTAATATTGAGAAAAATATTTACAAATCTTAAATGTTTATTTTATAAAACTTGGCACGGTGCAGCCATCAAAAATAATTTTAAGGATAAAGTGGTTTCAAAAGTAATTAAGTAGGCGTTTCAATTTAATGAAAGGTTTTAATGATGCTAGATTTGTAGCGGTCGCACGGCGATAAAGTAGTACCAACCTATGTAGCACAAATATTATTGGATCTTGAGCTTTATGTCTTTGGCAATAGCATACATGAATTGACAGGTGTCTGCAGTATTTAGTCGGGTATCGGAAGAATCATCATCATCATCATTGCAGCCGTTAAGGTCTCCTCTATAAATTTATATTTCTGCCTTTCTGCTACCACACGTATTCAGTTGACTCCAGCTTGCTGCTGGATGTCATCTGGCCACCTCTTAAACGGTCGCCCTTAGCGGGCATTAGAGGTCGCCATTCGAATAATTTTCTTGCTCATCGGCCATGGTCCATTGTAGGCATATGCCCATCTCCACTTTCTGCGCTCACGACAACATTGATGGCTTTGGTCCTTTGCCTGATCCACTCATTTCTCTTCCATGATGGTTAATCCGAGCATTTTCCGGTCCATCGATCGTCAATCGTCGACACACTGCTTGAACTGTCAGAACCTACCCTATTCAGAAACTGTCGTATCACCGATTTGATTCGAAAAGTCACATGCTGTCTCGCTTTTACGCTCCGTGACAAAAAGTGACAGGTATAGAGTTTTTTATTTTCGAATCTTTTCCGACGGTCCTGAATAAGGGGGCAGATTGGTTTTGATATACTCTAAACAAATCGAAAGGATAGCAGTTATAAATACGATTAAGACGTACGCAATATATTAGGCGCAATAAACACTAGATGACAAACCAACTGACAGCCCACCTGGTGGTAAGCGGATACCGCCGCCTATAGACACCTGCAATAACAAGGAAAAATCGCTTGATATTGCAGGTGCCTAAGATGAAATGCCGTACATGCTCAGTAATTTCACTGGCTACCTTTTCGTTCAATTCGAAAAACAAGGAATAGCTTCACAGCTGCAATAAGGAAGGCGCTGGTACCTACCCAGACGTACCTACATACGGGCCTACCACCTAGTATCAAAATAAAAACAACACAAATCTGAATGGCAATCATATTATCAAACTTAACATTGCATTTATTTCACGCGCAAACGCCCGTCGGAGTAAAGCCAGTCGTTGACCAGAAAAGAGACAAGAATATTCATTACTGTTTTTCTTCCGATTTATTTCCGAGTATCGAAAAATGACAAGCTCACACAGAGGAGCTCGGTGGCGTAGTGGTTTGAGCGTTCTGGTTTCGATTACGAAACAAAGCAATTTTCGGCATGGTAGATCTCGAGATGGGTCAATCAAAATTGTTAATCTCCAGCTCCTCCGAGCTTTGAAAGTCTCTTCAACCCACCAGCTGCCCAGGTCCGGTGGTCCAGCGTGGTGGTGTTACATGAGTGTCTCCCATGTAGGAAGGTCTGTGCCCAGCAGTGGGACTATAAAGGCTGGTGATGATGATCGCAAAATCAAAGTTGTAAGACCAAGCTCACGCGTTGCTTACCCTGTAAAATCAAGAGAAAACGATGTCCTGGCAGCTTTTTTTGGTAAAAACTTGCATATTTTATGACAATAATAATGAGGCAATAATCAAAATGCTTTTTAATCCTTTTGTTTAATTTGAACTGATACTGTTTACGTCATTATTAACATTTATACAAATGATACTTGTCACGCCATCTGTTGCCACAGCTGGTTTACCCTTAATTTGACTTAGTTACAAATATGATAATTAATCCGCAATTCTGCGTAGTAGCGCTACTGACGCTTGGAAAATTATTACCTGTAGGTACTGTGTTTCCTAATTCTTAGGAGTGGTTGGTTTTTATCGTTATCTGAGGAGACGCTTCTCTTTAATTAAAATAGCTAAGCTACAAATAATTTGTCATTAAATATGAAAGTTTGTTATTAATTGTTTGTTATAGGGCCATCCAAAGTACTAGAGTTCTAGAATGGCGACTACGTACCGGAAAGCGCAAAGTAGAACGGCTTCCCACTAGATGGACAGACGACCTGGTCAGGGTCGCGAGAAGCCGTCGGATGCAGGCTGCGCAGAACCGTTCCATTTGGAAATCGCCGGGGAGGCCTTTGTTCAGCAGTGGGCATAGGTTGGTATGATAATGATGATGAGGGCCTACCGTATGGTATTTTTGTCGGTAATTACCTGAACTATTTCCATTCAGTTTGATATACGACTTCTAAGCTATCCGGGATGTACTTGGCATTAAAAAGCTACTATTTTTAAAAAATTTAGAACGAAAATTACAGGCATGCACATTATAAGTGATACATTTGTCTAAGTTGTATTTAAAATATATTTTTTGTTTTCGTTCTCCAAAGATACTCTTCGAGGACAGTGCTCGATTTAATAATTCTGTAAGTCAAACAGAAAAGAAATAAACTAGTTCACTAAGCCACTGGGAAAAGTTTCCGCTCCCAACGAATGCCGCAATGCCGAACCTTACAACTACTTTGAGACACGCAGCGCTATCGACTTAAATGGAACTTATTTTAGGCATGCTTCACGACTGATTAAAACTTCGCCTGTTGTTCTTTTAGTAGATAATTGTGTATAATAAAAGTCTTTTTGAGAATTTTGGATGACAGCTGAACTAAAAAAAGTCTACCATGCAAATCTAATCCAGTCAAACTTAAGGATTGCAGTCTGTTACGACGGATCCGTTAATCAGACGGATCCATCGTGTTTTGGAACCTACCGGACAAGTGAGTCAGCGTCAGATTCAGTACTTGGTCCGCTAAAGTGCGAAAAATTCGAAAAGAAAATATTTGTAGGCAAATTGTAGGCAAGTTACGAGCAATGAGACGGGTTATGACGGTGTCCAACCGATCGGCATGCTCTAAGCTTGCTCGGCGAGTTGCATTCGGTTCGGATTTGGGAGATTTTTGGTATGACTAAAGTTGATTATAACTATAAAGTATAAAAAACTGCAAGAGGAGCCCGGTGGCGTAGTGGTTTGAGCGCTCTGGTTTCGATTACGAAATGGGTCAACCAATATTTTCAATCTCAAGCTTTTTCGTGCTTTGGAAAGTACTTTAAGCCGGTTGGACAAAGAATAACCAACCAAAACGGGCAGAAACTGTCTGCCCCCACGAGAATTGAACCTCCTCTAGATCTGAGGCTGGTAATTGCCACTACGGGGCAATGACTGTTACTATATAAGTTTCAAGTCAGGCCCCATGTGGAGTACTGCTGCTATTTATGGGCGGGAGCGCCTGGATACCAGCTTGGACCATTTGACGTGCTCCAAAGATGCGCTATGAGAATTGTCGACGATCCTGAGCTCACAAGCGGTATTGAACCTTTAAAGGTTCCTAAGATTCCTAAGGAACCTAAGAAGAGATTTTGCCTCCTTGTGTGTGTTCTACCGTTTGTATAACGGGGCGTGTTCTGAGGAATTATTTGACATGATGCCCACGGCTTCTTTTTATCATCGCACCACTCGCCACCGGCAGGGAGTTCATCCTCACAAATTGGAACCAAAGTGGTCGCGTACTGTACGGTTTCAGAGAAACTTTCTCCCGCGTACGCTCAAGTTGTGGAATGAACTCCCTGCAGAGGTTTTTCTCGAATGAGTACAGCATGGGGTTCTTCAAAAAAGGCGTAAAAAGGGTTTTTACAGGGTCGGCAACGCGCAAGTAACACCCCTGGTATTGCAAGCGTCCATAGGCTACGGTAATCGCTTACCATCAGGTGGACCGTATGCATGATTGCCACCTTAGTGGTATAAAAAAAAATCATTCAGTGACTCCTAATTTGAACTACCACGCTACACCAAGCCTATCTAATTAAATAGGTTTAAAAACAATATCAAACCCACTGCTGAACGCATAGACAACCGCAGATCAAACACACGTCGTTAGATATTAACTCCTATTACAACGGATTAAGTCACACAATTTCGAAGTGTATCGCTTGATCTACATGCGACGTAAAACATAATCTCTAATATTTCTGCCCCCAAAAAGCGCGTGGAAATTTTTTAGACGATTAATTTTAACTGAGTTTATTTCGCAGCCTCCACGCTTAGCGAGTATAATCCTCACATAAATAACAGGCAGCGAGGGATAATGGACCTTTTTCTGTGGCCTTTGATATGAATTGAAAGATGGCTGGAAAAAATAATTACAATCGCTAATCGTGATCGCGATCCAATCTAAATACGTAGCGTTTTGAAAAAAAAAACAATTCTTAATTGAACGTTCATAGAACTAAGGTAGTAATGACAGATTGATTAGAAAATAAAATGGAAAACAATTATTTTAATAAGAATGTTTACTGGGTTCAGATAGATACCTAGAATAGAATAGAACAGAATGGAGTAGAATAGAACAAAATATATTTATTTGCTGAAAATGTAGGTTCACAGATATGATTTGGACGCTATTATTTTGAAATCCTAAAAAACCAAGTTTACTGTATTTATTAGGGATTTAAAAATCTATGCTTAGTATTACAATCAAAGCTGAAGAGCGTGTTTGTTTGTTTGGTTGAACGCGCTAATCTCAAGAACGACTGATTCAAATTGAAAGAATCTCTTGAAAAAAATGATTGAGAAAACGTTTATGTTATATAATATCACGATACGACCAATAGGAGCTAAGCATCAATGAAAAACGTTGCAAAAACAGGGAAAAATGTTCCTTTTCAAAGCTTTCGTTGCGCGCGTTATAGTAACGTCTTACAAAAATCATGTATGCCGGAATTGTTCTCCTTTAAAAGTTAAAATAAAAGTCCTCGACAGTCTATCTTTTTAGATTGACACACAATAATATTTTTTTTGGTAATCAAATTCGTCACAATTTAATGTTTTTGGTGCGTTTAAATGCCTACTTTATTCTTTCTTCAATATAGTAGGCGCTTATACTCATCAAAAACATTAAAATGTGATTAATTTGAATCTATTAATCTTTTCTCACCTTAACTGGAAGTTTAAAGATGCTTGTAAAAGTATTCTTTCGGATCACTTGAGGTGTTAACTTCAATGAGTGGTGAGACGTTGCTATAAAAACGTTAGAAAAGGAAAGAAAGCGGTGAGTAAATAAGCAAATTATACAATACTATCTGCGAAGGTGTTTTATAAACATGATTTCATTCATTAACCAAATCATTTAACCTACCCTACCTACGAACGACATGATGCTATTTTCCGACATCCACGCGAACGGAGTCGCGGTCACAGCTAGTATTTAAGAAACAAAATGCGATTCAATCAATCTCAGGGTCATGTGTATGACGTCACTTGTTGCTAAGCATCCGACGCTGTCATAGGGCTACATTGTTTTTTTAATGCATAAATAAATTTCTGTGGTATATATATATATAAGTATGCACTTCTTAAACTTTAAACCATCTTTTATCTCAACAATAACGAAATACCTATAAATTACCTCAGTGGTTTACCAGTGTTTGGGAATATCTGACGTCACAGCGGTCACGTGACCTGTAAGTGGCGTTACAAAGCGAAGTTCGAATTTGAAGCTCTTCTAGACAATAGGTATGAGTGCAAGGATAATATTATTTTAATACAAACAAATTAATAAAATAAAAAAATAAAATAAAATAATCAAAATAAATAAATTAATATCTTAAGATCTTGTAACACTTAATTTGCAATAAATATTTGAGTTTGAGTTTGAATTAAATACTAAAAGACACCATTTTTCACTGTTAACAGAAGGAGACACTGCCATATATACTATGTGTATTACATTCTTTGTTTAATCATTAATCCTGCATAGCGGGGTTGTATTTTTTTCATTTTAATATGAAAGCCAAAAGATATTATGCGCATGGTCGATCACTGAACTATAATATAGCGTTTGCTGCACGTTGGGGTAGTTAGGTCGCGTTTAGATGAGAGTGGGAACACCCACATTTTCTTATCATCATCAGCCGAGAGACGCCCACTGCTGGGCAAAGGCCTCCCCCAAGGATCTCCTAACCGATCCGCTTGATATGATGATCGACTGTTCATGTATATTTTTAAGCTGTCATACCAACTAGCGATCATACTGCGATCAAGATAACGCTTTACTGCACGGCACTTTACGAAGGCAGCCTGTGGGTTAAATACGGGGGCGGAACTTTTCGCATAATTTAGATTGTCCTAAAGTCGTTTGTCATAGATCATTTGGCTTAATCATCAAATAACATAACACTAATTTCACATAATTTTTCCTTCGCATAACTTTTAAGTAGCATAACTGTCTAAAGGCATATTATTATGAAGCATAATATATGAAATCCCTAATATCATTTGGCATAATATTAGGCAGTCCTAAAATCCCTTGGCATAATTTTATTTGCCATAACTATAGAAAAACCTACTTTTATTTGGCATATTATTGATTAAATCGAATTATTGCCCAGATTCGAACTAGCACAACCCGACTCCACGTCGCCCGACCTTGCTCTACACTAGAGTGTAATTTAAACCCGCGTAGGCGTGGAGGGACGAGGCGGCCCGCGAGTTAAGGAGCAGGTGGTTTGAAAGGTCGCTGCAAGCCGAAGCTGCGGTGGTGACCGAAAACCATCTGCGAGAATAAGCTCGCGTGGGATCGCCAGAGCCCCGCAGCGCCGGAGCCGTGACAGAAGCCATGCATGCTGCATACCTGCTTGCATGCTGCATGTCTGCTTGCATACTGCATGCCTGCAAAGTTGTAAAAACTATGTTAGATACTCACAATTTACAAGGAGCGTTGTGTTTATTATTGTTACAGCAATTTTGCTTTTTAAAAAAAATATGCGTTAAGATATTATTCGTTGTGATCATTATGCTTTACATAAGTTATGCTTTTTAAAATTCTGCTTAAAGCTATTCTGCGTTTTAAAATTTATGCCTTTTAATACTTATGACAAACAATTTTAGCCTACACTATATTAGTACTTTTAAATATGCGTCGCGAAAATATGCAACACGATGATTATTCGTATTCAAATTATGGAACATGATATTATGACAATAAATGTTATGCTTAAAATTACGGAGCCGTTAAATAGATATACTCAGAAGTCGTAGAACGCCCTATCGCCCTAACGCCCACAGTATAATAATGTTTTCAGGGTGTTGTTGGGCCTGCTCCGATTTTGTAGTGCGTCTGCCATGTTTGTGGAGGCGCGTATAGACAGTTTTTCAAGTGTCCTACGGAAAAGAATGGTATCCATGCTGAACAGAGTGAGGGTCAGTACTAACACCATCCTGAAGGTAATGACCTTCAGGATGGTGTTAGTACTGACTGAGTAGGGAGCATGTCTGTCACATATTTTGGCACTTGAAACAGGCGTCTACTTCTAAAATAATTATAGAGTACTAACATAGTTTTCAAGTCACTTGCTGCTACTAACACTAAATCATGTATGGATCAGAGTTGTCCTAATAAATAATAAAAAATAAATAAATACCACATATTTCAGATCCAATGGGTTTTTATTTTGTTTTTTATTTTTTTAGTTTGTATAATATTTTCGCGAGCACTACACATTAGAAACAAAGCTACCAAATACAACGTAGGGTATATAATAATAATGTAACATCTAATTCAACGCGAGTTAAATACTTTGAAGTGGTTTTATTTCAAATATAATTATTTTATTTTTATGAGTGCACAAAAAGACAAAAACGCCATACTGCACGCACCCTTACCTCAGGTAAGTATACAATGCTCCCGCCGTCCATTAGGCGATGAAGATGAATGGAGGATACCCTCGGATATATGACGTGTGTGATCCAGGTAGACGGCATGGAAGACATGGTGTGCTCACCATTTGTTGCGGAAATCTAAACATTTTTCTTGTTGAATTATCATTTTACTTTAACAACCTGCGCATACCTATATCTTACATGTTGGTCGAGTAGATTTAACTTTTGTACGAAAGAAAGGTTTTTTTTTTGTGATTTCACAGTTGGTCAGTTAGTCACAGTTGGTGAAAATTTTCATATTCATGAGTGGGACGCATTGTGAAAATGACTGCCATGCCCCGGTATTGTTTCTTACTATCGAAAAGTCACGGGAAATCAAAATTAATTATTCCAGTTATTTAAAATTGTAAACCAAACTACTGAATAGATTTTAATAAAATTTCAACAGGAACAATCTACATCTCAAATCATTTAATTGAAAAATCATTTTTTCAAATCGGTTCATAAATAACGGAGCTCTGAGGTGACAAACGTACAAAAAAAATCACACAGCTGAATTGATATTCCCTCCCCATTTTTATGTCTTCTAACACAGATACCACGCGACTCGCGGCCTTATTAGCGGCAGATTCGTCGTAAAAGTACTGTATTTTCAAGATGAACAGACGAAGTATTTGCTGGCAACACCAACATCAATATTTGTAAAATAGCAACATTGTTGCTGCCTCTGTCTCTTCACCGACTGTGTTGAGTGATACGCGTTTTAAGTGCGATCAAGTAATTTGGCGTTGTAATTAATATCTCTCAACTCTACCTTTCAACGACAACACCAACATCGCCACAAAAAAACTTCATCTTTCTGCATGGTCCTTCGAGCCAGATTGGACACCGCCACAAAGAAAAACTACACTAATTTTAGCATATTGTCGCATTTTTCCAAAATCTGTAAAAATAGTCCAAAATAACTTTAAAAGTTATGAATGGTCCTACCATTTTCCTGTAACTATAACGTCTATGATACCAGCCCTTACTATCCCCTCTCAAAAATCCATCCTTTGTGTACTTACTCGTAATTACTACAACGGCTTCGATTCACCAAGCTGCATTGGGCCAGCGTGGTGGTGTTATGGCCCAAACTTTCGTGTTTTCTTCCAATAAGGTAGGCCTGTGCCCAGCAATAAGACGTTTGTAGGTCGGTAATGATGACGATAATTATGTATGTAAGCTTTGATGGTACCTTACCCTAACTACTAAGCCAGAGCTCCCGGATTGAAAATCGTCTCTGTGGTCTAGTAGTTGAGACCTGCCTCAGATCTAGAGGTCCGGTTTTCGATTCCCGTGCGGGCAGGTAATTTCTGCTGGGATTGATTAGTGGTAGGGCTTTTCTAAGTCCGCCTGGCTAGCTACCTAGCTATAGCCATAAATTTAACGGCATTGTTGTGTTCCGGCAGTTAGAGGTAAGATAGCCAGTTCCTCTGTGGTTGAGGAATCTGGGTGTAGCACGCTTCCATCGTCAGCTTTATTTTCACTTACCATCAGGTGAGATGAAGGTCAAGAGTTACCCCGTCCAGATAAAAAATAAAAAAAGAATCGATAGGAGCAGAGTACAGACTCATTTTGCGCAGTCTACATCCAGCGGCTTCCAGCGAGATCTTAGCCTAGTATCAATTGACTAGCTGACCTATGTGGCACGTCGCCAGCGTACCGTGGCTGCGATACATGAACAGGTTAATTGAAAGGTCACGACTGACCGACTGCGCTACTAAAATTTCATGTTTTAAACTGTCGTAATATAATACACGAATGGGTAGGAAATTGGTTAAAAGTATTCTCGAGTAAGAGAATTAAGGTACAGGTAGATATGCTACTAATAAGCATGCTTATTCATTAGCATGCTCTTTCGTTCTATCGAAACAGCGTGCTCTTAAACGAACCTTCTTAGACGCGCTTAAAGCACGCGCCCTCCCACCCTCGTCTCAGTAGCATGCTCAATAGATTTTTGAGCAAACTAATGAATAAGCATGCTTATTTCTAGCTAAGCACATACACACGCTTCTAAGTAGCAATGCTCAATAGTATCAAGCTTTCGTTCTAGTAATGAGCATGTCTATCTGTATCTTTATCTAGCACAAATAAACATTATTAAGATCTTGGATCTCCTTATGTTTCTCTTATGTAGGAAGGCCTGTGCCCAGCAGTGGGACTTATATAGGTCAGCTATGATGATGATGATGATGAAAATTATCAATGCGAAAGTGAGTTTGTTTGTTTTACAAACAAACACAGCCTAAACCACTGAACCAAATTTAAAGAAATTTGGTATTTACTTTTTGGACCAATAACCGACCTCCACAAGGGCGACCCGCGGGCCAAAGCTGGCATTTATAAAAGGTGGTAACGATGTCCGAATAACGATGAATAAATAGGTTTATTTATTATTATAATTTAAAGTTTTTTTTTTGATAAAACTGATTTCATAAAATAAAAAATGTTGTTTATTTCTAAAAATCTTATTTTTATATATACTTAAATGAGAATGTTTCAATACAATTTCCTTGACCTTAAAGTTAAGTTTTATGTAGGTAAGGCGTATTGGAATTTGAAAGTATACGTAACATTCCCGTTCTTAAGCAAACTTTGTATTAGATGCTGTTCGCCAAAGTTTCTTCAAAATAATATTTATGTTGGAAGCATCTCAAAATTTTGTTTCAGCTAATTATTTATTACTGTACAGGAAATCTCAGATTACAATAATTAATGTACGAACTCGGATAAGAAGACTTGATTAATTTTCTTCTTAGTGTATGTTGTGAGCAATTAATAGAGTTAACTTCGTGTTATGGTTTGTATTAGTTGTATGATAGTATTACTGTTACCAAATTAATAATAAGCATCCTTAAAGTTACGGCTAGTTTAAGTAATGATTTTATTACATATTTATATTTGTTTCAAATTTTTTTTCACAATTTCTAATGATAACTTTCTAAGGTCAAAGCTAGATGGGTGACCGTCAGCTTTTATTGTTTCCGACTATTGTATCGTTTCACTAAAAATTTAAACAAAAAATAAAACCGACTCCAAAAAACTGAAAAGGATAAAATAATTAAAGGAGAATGCCCAAACCTGCCCACGATGCGCAATAATCAAACGTATCTCAAAAAAAGTCTTTCGAATTATTAGTAATATATTGTTAATTTAAATGTAAAAGCATTGTGGGGTTAAAAAGTTAAATTAATATTAAATTGTTGCACTGACTTTCTTCTTCGTATACTACGTCATTAATCTGTGGTATACTACAATATATTTGCCCTTTACTTGGAAGGCAAAGAATTTATGTGTATACAGCCGCATCGTAAGTTTCATTAATAAATCGAACTAGTTAAAATAATTGACTGCAAGTATATATTTAATTTATACTGCTTAATAATGGTAGGTACGTTTCAAGTATTAGTAAATATAAAACTCTTAGAACTACCAGCCTACCGCGCCGCTTTAAATCCTGCCTCTTGAACCAAAAATGTTAAAGGTGTCTGATGAACTTGTTTTTTTTAGTTTATTATTATTATAACTGTTTAGGTAGATCTTCATAGTGGCGTAACGACGAAGACGATAAAAAGACATCTACGTTTTAATACAAACTCAAAGAAAAAGATACATAAAATGTGCCTTCCCTTTGTAGGAAGAGTACTAGTTTTTGTCGTTATTGTATGACATCCGGTGATGTAGGTTACTTGTAGATTTCTGCGACTGAAGAAATTATTATATTGTTAATTTCTGCTTATACTCCCAAGATGCATTGAAATGTATTTGCAGAAAAACCTAATGAAATAATTCGCTGGTGTTTATACCTTTACCTTCGCCTGTCCCTCTGGTTAAATGAATATTATACTACTGTCAATCTTTCAAGGAGTGTATGGCGGGTTTTTGTGGCGTCAGTCAAGATATAATTAAAAATTGTGTCGTAGCGAACATTATTTTATAAAAGTAGTGTAGTTTTATTATTCAAGTGTTTGTGTTGAAGAGCAAATAAAAGATTATTAGAATAAAAGTGATTATGGTGTGAAATACGATGAGAACTTTTTTGTGGTTATCCACCTGATGAGGTGACTGTAGCACATAAGGTAGCACATAAAGTGACTGTCATCATATATTTCGTGTCAAATACTCCCAAGAAGCATTGAAATGTGTTACGCCAGCATTTTAATGCAATAAAAGAAGAAATAAAGAAATACTGAAGACATGGCTGTATGGGCATTAGTTCCCTTTGCCTTCACTTTATAGGGGGAATTAACAACAAAAAAATGTCAATCTGTCAAATATTTGAATAATTATAACCTCAAAATCAGTACCAAAAATTATGATTTCTCAAAACTGCCACAACATAATTTCGTGATATTTTCCCTACATAATTCATAGATTTTTCCCATTCTTTGGCACTCATTTCATTAAAGCGCAATCATGGCCCAACTCTCATAGTAAATTGGGCATTGTCCTTTTAGTAAGTAGGTTGGTGCTAAGTTGTTTCCAGAAACCATAGATAGTGAAGCACCGACTCCAAAAATATTTTCCTAGGGGATGAGTGCCTACTTATTAAAATTTAATTATTTTATCCTTTTCAGTTTTTTGGAGTCGGTTTTATTTTTTGTTCATTTTTTTTTTTTCACAATTTTTAGTGATAACTTTTGAAGGTCAAAGCTACATGGGTGACCGTGAGCTTATATTGTTTTCTAATATCGTATCATTTCACTAAAAATTCATAGGAAAGCAAATATCCGCAACTTCTCATATGTAGACAACTTAATTTTTCCAATTTTTTTTATTTAAAAACCAAACTACCCAATGGATTTCCAAAAAATTTTTATGGGCCCAAATGGGAACTATTCTGCATCGAACAAAAAAAGAATCATCTATATCGGTTCACCCAGTCAAAAGTTCGGAGGTAACAAACATAAAACAAACAAAAAAAACATACAGATGAATTGATAACGTCCTCCTTTTTTTGAAGTCGGTTAAAAAGTCATAGGAAAGCAAAAATCCGCAATATCGCATTCGTAGACGACTTACTGATTTCATTTTTTTTTATTTAAAAACGGAACTAACCAACTGATTAAAAAAAAAATTATGGGACCTAATGGCTATTCCGCATTGAACAAAAAAAGAATCACGTAAATCAGATCAGAAATCTCGGTGTAATCGGTGTACATACAAAGAAAAAAAAACATACCGACCGAATTGAGAACCTCCTCGTTTTTGCAGTCGGTTAACATATCACGGCAAATGACCTAACACCACCGGTAAGACGAGACTACATGCTCAGACAGCTAATGCTGTTTAGACACTGCCCTAGCCGCCTCCACCTTGCCTTCCCAAAAAGCTGCTTTCTCACGCCTTTTTTGAAGGAACCAATGTTATGGGAAGGAGGGAACACATACGCTGGCAAAGAATTCCAGGTTCTGGAAGTATGACTAAGAAACAAGGCACTAAATTTTTTTATGCGTGATGTTGAGGTGGAAGATGATGAGAGTGGGATGAATCTGACCACGAGGCTACTCCAAAATACGCTTATGCTCTATGCCAGGCATTGAACATGGATCTACTATTTAGCCGGCAGAATGATATCAGCAACTATCCTTTTTTTATTCGAGGGTAGTACTTGGTCCTCATCTTATCTGATGGTAAGTAATAAGGCCGAAGATAAAATTGAGCTACCCCCAGATTCCTCAACCACAGACGAACTGGCTATGTTACCTCCCACTGCCGGAACACAACAATGCTGTTAACATTATTATTATGGCGGTAGAGTTAGATAAGATGGTGGTAGCTGGCTAGGCGGACTTAGGAATAGTCCTACCACCAACCAAACTGAACAGAAAATTTCTGCCCCAGACCTGAACCTTTAGATGACCTGGATCTCTGGATTTAATGTCCATCTACCTCATCTTAACCACTAGAGCACAAGGGTAGTGCAGTGATAATGAAAATATCCTTGTTTGGAGTCACTCCATTTTGATTTGGCAGAAACTCAGTTTTGTCAGTTCTTGACACCTATAGCGACGACAATAAGGATTATTCAATAAAAGAAACTAGATTATTATGGTTCGTGGCATGTTTTTTGGACACGTCAACACCAGCCTGTCAACGTCCCAATGCTGGGCACAGGCCTTCCTACATGAGAGAAACACATGGGGAGTTTGGGACATAACACCACCACGCTGGACTAATGCGCGTTGGTGTGTTATAGCGGTTGCAGTCTGGACCTACGGCTTAACGCTCCAGGTCGCTCTGTTTCCTATAATATGGTTGAGCGGAGCGATAGCTGGCACATGCATCATACTCGTGAACAGGTACCACTAGTGGAAATCGTCATCTCTAAGCTTCCTTGATTTTGTAATTATTTACTTACCTATACACCAATAGTTATCATTTTTGAGGGATGTAGGTATAGGAAGTACAGAGAGACAGATAAACAGACAGACAGATAGATAGACAGACAGACTGACAGACACAGACTATCTGACTGACAGACGGACCTAAAGACAGATCGACCAACAGATCAAAAGACAGACCGATAGACAGACTGACATTATAACATTGTTAGCTTACGTAGACCCAGACAAGACAGAGAGACCTAAATTATGACATCGTTAGTTAATATTATATTATGTGATACCTAGACAAAGAGTTTTTTGACGATTCGAAAGTGCTTTTTGGGGGGCCTAATTGAATAAAGATATTTTCATTTCATTTCATCACGTGCCTTCTGAAGCATGAAGGAGCTCGAGCTCAGAAATTTTGGTTGACCCATCCCGGGATCAACCATGGCGAATGTTGCTTGTTTTCGTAATCAAAACCCGAGCGCTCAAACCACTACGCCACCTAGCCCCGACTACAAGTAATGAATGTTAATCATTGATTGCGCTATTCACAGGTCCCATTGGGGAACTATTTTCCGAACTCCGTCTGGAGATAAAAGTCAATATCGGCTCATGCCTTGAGGGTAGTAATTAGGTACCCAGATAAATTGAATTCACCGACGAGGGGTCGATAATTGTGTCTTCACTAAATTGCCGTTGGGCGGTAATTTCGTTACAACTTCGAAGCTATTATGCAATGAGGCTAAGCGATTTCATGTAAAACTAGAATGGATGTCGGTTATCGCGTGACTTAGCTTAGGACATATTCTCAATATCTAATCCATCTCCATGATAATTTCCATCTAAATAGTTTCAGAGTGATAGAGATAATAATAGTATGGATAGAAAAGAGGTTTTAACTTTTCGAATTGAGTGGATAATTTTTTAACATGACATAGGTAGCAAACAAGCCGAAGGTCTAAAGACGCTCGGAGTAAATTGGCTTTTACCCTAAAAACCTTGTAAAAAATTAAAAGAAAACTGTACGTTGGCAGCGCAGGATACAAGTCACTTACTCCAAACTGCATTGTGATTCACAAACAGAAATAGTCGACATCGAGCTTGACGTCTGACAAGACGACGAGCTACCATTGATTTTGACGTTTGAGCACGGCGCTGCGCGTAAGCGTATTCACTAATCTCTGCGTCGATCTCCTGGCTGTGTATGTTCGTTGCTGGTTTAGAAATGTCGCAGCCGTCTGGGTAAATAAGCCGCTTACCTGATGCCTAGCCCTTTGTTTTAACGCCGAAACGGCTAAAGGACAACTAGCCAAGTCTTTGAGCGCAACGTTCAACCAGATAGCTGATATGCCAGATTTTTCCATTTGAATTAGTAGTTCCTGAGATTAGCGTGTTCAACCAAACAAACAAACTCTTCAGGTTGATTATATTAGTATAGATTGCAATGTGATGTCAGTAAATGTTTGTTACATTTAAATCTAAAACAATAGTGTAAGAAAATGATTGTAAGTGCTATTGTCTGTAAATATTGGTGAATCTTTAATTCATAAATAAGTAAGTAACTTTTCAATATAAGTTATCATCTTGCAAAAACAATATCAATCATTCTCGGTAGCAATTTTCTTTGCAGACATTTGGAAGATGTTGAAAAAACATAACACAATTTGTGAAAGACAAAACAACTTTGACAAACTCGAGACACGTACGAGCTAACTCCATTGAATTCAGGACTCTCATTGCTTGCGACAAGATACAGTTTGACGATCGAGTTTGGTATTACGAAGTAAAAATGTTTAAACTTTCTCACTCACGTTTGAGGAGATCGTTGGCTTAGTGGTTTAAGCGGTCTTTCGATTACGAAAACAAAGCAAGTTTCGCCATGGTATCGACCAGGATGGGTGATCAAAATTTGTGATCTCGAACTCCTCCGTGTTCCAAATAGGTACGTTTGGCCGTTGCCTCAACGAATATAATAGTAATAATTCATTCGGAGCTTGTGTTATGAGCGGCCGCGTGCGTGGGTGCGTGCGTGGGTCTGGGATTACCCAAGTGACTCTGGGCAATCTCCATCGGCGCGAAACCTGGCCGTAAGGCCGGGTTGCCTGGGGGTGGATTGGTGAAATTGCTTCGGCAGAGCCCAGGCTACCCCCCGTGAAGGGCAGTGGAAGTGGAGTTACCGGGGAGTTTTAGTGAGTATTCCCATTGCCAATACGATCAGTAGGTAGGTCCGTAAGCGGTTTCCTCCCTGAAAAAAAAGCTTGTTTTATGGATACTGGATAGCAGAGACCACGATTTCTACTGCGTTATCCCTTGGGAACCTATTATGGCAAAACGTATCCTTTGTTTTCTTACAGTCTATAATTTATCGCTCGCTTCCACCCTGGATATCGGTTATCGAGCCAAAAAAGTCCTCTATATTCTATCCACGATCTCAAACTATCTCCATGCCAAATTTTATCCGAATCGGTTCAGTGGTTTAAGCGTGAAAACGTAACAAACAAACTAACTTTTGCATTTGTACTATAAAAGAATGGGAAGTAACAAACGACGCATCAGGCACTATGCGTCAGCAGATTGAGACGGTAAGCGGTAACGAGGGTTACCGTAGCCTAAACGCTTATAGCACCTTGGGCTCTACTCACGCGTTGTTACCTGCCTATGCCTGTCCCTGCCTTCAACTTAACACTCTCTCAGTTAGCGCTGGCGACCTTACTCAACGCAAACACACAACACTAATAAAAATATAAAATTGAAAGCCTTAAGTAACCCCCGGCCTCATTAATCATCTATCTAACACCATCTCATTGAGACTATTCTTAAGCGAGGTTTAGACGAGCAAGTTTTGAGACGGCGCTATATGCACGAGCGAGTGTAAAATAATTACCTCTCCCTCTTACGCATAGCTCTGTCTCAAAACTTGCAGCAAGAACTTGCTAGTCTAAAGCGTGCTTTATGAGCCCAAACACGCTAAAGCTGCTGTGAGTTTCTGGAGAATTGAGCATCCCGCAGACTTTTTGGTGGTGCATGATCAGCTGAATGTTAGTATGTCATGGGAATGTCACCGAAGAAGTTTTTCGTCGGGCTAACAAAGAAGTGTTTCACCTCCTTTCGTTATTGCACTTTAAACAGGGCCACCGTGTATATAGCAGCGTATAAATAGCCGAAACAAAAAGTTCCAATACAGCGTCGTATTAGGTATGTCCACACTGTGCATTTTTTAGTTCATTAAGGGCATGCGTCATAGCGCAGTCAACAGCGCACGTGAGGTATGCCCTTAACGCATGTGTGATGACAGTTGAAAGGGAAGCGCGCGCTCTGATACACGTTTTCCGCCGTCGGGTGGATTTCTGTGCCTTAGAGCGTTCAACAACAAGATGGCGGACGAAGAAAAAGATTTAACATTAAAGTTTATTGAAGATTTCAGAAGCTTTCCACAACTTTGGGATCCAAATAATAAACTTTACACAAATAAAGTAAAGTAAATTGGTTCTTTTTTTTCTCGAATTTCTTATGACCAAGTAAGCTGCACATATTCCACAAGTAAAATATTCTCGTCGCACATATTTCCAAAAGACGACAGAAACTACGACTGAACTATGGTGTTGCGTTCTTTAACGCATTCAATTATTGAAAGCGCCAAACGAAAGATGAATAGAAAGATGAAGACGAAAGTTGAAGATGAAAACGCACAGTGTGGAAATACCTATTGGGACTTTTTGTTTCTGCTATCTATCAGACTTCTATCAGACTCAACGGACTTTGTTTAAAACGTAGCCATTATTATATAAAGAGGGTACATTTACAATATTACAGCGCCAACTGTTGCGCCTTCCATTACGATTACAACTCCGCAGTATGTGACAAGAACGAATGGCCGAGGCCATTACGTATTATTGCCTCCCTTCTGGTAATATTACGAGGTCGGGAGCCGGTTTAATGATTTTTTTATACGATTATGTTGGCAAAGAGACGCTCGTAGTTTCCTGGGCACTACTCATGCGTTGCCTTCCTTTTTAACCGACTTCAAAAACGAGGAGGTTCTCAATTACGATTTCTGATCCCATTTACGTGATACTTTTTTGATCCATGCAGAATAGTTACCATTTGGTCCCGTTGTTTTTTTTTAAATCAATTGAGTAGTTTGGTTTTTACATCAAAATAACTGGAATGAGAAAGTCATCTGCGTATGCGAAATTGCCGATTTTTGGTTTCCTATGACTTTTTAGTGAAACGATGCGATAGTAGAAAACAATATAAGCTGACGGTCACCCGTCTAGCTTTGACCTTAGAAATTTATCACTAAGAAAAATTTAAAACAAAAATTAAAACCGGCTTCAAAAACCTGAAAAAGATAAAATAATTAAATTTAAGTAGGTACTCATCCCCTAGAAACATATTTTTTGGAGTTGGTGCTAAGTTGTTTCCAGAAACAATAGAAAGTGAAGCACCGACCCAAAAAATATGTTTCTTTCAATATTTTCATCCGTAGAGCAGTCACCCAGATTGTGAAAAGTCGCAGATTCGGTCGCCATCCGAGGACATGAATTATGAAAAATGAAAATATCTTTATTCAATTAGGCCCCTCCAAGAAGCACTTTCGAATCGTCAAAAAACCCTTATGTCTATCACATAAAATAATATTAACTAACAATGTCATAATGTTTGTCTCTCTGTCTTGTATGGATTTACGTAAGCTAACAATGTTATAATGTCAGTCTGTCTTTCGGTATGTCTGTCGGTCCGTCTGTCTGTCAGACAGTCTGTGTCTGTCTGTCTGTTAGTCGGTCTGTATCTGTCTGTCTGTCTGTCATGTCTGAATTTACACCGGTTCCAAAAGTTGAACTACCGAGAAGATTCCGGCAACAAACTCGTGTAGTCATTCGTGTCTGGTCAGGATATAATTCTAAGTACGAATGATTTTTCCTTTCATAAAAATAATCAGCGTAAACGCCATGAAGCATCATATCCAAAACTTCAGAGACGGAAGAAATAGTGAAAAACAAAACACGGAGCTACCATTAGGTTTGTTTCTATTTTGAACCTTAAACTTTAAGCAATAAAGTACCCTATTAACATAAACAAAAAACAGGGATTCCTAATGGATCTATAATGTCAGGAACCTCGCTGAATTTTGATGCAAAAATTCGAAAACTTTTCATGGTAGGTCTACACGTATTCGAATCTGAGGATTCCGTCTATAATATTGATAAACTGAAAACCTTTTATTCCTCCCCAAAGCTCAAAAGTCTCAAAGGTGCTATACGACCGTGTCGGCAGTAAAAGTGAAACAAATATCTGTTCGCCTAGAATCAATCAGGACGAAACAATTTTATTGAGCGAAGCTGCATTCTACGGAAAAATGGGATTGGCTAGGAACACCAAACATTGGGGATTTGTGGGACAATTTTACAATAGAGTACCTATTATTTACTACTCAAATTTTATACGTCCACCTTACAGAAGATCGCAGCTGTATAACTTAGTTATGTTATAAAGCTGTCCCAGTGGTCTAGCTATGTGATGACCCTGCGGTCATGTCGCTAGAGTTTATTAATATTAATATTAACATACTCACACCTATTGTCTAGCCTAAAGTAAGCATGTTTAAGTGTTATGGATACTAGGTAACGTAGAAATATTGATAATAATATTAGAAATATACTAAATAAACATCTAAACCTCCATGACTCGTGAACAAATGTGTACTCATCATACAAACATTTGCTCCCAGCGGGATTCGAACCCGGTACCCCGACTGAGTAACCTGTATAGCAAGATGTACAAACCACTCTGCCAGCCGGTCGTCATTGAGAAAGCGTTATGCTAGTAGCAGGGGGACTCGTCGGCTATGCTTTCAACCAAAGAGTGGAGCCACGACATGCGTGTCTAGAGTCCCTCAGAGGGACTCCCTTATCTCGACAACCACTGAGAGGCCGACACCGAGCACACACGACACGGGATCCTTTACGTTGGAATAATGTATTTACTCCTAATATTCTTTGGCATAATTGTTCTTTTGCATATTATTATATTGGCATAAATATAAGACTAATGTAATTACCCATTATTACAATTTACATAATAGTTTCAGGCATAATGTATAGTCGCAAAAATGAACATGTGTATAAACAATGAACATGTGTAAGTAGGTACATAAAAATGAGGCACATGCCCAATAGTAGGTTAGGGTGCGACGGGGGTAACTCTTGGGCCACCCCTAAGCCGCCAACATGTTTATTTTAAATAAGAAAAGTATTTTATTAGAGCATTATGTAAAATTTTGTGATAATGTTGCTTGTATTCAGTATGGTTTTGTATTATTATGCCTTTTCCAGTTATGGTTTAGTCTACTATGCTTAATATGATTACGCCAATGATAATTATGACTTTAATAATTATTCAGAATTACTATTATGCGTAAGTATATGTAGTATGAATTACATTATGCCAATATTTTATGCAAATAAGAAACCGTTGACGAGACGTGAGACGCAGCGTGCGCGGTGGTGTCGTGGCCAAGGAGTAGTGCTTTCTCCTATTTTAGGGTAGGCAGCGCGTGAGTAGTGCCTAAGGTGCTACGAGCGTCAATAGTCCACGGTAACCGCTTACCATCAGGTAGTCCGTAGTCCGTACGTTTGCCACCCTTTTCGTTCAAAAGAAAATCCCCAGCAAATTGGAATCCTGTGATCCAAAAAAGTAATTTGTCAGAGCTTAGTTAATTTTATCCAAATTAATTAAAATCATACACAAAGGGATAAGCGTAATTCATTGGAAGTTTAATTCTAAGTACCATATAAGCCCCTGTTACGTGGGCTTTATGTGACATGTTGAGTACATTCAACGGCACATAAAGCGTAACAGTTTGACATTGAATCCGGCTTTCTTCCCTTCGTAAAAGGGATTCTTATCTGCCGTGTGTACCCTTAAAATAATGCTCGATTATTTACAAAATAGCCGATATTCTTAAAATCAAATCAAGCTATTACCAGCATTGCAGTTTATTACTATAAGTTGTTTGCTATTAGATACGCTGTCCTAAGACTGTAGTTTGAGCCTTTATGTTGTGTTGCAAAGTTGCAAATAAAATTATGTTTATGTCATAATATCTATATTTTAATAATTCTCTATACATATACATCTATATATGGCGGGGAGCCGTTGGATGCACACTGCGCAGAACCGATCCATTTGGAAATCGATGGCGGAGGCCTTTGTTCAGCAGTGGACATCATAGGCTGGTATGATGATGATGATATATCTATAATAAATCTCATACCGATTCAAAAAGTTCATAATATAAAAACTAAAATTAAAATTATACCGCTTTTTTACGGAACACGATTGTATTTTACACTCATACGACGCCGGATAGTTATGTGGTTTAGGTTTCCTTTAACTGATTTATATAATTATGAAATAAAAACCCGTGAAAAACTCCTGGCATAAAAATACTCTATAGCGGTGTTTGATAAGTACTCTTATCTTATTTTAAAATAAAATACAATAAAGAGACAACAGCGGGAGGACACGAAGAGGGGCTTAATCACTTAAACATCCCTTATATCTCCGAATTCCCGCTTATCCTCAATAATCCAAAATAAACCGGACCCCACTCAGATAAGAATTGGTGATTCCACAGTAATGTGTTAAGTTCCGTTTAAAAGAGATAAGGGAAAGCGGTAATTCCCGACAACTTTTTGACGTCACGCACCCTTGAGACTGTTTAAAGATAAGTTCAGATTTATGCTTACAACTTGTCACCTGCAAGGCATCTGGGAGGAGAGTCCTTAGGAAATTAAGGCTGGGAACCGACTCGAGGGGTAATTGAAATATCTTATGATTTTTACGATAAAATTCTATTTTAGGGACAACGCGTTGTCGTGTACTTGCAGAAAACGATTTAACGGCTACGCCACCGTAGGATTACTGCTGGAAGTATTGCATAGTATTGAAGGTGCGTTACCATCTTGAGGCCTTTTTGTATCGGGAGAAATCTGATTGCAGGCCTACCCAACGCTGGCTAGGCGGAAGGGCGTGTGTGGCCAGGTTTCGCGCCATTAGAGATTACCCAGAGTCACTTGGGCAATCCCAGACGTGGCGGCATGTGCAATGCAATGCGTGGGGGCCACCCACGCACGCGGCCGCGCCTAGGGCGCAGGTAGACGAGCGATCACCGTCCGCCTCCTTCTGCCCACCCGCCTACCCCGGATAGGGGTGGCTGGATCCTCTTCCCGCTCCCTCTCCGCTGCCTCCTTTTGCGTGAACACAGTCTCGCAGAAGGAGGCGACACCCTCCGATACCCTCTCGCTACCAACCATGGCTCTTACCATGATTGCTAGCGAAAGGTAACCACCGCCAAGCGCCACACGAAGTTCGCGGCGCTCGTGTCGCCGGGCCCGATACTCCTCACGGGTGTGCTCGGCGGTATCGTTAGGGGAGCGGCAGTGATGGCACCGCGGCGTCTCCGCCCAACGGGCGATACATTACAGGCAGTGGCCGAAGCAGCCGTGTCCGGTCAGTACCTGTACAATGCGGTTGGTGAGGTTGCCCTAACCACACCTAACCCACTCCTCCAACACCGGACGACCGCCGGCTGTTGAAGTGACGAGTGCCTCACCCCATTTGTGCAGAGCCTCGCTCCGCGCCAGGGTGCGGACCCGCCTCACTTCATCGATGTCGGCCTGGTAGCCCTGTGACTGACCGTGCGGTAATTCCGCACGGCCTAGATCACAATGACCCTTTGCTGCTGCCGCCCGTGTGCGTTGTCATCCTGAGGCCTAAGATGAAATGCCTTCCATGCCCAGTAATCACACTGGATATCTTTCTCTTGTCTAAAGGTATATGTAAAAACCTTTTTGGAGTGCTTAAGCTACATTGTTAAGAAGATATAGTATTGTAGTGTTTCAGAAACTTAAAAACTAAGACATATTATGTAGGTATGAACTCCTCAATTTCAATGGATTCTGAAACTAAATTCTTGCTGGTTTAAAGCATAAGTAGATAAAACATTTATCCAATCGAAATAAGAACCTTGTGATCTTCGGTTCTTGGTAACTTCACAATGCCCCAAAGGTCCAGACGTAATCTCATTCTAATTACGGATCATTTTATTTTATTTATGTATCTAGTTTCGCCGAAATCAGTTCTGATAGAATGTATTCCCCAATCGGGTTAAAAAAAACCTAAATTACAAATTTAGTTATTTGAGGAGCTCGGTGGCGTAGTGGTTTGAGCGCTCTGGTTTTAATTACGGAAACAAAGCAACTTTCGCCATGGTCGTTCCAGGGATGGGTCAATCAAAATTTGTTATCTGGAGCGCCTCCATGCTTCGTTAGGCCTTTTTTTGGTCCTAGCTCCTCATGCGTTTCTCCCATGTAGGGAGGCCTGTGCCTAGCTACTGCTAAGCACATGCCGTATATGTTGGTGATGATGACAGTCATTATTCTCCTCATGATAAACTCAATAGGCTATGGGTATACTTTCATGAATATGAAAATTACAATTTAATCTTAACCGAGAAAACGGGCAAAAAATGCTTCCCGCATCATTACCACAAGTGTGAGAGTTCCTATCTTGAACCAGTTCGTGTAAGCAGTGACACTGAGTCTAATAGTAGGGGCATCGATCCTAGCAAGCGTCAACGAAAGAGGGTAGATCGATATATCTGCCCGTAATGAAATCGACTTGTGCTGCAGTTTCAGCAGTCTAACCGTGATCATGGCGCATGCAACTGCGCTGAAATATCGGGAACTGATTACAAACAAATTATACGGTAAATATCCCGAATATAATTCTTATTTTAGTGGGTAGTTGTAGTATTAAATCACTCATGCTCGGTTTCAATGATCAACGGAGCGTATTCAACGATAAGAAGGGAAGCGCGCTTAAGACAATTGCCAGCGAGATGGTTCGACGAGATCCATAAGATCTATCGGCGTCAGCATTTATCAAGTTCATTTCCACCACTGAAGATTTACAGCTCAGAGGTCCAATGTTCTTATAAGTGGAAAGAGATGGTTGCCATGGACTTAAGATTGTATATCCTGTGACTGATGAAAATATTATTGCTACTTTTTAAAGTTTCTTCTTGAAGTTTTGACAAATGAAGTTGTTTCAAAAGCCCAATTATAGTTTTACGCGGTGCTAGTCTTTTGGAAAAACTTCAAAATACAGCTCATTCCTTATCCTGAACGTTTCGCTTTATATAAAATATCTTATATATAAAATCTCGTGTCACAAATTTAGTTACCATTGTCCGCCGAAACGGCTTGACCGATTTTCATGAAATTTTATATGTATATTCAGTAGGTCTGAGAATCGGCTCCTAGGTATCTATTTAATTTTAATATTTTGGACAATTTTTTTTATGGCAAAACAATTTTTGCGGGGTCAGCTAGTAGTATTTAAAAGATACACCTTTCAAAGCACAAAGAAGGTGTGTTAAAGCTACTGTAAAGAATGAAACGTCCGTTTGCTATCAAAGACGTATAATAAAGATAAAAGAATAAAAGAATAACAGAATGTCAAAGAATAAAAAAGGAACATTTCAAAATCGTATAATAAACATGTAAATTATAGATTGCCAGCTTAGCATAGTCAACATGGTCCCCCCGGTGTGGCAACACAAAAGCAGTAGGAGACTATGCTAAGTCTTTTGTAAAGAATGAAACGTCCGTTTGCTATCAAAGACGTATAATAAAGATAAAAGAATAACAGAATGTCAAAGAATAAAAAAGGAACATTTCAAAATCGTATAAAAAACATGTAAATTATAGATTGCCAGCTTAGCATAGTCAACAGCTACAATAGACAAATAAGAACCATGACAATACTAGAACCAGGGAATGAGACGAGAGTTACCTATCATATAAGGAATACCAAACTTACGAGTAAAAAGAAACGTTTAAAAGATATGAATTCACTTTATTGCTTAGTCAAATTTAAATCAGACGAATCCTATGTTAAGTTATATTTCTTAATCAAAGTTATTATTTCTGTCCCTTTAACTGCTGCTATGAGATATACAACAACACCCGAAGGTTATAATTGGTTTAATGTTAATCAGTTTTACTCTGGTCTGGGTGTTATATAGAAGATGAAATTATGTTGAGTTTAGGACTGTGTGATTTAATTATGTTAAAAATGTGTTACAAAAGGAATTCGGTGGATTAATATGAGTAAAATCCTTGTTTTTTACAAACGACCTAATTTAGATGTAGCTTTATTTAGAATCAATTGAAAATGGACTTTCTATTGTGAAATGCTTGCGTGAGCATGTTGCCACTTAATTACTTTATTATCAGTAAAGGTTTCCAATCCCCATTCTGAGTATGTTTCAGGATTTATTGAAGAGCTCACCACAGTAAATAGAAATATAGGGATTCATAAAGATCATTTTAATATAATCTGGGTAAATAAAAATATTTTAATCTAATAAAAAATGTAACTGTGGTAATTTGACCTTTAGAAGACCAAGTAACATTTTTAAGGTATGTTCTTTGACGCAAGCCTTTCTTGGAGACCGCATACAGAACATTTGACTAAGATATTAAATCAATTTTCATATAGGTACCGTTTATGTTAAGAAAAGTTGCAAATGAGGACACACTTTTAACAGCATACAATGCCTGTGTATAGGCCTTCCTACATGGGAGAAACACATGAGGAGTTTGGGCCATAACACCACCACGCTGGCCCAATACGGGTTGGTGGGTTAAAGCGGTTGCAGTAACAACCGGGACCAGCGGCTTAACGTGCCTTCCGAAGCACGGAGGAGCTCGAGATAACAAACTTTGATTGGCCATGACCATGGCGAAAGTTGCTTTGTTTTTCAAACCAATATAATACGCCACCGATAATATAATCCTCTATTTTAGGGATACTCCATTAAAAAAGAAACTGCCTTTAAAGCCCAAAAGAAAAGCATTCGACAAATGTGTAAACTAAAACAAAGGGACACTTTCTAGCTATTAAATATTTACAGCAAATTAAATATTTTGACTCTCTCTTCGCTCATATTAACGTTCTGGGAATGGTAGCCAGTTCATCTTAGGCTTCAGGATGACAACGCACCTGCAATATCGAGTGATTTTTCCTTGTTATTGCAGGTGTCTATAGGCGGCGGCTTGCCACCGGGTGGGCCGTCAGCTTATTTGGCATCTAGTTGTATAAAAAAACTATTTATTTCTAGCAAAGGACATCGTTAGCTGAAAAGATGATGCTAGCACTGAATTATGAAAAAATCTATCCGAAACAGAGAAATACGAAATGTTGAACTAAGTTTAGTTGCTTAGAGTCAGAACTTTTATTTAGCTAGACTAATAGAGAAAGCTTGCTATATAGCGAAATAATTGGAGTAGTTTGTGTAATGTGTTATTTTAGTATGTATGGGCCAGTACCCGTTTTTTTTAGTCTGACATATCAGAAAAACTTTCATTGCACCATTACTGCTAGAAGGTATATTTTTTATAAAGTAATAGATACTGCCCACCAGTTTTGAAGTTGTCGCCTATAGGCAACTTCAACAACAAGGTAAAATCACTTGGTATGGCGTTGTCATCCTGAGGCCTAAGATGAAATGCCGTCCATGCCCAGTAATTACACTGACTACCTTTCCCTTCAATCCGAAACACAGCAAACTGTTTCACGGCTGAAATAGGAAAGCCGATGGTATTTACCCAGACGACCCTACATACGGGCCCACCACCTATTTATGATTTTCTGATGATCTGCCCCTTGCTATACAGACTATTCGGTCGGGGTTCGAATCCCGCTGGGAGCAAATGTTTGTATGATGAGTACGAGGATTTATTCACATGTCATTGGTGTTTATATGTTTATTTAGTATATTTATATACATATTATTGTCATTATTTCTCCATTACCTAGTATCCATAACACAAGCTCTTAATGATGCTTACTTTTGGGTAGATAATAGGTGTGAGTGTATGATTATTATTATTTTAATTTACAGAGAATTTAACAATTTATAAATTAAGTCAGTCATACCTTCTTTAGTGAATAAGATTGTCACTTTAATTTGTTTTAATTGCTTGAAATAATTAAGTGATGCGAAATGATTGATATGTCTTTTTGCGTTGAAAAACCTTTTATAGGTACCCAGAAGCGAGAGGCATGATTGACATGCCTAAGTTGAAATCTGTAGGTATCAAAAGGTAGAAATTCATACTTATAAATGCAAAGTAGCACTGTATGTCTGCGGTTACCTCTTCACACTTAAACTGCTGATTCGATTTATATAAAATTTGGTATGGTAATAGTTTGAACCTTGGAAGGAATATAGGATGCTTTATGCAGCAATAACCGACATCCACGCCGGTGTTATTAAATAATTTGATCAGAATGAAACGGCGCGTGGTCACGTTTTGGTGTTTTTTTGAAATCATTACTACTTACTATAGCCTCTGTATTGGCTCTACGTCTCCGAGAACAAGTCCCATTAATGATCATTTGCTTGCCAATAAATGTCTTATTAGCAGACATCGCAACAATTAGATCAACCCCAAAAGTTAGGTGCTTCCATAAATAATTTATAGGCTGCCTTTAGTATAACACGTAATTTGGCATCTAACAAGATTAATAAATTATTTCAGTTCTACGCAGACTTAACAATTTCGAGTGGCTAAAACTGAGTCGCTGATTCGGGCTAAAGTTAATGAAAATTAAAAAGAATAAAAAATATAGAAATATATTGGCGATCACCATTATCAGTACCTGTAATAATTATTCGAATGTCCTTTCAAAATATTGAAGTTCTCCCTCACTATCTTTTATTTCACTCACACACTCACTTTTCACAGTAGATGAAAAACATACATAAAAACAGATTTGAAAAACATATTCAAACAATTTTATAAAAGTTTTATTTTATAGAAACCTTATCCAGACAAACTTTTACCTATATGTAGGGTCACCCGGGCACCACCGCCTTTCTTATTTCAGGTGTGAAACAGTTCGCTGTGTTTTAGATTGAAGGGAAAGGTAGCCAGTGGTATTACTGGGCATTGAAGGTATTTTATCTTGGGCCTCGGGATGACAACGAACTTGCTACACTAGCTGATTTTTCGTTGTTAATGCAGTTGTCTATAGTCGATGGTAAACACTTGCCGTCAGCTTGTTTGTCATCTAGTCTATTTGAAAAAAAAACAATAACGAACGCAACGATAAAAGTATTTTTCATCCCCCCATCTCGGAAAGAGTATTTTTGCTCTTCGATATCTGAGTGCAAAAGCCATTTTTATCCGCAAGAGGATAAAGTAAAATTGAATTTAGAACATCGTGTGCACTAGTTTGCGATTTCTAAACATCATTAAACCTCTTTACTTCTACCTCCATGGTGCCGAATTTATCATACAACCTTTTTGAACTTCTTAAAAACTCAGATTTGGCACCTTATTGGTGTACTTTTTGTTTAATTTCACTAGGTGGTAGACCCATATGTAGGGTCGCCTGGGCCTTTCTTATTTCAGCCGTGAAACAGTGCGCTGTGTTTCGGATTGAAGGGAAAGGTAGCCAGTGTAATTACTGGGCATGGACGGCATGTCATCTTAGGCCTCAGTATGACAACGCACCTGCAATATCAAGTGCTTTCCTTGTTATTGCAGGTGTCTATAGGCGGCGGTAACCGCTTACCACCAGGTGGGCCGTCAGCTTGTTTGTCATCTAGTTGTATAAAAAATAAATTGCTTTGCGCGCGCCATTTTCTCTTCGCGACATATTTGTTAAAACCATAGGTATAAAACAAGAAAGAACATTGGCCAAATTTCATACTTGCTGGACAATGACGATGGACATTAAAAATGTGGTTTTGTTACCTAAAATTATTTGAAATATTGTTATAACAAAATATTTATCTTAAAACTTCACATATTCTTATTTAAAACTTTTGAGGTTAGGAACAAGATTTTAATGATTTAACATTTTAAATCCTTAATTTCAGTTAATCTTAAGTTCTTAATAATTAAATATTGATTAGAGAAATGTATGTAGGTGTGTTTGACATAGAACCAAAAGGATATTTATAAATAAAACACTTAAGTACTCATAAAGTACGCAAAGAAAGACTGCAAAAGAAATAGGTGTTTGACATCTGTCATTCGATTTTAGCATTGACGTTCCTTTACACACCAATTGAATAGCCAAACCTTTGAAACCCACACACTATTATTGTTTAATGTATAGAATTCAACAATTGCAAGCTGCTGTTGGAATTAAGCATTATAATAAAATGTAAATATTTTTTTTATGTACCTACAATGATCATTTTTTTCGGCGAGCGTTAAGTGCCGTTATCTTAAACAAGATTGTAAAACGGAATTGACATCGTCGTCAAGAGCTGTTGTCTATGGTCAAGATAGTATTTTTTTTTTATATACTTAGAACATTTACGTAGACAAAAGCAATAAAAAATTAACTTCAGTGAACAGCTGGTTGTATTGAGGACTAAATTGAAAGTGCCTATGTTTGCACAACGCCTTAGCGACCTCTCAAGGCTCGGTGTTTTAGTACGCTTATTATTCACTTGATTTCGTTTTGATAACGAGATTAAAGTTAATAATGACGGATTCGGTACAGGATTAAGCACTTTACTTTTTAATAAGGCTGTTGAGTGTTTTGTTATTTTTTATTGAGCAAGGTTTATATGCGCCATTGTACTATGTATGAATTCGTGGAGTTTCCTTTAGTGTCTTCACCGACAAATCGAAAGTAAATGCTACAGATGTGACTTGAAATAATTCAATAGAAATAAAGGAATTATTAGTTGGTTCATGGTTATTTCAGGAGGCTATCAATTCGACCTGTATGTATGTAATATTGTCAGAATTGTACAGTTTTCGTATTTGTTCGTCTATACTAGCTTCGAAACATGGGTGCCAAATTTAATGTTTATTTATATACATTTATTGATCACCAACATAATAAACATCAAATAGTAAAAATAATGCATAAGGATATAGTATAGTTTTAGCTTTATTTTATTACAATTAGAGGCGAAGACTGCGTGTGTTGTAGAAGCAATTAACCAAACTAATAAATTATCAAAACAATTAAACTGTTTATACTGAAAAATTTAGAAAGCTGCAAAAACTAGACCAAAGAAACTAAAGAATGAGAGTCCCCCTGAAGCTGCGAATGCCACCAGCGAATAGGTCCAAACCTTTTGTTAGGAACCAATAAGCGCGAGATCGCGCGTGCAGTTCATCTTCAGCTAGCAAAAGAATCGGTCGGAAATAGTGTGCACTAATCATATCGGTGGTCGTCCTAGCTACATGGTTATCGTATTTCAATATTAAATTCAGGCGTTTCTTGGTAGCCTAGAGTGGTATTCTGTGTAAGTGTTCCCAACAATCAAAGAGATTCGAAGCCCAAGCGCTGGGCTTTGACCGGCGTGGTCTACAGAAGGGGGAGCGCTCCTCCCACCGCCGCCGTCCAGAAGCTTCTGATGGGACACTTACCAGTAAGTCCAAAACCATACCTATTAGGCAGATTTAGGCATATCTAACGTGCCATCTTGAGCCGTGTATCTCGGACATAAGTACGCCCCGGCGTGTTTGTTTGTTTGACGTTAGGGCAACGTGGTTTCTGCCCTACATACGACCGGCAGCGTACTGAACACCTTTAGTCTTCGCCATACCGATGGTGCTACCAGCGTCTATAGGCTACGGTGACAACGCGTGAGTAGTGCCCAAGGTGCTACGAGCGTCTATAGGCTACGGTGACAATGCGTAAGTAGTGCCAAAGGTGCTACGAGCGTCTATAGGCTACGGTGACAACGTGTGAGTAGTGCCAATGGTGCTACGAGCGTCTATAGGCTACGGTGACAACGCGTGAGTAGTGCCGATGGTGCTCGAGCGTCTACAGGCTACGGTGACAACGGGTGAGTAGTGCCCATGGTGCTACGAGCGTCTATAGGCTACGATGACAACGCGTGAGTAGTGCCGGTGGTGCTACGAGCGTCTATAGGCTACGGTGACAACGCGTGAGTAGTGCCCAAGGTGCTACGAGCGTCTATAGGCTACGGTGACAACGTGTGAGTAGTGCCTATGGTGTTACGAGCGTCTATAGGCTACGGTGACATCGAATGACTACTGCCCAAGGTGTAGAACAAACACATACACCTGTAAAATACCGATTTGCAATACTTGTCCATTTATTATGTCCAAATTTTTATGAGAACAATTAAGGTCAAGACGCACCCCAATAAAATTAGGGCTTTATTTTTTCTCTCATGATAAATATAATGTTTTATTCCTTATCATCACAACATTCACAACATTCTTACAATTATCTACCTAATTAATTGCTTACAATCATCGAATTTTGTCATTTGTAATCTTTAATTTCATAATAGTTTAAGTAGGGCATTAAGTTCATTTTTTGTTTTTTGTTTGATCTAGTAAATATAGATTTTGAAAGCTTATTACATAGTCTAGATACAAGTCCAATTAAACTTTTCCTCATTAAGGCAGTATTACAAATATTATTCTCTACTACTGCTTTCCTATTCAAGCGAAAACATCCCAAAACTTAATTAATAAAACCTAGACCCACACAGCCTCCGTAATGCCTGATACGTAACAATAAAATTTAAACCCCACTATCATTTAAATAAGTTTAAGCTAACTGAAAGTTAAATAGCCACACGGAGCCAAGGTCATCCATAATAATAATAATATTAAGTGTGTCGTAGGCCCGGTGGCCGGGCGACCAGCCCCCTTATTCACAAATGTCGGAAAAGATTCGAATTTCAGAATCTCTATAACTGTCTTTTTTTATCACGATGCGTCAAAGCGAGACGGCATGTGACTTTTCGAATCGAATCCGTGATCCGACAGTTTCTGAATAAGGGGGCAGGCCGGCTTGTGAAGTAATTACAAGGGCTGACAAAAGGCTGTGGGTTAGGGTCAGTTAATTAGCGGCTTGGTTACTTGCTTGTCGTGTGGCTTGAGTAACAAGCGAGCTAGGTTTTTTTTTCAACTAGGGACACTAGTTGAGACCGCAGCTTACATCTGCATAGATGTCAGATATCGCTCCAAAAGTATCCTATAACCTTCCCAGGGTCTCAAATTATCTCAATAACAAATTTCATTTATATCTGTTCAGCGCCTTAAGAGTGAAATCGTAACAGACAGGCAGGTATCATTATCATCATCAGCCTTTATACGTCCCACTGCTGGGCACAGGCCTTCCTTTATGGAAGAAACAGATGAGGAGCTCGGGCCATAACACCACCACGCGGGACCAACGGCTTAACGTGCCTTCCGAAGCACGGGGGAGCTCGAGATTATAAATTTGATTGTTCCATCCTGGGACCGACCATGGCGAAAATTGCTTTGTTTTCGAAATCGTAACCAGAGCCTTCAAACCACTACCCGAGCTCCTCCTAAGATGAATGCCATACCCAAATACCTGATTAGAATCTTCGGAGATTGATAACAGAACTCCACAACAAACAACAGTCAAGTTAAAAGGCAAGTCACTCAATCTATATAAATAAAAACCAATGTTTGTATCTTTGCCCCATATGTGTTCTGAAACCATTGATCAGATTATGATAAAAGTTTAGTAAAGTATTTTAGGGACGATCGCAAAGGTTTCTGGGATTATACAAATCTTTTCTTCCAACTACGCAATAATTTCATCATAACTAACCTGAGTAGCGCGAACAAAGCAGCACTTTATTGCTTCGGAGTAAAATAGTGCAGTAAATTATGTATGAAACTCCATTACTTATACAAGAACGGCTACTGACCCAACACCACCTGATGTGAAGCTGTAAGGAGAGTCAATCAATCAATCATTTATTGCTTTCATGTTGTTTACAAATGTTCTTACAAATAATTTTCAGTATCAAACATGAACCCTGTAAGGGTACCGCAATATAAGTATACATTCGCATGCAATTAACAATTATTAATAATATTTCAAATATTGCTTGATTTATATTAATGTCAAACATTATGAATACACATAGGATAGTCAAAGTAATCTACTACAATGTCATATTTAGTAATTTTATTTTTATTTATTTTATTTATTTATTGATCACCAACATAATAAACATCAAGTAGTAAAAATAAGGCGTAAAGACAATGTATGTTTTTAGCTTAATGTTATTACAATTAGAGGCGAAGACTGCGTGCGTTTTAGAAGCAGTAAAAAACTAATAATAATAATACAGAGAAACAACAAAAACTATTACACTGTTACACATATTAAACAAACTATGAAAACTAAAAAGTGTGACCAAGGAGTAATTAATTTATTATATATATTATAATTAAAGTAAGAGTAAGTAATAATATAATAACGAAAATTTTAAATATAATAATAATAATATTTATACTCCTAGTGATACTCCTATTATCTAGCTGTCAGGTAATTTATTATATATTTTGACTGCCATTACCTTTGGACTTGTGCTATGCAATTTTAATTTAGAATTTGGCAGGATAAGTTTATGCTCGTTTCTGGTTGGAAAGCGTCGAAGTTGATCTGTTTTTTTTTAAAAAATAATTAGAATGCTTTCTTACAAATTTACATACTTCTAGTACTTAAATCGAGGTAAGTGTTAAAATTTTTTGGTTCGTAAAATATGGTTGGGAACTTCAGTCCAACTGGAGTCCATATGCGAAGACAGCTAGTGTAGAATAGACATTGCACTAGCCGCCACCACCTTGCCGGCCCGAAAGGTGCTTTTTCACGCCTCTCTTTAAGGACCCCATATTATTGGAAGCACTCATCATCATCATCATCAGCCTATAAACGCCCCACTGCTGGGCACAGGCCTTTCTGCTTGGGAGAAACACATGAGGAGCTTGGACTATAACACCACCACGCTGGCCCAATGCGGGTTGGTGGATTAAAGCGGTTGCAGTAACAATCAGTACCACTAACTTAACATGCCTTCCGAAGCACGGAGGAGCTCGAGATTATAGATTTGATTGACCCATCCCGGGACCAACCATGGCGAAAGTTGCTTTGTTTTCCTTATCGAAATCGGAGCGCCAAACCACTACGCCACCGAGCTTCTCCGAATGGAAGCACTACTTTTGTTTTCAAACAGTGCAGTAATGTTGTATGAAAATCCGAACTGCATTGTTTTCGCACTAAAGCCACGAATACCAGGTGACTGTCCAATCGCAGGCTTCATCTTTACAATCATGGCCAACTAGATTTATACCAGCCAATCAGCGCTATTCTAACCACAGAATAGGCAAATCGCAGGCGACAAGCATAACCAACTAGTTTCCTACCTGAAAATTAGCGCTATTTTTATTCCCGGGGTGCCGAAGAATAACGTCATATCTGCAAAAGAAGTGTCTTGACGTTATTCTGCGGCACCGTCGTTTATTCGGTAGGTATAAGAAAAGCAAATTATGAACCTCGCAAAAGTGACGTTTATAATTGCACTCGTGCAATTATTATATGACACTTTCTGCTCGATGCAACAATGTACTATTTTTTTTCTTTTTTTTGATTACAAATCCTATTAGATTCCTTTTTAGGGCATTGCAAGGCATGCCAAGTGCAGCTCAAGTTCATAAAACAATATTATTTTGTATTTTAACTAGAGACTGAGAGACAAACAAGAGTGTAATTGGACGGGATTTCATCTTTGGCCTCAGGATGACAACGCACCTGCAATATCAAGTGATTTTCCCTTGTTATTGCAGGTGTCTATAGACGGCGGTAACCGCTTACCATCAGGTGGGCCGTCAGCTTTTTGTCATCTAGTTGTATATATAAAAAAAACAAGTCGATAGTACTGACGATGACACATCTAGTTTACACCTTAGAATTCGTCACTAAAAAGTGAATACATTTTTTGAACAGAAATAAACGCCTTACTAAAAAGCAAAAATAAAAAAATTAAGTACGTCCTTATTAACTTCTCTAATTGATAGGTATTTTTAGAGATGGCTGTATCAACTCTAAAATATTTTTAAAATTAAATTTCAAATTCGCTTCCGTTTGTGCATTGGACAGTCGCGTACGGGCTCTATACACGATGAATGCCTATTTGATCTCACTTTCATTCGAAATACGGATCGCTACCTTGGTTTACACAACGTAATCGATTCTCGCTATAGCAGCAACACATCGTATTAATCTCATTCGATTATACCTTTACTGTTCAAACGTAAAACCTAAAATGATTTTTAATATTGATAGAATATTACTATAATTTATAACAAACTATACAGATGCTTCCAAAATGCTTTCTAATACCCGTAAAGAGAATGTTGTTATAATGAAATAAAATAAAGAAAATTAAAAACAAATAATTAATACGATGTAGGTAGGTATCTCATAAAAAGGTATTTTTTGAAGTCGGTGCTTAAGTTTCTATTGTTTCTGGAAACAGTTTAGCGCTAACTTCAAAAAATACCTTTTAATGAGACAAGTACCTATTTCATTTTATTTATTTGTTTCTTTTTAGTATATTGAAGTAGGGTTTATTTTTAAAAATTTTTTTTAATTTTTTTTATTCGTTTAGCCTGAGCCTCGTTGTATCCCTTCCTACATGAGAGATACTCATGTTCATAGGAAAGCCTGTGCCCAGCAGTGGGACGTATATAGGCCGGTGATGACTGATGATGATGATGAACCTAATTTCATGCAACCATAAAAACATGCAATTAGAATTATGCTGTTAAGCCAACGACACGTTTTGTTAGTGACTGATATACACTCAACTACTTATTTCAAAAACTATTTAATCAATTTTGATAAAACTTGCACAGTTTCTTAAGTTAGGCTGTACTAAATCCGATAAAGAAATAATTTTTCCAATGCAACTTATAGTTTTTGAGATATGCGCGGACAAACATAAAATATTTACATAATTTTGACAAATCATAATTTTGTTTCAGTACCATCAGGCGTCCCACAAGGCTCAATTCTTGCTTCTATTTTATATGTTGCATATCTTTATGACATCGCGAAATGTCTTAGACATTCTAAATTCCTTATGTATGCTGATGATACTAAAATATATATGAAAATTAGAAATATTCAAGACTGTTTACTATTTCAAAGTGACCTAAACCATTTAAGCATTTACTACGCTGAAAATCGTATAGGTGTCAACATATCAAAGTGTGCAGTGGTCTCATTTACAGGACGAAAGAAAAAAGTCAATTTTTCTTACACAATCAATGAGATCACTATACCGGAAAATAATATTGTTAAAGATCTAGGAGTTTTTATGGACTCTAAATTACTTTTTTCCCATCACATTGACTACATAGTGAATAAGGCGTATAAAAATTTGGGTTTTATTCTTCGAGTCACAAAACCTTTTACTGATGTTTCATGTATAAAGCTATTGTATTTTTCATACGTACGAAGCGTTCTTGAGTATTGCTGTAATGTATGGGATCCACAGTATGCTGTTTATGAAGACGCTATCGAAAGGATTCAGTCGAAATTTATGAAACATCTCAACTATCGCACCTTTTGTACTAACGATATGGATTATACCGAGAAATGTAAGCATAATCGATTTCTAACGTTAAAAAACCGGCGAACACTCGATTGACATGACATTTATGCATGATGTCTGTAACGGAGTTATAGATTCTCCCGAACTTTCTTCTCTTTTCTTAAGACTACGGGCTCCTGGAATTCATACCAGGCAGGCGGGTTTGTTTTCTATACCTACTACTACTAGCAACTATGCAAGAAATTCTATTGTGTGTCGTACGCAGTTAAAATTTAACAAACTGTTTTCGTCCTTGGACATCTTTCATTCAGGTAAGTCAAGTTTCAAGCAGAGTGTCGCGAACTTAAGGCCTATTCCCACATATCAGTGAAGCCACAGTTCCGGCACAGTTCTGTATAAGTGCTTCAGTGTTGCGTCAGTGATTCAATTCACACATGTCAGTGCCTGCTCAGTTCACGGAGCTTCAGTGAAAACGTATCCGTCCTCAATCGTGATTGTATTTCGTATCCGTATACTTTGCATGAGATAAATCATATAAAACTCTATTTTCACGAACCAATTTTATTAATCGCTCGTCCTCTATTTTGTTTTTGTTGATTTCGGCGTCCGTGATCCGTCAGTGATCTGTCCGTGATCGGTCCGTCCGGCAAAAAATATCGTTGTCGACGATACCTTCCGTGCTTGCCGGTGCCGCCACGGACACTGAGAGCACTGAGCCGTCACTGACACGGACAAGTGGAGATACGTTCATAGATAATGTATGAAATAATATTTCGCACTGATACGGAACTGTGCCGGATCTGTGCCGGAACTGTGGCTTCACTGATATGTGTGAATAGACCTTTACTCTGTGATATTGGATGAAATACAATAGGCACACAACACAGACAAACACCACACACACACCACAGTCAAGCACTCACATGCACATACGATACGCAAAGAGCATAATTATCTTAATAGAAATATTTATAAATCTTTTTATGGCTAATGGACTCTTAAAATAAGTTGATTTTTTTTTGGGTTTTTCTCTTTAATACCAAGAAAATCGAGATTGGTTAACTACTGTAATTTAATTGTCTAAATAATGAAAATCTGTAATTGGCAATATGTTTAATAATATTCTGATGTACCTATTATATTTAAGTGCTGTGGATTTTTGTAAAAACAATAAAAAGAAACACATATACATGTATACGAAAACTGTGTAATTCTGACAATATTACATACAGATGGGTCGAATTTATAACCTCATTTTTTAAGTCGTCTAAAAGTAGGTCTACAACTGTCAGTAATGTTGATTCCAAAAATAGCGCCGGCCGTTACAGCACTATTGAGCCTTCAAAATTCTTTCTCTCTTACTACTTTAAAAATACTTTCTACTTTTGTGCAACACTTCGAAAATGAGATGTACGGTACCTATAGAGAAGACATAGGATGCATAAAGTTCGCTGTTTTAGGTTAAAAGGAAAGGTAGCCAGTGTAATTACTGGGCATGGAAGGCATTTCATCTTAGGGCTCAGGGTGACAAAGCACTTGCCATACCGAGTGACCTTTCTCTTTTAATTGCAGGCGACGGTATCCAGACGTACCATCAGGTTTTTTTTATACAAAGCACGGCAATTGACCTTACGCCACCTGATGCGGAGCGGAAAGAAGAGTCCATATGCGAAGACAGCTAATGTAGTTTAGATACTGCTATAGCCGCCTCCGCCTTGCCGGCCCAAAAGGTGCTTTTTCACGCGATTGAGATTGAAGGAACCCATGTTATAAGAAGGAGGGAATACCTCTGTGTTGGCAAAGAATGTCAAGTTCCGGAAGTACCTACGACAAAGAAACGAGGCACTAAATTTGTTTTCGCGTGATGTTGAGGTGGAGACAGTGAATTGATGACTCCGTAGACCGGCACGCGTGCACCTGAGCAGGAAGGGGGTGGGATAAGTTCGAAAAGCTCTTCAGAACACTCTCTGTGATATAGCCGATAAAAGGCGCTAAGCGACAAAATGTCTCGACGCAATTGCAGTTGCAATTGTGGGCCTCCATTTGAAACGATAGGGTGTAGTTTATTCGCATCCAAAAGATTTTAAGCGTCGTGTTTTTCATGGCGCTGACGCGTTTCATTCTAGCAACGCGAGCAAGCGACGGAGTAAAGTGTAACGCAATAGCCACACTTGAATGATGGGTGCTTTGTTCTCTATCCTCCTCACCAACCTTTACACTGCTAGGCACATGCCTTCCTCCATGGGAGAAACACACGAAAAGCGTCTATGCAGGACGTTGCTCTATTCTATACTATACTAAAACACACGAGAAGCGTCTATGCAGGACGTTGCTCTATTCTATACTATACTAAAACACACGAGAAGCGTCTATGCAGGACGTAGCTCTATTCTATACTATACTAAAACACACGAGAAGCGTCTATGCAGGACGTTGCTCTATTCTATACTATACTAAAACACACGAGAAGCGTCTATGCAGGACGTTGCTCTATTCTATACTATACTAAAACACACGAGAAGCGTCTATGCAGGACGTTGCTCTATTCTATACTATACTAAAACACACGAGAAGCGTCTATGCAGGACGTTGCTCTATTCTATACTATACTAAAACACACGAGAAGCGTCTATGCAGGACGTTGCTCTATTCTATACTATACTAAAACACACGAGAAGCGTCTATGCAGGACGTTGCTCTATTCTATACTATACTAAAACACACGAGAAGCGTCTATGCAGGACGTTGCTCTATTCTATACTATACTAAAACACACGAGAAGCGTCTATGCAGGACGTTGCTCTATTCCATTCTATACTAAAACACACGAGGAGTGTCTATGGAGGACATTTCTCTATACAACACTTTAACTTAATGAGAGAAAGAAGTTGAACGTTGCTACAGAACCTCCAATGCGTGTCCGACACACACTTAGCCGTTTTTTTATCTGTCTTGGCGACTTCACAGATTGGAAGCCACGGCGAATCTCTGAGGAAATCTTAATAAGTTCGAGTAAAATCGATACGTAGCTTCTATTTATGGAATAGGCAGCGAGGATTGGTATTGCATTTGTGAACGCGCTACTTGATAAAGTAATTAAATTGTTTCAATTGTAAAGTAATTGTCAATTAATTGATTCTATCCGGTGGGGCGTTAAAGTTCTAGAAGCGACTGCGTACCGGAAAGCGTAAAGTAGGACGGCCACCCACTAGAATACTAGATGGACAGACGACCTGGTCAGGGTCGCGGGGAGCCGTTGGATGCAGGCTCCGCAGAACTGTTCCATTTGGAAATCGATGGGGGAGGCCTTTGTTCAGCAGTGGGCATCATAGGCTAGTATGATGATGATTCTATCTGTATCGAGGAGGTTTTTGGCGTAGTGGTGTAGTGGCGTAGTTACTAAATCTCAATAACGAAAACAAAACAACTTTTGTAATGTTTGATTCTGGATGGATAATTCAAAATTTGTAAGCTCATGGTCCTCCGCGCTTCAAAAGGCATATCAGCCGTTGGTCATGGTTGTAACTACAATCGTGTCGTGGACAGCAAAGAAAAAGGCGGATTTAGAAGAGAAGGGTGTATATTGGTAAAACGGAGAAACATAAAAGATATAAAAAAGACCAAAAAATGTAGTACAACAAAGTTAGAAAAAAAAGCTAGAGACAAGAATAGATTAAGGAGAGAAACACAGAGTCATTATACAAGATATATATACAAAAGGAGGTCTGTCCTTCACAAATCGCTTTAACGACTTCTTTGCTTTCCAAACTTTTGGAACCGGTGTAAATTCAGATACGACAGACAGACAGACAGACAGACGGACAGACAGACTGAGAGACACTATGACGTTGTTAGTTAATATATTTTTTGTGATAGTCTAAAAAATGTGATTTTTGACAATTTGAAAGTGCTTCTTTATGGCCTATTTGAATAAAGATATTTTCATTTTAATTTATACCCACCAACCCATATTGGCCCAGCGTGGTGGTGATATGACCCAAACTCACTCTTAGTCCTGGTCTAAAACTCATGCTGTCACTTTTATTTGTTAAAAGAAACACAGTGACAGCATAAGTCTTAGACCAGGACTAACTTTAGTCCGCGTTTTATAATGTGGGGGCTTAGGTGTTTCATATTACTGATTGACAAGTACATTATAATATTAAATAACATGTAAGATTCTAAATTTGAATATTCAAATTTAGAATGTTATAATAAAATATTTATGAATACTGTCCGATAAACTTAAAGCCTTTTTTGATATTTCGCCGGGTTAGTGCAAATACCAACTAACCCATAGAATTGTAGTTTTGAGTTATTGCGTTTTTAAAGTTTGGGAATCTGAAACTAATGTTAGATAAAAGATTTTGTCATTTTTGCTATGATCATCTGCATTCTTATCTATTCATGTTTTTAATTATGTAAAAAAAGGCAGATAAATTCATCGTAAATCCGAAAAACAACAGTTTTTTTGTCACTCACCCCCCATGTAGTTGGTTTTACTTCTATATTGAGAAATATCGGTAACTAAAAAACGGAAGGTAAATAGTGAATATAAATAAGCTTGAATTATTAATTTAATTATTATTTTGGAGGCAAACAGACAACGGTGAATGTGGGTCATCTAGTTTTCAATAAAAATGTAAAAATCTATTAAGCTAGTTGGTTTTACCTCCCGATTTAAAGAAGAAAAGTAATTAAGTTTAATATAAATACCATCAAAACTATTCTAATTAGATTAATTTACAGAATAAATAAAAACAGTAAAACTACATTAATTTAAACAACATGTTAAAAAATAGTCTATATTTTAAAAAAAGACAGGAAGAAAATACACGCTTATTATTCTTCTTCTGAAGAGTCTGATAATTAAGCATCTGGTACGCGATCAATTTGTAAATTTTCCGTCTTTAAATCATTAAACTAGGCATGGTATTCATCGGTAATTACCCCCTTCTTACAAAGAGTTAGCAAATCTCTTTTTTTGGCATCCGTAATTGGCAATGGGGCAAAATATAATCGTGTCAGTTCACTAGGCAGTTTTTAACTGTTGTCAGTATGCTGCTGCAGTGTGCTGCAGCCACTATGTGGTGGAAGATTACCCACTTTATTCTACCTAGTTCCATACTGATGTGAATGAGTTGATGGTGGTAAGCAGACATCCTAACCTTCTGTAACATTAGTGCCTGCGAAATCGATGATAAAAAAGTGGTTTGACATGTCATAATTATAAAAATCTTCATTTCGCCTTTGACATAGGTACTTTATCCTTTTTATTTTCAACCACGCAACTATTCCTCCTTTAGTAGGTATTCTTTATTCTTTTTGTCATAACATAATTAATGTGTACCGCTTAGCTTTTTAAGTCTAGAAACTCATTATAATAGGGGTTAAAGTATGAACTTGCCGTTTTATTGTAATATGTACTTCGAATTGACATAGAACCTTCATGGTTTGAAATTTTTGAGTGAAACTTGGTACCTATGAGGCTCTTCTTTTGAAAAATGTGCAACATTCGATTATCAATTTCAGTTGTTTTTTTTTATTCAGCTTAGACAAGAAAGATGGATACTTCGGAAATACTAGCGATTTTTGTTTGAATACGAGTTCCGACGCGGAACCAACGCGGCAGAAACAGCTCGCGATATCGGTTTTTTCCCCGGTCGTCCCCACCCTGTCGTCCCCACTGGGTACGAGTGGGAAAAAAAGTTTCGTTGGTCCCCAGTGAATCGTCACCACTGGGTTGAAGTCCAATATTGGATCGAATTGTAAGCGAAAAATGCAATGGCTGACCCCAGGTCAAACGCCGCAACAGTGGCCTAAAGCAAAGCTTACTAATAAAAATGTAATGGTAACTATTTGGTGGTCACAGCATGGTGTTATTCACTATAGCTTTCTCTGATCTGGTCAAGCAATAACGGCAGATGTCTACTGTGCCGAACTCCGAACAATGAAAGCAAAACTTGCAGTGAAACAGCCCCGACTCATGAATCGATCTTCACCGTTATTGCTCCATGATAACGCGAGACCTCATACAGCACGAGAAACCATTTTAACTCTACAGTAACTGCAATTAGAAACCATTCGTCACCCTCCGTATTCGCCAGACCTTGCTCCAACGGACTACCATTTTTTTTCGTGAATTGCACAATTTTCTACGTGATAAAAAGTTTTCTTCCCAGGAGGCAGTACAAAATGCTTTCACCGAGTTTGTAGAATCACCAGAGTTCTATCGCAAAGGCATAAATGACCTTCCTATTAGATAGCAGCAATGTGTAGATAATAATGGTAGATATTTTGATTAAAATAAATATGTTAAATTAAAAGAAAAATCGAATTTCAATTTTTCGGTACAAATCGGCAATTTCATACTTTAACCCCTAATAGGCCGGTGGGGCGTTAAGGTGCTGGAGTGGCGACCGCGTACGGGAAAACGGAAAGCGCAAAGTAGGACGGTCTCCCACTAGATAGACAGACGACCTGGTCAGGGTCGCGGGGAGCCGTTGGATGCAGGCTGCGCAGAACCGTTCTATTTGGAGATCGATGGGGGAGGCCTTCATAGGCTGGTATGATGATGATGAACCCCTAATATTTCATTTCTTTCACTTTGTAGGGTATTTCCCCCCTTAGATTTACGAGAAGAACGGGTTCTTCAGAAGACGTTTAACCATTCAATCATTGAATAGATTGCTGTGTGTTTTTTTTTCTGATTCAATACTGCTGTGCATGGAATCAACTTCCTTGTGTGTATGCCTGGATCGAAATTACGTACCAATACCATTAACCAGCGGATAATTAATTGGTTTTACCTCTAGAATTTATTTGTTGTAATCGGAGTAAAATAGTGGTGGTAAAAGCGATTATCGTGGTTTAAATGTTTTAACTTTATTTTATCGAATAGTTTCATTTGGACTATACGACAAGTAAAAACGATTATCCTTTTTTAGTTTGTATAACCAGCTGCGTTGTAAATTAAACTCATATTTTTTCTATTGGTAATTTCTATTAAGTTAAGTTGGTATATTTTAATCCTAGAATTCTAGAGCTATTTGGATGATTCGAGTTATTGGTAAGATAAATTACATTGAAATAATTTATTTTGGCCCTCTAGTTTCTTTTTATTATGCTTATTATCCGATGGTACTCATTTTTTCCCTTGGAGATTGTTGTAAAATATATAGTTTAGACGGTTTTGCATCTCACTAACTCCGAAACCAATAGGTGTTTTGCTTAGTTAGTTTTACCATTCGAAAAAGGATAAAATTTTGAGTATAATGGCATTTTTAGCTCAATTTTTCAAAAGTGCCAGTTAGTTGGTTTTTGCACTAACCCGGCGATTTGGCCTACTGGTATCTTTGTTAAAAATATACATCTATTCTTAATTTTTGATTTTAACATTATTATAAATGTTTGAAAAATTACTAAGTAATTAAAATATAATAAAACTAGAAAAATTTCACGTCCTGAGGCAGGAATCGAACCCGCGACCTTTCGCAATCCGGGCGACTGCTCTGACCACTGAGCCACCCAGGACTTGGGATATCCCTGTGATATTCTTCTAGTTTTATTATATTTTTATTACTTAGTAATTTTTCAAACATTTATAATAATGTTAAAATCAAAAATTAAGAATATTTGAAAGCACTGCCCCAACTTAACCGAATCGTCGGTATTTGTAAAAATACTCTAAAAATTTCGGATGTTGAAATAGAATATTTCGACATTGTAGGGTGGACGTTAGCTCATAAACGCAAATACAGATAGGCTAGAAGAATTTCACAGGGATATCCCAAGTCCTGGGTGGCTCAGTGGTCAAAGCAGTCGCCCGGATTGCGAAAGGTCGCGGGTTCGATTCCTGCCTCAGGACGTGAAATTTTTCTAGTTTAATTATATTTTAATTATATACATCTATTTTTAGGTTTAAAAGTATAGATAACATTGTAACAGTGTATATTAACATATAAATGTATCAAAATCAGGGTACATAATAGAGTCTTTATTGCTGTGTACATAAATATGACACATCGAGTGATGACATAAAATTACCGCGGTGATTGAATACAAATCTATGTAACTTACAGTGGCTATTTTAAAATGGATACTTTTTTTGTTGCTTTGAAATGGATACAATATAAAAATACTCGACTGTGCCTATATGTGTAATTACTGGGCATTGACGGCATTTCATCTTAGGCTCCAGGATGACAACGCACCTGCAATATCAAGTGATTTTTCCTAGTTATTGCAGGTGTCTATAGGCGGCAGGCGGTAGCCGATTTTTGTGAGAATGTGGTGTCACAAAAAGAGGCTGCGGAAAGAGTTCGAGAGGCAGATCCTCTTGCGAACCCTATCCGCCGTAGGAGGCTAGGCCGGGCAAGGCGGCTCTTTGCGCACCTGCTTCAACCGCCCTAGCTAGGGGTGTGGAGTGGTGGCGGGGGGCTCCACCACTCATCCCAAACACACTCCGCTGACGGTGTGAGAAGTGCCAAGTACCCGCGGCACTTCCCACCAAAAAGAAGAGTTCGAAAGAACGCCACAAGGCACGACCGAGATGTGTGCGACGAGCTTCCTCGGTAGCGCCCCACAAATGTGGATAGCGGGTACAGTCAGTTTTAGTGGGTATACCGGCCTTTTACACCGGTGACTCCCACATAACCCAGGAGGCAAGCCTCCGCCGCTCTCCTGGGTACCCATAAAGGGTTTCTGACTTAAAAAAAAAAAAAAAAAAAAAAAAAAAAAAAAAAAAGGTGTCTATAGGCGGCGGTAACCGCTTGCTACCAGTTGGGCCGTCACCTTGTTTGTCATCTAGTTGTATAAAAAAATAAAAAATAAAAATTATTCGCACAAACAAAGAATCATCAAATAGATATACATTTTATTTAGATATCATCCTTTTTTAATGTCTGTTGATACCACGGGGAGCCTAACTATTATATTGTGGTGGTATACCCCAGAAGAGGGAAAAGAAGCGATGTATAAGACATGTGCAGGGATCGAAGTAATTCGAGAAAGGGTTAGAGCAAATACCTACTCGGTGGATTGGGGGGTCACCCATCCGGGCTCAAACATGGCAAAAGTTGCATTGTTCTCGTAATCAATGCCAAACGCTCCAGTCATTACGGGTAGCTGTAATATATTATACTTTATCTCAATTGCCCAAGCATAAAAGCGTGGGCTCCGCAGTCCTAAGTATAAATGGAGATATTGGTGTCCGTAACGACATTGTTTGAATGGGTCTTGAAACTTCAGCCCTTAGGGACCGCAGAAAGGTTGACGTAAAGCTTTCGACTAACTTTTATTCGAGAAAGTCAAATATACCAAAAAGTTGTGACTAATACAACGATTACTGGATTACTTATCTAATACAGAATCTGAAAAGAAAATAGAAATAAAAATAAATTATATTTTCATGGTTTTAAGAGCATTACCTCAAATAACCTTTGAAATATAACGAAAAATGCCTTCTCAGCCAAATTTTAAGTGTTTCTTGGATCCCTTTTAAACAATTTATGGAACACCAAATTGAAAATATATGCTCATAATTATAATATTACTAAGAAAAATTCTCCAAGCTGCACTGCAAATGATGTCCTACGTAGATACAGAAAAAATATTGATTGCTTTAAAGTGAATTATTGTTTAGCATTAAGATTCTGACTCTCAGGCTATTGATATTATGTTTATTCTTTTCTTTGATAAAATATATTTTGCATATGATTATTTATCTAACATAGTTAGGTAAGTCCTTTTTTACCCGAAACACAGATAAATCCTAGTCCGGGGTCGTGTGTCCCTTATGTTTTATAGCTATTTTTAGAATTTAATTGTATATTTTGAAATAAGTTTATTTGAAAAAAAAAATATCATGCCATAAAAAATTTGTTACTAAAAGTTATTCTCCAGATTATATGAATGAATACACCGCCCATATGAATAGGGTAGGTGACAACTTTTTTTTTATTTCATAAATAAGAAGTTTATAACTCATAAAGAAATATTGCAAAAGAAATAGTATGTCTAAGATCAATAGTTTCACAGATAAAGTGGTATGTTTAATGTGTTGCCGCGCATCGTCCAAAAACGCTCCATAGAAAATCTACGGAACAGGTGACGTCACATGTTCCCATATTACTAAGAAATGTATGGGCATACTGACAAAATTGTTAATAACTATGTATTAAGTATGTTTTTATTAATAGTTGTCATAATAATAGTTGTTTTAATTGATGTCAGCAATCTAATATCATTATCATTTTTGATAAATCTTGAAAAAAAAATATGTACTTTTTTTTAATTTTCAAAACAGTACAACTTCAATAATATTCCATATATTTTTAGTTTGAATTGTTTTTATGGGTAACAGTAGCGTATATTTTCCGAATTTGTGAAAAATATCGCCACATTCAAACTTAGGCAACATCCCAATTGTCATATAAATGAAATAATAAGCGAGCTGACGACGCGTGTATGTATATATATGTTGACGTGGTTGGCTGAGTGGTCAGAACCCCTAGCTGTAGGGTACTACATGGATATTTGTGGGATAAACACGAATATTTGTACACGGGTCATGGTTGTTTATATGTTAATGTATGTATATTCCTAATATTTTCGTATAAAATATACATTTATCTAAAATTATATGTGGTTTCCGCTGTCTAGTAACATAACTCAAGTTCTTGATGTTTAATTTGGGCTAGATAGTAGGTGTCACATGTAACAATATTAACATTGTTATTATTATACATAATATGATCTATCAATACAAGTGTAAATGAGGTTCGCCAAAGGATACGAACGTATACAATGTGTGTACGCACGTCTCTACTCGTTTGAAAACCTAGTGAAAATAGGCCCTAAGGCCAAGTGATACATTGAAAATATTTCGCATTTTTATATACAGGGTGGTGCCGTCAATACGACAATAAATTAAAACATTGGCTATATTAGTTCATAGAAACGGTTTGCCACTTTCAAAAACATCTTATTCATTTGATAATTACATGACATTTGTGTGAAATATGATAACATTGGTTTCATTTTTTTTTATTTATTGTCGTATTGACGGCACCATCCTGTATAAGGATCTGAAAATCAGATATACATTTCTTCATTAAAGACACACGATTAAAGGACTTGTCTCTATGCATAAGTATAGACAAGCTAAAGATGTTTACATACGAAATACTAGACATTGCAATAGATTGGTCTCTGTTATCATTCCTAAAAGTAAGCGATTTAATAAGAATTGTTATTGGATGTGTATATTGAGATATATAAAAAAATACCTGAGACTTTAAAAGACTTACCCTTTAAAAGATTTAAAAGCGCTTTACATAGCTGGCTAAAGGAAAATGCTTTTTATACGGAATTTTTTAATTACAAATAGATAATTAAGTATTATTAATAAATTTATGTTAATTTTGATTTTCGGATGTAATTATTAATGAATGAAATTAATTTAATATAATATTATGAAATGAATAATAATTTGATGACAATGAATTTTGACATAGGTAGGAATATATTTGCATGCTAATATAAGTGGCTGAATAAGCAGAACTTAATATTATAATAAATTAATCTCCAGTGTACCTTATTCAATGGCAAATAAATATTTTCTTTCTTTCTTTCTTTCTTTTAAATTTCATTTCTGGAAAGACCTCTTAAAAATAAAAAATATTAAGAAAACTTACTTTGAATAAGCGTTTTTATGTTATCCTTATAGTTTTTTTTTACTATATTGAAAAAAACTATGTGTGCTTTCGCTTACTTTACACGCGCGATGGCTATTTTGTCTTTTTTCCTCCCGCTGAGTCAGTCATAATTATCACAATCTCTCTCTGACTCAGCCAACACAACATTTCGATATATCGTCTTATTTATCTTGATTGTTTTCGCTTATTTCCAGAGAGGCATCAACAATGCTAGTCACGTAGCGCCGGGCGGGCATGCGCCGCGCGGCGTTGCGCGCGCTCCGCCGAGCGACGCGCATAATATGCGCTCTCTGAACGAGACCGCGTGCGCGGCCCTCCTAGATGACGTGCGCTGGGAAGAGCCCACCAGCCTCGTGAGCCTTGCCATCTTGGCGCTCATCGACGTACTGGTTATAGCAGGTAAGCACTCCAGGAGTTACCAACTTGATTCTTTGATACAAAGTAGTTTTGATGCAAACAGTAATATGCGGCACATCTTCTCGAGAGTCTGAGTTCAGAACTGTAAATAAATATACTAATTCATAGTGTCTTATAATTTAAAAAATACATTTAATATACTTAAAATAAGATGTTTTATTGAACTTTCTGAGGAGCTCGGTGGCGTAGCGGTTTGAGCGCTCTGGTTTCTATTTCGAAAACAAAGCAACTTTCGCCATGGTTGAACCTGGGATGGGTCTATCAAAAATTCATAATCTCGAGCTCCTCCGTGCTTCGGAAGGCACGTTAAGCAGTTGGTCCCGGTTGTTACTGCAACCGCTTTAACCCACCAACCCGCATTGGGCTAGCCAGCGTGGTGGTGTTATGGCCCAAGCTCCTCCAATGTAGAAAGGCCTGTGCCCTGCAGTGGGACGTTTATAGGCTGGTGATGATGATGATTTACGGTTACCGGCACCCACACTTTACAAATCCCTAAATTACTTGCTTAGGTACAAGGTATATAAACAATAGGCATACAGGTAAACTAAAATGAAGTGTAATATTGCTAATAAAGAGCTGTCAGAGATTCTCGAACTAGGCAGAGCCTGTATCTAGAGAAACTAATTAAAGACATATCATCATTGATTTTATAAGTTACACCAGGTTAAATACAAAAATATAAAGTGCAACTTAAAAACAGAAAGAGTATGTGCTTAAGTTTTGTAGTTTACTTGACTTGCAGTTTATTATTTGCATTTTTATTGTTTCTAAAGTGGTGTAAAATATTCGACTAGATCTTTTTGTTATAAAGATATGGCTACCCGAGGAAGGTTCTAATCAAGCTATTGAAATTATTTTCTAAGAGCTTTCTTTTTAATTCAGTGGTTTTCAATAAATAAACTATTTACCATTTCTCTCATGCGTTCCGCAGGCTTGTGCTATCGTTGTCTTTTTTCCACCCGCTGAAAAAGCATATTTTCGTCCCTCTCTGTATCGGCTGAAACAAAGTTCACAAGGCCTCGCCTTTAAACGATTACTTACACTTACCTCACGAATTTACCCGATTTTACATTGTTACACTTCCTCAAGTGTATTACAGGCTGATAAATAACACGTCAATTGTGTTACTTAAGTGGTTACAGCATCTACAAACGTACAACCTCCACACGAGAAGCGTAACACCTGTGCATTTACGTAAACTTTATTCTGTCGCAATAAGATTTATTTTGGCTCAGGTGATGCTGAAGTACACGTGTTGTATACTGTACTAAAGGTAACAGTGTTACGTGACGACCGTAAAAAGGAACCAGTTAAGTGCAGCTCAGGTAGAATGGCTTTTATAAGATTTAACGCCGCTCTCATTTTTAGGCCGGCCACTCACTTTAGATGTCTAGGTCCGTTAATTAGCCCGATTCTGTCGTCTATTCATATCACTATATTTTTTTGAGATTTTTGTTGAAATATAAATTGAAACATCCATTATAAATGCAAAAGCACTCTGAGTTTTCACTCTTAAGCCGATGAACCGATTTAGATGAAATTCGGCATCAAGGTATATTTTACATCTAACAAAAGGACACCTTTTTTTGAACTAATATCTACTTCGATGGATTAGCGAGTAGTCGTAAGTGTTAATGTAATATCGGCATAAAAAAAGGTAAAAAAAAACTTATTACTAAATCATAGGACTTCTAACAAGTCTTCGGTAGTCCAGTGTGACCGGATTGTAAAGGTTCACGAGTTGGGTTCCCGCCTTAAAACATGAATATTTTGTAATCTATACACTGTGTTACACAAGTCCCGAAAATTTCAGATCACCTTTTTCCCGATTAAATTAGTATAAATATTGTCACACTTGCTCGTGACAACCCTATAATTGCGTACAATCTCGTATCGTACGACACACTACAGTTAAACCACACATACACACACTACTAAGATATCAAGGTGGTAGGCCCGTATGTAGGGTCGTCTGGGTAGGTACCACCGCCTTTCTTATTTCAGCCGTGAAACAGTTCGCTGTGTTTCGGATTGAAGGGAAAGGTAGCAAGTACTGGGCATAGACGGCATTTCATTTTAGGCCTCAGGATGACAACGCACCTACAATATCAAGCGCTTTTTCTTGTTATTGCAGGTGTCTATAGGCGGCGGTTACCGCTTACAGTCAGCTTGTGTGTCATCTAGTTGTATAAAAAAAACCTGCGACGACAGGATTCCAAGATTTTTTTCGGAATTATGTGCTTTAAACAATGTAGGTATATTTGTTTCATAATCCTTCATAATATTTATTTGTAAGAAATCGTACAATATTGGTGTTGAATTCATTATGTTTCTTCACATTTTGTGAAAAAATTTAGTATGAAATAGTACAAACAAAACAATATTGTTATAGTTTACGCGCGAACCAAAAAAGGAGTTTCATACTCAAAGACAACATGCCAGCTCCTTTGTATTTTTAGAGGTGATGCCGCCGGATATTTTGAGAAGTTTCGTTTTTGCTTTTAATATTATCTTATTTTTCTTACAATTTCTTAACCAGACTTGCCTATAAATTATAATTTATTATTTATAGACTTTTTGAAAAATCCTCTTACAACCTAATTAGACTAGCCTAAGCTAACTTGCTTATGCATGTATAAAGTCTTATTAGATTCGGTTGGTTCGCTTCCAATATTTTCGACTTGAATATGTGTATAAAAGCCTCACGGCGTGAACCCCTTAAACTGATTTTATTAAAACTGTAATGAAGAAAATAGATTTATACAAAATCGATTGTCCAACGTCCGCGGGCAGCCTTACGCTGAGGAGCACATTGTGTGTGCTGTGGGTTCTCTAATGAAACACATTACTCGGGTTCTATGTTGTATAATATGAAATAGTAAGGTACAGAAACAATAATAGCAATGTATTAAGAGCTCCAGAAGACACATAAGCGGACTTGAGTATATAACGTAAAAAATCTAAAATTTTAAGTTTTGTTAAAATTTTACTTACGCTTTTGGCACTTGAAAAAAATAATAAACACTAAAAACATATTTACTAAGAAAAACGTTTATACGAAGCACCACTACTACATATAAAATAATGTCCAAAATAAAACAAGGAATAACAAAAAATATGTTAAGTAAATCAAAGATGAATTAAATTCTCAATCATTTTTAACAATATAATAAACTAGTAGCCGCGTGCGGCACTACCCGCGTGGATGTCGGTTATCGCGCCAAAAAGTACCCTTTGTCTTTCCCAGGGTCTCAAACTATCTCCATACCAAATTGCGTCTAATTCGTTTCAGCGGTTTTGATTCCCCATATAAACTTCTATCCCCCTTTTCAACCCCTTGACGGATGATATCTGGAATAAAAATTACCCTATGTATCTTCATTCCAAATTTTATCGAAATCGGTTCAGTGGTTTAAGCGTGGAGAGGTAACAGACAGACTCACTTTCGCATTTACAATATTCAGTATGGATTTTCAAATATATTTCTGAAAAAAAAACTGAAGTATAAACAAATTCATGTCCTGGGCCGACCGAGCCCGCAACCTATTCACAGGGGGTGGTTGTTCCAATTACTGACCAAGAATTTGGGATAACTTATCTGTATTTGAGTTATAGAATAATGACCAGCTTCACAATAGTTCAAAGTACAAATATTCTATTTCAACACTCAAACGAGTATTTTTTCAAAAACGATTAGCGTTTACGACTGGGATTTGTTCATTAACACTTAAATCATTTTGAAAAATTCTTATCTCGTCCACTTCATTGATACAATTATTATGTTAACATTCTAATTTGATACTACGATACTGTAGCCATATTTACATCCATAAGATTGAAGAATAACTTCAAGTTTGTGATCTAACTCTGAGTAACAAAACAATAGCGAATTGAAAACGAACTAGCAGTTGCAATGTAGCGAATACAATCTTATTTTAAACTTATTCGTTGCTTTACGCTTGGAGGGAGACACTTGGATTACGTGAGCTGAATGGTGTGAAGAGTAATACTGCAGATACTTGAACTATCGACGAACCACTTTGCTATAAATTACTTATTGAACTGCGGATACCTAAGGATATATTTTACATATGACCGATATGGGTAAGTTTACATAAAAAAAAGTTAATTAAATCTGTCAAGCCACATGGTATACTAGCCATACTAGGTGGTAGACCCATATGTAGGGTCGCCTGGGTAGGTACCACCGCCTTTCTTATTTCAGCTGTGAAACGGTTCGCTGTGTTTCGGATTGAAGGGAAAGGTAGCCAGTGTAATTACTGGGCATGGACGGCATTTCATCTTAGGCCTCAGGATGACAACGCACCTGCAATATCAATGCTTTTCCTTGTTATTGCAGGTGTCTATAGGCGGCGGTAACCGCTTACCACCAGGTGGGCCGTCAGCTTGTTTGTCATCTAGTTGTATAAAAAAAAAAAAAACATTTGAAATAAAACCAATTTGCCGGACTTTACTCGCGTTTAATTAGCTGTAACATTATTATTATTACACCCGACGTTTCGATTACTTTACAGTGATCGTGGTCACTGGAAGATTGACAGTGTATACAAAAATGTTCACGACTTTTGAAGGAACCCATGTTATAGGAAGGAGGGAACACAGTCATGTAGTGGCAAAAAATTCCAAGTTCTGGAAGTACGACAAATAAACGAGGTACTAAATTTCTTTGTACGTGACGTTGAGGTGGAGACAGTGAATTGATGACTCCCAAGACCGGCATCCGTGCTCCTGAGAAGGAAGGGGAAAAGTGAGATAAGGCCAAGAAGTTCTTCAGTGCACTCTTTTTTCACGATTTTTCTGTTCTCGGTCGCGGCAAAAATTCATACTATTTTCGGTTTCCGTCTCGGCCCAGAACGAAAATCCTGTCTCGCTCGAACCTTAAGATCAAGTGGTATTGTAGACACGTAGTACGTGCTACGACGTAGCTCCGTAGCCCCGTAGCCTCGTAGCCCCGTAGCAAGTTATGTGAATTGAAATATTACAGTAGGGCGCATTTACAAGATCCAAGTGTCACACAATTAAATTGAAGTGAACATCATTTCTTTATTCATTGTACGAGTATGCTGAAGGAAAAAAACTTGCACTGTGAAAATGGACCTTTAAGGTTTTAATCCTTTTTAATATTTTTTTTTACAACTAGATGACAAACAAGCTGACGGCCCACCTGATGGTAAGCGGTTACTGTCGCCTATACAGGTGCGCTGTTATCCTCACGCATAAGAAATAATGCCGTCCTACGTCCTACCACCAACCAAACCGAGCAGGAAATTTCTGCCCCCACGGGAATCGAACCCCGGACTTCTTGATCTGAGGTAGGTGGTCTCATCCACTAGACCACAGAGGCGGTTAGACTGGTAAACATGTCGACAAATATAAACTACTAATAATACTAGTGGTTGTACGTTACCGCGCCAAAAATTATCCTATGTCATTCCCAATTATCCTAGGTCTCAAACTATTTCCATTCCAAATTTTACCGAAATCGGCTCAGCGGTTGAAGCGTGAAAAGGTAACTTACTGAGTTACTTTCGCATTAATGATATTCGTGACATGACATGAAATGAAAAGTTTATTCAAAGATAAGGACTAATGGCTCCACCTGCATGAATGTCACTCAAAAAGTATCCTTTGTTGTAATCACAATATTTTTTTCTACCAATAAGGTGGCAATCAAGCACCTGATGGTAAGCAGTTACCGTAGCCTATAGACGCTTGCAATACCAAGTATCACTTGCGCGTTGCCGACCCTGTAAAAACCTATTCACGCCTTTTTTTAAGAACCCCATGCTGTACTCATTTGAGAAAACCTCTGCAGGTACACACCACAACCTGAGCGTACGTGAGAGAAAGTTTCTCTGAAACCGTACTGTACGCGACCACTTTGGTTCCAATCGCAATAAAAAAAAATATAAACTACATATTTTAAGAATAAGTAACCCATCAAATATTCTTATAACTATAATCACTAATTTTTCGACATACTTTTGTAAGTGTGATGTACAGACTACTATGATGTACGCAATAAGGGCTAAAGTCAAACTGTTACGCTTGATGTGCTGTCGACGTCGACTGTAGGTACTTTAAAAGGAAATTTTGATTGTTTTTAGAGCCTAAAAACAATCAAAATTTCCTTTTATTCATAATAGCTTTTGATCCAATAAACATTTAAATATCATATTTCAAACCATATAATAAGAAAGAACGGTTATTAAATGAAAAAAAAAGGAGATTTTTACATTAAAACATGGAGTTCGATTGTTTATCATTAAATCAAAAATTGTTTAGTTTCAAATATCCCGGCCTTAATTGGTTTATTATCTTCTTTAACCATTGCTCAATTTATATTAATAGCCCATTTCCATCATATTTTTAGGGCCTCGCTTAGGTATCTAATTAATGCTTGAAAAGATTGAATTTCAGTAATTAATGCAGGTTAATAGACCTCAAATTTAATTTTAATGGGGTGCCGTAACTAAGTACCCTTTAATAAAAAAAGGGATCCGTAAAACAATTGAAAAGACTATTTATTCAGTACACGCTAGAGAAACTTTTCAGGCTTTTAAAATAACATAAAAAACAAAAAGTCATCATTTTAGACTGCTGCAAAGTGCTTACAGACGTCGATAGTTCATACTTAAATTAGAAATGCGGAAGTATCTCTGTATGTCTGTCTATTTGTCTATTACGTTTTCAATAGGGATGTTGAAAACTTTTGGGATAGTGTCACAGAGTACTTTGAATACTGGAAATAGAGGTCAATCTTAGCCGTAAAACGAGCACTGCTACACTAGCGCTGCGAGGAGAATCCGTAGGAAACAGTACGGTTTATTTATTCTCTACTTGTATCTATGTGTGCGTGAGTGTATGTATGTGTTGCACTATGTAAATAGGTACCTATACCTAATGAAAGTATTGTTTATTTTCTGAATTGACAGTATTAACACTGTTTTTCATCAGTAATATTGTATTTAGTTGTAGAGTGTATATTACATTCAAGTGAGTAAATCAAAAGGCAACTGATGAAAACTAGTATCAACACCGACACAATAACCTTAAATTATCTATGAAATAAGAACTATTTATTTTTCGAAAAAGAAATGATTTATATTTTCTTCCTTTTACAATACTTTAAACACACTCAACACCATACAACCGAGTCCTGTCCTTTCTCAAAAACACTGTAAAATATCTCGCTTCACAAATATTTCTATTTTCACAGTCCTGTCTCAACTCAACACCCAATTGTTTAAAATGTGATGACATACTAGTTGAATCTTATTAAAACCGGTGGAGAAAGCCCCGACTCAACAAAATTACGAAAGAGTAATAAACTAAAAATTTAAAAAACTTTAAATAAACAAGAGTCACTCTAGCGACTACGACGACCATATTTGTTTTGGGTTTTGGGTACAAAATGATAGCATTTTTGTACATAGTTTTAGTGATACCAGTCAATTTCTTGTTCTTGTACTACTAACCATTGCTTGTAAATTAAATAAATCTTTATAACTATTAGGTTTTCATAAAATATTTGACATAATACTAATGTATTTCTATGTTTTATTCTAATGCACATAAATAAAAGATATATTTTAGTTACCTAAAATAATACATGATTACGTAGATTTGAAACAAAATTTCACAATAACAAGTGGGTATCTTGACTGGCAACTCTAAACGGGACAACCAATGAATGCGAGGACAGAAGAGCCATCTCTGAACTTTTGTATAAACTAGTGACTTGCAAGATGCAATGCTCGTACTTTTGCATCAAGATTGAATACCCTGGATAGTGTTTCATGTCTTGACGACCGGCTGGATGGGAGGTCTGTACCCCTTGCTATACAGGCTACGCGGTCGTCGGGGGTAATATTCTGTGTTATCTCGAATCTAACTTTCAGCTCGATATTGAGTGTATAAATATTATAATTATTATGGATAGATAAAAGATTTATTTTCGAAGAAGTGCGAGTAATGGTTTCAAATCGGTTTCAAATTTCGCTGTTATATCACCTATTACCAAACACTGACAGGTTGCTATGGTGATTTAGATGGTTTTCCTTTTGACAGCGTCTGATGCTAACAACAAGTGACGTCATACACTGAGATTGGTATTCGTTATCACGTGACCTGAGAGTAATTTAAATTGCATTTTGTTGATTAAATATTATTTTAATTCCGTAAGAAAACATTAAACTATTGTAGTTTTTACGATTTCTATTATGAAAACTACAACTAAATTATGAATCATACTTTAATTTGAAAACAGTCAAAATCTCTGTTCTTTGCCGTCGTTCTATGCAGTGTAAAAAAATGGAGGCGAGCCACACCCGGATTGCTTAACCATAGACGAATTGGCTATCTTACCTCTAACTAGCATTATGACATTACCCTAGAGCCTTCCAGGAAACACATAAAAACTGTAACTCGAAGGCTAGTAGGCTAGTAGCCCTTAAGCATTCGTACAGCACATTTTTAGGGTTCCGTACGCAAAGGGTAAAACGGGACCCTATTGCTAAGACTCCGCTGTCTATCCGTCCGTCTGTCACCAGGCTGTATCTCATGAACCGTGATAGTTAACGTATATTATTAAGTTAATGCGCTCCGCATTTGCGCTCTTTAAATATTTTATATTATGTAGTCTTATATATCTATTTAAGTATTTAATGACTAAATATACTTATATTAGTAATTAAAATATAATAAAACTAGAAAAAAAAAATTCACGTCCTGAGGCAGGAATCGAACCCGCGACCTTTCGCAATCCGGGCGACTGCTCTGACAACTGAGACACCCAGGACTTGGGATATCCCTGTGAAATTCTTCTAGTCTATCTGTATTTGCGTTTATGAGCTAACGTCCACCCTACAATGTCGAAATATTCTATTTCAACATCCGAAACGAGTATTTTTACAAATACCGACGATTCGGTTAAGTTGGGGCAGTGCTTTCAAATATTCTTAATTTTTGATTTTAACATTATTATAAATGTTTGAAAAATTACTTAACTACCTACCTATTATTACTACCTATTACCCATTATTACTTTTATAATAATGTTAAAATCAAAAATTAAGTATACTTATATTATTAATATTAACTTAATTATTTTTATTGCTTATTGATAAAAATCTTATACATGTACTTATTTATTCACTTTTTGAGTTAGAGGAGCTCGTTGACGTAATGGTTTGAGCGCTCTGGTTTCGTTTACAAAAACCAAGCAACTTACGCCATGGTCGGTCCCGGAACGGTCAACCAAAATTTCTAATCTCAAGCTCCTCCGTGCTTCGGAAGGCATATTAAGCGGCCGGTCCCGGTTGTTCCTGCCGCTTTAACCCACCAACCCGCATTGGGCCAGCGTGGTGGTGTTTTGGCCCAAACTCCTCGTGTTTCTCCCATGTAGGAAGGCCTGTGCCCAGCAGTGGGACGTATATAGGCTGGTGATGATGATGATGAACTTAATTTTTTTACATGTTGTTATTTTTAGTTTTGCTAATAGATATTATTATTTTATGTTGTTACATTGACATTTAAATGTAACATATAACTCACTTAGACTGTCAATACCTGTCAGCTGCCCAGGTATATCAGTGCTTCTGTCCCTACAACTGTCTGGAACAGACGTCCAGTTGTTAGATAATATATAAGACGACAATGTCGTGTCGGTCGATATTTATAATGTTCCTTCAATAAGTACAGGCACTTATCAGATTCATACAACCGCGAGATTGATATAGACTTGCGATGAAATTTACAAAACAAAATGAATTTAATTGTAATAATAATATAAATCTTACAAGCACACCAATTTATGCTACTTATCATAAAAATTTTAATTAATTTTTTTTTAAATTATATTGATAACTTTCTTAGGTTTCACTCTAGATGAGTGAGCATATTATAGTAAATTGTTTTCAGTAGAAAACAATTTACCATCACTAAAAATATCGTGACTAACAACTAAATTCAATTCAAATTATTAATTCTATGTAAATAAAATTACTTAAAGTTATCTCCAAATATAAATAAAAATTAATTTTATTTTGTTATTGTAGTCAATTAATTACCTTTAACGTTACTATCATATAGTCCACACCTTGTTTCCTCTTGTTTAATTTATCTTCCACATTTTTTTGTGTATTAAGGGCCTGATATCACTCGACATCGCATAATATTTTATTTTCAAAGCATGTCGAGCGATTACACATCCACCCCCAGTCCATTAGCCAATTAGTCGGCCATTGTGGCTGTGACGGCGTATCATCCGGGGAAGAATCGCAGCTGGACTGCGGTTGAACACGATACTCTACAAACAAAGCCTAGTTTATTACAGATAGCTATTTTACTCTGACGTATAACAAAGCTAGATTTTTTTTTGCCCTGGGGTGGGAACAAACCTGAGATTTTTCTGGGTTCCCTCTATCTGGCAGAATTTTGTTGTTCCGAATTTTATTTGGCATAACACACTTGGCATAATTTTCTTTAAACGAATATGATCAATGCATAAAAAACATTTAGTATAATTATCATTTGGTCGAATGTTTATATGTCCGAATTCCTAATGGCATACTTTTAAGATTGCAGATTTTCACTAGGCATAATTTCATTTAGCAAAATTTCATTACGCATAATTTCGTCAAGCATAACACTTATTTAGTGCGACGATTACTCGGTATAATTTCACTTGGCAAACTACGATGGTGGCAGATTGTGCTACATTAGTGACAGAAACGAATCGCTGCAAAACTGACTCCACGTAGTCTTGTCTGCCCTACCCCTTTAGTGTAATTCAAGCCTCGCAGCTCCGTAGCCGTGACAGAAACTTTGCATGCTGCATGCTTGCTTACATGCTGACTGTTGCTTGCATACTGCATGCGTGCATGGTGGATGCTAGTATTGCTTCTGAATATTGACTTTCTGTGATATGATGGTTCTGCCTCTTAATATTATGGATATCAAATTTATGCATAAAGATGATTCTGAATATAAACTTACTGCGATATAATAGTTCTGCCTCTTAATTATTATGGATATTAAATATGCGTAAAGATGGTTCTGACTTATAAAATTATGGGTTTTGAATGTATGATTAATGAGTGTGTGCCAAATGATTTTCTGCTCAATGAAGTTTATGCTTTCCGCTGTTATGCATAATAAAATTATGACATAAAAAATTCTGCGACAAGAGGTAGACCCGATTTTTCCAGTTTGGATATTTTCAAGTATCTTATCGGCCGAGACAGATGACAACTGTCTTATAGGTGGGGGTATAGTGATAAATGACTGACTCAGCGGAAATACACAAATGATTTTATTAAAAAATAACTATAACAATTAATTACTAATAAACAAAACTTAAAACCGACTTCAAAAAACTGAAAAGGTTAAAATAATTAAATTCAAGTAGGTACTCATCACCTAGAAACATATAATATTTTTTGGATTTAATTATTTTAACCTTTTCAGTTTATTGAAGCCGATTTGAATTTTTGTTTTTAAATTTTTTTTTTACAATTTTTAGTGATAACTTTCTAAGGTCGAACCTAGATGGGTGACCGTCAACTTATATTGTTTCCTACTATCGTAGCGTTTCACTCAAAAGTCATAGGAAAGCAAAAATCCACCAATTTTGCATACGTAGATGACTTTATGATTTCAGATTTTTTTATGTAAAAACTATTATCTTAAGTTTTCTTATTTTGATGAGGTTAAAACTAAAATGGTCTCGTACTGTCTTCTCGAATGAGTACCTACAGCCCGGGGTTCCTCAAAAACGACTTGAAAAGGTTTTTACAGGGTCAGCAACGCGCAAGTGATACCCCTGGTGTTGCAAGCATCCATAGGCTACGGTAATCGCTTATCATCAGGTGGGCCGTATGCTTGATTGCCACCTTAGCGGTATAAAAAAAAGGTAATTTTCGGAACAAAGTATGGAGGCCAAAAAATTCTTTAATCGTGTTTCGGTTTGACAAGTGTCTAGATAAATATATGAATAAATGTATATCTGGTTTTCAGATCCGTAAGACTTTTCAGCGACCTATGACATTACATATGATAGTGTGAATTTTTTCAATGTATCGCCTTAAAGCTCCAATGACGGCAGAATTTTTGTAATCCATTCTTGTTTGCGTTTAAAAAAAATTCGCTTTGAAAAATTTTAGTGCGAATTGGCGCTAAGAGATTTTGAAGAAAGAGAAATAAAATCAGGTTACCAAAAAAGTATTTTTTTTATTATTTGTTTTTTTTTTCAATTTAGGTATAAATTATACTCCTATGAACGTCAAAATCTACCACTGGTGTCCATAATTACCCTCCATACAAAATTCACAAAAGACATAGTGTAACAAATCATAGAGCAGCCAGAGCTATTGCAGATCAAAACTGTTATTTCCACGCATCATTATCGTCAACGTAATCACTTATTTTCTAATAGGCCTTTTTCAAAAGTTTCGTTTATATATGAGTTTTAAATTTAAAATCAGTCAATGCAAGCAATATTTGTGGGAATTTTATTATAAAATCTAATACCATTTCCCAAAAATGACCCGTTATTAAATTTTATTTTTTTTTACAACCAGTTGCCAAAAAGTTTCTTTTATTCTTTTTATATATTATTTTCTTTTATAATTCTGTTTTTTTTAGATATAAAATTAAATGAAATACAAAATTAAATACTGTGAGTTATTAAAGAGTCAATCACAAGAAAGGTCTGATTGAAATACACTCCTTAAAATTAATAACAATATCTAATTCATTTATTTATATCAGTTGTCAATCAATCTCAAAATAAATTAAATTAAATACATATTAGTCAATGATTTTACTAATATGTATTTAATTTAATTTATTTTCAGATGATTAAATTAATTACTCAGTTATTTATTAATAACGTATTTCGCCTTTCCTTATTTCAGCCGCGCAACAGTTCGCTGTGTTTCGGATTGAAGGGAAAGGTAGCCAGTGTAATTACTGGGCATGGACGGCATTTCATCTTAGACCTCAGGATGACAGTACACAGGATGACAGACCTGCAATTTTAAGTGATTTTTTTAATTATTGCAGGTGTCTTGAGGCAGCGGTAACCGCTTACTACCAGTTGGGCCGTCAGCTTGTTCATCATCTAGTTGTATAATAAAAGAGAGCAAATTTTAGTTTCACCACTGATTTCTAAAATTGCTCCTATACCCCTCTTTAAAAACACGGATCTCGTTAAATATGAACAATATAATTAGCTAGGCCTATGTGTGTGTGTGTGTGTGCGTGTGTGTAGTGCCCCAATTTATTCTACACCAATAAGGGGCGATGTCAAAAATGTCACGCAGCAGAATTCCATATCGTATCTACAAAGATGATTTCTCAAAGGTCCGAAATCAATGGGCCACTCAATAAGAGCCTCCTCGATTACAATGTCCGGTATTAGCCGGACATCTGTGCCGGACAGCTAGCGTGAACAAGCCATTGGTGAATTAACACCGGATTGTGTTTGTCATGTTATGTGTAGGAATCCGGACAGGATATCGAAATATAGTTTCACAGGTTGCGAGGAAAGAAACGGGTAATCACTCGACTCACAGTTTTAGCCAGTAGATGAAATTGAATACAAAAGTAGAGGAGAGGTGGTTAAGAGGCAATTCAAATTACCGGCAAAATAGGAAACGTTTCGAGATGACGCTATGAATGTATTGTGTATTTGCAGACAGATGACATTTCTAAGACTTATTTTTTTTGTCGAAGACTTGTGTCTGCCCGTTATTTTGTCTGCGTTAGCCAAGAAAAAGTATCCCATATTTTACTCCCGACTATTATAGTCCATCTCTGTGCTAAGTTTCATCCAGATCCGTTCAGCCGTTTTGGCCTGATTGAGTAACAAACATCCATCCAAACTTTCTCATATATTATATTAGGATGAAAAATATAAGACTGAAGAAATGTGATTTCGTTAATTGTTTATTGTATATAAAAATATTTTATATATTAACGTTGTGTACCGCTATGCGATTCTCTAAAGTCAGTAGCCTTGAATTCGTGGCTGTAGGCAGCGCTGTCATACTTTTTGGCGTTGTTTTATATCATATCATTTATTCATTAACAATTTTTTACAATTGTGTTTGAAAGTCAATAAAATTAGAACATAAAAAAATGCAATACTTCATCATACAATAAAATTACATAATTTCAACTTAAATCAATCATAAATTTGTCATATTTTTTGATTATCTTTCCAAAAAGAAAGGCAAGCCTTCCTGAATCATTGGGCAAAAGGCACGGATTGCCGAAAAACTCCTCAAGTGAGTAGAAACACCCCTTCAGCAAGAGTTGCCTCATTTTTTTATTTAATATAGTAGGACTGTCAATGCATTTTAGCTCTACAAGCAATGCATTAAAAATTCTAACAGCTTGGTATCGACTGCAATGCTTTACAATATTTAATTTAGGATGGAATGTGATAACAATATTTTTTCTTCTTGTACACAATCTTTCTCTCTTAGAAGCTACGGTTTCGTATTCATAATTATGTTCTATAATATCTGAGACAGTAACAATATGTTTAACAACCATTTGACAACCGTTGGTGACACTAGCTTTCCGACAACGAGCACGGCGTGAGCTGGAACTAAAAAGTAGTTTATTTTTATATTGTACTACAAGCCACCACTCTCTTGTCTACCCCTCCATCAGTGTTGTTCTTTTAATTGTGACGTAAGTTCTAAAATCATAACAGATTAAGTAGAAAGTGGTACTGGTCAATTGATTATTTCACCAGCTGGCAACCAAGGTAAACAACGAACAACCTGCGGCCGAAACAATATTTTATTCCTTTCATTCCTCGGTTTTCACGTCCACAAACAAGGCAATACCTTAAATTTTTGCCGGCGACAATAAGCTGCGAAGTTTTTAAGCTTCCCGCAAAGCCTTCATGTTTTTGGTCAATAAATTTTCCACTTTTGTAAGTAAAGTTTGTATTAAAATCAACAGGGAATGAGATATGGGAACGTGAGGCTTAGCAGGAACGTAACTTAAAGTGTTTATACAGGCCTTGATTTTACGTTTGGTTAAATAATTAATAATAAAAGTGTGGTAAAGCTAGACTTTCTTTCCTGTTTTTCTCCTAACATAGCTTTGTTTATCGATTAGATGCTAAAATGTTATATTAACGGACGCAACTAAAAATAATTGCACAATTCGACGTGTTTTTTTAGTATAACAAAGCATAACTTTGTACAAAGAACTTTATATCCGACGTTTCGATATCATTAGATGTTGAAACGTGGGATGTAAAATAATAATGTTACACCTAATTAAACGCGAGTTAATTCTGGTAAAGTGGTTTTATTTGAAATCCGATTTTGATGTTATAATTCGATAGGGTTATACTTCAAGTGAATAGATTATATAACCAACTAACATAAAATATTATAGGTGCAAAAAAGCCTGCAAGTGTCTATAAAGACCGTCGAGGATAGTAAAACTTCGTGTTAATACTCACCTATTTTGTTTTTCAGACTCTGACTCACGGCGGGAAATATCGAGTATTTATTTAGTAAAAATCGGCGATTAATTTTTTTATATCACTTTACACACGAAGAGACAGGTAACCTAAAATTACTGCCATAAGGAAATCGAATCTTCCTCTTTTAGAAATCAGTATTAGCAGAAATGTTTAGTTCCATTTTAGGCTAGGCATCAATCAAAAGCACTTCAGCGTAAAATAAACAAATTTTAACGTAATTGTATTTAGTTATCATTTTAAGTGTCGGGATTTCAATATGTTCTAGAGCCGTATTTCTACATTAAAAATTTTCTATTAAATTTTGTGTTAGAATCAGAAAAAACACGTCTTTGACTATGTTTTAAGAAGGCATTTATCTTACTTTACGCCGTCAGTCGCTGTAAGCCTCGATTCATCTGTGTTTACACACACACTTTCTGCTATATTGAAACATGTTCTTACTTGCAGAGCAGCCTGTATTTTGCGCTAAGTCGGCCTTTAGCGCAATACCGAGATTTGTTCGAACTCGCAGTTTATGTTGTATTGAAATGAGGTTCTATTCTGCGGATAAGTTGTGTTGTATATCGTCTGGAAGTGTGCTTTTGTTTGTGAAGTAGTTCATTACAGAGCTTGGAGTACATTAATTGTGTTTCATTTTAGAATAAAAACTCATAGTAATAAAATTATAAAATAAAATTGAAAATTTTAAGGAACCCCCGGCCTCATTAATTATCTATCTAACACCATCTCATTATGCATATTTTGATGAGCCCAAACATAATAATAACCTGATATAAGTTTCTGAAGAGTTGAGCATCCTGCAGACTATTTGATGGTGCAGGATCAGCTCAAGGTTACCATGTCTTGGAAATACCACCTTGGAAATACCACCAACGTAACAGTCAACCAAATTTCAAAGCAATCGGATCTGTGAAAGTTAGTAACACCCTTTTGTGGTGTCAGAAATGAGCTGATAGTCATCAAACGCCTAAACAGATCTTCATAAATTATAGCTAAGAACCATCTCCATCACGTCAGATTTCAATCAAAAAAAAAGGATCAAAATCCGTCCATTCGTTTAGGAGCTACGATACAACAGACAGACACGTCAAACTTATAAGACCACTCTTTTTGCATCCGGGGTTGAAATACTTGAAACGGGCTTTACAGACGAGACCACTGGCAGTCGTTTAAACAACGATTAATGATAAACATGCATACTACTACCCTAATAGTACATAGTTACCATAGCGACTATTTATACATTTGAAAGCCTTATATTAATAGCTAAGGAGACGACTCCCCCTACAACGGTGCCTCAATGAGTTAGTGCTGAGGAATAATTTATTTATCGCAAATATTTTTACTCAAAGCTGAAGGCTCTTCCTTAGGGACTTTCAAAGCTAACCAACGAGTAAAAAAATTTTCAACCCGTAAATTTTCTGCGACAAAGTTTCAACTGCTGTTGTTTATTTCAAAGTTTTTCAATATGTCCCAATTGCTAGTCAACACCACGTGACGCCACGGCAGGGAAGTTAATCGGTGTTTATGTATTCCATGAACTGCTATAAATAAAGATGAACGCTTGTACAAGCTATATCTGTCTCGTAGGATCGCAGTAACAAAGCAGTATATCAGGTTTATTCGGTCTGTTATGCGTCGCACGGCTTTTAATAGAAACTTTTTAGTCAAAAGTATCAAAACCTAACCAACCTTTTCTAACAAAACTTTACAGGTATGCAAGTCAGGCTAGTCTCAATAGTTATCAAAGGGTTTTTGGAAAACTGATGACGATAAAACGACATTAAATTAAAACATGGGCTATATTACATTTTAATGTTTGATTTTGTGCATTTAACCCTAGATAGCTAACCTTCTGGTGTACCCTTATTAAGCTAACCATCCGCCGAAACGACGGGTATTAAAAACAGTTATTTGTCATAAGATATATACTTTATAGATGTTTTGATATTATAGTTAATTGAAAGGTGAACCAATAAAAATACATTTCATAAATCAACTTTATTTATTATCTACCTAATAAAATATGGCAACTTAACTTATACCTCTAAAAATGAAAATTTTCCCATATAAATACTTTTTCATACAAAATCAACAAAAAAATCAGAAAAACACTCAGTCTTTTGCCGTTACATGGGACATTAGAATATAAAACATACTTACAATATAAAATAAACTACTTTTCTTGAGAACATGTGACACAATAAACAAACTTATGTTCACCACATTCTGCGACCTTCCGTCGAAACGACGGAAAACGGCTACGTATCTCAAAAACCATAACACTTATCGGTTCGGTGTGTGCGCCACGAAAAAGACCTTACCGGCGACTGAGTTGACTAGCCGAACCACGCTATTCGGATGCATCGTTAAAAAGATACAGCGATATTACTTTGCTCTGCCCGTCGATTCGACGGAGGTTAGCCATCTAGGGTTAAAACGCCTACTTTATTGTAACTGAAGACGAACGCGTGAATAGTACCCAAATCTACTGAGAAAAACTCCAGAATCTCTTCAAGACGTTTATGCTCACCAACCACTTACTTGGTACCTTTTGACATATAAAACAAACAATAAACGTATCAAAAGACATTGAAAAGTTAGTATAGAAACTTCACAAAAAAGATCGTATTAACAAGTACTGACAGCAACAGTAAAAATTACAAATAAAGAAATAAAAAGAAGAAAATTTTATATGGTCCATGCGGGAATCGAACTTACAAACTTCACCGCTTTTTTAAAAAGTTTTTATAGAAACGTTTATTTCACCGCTCATTGAAGTTAACAACTGTAGCGATCCGAAAGAATACTTTAAAAAGCATTTTTAAACTTCCCGTTAACCGGTTGAGCGTCGGGCAGTGCATTTTTTCGCGAGTTCTTCGTCCAGGTGTGCCGCGACTTTATCGCTTATATCTTGTCGCAAATGGGGTATCTAGACTTTGCGAATTGAGAATTGCCGGGTACTTAATCTGCTTCGCATTTATAAATTTCTGGAATCAAACACTATCGTAGATACATATATCATTAATCTGTGCAAACACTTACCTAGTTGAAAATTATCTTGCTGTTAAATCTGAGTCATCATTATCATATCAGCCTATGATGTCCACAGCTGAACAAAGGCCTCCCCCATCGATCTCCAAATAAAACGGTTTTGAGCAGCCTGCATCCAACGGCTCCCCGCGACCCTGACCAGTGGGGGGCCGTCCTACTTTGCGCTTTCCGGTACGCGGTCGCCATTCCAGAACCTTAACGCCCCACCGGTCGTCCGTTCTGCGTGCTATGTGCCCTGCCCACTGCCACTTCAATTTGCTAATTCTAAGATCTATGTCAGTAACTTTGGTTCTCTTACGGAAGTCCTCATTTCTGATTCTATCTCGCAGAGAAACACCTAACATGGCTCGTTCCATAGCTCGTTGTGCGACTGCGAACTTGCACAGAAGGCCCTTAGTGAGCGACCACGTTTCGCAGCCGAATGTCATCACTGGCAACACACACTGGTCGAAGACTTTCGACTTCAAGCACAGAGGAATTTTGGGACGAGAAGATCTTATGCAATTTCCCGAACGCTGCCCATCCGAGTTGGATTTGTCGATTGACCTTTTTCTCGAAGTTGGACCTACCTAGCTGGACCACTTGTCCGAGGTAGACGTACTCGTCAACAACTTGGAGAACAGAACTCCCAACTGAAACTGGTATGGGTGCGACATGGTTATTAGACATAACCTTTGTCTTCTAATGAGGTCTAGTTCAGAGAGCCGCGGATGCGCTCATGAAAAATTACTTTTTACTTTTACTAATAAACAAAATTTATAAAAAAAAAACAAATATTCGTGATATAGCACTTTATACTTTCATGGTTAATAACATTTGAATTAGAGTTACAATGAAATTACATGGTAAATATCCCGTATATAACTCTAGTTTAAATATTCGTGATCTTCAGATATCCAAAAAACAGCAGCCGGTATACATCTGGTTTTTATCTAAACTCTTTGAATAGTAATAAACTTTCGGCGATATTCTGATAAAGGCTAACTTTGAATGGCAAAAGTTGGAAATACGGATACCCAATACTTTCCCTTTATATCAAAAGGACGGCAAATACTCCGACTTTGTTTCGACCGACACAGATGTGATGAAGATGTGACTGACTCAGCGGGAGGAAAAAAGACAAAATAATGATCGCGCATGTAAAGTGAGCAAAAATACACAAATTATTTAATTGAAAATGAAAATGAAAATATCTTTATTCAATTAGGCACCCCCAAGAAGCACTTTCGAATCGTCAAAAAACCCTTATGTCTATCACATAAAATAATATTAACTAACAATGTCATAATGTTTGTCTTTCTGTCTTGTCTGGATCTACGTAAGCTAACAATGAAATGCCAGTCTGTCGATCTATCTGTCTGTCGATCTGTCGGTCAGTTAGACATTCTGTGTCAGTCAGTCTGTCTGTCTGTATGTCAGTCTGTCAATTAAAAAATAACAACACGGATTCCAAAAAAAACGACCAGTGCGAGTCGGACTCGCGCACGAAGGGTTCCGTACTATTATCTATCAACAAGCGTCTACCTGTTGCTTTTTATCAATATCAAGCAAAAACAAGCAAAAAAATCACGTTTGTTGTATAGGAGCCCCCCTATATATTTATTTTATTCTGTTTATTATAATTTGTCGTTATAGCGGCAACAGAAATACATCATCAGTGAAAATTTCAACTGTCTTACTATCACGGTTGATGAGATACAGCCTGGTGACAGACGGACGGACGCACAGCGGAGTCTTAGTAATAGGGTCCCGTTTTTCCCATTGTGTACGGAACCCTAATAACGCTTCTAGACGATTGTGAATATCAATGATATCTACTGTTCAAAGTAATTTCGTCGGTGGGCGTGCAAGATCGCGTAAGAGCCAGTGAAGAAGAACAAGAGCGGGGGATAGAACAGAGCCTTGACAGCACACAAGTTTTTTTTATTAATCGGTTTCGCCTCAATTTGTGATTATTTTAAGGTTGTACCTAATAATTACAAATCAAAGCTTACAGTAAATACATTTTTTATTTGAATTTTTAATGTGGCTAAGTGTTTCTTCAGGCCAAATACAGAAATCAATAACATTTCCTCTCACGGATTTACTCGCTTTTGCAAGCCTTAAACGCTTCACTTTCTGACGTTATCACATATTATGTCGGTTTAAATAATCGCGATTTGAACGTTAAAAGCAAAGGCAGCCTTACGTCAAAGGGATTTGCGTAAATTATTAAAAGGGTAGGTAGTTTCAAAATGGTGTTTATTAGTATCTTAGAAGTAGGCGGAATATATTAGCACCAATACATATTTAGGTACTGGTGTCGTTACTTGGAGTCGTCACGGAGCAAATTGTGATTAAAATGCAATATATGCCTCAAGTAGCAGTGGGCAAGCCACATTGCAAGGAGGACTGACGGCCGTTGGAGCGGAAAGGTCCTCGAGTGGCGGCCGCGTACCGGGAGACACAGCGTTGGTAGGCCCCTACAATGTGGACCGACGATCTGGTGAGGGTCGCGGGAAGCTGATGAATGCGGGCAGCAGCGTCTTTCGGCTTATGATGAAGAAGATAATAATACTAAATAATAATATGTTATTAATTGCATACGAGTAAGAAGAGCAAAAAAATTAAGAAAAAATCACTTACATAAAATTATACGAGTCTCTTGCTAATAAACAATATCGTCCAGTCATTCTTGGGTGCAAGACTACTACGAAGTAGATAGGACCTTCATAATATAATACAATTAGGGAGCTACAAATAATAATGAGGAAGGGATTCTCAACCTGGATTTTCAAGTGTTCTCAATTTGTGAGGTTCAAAAACAAAACAATCTTGCCTTGCCTTACCATGCCTCGCCTTATCTTATTATCATCCACAACTTTCCATAATATGATATTATCAAGCACATGGTAGCAGAAAAGAGACTGATATTTTTAAATTAAAAACTCTGCCGTCCCTAAACTTTTCACAGGGACCTAAAAAAGAAATCTTCACAGAGGTGACGTCAGCTTTATGAAAATAATCAAGACGTTGACAACTCATGGCGTATATTATTCATTGGACTTAACTTCGCTAAGTTTAAAATGAGACACAATTATAGTAATACAATTTTCTAATAAAAATATTTTAACTACAGTAATCGCAAAATCTTGTTGCTGTACGAAAAAGCGCACAAGGCGCTTGGCCCATAACACCACCACGCCTGGCCCAATGCCCCGAAACCGGGTTCACTAACAAAAATATTCGACGAGCCGCCATTGATTTTGACGTTTGGGCACAGCGCTGTGCGTAAGCGTATTCACATAAACACTACGTCGATTTCTTGGCTGTGAATATTCAAATTCAAATTCAAATTTTTTATTTGCCTTAAAACACGGTAAACTATAAAGATGTACGGTACACATACAGATCAAGCGTGTTTTGTCAAATCTCGACATGCAAATATAAATAGACATATAAGCAAATAGCATCTAGAACTAGAACATCTTAATGCCAAGCTAGTGAACAGACGCAATTGTTAGGTACATTCTCATGGTAAAAAAAACTAATTGGTTTAATTATGTCGCATAGCAATTAGAATTATTTAATTAGATTAATAGAATCCCATAGAATTTATAATTACAAAACATGTCAATCGAAAATGAAAATAAAATGTCAGTGGATAGTAAAATATTCATTCATGTCATAAAAACAGTTATCAATCAACCAGCTTCTTAGTTTACGTAAGAATGGAGTTGTCGGTAGTTGCCTTATATCGATAGGAATTCGTCGCTGTTTTATAGATACGGCGGATATACAATCGATATTTTTTTGATATAGTTCTTTTTGTGTTTAAAATGTATCACAATGTCTTTATTTAATATTTGATTGACTTTTAGTTAAAGATATAAAAATAAACAAAGATATTTTTGAGGTTCAGTTCAGAAACAATACTTTTTTATTTTACGTGTGGTATCATATCTGTTCGTGACGTGTGACTGATTGGATGCACAATGTTTTAATGTGTACACTCGCTGAGATACAGTCGTATGTAGACGATGCTTTGTTTTTTTGCTTTCGTACTGTAACCTATTTTTATACTATTATAAATGCGAAAGATTGGATGCATGTATGTTTGTAATTCAATCATGCCAGAACGGCAGAACAGATCTAGACGAAATTTGGCACAGAGATAGATTATAGTGTGTAAAGTAGCATATTAGCTTTTTTATAAGTTACTTTTATCTCTGGAATACGTTTCCATGGAATAACCCAGACGAAGTCGCGGACGGAAGCTGTATGAAATATTTTTATGTTACAATGAAAAACTTTTGCGAGACTATCAGGGCAGACAGATTATAATTAAGAAGAAAGAGTTAATGCACTGTTTAAACAAAGTACGGAAACCAATGTCTCTAATGCAAAGGAGAACTAACTAATCTGGATCTAGAAATTATATTTACTCTGAAGGTATAATGGACTCAACGCGAGGATGCTTGAAGAGGCCAGTGGAGAAACATCGCGGCGTCGTGAGGCGCATCGTAAAATCATTTGCGTCTCACTGCGCAACAAGACGGTAACAATGCGTGAGTAGTGCCCAAGGTGCTACGAGCATCTAAAGGCTACGATAACAACACGTGAGTAGTGCCCAAGGTGCTACGAGCATCTATAATAAGCTACGATAACAGCACGTGAGTAGTGCCCAAGGTGCTACGAGCATCTATAATAAGCTACGATAACAACACGTGAGTAGTGCCTAAGGTGCTACGAGCATCTATAGGCTACAGTAACAACGCGTGAGCAGTGCCTATGGTGCTACGAATATCTATAGGCTACCGTAACAACACGTGAGTAGTGCCTAAGGTGCTACGGGCATCTATAGGCTACAGTAACAACGCATAAGTAGTGCTTAAGGTGCTACGGGCATCTATAGGCTACAGCAACAAGGTGCTACGAGCCCAAGGTCCTATAAACTGGAAACCGCTTACCATCGGGCCGACCGTACGAATGGTTGCCACCTTTGTCGTATAATCAACCTAAAAGAGTCATGTTCTGCGTCAAATGAAGAAGACAACAGGTTGTGGGGAATTAGCTCTTTGCGGAGGTTTCTTCCAACGAGTACCTTGCATGGAGTTATTCAAAAAAGGTGAAGCAAATTTTTTGAGAGAATTTAACTCTCGAGTGACACCCCTGGTGTTGCAAGCGTCCATATAAAAAATACCTAGATTCAATCTGCGGTCAACTCACGTTCCTTTTCTTACGCCTAGACTGAAAACAATTAGTATTTTTCGGTGAAAACAAAACCCTAATTGAAATGGACCACCATCTTTAGTACAGTTAAAAGCCAGTTAAACATCGCATTGCAATAGGAAAATAGCTCTTAATATCAGTGTAGGTAGGTTGGCATTACAGCTTTGACTGTACAGTCTATTGTAGCTTAGCAAACACCGTACTTATCACAATGACAATTAAGGGTCAAAGTTAAAAGTTAGTTTGAAATGTCGACTGAATAATACCCGGTTTTAGGTGAAAAGATTTTATTGTAATTCCAAAAACGTAGACTGATCCGCCTTGAGTGTGAAACGAGGTCTCAATTTTTAGGGTTCTCTAGCAACAATACGATAACGGAACACGTTGGCTGCTTGCCCACTTCGGATAAGTCAGTGTGGAGTATAAAACACTTCAATGACATGAACGTGAACAAATACAACATTTATTCTCTGCCGCCACCACCTTTCCTTATTCAACCGTAAAACAGTTCGCAATTTCAAATTGAAGGGGAAAGTAGCCAGTGTAATTACTGGGTAAGAAAGCATAGACTCAGGCCTCAGGATGACAACGCACCTGCAATACCAAGTGATTTGTTCCTTGTTATTGCAGGTGTCTATAGGCGAAGGTAACCACTTAATAGCCAGAAAGTTAACCAGGTGGGCCGTCAGCTAGCTTATTATCTATTTGTTTATAATAAAAATAAAAAATTATTATCTTACGGAACCCTTCCTTTTCGTTTTCCATTTACGCTATGTCTGACTTAAAACGGAGCATTAACAAAAGGGAAGTCATGGAGACGCCATTTTCTGGTATTGCTTCATCTGACTAATGAATTAGTATTTCACGCAATAAATTTAAAGGCTGTTAGGAATAGGAATGAGTCAGCGCTATATTGTGATGTCATAGAAAAATAGTATTTTTATTGAAAACAGAAACAATGATAAATGTTTGGAACTATTAGAAAAGTATTTAATTTAAACTCTAAACTGACTGCTCTAACCATCTGTGATAGACTTGAGAAACCGAGGAAACTCTTATTAAAAATTTTCTCTCTCTCTTTCACAGGGAACTGCTTAGTGATAGCGGCAGTGCTCTGCTCCTCCAAGCTTCGGAGCGTGACCAACCTGTTCATCGTCTCGCTGGCTGTCGCAGATCTGCTGGTTGGTGTCGCTGTGCTGCCGTTCTCGGCAACCAGAGAGGTTTTTGAGGTAAGTTTATTATTTTATTTTACTCTACGGCTCCACTTTCAAAACCTTTAGAGTCGTTCACATTTATACAGTTATAGCATTGAAATTCAGGTGTAGCAGGTGTCTACACATTTTAGGAGAGTTTGGCGACAAATATTATGATTTAATATATTTGGCGCCAAGGTGACTTGAATGTACGTGTCAGGTGACATAACGGTGTCTAATGGTGGACAAGATGCTGAGGAGAAGGAGGCCTTGTAGGAGACAATGCCTCCTCCTTACAGTCAGCATAACCCTTTCTGTTGATTTTACCAGAGTGTGCAACGCAAGAGTGCTATAGACTTATTTTAGCTGTGTTCGTAAATGACTTTAAATGTGGCAATTTGTTTTTAATACAAAAAAGGCAAACTCTGTTGATATTTACAGGCTTATTATAAATAATTACAAACTCCAAATAAGATCCTAAATTATTCCGAAAAACCTTTTATTAATAAAAACTTGTATCAAAGGACCAAGTTTCGTAATCTTCGTGAAAAAGTTTTAAACGCTTATTGTAACTTTTCAAATTCAATGACACTCACTCGTAATCCATGCGTAAAATAAATGAAAAATACGAATTCACTCCTCAGTCTGTTTTTGGATTGAATTTTAAACACAAATTTTGAAGTTTATATCGAAGTAAGTGGCTACCACCGCATATAGACACCTGCAATAACTAGGCAACTGACTTGGTATTGCAGGTGCGTAGTCATCCTGAGGCCTAAGTTGAAATGCCTTCCACACCCAGTAATAACACTGTCTACCCTTTCCTTTAATCCAAAATACAGCGAACTGCTTGACGGCTAAAATATGAAAGGCAGTGGTACCTACCTACCCTGACGTCCCTGCATAGGGGTCTATGACCTGGTGATTGATTGATCACACATCTTTGGTAGATTTTCATGGACTGATGGTTATAATATCAGGCGTTTGTTTTGGCTATTTTTTAAAAACTCTTCTAAGCTCTTGAGCTTGTGTTACGGATGCTAGATAACGGAGAAATATTGAGAATAATATGTATGTGGCAGTGGGCAGGCTACATTGCAAGGAGGACTTACGGCCGTTGGGGCGGAAAGGTCCTCGAGTGGCGGCCGCGTACCGGGAGCTGCAGCGTTGGTAGGCCTCTCCAAGGTGGACCGACGATCTGGTGAGGGTCACGGGAAGCCGATGGATGCGGGCAGCGCAGGACCAATCGGTTTGGAGATCCCTTATGCCCAGCAGTGGACGTCTCTCGGCTGAAATGATGATGATGATGAAATATTAGAAATATACCTGACTCGTGAAATAATGCTCGTACACATCATTTATATATACAAACATTTGCTCCTACCAGGATTAAAACCTGGCACCCCTGACCAATTAGCCTATATAGCAAGGGTACACCACTCGGTCGTCAATTATTAATAGTTTACAATAAAGTAAGGATTTAGAGACGTCGACGCCTTTTCCTCTTAAGCGTCCTACCACCTTGTTTGATAAAAAACAAGTACGTCGCTTACATATCTTAATATTCACGATCCCTCGCAAATGAAATCACCATTACATATTATAAACATCGTTCTGTTTAATTAGACACTTTGCTACCGCTGGCGCCGTACCAGATGCGTTCTAAGGCATCATTTTAAACCTACACCCCATCGAAAATCCGTCCTTAGATTCCGACGCATAGAGTCCAAATTGAACAATTCAGCCTCTTTCCACGTACAACTACATTCACATAACAATGAAACTTAGCTCTTCAGAAATAGAAGCGAATATCGTTTGAATACTGCGTTACAGTAGCTAACAACCTGTTGAGTAGTATGACTCGTATGGCTAAGGGAATAGGGTGCAAATCCACTCGTTTTCTTTAGTATGTATAAAAGGGTATCTCTTTGGCGAATGCTATTATACCGGGCGAGGAGTCATGGCTATTTCTGGCCGAGCTTTTGTCTCATAGTATTGAAGTTTTTAAAAAGAGAAATATTTTTCTACTACCTTTTTCAAATGAGGTCGTATTTTACTTGTTTTTTTTTAATAAAAGATGAAAATAAACGCTCATTACATAACTTTATGATATTAGCTTAATAATTGATGCAAAAAATATCTAAAAAGTTAAAGGATGTATTTGATTTTTGGTGATTTAAAAGTTATCTATATTATAGGAACCTATATTTGCCAACAAAATGGCGTCTAGCTTTAGTCATTCTCACCAAAGGTGACTTTGTAACTTTTTCTAAATAAAATCAATAGTTATTTCGAAAAAATAGTCAATAATAATAATTATAAATAATGACCAACTAAAATTTTCTACTGCGATAAATTCGATACCTACCTGGTAGATTAAAAGACTGTTGAGGCTCTTGAAATATTTGAAATTAAACCGACTTTATGCAATCGTACCTACACTCCCTACCCATACATCGAACATTACAGATTTTCAATTGTGTGCGAGCGCCGGCGGACTAGTAAGGGTCATAAGGTAGTATTATAAGGACGCATAGTAAACGAATGGATGATATTTAGTTCTACCCTCTCGTAATATTTTATTGTATTTTTACTTTATATTGTGTATTGTGTTCTGTAATAATTTGGCAAAATTACCCAAGTTCGTATAGTGAAAGTATTAACAATCTTTGTTTTAGTCCAATAAATGTATTTGCAAAATAACAGGTGTGTTTCTCAAGAAATTAATAAAGATCTTTAAACATAATAATATATGCCTGCATTTTCCCACCTCAAATATAATAGTCTAGCCAAATCAATACAAACATTACTTACTATTCAATCCAACATACAAAAAGAAATACCCGATTCCACCATTTTGTACCCCATTTATATTCTCTCTGTGTTACTTTGACCGATAGAAAATGAATATTTTATCACTATGCCGACTTTAGTATCGTAAAAAATATTTTATTTCGTAAATATTTATTTTGCATTAGTTTCTTTGAGATCATACATTTTAGCTCGCAGGTACTGGACTGGTTTTTCAATTCACCAAATTTAATTTTTCATATTACTATCTAGAAAATAAAGAACTCGTTTGCGGATATATGCTTCTCAACAATATGACATTTTTCTTCAGGTTTTGATTTTTATTTCACAGAAAATATAAATTTTCTCTAAGTGGGAACAACAAGTGGGTCTTAAACAGGACAAGAAGAAAATTAATTATGTCGAATTCCCATGTCATACTCACTCCTGTGAGGGTTGGGAGCTTTATACTAGAAGCCTAAAGAATTGCGAGCCTCAAGTGGCAGTGGGCAGGCTACGTCCTCCTTGGACTGATGGCAGTTGGGGTGGAAAGGTCCTCGAGTGGCGGCTACAAACGGGGAGACGCAGCGTTGGTAGGCCCCTCCAAGATGGACTGACGATCTGGTGAGGGTGGTGGGAAGCCGATGGATCGAGGCGGCGCAGGACCGATCGTTTGGAGATCCTTGCTGGAGGCCTTTGCCCAGCAGTCGGCTGCCTCTCGGCTAATAATATGATGCTGATAAATTTTCTAAAGTACATGTTACTTTAGCAAAATTTTGGGAGTATTGCGTGTTGCAGATATTCAATGGCACACAGCCACTTAACATCAGGTGGAATTATGATTCTGCCTTGGCTTATATTGTACAACTCTACTGTACAAGAAAGACACAACGCTAATATGGAAAGCACTTAAAGCACACTGAAATTTTCATTTAAGGCTTCACAGTTTAATAAAAAGAAACCGTACAACGGCACCGAGGATTCCGTACAAACTTGTATGTAGATAGTTCGTAAGATTAGTTGGACTAACGGAGAAACTTAACGTTGTATATTTAATCATGTCCTCCCTCACGGTTAATTCGCAACAGTAAAATATGTAAATGTGAATTTCTACAATCTGTCCAGAGCATCGAGGAGGTGGTCTGGTGAAATTGCTTTGCAGACCCCAGACCACTTCCGCAAGTCACGGAAGTTAGTTAGTTGAGTTAAGTTTCTTTTCTATAAAAGAAGCAATTCAATAAAGCATTTCTCTACAATTCTACTTCTTCCTCGGAAATAAAAGTGAACCTCTGATTCAGCACATTTTATTAGATATAGACTTACGTTGGAAACATCGACGGAAAGCCGAAATAGACTGCGACTTAGCGTCGGTGGGCCAAGATATAAGAGGTAGCGATTTTGCTTTTTTAACCGCCTCTGTGACTTAGACGTTGAGGCCACCTATCTCCGATCAGGCCGGGGCTCACTTCCCGTGGGGCAGAAATTTACTGCTCAGTTTTTGAAAAAAAAAACACTTAACGGGATAACTCTTGGCCTTCATCTCACCTGATGGTAAGTGACGATAAGGCCGACGATGGAAGCAAGCTACACCCGGATTCCTCAACCACAGAGGAACTGGCTATCTTAGCTCTATCTGCCGGAACACAACAATGCTGTTAACATTATTGTTATGGCGGCAAACTTACGTAAGATGGTGGTTGCTAGTCAGGCGGATTTAAAAAAGGCCAACCACCAACCAAACTGAGCAGAAAATTTCTGCTCCCACGGGAATCGAACCCCGGACCTTTTGATCTGAGGTAGGTGGTCTCAACCACTAGTCCACAGAGGCGGCTAAAGTTTTGTTGATGTTAGGACTTTTCTAAGTCCTCATTCTTTTTTTCCGGCAGTTGGAGATAAGATAGCTAGTTGCTGTTAGGAATCCGGGCGTAGTCCGGGACGAAGACCCAAAAGCAACCCGATGAGAATTTTGAAAAATCCTGCTTAGACAAGCCCACAGTATCTACAATTGCTTCGAGACATCGCTTAGCGCTTTTCATTCTATCAACTCCTTTCCTATTCAAGAGTACGCATGCCTGTCTCCGGAGTCATCCACCTCAAGGTAACACTTGAAGAATTACCTACTTAATCTTTGCTGTCTATAACTTGGTTTATTACCAGCATTATGCGTTTTCATGCTCCTAAAAGCTGCATTAGCTGTTTTTGCATTTGCTCTTTTCTTACCGCTTCTTATCAAGTGTTAAGACATTGTATAAAAAATAAATGTCAGGAAACTCTCTTACTTTCTAAAAACAAACTTAATTGCTGATTTTCCGTCGGCAAAAATTGAAACATATGCAGTTTAGTTCTACAGAAAATCGGTGTATCTTGGCCAATCTGACTGCCGTTGGTGGAAAATGCAAAATCAATTATATAAATCGCCGAAAACAAGCGAATTATTGGACCACAAACAATCTAATAGGTGAGCAGTCTTGGGGTTGAGCGAGTCTTAAGGATAATACGAGAGTGAAACACTTTTTGACAGCTAGCTTAGAACTGTCAGCAACCCTGTCTACTACATCTGATGTTCCAGGTAGAAATCCCGGTAGGTAAATTTTTAAGATGATTACCAATATGTTTCACCATTGGTTTGTTTCTTTATTTAGATACAGGTATACTATCATGTTATATACTATCTGTTAATCAGGGATGTAGGGTCGTCATGTGGACTCAGATTGAGCGATCCTCTCATATATATTTTGTTACCAAAATGTACCTAGATTTAGGAAAAATAATCTTGGTAGGTAGTTACTACCACCTTCTTGTTGCGGTCGTAAAGCAGCTCGCAGTGGTTCGGATTGACACGACGCCAGCCAGATTGACGGTAGCCAGTGTAATTACTGGGCATGGACGGGATTTCATCCTAGGCCTGCAATACCAAGTGATTGCTTCCTTGTTATTCCAAGTGTCTATATGGAAAGATGGAATGTGGCTCGGTGGCGTTGTGGTTTGAGCGCTCTGGTTTCGATTAAGAAAACAAAGCAACTTTCGCCATGGTCGGTCCCGGGATGGGTCAGTCTAATTAATAATCTCGAGCCCCTCCGTGCTTCGGAAGGCACGTTAAGCCGTTGATCCCAGTTGTTATTGCAACCGCTTTTACCCACCAACCCGCATTGGGCCAGCGTGGTGGTGTTATGGCCCAATCTCTTCATGTGTTTCTCCCATGTAGGAAGGCCTGTGCCCAGCAGTGGGACGTATATAGGTTGATGATGATGATAGGCGAAGATAGCCTCTTACCATGGTGGCGGAGCTTGCGTGCCATCTAGTTATATAAAACAGACAAAAGGGCTAATTCTGGAGACACACTCTAAGTTTAAATTTAAGTACAGTACATTTCTTTCTCGCAATATGTAACAGGAAAAGATAGCAACAATTCGTTTAGAGCTGTCAACTAAATAAAGACAGATTTCAAAGGAACCATGGACAATTGTGGTGCCTCCTTAACACTGCATTAGGGCCAGTATCTTCCTTAAATCGATTTTCAGATATTTTGATATCGATTTTATCACTTTAGACCGATCTTATACCTATTCGTCATGGTCAAGTCTCACATAAGTGATTAGTGTTACCACATTCAAAAGAGACGAGTAGCGTCCGTGAAACATAAGTGGATTGTACAAAGTAATTAAATAGAAAGTGAATGGTACTTTCGAGATATTTTTAACTAATGGAATACCTATTTTCGGGTTGCGTGATCACTAATAATTGTAGTTCTAACGAAATAGATAACTTTAGCAATTAACTGACGAAGGGCTTTGCTGGGGATAATTTCGCGACATAATAGAGTTGACGAGGAAATGATTATGTGGAAGATGTTGACTGTGAAAGTGTTGTCGCAGCATGATTTAGCCACTTAATTGGACGCCTAGGTCGTTCATTAAATGCCGGTATCGTATTGCAGCCGAGTCCCTGGTGTTCAGATCATAATCATCAGGCACTAAGCTCTGCCAAGATGCATTGAAATATGTTTTCCCTGCATTTCAATGCAATAACTGCAGAAATAATGAAATAATAAACTTCAGACGCGTCTGTATACGCTTGATCTCTTTGCCTTTCTTTTTACACGAAGAATACATTAAAAATGCAGTGGTTATTTTTTAAAAAAATCAAGGTTATGTGTCTATCTTTTTAATTAAAAAGACATTATTACAAAACATAAAATAACTATGTTTTAAAAGAAAAACAAAAACCAATTACGTCTTTGTATTCGCCCCAATTAATTATACCTACCCCACTGTGCGTAGGTAATTTGTTTATACTGTGGCAACAATCAGAAACGTATTAAGAACAAAGGTAATATAAATGTTGCCACGTTAGACTCAACACGCGCACGAATCACTGTAATAAAACAATTATTGTTGCACGCAACATTGCGTCCGAAGAATGCTTCCCTAGTTAATTAAGGGCTGAATTCTAGACGAAGTTGTGTAGAGTTTGTTGAACGAATTAAATACGTCACTATATGGCTTATTTATTTAGTTATTAGGGTTAAATATGACTTAACAGCCAGCTTGCTAGCGTCTACATTAACTTATAGATAGATGATTGTTATATCAGCCCCCTTATTCAGAAATCGTAGGATCAGGGATTTGATTCGAAAAGGCACATGCCGTCTCGCTTTGACGCACCGTGATAAAAAGTGACGGGTCTATAGTTTCCTAAATTCGAATCTTTTCCGACAGTTGTGAATAAGGGGCTGGTTATTTATTTTAGCCGAGGCAAGCTCGGCCAGTTTCAATAGCACGCTTTTATTTTTAACCGTCTTCATTTAAGAATGATTATCAAATCGACACGTCATGTACTAGGTAGACTTTTATGTAGGGTCGTATGGGTCGGTACCACCGCCTTTCCTATTTTAGCCGTAAAACAGTAAGCTGTGTTTCGGATTGAAAGGAAAGGTAGCCAGTGTAATTATTGGGCATGGATAGGGTTGCCAGATGGTATCCAACAGAAGGACATGTCCTCCTTTTCCATGTTTAGTGCTCCCGTCCTCCCTTACCTACTGTAAGTCCTCCTTTTTGCTTAGCATCGGGCGGGACTTACTCAGTGGAGCAAAGAAAGGAATAGAATAAGTGTGCAGTCAGTTAAATCTTTATTTCTTTCTCAATACAACTTCAAAAACATGACACGTGAAGATTTTCATAATTATTTATTAAAATACCAAGAACTTCGTTCCAAAATTGGCAGCTCAGCTAAATATGATTAAAATAAAGTAAAATAATATAAAAAAATCATTTAAATTCTGAATGTCCTCCTTTTTTACAGAAAATCCTCCTTTTTAGACCCATCTGCCTTCCTTTATCAAATTATCACCTGGCATCCCTAGGCATGGAAGGCATTTCTGTAGACCTCAGGGAGACAACGCACTTTCAAAACCGTATCTTTCGTAAAAAAAAGGTATCTTTTACTTGTTATTGCAGGTGTCTTTAGGCCACTTACCACAAGGTGGGCTTGCTTGTCATCTAATTCAGAGATGATACAATTTATATGACAGTACAATATTGGTTACTCTTTCTTTCCCTTTATTGCTGTATTTATTCTGGACGGACATATTTAATCTATGACCTTCAGGTGTCATATGGAAAAGTATTTTGATCAAACGATGGTCCCCAAAACAAACTACCCATCTCATTTTCACTCGCAAAGGCGACAATCACCGCATAAAGACGTGTCTGATTTTAGACAGCTCTGACCCTTTTGGTCCTTCGTGCCGGATGAAGTCAACTCGAAAATAGACGACGACGTTAGATCTTTACAGGAAATGTGTTTTGTAAAAGTAAATAATATCATGAACTACCAATCAATGGGAACTTTATTCGGCGAAACGGAACCTTATCTTACTGTCATATACAGTTTTCTTTTCTCTGTCGTCTGTCGGCATGTCACAGCCAATCGCATCGCAGACGGTCGTAAGGTGACGCAACTAACTTCACTCCCGCTGTGTTTTGTAAAATAGTAATATTATTTATTGCATAATTATCTATGTTGTTACATTGATTTTGATATCGATCTTATAAATTTCATAAATGCAAAAAAAGCTTCGTCTGTCTGTTTGTTGCATTTTATTAATAAATAATTTTAAACATAGACTCTGCCCCTTACAACTGTGAATTGCTGTTAGATTTCCGTGCCTTACCGGCTATCCGTCTGGTGGTCAGTAGTTCAGTGAATCCAGTAAAATAGTTTATTTACTTTATTATAAGATATAATAAATTGTTTGTAAAACTGTCCAGTTTGTAGGCTTTATTATTACTTCATCTACTTATCAAATCCTTACTAATATAAGAAATGCGACACTCTGTCTGTCCGCTACCTTTTGGCTGCATAACCGAAATCCACGGTCGGCCACTAGTAAAAATACATACTGAAACTAGCCTGAGTTTTTAAAGCCACCGGAGTGCGATGACGTCATCATTTTAATTGGGACCTCGGCTCAGTCAGTGGACTTGTTTGTCACCGGTTTAGCTTAAGCCGAGTAGCTATTTAACGTTTTTACTTTGAGCTGTAACCAGAATTCCATTCTGTATTCTACTAGTTCAGTTGTACTCTTTCAATACGTTGCGACCGAAAAGGACAGAATATACATAAATCAATCCTGTTATTCTATTTTTTGGACTTATTAGCTGTCTACGTTTTTTTACGAAAACTTTTCACCTGCTCCCAACTGTTCACTTGTCGTCGTAAATTGATGATCCTAGAAGCACAGGACCCTACGCTTTCCTGACAACATTAATTGCAAGCTGTCTTGAATTATAGAGGGGTGACAGCTATGGCCTCGTAAAATTAACCCTTATACCCGACACGAAGGTACAGAGTACAGGGTAGTTGGATGTCCTACCTACTGCAAATATTTATTTATACTAGTGGTCGCCCTGCACCCGTACCACCATCTTTTATCGCGATCCAGTTTAGGACCTAAACTGAGTAGAATCGTTAATTCGTACTACGACGCTATCTACGACTATGACAGCGATGCAGTTTAGGAACCAATACTGAACCAAGCGGAATATGAATCGTTTTTATAAAGATGGTGGTAAGCCCTATGTGTGACATTCAGTAAGACTAAACAACACAAACTTTAATAATCAAAGAATTCGTCTTTCCCAATCACCGTACAACGTTGCCGCAAGTTGTTTGCAGATTATTTTTATTTGACATTGGCAAAATCGTAGAAGAACTATAATCTATTCTTAATTTTACATTTCGATGCCCCCAAGCAAAAAGTCGGTAATCGAAAAATGCAAATTTTACAGGAGAGACGTTTTACTGTTTTTTGTGAATATCTTTGCAATGCATGGGAATATTTTAAAAATTGATATACCAAATCAAACCTAATTTTTTGTGAAATGTTGTTCTTATACTATTATGAAATTATGTTTAATCAAAAGCTAGAAATCAGCGAAAATACACATTACAGGAAATGTTATAAGTTAAATATTACGGTACTAATACTTACGGGGTTTTTGCAGTAAATATATGAAACATTACAATTTGTAACATTAAATTATGGACTTTTATAACGTACTTTTCTGTAGGAAAGATGACGCGTAATGGTTTATTACCGTATTATTGCAGTAATTTATGATACCTACAAAAATGGTATTGCTAAATTACAGTGTATTTAGAAAGAAATTCATTATAAAACGTGTAGCTTTAGCAACAATACCAATATTTTATTGACCTATTTATTCAACGTAATATTAAGGGTTTGTAAGAAAAAAGACAGAATATTACTAGGATTTTAATAAAGTTTATTAATTTCAAAACAAAATATTATTGGTATTAATCAGTTTGGTAAAATAAACAAAAATTCATTATATCAGATCAAGTAACAAACAAAAAATCAAGATTCAAGAAATATGACAAGGTGTTCATTATTATTGTCGTCATTATTACAGTCGGTGCTTCAGCACAAGATAATGATTCATAAAATGGATGGTAAAATCTCGGGATCGCTCCACATAAACTTAAAAGGTCTGCATGCAACGCTTCATTTATTGGAATAGGTTGGGGATATGCACGTTTTAATTCCATATTATCTATACTTTCAGATGTATCTTTAGTACTCTTTCGTCCTCTTCGTCTATCTAACGCAGAACGATGATTTTCTATATCAAGCTCAGAATAATAGTCTTCAAAGTTGTATTTAAAAACAACTTATTTGGTTTTGAATCTCCGCTCTCTCAAAGGTGATGCGCATAGTATTGTCTTACATTTTCGCGAGCACTACACATTTAAAATAAAACCAATTTACTGGATTTAACTGGCGTGTAATAAGATGTAGGAAGACGTCTTCCCGTGACCACGATCGCTGTAAAGTAATCAAAACGTCAGGTGTATAATAATAATGTAACATCTAATTGAACGCGAGTTAAATCCGGTAAATTGGTTTTATTTCAAATGTGATAGAGCGCGTCATAAATACACAACTTCTCAGGTACCTAGAAGATCACGACCTAATCAGCGACCGCCAATATGGCTTTCGACACAATCGCTCGACGGGTGATCTACTAGTGTACCTAACACACCGTTGGGATCTTTCCATAGAGGCATTGATGCATGAGGCATTGGCTGTTAGTCTAGATGTAGCGAAGGCGTTCAATCGGGTCTGGCACAGGGGTCTTCTTTCGAATTAACCAACGTACGGGCTACCCGAGGGGCTCTACAAATAGGTAGCTAGCTTTTTGTTCGGCAGATGCATTAGAGCCAACTTCGATGGAAGTTGCTCGGATAGCATGGACATTAACGCTGGCGTCCCGCAAGACTCGGCGCTGTCTCCAACACTGTTTCTGCTACATGTCAAAGATATGCTGTCTATTGGAGGGCTGCATTGCTATGCGGATGACAGTACTGGAGACTCGGCCTACGGTGGAGGAAAGTCGCGGTCGACTTGTGTCTGAAATCGAGAGTTCTCTCATCAGAGCCTCCGATTGGGGACGTCTAAACTTAGTCCAATGTAACCCCGCTAAAGAATCCCCATTCGCTGTGTCTCTACAATTCCCCCATTGACTCACCCCTTTCCATCTCTAAGAGTATAGGGATCCTTGGTGACGATATCTCTAGTGACGTGCAGTTCCGCGGTCATTTAGAAGATAAAGTCAAGCTGGCATCTAAGAAACTTGGTGTGCTCAATATAGCGCGGCGGTTTTTCTTTTCGGCGCAAACTGGGACAAATATTTTACTGTATAGGTAAGTCTCAAGTCAGACCTCCTAAGGAATACTGCGCCACCTATGAGCGGGAGCACCTAGATACCAACTTGGACCATTTGACGCAGTTCAAAGACGCGCTATGAGAATTGTCGACGATTCCGAGCTCACAAGCGGTATTGAACCCTTAAGCTTAAGGAGAGATTTTTCTTCCTTATGTGTATTCTACCGTTTGTGTAACGGAGTGTGTTCTAAGGAATTGTTTGACATGATGCCCACGGCCTCTTTCTACCATCGCACCGCTCGCCATCGGCAGGGAATTCATCCTCTCAAGTTGGATCTAAAATGGTCTCGTACTGTGCGGTTTCAGAGAAACATTGTCCCGCGTACGCTCAGGTTGTGGAATGACCTCCCAGCAGAGGTTTTCTCGAATGAGTACAGCATGGGGTTCTTCAAAAAAAAGGGGTTGAAAAGGTATTTACAGGGTCGGCAACGCGCCATTGATACCCTTGGTGTTGGAAGCGTCTATAGGCTACGGTAACCGCTTACCATCATGTGGGCCGTATGCTTGATTACCACCTTAATGGTATAAAAAAAATCTCATAACGCAAACAAAACCCTTTAAAATATATTCAATATTAGGAACTTATTTTGATTCGTGTCGTCAACCATGAGAAGCATTCTTATCACACGATTAATTTTTAATTTTATATTATTATGTATTTTCGAACTCATATTTAAATTAAATCAATCAAACAATATCAAACAAAACAAACAATAGCAATCAACTAGACACGACTAGTACTCCCACACTACACTGACACGTGAAAAACTTTTAAACTCAAAGCAGGACGTCACAGTACCAAAACTCCGGAAATGCAACTGTTTATGTAAACAGGGAAGTCAAGGTCAAGGATCACATGTTGGGGCGCGGCATTATCTATATCTTTTACTGTCTGATTATTAGTACAAGTAAGAGAGAAATGCGCATTGCAAAATGTCGCCGGGCTAGCCAAAATCAGTAAAGGTCGAAAATAGAGTTAGGCATATCGATTTTGAAATAAATTTATTAGTACTGACATATTACGTATATTACTAAGCCGATTATTATCTGCAACAATATTTTTAGTGTCTATTACAAAATTCGTATGCATCAATTCTTTCGACAAAAATCCTGCAGTACAGTTTTACCAAAACCATAACGAATTAATTTTACGGCAATAATCCGGTAAACGCATCTTACCAAAACAAGACTTGAAATATTTTTTTGTAATACTGCGGTACAGAACTTTTGCTGGAACAATTTTGTAAGTTAATTTCCGTGCAATAAATGTATATTTCATTATATCTTCATAAATATAATTAGGAAAAATCTAAAAAAAAATGACAAGGTGTATTCAAGTCTATAGATTCCGAATTCATCATAACAGGAATAAGTCCATAATAGCACAGTACCGACTTTTTGCTTGGGGGCATCGATTTATGCGTGTGTGTCAAATACATGGTAGCGTTTGTCATTGATATAAACAAAAAAGGGAAGATACGGCATCGACGCACGGCGCGCGTTCCGGCTCAACTGTGTCCATGGGCTCACTTGGCAAAAAATGCGTCCTAGTTGCGCTTGGAATTTCAAACGAACACTTTCTCCCGGTAATTTGTTTAAATTGTGGTTGAACATTGGCTAAAATGCCGTCTTGTTCTTTTAATAAGTGTACAAACCACTCACGGAGAGAAAAAAAGTCACTCAGTTTCACTTTTCACCCGTAAAGTATATCGATGCCCCCAAGCAAAAAGTCGGTACTGTGCTATTATGGACTTATTCCTGTTATGATGAATTCGGAATCTATAGACTTGAATACACCTTGTCATTTTTTTTTAGATTTTTCCTAATTATATTTATGAAGATATAATGAAATATACATTTATTGCACGGAAATTAACTTACAAAATTGTTCCAGCAAAAGTTCTGTACCGCAGTATTACAAAAAAATATTTCAAGTCTTGTTTTGGTAAGATGCGTTTACCGGATTATTGCCGTAAAATTAATTCGTTATGGTTTTGGTAAAACTGTACTGCAGGATTTTTGTCGAAAGAATTGATGCATACGAATTTTGTAATAGACACTAAAAATATTGTTGCAGATAATAATCGGCTTAGTAATATACGTAATATGTCAGTACTAATAAATTTATTTCAAAATCGATATGCCTAACTCTATTTTCGACCTTTACTGATTTTGGCTAGCCCGGCGACATTTTGCAATGCGCATTTCTCTCTTACTTGTACTAATAATCAGACAGTAAAAGATATAGATAATGCCGCGCCCCAACATGTGATCCTTGACCTTGACTTCCCTGTTTACATAAACAGTTGCATTTCCGGAGTTTTGGTACTGTGACGTCCTGCTTTGAGTTTAAAAGTTTTTCACGTGTCAGTGTAGTGTGGGAGTACTAGTCGTGTCTAGTTGATTGCTATTGTTTGTTTTGTTTGATATTGTTTGATTGATTTAATTTAAATATGAGTTCGAAAATACATAATAATATAAAATTAAAAATTAATCGTGTGATAAGAATGCTTCTCATGGTTGACGACACGAATCAAAATAAGTTCCTAATATTGAATATATTTTAAAGGGTTTTGTTTGCGTTATGAGATTTTTTTTATACCATTAAGGTGGTAATCAAGCATACGGCCCACATGATGGTAAGCGGTTACCGTAGCCTATAGACGCTTCCAACACCAAGGGTATCAATGGCGCGTTGCCGACCCTGTAAATACCTTTTCAACCCCTTTTTTTTGAAGAACCCCATGCTGTACTCATTCGAGAAAACCTCTGCTGGGAGGTCATTCCACAACCTGAGCGTACGCGGGACAATGTTTCTCTGAAACCGCACAGTACGAGACCATTTTAGATCCAACTTGAGAGGATGAATTCCCTGCCGATGGCGAGCGGTGCGATGGTAGAAAGAGGCCGTGGGCATCATGTCAAACAATTCCTTAGAACACACTCCGTTACACAAACGGTAGAATACACATAAGGAAGAAAAATCTCTCCTTAAGCTTAAGGGTTCAATACCGCTTGTGAGCTCGGAATCGTCGACAATTCTCATAGCGCGTCTTTGAACTGCGTCAAATGGTCCAAGTTGGTATCTAGGTGCTCCCGCTCATAGGTGGCGCAGTATTCCTTAGGAGGTCTGACTTGAGACTTACCTATACAGTAAAATATTTGTCCCAGTTTGCGCCGAAAAGAAAAACCGCCGCGCTATATTGAGCACACCAAGTTTCTTAGATGCCAGCTTGACTTTATCTTCTAAATGACCGCGGAACTGCACGTCACTAGAGATATCGTCACCAAGGATCCCTATACTCTTAGAGATGGAAAGGGGTGAGTCAATGGGGGAATTGTAGAGACACAGCGAATGGGGATTCTTTAGCGGGGTTACATTGGACTAAGTTTAGACGTCCCCAATCGGAGGCTCTGATGAGAGAACTCTCGATTTCAGACACAAGTCGACCGCGACTTTCCTCCACCGTAGGCCGAGTCTCCAGTACTGTCATCCGCATAGCAATGCAGCCCTCCAATAGACAGCATATCTTTGACATGTAGCAGAAACAGTGTTGGAGACAGCGCCGAGTCTTGCGGGACGCCAGCGTTAATGTCCATGCTATCCGAGCAACTTCCATCGAAGTTGGCTCTAATGCATCTGCCGAACAAAAAGCTAGCTACCTATTTGTAGAGCCCCTCGGGTAGCCCGTACGTTGGTTAATTCGAAAGAAGACCCCTGTGCCAGACCCGATTGAACGCCTTCGCTACATCTAGACTAACAGCCAATGCCTCATGCATCAATGCCTCTATGGAAAGATCCCAACGGTGTGTTAGGTACACTAGTAGATCACCCGTCGAGCGATTGTGTCGAAAGCCATATTGGCGGTCGCTGATTAGGTCGTGATCTTCTAGGTACCTGAGAAGTTGTGTATTTATGACGCGCTCTATCACATTTGAAATAAAACCAATTTACCGGATTTAACTCGCGTTCAATTAGATGTTACATTATTATTATACACCTGACGTTTTGATTACTTTACAGCGATCGTGGTCACGGGAAGACGTCTTCCTACATCTTATTACACGCCAGTTAAATCCAGTAAATTGGTTTTATTTTAAATGTGTAGTGCTCGCGAAAATGTAAGACAATACTATGCGCATCACCTTTGAGAGAGCGGAGATTCAAAACCAAATAAGTTGTTTTTAAATACAACTTTGAAGACTATTATTCTGAGCTTGATATAGAAAATCATCGTTCTGCGTTAGATAGACGAAGAGGACGAAAGAGTACTAAAGATACATCTGAAAGTATAGATAATATGGAATTAAAACGTGCATATCCCCAACCTATTCCAATAAATGAAGCGTTGCATGCAGACCTTTTAAGTTTATGTGGAGCGATCCCGAGATTTTACCATCCATTTTATGAATCATTATCTTGTGCTGAAGCACCGACTGTAATAATGACGACAATAATAATGAACACCTTGTCATATTTCTTGAATCTTGATTTTTTGTTTGTTACTTGATCTGATATAATGAATTTTTGTTTATTTTACCAAACTGATTAATACCAATAATATTTTGTTTTGAAATTAATAAACTTTATTAAAATCCTAGTAATATTCTGTCTTTTTTCTTACAAACCCTTAATATTACGTTGAATAAATAGGTCAATAAAATATTGGTATTGTTGCTAAAGCTACACGTTTTATAATGAATTTCTTTCTAAATACACTGTAATTTAGCAATACCATTTTTGTAGGTATCATAAATTACTGCAATAATACGGTAATAAACCATTACGCGTCATCTTTCCTACAGAAAAGTACGTTATAAAAGTCCATAATTTAATGTTACAAATTGTAATGTTTCATATATTTACTGCAAAAACCCCGTAAGTATTAGTACCGTAATATTTAACTTATAACATTTCCTGTAATGTGTATTTTCGCTGATTTCTAGCTTTTGATTAAACATAATTTCATAATAGTATAAGAACAACATTTCACAAAAAATTAGGTTTGATTTGGTATATCAATTTTTAAAATATTCCCATGCATTGCAAAGATATTCACAAAAAACAGTAAAACGTCTCTCCTGTAAAATTTGCATTTTTCGATTACCGACTTTTTGCTTGGGGGCATCGATATAAATTTTGAGTTTTAAATACAAATCTACTTAAACTAAACAAACCAGCCAAAATCGCCATATTGCTGCATAAGTGGGATAGAATTATACGTATAGGCATGCGAGTGACGGAGATAGCGTGTACTCCCGAGCGACCGAGTAGTTTCGAGTCCTACCGAAAGGTAGCATTACCTGGTAGCGTTAGCATAGAAAACACATTAAGAAAATAATAAGTAAAAATATATACACACTTTATGTCATGGTTTTGTTTACGATCCTGCTATTTACAGATTTTCCAAAGATGAAATATATAGACAGAAATGGTTAAAATTGTCCGGAGGTAAAGAGAGACGACACTGAGTGGTTTGCGACTAATTGTAGCAGAATATGTTCCGTCCATCTTAAACCTACTAATATGTATGACACTCATATAGGTCAGTAATTCAATTTAATTTTTGATGAAATCGTTTTAAATTAAAAAGGTATATGACTGCTTGTCACTAGAAACTTGTGCGAAAGTTTGTTTGTTTGTTACGCTTTCGAGAGATCGTTTGAGACCCTGTAAAAAACACAGGAAACTTTTTTGGGGCCAAAATCGACAGCCACGCGGGCGGCTACAGTATCTCATATTTTCATAGATAGGGATGTTGTCTGTATTCAAATTATAACATAATTTTGAGACGCAGTGATAGGTTTGATACTTGGAAACCTAAAAAACACAATAGTTTAGTGTATTATTACGAATTTAAAATGATCCTGACTAAAATTATAAATGCGAATGTGAGTTTGTTTGTTACACTTTCTCGCCTATACAACTGATTTAGATGAAATTTGTTACGGAGATAACTTGAGACCCTGGAAGGCGAGTGTATCCCATCCGGTGACTTGGCTCGGCGCCGAGCCACATGGGAAAAAAAGTTTTAACTGGTCCGGTGATATATTTACCGGTCCAGATGACACAAATCAAGTGCCATCGTCCCCAGTAAGGGGAGAAAAGAGAATACGCCTCGAATTTTTGAAATATTAACTACAAGCATCTATGAAAGGGATTGAACTTATAAATCAAACTGCTTAGTATACAATAATCAGTATTTATTGTGAATGACGCGATATCAACTTGTGTCATAAACTCAACCTGAAATAGACTTCTTAAGTAGATCTTTTTGAATTTGAACATAATAACAATATTTTTATAATAATAATAATAATCAACGAAGCCAAAATGCTATGAATCAAATAAAAAATTTCAAATAATATTATAGTGATATACTTATAATAAGAGGCTAGTTATTTTTTCTGATTTTGGTAAAGAGACCATTTTATAATGTATATTGTTGATTGTGTATAAAAAAAATTCATATTGGAAACTGTTTGTACGTTATAATAAGTTCTTAATTTTGTTTGATTCATAGCATTTTGGCATCGTTGATTAAAAGATTGTTATTATGTTCAAATTTTTTAACATTTTATATGAATTTTTTAATTGTTTATAAAAAAAACATGTTGAAGACTGTTCGTATGTTATATTAAGTATTGATTAATAATTTTGTTTGGTTCATAGCATTTTGGCTTTCTCTATTATTTAAAAGATGGTTTTTGACCATTTTATATGTATATTGTTGATTGTTTATAATCCGCCGTATCAGCCGTATCAATGATACGGGTTACAGGGTTACATTTTAATTCGGACTAATCTAGACAAAAATATAAACTTTTTTTATTTTGATGATATTTATATTCGTATTTTAGGAGGTTTTTACTTCGTAAAAGACATAAAATTTCTCTATCTATTGGGTCAATAACCTGCAAAATATCAAGCGACTTATTCAAAGGACTCAGCAATATTATTATAGCAAGAAGGATTTTTTTTTAAAATATTTAAATTTCAATTTAGGAATCCAACCCATTTTAAAATAATAAAATTTTCAAATATATGTATATTTTTAAAATGGATTTAGAAACGATCTACTTATAATAAGTCTATTTCAGGTTGAGTTTGATGACACAAGTTGGTATCGCGTCATTCACAATAAAAAATGATTATTGTATACTAAGCAGTTTGATTTATAAGTTCAATCCCTTTCATAGATGCTTGTAGTTAGTATTTCAAAGATTACGAGGCGTATTCTCTTTTCTCCCCTTACTGGGGACGATGGCACTTGATTTGTGTCATCTGGACCGGTAAATATATCACCGGGCCGTTTAAATTTTTATTTTTCCCATGTGGCCCGGCGCCGGGCCAAGTCTCCGGGCCAGATGGGATACACTCTGGAAGGCGAGCAGAGCTGCGGGTAGTTGCTAATACTTAATATACTCGGTATGGAGATATGTTGCGATCTGAATTCCAGGAACTACATCGAAACCGTGATCAAAACAGCCTCACGGAAGCTCGATGTCCTGAACAAGGTGCGTGCAAGATTTTTCACGCCTGGCCAATTATATTTGTTTCATAAAACTCAGGTCTGGTCTTGCGTGGAATATTGCTCGCACTTGTGGAATGGCTCCACCAAGTACCGCCTCGATGCACTGGACAGATTGCAGCGTCGTGCTGCCCGTATCATTGGCGATGTGGAAGTTACGAACATAATGTTTAAATAATTTGGGAATGTTTACAGTCTAAAAGCTTTTTGTTCTACTATAGTAAAATTAATATTTTAAGTAAAAAAAATTAAGTTTATTATTTCGTAAGATTGTTTGTTGACGGTACCGCAGTACGAAGAAGGGGAGGTGGGAGACGAAGTCGGGAATTCCCTTTTGTTATACTATACACTAACAGTCGTCTCGCTTGCACTAAGCAGTCAAGGGCGTTTATCTATCTCTGTTACCTGATTACCGTGCTTCATGCGTATTTAGAAAAAAATGTTGCTGTGTGCGGACTCGTGTGTATGTAGTGCACGCAGCCCGTTTTTCGACGATGAAATGCTTAGGCGTACCGTATCTTCCCTTTTTTGTTTATATCAATGGCGTTTGTAATGTTTTTTTTATTGATTTAATGTATTTTTTATGCATATTTTTTTTTAAATATTAGCATTCTGCACTCCTTCTATAAGTGTGCGAAATGTCATACTCCTCCGTCCGCGCAATTTTCGTAAAAAGGGGTTTAAAGTTTTTGCTTCACGTAATAATGTTAATTCCTAGACGAAGTGTTTCTTAAACGTGAGAACAAACGAAATATTTGGCGTATTAAAAAAAAACAATTATTCTTAACTAAGTAGTGTTCTCCCGCAGCTCAGCCTGCGTATTTTTTTTAATTCTTTACGTTGTAGCTCTCATCTCACCTGATGACAAGTGTAGTGATAATAAGGCCAAAGATCCTCAACCATAGAGTAACTGATTACCTTACCTCCAACTGCCGGAACACAACAATGCTGTTAACATTATTGTTTTGGCACCAGATTTAGGTAAGAAGGTGGTAGCTAACTAGCCAGGCGGACTTTAGAAAGTCCCACCACCAACTAAACTGAGCAGCGTATTTCTGCCCCCACGGGAATCGAACCTCTACATCTGGAGTAAGTGTTCCCAAGCACTAGACCACAGGAGCGGTTAAAACAGTTAAGATTTCAGTTATCTCAAAAGGTAGCCTCGGGATATAAGTAATACATCTATGTTACTAATAAAAATATATCTTAACTAGAAAAATTTCACGTCCTGAGGCGGGGATCAAACCCGCGACCTTTCGCAATCCGGGCATCTGCTGTAATCATCTGAGCTACCCAGGACTTGGGATATCCCTGTGAAATTCTTCTAGTCCAGACTAGAACAATTGACAGGGATATCCCAGGGATAAATTCTTCTAGTCCAGACTAGAACAATTGACAGGGATATCCCAAGTCCTGGGTAACTCAGATTGTTAGAGCAGAGGCCCGGATTGCGAAAGATAGCAGGTTCGATCCCCGCCTCAGGACGTGAAATTTTTCTAGTTTAGATAGATTTTAATTAGTAAAAAATTTTACAAACATTTATAATAATAAGTAATTAAAAAATAAAACTAGAAAAATTTCACTTAGTAATTTTTTTAACATTTATAATAATGTTAAGATCAAAAGTTAATAATATATAAAATAATGTTAAAATCAAAATTAAGAGTACATCGAAGTATGTTCTAAATAATAATCTATATCTTATACCGGGTGATATAAGATGGCAACACTGATAGCGGTTCTTTCCTGACGTCACTTCCGTATCGGTTTTGGTTCTATTCCGACAGTCGGAATAGATTTATTCTGTCGTGATCCTCCGAGTTGTTAAGACTAGTGCTAAATCTACGTCCTCCAGTCTTCCGATGTTATTATTGTACAGTTTGACCTCGAGACCGCCCTTACGACGTTCGTAATAAAGGCGGCTTTCGTAGTGCCACTGCTAAGCTTGATGTGCTGTCGTGTGTACTTAGCCAAATGTTACCTTAGTTTGAATATATATTCTAGTATCGTCTAAGAAAGTAGTTTTACTTCATGCCCATAAGCCTAGCGAAGTTATTATTGTATCTATCTGTAAGTTTTATGTAGGTATGATATGGGTATGGTTTTATTTCAGGCTAAAGTTTTGCGAAATGTGTATTTCCGATTTCCGTAAAACTTTGCTGCGGATTTATGGGAGTGGAATACTTTTAACCGACTTCAAAAAAGGAGGAGGTTATCAATTCGTCTGTATGTTTTTTTTTTATGTTTGTTACCTCGGAACTTTTGACTGGGTGAACCGATATTGATGATTCTTTTTTTGTTCGATGCGTAATAGTTCCCATTTGGTCCCGTAAAAATTTTTTGAAAATCCATTTGGTAGTTTGGTTTTTAAATTAAAAAAAGCTGGAAAAATGAAGTCGTCTACATATGCGAAATTGCGGATTTTTGCTTTCCTATGAATTTTTAGTGAAATGATACGATAGTAGAAATCAATTAAGGCTCACGGTCACGCATCTAGCTTTGACCTTCAAAAGTTATCACTAAAAATTGTGAAAAAAAAAATTTAAACAAAAATTAAAACCGACTCCAAAAAACTGAAAAGGATAAAATAATTCAATTTTAGTAGGTACTCATCCCCTAGGAACATATTTTTGGAGTTGGTGCTAAGTTGTTTCCAGAAACTATAGATAGTGAAGCGCCGACTCCAAAAATATGTTCCTAGGGGATGAGTACATACTAAAATTTAATTATTTTATCCTTTTCAGTTTATTGGAGTCGGTTTGAATTTTTGTTTAAATATTTTAATTTTTGACCTTAGGATGAAAACGCACCTGCAATAGGTACCATGATTTTTCCTAGTTATTGTAGGTGCCTATAAATAGGTAAAAGTAGCCACTCATCAACAAGTGGGCCATCACCTTGCTTCTCTCCATACACGCTTTGAAGGAATCCGTGTCATGGGAATTAGGGAACAGCAGATAAAGTCCCAACCTTAATTGGTGAGTTAGTAGTTGTTATGGCTATAATATAGACTAGGAAAATTCAAAAATAGGTCGAGTTTAATAGAGTCTCTACAATTCTGTCGTGACATTGCATCGCTTAGCGCCTTCTATCGGCTTTATCATGGAGAGTGGTCTGAGGAGCTTTTCAACCTTATCCCACCTTCCCCCTTACTACTCAAGAGCACGCGTGCCGGTCTTCGGAGTCATCAATTTACTGTCTCAACATCACGGATATAGAAGTTTAGTTACTCGTTTCTTTGCCGGACTTACAAAACTTGGAATTCTTTGCCAGCAATGTTTTGCCTCCTTCCTATGACATGGGTTCCTGCAAAAGAGGCGTGAAAATGCACCTTAAGGGCCAGCAAGGTGGAGGCGGCTAGAACAAGCTGCACTAGCTGTCTTCGCATATGGACTCTTCTGACCGCTTCACATCTCAGTGCCATCTTCACATGGCGTTGAGTCATTTGCCGTGCTTCGTATAAAAAATATATACTAGACCAGTTTCCCTCAACCTACTCTCAAAACTACGTAGGTAGGCAGGTATCTATATCTACTAAATATTGAGCTAAGTAATCCAGCTAATGATAATATAATAGTCACAATAAATTATTCAGCGTGTAAATCCAAGTACAATCCCACACATTACAATCTAAGAGCCTTTATTACGAATGCATACGATTGAGTTTATGGTATACCTAACCTAGTATAATATTTCGCCTTAGTACTTTGTAATAAGAATCAATATTGAAGTGATATGTAACGCTTAACTTGCGATGTCTTCAACCTGATTATATCACGAATTTGACTACATAAATCAATTTTATTAATTAAGTGTAGATCCTAAAGTAATCTCCTTAAGATCCTGCTTGTACCTATCGAAATTCCCTACCATTTGCATCAAGAGAATAATATTATTGTTGGGAGGTTGCTGGGCTAGTAGGTAGATAGTTTATGACTAGATATTATTATTGTTACCCTCGCTGATTGAGGTATGTAGGTGTATCCTGGGTTACAGGTAGCACAACAATAAGTCTGATAGCACTAGTCCAATATATATAGATAGCTTCAATCCGAAACACAGCGAACTGTTTCACGACTGAAATAAGAAAGGCGGTGGTGCCTACCCAGGCGACCCTACATACGGGCCTACTACCTAGTAAGTTGGGATGTGTGGGTTGTTTAATAAATTGGGCTGGGTGCAGTCACCCCTTGTCCGTATTGTCTAAGGTCGCAATTCCGTATTCCGCTCCTGGGCTGTCGTGGTAAGATGCTGTTTACACACGTCCCTAATCTTTGGAGATTATTGCAAACAAACCTCACTTGCCAATCACTTAAAGCGTCTACAAAATTCCACGTACACACAGTAACGTTGCCCCGCCCTTAACTCAAGTCGATCAGCAAACCTTATCCAAGTAACGTTATCTGATGCCGTAATTGTCGCAATAAATTCCACTTATCGTTTCGAGAGGTCACTAATTTAGAGTTGGCGTGCTAAACCAATTATAACGGCAGGTACGGTAATATAGGAATAGTGGTGTAATTTTAACGTTATGTTATGCCGCCCCCATTTAATGGGTTGGGTTGAGAAAACAATATAAATAAACTGTCGTTATAAAATTAGAGAGGAAATGACTAACGAAAGAGTATGCATGTCGAAAGGATCTCGAATTCAAAATAAAAAGTCTAAATATTTTCTTAATTCTATTTTTAACCCACGACGAAAAAAGAGGAGTATTATAAAATTGACATATCTGTCTATACTATATCTGTATGTGGTATCGTAGCTCCTAAGTGAATGGATCATTTTGATTAGGTTTTTTTTATTTGAAAGCTGACCTGATCAGGATGGTTCTTAGCTATAATTTATGAAGATCAGTTCAGGCGTTTGATGACTATCAGCTCATTTTTTTTAATAATATAATAATAATAATAAATTTATTTCAATAAAAAGTTTTGTGTTACAGTAATTAGTGGCCGGAGCCTCCTTTTAAGCAAAATAGTGCTTGTACCAGGGGACTCCGCTCTTCCATTAAATTATTTTATGTTACATATTAATATTACAAATATAACTATCAGCAGTTACCGGCTTAACATATTTTTTATAGGTACTATATTATAATAATATTGTATTTATAAGAGTGTAGTACATTGTCGGTGTGCAAACGCATGTGTGTCTGTGTGTGTGTGTGTGTGTGTGTGTATGTGTGTGCGTGTGCGTGCGTGCGTGTGTGTGATGTGTGTGTGTGTGTGTGTGCGTGTGCGTAGTGTGTGTGAGATGTGTTTTGTGTGTATGTACAGTTCATTTGCTACTTGACAAAAGAGTTTTACTGACTTTCACACATCTGATTGATTTGAAATTTGGTTTACTGTTACTTCGGTGGTATTTCGAAGACATGATAATCTTGAGCTGGTCCTGTATCATTAAATAGTCTGCGGGATGCTCAATTCTTCAGAAACTTACAGCAGATATTGCGTGTTTGGGTTCATATGAATAGTCTCAAAGAGATGGTGTTAGATAAATGATTAATGAGCCAGCGGGTTATTCAAAATTTCAATTTTATATTATTAAAATTTTGATTATGGCCGTCAGCGGCGCCGACCGCGTGGATATTAATTATCGCTCCAAAAAGCATTCTCTGTCCTTGATCACAATGTAATTTATCCTCACGTCAAGAAAGATATGACAACCTTAATATGAAGCCTTACCCAGAAACTGACAAGTGCAGTTTTACTTGGGTACACCAAATGCTTCCTTTAGCAGGAAGCATTTGGGAAAATCGTAAGCCCGTTTTGACAGTTTAATTAAAAGATTCTCGCATAATGGGAATTTCTAATCATGGAACAGCGTTTTCTTTTGTACGGCGAAATACATTAACATATGTTGCAGCTGGTCTCCAGATACAATGAGCATATTTTCTGGCGTGATGTAGAACCATCTGCAGTGTAAATGTTAGGAGTTGTATGAGAAGGTGTAGTTTTATGTCCATTAAAGTTGTTTTTTATAATTAATAAATAGATTAAGATAAGGTTGAAGTAAGCAATTTAACATAATTTTTTTAAATTACACTATGTTATAAAGGTGTTAAGATAAACAGACAATTGTGGCCCTGGCAGGCAGAACAAACACTAAGAGAGGTGGTGACAATTTCAATTAAATTTATCATAAATCTTATTAAGACTGACTCTGACTGACTTCTTATTAAGAGTGACTGAAGGTAGAAATTATAAATCAAATGTTATATATAAATGTTTTAAATGTTATGTTTGTATGTGCAATGTGTATAGTTTGCTTTTGTTTAGTACCTGCTTATGTCAATTGTGTAATTATTGTTAAACTATTACTAATAACTAATTTGAATATTATATCTTTATTGTTTAGTTAACTTTAGCCCTCTAAATTGTTTGCAATGCCCTTGCAGGGCGTCACAATTGTGCCTCATTTTTAATTATTATCACCTAATGTACTGTGACATGCAATAAAGAATTGAATTGAATAGTCATTATAACAAAATAACAAATTACTGTCATTAATAAGAAAAAAACGTGGTATTTTATTATTAGCAATCATTATAATCATATGTGTATTGTGTACCCATCACTAATAGCATTAATGAGCTTATTAAATCTGAGCAGTTTTATTTTGCGCTGCATATGTACAGAAAGAAATGTTCGGGCACACGATTTAATAAAAATGTGATTTAATAGAAATAGCATCAACATAGTCACAGTCTAATCTGTTAAGCGGCGTTAAACCTCTGGATACCAGTATAATTTCTATGCCTCTGGAGGTCTATGACAATTGAAAAATCAATTGTGTATGGAATCCGATGCTTGACGGGGTAAAATAGTAAGTAATCTCGCCCACTCATGCCAAAATTCACTTTTTCCAGGTATGGATTTTCGGCGACGTCTGGTGCTCTGTGTGGCTGGCCGTCGACGTCTGGATGTGCACCGCGTCCATCCTCAACCTGTGCGCCATCTCGCTGGACCGCTACGTGGCCGTGACTAGGCCAGTCAGCTACCCTAGCATCATGAGCAGGAAGCGAGCGAAGGCGCTCATAGGTGGACTTTGGGTGCTATCGTTCGTCATCTGCTTCCCACCTTTGGTTGGATGGAAAGATAAAAAGGTAGTATATCTATTTTTCTTCGATTCACAAAATACGGCAAACGACTCAACACCATCTGATGTGAAGCGGTAAGCAAAGTCCATAATTTGCGGAGAAAACTAGTGTAGGTTGAACACACTAGCCGCCTTCGCCTTGCCGAACTAAAGTTGCCTTTTCACGCCTCATTTGAAAGAACACATGTTATAGGAAGGAGAGATCACATGTGCCGGCAGAGAATTCCAAGTCTCAGGAGCAGGAAATGAAACGATTTACTATGTTTCTTTGTGCATTATGTATAGGTGTATTCATGACCGGCACACGTGCTCCTGAGAAGGAAAGGGGAAGGTGGGACTAGGCCAAGAACCTATTCAGAGCACACTCCATTATATAGCCGATAGAAAGCGTTAAGCTTCTTTAATCACTACAAAAATTAAACCGAAATACGACTACTCAAACGCTTTATAAATTTGAGACTCTCATAAATAATTACCTACTGTCCATGTTTAACAACTGTGAAATTAAAATGTCATAATTAATACTATTATTACAAATCTTTGATTGCATAAAGCCCGAAGAAGCAGAACTCAAAGATGGATGGGCTCCAAACCCCCCTTGCCCCTGGACCTGTGAGCTCACCAATGACGCCGGATACGTCGTGTACTCGGCCCTCGGCTCCTTCTACATACCCATGTTCGTGATGTTGTTCTTCTACTGGAGGATCTATAAAGCTGCTGTCAGGACTACCAAAGCGATCAATCAGGGATTTAGGACTACTAAAGGTAAGACATTTTATAATATGGTGTTGATTTTTTTTCTAGATGGCAAATAAGCTGATGGCCCACCTGGTGGTAAACGGTTACAACCGCCAATAGACACCTGCAATAACAAGGAAAAGTCACTTGATATTGCAGTTGCGTTCTCATCCTGAGGCCTAAGATGAAATGCCGTCCAGACCCAGTAACTACACTGGCTATCTTTCCCTTCAAACCGAAAAACGGTTGAAATCAGAATGGCAGTAGTACCTATAACCAAACGACCCTATATACAGATCTACCGCCTAGAAAAATTATGAAAAAAAAAAAGTTTTATGTTTTGCGAGCCCTTAAATATGCGTTGTCTTTTCCAAACTGAACAATGGCGGAATCGTCGAAACTGACGGGTTCATACCCTTGTCCAAGTTCAGATATTAGTGATCTTAAAATAGTATTATTCGAATGACATTTTTTTACTACGAATTTGTTCCCAATGCCTTTTTCAGGTAAAGGAATGGGCAGTAGATTCGACGACAACCGCCTGACGTTACGGATACACAGAGGTCGCGGATCCGCCAGACCTCATGGGTCTCCGCTGTCGACAGCTTCTAATCATTCAACCAGCACTTCATTGAGTGCTTCTCCTGAAAGGCTAAGAAGGTATTGTATAAACATTGTTTTTGTTCTTACACAAACATTTTATTTTTACACTTTACCAATACCTAACCCAAATAAGATTCTATAAGGGAATATTATGGACAAGAGTTGACCAATAAATAAGCTTAAAGACTTAAAGACGCCTGTTAATCACACAAACATTTGCTCTTGCCGACACTCAAAACCTTTGGTTGAATAGACGCCCACCCGCGGTGGATCCTGCGTAGATGTTGGTGATCCCGCCAAAAGCTAGCCTAGTTCTACAACATAATGATTTAGATTTCTTTATTTCATTTTTACAGAATTTTCACTAAAAGAGTAATCTATCTCCTTGCCAAATTTTATCTTAGACTTACGATAGAATCGTAACAGGCAGAGTTACTTTCACATAAATAAATATTAGTGTGATACGAAAACTATTTTTAGAGCTCACTTAATTTTGAACCTTACGTGACAGCAAAAAAGTCTATTCATCAACAATATTATTATTGCTCCGAAAGAAACATCAAATCCTTTGCTCATTTTGATAGCCACTTGACCTAAGCCGATCAGACGTGAATCTCGTGATTGAATTTATATAGCAAGCAACATGTAGACAGATACTTAAAATGAGATTAGACCCTTTCTTTGGCTATGTTTACGAAAACATATCCTTTATTGCCTGTAATGTACAGGAAAAGGAAATATCTATTGAGTACAGTAACGAACATTTTTATCAAAACGTGAAGCACACATTTAGGAAACTTAATAATCTATAAATAGCCAGTGCTTTAGAGTCTCTTTTCGTCAATGTTTATTCCTAAAAACATTTACTAAACCCCTACTACGTGTCATTTTTTACTGTTGGAATCCAAACTAGACTTAGCTTCTGTGATTGTTTTACTTTTTTTTTCTTTTTCTTTTTTATACAACTAGATGACAAACAAGCTGACGGCCCACCTGATGGTAAGCGGTTACCGCCGCCTATAGACACCTGCAATAACAAGGAAAAATCACTTGATATTGCAGGTGCGTTGTCATCCTGGGGCCTAAGATAAAATGCCGTCCATGTCCAGAAATTACACTGGCTACCTTTCCCTTCAATCCGAAACACAGCGAGCTGTTTCACGGCTGAAATAAGAAAGGCGGTGGTACCTACCCAGACGACCGTACATACGGGTCTACCACCTAGTGAACACTACTACACTACTACTACACTACTTACACTAATCGCATTTGAACAATTGATAAAGAAGAAGTGTAGGTACATAGAGTAGTTTCCAGTAGTATTATGCTATAGTCCTCGTTATTCTTTCAGTTTCTGATCATAATCCATCAATTTCCAGACATTCAAGTGCGAGGAGAGCTCATGAGAAGGTGAAGATATCGGTTTCCTACCCATCCTCTGAGCAGATATGCCCAGCATTGGAGAATTCTCGGTCCCCAAGTAGATCTCCGAGTCCAAGCCTGTACGCTGTCCATTATGAAAGGGATGGAAGGGAGCTGACTGAGAGCAGGTTGAGGGTCAGACCTCCACCTCATCATTTGGCTCCAACTCCTTTGTATGACGAGTATGATGATAAGCCAAGGACTACTAGAAGGATGGGAAAGAGGAATATCAAAGCTCAGGTAAGTAGAAATAAAGCCTGAAATCGAATATAACGTCACTCTAATTTACATTAGATTTTACGGTACAAAACGCTAGCTTGACTTATTTCAATCGTTATCATTTTTGAAAATATCTGGTACCAAGAGTTTAGAGTATCTATAAGACAATAAAACCTTATCTTTCTAAAAGTTGAGTTTTAGAGAAATTTTTCAATATTTATCACTCAAAGGATACTTAGTACGGTGACAAAATTTTGTTAGGTAATGTAATACTATTAATTTCTTTATCATTACCATCTACCAGGTAAAACGCTTCCGCATGGAGACGAAAGCGGCCAAAACCCTGGGCATCATAGTGGGAGGCTTCGTGTTCTGCTGGCTCCCCTTCTTCAGCGTGTATGTGGTGCGCGCCTTCTGCGAGGAGTGCGTCACGCCTATCGTCTTCTCGGTGCTCTTCTGGCTCGGATACTGCAATTCTGCCATCAACCCGCTTATCTATGCGCTGTTCTCCAAAGATTTTAGGTGATTCACTTTATAATATTTCTTTGATTGTAAAACAATTCGCTGTGTTTCCAATTGAAGGGAAAGGTAACTTGTATAGCATTTAACATTTAGTTGTATAAAAAAAAGAATCACCATTTGTACGCATCCTGATATCAGCAGTATCGATTTGATTAGTACATCATTTACGATTAGTTCTGCTACTTAAAATCCTACTTTTTTAGAATAATCTAGACGATTATTTGACATGATGCCCACTGCCCACAGCCTCTTTCTATCATCGCACCTCCCGCCACCGGCAGGGAGTTTATCCTCACAAATTTGTACCAAAGTGGTCGCGTACTGCAGTACGCGTAGAGAGAGCGTACGCGTGGGAGAAAGATTTTCTGAAACCGTACACAGTTTCAGAAAAACTTTCTGCCACGTACGCTCAGGCTGTGGAATGAGCTCTTTGCAGAGGTTTTTTCGAATAAGTACCTACAGCATGTAGTTCTTCAAAAAAGGCGTGAAAAGGTTTTTACAGGATCGGTACAGCTAGTTGTATATAAATATGCACAGAGTGAAGACGTCGCCACCTTCGCGCCGTTCCAAAATACCATAGATAGACTACAGATGTCGCTAGGGTCTCGCTAGCTGTCGAACATAAAAATCGGAATGGCGGTTAATTTTTGATACACCTTTGTTTAAACAGTTGTCCCTTTTTTGGGACAGTGTTCGGCTTGTGTTATATTTTTATCTTGAAATTAATTTGAGCGACAAATCTATCACTTATAAGTATTTCAAATCAAATCTATCACTTATACATCAAAATAAGTGATAAATTTATTTATAACAATTTGACGACCGCCTGGCCGAGTGGTCTGTACCCCAGGCTACTCGGTCAAGAGGTCCTGGGTTCGAATCCCGCTAGGAACAAATGTTTGTATGATGAGTACGAGCATTTGTTTACGAGTCATGGATATTTATATGTTTATTTAGTATATTTCTAATATTTAAACACATATTATTATCATTATTTCTCCGTTATCTAGTATCCATAACACAAGCTTTTAATAATGCTTACTTTGGGCTAGATAATAGGTGTGAGTGTAAAAAAAACGTTTTGTAGCAGTAATAAATAAAAAATAGTATTTTTCTTATCATTTGACCACGATTAAAATTATCGGGCAACAGGTCTAGAAAAATACTTATTCAGCGGCTAATACTTATACTTATATCTACTTTTAATAGATTTTGATTGAGGGGACTGAGAAAGAAAAACAACATTCAAAATGACGTCATACCTATTTGACACTAGTTTGTTTTCAATAGGTACTGTGCCTCAGATCTTTCTAGAATCTGAGGTAGGTACTTACCCTGTCAAGCCGTTGACTCGATTTAAAATTGTATAGTCTGTTCCCCGGGAGCCTTACTCCTCTTAACCATTGCAGTTTCTCAAGCCCTTCAAGCCCACATTTGTACTACGATATCTTCTTCTAATTAACAGATTCGCCTTCAAACGCATCATCTGCAAGTGCTTCTGCGGGAGGGGCGGCGGGCGGCGGGAGAGCGACGAGGGGTCTCGGAGGGCCAACAACAAGCCCACCCACTCACATTCCCTCGACGAGAATGACCAGGCGAACTCACACACCACTACTGCTAGCGACAGGTATAAAAGACGAATTTCAGTTAAGGTGGGTTTCCACCAGAGGGGCGAGACGAGGCGAGGCGAGACGAGTTTTCCACTAAAAATTGCCCGCGCGAGCTCGCGCGAGGTGATTTCCCACCAGAGTGGCGAGGAAAGAATTGAAATCGCACAAAAATAAACTTATCACGAGAAGTGTGTTTCTGTTGCAGAGTTAATTTATAATCTATATCGGAAGTAACACGGTTCATTTTTACACGAACAAATATTTCAATTCACGCCTTGCACATCCTCGTCAATCCTGACTATTTCCACCAAAGACGCGCGACGCGAGGATTGAAAATTTGCCATACAAATTTCAATTATCGTCTCGCGTCGGCTCGTTTAGCCCCTCTGGTGGAAAATCGCCTAGGGTTTGAAATCATATCAAATTTCACATTAAAATTTACACTCTATGTCGGAAGCAATATGGTTCATTTTTACACTAACAAATATTTCAATTCACGCCTTGCACATCCTCGTCAATCCTGACTACTTCCACCAAAGATGCGCGAGGCGAGGATTGAAAATTTGCCATACAAATTTTAAATCTCGTCTCGCCTCGCCCCTCTGGTGGAAAACCACCTTTATTCTGTGGTAGCATGGCAAACTCCCAAAAATGTTTTAAGTATTTATTTATTCACAAAACTTACGTCTATCATAACAGGATATTTCCTAATGCAATAGCGTAGCATTAATTGTATACTTAAGAGTAGCATATTATACATAGTGACATATTATACATTTGTCGATACTTTCAGCTGTTCTATTGAAAGTTCTCAGCGCTCGCTTATTAGCGATTGGTTCAGTAGGTTGGTTCTTGTAGGAAGTAAACTTAATAAGGAGAGAGATTTTGTCCACCAGTTCGGCGTATGTTACACGTGCGAGGCGACCGAAGATACGTGTTACTATAATAAAGCCAAAATACGATTGAAAACAAAATGTCTCGATAGAAAAAAACCGGAAAGTGAGCATTCTCGTTAATATAATTTATAATGAAACGGTCGAATATTTATAGAACTATATGTTTTGTATTATAAAGCTTTAAATCTAACACCATCTCATTAAGACTATTCATAGGAGCCCTAAACAAGAGGAGCTCGGTGGCGTATTGGTTTGAGCGCTCTGATTTTGAATACGAAAACAAAGCAACTTTCGCCATGGTCGACCCCGGGATGGGTCACCCAAAATTTATAATCTCGAGCTCCTCCGTGCTTCGGAAGGTACGTTAGGCCGTTGGTCCCGGTTGTTACTGCAACTGCTTTAACCCACCTACCGGCATTGGGCCAGCGTGGTGGTGTTATGGCCCAAACTCCTCATGTGTTTCTTCCATGTAGGAAGGTCTGTGCCCAGCAGTGGGACGTATATAGGCTGGTGATGATGATGATGATGAAAGGAGCCCAAACACGCTATATCTGCTGTGGGTTTCTGAAGAATTAAGCATCCCGAAGACTATTTGATGGTGCAGGATTAGCTCTCATCAGGATCATCTCTTTAAAACACTGAAGAAACAGTAAACAAAATTTAAAATCAATCGGATCTGCGATAGTTAGTAAAATCATATTGTTATGTAGGAAATGAGCTGACAGTCATTCTGAACGCCTGAACTGATCTTCATAAATTATAACTGAGAGACATCCTGAACACATCAGCTTTCAAACAAAAACTGAATCAAAATCGGTCCATTCGTTTAGGAGCTACGATGGCACAGACAGACACTCCGACAGACCCTTCAAACTTGTAACACCCCTCTTGTTTCGTCGGGGGTTAAAAGCACAAGCTGAGTTTATTAGAGTCCATAAAGTAGGTATTGGATTTATTTATAAACGAGTGTTTTTTAAATCATTAAAATTAATGATTTTGATTATATAAAAAAAACAATAAGTTTCAATAATAGTGTTGCCTTTTTTCCTTGAACGGATAAAATATTATCTACTCTATCCCCCTCTATCTGGCCGGAACAATGTTCGTTCATCGAATAAAGTTTATTTTAATCAACTTTTTTTTCAGGTGACGTCAAGCCATGCGACGGCAAAATCCCCAGTTTCAAACCACCGTCGCATGTGTTTAGCGGAATGCTGCAGTACAAAATTTCCGATAACGATAACGTTACAAAAGTAATATGCTATTTAAGTTAAATATAACTGCGATGTTTCTAAGCCCAAATAACGTTGTAATGTAAAGTATTTGTCATTGTAGAGTATTGTTTATTTTTATTTGACGTCATTAACAACTATCTTAGTACCTATAACATAATGTGATTGATTTTACTGTATCGCTATACCAAAGTCCATTACAACAATAAATTATAAGCTTTGAACATACTTATAGTGATAGCTCCTCCGGCTATTTTATTGAAAATCCTTTAAAATAATTAATATTCTAAACTCTTCCAGGAATAATACAGTGGACTTATTAATATTAAATTAATTACCATAATTATAAACATTAACGTGGCTCTTAGTGTAAAAATTTAAATGGATTATTTATTGAAAAGACTGTTGAAATCAAATTATGTACCTACTTAATTATGTACTAGATAGCTAAATGTTGTTATTATAAGAAAAATGGTGACGAAAATGTACATAAATATTAAATTCAAAATTTGCCTAATGAAAAAAAAATCTAGGTTATACACTTTCATACAAATCGGTATCAATTCTTACGAAGATTAAATGTGTCCCTATAGTACGCATTTAATCTTCATAAGAATAAATAGAATTTCGGGAAATTAAGCAAATCTTTGGCTTGATACTTACTTGGTAATTGATGAAAATCTCTTATGTCATTACATAGCATTCCCAAATATTTAAGTCCTATAGATAAGCTACAAGCCTCATAAGGCATTAAATGTATGTGTCATCAACTCCTTACCCCTTTTCTGAATAGTTATAAAACCTTCATCAAGGAATCGAAACAATTTTATGGCTTATCTCTTGGATAGTAATTATTGAACTTCAAACTATTTGGGTAGGTACCTATTCAGACATCACTTTGAAAAGTTCCATTATTTTGGATTTACGAGACTCTAAGAACTTTTATCTGACGTCATTTAAAGAAGCACATTTTTGGTCCTACTAATATACCACATGGCTCCGCCAATTACCTTCTCGTTGAACTGGACAGATTTCAGCGTCGCCTGTTCAATCGGATTTAGACTGAAGAGGTTTTCGAGCTTATCCTATCTACCCTTTCCTAATCAGGAGCACGCGTGCTGGTCTTCGATGTCAAAAATTCACTGTCTCTACCTCAACATCACGCACAAAGAAGTTAAGTAACTCGTTTCTTTGTCTTACTTCCAGAACTTGAAACATTTAGCCAGCACATGTATTCCCTTCCTCCTATAACCTATAACATGAGTTTCTTCAAAAGAAGCGTGAAATAGCACCTTATGGGCCGGCAAGGTGGAAGCGGCTAAAACAGTCTCTTTTCAGCTGCAATAGCTGTCTTCGCATATGTACTCTTTTTACCGCTTGACATCAGGTGGTATCGAGTCATTTACCGTGCTTTGTATAAAAAAATGGGCGACACACATTTCTAACATCTGTTTTAAGACATAGTATAATGATTATTTGTTCAAAAGATAAAGCTATAAGTATTGTGATATTATTATTACCCCAAATGGTTTCCCCACCAATCTATTCCATAATCCTTATCCACCTTAGCAGAACTTCTAACGTGTGATACTAGAGTATTTCTTTCTGAATTTCTGTCGAAAGATAGTACCTCTCTAAAAGTAAATTGTTGGTGAAAGTTGATAATTTTCTATTAACAATAAACTATACACCAAACAGTATTACCAAAGAATTATTTAAGAAACATTATTTATAAGTTTAAGCAAATAGTTTTAATTTATTGTAATAGAAAATTAACGAGGGAATGAAGGTGGTTGACAGTGCCTCTTTTATGTAAGTAATTAAACAAAATCTCTTTAAATATTGTCTTAAGCGTGGGGTAAAGAGCACAAATCTCTTATATTATTTTTTTGTCAAATTAACACGTTCATTTAATTGTGCTAGAGAAAACCATATTTCTATTTCAAATCGCCTCTGTTCATAAAAAAAAATAGCTATTAAATATCACTAATGAATAAAATATGTTTCGTTGTATAAATTATTTAAAGTAAATCCAATTTCAACTTTTTCTTCCCTATTCTCGATTTGGTGCAATCAACTATCTTTTAGTTTATATTACGAAATGAACACTTCCATGACGGTAATATGAGAATGGTTTAATATAAATAATTATTTATAGTACCTAAAAATGTAATACAACTTAGATTTGTGATAATTTACTTACGCACTCACTTAAACGGGTACCCTTAAATTAGTTAATTATAAAAAGATCTCGACGTTCCTCAAACTTATTCGATTGTGTATTCGATGTTTTAAAATAAATATTATTCGTTAGTCAGATGTTGTATGTTATGTGTGAACATATAAATATTATTATGTATAATATACGAGATGTTACATACTGGTTGTTTTATTTCTATTTCTAATTTTCAAACTATAAATCAGGATATATCAGATTATTTGTTTGCAATTGTTTTAATTATTTAACGAGCCTTAAATTCAAATCACCATTATCATCAGCAGACTTTATACGGAGAGAAACACATAAGGAGTATATTATAAATAGCCAGAACAAACGGTATAATGTTAAATTACAAAGTATTGATTGACTATAGTACTGCCGCCCTTATAGCCTAATTTTTCAAAGTAGCATGTGTCAACATGCTACTTTGATTGTATAGTAGAGGGGCTAGAATGTGAATGTGGCGCCGTGATGAAGTCAGTCTGTATTTAACAATTTTGCAAACCCTGCCATCTCTATGCCTGTCGCTAGAAATACTGGGGTCATATGGAAGACGCTTGTGTTTGTGAAGGACAGTATAGAGGACAAAGAGCTGCCTGACAGTTAGGACTTTGGTCAATGAGTATAATTCAATGGTAGAAAATCGAATTGGTTTGAATGTCATAACCTTCAGGACAGCCCTCTGGGCTCTCTCTAGGCGTAGTAGCTGAGTTTTAGGCATTCCACCCCATGCCACTATACAATATGCAATCAGAGACTGAGCAAGAGAGTAGTAAATGACTTTCAAGGTAGAAAAGTCAACCACATCTCTTAAACTTCTGAATACATAAATTAGCTTCCTAATTCGTGAACAGGTTGCAAAGGCATGTTCCTTCCAACTTAAAGCATTATCTAAAATTACTCCTAAGTACTTGATGGATGAGGTATGCTCAATTGGGATACAGGAACATTTGCGCATTTCATGCCTTATGTTTTGGTTGCAAGTATGTGCCTGTATAGCTATTGGATGTAAAGGGAGTGACGATTTTGATGGGCAAAAAGTAATGAACTTGATTTTGTTCAAATTAAGTGTAAGGATATTATATGTGGGCCAATTCATAACAGCGTGTAAAGCATGTTCAGCATTCTGTGCAGCATCAGCCCAGGTAGTACCCTGAAAACAGCGTGTAAAGCATGTTCAGCATTCTGTGCAGCATCAGCCCAGGTAGTACCCTGAACCAACAAGACTGTGTCATCAGCGTAGGCTACTATTTTGGTGTTAGCCAGTGGAAGGTTACAGAGTTCGTTTACGTAAGTGAGAAATAGAGTAGGCCCAAGAACACTAACGACGAAAATAAAGCAATTTATAGTTTTATTTCAAACGGAACATTGACAATATCTACAATGTGCGTTTTCCTAAATAACGTTACAAACACAAGCAGAAATAACGTTACGCTGAATGAATGATAACGGACACCACTAGCCGAACGCCAGATGTCATTGAACTCTCGTTCATTCAAAAACAATTTAGTATGTCAATCGCGTTCGCCTCGAAATATTGTCCAATTGGTATATTACGTGCGACCGAACGAAGCTGTATTTAATAACAAACAAATCATTATTTTGGTATTAGAACAGTGTATATGTTAACAATGAGTGATACCTTGTATTTCGGAGGTGTGGAAGGGTAAGCATTAAGTCATTCTAATCAATATTTGAGTATACAATATGTATTTGAAAGTGGAAAGACTTACCTTGAGAAATTCCGAGCTATTTCGAAACAATAATTAGTTTAATTAACCTATAACTACCTGAATATTATTCTTTAGTTTAACTATCGTTTGTATTACTAAACTTTCAAGATTCTAAAAAAAATATTGAATCGAAACATCATGCATGCACAAATTAAAATAACATAATAATATTCTTTTTAAATGTCAATGACGAGAAATTGCCTCCGACAACTTTTAAATATTATTTATGCTAATGGCAAATGGCAGATTAACATTTTTGATGCTTGTATAATTATAAAGTGAATAATAAATGATTTTTTTACTAATTAGTAACTAACTTATTGTAATTATGGTGATATTACAGCATCGTTGTTATCAAACTTTGTTGTGGGTACGGAAAGCCTAACAATGTTTGTAAAATGACGGCGAGAATTAGAATGTTTTACTTATTATTTTATCGCACGTGTTTCGCGTTTACCAATCACAAGCCCCCAAAGATTGGCTTGTCCGACACGCCGACAAAACATTCGACAAGCAATTATAATCTCTAACGACTCTATGTTAAAGTTGAATAACAATTGTTTGCTGTGAAGAATTCGAGCTCTCCATCGCCGTCGGTAGTCGCCCTTGACTTTTGTTATATCACTTTACTAACAAAACCGCAGCTGTTATTGGTAAAGCGAGACAAATCAAACTTTACAGAAGATCACTATTAAGTACAAAAACATTATTTTTTTATTCCTGCGGTGAGTAAGGTCGCCAACGAAGTTTATGTTGAAAGAAGGTGGACTTGTCTCCTATCCCATCAACAAAGCACAACCTTTTGTTTTTCCGGATATAGGCTATGGTAACCGCTTACCTACCACCAGGTTGGCATACGGCCAATAACGGCTTGTTTACCACAATTTTACTGGCGTATAAAATAAAAAAGCCTCACCAAAGCAGATCCTGATGAACTGATCAGGAGTAGTGGAAAAATCCTATTTACGCTCGCAGCACTATTGACCCTCATCATCATCATCATCATCATCACCAGCCTATATGTATACATCCCACAGCTGGGCACCGGCATTCCTACATGGGAGAAACACATGAGGAACTTGGGCCATAACACCACCACGCGGGCCCAATGCGGCTTAGTGGAAAGAGGTTGCAATAACAACCGGGACCAACGGCTGAACGTGTCTTCCGAAGCACGAAGGAGCTCAAGATTAGAAATTTTGGTTGATCCATCCCGGGACCGACCATGGCGAAAGTTGCTTTGTTTTCGTAAACGAAACCAGAGTGCTCAAACCGTTACGCCACCGAGCTCCTCGTTGGATCCTCACTACCCGTTTACTTTTAGCGTAGGAGACCAGTTCCTGCTCCCGCTTTCTAAATAAGCTTTAGTGACCTTACCGCAAGAACCCAGCACTAAAAAGAAGTGCTATTTAGAAAATACGAGGTCGGAGTCCTAAACACGATGCGTCGATTTTTCACGCCTGACCAATTATGCCTGCTCTACAAAACTCAGGTCCGGTCTGGCGTGTAATATTCTTTTCCAGTGGGATGGCTCCGCTAAATATCTCCTCGATGGCCTAGCTAGACCGATTGCAGCGTCGTGCTGTACTTATCATTGGCGATGTAGAGGTCACGAACAGAATTGAACCTGTACAATTGCGTCACTTAGCGCCTGCTATCGGCTATGCCACGGACAGTGCTGTAAAGAGCTTTTGACCTTATCCTACCTTCACCCTTCCTCAGGACTACGAGTGCTTGCCTTCGGTCAGAGTTATCAAATCAGTTTCCACCTCAACATCACGTACAAACAAGTTTAGTAACTCGATTCTTTGTCGGACTTCCAAAACTTCGAATTCTTTGCCAGCACATGTGTTCCCGCCTTCCTATAACATGGGTTCGTTCAAAAAAGGCGTGAAACCTTTTATGCCGGCAAGGTGGAGCCGGATAGAGCTGTGTGTTTCAAGCTGCACTATCTGTCTTCGCAAATGGACTCCTCTTACTTTTCACATCAGGTAGTGTTGAGTAATTTGACGGGCTTTGTATAGTAAAAACTAAATTCCATCCACACACCTCCGCGGTAGTAAACTAGAACACCTGTGTATTACTGTAACATTTTCGGGTTTCAGGTGACAACAGCTGTCGACCAATCTCACCGTAGAACTAAATTCCTATACTCTGCTCATTCATCCGCCTTCTACTAGCCATCACGACCTCCCATGAGTTGTTGCAGTTATATTAACAACGGTTGCAGCCAGAGATCGTTCTTTATCGGCCCGCTCTCCACCACTCCGGACAGTTCTCCTGCCGTTCCGCAACCGTGGCACATTGTAATCGCAGTCTCCTCGTGATGTTTTACAAGTATCTCCGGTAGCACCTGCACTGAGGAATAAGAGAGCCCCCTCCTGTTGACCCACTTAGACCCCTTTAACCCTTGCACTTCAAGTTGGAGTCGGCATATTATTGTAGCAAGCGACTATATGCTTTGGTAACTTAATATTATCAGGCGAGTCAATAATTTGTTAAATTATGCCACTGTTGTATGTGATTAGTGATAACAAAAAAGTCCCTACTTATACTTACGTAGTCTTTATATTGGTATCCACTTGCTTCAAAAGAAAATACTTTATACAGAAATCTATAATGCTTTTTAGTAATAAAAACGCTTCAATTAAAATACCTAAATGGATAGAGCTGATGGCTTATTTTGCGGTACATTACATATTCATTATCAAACACAGATAAAAATTAAGGGCATGTTTAATTATCTCGATAAAGGGGGATTTCTGTCACTGATGTTCATAACTTGTCTACTGGAGATAGCTAAGTTGCTTCCTATAGGCACGTAAGCCACAATTCTTTCAGTCAATTCCAGTCCTAAGGGTTTCCGAAAGTTTTAATTATTTTTCTGATGATGATTCGCTGTAAAGTCTCTGATCTGTTGTGTCACGCTGTGAGAATATATTCTTCATCCTGTTCTACCATGATATAATTTGCCTCGTAGGTACCCCGCGGTCATTATTACCACAATCTGCCCCAGTACTACCACTAAGTTCATTTTACTGGATTCTGCTGATCAGTCCATATGGTCTGGAACTACGAAAAATAGCTTTGAGTTTAGTTCAAGAGTTTGTGGCTTTCAAATTAAATCAAATCATTTATTCGCCAAAACTACGGTACATGGTATCTTACAACAAAACATTGAGTATCTCATTTTTTACCAAATGTGGCATGCAAATAATAAATTAATAATTCAAAGTCACAATTCATAGTCATAATCATAACACAATACGAATTTCTTATTTTATTATCTACTTACTAATATCAATACTAATTATCTTATGTCAATACAATTTCGATCAATTTTGAGAAAAAAGTCATTTCGAAAGTAGAAGTTTTTAACTTTTAGCCACTTTGTCAAATGTATTTGAAATATTTCAATGGTTAAGAATTTTATTTCATTAGGTATAGCATTTTAGATTTTAACACACATTGCATCACATTGCTTTTGCTAAGTCAGTTTTGGATATGTCTTATATACTAGTCTCTTAGAGTTCCTTACATTACAAGCATGAACATCAGATGCATTTTTAAAGAGACTTATGTTACATTTAACAAAGTAAGCCACCTCAAGTATATATTATCATTCATTATCACAAGGAAGAGACAATATAACCAGTTCCCTAAAGAAAGGCCTACACGACTCTCGAGAGGATATGCCACATTATGGCTCTTACACATTTTTAGGCACTCTTAGGCTTTTACTGTAACACCATTACCAGTCAGTACAAGGACATTAATTATCAACTATCCTTTTATATCACAATGTACCAAGCCTCATTTAAAATTGCCCCACGTTCGGAATCACCCATTCTCTCCTAATTACTCAACAAATGATAAGTAGTTAAACTAGATGAATCCAATTTCTCTATTACTGCGTTATTCCTCTGGAAGTCTATGACAATTGAAAAATCAATTGTGTCCGGAACGCTTGACGGGTTAAAAGCTATATCACATATGAAGTGCAATATAACAGTAAAACACAGAGGCCATCTTTTCGACTACGTGACTACGCACTCGTTGAACTGACCATGTTAGCATTCGTAAATGTGATAAAGTACGTACTACGTACCAACTTGTATTAGAAAGTTGAGAGAGTGGTTAGTCTCCGGGGACAATATTGATAGTGATAATATTGTCTATTGATGAGTTAAATTACCTAACACTCATCTTCATGGACAAGCTTTTCAGGGAGCTGATGGATGGCAGACAGGACTGTGTTGCTGAAGACCGTAGTAGAAATTCTAGACTAAAAAATGAGCATAGATGCCAATTGCTGTGGGATCTCTTCAAGGGGCTATATGAATCAGCGCTTTCCATGTAAATATAAAAAGGTTTATAGGTTATGATAACCGCTTTGTTTATCAACCTTTATGCTGCTTTGCTTTGCAACTTTATCAATTTAAAACATAGGTACCGTCAAAAGTATGTAGTCCAAGATTCTTATTCTGACATTCATTTGAGTTTGGATCGCAAGAGATCATTGCCTTGAACAAAATTGTATCAAAATTATAATAGGTTTGTATTCTTGTTATTTACAAACTACTGGAACACATTCCATTCCATTTAGTTACAGGTAATAAAACAGTAACAACTTTGAAAGGTTTGCCTTCAGAAGGGACGGCTTTTATTAATTTATGATAGGCAGATACTTACTATTTAACTTGCCAAGACCAGTTACGGTTGTACCAAGTATAAAACGGCGAAATTCGTGGCAATTATTAACAGGAATACATCCTTAAGGAGCTATGTCACTGTAATTAAGAGTACCAAGTATTAAACGGCGAAATTCGTGCCAATCATCAGCAGGTATGCTTCCTTAAGGAGAGTCAGTAAGAGTAAATTTTTCATCAATTTCTATAGGCATAGGCAGAATTTTAATCATTTTACCAGACTTCATTGACGCTGAATTAGATGTTACATTATTATTTCAAATCTGACGTTTTGATTACTTTACAGCGATCGTGGGCACGGGAACGCTAAATATTTCAAATGTTTACTACCGTCATGTTACGGATTAGTTACATGTTCTATTTTGTATGTTTTTGAGTGTCATCGTCGGTGTTCACGCGCGAACCTAGGAAGAAGTCGCGTAGGCGAAGACAGCATGCGGCCTCCTTTTATTTGTATATTTATGGGTGACGGAAGCCGCCGATTATTTTATTAGTTTTTGTTTTTTGTTCTGTCATTCTATCTTTTTTCATACAATTTTTATTTTTATTACATTTTAATGAAGTACTTAAATATTTTTTTTCTTTAAAAACCCTAGTGTCACTGTTCGCGTGAACATTCGGCCTTATCATCAGATACCACGAGGTGAGATGGAGGCCCCTCACCTCGTGGTAACTGTTAGCAATAAAGAAAGACTACTAAAAGGAAACTAGGTTGATATATCAACTTACATGAGTCTGTATGTTGAGTTTGCGATGCTCATTTGTTTTCAATGTCTAAAAAAACTGAAAAGGAAAAAAAAATTAATTTTAAGTAGGTAGGTACTCATCCCCTAGAAACATGTTTTTGGAGTTGGTGCTAAGTTGTTTACAGAAATAATAGAACGTGAAGCACCAACTCCAAAAAATAGGTTTCTAGGGGATGAGTACCTACTTAAATTTAATTATTTTTTTATTCTTTTCAGTTTTTTGAAGTAGGTTTTAATTTTTGTTTTCATAATTTTTAGTGATAACTAACTAAGGTCCAAGCTAGATGGGTGACCGTCAACTTATATTGTTTCCCATAATCGTACAAAAAAGTCATAGGAAAGCAAAAATCCGTAATTACGCATACGTAGACGACTTATGATATCAGTTTGATTTCAGTTTTTTTTTTCTATTTAAAAACCAAAGTACCCAACTGATTATGAAAAAATTTTTATGGGACCAAATGGCAACTATTCTGCATCGAACAAAAATAATCACTTAAATCGGATCAGTTATCTCGGCGTAATCGGTGTACATTCATAAAAAAAACATACCGGCTGAATTGAGAATCTCCTCGTTTTTGAAGTCGATTAAAAATATCATCCGCCACATTTTCGCGTCCTTCAACGTAAATGTAGAGCATGGCTTACACAGGCTTGAATATGTTGTTAAAGGTCACTTCCCGTTCAGCCCGCATTCCGAATGGCAAAATTCGAATAGATATCCATTAAACCATACATATACAATGAAACTTGATAGTTTGGTATTGCTACGTGTTGTACAGCATTGGCTTTAAGCTTTTTTTCTGTTTTTGATGTACCTATGTTTTCTTTTCCATAAACTTATATTACAAAAAATAATGACAAATACCTTCTTAGTAAATAATAATGCTGCTATTTCATTTCTTACTTAACGAATTAGGATTATCTATTTAATATTAGTAATCAGATAATTGACGATGGAAGATATTTATGAAAACGTTTACCAATCATTTGAATTAAATGAACTACAATTTTCGTACTTTGTCCAAATCAGACAGTAGTAAGTTAAGTACATAGGTAGATCATTTAAATTTAAAAACTGGTTTCATCTTTGTTATTCGTCTCTAGAAAAATCTTCTAGAAAATCGGTTTAAATAAATTGTCTTGTAATTTAAAAAAAAAACATACAGACGAACTGATAACCTCCTCCTTTTTTTTAAGTCGGTTAAATACTGGCATCTTTGTCAGCTATTTAGACGTTCACTGTTTGGCAAATCCTCCAGACTCCGAAATTAGTAGAAAAGAGAATATTTAGAATGAAATATTTAAAGCTTTACTAAAAGATTGATGCGAACATGCCATTCGACTTTTGTCACACGATAAGTTTAATCCTCTTGCCAAAATCAGTTCACTTTACCACGTATAGATACTGTAACAAACAACACATTTATTTCTGTAAATAAACAAGTGCTGGTAAGCACACGTGCAGTGTAGGGTTCCGTAGTTGCTGGATTCCGTAGTTCCTAACTAGTCCCCTTCAACAACAAGCCCCCGTTCTAAGTCTGCATGGACTTAGAAGTGCTTATTTGATATCTACTAAGAACATGTTATGGTCATACGAACAGCCATGAGCCTCTACAATTGCATAGAGACATTGCGTTGCTTAGCGCCTTCTATCGACTATATTATGGGCAGTTCTCTGAAAAGCTTATCCCACGTTCCCTCTTTCTACTAAGGAGCACGCGTGCCAGTCTTCGGAGTCACCAATTTACTGTCTCCACCGAAACGGCACGTACAGAGATATTTAGTGACTTGTATTTTTGTTGTACTTCCAAAACTTGAATTCTTTGATAGCAAGTGTTCGCTATAAAAAGGAGCCTTATCACAATGAAAAGACACTTTTTATGCCGGCAAAGCGGAGACGGCTAGGATAGTGTTCATAACCATAAGCCATCAGCTGTCTTCACATGTTTTTTTTTTATACAAAGCACGACAAATAACTCAACACAACCTGATCTGAAGCGGTAAGAAGCGTCCTTGCGAAGACAGCTAGTGCAGTTCAGACACTGCCCTAGCCGCCTCCACCTTGCCGGCCCAAAAGGAGCTTTTTCACGCCTCTCTTGAAGGAACCCATGTTATAGGAAGGACGGAACACATGTGCTGGCAAAGAATTCTAAGTTCTGGAAGTACGACAAAGAAACGAAGTACTAAATTTCTTTCTGCGTGATGTTGATGTGGAGACAGTTGATTGATGACTCCGAAGACCGGCACGCGTGCTACTCAGTAGGAAGGGGGAAGGTGGGATAAGGTCTAAAAGCTCTTCAGAGCACGCTTATGTGGACTCTTCTTACCGCTTCCTATCAATAGTGTTGAGTAATTTGCCGTGCTTTATATAAAAGAAGCTATCGGACAACACCTCACCGCGATGGGATTGACGAGACATAAATTGATCCACGTCAAGTATAGAGTTCGGCAATCTTAAATGTTATTTTTTCAAGATTTCAGTTTACTGTTTTGTTAGAGTGATTAATTTGCCTTTCTTAAGCTAAGAGTCTCTGAGGTAAGGCGCAGCCAGACGGACAGAGGGTCGGATATGGGGGAATTATATAATAACATAAGGGGTCCCTTATTGTCTTCGGTACTCTAAAAAGTAATATCTATCATATCTCCGCGATACACGTACCACGAAGCCCTTATCTATACTATCTCTAAGATATCGATTGGATCATGAACTTGGCATTGTCTTTGAGCACTATTTTATCAGCTACTTACCTTTATGTACTAATTGGTTCATGTGACTTTGTAAAAATCTGAATTGTAAGTGACATTATTAATGTACTATGTTTAATTGCTAAAAGGAAAGCAATTTGGGAAAGGTTAAGGATATTGTTGAAGATTTTGTGATACGTGATCAATATCATCAGATATAGTAAAGAAAGTCCCTATCGCAACCCTCTGGTGATGTAATCGGTGATCGGTGACACTTCTGTGGCCCTGAGCTTTGAATATTGTACAGCTCGCCACCTATATCTCTAAATGACACCTTATAATCATCAATATCAAACCACCAGACGGCTATTACAATATGAGCCTATTGTAGTTGCCGTCAACTTGGTCCTTTAGCCGTCAGAGTGGAATCCCCAAAACAAGGTATATTGACAATTGACACCATTGAGAAAGTTAATAGAAAATTGGAGAATACAGCTATTCGCGGTAACCAGTTGGTAACCCGTGTCCGTCGCTGATGGATCGACGTTTGGCGAGAGGTCAGATGTTTCTTTATAAAATATCGAGTTACTTTTTAGATTCGCCATTTTTGTTGCAGAATTTGTGTATCAGATGCCCTGGGACAGGTTCCCGTTCCTTTAAATTGTTTTCCACCCCGTTAACTGGGACCAAGTATGCTGGCAATACATTTATTTTTAGATCATGCAACGATTACAATAATAAATTCAATATGCTAGATGTTTTTGATAACAATCTATTAAATTTTAAACGGCAAGATAAGACATGTTATTTGATAATAGTTGAATTATTGTAGTATTTATATTTAAGTGCATATTTGAAACAAGTTTTTTTAAAATTTAATAATAATAATGATATTCATATTATCTAGCCCAAAGTACCTAAGCATCATTTTTAAGAGCTTGCGTTATTGATACTAGTTAGATAACGGAGAAATAATGATAATATGTAATTTGTATATGAATACTAGAAATATACTAAATAAACATATTATGACTCGTAAACAAATGCTCGTACTCATCATACAAATATTTGCTCCTACCGAGATTCAAACCCCAGACCTCCAGACCGAGTAGCCTGTATAGCAAAGGGTACAGACAGGGGTCGTCAATAATATTTTTAATGTTTATTTTTTTGTTTTCTTACGTAAGAAGCACATTATTGAATTTCTTCAACCTTTTAAATTACGAGATATGCCTGTTATCAGTAATATGAGGAAATTTCACTGATTAATATGTTACTTTAACTGTGTCCCAATAAATAAATATATAAACTTACAACTAGAAAGTCGTTTCATATCAACCATCGACCTAAAAATATTGTAAACACCAACTACATCAAAACACACATCAGAATCTTCTATTAAAAATGCGAAAGTTTGAATGGACGGGTGTTTGTTACTCAGTCACACCAGAACGGCTGAACGACTCTGGATAAAACTTTGTTTAGAAATAGTTTATAGGCTGGAATAGCACATAGGCTGCTGTTTGATCCCGAGAATGCGTTCCCATTAGGATTTACGCAGACGAAGTCGCGGGCGGAAGATCCGTATATCGTTCTTTTCCTTTTATGTTATCGCTTAAAGCTTATTAATATTTAGAAGTGACGCAGTTGTTCTAAAGATAAGGATAATTGGGCGTTGAACAAACAAAAATGTGAAAAATACTTTTTAGTATCAAGAGATAGGAACGAGTCAACATGATAAAATGTTTTTATTGGGTTTCATAAAATGCAACGTCAACTGCAAGTGCTAGTTGTTTATCAGATACTTTATCAATATCTGGGAAAATTTATTGATGTTAAGCTTTATTAAAAATGTTAAGCTGTATTAAAAATTTATTTCTGAAAAGTTCCCATGGTTTTGCAATTAGACTAGCATCTACATGTGACTGTAGACCTCACATAAAACTGAAAAGCCTTTAGTTTTTGTGCGTTAATATACAGGGTGGTGGGTGCCGTCAATACGACAATAAATGGAAACATGGGCTATTTTAGTTCGTAGAAACAGTTTGCCACTTTCAAAAACATCTTATTTGTTTGATAATTTCATGACATTTGTATAAAATAATATAACATTGACTGCATTAATTCATAGAAATGTCATGAAATTATCAAAAAAATAAGATGTTTTTGAAAGTGGCAAACCATTTCTATGAACTATTATAGCCCATGTTTTAATTTATTGTCATATTGACGGCACCACCCTGTATAGTCACGATCCTTAGTAGTGAGAAAGCAAAGAACACTTTACTTACAAGTATAATTATTTGGGATATTTACCATATAATTTGTTCGTAACGAGTTCTAGATATTTATTTTATTAATTTTACTTGTTTTTTTAAGTGATATAGAAAATAAGACACTTATTTTCCTGTTTAATAGGTTTTGATAGCCATTTTAAATGTTAATACTTAACTATTTTATATAGGCATATTAGATCTAGATTATAAATCTTCATTTTCATCTTTTGCAGAGGCGCAACACACTCCAACCTCATTATTTGCGATGGTACTGGCAGAGTGGTTGGCACAGCCAGAGGACTTGGAACCAACCATTGGACACTTGGTATCGAGGCATGTGCAGACAGAATCCTGGAAATGGTTCGATTGGGAAAGGAGAGCGCTGGTATACCGCTGGAGAGACCATTAGATTCTTTGGTAAGTATAATGCCTACCTGATTGCAATAATGTGAATTAAAATGTGTGTCTACAATCTGAATAGTTATCCGTATTTAATTAAATTTACTAAGCCGTGTAAAACTGTCGGGGTTATATGACAGTTGAAAACCCATTCTGTCTGGATTCTGTCATGCATTTATGTTTATAAATGCATGCATTTATAAATGATAAAATTTGCAATTTTTAAAATAAATATCCAAAACCCTACAAAAGACGAGCACCCTACTATCTGAATGAAAGTTTTAACGTAACCAAATGTTCGTTTTTAACCATTCTGTAGGTTTGGGTGACTCTCAACGACATTTGTCTCTTTCTATAGATAGACCGAGATAAAAATCGCTCTGAGACTTTTAACGCTAAGCAAATGTTAGTGTAAACGAGCATAAGATCCCTACCTAGGTGTCAGGAGTTCCATAGCAAAGGTCTTTTTTAATATAATTTAATCTACATGTTGATATTTAACAGAGTAAAATAACGTTCATATGTAATTTTGTCTCTATGACACGTAATTGTTCTTCATTAATAATAACAAAAAAAAAAACAATTTATTTATTTATTTATTTTAAAGAATACTTAACAGGTAACAGTTATGATTATAAATAGTACTTATAAATGCATGAGACTTAAAACTAAACTATTACCTATGAACAAGTATCCCTAGCATGTTGATAAAAGTTGGGTTAATATGATTAGAACATTGCTTATACGATATTTTCCTCTTGCGAAATTAAATTAATAAGTAAAAATTAAAAAGCTATAACAGTCATTACAATAATTTTCGTAATAGACCCCTGAAGACATCTAGACTGACATTGAAAATATCAATTTCACGATTGCTATGAGTCAGATCATTATATTGTTATTAATTAAAAATTTTAATGAATAAAAGGGTAAAAAGTTTTATAATTTCAATGAAATGAAAACTTTTTTCCTAATTAACGATACCAGTCTAAGTCTACTTACAGTAAATTCAGTTATTAATACTTATTACATATAACATATTAACTTTAAGGTCGATTAACCAAGTGAAACGCTGCACATTTCGTAGTTTCGACACAATTCAGTACACGTACGCCTATATGCCAGAGGGGGATATTACGTCAAACCGATACCAAATAAAATGTTCGTTATTGCCACATGCTTGGGTAACGATAAACATTATGACGCCGGTGAACTACTGACTGAACTTATCAATCAAGATATCGAATTTGTTTACTATTATAATCTAGTATATGAATGTACTAACCTTGAGCCGTTCACTTGATTGTGTATTAGATCTACATCAAATATAAGCTCAAGAGCTTAGCAGTTAACAAGCATAGTATTCTATATTGACATAAACTAATCAGCAATTACTTTTTGTCTAATGTTTTCGCGTTTTCGCGGGCACTTTTGAACAAAACCTCTTTACCGGATTCAACTCGCGTGTAATTAGACGTAACTTTACTTTTACTCGTCGTCCCACGATCTCGGTAATGTGGTTTTATTACTAATCTGCAAAGTTAATAATGTAGAGTCTTCAATACGCTTACACTTTCTTAGATCAATTTTCTAAATTAAAAAATCTACCCGGTGCCTATTTTTGTTTTACGATCTAAGTTTATATAATATCTCCATATTCCATCTTAATTTGAAAGAAAAAGATGGAGTGACAATGCCGGTTTCATTAAAAGTGATAAAGACAATACAAATGCTATTATAAATGTTATTGTTACACCTAAACAATATAAAATGATTAACCTTGTGGTTACAATGATGTAGTTCAAATCTAGACAACTTCAAATACAATTCGGATTCGTTAATGAGATATCTATCAGCATCGATTCGTTTGCTTACTACAAAGTTATAATGCCATTGAAATTAGTAAATTAATTAGGTATTGAATAATACAAGAACCTTGAAGCTTCTGCTCAATACAAAGTTTTACTTTTTATGTTAGAATGGTGGCAAAAAGCGCAAGCCTACCTGATGATAAGCAATTACTCAAAATCGAAACAATGATAGACGTAAAGTTTTATCGAATGGAAATAAATATTTAAATTAACAAGTAGTTAATAATGATTTAAATGCAGGTACGCTATTAGATAAGGCACACATAATACCTAAAAATTTTACGCATCTCAAAATGCCGATGTTAATTTATTGATCCAGTATTCAAAATTTATTGAAAAACAAGTTGTCCTTGCAGTTAAATCATACAAACAACTTTCCTATTCCTCTTGTGGCAGCATAAAATATCATTGATGTGTATATAGTTTCATATATGGTCATGAGGGGAAATATCGTTTGTTAGTTGAGTGGGACCCGGGAGAGGCCAGAACCCACGGCACGATTTTTTCACCGCTCCCGCACCGAGCTCTGTGGGTTCTGATAGAAGCAATTTTTTAACCCCCGACGAAAAAAGAGGGGTGTGTTATAAGTTTGACGTGTCTGTCTGTGTATCTGTGTGTCTGTCTGTGGCATCGTAGCGCCTAAACGAATGGACTGATTTTGTTTTTTTTTTTTTTTGTTTGAAAGCTATAATTTATGAACATCAGTTCAGGCGTTTGATGAATATCAGCTCATTTTCTACATGATAATAGGGTCTTACTAACTTTTACACATCCGATTGATTTGAAATTTGGTGTACTGTCACTTCGGTGACATTCCCATGACATACTATCCTTGCGCTGATCCTATACCACCAAAAAGTCTGCGAAATGCTCAATTCTTCAAAAACTTACAGCAGATATAGTGTGTTTGGGCTCTTTTGAATAGTCTCAATGAGATGGTGTTGGATAGATGATTAATGACGCCGGGGGTTACTTATTTTTTTTAATTTTGTATTTTATTTAACACACGCGTGAATTTATTGTGCTTCATTATATTATATTTTATCTAATTCAGTAGTAATTTCATATTGTGTTGGATGAACAATTTTGAATCTATCATCGTCAGAGTAAAAATTGTATTCCTCAACTTTATAATAACCGGAATATACATGGTGTGCATTATCTTAATTTCAACATCAATTTATTAGTATAAATACTTGTAGCCTTCAGTTTCAATCAATGATAATTCCTTGCCAGGGTTTGACGCTCTCCGGGTGTGAGCAGGAAAGCAGCAATACTGAACTAGCAACGCGTGTGAAAGAGAAGGATGGCAATTGCGCCCGCGCAATTTATGTCGCATCAGACACAGCCGGATCACTGTTTACTGGAGCACCGGATGGTGGAATGGTAGTGATAGCTGGTAAGCAGAAATCAATTTTGTACTTTAAATTAATAGCTACAAAACTGTGATTTCGCTGACACGGAAATTTGAATATAAGACAGTATGGTAGCAGGTGGAGAAACATTCTATTATTTAAGGCGATCTCGGATATTCAGCATTTTTGGTACAGTAAAGTTAAGACTAAAGACTAATAGATATTTATTTATCATAATCATAATTATAATCATTTATTCCGTGCACATAGGTACAAATATAGATGTTCACACAGTTAAAAACTCAAAATAAGTTTATTGCCTAACTATTCAAATTAACCAGACATGACAGAGAGACAGACATAATGACATTGTTCGATAATATTACTAGGTGGTAGACCCGTATGTAGGGTCGTCTGGGTAGGTACCACCGCCTTTCTTATTTCAGCCGTGAAACAGTTCGCTGAGTTTCGGATTGAAGGGAAAGGTAGCCAGTGTAATTACTGGGTATGGACGGCATTTCATCTTAGGTCCCAGGATGACAAAGCACCTGCAGTATCAAGTGATTTTTCCTTGTTATTGCAGATGTCTATAGGCGGCGGTAACCGCTTACCATCAGGTGGGCCGTCAGCTTGTTTGTCATCTAGTTGCATAAAAAAAAATTTGATAGGAGTTTTTGGCGATCCGAAAAAGCTTCCGAAAAATCTTTATTCAATTTGTCCCTAATTAAATAAAGATTTTCATTTCATTTCAGTTATCCTTACAAGCGTGTTTTCCAGAAGTGTGTTTGTGTTTCACTTTGTCGCTTGCGTTGCGTGCGTGTAAGCTATTGTTCTATTTTCCTCGTGCTGAGAAGTCATATCTCTGTCTCTCTCTTGCCCAAAACAAAGTTCATGAGGTGTCTCCCAAATGACAGTCATGAACCCTACCAGTTATTTGGACGGGAATGAATTCACTTGACTCCGGAAGCCTGATAGGCCTTGACACAAATTTACTCAATGTTACTTAACGTTTACAATATTCGATAATAAGTTCAATGACACACAATCAATTGGTTCGTTTATATTGGAATTTAGATGATTAGAAGTTAACTCCATTCTGGTGTTATACCGATAGCAAAATAAATAAAAATAACAAAATAAAATCATTAAAATTATTATTTTTGGTTGGTCTAAAAATCTTGGATCGAACTGAACTGGTGGAAGATACCTAGATGTGGCGATTCCCGAAATCTTTTAACAGTGGGCCCCTCACTCAATATTTCAGAAAGATATGGCCATTTTTTAAAATAAAATACTCACTTAAATTAGTAATTTAATAAATTCCATTGGGTATTTTTTCTTCAATGTGTCAGCTTGATCCGTCTCGAACGTTTAAGACGCTATTTGCTACGTGGAATACTACTATTACCTAATATTAAGCATGTTGTTATAATTATTATAATTGTTTGATTGAACAGATAGATTTAAAAAATATATTTCTGTATATGTATAATAGATATATATGTATAAGGTAGTGTTTTAATGAATTTGAGGATTAGGTATTATTAAATTTCTTACGATTATTTATAAAATAGTTTCGCTGTTTTATAAGTAGTTGAGCGGTAAGTAGTAGCTTTGGTGAGACAATATCGTTCAAATAAAATTTATTTTATTTATTTATTCAATGGCATACACAATAGATGACATTTAACATTAGCACTAAACAACATTTCTAAAGCTACTAACAAAACCGACATCCAAAGACGTGCATACACAGTAACACATAAGATGCGCAAACATTTGGTTGGCATTATAAAGTGGACACAGGAAAAGTTGCATGAAATTAATGTTTTGTTCTTTTGACCTAAAATCTCTCATATATCCGTGAATAATTCATAATTTTTAATACGCAGGAAAATTAAGATGTCGAGTAGTCTTTGTAATACAAATGTTACAAATAATATTGCCGTGTCAACATTAAAATTTATATTAAATAATATTAAATACTTTCAATTTCAATAATTATAACCATTAATTATTTATTAATACACATTTAATGCTCGTGCAACGTTGTTTTTTTTTATACGTCTAGGTTGGTAAGCGGTTACAGCCGCCTATAGACATCTGCAATTACAAGGAAAAAATCACTTGGTATTGCAGGTGCGTTGTCATCCTGAGGCCTAAGATGAAATGCCGTCCATGCCCAGTAATTACACTGGCTACCTTTTCCTTCAATTCGAAACACAGCGAACTGTTTCACGGCTGAAATAAGAAAGGCGGTGGTACCTACCCAGGCGACCCTACATACGAGCCTACCACCTAGTAAAAGTTGTATAGATAATTAAAGCCATGTGTTGTTTATTCCGCCTGCAGCGGTTAAAGTTTTCGTTATTAAATCAAAACACAAAAAAACATAATATTTTTTCAGATCTTGAGGCCTGCCTACTTAGTTTGATCAACAACTTCTGCGACGCCCTGTTTAAAAGACACAGAAATTCAAATACTAATTGTTTGGGTACAAAAGATGCGTCATAATTAGCAGTAGGTATTGGAATATACCGCTGCACTGTTTATTAAGACGATATTTTATTAATAAGTGGTGGACACTCGAGGTTTCGCCCGCGTGGATGTCTCGGTTAACGCTACAAATAATAATCATCACCAGCCTATATACCTGGGCACAGGCCTTCCTACATGGGTGAAACACATGAGAAGTTTAGGCCATAACACCACAACGCTGGCCCAATGCGGGTTGGTGGGTTCAAGCGGTTGCAGGAACAACCGGGACCAACGGCTTAACGTGCCTATTATCCTATTATATCCATATTATCCATATTATTCTATACCCTTACCAAATTTCATAAATCAGTTCAGTGGCTTAAGCGGAAGAAGGCAACCGGCAAACAGATATGTATTTATAATATTAGTGTAGGTAGATAATAAATATGACATAGCATCAAATAAGTTTGTCATAAATCATTCAGACATCATCCAGTAATTGAAAGCGAACCTTGAACTAACACAAATCGAACCAATGCGGTTTAGTAACACCATAATGCTTGAGAAGATAGTAAATATAGTATTTGTGTGGCAATGACATTTGCACCAATAGGACTAGAGAAGTGGGTCAGTCTTCACTGTGTAATCAGAATGATACTCTCCTGAACCCTCACGATAGCCTTTCAACTTGGCATTGCATAATAAACAATGAAGCTATTATAAAACCCACCCATAATAATATTGTACATGCGAAAGTAACGCAGCCCTTCTATTACGTTTTCTCTCTAAAATATAAAGGCATTGAGATAGAGACAGATAAGGATACAGATATTAACTTCCCATCGCGAGAAAAAAGACAACTCTTTTGAGAATGATTTTACCTAGTTTCGGGTTATATATTTTTTAATTTGGCTTTTTTGAAATGAAAATATCTTTATTCAATTAGGCCCCCCAAGAAGCACTTTCGAATCGTCAAAAAACCCTTATGTCTATCACATAAAATAATATTTACTAACAATGTCATAATGTTTGTCTTTCTGTCTTGTCTGGATCTACGTAAGCTAACATTTGATTTTCATATCACTATTGATTATGAAAACAAGAACAATAGCAGAAGAATAAAAAGTATTAAATCCTTATTGTAATGCTGAATTTCGCGTAGAATTTATGTGGACGATAATTTTCAAGAAATTATTATAAAAGGGTAAGTACTTTCATTAAACATGAATTACATTAGGTTCGACTGAAACTGCTAAACATTTTTAATTTAAAAGTAAATCTCGTTCCCTCATTGTCATTAATAGTCATTATACAGAAAAAGAAAGCAATAATTTATTCAGAGCTGTCAATTACATTTAGATAGCTTTAAAGAAACCATAAACAGTTTTTGACGATGTGTACGACGAAACGAGTTCAATAAGGTTGAAAATTGTATTCTTCTTTCTAAGAATCCATTATCATTTTGTAAAATTAAATTTAGATAAGCTTTTTAGATTTAGCTTGTGTTTCGAAGAATTACAGCCATTACCTACATTTCAATGTAAATACATTGCTAACACTGAAGGACTTAGTACAAATTTCTTGTTTACTATCTCCACTTCTATTCACTAAACGGTATTCATTATGCCATCTTTAATCTTATTCACTAACTCCTAGAGTTCATTTTGCTTATTACTGCTTGCTATGACATTAAAGAACAGTTCGTGATGACTGATGACTGTATCGTTATTGTAATGTGCACGTATTCCCAATGAATGAGTTGTCATTATGGTCCACAACATAGCAACGTTTTGGAAAGACTTAATTCAGTCGGAATAAGATTGGTTTTGCAGTGCCACTCTTCCGTCTCGCAGTCAAATGGCGTGTAAACTACAACCATACAAGATAGGAACAGAATATTTTACCTATTATAGTCGAATTCGCATATCAATTTTACGATGAATTTCATTTTTGGTAGTATTTGTTATCTTTTGGACTGGGTTTTTAGAATTTTACGTTGCCGACGCGTTACTATCTCGTCTGCGTTTCTCAAATAGACAACGACGGTTACCAGTGCTAGTCAAGTGGCATTGGATTGGAAATCACTTTTACGTGAAAGTATGTCTTTTTTTATATATAAAGCACGACAAATGACTCAACACCACCTGATGTGAAGCGGGAAGAAGAGTCCATATGCGAAGACAGCTAGTGCAGTTCAGACACTGCTCTAGCCGCCTCCACCTTGCCGGCCCGAAAGGTGCTTTTTCACGCCTCTTTTGAAGGAACCCATGTTATAGGAAGGAGGAAACACATGTGCTGGCAAAGAATTCCAAGTTCTGGAAGTTCGACAAAGAAAAGAGCTACTAAATTTCTTTGTACGTGATGTTGAGGTGGAGACAGTGAATTGATGACTCCGAAGACCGGCACGCGTGCTCCTGATTAGGAAGGGGGAAGGTGGGATAAGGTCAAATAGCTCGTCAGAACACTCCGTGATATAGCCGATAGAAGGCGCTAAGCGACGCAATGTCTCGACACAATTGCAGAGGCTCAAAGTTGTTCGTGACCTCTACATCGCCAACGATACGGACAGCACGACGCTGCAAACTGTCCAGGGCATCAAGTAGGTACTTGGAGCCATCCCACACGTGCGAGCAATATTCCACGCAAGACCGGACCTGAGTTTTATACAGCAGGCATAATTGGTCAGGCGTGAAATATCGACGCACCTTGTTCAGGACACCGAGCTTCCGTGTGGCTGTTTTGATCACAGTTTCGATGTAGTTCTGATGCGGTCTGTCTTTATCATGCGGTAGCTTTATTAGACGTCATTCTTATCTGCTTTAGGGTGTCAGAGTTTGGATGCTATGTATTCTTAGTATATTAAAAAACTTACGTTTCTTAAGAAGCATAATTTCTGCAACGCAAAATTAGAAAGAGTACTGTATTCAGCACTTGGGTGTCTTTTATATTGGACGGATTTTATATTGGATGTAGTATATATTGCATAGGAGACAGGGGTGATTTCACACGTGCGAGCAATATTCCACGCAAGACCGGACCTGAGTTTTATACAGCAGGCATAATTGGTCAGGCGTGAAATATCGACGCACCTTGTTCAGGACACCGAGCTTCCGTGAGGCTGTTTTGATCACAGTTTCGATGTAGTTCTGATGCGGTCTGTCTTTATCATGCGGTAGCTTTATTAGACGTCATTCTTATCTGCTTTAGGGTGTCAGAGTTTGGATGCTATGTATTCTTAGTATATTAAAAAACTTACGTTTCTTAAGAAGCATAATATCTGCAACGCAAAATTACAAAGAGTACTGTATTCAGCACTTGGGTGTCTTTTATATTGGACAGATTTTATATTGGATGTAGTATATATTGCATAGGAGACAGGGGTGATTTCGAACGAGACCGTCGACAAAAGATAGTTGATAATCTCTTTTGCTGGGTTAGAGCAGACCCATGTTCAATGGCTGGCATATTGACTAGCTTACAGAAGCTCTTACCTTTAATCTCTGAGAATTCTGGTTATCATCATCAATCAAGTACAAGGATCTATTTTTAACCGACTTCAAAAAGAAGGAGGTGATCATTTCGGTTGGATGTTTTTTTTTAATTTAGATATGTACATACACCGATCCGATTTACGTGATTCTTTTTTCGACCGATGCGTAATAGTTGACATTTGGTCCCATAAATATTTATTTAAAATCGATTGAGGAGCTTGGTTTTTAAATCGAATTATCTGGAATAATTAAGTCGTCTATGTATGGGAAGTTGTGGATATTTTCTTTCCTATGACTTTTTAGTAAAACGATACGATAGTAGGCACCAAATATATGCTGGCGGTCAATTTTAGTCGGTAGGTACTTATGCCCTAGAAACAAATTTTTTGGAGTTGGTGCTTCACTCTTTATTGTTTCTGGAAACAAATAAGCACCAAATGCTAAAATTCTACGAAATAAATACCTACTAAAATTATAATTATTTTATCGATGTTTTGAAGTCGGTTTTTATTTTTGTTTATGAATTATCATGTTTCTATTTCAGGTACAGGATCAAACGCTTTACTGAGAACACCGGAGGGTGAACAACATGGCTGCGGTGGCTGGGGATACTTGCTGGGAGACGAGGGCGGTGGTGAGTGTCAGGATAAGAATCTGAATATAGGTACTGCTCTTAGTGCCTCGGAGAACAGATTTTTGTTATTTTTTATATACAACTAGATGACAAACAAGCTGACGTCCCACCTAATGGTAATTGTTTACCGCCGCCTATACACACCTGCAATAAAAGGAAAAATCACTTGATATTGCAAGTGCGTTGTCATCCTTTTTTTTTAACCAGGAGAAATCCATTGACGGACCTACCCGCCACTAGCGAAGTAGCGGGCGTGTGCGGGGCTCGCCCAGCGTCTAACTTGACCCTGGGATTGACCCGCTTGACCCGCTAAAACTCCTGCATAACTCTCGTGCCTTTCGCGGAAGCGGTCTGGGGTCTGCGAAGCAAATTCACCAGACCACCCCCAGGCGACCCGGCCTTACGGCCTGGTTCTGCGCCGATGGAGATTGCCCAGAGTTACTTTGAGCAATCTCAGACGTGGCGGCCTTTGTATTGCGCGCGTGGGAGCTACCCGACGCACGCGGCCGCACCTAGGGCGCAGGCAGACGGGCGATCGCCGCCCGCCTTCTCGCGCCCACCCGTCTACGCCGGAGAGGGGCGGCCAGAGGATCCTCTTCCCGTGACCTCTCCGATGCCTCCTTTTGCGTGAGAACCCTCTCGCAGAAGGAGGCTACCTCCCATACCCTCTCACTGTCAACCATGGCTTGTACCATAGTTGACAATGAGAGAGGACCGCCGCCAAGCGCCGCACGCAGCTCGCGCCGCTCAAGTGCGTTGTCATCCTGGGGCCTAAGATGGAATGCCGTCCATGCCCAGTAATTACACTGGCTACCTTTCCCTTTAATCCGAAACACAGCGAACTGTTTCAAGGCTGAAATAAGAAAGGCGGTGGTACTACCTACCCAGACGACCCTACATACGGGCCTACCACCTAGGAAAATATATAAGTATATGTAATACCTACATCTCAGTAGGTACCTATTTGAAAGTGGCAAACCTATGAACTAATATAGCCCATGTTTTAATTTATTGTCGTATTGTGGTCACTTAGCATTGGAATTATTCTTCAAAAAGCATTTTTTTTTACAAATCTTTTAGCACGTGCAGTTCACGCAAAAATGTAAAACAATACTGGATCTGTCGATTTTAAAATATAAGTATCAATAATTTCCAATTTGACGTTAATTACGTGCGTGCACTATTTGTTGGATTTTTCCCACGCGCTGACAAGTCGTTATCTCTTTCTCTTTTGGACAAAGACAAGTTCACTCACGATCACGAGGCATCGCTATAAGCATTCTAGATAAAAAATCTGCATTCTACAGGGTGTACCAAAAATACAAATAAAGTGAAAAGGGTGTAAATGGGTCCCTTGTGTAGAGTTTATTACCAATGTATGACAACTGTAGTATGACATTATTACATGCTGAAAAATTAATTATTTTTGATAAAATAATAAAATAATCGACATTGAAGCGCAGCTCTATTCTAAGTTCATTCCCCCTAACAGGCGTAATTACCTCCTACTCTTAGAAACTTTTCTACTCCTGGTAGCTAATATTTATTTGATCCAATATTAACCTAAAATAAATAACCTATAATTCCTCAATTCTAGTATTTATTTTACTAGGCTAAGTACAAAAAAGATAAATAGATATTAGATAACTTTATTGAATACTTTACAAGAATATTAAGAGAGTGAGAATCGAGATAGGTATGAGTCAACATAAAAACCACAAATAAATTTTAAGGCTGTATTGAAGTAACAATCTGAGTAGGTAGGTTCTATCTACCTAACAGCTCAGATGAATAAACTAAGGTTTTAAGCCGTAAACCAAAAATAAAAAGTATAGAGTAGGTATGTATTTATCACACACAAGAACCCGTAAGATCGATGAATATGGTTAAAAATTTATCACGGATCAATCAATTAGGTACCTACTATGTAATTGTACTAGCACTATCCTACCATTTAGAAATGAAAAACAACTTACTTCTAACTAGAAACACTTTTTTCAAACAACAACGCAAGATGACAAGCAAGCTGACGGCTCATCTAACAAGCGCGGCCACTTAACTCAATCAACACAGCTTTACAGTTCACATAAATATCTTACACAAGAACATAACACTTACAACATAGCCCTTAGAGGAGCAGTTCAAAGTGTACCTACTCCTCCTTGCTGCCTCAACAACGACGACCGTCGTCGCGAGTCGGGACGGACACGGCCTGTGTCGCATTTTGCACCATATTATCGTCATCGTCCGTGTAATCGATGCCAACATACCTACTCATGGCATACACATAGCATTATCCCGCAATATTTAATAAGAATAACGACGATCAGAGATAAAATTATACGCGACTACACTTTAAGAAATTATGATCAACTGAGCTCGGAAACAGATGAGGTGACACTGACATGTACTCTTTGACACTGACGAGCCGACAAAGCGGGAAGCGGCTTTGAAATAGGTAGTCTGCGCGCGCCGCTCTGCGCCGCTGTTTTTTCCTTCTGCGCATGCGCACGGAGAATGACAGGGATTGTCAACATTTAACTAGTTTTTTAGTTTAGTAAAATTATTTTAGGTATGGAACGCAATAAGTAGTTTAGGTATTATTGTGCCCAATAAACTTTTTTCTATTCTATTCTATTCAATAAACAACTTTGACTTTATTCGGTCCAAGCTAAGGCTGGTACCAAAAAATTTAGGTTATGACGAGAACAATACAAGGTTTTCGTTTTCGTTAAGAGCGTTATTAGAGCGCTGTTCGACTTAAATTGCATTTAACTCTCGTGGCAAGCAAGAGCCGTTATTTAATTAAATGTTATGATGATTTTCCGGAGTGAATCTTCTGTATTTGTACTATTATGTATCTGTGGTATAAGAAGTAGTGTAACATAATTACGCCAACGACGCAAACAAACCGTTAAATGCTTGTCTTGCGTTCGAAGCCCAGTAAGATCCATTTTTTCAACGTTAAAAAAGTAGGTTACAAAATAAGTAAAAACATATCCAAGCGAGCACGGTCGCAAACACTACCTAATCAACAGTTTATAGGCACTTAGTCATAATCCGGCAGTACTCTGCTCTGTTTTTTTTATATCGTGTATTAAAAAAAAATCTTTTGAATAAAATGTTGTGAACCAATGACACATTTGGGGGCGTTTAGGGTTTCATCGGAAAAAATGTAAACCAAATTTTGGAATCTCCTCTGAACTCCTGGTACTTACATAATCTTACAAATTTAATTTTGACCGACAAATAACCTTGCTAGATCATGTTCATTTAAAGGAAAAGCTTGTAAAATAAAGGGAAGGCCGGTACATTTTAAATCCAAGTGAAGACTTCCGCCCGCTTTAATGCGTAGGTAATTCCGTCGACAGCACGTTAATAGTACATGCGCGTTCATTGTGACCACTTACTACTACCATATCATCATTAACATCATCATACCAACCTCTGATGTCCACTACTGAACAAAGGCCTCCCCCACCGATTTCCAAATGGAATGGTTCTTGGCAGCTGCATCCAACGGCTCCCCGCGACGGTCGTCTGTCCATTTAGCTAGTGGGAGGCCGTCCTTCTTTGCACTTCCCGGTATGTGTTTAAAAAATAAATCATGCGGAACCCGAGGTGTATTTTTTCAAATGGCGGTGAATTCTGCTGCAAGTCTAGTATTTTCAAAGACTAAGCGGTAGCAGATGAGTGCTTAGTTAGATTAGTGCAATTTGATTTTACATATTCTATTTATTTAAAGGTGTTTACGTAATATGCGAAATCGATACTAATAGCAATTTATTGCTTAAAAATAATAAACAACACCTAAACAAAAAGATAAATAATTGTTATAAAAATTAAAAAATAAATGATTATTTCAATAAAATTATTATTACTTGTCATCGTATTAGAAATTAAGGCATCGTACTATAAGTTTTATCGGCAAAGAAAGTTTTTTGCATCTCAGAAGGAATCGACGGTACTAATAGTTTGCATATTCTAGTCTTTGGAAATATAGTCTATTACTTTGATATAAATTTTAGGTTGAATGACATTCACAGCCGATCACTAGAGTAGTGACATTTTCATTTTGAGTTTTCGATGAAGAATTTCTTTTTTTTGGGTACTTCTGATACACCGTGTATATACTGGATGGTGCCGTCAATGTGACAATAAATCCAAACATCGGCTATATTAGTTCATAGAAATGGTTTGCCACTTTCAAAAAAACATTGTAATCATTTGATAATTTCATGACATTTCTATGAAATAATGCAGCCAATGTCATAATATTTCATACAAATGTCATGAAATTATCAAATGAATAACATGTTTTTGAAAGTGGCAAACCATTTCTATGAACTATTATAGCCCATGTTTGAATTCATTGCATGACGCATTGACAACACCACCCTGTTTAACATCTTTAATTGTCATCATCATTACCAGCCTATATATGTCCCACTGCTGGGCACAGGCCTTCCTGCATGGGAGAAACACATGAGGAGTTTGGGCCATAACACCACCACGCTGGTCCAATGCGGGTTGGGGGTTAAAGCGGTTGCAGTAGCATCCGGGACCAACGGCTTAACGTGCCTTTCGAAACACGGAGGAGCTCAAGATTATAAATTTGATTGACCCATCCAGAGACCGACCATGGCGAAACTTGCTTTGTTTTCGTGATCTAAACCAGAGCGCTCAATCCACTACGCCACCGAGCTCCTCACGCCACCGAGCTCCTCTTTAATTGTAATTGACTCCTAATCCTTGATTTCCAGCTTACTGGATAGCACACAAAGCTGTGAAGACAATATTCGATGACGTAGACGGGCTGAACCCGTCACCCTACTCCATCCACAGCGTCTGGGAAGTGATCAGGGAACACTTCAACGCTGACACCAGGGCGGATTTGTTGCCGCACGCTTACAAGCATTTTGACAAACCACAATTCGCTGGTAAGAATGTATTTGTTATTAATTTATAACGCCTAGACGGCATGTTAATTAACATGGAGGATTAAAAATATGGTATACAAGTTTTTCTAGTTTTATATTATTTTAATTACTAAGTAATTTTTCTAACATTTATAATAATGTTAAAATCAAAAATTAAGAATATAGTATACAAATTAAAAAGCAAACTATAAGTTGCTTTCTATAAGTTATTGGGCCTGATTCTGAAGACACACTCTAATTCTAAATTTAAGTACAGTATATCTCTTTCTCGCAATATGTAGGTAATAGGAAAAAGATAGCAAGTTTTTTTTTTTTTTTTTTATACTAAGCACGACAAATGACTCAACACCACCTGATGTGAAGCAGTAAGAAGAGTCCATATGCGAAGACAGCTAGTGCAGTTCAGACACTGCTCTAGCTGCCTCCACCTTGCCGGCCCGAAAGGTGCTTTTTCACGCCTCTTTTGAAGGAACCCATGTTATAGGAAGGAGGGAACACATGTGCTGGCAAAGAATTCCAAGTTCTGGAAGTTCGACAAAGAAAAGAGCTACTAAATTTCTTTGTACGTGATGTTGAGGTGGAGACAGTGAATTGATGACTCCGAAGACCGGCACGCGTGCTCCTGAGTAGGAAGGGGGAAGGTGGGATGAGGTCAAATAGCTCTTCAGAACACTCCGTGATATAGCCGATAGAAGGCGCTAAGCGACGCAATGTCTCGACGCAATTGCAGAGGCTCAAGGTTGTTGGTGACCTCTACATCGCCAACGATACGGACAGCACGACGCTGCAATCTGTCCAGGGCATCGAGTAGGTACTTGGCGGAGCCATCCCATAAGTGCGAGCAATATTCCACGCAAGACCGGACCTGAGTTTTATACAGCAGGCATAATTGGTCAGGCGTGAAGAATCGACGCACCTTGTTCAGGACACCGAGCTTCCGAGAGGCTGTTTTTATCACGGTTTCGATGTAGTTCCTGGAATTCAGATCGCAACATATCTCTATACCTAGCAGGTTGAGGGAGCCCTGTGCCGAAAGAGTCGTGCCCTGAAGAGACGGAAGGGGAAGGAACGGCGACATTTTGGCTGTAAACGCGCACACCTGTGTTTTCTTAGCATTGAACTCAACAAGATTGTTAGATCCCCATTCAGATACGAGGTTCAACACCCTGTCGAGCTCAATGGTAAGATTCTCTCTCTCCCTCTCGGTTTCAGCGCGCCCAGCCCCTGGGCGACCGTAATATCCCCCATGCATTGTACTGTCATCTGCATAGCAAAGAATGTTTCCTAACGGAATCATGTCATTGATATGAAGAAGAAAGAGTGTGGGGGATAGAACAGAGCCTTGTGGTACACCAGCATTCACTGACATGAACCGCGAAGCGCATCCATCTGCGAGGACACGGTTTCTTTGCTCATGCAGGAAGCCGGCAATCCAGTTACAGAGCTGAGCGGGCAGACCGTATGCCGGGAGCTTGGAGAGAAGAGCCCTGTGCCAGACCCGATCGAACGCTTTGGCAATGTCAAGGCTAACTGCCAGTGACTCACCACGTTTGTCAATAGCTTCACCCCAGACATGCATTAAGTACGCTAGAAGATCACCCGTTGACCGGTTCGGCCGAAACCCGTACTGTCGATCATTAATTAATGAGTGATCTTCTAGGTATCGGATCAGCTGGTGGTTTAAGATCCGTTCCATGACCTTGCAAAGAACTGAGGTGACAGCTATCGGGCGGTAGTTAGCTGGGTCAGATCGGTCTCCCTTTTTGGGGACCGGTTGCACATTGGCCTCTCTCCAAGATTCCGGCACACACCCAGAAGAGAGAGAAAGACGGTATAGCCGCGTTAAGACAGGAGACAACTCCGCTGCGCAGTTTTTCAGTACTATCGCTGGAATGCCATCAGGCCCACTAGCTTTCCGGACGTCGATTGACTGAAGCTCCGCACGTACATCACATTGCCTAATACGTATATCGGGCATTGTGTGGCCACAGTGGGAGAGTTTTGGTGGCTGTAAGTTGCAGTCATCGATTCGGGAGTGAGCAGCAAAGAGTTTTACCAAGAGATCGGCTTTCTCTTGCGGCTTGTGAGCTAGCGAGCCGTCAGAACATCTCAACGGGGGCAGCGAGGGTTGACAGAAGTTGGATTGCACGGCTTTGGCCAGACGCCAGTAGCTACGGCTTCCCGTAGGATGCGTAAGAAGTTCTTGGCCAACGCGTGCAACGCGCTGTGCATCCGCTCTGATGAAGGCCCTTTTGCAGGACTTGGTGGCGTTGTTATATACTGCTTTCAGTGAGTCAATGTTGGGATCCCCGCAAGCTCGGCCCCTGATCCAAGCGCGGTATGCCGACTGTCTGTTTTCAACAGCTAAGGCACAATCGCGGTTGAACCAGAGGTTACGCCTACCCCTACTGATGAGATCGGAGTGAGGGATATAGTACTCCATCCCTAACATGATCTCATCAGCAACAGCAGTAGCGCTAGCGTTCGGGTCCAGCTCACTGAAACAGCGCTGCCTCCAAGGGATAGATGCGAAGTAATCCCGCATACCGTCCCAATCTGCCGACGCATAGTGCCAGATGCGGCGTTTGGCAACCATAGGTACTGGTGGCGACGCCCGTGGCACCCCAGCGGATACCAGGCAGTGATCTGATGTTCCCAAAGGAGCACGAACCTCTAGCCGATATCCATCCGGGCGAGTCGTCAGCAGAAGGTCCAACAATGAGGGCGCGTGACCGACAATGTCTGGAATCCTGGTGGGCTGGTTTACCAGTTGGGTCAGGTCGTGCGTGAGAGCGAAAGCGTGGGCAGTTCTACCAGCATGGTCAGTTTTAGAGGAACTTAACCACGACTCGTGGTGAGCATTGAAGTCCCCTAAAAACACCAATTCCGCGGTTGGAAACTGCTCCTGCGCAACATCTGCCACCCGACTAAGATGTTCGAAAAGTCGAGTTGTCTCCATGTCACCGCTGTGGGATCTATAGAGGCACACGTAGATTCGGCAATGTGTGCCCAGGTCCACATGCACCCCAAGAATAGAGAAGGAAGGGTCCTCCAAACAGCGCAGACGGCGACAGCAAACATCCGCCCGGACAAACAAGCATACCCCGGCCTTCGCTTTGAAGGACTCTTCAAGAGCGTAGCCGGGGTAATCCAAGTAGCTAGTGTCTGCCGGGCGGAGTATTTGCGTCTCCGTCAAAAACAGCATTTCGGGTCAAGCCGTCTCGAGATGTTGGTGGACGGCATTGAGGTTAGCATGGAGCCCACGGATGTTAGTGAGCCCGACCTCAAACAGCGTGGTTGTGGTGGGGGTGTGCACCGCTGAACGACCGGAACTGTTTTTGAGCGCTGCCATAGTTAGTATAGAAGGAGGAGAGGCGTGAATTGGGGGGACGTTGCCGCGATATATACGGTCAAAGCGTGAGGCCTGTTTCCCCAGGTAATAGCCGACAGTAGAGAAGCGCTGACCTGCCGAACGGAAGGGCCCCCGAACCCCCCCGGGAATGGCCGCCGGGACCCCACCACCCGGTCACCAACCGGCACGACGGACCACCCCAAGATTATGCGTGGCATGATAGGGCAGCCTCACGAACTGGTTAGGTTCGCTTGGGCCCCAGTACTGTACCACGGGCGGCCAGCGGAACAGCCGTATCTTCGGGTCTCCCTGGTCGGCGGGTCAATGCAGTCCACCTGGCTCTGGTTAGACGGAAGCCGTCACTGACCGCATCCATCGCCGCAACGTCCCCCCAAGCTCTGGTTGTACGCTGACTGATCCCGGAACGCGACCACAAGTGGTCACTTGGCGGGTTTTACGCCATGCGTACGGTGGTCACTAACCAGACGGGTGTTCAGACCCTACCACCAGTCGAGCAGTTGGTAGCTCGGTAATCCCTTAGTCGCCTCTTACGACACCCACGGGAAGAAATGGGGCGGTGAATTGTATTCTTAATCCGTCACCGCACAGACAAGATGATGTTTCTAGACAAATTTGTTTAGAGCTGTCAATTAAATTTAGATAGATTTCAAAGAAACCATAGACAATTTTGGACGGCATTTTATCACGTTCAATAAGGTCGAAAATTAAACGCACGTTTCTAAATGTCAAATTATATGACAGGCATCCTTTTCGTATTCATTTTGAGAGAAATAAATGCACTGATCTTATAAATTTAGACTTAGTATGTGTTGTCCAGAATTAGGACCATTGTGTCTTCAGAATCAGGCCTAGTGATACATTATTAATATTAAAATTTACAGATCTATAATAAATATCTGAATAATTCTAATAGCGATGTGTGTTAACATGCCGCGTTTATCGGTTTATGGCGCATTGCAACCTTATCAATTCTGGCTTATTATATTACATACACAATGTGTTGGCATTCAGGCGTTATTACAAGTTTACGACCACGAGTATAATTATGTTGGATGACTGGGTGGACTAGTGGTTTGTGCCCCTTGCTATACATGCTACTAGGTCAAGGGCCCCGGGTTCGAATCCCCGTAGGAGCAAATGTTTGTATGATGAGTACTAGCATTTTGTTCACGAGTCATGGATGTTTATATGTTTAGTATATTTCTAATATTGATATAGGTATTTTCATATTAGGTACTGTCATTATTTCTCCGTTATCTAGTACTCACAAAACAGGCTCATAATGATGCTTACTTTGGGCTAGTTAATAAGAGTGACTGTGTAATTATTAAAACAAAAATGAGAGGTCCGTGGTTATAATTAGGTAGTGCTTTAACCCGATTAGCATTCGATTCCAGACACAATTGATTTTTCAGTTCTCATAGACCTCCAGAGGTATAACGCCGCTTGACAGATTATATTAACGGTGTGCGCATTATCAGACTCGATTTTAGTTTAAGTACCTTACTTCATTTTCCTTCTATTTAATGTTTTTTTACTTCGGCTTTTAAGTACTATAAACAGTAGCATAATTATATTTTAATGAAAAGGTCTATCATTTTAATTAGGTAGTACTTTAACGGGGTGCGAAACATCAGACTCGTTTAAATTTAAATACTAGTTAATTTATATTTTTTCCTTGTTTTAGATGATTTTATTTAATTTAGCCGTTATATCCTATGTTCAGTAGTAGCTATGCGTAATGTTCATAAAGGTTAATATTCAATATATTGATTAATCCATACCTACTCATTGTATTGTACATTAATTTTGAAAAACGCAGAACCTCCTGCTACGAGCATTATCAAATGCTTACGGGGTTGATTCTGGCGATTGCATATTTGCACCTCATGTTAGAGAAATAAATTATTTATATTTATTTATTATCATAAATGCGAAGGTAAATGTTTGTTACCTTTTCATGGTTCAGGTAACACCTATATACTTACTGAGCAAATGATCACTACGTTTATATATCTTTTACTAGTTACTACTGACTTTCGCCCGCTCGCGTGGATGTGTGTTATTGCTCCAATGGTTTTCTATGTTCTTTTAAGGGTGTCAAACTATCTCTGTGCCAAATTTCATCTAAATCGGTTCAGTGGTTTAGGCGTGAAAGCGAAACAAAGAAACACACTTTCGCGTTTATAATATTAGTTAGGATTTATTTATTACGCCATAGAAATAAAGTCGTCCTCGTTACTTAGCTTATCTCCATACTTGAATGAAATCCCAAAAAATTATTTAGGTATAAACTGATTTTACTATCTCATATTTTGAAGTCAACAGACTATGGAATACCCAAAATTGGGGAAACGAGTTGTACAGAATCTAGAATTTATCCTCAAACAAATCGTCAAAAAGCAAATCATGCTTCTAGTTTTATAGAGGTAGTTTATAATTACAATGACAAGTTTTATAACTTGTAAATGTTCTTTGAAATTATCAACCATTAAAAAATCACCAAATATGCGGTATTTTTCGTAAAAACCGGAAGAACGAGTGAATGATTAAAATTAACAGCATTGAATTATCTGTCATAAAATAACGTTATTTAATTTCTTATAAAGCATCTTTTAACTGATATTTTAAATTGTTGTCAGTAATATCGCTACGTATATTCAGAACCACAATACATAATCTATCATATATCATACTAATATTATCAATGCGAAAGTATTACGTTTTCCCTCATAATCCGCTGAACGATTTAGATATTGGCATGGAGATAGTATAGATCCTGAGAAAGATCGTAGGTTAACTTTTGGCGCGATAACTGACGTCCACGCGGCCAGCTACTAGTATTATAATCAAAAAATTTATGTCGATTTCGCACACAAAATTATGAAAAAAAAACCTTTCGCAATATTTTCGATGACTTAAATATTTTTTGTAAATAAACCACTTCAATGGATTGCATTAGGTAAAATTTTATGAGTATAAAATGGTTTTGTATCGAATATTGATGACTTCTCATTTTTTTACATTCTTCAACTCATTGATTCATGAAATATGTTTCGTTTACCAGGTGCAACCAAAAAGCTAGCCAAACTAGCGTATCAAGGCGACCCGTTAGCTTGCCACATATTTGCTGAAGCTGGAAGCACACTCGCCGCTCACATAGTTGCCCTTGCGCAGCGTACGACCACTCAACGTCTCAGAGTGGTCTGTGTTGGGTCAGTTTGGAAGAGCTGGGAGATATTGAAGCCTGGAGTCTTGAAGGAGCTGGCCAAAAGACGCGTAAGTATTGGATTATTTTACTATAAAATTTAATGGTGACTTCTAATTTTTATACGTATCTACCTAAACAGTATTCTAGAATAAATTGAAAAAAAATAATAAAAATATTTTTTCTATATATAAATTTCAACTATTACAATGTCTATATCCATCTGATATTGATATCATCACAAAATTTTGTCACCAGTAAAATATAATTGATTTTCATATTCCATTAGCGTTTAGATTATAAAGAATATGCGATAAGACCCTTCACCAGAATTAATATTGGTTTTTGTTTTTGGTTTGGTATATTTATGTAACTATACTGATATGTGTGTGTCGAATAGAGTGAATCAATCTACATTATCTTATATGCTCGCCAGCGTCATCTCAACAGTAGAATATCTATTGTATCTGGTTTGTGAGTATTGCACTAATTAACGCTCCAATCTTCGTTCTTCCAGCTACAGACTGAACTGGAATTAGTGCAGCTGCGTGTATCTAGCGCAATGGGTGCAGCTTGGCTAGCAGCTAAACATGTTGACTACCTCCTACCTCGAGATGACTCTGCGTTCTGTACAGTATTTTACACTTACAGCCCGGATAGTATAAATGGTACAAATGGAGTATACGAAAATGGTACAAAGGGGTTAAACGAAAATGGTACTAATGGAGTACATGAAAACGGTACATGTGTAAAGAATGCTACGCATGAAATCGGGACCAACGGACATTGCAAGGTAAACGGTAACCACAGCGGTATTATTTCAAATGAAGAAGCTTGCGGTAGTTGCTGATAATACGCAATTAATTTATTCTATTTTAACATAAAATTGTGGAAATATAAGCCTTTATACGCATTAAGCATTGGCATTTTAAAGTACCCATTTTAAAATACATGGCAATTATTCAACGTAGCGCTGGTAAAGATTGTGAATTTCCTATATCGGTTATATCACATTACTAGAATGCTATATATAACTTTGTTTAGAGAATCTGCTATCTTCAGGGATGCAGCATTTATTTTGATTTCAATTCACAAGGTATGTGATGACGTCTTAGTAAAAAAACATTAATTCAACGCGATATACTAAAATACGTACCTAGTAATAGCACAACTGTAGTAGTATCGGAGACATTGAAAACGTCACCTCTCAGTAGAAAGCTAGGAAAAGATATCAATTTTATTAAATTAGTAAATATTTTTTCAAACATTTATAATAATGTTAAAATCAAAATTAAGAATATCAATTTTAGTTACCTACGCAGAGCACTCTGAATCAGAAGGTACTCGATTCAAATCAATTCAAAAACTTTTTCATTTCATTCATAGTTTAGGTTAACTATAATAAAAATATTATAATGAAAATATTAGGGTTCATAAATTTTGTATCATTAAAAACCAAATCGTTTATTATCTGCACGCTGTCTATGGTAGGTAACAGAATAAAACATGCTTTCTATTCAAAAGTAGTGTAAAAATAATTTATTCTTTATTCATTTAGTATTACCGCACGAAAATATCAGGACTAGACAGTCCTTTGAGGAGTCATATATCATTTATCATAATACTGAAGTGCAGATATAATAATGAATGCTGATGGTTTCTATTGATTTAAGGAAATGGATAATTGTCAGAAATTGTAAATGAAGCTTTATTCGCCTCTTGAAATGTTCTTTGCCTTTTAACGGAGCGGTGCCAGTGCTTAGTTATTATAAAATTTTAGACAAGTAACTGCTAATCTTGAGTAATTATTATTTTTGACAGCTTCCTGGAAAAATTACATCACATTTGTAAGTACACGTTTTTGTTCAATATAAATGTATTTTCTAAAAGTCCCTCAAATATAACTGTAAGGTGACTATGTACTTTTATTCATATGCGGGCGGTAAATTATTGGGACATAAGTTGCAATAACTTTAAATGTACGAATGTTTAAAAATATTTTTGAACATTTATTTGAATATGATTAATAAATGACTAGAAATTTTAACATATTTCATAGGTCCTAAGCAAGTTAATCAAAACATAGTTTTAATGTTTTATGTATATAAATCTAGTCTTACTTATAGGGATAAGAAATACGAGAAATCATTTAAGTGCCAACGTAAAATAATAAAAATTAATCAAAGATCTGATTTGGCTGTTGAAAATTTAGAAATAAAAATAAATTGTATATCAGATTCTTTCTATACTTACGCCAAATATATGTATATTTACTTCTTAGAAACAATTTTAAATTTATAATCAATATATTGTTGTTTTTGTTTGACAAGGTTATTGGTAATTGATCGTACAGACGACGGCACATCAAGTGTAACAGTTGCATTTGAAAGCCGTCTCTATTACGAACGCAGTAAGAGCGGTCTCAAGGTCAAACTGTTACGCTTGATATCCTGTCGACTAATGTAAGTCAATAATGTATTAACTTTTTTGCAACTTATTATTTGAAACTATTAAAAGCAATCTACCATATTTAACTGATATAAGGTTAGTTCCTAATTATTTTATACTACCAACTTATAATTTATTATTACTTGTATTTGTATTTTAGTATATAATTCAATGCCTATATACACATATCAAATATCTAGCTAATGCATATAACTAGGTAGCTCTATGTAAAATTAATATTGTCTGGCTCATAATTATTTTAATGTCCTGCAGATCGTGTAAGATGATGTTTTTACATACTTTTTCGGATGGATCTCGATAAAAAGAAAGTTTCGTTACAAAGATATTAATTAAGGTGAAATTAGTTAACCTTTGTTACTTATCTTTGAATAAAGATATTTTAGTTTATCATAGATTTCATTTTCATTCATTCGTGGACCCTGTGCACTAATGTAATAATTACCTTTACCTACTGTACCATAGAGCTAGGTGATTTATTGTAAATATGATAATGTGATTTGAAATATAATCGACTATTTCAATTAAGTAACTATGAGTTTTATTCAAAATAGAGATTATACCTGCCCAAATTAGATAGTTATTAATTACTTATAAAAAAAAATATTACTGTCAACACTGTTGTGACAACATACTATAGGGAAGTTGAGAATAGACCACCAGATAAATAAGTAAGTCCTACCATTTTATTTTTTTGTTTAATAAAGATTAAATAAATAGGTATAAATATGAAAAAAAACGAAAATCGCTAGCGCTGACGAGCTGATAAAGGACAAAAGGTTGCAATCTACTCATATATGGAAACTACTGTTGCTATAATTTTATTACTATAATTTAATTTCAGCTCTAATTTAATAGCTTTATGGGCCGGCAAGGTGGAGGCGGCCAGAACAGTGCGTTTCAAGCTGCACTAGCTGTCTCCGCATATGGACTCTTCTTACCGCGTCACATCAGGTGGTGTGACGTCATTTGCCGTGCTTTGTTTAAAAAAAATCACTTTTTCCCTAAATTAAGGTCATTCATTAAGTCACTCCTGCTCTGTCTATCGATCCTCAAAAAAATGCACTTCGTATCAGAATATAATGCTTGTAACAGCATTTAATAATTTTGAGTGTTTTAGTACTCTGGCAGATAAAGCCGATTTACTGGGTGCTGTCTTTGCCTCGAACTCGACTTTGAATGACGGAGGTGCTGCACCACCTACCATCCCCTGGTGCGGCAACTCTATGCCGGAGATAGATCTCCGTTACGCAATGAGAGGTACGGCGTGAGTTGTAATTTCTAGATATTCATATGTCGAGCGGGCCAGACGGAATACCAGCAGTGGTGCTGAAGCAGTGTGCTCCTGAGTTGTCCTGTTCTGACGCGTCTTTTCGCGTTTTTTTACTCTATCAGGCAAGTTCCGCCTTCATGGAGTCTTCATGGACTGCCCATGGTGCACCCGGTGCCGGCCCAAAAAGGCCGATAGATCAGACCCGTCAAATTACAGGCCAATCGCTATAACCTGTCTTCTCTCAAAGGTAACGGAGCGCGTTATAAATACGCAACTCCTCAGGTTCTTAGAGGATCATGACCTAATCAGCGACCGTCAATATGGCTTTCGCCACTGTCGCTCGCTCTTGCCATTGAGAGTCATGGTGAGGCATTGGCTGTTAGCCTTGATGTAGCGAAGGCGTTCGATCGGGTCTGGCACAGGGGTCTTCTTTCGAAGTTACCAACTTACGGGCTGCCTGAGGGGTTGTGCAAATGGGTCGCTAGCTTTCCAGCAGATGCATAAGAGCCATCGTTGACGGTAGTTGCTCAGATAGCATGGAAATTAACGCTGGCGTCCCGCAAGGCTCGGTGCTGTCTGCAACATTGTTCCTGCTGCATATCAATGATATGTCTATTGATGGACTGCATTGTTATGTAGATAACAGTACTGGTGACGCTTACTACACGAGTCGTGCAAATACCCCTCGGTCTATAGTGTAGAAAAGTCGCGGTCGACTTGTGTCTGAAATCGAGAGATCTCTAATCAGAGTCTCCGATTGGGGACGACTAAACTTAGTCCAATTCAACTCCACTAAGACACAAATCTGAGCGATTACCGCTAAAAATATCCCATTCGCCGTAGATCCACAATTCCTTGACACCACGCTTTCCATCTCTACGAATATCGGGACCCTTGGTGTTCGTGACGTGCAGTTCCGCAGTCGGTTGGAGGATAAAGTCAAGCTGGCATCCAAGAAGCTTAGTGTACTCTATAGAGCGCGGCTGTATTTCACTTTGGGGCAAATACTGTTATTGTATAAGTCTCAAGTCAGGCTCCATACGGAGTACCTACTGCTGCCATTTATGGGCGAGAGCACCTAGACACCAGCTTGGACCATTTGACGTGCTCCAAAGACGCGCTATGAGAATTGTTGACGATCCTGAGCTCACTAGCGGTATTGAACCTTTAAGCCTAAGTAGAGATTTTGCCTCTTTGTGTGTGTTCTATTTACCGCTTGTATAACGGGGCGTGTTCTGAGGAATTATTTGACATGATGCCTGCGGCTTCTTTCTATCATCGCACCGCTCGCCACCGACAGGGAGTTCATCCTCACAAATTGGAACCAAAGTGGTCGCGTACTGCACGGTTTCAGAGAAACTTTGTCCCACGTACGCTCAGCTTGTAGAATGAGCTCCCTGCAGAGGCTTTCTCGAATGAGTACAGTATGGGGTTCTTCAAAAAAGCAGTGAAAAGGTTTTTACAGTGTCGGCAACGCGTAAGTGATACCCCTGATGGTAACCGCTTACCATCAGGTGGGTTGTATGTTTGATTGCCACCTTAGTAGTATAAAAAAAAACATGTCTGGGTGGGGCCATGGCCCCCCCTAGGAAAAATCTCTAGCTACGAGTGTAATTTTCCAACTGACGTGTTACGTTTGATGTGCGCCCGTCTGTACCTATCCTCTTGTAATACATTCGTAAAATTGATATATGAAACTCGTGAGAAGAATTCAGAAAACAAGTTAGTGATTATCTTGCTTTGCGTACATAAATAATGAAGTGAAAGGTATTGAATGAATGAACTATTACAAGGATTTATTTGCAATAAACGTAACATAACGTTAAATTTTAACTTAACGTATGTTATAATCACGGTTATTAGCATACAAATATGTCCCATCCCTATATGTCTAAAGATTATTGACAGTGACATTAAACTCGGTCATTCATTCATTTACTAGGTACAATGTCGCTGACGGGACGTTTCTCGCGAATTTTTACAAATTTGAGACCAATAGTACATGTTAATTTCAGATGTTCTAGTCGTATAGTGGCTATTTCTGATAGTAAATATAGATGGCAAGATAGTAGAAGTGGTTATTTCAGTATAATCGCCGCAGCGGCTGGATTTATAGGTTATGTTAGTTTAAAAGAGAAATTGTCGGCAGCAAGTATTGTAAATAATTTAAAAGGTAGAAGAGAGAAGCATAATTTTATCGCCGACGTGGTGGCAGTTTCTGCTCCCTCTGTGGTTTACATTGAAATTAAAGACGGCAGAAGATTAGATCTGTTTAGTGGCCAACCAATAACTTTGTCCAATGGCTCAGGATTTATTGTGAAGGAAGATGGTTTGATATTAACAAATGCTCACGTAGTGGTTAATAAGCCGAATGCGGTGGTGAGCGTGAGGCTTATGGTAAGTACTATTCACTATTGCACCATTACTCCTGCAACATACATCATAAAATTAACTATTTAACATTATATTTGATACTAGCTGTACCCTGCCACGCTTCGCAGTGGCGCATCGTTAAAAAAACTGTTTTCTCGCGGTCGCAGATATGTGACTGATGCAAAAAATAGATAAAAACAATCCTTGATGCGGATTTTATATCATGTTAAAATTTCGACTCAATCGGTGCAGAACTTTTTGAGTTTTTGAAGCGTACACAAACCAACATAACATTTTTATATATATAGATGTGTATATGATTAAGACAATAGCCTGCTTTTTGTCTAAGAGTCTGAAGCTTAGTACCTAAATTAAGTGTGAAACTCTTTTATTATCAAAAGCATTATTAATCATTGAGATAAAACAAAAATAACAGCTCTTTATTCTGTTAACAAAAGTGAATTGATAGCCTAATCATTCATGATGCACTGATAATACTGAATTCAGAAATTAAAACATAGGTATTTTACATTGCCACCAAAATTACTGATTGCCCAAGAAATAGATGTTTTTATGTACAGTAATGATTTTCAGATGTGCAGCTAACATTTTTGCTGGCTTGGTCATTGTGATGTTAACCCCTTAATTAGCACAGTATAAAAGTAAGACAATTTTATTACCTCTCACATATGGCTGACTGATTCACAAGTCACCAGAAAAGAGCAGTGTTCTTGCAATTGAAGACAGTCTCAGACATAAAGTATCATAGTATTATAAGCAATCAACGATGAAGACAATATCGTCTTTATCATTGCTTGCTGACCATCGGAAAGTCATGAAAAGCCATTGAGTATCACATGCGCCAACAGTTAGCTTTATTGTATGTTTTTTTTTGTTGGAAATTTAGTCTAGCTTAAAAAATATTTTTTTTTGACAAATTTTATCAATAATATTACAAGATTTCCTTTTAAAACCGAACCATACTGTACTTCCACATGGAACCACAAACATTACAGTGACTCTAAATAGTTTATTATCATTCAGCATATCAAAGCACAGCAGCATTTAAAACAATATTTAATATCTGTATTCACTTTTATAAAACTCTTAAAACTCCTGCTAATTTTAAATTTCTACAAAACCTGCTTCTCATAATTTACAGGATGGCTCGACTCACACTGGTTTCGTAGAGGATGTAGACTTAAAATCAGACTTGGCGACTCTCCGGATTCCAGTGAAGGGTCTACCGATAATGAAACTTGGATCTTCTTCAGATATTAAGCCTGGAGAGTGGGTACTGTATAAATTAAATCCATACTAATAATATTTACTAGGTGGTAGACCCATATGTAGGGTCCCCTGGGTAGGTACCACCGCCTTTCTTATTTCAGCCGTGAAACAGTTCGCTGTGTTTCGGATTGAAGGGAAAGGTAGCCAGTGTAATTACTGGGCATGGACGGCATTTCATCTTAGGCCTCAGGATGACAACGCAACTGCAATATCAAGTACTTTTCCTTGTTATTGCAGCTGTCTATTGACTGTGGAGCTATTTTTTTTCTACAACAGCCTTGATTCAAAAAAATGGAAAAATGGAGCAAAATTGTAACGAACTGTTACCCACGCGATGGTAAGCGGAGCAGAGGGCGGCAGCATCAGAGATGGGAGGATGATTTGAAACTTACCGCAGGTCCTTTTTGGAGGAGGGCAGCTCTCGATAGAGCACACTGGAAGAATCTGGAGGAGGCCTTTGCCAAAAGGCACGCCGAGCGAAGGGACATAATATAACAAATGTGTACAAGTGTAAAGTGATTATAAATTTCCTGTAACTTGGCATAAGAGGCTAAATAAATAAAATATAGGTCAGATAACTATATTGCAGTTGTTAGTAAACAATACGAAAAACTAATTTACCGTTTAAGAATGATAAATTATAGAAGTTAATGGGAAACGCTTATTTTTCCTTAGTTTTTTCTAAATTATGTAGGGCTCAACTTTCCGGTTGACTGATAGATATGATAATGCCATCAATACTGCCAATTATAATGCATTATGTTCAATAAAATTGAAATAAATTATTGAAATTATTTTTCCTTTATTTATGATTGATTTTTGACATGTTTAGTAAATTTTATTTTACAAATACTTAATGTAGATAGTATAAATTTGAATTTTTACAGTCGTTTTATTATTGTTTATGAAATTATTTGATTTCTAGCAATGCCACCAATTTTATCTCACACTCGCTAAAAAGGCAGAAACTATGTTACCTTAAATCATTGTAAAAAAAATTATGTAGACACAATTTTATTGCAGTACAAAACCTGCTTCTATTACGCATTGCAAACAGAGTAAAGGACGATCTCAAAACGGAATAAAATTAGATTTGTTTTTTTAAAAAGAAATTATTACTTTTACAGGTAGTAGCGATGGGTAGTCCTCTAGCGTTGAGCAACACAGTCACAGCTGGGGTAGTCAGTTCCACTCAGAGGGGCAGTGAAGAACTTGGTTTAAGAGGTAACTGTTTATTATTTTTTTCTTCTCTACTGTACCTGTATATTTTCACATTAAAGCATCTTTACCATGCTTGCTATAAGAATCACGAAATGTTGAAAGTGACTACAATTCTATTTGTACAGTTCGACCTCTAGATCACCCTTATTCTGTTCTTAATAGAGACGGCTTTCGTAAACTTAGTCTTAACACTTTATGTGAAATGAACTTGAATTAATGACTAAAGGAAAGTGTGAGTGGAATTTTTAATAAACTTAATGCCCCATTTACACGATGTAAGTTTCTTGCCTGTAGTATACAATTAAATTGAACCAAGAAATGAGTTACAAGAAGTGATTCACATAATATGTGTAAAAAATGATTGAATCACTAGTATTGTCTTAATGTGAGTTAAATCTGCTAAAGTGGTCTTATGTCAAATGTTATCACTATGTATTTAATAGCTAAGATGTAATTTTAAAATTAGCAAAATATGGTACCAAAAATTAAGTATTAATGTTATCAGAGATATACACTCACATCAATGTAAACATTTTTGTTCTCATTCATGCTAAATCTAAAAAAGGCTAAGCCTGAATGAGTATATTATACTATGCAGCTAAATCCATGTGAAAATCATATTTTTTTCTTTTTTTACAGGCAAAGACATGGTTTACATACAGACAGACGCGCCTATCACGTTCGGTAACAGTGGAGGACCGTTGGTTAATTTAGACGGTGAAGCAATCGGTATTAATAGCATGAAGGTCACATCGGGAATATCGTTTGCTATACCCATCGATTATGTCAAGGAATTCTTAGCAAAGAGTGAGTATATTATGTTTATTTTTGTCCTACTTCCCAAAGTTGGAATTATTTGCCAGCACATGTGTTCCCTCCTTCCTATATTTTATCTCACTGTTAAGCCATGACTAAGTCACAGTGCACTTCGACGCATTGGGATCTTTTGTGCCTCCCCTGCGTTTACTCTTTCTGTGTCCAGAATATAGATGCCATTAGCCTTACTATATCTTTAGGCAGAGAGAGCCTGTAGTCTTCTGGCTTTGGATATCCCACTTCCAGAAGGCTCATTCTGGTTCTAGCCAGGGCATCACAATGACACAAGAGATGCATCATTGATTCCTGGCATTCACCACATGCTCGACTAAGTTGTGTTGTGGAGAGTTGCATTTTATTAACCCCCGACTAAAAAAGAGGGGTTTTGTAAGTTTGACGTATCTGTCTGTGTATCTGTGTGTCTGTCTGTCTGTGGCATTGTAGTGCCTAAACGAATGGACCGATTTTGATTCGTTTTTTTTTGTTTGAAAGCTGATGTGACTGCGATGGTTCTTAGCTATAATTTATGAAGATCAGTTCAGGCGTTTGATGACTATCAGCTCATTTTCTACATGATAATAGGATTTTACTAACTTTTACAGATCCGTTTGATTTCAAATTTGGAGTACTGTCACTTCGGTGACATGCCCATGACACTATCCTATCCTTGAGCTGATCCATCAAAAAGTCTGTGAAATTCTTAACTCTTCAGAAACTTACAGCAGATATAGCGTGTTTGGGCTCTTATAAATAGTCTTAATGAGATGGTGTTAGATAGATGATTAATGACGCCGGGGGTTATTTAAAGTTTTTAATTTTGTAATTATTCCTTTAAAGATTTATGTCTGTTTTTGACACCTATAGCTAGAACGTTTTTGTTACAGGAAAAACAAAATCTCCGCAAGTATCACGGCGGTATCTTGGCATTACAATGCTGTCTTTAACACCCAATATATTACTGGAGCTACGTATGAGAAATCCTGAGGTAATAATGATAGTATTCTGTGTCATCACTAGCCTATATGTCCCACTGCTGGGCACAGGCCTTCCTACATGGGAGAAACACATGAGGAGTTTGGGCCATAACACCACCACGGTGGCCCAATGCGGGTGCCGGTTGTTCCTGCAACCGCTTTAACCACCAGTTAAAGCGGTTGCAGGAACAACCGGCACGGAGGATCAAAAATTATAAATTTTGATATACTCATCTTGAGACCGACCATTGTGGGAGTCGCTTTCTTTTCGTAATCGAAACCAGCTGTGCTATTCTGTAAGGAAACTCGCACCTAACCTTTCAATTCACATGGAATTTAACTGTCAAATAAAGCAAATTTTCATACATCTTGACATGAAATCGAAAGTAATAATATTGATACACATTTTATTATCATAATTTCTCCGTTATCTAGTATCCATAATACAAGCTCTCACTGATGCTTACTTTGGGCAAAAAAAAATCTAATGTGACTTATTTATTTACTAGTTGAAACGTTCATATTTTAGATGCCATCCGACATCGAACACGGTATTCTAGTATGGAAAGTCATCATAGGCTCGCCAGCTTACAAGTAAGTTGCAATAATGTATGTATATTCTTACAGGGCCTCGAACGCGCTAATTTTCAACGTATTTACCAAAGCAAAACCAAAAATGTTACGTTGCGCACATTTTGTGTTGCGTTAAACATTTGAACGGCCCCCAATCAGCTTTGGATGTTCGACTAACCTAGTGCTCCGGTGGCGTAGGGGTAATCGCGTCTAACTGGACATCAGGAGACGCGGGTTCGATTCTCGCCCGGAGAATATTTTTTTTCATCGTTTTCTTTCTTTATTTGTAACCGTTATTTTTATTGAATTCTCAGCGGGAATCTGTCCACGAAACATGTTGTTGAATGAAATGACTTTTTCAGTGGCGGTCTGCAGCCCGGAGATATAGTGATCAGTATCAATGGTATTCCTGTACATAGTGCTGCGGATATATACACCATTCTGGAGAAGAGCAGCGGAAACTTAAAAGTAGAAGGTGTAAGAGGGAGGCAGAGGATAACCCTTACCGTAGCGCCGGAAGTTCACGGATGAAAGAAGAATTGGCTTTATTTAGGTAAGAAAGTTTGCATTAATTTCCTCAAAGGAGAACCACAAAATGTATGAAGACTGGGCTTAAAATATTTTAAATTTCTGCTTCATTAGTTTGTATTAAATTTTATTAAAAAAAGAAGAAAAAAATAGATTAGCAATCCTACCTTTATTAAGTGAAAAGTTACGATTATTTAATATTTTTCGTGCAATTAAAAATGTTTATAGCCCCCCGTTTATTTTTAAGACGAACATGAAAAATGTCATACTATAGTTGGTGTTTGCGTTTTGTTATTGCATCAATATAACAACCATTCCTTTTTATTTTCAAACTATGGAGCTGGAGCTATAATTATAGTAAAAACTTAACACTTGAAAAACGAATGAAAAAAGCAAATCTGCGTTTAGTTTCTGCTGGAATATTATTTACACTTTTAGACAAACGGACAGCTCGAAAAATCGGATTGATTTAAAATCGAGTAGCTTATTTAATTTGCTTTGTATTGAGGTGTACTAGGTTGTAGGCCCGTATGTAGGGTCGTCTGGGTAGGTACCACTGCCTTTCCTATCCCGGCGGTAAAGTTCGCTGTGCTTCGTATTGGAGGGAAAGGTAGCCAGTGTAATTACTGGGCATGGACGGCATTTCATCTTAGGCCTCAGGACAAGGGCGTCGCCAAGGGGGGGCAGGGGGGGCAGCTGCCCCCCCCCCCCCCTAGAGGTTCCAAAATCAAAAAATGTAGCCAACAAAACTCCAACAAATTGACTAAGTGTGCACCATAGAGTAACATTTTATAGACGGGTTTAGAATAAAACCCCCGAAACGTATGTTTTTCTTACCCGTCGTTAATTTTTTTTGTTCGATATTTCTAATACTTTAATAACTTTGCTGTCATAAGAGCTCCTGAAGATACACATTGAACTTTTGAACCGTTCTTATTACAATCATGCTTTTGAGTCTTGTCTGTACCTACATTTTTTTTAATAGAAAGGTGGCAATCAACCATACGGCTCACCTGATTGTAAGCGGTCACCGTAGCCTATTGACGCTTGCATTCTTGCAATTGCAACACTTTCGCGTTGTTGACCATGTAAAAACCTTTTCAAGCTCTTTTTGAAGAACCCCATGCTGTACTTTTTAATACAATTAGACGACATACAAGCTGACGGCCCACCTGGTGGTAAGTGGTAACCGCTACCTATAGACACCTGCAACAACAAGGAGAAAAAGTCACTTGTTATAGCAGGTGCGTTGTCATCCGGAGGCCTAAGATCAAATGCCTTCCATGCCCAGTATTTACACTGGCTACATTTCCTTTCAATCCGAAACACAGCTGTTTCTTGGTTGAAATAAGAAAGGCGGTGGTACTTGTTCGAGAAAACCTCTGCAGGGAGCTCATTCCACACCACCACTTTGGTTCAAACGTTTGAATATGAAATTCCCTACCAATGGCGAGCGGTGCGACGACAGAAAGAGGCCGTGGGCATCTTATCGAATAATCCCTTAGAACACAATTCGTTATACAAACGGTAGAATGCACCTAAGGAGCAAAAATCTCTCGTTAGGCTTAGGGTCTAATATTTCTCGTGACCTCAAGATCATCAACAATTCTCATAGCGCGTCTTCGAACCACGATAAATGGTCCAAGGTGGCAGCAGCATTTCATATTTTTTAACGTGGGCGGAGGTGGTTACGAACCCGGGGGACCCTGACAATTTTGTGGGCCTCCCGGACAAAAAAGTCCGTCCTACCCACTAAAATCCACCGCTAAAACCGTCTTCTATCATTGTGGGGAGACATGGGAACGAACAAGCAGTCATCTCTGCCACTCCAACGGTCATCCCGAACAACTGCGAGCCTCTTCCAGCTCCACTCAATTCATATTTGACGAGCCTTGACCTTCCACCTAAGGCACCACTACAACGGGAGAAACAAGTGGACGTAACGCCTTCTTCTTTCCCGTGGCCGTATGCGACTGATCGGGTCAGCTAAGGGCGACCCCTTTCTAACCAGCTCCGCAGTCTCCTATTTGATATGAGGTCCAACTTGAGACTTATACCACACCAGGTTGGTGAGGTATAAGTCTTTGATGCCAGCTTGACTTTATCCTCTAAATGACTGCTGTACTCTTAGACATGTAAAGGGTGTGCTAAGAAACTGTGGAGCCACAGTTAATGAGGCAAATTTCTTATTAGGGATATTGGCACAAGCCGCATACTAGGTGTCTCTAGTACTGTCATCCGCATAACAATGCAGTCTGTCAACAGACAGCTTATCATTGATATGTATCAGAAACTGTTGGAGACAGCACCGAGCCTTGCGGGACGCCAGGATTAATGCCCATAGGTACTAGCCGAGCAACTGCCCTCAACGGCTCCTATGCATCTGCTGCACAAAAGGCTAGCGACCCATTTGCACAAGCCGTCTGGCAGCTCGTAAGTTGGTATCTTCTAAAGAAGTTCTCTGTGCCTTTGCTACATGTAGATAAAAATGCCTCAACTTGACTTTCAATAGAAAGGGCCCAACGGTGTGTGAAGTATATTAGAAGATCACCCATAGAGTGACTGCTGCGAACGCCGTATTGTTGATGGTCGCTTAGGTCATATTTTTCTCATTCTCATTTGTTCTTTCTTTTCTCATTTTTTTTCTTTTGGTGCAGTTGTCTTGGCGACGGTAACCACTTACCACCAGGTGCGCTGTCAGCTTGTTTTTTATCTAGTTGTATAAAAAAAATCTCCATAATATCAACTTGCCCCCCCCTAGCCCATGGGCTGGCGACGCCCTTGCCTCAGGATGACAACGCACCTGCAATATCAAGTGATTTTAACTTGTTGTTGCAGCGGTCTTTAAATAACTTTAGCTACTGATTACCACTTGGGTCATTAGCTTGGTTGAAATCACCATAGCTTAATATAAACGCTCGTAGAGTAGTGGGCGCATGCGTCTACCCTGTAAAACTCAAGAGAAACGTTATGTTGACAGCTCAGTTGATGCTTTCTAATGAGCTCTGGTGATCCCATTACAGAAAGACAACATCACAAAAACTTTACAAATAAAATGGTGATTCGTGTGGTAAAAACCTCTCATAAACAGTGTCGTATTTGTTGCAGATTCGTTTCCCGAATGACAGCTTTTAAGAAGACCTTTTTAACTGGCATCTTAAGTTTCCCATTTTTAAGGTCCGTCCGTTTGTGTCTGTATGTATATCCTAGGTTTATCTTTATAAATACTGGATTGTTTTGCATTAATATGTAAACGGGTTATCTCAAACCAATGATAAAATGGTATTCCATAACTAAACACGAATGACTATCACGAATTTACGCTACCAGAAATTATAGTTTAAACAATCACAAATATCGTATTCACGAATCACGCAATCATGAATGTATCATGTCTCAGCCATCCGGTTAAATTAGTCAGCTTGGACGCCTAGGCTGATCGTCTGGTACGAAGAGTTTTAGTATGATTGGTAGTAACGTAACGTAACCTTGAACCTTAGAATCACACAACAATTCTTAGTACTAGACGATCGGCGTAGGCATCTAATTGGCTGGCTAAGTTAACCAGATGGCTGCGACATAGAGACCACGAAATGGTGCCTCTTAAAATAATTTTTAATAATTTTCATCTTTTCAAGATAATTGTAACAAACAATTCCTAATGTCGAAACATGGAAGCTATTTAGATTCTGGCTATTGCATGTACCTACAACCTAACTTCAATCTCATCACTTTGCCCCTCGCTAGCTAATGTTTTGTGGGCTAGGTTCATGACTGCGTGAGTCGTGTTCACTATTTTCATGGTTGCGTGATTCGTATTCATTATTTGCGTGATTCCGTGGTGAACTTATACGTTAATATTAAAAGCGTAATAATTATTCAATTTTGAACCTTAACTGCAAGGGAAAGATTTTGTTCTAAACACAATCCTATTAAGTAGGTATATCATTGTCTCAATGATTTGAACAGTTTTTGTTTTTAATTTAAAGCGAGTAACGTTTTAGAAATGTATTGTATTATTCGCAAGGTTCATTTAACTTAATAGCTTTATAACCGTACAAAAGTGTGAGACACTATTGAGCGGGTTGTTTTGTATATATGTATATACAAGGTACATCAGAATTACCCAAAAATAAAGAAATTCTTTACCGAAAACTCAAAATGAAAACTCTAGTGATCGGCTATGAATGTCTTTCAACTTAAAACTACTAGAGTACACCCTAAAATTATTAGAGGCCTATTACTAGAGTAGAGTAGAGATACACTAGCTAGTTTCCGCCCGCGGCTCTGCCCGTGTTGATATTTGTTATCGCGTTTAAAGGTAGTATGTTCTTTCTCAGGATGTAATGTATATTCTTGCCAATTTTCAATTTTAAATCGTTTCACCAGTTTTGGACAGACAAAGGGACAGTTATTTTTGTCTTATAATATTAGTTATAAATACGTAATTAATTTAGATTGCTCTTATGAAAAACAGATGTTTCAAAAATGTATGGAGACCCGGCCAGGTCTATGTACACTATACTGAAAAATAGGTTAAAATATTCTGAACACTGTTCAACTGTCCATTTTCTTTTTATTTGCTTTGTTCGTGGTACAAAACAAGAATTATCATAGAAAAAACTGCAACACAGCCAAATATTCAACATGGCGCGTATGTCACTTTGGTGACGTTTAGTTCTATGTCGCCCGCCATATTGCCATAGTGAATAACGGTGAAATCGACGAAAAATTTCAACTTTTGTACAAACAAATATACAAGAAAACGAATTATAAGTACTTTTCACGGATTCAGGGGATTTTTCCTGATTTTTTGAGATATTTTACATATACTTGGCCGGATATCAAACAGCTCCTTTACATGCATATTCCTTGTTATTTTAATTGACTAGAAAAAATATTTTTGTCTTATGGAATTTTGAAGTAAAAATATTCCTTATGCTTGGGACTTAAGTGATATTTTACATCAATAAATGTTGTGGCGCTATATTTTTCTGTACGTTATCCATAATATATTAAATTTATTTCAATTTAGTATAGAATGGTATTTTTTATTGTTTTATGTAATTACAACTGTTAGTGATAGTGTAAGTTTGTACATTTGTTGATTACTTATAAATAAACACAGTTTTTTTAATTCGTTTTTTAATATTTAGAAAAATATCGAATGTAGAAAAATTTCTTGTCCTGGGGCACCGAACCGGTGACCTTTTACAACTGGGTAATTGCTCCAATTATCTAAGCTACTGGGACTTGGGATGACCCTATGGATTTCCTCTAGTCAGGCTAGTCCATCTGTATTAACGTTACAAGCTAACGTATACCTTCAATGTCAAAATATTCTATTTCAACATCCGAACGAGTATTTTTTTCAAATACCTACGATTTGGTTAAGATTTTTTTTTCTAGTTTAAATACTTTTTTGGTGCCGTCATTACGACAATAAATTTAAACTTTGACTATATTGAGTAATGAAAATGTAATAATAAAAAAAATGTATGTGTGTGTGTATGTTAAAATAAAAAATTAAGAATATTTGACTATATTAGTTCATAGAAAAGAAATGATTTGCCACTTTCAAAAACATCTTATTCATTTGATAATTTCATGACATTTCTATGAAATAATGCAGTCAATGTTATATTATTTTATTCAAATGTTTTTTTTATAAAGCTCGGTGACATGATCTGAGGTGACAAACAAGCTGACGGCCCACCTGATGGTAAGCGGTTACCGCCGCCTATTGCAATAACAATAATGTTAAAAATAAAATTAAGAATATGTGAAATCATGAAAAAAAACCGAAATGCTCAACGATCTACGAAAATTCTATAAACCATTGGCTTGGTGAGCCAGTCACAGTGGGTATATAAAGACATACTTGTACTCAAAGACCCACTGGTGGGTCTAATTGGTGGGTCTCTGAATTCTAATGGCATTTGGTGCACAATCAGTTTGTTCAGTTGGCTAGTTAAATGGAAGCCTTTATACAGGATGGTGACATGAATACGACAATACAATAAACCACTGACTAACATAGTCAATGTTTTGATCACTAGAAATAAACATTTTTTTATTTTTTGAAGCGACCATCGCATTAGTTCAACGCATGAATCGAATGCGTTTTACTAGCTTCAATTTGAGATAACGATTGGATTAGCTTGCGTTTAATTAACTTTAGATATCTAACTATAAAATCATGTTGTGCACGTGATTCAAATGTTTATTTTAGAATGATATTCATTGTGGAATTTTGGCTGTGTTTTGTAAGTATTTTGTTTAAACTTTTCGTCTTGTACATATTATGGTAGCTTCCGATTAACGGGACATAAAAGATTTGGAACATTTCCGTGTTTAACCAATTCGACTCAAATAATACCTCACTTCGATAAAGTTTAAAAAAGTGAGTATAATCTAAAGTGGAACAGGAATAAGGTATGCCCTGAGCGGGATGCAAACCCGCGACCTTCACAACCTTTCGAAACGTTTAGACATTCCTTCACAATGTCGAAATTTCTCATCATTATATCAACCTATGATGTCCTGAACAAAGGCCTCCCCCATCGATTTCCAAACGGATCGGTCCTGTACAGCTTGCATCCAACAGCTCCTCCCGACCCTGACCAGGTCGTCTGTCCCTCTAATGGGAACCCGTTCTACTTTTCATTTTCCGATATGAGACCTGCTTACTGCCATTTTAATTTGATAATCCTATGAGCTATGTCCGTGACTTTGGTTCTCTTACGGATATTCTCATTTATGATTTTGTCTCCTCGCATAGCTCGCTCATAACTCGTTGGGTGACTGTAAGCTTGTACCTACAGAAGGCTATTAGTAAGCGACCACGTTTCATAGCCGTAGGTATGCCATCACTGGCAACACACACCTGTCGAAGACTTTCGACTTGAGACACTGAGGTATTTTAGACGAGAAGCTTATTTTGTTTGTTACTGATTACAACCCAGTACCACAGAATATCTGTACTGATTAAAAATAATTTTCAGGCAATACAACAAGCTTTTGGACTCAACCAACCAAGTTTTAGATCGAGTGAGTAATTAAAGGCACTAAGTAGTTAGTACCAATGAAACACACCATTCTAAATGTATGGGCGACAGCACATCAAGAGTGTAAGTTGCACTACGAAAGTCGTCTCTATTACGAATGTATTAAGGGTCTCAAGTAGGGCATGTAATCTCGGTATTGGACTTCAATACTCGAATGTTTCCAATAAAAACCCGAGTTTTGATTGATTTTCAAACATGTTTTTATTTAAAATCTTAATTAAAAACACTATCGGTGGGTTGGTCTTACCTATAGTCTTATCGTTCATTTTCAACAATTAAAATTTTCATTTTTTTTTAATCTGTCTCATATTTATTAGTGCCTAGAGTCGTCCAAGCGGATCAAACTAAGATCCACAGACATGTTCTTTTAAAAATACTTTATAAAACAATGTCATGAAAAACTTTGCAAAAGGCTCGGATCTGAGTGAAAGTCTGCCCGCTTATTCTCAACCGTCGGAAAATACTCGAATTTCGGAAACTCCATACCTGTCACTTTTTATCGCTATGCGTTGAAGCGAGACGGCATGTGACTTTTCGAATCGAATCCGTGATCCGACAGTTGAGAATTAGGGGTCTGATCTGAGTCCGGCGTCTCGGCTACCACTGCGCGGTCACAACGACGCGCTGCGAGTCCGACATCGAGACAGCGCGCAGTGGTTGCCGAGACGCGAGGCGCTCCACGCGCGTGCGGTGATGTCGTGGCCAGGCCGTGAGTAGTCGATATTTATTTCTAAGTAGTTACTTACCTAGGTTTTACTTATTTTTCACCACATAGCGTGGAATGATGGCGGAAAACCTATTCTTCGCATGGGATTGGAGGAACCTGAAGGAGAAACGCGTGAGTAGAAAAAGTATATGTAGGGAAGGTACATATATCATGGAAATTTTTCTTAATAAGTGTTCTCATTCTAACGGCAATAAAGTTTAAAAACAGAATCTACTGCTTTTTTGGGCAGGAAGCCTCCTTTGTGTCACTGTCACATATTCAGCATTTGTACATCCCACTGTTGGACACAGGGGTTCCGATATTAACAAGCATAGTGAGACACTTAATTTGTACAGTGAGTTACAAAAGTCGAAATAGAAAATAACGGATTGGTTCCTTCTTCGCCGGATTCCAAGTTTGTCGGATTCCAAGCTGGTCGGATTCTAAGTTCGTCGCATTCCAAACTCGCCGGATTCCAAACTCGTCTTATTCCAAATTCGTCGGATTATAAGTTTGTTGCTGTACACTCATGTTCGATTTATTCCTAATTAGATGACAAATTAGGAACTAATCTCACGTTCATAATCTTGGGTGTTCGCAATCATGGATAGGTAGGCTAGGTACATATTGTCATCCCTACTCGTGACAAACCTAAAAATGTATACTATCGCATATCATACGACACACTACAGTTATACCACACACACACCACTCGTGCACATACCTACTACGATATATACCTATCGGCCCCCGCTACCCCAGTAATACTTATTTTATTTCCCAATTCTGTAACACCCGGTATGTTATAATATTATTACATTATTTTAGTTTAATTTACATTTATTGTACAAGTAGGTACGTATGTACCTATTGCTTCTAACAACTACAGGCATAAACATAACGACCGAAGTTATATGGTCCCCTCACTGTCGTTATATCCAGTTTCGAATTTATTTCCATTTGACAATTGCTGTGAGCCGAGAAGTTCACGACACTAGAACATGGTGCCTACCTACATACCGCATAACCTAGGTACCATTCTATGGTAGGTTTTCATTTTTTTCCCCTGGGCGGCACTGTAGGTAATTTAATATTTTTAAGAGAGTGACTACACGAGTTTGTTGCCGGATCTTTTCGGTAGTTAATTTTTTTGGAACCGGTGTAAATTCAGACATGACAGACAAACAGAGGCTATGACGTTGTTAGTTAATATATTTTTTGTGATAGTTATGAAAATGTGTTTTTTGACGAAATAAAAGTGCTTCTTTGTGGCCTGTTTAAATAAAATATTTTTTCTTTATTTCTTTCTTTCTTTCACTCATATTTTGGTATGAATTTAGCTCAAGAAACTAAAAGCGACTGGGTGGACCACTTACGATCAAACATCGCTGCTCTTGTTAACGAAAATGGCTACGATGCTGCAAAACCTTTCATTAAACAGCTCGTTGATGGTAAGATTACCTCCTGCTAATTAATTAATTTTTCTGATAATTTATCTATTACCAATAAACCTATAGAAAACAATATCAGCTTATACAGGAGGTGGGTTTTGCAAACATATAAACATAAAGTAGGACAGACAGAAGTAGGTCTTCCGCGTGGTCCTACTAATAGTAACTACCTACAAATCAAATCAATTTATAAATAATTATTTTAGTCTTTTTTTAAAGTATATGTTAGCTGGTTAAGTTACCTATATGATATGTATAGACAACTTAGATAATCTTTTTAATTTAATGTTTAAAATTCCCAATAATCTGTTAAATTAGTTCCTTTTTTTTAAGCATATCGTGGTAACTTGTAAATAAGGCAACACTCCCGCACGAGTTAGAATAATGTAGCATTATAAATAGATAAAGTGTATGTTTTGTAAGTTGTTCAAATAAATGAAAAAAAAATAGGACCACGTGAAAACGGGGATTTTTTATTTGATATATAACTTTCTTATTTACCTAATAAAGTTGACAACCATTTTTATATACAACTAGATGACAAACAAGCTGACGACCCACAGACAAAGACCTGCAATAACAAGGAATCATCACTTGGTATTGCAGGTCCGTTGTCATCTTCACGCCTTTTCTTCAGAGAGACATCCGCTTACAGACCTAAGCGCTGGCTAAGCGAGTAGCCCAGTACCTACTTATAACGGTAGGAGAAATACTAAACTCCCTGGTAGTCACCAGGTGGTTCCTCTGCCTTACGTGGGGACAGCCTGGGCTCTGCCGAAGCAATTTCACGCTTCTCGCGTTATCTTGAGGCCAAAGGTGAAATGCCTTACATGCCTAGTAATTACACTAGCTACCTTTCCCTTCAAAGACGACCCTACATATGGGCCTACTACCTAGTAAATTCCGAAACATGAAACGTATTTTCGAATTATCATAGGTGTAGCTATCTACTCGGTATTCTGAAATCTATGTCATTTATTGCCCTATGTTTTCATACGTAGATTAACAGTAGATTAACACAACACTAATACAATCATCATTTCAAAAGAGACTGAAGTTTTAGAATGCCCAGTTTTGTATTGCCTAAGCGTTTTACATAGCGGCTTATTACATAACGCCTAGGCAATACGTTTTCTACAATGCGCGTAGAATGCGGCACAATATGAATAATGCTATTTTTTGTATTTACATCACGCAGATATAGAAAGAGATGAAAACGTTATGTTGCACGTGAAGGGTAAGATAATCGTATTACATAGAACAAATGATAAAAAAAAACGTAGTTACCTACTTTAAAACATTTAAAAAAAATAACTCCAAATTAATTTACTGTTAATTTTAAGTCAGTGCTTCACTTTCTATATTATTCCTTTTTTGAACGACGATTTTTTCACGTTTTTTTTACACAGACTGTTTGGTACGGTCGACCACAGAAGAGCTGAGCACTTTAGTACCATGTCACAATAGCTATGGCGTTAATATAATACGGTGTCAATCACGTACGAGCGCAAATAGTCAGTTTGTTAAGCTATTTCTGTCTTCGACTGTACATGGTACATAATTAGACACAAGTATCTTTTAATCATTTTATACTCAATTATATTTTTTACTTTCAGTCAATCGTGACGGTATGTTGATATTTCTTTAATGTGCACATCAAGTGTAACGGTTTGACCGTGAGACCGCCCTTGCTCGTCTCGTAATAGAGACGGCTTTGTAACTATGACATTTGATATGCTGTCGTCTGTACCTTATAATAGTGGCAAGCAGACAATACATTATTATTACCCTTTCTGATAGCAGTAGGTAAATAACGAGTCTGGAACTGGTCACCGACATTCGTTTCTTCATAGAACTGCCAGCCGACACAACATTTCGTATATCGCCGCTTCGCCAACAGAACGTTTCACCGGCGTACGATTCGTCGACAGAACGTTTCGCCATCGGGCAGTTTACCGACAGAATCTTTCACCTAAGAACGATTCGACGACAGGCGTACGTAGGCGGGAGCCGTGTAAAAAAAGAAAAAAAATAACCACGAAATATATAAGGCACTTACATTTTTTTGTTATTTTATTTTACATTTCTAACCTACCACGGCCGTGTCGGGCTTCCGCGGACAGCTCTGATTTTGTTTAATGCCCGAGGGGTATGCGTCTGTCGGCGAATCGTTCTTAGGCGAAAGATTCTGTCGGTAAACTGCCCGATGGCGAAACGTTCTATCGACGAATCGTACGCCGGTGAAAGGTTCTGTTGGCAAAGCGGCGATATACGAAATGTTGTGTCGGCTGGCAGTTCTATGAAGAAACAAAAGTCGGTGACCAGTTCCGCCGCCGTAAATAACGCTGCTTTGAGGTGTAGCGATACTTTGTGAAGTACCAAAGGACTCTTTCGTATACTGTCAATGTGACGTTTCCTGTTGAGGGTAGACAGACAACAATTTGAACAATGAGCAAAATGGACATTTCAAGATTTTGATATTCTGAGACCGATGGACAATTTTAGATTTGGGCAATTTGCACCTAAAGGCAGTTGAGTACCATATATTTATGTTATTATACAATAAGATGTATTAGAAAGTTGCAAAACATTTCTATGAACTAATATAGACCATGTTTTTACGATACGATAATTCTTATTGTCGTCACCACTCTGTAAATTGAATCAAACTACATGCTGCGAGCATGCAAGGAAAAAACCGGATTTAACTGGAGTTTAATTAGATGTTACATTACTTATTAGTATGCGACAAGACAATAAATTAAAACATGGGCTAAGTATAATAAATAGTTCATAGAAATGGTTTCCCACCTTCAAAACACATCTGATTCGTTTTATAATTTCATGACATTTGTATGATTTATAATATAACATTGGCTGCATTATTTCATAGAAATGTCATAAAATTATAAAATGAATAACAGTTTTTGATATTAGGAAACCATTTCTAAGAACTATTATAGGTAGCACATGTTTTAATTAATTGTCGTACTGACGGCACTACCCTGTAAAACCGACGTTCAACCCCGAGTTTAGTGCGGTAAAGTGGTTTTATTTGAAACACAAGGTACTTACCTACTTCTTAAAAAAATACCTATAAATTCCGAAAAAACTCACCGGTCTCATATTAAATTATAATACCCACACAGTCAAGTGTAACAATTAGACCTTGAGCTTTCGTCGTTTCAACAGTAACACTTGACGTGCTGTCGTGCGTACAGACGACAGAATATCAAGTGCAACAGTTGCACTACGAAAGCCGCCTCTATTACGAGCGCAGTAAGGGCGGTCTCAAGGTCAACCTGTTACGCTTGATGTGCTGTCGACTGTAGCTACTTAATACAGTTTCAGCATCAATACCTTTTTATAGGAACGACAAGCATTAATTATAGGACTGCACTCAGAGCTGCCAGCCCTCGTAAGTATTTGAATTTTTATTCGCACCCTAAGAACTAGTCTGAGTTTGCTGTAAATGAACTTTGTAAAATATTCCTGTCACAAATCAAAAATATCAAATCCAATTTACTTTGATATTGGGCAAGTGTGTGTTCCGAAAGTTCGAAATAAAATTTGAGGAGGTGATTGCGTTCCCTGTCAAAGGTTACTTCTGACAGTTTGACACCTTTCTGACCACTTTTATTTTCCAATTAAATGAGTAAAAAAATGGTCGTGACAACCCTAAAAAACGTACTGTTGCGCATCGTACGACACTCTTGTTACAATTTTGAGCTCCTCCGTGCTTCGGAAGGCACGTTAAGCCGTTGGTCCCGGTTGTTACTACAACCGCTTTAAACCACCAATCTGCATTGGGCCAGCATGGTGGTGTTATGGCCCAAGCTCCTTATGTGTTTCTCCCATGTATGAAGGGTTGTGCCCAGCGGTGGCACGTATAATAGGCTGGTGATGATGATGACGTGATAAACAAGCTGACGGCCCACCTGGTGGTAAGCGGTTACAAGGGAAAATCACTTGATATTGCAGGTGCGCTGTCACCCTGAGGCCTAAGATGCCGTCCATGCCCAGTAATTACACTGGCTACCTTTCCCTTCAATCCGAAACACAGCGAACTGTTTCTCGGCTGAAACAAGAAAGGCGGTCGTACCTACCCAGACAAGCCTACATACGGGCCTACCACCTAGTAAAACTTTCGTTTTGGCGTGATTTCGGGATGCAGTTATTTGATATTCAAGTTTCGTGATTTGGTACCACACTCGTCTTGTGTGTGTATCCTAGAGCTTGGAGATGAAAGTAGGCTGGATGCGATCGTTCCATCATTGCGAGCTTTGTCCTCTCGACTTCCTCTTCACTATAATTTCAGAAACAACTGGTATAAAGATACCATTTTACACGACGTCAAAGAGGGGTTTTATAAGTTTGACGTGTCTGTCTGTGGTATCGTAGCTTCTAAACGAGAGGATCGCTTTTGATTCATTTGTTTGAAAGCTGACGTGACTAGGATGGTTCTTAGCTATAACAGTAAAATTCTCTCTACCTAATGTGAATAATGTTCAAACCTTTTTAAAAATGAATAATGAAGAGCTTGAATTAGTTAACACTACTGTATTTTTAGGCATAACGTTAGATTCTAAGCTACAGTGGTTTGGTCATATAGAAACTCTTGCAGGAAAGCTTAGCTCAGCTGCTTATGCTGTTAGAAAAATTAGAAACCTAACTGATGTTGACACAGCTCGACTGGTGTATTTCAGTTATTTTCATAGTGTCATGTCTTACGGTATTTTGCTGTGGGGTAAAGCAGCCGATATTCAAACTATCTTTGTCCTACAAAAACGTGCAATAAGATCTATTTACAAGTTAGGCTCTAGAGATTCCCTTCGTGAATTGTTTAAAGAAATAAAAATACTTACTGTACCTTCCCAATACATTTACAGCTGTATAATTTATATTTATCAGAACAAATACACTTTTGAAAAAAACAGTGACACTCACAATATAAATACTAGAAATAAGAATAAGTTAGCTATTTTAAGTTATAGACTAAAAAAAACACGCAATTCTTTTATTGGGCAAGGTATACGCTTTTATAACAAAATTCCCGCAGCAATTACTAATTTACCACTACATAAATTTAAATTATTAGTCAAAAACACCTTGCAAACTAAAGGTTATTACACTATTAATGATTATGTGAATGACAAATTTGTGTGGAAAGAAACTGTACTCCAATTTTCACTAGATATGCCAATTTGATAATATATAATATTTAATTTATTTAATTTTATAATATGTATTGTGTTGTTGTGACTGTGCATTGTCGGACAGCCTTAAAATAAAGTTAATACTTTTGTTATTAAGTTTGTATATCGTTTCTAACTAGATATACTTTTACTATTTTTTTTTCTGTATGGCACTGCACAGCAAAATATTGAAATAATGTAACCACAACAATTGTGACTTCATATTTTGAAAAGAGTGACTACACGAGTTTGTAACCGGAGTCTTCTCGGTAGTTCAACTTTTGGAACCGGTGTAAATTTAGACATGATAGACAGATTTACAATAAGACATTGTAAGACCATTTCTTAAATAGATATACATAATTTGTGATTTTTGACGATTCGAAAGAGCTTCTTAGGAGCCTACTTGAATAAATATATTTTTGATTTTGATTTTGATTTTATCATTTATGAAGATCAGTTCAGGTGTTTGATGACTATCAGCTCATTTTCTATATGATAAAAGGGTTTTTACTAACTTTCACAGATCCAATTGATTTGAAATTTGGTGTACTGTCACTTCAATGACAATCCAATGACATATTAACCTTGAGCTGATCCTATACCGTCAAAAAGTCTGCGAGATCCTTAATTCTTCAGAAACTTACAGCAGATATAGCGTGTTTGGGCTCTTATGAATAGTCTTAATGAGATGGTGTTAAATAGATGATTAATAAGGCCGAGGGTTAATTAAAATTTTCATTTTTTTTACAGCAGTCGGATGGCGTAAGTACCCACTAAGTATACCGATACGTTTACATTTTTTTTTAAAACAAAGCACGACAAATGACTCAACACCACCTGATGTGAAGCGGAAAGAAGAGTCCTTATGCGAATACAGCTAGTGCAGTACAGACACTGCTCTAGCTGCCTCCACCTTGCCGGCCCGTGCTTTTTCACGCCTCTTTTGAAGTAACCCATGTTATAGGAAGGAGGGAACACATGTGCTGGCAAAGAATTCCAAGTTTTGGAAGTTCGACAAAGAAAAGAGCTACTAAATTTCTTTTTACGTGATGTTGAGGTTAATTATTAAGGTCCTTAAAGCTGCAAAGTTATTAATTCAGTTGCTTTATGCTTCTGTTTCTACTCTCTCTTTTTCTCCCTCGTCTTCTCTGTTTGTGTAGAGAGAGCTCTATCTATCTCCATATTTATTTCCGTTTCAGCACCCACACCACCTCCAGACCCCAAGTGGCTTCAGGACTTTAGAGTCTACGTCAAGAATCTGGTGCAGACTTACGGAAGAGTTCAGCTAGATGACCAGATAAGCCCTGTTATTAGATGTTGGTATTTCATCCAGTTTATTATGGTGATTATTGAAAGTGCCTGACTGACGAACGAGCTCTGAGGTACTTTCTTAAATTTGTCTCTTTTATTGTTTTCAACTTTTTATTTATTGCATAAATAATAAGTTTATAACTCATGAAGAAATACTGCTAAAGCAATAGTATGCTTAAGATCAACAGTTTCACAGATACTCCATAGAAAATCTACGGAACAGGTTCCTACTACAAAGTATTAGGTACTACAAAATGTATGGGCATCTTGAGAAAATTAATAATAACTATGTTATATGTACGTTTTTATTCAAAGTTGTTTTAATTGATGTGAGGAATCTAATACCATTAACATTTTTGATAAACATTGGAAAAAAATACCCGTTTTATAAATCTTTTGTAAAGTTTGAGTTGTTTTTTATGAGTTAAAACAGCGTAGGTATATTTTCAGAATTTGTGAAAAATAGCGCCATATTCAAACGTAGGCCACATACCTATTACAATCTGTACCTAGAGTGACATCGAATCTCCTATAGGCTGAACAACTTCAAAAATGTCCGTTTATAATGTAAGATCACCTATAAGAAGTGGAAAATATAAGCTACAAGCACTACAAGTGACCGTCCCGTTATCGCTCCAAAAAATATCCTATGTCCTTCCCAGGGTCTCAAACTACCTCCATACCCAATATCATCTAAATCGGTTCAGCGGTGTAAGCGTGAAAAGGTAAGAGACAGACGGAGTACTTTTCGCATTTAAATTATTATTAATTTGGATTTTTTTTTACAGATCTCGAAAAATATCAACAAGTCAAAATTCTTGATATTGATGGTAAGTTACGAGTATCTATAACTAGTGATCGTCCGCGGCTTCGCCTGCGTGGATCGGTTATTGTGCTAAAAGGTAGCACAATAAAGTACCTGTCGTTCCTTAGAATGTACTTCTCCATGCTAAATGTCATCATAATCGGTTCATCTGTACCTATATGAGTGTAAATGGAACAGACTAAGAGACATAGTCGCGTTCGCATTTATAATACTTCATAATCAAAATCATAATCATACATAAGTAATTAAATAATAGGTATAAAATTAAATATTTTTAGTTACCCCTGGCCTCATTCGTAATCTATCTTAGATAGCATTAGGACCATTAGCAGAATTAGGAGAACACATGCTAAGTCTAAATTTTAGTTCAGTGCATCTCTTTCCCTTAAAATGTATTCGAAAAGGATGGCTGTCATATAATTTGACATTTAGAAACGTGCGTTCAATTTTCGACCTTGTTGAACGTGATAACATGCAGTGTTTAGGAAGAACCTCCGTAGATGCCGTCTAAAATTGTCTATGGTTTCTTTGAAATCTGTCTAAATTTAAGTGGAAGTCTTGGTATCATGTCTTGGAAGTACCACCGAAGTAACAGTAAACCAAATTTCATACCATTCGGATAAATCTGTGAAAGTTAGTAAGACCCTTTCGTCAAGTAGGAAATGAGCTGATAGTCATCAAACGCCTAAACAGATATTCATAAATTATAGCTAAGAACCATCTCGATCAGTTCAGCTTTCAAACAAAAAAACCTAATCAAAATCGGTTAACTCGTTTAGGAGCTACAATGCCACAAACAGATACACAGATACAATAACAGACACGTCAAACTAATAACACCCCTCTTTTTCGTCGGGGTTTAAAAATAGTATACCCCAATGCTTGGCATCTTTCTAAATTTAAATTGGCAAGGAAACTTACCACTTACTTGCTTAAGTCATTTAAGATAAAAGATAGAAATACGAAAAGATTGGTGAAAAATTAAAACGATTTGTAATTATGTTAATTTAACTTACAGTTGATCAATATGGTAAGTCATTTTATCTCACTGCCATATCTATTACTTTTACGCTATTAAATCATCATTTCAAACATTATTTTTGGTATCTACTTTCTATTATATTATTCTTCTATTTGGTACTGTATTAATAAAAAATCCTTTTGCTTTCTACAGGTGAAGTCTTCGTCAAATGGGAGAAAATACTTAAACACCAATATTCTTGATCGTGTCTTTAAACCAGTTGTACAGCAGACCCGCACTATAAATACTTATTGAAAAGATAAATAAGTTTTACAGTATATTTTATTTGTTTATTTCACGATGATTTTGATGATTTCTAGCAAAGAAAATACTTTCTTCTCTCCAATCTCCCGGGAAACGCCGCTGAGGGATGAAGTTCGCGGTTCATGTCAGTGACCGCATATACCAGAGGGCTCCGTTCTATCCCTCACACTCTTTCTTCTCCATATCAATGATGCGATTCCATTATGAACCATTTATTGCTATGGGAATGACAGTACAGTGCATGGTGGGTATTTCCGGTCGCCTTGTGCCTTGGGGCTGGGTGCGTTGAAACCAAGAGGGAGAGAATCTTACCATTTGGCTCAACGGAATTCAGTCACAGAAAATTAGGTATTATTTCCTCTGTGTTTCGGTTGCGGGATTAATATAAAGATTTTTATATCATCATTATCATCACCAGCCTCTAAACGTCCCACTGCTGGGCACAGGATGTAACTGCTGGATGCCTTCCGAAGCACGGAGGAGCTCGAAGATCAGAAATTTTGGTTGAAGCATCCCGGGATCGACCATGGTGAATGTTGCTTTGTTTTCGTAATCGAAACCAGAGCTTTCAAACTACTATGAGACCGAGCTCCTCCGAAGATTATTACTGTTCTTTTTATTCAAATACAACCGCAAAGCTACGTAACTAGTTTTAAATTAATAATAAGATATCCTAAAGCTATAAGTCGTACAATTAAGCCTGATAGGTAGGTACTTGTTGTTATCTGTGCTTTTAGAGACGGGGTCTAAGGTCCGGCTGGACACTGCCGACGCATGAGGATGACTCCCACACGGCAAACGGCACAGCCGCCCAGCGAGCTCTGGAACGAGATACGTTAAGTGTTTGCCTACGAGATAGAATCAGAATTGAGGACATCCGTAAAAGAACCAAAGTCACTGACATAGCTCATAAGATTAGCAAGTTGAAGTGGCGCAGAACTGACAACCAGTGGAGCGTTAAATTTCTAACTTGGCGACCATGTACCGGAAAGCGCAAAGTAAGACGGCGTCCCACTTGATGGACAGATAACCTGGCCAAGGCGGCAGGAAGCCGTTGGATGCAGGCTGCGCGATCCATTTGGAAATCTATGATTTAGCAGTGGCCATCATAGGCTGCTGATGATGATACGGCACTCGACACTATTCACCAGGAATGAAGGCACCCCCTTGTTCCTGGCGAACAGTCCCAAGGAGGAACCCTGCGTAGATTTAAGTGAATATGATGAATTGTTGAGCCCCACTCTCTCTATCGTACACTTCCTCCACAGGAAGATAGATAGGACACTAGGCTTTAGCATTAAAAACGGTACATAATATCAATGCAAGAAAAAAAAGATAAATGTGGTTTCAATTACCGATTATTAATTATTTGCCGACTGCCATAGCTAGTAGGATTAGTGAGTTGAAGTGGCAGTGGGTAGGGCACATAGCTCGCAGAGCAGACGGCCGGTGGGGCGTTAAAGTTCTAGAATGGCGACCATGTACTGGAAAGCGAAAAGTAGGACGGCCTCCCACTAGATGGACAGACGACCTGGTCAGGGTCGCGGGGAGCCGTTGGATGCAGGCTGCGAAGAACCGTTCCATTTGGAAATCGATGGGGGAGGCTTTCGTTCAGCAGTGGACATCATAGGCTGATATGATGATATGATGATGATGAATTATTTGCCGATAGCGGGGACTGTCCACTAGTTGATCACCTATCCAGGAAACTAGGTATTTTTTAGTTATTAAGTTTTAATGTAGGTACCTAACACTCATGGATCCATGTTGTCCGATTAATAAATATTTTAATTTTTAATTTTATTTAATTACTTGCAAAAATGTAGTTCACATTTCTAAAACTCCTGCCGAATTGCAGCAAGAGTCTTATTATTTTATTTCATAAAACCAGAGAGCCTTTAGAAGTTCACACCAGACACGAGAATTACAGAGTCCATTTTAAATAGTCTGCCAAGAGTTTAAAATGACGGGGTTCTGTAGCTATTTATGAGAAACTACTGTAAGAGAAACATTATCGATGGTTTACTTAAAATTAAATAGGGTAGTTGACAACTTTTTTTTATTTCATAAATAAGAAGTAGTAGACTCCAGGCAGCATATGACAATTAAAAAGCCATTGTGCGTGGACAGGTTTAGGTGGAGGTGGTCCCCGATCATGGACTCTTAAATTCGAGTAAAAATCGTCCAAGTCGATGTTCTATTTCATAAGAATTCGTCGACGGAATCCTGAAAAATAGTGGGAAATATAGCATTCGGTAGTATTTTGGCAGACGATTCTCGCTACTTCAAATTAGGGCGAAGAGTACAGCAATCTCGAGCGAAGCGGTGAGGTTTATTTAATTCGACATTTTCGCGGGACGGATTCAAAGGAGCGGTTTTTACAGAACATCTGTAGAATACAGGCTTTGACCGCCTTTGTCTAGAGGTCCAGGTTTCGATTTCCATGGAAGCAGAAATTTTCTACTCGGCTTGGTTGGTGGTAGAGCTTTTCTAAGTCCGCCTGAAGAGCTACCACCATTTTACCTAAGTCTGTCGAAATAACAATAATGATAACAGCATTGTTGTGTTCATTGGAGTTAAATAGCCAGGCCCTCTGTAGTTCAGGAATCCGGGTGTAGCTCGCTTCCATTCGCCTTATATCACTTTCTATGAGGTGAGATGAAGGCCAAGAACTAACCCCTTAGGATTTTTAAAAAACATTGCAACTAAGGATGCTCAGGGCAAGAATAGCGGAGGGGCTCGGTGGCGTGGTTTGAGCGGCCAAGTTTATTTTTTTATCAAATTGCATTTATCATTTTTAACACATTATCTCGACTCGAGATCGAAAATCTCGAGATTCTCGAGATTTTCATTTCGTCGTCGTACACGTTAAGGCGTTGGTATTATAGGGCTTTCTAAGTATTTATTCAACAATTAATGTATGTTTGTAGCTTTCTAGGAAACATGGTAAGTGAAGTGATTTATTAAATTTCTTCATTACGCAAACATTATCCCAATATCATAGTACAAAAATGTTGTGTCACCTAAGTTTGTGGTGAGGAAATATTTTTCATAATTATTTTCTTTAAAACTAGCAACCCGAATCCCTCCCTGTTCCTCTGTAGCTGTTCATTTAATTCTTGTAGCGTCCGCCCGTCGTTCTGATGTCCAAATGTGCATGTAGCCGCTGTAACTGCAGAACAGAATAACTTGGTAGATTAAACCACCCTCGGTACTTTTTGCCACTCCACTAAGAGAACTTGATATTGAACGAGGAGAGAATGCGAAGCAATCTTCTTTCTTTCGCCATAAAATGACGGAAAGATAATATAATAACTTTCACGTGCAAAAGTTACTGTGTTGTGAAGTAACAGAGTTCATCTTGAATTCTAAGCTTATATATACTAACATAGACATATTTTTCTCTCAATAATCTAAGCATAACTGTATAATACTCATTATAAGTATTTTTTCAAAAAAAGAAAGAAGTTATATGTTACACTGTATGGTTTTTTATTTTTGTATGTATGTTCACCGATTTCCCTGTCATTGTGACCCGATTTTCAAAATTATTTTTTTATTCGATAGAGTGTACTCTTGAGGTGGTTCCATTGTCACCAAATCAGGATCTGATGATGGGATCCCAGGGAGATCGAGGGCAAACCTCAAATTTACTTGGAAAATTACTTTGAGCCTCTTGCTCAAATTCTATTTTCAATATTGTTAACTTCTTAATTTAAAATTATAATAATCTCGGCTGCTTATATCTCTGCTGCTTATTGTTACTTACAAACTAACAATAATATGGATGAAAATCTGAAATAAATGATGATTGTTATTATTATTATATTCTGTCGGATCAACTATTGCTTACTTCTATTACAACGGTGGCGTTAACGAGTGTAATTGTTATTGCGAGCTTATTGGGTGCCCTTCGGTTCGCCTAAAAATTTTAGTCCTAATATTACATGGCCAAACCGTATTGGCCTAAACGTAAAACGAACAATTATTGTTTCGCCTAACAATTGTTTTGCCATTTTAAACATTTGGTCTAAGAATTGAAAGCCCTTATTTTAGGATCTATAATGTGAAATGTCATAAAATATATTAGCATAACGTTATTTTGGCATTACGACGATTTCGCTTAATATATAACAGCTCTTATTTTAGCATATCTACTAATAAGCTTTCATGCCGAGACGTCATTATATGTTGACTGACATGACAATTAAAATTTAATTGTGTCTGGTAATAAATAAATAAATTTATCAGCCTAAGAAACGAATCGCCGAATAAAAGCATGAAATTCCAATTCTTCTAGGACAAAAACAATTTTATTGAAGGAATAAATTGACAGAAGCGAATCGCTGCAAATCCGACTCCACGTAGTCTTGTCTGCCCTACCCCTAGGGTGTAATTTAAGCCCGCATAGGCGCGGAGGGGCGAGGCGGCCCGCGAGCTGAGGAGCAGATGGTTTTAACGCTCGTCGTCGCAGATGAGGCTGGCCGGCGAAGCCGGTCAGCAAGCCGAAGCTGCGGTGGTGTGCGAAAACCATCTGCGAAGATAAGCTTGCGTGGGACCGCTGGAGCCCCGCAGCGCCGGAGCCGTGACAAAAACCATCTTGCATGCTTACTTGCATGCTGCATGCCGGCTTGCATGCTGCATGCCTGCTTGCATGCTGCATGCCTACCTGCATGCTACGTTAGTATCAATAAAAATTAATAATTAAAAGGAAAAATGCAATATCATGTATCAAGTTCTTTATTTTTATTGTAAAACCAAAACAGAAACATGCAAATGTAAAGTATAACATAATTTCATAATTTACAGTAATTTTCTGTACTTTGCCTTATTAAAGTGAGTAGGCATTTTATACTTTTGATTTTAAATTTTGTGAAAATTTATATTTAGTAATTGCAAACTTTAAGGATTACAAATTGTTCCGCCAAATGTCGCATTTGGTAAATAACAATATGGCGATAAAAAGTTAGGCGAAGTGAAATTAGACCAAACACAACTATGAAGAGTGAAATTATGCGAAAAAAATAGGCTAAACGTTTGTGTGCCATTGCCAATTAGAAGTACAAAAAATTAGGCAACCCGATATAGACCCTTAGATACCACTGAGCTACCACGGACATTGTTACTAAGGTCGTGAAGCAACTACAATCAAGTCATTATATTCTGTGACATAGCCTCTAATTAAGTTCGTAGCTTATTTTTTTGCAGGCCTCGTTTCAAAGAACCCTTGCGGCGAAGGATCAAAGTGAGAAAACGCCCCATAACTAAGGAAGAGCAATAAAACTATCCTCTATAGATGTTAAAAGCCAGTAATTTGCAGCACACGGCGCGGTCGTTAGAGGATCGTTCACACGTTACGATCCGAGTCTTTAACAACACTTGTGTATAGAACGTTCAGCTATAATTTTTGGATGTGGCTTGTCGACATTCAGGAGATTATTTTATAAAATCCGAAACTATACAGGTTGGTAATGTGGTGATAATTTCATGTCATTTGTATGAAATAATGCTGCCAACGTCACACTATTCTATACAAATGTCATGAAATTATCAAATGAATACGAAATTTTTGAAAGTGGCAAACCATTTCTATGGACTAATATAGCCCATGTTTAAATATATTGTCGCATTGACGGCACCACCCTGTATAACGACATATTCTCGAAGGATAATCCTTGTTGATTCTGACGTCAAAACTTGGCTGTGCTAAATTATTTTTAACCTCTGACACAAAAAGAGGAGTGTTATAAGCTTGATGTGTTTGTCTGTGTATGTGTGTATACAGATACACAGTCTGTTGCGTCGTAGGTCCTAAACGAATGGACCGATTCTAGTTTTAGCTATGATTTATGATAATCTGTTCAGGTATTTGATGACTATCGGTTCACCTTACTAGCTTTCACAGATTGATTTGAAATTTGGTTTTACTATTACATCGGTGGTTAGATATTTCCAAGACATACTAACCATGAGCTGATCTTGTACCATTAAATAGTCTGCGAGATAAGCAATTCTTCAGAAATCAACATCAGATATAGCTTGTTAGGGTCCATAAGAATAGTCTCAATGAGATGGAATTAGATAGATGATTGATGAGGCCGAGGGTTCCCAAATTTTTCAATTTCACATTATGTTATCACGCATAGACATTTTTTCCGAAGACGGCAAGGGGATTTGTCCTCAATGCTGTCACCATAACGTCTCCTCTTTATTTTCGCAGAGTTAATGAGTATGTAGGTACCTTTATGTAGCAGGATTTTTTTATTACACTTAGGTGACAATCAAGCATACGGCCCACCTGATGGTAAGCGGTTACCGTAGCCTATGGACGCTTGCAACACCTGGGGTATCACTTGCGCGTTGCCGACCCTTTAAAAACCTTTTCTCGCCTTTTTTGAAGAACCCCATGCTGTACTCATTCGAGGAAACCTCTGCAGGAAGCTCATTCCACTACCTGAGCTTATCTTCTTGTCTTATCTTATAGCGGGGACATGACTTAGTCACAGTGCACTTCGACCCATTGGGATCTTTTGTGCCTCCCCTGCGTTTACTCTTTCTGTGTCCAGAATATAGATGCCATTAGCCTTACTATATCTTTAGGCAGAAAGAGCCTGTAGTCTTCTGGCTTTGGATATGCCACTTCCAAAAAGCTCATTCTGGTTGTAGCCAGAGCATCACAATGACACAAGAGATTCATTATTGTTTCCTGGCATTCACCACATGCTCGACAAAGTTGTGTTGGGGAGAGTTGCATTTTATGTAGCATGTGGTTAGTAGCAAAATGCCCTGTGAGCGCCCCAATCAAGAAGCGAGCTTTTGTTCTACCGTTTGACTACCTGAGCTTACGTGGGAGAAAGTTTCGTGGGAAAAATACGATTAAATAGATCACGAGGCGTGGGCAGGCCTCCAACAAGGTGGACTGACCATCTGGTGAAGGTCGCTGGTAGGAGCTGAAGGCGTGCAGCACAGATAGTTGTGGGGAGGCAGCTGTGAAAGTCTTTCGGCTGAAGTGACGATAATGATAAATCACGAATTAAAATACCACATCCAAGTGTTTCTTACTACCAAACTACAGTGAAACTTCAAAACTAGCGATAATTCGTTAGTTAACCGTACAAAGTGAGGAATTTAATTCTCAATTTGTCTGTTATTGTTATTTAACAATAACAGTTACATACTAGTGTCATCTTTGGTCTCAGGATGACAAAGCACCTGTAAGACCAAGTGGTTTTTTCTTGCCATTGCAGGTGTCTATAGGCGACGGTGACCACTTACCACCAGGTGGGCCATCTAGTTGTATTAAAAAAAATAGCCACCCGTGGCTCCTCTCTCAGCAAGCAAAATGTTTGTTAAAACATAATACGAGTACAAACTCTTTAATGAAAATTATGGTAAATATTATTAGAAATGAAACATTCTAAATTTCAATTTTAACATTATTATAGCTGTATGAAAAATATATATTATAACTAAAAAAAATTTACGTCTTGGGGCGGTTTTTTCTATAGAAATTAAACAGTTAGTCGTAGAATTCACATAGCAAAACTGTAGGCCAACCGTAGCAAAGCCGTAGCAAAACCGTAGCAAATCTGTAGCAATAGTACGTCTATTAACAACAAAGGCTCTGAGTGTTACACTTCACTAACATGTTTATATATTCCTAATTTTAGATTTTAACATCATTATAAATGTATGAAAAATTACTTAGTAATTAAAATATAATAAAACTAGAAAAATTTCACGTCCTGAGGCAGGAATCGAACCCGCGATTTTTCACAATCCGGGCGACTGCTCTGACAACTGAGACACCCAGGACTTGGGGATATCCCTGTGAAATTCTTCTAGTCTATCTGTATTTGCGTTTACGAGCTAACGTCCACCCTACAATGTCGAAATATTCTATTTCAACATCCGAAATGAGTATTTTTACAAATACCTACGATTCTGTTAAGTTCGGGCAGTGCTTTTAAATATTCTTAATTTTTGATTTTAACATTATTATAAATGTTTGAAAAATTACTTACTTATTAAAATATAATAAAACTAGAAAATTTTCACGTCCTGAGGCAGGAATCGAACCCGCGACCTTTCGCAATCGGGGCGACTGCTCTGACCACTGAGCCACCCAGGACTTGGGATATCCCTGTGAAATTCTTCTAGTCTATCTGTTCTAGTTTATGAGCTAACGTCCATATATTTATATATTTATTCATTTTCACATCGGAGTCGAGGTTTTGAACCTAGAAATCAAAACTTTGTCCAATTACTATTAAAAATAGCAGTTTATTTTAATACGCAATTATACATCCATATAACAATGTACCTTATATTGTCTATATGCGACGGTAGCCACTTACTACCAGGTGGGCTGTCAGCTGGCTTCTCATATGTATAAAACAAAACTATTTCCACCCCTGGCTTCACACGCGTGGTTGCCCAAAGGTTGTCTATTTCCTTTATCATGATGTAATCAATGTCTATGATAAATTTCATCTAAATTGGTTTAGCGATCTATAATACTAGTACCTACGTAAAGCATGTTTTTATTAATAGAGTACAAAGTAAAGGGGAGAGTGGGGTAATTACGGACATGGGGTAACTCCGGTCAAGGCCGTTATCATGATACTCGTAAACAAAAATACTTGATAATCTATTTCTGCCTTGATATTTCGGTTTAGAGGCCATATAGAGCTATAAAACACCCATTTGCTATCAGTCGTTCGTTATTGCCTTAGAATGATTTGTTTTTAATCTTATGTTACAAATATCCAACATTGGACGGGGCCAGGTTGCGCCTAACCGTGACGTTGCATCGGTGGGGCGGGAAAATCAGTCGGCGCTTCGGGCGGCGCCTACGCTGTTTGTTTACGAGGGAGCTCATTTGGTCGGTAACTTGCAAATGTCTTGGACATCATCATCACCAGCCTATATACGTCCCACTGCTGGGCACAGGCCTTCCTACATGGGAGAAACACACCAGGAGCTTAGTATATAATACCACCACGCTGGCCCAATGCGGGTTGGTGGGTTAAGGCGGTTGCAGTAACAACCGGAACTCCTCAACACCCGAAACAACCCGTTTTAAATCAGTTATTTGATTCATTTATTGTACAAAAATAAAGATTATATAAAATGATTTTAATAATTTTAATTTATATCCTCAAAATACTATACGAAATGTATAATTATATCATACATTAAACACCCGATTTAAGTGATTCTACAAAATACATTTTATCGTTGTGGTGCTAGCATTATTTTTCTGGACAAATGATGGTGGTCGCTCTTTACTTTTCAAACGGCTATCGAATCTTTGATAGAAAAATGAATTATGACGTCATGCTATCGTTGTAAATACTAATGCTCGAAAGTTTTTAAATTAGTTCTAGAACCGCCCGGCTGGTGCGCTGCTCAAAATTACATAATAAACGCAACATAAAGAAACATATGATAACGATAAGAAAATGTAGATTGTTCGTGCTTGAGGCATTGTTCTGGGAAGAAGTTGCACGAAACTCATTCCAGCTTGTCCCTTTTGCACGTTCAAAATGTTAATATTATATTAAAACAGTTTATCAACTACTTATATTTCCATGAATAATTTATGCAAAGCTTGTTATAGAAATAATATTTCATTTTTCCTTTGCAAATTATTTTCCGTTTAGTTAACCCAGTGTTTCAGGTCGACGGGTTTCTAGGCGCACGACATTTTATATAATGTTTAAACGAAAACTGACATAAAACGCAGCATTCATTTAATTATATTTTTTCAATTTAATTTTATAGATTTATAAGTTTAGTCTCAAACTGCTAATTATTAACCGTTCTTGTTTTTATATTTGTTTGAAATAAAATATTAATTATTTGTCTATCAAATCAAAAAATTAAAATCTGCTTTTTTCAATCTCATATTTTATACATGCAGGTTTCTTCAATAGGAAGCTAGGGACTCAGGGCAGAGAGAGGATAAGTGCGGACGCTGGGTAACTCTGATATTGGCCGTTTATATGAAATAAATTATCAAGTAAGTACATAATTTAAGTTAATAAATAATTTACATTATTATAATTTAATAAATAATTTACACCATGAAATTAAGAGGATTCACACACCAAGGAATCCATTCATAGTGCCTGGCATTGAGCATAGGTACTTATCATGATTTAACGGCCTTGTTCGAAGCTACCCCGCATCGGATATTACCCCACTCTCCCCTACCTCAAATCATTCATTGCATCTATACTCTCAAAACACACGCAAAGCAAATAAGTTTATTTTATAATTTTCATCATACATCAAGAGCTATGGTCGAAATTAATTTAGTATCAAACATATTATTTTTAATACGGTACAGAGAACGGAGATACTGGAAAAATAATCCTTACTACGAGACAATAAGGTTCTGTAGCATGAAGCAATGCACGTGCCTAGTTTGGACTGACTTTCGGCCTGGTGCCAAGTTTAGGCAACCCAGGAAGTTATCAAAATTTATTCATTTTAAAACCTGAATGAAATTGTGGCCTGGTATATGTAATTTTATATTTGAGTCGAAAACTGAAATTATTAAATTTGTATATTTCAGTTTAATTTTAAGATGTTTACTCAGCTTGGTTGTTGGTAGGACTTTCCTGATTCTGCCTGGCTAGCTATAACCCATCATATTACCTAAGTCTGCCGCCGCGAGCGTCCATAGGTTACGGTAGCAACGCGTCAGTAGTGCCCATGGTGCTACGAGCGTCCATAGGTTACGGTAGCAACGCAAGTGTCTATAAAATAATCTAACGCAAACACAGAAACACTAGAGGAACTCACTAGGTCTTGCCAAGTGCTCGATGCCTGCTCTAACCACTGGGTTAGAGCAGGCATCCGGATTGTGAAGAGTCGCGAGCTCAGTCTAATTCTTTGGCGCGAAAATAAAAATGTAAGGTTCAATGAATGGCTTAAAACAGAATTTTTCTCGTTTAAGTGAATGAGCAGGCAGTATTTATTGAACACTCGAGACGCTTCATAAGCATAAAATGAACTGATTCTGTCCGGGGCTGAGCGGCGGAAATTAGATATTTGGATGGGTACTGCCAGGTCTGCCAGAGGGACACACAGTTCTGAGGGATAGTCAGAAGTTGCTCTACGAGCGTACACAGGTACTTAAGTGTCAATCGAAGTCTCGATGGCCGTTTTGTTCAACTGTCAAATTAAATTGTAAGAAAACGACAACAGCATTTGTTTTGATCAATTTCACGCACAACCACTTTTACAAGAACAAATTACTACAACGTATTTTTTTGATACAAGGATTTAAAACAATACCTAAATTTAAGTACTGTCGACAGCACATCGAGCGTAACAGTTTGACTTTGACGTCGCCCTTACTGCACTTCTAATAGAGGCGGCTTTCATAGTGCAACTGTTACACTTGATGTGTTATCGTGTGTGTACTACTCGTACCCTTGTCAATATTGGTTTGGGTCGGTGTCTTGGCTGATATACCTAATGATGATGGTGATTGTTAATACCAAGTAATATTAATTTTATTTTATAATCATACCACTAGATGACAATCTAGCTGACGGTCCACCTGGTGGTAAGTTATCGCCGCCTATAGACAATGGCGTGGAAAAACTGATTGGTATTTTAGTTTCGTTGCAATTACACGGGCAAATATACTTTTATACTTTATAAATACATTGAAACGTAAAATTTATTAAATACATAAGCATATAAGGAGAATCTCTCGTCGCAGAGGTGTGAATGTGAGTACAGATTTTTCAGTTGTCAACTCAGTCACTTGAGTTGTCAGTGTTGACAACTGATAAATCTGCACTAGCATTCTCACCTCTGCGACGAGAGATTCTCCTCGTGTTCCGAGGTCTCATGGAAGAACCTGTCAAGAGCTCACTGCAGCGCTATCATAGATGATTGTTGTCTCCCATGTCAGTGCCTTATCGCAGCGGGTTGGAACTCCGCAAGGGCTTAGTGGGTAGGACACATACTCCTCTCCGGTTTTCTCGAATGCTAAGCATAAGCACAGCTAAGAATCCCGTAAATGGGTTCCCCTGCGTCAAAAATGGTCTGCTCGAGTCAGTACCACATTTGAAATCAATAAAATTCCTTTGAAATTAAATATTTTTATTTGAACACACGCTAAGGAGCTCAGTGAAATAGTGGTTTATACGATCTGGTTTAGATTACGAAAACAAAGCAACTTTCGCTTTGGTCGATCCCGGAGGGGTCAATCAAAGTTTGTTATCTCAAGCTCCTCCGTCGGAAGGCACGCACAGGCCACATCCCGAATCTCTGTCGCTTTATTGTCCAACCTAGTGTCCCGTGAGTCCGCAACGTTAAAGGAAAATGACATATATTATGGAAGCCTGACGCATATTTTCTAGTCCTCTGATATCCCATATTTACTTTCGTACTTTATCAATAAACCAACGGATATCTTATTCAATAGATTCAGAATCATGTATTTCGACGACGTATTTATGCTGATGATATCTTTTCGCTCCTCAGATATTTTTCCGGCGGAATATTTTAATAATATCATAGTTAAATGTAACTATTTCCTTTTTAACCGACTTCAAAAAAAGGAGGAGGTTATCGATTCTACTATATGTTTTTTTATGTTTGTTACCTCAGAACTTTCGACTGGCTGAACCGATATTGATGTTTTTTTTTGATGCGGAATAATTCCTATTTGGTCCCATAAAAATATTTTTAAAATCTATTGGGTGTTTGGTTTTTAAATCAAAAAAACTGGAAAAATTAAGTCATCTTCGTATGCGAAATTGCGGATTTTTGCTTTTGCGAATTTTTGGTGAAAAGATACGATTGTAGAAAACAATATAAGCTCACGGTCACCCATCTAGCTTTGACCTTAAAAATTTATCACTAAAAATTGGGAAAAAAAAATTAAAACAAAAATTAAAACCGACTCCAAAAAACTGAAAAGAATAAAATATTTTATTAGTTAGGAACATATTTTTGGAGTTGGTGCTAAGTTGTTTCCAGAAACAATAGGCAGTGAAGCACCTACTCCAAAAATATGTTCCTAGGGGATGAGTACCTACTAAAACCTCCTACCTCGCCTTGGCCGACTGAAAGTCCATAGTCATAAATCGTCGTCTTTTAAGGGTAGTTTTAAGTATGCCGCCTCAAAAATATGGAATAATTTTCCACCCCCTCTCCTCCGTCTAGATTCAGTCACAGTATTTCGTAAGACTTCAATAGACAGACTGACTGACGGACAGACGGACCGACAGACAGACCGATAGACAGACTGACATAACATTCTTAGCTTACGTAGATCCAGATAAGACAGAGAGACAAACATTATGAAATTGTTAGTTAGTTAATATTATTTTTATGTGATAGACATAAGGGTTTTTTTGTTGACGATTCGAAAGTGCTTCTTGGGGGCCTAATTGAATAAAGATATTTTCATTTTCATTTTCATTAAGGGCAGTGAGTGGTCACGCGTTGTCACCGTAGCCTATAGACGCTCGTTGCACCTTGTGCACTACTTACGCGTTGTCACCGTAGCCTATAAACGCTCGTAGCACCTTCTGCACTACTCACGCGTTGTTACCGTAGCCTGCAGACGCTCGTAGCACCTTGTGCACTACTCACGCGTTGTACCTATAGCCTACGGACGCTCGTAGCACCTTAGCCACTATTCACGCATTATCACCGTAGCCTGTAGACGCTCGTAGCATCTTGGCTAGTACTTATGCGTTGTCATCGTAGCCTGCAGACGCTCGTAGCATCCGGGCCAGTATTCATGCGTTGTTACTGTAGACTATAGACGCTCGGAGCACCTTGTGCACTACTCACGCGTGTCGTTACCGTAGCCTATAGACGCTTGTAGCACCTTGTGCACTACTCACGCGTTGTACCTGTAGCCTATGGACGCTCGTATCACCTTAGCCACTACTCACGCATTATCACTGTAGCCTATGGGCGCTCGTAGCACCTTGTGCACTACTCAAGCGTGTCGTTACTGTAGCCTATAGACGCTCGTAGCACCTTGTGCACTACTTACGCGTTGTTACCGTAGCCTAATAGACGCTCGTAGCACCTTGTGCACTACTCACGCAAAATCACCGTAGCCCGTAGACGTTCGTAGCACCTATTGCACTACTCACGCGTTGTACCTGTAGCCTATGGACGCTCGTATCACCTTGGCCACTACTCACGCATTATCACTGTAGCCTATGGGCGCTCGTAGCACCTTGTGCACTACTCACGCATTGTACCCGTAATCTATAACGCTCGTAGCACCCTGATCACTAATCACGCATTATAACCGTAACCTGTAGACGCTCATAGCACCTTGGGCACTACTAAGTACTCACGCGTTGTCACCGTAGCCACTTACGCGTTGTCATCGTAGCCTATATATGGTCGTAGCACCTGGGCACTACTAACGCATTTATACTATAGCCTGTAGACGCTCGTAGCACCTTGTTCACTACTCACCCGCTGTACCCGTAGTCTATAGACGCTTGTAGCACCTTGGGCACCAAAACCCTAGTTACAACGGATTAAGGAACCTATAATATTAAAGTGATCAAAGTGTTTTTCAGGCGTGTGCACAATAAACTATTTGATGCGTTGTTTTCTTTGTTTTATTAATGTTGAAGTTCCTTAGCAATTCGGAAGGCTCTACATTATTGCATTCTTTTAGGATTTCATAATGAAAATGCTCTTTTTTTAAATGTATTCCAACTGAATTAATTTAAATCATCATAATTTAACACTACCACCGCTTCAATGAATATTTCAACCACTGAGAAGTGGCGCAAGAAACACACCCGGCTATTAAATGTTTGTTAGCACACATACAAATTATTTATGCCATTTCTTGTCAATCACCATCATCATCAGCCTATATACGTCCCACTGCTGGGCACAGGCCTTCCTACATGGGAGAAACACGTGAGGAGCTTGGGCCATAACACCACCACGCTGGCCCAATGCGGGTTGGTGGGTTAAAGCGGTTGCAGTAACAACCGGGACCAACGGCTTAACGTGCCTTCCGAAGCACGGAGGAGCTCGAGATTATAAATTTGATTGACCCATCCCGGGACCGACCATGGCGAAAATTGCTTTGTTTTCGTTATTGAAACCAGAGCGCTCAAACCACTACGCCACCGAGCTCCTCAATATATAGGTATAATTGGTATTACATATTGTTATTTTCAATCATCTCAAATATCATCATTTTGAGATTCACTCCCTCGCTTCATATTATATCATCAATAATACCAAGTATTATTAAGTTAATCTAACCTTATAGTGAGCTTTCATTCACCGTTTTCACCTTTAATGTAGTTTTACATTTATTAATGCGCGCATACTTAAAATTCTTCTTTAATTTGAGTCCCTTGGCCAATATTTTAGGTATTGTCTGTCAATATAAAAAAATACAATTAACGCCAAATAGAGAACTTGTGAACTTCACAGTATCCGGTCGTAAACCTTTCATTTCATTTGGAAGCTTACGTACTTGTTATTATCAGATTTCTCTTTTCCTAAGTTGGTGAAAGCACGGCATTCGCACTTCAAGTAATGAAGATCTATCACTTATAAACGAAGGTAGATGTTCCTCTTTCCTCCCTCTTTCCGAAAACACCCTGGCCTTCCAAAAACCCGCACATCTAAACTCCTGGGATCAACTTAAACTGGCGAAAGCTTTTGCTGTACCGGCAGTACCGCGTTGAACACGGGCCAGCGAGGGCGACTTGTTCGTGAACAATCAATATAATAGCACTCGACTAAATAACTGCGACTTAAATAACTAAAAAGTTAGTTTTGTGTCAGTTAGTCGTATTTGTGATCAGCCGGGGGATTCTAAGTGATCTGGTAAGTGTTTAGAAACTTATGAAAAGTTTTAGCCAAGTTACGATTAAGTTAGCTAAGTTGTAAGGTGTAATGGTGTTAATTGGCTCAGAAGTTTTTGTTCGTTGCAAGTTGATATTAGTTTTTTTTGTTTGGGAATAAATTACATAGGAATTAATTAATAATTATCATAGTAATTATTCCTTTCATATTTTAACTCTCAAAATCAGAGTTAATTAAACATTGAAATCACGATCTTAATTCTAAAAATAATTATTAATTGTCTATCTTTACTGTCAAGTATAAATTATAAATACTATTTTTTTAATATCTACATTAAACAAAAGCTGAAAGCTTACTTCATAGATAGTTTAAAAAAAATTTAAATTTGATAATCAATAATTACTGGGTATTAATATTTATTTCAAGTAATAATGCGTATACTCATTCCTTTTACATTGACCGTGTACTTTTTTTACATTTTTATTTGTAATTTTATTTTTTATCTAAATTGAATTGCTCGAGCTGATTTATGTTATTCTGTTAGCAACTGTTAGCTCAAGTCGCACCATTACAAACCTTAGTAGTTTAATAATGCGATAATTTACTAATTAGTATTATGATTTTTTGCATGTTAAATAAATAATAATAAAAAATATTAATATCCAATATCATGAAAATAATAAACGTGAAGATCATTTAAAGTTTCTAATTGTATCTAATGTTGAACGTAATTATTGTCAAAGGAAAATTCTTTCCAAATCAAAATGGAAGTAAACTAAAAGTTCATCATCACCAGCCTATATACGTCCCACTGCTGAACACAGGCCTTCCTACATGGCAGAAACACATGAGGAGTTTGGGCCATAACACCACCACGCTGGCCCAATGCGGGTTGGTGGGTTAAAGCGGTTGCAGTAACAACCAGGACCAACGGCTTAACGTGCCTTCCGAAGCACGGAGGAGCTCGAGTTTATAAATTTGATTGACCCATCCAGGGACCGACCATGGCGAAAGTTGCTTTGTTTTCATGATCGAAACCAGAGCGCTCAATCCACTACGCCACCGAGCTCCTCAACTAAAAGTTAATGAATTTAAAATGGAGTAAGATCACATAGACGAGCGTCATTTTTTGCATTTACATGGTAAAATTTATCTGTAAGAAGTTTCTCTTAATTTTATGTTAATTACTACTCCCATTCAGTCAAAACCAATTTAATGACAAATATTTTGCTTAAAAATAAAAACTACGACTAATATTTTTTTAAACTCTCTATTGCACCAAATATAAAAACAAAATGGATGTATACAATGGTATGCAAGGGATGACTTTTCTCTATTAGAGATCTGTAAAAGATCAGATAAGAGATTTTTTAAAGTAATTTTTAATAATTATTAGAAAAGTATAACGTTTTGTAAATTTTGTAAAGCTAATTTTCAGTACAATTAAGGATCATTGGAAAGGATTTCACACACACAAACAGTTATTTCTCGCCAAAACACACATCTGCAGATCACATGTTGTTACTCATATAAGTAATCATTTCTCTTAGTTGTTAAGTTAATTTTTAAATTACCTGATACCTACCTTGTAAACTTGTGATCACAAATTAATGTGTTCATTTGGTATCTGGAACGCTGTTTCTGCATGTCTGGAGGTGGGCGCTAATGGCTGTGTAACACAGTTCTAGAAACTAATGCAGTTGTTGACGCACTTATACTCTCTGCATCATTGTTTTTAGTTCCAATAAAAAAAAATACAATTTTCAAAATGACGGTCTATCGCTCTACTATCACCCACTCACTTGGACAATAGCACATTGTCGCCTCGTCAGCAAGCAAGTCTCAGCTGAGCATAATGCTCTCTAAATCACTTGAATATCACTTCACTACATAGTATAAAACAAAGTCGCTATCCGCCGTCTGTCTGTCCCTATATATGCTTAGATCTTTAAAACTACGCAACGGATTTTGATGCAGTTTTTTTTAATAGATAGAGTGATTCTTAAGAAAGGTTTTTATGTATAAAACATGCATAATATTTACATAAGCATTGCACCGTGCAAAGCCGGGGCGGGTCGCTAGTAATGTATAAAGTAAACACGATGTCTGAATAATGTTTTGCTTAAAATTTCACTGTGATAATGAGAATTAGAACTTTTATACTTATATAAATTTTTAAGTTTTTGATGCGTTTATACGCTTACTTTATTGTAACAATCAGAAATAACGCGCAGGCGTTTCTTAATAGCTTATCTCACCTTATCTGGAAGTTTAAAAATGCTTGTAAAAGTATTATTCCAGATCACTAGAGGTGTTAACTTCAATGAGTGGTGAGATAAACATTGCTATAAAAACGATGGAAAATGATAGAAAGCGATGAAGAAATTTGTAGGTTATACCTAGTGCTCCGGTGGCGTAGTGGCTCCCGCCTGGAGCTTATAATTTTTTCATCGTTTTCTTTCTTTTTTGTAATTGTTAAAATACTTACATAAATAATTCATTCTACTGCATAACAATTTTACTACTAACTAACCGTAAAAATATTTAAACAAAAATTAAAACCGACTCCAAAAAACTGAAAAGGATAAAATAATTAAATTTTAGTACGTACTCATCCACTAGGAACATATTTTTGTTTTTGGAGTCGGTTTTAGTTTTTGTTTAAATTTTTTTTTTTACAATTTTTAGTTATAACTTTTGAAGGCCAAAACTAGATGGGTGACCTGAGCTTAAATTAATTTCTACTATCATATCATTTCACTAAAAATTGAAAGGAAAGCAAAAATCCGCAATTTCGCATATGTAGACGACTTAATTTTTCCAGTTTTTTTGATTAAAAAACCAAACTACCCAATGGATTTTCGAAAAATTTTTATGGCACCAAATGGGAACTATTCCGCATCGAACAAAAAAAGAATCATCAATATTGGTTCACCCAGTCAAAAGTTCTGAGGTAACAAACATAAAAAAATAAAATTAAAAAAAAAGCATACAAACGAATTGACAACCTTCTCCTTTTTTGAAGTCAGTTACACCCCGATGCAAATATAGCTAATTTTGTTTGTTATATTATTATTTCCTTTACACCTATTTGTTATTTAGCAACATTAGGCTTGTGTTATGAATACCTATAAATATAGACAGTAAAATGTATATAAATATTATCCATAGGGGAGGCCTCAGCCCAGCAATCTTGTAGCTGATACGATGATGGTGAAATATTATAAATAAAAATCTGTCTAAGCTAGCAAAATTCCATTTTCTGAGGCGGGGATCGAACCCGCGACCTTTCGCAATCCTGTCGACTGCTCTAACCATCTGACCTACCCAGGACTTGGGATATCCCTGTGAAATTCTTCTAGTCTATCTGTATTTGCGTTATGAGCTAACGTCCACCCTACAATGTCGAAATGTTCTATTTCAACATCCGAAACGAGTATTTTTACAAATACCTACGATTCGATTAAGTTGGGGCATAGCTTTAAAATATTCTTAATTTTGGTTCTATCATTATTATAAGTTTGAAAAATTATTCACTATTAAAAATCTATCTAAACTAGAAAAATTCACGACCTGAGGCGGGGATCGAACCCGCGACCTTTCACAATCCGGCTGCTCTAACCATCTGAGCTAACCAGGACTTGGGATATCCCTGTGATTGTTGTTTTTTTAGTTTAGATAGATTTTTATTAGTAAATAATTTTTCAAACATTTATAATAATGTTAAAATCAAAATTAAGAATATTATAAATATTCATATTTATACTAATATTCTTATTGCGAAAGCTCCGTCTGACTGAATTAGATAAATTTGGGCGCGGAGATAGATTTCATTCTGAGAAAGGACAAAGGCTAGTTGACCTTTGGCGAGAGAACTGAAATCCAAATTTTGCATATAGATAGGCTACTCCTTGGAGCATGAAACTATATCCAAGGAGCGGATGAAATCACGGGCGGTCACTCACTCACACATGCGGAGTTTTTGCCATAATACCACCACGCTAGCCCAATGCGGGTTGATGGGTTAAGGCGGTTGCAGTAACAACCGGGACCAACGGCTCAACGTGCGCGATGAAGCACGGAGGAGCTCGAGATTATTTTTTTGATTCACCCATCCCGGATCAACCATGGTGAACGTGGCTTTGTTTTCGTTATCGACACAAAAGCGCTCAAACCACTGCGCCACCGGGCTCCTCTACCTGTATTTAAATACAGGCAATCAAGACAAGAAGTAATAGAATTCTTATTTTTTTATTTTAATAAGTAATCCTGTATGAGTCGTTGATATCTTATATACGATATCTTACCTGCCCTGCAAGCAAAGTATATCAAACTTCATTTTTCCTTTCAATTTCTGATAAATAAAGGTGTAAAAATCAAAACTAATATAATAAAAGTAAAAGAATGTCTCTGTCCATAACGTTTAAAATTTTAAGACCGCTGACCCGACTTAGATGAAATTTGGCATGAAGATAGATTACAGCCTGAGAAAGGACACAGGCAAAGTTTTGGCACGATAAGCGACATCCACGGGAGTGGAGACGAGCCGGAGTAAATTTACATAAAATATACAGTACCTACTAGCCCGAAAATAGATGTTTCAAAAATGTATGGAGACCCGGCCAGGTCTATGTACACTATACTAAAAAAAAGGTAAAAATATGCTGAACACTGTTCAACTGTCCATTTTCTTTTTATTTGCTTTGTTGCGTGGTACAAAACAAGTTTTTTTCTAGAAAAAGCTGCAACACAGCGAAATACTTACATGCGCTTATGTCACTTTGGTGACGTGTCGACTTTTATGTTAATAGCCGTAGTGAAGAACGGTGAAATCGACAAAAACTTTCAACTTATGTACAAATAAATTTTGCATGAAAACAAATTAGGTACCTATTAGTTTTTTTTACGGATTCAAGAGATTTTTCCGGTGTTTTAAAATACTGTACATACATATTAGGTTGGGGAAAAAGTCTTTTCGCATTATAGTATATTTGAACTTGTAATAAAATCTCTTTGTCTGTACTATTTGTATCTGGCTGGTTTTGGTATCATTAAAAGTTTAGATTTTTAAAGAAGATAATTCAAATTCATATTAGGAAAATGTGTCCTTTTTATTTGTTTTTCGTACTGTCAAGATGAGTGAATCTAATGAAGAAATTCGATACATTTTAAAATTTTACTACAAACAAGGTAAAAATGCAACGCAAGCCGCGAAAAAAAATTGCGATGTTTATGGACCTAGTGCAGTGTCTGTGAGAGTAGTACAAGTTTGGTTTGAGCGTTTTCAATCCGGAAATTTTGATGTCAAAGATGCACGTCGCTCTGGTCGCCCTATTAAGAATAAAATTGATGCCATTTTTGAAAAACTGGAGCAAGATCGGCATATCAGTAGTTACGACGTAGCTGAAGAACTGGGAATTGACCACAAAACAGTTTTGGCGCATTTAAAAAAAATGGATACACAAAAAAGCTCCATATTTGGGTACCCCACGAGCTCACTGAATGAAACCTAATGAACCGTGTACTCATTTGTGATTCTTTATTACGACGTAATGAAACCGAACCATTTTTGAAGAAGCCGATAAAATGAATGATGGTGATGAAAAGTGGATCACGTACGACAAGAACGTGCGAAAAAGGTCGTGGTCAAAGGCTGGTCAGACTTTACAGACTGGCGAAACCCGGGTTAACTCGCAACAAGGTGACGCTGTGTGTGTGGTGGGATTGGAAGGGCATTATTCATTATGAGCTATTATTACCACCAGGCAGGACCATCGATTCTCTACTGCGGACAACTGATGAGATTAAAGCAAGAAGTTGAGAGAAAGCGGCCGGAATTAATCAACAGAAGGGGTGTGGTTTTTCATCATGATAACGCTAGACCTCACACATCTTTAGGCACTCAGCAAAAATTAAGAGAGTTTGGCTGGGAGGTGTTAATGCGTCCGCCGTATACCTTCAGATTTCCACCTGTTTCGCTCTCTTCAGAATTCTCTAGGCAGTGTCAGGTTAACATCACGAGAGGACTACTAAAACCACTTGTCGCGGTATTTTGATCAGAAGCCCCAAAATTTTCTATAGCAATGGGATCATGTCCCTACCTACAAGATGGCAAAAAGTTATCGAACAAAATGGTACCTACATACTTTAGTTAAATGTAAATAAACTATATTAAAAAATGTTTTGAATTTTCTTAAAAAATGCGAAGAAACTTTTTCCCCAACCTATTATAACTGGCCGGATATGAAGCTCCTCTTTTCGTCCAAATGTTTACTAATCTCGTCTAAAAATCCCCCTTTATAGTCACTGTCTTCAAAGTTGGTCATCAGCTTGACGCTTCTGCTGTCACTGGCAGCGTTTTCAAAAGCATCGAATAGACGCAAATGGTTTAAAAATTACGACCCAATTTCCACTAAATCTCTCCGTACCGTGCCAAAACCGACAGCCCGCATCGAAGGTTTAAACGATGGAAAAAACACGATTTCTTCGAAGCAAATTTACCGACGACGTCCTAAAATAGATGAGTTCATTTAAATAGTGAATGACTTTAATACCTATTTTTAGCCGCTGACGCAAAAAGAAGGGTGTTATAAAAGAGATGTTCCAAAAATGTATGGAGACCCGCCGCCATATTGCCATACTAAATAACTGTGAAATGGACGAAAATTTTAACTTTTTTACAAACAAACTATGCATGAAAACGAATTATTAGTGTTTTTCCCGGATTCAGGAGACTTTTCCTGATTTTTTGAGAAAGTGTACATATACTTGGCCGGATATGAAACATCTCCTTTAACGTGCTTGTCCGTTTATCTGTGTGTCTGTCTGTAGCTTCGTAATACCTAAACGAATGGACCGATTTTGATTCTATAAAAGATAGAATCAAAATGAATTTGATGATGGATCTAAGCTATAATTTATGAAGAGATGTTTAGGCGTTTCATGAGTATCAGCTCATTTCACACACTATACTAAAAAATGGGTAAAAATTTGCAGAACTATGTTCAATTTTTCGTTTGTTGTGTTTTATAGAAAAAACTGCAACACAGCTAAATATTCAACATGGCGGCTATGTCACTTTGGTGACGTTTAGTTGATTTCTATGTCGCCCGCCATATTGCCATAGTGAATAACGGTGAAATCGACCAAAAATTTGATTTGAAATTGGGGAATTCCTAACTTCCTTCCTTTACAAAAATTCCGACGGATTTCGTTTTGCTTTCGAAAATTATAAGGTAGAGTGGGGTGAATCCTCAGATCATAGAAAGAATTTGTTTCTATGATCTGAGGGTGAATCCGGACGCTGCGTATTTTTTATATACAGGAGGGTGCCGTCAATGCGACAATAAATTTAAACATGGGCTATATTAGTCCATAAAAATGGTTTGCCACTTTCAAAAATATCGTATTCATTTGATAATTTCATGACATTTGTATGAAATATTGCTGCCAACGTTACACTATTCCATACAAATGTCATGAAATTATCAAATGAATACGATATTTTTGAAAGTGGCAAACCATTTCTATGGACTAAAATAGCCCATGTTTAAATTTATTGTCGCATTGACGGCACCAACCTGTATATACAAATCACGGCAAATTACTCAACAGCACCGTATGATGCGGTCAGAAGAGTATTGAAGTTGAAGAAACTAATAACCTTTTGTTTCTTTAGGTTTTTTGCCTTGGTTTCGTGCAAGGCGACGTTTACTCGGCTGTTTACTGTGTCTATCAGTGATGACCACTTACCACCAGATGGACCGTCAGCTTGTTTGTCATCTCAAACGTATAAAAAGTATATAAAAAACTAATTTTTCACATAATAATGTTTGTCACGTATGTACGTCACAAACTTTAGGTATTCCTCAGGGTTTTCATTCATATTCCTATGTTGCTCAACCCTGTGTTTTTAAGTTCACTATCAAATATAAATAAAATCCAAATTTTGTATGTTTGTCCCCTAGGAGATCCAAAAACATTGATAATATTGTGATGAAACTTTGGTAGTCAATTTTGGAAACGCCCGCGGAAGTACGTGCATTATCAAAACCTTTTTTAACCGACTTCAAAAAAAGGAGTTAACCGACTACAAAAAAAGGAGTTAACCGACTTCAAAAAAAGGAGGAGGTTATCAATTCGTCTGTATATTTTTTTATGTTTGTTACCTCAGAACTTTTGACTGGGTGTACCGATATTGATGATTCTTTTTTTGTTCGATGCGGAATAGTTCCCATTTGGTTTCGATTTTATCCAAATTTGGTTTCCAAATTTTTTGAAAATGCATTGGATAGTTTGGTTTTTAAATCAAAAAAACTGGAAAAATTAAATCGTCTACATATGCGAAATTGCGGATTTTTGCTTTCCTATAAATTTTTAGTGAAATGATACGATAGTAGAGATCAATTTAAGCTCACGGTCACCCATCTAGCTTTGACCTTCAAAAGTTAACACCAAAAATTGTGAAAAAAAAAATTTAACAAAAATTAAAACCGACTCCAAAAAACTGAAAAGGATAAAATAATTAAATTTTAGTAGGTACTCATCCCCTAGGAACATATTATTGGAGTTGGTGCTAAGTTGTTTCCAGAAAGCATAGATAGTGAAGCACCGACTCCAAAAATATGTTCCTAGGGGATGAGTACCTACTGAAATTTAATTATTTTATCCTTTTCAGTTTTTTGGAGTCGGTTTAATTTTTTTTTTATGATAAACCTAACAGTTTTCTCTTTACAGGCATTGCAAAAGCATGCCTAGTGCAGCAAGAACCTGTTGTATAATATTAGTAATAATATTCACACACTCACACCTATAATCTTTTGACGACCGGCTGGTCGAGTGGTCTGTACCCCTTGCTATACGGGCTGCTCGATCAAGAGGTCCCGGGTTCAAATCCCGGTAGGGGCAAATGTTTGTATGATGAATACGAGCATTTGTTCACGAGTCATGCATGGATGTTTATATGTTAATTTAGTATATTTCTAATATTTATATACATATTATTATCAATATTAATTCGTTATCTAGAATCCATAACCCAAGCTCTTAATGATGCTTACTTTGGGCTAGATAATAGGTGTATGAATATTATTATTATTATTATCTAGCCCAGAGTAAGCATCATTGGGAGCATGTGTTATGAATACTAGATAACGGAGAAATAATGATAATAATATGTACATAAATATTAGAGTTATACTTATAAACATCCATGACTCTTGAACAAATGCTCGTACTCATCATACAAACATTTGCTCCCACCGGGATTCGAACCCGGGACCCTCGACCGAGTAGCCTGTATAGCAAGGGGCACAGACCAATAAAACCAGTTAAGCTAATAGTTTCTTTCACTTCATTTTAATACACCGCTCCTAAAACATTCAATAAATGTTCGATGACGACTTGAAACCATACAAATCCATCTAAAAGTAATTGGTTGATTTGATTTCCTTGTGTAATTAATTTTACGCAGATCGATTTGAAATATAGGGATTCTTAAAATTAAACAAAGATTTCTCGAATTACAAGTTACATTAACTACTTTTATACTGTCGCAATAACTGCCATAAGTTATGGCCCATAATTCAAAAAACCTTGTATTTTTTAAAAGTGTAATTACTGGGCATGGACGGTATTTATTAGACCTCAGGATAATAACGCACCTGCAATATCGAGATCCCTTGTTATGCTAGGCGGCGGTAATCGCTTACCATTAGGTGGGCCGTCAGCTTGTTTGTCATCTAGTTGCATAAAAAAAGTAAATTGGTTAATATTCGTAATAAAATACCGAATTATCATGATACGGGGAAGCTGAAGATTATGACATGAAAATGAATAGAAAAATATTTATTGGATATAGATAAGTAAAATAAAAATTAAAACAACGGGAACTTCAAAAAATGTAATTAATCAAATGGTCACCTCTCAGTGTATGCTACAACGTGGAGGGTCACAGTACCTTAAAAATAAATAAGGGTACCTTAATTTATTTACTGTAATAATTACTTTCAGCAATTATTCCTAATCAACAATCAATAAAATTCAAATTCACTAGGTCCTTCGCCTTTCTTATTTCAGCCGTGAAACAGTTCGCTGTGTTTCGGGTGGGCAAAAGGAAATGTAACCAATGTAATTACTGGGCATGGACGCCATCTTAGATCTTAGGATGACAACGTACCTACAATATCAGGTGAGTTTTCCTTGTTATTGCAGGTGTCTATAGGCGGCGGTAACCGCTTACCACCATGTGGGCCGTCAGCTTGATTGTCATTTAATTGTATATATATCGAATATCTCGCCAACTTCCTCGTGACCGGATTAGCCAACATTTGACCCCTGGACGCAGTATCCGGGTAACCGTCGATGCTTATTTAAAAATTCAAGGCTCTAGCGTACGGGGTTTCTTTTCAGCTGCCCTGAAATATTTAGCGAGACCACGTTGCAGATGCGCTGCGGAGAATTTTTTGGGATTGTATTTATACTGAACATCACTCTGGACTATGGGTATTTTTGAATGAGGCTGAGTGCATCATAACAGAAAACTGCTGATAATTCTTTCTGCAGGCGGAGAGGGAGACCTATATTTAGTGCCTTCATATTAATTGTGCAATCATCTTAATTTTGACGCACTATTCAATAATTAGACATTATGACACAATGACTTGAACATACAGATATTATTCGTAGATTTAAGCCTTAGGATCTAGTTAGTGACATTATAATTATTATTTAACTTAAACTTGACATATATTTATAAAACCAGACATTACTATTGTCGTATTTGACATTTTGAAATAATTATTTTTTGGATTATGATTTTTAAATATATATTTTTTCATTAACTTATTTCTAATAAGTAAAGTATTTTATATCCTCTCCTCTCTTTTTGCTCCGTTTGCTGTGCCCAACAGGGTCCATAATGATATCATATCTAGCTTGTTAATGTTTTGAGAATGCCCAGGCACTTTTTTCTGTGGAGGTGGTTTTTTCATAGACGGCCTCGTTTAAAGATACCCCGCGTTCTTGATTATCTCAATGTACCTTGCATAGCTTTAAGGAAACCTTTTTGTCAAAGAACATAATATAGGCTAGTGACGACAATTAGAGAATAAACTAAAATATGGCTATATTAGTTCATATAAATGTTTTGCCACTTTCAAGTATGTACATCTTATTCATTTGATAATTTCATTACTTACTCTTGTATGAAATAATATAACAATTGGCTGCATTATTTCATAGAAATGTTATGAAATTATCAAATGAGTAAGATCTTTTTGAACGTTGCAAAACTTTGAAAGTTCTATGAACTAATATAGCCCATGTTAGGTCTGTGCCCAGCAGTGGGACTGGATAGGCTGATAATGATAAAACATCTAGTGGTAAGCCTGTAGACGCTCGAAGCTCAATAAACACTACATATACTATGTTAAAACTGGACTCTAGGTGCTAATAAGTTATATAGCAATTTTTAAACCACTTCTTCATTGTGAGAACAGAAGCAAGAATCTAGATAACATTGTTCTCATTAAAATGTAAATTCAGACACAACAGACAGACAGACCTTATGATGTTGTTAGTTAACATTATTTTGTGTGTGATAGTGATACAAATGGGGGTTTTGGCGACTTCTTGGCCCGTTTGTACCCTTTGTTCCCATATGTTCTACTGACTTGTTCTACGGTAGAACTAGTGGGACTTTTTTTTCTCATACAGATATTTTCATCTTCATTTCAAAATTTATAATTCACGACAAAGGCCTTGGCAGTTAAATGAGACATCATTACCGAGGCTTCAAAAGATTAATTATGCCATTAACACGTCGAAATTAAATAAGGCGACTCCTGTACGCAGTGTTTGTATTTATAAGTTCAGAAATGCAATCATTTATCATTTTCGTCGCTCAATTTTTCATTGTGAGATGTATTGATAAATAGCGGACGGCTGAATGATGACAGCTTGGGGCCTGCAGGCTTATATCGCAGTTATATCCAATAACAGCAGTTTTAGATCGTGACGCGTGAAAATCTTGTGACGAACATTTTTTCTTGCTTGGTGACGTGGCTGACAAATTGTAGCTTATTTAATTTTTGCCCCATAATGTAGAGAGTGAAGCAGTTGCTCTACGAAACCCGCCATCATAACGAGTGCAGAAAGGGCTGTTTTATGACACCACTATTAGTGCGTTTAGAATTTATAAATTTTCCAGCTTCATAAAATAAGTAAACATTAAAAAAATTGAAAATATCTTAAATTTTCAGTGGGAAAAATTGATTTTATTTATGAGGTATACTTACAGCTAGACATACAAAATTTTTTAATTAAATAACAATTATTGCTAAAGGACACATATGTAAGCCTTTACAAGTATATACAACATTCTTAAACAAAAATGTAGGTACTTATATGAAAACTAAGACATACTACTAACTAAACTATATATATACATGCATATACACATACATACACATACATATACATACATACATATATATATATATTACATAAAACATATTACATTGTTTTGCGGGGGATACCCTTCACCTCTGTACCGACTCTATTAAAATTTTTGATGGCGTAGTGTCGCGTCTGGCCGGACACGCAACGGGGGTTTGATTCCCGCCTGGAGCATATTATTTTTTCATCGTTTTCTTTCTTTATTTGTAATTGTTACAATAAAGAAGGCGCTTAAACGCATCAAAAACATTAAAATGTGATTAAAACTTTTAAACTTATAATAGGTAACTGGGGACGCCACAATTCGCCGCCTACTGTCTCCATAAGCATCGTGTGAGCGGTGGCTACGGTTGGGAACCGCTGTGGGCATAGACCAGATAGATCCCCCAAAGTAGACGGGACCACAGTTATGGCGGCAGTTATGGAAGATATGCTCTCCTTTCCTGCCGCCCACTATTCAGCAAAACGGTGCCTCGCTGTGCTCGTCCTCTTTCACCTCCGCCGGGTGATAAGTAGCGGCTGGAAGGGCTTTTCCACTATGTCTGTCATCATCATCATCATATCAGCCGAGAGACGCCCACTGCTGGGCACAGGCCTCCCCCAACGATCTCCAAGCAGATCGGTCCTGCGCTGCCCGCATCCATCGGCTTCCCGAGGCCCTTACTAGATCGTCGGTCCACCTTGTGGGGGGCCTACCAACGCTGTGTCTCCCGGTACGCGGCCGCCACTCGAGGACCGCCTATGTCTGTACTCCAACTTTATTCTATAGAAAATTATGAGCCCTAAAGTCCTCTCGATCTTGTCCCAAATCGATTTCTGTTATTATCCTTCGACACGTCCTTTGTCACAGACGAAATTTCACTATTTTAACATGTTGGAATATCCAAAAGATTACTCGTCAAAGTAAAAGGGATAAACCCTATTCATATTATATTAGTCTTTGTGTCGTGAGGGTTTGGGACATGAGTTACATGACATTCTGAAGATTTGTTCCCCTTTTCATTTAAGAAAAATACTTTTCGAAGACGCAAATAGGTTCGGTAAGTTTGTGTAAGGACGAGCGATCAATGTCGTTTACATAATTTATCGTATAAGATAGCTGGCGTAATGGTTTGAGTGGTCTCGATTCGATTACTAAAGCAAAGCAACCTTTGCCATGGGTAATCCCGGATAGGTCAATCTTAAACTTCTAATCGCTCGCTCCTCCCTTTGTAAGGCTTGTTAAAACATTGGTTACAACGGCTGTCACCCAGCAACCCGCATTAAGTAGTTGTCTTAAGGTATTGTTTTGTAATTCCTCATATTTTCCTGCCATGATGTAAAGGCTGGGGTTTTACTTTCTCCACGTCCCGTTGAAACACCCATGCTGTACTCGTGAACGAATGTTCATACCTACTCCTCATTCAAACTCCTGTCCCTAACGGTATTCGAACCCAAGCCCTTTGGTTTAGCAGACAGGTAATGACCAAAACCGCAGACGACCATCATAGCTTTAAAATATATATAATGGAGTAGCTCTTAGAATAAAATTTCACGTGATGGTAGAAAGGGCTGAAGGTGAAAGCGAGCTAGCGAATGGAAGTGGCTAGTGGCTGGACCCGGATTCCTCAATCACAGAGGAACTGGCTATCTTAGTTCCAACTGCCGGAATACAACAATGCTGTTAACATTATTGTTATGACGGTGGTAGCTAGCCAGGTGGACTTAGAAAAGTTCTACCACCAACGAAAATGAGTGGAAAATGTCTACTCCTACAAGCATCTGAGGTAGAGATGCAGGTAGAGGTGAGAGAGAGACCATAGAGACGGTAAATTGTACTTTATAAAAAGAAACTTGTAATAGTATGCTTGCTTGTAGTTGTGGCTTGGTTGCCACTCCTAAAGAATTTCATTACAAATAAAATTCTTTCGGGGTGGCAACCGGCCACAATAAAATAAAAGTAGAGTACAAACTCGGAAACAGAAAACTACTCTTCTATTTTAAGTTTAAACCATTTAAACTGGAGAGTTTTCTGCTTTGTTTGCCACCGAGTAGCTAAGCTGATAATTTTTTAACGCGTATCTATCTAATAATGCACACATAAAAACATATACTACTATAATATTACGAAAGACTAGGAGGTAGGCCCGTATGTGGGCCGATCCCACATTCTCTGCCTTTTCGCTGTGTTTCGGATTGAAAGGAAAGGTAGCCAGTGTTACTGGGCATGGTCGGCATTTCATCTTAGACCTCAGGATGACAACGCACCTTAAATATCAAGTGATTTTTCCTTGTTAATGTAGGTGTCTATAGGCAGCGGTAACCGCTTACTACCAGGTAGGACCGTCAGTTTGTTTGTCATCTATTTGTATAAAAAAGACACATTTAATTTACCTTGGTCGATCACTGATGGGCCATTAAAAATTGTTCTCTCTCGCTTCTTCCTAAGCATCAGCTTCCTAAGGAGCTCACAAACCTGCATTGGGCCAGCGTGGAGGTGTTATAGTCCAACCTCCTCATGTGTTTCTCCCGTGTAGAAAGCCCTGTGCCCAGCTGTAGGACGTATCTACAGGACGTACCTACTCCTCTTCTCTACGTTTTATAAACTTCCCGAAAAAATACAATTATTTCATCCCATACACCTATGTTTTTCATATCTGCATGTGTGTGCTGCACAGATCAAACAATCGAACATTACAGTGGTTTAATATAAACCCAGTCCGCTTAAAAATTCTGGGGAATTCTGTTAAACATTTTTCAACCTAGAAATTTCTCAATTAAAAATAGTGAATTGCAGTTCAAACTCGAATCGCTGCAACTTTGCTCATCGATTCGATTTAATTCAGAATTCCATTTGCCTATCGATTAGTGTTGTAACTGATAGGATACGGATACGTTACTTAAGGTATCATCATCATCATCATCATCATCGACCTATATACGTCCCACTGCTGGGCACAGGCCTTCCTACATAGGAGAAACCCATGCCGAGATTGGGCCATAACACCACCACGCTGGCACAATACGGGATGGTGGGCTAAAGCGGTATACTTAAGAATGATAGCAAATATTCTGAAGTTATCGTATTTTTTTATCTGGGGTAGTTAAGTAACAGACAGAATTTCTATTGTATCTGAGCGTCAGTGGCCTTGTAAGAGAAGAGACGAAACGTTAGTATAGTCACCCGAATTGTAAACGGTTGCTGGTTCAGTACCCGCCCCAACTATTTATCTTATTTTTAGTCGAAATATTTTACTACTAGAGATACTAGAAGGGAAATAGGAGGGACAAATAAAATAAAACTGAACATGTAGGTATTAAGAGCAGTATGGCACAGGATAGGAATTAGTTCCGAGAAATTGAGAGGCAAGGCACATTGAGAAGAATAAGAAGAGATATTTTTATAATATCTTTAAATAAATAATGCTATAAAAATAAAAACATAAAATTAGACCGTCAGCTTGTTTGTCGTCTAGTAGTATAAAAAATACTATATCAAATATAATTTCATAACACATACTTAATTAAGGCATACTTTTTATCTAAGCTCTGTTCATTAATAGTCAAAACTTCAAAGAACTTAAAATATCCGTTGTTCAGGTATCCGTTCATCTCTCCCTGCTCTAACATAACCAAATCGCTTTGGCGCTCCAATAAAAGAGTGAACAAACGTTTATTGGCTGAAAGTTAATTCCGACCCAAAATTTAGGACGTTGCTAGATACTCGTATGTACGTGTGTAGTGTAATGTACATTAGAAGTTCTGCAACGGATACGATGGCCCTAATTCTGGAGAACACGTGCTAAGTTTAAATTTAATTTCAGTGCGTTTCTTTCTCTCAAAATGAACATGAAAAGGATGACTGTCATATAATTTGACATTTAGAAACGTGCGTTCAATTTTCGACCTTATTGAACGTAATAAAATGCAGTGTTTAGGAGGCACCTCCGTACATGCCGTCTAAAATTGTTTATGGTTTCTTTGAAATCTATCTAAATTTAATCGACAGCTCTAAACAAATTCTTGCTATCTTTTTTCTATTACATACTGCGAAAAAGATATGTACTGTACTTAAATTTAGAATTAGAGTGTGTCTTCAGAATCAAGCCCGTTGTGAATAAATAGCAACTGGTGCCGTACCTCCTTTGCAACCAAATTAAACGTGAAGACATTTTATTTAAGCTCATAATTAATTTACTTTCTTTTATCAAAAATACAAAATTGATATCTAATTAACGAAATCATTTCACTTTTAGAGTTCGTGAACGTGTAATTATTAATTTATAATTTCATAATGAAAAATGTTCTAAGGCACAAATGATGAACCCGAAATAAATCATTAGTTAACTGGGCCTTTGTGTTTTAACTGTTGCCCTTTGTGTATTAAGATATCTATATTGTGAATGTGCATTGTCTTAAAGTAAAGTTAATAATCTTGTCATTAGGCACTTTCTTAATGCGCTAATTGATATACCTATTTTCTCATTTGCTTTGTGCGACACTGCACTGTTAAATATTATCACTATGTCTGCAAACATTGTAACTTAATAATTGAAAAGAGTGACTACACGAGTTTGTTGCCGGAATCTTCTCGGTAGTTCAACTTTTGGAACCAGTGTACATTCAAACACAACAGACAGACAGACATTATGATATTGTTTGTTAACGTAAATTCAGACATGACAGACAGACTGTCAGACAGACACTACGATGTTAGTTAATATATTTGTTTCTGCTAGTCTTCTAAATGTGATTTTTGACGATTTGAAAGTTCTTCTTTGTGGCCTAATAAAGATATTTCCATTATCATTTGACCTTCACGACCTGTTTGTATAGAACAGCTGTTTTTTTATCGCATTCAATCGTTTTATTTTACTAGTCGTGTACAGGTTCATAACACAATCATTTGCTTTCATTTTAGAAAGAGTTTACACTTACACTATGAATGTGTTTATACAAATCACGGTAAATGACTATACACCACCTGATGTGAAGCGGTAAGAAGAGTTCACATGTGAAGACAGCTAGTGCAGCTTGAAACATGCTGTTCTAGCCACCTTGTCAGACCATATGGCGCCTTTACACGCTTTTTTTTGAAGGAACCCATGTTATAGGAAGGAGGAAACACATGTGCTGGCAAAGAATTCCAAGTTTTGGAAGTACGACCAAGAATCGGGTTATTAAACTTCTTTGTGCGTGATGTTGAGATGGACACAGTGAATTGATGACTCCGAAGAACAGCACGCGTGCTCCTAAGTAGGAAAGGGGAAGATAGGATAAGGTCAAAAAGCGAAATACCTATAGCAGATAGAAAGCGCTAAGCGACGCAATGTCTCGACGCAATTGTAAGGGCTCTGCATCCGTAATCTGTCCAGTACATCGAGAAGGTACTTGCCGGAGCCATACCACAATGCGGGTAATATTTCACTCAAGTCCGGACCTGCGTTTTTTAAAGCAGGGAATTAGAAATTTAACTGCATTACATGGTAAATATCTCGAATATAATTCTAATTCAAACCTTATTTTATCATTGAATAGACCAAAACCTAGCCATTTTATAGGGCTTCTATAAAAAGTGTATAAACACTCGCTAGTTGACAATAAATTTCAATCTTCCATTTAGAACTGAATTTTATTCCTCCTCGACTACGGAACTGTTTGCTCAATCTCCGAGAATGCTCCCTGAAGCCAAATAATGACGGGATTCGGCATAAATTCTCGCTGTTGCAAATAAAAAGAAAATTGCGAACGGCAATAATGATTATGTACATATTTATAGTTCTCGTCATACAAACAACATAAACGTAGTGATCAACCAATAATACATCCAGCAAGAGGATCTAAGTTACCTTTTATGAATATTGCGTTAAATCTGAGTGGGGTGTCATTAAATGCTCTAACGAAAGGCTTGTTATTTGTTTCTGCGTAAGGGAGGGTGCAGTAATTCTAATCGCGTGATGATTTTGAACGATTCCGTGTATATCTTGTTAGAAAAGGATAGTTGCGAACTCGGGACCCCTGGCTCAGTACAAAGGAGTGCTAACCTGACTGACAGCACTGCTGCTAGTTTGTTGCCAGAATCTTCTTGGTCGTTGAACTTTTAGAACCGGTGTTAAATTCAGACGTGACGTGCAGACAAATGAACAGACCTTACGACGTTCTTAGCTATAACCCTTATTTTTGAAATAGTCACACAAATGAGAATTTGGACTATTCGAAAGTGCTTCTTGTGGAATTAAAAAAAAAATCCTTTGAAATACCCAGAATCTTATTCAAAGTTTGAATAAAGTTTAAAATTTTGTTTCCAAATATTACTCGTTTCCTACACTAAGTAAACTCGGCTATGACACAAAAGCCACGGAGATACCTAACAACGGATATTGCACATCACTAACATAACTCATACGGTATCGAGTGCCAATAAAGTTGTAGACATTTTTTCTCATTGATTAACGATAAACTGGGATAAGCGTCGGGAGAGACGGTCGTCTCCAAAGATTATGATTGGGAATAAATAGCCTTCCTTCGGAAACATGGCTTAAAATAAAATGATGAAAACGTTTTTGTAACTGAAAGTCCTAACTTTAATAACACTTCATAATTGAATACTGTTTGTGATTGTGACGCTAACTTCAATCATCTGAAACAAGTTTGTGAAGTAATTCTTGAGAGTGTCGAGACTCGAAAGTAATTGTTGAGTGGGGCTATATCAAAAATATGTAACTCTATATGAGGTATCCGTTTCAAAAGTCCGGTCCCCACCAGCCAAAAGGGCTCGCGCGTCATTCTCGCGAGTGCAGCCCGCTTGCCTGGCCTCACTAGGCAGTCTCAGTAATGTTAAGTAGTATTTAAGTACTTAGAGCCTGTCCACATCTCCACGTCAAGACGTCGTCAACGTGGAACGTTGCGGTAACGTGGCACGTTGCCGCGTCGTGCTAGTGCACGGTACGGCCCAGTATTGTCTTATCACGTCTTTTTTCTTCAACCTCTCTCTCCGTCTTTTTAACAATAGCAGAAGCAGAATACGTCTTGTACGGTCCATGTCTAGATAAGTAGTGAAGAATGTAGCAGAATTTTACAAGGCACGGCGACATGCAACGTTGCTGCGTCGTGACGTGCATTTTTACGTCAGGTCAACGCAACGTGCCACGTTACCGCATCGTTCCACGTTGACGGCGTCGTGACGTGGAGATGTGGACAGACTCTGTTATCATATCAGCTTTGTAATGGCAACATAGGCGACGACGTCAGACGTTCTCCCGTTTCTCTGGATGTCATGTCTGCTATCGGTGTCTGTTCTCGTGTCATCATCATCATCAGCCTATACACGTACCACTGCTGGGCACAGGCCTTCCTACATGGGAGAAACACATGAGGAGCTTGGGCCATAACACCACCACGCTGGCCCAATGCGGGTTGGTGGGATAAAGCGGTTGTAGTAACAACCGGGACCAACGGCTTAACGTGCCTTCCGAAGCACGGAGGAGCTCGAGATTATAAATTTGTTTGACCCATCCCGGGACCGACCATGGCGAAAGTTGCTTTGTTTTCGTTATCGAAACCAGAGCGCTTAAACCACTATGCCATCGAGCTCCTCCTGTTCTCGTGTCTCGTGTCTCGTGAGTTAAATAAATACTATAGTCTGAAGTTAAGAGTTATTCACTTACACCACAACCCCACAAAATGAAAGTTTGCTCGAAACACTGAGGCGAGTCTCGTGAGGCAGGTTGAGCCATCAGTAGCACTTAAGCATCCAAAGTAGACAGCTGTGTAATGAGCAGCTTTCCGAAGCACTACCGTCCACATCACACTGAGACACCTTAGAGCGCGCTATGTTTACCGGTATTACGAAAACAAATCAACATTTGCCATGGTTGATCCTTGGATATGTCAATCAAAATTTTGTATTCCTTAAACAAATAACTTCTCCAAATAAACGAATTATAAGAACCGAACTTTGTACACGAAATTATGTACCTAAGTATGTCAATAAAAATATATAATACAAGTTACCAAATAATATAAAGTATCTACCATTGAATATAATTATTTAAATTAAGACATGGCTGGTGGAAAATTGATTTTATAGTTTGACAAAACTTGACAGTTACTTTAATTATAATAGATTGTAAAAATTTGATATTTTATTGATATATTTTGAAATACTTATTTAAATAATAGTTATTGACCAATACTGGAAACATTGACTTCACAATATAATAGAATAATTCATTGATTTTTTATGTACTGAATTTTGCATTCCAGTGTCTAGTGAATGTGTCTTGCACACTTATGTATTTATTTTACATAATAAGATCAACTAGTAGCTACCACATTCTCGCAAAATAAATATCTTGATTCTTGATTCCTCCTTGCTTCGGAAGACACTTTAAGCTGCTGGTCCCGGTTGCTACTGCAACCGCTTTAACCCACCAACCCGCATTGGGTCAGCGTGGTGGTGTTATGGCCCAATGTTTCTCCCATAGGAAGGCCTGTGTCCAGCAGTGGGACGTAAATAGAAAATTATTTTTATTTTGATGTGTTTTTAAATTTTGATACTAAAAAACCTAATCAAAGAACAACGTTGGACAACTAGATTGAAGAAGTTTAAACCCAAAGCTATGATTTTAAGGAAACGATGTTTTCTCCGAACCAGCGTTCCAATTAGAGCGGTGCCTCCAACTCGCGAAAATTAATTTACTAGTGCGAATAGGATTTTAACTGAAAGCTAGTTTTGGCGGGAAAGTCTTCTGTTGGCAGCAGGCGATATATTTGAACTCTAAGCGTGTGCGATGGTATTCGTAGTAATTAGAAAATGTATATTTTCTGATTGCAAATGAATCTTTACCAAACTCGTTTGAAGTATCTCATGTTAAGATGGTGACGTCATCGATTTGATTTATTACTCATAATTGCTTCACTTCAAGATTATGTACTTACTAAGTTAAAAACCAGAGTTTCTGATCCTAAGGGCAGATTTTTGTATGGTAAATATGTGCATTTGTACCTAATGTTTGTTTGTTTATTTAGTATATTTCTATTATTTATTTAAACATAAATCTAGTATCCATAACACAAGATCCTAATGATGCTTCTTTGGGATAGATATTGGTCAAGAAAGAATATATTATGATACAGGATGTTTGGTACAAAGCATAACAATACAAAGTTTGTTCAGTAAAAAAAATGTATGAAAATTTTTTAAATTATATAATAATTTTCATTTTTTGATGACACCATACTTTTTATTTGACTATGTTAACATGGAAAAGTGTCTTCTAGTTACACCATGCACCAAACAGCTTGTATTTAATCATATCATAATTTGAAGTTTAATAAATCTATCTTTAATTTAATATTGTACTGGCATGAAAGGGAGTTAGGGAATTTCAAACAAACATAAAAAGTATTGGAAAACAAAAAGCTTCCTCGAACAATGCCGCGCAACCGTTCAACGGTTTTCGATTCGTTGTTCGTTTATATTGAAACTATACTCGTCCAAATTAGTGAGGGAATCTTTCGATTGGCGATTTTACCTACTGGGCTTGGGAAAAGTCTCCCCTTTTGGTCAAGGTTTGGATAGATCGATATGATTCTTTATTTATTTATTTATAAGACTTTATTGTACACACGACAGCACATCAAGTGTAACAAATGCACTACGAAAGCCGCCTAAATTACGAACGCAGTAAGGGCGGTCTCAATGTGAAACTGTTACGGTTGATGTGCTGTCGACTGTAGCTATACCAAACAAATGCAAAGATAGTACCTACAAATAACATTAGAATAATTTTTAATCTTCTACTATATTACAGACATTATACTCACGGGTTTCAACCACGTCTCAGGAGGGAGTTCTATCAAAGTTTAAATAATGTCCCACAGTTTGATAATGATATTTCTGTTTTTTTTTTATACTAATAGATGACAAACATGTTGACGGCCCACCTGATGGTAAGCGGTTACTGCCGCCTATAGACACCTGCATTAACAAAGGAAAATCACTTGATATTGCAGGTGCGTTGTCATCCGGAGGCCTAAGATGCGAGCTGTTTCACGGCTGAAATAAGAAAGGCGGTGGTACCTACCCAGACGACCCTACATACGGGCCTACCACCTAGTAAAGTGTTTGACTTCACCCTTCTTCTGTCACTCTATCAATGCAATAAAAATTTACCCATTCTTCTGCACTACATCCACTCAAAGACGCCAAACCGTAGATATCACTCGTTGCCGCTATCGGAAAAAGCGTCGGTCGGTGTGCAAGGCCGCGTAAGAGCAGCTATGCGATTCTCTAATACAGCAGCCATGAACTCGTGGTTGTTGGCAGGGCTGTCATACCTTTTGGCGTTTGTTTGACATATGTTGGAAACATCAGCGTTCCAACGACGAGCACGGCGTGTACCGGAACTAAAAAGTTGTTTATTTTTATATTTTTATGTAAAAATCAATCACGTATTGAATAAAGTCATTGCGATACAATTAAAACACAGCAAAAACGAAACCAAAAAATATCGATTGTACTTCATGTCGTATAACGAAAACAAAGACAATTATACACAGCCAAGAGACCGACGTAGAAATTAGTGAATACGCTTTCGCGCAGCCAACGTCAAAATCAATGGCAGCTCGTCGTCTGTCACTTGTCAGACGTCAAGCTCGATGTCGTATATTTTTGTTTATGAATCACACTGCAGTTCGCAATACCGCGTATATACAAAAGTCGTAAAATTGAAATATCGCGCCAGCGGGTTCTCAGCGCTGATTCGCTTATATAATAGATTCTCATTAAAAAACACCCAGAGATATACAAACATGTTCAGTCGAAGAAATGTGTGGAAATATCCAAGATATTAACTTTTTTCTTCCTCCTGTGAAATTAAGAAAAAGCCGATACGCGGTATTTACAAACTGCCCTCGAGCGGTCTTGCACCGCATGGCTGAACGTTATATTGACGGCTGATATTAACAGCCGTCTGGTTAAAGTTGCCATTTAACGTTAAGCGGCGAATTTAACTAGATGGAAGCGACATACATATGCTTAGAGTTTGGGCTATTTTAACCAAAACTTTCTATCAAGTCCTTTTTCGTATTTTATCATAAGATCGGTTTCAACATTGAAATCTTTCTTTGAAAGATATCTTTGCGATCTCAATGCTTCAATTAATTCCCGAGTTCTGCGCGGTAACTGTCACCAGTTAAAAGTTTCAGCGGACATCTTTTTTCTAGTCCACAACTTTAAAAGTTACAGTATAAACAGATTTGCAGTGTCATCACTTTAACTTTAATGGTTCAATTGTTGTATTGATGTTGTTTCTGTGTGTATGATTTTTTTCTAGTCTGACAAGGAAGCTGACGTTCCACCTGATAGTAAGTGGCTACCATCGCCAACAGACACCTGCAATAATATAGAATTTATTTAAACAAAAATCAAAATCGACGTCAAACACTAAAAAAATATTAAATTTGAGTAGCATGTATTTTTGAAACATATTTTTTGAAGGAGCACTGACTCCAAAAAATGGTTTTTTGTTGTATTTTTTCCTTTTTAGTGTTCTAAAGTCGGTTACTATTTTTGATTCTTTGTGATAATTTTCTAAGGTCCAAGCTAGATGGGTGACCGTCACCTTATACTGTTTCCTAGTTCCTACTATCATATCGTTCTACAAAGTCACAGGAAAGCTTTTGGTCTTTTGTGCCTCCCTGATTCTACTCTTCCTGTGTCCCGCGTAAGAATTATGTCTTTGGGCCGAACGAGCCCGATGTCGGCTTTGCATATGGCACTCCCAAAATACTCATCTTGGTTCTGGTAAGAGCATCAAACCGACATTATGAGATGTTCCATTGTTTCCTAGCTCTCAAAATAGACCCTCGGCAAAGTTCTACTGAAGAGAGTTGAGTGTAGAATGTGATAAGTGGATTAATGCCCTGTAAGCGCTCCAATTAAGAAGCGATCCTGTGTTCTACCGTTTGCAGAGATGAATTGCTAGGTGTTAGACTTCGTTTGGGTAGTTATCACCGTCTTTCCTGTTTTGGCCATAAAACAGTCCGCTGTCTTTAGGATTGAAGGGTAAGGTAGCTAATGTAATTGCTGAACATGGAAACCATGTCTTCTTAGGCCTTAGGATGACGACGCCTGCAACACCAAGTTATTTTATCCTCTTTTTTGAAGATTTCTGTAGGCGATGGAAGCCACCAGGTGGTGGTAATCCACCACCAGGTGGTCCCGTCAGCATGTTTGTCATCTATAGACATAAAAAAGAACTCCACTTTCCCACCATTTTAGTAGAAATCAGAAAAAATATCTTGGAACCGAGGCAGAACTTTATGCCCGCTGTAACTAGATCTTATCCCTCACATAATTTTAATTAACTAAGTTGTTCTTCCCGAACTAAGGTCAAGCACTACACGAACACGTGCCTTGAATAATTAAGTTAGGCTGGGCTTTATGTTTCATTTAGTAGAACAGGATCTTTTGGAGTTCTCGAGTATCAATATGTGGAATGTGGCAGGGTTCATTAGTGGTAAGGGAAGATCTTCCGTCGAACTAGGTGTTCGCTGAGTCATCGTTCCCTCAGTTAGTTTGAAATGAAACCACTTTACCGGATTTAACTCGCGTTTACTTATAAGTTACATTTATTGTTATACAGGCTGGTGCGTGTGCGTCAATATGACAAGAAATTAAAACTCGGGCTTCAATAGAATGGATGCAATAGAATGGATTGCCACTTTCAAAAACATCTTATTCATTTGATTTTGATAATTTACGTATGAAATAATATAACATTGGCTGCATTATTTTATAGAAATGTCATAAAATTATGAAATGAATAAAATGGTTTTGAAAGTGGCAATCTATTTTTTATGAACTAATGCATCCCATGTTTTAATTTATTGTCGTATTGACGGCACCACCCTGTATACCCGACACGTTTCGATTACTTTACAGCTATCGTGGTCACGGAATCACGGAAAGACTGAAGATGTCAATTTTCTTTGATATGTTGATAATTAAGACTGTTAAATCGTACTTTATTTTGAAAGGTAAAATTCTTCTACTCGCTTCAAATTTGAAAAGCGATACCATTTTATTATTATTTCTCGGTGACAAAATTCGAAATTAATTAACGTTTCATAAATTTAATTTGAGGAGCTCGGTGGCGTAGTGGTTTGAGCGCTCTGGTTTCGATAACGAAAACAAAGCAACTTTCGCCATGGTCGGTCCCGGGATGGGTCAATCAAATTTATAATCTCGAGCTCCTCTGTGCTTCGGAAGGCACGTTAAGCCGTTGGTCCCGGTTGTTACTGCAACCGCTTTAACCCACCAACCCGCATTGGGCCAGCGTGGTGGTGTTATGGCCCAAACTCCTCATGTGTTTCTCCCATGTAGGAAGGCCTGTGTACAGCAGTGGTACGTATATAGGCTGATGATGATGAAATTTAATTTACAAGTAGGTAAGTAGGTAAGTTTAATTAACATTTGTTAAATTATATGCCGCATAGTAAGTCTGTGGATTAAGCTCATCCACAAAATGACCGAGAGCTCAAAGACTTAGTCGGTTAAAAGGCGCAAAAGAATTTTAATGATATTTTCGTAAGTAGGAAATTGTACTTTGTGTGAGAACGCTTATAAAGAAGCTAATTTAGACTCTGCAAGCTCTATTGTGACATAAATCTTCTTACTAAGATTTGATTTGTTTTGTGTACAGGCTGATTTACCGCCCTATTCATAAAAACGAGTGAAGTTATCGACATTCATAAAGTGTTTTGTTCTTATCTTAGAGAAAAAGATATAAGTATAGCAGTCTGTACGGAAGCATCGTCATCATCATCATCAACAGCCTATATACGTCCCACAGCTGGGCATAGGCCTTCCTACACCCCCACGCACGCATTGCACAGGCCGCCACGTCTGGGATTGCCCAAGTGACTCTGGGTAATCTCCATCGGCGCGAAACCTGGCCGTAAGGCTGGGTTGCCTGGGGGTAGGCTAGTGAAATTGCTTCGGCAGAGCCTAGGCTACCCCTGCGAAGGGCAATGGAGTTACCGGGGAGTTTCAGTGGGTATTCCTAGTGTCTTTATCACTGGGCGACCCCCACACACGCCCGTCGCCTGGCCAGCGGCAGGTAGGTCTGTAAACAGATTTCTCCCCGAAAAAAAAAGGCCTTCCTAAGGCCTGCTTTGTTTCGTATCGAAAACCAGAGCGCTCAAAGCATTACGCCACCGAGTTCCTTACAAATGTTCCAAATATGGACACGGCGTTACTTCATAATTAACTAACTTGCAAGATTCTCTACCTAAGCCTACAGCAAGATCCCTGAGACTAAACCCTTTAAATAACCATAGTATATCTCAAAAGTTATAATTAGAGCACAGAAGCGTCGGCCTACAGGTGCCGCGGGCTACACCGTTAGGCTTCAGCTCCGGACGTGTATGTATGCAAACAAACTTTAAGCCAATTTTCAATTATCCTAAATGTGAGAAACCCATTTTCACTTCACCTCACTTTTATTACCCTATTTTAACTTCCTTAATTGGACATTAGGCGGAACGATTCATAATCCTTGCTATTTATAAATAATAATATTAATTTTTGATTTTAACATTATTATAAATGTTTGAAAAATTACTTAGTAATTAAAATATTAAAATAATCGATCCCGCGACCTTTCGCGATCCGGGCGACTCCTGCCTCCTGCCTGGTCGCGGGTTCGATTCCTGCCTCAGGATGTTTTAATTAGGTACTAAGTAATTTTTCAAACATTTATAATAATGTTAAAATCAAAAATTAAGAATATTTGAAAGCACTGCCCCAACTTAACCGAATCGTAGGTATTTGTAAAAATACTCGTTTCGGATGTTGAAATAGAATATTTCGATATTGTAGGGTGGACGTTAGCTCATAAACGCAAATACAGATACACTAGAAGAATTTCACATGGATATCCCAAGTCCTGGGTGGCTCAGTGGTCAGAGTAGCCGCCCGGATTGCCAAAGGTCGCGGGTTCGATTCCTGCCTCAGGACGTGAAATTTTTCTAGTTTTATTATATTTTAATTACTATAAGTAATAAGTTTTAAATCGCACAAAGTGAAAACGCGCAAGAGTATAATGCCTAATAATTTTTTTGGCAAGTAAGCATGCATGCCTGCAAACAATCTGATTTCCGTAAGACCTCTAATACTGCGGGACTCCGGCGGTTTTGTCGCATGTGTATTTTGCTCGCCTCTACAATTTCGACTTTTAGCTGGCTTCACCGGGTAGGGCTGACATTTTGTACTAGACCCTTTACTGTGGTACTTGGAGTACAAGTGGGTTCTGCGCGGCTTAGGTATTACAGTACATAAGCTGCACACAGTATCGTAACAATTTTTTTTTATATACAACTAGATGACAAACAAGCTGACGGCCCACCTGATGGTAAGCGGCTACCGCCGCCTATAGACACCTGCATTAACAAGGAAAAATCACTTGATATTGCAGGTGCGTTGTCATCCTGGGGCTTAAAATGAAATGCCGTCCATGCCCAGTAATTACATCGGCTACCTTTGCCTTGAATCCGAAACAAAGCGAGCTGTTTTACGGCTGAAATAAGAAAGGCGGTGGTACCTACCCAGACGACCCTACATACAGGTTTACCACCCAGTAACTAGTCCATTTTTCAACTTGATGACGAAAGCAAATCGGGCTTAAACTTGGTCACACACGTAAGTTTTCGTCCGCTGACACTGCAAAATCCATTTGAGGCTAAATTTCAATTGCAAATTGCGAAATCGACATTTAACAATGTGGAGACAAGGGATGATAGCTCTCGACGCTTTTAAATTAATTAAACTACTCTCTTCGTAGGCTAACCTGAAGTAGTTACATTTTTGGTAGAGATTTTCTTGTGTTGGGAATCGGATCCACAAGTTCCAGCCACAATGGTTTTATCTGGCATAGGCTTCCGGAAGTTTTCAGCGGCAATAAACTTGGGGAAATTGCAGAACATAAATTTCCTTCAAATCTCTATTTTGCTTTCCCAATCCCAAACATGTAAACGAAAATGTCCAAGAATGTAACACGATATAAAATATAGGTATTAAAATTGAAGCCACAAGATTTAGGCCCAAATGACATTAAGGTCCCGAAATAAAATCGTTTTGAAATTTTTCGATGTTATCATCTAGTCTAGATAGACGGATAATAATATCTAGATATTAAGATTCGATCTTTAGTGGTAACAAAAACTTTAGCATTGCAATGTCTAGTGGAGTGTGTTACAGTTGCTAAAGCCATTGAAATCAGTGCTAGCCATTGATGAGCGACTTCTTTTCACGAATATGCTTTATATCCGTTGCGTAGAGGTCACGAAAAACCTCAAACCTCTACAATTGCTTCGAGACATTGCGAACCTTAGCGCATTCTATCAGGTATATCATCAATTTGTTCACCTTATCTTACCTTCCTTTTCCTACATTCAGAAGCATTTTTTGTCAGTTTTCGGAGTCATCAATTTACTGTAACACCAATATCATCATCATTCCTCTATATGTTGCCCCACTGCTGGGCACAGGCCTGCCTACATGGGAGAAGCACATGAGAAGTTTGGGCCATATCACCATGTCCCATCCCAATACGGTTTGGTGTATTAAGGCGGCTACAGTAACAAGCAGAACTAACGACTCGTGCATTTTACGGAGGAGCTCGAGATTTTCAAATTTTGATTTACCCATCCCGGGTTCGACCTTAGAAAAAGTTGCTTAACTAGCTCGTACTTCCGATTCTTGGATTTTTCCACTAGAACATTGTGCCCCTCTTTTCTTATACATGAATTGCTTCAAAGGAATTTAATGGTGACCTTTGGTTTTCTTTTGACTAAACTTTTCAATATATTTACAACCCTTGTGAAAACTTTACACCTTTTCATTATGTCTTTAACTTTATTGAAGTCCAAACTTGTGCATACAACTTATTAAGGCTGCGGTAGACTCCATCATGGTTGCACAACGCTATCGCATTCTGATATCTCAGAATTGAATCTGTTAATATTCCTATCAGGTCCCAATGTTTGACCCTGCGCAATTGTGGACTGCGAAATTGGTTTCCGAATTCAAAGCGATTTAGAACTGGACCGATTTGGGTATATAAATCGGTGTCTGGATTGATGCAAACTTTGTTAAAAATTTTAACAGCTCCATAAATTTGGTTTGCACTTCGAGGATTTTTAAATGCTCTGAATAAGTTAGTAGTAATGAGCTTTTAAATGGATTCTTTTATTACAAAATAATTGTCTGTCACAAACTTTGAGACTTCAATATCAATAATGAAGCCTCTAATCTTTTGTCAATTGCGTTTATAAAAACGGATTTAAAAAATTGCTACCATTAGAGCGTTATAACATCATAAAAATAATAAAGTAAAACATTTAATTCAGTTTCTATTTAATTTTATGTGATTATGGAATGAAATGAATTGTTAACGATAAGTATTCCATTGAGTCTTTTGATTGTAAAAAGAAGTGGAAAACAAGAAAAGAACGTCTTCTACTACAAAAACAAAGGCAAGGAGAATTTAATCAAAACAGACAAAAAAAACATACAGACGAATTGACAACCTCCTCCTTTTTTTGAAGTCGGTTAAAAACGAGATACTGACTTTAAACCACCAACAAAAAGATGACTAAAAAGAGGCTGATTAGCCATCAGCATCACTTTAATTGAATCTAATTAATATACGCTAGAGACTAAGCCAGGCACAACTGAAGAGGTGTTAATTGGCAGTGGGATTCTGTATGTTGTTTTCCCAGTTTATCTAGATGCAAATCTAAGACCATATTCTCATATTGTTTGGTGCATTACCAAAGACCGCTTTACAGTGTAGTTTAAACCGTGAATGCCAGCGTATGTACTGTCGACAGCATGTCAAGCGTATTTATTTTGATCTTGAGACCGCCCTTATTGCCTTTGTAATAGAGGCGGTTTCAATTTGGATTGACCCATCCGGAGTCAACCATGGCAAAAGCTACTTTGTTTTCTAAATCGAAACCAATGCGCTCAAACCACTACGCCAGCGAGCTCTCCTTTTCAGGACCAAACAGATATAGGTATTGTAATATAACCAAAAATACGTCATATCCGCTGAAAGCACCGTAAAGTTTCGAGAAACGTGTTAAAATTTTGTCCAGATTCATTACTCTATTCTGGCTGAAAGCCAAATTCGAATACATGCTGAAGTAAACCCTATTCCTAGAAATTTAAAGCTCCTTTCACTGAAGCTTTGGAAGGATTTTTAAGCAAACCCGGCGCTGCCAAAGTGATTGAACAAGGCTTTTGTGGAGTTGTCAATGAACTGCAATTAATAAGCAAAGCGTGTATAGTCACGGGCAATAATATGTACCCACTTCTTGTTGATCGTGACATTGTCATTTACAATATGCGTCATTAAAAGCTAGAAGTGTGGGTATAGTATATTATGCTGCTTGTAGTAATTTGAATGAACTTTACGAGTATGACCATAGTAATATGTTCCTAGGGGATGAGTACCTACTTAAATTTAATTATTTTAACCTTTTCAGTTTTTGAAGTCCGTTTTAATTTTTGTTAAAAAAAAAATCCCCCAATTTTTAGTGATAACTTTCTAAGGTCGATGCTAGATGGGTGCCCGTTAACTTATATTGTTTCCTACTATCGTATCGTTTCACTAAAAGTCATAAGAAAGCAAAAATCCGCCAATTTCGCATACGTAGACGACTTAATAATTTCAGTTTTTTTTTATATAAAAACCGAACTACCCAACTGATTTTGAAAAAAAATTTTATGGAAGCCAATGACAGCTATTCCGCATCGAACAAAAAAGAATCACGTAAATCGGTTCAGTAGTAGTCTCGGCGTAATCGGTTTACATAGGTACAAAGAAAAAAAAACATACCGGTCGAATTGAGAACCTCCTCGTTTTTGAAGTCGGTTAAAAAGAACCGACGTCCACACAGTCTTATCTTTAAATACTATATTCGTAAGTAAAACGTATTCACACCGCATACACTTACTTTTAGGGATTCTAAATTCAAGGCGTTCCCTCCATTTTCTCAGTCGCGATTCTCGTGACAGTTTGACAGTTATCGTCTGAAGTTTTGGGACCAACTCACGCATCGTTAATACCTCTCTCTATGTTCTGTGGTTAATACAGACATACGGTTGAATTCAGTACTGTGAGCAGCATATCAAAAATAACACTTCTGTATAATTATTATAAAGGAATGTTCAAGCACTAGTCTCCATACAATTTCAGAACTTCCTGTGAAAAAAATCTCTTTGTTCTTCATAGGACAGCTCTTGGCCTTCATCTTTCCTGATGATAAGTCATGATAAGACTGAAAATTGGAGCGAGCAATATCCCGATTCCTCAACCAGCTGCCGGAACACTACAATGTTGTTAGCTTTATTGTTATGGCGGCAGAATTAGGTGAGATGATGACAGCTAGCCAGGCGGACCTTCAAAAGCCCTAATACTAACCAAACGGGAATTGAAGATCAAAATTATGTGGTTATAACATAGATAAAAATCTATATAAGTATCTACTTGGAACAGTATCTCAACTGGATGAATTTCATGTCCTGGATCGGGGACAGAACCTCTCACAAGTGGGTGACAGCTCTAACCATCAGAGCTATCAAGGACTTGGAACGACCCTGTGAATTTCCTCTAGTTCATCTGTATTTGCGTCACAAGCTAACGTATTCCCTCACAATCGAAATATCATCGGGGGCGTGCAAGACCGCGTAAGAACAGTTTGTAAATACCGCGTATCGGCTTTTCTTCAGTTTACAGGAGGAACATTTTTAACCGACTGTAAAAAAAGGAGGAGGTTATCAATTCGTCTGTATTTTTTTTATGTTTGTTACCTCAGAACTTTCGACAGGGTGAACCGATATTGATGATTCTTTTTTTGTTCGATGCGGAATAGTTCCCATTTAGTTTCATAAAAATATTTGGAAATACATGGGGTAGTTTGGTTTTTAAATAAAAAAACTTAAAACCGACTCCAAAAAATGAAAAGGATAAAATAATTAAATTTTAGTAGGTACTCATCCCCTAGGAACATATTTTTGGAGTTGGTGCTGAGTTGTTCCCAGCAACAATAGATAGTGAAGCACCGACTCCAAAAATATGTTCCTAGGGGATGAGTGGCTACTAAAATTGAATTATTTTATTCTTTTCAGTTTTTTGGAGTCGGTTTTAATTTTTGTTAAAATTTTTTTCCTTGTACATTCCTGGTAATGTAACTCGGTGATGTACGAGTAACAAGGAAAAACAGTAAATATTTATTGTTTTTTTTTTTTTTATACAACTAGATGACAAACAAGCTGACGGCCCACCTGGTGGTAAGCAGTTACCGCCGCCTATAGACACCTGCAATAACAAGGAAAAGCACTTGATATTGCAGGTACGTTGTCATCCTGAGGCCTAAGATGAAATGCCGTCCATGCCCAGTAATTACACTGGCTACCTTTTCCTTCAATCCGAAACACAGCGAACTGTTTCACGACTGAAATAAGAAAGGCGGTGGTACCTACCCAGACGACCCTACATACGGGCCTACCACCTAGTAAAGTTTGCTTACTGTTTGCTGAGCTGTTGTGTTTACTTAGAGAAACCCCACACAAGCTCAGTCTAAGAAATCTTTGACTGAGTTTGTGTGGGATTTCTCTAAGCGAATCAGCGCTAAGAACCCGCTTGGCGCGATATTTCAATTTTGCGGCTTTTGCAAAATCGCGGCTTTTACGCGGTCTTGCACGCCCATCGACGATATCCTATTTCAACACACGAACTAGTAATTTTTCAAATACCTATGGTGCGGTTAAGTTTGGCATTTGGCAATGGTTGGCGCATGGTTGGAGTTTGGCATGGTTTGGCGTAGCCAGTTGGGCATGGCATTTTTAGTATAGATATTTATCTAAGTACAGTCGAGACGGCACATCAATCGTAACAGTTTGACCTTGAGAACACCGTTACGCCGCACGAAATACAGGCTGCTTTCGTAGTGCGACTGATACGATTGACATGCTGTCGTCTGTACAATATTAAAAGAAGAATATTTAAACTGGAAAAAAATCAACGGTCACGGAGGTCGTGGGTTCAGTCCCCTCCTGAGGTATTATCTGATATTTTCAAACTAATAAACTGAAAAAAAAACCTCATTAAAATCAAGAATAAAGCAAAGGTTTTACTAGGTGGTAGGCCCGTATGTAGGGTCGTCTGCGTAGGTACCACCGCCTTTCTTATTTCAGCCGAGAAACAGTTCGCTGTGTTTCAGGTTTAAGGAAAAGGTAGCCAGTGTAATACTGGGCATGGACGGCATTTCATCTTAGGCCTCAGGATGACAACGCACCTGCAATATCAAGTGATTTTCCCTTGTTATTGCCGGTGTGTATAGGCGGCGGTAACCACTTACCATCAGGTGGGCCGCCAGCTTGTCATCTAGTAGTATAAAAGAAGCAAAATTTATGTTTTGTTAAATATCTTTACAGCAGCTTTTTCACCTATTAAAATAAATATAGTAAAATACGGGACTCTCCTACGGGACCACTGCGGCCAGAAGCCATCAACCAAATGAAAATGTGTGTTTATTTGTCTGGTGCCGTATACGCAAATATATATTTTCATCAACACATTGTTCAGTTTTCCTTACAAAAACTTAGTACTCCGTTAAATTTATTACGGATGGCTATAAGAATTTTTATGTCGGAGATTGCTCTGGAAAAATAAGTGAAATGAATGTACGACTTATGCTAAGCATTATTTCTTTTTATTGGGGTGGCAAGGTGACTTAAGTGCAAATACTCTTTTGGGTGACAATTACAAGTAAAGAAAGAACGTGAAAATATATATGTTCCAGGCGGGAATCGAATCCGCGTCTCCTGATTTCCGGCCAGACGCGATTACTACTACGCCACCGGAGCACTAGGTATAACCTAGTAATTAAAATAGAATAAAACTAGAAAAATTTCACGTCCTGAGGCAGGAATCGAACCCGCGACCTTTCGCTATCCGGGCGACTGCTCTGACCACTGAGCCACCCAGGACTTGGGATATCCCTGTGAAATTCTTCTAGTCTATCTTGTATTTGCGTTTATGAGCTAACGTCCACCCTACAATGTCGAAATATTCTATTTCAACATCCGAAACGAGTATTTTTACAAATACCGACGATTGGGTTAAGTTGGGGCAGTGCTTTCAAATATTCTTACTTTTTGATTTTAACATTATTATGTTTGAAAAATTACTTAGTAATTAAAATAGAATAAAACTAGAAAAATTTCACGTCCTGAGGCAGGAATCGAACCCGCGACCTTTCGCAATCCGAGCGACTGCTCTGACCACTGAGCCACCCAGGACTTGGGATATCCCTGTGAAATTCTTCTAGTCTATCTTGTATTTGCGTTTATGAGCTAACGGTCGCGGGTTCGATTCCTGCCTCAGGACGTGAAATTTTTCTAGTTTTATTCTATTTTAATTACTAAGTAATTTTTCAAACATTTATAATAATGTTAAAATCAAAAAGTAAGAATAGGTATAACCTGCTAATTTCTTCACCACCTGATTTCCGGAGACACGGGTTCGATTCCCGCTGGAGCATATTTTTTTTTATCGTTTTCTATCTTTATTTGTAATTGTTACAATAAAGAAGGAGTTTAAACGCATCGAAAACATTAAAATGTGATTAAAATAGCTTTTCTCACCTTTACTAGAAGTTTAAAATACTTTTAAGAGTATTCTTTCGGATTATTAGAAGTGATAACTTCAATGAATGGTGAGATAAGCGTTGCTATAAAAACGTTGGAAAAGGAAAGAAAGCGGTGAAGAAATCAGCAGGTTATACCTAGTGCTCCGGTGGCGGAGTGGTAATTGCGTCTGGCCGGAAATCAGGAGACGCGGGCTCAAGTCCCGTCTGGAGCATATATTTTTCATCGTTTTCTTTCTTTACTTGTAATTGTTAAAACAATTTCTTTCATAATTATATCAGTAGCAAGTTCCTTAAAACTTCTAGCAAGACTTCTTTGTTATTTAGCGTGTATGTTTTAGTGTAGTTCCCGAGGGTACGTTTTAAGGGGCATTGTTACCTGTCCCTCTCGAGCGCACTCGGGACAAGAACTACGGAACAAGCTTACCTTGTGTTCTAGCGAATGTGCTTTGTGAAATTCTTATCGGAGCCGAAGACTGGAGGGTAGTTAGTAAACTTTGATAACCTTTGCGAAAATGGACGACGATTGAGTGGAAACATTTTAGCTTGATACGAAATGGCCAAAATTCTAGGTAGTTAGTCTGGTACATAATGACGAGTGTTTGTTGTATTGGTAAGCCCTCTCACACCAAATGTTATGTTGCAAATATCACGGCCCTCCGCCGGCAAAAGGAGCTGCTTATGCTGCCGGGCTAACCCGCCGACTCTAACTGTTTAGCTCTTTTTTAACCGACTTCAAAAACGAGGAGGTTCTCAATTCGGCCGGTATGTTTTTTTTTTTCTATGTATGTACACCGATTACGCTGAGATTACTGATCCGATTTACGTGATTCTTTTTTTGTTCGATGCGGAATACTTGCCATTTGGTCCCATAAAAAATTTTTCAAATACAGTTGGGTACTTTGGTTTTAAATTAAAAAAAACTGAAATAATGAAATCGTCTACATAAGCGAAATTGCGAATTTTTGCTTTTCCAATGACTTTTTAGTGAAACGATACGATAGTAGGAAACAATATAAGTTGACGGTCACCCATCTAGCTTCGACTGTAGAAAGTTATCACTAAAAATTGCAAAAAAAAAAATTTTAAACAAAAATTAAAACCGACTTCAAAAAACTGAAAAGGATGAAATAATTAAATTTAAGTAGGTATTCTTAGTTATAGTTGGTGCTAAGTGTTTTCCAAAAACAATAGAAAGTAAAGCACCGACTCCAAAAATATGTTTCTAGGGGATGAATACCTACTTAAATTTAATTATTTCATCCTTTTCAGTTTTTTGAAGTCGGTTTTTTAAGAAAACGTGTGAGTATTTAATATTTTATCTAAATCACACTGAGAAGTATGTGAAGAATAAAAAATCATGTCTTGACCTTTCCCAAATCCGAGAGCTACCAAGGACTTGGGATAGCCCCGTGAAATACCTCTAGTCTATCTATATTTGCGTTACAAGCTAACTTGTAGCCACACATTATCGAAATTTTCTATTTCAATACCCGAACGACTCTTTCGAACATCTATTAACTGTTTAACTATAATATAATGAAAAAATATAATGTTAAATTGTTGTGTTGCTAATTGTATTAAGTTGTTGTTATGTTATGGGTTGTTGTTTTGTGTTGTTTATTTCATAATGTTAAAAATAAAACTAAAAATAAATCACGTTGATCAAACTCAAATCGTAACTAGTAATGTCATTCGGGACAGTGGTCTGACGAAAGCTTTCTGAGTTAAGCATAGTTTTACCCTGTCAAGCCAAAGTTTGGTTTCAAATTGTCTTAAAGACCTCCGAGGACTTTCTGCAGCTTGACAGATTAATCTCTCATATATGCTACCCATCAGAACAAACAACTCTTAGTATGCGACCATGCAATTGTGAAATAACAACAAAAACATTAGCTGTTGCATATATTTTGTTCGAGTAGTTATTGAACATTAGTATGAAACAGCTGATTTTTTTCGTGATTTCAAAACTGGTAACACTGGAAAAGTAACCAAGCATAAAATTCACCGTACGCGTTCTGAACACACAGAAAATGTTTGGAGTAATCCGAGAGCATTTTCGTAACGTTCTGTATATTAACTTTGGGAATTGTTTAGACGTATCTTATTTGGAACCGAATGAGAACGCTAATTGTTTTAGTGATTCCCTCTAGTCCAAGACAATTGTAATATTGTTCAACGCTTGAAAGCTTTCTAATAGAATTTACATGGTTGCTAAAACTTAGGGATTACAAAAAGTTAAGAACGTTATTGCGATTTATCATAAACTAGCTGCTGCCCGCGGCTTCGCTCACGTGACCTCTTTTTCGGGGCGAAAAGACATTTACGGCCGGCCATGTCCATGCCCACACACACCCATGCCGCGTGGGCATGTGGGTTTCCTCAACCAAAGATGGTATAGGTCGAACTAACCAGTAAAAGAAACCCGATGCTCTAACTTTTCGCTTTATCAGAATTTCAATTTGCCGTATGGTAGAAATAGTTATTTCTATCATACGTTAGTACGTCTACCCTGCCCTAACAAAGATATTAGTACCACTCTCTGCTCGTCATTATCATCACCTCCAGACCATATACGTCCCACTGCTGGGCACAGGCTTTCCAACATGGGAAAAACACATGGCGAATTCCATTATCAATTGCCAAAGGTTATAGAGAGTCTACCTTCAAAGATAGACATATGCTGTCGCGGACTTTTTATTACAACTTTTAAAAGAAACCAATTCCGGGATACATGATTTTTGCATAACTTTAACCAGCAGTTTACGCAGCGCACGCAACAAAAGGTCTGACAACGACTTATTTTCCGACTATTCAACACAAAACGATTTATAAAATTTGAATCAGTCGTTCCTGAGATTAGTGCATTCAACCAAACAAACTTTTCGGCTTTTTATTATTATTATAGCAAAGATGCGTGCGTGGTGGTACCTACTTGATCATTATTTTGTGGCGGAGTTATTTTAAGATATTCATTGGAATCAAATGATGAAAGGAACATTTTTGTTCAAAATTTAATACTTGTGACGAATAATGTATTTATTTTGATAAGGAATATTATCATGTTCACCAAAACACCTTCCCAGATAATGCATTATTTTAGGACAAATTTTGATTACCAAAAAAGGGTTATATTGAGTCAATCTCAAGTGATGGACATATGCTGTCGCGGACTTTTTTTTAGAACTTTTAAAGGAGAACAATTCCCGGATACTTAACCTGTAACGTTTATGCAGCGCACGCGACGAAAGCTCTAAAAAGGAATATTTATTCCCGTTTTTGCAACATATTTCATTGATGCTCAGCACTTATTGATCGTAGATCGTATCTTAAATAGCCTATATAATACCTCGATAAATGGACTATTCAACACAAAAAGAGTTTTTCAATTTGAATCAGTAGTTCCTGCGATTAGCGCGTTCAAACAAACAAACAAACTCTTCAGCTTTATAATATTAGTATAGATAAGAATCACTTCTGTTATGAGATTGAGTCTGTCAGTCAGACAGTCTGTGAAACACGCTATATCTGGTTTAAGTTTCTGAAGAATTAAACATCCCACGGAATTTTTGATGGTATGGATCGGCATAAGGTTAGCACGTCATTAGAATGTCACCGAATTGACATTTCAAATCAATCGAATCTGTGTAAAACTCTTTTATCATGTAGAAAATGAGCTGATAGTCACCAAACGCCTGAAGAGATCTTCATAAGAACCATCCTAGTCACGTCAGCTTTCAAACGAAATAAACCGAATCAAAATCGGTCCATTCGTTTAGGAGCTACGATGCCACAGACAGACATACAGATACACAGAGAGACACGTCAAACTTATAACACCCCTCTTTTTTCGTCACAGGTTAAAAATGTGAGTCTAGATAGATATTCGATTGATATGTAACCTGCCTTAGTGCCAGCCATTAAGATCTGTAATTTTGAACCATACTCCGTTACACATAAAGATGGGACTCGCAAAAAAGTCCTTGCCAAAGCACGGTTTAATCCGTCCCCATAAATCAGGCTTTGATACGTTATCAAACTGCACTAGTACGAGCCCGCGGCTTTCGTGTAAATAATGACCCAATTGACAGAGAAGTACAAATGTCAACACATATAAAGTAACAGCTTAACTTCTAAACTAGCACTTGTTGTCATTTGATAAAGTCGATTGGAAAGTTACAAGGGTCCAGTTAGATGTGTGGTCGGTCGTACTTGCGAGAAATGTTTTGGTTGAAAGGACAGATGCTTTAGGGTTCAGGTTTAATGGTATTAATTGCTCACCTTTAATTAGGTTTAACGTTAAGTCCTTTCATTAGAAACGGTAAAGCCTAATGCGTGAGACAACGGTTTGAACGATTTTTGTGGATATCTTACGTATAAATCTGGACTTAAGCATCACCTAAAACGTGAAAGGTCGCAGGTTGACATACCAGCGTAGTCTAAACATTTTTCGTAATCATTTTCTTGTTTAAATATACGGTACCTAGTGACGGCAATAGACATGAAATTAAAACCTCGGCTGCATTACTTCAAAGAATGTTAGAAGAAATTATCAAAGGAATGTATTGAGTTGCAAAACATATTTTTGAGCTAATATAGCCTTTGTTTTCATGTCATATTGGGTTGTTTGAGGAGCTCGGTGGCGTATTGGTTTGAACGCTCTGGTTTCGATACGAAAAACATAGCAACTATCGCCATGGTCGATCCTGGGATGGGTCAATAAAAGTTTGTTATCTCGAGCTCCTCCGTGCTTCGGAAGGCACGTTAAGCCGTTGGTCCCGGTTGTTCCTGTAACCGCTTTAACCCACCAACCCGCATTGGGTCAGCGTGGTGTTGTTATGGCCCAAACTCCTCATAAGTTTCTCCCATGTAGGAAGGCCTGTGCCCAGCAGTGGGACGTATATGAACTGGTGATGATGATGATGATGATGTCGTTATTTTATATTTATTTATTCAACACTTTATTGTACAACACATGTCACACAAATAAAGAAACAGAAAGAAATAACCAAATACATAATTTTTATAATTATTCAATATCCAAGCACAATGGGCAACCACTCCGTATTAGTAGCCATTGCTACTAAAGTCATTACTTCATAGTAGGCTATAACTTTAAACTATAAAACAAGAAAACCAAAACACGGAGTTTGTCAATTTCTAAGGTCCATTGCTTTACGACTGTCAAAATACGAAACTTCGTATTCCGTCTCAAAGCACGAATATCCTTATTTCGGATCAAAATACTTACGATACTTCGTGTTTTAACAGATCATCAGTAATGTTGATAGAACAGAAGAAGAGGAGTCTCCCTCCCCATAACATAACGATTTTTAATCAGCTCTGTAGCACAAAGTTAATTATATTTAGCTGTGATCTTCTGTTCTTCTATCATCCTTGGTAAGGCGCAGGAGCTGCTACAGAGCTACGCTCGAGTTGTGAGTAGTAAACATCACTATGCCCTGCGTCTCTCGTCACAAAGATATCTATTGTTTGTTGGTTTGCCAAATTCAGAGTTCCGACTCGAAATCCTGACGTGTTCAACCTATGTAGAAAGGATATCATGATGATGGCTGGTGATGACATATAGGTAAATTCCTCTGGGGCACAGGCCTTCGGTCATGGGAGAATCACATAAACAGTTTACTCCTTAAGACCACCTTGCTGGCCCTATGTGGAATGGTGGGTTAAAGCGGTTGTGTAACAACCGGGTTAAACGATTTAACGTGTCTTCCGAAGTACAGAAGTACTCAAGATTAAAAAATTTTGATTGAACCATCTCGGGGTTGGCCATGGCTAAAGATGCTTTGTTTTTGTAATCGTAAAACCAGAGCGTTTAAACCACTACGCCTTCGAGCTCCTCGCTATGATGAAATATTTACTCATAATAACTTTATTGTCCACAGAACATGGTCAAAGCCGGATTGGTGACAGTGGGGTTCCTTCTCAGTCTGGCGGCGTCAGCTACAGCGATCAAGTGCTGGAAATGTGGACAGTATAGCGATGGGGTAGGATCCATAACGCCTTGCAACAACCGGAGTGCCACCCAGCTAGAAGAGTGCGCAAGCAACTCCAAGTTTTGCATTGTAAGTACTTAAAATAGTAATTTAGGTGGTGCTGCACATGCACCTGATGTGAAGTGATAAGAAGAGTCCATATGCGAATACAGCTTGAAATACACTGTTCTATTTAGCCGCCTCCACCTTGCCGGCACATAAGGTGCCTATCCACGCCTCTTTTGAAGGAACCCATGTCATAGGAAGGAGGAAACACATGTGCTGGCAAAGAGTTCCAAGTTTTGGAAGTCCGAAAAAATTATTAGGTTTCTTGAACCTAAGAAACCTTAAAATTATTAGGTTTCTTAGGTTCATTTAAGTTTGAATATTTTGACGTGATTATGATATAGGTAATAAAATTTTCATGTATCCATTAAACACGTTTATTTAAAAAAAATTAAGTGCAATAGAACAATGTTGTCAAAATTACCGATACCGCTACAGCAGTCTTCTTAAATCAATACAGTTAAGATTACTACTCCAGTACCTTATCTTTACTGAACCATCTAAATAGCAAATAGCGCGAAATCTGCCGCCATTTTGTCGGTCGTGAATCCCAAAATGGCCGCCGGGTGTTGCTATCCGGAGATTGATCATGAAACATTCTCTCGGATACTCTTACGGTTATTTTGATGCTATCAGAAACATTGTGATAAGTGCCCCAAAACGTAAGGTTATGTTTTCGGATGTTCGTGTTGAGAATATAAATTGTTCTTTTGGACGTTCAAGCGGTTATCAGTATCTTGAAAACGTGTCAACTTTATTTTGGAGGTAAGCACTCAGTGAATAGTATACGCTCACGACACAATCGTAAAAGCAAAGTAATATTTGCAATGGTTTGAATCCAGAATGGAATATAAATAGGTATTGTAGGTAAATTTGTAGCAAGACTTCTCTTTAACGCCAATTATCGTATGAAATTTATAATAAAAATCTCTAATAGGTACGTCAAACAATGTCGATCAAATGAACTTACCAAGTAAAGTTCAATTAGTTATATATGAGTTGCTTCATTCGAAGAACCAACACCAGGTAGTCCTCCTAGCCTACAAGGCAACGTCGCTTATTAAGAGTTACTAAACGTATAGGAAATAAAGTTGTCTTTGACACAGGCAACCCCTACTTTCGCGGTTTCGTGCAGCGTCATTATTTTCGATCTCTATTTGCAAAACAGGTAATTTAGGGTGGGATGGTCGAACTTCACTTGGTAAGTTCGTTTCATCAATATATTGTAGTTCGTTGCTTGATTTTTCAGACGTAGACAACACAAGGTACATGTTTAGACACCTCAACCACCCTCAACTAAAGGTTTGCTTTAACATTGAGTATGTCTTGTAAGAAATTTATTACGTGATTTATTTAGACATAGTCGTATAAATCAATATTTTTAAAACAATAACATTTAGCATTTAACTATGTATCTATTTATGTAATATTGATATACTTAGTTTACATAAATTTGAAATGAATATTATTTTTTGCAATAATCATGACTAATCATACCCATTTTTATAACTGGTAGTCTTGAATGTACGGTCGTCTGGGTAGGTACCACCGCCTTTCTTATGTCAGCCGTGAAACAGTTCGCTGTGTTTCAAATTAAAGGGAAAAGTGGCCAGTGTAATTACTGGGCATGGACGGCATTTCATTTTAGGCCTCAGGTTGACAACGCACCTGTAATATCAAGGGATTTTCCCTTGTTATTGCAGGTGTCTTTAGGTGGTGGTAACCGCTTACTATCAGGTGGGCCGTCAGCTTTTTTTTAAAAAATCGAATTGTAGAAAATTTATCAAAAATTGGTGCATAAACACATCAGGACACGGAGGGGCCGTGCACATATTGGGAATCGTTCTGGGACCTGTAACCCACGCAGTTCTCCTCTTGGACCCCTCCTTGTAATGCGTATGGTTTCCGAAATATTTGAATTGTTTCAACCGTACCCAGTCTACCCTAAAGAGTTGATCTCAAGAATTATTTCAAAGCAAAGTATCAAAACACAGCTTAGAGTGTTTGTTGCTTTTGCCTAAGCTTAAGTCTGTGCAGCTAATATACAGTGTTTATACGACCTCTGAACTAGGTTTCCGTGTTAAGTGCCCCCCTCGCCGTTGTTTCGTTTTAGAGAAGAGACAATATTTCTGTTTGCTTGAGGCTTTCTCTCGCGGATATAGCTGTATGCTTATAACTCACGCTTTCCTTTCTTATATTATTATTATGTTTATAAAATAATGACGAATGACGACGAGTCCTGGGGTGCGATTCTGTAACGAATCTCGCACCTCACTTCGCAAGTCACTTCGAATTCAACTGTCAAATAGAGCAAAAAACGTATGAAAATTTGCTCTTTTTGGCAGTTGAATTCGAAGTGACTTGCGAAGTGAGGTGCGAGTTTTGTTACAGAATCGACAAGCTGAACATATTTCCAAAAAACATTTACAAACGAATAGATCCCCTAGACTTTTTTCACTGTTATAATTTTCATCGAATGAACTGTAGACCAATGCACGTTTGACCAAAAAAGAAAAAAAATAGGCACGAAATCTAAAGCGATCGCATAGCGATTTCTAACCTACCACAGCCGTATCCGACTTTCACGGCTAGCTGTCTGATCTCGTTTAAGAGATTTTATGGTCATTTTGTTTTTGGTCAAACGTGCAAAAAATATAAAAGTAAAAAAAATCTATGGGATCTATTAGTTGCTAAAATGGTTTTCGGAAACATGAATTTCACCAAAGAGTAATGTGAATTTCACCCAATGACGACCGGCCGAACGATCAGTGTACCCTTAGCTACAAGTTACTCTGCCAGGTGTTCAAAATAAGATGTTATTCATTTGATATTTTCATGACATTTCTATGAAATAATGCAGCCAATGCTATATTATTTCATACAAATGTCATGAAATTATCAAACGAATAATATGTTTTTGAAAGTGGCAAACCATTTCTATGAACTAATTTTGCCCGTGTTTTAATTTATTGTCGTGTTGGAGGCACCAGCCTGTACCTATATTAAACTATTATTGCATGTATTTTTATTGTTTAACCTTTAGGCATTACATTTGTTACAAATATATTTTTTCTGGATGTTCAGAACAGACATTTCATTCGCATTTGTCACAGCACCCGTACCACCATCTTTTATCGCGATCCAGTTTAGGACCTAAACTGAGTAGAATCGTTATTTTGAAACACCAATATAAAAACGCGCTTCTTTCTTTATGGAACAGGATTGGATGATTGAGCAGCTCCCTGATTTGATCCTACCACGACTTGCATGGCTGTTAAGTGATGACTCCATAGGTTTTTCTTGTTTCATCTCCGTATATGAGGGCTACGAATTCACTTACGACTTCACATAAAAATAATTTTTCGTACCATTTGCTCAAAAAAGTGACATTCTTTGGTTATTCTTTGGTTATTTGGTTATTATTTGGTTTGGTTATTGGTGAAAAAGCGAACATAACATTATTACATTACATTACAATAACATTACAACATAACAACAGTCATTATTAATCTGTTAAAAACAGGGAAAGAAAATTGTACTGAATTCCATTCATCCTCTAGGGAGAGAATGTGATTTAAATTTGGAATACTTACCGAAATTTATACTGAACTCAAACCAAAAAAACCTATAATACTTTACTTAAGTATATGTGACTCCTCCGACCAACCTTCGACGCGTAAATTTTTTCAGGGAAACAGAAGTTCAATCAATATGAAACTTCTGTATCATTTTGTAGTATGTGAACTAGAATTGTTTTGAATTCAAACAAAAATGAGGAGTAGTTTGGGCCATAACACCACCACGCAGGCCCAATGCGGGTTAGTGGGTTAAAGCGGTTGCAGGAAGAACCGGGACCAACGGCTTAACGTGCCTTCCAAATCACGTAGGAGCTCGGGATAACAAACGATTGACCCATTCCAGGATCGACCATGGCGAAAGTTGCTTCGTATTTCGTATCGAAACCAGAGCGCTCGAACCGACACGCCACCGAGCTTCTCGTTGCCTGTTTAGTTAATTAGCAATAAATATTTAGATTCATAAAACACTAGAAGTAGATTAGATAAAATGTGGATTTATAAAAATCAATATTAAGGTTTTTATAATATTTTAACTTAAAAGTGTGTTCGCGAGACACTTGTGGGCAGTTAAGGGTTATTGATGGTTATTTTAGGTTAGATAATTTGTGTGACTGTATGCACAATAGAACTTATACTTACCTTAATATAAAAAAACCTTCTAAACTTGCAATACAAAGATATAAATACATAAAAACTGCTCTAATATGACCTTTATTTTCTGGATAAACGTTTCTTTTTCTAATTAAGATAAGACAAAACGCCCATGATTTACTGTATCGATACTGCTGAATAAGATAATAGCCTAGGAGGGTCTGTGTAGCTGAGCAACTTTTGTTGCGGAACTTGTAGCAATATGGCGGCGGGCGTAGTCTGTGGTTGATCACCATGTTGATGGTTCAGGGAGTGCAAAAGCACAAAATTCTGATATCATTATTGACGGTATACACATTCAGTGACTCATAAAGACATGAAAAATTTACGGGAACCGTTACACGCGACCGATATATTTAAACCCCTAACGGTTACCTTAAACTCTATACAAAGCACGGCAATTGACCCAACACCACCTGATGTGAAGTGGTAAGGAAACTCCATATGCGAAGACAGCTAGTGCAGAATAGACACTGCTCTAGCCGCCTCCGCCTTGCTGGCGGAAAAGGTGCTTTTTCACGCCTCTCTTGAAGGACCCCATGTTATAGGAAGAAGGGTACACATGTGCTGGCAAAGAATTCCAAGTTCTGGAAGTACGATAAATACATAGCAAAAACATATTGACCGAATTGAGAACCTCCTCGTTTTCGAAGTCGGTTAAAAAGCATTTAAACTGTCGTAAAATGATTAGCATTTCAATGGACTAGTTTCTAAAACTAGCAACTAAAAATTGCTACGTTTGCGCTGCCGAATGATTCAATTAATTACGGACTATCTTGGGGGAACTGGTGGCTATTAGTTCGGATCAATATGCTCATTAGTTAGTACGTGTCTATTGGGGGATAATCCTCAAGGGGTCACCCCAAGTGTCCATAACACTAGTTCTCAACTTAGTTTAATTTGGACTCATGTAGGAGTGATAACGTAGCAGACAGACAGAGCGTTTTCGCAATAATAATAGTAAGTAGTCTTATAAAGTAGTATGTCTGGCGCAGCGGTCTGGTTAAATCAGCTGCTTAACTGGACGCCTAGCCCGTTGATTAAACGCCGACATCCAATTGAATGCCTAGCCCGATAGTGAATTGAACTAGACTCACTTAACGTTTAAGGACTAGGCGTATTGAATGTATCGTCTTGTACTGAAAAGTTTTGGGTGTGATTTATAGGTAGGTTATTTTTTTATAACCACTTATAACCGACATTGTTTTGGTTCTAAATGGTCTTAAAAATAACCTTGAACCTACCAATCACTCAAACAGTCACACAAAAGCTCTTCGATTTAAACGACCTGCCTAGGCGCCCAACTGAATGGCTAATTAAAACCAGACGGCTGACATGACGTTTAGCCGTGACGTGACGTTCTGGTTAGCTAAAGCCAGCTAGTCTTGGCTAGTTGTACTTCAGCCGTTTTATTGGATGCCGGCGTTCAATCAACAGGCTAGGCTAGTTAAGCGGCTGATTTAACTAGACGGCTGCGACATGTCCTGTATCAGCGTTTGCAGTGAAACGTAGCAGACAGACAAAGGTCGAAATTATGGCTACGGCGAAGTGCGTTTGCTAGAAATGGCGGACTGTCAATTTTATTTTTTATACAACTAGATGACAAACAAGCTGACAGCCCACCTGATGGTAACCGGTTACCTTTAAATTACATGTTTGAAAAGTAATAATCGCTTAATAGAATCCAACAATTCCATTCGTATACATATTCATTTATTCACCATTTTGTAACAATAGGTACACAATGATATTTTTTTTAATTTTTTTATACAACTAGATGACAAACAAGCTGACGGCCCACCTGGTGGTAAGCGGTTACCGCCGCCTATAGACACCTGCAATAACAAGGAAAAGTCACTTGATATTGCAGGTGCGTTGTCATCCTGAGGCCTAAGATGAAATGCCGTCCATGCCCAGTAATTACACTGGCTACCTTTCCCTTCAGTCCGAAACACAGCGAACTGTTTCACGGCTGAAATAAGAAAGGCGGTAGGCGGCGATATTAGTTTGTGCTCCAAATTCACCTATGAAAGGTATTATGAATATTCAAATTATTTAAGACAAAAGCACTTTACATTAATTTATGCGTTTAATTTTATGTTACAATATATTTATATACTCAACGTATCGACACACAAACGGAGCTCACATTAGTCGTTTGTCGGACAGTGTGAACCGGACCGCAAAAAATATAACACAAAGTGACAGTAGTTGACTTACAAACTTATCAAAGACATTTGACATCTTCAGTCTTACCGTGACCACGATCGCTGTAAAGTAATCTAAACGTCGGTGTATAATAATAATGTATCTAATCAAACGCGACTTAAATCCAGTAAAGTTTTTTTTTATATACTACTAGATGACAAACAAGCTGACGGCCCACCTGATGGTAAGCGGTTACCGCCGCCTATAGACACCTGCAATAACAAGAAAAAATCACTTTATATTGCAGGTACGTGGTCATACTGGGGCCTAAGATGAAATGTCGTCCATGCCCAGTAATTACACTGGCTACCTTTCCCTTTAATCCGAAATAAAGCGAACTGTTTCACGGCTGAAATAAGAAAGGCGGTGGTACCTACCCAGGCGACCCTACATACGGGCCTACCACCTAGTTTATACCACTAAGGAGGCAATCAAGCATACGGCCCACCTGATAGTAAGCGGTTACCGTAGCCTATGGACGATTGCAACACCAGGGGTATCACTTGCGCGTTGCCAACCCAGTAATTACCTTTTCGCGCCTTTTTTGAAGAACCCCATGCTGTAGTCGTTCGAGATAACCTCTGCATCCCGCTTATTCCACAATCTGAGCGTACGCGGGAGAAAGTTTCTCTGAAACCGTACAGTACGCGACCACTTTGGTTTCAATTTGTGGGGAAAGTTGTTTTATTTCTAACTAGCGACCCGCCCCGGCTTTGCACTGGTGCAATGCTTATGTAAATATTATGCATGTATTATACATATAAACCTTCCTTAAGAATCACTCTATCTATTAAAAAAAACCGAATCAAAATCCGTTGCGTAGTTTTAAAGATCTAAGCATACATAGGGACAGACAGACGGCGGATAGCGACTTTGTTTTATACTATGCAGTGATGTGTAGTGCTCGCGAAAATATAAGCCATTACTATATTCAAATTATACATAAAAAAGAATTTGCTAGAGAAATAAAAACCATTACATAACAAATAAGCAAGCATAAAGAATTTCCATTTTTAATCAATCATATAAAATATTAAATTGTGATAAAGATCATAATTAAAATTATGATTAAACAAACAACCCATTCCCCGAAAACATATTCCTTCCTTGGCGGATATATTTATATAATAAAAACATTTCCAAAAGAACGAATTAATCGTTATTCGCTCCAGACATTCCCCGTAAATCCAAACTTACTACCGCGATACAAATTTAATACACTCTGTATCTGATGAGGCATTAATCTTCCCTACGGTCCCTGACTTCTTTCATGAAGGGCCTTCCGTAAAACATTGTTAAATCAGGTATTTTTGGTCGCTTTCCTTAAGATTAATCGTTTCTTTTTGCTCCTAAGAATTCTGATCTATTGTAAATTGTAAAAAATGGGTGTTCCTTCAACATCCTTTTCAGTGTGAGATTTGGAATGATTAAACGTAATTACTGAAAAGAATCAACTTAAGAAAAGGACATAATTTTTCTCGCTAAATAGTCTCAACAAGATAACGTTAGCTTAACTCCCGTTCTTAAGGTTGTGCTTGCTGTAACCATTTTGATAAAACTTTTACCTAGTAAACATTTTTTGTTTCCTATGTAAAAGTTATATGTTACAATTTTCAATATAGTGTTCATTGATTTTAGGGCATGCACCCTTGTGTGAGAGACTGGAGCCAGAGATAGGTTTCCAATAGAAACCCGTAGTACAGTTCCCAGGCACCTCCCACAAGTCAATTGCAAGTTGTATGCATATACCATTGTACTTAGAGTAAGTGTGGCAACATTATGATAAAGACATGCAATTATTCTTAATAATTAGTTTAACAATAAAATCATACAACAATAATCTTAAATTGATTTCATACATGTTTGTATTCAAGCAATACAATCGTAGTAGATAAAAATGAATTAATTAATATTATACTCTCTCCTTGTCCGAGAGGGTTTAACGTGTAGTAACGCTGATTGTACCAGCGCCGATCACAATTTTCAAAGCTATAAAAAAAAAATTGTTTCTCTCATATGGTAACTCTAAATGTATGTCATTACGTTTTTTGTGCACAGCGCTGTCACTTGGTTCTCTCATTAAAATTATTAATTTAACAATTTAAACCAATAAAAAGTACGATCTGTGATCCAAATTTTAAAGAATTATTAATCTAGTGTTATTATGTGTTCACTAATAACAGGATATCGATGCAGTATTTTATTCCCAAACACGGTCAGGTATTCCGTTAGCAAACAAGGTCAAGGTTTGTTGTGAAAACGTTAATATTATTTGGAGATTGAAGGTATGTATTTAATATTACATTATCGTTACGTTATCCGGTGAGAAATAATTCTCACCGGATAACTGGTAATATGAAACGTCACAGAATTAATCTGTTAGAATATTATGACATAACCTAAAAATATCAAAATAATACTACTAAAACCTAGAAAATCTAGCTAAACTACTTACCTAGCAATATAACCCTCCAGATATTATTGTAAGAATTTTTACAAGGCTTATGATTTCCGATATTTTATAGGTTTTATCAATTTACACACTATTTTTTCTTGTATTGCCAATATTTGCCAATGGCATGTAAAATATTAAAAACATAAATAATAGCTCATTTTGACCGATAGACAAAAATGTATACCTATTTAAAGTGCTTATGCAGTGTTTTATTAGTGTTTCTAATTAGATTTTTGGAAATAAAAGGGAAAAAGAAAAGGAGTAAGTAAATCACCTACTTTGGACAGAAAGAAGATTACAAAAAGTGAAAATAATATGACTTTTTGGATAACTTTAACTGTTCTGTGGTAACTACAAGTGTCATATACCTATCTATTACCTAAATCTTTAACACCCAGATGTCGTAAGTGACAATTATAACATAACAAAGACAATTAAAATTATGTCTGGCATATAGGGTTTACAGAGGAAATTACAAGAAGTAAATTTTTATGATGAGAAATACCTACTCAAGGCAGGAAACAGAAGACTCATATTAAGTGCCTTCATTAATAGGTGAATGAACAGTAAGATTATGCCTTAATTTAAAACTTCTACCGTCAAGTACATATAATGGTTACCACATTATTTACCGGAGCATGCGCTATCACATTGCGGTTAGACAACGCTCTAAATGGTATGAAGTTACATGAAATAGATTATAACATTTATCTGAGTATGCGCTATCACATTGCGGTTAGACAACGCTCTAATTGATATGAAATTAAATAAAAAAGGTTATCACATTATTTACCAGAGCATGCGCTATCACATTGCGGTTAGACAACGCTCTAAATGGTATGAAATTATATGAAAAAGGTTATCACAATATTTACCCGAGCAAGCGCTATCACATTGAGGTTAGACAACGCTCAAATGGGTATGAAATTATATGAAAAAGGTTATCACAATATTTACCCGAGCAAGCGCTATCACATTGAGGTTAGACAACGCTCAAATGGGTATGAAATTATATGAAAAAGGTTATCACAATATTTACCAGAGCAAGCGCTATCACATTGCGGTTAGACAACGCTCAAATTGGTATGAAATTAAATGGAAAAGGTTATCACACTATTTACCTAAGCATTTGCTATCACATTGAGGTTAAACAACACAGTGAAATGAAAATGTTTATCACATTACTTGCCTGAGCAAGCGCTATCACATTGCGGTTAGACAATGCTCTAATTTAAATGAAAAAGAAATGAATGCTAATAGATAACCTGGGCAAATGCTATTACATTGTGTTAAGACAATGCCCGTACTCTTGTTTTAAAACTTCTACAGTGAAGTAGAAATGAATTTATTGATAACCTGGGCAAGTGCTATCACATTGCAGTTAGACAATGCCTGTAATCTTCTTTAAAACTACTATCACACTGCGGTTAGACAACCAACTATTTAGCTGAACAAGCATTATCACACTAGAGATATACACTGCAAATGAAATGCAATATACACTGAAAGAAACAGTATAACTAATACCATAAAGTAGATTTAAAGGCAATCACTTGAACAGGTCTAGCTACTATGGCTAGACCCTTGCACTGAAATAGAAACTTCTACTAACTTCCATCAAGTAGATATACAAAGGTACAGAGATAAAACAAACACAATATGCCAAAAAGGCAATCTTATTGCTAGAAGCGATCTCTACCAGACAACTATAAGGCAGAGAGATTACTCAATATGAATAATTGTGATAGCTACAAAAATGTAAAAATAGCCATTAATCATATTTAAAATATGTAACATAAAGTACCAACCCGCATTGGGCCAGCGTGGTGGTGTTATGGCCCAAACTCCTCATGTGTTTCTCCCATGTAGGAAGGCCTGTGCCCAGCAGTGGGACGTATATAGGCTAGTGATGATGAACATAAAGTAGCTGTACATGTAATTTAATAATCAGAACAAGCCCCATCACCTTGCGGACTGACTGACAAATAATTCTACAATAAAGTACCGTTAAAGTTTACTTATTAACTTGGGCCAATGTTTGTCACATGGGGGCTAGATAATGCTGCCGCATTTAATTAATAATTTTAACATCAAGATATATATTATGTTATTCTATAACCTGAATAAATGTTATTCTATAACCTGAAAATTGCTGTAAGTTATATAAATGTTTATCAATAGCCTGAGGAAGTGCTATAAAATTTAGCTACACAATGCTTTTATGGTTCATCAAAACTTTACCCTCTAGCATACCGAAATGATATTCAATGACCTGAAAAATTGCTATCACTGTATGAATGATCAGCCATTGATAAATACTTAATAAGATTATACTATCTGTCAAGCCGCGATATACCTCCGGGTGGCTATGATAATTGAAAAATCAATTGTGTCTGGAATCTCATGCTTGACAGGTTAAAGCTACACAGTGTATTCAAAAATCAAACAGCTGTTCAAACATAAAGAAAATTTATAAACCTTCAGTGACCATGACCAACAGATCATTGGTTGCAACAACCAGTTACACACAGCAAATACCATAACTTTCCTACTTTATTTAATCAACAAAACCACCAGAAGATTCAGAAACAAGCTTTCAGATATTGTTTTAATAATTACTTTAGAAAAAAAATTAGTTACACAGATAAACTAGTAACCCAATTGTAATAAAATGATGGGATTTTTTTTCATTGAAATGTCACCTTATGAAGTACCTCATTGCACAGATTTTATGAAATGAATAAATGAGATAAGACAGAGAAAATAAGAAATGATTATTATAACTAATCATTATTTCAATTCCATTGCAATATTTTCTTACAATACAGACCTAATAAAGTGATATAAATGATGCCCTATATTTTTAAAAGAACTTGAAAATTAAGAGTATTTTCACAATTCTACTTGTACAGAATTATATAAAATAGCTAAGTTGAAATTAATAACTGTTGAAATAAACTTGTCTATTAGAAATGGAAATGGGTCTTAATAAAAAGACCATTAGGTATAATAACTACTCAGAATTAACAACTATATTTTATGAGTAAAAATAATTGTTATGATAAAATAAGAAACATTATCGAGAGTACATAATACCACAGTTGTTGGATACATGAAAATCGAGGGGGGGGGGGCATAGATTGAATCCCCACAACAATAATAAATATTAGACATTGTTGTACTTAATGATAGTACCGATTGAATTTTTACAAATTTTATTTGTGGTATTTTTATAAAAAGTCATCTTGCTTGACACAATACGAGAAATTGATTTATTGCTATGTACTTAATATATAAAAGTGTCCATATGAAGTACCTACTACCGAGTGCAATTCACACAAGGTTTTTTATTTTTAGTTCTTTTTTAGATACTGAGCTTAAATCAATGATTTATGTTATTAAATTTATATCCAGCTTATCCTAGCTGCAAATCAACTATCGGTCAAGTATAAAAACAAGGAATTGCAATATTGACAATTATTAATGTTGAAAAATGACAATATGATTTATTATTAGAAATATAATGGCCATTTGGTACAACGTACCTATACATAATATAAGCATCATAGTTATTTATCCTGTACATATGGTGCGCATGCAGGCATAATGAATAATCATGCACATAGGTATCGAGTAGTGGCCTTTCTGCAATTATGAAATAAAAAATTTCACATTAAATTTCATCAATAAGAAGTGAAATATTGGGACAAAATAATAATATGACATACATATATGATTTGGAATCCAGAACTGGTATTAAAAATATTTAATGCAATAATAAGGCAATGATAAATCAAAAATGTTATTAAAGGACCTCATCAACTGATTTATTAAAATTCATGACTTGAAAGCAGAAAGACTTCATTAAACATCAAGTAAAATCATTTAAAAGTGACAATCAGTAGTGACCACTATCGAAATAATAAAAACCTATGTAACTAGGTACTTTACAGCCATATTGTATCTAAAAATCTTTTTAAATGAGGATAGAAATGTATCCTATCTTGTCACTTTCATTAAATCATAATAAGACAAGTACTTTATGAATACACTTATATCATAAATAAATCAATAGAAACAATTATAAAAAACACAAGATTTCATCAATTCAATCTAAAATTCATTTGGATCAAACTAATGTTAAAATTAGTGGTTTTAACTGTCTTCTCTACTCTTATCACAAGATATGCTTCGGTGTCGACCGCAAGCCGATTTGGTTTAAATATTGATTGAGTCAAAAAGCCAACAGGAGTGTTTACATACAAAATTCAGTTTAAAATTCTGAGTCAAAATTCTGAAACATTTCCTGCAATAAGCATATAAATGTCCCATTCGGCATTGCTAAAAATTTTAAGCGATAGTTAAAATAACAATTGTGTTTTTTATTTTTTTTATAGGGTTTTGTATAAAAATCTAATTATTTTGTAAATTAATTAGTAAGGTGTTGGACTAAACATCTATACTAATATAATATAGATATCTAAATTCTATTTTTTCACAACCCCATCTTCAAACATCTACACGTTAAACCCTCTCGGACAAGGAGAGAGTATAATTATAAGATTAAACGAACTTACCTTAAGTGAAGTTCTATCTTAATTATACGAAGCTCCTTGTCCGAGAGGGCAGTCCCAAAACCCGCCCACTAATACAAGTATTATCCCAATTGTAGGGTTGTTCCAAAAATAATCTTCGAACGTAATGACATACATTTAGAGTTACCATATGAGAGAAACAATTTTTTTTTTATAGCTTTGAAAATTGTGATCGGCGCTGGTACAATCAGCGTTACTACACGTTAAACCCTCTCGGACAAGGAGCTTCGTATAATTAAGATAGAACTTCACTTAAGGTAAGTTCGTTTAATCTTATAATTATAATGAATAATTTAACAGTCTTTTATTTTATATTATATAGTTCAATTTAAATGAATTAGTGTATAATTTTGTGTTTATGATTGATTATAAATAATTTAATATGAATATTAGATATTTGATACTTACCTATATATCGTATCCTTTTTTACTAAAAAAAAGTGGGGAAAAACCTTCCGGTTCGCTTCATAGAGTCAGATGTTCCTATTTTGTGTCTCATCGGCGATGTTTTATCACTGACTATAAAAATCATTATATTGATCCAGTTTCAAGCTAACCATCTTATTTTTTAAATGACAATTTTGCTTTTTAATATGCAACTAGATGACAATGATGGTAAGTGGTTACCGTTGCCTATAGACACCTGTAGCAACAAGGAAAACATCAATAGGTATTGTAGGTGCGTTGTCATCCTTAGGGGTAAGGTAAAATGCCTTCCATGCCCAGTAATTACACTGGCTACCTTTCCCTTCAATCCGAAACACAGTGAATTGCTTTACGACTGAAATAAGAAAGGAGGTGGTACCTACCCAGACGACCCAACATACATACCTGCCACCTAATACCTACAGTAGCTGCGAAAGAATATAAAAAACCCGGCAAAAGCAGAAAGTCTTTAATTTTTTGTTTATTATGTCCACAAATATATTTATAGCGATATTGTATTTTTTTTTAAAGGAACACGCTTCAAACAAAATCTTTATTTTATCATTATTTAAATATATTAAAAATCCCAAGTCTGCTACCCTAAGACACCAAACTCCACCTCAAAATGGACAATAATCAAACAGTCTTCATTCACTCCTTTATGCAGTAACGCCTTAGCTTTATGTAGCGTCTTACGTAACTACCTCTGACCCTAAATCTAAAGAGGATCCTGAAACTTCCCTTTCATTGTTTTAATTAACCCTTGATGAATTCTTGACGTTTATCGTTGAATCTTCGAGGAGTCGTTTGGTGTAGACAGCCTTATTCTAAGCCATAACGACGATACTTTATATGTAACGGTGAGTTCTAAGTACCAAGCTATTTTTAGGGTGATTTACGTCAAGCAGAATAGGACGTTAAAGATTATTTACTTCGTTATTATTAATGAACCGCCATCTTGATTTCAGGTTGTTATTCAATAAGAAATTACCAAGTGGTCGACGGTGGTAGTTATGGGAACTGTTGGGATGTTATCCAATATTAATGTATGTGACAAACAACACTAGCTGAGCAGCGCTTCTTACTCCTATTGCCTTAGGACACCGTAGCAAATGGTCGTGTCGAAAATTTTAACCTTCGAGTTGTTTTTCAAATCAAATAGGAGCTAAATCCACCATCATAGTCCAAATGAAGGAGATCATAGCTTTTGTATATCCAATGTAGTCTTCAACACTATAGAAACACTGCTGGGCACAGGACTTCTTACAAGGGAGAAACGCATGATTAGTTTTTGACATTTTTCTTCTTCTACTTTCGTACGGGCGGTTTTCGCAAATCGACGACTGTTGCACCTGTTTTGCGTAGGAGGGTGTGGGCTGGTTCACTCCAGCCATCCGAGCTCTCCAAGGCACCCAGCGCCTTGATGTCGCCAAACACCTCCTGGAGGCTACCCAGAGATCCCAAGTAGGTGGCCCGGTAGTCTGCCACTCCACTGTATTTCAGCAGGACGTAAGCGGCTGTTTCCTCGACCTCCATGAATGCTCTGCACAAAAGACTGTCCGTGACACCTAAATTGAAAAGATCCCTGTTAAAATCGCTGTGACCAGTTAGTACGCCTGTTATTCGACGGAGACTAGGTCTACTTAGCTGTAGCAAGCTTTTGGAGAGTTAAGGCTTGATTCGAAGTAATGCGAGTCTAGCCTGTCTGCAGCTCTCTAAATTTTTCCAGTGTTGTTCAGGTAGGAATTTGGTATGTTGACTTAATCTATATTTAAACCTGCTTGGATGATTGGCTCTTTCCCCACGTGGGATAAATTTGGGGTAGCTTTCTGATCGCTAAGATCGGCGAGTTTCTTCAGACGATTTTTATTTAAGTACCGTCGCTTAAGTTCTAACACGCTTCATATGTTTCTTCCATTAAGAAAGGCCTGTGCCCCTCAGTGGGCCATATATGGGCTGGTTATGATGTATAATTTCTAACACCACATAACTTAAAAATAGCAACTGTACCTACAGTTGCTATTTTTTGGCAATAGCAACTGTACCTACAGTTGCTATTTTTTGGGAGAGAGAAAAAACTGCATAACTTTACTGATTGTAGGAGCCGTGCTGTTACTTTTTACTTCTTTTATGAGTTTCTATTGGACGTTGCTTGTTCCTGATTGGCTAAAAGAACGCGTCTACCGATTTTTAGCAATTCGCGTTAAAATTTTAAATACGCCAAAATTTACTTACGTAGAGCTAGAAATCCATTTAGTATGTCTAAGCGTTAGCTACTTATTTCATGCTTTGATAGCGTAATTTAGTTATAATATTGGAGTGGTGCTTGAAATGATCCACAATGGTTTATGTACATCATTTTTTTTATACGACTAGATGACAAACAAGCTGACGGCCCACCTGATGGTAAGCGGTTACCGCCGCCTATAGACATCTGCAATAACAAGGGAAAATCACTTGATATTGCAAGTACGTTGTCATCCTGAGGCCTAAAATCAAATGCCGTCCATGCCCCGCAATTACACTGGCTACCTTTCCTTCAATCCAAAACAAAGCGAACTATTTCACGGCTGAAATAAGAAAGGCGGTGGTACCTACCCAGACGGACCCTACATACGGACCTACCGCCTAGTAAAACATTATAACCCAATCCGATTCATATGTATTTTGTAGAAATAATTAAATAAAACTGGGAAATAATCAATTAAGTAATTGCCAGTGTAATTACTGGGAATGGACGGCATTTCATCTTAGGCCCCAGGATGGCAACGCACCTGCAATATCAAGTGATTTTCCCTAGTTATTGCAGGTCCCGTCTATAGGCGGCGGTAACCGCTTACCATCAGGTGGGCCGTCAGCTTATTTGTCATCTAGTTGTATAAAAAAAAGTAAACTAAGAGTGAGTTGTTTGGATAACAGGAACGGCTACTGTATATTAGAATCATAACAGCTGCAAAATATGCCAAGTCACAAACAATTCTGTGTCACTGAAATATCCTGAACTTTATCTCGATGTGATAAGATCCAAATTTGAACAAACTTATAACTTATATAAGTTATATCGGCATATATGCAGTGCCGCCTATTCGACCTCCAATTTAACACAGGCTTGTTATCACTATCTGCCGTTTTCACTAATTGTATCCACGTCCCGCTCTAATTTTATTACTCCTCGCACTAAATAAAGGGCACAGTTTACTTGGGGATCTTATTAGGGCTGTCACATGTTTAAAGTTAAGACACATAAAATTTGTTTGTTAAGGGAGAATACCGTGTTTTCAAACTTGGAAGACGTATAATAATGTTTAAAATATAAAAAAAAAATAAGAAAAAATGCCAATATTCTTACACTTACAGCTATATTTATTCCAAATGCCACAACGGAAGCCACTTACCACCAGGTTGACCGTCAGCAGCGTCTAGATAAAAAAAGAACGTAAATGAGGAGTTTTGGCCATAATACCACCTCGCTGGCCCAATGCGGGTTGAACGGTTAAATCGGCTGCAATAATAACCGGGACCAACGGCTTAACATGCTTCGAGCTTCTTTCTGCTTCGAAAAGCTGATTTTGATTGACCCATCCCAGGATTGACCATAGCGAAAGTTGCTTTGTATTCATATTCGAAACCAGCGCGTTCAAACCTCTACGCCACCGAGCTCCTCTAACAACAACATCCCTGAATTTGATGACGGTAACATACAGGAAATTAAAACATGGGCTATTATTATATTAGTTCATAGAAATGGTATTAGTATACTATTAGTATTAGTATATTAGTTCATGATATTTTTATGAAAAAATATAACTTTGGCTGCATTATTTCATATAAATGTCCTGAAATTATGAAATCAATAAGATGTATTTCAAAGTGGGAAACCATTTCTATGAACTAATATAGCCCATGTTTCAATTTATTGTCGTATTAACGGCAGCACCCTGTCGGGAAACAGTCGGGAAATATAAGCAAGTTAAAGGATTTTGGCGTATCATAACGGCAAATGAGACGACAGCTATTGCTCTCATCGACTTTCTTCGTAACAAATAGTTCGTGTTTCGCTATTAAACGACTAAATTAGAATATTCGTCAACCTGCCAAACACTTCAATTCTCCGACTGTACATCCCTGAATTTCAATCTATGTATCATTATAATTATTAACCACGATAATTGAAGTTGTTTGTTATACGCATACTAAATAGCGAAGTTGACAACCCTACCCCTAAAATTGTATCCCAACGCTTATGAGGGATATAAACGGTGTGAATTATTGCTGACAACAAGAAACCCAGTAATATAAGATAACATTACTATCACTATGGTAATTTGACATCGGCACCCCTACTACGACATAATACTATATCCATATTTATTTAGACAAACAAAATAGTGAAATACGAAACGTTGACAAGGTACTCGTAAGATGAATTCCGATTCGGATATTTCATTTGGACTAATAGAGACAGTTTTCTTTATTTACCTACATTTAACGCAAATTGGAATCAAAGTGGTCGCGTACTGTATGGTTTCAGAGTACTGTACGGTAAAGAGAACCTTTCTCCCGCGTACGTTCAAGTTGTGGAATGAGCTACCCTGCAGAGGATTTCTCGAATAAGTACAGCATGGGGTTTTTCACAAAAGGCGTGAAATGTTTTTTACAGGGTCGGCAACGCGCAAGTGATTCCCCTGGTGTTGCAAGCGTTAAGGGCTACGGTAACCGCTTACCATCAGGTGGGCCGTATGCTTGATTTGCACCTTAGTGGTTATTGATCCTATTCTAAAAATAGGGTTAAAGAAAGTACCTAATAATTACGAAAAATCGCCAAAATGTGGTCATGAATTTCAGAAAACATTTCATACCTGCCTATTATGCCTGCAAATGTAATACTCTTCAAAAAATAACGAGGTTTTCAATTCAGTTGTATGTTTATCTTAATTACGACCTAAACAAAACAAAGCATAACACCTACTCCCAAAAATACCTTTACGTTTTATGAGTCGGTAGTAATATTAAATAATTTTTGGTTATTTAAAATGTTTCGAGTTTTTTGAGGTAGGCTTTTAATTTTCTAAATTACTTATATAAGAAAAAATTAGATTACGTTACAACTGCGACCACCATGCTCTAACCTTAGACCATAAGAACAATATGGTCTAAGGCTCTAGCTAATGAACAACCACTGGTGTGAATTTCTGGTATAATTAAAAAAATATATTGCACGAAACCATCAAAACCGCACCCGTTATTTCTGGTTCACACTTCGATAGCTGAATGTACAGTCGACGACACATCAACCGTAACAGTGTGACCTTGAGACCGCCCTTACTCCGTTCGTAATAAAGGCGGCTTTCGTAGTGCAACTGCTACACTTGAGTCGTTGTACATTATCTGTATCGATAGTTTTAAACGGCCTTATTTCCAGTAGTGTCCGGTCCGGCTTATCGCTGACCGGTTATATCAGCAACGGTGTATATTATATTTGCCCACGTGTATTGTGCGGAGAATATATATTGTGGTCACGCCTTTTGTATAAGTAATAAATTGTTCCTGTTTTCCCGCCGCTGTACTACTTGGCGTTGGCATCGGCAGTATAGATAAAACAGTTCTACCGTGTATTATTTTATTTAGGATCAGATTAGAATATTATTTATTTCTATCTGACACAATGCAAAGTTTGTTCGTTAGGTTTAAGTCTTAAACTGAAAGTTTTACATAAAAAGGTTATCGAAATTCAGTTTTAGACTCGTTTTTATAAGACTACCATCGCCCCGCGCCGATTCACAACTGTCGGAAAAGATTCGGATTTCGGTATCGAAATTCCAAAATCGAAGTGTTTGCGCGGAGCTATTCTCCCGATTATAACCCATTGTGGCATCCGCAGAATACCAGCGTCGTGGCAGCTCCTGTCGCGACATTATACTGACCGGGGGCCTTTTTGGCGCAATATAGATTTTAAGTATTATTGTATTTTGTGCCAAATAAACTTTTTTAAGCGACTTCAAAAACAAAGAGGTTCTCAATTCGGTTGGAATGTTTTTTTTTCTATGCGTGTACACCGTATTACGCCGAGATTAGACACACATCGGTGTATCAAAATCGAAATTCGTGCTTATTTAAAGAGTTAGAGTCAATATTAAGATCTCAATAAATATTATGCTAAAATAATGCACATTTACAGCCAAGTCAGCGATTCCCAAGTACTTTAACAAAGTTATCTTATTCCATTAAAACAAGAAATATGTTTTAAAACAAGCAAGATTTACTCTCCCTCCCAAATTACATCCAGAAGTTGAAGCAGTAATTCAAAGAAGGGTGTACAGCTTTTTATAATATAAAATTGTTACCTGACTTAAAGAGCCTGAAGTCTTTTAAAGGCAAATTGACTTCAAAAGAGGAAAGCTTAAGCCGTGAGTACTTGCCTTTGCAGGAATGATTGCCGTTTAGTGTCACGAAAAAAGTGCTTAATTTGTAAATGAGAGTTGAGCTAAGCTAATTACTGACTGGCGTTCTCAAGACTTTGGAATTTGAATGTTTGGAAACAATTTTGGAAATTAATAACAGGGTTTTCATTTTTTATCGAAGTTGAAGAATCATCAGCAGATTGTACGACCTACTGCTGGGGTCAGGCCTTCCTATATGGGACAAACACATGAGGAGTTGGCCACTGGTCCAATGCGGGTTGGTGGCTTAGAGCGGTCGCAGTAATAACTGGGGCCAACGGTTTAACGTGCCTTCCGAAGCAAGGAGGATCTTTCGGTCTGGTCGATGATGCTAAACGGTTTTTGTATCCTAAAGACACGTTTAATACTAAAGATTAAGATACTGAAGCAACATCAAAAGCGGGTGAGACTCATCCTTGAAAAGTTGAGGCTGCTATTAAAATTAAATATGATATTGTACAGAACAGTTAGCTTGCACATAATAGAGTTGATGATAAAGTACAAGAAATAATATTACCACAAGTTTCACTGCTTACGACGTGTTATTGAAGTACTGAAAATACAATTAAATTAATAAAGGAATCTGTTTATCACCGCATTAAAGATCTCAGTGGTCTGATGATGAATTAAGACACAATAATTTGTGAAGCTGCATAAAACTCCCGATAGCATAAGATAATTAAAAACCTATTGTGTCTGGAATAAGCCAGGTTTGTTTAATTTTTGACACATTTTAATGCGTAATTATTAACTTCCAGGCTAACTTAAGTAAGCTAAATAAACGAATTTGTTTATTAACATAAACTATTAAACTGCGTAAGTCCATTAGCTCATGGCTTATTCCGTTCCTGAAAAGCGAGGCACTAATAAAATTTCAATTACTTTTCTTTAGGAGTCTTAAAATAGCAACTTATTAATTAATAAAGTTCCAAAAAAATTTAACAAATAACAAGCAAGAAACTCGAGGAGAATCTGAATTCTTCCCCTTCGTAAGATTTCCGAGCATGCATTATTCCGTCTGAAAGAAAAATATAAAGAATTCAACGACAAAAATTGCGACAAAAACAAAATTTACAAATTGAGCAGTTAAGAAACGCTTCGTTAGCAATTTAAGATTTTTTTAAGGACTTGACTAAGGAAGAAGATTAGGTTTGTAATATTACCAAACGCCATTTAAATTTAAATTTTAATGAATTCGTCATCGAAGCTTTTGTATGAAATAAAACCAATTTTATGGACAAAACTCGCTCGTTTAGAATTCTCTACGGTGATCTAAATCTACTACTTCTTTTTTAGGCTTATTCGCTGCTCTTAGTCACGGGAATAGAGAGGATGTTAGTGTTAACAAGTTATTTACCTGTCACTTTGTGCTGTATTTTTGCAGCAAGGAGCTCATTCCACAAACTGAGCGTACGGAGGAGAAAGTTTCTCTGAAAACGCACAGTACGCGACCATTTTGGTGCCAACGTGTGAGGATGAAATTCTCTGCTGATGACGAGAAGTAGAAATGGTAGAAAGAGGCTGTGGGCATCAGGTCGAATAATTCCTCAGAACACACCCCTTTACACAAATGGTAAAATACACATAAGGAAGCAAAATTGCTCCTCAGGCTTAAAGGTTCAATTCCACTTGTGAGCTCGAGATCGTCGACGAATCTCATAGCGCGTCTGTGAACTGCGTCAAACAAATCCCAGACGCGGTAAGCACGTGGCAGGAATACGGACTATTGCCACCAACATAACTCACTTATTTCGTATGGCTGAAATCTTTAAGATTCTAGCTCTAAGTAAAGTAGAATCATAGGACAAGATAATTTCATTAGTTTTGAGAGCTGTTTCGAAGTAAGTGGTTCTGTTGTGAGAGAGTTCTGCGCTTAAAAAAAGTTTCTGAGCGCTGCAGCTAAACCACCTCTGCAGTGTACATTCGTCGCTATGTGTGGAAACTTATTAGATCATAATACATACAAGGTTACGGAATTTCAAAATAAAATTTGGCATTCCGGATTTACCGTTAGTTCGATATCATAGTATGTACGCGGGTTGTGTGTATGTGTGGTATAGCTGTAATGTATGTGATACTCGAAAGTACGCATTTTTTAGGGTTTGCGAAATTGTAATTTTGTAGTGGCCGCGAGTTTTTGCAGCCAATACAATTCCAAGCGACCACGCGTTACGATACCTTTTTATTTTTTTATTTTTTAGCAATCCTCTATTATAAAAACCCACTTTCAGTCGAAATCGAGGAACAAGCTTCATCAAACAAAATCTGTTTAACCTGTAAATCCTATATTGAGAAATTGAGCAATTATTTTTGGAAGGAGAGTTGTAAAAGGCACGGAATGGACTGCCAACGCTTTGCCAACAGTTGAAAAGAACCACCTCACAAATATAGAAATAATAAGTTGAGAGTAACAAGATATAGATACATGTATCAATAGTTCCAACTGCCTATCTGTTAACAGTAAATGTCTAATAATAATTATTTTCCACCCGTAGTTTTATGCTACAAGCATGTCTGAATATGTCCCAGTTGGAAAAACACAGTAACAAAGCGCGGGCTTGTTTCAAACGGATAAAACTCGCATGTTTGCAATCACTGGATTTCACGTAGACGGCAATTAAAAATCGTCCTCTCGAAAACAACCAGAGGAGAGAATAACTGGGCAGAAGAAACTTTTTTAAACGACTTCAAAAAGGAGGATGTTATTAATTCGGCTGTATATTTTTTATTCTCTTTGAATGTTTGGGTGGTTTATTGGTTGTTAGTTTTCAAATGACGAAATTTGGAAAATTGGTAAAAAGTAGGTACCCCTACTTTCAGATTATTTACAGGTGTTGAAATCAAAATAGCTGGAATAATTAAGTTATCAATGTAAACGAAATTACGTATTTTCGCTTTCCTGAGACTTTTCAGTAGCACGATACGGTACTAAAAATCAATATAAAGCTGACGGTAACCCATCTAGTATTGAACTTAGAAAGTTATCACTAAAAATTGTGTAAATTAATTAGCAAAAAACCGAGTTCAAAACACTAGTATGAAGAGACAGATAGACAGACAGTCAGACAGAGAGACAGACAAATAGACAGACAGAGAGACAGACAGACACTATGACGTTGTTAGTTTTTTTTTTATACAACTGGATGACAAACAAGCTGACGGCCCACCTGATGGTAAGCGGTTACCGCCGCCTATAGACACCTGCAATAACAAGGAAAAGTCACTTGATATTGCAGGTGCGTTGTCATCCTGGGGCCTAAGATGAAATGCCGTCCATGCCCATTAATTGCACTGGCTACCTTTCCCCTCAATCCGTAACACAGCGTACTGTTTCACGGCTGAAATAAGAAAGGCGGTGGTACCTACCCAGACGACCCTACATACAGGTCTACCACCTAGTAAACTAGTAGTTAGTATATTTTTTGAGATAGTCATACAAATGTGATTTTAGACGATTCGAAAGTGCTTCTTGGTGGCCTATTTGAATAATATATTCATTTCATTTCAAAAAAACCTTATTCATGTAACTTAACAAAATCTTGCCTTAAAACTGAAACGGATCTATTATTAGTTTTAGAATTATATCTCCTACTTTCTCTGTAGCTTTTGAGCTGTCAGCGTTTTAACTTTCGTCGCATAAACAAATAGTTTGAGAATTCCTGCTACACCAAGTCTGCTTGTACAAATACATACAGGGTTCGTGGCATTGTTGGAGTCATGTGCTCTCGTAAGCAACGACTGGCGGGTTGCCAGGGGGTAATTGCTCAAACTGCCCGTGTAACTGGGAGGCACGGTCCGCAGTTCCACTCAGTTGTAAAGAGTGCGTATTATTTGCAGAAGGCTTTATTACTTCGTATTTGATACGAGAAAAAAAATATTTATTATTTGTATTTGGGGCTTATCAGTCTTGTTCAGACTGATTGGTCACTGCAACCTGACAGATCTATTGTGACTTGCCTCCAATAGTTTCAAGTAAAGCCATAATGTATCTCCCCAGATGAAGGCTTCATCGTTTGTGGATAAAATGTTCACAGTTGCATTAGAGGTGTATTGGGGTTTCACGGTCCTGTGCACAGAACCTACAAATATCCGAATCACTTAAGTTTTGGTTGAATAAGTGTCCGTTCAGTTTGCAGTGGCCTGTCAAAGCTCAAACCATAGCACTGGTGTTATTCCTGCTGAGCCTTTTCAGCTCTTCAGATCGTTTACCATGGTAGCCATGTATCAGAGACTTTGAATGTATCAAGCCAGGTGACGTTACCCATTATACGGAAACTCCTGTATAAGTTTGCTTTTAAGAAAGTGTATGGCCTGGTTCTTTCAGATTCCGCAGAAAGGTACTGGTCCAATTTGTTGTCCCTGAGCCCGTTCTAGCTAGTTCATTTCTTTTCTTCGCCTATGACGCTAGAGTGACCAGGCACCCATCTCAGAGTGATTCTGTTGTTGAGCCCCAGTATGTTTAATTTCTCCACACAGTCTTTTACTTGTTTCGAGTACGTGTACCTACTTGCATTTATGGCATTAAGCGCTGCTGGATGACAAGCAATACTCACACTTTGTCTATATACTCTGGAAAAGCAAGAGGAATCTCGATGTTGGGATGGGACAAGTCCTCCAGCTCCTGACATAACGCTTTTTCTATTTCGGTCTTTAAGCAGTTCGCTGTGTTTCGGATTGAAAGGAAAGGTAGCCAGTGTAATTACTGGGCATGGAAGGCATTTCATTTTAGGTCTAAGGAGAAACGCACGCAATAACAAGTGATATTTGCCTTGTACAGAGCCGCCGGTAGCTATATACCACCAGGTGCGCCGTCAGCTTGCTTGTCTTCTACTTGTATATGTTGCGCTTAAATACAGAAAACGGTCATTGAGCGAAAAAACACCTTATAACGCGTTGTGGTCACTGTAAAATTGTGTATTCATTCAGTGTATTAATTTCGCAAAATTCGTGTTATGGTTTTTATGATACCGCTCATGCCCAAAACCAAAACACGTTGCGGCAATGAAGAAAAGCCATGCCTGATGTCAGACAAAATAATCTAACTCCGCTTGGTCGTTAAAAAAATAACCAAGTCGCTAATAGAAATACCATTAATGAATGAATTAATTCAGGTGCTATTAGAGAATTGACTTTGAATGTATCGGCGAAATGTTCGTCGACAAAAATTCGAAGGCAGAGCTTTTCACACTACGCTGTTCGCGTTTACTTTGAGAAACTGAGAAGAAATGAATACTAATATGAATAACTTTACTGATGTTCTGTCCGTCGTGTTATGGCTGGTGACACTTTACTAGTGTTCTTGTGTAATTGCCATCATGTGTCGTGGTTGTATAACATGATAGCCACGACAAGAGTTTTATTATAATACCTACCTATATTGTGATGGTGCAATGTCGGACAGCCTTTAAATAAAGTAAATAATCTTGTCATCTTCTTGGTATGCTTATATACCTAGTTTGTATACTCTGTGTGACACTGCACTGCTAAATACTATTACTAAGTAACTAAACATTGTAACTTAATAATTGAAAAGAGTGACTACACGAGTTTGTTGCCGGAATTTTCTCGGTAGTTCAACTTTTGGAACCGGTGTAAATTCAGACAGACTGACATATAGACAGACAGACTGACTGACACAGACTGTCAGGCTGACAGACGGACTGATAGACGTACTAGATCCAGACAAGACAGAAAGACAAACATTAAGACATTGTTAGTTAATATTATTTTATGTGTTAGACATAAGGGTTTTTTGACGATTCGAAAGTGCTTATTGGGGGGCCTAATTGGATAAAGATATTTTCATTTTCATTATAATAAAACTCTTGTCGTGGCTATCTAATAAAACACTTATCATCTGGTCTTTCTGTGATTGCCACAACGCGTCGTGAGCGTTTTCACAATAATCATCAAATTCGCACTTGAGGAGATCGGTGGCGTATTGGTTTGAGTGCCCTGGCTGCTTCGATACGAAAAACAAAGCAACTTTTCCCATGGTCGATCATGGGATATGTCACTCAAAGTTTGTTATCTCGAGCTCCTCCGTGCTTGAGAAGGCACGTTAAGCCGTTGGTCCCGGTTGTTCCTGCAACCGCTTTAACCCACCATCCCGCATTGAGCCAGCGTGGTGCTGGTATGACCCAAATTGCCCAGCAGTGGGACGTATACCTATAGGCTGGTGATGATGAACATTACTCGCATTTCTGAAATGTGGAGGTGTTACCAGAAATTTCACGTCCCAGTCCCAGAACATGGTTTATCTAGTTTAGATATTTATGTGAGGAGTTAATATTATTTATCATTCACATAACAGCCACCAAATATAGAAAAGAAAATGCTGAATAATACTTATTAATAAAAACAGTTGATCCTTGGTTCCCGTGGGATGACAGTCTGGCAAACTTCCAGTTCCCAGATCTTTACAAATGTCCAGTAATCCCCTTCCAAATTAGACTATATTGTTGCAGAGACTTTGGCAAAGATAATCTTAACAACAGATGACAATTTAAAATGTTCGCTATGATAATAATTCAATTTTATTCAGTTACAATCGTTACTGAAGGAAGAACAAAATACATAAACACCCCATAATTGAACAACTACTACTTACGTATTACTGGGAGGCATATCTTCACATCCTAAATACAGTAGTGTCTCAAAACGAAAGTCTTCTAACAGTAGGTGTTACCAGTGATGACATACGGCACTGAGACGTCGCTCACAATGGATCTTATTAAGAGGCTAAAAATCACTCAAAGGGCAATAGAAATTAATCAGAAATGAAGAGATTCGTAGGAGAACCAAAGTCACCGATAAAGGTCAGAGCTGCTAAACTTAAGTGCAAGTAGGCAGGACACATCGCTCGCAGAACCGATGGCCGTTGGGGCGGAAAGGTTCTGCTGCGGCGACCACGGACCAAAAGACGCAGCGTGGGCAGGCCTCCATCAAGGTGGACCGACGATTTGAAATGGAATCTGAGATGTATATTGTACATATTTAATCTGCTCGGGATACCCTGGAGTTCAACAGCACACCGACTGACTCTACTTGCCAAATCGATTCCAATGTGACCCTAAGGCACCCTAAGGTCACATTGAAGTCGATTTGGAAATTGGAGATCGTTTCGTAGTCATCATTGTTTTCTGGCTATGTCATCATATGAATCCGATACTCGTTATTATAGCAATCACATTTGTATTGTTCTTAACCATTCATTAAATTTCCCTTTTAATAGCATAACATCACTTTCCATTGGCATATTAAACGTTTGGCATGTGTCCAAACATGTTCCCGGGTTTCACTGCTATTGAATTATCCAAACTTTCATAACATCCTCGAGTCAAAACAATATTGCCGCCAACGCATCTGCGCTCTCATGCCCATCGTTAATAACAAACTTTATTGTGTTAATTACCTTAAAAGCTTTAGGGCATGTCTTCAGTAACTATTGGATAAACCCTTTTCAAATAATGGTCCCTGGTTTTATTTATGGATACTTGATCAAATTAACAATAATTTAACTGACGACGGCCCTTTAAAGCTTTCCGCAATATAACAGTCAATACAGGAATGTATCATAATAATTATAAAAGTATTAGTTTTATGCTTTTGTGATGTTGTATCTTTTTAAGTTGTTTTAGGTTATTATTATTCCAGTGTTTTTGCAATAATTTATTTTCCCTCTACTTATTATTGTAATACTTGCAATATTCGTTACTTTTAGCCGCTTATTTGCTACCGCTTCTTAATGTTGGTCATAACATTACTTACATTGATACGAAAAAATGTGAAAAAATGGCCCGGCCGAAAGGAGGCCCGTGCCGTTACTCTGGGTCGCGAATCAAATTTGACAGAAGATTTCCACCAATAAATGAACCAATATAAGATGTGGTTCAAACGGAGAAAAGCCAAAGTAAGCAAATACAACACCTTTACTTGACTGTTTAAGGCCTACGACGCAGAAAGGGACGGCATGGCAAGGGATTTTGCCGTGGGTCAGCGCACACTAGCCGCTTAGATACCGCGGCATTCCAGCGCCTTGCCACGGCATGCCACGGCGTGCCTCTCAGTTTTGAAATGGTAGATTGAGACAAATCTCAATCTGAGATAATGCAATAATCGATACCAACACCAAAGTGTTGGTATCGATTATTGCAGATGAAGAAGGTGCACAGGCTAATAATAGGGATAGAAGAAGATTTTCCCCGCGTCTCTACCCTCGCCGCCGCACCCCGCGGTATGTCACAACGAGCGCCGGAGTCCGTGGCATGCCGTTGCCTACCGCAGTACGCCACGGCATCCCGCTACAGGACCCCGTGGCTCGTCTTTCAATGCCATGCAATGAAATGCCTTTCGATGTCACGGCAAAATTTTAAAGCATAGCAATTTATGTCGTATTTCTGTTTCGATACGTTTGAATTTCCATTAGTAAACATTTAAATCCCTTGCCATGCCGGCCCGGTCTGCGTAGACCTTTACACCAACGTTGGCCTTTTAAAATGTTTCAAAGCCGCACACATTTCCGAACTATATTTCATCGCGCCCCGTTCCTATACGTAGGCTATCTACCGATATCTCATCTCTCTCACTTTTGTGTAACATCACGCTCTCTGTGTTATAAAAATTGCAAATAATAATTAATGTAATAATATTCTCTCAGCATCCTTTTAGTACTTTCGTGGTTAAGAACCACGTACTAAAAGGGTGCTCATTCGTCTATAGAGTGGACACTAGGCGGTAGTCCCGTATTTAGGGTCGTCTGGGTAGGTACCACCGCCTTTCTTATTTCAGCCGTGAAACAGTTCGCTGTGTTTCGGATTGAAGGGAAAGGTAGCCATTGTAATTACTGGGCATGGACGGCATTTCATCTTAGGCCCCAGGATGACAACGCACCTGCAATATCAAGTGATTTTCCCTTGTTATTCAGGTGTCTATGGGCGGCGGTAACTGCTTACCATCGGGTGGGCCGTCAGTAGTAGTAGGTATAAAAAAACACCAGCCAATGCGTTAGAAAATTAGCTAGTAGTTCTTGATAGAAATAGTTTTAGATTGCTTACATATAAGCGTTTATGCCGCACGGCTTTTCATACAAATTCTCAAGTCAAAAATGTTTGAAACGAACAAACTATTCTAACAAAACTTACCACGCATAAGCGAGTCAGGCTAGGCGTAAAAAAATATCAGAGGTTTTTTTCAAAAACTGACAAAGAAATTATTGGTGATTTTTGGTTTGTATAAAAAAATATTTTTTTAAAATGTTTTTCTATAAATCCTCTGACATCTATTTAGACCAGCCTGACTTGCATATGCAGTTAAATTCTTATTAGAATCGGTTTGTTCGTTTTTAATTTTTCGACTTGTAAGTTATCCACTACACAATGATAAAGCAAAGTTCTTGATTTTTACTCGTTACATATCGTTATTGAAAGTTTAAAAAGTTTAGTGTTACCCGGTAAGGCGGTAAAAGAAGCGTTCGACAAATCCAATTAAAACTTAGCTCCAACTTTGATCTTTATCCACACAACAAAGGCCTGTTTCAGCCGCTTGATAAGTTCCAGATAAGTTGCAAATATACCTACAGGCTTCTCTCCGGTAATGGCGGGATAGTTGACGTCGCCGTCAGGTTAAAGTTTTGCTGTTACGTCTTTAAGTACAAGTTTTCTGTAAAGGATGATTAAGGTATATCTATTTTTAGCCCCCGACGAAAAAAGGGGGGTGGTATAAGTTTGACGTGTCTGTCTGTGTATCTGTGTGTCTGTCTGTGGCATCGTAGCGCCTAAACGAATGGACCGATTTTGATTCGTTTTTTTTTGTTTGAATGCTGACGTGACTACGATGGTTCTTAGCTATAATTTATGAAGATCAGCTCAGGCGTTTGATGACTATCAGCTCATTTTCTACATGATAATAGGATTTTACTTACTTTTACAGATCCGATTGATTTCAAATTTGGTGTACTGTCACTTCGGTGACATTCCCATGACATACTAACTTTGAGCTGATGCTATACCATCGGAATGTCTGCGAAATGCTTAATTCTTCAGAAACTTACAGCAGATATAGCGTGTTTGGGCTCTTATGAATAGTCTTAATGAGATGGTGTTAGATAGATGATTAATGACGCCGGGGGTTACTTAAAATTTTTAATTTTGTAATTAATTATTGGCTATGTAGCCTAAGCCACGTCTAAGCAACTTCGTACTGTCTAAAGAGCTATGGCACGAGCTATTATAAGTGTATAAATATCATTATTTAAGTAGGGGCCATCTTACTTCTTGCTTCAAGTAAAGCTTCAATTACCATCACAATACTGTTACACATAACACTTTATTACAGTGTCAGTACACCATGAATAAAAAAAAGCCCGTACAAGGAAGTTCAATATGGCAAACTTATCTACATTAATATCATCATAGACCAAATCATCCTTGATTTACGTATTACAACAAAATATTTGATTCAATTCCTGACATTGATTGCTCTAATGAAAAACGATTTTATTTCAACAAACCTTTTGTTAGGAGTTCCGTTTGTTTTATATATTTACCATTAACTTTCCAAACGAATTTGAGAAAGGCTCCTTTGACCAACTGTAAGAAGCTTGTAACTCATTAATTACCCATTTCCTATGAGAACACAGAAAACGTTAACTGAAATTGTATCGATCATGGGGCGAAAGAAGGAATAATTGATTCAAGTAACTTGGGATCATGACAAGATAAACTTTAAAGGTAGGCAGGTCTAATGTCATTTTCTTCGCAAAAGAACGTCCGGCGGGAGCACTTTTTTCTTGCTAAACGTAGGTCGATCGCAACTAATAGGGTAGTTGACAACTTTTTTTTTATTTCTTTAATAAGAACTTTATAACTCATAAAGAAATATTGCAAAAGAAATAGTATGTCTAAGATCAATAGTTTCACAGATATAGTGGTATGTTTGATGTGTTGCGGCGCAACGTCCTAAAACGCTCCATAGATAAATCTACGGAAAGGTGACGTCACATGTCCCCATATTACTAAGAAATGTATGGGCATACTGACAAAATTGATAATAACTATGTATTAAGTATGTTTTTATTAATAGTTGTCTTAATAATAGTGGTTTTAATTGATGGCAGCAATCTTATATCATTAACATTTTTGATAAATTTTGTAAAAAAAAATATGACCCATTTTTTAATTTTCAAAACAGTACAACTTCAACAATATTCCATATCTTTTAAGTTTCAACGGTTTTGATGGGTAACAGTAGCGTATATTTTCCGAATTTGTGAACAATAGCGCCATATTCAAACTTAGGCAACATCCCAATTGACACTAATTTATGGTGTTGTATTCTTGCGGTAAATAGGGCTGCTTGAGCTCATTGAAGTCGTTTATCTGTCTGCGTGGATGTCGGTTATTGCGCCAGAAAGTAGCTTAAGCTCTGTCTCTATCTCCAATAGTCATTTTCGAAGACTTTTATTAGATCCAGACGAAATTTATACGAGACTAACCTGGTATGCTTATTTGAACATAAATATAGATCTATATTTGACGGAGGTATAACAATAATAATAGTTTATTTCCTTTTACAAATTTCAATCAATATACAGTTGTTGAAGCCCACTTTTAGGCAAAGAATGCCTGTGTCAGAAGGTTCCGCTCTTCCAATTCAACATTAAATTTGCTATAGAATCGGTAAAAGGTAACATTTTTAATTTTTTATTACGGCCTGGCCACGGGAACGGGCGACGGCGACGTCTCGGCAACCACTGCGCGGTCACGACGACGCGTTGCGAGGCCGACATCGACACTTTGCGCAGTGGTTGCCGAGACGCGAGACGCAGGACGCGCGTGCGGTAATGTCGTGGCCAGGCCGGTAGTCTTCCACCCGTATTCACAAACAATACTTATGTAAGTAAAGGAGCAATACTAAGCGAAGGCATTTCTCAGTGCGTTCACTTTGACAAGCCTTTCAATTCACAAACAATACTCAAACGAATCTTTACTAAGCGGACGCATAGCGTTGAATATAGCTCTGTGATTGGTTGATTAGTGTTACGTAGTTCACTTCACTGACTGACATTTCAATTTTATTGTTTGTTTGCTTTTTAACGTAAACTCCGTAGTGATTAAATTCTCTTTGGTGAGCTCGACACTATGCGTTGATTAATATAGCTATCAAGCTCCCTTAGCTAAGTGTTCATTATGACAAACGCATAGTGCCGATTGTCACTCAAGTATTGTTTATGAATAGGAATTTGGGACCCTGTGCGTCCGCGGGCACTGTGAGACCTCATAGTGTCGTTTGTGAATACGGGTGTTAATGTCTAAGAACCAATCTCCTGTGTGTGAGTGTGTGTGTGTGAGTGTGCGTGTATGTTTGTGTGTATGTATTTAATCATATCATATAATACCATATAAAAAAGCCTCTATTACGTTATAGGATTAGATATGAGCTAACAAACCTGAAAAATCTTCTCGAATTCGGTTAAAAATGTCGACATTGAAAAAGAGATCGACTGACATGGCGACATCTAATGAAGAACACACAAAATTTCCCGACGCGTTAGTCAATAGGTATCTACTGTAATCACTCGACGATATTCAAAGGACAACAATTCTCATCTCGGCACCGAATAAACATCGACACAGTTATATCGATACACTCGTCGAATGCGCTGAGGATAAACACTTGAAGCAGATGCTGAATGACTTCAAAGGGATCGTTCAGCCGAGGTTAAGACAAAACTGTCTTTGTGTATCGAAACGTGGTTTACTCAAGAGGAAAATAATGTGGTACGCTTTGGTTCGAATTAAGGTTGAAATTTAAAATGAATTAAATTTTTCGCCATAAGTAGTCGATCCCGGGAATGTAATCTCGAGCTCCTCCGTGCTTCGGAAGGCACGATAAGCCGTTGATCCCGGTTGCTACTGCAACCGCTCTAACCCACCAACCCGCATTGGGCCAGCGTGGCGGTGTTATGACCCAAACTCCCCACGTAGGAAGGCCTGTGCCTAGCCGTGGAACGTAGTCGGTAATGATGAAGGTTGAAATATTATTAGGTAAGTTTTTTAAGATGGCAAGCGATTACAAGTGTAGAAGAGAGTGGGGTGATTTTGAACACTTTTAAATTTCACATGACCAACGCATCGAGTATTTAAGTTAGCTTTTGTTTGTAATTTTAGGCGTGCGTGAACGATACGAGTACGATTCGAAATTTAAAAATGTTCCTGCTAGGGGTACCTTTGCAGTACGAAAACCACTTCTATTTCTAACGGAGTAGGGCGGTCTCGAAGTCGAAGTGTTAGGCTTGATGTGCTGTCAACTGTACATTATGATAGAAAGCGATAGTGGTCATAGCGATGGGAGATTTGGAAATTTTTTAACACCGAAAGAACCGCATTCGTCGAAATATACAATCCGAGTGAACCATCGACACAAAGTTCTCACAAAACAATCTGAATGTTGTCTAAAAATGTTATAAAATAGTGTGTAACCAGTTTTTAAAATCGTACTATAAATAAAGATTTTTTTATACCACTAAGGTGGCAATCAAACATATGGCCCACCTGATGGTAAGCGGTTACCATAGCCTATGGACGCTTGCAACACCAGGGGTATCACTTGCGAGTTGCCGACCCTGTAAAAACCTTTTCACGCCTTTGTTGAAGAACCCTAACCCAACCCCAATTGAGCAAGTGAGTGAGATAGAAGACAGTCATCATTATTATTATACTGTTATTATGGACTGCAAATAATAATATGATAAAGTCTCATATTCTTCATTATGTACCAGACCCAGCATCCGTGCGAAGCAGGGACGATCAACGAGTTTAAGATAAATATTAGTTACTTAATTAATTTTATCATTGTTTCAGAAATACGTCAGCGAGTTAACAATTGTGCGGGATTGCGTGCCGACATGTAAAGAGAAAGGTAAATTAAAATCATTTTAACCCATAATATTACCTAAAGTAAGCAGTTGACGTAGCCTGGATGCTCGCAGCACCTAAGGCTTACTCCGTAAAAATTAACGACCTTACAACCACTATCCTCTTAAGTTAAAACCCTGAATATTCTATCTTTTTATCACACACTGTGTGAAAACATACATCGAACAAAGTTATAGTTAAGTCTACAAGTGCATCCCCATTAAAAACTTACACATGAATGAATCACGTTTTAAAAAGTATGTTTTCAAATAATCTTCTATATAAATAAGTGAAGGTTTATTTATAATAATTAAAAATGCCTAATTTAGACGGCCGTCTAGTCAAGTGGTTAGTTTCCCTTGTAGGTGCAACAGTAGTTTTAAAGGGAGATCAGCCAGTAACAAAGTGGCATTTGGGAGATGTTGTCATTGCTCATCCTGGTCTAAATGAATTTGTACGGGTGGTTACAATAGAATAGAATATAACTAGACCTGTCAGCAATATTTGGTTATTACCTGTTGACCCCTAATAGTTCAAGGGCGGCAGTTTGTAGAAGACAAAGGAGGTCGACTTAACTATATAATCTTTAATTCTTAATTGTATTAATGAAAAGATGACAGCGCGTTGCTAGGTACCCGAGAGCCTCTATTATTTCTTACTGCTTACAGTGGATCAGTGACCCGAAGCGTGTCTTCGCCTCTCATAGGAATAGTTGCCACTAATATCGACCCTGTGCAGTTTTGCGCCAGTTGTCTACATAGGAATTTCTTTTCTAGGCGCCATTTGTCTGCTGCACTATGAAGTGTCCTGGAGGACCTTTCTAACTCTTCCCAGCAACGTTACTTCACAGGTGCACGCGTGCTGGATTTCTCCAGTCCTATCGCAACATTCCACACAAAGACCATGACTCGTTTTCTTTTCGCCCTTCCAAAGCCTGGAGATCTCTGCCTTTACACGTTTTTCCTCGAAACAAACGAGGCATGAAGAGATATTTAATAAGCTGGACAGAGATGGCTAGAACAGTATTATGCTCCACTCCACGCTTTTCAGGATCATTCTCTCACCACCCATATTGGTTTCAATGGTAACTTTGGATTTGGATTTCCTCTTCCGCTTTAGATTAGTGTGAATGCTTCAAAAAAAGAAATGCAACAACCTTAATCAGTTTAAGTATATACTAGCTTTGTAGGAATAGGTAATTACTGAATTGTCTCCCTTACCGACTGTATTTATTGTGCTATCAATCTAATTAGGATAGACCGCCACAAACTTACGGTTACACTACAAGCCGCCCTTAAACCAATGGAGTAGCGTTCATTATAGATCGACCATGCCACGATTGATTTGAAGTATAGGTACAAACCGCAAGTGAGCGTTAGACACGGTTTCTTAGTTTGGATTAAAACCAATAGAGGACAAAATATAAATGGACTTTGGATTGTAAATGGTGAAAAGGCAAACAATTTGATTCATTTTCGATTATTGTTTTTAGCATTCTGCTACAAGTCATGTTCTTTTCTATTCTAAATCATTCTCTGAATATCTTTCTAGTATTCGTTAAAATGTCAGTGTCAATTTTTAGAAAATCTTAATGTTAATTATTTTTAGGAGGGGCTTCTGCTTTCAGATTACAAAAGTAAGCAAGCATTTATCTAATTCTACCCAAAACTAGAACAAATTAAAGAAATGTAAGGGACAACTTTAATAAAATATGTTCGATATGAAACTGTACATTTTTCTTCCAACAATAACAATAAAAAAAATTAATCCGTTACACACAAAGCCTCAAAACTAACTTACAAAAAATAATGAAAGCTATTTACGGATCTTATATCACTTTGCGGCATAATATATGGCAACATTAGCCAGACAAATGGGACTGTTATCAACATATTTGAGGTGCGATTCTTTTATTGGTCTTTTTGTGTGTTGAATAAGAAAACTTTTGTGAACTTCTGTGTTATGGTGATATATCGAGATTGTAGAGGGTTCCGAGTTATGCCACAAAGTAAATAAACAAGGATTTGTTCTGTTTGAAGACGATTAAGAAATGCTTAGTCCATGTTTATTTATATGGCAATCATTACCTAATTACCGCCTGTATGCAAAAAATCAAAATCAAAAATATATTTATTCAAGTAGGCTCCTAAGAAGCTCTTTCGAATCGTCAAAAATCACAAATTATGTATATCTATTTAAAGAAATGGTCTCACAATGTCTTATTGTAAATCTGTCTATCATGTCTAAATTTACACCAGTTCCAAAAGTTGAACTACCGAGATACCAAAAGTTGAAGTACAAGATATGACAATAAGAATTAGGTCATCATCATCATCATCATCAGCCTACATACATACTATGTTAGAGCGGTTGCAGCAACAACCGGGACCAACGGCTTAACGTGCCTTCCGAAGCACGGAGGAGCCCGACATTGTAAATTTGATGGACCCATCCCGGGACCGACCATGGCGAAAGTTGCTTTGTTTTCGTAATCGAAACCGGAGCGCTCAAACCACTACGCCACTGAGCCCCTCTACACTATCATTTCCTATTCCACAAAAACTGAACACCTTCTGTCTTTTGATCAGCGTCCTAACCGTCAGTCGTTATGATACTTAAGGTGCAGCTGGTGCAAAATATTCAAGACACTCGAAGATTTATGGGAATGGCTATGTTGAGAGAGCTTTTGAAAGATCAAGAACGAAGCGTTCAGATTCATAATGTCCCTTCCCCATAATGTCCCCAAGGGAACCAAATTCATCGATAAAGTCTATCGAGTTTGTAAGCTGAAATGGCAGTGGACAGGCCATGTTATCCGCAGAACTGACGACAGCTGGAGTAATCGGGTTCTTGAGTGGAGGCCGCAGCTATACATACGCAGTGTGGGATGTTCTTACGCTCGGTGGAGTGACTATCTCCGCAGAATCGCTGGCTGTAACCCGATGAGAATAGGCAAGTACCGAGCCAAGGGGCGTTTAAATGGAGACGCTGGAAACAGTCCACTGCTGAACATTCGGGATCTTTTATGTTTCCTCTGCTACTCTTTCTGTTCCCTGAAAATAGTTGCCATTTAAACTCGGAGTCCGCAACGATGACTTAGCTTCCCTTACCCTTTATCTCCATAAAAGTAATTACTAAAGCCGCAGTGTGGAAAACCATAATACCGAGCGCGTCTCATTTATATCCATTACTCGCTGAATGACCGAATGAATTGCATTGTCCCAGTTTTTGCACACATTAAATCAATCTTTATTGTGCAGTTACCAGGGTTTAATTTTGCATAATCAAATAGTGTGGCCATTCCTTGCATTTTCGGGATATTTCGTGTTGTTCTAAATTAGATCTTTGCTGAGAATGTTGTATGTTCGTTTGTCGTTGTTAGTTAATTACAATTTGGCAAAAAAACAAACAACACCTTAATCGCAAATATTTAGCTACATTCCCACCACCTTAAAGTTTTAAAATATGTTGGAGTTGACAAATCTTTATGAAATCGCCGATTTTTCCCAAATCATTTTAAATGAATATCTACCTAAAATATAGCACTTTATTTTCAAAGTTCAGTATACAAGCAGGATTTTAAGATTGCAATTATAAATTTTGAATAAATAAATTTAAAAAAAAATAGTTTGCTAATAGGTCTTACGGATTTGAAAATCAGAATTATGTTTCTTCATATATTAATCTAGAGAGCTGTGGTGTTTTTGTTAAAACACGATTAAAGGATTTTACCTCGATACATTTACTTTCCGAAAAAACCTCTTAACATTGAAAAACTTACGATTATTGGTAAACGTATTTTGTATTCAATAGGCAATTACTTTTGATAGTAAATAACATTTGTATTCGAGTAGAAACGGGTTTTATAATCCTAGTAGTAATTTTTTATATAAACTCATTTGTGTATTTTTTTATTTTGTTTTTTTTCTCCCGCTGAGTCAGTCATATCTCTATCCCTATCTGTCTCGGCTGGAACAACGCTTCGATAGATTGCCTTAAGCCATTCGCGTTGGTCCCGGTTGTCACTGCAACTCCTCTTATTAACCATGACATTCTATAGGCGGTGGTGACCGCTTACCACCAGGTGGGCCGTCAGCTTCTTTGTTATCTAGTTGTATGAAAAAACTCAACTCGCATTGGGACAGAGCTTCAGAAATTGGTGGTGTTATGGCCCAACTGCTTATGTGATAATTCTTGGCCGGCACATGTGTTCCCTCCTTTCTACGACGTGGGGTTCTACAATAGTAGCGTGAAAAGGCACCTTAACGGCTGGCAAGGTGGAGGCGGCTAGAATTGTGTGTTCAACTTACACTAGCTGTCTTCGCATATCATTATGAACTCTTCTTACCGCTCCACATCAGGTGATTCTAAATGATTTGCCGTACTTTGTGTGAAAAAATAAAACAAATAAATGATTTCATTTAACTGTGAATGTCACAAACTCGTTACATTGTTGCCTAGTTTGAATAGCTATCCCAACATAGCATGCACGAGTATATCGCTGGATTATCTAGATACCCATCTCACGCCATGTAATATAAGCCATCGATTCGCTTTGTTCCGCGGGACTGCGGTCAGTTGATAACGCCTGCATTGGAGGCATGTTACAAACAGCTATTAGATCCTAACAGTTTGTTGGCACGCCAGATTTTGAGATCATGATATAGGGTAATGCAAAGCTTTGTTGAGCTCGATGGCGGAGTGGTTTGAGCGCTCTTCCGATTACGAAAACAAAGTAAGTTTTACTATGTTCGATCCCGGGATGGATCAATCAAAATTAGTCTTCAAGAGCTCTTCCGTGTTTCGGAAGCCACGTTAAGCCATTGGTTTCAATTGCTACTGCAACCGCTTTGACCTATTAACGCGGGCAAACGAGGTGGTGCTATAGCCTAAGCTCCTCATGTGTTTCTCCCATGTAGGAAGGCCTATGCTCAGCAGCAGGACGTATATAGGCTGGGCATAATGAAAACTTTGTTAGGTTTACTTGATAGCGAGTATAAAACTAATTTATTAAACATTCTGAGGATTATAGCGTCTCAAAATCACCATCATAATAATAGTCTATCAAGTACACTGCTGAACAAATGCTTCCCCCATTGCCTTTCAAACTGATCGGTTTTGCGCAGTCTGCATCCAACGGCTCCCCACGACCCTGATCAGGTCATCTATCCATCAAGGGGAAAGCCGTCCTAGACCTCTAAAGCCCCTTCGGCCGTCAGTTCTGCGTGGTATGTGCCCTGTCCGCTGCCACTTTTACTTGCTTATCCTGAGAGCTATGTCGGTGACTTTAATTCTCTAGAATCCAAGTAAATTATAAGGTTCCCCTTTTTTGAGATAAAACAGATTAGACTACGCTACTGTTGGAGTAGAGAAAAGAATTTACTCTATCGCATATGCACTGCATAAAACGCAAGTACGTACGCACGCACGTACGCACTAAAAACTAAAAAGTATTTTTATAATTTTTTTTGGCAGCGTGCTTGGGGTACAAAGTCCACTGCCACTTCAACTTACTAATCCTATGAGCTATGTCAGTGACTTTGGTTCTCTTGCAGATGTCTTAATTTCTGATTCTATCTCACAGAGTAATACCTAACATAGTTCGTTGTGCGATTGCGAACTTGCACAGGGCATATAGCAAGCAGAAGAGACGGCCGGTGGGGCGTTAAAGTTCTAGAATGGTGACCACGTACCGGAATGCGCAAAGTAGGACGGTCTCCCACTAGATGTACAGACGACCTGGTGAGGGTCGCGAGGAGCCTTTGGATGCAGGCTGCGCAGAACCGTTCCATTTGGAAATCGACGGAGGAGGCCTTTGTTCAGCAGTGGACATGGTGGAGGCGGGTATGATGATGATGATGATTCTTTTGGCTTTAGGGTCAATAGAAAACGACAGTAACTAATGTATAGTCAAAAACGATTAACTAGATACTATAACCAGATTAACAATTTATAATTGCTATAAGATCATGCAAGTCTCCGCTCAGCTAAGGTCCTATATTATCTGCTGTCGGTAGTATCTAACCGCCCTGTCACATGTAAAATAACAAGGGTATGACAGATCGACAGATTCGACGAAAATATGGGTTCAGTGTCTGAATTAACAACCCTTAAACAAAGGCTTGTGGAACAGAACAAATTATTTTGTGATTTTGAACAAATACCTTTGTATTCTAACATAATAGGGAACATGTAAGAGATACCCATGGTGATTATATCAACAGTAAAATTGAGTGATAAATTTCGACAGCTCCTGACTTTTATTGTTTGGGTAATAAGAGTCATAATCACGAACAATCAAAGGGATCTGCTTTTGTTGATGAATATACAAAACATACTTTACACTTACGTATATGCTATTGTTATCATTTTTATACCCGTAAGGTACGTTGTCTCTGAATGCGGTTACCGTAATCTATGAACGCTAGCAACATCCGGGGCATTGCCATTGCCGACCCTGTAAAAACCTTATCATTCACTTTTTTAAGAGTGCTGTACTCGCTGGGGAGAACTTCCGCAGGAAGCTTTCGCCACAACCTGAGCGTACGCGGGAGAAAGTTTCTCTCAAATCGAACAGTACGTAAACACTTTGGTTCCAACGTGTGAGAATGAACTCCCTCGTAGCGAGTGGTGCAATGATACGAAGAAAGAGGCTATGGGCATCAAGTCAAATAACGAAACCAGATAGCAGTTCTGGTGATACTCAACACGAGTGGTTAAAATATATATAGTCTGCTACTTCATTCATACTAAATTGTAATGCCTAGACAATTTGTTTATTTGAAACAACTGCTTTTTTCACGATTTCAAATATTTTATAGGTCATGCTTAAGATGGTCAATATTGTCATCTACCTTCGCTTACTGTCGTAAATTTACTATCAATTACTTAATATTTTTTTAGTCTTTCATCAATTACTGACAACATTTTTATTTTTTGTCTACAGAGTGGTGGGGAGCCCGGACGTTCTGCTGTGACACAGACGAGTGTAACAGCGCCGCGGAGGGGAGTCCCCTGCTGGCGCTAACCGTCATCTCAGTGCTGGGTTTTCTTCTCCGCTGACCGATCATGTTTTCTACACAATTCAACTCTTAGTTCTTTTGTTCTTTGAAGTTGTTACCTTAAGTGCTTCAGGATTTTGTAGGACACTAGCGGTTTATTCAACTAGACCTCGATTTTACATGAAACAGTCCGTTTTCAATAATTTGTTTTCGGAAACTAACTCTAAGATGACGCCTAAAAACTGATTTTACTACGTGTTTACGGTTTTAATGTGTTTGATACTTTTGGCGTCAACGGCGACACAGTAAATGTAAGTGCTATACAGCTTCAAGACTTACAAAATTACGAGTAATAAACCGTTTTTAATACTTCTATAAGAGTTTGATAAATGGGTGTAAAGCAATGAAGCTTTAATATGGTAAATTGCTGGTTTCGAGTTATAAGGTGAACTGTAATCAGAGGTAAATAACAAACAGTTTTACGTTCATGATAAAGAAAAATAACAACTTATTCATTATAAGTTAATCGTGAAAGCTAAAAGTATCAAATGTTCTAAAGTAATACTTTAATACAAACCACTGCGAGAACTGATTTACCCACTCAAAATTTTGTTTCTTTTCTGAAAGTGTCTGTTACACTACTAGAGATATAATATCGCTCAATTTGATTTAAGTTTGGACAATCCCAAGCTTAATCCTTAGTTTTATTTTCAAAGAATGTGAAACTTGAATGGGTTCGCATAACAATAAAGTTCGTGGTTGATGTAGTTACTGGAATGAAATTTTTTGTGTTATAATTTGCTGTGATAAAGAAGATAGGAATATTATCTTGTTAGTAAAAGCTTTTAGGAGTGAGGGTACAGTAGGAAGAATTATAATTGAGTAAAGCAAATTGAAAAAAGTTATTTCTAATGTCTCTGTGGGATTTATTTCGGAACATTTTGTAAACAAAGCGTTTTGTGAACAAGCAAAAATGATTGTCATTTCCACAGGTATTAGTTACAAATTGCCTCGACTCAGTGATGACAATGAAGAATTGTTTCAAAGTTAACCTTTTATTTCAAACCTTTGTTTGTGATTACAAAATTATTACAAAGAATTTTATTTTAGATGAGGACGAAAAAGGGTGGAATTGAATAAGAACTCTTTGTGTGTTGGACAATAAAACATCTCAGGATTCATAAATTTTTCAAAATATGTACATAATTGGAAATCTTAACTAATTGCTTCTAGAACTAAGTTTTTTTTTCAATACAAAGCACGACAAATGACTTAATGCCACATGATGTGAAGCGGTAAGAAGAGAAGTTTATTATTTTTACAACAGCAAAGGAGATGTTTGAGTAATTTGTTGATAATTCAAGCGCTGTCAAATCTTTGGCTGCCTTTCCTTTTACACAGTGAACGACTTCATGGCCAAAATTGCAAGTTTATCTATGCAGACGCACACTACAAGAGGAATTATTGCAAGATAAACTCCCAGATGATGATGTTGCTCATTTAAATTCATATAACATAAGTTTATTTCTGCAAACCAACACGTGAGAAATTCTTTAGCATATAACATCGCATATTTATTCAAAGCGCCGTCGCTCGGCTCTGTGTAGCATTCCGCACATCCGGGTAGGCTCCGATCTAAATAGCAAATCAAACAACTGGAACGCTATTCAATTGCGATATGAACGCAGCACACCCCAGTCACGAGAGACGATGAATATGAATGAACGATGATAGTGAAATATGTTACTTTCATTAAAGAAATTAACTAGGACGTGCTTGGACATGGAACAGATAGACTTCTGTGATTGATAGGAAGAATAAATTGAAACGATAAGTGAACGCCGCCTGAGAGTGAAAAAACTTATCAAGCAAAATAAATTATCTGTAAGAAAAAGAGGACATAATTTTTATCTTTCATGTTTGATAGCTCACAGGCTGGCCTGCAGATGCAGTAGAAAATCTTTTGTGCTTATGTGGGAACTTCACAGATAAATGACATGTCCTGGGAGGAAATAGGAACCAGCGCTCTTTCACAATTCGTTTGACTGTTCTAACCTACTGAATTTTAGGTGAGGATATCATGCGATATCTCCATCAAATCAATAAAGCTTTCGTATACTACGCGCCATAATTTAATCGAGATCATATGAAGATTTTCGGAGATACCGGTTCGGAATTCGGTAAAATAAAATTGGACACAAAAAATGGTAACACTCGAAATTAAAATAGAGCACTTATTAAAAAGGAGAAAAATAACTTTAACATTGTTAAAATATTTCATAACTATAGATAACATTAAGGTAAAGTTCTTATAACTAAGTGTGATATTCACTACAGCAAATGTCAATATAAATACGATTTAGTAATTTTATCGGATAAAATTATTGAGGATTTTCAAATTTTTTTTTATTATAAGGAGTTTGGATTGTGATGATCAACCTTAATCTAAGCTGCTGCAACAAATAAACAAGACACAATAGAAGGATCATACACATACTACTAGAGTAAATATATTGGAAATTACAGTATAGTCACATGATACATTAGGTAAAGTTAAAAAGAAAGAAAGAAAAATTGAAATGTTGAAGAACGGAAGAAACTAAATTGCTATCGGAAAACGGGGAACTTAAATAATTGATATACTTAAATATAATATTCTTAAATTAACACCACCAATGGGATGTCATAATGCAATAGCTAAGCAGTGATAATGTAGGTATATAGTGTTTCTAATAAAAGTTTTATTTTCTAATTTTCCGTCAGCAGTTAATGAAAACCCATTTCAACAGCCCATTGTACGTGAACTTCGTGTATTACATGTTAAAAAAATTGAAAATTAAACCGTTAAAGTTTACTTTGTGAATGTTTGAAGGTTGTCCAATACACAAAAATATTCAATTAGTATCTTTTTATAGAAATATTTCGTTATCTTTCGAAAATAATCAAAGATATCAAAGAGAATTAGAAAGATATGTGTTTGTTTGTTCTTCGTATATTGAAATCAACTATCAATTAATTAACAATATTATCTACGTTTTATAAAGATATATTTGTTTTTTACTTTGATAATTATAATATTCTTATGTTTCAGTGATCTACAGTGTCAACTTAAAAAAAGACACTAACCATTTATATAACTTTATAAGTTATTTGCATAAGGGGAATTATAATTCTTAGAAATACAGAACTATACTATAGGAAACACTAGAATTTTTGTTTCCTTGTGGTGGCACAGGGGTTCAAATAAAATTAGTGGAAATTTCTACTTACAATGGTATTTTTGATTTATTTTGCTTTAAGTGTTATGTTTATTTCTAAGATAATAACTGTTTATAAAAATGTGCTTGAATGCAACCAAATTTCTAATGTGTCTATCTATTAATTTCCTTAGGTAGATAGAGAGATAAAAGATTTATTTTTACACACAAAAATAGTTTACAGTGGATAAACATTTTTTTGCCGTACTTAGTCATCAAAAATTATTTACCGCGACATTAAGTTTCTAAAACATGTGTGAAAATATTAAACGTATGATACAACTTTAATGAAGCGTTTGACACTATTAAATACACACTACTTTAGAGTTTTCACGTGATGACACTTAAAAGTTAATTGTGATAGAAAGTAATTTATGTTTTGTTTTACTATTTTGAACACACATAATGGTTAATTATAGCTTAGTTTTTTGTAAACAAAGTAGTTAAATATAGAGTTCGTCAAGGGAGTGGTATACGTTCTCATCTTAAGTATTTTTATTTAATTACATTATATTATATTAGTTATTAACAAAATTATATTTTATGTTGTTGTAGATTAAAATAGATGTATAAAGATTTGTCATGTTTCCCCTTGCTTTAAACTATGAATGGACAATTTTAATCCATAATAAGCTGAGTACAATAAAATAATCATTAGACTTACTTTACCCTGTAATTAGTTAAAAAAATCCTAAATATTTGTTGATTCAGACCTTTAGCATAATCTACATTTGAAACTCTATTGAATAATAGAAATGTAAATAGGATAACACTATTATTATTATTATTATTCACAACACACGCTTTATTATCACAGTCAAATTCTTTACAATATTAGATTTAACGATATAGATTATTAGGGGCACAATTAACGACATTTATTGCATGGCCAATGAGTCATTGAATTACATGTTGTCAATTGTCTAATATCATAGAGTTCGTTCTAAGGATCTTCCAAGTTCTAAGGCTTAAACTTATAGTGCACTTTCTTTCGAGATATTTGATAAGTCAGTTCAAAGTTTTTCTTTGTGATTTTGATCATTCGATTTAATTTAATATTATTTTTCAAATATTTTGTTATAGTTATGGATTTTACAAATGTTTCATAATTTTTATTTTAACTTTTCATTAGGTCTCAAAAATGTATTTTCGTCTGTATTTAAATTTATTATAATTTAAAACTGATAAAATGAACATAAATAGTTACTAAAAAATAACGCTTTATGATAATTTTATGAAGTACGAACTTTAAAAGCTGAAATATTCTAAATTATCGTAAATATATTTAATAATATTAGATCGTAAGTATATTTCGATTGTAAGTCACATAAAAACGTGAAAATCACTAAAACATATTTTACGAGATAAAACAAAATGTAGATTGAACTAAATATGCAGTAATGTTTTAAGGATTTTATATCAAAAAATTTTTTTTGAGGAATAACATAGATATATTATTATGTATTATGAAACCATAATATAGAACTTTTCCTTTCGAAAAATAGGTCAAAGATCTATTCGTTCACGGGACGTGAAATCAAACTCCTTGCAAGTTCGTGAAATTAATTGCCTATTATATACTTTGAAAGGACTTTGACAAAAATGTTATTGAACACTAATATGCCATGGAAAACGAAAAGCACATAGTAAATTTTCTAGTGAATAATACTACTTGCTTTAAAATTAATCATTTTGGCAGTGTTTGTTAAGAGTGTTGGTACAACTATATTAGCAATATGAATTTGATGTTTATTGTAATATTTTACTGTAATATACGCTGTTTTAAATTCTGTTCCTAGCTAAATAAAGACCAATTTAATGTTCATTTTGACTTGAATTTTATTATTTGGAATATTTGCACTGTTTTTTTTAACCCTTTCCCAGGTGTCGTCCAGAACTTTCAGATATGACATTTATTTCAAATTCCATTATCTGATAAACGATAAGCACGGAATGAAAATATAAAAAAAATCATTAGACCTTTCTGAGTTATAATATTTTACAGATATAAAAATAGCTGTAGCTTTCAACTTACTGAAGCTTTTCGAGGACGAGTGAAAATTAAAAAATCACTAGAAATTATTTGATCAAACGCTCGAATTCGTTAAGTAGCCTTTGGCCAGACAAGACAACTATAAAAGTGCGCATGACGCAATGCATTTACGGCTTTATAAGTAGTTTACCTGTTTAGATTTTGTAGTTTTAATTGGTGCGACATGCTACTTTTGAGTCTGACCGTACATAAGCTTATTTACTGCCTCTATCTAGACATCCAAATCATTATTATCGTACTTATATTCGTACTTATATCGTATTTATACTTATATTCAACATCATAATAGCTCTTCAGCCTCTACGATTGCGATATAAAACTACTTTTTTTTTTTTTTTTTTTTTTGATGGTAAAGCTTTTATAGCTACCCTGCTGTGATAAAGGGCCACAGTTGGGTTATGTGAGACTCTCCGACTGGCATACTCACTAAAAACCATCAGTTCCTCCTCCCTCGCTGCCTAGCGACGCAACCACACGGGGAACTAGGTAGTCGTCCGCGTGGCCGATATAAAACTACTTGGCTCAACGTATTTTATCGACTGTAGCAAGAAGAGTGGTCCGAACAGCATTTCAATATCCTCCTTCCTTCACAGGAACACTCGTGCTGGTCTTTGGAGTCGTCCATATACTATCTCCAAGAAAATTGGTCAGCTCTCCGTCGAATTACCAGAGATACATAATTTGTGATTATTGACGACTCGAAAGAGATTCTTAGGAGTCTACTTGAATAAATATATTTTTGATTTTGATTTCTGTCAGCGCGATCTTTTCCTCATTCCTACAACAAGGGTTCCTTTCAACATCGCGTAAAGCTTATTGGCTATGATCTTGGTCATGTCTAGGGCTGTTATGGTCCATATTGCAGTAGTGGTTTTAACTTTTGGATTCCAATTGTATAAAAGATTACTCTTGAAGAGACTATAATGAGTTTTGTGTGTTGTGTTTTTACAGTAAATAAGATAAAGATAACCAGTGCTCATTGATAAAGTGTCTTTTTAGGAGCAATGCGCACATCTCCTAAGCTGACGCTAATATTTTTCTTGTTTTATACAGAGTAGGCAACGCGTGAGTTGTGCCCACGGTAACTAATTACCTTTAAGAGGGTCTAACGCTTGTTTGTCCCTAAGTATCGTCGCTGTCGTTATCACGGCAGAACCTTTTCCTCTTGGTTATTATATTTTAATAGCCTCATGTTTACTTAGGACTGATGCTGTTGTTCCCAAGTGATTGGGATGACTGCTTATTTTGTTTACTTGTGTTTGGATGCTGACACCAAATATCTGGAGGCTTATAAGGTAGTGGGAAAATAAGATAAGGTAATATTTTAAATAAAAACCTGACTGAAAAAGAAACCCGTGACGCTTAAAAAATAAAGGAGATATAAGGTTTGAGCGCTGTGGTTGTAGTATTAGTAATATTAATAGTAACTGAATATCCAGATAAATGCGAGAAGCACGCGAGTCGAAAAAAGCTCTACTTGAGTTATGTGATAGATTGAATAATAGGAAGATAGATATTTATACGATAATTTCAGAGCGACATTTATAGTGCAGCTGTATTGCAATATACAGGGTAATAAGTTTGGCTGATTTATCTGAAGTACGTGTTAAAGATAATAATGTCTAGAGGTTTCCTAACAATTTGTTTGTTCTATTATCTCAGAATTTTCGAATTTGTTAAGAATGAAGAAGGTAGGCAGGTAAAACTAGTCACTTTGAATATAAGAGGAAGAAAGAAGATGAATATATGAAGAATGAAGAAGATAGCACGATTCCGACATTAGAATCAGTACGCTTTGTCGTCACTTACGCGTGAGTTCACAAAACGATCTGATTCTTTAGTCGGCGTGTGCGCATGTCAACGCATAGAAGAGAGAAAGCATTGAAGATTTTGTTGAAAGTAGTAAAGACTATGGAAGTTTGTTTGTTTGTTTAACTGTGAAAATGGTTATTGAAGTAATACACAATATACAATCAGTTACAGCTTAGTATGCAGGAATAATTTGAATCCGAGAACATAATGATTAAGCTTTGTGTCAGTGTTGGCTAGACCTCACCAGCTGAACTCTTCGCCGCAATACATTGGTTAGAAAATTGGTATGATTATGACGTCATATATTCTCGCTTCGTACGGCATATGAGAGCAATATGGCTTTCAAAGCAATGATATTAAAATGGCTTTGTGTTATGGGGTTATTTTATCTTATCTTATATTGCGGCCATGACTAAGTCACAGTGCACTTCGACCCATTGGGATCTTTTGTGCCTCCCCTGCGTTTACTCTTTCAGTGTCCAGAATATAGATGCCATTAGCCTTACTATATCTTTAGGCTGAAAGAGCCTGTAGTCTTCTGGCTTTAGATATGCTACTTCCAGAAAGCTCATTCTGGTTCTAGCCAGGGCATCACAAATGACACAAGAGATGCATCATTGATTCCTGGCATTCACCACATGCCCGACAAAGTTGTGTTGGGGAGAGTGTTATGGGGTTGCTCCGCTGGAATGGCTAAATAATCTGTACCAGTCTTAGGTAATATATGGTCCATGGGTATATGTGGGATGTTGCTTTGACAAATCGCCCTGTCCTGGTCTACTTAACTTAATTATTTATCTAGATTAAAATGTGAACCTAAGTCACCGACATAACTCAAAGAGTTGCCAAACTAAAGTTCGCAGGACACATCGCTCGCAGAAACGATGGCTGTTGGGGCGGAGAGGTTCTGCAGTGACGACATTGGACCGGAAGACGCAGCATGGGCCGGCCTCCAACAAGCTGGACTGACGATCTGGTGAAGGTCCCAGGTAGCCGCTAGATGCGTGCAGCGCAGCACAGATCATCATAGAAATAATTTGGGGAGGCGTTTGTCCAGTAGTGGACGTCTTTCGGTAGAAATGATGACGATGATGATGATGGAAAAGTTAAAATAAGGAAATAATAAGGTTATAATAAGGAATGCGAATGTTACTCTGTCTGTGTGTCTTTCTGCCCGTTTAGTTTTAATTCCTCAACTATTGAACCAATTTAGATCTTCGTCTAAATTGGTACCGGCTAAGGTAGCCGGTACCAACAAGGTGGACTGACGATCTGGTGAAGGTCCCAGGTAGCCGCTAGATGCGTGCAGCGCAGCACAGATCATCATAGAAATAATTTGGGGAGGCGTTTGTCCAGTAGTGGACGTCTTTCGGTAGAAATGATGACGATGATGATGATGGAAAAGTTAAAATAAGGAAATAATAAGGTTATAATAAGGAATGCGAATGTTACTCTGTCTGTGTGTCTTTCTGCCCGTTTAGTTTTAATTCCTCAACTATTGAACCAATTTAGATCTTCGTCTAAATTGGTACCGGCTACCTTTCCCTTCAATCCGAAACACAGAGAATTGTTTCATGGCTGAAATAAGAAAGGCAGTGGTACCTACCCAGACGACCCTTCATACAGGCCTGCTACTTTTATTTTCGTGTTTTATTCTTGTTTGTATAAACCAATATGAACAAAAAACAAAAATTAAAATACCTTAAAACTTATGCCAATTTTACTTATAACCCTCCCACTACGTAAGCAAGTTTACCTATATAATAGGTGTTATAAAGATTATTGCACATTCTGAATATTTCGCATTACGCAATAGTTCGAAATTCGAATGTAATATGCTGCCATATGACGTCACGTTGTGCCATATGTCGAGCCAATTTCTGGGCTTGGAAATGGGGTTCCCATTTGTGGAACTTATCCTTCGATCTCGAACTTTCTCTTAATAAGGTTTTGTCGAGGCTGAGGTTGGTTAAACTGTCTGTCTGTATCGTCATACATCTGCTGTTCACGGGCCTTTCTACATGGGAGGAACATATTTTTTTTAGACAACATATTTATTTGTCATCTACAAACAATCTGACGGCCCTCCTGATGGTAAGCGGTTACCGCCGCCTATAGACACCTGCAATAACAAGGGAAAATCACTTGCTATTGCAGGTGCGTTGTCATCCTGAGGCCTTAGATGAAATGCCGTCCATGCCCAGTAATTACACTGGCTACCTTTCCCTTCAATCCGAAACACAGCAAACAATTTAACGGCTGAAATAAGAAAGGCGGTGGTACCTACCCAGACGACCCTACATACGGGCCTACCACCTAGTAAAGACCATCTACATATGAGGAGTTTGGGCCATAACACCACCACGCTGGCCCAATGCTGGTTGGTAGGTTAAAGCTGCTGCAGTACCAATCGGGACCAACAGCTTAACGTGCCTTCTGAATCACGGACGAACTCGTGATTAGAAATTTTGGTTGATCCATCCGGGACCCGGGATCGACCATGACGAAAGTAGCTTTGTTTTAGTAATCGAAACCAGAACGCTCAAACCACGCCAACGAGCTGCTCAAATTGAATAACCAGAAAGTTTTCTCAGTTTTGTCAGTTTTTCTTTCGCCCTAACTTTTCGGGTTAAAAGTTGTCTATGTTAGGTATAAGAGTCGGTGCTACATTTTCTATCGTTTCTGGAAACAACTTAGCACCAATATATTAATGAAGGATAAGTACTTACTTAAATTTAATTATTTTATTCTCTTTAGTGTTATGAAGTCGGTTTTTTTCTTTTCACATTTCTTAATGATTACTTTCTAAGGTCAATGCTAAATACGTGACCGTCAGCATATATTATTTCCTACTATCGTATCATTTCACAAAAAGTCATGGGCAAAGCAAAAATCCGCAATTTAGCAGACATAGACGATTTAATTATTCCAGTTATCACTACATAGTATAAAACAAAGTCGCTATCCGCTGTCTGTCTGTCCCTATATATGCTTAAATCTTTAAAACTACGCAACGGATTTTGATGCGGTTTTTTTTAATAGATAGAGTGATTCTTAAGGAAGGTTTATATTTATAATACATGCATAATATTTACATAAGCATTGCACCCGTGCAAAGCCGGGGCGGGTCGCTAGTTTCTATATAAAAACCAAACTATACAACCGATTTTAAATTAACTAATATGGGTCCAAATACATACTTAGAAGACATACCAACAGTATTGAGAACCTCCTCCTTTTTGAAGTCGATTAAAAAAACTGAATCAAAATCGGTCCATTATTTTTGGAGTCACGATGACAGACAGAGTCATTTAACTTATAACACCTCTCTTTTTGCGTTAGGTTAATAAAATAGAAGGATGACCGGCTCTAATATTGGATAATTTTTACCACAGTCACCTTTGGAAGGTACCTATACTTAAAATTGTTAGGTTGTTTAACTCCTTATTCGCACGCAGCAATAACAATAGTGAACTTAAAGCACCTACTTCCTCAATAGAATGCTCCCGATAGGAAAATTTCACAACACAAATAAAACAAAATAAAATAATATGACTGTAATTCTTGGTAAAATTGAAAATTTAATTTCAATTAATTTTCAATAAATGTAATGAAAATTAGTGTTAATACTCTAAAATTTATTTTTAATTAATGTTTACAATTAATGTTAATATTATGTTGAATCACTAACATTAGTCGTGTAAGTAAAATTGTGTATGTACAAACTACTATGGATCCAATTGTGGTCTGAAATAAAGATTTATTATTATTGATTTGTATTTGTAAAAACACAAGTAAACAGCAACCCAACCCTGAAATTTCTGCAGCGAATTTCAACATTTTATTCGTACCAGCTTATAGGACATAATTTAAACCGATTAACAGTCGCACGCCTGGCAAAATTGCACGTTAATATCGTCACGGTGTCGACGAGCGTAATGAGCGAGCGGAGCGAGCGAAGCGAACCGGGCCAGAGCAAAATGTGGTTCGCGGAGAGTTTTATAAATGGGCCGATGTGAGCCTGCGGTTTTTCGAACGACAAGCGACAGTTTGTCTACGAATAATGAGGCTTAGACACATGGGTTTTAAAGTCGATAAACGCTTGGAGTTTTTATTTAAGTAGACGGTATATATTTCTAGCCTTTTAGATCTATGGGCTGAGTATTGGAAGTAACTTTAGAAGTGACTTTGAGTTGTCTTGTCGGTGCTTTTTTCTTACATAATAATTTTCATGCGTCACGCAAACAGTCCTATTATATTACGACAGTAATCAAAATCAACACTAATTAAGGAGGTACACGCCGATAGCACATTGAGTGTAACAGTTGCGCTACGAAAGCCGCCTCTATTACGAACGCAGCAAGGGCGGTCTCAAGGTCAAACTGTTACGGTTGACGTGCTGTCGACTGTACTTTTCTTTTTGTTTGAATGACCTAACAATAATAAAACACGAAAATAAGCGTGCCTTATACATATTTTCATTTTCATCTTTTATTCTTGCTTGGATAACCAAACAAGAATCAAACACGAAAATAAAAGTACAGTCGACAGCACGTCAAGCGTAACAGTTTGACCTTGAGGCCGCCGACCTTACTACATACGTAATAGAGGCGGCTTTCGTAGTTCAACTGCTACATTTGTTCGAGTAGGTAACCTAATTAAAATATGGGCTATATTAGTTCAAATAAATGGTTTGTCACTTTCAAAAACATCTTATTCTTTTGATAATTTCATGGGATCTCTATGAAATAATGCAGCCAATGTTGTAATAATGAATTTATCAAATGAATAAGATGTTATTGAAAGTTAAGAAAGTTAAGTTGTTGTTAAGAATATAGCCAAAGTTTTAATTTACTGTATCCATCCTGCCATCATTATTGTAGGTGCCATCCTGTATGTCGCAGCTACCTGTTAAAATAGCCACTCAATTGGACGTCTAGGCCGTTGATTGAACTCCGGCATCCAATAAAACGGCTGAAGGACAACTAGCCAAGTCAATAGATACTTCTTGGTATGTTAATACACCTATTTTTTATACTCTGTGTGACACTGCACTGCTAAATACTATTACTGTGTAACTAAACATTGTAACTTAATAATTGAAAAGAGTGACTACACGAGTTTGTTGCCGGAATATTGTCGGTAGTTAAACTATTGGAACCGGTGTAAATTCAGACAGAATGACATACAGACAGACAGACTGACTGACACAGACTGTCTAACAGACCGACAGATCGACAGACTGGCATTATAACGTTGTTAGACAGAAAGACAAACATTATGACATTGTTAGTTTATATTATTTTATGTGATAGACATAAGGGTTTTTTGACAATTCGAAAGTGCTTCTTGGGGGGCCTAATTGAATAAAGATATTTCAATCATGCTCATTTTCAATGAGCGCAGCGTTTAACCAGTAGGCTGAACATCGTTTAAGTCAAAGAGCTTCTGTGTGATTGGTGGGCTTAAATTTTTTTTATAACAATGAAAACCAAAATGAAAAAAACCGTGTTTTGTTTATTAAAATATTTGTAAAAATAGCCTTAAACCTTCCAATCACACCAAAACTCTTCAGTACAAGACGATCCGCCTAGGCGTTCAATTGAGCTGACCTTTAATACGTCAAGTTGTTAAACGTTTAGTGAGTATACTTGAATTAACTATCGGCCTAGGCGTTTAATGGGATGCCGGTGTTTAATCAACGACCCAGACAACGAATTAACTGGCAAATTTAACCAGATGGCTGCGACATAATGGATAGGTAGGTTTTTCAGCGAATTATGGCGGTCTTACTGACTGCAAGAGCTCAATACTACAAATGAGTCTTATTTAGGTGAGATATTTTATAAAGTACTCGCATTTTCACCTTATAGAAGAATGGGAAAACCTATAGAAAGTACTAGTACCTAAAGAAAGAACTATAGAAGACCGGAGATTGGAGTTGCATTTTCTGAGGCACTCAAAATTGGACAATGCTCTTAAAAGGCAGTAGTCATCAAATCAACCGTAATATTAAATTGAAGAAAGCAATAGCACGCCCTATTTATATTTGTTAAGATTCCAGAAGCCGAAACAGAACGTCTTCAGAAATGTTATTACAAAATGCAAAATTGTGTGATTAAAGCCTTGCCTTCCCGAGGCGGTGACTCGGTATTACTTGACAATTAAATATTTATACAACCAAAATATGCTAATTTGCTTCATAACTTAAAACTGCGTTAACATAATTCCGAATTGGAAGTATAATTAAGCAATACAAACGGAGATGTAGGTATTACTTTCAGTTCAAACCGAACAAACGCGGCAGCATCATACAGCTAAATAACACTTTAGCTAGTGTTATCTCCCTCATTACTCAAAATTTCTCCGCATCCCCATTGTGTTGCCGAATAGATATAACGGAAGAATCGAAATTCCCAGTAGTACTATTTGTACCAATATGCTTGCTATACATACATGTGAACTTTGGTCCCAGTAGACTTACAAGTAACACACGAAGAAAGATCTATAGAGCACATTGAGAACGTATTCTATGTCGTGTCGTCTACATCACTCTTTCTCTTGATTTTACAGGGTAGGCAACGCGTGAGTGGTGCCCAAGGTGCTACAAGCGTCTATAGGCTACGGTGACAACGCGGAAGTAGTGCTCAAGGTGCTACGAGCATCTATAGGCTACGGTAACAACGTGTGAGTAGTGCTCAAGGTGCTACAAACGACTATAGGCCATGAAAGCAACGCGTGAGTAGTGTCCGAAGAGCTACGAGCATTTATAGGCTACGGTGACAACGCGGAAGTAGTGCTCAAGGTGCTACGAGCGTATATAGGCTACGGTGACCACGAGTGAGTGGTGCCCAAAGTGCTCCGAGCATCTATAGGCTACGCTGACAACGCGCGAGTAGTGTTCAAGGTGCTACAAGCGACTATAGCAATGAAAGCAACGCGTGGGTAGTGTCCGAAGAGCTACGAGCGTATATACATATAGGCTACACGCGGAAGTAGTGCTCAAGGTGCTACGAGCGTCTATAGGCTACGGTGACAACGCGTGAGTAGTGCTCAAGGTGCTACAAGCGACTATAGGCCATGAAAGCAACGCGTGAGTAGTGTCCGAAGAGCTACAAGCGTTTATAGGCTACGGTGATAACGCGGAAGTAGTGCTCAAGGTGCTACGAGCGTCTATAGGCTACAGTGACAACTAGTGAGTGGTGCCCAAAGTGCTACGAGCGTCTATAGGCTACGGTGACAACGCGCGAGTAGTGCGCAAGGTGCTACAAGCGACTATAGCAATGAAAGCAACGCGTGGGTAGTGTCCAAAGAGCTACGAGCGTATATACATATAGGCTACACGCGAGGGTAGTGCTCAAGGTGCTACGAGCGTCTATAGGCTACGGTGACATGCGTCAATAATGACCAAAATGCTACGAGCGTTTATAGGGTACGCTTACCATTTTATTTTAAAAAGGTCTCAAAATGTCCAACCCCCACTATTTATTTAAAGAATATACAAATACCTTTCCTTCATTGTAAGTTATTGTAGACCATTTGGGTATGAAACTTGCCATAACCATTTGCGAGTTAGGCAGATCTGAGCCGCAAAAGGGTTAGCTCTGAAGATAAGACGATGGAAACGAATCTTGGACTACTAAACATTTATTATTATGATTCTTTTGAAAGACGCTAAGACTAACTGCTTTGCTTATCTTACGCTTTTTCTTTTAGTCATAGTACATAAGAAATATATCTATTTATACTAATGTTATGAAAGCAGAAGTAATTTGGTTCGTCTACCTTCTGTCTGTTCCATATTCACACTTACACTGCTGAGACGATTAGATGAAATTTAAAATGGAGATAGTTTGAGACAAACTATGTAAGAAAACGAATTATTAGTTATTAGTATTTTTCCCGGATTCAGGAGATTTCCCTGATTTTTTGATATAGTGTTCATATACCTGATCCGATATGAAACATCTCCTTTGAATGATAATTAGATAATAATTATCGTGTTATTATGCGAAAACCGAACCCGTGACATTTCACTACCCGGGTGACTGCTCTATCACTTTGTTGCATGTTTGTTAGGAATATATTAATATTAATTGTTTGAATATTATACTTTCTACTTTTTAATTTTTTTACTTAAATCTGACGTAAGAATGCTAAAATCTATAATTGGCATTACATATCCGGTCCTGTACAGTCTGGTGGAAGGCGAACTATGTCATACAGTTTATATAATAACTTATCTGGTCCTGTACAGTCTGGTGGAAGGCGAACTATGTCATACAGTTTATATAATAACTTATCTGGTCCTGTACAGTCTGGTGGAAGGCGAACTATGTCATACAGTTTATATAATAACTTATCTGGTCCTGTACAGTCTGGTGGAAGGCGAACTATGTCATACAGTTTATATAATAACTTATCTGGTCCTGTACAGTCTGGTGGAAGGCGAACTATGTCATACAGTTTATATAATAACTTATCTGGTCCTGTACAGTCTGGTGGAAGGCGAACTATGTCATACAGTTTATATAATAACTTATCTGGTCCTGTACAGTCTGGTGGAAGGCGAACTATGTCATACAGTTTATATAATAAAACTAGTACGGACGTTAACGTTCAACCATGTTAAAATATTATGTTGCCAGTAAATATGTTATCATCAAAAGTATTAAGATCAGTATCCTAATTTAAGAACAAAATAAAAAAAATAAAAAAAAATTGAGCTACCAAGGACTTGGGATAACATATAACAACAAAAACATACTTGTAAGTACTTGTTGTTTGGGTGTTCTTGAAGGAAACTAAATAAAATACGTAGATTTATAATACTATGGTTTTACTTCAAAGTTACACACGAATTGACCTAATAATGGTAAGGCGTGGGAACGACTGACTCGTATCTATATAGTCGCTTGAAATGCTGACTTTACATTTCTGTCGAGTCCCTACATACTGATATTAGATGGGCGTACACCGTAAGAGTCTATCAGCATTAGCAGACCCTGAAGCTAAACAAGACGATATTAAAAAAAACAATGTTTTTTTTAGTCTCTCTATTTTTGCATCATAAGCTACTCACCCTGACGATATCGAACCGTGACACTTGGACTGTGAAAGGTCACAAGTTCGTTTCCCGCCACAAGACGTGATTTTTTCTATCTTCAATTTAATTTCTTACTTTACGGAGTAAATTAATGAACAAAACAAAGCTCCGGCCGTCAATTTGTTAATTATGAGATTATTTATACATCAAGGTTTTAACACAGATATTAATCAAGGATCCGTATAATTTACAATAGAAACGAGGGAAAGCTTTGACGCCGCTGGCACCTTAAAAGGAATGAATAAAAAGCAACGTGTACCATGATATTCTATACCGGAAATTTCGGAGCCGAATGAAATGCGAAGTATTGAGTTACTACAAAGTGAATAAAAAATTGGTTTTGAAAAAAAAACAAAAAAAATCTTTAATTAAATTGGCGAATACTAAACCACTCCTATTGTAAAAATTATATATATAGCAAAAAAAGCATCAAAATCATTAAAATGTGATTAAAATAGCTTTTCTCACCTTAACTGGAAGTTTAAAAATGATTGTAAAAGTATTCTTTCTTTCGGACTTAAAGAGAGGATTTCCCCAACAAATTGTATAAAAAAAATTTGGTTCAATAAATATTTTTATATTTGTATATATTTCGGATCACGAGAGGTGTTAACTTCAATGAGTGGTGAGATATATTAGAGAAAATGAAGTGTCAGGGATTTAGGAGCAGCGGTACATTTCCACTAATGCTATTTTCCGAAAAACGGTTGCATAGCAACTGTCGAATACAGTAGAGTATACTATGACTAACAAGATAAACGTTGCTATAAAAACGTTTAAAAAAGGGTGGAAAGCGGTGAAAAAATTAGTAGGTTACACCAGTGCTGCGGTGGCGTAGTGGTAACCGCGTCTGGCCGGACCCCAGGAGACGCGGGTTCGATTCTCGCCTGGAGCATATATTTTTTTCATGCTTGTCTTTATTTGTAATTGTTATAATAAAGCAGGCGTTATAAAAGCATCAAAAACATTAAAATGCCACTCATATTATTGTAATGCATTTCAAATGTATTCAAAAAAAGGTTATCAATCCAGCAACCTATGTGTATTAAGTAAGCTGTGGTGTGGAGTTTGTTATCTGTGGAAGCTTGTAATACTACGGCTACATTATCGCGATAACGCGAAGATTTGCGTTGTCGCGACAGGTGTAGCTAAAGAATTCGTCCTATCGCGAATCAACAACAAAGTTTTATCGCGACAACGCGAACACGAATCTTCGCGATAAAGTGGCCCCACCATTATTCGCTCTTCGAAACTCAATCAATAGTGTATTTTCTTTCTAGGCTTTAAGTCCCTTAAAATAAATAATAGTCTGTTTTTTTTTGATAAAAGAGGTATATAAATAAGAAATAAAATACAGTCTCTTGTAAGTACCTACTCCGTACTAAATATTAATAAACATTACTTTTGCTCTACCACCACTTTTACCAGCAATTTCGCTTAGAATATTTTCCCACGTGGCCTTTGAAGAGAACTTTGAAGATTCCTGATTCATTTAAAATGTAAGTGAATCAGAATTTTTAAATAATACATCTTACTGCGGTCCTAAGTGTTAATGTACTCTAGATAACATCTATCGACGTGAACAAAGACATAAGACTGTTGGGAGCATAAAGCCATACCCCCTATTACACGGTACGGTACACGCACAATATGCATGCGATGTACGCTACGGTAACCGCTTACCATCAGGCGAGCTGTAGGTACGCTTGTCTGAAACCGTGGTGAAAAAAAACCCAAAGAAACATACTTGTAATACTACAAAATAGTTAATGATCCCAAAAAAACTTAAGAAATACAGAATCCGTTGTACCAATAATTTTCAGCTTTAACCACCCAACTACGTCCCAGTATTGTAATTAATATTTAATCAAAATTCGTATAAGTTAGATTCCGTGTAAAGTTTGATTCAAAACCATTTACAACATGATTGATGAACAAAAACACAAAGTTTGTTGTATTAGTCGGTTTAACTTTAAATTCGCATTCATCAGTAGGCTCTGTTTGGGTCAGGAATGTTCTGGTTAAATTAATTTTAGTTCTGTTTTGCTTTTTTTTGACTAAAGCAGAGAGTACTTTGGTCGCCTTCTTCTCTACATGATGCCTTTGCCATCATGTAGAGAAAACTTCCCAGTACAACACGGGCTTCTTGAAAAAGTTTTTTAATGGACGCGAGTGATACCGCTGCACTCGTAGCGCGAGCCGTACAAAATCTCTCTCTGCCACATATGTCAAAATAATAAGAGCCAAAATGTGTTTTATCTCTTTCTTTCTCTCGAAAGAGGAAAGAGATAAACTGTTGTCTATTTCCCACGGAGCTAAAAGGACTGGTCTTGAAAGCATCTACAGTTTTAAAAAACAGTTAATATCAAGTGCACATTCATTCAAAACGACATCAAAATTCAATAAAACAATTCAAACATTCCAACCCGCATTGGATCAGCGTGGTGGTGTTATGGTCCGAACTCCTCATGAGTTTCTCCCATGTAGCTCCTATGTGCCCAGCAGTGGGACGTTTATAAGCTGGTGAAGTGAAGTCAATCATTCAGCAAAATTCAAGTCAATATAATATGAAGGCAATATTTTAAATCGCTTGTTCGTTGCTTAATTTCCAACTGTCAAATGTCGCCGACGAATTTTTCATCGACGAACGTTTCACCGAGAAATCCAAAGCTCTTTTCTTAAATACCAGACAAAATATCCAACTCTGCTTGGTCCTAAAAAGAAATAAGCAAGAACCCACTATTAATGCCATTATTTCTTTAAAATTGTTTTGTGGAATGGACGAAACATTCTTAAGAGAAGCGTTTCACGTCGTCTTTAATTCAAACATACACTCACAGACACTTACTAAACATACTAGGATTCATTTCTCCTACATTCTTGGGATAATTGCTTAATCTGCGTGCCATGCATATGAAGTTTTCAGTCATCAATGGCATTGTCTCGTCGATTACGCAAAATACGATAGAACAATTTTTTAAATAGGTTCAAAAACTATCAGTTTATTTATTGCAATCCTAAATTCCGTATACGCATGCACCTTTTGTGTGCTTTTAAAACTGATGGAATCAGTGAAAAAAACAAAACCCAACAGGATTTTGGTTTCACATCCAAACACCGAAATACGGTGAGTAAGAAATTCTCAAGATAATTAATTATTAAGATTGTACGTAAAATACTATGGTTATAACAAAAGGGCCCACATAACTTGAACGTCAATATACTTAAGCTTCTCATAATAATGGTGTCTAATTGGGTTTAATGTTGACAAACCATTAGCAAGCCCCTAATAAATGTCATATCTTCTTGGGTAATTAAACTTTATTGTCACACACCAAACGAACCATATGAACAAGCAATAATATTTATTTCTGAATCAAATTCCGGGTTCGCTATCGAAATATCATCTAGCTGACTTATGGTGGCTTTGTCTCAAGAGATATCTCAACTTCATACGTGATACCCATTACTGTAGCATTTTCAACCGTAAATGAAAAGCATAGGACTCGTTTTAGAGTAAGCATGTCGGTTGCAAAAACTAGTGAATTGTGAAGATGGATCCTGGTGACTGTATAAAGAAAATAAAACGATTTACTGAATAGAATCAGAGCTCATTCCTTGCTTTGATATATTGTGATAAAGTGTAATAATAGTAGGGATCTTCGTAATCCTTGAGGTGTCAGATACACAGGGATTGGACGGTGTAACGAGACATAATACGACAAATAGACTGACTTTATAAATTTGATACTTTATAAATGTTAAAGCAGTGAAGATAAGTTCTTTAATTATAATAGCTTGTGTTACGAATACTTGTAGGAGCTCGCTCACGCAGTGGTTTGTATGCATTGGTTTTTTATTCCGAACAGAAATAAACTATACTATATAATAAACTATACCCATATACTAGGTGGTAGACCCATATATAAGGTCGCCTGGGTAGGTACCACCGCCTTTCTTATTTCAGCCGTGAAACAGTTCGCTGTCTTTCGGATTGAAGGGAAAGGTAGCCATTGTAATTACTGGGCATGGACGGCATTTCATCTTAGGCCTCAGGATGACAACGCACCTGCAATATCAAGTGCTTTTCCTTGTTATTGCAGGTGTCTATAGGTGGCGGTAACCGCTTACCACCAGGTGGGCCGTCAGCTTGTTTGTCATCTAGTTGTATAAAAAAAAAAACTTTCTCCATGGTTGATTCCAGATGGTTCTGTCAAAAAAATTGTATTCTCGAGCTCCTTCGTGTTTCGGATGGCACATGTTAGACGTTGATCCCGGTTTTATTGGTAACATTGGTGGGTTTCAGTAACAAATGGACCCTGTGGCCCCGTTTTGGGACCCGCAATGTGTCAGTGTAGTTGTGTTATAGCCCAAACTCCTCAAGTGTTACTCCCATGCAGATAGGAATGTGCCCAACGCTGGGACCTATAAAGGCTGTCGATGGTGATTGTATACTAGTCAAACACCCTTTACTAAATATTGTACCAGACAATAATTCAATAGCTAACTTCCCAATAAGATGATCATGAAATGCTTTTAGTGGCTTTGGAATTAAGTTGAAATATTATCAAAGTATTGGTCAAAAATTACAACGATGAAATACGGACGTCGTTATATCATATAATTTACAATTACTTTCTTAATCAAAGTACAATCAACCAAATTCAATTTAACGGAAAAGTGCTTTTATTGCAAAAACAAATTACAAAGACATTGACTCAAGACTCATTATTCCAATATCAATTTTAGGTACCTCAAAAACGTCAATGAACAGGAAAGAACACAAAGTAATTGAAATATTGTTCTACTCACTGTATTATGTAATTGATATGGACGAAGTTAATTAGATGTGGAAAATTTGTACATAACCAAAATATTCAACCGTGAAACGTGTAATGAAAATAAATGTGAGGTTAATATTTTTCATTTTGACAGGTAGGTATTTTTTCATTATAAAAGTATTCAGTCGGTTACTCACTGCTAAGTTCATCATGTTCCAGACCTAGTCCATTTCTGAAGATTTTCCTCCACTTCTGGCGGGTCAAAGCCAAGAGTGTCATGACTCATGTCTATGATGAAGCTCGCTGCTTAAACCCATCGTCACTTAGTAGGGCAATATCTTTTAGGTTACACCCTGACTCTTTTTATAGTCGTTTAAGGTCCTAAAAGATAACTCTATATTATTATCATGGTAGCAATTCGTAATATTATTTTCAGATAAATATGTTGGTAGATATAAAAATAATTGTAATAAAAGTTTTGTTACTTAGAATCCTCAATAAGTGTTATTGCTGAAATCCATGGAGCGACGGAATTTTTTTTACAAAATAAGCAAAACTACATCAAAAATTCTTCTAATCATCGGACAGAACTCAACAATAGCACAGATAGTCCGGCTCATTCGGATGCACGTCGTAACCAACCAAGTTTTTCTAGCCCAGGAAATATCAATGATCCAGAATTTCAAGGGCTTTTAAACCACTATCGAGGTATGGTTCAAAGGTACAGTCGATCTGAGAGTCAACAGGAAAATGACCGATTCCAACCAGCATTTCTTGGTAGAAGTACCAATGCATATGACTTTTCCAATAAAGTATGGGTGACTACCCAAAACCCTAACAATGCATTGCAAAGTGGGGATGGCTATTTTGTAGTTCCACAGAAATATAAAGGAATGATAAACATCCCGGAACAATACAAGTTTAAATGGACAACAACTCGACCAGTGCTTAGAGAAACAATGGGCATCAGAGAACAGTATACACCGTGGTTGATAAAGGGGCATTATCCGAAATGGGCTGCTGAGAACACTAAACAAGGACCACGGAATGGACCTGGAATGATGCCTGGCTTTGGACCCAATTTACAAGGAGCTGCTGGTCCTCCAGGACAAATGCCTGGGGGTCAAATGCCCGGAGGTCAAAGGCCAGAAGGACAAATGCCCATAGGTCAAGGGAGTAATGGCGAGGTTCCAGAGGGTCAAATTCATAACAATCATCTTGAAGGCATAACTGGAAACCCTGAGGATATGACAATGCCGGGATATGACAACAAAGCTGCTGAAGCAGCTTCCAGGTAGATATTAGACTTCACTTTACCTATACCTGATTCTCTACCTGCAGATGGCGATTCCTGATCAAATTCAAATGTCATTAAGGTAATAGAATTTGGTGTGTAGTTGATGTTAGCTAAAATCTTTGTACGCGTTAAGGAATTGTCGTCAGGCGGCGTGTGCGAGCCAATGGCAGAGCTTATTTGACATTTGTTTTAATTAATGTAAATATTAGATTTTTTTTGTCTTTACTCATTTATCAGACACATTCAGCTTCTAATTTGTGTGAATGTCAGAAGATTGGTTATGCTCAACCATTTGAATGTGATATGAACATTCCCTTTTCTCTTCTAGTTTTAATATGTCTCTCCTTGTTTCCATGTCACAACTTATACCGTAATCTGTGTACCAAATTATTGCACGGATATGTAGTATGTTTTCTACATCTCCGTGCAATAATTTTGTACATTTTGGTACTTTTAATGTTATTATTTTGACATGAAGTTTTATCTATACGCTTCCTTCTAGATCTTGTATTATTCTTCTAGGTTCACAACAAGAACGACCACGACAAAGAGACGCCGACGAACAACGCCTCCCCGTGTGTCATTTGAAGAGGATTGTGACTATATTGCATATTACTGCTTAAAAGCTTATGAGTATGATTCTTTTCAGTGTGAACTTTACTGTTATTTTAATTGAATGTTTCAATTTCATCATCATCATCACGACTCACTGCTGGGTATAGGCCTTCCTACATAGGAAAAACACATGAGGACTATTGCTCCAATCTCAACAGCCCTAATATACAGCTCTATTAAACCCGTGAGAAAAAAATTATAAACTAATAAAGAAAAGAAGAACTTCAAATGGAATCTCCAAAGATTCTGTTTGTTTCTATGATTTCATAGAAAAAATGGCAAAATGGACACTTGCCGTCAAAACATAGATCCTTGCTTACAATATCTGGTTTAAAACAGAGGCTGTTTCATTTTATCTACAAAGACGAAATTATTTATAAAATAAAAGACCAGGCTAACTCACCACCTGATAACAAAGCCAAGTCTAGGCTTTGTTATCAGGTGGTGATATTTTCATAATAATGATTGTAAATTGACTAAAATCGGTAATCCAAACTCATAAATTAGAATTCCCGTTTTACTTGCTATATTTAAAACCCTACTTTAACACAACAAAGTTAATAGTGAGATGAATTTTTAAATATTGCCATGGATGATAGATCCCACACGGTCTTTAGTTTACTTGACATCTTAACGAACGACAAGAAAAAAAATTTAAAAGATTATAAAATTGCTGATTTTTTTGCCAGTCCTTCTCAGAACCAAATCTTTTAATATAAAGTGAACCAAGGTTTCTTGTAGCACCAAAGAATTTAACCCTTAGCAACTAGTGATGTGGCTATGATCTTTAATGCTCTAAATTAAAAAAATGAAAACAAAGGAAGTGGAAAAGGGAAGTCTGATAAAGCATCCATCTTAGTCTGTGTTAACAAAACTTTTTGACTACCAGCACAGGTCAGGTGTGTGGTAGAACCATGTACCACATTTACTCCACGTTTCAAAACTATTGTATGATGGACTTCGTTAACTGCATGGAGAGATATGAAGGTGAGTCGATTTTTTTTAACACAGGTGATAAAAAATAATAACCCTCTGCCCTATATTTTTCTGTATAATTACATCACCCAATCTGGCATTAATATGGCATCAGCTTTCCCTGCATATTTCTTGCTGCTAAAAACGATTTCTCAATAACCTATAAAAGTCGCTAATACTTATGCTGACGGACCTCAACAGGCGCGATACAGGTTAGAAATTATTATTGCCTGTCTATAGTACTACAACTATCGCAAATCACCAGGCAGACATAAGTGGTCTGTCTACCCCTTTCCTGTTGACAGATTGATGTGATATTTGGTACACACTTTTAGTTTTAATAAAAAACTTAAAATATACAGTATCATTGTAAATCTAATATGACCGCAGGCACAAAAATGCAGATTACATTTATTTTCAATCCCCTCAATATCAAATGAAAGGGCTTGACAAATAGAATACAAAACACCACAAAAAATCCAAATATAAGATGGCCGCTGGTACTTAATGTAGGATAAAATATGCATACTTTATTTTTTAGTCTTAACATTAAAACTGATATCTAGGCATAAATAAAAACTAAAAACTTGACAGTAAAAAAGGAAAATAATTTCAACTGAAACGGTATTATTGAAAAGAAAGATAATAATTATATAAAGAATGTACTAAAAGATAAAAATTAATAAGATCATCACACCACACTCCTCATCAAAAATAAAATCGCGTGTGGCGCGTGAAATTTTATTAACAGTCAATCGGTCATAATAATTTAACTATAAATGCTTCTTACACGTTTACTTCAGCTACGACTTACGCCACAGCCACAGTTTTTTTTTAGTCGTCAATGTTGTAGATTGATGAAGGGAGTGGTGTGATAACCTGATTATTTTTAGCTTTCAGTACATTCTCTACATTAGTATTAGTTTCCTTTCAATAACACCGCTTAACTTGAAATGTTTATAACTCATTTTTCAATTACTTTACTTTTCCAGTTTGGCAAATCGTACACATGGGGGAATGTTTCGAATTGAAAGTACTGTCGGAGTATTTACGTAAGTATCTATTTATGATCCATAAAAAATCAGACATGAGGTCAGGTGTTCTATTTTTACCTACACACAATCTTTTGTTTTTACGGATCAAAGAGATGTGCATTTCTACTACTTTTGTTTTCATTTCTTCGCAAGTTCAGCAACCTAATTCCATTTTCAATATTATTCGAACTACGCAAGTACAATCAATCAACCTCGTGGCAGCAGTTCGCTGCTATTCGATGTGAACGGAAAGGTAGCTACTATCAATACCTACAGGATATAGATATATCTTGCTTAGAAAATGTCACCACAATTTGAACATAGAATGAATTCCTTGACATATTTTTATACGACAATGGTCTCAAGGAAGCGTCCTGCCTGATGGTACACAGTTCATCATACCAGCTTATTATACGTCCCACTGCTGGACACACGCCTTCCTATATGGAAGAAACATATGAGAAGCAATGGCCATAACACCAGTACACCACCACGTTTGCCCAATGCCACCAATGGGTTGGTGGGTTAAAGCGGTTGCCGGGACCAAAAGCTTAAAGTGTCTTTCGAAGAACGGTAATAGCTACTGGTTAGTGGACTGTATGTTATGAGCTATGCTGTATTGATGAAAATACCAAGATATCGAGAATAAATGTAAATTTAATCAACACAGAACGAACAACACACGCGACAACAAGACATCTCTCAAACTATCTGACAAGTAGTCATGTAAAAATCTTATATAACATACTTGCCGTTACAAAACAGTATAGGAGTCACTAGCCAGTAGCTAACACACGGTACTCCGTGTGTTACCTACTGGCTCGTGACTCCTTTTGGTTACTTTTTTGTACCACAAAAAAGTAACCAAAGTTTTTTGTAACCATAATTTTGGTTGAACCATCCCGGATCGACTATGACAAAAGTTGCTTTGTCTTCGTAATCGAAACCAGAGCACTCAAACCACTACGCCACCGAGCGTCTCCACACAGGACACTAGTTATTAGAGGTACACAGCTACCGCAGGTTACAGACACTCATAGCACCTTGAGTTCTCCTAACACTACTTATAATGTAATTGACGACCGCCTGGCCGAGTGGTCTGTACCCCAGGCTACTCGGTCAAGAGGTCCCGGGTTCGAATCCCGGTAAGAACAAATGTTTGTATGATGAGTACGAACATTTGTTTTCGAGTCATGGATGTTTATATGTTTATTTAGTATATTTCTAATATTTATATACATATTATTTTCATTCTTTCTCCGTTATCTAGTATCCATAACACAAGCTCTTAATGATGCTTACTTTGGGCTAGATAATAGGTGTGAGTGTATAAATATTATTATTATTATTATTATTGAAATATAATAAAACTAGAAAAAATTCACGTCCTGAGGCAAAGCAAATACAGATAGACTAGAAGAATTTCACAGGGATATCCCAAGTCCTGGGTGGCTCAGTGGTCAGAGCAGTCGCCCGGATTGCGAAAGGTCGCGGGTTCGATTCCTGCCTCAGGACGTGAAATTTTTCTAGTTTTATTATATTTTAATTACTAAGTAATTTTTCAAACATTTATAATAATGCTAAAATCCAAAAATTAAGACTACTTATAATGTTACGTAACCTGTGGAGATCAAGAGGAATTCAATGCTTCCTACGTTACCCAGTTCCCAATACAGTGATTTGTCACTGATGTTTGATGACCTCATCTTTAGAACACAGCGCTGCAAATCGGCATCTCTAGCTGCGACTAGGGACTGCAATCCGTCCCATCCCATCCCATAAATCCGGATAAACCGCTATATTTGACTTAATTTTTAAATCCGGATTCCAAATTCGAATCCGAATTTGAATCCGCTCCGCGTACTCAGAACGGTCGCATCCAGAAACTGCTATCGGAAGTTGTAATGACGTTAAATGATGATAATGATGATGACCTAAGTGGTATGATAATAGAGTAAATATTAAGTAATAAAGCTAGTTTGATTTTTCAACTTAATTTTTAAAATTTCTGCATAGAAGGGATTTTTTTTCAATTGCGAATAATGAATGAATTCGGATTGAACGAAACAAATATCACTATCATAAACCCTACCTGTCTTTATATTGTTGTATAATATATATCTTTTTTACAGATTATCCATACAAGGACGATTATTTCCTTGATCAGTACTACGTCATTGAAGATATGTAAAGCGATCGTAATAGACGGTGACTCTTTTTATTATAATTATAGTAATTACTATTAAATTTTGTATTATTTTAGGTACCTCTGCTAAGTCAAGCCTGTGTATGTATCTCCCCTCTGTCGGACTTACGTACCTAATACAGTGTGGGCCCTGTAACTGAATATGATACGAAATGGATATAAGCGACTCCTTTCTTTTTCCATCATTTCATATTAAGATTTCCACTCAATAAATTTTTACATTGCGATATTATCGCTTGGTGATCGTAAGATATCTTGGTACCAGGCATTTTGATAGATTGTAACATATATTAGTGTCACTAAATGTCATTGTCAATTATAGTACTAATACTATTTAGATGTAATTACTGATTAGTTACAGGAAGTTATTTAATTTTTTGCTCCTGTTGTAGGGACCAGCCTGTATATCAGTGTAATCAATAAGCATTTCTTTTATAGCGTAAATGTCGCACAGCTTTTCATACAAACTGTCCAGTATAAAATATTACAAACGAACAAACCTATTCTGACAACACTTGTCATGCATAAGCAAGTCAGCCTAGTCTAAAAAGTCATAAGAGCATTTTTCGAAAATTTTAATGAAGTAGAATTAATTTATTGGCGATATTTGGTACGTATAAAAAGTTGAAAACTGTTCTTACTCAACTATTTTACTGTTTTTAGAAAAATCCACTGACATCTTTTTATACTAACCTGACTTGCTTATGCATGGAAAGTCTTTTTAGAATTGGTTTATTTGTTGCTAATATTTTTGACGCAAGATTTAGTATGAAAAGTCGTCTGACATAAACGCTTCAGAGCTCGTTGAGAAAGCGTTATGTAGAGAGCAGTTCGTCTCCTTATGCTGTCAACATGACGCAATCATTACGAGCGTCTGTAGGCTACGGTGACGCGTGAATAGTGCACAAGGTGCTATGAGCGTCCATAGGCTACGGTAGCAACGCGTGAGTAGTTCCTATGGTGCTATGAGCGTCTATAGGCTATGGTAGCAACGCGTGAGTAGTTCCTATGGTGCTACGAGCGTCTATAGGCTACGTTAACGAGCGAGTAGTGCACAAGGTGCTACGAGCATCTATATGCTACGGTAGCAACGCGTGAGTAGTTCCTATGGTGCTACGAGCGTCTATAGGCTACGTTAACGAGCGAGTAGTGCACAAGGTGCTACGAGCATCTATATGCTACGGTAGCAACGCGTGAGTAGTTCCTATGGTGCTACGAGCGTCTATAGGCTACGTTAACGAGCGAGTAGTGCACAAGGTGCTACGAGCATCTATATGCTACGGTAGCAACGCGTGAGTAGTTCCTATGGTGCTACGAGCGTCTATAGGCTACGTTAACGAGCGAGTAGTGCACAAGGTGCTACGAGCATCTATATGCTACGGTAGCAACGCGTGAGTAGTTCCTATGGTGCTACGAGCGTCTATAGGCTACGTTAACGAGCGAGTAGTGCACAAGGTGCTACGAGCATCTATATGCTACGGTAGCAACGCGTGAGTAGTTCCTATGGTGCTACGAGCGTCTATAGGCTACGTTAACGAGCGAGTAGTGCACAAGGTGCTACGAGCATCTATATGCTACGGTAGCAACGCGTGAGTAGTTCCTATGGTGCTACGAGCGTCTATAGGCTACGTTAATGTGCGAGTAGTGCACAAGGTGCTATGAGCGTCTATAGGTTATGGTAGCAACGCGTGAGTAGTTCCTATGGTGCTACGAGCGTCTATAGGCTACGTTAATGTGCGAGTAGTGCACAAGGTGCTATGAGCGTCTATAGGTTATGGTAGCAACGCGTGAGTAGTTCCTATGGTGCTACGAGCGTCTATAGGCTACGTTAACGAGCGAGTTGTGCACAAGGTGCTACGAGCATCTATATGCTACGGTAGCAACGCGTGAGTAGTTCCTATGGTGCTACGAGCGTCTATAGGCTACGTTAATGTGCGAGTAGTGCACAAGGTGCTATGAGCGTCTATAGGTTATGGTAGCAACGCGTGAGTAGTTCCTATGGTGCTACGAGCGTCTATAGGCTACGTTAATGTGCGAGTAGTGCACAAGGTGCTATGAGCGTCTATAGGTTATGGTAGCAACGCGTGAGTAGTTCCTATGGTGCTACGAGCGTCTATAGGCTACGTTAATGTGCGAGTAGTGCACAAGGTGCTATGAGCGTCTATAGGTTATGGTAGCAACGCGTGAGTAGTTCCTATGGTGCTACGAGCGTCTATAGGCTACGTTAATGTGCGAGTAGTGCACAAGGTGCTATGAGCGTCTATAGGTTATGGTAGCAACGCGTGAGTAGTTCCTATGGTGCTACGAGCGTCTATAGGCTACGTTAATGTGCGAGTAGTGCACAAGGTGCTATGAGCGTCTATAGGTTATGGTAGCAACGCGTGAGTAGTTCCTATGGTGCTACGAGCATCTATAGGCTACGTTAATGTGCGAGTAGTGCACAAGGTGCTATGAGCGTCTATAGGTTATGGTAGCAACGCGTGAGTAGTTCCTATGGTGCTACGAGCGTCTATAGGCTACGTTAACGAGCGAGTTGTGCACAAGGTGCTACGAGCATCTATATGCTACGGTAGCAACGCGTGAGTAGTTCCTATGGTGCTACGAGCGTCTATAGGCTACGTTAACGTGCGGGTATTGCCTAAGGTGCTACGAGCATCTATATGCTACGGTAGCAACGCGTGAGTAGTTCCTATGGTGCTACGAGCGTCTATAGGCTACGTTAATGTGCGAGTAGTGCACAAGGTGCTATGAGCGTCTATAGGTTATGGTAGCAACGCGTGAGTAGTTCCTATGGTGCTACGAGCGTCTATAGGCTACGTTAACGAGCGAGTAGTGCACAAGGTGCTACGAGCATCTATATGCTACGGTAGCAACGCGTGAGTAGTTCCTATGGTGCTACGAGCGTCTATAGGCTACGTTAACGTGCGGGTATTGCCTAAGGTGCTACGAGCATCTATAGGCTACGGTAGCAACGCGTGGGTAGTTCCTATGGTGCTACGAGCATCTATAGGCTATCAGTTGAACTGTTTCCTGTCCCTTTTGTATAAAAGGAAATTAACGAAACATCAATTTTCTTAGCAAAAAATACACTCCTAATGAATTCTTTTCATCAGAGCACAAATAAAGTAATTGAAGTAAAACGGAAAATTAACCGCTCGATACAAGCGGACGGAGCGAAAGATTCTTGTTTCAATATTACCTACACATTGAAAGTTTGTGAGCGCGTGATTGGAATACATAGTTGATTGGACTACGGAATGAGGCAAAAAGTAATTGAAAATTGCGCCTGCTTACCTCCTGCTCACACTTATATTGTGCGAACGAGATAGGCATCATCAACTGCCTATACACGTCCCGCTGTTAGGCACAGACAGGCCTTTCTACAAGCTTGGGCAATATCAGCACCATGCCAGCCCAATTAACGTGCCTTTCGAAGCACGGAGGAGCTCGAGATTATTTTTATTATAAAAAACCGACTTTAAAACACTAAAAAGGAAAAAATAATAAAATTTCAGTGCCTAAGTACTTACCTCCTAAAATGTATTTTTTTGGAGTTGGTGCTTCACTTTCTATCGTTTAAAGTAAGTTAACGCTAACCGTTTGTCTCTTCCTATCTCCTTTAGATAGACTGAGCTAAAAATCGCTAAGAGACTCTTAACGCTAAGCAAAGGTTAGTGAAATCGAGCATAAGTATGATTAATAGAAGTAAGCAATTACAATCATAGTTAGATAATATTATCGCAGATGTGTAAAGCAGTGTATGCGACACCAGAAAGAGCTAAAAACAACCATAAAGACAAATTTACGCACCTAAACAAGTTGAATGTTGTATTGAAAAAATGGTGGTAATTTCGAAAACTTATTAAAATAAATTAAAGGATATAAAAACAATGCATTTTATTCAAAATGCGTGCTGCGTTTACTGCTTAAGACCTATCGATATCTAAATAGAAATAGTGTTAGTTTAATTTTTCTAAACGTCCGGGTTCGATGCCCGAGATTAGTACACGTTTTTTTAAAATGTCATACATTTTAAAAAAACGTGTACATGCAGTTTTTCTTATTACTAAAATCGATGACATAATCATGCCTAAGAAGAGATTTTCGTATGTCTTATAGTTTCAGACTTTCCCATACTGATCGATCTAAATGTGCCACCCATACTAGATAGAGCATCACAATTATCCGTCATAATAATTGTGATTACGTTGATCGATGATTCGCTGATCACTGTACAATTTATAGGCCAAATGGATATAAAATATATTTATACGCCATAAGTGAGTTGCCTGTCGTCAGGGATATTACTAAGTTACTGAGCTCAAGCGAGCAATAACTTCGCGGGACTTTACGACCATCTGTCAGGTAACCGTTTATATTAATATACGGACTTTATGTTTCGTATCTTCTATTTTTTTACCGAAACCAAAAAAGGAACGGTCTATTATTATTATTTTGAAATAATTTTACTCATATCTCTATGTAAATGATAATAATTTTTATTTCAGACTTTCACAAAATCCATATAAATTAGTTAGTATGTACCTTAATCCTTAGTAATTAAATACATTTTTATTAAAAAATAATGTAAAACTATTTTAGCCGACTTCAAAGAAGGAGGAGGTTCTATGTTCTACTGTATGTATTTTTTTTTGTATGTATGTTTACCGATTTCTTTGTCAATTATGAACCGATTTTAAAAAATCTCTTTTTATTTTATTTGAAAGAAAGAAAGAAAGAAAAAATATTTTATTTAAATAGGCCACAAAGAAGCACTTTTAAATCGTCAAAAAAAAACACATTCTTACAACTATCACAAAACATATAATTATTGACTAACGTCATAGTCTCTGTCTGTCTGTCATGTCTGAATTTACACCGGTTCCAAAAGTTGAACTACCGAGAAGATTCCGGCAACAAACTCGTGTAGTCACTCTTTTCAAATAATAAATAACAATGTTTGTAGTTAAAAAAGTATAACATTTAGCAGTGCAGTGCCGCCCAGCGATAAAAATAATTAAAATTAGAAGAGAATCTATATCAACGTACCAACAAAGTAGGTACCCAATGTCAAAAGTATTATTATTATTAAATGTGCTCCTAAGTTGATACATTGTCACTAAGTCAGTATCAGGAGTTGGAATCCCAAGAAAATTATACAGGGTGGTGCCGTCATTACGACAATAAATTAAAACATAGGCTGGTTTATCGCTTTCAAAACCCCCTTATTCGTTTGATAATGTCATGACTTTTGTATGAAATAGTATAAAATTGGCTGCATAATTTCATAGAAAGGTCATGAAATTATCAAATGAATAAGATGTTTTTGAAAGTGGAAAACCATTTGTAGCCTATGTTTTAATTTATTGTCGTATTGACGGCACCACCCTGTATACACGTATAGACACGTAATACACGTATATTTTAGAGACACATATCACATGTTTTTTTTCTAAAGCTATGTTCATGATTTGGTGATGGAAGGTACAACTCCTTAACGGTTAGGAGTTGGAAGATATTTGTTAAAATATTATAGGTACGTATAAACTGATAGTTATATTCTATCGGGTTATTCGGGTGAACTAATAATGTAAGGTAAAACTCCGTAGCGGTTTGGAGTAAGATAATACTTTATCAGTGGTACCATTCGATAGCATGAAATATTTTTTTAACAAAAATAAAACCGACTTCAATTCACTAAAAAGGAAAAATAATTAAACTTTAGTACTAATCTCATAAAAATGATTTTTTTAGAGTTAGTGCTAAGCTGTTTTCAGAACAAATGAAAGTAAAGTACCGACTCCAAAAAAATAAATTTTTATGAGATAAGTATTATTATTTTTCAGTGTTTTGAAATAGGATTGATATTTGTGTTTAAAAATTTTTGGTAACTCTTTTTGTGATGGAGCAACTATACTACTAGGTTAGTCCTATACAAGTTATGTCTGAATAAGGCAGAGACAACGAAACTCCTTAGACAAACAACAATAGAGTTAAATATCCGCCAACGGGCCCACCCGCGTGGATCTCAGTTATTGCACTAAAAGGTTTCTTAGTTTTAATAGATACTTTCTCCATTTAAATTGAGTCAGTTCAGCAGTAGAAGTGAAACAGGAGACGAACAGACAGACAGACGTACCTTCACATTCAGAATATTAGTATGGATGTGTTTCTCATCCGGTGAAATTAATATGAAGCTCTTCATGATGCCTAATTGAGTTTAAATAATTGGTATAAGCGTACCTATAAACTGTCAAGCAGTATTTCGCTTTGGCAACAGCCTGTAGTTACAGCCGAGCCCTACACTGGTACTTGTCGTGTCCTGCTTTTTCAGTTAGTAGGATCATAAATAACGTTGCCAGAGGTCCAAAGCGTCTCATTAAAGCCCCTGTACACTGCAATTTATTTTTATTATAAGGACGGAATGGTAGTTAGTACGACGTCTAAACAGCCATTACTCAAGTTTTTTGTTCGGTTTGCGTTCGAGCTTAAAACAAGCTAACTGGTGAGACCCCAAAGTTATTGCTCGCTGTAAATATTGTATCGCAACTGTTTTAGACAGGTTTCTAAAAAGGTTTAATTGGAACTAGCCAGCTGAAAATAAGACGTAAAGAGCATATGGATGTAAGTCCAAATTTTAATATTTTGATTGTCACTAGGTGGCAGGCCCGTGTGTAGGTTCGTCTGGGTAGTTAATATCGCGTTTTCAATTTCAACAATAATTAGGCCTCAAGATGACAACGCACCTTTAATACCGAGTGATTGTTTCCTTCTTACTGAAGGTAGGAAGGTTACCACCAGGTGGGGCGTCAGCTTCATTGTCATGTAGTATGCAAAGAAAATGGAACATAAACCCATCCACGAGAAAATGTATTCGAAAAGTCGGAGACGAATGAAGTTACCATTCGAAGCACGTACCACAAACAATAGATTCGTAAGCGTCAATCAAGGCACAAAACACGAATAACAGTCCGGAACTTCGGAAAATATATTTTATATGACAAGCAAGCTAACGGCCCACCTAATAAATAGCTACCTATAGACATCTGCAATAATAAGGCAAAATTACTTACTATCTCAGAAGCGTTGTCATCCTGAGACCTAAGATGAAATGCTTTCCATGCCCAGTTATTACACTAGCTACCTTCCCTTCAATCCGAAATACAGCAAACTGTTTCACGGCTGAAATAAGAAAGGCGGTGGTACCTACCCAGATGACCCTACATACGGGCCTACCACCTAGTAAACTTACTATCTCAAGAGCGTTAATTTTCATCCTGAAACGTAAGATGAAATGCTTTCCATGCCCAGTAATTACACTGGCTATCTTCCATTCAGTGCGAAACACAGCAAACTGTTTTACAACCTTCATAGGAAGGGAGGTGGTACCTACCCAGACGACACTACAGGCAACGGGGCTAACCCTCATTAAAAGGCCTGCTGATCATAATAAAACCGGTTTTTAAAACGTATAACTGATTAAGCTTCAATTGCATGTGATAGGTATAGAATTATCACGAAATTTTCACGGTTTAAAAAGAGACAAAAAATTATGAGCAACGGAAGACACAAATTTCCCAAGGGATGCGTTAATTCTAAGTCCCTAGTGACAAAGAAATGAAAAAAAGTTGCCCGTATAATTTAGCTTAAAATTTTCCTTATGAATTCAAAAACGTAATTTTCCTCTTACGCCCTTTTACTATAGAGCCAGCAGAGATTCAGTGCTAAACTGCTAATTGATTTCGAGTTTGAAATGTTGGTAATTAATTTTGCGCCTAGTTCTAAGTGAGGATGAGGTCTATCAACTGAGCGAAAACTGAATTTGAATATTCATGCATTCATTTATTTCTACCTTCGTTTACCGGTTTATTGATAAATCTTTGGGTTTTTACAACATTACCATACAAATAGGTTGGTTAATTAGTAAGCTTTATGTCACACCAAATGTAAACAAAGAAGCTATTTATGAAACAAACATAGTGAAATAACGTTCAGAAATATTTAGATTATTATTTTGTAAAAATACTCGTTTCGGATGTTGAAATAGAATATTTCGACATTGTAGGGTGGACGTTAGCTCATAAACGCAAATACAGATAGACTAGAAGAATTTCACAGGGATATCCCAAGTCCTGGGTGGCTCAGTGGTCAGAGCAGTCGCCCGGATTGCGAAAGGTCGCGGGTTCGATTCCTGCCTCAGGACGTGAAAATTTTCTAGTTTTATTCTATTTTAATTACTAAGTAATTTTTCAAACATTTATAATAATGTTAAAATCAAAAATTAAGATTATTATTTTGATTTAATATACTTTATGGTTAAGCCTTGACTAATCGCCTGTAATACCAATGTGATCTTTTTTTTTATTTGACGCCTTGTCGAGTGGTCTGTACCCCTTAATATACAGATATACAGGTAGGGGCAGATATTTGTATGATACGTACGAGCATTTGTTGGCGAGTCATGGATGTTTGTATGTTTATTTAGTATATTTCTTATATTTATTTACATATCACTATCGATATTTCTCCGTTATCCGTAACTCAAGCTCTTTAGCTAGATAAGGAGCTTGTTGGCATAGTGGTTTGACCGTTCTGATTTTGATTACAAAAACAAAGCAACTTTCGCCATGGTCGGTCCCGGGATGGGGCAACCAACATTTCTAATCTCAACTCCTCCGTGCTTCGGAAGGCACGTTAAGTCTCTGGTCCTGGTTGTTACTGCAACCGCTTTAACCCACCAACCCGCATTGGGCCAGCGTGGTGGTGTTATGGCCTAATCTCCTCATGTGTTTCTCCCATGTAGGAAGGCCTGTGCCCAGCAGTGGGCCATATGTAGGCTGATGATGATGATGATGTATATATTTATTATTATTTTTGCTGGTGGCTAATAGGCGACGGTAGATCACCAGGAGGGCTGTCAGTTTGCGTGTCATCTAATTGTGTAGAAAATATATAAAATAGGTATCTAATACGTTTGAGTACATGTATTCATTAATTATAACCTTAACCAATTTAGCTTTCAACATATATTGGAAGTATCATTACTCGGAATAGATATTACTAATTTAAGAGAGGTATGGATACGAATAATAAATTGGAACATTTTATGTATTTCCATTGCAAAGTACGCAGACGTATAAATATTGGATTTACCATTGACCTAAGACGGGATGATCCAATAATACTTTGTAATAATCTTGTTTTCGGTGTGTGTTTTCAACTAATTCTGCAAAATTATAATTGAATTGTTCTGAGTTTATTTACGTCGAAAAACCGTTTTCTGCTTTATTAGGTATATTCAAGGGATAGTAATAGGAAAAGCCAAAAATATGTTATATATAAAATTCTCGACTCACAAATTTAGTTACAATACTCCTCCGAAACGGCTTGACCGATTTTCATGAAATTTTATATGTATATTCAGTAGGTCTAAGAATCGGCTAATGTCTAATTTTTTTTCACATTTTTTTATGGCAAAACAACGTTTGCGAGGTCAGCTAGGATAATATACAAATGCTCGTACTCATCATACATAGACAATTTGATCGATGTGGTTTTATGATGATAATACAGGGTGGTGCTGTCAATGCGACAATAAATTAAAACATACATACCCATACATTTTATGGTCCTCTCTTTTGGTATGAAGATAGTCTGAGACCCTGGGAAGCGCATAAGATACTTTAACTTCAACGCAAACAAAGCCGCGGGCGACCACTAGTGTTGTATATAAAATCGGAAACTCAAAACGCGTTGTGAAAAGAAAACCGTTGATTACCCCTGCCCCAAAATGTTGGCTACCCCTGAAAACAAAACTTGTAATATTTATACCCCTCTTTGTTTATGGAACACCTTCCCCATACAATCACTGTAATGTATTACCTGTGTCTACCCATCAGTGTGTAAATGTTTGTGGTAGGTAAGTAACCGTATGGAATTATTTATTAGCGGGTCCGTGCGAGATTTATGGGACGAATTTTAATTAATATTGCTCAGCTGCGTGTGGAAGGTATAATTCAATTAGCGGTTCTTAAAGATAGCGTATTGTTCATTTATGAATGCAAAGGATACTAGTGACCGCTCGTGACTTCGACCGCGTGGATGTCGGTAATCGCTCTAAAAAGTATTCTATGTTCCTCCCAGGTTTCCAAGCCAAGATCATACCTAATTCCATCTAAATAAGTTTAGTAAACAAACAAACAAACTCATTATCGCATTTCTAAAATTAGTTAGGATTGATAAATCGATGGCATTTTAGGAGCTCGGTAGCATAGTGGATTGAGCGCTTTCGATACAAAAACATAGTAACTTTTGCCACGGTTGATCCTGGGATGGGTCAATTAAACTTTGTAACCAATAGACGCTCGTAGCACCTTGGGCACTACTCACGCGTTGCTACCGTACCCTATAGACACTCGTAGCACCTTGAGCACTACTCACGCGTTGCTACCGTAGCCTATAGACGCTCGTAGCAAATTGAACACTTCTCACGCGTTGCTAGCGTAGCTAATAGACGCTCGTAGCACCTTGGGCACTACTCACGCGTTGTTACCGTAGCCTGTAGACGCTGTTAGCACCTTGGGCACTACTCACGCGTTGCTACCGTAGCCTATAGACGCTCGTAGCAAATTGAACACTTCTCACGCGTTGCTAGCGTAGCCAATAGACGCTCGTAGCACCTTGGGCACTACTCACGCGTTGTTATCGTAGCCTGTAGACGCTGTTAGCACCTTGGGCATTACTCGTGCGTTATTACCGTAGCCTACAGACGCGCGTAGCATCTGAGGCACTACTCACGCGTTATTACTGTACCCTTTAGACGCTCGTAGTACCTGTGGCAGTACTAACGCGTTATTACCGTAGTCTTTAGAAACTAGTGCTCAATAAACATCCTTTTGCAAAATAAACATCTTTTTGTTCTTTCATTGAAACTAAAGTTTTCAGTCTGTAACATACCCAGCGGCATCTTAATCACTTAAGTGAAAAACTATCGGCAATCAATTTAGTATGCTTAGTTTACTTTAATGGTTCGCTTCCTTTTCACGTCTTCGCGAAGATATGAGATAACAGCCACTCAAGAAATTAAAGAACTATCGACTCGCGGGCAATTCTCTGAACCTGAAATTACATTCTGATGATGTTCTGGACGCCATACAGTCACCTGGATTGTCGAAGGTCATAAGTTCAGTTCCCGCCCCAAGGCAGATACTAAAGGATAAAAAATATCTACCACAATCAACAATGATGCTCGTATTCAGGTCATACATTTTACTATTTTCTATTTCATTATAACTTCTACTCGTGCCAGGGGATATTAATCCTTATGGCATTTATAAAGCATCGTGTCTACTGGTATTTGACTATAGTGTAACGTATTATTTTTATTTTTTCATAGCGATGACCTAAAACTTAACAGTAATAATTTTGTATATAAATAAAACAACGTCTATATGAACATTCAAAGTTATAAAACGAGGAAGTTAAAGTTTTTAAAAAGTTTTGTTTCTTTTACTCGTTTGCTAAATGAAAGAGATAAAACGTTCTGTCAACATGCTGTACAGCCGTGTCGATAACAAACATGTATTATATAGATTAGCATTAGAGATTTTTGCATGCTACTTATTAGAAAGTATTTGTAAAATATTTCTGTTAGGTTTGTAACCTGTGATAACTAATAAATAATCATTTAATAATAATAGTTTTGAAATTAATTTTTCATGTCATAAGTCAAATAACTTACTTGTAAGCAGCATTTCACAAAAAGTGATACTAGCGTATATAGCCACGCTAACAACACGTGAGTAGTCCCAAAGGTGCTACGAGCGTCGGTGGGCTACGGTAACAATGCTTGAAAAGTACCCAAGGTGCTACGACCGTCTATAGGCTACGGTTACAACGCGTAAATAGTGCCCAAGATGCTACGAGCGTACATGCTACGGTTACAACGCTTGAGTAGTGCCGAAGGTGCTACGAGCATCTATAGACTACGGTTACAACGCCTGAATAGTGCCCAAGGTGCTTCGAGCGTCTATAGGCTACGGTAGCACACATAAGTAGTGCCAAAAGGTGCTACGAACGTCTTTATGATAACCGCTTACCATTAGGCGAGCTGTATTTTGCTTATGGTACCCGTGATGAATAAAAAATAGCAGCAAGGGAATCCCCCGTAGACAGAAACCTTAACAAAGAGTTATATTTCTTAAAGATTTATTATGCCGTCATCAATCATGGCGGTTGGATTTGTCGTTATTCAGTCGGCAATCGCAGGTAATGTTAGACATTTTGTTGGTATTTCTGGAGCGCGGGAATTCTCGTGTCTTCTTTAAGTGGATTTTCTCGGAATGAGTTTGAGAATTTCATTATTTCTTGTTGTTATTTTCACAAACAATAACAAGTATCTATTTTTGACATTACAACATCTTTATTAACTTTGCGACTGTATATTCATTAGCTTGATAAAAGAAATATTTTTAAATTATTGTAACATTGAAAGTAATGTTTGTTTATGTTAAAAAATTGTATTGTGACATCATTTTACGTGGCTCTTCTTGAGCCGTTTGCTATATTTCGGATTGAAGGGAAAGGTAGCCAGTGTAATTACTGGGCATCATGGAAGGCATTTCAGGTGAAGCCTCAGGATGATAACACACCTGCAATGCCAAAGTGATTAGATATGTCGTGAGGTGGGCTGGTGAATTTGGTTTAGCAGAGCCTAAGCTAGCCCCGCGAAGAGTAGTTGAATTACTGGGGATTTTTTTAACCAATAAGGTGGCAATCAAGCATACGGCCCACGTGCTTGCAACACCAGGAGTATCACTTTTGCGTTTCCGATCCTGTAAAAACTTTTTCACGCCTCTTTTGAAGAACCCCATGCTGTACTCGTTTGAGAAAACCTCTGTATCGAGCTCATCCCACAACCTGAGCGTATGTGGAAGAAATTTTCTCTCACACCTATTATCTCGCCCAAAGTAAGCATCATTTCTTAATGATGCTTACTTTGGGCTTGTATTATGGATTTTAGATGACGGATAAATATTGATAATAATATGTTTATAAATATTAGAAAGATACTAAATAAACATATAAACATCCACGACTAGTGAACAAATGCTCGAATTCATCATACAAACATTTGCCCCTACCGGGATTCGAACCCGGGACTTCTTGATCGAGCAGCCCGTTTAGCAAGGGGTAAAGACCACTCGACCAGCCGGTTCTCTGAATCCGTACAGTCCGCGATCATTTTAGTTCCAATTTGTGGGGATAAACTAGTTTTAGTGGCATTCATATTGCAGTTACAATATGGCACAGGGCAACAAAAAGGGGTCTATACGGTTGCAAATTACAACCAGATGGCTCCAGCTTGCTTTTCATCTAGTTGTGTATAAATAAATTGTAAACCTACGTGAACATGTAACAAATATTATGTCTGAAATCATTTTTAAAGGAAACCCAGAAACCAGAAATCATTTTTAAAGTCATAATTATAAGAAAGTAGTTATAGTCATATAAATTGAATTATTATTGGATGATTAAATATTTGAAATTAATTTTCAATATGTAAACAAGATGTGAAATATTAATTAAATTGCGTTGAACAGCACGGCTAACGTATCACCCTCAAACACTCTTGAAACTTGTGACACAACTCTGTCAGACTGTCGGCAAACAGATCTAGCTAGATCGTCGTGCTGAACGGCGGGGGCGACGACGCGGCGCCACCCTCCCAGAGGATTCCATTATTTACATACCTAGGAATTATTAACTTTATTCCTCCGTCGTTGTTTAATGTTGTTTAATATTCATAAGGTAAGCTCTAATGATACTTAATTTCGGCTAGATAATAAGTGTCAGCGTAAGAAATATGGCCGCTAGTACGAAGGCTTATGTCGCCTAACGAAAATTACAATTCAAAATCTGTTTCCCTGAAAACAATGAAATCCAATTAAAATTTAAATCGAAATATTCAAACTACCTTTCGAAAACACAAATTATTATCACTAAGAAAATCGTCGTAACTCGTTTAAACCTCTATAAAATTATACTTTATTTTGTAGCACGTAGAGTCCTTTCTTAAAACTTTGTGCCAGCCCCATAAAAATACCTTTTGACTACTTTGTTATGTAAATCAGCGGTTGGTTTATTCGTGCTAGGGATGTCGCAAAAATAGGCTATTTTTTTTAACGAAGGGCTAACTTCTTAAAAGATTGCTTAGTGAAAAACAGCAAAAACAGAAACTCCATTATTAGTTTCATTAGGTTTAAAATTGACAACCTTCAAAAACAAAAATCATCATCATCACCAGCCTATGTAAGTGTGGAACAGTCACTCAAAAGCTCTTCGAATTAAATGACCTGCCTAGGCGTGCAATTGAATGGCTAATGACATGAATAAATAGTTGACATGACCTTCAGCCTTCTGGTTAAACGTTGCGCTCAATGACTTGGCTAGTTTGTTCTTTAGCTATTTCATAGGATGCTGTCTTTCAATTAACGGGCTAGACATCCAGTTAAGCGGCTAATTTAACCAGGCGGCTGTGACATATACACGCCCTACTATGGGCACAGACCTTCCTACATGGGAAAAACACAGGAGCAGTTTGGACCATAATACTACCACGCTGACCCTATGAGGGTTGGTGGGTTGAAATGGTTGCAGTAACAACCGGGACCAACGGCTTATCGAGCCTTCCGAAGCACGGAGAACTCGAGATCGCAAATGTTGATTAACCCATCCCGGGCTGAAATGGCGAAAGTTACTTTGTTTTCGTAATCGAAACCAGAGCTCTTAAGCCTTACGCAGCGCCTCGAAAACAAATTTTACGGTCTTGAGGAAAAGCACAATTAACAGAGGGCGTAGTGGTATCACTATTATTAGACAGTTAATAGTCATTTTTTTAGATGAATATGCAACACTAAGTAGTTCATCTTCGAGGTCTAACGGCGAGTTTTCACTGAAGCCACTTTTGCTATGGTTGATTCTGGATGCGACAATCAAAAATCTGGAATCTCGAGCTCCTCCGTATTTCGCTGTTGGTCCCAGTTGTTGCTACAATCGCTTAAACCCACCAATTCGCATTTAACCAGTGTGGTGGTTACGTCCCAAACTCTTCACGTGTTTCCCCCAAGTAAGAAGGCCCAGTCGTTTGGACGTGGATATAGACTGTAGATAATGATGTTGTAATTAAAACTTTGACACAATAATTGCAAAATTAAAAATTTTAGATAACCCCCGGCGTCATTAATCATCTATCTAACACCATCTCATTACGACTATTCATAAGAGCCCAAACACACTATATCTGCTGTAAGTTTCTGAAGAATTAAGCATTTCGCAGACTTTTTGATGGTATAGGATCAGCTCAAAGTTAGTATGTCATGGGAATGTCATCGAAGTGACAGTACACGAAATTTGAAATCAATCGGATCTGTAAAAGTTATTAAAATCCTAATATCATGTAGAAAATGAGCTGATAGTCATCAAACGCCTGAACTGATCTTCATAAATTATAGCTAAGAACCATCGTAGTGACATCAGCTTTCAAACAAAAAGAACCGAATCAAAATCGGTCCATTCGTTTAGGCGCTACGATGCCACAGACAGACACACAGATACACAGACAGACACGTCAAACTTATAACATCCCTCTTTTTTCGTCGGGGGTTAAAAATAAATCTATTGTACAAAAGGTCACTTCACAGATTAGGCTTGCCCATCCCTATACAATACCAACTGTAACTTAATAATTCCGCCCTGGAAGGACAGAAAACAGATATTTTAGTCCCGAATTCCTGAAAACTGAGACGGGGCTTTGAATTTTACATTTATTTTTTATACAACTAGATAATAAGAAAGCTAACGGCCCACCTGACGGTGAAAGGTAACCGTCGCCTATTGCTGGTGGCTTGTCATTCTGAGCGGCCTAAGATGAAATGCCTTCCATGCCCAAAAATTGCTTTGAATAACTTTCCCTTCAAGAAACATAGTGAACTGCTTACGACCGAAATAAGAAAGGCGGCGGTAACCTACCCAGAAGACCACCAAGTAAGTGACATAAAATATCTAACGACAATACTTTAAAGCTGTGAACTCTTTCTTCAGTTCCCTAGCTTAAATTCCAAGCCCATTCGTTAAAGTTGGAACCACCTGACGAGTGCAGAACGCGATATGCGTTTCGACGACTTATGGCGGTTGGATGCACCGAGCTATAGGGTAACCACGCTAAACTAATATTTGACTAAAGCGAGGCTAAATTGGCGAGCTTGAGGCTTTAGCAACTTTCGCCATGGGCGATCCTGGGATGGGTTTAATCAAAATGTGTTATCTCGAGCTCCTCAGTGTTGTCGTCGGTCTCGGTTGTTACCGCAACCGCTGTAGCTCACCAACCCGCATAGGGCCATCAGCGGTGTTAAGGCCGAATTCCACATGTGTTTGTCCCATGTAGGAAGGCCTGTGCCCAGCAGTGGGACGTATATATAGACTGGAGATGATGACTTGACCGTAGACAGCTACTAAACCTGTGTACTGTGTGTACGTGTACTGGATGTCAGTAGCTCGACTCGAGTTGCTGGAGGGAAAGTACCTAAATAGCTACTGCATCTTTATCATCTTCATCATCATTATCATCACTAGGATTTAGAATAATAATAAGAAAGGACGTTTTTCGTCCGTGACATTATATCTCGGCTTCAAGACTGATTACCACTGTTCATACCAAATTATTGATATTTTAACCGCAGTTTTAGGCATCTCAAATATATTTTAAGTTATTGATTCCAAAATAATGTTGTTTGAAAAAGTTTGATGTGCTGTCGACTGTACAATCTAGCATCAAGCATAGCATTGTGATACTTATTGCGTTATCTTAAAGGTGGTTTCTGCACTGCCACTGTTCTAACTGATCTGCTGTCGATTTCACATAACTTTTACACACAGGAAAATTTTATAACTCTCTAGAGTTTATTTTTAATCAACATTAAGTATATAAAAAAATTAATAACCTAATATTATAAAGCTTAAAACGTGACATTAAAAAAAACTTACAAATAAATACCACCTAAATCTTGCGAAACAGGAAGTGTACCAATAAGGCTGGTCGCATTACCTCGCTGAATTGCGAGGCTTAATCTTTGTCCGAAGTATATACCAGCATTATTGTCGCCTAAAGTTTCACAAAGTCGACCTGTAATATCCCTAAAAAGTCGGTGAGCTCCTGGACCCCAAGGTCCTAAAAGTAACACAACATGAATTTTTTAGTCTAAACGATCTTTCTCCATTAAAGAGGTTATATTTTCAATTGTTTTTTAAGGTTTCTTTGTCCAGCTGGTTACCAATATTGTAGCCACCCTACATCTTACTAACTTTTCAGTGAGCAGGCCAGTCGAAGATGGCGGAACAAAATGGAGGGTACAATGGAAATTATCTGAGGCACACGTCGCTGGAGGCAAGGAAAAGGGATTTTGAGCTTTTTGATTTGAGATGGGTTGTGGTTATGTGATATTGTAACTGCTAAAGGAATTGTTAAGATAAGCCGAATATATATTTGGAATACTATAATTGAAGGATTCGGTAAGTAATCTTGATTATGATAAAGAATTTAGGCAAACAATAGAAAAGGTATAAATAGATGGTTCAAAGATAATAATTAAAGGAAGGTAGTATATTTTTAATAACTTAGGCAGGCATCTATTTTTATTTCAAATAATAATTGTGAAGCTCAATTATTTTTGCATGCCAACTGTTGGTCTTGACAGTGTCTTGACTTGAACCCTAAACACACAACTTATGTACAGTCAGCATCGAGATTATCAATAAGACTGCTCAAAAATAAGTATGATGTTTTAGAAAAGCAACCCTATTACTATAAGATTAGAATCGCCTGTCACTTGTATTAAACTACATCATAGGATCACCTTTCAATTGTATTACATTACATCATAGTATCGCCTTCCACTTGTATTAAACTATATCATAAGATCACCTTTCACTTGTGTTAAACTACATCATAGAATCGCCTTTCACTTATTTTAAAATACATCAAAGGATCGCCTTTCACTTGTTTTAAACTACATCATAGGATCACCTTTCACTTGTATTATATTATATCAGTGGATTGGTTTTCACTTTTATTAAACTATACCATAGTAACACCTTTAACTTGTATTAAATTACATCATAGGATCGGCTTTCACTTGTATTAAACTATATAATAATATCACCTTTCACTTGTAGTAAACTACATCATAGGATCACCTTTCACTTGTATTAAATTACATCATAGGATCGGCTTTCACTTGTATTAAACTACATCATAGGATCACCTTTCACTTATATTAAATTACATCATAGGATTGGCTTTCACTTGTATTAAACTATATCATAATATCACCTTTCACTTGTAGTAAACTACATCATAGGATCACCTTTCACTTGTATTAAATTACATCATAGGATCGGCTTTCACTTGTATTAAACTATATCATAGGATCGCCTTTCACTTGTATTAAACTACATCATAGGATCACCTTTCACTTGTATTAAATTACATCATCTAAATCAGCGCGATATCCAGTCTGGTTCACACAAGATATCATTAGAGCTAAAATTGCACCGCAATTGGCAAAGAACAAAATCACAGGACATATATCAATCTTTCTGTAAGTTAATATCAGAATTAAAAACACGCATTGCTCTTGCCTACGACTCGTATATGGACAAAATTGAAAAAAACATTGGGGCTAACCCACGAGAATTTTGGCGGCACATATCGAGTCTACGATCTAAGGGAGGTTTCGAGCCCAGCGTGGAATATAAGGGTAGCATCTTGAAGGGCGAAAACGTTGCTGAGGCTTTTGCCGACTTTTTCTCTAGCGTATTCTTACCTAAATCGCCCAAACTTGATGCGACAAATATAAAATATCAGAGCCTTGTTCGTAATACTGGGTGTATTAACATAAATATGATCACCTATAGTGACGTGGTAGAGGGGAAAAAAGCGAAATGACGGTTTCACGGTAAGCCGTATGCGATGCCCAAAAGAATTTCACTATAAACTGGACACTGATATTATACCGAGGTCAACAACCATAAACTGGACACTGATATTATACCGAGGTCAACAACCATAAACTGGACACTGATATTATACCGAGGTCAACAACCATAAACTGGACACTGATATTATACCGAGGTCAACAACCATAAACTGGACACTGATATTATACCGAGGTCAACAACCATAAACTGGACACTGATATTATACCGAGGTCAACAACCATAAAAGATTTGGGTGTCGTGTTTGATCAAAAATTAACGTTTCATGACCATGTTATCGCCACAGCTAAAGAATCTTTTAGACGCTTAGGTTTTGTTCTCCGTAATTCCAATGATTTCCGGAACGGTGGCGTTATAAAAGTTATCTTTGAATCCTTGGTTCGAAGCAAATTGGAGGCAAGTGCATGCATCTGGCACCCGTACGAAAAAACTTATACACTTTTATTGGAGAAGGTACAAAAGGCTTTCCTGAGATACTTGTATAAGCGCACTTACGGATATTATCCATATATGTACCCGACTAAGTTTTGTCTTAGGTTGCCTTGGGTACAATTCCCTGGAGGTCCGAAGATCGAACGACCAGCTGGTGACAATGTGTAAGATTCTCTGGGAGATCATTGATGCTACTGATTTGAACGAGAGGCTGTGCAGATTTTTGGCTCCCAGCAATTACTTTCGGTGCAGGAAGCATAAACTGTTTGCTGTTCCGCTGTGTCGTACGGTAGTACGGTAGCTCGCTCTCAGTCTCCGATTCCTCGAACTTTCAGGGCCTTCAATGCTCTCCTGGCTGCGGCTCCACACTGTGACCTGTTTGCTGGTGAATGGAAGAAGATTTTATCAGAATGCCTGCAGTACTGTGAGATGAATGCGTGATGTATGCGTGATCAATCACTATTGGGAAAGATTTTTTTATAGCATTAATAATCTTCTTGGCATTTGACTTTGTTGTATTGATTGAATTGACATTATTTTGTATTATTATTTTAGTTTTATTTTATCTTTATATTTTAATTGAATCAATTAACCAGACAACATGTGTAGCCTATAAATTTTCTATTTTTAAGTCTTGAATAATTAGTGTTAGTGGTTAAGCCTAATTAGCCTAATTATTATAAATAAATAAATAAATTTACTTGTATTAAATTACATCATAGGATCACCTTTCACTTGTATTAAATTACATCATAGGATCGGCTTTCACTTGTATTAAACTATATCATAGGATCGCTTTTCACTTGTATTAAACTGCATAATCTTATGTTACGGTAACCGCTTTCTATCAGGTGGACCCATATATTTATTTGCCATACGTGTCTAATAATCCGACATTAACAGATGTCTGATATCTTTTACCTTTAGACCAATATACTGGGCTAAGTGGTATGTACTGGGTCAAAGTCATGTTAATCAGCGTAAACACAAAAATATCACCTACATCTCTTGCTTTACCGTTCTGTAAGAAAAGGGAATGAAAACAATTAAAATCATTGTCTGGTAATGAATATCCGTTTGTTTTCAACCGACATGACAGCGCGAATATTGCGAAATATTTATCGACCAAATTATTTCTGAAACCGTCAATCAATGCGTGAAATGGAATTCGGTTGACTGTTCGGTTGTGTTGTGGCGTGGGTCAAGGTATGAGAGGCGAGAAGGGGTAGTTAGAAAGTTTTTGGTTCATTACCAGCCTATATACGGCCCACTGCTGGGTACAGGCCTTGCTACATGGAAGAAACACCACCACGCTGGCCCAATGCGGATTAGTGGCTTGAAGCGATTCCAGTAGCAACCGGGACCAACGGCTTAACATGCCTTTTGAAGCACTAAGGAGCTCGAAGAATAGAAACTTTGGTTGACCCATCCCGGGACCGACCATTTCGTAATCGCAACCAGAACGTTCAAACCACTACGCCACTGGGCTCCAGCTTTTGGTTCAAACAAGAATTAAACACGCACAATAAAAATACCTCCGTTATAGGCGTTGATATTGACTACCGCCGTAATAGGGCTGCTTACGTTACTTTCTAGTAACTGTGTTCCTGCCACGAATAAGGAAAGAAATCAATGTTAGGAGCAGTCTCGTTTCCTATGCTGACTACATACCGCTTTTTCTCAACTTTCATAGGGTAGGCAGCAGTGAGCAATGCACCAAAGAAAAAAAATACGTGTGGTCCTGGATAATATTTTAATTAAAAATAAATGAATATTTTTGCTATTAAAATCTACTTTTTTTTAACAAAGCACGACAAATGACTCAACACCACCTGATGTGAAGCGGTAAGAAGAGTCCATAATTATATGCAAAAACAGCTAGTTCAGACACTGCTCTAGCCGCCTCCACCTTGCCGGCCCCAAAGGTGCTTTTTCACGCCTCTTTTGAAGGAACCCATGTTATAGGAAGGAGGAAACAAATGTGCTGGCAAAGAATTCCAAATTCTGGAAGTACGACAAAGAAACGAGCTACTAAATTTTTTTGTACGTGACGTTGAGGTGGAGACAGTGAATTGACACGTGCTTTTGAGTAGGAGGTGGGAAGGTGGGATAAAGTCAAATAGCTGTTCAGAGCACTCTCCGTGATATAGCCAATAAAAGGCGCTAAGCGACACGATGTCTCGACGCAATTGCAGAGGCTCAAGGTTGTTGGTGACCTCTACATCGCCAACGATACGGACAGCACGACGCTGCAATCTGTCCAGGGCATCGAGGACCACGACACTTGGCGGACCACGGCGGTGATCCCACAAGTGCGAGCAATATTCCACGCAAGACCGGACCTTAGTTTTATAGAGCAGTCATAATTATATCATATAAAATTGATAATTTTAAATAACCCCCGGCGTCATTAATCTAAGACTATTCAGATTATTCTTACGAGCCCAAACACGCTAAGTATATCTGCGGTAATTTTTTGAAGAATTAAGCATCCCACAGACTATTTGATGGTACCGGACCAGGACAAGGTTAGATTGTCTTGTAAATACCACCGTGGTAGCAGTAAACCAAATTTCAAATTAATCGGATCTGTGAAAGTTAGTAAAGCCCTTTTGTCAAGTAGGAAATGAGCTGATAGACATCAAACGCCTGAACTGAACTCAATAAATTATAACTAAGATCCTAATCACGTCTGCTTTAAAAAAAACGGATCAAAATCGGTCCATTCTTATAGGTGCTATGTATGATGTCAGACAGACAATAACAGACACACAGACAGACAGATCAAACTTATAACAGCCTTCTTTTTTCGTCGGGGGCTGACAAGTAAAAAAAGAATTAAAACGTAACAGCTATTATACCCGGTGGTAGTCAAATCGGCACCAATTATTGCGCTATTTTTTGTGTTCTTTCCTCTTAACCCGTCAAGTATCAGATTCCAGACACAATTAATTTTTCAATTGTCTAAGCTTCCGGTGGGATAACGCCGCTTGAGGGATTAAGCGTGATTCCCATTTAAAAAACGTAGTGTGAATAGGCCCTAAGAGATTTTGTATGACTTACTCCTATTGTAGATGTAAAGTCGACGGCACATCAGCCGTAACAGTTTGACCTTGACACCGCCCTTGCTCCGTTCGTAATAGAGGCGGCTTTCGTACTTCAAGCTCACTCAAATGAGGATCATCATCTTCATCACCCGCCTTTTACATCATAATAAATGCTTAAGTCTAAGTTAGTTTTCTACAATTCTCTAGATCAGTGGTCGGCAAAGTGCGGCTCCGGAGCCGCATGTGGATCTTTGGCTCCTTAAGTGCGGCTCTGGCACAAATATCCACGGAAGGCGCAATAATATTTTCATTAAAAAAAACTTGGTAAGAAAAAAGTCTGATTGATGAGAACTTGGAATCATGCCTAAAATTAACAACAACAACATACAAACCTGACTTACTCAAAGTTTCCAAGGAGTTGCACATTGTTCGCATTAATAAATATTTATTAATTATAACATTTAGTTTTATTTAGTGTACTACTTAATTAGTGTAATAAAAGTTTACTATACAAGCAGATTTAGCTCCCAATTTTTTTTATAAATTGTTATAATGTTCATATTTGGCTGTTCGACTCATAAGTTAGCCGACCACTGCTCTAGATTAGAATAAAAACAAGTCCGGGGTCGGGCACAGTGAGAGTGCTCTAACCACTGAGTTGAGAATTACTACTGGTCTTCTTGCTTTTGGATTGTAAGCTGACAGCAGACATCATCACCAGCCTGCATACTTCCCACTGCTGGGCACAGCCATCACACCGATGCTCAGTAACAACCGGGACCAACGGCTTAATAGCCTTGTGAAGCACGGAGGACCTCGAGATCACAAATTTTGATTGACCTAAAGATGCTTTGTTTTCCTAATCAAAATAGGTAAAAATAAAAATAAAATAAAATAAAAAAAAAGCCTTTTATTTCCAGGAAATTTACATTTCTTAAAGTCTATGTATGTGTTAGTTTTGTTTAGGTAATTCTATGTTATTTATTTCTCTTGCTTATTTTTTTTACATATGTTTTTATTATAAATATATAATATATTTTGTGGATCCTATGTATTATTTTGTCGTATTTATTGTTACTTAATTTTATTTCATTTAATCTACCGGAACCCCATAATGGGTGAAGGCCTCCTCCATTGATGCCCATTTGACTCTGTCTTCAGCTGCTTGTCTCCAGTTTGGACCAGCTATTGCTTTAATATCATCTTCCCATCTTGTAATAGGTCTACCTCTTGAACTCAGAGCGTTTGTTGCTTTAGTTATTTTTCTTATTTTAGTGTGTCGTATTTTATCTAGCTTTATTAAAATAATAACAGTCATTCTATTATATTTATTTATTTTCACAATACATTTATCAATACGTAATACTAATGGGTTGTGCCCAAGTAACAAGAAATAGCCAAACATATTTAAAAAGTTGTGATCCGTGATTATATTTCAACAATTTTAAAACCAAAATCTCGCCTGTTTCTTCCTCTTCAAACCCATTTAACGACGCGTCACGGCTAAATTCAAATAATTCCTGTGATAATTCCCACTGAATATTTATAAAACATTTCTCGGTTTCTGCGCCGATGTGTTTGCTCTCGAGAAGCGCAAATTCAAAGTCTGCTTTGAGTTTGTAATTGTTTAACAAATTAAGGTTTGCCCACTGAGCTTAATTAGGTTAATTTACCATTGGAGTTGTAAAGTGATGAAATTAGAAAAGCTAGGAGGGTGTAATGGACTGGCCTGTTTAAAAAGTTTTTATTTTCTTTATTTAAACTCTTTTTTGGAGGGACTCGCTGGCTCATCAGTTGCTTTCGCTGACGAAAGTAAGACATCTTGCGCCATGGTTACACTTTGATGCATTACTAATCGAGTTCTAGTACTCTTCCGAGCTTAAACTTAAGTAAGCACTTCAAATATTTGTGCCCAATTTCAATGCACGTCCAAAATAAGGCAACTAAATTAAATCTAAGGTGTGTAGATCGAATATACTTTCATCATCATCATCATCACCAGCCTATATACGTCCCACTGCTGGGCACAGGCCTTCCTACATGGGAGAAACATATGAGGAGTTTTGGCCACAACACCACCACGCTGGCCCAATGCGGGTTGATGGGTTAAAGCGGTTGCAGGAACAACCGGGACCAACGGCCTAACGTGCCTTCCGAAGCACGGAGGAGCTCGAGATAACAAACTTTGGTTGACCCATCCCAGGATCGACCATGGCGAAAGTTGCTTTGTTTTTCCTATCGAAACCAGAGTGCTCAAACCAATACGCCACCGAGCTCCTCTGAATAGACTTTATTAGCATCAATATTTTTCTTTTCTAGCGGACATTTTTTATCATTTTACACTCCGCCCGATGGTTAGCTGTTACCGTAGCCTGTAGACTGTACTGTAGCTCGTAGCATTTAAGGGTAGCTTCCGGGCGGTACTCACACGTTGCTTACCTATTAAAAAATTTTAAACAAAAATTAAAACCGACTTCAAAAAACTGAAAAGGATAAAATAATTAAATTTAAGTAGGTATTCATCCCCTAGAAACATATTTTTGGAGTCGGTGCTTCACTTTCTATTGTTTTTGGAAACCACTTAGCACCAACTCCAAAAATATGTTTCTAGGGGATGAATACCTACTTAAATTTAATTATTTTATCCTCTTCAGTTTTTTGAAGTCGGTTTTAATTTTTGTTTAAATTTTTTTTTCACAATTTTTAGTGGTAACTTTCTACGGTCGAAGCTAGATGGGTGACCGTAAACTTATATTGTTTCCTACTATCGTAAAGTTTCACTAAAAAGTCATTTGAAAAGCAAAAATTCGCAATTTCGCTTATGTAGACGACTTAATAATTTAAGTTTTTTTAAATTTAAAACCAAAGTACCCAACTGTTTTTGAAAAAAAATTTATGGGACCAAATGGCAGCTATTCCGCATCGAACAAAAAAAGAATCACGTAAATCGGATCAGTGATCTCGGCGTAATCGGTGTACATACATAAAAAAAAAACATACCAGCCGAATTGAGAACCTCCTCGTTTTAGAAGTCGGTTAAACATTAAAAGAAAGCGTTACAGGTTAGTCCTACCTAACCCCTAAAGAGCTTTAGTGACCATACTTGCCGCTACTAGGTGGTAGGCCCGTATGTAGGGTCGTCTGGATAGGTACCACCGCCTTCCTTTCTTATTTTAGCCGTGAAACAGAGTAATAACTGGGCATGGACGGCATTTCATCTTAGGCCTCAGGATGACAACGCACCTGCAATATCAAGTGATTTTTCCTTGTTATTGCAGGTGTCTATAGGCGGCGGTAACCGCTTACCATCAGGTGGGCCGTCAGCTTATTTGTTATCTAGTTGTATAAAAAAATACAAAGAATATAAACAACAAAGTATTGTTAAGGCGATACATCAAAAAAAGGTCGCTGAAACATTTTACGGATCTGAAAATCAGATGTACAGACAACAGCACGTCAAGTGTGACAGTTGCACTGCCAAAACCGCCTCTATTACGAACGCAGTAAGGGCGGTCTCAAGGTCGAACTGTTACGGTTGATGTGCTGTCGACTGTACATTCCTTTAAATATTTATCTAGACACGTGTAGAACCAAAATACGATTAAAGGATTTTGCCTCGATACATCTTATTTCCGAAAGGATGTCTTAAAACCGCGCTGCATACGTGCCCGTGCCATTTATGAAACTCCCGGGAGTCTTATAATTATTAAAATACCACTGTATCATGAATGTGGCTTGACAGATTTAATGAATGGACATTTCATACAAGGAAATGTCAACAAAATCGAAATCATGTTTAAATTATCTGTGCAGGCGAACTAAACATTATTTTAATAGCGTCTTATTCTCAAATGAAAAGCTAATGCCTGGGGATAAAGATTATCAAACTTATAAATGAGAAACGATGAACAAATAAAAGATGTGTCTTCCCTAAATACCAAAGAAAAAGAATTTTCCATTTACGCGCTCTCCAAGTCTGGGTAAAAATAACAAATCCTCAGAAGACAATATTAAGTCTGAAGGCTTAGGGCCTGTGTGGAGGCTCAACGCTAAAGGAAAACGTACAAAGCGTCTTAAGTCTAACATAACAGAGGCTTAAAAAAATATTCATCTGCATTATTTTAAAGATAAAAAATTATTGAGCACCGAAATAAAATTGGTTATATTATTGACAGTGATTGGTTTAGTTATTATTGTTATTTAGGTCATCATTAAATTTGGTGGATTTTGGTCTAAATGGGCAGGTCGAGGTTGTGATCATAATAGTAGATATGCTGTGCAATACTATACAAAAATCTTTCTTCCTTTCTATTGGCATTATTGTCAATCGAAGTTTGTAATCTTGGGCGTCACCATTGAGCTATTAATGGGCGTAACCGTTTTTTACTGCAACTATTTTATGCACATTGGTAGTGTGTAGCCCTAAATCGCCATGTCTTTCGCACGTGTGCTGTGCCCAGAAGTGGAACGTATAAAGGTTTTTGTAGACGACAGTAACAAAACCGGATATTTAGAAAAAATATGTAAACTGGAAAAAGGTTCTAAATAAGGCGGGAACCAAAACAGCGACCAGTATTCGCTGGCCCAATTTTTCAGCTTAAATATTTTTTCTTAATGCTTATCAAGCGATTAGTTTATTGTTTGTTACCAAATTAATGAAAAAAGAAACTGATACCTTACATAAACCTTTTTAAGCACACTCATGTCAAATTAATTTAAGATAGACAGTAATAATATATGCTGTGTTCACCTTTGAGTAGTTGTGCATTAAGCTTTTAGGAAGTATAATTTTTTAAGTGCTAAAATGTAACAACTGTAGGTGATCTAAATAAAATAAAAAATAATTAAATCCCAACTCTCAAAACCGCACACAAAATTCCCACCTATTTTATTTGAAATCCAGAAAAAGCCACAGTGATTCCTTAAAAGCCTCCTCTTAGAATTCCGGGCTGTGAGAAAACATCAGTCTTTTTAATAGCCTGCAAAACAGGTGCAAGCTCACCACAGACTGTACGCGACTTAATTAAGCACAAGCCCCACTTAAAGTTATGCTATCATTAGCTAAGCTGATTCGGCCCGCATAGTTTAACATTACAGTCAAATTTGAAATATGTTTAATGCATGTCATTTAAGAGAGAAAATAATAAATAACAATAATATTTACTCATCATGATCATCATTTTAGCCGAGAGACGCCCACTGATGGGCATAAGCCTCTTCCAGAGATATCTAAGCCGATTCGGTCCTGCGCTGCCCGCATCCATCGGCTTCCCGCGACCCTTACCAGATCGTCGGTCAGACCTTGAGGGGGGCCTACCAACGCTGCGTCTCCCGGTACGTGGCCGCCACTCGAGGACCTTTCCGCCCCAATGAACGTCACTCCTCCTTGCAATATGGCCTACCCACTGCCACTTGAGGTTCGAAATTTTTCGGGCTAAATCGGCGACCTTAGTTCTCCTGCGGATCTCATCATTTCTGATTCGATCATGCAGAGAAACCCCGAGCATAGCGAAATCCCCATTGTGCGCCTAAAGGCCCTCTCCATTGCCCTTTGGGTGACATTGAGCCTTCTTGTAAGGTCTATTGTAAGCGGCCACGTCTCAGTTCCGTAAGTCATCACTGGCAACACACACGAACTAAAAACTTTCGTCTTGAGACACTGCGGTAGTTGGGCCCAGAATGTGCTGTGAAACTGCCCAGCCGAGTTGGATCCGTCGATTAACCTCTTTCTGGAGCTTGGACTTACCAAGTTGGACTATTTATCCCAGGTAAACATATTCGTCAACAACTTCCAGTGTTCACTCACTCACACCTATTACCTAGCCCTAAATAAGCATCATTAAGAACTTGTGTTAAGGATAATAGGTAACGGAGAAATATTAATAATAATATTTGTATAAATATTAGAAATAAACATATAAACTATGACTCGTGAACAAATGCTCGTTCTCATCATACAAACATTTGCTCCTTCCGGGATTCGAACCTGGGACCCCTGACCGAGTAGCCGGTCGTCAACCAGAGATATTAAAATAATCATAACAGTACATCGACTTGTTTGAGTATTTTTGATATTTATTAAAGTTACGAATTCAGCCGTACACTCCATTCAAGCCAATAAATTCTGCCTGTAGTTATGTTAAGTAAGTACTCGTTATATTATAAAATAAAACTATAATACAAACAGATAATTCGATTCTGAAATTAAGTATTTTATAATTTTATTTTAAATCATAATAAATGTTTTTATATAAAACTATCTAGATTAGAATAAATACAAATCCTGAGGCGGTAACAGTGTCAGTACTCTTATCACTGGCTTGAGAATTACTACTGGTCTTTATATTTTTGCGTTGTAAGCTAACGGCAGAAGTCATCACCAGCCTGTGTACTTCCCACAGCTGGGCACAGGACTTCCTACGTGGGTGAATCACATGAGGAGTTTTGGCCATCACATCACCACGCTGGCCCGATGCGGGTTGTTAGATTATGACGGTTGCAATAACGTGCCTTCGGACGGACGGACGCTCGGAGCTCGAGATAACAAATTTTAACTGACCCATCCTGAAATCGACCATCACGAAAGATGGTTTGTTTTCGTATTTATTAGCTTACAATGTTAGCACAGAAAGACTTACTATGTGGAATTCGTTTGAAGTTACATCTGAAAACTCATATATTTTAGCATAGCTTAGCTTGCAGTGAGGCTTGCACTTATCAAGTGGGAAACCTCATAAAAAGTTGTTAATTAATTACCCTAATATAAAATGCTGTGTATACAATATTCAAGAAAAGGAAACTGTGTTTTGTGTTAAAAGAAAGAGCGACGAAATGTTATTGGGTAATAAAATTAAAGAGGTACAGTCGGACTTAGAAGTTGCTTACCACTTCAGTACCATGCCGCAACAACTAATGCGTTGATATAGCCCGGCACGGTAATAACTTTTAAGAGACACATTATTACTGTACCAGTGCAATATACAGGGTGGTACCTTCAATACGACAATACATTAAAACATGGGCTATATTAGTTCATAGAAATGGTTTGCCACTTTCAAAAACATCGTAATCATTTGATAATTCGTGACATTTCTATTAAATAATGCAGCTAATGTTAATGTTATTACACAGCATGAGTACACGATTGCTGTAAGTGTTTTAGATTGGTCTCGACTGTAGCGGCAGGGTTGGCTTTCTGTATACTCTTCAGGATCAAAAATTCTTACCTTGTTGACTGAGTTGGTAGCTTGAAAAATGTTAAATCTGGATTCAATATAGATGAATTTAAGCATCCATAAACTAAACAATACAAAATAACTTCATGGCATGATTGTAGCGAAGTAAATAAACGCGCCGGAGTATCATCGGTCGTCGTCTCTGCGTAACTGGACTGCAGTTGTCCTCCCAAGTATGGTGACCTTGACAAGAAAACACCCCCTCACAAATTGGAACCAAAGTGGTCGCGTACTGTACGGCTTCAGAGAAACTTTCTCCCGCGTACGCTCAAGTTGTGGAATGAGCTCCCTGCAGAGGTTATCTCGAATGAGTACAGCATGGGGTTCTTCAAAAAAGGCGTGAAAAGGTTTTACAGGGTCGGCAACGCGCAAGTGACCGCAACCGCTTACCATCAGGTGGGCCGTATGCTTGATTGCTACCTTAGTTGGTATAAAAAAAACGGCCGTTTTGTATGAAGACAGAATACTGTTTGTTTTATTATTATTATTATGTGGTAATAGAGGCGGTTTTTGTAGTGCAGCTGTTAACTTTGATGTTATGTCGTCTGTACATGCAAGGATTTCCTCATCCTCGAGCAAACAATATTAGCAACATATTAATCTGGAAACTCCCAAACATTTGCAATTCGTCACTCGCAAAAGAATCTCCCAAATCGATTTGCTGCAATATCGGCTATAACCCGATAAGAGTTCCCATGAATAAATTCCCACTTTGACATAACTTTCTGGTAATTTCCCAAAGGGAAAGAGGTTTGCACTTCTGTGATGACGTAATATTGGAGTTGGTGATCATTTGAGAACGAACGCGGATATCTATGTCATACCAGTATGAAATATTACAAGACATTTAATTAAAGCAAACAGGTGCTATTGTAAACTAAATAAACAATATAGAAATACAAACATCTTAACTATATTATAATTCATAATTCATAATTCATTCATATTGATCTAGTGAAGGATGATCCCAATTCCAGAAATGTTCACCAATTCATAGACATAAGCCAGTAATACACATCTAATATGAAGGGGCATATGTCCAGCGGTAGACTGTTGTGGGCTGATGATAATGATGATTATTGATGATGCAGCAACCAAGGACTTAATACATTACCTTTATTTTAGTTGGTGCCTTCTATGAAATCTCCTATCATAAACATATCTGTCCATGACTAGAAAAAATCGCAAACTTTAAGACAGTACAAGCATATTTCGTAAGAAAAGCATTGTATGAACAAATGGGGATCAAAATGACACTGTTCTTAACTAGATAAAGTAAGAAAAAACTCCAACCAGTAAAGAACAAGTCTAATTTCCTCCCTGAAATATAACCTTGTTTCAACCAATCGCGACAGATGTATACCTAGTAAATATACACAACAATCAACAAAATTAAATTTTTCATAAGTGCATACTTTCAGAACAATTCGCTAAATAAATTTTGATTTAAAATAAAACCCTCACGACGTTGTTTCAAATTACGCCATTTATAAGAAAATGGCTGCAGCCTCAGCTGCAGCTGAGAAAACTTCTTTAAAATGTCAAGTGGATTGTCTAATCCTTATGGTCTAAGGTTGCTGGCTTTAAAATGTCCAGTGATTGGTCTAGTCTTAATGGTCTAAGTTTGCTGGATTCGAAATTCAATTCCACGTCTAATTATTCATGGTTTTGTTTTATTTTGTCCATAATTGGGGTCTTTACCTTATTTCCTCAAAAGAAGTTTTAGGTACAAATTTTTCCTGAACCGTAAACGATATTTTTATTACCGCCCAGAGACTGTAAAAGCATCATTCCTCATTGGGACGAATTATGTAAATGTGCACACCCTCATTTGCACAAAGCCTCCCTGAAAGAGACCCCTGGGGTCGTAAAACTATTAAGAGAATCGTACAATACAAAAGAATACATTTATTAACGATTCTCTATTGTAATATAATTCCCGAAGGTAATACTCAACTGGACGTATTATGTAATAAAATATATTTGATGTAATAAAATATATTGTCTTTAATAGTCCATATTCATTTTTAATGCGTGCGTCTGAAAGGCCCAGGCAGTCGCTTTTTCACTATGAATTTTGTTATCAACACCAACCTATATACGTCCCACTGCTGGGCACAGGCCTTCCTACATGTTAGAAACCCAGCCAGAGTTTTAGGCCATAATACCTGGTGGGTTAAAGCGGTTGCAATAATAACTGAGGTCCAACGACTTAAGGTCTATTCACACATATCAGACAAGCCTCAGTTCCGGCACAGATCCGGCACAGTTCCGTATCAGTGCGAAATATTATTTCATACATTATCTATGAACGTATCTCCACTTGTCCGTTCAGTGACGGCTCAGTGCTCTCAGTGTCCGTTCCGGCGTGGTTCCGGCACGGAAGGTATCGTCGACAACGATATTTTTTGTCGGACGGACCGATCACTGACGGATCTCGGACGCCGACATCAACAAAAACAAAATAGTGGACGAGCGATTAATAGAATTGGTTCGTGAATATAGAGTTTTATCTCTATTTAGAGATGATTTATCTCATGCAAAGTATATGGATACGAAATACAATCACGATTGACGACGGACACGTTTTCACTGAAGCTCCGTGAACTGAGCGGGCACTGACATGTGTGAATTGAATCACTGACGCAACTGATACGGAACTGTGCCGGATCTGTGCCGGAACTGAGGCATGTCTGATATGTGGGAATCGACCTTTAACTTGCCTTTCGAAGCACAGACAAAGACATATTATCTAATCTGTGGCACGGAGGAGCTTGAGATTAAAAAGGGGACGGTCTTTTTTGGGCTTTTATTCCGAATAATTTTGAACAGCAATGTAATATAGGTATCTCTTTAAAAAACTAATTGAATAAGCTACTCGATTATAAATCAATCGGATTTCTTGAGCTGCGTGTTTATCTAAAAATGAAACAAATTTTCCAGCAGAAACTTAACGCAGATTTTATATTTTCGCAAGTTGCAAAAAATGTCAATAGCACCTATTGTTGTATTGTCTACTAAATATTTGAATTTATCACTAGAAGCAGCTGCAGCTCCATATTTTAAAAGTAAAAAGTAATGGTTGTTATACTCATGGCATAACAGAACGCAAAAAGCAACTTTAGAGGCATTTTTATGTTCGTTTTTAAAAATAAACGGAGGGCTGTAAAATCATTTTGAATGCACAAAAAATCTCAATAGTTGTACCTTTTCACCTTAATTAAAATTATTTGAGGCCAAGCATACATTTTGTGGTCCTCTCCCTTGATAAACCCATCCGGAATCGACCATGGCGAAAGTTGCTTTGCTTTCGTAATGGGAACTTGTGCGTCAAAACTATTAGGCTCGTAGTGCTCCTTATATTAAAGATAAAAATATATTTATCAAATTTCATCTGAATCTGTCTGCGGTTACTTTCGCCATAATAACATTAGTTATGGATAGAGTATGGTTTATGTACATACGACAGCACATCCAGTGTAACAGCCACACTACGAAAGCCGCCTCTATGGCGGTCTCAATGTCAAACTGTTATGCTTGACGTGCCGTCGACAGTATATTTATCCTTCATCGAGTATTCGTAACAAATGTAATGGATATTTTGGTCATGATAATTGAATTGAGTGTTGTATTATCTTTAAAGAAGGTATAACTCCAGATTTACCACTGCAATATAAACGCTAGGTGTATTACAATACAGTCTATAATTGTGATCTCAAGTATTGCTTTCTCAGAAGGCAGTGATTTTTTCAAACTTGATTAATGAACAAGCAACTCCTTAGGCTTGGCATTGAGTAATTATTTCCCGATGACGTCAGAAGACGCCTGTTAAGTGTGTTGCGACAAAATGACGTATAATGCGTACACTTAGCCAAATTTCATAAAAAATAAAAGAATAAAATATTATTTATTGTAGACTATTAATAATAATAACAAAATACGCGTAGGTACAGTCAAGTGCAATAATATATAATATACACACTTTGGAAATTTTAGCACCTTTATTGACTTCGGAATACGAGTCAGTATTATTGCACTTGAATTTACTTACTATAGAGTGGTAGGGCATAGGTGGTATTTATTACTCGAATTTGAAAAGCGTTAACGTTTAAGTTTTTACGATTCGAAAGAGCTTCTTGAATAAACATATTTTTGTTTTTGTGGCACGGCTTAGCATACAAAACTATCAAGCCAAAAATATTGGAAGCAGACAAACGGACTCCCATAAGTCTTTACATGCTTATGCAAGTCCGGCTAGACTAAATAGTTGTCAGAGGATTTTTCTAAAAACAGTTTATTTTTGTTGAGTAAAAGCAATTTTAGCTTTACATTTACAAAAATACTTAGTCAATAATTTCTTTATTGTTAGACTTTTCAAAAATCCTCCGATAACATTTAGATTGGCCTATATTGCATATGCATGCACGGTTTGTTAGAATAGGTTTCCTCGTTTTGAATATTTTTGATTAGAAAATATGTATTTCATCTGGCAATAACGCTCTTCATCGACCAACTGGGGTGGCAAGGCACGCAGAAGATCGTATCAAAAAATACTACCTTGTAGTAAATTTGACAACATAGGATGTCAACGCTTTCTCCTGATTTTTACAGGGCAAGCAACGTGTGGGTAGTGCCCAAGGTGCTACGAGGGTCTATAGGCTATAGTAACAACTCGTTAGTGGTACCCAAGGTGCTACAAGCGTCTATAGGATACAGTAACAACTCGTGAGTGGTACCCAAGGTGCTACGAGCGTCTATAGGCTACAGTCACAACTCGTGAGTGGTACCCAAGGTGCTACGAGCGTCTATAGGCTACAGTCACAACTCGTGAGTGGTACCCAAGGTGCTACGAGCGTCTATAGGCTACAGTCACAACTCGTGAGTGGTACCCAAGGTGCTACGAGCGTCTATAGGCTACAGTAACAACGCGTAAGAAGTACCCAAGGTGCTACGAGCATCTATAGGCTACAGTTATAACGCGTGAGTTGTGAACAAGGTGCTACGAGAGTCTATAGGCTACAGTTATAACGCGTGAGTTGTGCCCAAGGTGCTACGAGCGTCTGTAGGCTGTGGTAACCGCTTAACATCAGACTAGGCTGTGTCTAGTCTTTGCCACCCTTGGCCTATCAAACTAAATCACCTATTAAGAAATAAAAAACAATAAACAAGTTTTAGACATATAGTACAACTAAATATGAATTTCGTAATTATAATAAATGCTAACAACGCAAAGAAACTACACCTTAAAACTTATTTACTCTTATTCCTAAAATTTCAAGCAATACCATTCATAATTTAAAAGAGAATTCCAAAAGACGTGAGTGAAATACTGCAGTATCTACGCTGAGGCACTCATTACATTGTTGGGGTTCCGCAGGCGATACAGACGGTTGTGAACCATACGATATTTTAACTAAGTATTCCACACTTTAAAGGAAAGGCTTGTATTTAACTGAGCATCATACTAACATAACCAACGAAACAACGAAAATACTAAGTAAGATACAGTGGTATGTTCTTAAAACGCTCCATATAAAACCTGCGGAACAGATGAGGTCACATGTTACTATATTATTAAAAAAAATGTATGGAAAAACGTTCTTTTCTTCTTTCTTATATAAAAAGCTCGACTCGCAAATTTAGTTACCATACTCCTCCAAAACGGCTTGACCGAGTTTCATGAAATTTTATATGTATATTTAGTAGGTCTGAGAATCGGCTACTGTCTATTATTTTTCTTTTTTGACATTTTTTTTATGGCAAAACAGTATGGGCATACTGACAAAATTAATCATAACTATATAATATGTATATTTTTACTTATAGTTGTCCTAATATTAGTTGTTTTGATTGATGTAAGCAATCCAATACCCCTATAATTTTTGATCTAGGTGTTTCGAAAAAAATGATCATTTTTATATTTTTGAAGCCGTACAATTTCAATACTTGTAAGTTTGAATTGTTTTTGTAGGTAACAGTAGCATATTTTACCGAATTTGTAAAAAAAATCTCCACATTCAAACTTAGGCAACATCCCTAATAAAACGAAAATTCTTCATTTAACACGCGATTGTTATCTACTATAAAAATAAACTAAAAGCACATTTACGAAACTTATCACACACGTGTCACGTGTCTGTGTGATAAGTTTCGTAATATGTTTTTAGTTTATTTTTACACACACACACACACGCGCGCTCGCATGCATATACACACACACACACACACACACACACACACACACGCACGCATATACTTGTAGACACTATACACATATTTATGTTTATTGTAATATATTTTACTTGTCCCTTTTCTTTATAGCTGTTTCATGAATATTTTTTTCTTTTTCTTTTTGTAAGCTTAGAACTTTTCATTAGTAGTTATGTTGTTAAGAGCGAAGTCACCTGGCACAGGCATTTTTGCTTAAAAGTTGACTCCGGTCACTATTCTTAAAATTTTAAAAAACATATTGCAGAAAATAAATAAATTATTAAAATTATTATTATTAATTATTGTCTTTAATCCAAAATCTAGCGAACCCTTTGAACTTACAGGTTCACTCTTACCCAAGTTTAGAGAACGCAAGAACTGGTTCTTTGTTTCCACACCTGCGACGTGACAATTAGACCCTTCGTAAGAGCGTGCCCTTTTGATTGTGACTTAGGTTCGTATGTTTCAAATCCGTGCTGTAGCATCGAGAATCATTCCTCAAACTAAGGACTAAAAAATGCCAAGAAAATTTGACCAATATTGAGCCATTTCGTTTATATATAGTAGATGATTTCATAGATATGTACAAAAAATATTATTTTAATTAAGAGGGTAGTTTTCGAAATAAATGTTTTTTTATTAATGCAGGTCATCGGTGGGCGGCGCGGCGCTATGTTTGAAATTCATTGCATGGGCCGCGCGGGTCACAGTGACGGTCCAAGGAACATCGTTATTAGAAATTGAACTAGTAGTTCATATTCCATTAATGTTTTTTTCTTATTATTATAAAGCATTCTTATTTTTATAGACTTTTTAAAGATCTTGTTGAAATTGTTTAAGTTTCCAAAAAATTTTAGGAAATTACATTTTTCATTTGATGATTTTAGTTTATTCAATTAGAGAAAAAAGACTGCGATAAAAAGTGATGTTAATAGATATTTTTTGTTTATTATTTCATATTCTGAATACAAAAGTACCGTCGTAAAAAAACTAATAATATATTTTGCAACATAACTCAAAAACTTTGAACAAAAATTCGAAACCAAGCAGTAAGTAGGGTTCCTGGCGCCGCGCGGGTCACGTTGCTTGTAGAAATGCAGAATAGGCGTGACCAGCGACGTTTAACGAACGTCCAAATATTGGTATAGCTTACCGGTCACCGGTGACCCCCATGGCTTCAATGGAAGTACATGGTGCCGGTCACCGGTGACCCCCATGGCAGCTAATGTGTTAAGCAGTGTACGTAATAATCCAAAACAAAATAAACTAAAATTACACAATTTTTAGTGATAACTTTCTAAGGTCGAAGCTAGATAGGTGACCGTTAACTTATATTGTTTCCTACTATCGTATCGTTTCACCAAAAAGTCATAGGAAAGCAAATATTCGCAATTTCGAATACGTAGACGACTTAATGATTTTAGTTTTTTTTTATTTAAAACCAAACTACCCAACTGATTTTGAAAAAAAACTTATAGCACCAAATGGCAACTATTCCGCATCGGACCAAAAAAAATCACGTAAATCGGATCAGTAATCTCGGCGTAATCGGTGTACATACATAGAAGAAAAAACATAGCGGCCGAATTGAGAACCTCCTCGTTTTTGAAGTCGGTTAAAAAGGGCTATGTATATATATTACAACCAATTCAATTTATAGATATTTACTTTGTATTTTGTTGAGCATGTTGAAGACAAATAGCTTAATTTTCCATTTCAGTGTCTCCGCATTCGGGTAAAAATGAAAGCCACGATAAAACATCCGCGTAGCTCACTGCTGCAACGAATACTTGCACAGCAGCTTGCGAAACATTAATGTTACAATTTATTCACGGTGCTGCATGACGTAGGCGATCCCTTCGTCGTGTATGGACTGCATATTAGGAGAGTGAATAGTAAATAGGTCCAGTGTAATTACTGGGCATGAAAGGCATTTTGTCTTAGGCCCCAGGATGTTAATGCACCTTGTTTACCGGGAGAAATCTGTTTACGGACCTACCTACCGCCGGCGAAGAATCTGGCTTGTGTGGGGCTCATCCAGCGTTTAAATTGACCCTGGGAATACCCGATAAAACTCCTGGATAACTGCCATTCTTTTCGCTGAGGTGCTCCACAAAATTTGTACTACGTTTTAAGACTATATCAGAAATAAACAGCTGCACTAATTCTACTATTACTAGGTGGTAGGCCCGTATGCAGGGTCGTCTGGGTAGGTACCACCGCCTTTCTTATTTCAGCCGTGAAACAGTTCGCTGTGTTTCGGATTGAAGGGAAAGGTAGCCAGTGTAATTACTAGGCATGGGCGGCATTTCATCTTAGGCCCCAGGATGACAACGCACCTGCAATATCAAGTGATTTTTCCTTGTTATTGCAGGTGCCTATAGGCGGCGGTTACCGCTTTCCATCAGGTGGGCCGTCAGCTTGTTTGTCATCCAATTGTATAATAAAATAAAATAAAACAATTTGGTTTATTTATAACAACAGAATGCACCATAAACGCAATAAAGATTCCCATCGACCCTTGAAGGCTCCATAAACTAAGCACAGTGACAAGCGCTCTGCATACGTAAGCGAAAGCAATTAAGCGCATCTGGTCTAGCTTGAGCACAACGCATGTACACGATGTTGGCATAACGCCCAAGTAATTAGCTATATTGTTTTTATTATATAGTAATACTAGCGTTATATGTGTGGCTGCGAAGTCTTCAAATGAAATTTCACAGGATGTCTAAGAGCGACAGCGAGTCTGTGAAATTTACTTTACCCTGAAACTTCTGGATTTTACGCTCCTGAACGGACTACGGATTGTATTTGCAATTTTAAATAAAATGCAGAAGTTTTTACTAAGAACACGGAAAGCGTCGCGTAGGGCGCAGAAAAAATATTTGGTTGAGGAACATCCGAGAGTGGAAAGGAATCACACCCGTCGAGCAACTGTTTCGTATCGCGATGGTCGAAGGGTTTGCGAAGCTAGCGGCGGGCTTCATTATAAAGAGGTAGGAGAGAGAGAGAGGTTTTGACAACGTCTAACAAACAACATTAACAAAACAAAGACATTATCTACTCACCCGTGAGCCCATGACCCGAAAACATGTATTCGTGTTTATATGACACGATCTCCTTGGCCGGGACTCGAACCCGGGACTCCTGACCGAGCAGCACGTAGCTTGCGGTACTGAACACTCGGTCACCCGGTTGACAATACACACTAATATATCATCATACTATACACTCTAAATAATATACATGGACATAGTATTTGTTACATAACATACGAATAGTCATATAAATAATACTAAGAAGTAATAGTTCAAAATTGTATAATAAATTTCTTTCTTCATACAAATAGTTCCGGCAGTATATTATACATATACATTTACCAAACACCTTGTAAAGACAGCGAGCGCCAGTGGGCTGGTAAGAGTCTACGGTAAGACAATTAGAAACCTCAATAAACTTCTCGGCAGGGTCACCAATAACTTACAGAATGAAGAACTCAAGTAGCAATTAAGTGTTGGAGCGCGGACGAATTGTGCGCCCAATTGCGAGGTAAGTTAGGTTTCAATGGAGTCTAATTACCTGAAGAAGCTTTTCAGGTGCTTTAGATATAATTTTTTTATCCCTACCCATTACATTTCTGGGTTTAGAGACCTTGGAACGACGAATGAGGCTGTAAAGTGCTGCTTTCCTAAACGCTAGTTACCTTATTATTTTTTCTTTACCGACAAATGCGGACGGTTCGCTTGATGTTAAGCAGTCACGTAGCCTATAGACCATTATTATGTCTGGTATACCTATGTGGCGTAACAGGCTAAATTGTCTTGGCACACTTAACAATGAGGTAATGACAGGCTATTAATCAGACTCGATAAAGGGCCCACGTGTTGGAGCGTTGCCGATCAGATCCGGGGTTATTGAATATTTAGCTTACGGCGTCCCGGTTCTGAAGGCAATGTGCCAATATGCAAGCCAGAGAGATACTTATTGACATATTATATTTGCTACTCGAACCCACGCTGTCTATGGTCATATCCTCAATATCATCATTACAGGCCATTAAACGAAGAGATTAAACGTCACGACTCTCCTGTTCAAAGCTTTCAGAAAACTGCAGTAGGTCCTCAATCTGAACTCATTTTTCCAATTATTGCAAAAAAATCGACTGTTGGGCAAGGAGCTCCCTAATGATTTCCACGACATTATGTGCTGATCTGCATGCATCTGCAACCTTCACCGAATCACTTCACCATCATGGAGCGAGCATACTCGGAGTTTCTCTTAGGGGTCGAATTGTAAATAAGGAGAACCGTAGAAGAACCAAAGTCACCGACATTGCTCATCGACTTGCAAAACTTGTGCTAGTGGAAAGGACACATCTCTCGCAGAACCAATAGCCTTTTAGACAGAAACTTTTTGCAGTAGTGGCTACGGTCCAGAAGACTTAGCGTGGGCAAGCCTCTAGGACGGTGGATCGACAATCTGGTGAAGGTTGCAGGTAGCCGTTGAGTGCATTCAGCGCATGAACGATCGTCTTGAAAACCTTTAGGCAATGCCAGTAATGGCTTCTGGCTGAAACGATGATGATGATGATGATGATCCAAGGTGCTATGACCATCTATACGCTGCGGTAACAGCTTATCATCAGGCGGGCTGTGCGTTTATTTGCCACCCTTGCGTATAAAACAGAAAAAGGTAATAATCCACTTCAAACGCGCCTTATCGTATAAATCTCTGAACCAATATATCTCCGTTACCTGGCATCGCGTTTGATATATCGGAACAGGTAAAATAAAGGCAGTGCTTTAGTTCCGGCTGAATGCTGAACAGGAATTCGTTTTATTTTTATTTAAATGCTTTGAATACGCACCACAAATACCCACGTATTTTTAGGGTGCGATGCAACCCCGGAGCAGGAAGTAGAGAGAGAACAACACGTACATTCCATGTAACTGTTTTTCAAGCGTAACCGCACTACGAAATCCGCTTCTATTACATTAGGAGTAAGGGTCTCAAGTCAAACGGTTACGCTTGATACTGTCGATTGTACATTGTCACTAATAATCCTAGACTGTTCTTGAAATAATTTATTTTACAACTAGATAACAAACAAGCTGACGGCCCACCAACAAGGAAAAAATCACTTCGTGCAATACCAAGGTGCGTTGTCATCCTGAGGCCTAAGATGAATTGCCTTCCATGTTCAGTAATCACATCACCAATTATGAACCACTGCGGGCGCAACAGCGCACAACTTTTAGTGGGAACTACCTGTCCTTAAGCGATAGGTACCCCGTGAACTTGAATATGTTTTTGCCGTTACAGAGTGGAATAGAGAAAATAATTTACTTCTCAGCGCGCGAAAGCGATAAGTGAAAAAGAATTTATTTATTAACAAAAATATAAAAATATTTTTTTTAAGTAAAACCCCCGGCCTCATTAATCATCTACGTAACACCATCTCATTAAGACTATTCTTATGTGGCCAAACACTATATCTGCTGTAAGTTTCTGAAGAATTAAGCTTTCGGCAGACTTTTTGATGGCATAGGATTAGCATAAGGTTAGTATGCCATGGGAATGTCACCGAAGTGACAGTACACCAAATTTCAAATCAATCTGATTTGTGAAAGGTAGTTGCAGGGGAATTTCAGTAAATGGTGCCCTGAACATGTAAATTCGTAAAGGAAAAGTGTATGGGAGCACTCACCGGTTGTCTTCTCTTTGTAGACTTCACCGGGGCCCCGGCTCTTGCTGGTGTCGTAAGGATGCTGAGAGTGCTGAAGATCAATCTTGGTGCTAAAGTGCTAGATTAGAAAACCGTTTTATCTTGTAGAAAATGAGCTGATAGTCATCAAACGTCCAAACTGTTATTCATAAATTTTAGCTATAAACCATCCTAATCACGTCAGCTTCCAAACAAAAAAAAACAAATCAAAATCGGTCCATTCGTTTAGGAGCTACTATTACACAGACAGACACGTCAAACTCATAACTATAAAAATGAGCTGATAGTCATCAAACGCCTGAACTGATCTTCATAAATTATAACTAAGAACCATCATAATCACGTCAATTTTCAAACAAAAAAATCCAAAATCGGTCCATTCGTTTAGAAGCTACGATGCCACGCCAAACTTATAACACTCCTCTTTTTTCGTCGGGGGCTAAAAACTAACTTGGTGATAGTGTCTGGATGTGTGGTTATGTGTGCGTGTGCGTGTGTATGCGTTATTATTTATAACCGATAAACCAACTTTCTGCTCCATTTGGTTGATCGAAGGGCTTTTTCTGTCCGCATGGATATAGCCACAACCATCTTACCTAATTTTTAACAGCATTGTTGTGTTCCGGCACATGAAATCGAATCATTTGTATTTTTCCCGGATTTATAAGATTTTCCTGATTTTTTGAGATAGTGTTTATACATATACCTGGCTGGATATGAAAACTCCTTTAATACAAAAGCTGACGAGACTATAAAACTATACGAAAATTTCGAGTGTTCGTGCTAGGAGAACTGTGTCATAAAGATGTCAATTCTGATGAAAAATCTCTTACAGTAAAATGAACAATTTACTTATCTTGTTATTTTATAGCATACTTTCGAAGGCTTAGAGCTGCTTCTGCATTATGGCGACGTATTATCCGAATGACATTACAGAACGGTAGACAGAGGGTTGCAAAGACAAATCAGTCACACTAGCTAATTTGTCTAAAGTAGGCATCGTTAAGAGGACTTGTGTTATGGGTAATAAATAACAGATAAATATAGATAATATTATGTATAAATATAATAAATATCCACCAGTCTCTCCTGGACACATCTTCCTACATGGGAGAATCACATGAGAAGTTTGCCATAGCACCACCACGCTGGCCCAATGCGGGTTGGTGGGCTAAATCGGTTGCAGGAACAACCGGGACCAACGGCTTACCAGGCGGTGCATTCCCAGACGACCCTACATACGGGCCTACCATCTAGTGTTTTGACTTTATTAAAATACTTTATTGAATAGTCGACTCTACTCTAACAAGATAATATTTGAAAACAAGAGCAACAGTAGGAAAAGTTTATTTAACCTTCGGAACCGTTGTGAATTCAGACATGACAGACAGACCGACGGACAGATAGACAGACATAGACATTCTGTACCTCAGAAGCATAACACTGTAACTCCGTTTTCTATGATTTAGTGCTTTTACACAATCATAGAGAATCGGACTTTCTCTATCGAACCATAAGACTATAATATTTCCACAAATACCGCTAAAAGGCGGTTTTAAAATTGCATGTTGCTGTTTGAGTAACTTTGTATCATTATCATCACCAGCCTATACATACGTCCTACTGCTGGGCACAGGCCTTCCTACATACGAGAAACAGATGAGGAGATTGGGCCATAACACCACCACGCTGGCCCAATGCGGGTTGGTGGGTTAAAGCGGTTGCAGTAACAACCGGGACCAATGGCAAGATTATAAATTTTTGATTGACCCATCCCAGGATCAACCATTGCCAAAGTTGCTTTGGCAATGGTTGGTCATTTTCATTTCATTTATAAATCCTTATTAAGTATGCTTTTAATATTTGGAAAGTGTCGCTTTAAGTCTACTGCCATAGAACGACGGAAACCGCTTCATTTAAAAATGTCTAAAAATCTAATAAATACCATTTTAATTTCACTAAAAGCGTTAAAAAATCACGCAAGATATCCTCTTTAACATTACCACACAAAAGTTGTTCAGGCATGGAAATTTCATTCATTCAGTCAGTCACGTCCGAAGTGTTTGTGGAACGACCGCGCACGTTTTTTCCCCTGGATTTCCTATTTTATTGAGGCAGGGAATGAGGAATTCAGTTTATCAAATTTATTTTTTTTAAATAAAGCCACGTTACTAGATTTAACTCACTTTTAATTAGATGTTACCAACGGGCACCATGATCTCCGTATGCATGAATCTGAATACATAAAAGAAAATACAAGATGACCCCATCATCAACATCATCATCATTTCAGCCGAGAGACGCCCACTGCTGGGCATAGGCCTCCCCCAAAGATCTCCATATCGATCGGTTCTGCGCTGTCCGCATTCACCGGCTTCCCGCGACCCTCACCAGATCGTCGGTCCACCTTGAGGCCGACCAACGCTGCGTCTCTCACTACGCGGCCGCTACTCAAGGACCTTTCCGCCCCAACAGCCGTCAGTCCTCCTTTCAATATGGCCTGCCCACTGCCACTTGAGGCTCGCAATTGAGTGCCCCGAATAGTCATCATTATTTTTAATACAACTGGTACCTAATACTTTAAAATCATTTTAAAGTATTTTAAATTACGTTCTAAAAGCTCCAAAAAGCTATACACGTTTCGTGACCGTTGTGACTTCACCTGTTCCCAAATACTAAAGTAAAGTAACTAGCTAACTACCAAAGTACGCAATTAATTTCGTAATTGTTGATATAAAAGATGAGATGTCGTTGCGACACCTCAAAAATCATTTGAAGCATTTACGAAAACTATTGATGAAATATAATAAACGATAGCAAGCAAGAATAGAATATATTTTATAAGCATTAATCTGATTTTTCTAGAGCAAACATCTGAAATATTTTTCTGTTATGTCATGAAATACTTTACAACAGTGGTAAGTAATTTTTTCGCAGCTTCTACTAAATGTAAATGCCACAGACTGAGTGCTGAATAGACATTCACATGATATTTTAAAATCAGAACTTTGAAATCAATTTTTTTATTCGTGAGGGCTAATTTTTGTGCAAGAAAGAATCAAAGGTCCAGTCCAGAGCCCTTATTCCAAATACAATAAAATAAAAAAGTCGTTTGATCAACATGGATTTTTTGCAAGTGGTTGTTTACATCAATAGTTTTAACTTTTAAGTAATAATGCATACGCAGCATCCAATAGGTTAGCTGACATTTTTGACTTATAATTATAAAAGAAATGGTTTCTTTAACAGTTGTCCTGTTATTAGATATCACCAAACTATTTGATAAATTTTGTAAAAAAAATACCATGTTTATATAAATAAAGCCGTTTATTACGTTAGTAAACAGAAAAAAACCTAAACTGGAAAAAATATATAATATACTGTGGCGGGTATCAAACCCGTGGCATTTCACAATCCGGGTGACTGCTCTAACCACCTGAGCTACCAAAGACTTGGGATAACCCTGTGAATTTCCTCTAGTCTCCCTGTATCGGTTTATGTTTTTTCAATGATTACTTACTTAATCTTCTAAATATTGTAGGCTCTTCCACATTTTTTTCTTAATTGGTAGTTTATAAAATATTTTCATGGCCATATGTCATTTTTATTCTTGAAGATGGTAAATGAAGTCTATTTTTGACGCGTGTTTAAATTATCGGTGGATCGACTTAATGTCTAACTTATAGATAGTGTGTTTTAGGGACTTAAAAATAATTGCTACGAATTCCAGTAATAGTCTATGGTTATTATATTAGTTACTACCGACCCGCCCCGGCTTTGCACGGGTGCAATGCTTATATAAATATTATGCATGTATTATACATATAAACCTTTTTTAAAAATCACTCTATCTATTAAAAAAAACCGCATCAAAATCCGTTGCGTAGTTTTAAAGATCTAAGCATACATAGGGACAGACAGACGGAGGATAGCGACTTTGTTTTATACTATTAGTGATAGTGATTGCTTTCATTACAACTATGTATCTAATAATATAAGTATCAAGTTGATAGAAGCTTGTCACAATCTATACTATCTTAAGTCTACAATAAATAGGCACGATACTTTGGATACTCAGAACGCTTTGCCATTCACCTAACGAAAGGCGATTTGGCAAAACGCCACACGATCGTGGAAATTCCACATTTTAAAAATATTTGAGCTTATTTTGATTTGAATTTAAGTTGCTTCGTCATTGCTAGAAAAGTATTAAGGTTACCAATATATTTTGTATATAAATCGCCTTTTGAAACGAAAATAACCTCTATCTAAAACTTACTTCAATATTTCAGTACAGAATAGATTAAGTATAAAGCTCTATTCGGTTTTACAATAACTAGAGAAGATACAGTAAAAAGAAAACTCAAATTTCTTACCCTTTATTTTGCCCCTGAAAATACAGCATATTAAGATAACAAGGTTGTTGTAATACAAGATAAATACGGCAAGTGCTGGGAAAATGTAAACATGCAACAAATTGCAAGTCATCGAAAAAATATGGAAGAAAATTTTGCTCTGTTGTATGACGGGATAATATTGGCGCCCTATATAATGAATGGGAAGCGTGGGGCAATCCGTTTTATGTAAAGTAATGGCGCAAATATTTTTAATAAGGATTGCATTCTTGAAATCATTTATATTAGAGTTGACTAATCATCATCATCACCAGCCTAAATACGTCCCACTGCTGGGCACAGGTCATCCTACATGGGAGAAACACATGAGGAGTTTGGGCCATCACACCACCACGCTGGCCCACGTTGGTGGGCTAAAACGGTTCCAGTAACAACCGGGACCAACGGCTTAACGTGCCTTTAGAAGCACGGAGGAGCTCGAGATAACAAATTTTGATTGACCCATTCCGGAATTATTCATGGCGAAAGTTTGATATTCCCAAAGCCAATACAGGTGTTCCTTCTTATTCTCTTTTTCTGTTTTTTAAGCAAACGGACCAAAAATTAGTTTAAGCCTAGAAATGGTTTTGTACCATTAATCTAAGACCTAACCTACTGTATTATTGTGCCTTATTGTAACAAATTTAATAGTGAATAAATGAATATGAACATTTAAAAGGCAAATTAACTATTGAAATAATTCCCAGTAGAGTTTGTTTTTTAAACTTCGGTGTTTTTTTAATAAATATTTTTTTCCAATATTTTCCGCGACATTATCTTGTGGCCTTTCCACGTAGTTGTTGAGCGCCAAATTCCGCAACATAACACTTCATTTTGTCTCCTATAATTTCTACAAGATTTACTTTATTTTGTACCAAAAATTACCGCGAAAACAGCAGTAGCAAATATTATTTCAGCTGAACCAAACAATCCCACCTGAGGCCATTGTATTAAATTATCATTGCGGTACACTTGTGGCCACTTAAACTGTACTTTGAGGACCCACTTTCAAAACGGTTGATGAATATTTAAGGTCGGCAATTATGTTAATAAATTTGTTGTTATTGAAAAAGTTTTTTTTGGAATATTAGTCAGAATGATAGTTGATGATGTAGTAACGGTATTACGGATTGAAGTAACGCTATGTGGTCAAGTGGTTTTACTTAACATTTTACAAATGTGTAATGCTCGCAAAATATATAAGACAATACCTAAATTATTAAAGTTACAGTAATATTTTTTTTTTAAATAAACACGGGAAAACAAACTAATGGTAATTTCATTGTGATACTTATTATTACGATATGATTTATTATTTACGATACCGATTTATATTACGGTAGTTTCATCAGTAGATTAAACTTGATAAAGTGTGAAAATGCTCACAGCTAGCAACACTGCAGTTATTAAACAAAGTCCTTTCCAATATTAACCCGTCAAGCATCAGATTCTAGACACAATTGATTTTGCAATTCTCATAGACCTCCAAAGGTATAATGCCGCTTGACAGATTACTTCGAACTAAATGGCGAGATCGCGATACCAGTCTATTGGTTACCCACAAGATAAGAAACAGGAAAATTGATTTCCTTTATTTTTCCTTTGCCTACTCCGCATATTATTTATTTTGGGTTGAGTTACATTGAATAAATTAAAATAATGAAAACAGTACCTAGTTATTTATGAATCGGTGAACTGACATGAAATCCAATGAAACAAAAGAGTATTACGCAGATACACAAAGCTACAAGTATTAGTATGTTATAAGGACATAAAATAGGAGTTTGGTGGAATAGTGTCATAGAGCACTTATCTGCTTTCGATTACGACACCAAAGTCATGGTCAATCTTGGGATGAGTCCGTGCTTCGGAAGGCAACCGTTGACTCCGGTTGTAACTGCAACCGCTGTAACCCACCAACCAATTGTGGTGTTATGGCCCAAACTCCTCATGTGTTTCTCTCATTTATGACTCTGTGCCCAGCAGTGGGACGCATATAGCCTGGTGATGAAGAAATAAAAAAGACGTTTAAAAAGAGTATAATAATATGTAGATATGTCGGAATACTCTGAATTATAAATATGATTAAGCATATTCAAGTGTAACAGTTTAAACTTGACTCCATGATTTTGTAATAGAGGCTGCTTTCGTATGGCAATTGATACATTTAATAATAATAAAAATTAAAACCGACTCCAAGAAACTGAAAAGGATAAAATAATTAAATTAAGTAGGCACCTACTTATCCCCTAGAAACATATTTTTTGGAGTCAGTGCTTCATTATCTATTGTTTCTGGAAACTACTTAGCACAAACTCCAAAAAATATGTTAGGGATGAGTAGGTACCTACTTAAATTTAATTATTTTATCCTTTTAAGTTTCTTGGCGTCGGCTATAATTTTTGTTTAAATTTTTTTATACAATTTTTCGTGATAACTTTTTAAGCTCCAAGCTAGATGGTGACAGTCAGCTTATATTGTTTTCTACTGTCGTATCATTTCACTAAAAATTCATACGAAAGCAAAAATCCGCAATTTTGCATAAGTACGTTACGTAGATGACTTATTTATTCCAGTTATTTTGATTTAAAAACCAAACTACCCACTGGATTTTCAAAAAAAAATTATAGGACTAAATGGGAACTATTCCGCATCGAAAAAAAAGAGAAACATCAATATCGGTTCACTCAGTCGCAAGTTCTGCGGCAACAAAAATAAAAAAACAGTGGAATTGATAACCTCCTCCTTTTTTTGAAGTCGGTTAAAATAGCTTTTACTCAAAACTTTAAATAGTAACAATTACTTGATTTGCTGTCATTTGTACAATCGACAGCACATCAAGCGTAACAATTTGACTTTGAGACCGGCCTTACTGCGTTCGTAATAGAGGCGGCTTTCGTAGTGCAACTGTTACACTTGATGTGTTGTCTTCTGTACACTACGTTACAATATATTACAATTAAATTAAGTGACTGTAGATCCCCAATTCGATTTCACCATCAAAGATTAACGGGACAGCTAATGTTCATGGAAGTCCCTCAGGGCTCGAAATTAGGACCTCACTTACAAAATAAATTGATTTTGACTTTGGCCAATCGTTGTTTCGGGTTTTTTTTAGACAAAATAGTCCAATTATTAGTTTCTATATAGCGGGAATGCTTTAGGTAGTGTTTGTTATTTTTAATTTATATTACCTACCATAATATAAAGTGCAGAAACACGTCCTCAAAATTTCACCAACTGATTAAGCTTACTGTTAGGCGTTATTTATACTGAGCTTTTCTTTTTTGTTCAAATTCAAAAACTAAACAGGGCTTATACCTACAGTGGTTATTAGCGAGGATCTAAGTATGTCACACGTAATGTGAGTAAGCACATCCAATGAATGCTTAATGCAAGTTACACTATGAATGTTTGAGTTGCTACGTTGCTAGACATGACGCAAAGAATGTCAGTATAACTAATTCAAATTATTTAAAATATAAGTTTTATTTTTTTAGTATCTAAATATTCTATGTACTCGTGAGTACCGCCTAGTTTTTATAAAGTAGGTATACAATGTGAATAATGATCCATTATATTATAGGCATCTAAAGGCTACAATAGCAACCACTTACCATATTGCATATAAAATACATACAAAGTTGTTTACTAAATATAGCTCCGGTAGCGTTTCATGCGTAGTAAAAATCAAGACAAGATGGGCCATATGTCTTCCTTTATGGATCTTCACTCCTCCCGACGGGGCCAACAAAAGTTGCAATAAATTCGGGAAGCTCGTGGAAAATACTGGAGCATTAATGACCTATTTTTTCTTTTCGTTTAACTTTGAAAGAACATAAACTACTGTTATAGAGATTAGACATGTTTAAATTTAAATTAACAGTCATTATCATTTCAGCTGCAAGACATCCACTGCTGGACAAAGACCTCCCCTAGTTGACATACCTACTTCCACACCACGTGAACGGAAAAAATATTTTCTAATAGCTTTTATGTATTGAGCCCCAAAATATTTAATCGCCTGCCTGACAGTCTGAAGGAACTGGATTATAAATATTTTAAAAATAGACTGCTGGCAATATTATAGATTAAATGATTTATTAATGATAGAATAAAATTAGTTAGTTTATTTATTGATGATAATAGTAGAATACCTAATTTGACATGTATCGATAAATAAAATAATTTCCTTTAATGTATTAATGATTCAGATTTTTATATTTCATAATGGACCACCATTTTAATTTCGAATTTATTAATAATAGCCTATGAATTAATATTTTACTATTGTACGCCGAAACGGCAGGTTACCTATGACTAAGACAATTATTTGATTTCATTTGAATGATTCCCACGATCGGTGCTGCGCTGCACGCATCCTTTCGGCTACCTGCGACCTGCATCAGTCTTTAAGATCATTATAGAAAAGAAAAGTGGACAATCCCTTTCTGTTGGCAGATAGGGAAGCCCATGCTCAATGCTAGGTCTTTGGGTGGCCCCCACGCATGCATTGCATAGGCTGCCACGTCTGGGATTACCCATGTGACTCTGGGTAATCTCCATCGGCGCGAAACCTGGACGTAAGGCCGGGTTGCCTGGGGGTGGACTAGTGAAATTGCTTCGGCAGAGCCTGGGCTACCCCCGCGAAGGGCAGTGGAGTTACCGGGGAGTTTTAGTGGGTATTCCCAGTGTCATTTAGCGCTGGGCGACCCCCACACACGCCCGTCGCTTCGCCAGCGACGGGTAGGTCTGTAAACAGATTTCTCCCCGAAAAAAAAAAAAAAAAAAAAAAGTCTTTTTGTATCACGGTGAATTACTCTGCGTTTATTATAATCACTCCACGCTCTCTACAGTCCAGAGCTCATTGAGAAAGCTTTGGGTCGGCTGTCAACATGATGCTTTCTCTTGTTTTTCGCATGGTAGATAACGCCACAGAATAATATTTATTCTGTGAAAACGCGTATATTGTTGGTAATACAAGAGTCTTTACACTGCGGTAACCGCTTACCATCAGACAGTCGTGTGCTTGTTTGTTGTATAACAAAAATGAACATGTGCTAACTTTGTAGATAGCTGCTTAAGTTGATTGATTTTCTAAACCGTACCGCCTGAACTGCCTGATGTTTCGCGGTTACTTGACAAACAGAGATAATGCGATTATGCGATGCGCAACCTGTTCAAATCAAGAGGAAGAATAAGAAAAGTTTCTTAATAAGCTCTGGCGACCTTACTCACCGCAGAGACACCATAACGTAGTTGTATTAAAAAATATGATACTCAAAATTTGTTTATTACCCGCGTGGATGTTGGTTATCGCTTCAAAAAGTATCCTTTATTCTTTGAGACAGTACGCGTAGCACTAGGAACAAGAGAAACTCGAGAAACGGTTTTGTCTACACCGTAATGTCATTTTTATAGGGTTAAGGCCCGACGAAAATGACATTACGGTGTATACAAAACCCGTTTCTCGAGCTTCTCGTGTTCCTTGTGCTACGCGTGTAGGAAAGAATAAAGAACTTTATATCTCTGTAGTAATTTACATCTAAATCGATCAAGGCGTGAAAGTGTAACAACAAATAAACAAACTCACTTTCTCATTAATAATATATATGTATGGATGAAGAAAGAAGAAAGAAAGATTCAGGAAATTAATTCACATGTTTTGAGATCTCTTCTGTAAGCTTTTGAAACCTGTAGTAGAAGATCCGCCTTGCCACTTCTCTATGGAGGTGGTTTGTCTGTCGTTACCGTATTTGGCAGTATTATGTTTATTACAAAAAATATCTAAAATTAACTCGTTTTGTATAATGTCCTGAACCTCACTTAACAGTGGCCCCAAGTGTATCTAAAACCAATTCTTTCCAAATAATCCAAGCTACAAATTAACTGCAAGACAAACGGTTCACTGGTCACTTGACCTTGCTTCAATTATAGTTCAAATGGCTCTCGACATAGAATTCAGAATTGCAACACAAACGCTTAGGGATAAATAGCCACTTCAAGCAAAACTGGGAAAGAGCTACAGCGTAAGGACTCTTGCGGGTAAGTTGGGGTACTTGACTTATAGGTCTAGGCAAACTAATTGAAATGAAGTGAAGTAATATAAGAGAAAATGGTAACATTTATTTATGATATCATCAAAATAATTGCAGCGATTGCGTCCGCGATCTGCTGTCAAATTATTATTTTAATATACAACTATATTATACCTATAAAAAAAAATTTGACAGCAGTTAGCTACCGTAGGGAAATCTTTGTTTCAGAGAGCGCGAGGCATCTGTGACAACCAATTCCTACTACCAGTCAAGTGTAACATTCCGTTACAAGATACGGGCATATACAAGTTAGATTGTGACTGCGGCCTCTCATACATAGGTCAAACAAAGAGAAGCATTGGCACCCGGGTGAAAGAACATATAGCTGACGTAAAACACAGGCGCGAACCGAAGTCGGCAGTGTGTGAACACGCTCTTGTCGGACCCAATCACTACATCAGATTTAATAAGCCCCAAATCCTCGCCAAAGAACACCGTTTCATTCCTAGAATGTTACGTGAGGCTATTGAATTCAAAAAAACATCCTAATTTCAATAGAGAAGATAGTTATATTGCTTGCCAGCTTGGGGTCCCATCATGCGAATAATAAAGTCCCAAGCCCGTCCTCACACTGTCCAAAAAACTGACACCGTGAGCTCCGTATGCGTAATTCGGACCGCTCAAAATATAACACAAAGTGACGGTAGTTAACTTAAAGCTTATCGAAGACATTTTACATCTTCAGTCTTCCCGTCACCACGACCGCTGTAAAGTAATCGAAACGTCGGGTGTATAATAATAATGTAACATCTTATTAAACGCGAGTTAAATCTGGTAAATTGGTTTTTTTTTAAATACATCTAAGTGTCAAACAAGCTGACAGCCCACATGGCGGGAAGTGGTTACCGTGGCCTATATACACCTTAAGGAAGAAGAAAGGTAAGAAGAATATAACTAAGATAAGAACTAAAGTCACCCACATAGCCCAAAGAATTGCGAGCCTCAAGTGGCAATGGGCAGGCAACATTGCAAGGAGGACTGACGGCCGTTGTCAAGGTCCTCGAGTAGCGGCCGCGTACCGGCAGACGCAGCGTTGGTAGGCCTCCACAAGGTGGATCGACGATCTTTGAGGGTCGCGAGAAGCCGATGGATGCGGGCAGCGCAGGACCTTTCGACTTCGAGATCCTTGGGGGAGGCCTATGCTCAGCAGTGGGCGTCTCTCGGCTGATACGATGCCCGGTAATTACTTATACTGCCTGCCTACTTTTTTCAATCCCAAACGCAGCGATCTGCTTCAAGTCTGAAATAGGAAAGGCGGTGTTAATTACCTAGACGCCCCTACATATGTGCTTACCATAATAATAAATTAGTGTATGAATGCCATACTTTCAAAATTCTTTTGTATTGGTGTCTATAGGCGGAATTAGCCACTTACCACCGGGTGGGTGGTCAGCTTACTTATCATCTAGTATAAAACCTCCCTCTCTGGTCTCTCCTCTGCGATTTCCATGAAACGTTATAAACGTTACGTAACATACATAAGTATATTCGAAGCGTTATTATTTGCGTTTTTCTGGTGATGTTTCAAAGACATGCATTATCTGTTTTTTTTTTCTTGAAAAATCTTGTTATTTTATTAAGCTAGTTAATTTCGAGACGGTAATAAAACGTAACAGTTTAATAATTTATGTGAATTTCTTGACATAAAATATTGAGTTGCTTGAGTTGAACGTATTTCTGTACGACCTCCACTCGTTCGATAAATTATTCTCTAGTTTCTATACCACAACAGGATGAGGACGATGAGAAGGTTGGCACAGACTAAAACTCCCCGGTAACTACTTAAAAAATATCCAAAGCATTTGTAAAAATACTCGTTCAGATTATGCAACCAATGTTATATTATTTCATACAAATGTCATGTAATTATCAAATGAGAACGATGTTTTTGAAAGTGGCAAACCATTTCTATGGACTATTATAGGGCTATATTAGTTAGATATGTTTTAATTTATTGTCTTATTGACGGCAACACTGGGAACTTTGTACCCAGTAGTACAGGGGTACTACTGGGTACAAAGTTCCCAGTGTTCTTACTAGTAAGTCTATTGGGAATAAATTTCCCAGTAGTTCAACTGGTAAGACTATTCGGTAAAACTACTGTGAACATGGGGTATAAGTTCGTTTTTTGATTTCGATAAATGTCATCTCTCTAAACAAATCTAATGATTATTTTCTTCAACGGCATGAGAATTTTCGAATCGCATCCGCCATTTGACAGTTGATAATCGGGACTGGACCTGATTTCTTTCTACTCTTAGTATTTTTCTAACTTTTAAATCATACTCAAAGAAACCTTCTCCATCTTACATTTACTATGTAGTGCAGCTGTCCGTCCGAGCTGACCCTTTTTAAGAGTAATATGGCAAAAAGTATCGCCTTCTCTTCCACGATGTTAGTTTATTTTACGTATTTTATTACCAATACAGTTACTTACACTTTCTGAGTTACCTTGTTGTTTAGGTAAATATAGGTATATCGTTATTTGTCCGTTTTGGTTGGGAAGTAAGAATATAGTATAACAGTTATTATTCTTATTTCTGCATTTGCGACGTTGATTTCATCATTCCACAGATTGATAAAAACATCATTTCAAATAAAAACTTGTGTTAATTATTATTGGTCGATTTTTAGACCTCGTCGACCACCAAAATCAATTTTCGTTTATGTCGACCTCTGGGAAACCGATTTCGACCCCCAGGGGTTGATATCGACCATTTTGGGAATCCCTGGTCTACGGTAACCGTTTACTAAACAATCAGAGGTTTCTATTCACTGTGTATCATACCTATATGTATCTTACCAAACAGGTCTCGTTTGTCTTTCTTTATGACCTAATACAATTCATTGTACAGTCGGCAGCACATCAAGCGTAACAGTATATATAACCCTAGTAAACGCTATGTATAGCTATTAGAAAGAAAGCACACCCTCTTCGCTATTGGTTCAACTTCAACCATCTTTTAGAATTTGACCAATAGCAGAGCTTGTCAGAATGCTTCGAGCGTTTATTGGTTAAAATTGGTCGAATTGTTTAAGCTAACGCTATTTGTACGCGCAGTTTAGTCTAATTTCTATGACATCGCATTTTTTAAGTATGAAGTTGGGGCTCAAGTTTACAAGATTTTTTTTTGTATCTGTGGTATTTAAAAGTTGAGTATAGAAATAGGATGTCCATTTTGTATTGAGACCTGAATTTTATGGGCCCACTTGATAATAAGGGTTCAAACTATTGAATACGTAATAACTAAATCAACATTGACTTTTCTTGTTTAATTTATTTGTAGATAAATGTTAGTTTCTTTGAAAAAAATATCTAAGTAATATACGAAATGGCCACGCACTTGGATGGAATGAAAATAAAACAGTAGCACTACACAAATGGGTAGATAATTATATGAAAATCCGACCGAATATCGGTAAGTTAGAATTTTGTTCTACTGTTTTTATGAAAACAGGACACACCAACCTATATTTTAAATAAACTGCGCTTTTCTTCGTGTTTTTTAAATGAACGCCATGTGTATTAAAGTATTTTGCTTCATTTATTTTTTTACACGAAACAGGTTTTGGTTAATGTCATTTGATTTTCTTCAACTTATAACAAAATGAAAAGTATTTGGTTATGAGACTTCCTTGCTAAACTAATTAACTTATCAAGGTTGCCTAACAGTTAATAAGTTTGATTATTTGGTATAAATATACCAACTAATCATATTTGTAAAATGATTCCACCTACTCTAATGTTTTGTAAAAACATCTTTAATTAAGTAGCTGATATTCTGAAAGACTCAATCCAGTTTATATATGAACAGGTTCACTTAATAAAACAAATATTACTTTGCAGGTGGCGGGCAGACCATATATTTTTGGTTTTTAAATATGAGATGAAGATCCAGGCTGTAGAGGCTACAAGATAGTGTGTTGATGTGTGGTGTATTTGTTCACATAATTCTTGTTATTAGTGAATTCCATACCTATGTTAGTGAAATAACTAAGTAACCACAAGAGATATTCTATTGTTGAGTGAATGCCAGTGTCAAAATTTATTTTATTTTATTAGATATCAACTAAAAGTTTACTTATATGGCCAAAACTTAAAGACTTATGACTAGTAACTATAAATTTTGAAATGTATTTAAACTATTCTTAATTTTTGATTTTAACATTATTATAAATGTTTGAAAAATTTCTTAGTAATTAAAATATAATAAAACTAGAAAAATTTCACGTCCTTGGGCAGGAATCGAACCCGCGACCTTTCGCAATCCGGGCGACTGCTCTGACCACTGAGCCACCCAGGACTTGGGATACCCCTGTAAAATTCTTCTAGTCTATCTGTATTTGCGTTTATGAGCTAAACGTCCACCCTACAATGCCGAAATATTCCATTTCAACATCCGAAACGAGTATTTTTACAAATACCTACGATTCGGTTAAGTTGGGGCAGTGCTTTCAAATATTCTTAATTTTTGATTTTAACATTATTATAAATGTTTGAAAAAATACTTAGTAATTAAAATATAATAAAACTAGAAAAATTTCACGTCCTGAGGCAGGAATCGAAACCGCGACCTTTCGCAATCCGGGTGACTGCTCTGACCACTGAGCCACCCAGGACTTGGGATATCCCTGTGAAATTCTTCTAGTCTATCTGTATTTGCGTTTATGAGCTAAACGACCACCCTACAACCACCCCAACTTAACCGAATCGTAGGTATTTGTAAAAATACTCGTTTCGGATGTTGAAATGGAATATTTCGGCATTGTAGGGTGGACGTTTAGCTCATAAACGCAAATACAGATAGACTAGAAGAATTTCACAGGGATATCCCAAGTCCTGGGTGGCTCAGTGGTCAGAGCAGTCGCCCGGATTGCGAAAGGTCGCGGGTTCGATTCCTGCCTCAGGACGTGAAATTTTTCTAGTTTTATTATATTTTAATTACTATGTATTTAAACTATAACCCCCGACTTTACACAATTCTTTTACAAACTGACTGCTCTATCTTTATCCTTAGACAGACTATCATACATACGACTTTATCTAACACAAATCAAAAAGTAATGTAATGTCACAGGCGAATTTGATACCTACCTATTGATATAAATATCATGAGCCATACCTTGATAATTAATAATCGACCTAAGGTATCTGAAATAAAGGTCGAGATTCCATTAAAAAAGGTAACCGCATTGCACCATATATTATTATGTCGTATGGTAATTTACCTAAATAGAAAAGGGTAGGTCAAATTAAAATTGGTCTTTTTTACTAAGGATTTAAAACCTACATAAGTAAGTAAGTATATTAGAAAAAAACAAATCACAAAGACCTATCTACCATACCTATGATACCTACTTCACATTGAAATTGAAAATTATCCAAGTATTAGTAGTTGATAGTTAGTGATTTACACCAACAAATCATTACAATTTTATACATTTACTAGTATACACAGACATCACAACTCACATCCGAAATATAAAATGAATCTACAATAATATGCGATAATTATCATAATAATTTCAACTTTAGCGTCATGTAATTAAGCTTCAAAATTGCTTGCTTTACACATCACATCACTGAGTCTTGTAAAATACAATAAATAAATTAAAAACCAAATTACAAACACCCCTGGTTGATTGCGTTAGATTCTTATCTTCATTCTTGGGGAACCCACTTCAAACCTCGAATATTATATTTCTGTGTGGATTTATTTTTAACACTAAAATTCAATAAGATTTTGTGTGTTGTATTTGTGTTAGGTCTAATATTACTTTTCTTCAAAATTGTTATTTCATATTCACATTTAAAATATTGTGAATGAGTAGAAGTTACAGGTATAACATACATATCACATAGGAGGTGAACGTTTTAGATGTTTTTTTTGTTTTTTAACATTAAATAAATGTGGAAAAACAAACCTAAGTAACTAAATGTTTATTCTCATTTCTCTCCATAACAATGGACCATAATAATGACCCGACAATAGAAATATTTTTTAGGTTAATAACAATGAATAAATAATGAAGCCTGTATTTTAATAGGTATAATATTAGTTGATTAAAATAACTAGGTACGCTGAGCATCATTGGTAAATAGGTAGCGTAAATAAAATATCATAACTAGCCATTATACGTAGAAAACTTTTTGTTTTAAATTAAAGCAATGGTCTTTGCCGTACTTTAATTTTAAATCAAGTTGAAACAACAAAGCGAAGAGAGTAGACCGCGTACGTAGCTAGCTGTAGCTATAGCTACCTATAAACCTACACATATTTATTCGGAGGCTATAACGAAGAAATACAAAATTTTAATAGTCGTCGCGCTCGCGTTCAAGGCCATCTGCGAGTATTGTAGGTACAGAGTACTTGAGAGAGAGAGCCGTTAGAAGGAGGCGCTGAGAGACATGTTTATCCTTTGCGCACAAATTTTCTGTGCGTTGCGCTCTAGGTTCAAGGACAAACTGTTACGCTTGACGTGCTGCCGACTGTACCATTATGGAACGTAGACGCCATAGATTAGAGATATACAAGACACCTAACAGAGGTAATACTTATTATTTATAGTTATTATTTTATTCTATTTTTGTACTATTTCACAACCAGTATTGTTTCCATGAGGGTGTCGGTTGTGTAATTGTAGCACTATATTTTCAATTGCGAGAAGGAAACAACTTTCGCCATGGTCGATCCCAGGATGGGTCAACCAAAATGTTTAATCTCGAGCTGATTCCGGTTGTTACTTTAACCGCTTTAACCCACCAACCCGTATCTATTGGGACTGAAACTCCTCATGTGTTGCTCCCATGTAGAAAAGCCTGACCGCCGATACACGATCGCTGTAATCTGTCAAGCGGCGTTATCCCTCCGAAGGACTATGACAATTGAAACATTAATTGTGTCCGGAATCTCTAAGCTTCGGGTACAAAATATAATAACATCCCTTTTTACTTACCACAAACGTTTCAATAAATGATCATGATTATGAACATTATTTACATAATTAAACGAGAACGAATTCCGGTAAAGTGATTTTATATGTATGGTCTTGAAAATATAATACAATAATAATGTTAACTAAGCATCAACGTGACGGCAAGGTATTAAGTAAATTAATGTACTACGTTATTATATTTTGCTCCCTCAGAGTCCCGTACTCATACATTAAAATTCAAGCTTATTACCAGCATATACCCACCATATGCATATGCAGTGTATGCAGCAGTATACCAGCATATGCAGTTACGACAATACGGTAATAAATTAAAACATGGACCATATTAGTTCACAGATAAGTTTTGAGACTTTCAATTACATCTCATTTCTTATGATAATTTAGTATACTGTAGTATTCAATTTTTTATTTTTTATACAAAGCACGACAAATGACTCAACACCACCTGATGTGAAGCGGTAAGAAGAGTCCATATGCGAAGACAGTTAGTAGACACTGCTCTAGCCGGCTCCACCTTGCCGGCCCATAAGGTGTTTTTTCTCGCGCCTTTTTAAAGAAACCCATGTTATAGGAACGAGGGAACACATGTGCTTGCAAAGAAATCCAAGTTCTGAAAGTACGACAAAGAAACACGGCACTAACTTTCTTTGTGCGTGATGTTGAGGTGGAGACGGTAAATTGATGACTCCGAAGACCGGCACGCGTGCTCCTGAGTAGAAAGGGAGAAGGGAAAAGCTCTTCAGAGCACTCTCCGTAATATAGCCGATAGAAGGCGCTAAGCGACCGACGCAATGTCTCGACGGAATTGCAGAGCCTCGAGGTTGCTCCATAGCATTTCTATGCAATAATTCTGCCAATGCTATATTATTTTATAGAAATGTCATGAAGTTATTAAGTGAATAAGCTGTTAGTAATTGAAAGTTGCACAACATTTGCATGAACTAATATTAATAGGCCATGATATAATTTATTGTCGTATTGTCGTCACAACCCTGTATACATTTGTCTGCATAGTTTTATACCAAAAGAAGGTAAGAACTATACAGCCAACCTGATGGTAATAGCACTCACCGTACCGTAGCCTATTGATGCTCGTAGTACCTTGGGCTCTACTCACGCGTTGTTACTGTAGCCTGTAGACGCTCTGAACACCTTGAGCACTACGCACGCGTTGTTACCATAGCCTGTAGTCACTCGCAGCACCTTGGGTACTACTCACGCGTTTACTGTCGCTTAAAGACGCTTGTAGCACCTAGGGCTCTACTCACGCGTTGTTACCGTAGCCCATAGATGCTCGTAGCACCTTGAGCATTACTGACGCGATAGAACCGTAGCCTATAGATGCTCGTAGTACCTTGGGCACTACTCACGCGTTGTTACCGTAGCCCATAGATGCTCGTAGCACCTTGAGCATTACTGACGCGATAGAACCGTAGCCTATAGATGCTCGTAACACCTTGGTGCCTTGGGCACTACTCACGCGTTGTTACCGTAGCCCATAGATGCTCGTAGCACCTTGAGCATAACTGACGCGATAGAACCGTAGCCTATAGATGCTCGTAGTACCTCGGGCACTACTCACGCTATGTTACCGTAGCCTATAGATACTCGTAGCACCTTGGACACTACTCACGCGATAGTACCGTAGCCTATAGATGCTCGTAGTACCTTGGGCACTACTCACGCGTTGTTACCGTAGCCTAATTACGCTTGTAACACGGCTGATTTGACAGCCCTAATTACAGTTTTCATAGTTGCCATCCCTTATCTTGCACGCATGCGCGGAAGGAGCATCGTGATCATTGTGGTAGCCTAGCAACGGTTTTGGTGTTGATTTTCCTTTTTTTTAATATTACGAATGTAAAATATGAGAATTAAGTTTGTTCATTGTTCTTCTGGCTATTATACATTTTTATTATTATCAAGTGAAGCAGAGGCTTTTGGCGTGCTCTGTATAAAATAGCAAACTATTTGCCAATAAAATACCTTGTACATTTCCCCAGGGTGGTACGTGTGTGTTAGTGCGGTCGAATACTGGCACAATAGACCGTCCACACGATTCCAGTCACACTCTCCCTGTAATCCCAGCAAAAAGGGTTCATTTTGGGACATTGTGGGGCGTATTTGGGAAGAAACGGCTTGGTAAAATTCGTGTGATACATAGGTACTTTAACTAGCTTACCGGTGTTTTGCCGGTGGCCGAGATACGTTAATATACAGGTTGTAAGGAAAACGATCTCGGAATACAACTCAGATGGCAGTCATCCTTAACACTAAAATTTGAAATCGCGAATAAAAACAGCAGTTCCATACAAAGAGGTCATGTAGGCTTTTTTTATACAACTAGATGACAAACAAGCTGACGGCCCACCTGGTCTGGTAGTAGCCGGTTACCGCCGCTGAAATAGTAAGAAAAAGTCACTTGATATTGCAGGTGCATTGTCATCCTAAGGCCTAAGATGAAATGCCGTCCATGCCCATTAATTACACCGGCTACTTTTCCCTTCAATCCGAAACACAGCGAACTGTTTTACGACGACTGAAATAAGAAAGGCGGCGGTTCCTACCCAGGCGACCCCACATGTGGGCCTACCACATAATATAGGTGGGTTTTATGCTTGATTGCCACCTTAGTGGTACACAAAAAGGTAACCTAACGTCTATCCGCACACATTGTCGAGGTAATAAAAAAAATTACTATACAAAATATTTTATTCACGCGTAGATAAAAATACAATTAATAATCATACAAAATATAAGAATATGTTAAAAATGTCGTTTCATTGATTGAAGCGATCTTTTTCTTCTCTCCCTAACGAGCCAGCAGGTAAGGGGGTTTCCAGGAATAAATATTTATTTAATAACCTAAATTAAAATACTTAAATCAAACTTATTTTTTATACAACTAGATACCGATGCTTTAAATGACCTAACGCAAATTAGTTCCAGAACCTTATTAAATGTCTACCTGTTCTCCATATACTTACAAAAACGATTTTTACCCCCTAAATGCGGTGCTGGTTAAGTCTAAAGGAACATAAATACAGTATTCTGACAAGTGGATAGTTTTACAGATTCCTTCTTAAAGTAGGATTTTCTGGGATCTCAAAGGGACCGTTAGTTATAATAAAATGGTTTGTCAATGTGTATCGGAGGGGACACTGAATAGTGTCATTATGTGGTCTTAATTTTTTATATCTTGGGTCGAGTCAGCTTACTCAGTAAAGAAATGCTGTAATTCATCTGTATTTCTTTTGGTAAGTTTTTCTTAGTGTTCATGTTGCCGCCATCTGGATGCTTAGCCCGTTGATTAAACGCTGGCATCCAATTGAATGCCTAGCCCGATAGTTAATTGAACTAGACTCACTTAACGTTTAACGACTTGGCGTACTGAATGGATCGTCTTGCATTGAAAAGCTTTGGTTTGATTGGTAGGTTAAAGGTTAATTTTTTATGACCACTTATAACCAACATAGTTTTGGTTCTAGGTGGTCATAAAAAATAACCTAAGAAGCTACCAATCACTCTAACAGTCACACAAAGGCTTTTCGATATAAACAACCTGCCTAGACGTCAAATTAAATGGCTAATTTAAACCAGACGGCTGACACGACGTTCAGCCATCTGGTTAAACGTTGCGCTCAATGAGTTGGCTAGTTGTACTTCAGCCGTTTGATTGGATGCCGGCGTTCAATCAACGGGCTAGGCGGCTGATTTAACCAGACGGCTGCGACATCCATATTATTTTTTATCTTGAGAGGCAATTGAAGCTACTACCTACTTACATTTATTTATAGTGGGCCTATTTCTGAAGACACACTCTAATATATCTCTTTCTTGCAATATGAAATAGGAAAAAGATAGCAAGAATTTGTTAAGAGTTGTCAACTTTTAGATAAAATTTCAAAGAAACCATAGACAATTTTAGACATCCTGTACGGAGATGCGTCATAAACATTGCATTTTATTAAGTTCACTAAGCTCGAAAATTGAATTTACCTTTCTAAATGCCAAATTATATGACAGCCATCCTTTTCCTATTCATATTGAGAGAAAGAGATGCTCTGAACTTAAATTAGACTTAGCGTTCTTCATAATTAGGGGCATTGCTTTCCCGCACGTTGCAGGTTTGGTAAAAAAGCATTCCTCGGCTGCATCGTAGTAGGTACGAATAAAAAAAATCTTTCAAAAAAGTGCCTATCAACCTGCTTTTTAAACCAAGCAACGAAAGACAATTCTTAATTTGAATGTAGAGCATGTTGTGCTGCCAGATTGTTTTCCACATAGAAGAATTAATTGCAATTATGTTAGAAAACTTAATGGAAATAAAAACCTAAATGTCCTCCACTTAATTGAAATCGTCTTCTCTAAAAGCGCGGATTAAGCTTACGTGATTTATAGAGGGTATAAATCTTCTAGAATTAGTTCACTACGTCTCGAATAGTACAAATACATAAAGTACGAGAACATTACGGTTCTTATAACCAATATGGCTCCATTAGCAAGGCTCTTGCGTAATTGGTGGGTGGAGGGAACGCTTTATGTCATTTTCTAATGCTATCTGCATTAGACTGTTTGCGAATAAAATAGTGTTGCTTCTGTGAGAGAAGCACTAAGCGAACTGTCAATAAAATAAATAAAAGTACTAAAATTGTATCTGAGTGGACGCCCAGGTTAAAAACAGGAATGAGAATAGGGAGACACAGCAAATGCTGCTCAGACGAAAAGTAGTTAATTGACGAGAAATAGTTGTAAAGAATTGGAGGAGGAACTTGTGTCTAAAGGACACGTTAAGTATACCTAGGGCAAATAAATTTGTTACTTACAAGGAACTAAGTAAGGAGAGCTCGGTAGCGTAATGACTGCGGCTCTCTTATATTTATTTTTTAAAATAAAATCAGTAAGGATTACGTACACAGCAATATCCTGTATTGCCAAGCCATGGTACACCGTGACCCTATTATCACGGATCAAGGGCTTATCGTGGAGGGTGGAGCACCAAATACATCCGGAAATTGGACATTTTTATTATACGAAGGGTATCGTTAGAGAATTATGCCGTGACTTTTTGTCTGCTTTGTCCGAAAGCTTGGGAGATATTCTTTAAATTTTACACTTGATATTATGCTGAATGATTGAAAGGCACTTAGAAAAATATATGAACTAAAAATTGTCTCAGTAAAGAGCACACAGTTCGTCAGTGTACTGTTAAAACAACATGTAAGTACGATATGTACTTCATTTTCCATCGAATAATAATAAATTAAATATTTCTACAAACGTAGTGTGCGCGAGCGCAAACGTTGCTGATAAGCGGACCGCGAGCGTGGCGACGGCTTCGCCGGGCTCGAGTCTCTCATGCGAAGCGCAATCCGTGGCTTTGTGTGCGACAGCGACAATGGAGCGCTCGGACGCTTGCTCCGCCGAGATCGCGCGCGCTGTTGTTGCGCCCGCACATACTGTGCTACTCGGGACTGCGCAGTGTAATGTTATTGACAGCGCAGGGAATGCTCACATTGTTCGAGTTCTGACCTGTCGCAACCGTGTGGTTATGCCTAATAATAACGGCGTATAGAGGCTTATGCTGATGCGATAGCTTTCAGTTTGAAAGAGTGAAACATTTCTTTCAATAACATTAACCGGTTATTCAGTCTCAACCCGTTTCTAAACGAAAAACAGACAGCAGCTAATGAAATTAACTTTTTTTTTTTTTTTTATTTATTTAACATTTAAACAAAGTTATACAAAGTGTTGTTTGCGATAACATTTTAAAACCACTAAGGTTTATACATTTGCTATCGAGAGTTTACATAATATCTAAATATCTTAATAGAACACTATGGTATTGTTAATTAGACTTTTAAGTACAATTTCTCATAAACTTATTTTTTTATGTGTAGGTAGACAAACAAGACAGGTAATGTACCTGTTAGATAAATAACATTAAACATCACTTGTTACATTAATGTATGAAAATACTGCTTTAGTTTATGTTTAATATTTTTTTGCGTAACACTATTTAATAATTCGGATGGCAATTTATTGATAAGTCGAGGTAGGAGGTAACTAGTTGTTCGCTCGCCGTACGCGTTGTTCGCGCGCGGCTTGCAAAGGCGGTTATTAGCAATTGCTCGAGTGTATACAGCATGCTCAATTGGAATTTTTAAAGACTCGTTAAAAAATTGTTCTTTTAATAAGGAATATTGAACTTGCATATGTATTGGTAACGTCTTACAGTGTTTAAGAAGACCATTAGCATCGTCCTGGAATTTAATTTTAATTTTGTTTGAAACTATAGTTTTAAGTATTTTATATTTTAAATTGTTAATCTGATCAAGATATGATTTATAGGTTCGGCCATAGCTACTGATGCCATATTGGATGTAAGATTCTGCCAGAGCGTTATATAAGAGTAGCTTAACTTTAAAGGGAATACGATTATTAAGAATAGTAATATTCGCCAGAAACTGTCTTAATTTGGTACAGACACGATCAATATGGTGGATCCAATTAAATTTACTGTCAATAACTAATCCAAGATAGGTTTGTTTATCAACTATTTCTATTTGTGGGCAGCGACACACTCTGTTAGCATGTAAGCAAACGTGATCATGCACCACCAGATTCTTTACCGGAGAGTGCTTTACATATGGTGATTTTATTACTAGCAGTTTAGTTTTGCTTGCATTAAGAACTAGCCCAGCGTCATGACACCACTTTATTAGAGCATCTAGGTCAGACTGTAAAAGATCACAGGCCGTTTGAAGATTGTTTCCACCGATCACAAGGCAAGTATCATCTGCAAACTGATAACACGTGCTATTTACTATACAGCTGCTCATATCGTTGACATAAGATAAAAAATGCAATGGTCCGAGTACTGATCCTTGTGCCGTACCCTCCGTTACGTGTATGGGTTCACTGTAGGCATTATCGACTTTCACCGAGAAGGTCCGGTTCTTCAGATAATTTCCACACCAGTTAAGTAGAGGGCCGCGTACTCCACAGTCGTCCAACCTATCTATCAACCGATTATGCACCAGAGTGTCAAAAGCACGTGAAAAATCAATAAACAAAACTAACACCTGTCTTTTATCATTAAGATGACTATTCACTTCATCGGTAAATTTAGACAAAAGACCAGTTGTACTCTTGCCTGGCTGAAACCCAAATTGATTTTTGTTAATTACAGAGTGTTTTTTATAAAAATTGTGTACTTGCTGACATATAAATTTTTCTACGATTTTATCAACTGAGGAGAGTAATGTTATTGGCCTATAATTTGCATAATCATCCCGTTTCCCCTTCTTATGCACTGGTCTCACACATCCTTCTTTTAATTTATCTGGGTACAAGCCAGTTTTAATGCTACGGTTAATTAGGTCAGCAATAGTTGGGGATATATATTCTCCTATCAGTTTAATATCTGAAATCATAATACTATCAAGGCCCGGTGCCTTATTTGAGTTTAAATTTTTGATAATCTTATAAACATTACAAGGAGTCGCTTTTTGAAACAGAATACTTGAGTCTAAAGGTTCACATGAATTATTTACGTTTGTTAATTTTATTTTACAATTAGGAATTATATTTTTTACTGCACTGTCAAAACTGCTCGCAAAATTATTCGCTATAGCTTTAGGAGTCAATCCTTGCGCGTCAAATGCCCTCAGAATAGCTGCATCAATAGACAAAGTTCCCCTTCCCATCATTTCATTAACAACAGCATAAACTTTTTTTATGTTTTTAAAATTATTGTTGATTTGTTTTAAATAATATGCATTTCTTTTAGTTTCGAGGAGTTTATTCGCTTTATTCCGTGTTTTATTATATTGTAGTCTTAATTTAATATCATTTGGACTATTTTTCCAATCCTTATATAATTTGTTTCGTTTCTCACAAAGCCTAGTGACATTATCGTCGACCCAGGGCGAACTAAACCGTTTAGAATTTGATAGACTCGATTTACATTTTTTTATATCAGTAGCGGATTGTTTCGCCATTTGAAACGAGCTGCGTATGAAGTTAAGAATTTCGTCTGGGGAATTCATACTTTTAGACTTTACCCATTTTACATTTTTAAGTTCCTTATAAAAAATCTCGTAGTCTATCAAACGTTTTGTAACATGCTGTATACGCTTCGGCTTCATGGGTGTGTCATCTATGCACGTAAAAATGATACCCCGATGATCGGCCAGTACGACGTCGAGCGCCGCCGAAAACGGATGTAATGTTGGGAAGCGGGCAAAAATGTGATCTATGCAAGATTTGGTGACGATGTTTTGTTTGGTTTCAATTCTTGTGTAATCTGATATTCCACCCATCAATCCGTGTTCGCTGAGCGCCTCCACGAATGCATCCTTAATTGACGTTATGGCTTTCAGATCAATGTTAGTATCACCAATTAAAAGTAAATTCTGTTTTAATTGAAACTTAGAAATATATCTACTCAGCTCGCTAACAAACAGGTTTTTGTTAGTAGACGGTGGCCTATAAACTGCACACACAACCGCATTTAGTTTTGAGTTTACTTTTATAGTGCCTGAGAGACTTTCAAACGTTTTGGTTTTATGTTGAATTGTAGTGAATTTTATATGGTTCCGGACATAAATAATAATACCGCCCCCTCTTTTATTCTCTCGTAGTTGTGAATACAGATTATAGCCGGGTAAGTTATATAAGTGAACTATATTTTTCGAGATACCGGGTTCTGTAATTACTATCATATCCAGTGGATAGCTACAATTATGGATTACTTCGTGCAACTTAGTAAAATTTTTTATGAGTGACCTAATATTAAAGTGTAAACAAGAAAGGCTTACATTACTTTTAGAAGGTAGCTTTTGAAAAAAGCGACTAGGAGAACTGCAATTGAATATTTCAGTAATATGTCTTTCCATTGATTATACCTAAGACTAGGGTAAATAAGCTATATGTTCAGTAAGTATTAAAATTAAATGGTCTTAGTTTGCTTATCAGATTGAGTTGAAGTTTGTTTTAAAATTAAATTAATATCATTCATGGAGCGTATATAATAAATTTTACTATTGCCAGTTTTTCGAGCATATACCTTACCGTTCTTACACCATACATATTGACACGACTTATTTAATAATTGCACCTTGGCATTATATAAAATAGTTTTCTGATACTTTGTTAGGGCTTCTCTAATAAAAATTCGTCTATCTGCTTTCTCCTTCGGGACGTCCGGCGTTACCAGCCCCACTGTGAGGTACTTGTCCTTGGCAGCGTTGATCCATTGTTGTTGTAAAATATTAGTTTTTAGTTCTACGAGGATTGACGTCGGTTTGTCCTTTGACCCCGGCAGGCGCTGCATTGACTGAACATCTTTTTTATTGACATCTAGTTTTAAGGCAATTGTCTCAATTATTGTACTCACCTCGCTGGGTGATATCTCTGGTAATCCAGCAACTTCCAACGAGGTCAAGAGAGACTTTTGTTCAAAATCTTTAAGCTCCTGTTCCAAGACGGTCACCCGCATGTCCAGGTTCTTGTTTTTGTTCAACAGATCAAGGTTTTGGTTTTCCAACTCTTTGACTCTCTTGTCCTGTGTTTTTATAGACTGCTCCATGGTAGTGAGTTGTTCACTAAGATAATCGAGCGAGTTCTCGAGGTTTCCTATTTCCTCGCGAAAAGTTTTTTTTATCTCACGACTTATGTCCTGCACCAGCTTTTTAGCATCGATGGCATGGGCGAAATCGGTGACACCCGTCTCACATTCATCATCATCATCGTCTGGGATTACGAATGATGACCTGCGCGAACTGTTCTTCAGGCAGTCCTGACAACTCCACTCTATCCCAGGCGAGTTCCTGATGGTGTTTAACTGCTTATTCGATAGCTTAGAACATGCAGGATCTGCATGTACAATAACTTCGCACCTACTACACTCCAATCCAGGCACTTTTTTAGTTATAGTTTTTTTGCATTTTACACATTTATTAACGACCATAGTGATTGCGGGTGGGGTAAAAAACTTTTATTAAGAGCGTGCGTCCTTCCGCTTAGGCGTTATGTCGTAAACTAGAAACGAAGCCAACGTCATTAATTACAAGAAAACTAACCAAAAGCCAGAGCAGCGTAGTTTGGCGGAACAACTTGGGCGGGCGGTAATTACCGAATAATCTGTGGGCGGCCGCTGTAATCACACAGTCGCTGGCCGCGAATAGATGCTTTCTGACACTTATTAGTGATACCGCTTTTATGAGGAAACTTACTACTTTGTATATATACAAAGAGCTTATTTATGATATTAATATTTTTAGAAAAACACGACCTTTTTTATTTTAAATATCAATTTAAAGTTTGTATGGAAAACTATATTATAATAAATATTCGATCATAATAAATCAACAGTTAGGAAATAAATCAAAAAACAGTTGAATCATTGGAATAAGTCCACGAATTTAGAATAAAAATATCCAAACACGAGAGGATGAATAAATAAAGGAAATAATTATCACTATTACTACTAATTTTAATGTCCTTAATAATCTTCTGTTTCAGGTTATTTCATAAAATTTTATTTTATTTATTTGAAAAAGTGGTTTTCTCCATTCGAGAGAGGTCACCAAAACCCATGGAGGAAACGTTATCTTGGGAGCAGTGCGACTTGTCCCCTTTGTCAACTCAACCAACAATTTGTCTTCATTTTCACAAGGTAGGCAACAAATGAGTTATGTGCGTTTTCACTAACCATTCCTTAGGCTTAGGTCTAGGTCTTAGGTCTAGACTTTTAATGACATATTTTGTTTTTTTCTATCTCCTTTAGATAGACTGAGATAAAAATCGCTAAGAGACTCTTACAAAACAATTGTTAGTGCAAACGAGCATAAGTATCTCGTGTACTAGCGACAAGCGTCAGTAGACTATAGCCGCTTACCATCGGGCAGGTCTTCGCTAATTGCATTAGAATGTCGTTTGAACATATTGAACTTATTCTTTTTAAATGTTGTCAAATTGACAACATTTAAAAAGAATAAGTAAAAAGGACTTACTTTTTTTATTTTGTTCAGCTCAACTTGTCAAACTGTTTTTGGCAGAAGAACTAAGGCGTGCGGTAATTACCGAGTAATCTTTGGGCGGCTGCTGTAATCTCATAAAATGATTAATTAAAGACATTCGACATAACTATGTCGATAAGCTGACCTATGAAATTACTTCATTTACGGCAGACACATTAAAAGTTGTTTTCATTACGTAATCAAAATGTAAGCACTTAATTATTACGCTGTCATGATTCTCAATGAAATAACTTGTTTAATATAAGCATTATCGCATTATCTTACTGAACTCAGGAATCGTTGAAATTAAAAATCTTAAAGAGTTATAAATTGTGTAGTCCTTGTTCAGCTCCGGCTCATATAAATACAATATAACAGGTAGCTTTTAAAACTGAACTTGAGAAGGTTGCGTCTTGTAGGTAGTAGATTGGTGAACTAAGTGATGTAAACGCAGTGTCCTCACACGCGTGCAGGATATAATAGCATCTAATCCAATTAAAGATACACTCGTCTCATATAACTCAAATTTCAAAATAAAACCATCGCTCAAGCCATACACGCTGCATTAAATCTGCCATATATGTTATCCCAAGTCCTTGGTAGCGTAGATGCTTAGTAGTCGCCCGGATTGTAAAAGTTCGTGGGTTCAGTTTCCACCCCAGAATATGAAATTTTCCTAGGTAAGATATTTTTTTAAATATCCCTATTTTAAACCTACTTAGACCTATGCAGCTAAGTATGTTTCCTCTTTCCTACAACATGTATATTTTTAAAAGAGGCGTGAAAAATATAGACAGCAAGGGGGAGGGAAATAGAAAAGTGTCTTAATGCTGCACTAGCTGTCTTTGCATATTGCACTTTGCATGTGGTATGACGTCATATAATACCGTACTTTGTATTAAAAAAATCAGATGTAGTACGACATATATGCTCTATGCGGCTTAGTAAGTTTATATGCTCCACATGCTCTTGGACTACATTTTAATTACGTATGCATGATACACATGCAGTCAAGAGAGTTAACTATTATAAATAACAGTTACTTTTCTAGCTAAAATTCACTTACTTCAATTCTGACATGATACAGCTAAAGACCTAGTATCTTATCTCATTCATCGGTGGTTATCAGTGGGCCGTACACTTCAAACCTTTAGGTGCTTTTGTGCCACCCTGCTTTGCATTGTATGTAGCATGTGGTTAGTGGCAAAATGCTCTAGAGCGCTCCAATTAAGAAGCGAGCCTGGGTTCTACCATTTGCATAGATAATTTAACTGCATTGTTCTACTCCTAGAAGGGATTTGGAGTTTTAGAATTCATGTATTTTTTTGACATGCAGCCTTGTGCCTGGTTTTATTATGCTCGCTATAATAATAACTGTGTTTATTAAATTTTGTGAATGTGCTACAAAGAGCTTTTACTTGTAACCCGTGTGTTTTCTGGGTTTTTTCGTATCCTCTATTGTCTATCACGGGGTGATTCAGACCTTATAGACTAATAAAAGTATGACAATCAAAGTGACAAAGTAAAATGAATTTGATTTCTGTTGCATACTCTACACTACACAAAGCAAATAAATTTAAACCAAACTTTAACGCATTTCGCTAGCTATTTAAGTAACTATTCGAAATGCTCCAAGTAAAGTTAAATCACACAAACAGTTTTACCTATACCTTCTATATCCTGCAATAATTTGAATACACTTCTGTGACATAACATAATACTGTTTTTGAGTTAATGTAGCTTTGCATTTTAAGTTTCATCTCTTGTGTGCAATAAACAAGACTTGCTTACAGTCAGCTGCAAACTAAACGCAATGTGAGGGGCGTGAGTCTATTCTAATAAAACAAAACAAATGTTTGGACATTATTAAAATTAAATAATATTATTTGCACAAAAATGGGGTAAGGCCGTATAATAACTTCGCAATTAGCGGACTGCCGCTGTAATAGCCTATGCAAATAACTTTCTGTATACAGGCTTCTTGTTTCTTTCATGTTTTTAATAAGCTAAAAGGTAAAAGATATAAAAAAACCTTTCATTTTATTATTTTGTCATTATCAACCACAGTTGCGGTCTGAAAACCGCATAAGATGGAGGTGTTGCCCTATCCATAAATTCAAGTGGTAAATATCACTAGAATCTGACTCTTATAAAACAATAATAATATTCTTACACTTACATCAATTAGCTAGTACTCCTGAACCCCAATCGCGCTGATTATCAACGTATTTACCGAGGCAAAATGAAACACGTTACGTTACGCACAATTTGTTTTGCACCAAACATTGGAACGGCAACCAATTAGCTTATATTTTAGGAACATGTATTGATGTATTAGATAATATTACATGTTTATTTGATTTTAATACAATCTATATATTCCTATAGTAACGTCTTTATATCTAAATGCTGTCAAAACCGTGATACAAACCGACCACAACGGAACGTTTTTGGTTTTGATTTGGTAAATACGTTGTAAATTAGCGCGATTGGGGCCCTGATCATTGCAGAGTACACAACGCGCGAGAAGCAGATTGTTTATTTTCGTTTTCAAATATTATAATAAGTAGTTACGTTAATATTTTAATAAGTAACTGTTCCTATCAAAAGAGTTATATAGTTCGATTTTCTAAAACTGAAACCATGTTGCTTAGCCCCGCCTCATACAGATTATTTACCATCACTACACATCTACACCTGGTACCTAATCTATGATTGATCCTCTTTCTTCCTAAACGGAACTAATAAAAAACACCATACTTACTTATTTATTTCTCGAACAATACACAACAAAAACACTCATTAAAACTTTATATGCTCTGCTCTGTATTGTGGCCCTAAATCTCTATTCACATAGTTTCCATTTTTAAAACGTAAAAGCCCCATATTTTCTAATAAAAGTTCTGTAACAAATAACAAAATAAAAACAACAGCAAGATTTTATGCATAAACAAAACAAATGCAAGCTGGGCGGGAGGTAATTACCGCGTAATCTTTGGGCGGGCGGCGTAATCGCTACAGTGCTGCGTACGGAGGTTTTGTTGCTTCTGTTTAATTACTCGAAAAAGCTTCTTGCTGTAAAAAAATATGAAATAATTTGACATCCTTTTATAATCATTGGAAGAAATAATTTTCGGAATCATATTAGCTAATTTCTTTGTGATCGAATCTGAAATGATAAGATCCGCAGGAGAACTAAGGTCGCTGATATAGCCCAAAGAATTGGGAGTCTCAAATGGCAGTGGGCAGGCTACATTGCAAGGAGGAGTGATGGCCGCAGGGGCGGAAAGGTCCTCGAGTGGCGGCCGCATACCGGGAGAGCAGCGTTGGTAGGCCTCCTACAAGGTGGACCGACGTTCTGGTGAGGGTCTCGGGAAGCCAATAGATGAGGGTAGCGACAGACCGATCGGTTTCGGAGTCAGCTGATATGATAATAATAATGAATTTCTTTGTGTATGATTTATTATAAATAGTGAATAAATTAACAAGCATAACTACAAAGATGTTGATGATCAGGTAAAACTTACAATTTTGTTTAGATAATTCACTGATTATATTTTCTAATAATCAAAAAAATACAGTGCAGCACACTACTATTTTGTAGACGACGCCAAGAGAGGCTACGGTCTTAAAAAAATAAAAATGTAACAAATGAAAATTTTGGCTTATTTAACACATGTAAGCATAGTATTGCACAAGTTGAATAGCACATAAAGTGTTAGTATTATTATTGTCACAAGCAATTTCTCCTTAAAGTACACAGCTACTCAATTTACTTTCAATATATCTGAAGAAGAATGAAAACTGTAATGTGACTGACGAACGGACAGTCACGATTCACGAACAGAAAGTTTTATCGCTTATTTGAAACCTCCTCAGTTTCTCACTCGGAACAATGTTATTGTTGACTAATTCAGCAGACTCAGCTACTGTGGATCCCTGAGCTTCGAAACTTTCTCAGATCGAAGCTTATTAACGTATCATGAAAGCAGATTATTGAAAATGCCTGGGCAATTTTTCTTACACAACTATATACATAGATGACAATCTAGCTCTACCGTTGCCTATAGACACCTGCACTAACAAGGAAAAGATCACGTGGTGTTGCAGGTGTCATGTCATCTTCAGGCCTGAACTGAAATGCGTAAACCCTGTAATTAAACCTGCTACCTTTCTCTTCAATCTGAAACACAGCGAACTGTTTTACGGCTAAAATAAAAATAGCTCAAATCAAAGCTTGAACCCAGATCATTCCAACTAAATAAATCTTCCTGAACCTTTTGAGAGCTGAAAAGCTAACGACGATTTGTAACAGACCGCGGGCAATTTCTCAAACGCGACTGCAACTGTAGGGTGAAGAAGACTTCAACTTCATAATATGTCTTCAATAATATATTACGTACAGTCTGCAGAGAAGATAACGCTTACAGAGACCCAAGTTTTGACGTTTAATAGACTGGTTAAGGGAATACTCGCATAGTTTTAAATTTTACCCACGTTTTCTTTCCATTAGCAAAAACATACCTAAGGCCGCGGCTACGATCTATGCGGCGAGCGGGGCAGTGGCGGCAGCGGCGCGGGAGCGGCGCGTTCCAATGTATCTAATAGATTCAATTGGAACTGGTCACGAAAGCAGCGGCGCTTTCACGTAGTGCTGTATGTAACAAGTATATTGTGGTTTAAATCGACGCCGACGCAACGTTTGTAAATGCCTGCGGGCGTGGTGGAGCAAATCATTTCGGCAATTTTTGAAAGCCCAACTTTAAGGAACAGCAAAAAGGTGAACTATTAAAATAGGCGAATTATTAACCAGTTTGAGGAAGAAATGAGAACAGAACAATAACGAAAGGTTAAACGTTTAACCTTCTATATACAGTAAAAATTTTCTACACTTATTCTATAGTTTAGTACTACATTTATTCTGTGGTACTAGTTTCTATACTCATTCTATAGTGTTCTCATTCGGTGGTCGTATTCGGGTCTGCGTCACCGCCGCGTCGCTCGCCGCAGAGATCGTGGCCGCAGCCTAACGGTGGCTTCAGCTCTCAAATGCATATACAAGTGGTTACCAATAATTGACAACAGAGGCGCTGCTGTGATACAATTAGGGGTAGGTACTGATATCGTCTCAATCAGTTTTTATGAACATAAATGAGACAGGATCAGTTCAGACAGCTTCAGTTCCGACAGGTTTTTTTATAGAAAGCACGGCAAACGACTCAACAGCAGCTGATGTGAAGTGGTAAGGTGGTAAGAAGACTCCATATGCAAAGCAAGATAGGGCAGCATGAGCACACTGCTCTAGCCGCCTCCGCCTTGCCGGCCCATGAGGTGGCTCTTCACGCCTCTTTTAAAGGGACTAATGTTATACGAAGGGGGGAACACATGTGCTGGCAAAGAATAATATTCCAAGTTGGGGTTGTAATAAAGCTTAATTTCTGCTGTTAAGATATGACTAACTGTCCACAGCACCCAGAATGCTGTTGTCCATTGTGGAACCGTAGAGTAGAAGGCAAGGGTTTTGTAGTTTTAGTGTGTGCAACTCCCACACTTTTCTTTTTACCCCGAGAAGAAGAAAGGGCAGTGCACATTATCCCCGCCTAAAAATAGGTTTTTAACAATCCATATTGTGTCTGTGGGCATGGGCACGGTGCTGAAGGGTAAGGCGCTTGCCCTACTTTAAGAGCGTGAGCACTCTGCGCTTGAAAATCTCTTACATATTTAATTTAAAATTTCTGAGCACATCCGGCCATATTTACGTTGCTGATCGTCCTATCTTCTATAGATAATCCTCTAGTCCATTAGATGTTAATATTTCATTTTGAAATGAATACGCCCTGCAAGTTCAGTGATTTACTCAAAAAGAACGTTACAGAATATTTTAACCCCTGGCGAAAAAATAGGTGTGCTTTAACTTTGACATGTCTGTCTATGTATCTTTGACATCGTAGCGTAGCTCCTAAATGAATGGGCCGATTTTGATTCGGTTATTTTAGTTTGAAATGTGACGGTGAACTTCCTCACGACATTGTAGGGTGGACGTTAGCTCATAAACGCAAATACAGATAGACTAGAAGAATTTCACAGGGATATCCCAAGTCCTGGGTGGCTCAGTTGGTTAGAGCAGTCACCCGGATTGTGAAAGATCGCGGGTTCGATTCCCGCCTCAGGACGTGAAATTTTTCTAGTTTTATATTTTAATTACTAAAATATGTTTATTCAAGTATCAATTCTAAGCTCCTAAAAACTCTTTCGAATCGTCAAAATTACAAATTATGTATTATAAAGAAATCGTCTTATAAAGTCATATTGTCTTTCTGTCTGTTATGTCATGATACATCGGTTCCAAAAGGTGAACTACCGAGAATACCACTGCAATACCACTAGGCTATGGTAAACGCTTACCATCACGTCGGCCGTATGCTTGATTGCCACCTTAATGGTATTAAAAAAAAACACTTTTCGTAAGTAGCACGCAGTAAGCGCCGCATCGTTTCGCTGCATGAACGAATCGTATAAGCATTCGTAGAAGCATTTCCTATGGCTTCACCCATGAATATTCTAGAGTGGATATGCTAAAAGCCAATCTCCAGCCAAAAGCGAGGCACAATCTAACCGCCCGGCTGGACACGGTTCGTTACTCTTTCCTCCTCTGTGATTGCAGATTCGGCTACAAAGCTCTATGTTATGAATGTGCCACTAATTGACGCTGAACAACTATTAAGTTCCATTCCTATATTGTTTTCAACTGATTTCGAAAACTAAATGGTATATAATCTATTCGGCTATATTTTTATGTGCATGCTTTCCGAGATCTTAGCGAAATCTAAACAGTCTACATCTCACCCTCCTCCTCCTCCTCGCATCGTGTTCCTCATTGATGAGAGTCGTGACCTTCCTTTGGTGTGATCTTTTCTGATGATTTTGCGCCATCCCCATATATGCTCAGCAGTGTGCAGAGTATCTTGCAAGTTGGTTTCGAGGGTAGCGCTAACCTGATTTGTTCAACGCATCGGGCTGCGACCCAACGGTCTCTTCCCTTCTATTTTGCCACTGACCATAAGTTTCTAGAGGTTATCTCCGTTCCTCCTGGCAATGTGGCCGAAGTATTCAAGAACTCTCCGTAGGCAGATGGCTGATAGCCTGGTCGGTATACGTATTTCGCGCAGGATTGATGCGTTGATACTTCGCGTCGTCCAAGAAATTTGCAGCAGACGTTACCAGCATCACATCTCGTACGATTATGTGATTGCGGTCGGCCTTTCTCATTGTCCACGTTTCGGCTCCCTATGGGTATATAAAGAACACCAGGGTGTATACAACTCAGAAGTCGTTGCTGCTGACAAAATCTTCACATTAAGAGGGGGCATAAAGCAAATCACTTTTGTTTACTCAATTTTTAATTATTGATATCGACCTTATTTTTATGTACATTGAGCAGAAATCGCATTGTTTTTGCAATCTCAGTAGGCGGTAGTATAAGTAAAATAAAATCATGCTTTGTGTTTCTTATTCACTTACTGTACTCGTATTTTATTTATTTGTAATAAAATACTCAACACTCATACATATAAAAAGTACAATTATGGACCCTGTCGGGTATCGCAAATTGAAAGAGGAGAGGAGGACGTATTATTTCTATAAAAAAATATATATTATTAATTATTTTAATATGCACGCAAGATATTAAATAATTAAGGTAATTTATATATAATTATTGTGTTTTGTCAATAATATATTCTTGAAGACTATAGTAACATTTATTAATTAACATTTCTTTTAACAGTTTTATAAATTTTTACTTTATATATAATTATTGTGTTTTGTCATTAATATATTCTTGAAGACTATAGTAACATTTATAAATTAACATTTCTTTTAACAGTTTTATGTATATACACGGAAGAGAATGGATTTCATGTTTCTGAAAAAACGGTTTGCAACTTTCAGTCTGCTCCAAGTTAACAATAAAACTTTTTTCGATGGTCGAAATTTTCATATGTATTTATAATACAAAAAATCACAATATTATCGGGCAGTTATCAATATGCAGTTGGAGAATCTAACACCTTAGTCTAAACTTTACTGCAATTTAATGATCACAATGTTTTTTCAGATCAGCATCGGATTAATATCACCACAACTACACCTAATTAAAAAATCTTATTAAAATGAAATATGTAGTAAAAAAATATGGTATCCACTATAAGATATTTAATAACAAAAATACATTATTGATGTTATAATATATGCTAGTTTATTGCTTTTGGATCACTAGAGAGGTATTAAATTCAATGAGTGGTGAGATAAACTTTGCTATAAAATCGTTAAGAAGCAGGATAGAAAGCGGTGAAGAAATTAGTAGGATATACCTAATGCTCCGTTGGCGTAGTGGTATTCGCGTCGGGCCGGATATCAGGAATCGCGGGTCGATTCCTGACTGGAGCATCGTTTACTTTCTTTATTTGTAATTGTTTTAATAAAGTAGACGTTTAAACGCACCAAAAACATTAAAATATGAATAGTTTATTGCTATTAACAACAATTAAAAACAGAACATTGGCTTAGTTGACGTCATCTGAAAAATATGTATAAAATATTTTAAGATGGAAAATTGGAAATAAATTCATAATAATATAAAACGTATAAAGCTCGGAGCTCGGTGGCGTAGTAGTTTGAGCGGTCTGATTTCGATCACGAAAACAAAGCAACTTTCGCAATGGTTGGTCCCGGGATGGGTCAATCAAATTTATAATCTTGAGCTCCTCCGTGCTTCGGAAGGCGCGTTAAGCCGTTGGTCCCGGTTGTTACTGCAACCGCTTTAACCCATCAACCCGCATTGGGCCAGCGTGGTGATGTTATGGCCCAAACTCCTCATGTAATATTATAAATTAACATTTACTCCTACCTAAGAAGCTACTGTTGCTTTCATGGGAATATTTTGCGTATACTATGTTATGACGTCGGCAGGTGACTAGACGAGCTTGATTGACAACACACTGCAATCGTGGCTCGCGGTGCGGGGGGTGCGGGTGAAATTTGATTTTTTTCTAGCTTTAGGCGCACTCTTAAACGTGCTCTAACTGTATTATTTTCTTTTAAAAATCTGCATGTGTTATTGCCCTTAAGAATAAGAATAAGAAGGCCTGTGCCCAACGATAAGTCTTAGGTAGTATTATGACTATTAATCTCTGTATACCTATATTGTGATTGTGCATTGTCAGATAGCTTGATAATAACGATAATACTTTTGACATTGGGTACCTACTTTTTTGGTACGTTGATATACATACTCTTCTAATTTTAATTATTTTTTTCGCTGGGCGGCACTGCACTGCTATAGGATAGACAGGTTGGTGACGACAACAAATTAAACCATGGGCTATATTAGTTCATAGCAATTTTTTGAAACTTTCAAATTCATGTTATTCACTAAAATTTGATATGTTCATGACATTTCTATGAAATAATATTACATTGGCTGCATTATTACATAGAAATGTTATAAAATTATCAAAATAATAAAATAAATTTGAAAGTTGCAAAACATTTCTATGAACTAATATAGCCCATGGTTTAGTTTATTTTCGTATTGTCCTATGTACCACCTTGTATAATATTTATGTAGGTTTTATTACAATTTTACAGTTTGCTCTACTTTTTCGCACTTATCACTATTGGTCATTTCAGTTAACTCCTTAGCAAACAACAGAAGTCAGGTCAGGAGCGGTCCCACACTGATTAAAAGTACAAACACAACTGTTAAACACCATTTGTTTCTTGTACTTTTACGCTTGTATTAATCGTTAACGTACCAATCTTATTCATAACCTAAGCTTATTTTTTGGACTTCTCGTCTTGCAGATTGTGAAATAGGCCTTGTGAAACAATATTCAATCTTATACTTGAACTTATTACAATCCAGCTCAGAAGTAACCTAGAAGTACTGCTGCTATAGTTTGGAAGTTTTGTAACCGACAAGTGAAGTCAAACAAGAGCTCGCTGTCAACTCACTGGCAACTGTTTAACAAGCGACCGCCATGTTTAATTTACTCCTGACATAAAGCTTGATAAATGTACAGAATGTTATTGCTTGCAGAAATGTTAACGAGGAAGCGCTCGCCGTAGTTTCTTAATAATAGTTAAATTGCTTTTCTTAATTTCAACTAAGTTGAAAATAATAATTAATATTGGGGTGAGATTTCTGGCTGGTTAGGATTGCCAACCCTTCATGTTAGGAGCTTTACGTATGAGACACAACTGATTTTTTAATTTTCGTAGACCTCCAGAGGAAAGATGCCGATTGACACATGAACTCTAGTAAAAATTTCTACTATAGGTATTATATACCTACCTATATCTATCAATGGATATGGTATGACAAAAAAAATGGCAACGGGAAGACTGAAGACGTTACGGTGCTTACAGACTCTTCTACTGCCCATATATGGTAGTGAAGTAATTTTCCGTGCTTTGTATTATGTGGGTATCAAACTGAAAAATATTTTTTCTTAACTTTCCTTTGAGATACATCCGAACAGGTGCTCTAGAAAATTTTAAGTCCTAAAAGGCCCACAGAAAATGTCTACTTCATCAGGTTCTATCGCAGTTTTTTTATACAACTAGATGACAACCAAGCTGACGGCCTACCTTGGTGGTACCGGCGGCGGGCGGCGGCGGTGGCGGTGGGACGAGCCTACATACGGGTCTACCACCTAGTAAACACAGTAAGTATTTTTTTAAATTATTCATGCGGGCGGAGCCGCGGTTAGATGCTAGGCTTAGACCATACTAAGATGCTAGGTAATAAAATCAATAAGTTCTTATAGATATATCACTATAAATATAACACTTTTATATTACTTACTCCATTACATAAATCTTTTCCCTATTTTTTCAGCTCCAAGATTTTATTATAAAAATCAGTTTTTTTTCTGTCAACATTCCTCAAAGGCGGTGTTGACCCGACAACCTTATTGGACGACGCTTTTTTCCGTTTTCAACGGTAAATGGAAATTTCGATTTGCATTTTGAGCTCATTTGGGTGTTTTTAAGGAGAAATGAGGTAACTAGAGACTTTATTATAATGAGTTTGGTGTAAGGAGATAAACTTTTTCAAGCTTTCATATTGTAATTTTAGAACCACTTGAAAGTTAAATTTTATCTTGCGGTGAAGCGAAAAAGTTCTATCTGGCGGCATCGGCATCTAGTGACCGTCGATCCTTCGTCGTAGTCCCTTTAGACTTAGATATAATAATATTAAACAGAAAGGTGCCGTCAATACGACAATAAATTGAAACAAAATAATATGACATTGGCTGCATTATTTCATAGAAATGTCATGAAGTTATTTATTTATACTTTTAGTTATCAAATGATTACAACGTTTTTTTGAAAGTGGCAAACCATTTCTATGGAGGAATATAGCCCGTTTTAATTTATTGTCGTATTAACGACACCACCCTGTATAAGTATGTAATACGAACACGTAACAGACAGATAGACTTAACTTACGCATTTTAACCCCCGACGAAAAAAGAGGGGTGTTATAAGTTGGACGTGTCTGTCTGTGAGTCAGTGTAGGTCTGTGAATCGTAGCTCCTAAGCGAATTGATTCGGTTTTTGTAGTTTGAAAGCTAACGTGATCAGGATGGTTCTTAGCTGTTTATGAAAATCAGTTCAGATATTTGATGACTATCAGCTCATTTCCTACTTTACAAAAGGGTTTTACTAACTTTCACAGATCCGATTGATTTGAAATTTTGTTTACTGTTACTTCAGTCTGCGGGATACTCATATTTTATTAATATTATGACGCCGGGGGTTATTTTAAATGCTAAATTTTTATGATTTTTCGGTAAAACATTTTTGCTCAATTGTTATGTTTTGCTTGTGTAGTAGTCGTAATTCTCTATTCTTACAGACACAATTATTTTCCATTGTTTATAGCACTTTTGCACTACTGCAAGTGCTAAAGGGGTTAATTAAAAAATCAGCTTAGACAAAAATGTCTGGACTGTAAAAAACCCATCTGTCGATGTTGCCCATCCCAGGAGAGGTATTTTGCAGTCTCGACATTTTCTTTCAAGCCACACATTTCAGGGGAATTTAGCCGAAAACGTTAGACGTCGCGACAACTGCCAAATCGTATGGTAACGGCAGCAATTCCTTTGTTGTAAATTATTGGAAACCAATTTTTTATACGGATCTGAGAGGTGAACACGACGATGATCGTTTTCGTTTCGATTCGATAGAAACTTACACTGTCCGTACGGACACGATGAGTTTTTAACTTTATCGTAATTATGCTTCCGGGAGTCTTACGCGGCTAAATAAGTAACATTATGATAAAAAACCGACTTCAAAACAAAAAAGGAAAAAATAATAAAATTTCTATACTTAGGTAGTACTTACCTCCTAAAATGTATTCTTTGGAGTTGGTGCTTTACTTTCTATTGGACTTATCTCTGGAAACAGCTTAGCACCAACTCCAAAAAATACATTTTAGTAAATACAGTTACAGTTAGTAAATACATTTTATGTAAGTACTACCTAAGTACTGAAATTTAATTATTTTTTCCTTTTTTGTTTTGTAGTCGGTTTTATTTACAAAAATTTTTACATTTTTAAGTGATTTCCTAAGGTCAAAGCAAGATGGGTGACTATCAGCACTATTGACTTGTCTGTCTCCCAGGCTTTGGTTGAATTGAAATAGACAGTGAAAGAATTATCTTCTAACTCCAAACCGTTAAGGAGTTGTACCTTCCATCACCAGCTCATCAACATGAGATGATGACTAACAGAAGCAAATACTTGAATAGCTTTGGAAAAACGTAAAACATGCCTTTTAAATTTGAGGTTTGCCCTCGATTTCCCTGGGATCCCATCATCAGATCCTAACTTGGTGACAGTGGGACTACCACAGGAAAATACTCTATCAAATAAAAAAAGAATTTTGAAAATCGGTTCACAATTCACAGAGAAGTCGGTGAACATACATACAAAAAAAAATACATACAGTGGAACTTATAACCTCCTTCTTTTTGAAGTCGGTTAAATAGTGGTTGGCATCCGCGCACCTGGATGTCCGCTATCGCGATAAAAGCTAACCTATGTCCTTTCCGATAGTAATTATCTATCTATCTCAATCCACCTCTGTCCACCTTATTGGAGGCCAGCCCACACTGCGTCTATGGACCAGGGGTCCGTAGGCTATAACACCACCACGCTGGCTGGCTGGTTGGTGGGTTAAGGCGGTTGCAGTAACCGGGAGCGACGGCTTAAATGCCTTCCGAAGCACGGAGAGCTTAATATTAGAAATTTTAGTTGAATCATCCCGGGGTCGACCACGGCGAAAGTTGCTTTGTTTTCGCAATCTAAACCAGAGTGCTCAAGCCACTACGTCACCGAGCTTCCAGTAGTTACCTTTACTTATACATAATTAGGTAGGTACATTAGTACATAGCATAATAATTATCTGAGTGACGGATTAGGTACTGCACAATTCACCACACATAGGTATAACATTGCTTTAGTAAAGTTAAATTACCGACCATTAACTGGTCTTTCAGTGTAGCTCTAGACTTTGTCCATTCAGAAACTGAGCTAGATTATAAATTAGTTGCTGAGTGGAGTTAGATTGTGCGAAAGACCGAAGCATTCCGCCAGCGATTTGTCAATTAGATTTATATATCTTCTACAGTTTTCTTTTCTGTAATGCATTTATGTGACTACTGCTCTACAAATAGGTAAGATATCTTTCAGATAACTACAACTGTAGTTGCAGTTCAACAATTGCTCATAATACAACGTTATGTGATCAGAATAAAATTAAAACATGAAAAATAAATAAAACACTAAACTACTCTTGCTACTTATAAAATAAAAACACTACAAACTTACTAACGAATCAAAATAAGTAATGCCAAATAATTCAAGATGAAATTGATTTTCATTGAAAATTGTTCGTCGTCCAAGCCAGCGTGGTGATATGGCTAGGTCGCTAGAGCTTTTCAAGGAACCTCCGTGGAGGGGACAAAAGGTCTTGTGTCGTATTTTACCCCTTACCCCGTTCGTAATAGAGGCTGCTTTCGTAATGCAACTTTTACACTTGTGTGCTGTCGTAGGTAGTAGCAAGCTGACGGCCTAAATGGTGGTAGTGCAACACCTGCAATATCATGGAAAAATCACTGGGTATTTCAGCTGACGTGCGTTGTCATCCTAAGGTCTAAGGTAAAATGTCTTCCATGCCCAGTAATTACCTACACTGGCTACCTTTCCCTTCGATCCAAAACACAGCAAACTGTTTTACGGCCGAAATAGGAAAGGCTGTGGTATCGACCCAGACGACCCTACATACGGGCCTAACACTTAGTAAGTAGTTCCTTATGTATTACAATATATTTGTAATGAAACCACTTTAACAGAAATAGTTTTTGTTGAGACTTAGGTGCCTAAATAGATCACCGGGATCGGAGGTGAGGCCTGGTGCCCCGCCCTAGGACTGGCTCCGGTCGGTTCTAGGGTCGGGCTGCCCGGAGGCGGATCGGCAAACCCTGGGTCGTCTCCATTATGGGCATGGGGAAACCGGAGTGGTTTAGCAGGTATTCTCAGTGCCGCTATGATCAGGCGCTGGGCGACCCCTGCACAGGCCCACGTCTAGCCGACGGTCCGCTGGTCCACCTAACCAGCGGTTTAGCGTATCGTCTGTAAGCGGATTCCACTCCGAAAAAAAGGTGTCTAAATAGATAACTGTCTGTACTAAACTTTAGCTCAAATCCCTCTAATTGTTAGTTTTAAGTAATGCCCAGACTAAGCTACATGCACATGCATGCACGTCTTATAAATCGAGCTCATTTTGGCTACGCTATGCTTATCCCTACTTTAAAGTTTGAGCAAAACTTACATCACGTAACACATTGCAGCTATATTTAGACAGGCGCTCATTTCAAATTGAATTTCGGACGAAGAATGTACATTCAGTCATATTATTAGACTTAAATTTATTATAAATTAGATAACAGTACTAAATTTTAAGTAGCCTGTTGAATAATTAAATTCCTTATCAACGTATTACTTACTCAATTTAATTTTAGTAGTAGTTAGGTAACTACCTACCTACTTAGTAAAGAATAAAGGGTTAAGTACTGAGTATAAACTTAAAGACAATGGTGAATGTTTTTATTTTTTTATATTTAAAAATGGATATTTTTATAATATGTACTAATTTTAAAATATGTACCTACCCACAGCACAGAACATAGACCTACCTTTATGTAATAATAGCTGTGCCCGCGACTTAGTTCGCGTGGATGTCGGAAAATAACAACATGTTTAGGTAGGTACCTTCATGATTTTACTTGTGCATTTAGTTGGTGAAGAATTCAAATCATATCTATAAAAATACCTTCACAATTAATCCATTGATCGCCCTCCCCGTGCATAGTAATTGATGCTCTGATCATTATTTTGTTGCGGAGTTATTTTAAAACTATTAACAATTAACATTTCAATTTTCAAGTTGGCACTTATTCTAGCGGGTTCCAATTAGGATTTGGCCAGAGAAACAACCACCATTAGTTTCAAATAGTTTGAAACCTCCATCAGTAAAGCACATAATTTAATGCGAATTTTGTTGATGCTAAATATTTTTCTTATCTTGTAATTATAAAATAAAATTTGAGTAGGTAAGTAAGTTTACTTTATACAATTGTTTGATAGTATATAAGTATACCTACTACAAACTATTTTGTACTAGTTTCTTTACGCTATGCTTCAAGGGGTATATTATCTGTTAATTTGGAATATCATAGATAGTTTAGACACAATTATCTACACAATGTTGGTCATTTAAATTATGAAAAATACAGAGACGCATGGGATACGAATTAGTTTTTTTATTTCTTGCTGTTGCCCGCTAAGCACAGCCTGAAAATTTTCGTAATAAACCCTGACACCTCTGGAATAAATTCACGAAAGTCCTCGTACCTACTAATTAAATATTCATACCCATAAACTGGGTGGCTTAATTACGTTAGGTACCTACTTGGTCCTTCAGTGAGGCCGCGCTGGTCGTCAGCAGCATGTACATTTTGCCCAGTGTTTATAAGATATAGTACCTACTTACACATTTTTATAAAATAATAGTAATTTACAAAGGAAATCAAGGTAAGGTTTTTCAAAAGTATAATACCTACCTAATATTATGATAAAAAAATCAACTTAGGTACTTGAACCTTATTTTCGACTAACGGGTCGTTTGTTGAAATGTTTGTCCATTACCAGCCATTCGACGTAGGATGCGGCACACGTCTCTTTAACCATAGAAAACCCATTTTAAAATTGTGTCTGGGTTTCAAGAAAAACATTTTAATACTGTTGGTACAGCACTGGCCCGGCTCCCGCATCGGGACCACTGGATGAATTGTGCTATCAATTATTACTTACTTTCATTATTTGTAACAGTGATCCTATATAAAATAAAACAACCAAGTTATAATTATAACGTTTATTTATTTCCAAACAACAAATACTTTTACCTATTTTAAAAGGACTAGCTGTGGACAAAATCTTTCTCCACTAATTTTGTCTACTAGAGACAAAAATGCAATTATTTATCCCTTTACTTTTCCCGATCGAAGAGAGGGAAAACCAAAGAGTAAATTTTTTATACGGGTATAGAGGTATCACTGCATACTACAAAATATATCGCGCTTAGCGATATCTGGTGATATGAACCGGTAGACAACCAAAAAATTATTTTCTTAACTAAACCTTTTTTTTTCTTAAAAACTAAATTTAAATAATCAAAAGTTACATAAAAAATGTTTATTTATGTATTTTTATTATCAAAATAAAATTTCAAAGATAAAAAATTCCACATCGGGATTCGAACATGGTTTGATTGGTTTAGAACACAGGACGTCTCGCAAATCTACAATCTAATCATTATCAAAAATGATGAATTAGCAGTACCATTTCTACTTCAGTAATGTTCTTAACAAAAATATTCAAAATGATAATTTATTGAAAAATACTGTATAAAAATTATATCGTTAAAATAATGAACACCAAAATCTCATCAAAAAATTGAAATGTCATGCAAAATTCAAAACTGACAGGAACTGCTATGACGGCCTAGGTTCAAATCCTAATACATACGTCGCTACTCTAACTTAGTAATTTTAAGTTTTAAATATTTTTCGGTTACAGAGTCATCTATCGACTTGGGCCTGAATTTTTAACCCATTATAAGCTGACCAAATTAATTAAACGAATGGTCCTAGTCAATACTTCAATGCTCACTACAATTGGTCGTATATGATATCGATGCCCCCAAGCAAAAAGTCGGTAATCGAAAAATGCAAATTTTACAGGAGAGACGTTTTACTGTTTTTTGTGAATATCTTTGCAATGCATGGGAATATTTAAGAAATTGATATACCAAATCAAACCTAATTTTTTGTGAAATGTTATTCTTATACAATTGTGAAATTATGTTTAATAAAAAGCTAGAAATCAGCGAAAATACATATTACAGGAAATGTTGTATGTTAAATATTACGGTACTAATACTTACGGGGTTTTTGCAGTAAATATAAGAAACATTACAATTTGTAACATTAAATTATGGACTTTTATAACGTACTTTTCTGTAGGAAAGATGACGCGTAATGGTTTATTACCGTATTATTGCAGTAATTTATGATACATACAAAAACGGTATTGCTAAATTACAGTATATTTACAAAGAAATTCATTATAAAACGTGTAGCGTTAGCACCGATACCAATATTTTATTGACCTATTTATTCAACGTAATATTAAAGGATTTGTAAGAAAAAAGACAGAATATTAAGTTTATTAATTTCAAAACAAAATATTATTGGCTTTAATCAGTTTGGTAAAATAAACACAAATTCATTTTATCAGATCCACAAAAGTAACAAACAAAAAATCAAGATACAAGAAATATGACAAGGTGTTCATTATTCACATGTGATATGCAAAGGATGATTATTGATTAATTAGAAATACTTATTACGTGAAATAAACACAAATATACTTATTTATTCATTTATCAAATATAAAATATAAATAACATAATTATTTTGAGCTGTACAAAATTTAGCAAAGGAAAAATATTGATTTGACTATAACATTGATTTCATGGAATAAACACAAATAGACTAACTTATGTATTAGATAATTAAATATAAATAATATTGTAATTATTTTAAGGTGTGTGAAATAAAAATTTAATTATGTAGTCAAGTTAAATAACAAATAAAAATGATGTTTCCGGTTTGACACGTGTTGGTCGAGCGATTTTACCCCTCTTGGTGGCGCTAGTTGTCACAGCGTTTAAGAGCAGTGTTCGGATGGTTAAGACATTATTATTGCTCCGACGGTTCTCCAAGGCAGTAGTTACTCTGGCCAAAAACTGTGAGGTGCCACGGGTACACTTAAAAGATAAGTATTAAATAGCACTAAGGTTTTGTTATTTTCCCTGATTTGGCAGACTGGTTATTTTTCATGATCGTGATAATTTTATGACTGTAACTGTGACGCTGACTAAACATACAATTGAATGCTTGAATTAAGTGGCCATAATCTAAAACACTGATGATGATTGTGTAAAACAATAAGTAAATACTTATCAGAATTGTACTTTATAAGTCTTAACTGTCTAAAACTACTTGGATAAATGTAAAACATAATTTTGTCTTACCATAATAACAATTAGGGCTTTATAAATAAAGTTATTACTTAGTATTTAGATTTCATGTGATTGTTATATTGTACCTATGTGGGATTAAAATTATAAACTAATAACTGTTGCAATTATTTTTGCCCAAACTTATTATTTTTAACAATTTCAGAAGTGGGATAACCACTATGCCTAAACGACGTTAGCGGCCTATCCAGAAGAGTTTCGAGATTGTGAATGGCGACCATGGCGGTCTCCTAATAAAGTGGCGTAACGCCACTGGCGTTACATCATCAGGAAAACAAGATCCCCGGCTCAGGACGTGAAATTTTTCTAGTTTAGATATTTTATCAGTAAATTTCAAACATTTATAATAATGTTAAGATGAAAATTAAAAACAATGCCACCAGCACCCCTTCAAGTTCATCGGCTGTACAAACTGGTAAGATCTAACCATTTTATTTTGACTACGTGGAAAGCAGAAACTATCCCCTTGTTTGACCCCGAAACATTATGAATTTTCTCACACCAATTGTTAAATAAGATTGAGCAGCTGGCTACCATACATAACTGGTCCGATACTGCAAAAAGTTTTTACATGCAGTCTAGGTTAGGAAGAATGGCACGGTTCTGGCGTTCATCTCATACCTAATTATGATATTACATTGGTACAACAATGGAAACAAGAACTCCCTAAAGCATTTCCTTGTAATATCGATTATGCTGAGGCTCTTAGGGAAATGTTAATTAGAAATAAAAACATAAAAAGAAGGAAAGAAAGTAAGAAACTTTTTATTGGCTTAATACTACAATATTTAGGTATAATAAACAAATTAACAGTTACAAAATACGATAATTAATATAATTAAAAATATTAACATATTAAACAAAGAAAATAAATCATTAAAAATAAAATTATAAATGAAACCATGGCGCAATATTATTATCAGAAACTAGCCATGCTTAATAAACGACATAACGACATAACCGGTGACAAGGCTGTCGCTTGTATCATCGATGGTCTACCTTAAAGCAGCAGCAGACGTTTTACGTAAATTAAAGAAAAGGTCTAAAGGGATATAAAAGTTTAATACCATTGTTTCAAGCGATGTTCTAAGAAAATTTCCAAACGAACCTGACAGTACAAGCATGTCAAGTGACTAGTGTTTGTAAGGACTCCTCCCTACAACACCTAAACATTGAAATATATATCTGTCTTATTATCTTTTAATTAACTTTATATTAATTAACTTTAAGTTATTAAACCTAATGTAATCCTACCTTAAATTTTCCCTTACCTAATGTATATAAAATTCTCGTTACAAATTTAGTTACCATACTCCTCCGAAAGGGCTGGACCGATTTTTATGAAATTTTATATGTATATTCAGTAGGTCTGAGAATCTGATACTATCCATTTATCTTAAGACATTTTTTTATGGCAAACAACATTTGCGGGGTCGGATATTAATCTAAGTTAATGATAACTTATTCAAATACTGATACTTTCTTTCCCAACTTTAATTTAATTATAGTTTGGCCTTGTGACCATCTTGTGATTATTTAGAACCCCCCGTCATACCGCAATTACCTTGGTTCTTTGAGAAAATGAATTCACTTAACTTCTCTTCCAACAAAACAACTTACGCTTGATATAATCTATGGATCTAAATTATAGGTATAATAATAAGTATGCAATTGAGTTAATTGTAACTTAATGGATTTATTATACTTTCACTATCTATGTGTTATATTATTCTCCAAAATAACATTAATTTTTGGAATTGGTGAAATAAGTTATGAAGTTTTATTGAAATTAATACTGGCATGATGAAGTATGGTCTAAAATGTTTATCTTTTTAAGCTTTATTAAGTTTATAAGTCATAGCTTATATTGTGAAAACATGGTTAGGAAGTAAGCTCCCCAGGGGGAGACAGCCGGGTTTTTCTCTCCCCTCCATTTTGGTAGTTATTTATTAATTATATGTATGTTTGGATTGAAACTATTACCTTTTAACTTGGTTAGTTCTTGTTCCTTTATATTGTTAGACTATCCATTTCATGTTTGTTTTGTCTCATATATTTTATTTGGAATGTGAATATTTATTAAATTGTTACAAATCTCTGAGTGAATCTTTTATCCAATAAGCCTTTTATAACTTTAAATATTTCTTTGTAGATTGATTTAATCAATGTGGTATGAATCAAATACTGCATCTCTCGCTAGATAAGCACAGCAGTGTCAGCCACGGATGGAGTTCTTGGCGACAGCATACGCCCTTTTATCTTTGAGTCATTGTTGTGGGGCTGCCTTGGGCTCACCTGAATAACACTGAATTAACATGCCATACTGAAGGGCATTTCATGAGTCCTTAGTTATCTCATTGTGCAGTAGTGAACCGTTATTTAGGGTTGTGATTACTTCTGCATCAAATTGTTATGGGCGCTTTGTTTTGGCACTTGATGTTCCTTTGTAAAATTCAGAACTGTGATGTTCCTTCTTTAGAATGATCTGTGTATAATTAATATGTCGTTTTGTTAATTTGTTAAAGACATTTGAAGAATATAGGTATGGCTGGCTTGGCAACTAATAACTTCGATCCGGTACAATTTGCTTCCTTGTTGAAAGTGTGTTCCACTTTGGAATGACTCTACTGGAGATTCGTAAACCTGCCCGCTGTGGGTCTCCGGGAAGCTCGGCTGATTCTATTGATGTGGGACCCTGCTTATCCCTTCTTGCTTAAACCCACCTATGCGAATGAAACTAGTCTTGAATTGTAAATGAAACCTAAATACCAATAATAATAATTAATACCCCCTAGTTAAACAATTAATCAAATGATTATATTTTCCCACTCTCCTGGGCCTCAATCCGATCCTACCTCCTCATCTCAACCTATACTTTCATGCCTACTTTATGGTCCTAGCTAGGTTATTAAAAAGAGAAAATAGGGCTGTAGGTTTTCATCTCACATTTACTGTTGAACGTGTGGGAAGGTGTGATTTCTGTAATATCGGAGTCTTTGCAAATCTGAAGTGCAGCAGAGATTCTGGACTATGCTAAGTGGTGAGTGGGATGGCGTCTCGTGTATCTGGTCTGGGCCATGTGTGCTTGTACTTCGCCAGCGCGACCGAGGTCTGGAAATCGTGATTCTGTACGTGTGAGGAAATGAATGTGTGAATAAGTGTATATGTGCGGACTGGTTCGCGGTAGCTCGATAATGTAATTAACAGGCGCAAAAAGTCATGGATTCGCTTCGACGGGCTTGCGACCGTACCCCGAATTTAGACCGGACTAGGAGGCAGGCGATGTTTTGTAGATAGAGAACATCGAGCAGGCGTCCTCAAGCCCAATGAGTTGGAGGCAATGACCAGCTTCGTCAGCACTGTTGAGTGTCCGCTAGACATTGCCCCACATCACGTTGATGTGAGCGGCCCCCCTCATCTTCCTAATAGAAAGCTTTTTAAATTGGACCCAAACTATCTAACTGGAACTTTCCAAGCACAATACACTGAACTACCCATTTTAACTTTGGCTTCCCAAAAATTTTAAATCGATAGATTAGATATTTAATAATATTGATTTACACTAGATTATCAAATATTTGACCTTATTTCAAGGTAATTAAAAGTTCAGTTAAACGGAACACGTTCAAAATTCAAAATAAATCTTGCAAAATGTACTATACAAAGAAAGTTTCCTCGCTATACGGAGGTCGACTGACTGAACCCCGACTTCCCGCTATTACCCCTAATATGGGAAAAATCCTGTTGCCGACGTCACGAATGAATCCGCCATCTTTTCAACCATTTCACCTCCATCTTGCGTTCTAACTACCATCAATTCAAAACTGAACTAGAACTATTTAATTACAAAAAGTTCTAGTGTTATGTCTGGATCCCTATTCTGAATATTTCTCTACGTGGGTGCCTATTCCGACCACTATTTTTTTATTTGGAAATACTTTATTTTCTATTACTTCTATGATACTATTTATTAATTCTTCTATTAACCGCATTATTACTCAAAGTATATTTTTTAGTATTTTATTGGTGGCTAATGCTTCGGAACTCGATGCGTTCCGTTACATGTTGATAGCACTGAAGAATTAATAGACCTGTTGGAAAGTTAATTCTAATATAACTGGGAAATGTAACATCTTTAAGATCAATGCGGAATTTTAATTGTGAGTTTTGATTCATGAAATTCGATATCTAACTGTTATTCACATCTATGTAATTACTTATCTCTGGGCCGTCATAAAGGTAGCTGTATTATGTACTTGCCTGTGACGATTGATCTATTTCTGGGCCGTCTCCAATATGTAACGAGATGATTAGATGGTATGATGAGTACGAGCAATTGTTTACGAGTCACGGATGCTTATGTGTTTATTTAGCATATTTATATACATATTATTGTCATTATTTCTCCGTTATCTAGTATCCATAACACAAGCTCTTATGATGCTTACTTTGCGCTAGATAATAGGTTTGAGTATATGATTATTATTATTAAATATTATTATCTCTGGGCCGTTTTCCATATGAAGCGAAACGATTACTGTATCTCTGGGCCGGGCCGTCTTCAATATGTAGCGAGACGATTGATCTATTTCTGAGCCATCTCCATTAAGTAGCGAGACGATTGATCTATTTATGGGCCGTCTCTAATATGTAGCGAGACGATTGAATCTCTGGGCCGTCTTCAATATGTAGCGAGACGATTGATCTATTTCTGAGCCATCTCCATTAAGTAACGAGACGATTGATCTATTTATGGGCCGTCTCTAATATGTAGCGAGACGATTGAATCTCTGGGCCGTCTTCAATATGTAGCGAGACGATTGATATATCTCTGGGCCGTCTTCAATATACAGCGAGACGATTGATCTATTTCTGGGCCGTCTTTAATATGTATCGAGACGATTGACCTATTTGTGTCACATCCGGCCGGCATCACGGCCGTCATCAATATAATTTGAGATGGTTGATTTATCTCTGGGCCGTCATGAACAAAAGTTATGACGATTGATCTTTGCCTCGTTTTAATGTGCAAACAAAGACAATATATCTTTGAATTTGGAAATTATTCTAAGTGTATACTTTCAAAATATTTTTCTCTATATTTGCAGGGACGCAAATGATGTCAGGATGGACGAATTGATATGCAAAGGATGATTATTGATTAATTAGAAATACTTATTACGTGAAATAAACACAAATATACTTATTTATTCATTTATCAAATATAAAATATAAATAACATAATTATTTTGAGCTGTACAAAATTTAGCAAAGGAAAAATATTGATTTGACTATAACATTGATTTCATGGAATAAACACAAATAGACTAACTTATGTATTAGATAATTAAATATAAATAATATTGTAATTATTTTAAGGTGTGTGAAATAAAAATTTAATTATGTAGTCAAGTTAAATAACAAATAAAAATGATGTTTCCGGTTTGACACGTGTTGGTCGAGCGATTTTACCCCTCTTGGTGGCGCTAGTTGTCACAGCGTTTAAGAGCAGTGTTCGGATGGTTAAGACATTATTATTGCTCCGACGGTTCTCCAAGGCAGTAGTTACTCTGGCCAAAAACTGTGAGGTGCCACGGGTACACTTAAAAGATAAGTATTAAATAGCACTAAAGGTTTTGTTATTTTCCCTGATTTGGCAGACTGGTTATTTTTCATGATCGTGATAATTTTATGACTGTAACTGTGACGCTGACTAAACATACAATTGAATGCTTGAATTAAGTGGCCATAATCTAAAACACTGATGATGATTGTGTAAAACAATAAGTAAATACTTATCAGAATTGTACTTTATTAGTCTTAACTGTCTAAAACTACTTGGATAAATGTAAAACATAATTTTGTCTTACCATAATAACAATTATGGCTTTATAAATAAAGTTATTACTCAGTATTTAGATTTCATGTGATTGTTATATTGTACCTATGTGGGATTAAAATTATAAACTAATAACTGTTGCAATTATTTTTGCCCAAACTCATTATTTTTAACACATGTGCTCTTTTCAGTCGGTGCTTCAGCACAAGATAATGATTCATAAAATGGATGGTAAAATCTGGGGATCACTCCACATAGGTCCACTTAAAAGGTCTGCATGCAACGCTTTATTTATTGGAATAGGTTGGGGGTATGCACGTTTTAATTCCGTATTATCTATACTTTCAGATGTATCTTGAGTACTCTTTCGTCCTCTTCGTCTACCTAACGCAGAATGAGGATTGTCTATATCAAGCTCAGAATAATAGTCTTCAAAGTTGTATTTAAAAACAACTTATTTGGTTTTGAATCTCCGCTCTCTCAAAGGCGATGGAGCGCATAGTATTGTCTTACATTATCGCGAGCACTACACATTTGAAATAAAACCAATTTACCGGATTTAACCCGCGTTTAATACGATGTAAGAAGACGTCTTCCCGTGACCACGATCGCTGTAAAATAATAAATAAACTTTGGGTGTATAATAATAATGTAACATCTAATTAAAGGCGAGTTTAATCGAGGTAATTTGGTTTTATTTCAAATGTGATGGAGCGCGTCATAAATACGCAACTTATCAGGTACCTAGAAGATCACGACCTAATCAGCGACCGCCAATATGGCTTTCGACACAATCGCTCGACGGGTGATCTACCAGTGTACCTAACACACCGTTGGGATCTTTCCATTGAGGCATTGAGGCATGAGGCATTGGCTGTTAGTCTAGATGTAGCGAAGGCGTTCGATCGGGTCTGGCACAGGGGTCTTCTTTCGAATTAACCAACGTACAGGCTACCCGAGGGGCTCTACAAATGGGTAGCTAGCTTTTTGTCCGGCAGATGCATAAGAGCCATCTTCGATGGCTGTTGCTCGGATAGCAAGGACATTAACGCTAGCGTCCCGCAAGACTCGGTGCTGTCTCCAACACTGTTTCTGCTACATGTTAATGATATGCTGTCTATTGGCGGGTTGCATTGCTATGCGGATGACAATACTGGAGACTCGGTCTACAGTGGAGGAAAGTCGCGGTCGACTTGTGTCTGAAATAGAGAGTTCTCTCATCAGAGCCTCCGATTGAGAACGACTAAACTTAGTCCAATTAACCCCACTAAGACACAAGTCTGCGCGTTCACCACTATAGAATCCCCATTTGCTGTGTCTCTACAATTTCTTGACACACCCCTTTCCATCTCTAAGAGTATAGGGATCCTTGGTGACGATATCTCTAATGTCGTGCAGTTCCGCGTTCATTTAGAAGATTAAGTCAAGCTGGCATCTAAGAAACTTGGTGTGCTCAATAAAGCGCGGCGGTTCTTTTCTTCGGCGCAAACTGGGACAAAAATTTTACTGAATTGGTAAGTCTCAAGTCAGACCCCATATGGAATACTGCGCCACCTATGGGCGGAAGCACCTAGATACCAGCTTAGACCATTTGACGCAGTTCAAAGACGCGCTATGAGAATTGTCGACGATTCCGAGCTCACAAGCGGTATTGAACCCTTAATCTTAAGGAGAGATTTTTCTTCCTTATGTGTATTCTACCATTTGTGTTCAGAGGAATTCATGCCCAATGCCTCTACCATCGCACCTCTCGCCATCGGCAGGGAATTCATCCTCACACGTTGGATCTAAAATGGTCTCGTACTGTGCGGTTTCAGAAAAACATTGTCTCGCGTACGCTTAGGTTGTGGAATGATCTCCCTGCAGAGGTTTTCTCAAATGAGTACAGCATGGGGTTCTTCAAAAAAAAAGGGGTTTAAAAGGTTTTGCAACGCGCAAGTGATACCCTTGGCGTTGGAAGCGTCTATAGGCTACGGTAACCGTTTACCATCATGTGGCCCGTATGTTTGATTGCCACCATAATGGTATAAAAAAAATTTTCATGACACAAACAAAACCCTTCAAAATATATTCAATATTAGGTACTTATTTTGATTCGTGTCGTCAACCATTAGAAACATTCGTTTCACACGATCAATTTTTAATTTCATATTATTTTGGATTTTATATTATACTACTAGGTGGTAGGCCCGTATGTAGGGTCGTCTGGGTAGGACCACCGCCTTTCTTATTTCAGCCGTGAAGCAGTTCGCTGCGTTTCGGATTGATCTACTTGTATAAAAAAAATGTATTTTCGAACTCATATTCAAATTAAATCAATTTTTCCCTTTGAACAATAACAATCAACTAGATACGACTACTACTCCCACACTAGACTGACACGTGAAAAACTTTTAACTCAAAGCAGGACGTCACAGTACCAAAACTCCGAAAATACAACTTTTTACTGTCTGATTATTAGTATAAGAAAGAGAGAAATGCGCATCGCAAAATATCGCCGGGCTAGCCAAATACAGTAAAGGTCGAAAACAGAGCATAGTTAATTAGGCATATCAATTTTTAAATAAATTTATTATCATTGACATATTACGTATATTACTAAGCCGATTATTATCTGCAACAACATTGTTAGTGTCTATTACGAAATTCGTATGCATCAATTCTTTCGATAAAAATCCTGCAGTACAGTTTTACCAAAACTATAACGAATTAATTTTACGGCAATAATCCGGTAAACGCATCTTACCAAAACAAGATTTGTAATATTTTTTTGTAATACTGCGTTACAGAACTTTTGCTGGAACAATGTTGTAAGTTAATTTCCGTGCAATAAATGTATATTTCATTGTATCTTCATAAATATAATTAGGAAAAATCTAAAAAAAATGACAAGGTGTATCCAAGTCTATAGATTCCGAATTCATCAAAACAGGAATAAGTCCATAAGAGCACATTACCGACTTTTTGCTTGGGGGCATCGATATGGTTATTTTAGTATGAAGTTATAACACCGTAGGAAAAACGATTGTGCACTCCCCGGGGAGTTTGCCATGATAAGAGGCTGTCTTAAGCTAAATATGACTTCACTGAATATTTTTGATATAATTGCAGTAGGTAATATACAAACGTAGCGACTCTGTGAATGGACTCTGTGAATGATGTATATACTAGAGGATCCCAGACTTTTTTTCTCATAAACCACTTTCAAATATAGCTGGTTCCGGTGAACCCCCTGCAGCTACATTTCTACCCTATTCCCAAAACTCGACAAAAATGTTTTTTTTTGTCGCCAATGTAGACCCCGTCGTCTCCCGTGGACCACTAGATATTAAAAGTTAAAAGAGATGTTCCAAAAATGTATGGCGACCCGGCCAGGTCTATGTAGCCAGTATACTGAAAAATAGGTAGAAATATGCAGAACGGTGTATAATTGTCCATTTTGTGTTTATTTGCTTTGTTGCGTGGTACAAAACAATAATTTATACAAGTAGTAAAAACCGCAACACAGTCAAATATTCATCATGGCGGCTATGTCACTTTGGTGACGTTTATTTGACTTATTTTCTATATTGCCATAATAAATAACCGTGAAATTGACGAAAAAATCTACTTTTGTAGTAGTACTACAAACAAACTATGCATGAAAACGAATTAATTATTATTTGAGATATTTTGATTTTTTGAGATCATACATATACTCGTACTTGGCCGGATGTGAAACATCTCCTTTAGAAAACTATTTGAAAACTAGAAATAATAGCGATAAAAGTCGCGTAAATGTCGCGGGTTCAGTCCCCGCCTGATGACGTGATTTTAGTTTAAATACTTTTCTATTACTTTCAAACATCAATATTATACAGGGTGGTGCCGTCAATGCGACAATAAATTTAAACATGGGCTATATTAGTCCATAGAAATGGTTTGCCACTTTCAAAAATATCGTATTCATTTGATAATTCTATGACATTTGTATGAAATAATGCTGCCAATGTTACACTATTCCATACAAATGTCATGAAATTATCAAATAAATAACGATATTTTTGAAAGTGGCAAACCATTTCTATGGACTAATATAGCCCATGTTTAAATTTATTGTCGCATTGATGGCACCACCTGTATAACGCTAAAAATGAAATAAAGAATAATGAACCTAATTATTTTATTTTTATTTTACTATTCCAACCGGAAATACAAGAGCGCCAATCGTCAGAAAAGAATGACTTTTTTTCGAGACGAATAATAGCCATTATTTTAGTTAGGTTCACCCGGAGCCGGTTCACCCCTTTTATCGGACAGGCAAAGGGAATTTTGCCCATACAGCCATTTGAACCATAGCCAACCGGTATTAACCGGTAACTCGCGCTACACAGAAAATATCCGACCCTAATTTACTTGCCATAGACAACCAACATGTTTTGTTCAATTTGTTTGACAAAAGGTGATAGTGATAGTTATCTGTGTACAAAAGTTTGTTCGACAAAAATGACGATCTTGGTGTTTCGTGAATAAAATAAAATTATTCTTGTGTTTTTTACAAAATGACGGTTTGGGAGAAATTAGAAAATGAAGACTGCTATGCCGTTGGTAAGTTTTAGTATTTACTGTCAATTTTTCCTGTTGATTGTCGGGCGTTATCGTAGTTCTATCTTCTGCTACTTGTTGCTTGTGATACCTCCCGCTGAGTATGAGATAAATATAAACATTGTATCATATCGCGTCCAGACCTACTATCAGTGCTATCCTGTTAGAAATTGGCCGCAATTTCATGTAATGATACTCAGAAATAGGATAAAGGAAAGACCACTCCCATCTTCAAGGCGAATCGTGATTGATAGCTACTTCTAATAATACTAAAGGTGATGTGACGTCTTTTGCTGTTAGTAATGATTTATAAACATTTTTAAAGTTTTGAAAATAATTTAAGTTTAGGGATGGGTGTGATCGTTGTATGATGGCTACTTACAAACTAAAGGTAGAACTCCTATATGTAAACTAATTTAGTTTAGTGCACATGCTTACTTAGGCCCAACACAATACCAGTTTATATCCTTACGGACAGAGATTTTCACAAATCAATTTATTATTTTATCATGTCAAACTTATTACTTCATCTTAATTTATGTTTAGGTTTTCTGGGTTGTAAACATTATAATTACAGTAAACAATATTTTTGAATACTGTGTCTTTCTATTATTCACAAGAGTAGCGATAAAGATATTACCTCTCAAGTGCAATAATACAAATACAATTGATTTGGTTGAGTTAAAAGGGGTCGACAATGTAGCAAATATACTCAGAAGGTGCCTATTTAAAATTGCTCAGAAGGAACCTATGTTGGTGTTATTTAGGAGAAAGTGTATAAGCCCCCTATGCTGTCAATGCATCACTTTCTCTTGATTTTCTCAATGTAGTCAACATGTTAGTAGTGCCCAAGGTGCTGCCAGCATATGGGCTGCAGAAACCGCATATCACCAGGAAAGCTGTATGGTTGCTTATTTGCACAAGTGTTTCGTGATAAAAGAAGATTGATCACTATTTATTATGATACACTCCACAGACATTGACACAGCATGATAAAAATTTCATGATAAATGGTTCATAAACTAGCCTATGTCCAACACAAGTGTATACAACCAATTTTTGTAAATTACACTAAGAAAATTAATTTCAATTTAACTGCCGAGTCCCAAATCAATCCACACCTGATTCAATAATGCATCTGGATACAACCCAGTTTCTGGTTTGAAATTAAAAATATCCAACTCAGGACATTTTTGACTCACAGCATTCTACTTATGACAGATTCTTTCAATAGGGTTGTAAAATGATGTGTTATTTTTATAAACATGAATATTTATTTTTATAGGCTTAATATCAACATCAATCTTAAAAAGTATATTTTTTAATGTTTTCAGTAACAGCTGTCATTGTAATGTGGTCCGAATGTAAAGAACATAGTTGAAAACTTGTGCTGTGAACTTGATATTATTATTGGGTCATAATGTTTGTTGTATACCAGCTTGCTGGCAAGTGATTTGAGTGCTTTGGTTTTGTTAGATTGATAAAATGTAACAACCTACACAATGGTTCAATATGGATTGGTCAGGTAGAATTTGTTTCTCCCACCTCTGTGCTTCAGACGACACTGTATATTGTCATCTCTCATTCCAGCTTTATATTATAAAAAAAAAAGTATATTAACTTCATACATGTGATGCCGGATTGACTTTTTATTACCAATGTATTAGGTCGCCTTACTGCACTGAGCTTTAAACATCTATTGTATATTTTAATTAATTCCTAGTGCATAATGTCCTTAAACTAGATTCTACTAATGCTACCATTAATGACTCACTTTATTTACTTGATGGAGGCTGTTGTCTATTGTTAGTATTGCATTGACATGAAAATTAAATAAACTAAACAGTTTCCTTAAACATCAATAACAGAAGTCATACTGTATACCTAAAGTAAAAGTACAAAATCTTATATTCAACTTTGATACATAGTACTAGTAAACTTGTAATAATAATATTAACACCTGCAGAATAGTGAAGTTTTTCTCTTTTGAGCCTCATGTGACAGAACTGACAAGACAATTAGGCTGTACCCTTTAACACTTGCTAAAATCCCGCATCATGGTGTAATTACCCTGCAAAAAGAAGAAAAATAACAATAATAATAATATTTATACACTCACACCTATTATCTAGCCCAAAGGAAGCATAAATACAAGCTTGTCTTAGGGATACTAGATAACCATGGCGAAAGCTGCTTGGTTTTTCGTATCGAAACCAGAGCGCTGAAACCAATACGCCACCGAGCTCCTCGATTATCACTTGTTGAATCTAAATTCAACAAACAACAAAAAAACAGAACAGAGCATAACAAATTCAAGTGATGAAAATATCCATTTGGGTAGATAAAGTTGCAGGTACAATTCCGGTTTAAGGAAGTAGCTACATAGGTATAAATTTACATTGCTAAACAATTTTATGTAAAAGGCTAAAATCAATAAAAAAATAATAGATTACACATTTAATGAATCTACATTATTACATTAAAGATAAAGGTAGCCTTTATTTCTAGGGTATACACTGTACAATATTTTTTTCATTATTATTATATTCTTTTCTTTTTATTGTTTGCTATCCCTAACTCATCCTTTATTTCCTGTGCTGTTCTTGTCCATGTTGTTCCAGCAACTTTCCTTGTCGTCCCAATGAGATATCCCAAAGGACACAAGCTCAACAGTGTGCTTCTGTCCCTTGGGGTACCACAGCATTACCGTCTGTGACCATTTATTCAGACATCGAATCATGTAACTTAATTACATTAATGATTTGTTATTATTTAAAACTATAACAGGAAAATTGTATACATTTCCTCATTTCAGTTTAAAACCAATGTCTGTAGTAGTATTTGATTTTTGAATATTATTTGTAAACTCAACATAATTATCACTAAAATAGTTTTGTTGTTTGTAAACACAATGAGACACAAACACCTATTATCTAATCATCATCACCAGCCTATCTATATGCCCCTTTGCTGGGCACAGGCTTTTCTACATGAGGAGTTTGGGCCAGCGGGGTGGTGTTATGCACCATCCCACTGGCCCAATGCGGGTCATTGGGTGAAAGCGGTTGCTGTAACAACAGGAACCTAAGGCTTAACGTGTCTTCTGAAGCACGGAGGATCTTGAAATCAGTAATTTAGATTGACCCATCCATGGATCGACCATGGCGAAAGTTTATACTTTAGTTTCGCTCCACTCGTGTAGCTCCTCCTTAGGCTGCTTTAACATTTAAAAATTTATCTACATTTATTACCCGACTGCGACTGCGCCATTAGGAGGGTTATGTTTTCGAGTGTGACTGTATGGTTTTGTAGTGTAGTCGTTGAGTTGCCTAAACTAGTCTGATTCGTATTCTTCCCCAAACTTTCTTAAGCTATATCTATAGTTTATATTTTTTTACATTAGCCTTGTCTTATCCCTGGTGATCTTTTCCTCGTCAAACGCTCATTACAAAGCAAACCATTGTCATCTATTAGCTTAATCCTTTAATGCCCATAAGGCAACTTAAGTTGACACGACAATTAAAATTCAATTGTGTCTGGTTTATCGGGCTTCAAAGGGTCTGTCAAGCGGCGTTTCCCTCTGGAGGTCTATGACAATTAAATATCAATTATCTCTGGAATCTGGTGCTTGACAGGTTCATAAAATAAAATTGACAGTTTTAAGTACCCCCCGGCGTCATTAATCATCTATGTAACACCATCTTATTGTGAACGACTATTCTTATGAGCCCAAACACGCTAAAGTGTCTAAAGAATTGAGCATCCCATTTGACGGTACAGGATAAATGAAAGTTATTAGGACACTTTTGTAAAGTAGTAAAAGAGGCTGATTGTCATCAAACGCCTGAACAGATCCTTAAAAATTATAGCTGAGAACCATGTTGATCACGTGAGCTTTCAAACGAAAAAACCGAATCAAAATCGGTCTATTCGTTTAGGATCTACGCCACAGACTGACAGACAGATGCACTGATACACAGACAGGCAAGTGAAACTTATAACAACCCTCTTTTTGCGTCGGGAACTAAAAATAGATTTATACACCGTAGGTAATTACTTTCCAACCTATATCATTACTAGTTGACATTATCACATCGAAATCTTTATCGAGTATTCTCGTTCTTACTACGTCGAGATAAGATTGCAAATGACATTGACCATAAATTTGCGCTAGTACCAGTGGCCCTGAAGGATCTGCTTGGAGTATGTTTGAAGTTTGAGTTTTGCATGACTTCTGAAAAATAATGCAGGTAGATTGACGAGCGATAAAATTGTTCTTGGTCTTTCTATCGCTTGTTTTGTACATAACAATTAGTTTGTAGTGTTGTGTTGCTGCGGTGTGTAAGGTTGTCTGAGCTCAATAAGAAAGCGCTATAATAATAATAAATATTTATTATTATTATTATTCATAAAAACAGGGTAAAAAATAAATAAGAAAAACAAATATCTAACAAAAATTTAAATACAACGAAAACTTAGTTGCCTAAAGGTTAAAAACCTGTATCTTAGGCGATTCAGCGCTTATTTACACATTTCTAAAAACATAAAATAGAATTAAAATTCAAATACTTAGTATTATATTTAGTATGATAGACTTATCTAAATGAATGATAATACCTATAAACGCTATGTTGAGAGTAAGCCCCTTCTTACATTGCGATATTCGCAAGAGACGATACTTCAGACGCATACCAATACGATACTTTTCGCCTACGACGACGCGTAGGATACCGGTAGCGTAGTGTGCGGACCGCTTTACAAATGTATGTGAGATACCTCTCGGCGACCCCTCTTCGAGACTCGCGTTCCTACGCGAGTCTCCTAGTCGTCTGTAAGTGGCGTAATGAACATAACAATAATGTTAACAGCATTGTTGTGTTCCGGCAAATAGAGGTGAGATAGCCAGTTCCTCTGTGTTTGAGAAATCCGGGTGTAACTCGCTTCCATCGTCGGCCTTATCTTCACTTACCAGCAGGTGAGATGAAGGCCAAGAGTAAAAAGGTAAAAAAAATGTAAGTAGGGCCTAAAGGGGAAGTGTCCTATGCTGTCAACATAACACTTTCAGGGTTTCGGAAAAGCGTGTGCGTAGTAGTTTTGGTCCCATAACAAAACTATTTAAAATCGATTGGATAGTTTGCTTTTGAAAACAAAAAACTGGAATAGGTAATTAAGTTGTCTTTTAAGCGAAATTGTGGATTTTTTAGGTAGGTAGGTAGAAGGGGGTAGTTCTCCCCTAGGAACATATTTTTTGGAGTTGGTACTAAGTTGTTTCCTAAACTAAAAGAATAGAAAGTGAGCACCGACTTGAAAAAAGGGTATCCGGGGCCAATAGACATCTAAAAAAACGAGGAAAAGTCACTTGATATTGCTGGTGCGTTGTCATCCTAAGGTCCTAAGGCAAAAAATTGAAATGCCGTGCATGCCCAGTAATTTCACTGGCTACCTTTCCCTTCAATCCGAAACGCAGCGAACTGTATCACGTCTGAAATAAGAAAGGCGGTGGACCCAGATGATCCTGTACACGGGCCTACCACCTAGTAAACTTTGTTCATAAGTTTCAAAATGGCATGGCGTATTTGTGCCAATGTCATATGCGTTTATTATGTCAATCTGGTCCCCCCTGTCGCTTCCCGAGGAAGCATCAATTAATCCTTGTCAAAACATGTGACCTGTGTTATTGGGACAGGTTTTGATTTAATTTTGGGAACATTGGGGGCTCTTTATTATTTGTTGATGATGAAAATGATTATTTAGGTCACTTTCATATTTGATTTTGTGCGCGTTATAAACGCTACTTTATTGTCACAATTATAAATAAAGAAAGAAGACGATGAAAACATGATATGCTCCAAAAGGTAATCGAACCCGCGTCTGCTGGCTGTCCGGCCAGACGCGATGACCTCTACGCCATCGCAGGACTAGGTGTAACCTACCAATTTCTTCACCGCTTTCTACCCTTTTTAAGACCCAAGGAAAAAAGAGGAGTGTTATAAGTTTGACGTGTCTGTTTGCGTATCTGTGTCTGTCTGTGGCGTCGTAGCGCCTAAACGAATGGACCCATTTTGATTGGTTTATTTTGTTTGAAAGCTGATGTGACTACGATGGTTCTTAGCTATAATTTATGAAGATTAGTTCAGGCGTTTGATGAATATCAGCTCATTTTCTACATGATAATAGGATTTTACTAATTTTTACAGATCCGGTTGATTTCAAAGGTGTACTGTCACTTCGGTGACGTTCCCATGACATACTAACCTTGAGCTGATCCTATACCATCAAAAAGTCTGCGAAATGCTTAATTCTTCAGAAACTTACAGCAGATATAGCGTGTTATGGCTCTTATGAATAGTCTTAATGAGATGGTGTAAGATAGATGATTAATGATGCCGGGGGTTACTTAAAATTTTTTATTTTGTAATTATTAACGCTTTTATAGCAACGTTATTATTTTGACTCTAGTTATCCCCGCCTCTGTGGTCTAGTATAGAGCACTCTTCCTCAGATCTCGTGGTCATTTCCCTGTAAGGGCAGAAATACTCCGCTCGTATTGGCTGGTGGGTACGTTCTGGGGATCTTGGTCGTGTTACTTTCACGTCTCGCTGCCAACCATGGTAGTTGTGTGGTTGCCCCCCACGTACGCATTGCACAGGCTGCCACGTCTGGGATTACCCAAGTGACTGGGTAATCTCCATCGGCGCGCATCCTGGCCACAAGGTCAGGTCGCCTGCGAGTGGGCTGGTGAATTTGCTTCGGCAGAGCCCAGGCTACCCCTGCGTAGGGCAGTTTTAGTGGGTATTTCCAGTTCTGTAATTGGATTACTCACCGTAAAAAAAATGGTCGTATTACTTGGCTGCGAACTTCTAATGTGAAACATATTTTTTGGAGTTGGTGCTAAGTTGTTTTCATTTCTAAAACAATAGAAAGTGAAGCACCGTCTCCAAAAAAATATGTTTCTAAGTGATGAGTACCTACCTACTCAAATTTAATTATTTTATCCTTTTCAGTTTTTTTAAGTCGGTTTTAATTTTTGTTTAAATTTTTTTTTTGTTTACACGACCGAAGCTATGTGACTTCCTTAGTGCATAAGAAACTAAGTACCGATATTACATTACGCGTGGTATCGAGTGACAGGTGCAGTATGGAATCATATTCGCATAGACACAGAAAAGTACTAGACATGTCCGTCGTTAATTTTTCAAACTGTTGTTTATTAGGGTTCAGTAAACGGGACCCTATTACTTAGACTCCGCTGTCCGTCCGTCCGTCTGTCACAGGCTGTATCTCATGAACCGTAATAGTTAGACAGTTGAAACCGCCATAACAACAAATACTAATAAACAGAATAAAATAAACATTGAAGGGGGCTCACGTAAAACAAACGTGATTTTTTTTGCTTGTTTTTGCTCGATATTGATAACGGCAACAGATAGACGCTTGTTTATATATTGGCCGGCTTTTAGTTTATATTCTCTTTTTCTTTTTCATATTTGTTGGAAGAAAATATCCTTAAGGGGGTGTGGTAAATGGTGGATTTGTAAATGCGAATATTAGTTTGTTTACAAAAAACAATGATTCGGTAGGTACTAAAAGTCTCTGTTGTATTGCAGCTGATGTGAAGATTAATATGCTGAATATTTTGATAACCGCGTCTACAACACTGAAGTGATATAAACCAATAATTATAATTTCCTATGTGTTATTCTATAAAATGTATTATTACATTCTTTGTGGCAACCTCCAACTCGTTTTCGGAAGCTTTTCGACCTTACCCCACCTTCCGTGTGCCGCTTTTAGGAGTCATCTATTTACTATCTTCATCTCAACATAACTTGCTCTTTTATCGAACATTCCATTCCAAAATCTGGATTTCTTTACTAGCACAGTATGTTCCCTTTTTCCTATTACATGGGGTACTTGAAGATGGCAAGGTGGTGGCTAAAACTGTGTGCTCATGCTGCACTAGCTCTAGTCAGGTGGTTTGAAGTCATTGACGTACGTATACAAAAAAAAAACAAAAGCTTGAGCCAGCAAAATTTTTAATAGTACAACAAGTAGTTTTACAATTTAATCTGTAAAGTGGCAATATACCACCGGTGGGCGATGACAATTGAAAAATCAATTGTATCTGGAATCTCATGCCTGACGGGTTAAATTAATAGTAAATTACTAACGTCGCTATTTTAGGATACCTAGTGAAATTATTTAAAAAAACCAATATTGAAACGGTTTACTTTTATTGTGTCTCTTTGCTCTCATTTCAGCTAGAGCTAGACGAAACTAATTTTAGCAACTTTCAACTTTGGTCGTCATTTGCATTGAGTTATTTGCAGTAAAACACTAAGCTGGCAATTGTAATCTAAAGTTAGTTAGTTTGCGACGAAAGTTGATTTTGTTTTAAATTAATGACATTAAACTCTAATGAGGATTTTGAAGTCAACATCATGTATTTTTCCTTCCTCTTTGGCTCCGACTATACAGCTTATATCCTTTATCTTAATGAAGTTTATAAAACAAGCAAATATCAATAAGAAAAAGCGTAACTGACGTATGGATAGTTTGACGCTTTCTCCAGAAGTTTTGGCGTCTCAATATTCTGTAAAATTGAGACGATGGACCTCGGGTGACCAATTGACCAAAGATAATTAGGATCATAGTTTCTTAAAGACTTTAATAGCTTCACAGTTAGAAAAACAGTCCATCAAAGATTACTTAATAATTGCTATGCCGAAATCTCAGTATTTTTATACATCATTTCGTCTTATTTCGAATGCTAATGATCACTAAATCTTGCTGTCGTTTCAAGAATCCAGAAATCATGTATCTCGTTGGGAGCGTCGTTTTTAACTTGGATTTAGACTTGGAAATGAAGACTTCGCGATTTGCGAAAAATATGTTGATTATGATAATTTAATTTTGACATCGAAGAGGATTTTAATATCTTCTTTTCTCTGTACTTATTATCATACAGATTTGGAGTGGTTGCTGTAGACTGCAAGCGCTTGTCAGACCAACACTATCCACGGTAGCATCGTAATTAAATGTTTACTGGTAGTGATTAAGGTGACCCCGATGTACTACTGACTAGTTGCTTTGAATGCCAACCCTTCTCTTCTTAGTCTTCGATTGTTACGAGTTTTCTAACACTGTTAAGTTTTGTTGGTAAAACTCTCCGATTAGTTATTCCTTCCTCGCTTTACTGGCTTTCTAAAACATTCAAGTCAATTGAGTATCATCGATATTAAAATTTTATTATTTTGTTTATATTCACTAGCACGTCAGTTTTTTATTATATTCGAAAGTCGCCTTATCGTTAACTGTTCAGCTTATTTGTGCCGATCTAAAAACGTCGCGCCATCGAAAATAACATTAATATTTTTCATTCACCGCTCTTTGTGCCTGGCAAAAATAAAAAATGTGAAAAGGCAAGTTCATTTTTCACGGGACCTCGTGTTTACACATTATTTATGAAACTTCAAATTGTATTATTTATGGCCCGATCCCTAGACATTAGCATAATTTCTTGGTACAGAAAACTGATGTAATTGAGAACAGCGATACCTTTAATCTAAATGTAAATGACTTTTCGCTGATATGAAGTTTTAATTTCAAGATGAGAGAAAGAGATATAAATGTGCTTAGGTGGAAGTAAGCACTTTCTTTATCCAACTTATTAGTTACTAAAGATGCTGATGCGAATTCTGTTGTTTTTCTCTGAACCGAACCTAGTCTGATAAGCCAGATGCATTTTTTATGGTTTTGGAATTTATACACACAGGTGTGTTAATTTTACAAACGTAAGAAATATGCATCTTAAAAGGCTTTAAAGCTGTAAACTAAATTCAGGATGTGTAGAAAGATGCAGATATTGTAGATACTGCAATTCCTAAGTCAAGTATTTTGGGTATGTTTGGCTGAAATTATTTCTGTTTTCACTCTAAGCACCCTTCCTACCTACCCTAACGTATTTTTAAAAAATGTAATAAACCAGTATTTTTTATTTTATATCTATACCTGAATTTAGTTTACAGATGTAAAGCCTTTTTCAGTCGATATAATATCAGGCGTAATCATTATTGGTAGTTTTTTAAATTGGGAAATAATAAACTAGTTATTATCATTTTCTACTTTTCTTTACCATTGCCTGTTTGAACATGCACTTTTATATGTTCATCTCGAATAAAAATAAAACACGGCTACCTACCGCACTAAAATATCGGCCCTCGTTTCATTGAAAATGAACTTCATTTCTATCTAGGTAGTCCCTTCGATCCCTTTGTAACTCTATGGCGATTCAATCAGCATTCGTAGCGCAGCAAAGTACTTGATTTTGGTGCGTGAGCGCAAGTGACGGCGCGTTGACTCACGCATTCCGCCCCTATTGTGAGTATTGTGATTGTGACGGATTAATTGTTCGATAATGTAAGTATTGTGCTGTGACGTCAGCGGGCACGATCGTTACGGGAGCAGAGGTATTGTGTATTTTGTGGTATAGATTAAAAATCTTTTGATGACCTTGTCTGGTTAACTGTGGATTTATTTTTATAATAATAATTATAATATTTATACACTCACACCTACTATCTAGCCCAAAGTAAGCATCATTAAGAGCTTGTGTTATGGATACTAGATAACGGAGAAATAATGATAATAATATGTACCTATATAAATATTAGAAATATACTAAATAAACATCCATGACTCGTAAACAAATGCTCGTATTCATCATACAAACATTTGTTCCTACCGGGATTCGAACCCGGGACCTCTTGACCGAGTAGCCTGGGCTACAGACCACTCGGCCAGCCGGTCGTCAAGTCAAGCCGGTTTTATGGTGAAATAGTGGCTGCCCGCGGCTCCGCCCGCTTGGATGTAGCGTTACCTGCCTCAGGGTGTAATGTCCTCCATGCCAAATTTCATCAAACTCAGTTCAGCGGTTCAGTAGTGAAAATGGACTGACAGACAGTTAATTAGTATGTAATAACTTTCTAACAAAAATAAAGTTGCTTATAGATACTTAGGTAAAGGTTTTGTTTAATCAGATAAACTGTAATTACACCTTTCTAAATTTTGGTTATGTTATAAATAACTAATATAACTAAAGTAGTTTAGTAAATTTTTTTTTCAGTAATTAACCTTTTCCCAGCCCAACTATCCTGTACGCGATGTCACGTTGTACGCCAACGTATAAATGTATAGCAGATTCTATAGTACGAAAACAAGGATGGTGGTAACGTCATATCGATAAGTAAAATTGACGTGTTTATTTAAGTTTCTTTTTAATATATTTTTTATGAACTATTGGAATGGAATACCTCTGAAAGGCAAGTCTAACGACTTGCCTTTCAGAGGACCTTGACCAGAGACCTTGCAAATTGTTTCTAGTTTCAATATTAATTGAGATACCTTGCAATATGATATTTGAAAGGTGTCCACAAACTTTAAACAGTACGAATAATTTGACAACCCTTGCCATAAGCGACTGTGCTCGTAGATTTTTGTTTGAAAGCTGACTAGGATGGTTTATAGCTATAATTTATGAAGATCAGTTCAGGCGTTTGATGACTATCAGCTCATTTTCTACATGATAAAAATGTTTTAATAACTTTCACAGATCCGAATAATTTGAAATTTAGTGTACTGTCACTCCGGTGACATTCCCATGACATACTAACCTTGAGCTGATCCTACCTATACCATCAAAAAGTCTATGGAATGCTTAATTCTTTAGAAACTTACAGCAGATAGGTATAGCGTGTTTGGGCTCATAAGAATAGTCTTAATTAGATGGCGGTAGACAGATTAATAAGGCCGGGGGTAACTTAAAGTTTTTAGTTTCATATTTTGAGTCTTTTTGTTCCTTTTAATACATATATCCATACTTATAAGCGAAATTCGAAACTAGCTTTACTTTATGTTTTTAATTTTAACGTGAACCGATTTATATGAAATTTTGCGTGGAGATATATTACATCTTCTACGCAGGCTTCCATCTACGCAGGCGGAGCCGTGGGCGGCCACTAGTGACAATATAAAGGAATCCTAAAATTAGCCAACATTAATTAATCAGTAATCACCAATGTAACATCGATATTGGATCAGCAATTGATGCGTATAAGTCTAAGGTTTAAACTTAATTTATTTTAATTTTTAATTTTATTATTTAACAATAAATCCACAGCACAAAGTTTGAAAATCATAGTACAAAAAATATATTACAAACATTAAGCCAATTACGGACCTTTTTTTTTTTTTTTTTCGGGGAGAAATCCGACTACAGACCTACCCGCCGCTGGCTAAGCGACGGGCGTGTGTGGGGGGTCGCCCAGCGCTTACAAGGCACTGGGAATACCCACTAAAACTCCCCGGTAACTCCACTGCCCTTCGCGGGGGTAGCATGGGCTCTGCCAAAGCAATTTCACCAACCCACCCCCAGAAGCCAATTACGGACCTACATTTCATATTCAATTTACAATTCACAGTAAGTGGGTAGTTGAATATAAATTACTTGCACCTAACGAAAAATAACATGACTCAAATTAAAAACAATCCAAGAAAACAACATAAAAATAGGATTATCATTGCACGTATTACAAATGTATATTATTGCAAATTATGCGCCCTATTAATATGCATCAGGCCTCGTAAAATTTGGCGAGCCATTGTCTTGTCGTGAAAGGTTTTCAATTGGCAATGTCGCGATGCTATATTAAGCCTAAACCTGGGCTAATTAATATGAAGTGGCTTTACACCTAACGGTCAGGCAGTACGAAGAGAGCATACTGCATCTGAATTATGAATAGTGTTGCTTGAATTTATGACTCATCATCACCACCCTACATACGTCCCACTGCTGGGCACAGGCCTTCCTAAATGGGAGAAACACATAAGGAGTTTGGGCCATAACACCACCACGCTGGCCCAATGCGGGTTGGTGGGTTAAAGCGGTTGCAATAACAACCGGGACCAACGGCTTAACGTGCCTTTCGAGGCACGGAGGAGCTCGAGATAACAAACTTTGATTGACCCATCCCTGGATCGATCGACAAAGTTTCTTTGTTTTTCGTATCGAAACCAGAGCGCTCAAACCAATACGCCACCGAGCTCCTCATTATGATCCGAATTTATGACTAGTGGTACTGAACCAGTTTTTCTAAATGTTGACGTGCAGATAGAGAACGGAACTCTTCAATAAATCAATAAAAACAATATACTTAATTATTCTTACAACCAGCGCTGGTGACCACGCTTTGACTTCGGAAAGGAGACGTTTCATAACCGGCCAGGTATATACCTGCACCCTTATTCACAACTGTCAGAAAAGATTTGAATTTCGGAATCTCTATACCCATCACTTTTTATCACGGTGTGTCAAAACGAGACAGCATGTGACTTTTCGAATCGAATCCGTGATCCGACAGTTTATGAATAAGGGGGCTGGTCGGCTATGAAACATCTCCTCCTAAAGTGTACTTACACTATATTAAAATATCAGGGAAAATCTCCTAAATTTTATTACCGGCCAGGTGTAGTACACTATATTAAAATATCAGGGGAAATCTCCTAAATTTTATTACCGGCCAGGTGTAGTACACTATATTAAACTATCAGGGGAAATCTAAATTTTATCACCGGCCAGGTGTAGTACACTATATTAAAATATCAGGAAAATCTCCTGAATCCGGGAAAAATATTAATAATTCGTTTTCATGCATATTTTGTTTGTACAAAAGTTGGATTTTCGTCGTTTTCACCACTATTCAATTTGGCAGCGGGTGATTTATAAGGAGGAGCTCGGTGGCGTAGTGGATTGAGCGCTCTGGTTTCGATCACGAAAACAAAGCAACTTTCGCCATGGTCGGTCCTTGGATGGGTCAATCAAATTTATAATCTTGAGCTCCTCCGTGCTTCGGAAGGCACGTTAAGCCGTTGGTCCCGGTTGTTACTGCAACCGCTTTAACCCACCAACCCGCATTGGGCCAGCGTAGTGGTGTTATGGCCCAAACTCCTCATGTGTTTCTGCCATGTAGGAAGTCCTGTGCCCAGCAGTGGGGCGTATATAGGCTGGTGATGATGATGATGATGATGATTTATAAGTAACTAAACGTCACCAAAGTGACATACGCGCCATGATGAATATTTGGCTGTGTTGCAGTTTTTTCTATACAAAATCTTTTTTTTGCACCACGCAACAAGGCAAATAAACAGGAAATGTACAATTGAAAACTGTACTGTATTATTTTTACCTATTTTTCAGTCCTGGCCCACAGATCTGGCCGGGTCTCCATAGATTTTTGAAACATCTCCTTTTTACTAAAAATTGTAAAAAAATATTTTTAACAAAACAAAAAACCGACTTCAAAACATTGAAGATGCAAAAGGTCTAACAATTTCATAATACACCAGCAGCACCCGGAAAGGTTTGCAATGCCGGTAAACAAATACATTAAATAATTTACCAGAGGTTTTCTCAAACGAGTACTGGGGCCTTACCACCAACTTGATAAAAGCGATTTATATTCCGCTCGGTTCAGTATTGGTTCCTAAACTGCGTCGCTGTCATAGTCGTAGATAGCGTCGTAGTACGAATTAACGATTCTACTCAGTTTAGGTCCTAAACTGGATCGCGATAAAAGATGGTGGTACGGGTGCAGCATGGGGTTCTTTAAAAAAGGCGTGATACCCCTGGCAAGGCCCGTCCGTCCGTAGGCTACGGTAACCGCTTACCATGAGGTGGGCCGTATGCTTGATTGCCACCTTAGTTACTATTTAGGTGGTAATCAAGCAAAAAAAAAACAAATTTTCCAGAAGCAAATATAAAGTGAAGTAATTGCACTGATTTTGCTCACATATCATTATTTTCTGCTGTAAGGTATTGCCTGATACATCTATGTACTGATACTAAGAGCGCCTTCACACTAGCGTTTGTCCAGCGTAGCCGTTCGATGAACCTACGCGCAGCGCAGACGCCGCGACAAGGTAACGCACGCGTCGCGTTGTCGCAGTGATTCATCTTCAGTTTATACAACGCTAATGTGAAGGCGCTCTAAGGTGTCTAATATTCTTAATTAACATAGCCATGCGATGTGGGTTACGGTTCTCGTTAATTTGTTGGCGAAACAAGGGTCGCCTCTATTTAAATTTGCTCTTACTCGTCACCACCAGCCTATATACGTCCCACTGCTGGGCACAGGCCTGCTTACATGGGAGAAACACACCAAGTGTTTGCGCTGGCCCAATGCGGGTTAGTGGTGGGACCAACGGTCTAAAGCACGGAGGAATTCGATTTTACAAATTTCGATTGACCCAGCGGAAATCAGGATACCTTGAAGGTTATTTTATCAAACTAATATTCTCAATACGAAAGTAACTGTCTGTAAGCTGCTGCAACGATTTAATTTAAGTGAAATTTGTTATGGAGGTAGAGCACATATCATGGAAAAGGATATTGGCTACCTTTTGGCGCCATAACCGATACCTACGCAGGCGGAGCCACAAGCCGCTACTAGTTTATTATAAATTGTTCAACATACCTATATTTTTTTTATAGTACGTTCTTTGTCGACGAGAGGAAATATAACGGGGACTATGACCCTTCAGCAAACACATAACTTTTAGGACCATTTTCATTAGTTGCTGATGAAGTCTGGCACGGCACATTATTTTATCACGGAGGTTCATAAAAGAAGATGATAGATCATTCATAAGCTCATAAACTCTGGGTGTACAAGCGGCAGTGTATGTAATATATTAGGGCTCTTGGCAGAATCTGAAATTTTACCTTAGTAAATTGTTTTTTGGTAAATAAACGAATTTATCAGATCTAAAAACCAAAACTGGTGATCTATAAAACATGCACATTTATATGAATATCTCATTACTGTCAACTTCATGACCGCTTCAAAAGTACGCACCTTTTATTGTTATATTTATGCAAATTGATAACCAGTCAAAAGCTGTACGTAATATTGTAAAGGGGATGTTCCAAAAATGTATGTGTGTATGTGTAATGAGACAGTGTTTAATTTGCCATTTTCTTTTTATTCACTTTGTTTCTTGGTAAAAAAACACGATTTTTTATAGAAAAAACTGCAAGACTGCCAAATATTTATCATGGCGCTTAAGTCACTTTGGTGACGCTTAGTTGTGTTTTATGTGGACCGCCATATTTTCACATTAAATAATGATAAAATTTACGAAAAACAACAGATTTTGTACAAGCAAACTATGTATGAAATCGAATTATTAGTATTTCTCTGAGATCCCGGGAAAATACCTGGTCGGATATGAAACATCTCCTTTCTCACACAAAACTTAGCACAAATGTTTTAGAATGCTGTGAGTTTCATCGATTTATTTAATGTTAGACATCTGTGCAGCTTACTAAAAAAATGCATACGCTGTTATCTGAATTTGGTCTATCTATGTATAGACTGAATGTAGAAATAGTAATAGACCATCCTGGAGTAAAACCTGTGGAAATTCTTTCTCAATACACTTTTGCAGGTTTTAAAACATACAAGATAGTAAGTGAAATAAATCACCTATTGCTTGATACATGTGTTGGCATTCAGGGGCAAAACACTTTCTATGTATTAACAGTAACACTGGCTATTTATGCCCAGCGAACTGCTATAAGCTACTGAATGGATGTGTTACCTACCTAGGATACACTTCGCAAAGGTTTCTGTTTACTGACTCCTTTCAAATGCTTCGACTTTATCTTATCATGAGCACTTCGACTGTTTGGGATCTTTTGTGCCTTCCTCACTTTTACTGGACGGAAAGACCCTAAGTCTTCTGGTTTTAAATATGCTACTTCCAAAAGACTCATTGCTAGCCAGAACATCACACTCATAGAAGATGCTCCATTGATTCCTGGCTCTCAGCACACGCTCGGCGAAGTAGTAGGGGAGAGTTGCGTTTTGTGCAGCATGTGATTAGTGGCGAAATGCCTTGTAAGCGCTCCAACTAAGAAGCGAGCTTGTATAGTACCGTTTGTATAGATCTACTATTTACTCCATGCTCCTACATTCTCCCCTGGTGTTTTTTGCCATTCAGCCTTATGCCGGTGTTTGGCAAATTCTCCTATGCCCCGATAAAATGAATTTGAATATAGGCTTCCCGGAGCATGAGCTCGTCAACGAACACTAATTGGTTACTGAAAAAAAGAATAAATTTCTGTCGTGTGTACAAGATAAAAATGTTAAAATTAACTGTGTATCCTGATAATTGTTCCAGCTATATACAATTTCAACACCGGCTCCACATTCCACCTCCAGCTCGACGTGGGGGAGCTGGTGCATGTGGAGCGGGAGACCGGAGACTGGTATTGGGGCAGGAGTCTGAGGCGCGACGTTAGTGGTGCCTTCCCGAAAAACTACGTGGTGGTGCGGGAATGTACTGTTGACAGGTAAGGGTGGGGCAACTTAGAAATGATACAGGTTTGGTGGGACCCTCATAATACACCATTTTACGCCGGTCCCTGCAAATTGAGACATATTTTCATACCGCGTAATACGATTATCATCCCGTTTAATACGCCTAATAACCCGTGATTCTGCAGGGTTTCCTGGATATTCTTCCATTGATGGCAATGTGGCACCGTAGGTACGAAATCAATTGAAGATCTTATTGAGAATGTGAATAGCACACAAAAAGAGGCCTTAATTGATAACGATGAATAAAGACTCCGATTTAGTCAAACGCCCAGGCACTATAAACTGTTAATTGTTGACCCTATGTAGCTTCTTTAAATCAAAGAGAAAAAGCACTGCAAAAGTTGAAAAAAAATCTTGTAATTGCTAATGCTTCAAAATCTTCAAAATCAAAATGTCAAACCAAAATAAGTGATTTCTTTAATAACGTAATTATAATTACACTATGTATTTGTAAATGTATAATTTAATACCTACATATACGAAATTAGAACATAATACATGATTATTTGTAGTTCTTTTTATTTTCCCTATCTATCCCGATTTTGGTTGGGTACCTTTACTGTACATGTTTCATAAAATTAGCATAATATGGCGAGCACTATACGAGAAAATCAGAACTACGGTTTCTTGTCTAAAAGTTTTGATTTCGGAACTCTCTTCAAGCGTACTTCTTTCTCAAGGACGACCGGCTGGTCGAGCGGTCTGTATCCCTTGCTATACAGGCTACTCGGTCAAGAGGTCCCGGGTTGGAATCCCGGTACGGGCAAATGCTTGTATGATGAGTACGAGCATTTGGTTACGAGTCATATCCATGACTTTCATATGTTTATTAAGTATATTTCTAATATTTATATACATATTATTATCATTATTTTCTCCGTTATCTAGTATCCATAACACAAGCTGTTAATGATGCTTACTTTGGGCTTGTGTGTGTGTGGATATTATTATTATTAATTAAGATACAAATATCTAGTCCATATTTCATCTCTCATTTCTTTTGGTTCCAGTATGCGTAGTTGCGCTCTATTTCTGCGACACCAGCCAATCATCATCATAAGACTGCGTGAAGTATATTCTATTTGTAGAATCTCAGTAATATAGTTCAGGCAGTCACCCAAAAACCCAATTTCCCTCTTATCGTATTCAATAACTTATCCCTATCTTAGTTCAATATTGACTTAGTGACCTGCTGGGACAATTGACCAGGTCAACGACCCCCGATAATCTGTGAATCATGCGTATGTTTAATTGAAACATTATCGCAGTTGTTCGCCTCTGGAAAATGATATTTGATAATTTGCTGCTGTTTAATGTTTTAGATACTCTGCGAGTGATTGCAGAAATGTGAGAGATTTTTTAAAATATGATTTACCATATACCTACCTACTTTTTTAACTATGTTAAGTGTTTCCCTACGAGATAGAATCAGAAATAAGGACATCCGTAAGAGAACCAAAGTCACTGACTTAGCTCATAGGATGAGTAAGTTGAAGTGGCAGTGGGCAGCCCACATATAGCCCATATACAAGCCACGTACCCGTATATAGGCACTCTTTACGTTCGCGTATAAGCCGTTGAAGCGTTTTATATGGAAATTATGAATATATTATGAATGTGGAAGCAAGGGCATGCCCTACGGGCGACTCAACGCGAACGCAATCCCAAAGCGATCTGAATTCGGTGATGCCTAGTCCGTTATTTAAACGCCGACATCCAATTGAATGCCTATCCCGATAGTTAAATGAACTAGACTTGGCGTGCGTATTGAACTGAATAGTTTGTCGTCTTGTACTGAATAGTTGAGGTTTGATTGGCAGGTTAAAGGTTATTTTTTATGACCACATATAACCGACATCGTTTTGGTTATAAGTGGTTATAAAAAAATAACCTTGAACCTACTAATCACTCGAACAGTCACACAAAAGCTCTTCGATTTAAATGACTTGCTGAGGCGTACAATCGAATGGATAATTTAACCAAACGGTTGACATAACGTTCAGACATCTGGTTAAGCGTTGCGCTCAATGACTTGGCTAGTTGTCCTTCAGCCGTTTTATTGGATGCCGGCGTTTAATCAACCTGCTAGGCATCCAGTTCAGCGGCTAATTTAACTAGACGGCTGCGACATACCGACTGTTTATTGTTTTTACGCCGCGCCGCGCCGCTTCGCGTTCGCATCTAGATCGCTCACGTAGAATGCAGCGGAACCTAGAATAAATAAAGAAATAAACTGTCATATTGTTATGCTAGGGCAGTGGTGCCCAACCAGTAGCTCGCGGGCACTTGGTAGCTCGCGGCCTGGTTTCTAGGCGCCCGCGAACAATATTGGTGAAATAAATTAAATAATAATTAATTACGCTATATGATATGAGTCATTCTGTTTACAAATGTTTGAAATCTAGTAAGTGTTAACATAATAAATAAAAAGTGGAGTAATTGTATAATGGAGCTTCCTTTATATCACTTATATTTTTTAATTAACTCTGCGTTGCCAGCTTGGTGTATCGGAATTTTCAAAATAGCCCTTGGAGCAATACGGCTGTGCTAGGGGATAGTTTCACCCACTCTTTTACTAATTTACTGCTTGCTGTGAACCTTAGTTATTATTGTTCCAGATGTGGGGACACAGTGGTGGCCTCAGCGGGCGGTAGCGGCGTAGCACACGATATAGCACAGACACTCAGGGAATGGCTCGAACAGTGGAAGCAGTTGTATATTGTAAGTAATTTATAGAAAATATTACAAACTATCGGCAGCTCGTGGCTTCGGCCGCGTGGATATTGCCTATCGCGCCAAAAGATAGCCTGTGTTAGGTACCATCATCATCATCACCAGCCTATATACGTCCCACTGCTGCTGAGGCCTTCATTCATGGAAGAAACACATCAGGAGTATGGGCCATAACACCATCACGCTGGCCCAATGCAGGTTGGGTTAAAGCGGTTGCAGAACAACTCGGACCAAAGGCTTAACGTGCCTTCCGAAGCACGGAGGAGCTCGAGATTATAAATTTGATTGATCCATCCCGGGGTCGACCATGGCGATAGTTGCTTTGTTTTTCGTAATCGAAATCAGAGCGTTCAAACCGCCACACCACCGAGTTCCGCCCTATAGTCTCTACCCTAGGATGTAATCAATCTGCATGCAGAATTTTATCTCAATCTGTTTTGCGGCTTACGAGTAAATACGTAGCAGACAGACAGACAGAGTTACTAGAAAACAAACTCGGCCCGCCTTATGGCAGACGGTTGCCGTAGCCTATAGATGCTCGTAGTATCTTGGACACTACTCACGCGTTGTCACCGTAGCCTATAGACACTCTTAGCGCCTTGGGTACTACTGACGCGTTGTGACCGTAGCCTAAAGACGCTTGTAGCGCCTTAGACACTATTCGCGTGTTGTCACCGTAGCCTATATACGCTCTTAGCGCCTTGGGCACTACTGACCGTTGTCACCGTAGCCTATAGACGCTCTTAGCGCCTTGGGTACTACTGGCGCGTGGTCACCGTAGCCTATAGACGCTCTTAGCGCCTTGGGCACTACTGACGCGTGGTCACCGTAGCCTATAGACGCTCATAGCGCCTTGGGCACTACTTACGCGTGGTCACCGTAGCCTATAGACGCTCTTAGCGCCTTGGGCACTACTGACGCGTGGTCACCGTAGCCTATAGACGCTCTTAGCGCCTTGGGCACTACTGACGTGTTGTGACCGTAGCCTATAGACGCTCTTAACGCCTTGGGTACTACTGACGCGTTGTGACCGTAGCCTAAAGACGCTTGTAGCGCCTTAGACACTATTCGCGTGTTGTCACCGTAGCCTATAGACGCTCGTAGCACGTTGGGCACTACTCACGCGTTGTCACCGTAGCCTATAGACGCTCTTAGCGCCTTGGGCACTACTGACGCGTGGTCACCGTAGCCTATAGACGCTCTTAGCGCCTTGGGCACTACTGACGCGTTGTCACCGTAGCCTATACACGCTCGTAGCGCGATGGACACTACTCACGTGTTGTTACTGTAGCCTAATAGACGCTCGTAGCAACTTGAGCACTACTCACGCGTGGTCACCGTAGCCTATAGACGCTCGTAGCGCCTTAGACACTATTCACGTGTTGTCACCGTAGCCTATAGACGCTCGTAGCACGTTGGGTACTACTCAAGTGTCTATGTTACATGAATCATGGGAAAGCCTTAGAGGCGACCCTGCTCCCAAGATAACGCTTTCGAGAGGCGTATTTTTATACAACTTACAAGCAATCTAACGGCTCACCTGGTAGTAAGTGGTTACCGCCACCTATAGACACCTGCAGTAACAAGGCAAAAGTCACTTGGTATTGCAGGTGCGTTGTCATCTTGACGCCTAAGATGAAATGCTGTCCATGCCCAGTAATTACACTGACTACCTTTTCCTTCAATCCAAAATGCAGCGAACTGCTGTGCTACTTGAGTTTGATCGATATTTGCGTCTTGCTATAAATACAAAGAGTAATTAAGTTTAAAATTAGGAATCATTTTTAAAAAACTAATATGCAAAGTTTACCAATTGGTATAATTTAAATCGATCAATAATTACAAATGTTTCATTGTGGTCTGAAGCTATGAATCTTTATTGCTTTAGTCATTAAATTAAATTACCTAATGAATAATGTATTAGTAGTTGTTGATAATAAATCTAATGTCATTGTAAGTTATTCATTTAAATATTATTTAATACGTATCGTGGCATCCCGATTTGTGAAGCAACCATGAATCAGTCACTAAGGGCCTAATTCTGAAGACGCGCTCTGAATTGGAGTACAGTATATCCCTTTCTGTCAATACGTATAGGAAGAAGATAGCATGAATTTTGGCAGAGCTGCATAGACAATTTTAGACGGCGGCGGCATGTATGGAGGTGCTTCCTAAACTCTGCCTTTTATCACGTTCAATAATGTCGAAAATTGAAGACGCGTTTCTGAATGTCAGATTTTATGACAGCCATCCCTTTTTGTGTTCATATTGAGAGAAAGAGATGCACTGAACTTAAATTTAGATTTAGCGTGTTTTCTCCAGAATTAGCGCCAGAATATATTTTTTACATGACAAGGGTGTCAAACAAACGTACGGCCTGCCTGATGGTAATGGTAAGCGGTTACCGCAGCCTAAAGACGTTCGTAGCACTTTAATATTCTTACCACCCAGCCCAAAGTAAGCATCATATCTAGATTATGGAGAAATATATACTAGGTGGTAGGCCCGTATGTAGGGTCATCTGGGTAGGTACCACTGCCTTTCTTATTTCCGCCGTGAGACAGTTCGCTGTGTTACGGATTGAAGGGAAAGGTAGCCAGTGTAATCACTGGGTATGGACGGCATTTCATCTTAGGCCGCAGGATGACAACGCACCTGCAATATCAAGTGTTTTCCTTGTTATTGCAGGTGTCTACAGGCGACGGTAACCGCTTACCATCAGATTGGCCGTATGCTTGATTACCATCTTAGTGGTATAAAAAAATAAAAGACTATAAACGATTGAAAACTGCACTCAATGGCTTGCTTGCTGAAAAAGTGTATTATGACCAATAATCTAGTTAGTTTTAAAAATGGTAATTGATACACTTATTAATTATTGGTTTCTCATTTTTTATTATACTTGCTGCATGTTAGGTTTCATAATAATAATAAAAAATAATTGAACCAAAATATTGCTTGTGTTTTCTAGAATAATGATGAACGATTCAAATTCATGGAAGTGAGCATGCGTGCTCTCTTAGAGCTTCGAAGAGAAACAGCCAGCGGAACCTTACCACAAGACCAGCTTAAGCGGGTCTCTAGGACTGCAGTCTTCACTATTGACAAAGGAAACAGGTAAGCTGGAGAGTCCTATGATCGCATCATTATTGAATCACCAGCCTACATAACGTCCCACTGCAGGGCAATAGCTTTCCTACATAAGATAAACACATGAGGGCATTACCACCACCACGCTAGCCCAATGTAAGTAGGTGGGTAGGTTAAAGCGGTTGCAGTAACAACCGGGACCAACGGCTTAACGTGCCTTCCGAAGCACGGAGGAACTCGAGACTACAAATTTTGACTAACCCATCGGAATCGACCATGGTGAAAGTTGCTTTCTTTTCGTAACCGAAACCAGAGCGCTTAAACCAATACGCCACCGAGTCCCATGGATAGTCCAAAGTAATCATGCAAGGTAATCCTCTCGAGGTAATTGTACGGGCTCAAGATTGTTCGTGATCTCTACACCACCAATGATACGTACAGCACGACGTCGCAGGCTGTCAAGTGTATCGAGGATTTCTTAGCGGAGCCATCCCATAAGTGCCAGCGATAGTCGTCCACTCAAGATGAGAGCTGAGTTGTATAAAGCAGGCGTTAAAAATCGACGCGCCTTGTTCAGGTTACCGAGCTTCCGTTAGGCTACTTTAATCATATTATGTAACTTCTAATTAAGCACAGGATAAATAAGCAAAAGTGGTGTTTCAATTTTTTTATTTTCGTAATGATAAATAAAAAAGACATTTTTTTATACTACTAGATGACAAACAAGCTGACGGCCCACCTGATGGTATACGGCTACAGCCGCCTATAGACACCTGTAATAACAAGGGAAAATCACTTGATATTGCAGGTGCGTTTTCATCCTGAGGCCTAAGATGAAATGCCGTCCATGCCCAGTAATTCACTGGCTACCTTTCCCTTCAATCCGAAACACAGCGAACTATTTCACGGCTGAAATAAGAAAGGCGGTACCTACCCAGGCGACCCTACATACGGGCCTACCACCTAGTAAATTATGAAATGGTACGAACATTTATATTTGCCCATTGCAGAGCCCTAGGCATGGAGTTAGCCGTAAGAACCACTAGCGGACAGTTGGTGGACCCCCTTCAAATATCCACATACAGACTGAACTCCATGCACGATGAGGCGAATGCCAAAATTGACAAGAACATGGTAAGAAATAAATTTAATAATAGTCTGAACTCAAGTTTGATATTGTGGTTCACCATTACCACCCTATATACGTCCCAGTGTTGGGCACAGGCCTTCCTATATGGGAGAAACACATGAGGAGCTTGGGCCATAACACCACCACGCTGGCCCAATGCGGGTTGGTGGGTTAAATCGGTTACAGTAACATCCAGGATCAGCGGCTTATCGTGCCTTCCGAAGTGCTCGAGATAGCTAATTTTTGATTGACCCATCCCGGGATCGACCATGGCGATAGTTGCTTTGTTTTCGTAATCGAAACCAGAGCGCTCAAACCGCTCCGCCGCCGAACTCCTCAATCCTATTGTGGATTCTTAATACTTAAGTAGATATAATATATCATTAAGAAAGTAAGACCATCGGACTACTTGATGGAGCCGGATGGTGAGCATTGACGACCATGACTCGTGAACAAATGTTTGAACTCATCGTACAAACATCTGTCACCACTGAACAGATTACGTAGACTAGCTAGTACCACAGTCTAGATAGATAGAACCGGGCCTCGTAAGCAATTGACTATCAGATCAAGGAACAATGTAAGATATCCTAAGATATCTTTAATTAGAGGGTGGTGCAATCAATACGACAATAAATTACAACATGGGCTATATAAGTTCATAGAAATGGTTTGCCACTTTTAAAAACATCCTATTCATTTGATAATTTCATGACATTTATATAAAATAATGCAGCCAATGTTATATTATTTCATACAAATGTCACGTAATTATGAAATATATAAGATGTTTTTGAAAGTGGCAAACCATTATCTATGAACAAATATAGCCCATGTTTCAATTTATTATCGCATTGACAGCACCACCCGGTATAAGAGGTGAAAAACGCATTATCATCTTGAATCATAATCAAAATTAAGAATATTTGATCGCAATGCTCCAACTTAACCGAATCGTAGGTATTTGTAAAAATACTCGTTTTCGGATGTTGAAATAGAACATTTTCGACATTGTAGGGTGGACGTTAGCTCATAACACAAATACAGATAGACTAGAAGAATTTCACAGAGATATCCCGAGTTCTGAGTAGCTCAGATGGTTAGAGCAGTCGCCCGGATTGCGAAAGGTCGCAGGGTGGATCCCCGCCTCAGGACGTGAAATTTTTCTAGTGTAATATTTTTAATTAGTAAATAATTTTTCAAACATTTATAATAATGGCACTAATTCTGGTGAACACATGCTAATTCTAAATTTAAGTTCAGTCTATTGCTTTCTCTCAATATGTATACGAAAAGGATGGCTGTCATATTTTTTTTTTAAATAAAATAAAATAAAATAAAATTCTTTTATTTCAGGCATAGCCCATATCTTTGTTAGTAACAATGTTTCTTAACCTATGTTAGTAATAACTATTAATAACCATATAAATAAATGAATACATTAGGTAATATAAATACTCCCTTACAAGAATAAGGGAGTACTTATATCACATTTTTATAATTAGAAGCGGATGTTCTGGGCGTGTGGTGTGAGATGCACCATCACCCAGTGCCGCAGCATGGAGCTATGTTCCCTCACAGCTACAGTGCTCAGGATGCTGTTGGTACCGCCCCGTACCCGCCTCAGCAGGGCACGAGTGGACGGCTTGCGCATTATTGCGTGGAAGCCGTCCACTCGTGCTTCAGCAAACATCCCCGAAGCGCTACAGTACCGTGCCAGCCTCAACAGCATCCTGAACCCATTATTATATTGCACGCGCAGAGCGTTGTAGGCTTTCTGCGTATACTTTGTCCATAGGCTGCACGTGTAAAAACACTGGCAGTAAGCCTTAAACAATGTCAGTTTTACCTCCTTTGAACTCCGTACAAATCTACTGGACAGCATATTACATCTTACCGACAACGCTCTGCGTTCTCTCTCTATGTCAAGGTCATCACTAAGGTCATTGGAGACCCAGTGGCCCAGGTACTTAAATTTATCTACAACTTGTATGGCAGTGCCCGCAAGTGTTACAGATGGCATTGAGTAAGATTTGGTACCCGACTTAAAAACCATAATCTCACTTTTTCTTGCATTATACCTAAGCCCATGCGCCTCCGCGTACCTCTCACAAATGTCAAGCAATTTTCTAATGGCTCTTATCGACGGGCACAGCAACACCATGTCATCTGCATAGCTTATATTATTGACTATTTTTCCGTCAATCGAGCATCCGACATTCGTATTGCTGAGCCAATCGATAAGGCCATTTATATACATGTTAAACATGGTAGGAGAAGTTATCCCTCCCTGCCTAACTCCACATTCTAGCCCGTAGGCTTCCGACAGACAGCCTGCCCACCGTACATGATTTGTCTGACCCCTGTACCAATATTTAAAAACAGAGACAAGCTCCTCAGGCAACGTGGTCTCTGTTGACATTTTATGCCAAAGTACATTATAAGACACCAGATCGAAGGCTTTTGACATGTCCAAAAAACAAGCGTAAACTGGTGTCTTTTTGTCCGTGTAGTATCGGACAGTCTGCTTGAGGCATAGTATAGCAGCTTCGGTGGACAATCCAGGCCTGAAGCCAAACTGTCCATCATGAAGAGTGACGTGTTGCCTTAGATGTTTATCAAGCAAGCTGTCCAACACCTTACCGGTGATGGTGGCCAACGATATCGGTCTGTAGTTGTTTTTATCCGCTGGGTCACCATTCTTGTTTTTTATTATTGGAATTACAATAGATTTTATCATATCATCAGGGAGGTATGAGTGACCAATACAAAAGTTAAACAACATACACAAAATCCTAGGCAAGTGTGCCCCCGCGTGCCTGAGGTGCTCAATACTGAGTGCATCATGGCCTGGTGACTTACCCCGTGACATATTTTTTAACACTACTTTTATATCTAATATTATACAATACTATATTTAAACAATTGGATGACAAACAAGCTGACGGCCCACCTGATGGAAAGCGGTAACCGCCGCCTATAGACACCTGCAATAACAAGGAAAAATCACTTGATATTGCAGGTGCGTTGTCATCCTGGGGCCTAAGATGAAATGCCGTCCATGCCCAGTAATTACACTGGCTACCTTTCCCTTCAATCCGAAACACAGCGAAACATAAAAAAGGCGGTGGTACCTACCCAGACGACCCTGCATACGGGCCTACCACCTAGTAAATATAATTTTACATTTAGAAACCTGCGTACAATTTTCGACCTTATTGAACGTGATAAAATGCGTGTTTAGGAGGCACCTCCGTACATGCCGTCTAAAATTATTTATGGTTTCTTTGAAATCTATCTAAATTTAATTGACAGCTCTAAACAAATTCTTCATATTAGTTATATATTTAGTGGGGAATTTAATTTTTGTTTCTAAATATAAACATTTATTAATTGTTTTATTAAGATTTGTTTAGAGCTGTCAATTAAATTTAGATAGATTTCAAAGAAACCATAAATAATTTTAGACGGCATGTACGGAGGTGCCTCCTTAACACGCATGTTGCGAGAAAGAGATATAACTGTACTTAAATTTAGAATTAGAGTATCTTCAGAATCAGGCCCAATATTAAAATAAAAATTACGAATAACTTGAATCAACTTCACCATCAGGAAACAACCCCAACAACCCCACCTGCCACCACCCTGCCAACGGCAAGGACGTATACCATCGCGCTCAGAGTACACAACTTCGTGTGCCGAATGTCAGACGCTGCTGAACTGCAACTATCGTTGTATGACGCAGCGGGGAATAAGCTGACGGAGCATTTGCTGTTGCGGTGGCCGGTGCAGTACTTCAACCCTGCGCAAGTTGTGTTCACTGTGAGTATTTCTTCTTAGCTTTTTTAACATCATAATAAATGTTTGATAATAGTTATTTGTTCAACACGTGAGCAAAATTATTATTTCTAGCGAGTGCTGATGTTAAATCACGAACCAGCGAAGCAGTCTAAAATTAATCACGAGCATAGCGAGTGATTCACAATTAGACTACTGAGCGCAGTGAGTGATTTAAAGGCACGAGACAAAAAAAATGCTCTCGTGAGAAACATACAACTTTTCACCTCTCCAGCGAGAATATTGTTATAAGTGAGATACACAAACAATATTAATTCAGGCGTTAAACAATCATTTTCATCACTCGGTGAACTCATTTTTGTAATTAAATCAACAAAATAATCACAATTAATAAATAAACACAAGTCGAAAAATTAAATAATCTGAATTTATTTTTCCGCTTTGTCCACAGATTATAATAGACTGTTTTTGAGTTGCGTTTTGAAATTACAGTGCATGTAATTTTTTTGAAAAGTCATTACTAATTATATTTTTATGTAACGTAACATTATTGTTTACTGAATTTTATAGTTATTATTATTTTTCAAGAAAACGTCCATTAATTAAAGCTTATAAACTAAAATAATTAAATTACGTAGTTGTGCGACTAGCGCTAGTCCTGAGTTTCGGAACGCGCTTCTGCCTATCTCAAATTTATTTAAAAACTTACTTTGCCTCACGCTCGCAGCCAAAACCGGGTTTCCTTCGAGATTTTACAAAACAAAAGAGCTATTTTGCTGCTGGAGAGGTGAAAATATATTTTTTATACAAAGCACGGCAAATGACGTCACACCACCTGATGTGAAGCGGTAAGAAGAGTCCATATGCGGAGACAGCTAGTGCAGCTTGAAACACACTGTTCTAGCCGCCTCCACCTTGCCGGCCCATAACGTGCCCTTTCACGTCTCTTTTGAAGGAACCCATGTCATAGAAAAGAGGGAACACATGTACTGACAAAGAAATCCAAGTTTTGGAAGTCCGACAAAGAAACGAGTTACTAAACTTCTTTGTGCGTTATGTTGCGGGATATTTGAAAAAAAAAATGATCGTTCTAGTGTTGAAATATAGTTTCGACATTGTGAGAGTAGATGTTAAATTATAACGCGGCTCCGGCGTCGAGAGCGTCGTAGAAATTATATGGAAGCTTACAACTTTTTTATGTCATATATAAATAGTACGTCAATAGTTGATAAATATTGCAGAAGCAATAGTAGTACCTGCAATCAGTAGTTTCTAAGATATAGCGGATATTGAGATGCGGTTACAAGTTGTCGAAAATGCTCAGAAAATGATGTTGAATAGTGACGTCACACCTTGCTATTGGCCATCGAATAAGTATGGGCGTATGGACAAAAATTGTGATATCTTTGTAGTTGATGTGTTTACACGCATAGTTGCCATATAAAAAGTTGTTAAATTTTATCTAGTCTCCATAACACTCTTTATCTAGTATCCATAAGCTATTAATGATGCTTGAATTGGGCTAGATAATAAGTGTAAGTGTACGAATATTATTATTATGTGAGCAAAATAAAAGTGCAAAGGTTTAAACAACTCCTATTCGCTTCCTTTGCCTACCTTTCTGAAGGAAACCTTACAGTCAAAACCGCATGAAAAACTATTTTATGGTTTTCAACGTGAACCGTTCAAACAAATGTAATTTATTACGTATACACATCTGCAATCGAAGTAAAATACTTAGGAAAGACGCATGACGTACAAGTCACGTTTGAAAAGATGTGTACTTTTAAGGCTTCACAAATATGTATACACCACCTTATTGCTCAAGTAGAATTCATATAATTTGCAGAAAGAAATGCCTTATCGCCTAATGCTATCGCGCAAATAACCATAGATTTAATGCAAGGCAAAGGATATGTTCCATACAGCCATGTCCGATTCTCAAATATTTTTCCTGACCTTGAAAAGTATTTTTATTTATGAATGATTTTTGATGTAAGCAAAATGTTAATTGTTTTCTCTTCGTTTCAGGATCTCGCGAGTGATATCAAAAGAGAAAAAGTTTATTTAGTGTGCCATGTTGTAAGAATAGGATCTATGGATGCGCAAAACATTGATCACAGGTAAGCCGTAAGAACATATTTTGCAGTTTAGTTCTGTTTCTCTCCTCCGTGCTTAAGCACGTTAAGCCGTTGGTCCCGGTTGTTACTGCAACCGCTTTGACCCACCAACTCGTATTGGGCCAGCGTGGTGGTGTTATGGCCCAAGCTCCTCATGTGTTTCTCCCATGTAGGCCTGTGTCCAGCATGGGACGTATGTAGTGTTAGATATAAGAAATAAATAACTTGTAATATTTATGTTTCCTTTTCAATTTTTGGAAATTACTATTGGTTTGATTAAATCAAAACAATAAGCAAATGTCAATGTCATTTCTCTCTCTGGTCTGTTTAACTTTTTCTTCGTCATACAGCCAGCAAGTTGGCTGTATGTCACCAATTGAAATGTGCTTGTCTATGCCTATTGCTTTTAAAATAAATGTTGAAAAGTCATAGAGTAAGTTTTATTCTTTTTCTTGCAAGCATAGTGTAAAGAGTATTTTAAAAACAAGGTAAATTCGTTTCGAAAATGTACGTTGGTGCTGGTGTGATATCTTTCGACCATTCTGGTTTGAACAGTTGACCGAGTAGGTTGTGTAAACTTTAAATTATAATAAATCAGTATTTGTGATTCTCCCGTACGAGCACACTCGACATTATTACTATTTTTTTTATACTAGACGACAAACAAGCTGACGGCCCACCTGATGGTAAGCAGTTACCGCCGCCTATAGACACCTGCAATAACAAGGAAAAAAACACTTGATATTGCAGGTGCGTTGCCGTCCTGGGCTCTAAGATAAAATGCCGTCCATGCCCAGTAATTACACTGGCTACCTTTCCCTTCAATCCGAAACACAGCGAACTGTTTCTGTATTTAGCTGACATCGGAATTTACGTTACTATGTCATAATTAAATGTATTTTATATTAGTGCAATAAACACTCCTCATGGTGACAGTTGCCTTTACTTAATATTCCTGTCCCGTACAGCAAACAAACAAACAACACTCAACATATATAAACATTCTTAACAACTTAAATGTAATGGTAACAGCCCTTACACTTCCTTTATCATTTCAATTCAATTCAATTCGTTTGCCATCTAAGTGTACATAAGGTCTTAAAATATAAAATACATCTTACAACTTAGTTACCAGTGCATATGTGCTGCAATATCACTCAAGTAATAGATAGAAAATAAAATATTTTGTCATGCTGAACTTAGAATTTGAAATAATAGTTATAATTTACAGTATTTAAATATTACATTTATAAATTACAATAAAATTATATCATTAATAATTTATTTAATTTGTGTCTTAATAAAATTCGTATAAGTTAGTAATAATAAAAAAATATATATGTCCTATCTGTCATAATTACAATTCTGATATTTACCATTCAATCATGCATTTGTGAACACTTCTAACAGTAGGCTGATGATTGTTTGGTCAGACGCAGTTCTCTGGCTCAGCCGCCGGTTCCAGTAACGAACACCGGCGGTATGCGGCGGCCGTTCGGCGTTGCCTGCGCTGACGTCACGCGGCATCTGGCCAACGACAACCCGGACAAACACATACAAGTGCCGTTCTATGCGTAAGTACACAGCTCCACTTCCCACGCTAAATGGGCGCAACTGACGTCGATTTTTATTTAACCGCCTCCGTGGTCTAGTGGATGAGACCACCGAACTGAGATCTGGAGGTCCGGGCTTCGATTCCCGTGAGGGCAGAAATTTATTTATTTATAACTTAATGTACACACAATTTATAAGAAGAAACAATTTTAAATTAAACTTTGTACAAAAGCACTGCTTATTTCTAAAGAAATTTCTGCCAGCAGACCTGCGAGAAGGATATGTTAGTTACAAATTAATGTAGACACAGTGTGTAAACAAATATGAATTGACTTAACATAAAATAAAAATAATTAAATAGATACATATATACTTATATAATATAACATAGATATAAAATATTTTAACATATAATATATATAATATAACATAACATATATATAATATAACATAACATAGATATAAACAGCATTTACGGAAGAGAGGAAAGATAGTGTTCTTTGACGCGTCGCTTGAAGGCGGAAATAGTGTTTAAGTCACGTATGTCAGGCGGTAGTAGATTCCACAAACGAACTGCATGAACGGTAAAGGAATAGGAATAGAAATCAGTCTTATGAGGTGGGATGTTAAGCAGGTGTTTGAGATTGGGTCTGCAAAGGGTAACAGTAGGACGTAAGAAAGTAAAACGTTCCTGCAGGTATTCAGGATAGGATGGATCACGGAGGACGTTAAAAAGGAGACATAAAAGCCGAGTGTTCCTACGAAGACGAATAGGAAGCCACTTAAGTTCCTTACGGTACTGAGAGACATGGTCGTACTTTTTTAACCCATAAATAAAACAATACACACATTTTGCAACCGCTCAAGCTTGTTGAGGAGCTCCTCATTGGCATCCAGAAAGCACATGTCAGCGTAATCTATGAGTGGTTGAATGAGAGATTGCGCGAGAACGATCTTTGTTTTCAGGGGCAAAAAATTCTGTAAGCATCGCAACGAATGTAAAGTAAAGTGCACTTTGCGACTTATTTCATTGATGTGAGCATGCCAAGAAAGATTGGAATCTAACATAACCCCTAGATTTTTCGCAGTTTGTGTGTAGGCTATTGCAACACCGTCTAGTAGCAAAGGAGGCAAAGCAGATAAATTTAGTCCATTGCGAAAATGTCTGCTACCAATTATCATAGCCTGAGACTTAGACGGGTTGATTAACAAACCATATGACTTCGCCCAGTTACTTATACAAGTAAGGTTATGATTCATAAAATCAATCGCAGACCCCATCTCAGTCGGTTCAAAATGGTGATAAATTTGCAAATCGTCTGCATAGAGATGAAATTTATTTATTTATTTATTTATTAGGAAACTCAACAGCGTTTTTTTAACAATCATGCTTAATACAACTTATACATAACTCTTAGCCAATTACAGAGTTTCACAACATACATAAATAACACTTACGAAGCAAAGTAGTAATTTAAGCAAGTCTGCGTTGTACGCGTAAAGAACAAGAAAAAAATCCCACTTGGGCTTGGTATGGTTTGGCAGCCTAAAATTACAGAATAAATATTATATTTATTCCATGCTCGTTAATATGCGTTCACATGCGCTAAAGATGGATTAATAGCCCTTATTGGACGGGTGGTGGGAATATTATTTTATTTGTTGTAAAAACTAAAAACATACAAAAAATGCATTCATGTAGAATAAAAAAAATAAAAAAACAACAAATTTGTTCTTTCTTAAAGATTATCCCTCCTTTCCAACACTCACCCATCCCACCTTAGAAATAGATGCATATATATATACACACATACATACATATATATATATGTATATATGTATATATATACATATATACATACATACATCCCATAAGCACACATTTCATTAAATCATTCTAGTCGAACGTTATTTTTATACTCTATTTAGTATTATAGTGTAATTGTTACACCTATATTATATCATAAATGTATTTTGTATTTATTATATAAAATAAATTAAATGAAATGTATAAATATTTCATTTATTTTGATGTTAATGTTATTTTTTAATTCTATTAAATATATATATTTAATATCTATTAAATATACTACTATATACTATAACAAAAATAAAAATTAAAAATTGAATAATAATAATAATACGGCTTAACGGCTATGTCGCCTCGGCTTAAGACATATTTAAAATCAATCAAATTTAGAAGTAAGGGTTTTAGTAAGAGAGTTAATAAATATGCTAAATAAAAGAGGGGATAGGACGACACCCTGAGGTACACCAGCAGCCAGATCACACCAGTCAGAGAATGTCTTCTCACGGCGGACCCGCTGCGAGCGACCACGAAGATAGGAATCGAACCATTTCAAGGAAGAAAGAGAAACGTTTAATGTTTGGAGAACACCTAGAAGAACGTCAAAGTCTACTGAGTTAAACGCATTACTAAAGTCGAGTAAAATAAGGACTGTAAGATATTTATTTTCCATGGCCCAGCGAATGTCATCAGTCACCTTTACAAGCGCCGCGACAGTGCTATGGCCAGGTCGGAAACCAGACTGGAACGGTGACAAGAGGGAGTTGGAATATAAAAAGAATGACAACTGACGGTGTAAAATGTGCTCTAATACTTTCGACAAGAATGGGAGAATTGAAATAGGTCGGAACTGTGATGATGTAGAAGGATTTTGCACTTTAGGTAAGGGAATCACATGCGCCATTTTCCAGGCAGAAGGAAAAGAACAGGAAGTAATGGAAAAGTTAAACATATGAGTGAGGATGGGTAGTATTAATGGAAGAATGGGATTTAACATTCTCGAACTTAAATTATCACCACCGAATGCTGTAGATGAGATGGATTGGATCGACTTTTTAACATCCTCATCAGTGACTATACTGAGCACAAAAGGAGAGCATTGCGGTAAAGGCACTTGTGCAAGTTCTAACATTGTGGATGACTTAGTACACGGATCAATAGTAAACGGCAGAGAGGAAAAGTGTTTGTTAAGTGCAAAAATATCAATCACACTGCATGCCTCAACCGATGACTTCCCAACACCGACGGATCTGAGAAATCTCCAAGCCTCAGTAGAATGACAACCAGAGAGAGAATCATGAAAAAAGCGTCGCTTTTCATCTCTACACAGACGACTGCATTGATTGCGTAAGGTCTTATAACGTAGTAAATTGGCGTTTGTAGATCTTCGCTTATATCTTTGTTTGGCTCTATGAAATTTTCTGCTCGGTTTGCTTGGAGTTGGGGGTTTTATAATTCCGCCTGGCTAGCTACCACCATCTTACCTAAGTCTGCCGCCATAACAATAATGTTAACGGCATGGTTGTGTTCCGGCAGTTAGAGGTAAGATAGCCAGTTCCTCTGTGGTTGAGGAATCCGGGTCCATCGCCGGCATTATCTTCACTTACCATCAGGAGAGACGAAGGTCAAGAATTTCCCCGTAAAGATAAAAAAAAAGATAAAAATAACGACGAAGAAGTACATAAACCATTGTCTACAGCAAGGTTAGCTAATTTGATTAGACCCAGGATCAACTGTTTACCGACGAAACCGTCTGAGATCTACCAATTACATACTTTATTGTAACAATTACAAATAAATAAAGAAAGCGATGATAAAATATATGCTCCAGTCGCGACTTAGTAAAAATATTAAAAAAAAAATAATGTAAAATATTCTTTCGGATCATTAGATGGGAAAAGGAAGAAAGCGGAGAAGAAATTCGTAGGTTATACCTAGTGCTCCGGTGGCGTAGTGGTTATCGCGTCTGGCCGAAACTCAGGAGACGCGGGTTCCCGTCCCGCCTAGCATATATATTTTTTCATCGTGTTCTTTGTTTATTTTTGTTACAAAAAAGTAGGCGTTTAAACGCATCAAAAACATAATTTTACTAGGTGGTAGACCCATATGTAGGGTCGCCTGGGTAGGTACCACCGCCTTTCTTATTTCAGCCGTGAAACAGTTCGCTGTGTTTCGGATTGAAGGGAAAGGTAGCCAGTGTAATTACTGGGCATGGACGGCATTTCATCTTAGGCCTCAGGATGACAACGCACCTGCAATATCAAGTGCTTTTCCTTGTTATTGCAGGTGTCTATAGGCGGCGGTAACCGCTTACCACCAGGTGGGCCGTCAGCTTGTTTGTCATCTAGTTGTATAAAAATAAATAAAATATAAAAATGTAATTACATACTTAAAAGGAGATGGTACAAGTTTGTATAATGTGCTATTCGAAATGATAGTATAAAGTTTTTATTTTTTAATCCCTCTAGCGGCGTTATCCCAACGGAGGGTTATGACAATGGAAAAATTAATTGTGTCTGGAATCTAAATTATTTCTATATGGGATTTGGGACAGCTCATGAGCATACATGCTCATTTGTGTTGATTTTGCTAGAAACTAAAAAAAATAAAGTTTTCCAAAAAACTTGAACGATTTAAGGGTAAAAAATGTTATAATTTGCTGAAACACATCACAGAGGTAGCCATTTTCAAGATAACAAAATGCAACGTCAAAATATTTTTTGTTTTTTTTTGACTCTACGTTGAATATTGTTGTTTTGTTTCTTCATAGCCAGGGTCAAACAATTCCAAAAATTCGAACTCCATCCTCAAAATATTCTCGGTCCATGTTCTACCGGAATCTGACCTCATCGATTTAAAAAAAAAATTATACTACTAAGGTGCCAATCAAGCATACGACCCACCTGATGGTAAGCGGTTACCGTAGCCTATGGACGCTTGCAACACCAGGGGTATCACTTGCGCGTTGCCGACCCTGTAAGAACCTTTCCACACCTTTTTTGAAGAACCCCATGTTGTACTCATTTGAGAAAACCTGAAAACCTGATTTTCGAAAGCTTGATATAAGAATACTTTTGTTCGCAGCTGTGAAAAAGAGAATATGGATACTTTGCTAAAGAAAGTCTTAGCTAATCGTGACTTGAAAGACGCTAAGCATTCACAGGGACTCTGGGTGTCCCTGCAACTAGTCGAGGGAGACCTGAAACAGGTATGTTATTGTACAATTCAGTTTTAAAATAGTACTAAATTTTTTCAAGCTCTGAACTCTGCGAACCTGTTAAAGAACGTCATGATAAAAAAGGAAAATAATTATGTTTTTTATGTATACACACACTTAATTAATAGTTCTGTTGTCCTATTAGAATAAGAAAAATATACTAAGTCTTGTAGAAAAAATCTGCTGCTTAAGCTGCCTTACCTTTAACTATAGAAACAAATAAATAATTTAATAATTAGTTATTCATACCATAGAACTTAAAATTACCCAAACATAATAATATTAGGCTTTTATAATGATAATTTCTTAGGTAGGTAGTTGCAAAATTTAACACAATACGATACAATTTAAAAAATAATAGAAAACATTCATGGAGCTTAGATCGAAATGACACAAGATGTCTAGATTTTTATTTATATTTCTCCTTTCAGATAAGGGAAGAAAATCCCCACATAGTTGTTGGCAACACTGTTGTAGCCCGCAAGATGGGATTCCCCGAAGTGATCCTACCCGGAGACGCCCGCAACGACCTATACGTGACTGTGGTCAGCGGATCCTTCTCCAAGGGTGGAGGGAAGTCCTCCGAGAGGAACATAGAGTTGGTCGCCAGGGTGGTCGACAAGTTTGGGGAGATTCTACCCGTGAGTATTTATCATTGCAACTGTGGACCTTTTATCCACAAACGAAGCCTTCATCTGGGGAGACACACTATTGACCCAAATGAAGTTAAGACCCTTGAGGTTGGGAAAATCCTAAAATTTATGGAAACTGCCCAAATCAAGGCGTTACTATAAACTATTGACGGCAAGTCACAATAGATCTTTTAGGTCGCAGTGACAATTCAGCCCCAAATACAAGATAGTAATAATTTATTATCATCATCGTCGTGTTTACCTCAGACTAGTAGCGCCTCTGTTGGGAATTATCGGAAACCTCTTTTTTATATGGATCTGAGCCTTAGATAGGCACTACTAATTTTTTATACGAGTTGACAGTTGTCACGACGACGAACGTTTTCGTTTTAATTGAATTGAAACTAACTCTAAGGGCACAGCCTGTCTACGTCCCACTACTAGGCTTTTTAATCTGTCAAGTGGCCTTATACCACTGGAGGTCTGTGACAATTGAAAAATCAATTATTTCTGAAATCTTATACTTGACGGGTTAAGAATTAGTGAAAATACTCAGTCTCGGGGGCCAAATTAGACAAAGATTTTACTACATTATTTTTGACATATACGTATTTTTTGGAGGGAAAAAACAACCTTAATCATTACACCATTAAATAATTTCAGATTTCAAGGATGAAATTCTGTGTATTAATATCTAACGGCTAGCTAATCGAAAGCAGGGACTGTAACGGTAGCTGATAAAACGGTTTTAAACGGTTATTTGTTTCGGTACCCGACTGCTTAAATACCGATAATAATGGTACCTGAAAATTTAGATATCAATTAGTCCATTATTCGAAGCATACAAGGGTACCCGTAATGACTCTACGGTCGACCACAGTAGCTTAACACTAGTAGCATGTCACAATAACTATGGTATCAATATTAGTACGGTGCACTATTAAAGTACGAGCGCAGTAGTCGGTGCGACATAGTACTAAAGTGTTAAGCTACTTTTGTGGTCGAATACCCGTATTTTAGTAAAGATCTTAATTCGACTATTAAAACACGAGTGTAGGTAAAATATATACATATTTGTGTACACAGGGTGTAATATCAGTGGGCGCTGGCGTTCCTCTATCCGACGAGTATACTTCTATAGTATATTACCATGACGACCGGCCTCGGTGGCAGGAAGTTTTTAAGGTACGATATGATTTCAACATTTTAATAAGGATTTAATCCTACTTTTCCTACTACTGTTGTCCCTATACTTACTATAAAACTTTCATGTCCTTAGGCGGGGACTGAACCCGCGAACCTACAATAAATAATGTAATATATAAAAGTCTCGACTCACAAATTTAGTTACCATACTCCTCCAAAACGGCTTGACCGATTTTCATGAAATTTTACATGTATATTCAGTTGATCTGAGATTCGGCTACTATCTATTTTTTTATGGCAAAACAACATTTGCGGGGTCAGCTAGTAAGTAATAAATAAATATTTCAAGATCATGGGGTATACACAGATTGTGAAGGTTCGCGGTTTTTTTAAATTTATTTTCTAAGTTTTCTTAAGATATGGTTAGCTTTATTTTATAATAACGGTAATTGAAAAAAAAACTAACATAATTAAAAAAAATATGTTCTTTGACATAACATATCGTCGACAGGTCTGTTTAACCATAGAAGAGTTTAAGGAAGCCCACCTAGTCTTTTTATTCCGGCATCGCAGCTCTAACGAAGCGAAGGACAGAGACGAAAAACACTTCGCTCTCTCTTACTTACGGTTAATGCAGAGGGAAGGGACTACTACGCCCGATACGCACCATAATCTGTGCGTTTATAAGGTCAGTAATATTTTTTTTTTAAATCATATTAGATTTTAGCTTTACTATGAGTTTTTAGTGAAACGAAAAAATGTAAGCTGACGGTCACTCATCTAGCTTTGACCTTAGAAAGTTTTCTCATTAAAAATTGTGAAAACGTAAATTTAAACAATAATTAAAACCTAAGTAAGTGCTAAGGTGTTTCCAGAAATAATAGAACGTGAAGCACCGACTCCTAAACATATGTTTCTAGGTGATGAGTACCTACTTAAATTTTATTATTTCATCCTTTTCAGTTTTTTGAAGTCGGTTTAAATTTTTTGCTTATCAGATCGACACCAAACGCTCGCCATCGGCAGGCGAGGCTAAGGCTTCAGCGAGTTGTCTGGCCCTACCGTCCAAGAGGGACGAGCTTCCCGCCGGAGCCGAGAGGGGCCTCACCAGGGGAGTTTTGTCCCTCATACACAAGGACTCGCTGGTCGTCGCTACCAAGCTTTGCTCTACTAAGCTCACCCAGCGAGGTAAGTGGATGTGTATGGGAAAGTCTGAAACTGTAAGAAATACGAGAAATACTCAAAGGAATTATAGGTTCTCGGTGGGTAACAAAGTGCATCTTTCGCCATGGTCGATCCCGAGATGGGTAAATCAATTAATGCTCGCTAAGCCGTTGACCCCGGTTGTTACCGCAACCGCTTTGACCCACCAACTTTTATTCGGCCAGCGTGGTGGTGTTATGTCACAAGCTCCTCGTGTTTCTCCCATGCAGGAAGGCCTGTGCCTAACAGGATGAGTGTGGTGTCTCCAACGACGACTGCGATGAAAGTATATTTTATTACAAGGATTGAAAAATTTGTGAAGAATCTAAGAATTAAGTTTTGTTTCTTATCAAAATCGGTTCCGAACGTCCTTTGAGTATTGTCACTAGTTCTTATAATATTTCTTTCAATTTTATTTTAAATTACTAGAATAAAAAAGAATATATGTCTAATATATATAATCTTTTTTAATGTTTTTATTGAAAATAATGTTAAAATATTTTCTTAACATAAACTGCAGATTAGGTTTATATCGAAATTAAAAAAAAATGATATAGATTTTATATACTTAATATTGTCATATTTATGAATGCGAGCCAAAGTAACTGTTAAGTTTTCACTCATAAACCATTGAACTGATTTATATGATATTTGTCATGGAGATAGTTTGCATCTTAAGAAAGGACATTCAGGGCTACCTTTTGGCTTGATAACCGACACCACTATGGCGGATCCGCTAGCGGGGCTCGCTGTGTGTGCGTGCGTGCGTGTGTGTGTAGTGACGGTGTGTGTGTGTCAGAGGAGATTAGAGATTGCAAACCGGGCACGGCCTTTCATACCGGGCGCGGTAGGTACGAAAACTGCGGCAAAGAAGCCCCAACTTGTAGAAAATTAACACTCAATAGTCATTATACCTAAAGTTATTGTTATTATCAAAAGAATATTGTTATTGTTATTATCAAAAGAATATTGTTATTGCTCTTAAGAATTTGTTTTGTTTCTTACTGAAGCTTCCAAAGTTTATCTATCTAAGTTAATAAGACAAGTTTAGTACATTAGGCTGCTTTATTAGTTTCTTATTCTAATACTATGTTTTCAAATAGTTACATTAGTATTAGTAATTAACTTTAAGCAAGCAGGTCTTTCTCTTTACTCTGTATAGTATTTGTAATTAAATTGCGGGCGACTTCCTAAATAATCTGACTACTTTCCAATATTTTTCTTGAAATCCTCTAAATCCAGGTATTTCATCAACGCGTGGAAGATCATTTCTATCCTAAAAATTGAAAGAAAGAAAGAAAGAAAGAAAAAATATTTTATTTAAATAGGCCACAAAGAAACACTTTTAAATCGTCAAAAAACCACATTCTTACAACTATCACAAAATTATATTAACTAACAACGTCATAGTCTCTGTCTGTCTGTCATGTCTGAATTTACACCAGTTCCAAAAGTTGAACTACCGAGACGAATACTACGATAATAACTGAATGCTAATGCATGCTTAAACTTAATTAGTAATACTAATGTTACTATTCCGTTCATAAGTGAAACTAACTAATTTTGTATTAAAACTCGTGATTTTGAGACTGATTCAGACTGATTATTGTTGATTTGCTGGTTTGAAATAAATATTATTCCGTTATATTTCGTTTAGTTAAGAAATTTTCAATGGTTAGCTTAGAAAAACGTAGACAGGTTGCAGATTTACGTATCTTATATAAAATAGTTAATGGTACATACTCTGCAGAATTTAAGTGAAATAAATTTCAAAGTACCAACTCGGTCCGTACGTGTTTTTTAATCAATTAACGTAGTCTGCACTAACAATAACGTTTCAAAAAACGCACCATTATTACGCATGTCTCGCCTATATAACCAACTATGTTTTCATATGAACATATTTCATTGTAGTTTCATTTTGTTTAAATTATCATTATTTCCCAACATTTTCGTTAAATGACTTATTTCAAAACGGACCTATATCATAATAAATGTATTTTCTCGGCTATATTCATATAGTTACAGAAATGATGTGTACAAATGACTAAGTGGAATATAGATTAAAAATGTAAAATAGAATAAGATTTGCATGAACGTGTGATCTGTATTCTGTTTTTGTACCAAATAAAAATAAATAAATATAAAACATACCGGGTTGCAATCTCTAGAGGAGATCCTGGGGGTGCTCAAGTGGGGCACGCAGCTAGCGGAGGGCTCGCTTCGGGCGGCGCTGGCGAGGCTGCTCCACGTGCCAAGCTCTGAACTCGTCAAGTTCCTGCAGGACATTCTGGATGCACTCTTCACAATACTCACGCAGGTCAGTACTTAATACTCAATATTGTACTGTCAATCATACAGTAGGATTTTGGTGTGCCAATATGTTATTATTATGTAGTTTTGTGAACCCTGTAGGTTATGACAAATTGGAACGGCAGGCAGACTCGTTAAGATATGAAAATTGTACTCGTATTATTGATATTGTCATTATCGAACTATTATGTACATATTACATTTTAAACCACTGATGTGTTCCTGTAAAATAAAATCTGTTCACAGCAGTGGGACGTAAATTTAATGGTAATGACTATTTACTATATTGTTTATATTTTGATCAGTCGGTCGTCAGCCGCCATAAGAGGCGTACAAACAGCAACACTTAACTGCTCGTTCGAGACACAACAGACAGAAAGGTAGAAGGAGATGAAATTATTTGTACAAATGTTTGTACTTATCAAAGATCTCTCACCGGTCACCCTTTTGAAATGAATTAAGTTTTTAGCCAAAAACTGACAATGCATAACGTTCATTGCCATCATCACCACTTGGCATGCCTCTTTTTAACCGACTTTAAAAAAAAGAGGAGGTTATCAATTCGACTGTTTTTTTTATGTTTGTTACCTCAGAACTTTTGACTCGGTGAACCGATATTGATGATTCTTTTTTTGTTCGATACGGAATAGTTCCCATTTGGTCCCATAATTTGTTTTTGTTAATCCATTGGGTAGTTTGGTTTTTAAATCAAAATAACTGAAATTAGTAAGTCATCTACGTATGCGAAATTGCGGATTTTTGCTTCCCTATGATTTTTTAGTGAAATGATACGATAGTAGAAAACAATATACGCTGACGGTCTCCCATCTAGCTTTGACATTAAAAAGTTATCTCCTAATATTGTGAAAAAAAAATTCAAACTTAAATTAAAAGCGACTCCAAAAAACTGAAAAGGATAAAAAAAATTTAAGTAGGTACTCATCCCCTATAAACATAACATATATTTGGGAGTTGGTGCTAAGTAGTTTCCAGAAACAATAAATAATGAAGCACTGACTCCAAAAAATACGTTTCTAGGGATGAGTACCTACTTAAAAATTATTTTATCCTTTTCATTTTTTTGGAGTTACAACTTCATCACGCTTATCATTATATGACAGAAATTTGTAAATCAAATGACGGCGTGAGTAATTTGATTTTGATGACGGTAAAAAAGCAATGATGATGATGTCTTTTTGTTTGGATTTCTGATGAAGAAAATAGAATCCCCTAATTGTGAACTGTGTGGCGTCTTAGAAGATATCCAACACTTGTTAATGGAATGTGTCCGGCATCAGGAAGAGAGACGCGCGATGCTCACTACATTACAACATAATGCATTTGACATAGGTATATTTCACAGCATTTTGGCTCAACCAGTGTCGGAGGAAGCCAAAGTGGTGTATCGTTTTATATGTTTGCCGCGACTGTCTTCCGACCAGCAATGATAATGTTTATGTAATTTTAGTAAGTTCTCAATAGGACTGACATATCAGTTAGGTTAAAAGTCCTGTAAAGAAATAAAGAGAAAAAAAAAATGATGTCTTCACAGGTGAAAGAAGACCAGCCGGAGTACAACGACCAGAGCTACGGCGTTCTGGTTCTGGAGTGTCTGCTCAGGGTGATCTCCCTGGTGGCCGACCACAAGTACCAGCACTTCCAGCCAGTTCTGCACGTTTATATAGACGAGAGCTTCTGCTACCCGCTTGCCTATGAGTAAGTATCAAATTTTTTAAAATATTCTAGGTGGAAGGCCCGTCACTAGGTGGTAGGTACCACCGCCTTTCTTATTTCAGCCGTTAAACAGTTCGCTGTGTTTCGGATTGAAGGGAAAGGTAGCCAGTGTAATTACTCGGCATGGACGGCATTTCATCTTACGCCTCAGGATGACAACTGCTATATCTAGTGATTGTCCCTTGTTATTGCAGGTGTCTATAGGCGGCGGTAACCGCTTACCATCACGTGGGCCGGCAGCTTGTTTGTCATCTAGTAGTATAAAAAAAATCTTCAGAGTAGCACTTGCCCTTGACCTCTCCTGATGGTAAGTGAAGATAAGGCTGAAGATGGAAGCGAGCTACACCCAGACCTCAACCACAGTGCAAGTGTAATTACTTCCAACTGCCAGAACACAACAATGCTGCTATAATTATTGTTATGGCGACAGACTTAGCTAAGATGGTGGTAGCTAGCCAGGCGGACTGAGAACAGCCCTACTACCAACTAAACCGAACAGAAAATTTATGCCTCCACGGGAAAGGGGGATTTGCATAATTTTTTTTAGGTCTGTGTCTTCTGTCCGTGCGGTGACGGATTAAGAATACAATTCACCGCCCCATTTCTTCCCATGGGTGTCGTAAGAGGCGACTAAGGGATTACCGAGCTACCAACTGCTCGACTGGTGGTAGGGTCTGAACACCCGTCTGGTTAGTGACCACCGTACGCATGACGTAAAACCCGCCAAGTGACCACTTGTGGTCGCGTTCCGGGATCAGTCAGCGTACAACCAGAGCTTGGGGGGACGTTGCGGCGATGGATGCGGTCAGTGACGGCTTCCGTCTAACCAGAGCCGGGTGGACTGCATTGACCCGCCGACCAGGGAGACCCGAAGAAACGGCTGTTCCGCTGGCCGCCCGTGGTACAGTACAGGGGCCCAAGCGAACCTAACCAGTTCGTGAGGCTGCCCTATCATGCCACGCATAATCTTGGGGTGGTCCGTCGTGCCGGTTGGTGACCGGGTGGTGGGGTCCCGGCGGCCATTCCCGGGGGGGTTCGGGGGCCCTTCCGTTCGGCGGGTCAGCGCTTCTCTACTGTCGGCTATTACCTGGGGAAACAGGCCTCACGCTTTGACCGTATATATCGCGGCAACGTCCCCCCAATTCACGCCTCTCCTCCTTATATATTAACTATGGCAGCGCTCAAAAACAGTTCCGGTCGTTCAGCGGTGCACACCCCCACCACAACCACGCTGTTTGAGGTCGGGCTCACTAACATCCGTGGGCTCCATGCTAACCTCAATGCCGTCCACCAACATCTCGAGACGGCTCGACCCGAAATGCTGTTTTTGACGGAGACGCAAATACTCCGCCCGGCAGACACTAGCTACTTGGATTACCCCGGCTACGCTCTTGAAGAGTCCTTCAAAGCGAAGGCCGGGGTATGCTTGTTTGTCCGGGCGGATGTTTGCTGTCGCCGTCTGCGCTGTCTGGAGGACCCTTCCTTCTCTATTCTTGGGGTGCATGTGGACCTGGGCACACATTGCCGAATCTACGTGTGCCTCTATAGATCCCACAGCGGTGACATGGAGACAACTCGACTTTTCGAACATCTTAGTCGGGTGGCAGATGTTGCGCAGTCGCAGTTTCCAACCGCGGAATTGGTGTTTTTAGGGGACTTCAATGCTCACCACGAGTCGTGGTTAAGTTCCTCTAAAACTGACCATGCTGGTAGAACTGCCCACGCTTTCGCTCTCACGCACGACCTGACACAACTGGTAAACCAGCCCACCAGGATTCCAGACATTGTCGGTCACGCGCCCTCATTGTTGGACCTTCTGCTGACGACTCGCCCGGATGGATATCGGCTAGAGGTTCGTGCTCCTTTGGGAACATCGGATCACTGCCTGGTATCCGCTGGGGTGCCACGGGTGTCGCCACCGGTACCTATGGTTGCCAAACGCCGCATCTGGCACTATGCGTCGGCAGATTGGGACGGTATGCGGGATTACTTCGCATCTATCCCTTGGAGGCAGCGCTGTTTCAGTGAGCTGGACCCGAACGCTAGCGCTACTGCTGTTGCTGATGAGATCATGTTAGGGATGGAGTACTATATCCCTCACTCCGATCTCATCAGTAGGGGTAGGCGTAACCTCTGGTTCAACCGCGATTGTGCCTTAGCTGTTGAAAACAGACAGTCGGCATACCGCGCTTGGATCAGGGGCCGAGCTTGCGGGGATCCCAACATTGACTCACTGAAAGCAGTATATAACAACGCCACCAAGTCCTGCAAAAGGGCCTTCATCAGAGCGGATGCACAGCGCGTTGCACGAGTTGGCCAAGAACTTCTTACGCATCCTACGGGAAGCCGTAGCTACTGGCGTCTGGCCAAAGCCGTGCAATCCAACTTTTGTCAACCCTCGCTGCCCCCGTTGAGATGTTCTGACGGCTCGCTAGCTCACAAGCCGCAAGAGAAAGCCGATCTCTTGGTAAAACTCTTTGCTGCTCACTCCCGAATCGTTGACTGCAACTTACAGCCACCAAAACTCTCCCACTGTGGCCACACAATGCCCGATATACGTATTAGGCAATGTGATGTACGTGCGGAGCTTCAGTCAATCGACGTCCGGAAAGCTAGTGGGCCTGATGGCATTCCAGCGATAGTACTAAAAAACTGCGCAGCGGAGTTGTCTCCTGTCTTAACGCGGCTATACCGTCTTTCTCTCTCTTCTGGGTGTGTGCCGGAATCTTGGAGAGAGGCCAATGTGCAACCGGTCCCTAAAAAGGGAGACCGATCAGACCCAGCTAACTACCGCCCGATAGCTGTCACCTCAGTTCTTTGCAAGGTCATGGAACGGATCTTAAACCACCAGCTGATCCGATACCTAGAAGATCACTCATTAATTAATGATCGACAGTACGGGTTTCGGCCGAACCGGTCAACGGGTGATCTTCTAGCGTACTTAATGCATGTCTGGGGTGAAGCTATTGACAAACGTGGTGAGTCACTGGCAGTTAGCCTTGACATTGCCAAAGCGTTCGATCGGGTCTGGCACAGAGCTCTTCTCTCCAAGCTCCCGGCATACGGTCTGCCCGCTCAGCTCTGTAACTGGATCGCCGGCTTCCTGCATGAGCGAAGAATCCGTGTCCTCGCTGATGGATGCGCTTCGCGGTTCATGTCAGTGAATGCTGGTGTACCACAAGGCTCTGTTCTATCCCCCACACTCTTTCTTCTTCATATCAATGACATGATTCCGTTAGGAAACATTCATTGCTATGCAGATGACAGTACAGTGCATGGGGGATATTACGGTCGCCCAGGGGCTGGGCGCGCTGAAACCGAGAGGGAGAGAGAGAATCTTACCATTGAGCTCGACAGGGTGTTGAACCTCGTATCTGAATGGGGATCTAACAATCTTGTTGAGTTCAATGCTAAGAAAACACAGGTGTGCGCGTTTACAGCCAAAATGTAGCCGTTCCTTCCCCTTCCGTCTCTTCAGGGCACGACTCTTTCGGCACAGGGCTCTCTCAACTTGCTAGGTATGGAGATATGTTGCGATCTGAATTCCAGGAACTACATCGAAACCGTGATAAAAACAGCCTCACGGAAGCTCGGTGTCCTGAACAAGGTGCGTCGATTCTTCACGCCTGACCAATTATGCCTGCTGTATAAAACTCAGGTCCGGTCTTGCGTGGAATATTGCTCGCACTTGTGGGATGGCTCCGCCAAGTACCTACTCGATGCCCTGCACAGATTGCAGCGTCGTGCTGTCCGTATCGTTGGCGATGTAGAGGTCACCAACAACCTTGAGCCTCTGCAATTGCGTCGAGACATTGCGTCGCTTAGCGCCTTCTATCGGCTATATCACGGAGAGTGTTCTGAAGAGCTATTTGACCTTATCCCACCTTCCCCCTTCCTACTCAGGAGCACGCGTGCCGGTCTTCGGAGTCATCAATTCACTGTCTCCACCTCAACATCACGTACAAAGAAATTTAGTAGCTCTTTTCTTTGTCGAACTTCCAGAACTTGGAATTCTTTGCCAGCACATGTGTTCCCTCCTTCCTATAACATGGGTTCTTTCAAAAGAGGCGTGAAAAAGCACCTTTCGGGCCGGCAAGGTGGAGGCAGCTAGAGCAGTGTCTGAACTGCACTAGCTGTCTTCGCATATGGACTCTTCTTACTGCTTCACATCAGGTGGTGTTGAGTCATTTGTCGTGCTTAGTATAAAAAAAAAAAAAAAAATAAAAAAAAAAAAGGTTCTAAAAGTAATTCTATACAGTTATTTTATGACTAATATCTGCGTGTTCAGTTCATTCAATCATTGCTATTGTATGTACAGTCGGCAGCACATCAAGCGTAACAGTATATATAACCCTAGTAAACGCTATGTATAGCTATTAGAAAGAAAGCACACCCTCTTCGCTATTGGTTCAACTTCAACCATCTTTTAGAATTTGACCAATAGCAGAGCTTGTCAGAATGCTTCGAGCGTTTATTGGTTAAAATTGGTCGAATTGTTTGAGCTAACGCTATTTGTACGCAGAGTTTAGTCTAATTTCTATGACATCGCATTTTTTAAGTATGAAGTTGGGGCTCAAGTTTAGAAGTTTTTTTTTTGTATCTGTGGTATTTAAAAGTTGAGTATAGAAAAATCTCGTCCATTTTGTATTGAGACCTGAATTGTATGGGGCAACCTAATATTAAGGGTTCAAACTATTGAATACGAAATCACAAAATCAACTTTGACTGCTTGTTTACTTTATTTGTAGATAAATGTTAGTTTCTTTGAAAAAAATATCCAAGTAAAGTAATATACGAAATGGCCACGCACTTGAATGGAATAAAAATAAAATAGTAGCACTACACAAATAGGTAAGTAGTTAATATGAAAATCCGACCGAATATCGGTAAGTTAGAATGTCTACTTTTGTTCTACTGTTTTTAAGAGAACAGGAACACACCAACCTATATTTTAAATAAACTGCGCTTTTCTTCGTGTTTTTGAATGTAAACATTCAAAGTGTATGAAAGTATTTTGCTTCATTTATTTTTTTACGAAACAGGTTTTGGTCAATGTCATTTGATTTTCTTCAACTTCTAAGTTTCTAACAAAATGAAAAGTATTTGGTTAGGTTAGGAGACTTCCTTGCTAAACAAATTAACCTAGCAAGGTTACTTAAGTTAATTAGTTTGATTATTTGGTATACATATACCAACTAATCATATTTGCAAAATGATTCCATCTACTATTGTTTTGTAATTAAAAACATCTTTATATTAAGTAGCTGAAAGACTCAATCCAGTTCATTTATGAACAGGCTAATAAAACAAATATTACTTTGCAGGTGGCGGGCAGACCATATATTTTTGGTTTTTAAATATGAGATGAAGATCCAGGCTGTTTAAGAGGCTACAAGATAGTGTGTTGATGTGTGGTGTATTTGTTCACATAATTCTTGTTATTAGTGAATTCTATACCTATGTCTGTGAAATAACTAAGTAGGTAACCACAAACCAGACAAGAGATAACCCGTCAAGCATGAGATTCCAGACACAATTGATTCTTCCATTGTCATCGCCCCCGGTGGTATATCGCCGCTTGACAGATATTAAAAGCTTCAGACATAAATATTTTTTTTACAAAAAGTATATAAATGACCACCACATAGAGGTTAGGGTAAGTTTCAGTTTATAATTTTATGACTGACTTCGAAAAAAATGTAAGGTTATTGAAGATATTTTTTTTTAGATACTTAGTTCAAAAATTTGGCTTAGCAATAGTGAGCCCTTTAAATCAATACATAAGCAACCAGAGACATAATTACATTAGTTTTTGTTTCCTGGGGTGATAAGATCAACAGGGCCTGGTAAAAATACTAATAACACCACCACATTACAAAGTAGGTTAGGAAGAGTTGTCCCTATAGGTTCCTTTACCTAGCTCTGCCTGGACAACTGTAATATTCACACGTGCATAATTGTTCAGCAACAGCAGTGTTCCAAGTTCCTACATGATATTAGTGTAACTGTCATGACCTGTAAATTCAAATGCTTACCAGTAATAGTAAGGCTATCCAATTATCTATGTGATTTTTATGATAAGAAATTGATATAATTTCAAAGAGCAATGGTGTTAATTCACCCAAATCATTATTTTCTTAGCCCAAATTATAATAAAATATAGTTTCTAAACCTAACAGTCTTTTAATATATTTTCTCCTATTACTATTGTTGTTTATTATTATTTAAATTCAAGATGAAAAACCTTACTTCTCATTGCAATGGTTATTTGATTTAGAATGGTGTTCAAAATTTAATAATACATCTTAGGCAATTTTATAGGTTAGGTGGTAATATTTCTCACATCATAGGAATGGGTTTTCTATACCTGTCAAGTATCAGATTCCAGACACAACTGATTTTTCAATTGTTGTAGCCATCCAGAGGGATAATGCCGTTTGACAGATTAATAAATTACTAGCATAAAATAAAAAAAATGTTTAACTCTACTAGTAAAAGAGAGATTTCTGAAAGTTATTTTGGATTTCATTAAATAATTATAGAAAAGAATAAGGCAGGACAAATGGTGCTAAAAATACTAATATCTACCTACCTACCTACTTAACTGCATATTGTTATAATTAATTCCATTTAAATATTAGGCACCTAAGTTATTCATAAAATTACCCTAGGCCTACAGATTACTTTTTATTTTTTATAGCCCCCAACCCTAAAAGAGGGGTGTTTTATGTGTCTGTCTTTGTATCTGTAAGTTTGTCTGTGCCATCGTCAGCCATGCATTTTTTTTTGTTAGAAAGGTAATGTGGTTGAGATGGTTCTTGACTTTGAATTATGAAGATCTGTTCAGGCGTTTGATGATAATCTTTCACAGATTCGATTATTTTGAAATTTGGTGTACTCTTACTTTAGTGATATTTCAAAGACAAGGTTGAGGGTTAATTAAAATTATAATTTAATATTGTTAACTTTTAAATAAACATGTTTAATCAATTTTGACTCTCTTTCTTATTTCTTACACATTCCCAATTAGACCTGATTGTGCTCTCAATTAAAGAATTTCTTTTATCTGTCAAATCATGGATTGCAAAAACAATTGGTTTTTAGTTTTGTCCAAAAAACAATGTATTTTTAAGTAATTTTACTGTCATGATTCAACCCTTACTTGTACTGAGGTTAAAAGAGTTCACCTCAGAGAAGTAGACCGAAGTAGCAGTTTCAGAATGTTAATGGAGTATTTGGCTGAATCATGATGCAATTTGAATTGCAATAATACACTTATGGCTTATACAATTACTAATCCAAATGTTTTTACATTCAAGAGACAGCATTTCACCATTTCACCTGTAATTTCAGTTTTGTTATTACTACTTTTAGTTATTTATCTTATCACAATAATTTGACATCATTGGCACAGATGAACTAGTAGCGACCAGTGTCTAGGAATTGTCAACAAAGCTGTTAGCTTCTTAAACTAGTCATATTAACAACCTATAAAAATATACAGCTTTGGAATTTGTTATTATCACCTTGAATATCATAGCATAGCAGAATATTTTAAAACTAAGTGTTTCTGGTGTATGTAAGTGAGGTCGCCAGAGCTCTTGGAGATATACTTATGGTAGCCTGGTACTTCAGACTGGAAATATACATTTATTAGCTGTCAATAGATGAAATGAATTAACGGACTGAATTCCTTTCTCCAGTGCTCATGGGGTGTAGCATCAGTCCGATCAGTCTACCTGTCTGTCTGTGCGTGTCAACTTAATATCTTGCTTGCACCCTTAGGTTAAAAAACTTGTATTAAAATTTGAATCCAACTTCTATTAATTCCCTACTATTATTTTATTTCAATTAATTTTAAAATCCCTACACATAATCATTATGTCAAATAAGAGATACCCACCGCTGAGCTTAAGCAATTGGGCAAGGACCTCCAAACTGATCGGTCTTGCACTGCCTACACATGAGAATAATTTTGAATCTTAAAATTACAAATCGATCCTAAGTAGGTAAGTATGATGATCTTGAAAAAGACTGAACATTTTTTGTTAGAAAAGTACCTAGGTATAATTGTGTGAAAAATGTTTTAACTAATAAAAGATCTCTCTTCGTCAGAGAGAATTATAGAAATAAAACACATTAATTTGTCTCATAATATGTGGACAGGTGGTGGTGGAGAGAGATTTTGTCCACGGTCCGTTCTACCTTCTACGAGTGCTCGTGGGTCCGAACCCGCGACCTTACCACTGAGCTATAGAGGATTTAACTGAATCCTATAAAGTTATTAAAGATATTCCTTAGATTTATACACAATTAATCTAAGTGATAATCTTTCAGTTTTTTAGAAGCGTTTATGACCAAAACTTAAAGACTAGTATAACTATAGATTTTGAAATGTAGGTATTTAAACTATAACCCCGACTTTACACAATCCTTTCACAAACTGACTGCTCTAACCTGAGTCCATCCTTAAAACTCTACTAACACAAATCAAAAAGTAATGTAATGTCATAGATAGGCGAATTTGATGCTTCCTATTGATAAAAATATCATGAGCCATACCTTGATAATTAATAATCGACCTAAAGTATCAGATATAAAGTCTAAATTCCATTGAAGACGTAACCGCATTGCACCTTAAATTATTGTCGTATGGTAATTAAGTAGATAGAAAAGGTAGCTCACATTAAAAATGGTCTTTTTACTAAGTATTTAGAACCTACCCAAGTAAGTATATTAGAAAAAAACAAAGCACAAAGACCTATCTACCACATTGATCTACCATACCTATGATACCTACTTCACATAATTGAAAGTTATCCAAATAAGTAAGTATTAGTTTTTTGATAGTTAGTGATTTACCCAACAAATCATTACAATTTTATACATTTACTAGTATACACAGCCATCACATCTCACAGCCGAAATATAAAATGAAGCTACAATAATATCCGAAGATTATCATTATAATTTCAACTGTAGTGTCATGTAGTTAAGCTTCAAAATTGCTTGGATCACACATCACTGTGTGTAGTAAAATACAATGAATAAATTCGAAAAGAAATTATCAACAACCGTGGTCCATATCGTCACATACTCGTCTTCATTCTTGGGGAAACCGGTTCAAATCTCAGAAATTACATTTTTAAGTCGATTTATTTTTAACACTAAAATTCACTAAGATTTTGTGTTGTGTTTGTGTTAGGTCTATTTTCTTCAAAATTGTTATTTCATATTCTATTCACATTTGTAGAGTAGAATGTTAGGTCTTTAAAATATTGTGAATGAGTAGTAGTTACAGGTATGATAATAGGAGGTGAACGTTATACTTAAATGTTTAGTAATTACAATATAAAATTAGAAAAATTTCAGGTCCTTAGGCAGGAGTCGAACTGGCGACCTTTCGCAATCCGGGCGACTGCTCTGCTGACCACTGAGCCACCCAGGACTTGGGATATCCCTGTGAAATTCTTCTAGTCCATCTGTATTTGCGTTTATGAGCTAACGTCCACCCTACAATGTCGAAATATTCTATTTTTATTTTCTATTCTGTTTTTAATTACTTAATAAGTAATTTTTCAAACATTTATAATAATGTAAAAATCAAAAAGTAAGGTTATAAATGTTTTTATTTGTTTTATTAACATTAAATAAATGTAGGTATAAAAACAAACCTAAGTAAACGTTTATTTTAATTTCTCTCCATAACAATGGACCATAATAATGACCTGACAATAGAAATATATTTTTAAGTTAATAACAATGAATAAATAATGAAGCCTGTATTTTAATAGGTATAATAATAGTTGATTGAAATAATTAAGTACGCTGAGCATTATTGATAAATAGGTAGCGTAAATAAAATATCATAACTAGCCATTAGAATATGTAGAAAACTTTTTGTTTTAAATTAATGCAATGGTCTTAGCCGTACTTTAATTTTAAATCAAATTGAAACAACGAAGCGAAGAGAGTAGGCCGCGTACGTAGCTAGCTGTAGCTATACCTACCTATAAACCTACACATATTTAGTCGGAGGCTATAACGAAGAAATACAAATTTTAATAGTCGTCGCGCTCGCGTTCAAGGCCATCTGCGAGTATTGTAGGTACAGAGTACTTGAGAGAGAGACGTTAGAAAGTGGCGCTGAGAGACATATGTTTATCCTTTGCGCACAAATTTTCTGTGCGTTGCGCTCTAGGTTCAAGGACAAACTGTTACGCTTGACGTGCTGCCGACTGTACAAGGAAATGGTATCATGTAAATGGGCCTTAAGGCTCCAGGCCCAACGTTCACGCCCTCGAATGATAATGTTTGTATAACTTTGTGCACAGGAACCTAATCGCCGTGATAGTGTGGGTGATAAAGATGGCGGACAGCGGCGAGGCGGCGCTCAAACGGTTGCTAGTGTGCATGAAGTGCGTCGAGAGCCTCGTCAGGGTCATAGCGCGCAGTCGACAGCTGCGGGCGGCGCTGGGCGACCGCGCCGACGGGGGGTTCACGCCCAGGTTCGAGGTCAGTCCACGTCACAGGGTCGCGTCCAAGCCCAGGGTTGAGGTAAGGTTACGTCACAGAGCCGCGTCGAAGGTTTGAGGTGAGGGCTACGTCACAGCGTCGCATCGAAGGTTTGAGGTGAGGGCTACGTCACAGCGTCGCATCGAAGGTTTGAGGTGAGGGCTACGTCACAGCGTCGCGTCGAAGCCCAGCTTTGAGGTGAGGGCTACGTCACAGGGTCGCGTCAAAGCCCAGCTTTGAGGTGAGGGCTACGTCACATGGTCGCGTCAACGCCCAGCTTTGAGGTGAGGGCTACGTCACAGGGTCGCGTCAAAGCCCAGCTTTGAGGTGAGGGCTACGTCACAGGGTCGCGTCAAAGCCCAGCTTTGAGGTGAGGGCTACGTCACAGGGTCGCGTCAAAGCCCAGCTTTGAGGTGAGGGCTACGTCACATGGTCGCGTCAACGCCCAGCTTTGAGGTGAGGGCTACGTCACAGGGTCGCGTCAAAGCCCAGCTTTGAGGTGAGGGCTACGTCACAGGGTCGCGTCAAAGCCCAGCTTTGAGGTGAGGGCTACGTCACAGGGTCGCGTCAAAGCCCAGCTTTGAGGTGAGGGCTACGTCACATGGTCGCGTCAACGCCCAGCTTTGAGGTGAGGGCTACGTCACAGGGTCGCGTCAAAGCCCAGCTTTGAGGTGAGGGCTACGTCACAGGGTCGCGTCAAAGCCCAGCTTTGAGGTGAGGGCTACGTCACAGGGTCGCGTCAAAGCCCAGCTTTGAGGTGAGGGCTACGTCACAGGGTCGCGTCAAAGCCCAGCTTTGAGGTGAGGGCTACGTCACAGGGTCGCGTCAAAGCCCAGCTTTGAGGTGAGGGCTACGTCACATGGTCGCGTCAACGCCCAGCTTTGAGGTGAGGGCTACGTCACAGGGTCGCGTCAAAGCCCAGCTTTGAGGTGAGGGCTACGTCACAGGGTCGCGTCAAAGCCCAGCTTTGAGGTGAGGGCTACGTCACAGGGTCGCGTCAAAGCCCAGCTTTGAGGTGAGGGCTACGTCACATGGTCGCGTCAACGCCCAGCTTTGAGGTGAGGGCTACGTCACAGGGTCGCGTCAAAGCCCAGCTTTGAGGTGAGGGCTACGTCACAGGGTCGCGTCAAAGCCCAGCTTTGAGGTGAGGGCTACGTCACAGGGTCGCGTCAAAGCCCAGCTTTGAGGTGAGGGCTACGTCACATGGTCGCGTCAACGCCCAGCTTTGAGGTGAGGGCTACGTCACAGGGTCGCGTCAAAGCCCAGCTTTGAGGTGAGGGCTACGTCACAGGGTCGCGTCAAAGCCCAGCTTTGAGGTGAGGGCTACGTCACAGGGTCGCGTCAATGCCCAGCTTTGAGGTGAGGGCTACGTCACAGGGTCGCGTCAAAGCCCAGCTTTGAGGTGAGGGCTACGTCACAGGGTCGCGTCAAAGCCCAGCTTTGAGGTGAGGGCTACGTCACAGGGTCGCGTCAAAGCCCAGCTTTGAGGTGAGGGCTACGTCACAGGGTCGCGTCAAAGCCTAGGTCTGAGGTGAGGGCTACGTCACAGGGTCGCGTCAAAGCCTAGGTCTGAGGTGAGGGCTACGTCACAGGGTCGCGTCAAAGCCTAGGTCTGAGGTGAGGGCTACGTCACAGGATCGCATCGAAGCCCAGCCCCCCAATTCTGCTATTGTATTTTGATTTGAAACGAATCGGAAACGCTTAAGTTACAACTTTTTTGTATTCTGCTAACTCAACGCAATCGAAACGTAGCCGAAACGCATCAGTTTGGTATTCTACTAACAAACACGTAACGCGAACCGTTCGGTTCAATCATTGTTTCGTATTCTGCTAAATATTTAACATTTGTGGCAGCCGAAACGCATCGGTAGTGCTTTGGTTAAACTGTCAAAAGTTATGGTTTTACAACGGCAGTAATTGTGTAACGTTTTATTTCGCAAAATAGAATAAAAAGTACTCTATAACTTAGTTCCTGTGCTTAAAGGATTGCATCAAGTATAATTTGGATAAAAAACCTTGGACGAGTCATAATTATCATGAATGTATGATTTTTTCCTATATTTTTGGAAAATAAAACATTTTCACATTTAGTTATATGTAATATAATTACTATTTAATTTATTTTAAAACTACTTTAACTATTTTTTAACAAATATAACTACTAAAAACACTATATACGTATATACCGAATTTTTTAACTTTTGACAGTTTCTGTCACCAACCAATAGTTAAACCATCCGAGAGCGTTTCGTTAGCGTTCCGGCTTTATAAACAATGTTAGTGGAATACCTATTTTATAACCCAACCGCATACCGAGTCGCTGCCGATTCGTTTAGGTAAATAAATAGCAGAATCGACCCTCTAATTTTATTTTAAATAAATATGATTTACAAAGACTACCAAGAACCCGATATACATACCGAATATCACAACTTTTAAATGTTTATGTCACCAACGATTCAGTTGTCAAACAGTTGAACCAACTGAGAGCGTTTCGTTAGCGTTCCGATTTTATAAGCAAAGTTAGTGGAATACCTTTTTTTTCAATAGCGCAATAGTAACGATACCGAAACGCTGCCGATCCGTTTAGGTAAATAATTAGCAGAATTGAGGGGCTGGTTTGAGGTGAGAGATAATTCAGGAGTCGTGTTGGAATATCGCATGCAGTCAAAGTGAAAGTCAAATGTGAACCAGCTACAGGTCCACCCAACTTAATGCTATGAATGTGAAAGTTTTTTTTTCCAGTTTGTTTGTCTGCTACGTTTTCACGTCCAAGCCGCGGAATTGATTTAGATGAAATTTGGCATAGAGATAGATGACACCCTGAGAAATAACTGGCTACCGACTAGTCCTGTTAATCAGTTGCCGTAATCCATCGGCAATTATAAATGAATCGTCGCAGTGAGAAAGCCTGTCCCCGATCAGGCACAGTACGCGTACGATTTGCTTTGTACGCGTGTTGAGCCTCAGTATAGCGCCACATACTTATCTGAACCGGTGTTCATAATTGGAACTAAGCGGCCATTTAAAATGTCTTTCTAATGTCCAGTCTGTACTCTATTTTCCCCGTAATTGAAATCATGGTTCCAGTTTCCAGTGACTAATTTTCGTAGGAACCGCTCTCCTAGTAGGCATTCAAATTCACCAGTGGTTTAGGGCAGGGGTCTCCAAACTTTCCAGCCTTAGGGCCATACTGATTACTCCAGTAAGTTCCGAGGGCCAAAACCATATTATCATTGTTGCCGGTGGTTAAAAGTGAAATAGTCCACTGATGAAAAAAAAAGTCCGCAACGTTTAAAAAAGGCTGCAAATGTTTTTGGTACTACTTATTTGTGTGAGAAGACCTTCTCCAAAATGAAGTACACAAAAAATGTTTACAGATCTAAATTAACTGATGAGCATCTTAAATCTCTTTTAATAATTAGTACAAGTCAAATTAGTCCACAACTATAAACTATTATCAGTTGAAAATCTCAATTACATAAATCTCATTAGTATTTCATATGTCAGTATACTTGTTATAAGTTATGTTTTTATTTAAAATGTAAATATGTAAATAATTTGTAAGTTATTATATACTGAAGTTAAATTTTCTGCATATTATACATGTCTTTACTCATTACAATAAAATTCTGTGTTTCTTTATCCAACTTATCACAAAAACAATAACAATAAGCCTACAACAATGTTATGAGTAGTTAGCCCATGACCATATCAATGTAGATGTCATATTAATAATTGTTCAACATTAAATAAGAGTAAGTCAGTAAACTAAATTTAATTTGCTATAAAAAATATGTTTTCTAAAAGGAGTTTTCAAGTATGCTAGCTCTCCGCGGGCCGGACAAAATCTGTCCGCGGGCCGGATGTGGCCCTCGGGCCGTAGTTTGGAGACCCCTGGTTTAGGGTATCGTCCGTAAGAGGATTCCTCTCCGTAAAAAAAGGCATTCAAATAGAACTAAGTAGATTATGAACCTCGTCAAAGTGACATTTATAATTGCACTTTCTGCTCGATTGTTAGCGATCTAGTAAATCCTGATTGTAATTAATATATTTATTTAACAAATTATTATAACTAATGAAACGGTTACTTGATTTATATTTAAAATAACAGATATTAATGGATCGTCAAGTGATTGGTCTTATCCAGCGGCCATGTTGTTGGTGATCGTCAAAAGGAATAGACGTGGACACTTTAAAATAAATTGCATTAACGTTTTTAAATAGTTAAACTAATTATTGGAGATGTTATTGAAAGGTAGTGAACGCCAAAATGTAAGTTTATTAATAATTCTTGCTATCGTGAAGGCTAGCATCAAAGATTTGGTGAGTCCTTTTAAGATTTATCAAGAGATAATGATTGACTAACCGGTGGACAGGGAATGGCTATAGGGGTGGTTTGGAGGCCATTTAGGGACCGTAAGGTCCCGCCATAATTACAATCTCATAAAGAGATGGTAATATGAACAAAATAGTAAAATGTAAGGTGAATTGGGTAGGACGAAAGTACCTACCTAGATTCAATAGCAAGATTATTTTCAACTAGGGCCGAGGAATGTAACACGATGCAACAATCTAGTATTAGATAGATAGATAGATAAAATGTTTATTTTAATTCTTTAACACACACATACAAAATACTAAAACATTTAACGTAAACCTAAACACAAATTAAAAAAAATAAAATAAAAACAAAATTAAAACATATCAAGTAGGTAGGAAGGGTTTTAGGGAATAAATAAAATTGCCAAACGTACTCAAGAGGTGTTTAAAAAAAGTGATATAACATAAAATATTTATAAATGTGTGTTCGCATGAGGCTGTAAATATTTTATTAAACCTATAAATGATTCGGTACTGTATTGAGTGTATTAATAAATATGTGTATGTATTGTTTAAGAACAAATTATTATTTATGTTTATGTATACGGGATGAAACATTCAAATGGCAAAATCCGACACTAAGTACCCGTTGGGAATACCAGTATTAATTAGGTATTTGTTGTGTCTGTACCAGAGTTTCCTGGAAGCGGTGGTGTGGTTGATGCGGCGCGGAGAGCACGCGCTGACGTGCCAGGGCTCGGCGCTCAAGTACTTGCCGGCCGCCGTGCCCCACGCGCTGCCCGTCTGCCCGCCCACCGAGCTCAGGTACACCCGCCAGGCCTTCCAGCCCCATGTCTTATACCTTACTAGGTGGTACACCCGTATGTAGGGTCACCTGGGTAGCTACCACCGCCGACCTTCTTTCAGCCGTGAAACAGTTCTCTGTGTTTCGGATTGAAGGGAAAGGTAGCCAGTGTAATTACTGGGCATGGACGGCATTTCATCTTAGGCCTCAGGGTGACAACGCACCTGCAATATCAAGTGATTTTTCCTTGTTATTGCAGGTGTCTATAGGCGGCGGTAACCGCTTACCACCAGGTGGGCCGTCAGCTTGTTTGTCATCTAGTTGTATAAAAAAAAAAGTTATCAGTTTCTCTGATGATGATAACTTGTTGCAGCGCTTACATAGTTCGGGCGTTAGACGCTCTACCCCTCGGGCGTCTGAGCAAGCAACGGATGCACGCCCTCTTAGAGCTAGTGAGGGGTCCACTATGCGCCTCCCCGGCCGCTAGAGCGTTGCTACTGCCGCATCTGGCGTCCACTGTACGAGCCTTGCTCAAGGACAAGGCCGAGGTGAGTTTGCCTTATGGTTGGTGACTCTATTGCCGCTGTACTTTTAGCACTGAAACTTTAATCACTCGAAATACATAATTATGCTTGATAAAGTCTTAATAAAAATCTCGATTGAAGGGAGATGTTTCATATCTACCTCAAAAAATCAGGAAAAATCCTGAATCTGGTAAAAATACTAATAAATCGTATTCATGTATAGTTGGTTTGTACAAAAGTTGAAATCTTTCGTCGATTTCAGTGTTATTCACTTTGGCATGGCAATATGGCGGGCGATATAGAAGTCAACTAAACGTCACTAAAGTGACATAGACGCTATGATAACTATTTAGCTGTGTTGCAGTTTTTTTCTATGAAAATACTTGTTCTGTACCACGGAAAAAAGCGAATAAAAATAAAATGGACAATTGAACACTTTTCTGTACATTTTTACCTATTTTTCAGTATAGTGTACATAGACCTGGCCGGGTCTCCATACATTTTTGGAATATCTCTTTTATGAAAAACAACTTGCTTATAAACAAACTTGCTTAAACATGGAAAGTTTTTTTAGAACCGGTTTGTTCTTTTTCAATATTTTCGACTTGAAAGTTAGTGTAAACTTTCATGTCATATTACTGCCCACTACTCGCACTTATGTGCGAACCAATAAGCTCTTTTTGAATAGATTCTTCAAAAAATCAATTATCAGTCTACTTGCCTTTGCTTTGAAAGAATAACTTAAGTCTAACGGAAAATCATCCTTATTGGGAAGTAATCAGGTCGGTTTCCAATGAATCAATGTTGGAGTACAACCTTGTTTAAGCTCATCCTTATCCTTGTTTGCCAGTGCTAAAAGTACCTAGTGTCATAGAGTTTTTATTTGTTATCAAATTATCTTGGAAGCTAATTGAATAATTTCTGTTTTTTGACTTTACGAACAAAGTAATGAAAAAAGGTATACAGGGTGGTGCCGTTCATACGACAATTAATTGAAACATGGTCTTTAATAGTTCATAGTAATGGTTTGTCACTTTTAAAAAAAAATCTTCGCTTTTATTATTTCATGACATTTGTATGAAATAATATAACATTGGCTGCATTATTCCACAGAAATGTCATGAAGTTAGAAAATGGGAAACCATTTCTATGAACTAATGCCCATGATTTGATTTATGATTTTATTAGTATTGACGGCACCAAGCCTGTATAAAAAAATAAATTTAAAAATTATGACTATGCAATGTTATCAAGTGCAATTGCATACAATTTGTATTTTGACGTTTTTTTTTGTATTGTAACATTTTTGCACACGCAAATAATGTCGTTAATTTTATATCTCATTATAATAAAAAGTTACAAATAGAATTTAACTAGTCTAATATCTGTAAAATGTTCTTTTTGGATGATAGAATTGTATTTGTAACTTCAAGACATTGGGTACAATATAGTTGATATATTTGTGGCAATCACAAGTGAATTAAGTTGAGCTATGCCTTAAGGTCACTTTTGTAGGTATAGGGTTAGCGTTGACCGAAAGCAGCGCAGCGAAGAATTTTAACACTGAAAAGTCAACTTTATTACCACTCTTATAAAGTGAGTTTTGATGCAGCCTGGCCATGGTTATTTGATGTTCAAATATAATGGCACTTTATGCAATTGGCAATATTCCTATTTTGTTTTTTTTTATCAGAAAATCTACTCTTTTGCGCTACTTCCGGTCTGCGCTGTCGCATACATACGACTAAGTGACTGTGATTTCTGGTTTTATAAAAGGTAAAAGCCATTTTATTATTATATTAATGAGTAGCTTAAACCAGTATTTTCTAATAATGTTGCAAGCGTTTGCAGGTTATGATAAAAGTAAAGAAATATAGTTATTTTACCTTTTATGAAACAATATGCATAGCTTGACTAGTGAAAAACACTTTTGTGGTAATTTCAAGACTTATACCTAAATGTTCATTTAACAATGTGTCCGTCCAAACGACCACTTGTTATGGTATGTACGCACTTGGCACTCCCTGGCAATGGTATGTATCTATTGATGACTAAGTATTGTGGTTGGTTGGGCTTTAGACGAGTTTTAACTTCAAAAAATATAGCACTTCTAACAGGACCTTGGCTGAAGAACGCGGGCGGCAGAACTTTCTCCAGCAGCAACAAAATCTCCTTTACATAAAAATAATAATCTATTCCTATTTTAGATTGCGCCTTTCCGTGACTCCTGAAGTATTGTCCATTTTACCTACCGGGGCAATTCAATTCAATGCACTACCCATCTTATATTCGCACTATTAATACACCTATTATTTCTTAGCCCTATTTCTACACTCTCTGTGCAGTCAGATTCTAGAATTCACGTCAAGACATGGTTTTTTATAATATAGATTTTATTATCTTTGTGTCTACGATGACACGTTCTTTTTGTTTATGTCTAGACGTTTTTATAGATATTTTCTTAAGTAAAATTCTGTGTGTTTTATTGATTGTCTTTTCTCTAAGTGTACTTAATGAGAATATTCGCTTCTGTGCTCCATTCGCGTGTTTCTAAGTATCTCTTAGTTTAAGAAATAAATATTTTAGAGAATTTTGTAAGGAAGTTGTGTACTAGTCAAACTCCCAACCAAGCACGTTTAGACGCGGCTTCATGAGTTGTTCACGTCGATCAGCAGACAATGAGGTAAGCACGCACGCCGATGCATGCCGCCTGGATGGCACCTATATGTTGCTATGAACAAATATATATCCCAGTATACCCCAACAGAGGATAAAAAAGAGCCTTTTCATAATTATGACGTTTTACCTGTCACGACACAGATACCAGACACAATCGGTTTTAATTTGAACGAGCAGACAAGCGTTCTCTTCGAGTTTCTTTGCGTTTATGGCGATACAAACGCGCTTTGTTTGCATGGAAAAGGTCGTGTGAATAGGCCCTTAGAATGTAGATGTTAGTGAAATTATGTCGGAGTTTAGTCCAAGTAACCGTTTGCAGAATGTCCATTTTACAAAATAAATCAATAAATAGTTAGATGTTAATTATGCGTAGTCGCAGACGAGGATGCAAAAAAATCAATTTTTATTTAAAATAAAGTTTTATAATAATTAAAATTATAACTAAATACAATTAAAACGAATGATTAACTTGTCCGATGTTAGGCGTAAGAATGAATCAATTATTTGTCGCAGCGTCAGCTCCTCGTGCCTAATTAGGGTAATGCATTATCCATATGTTACGATTGCGTAACATGTTGGTACATATTTTATGTTTATTTATTTATTAAAATTAGGCAAACACACGGAAGTGACAGTGGGCAGGGCATATAGCACGTAGAGCAGGCGGTCGGTGGGGCGTTAAAGTTATAGAATGGCGACCACGTACTGGAAAGCGCGAAGTAGTAGGACGGCCTCCCACTAGATGGACAGACGACCTGGTCAGGGTCGCGGGGAGCCGTTGGATGCACGCTGCGCAGAACCGTTCCATTTGGAAATCGATGGGGGAGGCCTTTGTTCAGCAGTGGACATCATAGGCTGGTATGATGATGATGATGATGACGATGATGATGAAACATACAGGAGTACTTGATCACACTTGAGTAATACACGAAGAAAGGGAAACGGTCACGCCCCGAAATACGTATACATTTAAGGCTTCAAATATGAGGTGATTTTACTACAGTAAAGAAATTTGTCGTAACTAAATAGTCGCGTCGCACTCGGACACTCTCGGCACGTGTTTGGGCGTGGCTTGAGTGGGAAATAAATAAATAAATTACACACTTCTGCTTTTACAAGACCACTTTTATTTGGTTTTGTGATATAAGTGAAGTTTCACGTTTGACAGTTTGGACATTTTGCAAATAAGGTTGTTAATAATTATGTTCATGATAGGTCTTTGTCACTGGGCGATTAATCCTTTCACTCGTTATTATGAGCGAAATTTTATTGTAAAGTGAACGAATGTGAGAGATTTATGTGTTTAGCGATATTTGAATTTCTATTTCTATTATGATCAATAACTAAAATACCCATAGTTAATTAATCTGTAAAGTCCTTTTCATTTTCAAATTAATTTCACATTAATTCTTAATATTATTAAAAAAAATACATAAATTCATAAATACACTAAGATTCCTGTATTGGTATTTTTTCATGCTGTGATTAATAACTAAAACAAATGCATATATCTCACACATTTCTAACAGTATAACTAGTTACTAATACTTGAAATATTACTCGAAGCATTTTTTTGAGATAATTAATTTCGAATGCTTTTAACATGTTATATTTATGTAAACTTTATTATAGTTTGAGAAAATTAAATAATGATTTTTCAAGTATTTTGTTACTTAATTAACGTGAAATTGAATCTTATGCACTTGTCTTTTTTTTTTTTTTTTTTTTTTTAAATCACATGTCACATATTCCTTTTATGTCGCACATCATCCGACTTTGTCAATGTGTCGAGTAATATATCTTTGGACACAATTTTGTCGCTGTTATACAGTAGAATTGACGCCATACAGGTCAGCGGATCCAGCCAGATAAAAGACTGGGTCCACAGTAAGAGAAAATAATATCTTGTCGTAAGAATTTTTGACATAACCTACAATATAACTGCGACATTATGTGTAACGTGTGTTGCTTTTATTATATTCAGCTTATTAAATCAGTAAATGGGTAATATTTATTTAATTTACTTTAACGTAATAGCATTTTAAATTGAAATGCAATAAATTTTTTGGAATTGAAAAAATTGAGAAGATAAACTGCTGGACAGAATTGATTGTGTCATTAAATTTAGCCACTTATTGTCGGTTCTAAAAGTTCATTTTTATCTAACCCCATACTCAATTCTGTTCAGTACTAAAATATGACTGTTGGCGCCCACGCCGCACCCGCATCGTGAGATATGCACACAAAATCGTTCTAACTTCATTCTCACAGAGAAACTCCTCTTATTATCTAAGCAAAAGGCACAATTTACCACTTCACCTTCCTCTGTTACTTGTTATTATTCATTTATTAATATTGTATTGTAAATTAACATCACTTTTATATGTGTGTCAGTGTGTAAGCATGTTGTGTGGTTCATGTGTTTGTGTCACATGAGATTTATTACATTTCTTGAGTAAAATTCAGGCAACAATAATATTCAATCAAAATGTTCATTTGTAATGAATCCGATTATTCGGTTTAAAGTATCCGCGAAATCCTTTACATATCTCATTGAAAGAGCGTTTTCGTTAACTGTTATAAGGACTTGCAGCAACCAAAAAGGGGCAATATATGCTGTTTTTTCTGATTGTATACGGTTTATATGCTACTTATTGTATTATTTACAACGCCGGCGCCGTATAAACAGTTTTAAATGATTTTTAAAAGCTTATTGTAGCTAACATTAATTTGGATTTAAGCATCTACAAATTAATTACTAGTATGGGACACTCGATATGGAGTATCTACTTAAACTTAAGTAGTTGTGCTGTTTTATTTGTAGTTAATGTGGAGTTGTGTGTTTGTCTGTGTGTTCACTTTACTAATATCACTGTTTTTGTTTTATTATACGTTATCTTCCTTCAGTCCTTGTTGTTAAGAAACGTTTTAATTTTTACTAATATATGTATTTATACAAGTACTTTAATTAGGTATTCTATCTTATTTTTTAACTTATTTTACAGTATTTTTTATTTCATTATAATATTAAAACATTTTGAATATTAACTATAACGTTTTTATCTTTCAAAAATAACATTGCAACATTTTTTTTGATGTTGTTTCAGATATTAAAATAATAATAAAATAATCAAGCGAGCATCAGATGTCGCTTGTGAACTAAATTGTGTGCAAACTCTTGATGTGTTGCATGCTGCGCGCACGTCAACTGACAGCTGTCACTCACAGTGACAGGTGACAGTTTGCGGGCGCAAAGATCGGTCATTTGTTTTGTAATCCTTCATAGTGATTATGTTTTTTACAAAGATAGATTTATAAATATTTTTATAAGATTAAATGACCAATCTTGTGCAGTCGGTGTATGCTTATGACGGATGCCCGTGTAAGTCTAATTTACTTGGTACCATTACAATGAAGTATTTTCGTTGCCAGGTTATTAATCTGTTGAATATGTTAATATAACTTTATTGTTGATCGCAGAACTATTGTAATGGTACTGCTATTGGATATGCGTGTCTCAATGTTTGTGATGCGTATATATTTTCAATGAAAAATACTGTCTAAATTGTTTAATTGTTCAGACGACAGCACATTGACTGTATTTCATATTTGACTTTGTTTGTGGAACATAGTTCAAATAAATAGGTGTTTAAAATTTTTCAAATTTGTGTAGAGAAGCACTACGAAAACCGCCACTTGTTAGAATTCTAATCCTGGCAGCATAATCCTTCTAATCTCAAAACATATGTAAAGAGGCAGTGTACTGTAGTACTATTTTAAAGGAATTAGTAGGGTTCAGTAAACAAGTGGTTATTTATTGTGACAACTAATCAGCCTGTAAATTGCTACAAATCCCATTTATCATAAGCGCACTAAGCACGTTGACGTTAAATACTATTTTATACGAAAGCCATTGACAATAAGGTGGTTGAAGTAAAATACTTGTCCACTAATCTCATGTTGGCAGATTTGTTGGCAAAGATACTATGTACTGTCGCAACTTTTGAGCAGCAAGGGTCAATCAGGAAGATTAAGAGGCTGTGTTGGAACTCTGATCCTTGCAGCATAATGCTTCTATTCTCTATTCTCATTTTATACAGGGTGGTGCCTTCAATACGACAATAAATTAAAACATGGGCTATATTAGTTCTTAGAAATGGTTTGCCACTTTCAAAAACATCGTATTCATTTGGTAATTTCAGAATATTTCTATGAAATAATGCAGGCAGTGTTATACTGTCGTATTACAGCACCACCCTTTGCTATATTATTGGACTGCATTAAGTCGAGATTTCAATATTCACAAAGCCTGTATAACGAACGGAGTAAAAACGTCGAACGGTTATGCTTGATGTGCTGTCGACTGTACAACCGTGGTCGCGTCATAAAAATAAAGACAAGGAACAACAACACAATGTAGCTCGTGAGTTATACGCATCGCAATGTTGAGGGCGCGTCGTCCCGGGCATCCGTCGCAAGCTTGTAGCGTGTGCGTTTAGTGGGACCGCGAGGCGGTGCACAAGTCCCGCTCCGTGGATAAGGCGGCGCGGCTGCTGGGAGCCGACACGGCCCGCCTGCACGACGAGACCAGGGGCCGGCAGATCGTACGTACCGGGCCATTTACATCTTACGACTTTCTTGATATCAGGCAGGATTGCAAGCAGTTGTTACCACGCGGATATTAGTTAAAAAATTTAACACTTGTTACACAAAGGAAAGTTTTGGAGACGATACTTGCCTTTCAAGGTCAAGAATGTAATGTGCTGTTTAGACTAAGTCATTTCTCGCTTCAATTTGATTGTATGCTAATCAAGAAACTTGCAGTGTAAATGGACCTTTTCTCTGAATATGAGCTGTTGCATTGCATATCTGTGGGAATGCTAAATAGGGGCAGAAGGTTCTCTCGGCAGTCATTTAAATAAATATCGACTCTGGCTGTGACACAATAAAGTGCAATTCAGGTCGCACATCGCTATTGTCCGTACCGATAAATTCAACTGTTGCCTCTCTTTCTATCGCGTATGTCGTCTCTTTCCCACTACGGCAGAGGCACCGGATCATCGGCCGCCATGTACTTATAGCTTCACAGTTACAACGCCAAGTGAGACCGGCCTTTCTGGGACAGAAAATGAATTTATATCCACCCCGGAGGAGACGGGCCTGGCGTTACTCTGTCTGCTAAGTTATCACTCCTAAACCGTTGAATGAAAATTTAGTAACTTGTATCTTTGTCATACAGAACTAAGAACTTTGTCTGTATGTTATAACATGGGTTCCTACAAAAGAGGCGCAGCGAAAAGGCACCTTTTCGGCCGGTAAGGCGGAGGCGGCTAGAACAGTGTGTTTCAAGCTGCTCTAGCTGTCTTCACGTGTGGACTCTTCTTACCGCTTCACATCAGGTGGTGTTGAGTCATTTGCCGTGCTTTGTATGAAAAAAAAAATGGTAGCAATATGTAATATTTTAAACTTAATCTTGGTGTTGGAATTTGGCATGAAGATCGATTGGCTACACCTTTTAAGAGTGATAAACATCCATGCAAGAATGGGTAATGCCATTGTGTCCGCCAAATCGTACCATATTATTTGCAATAAATAATGTTAAAAAAAATATATGTAATCGCTTTAGCTTTTAAATTGCGGCTGTTTTGAATAAATAATACTTTCACATCACATTAATTGTTTTGAAAATTCAATCACTACTTTTCCATAGTCGATGGCTTTTGCCTATCCATTAATAGGTTTTTCGCAGAGTAACAGCTAATTTATCGATTTTCCAAAAATCAAACATATTTCTAGGCACTTTAAGGATCCAAATCCCATATTATTATGCAAAATGTAATTGCAATATGCTCACATTCAGAGTTTGATGAATTCAGTACGATGCATACACTACGTGCTAGGCTTTGACTATTAGCGCATTCATCATACATTGTATCATACATTCAAGCAGTCAAGCAATGTCTCATAGTGTGTTCAGCGTTTTTAGCTTAAAGATTAACAAAATATATATGATTATACTTTTATTTATATAATTAAATATACATTGGCAGTTATTTAATATGCTATTCGTGTTAATTGGTTTTGCTTAATTCGATCACTTAAATAATCTCGATATTTTATTAATTATTTATTGTCACACCACATCAAGACAATATATCTAAAACCAATTGCCACGAATTATAAATACTGTGCAAGTGAATATTCTGTACATACTATACATTTTTATTAAAATTATATTTTATGCAGTCAAGCCGAGGTGTGTAAGGTTAGTATTAAATAAGTTATTGATGATAATTTTCCAGGGGAATTTGACATCTTCCCTATTGTTTTCAATTTAACGATCTTTAACGACAACTTAAAGACACATTACTAGGGATGTTTGCTTTAACTTCTTCAGTTTTGTGTTTTTTTAAGTTGTTTGAGTAGGTAAAGAATGATCTCTTCCTGTAGCTAAGTAAATAGTACGTTTGTTGATTGAAATACTACTATTTCCTATCCACGTCGACATCTTCGAAATTACATTTACAGCTATAAATAAATTACTCTGTCGTCCTGCGTGTTATTCCCTTTCTCTATATCATGTAAAGCTTACCGTTGTTAAGCAGGCAGATTCATTTTCTTGTCATTTTAGTAATACTAAACTACATTTTTTTCTAGTCAACATACTCATACTAAGTAATGTAGAGATATATATTTTCAATGCCAATCAGGTTGAACTTTGCGTGGAAACCCTCGGCGAAGTGATGACGTTGCTAGCTCGCGACGACGTGGGCCCAGTGGAGGCGGACCGAGGCGAGCTGGCCAGACGACTCCTACCGACATTCTTCAATACAGCGGCGGCCATGTTGAATGATAGGAAGGCAGACGACAATGCCGCTGATGACGCTTTGTTGGTAAGATTTTTTATGATCTGTTTTTTGAATCATCATCATCACCAGCCTATATACCTCCCACTGCTGGGCACAGGCCTTCCTGCATGGGAGAAACACATGAGGAGTTTCGGCCATAACACCACCACGCTGGCCCAATGCGGGTTGGTGGGTTAAAGCAGTTGCAGGAACAACCGAGACCAACGGTTTAACGTGCTTTCCGAAGCACGGAGGAGCTCGAGATAACAAACTTGGATTGACCCATCCCAGCATCGACATGGCGAAAGGTGCTTTGTGTTCGAAACCAGAGCACTCAAACCGATACGCCACCGAGCTCTTCAATAACCGAGCTTTTTGAATAATTCTTAGATTTTTCATGCAAGAAAGCTGTGAATTGATTTGAGCTGCCTGTGAGTATAGTTAATAATCTCTGACTGCTGGCTATAGTAAAAAGATAGGGGAAACATTATCTGTCACCTTTTGAAGCAATTTTATTGTTATCCCCTCTGATGTTGTAATGGTCTAGGATGAGATTGAGACCTACTCCTTGTATATAATTTCAGGTGTCAGCCACAGAGTAACCATTTCCCACCCTATGCATTACCTCTCTTCAATCTTCTTTATAACTTATATTGCAAACTCAGAAATGATACCAAAATATAATAAGTCAAGGAACCACAAATAATTTATATTGTATTAAAAATTATTAGCACTATATCGATCACATTTTAAATCAAACGAAATCTATCACTATCGAACCGCACGGACGGAGGTCGTGTTGCCAGTGCGCTTAGCAACTCTCTGTCGGTCTGGAAGGTAGAGAGCACGAGAGCGGTGGAAGATAGGTACTCGCACGCAAGCTAGATCCCTATCACATTATCTTACAGACATTTTTTTTGCATCCGCAACATCTCTGATTATTATGACTATAATATTATTTTTTATCTAGCGACGAAAAATAAAGGTGTCATAAGTTTGACGTGTCTGTCTGTGTATCTGTATGTATGTTTGTGGCATCGTAACCCCTAAACAAATGGACCGATTTTTTTTTGTTTGAAAGCTGACGTGACTAGGATGGTTCTTAGCTGTTATTTATGAAGATCAGTTCAGGCATTTAATGACTATCAGCTTATTTTCAACATGATAAAGGGTTTTACTAACTTTCACAGTTCCGAATGGTTTGAAATTTGGTGTACTGTCACTTTGGTGACATTCCCATGACATACTGACCTTAAGCTGATCCTACACCATCAAAAAGTCTGCAGGATCCTTAATTCTTTAGAAACTTACAGCAGATATAGCGTGTTTGGGCTTATAAGAATAGTCTCAATGAGATGGTGTTAGATAGAAGATTAATGAGGCCGGGGGTTACTTAAAGTTTTCAATTTTATATTTTTTTATTACAGAGACGCGTAATCTGCGTTATCCTAGACATGGTTCGGCAGATGTCTGACGAGCAGTACGTGCTTGTAGTCAAAGCCCTCGAGGCGGAGAAGACTGGCGGGTCCCGGTCTTTGCTATCCGATGCCCTGGACCTGATCACGGCGCTATTGCAGAGGCCCGTGTTTAGAGCGCACTGGGTTGATATGCTGCACTTACAGCATTACGTCATGCTGCATGCCTTGAGGTAAGTCTGGTAGATAGATGCCTATTAAGCGTTTCAAACTTCGTAAATTCGAGACTTGAGTAAAACTGTTGATTCTCTTTCAACCATATTAAAACTATTCATGCAAAAAAATATATTTTAGTTTAATAAATAGAGATAGAATAAACTTTATTGTACACCAAAAATTACAGATAAAACATAATGCTTAAATTAAATTGTACAAGGGCGGTCTTATCGCTATGTAGCGATCTGTTCCAGACAACCTTTGGATGGACAGGATAGACAAGATTACGATAAATGGATAAAGTCGTCGGCGTACCATTAAAGTAAAATATAGTTATAAATAAATATGAAACGAAAAAAAATGTGTATAAATATGTCTTGAATTTGATAAATCTGTACTAAACTTGCTTTGAGTTCCATTGTTACGATCCAATCTAACCATTTTGAGTCTTATATTATTAAAAATAATAGTAACATGACGTTAAAAAACAAAATTTATTAATTTAAAAAAATACTGCCTATCTTGTTATTCTGGAACAGGTAGTGTACCAATATTCTTATTCTTTTATTTTGTAATAACTGTAATAAAATTATTTAATTATACAAATGAGTTTTTAGTTTCTTATTAGTTAATATCTATTTGGTTATTGTAACAATTACAAATAGAAAAAGGGCGGGAAACGCCATCGGAGTATTAGTAGGTTATACCTAGTGTAGGCTGTACCCCAAGAGACGCGGGTTTGGTTCCCGCCTGGAGCATATTTTTTTTTTGATAGTTTTCTTTCTTTATTTGTAATATTTACAATAAGGTTATAAACGTTATAAACGCACAAAATCAAAACATTAAAATCTGATCTATTTGCTTAGGTCTAACCTCCACTTGTACGCAACAATTAATGTTCCTTTTATGACTATAGCCAAAAGTAAACGTACGGTCGCATCTAGCGTAACAGTTTGACGATGAGACCCGTTCTTAATATAGGTGGCTGTTACTCCATTCGTAATGAAGGTATTTTTTATACGAAGCACGGCAACTGACCCAACACCACCTGATGTGAAGCGCTAAGGAGAGTCCATATGCGAAGACAGCTAGTATAGAATAGACATTGCTCTTACCAAAAGGTGCTTTTTCACGCCTCCCTTGAAGGACCCCAGGTTTTCGTCGCGCAACTTTAACACTTGATGTGTTGTTGTCTATATATATTTTAGTTTTAAGCCCCTTACACATTGCGACTTTTTGTAGCGATACAGTCGCGATGCAGCATCGATACTGGGCCTAATTCTGGGAACACACTTTAATTCTAAATTTAAGTACAGTACATCTCTTTCTCGCAATAAGTCATAGGAAAAAGATAGCAAGAATCTGTTTAGAGCTGTCACTTAAATTTAGATAGATTTCAAAGAAACCATAGACAATTTTAGACGGCATGTACGGACGTGCCTCCTAAACACTGCATTTTAGCACGTTCAATAAGGTCGAAAATTGAACGCACCTTTCTAAATGTCAATTTATATGACAGCCATCCTTTTCTTTTTCAGTTTGAGAGAAAGAAATAGACTGAACTTAAATTTAAACTTAGCATGTGTTCGCCAGAATTAGGGCCATTGTAGCAAGTCATCTACTTTTAGTCACACGTGCTACTTAAAGCAGCGATGCAATCGCTATTCAGTAGCTAGTAGCTGATACAGTCGTGCTGCAAACGCGAGTATAAATCGATACAAATACTTGTTGATTGTTGGTGTCGCGAAGGAGTTGCACAGCTGTCAAACGCGCCTTTGTATAGGTGCTGCCACACTGCTGCTTAAAAATGTTTATAAACGTTAGTAAACATTTGTTAAGAAACAAACGATCACAATTTTAGAAAATGTTTTCATGTTAGATAATGTTAGTGAACATTTCTAAACTAGTTAACAAATTGTAACAAAATAAAACATTTGTTATCATTTGTTTGTAAACATATAATCCAGGCCAAATTTTATGTTGTCAAATGTTATAAATGTTTGTAAACATTTTCCATCAGTGTAGGAGCTCTTAAAACATTTAACAATCCTCAGCAGAATGTAACAATTCCTAACATTTGTTAGTAAATGTATTAGTGTTAGAACGTGATTGTAAACATTTTTAAGCAGCACTTTAACGCTGCAAAAAGTCAAGGTGTGTTTGGCGGGTTTTAATTATAAATTGTGTCGGAGCGAACTTTGTGTTATAAAAGTGGTGTTGTTTTATATTTAAAGTGTTTGTGTTGACGTACAACTAAAAGGTTATTAGAATAAAATTGATTATGGTGTGAAATACGATAAGAACTTTTTTGTGGTTATCCACCTCATAAAGTAGCACATAAGGAGACTGTCATCATATATTTCGCGTCTAATACTCCCAAGACGCATTGAAATGTGTAACACCAGCATTTCAATGCAATAAAAGAAGAAACAAAAAATACTAAAGATATGGCTGTATGGGCATTAGCTCCCTTTGCCGTCCCTTTATAGGAAGAATTAACCAAAAAAAAGCAAAAGCAAGCTGTCCTGTCAGGACGTGAAATTCTGCTAGTTTTATTATATTTTAATTACTAAGTAATTAATATATCAATATCAAAAATATATAAAAAAAAAAATTATATCAAATAATATATATATATATATATATAATATATTATAAATAAAATAAATATATTAATATATATTATAATATATTAATATCAAAAATTAAGAAAAAGCAAAAAGTCAAAAAGAGCCCTTAGTTTAAAGTGGTATGGTAGGTTGCTATCGACGACGCTGCGAGAACGGCTCCGTGGCGTCGACGAGGCGGACGCGGCGACGACTTCGGTCGTGCACGAGCTGTGGCGCTCGTGGTTCACGAGCGTGGTCGCGCTGGGAACCTCGGGGGCTCTGCAGCCGCAAGGTCTACCACCAGCTCGGCGCCAGAGGCTGCTGGCACGATACGGAGACTTACGACGGGCCGCCGCCGCGCTGCTCGCTGAGATGTGGTTCCAGCTGGGTAAGAAAATCTTATATATCAAATTCTCGACTTACAAATTTAGTTAACATACTCCTCCGAAACGGCTTGACCGATTTTCATGAAATGTTATATCATTATATATAAATGTAAACTTTTTAGGTGAACACAAACGATCGTTCATTCCTTGCCTAGTGGGTCCGTTCTTAGAAGTCAGTTTCCTTCAGGACGAGGAAGTTCGGAACACTACGATACCGCTATTCTTTGATATGATGCAAACGGAATACATGCACAGCATCGCCAGCGGAGAGAGTGGTAAGTGAACTTAGAATTTGAGCAACATTTACCAAAAAATATAGAAACAAAATCAAAATGCTATTTCTTTAAATAGACTTTAATTAATTAATTTTCATTCGTGATAATTATACCCTACTACCGTTTTGACAAATACTTTAGCGGTAGAGAAGCGGCACATTTATGCACCTTTTAAATGTTTATTTTATTCTCTTTGGGCTATTCAAAGACGTTAAAAATAATAATGGTGGCTTCTTTAATACGGAATGTTAATTCAAACTTTCATTCTTTATTAAATACAGTATTCTATCACTCCCGTCTTTGTATGTTTTTTAAATTGCAATATATGTATAATTGAACGGCGATCTATTTATTTGCACGCTCTTAACTAGCGAATCATTTAAGTCACAAAATAATATATTTTACACCCATTGCACTTACATTTTAAGGAAATTCATTTGTATAATTTATCATCTTTTAATTATCTGCAGAAGGCCACCTGAAGGACCTGGAAAGCGAGCTGATCGATAAGCTAGACGTTCTAGTGGAGAGCGGTAGCGGGGATTCCCAATGGCGGGCCCGGTTCGTGTCTCTGTGCGGCGCGTTATGCTCGGCCGCGGCGGGAGGACTACGGGCCGCGGCCGCCGCGCTCGTAGCAGCCGCCGCGCGACAGCTAGACACGCTGCTACAGTACCGCGCCGCCGCGCTACGGTCCGCTACGCCGCACCGCATGCTGCTCACTACGAGGGTGCTACACTTCTACGAGCAGATCGAGCGCCCGCACATGTATATTAGGTAAGTGGCAGTGCTACGGAACGCGTCAGTGCTACGAGCCGCTACGCCGTACGCCATGCTGCTCACTACGAGGGTGCTACACTTCTACGAGCAGATCGAGCGTCCGCACATGTATATTAGGTAAGTGGCAGTGCTACGGAACGCGTCAGTGCTACGAGCCACTACGCCGTACGCCATGCTGCTCACTACGAGGGTGCTACACTTCTACGAGCAGATCGAGCGTCCGCACATGTATATTAGGTAAGTGGCAGTGCTACGGAACGCGTCAGTGCTACGAGCCACTACGCCGTACGCCATGCTGCTCACTACGAGGGTGCTACACTTCTACGAGCAGATCGAGCGTCCGCACATGTATATTAGGTAAGTGGCAGTGCTACGGAACGCGTCAGTGCTACGAGCCGCTACGCCGTACGCCATGCTGCTCACTACGAGGGTGCTACACTTCTACGAGCAAATCGAGCGTCCGCACATGTATATTAGGTAAGTGGAAGTGCTACGGAACGCGTCAGTGCTACGAGCCGCTACGCCGTACCGTATGCTGCTCACTACGAGGGTGCTACACTTCTACGAGCAGATCGAGCGCCCGCACATGTATATTAGGTAAGTGGCAGTGCTACGGAACGTCCCCGTGCTACGGTTCTTGGCAGCTATGCTACGATCTATTAGTACGCGTCAAAGTTTTGTTTATTCATTTTTTAGTATGTCGTAGTAGTAACAAATGGCTTGTGGTATGGGTTATATGGATAGCAGAGTAATGTTCATAGTAAATTGTATAAATATTTGAGGTATTTTTAACATGATGAACATTGTAAGATAATTAAAAAAATTGTACTCGTCATACAAACTTTTCAAGTTGAAAATATTGGAATCAAACAAACCGCTGTTAACGAAACTTGCCATGTGTGAGGATTTTTTTAAAGTATTAGACTTTAAGAAAATCCTCACACATAACAACTAAGAAACTATTGGCGATTTCGTATGAAAAGCTAAAAGTTGTTTTCACTTAACAAAAGATTGTTTTCGGAAAATATTTCTGGTAACTATTTACACTGGTCAGACTTGCTTTTGCATGTAAAGTCTTATTAGAATCTGTTTGTTCGTTTCCAAATATTCGATTTGAAAGTATGTATAAAAAGCTTGGTGGCGTAAACGCTTTTAATCGTTCGGTGTGGGCAGGTACGTGCACAAGCTGGCCAAGATGCACCACGCGGCGCAGCAGTGGGCCGAGGCGGGGCTGGCGCTGCGGCTGCACGCCAAGCTGCTGCGGTGGGCGCCCGCCGCCCTCCCGCCGCGCCTCAGGCACCCCGCGCGCGCGCACCGCACGCACCGCGACCTCAAGGTACTACACGCCCGGGCCGCGGGGGGCGCCCGCCGCCCTCCCGCCGCGCCTCAGGCACCCCGCGCGCGCCCACCGCACGCACCGCGACCTCAAGGTACTACACGCCCGGGCCGCGACCTGAGGTACTACACGCCCGGGCCGCGGGGGGCGCCCGCCGCCCTCCCGCCGCGCCTCAGGCACCCCGCGCGCGCCCACCGCACGCACCGCGACCTCAAGGTACTACACGCCCGGGCCGCGACCTGAGGTACTACACGCCCGGGCCGCGGGGGGCGCCCGCCGCCCTCCCGCCGCGCCTCAGGCACCCCGCGCGCGCCCACCGCACGCACCGCGACCTCAAGGTACTACACGCCCGGGCCGCGACCTGAGGTACTACACGCCCGGGCCGCGGGGGGCGCCCGCCGCCCTCCCGCCGCGCCTCAGGCACCCCGCGCGCGCCCACCGCACGCACCGCGACCTCAAGGTACTACACGCCCGGGCCGCGACCTGAGGTACTACACGCCCGGGCCGCGGGGGGCGCCCGCCGCCCTCCCGCCGCGCCTCAGGCACCCCGCGCGCGCCCACCGCACGCACCGCGACCTCAAGGTACTACACGCCCGGGCCGCGACCTGAGGTACTACACGCCCGGGCCGCGGGGGGCGCCCGCCGCCCTCCCGCCGCGCCTCAGGCACCCCGCGCGCGCGCACCGCACGCACCGCGACCTCAAGGTACTACACGCCCGGGCCGCGACCTGAGGTACTACACGCCCGGGCCGCGGGGGGCGCCCGCCGCCCTCCCGCCGCGCCTCAGGCACCCCGCGCGCGCCCACCGCACGCACCGCGACCTCAAGGTACTACACGCCCGGGCCGCGGGGGGCGCCCGCCGCCCTCCCGCCGCGCCTCAGGCACCCCGCGCGCGCGCACCGCACGCACCGCGACCTCAAGGTACTACACGCCCGGGCCGCGACCTGAGGTACTACACGCCCGGGCCGCGACCTGAGGTACTACACGCCCGGGCCGCGACCTGAGGTACTACACGCCCGGGCCGCGACCTGAGGTACTACACGCCCGGGCCGCGGGGGGCGCCCGCACCCGAGATGACGTAGGGAGGCTGCACCCTAAATGACATCAAAAGAACTGTCAGCATGCGTAGCACAAGGAACACGGGAAGTTCGAGAAACGGTTTTGTCTACACCGTAATGTCATTTTTGTAGGTCGACAAAAATGACATTACAGTGTAGACAAAACTGTTTCTCGAGCTTCTCGTGTTCCTTGTGCTACGCGTGCAGGAAACCTTGTTCTATGAATTGACAAGAGACTAAGCAAGATTATAGTCTTTTCCTCCCCTTACATAATGATAATCGATCGCTTGAAAATATCAATAATCAAGAGATTTATCTTATTATCATTAAATAGCTTATAAACATTTATTGGTATAGAAACGCATTTTCTACTTCAAAGTCTTTCCCAAATAAAACTTATTTCAATATCAAATATATACTTAGTAAACCTAATACCATCAACGAATTTCTTCTATTTTAAATGGCTTTTAATAAATTACATGGATATAGTAAGGGACTGATAATATTTTAAAGTGTGTATAAGTCAACAAATATATGTAAAATATTGATAACTGAAAACAAACGCCGATAGAACCTTATAGGTCCAAGTAACATTTTCGTGAAGACGCTTGGATCAGTATGGCATGACATGAAAGTCATTTTTTGCTGTTTTTTTTATACAACTAGATGACAAACAAGCTAACAGCCCACCTGGTGGTAAGCGGTTACCGCCGCCTATAGACACCTGCAATAACAAGGAAAAGCACTTGATATTGCAGGTGCGTTGTCATCCTGAGGCCTAAGATGAAATGCCGTCCATGCCCAGTAATTACACTGGCTACCTTTCCTTTCAATCCGAAACACAGTGAACTGTTTCACGGCTGAAATAAGAAAGGCGGTGGTACCTACCCAGGCGACCCTACATATGGGTCTACCACCTAGTAAAAACCGACAAAATAGTCCTGACAAAATCGTCAGTGGGATCGCTACGGTTCTTAATGTCGTATAATTTATTTTATTTTACAGGAAGACCTCTACAGAGAAATAGCAGAACTCCTAAACAATGGTCGCCAGTGGGAATTAGCTGTGGAATTAATAAAAGAACTAGTCTCAGTGTACGAAGAGGAGGCCTTAGGCTACGGACCCCTGGCGGACTTGCACGGCCAGCTGGCCACTCTTTACGGTGCCATGTTACGGACCCCTAGATACCATCCAGGGTACTTTAGGGTCATATATTACGGGAAAGGATTTCCGGAGCATTTGAGGGTGCCAAATGTAAGTATTACTGATGTGATTCTTTTAATATGAATGAGTGGCTTAACAGGTTAAAATTGACAATTTAATCTTCTTGGTTGACTGGTAGAAAATGCCGTATGTCATTAAGTCCGCCGAATATTATCTTCAATAAAGTTTAATCAAGTATAATATTTTTTCAACTCCTAAAATTACAGTTGATTTCAATTCCTTTTTAGTGATTTTCCTATGTATATTTAAATTTTAAAAGGCTATCTACACAATGCAAGTTGCTTGCCTGTAGCATACAATTGAATCGAAGTAAGAAATGACTTGCATAGTCTAAACACAATAGGTTATCTATTGATGAATTTTAAAATTAAAAATGTACTGGTCTGTGGCTATTTTTAACCGACTTCAAAAACGAGGAGGTTCTCAATTCGGCCGGTATGTTTTTTTTTTTTTCTATGTATGTACACCGATTACGCCTAGATTACTGATCCGATTTACGTGATTCTTTTTTTGTTCGATGCGGAATAGCTGCCATTTGGTCCCATAAAAATTTTTTCAAAAACAGAAACGATACGATAGTAGGAAACAATATAATTTGACGGTCACCCGTCTAGCTTTGACCGTAGAAAGTTATCACTAAAAATTGTGAAAAAAAATTTTAAACAAAAATTAAAACCGACTTCAAAAAACTGAAAAGCATGAAATAATTAAATTTAAGTAGGTATTCATCCCCTAGAAACATATTTTTGGAGTTGGTGCTAAGTGGTTTCCAAAAACAATAGAAAGTGAAGCACCGACTCCAAAAATATGTTTCTAGGGGATGAATACCTACTTAAATTTAATTATTTTATCCTTTTCAGTTTTTTGAAGTCGGTTTTAATTTTTCTGTTGTCAATTCCCTGTACTTATTCGCAAGCCGCATAAGTGTGGTGATCACTACATATCTTTATTTTAAACTAATTTAAAGGTCGTCGCTGTCTCTTTCTTCTTGATTAAATATAAAAGAGATAGCTTATACTCCGAACTTAAAATTTTCTCTTAATTACACTGTATAGAGTATCTACTCAAACTCAAAAACTTTTACTGTATTATGTTTCATTCCAACATGACCCTGTGAGGGCACTACAATAATACAATGCAAAATCTAATATTCCTAGCCGCTTAAATCTATTGACAATTAAATAATTAAAATTAAAGCTTTCATTTTTATCGAGATTCATCGTAAAACTCCTGCATATTATAAAAAGCTTTACCTACCACATAGTTTTTGAATCCTATTTTAAATAATTTGAAATTTTCTTCAACCGTTATGTATTTCGGAAGTCGATTATAAACTTTTATTGCACTTACATGGGGACCCGAAGTATGTATTTTAAGATTAGATGTGGATAATTCCAATGTCTTAGATTTATAGATTTCATACAGCTATTACTGGGCATGGAAGGCATTTAAATTGTAACGTATTACTGTCACCAGGGTTTCGTATACCGAGGTAATGACTATGAACAACTGCAAGAATTCAAGGAGCGTATGTTGGACGAATGGCCCGACGCGGACGTGTTGCCTAAGCTCGACCCTCCTGGAGAAGACATCACGCAGTCAGACGGACAATGTATCCTTCTCATATTTGTGCTTTTTGCTAGACGGCCGACTGGTCGATTAGTCACTACCCCTGTCTAATTAATCAGAGATCCAGGGCTCGAATCCCGGCTGGGGCTGATGTTTAACCACGTATAGCTAATAGTACTTTGAAGGCGAGCGACACTGCTGAGGCGTCAAACTACATTAAATAATCATAATCATGCACTCACACCTATCATCTAGCAAAGTAAGCATCATTAAGAGCTTGTGTTGTGGATACTAGATAACGGAGAAATAATCATAATAATATGTGTATAAATATTGGAAATAAACTAAATAAACATATAAACATCCATATATGACTCCTGAACAGATGCTCGTACTTATCATACAAACATTTGCTTCCACCGGTATTCGAACTCGAGACCCCCGACAGAGTAGACTGTATAGCAAGGGGCACAGACCACTCGGCCATTCGGGCGTCACATTTAAAAAGCAAATCATACTACAAAAATTTTAACGAGTTTCAACAAGTTTGAAATCAAAATCTTGTGGAAATTATGTCGTAGTAGTAATCAAATTTAAGTCAATGCAATATGTTCCTTAATACAAACGCCATAGATCTCCAAATAAACGCAGTGGAGCCAGTCATAAGTGATAAACTGAAGCGGCTCTCCGGCAAGCCGGTGGCCGACCAGATACTAATGTACTACAAACATAACAATGTGGATAAGTTCGTGTTTTCGAGACCCTTCCATAGACCAGGTGAGGGGAACTCTTTTTTTTGTATACTACCAGATGACAAGGTGAGGTCTGTAGTCAATCAAAGTTTGTTATCTCTCACTCCTCCGTGCTTCGGAAAGCACGTTAAGCCGTTGGTCCCGGTAGTTACTGCAAACGCTTTAACCCACGAACCCGCGTTGGGCCAGCGTGGTGGTGTTATGGCCCAAACTCCTCATGTGCTTCTTCCATACACCAAGGCCTGTGCCCAGCAGTGGGACGTATATAGGCTGGTGATGATGATTGGCTAGATGATAAGCAAGCTGACGGCCCACCTGATGGTAAGTGGCTATCGTTGTATAAAGCCCCTGCAATAACAAGGAAAATATCATTTGGTATTGCAGATGCGTTGTCATCCTGAGCCTTAACATCAAAATGAGTACCATGCTCGGTAATTTCAGTGGCTACTTTTCCCTTCAATTTGAAACACAGCGAACAGTTTAACGGCTGAAATAGGGAAGGCAGTGGTACCGACCCAGACGACCCTACATACGAGCCTGCCAACTAGTAAATTTGATTGATGATTGTAATTTTTTTATAACAAAGAATGTCAAAATTACTGATGCATTGCATCATATGACTTTCCAGGAACATCCTAGAATTTTCAGGTGTTTAAGCTTTTTTTTGTTTTATTTTCCTTCACACCGAAACAGATAATGCTTCACATAAGAATTAAGGAAGGTGGTGGCATAAGCCAATTGATTAATAATAACAATAATTTTCACACACACACCTATCATTTAGCCCAAAGTAAGAATCATTAAGAGCTTGTGTTATGGATACTAGATAACGGAGAAAATAATGATAATAATATTGTTGAAGAATGTCTAGTTTTAAATGGATGAATTTCTATCCTATATTTTCAGAGGAATCTTTAAACGGTTCATCGGATGATTTATCTAGTCAAAACGAGTTCGCGACAAGATGGCTGGAGAGGACAGAACTAGAAATAAGTGACAGGTTACCTGGTAAGTCTTGTGTATATTATGGTATTATTTAAAAAAACTATGTAGATTATGTTATGATCTTATCTCCTAAATTAGACTCGAACTAAGTTGGAATTTGGGTTTCTTTCTCCCTTTATTATGTTCAAGAGTTTTGAGCGATTTGTTCATATCAGTTCTGTTTTACTATATTCTTACTGACTGTTTGTCTATTCTTGTTTGTTTATTTATCGGTCTGAGAACAATTGTACAATATTACATGGTACAATTTTGATATACATGGTTGTGTTTAACATGGGCTCGTATTAAATCTTGTTTTAAAGGGTAACCTCGAGAATCGCTTATAATTTATACATGTTTCATTTAGGCATTCTCCGCTGGTTCCCGGTGGTCAAGGTGCGGACGTACTGGGTGTCTCCGGTGGAAGCGGCAGTGGAGGCTCTCGGGGAATCGAACCGGGCACTCAAAACTATCATCATGTCAGCCCGAGCGCCCGACTCGCCGCTACAACCGCTCACTATGAGGCTGAATGGTAAGTGCATGGTCTTATGACGTAGTTTATAGAGCTCGTGGCCGCCCGTGGCTATGTCCTTGATCATGGAGTGATCAACATCTAAATTGTATAGAGTAACTTTGCATTCATAATAGTATGAATGGAAATAAAAGATCTTTACTCAAAGATATGGATTAGTGGCCGCCCACAGCTTCAACCGAGTGGATGTCAGGTATTGCGCCAAAAGCTTAATTGTTTTCTAGCATTTTGTAGAAAAGACGATTTGTAACATTTATATAATAAAGAAATTTATTGAAAAGGAAACGGTTTCTTTGACTACATCAAGTGTTAGATTTTATATCGACGCTAGTCTATCTTTACAGAAACCAATTCTGCTGAGAAACATATTTTTAAAAATATGCATGCATTCACACCTATTATTATAATTTAAAAAAATAAGCATCATTAAGTACTCGTGTTATGGATACTAGATAACGGAGAAATATTGATAATAATATGTACTTATACACGGTGGTGCTGTCAATGCGCCAATAAATTAAAACATGGGCTATATTCGTTCATACAAATGGTTTTGCCACTTTCAAAAACATCTTGACATTTCTATGGAGTAATATAACATTGGCTGCATTTTTCCATAGAAATGTCCAGAAATTATGAAATGAATAAGATGTTTTTGAAAGTGGCAAACCATTTCTATGAACTAATATAACCCATGTTTTAATTTTTGGTCGCATTGACAGAATCACCCACATAAATTTCGAACACACCCTTCTGATTACCGTTGACTTAGTGAAGTGGCAACCCTAGTGGAGTCAGCAACGATAACCAAGTAGACATAAGAAGACCTCCCAGAACGGTAAAGCTTACGGCAAATGTGTATTGTTCAGGTATATTGGACCCGGCCGTACAAGGTGGCATCGTGAACTACGAGCGAGCGTTCCTAACGGCGTCGTACGAAGCCCGCCATCCGGATCACGGGCCGTTGTTAGCCCAGCTCAGGGACCTCATAGCGGACCAAGTGCCGCTGCTCAAGTATGGTAAGTGACAACTATAGCCAGCGGGCTGACGGACCATTCTAACAACATTTGCCATGCATAAGCAAGGCAGGCTAGTCTAAAAAGTTATCAGAAGATTTCTTTTTTCATGGGCAGCATGTACTATGTATGGGAGTATTGAAAAAAATAATAATATCTGTGTAATATGTGTGTTTGTGTTCATAGTTGTCATAATAATGGTTGTTTTGATTGATCTGGGCAATCTAATGTCATTATATTATTTTGATAAAGAAAAACAAAATTTTAAACCGTACAATTACAAAAATATTCCATAACCGTTAAACTTGATTTGTTCTTATAGGCAACATTAGCGAATATTTTCCGAATTTGTTAAAATTAGCGCTATGTTTATTTATTAAGGAGCATCCCTATTGTGTCTCTCATAGTATTTATAGTTTGTGTTATTTTGTTATTTATAGCTTCCGCGGCCACGAGAACACTGCCGACAAACTGTGCGACAGTTCGGCAGACTGCTAAATTAAGTTTTTTTTTAAAGTTCCCAAAACGGCGGCGTGCGGCGTAAACTCTTTTGAACCCCGCTAAATGATATGTATCCGACCAGGTCTTATCTTATCTTACCATGGGGCCGTGACTATTCCACGATGCACTTCGACTCTTCGGGATCTTTTGTGCCAACACTGCCTTCACTCCTCCCACGTCCTGAATAAAGCTGCCATAAGCTTCACTATATCTTAGGGATGAAAGAGCCTATAGTCTTCTGGCCTTGGATACGCCGCTTCCAGAAGACTCGTTCTGATTCTAGCCAGGGCATCGCATTATAATAATAATATATTCATACACCCACACCTATTATCTAGCCCAAAGTAAGCATCATTAAGAGCTTGTTATGGATACTAGATAACTGAGAAATAATGATAATAATATGTATATAAATATCAGAAATATACTAAATAAACATATAAACATCCATGACTCGAAAACAAATGCTCGTATTCATCATACAAACATTCCCTACGGGGATTCGAACCCGGGACCTCTTGACCGAGTAGCCAGTATAGCAGATCACTCGGCCGGTCAATCGCATTGACACTAGCGGTACACACTTGCACCAACGCACCAATTTAATACGCGCCCGCTCCGCCTTGAGACTTGGGCCATACAAAAACGTCACCTGACGACATGATGCGTACGCGCTCCCTTTCACTTTCATGGTCCGCGGCATATGGACATCTCGCTCGCACTACGGGCAGGATAATTGTGAAGCAACCGTCTATTGAGAATATGTTTTTGGTAGAACTGACTATTATGAGACGCGCGCATCGATTACTAGCTAACTTAATTATTGTTTGCCGATTTCAATGTATCTTGTATTTATCCTCAATATATATAATAATTTACCATCAAATAATTAATTCTCATTTAGTGTCAGTGTTTCTTCTTTCCACCAACTATAAACTAATTGGACTACCGCAAAGGAATGTAGTAAGTAAGTAAACAATAGTTACTACAACACAAAAGATGTTCCATCCAGGTCTAGAGGTGCACGGAGCGCGAGTGCCTACTTCTATGGAGGCGCTACACTCACATCTGCTGGCCTGCTTCAGACGCGTCCAGCAGCACGTGCACCAGCGGTATGGACGGAAGGTAACTGACTGAACACGCCACTAATATCGACCAACAAGACCAAGGTTTACTAGGTGGTAGCCCCGTATGTAGGGTCGTCTGGGTAGGCACCACATCGCTTTTCCTTTTTTGTATACAACAAGCTGACGGCCCACCTGATGGTAAGCGGTTACCGCCTCCTATAGACTGCAATAACAAGGAAACATCACTTAATATAGCAGGTGCGTTGTCGTCCTGGGGCCTAAGATGAAATGCCGTCCATGCCCAGTAATTACACTGGCTACCTTTCCCTTCAATCCAAAACAGCGAACTGTTTCACGGCTGAAATAAGAAAGGCGGTGGTACCTACCCAGACGACCCTACATACGGGCCTACCACCTAGTAGACCGTAAAGCAAATCAAATCAAATTAATTTCTTTATTTGTTTAAACATAAGTAGATGCAAAAGATGGTACATACAAGTATAATTATCACGATCATTATGTTCCACCAAATAGACACAAATACATTAAAATTACTTTAAAATCTAAGTAAAGCGAGGTTTAGACTAGCAAGTTCTTGCTGCAAGTTTTGAGACGGCGCTATATGCACGAGCGAGTGGAAAATAATTACCTCTCACTCTTACGTATAGCTCTGTCTCGAAACTTGCAGCAAGAACTTGCTAGTCTAAACCTCGCTTAACAGTGGCCCTAATACTGGAGAACACATGCTAAGTCTAAATTTAAGTTCAGTCCATTTCTTTCTCTCAATATAAATACGAAAAGGATGGCTGTCATATGATTTGACATTTAGAAACGTGCGTTCAATTTTCGACCTTATTGAACGTGGTAAAATGCAGTGCTTAGAAGGCACCTCCGTACATGCCGTCTAAAATTATCTATGGTTTCTTTGCAATCTATCTAAATTTAAGTGACAGCTCTAAACATATTCTTGCTATCTTTTTCCTATTACATAATGCGAGAAAGTGATATACTGTACTTAAATTTAGAATTAGAGTGTGTCTTCAGAATCAGACCCAATGTCAAGCAAACGCATATTGGAAATCAATTAAATTAACAATTAATATTAAAATGTCTAAAAAAGTATAGTATGTCACAAAAAATATATACTTAGCGATTAAATTTAAGTTAATGTCAGAAGGTTTTGGTTTTAAATGGTTTATAATAAATAAATAAGTTAATAATACTACTGTCAACCAATTGAAAACAAAACCTTCTGTAATTACATTAATTTAAGCAGTTCGCTGTGTTTCGTTTTGAAGGAAAAGGTAGCCAGTGTTATTACTGGCATGAAAGGTATTTCTTGTTAGGCCTCCCGATGACAACGCACCTGCAATACAATACCAAGTGATTTTTTCTGTTTTTGCAGATGTCCATAGGGGACGGTATTAGAAATAAAGCTACTTTGTCAGATTTGAATCGCGTTTAATTCGATGTAATATTAAGAATTATTTTATACCCGACGTTGGTTACGGAAAAATATTAGTTGTCTTTAATAAGTTTATAAGTGAACTTCCGTCGCTTTGTGTGTTTGATATTTTGAGTGTTGTGATAGTTTGTAGACGGGCTTGAGACTTTATGATTCGCATGATAATATCCCAAGCTGGTGGTAAACTCCAACCATCTTCTTTATTGAAATAAGTATGGTTTGATTTCAATGGCCTCACCTGACATTCATGAAACGAAAAGATGTTCTATGAATTTTTCACCTCGAGCTTCTCTGTGTTTCGTCGTGTATCTTAAGCCGTTTGTCCTGGTCACTACAACAGCCTTAACCCACCAACCCGCATTGGGCCAGCGTGATGGTGCTATGGCCCAAACTCCTCATATCTATCTCCCATGTTGGACAGCCTCTGCCCAGATGGCTGATGATGATGATATTGTAATCGTGTTTCATGTCACCAGATGTGCGACTTCGAACCTGAGACCCCGGAGGTCCAACTAAGAACGATGCGCGACAGCCTGCCGTCAGATCCCGCCGTTGTCAGTAATAACCGAATTTCTGACATTTCTACGGGCAATGAGTAAGTTATTTAGACTCTTCTTCACATCTTATTGAATGATATTTGAAGAGAAAATACCTAATAAACAAATCCACTGAAAGAAATGTCACAATGATATCATATATTCATTCACTCACATCTTTTATATAGCCCTAAGTAAGCATCGCTAAGAATTTGTTTTATTGATACTAGATAACGGGAAAAAATGATAATAATATTTATACAAATATTAGAAATATACTAAATAAAAATATAAACATACATGACTCGTGAACAATGCTTGTATTCATCATACAAACATTTGCTCCTACCGGGATTTGAACTCGGGACCCCCGACCAAGTAACCTGTATAGCAAGCCGTACAGACCACTCGGCCATCCGGTCGTCGGTGTTGTAAAGACCCCAGACAGAGTAGCCTGTACAGCAAGCAGCACAGCAAACGCACAGCAGGTGTGTGTGATAATGAATTGGGGTGAGACCCGATAGAGGTGTGACCCGATTCTTACAATCTTATTTCTGCCTCACAGGGAATTATACCCCGCATCTCTAGATCGGAGCTAGGTAGTCGGAACAGCTAGATTACAGAAGCGGCTAATTTCGAAGAGAGTTTTTTATTTTTATGGTGTTAAGCACCCCTTATAATTTAGTCTGTCCTGACCAAAACAGTCGTAATCATACTAAAAGTTGTTTCTGTATTATTCCAGCTCCGCGTCAAGATCTAAATTCTTCAGTTTCAACAGTGCAATAAATCCTCTAGCGAAGTACGTACCATTTTTATATCTATTGTTATTTTATTGATTTATTGATAGGGTATTTGACACCTTTTTTATTTCATAAACAAAAAGTTTAGAACTCATAAAGACATATTGTAAAAGTAATAATATGTTTAATATCAATCAATACTAAAAACTCTAAAAACTAAGTCTGAAAACTCTCCATACTCCATATTACATTTCCAGCTTAGATGTTAGCTTGGTTACACTAATTAAAACAACTATTATTATCACAACTACGAATGAAAAACATGTATGTTTTCATATAACATACATATGACATAGTTATAATTAATTTTGTCAATATACCCAATTATCCATACATTTTTGGTATAATAGCAATATGTGACGTCGTCTGCTCCGCAGATTTTATATGGAGCGTTTTAGACGATGCGCTGCAACGTATCAAACATACCATTGTATCTTTGAAACTATTGATTATAAACATACTATTTCTTTTACAATATTTTTTTTTTGTAAACTTCGGACTAATAATGAAATAAAAAAAGTTTTCAACTACCATATTATAATTGAAAGTAGGATTGCCATTATATGTGATATAATTGTGCATTGTCAGTAGAAACAGCAGTGGCGGAGTAGCGGGCTACTTTAACACTCTTCAAAGCACTCCCAAGCGAAGAGACAAGCGGAGAGCGAGAAAGGTAAATATAAACACGACTAATGGGATTGCCTATTTACATGCAGACGTCACGTCGCCATAATTATGACTTTTTCTGCGTAAAGTTTCGCAGAATCGTAATAATATTTGAAGATGGTGGTATATTTGTCGCCGCCATCAGGTTAGAAACGCCGTTTAATTGGAAGTCTTGCTCGTCGGCATCAATTTTTTCTCTATTTCAATATATTTGAATTTATTCTTCCTCTCAAATTTTCTTAATTTTATAATTTATTATAATTATTAATTAAGCAGAATCATTGGACTATTAAAATTATATGTAGCTTTTTTTTAAGATTTTAAGTGAAGTATTTGGTGCTCGGTTATTATATGTAATTTTATAAAAACCGAGCCGAGTATTCTAGTGTTATTGCCTTTTGTTGAAGTGTTGCTTTGTCAAATACAAAGTAACAATTAAATGTGCTGTATACACATACTGGTAGAGTTCCGGCCCACAATTGTTACTGATAATGTCGAGTCTTATACTTAATTATAATTGTAGTAATTCTTTTTAAATCACTAAATATCATTCAAATTCTTATTTTGTTATATTTACCGGTATTGCACTGTCGCTGATTGTATACCTTTTTAGGTAATTAAAAAAAATGCGTTAAATGTCTATTTGAGCCATTTAAAATCTGGCTACTAGAGAAGATTTCGCTAGCTATCTTCTATAATTTCTAGTTAGACTAACGGCATATAACCCAAAAACAATAATTTCAGAGTGAAGTAGGCACCCCTGGAGGCAGCCAGTGGTATACCTCTCACGCCACCTCCAACGGCAACGTTGCTACCGCCACTGCCGCCGTCAGCATATGCAATAACACCGCCTCCACCACCAGCCTCGATGCCACTTCTGCTTCTCCTCTGCGGGAACTGCGCCAGGAGGTAAGGCTAGAGCTAGCTAATGCTTAGTTACCTTTCATGATAGCGACGTGACATTTTTTCCTAATATACAGACGACAGCACATCAAGTGTAAAGGTGGTTTTCCACCAGAGGGGCGAGACGAGAATTGAAATCGCACTGACCATTTTCCACTAAAAATAGCCCGCGCGAGGTCGCGCAAGATGATTTTCCACCAGAGTGGCGAGAAGAGAATTGAAATCGCACAACAATAAACCTATCGCGATAAGCGTGTTTCTGTTCCAGAGTTAATTTATTCTCTATATCGGAAGCAATACGGTTCATTTTTACACGAACAAATATTTCAATTCACGCCTCGCACATCCTCATCAATCCTGACTATTTCCACCAAAGATGCGCGAGGCGAGGATTGAAAATTAATTTCAATTATCGTCTCGCGTCGTCTCGTCTCGCCCCTCTGATGGAAAACCACCTTAACAGTTGTACTACGAAAGCCGCCTCTATTACGAACGCAGTAAGAGCCTCTCCACATTTCCACGTCACGACGTCGTCAACGTGGAACGGTGCGGTGACGTGGCACGTTGCCGCGTCGTGCTCGTGCACGGTACGGCCCAGTATTGTCTTATCACGTCTTTTTTCTTCAACCTCTCTCTCCGTCTCTTTAACAATAGCAGAATCAGAATACGTCTTGTACGGTCCATGTCTAGATAAGTAGTGAAGAATGCAGCAGAATTTTACAAGGCACGGCGACATGCAACGTTGCTGCGTCGTGACGTGCATATTTTCGTTACGTACCGTACCACGTTGACGTCGTGACGTGGAGATGTGGACAGGCTCTAAGGGCGGTCTCAAGGTAATCTGTTGCGCTTGATGTGCTGTCGACTGTACATTGTAAATAAAAATTGTCAAAAAAACAGTATTTTTTGTAGGTCTGTTTTTTTAATTAATTTTATTAAAACTTGTTACTAGGTTTTTTTTTTAAACTGAAATAGTGAGAAACAAGCTCAAAGAAAAAATCGTTTTTATTAGGCTTCTTTCAAAAGTAATGACTATATTATTGCCTGTAGGCTACTTTCTTATAAATTCAGTTCAAAAAACCGATCAAAAGTATTTACACTAATAAATACTTAGCAATACTTCTTTTGTGATTTTAGACTAACTTATTATCATAAAACATATTCAAAATTATCACGCGTGTCGTAAGCGAAGGTACGATGATTATACAATACTACATAATATTCTTGTTTAACTCATTTGTAAAATTCTATGTTCATTTGTTGTGAAAAAAACACATGTTTGTCATTAATCTCCCAATATCACAGGATCGCCGAGGTGACGCAGGCAAAAGGTGTTATTTATCCGGTAACTGACCTTATACAGGCTGTCGCTTTAGCTAAGCTTAGTAGAGACCATCTAATCTAAAACTTCTCGCCCCTCCACTATTCGTATGCGTTGCAAAGTGTGGAAGATATTATTATTACAATTCACAACTCTGACAACAAGTACTGGGTGGTAGGCTCCTGCGTACGGTTGTCTAGGTAGGTACCACCGCCTTTACTAGGTGGTAGGCTCGTACGTAAGGTCGTCTGGGAAGGTACCACCGCCTTTACTAGGTGGCAGGCTCGTAAGTAAGGTCGTCTGGGAAGGTACCACCGCCTTTACTAGGTGGTAGGCTCGTACGTAAGGTCGTCTAGTTAGGTACCACCGCCTTTACTAGGTGGTAGGCTCGTACGTAAGGTCGTCTGAGAAGGTACCACCGCCTTTACTAGGTGGTAGGCTCGTACGTAAGGTCGTCTGGGAAGGTACCACCGCCTTTACTAGGTGGTAGGCTCGTACGTAAGGTCGTCTGGGAAGGTACCACCGCCTTTACTAGGTGGTAGGCTCGTACGTAAGGTCGTCTGGGAAGGTACCACCGCCTTTACTAGGTGGTAGGCTCGTACGTAAGGTCGTCTAGTTAGGTACCACCGCCTTTACTAGGTGGTAGGCTCGTATGTAAGGTCGTCTGGGAAGGTACCACCGCCTTTACTAGGTGGTAGGCTCGTACGTAAGGTCGTCTGGGACGGTACCACCGCCTTTACTAGGTGGTAGGCTCGTACGTAAGGTCGTCTGGGAAGGTACCACCGCCTTTACTAGGGGGAAGGCTCGTACGTAAGGTCGTCTAGTTAGGTACCACCGCCTTTACTAGGTGGTAGGCTCGTATGTAAGGTCGTCTGGGAAGGTACCACCGCCTTTACTAGGTGGTAGGCTCGTATGTGAGGTCGTATGGGAAGGTACCACCGCCTTTACTAGGTGGTAGGCTCGTACGTAAGGTCGTCTGGGACGGTACCACCGCCTTTACTAGGTGGTAGGCTCGTACGTAAGGTCGTCTGGGAAGGTACCACCGCCTTTACTAGGTGGTAGGCTCGTACGTAAGGTCGCCTGGGAAGGTACCACCGCCTTTACTAGGTGGTAGGCTCGTACGTAAGGTCGTCTGGGAAGGTACCACCGCCTTTACTAGGTGGTAGGCTCGTACGTAAGGTCGTCTGGGAAGGTACCACAGCCTTTACTAGTTGTTAGGCTCGTACGTAAGGTCGTCTAGTTAGGTACCACCGCCTTTAATAGGCGGTAGGCTCGTGCGTACGGTTGTCTAGTTAGATACCACCGCCTTTACTAGGTGGTAGGCTCGTACGTAAGGTCGTCTGTCGGTCACCTTGTCTAGCACGCAACTGGTCGCTGTAAGTCGAGTATTTATCAATATTTTTCTATCAATGTAAACTTTGCACTAGTTGGACAATAAATGCAGCGTTTTGATATGTTTTTCCGCGTCTAGCCGGCGACCGAATGAGCAATGGCGGATAGTAATGTGTGTGTTGAGTCTATACACCTATTTTTAATGTGAGTACACAAATTGTGGGGACAGTTTTAGATTAGATGATACCTAATACGCTACAAGGCATAGCTGTGCATTTATAATATTAATCGAAATGTTGTCAATAACCATTTTCATGCTAATACCTTTGGCCTATGTTATCGCAACACTTGTGTAATGACCCCGAAAACTAACTTTTTGGTAATTTATAACACTAATTATACGAAAACAGCCAATACGGTTTTGCTAATTAACGTGATTACAAGTTTAAATTAAGAGTCGACTAACTCAAGTAAGTAGCGGGCTCAGTTATGCTATAATCGTTGCCCTGTCTCTTGGATCTCTCCTGGATCTTGCATAATATATTTTAAGTGTATCATAAAGATTTGAGTTTCTGAAATATACAGAAAACGAAAACTTGTCTCTAGTTATTGCAAATCAAAAGTTAACGGATCGCGTGAAAACACTCATTGGTTTGACTTTACGTCATTCCAATAGAGTAGATGACACGAAAAGTACTTATATCCGTCGGTTTTGTACATTTATTAGTTAAATGAGGACATATAAAATTGAATATATTTTTTTATTAAACTAACTAAGATGAACTGAAAATTAAGACACAAGCCACGTGACACGCTGAACTCATGACATCACATTCAAGTAAACAGACTTACAATTCTGAATGAATACAAAACGACAACACCTGCAACGTATAATAAAACTTAAAAATGGCAATTGTCGCTGAAATGCACCAAACCTTCGCTTAGTAATAAATAAATTTTTTTTTGCTCGTATTTTTAATTTTCATCCGAGATATGTTGTTTTGTAATTTGTGAATAAAGAATGATAATTATCTGAGTACTATCTCACATGAATAAAACTTACTTCAATATTTTTATTTATATACTAGCTTTCATCGTAGCTTCGCTTGCGAGATTGTAGAAAGTAAGCTAAAGAGCCTAAGACAACGGAACTGAAATACCATCAATTATTTTTACCTCCCGTTCGTGCTATATGTTTTATAGGAGAGGTAAGGATAATTAATTAGTTTTAAAGCGTTAGCTCGTCATGCCTTTACGGTTAATTCACATTGGCGCTAAAGGGAAGGAAACTATGCTTTAGAAAATAGATATAAAGGGAACGTTCTGGCAATCTCACACGACTTCTTAAAAAAATTGAGGATAAAAAAAACTGTTGTTTCGTACTAGTCTTATTCAAATCCTATGGGTCCGGTAACTCTTCATATATTTACATTTAAGGCAGACATTGTTCGAGAAAAAATAATTTATATTTTATTGTGGTAATCATTGTAAGAATACAACAATAATATGTTTCTGAAAATCGTAATAAGAATACGCAATGTTTGCAACGGGGTTTACTTTTGCTAGGGCTTGACACAATAGGGTAGTTGACAACTTCTTATTTTATTTTATAAATAAGCATACAAGAAATATTGCAAAACAAATAGTATGTCTCAAATCAACAGTTTCAGATATAGTGGCATGTTTGATGTTTTACGGCGCATTGTCTAAAAATGCTCCATAAAAAATCTATGGAACAGGTGCCCATACATATACGGCATGTATGGGAATACTGGACAAAATTAATAATAACAATGTAATATGTATGTTTTTATTCATAGTTGTAATCATAATAATAGTTGTTTTAATTGATGTCAGCAATCTAATATCACTAACTTTTTTTATAAATTTTGGAAAAAATAGTCAACTTTAAAAAATTTCTAGACAGTACACGTTCAACAAAATTCCATGTCTTTTAAGTTTAAATAGTTTTTATGAGTAACGGTAGCGTTTATTTTCCGAATTTGTGAAAAGTAGAGAATATTTTTAAACTTAGGCAATATCCCAATTCTAACACAATCGGCGATACTTCGATGCGGCCATCTAGTCATCTAAAAATATAAAACATCGATTCCATTTCCTTTGTAAATGTTATCGTTTCCTACTAAATAATCGATTGGGTTTCACTATGGGACACCACTAGAACTATCTTATTTGAACTATCACAGGACTCCGTCGTGAAATGGACTATAACAGATCATTTGGGTATTAGAATTTAGTACAAAACAACAGATGTTTTAACAAAATCATCCTACCCTTTCGTGCCAGTGTAAATTGTTCCTTATAATGGCAATGCTAGAGTCTAAATTATTCTTTTTTAATCTACTTTGACAATTATGCTTTCTTGCTCCCTCAGCTGGTGACAGAAAGGCCACTTAGAGCGGAGGTGGAGAGAGAGAGACGGCTGTCTCAACGCACTAGTCTTCTCACTTCCTCCGCGCCGCCGTCCAACAGAGATTCTATGGGTAAGTCTTTTAGGCTATCTTGCTGATGTGGATCAATAACCTTTAACACAAATACAAACATTTCATTTTTAATATAGGCATATGTGTTTATTCTAAGGTATAAGGGTAAATTTTTATGTATATGCCAGCCTAGTCCCACTGCTGGGCACAGGCCTTCCTACATGGGATGAGGTATCAGTAACACATCAGGAGCTTGGGCCATAACACCACCACGCTGGCCTAATGCGGTTTGGTGGGCTAAAGCGGTTGCAGTAACAACCGGGACCAACGGCTTAACAGGAGCTCGATATTGTAAATTTTAATTGACCCATCCCGGGTCAATTCACGATTCGGCCATTATAGCCGCGAGGTTGGCATGGCCATGGGAGGTGGTGGGTTGACCCATCCCGGGACCGACCATGGCGAAATTTGCTTTGTTTTAGTAATCCAAACCAGAGCGATCAAACCACTACACCACCGAGCTCCTCGAATAAGTATTATGCTTTTTATTTTAACGCTCTGTTACCTATTTTTATAAAAAAAAATAAGTCTAATGTCCGTCCACCGGTAAATTTTAGATATATGAGTTAGTATATAAATATTTTTACGCTTGTTAATGGGCCTGATTCTGAAGATACACTAAGTTTAAATTTAAGAATAGTTATATCTCTTTCTCGCAATATGTAACAGAAAAAAAATAGCAAGAAATTGTTTAGAGCAGTCAACTAAATTTAGACAGATTTCAAAGGAACCATAGACAATTTTAGACAGCATGTACGGAGGTGCCTTCTAAACACGTTCAATAAGGTCGAAAATTTAATGCACGTTTCTAAATGTAAAATCATATGATAGCCATCCTTTTCATATTCATATTGAGAGAAAGAAATGCACTGAACTTTAATTTAAACTTAGCGTGTGTACTCCAGAATTAGGGCCATTGTGAAATTAACACAATAATATTAACGGAGTAGTTCTTGGCCTCCATCACACCTAAGGGTTAGGGATGATAAGGCCGACATAAACTTGTGACGTCACCTGTTCCGCAAATTCTATATGGAGCGTTTTTAAACAATGCGTCACACATACCACAGTATCTGTGAAGCTATTGATTTTAAACATACTGTTTCTTCTGCAATATTTCTTTATGAGTTCCCAACTTCTTATTTTATTACTTTTCATTTACTTGACGACCGGCCGAGTGGTCTATGCCCGTTGCTATACAGGCTACTCGGTCGGAGGTCCCGGGTTCGAATCCCGGTGGAAGCAAATGTTTGTATGATGAGTACTAGCATTTGTTCACGAGTCATGCATGTTTATATGTTTATTTAGTATATTTCTTATATTTATATACATAATATATTATTATCATTATTTCTCCGTTATCTAGTATCCATAACACAAGCTCTTAATGATGCTTACTTTGGGCTAGATAATAGGTTTGAGTAAATGAATATTTTTATAGCCTAAATAGTTTTTTTATACAACTAGATGATAAACAAGCTGACGGCCCACCTGATGGTAAGAGGTTACCGCCACCTATACACATATTGCAGGTGCGTTGCCTGAAGTTGTCAACTAACCTATTATTAATATTCTCCAGGCACAACAGACTCCAATCAAGACGACGAGGAGCCTCCACCGTTACCAGAGAAGCTCTCCCACAGAAGCATGGACTTGGACAGCGAGAACAACAACGAGGCGCCGCTACCGCCTCGACAAAACTACGACACGGTATGGTCGCCTCGAGGCTCGTTCCTATACAATTCTTTAGCTATGCGGAAAAATCCAGGATCCACGGGAGTCGATAAACCCCCCACGCCCCCACCGAAGAAGAAAAACGCTAATAATAATGTGTAAAAAACTGCTAAGGTACTTTATTTATTGATAGGAAGTTTAAAAGAAATCTTGATCACAAATTAATAGTTATGTTGATATTTTTATTCATTTTTACGTCATATCCCAATGGTTATAAGGTTGATTTCAAATTGTATTTAAGTATGAATGAAGGAAATATTAAGAGCAGTTAACACCGCTGTTTTTTTGTAAATTAACATAAAGATTCAATTAGTACAGCTGTGTCAAATAAGACACTGGTTTTAAGATATTATAACAATGATATAAGGTTCATTATTCAACTGAAATCTATTTGGCCTCTTGTTAAGAATTTTACAAAACTATGTGCTATATAAGTCTTCCGATAAATGAGTTCTTTTTTTGATAGTATAATTATAAAGTTACCCAAAACCATATTATAGTGATTGTAATCATTTTCGAGTATCAATATCATATTTTCGTCAATTTGTTTAATTGTTTAATAGAGAGTAGATAAAACCGCAATACTGTTGTAGAATGTTTGATACGGGCATTCCTTTACTAACTATTAATAATATGTTTTTAAGAAAATTCACATGAATACATCATAATAATAATAATACGTGTCAAACATCTGTTTTAAAGATGGCTACAGACATCGTAGTTTAAATAATATCGAAGTCGATAAAAAAACTTGAACGATTTTAATGCTTCCATATTATTATGTACATTTTAAATTCGAACCCATTAGTCATTAAAATGTAGATCTTAAAGTATTTATTTATTTACATATTACATATTTTTTTTATACTTACGATGACATCATTACAAAAACAAATTACAAAGTGTTGCCATGTAGTAAAAGCCATATTTGACACCCACCATATGTCGTAGTAGTACTTAGAAAAGTGTTACCAATATAAATAATTAGAGATGTATAAAGTAATAATTGTAAAATCTTATTAGTATTCATATATTACATAAAATACATTAAAGTTGTCAATATTTTTAGTATGATTAAAATAGATCAAAGGCATTAGTGTGAGTTTCTGGGTCTCAAACCGTTCCTACCGCGTCTATGTTCAGCAGTTATCGTATAGAACTGACAGCCTCTGAAGTATTGGATTATATAATATGAAATTCATACAGTTTACTCGCTATTTACGGTTAGACATAAAACTCATCAGTGCCAGTGTGATTTTGCGTTTTTCACACCCAACTACAGCGTTTAATTTAGTGTGATATGTAATTAAGTACCGTAACCTTGGTCCTTCTCCCACCTTCCCCCTTCCTATTCAGGAGCACGCGTGTCGGTCTTCGGAGTCATCGATTCACTGTAAGAAAGAAAGAAAGAAAAAATATTTTATTTAAATAGGCCACAAAGAAGCACTTTTCAATCGTCAAAAAAAAACACATTCTTACAACTATCACAAAAAATATATTAACTAACAACGACATAGTCTCTGTCTGTCTGTCATGTCTGAATTTACACCGGTTCCAAATGTTGAACTACCGAGACTGTCTCCACCTTAACATCACGCAAAAAGAAATTTAGTATCTCGTTTCTTTGTCGTACTTCCAGAACTTCGAATTCTTTGCACATTTGTTCCCTCCTTCCTATAACATGGATTCCTTCAAGAAAGGCGTGAAAAGGCACCTTTCGGGCCGGCAAGGTGGAGGCGGCTAGAGCAGTGTCTAAACTGCACTAGCTGTTTTACCGTATGGACTCATGTATTCAGTAAACTATGGTTGCAATTCTTAACTATGGTAGTGAGAATCTACTTTTGAGTTCTACTTGTGAGATTTATAAGTATGCCATCACAATCAGAAACGAACGAAAGTTCTTACTGAGGAAATAACTTTTCACGACTACGAGGATAAAATTAAAATAATACTCTTTATTGAACAACAACTGACGCTTTAGTTGTGTTTGACATAAATCACACAATTAGTCAGCTTATGCTGAATAAAAATTATTATGTGTATTATTTACTTGTGATAGATATTGTATTTTAGAAGCCATTATTTCCAAAGCCGTTTTTGATATTAATTTGTTAAATATTGTTTTTAAAATATACATTTTTTCTAGATACACCGTATCTTACTAATTTTAAATGAAGAGAATTTTTAATGTTTTTGATTGTGAACGAAGTCGAAATCTAAAAATGCTTTCCATGAAATGAAGTTATCATTATCAGACTTGTAAGAGTAATAAAAAATTATACGGCCATCCTGCTCGCACTAGATGGGTGTGAAAGAGAGATATATTATTGTAATATACATATTTTCGCGAGCACCGCACAATTGAAATAAATCCACTTAACCGGGCAGGATTCGGGATAACTCTGTATCTAAGCGTGAATCGGAATACGCACAATGAGAGAAAGAGACGGTAGCTAATTTACAAACAAAGACAACTGCCATCTTTAGTCTTCCCGTGCCCACGATAGCTGTGAAGCTAACGAAACGTCGGGTAATAATAATGTAACATCTAATTAAACGCAAGCTAAATCCGGTAAATTGGTTTTATTTCAAAGTAACTAAATTTGGTTTCGGATGCTCTTAAAATAATTATTTTTGTGGTTACTCAGGCTATAAAAATTATAGACAGTCAAAGAGATGACTGGGTCTATTTTGAAATAAGTATTCATTATTCTCTACATATGTTTTGTGAAATAAATGTTTTATGTGATATTGTGTAAATAATACCTTAAGTTAAGTATGTTTTGAAATCAGTATTGGTTATTACGGCTTTTTACAATCAATTTCTCTGTTTCTCAAATTGACTAAAAATTCTGATGTTATCATAATAATCTTTAGTTTTACGTCCACAGTTTGTTTATCTAAGATTGTATCTGAAAAACAAAGTTGGAAATGGTCTGTAAATATCTATTGGAGTCAATTTTGCCATCTATAATGGACTGCCTGCGCACGTTTGACATTATACAGTTGACAGAACATCAAGAGTAACAGTTAGACCTTGAGACCACCCTTACTGCGTTCGTAATAGAGGCGGCTTTCCTAGTGCAACTGTTACACTTGACGTGCTGCCTTCTGTACAGTTGCGATAATCATAGGGGTTATTGGTGATTTTAATCACTGATCATGCGGCATTCGATAACTTCAACCTTTCATACCAAATATTTCAAATAACATTGGTTTTATTTGATTCTTTCGCGTCTGATTAGGTAGTGTATGTTTTATTTTGATCGACAAAAAATGGAGCCCATATGTCTCCCGTGGTCGGACAGCCTTCCAGTTACTCGCTACATCCAGTAACAAGTAACTAATTGAATATTCGTGTACAGATAGCATATCAAGAGTAACACGCCAGTTTAAGGAAAAGACTTAAGATTCAATCCATTTTATTGCATTTCCACAATGAGTTATTATGAGGTCTTAAATATTATATTTTGTACATCATTACATCATACAGCCCGACTCTGTCGGGCACTGTATTAGAAGAGATAAACACATATCAAAGTGTTCATCTTGTTTTGTAGGCGAGTGTACACGTAACCTGACTTGATAATGGTGAAAATCCTTAATAATATGAAATTGCTGAACATATTCCCGCTGAGATAACCAGTGTCGCCACGCCACTCCAAAAATACATAAATACATTTTTTTTATACAACTATATGACAAATAAGCTGACAGCCTGATAGAAAGCGGTAACCGCCGCCTATAGACACCTGCAATAACATGGAAAAATCACGTGATATTGCAGGTGCGTTGTCATCCTGCGGCCTAAGATGAAATGCCGTCCATGCCCAGTAATTACACTGACTACCTTTCCCTTCAGTCCGAAACACAGCGAACTGTTTCACGGCTGAAATAAGAAAGGCGGTGGTAACTACCCAGATGACCCTACATACGGGCCTACCACCTAATTATAATTATTTAAAGAAAAAATCTGTCATATACAAAAATAACATTTTGTGATTTTCATGCCATCATAATGAAAAAGTAATTTACCTAGTCATCGCCAGATTACTTCGTTAAACTATTGACAGAAGAATGAGCGGGAGACTCGTGAAACCCCAATTGGTAACTCTAGATACGTATTAGTCCAATCTATCCTATGAGTTCACAAATAAAACTAAATTGCCAAAAATTTCCTAATTTTAACAGATGGAGATGTTTAACCTGGTCGGAAACATCTCCATTAAGAAAATGTATGTATTTGTTGTAAGACAAACATGTTGGTTCTTTTATAAGGTACTGTCGCGTGCTTAAAAATTATAAATATTATGTAAGTAGACGTTTCTGATATAAATATCAATTGACTCTAATATCATATACAAGACAGCTCAAGAACAACTCTTGTTTTCTATGTAATAAATGACTAAAGTGTACATATATAATTTGTTGTATACATATTCTATAGACGTGGCTGTATTTATTAGAAGTGTTTATTATATTACATGCTTTCACAGTGGCATTAATCGGAAAAATATTTCGGGGACAGTTTGTAGATATGAACGGAATCAATACTGAATTAGTTCTGATTTTAAGCCGCTACAATATAAAAATTTCGTACTTTTATTTGTAATGGCATAAAAGATGTTATGGATGTGAAAATCAGGATACATTTCTTTATTTTTTTTATCTAGAAATGTCTCGAACCAGAAAAACTAAAGAAACCATTAAAATTACAAAAATAATAATGTGAACTATTTAAAGATTCGACACGATACATTTGTTTTCTAAAAGTTGTCATAAAAATAAGAATGCCTAAGATTAATAGTAAACGTTATTAGGTATTCAATACGAAATTACTTAAATAAATTAAAACATTGGCTGTATTAGTTCATAGAAATTGTTTGCCACTTTCTAAAATATCGTATTCATTTAATAATTTCGTGACATTTCTATGAAATAATGCAGCCAATGTTATATTATTTCATAGAAATGTGATAAAATAATCAAGCGAATTAGATGTTTTTGAAAGTGGCAAACCATTTACATGAACTAATATAGTCCATGTTTTAATTTATTGTCGTATTGACGCACCACTCTGTATATCATTAATGTTCACCATCGTCTCGAAACATTGTTTTGTAATTCTAATAGTTATTTTTTAATAAAATGATCTATGTCTCGCGATCGCCATTATGTATTTTTTCGTCGCTTTGAGTCAATTATGTCTCTATTCCTGTCTTGGCTGAAAACTCGTTTTGATGTAGTGCCATATCAGAATTTAACGAAGTATCAGCTGGGTGTCACTGGCCATGTTCAACTGATCACAGTACTAATTCATCATACATAACGCAACGCGAAAATTATAAATCTCATTTTGAATTTAAGCTGTTATTTTATTAAGTTGTTATTTTTTTCGATAACTTCTCGAGGTACGGCTTTTTAAAATAATCAATACACCCACGTGCCTTAGACGAATTACAGGAGATAAATCCTGCTCGGTCATTGTTTAAACGTTTAAAATTATTAGACATTTTGACAGATGTCAAGTGTATTTAATAATACACTTGGCACCTGTTATAATAATTTTTGTTGCGGACTGTACCTGTATAGTGACGTGTCGTCCTGTTTTGGCCATATCATGCACCAAATATTATACAAATCGTTATTTTGTGTGTATATTTTATTGTATATTAATAGTGATGAGTAAATAGATAAGAGATATTATTTTGTACTCAACTTGTAAGAAACGTAGATATTAATAATATCGAGCAATAAATGATTCCTTGTCATTCTTGTATTTTTATTTTAAAAAAAATAGTTCTTATCTATATTCGAACTTACCCCGTATCACTATTTATTACGGGGAATCACAGTGATGGAGAACACATGCTAAATCTAAAGACCTCTCTGGCGGGACACTTCCCCTAGAGGTGATGCCTGGCGATGAGAAATCCTCCAGAGGCGAATTCACCCCTCAAGGCTTGAGGACTCATCAAGGTTCTCGCCTCAGTTACGCTGTAAAAGCCATCTGCAGCCAACGGCAATAGTCCGTCCAAAAAAAAGCTAAAGTTAAGTTCAGTGCATCTCTTTCTCTCAATATGATTAAATAGGATGGCTGTCAAATAAGTTGACGATTAGAAACGATTAGAAAATGCAGTGTTTAGGAAGCACCTCTTTACATGCCGTCTAAAAATGTCTATCGTTTTTTTTAAAACCTATCTTAATGTAGTTGATAGCTCTAAACAAATTCTTGCTTTCTTTTTCCTATTACATTTTGCGAGAAAAAGATCACTGTACTTAAATTTAGATTCAGAGTGTGGGCCTGATTCTGAAGACACACTTTAATTCTAAATTTAAGTACAGTATATCTCTTTCTCGCATTATGTCATAGGAAAAGATAGCAAGAATCTGTTTAAAACAGTCACTTAAATTTAGATAGATTTCAGAGAAACCATAGTAAACACTGCATTTTAGCACGTTCAATAAGGTCGAAAATTGAACGCACCTTTCTAAATGTAAATTTATATGACAGCCATCCTTTTCGTATACATTTTGAAAGAAAGAAATAGACTGAACTTAAATTTAAACTTAGCATGTGTTCTCCAGAATTAGGGCCTGTGTCTTCAGAATTAGGTCCAATAATTACACGATTATATCACTGTAGTGATAAAATTGTATCAATCAATCAAATATTCTTTATTGCATAATAGGACATAAAATCAACAACAATGCAAATAAGAATAACTCAACACTTAGCGGCCTTATTGCTAAGCAGCAATCTCTTCCAGGCAACCTGGAGTGACAGGTAATAATTCAAGAGGAAATAAAAAGAGTGTGTGCAAGAAAGACAATAACATTAAAAAAAATACATATTGTATCTTTGAAACAGGTGATATTTTTTATTAGGTAGCTACTCTTGACTGCAATTAATTTAGATACTGACAACTTTGAACTAAATGGTCCGAAAAGTACAGACAGCATAAATATTTTAATATTAATAAAATTTAAGGGGGCAAGAGTTACCTCTGAAAATTTTACGTCTTTCAGACCACTTATTTTTTGATTAAATATAAAAAACATTATCATACCTGCTCATTGACAACACGAACATGTGCGTCGTACGTATGACACATTACATTTATAATAATAATAATAATATATCTTATTTTGGAATTCTGTACCACCCGATATATTAATATATTGAAAGAGAGAAAAGCAAAGAAAATACATTTATTGCAAATATGTACATATGATATTTTGCTAATGTGAGAGATAAGAACAAAGGAATAAAATACCACTTTGTCAAAACAAAGAGAGAAGGAAGCCGATGGATGAGGGCAGCGCAGGACCGATTGATCCGATCGTGTTGAACTCTATCGAAGGCTTTTTTATAATCGACAAAACACATAAAACATCTTGCCGCATGTCCATTTTTGGACCAGAATCTGTAGTGCAAAAAGATTATTTGATATAAAATTTTTTTTTACAATTTTTAGTGATAAATTTTTTAAGGTCGAAGCTAGACGGGTGACCGTCAACTTATATTGTTTCCTACTATCGTATCGTTCCACTAAAAAGTCACAGGAAAGCAAAAAGTTTGGAGATCTTTGGGGAGGCCTATGCCCAATAGTGGGCTTCTCTGATGAAGATGATGATGAAAATAAAGATACGCCGTACATAAGGAAAATTTCTTATTAAATTTTGATGAAGCAAAAACCAATTGCACCACGTGAACAATTAATTTCAATGGTTCCATAGGTTATTCACTGACTGAAAATTACACCAATTTCACACCACACTGACCCACAATAATAATTTAGAAACCATTATAATAAACACGGAAACTACAGTCAAACCGCGGCTTAGCTCTCACGGTGGATAATCGTTTAGGCACCATTTGTTAATGAATTAAAAATATGTCATGTTTTATACAATTTTAGGTAGGTAAGAATATTTTTAAAACTTATTATTTTTAACATTTTTTTATATACCTACACAGCACGACAAATGAATCAACACCACCTTATGTAAACCAGTAAGAAGAGTCAATATGCGAAGACGGATAGTGCAGTTCAGATACTGCTCAAGCCGCGTCCACCTCGCCGGTCCAAAAGGTGCTTTTTCACGCCTCTTTTGAAGGAACCCATGTTATAGGAAGGAGGACACATGAACACATGGTGCCATAACTAATGTACGCGGAAGTTAAACGCCCATTATCCAATGTACCTACTCAATCTGCTCACTTAAGCTATTATGTACTTGATTACTTATGCCTAAGATTCGAATATTGAATTAAACCTTCAGGTGGCTTCGCACTTTAGGTACTTACATTTTTATAGAACTAGATGACAAGCAAGCCGAGGGCCCACCTGTCTTATCTCCCATATAGTCACCAGCAATAACAAGAAAAAATTACATGGTATTGCAGGTGCATTGTCTTCCTAATGCCAAGATTAAAATTACCTTCCATGCCCAGTAATTGCACCGGCTACCTATCCCTTCAATCCGAAACACAGCGAACTGTTTCCACGGTTGAAATAGGAAAGGCGGTGGTACCTACCCAGATGACCCTACACGAGTATTTGGTGCATTTAGAGTTCATGAGTCACTTGCAATAGATACGAATGTCTAAATACATAATACTTATTCACGAAGGAAGAGTACCTATGTCTGTAAGAATCATTCTGTGATAATAACAAACAACAAATCTGATTCACCGTACAAATTGTGTCAAAAGTATAATCTTAATATAGGTAGTAATCTTTCTGATAAGAAAGGATGCTGTGACAACATTAGAATTAAGATAACTTATTGTATCTATCATGGTACACTCACGTCATTTAAGTATATGTGTATGTTTGCACTCATACAAACATCTGCCTTTACCGGAAGCGAACCTGGGATCTCTGGATACTAATCACTCCACCAGCCGCCTGCGCCGTCAATTGGTGTCATGATTTTTACGGCCCGCCTGATGGTAACCGGCTACCGTAGTCTATAGACGCTCGTAGCATCTTAGGCAATACCCACGCCTTGTTACGTAACCTATAGAATAGAATAAAACTTTATTCAGCAACGGTATTATCTGTCAAACAGAGCTGCGGCGCTAGCAGTACGCAACGCCCGACGCTCTGTTTGACGACTAATACCGTTCATAGTACAACACAATTCGACGGTATAGCGCGGCGTCAGACTAGCGCTCTGACGCGCACCAAGTACGCGTTCTGTTTGGAAATGCCTTGATAGATGCTGGCAGCACCTAAGGCACTTCTCACGCATTGTTACGTAGCCTATAGACGATCGTAGCACCTAAGGCACTACTCGCGAATTGTTATGTAGCCTATAGACGATCGTAGCACCTTAGGCACTACTCACGCATTGTAACGTAGCCTATAGACGATCGTAGCACCTTAGGCACTACTCACGCATAATTACGTAGCCTATAGGCGATCGTAGCACCTTAGGCACTACTCACGCATTGTTACGTAGCCTATAGACGATCGTATCACCTTAGGCACTACTCACGCATAATTACGTAGCCTATAGGCGATCGTAGCACCTTAGGCACTACTCACGCATTGTTACGTAGCCTACAGACGATCGTAGCACCTTAGGCACTACTCACGCATTGTTACGTAGCCTATAGACGATCGTAGCACCTTAAGCACTTCTCACGCATTGTTACATAGCCTATAGGCGATCGTAGCACATTAGCCACTCACGCATTGTTACGTAGCCTATAGACGATCGTAGCACCCCGGGCACTACTCACGCTTGTTGCCGTAGTCTATAAACGATCGTAGCACCTCGGGTACTACTCATGCGCTGCCTACCCTGTACAAATCAAGAGAAAGCGATGCTGGCAGCATTTAAGAAAAGCCCCTGTGTAGGCATTTGGGAAAAGGAGAATGCAAGCTGCATAGTACCTTATTTTCTGCTCAATGGCGCTTAGCCGGCTTACACTAGAAAGTTCCAATATCTTCAAAAGTGGACTGTATTTATTTTTAACAAAAATAAAACCGACTTCAAAACATTAAAAAGGAAAAAAATTATTAAATTTCATTACCTAAGTACCTACGAACCTCCTAAAATGTATTTTTTGGAGTTGGTGCTAAGCTGTTTCCAGAGACAATAGAAAATGAAGCACCAACACCAAAAATACATTTTTTTTTTTTATACAACTAGATGACAAACAAGCTGACGGCCCACCTGGTGGTAAGCGGATTTTTTGAGCGGTGGTACATTTTGGGAGGATAGTACTTAGGAACTAAATTTTAATTATTTTTTCCTTTTTAGTGGTTTGAAGTCGGTTTTATTTTTGTTAAAAAATATTTTTAAGTAGGTATGTACAATCGCGGTCTAAAAATGTTAATCATTTTTCAAATTAGATTCTCGGTCACACGGAGAGCAGTAAAAACTGAAATGCTAAGTCAAGATACTTATTACTTTTTAATATTTGATAAGCACCTTTTTACTAAAAGAGTAAATGACTTTTTTTTGATCAACTCACATCTTAATTTAAAATTGAAACAACTAAAATGAAATGCATCTGTTACAATGACATCGCAATGCGACCGATTTTCGTGTGTGAAAATGTGTCTATTCAGATTATATAATCGACCCTGTGACTCAGATTTGTGCATGCAATTATAAACTTTAAGGTGGTATCATTACTTACAAATATTTTCTTCAAAAATAATACCAGGAATTCAAAATGAAATTAGGACTTGTTTATTTGGATTCGAGACAAACATCAGAAGATATTTATACTGTATTACTAACGACGAGACAATTAACAAACAGCGGCTAAATGCCGGGAAATGTAGCTATTGTTTGCGCTTTATCTATACTTACATTTTTCAGCGATAGACAACCACACCGTAACACATTCTGTTGCCTAAAAATTAGCTACAATGCCTATAATAATTCTTTTAGGCTGTGACTTTATTTTGCAATATTTTTTTTAAAATTGGCTTCCGTTTGATTTTACAGCAGCTAAGAGGGGGTGGAGCATATACTAGAGATATAGGTAGACTAGTAGAGATAATAATCAGTTAGTGGTGATTTTCATAAAATATTCCTTTGTGTACCTAATATTATGAAAAGTTTGTCTTCAATAAACCAGGCTAGATTTTGTAATGTGATTCGTGGTTATCTTTTATGTTTTTCAGACAGCCCGTCCCGTTTTCACCCACAACAGGGATCAGCGGCCTAACGAACCTTCCAAAGCGTTTCAATAAGACTAAAAATAAGCGTTTTAATTAGACTAAATTTCCAGCTAATGATTCATTATAATAGAAGATCTATTATAATGAATCATTAGCTGGATATTTAAATAACGTCATCAAAGACCTTTGCTCCCAAATGTTCACTTGACGTTTTCTTCAAATTGAAATGCCTATTGTGTTATTTAAAAGGAAATATTCTAGATCATTGTCACGAGGTATGATGGGCATCACGCATAGAGACAATGATCTTAGAGACAGCGCTACCATTTTGAAAAGTTTTCCGATGTTACCGACCGAAATTGCGTTTGTTTCTTGTTTAGATAAATGTTTGAGGTATCCAGTTGGTGTATTTCTTTTAACCCATCAGCATAGAATAATGATTATACTATCAGTCAAAAAGTAAGTTTGGAGGTATCACACATACACATCACCAGCCTATGTACGTCCCACTGCTGGGCACAGGCCTTTCTACATGAGAGAAACACATGAGAAGTTTGGGCCAATACACTACCACGCTGGCCCAATGCGGGTTAGTGGGTTAAAGCAGTTGCAGGAACAACCGGGACCAACGGCTTAACGTGCCTTCCGAAGCACGGAGGAGCTCGAGATAACAAACTTTCGAAATCGAACGATCGAAACCAGAGCGCTCAAACCAATACGCCACAGAGCTCCTCAAATATGGAGGTATACCTACTCTTAAATTTATTTATTTTTGTTTTTGTATTAGCTTTACTATCCAAAAAATTGTGTCAAGTAGGAGGTAGAGCACACTTAATTAGGACTCCCTTAAACTTGCGGAACATACATGTGGATGACTCGGACATCCCTTATCATCCAAATGTATGTTCCGCGAGTTTTTGAAGAGTTCGAGTAGTGATTTTTTTTATACCACTAAGGTGGCAATCAAGCATACGGCCCACCTGATGGTAAGCGGTTACCGTAGCATATGGACGCTTGCACGATTTGTTTTGTGTTTTATAAATCTTTAAAAAGTAGAGACGATTAGTTACAGCGACGTGAATTGTTGAGACACATTGTCATGTTTGATTGTTTCACTATATGCTTATACAGAAGGAGCTCGGTGGCGTATTTGTTTGAGCGCTATGGTTTTGATACAAAAAACAAAGCAACTTTCGCCATGGTCGATCCTGGGATGGGTCAATCAAAGTTTATTATCTCGAGCTCCTCCGTGCTTCGGAAGGCACGTTAAGCCGTTGGTCCCGGTTGTTCCTGCAACCGCTTTAACCCACCAACCCGCATTGGGCCAGCGTGGTGGTGTTATGGCCCAAACTGCTCATGTGCTTCTCCCATGTAGGATGACCTGTGCCCAGCAGTGGGACGTATATAGGATGGTGATATTGTAGATGATGTTTATACATACTCTTGTTTGTAAAAAGGTAGTATGTAAAGTTGATGATGGTTGATCGCTTGAATGATGAATATGATGATACACAAAGTTCTAATTAACTAAACAATTATGAATTTCTAACAAATTCATCGTTTGTTGTTTGGAACATTTAACACCATTATAAATTTAAGAAATGAATTGTTCACGAGCTTTAAAACTTCATTAAATGCATTAATATTTATGAGATTACAATAAGAAAATATGTTATGTTTAAATAAAAGTAAAAAAGAGGAGCGGGTATGAATAATGATGTATAAGTAGTTATACAGGTTGGTGACGACAATAAAACATGGGCTGTATTAGTTCAAAGAAATGTTTTGCAGCCTTCCTAAACATTTTATTTATTTGATAACTTTATAACATTTCAATGAAATAAAGCAGCCAATGCTATATTACTTCTTAGAAACGTCATGAAATTATCAAATGACTAAGAAGTTGTAAAATATTTTTATGAACCATCAAATCCCATGTTTGTATTTATTACTTGTCTAGAAGGATTATTGTTTCGTTCGTCTTCTAAGATCCAAATCCCTTCAGTAAAAATTTTAAACAAAAATTAAAACCGACTTCAAAAACTGAAAAGGATAAAATAATTAAATTTAAGTAGGTACTCATCCCCTAGAAACATATTTTTGGAGTGGGTGCTTCACTTTCTATTGTTTTTGGAAACCACTTAGCACCAACTCCAAAAATATGTTTCTAGGGGATGAGTACCTACTTAAATTTAATTATTTTATCCTTTTCAGTTTTTTGAAGTCGGTTTTGATTTTTGTTTAAAATTTTTTTTTCACAATTTTTAGTGGTAACTTTCTACGGTCTAAGCTAGATGGGTGACCGTAAACTTATATTGTTTCCTACTATCGTATCGTTTCACTAAAAAGTCATTTGAAAAGCAAAAATTCAAAAATTCCGTATATGTAGACGACTTAATAATTTAAGTTTTTTTAAATTTAAAACCAAAGTACCCAACTGTTTTTGAAAAAAATTTTATGGGACCAAATGGCAACTATTCCGCATCGAACAAAAAAAGAGTCATGTAAATTGGATCAGTAATCTCGGCGTAATCGGTGTACATACATAGAAAAAAAAAAACCGGCCGAATTGAGAACCTCCTCGTTTTTGAAGTCGGTTAAAAATAAAATGATTTGCACTTACCGGAATGATCTACTATGGATGAGTATAGGAAGAAACACAAAAATCGTATCTCGCCCGCTAGCAATGACTCGTGACTCTCATGTTATAAAATCTTTCACGTTTTAAATGTATGAAGACGCATCAAATCTTGTAAGTATATTGTGTGACACATGCGTTATCTTCAAAGCTACTAGGCGGTAGCCAGATAACGACTTTTATAGCAACAGGAACTTTGACAAAAAAATAATTATTTTACAGAAGTTAAACCATCCATTCTGTATTTAGAATTAAGCTACACAATCGGTGGAATTGCTAAATTTTATACATACCTTCGAGTATGATTTGGAAATTGCCGCGGGCCTATTTTAACCATTTTTTTTTCCTTTTATTTGTTTTAAACTAGTATGGTAATTAAAATTTAATATCACGATGTTTCCAGACCCTTGGAAATTTCGGCAGAACATATATTATACATAATATCTTGATAATATATAGATAGATAGAATAAACTTTATTGAACACCAAAAATTGCAGATAAAAAATAATGCTTAAATTAAATTGTACAAGGGCGGTCTTTTCGCTATATATATAGCGGTCTCTTCCAGAAAACCTTTAGATGGACAGGATAGACGATGAATGGGTAAAGTCGTCGCGGCGTACCATAAAAGTGAAATATAGTCATAAATAAATATGAAAAGGATAATAAACGATAAAATGATTTTTGAATATATCCCGAGAAAAGACATAGAACACTTAGGCTTTTGATCTGTACCGATATACAAGCGAGCACAGCCACAGGGAGTGTGGTACCCAATCAACAAACTTCAAACAGGAATAACACTGCATCCCGCAATCATCAGCACCAGCCTATATACGTCCCACTGCTGGGCACAGGCCTTCCTACACGGGAGAAGGACATGAGGAGCTTCCCGCAATCATGCCATCATGAAAATAGTTTACACGAATAATGCTTACCCGAATCAATGTGCCACGAAATAACGCAACCGTGAACCAATGCGCTACGGATGCATTTTGAACCCCCGACGAAAAAAGAGAATGGTATAAGTTTGACGTGTCTGTCTGTGTATCTGTGTGTCTGTCTGTGGCATCGTAGCTCCTAAACGGATGGACCGATTTTGATTTAATTTTTTTTTGTTTAAAATAGTGGTGGTGATGGTTCTGAGCTATAATTTATGAAGATCAGTTCAGGCGTTTGATGACTATCAGCTCATTTTCTTCATTATAAAACGTTTTTACTAACTTTCACATATTGCATTGATTTGAAATTTGCTGTACTGTCAATTCGGTGATATTCCCATGGCATACTAACCTTAAGTCGATCCAATACCATCAAAAAGTCTGCGGGATGCTTGATTCTTCAGAAACTTACAGCAGATATAGCGTGTTTGGGCTCTTAAGAATAGTCTCAATGAGATGGTGTTCGATAGATGATTGATGAGGCCGGAGGTTAATTGAAATTTTTAATTTTATATGTTTATTGTCGCCCAAAGTCAAAAACCCAGACTGTAAAAATATATCTAAAATCATGTTTCAAGTTTCGTGATTGGGTACAACACGCCAGCAGTGCGATTCACTAACAAAATCATTCGCCATCGAGCTCGACGATGTGCTACTATTGACTGGGCATATACCTTAAGCGTCGGTTATAAAATATTATTGCATTAGCGTCTATTCAAACGTGAGTTAAGGCGCGTTCAGGACCTAATACCAATCCATAGCCGGTTCAAAAATCAGGCTATAGAATGTGCTTGCCGCTGTTTTTCGTTCCTGAAATAAACTTATTATTTTGTGGTATTTTTCAATTTGACCCCACGGAACTGTGTATAGAAGCGTCTGGCCAAAACTGGATTCATTCCAGTCCAGGATCAGTTCAAATAATAAATCGATTTCTAACACATACGTTGTATTTACTAATCATTTATACCTTATTATATTCTGTGACAGCTTTTTCACCTCCTTTAAAAGATAGCACTATACAGAAGCTTGTGTGAAAATTATCACTTTGTGACGTAGACAATATAGTTAAAAATCATTTACAGAAGACAATGCACAAAAGTATAGCTGAAATTGGAACTTATCTCGTTGTAAGAGGAGCGAATATTGCTGACATTGTTATTTCTGGTGTGTTGCCTGTAGCCCATGGTTACCATGTTATTAGTATGGTTTTAAGTAGACAAATATGGCCAGTGATAAATAGGATGTAACAAAAAAATGTCTTTCAAAGATCCAGTCAAGTACATAGAGTCAAATATGGAATCGAAATGTTACCAACTCATTTTTGGGATGACTATTTTTCATATCTACTTTTTATTATTATTATTATAAACAGGGTAGGTCCTGGCTTTCATCTGATAGTAAGCCAGCAGGTGAGATGAAAGCCAGGACAAAGACAGGCTCAATGATGATAAGGTGAAAGTTACACCCAGAATCCTCAACCGGGTCCATATAAGCTCACCTAAAGCTTTTTACACGAAATTGTTATTCCTATCGATTTGTAATCGGAATGATCACTCTTCCTAAAAATTTTATTTCTAAAGTTTTCAGTCATGTAGCGAGCTTACCCAGAAGGTGCCTATTTAATCCAGGTTTGATGGGATTCAGGTAAAATGCAGAAGGAAACACCGAAGTCGGCAGAGCATTCCGCTCCCTGGCGCATTATAAAAGATGAAAATATTTAAAAAAAAATAGAAGAACAAAGGACAAGGAGGCAGGCAATTTCTCTACCATCAAAAAAAGGCTAAAAAGTGACCTGAAAAATTTCAAAAACCTACGAATTCCAATTTTAATTGTTTTTGTGTGTCACAGTTTGCATAGCACTAAGTTACGTGTTGCCTGTCCTGCAGCTTATCAGACAATCCGATGTCTTTGTACTATCATTTTAGGTGCTGTAAATATTACAATAAGCAGGATTTTGTAATGAGTGACTCAAAAGTGACGCGGGACAGATAGCACCACGTGGTCTATCGGAGAACGAGCGACGTCATTGAGTCAGTGCCAGTGATAATAATTGTCGGTAATAACGATTAACTTTGTGCAGTGGTCACTGAGACTGTATGTTATATCGTCCCGTTGCAGACGAAATAATACTACCTGTCGTTATCACCCAGCGGCGCGTAAGGTCGCCAGAGCTCAGAGTTTTGTTTCGGACAGAGTAATTTCTGAAAATCAAGAGTTTACGCGACCTAAAGAACCTCGTAGCCGATTTAAAATACTATTTCTTGCTTTTGATTTTTAACGAAAGGCAAAGCAATAGTGTGAAAGATGCTACGAGGTTCTATGAGGCTAAGGTACAGGCTACGAGCGGCTATGAGGCTACGCTGCATGCTACGAGCGTCTATTAGGCTACGGTACATGCTACGAGCGTTTATTAGCCTACACGGTAACCGCTTACCGTCAGGGATGTCGCTGTCGTAGGTACGCTTGTGTGATATCTTTGTTTCACAAAAATACTTAACACTTAAAGTTATTGAAAAGAATTTTGCTACAACCATTTCTTTCTTTACTAAAAATATAATTATTTTTTATTTGACTTTGGTTCTTCTGCAAGGTATACGGAGCGCCAATTTGTTAATTAATAAGTAATTTGACATTGCGACAAAAAAGCTGCTGTTTGTTAGCGTTTCTGAATATCGCGTATTAGATTTTTCTTCATTTTACTGGAAGAAGAAAAAGTTAATATCTAGGATATTTCTACACATTCCTTTGACTGTACTTGTTTTTGGATTTCTCTGGGTGTTGTTTAGTGAGAATCTAGTATACGCGAATCAGCGCTTAGAACCCGCTAGCGCGATATTTCCATTTTGCGCCTTTTGTTCACACGCGGTATTGCAGACGATATTATAATTTAGTATCTATGAAACCGCAGATTTTTTGTATGCTGGTGGTCCTAATCACACTTTTTTGACAGTTGCTCGGAAAAGTTAGACATCTTCCAGACCTCATTTATTTTAAATCAAACATAAATGTTAACAAATAAAGAAAGAAAATGATGAAAAAATTAAATGCTCCAGGCGGAAATCGAACCGTGTCTCCTGGAGTCCGGCCACACGCGATTACACTAGGTATAACCTACCAATTTCTTCACCGCCTTCTACCTTTTTTGTGTTGCCATAAAAACGTTAAAAAAGGTTAGTAGACGGTAAAGAATTTTATGTAATGTATTTTAGTTCTTTCGTTAATTTGTTGTTATGTCAATAAGATTAATTTGGAATTTAATTCGAATTGCCTCTCTTAATATTTGTTATGTCCGTCAGGGCCCGCAATTTAATGATCTGTTTAGCTTTGAGCCTTTTTAACACCTGTATGACATTTTGGAATGCAAATAAATAAATAAAAAAGAAATTGGTAGGTTAAGCTGAAGAAAATGGAAGGTAAGAAGAGTCCAGTTTCGTGCCTGTGCCAAAAAAGAACAAATGACTTTGCAGGGCTTGATGAGAAGCATATTATAAAGCGCTGTAGAGTCATTAGTTTTTTTGCGTTTGTAAAAAAAAGCTTAGCGTTGGGACCTACATCTCCCTTTAGGGACATGTCAATTATAGTTGTTTGAAGTTGAAGTCCACAAAGGATATGGTAAAGTCTTAGGCCAGCCAAGAGCACCATTTCAGATTGTAGACAATAATATGACAATAATAAGTGTACCTACTGAATAATATGGTTTACATTAAATAACACAAAACCATTTTATATTATTGCATAAAAATTACAAAATGAAATAAGTATTGTATAAAATTGCAACATAGAAGTCATAAAAGCACCCAAAAGTGCATAGTCCACAGAGCCACAAAAACGCTGTTAAAGAGTTGACTTTAATGGCATATTGACATTTATAAAAATTGTCACTTCGCATTTTCATCCGTGAAAGTTTTGGGTGCGCTGAAGTGATTTCGTTGTTTTTTGCAATTGTTTCTAAAAAATAAATTTTAACATGACATTGACATTTTGTTTTCTTCAAAATGGCGACCTCTGTTATGTTTTTCAGCAAATTAAATTACTTTTTTCCCGCTTCTATCAGTCAAAATTTATGGAAATGTAGACCTATAGTAGGCGTCTCCAGTACTGTCATCTGCATAGCAATGCAGTCCACCAATAGACAGCATGTCATTGACGTAAAGCAGAAACAGTGTTGGAGACAGAGCCTTGCGTTAATGTCCATGCTATCCGAGCCACTGCCGTCAACGATGGCTCTTATGGATCTCCTAGACAAAAAGCTAGCAACAAATTTGCACAACCCCTTAAGGAACTACGAAAGGAGACCCCTACGACGGACTAGATAGAGCGCCTTCGCGTTATCTAGGCCAGTGGTTGGCAAACTTATTAGCCAAAGACCCAAATATGAACATTACAACAATTTAAAAAAATCTGGGAGCCAAATCTGCTTGCTTAGTAAACTTTTATTAGACTAAATAAGTAGTACAATAAACAAAACAAAATTTCATACTTAATAAATATTTATTACTTTTGAGTAAGTCAGGTTTGTATGTTGTTGTTTTTAATTTTAGGCATGATTCCAGTTCTCATCAATAAGACTTATTCCTTACCAAGTTTTTTTTAAATGAAAATATTATTGCGTCTTCCGTGGATATTTGTGCCAGAGCCGCACTTTAGGAGCCAAAGAGCCACATGAGGCTCTGGAGCCGCACTTTGCTGACCATTGATCTAGGCTAACAGCCGATGCCTCACTTTAACTCTCAATGGCAAGAGCCATGTGTGTTATTATTTGTACTTGTATTGTTACTATTGTGTTCACGCATTCTTATCATTTAGATATTCCTGAACCTTTTGCACTTTTTAAAGTGCAATGGCAGTTCCGTTCTCATCGGCGCGACGCATGTTCATATAAATATATTGGAGCTTGTTGCGTTCAAATCAGTCGCTAACGTGTTTTCCGCGCGCTCGGTCGTTCGCGTGACAATAATTCCTTCGGTTGATGTGTTTGTTTGTTTATATTTTCTGTTAAGTGTATTGAAGATAGAATTTCAATGTAAGTTTTTATATTGTGTTCTGTTGAAGTTATTTTAAGTTAAGGTGTGATGGTTCTTAATTTGATGTGTGTTAAAAATTTCAAAATTATTTAATTTTAAAAAATTCAAAGTCTAAATAAACATGTTATAAAAATAATTAGGTAAAACGTTTGGCAATGAAGGAGTTATATTTTTCAATATCAATATAAAAGGAATTATTACTGAACTATTAAAACTAAGCTTTTTTCGCCCATTGAAACGTTACTGCGATGAAAATATTAAAATCATCGTCATCACCAGCCTATATACGTCCCACTGCTGGGCACAGGACATCCTACATTGGAGAAACATTTATATATGTTTCGATAAACAGTTTCTTCGATAAAATTATAGTAATATAAAATATTAATTCGATGATTGTTGATGGGTTGTTGAAGTTGTTGATGATTGATTGTTATTGATGACCGTTATTCTGATAACTAAACCAAGTTTGTAACATTTTTTCCATAAAACGTTTTAAGACTGTAAATGGTAATGATTGGTTACGAAATACAATTTCAAAATTATTGTCTAATATTTTTAGTCGTCAGAAAAAGATTTATAAAAAGCCCAAGATAGGTAAACTAAAAACGTTTCTAAAGAAATATAAATTATTTAACTTATGTTTAAGGTTTCATTGAAATATTATGTATTATTTCATTTATTAGTCAACTTCCGATAATTTCAAATATTTTTATTATAGAAAGAAGGAATCTTCTCGGTAGTTCAGCTTTTGTAACCGGTGCAAATTGAGACACGACAGGCAGATAGACATTATGACATTGTTAGTTCACATAAAATCAGACATGATAGACAGACAATATGACGTTGTTAGATAATATATTTTTTGTGATAGGTAGTCATAAAAAAGTGTGTTTTGACGAATTGAAAGTGTTCTTAATTTTTGATTTTAACATTATTATAAATGTTTGAAAAATTACTTAGTAATTAAAATATAAAACTAGAAAAATTTCACGTCCTGAGGCGGGAATCGAACCAGCGACCTTTCGCAATCCGGGCGACTGCTCAGTTGGTTAGAGCAGTCGCCCAGATTGCGAAAGGTCGCTGGTTCGATTCCCGCCTTAGGACGTGCTCAGTTGGTTAGAGTTACTCAGTTAGCTAGAGCCGTCGCCCGTATTGCGAAAGGTGGCGGGTTCTATTCCCGCCTAAGGACGTGAAATTTTTCTAGTTTTATATTTTAATTGCTAAGTAATTGAAAGTGCTTCTTTGTTTTCCTAATTATAACCAATCCACGTTTATAGTACCATATCGTATGTACTGACAAACACACTAACCTAGTGTCTTGTTGGTTTAAAGGCGGTTACACTAGCTAACAATTAGATTCCATTCAATAATTAGCATAGTATACTTATAAAATATAACAGTCAACTGCCCACATTGAAGGCGCTCGCCAAACCTTACATGTTACAGACGTTACTTTTGCAAGGCTAGTCTTTTAAGCAATTTTCGCCACGGTCGATTCCGGGATGGGTCAATAAAAATTATGATCTCGAGCTTCGCGCTTCGCAAGGCACGTCAAGCGTTGGTCCCGGTTGTTTCTGCAACCGCTTTAGCCCACCAACCCGCATTGGGCCAGCGTGGTGGTGTTATGGCCCAAACTCCCTCGTGTGTTTTTCCCACATGGAGACCTGTACCCAGCAGTGGGACGTTTAAGATAATGATAGCTAACAAAGATCTTTACAAAATAAATAAAATTATATAGTTACTTGTAAAGATTCTGGAAAACCGATATAAGAATTTAAAGCATATGGCACCTTTTTTTCATATCAGCACATAAAAAAAATAAAAAATAAATAAAACCGACTTCTAAACACTATAAAAGGAAAAAAAAACCAAATTCAATCACAAGTAGATAAGTACTTATTTCATAAAAAGTTATTTTTTGAAATTGGTGCTAAGCTGTTTCCAGAAACAATAGAAAGTGTAACACCAATTTTTTTAAAGTGCTTAGAAATCATTATTTTGACGATTTTAGGCATAAATTTCGAAGGGCAAAGTGAGGGGTGATCGTGGACCAACCTGATAGTATTCCAACGCAAATAGAATTATCATTAGCACCACTGAAAGTATCCAGGAAGCGAAAATCCGCAATTTCGTTATATTGATGACTTAATTATTCCTGTTATTTGGATTTTGAATAAAAATCTATTGGACCAATCCGGAAGTATACTTTTTCAATTTTTTTTTTATATGACGGATGTCCGAGGTAGCACACATACAAAAAAAAAACATAGAGCCGAATTGATAACTTTCTTCTTTATTGAAGTCGGTTAAAAATACGTAAAATAACTAGGTATCCTTTATTTTATTTCTTACATTGTGAAAATGTTTGAAAATATTAGATAAATATTATAGCTAGAAGAATTTCTTGTTAAAATAGACTTCATAAATATATTTGAAATATTCTCCTATAATAAGTACTGCTGATTTTTAAAGGTTGACTCCTGTGCTAGAATAAGTAATGCTATAAGTAATAAGTAATTCTTTATAACTCTAATGTGTAACATTTTCATTTTTTTTATTCAGGTACTTATTGACAAAATAACCCGAAATCTTATATTTCGAATAAAAATAATCTTGCCCGGTAAAAGTTACGCAATCCTCCGATAAAGAACTAACTGGTAGGTACTGTCGTGAACCATTGCGTTATAACAATTGCGTTGCAAAGTCACCTTTATTACCGGCTAATAAAGTTGAGCCGTAGTTGAAATGAAACGTTTGTGTGGTAGTTTAAAATTGTAGACGGAGGTTGATATCTGACATTGAACTTGTACAAGAACAATGTATTGCATTTTAAATAGCTTTAACTAGTTAATGTGAACCATACATTGCCTATATGCTAATTTGCGTACCCATACAGCGCCCCACTGGAGAAGCACACATGTACCTTTTTTATACAACTAGACGATAAGCAAGCTGACGGCCTGGTGTTAAGTGGCTACAATCTGAAACCTAACATGAAATGCCTTACATGCCCAATAATCACCCTGGCTACTTTCTCTTCAAGCCGAAACGCAGCAAACTGTTGTATTGATGCAGACTTTGTTGTAAGCCTTCCTTTTTATACAAAGCAGGGCAAATTGACTAAACACCACCCAATGTGAAGCGGAAGTGCAGCTTGACGTGTCTGTCTGTGTATTTGTGTGTCTGTCTGTGGCATCGATCTCCTAAGCGAATGGACTGATTTCGATCAGGATGGTTCTTAGCTATTTTATTTATGAAGATCAGTTCAGGCATTTGATGACTATCAGCTCATTTCCTACTTGATAAAAGGGTTTTACTAACTTTCACAGATCCAATTGAGTTCAGTAGTTTTTTCTAGACATGCTAACCTTGAGCTGATCCTGTACCATCAAATAGTCTGCGGGATGCTCAATTCTTCAGAAACTTACAGCAGATATACCGTGTTTGGCCTCATAAGTATAGTCTCAATGAGGTGATGTTAGATATGATAAATGACGCCGGGGGATATTTAAAATTTTCAATTTTATTTTATGCCTTCTGCAAAAACTTGAATTTTTTTATTTTTCAAGTATTTTTCAAGTTTTTATTTATTTATTTATTTAAATAAATAAATAAGTAAATAAAAACTTGAAATTTTTTATTGATATTTTTATCAGGATGACAAAGGTCAGGTTTGGTTTTTATCTCCTTGACATAAGGTTCGATTGCCTTTTTAAGCACAAGTCATTATTCCCGATTACTTATCAGGTCTGGAACTTTCTGTGTGATGGATACAAATACTTTCTTCATGAGTCATAGTTTTTAGGGTTCCTTACTATCCATATCTCAAAAGGGATATAGGAATCTTTCGTCACCAGCCAATTTAAGTCCCACTGCTTTCTTACGGGTGGGAGAAGCATTTTAGGAGCTTGGGCCATAACTCAACCACGATGGCCCAATGCGGGTTGGTGAGTAGCGGTTGCACTAGCAACCTGGATGAAGATGACTAAACATAGATTAGGTATAGTCCAATTGAAATAATAATAATCATAAACCCAAATGGAATATGTATACAAATGTTAGAAATATGTATAAAATAAACTTATATACATCCATGACTCGTGAACAAAATTTTCTCGTACTCATCATACAAACATTTGCTCTTACCGGGATTCGAACCAGGGACCCCTGACCAAGTAACCGTATAGCAAGAGGTACAGACCACTCGGCTAACCAGTCGGCAATATGTGTACCAGAGTTGAAAAAAACATTTTCTGCCATTTACTTAAACATGGTTCCACAACATTTGACAGGTGTTAGAACAACTAATTGCATTCCATGAATCCTCCTCGAATTAGCTCATTATAAGGTTGATTAAGTTTTTTGAGAAGAATAAACTGTGACTTGTTTAATTACTAGGTGTAGGCCGGTATGTAGGATCGTCTGGGTATGCACCACCGCCTTTCTTATTTCAGCCGTGAAACAGTTCGCTGTGTTTCGGATGGAAGGGAAAGGCATCCAGCCAGTGTAATTAATGGGCATGGAAGGCATTTTATCTTAGGCCTCTGGATGACAACGCACATGCATTAACAAGTGATTTTCCTTGTTATAGGCGGCGGTAACTGCTTACCACCAGGTGGGTTGTCAGCTTGTTTGTCATCTAGTTGTCTAAGAATAATATAATATTGTCCTTAATAATGTTTATTTTACTTAATGTGAACAAATAAATAAGCGTTTTGTGCTCATGTGTGCGCGATAGGGGGCGCCTTTCTCATATATTATATTCTGTAACAACACCGCAGGACTTCTAGCATAGTAAATAAACTATAAACCATTTATTGTATAAATAATCGCCTAACCGCCATTACAACTACAAATGATGTTTTTCAAGTGCAGATTAAAATCCAATTATGTATAGTTTTCCTGTAACGAAAAACGATGCAATTTGTCACTAAAATCACTTTTTTAATGTTTGACGACATGATTTTTCAGAATTCTGTCACGATCACGAGTTAGTTGTGTTGATGTCTACAATTTATGTTGAACTAGTTTTGCCCGCGACTTCGTCCGAGTTCAGAAATTTCTAAAAACGTCATATAAACAGGATATGACACCGACTAGTGACGTCAAATGGAAGCAGTGGCTAAAATTGTCAAAATTAAGTATATCTAAGGGTTAACTTGCTAATTGAATAATAAGTTGTTACAAGTTATGTGAGGATACTAAAATTCAAAACATTTTTTAATATAGTTTATTTACACTTAACTAAAGTATGTAGGTACCATTTTGTTCGATAACTTTTTGCCATCTTGTAGGCAGGGACATGATCCGATTGCTATAGAAATTTTGGGGCTTCTGAACAAAATACCGCGACAAGTGGTTTTGGCAGTCCTCTCGCGATGTTAACCTGACACTGCCTAGAGAATTCTGAAGAGAGCGAAACAGGTGGAAATCTGAAGGTGCAAGGTCAGGACTATACGGCGGATGCATTAACACCTCCCAGCCAAACTCTCTTAATTTTTGCTGAGTGGCTAAAGATGTGTGAGGTCGTTATGATGATGAAAAACCACACCCCATCTGTTGATTAATTCCGGCCGCTTTCTCTCAACTTCTTGCTTTAATCTCATCAGTTGTTCGCAGTAGAGTTCAGAATCGATGGTCCTGCCTGGTGGTAACAGCTCATTATGAATAATGCCCTTCCAATCCCACCACACACACAGCATCACCTTGTTGCGAGCTAACCCGGGTTTCGCCACAGTCTGTGAAGCCTGACCGGCCTTTGACCACGACCTTTTTCGCACGTTCTTGTCGTACGTGATCCACTTTTCATCACCAGTTATCAGCTTCTTCAAAAATGGTTCAGTTTCATTACGTCGTAATAAAGAATCACAAATGAGTACACGGTTCATTAGGTTTCTTTCAGTGAGCTCGTGGGGTACCCAAATATCGAGCTTTTTTGTTTACCCAATTTTTTTAAATGCGCCAAAACTGTTTTGTGCTCAATTCCCAGTTCTTCAGCTACGTCGTAACTGTTGATATGCCGATCTTGCTCCAGTTTTTCAAAAATGGCATCAATTTTATCCGTAATAGGGCGACCAGAGCGACGTGTATCTTTGACATCAAAATTTCCGGATTGAAAACGCTTAAACCAAATTTGTGCTACTCTCACAGAGACTGCACTAGGTCCATAAACATCGCAAATTTTTTTCGCGGCTTGGTTTGCATTTTACCTTTTTTGTAGTAAAATATTAAAATGTATCGAATTTCTTCATTAGATTCACTCATCTCGACAGTACGAAAAACAAATGAAAAACACACATTTTACTAATTTGAATTTGGAATTATCTTTTTTTAAAATCTAAACTTTTAATGATACCAAAACCAGCCAGATACAAATACTAGATACAGTCAAAGAGATTTTATTACAAGTTCATACATACTATAATGCGAAAAGACTTTTTACCCAACCTAATATATATATCTAATCCTAAATAACATTATAAATGCGAAAGTGAATTTGATTGTTTGTTTGTTACGCTTTCACGCCTAAAAAACTACACCGATTTAGATAAAATTTAACACAAAGATAGTTTAAGACCGTAGGATGAACAAGGGGTACTTTTTGGAGCGAAAACCGACATCCACGTGAGGAAAACTGCCGAGCACAGCTGAACGGATCTTGATAATTTTTTTCACTGAGATAGATTGTCGTTTGGATTAAAAAACAGAATAGTTACTTCTCTCCCGAGAATGTGTTTCCATGGAATAACGGAGACGAAGTCGCTGGCGGAAGCTGTATCTGTATAAATCTGAAGATATCCTAGGAAGCCTATAAATCAATATCATCATACAAAGATGAGAGAGATCGTCTCATCCAAATATAGACTTAGTTCTGGCGCACTCTGGTTTACTGCCAAGGCATACTTTTATATTAGTCATTATAAAATATTGTCATGCGACTAGCACTCCTATTGTTTTATGGCAGAGAGATCAAATCATTTTGGTATATTTCAAGCCGATTTCCTTACTGCTATTCGGGAGTTGTTTTTCAAATTATATAAATGACAGCCTATTGGAATTCTTTTTGTATTTTTAAACGGTATTTATATAAGAATCTACTATTTACCATACAATATTTTTGGCCGAAAAAAGACAGTCAGGCTAGTATTAAAAGTAATCTTAGTGGTATTAGTTAATTAATTATTATCAATTTTTCACTTGACACGCTCGCGTGCGTTACTGTTGTCTTTTTCCATCACAGTGAAAAGTCATTTACCTATCCCTCTCGTCTCGGCCGAATCAAAAAGGACTTGGCAACAGTGAATCCAAAACTTTGCAAAAACCACTTTTTTAATTTTTTAACAAATTTTGTACAGTCGACAGCACATCAGCCGTAATAGTTTGACCTTGAGACCGCCCTTATTCCATTCGTAGTAGAGGCGGCTTTCGAACTGCAACTGTTACACTTGATCTGCTGTCATGTGTACATACACACAAAAAAGGAACAATAAAAAAGAAAAAAAAGAAAACCACAGTACAAAGGCACTGTTCTTTCCTAAAAGAAATCTCTTCCAGCAGCCTACTAGGAGAATTATCAAATAATAGTAGATTTTTTTTATATATTATACATCGGGCTTAGACCATAAGAATAAGACATCGGGTGACAACAACCCTTAATATTTTTTACGATGCATGATCCGTCTAATTTGATGGTATCCATCAAACTCCTCTTAAAATTACCTCACGCATAAAGAACTAGAATAAATATTCAGGTGTGACGATCATTTTCAGGAAGGCAGTGGTCAAAACTAAAAACACTTTAAAATAAATTCGATCCGCGAAATCAAGGATTTTTCATTTCGCCGTGATCTTGTTAACAGCTATGACTCATATAACATATATCGGCAGTTGCGGCTATTTACCAAACAAACATGTGTGAATAATGAATTATATATGTAATCTTGTAGTTATGTATTAACTCTGTCGTGTGAAATTGGTGTTCAATGGCCGTGAAATAGTTATGAAGTTCAGCGTGTGTTTTCCTTAACTATAGTCTAACTCTATACTTTGATGAGCAAATGACAAACAAAAAATTCGTTTTCGTATTTCATAATGACAAAAAAAATATATTTTTAGGTAATAATACTCGTATTACATAAATTTTATAGCACTCTTCCTCTCTCTTATCAAATTGTGCTGTGCCCGCCAGGGTCCATAAATGTCTCCGATTCAACTTTAATTACCATCTAAATGTACTTATGGATATATAAAGTAGTGAGCGTTTATACGCACGGGTTTTCATAGAAATTTTCAAGTCGAAAAGACACAGATTCTAATATTTGCCATGCATCAAGTCAGGTTCGTCTTAAAAGTTATTAGAGAGTTTTTCGAAAACACCAATTATAAAGAAATTATTGCCTATTTTTGATTTAAGTATGAAAAGCTTAAAATTGCTCTTCTTCGTCATCATCAGCCTATAAACGCCCAGCAGTGGGAACTGCTGGGCACAGACCTTCTACAAGGGAGAAACACACGAGGAGCTTGGGCCATAACACCACCACGCTGGCCTATCTTTTCCCTCACACCGAAACACAATGGACTTTAATAAGAAGTTAATCCTATTTTCTTGCCAGTGTTGTTTAGTTTTCAGATGTTTGAGTTACATTGTCATTAATTTATATGAAGTAAAAACGTTTCTACAAGTAGATCATTATCGATCTCGCTGAAAAATCTTCCTATTCCGTAGCTAGTAGTAAGGTGACGCGGCAGAGAACTTGGATCCACTCCAAAGGGGAATGGGGGAGGAAGGCCAAGGACAGAACTAGATTGGGGCTAACTGAAAACTCCGCCCAACCCATGAAACATTTTAATAATTCACTTATTCGTTTTAAATTTTTATCTACGCATAGATGACAAATGTCTTTACAGGTGCCGTCAATGTGACAATAAATTGGAACATGGGCTATATTAGTTCATAGAAATGGTTTGCCACTACCACCATCATCATCACCAGCCTATATACGTCCCACTGCTGGGCACAGGCCTTCCTACATGCGAGAAACACATTAGGAGTTTGGGCCATAACACCACCATGCTGGCCCAATGCGGGTTGGTAGGTTAAAGCGGTTGCAGGAACAACTGGGACCAACGGCTTAACGTGCCTTCCGAAGCACGGAGGAGCTCGAGATAACAAACTTTTGATTGACCCCTTGCCACTATCAAAAACGTCTTATTCATTTGATAATTTCATGACATTTCTATGAAATAATGCCGCCAATGCTATATTTACCCATTTACACAATTTCCGGGGGCCATTTTGATACACCTAGTAAATTACCGTTTTTTATGAAGGAGGTACATTGTGCAAATTGCAATGACCATACTATGTTTTTTTCTATTTGATTTGAATATGGCATGACCATTTTTTTTGGAATTAAATTAAGACCATAATTAGCCATAATTGTTAACTAAATGAATATATTTTTTATAACGAAAAAAATATACTTTTAAGTAGTAGAAAACAATAACAACAAATCTCATCACAAGCACTAATTGACCCTTATTTTCAACTTATAAATTTTAATAAAAAAAAAATCCATTTGTAAAAAGCTGCTTTTAATTAATTAATTCATTTATTTATCAGACACATAAATGGTCCATATGAGTTAGTAACAATGGTTCTTGTTCTAGGTTAGTAATAAAACATATTATGCTACATGTAATTTGACACAACTTCTAAAGTACTTATATTTTAGGTAAACATTCATTTTTAATTATTTGAAAAAAAGGCCAATATCATTTAATTATGTATTTTTTCTACTTAAATTTGGAGACGCTTAAAGTACTCTTTACGGCCTGCAGTGTGATTCACAAACAAAGATATTCAACATCGAGCTTGACGTCTGACAAAGGCGACGAGCTGGCATTGGTTTTGACGTTTGCGCACTGCGCTGCGTGAATCCGTATTCACTAATCTCTACGTCGGTCTCTTGGCTGTGTACGATTGTCTCTGTTTTGGTTATACGACATGAAGTACAATCGATATATTTTGATTTCTATTTTGTTTTGTTAAAATTGTATCGCAATGACTTCATTCAATATTTGATATATTTTTTACATAAAGATATAAAAGTCAACCACTTTTTAGTTCCGGTTCACGCTGTGCTCGACGTCAGAACGCTGGTGTCGCCAATGGTTGTCAAACAAACGCCAAAAGTATGACGGCGGTGCCGACAGCCACGAATTCATGGCTACTGATTTTAGAGAATCGCATAGCTGATTACGGGAACGGGCGGCGGCGGCGCCACTGGCAATAGAGTGAAATGCGCGGCGGGCGAATATTTGTTCCACTCTCAGATCATAGATCTGCACCCGTACCACCATCTTTTATCGCGATCTAATTTAAGAACTAAACTGAGTAAAATCGTTAATTCGTACTACGACGCTATCTACGACTATGACAGCGATGCAGTTTATGAACCGAACGGAATATAAATCGCTTTTATAAAGATGGTGGTAAGGGCCCCTGAGGTTCCACCAGTCGCCCGCCCGTTCCCGTGGCCAGAGGCCTTACCACCATCTTTATAAAAGCGATTCATATTCCGCTCGGTTCAGTATTGGTTCCTAAAGTGCATCGCTGTCATAGTCGTAGATAACCTCGTAGTACGAATTAACGATTCTACTAAGTTTAGGTCCTAAACTGGATCGCGATAAAAGATGGTGGTACGGGTGCAGGCCGTTAGTATTGTTCATACGGTGAATAAATTTTGATAAACAGCTGTGAGTGAATTACAGTTATTATTAGAATCATTATTCTCCTTTTCCTGTATACATACATCAATGAAATACCCGGGTTTGTATGAATTGTCCTTGTTAAAACCATCAATTAAGTTGCCTTAAATAAAACCGACCTAAAAGGCAAACAATATTTAAATGTAAGTAGGTACTTATCTAATTAGTTACTGCTTTGCTTTCTATCGTTTTCGAAAACCTTGGTACTTGAGTTATACTCAAATCTTATCTAGCCCCAACGTGGTCTTGTGTTATGGAAACTGCACGACAGAAAAAAAAACTAAAATAAAATCCGACTTCAAAACACTAGAAAGGATAAAATAATTAAATGGAATAGAATAGAACAGAATAGAACATATTTATTTTCAAACTGTTACATGCTATACAGTGAGTAGCGAACAGTTACCCTTATCGGGCATACAATAATAAAATCCTATGAATTCGTCAGAAAAATTGATATAATTTTTATGTCATAATAATATATTCATACTTTTATTATAGTTTAAAAATTCAATAATATTATAAAATGCATTATTTAAAAGCCACCTTTTAAAGAATTTAATTGAATTAAAGTAGATACTTATACCAGAAGCATCGACTGCAAGAAATAATGTACATGTACTGAAATCTAATTATTTTATCCTTTTTAGCGTTTTGAAATCGGTTTCATCAAAGGCCTGAACAAATCTTCATCAATTTTAGCTAAGAACCAAACAAAAAAAACGATCGAAATCGGTCCAATCATTTAGGAAAAACGAAGCCACAGACAGATAAACAGACACGTCAAACTTATAACACCTCTCTTTTTGCGTCAGGGGTTAAAAATAAGTCGCATATTTGGCGAAAATATCAGTGAACATTCTTAAAAAACTACACAAATCCTTCTTTTTTGAAGTCGCTTAAAAGCAGAAACCGTAGTATAAAGATGTCAATTCCAATCCTTGAAGTGAAAGAGACGGAATGTTCTCGACGGACAGCTAGACAAACAAGCCACTAAGATACGGTATTCCTCGTTATATTTAGCCTTAAAGGTCTAGTACACGTAGTACACTGACACATTATAAATAGCTTTAGGAATATAGCTAGGGTTGTCAGTAGGAGAGTTTATGATAGTGGAATCCGACAAGCACGTTAAATGATAATGACGTCAGTAATTGTAAAATATTCAAGGATTTCAGAATAATTTGATACTCTTCTAAAACTGCTACATACAGGTTGGTGCCGTCAATACGACAATAAATTAAAACATGGGCTATATTAGTTCATAGAAATGGTTTGGCAGTTTCAAAAACATATTATTCATTTGATAATTTCATGACGTTTCTATGAAATTATGCAGCCAATGTTATATTATTTCATATAAATGTCATGTAATTATCAAATGAATAGGATGTTTTTAACCGACTTAAAAAACGAGGAGGTTCTCAATTCGGCCGGTATGTTTTTTTTTTTTTTTTTTTCTATGTATGTACACCGATTACGCCGAGATTACTGATCCGATTTACGTGATTCTTTTTTTTTTCGATGCGGAATAGCTGCCATTTGGTCCCATAAAATTTTTTTGAAAAACAGTTGGGTACTTTGGTTTTAAATATAAAAAAACTGAAATTATGAAGTCGTCTACATAACGAGAGTTGGTGCGAAACCACTTAGCACCAACTCCAAAAATATGTTTCTAGGGGATGAATACCTACTTAAATTTAATTATTTTATCCTTTTCAGTTTTTTGAAGTCGGTTTTAATTTTTGTTTAAAATTTTTGAAAGTTGCAAACCATTTCTATGAACTTATATAGCCCATGTTTGAATTTATTGTCGTATTGACGTCACCACCTGTTTGTTTGTGTGTTTGTATTAGGTATTCTATCCCATTAGATAATGACAAGATAAACGTGTAATGCCTTAGTGCATGAAAATAACTATAAAATTTAAAAAATTAAGTACCCCCGGCCTGAATATAATACATCTATCTAACAAGCTATATCTGCTGTAAGTTTCTAATGAATTGATAATCCCGCAGTCTGTGATTTATGGTACAGTGTTAGCATATCTTGATAGTACCACCGAAGTAACAGTAAATCAAATTTCACATCAATCGGATCTGTATCGCATTGGGTCACGCGGTGGTGTTATGGCCCAAATTCCTCAAGTGTTTCTCCAATTTAGGAAGGCGTGTGCCCAGCAGTGGATCGTACATAGGCTGATGATTTTTATTTTATTTTTTTATACAACTAGATGACAAACAAGCTGACGGCCCACCTGGTGGAAAGCGGTTACCGCCGCCTATAGACACCTGCAATAACAAGGAAAAATCACTTGATATTGCAGGTGCGTTGTCATCCTGAGGCCTAAGATGAAATGCCGTCATGCCCAGTAATTACACTGGCTACCTTTCCCTTCAATCCGAAACACAGCGAATTGTTTCACGGCTGAAATAAGAAAGGCGGTGGTACCTACCCAGACGACCATACATACGGGCCTACCACCTAGTATGATAATGTGAGTGGAGGATAAAAAAAACCTGACTTTTTTATTTTTCTGTCTTTTTCGTAATACAGAAGCTCCAAGTAGTGGCAACCCTGTGCGGATGAGATAAGTAAAGACTGGTTCTATTCCGGTAAAACATTTACGCCCATATTCATAAACGCTCAATAAACCTATTTTAGATAAAACACTGCTAAAATATGTTTTATCTTTTTCCTTTCTCATACGAGTGAGAGAAACAAAACACTTTATAAGCCTCATATAAGTTCACTTGTTTTTATGAATACGGGGGTTAGTTTATTCCCATCATTTGTACGACCGGACCCCCAGCCCCCAGGGCTTATCAGGAATAGCTCTACATGTTTCGACGTACAATATTTGATGACTATACTGGAATTAACTTAATATATATAGAGCCAAAAGGATTGATGGCAGTATAAGTACATCATTATTTTCAATAATAAGTAATTAATGACTGAGATTTTAGTGTGAAAAACTGGTCATGTTTAGCGGTGACTTTGCCATTTTTTGCCATGTCGCAGGCTTGTGATGAATCTAGGATTTTGATCGAAAGACAAAATACAGACTTGATTACATTGCGATATGTGTAACTGATATATATACTGTAAGTAAAAAAATTATAAGGCCTGTTACAAAAAAAAAACCACTGGCATTTTTGACATCACTAGACAAGACGTACTTAAAATCAGGTCTTTAATTCTAGGCACCAAAATGTGTGATGAGTTTTATAAAATTGTTTTCCGTATTCGTTACAAAGAATTCCACGAAAAAAGAAAACAACATCTTTTAATAAATAGGTCTACTTTGTTTTGCAGTCCTTGCCCGAGGATGTTAAAATAGTTATATGAACTGATTTTAAATTCAAAACAAATCATGGCATTTAATGAAACTCCTGGATCGCCTCAGCATTTTTGATGAAACCGAGTTTTCGTATTTTTATATTTCTTGGTTAACAAGATTTGTATTGTCTCACTGCAACATAATTATATTATCGATATGTGAAAAAAGTTGACTTTTTTCTGCATCGATACATAGATAATTACTTATAATGTTGCGAAAAAATGATTTAAAAAAGGTCATTTAGGACATGGCTTGTGTCCTCGTGACTGTCTGGTATCTGCAGTCTGCACATCTGATTTATTTCTCCTCACAGATAACGTGCTTAGACGTTTAATAGAATTACACTGCAAAAAATATTTTGGTTTCAAGTCTTTATTGTACACATAACAACCAAATATAAACTCCCATAAAGTATTCTTTACTGTCTTAATATAACTTGTATTGTTACTATCTGTGTTCCTAACAAAAAAGAATAAAAAGAGTACATTGGCTGTACTGGTACGAAAATCCTTACCTGTTTTATCAATTTGCAATTTATCATTTAAGTTTTTATAAACACCTTTTTGTGTTTCGTTTTCGGTTTGACCATCGTGTATGATGATTGACACATTATAATACACACTTTCAAGCGAATTCCGACCTTTTCGTTTTAAGAACAAAACCCAACTTCGAAGGCTTTCAAGGAGCTCACGTAAGTCATATAAATAACTTAATTTTAATTCGTCACGTACGTTAATCGCACATTAAATTATGTTTAAGCATTACGATTTAAATAAAATGGTCACAACAAAGAAAATTACACATTTGTATTTTAAAGTCTGTAATTATTATTATTTTAATTATATAAATATAAGGTAGTTAAATAATGACCTATATAACAAAGTACAAGTATGCCTATTTATACGTAGTTGTTTTATTATGCAACCAAGGTGGGCAAACAAGCGAACGGTTCGCTTGGTGGTAAGAAATCAAGAAAAATATAACGCCTATTGACAGTTTAGGGGACAAGACCTCTGCTCCCAGCTTATCGCTTATAGTTCTAGCGACCTTACTCACTTTAGAAACAAGGGTACACACGTACCGTCACTGTTATATTTTTAAAATATTGAAAAATAATATTATAATTTAAGAAACAAAGACAGAAATACATATAATTTATGCAACGCCACACAAAGTTGGTATACATTAATTATAAGTAGTTATAATAATATTCATACACTCACACATATATCTAGCCCAAAGTTAGCATCAATAAGAGCTTGATTTATAGACACTAGATGACGGAGAAATATAGATAATACAATGTATATTAATATTAGAAATATATGCGCTCACTCGTCATACAAACATCTGCCCCTACCGGGATTCGAACCCCGACTAGCCCAAGATTAGATAAGATAAGGTGAGTAAGGTAGTCATGCATAGAGGAAGTTATAGCTGTATTAACTAATTATACGTAGACCAAGGGACAGATTTTAAATATAGCAATTATAAACATGCAATCATTGCCAAGTTTAGCGAAGTGTACATTGGTCAAATACGATATTAAATACGTATTACATAAATAATGCGTTAGAATGTCTCTAAGCAGTGAAAGCTTTGTAAAATCAATTCAAAAATGTCAAATCAAATCAAAATCGAATCGTGTCGGACCGTTTAGGGTCCCTTAAAAATATAAACAATCTGAGACTTAAAATATACTACAGTGCAATCTTTATATATATGTAATGTAATTGTTCAATTATATAAATGTAAGTAATATTACATACATAATAAATAGCATATAGTTTTTCCCTTAAATGGCGCTACGTTATAAAATCAAATATCTTATGTATTTAACTTCAACCGACTTCAAAAACGAGGATTCTCGAGGATTCTCAATTCGGTTGGTGTTTTTTTTCTATGTATGTACACCAATTACGCCGAGATTTCTGATCCGATTTACGTGATTCTTTTTTTGTTCGATGCGTAATAGTCGCCATTTGGTCCAATAAAAATTTATTTAAAATCAAATAGGTAGTTTGGTTTTAAATTAAAATATCTGGAACGAGTGAGTCGTCTATGTATGCGAAATTGCGGATTTTTGCTTTCATATGTTTTTTTGTAATTATAACTACCATACTCAGCAATGTGGCATGTATTAAATAAATTTGAATTAAAATCAGGGAATCTTTCAAATAAATGTTGATGTCTTTAAGATAATGTCGAAATTTATAACTTTATTCTCAAATACGCTTGGAAATTCGATATTTTTTTAACAACCCTTGATAAATCGAAACTGATGTCAAATACACGCGAACAACGGCCTCCAATAATTTAAGTTACTTACGCACTTTTTACTCCCACACGACACAAAGAAGATTTTATTCAACATTTCGAACATGCTTGCAACAAAACTTTTTAAAGGAAAAAGAAACAAATGAACGTTGGCGCCGATACGTGCGTGAAAAATTACTGTACTTAGTCCGATATTAATTGTGGAATTTAGAATTTTCATTTTTTTCCATTTACTTACCTGACGATAACTTATTATAACTTGGAACTTGATTTTGAATATTATTTTAGGAGTTACAGTTGTTTATGAGTTTGTCACACCAAGTCTTACCTTTACCTACTCAGTCTTTTTAAAATATAAAAAAACCTTTCAAGCCACCTATTTTTGGTATCGTTGCTTCACTTTCTTTTGTTTTTAGTTGCAACCTAGCTTAAATTACATAACTAAATTAGATAAATAGAATCTGTGATCCATACTATACTAGTTTTTTAAAAAAAAAACTACTTTCCGCCTAAAATTAGAGAATTCGAGTCAATTGCCGTGCCTTGATAAATCTCATTAAACATGACTAATCATTGAATTATATATTTCCAATGACTATAATAATATAAGCTTCAGTTACATACATACTTACATGCAAAAAAGTGGAAATGAAAACCCTTTCCGGAGCTGTTTTCTATTTGACGAAGCAGCCTGATTATTACGTGATTATATCATACTATCCTCCCCCGCGACTTTGTTTGGGTGAATCTCGGTTTTATCCCACGGTATTTTTTTTCTGTATTATATCTTTGTGCCAAATTTTATCCAGATCAGTTCAGAAGGTCTGGGGATATGCAACAAATACTTTCGTATTTGTGATAGATAATAGTATTTTTTAAGAAGATTATGATTACGAATCTCGGTCTTAGATCACTTTGCACTTCATGAGTCTTATTACGAAAGCATAAATGGTTATTTTGCTGTTAAATGTACCTGACTGAGGTTGATTAAAATAACTGTCAATTTTATTTCATATACCTAACATAAAGTACTTACGTGCCACAGTTTTAATACTCTGTGGTGTCTGCAAAAAAGGATTTATTATTGGAAAAACACTTGGGGCTTATTGTGATTCAGTGCAAGTAATATGTTGAATATTTTTTCTTGTAAATATATCAGATCTTATTTTTAGAGACAGGATTTGAAGCTTAGGTTTATATGTTGGTCTTGTAACGGTGTATTCCGTCTATGTTGTTGATAATAAATACATAATTAAGGATGATTAAACGTAGACCCATCTGACCTTCATATTAGTCTACGATTTATGTAATTAAACAAGTTTACAGTCCCTTCAGGAACCATGTCAGGTGTTTCCCTACGAGAAAGAAATTAGAAATGACGACATCCGTAAGACAACCGAAGTCACTGACACAGCTCATAGTATTAGCAAGTTGAAGAGGCAGTAGGCAGGGTACATAGCACGCAAAACGGATGGCCGATGATGGGGCGTTAATGTTTAAGCATGGCGATCATGTCATCTTAACCGCCTCTGTGGTCTAATGGTTGATCCAGAGGTTCACCTACCTCAGATCTAGAGGTTCGGGCTTTGATCCACGTGGCGACAGAAATTTTCTGCTCGGTTTCGTTGTTGGTAAGACTTTTCTAACTCCGCCTAGCTAGCTAGCACCATCTTACCTAAGTCCGCTGCCATAACAATAGTGCTAACAGCATTGTTCAGTTCCGGGAGTTAGAGGTAAGATAGCCACAGTTCTTCTGTGGTTGAGGAATCCGGGTTTAGCTCGCGTCCATCGTCGGCCTTATCTTCACTTACCATCAGTTAAGATGAAGTCCAAGAGTTACCTCGTTATGGTTAAAAAAATGTACCGGAAAGCGCTGGTGAATATTTTCGGTGGTTGGTATTGGAGAAACCAACATTAAATAATAGCTGGGGCTTCCGAAGGCTCTACAGCTCAAGCTCTTAAAGTAGGTATGTAACTCAATCAGCCCTTAAGAGGTTTTATTGAGATATTAGTTTTAGTAATTATTTTCCATTGGACTTTCTCTATTCTTCCTATGATTATGGACTTTATACAACGGAAATCAAATCACTCAACCATACATCGATAATAACATAAGATTTACATAAGAAGTTAATAAACATATTGCTCTTATGTCACAAAGCTCTTCGAATCATGGTTACAACAACCTAATACTGCTAAGAAAACCTCTCGCATTAATTAGTTTTATGAAAATCTTCATATTCAGGAAATGTTTCATGTATCGTGATCTGAGCACATCATTGATCACGTGAAGACTGATTTCATGGTGGACTTAGCTATAACAAAGGATCGATTGTTCCTTCTTAGACTCTGTAAAAATGCGACTAAAGACAGAAGATGGTATTAGAAAAGTCGCACAATAATGCGACAAAACGCAAAAGTAAGTTATATATAAAGCACGGAAAATGACTCAACACCGCCTGATGTGAAGCGGTAAGAAGAGTCCCAGCGAAGACAGCTAGTGCTTGAAACACACTGTACCAGCCGCTTCCTTGCGGGTCCTTCAGGTGCCTTTGCAAGGCTCTTTTGAAGGAACCTATGTTTTATGAAGGAGGGAACATATGCGCTGGCGAAGAATACCAAGTTTTTTTTGTACAACTAGATGACAGACAAGCTGACGGTCCACCTGATAATAAGCGGTTACCGCCGCCTATAGACACCTGCAATAACAAGCACTTGATATTGCAGGTGCGTTGTCATCCTGAGGCCTAGATAAAATGCCGTTCATGACCAGTAATTGCACTGGCTACCTTTCCCTTCAATCCGAAACACAGCTAACTGTTTCACGGCTGAAATAAGAAAGGCGGTGGTACCTACCCAGAGGACCCTACATATGGGTCTACCACCTAGTAAACAAACAAACTAAAAACACTGGTAAAGTACGACAAATAATCGAGATGCAAAAATTCTTTGTGTGTGATGTTGAGGTGGGGACATTGAATTGATGTCTTCAGACAAGAAAGAAAGAAAGAAAGAAAGAAAAAATATTTTATTTAAATATGCCACAAAGAATCACTTTTAAATCGTCAAAAAAAAAACACATTCTTACAACTATCACACAGGCACGCGATATATTTATTAGCTGGACATGACTGGACGAGCCAGCACTAATTTGTAATTTTTGTGATGCTAATTTAAATAATACTGTACAAAACAACTGATTAAGAGCACCATTATCATTTTTACATATTTTATGTTAATTCTTATACTTTTGTCTGCCAAACCGTCACCCTCAAAATTAATTATTGTCTTAATTCTGTCGCAACTCTATGGCAAATTAGCACAATAAGCTTAAGAGTTAAACAGAGCTGTATTGTCGCTATCACTAGCAATCGTGCGTTTAAAATGCATTATGTCTTTCATATGCATTGGTTTCGAATACAGACTGAATAGAATTTTGTTACCTGTGTATCTGGGATCTCAAGGGACCTAGAATTTTATCCCTTAGATGCTTTTCATTTACCTAGTTTCTCAAGTATGACAGCTGACTTATTTGCACAAAACGCAAAGTATTTAGATAATTTTATTTTTTGACGACCAGCTCGCCGAGTGGTCCGTGCCCCTTGCTATACAGGCTACTCGGTCGGGAGGTCCCGGGTTCGAATCCGGGTAGGAGCAAATGTTTGTATGATGAGTACGAGCGTTTCTTCACGAGTCATGGATGTTTATATGTTTATTTAGTATATTTCTAATATTTATAAACATAATATTATAATTATTTATCCGTTATCTAGTATCCAGAACACAAGCTCTTAATGATGCTTACTTTGGGCTAGATAATAATAGGTGTGAGTATATGACAATCATTATAATAATAAGTATTATTCAGACAAAGCCCATTCTTGTTAGTAACAATAATCCTTAAAAAACTATGTTAAAAACTATTATAATACAGAACTTATGGCTTAATAGATGTTATTTTCTTCACGTTTTGATTCCTTTTTTTAAGTCTCTATCGACACACCTTCAATATCTTTTCAATATTCATTAAAAATATTTTTATAAACCACAATCGCGATCCAGCAATTTGAATTGAAATTATTTATAAAACCTCCTTTTCTGTGTTTTGAAAACATTGGGTTTTTAAGTTATTGTTACGTCTAGAGAATTACTATTGTTTCTCACGTTTATGAGTTAATGAATATTTTTTTAACTATTAAAAACATGTTTATTTTTAAGTTTAACTATATGTTCCGACCAAGGGAAAGCATTGCGGTAAACCTTAGTTTAGATTAGATCAGCTCGATTGGTATCGTCATTTATTTGATAATATTCCCTTTTGTTTGTTTTTCTGGCGCACCAAAGCGTTACTTATAACCACACACACACACACACACACACACACACACACACACACACACACACACACACACACACACACGCACACACACACACACACTTACACTGGTCCATAGTACATATTTTTTTAATTAGTTGTAGACTTTAAAATTAATACTAGTGTTAAAATTATTCAATTAGTGTAACAGTGTTACCCAGACTTAGTGTGTGATATTAAATTTATCTGTCAATCACAATCATGGAACCCAAGATACAGGCGTAAGTCTAGTTTGGGTTCCAATAGTAACACTATTTCTTAAATAAGAGTATGTTGTTTAAGCCATTTAGTATAGTAAGGGTTTTGTAACATGTGTTGTGGAAATGAATAAATTATTAAATTATTATTATTAAATATAATGCTAAGATAGCGTCTACCGTAACCGTCAACAGTAAAAAAAAACAATTTTAATTTTAAAAGAAAATCAAGAAAATCTTAAAAGAATCACGCTTTTAACGCAAAAACAGAAAGAGTAGAAAAGTAAATAGAGGTATCTGAGGTACCTCAGTAGCTCAGTGGTTCAGAGCAGTCAACGGATGACTAGGACTCGTACCCTGCCCCTGGACTTGAGGACTTGTCTTTTTTCTGGTCTATGAAAGTGGTCTTATATGTAGGTATGGCTGAGGTGATTCTACACCAACCCAACGACTTTAGAGTAGAAAACAGCACAAAACCCTCGTTGATTTCCCTAGGTTCGCTCTACCATAATCTTCTCTCTTTACAGACCCAAAATGAACTCCGGTTGGCTAGCATGGGAGTGCATAGTGTTTGGAGTGTTTATCTGCGCATCGTCGTGTGCGCCGCTGTGGAGACGGCGCAAGGATGCAGCGGAAATGGGGGGCAATGCAAAACGCGCGTACATCTTCGTTGACGGCGGAGTCTCCATTCTGGCCATGATATTGTCTGTCGCGAGAGGGACTTTGGGCGTCAGATCGTTCTTAGGTAAGTTATCATACTTTTTATATACGAAGTGAGCTATCGAGATGAGGGTGCCAGTTATGGCAAGTTTTTGTCGCAAGCAAGACAGTGGTGGGAGTGGGTCCTTAGCTGCGCTCACCACTCTAGCGCTTGGGAGAGCTTCGGACCAGTATCCTATCTCTCCTGGGAGTGGCAGTGAACTAAAATGGCCAAGCTGGTGTCGAACGCGAATGTCTACATTAGTTTCTTGTGTACTATGACCTGGGGGAGTCCTGCATAACCCCGGAGCTGCCCAAAAGCCTCTGGTACGCATAAAGCATTTTCTGTAAAAAATGCTTTATGCATTTTTTAATGAGAAGTGTTAATAGGGAGGGCTCTTGAAAGACATCTTAGGGAACATCTCCCCAATATTAAAGTTTGCCAAATTTTTCAGGACACAGTTGTAACCTTTGTTTTCAACCTGTGCGGAATCTCAGCCAGCCCATCTCTCCCTTCTGTGGCGTGAAGATGGTCCCCATTGGGCACTCAAAATTCTAGCGGTTATTACAACTACGCCATGCTTCTCTTGAAATAGGGTACTGGGTATAGGGAGACTTGTCCCCAGTGCTGTTTACAAAACGTTAAATCTTGGTTTTAAGGTCTTAACTATGATTTATTACTTACTAATGGCTGCCCGTGGCTCCACTTACGTGGATGTCGGTTATTGCGAGAAAAAATAGCCTTGATTTATTTTTAGGATGTAATCTATGCCGATAGCTTAGCAGTGAAAATGAAACAGATAGACTGAGCTACTTTCGCATTGGATAGATGGTGTAGGTATGGTTAGTTAGGATCCATGGGTTGCTGGTTTATATCCGGCGCAAAGGACCATGAAGCAATCACTAATTTGATTAAGAAATGAAAAGAACTGCGTAAGCTTCAAATATGGTTTCTTTAATAACTAATGTTGCCACAGTAGGATATATTTACTGTTGCGAATAATCTGAAGCACATATAATAATATATCAACTGAGATAGGCAAAAGTGCTTATGTTTCTTTACTGTCAAAGAATGCCATCAACTCCCGCTCTAAATAATTTTACAAACGTCGCAAAAGGGCCGATCATCTTAATAATATTTATTTACATATCTCTAAAGATATCAAAGAGAAATAAGTGGTATTTTTTTTTCTTAAAAGGGTATTAAAGAAAACATAATGTCTGTTTATATCAGTCTAAGTAAGTAGTTGTAAGTCTAGCAAAGATTAGTATGTAGCAGGTGTCCTGAACAAGGTGCGTCGATTTTTCACGCCTGCCCAATATTATGCCTGCTTTATGAAACTTTGCTTAGGTCCTGCGTGGAATATTGTTAAATTATGCGATGATTTATTGTTAAAATTATGGGATGACTCCGCCAAGTACCTCCTTGATGCACTGGACAGATTACTCGTGATGTCCGTATTATTGGCGATGTAGAGGTCACGTACTGACTTATGCCTCTCGAATAGATTACCTATTTGATAACTTTTTTTTAGTGCATGGACAAAATGAATATCTTTGTAATTATTATTTCTTATTAGTGCGTTTATATGCTTAGTTGTTATATTAAAATTTGTTACTTTTAATGTAAGTAAATGAATATGGTTTCAATGAATTTTGAAAATATTTATTTCGTCAGTATTTGAAAATGATTATGCCACATAAGTGCAATACCATACGAGAAATGTACTTTGCAAAGCATGTTTGATTTACAATAAAATATTTTTTATTTTCGAAATATATTACCTATGTGAAAATTATGTTTCTTTTGTAGTCAAATAAAATAATATATGTAGGTATAATTAAAAACATATATCGTATGCTGTTCGATAACAGTAAGACCTTTATACAGGGTGCTTATGTTGCAATTATTTTTATACTAAGACCAAATCTAACCGTTATTTTGAAGTCGTAAAAAATAATGAAATTTCAAATCAAAACTAATAAGTTTGGATTTCAAATCTTTCATTTGGATTAATAGAAATCATTGAATTCATCATCAATACTCAATACTCAATCATTTATTGCAACCATAATGTAGAACATAGGTGTTACACATAATTATATAGATCAGATTATGGACCCTGTCGGGCATCGCAATGGGTAGAGGAGAGGACGACGTCTTACTCATTTAACAATTACCAATTATCAGCCTGTGATGTCCACTGCTGTCGTATGATGCCCCAGCGGCATGTGCTGCGTGCTATGTGCTATGCCAACTGCTACTTCAACTTGCCAATCCTATGTATAAGCTATGTCAGTGACTTTGGTTCTCTTATGGAAGTCCATGTCCATATTAAAAGTGTTCTTTTCGATGCATGGCGTCTGGGTCGGTTAGGGATACAGCTAACATAGTTCGTTCCATGGCTCGTTGTACTACTGTGAACTTGCCCAAGGGTATGGAGGCTTCACAAAATAATGTTCTAAAACTTTCTACAATAAATGTTATACTTATCGAATTAAATCTTGATAAATGTGATTTTGTAAAATACTGTTGTCATTTCTGATTATTTTTTGTGATAGTTTTTTTTTATACACATAGATAACAAACAAGCTGCCGGCCCACCTGGTGGTAAGCAGTTACCGCCGCCTATAGACACCTGCAATAACAAGGAAAAGCACTTGATATTGCAGGTGCGTTGTCATCCTGAGGCCTAAGATGAAATGCCGTCCATGCCCAGTAATTACACTGGCTACCTTTCCCTTCAATCCGAAACACAGCGAACTGTTTCACGGCTGAGATTTAGGAAAAGAGGAAAACATTACTCATTTACTTTGGTCAATTGATAAAATCCATATCCATACTAATACTATAATTGCGAAAGTCTGTCTGTCACCTCTTCACGCTTAAACCGCTGAACTGATTTAGATGAAACTTGGCATAGAGACACTGTGAGTCCCGGAAAAGGACATAGGATAGTTTTTACCTCAGATATCATACTTTGATACAGCGAAAAGGGTTTTAATAACTGCTGAACCGATTTAGATGAAATTTGTAATGAACATACTTTGAGACCCTGGGAAAGACATAAGATAATTATTGGTGCGAAAACCGACATCCAAGTGGGCTGAGCCACGGGCTAGTCTTTTATAATTTGCGGAGAAATATTTTTGTTTTGACCTTTGTTGATATTACAACCAGTACGATTATTTAAAAATTTATCCCGTCATTTTTTTTTGTTCCAACTTTAAGCCGTATTACCAGGAATTAGGGTAGAGAAACAGACGAATTGATATGCAATTAATTGTTTTGCAGTTTTCGAAACCCTTTTTGAGTGAATGACCGAGGATTATTTATTCTTTGTTGAAACAGAAGTGCAGCTGAACCTGTTTTGAAACGATGACATATGCGAGTGTGTGCTTTGCCCGTACTATGAACTGTGTAGACATACGCATGTCTACCACATCTCTAAAGGTAGTTTTTTTTTTTTTTTTTTTTTTTTTTATACAAAGCACGGCAATTGACCCAACACCACCTGATGTGAAGCGGTAAGGAGAGTCCATATGCGAAGACAGCTAGTGCAGAAACGGACAATGCACTAGCTGCCTCCACCTTGCCGGCCCAAAAGGTGCTTTTTCACGCCTCTCTTGAAGGACCCCATGTTATAGGAAGGAGGAAACACATGCGCTGGCAAAGAATTCCAAGTTCTGGAAGTACGACAAAGAAACGAAGAACTAAATTTCTTTGTGCGTGATGTTGAGGTGGAGACAGTAAATGGATGACTCCGAAGACCAGCACGCGTGCTCCTGAGCAGAAAGGGGGAAGGTGGGATAAGGTCGAAAAGCTCTTCAGAGCACTCTCCGTGATAAAGCCGATAAAAGGCGCTAAGCGACGCAATGTCTCGACGCAACTGTAGAGGCTCAAGTTTGTTCGTGACCTCTACATCGCCAATGATACGGACAGCACGACGCTGCAATCTGTCCAGTGCATCGAGGAGGTACTTGGCGGAGCCATCCCATAAGTGCGAGCAATATTCCACGCAAGACCGGACCTGAGTTTTGTACAGCAGGCATAGCTGGTCAGGCGTGAAAAATCGACGCACCTTGTTCAGGACACCGAGCTTCCGTGAGGCTGTTTTTATCACGGTTTCGATGTAGTTTCTAGAATTGAGATCGCAGCATATCTCCATACCGAGCAAGTTCAAGGAGGCCTGTGCCGAAAGAGTAGTGCCCTGAAGAGAGGGAAGGGGAAGGAACGGCGACATTTTGGCTGTAAACGCACACACCTGTGTTTTCTTAGCATTGAACTCAACAAGATTGTTAGATCCCCATTCAGATACGAGGTTCAACACCCTGTTGAGCTCAATAGTAAGATTCTCCCTCTCTTTCTCGGTTTCAGCGCGCCCAGCCCCTGGGCAACCGTAATATTAGTCTTAGTAGTTCATTGGATACCCGTCTTTATGTCGAAAGCAATTACGTTGATTTTTCAATGATCCTAATTTTGATAGACGATTCCGATACGATAGAGTTAAGAATGTTTTAAAAGCTCATGGTAGGGGGCCCTTATTTAAAGACGCAAATTAAATATGCATGTTGAAGATTTATTGTTTTTATTATTGTTATTGTTCTGTGGTGACGTTAACATAAGTACTTCGTCATGTTGAGTTTTTGCGGTGGGTAAGGTCGTCAGATCTCTCAGATGTTGGGTGATGGAAGCTTTCCTCTAAGCTGTGTTATAAGCACGTATTATCTATGGTAACCGGTTGCCACCAGGCGGACTGTATTCTTTTTGCCTCTTTATAATTAGCATAGCTAAGCTCACCCCTTTCTCTTATAGTGGTAAAATAAATAAATATATGTATAATATAAAATTCTTCATTTTATTCCAACATTATTTTAAATGTTTATGAATACATATATTCATATTTTCTAGTTTAGTTGTTTTCTCTAAGTAAATATAAAATTAAAAATTTTAAGTGTTTCAGTTTTTTGAAGTCGGTTTTAATTTATGTATAAGTATTTTTTTTTCTCAATTTTTAGTGTTAACTTTCTAAGGTCAAAGCTAGATGGGTGACCGTCAGCTTATATTGTTTCCTATAATGGTATCGTTTCACTAAAAAGTCATAGTATGAGAGCAAAAATCCGCAATTTCGCATACGTAGACGACTTAATCATTACAGTTTTTTTTAATTTAAACTTAACTACCAAACTGATTTTGAAAAAATGTTATGGGACTAAATTGTTACTATTCCGCATCAAACAAAAAAAGAATCACGTAAATCGGATCAGTAATCTCGGCGTAATCGGTGTACATAAAAAAAAACATTCCGGCCGAATTGAGAACCCCCTCGTTTTTGAAGTCGGCTAATTAAAAACTACGTCTAAGATATAAAAAAAAGATAGAAGAACCGAAGTAGCACTCTTGCATGCTTTCTCAATTTACATTAAAATCGCGTTTATAAATAAATTGTTGAATAAATAAAGCTAATATGAAATTTATGTACTTGATGTGCTGTCGTTTGTACAAATATGTATCAATGGTGTTATCAATCACTTTTATATCATGAATAGAAGATTACTAATCAAAGAGCTTACATGCGTGAAAATCAATTAAGTACGAATAATGACTGTAATGAACCGTTGAAAAACGTTTCAAGACTGTACTGACTCACTAGTCAGAGATTAAACATTAAAAATAATAGTGAAGTGAATGATTAATATATATGTATAGGTTTATTGTTAGAAATAACAAAGAACTTCTACAATATTTTTTTATACAACTAGATGACAAACAAGCTGATGCTAAGCGGTTACCGCCGCCTATAGACACCTGCAATAACAAATAAATCACTTGATATTGCAGGTGCGTTGTCATCCTGAGGCCTAAAATGAAATGCCGTCCATGCGCAGTAATTACACTGGCTACCTTTCCCTTCAATCCGAAACACAGCGAACTGTTTCACGGCTGAAATAATAAAGGCGGTGGTACCTACCCAGACGACCCTATATACGGGCCAACCACCTAGTAAACAATATTGTAAATGTGAAAATTTTGGATGCATGTTTGTAACTAAAACACACCATAGCGGCTAAATGGGTCTAGATGGAACGATTTGTTTCAAATCTCTAAAAGTCAGAAAAAATACTTATAATTCATTTACTAATAAAAATGTATCTAAACTAGTAGAAAAAAATTTTCACGTCCTGAGGCGGCGAGAGGCGAGGCGAGAATCCTTTTTACGTTCCCCGCCTCAGGACGTGAAATTTTTCTAGTTTAGATACCTACATTTTTATTAGTAAATATTTTTTTAACATTTGTAATAATGTTTAAATCAAAATTAAGAATAATAATTCATTTTCATGTATAGTTTTCATGTAGGTACAAAATTCAAAAGAATTTGTCGATTTCACCATTATACAATATGGCAATTTGGGAGCGACAAGTCAACTAGACGTCAATAGGAGTCGCAATACCATATCATTTTTAAAAAAATAGAAAGGCGGTGGTACGGTCGACCACAGAAGTTGCTGAACACTTTAGTACCATGTCACAACGACTCTTGCGTCAATATGGTACGGTAGCAACTAAAGAGTACGTGCACAAGATCGGTGCGACATCGGTGGACTAAAGTGTTCAGCTACTTTTGTGGTCAACTGTACCTACCCAGGCGACCCTACATACGGGTTAAGCATCACGGGCTATTACCAGTAACTTTATACACCATTTTAAATCTGTGCGATTACAATCTCTGGTCTGTTTTGTATCAAAATTACAAGTCACACATATTTTTCTCGTGTTATTTTCAACCATTATAATCATTTTGCAACTGATGACATACAAACTAACATAAATTACATGTCTATGATAATAATTCACAGACGGCCGCACATCAAGCGTAGCAAGTTATTTGGAAGATAGTTCTTATTGCGAGGGATTAAGGTATATACAAATATCAGTTTTCCTTGATCTGTCGGTATCTAAGTACCTGCGTTTTTGTTCTAAGATTATCTGTACTGTTGGGACTAATGTTAAAATAATGTTGAATGTTGACATTATTAAAGATAAGTATCACGTGTTATAGCAATACCTCTAGCAATATGTTTAGGATATAAAATAAAGAGATCACCAAAAAACCATCATCATCACCAGCCTATAAACGTCCAACTGCTCGGCACATGGGAGAAACACACGAGGAGTTGAGCCACAACACCACCGCGCTGTTTTCTTGCAATGGTTTATGACTTTCGATGGCATTTGAGTCCACAAGAAAGTGGACTTCGATTGGCCTTTCATGGTGAAGCCCCAACCAATGTTTATAACTGGTGTAATGAGTTTAAACGTGGTACTTAGCAATAATCTTACAGATGATCTGCGTGAGGGACGGCCTTCGACTGCGATGACAGAAGATAAAAGAGTGACGTATTAGCAGATTTGTACAACCTTAGGCATCGGAGTCAAGTGCACAAAATCCTCTACGAACTGTTAGCGGTCAGTAAGCTTTGTGCCCCGTGGATACCTCATAATTTGACGAAGGCACTGCATTGCACAGCAAAATATTTAAATTATCTAACCCAACAATTATGACTTCATATTTAGAAAAGAGTGAGTTTGCTGCCGGAGTCTTCTCGGTGGTTCAACTTTTTGAACCGGTGTAAATTTAGACATGATAGACAGAGATATACAATATGACATTGTGAGACCATTTCTTAAATTGATACCTAGGTATACATAATTTGTGATTTTTGACGATTCGAAAGAGCTTCTTAGGAGCATACTTAAATAATAAATAGAGCATATATTTTTTCATCGTTTTCGTTCTTTTGTGATTGTAATAATAAAGTAGGCGTTTCAACGCATCTAAAACATCAAGTGTGATGCAAATGTATGAAAAAAAACTGCCCCCTTATAACAGTGATAGTATATTGTTTTATTATTATTGAATGTATTTTTGTATGTATTGTGAAAAAATATTAGCATTAAATTTTTGTTTTCGTTTCTATAGTCTTAGTTATCTGTGATGTTATTACCTGACTAATAAATGCAGCAATGTAGTATTATTTTAAACCGCAATATAACAATTACTTACAAGAAAAATTATAGTACCTAACTATTCTAAGAACCTAAAACTGAACAATTAAAACCTATTTAATCACGATCCAATGCGTCAAAGCAACCACGACCAGAGGAAGTAGGTAAAATAGCTCATATCGTAAAAACCAGTAGTAATTACAATTAAATGCCTAAAGAATCTTTATATTCTTTACGCGTATACGTCGGAAGAAATACGCAGAAGGAAAGGTGACAGTAGTGAATTTAATTTGGGGGTAAGACTAATTGGCAACGCTCGATTTATACTAAGAAATCTTCTAGGAAATGAATCGCCGAAATGTACGTACAGTCGACAACTCATCAATCGTAATAGTTTGACTTTGAGATCGCCCTTTGTAATAAAGGCTACTTTCGCTGTGCAACTTTACACTTGATGTCTGACTAGATGAATGTCGTCTGTACTCGCATAGCTTCCGAATGACTGCACCAAATTGGAAAACTCTTCTTTTATGTGAGACAGGAGGCAGTGAGACAGGAGGCAGTTGGGTAGATCTTCAATGTTTTGACAAAGCACTTGAATATTTATTATACTGATATGGAGACAGCTATCACCACCCGGCTCACTAGAAAAGAAACTAATCACTTTAATGACAGCAACAATTTTATGATAATAATAATAATAATAACAAAGCCTATGCACTTTCTCAGATTTAAGCGTATCTCTATGCCAAATTTCATCCCAATCGGTTCAGCGGCTAGGAGTGCAACTTAACAAACATTTCCTTAACAATAATACTAGTAACCACCCGCGTCTCCGCTTATTATCGCTTCATAAAGTATCCGATGTCCTTCCCAGGGTTTCAATCTAGCTCCGTACCGAATTTTATCAAAATCGCTTCTGTGGTTTAGGCATGAAAGTGTAACAAACAAACAAACTCAATTTCGATTTTTTATTATATTAGTTGGGATTAGCACATACATATACAGGGTGGTGCCATCAATACGACAATAAATTGAAACATGGGCTATAGTTCATAGAAATGGTTTTCCATTATCAAATACATCTTATTCATTAGATAATTTCATGACTTTTGTATGAAATAATATAAAATTGTATATACTTAGGTATATTGTCGAAATACGATATATCGACATTGTAGGGTTTTGGTTAGCTTTCAACGTAAATACAGATAGCCTTAAGGAAAATCACGGGCTCGTCCCAAGTCCTCGGTAGCTCAGATGGTTAGAGCAGTCACCCAGATTGTGAAATGTCAGTCCCCGCCTGAAGACATGAAATTTTTCTACTTTAAATACTTTTCTAATATTCGCGTAGACCAAATAATACTTCTATCATCCTTGATATTAGTATCGATGATTAAGTTTATTGCCTAAAAATTGTTGGTTATTTAAAATAAGGTTTTCTAACACGAACAATGATAAATTATTTTCGTATTATTATATGTAAAATCAAATAAACCTCAGACTATAACGTCAGTCATAGTAAGCTAGGGGTAATTAATTTAGAAATAAAATCTTTAAGTCATTAATATTCTTCACACCGTGAAAAATTAAGTTTAACTTATTAAAGACATTCTGTTATTGATTGATGGTTGCCGATAAATATCGATTTTAGAATCATTTTAACAATAATTAAAATTCATTTACAATTGCGTATTGTTTAAAACTATAAAACCAATGATAGATACTAGCATATATCTGTTGTCATAAATTTTGGTTTTTCTATAGTATAGGTGTCAGGTACTTACTTATTACTAGGTAATTATTCATTTTGAAGTTACAAGTCTTGATCTTTAATTATTTTTTAAACTTGTCATGACACACATTCCAGACTTTTTGAGTGTTTTCAAGGCGCTACATCGAAAAAAAAATCAGAATTTTAAGTAATACCATAGGTCGCTAAAGGATGTTACGGATCTGAATGCTGTCAACAATGCTGTCCACATAACGATTTTTACAGGATGGGGAATGCGTAATGCGTGAGTAGTGTCCATCAATCGAACTGCACCTTTATCTCCAACGCTGTCATCTAAAAAAAATATTGACGACTACCTACCAACGAAATTACGCCAAATTCCTGCAGGAATCGGCCATCAGTTCATGGAAGAAGACGTAGTTATACTGACAAAAGGTGTATTGTGCCAAGCTCAACAATTACTAAACAATATAAACGTCGGTACAAGCACTATGTTCTTCCTTTGTTAAGGAAAAGTACCGATTTAGTTGCGCCTAATAGGAATTTTAGACAACGATTTATTGTTCCTTTGTTGACCCATATTTTCCTGAGTATTCTAGTATTTAAATATAGAATAAACGTTATGATTTTAACCAAATCAATTAAAATGACATTCTACAAAAGATACCAATAAATCATTTTAGCAAAATACTGATTTTGGTATAACACATTGACGAAATGGTTGGCCGAGTGGTCTGTACCCTTTGCTATACAGGCTACTCGGTCAAGAGGTCCCGGGTTGGAATCGTAGATCCAGACAAGACATAGACAAACATTATGACATTGTTAGTTAATATTATTTTATGTGTTAGACCTAAGAGTTTTTTGACGATTCGAAAGTGCTTCTTGGTGGGCCTAATAGAATAAAGATATTTTCATTTTCAAAAAAAAGTCATGGAGGTTTATACGTTTATTTAGTATATTTCTTAAATTTATATACACATTATTATCATTATTTCTCCATTGTCTAGTATCCATAATTAGCTAGATAGTAGGTGTGAGTGTATGAATATTATTATTATTATTATACATTTTTGGTTGAATTACGGTCCACTTACATATATCGGCTTTAACAAGGAGACTGTTTTGAAGAGCTCTTGACTTTATCCAAGCTTCCTCTTTTCTACTCAGAAGCACCGGCACGCGTGCCCCCTAGTTGGAAGGGGGAAGATGGGATCCTCGGAGTTACCAATTTACTATTTTCACCTCAACATCACGCACAGATAAATTAAAAACTTAATTAAATTGAAGTAGGTAGGTACTCCTCACCTAGAAACATATTTTATGAGTCGGTGCTTCACGTTCTACCTACTATTTCTGGAAACAACTTAGCACCAACTCCAAAAAATATTTTTCTATGTGATGAGTACCTACTTGACCTTATTGATTTTCTTGGCGGTTTTACGCGCTTCTTTTAGTGTATGTGAATATGATAATGATGTCGATTGTCTCAAACAAGATCGAAACTGAATAGCCTACATGATAAGCCGTGTGAGTGACAATACACCCAAATATAGCATTAGGAAGCCTCTCAAATGCCTCACGTGAAATGTAATGGGTATTATGTTGTTAAACACGTGGTTCAGACGGTAATTCAAAGTCGATTGTTTTCATCGCCATCAAAGTAATGTTTAATGAAATAATGCCAGTAACTGATTGATCTGAATAGAGCCTGATATATATAGGCTGGTGATGTCAATACGACAACAAATTTAAACATGGGCTTTGATAATTCATAGGAATGGTTGCCATTTTCAAAAACATTCTATTCATTTGATAATTTCATGACATTTCTATGAAATAATGCAGCCGATGCTATATTATTTCATACAAATGTCATGAAATTATCAAATAAATAAGATGTTCTTGAAAGTAGCAAACCATTTCTACGAACGAATATAGCTCATATTTCAATTTATTATCGCATTGACGGCACTATCCTGTATACTTAACAGTGAAAATGCTATAAATATAAAAAAAAAAACTGATTGATAATGATGTGGTTGTCTGTAAATAAACCGGAGTTCCTTAAAACTTTTGGAATCAAATCACTTTAAGAGAGGTAGGGAATATAGGTATTTACTTTAAGACAGGTGGGGAATAGAGTTATTTACCAATCGAATTTTGAGTCTACTGGGGTAGTTGAGTTTACAGAAGGTCGCAGCTAAATGACACTACTTTTGTGCAGTTCCTGCCGCCAGTGACGGCTTGTCTTTTGTCTCGTTCACAGAGTAGTGCCCAAGGTGCTAAGAGCATCTATAGGCTATAAACAATAACCATAATATAGGCTATACTTACCACCAGGCGGGGTGTATCCCTCCTTGTTACAATTGTCGGGTGAATAAACTGTAACAACATTGACCACAAAAAAATTATTGGCTAAGCAAAGTTGCTCTATGTAATTCTATTACTTATAACAGAATTATAGAATTAACTAGTTGAATATATTATAATAACTATATTTGCCAACTTAGATAAAAATAAATGTAGACAAATCAAATGTAATTTTGTATAGGTTTGTCCCAAAGACTATATAACCAATTGACTGCGCTTGCGGGGGCAATCTTCTCACTAAGCATATGCTAAAACGAGTTTATGTGCCGATTTCGGCTTCAGAGTGCTTCTAGCTGCCGCGGGTATCACACAGTGACGTAAAATATTATTTAAAGAGTCAAAATACGGTAAAAATGCCCAGTTGTGCTATTAAATGGTGTGGGATGTCGAGTTATAGGGAGAGATACTTCAAATTACAAAAAAGATGGAATAACCTTCCACAGGTAAGTATTATTTAGATGAAATTCGTACAAAATAATTTTCACAAAAATAAATTCTTTTTAATAAATATAAAATTGGCACGCGTTGATGTCTTTCTACCCCTCTCTCTCTTTCCTAGGTTTAATGTACTATGCTTTATCACTTTCTTTTAAAGATAGTGCTGTTACGTGCACTTTCTTCTTGGTATCGATAATAAAATCATTTTGTAAGATTTAATTATATTGTTTTCATATTATTCAAATCTAAATTCTAATTTGATTAATATAATTTTTATTTCTATTTACAGACTCAAGCCATGTGATTCACTAAGGGATTTATTTAAACAAATGAATATTTTGACCGTTGCTTCTCAATATCTAAAACTTGGAACAGCAAGTTTATTTTTATATCTAGTGTTTAAGTTATGAATATCACTATGTTTTGAAAAGGTATGTTTATTTTTAATTTTTGATTTTAACATTATTATAAATGTTTGAAAAATTACTTAGTAATTAAAATAGAATAAAACTAGAAAAAATTCACGTCCTGAGGCAGGAATCGAACCCGCGACCTTTCGCAATCCGGGCGACTGCTCTGACCACTGAGCCACCCAGGACTTGGGATATCCCTGTGAAATTCTTCTAGCCTATCTGTATTTGCGTTCATGAGCTAACGTCCACCCTACAATGTCGAAATAGAATATTATGTTGAAATAGAATATTTGGCCCTGGAAAATTTTATCCTGCACAATAATCCTACCGATTCGTATAAAAAAATAGCGAGGGTTTACTGTTTTAATTTTTAGTTGGTTCGATTCCCAGGTGAGACTAGCAAGTTTTAAAAGATCTTTGAATGCAGTTTTGTGTCTTTTCAAAAATAAAGGAATGTTTCCTTTCAGTAAAATGAGATAACTAAAGGATTTAAAGAATTCCCCCTCCAGGGCCCATAGATTTTTTACATTCTGTATATATGAGAACATAATTTATGTTCACAAATATAAACATACCTTTTCAAAACATAGTGATATTCATAACTTAAACACTAGATATAAAAATAAACTTGCTGTTCCAAGTTTTAGACTTCACAAGACAAGTCGCTCATTCATGGGGAAATGTATACACATTTACAACAATGTCGCACCAAATGTAACTGAACTGCCTTTTCACAAACTTAAGTTATATGTCAAACAAACTTTAATGAAAAAAGGCTACTTTAAGGTCCAAGAATATTTAGATGATAAGAATGCGTGGACACATTAAAATTCCAAAATATTTTATATGTTTATTTACGAGTATTATGACTATTAACCACTGTATACCTATATTGTGATTGTGCATTGTCAGATAGCTTGAAAATGACGATAATACTTTTGACATTGGGTACCTACTTTGTTGGTACGTTGATATACATTCTCTTCTAATATTATTTTTTTTTTCGCTGGGCGGCGTCACTGCGCTGCTAAAAGTTATATTTAAAAAAAAAACATTGTAATTTATTATTTGAAAAGAGTGACTACATGAGTTTGTTGCCGGAATCTTCTCGGTAGTTCAACTTTTGGAACCGGTGTAAATTCAGACATGACAGACAGACAGAGACTATGACGTTGTTAGTTAATATATTTTTTGTGATAGTTGTAACAATGTGTTTTTTTGACGATTTAAAAGTGTTTCTTTGCAGCCTATTTAAATAAAATATTTTTTCTTTCTTTCTTACGTTCATTCATTAATATCGTACTAAGTTATTATGTTGTTTAATTACACTAGAAATTCCCTCGCATTAAAGTTGACTTATAGTTTTTATCGATAGTCGATAATATTTTTGGTCTCCCTGCTCCCTACAAAAACACGTGTAATTGAACTGACCAATCAGCGAAGCCAATGGCTCGTCGCCCCCGCACCGCAAAGCAGTGACCTGTGTTTCTAAGGAGGAATGCATCTATGCGCTCTCCACTGGTTAAGTACTCCGTGGTTTGTCCCTTTCACTCGCTGCATTTTTGCTCATCACTCTTACAAAAATGACAGTGGTTTGTTTACAGACGACAACACATCAAGTGTAACAGTTGCACAACGAAAGCCGTCTCTATTACGAACGCAGTAAGGGCGGTCTCAATGTCAAACTGTTACGCTTGTTGTGCTGTCGACTGTACATTTATTCTGTGTTTAAGTTGGCTGGAGTATAGGGTTAAATTTTCTTTGAAAATGAAAGACAAAAGTCAATTGGCAATTAAAATCATAGAATAATGTTGACTAAAGTACTTCTAAACTATCAATTTGTCTTAAATCCAAAGATAAGAAAACTGTAACCACAATGGCGTATTTATTGTTTCCCTATAACTGCGGATGTTGTTAGAGATAAGACGAGAAATTGGTTAAGTGAGTTACGTTATAGTTCAATAGAAATAATTTAGTTTTTTTAAAAAAACTAAATTTTAGCATCTGCGCCAGTCAATTATAATATAATTTAGAATTCATATTTATTGAAACGCAATCATTTATTACTCGGATTAAAGCATATCAAGTGTAACAGTTAAACAAGGAAACCCACCTCTATTACGAACGGCGTAAGGGCGGTCTCGATGTCAAACTGTTACGCTTGATGTGCTGTCGACTGTACATTCTTTTAGGAATCTTAAAAGTGGCACAGCAAAATCAAAGCAAGGACAAAATGTGGTTTTGGTACTTACAATACTTACATCTATAACAAATCTTAGCAATTGAAAAGATGCTTGTAGGCAAAGACAGAAAATATACAGGACCTTCCTAGCGAGAGATATAGTGCAGATGGTACAGGAAGATTACCACAAGAGGAGGCAAAAAATCCAAAGAGTTGAAGATTACCGTGACGTTCACATGGCCTCATGATGAGAAAAGATATGAAGATTTAGTCCTAAATCACAATGTACCTTGAACTTGAGGCTCTTTTGTGCCTCCCCTGACAATACTTCCATCATTGCAGTTGAATGATAAGAAATAATTAAGCTCAGCGGGAGTAACCCCTTGTTGAGCATTATCAGTTAATTACGTTTAGTCAGTTCGTTGACCCTAATCGCCCAGAACTAAATACTATGCTTGTATTGAATGCGGAGTCCTCGACCTTTTATCGGTGGATTCTTGCATGACCTGTTTCTTTCAAAATCTGCAGAAGGCTTTCCTGCGGATTCTGCGGAATGCTTCCTGCGGCATCAATACAGCTGCTATTAACCTTTTTTTAGCAGGAAGGGCACTCTTCTGGACTTCTAAAGGCCAATCCCATGAGATCTGCTTTCTGCCTAAAACCCTAAAGCATTCATAAGGTTTCGTTTCTTACCAACCCGCTGGTTTCTACCCGATAATAGGAAACAATAGGCCTGCTCTGTGAGAACTTTAAAAATTAAAATAATGTTACTTCGAAATTAAGTTCATCGAGAAATAATCCTTAGAGTCAATATTAATTAGGTCGATTCTCTCAATTGACCAAACTATGAAGTACACCTCGTACTCTCAAGTGTTGATAGTACACCTCCCATTTTAGTTGTAAATAGGGCATCACCCTGACATTTACCTGTCACGCCACATATTCTACACACAATAATTGCTTTTTAATTGTTAAAGGATTCCAAGAATCTCCACAAATTAAGAATCTATTTATTTCTAGCCATTTCGACAATATTTTGATGGGGTTCTCCTCTACATTGCATTGTGATGAACGTTTAGGTATTGGGGAAATATCTTGCAAAACCCTCAATCATGAGGGCAGGTCGTGTACTACTTGAGCAAGAATATTCTTTCATCCAAAAATCATCTCCTAAAATGTGTATTTCGTCATATTCCGTTATCCTTAGGTAACTGTGTGCTTTTTTCTCTTCTAAGCCAACATTACATTTTCTTGCAGGATTCCCATCGGAACTGGTATACAGAGGATCAGCGATGTGGGAGACGTTATACGGGATTATCCTGGCGTTTCCTCTCGTCTGCTTCCTGTTTGTCCCTGTCTACTACAGGCTGCACACCAATTCAGTTTATGAGTACTTACAGGTAAAAATCATTGCTTCTTATTAGTCTTTCAATCTTTTCGAGATTGCTATTTAAATGCTTACTAACAATACTAGCAACTTGATTAATTTTTTATTGTTTAAATTCAATGAACCTAAATAAACTCGAAATTGTTTGAAAATTTCTTTACTTTTCGAAAACATAAGACTCTTCAATTATTTATATCAGAAATTATTTCTTAATCTACATCTAGCTGTTTATTATTGTTTTGATTGTTTTATTATATTTCGAATTTCAGATGCGCTTTGGCTCCCTCTGGGTTCGAAGGGTGGCGGCAGCTACTTTCCTTGTCCGGCAATTACTGAACTTGGCTGTCACTGTGTACACACCTACTGTGGCACTTCATGCTGTATTAGGATTACCTCATTGGGCGTCCGCTGCCGTCATCACGATTGTAGCCATCGTGTTCAACCTCCTTGGGGGACTAGCTGCTGCTATAAGGTAATTAAATACGAGTACAATAATGATATCTGTCTGTTTATCTCTATTTGTCCTATTACTGTTCTTCCTATTTCAACAATGTATTTTACAAGAGTCAAAACATTTAAAGAAACAATTTTTTGATAGAAGAAAAATTAAAAGATCATCCCTCTCATTTCCTTTTCTCCGGTTTATAAGCCAACAGACTGATATAAATCCTAAACTTAGTTGATTATAAATGCAACTATTGGAAATATACTCTCAATAATATTTTTCAAGCATCAGTTATATTTTTTTATTTTAATCGGTAAAACATCAGCTGATACAAACATAATAGGTATAGATAGTATAGATATTTATAGTGATAGGTTCACGCATGTAGTTAACTGAACAAATGCACAGTGAGCCGATTGGATATTTGTATTCTGAGAGACCTATTCTCTACAAAGATGTTTTCTAGAGTTAGTGATATTTCATGTAGTCCAAAGTAGTGCTTGTGTTATGGATACTAGATAACGCAGAAATAATGATAATAATATGTATATAAATATTAAAAATATACTAAATAAACATATATATTTTTGATTTATTAGAAAATATGTTATCATTATTCTAAATAGAAAATATACTATTGCAAGAGATTAGCATTGTACAATTTTTTTCCTGTGCAATAAACGATTCGACTGTTAATAAGTCATTTATCTTTGAAGTAACGTTTTATTAGAAGCAATAGGTTTTATATGGTATAAGCACGCCGGCAGACTGTTATTTTTGAATACTGACTGAGGATAAGATTACTAATAGAATAATTACTAATAGATAATGAATGAATTACTGGCGACCGGCTGGCCGAGTGGTCTGTACCCCAGGCTACTCGGTCCAGAGGTCCCGGGTTCCAATCCCGGTAGGAACAAATGTTTGTGTGATGAGTACGAGCATTTGTTTACGAGTCATGGATGTTTATATGTTTATTTAGTGTATTTCTAATATTTATATACATATTATTATCATTATTTATCCGTTATCTAGTATCCATACTACAAGCTCTTAATGATGCTTACTTTGGGCTAGATAATAGGTGTGAGTGTATAAATATTATTATTATTATTATTACTAGGCGATAGACTCGTATGTAGGTAGGGTCGTCTGAGTAGTGTACCACAGCTTTTTCTATTTCGGCCGTATTATAGTTCGCTGTGTTTCGAATTCGAAGGAGGAGCCGATCCGAGGAGGAGCTCGGTGGCGTAGTGTTTTGAGCGCTCTGGTTTCGATCACGAAAACAAAGCAACTTTCGCCATGGTTGGTCCCAGGATGGGTCAATCAAATTTATAATCTTGAGCTCCTCCGTGCTTCGGAAGGCACGTTAAGCCGTTGGCCCCGGTTGTTACTGCAACCGCTTTAACCCACCAACCCGCACTGGGCCAGCGTGGTGGTGTTATGGCCCAAACTCCTCATGTGTTTCTGCCATGTAGGAAGGCCTCTGCCCAGCAGTGGGACGTATATAGGCTGGTGATGATGATGATGATGATGTGTTTCGAATTGAAGGGCATGGACGGCATTTCATCTTAGGCCTCAGGATGACAACGCACCTGCAATACCAAGTAATTTTTTCCTTGTTATTGCAAATGTCTATTAGGCTGTTTGCTTGCTTGTGATCTAGTTGTTTTAAAAGAAACTAACCTATAATGATTTCTTCGATAGTTTTGCCGAGCGCATCACGGAACTTACCTATTTTACCAACATAATACTGTACTCTTAGTAAAACAGACAACAATGTTATAATTGTTGTTCACCTCAAATTATCATTAGCTGTTCACGACTTAAATAGTTTATATGACACATTGTTGCTGTGTTTAATTTTTCAGACGACGTTTCTCTTTGGTATTCTTGACTTCAAAAGATGGAATATTATAAATTCATCTTTTAAATTAGAATATATGTAACTTTTGATATTCCAACCTTTCTGTCTGGTTTCTGGCGTAATTAAATAACAAACATCTGCATTGATGTTTGTTACTTTCATATTTATAATATTAGTTAAGTAATTTTAAATGAAAAGAAATTGTAATATTTTAGAAGGTAATATTTAAGTGAGTAAAAAAACTGTTGTTGTAATAGAATAATATTAAATGTACTTCTGTTACCGAGGGTGAGAGGCCTGGTGTTCTATGACACAGGCAGGCAACTGCCTATTTTAGACTCCAGTCTCCCACCAACATAGTTAGTTGATACAACTGTTAATAGATTAAAAAATAAATTGTTGTGTTACCTATGTTGTGGTGAGAAAATAAAATAAAATTTATTTATTATATTATTTATTATTAAGTAGTTTTGTTGATTAAGTTCAGATATATTATCTAAGTTAAGATTTAGAATCTTCTATTTTGATTTTGATAACACATGAGTTATTGCTTGCGATAAATAACGCTACAAAACTAATAATATGAGTTAATTACCACAATGGCATAGTTGTCGTTCGACACAGACTCTATGGCTAATTAAACTTATAGTAACCATGACCTAATACAAGGTGATTCTCGTTTACATAAGAAATATTATAAAATAGCATATTCAATTCAATTCTTTATTGCAATAAAATATGGTACAGAAGGTGTTTTAGTGATTAGATTGTATCACATGTTTATTCAAAATAGGTGATTGAACATCCGGAACAGTTATTTTATCACATCTGGTGTTAAATCATCAATGTTATTGCCACCTATCATAATATTATTATGAACTTTAGTATCTACCGCTATTTTCCTGGTTTAAAGTTTACTTAAACCGGCCAAGTTCGAGTCGGACTCGCTCACGAAGAGTTCCTATAAACAATCTATAAACAAACATCTACCTGTTGCCGTTATAAATATAGAGCAAAAAATCACGTTTGTTGTACGGGAGCTCCCATAAATATTCATTTTATTCTGTTTATTAGTATTTGTTGTTATAGTGACAACATAAATACACCATCAGTAAAAATTTCAACTGTCTAACTATCACGGTTCATGAGATACAGCCTGGTGACCGACGGACGGATGGATGGACGGACAGCGGAGTCTTAGTAATAGGGTCCTGTTTTACCCTTTGGGTACGGAACCCTAAAAACTAAAGATATACCGATTGATAAAGCTGAAATTACAAATACTGATTTTATAAAACGATGAAAGAAAACTTTATATAAAGAAATCATATTAACTTAAATTTAATGTGTATCTCAGTGTATCTTGATGTTAATACCAATGTCTTCTGAAGTCAAAAAGTTTATTGTACTGTCTACTAAAGATGATATAATACCTTTGATGCACGGAACAATATAGAAAATTCTTTTCAAACGAATGTCTGCATTTTACATCTAAGTGGTAATGTCAGAAGCACCCACGTATGCACGAAGTCATTACTCCTATTGAGATATATGCCGTGGAGAATTGAATCCTTTTTATAAAATTAGTCTTGCTGCACTAAGAATGGCAATTTTAAGTATGTAAATGAATTCTTTTTTATTGAAACAATCCCTCTTTGCGAAACTTGTAAAGAATGGTTTCAATAATAACAATTCCTTCACACACTTAAAATTTCCAACAGCAATTAAGACCTATTTTATCATCTCTTTACATAAAGTCAAAGGATGTGTCATCATTTAAAATTCAGTTTAAGAAACACGAGTTGCAATGCTGCATAAAGAAAGAGTATATTGTATAATAGGTACTGTAACAAAGGGATATATCAGATAGCGGTTATGATTTATTCATAATACCTTAGATTTGATGTAGAATTATTTTTAACCTTAAGAAATTATTCTTTTCAGGGCTGATGTGATTCAAACATTGACTATGGTGATTGTAAGTGGAGCATTCATTGTGCAAGCTACAGTCAAAGCCGGTGGACCAACTAAAGTAGTCGCTGACAATATAGAGGGAGACAGACTTCAATTTTTCAAGTAAGATTCGATGCTAATTAATTCAATAACTAAGAAATCGTCAACATAAGAACGATCTTTTTCATAATTATTTAGCATCCTCTAAACTATGAGATAGACGATGAATGATTGTGATAATATCAATTAGAAGCATTAATGAACTCACACAGAGATACAGTTATAAAGAGTTTAACCCAGAAACCACTTTATTTTCAGATTCACTTGGGATCCAACAGTGCGAGTAGACACTCTCTCAGCTATATTTGGTCAGCTATTCATGTCTGTTTCCATTTATGGTTGCCAACAGACCTTTGTACAAAGATACTGCTCCATGTCAAGCGAGTCTAGAGTCAGGAGAACTCTTTTGGCCAATATCCCAGCTGTGGGTATCCTGTTCAGTTTATCTTGGGTCGTAGGTATGGCTTTGTATGCCGTTTATAAGAATTGCGACCCGCTAATGGCTGGTAATATTGGGGCTCCTGATGAAGTCTTGGCTTATTATGTGGAGGACCAATTCAGTTTCTTGCCCGGAATGTTGGGATTGTTCTTGGGAAGTTTGTTCAATGGGGCGTTGAGGTGAGTTTCGAAGTGTGCATGCGGATTGAGTGATCCTATCTTCAATCTTTACAATAATCGACGAGGATTTAGTAAATAATTGTTAAATTCGTCACAGTGAAGTAAAAAATTGTAAAACCTGAGATAAAACAGATATAGTCAATAAAGTGGATCACTCATACCGCATGCATTATAAAAATGTCATAATGTATATCTAATAATATATAACTATTCTGCTTCTTATCTATGCATCAAAAAATTTAAAAAAATTGTTAAATACCATTACCAAATTATGGATTAGTTTGCATGTCCCGTTTAAAAATTATAACGATTTATTTGGATCACTCACACCGCATGGTGGCCGTATGAGTGCTCTTTAAAAATATCACCTTATACTGAATATATACATATTATTTTTTTGTATATTATAGCTAAACGTGAGGTTGAATTTGTTAAACAGTGATCTTGACAAAAACTTATAATAGATGGAAGAAATTCAAGTTTTCCGTTTCCTTCAGCATGCCGTCTGAGTGATCCACATTTCGGCCTCTATTTACTTTTGTATACCACCTACATAAACTGAAGATATACCCAAAATTGTTAAATTTTATTTACTAAAATTTGGCATTTTTTCTGTTAATGTACGTGCGATACTTTAGGAAATATCTCGTTTCGTAAGTTCCTCAAGAACATGACTGAGTAGGGTGTCTTTGATTTTTCATTGTGTGAGACTATGTGATATATTCTTACTGGGACAGGACCAGGCGTTTTTATTATATTTATTCATATTATTTAATATTTTATGGAAAAGATTACCTTGTGCTCCGAGCATTCTGGATGCCTAAAATTTACAGGGCTGTTGATTGAGACCGATGATTAGTATTCTGGTGCATTTATTTCTATTAATCTTTTTATATTTTATTCACCTACTTATATGTTATAATGAAAGTTATACATGCTCTGTAAATGAAAAACCACATGTTCTAGAAAACATATATTTTAATTAAAAAATCCTTTAACATACAGTTTATTGACGGTACAATTTATCTATAAATTATTTACGTCAATGAAGATACTCTCAATATGGGTCTTTCCCTGTCGTCAGATCGGAACTCCGATTGGTAGGAGGAGCGGGAATCTTTTTTCCCATTCCTCCGATTGAATGTTTTTGTTTTTATCACTTACTTAACTTAACCAAAAGTACAGTCAAGCCCATTATACAGGCCATATCCTAAGATCGGTACTCCGATTGGTAGGAGGAGCAGAAATATTTTTTCCCATATTTTACAATTTGACAAGTTGACATTAGGCATAGTTTTCATTTTCAATTTTTCATAAATAATTCTTTGTTAAAATTTATTACCAGCATTGCGCTAGAAAAAGTATTATGATTATAATACGCTTTGTAGAAATTATGTAGAAGAAAAAAAAAGCCAACACTGTCGCACGTTTGTATGTTTCAAATATGATACAATCACTAGTACGGTTAAGTGAGGGAAGCATTGTGTTCCGTGTGCGGTTTTCCAGTCTGCCATCGGACCCGTCTCCAGGGTTGTGGATAGGGGATCGCCCCCCTTGAGTGGGCTTTTGTGTACTGGATCAGGGAAATCCGTTGCTCAAGCTAAGGCCCAGGATCAATAACGGCACCACTGGGTACCCCTCGTGACACTACAGAGACGCACAGGAAAGATAGGAAGATATCTCCTACAAATGGATTTTTTGGAGTTGGTGCTAAGCTGTTACCTGAAACAATAGAAAATGAAGCACCAACTCCAAAAAATATATTTTGAGGATTAAATTTAATTATTTTTCCTTTTTAGTGTTTTGTATGTATGTTATTCGATCACGAATTCACGACAGGACGTTAGGTTCTTACGTGTCATTGGTTTAAATGGCATTTTTTTCATTAAAGAGAAATTCTATTTGATTATATTAAAAATGTTGATTTTAGAATGAGCCAACCAACAACAGCGTATTCGCTTCATCAACTACAGACTACTTATCTGGAATGAAGAGTAAAAGGTAAATCATGTCGTGTGGTATTTTGAATTAATAAATTGGCGTGTTTTGAAGTTGGTTTTTATTTTTGAAATCAAATGTATAGTGCTAGCGAAAATAAAAGGCGATTCTGTTTTTTACAAGCTTTTTTTTAGTTTCATCTGTCCCAGTAAGGATATATCACATAGTCTCACACAATGAAAAATCAAAGACACCCTACTCAGTCATTTTCTTGAGGAACTTACGAAACGAGATATTTCCTAAAGTATCGCACGTACATTAACAGAAAAAATGCCAAATTTTAGTAAATAAAATTTAACAATTTTGGGTATATCTTCAGTTTATGTAGGTGGTATACAAAAGTAAATAGAGGCCGAAATGTGGATCACTCAGACGGCATGCTGAAGGAAACGGAAAACTTGAATTTCTTCCATCTATTATAAGTTTTTGTCAAGATCACTGTTTAACAAATTCAACCTCACGTTTAGCTATAATATACAAAAAAATAATATGTATATATTCAGTATAAGGTGATATTTTTAAAGAGCACTCATACGGCCACCATGCGGTGTGAGTGATCCAAATAAATCGTTATAATTTTTAAACGGGACATGCAAACTAATCCATAATTTGGTAATGGTATTTAACAATTTTTTACAATTTTTTGATGCATAAATAAGAAGCAGAACTGTTATATATTACTAGATATACATTATGACATTTTTATAATGCATGCGGTATGAGTGATCCACTTTATTGACTATATCTGTTTTATCTCAGGTTTTACAATTTTTTTATTTCACTGTGACGAATTTAACAATTATTTACTAAATCCTCGTCGATTATTGTAAAGATTGAAGATAGGATCACTCAATCCGCATGCACACAGTTTCGAAGACTAATTGATGCAAATTATTGAGTACAAGGGTTGCATTAGAAATTGTTATTTTACATTTTCACTAAGCAAATGTTTCTTTATTATTTTAAAGATCTAAACATTTGCTTAATTTACTAATATCTTTATTATTTACAGTTTTCTAGTATCTAACGTGAACTCGCTAGCTACGGTAACATGGGAAGACTTCGTATCTGCGGCACCTCCATTTAAAGGCATCGATGATAAGCAACAGCTGACTGTGATCAAAATCATTGGAATAGTTTATGGTTGGTTAATGCTCATTCTAGAACTTTAATCAGCAGATTTATTTAAATTACTTTAGGGCTTACAGTTAATTTGTTCATTTCTCCATTTACAGCCTTGGTCATCATGTGCCTATCTCTTTGTGTGGGAATAGTCGGCGGAGTCGTAGAAGGTTCTCTGCTTGTAACATCTGCGACATCGGGAGCACTACTCGGAGTTTTTGTTCTAGCAGCTCTATGCCCTGTCGCGAATGGGAAAGGAGCTTTGATTGGGATGATAGCTTCGCATTTCATTACAACATGGATGGCGGCGGGACGGTTGCTTTATGTAGACAAGAGTGTGGCTATGTTACCGTTGTCTATTGAGGTTCGTTTAACAAATTAATAGTTTATATTCTTGCAACACTAAGCGTATTTAGTACCTACACGTTTCCGACTTAGTGAAACTTAAGAAGTTTTTTTTTATATACAACTAGATGACAAACAAGCTGACGGCCCACCTGGTGGTAAGCGGTTATCGCCGCCTATAGACACCTGCAATAATAAAGAAAGCACTTGATATTGCAGGTGCATTGTCATCCTGAGGCCTAAGATAAAATGCCGTCCATGCCCAGTAATTACACTGGCTACCTTTCCTTTCAATCCGAAACACAGCGAACTGTTTCACGGCTGAAATAAGAAAGGCGGTGGTGCCTACCCAGGCGACCCTACATATGGGTCTACCACCTAGTCAAATAGAACCTAGTCTAGAAATTGTACAAATTACCCTACTCCTAGTCTTATTAGGCTTAATTATGGGATCATACTCATCTCAGGATTAAAGTACAGTCGACAGCGCATCAAGCGTAACAGTTTGACCTTGAGACCGCCCTTACTGTGTTCGTAATAGAGGCGGCTTTTGTAGTGCAACTATTACACTTGATGTGCTGTCGTGTGTACAATTAACACTGTTTAGTGTCATTCTGATTTGGACTGCTGTGTATTATGATAAGCATGATAATTTGGTGGCTGTATATTTTCTTTAATACAAAGCACAGCAAATCACTCAACATCAACCGATGTCAAGCGGTAAGCAGAGAGCTAGTGCAGCTTGAAACACACTATTCTAGCCGCCTCTACCTTGCCGGCCCATAAGGTGCCTTTTCACGCCTCTTTTGAAGGAACCCATGTTATAGGAAAGAGGGAACACATGTGCTGGCAAAGAATTCCAAGTTTTGGAAGAACGACCAAGAAATGAGTTACTAAACTTGTTTGTGCATGATGTTGAGGCGGAGACAGTAAATTGATTACCCCGAGACCGGCACGCGTACTCCTGTGTAGGAAGGGGGAAAGTGGGATAAGGTCGAAAAACTCTGAACTTCTGACACGAGGCTTTAAGCTGTTCGTGACCTCTACTGTTTATTATTTGTCTTTTCAAATATGCTATTCTTAATCAATATTTCTTACATAATGACTGATTCATTTAAATCATATCAACTAAAAGTAAACGTTTTTTAAGTCCGTCATGAATCTTCTATATAAGATTTAATTGCAAATCCTAATAAGAACTTTCCAAAAGAATGGAATGAAAAATTTTGACTAACATATTTCTTCTATTTCCAGGGCTGCAGCAATGACACTGTAAGCGTGTTTAATTCTAAGCCTCTACCAGTTGGACAAAAGGAGACTCTCCATCAAATCCTGCCGCTGCTGCAAGCTTTAAACGCCAGTCGTACTTATACCCCTGACCAGGCCGAATCCACTATGTAAGTTGTCAATCCAAAACCAGTATTCTCACTATAATATTAGTTATTTAAAATTAGTTTGGTTCCTTAACAGCCGACGGGCGGACATTAAAAACAATACTTACAATTAGTAAACAACTCTTATTATTATGCACTAACCGTGGAACAAAAATTCAATTTCTCATAATCCAGACAAAAATGACTTAAAATTGACGCCTGTAAAAATATTCGATGCAAATGTGTGACAATGTTATCTGGTCCTAGCGAACCTGTTATCGAACTGAACCATCTAGGCCTAATATTATCACAGTCATCGTAGCCAACGCCTTCGTAATATTAATTGATTAATTCATCGTTCACGGGAGTATTTATACTAAAATTGGACTGAGTAACTTGTGAGTTTTTGTCGAAAACACTTGCTATCTTATTAGTTCTAGCTCCTAAATTTATTATACACTGTTACAATGTGTTATTTTTTTATCATTCTTCCGTTTCAACATTGTCAACAAATCCATTGTCCCTGTTACCAGTCCTCTGTTTAGTATCATTACTTCCACTTACAATCACTAACAATGTTTTATTCGTTTCAGGGCTTCCGGCCTTCACACGATGTTCTCTATCTCGTATATGTGGTATGCTGTCATTGGCACATTGACATGTGTTACCCTCGGAGTCATAATAGGCCTTATTACTGGAAATGATTCTGATGTGTACGATGAAAGGCTGCTACATCCTCTAGTCGCAAAATTGGCTAGGAAAATGCCAGGGAAACCTAGAAAGTTCAAAAATGAAAAGGTCGAAAAGCCTGTTGACGAAAAAGAGAGTTCTGAGAGAACTGATGAGACTGTTGTTTCTTCAAATGTTATTATAGCAGAAGATCATAAGCCAGTGTTTACGACTAACGCAAGTAGATTGTTTGACGTCTATGAAACAAGAAGATCGCCGTCGCCTGTACCTGAAAGAACAAGGTTGTGAGTTTTGGACTTAAATATCATTAAGTGGAAGATTCAAAATTGTTTGCACCATGATTCAATACCTTGTCGACTTTATAGTTGGGTCGCAGTTTAAGTTGAATTGTTTGTATTGATATTTTTTGTTTCATTAGCAACTTATTTATTATGACAATAAGTATTAAAATTGACTGTACTGTTAACTAGAGAATAAGTAGTTTATACGTAAAGTTCAAAATTATACAAGCAGTATTAAATAGTAAACAATTGCGTCCATGTTTTGTAGTCGATAATAACTTTACTAGTAGCGCTTCCTTTCTCCTATGCTAGTAGTTGATAGTACGTTATAATATTATATCGATAAACAAATGCTATTTCTATATAAAATTTCGTTGCAGCTTAAACCAATTGATTCAAAATAATGATGTTGTTTTGTACTTTTATGTTAATACGTTTGTGTGCATTTTACTGACGTTCTTTTAAGTAAGTACAGTAAATCTCTTTCTTTCAATATCTATTACAAAAAGATTAAAAATTGTTTTAAGTACAGTAAATCTCTTTGTCTCAATATGTATTGCAAAAAGATAGCAAATATTTAATTAGATCTGTCAAATAAATTTTGATAGAAATTTTAAAGACACCATAGACAAATTTAGTTTACATGGCGTGTACGTAAGGGGCATCCTAAATTTTGTATTTTATCACGTTCAACTAAATCGAAAATTAAACACATCTTCCTAAATGTCAAATTCCATGGCATTGTTACCATGAATAAAAGATGATTGATGATTGTTTGTTGTCGTTGTTGATGTTGTTTCCATTGTTGTCATGTTGACAGCCATTCATTTTGTGTTCATATTGAGAGAAAGAGATGCACTGAACTTAAATTTAGATTTAGTGTATGTTCAGCAGAATGAAAGCTCCTGTATGTTTACGAAGAAATTCTGATATTTCTTTTATTGATTATGTATTTATTCATCCATTATCTGGTAACAATGACACAAGCTACAAGTAGTTACAAGCTTGATTTGGGCTAGATAATTGGTGTGATATTTACTTTGACAGTTTAATAATTCTATTAATTTAGCTTAAGTGATATAATTTAACATAAGACGATCGTATGCCTTATTGATGAAGAGTTTCTAGCCATGTGATAATAGTATGTAGAAATGTAAATAATATTTGTCGAATACTAGTATTTAAGTGTGATTAACTTTCAGGAGATGTCTGCAGGACAATACGTAATAACTGCAAAGATTTATTTATTTTTCCAGTGCAACGTGAGCGTATATTAAGTATTATACTCTCATTACGCGCAAAGATGAATGCGCGAAAATATTAAGTTTAGTACTCGCGTCTACAAGTAAACATTGAACTACCCTTATTTATTTTTATTTGCCTTGAAAATACCCACTAAAGAGGGCCAACTCTTAAGAACAAAATAAGTAAACGATATAACGGATTTTGGAAATTTTTGACGTAATTTCTTTATTATGTACGCACTTAATGTTTACTATTAGGTCGATGTTTAACTGTTACGTTTGATGTGTGGTCGACAACATCTTTACGAAGTATCGTAAATATGCTAATAAGCAAAAGTTGGTCATTTCGTGTCATAAGAAAGTACCCTTAATATTAAGTCTTTGAGTACAAAATTGCTTGTGCTAACTGGAATTACCTTACTATGTTTTTTTGTATTTTTTCTAAAATTGGCATGATCGTTAAATTTTATGGATACTTTATGACATTCATTGATAAGTAGATATAGTAAAAAACTTAAAAACGGCAATTTCATATTTAAAGACCCAATAAGTAAGGCAGTGTGAGTAATAAACGCATTTGTGTGGTAAAACCGATTGTCATATTATTATATTCAAATTTAGGATAAAAAATAAATGGGTCTGATGCGTAGATTCGAATACCGTCGTTGCGATGCACGCTATTGTGAAAAAATTCAAAATTGAAAAGTCGTTGAATCGAAAAACGTTACATCGAATGACGGATTCGCGAAGACTTATTTTTTAAGGTACGCTAGATCGATAGTCACGGCATCGACATCCATTGTTGCGACTAGAGTGTCTTTCAAATCTATTGTATGGAAATCAAACACACTACCCCAGTGATTATACTAAAAACTGCCTACGCTAACTAGAATAAAACCAACAGTGAGTTGCACGTGACACTTGTGAATTTTTTCGCAATGCGTACGTCGCAACGACGGCATTCGAATCTACATATCAGACCCAAATTAAATGCCAGTGCAACAACAGATGAAATTAAATCACAGAACCAATGAAACTGCGTCAGCACATATTACGTACAACGATAGTAACAGTTACTACGTGGTATTATAATTTTAACAAGAATTTCAGTAATTAATAGTTTGATAAGGTTTGATTACGAAGGTCGTGCTACAACACGCATATACAAACAGCGACATCTAGCGTTGACTAGCAGGTACTGTGTTCTAACAAATCTTACATTGTGTTTTAAATTAATATAATTATGAACTCAAACTTTAAACCTGTAAGACTAACGAAATTTTTGAGAGAAATAATTTTTCATTTGAGTCCATCTAGTGATATTAGTTGGTAATAAATAGTTGCTAGATTTGTAAAGACTCAGCTAACATCCAACAGATGTCGCTAGATGGTTTTTCTTCGATATTTGTACGCATTATATTGGTTGTGCCACATAATAAGGCACTGCATGCATTGAAGTGCAGGTAACATTTAATGGTGTAACAATATTGAATCACATGATTAATTACTATAATTACAAAAGCAATTTCTGCAGTCGATATTCGATACCTTCATGTGTTCTGTGGTTGAAATAATTCTGATAACGAGTGATTAGCTTAAGATTTTACTTTAATAAGAATGTTTTGTATATTTTGATAATTAGGTATTGTTTATTAGGAAAGACCACATTCAAAAATATTCACGAGGCGCTGTCCAACGCCGTGAGTGGACACATAATTTTAAATTTATCTTTTGAAATTTTTGTTTGTTTAAGTAATATTTATAATTAATATTTCCAATAATCAAATGAATTGAAGCGATTAAATTAATTGCTCTGATAAATTTACTGTATTAATTGAATATAATTTTGTCTACTTTATAGATTTAAGTTTCATAAGTTTGTTTGTATAATTTTCTGCGAAAACTACTTGATGCTGTCTATGTACAGACTTTTTCCAATTTTGGAAATTTATTATGAAAATAAAATTTAATACGATCTATTGTTTTTCTATTTAATTAGGTACTGAAAACTACGTGTTTAAAGTGAACAAACCAATATAGGTCGTTATCAAAAATCATTAAAAGGTGTTTATTACCGTAGGCACTACTGCTTGGCACTACCAGTAGTGTCATGGGAAATTTTACGTACTAGTGCCACGGGTAAAAAAGAATTTCCTGTGACACTACAGTGACCTTAGTCACGGGAAAATTAATTTCCCTTGGCACGCGTTGTATTATCTTGTATTCACAATAATAGTTCCCTTAGTAAAAAAATGAAAAACTATCTCAAATCGAAATATCGTATGTATGTAGCTGGATCATCCCCCGAAGTACCAGGCTACTATATCTATATAGGAGATGAATGAATGAATGAATATTTATTAGCATAAATATATTTTGATGTTTAGCATACTGTTAGTTTCATTTATATAATAATCGTAGGGGTACATACAATAAATAAATAACCTCTGATATACTTATGGTAGCCTGGTACTCCAGTTTGGAAATATACATTTATTTTTATTTTATACAAAGCACGACAAATGACTCAACACCACCTGATGTGAAGCGGTAAGAAGAGTCCATATGCGGAGACAGCTAGTGCAGTTCAGACACTGCTCTAGCCGCCTCCACCTTGCCGGCCCGAAATGTGCTTTTTCATGCCTCTTTTGAAGGAACCCATGTTATAGGAAGAGCGGAACACATGTGCTGGCAAAGAATTCCAAGTTCTGGAAGTACGACAAAGAAAAGAGCTACAAAATTTCTTTATACGTGATGTTGAGGTGGAGACAGTGAATTGATGACTCCGAAGACCGGCACGCGTGCTCCTGAGTAGGAAGGGGGAAGGTGGGATAAGGTCAAATAGCTCTTCAGAGCCACAGAACATAAGAGAGAGGTTAGAAGTAGTATCAAGCGACGTTAGTACCAGAACCAGTGTCGCCTCTCGCACACATGTTAATTATAAGTTCGTATTTTACTACATAAAAAACCATTACGCGATTGGTTCCTGAAATTCGGTACAAAAATGTACCAAGTGAAAAACAGACCATTTAAATACAGGCCATATTTCTACAGCATAAAGATTGAATTTGTTTGTGCACATATATTGCAGTGTTACCAGAATAAAAATAAAATGCAATTTGATGGGAAATTTTGAGTTCGTTGATGTATTTAATAGTGACTTAAACGAATAAAAGAACTCTTTAAATTTTATGTTGTAATTATAGTAATAGGAATAAAAAAATATTTTTCTTTACAATAGGTGTGTTTTTATTAAAATCGTTTTTGGTAATTGATTCAAACTAAGATCTATAATTGTGAGGGAGATAGGTTCCCTAAGAATCCATTGCAGTTCATATTCAGTTAGATTTTTGAAAGGATTGAGTTGTTATCTTTTGGGTACATATTTGGCTGCGATTAGGATTATTAAAATATGTCATATATTATACTAATTACAGCCTCTGCTTTCTTGTAGCCCTCGCCTACTTATTATGTTTAAAATTGCTTGTACTGTGTTGTGTTTAATTAGTGGATACCTTTTACTGGCTCTCTGTTTTTATCAACTTTGTCCTTCTATGTATTTTAAGCTTGGTCTTGCAATAAGATAAATAAATATTTAATTTTTCAATTTAAACATAATATCACAAGCTCTCGTGTAGGTTTTCACTTTATGCTCTGTCTTTCAAATGAATCTTTAAAATTATAAGAAATATATTCTACAAAAATATAGTATCATTAATGAGTGAATATATATATGTAAGTAAGCAGCTACTTACTTATTTCAATTTCTTAAGCGACTCATAAATAAAATACAGCATACAAAGAGAATGGGATCACTACAGTTTAATTTGTCAAGCTGCGTAAGACTTCCGGTAGTTATGACGGTAGTTTGACGACCGCCTGGCCGAGTGGACTGTACCCCAGGCTACTCGGTCAAGAGGTCCCGGGTTCAAATCCCGGTAGGAACAAATGTTTGTATGATGAGTACGAACATTTGTTTACGAGTCATGGATGTTTATATGTTTATTTAGTATATTTCTAATATTTATATACATATTATCATCATTATTTCTCCGTTATCTAGTATCTATAACACAAGCTCTTAATGATGATTACTTTGGGCTAGATAATATGTGTGAGTGTATAAATATTTTTATTATTATATGACAATAAAAAATCACATAATCTGGAATTCGAGGCTTTCCAGAGTAAAATTACTTGTCCACATCTCATTTATTTATGCCACTATGGTTTTTGTTACATAAAAAGCTAACCTTATTTTTGGAGAGTTTTTTTTTGCTATTTTATGAGGTCGGTCAAGATTTTTATAATTAGAACATTGTGTCTGAACGAACGTTTGTAACCTTGTGTTGTGTGAAATAGATATAGTTTTGTGGATGACGTGCGATATGGAAAATCATTAAAATAAAAGCTAACTTGGTCAAGTGGGACCTGCATAAGTGGGAAACCTCCACAGCTAGACAATGCAATCCCCTATATTTGGGATTAATTCTTTCAATTTTATCGTCATAGTTACCTCTATAATTGAGACAGCGAGTGTATTTTACCTCTTTTACTGATATAACATCAATTCATCACCTTTATAACTTCCACTACGCATATTAATTTCCGTTTTGTTTATGGATTGATATCTAAAGTAACTAAATACTTACAAGAGGAGGAAGAAAACTTGCTGAAAAGTTATCGAAACGTCGGGTGTATAATAATAATGTAAGATCTAAATAAACGCAAGTTAAATCTGGCTAATTGGTTTTATTTCAAATGTTTACAACATACATTTTTTATATAATAATCGCACCTCTCTAACTGAAATAACCTTTATTATCACCTCTATTAATAGTACCCTCAATCAATCAATCAATCAATTTATTTGCCAAAACTCTGTATATGTAGACAGATATTTATTTATGTTTATGTGAGTTACTGGGGAAGTGGTAGGTATACCTCTTTAAGCGAGACCAATTCGCAGATCCATTAATGTCCCAGTTATTCAATTTTCACGTATAGTGAAATTCATTCATTCATTTTTGCGTTGTTAAATTCATCGTGGCTATCTACCTCAATAAGTGGCATCATAAAGACTAGCATTATATTTTTATATTTGGAGTTTTTGGAGAGATTTAATGCTGTCATATCAGTCAAGATTTTTATTACAATAATTACAAAAATCTGTCTGAGCGAACATTGTGTTATAAAATTGGTATTAGTAGTTTTGTAAAAGAAGTGTTTGTGTTTATATTACATGACATTGGAAAATCATTGTAATATAAGTGAATTTGATGTGAAGACATTGAGAAAGATTAGCGGATTGATCAACATTTTCGAAATTGATGTCAGTTTGTTTTGTTAACATACTTGGCACAAGTGAAAAAAACAAGTAACATCAAAGAGTTTTGTTATATAGAAATAGTTACTAGGCAATAATTTGACATCATAATATTTTGTCTGTATTTGTATATTGATATATTTTTGACTCATTTGTGCAAAATAAGTGTGACATGCTGGCAACTCTTTTAATTTACCCCAAAAAGCATACATTGCGGGCTAAATACAAAGCCACTTTTATTGACGACGTACACAGCCAGCAATGTATATTTTTGGCAAGGCGTCGTTTTAATTTAATGTTTTTCACTATTTTACAGTAAAAATGTACTAAGCGATGATAAGAAATGTCTCAATGAGTAAGATTATAAGTTTTACTTTGCTTCCAGCGTGTTAAAGTAGCACAAAGAGGCATTTTTCCACTAGTTTTGGCATAATATTGCTCTGCATAGGTTAGCGAACAACTGAGCGCGTCGAATCATCAAAAGACTGGATAAGAGTGTTTACTCTTATGCGCGGCGCGCGCGTCCCGCCCACTTACGCCTTCTAACTACTCTCTATGTTCTGTGTTCAGAGCACTCTCCGTGATATAACTGATAGAAGGTGCTAAGCGACGCAATGTCTCGACGCAATTGCAGAGGCTCAAGGTTGATCGTGACCTCTACATCGCCCACAATACGGACAGCACGACGCTGCAATCTGTCCAGGGCATCGAGTAGGTACTTGGTGGACCCATCCCACAAGTGCGAGCAATATTCCACGCAAGACCGGACCTGAGTTTTATACAGCAGGCATAATTGGTCAGGCGTGAAAAATCGACGCACCTTGTTCAGGGCACCGAGCTTAACGTTACGTGACGTTAGCTCATAAACGCAAATACAGATAGACTAGAAGAATTTCACAGGGATATCCCAAGTCCTGGGTGGCTCAGTGGTCGGAGCAGTCGCCCGGATTGCGAAAGGTCGCGGGTTCGATTCCTGCCTCAGGACGTAAAATTTTTCTAGTTTTATTCTATTTTAATTACTAGGTGTTGAATTGCATCAATACATAATAACATACATGAAACTCACATTTAAATGTTAGATTTTGTGCGTTATAACGCCTACTTTATTGTAACAATTACAAATAAAAAAAGAAAACGATGAAAAAATTGTATGCTCCAGGCAGGAATCGAACCCACGTCCCCTGGGGTCCGGCCAGACGCGATAACCGCTACGTTACGTGTTCGTGACGTCATACACTGAGATTGGTGTTCGCTATCAATAAAAAACAGGCAATTTCATATTTAAAGACATATTATTATTATAGACATTACCTATAAGCCATTTTCAATCTGCGGAGTAGCTTAAGAAGAGGTATTTTATGTTACTTGCATGTTTAAGCTAGTAACTGAACATTGAACGCTGCGTAATACGTCTGTCTACCTTACAGAAAATCACAGCTAGATATCAATAGTTACTTTAAAGCGTTGTATTCCAGAGGTGGGAAAGGTCGCCAGAGATCATCGAGAAACCGTTATGTTGGTTGCAGGGGGCTCGTCTGCTATGCTGTCAACATAACACTATCTCTCAATTTGTACATGTTACGCAGCGCGTGAGTTGTGACCAAGGAGCTACGAGCGTCTATAGACTACAGTAACAACGCGTGAGTAGCGCCCAATGTGCTACGAGTGTCTATAGGCTACGGTGACAACACGTAACCAGTGATTGAGGTGCCACGAGCGTCTATAGGTTACGGTCACAACGCGTGAGTAGTGCCCGAGATGCTACAAGCGTCTATAGACTATAGTGACAACGCGTAAGTAGTGCCCGAGGTGCTTCGAGCGTCTATATACGGTACGGTGACAACGCGTAAGTAGTGCAGTGCCCGAGGTGCTACGAGCGTCTATAGACTACATCACTACAGTGACAACGCGTAAGTAGTGCCCGAGGTGCTACGAGCGTCTATATACGGTACGGTGACAACGCGTAAGTAGTGCAGTGCCCGAGGTGCTACGAGCGTCTATAGACTACAGTGACAACGCGTAAGTAGTGCTGTGCCCGAGGTGCTACGAGCGTCTATAGACTACGGTGACAACGCGTGAATAGTGGCAAAGCTCAACCAGGCGGACCTTTAGCGTATAAAAAATACACACATATCCATTACAATTAAATAAATTTCCATAGGTAATTTAAAGAAATGAGGCTTGAGACTTAGGTGCTTTTAAAATCTAAAGTAAAAGTTCTAAAGTAATTAAGTGATAGGTACAGTCGGACACCGAATTGTTGAGTCCTTTTCACACTAACGATTGCGTTCATACAGCATAGTTGAAATTTCGGTACATTAAACTTTATCGGGATACTTGATTTATCCTACGCGTTGCTAGCAGTGATTCATTAGAGACATTGTAAGTCTAACTGAATGTAACAGAAACCGGTTCCCGCTTGCTATTAATAGCTAAATGGAATATTATAAGCCAGGTATCGTGTTAACTTAGCCGGCGCCGGCACTTCTTATGCAAATCCTGTGAACTCTTCCCTCAGATTCAATTTGCGTTTCAATGCGTTCAATCTCCGCTCGCAGGCGTATTCTGATGGTAACGGAAGTGTGATATACATGGTAATACTTTTGATTCCTTGAAATTTCCGTTACTGTATGACGCACAGAAACTGTTAATTAAAGTTATATTATCTTAAAGTTACATAAATCCATTAAACAAGCTACGTATTTGATTGTTTAAAAGTTTAACCAATATTTTACACGATATATTTTCTTTATTATTCATTTTGCCATTCTAATCTGTTTTTTTTATAATTAAGATAATATTTTTCTATTGAATACATTTTAACATTGTTTCTACCTACCACAGAGAAATGATTTAGGTAATGAATGTCTTTGTGCGTGATTTTGTCCTGGAGACAGCCGGATTGATGACCCCGCAACATCCGAACCGACACGCTTGCTCCTGAGTAGGAAGGGACCTTATCTCTATAAGGTCTAAAGAGCCCCTCCATGGTACGGTTGATTGAAGACTCTAAGCCATGCAAAAGTAGACGCTCAAGACTGTAACCTCTACATTGCTAAAGCGATGGACACAATGAATCGATGGCTCTGAAGACCGGCACAACTGCTGAGTAGGAAGGTGAAGGTTTTTTATGCAAAACTGTGGCAAACAAGATGTGGTGGTGAGCGGTTACCGCCGCCTATAGACACGTGCAATAACAAGGAAAATCACTTGATATTGTACAGGTGCGTTGTCATCCTGAGGCCTAAGATGAAATGCCGTCCATGTCCATTAATTACACTGGCTACCTTTCCTTTCAATCCGAAACACAGCAAACTGTTTCACGGCTGCTTAAAAACAAAAAGTATGTTTCTGAAGTGATGACCGATATCCTTTCGATTTACATTTTTAATGCATTATTTAAATTAATAAATTATTAATACATTCTGGCCCTGTTTGTACATACCAATAAAACAGTCATTTCAATTTTTTTTTTACATGTTGTGGATAGGATCACATCACCACACTCTTCTGCTTTCGTTTTCGAGAGCCACCTTTTACCCTGTATAATAAGATAAGATGAGATACTATTTATTGTAGGTAATAATAATAATAACAAATAATTATAATAATAAGAGATTAATTTGTACATTAGATTAATTATATCATAAATAGAAAGAATATTCCCTTAAATTATAAAAGCATTTTTGTAACAGCCATTCTTTAATTTTCGTTTAAATAATGTTCCGTCTATAAATGCAAGCATTAACAGCATATACAGGGTGGTGCCGTCAATACGAAAATAAATTAAAATATGAGCTATATAAGTTCATAGAAATGGTTTCCCACTTTCAGAAACACCTTATTCATTTTATAATTTCAGGAAATTTCTATGAAATAATGCATCAATGTTATTCCATACAAAATGTCATGAAATTATCAATTGAATAAGATACTTTTTGAAAGTAGTAAGCCATTTCTATGAATTAATATAGTCCATGTTTTAATTTATTGTCGCATTGACAGCACCACCCTATACAGTAACATAATAATATATAGTATATATATATATATGTATAAAAATATTTTAACTCTATAACTTATGTATTTTTTTTCTTGTGTGTAGCTTCCGAATATCCTTAAGGCCTCAGAGGACGTGGCGAGAACAGAATATTATGGTAAGTCTATCTACGGCGCGGTTTCGACGGGATTATGTTTTGTATGCAAATTCGTATCTTCCTGAATGACGCAAACGTGTAATCAATGTATTTAAAGATCTTGCAGTTTGTGTGTTATTGTTGAGTAACATAAGCACATATTGAGCTGCAATACCAAGTGATTCTTTTTAGTGAGATTATCATCTTAACCATTTCAAAATAATCTTAATCATTTTAAAGATTATGACGATTCCGTGATCGTGAATTTTGATTAACTATATAAAAAGAGTAGTTAGTAGTTATTTAAAAAAAAATCACAATAGGAATTTAATGTATTTGATAAGAAATTTTGTTGGAGTTTTAAATGAAAGTTTGAAACTAAAAAAATTAATGAGAATACTTAATTCATAAAAATGATTTAGGAATCTGTATTATTAATTTCCATTATTTCTTTTACGTAGAATAGACATTAAATGGATGCATTACCTTATAATCAAGTTAATCATTTGATATTCTTAATTTTTCATTTTAACATTATTATAAATGTTTGAAAAAAAATTTCTTAATAATTAAAATAATATAAAACTAGAAAAATATCACGTTCTGAGGCAGGAATCGAACCCGCGATCTTTCGAAATCCGGGCGACTGCTCTAACCACGGAACCACCCAGGACTTGGGATACCCCTGTGAAATTCTTCTAGTCTATCTGTATTTGCGTTTATGAGCTAACGTCCACCCTACAATGTCGAAATTTATTACTAGTAATCATTTAATGATTAGTGATTAATTATTAACGTCAATAGTCATGATTAAGAATAATTTTAATGGTGATGAATATAATCTGAATATTATTAATCAAATCATTTATGCAAACACTGCCCTGGTCCCAACATCATCAACATGAATTTGACTTTAATGATATTAATTGTATTTAATTTAATTATTGATTTATTATTATTTTATGTTTGCATGCCCTAATTGGGTGAATGTGTCTTGTACAATTTAATATTGAGATTAACAACTTTTATGTGAACCGCATTCTAGCATAATAAAAATTCTAATTATAATTCTATAACACTTCCTTAATAAGCTCTAGTGATCCTACCCACCGCAGAAACACAACTCTACAAAATATTATCGGCATCGGCCGGGCGCTTAAAGTTTCAGTTAAAAAAAACACTTTTTCGTGGCTTTCGTAATGAATAATTTTCATCCAAAACAAAATAATTAGTTTCCCTATCGTTTCTCATGGCCTTTTTTGTTGGCAGTATCGCAAAACGCCAACAAAAGAATAAAAATTGTCTGACGAATGATTAAAAGAGTAATGTCGACTTTCGACCGCTGTGCGGACAGCGAAAAGCTTTCATTGCTATTACTACTTGTACTCGATGATGAGATGAGGTGAGTAACTGATGACATTTTTTTATTCTTAGCTGGGTACCTAGCTTCCATCTCACCTAGCGTCTTCATCTCACTTGAAGAGTTGAAGGTAAGTGATAATAAGCTCTACGTTGAAAGCGAGTAACACCTGGATTCCTAAACCACAGAGGACATGGCTATCTTACCTATACTTGCACAACTTCAATGCTATTAACATTATCGTTATGACGGCAGACTTAGGTAAGATGGTGGTAGCTAGCCAGGCGGACAAAAGCCCTACCATCAACCAAACCGAGCAGAAACTTTCTGTCCGCATGGGAATCAAACCCCGGATCTCTAGGTCTGAGGTACGTGATCTCAACCACTAAGCGACAGAGGTGGTTCGCATACTGGTGAATAACCTCAAATTCGTTTCCTTCTGAGTTTGAACAATACAAACTGATTTAAGCGAAAGGAGAGCACTGGAGGGGGTAGCAGGTCGCAGGTTTAATTTCCACCCCAGGTCAAGTTTTTTGTCTGGACATTTTTCTAAATATTTCTTTTAGTTGGATATATCCTAGTACCTCTCTAATAAACATATTTCCCTATATTCAAAAGTTTCAGATTTCTCCTTATTGATCCGGTTTGTGAAAGTTCATGGGGTTGCATGGTTGTTATCCACTCTTATACAGTCACGGGCACTTAGATGTATTTACTTATAGTTTTGTTTGAAAGTCAGTGACTCATATTGCAAAGAGAATAAGGCACACTTGATTTCCAAAGTGTATATATCGCAGCCATCTGGTTTATTAGGCAGTTATTTGGACGTCTAGGCCGTTTATTAAATGCCTGGATGGCTGAAGGACAACTAGCTATTTCATAGAGCGAAACTTTTTACCATATGGCTGAACTTCATGTCAGCCATCTCATTGAATTAGCCAATCAATTGGACGCCTAGGCTAATCGTTTAGTATGATGAGCTTTGAGTGACAGTTTGTGTGATTGGTAAGTTCAAGGTTACTTTTTATAACCACTTTTAAACGAAATCGTTTTGGTTATAAGTAGTCATAAAAATAACCTTGAGTCTACCAACAACACCAAAACTCTTCAGTACAAGACAATCTGCCTAGGCGTCCAATCTGACTTTCAATACGCCAAGTTGTTAAGCGTTGAGTGATTTAGTTCGATTTACTGTTAGCCTTGGTATTCAATTGTATGGAGGCGTTTAATAAACGTCTAGGTATCTACTTTACTGACTTATTTAACCAGATGGCTTCAAAATATATATCGTTTCGCACGTGACCGTACGGATAACAGCGCTTTGCTCCACGAAACTTGCCTCTAGTAGAAACGTAGTAAGGAGGTCTTAAAGTCAAACTATTACGCCTGATCTGCTGTTGAGTGTACCTACATGCGGGTTTTTTCGAAACGCATTGAAATATTTTACAAACATTCTTACAATTTGTCATTGACAGCCTACATAGTAATACGTCTTACTGCTAAGAACAGGCCTTTCTACATGTAAGAAATGATCGAGCTATGGACAAAATTCCACCTCACATATACAATTATATAAAAAAAAATATTAACTCAGTTTACTTCACAGTACTCGAGTGGGTTTTCTAACTCACAACTTTCTCACTGCAAGACCTCGAGACCCGTAGTAATCTCTCGTCTCTTATTAAGGAGGATTGATTAATTCCAGCCATTATTTACAGAGATTAAAACCTTCGGCTGACTTAGCTTATTTGGGAGAGATAAACTCTGTGATTATTTAAAACTGAACCCATTCTTTGCTGGTTTTGCTGGCATTGTTGATCGGTCGCGACCTTTTTTTACACAACTAGATGACAAACAAGCTGATGGCCCACTTCGTGGTAAGCGGTTACCGCCGCCTATACACACCTGCAATAACAAGGAAAAATCACTTGATATTGCAGGTGCGTTGTCATCTGAGGGCTAAGATGAAATGCTGTCCATGCCCAGTAATTAAACTGGCTACCTTTCCCTTCAATCCGAAACACAGCGAACTATTTCACAGCTGAAATAAGAAAGGATGAAGGATGCTTGAAGTAAGTATTTTATACATTCGGGATTTTGATGGGCCATTATAATAGGGTACCACTTCTTTTATTTCATATATAAATAGTACGTCATAGTTTATAAATATTGCAGGAGGAATAGTTTATCTGCAATCAATAATTTATTAGATATGCCGGATATATATTGAGGTCTGGTCACAGGTTTTCACAAAACTTTATGTAGAAAAGGATGTGGAATAGTGACGGCACACCTTACTAGTGGCTACCGAATATATGGGCGCATGAACAAAGTTAGTAGTAGTAGGCATATAAAAAGTTACATTTAATGTAAAGAAAACTAGGTATCAGTTTAAATGGTTTTTCATGATTTTTGTTATATTTATTTCGTCATTTATTTAGAGAAAATTCACAGGGTCATCCCAAGACCTCGGTAGGTGAGAGGGCTAGAGCATTCACCTGGATTGTAAAAGGTCGCGGGTTTAGCCCCCGCCTGAGGATGTGAATTCTTTCTAGCTGGAATACATTTCTTATATTTAAACATTTATAATAATGTTAAAAATCAAATAAGGAATAGTAACTCTGCCTCCAAATGGTTAGGTAAGTATTTGCACACACACAAACGACCACACACGCAAGCACGTTGTAATGTTTATTTTTAAATATTAAAGAGTGTTTAATTTGAAGAAGGTTGATAAATATTTTTTGTTGCCCTAACGAACTTGGCAACCTGGTATTTAAAAATAATCATCATCATCATCACAAGCCTGTATAGGTCCCACTGCTTGGCATGGGCCTTCATAGGGCCAACAAGGGAGAAACACATGAGGAGTTTAGGCCATAATACCACCATGCTGGCCCAAGTTCGGAGGAGCACGGTGGCGTAGTGGTATGAGCGTTATGGTTTCAATTAGGAAAACAAAGCAACTTTCGCCATGGTCGATCCCGGGATAGGTCAACCAAAATTTATAATCTCGAGCTCCTCCATGCTTCGGAAGGCACGTTGAGCCGTGGTCCCGGTTGTTACTGCAGCCGCTTTAACCCACCAACCCGCATTTAAAAAATAATAATTGTAATCACATTTTATGTTTGCTTTTGCGAGAAAAGCTTTTTATTCTTTCGGAACACTAGATGTGTTAACTTCAATGAGTGATGAGAAAAAACGTTGAAAAGGGTAGAAAGCGGTGAAGAAATTAGTGGTTACACCTAGAGTGCTCCGGTGGCGTAGTGGTGATCGCGTCTGGCCGGACATCAGAACGCGAGTTCGATTCCCGCTTGGAGCATAAAATTTTTTAATCGTTTGCTTTCTTTATCTGTAAAATAATTGTAAATATTTTTTTCTCTAGTCTGTTTATGTATGGGACATTAGAATTATGAACTGATATCACGATTTTTTATAATGGAGCCAAGTGTATCGAACTCCCTAGGATCGTAGTAGATACCTATCTAAGAGTATTCTTTTTGTAGACACTAATTGTAATTTACGATGTAGTAAAATTGGTTTTTAGTTGCAACCTTTTATCACCTCTATCTACCATTCTGTCATGTTATTCTGACAGGACCTTACTTAAGTACTTTTTTGAAGAGCGGAGAGACATTTATAAAATAGTTCATAATTATCTAATTTAAAAGTAGAGTCCATTTTAATGTTTTTTTAGAAGCCTACAATGAGCCTGATCTTTTTACGAAGGTGCGGTTGGTAAGGCCAATATCAACATTAATATTTCATGTCTGAAAGTTTTGCGGAGTTTCAAGGAAATGGATGTGGTATTATAAAAATAAAAGTTAAAAATTTAACGAGAGAGAGAGGAAGATTAAAGGTCTGTTCACACATATCAGTGAAGCCACAGTTCCGGCACATATCCGGCACAGTTCCGTATCAGTGCGAAATATTATTTCATACATTATCTATGAACGTATCTCCACTTGTCCGTGTCAGTGACGGCTCAGTGCTCTCAGTGTCCGTGCCGGCACCGGCAAGCACGGAAGGTGTCGTCGACAACGATATTTTTTGCCGGACGGACCGATCACGGACAGATCACTGACGGATCACGGACGCCGACATCAACAAAAACAAAATAGAGGACGAGCGATTAATAGAATTGCTTCGTGAAAATATAGTTTTATATGATTTATCTCATGCAAAGTATATGGATACGAAATACAATCACGATTGACGACGGACACGTTTTCACTGAAGCGCCGTGAACTGAGCGGGCACTGACATGTGTGAATTGAATCACTGACGCAACACTGAAGCACTGATACGGAACTGTGCCGGAACTGTGCCGGAACTGTGGCTTCACTGATATGTGGGAATAGACCTTAAACCGAACTATAAACAGTAAGAGATAATATGATCGCAAGCCTAATATTACTCATGAAAAACGTATGGCAAAATCTACACTTCACAATTGCTTACAAAAATTATTTAGGGCGCTTCATAAACAATTTCATTGCTGTTTTACTGCTTATAACGATCGGATCGGATTACTGTTTTGCACCTCATAATGTAAGCTTCACGTGAAAATACCTAGCTATAATTTTATATAATATGGTTTACCGTGACATAAGCTTAAGACAATTTTCTTACATACTGACAATGAAATCTCGTTGTGGAAAGCCATTGTCGCCTTCGGACACGTTGTTTGGCACTTCTGTTAAACATGTGACAATCTAACTAATTTGTCAAAACTTGACCAATTTCCGACTGTCATGTTTTAGCCAGGTCATGTGTTTATTACCACTCAATAAATTATCATATTCAGTTTTGCGGCCTCGTAGTGTAAAGGTCACCTGCCTCAGATCTAGAGGTCCGGGGTTCGATTCCAGTGGGTCTGCTCGGTTTTGTTGGTGGCAGGGCTTTTCTAAGTCAACCTGGTTAGCTACCACATACTTACCGAGACTGCCGTCAAAGCAATTACGTCGTCAGCATTGTTGTGTTTCGGTAGTTGGAGATAAGATAGCCAGCTGCTTTGTGGTTGAGGAATCTTGGTGTCGCTTCCATCATCAGCTTTATCTTCACTTTCTATCAGGCGAAATTAAGGCTAACGGCCTGGCCACGAACTCGCCGCACGCGTCCTGCGACCTGCGAATCGGCAACCACTGCGCGCTGTCTCGATGTCTGCCTCGCAGCGCGTCGTCGTGACCGCGCAGTGGTTGCCGTCGCCGTCGCCCGTTCCCGTGGCCGGGCCGTAAAAGCTAGCTCGAAAAGAATTAAAAAATAACCCCTTATCCATATTCTTCTACATTAGAGAACAGCTAAAGGCTCCTACCCTCGTTATCATCCGACCGTGCGCCTAATGACTCTGCCAAAACTGGAAAAAAAGTTTTATAAGTCTGGTCTCGTGTTTTCAAATGGCAAAAACCTTGGTGAGATCATTTAATTCATTTGATGTTGGAATAAAAGAGAGTTCTAAAAATATGCATAATTTTATGATGGTCCATTAATAAAACTTAGTATATTTCATCATATATCATACCTTTTAATTGATGCGAGAATAGTGAAGAGTTATAAGACAATGCTAAATTGTAGACTAATCTTTTTTTATAGAACTAGATGACAAGCAAGCGGATGCCCTTCATCTGAATCAGGCTGAAATAAGAAAGGCGATGGTACCTACCCAGACGACCCTACACACGGGGCTACCACCTAGTAATACAACCAGGTTAGCTACTAAAGGCGACCCTACAATACATGTAGGGTCGACCACGGTTGAAGTGACCACTAATATAAGGAAAAAACCTGCAAAATAATTACGGCGTTTTGATATTTTGTGGCTGTATCGATGCAAAATTATTAAAGCCACTTTATTTCAGCAGTTCTTTTGCTGCTTTGTGTATTTTATATGGTTTATAAATCACAGTGTATTTAGAGATTTCATCGACGCTGCAATCGCTGGCGGACTGCTGCAGGCACAGATTATATAACAGTAGTGCAGGCAATATAGTACATGGTAGTACCAGGCCTTGTAGCGCATGATTGTGCAGATTGTGTGCGGATTGAAGCTTGCATTCACTGTATCTAAGTGCTTAATGGTTTCTTTTGCTAATTCTTAAAGTATCGTGTAATGGTCTTTAGCCGGACAACAGATAAAGACAAAACAGGTACTTAAACATTGCTTTGAAAATAGAGTGAATAATAAAAATGTGGTGTAGAACATCCGTTTTTCACGACACAGTCTGTTAAATCATTATATAATAGTATGGTCCCGTAGTCGCTACAACATTTATATATAGCGGAACTGTTAATTTTTCGCAAACATCAATAGCTTGATGCCTGGGTAGATCATAACCACTTTTTATAGTATTGTAAAAAAGCACAAAACAGACCCATGTTAACCACAAACCCTCGTTTTAACTCGCGATGCGTCTAATGACTCTGCTAAAAAGTCGTGATGTCCCCGAGGAGCCGCTCATTCCGGGAGGAGGGTTGACAGTATCCCTCATTGGTATAATGAGCTGGAAGCAATATCCCTAGGTGTTTGAAGGACCTTTTAAGAGTGATGGAGGTATTTCTTAGTTGCTGTTACCCTGTATTTCAGCCATGACTTGAGTTTAAATTATTCTTGACAAGTACAAGTTTGTGAACGACGTAACATTCAAGTAACGATGAAACAAGGCTGTACGTTTTTTCATGAAGTATGGCGCAGACATTTTTTTTAATACAAACAAGCTGACAGCCCACCTGACGGTAAGCGGTTACCGCCGCCTATAGACACCTGCAATAAGAAGGGAAAATCACTTGATATTGCAGGTGCGTTGTCATCCTGAGGCCTAAGATGAAATGCCGTCCATGCCCAGTAATTACACTGGCTACCTTTCCCTTCAATCGGAAACACAGCGAACTGTTTTAAGGCTAAAATAAGAAAGGCGGCGGTACCTATCCAGACGACCCTATTTAAGGGACTACCACCTAGTAAATGAGAAATGAGGAATTACGGCACCAACCAGGACATTCCCTTGACGGAATCTAAAACTTTGGAGATGAACGAAGCACTAACTACCAACTATGAAATTTGGAACAACGCAGTTTGATTGTTTTCAAGCCCTATACTGACACGCTTTTATGTGGTATGCTTAGACCATAATGGTCTAAGGTGGTATGACGTTACTAAGGTTCTGCACGCAAAAGTGAGAGTAGCTTTGTAAACAAAATAAATAGCTACTAATCGCACTGAAAATCATAAATATGGTTAAACGTGGAAATGACTATAATTCTGTTTACTATGTTAAATCCAAGCGAATGAACCAACTTATAAATATTGAAATGATAAAATAACAGAACTGAAGAAATTCTTTATGATTTGAAGTCAATCACCATCATCAGCCGATAAACGTCCCACAGCTGGGCACATGCCTTGCTACATGGGCGAAACACGTGAGGAGCTTGGGCCATAACACCACCACGCTGGCCCAAAGTGGGTTGGCGGCAATCTCGAGAGTATAAAGATTGGTCCATCCATGCTTTGTTTACTTTTACGTTGAAGTTGATAAAGAACTCAAAACGAAAGCCACATTGCAAAAAAGTGAGGTGCAACAAACATCTATATAAAACTGTAAATAATCCTAGTATACGATTAAATATTTGAACAAAATGAAGGAGTCCTCATTCTGAATAGCAAGGAATTTACTATAGAAGACACGCACACACACACAGAGGGAGAGGGAGAGAGATAGAGAGAGAGAGAGAGAGAGAGAGACCATCTCATCCATGTAATAGCTATTTCACGTTGACAAACAAATAAAAGAGCAGTTTTTTCTAAGCTTTGGATGGGTTTGGTTAGTGAAGTAGGTATCTACTTCCACAAAGCTGCGGGTACTAAATTGCCACAGCAAATAATATAAAAAAATAACAATATTGTATTCTTATGGTAAAGCCGCACGAGAAAGTGCCTCGTTGCCTTTAAAACCTCTAGAAAATTTCGATTCCCGAGATAATAAGTAATATTCTATCCAATGTAAAAAATATGGTTCCGTTCATTATGAAACAAAGTCTAGAGAACGATCAGTAGAAGACATCGTTAAAAATATTGTCTCTCCATTTTTTTTCAATAAGAATCGAATACCTATTCATTAAGCATTATTGTAATGGCGGCGTAATTATCTATAACTGAGGATATTTGAATCCATTATTATTGATGAAAATGTGCTACGAATTTTCAATTTTCAAGTCTGTTATTTATTCGATGAAGATATTATTATACGAAAAAGAAATATAACGGCCTGGCCACGGGAACGGGCGATGGCGTCGGCTGTAGCGGCGCGACTAGCGATGTCGCCGGTCGCCGCTACGCGTGGCGTGCTTAGTATATCGCCATTTATATGTTTTTTTTTATTTTATTTTTTTATACAACTGGATGACAAACAAGCTGACGGCCCACCTGATGGTAAGCGGTTACCGCCGTCTATAGACACCTGCAATAACAAGGAAAAGTCACTTGATATTGCAGGTGCGTTGTCATCCTGGGGCCTAAGATGAAATGCCGTCCATGCCCAGTAATTGCACTGGCTACCTTTCCCTTCAATCCGAAACACAGCGAACTGTTTCACGGCTGAAATAAGAAAGGCGGTGGTACCTACCCAGACGACCCTACATACAGGTCTCGGGCGAATAGAAGCGCAAATATTTCCCGCAGCGAATTTCCCGTGATTATGTTTTGTTAGAATCAGAAGATCGCATTAACTGCATACTAGCAATGCTTTTATACTGATTGTAACAAAACATGATACAGACACAAAGATAGCCATGGGTATTAATCACGCGTAGCCTTACCTATACAGGATGGTGACGCCAATACGACACGGGCTATATTAATCTGTCAGGCGGCGTCATTCCACCGGAGGGATACCATATTGAGAAATCAAATGTGTCTGGAATCTCATGCTTTATGGGTTAATTCATAGGAATGTTTCGTAACTTTCAAATATATGTTGTTCATTTGATGATTTCGTGACATTTCTATGAAATAATGCAGCCAATTTCATATTACCTATTTCATAGTACCTTGTAATATAAAATTGGCTGCCTTATTTCATCTGCGTCTGGGTAGGTACCACCGCCTTTCTTATTTCAGCCGTGAAACAGGTCGCTGTTTCGGATTGAAGGGAAAAGTAGCCAGTGTAATTACTGGGCATGGACGGCATTTCATGTTAGGCCTCAGGATGACAACGCACCTGCAATATCAAGTGATTTTCCCTTGTTATTGCAGGTGTCTATAGGCGGCGGTAACCGCTTACCATCAGATGGGCCGTCAGCTTGTTTGTTATCTAGTAGTATACCAAAAATATTTCATAGAAATGTCATGAAATTATCAAATGAATAAGATGCATTTGAAAGTTGCAAAACAATTAAGTATATGTTTGATTTTGAAGGTTTAAAGCAACTACTTTATTGTAAAAAATACAAATTAATAAAACCGATGTAAAAATTGTATGCCACAGGCGGGAATCAAAACCGCGTCTTCTGGGGTCCGGCCAGACGCGATAACCGCTACGCCGGCGTATAGCTGGACCCCAAAAGACGCGGGTTCGATTCCCGCCTGGAGCATACAATTTTTTCATCGTTTTTTTTATAAAGCGCATGTAATTATTGTATTTTATATTATATTATTGTATTTATTGTATTTTATATACTGTCAGCACCATCTTGTGTATCTCGAGGCAGCATTGTATAGCAAGCCCCATAGCTCATAAAAACTGGTTTCCTCGATCAAAGTTATTTATGCTAACTTCAAATAACTTTTCGCACGGATAGCAGTAGCAATGCAATTTAAATTTACCATTCCTATAATGGTGCCGCAGTCCGAGTGTTGAGGACATGACGAATTAATGGTACCATTGACGGAACTCATCACTGAGAGTCGTAAATATTTAATATTTAAGTCTACATCAATATAATAGCTGTAATTTTCAAAACAACTCGATCTGGTGAATATTTTTGGTAGTATGTTTTTTTATTTGTTTTTATGTTTGTTATTGCTATTGATTCCTGTAAATAACCCTGATTAAGGGGTCGCGGACATAAGTATATTTATCGGAAAAATGTATTCCCTAGTGATATACAAATTTATAACAAGGTAGGTACCTAACCGTATTGAAATATTGCCAACAAATATAATATTTAGAAAAGAATTAATAATTGGCCGAAATAAAAATGTTTTTATAGTGTCAAAGAATACCTTCATAAAATACAAAGGATAGTAATTTATTTCATTTGGTTTTAGACTATGTAATATGATGATGTATTGATTTATTGATTTAGGCTCCTTTCATCATCATCATCACCACCAGCCTATATACGTCCCACTGCTGGGCACAGGCCTTCCTAGATGGAAGAAGCACATGAAGAGTTTGGGCCATAACACTACCACGGTAGCCCAATGCGGGTTGGTGGTTTAAAGCGGTTGTAATAACAGCCTGAAGATTACAAATTTTGATTGACCCATCCCGGGATCGGCCATGGTGTACGTTGCTTTGTTTTCGTACAAGCGAAACCAGAGCGCTTAAACCTTTATGCTACCGACCTTTTCACTATAACTTCCTTAAACTATAAACTTTAATAAAAATAACAATCCTAAAACGTTTTGAAATAGAACAGAATTATTAAGGTATAAAATAGATTAGAAATCTACTAGGATTAGATGCTATTATCACAGAATTTACACAATTTTTATTTTCTTTCTGAATAAATTATTATTATTATTATTATTATTATTTATAAACCGAATAGGGATTTTTTTTTAATTAAAAGAATACTCTTTCGATTAAAAAAAAATACACTCAATAATGCACTTTAAAATTACAAATAACAAGTAATGTAGAAAATAAGTAGTAAGGGTACTCAATGGTTTGCTGGTAGAAAACACAGTTTTGTGTTAAGCTCGCTTGTGTACATCATGTTTTATTTTATAAATTTTATTTTAAGTTGTTTTGTGTACAATAAATTTGACGTCATTAAAAAAAAACAAATTAAAATCGGTCCATTCGTTTAAGAGCTGCAATAGCACAGACAGACACACTGTCACACAGATACGCAGACAGACACGTTAAACTTACAACACCCCTCTTTTTTCGTGGGGGGCTAAAAGCTAACTTATACTAGGATTGAGTCAAGAGACGCAGTTTTAATTAAACGTTCAGGAGTGTGGGTTGTTACTTGTTACATGTTAAGCAACAGAGTACATTTATAAGGAAACCACAGTCAAATAAGTGCAGAAGACCAAACACGATACTTTTTAAGTAAAGTTTTAAGTTTTTTTATGTTCGTTTGCAAAATTTCAACCTTATTTTCGTATAGTTCGCATAGTGTTAGTTTGTGATGTGGCGGAAATATTTTTTTTTTTTACTGTTTTATTTAAGTCCTACAATCTTAAGACTTTAGTATCACGTCACACTGACTATGGAAACTTGTCTCTCAGCCCCTCCTTGGCGTGACATGCTGCGTATCCGGGCTGGCCATTCTAGCCCTGGACGCGTGGTTCTACATGGCCAACGGCGCGGCCTCCTTTTTTTATACTACTAGATGACAAACAAGCTGACTTCCCACCTGATAATAAGCGGTTACCGCCGCCTAAAGACACCTACAATAACAAGAAAAAATCACTTGAGATTGCAGCTGCGTTGTCATCCTGAGGCCTAAGATGAAAAGCCGTCCATGCCCAGTAACTACACTGGCTACCTTTCCCTTCAATCCGAAACACGGTGAACTGTTTCACGGCTGAAATAAGAAAGGCGGTGGTACCTACCCAGACGACCCTACATACGGGCCTACCACCTAGTAAAGCCTCCTGGCTGCCCGTGGCGGCTTTGTGCCTCTGCATCTACTGCGACGCGGCTGGCCTGCAACCAGTGCCCTTTCATGTCAAAAGCATTTTTTTTCAAAGTCCCAAACCTAAATGCAACCCCAAGTGTAACACAACTTTTGAATAACAAACACCCTATGCCACGGAACTGAATGTGACCTCACCATAGTTCGTTGATAAGTTCGTCGGGTAAAAGAAACTCACTTGGTCTCTCATAGACATAATAATTAAAGTATGTACATATTTTTAGATGCGTATTAAATAATGTAATAGAGTCAGTTAAAATATGGATATGTATATGTGTGTGTATGTGTGTATATGTGTAAGTATGTGTATGTGTATGTGTATGTTGGTATATATATGTATGCGTGTGTGTAAATATACTTAATTATTTATTACGTACTAATACGATATTTATCATTTAATATTTACTTTACAGTGTGTGGTAAAATGAAATAATTTTCTCCATCCCCTTTAAGTTTATATTGATATAAATAAAGTAGGTAAGTAACTTTTTGCACGGGAATGAATGCTCTCAACATATTTTTTTTCTGGTAATCTGTGGATAACTTTAACTGGCTTATAAGTGGATGTGTAAGTTGTGTTTTACAATGTGGAAATGCTGTGGTTATCCCTAATAAATAAATAAATAAAATAAAAGGCTCAACACCACCTGGTGTGAAGAGTCCAAATGAGAAGACAGCTTTTTTTTTGTCAATTTCTTAGCCTATTTTAATTCTTATGTGTTGTAAGTCTAGATATAGATTGGGGTGGCAAGTGATGGACGTTGCTCTATCAAAATCAAAAGATCTCAACGTGGACGGACCGGAAACGGACGCAAGTTGTCTAAATAAATTTCAACGCGCGGTAGTGACAGCGGATAGGAAAACCCAATTATAGTAAATAACTCTTCGCTACTATCATACTATCATTTTTATGGAAGCCAAAATAAAGCAATCAACCATTAACCTAGATAAATTTTATTGATTATTGGACTAATTTGCATAAGCTCTGAACTTGATATACTGGATTATCTGCCACTATGTCCACTTTCCTTCATTTTCTCCTTTACACTACTAACTATTCTAAAGTTATTTAAGATACTTCAAAGATAGGCACAGTCAGCAGCGTACGAGTATTAGTTCGTGAAAAAGACATCTATTACAACATCATAGAGACTGCAATGCCAAACGTTTGAAAGTTCTCTCTCGACTGTACTTAGTCGACCATCGCTTAGGGTATTTGTGTGCATGTTACAGTCAGTATAATAATATCAGTTTTTCCCTCGTCGCATGCAAATTAAAGTATGCAGAACTTAGTCACAATTTTTTTTAAATTTATATTTAAAAAAAAATGTTTTTTTTTTAAACTTTAGAATTTACCACAGTTATCTTAAATTATACAGGATGGTGCTGTCAATACGACAATAAATTAAAACAAGGGCTATTTTAGTTTAAAATAAACGGTTTACCACTTTTAAATACAACTTATTCATTTGATAATTTCATGACATTTGTATGAAATAATATAACATTGACAGCACTATTTCATAGAAATCTCCAGAAATTATCAAATGAATAAGATGTTTTTGAAAGTGGCAAACCATTTCTTAGCTCCTCCGTGCTTTGGAAGACACGTTAAGCCGTTGGTCCCGGTTGTTACTGCAACCGATTTAACCCACCAACCCGCATTGGGCCAGCGTGGTGGTGTTATGGCCCAAACTCCTCATGTGTTTCTGCCATGTAGGAAGGCCTGTGCCCAGCAGTGGGACGTATATAGGCTGGTGATGTGACGACGGGTTCCTCTGAAAGATGCGCGAAAAGGCACCTTATAGACCAGCTTTATAATACTCAATGTTTAATACTCAAACCATTTCTACGAACTAATATAGCCCACGTATTAATTTATTATCGTATTGACGGTACAATCCTGTTTAATGAATTTTTGACCAAAATGGTTCTCGATTTTTTTATTAACTAGCTTCTGTCTGCGACTTCGTCCGCGTGAATGTTGGTTCATTGAAACGGAAACTTTCGGAGAGATTTAACGTTTCATCAAAATCGGTTCAGTGATTTAGACGTGGAATGGTAACAAACAAACAAACCAAACTCACTTTCGCACTTATAATATTTTTTAGGATTAGGATTAAGTTGATTGATTATTAGGCATTTATCACACTGACCATTAAATAGGATTATTATGATTTAGCAGTAATTATTGACATTGTACATTCATCACATTGTCCGTAACACAGGCAGATATACATACATACATTGAAGTTGTTGCTCGTTCATGTAGTAATACGTCTTGTTACGACATGACTTAACTTAGAAGGTGAGGTTGGGACTACTCACTGTCAGTGGAGTGTGAGGATAGGTCGAAGGGGCAGCTGTTTAGATACCAACGAGGTTTTATGTGCATTTGGGATAACTAGGGATCGATCGAAAGGATAGTAAGTATGAGTATACAAGAGTAATTTGAATAGTAAACCCTTTCTCAAACATGCTTGAAAATTTGAGCTCAATTTTGATAATCTTGTGACGTAATGGTGTTTTGGGAGGGTCCAATAAATAAAGCACCAATATATGTCACTTTAAAGGTATTTAATGTTGTAAAATTAAGTAACAAGATAAAATAAACTTAAAAACTAAAAACTGAACACTGAATACACTGAAATACCAAAATAGGCTTATAAAAATAAGGTGCTTACAAAAGTGCTTTGAGTCTAGAGAAATTTTAATTTCAATTTTATTTATACCACTAAGGTGGCAATCAAGCATACGGCCTACCTGATGCTAAGCAGTTACCGTAGCCTATGGACGCTTGCAACAACGTTATCATTTGTCAGCCTGCCAGCACCAACTAATTAACAGAAACGCGTTTTAAGTTTTATTACAAACCTTAATAGTGTTGCCAAGACTAATTTAAAACGGATTCGCGGGTGGCATTCACAGCTTTTGAGTGACTCTCCTTCTTTGACAAATAAGAAAAATTTCATAGAGTCATCTCAAGTTCTCGGATTGTGAAAGTTCACGGTTGCAGTCCCGACCCAAATGGTCTGTAGGTACTTTTTAAAACTAGTCTCATTAACAGTTTTAATGTTTTTTTGATGCGTTTGAAAACGCTTACTTTATTGTAACAATTACAAATAAACCGGCTGGACGTCAGGAGACGCGGGTTCGATTCCCGCCTGGAGCATTTATTTTTTCATCGTTTTCTTTTCTTTAAAGTCTCATACACCGCTGGAGTAAGCGGGTACTTGAGGGTACTGGAGACCGCGGCTTGTCAACCGCGGTGTGGCGTCCTCAGGCTCGGTGGAGTTAATAATGGCGTAAAGTAGCTAGAGGTAACCGGATGAGGCTAGCCAACGATCGAGCTAAGTGTCGTTAAAGTGGAGAGTAACATGTCCAGCGGTAGACTGTTGTGGGCTAATGATGATGGCATGTAGGTAGGTACAAATTGTTTGATTAAATTTTAAGATTTTTCATTTTTTTATATATTTATTTATTTTATTTTAGAAACAAACAGTCTTACAAATATATTATTATATAATTATTAATTTTTAGACCTATGGTTTCCTATACTTATGATTTAACTGTACATCATTTTTTTTTCATATAAGTAGGTATGCATCCAGTTTCGATGTTATTTCTTAGACGTAGGATTACTAACATCCGAAGACAGATGCCAGACTATCCTTTTATTTTATTTACTTTAATGAATTTTGTTGGTTTAAACCAAATTTATAAAAATCTTGTAACTAAGGAACTCTTCTTCTTCTTCCTTATTTAATGGCCTCTCGTTATTACGAATTTTGCCAATGTAAAGTAATATTAATGTGCAAACAACTTGCGGCAACGTTGTATGGTGATTGGGCGAGACGAATTCGTTTTCCGAAGAAAACGTGGACGCCGGCCCGATAAAACAAAAAGTCATTGGAAAAGCAAAAATTCGCAATTTCGCTTATGTAGACGATTTCATAATTTCAGTTTTTTTTTAATTTAAAACCAAAGTACCCAACTGTTTTTAAAAAAAAAATTATGGGACCAAATGGCAGCTATTCCGCATCGAACAAAAAAAGAATCACGTAAATCGGATCAGTAATCTCGGCGTAATCGGTGTACATACATAGAAAAAAAAAAAAAACATACCGGCCGAATTGAGAACCTCCTCGTTTTTGAAGTCAATTAAAAATGAAATTTGTCAGATGGCTGTGTGGTTGTCGGCTGACTGTGAAATCGACAGGTTGTGCGCATTGGCAAAATTCGTAATAACGAGAGTCTATTAAATAAGAAGAAGAAGATGGCTGTGGATGCGCACAACCTGTCGATTTCACAGTCAGCCGACAACAGCTAACTAAGGAACTCAGCAAGGTATATTGTTCGTTCGACGTTCAAGGAGTGAACTCACTTAATATTAGTGTCCAAAGTCGAATAAAGAAAAAAATAATTAACTTTTATTGAGCTCTAATCGTATTGACTTTGATTGACCTTATTATTATCAATCGATTAATTCAAGGAAATAGTTTTCCCTTTATAATAATTATTAGCAAATATAAGCAGAATCAGAATTTTTACTATTGAATAAAACATCTTTATTATTTGAATTAAAACGACTTTAATGGATTTAATACGCGTATAAGCTGTTACTTACATGATTATTTTTATACCCAAAGTTACCTAAATATGTAGTGCTCACGAAAATATTATCTATTTATTTAGTAATTAAAATATAATAAAACTAGAAAAATTTCACGTCCTGAGGCAGGAATCGAACCCGCGACCTTTCGCAATCCGGGCGACTGCTCTGACCACTGAGCCACCCAGGACTTGGGATATCCCTGTGAAATTCTTCTAGTCTATCTGTATTTGCGTGTATGAGCTAACGTCCACCCTACAATGTCGAAATATTCTATTTCAACAACGATTCTTTTCAATTATTCTTATCAATTCAATTATTATTTATTTTTCGATTATTTTCAACGATTTTTTTATTATATTTTAATTACTAAGTAATTTTTCAAACATTTATAATAATGTTAAAATCAAAAATGAAGAATATCTATTTATTTATTTAATTTATGGAAGAATAATGACTACATAAACAAGCTATTAAATAGGTACATAAAGTCTGTGAAAGTCTCGGAATTATAAAGTAAAAGATGGAGATAGTTAAAGAAACAAGATTGTCAATAAAATAAAACGGGAACAATATTAATGACACTTTAACTAAATACTTAGCTACACAAATGATATTCATTAGTGGCAAGTCAGTCGCCTGTAAAGAGCTTAGATGATAATATATTTTTAACGGTATTAGTGCTCATAGAGAACAACGGATCGTTCTCGCACTATCCAATCTGTACCCCTAGCACGAACGTTTTAAATTTCGAATCGTATTCTTATAGTTTACGCACGCTTAAAATTTCAATAAAATTTCAAACAAAAGCTAACGTAACTTCTTGATACGATGGTGATTCGAAAATAAAAAGTGTTCGTGTTAGAGATACTGTGCTCTTGTGCCTGTAAAGTAGATTGCACGCACGCCTAAGAAAGAAATTCCGTTTGAATTTATGCTGTGATATTAAACGAGATAAAACTATTTTTTTTCATTTTCGTGGATCTTTTGAAATAATGATAAATTCAGCAATCTAGCTTCCTTTAAATTGCGGAGACCCCGTAATTGGCGAATGAATATTTAACGAATGAATTAATGATAATGACTGAGTGAACGGAATGGTCTAACGTTTTTTTTATCGTTTTTTTTTTGCTGATTTCAATTTCTCGTTCACTTTCATATTATGGTCTTGAGGTGAGTTTAGAGGAAAATAAATATATTGCTTGGCTGCAATATTCTGTAAGCTGACGATAAATTACAATATAGGCGAAAAATTACAGACAATAGTTGATTTAAGAAAAAAATTTTTTGTTGCTTCTTTTTCTATTGTTTCTGGTAACGCTTAGCACCAATTTTATCCTTTTCAGTTTTTTGGAGTCGGTTTTAATTTTTGATAAAAATTTTTTTTACAATTTTTAGTGATAACTTTATAACCAAACTACCCAATGGATTTAAAAAAAAAGGGACCAAATGGCAACTATTCCATCGAACAAAAAAAGAATCATCAATATCGGTTCACGCAGTCAAAAGTTCTGAGGTAACAAACAAACAAAAAACAGTCGAATTGATAACCTCTTTCTTTTTTCGAAGTCGGCTAAAAAAAAGATATGAATAATCAATTTTTCAGCAGCAAAAGTGAAACCAATTCGAGTTGCAATGGTAAAACTCCTTGAAACTATTCAGCAAAATCAAACAATTTATAAATTGCCAGTGTGCTCACTCGATCCTTGTTTACGATCAACACTCGCTTCTGCATCACCTATATCGTTAGAGTTAAGTACAATAACAAACACGGTAAGCGCAACACCAACATTGGAAAATAACATCTATTTCAATACTATAAGGCTTTAAATTAATTTGTATTTCTAAACTAAAGTAGGTAAACATTGATATCAAGTGAATATCAAGTGACTTTGTTAAAATAGAGAGCAGAAGATTATTAAAGGAATTTAAGCTCTAAGTCTTCGGAAATAAGGTTTCAGTACATTGAATTTTATCAATTGATTCTTCCCACGTTTTACAAATCGCTTCTGACAGCTTACGGTCTTAAATAACGGAGGATTTATTTGTTACTTTATTAGTTCTGAATAAGCTTAAGTGGATGCCAATTTTAGGAAAATCGTAGGCATTTGTTTGTCGATACGCAATTGTATATCAGTCCAATAAATAATAATGTGTGTAACTGTGTACTTAGGCAGTTCATGAAACGTAGATAATTTTTCCTGGACAATTTCATTTTAAAAATAAAGATCGTAGCCATGATAATGTCAAGTCATAGACCATGTAATTTCATTAGAAGGCTTATCATATTTTATATGACAAAATTACGGTATAATCTTAGCCGTCTGGTTAAATCAGCCGCTTAACTGCACGCCTAGCCCGTTGATTGAACGCCGGCATGCAATTAAACGGCTGAAGTACAAGTCTAGTTCAATTAACTATCGGGCTAGGCGTCCAATCAAGCGGCGAATTCAACCAGATGGAGGCGACATATCCATTGGCTCGCTATGACGTTCCCCAGGTAGTACCGAACAATCTAATTAATGGTCCCGATTATGGTCTGTTAGAAATCGGTATTAGGTCTTTGTGTATTCACTGCTACAAATAGACATCTGTATTTAAATCTATTAAAATTGGTGTAATACTCCTCCTTACTAACGTGTACTTTTTGTGTATTTTGAAAAGGTGAAGTAATAATTATATGATGTAGATGGAGGCTAAAGAATTATAGCACCTACTCTTTAGGACGAAGTACACTTTAACATTAAACCAGTTGTAAACAGTTGCACGAGATGGGGTTTCATTATGAAAGGTCAATTGAAATCTATCATAACTTTCCTGTGGACTTAGATGACCTCGAAAGTCATAAAAATCATTACACGAAATTTTCTCGCGATAACTTCATGCTGACGTGACTCGGACAAATTTCAATTTGCCGCCAACTCTTAAAATAAATGTCAAATGAAGGAAATACATAGTCAATAATATTGGGATACAATCCCATTGCAAAATCTAAACTTATTTTTTCATTGTATTGTTTACAAGTAACTACATACTTTCAGTGTCGCTGTGCAAAAGCTCATCTGTTTTTATGTGCTTTTGCTCTCTCGTGATTAATATTGGAATTGGTATTAAATTGCTTCTGTAAATATTTCACTTACGTAAACGAACATTGTGAAATAGCCCAATGAACACGGTGTACGCCATGCAATTGTTTCGCAAAATGGCACGCTTTCGCTGAAACAATGCGAGAGATTTTCATGAAATGCTGTAATCAAAATGGAATCGAAAATTTCAACGGGTTACAGTGACAAACTGAATAACTGCCTTATACAGGGTGGTGCCGTCAATACGACAATAAATCAAAACATAGGCTATATTAGTCCGTAGAAATAGTTTGCCACTTTCAAAAACATCTTATTCATTTGATAATTTCATGAACTTTCTATGGAATAATGCTGCCAGTATTGAATTATTTCATACAAATGTCATGAAATTATTAAATGGATAAGATGTTTTTAAAAGTGACAAATTATTTCTATGAACTAAAATAACCCATGTTTCAATTTATTGTTGTATTGTATATTTTGTGAAATATCTCTCTGAGGAGTTCGGTAACGTAGTGGTATGAGCGCACTGGTTTCGATTCAGAAAACATAACAGCTTTCGCCATGGTCATTTCCGGATGGATGAGTGTAATAAAATTTTGTAATCAAGGCACGTTGAACCGTTTCAGTTATTACTGCAACCGCCTTAACTCACTTACCCGCATTGAACCAGCTTGGTGGTGTTATGGCCTAAACTCCTCAAGTGTTTTTCCCATGTTAGAAGGCCTGGGCTTAGCAATGAGATCTATTCGTATATGCTGGTAATGATTTGAAATTTATCTCAGGTAGGAATCCATATTAAAAAAACACAAAAAAAAGAAAGGTCTTCCTCCAACAGGTTTTTCGCTGAGGTTTTGTGAGATTAACACTGGACTTTTGGCAATTTTCCAGGATAAAAAGTTGCCTTTGTGCTTTTTCAGACTATAATCATAAGAAAGGGAGGGCAGTAGTATTTCCCACTCTAGTGGGATTGGTTATCGTTGACGTGCTTCGCCTTACAGAAAAGCGCAAACACTACTTTCAGAACACTTAAATAAAAGCAGCTCTCAGCTGCTGATTACTGGTCCGTTACCACAATGTCATGGTGGGAAGCACTCATTTAATCCTTTGGATCTGTGGAATAGTTGACGAGTAAACTCGTCGGATGATGCCCAATAAACAATAGTATATTGCAAAATACAAATTGTTATTAGAGTAAGCAGCTAAGGTGTTACATATTAATTTAAGGGTTTGTCAAACACACTGGATTGGCCATCCGTGGATTGGAATTTTTCTTGTACTTTAAAATCTTTAAAATTCCCGTATGTTTGGAAATTCAAACATCTAACACGTAGATTTGCAAACATGAGCAAACAAGATTTTCCAATTTTAATATGCATTACCGAAATAACCAATTCTATAAATAATAAAGGCCCGCTTTCCCTGGAACACGCGAGATTATATACGATAGCGATCTGGGATTAACCCTACAACTTTACGATTCTAGCCTACTTGGTTAATATTAAGCGAATAAAGGCACAAAACTAGAGTCATTAAATGAACGGACTGAGTTAAGATATGCTCGAAAGCGACAGGTCGTGGCAGGCGGTCCTCGCTTACTGCGAGGACGTGATGTCGAGGAAGGAGGATGCAGAACGTGTGCGGGAAGCAGCCACCACTTCTGGCATCCGCCGCCGAAGGACAGGGCGGAGGAGAACAGCCTTCGGGCGGCTCCTGCCGCCGTAACATCTCTGGGCTCCGGGAACGGTGGGGGGCCGTATCCCGGCTTGTACAGCCCAGTCGGCGCGCCTACGCACGGCGCGCAGACTTTAAACGCGAGTAAGCTGGGGGGGGGGGGGGGGGGGATGCAGTTACTTCCAATGACGCGTAAAGAGGCACGCCTGTGTGGTTCGCGGTGCACGAAGCCGCTGTCTCCTCATTTGGCAAGCTTTATTCATTCGCCGCAATATGAAATGTTTTTCTATTTTTGGTAAATTTCACTGCCTGACTATAGCCAATCAAGCAATTACTGCTGTCGTAGTGTTGTATTCCTGCAGTTAGTAACACTGTTACTAGACTGTTTAGTACCTTCATTGGATATAAAATATATGCTTCAAGAAATACAAGCAAATCTTGTTTCACGTATGATCGTTTGATGCCTGCCTAATAAGTTCGGTTTTGAGTTAATGCTTCATCACTGTTTAAAAGAAATGAAATCTAGGCTAAGCCACTTCCAGCGGGGCCCTAGTTTGTTAGCGATAATAAGGGTATGATAATAAGGGTATACAGAATCCGTATACAAAACCTATCCAACTGCAGAGAGAGGTAAGACAGGGAGATGTAATATCTCCGAAACTGTTTACCGCTGTGTTGGAAGATTTTTTTAAACTACTGGACTGGACAGGCATCAACATGAAGAGCGAGTACATCACTCATCTTCGATTTGCCGATGATAATTATAGTAGTCATGGCAGAATCGAGCACAATGCTCGACGACCTAGACAGACGACAGGTGGGCCTGCAAATGAACATGGACAAGACAAAGGTTATGTCTAATACCCATGTCGCACCTATATCAGTTATAGTTGGGAGTTCTGTTCTCGAAGTTGTTGACGAGTACGTATACCTCGGACAAATGATCCAGCTAGGTCCAACTTCGAGAAAGAGGAAAATCGTCGAATCCAACTCGGATGGGCAGCGTTCGGGAAATGGCCTAAGACCTTCTCGTTCGAAATTCTGCAGTGTTTGAAGTCGAAAGTCTTCGACCACTATGTGTTGCCAGTACATACGACACCCTTCTCCTTGTGTTCCCTTCCCATTCCTCTCAGGCCTATAATGAATCTTTCACTGTACGTGCTATTAGGCTTTGGAACAGTCTCCCTCTCCATATAAAGCGTGCTCAATCTATATCATCTTTTAAACATCTGGTGTATAAACATTTCCTCACTCTCTTATCCTTCTTCTTCCTTTCTAATTTCCTTCAATCACTTTGTTTACCTAAATTTCCTTCAAATGTGAATATATATTTATGTTTTTTTTTTTTTTTTTTTTTTTTTTATACCACTAAGGTGGCAATCAAGCATACGGCCCACCTGATGGTAAGCGGTTACCGTAGCCTATGGACGCTTGCAACACCAGGGGTATCACTTGCGCGTTGCCGACCCTGTAAAAACCTTTTCACGCCTTTTTTGAAGAACCCCATGCTGTACTCATTCGAGAAAACCTCTGCAGGGAGCTCATTCCACAACTTGAGCGTACGCGGGAGAAAGTTTCTCTGAAACCGTACAGTACGCGACCACTTTGGTTCCAATTTGTGAGGATGAACTCCCTGCCGATGGCGAGCGGTGCGATGATAGAAAGAAGCCGTGGGCATCATATCAAATAATTCCTCAGAACACGCCCCGTTATACAAACGGTAGAACACACACAAGGAGGCAAAATCTCTCCTTAGGCTTAAAGGTTCAATACCGCTTGTGAGCTCAGGATCGTCGACAATTCTCATAGCGCGTCTTTGGAGCACGTCAAATGGTCCAAGCTGGTATCTAGGCGCTCCCGCCCATAAATGGCAGCAGTACTCCATATGGGGCCTGACTTGAGACTTATACAGTAACAGTCTTTGCCCCGAAGTGAAATACGGCCGCGCTCTATTGAGCACACCAAGCTTCTTGGATGCCAGCTTGACTTTATCCTCCAAATGACTGCGGAACTGCACGTCGCTAGAGATATCAACACCAAGGATCCCGATACTCGTAGAGATGGAAAGCGGTGTGTCGAGGAATTGTGGAGCTACAGCGAATGGGGTTTTTTTAGCGGTGAACGCGCAGACTTGTGTCTTAGTGGGGTTGAATTGGACTAAGTTTAGTCGTCCCCAATCGGAGACTCTGATTAGAGAACTCTCGATTTCAGACACAAGTCGACCGCGACTTTCCTCCACTGTAGACCGAGGGGTATTAGCACGACTCGTATAGTAAGCGTCACCAGTACTGTCATCTGCATAACAATGCAGTCCGTCAATAGACAGCATATCATTGATATGCAGCAGGAACAATGTTGGAGACAGCGCCGAGCCTTGCGGGACGCCAGCGTTAATGTCCATGCTATCCGAGCAACTGCCGTCAACGACGGCTCTTATGCATCTGCTGGACAAAAAGCTAGCGACCCATTTGCACAACCCCTCAGGCAGCCCGTAAGATGGTAACTTCGAAAGAAGACCCCTGTGCCAGACCCGATCGAACGCCTTCGCTACATCTAGGCTAACTGCCAATGCCTCGCCATGACTCTCAATGGCAAGAGACCAACGGTGCGTGAGATACACTAGAAGATCACCCGTCGAGCGACTGTGGCGAAAGCCGTATTGACGGTCACTAATAAGGTCGTGATCCTCTAGGTACCTGAGGAGTTGCGTGTTTATAACGCGCTCCATCACCTTTGAGAGAAGGGAGGTTATAGCGATTGGCCTGTAATTCGATGGGTCTGATCTATCGCCCTTTTTGGGCACCGGGTGCACATGGGCAGTCTTCCATGAAGACGGAACTTGCCTGGTGGAGTACGAAAGCGCGAAAAGACGCGTCAGAACAGGACACAACTCAGGAGCACACTGCTTCAGCACCACTGCCGGTATACCGTCTGGCCCGCTCGACTTATGAATATCCAGAGATAACAACTCACGCCGTACCTCCCGTTGCGTAATGGAGATCTCCGGCATAGAGTTGCCGCACCAGGGGATGGTAGGTGGTGCAGCACCTCCGTCATTCAAAGTCGAGTTTGAGGCAAAAAGAGCACCCAGTAAATCGGCTTTCTCTTTAGCGCTGTGGGCCAAGTTTCCTTCAGGCTTACGCAGTGGTGGCAAGGACGACCTACAAAAATTTCCCTCGGCAGCTTTGGCGAGCGACCAGAAAGCGCGACTCCCGGAGGGATGTCTTGCAAGTTGATCGCCAATCCTGCCGACAAAATCGAATTTCGCTCTGGCAATCGCTCTTTTACAGGACCTCGAAGCAGCGTTTAACTTCCGCTTCACGTCAGAGATGTTGGGATCCTGATTGATTTGGGCCGTGGTCCAAGCCTTAAACGCAGCCTGCTTGCTTTCGCGAGCTTCCCTGCATGGCCGATTAAACCACGGCCGCCTCTTAACGCCTGCGGCCACTAGCAGGTTAGGAATGTAACATTCCATACCCGCCAGTATCGTCTCAGAGACTGCAGCCGCACAGGTGTCAGGATTATCTGACGTGAAGCAGAGCTGCTTCCACGGGTACGATGCGTAAAACTCACGCAACCCATCCCAGTCTGCTGACTTGTAGTGCCACATTCGACGCCACCCAGCTGGCCGGGGGGCATCGGGTAGCACACTGTGCACTTGGGTCCGGACGAGGCAGTGGTCTGATGAGCCTAGAGGCGCATCCACTGAGATGATATATCCGTCCGGACGCGTAGTCAGCAGAAGGTCCAGTAAAGAGCTCGTATGGCTCTCGATATCTGGTATTCTCGTAGGAGAATTAACCAGTTGCGAGAATCCATAAGTCAGGGCGAATTCGTGAGCAGACCTTCCCGCGTAGTCAGTGGACCGAGAACTGAGCCACTCGACATGGTGGGCATTAAAGTCTCCTAATATCACTAACTCCGCGGTAGGGTACTGCTCAATAACTTGCTCAGTCGTCGATTGCAGGTGCTCAAAGAGTCGAGTCGTGTCTGAGTCACCGCTATGGGACCTGTAAAGGCACGCGTAGATGCGGGTGTGGCCGCCGTGATCGATGCGGACCCACAAAATCGACAGGTCCCTGTCTTCTAGGCCATGAAGACGGCGACAGCAAACATCCTCCCGGACGTACATGCATACCCCGGCACGACGCACAAATTTGTGCTCGAACTTGTACCCAGGGTAGAGTAAGTACGATGAGTCAGCCGGGCAGGACATTTGGGTCTCCGTTAGGAAAAGTAGGGTCGGCTGCGCAGTCTCAAGGTGTTGGTGGACTGCGTTGATGTTGCTGTGAAGTCCCCTGATGTTGCAAAAATCCACTTTAAATGTGGATAGGGAAGCCGCTGACAAAACGTTCCTACTTTTTTTATAATTGCCATATTATAAGGATGAAAAGGGTTTTTTGAAAAGGAGTCTCCGTATCGGCAGCATGATAGGCAAAATGCGGTCATATCCCGCCAAGGTACTGCGCAGGGATTGCAGCGTGCTGGCGCGGCGGGCGGAAGGGCCCCCAGTCCCCCCCTGTGGCAGAAGCCGGGTCCACTCCGGTCTCCTTCTCCGGCACGGCAACTACCACAGGGATTTTACACAGACTGGCGGTTCAGCCTCCCAGGGCGGAGATTAGGTAATCCCTGGGTTCGGGAACCCGTTCAGCCTGCGGGCGGCCAGCGGGCAGCCGTTTCACTGGGTCTCCCTGACCACCGCGCCAACAGGATGCACCCACACGAGTAAGTGGCAGTGCTTAAGGCACCATGGGTCCACCAGCTGCCAATACGGGGACTCCTTGAGGAGCTCTGGCAACCTTACTCACCGCAGGAACACGACACTACAAAAGCAGCGTCATTTGGCTGCGAACTTCTGTAAGGTGGAGGTATTTCACCAGTCGGGCTGCTCCAGTTCGAGCGAATTACCGCTATGCCCTACCTCTCTTATTTATGTATTAATATTATTACTATTTAATATATATTTATTTATGTAAATGTATAATTTTAAATTAATTTTCACTTTTTCGTACCTATCATTATTGTTAAGTAAGTAAACTCCCTACCACAAGGTTGTCTGGTAGAGATCGCTTCTAGCGATAAGACCGCCTATTTTGGCATATTGTGTTTGTTTTATTTCTGTGACGTTTTTGTAAATGTGCAAAATAAAGAATTTCTATCTATCTATCTATCTATACGGCTCTGAAACGTGGTCGCTCACCAAGGGCCTTCTGTGCAAGTTCGCAGTCGCTCAGCGAGCTATGGAAAGAGCTATGCTAGGTGTTTCTCTGCAAGATAGAATCAGAAATGAAGACATCCGTAAGAGAACAAAGGTCACTGACATAGCTCATAGGATTAGCAAATTGAAGTGGCAGTGGGCGGGGCACATAGCATGCTGAATGGGCGTTAAAGTTCTAGAATGGCGACCACGTACCGGAAAGCGCAAAGTAGGACAGCCTCCCACTAGATGGTCAGACGACCTGGTCAGGGTCGCGGGGATCCGTTGGATACAGGCTGCGCAGGACCGTTTTATTTGGACAGCGATGGGAGAGGCCTTTGTTCAGCAGTGTACATCATGTGCCTCTAGTTAAGACCTTTATCACAATTATTTAAAAATATTTCTTTTGTCTTTTAAGGTTTGGAAGTCACCTAGCAGTTATATTTATCAGCACGTGCTACTAAACTGGAAATATCATAAATGAGACTTAAGCTACTGAAATAAGGTTCGAAATGTTTTATATTTTTGCTTAAACCAATTATCTGGAAAGCCGACGAGTTCACTAATCTGATTTATCCCCTAAACGTCTGATTGGTGAGTCTAATAAATAAGACTCGTAACAAGGTTAGTGAGGTAAGTGTTTGAGGTGTTGTAACTTTGAGAATCAGTACTGCAAGTCAATTAGCTAATCATCATCGTTGCTAGCCTATACACGCCCCGCTGCTGGGCACAGGCCTTCCTATATTTGAGAAAACATGAGGAGTTTGGGCCCTAACAGCACCACGCTTGCCTAATGCGGGTTGGTGGGTTAAAGCGGTTGCAGTAACACCCAGGACCAAAAGCTTAACGTGCCTTCTGAAGCACGGAGGAGCTCGAAACCACAAATTTTTAATGACCTATCCAATATTATGATTTAGGTAAACGTCCCAATACTCGTCGGAATTTGAACTCGGCTGACTTTGACGACTTGTCACACAAACATCATTGCTCTTACGAAGTTGTAGTTACACCATGAGGTACATAATTTAGTCCTCTATTAGACACAATGATTCGTTTTATTAAGGAGATTAAGGAAAAAATTAAATAAATAATAAATTGAAGAAACACCCATTTGTACCAGTATTCGACAGATATGTCCTAATTATCGGCAAGTGGTACCAAAACTCGTCAAATTTTAAGCATAATGTAATTTAAACCGTTTTTATGTATATTTAAGGTCCATAATGATTTTATTTCGTAATTGAATATCCTTAGACGTTGTTTTCACGGTGTTTGTAGTCGCTGTGTTTCGGATTAAAGGGAAAGTTAGTAGTATTATTACTGGGCATCAAAGGCATTTCATCTTAGGCCACAGCATGTCGGGGGTGTGCTAGTGAAATTGCTTCAGCAGAGCCTAGGCTACCCACGCGAAGGGCAGTGGAGTTACTGGAGTGCTTAAGTGTGTTTAGCATCATCAGCGCTGGGTGACCTCAACACACGCCCGTCGCCTACCAGCCCTACTGGCGGCGGGGAAGTCTGTTATTAGATTTCTCCCCGAAAAAAAAAGTAAGCATGACAACCACTGCGTACCAATACCAGGTGATTTTTCCCTTGTTATTACAAGTGTCTACGACGGTGGCAAGTTGTATTTAAAAAATCACACATTAAGATGTAGTAAAGTCTACCATAACTGAGTTAGATAAGCTGCTCCTAAAACTGGAGAGCAGAAAGTACTGGACGAATGGTACTGGACTGGTGGACTGGTAGACTGGAGAAGGCAGCAGAAATCTGCAGAGTGGGATTTCCGTCGTACTTGTTATGACTAATGGAGCCAAAACGGGGACCTTCATGTCGCTTAGCTAATCTCCCTTTTGCTTGCTGAGCGACATGAAGTTCCACGTTTTCAATTCTATGGTGGAAATTTTCGCCTAAAGATCTAAGCAGTTGACTTTGGATAGATGACGGTTACACTCTAGTACAACTGATGATCGGTGAAGTAAGTAGGTCTCGAATGGAGACCACGTTTCAGCAAACGTAGTGTAAGGTATACCCTGCCAGGTGGACAGAAGGTGGCAGGTGGTGGCTGGATCCTCTACGAAGACGAAGAGGGCCGCATCCAGTCATGGACAATAGCGGCAGGTGTGCCCTAGGGCCCACGTAGTAGGCCCATTACTAGGCTACATACGTCTGGGTTCTATGCGGAGCGCTTTTGCCGCAGATGGATGTCGTCTACTTAGCGGATGAAATGCTGGTCGTAACAAGGGCACGTGAGTGGGAGTTGGTCGGCACGACCGTGGTCGTCCAGCGCATCGTCGTGCCGTCGATTTTACCTCGGGGTGGTAAAGTGTATGGCACTGTATGGAACTCCGAAGTGGGCAGAGTGCCAACTTCGTGCGGCGTTCGGTCGCGGTCTTTTCTGGCTGCCACCCATGGTAAGGGCCATGCCACTTTCTGCGAGACTGTGCACGCATAACACAGGCTGCCACGGTTTGAATTATCCTAGTGACTCGGTCTCCAACGGTGCGAAACCTTAGCCATAGGCAAGTTGGGGTGGGCTGAAATTGTTTTAGTAGAATCTAGGCTACCCCCGCGAAGGGCAGTGGAATTACCGGGGAGTTTTAGTGGGTAGATGTTTCCAGTGACATTAGCGCTGGACCTAGCCAGCGGCGGATAAGTCTGTATTCAGATTACTTCCCGAAAAAAAAGGGTGAAGATTAAGGCACCCTATGGGCTGGCAAGGTGGATGCTCCTAGAATTAAATGTTTATGCTCCACTAGCTGTCTCAGCATATGGACTCTTCTATCGCTTTTTATCAGGTGGTTTTGAATCATTTGCAATGCCGATGAAAGGTTTGTGCCCTGAAGAGAGGAAAGGGGACGTTTTGGCTACAAACAAGCACTCCTGTGTTTTTTAACTCAACAAGAATAATAGATCCCCATTCAAGTATAAGGTTCAACACCCTGTTGAGCTGAATGCTCAGTTTCATTCTTCTCCTCGCGGTTTTAACTAACTGACTCCTAGGCGGTCATAATATTTCTCATGCACTATACTGTCATCCGCATGGCAATGAATGTTTCATAAAAGAAGCATAATATGTGATTGTTATGCAAAACATAGAGTAAGAGGAATAGGAAGGAGACCTGCGGTACATTGATAAGCGTTCACTGATAAGAATTATCTGCGAGGACATGGATTCTCCGCCCATGCAGGAAGCCAGCGATCCAGTTGCAAAGCTAAGTGGAAAGAGGCTTGTACCTGACCAGATCAAAGGCTTTGGCAATGTCATGGATAACAGCCACTGGCTGACCACGTTTGTCAATAGCTGCACTCCAGAGACGCATTAAATACGCTAGAAGATCACCCATTGTCTGTTTCGTCCAAAAGAAACCAGTATTAGCGATCACTAATCGATACACTATTTTCTAGGTATTTAAAATTTATTGGAATGATCATGGAACCATGATCTTGCAAAAAATTTAGGTGTCAGCTGTTAGAAGAGCGAAAGAAAGACGGTATAGCTGCGTTAAAATGGGAGAACTGCTAGCTAGGGCAGTTAAGACCACTGCGCATTTTTTGAGAACTATCGCTGCGATGCCATCAGGTCTACTAGCTTTACAAACGTTAATTGACATATTTTTTGGCAGTGGTATAGAGTTGGTGGCTGTGAATTTCAGTCATCGGTTTGAGAGTGAGCTGAGTGAGCAGCAAAGAGTTTTATCAAAAGATCGGCTTTATCTTGCGACTTATGAGCTAGCGTTTAGTCAGAACATCTTAACAAGGGCAGCGAGAGTTGGTAGAAGTCGAACTGCATGAAACTTTGGATAAACGACAGTAGCTACTGCTTTCCGTGAATTCTGTGGGATTTGATGAGTAAGTAATTATTGCTCTACTTGTGAAATACGCTATGCAAGCACTCTGATGAAGGCCTTTTTTTGCTGGACTTGGTAGCATTGTTTACAGTGAGTCAATATCTGAATCCCGTCAAGCTCGGTCTCTGATCCAAGCATGGTATGACGATTATTTTGCCTCAACATCTAGGGGACACTCGCAAATAAACCAGCGGTTATACGCCTACCTTTCCTCCTCAGGAGATCGGAGTGCGGGATGTGTAGTATCTCATTTCTAATAAGGCGACGCCCGTGACACCTCGTCGGTTATTAAGCTGTGGTCCGATGTTCCCAATGCAGCTTAGACTTCTATCCGATATGCAGCCAGGCAAGTTCTCAGCAGATGTTCCCGCGCTAACGACAATATCTGGCATCCTGGTGGGCTGGTTAGCCAGTTGAGTTAGATGACGCGACAGCGAAAGCTTGGGCTGCTCTACCAGCATGGTCTGTTTTAGAGAAACTTAACCACAACTCGTAGTGAGCACTGAAGTCCCCCAAAAATACCAATTCCGCGGTTGATAATTGCTCCTGCGTGATATTTGCCTTGTTACTAAAATGTTCAAATAGTCGATTTGTCTTCATGTCACCGTCGTGGGATCTGTAAAAGCATACGTTGATACGTCATCGTATGCCTAGGTCCACGTGCACCCCAAGTCACCCGCTCTCAAACCTGCACGACGGACCACCCTGAGATATTGCGTCATATGGTGGAGAGCCCCACGAGCTGTTTAGGTTAGATTGGGCCCCTATAGTGTGTTATAGGCGGACAGCGGAACAGCCGTTTCTTGTGGTCTTCCTGCGGGCGAGTCAATGCATTCCACCTGGCACTATCAGACGGAAGGCATCACCGACCGCATGCATCGCGGCAAGGTCACTTCAAGCTTTGGTTTTACGCCATGCGTATGGTGGTCACCGACAAGATGGTGTTTAGATCCTACCATTACCAGTGGAGCAGTTGATAGCTTAGTCGCCTCTTGCAAGAGCTACGGAAATAAACGGGGCTTTAAATTGAAGAGTCTATGTGTACTCATATATATAAATAAATATACCTAGTCTTGCGCGCGTCTAAATACGCGACATGGTTCTAGGTGCTATCTTCATCTGCCAAAATAAAATCGTTCGCTTTCGGACAGGATTTCTACATATTCTTTCCCTTACTGCTTTGACCACCTTTTTCGTACGAACACTACGTGGACGGTCAGATCTTTTGCTGTCACAAACATAGGAGGTCTCATTGTACCTATTAATAGCCCATTACACAAACATTTTACTAATACCAAGCGTATGGAAAGTTTTAAAAATTGCATTTGGCTCCATACCTACTTTGTGTAATGCAATCACAGCGATTCGGTTCTCTTTATCACCCCACTCCATTTTAATATCGCAAAATATTGTACAATGTATTGGCGCCAAAATGAGAAAACTCAATGAACAATCATATAAAAATGACAGATTCCAAATTCAAACGTAGTTAATATTTGTTTATTTTTAATTGTAATAGTATTTATGGCCAGACTAAGTTTATACCGCCAAGGAATCATATCACATTCTAGGAATTTGCACGAGATACTATCATACGACCTTAGCTTTATGAAGATAAAGGCGAAATTTAACGAAAAACTAAACGATGGCGGTAATTGGTGCAGGTTTCCACGCTAGGCCCAGTAACCGTCAGAATTGTGTTATTATTGACGAGGATTGGGTCACTTAGGGGTTTTTTGGAACCAATAAATGTCACACAGGTAAATACCACAAAATAAATAAAAAATACTAATTCAAAGGTTAAAATTCATTACATACTTCACTTGACTACATTAAAAAATAATCACTATCATCGGACTGCCGATAGATTCTGCAAGATTTAGAATTTAATGTACTATGCTAGAGTTCAGATTCAGTACCTAAACTAGCAAAAATCATCAAATTTTGGGAGTGTTATACTTTGATGCAATTTTTTCCCGTCACCAGTGCTTTTTTAATTAACTGTTGTGGTTCTGATTTTGTAGTATATAACAATGATTATGATGCCATAGAAAGTTCTTACATTGCCATGGGAGAAAAAGAAATATTCGTTATTTTTTATAAACTGACGGGTACCGGGACACTGTCGACATTACCAGCGTTTACCTTATAGGGTGCCAAGAAGGTGCGCTGTGAAAGACCCGAGCAAGCAGCAGTGCACTCTCCCGTCATTCGGCCTGCGACAGGCTATGGGAAGGTTAGTGGGATTGACCCATCCTGGGATCAAGTATGATGACAGTTGCTTTGTTTTTCTAATCGAAACCATAGCGCTCAATCCAATATGCCACCGAATTTCTCGTCTAGCTAATTAGTGTACCTTTTAGCGTAGCGGAAATTAGGAAATTTGCGGGGTTATTTAGTACTTACTCTAAAGTATTAGCTTATTCCAGTGTTTTAGTTACAATACAACACTTTTAGAAAACATGCGTAATATACTTGTGTTTAATTAAAAATGTCATTTTGGAAATCATCACATTAATATTAAGTTCCTTCTTTTAAGTTAAGGCATGGTAGCATGGTAGCATTTGAGCAATATGTTCTCAAATTGCCACTTAGTACCAATTATTTTTCGTAGCAACTTGATCGGATTCAATAAAATGGAACATCGGTTTCAACGGTGCATATGCATCCACTAATTGAGTCGTCCAATTTACCTGGACTCCGTTCTCCTTTATGCCCTTTGTAACAACGAGAAAAAACACATAAGTACGCAGGGGTGAAGTAAAATTGAGACTATAGAAGTGCGCATGTTGCAAATTAGACGAGGTGAGGGTTGTCGACAATAGCTTGCCCTTAAAATAGGGCTGTCGAAAAATCGAGTTGAAAAGAAATAAACAAAAAAATATTGTAAAAATTAAAACCGACTTCAAAAAACTGAAAAGGTTAAAATAATTAAATTGAAGTAGGTACTCATCCCTTAGAAACATATTTTTGGAGTTGGTGCTAAGTTGTTTCCAAAAACAATAGAAAGTGAAGCGCCGACTTCAAAATGTTTAAAAAAATATGTTTCTAGGGGAATAGGTTTTCAGTTTTATGAAGGCGGTTTAATTTTTGTTAAAAAAATTTTTTTCACAATTTTTAGTGATAACTTTCTAAGGTCGAAGCTAGATGGGTGACCGTCAACTTTTATTGTTTCCTACTATCGTATCGTTTCACTTAAAAGTCATAGGAAAGCAATAATCCGCCAATTTCGCATATGTAGACGACTTAATGATTTCAGATTTTTTTTATATAAAAACCAAACTACCCAACTGATTTTGAAAAAAAATTTATGGGATCAAATGGCAACTATTCCGCATCGAACAAAAAAAGAATCACGTAAATCGGATCAGTATTCTCCACGTAATCGGTGTACAAACATAGAAAAAAAAACATACAGGTCGAATTGAGAACCTCCTAGTTTTTGAAGTCGCTGAAAAATATATCAAATCATTCATTGTAATGTTAAAGTAAAAGTAACACAATTTGAATATCTTCTGAAAATGATAGCAAACAGGCTTACGGTCTGCGTGATGGTAAGTCGCTGTAGTTTGTAGCTCACGCATTGCGAGAGCACAGAACACAAGTGCCCCGGATGCTAACCCACTTCCTCAATTAACTAGGTCACAAAACTAAAAATATTGTTGTCATTTTGGCAACAGACAGGTGCTTGGAGTGAGAGCGGAAAACACGTCTGTTGCCAATTCCGTGAAGTGAATGAGCACTCCTAAAGCTCAGAACACATAAATGGTAAAACCTTGAAATCTGTGGACTGCTTACCATGAGGCAATACGTTCCATTTAAGATCTTTGCATACTGTATAAAATCATTAATAATCGGTGGGATGCCGTGGATTTGTTGGGCCATCTGTCATTTAAAACTAGCGGTAGTCATAGAAAACGTGAGCTGTTCTCCCTGCCTTTTTGGAATAACAACGTCACATATAATAGTCCACTTTTTCGAATGTGTAGGTCATATGATAGTAATATCGATGGTTTGGATATATTCTCTCAGAGTTCATACTCATTTTGTAAAGCAATAAAACAGCTGTATGCTACACTGAATTGTATTCTGTAGTTGTACCTTTATGTAAATAAATAAATAAAATAAATAAATATGAACGAATTTGCCAAGATTTAAATAAAAATCTAAAAGAACCAATATTCTTGACAACAAATCCCCGGCACTGTAGATTTTGTTTTTGATTTTACGCACTTGAAGTCTTGAAACATCAAAGAGATCCACTCAATATGAGCTAGAAGTGGTTACTCGCGGGTCCCACGTGGATTTCGGTTATGGTGCCAATAGATAACCAAGAAAATCTCAATCGGATCAGCTCCTTAGGAAAAAACGTAACAAACAAAGAGAATGCCACTGTACCTTATTTGCGTTGTTTTCATAAATACACAAAATCCCAATTGACAGCCCTACTTTTAAGAGTTGAAGGGCTTTGCGAGTGCCCCAATAAATCTATTTAACACCGACATCAATACCTTACAGCGCCTCCTAGCGGCTCAGTAATGAAACTTTTTACTGCCAGCTAAATCCGCTTACGGCTGTAAACATTTCTTTATCGCTACAAGAATGGCTGAGATTATCAACCTAAATAATCTTAGCACCTGTTAAATTTTGAAATAACTTATTTGGTCAATTTGCTATTTAAATCTGAAAGCTTCATCATTATCACCAGACTATACAGGATGGAAAAAATCTACGGGCCTTGGAGGGGAACTACTTTAAATCCTTTAGTTAGCTCATTCGAAAAGGAAACATACCTTTATTTTTGAAAAGAAACAAAACTGCATTCAAAGACCTTATAAAATTTGCTTGTCTCACCCAAGAATCGAACCAGCTAAAAATTTAAAAAGTAAACGCTCGTTTTTTTATACGAATTGGTACGATTATTGTTCAGGATAAAATTTGTTTAATAAACATTTGGTATTTGAAATTAAAAAAAGTGAAAACTAATATTATTAACGAACAAATACTTTCAACATGTTTATCTGTATAAAATTAATAATATAATGAATTTCTTATCGAAGTCTTCAATAAGGAACTTAGAGATAAATAACATTAGCAAACCTTTACTACATACAATATCTTTGGATGCTAGAGAGATAAGAAAATTAACGTATGACTTACTTGTTACAAATGAACATTACGGTACTAGGTATTGTTAAAAAACTTGTAATAAATATTCAATTTCATAGATATTTCGTACAACAGATTAGTTTACGAGCAAATGTTTGTAAGACAAATTTTATCCTGCACAATAATCCTACGGATTCGTTTAATAAAACAGCGAGGGTTTATTTTTTTTTCCTTGGTTCCATTCCCGGGTGAGAGAAGCGAATTTTGGAAGATCTTTGAATGCAGTTTTGTTGCTTTTTAAAAATAAAGGTATGTTTCTTTTCAGTAAAATGAGCTAACTAAAGGATTTAAAGTAGGTAGTTCCCCTCTAGGGCCCATAGATTTTTCCCACCCTGTATATTCCATTGCTAAGCACAGACCTTTTTATATGGGAGAAACACATGACAGAGTTTAGGGTATAACATCACCACGCTTGCCGAATGCAAGTTGAATGGGCAAAGCGGTTGTAGTAACAACCAGGAATAATGTCTCGACGTGGCTTCCGAAGCAGTGAGGTAACAAATTTTGATTTTGATTTAAGATTGTTATGCGGTTTGGAGGGTTTCCAACAATGCGTCATTAAACATACTGCTAACACTTTGTAATGTTCTACCTGTCTTGCAATAACACTGGCTAGTGCTTAGACAACATTAACTACTATTTCCTGCGAGCAAACCGCAGTCTTTCTTTAGCAGGTGCACTACAAACTTATAATGATCTGCTTAAACTCCGACCACTTCTGCAGTTCGAGAAAATATAACTCGGAGTTTTCCTAGGGAAATATTGTGAGATGAATATATTTCGCTGACGTAATGATCTTAGGATAATAGGAAGTTTGAGAATTCGGAAGTGTATAATAAAAAAAGGATTATCACTGCCGATGATGTAGATTATTATTATTAAGTATTACTGGGGTAAGTAACATCATCAAAAACGTTTATATTTGGTTTGCTACAAAGTATAAACATTTTGCTTCCATGTAATTTTTTCCGGATGGGTGGAGAACGCGTAAACACATACACAGACACGGTTGTCATAATAATTCACGATTTAAACATAAACTGCTATGTTTAACATTAGCTGGTTGGATGATAAAAGTCGTTATGTATTTTTAAAAAACTAGTAGGCAATTAACCGCGGACTTTTACATACAAATACTAGCTTACCCTGCCACGCTTCGCAGTGGCACATTGTGATATAGATAAAAACAACCCTTGATGCGGATTTTATATCATGTTAAAATTTTGACTCAATCGGTGCAGAACTTTTTGAGTTTTTGAAGCGTACACAAACCAACATAACATTTTTATATATATAGAAGATAGATAATAGATATAGGCAAATATTTTACAACATGACAAACACTACAACATGGTATATAGCTTAGGCTGTCACGAACCAAGTCAATCACTCAATCAGCTTAGATCTGAAACGACTGAGCAAAAAAAACTCAAATACCATGATAAATTGCTGGCCGTTTCTCACGCCTTTCAGGGAAAGGACGAAAATATCACGGAGCTGAACCCTTCCTTATCAAAATACCTCTTAAACTGGGCTTAGCCTCATACAGAGATATTAATACACGTCGACATGGCAACTGCGGGACACCTCTGCAGATAATACTTCCGAAACGGGGTTAAGTGTTTCATCAAAGACAAACTTCACATGGATTTTGTAGCAGAAATATACGAGAATATCAAAAAATAAATGAATACCCAAAGCGAAACATAATTTTATGTAAGTACTTACAAGTATTTGCAAATAAAGTGATTATTATATAATTATTATCAATCCTAAACTTATTTTTTGAGCGATATGCTGCATCCATATAGCAATTAAATCACAGACTCCAATTATACCTTCGAGTTAGAGTCAGTTATTATTGTTTACCAATTTTCAGTAGGTTATAATTTGTTTACAACTTTCAACATTGGCAGTGTTGATTTCCCAAAGTCAAAGCTAAAAATCGCTATAATTGTCAATCGCTTGAAATACATTGCATATTGATTTTTACTTTATAGTATATTGATGATGATGATTGCCCATGAATTCGTATGACTTTGTATTCCAACAAAGTTTGATGATATCATAACATTGCACCGAGATGCGACACCAAGTAGAGGACATCTAGAAGAAATAAGAACTTAAATGTACATTTATATTAAAAGAAGAATCAGTAATATTTCGCCATGATTGATGTTTTATGTTGATGTCTTTGATGAAGCGGGCACTTGATTACGCCTTGGCATAGATTGAGCGAGCGAAAGCTATTTCTAATTAACGAACCTTGGGGGCCTATTCTGTAAAGAAAGGAAATGTTAATGAAAAAAGTAAAAGTAAAAGAAGCATCCTGAAACAGTAACCTTAAGAACATTAAAATAGTCACGGCCCCATGGATATTTAAAATTGACCGCAATCATGATTATATCTACACTTATTATTATAAATGCGAAAGTACTGTCTGTTTGTAAAATACAAAGCACTCAAATTACACAACCAAATCTTTAAAGCAACATATTGAAGCATCTTGTCTACATTTTATAGCTAGTTTTAATAGGTAGGACCTATATTATTCGTATAACATCTTATTACATAAGTTTATTTATCAAGTATATTCTATTTGTCTTTTATTTTCTTTAAATACATACAAATTTATATTTCCTTTAAACTCTTGCACCCATTCTGCCTTCTCTTTCACAGGATTCTTAATTTCACATTTGGTTGCCAGGAAGAAATTTCTTGCGAGCAATAAGGGTTTTATTTGTTTGCAATAAATAATATTTTATAATACAAACAAATCAGCTTTAATTATTGTTTTGAAAGTTGTTTTGCTGGTCGTATCTATTAGTACAGTAGAAATTATGCTAACTTAACTTTTACTATTAGGTGCTTCACGATGTACAGTCGGCCGCACATTGCCGCATTTGACCTTGAGACCACTTCGCTCAGTTGGTGAAAAAGGCGGCTTTCGTAGTACAATATTATTACACTTGATACCCTGTCCCTGTACATAGTATTCACGGGAGAATTTACCTTACCAGCTATCAATTTTACCAGCTTCAAATTACACAATAGACGAAAATAAATATTTATGCATTTGAGTACAGTATAATAATATATTCTTTGATAAAGCTATGTTTCACCACTATTTTTTCAACAAAGGATAAAATTCCTGTAGTTTCACTACTAGAATGTTATCCTTTGTTGACTACGATCAAAGAATTTTCAATGGTATGTGTGTGCTATCCTATGAAAACAGATACCTCACCCATTATCAGTTTTCTTTATAAAAGCTAGTAACCACCACACGCTGCTACGTTAAAATGTGTTAAATCTGCACATGGAGGCTGTTTTAGCAATATTTGACACCTATCAGCTAGTTTACTGTTGGGTTAGTGACAACTGTAACAATATTGTCATGTACTAATATTCCGTTCGGTGTCCCACAGGGATCACTCCTTTTTTTTTTTTTTCGGAGTGGAATCCGCTTACAGACGATACCCTAAACCGCTGGTTAGGTGGACCAGCGGACCGTCGGCTAGACGTGGGCCTGTGCAGGGGTCGCCCAGCGCCTGATCATAGTGGCACTGAGAATACCTGCTAAACCACTCCGGTTTCCCCATGCCCATAATGGAGACGACCCGGGGTTTGCTGAAGCATTTCACCGAGCCGCCTCCGGGCAGCCCGACCCTAGAACCGGCCAGAGCCAGTCCTAGAGCGGGGCACCAGGTCTTACCCCGGGCCGGTCGCGGCCATAGCCGCGCCCGGTCCCGGTGTGAGGCCCACCCAGCCACCCCAAAGCCGGCCTAAGCCGACCTTAGAATGGCGACAGCGCCAAAGGGGGGTTGCCCGGGGGAAACCCAGGGCAACCCAGACGTGACGGGCCTGTGCAATGCATGTGCGAGGAGCCTACCCTCGCACACGCAGGCCACGTCCTAGGTTGGGACAACGCGAGCAGTCAAAGCCGCCCGCCTTCTCCCAACCAACCGTCTGCGCCGGAGGGGAGCGGCTTGAGGATCATCCTCCCGCTCCCTCTCCGCTGCCTCCTTCTGCGAGAGGACAGCCTCGCAGAAGGAGGCGGCAGCCTCCCATATCCTGTCGCTAACAACCATGGCTTCACTCCAACAGGGATCACTCCTGGGACCTTTGCTTTTTACAATATTTATCAACGACATAATTATATCAATCTTTTATACACTATATGTAACGCCTTGCTAATTTGGCGGCAAAAATACGCAAGTAAATAAGTATAAAACGTAATTTGAACAATACTTATTGGCTGTATTCTATTTGTGCTAATGTTCTAATTACCCTTACCTTTGTAACAATTTTTTTTAATTTATTTTTTATATACAACTAGATGACAAACAAGCTGACGGCCCACCTGATGGTAAGCGGTTACCGCCGCCTATACACACCTGCAATAACAAGGGAAAATCACTTGATATTGCAGGAGCGTTGTCATCCTGCGGCCTAAGATGAAATGCCGTCAATGCCCAGTAATTACACTATATACACACTATATATATATATATTACAATTATAGACAAAATAGTTTTATTTACCGAGCGTGTAAGCAATTTGATAAACTACCACAAATTCTAGACTTTGACTTATTTAATGCAAATATCCAATCGGCGAAAGAGTCAATTAGCAGGCTTCTATCGTGTAGATTTTATTATTAATAATATTCATTTCTTTGTACTTTTATTGTACGTGGATCTTACATTGATATGATGCGAGATGGTTTAATATTTTGTGTCTACACTGTTTACTATTTTGCGTTGCGTTGCGTTGCTAGATGTTACGGAGTAGAAGTCAGCTGCCATCGAAGTTAACTTCATCATCACCGAGTCACCTCCCACTCTCCCGCCAATTTCCAGGATTTTCAGAAGTTCAGAAACGGTAAGGTGTCTGTCCAAAATCATTTATTTTGAGTGAAAGGCGTCGAGAGTTTGATCATGGGTAACCAACTCATACGAGTCTCTATCTATGGTGATCGCTTCCCATTGTCATTTCATTGTCAATAAAAATTCGGATTTCTCTACTAAGTCGGAAAATAGTCCCCCAAAGCTCATTATGAATGAAGGCAAATCGTGGCCCGTCGTAATGCTCTCGCAGAAGCTTAACGTTTTGTACGCGGTCTGCTGTAATGTTACAATTTGTCTGGTTCGCGCTTCTTGCCATCATGTCTATTGGTTTAGGTCTTGTTAAGGCCCGGGAGATATTCGGGACGCCAGGTTGTCCGCGTCAAGCGATATTATTAAATCCCCTACCTAAAAGGTTAATTTAACAGATTTGTAATCTAGCACGGTGTTAAATCTTACTAGTATTTTTGGATGGATGGATGATATTTGGTACAAATATAGACAATAGCCTTTTTAAACCAGAGGAAATCCATTGACGGACCTACCCACCCCTGGTGAAGTAGCACCTGGCCTAACGACCCTGCTTCGCGCCTATAGAAATTGTCCAGATTACCATCAATCAATCAATCAAATTATTTATTTGCTATAAATAGGGTAATTTACAAGATGTTTATAATGGGCAGTTTCCGACGAGGCGGCCTTTGTATTGCACGCGTGAGTGCTGGAAGCCACCCGGTGCGCGCGGCCGCACCTAGGGCGCAGGAAGACAAGCGATCACCGTCCACTTTCTTGCGCCCAGGATAAATTACAGCCTGGAATAGCACAAAGGCCATTTTTCATTCCAGGAATGCGTTTCCATGGAATAACGCAGACGAAGCTTGTTCTTTAAAAGAATTTGCCAGCGATATGAGACAGGAATACCCTTTACACTGTTCTATGGTACTAAATACTCAATTTCTTTATTGCAAACCATATGTACAATAAGGTGTAAATTTAATATTTTCCAAGAGCATTATAAGAAAAATAAGATAAAATTTATTTATGTAACAACTTCGAAAATACTGGACCCTGTCGGGCACGCAATAGCTGTAGAAGAGGACGCATTTCTTGAGCAAAGATATAATCAATTAATTACATAGCGAACATATAAGATTATTACATTATAAGTTAAAATATTATAATGTAATAATGGCAATTCAATGTATTTATAGGAAATTCATATATGGTACCTACTGTGGAAAAAGCAACGTATAATAGTATTGTTTTACATTTTCGCGAGTACTAAGTAGGTACACATTTGAAATAAAACCAATTTACCGGATTTAACTTGCGTTTAATAAGATGTTACATTATTATTATACACCCGACATTTCTATTACTTTACAGCGACCGTGCTCACGGGAAGGCTGAAGATGTCAAATGTCTTTGATAAGTTTTTAAGTTTACTACCGTCACATTGTGTTATATTTTGAGCGGTCCGAATTGTACATACGGAGCTCACGGTGTCAGTTTTTTGGACAGTGTGAGGACGGGCTTTGGACTTTATTATTCGCATGACGGGATCCCAAGCCGGTAGTACACTCTTCATCTTCTCTATTGAAATTACGATGTTTTTTGATTTCAATAGCCTCGCGTAACATTCTAGGTATGACACGGTGTTCTTTGGTGAGGATTTGGAGCTTATCAAGTCAGATGTAGTGATTGGATCCACCAAGAGCGTGTTCACACACTGCCGACTTCGTTTCGCGTCTGTGTTTTACGTCTGCTATATTATGTTCTTTCACGCGCCGCCGCAGTCCATAATAATGCAAAATAATGTAACATCTAATGAAACGCAAGTTAAATCCGGTAAATTGGTTTTATTACAACGTACATTTTTTATCTCTGTTATGATTCCGGTGGGAAGAAGGGTGAAAGGTATACAAATTAAATATCAACAATTAATTTCCTGCAATACAAAACGAAATTCATAGGGATTGTTTCTCCCTTATTCAAATTATTCGAAAGCAAACTGTCTCTATAGCTATTTCTCTCGGGAAGACAATTCAGGTAGCTCCAGGGAATACTTGTGATTGCTTGTTATCCTGGAATACAATACAATGGTTATAAATTGCAGCATCTATCTATGTTTGGGCAGTTAATATCTCGAAAGGATTTAGATAATCATTACTTTGTTGTTCATACAAAGCTTGTTTTTATGTACGTTTTATGTAGGTATGATAAACCTCGTCACATGCTTTTGACAAAAAACTTTCAAGGTAGGGTGGTTATTCCTCTTCGAATTTCTGATCATTATAACTGAGGATTCATCCTCATTTTGTTATTTGTTTATAGTGTGGTTTACACAGAGAATCGCAGATCGCAGCTAAAACACTTGTTTAAAGTGATATTATGTTTGCATTGTGACTAATTCTAGCAGAACTTACCGGAAAATCGACGTATTAGGAACAGCGAGAATAGTCTCTTGCTGTCAACATAAAGTTTACAAGTGGTGTTTCAAGCTCATACCATCAAATAAGCCGTAAGGTTTATTGCCACCTTTATCATTATGAAAGTAAGAGGGCAGTATTCAATAGAAGTAAAATAACTAGCAAATTGGTTTAAGACGAGCAATTTAAACGAATTTTCAATATCTGTCTGGAAACAGTTCAAGTGATTCTAGTAAATAAATAACATATCCAAAACGTTACCAGTCTAAGTTGAACCCTTCAGTATTTTTCTCATTGCTTCACAGCTATTTATTCTATTTTCCAAGCACATCACGTAAAGCCACTGGATGAATTGAAAAGGTGTTTTCAGTGTCGTAAAGTTTATAACTTTAGAGAGTAACTGCGGTATGTTTTATGTGAATACGTGATCTCCTACAAAGAAAGGTATGAATGGGAATGTGGGGGCAATTACTGAAGCCAATAAAGAAAAGAAGATAAAAGTAAGTCCGTATTTTTTTCGACGAAAGGAAAATAGAGTTGATAGGGGGAACGGCCCTTTTGGTTTGCTGGGAGAATCCTTAATTTGATAGGGTTGACAACACTCGGGTTAAGGAGTACTCCAAAACCGCCTATCTGGTCTGGTGGTGGAGACAACCTCCTTTAGATCTAGAGGTCCGGGGTTGATTTCCCGTGGGAACAGAAATTTTCTGTTTGCTTTGATTGGTGGTAAGGCTTTTCTTAGTCCGCCTTCTTACCTAAGTCATAAAAATTATGTTAACAGCATTGCTGTGTTCCGGCAGTTGGAGGCAAGGTAGCCAGTTCCTCTAAGGTTAAAGAATCCGGGTATAGCTCGCTTCCAATCATCAGGTGAGATGAAACTCAAGACCTACCCCGTTAAAGATTAAAAAATAGAGTGGGTCATATATGGGTCTAAAAATATCAGACTAACTGAGCCCCTTTCTTCTTACCTTCACAGGAGCTCGCTTGCGGGTCCGGAGTCATCCATTTATTCCCTCCATCTCAACTTTTGTACACAGAAATTTGCTGACTCATTTTTTTATCATACTCACAAAGTCTAATGGCTCTGACTGTAGATCTTTCCTCGCCCTCCAGTTTATGGATTCTTTCAAACAAAGCTTGAATAAAATAAATTCGCCAGTTGTTGCACAATAGTAACCCAGTTTCAATATATTAGCATCCTTATTACATTTGCAACAACGAGCTGTCAAAAGAGGGTCATATAATCCAGTCTCTTTGGTTAGATAAGTAAAATCAGATCATCACTTACGTCACGATGCACTGAGTCTGAACTAAATATTGTGACGACTGGAAAAAAGACATCCTATGATTTATTTGATGTGAACCGTAAAGATGGGCATTCCGCCAGAGCGCCAATGGCTGGGCATGATGTAGTTTCAGAAAAAATCAGTTGATAAAATTTATAAGGAGAAATTGACCCCTGCTATGCGATTCTCTAAAGATAGTAGCCTCGAATTCGTGGTGAGCGCTATCATACCTATCGATCATTACTAACAGCACAATGGTTCTCTATTAGGCACATTATTTGCCTTCATCAGAGAAAAACACGAGGAATTAAGCCAAAATTAGCAAACTTAGCCCAGGAATCCTCTACGGTAACCATTTTAATTATAACAACGTCATAAGTAGGCAAGTCACGTATAGATTTAAGCAACGCGCATCCGTTTATTGCAGAGCTCGAGCTTTTTAACCAAGGCTTTGCCTTTGTTGCTGTCTTTTTCATTCTTATCGAACGAGAAAAGGATAGATGATAGATGAGTCGACACCCTCTCACATGACTAGTCGCGTTTTAATCCTATGCCTATCTTATTATATTAGAATGAAATTAAATACGTATAAGTGCTAAGCAAAATTAGGTATTTCAGAACATATTACAGAATCGTTACAACGATTGTTTTTAAATACTGAAACTCTAAGAACATTGTTTTGGATTTATTCTAGTCTTTCTCATTATTTCTGGTTTACATATTAAAAAATAACTCTTACTATTGCATCTTAAGACATTATAGGTCTCTTTTGTGCATTGTGACATAAATGATGTTTTATTAAAGTATCTCATTCAACAGAACACATAATACTTTTACTCTAACAGACGGCTAGAAGATCCATCAGATACCTACCTACTACATTTAAAGTTTCAATAAGATGTGCCAAAACAACACTTTATTCCTTCTGTAAGTGGCCTACATACGCCTCTCTGTTGTACACAGCCTCAATAAGGGTTGATAAGTTAAAGCAGTTGAAGTAAAAACAGGGACCAACGACTTCGCGTGCCTTCTGAAGCACAGAGGAGCTCGAGGTTCCAAATTTTGAAACCCATCGGGGGTCGAACATGACGTAAGTTTGTGACGTGGTACTTAACATTGCGATGTTATAGCCTTTCGTTTCTCTTTCTTTTACTGGCAATATTTAAAGTAATATAAATTCTAAATTAAAATTCATACTTTGGTTTTCCCTTTGATACATCATTCTATTGCTGACCGTGAGAGGAGACGTATCTCCATAACTTATTAGTGTCTCGCTTTCGACGCCTGCCATTAGCTTGGGCGATATTATATTAATATACTCACAATATAACACTCCGGACTATATATTGAAATTTATATTTCTCTAGTCTCAAGGCACTTTTTGTGCCTTGATTTTTAATTTAAATATATCTAGGAAGTCACGTATTCCGGTGCTTTATTGTTTGGACCCTCCCAATGTCACCTCTACGTCACAAGTTGTCACAAGAAACCACGCTCAAACCACTACGCCACCGAGCTCAGCTTCACCAAGACAATTTATTTATCTTGGATATTCCACAAATCTCACGTCCCACAAATGCTTCATCTCAGGCAGAACCGTCAAGGCTAGGCTGTAACGTTAAGCAGATTATTACATTTCACTTGCAAAACCTAAACTTAATCTTTTTAGTATAAAGCTAGGTTTTCATAAGAAGTTTTCTGTGCATTTCAATGAATCTTATTCTACGTCAACGGAAACATGCTGCGATGAATTTCGATGATTTATTAGAAATGGAATAAGTTTACTAAGATTACCTACAGTAGGAAAGTGGAGCACTTGACATTGCTGAAGCATTACCATCGTGGTTGAAGAGTTAGATGAAGAGAGAGAGAGAGAGAGAGAGAGAGAAAGAGAGAGAGAGAGAGAGAAAAGGTTTAAGAAAGACACGTGTTTCTTTGTCATAGCTCTAAAACTTGGAGTTCTTTAATAGCACATATTTTCCCTTCTATAAGACGGGTTCAGGTTGGAGGACCTCGGTGGCGTATTGGTTTGAGCGCTCTGGTTTCGAATACAAAACAAAGCAGCTTTCGCCATAGTCGACCCCGGAATGGGTCAACCAAAATTTACAATCTACAGCTTGTCCGTGCTTCGGAAGGCACGTTTAGCCGTAGCTCCCGATTGTTACTGCAACCGCTTTAACCCACCAGCCCGCATTGGGCCAGCGTGGTGGTGTTACGGCCCAAACTCCACATGTGTTTCTTCCATGTAGGAAGGCCTGTGCCCAGCAGTGGGACGTTTATAGGCTGGTGATGTGACGACGGGTTCCTCTGAAAGATGCGCGAAAAGGCACCTTATAGACCAGCTTTATAATACTCAATGTTAAATAAGTAATGTGTTTTCTATTTAAAACATCCCTTTATATACCCAGCGTTACATGCTTCCCCAATTTTCTTTACCACAAGTACGTCTCAAAGAAATAATTCTAAGGATAGCTTTTCCAATTCCTCAATCCCTAAACCTCTTACTAGGTTATCCCGAGTCCCTCACGCTGAAATGCTCTAAGAGTTCCCTTGAGAGATCTACAGCAGAAAAGGTAGCCACTTTAAAATAAATCCGCTTAGTTTTTTTCTTGATCCCAGAATAGCACAATCAGTAGTGAACTTAAATATTAGGTAATTTATTTGTTATGTCGCGCTAGATTCCCGGGAGCATGACATTAAATTAAAAAAAATGTTTTTTATTAGCCAAATCATACATACTTAGTTGACCTCATGTTAATTTTGTTTATTGTGATTAAGAATATTTAAGGATTGGTCATTCTGCTATTTACACCAAGTGAATGTCAAAATTAGTTACCACCCTTATTTTAGGGATCTATACCCAAAGGTTAAAACGGGACCATTACTAGGACTCCACTGTCACCAGGCTATATCTCATGAACCGTGAGAGCTAAGACAGTTGAAGTTTTCACAGACGATGTATTTCTGTTATAACAACAAATACTAATAAACAGAATAAAATAAATATTTTAGGAGACTCCCATACAACACATGTGATTTTTTGCTTGTTTTTGCTCGATATTAATAACGGCAACAGGTAGACGATTGCTTATAGATAATGGAACGGTCCTCTTCGAGCGCGAGTGTGACTTGGTTGGTTTTATAACTGCACCCGGCATGCTTTGCGATTCTCGTAATCTAAAATTAATCGTAAATAAAATTATAATTTAAGCTCATTTGCTGGCGTCCCCAAGACACATACCAAGGTTTTATCATAATCGTATCAATGGTTTCGGACCACATGGGGGATAAACATACAAATATTGATTTTCATTCATTAATATTGAATTAAATAAGCAGCGGTATTATCACTAACATAACACAAAATACATCATGAGGTATAATCAAAAATAATAGCGGAGGAAACTTTTTCGGTAACTTTAGACACGCTTAATTTCTGTATTTTGCACCTTAATTTTAAACTTCACTTCCTGTTACTAATATGAGAATAAAACTTTTGCTTTAGCAAAAAATGTAACCCAAGCTTGCAAGACTGAAGTTCATTGAGAAATCTCTATTAAAACTTGGACGGGATGAAAAACTGGGGTTGTTATAACAACTTCATAGGCGACTGAAGGAAAACACTAATAAGGGGGAGGGGGAAGAAGGGTAATTAAAAATGGGAGGGGTACAATTTTACAAGGCAGCCTTCTCTCAAAGCTGAGGTAGGTAATCAATGATTCCTTGTTCAGGTTTTGCTAGTTGGTGTAAAATCCATACCAGTATTATAAATGCAAAAGTTACTATGTCAGTCTGTAACTCTTTCGCGATGATTTACATGAAAATTGGCAAGGAGATTGTTTTGTTAGAGGAGGCTGTTTTGCTATTACATTTTCAAATATATTTGTTTTTAACAAAAATTCCAGATATTTTATCCACGTGTCCAACGTGTTCCTTTTTTGTTTAGGGGAGAGTGGGGTAGTTCAGAACGTAGAGTAGGTTCAAATGAGGCCGTTTTCATCATTGCAGAAAAGGATAAAAAACTATTCTCTGTGCCTAGCATTACACTGGAAAAAATATTGAACTGAACTACTTTGGCTACTTTTGTAGTAACCAAAATTTGGCCAGGTGTAATTAAAGTATATTTGATTTACCAAAACATTGTAAGTCAATGCAACTTTATTTTTGGCTAGGTGTTATCTTAAGTTATGTAGTCAATTGTAGTCGAAAGTTCCGTAGTCATTTTTTTTCAGTGTGAGCAGAGCGCACGTCTCAGTTAGTAGAAAGATATTATCAAATGTCATGGTAACTTAAAAAAACGTTTGGCGAATTCTATACGTCTTACCCCATTCTCCCCTATGGTTCTTGCAGCATACAAAATTTCCTCACGAATAACTTTGTATTAGGTATTGAATAGAAAAATAAAATATTTTTCCAATCAAATTACGGTTTTCATAAAGGAAAATATTGATAGACATTTTCTTTCAGAACCAAGATCTATTTGTAGTATGTCCTCGACTTCGCACAAGAGATATGTGAATGGGCATTTCTCTGGTACGGTCAGCAGAAAAAACTATCTGATAAAAGTTAATTAACCGACATCAAAAACGAGATTTAAAAATCTGCGAATTGAGTTGTAGAAGTAAGTAGTATATTCTTTTCGTTTTTTGGCACAGGCAAAGGTATAACCATGCAGCCAATTCTTTTATTATTTCTGCCGATATTGCATTGATATATCAGTATGTCAATCAAGCCGTTGTATAAAAGGTGTAGTTTTGTTAAACAAATGTTAGTGTTACGTGCAATATGGAAAATTATTATAGTAAACGTGATTTAATATGGTCTGGAAGACGTTGCGAATTTTAACATGGCTATCCACCTCAAAGAAGTAGCACGAAGGCTGGCATTATAAATATATTTGGCGCGAAACTCTCCCAAGATACATTGAAATGTGTTACACCAGCATTTCCATAACACAATTAGCTCTTAATGATGCTTACTTTGGGCTAGATAATAGGTGTGTATAATAAATATAAAAACTAATAAAGGAATGAACTGAATGGTTATTAATTTGCCTGTTTCAATGTATGAATACAGCTTTCTCACCTTAACTGGAAGTTTAAAAATATTTGTAAAAATATTCTTTCGGATCATTAGAGATGTTAACTTCAATGAGTGGTGAGAAAATAAAAAAAAATGCTATAAAAACGTTAGAAAAGAGAAAGAAAGCGGTGAAGAAATTCGTAGGTTGTTCCTACAGCTCCGGTGGCGTAGTGGTAATCGCGTCTGGCCGGTAATTAGGAGGCGCGGGTTCGACTTCCGTCTAGAGGATATTTTTTTTTCATCTTTTTCTTTCTTTATTTGTAATTGTTACAATAAAGTAGACGTTTAAACGCATCAAAAACATTAAAATGAAACTTAGGTATGTTTGAGAAACACGATGCTCTAATTTGTTATAATGTTTTCCGTGAACATCTTTTACTCCTAGCTGCAGTCAACAGCACACTAAGCGTAACAATTTGACCTTTAGACCGTTCGTAATAGAGACGACTATAAAAAGTGCAAATATTACACTTTAGATAATGTTTATCAGTTTGCAAATTCGATCCTGTGCCACACTAATAAAAGCTAAAATGCTAAGTCTAGAAAGGTACTTATTACTTTTTCTATTTGTGAAAAAGAGTAATAAATGACATGTTGATGGTTAAACTCATTTCTTAATTTAAAAATTGACTCGTTTTAAATGATTAGATTATTGTTCTGAGATTAGATTAGACAAAATAACAAGGTTGAAATAAGAAACGAAATAGGTTGATTGTTAACTGTCCGTAGATTTTTTGTCTCGTTTCTATCGAATATTATTTAGATTTTTTTTGACAAAAAGGGTTTTCTCCGTACCAAGTCAACGTTCACAATGCGAGTAATGCGACTGATTTTCGTATGTGAAAAAATCTATGCCCTATGTCTAATCATCAAACCTGTGACACAAATTTGTGCATGCAATTATAAACCTTAGGATGTTAAATATTTTTAGACCCCGATTGTACATTCAGTGGTCAAAAACAATGTCATGATGGGAAACGATATTTATTTTAAAATAGGTACATATTTCAATGAACTTAAGCAAAATCTGTAATAGTTTACATATCTCATTATTCACAAAAAAATGTGGGATGGGTAGTGTTAAATATGCTTTAACTTTGAAACAGTACAGCAATAATTCATACGTAGTCTTAACAGACTGAAAAACTAACACGGATATCCAACTTTCATCCTGACGCATGAATTTTTATTTGTGGGACAAACATTGTATGTGGAGTGGACCATCTCCTTTGCTATGGATCTTATCTTACTGTTGGGCTATGACATGTCATAGTGCACTTCGAGCCATCGGGATCTTTTGTGCCTTCTTTGTGCTTCCTATGGGTGAAAATACGGGTAAATATATTTTGTTAAAATGTTTTTACTGCGAATTTTCGCTGCAATACACAAGAATAAAAAAAAGTCAGAAATTCATATCAGGAATTTTCACATTACAATTTTTTATATCTTTATTCTCTAAGTAAACAAATGTTAATGGATTTGAAATACTTTACTTAGAATTGTGTAAATAAATTATATTTTAAGTTTCTTTTCATAAGCTACTTCATATGCTGTCTGTACCCGTTGTCAAATGAAGGAATGCTTATTGTGTGTCCAGGCCGCGGGGTATTGAGCGTTGGTGTCTATTGTCTGTTAAAGATAAGGATGGGAAAGTATTTGGAGCGAATAATTAGATTCAAATTAATCGAAGATGGATATAACAGTAATAATTTTAGTTTAGATTAATAAAGCTGCATATTATTGTACGTCTTAATATGCCCGGAGGCTATCGCCTCCTTTTACGAGAGAGTGCTCACACAGAAGTAAGAAGCACAGAGGAAGCAGGAGGAGGATGCTCTAGCCGCTCTTATCCGGCGTAGACAAGTCGGCGTCAGAGGATCGGCCGTCTTCCTGCGCCCTGGGTGCAGCCACGTCTGGAATGCCCCAGTGACTCTGGGCAATCTCTATCGGTGCGAAACTTGGCCGTAAGACCGGGTTGCCTGAGGGGTAGGCTGGTGATATTGCTTCGGCAGCTAGGTACTGCCGAAGTTACTGCTACCACCTCATAGGGCAGTGCAGTTGCCAGGGAGTTTTAGTGGGTATTCTCAATGACGTTATGAGGCACAAAAGCTTAGCCCAGCAGCGGGTAACTCCGTAAGTGAATTCCTCCCCGATAAAAAAGGTCATAATATTCCCAGCAGTGGACTGTTGTGGGTTGATGATGATGAAGTCATCACAACCAACCTATATACGCCCCACTACAGGCGTCAGGCCATCTACATGGAAGAAACACATGAAGATCTTGGGCCATAACACTACTACTCTGGCCCAATATTGGTGGATTAAAGCGCTTGCCGTAACAACCGGGACCAACGGCTTAACGTGCCTTCCGATGCACGAAGGAGATCGAGATTTCAAACCATGACGAAAGTTCATTTGTTTTTTTAATCGAAACCAGAGCGCTCGACCCACCACGCCACCGAGCTTCTCAAGATGAATCAATCCTCCAATAATGAGATGTGTAGAAATTAATTCAACATGTCCTCCACAAAGAGCGCTATAGAGCACAAATTAAATCTACGAACCGTCGGTCAAGAGTCCATTAGGACATTAAGTGCCGGTTGGTTAATAGCAAATTCACTGTTTAACCCTAAACGAGTAAACGACCGACAGAGTGGGGTGACCGTAAAGTTGTGCCATAGAATATAAATAAAAAATATTCTCGCCGTTACTACTAGGTTGAGCTACATAGGGGTTTTTTAAAATGGCTAGTTTCAATTCAAAAGACAGACACAGAGACCACAGGCGGATAGAAAGACAGACTTTGTTAGTTAACGTCTAAAGGCTACGGTCACAACGCGTGAGTAGTCCCCAAGGTGCTACGAGCATCTGTAGGCTGCGGTAACAAGACGTGAGTAGTCCTCAAGGTGCTACGAGCATCTATAGGCTATGGTAACAAGGCGTGAGTAGTCCTCAAGGTGCTACGAGCATCTGTGGGCTACGGTCACAACGTGTGAGTAGTCCCCAAGGTGCTACGAGCATCTGTAGGCTGCGGTAACAAGACGTGAGTAGTCCTCAAGGTGCTACGAGCATCTATAGGCTATGGTAACAAGGCGTGAGTAGTCCTCAAGGTGCTACGAGCATCTGTGGGCTACGGTAACAACGAGTGAGTAGTGCCCAAGTTGCTACGAGTATCTATAGGCTACGGTGACAACGTGTGAGTAGTGCCCAGGATGCTACGTGCATCTATGGCCTACAGAAGCAACGCGTGAGAAGTACCTAAGATGCTAAGAGCGTCTATAGGCTACGGTAACAACGCGTGAGTAGTGCCGAAGTTGCTACGAGTATCTATAGGCTACGGGGACAACGTGTGAGTAGTGCCCAGGATGCTACGTGCATCTATGGCCTATAGAAGCAACGCGTGAGAAGTGCCTAAGATGCTAAGAGCGTCTATAGGCTACGGTAACAACGCGTGAGTAGTGCCAAGTTGCTACGATTATCTATAGGCTACGGTGACATCGTGTCAGTAGTGCTCAGGATGCTTCGTGCATCTATGGCCTACAGAAGCAACGCGTGAGAAGTGCCCGAGTTGCAAAATCATAATCTTAATAATCATAATCATTTTGCTACGTGTGTCTATAGGCTACGGTGACTATTTGATGAACAAATTTAAAATCAATCGTATCTGTAAAAGTTAGTAAGACCCTTTTGTCAAGTAGGAGATGAGCTGATAAGTCATCAGACGTCTGAACACATCTTCATAAATTATAGCTAAGAATCATCTTGCTCGCGTCAGTTTGTTTAAAAAAACTGAATCTAAATCGGTCCATTCGCTTAATCGCTACGATGCCACAGACAGACACAGATACGAAGACAGACAAGCCACACTTATAACACCGCTTTCTTCGGGGGCTAATACTTTTGTTTTCATTGGTGTTTTACGACTGAACGGTTTTTGTTGGCATATCTCAAGCCGCTATTTACTAGTTACGCTAATAGACAAGGCTACCGTTTGACGTGACGACATACACGTGGACAGAGTGCGGCCACTAAATCTATAAATAAACCAAATTAGCCTGTTTTTCGTAGAAGGATGTGTGGTGACAGGAATCCTCCTAGCTCTATTAGACGTTCAATTATTTACCGAACCTTTGATGAGACCTTCAGACCTGTACATACAAAATATATTTATAGTACACAAGCGATGATTTATTACAGCATTATCAGGTATTAAAGGAATCAAATTATGCCCACCATTTTAGGTCATATAATTACGTTTAAAGTAGTACAATGTTTGTGTTTTTGAATATTTTTTTTTATTTTTTTTTAAACAGACGGCCGGCTGGCCGAGTGGTCTGTAGCCCAGGCTACTCGGTCAAGAGGTCCCGGGTTCGAATCCCGGTAGGAACAAATGTTTGTATGATGAGTACGAGCATTTGTTTACGAGTCATGGATGTTTATATGTTTATTTAGTATATTTCTAATATTTATATACATATTATTATCATTATTTATCCGTTATCTAGTATCCATACTACAAGCTCTTAATGATGCTTACTTTGGGCTAGATAATAGGTGTGAGTGTATAAATATTATTATTATTATTAAACATAACTATTTCTTAAAAATAATTACAGTAGTAGTTTAGTAAATTTCTTTGAAGACTTGTCATTTAGACGCAAAAAAAACAGTTAAATAGCGCTATTTAACTAACAAGAGCGCACAAACTACTACGATAAACAAGTGTTTTTTTAACCTACAAGAATTTATGAAAGATAAGTACTTCTGAATATGGTAAGTGATTACTCATCAGGTGAATTGATGCTTCACAAATATTTAAAAGTATACATATAGACATAGCATTTTAGACTTTACTGCACACGCTGTGAAAGAGAATCTAATTTGAAAACTGATAAACATTAAGTCCGCGATTGTAGGTGCGTAGTCAGAGAACCATCTTTTTACTGTTGGAAAACCTTTTATAGCTTGAGAACCTTTGGAGCTGCCCCTGGGTTATGTTTGAGTCACCAGCTGAAGGCCGGCATACCCACTAAAAACCAACGCGTTTCTTCGCACGTCGCACGTCGCGCACGTTGACTTGATGCGCCAAAGACTGTGTGACTCAAAGTCAGAGAACCACCTGCTCCAAATTGCACAAAACGTCTTAAGGCGATACCTCGTCGACACTAGCGACACCACTTGATTTATATTAATTGTGGTGAATATAGAACATAATAAACAAAAACGCTTTAGTGAATGCCTAAAGAATAGTACTTATTTGAAAATTTTTGAGATGTGCTCGGTATAAGGTGTTTCTCGACATGTAACCTATTTTTTCATTATTGCCGAGAGTGGCCACTTTTAACAATAATAAAAAATTTGGTAACTTATAGGTAGACACTTTATACAATATATATCTTTAAAAATTACAAATACCGTTCTTTAGCAATTCTCTAAAGCGTTTTTGTTTATTATGTTCTAAATTCACCACAATTAATAACAATCAATTGGTGTCGCTAGTATGCACGAGGTACTCCTTAACCTTGTAACTTATGGTGGTAACGTTGGGAGGGTCCAAAGAATAAAAGCACCGGAATACGTCACTTTATAGTGTATTAAAATTGTATAGTAAAAGCACACTGTAACAAGATAAATCACTGCCCCAACGTAACCGAATCGTAGGTATTTGTAAAAATACTCGTTTCGGATGTTGAAATAGAATATTTCGACATTGTAGGGTGGACGTTAGCTCATAAACGAAAATACAGATAGACTGGAAGAATTTCACAGGGATCTCCCAAGTCCTGGGTGGCTCAGTGGTGGGTTCGATTCCCGCCTCAAGACGTGAAATAATAAATTTAAAACTGAACACTTAAAAACACAATACACTGAAACGGTCATAAAAATAAGGTACTTACAAAAGTGCCTTGAGATTTATTCTAGACAAATTAACAAATTTAATATGCGGACTGCTATACTTATGTAATATTAATATATCGCTTAAGCTTTATTCGCAGGAGTCGAGAGCGAGACACTGACAAGTTAAGGAGGTATATCTACTCTCGCGGTCAGCAAAATAATGATTTTAAAAGATAAAACCGAATGAAACGACAAAGTGTGAATTTGAATTTTAAATTTATATTGATTTGAATATTGCCAGTAAATTTGGATGGAGGAACGAGGTATCATCGCAATGTTATGGTACCACGTTACAACATTGCAATTATTCCTGCTGCAGTCTGAAGATGATGAGTCCCACCCGCCCGTCCTGTTCTCGATTAATCGCAACAGCTCTTGGTGATTGTAGCAATCACATAAATGAGGCAGGTGAGGCAGGACTAATATCTATTTCTATTTTGTTCTTATAGATTTAAACATGTGACGCCCACAGCTAACACGGAAGCATATCTCCTACTTTACTAATTATTCTCTTTATCACCTTCGGACAAGATAGCAGCAGGAATAATTTCAATCGAACATCGCTTACAGGTAAGCTAGTTTGATTGTTCAATCATGCGAACAAAGGAACTTTCAAAAGCAGCTTGTAATTTTGAGGACTGTGTGTGACAATGAAGTCTCGTACGTTTTTATGATCTACTCGGAAGGCCTACGCTCTGAAACACGTTTATAGTAGGTATCCCAGGGAGAAGATTTTGAGTAAGTTTGCTATCTAGCCTCTGCTACGTTACTTTGTCTATGATTTGGTTATCGTCAGTCTGTCATTACTAGGTATTAGGCATAAAAGTTACTAATAATGAGTCATACGAGTGGCTGTATTCATTGTACAATATGTAATACAAATTGTGTGCAATTTAACGTTTTTGGTTTTGCTTTGGTACGTTGAAGATTGGCGCGATCAAGGCCCTGTTTGCTGCTGAGGCGCGCAATGTGAATTTGTGCGAGGAAAAAAAAAATTGTCGTACTTATAGCGATATTACTTTGTAGTTTTTATTAGTTTTTAGGACCGTATTAAGACATACAGAGAGAATTTGATTTGCAACTTTACCACATGAAACATACAAGTTTTGCTAAAGTCATAGTAAAGCAAATTTTTAAATATAATTTGGGGAAAAAAGCCATTTGGAAACAATTTCAAAAGTTTTGTAGATGTTTTTGCTGTGAACTTAATCTTGGTGTTAGTTTTGACACAAACCAAAAGATGCCGTTTTCAAACGTACTTAGGAATTTGTATTCCGATTGCTTAAACTTAAAAGCAAGCTTAGGCTGCATAATAATCATAATTGAGAATGTTGAAGGTACGACTAGGTGTACAACGGCCACCCACACACCAATGGTTATAGTAGAATAAAAGAAACGATAAAATTAATTAAAAAGATTAATAGGAATTTTTATAAGAAACATTCTTATGTACTCATATAAATAAGTGGTACAACTTAATAGCGATGCAAAAATACTTAGCGCCATCTCTGTATACAATTTCGTACTACCTAGTTTTTAATAGGTTTGATGACATTCTTACTTATTAATAATAATGCAATTTTGGCTCAAACACGAGCTTCATTATCTCCTAGTAATTAGAAAACTCCATTAGCAACAAAAGATATCAATAATAGATTTATCAAAGGATTACTAAAACTAATAATATAGACGATATTAGTTTTGTACCGATCACAATCGATGTACGAAGTAACAAAGTTGAAATCCGTGATAAAACTATCACTAAAGCTAATTTTACCACAAACTATGAGAACGTAGGCGTGCCTTCACACGTTCGCTGGGAAATATGGCGACAAAACCTTACATTAATAGGAACCTTTTTAAAAAAAAGCTTTAATTTAAATGCTTCAAAAAGAAAAAAAGAAAATTTTCTTTTAAAATTTAAACTATAAACTAATAACCTCATTAAACACAATTTATATATTCATAAAAGCTTGTCGCGAAGTATGCGTAAGTACCTATAAGTATTTAATTTAACTGAAATTTAAAAAACAATTAACTTAGCAGATTAAGTTACTCAATTAAATAGGTACTACATAGTTTATTTACACAAGTAAATCGCGCGACAAGTTTTTATGATCATACAAATTGTGTATAATGAGGTAACTGAAGCTAAAATACGCAAATTATTACAAAAAAAATCATCATCATCATCGCCAGCCTATATACGTCCCACTGCTGGGCACAGGCCTTCCTACACGAGAGAAACACATGAGGAGTTTGGGCCATAACACCACCACGCTGGCCCAATGCGGGTTGGTGGGTTGACGCGGTTGCAGGAACAACTGGGACCAACGGCTTAACGTACCTTTCGAAGCACGGCGGAGCTCAGAGTTAACAAACTTTGATTGACCCATCCCAGGATCGACCATGGTGAAAGTTGCTTTGTTTTTCGTATCGAAACCAGAGCGCTCAAACCAATACGCCACCGAGCTCCTCGAAAAAAATAACTATAAAGATTACAAATGAACGCTTCTAGATTGTTGATAGTAATGATATTACTATTGAATACTCATTTTACATATTTTACGAGGTCTTTTCGAAAATAAAATGTATCGAGGCAAAATCTTCTAATCGTGTTTCTGTTCTTGACGTGTCTAGATGAAGATATTATGAAGAATAGAATAGTCGACAACTTTTTTTTATTTCGTAAGAAGTATGTAACTCACAAAGAAATATTGCAAAAGAAATAGTTTGTATAAAAACAAAAGTTTTACAAATATAGTGGTATGTTTGATGTGTAGCGGCACATCGTCCAAAAACGCTCCATTTAAATTTCTACGAACAGGTGACGTCACATGTTACTATATGTTGTCGTTTAAAATCTGATAACTATGCTACCTACTTGAATTAATGAGGATACTGCAACAACAGTATATTTTGCAAAATTGTACGCGATTTAAAATTACGGCATTTTAAATTGGGCATCAAAGGCATTTCATCTCAGGACCCAGGACGACACTTGACACCTGCAATACAATACCAAGTGATTATTTCCTTGTTATTGCAAGTGTCTTTAAGCGACGGTAGCCACTTACCACTAGGAGGGCCGGCAGCTTGCTTGTCATCTAGTTGTATGAATATACTATGCCTTACCCCTCTTATCAACCGCTAGAGTTAACCACAAATAAAAGTTCCCTAATAAAAATATCCCAATATTTGTGCAAGCACCCCAATACACAATTCGGTAATATTCCAGTTGCTTCAGAACAAACAAACACAAAGTTACGATTAGTTCGAGTAGCGAGAACTAATCGGGAAAGTGTATATAGTTGTTTGTTATATAGTTAATTGGGAATTAAACGCTTCGTATACCCTTTTGTACTCAGTTCGATGCCAGTTAATTATTGGCATGAATTTTTTTTTAACAAAAATGAAACCGACTTCAAAACACTAAAAAGGGAAAAATAAATTTATTTAAGTACCTAGGTACTTACCTCTTAAAATGTATTTTTTGGAGTTCATTCACCAGCTCATTAACATGAGAAGATGACTAACAGAAGCAAATACTTGAATAGCTTTGGGAAAATGTACCTAAAACATTTCATACGTGCCTATAAAATTTGAGGTTTGTTCTAGATTTCCCTGGGATCCTATTATCAGATCTGATTTGGTGACAATGGGACTACTCAGGAGTATACTAGTTATATCGACAAAAAAAAGAATTTTGAAAATCGGTTCACAATTGACAGAGAAATCGGTGAACATACATACATACAAAAAAAACATACAGTGGAACATATAAACTGCTTCTTTTTTGAAGTCGGTTAAAAATATATACCAAGCAGCGGAGACGTTATATTGAAAAACCAAATCAATATTTTTTATTCTATCAAAAATACAATATTAACGTGTCGCAATCGCAATACCACAATCTGAAATAAGTACCTAAATACCGAAAAACCAAAGGTAACATTTTAACCTTACAATATTTATGTATTATACTAGGTATTTTGTTAAGCGGTCTTCCTTATGACAGGCACATTGAGTTGCCAGGTCAGCATATTGAAGAATAATGAATTATAGATGGCATTTTGACAGATATAATCGGGCTGAGGTGCCAGACTCAATGAAAATGTAGCAGTGAGTATTTATTATTAAAAGCAGCGAGCTCTTCTCAAGAACAAAACGCGGTTCCAATTGTACCAGTGTTTGATGATTAAGGTTCAAGTTCGTGTCACAACAGTATTTGCTCAAATAGAGTTGTGTCCCTAACGGTAGTGAGCAGCAAGTTGGAAGCTCATTGACGAAGCTTTGTACTATCTACTTCACTTCAAAACTAAAATCGCAAAGCAGGCCGTATGATCTTCGACAAATTCCATCAAATGTACAATCGACAGCATATCAACCATAACAGTTTGACCTTGAGAGCGCCCTTGGTACGTTCGTAATAGAGGCGCCTTTCGTAGTTCAACTGTTACACATGATGTCTGTCGTCTATACCAAAATCGCTTTCATTATTCAAGATTAAAGACAAAACTCAATTACAACAAAGACTTATTCCGAATCAAGTTTCTGGATGGTTTCACAAAATATTCCATTCATTTAGAAAGACTAATTTGATTTCATGAATTCTTTCTGTTCAGGTGAAATATATTTTTTGATTAGACGAATATTTTCGGAGGTTGAATTATTTATTAAGTTGAAAACGTTATTAGCTTTGAATGATTGCTGTATAATATTACCTTGACAGGTTTTGCCAGCCTGATTTGAATTTAAGAGGTTCTGGACGAGGTGTTGAGAAAAAAATTAATTCTAAATTAGATTCTAGATCATATTATAAATTAGGAGGTTATGAACCCAATAGAGGGTACTTGTAGAAATCTATGGCAGCGCTTTCTGATCAGCGTAAGATGTCCTTCGGATGATAATAATAACAATAAAAATGGCTTGTGGTAACTTGCGATATTAGAGGAAAAGTACCTTTATTGCTGTTACTACACTGACTCATTACAGATAGTTGGGTAGGAATTTTCTGTAAGATGAGGTAATCATCATCATCATCACCAGCCTATATATATCCCACTGCTGGGCACAGGCCTTCGTACATGAGAGAAACACATGATGAGCTTAGGCCATAACAACACCACGCTGGCCAAATGTGGGTTTTTTTTTTTTTTTTTTTTTTTATACAACTGAATGACAAACAAGCTGACGGCCCACCTGATGGAAAGCGGTAACCGCCGCCTATAGACACCTGCAATAACAAGGAAAAATCACTTGATATTGCAGGTGCGTTGTCATCCTGGGGCCTAAGATGAAATGCCGTCCATGCCCAGTAATTACACTGGCTACCTTTCCCTTCAATCCGAAACACAGCGAACTGTTTCACGGCTGAAATAAGAAAGGCGGTGGTACCTACCCAGACGACCCTGCATACGGGCCTACCACCTAGTAAAAGTAGGTACCCACCCACCAACCACCTAGTGGTTGGTGGGTTAAAGCGGTTGCAGGAACAACCGGAACAAACGGCTTAACGTGCCTTCCGACGCACGGAGGAGCTCGAGATAACGAACTTTGATTGACCCATCCCAGGATCGAGCATGGCGAAAGTTTCTTTGTTTTTCGTATCTAAACCAAAGCACTCAAACCAATACGCCACCGAGCTCCTCAATGTGAAGGTCATTCACTACAAAGACGAAGTAACACAGAGTAAAATGTAAAAAGAACCTTAGACAAATTAGGAATAATTTGAACTGGCAAAATTCGATGTGGCCCACGTCACATTCGTCAAATTTTTTGTCATTGCAAATGCTCTATTAAAATGAACTCACGCAAAAATGTCCTTTTTGATCACAATGCCTATGCTGCAGAACGACTTTGAAGGACTCCTAAACAGCTATACGACTAAGTGGCAAAATTACTAACATTTAAAACACCTACAAAGCAAAATGCCTAAAATGAATATCTCTAAAGCGGTTTGCCTAATTTGCAATACGTCTGCATTCTTGTCTAGGCAGCATAATGTCTCAAAAATTAAAATGACTCTTAAGGATAATAAATTAACATGCCATACGACTAAGAAGCATAATTAATTGCTATCAAAAACGGCCATAAATCAAACTGCCTGAAATTAATAATATCCTACTAATATTATAAATGTAAAAGAAAGTGAAATAGAAAACTATGCGAATTCCCTATTTTCAGATTAGATACTGGCTACTAACTACAAAGAGGTTTTGCATTTGAGATATTTGGCATTTCAAATCTCCTTTATATATAGGTATTTTACTACAGAGAGGTTTGCCGTTAAAGTCTCATTGCGTTTGAGGCCATTAAGATGTTTGAAAATTTCACTATAAAGTCCATTTGCATTAGAGTTGCAGTAATAATAATTTGTTTTGATTTGAGGCATTTTGCTTTGGAGGCGTTTTAAATGTTAGTATTTTTGCCATAACTGTTTAGGAGCAATCCTTCAAAGTCAAAATATATCTTTAGGCGGGGACTGATGCCGCGACCTTTCACAATCCTGGTGACTGCTTTAACTATCTGACTTGGGATAACCCTGTGTGTCAAAACATTCTATTTCCGCACCAGAACGAGAGCAGTTAAAAACCCCATTCGCTATAGTTCCTTAATTCCTTTACACTCCCCTTTCCATTTCTAAGAATATCGGGATCCTTGGTGTTGATATTTCAAGTGACGTGCAGTTCCGCAGTCATTTTAGAGAATGAAGTCATCCTGGTATCCAAGAAGCTTGGTGTGCTCAATAGAGTGTGGTGGTACTTCTCTTCAGGGCAAAGTTACTGCATACATTTCAAGTCATGCCCTACATGAAATACTGCTGTCACTTATGGCCGGGAGCATCTAGATACCAGCTTAGACCATTTGACGCGATTCAAAGAGGTGCTATGAGAATTGTCGACGATCCCGAGCTCACAATCGGTATTAAACCCTTAAGCCTAAGGAGAGATTTTGCTATCCTGTAACCGTTATACCGTGTGTATCGGAGTATGTTCTAAGGAACTATTTGACATGGCCTCTTTCCATCATCGCTCCGTTCGCCATCGGCAGAAAATTTATCTTCACACGCTGAAACTATTGCGTTCGCTATTGCACGGTATTAGAGAAACTTTCTCCCGCGTACGCCCAGGTTGTGGGATGAGCTCCCTGCAGAGGTTTTCTCAAACGAGTACAGCATAGGGTTCTTAAAAAGTGTTTGAAAGATTTTTACAGGCTCGGCAACGGGTAAGTTGTGTTGGAAGCATCCATAAGCTACGGAAACCGCTTACTATCAAGTAGCCGTATGCTTGATTGCCAGGTCAGAATATAAAAAGATTCCCGGATTGTGAATGGTCACGGGTTCAGTCTTCACTTGAGGACATGATTTCTTTTAGTTTTTGTACTTTTTTGTTCGATATTTATATAATTAGTCGCGAGATAGATACCTGCCTCAAGAGATGATTTTTTCTAATAAAGGTATTTTTCTTTGAATCTAAAAAAAATAAGAAATCTTAAAAAAATAAGAATCTTTTAACGTATTTTTGTATCTCAGGTTCCTCTAGGTTAAAAATCCAATATTATTGTGCTGTTTGTTACATACAAAAGTCGCCTGATTTCTTTGCAAGACTTTTAAAATGCTGCACATTTGAAAGTTACAAAGAGAATGTCAGAACTAAGAGGAAACTAGTTGAAAAGCAACCAGCTTTTTAGATTTTACCAACAAAGCTTTAAAGGAGACATTTCTTTGAAAACGTCAGGAACTTTATGGGAATTAGATAGTTTATGGTTGTTAGTTGTATGAGATTGATCAATGGAATGGAATTGTGATCAATATATTTGAATATGAAGTCTCTTTTTGAGTTTGAAAATGTTGATAAGCGTTATCTGTCAAGCGGCAATATAACACCGGGGGGCGATGACAATGGAAAAATCAATTGTGTCTGGAATCTCATGCTTAACAGATTAATTCAATACGACATACATGTTTTTTCACACAACAAAGATAGCAGACAAGTATAGAACCCGTCTAATATTAAGTAGGTGGTAGACCCATATGTAGGGTCGCCTAGGTAGGTACCACCGCCTTTCTTATTTCAGCCGTGAAACAGTTCGCTGTGTTTCGGATTGAAGGGAAAGGTAGCCAGTGTAATTACTGGGCATGGACGGCATTTCATCTTAGGCCTCAGGATGACAACGCACCTGCAATATCAAGTGCTTTTCCTTGTTATTGCAGGTGTTTATAGGCCGCCGTAACCGCTTACCACCAAAGTCAAAGTCAAAACATTTATTGCAATCATGTGGTTAAAACTAGGTGTACATTTAGGTTTCAGTACCTTAACATGAACCCTGTTCGGGCACCGCAACATGCATTACATTTAATTGGTAACAACTAAAAAAAAAAAAACCAATATTAATATTATTTTACCAAAAAAAACCCATAATATTACAATAAAAAATAAATACCTACAGATCATAGAATAATAAAATTAATTCAAGCTTAATTCCAATCAAGATTACATTAATCAATAATTCATTATAAAAAACACAGTTCATATACATATAAAATAAAATTTTAAAAATTAAATACCGATAAGAAACAATGAAAATAATTAATAATAAAGAATAATAGAAAATAGCTTGAACAAAATTTACATTATAAATAGTTCAAAGTCTAAAGAATAATAGTAAAATTAAAGTTGAGATAGTGTTCAAATTAAAATTAAAATGATCTGATATAGGCTGACATATATTAGGTATTCATATATATTATTACTCTTTACCTTAATACTACTTTAAATTAATTACAATTATATTGTAATAATTCTTGCAAAGAGTAGAAACTGTTTACTATTAAGAAATTTTTTAATACATGTTTAAATTTGTCTATATTATTTTCGTCTTTAATTGGTTCAGGTATTTTATTATAAATTTTTACTCCCATAGCAAATGGACCGGAGTGTATTATATTTAATTTTGATATTGGGCGGGCGAGTCTTTGGCGTGGACGTAAATGTTCAGGTCTATTGTACTGTGGGAAAAGATGGATGTTTTTTTTTACAAAATACTTATTTCTAATATATACAAAGAGGTAAGAGTTAACATTTTTTCTTTGACAAAATATGACCGGCAACTTGTCATCCTGTCTATATTTACAATTATTCGGAGACATCTCTTTTGCAACCTAAATAATTTCAAAGTGTCCGTGCTATTACCCCACAAGATAATGCCGTATTGCAGCCAAGCGTGAGCATAAGCGTAGTAAGCATTTAGTGCTGTTTGTCTGTCTGTGGACTTTTTTAACTCGTATAACGCGTAAGTGAACCTAGATAACTTTACAGCAACTTTTCCTATGTGGCCGTCAACCAAGTGGGCCGTCAGCTTGTTTGTCATCTAGTTGTATAAAAAAAAAGTACTGACGCTTTGCTTACACGGTGATAACCTTCAGGAGATGAGTTCTGGCGGGCTTCATCACCGCAGAAACAAAATACTATGCCATTTTCTTTCGCAGGAGAAATCCACTGATTAACCTAACCATCACTGGCGAAGCAGCGGGCGTGTTAACATAGATCAATTAAATATCAACGTCAAGCCGTTCCACTCTGCTCATTGCTGAACTCGTATTCGTGCACTAACGGATCCAAAAGAAAGAAAGAAAGAAAGAAAAATATTTTATTTAAATAGGCCACAAAAAAGTACTTTTAAATCGTCAAAAAAAACACATTCTTACAACTATCACAAAAAATATATTAACTAACAACGTCATAGTCTCTGTCTGTCTGTCATGTCTGAATTTAGACCGGTTCCAAAAGTTGAATGCCTGCAGGGCGAGCAATCATCTGTAAGTATTTCGAATTACTAGTCTTATTCTTGAAAAGTATTTTAAATCAAACCCTACCCTCGCGCGTAAATTTGTGCTACATTTATTCAATAAGCAAAGTCCTTTCTTTATCTTATTCGTTTTGCCACATCGTAAAGTAAGACCGGAACCACAGAGCAGTGCCGCAGTGAATTACAGCAAAACGCATTAGTTTCAGTCGACGGAACCCTTCTCGCTTCGTAAAGAAGAAATCCCTCGGAAAAATATAATGAAATCGCTCGCTCTAATCTCACGCTTGTGTTGGACAGATAATGATGTCGCTGGAGCTGGCCGTGTGGTGCTATTGATGAGAGAGAAGCGATTATTGAGTAAAAAAAACGAGGCAGAGTTACTTAAGCAAATCGTAATGAGTAACCGATATAACTAATTAGTTGTAATCAGTCCTCATACATAACGTTTCCATGATGACCTGACCTCTGGTCACCATGCTCGCCGCAGAAATACTACTCTACGAGGTAGTATTATTTGGGTGTGACCTTCTGTAAGGTGGAGGTATTGCTCTATTCGAGCTTTCTTGATGCCGTTACGTTCGAATGCTACCACTATATTTGTGGAAGGTACAGTGACAGCAGACAAACGTTCATCATCATCATCAACATCCTATATACGTCCCACTGATAGGCACAGGCCTTCCTACATGGGAAAAACACATGAAGAGAACATTATGGACTCTCAAAAGAAGTTGTACGGAGAGAGGTTGTAAGGAGAGACGAACGTTACGGACTCTCAAAGGCAGTTGTATAATTTAAAAATGTCTGATTAGTTTATAATTAGACATTGCTTGGCGTTTTGATTACAGCCATCAACATGACCAAGAAACAATACAGATCGTAAAGCAAATTAGAATCACTATAGCAATGGTCCCGGAACACACCAATATAAATTACTTCCAAAAATGCACTCTTGAAGCGGAGTTTCCAAGGGAGCACCTAGCTAGTGAATATATTATTCTTCCCTATTCTGAATAGCTATATCTAGTATCCGAAATACACTTGGTTGTTTTCTGGATGTCATTAAAAGAGTTGTGATACTCAGTCTTGACATTAGAGTTTGAGGTAATTTCTATAGATTAAGTCGCACATGTTCTTTGTATAATTGCGAACAAATAACTTGAAAGAATTTTCACATAGGTACAGAATTATTCATAGAAATAATAGCTATCCTCATTATGCTAATTTCTTGGGCCACGCCACTCAGTTCTGCGCAAAAGTCGTTTGGGAAGGGATCCTAGTAATATCATTTTGTTGATTATGACCTTTTCTGGTTTTGTTGACCGACAATAGTCTACCAACTCGACAGTTCTGCCAATGTCACGATATACTCCACGAGTGGGGATCTTTATGACTCGGCTTTGAGATTTACTACTGTGAGTTCATCTACAGAAGTCTTTGATGTTTTAGTAGTTTTATAAGGCTATGGTTTTAGTAGATGCGATATAATGGTGGTATTACACTGACTGAAAATTATCTTTATTGTTTTTTTTTTATACAATTAGATGATAAACAAGCTGACGGCCCACCTGGTGGTAAGCGGTTACCGCCGCCTATAGACACCTGCAATAACAAGGAAAAGCACTTGATATTGCAGGTGCGCTGTCATCTGATGACATGCCTAAGATGAAATGCCGTCCATGCCCAGTAATTTCACTGGCTACCTTTCCCATCAATCCGAAACACAGCGAACTGTTTCACGGCTGAAATAAGAAAGGCGGTGGTACCTACCCAGGCGACCCTACACTACATACGGATTTACCACCTAGTGTAAACTATTAATATTTGAACATTTGTTTTTCTGTCAGTATTGTAGATTTAAATAGCATTAAAAGTAAGCATGTAATCTGAGAGGAAAGTGAGAATATTCATCCCAATTTTTCCCTACAAAATTTTAAGGCTTTTTGTTAATTTTTTTTTTCTCAGCGCTTAAAATGCAACACGCCTCTCCCGAAGTTGTTGCAGGGACTATCTGGCTTGTGTGGGGAAGCCGCGTTCGTGACTGAACCCCTATTATGCCAATAAAGGATTATTGGATGCAGGAAATGGGAACAAATTTCTGTGTGTGCAAAATTCAATAACATGATGATACAGGTATTTTGTTCTGGATTCTCGTAAGGGCTTAAATTACTTTGATACTCTTAATGATCACATATTATATTGTAGAGTTTTTATTTCGTAATGGACGATAGCATAGATGGATGATAGCATTACCGCTAACGACCAAAGCCAGCCAAGCAAAATTGGGTTCCGCAAAAGAATGTTATTTGTTTGTAAAGTATTCCTTTAGTCGCCTGTCGCTTCTGAGTAGTATATTTACATTATTCGTCGCAAGAACTAAACATTGTAGGATAAAAAGAAGCCTCTTTAATTTTACAAATTATACAGTGTGTTGTACCACGGTGTTATAACTTCATACTAAAATAACCATATCATATACGACCAATTGCAGTTAACATTGAAGTATTGACTAGGACCATTCGTTTAACTGATATTTAATTTGGTCGGCTTACAATGGCTTAGAAATTCAGGCCCAAGTCAATAGATGACTCTGTAACCATAAAAAAAATAGTGACTTCGAAAAATATCAACAATAAATATTTAAAACTTAAGTGACATTTAAGATGTTATTCATTAAACTGAGAAAAAATAATTACTTCAATTAATAATCAATATTAAGTAACTTTGATATTTTTTACAATGTCGTTAGTAATATTCTTACTATAACTTGTATTATAATATCTTGCCCAAATTATTAATTACTTAGTTAGAGTAGTGACCTATGTATTGGGATTTGAACCTAGGCCGTCATAGCAGTTCCTGTCAGTTTTGAATTTTTCATGACATATCAATTTTTTTATGAGATTTTGGTGTTCATTATTTTAACGATATAATTTTTATACAGTATTTTTCAATACATTACCACTATAAATATTTTAGTTAAGTACATTACCTACTTAGGTAGAAATTGTAGCGCTAATTCATCACTATTAATAATGATTAAATGGTATATTTGGCAGACCTCCTGCGTTCTAATCCAAGAAAACTATCTTCGAATCCCGATGTGGATTTTTTTTTCTTTGAAATTTTATTTTGATAATAAAAATACATAAATAAACATGTTTTAAGTAACTTTTGATTATTTAAATTTAGTTTTTAAGAAAAAAAAGTTTTATTAAGAAAATAATTTTTTGGTTGTCTACCGGTTCAGATCACCAGATATCGCTAAGCGCCATATATTTTGTAGTACGGAGTGATGCCTCTATACCCGTATAAAAAATGTACTCTTTGTGTTGTACAAATCCGAAATGAAATTTAAGGGGGTTATTGTGTTCCTTGTCAAGACTAACCTCCGAAAGTTAGACAGCTTACAGGCCACTTTTATTTTAAAAATATTGCTACATTACTTGTGACAATCAAAATAAATGAGTACTATCGCGTATCGAACGACACGCTACTGTACAGGTATACCACACATACATACACACAACCCACGCAAATACTACGATATCGGCCCCTCGCAACCCCAGAATCCCAAATTTTATTTAGGAATTCTGTAACACCGGGTGTGATACCCTTGACGTTGCAAGTACTGAGACTACCAGTAACGTTGACATAGCAAGTACTAAGACTACCAATAACGTTGACATTGCAAGTACTAAGACTACCATTAACGTTGACGTTGCAAGTACGAAGACTACCAGTAAAGTTGACGTTGCAAGTACTGAGACAACAAAATTTTATTTAGGTATTCTGTAACACCGGGTATGATACCCTTGACATTGCAAGTAGTAAGACTAACTGTAACGTTCACGTTGAAAGTACTAAGACTACCAGTAACTTTGACGTTGCAAGTAAGTAGGTACTAAGACTACCAATAACCGCTTAGCACTAGGTCGGTGTGTTTACCACCTTTATTTATATCATATGATTTAATTTTATTTCAACAAATCTGGCTATCTTTACACTGTCTACCTTTCCTTCAATTCGAATAATAGCGAACTGTTTCACAGCTGAAATAAGAAATAGATAATTTAATAAATTTTAATTGTTTTTCTCATTTCAGTGTGTAGAAGCCAGTTTATGAACTGGCTTCGTAACAGAAAATCCATTTATAGTTTTAAGTGTAAACTTCCAAGGTTGACCCTGAAACCAAAGTCCCAAAGCTTCCAAGGTTTGTTATTTGAATAACTGTCAGTACTATTGACTTGTCTGTCTGTCAGTGTGTGCTTGTCGAAATGCATATTGATATGTGGTTTTTTATATCACTTGATTGTTTTTTGTTGAGACTCTCATTGTCTGTCTCTGAAAATCTTCATCAGAACAATACCAAATCGACGTGGTACCATTACTGTAGTTTAATTATTATAAGTAGGTATATATTTTCAGAAAAAAATATATTTTCAAGCTTGGTCATTACTAACTAAAATATTAAGGAACATATATAAATATGCACAGTGAAAATCCTCTTATTGAAGTCGGTTCAAATAATAATAAAAAGTAACTAAAAGCTGATAGGATTTTGCGGCTAAAAGCCTAGACCGATGTTGACCCGGTTTTATCAATGGCGCACTCATTAATTACCGCTGTGGCAAAATATTGAGAGCGGCAAATCGCAATCTATCTCGAAGCTCGCTTTTGAGTCTTTAATAGAGTTAAACATACAATATAATTATATAGGTTAACGAATTTTAGTAGGTATCGCACTCAGACATTCTTCAATATAAAATTCCCTTGAAATTTCCACAAGAAACTGAAGTCTGGGAATTACGGTCGACGATTTTTTGTATAGAAAGCACGGCAAATGACTCAACACCAGATGTGAAGCGATAAGAAGAGTCCATATACGAAGACAGCTACAATTAGTCCGCATACAATGAAGCATGACATTGACATAAAGATGAAAGAGAAGCAAGAGAAGACCAGCATTCACTAACATGAACCCCAAATCGCATCCATCAACAAGGACCCGGATTTTACGCTCATGCAGGAAACTGGCGATCCAGTTGCAGAGCTGAGCAGGCAGACCGTATGCCAGGAGCTTTAAGAGAAGAGCGCTGTACTAGACCCGATTAGAGACTTTGGTAATGTCAAGGCTGACAGCCACTGACTCACCACGTTTGTTTTTGTATTTAATGTGTTGTACGCTAGAATATTTAAATAATGAGGCAGGGCGAGTACGATACGGTCGTCTGTGAAAACCTAAGCCAGAACTCAGACCATCACAAAAAAATGATATTTCGATGTAGACATAACGTTTCTCGAGGTTAACAAACTAAGCTTGCTGTTAAGTGTTGATATGAAAAAAGATGAAAGAAAATGCTTCTTTCAAGTCTTGGAGAGCTTCAAAAAATATTTTGCCGGGAGCTTGCGCAAATTAAATCGTCCAGGCGTTGTCATCTTGGTAGCAATAATATGAAAAAAAAACTGGCCAAGTGCGTGTTGTGCCACGCGTATCGAGTTCTGTATTTACCTGTCACAATATGCAGGTGTAGAAGGGGATTTTTGTTTGATACCTCTATGAACATTCTAATTTAGTTAATGGTTTAACGGCTTATCCTACGGCGCGCTGACACCACGTCAGTCACTCGACGATTCGCATAGTTCCCGACTTGGGAAATGCGAACGGGTCTAGTTGCCCAAGTGCATGCCATTTCACGTGCTGTTTATAAAAAAAATATGCGTTTGAAGGTCCTATTATACATTGTATGACCTATAGTATCAAAAATAATAACCATGAAACGAAGAGACGATTCAGTGTATATAAAAACAGACAGACTTATAGATGGATGGACATGGTGATACCTACTATAAAGATTCCTTATTGACTACGGAACCCTAAAAAGGGTTAAAAAGGCTTAGTGATTTCAGACTCGTTTCTTGTTAATATCGCTAGTGTTTTCAGCAGATGAATTTCCAGTTGGCAATCTTGGAGATTATTTTGTCTATGTATTATATTTTCTGAGATGGACAGACCAATTGACCAAGTTACTTTCCCATCACCACAGAATACATAAATAGAGGCAGAAGGTGCTCTCCGCACTATCACTTCAATAAAATATTGTACCTACCGATAAATTTCTATCACGAATCTCGTCTCTTTACGACTATAGCAGGGGCACCGGATTAAACCAACACGCCGAAGCCGCCATGTACTTATTATAGCTTCACAGATATAGCGCGGATTAAGACCGGTCTTCCATCACACACATCATCAGCTATACGTCCCACTGCTTGGCAAGACCTGTGCCTAGCAGTACGCTCCTACATGGGAGAAACACATGAGGAGCTCGGGCTATTAATAGAGCACCACATGCACTGGCCCAATGCGGGTGATGGTTATAGTTAAAACATTTTATTTTGTATGAAGCAATGGATACCAATATTGCAGATGAATAATATTAAAAGCAGCCACCCTATAGTCCTGAGTCTGTCAAAAAGAAATTTAGAAAAAAGATAAAGTTAAATGAGGAAAAATGGTTAAGATAAGCCTTGGATCTGGAGCGGGGTATAATTGAATTGATGGAGGACTCTTACGCAGAGTGGAGTTACTTACATCAATTACTTTTTATTTTTCGAGACAAAAGAGACAATGGAATTTCGTCTAAAGATTGCTCTCATAATTACGTTTATAATGCTTGTAGATAAAGATTTTGTATTTTGTACGAGGGGTATATAATTGTAATCTTGATAATCTATTTATAGTTCAGCAGTGGACATCGAAGACTGATTTGACGATGAATCTATTTCTGCCTTGATATAGAGATGAGTTGGAGAGGCAGTGGCCCACGCAGAAAGGACAGCCAATGGGGCGTTAAAGTTCAAGCATGGCGACCATGTACCGGAAAGCGCCAAGTTGGACGGCTTCCCACTAGATGGACAGACGACCTAGCTATGGTGGCGGGGTGCCGTTGTATGCAAACTGCCCATAACCGATTCGTTTGGACATTGATGGGGGAGGCCTTTGTTCAGCACACCAAGGTACCCATACCTAGTGCTAGAGTGTTTGTTGGGATTTTGTGGTGTCAGACAAGATTTTTATCACAATAATTAAAAATTGTGTCGGAGCGAACTTTATGTTATAAAAGTGTCGTAGTTTTATAAAATAAGCGTTCGTGTTGACGTGCAACTAAAACATTATTATAATGTGATTATGGTGTGAAATACAATGAGAACTTTTTTGTGGTTATCCACCTCATCAAGTAGCACAAAAAGTGACTGTCATCATCATATACTTCGTGCCAAATACTCCCAAGAAGCATTGAAGTGTGTTACGCCAGCATTTTAATACAATAAAAGAAGAAATAAAGAAATACTTAAGACATGGCTGTATAGGCATTAGTTCCCTTTGCCTTCCCTTTATAGGGAGAATAAACCAAAAAAAACCATACCTAGTACTTGGCATTAAGCATGCTTATCATAATGTATACGGTCTTGTCCGGAGAGAGCTACCCACGTCTTTCATTACTCCACTCTTCCCTACATCATGATAGAAAAAATTGTAGATAAAGTCTTATATCTTTCTGCTGGCTAAGAGAAACATCCGTGCTCAATGCCAGACACAGGATTTGGACTCTTAATCTTTTTCTCATTTGTTCTCGTATGTAGGGTCGTATGGGTAGGTCTTTCTTATTTCGGCCGCAAAACATATCGCTGTCTTTCGGATCAAAGGGAAAGGTATCCAGTATAGCTTATGCAAGGAAGGCATTTCATCTCAACGATGGGGCTGTAGGTGACTGTAGCCACATACCACCAGGTCATCACTGTCTTCTAGTTGTATGAAAAAAGTTACCCTATATAACCCTAGCACTGGCTCAGGCCTTCTTACATGGGAGAGACACACAATAATTGTTTTGGGGCATACCAGCACCACACTGGCCCAATGCGTAAAAAAGAAAGCGACATTGAGTGCAAAGGCGACGAAAAGGTACAGCAAAAAGATCAGGAACCGGTAACTAAATTGCTTTAGCTTCCTCCACCATGATTAGGTCCTCAAACACCAAACACCCCACGTCAAAGGAGCTTACGTCATATAAAAAGAAAAGAAAGAAGGCGCTGTTAACTCCTTTGTGCGATACAAATAAATATAACTTTAACACTACTCCACAGGATGAACCATTTGTCTTGTTCTACCCTCCAAATATTTCCTGTTTTATTTAAAAGCAACAAAAATAATTGCGACATCTTGTTACTTGTTAATGAAACAACTAACTCTTTGGAACAACTTTATTCTGTCGTGATAAGAGCAATTTTGACACAACTGTTCCTCACGGCTGTAGACTGGAATTCCTAAGCCCTCCGCGAAATACATCAATGTACGGAATTGTCGGATAAGCCTCGGCGTACAGCACCATTAATTACATTACGAAAACTGTACCATTTCATACTACGTTTCACTTCGGAAGCGGTTCCGCGCTTACAAGAAACCACGCGACTTCTTAAAAATTTATAGGAACATCTCAAAAATACATAGCGTACTTTGAAACTTAAAAAGTTAAAACACCTGTGTATTCCTGAGAGAAGAAACTTTATTGTCAGGAATTGGAACTAGACTTTCAGTTCCACAATTGGGATGTTGCCTAAGTATTAATATGGCGCTACTGTTGCCTAAGTATTACTATAGTAGCTACTGTTACCCATAAAAAAATCAATCTGAAAAGTTATGGAATATTGTTAAAATTGTATTGTGTGGAAAATTCATAACAATATTGAACTTAACTATTAATAAGACAACTATGAATAAAAACATGCAAATTACAAAGTTATTATTAATTTTGTCAGTATGCCCATACATTTCTTAGTAATAAAGGAACATGTGACGTCACCTGTTCTGTAGATTTTCGATGGAGCGTTTTTGGACGATGCGCCGCAACATTGAAATGAAATGAAATGAAATGAAATGAAATATATTTATTTGCATAAGAGACACGGTTCGATAGATCATAAAAATATACAAAATAGACCAGCGTGTTCTGCCTAATCATAGGCGTGCAAAAGCTTTATAAAGATAAAAAATTATAAAAAAAATTACATTTGAGAAATATTATTCCACTGCCATTATTTGAAAATAATTGTCTTGAATAAACTATTACAATAACAAAATTGTCAGTAACATTATATAAAAACACTAGTTTAATTTCATAAATTGTTTTCGCCTTAATTCTAATGTATTCCAAAATATTCCTTTAGGTCATAAAAACATTCATCGGTAAGCCATGTCCTCAGTTTGCGTATGAACAATGCTGTAGGCAGTTGTCTAATTTCTATTGGAATTCTATTGTACACACGCAGTGACATTATAAAGCAGTTGTTTTTATGTAAAGTACTCTTAGATTGAGGGACAGTCAACTCACATGGGTCTCTTGGGCGCAGTCTTTGCTCATGTTCTTGAGTGTTGAAGAAATACATATTATTTTTTACAAATGTAGTTGTAGAACATACAACGACGTCAATGTCAGTAATCTATATTTTTTGAATATCGGGCGAATATTTATTCAAACATACCACTATAAATGAGAAACTATTGATCTTAGACATACTATTTCTTTTGCAATATTTCTTTATGCCAGTCTATTAGAGACTGTTAATGCTATTCATTCATCACTCATTTGTTTATATTTATAATATTTAAAAGTATCTATTTTGATTACACACGCATACTCAAAACGCATCTACACGATCCTTTACCGCTCTTCCTTGCCCCTCTCTCCGCATCTCCGCACCTCCGCACCGACGATTTACCAGTGAAATAAACCGCTCCCGCTTAAAATATTCGCTAAAATTATAACAAAGCTAATTGCTCGCCGCGAGTGTATTAAAACATCTAAAAAACCAACTGATCTTGTGTGTGAATAAATAAAACCCAGTTATACAGTTCACTATCGAAGAAATTCAAGTGTAAGCCGGCTAACCGCCATTGCATGGAAGAAAAGGTACTGTGCAGCTTATATTCTCCTTGTTGTGAATTGTGTATCTGTGCAAACTACAGGTATTATCTGTAATATTTTTTAATCTATATCTCTCTTGGAAAATATATGTCTCTTGAAGAACATCACGTTGTTGTTTCAATTAATAGGAAAAAATAACACACGGAAGAAATCCATCCAAAGGAACCCCCATACTAAAACACTCCTTTCCTCTTATCCCTAAACGCCCACTCAGAGACAAGCACTGCAAGCTTTCGTTTCCTGTGTCTAGATTTGCTAACACCAGGGGTGGTTTTAGGTATGCAGCAGACAAAATATGGAACGACTTACCACCATCTTACTTAATTATCAACCGATCGAATAACCGATCACAAGGAAGATATGGGTTAACAATTGTTGGCAATGGGTGATGGTGGATAAGTAGTACTTAGTGAATATATAGTTTTGAATGTATCTTTAATCAATCAATCATTTATTTGCAGAATACATTCAATTTTACAAAAGGTCTTTAATATAAATGAGCTCCATGTATTCAGCCTGTAATCAGGCATGCAAATAGTAACTAAATGTCAAATTACACAATACTATAAACATTACCTATGTCAAAATCTACACAGTCAAATATGGAAATTTTACAATGTCAAAAAAAATAAATTAATGTTAGAGAAAATAATTAAAATTATACATTCTGTCATCTCTTTTACTATGTCAGCAAATGTAATATTTACGAAATCGAATGTCAAATGAAATTACAAAAAACTAGAGAAAAAAACATGTTATAATAATTGTACGGCAAAAAAAAATAATATTTCTTGTAAACTTTTTTGTCAGCATTGCTAGTGTTATGTGTCACCTGGCCCACTTATTTAATGATTGAAATGAAATTGTTATAATCGGCTATGGCAGAATAACAGAGGCAGCGGGACTCCTCCTGGATGGGGCCAGGGGAGTCCCGCGTCTAAGTCATAGTCATACCCTTTTGTCTTAAATTTATTCTAGAATTATGTATTTATAATAAATTTGTTAGAAAATGAAAAAAAATATGTATGTAAGTAATTTATACCTAGCAGTATATTAATTGCCATGCCCTTGCAGGGCGTCACATGTAAACCTTTTCAAATGCACCTCCTCATATTTATGTAATGTGACATGCAATAAATAATTTAATTCCATTTGATTTGAACTATTAGTTCTGTTTTCTGAGACAAATACCTAAACAATTTTTAACTCCCGACGAAAAAAGAGGGGTGTTATAAGTTTGACGTGTCTGTCTGTGTATCTGTTTGTCTGTCTGTGGCATCGTAGCGCCAAAACCGACCGATTTTGATTCGTTTTTTTTTTGTTTAAAAGCTGATGTGACTACGATGGTTGTTAGCTATAATTTATGAAGATCAGTTCAGGCGTTTGATGACTATCAGCTCATATTCTACATGATAATAGGATTTTACTAACTTTTACTGATCCGATTAATTTCAAATTTTGTATACTGTCACTTCGGTGACATTTCCGTGACATATTTACCTTGAGATGATCCTTTACCATCAAAGTCTGCGTAATGCTTAATTCTTTACAAACTTAAAGCAGATATGGCGTGTTTGGGCTCTTATGAATAGTCTTAATGAGATGGTGTTAGATAGTTGAATAATGACGCCGGGGGTTGCTTAAAATTTTTAATTTTGTAATTATATTTATGGGTTTTAAATTTTTTAGTTAGGAAAATAAAGTTATCAAGTACCCTACTGAGTAAACAGTGCCCTAGCGATACACGTGGGTGTCTTTGTCAGCCTTCAGGTAAACCGGAGCACTAAGCAAACTGGCTTATCGCCCGACAGCGCGGGATTTATGTGCAAACTTTATCTTTCCGCCTTGTTCGCCGTTCGGATTGGTCTGACATTGACTTAACTTTCCTTTGAACAACGGGCAAGGGGGTTTTAAAGGGGAAATAAAGGCGTTACATCAGAGGAGTTGTTTCAAAATCGCATGGAGTCTATGTAGGTACCTACTTTACTAAAAAAATTTCAAAAATATGCAGAACAGTTTTCAGATGTGAATTTTATTTTTATTTGCTGTGTTTCGTGGTAGAAAACTTTTTTTTTTATAAAAAAAAACTGCAACGCATCCAAATATTCATCATGACGTAGGCGTAAAAAAAACTAAACGTATAGTTTTTTTTTATACAACAAGATGCCAAACAAGCTGACCGCCCACCTGGTGGTAAGCGGTTACCGCCGCCTATAGACACCAGAAATAACAAGGAAAAGTTACTACGACTAGTTGACTTCTATGTCGCCCGTCATATTACCATATTGAAGAATGGTGAAATCGACAAAATATTTGGAATTTTGTACAAGTGTAATGAACGTGAAAATTAATTTTTAGTATTTTACCGAAATCATGAGAGTTTTGACGATTTTTTGAGATAGGGTACATAATCTTGGCCGGATATGAAACATCTCCTTTGAAGAGATAAGGTATTTGACATAGGATTTCAGACAAATAGTTTAAGGTTGGTACATTTTTTGATATAAACGGTTCCAAATCAAGCCTTATACGTCAGATGAATAATGACTCTTATGACAACGGGTTAAGTACCAACAAATAACAAAGTTTTTGATATGATCTACAACAGGAGTGCTATAAATATTAAACAGTTTTAATGCATGGTAATAGTAAATTGTTTCCCAAGGGATGACAGCTACCCATTAGATGAGGACCGGCTGGCCGAGTGGTCTGTGTCCCTTACTATACAGGCTACTTGGTCGGAAGGTCCCGGGTTCAAATCCCGGTAGGAGCAAATGTTTGTATGATGAGTAAGCATTTGTTCACGAGTCATGGATGTTTATATGTTTATTTAGTATATTTCTAATATTTATATACATATTATTATCAATATTTATCCGTTATCTAGTATCCAGAATACAAGCTTTTAATGATGCTTACTTTGGGCTAGATAATAGGTGTGAGTGTTTGAATATTATTATTATTTCTGCCCAGACGTTTTGGAGCTCGAGGAGCCTAATCGACTCTTTAATGAACCTAAACCTTAATAAGCACGTAGATTTGCCATTTTGTCTGTACAAGAAAATATCAAATTGAAAATTATACTTAATCACCTATCTAACACCATCTCATTGAGACTATTCATAAGAGCCCAAAGAGCCCACAGACTTTTTGATGGTAAAGGATCAGCTCAAGGTTAGGTTGTCATGGGAATGTCCACGAAGTGACAGTACACCAAATTTCAAATCAATCAGATCTGTGAAAGTTAGTAAAACCCTTTTATCGTGTAGAAAATGAGCTGATAGTCATCAAACGCCTGAACCGATACTCATAAATTATAGCTAAGAACCATCCTAGTCACGTCAGCTTTCAAACGAAAAAATCTGAATCAAAATCGGTCCATCCGTTTAGGAGCTACGATGCCACAGACAGACACACAGATACACAGACATACACGTCAAACTTATAATACCGCTCTTTTTTCGTCGGGGGTTAAAATAGTCATAAGAATAGTCTCAATGAGATGGTGTTTGATAAATAGTTAATGACGCCGGGGGTAACTTAAAATTTTCAATTTTATTTCGTTTTTGTTTTCTATTTGCCCAAATTTTAATTGCTACCTCAGACTGTAGCTCAACTATTCTAAAATAAATTTTACTTTCCAAACTTCAAACACTTAACTTTTCAATAGTATCACAATTCTATGAAAACACTCCTAGCTTAATTACGGGTATTTGGTTTATTTCTTGTTGAAATGCACGCTGCTACCAATTTTGATGCGAAACGTTGAATAAAATATCGTCGCTCCAATACGAGTCGTGTTTGATATCGCTCGTCTGACGCAGCTTTGTGCAAGTTTGCTCTGAATCGATACAGGCTTTTTGTATTCTTATTTCCAAGCTGTGACAACAAACGCTAGGAATTTCGAGCGAACATTTATTGATTTCATTCAAACCGTAGTAAAGTCACAGCAGTGACAGTACCTACATATCATTCACCACTTTTAGCTTTTCAGCAACCTTATTACATTCGAAATAAGAATCTTGATGCTGAGGATGGTCAAAAGTGCGTACAAAATGTGGCGTTTTGTTTAGTTTATTTTTCATAACATTTTCTTGTTCAAAAAGGAGACGTTTCATGTCAGGCCTGGTATACGTACACTATCTTAAAAATAACCAGGAAAAAATCTACTGAATCCTAGAGATATGTAGTAAGGTTTTGGGCCAGCTTTGGAATTGTAATTTAATAATAATAATAGTTTTATATTAATAATAATGTAATTTTGGTCATGACATTATGAATTAACAACTGCATAGTTGCATGCTGTATGACAGTAAAAATATGTGATAAATCTAATTATTATAACACCTTCTGTACCATATTTTATTGCAATAAAGAACTAAATTGAATTGAATTGAATTGAATAATAATATTTATACACTCACACCTATTATCTAGCCCAAAGTAAGCATCATTAAGAGCTTGTGTTATGGATACTAGATAACGGAGAAATAATGATAATAATATGTATATAAATATTAGAAATATACTCAATAAACATATAAACATCCATGACTCGTAAACAAATGCTCGTACTCATCATACGAACATTTGTTCCTACCGGGATTCGAACCCGGGACCTCTTGACCGAGTAGCCTGGGGTACAGACCACTCGGCCAGCCGGTCGTCCAATTTGGTTCATGGTTCATGGTTCCCTTTAATTAGCACAAAACTATTATATTTCGTTGCAAAAATATAATTATTGCATTAAAATGGCAACATAGAAGTCACAAAGTTTCCCAAAAGTAGTTCTACTATCCGTAGTCACAATGATGCATTTAAAGTTGAATTTATTGACATTTATTTTTTAATTCATTGTTTGTTTCAATCCTGTATGTTTTGACTGCGTTCGAGTATTTTTGTGGATTTTCGGATTTGTTTGATCGTAACTATAAAGAAATAAAAAGACAATAATCAATCTAAAATTGTAATAAACTAAATTGTACTTCTGACATTGCAATTTTGTATTGTTCAAAACGGCTTTAAGTGATCGTTCTCAGTAAATATGTTTGCCGTTATAATGTTTTTTAATAAAAATTAAAGGTTTTTTAATAAAAATAACTGTACGAAAAAATGGTGCTTAAGAGCTAAACCGAATCCCATACAAACTTTTACCATCTTCTTTCTTTTACTCTGTAGTAAAATTACTTACATCTTTTATTTTGTAGTAAAATTTTACAATTCGCACAGATCTATATTAATAGATATAGTTTTACTAAAAACTATTCATGTAAATTCATGCGCAGCCAGGCAACCCCAGCTGCCTTCTATAATAGGCTATTAGCCCAGTTATTAGAGGGCTAAAAGGTAGAAGTTGTAAGAGTTTTAATTAGCCTAATGGTACCCAACAGCTCTGCAATCGATTAAAATTGCCGTTTGAACGCAGAATACATAAAACGATTGGAGAAAAGTCTTATTATAAAATATCACTTCACATTAAAATTTTTGATTTTGTGGGTTATTAACGCCCACTTTATTGTAGCAAGTACAAAAAGAGACAGAAAACGATGAAATAATTATATGCTCCAAGCGGGAATCGAACCCGCGTCTTCTGGGTTCCGGCCAAAAAAGTAACGATGGTCTATGAAATAATGCAGCCAATGTTATATTACAATGTTTATTTCATACAGATGTCACGAAATCATCAAATGAATAAGATTAATTTGAATGTTGCAAAACATTTCTATGAAAGAATACAGCCCATATTTTAATTTACTGTCGACGATCTGTACACATACCAAAATTCATCTAAATCAGTTCTGCGGTTTAGGAGTTAAAATGTATCTGACAGACAGAGGTATTTTCGCATTAATAATCTATACTAATATTTTAATCTATACTAATGAAACTGAAGCATTTCTTTGTTTTCAAACAAATAAACAAATGCTTCAGTTAAACGCACTAATCTAAGAAACTACTGCTTCAAATTGAAAATTTATTTTTTGTTTTTTACCAAACAAAATATAGGTTTATTAACACACACACACATCATAAAAACGATTAAAATCGTTACAGAAATAAAAATTAAAATAAACTTGTGCCTTTTTGTTGGATAGTGCATTTATCGAAGAATACCATAGGCTATCTGTCATCACACTACAACTCTTAGGGGTTGATCATCAACGAAAAATGTTGCAAAAACGTGAAGAAATATTCCATTTAAGATCTTTCGCTGCGTGCACTGTGTAAATGGTTAACATCACGCAAAACTCATGTATGTCGGAATTGTTCTGTTGCATATCTTTCAAGAAATTCTCAGGTTGACTCACTATAACCTTTTCTTGGTAATCAAATTTGTAAATAATGCATTATCTGCGAAGGTGTTTTTGTAAACATGATATCACTCCTGATCAAAATGAATACATTGTTCATCACAAGTATTTGATTTTGAACAAAATTGATATTGACATCATTTGATTTCAATGAATATCATAAGAGATATCATGGTTTTAAATAACCCCGGAACAAAATAATGATCAAGTAGCATGCATTTATGATATACCTACAAGGCGGGCGGGCGCACATGGTATTTTTCGACATTAACGCGAACGAAGTCGCGGGCACAGCTGGTTATTCATGTCAGCGGCTTAGAATTTGCAGAATTGGATAGTGCAATCTACACAGTCAAACATAAAGTGAATGATAATTTATACGGTAGTCCAACTTTGATACCACTATTAAACTCCCTAAAGCCATAACAATAAGGTTTCCAATTTACCAGCATACGTTCGTGTGAGTCCACCTCGTTAGATTTATAGTCAGTGTTTTAGGAAGTGGTCAAGACCGTAACTCAGATAGATACAGTCTACACATAAACTTAGGAGCTAGTTATGGACTGCGTCCTTTCGATACGGTCTTAGATACAATGCTTTGGGTACACAGTACTGATAAACTACAAAAAAATTAAAATTAAAAGAAGATGTTTCATATCCGAAGAGTAGCTCGGTGGCGTAGTGATTTCGATTACGAAAACGAAGCAACTTTCGCCCATGTCGATCCCGGGATGGGTCAACCAAAATTTCTAATTTCGAGCTCCTCCGTGCTTCGAAAAGCACGTTGAGCCGTTGGCCCCGGTTGTTGCAACAGCTTTAACCCACCAAACCGCATTGCTCCAGCGTGTTGGTGTTATGGCCCAATCTCCTCATGTGATTCTCCCATGTAGAAAGGCCTGTGCCCAGCAGTGGGACGTGTATAGGCTGGTGATAATGATAATGATGAACTGTTTAATAAGTGCTGTTAGTATTTTATCATTTACAGAATAAACACTAATTTTATCGTTTTGTGTACTGGTTTATGATGATTCATGATAACCGTCACCGTCGCTTAGAACTATGTTCAGTTCTGATTCAAGTTAATGAAAATTCAAAGTTCAACCCATTTTACCCAAAATATTACATAATACATTCCAGGGTTCGAGTCCGAAGCCCAATTAAACTCTTTATTACCTTTACGTGTCAAAAACGGGACACAGCCTGTTTATTATGGATACACAATGTTTACTTGTTTACCATTAATGATTTAACCACTGTGTGTGCCGTAACGGGTTACCATTATACCACAGAACATTTAACGTTGCTATAATTCTGCAGTAAACTGACGGTTGTCAGAGTTTTTTTTTTGTACAACTAGATGACAAACAAGCTGACGGCCCACCTGATGGTAAGCGGTTACCGCCGCCTGTAGACACCTGCAATAACAAGGGAAAATCACTTGATATTGCTGGTGCGTTGTCATCCTGGGGCCTAAGACGAAATGCCGTCCATGCCCTTTAATTACACTAGCTACCTTTCCCTTTAATCCGAAACACAGCGAGCTATATCGTCATCAGAGATCCGCTTAACTTTGTATTAACTGGCAGTTGCTATTTGAGTCAGCTACTTACTTGAGTATGATGATAAGTCAGTTGAAATTCACAGCAGCTCAATCGTATCACAAAGTTTCTAGCTTAATTTGAAGAGTAAATACACAATATCACAGATCAAAATGTGAAAATGACCGTTTCACTTCACATGATTTTTTTTCATTTGTCTATAAAGTAGGATTTAACCTGTCACACATTCCAGACAGATTCCTCCTTATTACAAAAAGCAGACTAAAGTTAAAAGTGATTTGAAACTGATACTGCCACTTTTATTTCTTCAAAAAAAGAGAGAGACAGCATCAGATTGTAGCCGTTATTTAGTCCGGATTTGTAAGAACGGGAAATATGGAATTTGTATTAGTCGAATGCTCCCGTGAGTCATATACGCAGCTTATAAATTATGGAAATTGCTTTATAAAATTTTAAACAAAAATTAAAACTGACTTCGAAAAACTGAAAAGGATAAAATATTTAAATTTGAATAGGTAGGTACTCATCCCCTAGAAATATATTTTTTGGAGTCGGTGCTTCACTTTCTATTGTTTTTGAAAACAACTTAGCACCAACTCCAAAAAAGGGGACTCCATGTTTCTAGAGGATGCTACCTACTCAAATTTAATTATTTTATTCTTTTCAGTTTTTTGAAGTCGGTTTTAATTATTATTTAAAAATTTATAAAGCAATTTCCATAATTTATGAGAAAATTATTTTATCCTTTTCAGTTTTTTGAAATCGGTTTTATTTTTTTGTTTAAATTTTTTTTTCACATTTTTTAGTGTTAACTTTCTCAGCTCGAAGCTAGATCGGTGACCGTCAACTTATATTGTTGCCCACTATCGTATCGTTTCACTAAAAAGTCACACCAAAAATCCGCAATTTCGCATACGTAGACGACTTACTGATTTCAGTTTTTTTTATTTAAAAACCAAACTACCCAACTGATTTTGAAAAAAAAATATGGGATCAAATAGCAACTATTACGCATCGAACAAAAAAAGAATCACATAAATCGGATCAGTAATTTAGGCGTGATCGGTGTACATACGAAGAAAAAAAATACGTAGACGACTTACTAATTTCAGTTTTTTTTCTTACAAAAACCAAACTACCGAACTGATTTTGAAAAAAATATTATGGGACCAAATGGCAGCAATTCCGCATCTAACAAAAAAAGAATCACGTAAATTGGATTAGTAATCTCGGCGTAATCGGTGTACATAAGTACAAAGAATAAAAAAAACATACCGGCCGAATTAAGAACCTCCTCGGTTTTTAAGTCGGTTAAAAATGAATATCGATGAAAAGACTTCAGTAAGCATCGACGAAAAGACTTAAGTCACCATAGCAGTTCACTTAGTACGCGTTTAATGAGAAGGGGTTTAAAATGGATGGGTTTTAAATTAGTCATATGCTCCCGGGAGTCTTACGCCGCTTACGGATAACGGAAATTGGTTTCTAAAATTAAAACCGACTTCAAAAAAATGAAAAGGATAAAATAATTAAATTTAAGTAGGTACTCATCGCATAGAAACATATTTTTTGGAGTCGGTGCTTCACGTTCTATTATTTCTGGAAACAACTTATCACCAACTCCTAAAAATATATTATGTTTCTAAGTGATGAGTACCTACTTAAATTTAATTATTTTATCCTTTTCAGTTTTTTGAAGTCGGTTTTAATTTTTTTTTTCACTATTTTTAGTAATAACTTTCTAAGGTCAAAGCTAGATGGGTGACTGTCAACTTATATTGTTCTATTATTGTATCGTTTTCCGCAATTTCGCATAAGTAGACGACTTACTGATTTCAGTTTTTTTTATTTAAAACCAAACTTCCCAACTGATTGTAAAAAAAAAATTATGGGACCAAATAGCAACTATTCCGCATCGAACAAAAAAAGAATCACGCAAATCAGATCAAAAACCTCGCCGTAATCGGTGTACATACATAGAAAAAAAAACATACCGGCCGAATTTAGAACCTCCTCGTTTTTGAAGTCGGTTAAAAATGAGCATCGATAAAAAGACTTCAGTCACCGTAGTAGTCCACTGCACTGGTGAATAAATCCATTAATAATGTCATTGGACGCATTATCGGAAAACAACTGAGAGAAAATGCTTCGAACTGTAAATTGTCGGGGAAATTTCAGTTTACCATATTTATCTTGTTTTCCCAGAGCAAGGTTGATTAAAATAGAGTGTTGGTTAACAGAAGAGCTAACAACGGCTTGTTTAACTTAATTGTAGCACTGAAGCTTCATTTTAAACTAGTAAAGCTGATCTATTTATTGTCTTAATTGGATTTTGTTACATTATGTGAAGGGTCAGTGAAGGATCTCCTTTACTGACCTCTGCTCCGTATATTACAGGCACAATGGGTTATTAATTGTCTCAAGCTCCCGGGAGACTTTATGTTAATTAAGTAACCAATAAACTTTTCACAAACTTCATCATCATCATCGATTTTCAAATGGAACTGAACAGGTCTCCTGTCCATCTAGTGGGAGGCCGTCCTAGTTTGCTTTTCGGTACGTGGTCGCCATTCTAGAACTTTAACGCCCCATCGGCCGTCTGCTCTGTGTGCTTTGTGCCCTGCCCACTGCCACTTCAACTTACTAATCCTATGCGCTACGTCAGTGACTTTAGTTATCTTATGGATGTCATCATTTCAGCTTCTAACATAGTCGCAGAGCGAGCTATGTTAGAATCACCTAACATAGCTCGCTCTGCGACTGCGAACTTGTACAGAAGGCCTGTACAAACTTAATATAGTGGACATTTATGAATCACTTGGAGCCAATGAAACTGTGTGACTATCATATCCGAAGTGTAGCTCTCACATCAATGATACTTATAGCCCGGACCCAAAAAGACAGGTGTTATACGTTTGACGTGTCTCTCTGTGTATCTGTGCGTCTTTCTAGTAGTTGGTAGCTCCTAAACTAATCTACCAATTTTGATTAGATTTTCTTTATTTGAAAGCTGATATGTATGAGGTGGTTCTTAGCTATAATTTATGAAGATCTGTCAAGACGTGTGATGACTATCAACTCATTTATTACTTGACAAAGGGGTCTTACTAACTTTTACAGATTCGATTGATTTGGAATTTGGTTTACCTACTGTTACTTTGGTGGTATTTCAAGACGTGCTAACCTTGAGCTGATCCTGTACGGCGGGAAGCTGACCCTGTATGACTGTCTGCGGGATGCTTAATTCTTTGAAACTTACAAAAGATATATTTGTTTCAGTTCGTAAGATTATAGTCGCAATGAGTTGGTATTAGATAGATGATTATTGAGGCCGGGGGTTACCTACAATTCGTTAATGTATGGTATTAGAGTCTATACTCCCAATGTGTTTCTCCCATGTAGGAAGGCCTGAGCCCAGCAGCGGGACGTATACAGGGTAGTGATGACAGTACGATAGTACATAAAAACTGTTTTTTTTTTTAAAAAACTATGAATTAATGGATATTTCATAGAAATGTCATGAAATTTCAAACGAATAAGATCTTTTTGAAGTGGCAGTGGGCAGGGCACATAGCACGTAGAACGGACGGCCGGTGGGGCTTAAGGTTCTGGAGTGGCGACCGCGTACCGGAAAGCGCAAAGTAGGACGGCCTCCCACTAGATGGACAGACGACCTGGTCAGGGTCGCGGGGAGCCGTTGGATGCAGGCTGCGCAGAACCGTTTTATTTGGAGATCGATGGGGGAGGCCTTTGTTTAGCAGTGGACATCATAGGCTGATATGATGATGAATTTGTTTTTGAAAGTTACAAAACGTTTCAATGAACTAATATAGCCCAATTTTTTAAATTTATTATCGTATGATGATGGTGAAAGTCTATGATAGATCATACGCCCTTCTTCTTATTATTTCAGCACTGTAATGTTACCTTTGGCTAGGTCAGCAAAACTATGATGCTTCTAAATCAGTGGATAACTGTAATTGACCTATTCATTAGAATTAAGATTTAAGTACCAGTTTGTAATGGGTTCCCTCTATCTGGCAAAATTTTGTTGTTCCGAATTTTATTTGGCATAACACACATGGCATAATTTTCTTTAAACGAATATGTTCAGTGCATAAAAATCATTTAGTATAATTATCAGTTGGTCGAATGATTATATGTCCGAATTCCCAATGGCATACTTTTAAGATTGCAGATTTTCACTATGCATAATTTTAGCAAAATTTCATTACGCATAATTTCGTTAAGCATAACACTTATTTAGTGCGACGATTACTCGATATAATTTTACTTGGCATACTACGATGGTGGCAGTTTGTGCTACATTAGTGACAGAAACGAATCGCTGCAAAACCGACTCCACGTAGTCTTGTCTGCCCTACCCCTAGAGTGTAATTCAAGCCCGCGTAGGCGCGGAGGGGCGAGGCGGCCCGCGAGTTCAGGAGCAGGTGGTTTTGACGAACACGGTGGGCGAAAACCATCTGCGACGATAAGGTCGCGTGGGACCGCCGGAGCCGTGAAAGAAACCTTGCATGCTGCATGGTTGCTTGCATGCAGCATGCCTGCTTGCAAGCTGCATGCTTGCTTGCATGCTGACTGTTGCTGCATACTGCATACGTCCATGGTGGATGCTAGTATTGCTTCTGAATATTGACTCTCTGCGCTATGAAGGTTCTGCCTCTTAATATTATGGATATCAAATTTATGCATAAAGATTACTCTGAATATAAACTTTCTGCGATATGATAGTTCTGCCTCTTAATTATTATGGATATAAAATACTTATATGCCTAAATATGATTCTGACTTATAAAATTATGGGTTTTGAATGTATGATTAATGAATCTGTGCCAAATGATTTTATGCCAAATGAAGCTTATGCTTTCCGCTGTTATGCATAGTGAAATTATTACATAAAAAGTTCTGCAAAAAAAGGTGTAGCCGTCTAGGCTATAGGTTCTTGTAATCCTGAATAAATAAATAAATAAATCAAAATTCCTTCTAATTTTCAATCAGCTCAAATTTTAATCCAGTTTCCACAGAATCAAAGAGAACGTTTCACTTTGTAAGCAACGACCCGTATTTTATTAATTAATTTGATAATTAAGGCGTAATTTGTCAACGAGACGCGCTTGTCTTGATTTATGGTTCTTAATACTTTTGACATAAGATTCATTTCGTAGCTTTAATATTGCATGTATAGACGACAGCACATCAACCTTAACAGTTTGACCTTGAGACCGCCCTTATTTCGTTTGTAGTAGAGGCGGCTTTCGTAGTGCAGCTGTAACACTTTATGAGCTGTCGTGTGTACTTACACAAACAGTATTTCATTCTGCTTTGTCACATGAGAAATGTAAAGACAGAAACGATGTTATAGTAATTAAATTCCATACCAAATAAAATACTACAAAAGTCGTCTGCTCGACCGCAAATTGATATTGCTATAAATTATTGTGTCTGTCTATAACTCAGAACAGTTATTTTTAAGTGACTTCAAAAAGGAGGAGGTTATCGATTCGGTTGTGAAATTCTTGTCAGTTAAATCCCGATTTGTTTTTATTGAAAGAGTATGCTTTCTGATAATCAAATCGCTTAGGTGCCTAGTTATTTTCAATCAAAATATCTGGAATATTGCAGGTGTCTATAGGCGGCAGTAGGTAACTGCTTTCCATCAGGTGGGCCGTTAGCTTGTTTGTCATCTATTAGTTTAAAAAAAAGTGAGAGAAGCTCATGAGTATTTTTAAATAAAATCACAATGAAATTGGGTAAATTGCATTCTAAAGCGAGACGTGATAGAAAAGCATGACGATCCCATGCTTATGCGATGAAAAGTGAAATTTATCGCCTTCATAAGCCATGAGCCATTTTGAAATGATAGAATGTAGTTTCGTTGACTGAGTATATCGCGATCGCCACACATGGACGAAACATAGTAGTGATTAATGGTATCTTCTTTTTACTTTATTTCTCAATGTTGGTGACAGTCATGGCTGCTTGGTATTATTCTATTACCATTTAAACTTGTTAGGGTTGTTGTTCAGCTTATTATATATCTAAAATTTGGAAAACCAGAAAAAAAAATCTCAAAATCCGTTAATAATACTTAATAAATAAAAATGGATTAATAAGAAAGAGAGGAATGTCTCAAGGCAGATGTTTCACATCCAGCCAGGTATATGAACACGGTCACAAAAAATCAGGAAAAATCTCCCGAATCTAGGAAAAATACTAATCATTCGTTTTAATGTATATTTCACTTGTACAAAATTCTAAATTATTCGTCTATTTCACCAATATTCACTTTCGCAATATGGAGGGCGACATGTAAGTCATCTAAACGTCACCAAAGTGACATAGGCATAGAGTGGACATAGCCGCCATGTTGAATATATGGCTGTAAAGCAGATTTTTTATAAAAAACTTGATTTGTATCAGGAAACAAAGTATCCAAAATAAAATGAAGAATAGAAATGTGTTCTGCAAATTTCTGCCTACTTTTTTATTACAGTGTACATAAATCTGGCCGGGCCTCTATCATGATCAGTCTATATACGTCCCACTGCTGGGCACAGGCCTTCCTACATGGGAGAAACACATGAGGAGCTTGGGCTATAACACCATCACGCTGGCCCAATGCGGGTTGGTGGGTTAAAGCGGTTGCAGTAACAACCAGGCCCAACGGCTTAACGTGCCTTCCGAAGCACGGATGAACTTGAGATTATAAATTTGATCGACCCATCCCGGGACCGACCATGGTGAAAGTTGCTTTGTTTTCGTAATCAAAACTTCTAAATATTTTACCTTAAATGAATTACATGATTACTTGGAACCCATCTGCCCAACTCAATAAATCAGACACGACCTGATTATGTAGTAACCATCTTTTCCTTATTTATGTCACGAGTCCAGAGTCATCATATCTCGCTGAATGTTTATGGTTTTCTGTCCGCGGAGCTGTGGCGATATCCCGTATCACGATCGACTTGGGAACTTTGTGTGGTCAGCAAAAAGAGATTGCTGCAAAAAAATTTTAGAAAAGTGATATAAAAAAAAAATACTCGAATATTGGCTAGTTACACTTGACTTGTGTTTGAAAAAGCAGGTGGTCCCTGGATGCGTGCAGCGTAGGGCTGTCGCAAATGGGGAATTCTTGACTTTGCGAATTAAGAATTTGACGGGTACTTACTCTGCTTCGCCTTTATAAATTTCTTGAATCAAACTATCGTAGATATTATATAATTAATCTGTGCAAACACTTACCTAGTTGAAAATAATCTTGCTATTGAATCTGAGTAGGTACGACAATTTACTTTCGTACTACCCAATTCGCCATACATTTTACTATTTTGTTCATATTACCATCTTTTTGTGCGATGATAATTATAGCGGGACCCTACGGTCCCTAAATGGCCTCCAATCTACCCCTACAGCCATTCCTTGTCCACCGGTACAGTCAATCATTATCGCTTGACATTATTTGCTAGCCTTCATGATAACAAGAATTATTAATTAACTCACCTTTTGGCGCTAACTTCCTTTCAATGACATCTCCAATATTACCAATCTATATCTTTTTTTACATACTGCCAACACAATGGCACAATAAACTACACGTCATTAGTTAAAAAGTAATTTCTAAGAGAGAATACTCTTTGTTATTTATCATTTTTTCCTGGAAAAAAGGGTTTCTAATTGAGTACTTAGACACATGTATAATCTAAAAAAACACGCACTGAGGCGGGTTTCGACACGGAATATTGGTAGCTTATTGATTACAGAAGTTAGATGTATTGTGAAAGACTGCGGGTTCGTATCCTACCCTTGGTGTGCTTACTTATTTTTAAGTCAATGTATCTTAATTGAAAGCATACTGTTAAGCATATCAGAAAATGATGCTTACATGTTTTAGAAAAAGTAAGATAATTCTCTTATCTTGTTTATGCATGCATGTATATGAAAGAAATCATAAAAATCACCTATGATGCAACCTACTATAAATTAACATGGGATAAACATAATTGTTACCTAGTTTTAAGTAATTTTTAATTAAAAACTTTATATTCATTGCCGATTAGGTTAGTTATGGAACCAATGTAAATATGTTGCATTTTTTTTTTAAAAATGCATTTCCTTCTAATTTAGCACAAAATATGTCTTAAGCTCGATATGCAGTTCTAATTTCAAAACACATTACAAAAATAAAAATGTGCTTGACTTTTTATGCTTACCATACTTTTACAAAGTATATCTGTTTTCTGAAGACTTTACTCTACATCCCATCTGCGCTTAAGTAAATTTAGTTTGAGCTTTCTACTGCAAAGTGTACGTTACCATCCACAACATAAGGTCGGCTATATATTTTGTTATTCAAAGCCTGGGTCTCAGTTGTGGGTTTATGGATATATTCAGCTGGTAAGCATTTTTAAACGTATTTCACTTTGGAGCAGCGTCAAGTGCATATGTCCTTGATAGCAGCATTGCGAATTTATCATTAGATTCACAATGTTGCAAGAAAGCCAGTGTAATTACTGGGCATGGACGGCATTTCACCATGGACCTCAGGATGACAGCGCACCTGCATTATCAAGTGATATTTTTCCATGTTATTGCTGGTATCTATAGGCGAGGATAGCCACAAAACAATTACAAAGTTAATTGCTTCTTACCACATCTAGATGTGGAAGGATTGGAACTTGTAGCGGTAAATTGTTTTTTTTTTGATCAGTTGATCAATGATAAATAATAAGTAAAACATACATTAAAATGTATGTTTTAATGTGAAAGTTCCATCAGGAGTTTGCTGGCGTAGTGGCTTCATCACTTTGGCTTCAATTACAAAAACAAAGCAACTATATCCATGGTTGAACTGAGATGAGCCAATCAAAATTTGTGATCTAGCTAGAGCTTTAGTTTTAGTGCTATAGCTTGCAGCCATATCCACCAACTGATATGCTGTGTTGCCTTAATGCTCTCTAAGATTAACCAGATCGTCGATCTATCGGGAGAACGCATTTTGATCTGTATTGTAAAAAAAATCTGTGTGTGCTTGTGGGGAAAAGCATACAAACACAGATTTTTTATACAAGGGGTATGCGCTCCGAAAGCATTTTTTTTTATACAACTAAATGACAAACAAGCTGACGTCCCACCTGGTGGTAAGCGGTTACCGCCGCCTATAGACACCTGCAATAACAAGGAAAAGCATTTGATATTGCAGGAGCGTTGTCATCCTGAGGCCTAAGATGAAATGCCGTCCATGCCCAGTTATTACACTGGCTACCTTGCCCTTCAATCCGAAACACAGCGAACTGTTTCACGGCTGAAATAAGAAAGGCGGTGGTACCTACCCAGGCGACCCTACATATGGCTCTACCACCTAGTAAAATGATTATTACGTGATAAAACTTTGGCAAGTGTTTTGGGAATAAAAACTTTTATATATTTATTTTATTATAAAACCTACCAGTATTCTCTCTGGTACAGTCAATGAAGGTAAAACTAAGCTATTACTTCTGAAATCTTTCACCCGTCAACGATTTTTCTGAAAATTTAGAAGCAGGCTTATTTTCCCTTATCTTCAAAAGTGACACTGTGCGTAATTGCGCTTTCCACGTTTTTGGGGTGAAATCAACCCCTTTTGTGAAAAATTGAAAAAAATGCTAATCTAAGCATTCTATTAATGGAATCTTAGTTAGTTAAGTAGAATAAGTATTCTTTAACACTTTGATGCATGATTTTTGATTTCCATAAAGTTTTCAACCCTTAAAAACTGCCCCGTAAAGTCGTCAATCAGGAAAAAATCGTTTTTTTGTCACGGGCATTGCAAAGCATGCCGGGTATAGCTAGTAAATACAGGGTGGTGACGGGAATACGACAATAAATTAATACATCGGTTATATTCGTTTATTTATAGAAATGTTATCAGCTTTCTTATTTCAGCCGTGAAACAGTTCGCTGTGTTTCGGATTGAAGGGAAAGGTAGCCAGTGTACTTACTGGGCATGGACGGCATTTCATCTTAGGCCTTAGGATGACAACGCACCTGCAATATCAACTGCTTTTCCTTGTTATTGCAGGTGCCTATAGGCGGCGGTAACCACTTACCACCAGGTGGGCCGTCAACTTGTTTGTCATCTAGTAGTATAAAAAAAATATGTTTTTATTTCAATAGTTAAGCTTATGTATTGCAACTTTCAAATACACCTTATTCATTTGATAATATTATGACATTTCTACGAAGTAATATAACATTAGCTGCATTATTTCATAGAAATGTCATAAATTTCCAAATGAATCAGATGTATTTGGTTCCACTGAAAACCAGCGTTAAAGGATATAACATCCTTTGACTTATAGCTGAGTGGTAACCAATTTGGTTACATACCATTATCAATAAGTCATCAAATGTTACATGTAAGAAGCGAATATTTGTAAACGTTCTGTGCCTATACATATTAATCTTATTGTTGTGTACCTAATACTTGTGTGTGATATGTGCCAAATAAACGTATTTTCATTCTTTCTTTCTATTTGACAGTTACAAAACACTTCTAGTAACTTATATGTATCTAAATGTTTTAATTTATTGTCGCGTTGTTTATCACCAACCTGTATGTAAACTTCTGCCTTATTCCATCTAATAAATTATCGTCCATATCCATTATTAACATTCTGTAAACTGTCAAGAGCCCTTAATAAAGACTCCTCTTAAGCCCGAGTGTCTAACTCAAAAGCATACTTGAGTCTCAATTTTCTATCGACAAAGGGTTTTCTATATGAAGAAAATGATATATCTAAACTTACCGCTCAAACCTTCGGGCGGGTGGAATCTTGTTGAGCTACAAAATAAGTATTGACATGGACCAAATAAATCATCCTTGAAAGGAGATGTTGATTTTCGGCTATAAACATGTACAGTATATTAAAAATTGACAAAAATTGGTTAAAGCCACTAGAATATATTTTGCGTGACATTTTAGGCCGTTAAACCACGTACAAAAATATTTTTAAGCATTCATAAAAAACCAAATATGAGAATATAGCAGGCCATATTAAGACAAAATCTCTATAGTCTGTGGCCATATTTCTAAAACATGCGGGGAAAAACGTTTGTTTTTAGTGTAGGATTATGGAATTATGGACTCAGTAGTCTGATAGACAGATTAATAATGTTTTTTTTGAGGAGCTCGGTGGCGTATTGGTTTGAGCGCTCTGGTTTCGATACGAAAAACAAAGCAACTTTCGCCATGGTCGATCCTGGGATGGGTCAATCAAAGTTTATTATCTTGAGCTCCTCCGTGCTTCGGAAGGCACGTTAAGGCGTTGGTCCCTGTTTTTCCTGCAACCGCTTTAACCCACCAACCCGCATTGGGCCAGCGTGGTGGTGTTATGGCCCAAACTCCTAATGTGATCCCATGTAGGAAAGTCTGTGCCCAGCAGTGGGACGTATATAGGCAGGTAATGATGATGATGATTATATAGATAATTATAAAACTGTCACTTATCATCAGAAAGTATTTTGTACGGAAAAACAACAAAAAAATAATGTAAATGAATTGAACAATAATGTTTTATTTTCATTTACCTATTTCCATTTCCCTAACTTAAAAACCACTACATACTCATGACCGGGACTCTATTCAAACCGGAAAAATCACCTTTATTTATTTATTTAGAGCGCACAAAACAAGTTACAACCAAAAACAAGATATTATGATATATTGAGTAATTGATCAAGACTATAACTCCAAACATGTGACCATAATATGGCAAAAGTTGGATGAAATAATGAGGGTTAGTATTATTGATTTCTTAAAAGAAACTTAATATCTATTCTTAAAAGTGTTAGCTGACAATGCAAGTCTATTTATGTAATTACTGAAACATTTAATTTTTATTCATTTATTATAAAGACGTAATATATTCTGTTATAGGCACGAGTCATTTCTCTTAAAAGTACCTAACTTACTGTCAAATATATCTACTTAACGAAGAATGCTTAGCAACAGTTTCACTATACAGACGACACATCCTGGTTATAGGGTTACAGAACGTGTTATTAAATAATCTGAAATTTTTCAACGTAAAAGGTAGATTTCCGTAATTTTGTAATCTTTTTCAATTAACTATGATAATATACTGTCACAGAGTCAATAGGATATTAAGGGTGTCATGAAAAATCAAATAAGGGTGAGATAAATTGTAAATGTAACTCTCTGTGCTGACGACAGTAATATTTTTATGTCAATGTTTTATTATGCCTTTTACTGTCTATAGGTTTAAGAAGGCAATAACTTTTCAGCGTTAACGGTTTTCGAACAGTAAAAATCTTTAACAATTTTTAAACCTAACCTTATGGTCAGGTAGCCTGAGGGTAGGCTGGTGAAATTGCTTCGGCAGAGCGCAGGCTACCCCCGCGTTTCCGCGAGGATAATCCTGCAGCGGACCCCATAGGGAAAAAAGAGTTGGTCGTCGGCGAAGAGAATTTGCCGGCGCACTGGCTCCGTGAATGGGTCCCGAGTGGGGAAACCTTCTACTTACAGACTATGGCCCGAAGAAGTGGTTGAGGCGTTCCTGGGTATCCCTTGTAACGTCACAGAGAATATATGCACACATGTGCCAGAAGTAGAGCCCAGGCGGGCGTATCGTGTACAGGCCATTGCGCTAAGGGAAACTGTGAACCTTGAACCTGTACTACGATGAAGTAGGAACACGGCGGTCTTTTCGGTGGGTAGTATCGGTCGTCAACATCTTTCGCCGAGGAGCCCCACATAACTCTGCATTAACATAACTCTGGGCATTGCAAAGCATGCCGGGTATAGCTAGTAAATACAGGGTGGTGACGGGAATACGACAATAAATTAATACATCGGTTATATTCGTTTATTTATAGAAATGTTATCAGCTTTCTTATTTCAGCCGTGAAACAGTTCGCTGTGTTTCGGATTGAAGGGAAAGGTAGCCAGTGTACTTACTGGGCATGGACGGCATTTCATCTTAGGCCTTAGGATGACAACGCACCTGCAATATCAACTGCTTTTCCTTGTTATTGCAGGTGCCTATAGGCGGCGGTAACCACTTACCACCAGGTGGGCCGTCAACTTGTTTGTCATCTAGTAGTATAAAAAAAATATGTTTTTATTTCAATAGTTAAGCTTATGTATTGCAACTTTCAAATACACCTTATTCATTTGATAATATTATGACATTTCTACGAAGTAATATAACATTAGCTGCATTATTTCATAGAAATGTCATAAATTTCCAAATGAATCAGATGTATTTGGTTCCACTGAAAACCAGCGTTAAAGGATATAACATCCTTTGACTTATAGCTGAGTGGTAACCAATTTGGTTACATACCATTATCAATAAGTCATCAAATGTTACATGTAAGAAGCGAATATTTGTAAACGTTCTGTGCCTATACATATTAATCTTATTGTTGTGTACCTAATACTTGTGTGTGATATGTGCCAAATAAACGTATTTTCATTCTTTCTTTCTATTTGACAGTTACAAAACACTTCTAGTAACTTATATGTATCTAAATGTTTTAATTTATTGTCGTGTTGTTTATCACCAACCTGTATGTAAACTTCTGCCTTATTCCATCTAATAAATTATCGTCCATATCCATTATTAACATTCTGTAAACTGTCAAGAGCCCTTAATAAAGACTCCTCTTAAGCCCGAGTGTCTAACTCAAAAGCATACTTGAGTCTCAATTTTCTATCGACAAAGGGTTTTCTATATGAAGAAAATGATATATCTAAACTTACCGCTCAAACCTTCGGGCGGGTGGAATCTTGTTGAGCTACAAAATAAGTATTGACATGGACCAAATAAATCATCCTTGAAAGGAGATGTTGATTTTCGGCTATAAACATGTACAGTATATTAAAAATTGACAAAAATTGGTTAAAGCCACTAGAATATATTTTGCGTGACATTTTAGGCCGTTAAACCACGTACAAAAATATTTTTAAGCATTCATAAAAAACCAAATATGAGAATATAGCAGGCCATATTAAGACAAAATCTCTATAGTCTGTGGCCATATTTCTAAAACATGCGGGGAAAAACGTTTGTTTTTAGTGTAGGATTATGGAATTATGGACTCAGTAGTCTGATAGACAGATTAATAATGTTTTTTTTGAGGAGCTCGGTGGCGTATTGGTTTGAGCGCTCTGGTTTCGATACGAAAAACAAAGCAACTTTCGCCATGGTCGATCCTGGGATGGGTCAATCAAAGTTTATTATCTCGAGCTCCTCCGTGCTTCGGAGGGCACGTTAAGGCGTTGGTCCCTGTTTTTCCTGCAACCGCTTTAACCCACCAACCCGCATTGGGCCAGCGTGGTGGTGTTATGGCCCAAACTCCTAATGTGATCCCATGTAGGAAAGTCTGTGCCCAGCAGTGGGACGTATATAGGCAGGTAATGATGATGATGATTATATAGATAATTATAAAACTGTCACTTATCATCAGAAAGTATTTTGTACGGAAAAACAACAAAAAAATAATGTAAATGAATTGAACAATAATGTTTTATTTTCATTTACCTATTTCCATTTCCCTAACTTAAAAACCACTACATACTCATGACCGGGACTCTATTCAAACCGGAAAAATCACCTTTATTTATTTATTTAGAGCGCACAAAACAAGTTACAACCAAAAACAAGATATTATGATATATTGAGTAATTGATCAAGACTATAACTCCAAACATGTGACCATAATATGGCAAAAGTTGGATGAAATAATGAGGGTTAGTATTATTGATTTCTTAAAAGAAACTTAATATCTATTCTTAAAAGTGTTAGCTGACAATGCAAGTCTATTTATGTAATTACTGAAACATTTAATTTTTATTCATTTATTATAAAGACGTAATATATTCTGTTATAGGCACGAGTCATTTCTCTTAAAAGTACCTAACTTACTGTCAAATATATCTACTTAACGAAGAATGCTTAGCAACAGTTTCACTATACAGACGACACATCCTGGTTATAGGGTTACAGAACGTGTTATTAAATAATCTGAAATTTTTCAACGTAAAAGGTAGATTTCCGTAATTTTGTAATCTTTTTCAATTAACTATGATAATATACTGTCACAGAGTCAATAGGATATTAAGGGTGTCATGAAAAATCAAATAAGGGTGAGATAAATTGTAAATGTAACTCTCTGTGCTGACGACAGTAATATTTTTATGTCAATGTTTTATTATGCCTTTTACTGTCTATAGGTTTAAGAAGGCAATAACTTTTCAGCGTTAACGGTTTTCGAACAGTAAAAATCTTTAACAATTTTTAAACCTAACCTTATGGTCAGGTAGCCTGAGGGTAGGCTGGTGAAATTGCTTCGGCAGAGCGCAGGCTACCCCCGCGTTTCCGCGAGGATAATCCTGCAGCGGACCCCATAGGGAAAAAAGAGTTGGTCGTCGGCGAAGAGAATTTGCCGGCGCACTGGCTCCGTGAATGGGTCCCGAGTGGGGAAACCTTCTACTTACAGACTATGGCCCGAAGAAGTGGTTGAGGCGTTCCTGGGTATCCCTTGTAACGTCACAGAGAATATATGCACACATGTGCCAGAAGTAGAGCCCAGGCGGGCGTATCGTGTACAGGCCATTGCGCTAAGGGAAACTGTGAACCTTGAACCTGTACTACGATGAAGTAGGAACACGGCGGTCTTTTCGGTGGGTAGTATCGGTCGTCAACATCTTTCGCCGAGGAGCCCCACATAACTCTGCATTGTTCTTTTTTCCCCAAAATGCAGTGTAGGCATAAAAGCCTTTTTTCCCCCTCAAAAAAAAGGCTACCCTCGCGTAGGGCAGTGGAGTTATCGGGGAGTTTTAGAGGGTATTTCTAGTGCTGCCAGCGCTGGGCGACCCCCACTCACGCCCTTCGCTTACCCAGGAGCTGGTACTGTAATCGGATTTCTCCCCGTAAAAAAAGGGATACATTTTCAAGATCTAGATAGGTATAACTGTCAGCAATAACGTGTACGCCGCCGAGCTCCTCCTCTGAGTTGAAATATAGATACAGCTATCGTTTGTCTGTTGTTTCTCTAACTCCAAAAATCTTCGTAAGATGACTAACAAATTAAAATGAATGCAATCAGTGGTCAACTCTTTTAAATTCATTTATGTACACACAAAAGACTCAAAAATAAAACAGATAAAGCAGTTGAGTACAAAGACACTGCTTATTTCTAAAGAAATCTCTACCAGCAGACCTGCGACAGGAACACGGGAAAATAAAAGTGCAAATAGTGTGTAGCTATATACATATACCTAACAAGAAAATGTAGATGAATAATAAATAATACACATATACATAACAAATAATAAATTTTAAAATATCATTAATAGGATTAAAAATGACATAGAATATCAGTGTAGTTATGGTGAATTTCTTATCATAGCATGGTGCCACGATGTACTTCGACCCTTCGGAATCTTTTGTACCAGTAGTAGTTATGGTGAAAGTTATGTCAACAGTATTTTTAGGCTCGACTCAGGCTTACATTTTTATTGAAGCGAAGTTTCACTGACACGTGTGTATCCGTAGTGTCGGCTAGTCCCTAGGAACGATGTAGAGATCCCTGAGAAAAGTGGAGCAGATGAAAATGGTTTAATTTAAAGGAGAGACCGGTTTGGAATTTGTAATTTAATAAGTAATTTTTTTTATGTTAAAATAATAACAATGTATTTTGACAAAATAAAGATAATTTAACTAGAATTAACCTAATATTTACAAAGCTTAAAACGTGGCAATAAAAAAAAGAACTTACAAATAATAAACGCCACCTAAATCTTGCGAAACAAGGCTGGTCGCATTACCTCGCTGAATTGCGATGCGATTTTTTATTTAAACTTTAATTTCACAAAATAAGTTACGATTTGGAGGACTTAATGTCATCAGGAAATCTCTATCAGTCAACTGGAAAAAAGAGCCCAAAATTATTAAATAGGCAGTGCAAAAACGAAAATTTAGTAACTAAGTACCTACCTAAGCATCATTGCGAGATTTTCTTATGGGTACCTACTTGATATAGCTAACGGAACACATTTTTTTTTAAATTTATGATACTTATTTATTAGATATTTTTAAGGAATTATTATGAACTTACATTTTAATGTTTTTGTTTTTTGTTTGTTTTTGTTGCAGGTTTGATTCCCGCCTGGAGCATATATATTTTCCATCGTTTTGCTTTATTTTTTTGTAATTGTGTGTGTTGTTTGTAAAAGTGAAACACCAGCTTGCTTGTCATCTAGTTCATCATCTGAACATAGGCCTACACCAAGAATCTCTAAATCCATCGGTCCTGGCTACCCGCATCCATCAGCTCCCCGTGGCCCTCACCAACTCATCGATCCACCTTGTGAGGTCTAGCAATGCTGCATCTCCCGATACGCAGTCGCGAATCGAGGACCTAATTGCTCTAATTGTTATGATATTTCCGTCATCTAATTTTATAAAAAAAGACCGCGGTAAATTTGCTTAAATTACAATACTTAGTACTCGCGAAAATTCATTGCATTGAACCAAACATCTAAATGCCAATGCAGAGAGTACCAATCCCCTACTTTGGAAACTCAGCATTGTTCACGCTTATTACGGTTCTGTTTATACCGTACCTTGGCGATATTCGATCGAACTGCTAAACGAAAAATTCTTGCCAAAGGGAAAATAAGTTTAAAATCTTGTACTGGCTTGAATGGTAATGCGTAGGGATATTTTCAAAGATATTGGTTTTTCGTGAGACAGGGACACTTAACTTATTATATTTATGGATTGCCAAGTAACATGGATCACAGTCCTGTCTGTGCAGATCGCTTAAGAGTATAATACAAATTTTATTTAATACATATTTACAAAACAGAATGTGTATTTAAGTAAAGAAAGATATAAAATAATTCATTCAAAGCTTTTCATGTTTTAAACGCATTAGACTCGATTCTATAATTTTTATTTTTATCTATTACTCAGTTCAGTAAAAAATTCGTATTCGTTGAAAGTATATTATCTCTCATAAATTAAGCATTACACAACGTTTCTAACAGTACCTTTCAATAAAGTTTTTCATTTGATCACTTGGGTATTACGTTTTATGTAGACGACACATCAATGAAATGGATGTTCAATTACTTATCTACGATCATATAGACTTTTCCAAACTAGATTGCTTTCAGATGACCGCTTAATCCGTTTGTTAATTCCGTTCGTAACAGAGGAATATTGAGACTAGTTTTTTTTTTTTTATTCAACTGGATGACAAACAAGCTGACGGCCCACCTGATGGAAAGCGGTAACCGCCGCCTATAGACACCTGCAATAACAAGCAAAAATCACTTGATATTGCAGGTGCGTTGTCATCCTGGGGCCTAAGATGAAATGCCGTCCATGCCCAGTAATTACACTGGCTACCTTTCCCTTCAATCCGAAACACAGCGAACTGTTTCACGGCTGAAATAAGACAGGCGGTGGTACCTACCCAGATGACCCTGCATACGGGCCTACCACCTAATAATCCTACTAATGTCTACAGATAATTTTCTTTATTGAAAAATACGGTTAAGAGAGGAACGGCATAGAGGGTAGCACAACCACCTTACGCATCGCAGCTGAATAATACTATTTTGTATTGTTTTTTTCCAGCGGTGAGTAAGATTACCAAAACTCAAAAAGAAAACGATATAGTTGGAGGCATTATGACGTAACTCATGCTTTATTGTAACAATTACAAATAAAAAAAGAAAACAATGAAAAAATACAATACGGTAGGCGTTTCAGCGCATCAAAAACATTAAAATGTGAATCGTGCTGTTAAAATTATGCTTTCTCTTGACTCTAACAGGGTAGGCAGCGCGTGAGTAGTGCCCAATGCTCTACGTGCGACTAAAGGCTACAAAAACAATGCGTGAGTAGTGTCTAAGGTGCTGCAAGCATTTATAGGCTACAGTAACAACGGGTGAGTAGAGCACAAGGTGCTACGAGCGTCTAAGGCTACGGTAACCTCTTACCATTAGGCGGGACGCACGATTGCTTATCACCCTTGTCGTATATCAAATAAATAAAAATAAAGAATTTTGACTATTATAATGATTTAAAAGTCATCACATCATCATCATCACCATCCTATATTTATATATCCCACTGCCGGGTCTAGCCCCTACAATACATTTGAGAAGTTTTGAGCCAAAGCACAACCACACCAGCCCAAGGCGGGTTGGTGGGTTAAAGCGGTTGCGTTAACAACCGGGACCAACGGCGTATCGTGCCTTCTTGAGCACGGAGGAGCTAGAGATCACAAATCTCCATTGCTCGAAAAAATTGGTTATTATTTCGTCTTCTCTGTGGAGATATATATATCGGGCACAACAGAAGAGCAATGGTTATATTAATGACTGAAATTAGCAGACAACGTTCATAAATAGTTGAAGAGATGGCGCAATGGTTTGATCGCTCTGTTTTTGATTAAGAAAACAAACTAACTTTCGCCATAGTCGACCCCGGGGTAAAAACTTGTAATTTCGAGTTCCTCTGTGCTTCAAAAGCCACGTTATGCCGTTAGCCCAGGTTGTTACTGCAACCGCCTTAGCCCACCAACCCGCCGCATTGGGCCAGCGTGATGGTGTTATAGCCCAAACTCCTCATGTGTTTTTCCCATGTAGGATGGCCTGTGCTCAGCAGAGGGACGTATATAGACTGGTGGTGATTATGATCATGATCATTTACATAACGATTTTTTTTTTATACAATTATTATTTTGTTGTTATTTTGATTACTGTTCATGGCTTAAAATATGATTTTTTTTCTAAATTGTTAGAAAATGTAAATGTAATGATGTTAGTGAGTAATTTATACCTAGCACTGTATTAATTGCCATGCCCTTGCAGGGCGTCACATGTATACCTTTTTAAATGTACCATCCCATATTTTTGTAATGTGACATGCAATAAATTTGATTTGATTTGATTTTTTTACAACTGGATGACAAACAAGCTGACGGCTCACCTGATGGAAAGCGGTAACCGCCGCCTATAGACATCATGATGATGATGATGATGATGATGATTTTTTTACAACTGGATGACAAACAAGCTGACGGCCCACCTGATGGAAAGCGGTAACCGCCGCCTATAGACACCTGCAATAACAAGCAAAAATCTCTTGATATTGCAGGTGCGTTGTCATCCTGGGGCCTAAGATGAAATGCCGTCCATGCCCAGTAATTACACTGGCTACCTTTCCCTTCAATCCGAAACACAGCGAACTGTTTCACGGCTGAAATAAGAAAGGCGGTGGTACCTACCCAGAAGACCCTGCATACGGGCCTACCGCCTAGTGGTATAAAATGTATGTATGTTATAAAAATACAGAAAAATTATAGTATATTGATAATCTTCAAACTGTTGCTGAAATCCTTTCCTTCCTTTTTCATTTTCTGATATCATTGGACATCTCAATATTTTCCTATATAAAAATAAAAATTTTGACAAATTTAGACAATCAGTACCATGGTAGTGGAAGTTTGGCGAGAACTTCTCGCTTGTCTCTCAAAATACTGCTGAGCCATATTTTCCCGTTTTCTTTATTCGACGGCGCGGAGAATTGGTTGAAAACTTTTATGGTTTTACGGTAAGCTTAAAGTTTGTTTTTAAGTTCTTTAAGAGATGACTTATGAATTTATTTTCGGGCGGCGTTGAAAATGGCAAACAAGCCCTTTAAATTTAATAATAAATACAATTTAAGTTCATTTTAGGACTTATTTATTCAAAGAACTTTGGAAGGATAATGTGCACATACATTATTCAATGACTTTGCAAATATAAGTAATAGGTTTATCTACCGTTGAAAAAAATATCTTGAAGATTTTTCTTCAAATATAACTGAAAATTTATAAGAGATGTTTGACTTTATTTAGTGGTGCTTAAACGAGTACCTATTGATTTTAAAAAATAAAATAAAATAACATCATTTTTATGAGATGCAGACTTAAGCGCCAGAAAGACTTCACAGAAAATTGTAGTTTATAAAATAAAAAGTTTTATGTAACATTTAAAGTAGTAATATTCCTATTTTTATTTGTACAATTAGATAACAAAAAAACTGACGGCCCACCTGGGGGTAAGTGGTAACCGCCGCCTATTACTTATAGACACTTGCAATAACAAGAAAAAAAATCACTTGGTATTGCAGGTGCGTTGTCATCTAAAGGTCTAAAATGAAAATGTCGACTATGTCCAGGAATTACACTGGCTACCTTTCCCTTCAATCCGAAACACAGCGAACTGTTTCACGGCTGAAATAAGAAAGGCGGTGTTACCTACCTAGACGACTCTACATACGGACCTAGCATCAAGTAGTCTTATTTAGCTATCTTAGTTGAGTGCCTTTATAGTGTTGTGTTCCAGTGGTGAGTAAGGTCGCCAGTGATTATTAAGAAAGTGTTAGATTGGAAGCAGAAAGACTCGAGTCCTATTTATTTATTTTATTTTAGTTTCTTTGGAAAAGTTACAGTATTTTATAACAATAATACCTTGTAAAATGAATAATACAATAGTACCTTGCGCTGGTTCTACGGCAGTGCCGTCGTGCGAGATGGATGTTGGTGGCCGCGGGATTCTGCCTTGCAGTCCGGTTTATATTTCGGTGATTCTCCTAGATTGCAGAAAGATTGCGAGGACCGAGAGCTCAGTACAAACAGCAGCTGGGACTTAGCGTAGTAGACCAATCTATATTACATAAGAAAAGTATTTTCCAGATCATCAAGATTTACCTATGCGCTTTATGAACTAAAGAAAACCTCTGACACCAAAACGGCCATTTTTGCATACTACGCCTATGCTAAAACATGGCTTTGATATGGCATTATCTGTGCGATAATAGTGTAGCTGTACCTTAGCTATTCATATTACAATAGAAGTGTGTCCACATATGCGTTATAGTGAGTTGCAAACCCTATATTGTAACAGAAAAAATATTAACTCTCACAGGCATTTAATTTTGGAAGTTTATTTATTTGTCAAAAAGAACTTTTTCCTCAACATTCTCGACAACAGAAGCTGAGACCTCAGACAAAATTAGCTTTATTCTCTTGAAAGTTCCAAATGGTCTCTTCTGGTCCTTATGGCATGTCAAACTATACAGGACGGTGCCTTCAATACGACAGTAAATGGAAACACGGGCTATATTAGTTCATAGAAATGGTTTACCACTTTTAAAAACATCTTAATCATTCGATAATTTCATGACATTTCTATGAAATAATGCAGCCTCTGTTATATTATTTCATACAAATGTGATAAAATTATCAAATAAATAAAATGGGTTTGAAAGTTGCAAACTATTTTAATGAACTAATGGTAGCCCATGTTGCACTTTATTGTCGTATTGACGGCACCACGCTGTATAATAAAATTTCAAAGTCTTCTCAAAATGAAGACAATATTATTAAATTATATAATATTTAAAGGGAGAAGTTTCTATAAGCTGTCAGAGTTTTTAGATGGTAAAAAAGTAATTTTTATTGAAAAATAATAAAGAAAAAGAAGAGAAGTAATAAATATTAGACGGAGACACTTAATAAAAATACTATTTTATATTTCTTCTATGTTAAAATTACGTTAATTAGTCTTAATAAAGCGTATTGTTTTCAATAGCAAGGTTGACTCGTCGTCTAAGAATTATCTAGCATTCAGCATCAAAAGAAATTTGATTGGAAATTATGTTCAAATTTTGTTAAATTGGGACTGTTTTTGCTGAGCGTATTTATTAAATAACCCTGAAAAGGTGACTGATAACCAGTTTTTTTATGACCGCCTCAGCGTAGCATGGAAAACTCCCTGGGGACTGGAGTAAAGTTAGTCTCTCTCTTAGTTCAAGAGAAAGCAACTGCCAACTTATATTCTAAGATTCTTCAATTCTTTCGTATATTTTACTCATTTTCATTGCTTTTGTTGATTGAAAATTATTTATGGTAAATGCTGTGTGCTGTGTTTATTGTAAATGCATGCATCGGGTTTTGAATTTTGAATTTTTGTTTTGTAAATGTTTTAATGCCCGCTGGTGTCCATACATAAATAAATAAAGCAAGAGATAAACACATTTTGTCTTCTAATAGGTGGACGGAGATAAGTGATGGCGATATTTTGTCAATGGCTCATTAGGACATTCACAGTTAAAAAAGTTTTTATGCAGCATAATATATCTGAATATTATTTTCACGACCGGCTGGACAAGTGGACTGTACTCCTTACTCTTTATAGCAACTACTCGGTAAGGGGTCCCGGGTTCGAATCCCGGTAGGATAAAATGTTTGTATGATGAGTACGAGCAATTTGTTCACGTGTCATAGACGTTTATATGTTTATTTAGTATATTTTAAACATTTATATACATATTATTATCACTATTTTCTCCGTTATCTAGTATCCATAACACAGGCTCTTAATGATGCTTACTTTGGGCTATTATTATTACAGTATAATAATAATTCGTATTCATACTTGAGCACAACATAAAATTTTACTATTGCTTCAGTAAATTATGGGTGGTTCGCTATGAGCATAGTAAGGGGGAATTGAGCATTTATTTTTTACGGTAACGACTAAGCACCCAATAATATTTCCATAAGCGAGTCTGTTGCGGTAACTGAAATAAATGTAAACGATACAGAACTTTCTTTTATTTCTTTCATATTACATGGTTGGCTTGGATTTGGGGGTTTTTTTTTATACAACTAGATGACAAACAAGCTGACGGCCCATCTGGTGGTAAGCGGTTACCGCCGCCTATAGACACCTGCAATAACAAGGAAAAGCACTTGATATTGCAGGTGCGTTGTCATCCTGAGGCCTAAGATGAAATGCCGTCCATGCCCAGTAATTACACTGGCTACCTTTCCCTTCAATCCGAAACACAGCGAACTCGGCTGAAATAAGAAAGGCGGTGGTACCTACCCAGGCGACCCTACATATGGGTCTACCACCTACCGAATTACGTAAGATCTTCGTGTCCAAAATTCCTCAGTGCCTGAAGACGAAAGTCTTCGTTCAGTTGCGTTGCCAATATATGATGGATCCTCCCATTAGATGGATAGACGACGTGGTTATGTTGGCGGGGAGCCGTTGGAAATCGATGGGGGAGGCCTTTGTTCAGCAGTGGACATCATAGGATGATATGATTTAGATGATGACATGGCTGGCAAGCGTACAACCCGTCTGATGGAAAGCACTTACCTACTAAGTATAGCCGATAGACGTTAGATTTTAGTAAAATTATTTACAGAAGAGAATTTTCGAAACTAAGTAAGCTTTTCAATAAAATAATTATTTCTAATTTGTCGCTTACATTACGCACGCGTGCTGTGTTGTCGTCTATTTTTATCGTGCTGAGAATACATGTATCTATCTCTCTCTGTCTCGACTGAAACAAATTTCGTTATATTATGTATATCTTAATAAATTTAAACGCTTACTTTACTGTAGAATTAACGGGAATTTCTTAGAGAAATCACTTAGTTCTTGGAACGAAATGTTTTGATTTACAGAAAACCTTAAGTATTTAATTTTAATTTGGCTTCAATAACAAATTAGTAAATTGTTAATTACCTACCTACATAAATTTTAAACATTATTTCTGAGAATAAGATTATTCATGGGAACCAAGCATCTTAAGCAAAACTACGCGTAATAATATACTCTCAAAATCTTATACTTCTTATCCTATTAATAAATTTATTATTTCGGAGAACTCGTTAGAATATGCCACTTGACTGAGTGCTGGCAACTTGATGCTGATTAGTTTAATTTTTTTCTATGTCTATTTTGTCTGTTTTCAACACATAAACGTTGGTGGTTGGCCCTTAAGTTAGGTCGTCTGGGTAGAAACCACACCCTTTTCTATTTCGTGGATAGAACACTTTGCGTTTCGGATGGAAGGGAAAGGTAGTGTAGTCACCGGCCTTCTTGATAGGTGTTGGCACAATCTGTGCTAATGTGAAAAATAAATTCTTATTTAAAATAATATTCTATTGTCAGAATTATTCTAGACTTTGAGAGAGAGAGATAGAAAGACTTGGGCCGAGGGGCCACGCGCGACGGTCGGTTGCTAGACATTTTAAAAATACAATTTTAACAATGCCGGCCCGGTTTGCGCCGCAATCAAACACCGGGGAGTCTTGCAATCGCTTATATTTCTTATATTTCTTAACTTTTGAAACTACGAAACAATGCTGTCTAAAATTGTATTTATAAAATGTTTAGCAACCGGCCGTCGCGCGTGGCCCCTCGGCCCGAGTCTCTCTATCTCTCTCTCTCTCTCTCTCTCAAAGTCTAGAATAATAATAATTCTAACAATCGAATATTATTTTAAATAAGAATTTCTTTTTCACATTAGCAATCAAACATACGGCCCACCTGATGGTATGAGGTTACCGCGGGCTATGGATTCTTGACACCAGGGGTGTCACTAGTCCGTTGCCGACTTTATTTGTTATCTGTAAACTTTTTTATTTTTGTTAATTTTATGATTTTTTTTCACTGTAAATCCTCTTTTATTTCTTTCAATTCGATGAGATAGACCGACTGGAATAAAACATATATCAACAAGACCTAAAAACAAAGTGCAGCATTCTAGAATACGAACATTTCGTACTCAGATGCATATTCATCGGAGTTGGTTAATCCACGGCACTGACAACGCTCTGGATTCAGGAATATTCATGAAGCTCTTGTTTTGATAAAAAAAAAGTTACAAATGGAAAAACTTTTTCATTTTAGTCTGTCGCAGATTTACAAATCACTGTAAGACAATACATACTTATATTATAAATGCGAAAGTAACTGTCCGTTACCTCTTTACGCACAGACCGCCGAACCGATTTAGATAAAATTTGGTTTGGAGATAGTTTGATACCCTGGGAGGAACTAGTAGAGGCTGCAGATATCGACGACTTAGAGAGACATAGAGACTTAGAGTCTTTTCGCGACCGTTCCTAAAGGTTCTTCTTCTCTCCTTGTCTAGCATTAGCTCTATCTCACTCACTCTTATGGAATTTTACATAAGGCCTTAAGAGGTCCTAAAAACGCCTGATAAAGGTTTTTTTTGGAAATAGTGGCATCGGATTAGTTGGGTTCTGAAACAGCCTTAAAACATGTTTCAGGCGCCTGAAAACGGTGGTAACTAAGTCAATTTTTTTTTATTTGGTATGTGATAGAGCTTTCTCTAGATCGGACTGAAAACGCATTATCGCCTGCTGAAAACGTCTCTAAGTCCGAGAAAATTGACTTCAAAGTTGCGCAAGGCAATAACTCTAGGTACACCGCCGTTTCAATACTTTTCTACTCGAAGAGATTCGTAGCTATCTCTCACTGGATATATTTGCTTTGTAATATTTATTTGTGATCATTGAGCAAGACAGTTGTTGGTCCAGACCAGTCAAGAGATCTATCTCTAAAGCAACGACGCTTTTTTGTGATTCCACAGAGTAAGCAGTGCGCGGATGCTATAAAAATCAAGTAGTATAATGGATAGTTGATTATGGACAGCATATACAATAATATATACTCATTATTGCACTTTAAAAATTACAAAAATTAAAATGCATGTAGGTAAAATAAGTTTGCAAAGGTGTATTTATAAGAGATCTCCATAAATATGATTGTGAGACATACTTTTTTATACGACTAGATGACAAACAAGCTGACGGCCCACCTTATGGTAAGCGGTTACCGCCGCCTATAACAAGGAAAAATCACTTGATATTGCAGGTGCGTTGTCATCCTGGGGCCTAAGATGAAATGCCGTTCATTCCCAGTAATTAATCTAGCTACCTTTCCCTTCAATCCGAAACACAGCGAACTGTTTCACGGCTGAAATAAGAAAGGCGGTGGTATACTGATGAAATGCAGGCAACACGAAGTGCGATAACAGTTCGTATCAGTGGATCAAAGTAGATTGTATTGCTTCACAAATAAAATTAAGCTTCGTCTACTTGATTTAAGGTAGGAACCAAAGTCTAATGAACTTTAATTAGTGTTTTTATCGCTAAGGCTACTTTACACACAGGACAAATGGTGTTTTTTTGTTACAAGTATTCTGTTTACATTCTAATACTTGACGACCGGCTGACCGAGTGCCCTTGCTATACAGGCTACTCGGTCAGGGGTTCGAACCCGGGACCTCTTCTTGCAGCCCGTATAGCAAGGGGTACAGACAACTCGACCAGCCGGTCGTCAAGAACCAAGATTATAGAACTTTAATGCCCCACCGGCCGTCTGTTCTGTATGCTATGTACCCCTTTTTTTTTCGGGGAGAAATCTCTTTACAGACCTGCCCGTCGCTGGCGAAGCGTGTGTGGGGGTCGCCCAGCGCTAAATTACACTCGGAATACCCACTAAAACTCCCCGGTAACTCCACTGCCCTTCGCGGGGGTAGCCTAGGCTCTGCCGAAGCAATTTCACTGGTCCACCCCCAGGCAATGCTATGTACCCTACCCACTGCCACTTCAGCTTACTAATCCTATAAGCTATGTCAGTGACTTTGGTCCTCTTACGTAAGTATATTAAAATAATTATTACACAGTTAATAATATAGAGTGATATGGATCCATCTTTTTTTTCTTATTGGTTTTCACAAATCGACGATTACACACTAGGTGTAAGGGCTCTAAAGGGGAAAAACGGGACAACTTAAGTATAATCTCGGGGCCGGATGAGGCTTCGGAGCACTTATCGAGTTAATTTGGATTGATTCGAAAAGTTCGTTCTCTTTGATCGTCTGCGTCGAAAACAGATTACATGAACAACGATTTGTGAGTGGAATTAGACCCACTGGCTGCTTGACTACGCTGTTTTGGAAGTCAATGTTTTAAATCAATGATTTTTTAAAATTGGCAACAGACAGCCAGACCGTATAAAGTACAGTCGACAGCACATCAAGCGTAACAGTTTGACCTTGAGACCGCCCTTACTGCATACGTAATAGAGGCGGCTTTCGTAGTGCAACTGTTACACTTGATAAGCTGTCGCATGTGTATATTTATGATTAAAAGCATATTTAGAAAAAAAGGTTAATTGATTATTTTTAAGTAAAAAACCCTATATTTTTTCAATCATTTATTACAATTTGGAAAATAAAATTAAGAACACTTTTAGGGCTATATTTCACCGGGACTCCATGGCGGCGCAACCAGTTGCGCCACCGTGGTGTCCGTAAGCTACCAAACTAGATACCATACAGACACCAGAGTCGCCACACCACACTGAGGCAGTATCAAAATAGTGAGACACCATACAGCGCAATAGTATTTAGTGGTGGCGCGACCAGCGTGGCGGCGCAACCAGTAACATTCTGTCCGAGTTGGTCGCGCCGCCAAATTGGTTGCGCAACCAAACGGACACCAGGTGCGTAACTCTTTATAGAGCTGTATACATTTTGTTGTTAGCGGTGACTGGTTGCGCCGCCATGGTGTCCCGGTGAAATATAGCCCTTAGAGTCACACTTTTTATTTTATTTTGTCACCTATTCACATAGGAATCATGTACATATTGCAGTCGTCTGGTTCTGGACGCCTAGCCCGGATCGAAGAACTAGCTAAGTCATTGAGCTCAACGTTTAACTAGTTAGATAAAATGTTTATTTCAATTCTTCAACACACACATACAAAATACTAGGAATATATATAAAAAAAAAACAAAATTAAATCATAATAAGTAGGTAATATGTGTGTGTGTCGCAGCAAATGCAAAAGGGTTAACTAGATGGCTGAAAGTCAGCCGTCTGGTTAAATTAGCCATTCGATTGGATGCCTAAGCAGGTCGTTTGAATAGAAGAGCTTTGTGTGACTGTTTGATTGATTGGTAGGTTTAAGGTTCTTTTTATGACCACTTATAACCAAAACAATGTCATTTATAAGTGGTCATAAAAAATAACCTCGAACCTACCAATCAAACCAAAACTTTTCGGTACAAGACGATCCTTTCACTACGCCGTTAAACGATAAGTGAGTTTAGTTCAAGTAACTATCGGCCTAGGCATCCAATTAAGCGACGGATTTAACCAGATGGTGGCGACATACATACGAATCCCAAATGAATCTTTTGAATATTACAATAAAGTATCGTGTACACAGAAAAGTAACTTAGTAAGTGTACTAAACTCAAGTGAATACGACACAGTCCATGCTTTAAAAGCAGGTGCAAGACTAAGTTTTACCTATAAAATAAGGTAAATTTTACTAAGCAAAGTGCATTTAGGTGACATTCATTAGAACGGCTCGACACTAAAAAGGCGTTGATAGGTGATTCACTTACTGGGGAAGCACTCCAACCTCACAGAATATTGTAACCGAGTAGCACTAAGTAGTGTTGCAGGGTAAGTACCCGGTAGTGTTGTGTACCTGTGGTAAGTAGGATGCAAGATCTCTTTGATAAAGCGTTGGGTTGAGTGGAGGGAACTTGTGACTTACGGTAACAACGTTTGAGCAGCGCCCAAGGTGCTACGAGCGTCTATAAGCTACGGTGACAACGCGTGAGTAGTGCTTAAGGTGCTACGAGAGTCTATAGGCTACGGTGACAACACGTGAGTAGTGCCCAAGGTGCTACGAGCATCTATAGGCTACGGTGACAATGCGTGAATAGAGTGCTAGGTGCTACGAAGCATCTATGGGCTACGGTTACAATGCGTGAGTAGTACCCAAGATGCTACGAGCATCTGTAGGCGATAGTAGTAACGCGTGAGTAATGCTTAAAGTGTAACGATCATTTATAGGCTACGGTGACAATGCGTAAAAAGTGCTCAAGGTGATGCGACTGTCTAATTAGGCTACGATAACAACGCGTGAGTAGTGCCCAATGTGCTACGAGCATCTATAAGCTACGGTGATAACGCGTGAGAGTAGTGCCCATGGTCCAATGAGCGTCTATGATACGGTAACCACTTATCATTAGCCGGACCGTTTACATTTTGCCACCCTTGTTGTAAAAAAAAAAACATTTTAGGACTCACTTTAATGGTGAATTATTGTTGTCTAGTAACTGTGGCGTAAATGGACCGATGACCTGGCTAGGGAAAACGATGATGGAGGCCGTTATTCAGCAGTGGATTTCATAGGCAGATATGAAGAACCGTAGCCTATTTCTGTAAGGTTTGTTAACAGCAACATTTATTTGGAAATCCTTAACACTGGTTTGATACTTTCATCACTGAGTCTCTGATTATGCCTAACAACTTCACACCACTGTCTGTAATTAGTTCGCTTTTTTCACTGTCAGCTGATGCTCCTAACATAAACGCTTCCTTAATGAGCTCTGGCGATCATACACTCCGCAGAAAACGTTATTTTGAGAGAAAACAACATAGAAGAAGAGTCCTTCTGACTCTTCTGCTATGCTGTTAACATAACGCTTTCTATTGGTTTTCATAGGAAAAGCAGCGCGACAAACTACGGTAACATCAATGGGTCTATATGCTTGTTTGCCACTCGCCGTACAGACACAAAAAGATATTGTGAGCCTTCTTTCCATTTATGGGTGACCACGGAAGACCAGCGTCGGGTGTCCGACGCCCGACGCATGCTTTTTTTAGTTTTAATTCTTTGGTGTATTTCAATTATTGTGTCACCAAAAATAAAAGACATATTAATGCCATTCACCTGATTTAATCACCCTTGGGAGTCATTTTATCATCCAGGTGATTCCTGCCGCCTGACGAAGGCACCTCTTAAAAGCCTCCGACGATCCGAGCTTTAAGTATTAAATTTCTAAAATAATTAAAAGTATATCTTACAAACTTAAGTATTAATAAAATAAACTCTCTGCGAAAATACTGGAGTCCTCAGACTATACACACCCATAGACTGAAATGGAAGCAGGACGAAATTAGGTGAGATAAGATTTAAGATTGACTTGAAGAAACTCGGACTGCCATAAACCAAAAAACAAATGGACTGATTAAAAGCTCAAGAGATGATTGTAAATATATAAAAAGCTAGATGTTAGACTAACTTGCAAGATCAGGGGAAGACATCATTAATCCTATTTCGGACTTAATAAATGTTCCGGTTTGTTGTTAAAAAGATATATCACTCATGTGGCAATATCCTGACGCTCTGAAAGTTGAAATTGCTTTAAATTATTTACATAATCCCGCTCGTACGGGAGTTTAGAATTAAATTAATGTTAACTAACTGAGAGGCAAACTAGTTTGTCATGATTGATATCCCAAACCCTGAGCGTTCGTATTGAATTGTGGTGATTGATGAACTTGGTACTACAGAATTTAGTTAAGAAGTTAATTAGTGAAACTTCTGTTTTTCTTACATGTTGTTGGAGTGATCCAATTAACTCCACTTCAACCAGTAATTTGCACATAGCAGATCGAAACCTTAAAGTAACTATGGGTTCTCCTACTAAGTGGAGGAATTCCTAAGCTAGGTAATTTTGAACAAGGCCGTGGACGTCATGGTGGACAACGCTATTATAAAATCTTTTTCCATTGGCTGAAAGGAAGATCCGGGTTTGATGAAAAGCACCTGCATGAGCAAAGCAGCGGGTATAAGTTGGTCATGATATAAACCGATTTTGTCTTTACGCTGCTCTGCTCGCGTAATCTACAAAAAAAAAACATTTATATTTTTTTCTCTACCTCTCAATTTAACCCGTCAAGCATCAGATTTCAGACACAATTGATTTTCCAATTGTCGTAGACTTCTAGAGGTATAACGCCGCATGACGGATTAATATACAAATTGACAATATTCCAAGCAAAAAGAAAGGGACGACTCTGTAAAACTAACCTCCTCCGCTTGCTCCCACGTACACCCTGCGCGCTATACCGTGATGTATTTTCGAAACCCTATTTGACCCTATTGGGGGACGATTTTGGAAAAGCTGTGTTAAATGTGTCCTATTATTTAAATTGAAGAATATGTGTACTAATTTTCGAGTCAATCGATCTTGAAAATAAAAAGTTTTATAGAAAATTTAACTGCCTATTTCACCCTCTTAGGGGTCAAATTTCGTAACATAAAACACTTAACAAGGAACATACCTTACAAATTATTAGACTGCTATACTTATCCCAGCAGTATGAATAATATTAAAGTAGTAATAAATTCGCCAATTTGTGAATACTCTTAGCTATAAATTCTCATCAGATTTTAAAAAAGTATGTAGTTACCAAACTTCAGATCAATTCAATTAAAAGGTATTTTTGGAGTCGGTGCTTCACTTTCTGTTGTTTAGCACAGTAGAGAACTTAATTTATTTTTGCCTTTTTAGTGTTTTGAAGTCGGTTTTTCATTTTTCAATGTCAAAGCTGTTAGCGTTATCGACCTGTCTGTCTCTCATTCTCTGGTTGAAATACAATTAAAAGTAATGTTTTTAGAACTTGACTGTTGTTAATCGAAGAGTTCCGTTCTCTACCTTCAAAAATTTTCATCAGGTCCAGATAAAAATTATATGAGACGAACCTGGAAGTATGTAGGTATAAAGAATTATCAAAATCGATTTACATTTGACTGAGATATCTTAGCTATCATACATAAAAAATAACATGTCGAATTGACAACCTCCTCCGTTGTTGAAGTCGGTTAAAATTAAGACGTATCTACCCACTGTACTAAAATTTATATTGAGAACATAGAGGCAGGAACCAAAAGTAATTTTACTAGAGAAACATCAATAATTATAAATCAGCAGATCGTTTTAATCCTTCGTAATGTTCAGTCAGCCATAATTAAACCGGTGCTGTGTCTTCGGTTCTCTCGATAAAAGCGCCAATAAATCAGTCTAGAATGAGAAAGCTGTGAGATAGAAGCGAGTTAGAAGTATATTCTATTGTCACTGTAAATTAAGCTTTGTTAACAGTAGATAAGGTTGATGAATTAGATCGATCATATACAGCGATCCAACTATTTCAAGTTCTTCACTATCAAAATTACATTTGCAGAGCGTTACATTTTGTTGTCTGTGTGGGCACATACCTTAGATCTAGAAAATAAATAAAATATTTTATTTAGTATAAATAGGGTTTACAGTGTACAGGGGAGATTGGTTGGTCATCCTCATACTAAAGCTTTAACCTATTCAGCCATTCAGAGCCATTTCAGAGCTCCGTAGCTTGATTCTTCGTAGGATAGCAATTTTCTGCTCGGTTTCATAGATGATAGGTCTTTTTCTAAGTCCACCCAGCTCTCTACTAACATCGTACCTAAATTTACGGCCCTAACAAAGATGTTAACAGGACTGTTGTGTTCGGTCAGTTGAAGGCAAGCTATTCATCAGTACCGCTGTGGTTGAGGAATCCGGGTGTACCTCGCTTCCATCTTCAGTCATCATCATCATTATCATCACATACCATCAGGTCAGACTAAGAGTTACCTTGTTAAGAATAAAATAAATCAATAATCCGGCTTCAGTCTTCGCCAGTTAAATTCAAGAAAGGGTTTCATTAGCGGTAGGAGATTCCTGTCGTTGCTGGTACAACGTGTTCTCCTAATCATCATGGAATAAGCAACGTGCAAGTGACACTCCGTTAAAAGGTTTTTGTAATCACCAATTAATTTGACGTCTACCGTCATATGGTAGGTAGAGGGTAGAGGCTATTCCAAAAAATGAAATACGACAGTTTTTGACGTAAATTACTTTGAAAACCGGCAAAATCCGTGTGTTTATGGGAGCTCTCTTCGAACCATTTCATATTGTGGCTATAGTACTTAAAGTGTTTGTGCAGCAATCAGGACTGAGTATTTACATGAGACTACCAACTATTCTGTCCTAATTTTAACCATTATATTCTTATTATGTGCCCAGACACTTTTCCAAATATAACCATTAAAATCCGATTTACATTAAACATTATTATTAGGATCCGTGTTTCATTTTTCGGGCAAAATAAGGCTTTTGCTGTTGCACCCGAAAAGCCGATCTTATTGTAACCGAATTATGTAGTTTTAAAATTACGCTTTATATATTGACGATTGTCAGTAGTTTAATTGTTCTTCTTTCATTCTTAACAAATTCAAAATTTAATAAATTTCATTCTTTACACAATTTGAACGATCAACAATTTGATGGGCATTCCTCGAGATCTTTTACTTTATTGGCCTCTGAAAAGGTTCTGTTGCAAAACCCAACATTTTCTCGTCGTAAACTTCGAAATAGGAAATATTTAAAATTATATTTCTGTTTCCTGTTACAAATTGGGGGAGCGACGGAACTGATATTAAGTTTAAGACTTATAAGAAGGGTATTATGCATTTTAAACTTTCTTATTTGGAATCATTCTTGTGTCAATCGAGTGGTCAGTGCCCTTGGTTTCTGGATAGACTTGAATTTTGGTAGGAGCATAATATTATGTTTGTATGATGAGTACGAATATTTGGTTCACGAGCCATGGATTTTGAACCCTTGGATTGGTTGTTGTTGTTGGAAGTTGGTTGATGAGCTTTCTTAATAAGCTTTTTCAATACTTCTATTTACTACTAAGATCTGATAGCCATTGCGTTTAGAAATCTGTGGCAATATCAAGAAATCACTTCATATTGTACTTGCATTGACATTCTGGAGACAAGATATACTTAATAGCTACGTTTCCCGTCACCAGGAACTAGTTTCATTTGTAAGTAATGTCACCTTTTTATCCTTTTGCATTGCAAGAAGTACGAAATTCAATTTTAAGCGCCCAATTAAATAATTTTACAGTCAGCAAATTATTATTCTATTATAGAAGGTTCTCAATTTATGCTCAAATCGGCCCGGTTTCTAACAAATTGCGGTGATCGTGACTTGGTTTTCAAAGTGAAGGGTGAAGTATTTATGAAAAATAATCTTGGATCAGTTAGTTGTATAACGGACAAGGTGTAATGATTAGATTTGTTTCAAAAATTTGACCGTCGTAATTTTAAATGACAGCTATTTGATGTTAATAATTACGGCCACTTAGTAGTAGCCACCGTTCTTGAAGGGAACCATTAACTTCTTAATGTGGCACCCAAAGAGTCTCTCTGTTTTGACTGTTCCACCTTATTAGCTAAGATCACCAACGAGTTGATTCCAAACTGTTTTGGTGCATATATTCTTTCTTATGTCAGTAGTTTCGTATGTCAGTAGTAGGTACCCTAATAATTTAAAACTACCTTTAGTGACTACTACGTCATATTCAAAAAAATGCTGACTACGCGTCCGGACGGATATACCATCTCAGTGGATGCGCCTCTAGGCTCATCAGACCACTGCCTCGTCCGGACCCAAGTGCACAGTGCGCAGCCTGATGCTCCCCGGCCAGCTGGGTGGCGTCGAGTGTGGCATTACAAGTCAGCAGACTGGGATGGGTTGCGTGAGTTTTACGCATCGTACCCGTGGAAGCAGCTCTGCTTCACATCAGATAATCCTGACACCTGTGCGGCTGCAGTCTCTGAGACGATACTGGCGGGTATGGAATGTTACATTCCTAACCTGCTAGTGGCCGCAGGCGTTAAGAGGCGACCGTGGTTTAATAGGCCATGCAGGGAAGCTCGCGAAAGCAAGCAGGCTGCGTTTGAGGCTTGGACCACGGCCCAAACCAATCAGGATCCCAACATCTCTGACGTGAAGCGGAAGTTAAACGCTGCTTCGAGGTCCTGTAAAAGAGTGATTGCCAGAGCGAAATTCGATTTTGTCGGCAGGATTGGCGATCAACTTGCAAGACACCCCTCCGGGAGTCGCGCTTTCTGGTCACTCGCCAAAGCTGCCGAGGGAAACTTTTGTAGGTCGTCCTTGCCACCACTACGTAAGCCTGATGGAAACTTGGCCCACAGCGCTAAAAAGAAAGCCGATTTACTAGGTGCTCTCTTTGCCTCGAACTCGACTTTGAATGACGGAGGTGCTGTACCACCTACAATCCCTTGGTGCGGCAACTCTATGCCGGAGATCTCTATTATGCAACGGGAGGTACGGCGTGAGTTGTTATCTCTGGATATTCATAAGTCGAGCGGGCCAGACGGCATACCGGCAGTGGTGCTTAAGCAGTGTGCTCCTGAGTTGTGTCCTGTTCTGACGCGTCTTTTCGCGCTTTCATACTCCACCAGGCAAGTTCCATCGTCATGGAAGACTGCCCATGTGCACCCGGTGCCCAAAAAGGGTGATAGATCAGACCCATCGAATTACAGGCCAATCGCTATAACCTCCCTTCTCTCAAAGGTGATGGAGCGCGTTTTAAATACGCAACTCCTCAGGTACCTAGAGGATCACGACCTTATCAGCGACCGTCAATACGGCTTTCACCACAGTCGCTCGACGGGTGATCTTCTAGTGTATCTCACGCACCGTTGGTCTCTTGCCATTGAGAGTCATGGCGAGGCATTGGCAGTTAGCCTAGATGTAGCGAAGGCGTTCGATCGGGTCTGGCACAGGGGTCTTCTTTCGAAGTTACCATCTTATGGGCTGCCTGAGGGGTTGTGCAAATGGGTCGCTAGCTTTTTGTCCAGCAGATGCATAAGAGCCGTCTTTAATAGGACATTAATAACTAGTTATAGATTTCATTCCAAATCATTTTAATGAATTTGTTGATAAATATTAATCCAGTTTTACTATAGTGATTTAGAGGGTAGAAAGATAGGTAGTGCATTATTGACAATATAATACTATCTCTGTCAGCCTATTTTCCGACAAATGGATAATTCTTTCCTAATACACTTTCGTAGTTTGCTCGATCGGTAGTAATTCTGCAAAGCAAAACAAATTAAACGCGAAAATATTTATGAAGCATAACTATATCACCATAGAGAAAGTTGTAGCGACCTCCGACTCCCCAAAATTGCTTCGCCGCCCGGAATATTGATGTTCCTTAAACACCCAGACACAATTTATAAGAACTTTGCGGGGTGAGAAGTTGCGTCCTAACTAATACAATAAATCAGGAATGGGAATGTACGTTAGTTCCCCAATAGGTTGGCTGGTCAACAAATCATTATCGAAATTGTGGGACATGGAAAAATGAGGGTTAGCCAGAAAATGTTATCGGCATATTTTTGGGCATTGCACTCCTTTGGGACTATTCTGCAACCTCAATTTACTAGGTGGTAGGCCCGTATGTAGGGACGTCTGGGTTCGTTGTACTTCTGATTAAAGGGAAAGGTAGCCAGTGTATTTACTAGGCATGGATGGCCTTTTATTTTCGATCCCAGGATGACAAAAAGCTTGTAATACCAAGTGATATTTTTCTTGTTATTGCAAGTGGCTAGCCATAGGCCGACTGGCTGGCTGAATGTTTTGTTTGAATGTCTTGCTATACATACTACTCGGTGAGGGTTCCCGGATTCGAATTCCGGAAGGAGTAAATGTTAGTATGATGAGTACAATTTGTTCATGAGTCATGGATGTTTTTTTGTAAGTACAATTTTGATTACATCCATAGAAATAAAATACTACTACTGCTTATTTATATTTATAGTTTAGAAATATGAGTATTTAAATTGTATGATCCAATTTAAATGTTTCTTTATTTGAAGTCTAAGTTTTTTTAGGACAAGTTAATGTCGCTACGAAGATAATTCTTAGTGCAGCCTGGTAAAAACAAACCATAAATACTAGACACTAATAACTATACACAATTATAGGTTTTTAATTGTCATAGGGTGTTACTCTGCGAGATAAAATCAGAAATGAGGACATCCGTAAGAGAACCAAAGTCACTGACATAGCTGTTAGGATTAGCAAATTGAAGTGGCAGTGGACAGGGCACGAAGAACGGACGGCCGGTGGGACGTTAAGGTTCTGGAGTGGCGACGGCGTACCGGAAAGCGCAAAGTAGGACGGCCTCCCACTAGATGGACAGACGACCTGGTCAGGGTCGCGGGGAGCCGCTGTATGCAGGCTGCGCAGAACCGTTTTATTTGGAGATCGATGGGGGAGGCCTTTGGTTAGCAGTGGACATCATAGGCTGATATGATGATGATGAAGACCCTCGGGGCTATTACTCGGCTTGAAAAATTTAAGTTTTGCTAAACATTAGAATTTTTTTTATATTAACAGATTTTTCCATTTTCTGCTTCTTCTTTTGATCTTGCTACCATAGAATAAATAAAATATACTGGTGGCCGTTTGTCACGCCGCACACGTGAATATTTGTGACCGCTCCAAAAAGCCTATGTCCTTTGTCATCATCATCATCACCATATTAGCCGAGAGACGCCCACTGCTGGGCATAGGCATGTCCTTTGTATGATGATGTAATTTGTTGTAATCTATCCCCATGCCATGTTTCATCAAAATCAGTTTTTAGACAGGCAGATATACATAATTACATTCGCATCCATAGTATTAGTATGGACTTACAGACATGTAATAATTAGCCTATCTTATATTTCACCGGCCCATTAATAGCCCCCTATTACCTGAAAATCCTTCGTTTCTTACCTGTGTTTTCTCTGCATATTCCGCAGCATTTGACTACTGTAAGATGCTCCGCCATTATTATAAATGGACTCACGTTTCCCTGCAAACTTCCTAGATAGTAAGCGTAGATAATAATAATGGACTGGAATATGCTTACTCAGAAATTTACCGTGAGTTTTTGAGTTTGTTATTTGTAAAAGACTTTAAACCTAATAAAGAAAACTTTCTGATTTCATCAGGTGCAAGGTTTAATACCATCATCAAACCCGGAGGGGATATATATATATATATAAAGGGGTTTATTAGTTCCTGTTGCCACAACCTTTAAAATCTCAGAAGAGGCAGATGTTTATGTGAGAAACACAAACAGTTATGGTCAAGAAACTACATACACTGCTAAACTACACTTACACAGGTATAACTTACTGTAGTTTGTAAAGTGCAAGTAGAATCTTATTTTATATTAAATTTTATATGTTAAGTGTCAGAATTTATTATTAGTGTTTAGTTGTTACATAGTAATAATACAAATTCAAAGAAAAGATTAAGGGGATACCTCGTGCACACTAGCGACACCAATTGATTGTTATTAATTATGGTGAATTTAGAACATAATAAACAAAACACTTTAGAGAATTGCTAAAGAACGATATTTGTAATTTTGAAAGATGCTTCTTGTATAAATTGTCTACCTATAAGTACTTAAACTTTTTTTTATTATTGTTAAAAGTTTCCACTTTATTTGAGGAGTTCGGTGGTGTAGTGGTTTGTGCGCTCTGGTTTCGATTACGAAAACCGGTTGTTACTGCAACCGCTTTAACCCACCAACCCGCATTGGGCCAGCGTGGTGGTGTTATGGCCCAATCTCCTCATGTGTTTCTCCCATGTTGGAAGGCCTGTGCCCAGCAGTGGGACGTATATAGGCTGGTGATGATGATGATGATGATGACCATCTTTAGTCATTTGGCGTTTTTGTTTACTATGTTCTATATTCACCACACTTAATATAAATCAAGTGGTTTCGCTAGTATTGACGAGGTATCGCCTTAACGGTGAAATGTGAAAATTTATCGTAGATGTTTAAATATTTTTCTAGTCGAATTATTTGCTCGGTTTATAACACAATATGACTATTTAATTTTTCTTAGTGCGGCATAATTGTAAAGTTCCATTTAGAATCATCGTAGCGTTGACTGTTTGTCAAGCCATGAAGAATTACAAGAATATGATATTAATAATCATCACAGTTACACTTGCTATAAAACACTAGCACTAGGTGCTGGACCTGTATGTAGGGTCGTCTGGGTAGGTACCACCGCCTTTCTTATTTCAGCTGTGAAACAGTTCGCTGTGTTTCGGATTGAAGGGAAAGGTAGCCAGTGTAATTACTGGGAATGGACGGCATTTCATCTTAGGCCCCAGGATGACAACGCACCTGCAATATCAAGTGACTTTTCCTTGTTATTGCAGGTGTCTATAGGCGGCGGTAACCGCTTACCATCAGGTGGGCCGTCAGCTTGTTTGTCATCCAGTAGTATAAAAATAAAAATAAATAAATAAAAGCAGATTCGCGATTACCATTGAAACAAATAAATAATCGAAAGTGATGAAAAAATACCGCCCAAAAACTCGACAAAGTTGAAATATGTTATCGCAGTAATCAATCGCCGTTTCAATTAACTTCTGCTAATCAATCGTTGAAAAACATCGTATCGCACTAAATCAACCAGAATTACAACGTAATTCAAAAAGTTCACACTTTAACCGCTATAATAGTACGAACTGACCTTACCAAACATAAGCTTGAGTCTGAACGATCTCGGGACCTTAGCAGAGAAGTGTCTTCACGGAACTGGGTGTTTTCACCAAATAGATAGGAAGGTAGTGTGGAGACGCTAATAGTTGTGTGCAATGTGGAAATGAAGGAAAGTCGAGGAAGATCCCGTGGCCTGATTAATGTTATTGTAGACTACTATTAGTCCATTAGGATCAACGAAGAAGGAAAAATAACCTGTAACAAAGTACGTTATTCAAGACCAGTGACCTTTTCGAAACCAATATTTTAGGATCATGTCACTTCAAATTTCAAAATGTGCTTCTTTATATTTCTATTACATCCCTAATGCGCAGCATTATACTCTAATGAGCAGCGCCAAAACAATATAATCGGCCAAGTGTGAGACGGACTCGCGCACAATACCCGTACCTTTATCTATAAACAAGCGTCTTCCTGTTGCCGTTGTCGGGAAAAAATAAGCAAAAAAATCACGTTTGTTGTATGGGAGCTCCCTTAAATATTTATTTTATTCTGTTGTTATAGCGTCAACATAAATACATCATCTGTGAAAATTTCAACTGTCTAACTCATCACGGTTCATGAGATACAGCCTGGTGACAGACGGAAGGACAGACAGCGGAGTCTTAGTATTAGGGTCCCGTTTTACCCTTTGGGTACGGAACCCTAAAGCAGCTGTCTAATCTTTTAGTGAATCATTCCTTTTGCTACGTAGCAGGAGGAATGATTGAGTCTTTAAGAAGTAATCTCTTATTTAACTGATTGTCATGGACAGACGGTGTCAGTATTTCGCGGCTACTAACTAGTGAGCTCCATTCAAACCCTTTCGATATTGTGCAAAAAGTACCTACAGTGTTTCTGCATCATTAGGACTGGGTATGTAGACAATAAGAAATACCCTGACAAGACCTAAAGTTGAATTATTCATAGCAACTTTCCCAAACACTAGTTTTGATATATTTCTAAATACCTAGCCAAAAATAGAATCATTATCTTCTGTTTACATTTTCACTATATCACGTATATCAAGGAGAGCTTCACCCCCTTCACTATCAATGGAGTGCGATCTCCTTTGATAAAACAAACAAAAAAGTTGTAAAGGATTTATTTCGAAGGGAACCTTTTCCTTGCCTACCTACATCTATACTTTATCCTCAACAGGACGTTCGATAGCGGGAAGGCGATATAGGGGCAATTTCCCATCTCCAATACTGCCCGATCGGGGGTTTATACGCATGTCTATTTCGTTAGCTTTTTATTATTTTTAGAGAGTGGGAAAGGTTTTAAGTGCTTTCTTTGATTTGCTAGGACAATGATCTAGTTTTGAACGCAGAACTGTGTTCCGTAGCCAGGTAACGAAGGCAGGTTTATTGCAATTGAACCATATACATAATTAATAACATTAATATACCTATACCAATATTAAGGTCCGTAAAAAGCATGTTTCAGAAAATGCCCAAAAAGTAACATTTGTACTAAAATACAAACAATATTTTATTTACCTCCACGACAGTTAAAATATTTTGCTATAATGATAAACTGGACGATAGGACTTCAGCTATCATCTCTCTCTCTTAAACTCTGCTTTTCTGTGATGCTTAGGCTATTGTCTAGCTAGATGGTCTTTTATATTATATTATTATTTTATCACCCTCATCATTTCAGCCGAGAGACGCCCACTGCTGGGCATAGGCCTCCCCCAAAGATCTCCATACCGATCGGTTCTGCGCTGTCCGCATCCATCGGCTTCCCGCGACCCTCACCAGATCGTCGGTCCACCTTGTGGGAGGCCTACCAACGCTGCGTCTTCCGGTACGCGGCCGCCACTCGAGGACCTTTCCGCCCCAACGGCCGTCAGTCCTTCTTGCAATGTGGCCTGCCCACTGCCACTTGAGGCTCGCAATTCTTCGGGCTATGTCGGTAACCTTAGTTCTCCTGCGGATCTCATCATTTCTGATTCGATCACGCAGAGAAACCCCGAGCATAGCCCTCTCCATTGCCCTTTGGGTGACATTGAGCCTTCTTACTAGGCCGATTGTAAGCGGCCACGTCTCAGTTCCGTAAGTTGTGGAGGTTCGATAGTGGTGAAGCCCGATGATTGTGTAAAACTATCTTCAAATAAAAGCCGCGAAGATAAACACAATAAACTATATTCTTTTAAATTATAAATTCACACGTAAAAATATATTTGTCAATTCACAAAATTAAAATATGACAAGAAGAAAACAGAACAACACATTTTTACTATGAACCGAAAAATAGTATTTATACTGAAAACTAACCAGCCAGCTGCTGCTACTTACAACCTTAACATCCACCCCACCTTGCAGTGCGGGCACCTACAATACAGCAATGCAAAACCAAGGAAAACAAAAGTATTCGCAAATCTATAAATCTAGTCTACGGGGAACCCTCACTGGACGACCACTACGCGTGACAACTGGACGAACATCATCCCCCAATGGACTACCCCTACTGTTAAGCTCAAGGGGGTACAGGCGTTGATATGCTCTCACCCTTTCACCCATACTTGTGCGCAATTGAGCAACTCTACCATGACCGTCAGAGCCAGTCATTATCTTCAGCACGAGCCCAAGAGGCCAATTCACACGCTTTTCATTATCGCTGCCGATCAACACAACGTCACCCTCTTTTACAAGTCGCGTGTTATCGCTCGTACTCTTATGAACGAGCAAAGAAAGATATTCACTCCTAAAACGTAGTCGCAAGTCCTCCGTAAGCTTCTTTATGTAACGCCACCTTGCAGTCAAACCATTAACATGAGAAATATCAGACAATTGTGTCTCCGCACCCACAGAACCCAAAAACATTGCTGGCGTTAATGGAGTCAAGCCTTCCGTATTGTCAGTAATATACGTTAACGGTCTGGAATTTATAATTGCTTCGACCTCGCAGATTATCGTGGTCAACTCAGTCTCATGAAGCGATGCCTTTCCCAGAACGCGACGTAAAATATCCTTCATAGTTCTAATCATCCTTTCCCAAAACCCACCCCACCATGGCGCTGCCGGCGGTATAAAGCGCCATGAAATTTTGTTTGCTTGGGATGCTTCGGATATTTTAGTCCATTCAATATTGGCAAACAAATTGCTCGCACCTCGAAAATTTGTTGCATTGTCGCTGTATATAATTTTCACTGCGCCCCTTCTCGCCAGAAATCTGCGCAATGCCAAAAGAAAATCCTCCGTGGACAGCGACGTGCATAGCTCAAGATGTACGGCTCGGTACGTAGCGCACGTAAAGACTGCAATCCAACATTTCTTGTTACTACGCAACAATAAATATCCTGCAAAGTCAATACCTGTTACCGCAAAAGGTTCTCCACACGTGATACGATCCACCGGTAACGGAGCTTCTGGTGCAGCACAAGCCTTAGCACTGTACCTCTTGCAGACGACACATTGTTGTACAATTCTTTTTGCTATGCGCCGTATTCCGATTATCCAGTAATTTTCCCGGAGTTTATTAATTAAAGTTTGGGAACCAGCGTGTAGAAATTCTATATGCTTCTGCCTAATTAACCGCTCAACAATAAAACTCTTGCCCGGTAGTAATACAGGATATTTAAAACTATTTACATCGTCGCAGAGTGTTAAACGTGTCTTGACGCACATCAAACCTTCAGCATTCTTAATAGTTTGTAAGCTTAATCCTACGACTTTATCTGTATTGCAAAAATGCTCTATCTGCAATATTCTTACTAGTCGTGTCTCTGCATCTGTAAACTCTTCGGCTGTTACTCTTGATCTACCTCTTCGATGACGTAACCACCTGAGACACCAAGCGACTGTTCGTACTATCTTCGAATACTTACTAAAATAACTTAAACGTTCTGAAAATTTCTCTGTAATAACTTCTAACAGACAACTTCTCTTCACTTCCTTCTCTACTTCTTTATAATCTGGCGTAGGATTCGACACTGGCCACTCGTTTTCTGGCTTCATAAGCCATTGCGGACCCTCAAGCCATCGACTCTTCAGAAATTTTTGCGAGTCACATCCACGCGAAGGTAAATCGGCAGGATTTTCCACACCTGCTATATGTCGCCAATCATTTGCGTCAGTTCTTTGCACAATTTCTCTCACTCTATTATGTACAAATGTATTTAGACCCACCTTTCTTCGTATCCAGGCCAAAACAATGCTCGAGTCAGTCCAATACGTCTCTGAGCACTCTAACTCTAAAGCCAACTTCACTTCGGCCGCTAACCTGGTACCCAAGACTGCCGCTATAAGCTCAAGCCTAGGGATCGTAACTGACTTTAACGGAGCTAGCCTCGCCTTCGCCATTACCAACTGCACACTTACCTCATCTCCACACTGCGATCTCAGATATACACATGCGGCGTAGGCAAACTGACTTGCATCACTATATACATGTATCGAATTTTTATTGTTGCTAAACTTACTTCTACTGAGGCGCCTTGGAATTTGGAAGGATTTTAGCGCGCTTAACTGATCTATCCACTCTTTAACCTTGGCCCTTAACAGCTCTGGAAGTTCACTATCCCAGTTAATCTTCAAACTCCAGGCTTTCTGTAAAATCAATTTTGGCACAATCGTTATCGGGCAAACAAAGCCTAACGGATCGAAAATGCTTTGAGCTATTGACAGCAAATATCTTTTGGTTACCTTAGTGCCGTTCGCTATTCTAGGTATTTTCACGTGAAGTGTATCACATCTCGGATCCCAAATTAATCCTAGAACAGGTGCACTGACAACATCTGGATCCGTTATCGCCGGACCTGTCACCCAGCAGCGCAAGTCAAACTGACCCTTCTGCATTATTTCCTTGGCATCAGAAATAAAGCTTCGCATCTCTTCGACAGAATCCACACTCGTAACACAATTGTCCACGTAAAAACTTTTTATAAGTGTGGCGGCAGTGTGCGAATCTTTAAATGTGTCCAAGTGATACATTATCGTCGCAGCAAGCAAAAACGGACTTGTGGTAACGCCAAAAACTACTCTACAATGGCGAAATGTTTTCAATCTCCATTGAGAACCATTTACATCATGCCACCATAAAAATTTTAAATAACGTCTATCATCCGGATCGACCTTTATCATAAGAAAAGCCTTTCTAATGTCCGCTATAATGCCTATCGCGCCTATTCTAAATCGAATCAACAACTTCGGTATCAGTTCAATTAAATTTATACCTCTATCCAAACATGCATTAAGAGAAAATTCACTCTTCTCTGCAGATGAAGCGTCGAACACGGGCCTAATTTTAGTAGTCAAGTTGTCCTCCTTGACTACGGCATGGTGCGGCAGATAGTGTCCACACTCCGAGTCGTCGTTATCAACTTCCTCAATAATACCCTCGGCCTCCCACTCCTTAAACACGTTACCATACTCCTCTACAATACCCATTTTCTGTAACTTTGCTGTCGTCGATTGCAGACGCTTAAGAGCTAAGTTGTAATTAGTGGGGAGAAACTCAACCGTTTCCTTAAAGGGTAACTTCACTTCATACCGCCCATCAGGCTGACGCTTCACCGTATTATGAAAAAAAAGCATTACCTCAGAATCTCTTTCGCATCGTTCTTTGACTTCAACTTCGTCTCGTATGCCTAGCGTTTCAAGCTTCCATAAGTCTTCTACGTCAAATGTACAATGAAATGTATTTACACTATTTACAGAGCAATATACACCCGCTGTCGGCCCCTGGATAGTCCAACCCAGCTTAGTCTCAGTTGCGAGAAGGTTGCCTTCAATTAGTACTGATCGTCCAGTGAGGAGTGAACCTATAAAATCAGAACCAATGAGTAAAGAAATCTCAGTTTCATCGTTACTACAGTCAGACAAAAAAATACCTTCGTTTTGCAATCTAGACATAATACGACCATTATTTAATTTAGGTATATATGCACAGATAGTACCTTGTTCTAACACATTCAATTGACATTTATAACTATAATCTAAATTATGTACAGAAATAGAAAACATATTATGACATTGTCTTTTTTTAACATTACCACCAAACAAGTTATGTACAAGTTGCTTACTACCCGTCGCCTTTAACCCTAATTTGCGCACTACAGCGCTCGAAATAAAAGAGCGCTGAGCTCCAGAATCAATTAGCGCTCTGACAGTTACTTCCTTACAACCATTTCTAATTTTAACCTTTAAAGTCTGTAAAAGCACTAAACATTCACTATTTGAAAAATTTGTAATATTTACCTTAGAGTCAGTGACAGTTTTTACCTCCTTACTAACCTCATTGCACATAATTGGGTAGTGTCTTTTAGCACAAACCACACACTTCGGATGCTTTCTACAAGTCGCTGCCCTGTGACCCACGCACAAACATATCAAGCAGGCCCTTTTGTTCTTCACGTACTCTACTCGCTCACCTATGGACATATTTACAGCTTTAACGCACTCGGAACTGTTATGCGTGTTGACGTCACACCACAGACATTTGCTATCGTATTTCGTTTGCTTTAAGTTTCGGTTCTGTGACTCTTTCTTACACGACGAAGCTGCTAAACATGCTGCCGAGGGAGTTTTGGCCGACGAAGAAACACCATCCGCGCCGTGAGCTAAACTAATCATTTCTTCCGACTCTACCTCCTTCTTTAGAAACTCTAGCAGATTCTCAAGATTATTATCCTTACCGCTTGGCCTCGACCTATTCCAGGCCCTCAATGTATCTTCTGGAATAGCGGATTCTACCATGGGGAACAAAAATACATTATAATTTTCCTGCGTCATACCCAATGTTTCTAGAGCTAAAATCTTTGTCATTAATCTGTCATATAGAATACCTACTGGCGTAACGCCCCTGGTCTGTACAAGCTTCAATAGTTCCCGGACATAAAATTGCACGATCACATCTTTCCTACCAAATCTCAGCTTCAACTGCTCTAGTGCCTTATCATAGTTTTCACCAGTAGGCGGAAATGTGCTGACTACGTCTTTAGCCGCCGATCCTGGCTCCATACATTGCAGAAGGTACTGGATTTTGTAATCGTTGTGTAAATTCTCATCTGCATCTATTTTTTTAAACTGAGACCAAAACCCTAGCCAGTTCTCAATTTTGCCATCGAATTTTGGCAGTTCTATTTTTGGTAATTTTAGCATAATATTACCATCAACTGAACAGACGCAGCTCTTCTCTGAATTTTTTAAACTATGAGGTGAATCGACAGATACATTAATAAATTCATTCACCTTACCTTGCAAATTGAAAAAATCAGATTCATACTCATCCGCTGCGTCCACGTCCATTTGTATAGCCTCCTCATCTCTATCACCATCCTGGAGCCACGCGTCTAGTAAAGCGTTTTGAGTTGCGTAAAGACTTTCATGGCGCAACTTGAGCCTCTCAAACTCTGCTGAAATCGAAACTTTATCACGGGCGGTTTCAGCGAATAAATTAATTAACTTTCCCTTACACATCGTGAATTGTCTCCTTTGAATTTTTCTACGGGCTTTCAACGTCTCAATTTCCGTCACGGTCGCCATAATGTGGAGGTTCGATAGTGGTGAAGCCCGATGATTGTGTAAAACTATCTTCAAATAAAAGCCGCGAAGATAAACACAATAAACTATATTCTTTTAAATTATAAATTCACACGTAAAAATATATTTGTCAATTCACAAAATTAAAATATGACAAGAAGAAAACAGAACAACACATTTTTACTATAAACCGAAAAATAGTATTTATACTGAAAACTAACCAGCCAGCTGCTGCTACTTACAACCTTAACATAAGTCATCACTGGCAACACACACGAATTAAAGACTTTCGTCTTGAGACACTGCGGTAGTTGGGCCGAGAATATGCTGCGAAGCTTCCCGAACGCTGCCCAGCCGAGTTGGATCCGTCGATTGACCTATTTCTGGAAGTTGGACTTACCAAGTTGGACTATTTGTCCCAGGTAAACATATTCGTCAACAACTTCCAGTGTAGAGCTTCCAACCTTTACAGGAGTGGGTACGACATGGGAATTCGACATTATTTTCGTCTTATCCATGTTCATTTTAAGACCCACTTGTTGGGAGACTCTACAGAGGTCGTCGAGCATTGTGCCCAAGTCTTCCAGGTTTTTAGCCATGACTACGATATCATCCGCAAAACGAAGGTGAGTCATGTACTCGCCGTTTATGTTGATGCCAAATCCTCTCCAGTCCAAAAGCTTAAACACATCCTCCAACGCGGCAGTGAACAGTTTCGGCGATATAACATCGCCCTGTCTCACACCTCGCTGAAGACGTATTGGTTCCGAGTTTTGGTCCTGAAGGCGGACTGACATAGTGGCGTTTTCGTACAGTGACTGCAGCACTTGGATGTACCGATAGTCTATTTGGCATCTCTGGAGTGACTGAAGCACGGCCCAGGTCTCGACAGAATCGAAGGCTTTCTCATAGTCCACGAACGCTAAGCATAATGGCAGGTTGTACTCTTCGGTCTTCTGTATAACCTGCCGCAGCGTATGTATGTGGTCTATGGTACTAAAACTTTTCGGAATCCGGCTTGTTCGGGAGGCTGGAAGTCGCCGAACCTGCGTGCGAGACGATTCGTTATAACTCTCGAAAACAACTTGTAAACATGACTCAGGAGCGTGATGGGTCTATAATTCTTCAATTGGGTCCTGTCACCCTTTTTGAAGAAAAGTGTCACCACGCCCCCATGCCATGCCTTTGGCGTTTCACCCTCGAGGATGATGGAGTTAAATAGCCTCTGAAGCGCTCTCAGGACTGGTCGTCCACCTGCTTTCAAAAGCTCCGCTGTAACTCCATCGTCGCCCGGCGCCTTGTTGTTCTTAAGCTGTTTGAGAGCTACACTAATCTCGTACAGGCTGACGTCCGGGATATCTTCGGTGTAATGTCGGGTTAATTTGGCTCTCGGATCGGTGGCCTGAGTGACAGGTGTGCGCGATGTCGCGTAGAGCTGTCCATAGAAGTTTTGAATCTCGGCCAATAGCTCAGGTCGGGATGTAACCAATCTGCCGTCCTCTGTCTTCAGCTTCGTCAGCAAACTCTGTCCAAGCGTCAGATCCCTGGTGAACACTTTTGAGCCCCTGTTCCGCTCGATTGCCTCTTTAATACGTTCAGTATTAAATCGGCGCACGTCTCGGGTTAGGGACTTGGAGATCTGTTTGTTGAGCTGCCGACGAGCGTCTTCAGAAGACTGCAGTCCACGTCTTTCCTCCATGAGCTTTAATGTTGTGCTGTGTGTGAATTGTGTGTTGTGGAATGCCGTCGCCACCCGGGGATTCTTAGCACCCCTGGTCCCGGCGACTCGCCAACGCCCGTCAACGCCGGCACGGCTTCCGGTACCGCCGGGCACTTGGGGCCTTGGGTTGTAGAAATTCATGGGGGGGTTTGGGCCATCTCCCACCACGCTGGCCCAGTGCGGGTTGGTGGGGAGCGCCAGAGCCTCGTCTGTCGGTCGGCAGGGTGCACCACGTGTAGGTGAGGTTGGCTTGGATCCCGTGAGGTGTTGTTTGGGACCCCTTACACCCCCACCCTCAGTCAGAAGAAATGTTATCATTTTCATGAAGATTATCTACTTTTTTTAATAAACATCCTTCTCAGCTTTTCTGAACGTCTACTGCGAGTCACCCCAAGTATAAATTTTCCTTTATGTTTGTACGTTAGTTAAGTCGTCACGGTTTCTTGTAACACAGTCTAACAGGTATTTAATATTTTTTTATACAACTAGATGACAAACAAGCTGAAGGCCCACCTGGTGTAAGCGCTAACAAGGAAAAATTACTTGATATTGTAGGTGCGTTGTCATCCTGAGGTCTACGATGAAATTCCATCAATTCCCAGTAATTACACTGCATATTAACCCTAAGTCCGTATTCGTAATTGCAGTTTCGTAATTGACTACGAAAGAGGAATTATTTTTCGCTGTTTCGTAATTAACTTTCAAACAAGAATTTATTTGCCGTTTCCGTAAAATCGAGTATTTTTTCCTCATTCGTAGTTAATTACTAAACACATTCCTTTTTGTGTTTTCGTAATTAATTATTTTATTAATTAAAAAAGATTTTATTTAACATGTCGTAACTACAAAAACCTTCTAAATCTAAGGAAGCACTTGCTCCTGATTTCGCTTATCGTTCGCAACCTAGCACGTCATCAGGTACCTATTCTAAGCTAAACTTTAATTACAATACTTAATACAATTCTTAATTTAACACTACTAATTCTTACAATAATTACAAAAATAAAAAATGCTACTTACTTTACTTTAATAATTTAAAAAAATAGTTATACAAATAAACATAATTTTCCAAATTCACAAATTCAAACAAATACAATAAATAAAATGCCCGTTATTAATATCACGTACTTACAATCAAAATAGGAATGCAAGTAAATCACCTTTTGGAATATATTACCCTAGATGCAGAGTTTCAACGCATAGTTTGAGACAGTGTACAGAACTACACTTCCCAATTTGCTTTAAGTGTGGCAAAACTGGAGTTCGCTACCCTGAATGCACTGAATGTCATAAACCTAACTTAAATTCAAAAAACTAAATGCTTTGGATTGCAGCAACGATGTAGAAACTAAATGTACAAGTTCCGTTTATGAATAAAGATTGGAAAGAATGGTTAGATTTCATATCGAATTTTTTTTCTTATTACACTGTTTTTCAATACAAAACACTAAAAATCATTATTTGCCCTATGCAAATGAAATTGTAGCTGACATGCCTATGACTGGATCACTCGATAGCGGATAATGTTTTACATCATGTGATCATGTGTTTTTATTTATGTTATTTATATATTTTTTTCCTTTTTTAAAATCTTATTTCGTAGTTAATTACGAAACTCGATAACGGAAACGGCAAATAAATTCTTGTTTCATAGTTAATTACGTAACAGCGAAAAATTTCTCTTTCGTAGCCAATTCACTTCGAACGCAGAAGAAAAATTTTATTTCGTAATTAAATACGAAACTCGATTACGGAAACGGCATTAATTCTTGTTTGATAGTGAATTATGAAACAGCGAAAAACAATTCCTCTTTCATTGTCAATTACGAAAACCTAGTAAGGGCATATTATTATAACGGCTTCTTGCATTGATAAATATTATATTTGTAACAAAGAGTAGAAACAGCACTGTGTACACTTTATCTAAGAATAATTTTTAATGTTTTTCATTGAATTTTTAACAGTATAATATTTGGTTATAAGAAAAATCTTTACATCGGTTGTCCCAGAACTCCGAAATAAATTTTAGAATTCTTGGCTTGCGGGAGGTCGAATCAGCGTCTTGATATAAATGACAAGTAGATCAAAGGATCCAACCCAAGACCATGTTCAACAAATCCATCAACACTTAATGAAGTTAAATAGGATTTACTCCTAAATCTAAACCCCATTTAGCTTACGCTAAAGCAATTTTTTTTCTATCATCAAAGTAAGAAGTTAAAGCTAAGTTGAGCACGATAAGAGAATTTGATCAAACGCTTATCTAGAATCCACTTAGCGAAGTTTAACCGCGTTTCAAGTTAACCGTTAATTACAGAAGTTTTGAGTAGATTACAAACAATTGTTTTTATTGGATGTTCGTGTATTGAATTGCTTCAAACTAATTTTAGTGGTTGATTGAGTTCGTGCTGGTGAAATTAATTTTTGATATTTTAGTTATAACTGTGTCATGATGGATGTGAAACTAGAAAAATAATGTAGCAAAATATAAAGAAACACAAAGGTACTGTCGCCACTGACCTTCTTGGTTGCACTCACAGTACCTACGTCGACATATTTAATCTGTCAAGCGGCGTTATACCTCTGGAGGTCTACGACAATTGAAAAATCAATAATGCCTGGATTCTGATGCTTGACGGGTTAAAAAAGTATAAAATGTCTCATTTTGTCTTGGAAACATAAATATGGAAAATTATAAGTATTTTAATGTTCACCTTGAGATCTTAATCGAATATTAAAACATATTAAGTCTACTTTTAATATATCTCACAGTATATTTTTTTTATATTTATCTTTCAAAATAACTTACTAGGTGGTAGGCCGTATGTAGGGTCGTCTGGGTAGGTACCACCGCATTTCTTATTTCAGCAGTTCGCTGTGTTTCGGATTGTTGTGGAAGGTCGCCAGTGTAATTACTGGGCATGGACGGCATTTCATCTTAGGTCTCAGGATGACAACGCACCTGCAGTATCAAGTGATTTTCCCTTGATTTGCAGGTGTCTATAGGCGGCGGTAATCAGCTTGTTTGTCTTCTAGTTGTATAAAAAAAACTATTAGTATTACACAGTACTTATTGCCAATATGATATAAAATAGACTACTTGAGCAAGTTTACTACAACACTTACTTAACTTTGGTGAGTTTACACATACTTAAAACATCTTTATCTTTATCTTTCTTGCAAGTCACTACATGTTTCAATTGTAACACTAGCACATAGTATTGTCTGTGCATGTAAGTAACACCCTGTAGGGGCGTAGCAATTTATTAGCTTACATAAATATAACTAAAGCTGATAATTATATTTAACATATTAAAACCTTAACTATTATCACTACAATCATTTAAATAAGTAACATTATAAACTAAATATTAATAATTATTTTCATAGGTATGTTAGTAATTACCGGTAATTACAACATAATTATATTTTTAATCATGCTCATGTATAGTATATTATTTATGACATTTTTTCGTATAATTAATACCATTATATTATTTTTGATATTCTCTCATTTCAAAACTTTCACATTAATTAATCGGCAGTTTATATAAAAACTTCAATCACATATTTTTATCCTGGAAGAATTCAGACATATTGTAATAACTTTTATTGATGAGATATTCTTTTAACTGTTTTTCAAAGGCTTTATTTTTTTCCAAATTTTTTATGTTATTGGGAATATGGTTGTATATTTTAATTGCCGTGACGTGTGGAGAGTCTGGATGAGATTTTGGTAGCGGTTATTACGTTTTATTAATGTAACTGGAGAGTATAAATCTGTATGTTTCTTAACAAATTTGCAGGCTTCAAAGATGTATAAACACGTGAGGGTCAGTATTTTAAGTTTTATGAAGTACGGTTTACAGGAGTCTGTTTGTTCTATATTAGTTAGTATTCTGATACATTTTTTTTTGAAGAACAAATATGTCGCGAGCATTTTTCATCCTTTTTAGGCGTGGCGAATTAACTTTCAATGTAGGTATGGGACTTACGGAAACGTGACGAGTTTATTTTATGGCGAGCTCTCAATAACCCGAACGATATGGCTGAAGGAACAAAGCGGCAACTAAAATTTGAGCCACTTCAAGCTTCTTTTTGATACCTCAAGCGATCAATACCGATCAAGAAACGTAGCATGAAAAATTAAAAGCATAAAAACCTTATTTAAAAAAAGCTTTTATTAAAATGCTCTAAAAAGAAGAAAATAAATTTTTCCTATAAAATTATAACTATAAACTATATATAAAATTTCATGAAAATCAGTCAAGCCGTTTCCGAGAAGTATAATAAGAAATAATAATAATAATATTTATACACTCACACCTATTATCTTGCCGAAAGTAAGCATCATTAAGAGCTTGTATTATGGATACTAGATAACGGATAAATAATTATAATAATATGTATATAAATATTAGAAATATACTAAACAAACATATAAACATCCATGACTCGTAAACAAATGCTCGTACTCATCATACAAACATTTGTTCCTACCGGGATTCGAACCCGGGACCTCTTGACCGAGTAGCCTGGGGTACAGACCACTCGGCCAGCCGGTCGTCAAAGTATGGTTACTAAAACTGTGAGTCGAGAATTTTATATATAATATAAAAGCTTGTCGCTCAATTAAATAGGTAGGTACTAGTTTATTTACACAAGTGAATCGCGCGACAAGCTTTTATGATCATATAAATTGTGTATAATGAGGTTATTAGTTTAAAGTTTATTTGCTTAAAGTATAGCATAAAGTTGGTTTGATTTGTTTAAGTGGTCATATAAGGGAGGGTAAGATTTTAAAGGTAAATTTTTTATTCTTCTTTTTAGAACATTTAAATATAAGCTTTTTTAAAAAAAGGTTTATTTGCTTCTAATTTATTTTTTAGTTATCACTGGCTAGGTTTCTTACATTTGATACCCTTAATGCAGAAGTGCATGAAAAATAGCTATTCCGCCATCTTGGATGTTCACCCATGTAGTATTTAGAATGACGTCATAATATTTTTCAAGTTACTCTCAACAAGCCCTTTCATTTGATACCCATATTGTAGAGATGCATTTAAAATAACTATTCCGCTATCTTGGTTGGTCCGCCATATTGGATTTAGAATGACGTCACACAGCTTATCGTGTATTGTGATCCAAACTAAACGTATATACAAAATTTCAGCTCAATCGGTTGAAGATATCTGCTTCAATATCGAGTAGCAAGATTCCACCGTAACATAAGCAAGTTAAATAAAAGCTTTTAAAAAAAAGATGAAAAACTTAGTGCCCGACATTGAGGCTTCCTTTTCAGTCAGCAGAAATAGGATCCCGTTAAACCATGATGCATTTCCATCTGTATACCAAGAAATACATTCAGAAAACCAATCTCAATTCTTTTGCAATTGCTAATGATGTTAAAGCTTGTTGTTATGACATTAAACTTGTCAAGCATCAGATTTCAGACGCATTTTTTTTTTCAATTTTTATAGCCCTCCGGTGGGGTGACGCCGCTTGAGGGATTAATGCGATTTAGCGAAGACCAAGGATATATTTTCTTTGCAGTAGATCTTGGGACAATGATTGGAATACACATAGCATATCTTCAGTCTTCCTTTAACCAGGATCGCTGTAAAGTAATCGAAACGTCGCGTCATGTATAAAGTAATAAAGTAGCATCTCATTCAAAGCCGTTTTATTTCAAATTATTATTCTTTTTCTAAATTTTTAGCTATGGTCACCTATCCAAAGCTACTTAAAAGGTATTAAACTAGAAAGCACTTACCCATCTTACCTCATTAATCCACTCAATTTCAGCCTATTTTATACCTTGAATCAAAGCACATCTCTGTCGAACCTTCAAAGGCTGTAAGCGGCCAATTTGCATGCTATGGCATTGGTCTTGCTTGCTTAGTGGATTCTGCTAACTAGTTTAAGACTAGTGGTGTAACAGTCGATTAATTAATGTTTAATCGATATCCAAAATATTTATTTATTTATTTATTTATTTCATCTTAGCATAATTCCATCCTTACAGTTAACACCAATACGATAGAAAAGCATTACATATCTACATACTTAATATTAATAACATAAAATTAACAATGTTATCGTTGTAAATTCGTTCAACGAACAGGAAAAAATATCTACTCTCTCAGCTATTCGGTTGAAGGTGCGCAGCGCACGCGTCATTGGAGCGTTTTGTTGTAATTTGGTGCGAGCGTCGGGCATGCATAGCAATGGCGGCCGTCGACGGCGCCCCACATATCCGTCAGGAGCATTTAGCCTTATCAAACTAAGTATATAAAACTTATATAAACAATACAATTATTATTGTAATGACGTGCTCAGACAAGTGTTTAAAATTAATGAAAGATGTTTAGCTTTATTAGGTCTTTGTATATTATTGTTGACCTTTATGTATTGTAATACCTATATTGTGATGGTGCATTGTCGGACAGCCTTTAAATACAGTAAATATTCTTATCATTAGGTACTTATTGGTACTTTAATATACCTTTTTTATACTCTGTGCGACACTGCGCTGCTAAATACTATTACTGTGTAATTAAACATTGTAACTTAATGATTGAAAAGAGTGACTACACGAGTTTGTTGCCGGAATCTTCTCGGTAGTTCAACTTTTGGAACCGGTGTAAATTCAGACAGACTGACAGACAGACTGACTGACAGACAGACTGACTGACAGACAGACTGACTGACAGACAGACTGACTGACAGACAGACTGACTGACAGACAGACTGACTGACAGACAGACTGACTGACGGACAGACAGACTGGCTGACTGACGGACCGACGGACCGACAGACAGACCGATAGACAGACTGACATAACATTCTTAGCTTACGTAGATGCAGATAAGACAGAGAGACAAACATTATGAAATTGTTAGTTAGTTAATATTATTTTTATGTGATAGACTTAAGGGGTTTTTTGTTGACGATTCGAAAGTGCTTCTTGGGGGCCTAATTGAATAAAGATATTTTCATTTTCATTTAAGTAACGCCGGGTTGTGAGCTTTTCCACGAATGAGCTTAAAAATGTATAAAAGTAGGGCTAAGTCTCTTCGCACACTCAATTGAATATATCCCACCATGCCAGCAACAAATAAGGTAGGATACATTAGAGGGTAATAAGGATAGACACCATAGAGCCTCATATATAAATATCTCATAAATTTATTCTGAATACGCTCCAGCATGAGACAATATTTACTTTCATGAAATATTTACTTTCTTTCTTTCATATTATAAAATATTAGCGCTTCTCTGGTGTATGGTTGAGACCATGAGACCATCGACCTCAGAATTAACGGTCCAGGGTTCAATTTACGTGGCTGCAGAATTGATGGCTTGTTTTGTATGTTTTTTTTATATATAATTTATAGGCAAACATTTGACCACAATCACACCTGATGTTAAGTAGTGACAAGCCCTACGATGATACATGTTTACCTAGAAGGTGCCTATTCACTCTAGCCTTAAAGACGTCCAAATTGTAGGTTTCGAGAAACAGATTGGCAGGCAGAGAGTTCCACTCCTTGGCAATTCGCATTAGAAAGGACTTAGCGAAATGCTTGCTTGGTGTTAGAGCTTTTTCTAATTAGCCATCCACCATCTTACCCAAGTCTGCTGCCATAACAATAATGATAACAGCAGTGTGGGGTCGGGCAGTTGAGACAAGATGGTTCTTCTTCTGTCTGTACTTGGTTCAGGAAACCGGGTGTAGCTCGTTTCTATCTTCAACCTTAGCATCACTTACTGCCAGGTGAGATGAAGGCCAAGAATTTAAAAAAAAAATACAGAGTTTTGTTGTGATGAACTTTGTTTTTTGTAAAAAAAGTCGGATCTCCCTATTTTCTTTGAATGTTTGATATTTAGACCTCCCCAGGACATTTTGTTTCTAGTGTGGATATTACTTTTCTTGTGGTATGGTTTTCCAAGAGACTGGCACCAAGAAAAGCAGCGTGGTCTCTTAGAAATCCAAACAAGCATTTAACAAACTGTACCAAATTAATAACTTCAATGTAGTGCCGGTTCTTTCAGCTATTCCGATTCATTCATTTCAGTCCAACGATGTCCACTGCTGGACAAAGGCCTCCCCTCAATATTTACACGACGACCGGTACTGCTAACTGCAAACATCACCAGATCGTCGTCCACCGCAGAATCCCTACAGAAATATTGACGACTCGTCTTTAATTTCTTGGTTTGCTGAAGTAGTTCTTAAAAATGTAATATACTTGGGCAGAAGCAAGTCACCATTTCTATGCATACTTTTTACTGTCACCAAGCCAAGCCAATTCTCGCAGCATTTTTCCGCAACGACCAAAGTGAGAAGATACTAAATACAAGATACAATACAACATATGCTTTTTCTGAATTCTTCAATGTACAGAAGATTATGTTATATCACCGAAAACGCAATAGAAAGGTATTGCCAGGATGAAGGTGATTACACCCAAAACTCACGATCCTCATTAACCTAGATATGTCGCAAAGAGGGCGAGGACATTATACGTAACTCAACATTTTGCCAACAACTTTAGTTTCTAAAAACCTAGCCTAAAATATCAAACGTTTTAAATTCAAAACAAAACGTGTGTGTGATGCTTTCTATTTATTAAATTTATTTTATTTTATTTTGTTTCTTTGAAAGAGCAATTTTGTTTCCTTTGTAAAAATCCACATCAGAAGTTTATTGTCTATAATTAAATTATTTTTCTATATCGAGCGTTTGCTTCCCATCACTAAAGGAAACGACAAGTATCTAGATTCTAGAAAGTTCAAGCTAGTTCCTTGCTCTGCGGAAGTGCATTGTTTAGCTCTCTGGAAAATCATTTACAAAAGAACGGTGGTTTTAGCGGTGATCGACGGGAGCAACCAGAGAAAAGAAAAAGGATTTCCTTATCAGATTTTTTTGTCAATAAGCTGGAGGGAAGAGTACATAAGAGTGTCTGCAAAAGTAGATGTGGGATAAGACTTCTCTAAGGTTATTTTCTGTGGTGAGTTCATTGATATTGTACACAAAACTTATGCTCCATTAATAATAATAATAAACTTTATTTGCTTCAAATGTGGTTACAATAGGTCAGTTTGTTTGTCATCTAGTTGTATAAAAAAAAAGGTCTTATGGGTAATGTTATACAATAGGTTTCGTCACATTTCACCATACTTGACATGCAAAATATAAAATATACTTACGTATAGATACACAATTTTTGGACAACGAAAACAAATAAAATCAAAATTTATTGTTATGATCAAAAAACTCCTTCACAGACTAGAAGTATTCCTCTCGGAGCCATTTCGTTAAATTTCTCTCAAATAGTTCGTTTGGCAGTAGTTTCATATAACTAGGTGTACGCGCACGCGTGCCGGTCTTCAGAGTCATCAGTTCACTGTCTCCGCCTCAACATCACGCACAAAGACCTCTTTACTACCTTGTTCCTTTATCATACTTCCAGATGCATGGAATACTTCCATTCTTTCCTCCTGCCTATAGCATGGGTTTCTTTAAAAGAGGCGTGAAACCTTTTGGGCCGGCAAGGTGGTGGCGGTGTCTGAACTGCACTACTTAGCTGATTTCGCATATGGACTCTCCTTACCTCTTAACATATGGTGGTGTTAAGTTATTTTCCGTGCTTTCTATATATAAAAAAAAACGTGATTTTACTTAAACTGTAGTCTGATTTGTGTACTGTTTGACAAGAAAATACTAACCGTGCCGTTGCTTGGTAAAAAGTGTCGTTTTAGACTGTCCCATCTTAAATTCTAACAGTAACTTACCTTACGGATTCCTTTGGGAATGTGATCCCGCATTAATACCGAGGTCGAGTCACGAATTATCCTGCAGTCCCAGCAGGGACGAATACGGGAAGATAGACCCGGTTGTTCCCGAGCGGTAGTATTTGAGTAACATTGGGCAAACGTTATTATAGAAGTATGTGTATCCATTTCGCTTGAGTGAACTCTGCAAACGTAGAATCTAAACTCGCGAAATTACCAAGTGAATATCAAGTGACTAAGAATGTTGCTGATACTCGTAGCTAATCAGCCTTTTTGTAATGGTTTTATATCTTTGTACTTAGTTATATTTGTCAGTTTCTTGTTTTTTCTGTTTCTGTTTCTGTTTTTGATAGTGGTTGTCAATATACTGGTGTAGTGAAAAGACGTGGTTTTCTTGGTTCCCACTTCTTCCTACTTTGGAATACAGTCCACGGGCTCCAGCCTACCGTTTACAGAGACTGTATGAATTACGGTATTAAAGCACCTGTGTTTATTACAACCGTACGTACGTACTGACTACTGAGCCTGCCCTTATTTTAAAACTCTCCTTTTGCGGTATTACTGGAACTTATTTCAAAACATAGAACTGTTACGTGGCCTTGTGTGTCTTTTCCATTATTTTATTAAAAATATTGCTTACGTGGGTAAAGTGTTATGTGTATTCAACATAAGAGACATGCCGTGATTAGCGTTGCTGACAAACAAATTTACATGAAAGTAATAATAAGTAATACGATCCACAATGTTTTTTTATTCAAATAGATGACAAACAAGCTGACGATGGTGATAAGGTTACCGCCGCCTATAGACACCTGTAATAACAAGAAAAAAATCACTTGATATTGCAGGTGCGTTATGTCATCGTGACCTGAAGTCAAAAGGATTTAGAGTTAAAATTTAAATTAACAATATTTATAATGTTCTTTTTTAATTAGAATACTCGTTCATATAATTTTATTATTTATTAATTAAAAGAGCTAAATTTGCCCAATATTGCCATGTAAAAATAAAAATTACATATTTTGAACAGCCTATAGTACAGCTTATACTTAGTTATATTTATATTTGAAGAAAACGTTCGGATATAAGGCAGTCAATTTGTTTACCCATCCAAAACAAACTACAGTGTAAACTCTTTATAACGAAACTCAAGGGACCGAGCATTTTTTATCGTTATAGAGAGTTACCGTTATACTTATAGGGTGAAGAAGATTTCTCCCTTTTCAATCGCACGTATCACACAAACTTTTTCGTCAACACATAATGCTTTTCTTTTACTGGCCATGTTAACAGTTTTAAAGTTGGTTAATGACTAATAATACGATAATAGGTAGGTGATTAGTTGGATACCATCATTTTCAAGCAAACCAAGCACGTGTTCAAGGCAATAGGCAATTAACAATAACAAAAGCAAGCTGTTTACGATCTCAGAAGTCTCAAGGCCTCAAAGAGTAGTCGGCGTTTTTTAGTTTCGGGTCCTCAAAGAATAGTCGGCGTCTTTTGTAACTTGATAGGACAAAATAAACAATAACACCGATAATGACGATTTTCTGTCTAAATATGAACACATTTCTTCGTAATGGAGAATGGCTGCTGCGCTATAAAGAGTGTATCAATGTGTGGGTTTTAAGGTAAACCAACCAAATGTGATGTTTCTATGTTATAGAGAGTTTATCGTTATAAAGAATAATGTTATAAAGAGTTTACACTGTATACTATTTTTTTTAAAAAGGGAATCACATCCATAGATTTAAGTGCTTATTTGTACTAAAAAATGCTACAAACATTGTTTGCAGATTTTTGTCACTAACACTTTATAGTACAGATGGTAGCACATCAAGTGTAACAGTTGCACTACGAAAGCCGCCTCTATTACTAAAGATATAAGAGCGGTAATGTGATAAAAGTGTTGTCATTGTGCCAAAAAATAATTGTTTTCCAATATGAAAACAGAACATTCGTAAAACTTTATATTTATCGTTTTGATCAAAACCTTGACTAACACAATTATTCTAAAGTACCGCCAGAATAACAGTTAGGTATTTCTTCGAAACTTTCATCTACTTTTTCTGCAAGCCGTACACGTATCTTTGGGCCAACGTGAAAAATGTCAAAATAGGTTGCCCATCACATTATTATTTTGGCATTTATGACTTACTTCCTTCCTGTGTACTTGTGGATTGAGTAATGTTCTTGTTATTTTATTGTCAAGCAAGAGTGTTGGGTCGCCGACTTATTTACAACTGTTTTTATGGTTTACTATGTTTTCTTTCGAATAGCCAAGTTGTTTGTGAGATAAACTTGTTATGTTATTTTAACTTTGTATATAAAATAGCGAACAATCCTAGAGAGGAAAAATCATGTACTAGGTGGGAATCGATCTCGCGACCCTCCACAATACTGGTGATGTTAAGTCTAGATATTAATATCTTGTATAAATACTTGTAAATGCTGTGGAATACCTACCTAAATACGAGTATAATAAAATACCAGATAACATAAAAACAAACACAAACACAAATTTCATCAAACAATAAATAATATATTACAAATAACGAATATATGTTTAAAAAAAACTTTACAAAATTAAGAATTCCTAGACACCATTACATGTTAATATAATAGTAATACGAACGTTGACACCTACATAAATATTATTTATATATTATTTAGATAATTTTATATTCATATTTTCAAATTGTTGTAATTGCAGAAACTTTGACACCTCATATAAATAAAATAAAGAATTGACCTGTCTTTTATAAACATCGGATCTCGTTGATCGGAATAAATTCAGCAGTGTGATTCACAAACAAAGATAGTCGACATCGAAATTGACGTCTGACAAAGACGACGAGCTGCCATTGGTTTTGACGTTTGCGCACTGCGCTGCGTGAATCCGTATTCACTAATCTCTACGTCGGTCTCTTGGCTGTGTACGATTGTCTCTGTTTTGGTTATACGACATGAAGTGCAATCGATATATTTTGATTTCTTTTTTGTTGTGTTAAAATTGTATCGCAATGACTTCATTCAATATTTGATAGATTTTTTACTTATAGATATAAATATCAACCACTTTTTAGTTCCGGTTTACGCCGTGCTCGACGTCGGAACGCTGGTGTCGCTAACGGTTGTCAAGCAAACGCCAAAATATGACGGCGCTGCCGACAGCCACGAATTCATGGCTTCTGACTTTAGAGAATCGCATACTGGTCACATACACACTCATATTCTACCACCTTGCATAATCCACTGCACTAGTGTCACTTGATGTCAACAAACAATGTTACCTGTCGCTAACCTTTTTTATCGATTTCCTTTTAATGTAGAAGCTTCGCATTTTATAAATCTTCAAAATCAAAACAATCGTCATATTTTCCACCTACTCTGAAAGAAATATTCAACTAAACGGCTACATTAGTTATTATGAGCGTAATGTGAGTACAGTCTATTTCATGTAACAAAACGGTGCATCTCTATGCAACTTTATTTTTGGCTAGGTGTTAACCAAAGTTATGTAGTCACTTTTTTGAGCTAATTGATATCATTTTTGTTCTTGTTTTTGAATCTGGATTGATAGACAGTTTACATGCCTAATGTAAATATTATGAAACATAAATGCAGAAGTAACTCCGTCTGTATGTTTATACTCCTGAAGCCCTCAACTGATTTAAACAGAATTCTGCATAGACATATATTACATACTGAGAAAAGACTGTTTTTTTCTTATACAACTAGATGACAAACAAGCTGACGACCCACCTGATGGTAAGCGGTTACCGCCGCCCATAGACACCTGCAATAGCAAGGAAAAATCACTTGAGATTGCAGGTGCGTTGTCATCCTGGGGCCTAAGATGAAATGCCGTCCATGCCCAGTAAGTATACTGGCTACCTTTCCCTTCATTCCGAAACACAGCGAACTGTTTCACGGCTGAAATAAGAAAGGCGGTGGTACCTACCCAGACGACCCTACATACGGGTCTACCACCTAGTGAAACCTAAGCTAACCCTAACCTTTAACATATCAAGCATCACATTCCAGACACAATTGATTTTTCAATTATCATAGCCCTCCGGTGGTATAACGCCGCTTGAGAGATTAGCGGGATAACCGGTATCGGCTCGGATGGAGCCACGAGTGGCCACTTGTAGCAGCTGACAAACATGATGAAATTGTTGTTGCCATTATAGCTAAAGAAACTCAAAAAGGGCTTGTCAAACTTATACTTTTATCAGAAACAAATTCTTTTAACTTTTCTCAAAATAGTTTGAGCATTTCCTAACTTCTGAAAGCTTCTGCGAGTTCTCCAAGTAAACACTCGTAAGTTTCCATTCGAGTCACATACGAGAACTAATTTTGGCTTCACTAGAAAGGATTATTGTTGTTAGTTGTGGTTTTCAAGAATAAGTTTGTGTTTTACGTATTAACAATTTATTTATTTATTTATCGGATCACCAACATAAGAAACAGCTTCAAACATATGTACTTAGACTAAACAATACTTACATAAACTAACTGCTCTTACAATTATAGATAACCATATTATTATCATCTGTTAATAGATTATAGTTGTAGAAATACAATTACCCTGCAAATTTGAACACAAATTTTATATTAGTATATTATTCCTAATTTTTTAAATATTATCACTGTCATCAGTAATCTAAAATATGTCTGCTGCAGGCAACATACTTGTTTTTTCCCTCCAGCAGTACTTGAGCCTTTTGACCTTTCATCCGTCAACCATCAGATTCCAGATACAATTGATTTTTCAATTGTCATAGACCTCCAGAAACCTCTCGAATCATAACATGATAGCGTTGATAAAAAGAATAAAAATATCATTTCACAAACGGCTTTATGTATCACCAAATGTAATAGTAAGAAATGTATATGAAATAGTATATAAAAATGATTTTACATATAATATATTTTTGACTGTATAAGCACTTATACTTAATAAAATGTAAGTACTCTCGAGTGGGTACGCACATATTACATAGGTATACAATTACCTATATAAATTTAGATTATTCTAGATATGTAATAGATTTATGACAATATACAATGTATTGACATTCTTATGGGTTCCTGTGACTGAAATAAAGTGATTTTAATTTAATTTAATTTAATAACGACATAAAATATAACGCCGCTTGACAGGTTAATGTTTTTTCATAATGAGTGTTCAGAATAATTCAATTGTAAAATTTTCAATCTGTGTTTACAGTGTGTGTGTATAAGCAAAAAAATTCTGCCACCACGGAGAGTTAAACCCAGGACCTCTAAATCTAAAGTAGTTGGTATCAGCCGCTAATTCACCGAGGCGGTTGGCTTCCATACTCGAAACTAAAGAATAGAATAGAACTTCTGCTGCATTACTATTTTGGTCCAAAACAACAGCTTCTAAAAAAGCATCAAAAATACAAAATTAAAAATTTTAAGAAACCCCCGGTCTCATCAATCATCTATCTAACACCATCTTATTGAGACTATTCTTATGAGCCCAAACACGCTATATCTGGTGGAAGTTTCTGAAGAATTGAGCATCCCGCAGACTATTTAATGGTATAGAATCAGCATAAGGTTAGTTTGTCATGAGTGGTCTGCGATGAGCTTCCTCGGTTGCGCTGCGCATTATGTGGCATAAGGGATACCGTCAGTTTTTAGTGGGTATGCCGGCCTTCAGCCGGAGACTCCCACATAACCCAGCGGGCAAGCCCCTAAGTTCTCTCTGGGTACCCATAAAGGGTTTTCTGACGACAAAGAAGGTACACCAAATTTCAAATCAATCGGATCTGAGAAAGTTAGTAAAACTCTTGAATCATGTAGAAAATGAGCCGATAGTCATCAAACGCCTGAACTGATCTTCATAAATTATAGCTAAGAACCATTATAATCACGTCAGCTTTCAAAAAAAAACAAAATCGGTCACAGATACACAGACAGACACGTCAAACTTATAACACCCCTGTTTTTCGTCGGGGTTTAAAAATACTAACCTACTAGGTTAGTATTTTTAAACCCGATTTTTAAAAGTTACATGACAATTTAATTCCAAAAATGTCTAAGTAGATTTTTTTTCGATAATGGAGTACTTTCGGTTCGAGAACCACTTTAATGCAAAGTCAACATTGAAAGGAAAAGTGGTCTAGAGACAAAGATTACCTTAAAAAATCCTTAAAAACATTCACCTTTCGTTAACAATTCAGCAAGGGACTAGGAAGATTTAAGAAAAATCCTGAAGTGTGAAAGATTCCAATACGGTGTCAGTTTTAGATAAAAATATTAACTCGTCAAGCACCAGATTCCAGACACAATATTATTTTTCAATTGTCACAGCCCTCCGGTAGGATAACGCCGATTGAGGGATTAAGTAGTATCGGATACAACGAATAAATGAGGAATCAATGGACTGCGAGGATTCTGATGATCTTACTGCAAGATAAGATGCTGTGACAAAGCAGATTTTTTCTAAGGATAATTACGTAATAATAATTTAAACTAATTTAAATTAAAATAGCATATGCCTAATTGTCTAGCCCAAGTAAATTTTTAAAGCCGCGTAAGACTCCCGGCAGTCTTTTAACAAACCAATTGTGTGATCAAACTTTTCTAAGATGCTTAAATTCTGAAGACAGTAAAATTGATGTTCTTGCCTATTATGCATCCCAAAATAGGACAGAAGTTGCTACCAACACTGATTAACCGTGCAAGCATGTTTATAATGTAGTTAAAACTCTTTAATTTAATTTTACAAAGATGTAAAACTTAAGAAAAACAATACAGTTCCCAAAGCACATCCTAACCACAATTATTCGTAACTCCACTTCTGAAACACGCATTCGCAGATTTACATTTTTATTAACCATTCGGGCGTTTTCTAAGTTGCTTAGAAGATTTTCCTAAGAATATTATTCAACGCTCAGAAAAGAAACGTTAAAGATTATCTTTCTTGCGAGAACCTTCAATGTAGTAGCTAAGCGTAATCAATGACATGGAAGAATATGAAACGTAGGAAGACAAACTGATTATTTTCTTTTCACTTTTTGCTCATAGTAACGAAATGAACAAAAAATAAAAAAGGAGAAGAATCTAAAAGAAGATTGCAGCAAGCTTTTGCGGTGAGTGAGTTCATTGGGATTATGTGGTACTGTGGTATACTTGACCCTGTGAAATTCTTCTAGTCTATCTGTATTTGCCTAGTCCTGGGCTATCCCAAGTCTTGGGTAGCTTAGATGGATAGAGCAGCCGCCCGGATTGTGAAAGGTCGCGGGTCCGATCCCCGCCTCAGGACGTGATTTTTTTCTAGTTTAGGTATTTTTATAAGTAAATAATTTTTCATTCATTTAGAAATAATGTTAAAATGAAAATTAAGAATAACAACATGTCGTTACACGATTTTACTTGAGTATTTATTTGGTTAAGGATTTAAATCATGTTTATAAAAACATCGTCAAACATTAATTGCGAAATTAATGAATTTTAGAACAAACGATCCGTAAGAGTGGAACTAAGGTTAAAAATGTCACGGGTACAGGAATAATATAGGGTAAAAGTTTTGGGTATTGTAAAATGTAAGCCGCAAAAAAAAAATAGTACGGTTATGATGTTCAACAACCGTTCTGTAGGGAGATGACTGGCCTGACTGACCATGAATCTGAGCCGCACGGCTTGGTACAGTCGACCACAGAAGTAGCTGAACACTTTAGTACCTTGTCACACCGATCTTGTGCACGTACTTTATAGTTGCTACCGTACTATATTGACCCTAGAGTCGTTGTGACATGGTGCTAAAGTGTTGAGCTACTTCTGTGGTCGACCGTACCTCGCAGAGCTACCGTCGTCAGCCTGCCCCCTCCTGTCTAGGATACCGTGTGTGGTACTTGATCATTATTTTGTTGCGGAGTTATTTTATAACTATGATATCCCATAAGAAACTTATTCATTGAAATCAAATAATGTCAAAAACAATTTTGTTGAAAATTAAATATTTGTAATGAAATATGTATTTATTTTGATGAGAAATGATATCGTTATGTTCCATAACACTAATTAATCTGTAAAGCGGCAATATACCACCGATGGGCGATGACAATAGAAAAATTAATTGTGTCTGGAATCTCATGCCGTGACGGGTTAACAACAAATTTGATTCCCAAGAAAGTTATACTGACTCAACCTTAAAGTACCTACATGTGCTGTCGCGGACTTTTTTTTATATCTTTTTAAGGAAAACGATTCCGGCATACATGATTTTAGCGAAACTTTAACCGCGTACGCAACGAAAGCTCTGAAAAGGAATATTTTTTCCCGCTTTTGAATCAATTTCGTTGATAAATGGACTATCTAACACAAAAATATTTTTTCAATTTGAATAAGTAGTTCCTGAAATACGTAAACTCTTTAGCTTTTTATTATTAGTATAAAGGTCTATAAATATATTATTATGTAAAACTTTTGCAACACCGCTAAATAATGTCTTAAATTAATGTTAATAGTGACGATTTTCGTTTCGCCGCAGAACTCAGCCGCTCTCTTCTTAGCATTTAATTTACATTCAACAAACTTTTCATTTGTCTCATTCCCTTTCTGTAATTCTAGCAAAAGTAACTTAAATGTAGGTCCTTAAAATTTATGTCTAAGTCCTCTGTAATGTTTGAAATTAGACTTGGAATTTTATTGCTTTCCTCTCTAGTTTAATTGAATGTTAGCACCTAAGTATTGAGCAGGGAAAAGGACGTTTAAGGGGCAGTTTTATTATTAGCAAGCATGAATGAAAAAGAAGGACATTTCTCTTAAGTGAATCCAACATAAATAGGCAGATAGAACAAGTTGTTTACGCACATTTACGTTCGCAACACGAGATATAACAAACATATTATGACAAGAGGCGAATTCTCACTAGTAGTAATGATTATCTTCCAACATATACCTTTGTATTGGATTTTGGGGTGACGAACTGTACCAACGACCAGGGATTGTTCAGCATTTATTTGCATAATTTATAAAATTGAAGTCTTATAAGATTTATAAGAGTGCTCCCTTGTCTTTATGCCCTATTTTACAGATGTGTGTTAGTTTGTATCGCAAAATCTGCCTACATTGGGACAAGAGGAGGGACATGTTATGATCTTGTTAATGAACTTAATCGAATAAAATTTATACCACGCCTTGACTAGCCATAAAAAGACATTGAAAAGGCATAAAATGAAATATCAGAGACGATAGAAACGAAGGTGAGTAATATTAATCTCAATGATAATCATAGTCATATTGGTAAGTGCTCGGTTCGACATTGATCGTGGAATATTCGATGCCTAAATCGCTCAATATCACGTAATGGCATTTTCTTTCCGCACAATTTGTGGAAACGACAGTCACGAACAAATGGAAGACCAAGTGAGCTAAGTCATTGAATACGACCAATGAATGAATTTATCATGAAATAATGATTGCTATTGATGATGAGGTGGTCATGGTCTGATCGTAGAATTAGTGAAGATCCATATTTTTGTTCTGGAGATATTGGTAGATACTAAAATAAAATAACACAACAGCCAATCAAATGGAGGCTTCGTTCTGACAGAAAGCAAGCATTAGTCGAGTATAACCAAAGTTCAGAGTTTAATTGTGGTAGTTGTGGCATTTGAAACTTGTTATTTGGCATTTGATACTTGGCTACTCGGTCAAGAGGTCCCGGGTTCGAATCCCGGTAAGAGCAAATGTTTGTATGATGAGTACGAGCATTTGTTTACGAGTCATGAATATTTATATTATGTTTATTAAGTATATTTCTAATATTTAGTACATAATTATAATCATAATTTCCCCGTTATCTAGTATCCATAACACAAGCTCTTGATGATGCTAACTTTGGGCGAGATAATAAGTGTGAGGCTATGAAAATTTTTATTATTATTAATATAAGTTTATAATATTATGTTTATTTAGGTATGTTTTTGGATATTTTTTATTTCATAAGCAAGTAATAATAATAAAGGCTAGATAATACGTGTGTGTGAGTGCATACTTATTATTTAGAAAAAGTGCAGCATATTTGGAATACTGTCGACAACTTGGAATAGTCATATTATGAGAAAGTACACACCGCCGAGCAGGATCTGTTGGAATGCCCAGCCTGGCGACACGAGCGGCGCGAGCTGCGTGCGGCGTTCGGTAATCATCTCTCATTATCACCTATGGTACGAACCATGGTTGACAGTGAGAGAGTACGGGAGACTGTCATCCTTCTGCGAGAGAGTTCTTACGCAGGAGGAGGCAGCGAAGAAAGAGCTTCGGCGTAGTCGGGTGGGCGTGAGAATGCGGGCGCGTTTGCCTGCGCCCTAGGACAGGACACCACGTTTGAGATTGCCCATGGTAACTCTGGGCAATCTTCATTGACGCGAAGTTGGACCGTAAGGCCAGGTTGCCTGGGGGTGATCCAGTGAATTTGCTTCGCAGACCCCAGACCACATCTGTGAAAGAAAAACACCCTAATAATAAAAAAAAAATCCGAATTTCAATGTACCGGCTTACAAAAATCCGGATTTCATTTTCCGCAGAATCAAATCTTTTTTAGGCTTTATGTTATTTTATTTTACGAATGTTCTATGCGTTATCTAATTTTTCCGAATTTCAATAGTTTTATGTTATTAATCTGAGAAACTAGGATTCCGGCTATCATATTTCTGAAAATTCATTGCTGTTTAATATTGCAATGTTTATAGCATTTTGAAGGGTTACGTTAAGTTAGACCTGTGAGCACTAGCAACAGAATGAGCGAGCCTGGCGGAGCATCAAATTGCATGTTTGCTTGCTTCATATTTGCTTGCTGCATGCTTGCTTGTATGCTTCACGCTTACTTGCCGGGGGTCCAGGTAGGCTCGTCCCCTAAATAGAGAGGTTGGGGGTCTGAGCACCTAAAAATATATATTAGTCGTAAAGTCTGTTGGCTGATTAGGTAAGGGTAGACTTGTGACTAATCGCAGCGGAGTGCCGCATTGATAGCTTGCTTGCTAGATGTAAGCACGCTGCACTGGCTGTGTACATTATTATTTGCATTCTGCATGCTTACTTGCATGCTTCATGCTTGCTACAAAATCCTAATTATATTTACATTAGCTATTATGGCTTACAAGGCTGATTTGTTACGGATCATTAGTTTTATTAATCCCTGAAGTGACGTTATGCTACCGGAAGCCTATGACAATTGAAAAATCTATTGTGTCCGGAATCTGATGCTTGACGGAATAAATGAAATTTTGATAGTCGAAATTTGAATTTCTGAGACTTGGGATTATAATTATTGAGCGGGAATTTTTAGTGTTAGCGGTTATAAACTTCGTAATTGTGAAAGTTCGGCATTTTGTAATTTCAAATTTGTAAAAATGGGATATAGGATTAATTAGAATTGTGATATTCTAAACTAACCGGTAATATTTCAACCAACCGCACCTTTTTTCTAGTGGTTATCTGCGGCTCCACTTCAGTGTGAAATCGATCTCCATGTCAAATGTCATCTAAATCGCTTCAGGATTAGAAGTGAAAACGTAACAGACAGACTAACAGACCGAGCAACTTTCGCATTCACCATATTGATAAGGATGATGTAGGTAATACATTTTAAGATTAAACTATGAGTGGATCTCTACATTCCCACCAGTACGTGTGCGTTGTAATGGTTACTTCAAAGCAGGATTAAATATGTACCTTCTGGGTAAATATATATCACGTCATCATTTAGCAACAGACGATATAAAAGCAGACGTTTTGTATCAAAAATAAATTAAATCAAGACCTTTATTCATAAGTACTATTTACACGTAGATATTGAAAATGATAATTGTGTAGTGACAGCCCACGAAAATGTATACATTATTAATGGTTGAGGCTCTCAAACCCTACTCAAGGACCCAAGTAGTCTCAGTAAAGATAATATGCAAAGGAGGACGAATATAGGCAGAAACTTTTTGTAAAGACAGCTAGTATTTAAATCGTTAAATTAAGTGAATTGGATATATTCCATAGCGTTCACATTATGCAATTAGAAGCATAGTTGATTCATATTGTATAATGTGCAGGATTGGGTACTGGCGATGCACTGAGGTAAGTACCATACAACTAGATGTCTACTATGTGTAGAGTTCTAAGGTTGATCAGAAGGTTTGGTAAATAAAACCTAGACTGCTGCACAATGACAACTGACTTTTATTACCATAAGATTTTATGGTGTGGTGCTACTACACGCGCACATATAAGGCATGCAAAAGTCATCACAATGTATATTATGTACAATATATTAAAGATTAATATAAGTGGACTACACGATGGATGGAAGGGTTCTACTGTGGCGATCACGGACCGGAAGGCGCAGAGTGGGCAGGCTTCCAACAATGTAGAGATTTGGAGATCCCTTAGGGAGGCAGCTTCCCCAGCGGAAATGATGCCGATGATGATAAATATTCATAAACTCACACCTATTATCGAGCCCACAGTAAGCATCTTTGTAAGTTTGTGCTATGAATACTGGATAACGGACAATATTTAAGAATAGTAATATGTATTTACTATACTTAAATTTTCTCCGTTATCGAGATCCGAATTCAGGACCCCTGACCCAGTAGTCTGTATTAAGGGGCACAGGCCACTCAGCCAGCTGGTCGTCAAAAGCGAGAACATAATAGGACAAAATATTACAGAATTATCAGCAGCGATGAAGCGAATTCATGGCAAGAATACAAAGTCTTTGGATTTAGTTGATTAACATGGACCTCTAACATGTTTACAATATAGGCAGTTTGAACAGGTATTGCTCATCTCGGTTCATTTCGTTATCTGGTTTCCTAATGCAACAGCACCAGAATTTATGACGTTTCTGCGATATATGATTTTGACATTGAATCACATTTTTTGCTTGGAGTTCTATCGTAGGGATATTCTTTGATGGTTCTTCCAAAAGTATTTTTATTCTGGATTAGATACAATGTCATTAGAACAGTAAATTTCCCTCTCTTTGTGCTTAGGAGATAAAACGAACACATAAAAAAGGACTTTATTGAATCCCGAAATTGTTCACAGGTGCTCGCACAATAAGAAATGTATTAGAGTTTAAACCATATATAAAGCAAATGTATTTGGTGCTCAAGACACTTAAGAAGATTGTGTATTTACGTGCTTATTTACATGTTTATGTCTACAATTCCATCCTCGGGGAACATCTTAGATAACTGATATTTCATTATGCGACTCCCACCATCTAGTGGCCGAATAAAAATGTAAATACTAGTGATGTGACCGTCACAGTCTTATCGAATATTTACAAAATCATTTGGTTTCTAGATTATCGCCAAGAAAGTGACGGATAGAGACCGATGAAGACAGTAATTTGTTCCAGATTCTCAAACCGAAATCTTAAGCCATGATAAATCGAACCAATTAATTTAAATTGACGTTTCTCATATTGAAGAGTTAAAAAGGATTATTTTTCTAATAGTGAACTTGACTCTTGAGAAGAATTTTTACCAGTAAGTATTTACCAGTTTTTTTTTCACCTTAACGGGATAGCTCTTGGCCTTCATCTCACCTGATGGTAAATGAAGATAAGGCCGACGATGGAAGCGAGCTACACTCGGATTCCTCAACCACAGAGGAACTGGCTACACGTCTAACTGCCGGAACACAACAATGCTGTTAACATTATTGTTATGGCGGCAGACTTAGGTCAGACGGTGGTAGCTAGCCAGGCGGACTTAGAAAAGCCCTACCTACTAGAGATGTGTAGGTCCGCTGTAAATTGGGATCTACATCCGGATATGCATCCAGTTATGGTGAACTGCATCCAGGTTCCGTGTCCGTCGGACCTATATGGGTCCGGAGGTCGTACGCTACCAAACGGCCGTTTACCCATTTTTCACAAAATTTAAATAAATACGTGACCCCCGGATTGTCATCCACTCGCGATGCAGTTTCCTACCGCGCCTTGCACCCACGGCGCCGTCACTCCCGAACCGTAATCCACGCGTGCGTGATTCAGTTCCCTATCGCGTACCTACTATAATGTAACTCCGGGGATTGGTATTCAACTGGCCGTTGGATATACATGCATCACTAATGCGTGTGATGCAGGTCCGCGGATGCGTATCCATCCGGACCTACACATCTCTACTACCTACCACCAACCAAACCAAGCAGAAAATTTCTGCTCCCACGGGAATCGAACCCCGTACCTCTAGATCTGAGGCAGGTGGTCTTAACAACTAGACCACAGAGGCGGTTGAGTTCCATTGATGAAGCAGTAAATTTTTTTTTTGAACCCATTACCAAAACCAAACCAAATACCAAATTTACCCAACCAAACCTAACACCAAACCTAAAACCAAATTTATGTAAAAATTCTTAAAACCAAAATTAAAATTTTGTTAGCACACTTATCGACACAATTCGTAACATCACTAAAATTTCAGAATGTGGGTATTCTCAAGTACAAACAGAAACCCGCAAATAGCCCCATGAATTATTAAACGCCGAATAAAATTACGGCGTACCTGCAGATGTTGAATTTACACTTTTAGGCTCGCATTTTGGCTGAAGTGTGCTTTTTGCGACACATTATTTTTTAGTGTTAATGTGATGGGTCGATATATAAAATTATCTTTATATATGTCGCAGCCGTCTGGTTAATTCAGCCGCTTAACTGGACGCCTAGCCCGTTGATTGAACGCCGGCATCCAATCAATCGGCTGAAGTACAACTGGCCAAGTCATCGCAACGTTTAACAAGATGGCTGAACATCATGTCAGCCATCTGGTTTAAATTAGCCATTCAATTGGACGCCTAGGCGGATCGTTTAAATCAAAGACCTTATGTGTGACTGTTTGAGTGATTGGTAAAAATTGAAATTGAAATTGAAATTGAAAAAATCCCCTCAAACACCAGAATTGGCCGGTAACAAAAAAAAAGACATGGAAATGTCCAGCTTATGGTGAAATTTCTGAAGAGCCCTGTGAAAGATTGGATTGGATGTGCGAAATGTAACGAGTGGTGGCACGAGGCTTGTGCAAGCTATGGTGGTGAATCTGACTTCGTTTGTGATCATTGCAAATAAAATAGTTAATAGTTTCCCCGCGCGAAAAAAAAACAGTGGCATTGAGTTATGGTGTTACTCATCGGGAATATTTTGCCGTTGAGTAACAGTGTGACACAAAACGGTGTGACTCAACGGGAACAAAGGGTGAATGTCAGGAATCAATGATGCATCTCTTGTGTAGTTGTGATGGCTAGAACCAGAATGAGCCTTCTGGAAGTGGCATATCCAAAACCAGAAGACAACAGGCTCTTTCTGCCTAAAGATAATATAGTAAGGCTAATAGCATCTATATTCTGGCTGGAAACAGAAAGAGTAAACGCAGTTGTGCGTGTGTACCACTGGCGGCTAGCTAGTGGTTGATATTTTTTCTATACCTACCCATATATAAAATCCTCTTTGTTAAATCATTTATGATGGTGTCACAAACTGGTTTATATAAAGAATTATTTTTAATGTTATTTGAATTTTAAGATCACGCATACTTTTCGAAGACTTTTGACTTGAGGCCGTGATGAATTTTCGACGAGAAGATATTAACCCATTTCCCAAACGCTGCCCATCTTAGTTGGATTCGTCGATTTACCTCTTTCTAGAAGTTCTTGGTTTATAGAAGTACCTCTTCCTATCATAAAATTGTCACTAAATGACACTGCTTTCATACTGTGGCTTTTGAGGAAGTCTACTCCATAATGCGCACATACGTAGAGTAACGGATTATGTCGCACTCATATGGGCGATAACCAGCCTTTTATCACATAAGTAAGAATGGTAATTGCCCATTAAGTATGCTTGAGTCACGTATCCTCCATCAGAGAGATAGAGCCTTTACATTATCTTAAAAGTAATTACCTAATATTAACATTAATTACTCTCTTAGAAATCCACTTCCTCGGCAATCCGACCCCTCATATGATGCAAGAAAACAGTAAATAAAGGTTTGTATGATAGCCTTACACTAAGATACATCTTACATAAGAAATGCAAAGTAAGCTCAAAGTCACCCAAAGCGCAATGGATTCTGATTCAGATTCTTAATTTCACCTTGTTACCTGCATTTGCACCCTGCATTACACTAAAGTAGGTAGATCCTAATGTAGATACTGTCAAATTGCACACAAACTTGAGCATTTTCACTACTGGAAAAGATATAAAATTATTTCTTTTTAGGGTTAACTCGATCTATGCCATCATACTCAGTCTCTGGAGAATTGCTCTCAATGAAAACCATACAATGATAAAATTCACATACTATGGTAAGCTTCAAATATTTATAGACGATTTTGGTCCCTATCATATTGTCAATGTCCGTTTTCACTAAACATTCCTGGGCTTAGGTTACGCCTAATGACATTTTTCTCTTTCTATCTTTAGATAGACTGGAATAAAAATCGCTATGAGACTCTTAACGCTAAGCAAATGTTGGTGAAATCGAGCATACGTGTAACATCATAAGCAGCAAAATGATGTTAAATTCTCAATGTATACGTCACCGCTATCTGGTTGAATTCGCCGCTTAGTTGGATGCCTAGTCCGTTGATTAAACGCCGGCATCCAATTGAATGCCTAGCCCGACAGTTATTTGAACTAGACTCTTTTAACGTTTAACGAATTGGCGTATTGAATGGATTGTCTTGTACTGAAACGTTTTGATTTGATTGGAAGGTTTAAGGTTATTTTTTATTACCACTTATAACTGGCATCGTTTTGGTTCAAAGTGGTCATAAAAAATAACCTTGAACCTACCAATCACTCAAACAGTCACACATAAGGTCTTTGATTTAAACGATCCGCCTAGGCGTCCAATTGAATGGCTAATTTAAACCAGATGGCTGACATGATGTTCAGCCATCTGGTTTAAATTAGCCTTACACTAAGATACATCAGAGATACAAGAGGATACGTGACTCAAGCATACTTAATGGGCAATTACCATTCTTACTTATGTGATAAAAGGCTGGTTATCGCCCATATGAGTGCGACATAATCCGTTACTCTACGTATGTGCGCATTATGGAGTAGACTTCCTCAAAAGCCACAGTATGAAAGCAGTGTCATTTAGTGACAATTTTATGATAGGAAGAGGTACTTCTATAAACCAAGAACTTCTAGAAAGAGGTAAATCGACGAATCCAACTAAGATGGGCAGCGTTTGGGAAATGGGTTAATATCTTCTCGTCGAAAATTCATCACGGCCTCAAGTCAAAAGTCTTCGAAAAGTATGCGTGATCTTAAAATTCAAATAACATTAAAAATAATTCTTTATATAAACCAGTTTGTGACACCATCATAAATGATTTAACAAAGAGGATTTTATATATGGGTAGGTATAGAAAAAATATCAACCACTAGCTAGCCGCCAGTGGTACACACGCACAACTGCGTTTACTCTTTCTGTTTCCAGCCAGAATATAGATGCTATTAGCCTTACTATATTATCTTTAGGCAGAAAGAGCCTGTTGTCTTCTGGTTTTGGATATGCCACTTCCAGAAGGCTCATTCTGGTTCTAGCCATCACAACTACACAAGAGATGCATCATTGATTCCTGACATTCACCCTTTGTTCCCGTTGAGTCACACCGTTTTGTGTCACACTGTTACTCAACGGGAAAAATATTCCCGATGAGTAACACCATAACTCAATGCCACTGTTTTTTTTTCGCGCGGGGAAACTATTAACTATTTTATTTGCAATGATCACAAACGAAGTCAGATTCACCACCATAGCTTGCACAAGCCTCGTGCCACCACTCGTTACATTTCGCACATCCAATCCAATCTTTCACAGGGCTCTTCAGAAATTTCACCATAAGCTGGACATTTCCATGTCTTTTTTTTTGTTACCGGCCAATTCTGGTGTTTGAGGGGATTTTTTAGTTGTTTTTTTTAGTTTGGCTTGGTGTCTGTTTTAAAGAAAGTTTTGGTTTTTTCTTTGGTACTTGCTTGGAGGTTGATGCTTCTTCGAGTCTAATTGTAAGGAGATCCGTGTAAGAGTACACACGTACTCTTATACATCATGCAATTGCGCACTCTTACAAGCATTGCCCAATTCTTGTTCGAGCGATGAGGTACGCCATCTATCAGTGTTGACTAGATATATTCTCGTTCAGATCCCGAGAATAATGTCGAGGGAATTTACCTACATCATTTTTTTTTACAAACTTATAGTCGTGTTGTAGTACGAATAGTTTCAAAATGATAAAAATATTTAAGAATATTATACAAAATCTTTATACTTACGTAATTTTTGTGTTTTTATTACTTTTTGTTTATTTTTTCGCACAGAACCTGTTACTAGCTTGCACTTGATAATAACACTGAAGTTAGCCGCGTATCGCAACCAACTTCACGGTGAAATGGTTTGCGTACTCTTATCGGATGTGTACTCATAGACCAGGCTTCCCTAGATGTATTTATTGGACTATAACTGTAAGAATTTTTAACCATCCACTGCAGCCAATACTTTATGGTATTGCGAAAATGTTATACGGACCACGAATTGAGTTCGCCAATGAGAGTTAACCTTCCAAAAGTTACATAGCGAACACGAACTGGCGTAGCTGAAAACGATTCCCAAACTTTTTTGAGGGTTTCCCCTCTCTAAAATAATGAAACTAGTTGGCTGGCGTAAATTTTGGGAAGTTGCAGCATTGGTCAATATAAATCAGGCTGACGAAAACAAAATGCTCCCAAGTTTTGATATGTAGTGCCTTTGTTCTGAATTCGGGAGTCATTTTGGTTTGTATGGGTATTTTATTAGTGGAATGGAGTTTGTTCTTTTTGTTAAGCTAGCTTTTAGTGTAGTCAGAGTTAGTTAAAGAGAGTGTATAAGATTGCAGTTAACGTTGCAGAGGACAGAAAAAATTATGACTGTTAAATTTGTTTAATTACTAGAGGTCGCCTGCGTCGCTTGTCGCTCCAAAAGTATCATATTATCGTTCAGGATATCGAACTATCTGGATATAGTTCGATATCCTGAACGATCTATCAGGATATACGAAATTTCATCAAATCGCTTGTGTATATTTTGTTGTACAGTTTTTATTCATCTTTATTTTAGCGTTTAGTTTAGGGTTATACGATGTTTGTGAATTTTTTTAGGAAATAAAGGTGGCGGGACGGGGGACGCGTAACGAGTTTTGGTACAAATAGGTACACAAATTGCGCACCCTCTAACAGAAAGTGTTCCACACGGTGCACAGACTGGCAATCAGCGTTATCCCTCCGGAGGGCTATGACAATTGAAAAATCAATTGTGTCTAGAATCTGATCTTGACAGGTTAAGCGTGGAAAGGTAACAGACAGATAGACAAAGTTTGTTTCGCATTTAAAATATTTGTATGGACTTGCATCTGCCCGCGACTTTTTCTGCGTCATCTTGAGGAAGTAGCCCACAAAGTACTCTCAACTATAAGCTAGTTCTGTGTCAATTTTTTATCAGTTTTTTTTCTTTTTTTTTATCACTAAGAGTGCAGTTCGTTGTATGTGTGTGCTATGTGTGTGCAGCGCACACTTTTAACTTTGACCTAGACGAGGCGCTAGAGCGCTCATCGGAATATATTCAACGCGCCGGATTTAAAGTGGAGAGATGCAGCCGCGAGGTGTGGGTGAATGGTATTACAAGCTGCTCTGCTAGATTTCCTTAGTTTGGTGGTACAACAGTTGGCTGTATTGCGGATTAAAGGGAAAGGTGACTACCTTTGGTGGTTTGATGACTATCAGCTCACTTTCTTCATTATTATAGGGTTTTACTAACTTTTACAGATCCGAATGATTTGAAATTTGGTGTACTGTCACTTCGGTGATATTCCTATGACATACTATCCTTGAGCTCATCTTATAACATCAAAATGTCTGCGAAATGCTTAATTCTTCAGAAAGTTACAGCCGATATAGAGTGTTTGGCCTCAATGAGATAGTGTTAGATACATGATTAATAACGCCGGGGCTACTTAAAATTTTTAATTTTGTATTTTTATACAATTTTTTTAGAAGTCTAACGTTTTGTAACAAGGTGGACAGACGATCTGGTGAGGGTCGTGGGAAGCCGATGGATGCGGGCAGCGCAGGACCGATCGGTTATAGATTCCTGGGGGAGGCTTTTGCTCAGCAATGGTCTCTCGACTGCAATGATGATGAAAGTTTTGTAAACCAAAACCGTTTTAATTTTTTTTAGCAATTTAATGTCGGGGTAGAGCAACATTCGCTATGGTGCATTGTGTAGGCGGTATATCGCGGTGAATAGCAGGCCCAGCTATTCTATAAGAGACGGGTGCGATATTGCGCCCAGAATATTACTTATTTCTTATCTCCGTGAAAAGAAATTACATGGCTTGGAAATATTCAAAGCTTTCAATTTTAAACCCACGACGACCAAATCCATCTATATACTAGCTAGTCTTTGCACACGGATCCGCCGCATAGATGACGGTTATTGCTTCAAAAAGTATCCTATGTTCTTTCCAGAATCTCAAACTATTTCCATTCCAAATTTCATCTTAATCGGATCAGTGGCTTAGGCATGTAAGTGGAACAAACAAACAAGCAAACTCGCTTTCGTGTTTATAATATAAGTATGGATATAGCACGGATAAGTATGGATATGCATATTGTAGATGCAAAAGTGACTGATTTGAATGAATTTGGGTATGAAGATAGTTTGAGATCATGAAAAGCACATAGGATACTTATAGGAGCGATAGCCGACATACACGCGGGCAGAGCCGCGAGCGGCAAAAAAAAACAGCAACATTATTTGAAAGCAGTGCCACTCGCAGCATCACCCGTGTAAATATTGTTATCCCTCCAAAAGATCGCCTAACCTTTAACAAGCTTTAATCCATCTCCATTTTTCTCTATACCAATTGTTTTAAAAGTAAGGAGTGACAACGACAGACACAATAGAATTATAATTTTAAACGGCTTTTAGTCACTATTGCGCACGGCCAGGGAGTGGAATGCTCTGCTGGCTTTGTTATTTACCGCATGACCTGAGTTCTTTCAGACCAGGATTAAATAGGCACCTTCTGGTTCGCTACATGGTCCGACTTTTTCTCCATGAGAAGTTAACCCCCTTTTTAACCGACTTCAAAAACGAGGAGGTTCTCAATTCGGCTGGTATGTTTTTTTTTTTCTTTCTATGTATGTACACCGATTACGCCGACATTACTGATCCGATTTACGTGATTCCTTTTTTGTTCGATGCGGAAAAGCTGCCATTTGGTCTCATAAAAATTTTTTCAAAAACAGTTGGGTACTTTAGTTTTAAATATAAAAAAACTGAAATTATGAAGTCGTCTACATATGCGTAATTGCGAATTTTTGCTTTTCCAATGACTTTTTAGTGAAACGATACGATAGTAGGAAACAATATAAGTTGACGGTCATCTAGCTTTGAACGTAAAAAAGTTATCACTAAAAATTTTGAAAAAAAAAATTTAAACAAAAATTAAAACCGACTTCAAAAAACTGAAAAGGATAAAATAATTAAATTTAAGTAGGTATTCATCCCCTAGAAACATATTTTGGAGTTGGTGCTAAGTGCTTCACTTTCTATTGTTTTTGGAAACCACTTAGCACCAACTCCAAAAATATGTTTCTAGGGGATGAATACCTACTTAAATTTAATTATTTTATCATTTTCAATTTTTTGAAGTCGGTTTTAATTTTTGTTTAAAATTTTAACTTCTCTAAAGTTAAAGTCGGATCAAGAGCGAAGCCATTTTAATAGCGGACGCCTGCCCGCGGCATTTTAGAGCGCGTTTTGTTACCGTCGATTGAGAGAGCTCAACGAGCAATACTGAAGGTATCTTTCGGCCTCTTCTTTTTCCCACTGACCTTTGTACAAATCATGTAAAGTACTCACTGTTCGACAGTTATTCATAATGAGCAAACTCAGTACTAAAGCAGCACCTAGCCCTTCCGTACAGCATTGCAATTATTAATAAGAGGAGGAAGGACAGTTTGCTCTCAAACAGGAACAAAACACTCTTTTACAGCAAAATTCTACATGTTTTGGGGCCATTTCTTTTTTATATACAACTAGATGACAAACAAGCTGATGGCCCACCTGCTGGTAAGCGGTTACCGTCGCCTATAGACACCTGCAATAACAAGGAAAAGCACTTGATATTGCAGGTGCGATTTCATACTGAGGCCTAAGATGAAATGCCGTCCATGCCCAGTAATTACACTGGCTACCTTTCCCTTCAATCCGAAACACAGCGAACTGTTTTACGGCTGAAATAAGAAAGGCGGTGGTACCTACCCAGGCGACCCTACATATGGGTTTACCACCTAGTAAAACCATATCTCCACAATAAATAAAATGCTATAGCAAACATCTATTATTAATTAAGGGAATTACAACAATTGTTAAAAGGTTATCAAAGAAGATGCTCTTCAAAATCTTCATAATTTTTGCTTGTACCTAATTAAATATGTGTCTATGTAATTAACTGTCAGTAATAAGTTAAGTTTTATCCTTTAAGGACTTTTTATTTGTGTTTCTATTAAATGTAAGTAGTCATTATTTTAAATGTCTTGTCTACCTATAACTACTATAAATTATTTTTTATGTACTATAGCAACTTTATAATAGCCATTTATTATTTCCCACCCAACAGTTAGGCTCTCGTTAGTATTGGCGTTTAGATTTTATTAACAGTACCGTATTCTAGCCTCTCCAATATTATCCATGACATTCCACTCCATTATTGATAGTTTAGTCAATCAAGCGCTCTTCACATAATTCACTTCATCATTTCCAATCGTATTGGGATTCCGTTCTGCACTTAAATTTGAAGCCAATCAAGGCTTCGTTTGTAAATTTAACGCATATCTACATTTAACAACAACGTTTGCATAAGATATGGATATTAGTCATAATTCTGGATAAAATACACCAAACAACAATGTAGAGGAGCGAAATGACAACGTGGACCACTGTCCACGTTATCATTTCGCTCCTCTACATTGCGAGGTGCGAGTTTTGTTACAGAATTGACAAAGTAAGAGGGAAATATAGCAATATCATAATTATCATCATCACCAGCCTATATACGTCTCACTGCTGGACACAGAACCTCCTACTTGGCAGAAACACATAAGGAGTTTCGGGTAACAACACCACACTGGCCGAATGCGGGATGGAGGGTTAAAGCAGTTGCAGTAACAAGCAACGGCTTAACATGCCCAACAGCACGGATACCAAAACAAAATATAGGAAATAACAGGAAAACGTCGCAGCCAAAACACAGAATGACAACGAAACGTCAACCAAAACATTCAAAGACTCTATGCTCCTATCTGATGACTCGTTCGTAGCATCTCTGCCTTTCTGTCAAAAGTTAGTAAGGTAAATCAAATCATTATCAGGCAAGAAGTCAACGTTTCTTAGAAGGCCATCGAAGAACCTCACTGTAGCGACCTCGACCACTCGTAAAATTCAATCAATGTCAGAAAACACTGTCCTGCTAGTGCCTTATCATTGACTAAGTAGAGGTGAATAATAGCCTTAAGCCTCTGCGATTAAGTCGAGATGTTCTTACGAGACTCAGGAGCACGCGTGTCATTCTTCGAAATCATCAATTCACTGTTTCTGCTTCAACTTTACGCGCAAAGAAATTAAGTGACTCGTTTTTGTCACACTCTCCAAAATTAGAATTCTTTGCCAGCACCATAATTATGTCGTTCCCTCCTTTCATAACTTGAGTTCCTTGAGCAAGGTGGAGGTGGCTACTTAAGCGAAGGCACTGCCCCAACTTAACCGAATCGATTTGTAAAAATACTCGTTTCGGATGTTGAAATGGAACATTTCGATATTGTAGGGTCGTTAGCTCATAAACGCAAATACAGATAGACTAGAAGAATTTCACAGGGATATCCCAAGTCCTGGATGGCTCAGTTAGATAGAGCAGTCGCCTGGATTGGGAAAGGTCGCGGGTTCGATTCCCGCCTCAGGACGTGAAATTTTTCTAGTTTTATATTTTAATTACTAAGCGAAGGCAGCTTACAGTCTGCTTAAGCTGCACTAGCTATATCTGCAGATAGACTTACCGCTTCACATCAGCTGGTATTCAGTCATTTGCCATGCTCTGTAAAAAAGAAGAAAAACCTCGTCACCCAACCTCGTGACTACTTACGTACCATCAATTATCCAAAACCAACTTGTGTCAGGTGTCAGGAGCGTTTCTTTTCTTCAAGCATTTACAACATTTTTCCTCCTCCTAACAAGCTCAAAGCGGGATTGAGTATTTGGGATTAAATTACGAACCGCTAAAATTGACTTATTTGGACTCAACCTCAAATACTCCAAGGGGAGGCTCTGACATCAAAGTTAAGGGTGGCGTAACAAATGGCTATTTATAAGGGTCTACGCGGCAAACTTTGAGATTTTAAGTTATTTTCCAATTGTAATCCTACTACCAATACGTTGAGTTCAATATTGCTTAGCTGGAGCAATGTTTGGTTTAAAATTAGCTTGGTGTTTCACACGCTGTTTATCGATTAGGGATATAACGAATATCCGTTTTTAATATTTATTAATGCAAATAATGAGGAGGAGCTCAGTGGCACAGTAGTTTGAGCGCTCTGGTTTCGATTAAGAAACCAAAGCAACTTTCGCCATGGTCTGTCCCGGGATGGGTCAATCAGATTTATAATCTCGAGCTCCTCCGTGCTTCGGAAACGTTAAACCGTTGGTCCTGGTTGTTACTGCAACCACTTTAACCCGCCGACCTACATTGGGCCAGCGTGGTGGTGTTATGCCCCAATCTTCTCATGTGTTTCTCCCATGTAAACATGAAATGATGATGCTAGATACAATTGAATTTCAAAATCGAAGATATCTTTAAATAAACACAAGTAGTACTCACGGAATTCGGAACTCTGTAATTGAATTAAAAAAATAAAACAAGTGATTTATTTATTTATTGAAAGTATAATGAAAATGTAATTAACTGTATGTTAATCTATCTAGAAATAATATTTGAAAGAAAGAAAGAAAGAAAATTATTTTTATTGACAGACACCAAGCAAAGAAGCATACAACATAAAACTTAGACATTAAAAACAGAGAAAAGGTAGAAACAATAAAACAATTAACACATATCCGTAGGTGCCGTCAACAAGGCCCTATCTCAGCATATATAGCTTTTGCGACATTATAAAACGTCGCAGAAGCGCTGTTATTATGATAGGGCGTTGGATGTAAGATGTGTTATAATAAACTTAAACTTCCATAAAATAAATATATTAGACTTACAATACATATACTTACACATATATAAATAAGAAACATACAATCAGACACATCGCATACACACACATTTAAATAAAGACACAAAATGCAATTGAGAACAATTAATTTTTGGCTGTAGGGTAAACCCCATTTACCCTATGCAACTCATTTCACATACACATATGTACGTACACTCCACAAAAAATGTGATCAGATCTGTGAGTCTGTGACATCGCAGATAAGATATAAATTTATTAGCATTCTTAAAATATTCTATTTCAAAAATAAATTATTAAAGCATAAATGGTAAACGAAGAAAAAGCCATATATGTACATTAAATATCAAAGAAAAATTATCAAATATCTCGGTGGGAGCACATTCAAATGACATACATTGTCATTGATAGTGGTTTCGAAACTATTCGTGCAACTTGTGAAAGTAAGAAATTAATTGACATTCTCAGCCTTTTGCAAAGTAAAAAGATATCTTTTTATGAATCTTTCGTTTTCAGAGCACGTAAAGGCGGTGGTATATCGTTCCAGCACCGGGAGGCAGCAAATTTCAAGGATCCGCGAAAGGCTACCGTGCAATGCTGAGGAGTAGAGAAAATAGGAGTACACGCTCTTTTCCCATAGCCTCGACAGCTTTGGGATCATGCCAATTTATCGTGAAGATACTCTGGCTTCCCCGTGTTGATAATGCCGAACATGTCGCAAGATGAAGTTTCCTACGGGCTTCCATTCTAAGTATGTTTGCCTCATTATGGAAAGGTGTTATATGTGTACGAGGTGGGATGTTGAAACAGAACCTAGCACAAGCGTTTTGTACACGCTGAATAAGCTTAGCTGTTCTAGTTAAGATGCGTGGACCATAGACTACGTCACAATAATTTAGCTTCGAAAGAATCAGTGACTCGCATAGTTTAATCCGAAGACTTTCAGACAAGTAGGGTCTTATCTTTTAAAGGAGTTGTAGCCTATAAAAGCAGTTTCGAGCACATTCCACTATATGGCTTTCAAAGGTAAGGTGATTGTCGAAGACTAGACCTACGTTTTTTATACATCCCACCTGTTCCACAACTTCTCCATTTATTGTTATGGTAAATGGATATTTGGTGTTCTTGAGCTTTTGAATGCTTTTCTTAGTACCGAGCAACATAAGTTTTGACTTGTTTGAATTAAGGACAAGACAATTTGTCCTGCACCAAGCCGATATGTGTACAAGGTCACAATTGATTTTTAATGCGGCATCAGAGTAGTCCAATGGAGCAAACGGCAAGTATAGTTGCATATCATCAGCATATAGGTGATGATTGCAATGCAGTATTCTTTCCACAATATCAGCACTGTACAAAACATACAAGATTGGGCCGAGAATCGATCCCTGTGGAACTCCTCGTGTAACAGATAGAGGAGAGGATGTGGACCTTGAGCCATCGGCCATTGTCAGTTCTACATATTGACTTCTGTGTGAAAGGTAGCTATCAAACCACTTAACTGATTTAGCATCAATTCCATAATAACTTAATTTTGAGAGCACAATTGTTGTATTTATGGAATCAAATGCACGTGAGAAGTTCAGCAAAAGCATGGCAGTGATTTTTACCTCATCCTGGGCAGTAAGGATGTTGTCCACTACATCAGCGAGTGCAGAAGCTGTGCTATAGCCCTTACGAAATCCAGATTGGAGCCGTGGTAGTATGTTATGTATCTCTAGATATTGAGTAAGCTGATTACAAACTATTCTCTCTAAGACCTAAATAAGATATTTAAAACATATTTTTTATACAACTAGATGACAAACAAGCTGACGGTCCACATGATGGTAAGCGGTTACCGCCGCCTATAGACACCTGCAATAAAAAGGAAAAATCACTTGGTATTGCAGGTGCATTGTCATCCTGAGGCCTGAGATGAAATGCCGTGCATGCTCAGTAATCACACTGGCTACCTTTCCCTTCAACCCGAAACACAGTGAACTGTTTCACGGCTAAAATAAGAAAGGTGGTAGTACCTACCCAGACGACCTTAAATTCGGGTCTACCACCTAGTAAACTAATTCGCCAATTGATCAGCTCTAAAATATTAAATGAAACTTATTCGACTACCCTCCTAATGTTAGTCGTTACTCCTTAGGCATTAATAATTTATAGCAACGCAAAAAGTGACTGTATTTATTTTTGTCGCGGGCGATCTCATTTGTAATTCATGAAGCACAAACGAAATTTCAACGGTAATGCTTTTACATCAATTCTTACGCCAGAATCTACGCCCTGCCTGACGGTAAGCGGATACTGTCTTTTAGAATAATTAAATGACGACACTTATCATTTCTCCTTTTCTGTTCGGATTCTAATGCAAGAGAATCACTGAATTGAAATTTCATTTCAGATTTTCACAATCAGGGCAGTGTCGTTCATTTTTCAGTTAACTCTGGCGGCTTACTCATAGCTGGAATTTCTTATTTTTATTTTATTTATTAATTATTTCTTACAATTATCATGACAGGTTAAAAGTGAGCCAACGCGATAATGTACCTAATTTATAAATTACTTAAATTAACTTACAGTTAGAAAATGTTATTGAAACATAACGATTTCAAGGCAATTTTTTCGTACTTACTCAAAGGACATGTTAATATATCTACTGCTTCATGCACTTTATTCAGCAGTACAGTAATGCGAGTGAGAGGTGTTTTGTCTAACAAGTTGGTCCTGGCTGAAGGCAGTGCCAGAAGGCGCGGACGCCGCCTCCACCGTATCCGTTTGGGACGCACAGGCTAAAGTATTGCAATACAGTAGGATTGTGTGCAGCAATTTGACCACGTCTACAGCAAGAGTAAGATCTCTAGAGAATATTAAATCTAGTGTCATATAGCTGCGATCTTCTGTTAAGTCATCATCATCACCAGCCTATACACGTCCCGCTGCTGTATTTCTGCTGCCTTCTTACAAGAGAGAAACACATGAGGAGTTTAGGCCTTAGCACCACCACGCTGGGCCATTGCGGGTTGCAGTGACAACCCGGACCAACGGCTTAACGTGCCTTCCGGAGGGCGGAGTAAGATCACAAAGATTGACACATCCCGGGAACGACCATGGCGAAATAAGCCAGACAGCTCTAACCACTTCTCGAGCTTTCATTGCGTACCTCGCCCGTTTCTCAACAATAAGAATCCAGGAAGATTCAAAATACTCAAAATCGAATCAAACTTCGTGGTGGCGTCGTGTTCCGTTTCTCACTATTTCGTTGTCTTCGAAGTTCAAGTAGAGATTTTTTATGGTTGAATTCTTAAATATGGTCGTTGAAATGATGGACCTTAAACGTCACCTTATCGGGGCTTACAAGGCATGGCTTTACTTACAAACTTTCAAGTCAAAAAAATTGGAAACACAAGTCAGTTTAGTCTTAAAAATTTATAGAGCATTTTTCAAAAAGTCTATTAAATAAGAATTTATTCGCGATATTTGGTTTGTATGAAAAGATAAAAATTGATCTTACTCAATTATGTTAAACTTTTCGAAAGATCCTCTTATAACTAATTAGACTAAGCTTATACATGTAAAGAGTTATTAGATTCGGAAATTTCGTATGAAATGCCGCACCGCGTAAACCACCTAAATTAAAATATTTTATGATCTTAGTTATCTCTTTCAGTTAAAACACCAAAAACATGGTTAATCTCGTTAATTTGTGTATTACGGGGAGAATCAATACATTTTAACAGAGTTTAAACAAAATAGGCTTAGTTAGCTAAGTCCTGTGTTGTTAGGTTTAACCAATTACTTGTTTAAATATTACACGAACTTTGACTATACAAGTAGGTGTCGACAATACGACAATAAATAAACATTGGCTTTATAATATTGGTCCATATAAATGTTTTACAACTTTCAAATATATCTTATTCATTTGATAATTTCATGACATTTGTATGAAATAATATAACATTGACTGCACCATTTCATAGAAATGTTATAAAATTATCAAAGAAATAAAATATATTTGAAAGTCTCAAAACGTTTCTAAGAACTAATAGAGCGCAAGCTTTAAATTATCGACGTATTGTCGTCAATAATCAATACACAAAGTGCTAACGCATCATACTTTCTTACTTATACTAATACTTATTATTTTACTAGGTGGTAGACCCATATGTAGGGTCGCCTGGGTAGGTACCACCGCCTTTCTTATTTCAGCCGTGAAACAGTTCGCTGTGTTTCGGATTGAAGAGAAAGGTAGCCAGTGTAATTACTGGGCATTAATTTTTGATTTTAACATTATTATAAATGTTTGAAATTTCACGTCCTGAGGCGGGAATCAAAACCGCGACCTTTCGCAATAAGGGCGACTGCTCTAACCAACTGAGCCACCCAGGACTTGGGATATCCCTGTGAAATTCTTCTAGTCTATCTGTATTTGAAATTAATAACATTAGCTTTCAAAAGTGGTCCGCTTGTATAAAGGAATGTTCTCGACCTGATTTTAGTTTTAACTTTTATGATATTGTAGATAGATATGCGTCTGGTGTGAGCAGCTGGCTGCATCTATCGATTTCATGGTCTACTGAAGGTAGGGGTCACACAAGGATGCTTATTTATTTAATATCGAAATATTCGACCAATATGAGAACCAAAGACACTGACATAGCTCATAGGATTAGTAAGTTGAAGTGGCAGTGGGCAGGGCACATATCACGCAGAGCAGACGGCCGATGGGGCGTTGAAGTTCTAGAATGGTCACCACGTACAGAAACGCGCAAAGTAGGACGGCCTCCCACTAGATGGACAGTCAGGGTCGCGGGGAGCCGTTGGATGCAGGCTGCGCAGAACCGTTCCATTTGGAAATCGATGGGCCTTTGTGGAGGCCTTTGTTCAGCAGTGGACATCATAGGCTGATATGATGAATATTCGACACGTGGATGTCGGATATTGCACCAAAATACCTTTTGGTCATCATCATCATCATCACCAGCCTATATAGGTTGACGATGACGGTTGCAGTCACAACCTTAGCGTGCTTTTATTTGGAATGAGGCGCAATTGAGCAATTGAGCATCATGTTAAAAAAATATTAATTTGAATAGGGTAGGTAGTTGATAATTTTTTTTTTATTTCACAAATAACTTATAACGAAATATTGCAATAGAAATAGTATGTCTAAGATCAATAGTTTCATAGTTGTATGTACAGTCGACAGCTCATCAAGTGGAGCAGTTTGCCCTTGAGATCACCCTTACTACGTTCGTAATAGAGGCGGCTTTCGTAGTGCAACTGTTACAAATGTATGGGCGTACTGAAAAAATGAATAATAACTATGTAATATACATATATGTTTTCATTCATAGTTGTCATGATAATAATTGTTTTTTTATGTCAGCTATCTAGTAATTTGGGGAAAAAAATATTATTAAATTTTCTAAATAGTACTACTTCAACAATATTCCATATCTTTTGAGTTTAAATGGTTAACAGTAGCGTATAATTCTAGAATTTGTGAAAAATAGCGCCATATTCGAACTTAGACAACGCCCCAATTCAAATCAGTCTGCTTCATGACGCAGGCAGCGTCTAGTGTGACGACCCCTCACATGCTCAATTTGTAGGTAGTTCTCACACCGCACTGGCATATCGGTTTCATGCTATTACCAGCGTTTTATGATATGATATAAGCTGGTGTTAAACTAATACTTAAACAACGTTATTGTGTATATAACATAAGCACATTTTGCAATCCTAAATAATTGAAGCTTTAAAATAAACTGCTAGTCCCATAACAGGCTGCTATAATGTATATTACGTCCCGGAATATAGTATCGATAAATTATAGCTGTCTTCTGTGGTCTTCTGAAGCGTCCTTAGGCAAGATGTATTGGAATATAGTGAGATAAAATATACCTGTATATTAAAGCTGCCTGAACGCAAAGGACAGAGTAAGTAAATATACTTGGTCTGACACTATGTTTATCTGTCTCTTTTCTTTACTAGCCCTAATTCTGATGACACACCTAAGTCTAAATTTAAGTACAGTTTATCTCTTTCTCGTGATATGTAATAGGAATAAGATAGCAAGAATTTGTTTAATCTGTCAACTTGACAATTTGAGTCGGCATGTACGGATTTGCTTCCTAAACACTGCATTTTATCACGTTCATTAAGGTTGGAAATGGAACACACGTTTCTAAATGTCAAATTATATAACAGCCATCCTTATTGTATTCATATTGAGAGAAAGAGATGCACTGAACTTCAATTTATGCTTAGAATGAATTAGGGTCATTGTCTGTCCCTAAGTCTAGTTCTAGTCTAGTCTAGTCTTAGTCTAGTCTTATTCTAGTCTTAGTCTAGTCTTATTCTAGTCTTAGTCTAGTGTTACCTAATAGTCGTCGTTACAGTAGCTGATAATGGGCAGTGAGCAGGACACATCGCTCGCAGAACCAACGGCTGTTGGTGCGGAAAGGTTCTGCAGACCGGATCGGAAGACGCAGCGTGGACCGGCCTCCATAAACGACAGATAGAATCTGTACCCCTAGCACGAACACTTTTAAATTTTGAATCGCCATCGTATAGAGTAGATACGTCAGCTTTTGTCTGGCTTTTGGAATTTTAAGCGTGCGTGAACTATACGATTACGATTCGAAGTTTAAAAATGTATCGTCCACCAGTACCCGCTGGATGCGTACAGCGTAGTACCAATTGTAGTAGAAACCTTAACGGAAGATCCTTGTCCAGCAGTGGATGTCTTTCGGCTGAAATTATGATGATAATGATGATGAGGATGTAGATTCAATCCTCAGATATTATTTATCAAAAGAATAATTTCGGCAGATTTCATATATATTACATTATATATTTAACATTATTTCCGACATCTCTTTAATTTCTTTGAGATTTGCCATTTCTAAAAATTATAGAAAACCTTTTTACGAAGAATCGTGAAGCAACAAATAAATTATCGTGGAAGTTACTCTGATAAAGTTGAATTCTAATTACAAAAAACTTTATGTACCTAATGGCAACTGTTTTGAAATGGCGGTTAAAATTTATAACAAACCGCCTAAAGAAATTAGAGATTTACCTATTTACATTTTCAAGACATTTTGTTGAGATTACTCTTGGAAAAATATGATTACACTATAAAATAATATTTTAAAGATTAATGTAAACTAACTACTTATTGCCAATGACCGATAGTACCTAAATAAGTTTAATCGCATGAGAGTTTAAGCACAAGACATTAATATCTAAAATCTTATATTGTTATTATTAGGTATGGATTGGTTGTTATTATTATAAATTTTTGACATAAAACTTAGCTAAGCAAATCTATTTGGAAGACAGGTACCTATTAATCAGTAATACATTTGCATGTCTGTAAAGACTAATGTGAGGAACATTTATTTATAAGGACATGTATCTAAAGGCAATAAATTATTTTAAAAAAGCTTATATATAGTATACCACCAATGATGTACCACTTTTACCCTTCAAACATCAGATTCCAGACACATTTGATTTCAATAGTCATATCCTTCAGGTGGGATTAAATCTCCGCTTGTTAATATGATTATTATACTTATGATTATGAAACACTCAAATCAAATTATTCTCTGGAAAAAATATGAGGATTGACAAATTGGCCCGCAGATGATCTTTTGTGTAAATTATCATATGCTCCCGGGACTCTTACGCGACTGAACAAATAGTACCAAGATACTTAATCCATAAATATACTCTTTTCTATATTTAGAAAAAAATAATGCGTTATTGAAGTATTGTGACTTCCGTAGTAATTGAAACCAAGAAAGTTTAATTAAGGATCTGCTATTTTGGGCGAAGAAGCAATAAATATTCTAATAAGCTATAAACATTTAACCTTTGAAAAACTTATGATTGAAACGAAATCATTACCTTAATAAGTACATTGAATTCACAAATAGAATGCACACTAAATCGCAATTCACTTCAAGACATTCCGTTAAGCGCTGTAGTAAAATTTCTATCTCCAATTTCTCCAGGATTGCGAAATTGTATAGAATCTTGGTGTAATCTTCACATCACCGCTCTCAAAACTCGATTTAAATTCGAGACTGGCTCTGCTTTCCTCAACACTCTGGCTCAGTGGAGGAACTGTTAATGCACTCGGTTTTCGTCTGAAATTGAAATATGTCATCTACTTTGACTTTGTAATAAGGCGGTTTCGGGATGTGCACATTTTTGTGCAGCCGTTGCATCATTAAAATGGAAATTTATCCCTACTAGAATGATTACATATGAAATCAAGAGGGGTCCAAGAACAGTGTCTATAAAAAGACTTCGGCCCTTGCTTGGAACAGCAGTAAGAGGTATACGATTTTAAAGGTATTAACTAGTAGAGTCCATATGAGTCTATATACAAACTATGTTTGATGTTTCTCAGCGGGATAGAATCAGATATGATGACATCAGTAAGAGAACCAAAAGTATATTAAGTGGCAGTGGACAGAGCACACAGCACGCAGAGCAGACGGCAGGTGGGGCCTTAAGGTTCTTCAGATGGACAGATGACCTGGTCAGGGTCGCGTGGACCACAAGAGGAGAAACACGTGACGAGTGGTAAAGTTGTTAGTTAATATTTAAACAATTTTAGGGTACTAACATAAATTCTGAGGCTACCCGCAGTTTTCTATAATTACAAGCCTTAGGGACGCCAGGAATCGTGCTACTAAATCTAACTATTTACAAAATTAGAAAGTCAATATATGATGGTGCTCAGACATGGATCTTTTAGAAACTAGATATTTGAACACAGTCGCATCCATCTTTTAGCTGTTATGATTTAAACTCATTTTTTTTAATACTATAATTTAAACAACAGAATGTATAAGGTGGGTAGAAAAGAATAAGAGCAGTGGTACTTGTCTCCTATGCTATCAAAATAACGCTTTCTCTAGATTTTAAAGGGACAACGCGTGAGTAGTGTCCAGTCCAAAGTGCTACGAGCGTATAGACTATAGAGTCTATTCATAGTAACAAAGCATGAGTAGTGCCCAAAGTACTAGGAGCGTGTAAAGGCTATGGTAACAACGCGTGAGTGAGTGACCAAGGTGCTGTTTATCTGGGCCCATAAATTATTATTCTTATTTAATTATCGGGTCTTGCCAAGATATTTATTATTGTCTAATGTACAGTCAACAGCACATCAAGCGTAACAGTTTGACCTTGAGGCCGCCCTTACTGCCTTCGTAATAGAGGCGGCTTTCGAAGTGCAACTGTTAACACTTAACTTTAGGTACAACATCAAAGGGTTCTTAGGGCGCTCCCATAATACACAAATTAAGCAGTAACCTCGTCGAAATACCGAGTCAGTCTGTCCTTGACAAACAGGTAAGTAGGGGAAAACTTCTGAAACACTATGTAAGGGGAAATAATTGAAAATCAAACGAACTTACCTTAAGTGAAGTTCGATTGCAATTATATGAGCAGCTTCATTCGACGCGATTTATGTTTACATGATGTAGTGGCGCCCTCCAGCGTCACCCTTGCACGCTTAGTTTAAAGATTCCTTTGCCTATAATCTTTTTTTTTTATGTTGTCAAAGTTTTTGACGTTACTGAGCTCACGTGGTAGGCAAGGCACCTCACCGGTTTCATTTTGTTTAAAGCAGGACATACTCTCCAACCTGTTTTATATTGGCTTATCTAAAGACGGGATTGGGAACCTTTAGTGATTAGGGTGGGTTTGGATAAATCGCGTCGAATGAAGCTGCTCATATAATTGCAATCGAACTTCACTTAAGGTAAGTTCGTTTGATTTTCAATTATATTTCGCAGCTTCATTCGACGCGATTTATGTTTACATGATGTAGGATGTTGAGAGAATACATTATAAAACTTTTTAAATACAAAGTTTTCTTTTTTGTGTAAAAAATGAAATAAATTACTAAGTTTTAAATCATATTCGTTTTAATTTCGATTCATTGATTATAACATTTTTATTTTTGGCAATACTCAATTACAAGATTCTATGTACTCAATATGTAATTAGTTGTAATTTAAAGAGAATAATTCGATAATATAGATTGGGCAAGATTACTATCAACAATCTCCTTATTATAAAATTTAGCAAAAGATGTAGAAGAATTGCTCCAACCTGCGCTTTTTCTTATAACGTCAATATTGACCCCGAGTTTGTTGGCAGTCGTCGTGGCCGCATGACGAGTGCTATGTGCACTGAAAACTGATATATCGATGCCACTCTTATGCATAGTATCCTTAATCCACTGACTTAAAGTTTGAGTTGATAACTTATGATGGGGTTTTCTAAAGCTAATAAAAAGATGATTCTGATTTACGCAAGGAATTAGTTTTAAGTAAATATTCTTTAATACATGAGGCTGGACAAATACGAGGATTTTCATTAAAATATGGTAGCTTAAGAACAGGCTGGTATGAATTTGGTTTAGATGTCTTTATAATGTCTGGTATGTAAATAATTATTTCATTAGAGTTTTTCATTATAATATTAGGTATTTTTATAAGTGATAATGTCTGCACACGGTGTGCGGTGACGAGAGCCAACAAAGTCACAGTCTTCTTTGATAAGGTTTCTAAAGTGAGATCTTCATTGGGCCCCTGCTGTGACAAGTACGATAGAACTATATTGGGGTCCCACTTACATTGTATTTCGGTCTAGAAGGTCTCATTCTAAAAACTCCCTTCATAAATTTCTTTATTCTATTATCATCTAATGTCTCATTAAACAACAAAGTTAACGCAGACTTACATGAATTTAACGTGCCATATTTGGCTCCTTTGTGAAACATTTCTGTAAAAAACTCAATTACCCTAGAAACGCTAGCTATAGCATAATCATGATTATTGTCATTACAGTATTTTACCCAATGTCTAATGCAGCTATCATACTGCTTATATGTATTTTTCGAAAGAGCATTTAACATGATTTCCACGGACTGTTCACTTAAGGCCATTTTCACGAGAGTTTCCCTGACAATCTCGCGGCAACCAGGTGTAATGTTGGGTGGAGTTGGTGTGCGCACCTAAGAGGAGATTTCAACAAGTTAATGCTCGGCTCAAAATAAATATATGGAGAGTTACATAACTGATTAAACAGGGGAAACCATGGCTGTGTTGGCCAATAAGGCACTACAACAATGCCTTCGGCTTCATCTGTTCTAATTTTTCTTAACATTTTTAATATAAGTGAAAATGGTGGAAAAGCATAAAAATATACATTTTTCCACGATATTGTAAAGGCATCGACTGCCACTGCATTCGGATCACATTGCCACGTTACATAAGTCAAACACTTAGCATTACAACGACTTGCAAATAGGTCAATATCAGGTGAGCCCAAACACCTTGTTATTTCATCGAATGCGTAATCACCAAGTTCCCATTCGGTGTCTGAAAATTTCTTTCTTGATAAGGCATCAGCTTCATGATTATCCCTAGTGTTAATATAAGATGCAAATATATATATCTTTTTGCTTTCACACAATTTCCATATATCCCTGGCGACCGCATTCAAATGAGGGTATTGCACACTACCCATTCGGTTAATACACGAAATGGCAGTTGTATTGTCGATTCGGAGTAAAATTTCACAGTCATGTAAGTTTTTTGTAAATATTTTTAGTCCGAATAGGGCTGCAATGAGTTCTAACTCATTAATATGTAATTTAGCTTCGTCTTTAGTCCAATAACCATGAGATTTTACTCCGTTACAGTATGCCCCCCAACCAGTGAGGGACGCATCTGAATATATTTCTAAACTGAAACTATGAAATTTAAATTTACTAAAACTTAAATCTATATTATTTCTCCACCAAAAAATGTCATCTCTTATTTCTTCGGATAAAGGAATTATTTGCTTATAAGTTGGGTTGTTAACTAAACTTACATATTTTAAATGTTCAAATCTTTTCGTGTATAACCAAGAATATTCTACAGCTGGGCATGATGCTACTAATAAGCCATTTAATCTTGTAAAGTCGTATAAATTACACTCGACTTTATTTTGAAAAATATCTAAATTACGTTTAATTTTTTCTTTTTTATCTGGGGGTAACTCTAAAATCATTTTTTCTGAATTAAATATAAAACCTAAGTATCTACATTTTGTACTTGGAACAAGACAGCTCTTTTCCCTATTTATAATAAAACCTAAGGATTGCAACAATGTCATAGTAATCATTACATTATCTTCACATTTTAAAAATCGTCTAAATATATAACGGAAAGAATATTATTTTTATTTCTGAGGTATTCCATTACCGGTTTTAACAGCTTTGTAAAAACAAAAGGAGCAGTGCATAAACCGAAGGGTAGGCATGAAAATTCGTATGAATGGTCACGATGCTTAAATCGTAGGTATTTACGATGTGTTTTATCAACATTTATCAAAAAATATGCGTCTTTTAGATCAATCGATGCCATAAAACAATCCTTACTTATTAATTTAGATGCAGTCCTGTAATCTTCAATCTTAAAGTGTCGTTTTTCAACAAATCTATTAAATTTCTTTAAATTTAATATAAATCTTTTTTCCCCATTAGCCTTGGGTACTAAAAATATTGGCGAAACAAACTGTTCTTTATTATACGTACATTTGAAAATAGCATTAATTTTTAGTAATTTGTTTATCGCATTATCCAAGTCTACATAATCTATAGAAGAGTGATATATGTTTAAAGAACCAACCTGTGTCGGTTTCGATGTAAAGGGTATCGTGTAACCTTTAATCCATGATAGTATATTCTTATCATGAGTGATTTCTGACCATTTATTGTAAAAATATCTTAGTCGGCCCGCGTACATTACCTTGTCTAACGGCGCATCGAGCGTCGCGGCGCCGCTGCAGGTGGCGGCGGTGGTGGTGGCGGCGGCGGCGGCGGCGGAGGCCGCGGCAGGCGTCCGCTCACCCGGCTGCGTGGGTAAGCTTGTTGCTGTTGGCTGTGCTGACGCGGGCCTGCTGACGCCCTCCCCGCAACCGGCCTCCTTTGATGCAGGGCTTTGTAGTTTCCCGCGTTCATGTTATTAAGGGCAGAGACCTTTTGTTGCGCGGGTCTCTGTATGTTTTTTAGTGCTTGTCCAGATTTTTGTACCGACTTGGCGGTCTTCAGCTTCTCAGACATGTCTGTCCCAAAAAGAAATTTAATAGTCTTAACACTAGTTAGGGCATCTCTTAATTCAGAATTTATTGAAGAAACTACAAATCTCTTTCTTGTTTCCGTTTCATAGTGATGCATGTCACACATTATGCGACAAGCGTCACTAATTGGTTTTAACAGTTCCTGTTTATTAGTATAAAATTCCTTATTTGAAATAATATTTTCTATTGATTTTGTTAGTGCTGCAACGGCAATACTTATGTGTTTTTGCCTAGCTATCATCGACGCATCTCGTTTAATGAATGCGTCTGTTAAGGCCGCCTTAGCCTCAGGGTTCAGCACGGGGGGGACTAACAGCTCACAATTAGAGGGTATTAGGTATTCCTTAAAAATTTTTTCTTTACTTTCCTTGTTAAGGCCTCTTTTTAGAACATCTTGCCATCTTGCCGCTATATCCCTATGGACCGCTTTACCAAAAGTCGTTTCTGGTTCAGGGGCTTCACCGAGAAGCTGAAGAAATTCAGCATCTAAGTCGCCATCTTGGTCGGCTGCTTCCGCATGTGGTGGCTCAGTCCCTGAAGTAGAGGCGACGGGCGCCGATAACTTGGGTGTCGACTCTTGTGCCACAGCCAGTACTGGCACTGGCGCCGTGGCCGGAGACAGTGTGGCGGGCGCTGGTGACTGTACGGATGGCGGCTCCGAAGGCAGCACTGGCGACGGTGTCAGCGGTAACGCATACATCTCCAACGGCGAGCCAATGCGATCCTCTCCTAATGGAGGGTCAAGGTTCATGGTCTGGGGCGGACCTGTAAGAACATTTTTGTTCTTAGATTTTTTTTACCAAGCGACAGACATAGCCTCAGCATGGGTAGCTATTCACATCGCATAAATTATTCTAAAACTTCCAATAGTTATTTGTGACGGAAGCAACCCCGATATTAGTTGCTCGCATCACTTTAATAAAAGATAAATAGCTATGTGATTGGCTATTTTGCCAACATTAAACGTGATGGACACAACCCCGACTTTAGTTGTTCGCATCACTTACCTATTTTATTTTTATAGGTACGGGTAGGTATGAAAAAATATTTGTATTTAAAGATAAGATCAATTTAAATATGATATGGAAGAAAGCTAATAAATATAATATATCTGCCGTACTAGCAGTTAGGTAATACTGATATTTTTTGTTTCTCTGAAATTAATATGTTCTAGGAATTACTCACAATTTTCTTCCTCTTCCGATGAGTAAATAATAACCCTCTTTTGTCTCTTCAGTTTTTCCTCCAGTTTTCTTATTTTCCTGCATATCTTTTCCTCGCTATTTTCTCTTCTCCTCTTCTTTCCCATCTTGAGAGCCGACTTTTTTTTTTTTTTTTTTTGAAGGTAAGTACTTACTTGAGCTCCGTAGACGTGCGAAGGGTTCGGCACGAAAACGCGTAATGAAACCGGTGAGGTGCCTTGCCTACCACGTGAGCTCAGTAACGTCAAAAACTTTGACAACATAAAAAAAAAAAGATTATAGGCAAAGGAATCTTTAAACTAAGCGTGCAAGGGTGACGCTGGAGGGCGCCACTACATCATGTAAACATAAATCGCGTCGAATGAAGCTGCGAAATATAATTGATTTATCAATTGATCAAGGCTGCGCTGCTACGATTGGAAATATCAAAGGATAGAATAGGAATATTAATCACTTACTGTCTTGTCAAACATTGTCATTAACGTCGAAAATTGTCATTAATAAATGACAATTTTCGACGACCGGCTGGCCGATTGGTCTGTACCCCTTGCTTTACAGGCTACTCGGTCAAGAGGTCCCTGTTTCGAATCCCGGTATGAGCAAATAGTTGGATGATGAGTGCGAGCATTTGTTTACGAGTCATGGATAATTCAGTTTAATATTATGTTTATTTAGTATATTTCAAATTTTTTTTATATGGATATTATTATCATTATTTATCCCTTCTTAGGTATCCATAACAGAACCCCTTAATGATGCTTACTTTGGGCTAGATAATAGGTGTGTATGGATATTATTATAATTATATTTTTTTTATACAACTTGATGACAAACAAGCTGACGGCCCACCTGATGGTAAGCGGCTACCACCGCCTATAGAAACCTGCAATAACAAGGGAAAATCACTTGATATTGCAGGTGTGTTGCCATCCTGAGGCCTCAGATGAAATGCCGTCCATGCCCAGTAATTACACTGGCTACCTTTCCCTTCAATCCGAAACCACTTTTCTAAGGATTATGCAAGGTATACACTATATGGTAGGCCCGTATGTAGGGTCGTCTGGGGGTCTGGGGCTATCACCGTCTTTCTTATTTTAGCCGTGAAATAGTTCGCTGTGTTTAGGTTTGAAAGGAAAAGTAACGAGTGTTACTACTGCTAAGCGGAGACCTTTTTGGTACTTATTTCAAATTGTTATGAATATTGTGTTTATTGGTACCAAATAACATTGTTTTTTGGTACTAAATAACATTTTTTCTTTCTTTCTTCTACTGGGCATGGACAGCATTTCATCTTAGGCCTTAGGATGACAACGCACCTGCAATATTAATTGACTTTTATTTGTTATTGCAGGTGTCTGTAGGCGGCGTTATCTGTTTACTACCCAGGTGGGCCGTCAGCTTGTTTGTAATCTAGTTTTAGAAATAATAGGTCCCTTAAAGTTTTGTCAGTGACATAGCACGTTTAGAATAATCGCTCAATTGTCAAAACTATTTCATTCAAGCACTACTGAGAACAAACAACGATAAAATTTTACAAGCTCTTACTTAACTTCACCTGTTACATTGTTATTTATTCTAACAGCTCACTGTTCAAATCCTTTTAACTATTCATAAGCACCTGCGAGTTTTCACACAATGTGTGAGATGTTAAATTGTTTTGGACGTTTTGAATTGTCCTAAATCACCATACAGTGTGTGGCCAGTGACGACATACGGCTCTGAAACATAGTCGTGTACTAAGGGCCTTCTGTGCAAGTTCGCAGTCGCACAAGGAGCTATGGAAAGAGCTTTGTTAGTTGTTTCTCTGCGAGATAGAATCAGAAGTGATGACATCCGCAAGAGAACCAAAGTTACTGACATAACTAATAGGATTAGCATTGGCAGAGGGCAGGGCACATAACACGCAGAACAGACGGAAGATTTGGCGCTAAAGTTCTAGAATGGAAACCACGTTCCGGAAAGCGCAAAGTAGGACGGCTTCTACTAGGTGGACAGATGACCTGGTCAGGGTCGCTGGGAGTCCTTGGATGCAGGCTTCGAAGAACCGTTCTATTTGAAAATCGATGGGGAGGCTTTTGTTCAGCAGTGGACATCATAGGCTGGTATGATGATGAGATTCATCATTATCATATCAATCTATGAAATTCATCGCAGAACAAAGGTCTTCCACATCGATATCCTAACGGTAAGATTTGCGCGAGTAGCTTTCCGAAACCCTGAGCAGGTCAATTTAAATCGTTATTGTATTCCAAAATATGTTACATAAAGTAAAATATTTAAAATGCAAGTAATATTTTGGACCCTGTCGGGTATAACAATTTAGGAGAGCGGAAAACGTTCCACAAGCATTATTTACATAAGAGATCTATTACAAATTCAATAATTGTTCTTAAATAAATTATAAATAGCATATGAACTATTATAAATTTTATTAGATTTAATCATTTATTAGGTAAATATATCATTTCATTATAAATTAAAATACTTCGTCATTGTTTATTTTAAATATTATAAGGATTTATCGTTCATTTATCGGTCGTCTGTACTTTTAGTGGGAGATAGCTACTTTGCGCTAAAAGGTATTTTTTCGCCATGCTAGAATTTTAACGCCCCATGGACTATTGCCTGCTGTATGCCGCCCTGCTCACTACCACTTTAACTTGCTAATCATATGAGCAATATCACTGAAGTTTGTTATGTTACGAACGTTTTCATTTCTGATTCTATCTCATATGAAAACACCTAACATAGCTCATTCCATAGCATCTTAAGTCAATTTATATTGAAACAAACGATAAGAATGTGATACACTTTATGCTTAAAGTTAGAATTCTTTTTTTTCCATGAAAAGAAATTAAACCGAATTTCGAAAACTTTCCCCAAACTTTAAGTGCTGGTTGTGAACAAGTTGGTTGACCTAAGCTACCTTTAGGATTATGAAGTATTTTGGCTAGTTAATATTCAGACGAAAGCTTTATGGAGAAGTTTTGTATAAATCGAGATGGCCTCTGGTCACGTCCCCTATCTACTAAACAACATGTCCCAACAAGGATTAGTGTGAGGAGCATGAACATTAATTATGATCACAAGTAACGTAAATTATGGAAAAGTAAGTAAATGTTTCATTCAATTTTGATAAATATATGTGTAGTGGACATATATTTGAGTGTGCGCATGAGTAGTCACTACTGTGCAGCTGTAGACGATGGTGACAGTTTACCATAAGGTGGAACTATTTGTTGCAAACTAACAGTCAGGACTCACGGTGAGATTTTCGTGGCCATGCACAATTTTACGTTCAATCCAATTATGAGTTAAATCTTTAGGGTATATCTCATTGACCTAGAATATTGAAATTGAACACAAAGGCAAAGGGACTACTTACTACATCTTATCTCCATCCAGGACCCAGGCAACAATAAAAGCCTTCTGTAGCACAAAAACAACATAATAATTCGTCCAGACATAGTGAAATGCGAAAGGAGCACTAATATAGTGTCCTACAACCATTGCCTTAAAGGTTCTATAAATCATGTCAGCTTCTACACACCCTAAGCTGAGTGTCCATTTATCTGATGATATTGATAGCGAAGTGGAGATATGGTGTATTATGTAAATTCTAGTACCTTTATTCCAATCTAGATTTTTCTGTCCATTGCTAAATGCGGGTCTGAATACGGCAAGTTGTTACAAAGTTTAAATAAGATTTATTTTAAGGTTCACGAATCTCAATCAAAATTATAAAAATATTGCAGGTTGGTTTTTAAATCCTATTTGACAATTTTTTTTAATATTGTGAGTTGTGCCCTTTTTTATGATGGCCGTTTAAGCAATTCTACAGTTGAACTAATTCAATTATTATGTCTCCAGTTTCCACAACATATCGCCACTTTAGCTAGACGAGTGGCTTTGCCGGAGTAATATATGACATTCTTTTGTTTTGCTGGACCAATGACTAAGGGAGAAAATTTATTTCGCTTATGACCTTCTTGGTAAGCAGAGCTCGTTTCAAGCTCGGCTGATTCCTGTTCCGCTTTCATAATAATGATAATTATTAATGGAGGTAGAGCTCCTTGCTAATAAAATTCGGACTCACAAGACCATCTTCAAACCATTCAAAGATCTGATCAACACAAATAGTCTTTACTAAGGAAACAACTCTGAAATCGTGAAAAAAAATCAGCTGTTTCATACATTTCAACTGACTTCATTGTGTAATTTATATAAAATCTGTTTTTTTCCATTGTTACGGTGTTGTTTCCTTAGTTGAAGTTGTTTGTATCGATCAGATTCTCAAAATAATCCTATATAGTACACTTTATTGGTCTTTGTATAGCAGGTTAGGTTTTACTAGGTGGTACGCCCGTCGCCCGGTCGTCTGGGTAGGTACCACTGCCTTTCTTATTTCATCTGTGAAATAGTTTGCTGTGTTTCAGATTACAGGGGAAGGTAGCCAGTGTAGTTACTGGGCATGAACGGGATCTCATCTTAGGCCTCAGGATAACAACGCACCTGCAATATCAAGTTTATTTTTTTGTTGTAGGTGTCTATAGACGGCAGTAACCGCTTACCAAAAGGTAGCCCGTCAGCTTGTTTGTCATCTAGTTGTATAAAAAAAAGTGTTCAGACATTTTTCTAAGGAAAAATTTACAGTCACGATGACGAGCAACAACATGCACCCACTTCTCGTCAATACAAACAGAAAGAAATGGTGCAAGTGCAGCAAATATTGATAATTTAAATAAGCACAACTGGCTGGCGTGGATAAGTATCGCTAATCAACTTAAGTTTTGATGTCGAATAATTAAAGTACTCGCTATAGAATATAAAATAGAATAGAATAAAGTCCGTACATATTTTTTTATCATTTGGTAGTTACATTCAATTCTATCAAACTACGTTAGGAACTTTACCGACATAAATGTAATTATTTGTCTTGACGAGGGATGGGTCTTGTGTACAGTAACCCAATGTCTCAGCATCAAACCGTCACAGGGGTCTGCAATTACACCCAGAAGACTGTTGGTGCTGCAGCGGACTTCTTGCATTAACGAGAAAATTCTGTTGCTTATTATGACATAAAAATCTTGTATGCGAGCCTCTGCGAACAAACCTGACGCACTAGAAAATCGCGGCAATCCTAATACATGTACTGGATACGCAAGGCACTATATGACTTTTGTGTGCACTTGATCCACAGGTTGCATGAGTACAACGATTGATATGCTTTGAACAAAGTTACTTTTACTTAAGTATTTAGTACATCGTGCAACTTATCGCCGATGCCCTGCGCACCCTTTACAGGCAAGTTTGTATAACTATGCGGCAGCCCGCGAATAGTGCTATGACAACTATTCGCGGATTACCGCGGCAAATAAGCTTACGGTCGTTCTGATGGTAATCAGTTACCGTAGCCTACTGTCGCTTGGTCGCACCTTGGGAACTAGTCACGCGTTGCCTACACTGTAAACTCAAAAGAAAACGCTAAGTGGACAGCATACGAATAAGGTTCAAAAAATTTTACTAGGCGGTAGACCCGTATATAGTGTCGTCTGGGTACGTATCACCGCCTTTCTTATTTCAGCCGTGAAACACTTCGCTGTGTTTCGGATTGAAGAGAAAGGTAGCCAGTGTAATTACTGGGCATGGATGGCATTTCATCTTAGACCTCAGCGGTAACCACTTACCATCAGGTGGGCCGTCAGCTTGTTGGTCATCTAGTTGTATAAAAAATAAATAAAAAAGGCATCATTAAGAGCTTGTGTTATAGATACTAGATAACGGAGAAATAATGATAATAATATTTATAGTATAAATATTAGAAATATACTAAATAAACATATAAACATGCATGACTCGTAAACAAATGCCCGTAGTCATCATACAAACATTTGCTCCTACCGGGATTCGAACCCGGGACCTCTTGACCGAGTAGCCTGTATACAGACCACTCGCCAAGCCGGTCGTCATTTAAAGATTTATTGGAAGGTGATGCTGAAATAGAATATTTCGACTTTGTGATTTGGTATACGTCAGCTTGTAACGGAAATACAGATGAACCAGAGGAAAGTCGGAGGGATATGTAAGTCCTTGATAGCCGGTCCCCCGGATTGTGAAAGCTGCGGGTTAGGTCCCTACCACAGTTGACATTACTTATATTTGTAAAGTATTGATAAAATGAGGCCACTCGGTTAAGGATTCCACTATTTTTAATTAGCCACAGAGGAATACAAAAATATGGAAGACACAGTTTTTTTGACTCTCGAAACAGACCGGAAACAGTAGACATCAATACCGACTTAAAACTTTTTAATTATGATGTATCTACAATTGTATTAAATATTGTTTTCGGCTAAAGTTATGCTATACATACAACAATTATCTATTATAAAAATATTATTAAAATTAAAACTTAACATAGGTAAATTAATTAAAAACTATGTAACGCTGTCGCTTACAATATTATTCTAAATTAAATATTATTTTTGAAAAATGGCGTAGATAAAAGTGTGCAAACAATCAGTCACAGACAGATAATATATTTAAGACATTAATGGAAAGTCAGCTGACTCGATTTTGATTAGAAATTTACTTCGGATATCGTGCAAATGTGCAATTAAGGTACGCGGCGACACAGAAAATTAATTCTGAAGTCGTTCTTCGGGCGGTGAGATGTTACTCTCAAGCGCCCATCCATTGAGACCGAATTGTACAGGTTAAATCTTTCGCATGCAATGAAAGTGTTTAGCTTTTTATGATATGGAACAGGGATAACGCATGGTGCGTACGCCAGTTACAGTCCATTATAATAAATAATAATAATAGATACACTTTACTAGGTGGTAGGACGACATATTGGGTCGCCTAGGTAGGTACCACTGTCTTTCATATTTCAGCCGTGAAACAGTCAGCTGCGTTTCGGATTGAAGAGACCTCAGGATGACAACGCACCTGCAATATCAAGTTATTTTTACTTGTTATTGCAGGTGTCTATAGGCGGCGGTAACCGATTACCACCAGGTGGGACGTCAGCTTTTTTGTCATCTAGTTGTTTAAAAAATAAATATAAAAAATAGTATAATTAACTAAAATAAGTATCTACTACATCTTAAAATAACGCTTCATGCAAACAGATATTTTTAAACAATTCTTCTAAACGTTCTTACACTCCTTTCTTTAACGTCAAGTCTACATTAGTACCACAATCGGCCTCTCGCCAATAACATGAGGTTTGCAACTAGCGCTAAAAATTAAAAGAAACTAGTCTGATAGTTACCCTTTAATTTTAAGTGTAACGAAGTGAGTGACAAAATTACTACATTACTATACCAAGTAAAACAATCAATTTCAAATTTCAAAGCCTAGAAATAACTTGGAATATAAGGCATCATACTATCAATCAAAACTAGCTAGCTGCAAGCAATCAAGTTTTGCTTAGCGCGTCCACATGGGAATAATTGAAAGGTACAAGGTCTAAAACTAGACATGGAGGAACCTCATCAATTACTCCGAAGCGGTTGAACTGAATAAAATGAAATTTAGCACGGAGATAGATTACATCCTGAGAAAGGAAACGAGGTACCTTTTGTCATGATTTCAGTAAATCAATAAGAAAAATTAGTATTTTAATCCAATGGATGGCGTCTCGGCCATCCGAGTTCTGAGGCGGAGGACCGCTTACGTTATAATTTATGGGAAATTTTAATTTTAATTAACAAAATTCCGGGCTGCGGACCGGGCATGGCAGCGTCTATTGTGGATCCTTTGAGGAAGAAGCCTTCAAGATTTATTGTCTGGTCTCTGAGACCGCCCGAAAATGCCATGTTTTGTCCATTACAGAGTCTCTTGAATTTTACTAACATTTTTGAGGTTTTGTTCAAAGCTAATAACACCCTTAGTTCTTCCAGTAATTTACACTTTATAGTTAAAACTAGTAGTAATGATTGAGTAACTTGGAATTCTTTGCCGTTCGTTCTATTTGACACCACCAGAATGACACCACCGGCTTTTGATGTCCTCCGAATTATCATCTTAATATAGGTAGGTATTCAATACTTCAATCCCCGTACAAGCTATTGCCTGTGACTTCGTCCGCGTGTAATTTTACCGGGAACTATACTACTTCCTACGTGGTCCTACTGCGTAGTCTAACTGGTAGTACCACGGGCAAAGAAGGGTCTCATGATTGCATTAAACTGCCAATCACACTTTTTACAATCAAGACATGAATTCTACTGTTTTCGAACGCAAAAAAATATGTATGAGCAATTCTCATAAAGTAGCTTGGAACTGGCTATTTAACACATCACTAGGATAGTGTAGAACGGAATAGTGATCCCAAACGACACCACCGGTGTTGTTCTGGTGGTGTCAAGTGAAACGAACGTTTTTTTATACAAAGCACGGCAATTGACCCAACACCACCTGATGTGAAGCGGTAAGGAGAGTCCATATGCGAAGACAGCTAGTGCAGAATAGACATGCACTAGCCGCCTCCACCCAGCCGGCTCAAAAGGTGCTTTTTGACGCCTCTCTTGAAGGACCCCGTGTTATAGGAAGGAGGGAACACATGTGCTGGTAAAAAATTAGTTCTGGAAGTACGACAAAGAAACGAGGCAATAAATTTCGTTGTGCGTGATGTTGAGGTGGAGACAGTGAATGGATGACTCCGAAGACCGGCACGCGTGCTCCTGAGCAGGAAGGGGGAAGGTGGGATAAGGTCGATAAGCTCTTCTGAGCACTCTCCGTGATAAAGCCGATGAAAGGCGCTAAGCGACGCAATGTCTCGACGCAATTGTAGAGGCTCAAGGTTGTTCGTGACCTCTAAGTTCTTTGCAGCACATAGTGTTCTATTCTTCCTCTAATATGGGGTCCTTCAAATGAGGCATGAAAAAGCGCATTACAGCCATCAGGCGGAGGCGGCTGTAACAGCTTCAAGCTGCATTAGCTGCCTTCGTATATGGACTCTTCTTACCACTTCACATCAGGTGGTGTTCAGTCGTTTTCCATTATAACTTTAAAAAACTCTATGTTTATTGTAATAATTACAAATAAAGAAAGTAAACGATGAAAAAATATATGCTCCAGGCGGGACTCAAACCCGCGTCACATGATTTCCGGCCGGACGTGATTACCACTACGCCACCGGAGAACTAGTTTTAACCTACTAATTTCTTTACCGCTTTCTTTCCTTTTCCAACTCTATGTTTTATATGAAACTGCGTTATTTTTGTAATCTTGGTTTGACTTATCGTAATAAAGCAATAACGCCTATCAAATGAGTTTGTTTATCGAAAGGTTTGCTAAAAGTGGTTTGTGGTTTTCTTTAGAAGCTTATTTAGAAAGAGCTATGAAATCGTATATAAAACGTTACGGTCCAGTACAGAGTACGCATGTCTTGCTGATTGTGCATACAATATATTTTAATAAAATATAACTTAATAAATATTGTTGAATCCCTTTAACTAGTAAAAAAAATATCACCAAGTCATGTATACATTTTTTCAATATTTTATGACGATTCCGAATATATAACTATCTAAATAGGCCTACAAGACAATATTCGAGATATAATCGTTTTAATGCCACGCGAAAACGCTCGCGGACACGAACGCAAAAACGCTCGGTCTATGAGCGGAAAAAAATGGCGTCGCGGCTCCGTGGTCGTCGAGGGGATGACGGTTCTTCAAGATTTCTTCAATTATCAAGATATTTTCTTCCATATGAAACCCAAGCATGTTATTCTCTTTCTTCGGATCATATTATTATGAAATATGTTACTTTAATAATAATAGCTAAGTAAACGCTTTATAAACAAAGCTAATCAAATATGATAATATTTAACAACTCGATCAAGTAAACAAGACGTCTTAACTTACTTAATCACTTTTCAGAGAGGCTTAAAATTTGAGCAACTGCTGTTAACAGGATTACGGTATCGGTTAATTGATGATAAAGCCTCAAAAGGTTCGTCTATTGAGGATCGAACGAAATTGGTAATTTAAGAGGCAGAAACTTTTATAGGTTTGTAAACAGTTTCGATGAAAGGACCATAAAGGCGAGTGTCCATTTTGCTGGGAAAGTTAGGCCTAGGAAAAAACTGATGTGCCTCTTTTGTTTCATATTAAATGAAAAACATTTCATTTTTATAATCAGAAAAAAGATTTAACTTTGTTTTAAATAGCAAAAGATAAAACTGGATATTTGGCAAACTTGGGTAAAAAAGTTGAATCTTTTTTCTACCTTTATTATTTAGTTTCTATACTTGTCCCTAGAGGGCGCTGAACAGGTGCCTGGTAACTAAGGCATTTTCTAGCAACTGACCTGTTCAGTGCCCTCTAGGGACGAGTATAGAAACTGAATAATATAGGTATACCAAATTATTCATCTTGATCAGCAGCTAAAAGAGATCGCGAGGTTAACATTCTCATTTAAAGTATACGGGTGAGAACTTCTTCCTTTTTTGAAGTCGTTTAAAAAGTAAAAAAATTGTAAACTATAAATTGTGCCCTGGAAACCGAACCCGCGACCTTTCACAAACCAGTTGATAGCTTGAGCTTAGGATAACTGTTCAAATGGCTATGGGATTCGGATAAGTCAGGCATTGCGTTTAATTTTTCTCTAATTTTATTTAGCCTTTTTATATGTCCCAATATCTTTCAAATATTTAATTTTAAAATTTACAAGTATCTGCTATTTTAGCTTTTAAAAAGTTTTCGACTTTGTTTAGTTTGCCAATCCAAAACCTTAAAAGAATCTGAAACCACTCAAAAGTTACTGAAATATTTTCTTGTTAAGAATACGAAAGTCTTAAAATCGAATAAAAATAACTACTTAACATTGAGCTTAGGTTTTTAGCGAATATCTGTAGTAAAAGTATTGATAAAACCAAACGTAGACGGGCATAATAAATATCGAATGACTTTATAAGCGGATTAAAGTGAAATTGGTAATATGTGAAACGTGCTCGCATTTAAATCTAAATCAGTCAAATAAACTTATTTTGCAATGACAATTCAAATTAACAAACATTCAAAGAACCACAGAAATTGTTTCGAATAAAATTATTATATCACTTATATAACTCTTTTCTTTTCTACTGTTGATACCCAAACAGTAGAAAAGAAAAGAGGGATATAAGAACAGTAATTAAAACAGCCTCACGGAAGTTCGGTGTCCTGAACAAGGTGCGTCGATTTTTCACGCCTGACCAATTATGCCTGCTTTATAAAACTCAGGTCCGGTCTTACGTGGAATATTGCTCGCACTTGTGGAATGGCTCCGCCAAGTACCTACTCGATGCCCTGGACAGATTGCAGCGTCGTGCTGTCCGTATCATTGGCGATGTAGAGGTCACGAACAACCTTGAGCCTCTGCAGTTGCGTCGTAACATTGGTCGCTTAGCGCCTTCTATCGGCTATATCACGGAGAGTGCTCTGAAGAGCTATTTGAACTTATCCCACCTTCCCCCTTCCTACTCAGGAGCACGCGTGCCGGTCTTCGGAGTCATCAATTCACTGTCTCCACCTCAACATCACGTACAAAGAAATTTAGTACCTCTTTTCTTTGTCGAACTTCCAGAACTTGGAATTATTTGCCAGCACATGTATTCCCTTCTTCCTATGACATAGGTTCCTTCAAAAGGGGCGTGAAAGAGCACCTTTAGGGCCGGCAAGGTTGAGGCGGCTAGAGCAGTGTCTTGAACTGCACTAGCTGTCTTCGCATATGGACTCTTTTTACCGCTTCACATCAGGTGGTGTTGAATCATTTGTCGTGCTTTGTATAAAGACAGTACTCAAGAAATACAACAACAAAAAAATCGAAAATTACATTCGGTTGAATTTTTCAGTGACATCATTGTATTCGATTCGTCATTCAATCGACATTCATTCGACGTCTCTAGAATTAAGAAGTGGAACGGACAAACCACGTAGATTGGTTTCTTTCAAATTCGATGAATAACACGAAAATAAAGCTGCCTGGAATTGTTGCTGGCTCCTCTCCCGAATTTCAATGAAATAACAAATGCTATGGACGTAATTTCATCTAGAAAGATCTTTTTGTTACAGACTTGATCTCAGTATAACTAAATAAAATTTGGAGTTCCGGGGTTGCGGGGGGACGATATCGTAGTATGTGTTAGTGTTGGAAATACTGGTGGTTTTTATATTCCTTTTTATGTTATTCAATTTATGGTTGTGACATAATAAAGTCGATTGTTTTTCTATCGCTTTGTCAGTTACATTATACATTTACAAGCTTATAAGTCTCTTTCTTTTCCAACACGTTATCAGCACGAGGCTCTAATATACATAATAGTAATTCAATTAAAAGGGATTACGAACGTATTTAATGTGAGTTAGTGAATACTGTGAAAGTGATTTTCTTGTATTTGTTATTTTTCTGCAGTTTTGAATCTGACAAGTCGTAAGTATGTCAACAAACACACTCGCATCTATAAAACCTTTAATAAATAGAGAAGGTTATGGCGTTTGGAAGTTTCAAATGCGTATGTGTCTTCTTCATGAAGAACTATGGGAAACTATTGTTGGCTACCCGGCGGATACGCCTATATCAACAGAAAAGAGGCGTCTAGCTGATCAGAAAGCTTTGTCGAAAATTTGTTTAACTGTAAATAATTTTGCTATAAACCATGTTAGAACTTCTAAGACAGCAAAAGAGGCGTGGGATGCTTTGTCAGCAGCCTACGAAGACAAAGGTCTTGGACGTCGCATTAGTCTCGAACGTCAATTATATAGATTGTGTCTTGTTGATTTTGATAGCATAGAATCATATATAAACGCTGTAGTTTCTACTGTATTAGATTTGGCTGACATTGGCAAAGTAATAGAAGATGCTTCAATAGCTGCAATACTTCTCGGTGGTTTAACACCCCAATATGATCCGCTTGTCATGGCCTTGGAGAACTCTAACATTGAGATTACTTCAGAATTAGTAAAAACAAAGCTGTTAAATGAAATGAATAAGAGCAAACCAGATTCTGCTTTACGGACCAGGTACAGTCACAAAGATAAAACTTCAACTTCAAAATCCAAAAAGCCCATTGTATGTTATGATTGCAAAGAGCCAGGGCACAAACGTCCAGATTGTCCTTTAAAGAAAGATAAAAAGAAAAGGAAACCAGAGAACCATCAGAGCTCCTTAAGTGCTTTACCAGTAAATACTGAAGCTGAAAATGGCAGATGGTATGTGGATTCTGGGGCTTCTGCGCATATGACATCAAGACTTGATTGGTTGGAGAATGTCAAAGAGTCATCTAAAGGCGACGTTACTATTGCTAATGGTGAAAAGTTAATAAGTAGGTGTATTGGTGACATTTCTTTAGCAAGTTGTAACAATGTTTGTGATATTGAGAAAATTTCAGATGTTGTTTGTGTACCTAGACTGAACTGTAATTTAATTTCTGTAAAGAAAGCAGTGGATAATGGTTTTACAGTTGTTTTTGATACAAATGGTTGTAATTTTTATAATTCTAATGTTTTTTCTTGTAGTGGTAAAGTACTTTTACACGCTCCGATATGTGGTGGACTGTACACTTTAGACTGTTCTGTCAATTTACCGCCTCAATGTGTTGGAAAAGAAAGAGACTTATAAGCTTGTAAATGTATAATGTAACTGACAAAGCGATAATTCTATTTTGTAGTTCTCTTTCCAGGGCATATTGGGAGGATGCAGCAGGAACTGCTGTTTACCTCAAGAATAGGTCTCCTCACCGTGCTCTTGAAGGAAAAACTCCATTTGAGAAATGGCACGGAACTAGTCCAAATTTATCCCACCTACGTGTATTCGGTTGTCGTGCTTTGCTACATGCCCCGGAACCACATAGGAGGAAATTAGACGTGAAGGTCAGCGAACATATTTTCGTTGGTTATGCAGAAGATCCAAAAAGTTATATGTTTCGTGATGTCAAATACCCAAGAAGGCTAGTAAAGGGCAGAGATGTTGTATTCTTTGAAAACACATTTCATGATGTGATGGAGGTCCGGTATCGTGGGAGTGCAGAAAGCAAGCGACAGTTGCACTTTCCTCTTGTGAAGCTGAGTACATGTCTTTGTCTAGCGCAGCAAAAGACGCTGTATTTTTAAGAAGACTACTCAACGATCTGACAGGTAATTTAAATACTGTTGAAATCTTTAACGACAGTCAGAGTGCACAAAAAATTGCGTCTAATCCAGTTTATCACAATCGGACAAAACATATAGACACACGATATCATTTTATTAGAGAACTGATAGCAAAATGTATAGTTAGTGTAAGATATATTCCTACTACTGAAATGTGGGCGGACATTTTGACAAAGGCACTAGGATGCCAAAACCACAAAAGGTGTGTTGTAGGATTAGGTCTTTTATAGTTTATTATTGTTAACCATACCTTGATTAAGGGGGAATGTTGGAAATACTGGTGGTTTTTATATTCCTTTTTATGTTATTCAATTTATGGTTGTGACATAATAAAGTCGATTGTTTTTCTATCGCTTTGTCAGTTACATTATACATTTACAAGCTTATAAGTCTCTTTCTTTTCCAACAGTTAGTGGTACAGTCGACCACAGAAGTAGCTGAACACTTTAGTACCATGTCACATTGACCTTGTGCACGTACTTTATAGTTGCTACCGTACTATATTGACGCTAGAGTCGTCCGTACAACTGTAGTGTGTCGTAGGCCTAAAATTAAACCTATTAGTTATTTTTAATATATATAAGCCGATTCTCAGACCTACTGAGTACTGAATATACAATCAATATGAAATTTCATAAAAATCGGTCAAGCCGTTTCGAAAGAGTATGTTAACTAAATTTGTGAGTCGAGAATTTTTTATATTACTTAGATATTATTAGATGATCAAACAAACGTACCAAGTGGTGTTCGATCTTGATTAGCCTATTTACGCCGAAGAGACTTATTTTATTTACTAATTAGTACCCTCAGTACGTCGTCCAACCAATCCGTACACAGTTTTCAGCTTAGGGAGAAGAAAAAGTGGGTAGCTCCGCACTGCTCCCTCGCCGCCATGCCGGTCTGCTGACAGCGCAATCTCGCTAGAGAAGTATTTACCATAGACAAAATTAACCTTGACTTGACATATATGATCAAGCTGTCTCTGTATATTTTGACAACGATGAATTGGGCTCTGACTGGTGACAAGAATTCTTACCCCTTTCTTTATTTATAGAACTAGATGACAAACAAGCTGACGGCCCACCCGGTGTATGGTAAGCGGTAATCGCCGCCTGTAAACACCTGCAATAACAAGGAAAAATCACTTGATATTGCAGGTGCGTTGTCATCCTGGGGCCTAAGATGAAATGTCGTCCATGCCCAGTAATTACACTGGCTAGCTTTCCCTTCAATCCGAAACACAGCGAACTGTTTCACGGCTGTAATAAGAAAGGCGGTGGTACCTACCCAGACGACCCTACACACGGGCCTACCACCTAGTTATCTTTTCAAGTCCCTATGAAACACACCCATAGGTATTTGTATGATAATATTCTTACACGTAATGGTCACGCAAGGGTCCAAAGTATCATTAAGAGACTGTGTTGTGTATACTAGATAGCAAAAAGATACAACTCAATAAATAAACTACATACATCCATGACTGGTGAACAAAATGTTCGTATTCATCAAACAAACATCGGACCCTACTGGGGGTCAAACCTGGAAACTATAGTTGAGTAGACAGGGGTATTGACTACTCGACCAGACGGCAACTAAGAAATCTCATCAGAGGAATGCGGGTTGGTGGTTTGAAGCGATTGCATAACAACCGGGATTAATTGCTTAACGTGCCTTTCGAAGCACAGAGGAGCTCAAGATTATAAATTTGACTGACCCATCCCGGGACCGACCATGGCGAAAGTTGCTTTATTTCGTAATTGAAACTAAAGCTCTCAAACCATTACGCCACCGAGCTCCTCAAAATCGAAAAGAAAAATACTAAATGTAAACTTATATCAGGAATCTTATATCATTAATAATTTATTATTCTAACGCTGGTTCGGAAATTTGGGAGAGCCTTTCCTGAGAAAAGCCAGCAAGAAGCTCTCAAGGCTAATGATGTATTCATAGAGTAAAGTCAATTGTTGAATACTTCTATTTTATAAACAATCGATAAATAAACTGCGATATCGTATGACTTCTGCCTAAGTCTGAAAAAAAATATCACTATTTACTTGCGTTCAAAAAATATGCGAGAGTGAATAGCGAATTCCATTGCCGTGATGTTGAAATTCAATTTTTGCCATGTGAAAAGGTTCCAGCGACCAATATCTAGAATTGGAAGGACTCGTGGACTCGATATTTCAGATTTACGGGGACTAGCTCACGCGATACTGGTAATCAATACAGGCTGAATGGAAGCGTTTCAAATATAGCCTCTATGGGCTTAACCAACAAATAAGGTACGGAATTTACCGGCGTTGTAAATTCTGTTTTTAATGAGGTTATTAATATTTTATTGCTTGAACTTATTACTAACATCTTCAGGCGTTTAAATAATAATGAGGATAAAAATATTCATTTCGATATAGAGTAGGTATAAGCGGGAGTATACTTCAATAAATTGTGTGAGACATTTTGATTCCGTGTTTGAATTACATGGAGCTACAATTTTAGCTTACTGCATTGTCACGCAATTTCTTTGATATAGGTGATGGATAACACCTAACGTCTGCTGAAAAAATATGCTATTTTAACATGTCCTTCTATTTTTTCAGTCAGCGTTCTTTGGAAAGATGAGGATTAAAGGGCTCAATGAACTTAAAATAATTATCTGAATTTCACTGAAGATAAAATTGAAGAAACATTCATTGGTAGTTGAAAGGAAAAGATAATTAAATATATGTACCTATGTACCTAGGTACTTAAATTTAATAATTTTATCCTTTTCAGTGTTTTGAAGTGGGTTTTATTTTTAAAAAAAAAACAGTTTTTCAAGTGAATTCCTAAGATCAAAGCTAGATGGGTGACAGTCAGCACTATCGACTTGTCTGTCTCTCAGTCTTTGGTTGAAATACATAATATTGTTTCATATTTTCGTATTGTACCACTGATAAAGTATTATCTAACTCCAAATCGTTAAGGAGTTTTACTTCCATCATCAGTTCACCCGAATAACCCGAAAGAATACAACTATTCGTCAATAAGTTCCTATAACATTTAAAGAATTATCTTCTTACTCCTAACCGTTAAGGAGTTGTACCTTCCATCATCAGTTCACCAGAATAACACGATAGAATACAAGAAGGTATACGTTAATACGCACTTATAATATTTAAAGAATTATCTTCCAACTCCTAATCGTTAACGAGTTGTACCTTCCATCACCAGCTCATCAACATAAGATGGTGACTGAGAGTAGTGAATACTTGAATAGCTTTGGAAAAAAGTAAAACATGTCATACGTGCCTATAAAATTTGAGGTTTGCCTTCATTTCCCTGGGATCTCATCATCAGATCCTGACTTGGTGACAATGGGACCACCTCAAGAGTATACTAACTATCGAATAAAAAAAGAATTTTACAAATCGGTTCACAATTGACCGAGTAATCGATTAACATATAATACATACAAAAAAATATATATACAGTGGAACATAATATAACCTCCTTCTTTTTTTGAGTCGGTTAAAAAGTCCTGTTACTGACGTTGTAACTAAATATCATCATTTTTCATGGTTTTGCAAAACAATGGTTTTACTGTAATTGCTATGGTCTTACAAGCATCTAGATAAACTGTAGACAAACATCAGCGACAAGATACAGTAGACGGTAAGACCTACTCATCACATTACTGATTATCATCTCAATCTCATCAAAATACAGTTTTTTTTTCATCGACGCTGGCACAATTCATGTGAAGACGCAAGTAATTGTTATATTTTGCTCGCTCACTTCATATTTATAATTCTAAATTTTCTGTTATGGGTCAATTTCAATAATGTTTCAGAAGCTTCGAAACGTATTCATAAACCAAAGATATCCCAGATTTTGCTATTACAGTTCTCTTTTACTCTATTTGAAGAAAGAAAAGTATTTAAAGACAAGAAGTTTTGTTATATACAGAGTAATGGTTTGTGAATCAAATCAAAACTAACAAAAAAATTCGTCTCGGGACTTTACAATATTTTTCTAGTTAAAATATTTTTTAAATATCTCTTTAGCATACTAAAATGTTAAAAATTTAATTAAAAACAATATTTGTTGTTTTGGGCACCCGATGTCTATAAAAATACTTTATTCGCTAATAAGTACTAAAATGTAATGACTATTGTGCTAAACAAGGAAAAATGGAACCTTATAAACATTTGATATCTAAAACTCGCCTAAAGATTACCTAGCTGTACTTAAACAAGTTGAAAAACTTACTTAACATCTTAAAGATTAAAGTCAGTTTTTAAATAGCAGAAAGATTAATCCCAGAATAAAAGCAACCATTACACAGCGTTGAATGAGCTGAGTTTAAGTTTGGATTAAGTGCAGCTTAAGTGTTATGTAGCACATCAGTTTAAAATTTTCTCACTCTTGTAAAAGCTTATTAAAGTATGACGTTTTGTAGTTAAAATGATATTAAGTTACATATTTTACGAGAGAGATCGCACAGAGTAGTATGGTAACTTAAAGGAGATGTTTCATATCCGACCAAATATAGGTACACTATCTCAAAAAATCTCCTAAATCCGAGAAAAATACGAATAATTCGTTTTCATGCTTAGTTTGTTTGTACAAAAGTTGAAATTTTACATCCATATCCATTTCACAGTTTTTTAGTATGGCGATATGGCGGGGGACATAGAAGTCAAAAGTGACATAGCCGCCATGATGAATATTTGACTGTGTTGCAGTTTTTTCTAAAAAAATCTTGTTTGGTACCACGCAACAAAACAAATAAAAAGAAAATGGACGATTGAACACTGTTCTCTATATTTTTACCTATTTTTCAGTATACTGTACAAACAGCAACACTCTTAACTCTTAACTGCCCGTTCGAGACGTGGACGGTACGCGAGACGGTCGAAAGAGATGAAATTATTGTACAAATAATTTCATCTCTTTCTACCTTTCTGCCTGTTGCGTCTATATATCTGACATCGTCTATCTATAGATGTGACATTTTTGAAACATCTCTTTTAAAGTGTTATCAATTTAGTGTCTCCACCTCACCATCACGCAGAAAGAAATTCAGTAACTCGTTTCTGTGTCGTACATCCAAAACTTGAAATTCTTTATTAACATTTTTCGTTCTTTCCTTTCTATAGCAAGCGTTCCTTCAAAGGAACCGTGAAAAAGCGCCTTGAGCTGGTAAGGTGGAGGCGGCTAGAACAAAGTGCTCATGCTGCACTAACTGTCTTCGCATGATGTGGACCTCATCAGGTGGTGCTAGTCATTAGCCGTGATTTGTATAAAAAACTGTTTGTTAGGACCTTACTTAAGTAAACTTCGCCGGAGCTAATTAACGAAGATGAAGGGACTGGTCGCATTTATTACCTCCGCAATATACTTCTTAATTATTATAGGGTGAGCAATAAGTAAGTATACCGGCCTTTCACCTTGAAAGACTAAAATGGTTTAAAAGATGACCGTTGAATAATACTACTTAGAATATAGTGTTCTGATCCTGTGGCGAGTTAAGTCCACAGAACTCATTGAGAAATCAACCTCAGGTTTATCGCTCCCTTAAGGCTCCAGCGTCCTGGAGACCCTAAGAGTCAGCGGGACACCTCTCCCAGAGGTGATACCTGAAGATAAGAAATCCTCCAGAGGCTAATTCGCCCCTCAAGGCATGAGGACTCACCAAGGTTCTCGCCTCCTTAAAACCCCGGTTACGCTGTAAAGGCCATCTGCGGCCAACAGCAATAGTCCGTCCAAAAAAAATCATTAAGAAATCGTTATTTATGGATTATGGGGACTCGCCTCCTATGCTCGCAAGCACCGCTGTCTGTTGCTCTTACCTTTTTATAGGCTACGGTAACTACTTACTATCAGGCGAGCTATAAACTTGCCATCGTAGGATGCTTTCGATGCTTGCCATCGAAAGTGCGTTGGGAGTAGTCCCAACGCACTCCTGATATAACATCCAGAATTCCCGAAGGTATACTTGTAGGTACGAGAAATTTTACGGTATGGAATATTTGCGTGCTTGTAATAAAAGCTGTTTTTCAATCACAATTAAAAGTTTTGTATGTAGGTTTAAATTCAGGCGGACCAACCTTGCCAGGCATGTAATTAAAAGTTTTAGTGCGTTTTGGATTGTACAGATGACAGCACGTCAAGTGTGACAGTTGCACTGCGAAAGCCGCCTCTATTTCTATCGGAGTAAGGGCGGTCTCAAGGTCAAACTTTTACGCTAGATGTGCTGTCGACTGTACAAGAAGAACAATTTATACCTACTTATCTATTTTATCGCCTACTCCTTAATGATGAGCAAGATAATTTTGAGCAAGTAATGTTCTTATAAATTTTATGCCTACTGTAGAGAAGTCGGAAATATTCTTTAAAAATAACGTAGTATTAAACGAGTTTTCGACTTACTTCTTTGATGTTTATGGACGGAAATGTTGGGTAATGTTATGAAAGTAGATTAGCCGGTAAAACGTTTTATGTTGATGATTTTTATAAAGTTTATAAGACAACATCATTACTGCTTTATTGAATTCTACTTGGAATATACAATTTAAGTCATCTACATAAATGAGTTATTGAACGCTTAAGCATGATCAAGCCTTTGATATTTGGTTTTGTTCTGTTGTTAACTGTATGAAATAATAGGCAGCCACTTAAGTGTAACTCTGAATATGGGGTTGGTAACCGTTTGGTTAAATCACATTAAGCTGCATGGCCTTCCTTCATTGGGGAAGAGATCGGGATATAACACCACCATGCTGGCCCAATGTGGGTTGAAGGCGGTATCAACCTGGACCAACGGCCTCTATGAGTACCTACTGACCAAGGTTTTACATGTATGAATGTTACGGGAACCGTTTCCTATCAGGCTAGTCATAAGCTTGTTGGCCACCCATATCGTTATAAAAAATATTACAAGCTACCTTATTTATTATGTCTACAAGCTTTTTTAAGTTAGAGATTAAGTTAATATTCACAGACAGACTCCTTTGATCGCAAAATACTGTCGAATCGAATCAAACTGGAATTGATTTCCAAAATTACGCATAGCTTAGGCAGAATAATCACGCTCATAGAATTTGTGAGGTTTCGGTTGTATTTAACCTAAACAATTATTTACAACTCACAAAAGATTGGTATAGTCATGATTTCAAGAACTTTAACGCTGGCTGCAAATTAGCTCTTAGTACAATCGTTATTTTCTGTTACAGTATAAACTTTTCTACCGTACCTGCCTTCGACAGTACCGTCGTCGGTTCGTTTCAACATCGAATTGCTTTATTAATTTAGTTCTCATTCAAGCAGTGTAACTTTCTCTTTGATGGAATGTCAAAATGTCACTCCATGGTATTATATTTCAATACAAAGCTGGAGTTCACTGCTGCTTTTAGAATTTTCATTACAAAAATCAGATACGAGTTTTCAAACTTAACGAACCAAAGAAACTGATAAAGTTATAAGAATGTCTTAATTCTTACCAAATTAATTGTCGGTAAAAGTCTGTAAAGCCTGTAAAGTTTTCTGCAGATGTTTATGTTCGGCTACCTCTTTAATTTTTAACTAAATTTAATTTTAAATTAATTATTGTTTGGAGCCTACTATGTCCTCTTGGATGATATCAAGAACCTAGTATAATTTTAACATTGTATTTATTATATTTATTTACGGAAACGAACGGTTTTTTAAAAACAGTATAAAATATTTTCATGACAATTGTTCCAAATAGCGATAAGAAGTAAAACAAAACTAAATTAAGTCTAATTTATGAAACTTCGAAAAGTTTTAAATAACGAACATAAAAAATCCCAGCTCAAACGTACCTACTTATCAATCATCTCAGTAAACACTCAAATGAACAGTATCACCGATCACATAATTAGCAGGCTTGATAAAATATCAAATTATTGTTTCCGTATGAAGGAAAAGTTACTTAATGTAATTAAAAGACAATAATATGTATCTCGCATTAACTATTACAAATTTTAGTGTCTTCAGAATATCAACGTATCTGCAATTTACAGTCAGCACCTATCACTGTTGGTTGATGCTTACCATCAGGTGAACCGTAAGTTTGTTTGCAATTCTTTCACCAAATCATCTAAAAAAGAAAATTCAGTATTTTGTTCATTCAATATTTTTTCACCAGTGCCCCTAGCATGATCATTTTTAAATTTAGAATCGTCATCGTGTCGATTAACATACATGAAATTTTACGTGGGATCCAACAATACGCTTACATTTGAAATTTAAAACTGTTCGTGCTAGGTGTATTCATAAAATACTTATCTGAAATCTGTTTGATAGCTCTTCTGTGCTATTATATATTATCTAGCCCAAATTTGGCTTAGCTATGTTAGAGCCTAGAGATATAATAGATTATGACACCCGGGAAAACAGAAGCCGGAAGCAATTTCCAGTCTACATTACACAAAAACCCTTTTTCAAATATTTTCCATCTTATTATGTTAGTTTCTTGTAACAAGACCAGTGACACGAGGAATTCAATATGCTGGTTCAATCTCGTATCTTTCGACAAAGCTCTCGCCTAGCAAAAAGATAACTCGCAAAAGGGTGCGGAAACAAGAAATCACTCCGAAGACAGATGTTATATTTGATACACACTTGGATTGTCATTCCATCGGTTCAGATAGAGCTTATAAAAATGTAAATGGCAATTGGAACGAATGCGGATCGAAGTGAGATGCAGGATTTGTAGACATAAAATGGAAGTTTGCGGAAAAATAAATAAGAAGCATTGCCAATTTTTGGGATATTTAGCTGGGAAAGTTTGGCCACTGACAAAACTATGTAACAATATCGTCATTTCTTGCGATATTATTATCATTTATTTTTATTTACATTCTCATTTACATTTAGGTTATTCGACAAAAATAATTTATTTCCGAGTAACTTTAGAGCATTCGTTTCACTAGCGGTATCCTTAGTCGCTGTCGAGAACTAGTTCTCATACTTTTAATACCTGTCTCATCCACACTTCATTGTGAACTATAGGTACTATCCTCTTCCCATTGAATTTCGTCAGACTAATTTTGTTCGATAGGCATCCAAAGGTTTCGGTTTTAATTGAGAACCTTTCTCTTCCATTATTGATCAATTCTAATCATCAATACCTTATACTAAAACTCTCGTGACAATGATTTTGCATTACTTGTCTTTCTAAATAAACCTAAAGGTAATTGTCAAAATGTCCACATCTCTGGTGGTATATGTCATAGATTCTATTGCAATGCAAGCTATTGTAGAAACAATATGAAATTTTGAGCTTATCGCTACGCTATATAAGCTACCGAGTACTACAGGTCCCAAAACTGGACAAAAGCCAACTATATCAGAGTAGATAGTGGAGTAATTAACTCGTATTGTGCTTGCTACTACATCAGGCTCCACTATATGGATCAACTTATATAATTTTGGCTCTATCTGTGAAATTAGCTTGTGAATCATGGTTTTTAGATTACAACAATTCTGATTACAAAAAATTGGCAATTTAAACTACTAATATTTATTGATTCAAGTTTATAAGGGTGGCTATATTTTGTATCCTTAACCGAGTAACTCTTGCTTTCATCTCACCTGATGGTGAGTGATGATAAGATGATAAGGCTGAAGATGGAAGCATGCTACACCTGTATCTATCAACCACAAAGGAATGGGATAACTTCCCTTAACTACCGTAACACAAAAATGCTGCTTACAGTAATGGCGACAGACTATAAATAGTGAAAATAGTGGAAGCTAGCCAGAGGGACTTAGAAAGGCCCTATCATCAACCAAACAAAGCAGAAAAATTCCCGCCTTCACGGCAATTGAACCCCGGACCTATATAGATCTCAGGTAGGTGGTCTCAACCACTAGACCACAGAGACAGTTAAAATTCCATTTCTTCTTATTGTGAATCAACAACTCTCAATTGAAGAGTTATAGTTATATTTTTTTGGCTCAAATAGCTACGGAATTTCTTATTATCAGTCACTTACACCATCACCACTACTAGCTCAACACCGTCAGCATTTTTTAAGCCTTTTATAAATCATTTGGATCAGATAAGATATGATCTATTACCTACTGCAAACGCTTTGACCCACCAACCCATATTGGACCAGCGTGGTGGTCTGGTGGCATTTCGGTCAAATCTCCTTATGTGTTTCTTTTTTTTTTTTTTTTTTTTATACAAAGCACGGCAATTGACCCAACACCACCTGATGTGAAGCGGTAAGGAGAGTCCATATGCGAAGACAGCTAGTGCAGAAACGGACAATGCACTAGCTGCCTCCACCTTGCCGGCCCAAAAGGTGCTTTTTCACGCCTCTCTTGAAGGACCCCATGTTATAAGAAGGAGGAAACACATGATGCGCTGGCAAAGAATTCCAAGTTCTGGAAGTACGACTAAGAAACGAAGAACTAAATTTCTTTGTGCGTGATGTTGAGGTGGAGACAGTAAAAGGATGACTCCGAAGACCAGCACGCGTGCTCCTGAGCAGAAAGGGGGAAGGTGGGATAAGGTCGAAAAGCTCTTCAGAGCACTCTATACTCGTCGTACTCGTGATGAAGCCGATAAAAGGCGCTAAGCGACGCAATGTCTCGACGCAATTGTAGAGGCTCAAGTTTGTTCGTGACCTCTACATCGCCAATGATACGGACAGCGCGACGCTGCAATCTGTCCAGTGCATCGAGGAGGTACTTGGCGGAGGCATCCCATAAGTGCGAGCAATATTCCACGCAAGACCGGACCTGAGTTTTGTACAGCAGGCATAGCTGGTCAGGCGTGAAAAATCGACGCACCTTGTTAAGGACACCGAGCTTCCGTGAGGCTGTTTTTATCACGGTTTCGATGTAGTTTCTAGAATTGAGATCGCAGCATATCTCCATACCGAGCAAGTTCAAGGAGGCCTGTGCCGAAAGAGTAGTGCCCTGAAGAGAGGGAAGGGGAAGGAACGGCGACATTTTGGCTGTACACGCACACACCTGTGTTTTCTTAGCATTAAACTCAACAAGATTGTTAGATCCCTATTCAGATACGAGGTTCAACACCCTGTTGAGCTCAATAGTAAGATTCTCCCTCTCTTTCTCGGTTTCAGCGCGCCAGCCCCTGGGCGACCGTAATATCCCCCATGCACTGTACTGTCATCCGCATAACAATGAATGCTTCCTAATGGAAGCATGTCATTGATATGAAGAAGAAAGAGTGTGGGGGATAAAACAGAGCCTTGTGGTACACCAGCATTCACAGACATGAACCGCGAAGCGCATCCATCTGCGAGGACGCGTATTCTCCGCTCATGTAGGAAGCCGGCGATCCAGTTGCGGAGCTGATCGGGCAGACCGTATGCCGGGAGCTTGGAGAGAAGAGCCTTGTGCCAGACCCGATCAAAAGCTTTGGGAATGTCAAGGCTAACAGCCAGTGACTCACCACGTTTATCAATAGCTTCACCCCAGACATGCATTAAGTACGCTAGAAAATCACCCGTTGACCGTTTCGGCCGAAACCCGTACTGTCGATCATTAATTAATGAGTGACCTTCTAGGTATCGGATCAGCTGGTTATTTATGATCCGCTCCATGACCTTGCAAAGAACTGAGGTGACAGCTATTGGGCGGTAGTTTGCTGGGTCGAATCGGTCTCCCTTTTTGGGGACCGGTTGCACATTGGCCTCTCTCCAAGATTCAGGCACACACCCAGAAGAGAGAGAAAGGCGGTAAAGCCGGGTTAAGACGGGAGACAACTCCGCTGCGCATTTATTTAGTACTATCGCTGGGATGCCATCAGGTCCACTAGCTTTCCGGACGTCGATTGACTGCAGCTCCGCACGTACATCACATTGCCTAATACGGATATTAGGCATTGTGTGGCCACAGTGGGAGAGTGTTGGTGGCTGTGAGTTGCAGTCATCGATTCGGGAATGAGCAGCAAAGAGTTTTACCAAAAGATCGGCTTTCTCTTGCGGCTTGTGAGCTAGCGAGCCGTCAGAACATCTCAACGGGGGCAGCGAGGGTTGACAGAAGTTGGACTGCACGGCTTTCGCCAGACGCCAGTAGCTACGGCTTCCCGTAGGATGCGTGAGTAGTTCTTGGCCAACTCGTGCAACGCGCTGTGCATCCGCTCTGATGAATGCCCTTTTGCAGGACTTGGTGGCGTTGTTATAAGCTGCTTTCAGCGAGTCAATGTTAGGATCTCCGCAAGCTCGACCCCTGATCCAAGCGCGGTATGCCGACTGTCTGTTCTCAACAGCTATGGCACACTGATGAGATCGGAGTGAGGGATATAGTACTCCATCCCTAACATGATCTCATCAGCAACAGCAGTAGCGCCAGCGCTCGGGTCCAGCTCACTGAAGCAGCGCTGCCTCCAAGGGACAGATGCGAAGTAATCCCGCATACCATCCCAATCTGCCGACGCATAGTGCCAGATGCGGCGTTTGGCAACCATAGGTACCGGTGGCGACGCCCGAGGCACCCCAGCGGATATCAGGCAGTGATCCGACGTTCCCAAAGGAGCACGAACCTCTAGCCGATATCCGTCCGGACGAGACGTCAGCAGAAGGTCCAACAATGAGGGCGCGTGACCGACAGTGTCTGGAATCCTGGTGGGCTGGTTTACCAGTTGTGGCAGGTCGAAATGTAGGAAGGCCTGTGCCCAGCAGTGGGACGTATATAGGCTGGTAATGATGGTGATGATGATATGGCTTATATTATGATATATATGGTTTATAATATCATTGTAATTTAAGGGAATTCTTATCAACATGACAATTTAAACAACATCTAGAGCTCCGCTTATTTTGTAGCCAAAATTTCTTCTTCTATTCACAAATTGAAGGTAGAATCCAAAGTTTAAGTCAGAGTCGATCTTCGATCGCAATCACAGCGGAAGTTAAATTGTAAATTTGACTTAGAAAAGTTCGTCAATTTGCCATCTATTGAAGGTTTTAGTTAAGGAATTAGAAAAGAGCAATAAAATTGTGAGTAAAATATTTTTGGGAATAACTTAAAACTTATTCGCTTTATGTTCAAGATTTTAAGGACTTTGAATAAATTTATGTTGAACTGCTAATTTTCATTTGTCGCAATGTACATTAGGAGGAAAAAAACTTGAGAAAATACTTAGATTTTCTAGTCTTAATATTTTGTAAAGGTTTTTTCGTGAAAGACCAGTCTAGTTTGTACTGCGATCAAAGGACCATTCAATGTGTTCGTCAATGTTTTATGGTGTCTCGAGAACTTTGTTATAGACGAGACAGAGAGTGATAAATATATGATTTCTCAATGCGAGGAAAACATAAGCAACAGTAGCGCACGCGTAACTTAAGCGGTATGTTGATTTTACGGTAGGTACTTTGTGTTTTAATTGATTGCGCTATTCTAAAATATTTATTTAATATTTTATTTATTTATTAGAAACAATAACATTTTTCACAAAAACAATAGTAGCGTTAATAACTGCAGTAGTCAGGGACTGTGTCGCAGTTATTAGCGCCCACCTCAAACATAACACATGTTTCAGACATAATAATGCTTAACAAAACATAGACGTGTGTGTGTGTGTGTGTGTGTGTGTGTGTGTGTGTGTGTGTGTGTGTGTGTGTCAAAGTGAGAAAATGTATGAAGTATGTTATTCGTAGAACAATCACAATCATTGGTGTGTGTACAAACTTTTTCTTTTATTTATTTTATTTTATTCCAACATTATTAAGATTGTAACATCACATTTATAATCGATTAAGTTATTTAGACACATTACATTACATTACACCCACAACTCATTTGATTAAAGATTCCACTGAATCATAATCAAGGCTCAAAAGCCACTTACTTAAAGTATTTTTACAATTGTGCATTGTCAATGGGTAAATGTTTAATTTTTTATTAATTTTATTGTACAGTAAAGGTGCTATATAATCATAGTGATGTTTAACTAAAACAGCTGTATACTTTATAGTCTGGCAGACTTTATCCTTCCTTCTTTTATTTTCAAATATAGAAGGGTCGTAGGGAAGAAACATGTGTTGGCGCAACACAACCTTTAAAATAAATAATTTACGTATGGACAAGACTTCCCAGAAGTCAAATATCGCTATTGTTGGATATCTTATAGGCTTATATGCCATAACTTTGAGGACTGCTCTTTGTGCCCTTTCAAGCTGTAACAGTTTTGCCTCTTACCTGAGGCACCCCAGACTGAAATACAGTACGTTAGGATGGACTGTGCTAAGGCAAAATAGGCAGTCCTAAGTATGGCTGGATCAGCGCCGACTCTTAATTTAGAAAAAACAAAGATCAATTTTCTTATTCGCGCGGTTATCGAATTGACATGTTCGTGCCAAGACAACACACTGTCGACAATTATACCCAGATATTTGACCTTATGTGTACGTGATATTGAAGCACACGAGCATGTATAGTTAGGGGCTTTGTTACATTTGTGTGCTGCTATGGTGAATGACGAGTCAGGCTGTGATGAGACCCTAGAACCAAAAGTCATGAAGCTGGTTTTGCTTAAGTTGAGAGTCAGCACATTATTAGACAGCCATGACATAACCAATTTTAAGGCAGATTCAGCATACAGGCGAACATCTTCCCACTCCAGTCCATGAACAATAATCGCAGTGTCGTCAGCGTAAGTGACAATTTCACAATTTGTCAGTTTTAATCGGCATAGGTCATTTATGTACACAAGGAATAGTGTTGGACCAAGAACACTACCCTGTGGTACACCATATGTAATGGACTCATCCTGACTCGTAACACCATCAATTGTAACGCACTGCCTTCGATCAGTAAGGTAACTCCTGAATAAGTCAAGCTCTATACCCCGAATACCAATGTGATGAAGTTTATATAGAAGAATGGAGACAGAAACAGTGTCGAAAGCCTTGGAGAGATCAAGAAAAATGCATAATGATTATAATTTGTTATTGATATTATTAACTATGGTACTAGTTAACTCTAAGATGGCGTCCTCGGTAGATTTTCCAGCCCTAAAACCGAACTGATTTTGAGCAAGTAAGTTTTTAGAATCTATGTAGTTAATAAGTCTTTTATTTATGATTTTTTCAAAAACCTTCGATAAAATAGGCAATACGGATATTAACCTGTAATTAGTGACACTGCAACTGTCACCACTCTTATATATTGGATGTATCAAGGCTTTTTTAAACGCGGTCGGGAATGTACCAGATAATAGACAAAGGTTAAAGATATGTTTTAATACTGGAATTAATGCGTATCTCGCTTCTTTGACTATCGAGGTGGGAATACCGTCCCAGCCTGTTGCACTGCTCTGTCTTAATAATAGAATAGAATAGAACAAAAATTTATTCAGCATCCACGATACAAGAATAATAATATGATGTTTCAAAAATCGGGACGAACCAGAACAATCCTAACTTATAAAATTGTATTGCGGGACTGAACAGCAACCCAACTTAGCATGTGTTGCGCATCTTAGACGCCACGACGCTGATCTTCGGGAGTAAGACTGCACAAATTTATAATTATAAAAATAAATTATTAAATTAAAAAATTTAAATAAAATTGGTTACAAGCATAGATGGTATTTTCCAGGAGTGCCAGATTTGAATTCTAGTTGGGGCCGATGTTTATATGAAGAATGCTAACATTGCACGCGCAATGCCAGGTACTGAGAATAGGCTCTTTGTCCTTTTATATCGTTACATAAGTGTATATGTCTATCCTTGTTCGGTGTTCCCTCTCGTTCTTAATTACTCCACCCTCCCCTATTCCATTTATGTGCTATACAGTATGTCGAAAATAGGGAGATGTAACTCCTTGCTCAATTTCCCTCGTCACACCAAACACGCAAAATAGAATGGTCATTACTGATATATTTGACAGCTCAAGCAAAAGCTTTACCTTACACAGTAAGAAGAAAACTGTATTCAAAGCTAGCTTGTTTTCCTCCAAAGTTTCCTTCATTCAATTTTAAACTTAATAGTAAGCACATACGTTTCAAATTGGAACGTTGAATGCTGTTAAAACTACCTCCAGTATTACCCCGGGAACTTTGGACAGTGAACAACACGTCTAGTTCAACTATTGCTTTGGGGAATCCGCTCCTATTACAAAGGAAAAGGGTTGCTGGCAAGATAAGGGTATCTGAGAAGCCATGGGTAGAGCACAAATTTTACAGACGCATTAGGGGGTTCAAAGGACTTGTTTCGTTGGAAGCGGCAGTTTGTAATGAAAAGTTTGCTATTTAATAGTTACGGCGGTAATGTTCCAGCTACAGATGCGGCAGAATTACTTTCAGGAATAAGTTTGAATGATATAAACAAATAGTACCGGCAGTTAGTTTGGCGGCCGTCTCGTCCAGAAGTCAGTAACCCTGTCTACTAAACTAGAGGACGCGGGTTCGGATCCTGTTAGAGGCATACGTTTGTATGATGAGTATGAACATTGGTTTACGAGTCAGTGATGTGTGTGTGCTTATTTAGTATACCTTTTTCTGTATCTATGTATATCTATCCATTATCTAGTATCCATAAAACAAGCTTTTAACGATACTTAGATTAAGTTAGATTTGAGGTGTGGAGTGTAGGAGTATTTTAATATTATAATTATGTTTTAATGTAAATTATTTTTTATTGGAGTCTTTTTTACACGTACTTACTACCTGTCTTCATATCACACTGTGAACTGAAATGTTCAGTGGAAGAAAGCACATCATGTTTAATTTTGTAATTATTTGGTTGTTTTTGTGTATAGGCACACAAATAAAAGAACACAAACGAACAATCTGGAACAAGAATGGTAGCCATACAAAGTGGAGCCATATGCCTAAACGATTTTTGCTTTGTATGAATATTAAAATTTTCCAATATTCCCTTATTTTATACACGCCAAATAGGGTAATTTACATAAAAATTCTTGCATCATGACTTTCCTAATTTAAGAATTAGCAAAAACAAAAACATTGTGTATATTGTTCCAAAATAAAATAATAACACTTCCCTGTTAAAATAAATAATTACGGGACGTTTAATATCCTCCCTCGCCCAATCGCGTGTTCCCGAGATTAGCAAAAGCTACCGTTAAGGATAATATCCAGTTAAGAACGAGTAGTAACATAAATTATACGAAATTAAATCAGCAGACCCGTTAGGATATGGGGTGAAAATTAGGCGTAGTCGAAATGGGAAATTATTGCAATGGGGTACATTAATTATGATACGGCAGTAATACTCTACTGCAGAGGTATTGTAGGACATATCTTTAAGCCTTTTTCATTCCTGATGAAGGTCGAAGATGGAAGAGCCTCTTCCATCTTCGACCTTCATCAGGAACGAAACACCTTTAACATCCGCATCCACATTCGTGGATGTGAACCTTCAAAAATCCGCATCCGCATCCGCGGATGTGAAAAAATCAGCATCCGTAACATCCCTAGAAGAGAGCTACATCCGGATTCCTGAACCACGGAGGAACTAGCTATCTTACTACCAACAGTCGGTACACGCAACAGATTCCAGCTACAATTGATTTTCCCACTGTCAGAGGAGCTCGGTGGCATAGTAGTTTAAGCGCTCTGGTTTCGATCACGAAAACAAAGCAACTTTCGCCATGGTCGGTCCCGGGATGGGTCAATCAAATTTATAATCTCGTTCTCCTCCGTACTTCGGAAAGCACGTTAAACCGTTGGTTCCGGTTGTTACTGTACTTTAACCCACCTACCCGCGTTAATTGAGCCAGCAAGGTAGTGTTATGGCCCAAGCTCCTCGTGTGTTTCTCTCATGTAGGACGGCCTGTGCCCAGCTGTGGGACGTTCATGGGCTGGTGATGATGATAGCCCTCCGGTGGGTTAACTCCGCTTATGGGGTCAATGAACATTATTCTTATGCTGGCAGACTTAGTTCTGGTGGTGGTAGCTAGTAAGGCGAACTCAGAAAAAGTCGTTCCACCAACTAAGGAGGGGACAAAGTTTCTGCCAGCACGGGGAATTGAACCCCGGACCTCTAGATCTGAGGTAGTGGTCTCACCCCCTAGAAGAATAATCCCAATTTATATTTTTAGATTTTTTCGTAAATAGGAATGGATGAAAATTCTTTATTTACATAAACAACACAGAGACAAAATAAACACAATATACCAAAAAGCTAGAAAGCAATCTCTACTGCTTAAAACAGCTTTAGAAATTCCACCAGAAGACCGCAAAAGGCGCGAGAGGTAGCTAGGAGTTTTAGCGAGTATTTCCAGGGTCAATTGAGACTTGCCCGCTGCTAAGCCAGCGAAGGGTAGGTCTGCCAATGAATTTATCCTGGTCAAAAAGGACCCCGGCATAGTAACCCCGTCTAATACTAACTAACTACTGGCGTAAAAAAATATTCCACGTAAAACTGAGTAATTTCGCTAGTAAGTGAAAATTTAAATTTAAATTTAAGTCCTTTTGAGTCTTAAAATCAGACTGAAAGCTCAGATTAAGCAGCCACAATTTATAACAGCTAGTTACTTAGCTTTGTTAAAGTGAGCTCTAAGTGCTGTGGTCAGCTACACGTACAACACAAAGGACTCCGACTGTGTCAAAACCACACTGAGAGCATACTATACAGCGTGTTTCGAAAGTCCGAAATAAAATTTAAAGGGGCTTTTGTAATCCTTGTTATGATTTACTTCTGAGAGATTGACACCGTTCAGACCTCTTCTATATTCCGATTTAATTAATAAAAACATTGTCTTGCTTGTGACAACCCTAAAAATGCGTAAAATTGCGTATCGTATCGTATGACACACTACAGTTATACCAGTCATACACACCCACACACGCGCGCGCACATATTATGATATGAACCCCCCGCAACCCCAGAAATCCAAATTTTAATTCAGAATTCTGTAACATTCGGTATATGATTTGAAAACAAGCTTAATAGTTGGGATTAGGTGTTCAATTCAAAGTCGGAAAAGGGTATGTAAAATTCTTTTGGTCTGTTTTCAAACGTTTTCTCCAAAAAGGTTTTTAACTCTCCACAAAGGACTCAAAACCAACTGAGGCGAAGTGGTAAAAAGAGTCCGTAGTCAAAAACAGCTAATGCAGCACGGGTTCACGGTCCTAGCCACCATCACCTTTGCTGGCCTATACGGTGCCTTTTCACGTCTCTTGAAGGAACCCTTGCAATCATCATCGTTTCAGCCAAGAGACGCTCACTGCTGGGCATAAGCCTCCCCCAGGGATCTCCAAACCGATCGATCCTGCAATCCTCACCAGATTGTCGGTCCACCCTGTTGAGGGCGTACCAACGCTTTGTCTCCTGGTACACGGCCTCCACTCGAAGACCTTTCGACCCCAACGGCTGTCAGTCCTCCTTGCATTGTGGCCTGCCCTCTGCCACTTGAGGTTAACAACCCTTGTTATAAAAAGAGCGAAATACAGTATGTGCTGACAAGGGGTTTCCAAGTTTTGGAAGTTAAACAATAAAACGAGTAAATTATTTGTGCATGATCTTGAGACTAAATCGAAGACTCCGATAAACCAGCACGCGTGCTCCTGAGCGGGAAGAGTGAAGGTTTTCGGAGTCATCAATCTACTCTTTCCACCCCAACATCACGCACAATAAATTACTATTTATCCTCTCTCCGTACTTTCGAAATTTGGAATTCTTGATAGGACATATAAATACCTACCTTTATTTCTTCGTCAGCTATGTAGGTAGTATCTATAAAACAAGCTGTTTATTATGAGTATACTACATAAATACGAAAAACTTGATTCCGATAGTCATAATCACGAATTTCAAAATTCCGAATTTTATAAGACCGAATAGTTCAAAATTCTGTTAATGAAAATTCCGTGTTTCATAATTCCTAATTTTTAAAATCCGAAACTTAAAATTCTGAACGTTTATAATTAGGAAAATCAATATGCCCATTTTGAAGATACCGAACCATAAAACACCCGAATTAATGAATTCCGAATACAAAAATTCCGAATAATATAATACGCCCTAAAGTTGATTCTGGCAAAAAATAAACTTTTTTTGCCGAGAAGCTTAATGACCAAAGTATACCCACGACAATAATATATGAAATATTCTAGCTCTAATCGGAAATTCAAAACCCACACCAGAAATTTGTTCCTCAGCGAGTGCTTGAAGAATCATCGAACCAGCACAAACAGGATTATGAGACCTTCCTTTACTGGTGCAGTTCATCGCGCAAACAAAGATATATAATTAAATTACGATCAGCAGATGTGGATTACCTAATTACCTTTAGCTATCGAGGAGGTAATGAAGACGTAAAGTATGTAGAGCTAATGATTTTAATTTGTTTAATGTTCCTTTGCTATCAACGGCAGCAAAATCATTTGAGTTCTTCCTAGTTGAAAAGTAACCCTCATACCACAAAGATAGAATCGTTTATTGTTTGTAGTGTCAGTCAAATCTTTGACAAATGAAAGGCTACTTTAGTGTTGTAGTAATACGGCTGCTTTTCTAAATCATCATTGTTATTCTTAAGCACTCAGAAAGCTTAGATAATTCTTATGCTCGCCTTACATTATACATTTTAAAAATGTACACCATTCAACATAATGTCGAAACTATTCTATTTCAACATCCGAACGATTTTTTTATTTCTAAGACTGATGATTTAGTAAAAATTCGTCGGACTTGCAAAACTTGGAATTCTTTGCCAACACATGTGTTCCTTCGTATAACATGGGTTTTTTCTAAAGGGGCGTGAAAGGGCACCTTATAAGCCGGAAAGGTGGAGGCGGCTAGAACAGTGTGGTTTTAGAACTAGCTGTCTCCGCATGTCATCCGCCCCGATGTGAAGCGGTAAGAAAAGTTCTTTCTTACCGCTTCATCTTAGGTGGTGCTGATTCATTTGCACAGTAAATTGTATATATATAAAAAAAGTTTTTTTTTAAATCTTTTTAATATTTTTTTCAATAATTAAAATACATATTATATTTCTATAGTTGCATTTTTCTATGATTTAACTTTTTAAATCAACGAGAACGATAATACAATCGTATATTGTACGGTATAACTATACATTCTGTATAACTTTAAACTACTAACAATAGAAAGAAAGTGAAGAAGTGAAAAAAAAGAAAAGTGAAGTGAAGTGTGAAGTGTGTGAAAGTGAGTGTTTTTAACAATAGAAAGTGAAGCACAAGTGAAAGTTGTTTTTGGAAATCACTTAGCACCAACTCCAAAAATATGTTTCTAGGGGATGAATACCTACTTAAATTTAATTATTTTATCCTTTTCAGTTTTTTGAAGTCGGTTTTAATTTTTGTTTAAATTTTTTTTTTCACAATTTTTAGTGATAACTTTCTACGGTCGAAGCTAGATGGGTGACCGTCAACTTATATTGTTTTCTACTATCGTATCGTTTCACTAAAAAGTCATTGGAAAAGCAAAAATTCGCAATTTCGCATATGTAGACGATTTAATAATTTCAGTTTTTTTTAATTTAAAACCAAAGTACCCAACTGTTTTTGAAAAAATTTTTATGGGACCAAATGGCAGCTATTCCGCATCTCGGTAGTCTCATCAGTAATCTCGGCGTAATCGGTGTACATACATAGAAAAAAAAAAAAAACATACCGGCCGAATTGAGAACCTCCTCGTTTTTGAAGTCGGTTAAGAAACGATTCGCTAAACTTTTCGCGCGTGATGTTGAGGTGGAGACAGCGAATTGATGATTCCGAAAACTCTCTTCATCAATCAATAGAACATTTGTTAAAAATTACTTAATTAATGTTTAATTGGAAGTATATTAGTTTGTGCAATGTTTTCCTACTGTTTGTGACTTATATCAATGTATTTCCCTACTAACAGCAATCGATATGTTGCTCTCAGTCCATGACTTGGCGAACACAAGTATAAAAATATATACACAATATAGGGCACTCGTAAATTACGGGAAATGAGAGGCCATTCGACTGAAACCCTGCTATTTCATTCCGTTTTGTCTGCTCTGTCCCAATTTACGGCTTATTGATAACACCCACTCGATTACTAACCTTATGTTATAAATCTTAGGGCCTTTTGTTGTTTACGCCTGATGAATAGTTAAAAAAAGGAAAGTTAATTATTGTCAATAATTTTTGTCCATCTAGTATATCGTTCTCGCAGGTCTACTGGCAGAAATTTCTTTAAAAATAAGCAGTGCCTTTGTACTCATATTTTTGTATGAATTGTTTTTATATATATATTGTGTGTGCACGTGAATTTCTAAATAAATAAATAAATGATGCAAAATTAGATCAGTGCTAACGATTTTTTTACAAATCATAATTTGTTATTTAGGAAGTCACTTATATTATATTAAGATTCATGCAGTAAAAGAGATTTGAGTCTGTTTTATAAAGGGCAGTGATTTATCAACAAACTTTTAAAACTTCATAAGACCAGATCTTTAGTTTACCAGATCCTCAATTCATCAGATTTGCAAAACCAGAAGTACAATTAGAACAAAAATAACAACGCATGAGAAGATAAGCATACTCTTAATTTAATATAGGTAGCCGAATATAGGCAGATAACAAATCAACTAAATCAACGGACTGAACTATTGTCGCATTGTTAAAAGTTTGTATGACGAGTACGAGCATTTGTTTACGAGTCATGGATGTTTATATGTTTATTTAGCATATTTCTAATATTTATATACATATTACTGACTGACCCCGCAAACGTTGTTTGCCATAAAAAATAAAATTGTCCAAAAAATTAAAAATAAATAGATAGTAGCGGATTCTCAGATTTACTGTATATACATATATTTCATTAAAATCGGTCAAGCCCCTTCCGAGGAGTATGGCAACTAAATCTGTGATTCGAGAATTTTATATTATAATATATATATAATTTAATTTTAGATTTTATATATATAATTTTAGATTATCATTATTTCTCCGTTATCTAGTATCCATAACACAAGCTATTAACGATGCTTACTTTGGGCTAGGTAATAGATGTGAGTGTATGAATATTATTATTATTATTATTATAATTGTCGGTTAGTATTAATCGACCCTTGTCTAGTAGGACCACGGATAGATTGTGGTATACAGTAGTTCTACCAGTAGGTGAAATCCGTGGGACCACGGGCCCTTATCTTAGGAGCAAACATTTCCTGCTTGATGGTACAAAATTTGGTATGTAAGTTGCGAATCTGCTGAACAGAGAATCTGATAAGTTGCGAATTTGGTAAACTGCTCTTGTATTTTATTGTGACAATGAAAAAAATATGTTTCATATCCGGCCAAGTGTTAACTATATAAAAAATCAGGAAAATCTGATAAATCCGGGACAATACCTAATAGTTCGTTTCCATAGATGGTTTACTCGGGTTACAAGGATTCGTCATTTTAATTATTCTTCAATATGGTGGCGATATAGAAGTCAACTAAACGTCACCAAAATAACATTATCTTCCTGATAAACATTTTGCGGCATCGCAGTTTGTTATATGTAAATTCTTGATTTATACGACGAAACTAGGTAGATAAAATGAGAATGGACCATTAAAATCTGTGCCGCATATTTTTGCTATAGACGTGAACATAAACGGGCTAGATCTCCATACATTTTGGGACATCTTTAAATTTGACAAGTCTGTACATATTTGAAATAAAACTAATTTATCGGATTTAACTCGCGTTTAAAGAGATGTTACACTCTTAGCTCCGCATGCATGAATCGGACCGCTCAAGACATAACCCAAAGTGACGGTAGTTAACTTAAAATTTATCAAAGGCAATTGACATCTTCAGTCTCCCCGTGAACACGATCGCTGTAAAGCAATCGAAACGTCGGGTATATAATAATAATGTAACATCTAATCAAGCGCGAGTTAAATCCAGTAAAGTGGTTTTATTTCAGTGTGTAGTGCTCGCGAAAATATGAGACAATACGAAGTCTGTATACAAATAAATTAGGGACCAATGCACTTACAGAAACATCACTGATGTTTCAAGCGTGCTCAGACCTAACTGCTTTATCTACAGATATCAAGAAAACTTCCAAAAACCGCAAGCTTGCCGATAGAGAACCTGCGAGAATACATCAAAGACATCTACAAATTAATCAATGTGAAAGCACGAGTCACTGAAAACATGAGACAATACGAAGTCTGTATACAAATAAATTAGGGACCAATGCACTTACAGAAGCATCACTGATGTCACAAGCATGCTCAGCCCTAACTGCTTTATCTACAGAACCATAACTACGAGATAAACACGATTTTTATGCCTCTATTTATACAACAGACGACATTGCATAGTATCACCGAATGATTGGAACTTGTCCAAATCATTAATGTTCCCACTTGAATCAGAAATATAAATAGTGTGAAGTGTTTTATCAAAATATTGCATTAGTGTAAGATCGTGTGTTTATTTACGGCCCTACAGTGTTTGATGTTAAAATGGGACGAAGGACTTCGATTATCGGAATTATTTTGATGTATCAAGCTCAAAAAAGATTATTGGATGTTTAGCACACACACTACATGCTACAGGAATTTTGGTGGTCTGTCAGACCTCTTGCACTATTGGCTGGCACCTCTGGCACTATTGGCTTGCACGGATCGCACTGTAAATGGGGCCTTAAGGGCCGACGATCGCTTCAATTTAAACGCAGACGTGCCATCGCGGACACAGACGCAAATTCAGTACGTGCCCTATTGTAAAATGGAGATCGAACTTCTTTACATTACCTATGTGGCGGTAAATTTTTATTTACTATAAGCATCGATACGGGTTCGAAACCTGGCGAGAAAAAGAAATGATTTGAAAACAAAAGCAAAAAACTTTTTTATGCAACTGTTGTTTTATTCACATTTTCTTTCCAAGAAATATAAAAATGTGGTCAATCAAATTTATAATCGTGAGCTCCTCCCTGTTTGTCACGGTTGTTTCTGTAACCGCTTTATCCCATTAACTCGCATTGGGCCAGCGTGGTGGTGTTATGGCCCAAGCTCCTCATGTGTTTCTCCCATGGAGGAAGGCCTGTGGCAAGCAGTGGGACATATAATGGTTGTTGATGAAGAGAGATAGAAGAAGTGGGTACATAATGTTATTGCTTGTGACTATGCATCCATAAATTCAGAGAATCCAGCTTCAAGCATTACTTTATCCAAATGCGGATATAATAATCTTGTGTAGTAAAGTTATGTATTAGGTACATATATTATGCAAATCCCGAATGATATATTACCATCACGTCCTGTAGCCGCCGTCTGCAGGTGATAAATATCCTCTTGTCTGTCTGTGGTTAAATGTTGGGTGTGAATTACAGACATTCATTTTTAAATTACACTTTAGGATTGGAAATGTGATTGTGTGATTTCATAATATGAAGCGTTTGTTGGTAAACCATAGCAATATTACATGCGAAAGTAACTCGTCCGTCAGTTTATCGGTTTCTGTAGTATAGACATAACTTGAGAAAAAAGTGTATTTTTAACCGACATCCACTAAACGGCCACTAGTAATAATGTAAAAGTAACAAGTAAACCAAAACGATTATAAAATGTAAAAAAATGGCAGAGGCAAAGTCGCTCAGGGTCTTACTTTACCTCTTTATTTTTTTTCTAACCTTTTTAATACCAGTATGGTGGCAATTAAGTATACGGCCCACCTGATGGTAAGCGGTTACCGTAGCCTATAGACGCTTGCAACACCAGAAGTTTCACTTGCGCGTTACCGACCCCGTAAAAATCTTTTTATGTATTTATGAAGAATGTTGTATTTGTTCGAGAAAACTGCAATTAGCAATGATGCCCCAGCCCCTCTAGCATGACCACCGAAACGCGATATGATACGATATGATAAAGCTATTTATCGCTTCGAACTGTCAAAAATCATTGGAAATAACCGCCATCTTAAAATTTTATCGAAACTGCGAACTTGTATTGTATATATACATGTTCGCAGTTTCGATAAAATTTCAAAATAGCGGTTATATCCAATGTTTTTTGACAGCTCGAAGCGATAAATAGCTTTATCATATCGCGTTTCGGTGGTCATGCTAGGCGGGCTGGTGTCTTTCTATCATTATTATTATCATATATAACTAACTTAAACATTCCTATCACTGTGTAGCTTAAATCAACGTCTGTTACTGAGGTATATTAAGCTATTGCATAGCTTCTATCGCGGGCTTTGAGCGCAGGGACCGAATCCAGAAATTCCGTAACGAAAAAACCTCACGCTCCCCACTCCGATGCGCAAGGAGGTGTGGCTTGAAGGCCGTGCATCGTCTAACGTCGTTTCAGTTCGGCAGTCTTCGACACGGCGTTGTGTGCGTGAGATATAATAAAAAATATTTTAAACAATATTAACTTTTTTTATTTATTTAATAATAGAAAAATTTGTTTTCTTATCGGTCACCACGCTCAAAAAGTGTAACTTGAATTAATATCAAAGAAAAAGAAATACTGCATGAATAAAATAAATAAATAAAATTATAATTGCATAAGTTGATACAAAATGCTATGCAATAGCTTTACCGCGGCAGTCCCCGAGTGCCACACGTCTTTTTTTTTATATTCGTTTTATTCTAGTTTGGATATCCAAAAATATTCCAAGATGACACCGTAATAGGCTTTGCTTTTGATTACCTAGGACTATGTACGTTATATTAATGTAGCAGCCGTCTGGTTAAATTAGCCACTTGACTGGGCCCATAGCCCTTTGATTGAACGCCGGTATCCAATGAAACGACTGGAGGACTAGGACTAGGCAAGTCATTGAGCGCAACGTTTAACCAGATGGTTGAACGTCATGTTAGCCATCTAGTTAAATTAGCCATTCAATTGGACGCCTAGGCAGGTAGTTTGAATCGAAGAGCTTTTGTGTAACTGTTTGAGTGTTTGATAGGTTTAAGGTTATTTTTGATGACCACATACCTATAACCAAAATGATGTCGGTTATAAGTGGTCTTAAAAAAATAACCTTTAACCCACCGATCAAACCAAAACGCTTCGGTACAAGACAATTCTTTCAATACGCCACGTCGTTAAACGTCAAGTGAATCATGTTCAATTAACTATCGGGTTAGACATTTGATTGGATGCCGGCGTTTAATTAACAGGCTAGGCATGCAATTAAGCGCCGAATTCAACTAGATGGCAGCGACATCAATACACAATGATAAACTAAATTCAATGGGTTAGAAAAACCTATAAACGGTACCTGGAAAATTAAAAAAATAATGGTCGAGTTTGACTCTGAGCGAGTTTTCCCTTTGATTGTTTTTGAACATCGTTTTTCCTGTTTTTATTTACTCACACTATAGAGACAGTTAAAGCCTTATTATTTAAAATTAGTTATGAACTAATTACGTCGTGCGATGAAATACTCAATTCAGTATCGATTTATTTTCAAAGTTCTCGTCTAATCGAACTCAAAAATGGCGGCATCGCTAAATTAGGAATGTTAATATATATTTTATTGCTTGTTAGTTAGTTTGTGAATTTGAGTTTAGTAAATAGTCAAATCTCGGATGAGCTCGGTGGCGTAGGTTGAACGCTGTTGTTTCTTTTTTTTACATTTATTTTTTAGGAAAATAAACAGTCTTACAGTGTACGTATGTTTTAAAATATGGATAAGTAATAGTATTATTGAATTTAAGCCCAACAGCATTGCCCACAGATTATCAACAAAAAGTTTAAAAGACTAGTTTAGTATAATAGTTAAGTTTCGTTAAGAACGAAGTAACCTTCGCCGTGGTCGATACCGGGATGGGTCATTCAAAGCTTGTATTCTCGAGCTCCTCCGTGCTTTAGAAAGTAAGTGAAGCCGACAAACGGTTGTTATTGCAACCGCTTTTACCCATCAACCCGCATTGGGCCTGCGTGGTTGTGTAGTGGCCCAAACTCCTTAATTTTGTTTATCCATTTAGGGATGCCAGTTCCCAGCAGTGGGACGTTTATAGGCTCGTAGTGATGATGATGAAATAGTCCAATTTTCTATCGTTAGTTGAAAGAAAATATATTTTCTTCATTTAATTTTTGACATCATGGTGCACTTTTTTCCTAGTTTAGTTATTTTATCTATGTATCTTTCAAAATTTTTTAAAGTGCTTAAAATAAAATTAAGAATATTATGATTAATGTTTGTGAATATATTTACAGTAATATCTAAGCTAGAGAAATCCTTAATTATGAATAATAATAATAAATATGGTATTTCCAAAATAAAATAAATACATCGTTAGTTGTAGGTATTAATTTTATTTCAGATAAAAAACTTGCTCATAAGATCATACAAATGTGATCATACAAACTCGCAAAATCAAACGAAGATATTAAATTATTACTAAAGGCCGATTTTTCAATATTCAGTTAGTGCTTATCCAACGAATAGTGTGGACGTTTTGACGGATTATCGATAGTATAACTGTCAACTTGTCAAATGAAGTCTCTGGAAATAAATATCTGAGTATCGAAAAATTCGATTTCAGAGATTCAAATAATGCAGCCCTACGAGCTACGAGTAAATTTCACTTTCACGTGGCAAACTTTTGCATATTGAAAATATAATCTCAAGAATATTTACAACACATTTATGTTTGATTTTGTGCATTTAACCCTAGATAGCTAACCTCCGTCGTATCGACGGGCAGCGCAAAGTAATATCGCTGTATCTTTTTAACGATGCATCCGAATAGAGTGGGTCGGCTAGTCAACTAAGTCGCAGGTGAGGCCTTTTTCGTGGCGCACACACCGAACCGATAAGTGTTATGGTTTTTGAAATACGTAGCCGTTTCTCGTCGTTTCGAGGGAAGATCGCAGTATGTGGTGAATCTAAGGTTGTTTATTGTGTCACATGTTCTCATGAAAAGTAGATTATTTTATATTGTTATTATGTTTTATATTCTAATGTGCCATGTAACACCAAAACACTGAGCTTTTTTTTTGTTGATTTTGTATGAAAAAGTATTTGTATGAGAAAATTTTAATTTTTAGAGGTCTAAGTAAAGTTGGCGTAATTTTATAACGTAATAATATAAAGTTGATTTATAAAATGTATTTTTATTAGTTAGCCTTTCAAATAACTATAATAAACATCAAAAGATCTATCAAGTCTAAATCTTATGAAAAATAACTGTTTTTAATACTCGTCGTTTCGGCGGATGGTTAGCTTAAAAAGGGTACACCAGAAGGTTAGCTATCTAAGGTAAAATCAGATTAAAAATAAGCTAAAATCTAGGTTTAAAGCGCCGACTTTATTGTAACAATTGCAAATAAAGAAAGAAAACGATGTAAAAATTATATGCTCCAGGCGGGAATCGAACCCGTCAAATCTACCCTTTTTAACGTTTTTAGAGCAACGTCAATCTCAACACTCACTGAAGTAAACACCTCTAGTGATCGGAAAGAATACTTCAATAAGCATTATTAAACTTCCAGTTAAGGTGAGAAAAGCCTTAAAAACACATTTATTAATTTTTTCATCGTTTCCTTTCTTTATTTGTAAGTAATTGTTACAATATATTCTTGAAATATGATTTTCTATCTTACAGAGTTAATTAAAAAACCATTTTCATAGATCCTGTTATGAGCCTACTTTTTTTTTATACAATTAGATGACAAACAAGCCGACGGCCCACCTGGTGGTAAGCGGTTACCGCCGCCTATAGACACCTGCAATAACAAGGAAAAGCACTTGATATTGCAGGTGCGTTGTCATCCTGAGGCCGAAGATGAAATGCCGTCCATGCCCAGTAATTACACTGGCTACCTTTCCCTTCAATCCGAAACACAGCGAACTGTTTCACGGCTGAAATAAGAAAGGCGGTGGTACCTACCCAGGCGACCCTACATATGGGTCTACCACCTAGTAAACTCCACAATAAATATAAATTAATAGCGAAGCCCTTAGATGATCTGACGTTTAAAGTTCCCTAAGTGGAAAATCCACACCAGTGGTTTTGTTACAAGGAGGAGCAGCTTCTAGAAACATATCGTCTTAACGCTACAGATTTATCAGTTTAAGATTTCTGAAAAAACTTAAAAGCTTATTTAAATATTTAACTATTTATGTATGTACGTACACGCAAGAGATATTAACAATGAACAGGTGCAAAAGGAGAACCGAGTACAAAGGATCTGCTCATCCCTAAAATAAGTCTATTTCAGCAGCCTTAAGACTTAGTTTCTGCTTGTTACTTACTACTTATTGGCAGAATCGATCTTATTGGTATCATTAAGCAGCCTGAAAGATAAAAGTCAAGACTATTTTATAAAATTAAATTATTCTGTATTATTTGTTGATATTTTGGCCGTAGTCAAATTTCATTTATTTATGTAAAATATCATCACGCAAAAAAAAAGTAACTCGATGCTTTTTTTGTGCTTCCAGTACTTGGGATTATTTGCACGCACAAGTGTTCCCTCCTTCCTATAGCATGGTTTCCTTTAAAAGTGCCATAAAAAGGCACCATTTGGGCTGGTAAGGCAGCAGAGGCAGTTAGAGCAACTTTAAACTGCGCTAGCCGTCTCCGCTTATGGACACTTCTTACCGCTTCACATCAGGTGGTGTTGAGTCATTTACCGTGCTTTGTATAAAAAAAATCAATTAGCACGCGTCGCCTTCAAAACGTAAGAAAGTTTCATCTGCATTGAAATCTCATTATTATTTGAGCAAAAGTGTGGGCAAATATTTTCGAGTTTTTAGGCATTGTCTTACCAAACAAAACAAACATACTACAAAAGATTTGGGTATAATTAGTTGGAAATACTCGTACCTACCTTCTTTTTATTGCCTAACAATGTCATTTTACTTTGTGTGCATACCACTTTATATTTTATGTTGCTATGCTAATCCAATCAATAAGTAAGGAACTTACACAACTACATCAACATATTTTTCCGAGATAAGCCTCTTTCCACAGAACACCCGAAACCTCCAAAAGGTCCCAAACGTTCAAAAGAGATTGGCCTGTGACCCGGTTCTCAGATTCGAAAGCGTGAATTCCAGAAAGTTCTCAAAGCGTCAAAATGAGTAAGGTTTGTTACGGCATCGATTCTTATGCTAAATATTCTCCTATTGATTTATGGCTCGGACCCGTAGTCTGTCAGGTGATGAATGCGGGCTTTTCGCTGTCACCATTCGTTGCATGAATTATAGTTTTTTTAAACACACGAGTAAAAAATTTACCAAGGCTGTTTTTTTTTTTATACAACTAGATGACAAACAAGCTGACGGCCCACCTGGTGTTAAGCAGTTACCGCCGCCTATAGACACCTGCAATAACAAGGAAAAGCACTTGATATTGCAGGTTGCGTTGTCATCCTGAGGCCTAAGATGAAATGCCGTCCATGCCCAGTAATTACACTGGCTACCTTTCCCTTCAATCCTAAACACAGCGAACTGTTTCACGGCTGAAATAAGAAAGGCGGTGGTACCTACCCAGGAGACCCTCATATGGGTCTACCACCTAGTAAAGTTTCAGATGAATTTGTACTAAAAAGCAAAAGATAACATTATACTCTTAGATTAAGTTTTTTCTTAGATAATATTATATTCTTTTGCGGAATTGTAAGCTGTGTAATTCAATTTGTCAAAGGCCTATGCCCAAATCTGGGTCGTGAATACACTCTCATGAATGTGCGCGTATTCAGTGAGAATTGTCAAGCGTTGTAACTGTATAAGAGCCTGTCCAAATCTCCACGTCACGACGTCGTCAACGTGGAACGTTGCGGTGAGGTAACGTGTCACGTTGCCGCGTCGTGCTCGTGCACGGTACGGCCCAGTATTGTCTTTTCACGTCTTTTTCTTCAACCTCTCTCTCCGTCTTTTTAACAATAGCAGAAGCAGAATACGTCTTGTACGGTCCATAACTAGATAAGTAGTGAAGAATGTAGCAGAATTTTACAAGGCACGGCGACATGCAACGTTGCTGCGTCGTGACGTGCATTTTTAACCGACTTCAAAAACGAGGAGGTTCTCAATTCGGCCGGTATGTTTTTTTTTCTTTGTATGCACACCGATTACGCCGAGATTACTGATCCGATTTACGTGATTATTTTTTTGTTAGATGCGGAATAGCTGCCATTTGGTCCCATAAAAGATTTTTCTAAATCAGTTCGGTAGTTTGGTTTTAAATAGATAAAACTGGAATCAGTAAGTAGCCTACGTATTCGAAATTGCGGATTTTTGCTTTGCTATGACATTTTAGTGAAACGATACGATAGTGGGAAACAATATAAGTTGACGGTCACCCATCTAGCTTTGACCTTAGAAAGTTAACACTAAAAATTGTGAAATAAAAATTTTAAACAAAAATTGAAACCTTCTTCAAAAGTAGTTCTGCTAAGTAGTTTTCAAAAACAATAGAAAGTAAAGCACCGACTCCAAAAAATATGTTTCTAGGGGATGAGTACCTACCTACTCAAATTTAATTATTTTATCCTTTTCAGTTTTTTGAAGTCGGTTTTAATTTTTGTTTAAATTTTTCTACGTTACGTCAACATAACGTGCCACGTCACCGCACCGTTTCACGTTGACGACGTCGTGACGTGGAGATGTGGACAGGCTATAAGTAGAGAATTACTGGGTGAGAAAATTACTAGGAAAATAAAATATCCAACATTATATACGAAATGATTTTCGTTTATTTTGCAAAAAGCATTTTGATTACATGCACATATTAGGTAAATACCCAAAGGTTAAAACCTCACCATGCATCATTTCCAAATAATTTAAACATCTCTATTAAATATATAATAGCAATTATACAGTATCGTAATGTAATATATAATAATAATTTCGCTTTTATCACGTATGGCAATTAAAAAAGAATATTTACAACGATTTATAATTTAGTGATGATAAAAGTTAAAATTATGTCCTAAGAGCAAACAAATGAACGGCTTAGTAAACTCTGAAATAGTTACAACAAAATTGTAAAAATTGTGATTAATATAACAATGAAATTAATAATACACGAGGTTATCTATCACAGTCCATGATGGATGTTGAAAAACAAAAAAAAACTACAATTGATATAACAAAATTTGAGGAGAAACAAACATTAAACCATACTTTGAGGAATAAATGGTTTTCAATGCTACCTATTGATTTGAATTTGACTTAATATTATAAATAAACGTCAATTTTAACTGTTAACTATTCTATACACTGAACTACTTCTATTAAACAGTGGTAATTTACAATATTGCTGCGTTTTGAATTATTATTAATTTTAAATACATCTGATTGCTTTTAGCTAACGTATGAACTTAAAGTACTATAGACTCCTTAACAATAACCGTAACGACACTATTCAAAAATAACAGAATATTAACCAAATCTAAATATCCCATTCATAATAATAAAAAAAAAACAGAAAACAGACTTTTCATTGGTGTTACTATTGAATTTGAGAAGTTTAGTTCAAAATTTCAAATTACTATCCAAATACGAGTTTGAATTAATAATCTGTTCTCTATTATCAATATTGAAAGTTCAACAGTCAAAAAAGTATTAAGTCTGAAATACTCCTTACACTTGTTCTATTTTCTATGTTATTTAACACACAGACTACATTGTTATCGCTACAGTGAAAGAAGACAAACAAATTGGACGGATATCAACTGAAATAAACAATCTTAGTAATATAGCGTCTAAGAATAACAAAATGGTAGAAATTATACCACGTGATGAGAAAAGGGTTAACCTTATTAACAAAAAAAAAAACGTTAGGATCTTTATAGCTCAGATATGATTTGTTAGAGAGTTAGTTGTAATATCTAAAGAATTCACAACCATTCATTATTACTCAATTTAAATTACAACCCGCTTTGGCATTACCCCGGGCATACACTAAAAATGACAGACACTTAAACTTGGCTACACCTCTTTTAATAAAATTCGTTTCTCTATCAACTATACGGTTTTCTATGTAATATGTTTTACAATAAGTTTGAGCCTAATTACTTATTCAAAAGGAAGACACATTGAATTTACAATAGCGATCGTTCAAAGTACAATATTTTAAGTAAACTATTTAGTAGTTTAATGAGAAAAATGAGTTTTACAACAATTTACAACATATTTTGTAGATAGCTGAAATAAAGTTCAATTTGTAATGTCATATTTATTTCTAATAAAAAGTGTGAAATAATAAGTGTAAAAAATCTAATAAGACAAAAAAAATCAGGTTAAGGAAACTAAGTAGCGATTCGGGCTTCTTTTATTAATTATCAAGTATTTTGATCAAAAACCTTAAGCTGTAAGTGATTGTTCTGTTAGAACTATTTCATGCATTGTCAGCCAAATTAGAATCTTTAGAATTTGGCGTTGAAAATACCAAACTGAAAATTTTGGTTTTTTTTTCCCAATTTTTCTATATCCCTAAATTTTATCCAGAAATCGATCAAAGTAATTGATTCTAAACAAATAACAGTCCTTGAAATAAAGAAAGTAGTTAGTCTTTCATTACTTCTATAATTAAGAACAGAGATTCGGACACAACACTGACACATCGAATCTAATGGGTTTGTCAATAAGGTTAATTATAGCACATCGATAATTATTTTAAAATCGTTTTTTTTTCTATTGAAGCGTTATTTGTCCCCATATCATTATCGTATCTTCCTATTAAAGTTTAAACAAAATCATTAAACACTAGATCTTCATTACAACTAATTACTTCTTCTATTTTATTTACATTAATTAATTTCACTATCTTATTATAATAAACTTGAAATTATTTACAATATTCATCAAAAATGTTATTTACAATGGCTGCAGTATTCACTAAAAGTACAGATAATAATAAGTCACTTGTTAAAGTAAGAACCTCGAAATTGTTCAGAAAAAGGTCCGTAATGTTAAGAAAATATTTTTGTTCCTTTCAAATTTTAGAAGTTGAATTGTAAAATTAAAACAAGTAGTAAAATACATCACTTTTGTACCTTAGTCTATATATTTTACAATACAACTTATTATAAAAGGTGAAATTTAATTCTATAGTGATTTTATAATTATTTCTACCAAATAATTTAGTTTCATTGTTTTACTATTATTCTTACATAAAACTTAAAGTACTTCCATCGACTATAATAATATTTTAAATAAATAATACTACAATAATTCGACTATAACTATTTACATCGAATATAATTTGGCCTACACATTATACATTTATTTAGTACAAATTAAAAGGATAGGCCTTTTGATATACAAAATATCAGCCTCTAAAAATATAATTTATGCAATTAGAAAACAAACCTATTTTATTCATACTATTATAAACTAATTCTTATTTACGGAATTCTATATAATTTATTGATCTATTCTAGAACATTCTCATTGGTTACGCTACATTGAGGAAAAGTTCTTTGGTAAATAAACACATTTTTTATATCTTGTAGTCATCAAAAACTGAGTCTCAATATAAAAGAAGCCATGAGCTACTCAAGGATCAGTATACTTTTAATATTCTACTTGTGGTTTTATTCCGCCATTATGTTTCTGGCAAAGTTCCAAGAGAAATATTATTATGTTTTACATAGATTCCTCACATCGCCATCATCAATTAATATCTCAACTTCCACTTATTTATAAAGGTCAAGAGAGGTTACACTTGCCTACAAGGATCTAATCTAGTTATCTAGGACTCAGTCGATTAACTTTGGACAAGATGAGTTCGCCAGGGCCTAGGTTTCGTTGAAATCAAATTAGGCCTCAACCAGCTATCACTCGACAATTCGATCTTTAAAGTGATGCCAAATCCGACGCTCTTCTAGAAGCAACTGGTACCCTCAGCTGCGCCGATCCTCTTCTGTCGAGCCGCTCCAACGCGTCCAAATCTGAGGCACTGCGTTTGCAAAAGCTACAAAACGCACAAGCTAAAGTGTTTTTGAAAGCGTTACGAAAGTCTCTGTTGAAATACGCGTAAATAATAGGGTTAAGCGCTGAATTAAAGTAACCAGTCCAAAACATTATCACCGTCACTACGTCTGGACATTTGCAGGAGTCGCAGAGGGATGTTGACACGTAGTACAGGAAGAAAGGCAGCCAGCAGAGAATGAAGGCGCCCATAATGATGCCCAAGGTCCTAGCTGCCTTATGTTCTCTTTTCATCTTCAAGAGGTTTCTGTCTTTTGTCGGAGTGGTCGCGTTCATGTGCAACGCTCCATTCTTATCACCTACTTCTCTAGAATGCCTATGCATCAGCATCGCGTTACCAGCTCTGGCGTGTAACGCCTTCTCTTGCCTGTTAGCTTCTTTGAATATTGCTAAGTATGTAAAAATCATGATGGTGCAAGGTATCCAGAACGATATTGAGCTGGATATCACGGCATACGGCTTGTTCACTTTAAACTCACACTCGTCGTCCCTTCGATGCTCAAGGAAATCAGTCGTTGTATACCAACCCATGAATATTGGTACGTATGATATCGTTATAGGACTAAGCCACGTCGCTGCTAACATCACGAACGCCATCTATAATAAAAAAAAATTGATCAGCAATAGTCATAGCTATTATTTAACCGACTTCAAAAAAGAAGGAGGTTAAACGTTCCACTGCATGTTTTTTTTCCGATTTCTCTGTCAATTGTAAACCGATTTTCAAAATTCTTTTTTTCTTCGATAGAGTATACTCCTGATGTGGTCCCATCGTCACTGAGTCAGAATTTGATAATGGGATCCCAGAGAAATGGAGGGCAAAACACAATTTTTTTAAGTATGTATGACATGTTTGACTTTTTTCCAAAGCTATTCAAGTATTTGCTTCTGTTTGTCATCATCTCATGTTGATGAGCTGGTGATGGAAGGTACAACTCCTTAACGGTTAGGAGTTTGAAGATAATTCTTTCACTGTGTATTTCAACCAAAGACTGAGAGACAGACAAGTCGATAGTGCTGACGGTCACCCATCTTGCTTTGACCTTAGGAAATCACTTAAAAATGTGATTTTTTTTAACAAAAATAAAACCGTCTTAGAAATACTAAAAAGGAAAAAATAATTAAATTTCAGTACCCTAGAACTTACCACCTAAAATGTATTTTTTGGAGTTGGTGCTAAGCTGTTTTCAAAGACAATAGAAAGTGAAGCACCAACTCCAAAAAACACATTTTAGGAGTTAAGTACCTGGATACTGAAATGTAATTATTTTTTTCCTTTTTAGTATTTTGAACTCGGTTTTATTTTTGTTGAAAAAAAAATTTTTGAACGCCCGGTCGTGCTTTAATAACCTCACAGTGACAGTTACATAAAACCTACTAATATTTAATGGTTTATAGTGTAAAAAATCGATAAGCTAACTAATACTTTTGCCAAATAAGTATTCTTGAAGTGTAAATAAAGCCTATTTTTCTCTACTTTTCAAATGGTCATCGAAATGAAACTATATCAAGTAGCATAATTATCGGCTGATGTAATTTTTGAATCGCTTATTCTAAATATATGTGGTGTTATTGTAAAATTTGGACAGACCACACAATCATCTGAAAATAGGTCTAATACCAAAAATAAAATTGTCATAAGGGATCACGCAGGGAACTGGCAACAGATTTGTTTTAGTGCGCTCAATAACACTTCAACTGTCAGCCGGGTGACTTTCGTTTTGTATTTCAGTATAGTTGATTAATACTATTCCGGTTTGAGATTCATTGTTAAATTATGATTATGATGGACAAGGTCAGTAATCTTTGAAATATTTTTGGATGACTCTTGGTATCCATTTCAAAACAATTTTAGATTAAAATAGTTTCTGCCCTTGACTTTTGTGGGTTTAAAAATAAAATTATACATCCTGTCCAAAATGATGTAGCGTTCACAATAATCACTTGAAATAAGTTAATGTTACTAAGTCTTTTTACTTAAGTTTTCAAAAAATCGTCAAAATAATTTCTTTGAACAGGCAGAGTCGAACATCATGGAGATATAATGAGGCAGCATAAATGGTTTAGAAACCTCAATTAGTTCTGGTCCAAAAATCGGTAAAAAGGAATAATTGACGAATACTTTTAGTACTTTTCAATAATAGGCACGAGCTTGCCAAGGTTGTTGCTACCATTATAACGAATAGTACTAAGGGTATAAAAGTATTCGTATAAATGTAAAACAGTATTAAGCAGCATCGCGGGAACTCTCACAAGTTAATGAAAAATCGGCGGATAATTTGAATTGCAGATTCTTCCCGAATCCACGTTTTCGACCAAGTAATTAAGAAGTGATAAGGGAGATGTCTGTTGCACTTTGATGCTGAAAAAAGTTTACGACTTGTGTTTCCATAGCTTGGACCTCTTTGGAATAAATTAAAAAGTGTTCTGTCAGACGCAGATGATGAATGTGGGGAAGAGCTTTTAATTTATACTGGTTGTAAACTTGTCTAACAAAAGTTGGAAAACAGGTTTCAATGTAAAAATAATTAAGTGGCAAATAACGCACAGACCGCGTGATGGTAAGCGGTTGCCATATCCTACTCGCACGATGAAGATTCAAAAATGAAGAAAGCATTATGCAGCAGAGGAGATAAGTCTCCCGTCGTCCAATACTCTATGAAATAATTCTCAATGTGTTGACCTTACTCATCGCAGGTACAGTACTACAAGTAGTTCTCTCAATATGAAGGAAAAAACATCGTGAGAGAAAAAGATAAATTGATCTCTAATTTATATTTCTCAAATAATTTACTCACAAAGTCATACCTTTTTTGTCATTTTGATAGGATACTTCAAAGGCTTCACTATCGCGTAGTATCTGTCCACCGATATACAGCAGAGGTGGAGTATCGACGTTGATGTGAAGTACACGTCGGAAGAGTTCCATAGATCACAAATGGTTTCTCCGAAGACCCATCCCTGGTTGAACTGGACGCTGAAGTTGAACGGCATGACCACCATCGCTACGAGGATGTCGGCGAACGCGAGCGAGACGACGAAGTAGTTGGTAATGACGCGGAGTTTTCTGGAACAAGGCATGAAGTATGAAAAACAAAAAATATATATCTCAACAAGAAAAAATCATGTCCTTTTTCCGGCTCACTGCTTTAAACACTGAGCTAGCGAGTACTTGGTATCATCATCATCATTTCAGCGGAGAGACGCCCACTGCTGGGCATAAGCCTCCCCCAAGGATCTCCAAACCGATCGGTCTTGCGCTGCCCGCATCCATCGGCTTCCCGCGACCCTCACCAGATCGTCGGTCCACCTTGTGGGGGGCCTACCAACGCTGCGTCTCCCGGTGCGCGGCCGCCATTCGAGGACCTTTCCGTCCCAACGGCCGTCAGTCCTCCTTGCAATGTGGCCTGCCCACTGCCACTTGAGGTTCGCAATTGTTCGGGCTATGTCGGTGACCTTAGTTTTGCGGATCTCATCATTTCTAATTCGATCACGCAGAGAAACCCCGAGCGTAGCCCTCTCCATTGCCCTTTGGGTAACGTTAAGCCTTCTTATGAGGCCCATTGTAAACGACCACGTCTCAGTTCCGTAAGTCATCACTGGCAACACACACGAATTAAAGACTTTCGTCTTGAGACACTGCGGTAGTTGGGCCGAGAATATGCTGCGAGTACTTGGTATACTCGCATTTTATAGCATTCCAGAACTAGGCGCTAAAATTAACTGTCATCTATGTTTGGGAATTTAATAATGACTTACTTTTAATATCATTATTACCAGCCTAAAAATGTCCCACTGCTAGGCACAGGCCTTCCTATACGGGAGAAAAACACGAGGAGTTTGGGCCAAAACTTTGCTGACCGAATACAGGTTCGTGGGTAAAAGCGGCGAATTTCATATAATTGATGAATAATTCTCGGTTGTTCAAGTTTTGAAACCGGTGTAAGATCAGATAACAGGGACAGACATTATGAAATTATTAGACGTTTGTTAAGTACCTACTTCTTTGTAACTATGTAGCGATGCATGTTTTATCACAAGGAAACAATGTAAGAACTTGTGTGCGGATTATTTTCAAAATAATGACTTTTGAAACGTTTATTATGGACCTATAAATTAGTGTAGCCTAATTTTATTTTGTTGTGTTGTGCAATTAGTGTTAGCCCTAGTCTCCAATATTTATTGCTAGTTTTGTTGTAAAAACAGTTCATCATCATCATCATCATTACCACCAGTCTATATACGTCCCACTGCTGGGCACAGGCCTTCCTACATGGGAAAAAAACATGAGGAGTTTGGGCCATAACACCACCACGCCGGCCCAATGCGGGTAGGTGGGTTAAAGCGGTTGCAGGAACAACCGGGATCAACGGCTTAACGTGCCTTCCAAAGCACGGACCAAGGAACAAGGACCGACCATGGCAAAAATTGCTTTGTTTTTCGTATCGAAACCAGAGCGCTGAAACCAATACGCCACAGAGCTCCTCAAAACTCCTAAAAACAGTTGACAAACTAAAGTACCTTAAGGAAAAAAACCTGATTTACCTATGCCTCATAACACTGACGATGACGAGCATGTTGCCCAGCACCGCCATGATGACGATGAGCAGGAGGATGCAGGTCCGCAGCTTGAACACCACGCTGCTCGTCCACTCGTCAGCGTCGGTGGTATTGAAGGCGCCATTTGTGAAGTCGTCGTCGGTCGCGTTCGACGTCCCGCTATGGGATCCGTTTACGCGATCCATATGTAGCGATCTAGAAATATAAACAAAATTAATGAATCCAAGATATAATTTAACTACGGATCTACCACCACCTTTCCCTATTTAACATTGAAGTAATTCGCTGTATTCTGGTGTGATGGTAGCGATCTATGATTAAATATAAAATTGTAACAATTACAAGTAAAGACAAGAAAACGATGAAAAATATGTACTCCAGGCGGGAATCGAACGCGCGTCTCCTGATTTCCGGCCAGACGCGATTACCACTACGCCACTAGGGCTACCCTCTAGGTATACTAGAGGGTGCTATTTGGCTAATTTCATCAGATGACTGACATGACGTTCACCCTTTTTTTTATTTATTTTTTATTATGCAAAGCACGACAAATGACTCAACACCACCTGATGTGAAGCGGTAAGAAGAGTCCATATGCGAAGACAGCTAGTGCAGTTTAGACACTGCTCTAGCCGCCTCCACCTTGCCGGCCCGAAAGGTGCTTTTTCCCGCCTCTTTTGAAGGAACCCATGTTATAGGAAGGAGGGAACACATGTGCTGGCAAAGAATTCCAAGTTCTGAAAGTACGACAAAGAAAAGAGCTACTAAATTTCTTTGTACGTGATGTTGAGGTGGAGACAGTGAATTGATGACTCCGAAGACCGGCACGCGTGCTCCTGAGTAGGAAGGGGGAAGGTGGGATAAGGTCAAATAGCTCTTCAGATCACTCTCCGTGATATAACCAATTAAAGGCGCTAAGCGACTCAATATCTCGACGCATTTGGACAAACTTTGCGCTCAATGACTTGGGTAGCTGTTCTACAGCTATTTTATTAAATCAGTCTTTAATAAACGGCTAAAACTAATTAACTAGCTAATTTCACCAGACGGCTGGGACATACATATTATTATTACTATTAATAATAGAGGAACTTAGCAAGAGACAGGACATAGGCCCTATTCTCTTCATATCAATAAACCAGCAATATCTAATGATTTTCTTGATATTGGTTTTCATTCACCATTTGGTAGACCTTCTGCTTCTTTGCTATTCTTAAAAAAATCCAACTCAGCTACTCAAATCACATAACACAATAATAATTATGACCTTATTAATATGATTAATTGGTAGAAATATAATTAAAATATCTTTGAAATGATTATACAGTGTAATCAAAACGTACTTGCTACTCATTTAGTCATTTCATATCGATTGTAAGGTTTATTACACCGATATTAATTTTACTTTTGCCTAAAAGTAAAATTAATATCGGTGTAATGAACCTTAATTATTTATATTATATGGCAAATAATTATAATAATAATACATCAGAAATAATAATAATAATAATATAATAATATTTATACACTCACACCTATTATCTAGCCCAAAGTAAGCATCATTAAGAGCTTGTGTTATGGATACTAGATAACGGAGAAATAATGATAATAATATGTATATAAATATTAGAAATATACTAAATAAACATATAAACATCCATGACTCGTGAACAAATACTCGTACTCATCATACAAACATTTGTTCCTACCGGGATTCGAACCCGGGACCTCTTGACCGAGTAGCCTGGGGTACAGACCACACGGCCAGCAGGCCGTCAGAAATGAAAGAATTTTATAAAAATATAACAATATAAATAATATTAATTATATTCATACACTCAGACCTGTTATCTAGCCCAAAGTAAGCATAATTAAGAGCTTGTTATTAAGAGATTGGTTTTTATTTCACAAATATCTATTTTACTGTCGACGTTTTCATCCAAATTTAATACTCAATTAACATTATAATGTTACTGACATAAGTCTACTTTCATATAATCACAAATTTCGTGTAATTGATAAAATCCCTCTTTTTGGATCCTGACTAAAAATAGACATCTTATTAATTTTCTCATGAAATTGCTAATAAAAAATATCGATACTGTGTAACAAAAAATAACAAAAAAGATATTAATTCTGAAAGAAACTGTTGCTTCATTAATTATTTACTTGTTGTTTCAACTATAACAACCATTCGCGTTGCGAACATTTATTGATCCTTTTGCGGTAAAATGTTTACATGAAAATATAATTATAAATGTGACTTTTACATTAAACATCTGATACTTGTAATATTACAGCAGTGTTCTACCCTTATAATGTTGTTCTCTTACTTTTGGATAATAATTATGTCATTGTATGTTGAGACGAAATTAATCCAGAAGAAAGTCAATACCAGCTTCATTTTAATGTGCACAATCTACTTATATTATATCTTTGTTATTATTACTCGTATCGATTTGGAGTTATATTTACATACCTTTATCACGCTCTCTTCGCTTCCTTTTCAACACACACATCCGCACTATTATCACTATTAAAATTTTCACTTATCATCATCACACTTCACAAAGAGAACCGTTCACTGGTCACTGAGTAAAGTTTCTCCATGTCTTTCTTCTTCACTGTCTCGGTTTTTCTCTTCTCCGATATTTTCTTCGCGTTCATCTTTGTTCGTATTGTACCTTAGTTGGATACATTACGATGTCACGGCATCACTGTCTGGAACAAAAGAAATAAACTCTTTAAGATCAAGCACTTCAATGGTCGAGTTCCAAAAACTATGAGAATTAGTTGGACATTTTAAGATGTCTGGTGGGTATTACTAAAGAAAGATAAAGGGACACCTATAATTGACGAATTAGATGATATAGGGAATGATATGACTACTAGTCCACCAAAAATAAAAGGAAACCAATCAGCTTATCCCTAGCTCAAGTAATATTACAATATATGATTACTTGGGTACCATTTTTCTCTCTCTCTTTGATCCTTTATTCTCAAGCCAACCTACGCTTCTGACAATTTTGATCTAAGCCAATTTCGTACTTTCACATTGAAAAGGTGAAAAGTAGACTAATTGTCTTTTTAATAAATTTCGAAACTTTCTGTAGCTCTTTCGTTGAAAATTATACCTTTTGTGTTTACAGCATTAAATTATTGTGATGTAGAATTATTACTTCCATTGTTCTTACCTCAATTAATTTTACTTTGTAAAAGGATTTTAACTCAATAGAAGTGTGCAAAAAAAGAATCAGAATCAAAGGGATTTGCAGAAAATAAGTATTTTTCTGGAACAAATGGTGGTTTTGTATAATTCTGTTAACGTTGTATGATGTTCTTATTTAGAGAAGTTGATTTTTTAGTGAAATGTATTGCCTGATTAAGTTATTTTTTCCGATTTCTAAATGGTTTTACAGGTAATTAGTGTCGCGGGTTGCCTCGCGATTCAGCCCCCTTATTCTCTAACTAAAATGACAAGTGCCGATGGATAAAATCTTCAGTATTTTTCGTACGTTGATGTTTCACAACGATACATTTTGTTTCATTGTAGCGTGAAACACTATTAATAATAAATAGTAATAATCATACACTTACACCTATTATCTAGCCTAAAGTAAGCAACAATAAAAGCTTATGTTATGTATAATAGATAACGAAGTAATATTAATAATATTAAGTATATAAATATTAGAAATAAACGAGAAAAACATACAAACATCCATGACTCGTGAAAAATAATAACAGTAATGTAGGTTCATAGAAAGTGTCAGGTATCGGCAATTTGATTTTGATCTAATTAATCTGTAGTTCTAACTTGGGATTTACAGTTTATAAACGAACTATTATTTGATTCTTGCATCGAAGTCATCAGTGACTTACTTATTTTGTATTGTACTAGAGATTTATTATGTTTTATTTATGAGAAATAGACTATTGGTATTTTTCGTGCAGTAAATTATTAATAAATATTTGAATAATTAAAATAGAACTGGTAAATCCTATTGCAACTGCAGTCTATGAATTTAAAGAAGTGTTTTATTTAAATTTCATAGACTGCAGTTTCTGTTCTTGGAGCTACTTATTTCATATGTACTGAGAGGAAACCTGACAAACAACGCAAAACGATTCAATGTCTACAGGAGATCGTGTTCTGATTCCACATCAATGCGTTCAAAATCGTATCGACAGTGTTGAATCCAGAATCGGAATTTCCACTCTTCGATTGCAATCCAAAATCAATTCGGTAATCCCATTATTTATCTCGGTGTGCCAATACTCGCGATACCATATCAAGTTTGGCCATCATTCCCAATTCCATCAAATGGATTCGCCAACATTTGACTACCGATAAACTAGTTCAATTACTTCAACAGACGGTTTCAATGCTCGCTCACATCTACTGATTCAGTCGGAGATATGTTTGCTGTAGCTTATTTCAGTTTAGGTAGCTTTTATATAGAGTCATCTGCCAGAACAACACGTGCCGAGTATTCATATTTTCAAAGAAAATATATTTTGTATTGTGTTGCTAGTAAGGAGCTCGGTGGCGTAAGTAGTGGTTTAGATCACGAAAACACAGCAACTTTTGCAATGGTCGATGCCAGAATGACCCGTTGCTCCTGGTTTTTGTTAACGGGGTAACTCTTGGCCTTCATCTCACCTGATGGTAAGTGAAGATAAGGCCGACGATGGAAGCAAGCTACACCTGGATTCCTCAACCACAGAAGAACTGGCTATCTTATCTCTAACTGCCGGAACACAACAATGCTGTTAACATTATTGTTATGGCGGCAGACTTAGGTAAGATGGTGGTAGCTAGCCAGACGGACTTAGAAAAGCCCTACCACCAACTAAACCAAGCAGAAAATTTCTGCCCCCACGGGAATCCAACCCCGGACCTCTAGATCTCAACCACTAGACGACAGAGGCGGTTATTACTTCAACTTAATTTGCAACCTTGAGCCTCTGCAATTGCGTCGAGACATTGCGTCGCTTAGCGCCTTCTATCGGCTATATCACGGAGAGTGTTCTGAAGGGCTATTTGACCTTATCCCACCTTCCCCCTTCCTACTCAGGAGCACGCGTGCCGGTCTTCGGAGTCAACAATTCACTGTCTCCACCTCAACATCACGTACAAATAAATTTAGTAGCTCTTTTCTTTGTCGAACTTCCAGAACTTGGAATTCTTTGCCAGCACATGTGTTCCCTCCTTCCTATAACATGGGTTCCTTCAAAAGAGGCGTGAACAAGCACCTTTCGGGCCGGCAAGGTGGAGGCAGCTAGAGCAGTGTCTGAACTGCACTAGCTGTCTTCGCATATGGACTCTTCTTACTGCTTCACATCAGGTGGTGTTGAGTCATTTGTCGTGCTTTGTATAAAAAAAAAACTGCCTTAACCCACCAACCGGAATTAAGCCAGCGTGGTGATCTTATGGACCAAAGTTCTATTTTGTTTCTCCCATATAAGTAGGCCTGTGCTCAAGAGTGGAATGTTTATAGGCTAGTGGTGACAATGATGATAAATTTTCCTATAATGGCTGCAAAGTAGTTTACTATGTTTTAGTATGGAGGAAATGGATTATGTAACACTCCGGTTTGGTTATTAAAATGTATCATCCTACTAACCAACCCACATAGGGCCAGCGTGGCGGTGTTATGGCCCCAAGCTTCTTATATTAACCGCCTCTGTCGTCTAGTGGTTAAGACCACCGAACTCAGATCTAGAGGGGTTCGATTCCCGTGGGGGCAGAATTTTTCGGGTCGGTTTGGTTTTCTGACTCCACCTGGTAAGCTACCTCCATCTTACCTAAGTCTGCCGCTATAGCAATATTGTTAACGGCATTGTTGTGCTTCGGCAGTTAGAGGTAGGATAGCCAGTTCCTCTGTGGTTGAGGAATCCGGGTGTAGCTCGCTTCCATCGTCGGCCTTATCTTCACTTACTATCAGGTGAGATGAAGGTCAAGAGTTACCCCGTTAAGATAAAAAAAAATCTCCTATGCAGGAAGGCATGTGCCCAGCAGTAGGACGTAAAAAGGCTGGTGATGATGATGACCAATATGCAGGCATCTTTTCGAGAGTCCAAAAATACTTGGAAAAGTTTTGGTTCACAAACCAAAACTTTGCCAAGCTCACAAGCTAGGCTCACTTCAATTACACTGCTCCGGCAGACCATGATGCGAAAGTACAACAAAATATAAGCATATAGCTCTGTTTCATTGATAAATTTTACAATGGCTAAAAATCTAACGGCGCTTTATTTAACGGCGGTTTTCACGCGAATTTCGAGTGCCTGAATATTATTTTTATCTAATTTCAGGACTTTTATCAAATGAATAAGACATTTTTGAAAGTGGTAAACCATTTCTATTTTCTGCCATATTGACAGCACCACCCTGTATAATTAAAACAACTTTTTAGTGTTGTCACCAGAGCTTACTGCTTATGTTTTGAGCAGAGACCTATGCTGCCAAATTACGGTTTCTAAATGCTGCCAAACTAATCTCGATTTTTACTTCTTATCAATAAAGATTGGGGAAGCTGAATTAATGTTTAAGACTCCCGGAAGTATATGATTTTTTTTTCATACAAAGCACGGCAATTGACCCAACACCACCTGATGTGAAGCGGTAAGCACTGCTGCAGCTGTCATGGACTCTCCATGACAGCTAGTGCAGAATAGACATTGCACTAGCCGCCTCCACCTTGCCGGCCCAAAAGGTGCTAAAAAAAAATACAAAACGTGAACAAAGGTTAGTCCTACTTATATTGCCACTTTTATTTGTTAGAAGAAAGACAGAGACAGCACCAGCTTTAAGCCAGTAATAACATTTCTCCACGTTTTTTATTATGGAAGATTGTGCCTAGAAACGTGTAATAGCTTTGTAAAGAGGTATATCACAACGCTGTACTTTTTTTCGGAATTCTAACCCAAAAATAAGTCTCCTTCAAAATACAATACAAAATCACAGTTTAAAACATTTTTAAGCCCCGTCGCAAAAAGAGGGGTGTCATAAGTTTGACGTATCTGTCTGAGTATCTGTGTGTCTGTCTGTGGCATCGTAGCACCCAAACGAGTTGACGATTTAATTCGTTTTTTTTTGTTGAGAGCTGACGTGATCGAAATGGTTCTTAGCTTTAATTTTGGAAGATCTCTTCAGACGTTTGATGACTATTTCCTATTTAACAACCGGGTCTTACTTTCATAGATCCGATTGATTTGAAATATAGTTTACTGTTACTTCGGTGGTACTTTCAAGATATAGCTTGAGCTTATCCTGCACCATTAAATAGTCTGCGGGATGCTCAATTCTTCAGAAACTTACAGCAGATATAGCTTGTTCGGACTCATAAGAATGGTGTTAGATAGCAGATGATGCATGAGACCGGGGGTTATTTATAATTTTAAGTTTTATATCATTGCAAATTTGAGTTGTAGAATCCATGCGCATTCTACTTACTAGGTGGTAGGCCCGTATGTATTAGGGTCGTCTGGGTAGGTACCACCGCCTTTCTTATTTCAGCCGTGAAACAGTTCGCTGTGTTTCGGATTGAAGGGAAACAACGCACCTGCAATATCAAGTGATTTCCCTTGTTATTGCAGGTGTCTATAGGCGGCGGTAACTGCTTACCATCAGGTGGGCCGTTAGCTTGTTTGTCATAAAAAAACTTCTAGAATTTCCTGCTCACATATTTTAATTTCAAAGAAACATACAACAGTAAATTATTCCTCATGTTACAAGTCGTGGTTCCAGTTATCTTGCATTAGCATCGCGTGCACACCAATTGGTTGAATTATGAATTACAGCTGTACCACGCTACTAATTAGCTTGACACGTTACACCGAACTAAACAATAATAATTGCTCGGTATTCGTTACGAGAATTTACGTTTTGTTAATTAATTGGGCCTCGAATAATTACGTACTGTAAAAGTAGCTACTTCGAATGTATTTTTGGATTTCCTTTCTTATATAATAATTTTCGACCATCATCATATCAGCCGAGAGACGCCCACTGCTGAGCACAGGCCTCCCCCAAATATCTCCAAACCGATCGGTCCTGCGCTGCCCTCATCCAACGGCTTTCCGCGACCCTTACCAGATCATCGGTCCACCTTGTGGGGGGCCTACCAACGCTGCGTCTCCCGGTACGCGGCCGCCATTCGAGGACCTTTCCGCCCCAACGGCCGTCAGTTTCGATAGTTGTTGTTGTCATTTTCGATAATTGTTATATTAATTGTCGCGTCATCAGCGATCGGAATATCTAATTATAATGCGGAGGTAATTCTATATGATAGAATTTCACTCCAAAGTCGCTCATCTATTTCTATAGCTGTTAGATGAATTTTGAAATGGTAATCAATTACTTAAACACTGAGAAGGAATAAAGGTTTAGTAAGATGAATCACTCGGGCGGGGCTGCGGGTGACCACTATCGTACGGTCGACCTCTAAAGTAGCTGAACTCTTTAGTACTATGTCACAACAACTCTACCATCAATATAGTACGTTAGCAACTATAAAGTACGTGCACAAGATCGGTGTGACATGGTACTAAAGTGTTCAGCTACTTCTGTGGTCGACTGTACCTATATGTATAAATATTAGAAACATAATAAATAAACGTAGGAAATCCATTACTTGTGAACCAATGATCGTACTAATCATACAAACATCTGCCTTTGCCGGAATTCAAACCCGGAACTTCTGATTCAGTTGAACAGTGGTACTGACAACTCGACCAGTCGCTCAGTCATCAATGAAATAAACAAATCTAAGTAAGCACTTCACACATTTTTTTTATTAACATGAGACTATGTTAAAATTATCTTGTGGTAATGTTTTTATGATAGGACCGGTCCTATTAGGTTAACCTTAATACCCGTCATAACGTTTATGAGGGTACTTTTAAAAATAATAAAATGATGGTAATATTAGAATAATATGTTTATGGGTAGCCCCAACGTTAATTTGTACAGATTACTCTGTTAAATATGAAAGAAACATAATTGCGTAAAAATTAACAAAACCCCTTTCCAAATTCTTGCCAACCTTATCTAGGGAATTATTATTTTATGTAGAGCCTCTGCTGAAGATAGAGCGAAACATTATTTCCTAAGTACTGTTTAAAAATTTCAATTTGAAAGTAAATTTGTAATTCCCAAAAGAATTTCTCATGTAAGTTCTGTCAAATGTACTAGAAATTCGTAATGATGATAACGAATGCATTTTAACCCCCGACGAAAAAGAGGGGTGTTATAAGTTTAACGTATCTGTCTGTGTATCTGTGTGTCTGTATGTGGCATCGTAGTGCCTAAACGAATGGACCGATTTTGATTCGGTTTTCTTGTTTGAAAGCTGATGTCACTACGATGGTTCTTAGCTATAATAAGAAGATCAGTTCAGGCGTTTGATGACTATTAGCTCATTTTCTACACGATAATAGGATTTTACAAACTTTTACAGATTCGATTGATTTCAAATTTGGTGTACTGTCACTTCGGTGACATTCCCATGACATACTAACCTTGATCTCATCCTATATCATCAAAAAGTCTGCGAAATGCTTTATTCTTCAGAAACGTAGGTACAGCAGATATAACGGGTTTGGGCTCTTATGAATAGTCTTAATGAGATGGTGTTAGATAGATGATCAATGACGCCGGGGGTTACTTAAAAATTTTAATTTTGTTATTATATAGTGTTTACTTTCACTGCCGCCAGTGGGCGCTACTCGCTTTTTTATTCAAATTACTCACATTTACGACACGAATATACTTCATAGGCTATTCTTGGTATAATAAACCCAAATAAACGTTGGAAAAGTTCCCAAAACAAACTCGATATCTTTCTAAAAACCTTAAAAGGTCGCGAGAGTTTATCCTCGTATATTTGTTCACTTGTCAAAATCTTTGAAACTTGAAGCAGAATCGATAATGAGGTCTTCAATACTCAGTGATAGGTTTTCATCAAATAGGATTTCAGAACTGTACACTGGAAGTGCTTTAAAAGCTTTTATCTTACGTTTGGTAATATTATGTTTAATGTTCAATGATTTTTATTATGAAAAAACACGGCGAATGACTGATGATGAATGAATAACCTCACCAGTGCCTCTTGTGTAAGTTTATTTACTAGGTGGTAGGCCTATGTGTAGGGTCGTCTGGGTGACAAAACCTTAGCTTTAAATTAACTCAAACTAATTCAAAAATAATCGACCTGGTTAAGAGGTATTATTGGAAATATTGTTTTGTTGGACATTAAACTATGGTTGGGCCAAAAATTGACATCCTCCTTTATCGTGTTTTTATTGAAAGTTTATTTTTTATTGATAATTTACGTAGCACTATACTACAAATCGATTTGCCACTTGAAACGTTAAAACATTCAGTCAGACTTACCAGATAAGTTTTTAACGGTAATTAGTATACAATCAGACCTAAGTTTGTAAAATATGACTCAAAACCCATGTCCGCTAGAACTATCTGTGACCTTAATAAAACGCTCTGTCCATTCGATCCCAACTCCCAAGGATGGTTCCATTGTTATGCCGACGACGCTTAGAATTTATGAGGTATGCGGTATGACGATGTGGCGGCCCATTCGTAATAAAAAAGATATGGTTTTGAATATAACATAACTCTGAACTTCATAATAACTGTGTACGCATAGCGGTTGTGTACTTTATACTGAATATGTTTGATAACGATATAATGCAGATGCTTAACTCACCCATAATTTAGTTACTCAATACTCAATCATTTATTGTGTTCCATAGGTATTTACAATAGATGTTAGGTTACACAGTAGGAATCACTATGGACCATGTCGGGCAGCTAGAAGACAATAACGATTATTATCTTTTGATTATGCAGAGTGGTACTGTCAATACAATAAATTGAAACATGGGCTATATTAGTTCATAGAAATGGTTTGCCACTTTAAAAAACATTGTATTCATTTGATAATTTCATGATATTTGTATGAACTAATATAACATTGGCTGCATTATTTCATAGAAATGTTATGAAATTATCAAACGAATAAGATGTTTTGGAAAGGGGCAAACCATTTCCATCAACTAATAAAGCCCAAGTTTCAATTTATTGTCGTATTGACAGCTCCAGCCTGTATATAAAATCGAACAATGAATAGCACTCTGTCAATAGTATACTTTCTTATCGCAGTCCTTAATAAAAGTGTTAATTGCCAGCGTGTCGTGGCAGGTCGGGACATTATCTTTTTGGCCAGTATGATTTCAGTATTATTGTATACCTGTAAACATATTTTGTCAAATCCAAAACTCCACTAAGAAAATAACAAGCAGATGTTAGCCCTAGTAAAATAAAGAAACAATGTGAACAACAAGCCGTCGTCATTCCGAAGTCGTCCGTAAAATGCATATTTGCGATAAAGTACAGAAAATAGTACTTAAATCAAGTACACCAGCTAGATACACTACCAAAACCGCTCGTAACAAAAGTGGATAAAGTTGGTTGAAGGTCATAGATAACTATTTTGACTTGACGTCGACTGTACTTGCATGAAAATTTCCCCAACATTCGCACGAAAATATTTCAAGACTGTTTTTCGTGAAAAACATTCCTGTGGCATTGCATGTCCCGACGCCATTATTTCTGGAAAGCAAGAAATTTTCCTTTAACGTTGTCTTTTAGGCGCAACGAAACATTATTCCCTTGTGTTTTATGTAAGGGCAGTGACTTTTCATTATGATAAATGGAATGAATACTGCAACGTGGTTTGTTTTGATAAGGTGGGTCACTTTTTTAACTTCACACCACCATAACCTTTTTAGATTATAACCTCATTTTAGATTTTAAATCAAAATATTTTTGTATTTTTCAGCCGAAAGATACGCATTACTGGACAAAGGCCTCCCTTAAAGATTTCCAAGATAATTGGTCCTTCGCTGCGTGCACCCAGTGGCTAGCTACCTTTGCCTCGTTGGAGACCTTTATATATTCTCCGTCTTCCGGTCCCTGGTCGGCACTGTAGACCATTTCCCAATGACCGATGTGTTTCTGTAAGCGATGTGTCCAAACTACTGCCACATAAGCTTGGAAACAAAGCTGTTATTGAAAATAGCCCGTGTCAATTGAAATTATGTCCAAATCTAAAGACAAACCCCTAAATTGTATCACGCCAAGCGAGTTCTTACCGATGACGTTTCGAATATTTTTAGGATGTTTAAAGAAACAGACAGATTCCTATAATTTATGCTAAAAAAGTAAAGCTCGAGCGCTTTGATAGCCGCGAAGCAGTTCCCTGTATGTTTGTGTCTGTAAGGTAACCAGTGTAATACAAAGATCCAAATTGATCATTAAAATTGAGCATCCGGTATTAAAGCACCAAGTTAACCATAAGGACGAGCTAGAGGTTAAATAAAGAATATTTTATTGAACTGATTCAAAAAGTATCAGAGTATAAAGGAGTTATCGTAAAAAGGAAAATGTTAGACGCCCATTTTTATATAGTCCCTTTCATCTTTTAACAAAAATGGACGAAATGGAAGACGAAATAAGGAAATATTATGTTAGGGAAAGGGTAAAATAAATCGGTTAAGAGTTGAGAGATTTGGACGAATCAAAGGAAAATTGTGATAAGAGCTTCACGGGTAGTAATGGACCTGTTGTGCTTGTGCAAAGTTTGGTGTACGATAATGTTTGGCAAGTAATCATTGTTATTGGTAGCGAAACTACTTTTATGTCCAATTTCAAATTCAAAAAGGGTTCTAGCATTAGATCACGTTAAATTTTATTGTATTCATAATCACCAGCCTATTTACGCCCCACTGCCGGGCTCAGGCCTTCTTACATGGGAGAAACACATGAGGAGTTAGGGCCATAACACCACCACGCTGGCCCAATGCGGGTTGGTGACCAATAACCGGGACCAACGACTTAACGTGCCTTCCAAAGCACGGAGAAAATATTATATTATTGTATTAGAAAAAATAATTCTTTATAAAGACCCAGAAAGTCTTTATATAGAATTATTTAAATAAAGACTTCCTGTGTGCTAGTTTCCGTTTTCACTAACTATTCCCTAGGCTTAGGGGACTCATATCGACCTTTTATCTCTTTCTATCTCCTTTAGATACATCGAGCTAAAAACTGCTAAGAGACTCTTAACTCTAAGCAAATGTTAGTGAAAACGAGCATCAGTCAAGTGAATACTTATTCAGTATAGGACAACTTTTGAGTAATTAAAGGCACAATATCATCACCAGCTACACGGGAGAGGAGTTTGGAGCACATGGACGTATACCAACTCCCGTTGATAAGAAATAATGTGGAGGGTTAGGCTTGAACGAGGCTAAATAAATTCCCAAAAGATCCTTTAAGTTTTTGGGTACTTACTTTCAAATGTAAAATTTATCGGTAAACGCCAAATTGAGCATATGCTTTAAGTTTAAGCGTTGTGATGTTTGAGGATTCGGCTGTGAGTACCATAAGTGAAAAATGTTATATTCAACTTTGGAACTTAAGTATATAATGATTTATTGAACGAAGTATGGCTGTCAATTTGTAGTTTTTTTAATTAAATTGCTCTTGATCCTACTCTTGTTCCGAGGGAAGTTGAGAGAGCGTCGACGATTAAGCCTTATCCTGTCTAGAAGGTGCCTTATCAATCCTGTTTTGAAGGAATTCAAGTTCAACAGGGAACACTGAAACCGGAAGAGCATTTCACTCCCTGACCGAGCAAAATTTCAAAAAATGACGAAAACCGCTTAGTGTGGTAAATTGACCAGGTGTGTGTGGTAGATATAAGATTTCTGAAAGGGGTAATCAGAAGTTATCGTAGGGAACGAAACATAATTGTTCATGTTTTATTTTTAGACTAACAAATTCGAATCGAAAGCCTATTTCAGTTAGATAAAAACTATGGCTGGTTTAATGAGAACCTAGCCACAGCAGCAATATCATTTCAATGCCATAAATAGGTCTGCACATTTAGGATGGTTACTATATACCTATATGTGCCGGTGGAAATGGCTACTAAGTTTTATTATTACGGCGCCTTAACGGTAAATGCAGGCTCAAGACTTAGTAGCCATGGACTAAAGGTTTGAGGTCATCAATCAATGTAACCTTCTCGGGTTTCCCTGTCTAGGGAAGCTGAGGCTATCATCGCTCACAGAAAAAAATGTATTGAAGGTGATGCTGCTTTAGATTAAATAAAATCATGCCAACTTATTAATTGGATGACAGTTTTTTTCCAACAATACTCATAGACAGAAAGACTATGTTTGAAAACAAAAATTAAAACCGACTTCAAAAAACTGAAAAGGATAAAATAATTAAATTTAAGTAGGTATTCATCCCCTAGAAACATATTTTTGGAGTCGGTGCTTCACTTTCTATTGTTTTGGAAACCACTTAGCACCAACTCCAAAAATATGTTTCTAGGGGATGAATACCTACTTAAATTTAATTATTTTATCCTTTTCAGTTTTTTGAAGTCGGTTTTAATTTTTGTTTAAATTTTTTTTTTGACAATTTTTACGGTCGAAGCTAGATGGGTGACCGTAAACTTATATTGTTTCCTAATATCGTATCGTTTCACTAAAAAGTCATTTGAAAAGCAAAAATTCGCAACTTCGCATATGTAGACGACTTAATAATTTAAGTTTTTTTAAATTTAAAACCAAAGTACCCAACTGTTTTTGAAAAAATTTTTATGGGACCAAATGGCAGCTATTCCGCATCGAACAAAAAAAGAATCACGTAAATCGGATCAGTAATCTCGGCGTAATCGGTGTACATACATAGAAAAAAAAAAAAAAAACATACCGGCCGAATTGAGAACCTCCTCGTTTTCAAAGTCGTTTAAAAAAGACCTTTTCCAAAAATGTACAGAAAAATGTCGAATTGACCGTTTTCTTTTTATTTGCTTTGTTGCGTAGTACAAAACGAGATTTTTTTAAAGTAAAATTTCAACGCTGCCTAATAGCCATCATGGGGCCTATGTCACTTAGGTGACGTTTAGTTGACTTCTATATCGCCCGCCATATTTATTGCCTTATTGACTAACGGTAAAATCAACGAAAAATTTCAACTTTTGTACAAACTATGCATGAAAACGTATTATTAATATTCTTCCCGGATTTAGTAGATTTTTCCAATTTTTTTGAGATACTGTACATATACCTGTCCTGCGAGCATGTATCTATCGATCGACAAAGTTTGACATTTGAACTCGAAATAACGATTTTCATCAATGAAGGTAATGAAAGAAAAGCGAAAGAGCTCAGAGAGCATTACTAAAGGTCGTGTATTTTAAAAAACAACGTTTCTCCACCGAGAGCTTATACCAAATTAGCGACTTACAATCGATTCGGAAACTATATATTGTAAGTTTGATACTAAAAAAACATAAAACCTTAACTTATAATCCTTATTTGATAAATAAAAGAAGGAAATACAATATTTTAGAAGTTGCCAGTACAAAAACAGTTTTCGCTAGGATACAGTACAAAACACAATCAGCTTATTTATACAACAAAATTAATAAAGAAATACAAATATATTCCAAAACCTATCATGAGTGTAAATCTTCGTTGAGTAGATGGATAAAAACTTTGAACTATGATAATATGGAATCATTCTTAGTACCCCACAGGTGAAACTCTCTTAAGATATATACGCGCACACGCTATCGCACACGCACATGCACACATACGCACACGCTCATGCACACATACGCACACGCTAGCACACACATATACGAAAACACACACATTCTTACACACACACACACACACACACACTTACACTTACACACAAACATACACTTACACACACACACACACACAAACACACTAATTCAAGTATTGTATTAAATAAAATATACTTACCAAATGTATGGTTAAATTTGTTAATAAAATCTTTAACGTTATGGAAGAGCGGTGCCCCCTGGCACATGCATTTGTATGCTTAAAAGGGGACTCCAGCTATAATTTGTAAAGGTTTACAAGTGAATGTAAATAAAGATTTTTGATTTTTTGATTTTTGATTTTTTTAATGAAGGTCAATGAAGGCTATCGGGCAGAGCTTTTTGTTTCATAGAAAACATAATTATTATTTTTTTATTTTTAAAATCGAAAAAAGAACTCTCGTAGAGTTAGAAGTATTTATTTGCTATTGCGATTGTCATTTTTTTGGTTATTGCTGCGCAGAACAGATCTATTTGGAAATTGATGGAAATAGATGGAGGACCTTTGTTCAGCCGTGGACATCACAGGCTGATATAATGATGACAATAATTCGCAAGTGTTTGTAATTAAATTCCAGTTTTGTTTTACGATTATCTTGGAAACAATAACACATAAGTATTTGAACAAAAATTGATGAATCTCTACAGTACAGATGCCTATTAGGTCATAATGATATTTACTTGGGATCTGAGTTACTTTTAGACGTGTCATTTTTAGGTGTTGTTATATAAAGCCTTGTCCCACCAAGAAACTTATCACCCTCCTTTATGCTACATTCATCATCATCACCAGTGTATATATCTACGTCCCACTGCTGGACAGAACTTTTCCTATGTGGATAAAATACATGACGAGTTTCACCAATCCCGGTAACGAACGCGGCTAAAGTTGCTTTGTCTTTGTAATCGAAACCTCAACCACTACGTCACCGAGATCCTCAAGTCTGTATAGTTCATAATAATATCTGATAGCACTCCGAGTCACTTTAGGAAGGATCAGTTTTTAGAGAGCAGGAAAGACTTCATATTAATAGCAGTTCTCCTCCGATCTTACCTGGAATGTTTTATATTACAGAAAGAAAAAAAGCAATATTATACTACAAAAGAAGCATAGTAGTGTGAACAAAATGTCGCTGCGTACACGAAATCTCTTTCATCAAACCTAAAGGAAAATGGAGTCGAGTGTGTCTCGGATAAATCTAGTTTGGTTGACATTAAAATGTATTCTTTACGTGGGGAATACCCGTTCAAGCTCTGTACGTTTCCTGTTTTTGTGTCGGCTTCGAGATAGTAGAGGTAATATTTTGAGGCAGTGAAGTAGAAAAGGTTAAGTAATCCTATAAATAAACAAAGATCTCTGTGTGAATATTGTAACGTTTGTTTTCTACATAATTTTTTATATTTGACACGGTCTTTTTTGGGCTTTTATTCCGAATAATTTTGAACAACAATGCTATATCTTAGTAATTAAAATAAAATAAAACATTTATAATAATGTTAAAATCAAAAATTAAGAATGCTATACCTCTTTACAAAGCTAATTAAATAAGCTACTTGATTTTAAACAAACAAGATTTTTCGAACTAACTGTTTGTCTAAAAATGTAACAGCAGAAACTAAGCGCAAATTTTATTTTTTAAATTCATTTTTTAAGACATAAAATACGTCAAATGCACCTATTATTGTAAATATATGAAATTTTTATAATAATTTTAGGTCCAGCTCTATATTTTAAAAGTAAAAAGTAATGATTGTCATATTAATGCAATAACAAAACGCAAACAACAACTTTTATTATGGCATTTTCATGTTCGTCTTAAAAATAAACGGGGGACTATAAAATATTTTTAATTGCACTAAAAATTGTAAATAATTATACCTTTTTAACCTACATAAGTAGGATTGCTGTTCAAAATCAAAACTATTTTGAGTCCAGGTATGAAGCCTGGGCATTTGTGGTCCTACCCAACCTTTGCACAGCTTTATGGGAGTCATGGTGCATAACATGGCCGAGGCGCGGCAGCGCCGTACTGGTGTGGCGTAACGAGTCCAGGCATATTTATACGTCTAGAACGAGAGGACCGCCGTTGTGTCTCGCTCCCACACCGCCTCGCAGAGCAGCGTAGACAAATGGATGTGCGCACCAACCGACCATCGGCCGGGCACTGAGACGACGAACGAGAGGACTGGACATATTAATACTGTGCGAGTAGGACAGCCTAATTACCTATCTAGCCAACTCTGTCCAACAGTCGTTTAAATATAACACGCCTCTCTCAATAAACATTCATTAATCAGCTGACCATTGTTTTGCTTGCCACACTCTGCCCAAGCCTCCACATCTGGAATATGAGTATATCACGTCGGGGTCACCAGTGCGTCGTCTCAGTGCCCGGCCGATGGTCGGTTGGTGCGCACATCCATTTGTCTACGCTGCTCTGCGAGGCGGTGTGGGAGCGAGACACAACGGCGGTCCTCTCGTTCTAGACGTATAAATATGCCTGGACTCGTTACGCCACACCAGTACGGCGCTGCCGCGCCTCGGCCATGTTATGCACCATGACTCCCATATCACTCCCCCTCAAGAGAAGCGTACGGTTCTCTTTACTACACGACCGCTTCTCGTAATATAGGGTTGATTTGCAGATGCAGTGGTCGAGTCATGGGGAGGCGTCGTCGAGTGGTAGGTTACTGCCGATGTTTGGGTGCTTGAAGTGCAGGCCTCGGAATGCATGTCTTCTGTCACGATGTAAGCAGGTTTCAGACGATCTAGTGACACAACTGCAGTCCGTAGTGGTAACTGGATCTTGTAGTTCTTGTCGTATCGCTTGAGTACTTCATACGGGCCATCGTAGGGTGGTGTGAGAGGCGGTCTGACTGTGTCGTTGCGAATGAACACATGTGTGCACGTTGCTAAGTCCTTGTAGACAAAAGGACGCTGAGTCGACGGTGAGCGGGGCGGGGCGGGTGTGAGTGACGACATCGTGTGAGCGAGACGGCGCACTAGTTCGGCGTCATCTATTCTTGCGTCTTGGGGCGTAAAGAAATCAGAGGGTACGCGAAGTGTAGTGCCGTATGTCATGAGGGCTGGACTGAGGTTGTTGTCTTGCCGTAGTGCAGTCCGTAGTCCTAGTAGCACGGTGGGGAGTTCCTCTGTCCACTTCGTGGTTGCGCCGCGAGCCATGAGCGCGGCTTTCATTGTACGGTGCCACCGTTCAACTTGGCCGTTTGACTGTGGATGGTAGGCCGTGGTGCGCAGTCTAGTGATGCCGAATTTTTTCATGAGCGCGTTGAACAGAGAGGACTCAAATTGGCGTCCCTGGTCTGTTGTGATGCGCAGTGGGCAGCCGAATCTTACTATCCAGGTGTCATATAATGCTTGCGCGACGATCTCAGCTGTGACGTCACGCACCGGAATTGCCTCGGGCCACTTCGTGCAGCGGTCGATGATAGTGACACAGTAGCGATAGTCATTTGATAAACGTAGCGGGCCAACTATGTCGATGTGTAAATGTTCGAAGCGCTGCGACGGCGGAAACTTTTCTAGTGGTGTGGCTACATGTCGATGTATTTTAGCACGCTGACAACTTATGCAGGCTTTAGTCCACTGCCCAACTTCTTTGTTTAAGGACGGCCAGAAAAATTTGCTTGTCATCAATTTTCTTGTAGTTCTGATGCCCGGGTGACATAATTCGTGTTGTGCTTTGTAGGCTGCATAACGGTATGTCGCTGGAAGATAGGGTCGCGGTATTGAAGTTGATAGCTCGCACGTGATAGGCCGATCTAGACCAGGTAGTGTTATCTGTCCAAACTTCAAGTTGCTCTGTGACTTTAATTTTTTTAGGTCTTCGTCTTTGTCTTGATCGATACTCAGCTGTCTGTAGTCGATGGTGTTAGGACACTGTATCTCATCTAGGCGTGATAGTGCATCGGCGACTGCGTTCTTCTCTCCCTTAATGTATGAGATCTTCGAGCAGAATTGACTAATAAAATGCAGCTGTCGTTCTCGTCTGGGCGTGTCACTGTTGCTCGCTGATCTAGTGAGTGCGTAAGCGAGTGGTTTGTGGTCTGTATAAATGACTACTTCACAGCCTTCAATGAGTCTTCGGAAGTGTTTTACAGCTGTGTACATTGCTAATAGTTCGCGGTCGTACACACTGTAGCGGCGTTGAGTTTCGCTCATCGATTTGGAGAAGAAAGCGAGTGGTTTCCATGCACCGTCTATTTTCTGTTGAATAACGGCGCCGAGGCTGCGATCAGATGCGTCGGTCATGATGGCAAGGGCGCTGCCGGCGACTGGATGGCTGAGTAAGGTAGCTTTTGAGATGCTTTGCCGGCATTTTTCAAAAGCTTCTTCTGCTTGCGGTGTCCAGTTGATCAATGTTTTGTCATTCTTCTTTTTGTTGTGCAGGTACTTATTTAGCTCAACTTGCAGCTCGGCTTGACGTTGTAGGCAGTCTCGGTAGAAGTTTATCATGCCAAGAAAACGTCGTAGTTCAATGATAGTGTTCGGCTTGGGGTACGAAGCGATTGCCTTGATGCGATCTTCACTAGGTTTGATGCCGTCCGCCGATACGTCGTAGCCCAGGAAGTTTATTGACGTTTTCCCGAATTCACACTTTTCTGTATTTAGTGTGACACCGTGTTGGTCCAGACGCTGAAGTACCTGGTGCAGAAGTTGTTGGTGACTATCTTCATTTTCTCCGCACAGAAGGATGTCGTCGATGAAACAAAAACATCCATCTATCCCTCTCAGCACTTGATGCATGAATCGCTGGAATGTTTGGCTTGCGTTGCGAAGTCCGAACGTCATGCAATTAAATTCAAACAACCCAAACGGCGTTATGATGGCTGTTTTCTCTGCATCTTCCTTGGCGATAGGAATCCAATAGTATGCCATTTTTAAATCAAGTTTGGAGAAGACTTTCTTGTTGTGAAGTTGATATGTAAACTCTTGTATGCGTGGTATGGGGTAGCGGTCAGGCTGTGTAACTGCATTAAGCCGTCTGTAATCACCACACACTCGTAGTCCACCATCTTTCTTCTTCACGACGTGCAAGGGGCTTGCCCAAGGACTCTTGGATGGCTTGCAGATGCCCATCTCCAGCATGCGTTCGAATTCTTGTTTCGCGGCTTGATACTTATCCGGTGGTAAGGGGCGCGGACGAGCGGAGAGTGGGGGGCCTGTCGTTTCAATATGGTGAACGACCTCATGCTTGCTCGGCTGCTTCAGAGACATTGGCCGGAGCACATCAGGGTACTGCATGAGGATCTTGTGGTAGGCTTGTTGGCTGCTAACGACGTGCACTGACTCAGAAGTTGTTGCGACTTCCAGTGCGTCCACGGATAACTCGGTGACTTTGTCAACTAGCTTCCTTTTGTCCAAATCGACAAGCAGCTTGAAGTGTCGCAAGAAATCAGCACCCAGGATGGATGTCTTCACATCAGCTACCACGAACGTCCATAAAAAGCTGCGGCGGAGTCCAAAGTTCAACCTCAAAGTTTTATCACCGTACGTGTTGATTGGTGAGTTATTTGCTGCGTATAACTTGTAGGCGCTTGAAATACTGTTTCTGTTTTTTTTATGTGTGGCGGCTAAAACTGAGATGTCGGCGCCTGTGTCAACGAGGAAACGTTCTCGGGTGTCGCGATCGAAGACACACAGGCGATGACTAGTATGTGCGACACCGACGTCCGCCACTGTCGATGTCGATTTTAGTTTTCCGCAGTCTTCTTCCTCCTGCAGCAGGGTGACTCGCATCGCCTCGCTTTATCTCCAAAGCGGAAGTGGTAACGGCACTCCCAGTCGGCGTCTCCAGGCTTAGGTGTGTGTGTGCGCTGCGTCGTCTGCGAGCGTGATCGGGATCGAGCATTGGATGGACGGCGACGGTCTCTTCGTTGCGGCCGGCCCCGTCGCAGTTCGGCGATCTCGAGTGTCCGGCCGATGGTCGGTTGGTGCGCACATCCATTTGTCTACGCTGCTCTGCGAGGCGGTGTGGGAGCGAGACACAACGGCGGTCCTCTCGTTCTAGACGTATAAATATGCCTGGACTCGTTACGCCACACCAGTACGGCGCTGCCGCGCCTCGGCCATGTTATGCACCATGACTCCCATAGCTTTGTATTAAATTTTTAGATTTTATTTATGGAGCATAATTTTTTTCATGGTTTTCTTTCTTTATTTGTAATAGTACAATAAAGTAGGCGTCAAAAACATTCAAATGTAATTAAAATGATATGGTTAGAGTGACGTAGCTAAGTATAGCTTTGTCTATCTGTCATTTGGCAGGGCCGGTTTTTTTGAGTTTTCGAGGTTGGTACGCTTCGGCATACAAAAATATATACAGTAGAGAGGGCGTTGATTATAAGAAGGACATACTTAGTGACAAATTTTATTTTGAAAATCGATCTTAGTATTAATATCTATTGAAGTAACATTACTTAGGTATAGGTAAAATCTATTCGTCGAATAAATTATCGTCAATAGATTATAGATTACTATTAGAATAAGTTTCTGACAATCTGTTTATATCGGCAGATGAATAAAATATAAATTAATATTACAAATGCGAAAGTAACTCTGTCTGTCTGTTTGTATTAGCGGTATATATAAGTACGATTAGCGGTATAATAATAATCATAATATAATAATATTTATACACTCACACCTATTATCTAGCCCAAAGTAAGCATCATTAAGAGCTTGTGTTATGGATACTGGATAACGGAGAAATAATGATAATAATATGTATATAAATATTAGAAATATACTAAATAAACATATTAACATCCATGACTCGTAAACAAATGCTCGTACTCATCATACAAACATTTGTTCCTACCGGGATTCGAACCCGGGACCTCTTGACCGAGTAGCCTGGGGTACAGTCCACTCGACCAGCCGGTCGAGTGGTCTGTGAGTATAATATACCGCTATAAGTACGATTAGCGGTTTATTATATAACATACCGATAATCGTACTTATATTATGAATGTAGAAGTTTGGATGCGTGTTAGTAACTTAATCACGTCAGAACGACAGTAAAAAGTTTGGCAAAGAGATAGACATAAGTCTGAATTAAAACATAGTAAGTATACTATTTCTCGCGGGTGGAAGCCAGTAATATATTTTAAATGCAAATGTTTGGTTGTATGTTTGTTACTCAACCACGCCAGAACGGTAGGAAGGATCTAGATGAATTTTAGAACAGAGATAGATTATAGTCCGGAATAGCGCTTAGGCTACTTTTTTACCATGATCGCGTTCCCATGGGATAAGATAAAGTCACGGACGGAAGCAAACCTATATCATCACATCTATAGACAGTCTTGGAACGATAGCGTGCGATTCCCCGGAGGCCTGTCACGCATTTCCCTCTTTAGTCACAGCATGAAATCTAATCAAACGACCAACTGCTAGTTCCCAAATGGAGGCTCGCTGATTGGAATTGCCTTTGCCGGTCGGTGTTTGCTTACTTTATTATCTCATTTGTAAATAAGACTCGCAGTTCCACTTATTGCTGTTTTTCCGAAAAGCTTTTGGTATTAGTTTGGTGGTAGCTATATTTTGGTGATTGCATTATTCATATTTGTTTATCATTTTCATTATTCATTTTTGTGATTGCGTTATGAATATTCTAATTGCTTTCTATTTTCGAAAGTTTCTACAGCATTAGGTAGGTACATCAAACGTAACTGTTTCAATTTACAATGAAGGTAATTTTCATTGGCAATATGTTAATATTAGTTACAGTTCACAATAAAATTCCACAAAATTATGTAAATTTAAAACTTAGGTATAATTAACCCATTAACAAATATCACATAAAGCTTGTAAATGGCGAAGATGATCTTTGTGTAAAAAACAAACTTCAGTTAAATGATTAGTTTGATAGATAAATTTTTAATCTCATCATCATTATCATTTCAGCCAAGAGAAGCCCACAGCTGGGCATAGGCCTCCCCCAAAGATCTCTTTCCGCCCCAACGGCCGTCAGTCCTCCTTGCAATGTGGTCTACCCACTGCCACTTGTGGCTCGCAATTCTTCGGGCTATGTCGGTGACCTTAGTTCTCCTGCGGATCTCATCATTTCTGATTCTATCACGCCGAGAAACCCCGAGCGTAGCTCTCTCCATTCGCCCATTTTAAGCGTCCACGTCTCAGTTCCGTAAGTCATCACTGGCAACAAACACGAATTAAAGACTTTCGTCTTGAGACACTGCGGTAGTTGGGCCGAGAATACCTGTGCTGCTAATGTTAAAAACTATATTCTTAAAAATATCCCAAGGACAAGAAATCATGACCTGAAGCTGGGCTTTAACCCGAAAACTTTCACAATCTGGACGATTACTCTAACCATATGACCTACCAAGGAGCATATGAATTTCTCCAAGTATATTATATCTGCATTTGTTTGCGTTAACATTAGCTACTCGGAAGTAGTAAGCAAAATTTTAAGGAGCAGGTAAGCAATACTTAATAAACCATGAAGCACTATAAAAGTACTGCGTCTAGAATAATTGAAACTAGCTTTGTCTGCACCAAGGGTGTTACGGCATCCGCATCCGCAAATGCGGAACATTCGCATTAATTCTGACATTCGCAAATGCATCAATTGACGCGGAGCTTTTACGGATGCGGAGTCATGTCTGCAACAAGTAAAGACTGGTAGACTGACTTGAGGAGCTCGGTGGCTTAGTTGTTTAAGCGTTCTGGTTTCGATACGAAATCAAAGCAACTTGCGCCATGGTCCATCCGGGATGGGTCAATCAAAGTTTGTTATCTCGAGCTCCTCCGTGCTTCGAAATGCACGTCAAGCCGTTGGTCCCGGTTGTTACTGCAACCGCTTTAACCCATCAATCTGCATTGATGATTGAAAGGATGGTAAATAAAGTGGGCGGAGCCAGAGTGTTTGCCAGTTGCTATCTTCGTTCGCTAACTGACCAATGGGAAGGCGAGCATTGGTGACAAGATCCTACAAAATTGTGTCTCAAAAATCCTGGAATCTGCATCTGCCTCCACAGATGTGAATTAAAATACGTAACACCCGCATTCTAATGCAATAATTGCCTTAACATATAGAAAATACTTGAGATATGGCTATATGGGTTTGATCCCTTTGCCTTCCCTGTTTGCAAGTTTCGCCATGGTTGGTACTAGATGGGTCAATCAATTATTTATTATTTTCCACTCCTCCGTGCTTGGTCATGCACGTTAAGCCGTTGGTCCCGATTGTTACAGTTTAACCCACCAGCCCTCTTTGGGCTAGCGTGGTGGTGCTACACCCCAAACTCCTCATGTAGGTAGGCCTGTGTGCTTAGCAGTGTGACGTATATAGGCCGGTATTGATGAAGATAAGTTATCTTTGTACCCTAGACCCGTTCAGGCGTCCTTTCGTGATTGGAACAAACATCCAAGCTTTCACATTGATAAAATAGTAGAATTACTTTCCAAGTAGCAAGAAGCAAAGTTCTGGTACCTAAGTACCAAAACATTGAACGGGAAATTCTCTTTGCCATCGTATTTTAAAAATTTCGAATGCTTTTACGAAGTTCGCTAACTCCCGAATTCAACGGCTAAAACAATGAGAGCGAAAGGGCTTTTACTTTTGCCGAACCGCGATTCGCGAAGTTTTTCTATATCTTTGAAAGTATAAAAATCCAATATCATTTTCATTGCCGGAGAAATAGACCGGGTTGAGCCATAAAAAGTTGTCCAATCCGGATTAAATAAGGGGATGACCCCGATTTTTAGGGTCCCTCTGTCTCTAACGTTGTTTCCGGAGCCATTGTTATTTGAAGCAGACAACAACACGGAAAAGGCCTAATAAATAAAATCGTCGATCCAATAATTTGTTAGGACTGACTAATATTCGAGTTTTCGCTAGAAATACTGTTCAATAAAAGTGTCAAATATTTCCGATTCTCACAGGTAAACATTTAACTGTTGTCAGTCATTACATTCTCTCTCTAAAGGTTTGTTTTTGGTTGATAAAGATTTCAATTGTAGTTTCTAGCTAAATGAAAACATTTAATTTTTCAATCTAATTATACAGGGTGGTGCCGTCAATACGAAAATAAAATAAAATAAAAAGTCGGCTATATTAGTTCATAGAAATAATATGCCACTTTCAAAAACATCTTATTCATTTGATAATTTCATGAAATTTCTATAAAATAATGCATTCGATGTTATATTTATTTTTTCATTAAAATTTCATGAAATTATCAAATGAATAAGATGTTTTTAAAAGTGGCAAACCATTTCTATGAAGGTTGTTGTAGGCTGACTGTGAAATCGACGGGTTGTGCGCTTCTACAGCCATCAGACAGCATCCATTTTTTTTATCGGGCCGGCGACCACGTTTTCATCGGAAAACGAATTCGTCTTGCCAAATCACCGTACAACGTTGCCGCAAGTTGTTTGCAAATTAATTTTACTTGACATTAGCAAAATTCGTAATAATGAGAGGCCATTAAATATAGAAGAAGAAGATTTCTATGAACCAATATAGCCCATGCTTCAATTTATTGTCTAATGACGGCCACCCTGTATAAGTACAGAGGACCTAGACATGACGCCTTTCGATAATTCCTATCGCTATCACTAAGTGGGAAATGTATGGGATTTCACATAAGCCCTCGATCGACTTTCGATTGTCTAATGGCATCTTGTCCAGGCTCCCTGCTTATGTTTTTTTTACTATTTTACTAATGATGACAAGCAAGCTGACGGACTACCAGGTGGTAAGTGGCTACTAAAATCATTTATTATTGCAGGTGCATTATCACCCTGTGGCCTAAGATGGAAATGCTTTCCATGCCCAGTTTATACACCTAAACGTACATACATGTGGCGTTCCTGCGGGCATGAAAATAAAGACCATGCTTTTTTTATTATCACCCGGAGTCCGACGAGTAATAACACCACCACGCTGGCCCAATACGGTTTGGTGGGTTAAAGCGGTTTCGGTAACAGCCGGTACCAACAGATTAATGTGCCATTGAGAAGCACAAGGAAGTTCGAAATTACAAATGTTGTATTATAAATCATGTCTCGAAATCAGAAACCCTTCACTTAAAATAGAACACTCGCTTGACATTTCCTCTAAAGAGTTTCGTAAGCTCTCCGGGTGTGAGATTTGTCTCTTTTTTGTTGGGGCAATTGTTTGATATTTTTTACGGAGACAAAATATTTCTAACTCGGACTTCTTTGTTTCTGCAGAAAAATCGTCTGTCGTACATCCATTTGTCACATCGAATTATCTTTATGTTCTCAGTGTGGGAGGAACTGCTTAAATAATGTGCTCCAGGGTAAGCAGGCTAAAGTGATTGTTAGTGTTTTAGTAACAGGATTCTTTGACACAGCTGATAGATTTTAACGTTTTATATGTACGTACATCTAGATTCTAGATGATGCACCGGAATACTTCACTATATAGGTATATTTTAGTTTTAAAATAAAGGCACACTGTAAAAAGATAAAATAAACCCAATAAATTGAACTTTTTAAACACTGAAACTGGATACACCGGAATACTAAAATAGGCTCTTGAGACTAGTAAAATATAAATTTAATATGAAATTGGGAATGTTACTTGGATAACAAAATTATATAATATCGCCCAAGCTAACCTCAGGCGTCGAGAGCGTGCACTGGTAAGTTAATAAGATACGCTTCCTCACGGTCAGCCATAGAAGGAGAAAACCGAATCAAGCGCCGATGTATGAGTTTAAATTTTGATTTTATATTACTTTTAAATATTGCTAATAAATTAAGAAAGAGAAAATAGGTGCTATAACATCGCAATGTTATAGTACCACGTTACAGTGGTATGTGACTATATTATGTATACCGTTGCGTTACTTAATATGCTCTCTCAGAAATTAACTCGTTTTATTAAGTGCATGAAGCATGTATGTACAATTGGTTTGACAATCTTTAAATTTTTTCAGGGCACGCAGGGTCCCCCTGCTCCTAACATATTCCTACTTTCTCAATGAGCTGAGTCCCCCTGCTCCTTACATATTACCACTTTCTTAATGAGCTGAGTACCCCCTTCTCCTTACATATTACCACTTACTCAATGAGCTGAGTTTTCCGGCTCCTTACATATTACCACTTTCTCAATGAGCTGAGCCCCCTTTCTTCTAACATATTAACACTTTCTCAATGAGTTGAGTCCCCCTGTTCCTAACATATATGACCACCTTGAGCCCCCTTTCTTCTAACATATTACCACTTTCTCAATGAGCTGAGTCCCTCTCCTCCTAACATATTACCACTTTCTCAATGAATTGAGTCCCCTTGCTCCTAACATATTACCACTACCTCAATGAGCTGAGTCCCCCTGCTCCTTACTAATTACCATTTTCTCAATAAGCTCAGTACCCCTGCTCCTAACATTTTCCCACTTTCTCAATGAGTTGATTCCCCTTTCTTCTAACATATTACCACTTTCTCAATCTTCTGTAAGGTGGAAATGCTAACCGGTGGAATATCTCTTTTCTTAGACCTATTTTCATCACTGAATACCTAGGCTGAAATGTCGATTATCAGTTGCGTCTTTTCTATGTAAATCAGCAGAATATTTGATATTCTGCCGCAAAAATATTCAATCCAGACTCCACCCGAAAACAATACTCGTTACATTTCCATCAGGCACTTGAAAAACAAATATGTTTGATATCAATTGTCGGATGAACACTGAACAACTCTATATTGCTATACAATACAACACAACAGAATATTATTTGAAAGTATTGAAACAAGACAAGAATTTTTTGGAATGGAAAATATTAGTAATAACAGAATGTTTGATAATAAATAGCATGAATATTGCCAAATCACCGTGAATACGTTTACGAGAAACTCGATGGCTTAATAAGCGTCTTCGTTTTGATTTGGTAAAAAAAATGGCGTCGAAAGCGAAAGAAAAAGTGTTTCGGTATGAAAAAGATGTGTACCAATTGAAAACATAAATACAGAAGAAATATAAAAGAAAAAGATTTATGAGAACAGAGTAAACAGTAAAAGATATAATAATATTCATACACTCACAGCTATTCGAGCTCAAAGTAAGCGTAAGTTCGAGTTTATCATTATGAGCTTGCGTACCATAACGCTATTAGACAACGGAGAAATATTGATAATAATACGTATATAAATGTTATAAATACACTAAATGAACATAAATAATCATGGCTTGTGAACATTCAAACATCTGTCCCTACCGGGATTCAAACCCGGGATCCCTGACCGAGTAACCTGCCGGGCAACTTTTAAAAACATCTTATTCATTTGATAATTACAAGACATTTCTGTAAGATAATGCAGCCAATATTATATAGGGTGTAAAATGCTCTCGATAACGAAGGCAGATGGCAGTGCTGGTCACCCTAAGCAAGACTTGATCCAAAATCTGCTGTTTCATACAAATTGTAATATCTGCACGACCTATTTATATACCCGACGACCGGCTGGCCGAGTGGTCTGTACCCCAGGCTACTCGGTCAAGAGGTCCCGGGTTCGAATCCCGGTAGGAACAAATGTTTGTATGATGAGTACGGGCATTTGTTTACGAGTCATGGATGTTTATATGTTTATTTAGTATATTTATAATATTTATATACATATTATTATAATTATTTCTCCGTTATCTAGTATCCATAACACAAGCTCTTAATGATGCTTACTTTGGGCTAGGTAATAGGTGTGAGTGTATAAATATTATTATTATTATTTGTATGGAACAGCTGAATTTTTTTCAGCGATTTCAATTTTTTTTTTATCAAAATCTGTGTTAGGTTACCAAACATTCTGACCTAACCTTAACCTGACCTTAACCTTTAGATAAGTATTAAATAACCCTCCATACGAGTTGACATTGTATCGAGCAAATAATATGTATGACTATTAAATAAAATAATAATACTATAGTATAATAGTGCATGACTATTGGACGGCTATAAAATATTTTTTCTAATGTTATAGGAAAAATTGGAACAATACGGTCCATATAAATTCGACACTTCGACTTGAATAACTATATAATAATTGTTTTTGATAATAATAATAATAAATCTTTATTGTACCAAGAACAAGTCACAACATTAATTGTAGCCCTGACTCCTAAGCTAGTATGATCTGTATTTCAGGAGCCAGTTCCTTCCCAATAAAGTTCACAATATTATAATTCTTACGAACAGCAAGAGGATTTTTAATAATAATTACACTTTTTGACAACAAAATATAAAAGTTAAAAATTAAATTAAATAAAAATATTTTACATTATTTTTACTGCTACAATTTCTTCATTTCTCTTTGAATTTTGTTACTGTTAATCAATTAAAATGATTTTTGATCTCTGCATTTTTGGTAAATAAAGATTTATTTATTTGCTTACTTCAATAACCTTCTCGGGGTCTTTCTGACATCATAATCAAGAATAGAACTAAATGTATGTGAGACCTACTCCATATGACTTATCGATTGCCTGCAGCCCATTAAAGATTCAAATCGTTCCGTCTACAGTGACTTTCTTAGAAGGACAGAAACTGATATTCAAAGTCAAAGTATAGTTTAGGTACTAACTAATTTCATTTTGTAAAAAAAATAAAGAATAACAGGTATCCCAACAATCAATAAATCAATATCAATCTAGCCCAAAGTAAGCATTAAGAGCTTGTGTTATGAATACGAACAGATAACGGAGAAATAATGATAATAATGTGTGTATGAATATTAGAAATATACTAAATAAACATATAAACATCCACGACTCGTGAACTAATGCTCGTACTCATCATACAAACATTTGCTCCCACCGAGTAGCCTGTATAGCAAGGGGTACAGACTACTCGGCCAGCTGGTCGTCGACCAGCTTAAAAGGTAAATTTTGTAAGTATGGAATAATCTCTCAAACTAATCATCCAATTAAAACAAAATCCGACTACCTTCCTCCTTCCTACTCAGAAGCAGGCGTGCCGGTCTTCAGAGTCATCAATTCACTGTCTCCAGCTCAATATTACGCACAGCGAAGTTTAGTAACCCGTTTCTTTGTCGTACTTCCAAAACCTGACTTTCTTGCTAGCACATTTGTTTCCTCTTTCCTATAACATGGGCTCCTTCAAAAGAGGTGTAAAAAAGCACTTTATGGGCAGGGTGGAGGTGGCTAGAACAGTGTGTTCCAAGCTGCACTAGCCGTCTCCGCATATGGACTCTCTCACCGCTTCACATCAGGTGGTGTTCAGTCATTTGCCGTGCTTTGTGTTAAAAAAAAAGGTATCCCGGTGTTTTTGAAAATTTTGATGTCATTTGGTTGAGAAATGAACTCTAAACGAGATAGAATCCCTTTGAATCTATATTATAACGGGTATCTAGAAAACGGTAAGATTAACGCAAACACTCATTGCAAACTGACCTTTATTGTAACTGTAATACGGTACAGTGTAACAGTGGGCTCCACTCTCGGTGAGCTGGTTATCGACAGATGAAAACTTATGACCCCCAGCAGACGGCACGATAATCGATATTTATGATCAGTGAAATATTACAGGTATCGAATTAATTTATAATTTAAGATAAAAGTTTCAGGAGAGTAGCGAGAGCAATTGTGGGTAACTTATTTACAGTAGACAATCTATAATAATCTTATATATTTTATATATTATCTTATAATTTGACGACCGGCTGGCCGAGTGGTCTCTACCCCAGGCTACTCGATCAAGAGGTCCCGGGTTCGAATCCCGGTAGGAACAAATGTTTGTATGATGAGTACGAGCATTTGTTTACGAGTCATGGATGTTTATATGTTTATTTAATATATTTCTAATATTTATATACATATTATTATCATTATTTCTCCGTTATCTAGTATCCATAACACAAGCTCTAAATGATGCTTACTTTGGGCTAGGTAATAGGTGTAAGTGTATAAATATTATTATTATTACATAAAATTATCGACTCACAAATTTAGTTACCATTCCTCCGAAACGGCTTGACCGATTTTAATGAATTCTTATATGTATATTTAGTAGGTCTGAGAACCGGCTACTATCTATTTTTTTTACTTTTTGGTCATTTTTTTTATATCAAAACAACGTTTGCGGGGTCAGCTAGTAATGTTATAAATGCAGTTATAAAAGTATCTCTGTCTATTTGACTATTACGTTTTCCTTCTTAAGCCGCTGAACCTATTCTCCCTTATTATAAAACGCCGACTAAAGTTAGACCTGGCTTAAAACTCATGATGCTGTCCCTGTCTTTCTTTTACCAAATAACAGTGACAGCATTAGTTTTAGACCAGTACTAACTTTAGTCCGCGTTTTATAATAAGGCGGATTAAGTTTAAAGGAGACAGTAAAATTTTATAAGGGATTTGGGTAGCTCATGAGCAATATTTTTTCGTACAATTATTTTCGTAAGAATCCATCTTGCCTTATAATTTGCATAAATATTGCCTGATTTCTATTTTAAAAAAAAGATTTGCCGAAAAACATCACAAGGGTCGCCATTTTGGAGGAAACAAAATGTCAATATCTTAACAATATTTTGTTTTTTACGACTTTAAGATAAATAATGTCGTTTTATTTCTTCATAGCCATAGTCAAACGATTTTAAAAAATAGCATAAACACCTTAAGCGCACACAAAAAAATTCACGGTTGAAATTAGAGAGATTTAGAGAATTAGAGAGTGTAAATTTTAATATCAATATGACATTAACGTCAAATTTTTAACAGTGTTATTGTGGCTCTATGGACTATGTACTTTTGGGCACTTTTATGACTTCTATGATGAAATGTTGTACAATACTTGTTTTATTTCGTATTTTTTTTGCAAAAGAATGTTTTTTGTTTTGTGTTATTTTATGGAAACTATGTTATTCAGTACATTATTGTCTAAAATCTGAAATTGTGCTTTAAACTTTACCATCTCCTTTAGCATCCTTTTACACCCTGAAAAAGGAATAGGCTACATTTTTTCCTCTGTGTGACACTGCACTGCTGAATGCTATCATTATGTAATTACATTGTAACTTTATATGTGAGAGTGACTACGTGTACACGTGTTTGTTGCGAGCGTCTTCGTAAATTCAGACAGACAGACATAATGACATGGTTGGTTGACGTAAATTCAGGCTTGATAGGCAGACAGACATTAGGACGTTGATAATAGTCTTTTTCACATCATATGGGTCTGGTGACGCTTCAGATTTTTAAATACTATTATAACGTCTACTATTTTCGAGAAGCAAAAATAAATTGTCAAAAAATAATTTATTTAAATTGTTATTGCAATAATCATTGTGAAAATACAACAATTATGCTTTATTGATTAATTAAAATGTATTTATAAACAACAATTATTTGTCAAATATTTACAGTATTTTAATAATACGCAATGTGTCGAACGGTCTTTTTTTACTAGGGATTGTCACAATATAATCGATCACAATCGACAACGTTTCGATGCGGCCATCTTGTCTTAAATAAATATAAAATATCAATTCCATTTCCTTTTAAAATGTTATCATTCTACTAAATAATCAATTAGGTTTTCTTCAGGGGATATCACAACTATCAAAATTAAACTGTCAGTGGACTCATGTGAAATGAACTTTATTTATTTATCACTATTTTTTATTATAGTCGTATGTACGAATGGGATTTTTGACGATTCTTCTGCTACTTCTTGAAAAGCCTAGTTGAATTATTTTCATTTCGTTTGTGAGCGATAACCGACACTCACGCGGGTGGAGCTGTTTACCAAAAAAAGTTTACAGTGAGTCTACCTTATAAAATAGACTTAAGCTGTCGCGGACTTTTTTTGGACTACTAAAAGGAGAACAATTGCGGCATATATGATTTTTGCGTCAGTTTTTTTTATACCACTAAGGTGGCAATCAAGCATAGCAACAGAGTTTATTTAATATCTTTGTTTTTAAATATCATTGATTAAAATGATGTTATAAAGAGAGAATAATATTTACTTACTTGATTAATTATTTATTTATTAATAGTATTATCCTTTCAGCTATCATGCTGAGGTTGTAGAGTTCATGTTTGATGTCAGCGATGCAATAATGATGGATTATCATATTAACAATGTTTGCACTTGTAAGACATTGCTTGGCAAAATTAATCATGTGCTTAATTAATTAACAGATTCAGTATGTGAGTTTTGTTACCTTCAATATATTTTAAAAGCTGTTTATAATTAATTGATTGGGGTTATCCACTAATTAGTGGGATAAAGCTCAGAAAATTACACGTTGATAAACCGAATTAATTAGGGATTAATTAAATTGATAACGAACGTTGCTAATATGAATTCGATATTAATTTCATTATTAAAATATCGATAGACCAGGTTTCGTGAGCTAAAGAAGGATACTATGGATGATAAAATGTAACATTTTGATAGATAATAATTGTTATAATGGATTCTATAGGATGAATATAATGCTATTATAGCAAGCAATATTAAAATTGCGATTAAAATATCAGCTCTAAATGTGCTTAATTATGGCTACATGATTGACCTGAATAATTATATTTGTTTGTATTATACACACAAACGGAAAATCGCTAATGATTTCTTTATTAACAAAAACTCCTCAGAGTCCTCAGATATTTTTGTAGACTAGCCTGACTTGCTTATGTGTGGCAAGTCCTGTTAGAATGAACCAACGTTCATTTCCAATATTTTTGACGCTTGTAATGTACACACAACAGCGCGTCAAATATAGTTGCACTAGGAAAGCCGCCGTTATTACGAACGCAGTAAGGGCGGTCTCAAGTCAAACTGTTACACACGTGACACAGTTGACAGCACATCAAGCTGTCAGCTTTACTAATTTTAGGATAGTTGATTGACAAAACTGTATTTATTTAGATTCAGATAATTATTTACCTTGTAACATAGCGCGTTACATAATGCAAGTCACATTTAAAAATATTATAATAATAATTATGCATTATTGATTAGCTACACATAATAAAGTTATACAGGACACAATATTTAGGTCGTTATTTTTTTGTTACGGTAATAAATTTAAATATATATTCACTATTCTATACACACAAAACGAGGATTCAGTCAGAGCCATTGTCATATATTCCTGTATACTATAAATAGTATTAATTTCAAAGAATAACTTAAGTATGTAACTTAATTATGTTTATGTATGGTATTCACAAATAAATGACTGCGATCTTTTGTAAGACGAAGATCCTTGGCCGGCACTCCTTAAGTGGAAAACCATGCCGCCCTACCTATATTGGTGGAATTGGTTCGTACAATTGTTTGAAAAAGGCATTCTTATTAATTAATTTCGTTAATATACTGATTGACCCACATTCTGTGTACACTTTACCATCAAATAGTGTTCTGTCGCAATGCAGGCACACATACTGTTGTTACAAGCGTTTTATGTCTCCCACACCTAGGTGTGTCTTATCACACGGTGATAAAGTTCTGTTTGCATTGGCATTAAATTATACAATGATTTAGAACCGAAAGGAGGTTTCACTTTTTAGGTCTTGTTTCGGCGAAATTTTGTTTCGTACAGTTAACCTCTTAAGCATCTAAGCTCTCAGAGTGAGCAAGAATACCTGGACAGTATCAGAAAAGCAACTCTAACTCTACAATAATAGGATTGTATGTTGCTTGTAGCATCACTTAAACCTTCGTCTACAAAGTTATCTGAGATTCTAATTCTGTAGCAATACGATTGCTATTTTGAATAGTCATTTAAAAATTAAAAAATCATTATTTTTAAATCAATAAATCAGTTATTTTTAAGCGGTCAACAGTCCAGATTGTATTAACAATAATAATTTATAAAAGTATTTAAACTATGATTTTGACAACAAGAAAAACAACAATGTAACGGATTTAACTCGCGTTTAATTAGATGTTGTCACACTGCCCGACAAACTAACGCCGTGAGCTCCGTATGCGTGAATCGGACCGCTCCAAATATAACACAAAGCGACGGTAGTTAACTCACGTTAAACATATGAAACGTAATCAAAACGTCGGGTGTATAATAATAATGTAACATCTAAGTAAATTCGAATTAAATCCGTAAAAATGGATTTATTTTCAAGTTGGTTTTGCCCGCGAAAATATAAAACAATATAACAAGAAAAAAGTAGGGTTTTCACACGAGTTTTGAAAAAATGAGTCATTTTACTACACAAACAGCTTTTGAAAGTATTTTTTTTTGTTAGTATGTTAAAGATTTTATCGGGAATAGAATATTTTAAACAAATGGCGTTTCTAACAAATAAACATTACCAAATTCATTTAAACCATTTACACTATTTGTTTACTCACATTAAATGCTACCACTTTTAATATCCTAACTATGCATGTAAATTAATTACAAAGAGATCATTTTTTGGACGTTTCTATCACTTTACGGCGATCGTGGTCACGGGAAGACTGAAGATGTCAATTGTTTTTGAAAATTGTTGTTGTTGTTAGTTGTTTTGTCAATTGTTACCGTTTCAGTCGTAACATTGTTATTGCATTACCGTAGGAAATACATAAGTGATACAACGTATCTTTTGTAATTTTAGGAAGCGGGGTCTCTTAACACAGGTATTATACATAAAAGGAGAGTAGCCATTTGTGATGCTACTACGTAACAGATACTCAATAAAGTTTTTTCAGTTTCACTATTTATAAATGAAATAAAAAGTGACCGTTCTATCCATCTGAACTGATCTGAGCTACCGAGGACTTGGGACGACCTTGTGATATTCCCCTAGCTAGTCCATCTATATTTGCGTTACAAGCTAACGTCTGCTCAACAATGTCTAAATATTCTATTTCAACATCCGAATGAGTATTTTTCTTGTACCTACGATTCGCTTAAGTTGGGCATTGCTTTAATTATTTCAATTATCCAAATTAGTTACAATAATAACGTGTTACACACGTAGGTACTATTGCTCACTATAAAATATTAGGTAGTTTTATATTGATAGACACCCTAAATTTCATCATTGCGTTTGTAGGACATTTTTCATAAAAATATATACAAATTTTCTGTCAAACTTACCTCTCCCACAGGATAACAATCTGAAACAATAAAAAATTAACTTATAATGATGACAGTAATAAAATATGTATGCCAAAAATGCACAGTAAGCGCCTTTCGTATTTTTTAACACGCAAAGCCAGTGAGTGCAATGCTCAGCCAGCTTCGGTGTTCCCACCACATATGACCTGAATGCCTTCAAAGCCGGATTAAATCGGCACCTTCATCCTCACCTCGTCTTAACTTCTCTCGCAGCAAGAGTAGGATCAAGAGAACAAGATAAGACAATGTTTTGTCCTCTGTTGTGTATTGGCGAATTCTAACCATTAGGTTTTTTATCTATTTAATTTTATTTTTTAAACACATAATGTCGCATACATAGGACACAGTCAATACTATAAAAAACTTAAACTAATTTTATAATGCGCTACACTGCAGCCCAAAAACCTGCGTCACTTGCTAGACTGGACCTAAAGACGCTCGTAGCACCTTGGGAACTACTCACGCAAGGTAACTGTAGCTTAAAGACGCTCGTAGCACCTTAAGCACTACTCACGCGTTGTCACCGTAGCCTATAGACGCTCGTAGCACATTGGGCACTACTCACGCGTGGTAACTGTAGCTTAAAGACGCTCGTAGCACCTTAAGCACTACTCACGCGTTGTCACCGTAGCCTATAGACGCTCGTAGCACATTGGGCACTAGTTACAAGTGGTTACTGTACCCTACAGATGATCGTAGCACATTGGGCACTACTCACGCATTGTCACCGTAGCCTATAGACAAAGGAGCGTATATAAGCGATATTAAATTAAAATTACCCACTATTACTAATCACACACACATATTTAAATATTTTATGCTATGTCTGCAACGTTTCTATATCTCGTTACCAATGTGTAAAATGTTGCATATTCTGCGGAAAGTAGAACAAAATCCATTTTACATTACATTTAATCCCAGCACGGGGTGTGTACATCATGTTGTATTCGTAGAAATTTATCATAAAAGGCTTTATCGGGATAAAATGTTGAAAGACCGGATTTGTACGTGATGGCGCCTACGTTTTTATATTTACTTTCAAGGCATGTGTAAGCAATTTAGATAAATATTTTTTCCCATAAAAGCCCCTTTCACATATAAAGCAAACACCGCCTTATATTCAACAATTTAATATTGATTTAGAAAAAAATTACGTATACTATGAGATTTCTATATTTGAAACTAGCTGTGTCCGCTACTTCGTTCGCGTGGAGGTCGGAAAATAACAACGGTGGCGTACGTAGGCTAAGGAAAATCATGTTTATAAAACACCTTTGCAATTAATGCATTGATCGCCGCCCGCCCGCCCGCGCCCGCCCGCCTTGAAAATCATAAATGCTTGCATGATATATTAAAACTATTATATCTCTTAATATATTCATTGAAATCAAATGATGTCAAGAAAAATTTTGCTCAAAATTAAATACGTGTGGCGAATAATGTATTTATTTCGATAAGGAATAATACCATGTTTACAAAAACACCTTCGCAGATAGTACATTATTTTAGAACAAATTTGATTACCAAAAAACGGTTCTAGAGAATCAATTTCAAAGAATAGACACATTATTATGCCGTCCCGGAGTTTTTTTATTACTTTTAAAGAAGAACAATTCCTGCATACGTTATTTACACATAACTTGAACCGTTCACGCAGCGCACGCAAAGTTTTTTTCCCGTTTTCGCAACACTTTTAATAATTGCTCAGCTACTATTGGCGGTAGCGTGATCTTATAAAGCTTAAATAATACCTTGATAAATGGACTATCCAACACAAAAAGAATTTTTCAATTTGAATCAGTAGTTCCTGAGATTAGCGCGTTCAACCAAACAAACAAACAAACTCCTCAGCTTTATAATATTAGTATAGATAACAATTTCGAATGCAAATAAAAACTTATTTTACCCAGCGATTCTGTCGCAATGTGACAGTTCAAAAATTTTATGGCGATAAAAAATAGAAGCTCGCAACGAGGTGATAAATAGAAATGGTTTGGGGTTACGTTGGTGAGACGTCATGTCATATAAGCGGTACAATAAGGTTTCTTGAAAATAATTAAGTTAATGTAAAACAAAATAGATTCATAAAAGATATTTCTTTTGTATGATATCGAAATAATGTAATCGACGACCGCCTGGCCGAGTGGTCTGTACCCCAGGCTACTCGGTCAAGAGGTCCCGGGTTCGAATCCCGGTAGGAACAAATGTTTGTATGATGAGTACGAACATTTGTTTACGAGTCATGGATGTTTATATGTTTATTTAGTATATTTCTAATATTTATATACATATTATTATCATTATTTCTCCGTTATCTAGTATCCATAACACAAGCTCTTAATGATGCTTACTTTGGGCTAGATAATAGGTGTGAGTGTATAAAAAAAAAATATTTTCAAAATTTGACGAAATACTTGATTTATAACAAAACAAACATGAAATAATAATTTACTTATTTATTATTTATTTAATATATTTTTGTTATATCTTTTGAACTCTTATTACGCCAATGCATGTAAGCGTCTAAATGACAATAATTACCATTATACAGGGTGATGCCGTCAATACGATAATATATTAAAATATGAGCTATATTAGTTCATAGAATTTTTATGCTACTTCCAAATACATCATTCTTATTCATTAGATAATTTCATGACATTTTATGAAATAATACATACCTATAACATTGGATGAATTATTTCATAGAAATGTCATGAAATTAAGGAGCAGTAAACAAGACTACTTACATGTAAAAGCGTATGCAATTTCCATCGTTTTATCATCACTGTTGAAACAATAAATTGTTCCGGATTAAAAACGAAGAGAGAATAAATTGTACGGCGTCCCTACCAGCAAAACGTACAACGGCTTAAATACCAGCAAAGAGTATGTGGAATACGCGACAAGGGTTCCGCAACAATTACGGATTACGGAGCTTTTTCCGGACCTGGAAACGAATTATCTAAAATAAACGTCTTTGGAATCTTGTGTTATGCATACTATTTAAAAAGAGATAGGTATTAGTGGAATATACCAGTAGAATTATGAGCACCCTGCGGTGAGTAAGATGGCCAGGCCTCCTCCAGAAAGCGATGGGAACGGGGTAACATTACGCTTTCTCCTAATTTTCTTAATGAGTCATCTCTAGTTGTTATATATATATTTATAAGAGAAAGCCGATCTCTTGGTAAAACTCTTTGCTGCTCACTCCCGAATCGATGACTGCAACTTACAGCCACCAAAACTCTCCCACTGTGGCCACACAATGCCCGATATACGTATTAGGCAATGTGATGTACGTGCGGAGCTTCAGTCAATCGACGTCCGGAAAGCTAGTGGGCCTGATGGCATTCCAGCGATAGTACTGAAAAACTGCGCAGCGGAGTTGTCTCCTGTCTTAACGCGGCTATACCGTCTTTCTCTCTCTTCTGGGTGTGTGCCGGAATCTTGGAGAGAGGCCAATGTGCAACCGGTCCCCAAAAAGGGAGACCGATCAGACCCAGCTAACTACCGCCCGATAGCTGTCACCTCAGTTCTTTGCAAGGTCATGGAACGGATCTTAAACCACCAGCTGATCCGATACCTAGAAGATCACTCATTAATTAATGATCGACAGTACGGGTTTCGGCCGAACCGGTCAACGGGTGATCTTCTAGCGTACTTAATGCATGTCTGGGGTGAAGCTATTGACAAACGTGGTGAGTCACTGGCAGTTAGCCTTGACATTGCCAAAGCGTTCGATCGGGTCTGGCACAGGGCTCTTCTCTCCAAGCTCCCGGCATACGGTCTGCCCGCTCAGCTCTGTAACTGGATTGCCGGCTTCCTGCATGAGCGAAGAATCCGTGTCCTCGCAGATGGATGCGCTTCGCGGTTCATGTCAGTGAATGCTGGTGTACCACAAGGCTCTGTTCTATCCCCCACACTCTTTCTTCTTCATATCAATGACATGATTCCGTTAGGAAACATTCATTGCTATGCAGATGACAGTACAGTGCATGGGGGATATTACGGTCGCCCAGGGGCTGGGCGCGCTGAAACCGAGAGGGAGAGAGAGAATCTTACCATTGAGCTCAACAGGGTGTTGAACCTCGTATCTGAATGGGGATCTAACAATCTTGTTGAGTTCAATGCTAAGAAAACACAGGTGTGCGCGTTTACAGCCAAAATGTCGCCGTTCCTTCCCCTTCCGTCTCTTCAGGGCACGACTCTTTCGGCACAGGGCTCCCTCAACTTGCTAGGTATGGAGATATGTTGCGATCTGAATTCCAAGAACTACATCGAAACCGTGATAAAAACAGCCTCACGGAAGCTCGGTGTCCTGAACAAGGTGCGTCGATTTTTCACGCCTGACCAATTATGCCTGCTGTATAAAACTCAGGTCCGGTCTTGCGTGGAATATTGCTCGCACTTGTGGGATGGCTCCGCCAAGTACCTACTCGATGCCCTGGACAGATTGCAGCGTCGTGCTGTCCGTATCGTTGGCGATGTAGAGGTCACCAACAACCTTGAGCCTCTGCAATTGCGTCGAGACATTGCGTCGCTTAGCGCCTTCTATCGGCTATATCACGGAGAGTGTTCTGAAGAGCTATTTGACCTTATCCCACCTTCCCCCTTCCTACTCAGGAGCACGCGTGCCGGTCTTCGGAGTCATCAATTCACTGTCTCCACCTCAACATCACGTACAAAGAAATTTAGTAGCTCTTTTCTTTGTCGAACTTCCAGAACTTGGAATTCTTTGCCAGCACATGTGTTCCCTCCTTCCTATAACATGGGTTCCTTCAAAAGAGGCGTGAAAAAGCACCTTTCGGGCCGGCAAGGTGGAGGCAGCTAGAGCAGTGTCTGAACTGCACTAGCTGTCTTCGCATATGGACTCTTCTTACTGCTTTACATCAGGTGGTGTTGAGTCATTTGTCGAGCTTAGTATAAAAAAAAAAAAAAAATATATAAAAGCGTGTAAACATAGGCTACGGCAAACGCTTCGACTCTTGTCGTTAAATAATACTTTATAGAATACCAATATAAATGAAGTATTTTGTTTATTGAATAATGTTAATATACAACCATGACTCGCGAACCTAATGTGTGTCTCAGTTCGTCACTCACACCTTTATTCAGAGAGAAATCCTACGAGTTTTGCAGATCTACTCGTCGCCGCTGGCTAACGGCACTGGGAATACCCACTAAAACTCCCCGGTAACTCTACTACCCTTCGCGGGGTAGCCTGGGCTCTGTCGAAGCAATTTCACCAGCCTAACGCTGGTACCTAATATTGTGAAATGAAAGTCAGATCTCACAAAACATCGCAGACATAATATGGCTGCGGAACTAGAGGTATACAGATACACAATAGAACTACTAATGAGGGTGTTTTATATTGCGAGCAAGAGGTCTTGCCTTCTATTTAATCAGGGGTAGGCAACATATGACACCCTTTTTGGTGTTAAAAAGCGTATCTTTAGTTCATATAATTTATCATTTATTTTTCAGTGTGGTGAACACTGAATTATGCCGTTGCACAGATATCTGTGTCTGGTCTTTTCAGGGCCAGTGGAGCTGCAGTCGTGTGGTTGCAGCACGTGGCCAGTGTCTGTCAATAGTCAGTCATCTGCTTGAGTTAGTGTAGCAGATGTCATCCTCCTATTAGCACCTGCAACACCACCGTTCCGCAGTAAGATGGGTATATCACTGAAGGATTTAGTGGGTGAGAGCCCCACACCTCTTCTATGTCCTTCAAAGACAAAAAGGGAGCTATAGGCGACGGTGAACACTTACCAGGTGGGCCGCCAGCTTGCTTATCATCTAGTAAATTAAACGTAAAAACAATACTAAATAAATAGTTTGCCATTTTACATACGGAACTCTAAAATTGTGTCGAGAGATTAAAAGCCTGCCACTACTCGTTCGCGAGGTGACTAAATGTCCACGATCTATTGATTTTAGCTTTACACACATTTTACTGGCTTAAAAAACAAAATGGATTTAAGGTCTTAACGTGCTTTATAATGACAAGGCAAGGTTATAATTAGATGAGACAGCAGCATGAGCATTTTAAGCTTGTGTGGGTGACAAGAAGAAGCGCGAATTTTACTATTGAAATAGGAGCTATTTAATTTTTTTTTTATAAAAAATCGGAGGAGCTCGGTGGCGTAGTGGTTTGAGCGCTCTGGTTTCAATCATGAAAACAAAGCAACTTTTGCCATGGTTGGTCCCTGGATGGGTCAATCAAATTTATAATCTTGAGCTCCTCCGTGCTTCGGAAGGCTGGTCCCGGTTTTTACTGCAACCGCTTTAACCCACCAACCCGCATTGGGCCAGCGTGGTGGTGTTATGGCCCAAACTCCTCATGTGTTTCTGCCATGTAGGAAGACCTGTGCCCAGCAGTGGGACGTATATAGGCTAGTGATGATGATGATGAATTAAAAATCGAGTCTGTCGTAAAGTTTTTCATACTTTTGTGGAGATGTTTGGCTATGAATACAAAGTAGCGGTTTTTAATTTTGATTACTCGGGATCTTCGTCAGTCATCAATTTTTCTTTGTCCTATTTCTAAGACTTGGAATTCTTCGCCAGCACATGTATTCTCTCCTTCCTTTTACACGGGTTCCTTAAAATGAAGCGTGAAAAGGCTTCTTATAGGCCAACAAGATGGAGGCGACTAGAACAGTGTGTTTTGTAGCTGCACTAGCTGTCTTCGCACATGGACTCTTACCGCTTCACATCAGGTGGTGTTGAGTCATTTGCCATGTTTTAAATGAGTTAAAAAAATGTAATTACTTATTTATAATTTATGTTTGAAAATAATAGACAAATCAAGTGCTGTGTATAGCTGTAAAGGAGTGCAAAAAACAAAAAATAAATAAAACAAATGCCGGTTGGTGGGTAAAAACGGTTTTTTTTATACAACTTGATGACAAACAAGCTGACGGCCCACTTGGTGGTAAGCGGTTACCGCCGCCTATAGACACCTGCAATAACAAGGAAAAGCACTTGATATTGCAGGTGCGTTGCCATCCTGAGGCCTAAGATGAAATGCCGTTCATGCCCAGTAATTACACTGGCTACCTTTCCCTTCAATCCGAAACACAGCGAACTGTTTCACGGCTGAAATAAGAAAGGCGGTGGTACCTACCCAGGCGACCCTACATATGGGTCTACCACCACATATAGTCATATGGGTCTATGGGTCTATGGGTATAGTAAAAAACGGCATAAAGTGCCTAGCGAAGTACTAGAGACATCGAGATTACTTTTGATTGACCCATCCATGATTGACCGTGGCGAAAGTTGCTTTGTTTTCGTAATCGAAACCGCTGAAACGCTACGTCACCGAGTTCCTCGGGGCTCTAATAATGATTTCACATAAATTGAATCTTAGCAGAGCGGTTACGGCGCGGCATTGCGCAAAAATAATGAAATTTCCCACCCCTTAATAAAGCCGGGAGCTACATTGAGGCATATATTGACTCCTCAAAAACGGTCAAGCCCGAGCTTGACATTTCTTTCATTCAAATAAGCTTCGACATTTAAATTCAATGGAAGATCCCTGAACGCAGCCTTGTGTTTATGGGTTGTGACGTCATAAGCTCAGAATGCTGTCCCATATCATGTCACTTGACTTAGTATGTATTTATATTTATTAAAAAGTATGAGCTTAAAATATATTTAGAAGCTTGCAGCGTTTCGGCTACTTTTTCAATTAAAGTTGGTAGGCCCGTATGTAGGGTCATCTGGGTAGGTTTCCACCGCCTTTCTTATTTCAGCCGTGAAACAGTTCGCTGTGTTTCGGATTAAAGCCAAAGGTAGCCAGTGTAATTACAGGGCATGGGCGGCATTAGATCTTAGGCCCCAGGATGATAACGCACCTGCAATACCAAGGGATTGTGTCCTTGTTATTGCAGGTGTCTATAGGCGGCGGTAACCGCTTATCACCAGGTGGGTCGTCAGCTTGTTTGTCATCTATTTTTATAAAAAAAAAGTTACAGCTTTCAGCACTTACTACATTAAGATCGGGCATTTCCAGTTCGTCAAATCAATCAACGTGTACTTGTCAAAGTAACAATCAAAGTTTTACTAACAATTAACTGTTATTGTTTTTAAAATGAATACGAACTTTAAAAAAGCATAAAAAAAATAACTTAGAAAAATCAATTGAAGCTAAAGAAAACAAATGAAAATAGAAGATGACAAAATGTTCAAAATTGTTCTCTTTACAAACTTCATACATTGATATAAGTGGCCAGTATTTTACCAAAAAAATCATAACAATAAGAAACTATATAATCTTTTATCTAAACTCATGTTTCGAAACTCGAAATATGATATTATCAAAGGTGAACATGATTATTGACATACTTTTTATCACAGATAATAAAATTGAAATTAGAATAAAAAACACCTATAACATAATAACCATTATAACATCGGTTCGACTCATTACATTACAACTGTTTTTCTTGAAAAATAACAAATCTATGGCAGAAGCGTTTCAGACAGCCAAAATAGTTAACACTTGAAAGTCCTCATTGACACCATAGAGAACCGAAGCCTTGATGCGCACGCAGCGCTAATTAATGTTAGAGAAGAATGAAAATTTGGCGCCATTTTGTCTGTGCATAAAACAATATCAATTTGTAAAAATTGTCTGATATTGAATGAATTTATGAGTGTAGATAAAGTTGTGTACGTAACTGCACAATATTGGTAATAAAACACTCGCGTGATACTATTAAAAAAACTCGTCAACACTCGTTTTTTAAACATCCGCTCGTGTTCTATTCTTTGACAGTTACATAAACTTCTACTTTCAACGTTCCTCTAAGCTAGTCCATGAGTGTATATCACAGGATAGAAATGATGTACATTAATAAAATATTCAATATTTTCGAATTATATGTCAAAAGCCTACTTTTTAGGTACTTGATATCATATTACTAATACCTCTTACAAGTAATAAGCGATTTTAAAGCTGTTGATTGCTTTTTCAAAAACATGGCTATTTTTGATGTAAAAGCTCTCATTATTATTTTGGCAACTGTACCTACCTAAGATAATGTTCTGGAGCAGAAATTAGCTCTAAAAGTACACAAATTGGTCTTAAGCACTCACTGGTAGTAAATAGTTAAAGGTTTCCAAAATAGCACTTGAAGTTTAAAATTTAGACCCCTGTCTCGTCACAGCATTCCCTGTAAACAACAAATCCAACTTTGTTACGGAGCGATATCGCCACCTGCGTCACAATTTAGCATCCAGTGTGGTACAATTGTTAAGGTTCTAGCGGTAAAATCACGAGGCAAATTAAATAATCTCTAATTTGCTCAGCGAGTGAAAAAGACGACCACGATATGTAAACATTTGATTTCATTTTGATTTTATAAAAATAGTCATTTATGTAAAAAAAATATGTTTAACAAAATTGAGAAGCTTGGTGACGCAATAGTTTGAGCATTCGTCAGTCATTTGTAATTTCGATCTCTGCCGTGCTTCGGAAGGCACGTTCAGCCGTTGGTTCCGGTTGTTACTGCAACCGCTTTGACCCACCAACTCTCCTGTGTTTCTCCTACGCAGAAAGGCCACCCACCAAATTCTATTATTCGCTGATCTAATATGCTACAGTTTATCATTGTTTTTGGTAGACTAAGCGTTATTTTAGGAGTGTTCACCACTTAAAATGCATTAATAAATTAGTTTTACACTAATATTATAAATGCAATAGTACGAGTATCTAATAGAGTATCAATAATTATCCTAAGTATTTTATTTTTCTTTCACACGGCATATGGCACTGGTACTCATATCTTGGTACACTGGCTAAGTTTTATAAGTTTTTTTAATTCCTTTTTTTGTTATAATATGTGGAGGTTTGTAATTAGCTCTAAAGCGTTATATAGTTAAAGTTTTATTTGTTATTAAAATCAGAAAACCTTTTTAAAAATAAATAAATAAATCTGTGCCAAAATCCTAAAGCACCTTTTGATGATCGCATCAACCGACTTGCATAGAGCGGAGCCACGGGCGGCCACTAGATCACTGTACATTTTCAGCCTATAAATTGGAGAATAAAGGCCCTACTCTCCCATAAATACTCCCACTCCTAATAAATCAATTTTATGAAGCCTACATCCGTTGGTCCCCTAATCCTTGTTATTGTTATCCAAACATCTAATTATACTTAAGCCGAATTTTATAAAGAATGTAGTTAAGCAAACCAACTGCAATTTTGTATAGGTTTGTCTCTTTTACTCGCTACCTCTATTGTTAATACAAAAATGACAGTAGCTTATTCATATAATTTCTTTATCGAAGTTAGCTGAAGTATGTGTAGTAATTTTTATCTTTCATAAATGAAATTACAATCATCATCATCACAAACTGCTGCTAGGCATAGGCCTTATTACATGGAAGAAACATATGAGGAGTTTGGGCCATAGCGCCACCACGCTGGACCAATGCGGGTTGGTGGGTAAAATTGGTAACAACCGGGACCAACAGCTTAACGTGTCTTCTGGAGTACGGAGGAGCTCGAGATCACAAACTTTAATTGATCCACCAAAGGACCGACCACGGCGAAAGTTGCTTTATTTCGCCGAAATTATAATAATTTTCTAAAATTTTCATGAGCTATAAATTTCCAAAATCTGAATAATTGTAAATTACAACTTTACAAGTATTTTAAAACAAAGCACATTAACTTTAACTATCGCACCCTCGTTACAACTAAAGGTTTTGTTACCCCATTTGGTGTTTGACTACTAACTAGGAGACAAGCGAAGCTGAGTATTTTTTAAACAAATGAATTATTTATTTTTGTGATTTAATTTTACATTAAAAGGCCTTCAAAGATTGATGGAAAATATATAGATTAGGAAAAAATCATGCATAAAAAATTCCTAGCATGGGAACCGAACCCACGGCCTTTTGCAATCCGAGTTTCTGATTTGACCACTGAGCTACCGAGGACTTGGTAGTCTTTCTATTTTTGCGTTATAAAATAACTGTTGCGTTTTATTTTTTGTTATTCTAACATTTTTATTCCAATAGAAAACACTGCAACATCTATCTCAACCGTGCGAGCAATTTACGATGACTTAAAACTTTGTGACAGTAAAATAAATATCTTAAGGTTATATGTGAACCCATGACCTTTTACTTTAGCTCAGTGGTTTTAGTACCAATCTAGGAGATTATGTTTTTTCTAGCCTATTTTTTTATTTTATCATCATACTCGTATCAGCCAAGAGACGCCCGCTGCTGGGCATAAGCCTCTCGCAAGGATCTTCGAACGCATCCTGCACTGCCTACATCCATCGGCTTCCCGCGGGCTCTTACTAGATCGTCGGCGTCGGTCCACCTTCTCAGAAGCATTTTTTTATAGAAAAAGAATTACTAATTAATTCCTCATAGTAATTTGCTTGTTCGCTTGCCGCTTATACCACAACCGCCTATTTGGTCACTCAGTATATATTTACCAACAAATAACAAACAATATTCTGTCCCAAAAGTGAACAAACATTTAATTACTTCTTCCTATTTGTAAAGGCCAGAGGAGAAAAACGCCTACAGCTTTTCAATACTTTTACAAGTATGTTTATTAAGATAAAATTCCTAAAATACACTACATATCTCAACTGTCACTCTTAGATACCCTAAAAATTAAGGAGTGATATTTTATTTTCCGAAAAAAGCCTAAAAATAGAAACGTGAACTTTGTTTCATCCCTTTCTGAATACAACTTCTCGGTGCGAAGAAAAGAGATAATCATAGCGCACGCGAGCGTATTTTAAGGGACACATTGGAAATCAATTTATTTCTTAAAAAAATAAATGATCTTTTGAGAATATTGCAATAGTTTATTGCCTTTCTTATACATATACGTACCTAGTCTTAGTTTGAAACAGTAATACGTCAAACTACATCTCTGGCTTTTTTTCTATCGAAATAATTAAAGAGATCTAATATTTTTTTCCATTTCCATTCATATTAAGAGAGAAGGAGAGATGAGATGTATGTTGTGTAATCATTTAAAAAAATGTCATAAGCTTAACACTTAAGCCACAACCACTTCAGTTCCCAAGAGGGTCATTTTCGTTCAAACAATAAACGTAAACTGTCCCCTGACGGTGTCCTGACGTGACTACAATGTTTACTGTTTGGTATTATTAGTAATAAAATGGGACAAATGATTGTATAAAAGAAATGGGATTAAGGATGTTGCCTATTGTCATTGTCAAAGAGAAATTGTGCGAATTTCCTGCAAAAGCAATAAAATGAGGATAAATAACACTTCCAGTAATTGTACTACAACATAATAATCATCATCATCACCAGCCTGTATGAGTCCCACTGCTGGGCACAGGCCTTCCTACATGAGAGAAACACATGAGGAATTTGAGCCATAACACCAATAGAAACCAATGCTCACACCACTACCCCACCGAGCACCGCATAGGTGATAATTATATGTTTAGGTGTACCTACTGTATCCTATACTTTTATTCCTCTAATATATAAAATTCTAGTGTCACTAATTTAGTTACCATACTCCTCCGAAACGGCTTGAGCGATTTTCATGAAATTTTATATGTATATTCTGTAGATCTAAGCTGCTATCTATTTTTTTTGACAGTTCTTTTTATGACAAATCAACGTTTGCGGGGTCAGCTAGTAATATATAAAATGATTATGTTTTAATAGACTTTTATTTTTATACTTTAAAAGTCTAATAATAAGAAAGATAAATTGTGTTACATTTTTCCTTTCTCAATTACATTCGCTCTGATACTTAAGGCCAGGATATTCAAGTGTTCTTTTTTCTTTAGTATCTTAAAGAGGTGCTCGTGGACCGCCTTTTTGTATACGTAATCATAATAATTTCGTGCAAAAGAATAAAAAATATTCTGAGTAAAAAAGTAACTAAACAATATTTTTAATACATATTTTTGACACATATTTTGAGACTAAAAGTGTGATGAACTTACTTTAAATAAAACCTTAAAAACAATATAAACTTCCTTTTATGTAATATTTTTGGACCAAGTACCTAAATATTTAAATATCATGTTTTGATATTCTTAATTTTTATTTTAAATAACATTATTATAAATGTTTGAAAAATTATTTAGTAATGAAAATATCTAAACTAGAAAAATTTCACGTCCTGAGGCGGGGATCTAACCCGCGACCTTTCGCAATACGGTCCACTGCTCGTCCCTGTGAAATTCATCTAGTTTATCTGTATCTGCGTAATGAGCTAACGTCGTCGTGCGTGACGTAAGCTCATAGCGCAAATACAGATAGATTTTTTTGTATTTTAGATATATTTTACAACTAGGTGGTAGACCCATATGTAGGGTCGCCTGGGTAGGTACCACCACCTATCTTATTTCAGCCATGAAACAGTTCGCTGTGTTTCGGATTGAAGGGAAAGGTAGCCAGTGTAATTACTGGGCATGGACGGCATTTCATCTTAGGCCTCAGGATGACAACGCACCTGCAATATCAAGTGCTTTTCCTTGTTATTGCAGGTGTCTATAGGCGGCGGTAACCGCTTACCACCAGGTGGGCCGTCAGCTGGTTTGTCATCTAGTTGTATAAAACAAAAAAATAAAAATTAATCATGTTTTGAACTATAGAATAGGTAACCAAAAGCATTGAACTACAACATATTTTTTCTTAATTTAAAATATCCTGGCCCTAATTTAAACCGTATAATAGCAAAGTAATCACGCAGTTTGTTTCGTACTAACGTTAACTTGTAATTAGCCCTAAGACGGTTAATCGCGTGAGTTTCCTAATTAGTGGATAGCTGTCGGTAAAAGTGTTTGATCCTGCAATTGTGTTTGGCAGGATTTTAGATCTATTGTTAATTTTGAACAATAGAAACAAAGTAATGAGTATATTGTGACAAACAAAAAGCAACTGGCATGTGTTGCTACAAGGTGTTTGGTACGGTCGACCACAGAAGTGGCTGAACACTTTAGTACCATGTCACATTAACTATGGCATCAATATTAGTACGGTAGAACTATTAAGTTCGAGCGAAATAGTCGGTGCGACATGGTACTTAAGTGTTAAGCTACTTCTGTGGTCGACTGTACATGGTATATCAAGCTAGCACTTACCCATCTTATAACATAGTGATATAAATACTATGGTGATAGCAAGATTTCAAATTTGTTTAATTATTATTCTGCAAGGTTGTAGGCCCGTTGTAGGGCCGTCTGGGTAGGTACCACCGCCTTTCTTATTTCAGCTGTAAAACAGTTCGCTGTGTTTAGGATTGAAGGCCTCAGGCGAGGCCTAAGCAAAATGCCTTCCATGCACAGTAATTACACTGGCTAACTCAACTCAGAATGCCCACACACAGTACAACAGCTTTTAAGGGTTGTTTTAAATATTCGGCAACCAAAATTTGGAATAATATACCACCACCGCTGCGTAAATTATCGTCGGTCTATACTTTTAAAAATAGAATTAAAAAGTATAGTGCTATTACAGTTAAATTAACTTATAAGTATTATTGTTAACTATTTATATGATTTAACCATGTGTGTGCTTTGCTGGTTATTTAAACCTTAATGTTCTTGTTTTTGATTACGTTGTTGTGTTTTGGACACTTATATTTATCTGTTATTTGCTGATTTCTTGTTACTATTTATTTTCTTTTGATATATATATATTGCAAATCTCTGCTTTATTATATTAATGTTGCCATCTTACCCACATCACCGGATACCACTGAAAATCAGCGTCACAGCTTAGCCTGTGACATAAGCTGAGTGGTAGTCCGTTTCAGCGCTAGTAAACTATTTATGTATGACTGTATTGTTTAGTTTTAAAATTAGCTGAATAAAGTTTTCTTTCTTTCAACTTCCTCTGTAACCCGAATCAAAGTAACTTCACTGATTTTATTAAATTTAATAAAAAATAATCCCTAATAATTAGAATGGACCTTCAGGGTAGTCATAGGACGACCGGCTGGCCGAGCAGTATGTACCCCTTGATATACAGGCTACTCGGTCAAGACGGTTTTCGGTCCGTGCGGTGACGGATTAAGAATACAATTCACCGCCCCATTTCTTCCCGTGGGTGTCGTAAGAGGCGACTAAGGGATTACCGAGCTACCAACTGCTCGACTGGTGGTAGGGTCTGAACACCCGTCTGGTTAGTGACCACCGTACGCATGGCGTAAAACCCGCCAAGTGACCACTCGTGGTCGCGTTCCGGGATCAGTCAGCGTACAACCAGAGCTTGGGGGGACGTTGCGGCGATAGATGCGGTCAGTGACGGCTTCCGTCTAACCAGAGCCAGGTGGACTGCATTGACCCGCCGACCAGGGAGACCCGAAGAAACGGCTGTTCCGCTGGCCGCCCGTGGTACAGTACAGGGGCCCAAGCGAACCTAACCAGTTCGTGAGGCTGCCCTATCATGCCACGCATAATCTTGGGGTGGTCCGTCGTGCCGGTTGGTGACCGGGTGGTGGGGTCCCGGCGGCCATTCCCGGGGGGGTTCGGGGGCCCTTCCGTTCGGCGGGTCAGCGCTTCTCTACTGTCGGCTATTACCTGGGGAAACAGGCCTCACGCTTTGACCGTATATATCGCGGCAACGTCCCCCCAATTCACGCCTCTCCTCCTTCTATAATAACTATGGCAGCGCTCAAAAACAGTTCCGGTCGTTCAGCGGTGCACACCCCCACCACAACCACGCTGTTTGAGGTCGGGCTCACTAACATCCGTGGGCTCCATGCTAACCTCAATGCCGTCCACCAACATCTCGAGACGGCTCGACCCGAAATGCTGTTTTTGACGGAGACGCAAATACTCCGCCCGGCAGACACTAGCTACTTGGATTACCCCGGCTACGCTCTTGAAGAGTCCTTCAAAGCGAAGGCCGGGGTATGCTTGTTTGTCCGGGCGGATGTTTGCTGTCGCCGTCTGCGCTGTTTGGAGGACCCTTCCTACTCTATTCTTGGGGTGCATGTGGACCTGGGCACATATTGCCGAATCTACGTGTGCCTCTATAGATCCCACAGCGGTGACATGGAGACAACTCGACTTTTCGAACATCTTAGTCGGGTGGCAGATGTTGCGCAGGAGCAGTTTCCAACCGCGGAATTGGTGTTTTTAGGGGACTTCAATGCTCACCTCGAGTCGTGGTTAAGTTCCTCTAAAACTGACCATGCTGGTAGAACTGCCCACGCTTTCGCTCTCACGAATGACCTGACTCAACTGGTAAACCAGCCCACCAGGATTCCAGACATTGTCGGTCACGCGCCCTCATTGTTGGACCTTCTGCTGACGACTCGCCCGGATGGATATCGGCTAGAGGTTCGTGCTCCTTTGGGAACATCAGATCACTGCCTGGTATCCGCTGGGGTGCCACGGGCGTCGCCACCGGTACCTATGGTTGCCAAACGCCGCATCTGGCACTATGCGTCGGCAGATTGGGACGGTATGCGGGATTACTTCGCATCTGTCCCTTGGAGGCAGCGCTGTTTCAGTGAGCTGGACCCGAACGCTAGCGCTACTGCTGTTGCTGATGAGATCATGTTAGGGATGGAGTACTATATCCCTCACTCCGATCTCATCAGTAGGGGTAGGCGTAACCTCTGGTTCAACCGCGATTGTGCCTTAGCTGTTGAAAACAGACAGTCGGCATACCGCGCTTGGATCAGGGGCCGAGCTTGCGGGGATCCCAACATTGACTCACTGAAAACAGTCTATAACAACGCCACCAAGTCCTGCAAAAGGGCCTTCATCAGAGCGGATGCACAGCGCGTTGCACGAGTTGGCCAAGAACTTCTTACGCATCCTACGGGAAGCCGTAGCTACTGGCGTCTGGCCAAAGCCGTGCAATCCAACTTTTGTCAACCCTCGCTGCCCCCGTTGAGATGTTCTGACGGCTCGCTAGCTCACAAGCCGCAAGAGAAAGCCGATCTCTTGGTAAAACTCTTTGCTGCTCACTCCCGAATCGATGACTGCAACTTACAGCCACCAAAACTCTCCCACTGTGGCCACACAATGCCCGATATACGTATTAGGCAATGTGATGTACGTGCGGAGCTTCAGTCAATCGACGTCCGGAAAGCTAGTGGGCCTGATGGCATTCCAGCGATAGTACTGAAAAACTGCGCAGCGGAGTTGTCTCCTGTCTTAACGCGGCTATACCGTCTTTCTCTCTTCTGGGTGTGTGCCGGAATCTTGGAGAGAGGCCAATGTGCAACCGGCCCCCAAAAAGGGAGACCGATCAGACCCAGCTAACTACCGCCCGATAGCTGTCACCTCAGTTCTTTGCAAGGTCATGGAACGGATCTTAAACCACCAGCTGATCCGATACCTAGAAGATCACTCATTAATTAATGATCGACAGTACGGGTTTCGGCCGAACCGGTCAACGGGTGATCTTCTAGCGTACTTAATGCATGTCTGGGGTGAAGCTATTGACAAACGTGGTGAGTCACTGGCAGTTAGCCTTGACATTGCCAAAGCGTTCGATCGGGTCTGGCACAGGGCTCTTCTCTCCAAGCTCCCGGCATACGGTCTGCCCGCTCAGCTCTGTAACTGGATTGCCGGCTTCCTGCATGAGCGAAGAATCCGTGTCCTCGCAGATGGATGCGCTTCGCGGTTCATGTCAGTGAATGCTGGTGTACCACAAGGCTCTGTTCTATCCCCCACACTCTTTCTTCTTCATATCAATGACATGATTCCGTTAGGAAACATTCATTGCTATGCAGATGACAGTACAGTGCATGGGGGATATTACGGTCGCCCAGGGGCTGGGCGCGCTGAAACCGAGAGGGAGAGAGAGAATCTTACCATTGAGCTCAACAGGGTGTTGAACCTCGTATCTGAATGGGGATCTAACAATCTTGTTGAGTTCAATGCTAAGAAAACACAGGTGTGCGCGTTTACAGCCAAAATGTCGCCGTTCCTTCCCCCTCCGTCTCTTCAGGGCACGACTCTTTCGGCACAGGGCTCCCTCAACTTGCTAGGTATGGAGATATGTTGCGATCTGAATTCCAGGAACTACATCGAAACCGTGATAAAAACAGCCTCACGGAAGCTCGGTGTCCTGAACAAGGTGCGTCGATTTTTCACGCCTGACCAATTATGCCTGCTGTATAAAACTCAGGTCCGGTCTTGCGTGGAATATTGCTCGCACTTGTGGGATGGCTCCGCCAAGTACCTACTCGATGCCCTGGACAGATTGCAGCGTCGTGCTGTCCGTATCGTTGGCGATGTAGAGGTCACCAACAACCTTGAGCCTCTGCAATTGCGTCGAGACATTGCGTCGCTTAGCGCCTTCTATCGGCTATATCACGGAGAGTGTTCTGAAGAGCTATTTGACCTTATCCCACCTTCCCCCTTCCTACTCAGGAGCACGCGTGCCGGTCTTCGGAGTCATCAATTCACTGTCTCCACCTCAACATCACGTACAAAGAAATTTAGTAGCTCTTTTCTTTGTCGAACTTCCAGAACTTGGAATTCTTTGCCAGCACATGTGTTCCCTCCTTCCTATAACATGGGTTCCTTCAAAAGAGGCGTGAAAAAGCACCTTTCGGGCCGGCAAGGTGGAGGCAGCTAGAGCAGTGTCTGAACTGCACTAGCTGTCTTCGCATATGGACTCTTCTTACTGCTTTACATCAGGTGGTGTTGAGTCATTTGTCGAGCTTAGTATAAAAAAAAAAAAAAAAAAAAAGACGGCCCGGGTTCGAATCCCGGTAGGAGCAAATGTTTGTATGATGAGTACAAGCATTTGTTTACGAGTCATAGATATTTATATGTTTATTTAGTATATTTCTAATGTATAAATACATATTATTATCTTTTTTTCTCCATTATCTACATAGTTGTATAATGATTACTTTGGGCTAGATACTTATCTAATAGGTGTGTGTATGAATATTATTATGATATTATCATTATAATAGGTAGAAAGAACCGCGGGCGGAATAGGTAAGAAAAAAAAGAGATAGATGCAAGCATTGTAATCAAATTCACGACAAGATTGAATTTAAATTGAACCCTTCAAAGTCTTCGTCTGAGACTTCATTAATATTTCAAGGGTTTCTCTATACTATAATATATCTATTTGTTCTACAACATATATGTATATGTCACCGTTATAATTCAGAATACGTTAATGTCTTCACTAACTAGATTTCCTGGTGTGATCCCTTAAAATATAAAAATTTACTCAAAGTAGACTTTATCCAGTTAATCTGCATATCAACGGATTGTACACAGTTAAAACGCGGAATACAGTGTTTGAAACATCTGGGAGCTGGTCCTCATGCTCATTTTGAGGCCCTCGCTCTAAAGAAAGACTGTGGCGGCCTGGCCACGGGAACGGGCGACGGCGGCGGCGCTGGCGGCGTCTCGGCAACCACTGCGCGGTCACGACGACGCGCTGCGAGGCCGACATCGAGACAGCGCGCAGTGGTTGCCGAGACGCGGCCAGGCCGTAAATGGTGTTAGTTACCTTTGCTTGCATGCTTGGCTCATTGTATGTATCAATAATTACCATTCATGAAAGAACCTGATTTGTAGACTTAACCGTTTGCTTGTTCGTTAGTCTGCGGATCACCTAGGAATTCTGCAGATTATCTAGTTAATGTAAGAACTTTAATTATGTCTTACATCTTAACTGAATTAGCCAGTTAATCTGCACTCTCACTGATTTACGCACATTGGCCGTAACATATACAGGGTGGTGCCGTCAATACGACAATAAATTAAAACATGGGCTATATTTGTGCATAGAAATGGTTTGCCACTTTAAAAATGAAAATGAAAATCAAATTAAATCAATTAAATTAAATAAAGCTACATCAAATTCAAAGTTATTAAAATCAAAACAAAACAATTAATTATTTATGACATATGATAGGAAAGACAATAAAGATAGCATGTTCAGTGTCTGGCATCAAGCATGGGTTTTCCTTTTAGCCAGCAACGAAAGGTTCTTAAATATTATTCTCTATCATGATGTTACTCTGTCTCTTTCTAAATTACCTAATTCTCCTCTATCATTGCCTAAGTTACTACTGAGGTTTGATTCTATCGATTCCATTGTATGATATGGATGTGCGTTCCAAAGCACAAAGAGTTCAAAATTTAAAATTTTTGGTAAACCATCCCGGATGAACCATAGCGAATACTTACTTCGATTTTATAATCAAAACTAAAACAAAAATCTATTATATATATTTATTTCATTCATTAGAGGTTATAAATAAAGTAGAGCTAATTAAATTCGAGTACCTGCAATTTCCTCTCCGTAATTTTGGCGCCATTTACTTTAACACAACCTCCATTATACTAACAAACGATTTAAACCAAAAGCATTTTGCTTAAAATCGTAATAATTAACTCAAAGGTTGCTCGTCGTACATACAATATTATTCTGAAGCATAATACGTGCTACAATTTAAACACAAAGCGTACAGTTCGCACGTTTTAATTATTATAGCGGGAACAATGACGTCGCCGCCATTTTGTGAGCCCTTTGTTTTTTACACGCAAAGGAACTCGAATTATTCCGCCAACGAATTCCGAGACCTACTTGGAGAAAGTTGGTTGAAATTCTTAAAAGTTATTGATTAAATAACTAGCAGTGAAATACATTTTTGTGGTGATTAGCGTGTATATTGGGGATTTTTACTTTCTTTCCAGTTAAAAAAAGTATAATCGAACGCACCAGAATAGATTAATTCACCAGTCTACGCTAGCTATTTGTTAAACCTATCTCAATAAGAACTAATTTTCAGATCTTAGGAATAAGAGAGAGGCAGGCTATATCACAAGAAAAAAAACGAGATCTTTTACCTCTCGAATTATTACACCCAACTGGGGTAATATCTCCATGCTACAGAAATTTGTAGTCTCACATTCTTGCTGTGAGTAAGGTCACTGGGGCTCAATTAGGAGACATTACATTGGGAGAAAAAAAACATGTCTTCAATTCGGCGGCGGCGACTCGGCAACCACTGCGCGGTCACAACGACGCGCTGCGAGGCCGACATCGAGACAGCGCGCAGTGGTTGCCGATTCGCGAGACGCAGGACGCGCGTGCGGTGAGTTCGTGGCCAGGCCCTGTCACAAAAAAGGCTAACTAGCCATGTCATAATGATTTTCTGTCTGCTTGTCAAGTCTGCATTACGTTAGATAACAATGTCAAAACATCTGTCTGTCTATCAATATGAATAAAGAAATCACAATAAATAAATATATAATAGGTTGGGGAAAAAGTTTCTTCGCATTTTTTAGGAACATTCAAAACATTTTTTAATATAGTTTATTTACATTTGACTAAAGTATGTAGGTACCATTTTGTTCGATAACTTTTAGCCATCTTGTAGGTAGGGACAATGTCCCAGTGCTATAGAAATGTTGTGTCTGAATTTATACCGGTTCCAAAACCTGAACTACCGAAAAGAGTCCGGTAACAAACTCGTATGTTTTTATTTGTATAACTACAAATAATAACATGTGCTATCGTCTGTACGTTGATATACCTACCTATTTTTCTCTGTGCGACTGTGCACTGCTAATTATTATGTGACCATAATACACAGGCGACAGCACATCAATCGTAACATTTTGACCTTGAGACCGGCCATATTCCTTTCGTAATAGAGTCGGATTTGCGAAAAATATGTAAGTACAGAGAAAAATAGGTAGGTATATCAACGTATAGACGATAGCACATCAAGTGTAACAGTTGCACTACGAAATCCGACTCTATTACGAAAGGAATATGGCCGGTCTCAAGGTCAAAATGTTACAATTGATGTGCTGCGCCTGTGCCGCACATCAATCAGTATTAAGGTTATCCGACAGTGCACAATCACAAAATGAATGAAATTTAAATTTTATAAGGAGCAGGGGCCGACGTCAATGCAGTAAATATAACGTTCTCTCTTGATTTTTACAGGGTCGACACCGCGTGAGTAGTGCCTAAGATGCTACGAGCGTTTATAAGCTACGGTGACACCGCGTGAGTAGTTCTTATGATGCTACGAGCGTCTATAGGCTACGGTGACACCGCGTGAGTAGTTCCTAAGATGCTACGAGCGTCTATAGGCTACAGTGACACCGCGTGAGTAGTACCTAAGCTGCTACGAGTGTCTATAGGCTACGTTGACAACGTGTGAGTAGTGCGCAAGGTGCTACGAGCGTCTTTAGGCTACGGTAGCAATGCGTGAGTAGTGCCCTTGTAATAATAAAATAATAAAAGTTTTTTTTTCAGATAGTTGTATAGAAAATGTTAACATCAATCTATCTTATCGATATTATTGTGATTTTACTTTTAAAATTAAAGTTTCTTTTTAGATACATTGGTAACATCAAATAAATCCTAACGAAAGCTACTTAAAAAATAAAATACTCAAAATTGGATGGTATGAGTTGCGAAAGCCTATTAAACCGAAAATAGATAGCATATATCGATATTCAATTATGTATGATATATTACAGAGGTCGTTCGGTTTTTTATATCGAGGTAATAATATACTTTTCGAGATTTCTAAGAACTAATAATAAACATAATATTATGAGTATAAGTTTCCTCAACAACGGTTGCTAAGAATTATTTGACAACTATCTGTTACTTAAACTACGCCTTATTGTCAGTAAAAAAATAAAATTTCAATAAAATATTTCCATAATAATACTTTCATGCTTGAAGCACAATAATTAGAAATTTAAAACGTAAATTGGTTTAGTAATTAAAATAGAATAAAACTAGAAAAATTTCACGTCCTGAGGCAGGAATCGAACCCGCGACCTTTCGCAATCCGGGCGACTGCTCTGACCACTGAGCCACCCAGGACTTGGGATATCCCTGTAACTAAGTACTAAGTAATTTTTCCTGATTACTAAGTAATTTTTCAAACATTTATAATAATGTTAAAATCAAAAATTAAGAGTAAATTGGTTTGTTATGGGTTTCCGATATTTCGCCGCAGTGTATGCGGTATGATCACGGGATTTATGGGTATAATTATATTGTATATTGCTAAAACTGTGTGTGTCTATTACGGGAAGATAAATCGACTATCCTCTTTCGCTGTAACTCGCTAAATACTTCTGATAATAAATACTTCTGCTATCAGACCGATTTTTACTGCGAATTAGCTTACTTAATTGGGAATCAGAAAAATTATGAGACATCTTACGCAGATTTTGTAACATTGCCTGCCTACATTTTGTAAGCTGGCTTCGGCGATCAACCACTAGATAATTTTTTTTATAACTAAATGACAAGCAAGCTGAGTGGTGAGTTGCCACTGCAGTAACAAGGAAAAAATCACTGGGTATTGCAGGAGCGTTGTCATCCTGATTCCATGCCCAGTAATTACACTGGCTACCTTTACCTTCAATTCGAAACACAACAAAACTGCTTAGCGGCCAAAATACGGGCCTACCACCTATTAAAACCACCACTTCTAATGTAATAAGCAAGGTAAGTAAGACTATGCTCGAACAAGTCTTTGTTTCAAACCTGATTATATTATGAACTTCTAGATTATCCTCTACTTCTACATTACTACTACTACTCTTTAACAGTATAAATAGCATCATACATAAAAATAGTCTCATCAAACACTAATACACTACTTATGGCAGTCTGTGACACACCACACATAAATTTAGCAATAATTTATCAATAAACAAAGCAGTCACGAGTCTTAGCATCGTGTAATTAAATAATTCACGACCCATTTTACCAATTCGGAAGCAATATTGTCTCTGACACACTGCCGACTAGATGTAGTAAGCAGATATTGTGTAACTATGTCTATCTGTCTATAATAAATTATTACCGGATTCACATACTAATTTATGTCTCATACTGGTATGGTTAAGAAAGAGTTGAAAGCTGGGAAAAATTAATGAATAATTTAATTAAGCACACAAAAATTGTGTTATAAATTCATAATTTCATAGATATATCAATTTTATTGGTTTTTATAATCGTAGAAGACAGCACTTGGTGTACAACCCTAGATTAAACCCTTCACTTCAGGGGCTGTCACTAACTGGGGTTGATTTGTTAATCAGGGTATTTCGAATTCGAACAAGAAAAAAAATAGGCAGTAGGCATCCTGATTCAGTATTTATTTAAGGGGACCTACTAATTCGAAGACAACAACATCCTATAAAATAGCATACATTTCTTAATCTACTTATAACTATCAGAGAAAAACTCAACACCGAGATGTAGAAATGGCCTGCCAGAGCACAGCGCCCTCTGTTGTGTTCAAATAGAACTAATGTTCCTAGAACGTCAAACACTTGTTTTGAACGCTTTATAAAGAAAGGAATACGATTTGATAACGGTTTTTCTTTTCATTTCGAAATGGCATTAAGTATGTATGCCGCGCGACCCCTCACGTCACATTGCATGTGATCAAATCGCTAGATCTTCATGACCAACATGATTCATGATTCTTCTTCAAACCGATCCTAGAAATAGGTAAATATTTTATATACAGGCTATAGATTGTCTTTGACTAAATAATTGTATGTATTTTATATCACATTCAAGTTTTATATCTACACCTAGTAGTTTGTTTATATGTAGACCCTTTTTCGTCAAATGGATACAAAATCAGCGGAGCCAGAAAACCAGGCCAGCTAAGTGCAGGGAATAGGAGTTGGAATTAGAATTTACGAGTCTCTAAGGAAATGTGCGTTTTTTAAATCTGAGCCTGTTTCTTACTTGTAGGGGAAAAAGGCATTACGGAACACACCTACTTAGAGAAAAGCCAATGTCAGTTTTATTTATTTATTTATTTATGCAACACAAACAGATAGTTACCACAATTACACTATGTAGAGAGTTACAAGATTTGGACTAGGTACTAGCCTTAAACAGTGTTGACAGCATAACAGAATTATGTTACAGTTAGGCAGAGCAATTAAAAATGATGGAGAGAAAAAACTAATTACATTTTATGTAGTGATAAATAAAATAATTATAAAAGGAAGTGGAAAACTAGAAATTTTTATGCATAGAAACTAAGGTCCCAGAAAAACTTTTTGAATATTTAAGCGAAACAAACCATACCTGCTGAATATATCTATCTGATTAAAGATTTCAGGATCAGTGTTTAGTTTGTTATAAGAATAGCATATACGGTATAAGGGACTACGGCGAGCTCTGTGAGTCCTACACAGAGGTTTGTAAAAGATAAAGTTTTTAATGCATTAGTTAATTGAATGACTAAAATTAGTACCGTACCTACTATGTTTCCAGTACCTGATGACGTTTTAGGGTATTAACATTAAAAACATGGTCAATTGGTCATTTTGAACTATTATTTTCATTTATATTTTTATTCTTTATTTTTAGTCTTTGACTAAAAAAATTGTATGCAGTGTAAATAACATTCATGAAATACGCACCTGTTTGCTCGTAACACAACAGTACAAACGTAAATATCTACTGCTAAACAATATTGTAATAAGAGGAGTCGTTACCGAAATAATTATAACGCTGACGAAGCTGTCATGTGAAACAGTAAACAAGTGAAGTGATTGCTCGTACATTTAGACAAGATCTCCCAGGACTTTGGCAACGCTTAACGAATTTGTTCCAATTTAACGCTTGTCACCCGGAGCTGATAACTGTTTTGAGAGCGTGGCGCCCAATTCTGTTCATTTGCGTGGCATTACATCTCCCTGACGAGGTCAATTTCATTTTGGAAGGTAATTTTTAGGGTTCCGTTCTGTACAAACACAGGCTCGCTTCCTCACTGGAGCACACTCATAACATCTTTGCTCTCAAGTCATGCATGATCAATCTCAACTATTGTGATTAGTGTCTTAATCGCGATAAGGTATCACGATTGAGACACTCCTTATGGGGGGCGACTGGAGCACTCACATGACATTTTGCCACCAACTACATGCTCCACAAAATACAATTTTCCCCTACACGACCTTGCCGCGCATGTGGTGAAGGCCAGAAATCGATAGAACATCTTGTGTGTCAATGCGATGCCCTGGCTAGGATCAGAATGAGCCTTCTGGAAGTGGCGTATCCAAGGCCAGAAGAATATAGGCTCTATCACCCCAAAGATATAGTGACGCTTATGGCAGCTTTATTCAGGACGTTGGAAGAGTGAAGGCAGGGGTGGCACAAAAGATCTCGAAGAGTCGAAGTGCATCGTGGCATAGTCACGGCCCCATGATAAGATAAGATAGGGTTCCGTATCCAAAGGGTAAACAGAACCCTATTCCGTCTGTCAAAAAGCTGTACCTATCTCATGAACCGTGATAGTTGGACAGTTGAAATATTCACAGATGATGTATTTCCGTTGTTTTTGCTCGATATTGGTAACGACAACAGGTAGACGCTTGTTTATACATAATGGTACGGAACCCTTCGTGCGCGAGTCCGACTCGCACTTGGCCGGTTTTTTAATACAAGATGGGTGTCAAACCATCCTACGACCGGTAGTGGTGTTAGCCTGTTTCCAGAACAAATAGAAAGTGAAGTGAAGGGACTTCCGCAAAAAAAACTTTATATTAGATGAGTAGAATAGTACCTTGGTTTAATGGTTTGTTGCTTTTAGTGTTTTAAAGTCCCAACGTGAAGCACCCAGGGCTCGTCAAGCAAGCATTTTTAAAATTATAAACTTGCGTCCAAGTCTCTATTGATCATTACTGCTAATTGCTTCTGTCGTAATGTCTGCAATAATATTTCCTTTCTTTTGAGAACCATGAAGTATTTTTCCGTTCCACTCCAACATGACCTTAACCCCAGCGCTTTGTTTAACGGCCACCATTTTACAAATTGCCCTGCTCCTACGGCTATCGTCGTAAGTTGGCAGCCGTTAACCCGCGGAGTAATGAATGGTCCAATCAAAACGGGGCTGGGCAAGACCTTTCCCTGGACGAATACGGTACTAAGGAGCCATTAAACTTTATATTGCTTCGTACAAGTATGGCAGTTTCTATCCGTAATATTTTAAGTAGTAGCAAACAATCTGATGGTCTACCAGATGGTGAGTCACCATTCAGTGATATCAAGGAAATCAGTTGATCTGAATATCTTCTATGAGATTCTTTCTTCTATCTTCTTATGAGATTTCTTTTAGGAATAAGCAGTTCCCTTGTACTCTGTTGTCCTTGTTTATGTTTTCATTGTTGTTTTTATTGTGTGTACATAAATTATTAAATAAATAATAATAAATAAATCTTTCCGATGCCAGTGGTAAACAAATATAGCCATCAAGCGGCGTTATCCCTCCTTAGGGCAATGGCAATTGAAAAATCAATTGTGTTTGGAATCTGATGATAGACGGATTAATGCGCTTTGATGACATTGCAACGTTCGAGAAATTAGTGATAGAAAGCGAACGGAGAGCGTGCCCGACGGTAACAAACATACGGGCCCGGAGAAAATGACTATTTTGCTAAGTTGCAGCTGTTATTCATGGGCATATCTTAGAGAGTACTGGAAATTCAATATGGAAGTCATCTTGCCTATGAGAGTTGTAGTATTTAAAAAAGATATCTGAAAAAAGGATGCTCAGCAAAGTAATTAAAATAACCGCCTCTGTGGTCGAGTAGTTGAGACCACCGAACTCAGATCTAGAGGTCCGGGGTTCGATTCATTCAATAGCAGAATTATCTGAGCTTTCAAAGTGCTTAAGGGGCTACCTCGTGCACACTAGCGACACCAATTGATTGTTATTAATTATGGTGAATTTAGAACATAATAAACAAAAACGCTTTAGAGAATTGCTAAAGAACGGTATTTGTAATTTTTAAAGATGTATCTTGTGTAAAGTGTCTACCTATAAGTAACCAAATTTTATTATTATTGTTAAAAGTGGCCACTTTCGGCAATAATGAAAAAATAGGTTACATTTAAAGGAATATCATATACCGAGCACATCTCGAAAAATTACAAATACCATTCTTTAGTCATTCACTAAAGCGTTTTTGTTTATTATGTTCTATATTCACCACAATTAATATAAATCAAGTGGTGTCGCTAGTGTCGACGAGGTAGCGCCTTAAAAATAACAACGATATTTTGGAAAAGCAACCGTATTACTTCAGCACTAGAATCAACTGTCACTTGTTGAAAATTTAAGTGATGCTAAAATAACATCCGTCAATAACAATTACAAGTATCTAAAGAAAGAAAACGACGAAAAAATCTATACTCCAGGCGGGACTCGAACCCGCGTCTTCTGATATCCGGCCAGGCGCTGATCAGAAGACGCGGGTTCGAGTCCCGCCTGGAGTATAGATTATTTCATCGTTTTCTTTCTTTATTTGTAATTGTTACAAAGTTACAAACAAGTAGGCGTTTAAACGAATCAAAAACACTAAAATGTGACAACATACGACTCTATCATTGTAGTATTAGAATTGGTTTACTGAAACAATGCAGACATTTTTTATCACTCTGAGAGCTCAGTTGATTTTAATGCTGACGGTACTACCTCAGTCAGGCTTATGTATATTAAAATCTCTACTTAGTAAAATTAGAAGAAGCTTAAATATGGCATGCTGTGCTTGCTATTAATAGTATGTTATTGTTAAAATACCTGTTGTATTAGTTATAGGGCCATAAAAAATGTTTACGTTACGATTAGCACGAAATTTGAACGTGCGTCAGATTATGATAGCATATTAAATGGTTTCGAGTGAAAATTCACAAATTATCGCATTTAATTTTCATACAAAAACAGCAGTAAGTAAGCAAACAGAGGTAAGGAATCGGCATATAAGTACCTATATTTGTATATCTCTCATCATTTTCTTCATTCTATAACGTACAATTAAAAGTTGAGAAGACTTTGTTACTCATTATAGCTTAAATAGATAAAAGATTCACAAGATCAACGAGAAGGCAACAGTTCAAACAGAAAAAAATTGTCTGTTTTAGTAACATTTCAAAAATTAAAACCGACTCCAAAAACTGAAAATGATAAAATAAATAAATTTTAGTAGGTACTTATCCCTTAGGAACATATTTTTGGAGTCGGTGCTTCTCTGTCTATGGTTTCTGGAAACAACTCAGCACCAACTCCAAAAATATGTTCCTAGGGGATGAGTACCTACTAAAATTTAATTATTTTATCTTTTTCAGTTTTTGGAGTCGGGTTTAATTTTTGATTAATTTTTTTTTTCTTAATTTTTAGTGTTAACTTTTGAAGATCAATGCTAGATGGGTGACCGTGAGCTTATATTGTTTTCTACTATCGTATCATTTCACTAAAAATTCATAGGAAAGCAAAAATCCGCAAATTCGCATACGTAGACGACTTAATTTTTCCAGTTTTTTTTTATTTAAAAACCAAACTACCCAATAAATTTTCAAAAAATTTTTATGGGACCAAATGGCAACAATTCCGCATCGAACAAAAAAATAATCATCAATATCGGTTTACCCAGTCAAAAGTTATGAGGTAACAAACATAGAAAAATAAAAAATAAAAATAAAACATACAGACGATTGATAACCTACTCCTTCTTCTGAAGTCGGTTAAAAAAATGTCATATTAACAGAAAAAAAAAACAAATGAAGCCATGTAATGCAGCCGCTTCTATGTACAGCTTTGAACGTATAGTAATATCATTGAAACCAACAATAATTACCTCCCATTAATTAAAAGAACGCGAAACTGCTCAAAGTTCTCATGAAATAAGCCTATGTTACTAAAGGTATTGTTAAATTTGTTTTTCAACACATATTGTAGTATCTTTTATACTATTATCAGAATTAAGAGTACGAATGTCGCACGACTTTCCATGCAAACTCCTGAGTTGAAAGTATTGCACAGAATAAGCAATTTCGAACAATTTTGACTTGCTATTCAAGGTATTAGCAAGTCAGGCTGGTCTAAAAGTTGTCAAAGGATTCTTCTAAAAGTCTAATCATCATCATCATCATCACCAGCCTATATATACCTACGTCCTACTGCTATGCACAGGGCTTCCTGCATGGGACACAAGAGGAGTTGCCATAGCATCACCACGCTGGCCCAATGCGGGTTGGTGGGTCAAAGCGGTTGCAGTAACAACCAGGACCAACGGCTTAACGTGCCTTCCGAAGCACAGAGAAGCTCGAGATAACAAATTTTAATTGACCCATCCTGGATCGACCATGGCGATAGTTGCTTTGTTTTGAAACGAAACCAGAGCGCAAAAACCACTACGCCACCGAGCTCCTATAAACATTTTTAAAAGTCCAGTATGAGGTAATTATTGGCGTATGAAACGTTAAAAATTGTTCTTTACTCAACTTTAATACTGTTTTTCAGAAAAAATCCTCTAAAATAATAAAAAGCATGGCCTGAAGCATTCAAAATTTATTCTTGTAATATCTCAGCTTAAAGACTAAGGAGCTCACTGCCCAAGAAAATAGTGGGTCTGTGATTTATATTTGGCGAACATGCAGCCAGTGTGTCACACAGCTCTACACGCGACGCACATACAATATCCTCAGCGATGCTCATTACGAAACGTCTGTTAGAAGCGCAAACAACTGTAATGCTAAAATGGAACTTATTGCAAGCACTCAAAGGTGATTTGCGCAGAAATATCTCGCAGTTTATGTGTGAGTCGGTACATCCGTGCGGTGGAAGAGGGAAGCGGCGCATAACTAATTACATATTGTTTCTGTTGTGGTTCCAAGCGTTTTAGTACTAATTATACTATTGTGCATTCTATTGCAGTTAGATCTTAGGATTTGTAGTTGTATTGTAAAGGTATTATTAAGCCGGCATATAGAGATGGAGGTGTGACTTCACAGCGTGAGAAAAAAAGACAACAATAGCTCACGAGCGACTTATTCTAAGTGATAAGGTATGGTAAAGGGTTACCGCCGCCTATTGAAACCTGCAAGAAAATCACTTGATATTGCAGGTGCGTTGTCACCCTGAGGCCTAAGATGAAATGCCTTCCATGCCCAGTAATTACACTGGCTACCTTTCCCTTCATCCGAAACACAGCGAACTGTTTCACGTCTGAAATAAGAAAGGCGGTGGTACCTACCCAGGCGACCCTACATACAAATTGAAAATAATTCGGGGGTATTTTTCTTTTTTTTGTAAAACTATGTACAACATGCAAGCTGATGGGGCATCTGTTGGTTAGTGGCTGCCGTCGCAGCAACAAGGAAAAAGTCACTTGGAATTGCATTGAGACATCCTGAGGCCTAATGCCTTTCATGCCCAATAATTACACTGGCAACCTTTCCCTTCCCTTCAATCCAAAACACAGCAAACTGTTTTGCGGCTGAAATATTGAATCATGTACCAGTCAGGTGGTTATAAAATGATCGCTTCATTGAGGAATTATCCACAGTGAAAAGTCATCACTCGTCGGAAACTAATTTGGTGTTTCCGTCAGCTATACACAATATTTGGCACATCGCCATTGTGATTTAGATACAACATTTAATATTTTCAGTTGGGGTTTGGCATTAGTGCAATTAAATTTGTTTTTTATGCACAACAATGGCAAAGTGCATGATTACTGGCATTTTTTCACTAGTGGTCACCCGCAGCTCAGCCCACGTCGATGTAAGTTACTAAAAATTATCCTTATGTCCTTACCAAGTTGTCCTCTCCAAATCGATTCAACGGCATAAGCATAAATTGGTAACAGACAGACATTTAGATAGATGGCATATATTATATTAGTATGGATATCGAAGGTACGATTTGAGGACCTTCAAGACAAAGACTATTTCTTTCCAAAGGCAGATCATGCACTTACGATTTCTATAATGTTGCAATTCAATAGGCTGTGAAGACTACCTTCCAGGCAACCCACATGCTTAAAAATGACAGACATTATTCTTTGAGCTAAGCTCTTCAAGAAGCCTCTAGCCTCTTTGCGTAGTAGTTTGAGCACTTTGGTTTCAAAGAAACTTTCGGCATGGTCGATCCAATGGGTAAACCAAAATTTATAATATCGAGCTCCTCCGTGCTTAAGAAGGCAGGCTAAGCCGTTGGTTCCGGTTGTGACTGCAACGGGACAGCATGGTGGTGTTATGGCCCAAACTCAACCTGCAAACCCAAACAAAACAAAGGCCTGGGCTCAGCAGTGGGACGTATATAGGCTGGTGATGATGAATTTGGATGTTAGAGGATTCTTGTCACCCAGTAATGCCCTGATGTAAAAATAGGCCGATGAGTATAAAAGCGGTCCCCGACTAGCTAGGTGTTAGCTAGGTGGAAGATGTATGTTTATGTTGATGATAGAGCGAATTCAGCTACATATAAGCCACATGGAGATCCAGAAAACATTCTATATTAGCCTGGCCACGAAATCACCGCACGCGCGTCCTGCGTCTCGCGTCTAGGCAACCACTGCGCGCTGTCTCGATGTCGGACTCGCAGCGCGTCATCGCGAGTGCGCAGTGGTTGCCGAGACGCCGCCGCCAACCGTTCCCGTGGCCAAACCGTAAGTAGTATACTTATCTACATATTTGTAGTATCAGAATTGCAGTGCTACAGCACGAGGCTGCAAGAGGCGCTGCTGTCTGTATTTCTTCTTAAAAAGGGTTTCGGCAGTTTCGGCAGCATTGTACTCCTCGTACAATGCTAAGTTAAGAGCTGTACGCAGATGAGATGTATAATTAGTGTTATTATTATACTTCCTACGCTTGCAGACGACCGCAAGTTAAGCGTTACGCGCCAGTTAGAAATTGTCTCTTATTACCACGGCAGTAACAGTTATTTATGCATGTACTTGTATTACTTATGATGACCAATCCTAGATCAACCATGACGATACCTTGGCTTTTGCAATCAAAACCGAAGCGCTTGAGTATATTTGCCAATATACGCCATCAAACTCGTAGTAACTGAATATTTAAAACTAAAACTGTGTAACTTTTCAGTTAATATGAGTTATGGCAAAGTATTTTATCTGTGTCTATATCCACTCAAAATTATTCTAAATACAACAAGGCGTTAAATACTGACATTTGAGATAAGTGTGGTGTATGTATGAATGAGTCGGCTCATTATAATTGTCTGAGTGGGCGTGCGTGTGGCTATGTTTGTGTGCGTGTGTTTGTCACTCTTCAGTGCTATTTGTTTATTATTTTTACCCGGTTCATTTTCAATGAGTAGTAGGTAATTAAGCCTCAAAATATTTAGGAAAGACTTAGAAACTGTCCACTCGTTTGAGTTCTATATCTTACGTAACTTCCGCTTTTACTTCTTATCAAAACATGACTGTGTTCGAATTATTTACAACAGAGTTGCTATAGTCCTTTTGAGAAAACTTGACAGAGAGCAGACGTGATAGTAGACTTTTACGGACCTCAAACCCCAGCACGTCTCATTTTTAGGTGATGAGCAACATCTTACTTATTATTACGGTGAGTTCTCTGAAGAGCTTTTTGACCTTATCCCACCTTCTCCCTTCCTACTCAGGACCACGCGTGCTGGTCTTCGGAGTCATCAATTTACTGTCTCCACCTCAACATCACGCACAAAGAAATTTAGTTCCTCGTTTCTTTGTCGCACTTCCAGAACTTGGAATTCTTTGCCAGCACATGTGTTCCCTCCTTCCTATAACATGGGTTCCTTCAAATGAGGCGTACAAAAGCACCTTTTGGGCCGGCAAGGTGGAGGCGGCTAGAGCAGTGTCTGAACTGCACTAGCTGTCTTCGCTTAGGGACTCTTCTTACGTCTTCACATCAGGTGGTGTCGAGTCATTTGTCGTACTTTGTACAAAAATAAATAAATATTAATTTAACAATTTCAGTACACACAAAATAAAGCAAATACGTAAACGCAAACAAGGAGAACATAGTTCAAAGGAACTGCTTATTCCTATAGAAATCTCAACCAGCAGCCAGTTCTTATTGTTTCCTTCCGCTTTTATTTGCAAAATAAGAACTTTCGTGCTTTTTACGCTACTTGTGTTATCATTTCAGTTTGATCACGAGTAAGAAAGATTTGCTTAGCGTTAAGAGTCTCTTAGCAATTTTTATCTCAGTCTTTGTAAAGGAGATAGAAAGAGACAAATGTCTTTAAGAGTTATCTCAGCCTAGGGAATAGTTAGTGAACATGGACAAAAGGTTTTCATCCTATTTTCCAACGTAGGGCACACTTATTCTTGTTTTGAACTTTAAGATTTTTTTAAATTGTTTATACCTACAGAATGTTAAAAGTAAATTTTAAGGATACCACTAAATCAGTTTGAGTTGTAGTTTAATAAAAAAAAAAGTTAACGTAAACAATTCTATTAAGTAAGGATTTTTGAATAACTAAACAAGAATAGCTTCAAAAGGTTAATGGGAATAGCTATAAAGGTTTTGATTACAAGCTGACGGCCCACCTGATGGTAAGCGGTCACCGCCGCCTCTAGACACCTGCAATAACAAGGAAAAATCACTCGATATTGCAGGTGCGTTGTCATCCTGAGGCCTAAAATGAAATCCCTGCCGTTCCCAGTTATAACATTGGCAGCCTTTTCCCTAAATCCGAAACACGGGAACTGTTTCACGGCAGAAATAGGAAAGGTAATGATGGTATATTAATATTTTCGTGTTTTATTATTGTTTAAACAAAATATTTAATAACCGAACAAAACACGGAAATTAAAATACCTCCGTATTTGGCGTTGATTTTGACTACCCCCGTGATAGGACTGTTTACTTTTTTTTAGTATCTATAGGACCAACTCTTAATGATGGTTAATAGGGTTAGTGGGAGTGTGCGAATATTACTATTATTCTAATTACCTACTCACAATTAACACAACTGATTGTAGATTTAGTATCAGAGAGCATCAGAGATTACTTACCATAAGTACCGTGTTTACAGCTCTCGTATACGCCACATACCCAGCCCATCTTCAATCCAATTATCCCAATGGATTTATCCCAAACTTCACCAAGGTTAGGGACACTTTATTTATAATAGCGATACGACACACGACACTGATTCCTTGGACAAGCGCCAAGGTATAACACTGAAATAGATTCTACTAAAAGAAATTGAGTTGTAGAGTTTTTTCATATTAATGTTTGAGATTGATACCGCGTGAGACATGTGGTGGGTTAATGGCGTAACCCTTTAAGATGGTGATTCATGAGGATGCCATGCCTTTAACGCTGATTTGAAGTTAAAAGCGAAGGTAAATAACTCAGTGACCAGTATTTGAGAGATCTTCAGTCGATTTACAAACATTCTTCATGAGGATTGTATGCTATTGGAGTAGCTGATTCACGAAAGCAACATAATTCAAGAACCACTCTTTATGAGATCTTCAATCAATTACAGAAATCTGAAACTGTTTACACTGTTTTAAAATATTACATTTCGCTGTATTAATGACTTCACATTTAAAAAAAACACATATAAGTACATTCTTACAGTAAATCATGTATAGTAATCTCATGTTGTCTTAACTTCATGATATTACTCTATAGATGATTTACTGAAGCTTCAGTAGAAACTGATAAATAAACAAACACATTTTTTTGGATAATCCCTACCGGTATTGGAACTCTTCTGAGTATACAGGGTGATGCCGTCAATGTGACAATAAATTTAAACATGGGCTATATTAGTCCATAGAAATGGTTTGCTACCTTCAAAAATATCGTATTCATTTGATAATTTCATGACATTTGTATGGAATATTGTAACGTTGGCAGCATTATTTCATACAAATGTCATGAAATTATCAAATGAATACGATATTTTTGAAAGTGGCAAACCATTTCTATGGACTAATATAGCCCATGTTTAAATTTATTGTCGCATTGACAGCACCACCCTATAGTATACCAGGTCAGACAATTCGATTACCCGACCGTCAAATGTAATATGTTATCTACTTCATTAGTTTCTTTCAAAGATATTATGATATTGCCTTATCATCGAAATAAGTTACAAGCTTGAGTGGAAAAAACTGAACCACCTTCTTAAAAGAAAACAATTTTAGTTAATTAACATTACGGTTTCAGAATATTTTCGACGAATTTCGCCTAACAATAGTCACGACGTGACAGGTGACATGACAGTTCATACAACGGGAAAAAATACCGGTCTTCCAGAATGTAGCAGTTAACAATGTCATTTTAAATTTGTAACATTCTGTAAAACTTTAAAATCTATGACATTTAATTTACGTAATGTTCGCTAGGGCTGATGCGATGACTGACATCTTGTAACTTTTAATTTAAACAAATTTTTTTGGCATTTGACTTTTATTGAATATTTGTGGAAAGCTTAACTCTTTACTATCTTATCTTATCACTGCCATTAGGCTGTGAGTATGCCAGGATGCACTTCGACCCTTTGGGATCTTTTCTGCCTCCTTTGCCTTCACTCCTCCCACGTCTCGAATACAGTTGCCATAAGCTTTATATCTTATGGGTGAAAGAGCCTATAATATTCTGGTCTTGGATACGCCACTTTCAGAAAACTCATTCTGATCCTAGCCAGGGCATCGCATTGACACAAAAGATGTTTCATCGATTCCTGGCCCTCATCACATGCCCTATAAGATTATGCAGGGGAAATTAGCATTTTATAGAGCATGTGGTTGGTGGCAAAATGTCCTGTGAGTGCTCCAGTCGCCCCCCATAAAGGACTTGGAGTGTCTCAATCGTGATACCTTATCGCGATTAAGACACTCATTACAATAGTTGAGATTGATCATGCGTGACTTGATAGCAAAGATGTTAGCAGCATGATAAGCAAGGATTTAACACGCGTTTAATTAGATGTTACATTATTATTATACACCCGACGTTTCGATTACTTCACGTCATCCAGTTGTATAAAAAAAAAAAATCGTGGTCACGGGAAGACTGAAGATGTCAAAAACTAAACTGAAGATGTAAATTGGTTTTATTTCAAATGTGTAGTACTAGCGAAATTGTAAGATAATACTATTCGTGAATTGTCCGCAAACGTCGGGAGGAGCTGAGCTGATGCGTAAGAGCAGAAAGAGGCTATACTAGTTTAATAGCTTCCATTTGGCTATTGAACATGAAAGACGCACCGTAGTCACCATAAGGTGCTTAATCTTACAGTTTCTTTAAATTATTTAATACTTAATAATATACAAAGAGTTTTACTGTCCGCTCTGGTTTCCATTTTAATTATTCCTTTAGGCTTAAAACCCAACAGATCACTAAATAATATTAATTTAGTATTACCAAACCATACATTTTTGTATTTTTCTCTGGATGACGCCAGGTCTTCTCTAAAATTTAGTAGGCATTAAGCTTTATTTTTACTTAATTTTCTATTAATATAATTTATATTCTATTTTATTTACAATTCAAAATTTCAAATTAAATCAGTATTAACATTGAATCATTAAATTGTCTGGAGAAGCATTTTCATATTAAAATATTGTTATTTGAATAACAAAAGCATTATTGGAAATAAACGGTTAACGAAGACACATTCTGTTCTTAATCACCTTTAACACTTGTTTGTTTGCTGAAGGCCAGCGACTTGACAAAATATTTAACGTCTCGGTATTTCAGAAAGGTAAATAATTCTCGTTATTTATTATGCTTCTATTTCTGTCTCATTTAATAATATCTATTTAATTAAAAAGGAAATTGATAGACACCCAAAGAGCCATCGATTGAAAAAAGAGTGTGGGAAACATGCAATTCTGTTCATTTATATCTTCTTCACGAAAATCGTATGACTTGGAAGTAGGTGATCTAAAGACTCTAAAGATCCAGGTTTTAATTCCCCGTGGGTAGAGAAATTTTCTGCTAGAAAGGAAATCACGTGACTGACGGGGGACCATCAGATGAAACAAGAGTGAAGCAATGAGTATTTCTGTTCATAAATTCAATTCGTCTATTTATCTCACAAGAGGCTTATGATTGACCAGCCAAAATACACTCTTGTGCGCGTGTATTTGAATCCAATATCTAAAGACTAGACTAACTGGTAGACAAGGTGGTAGTCCCGTATGTTGGGTCGTCTTCTACCCCCGCCTGTCTTATTTCAGCCGTTAAGCAGTTCTCTATGTTTCGGCTTCAAGGGAAAGGTAGTCAGTGTAATTACTGGGCATGGCAGGCATTTCACCTTAGGCCTCAGGATGACATCGCACCTGCTACACCAAGTGATATTTTGCTTGTTTTTGCAGGTGTCTGTTTAGGCGACGGTAACCACTTACCAACAGGTGGGCCGTCAGCTTGTTTATCATCCAGTTGTAGAAAAAAAACGACTCTGTAAGCAATAATGGCCTTAATGAGGCTATTGAAATTAATTTGGAGTTGAATCATAAAGCAGCATATATGTTTTAGATTGTAGGATTCTAAGGCCGACTTATATTAAAATGTAGTGCAATCAAGAAAGGAGTCTAGAAAGGTACTAGTGCCATATGATGCTACCCTTTTACAATGCTCCCTCTGACACAGATTAGATGTTAGTTAACACTATGACATCCTTTTTATTTTTCTTAATAACTGTTTGCCCTCATCTGTAACTGATGTTAAGGCGGAAGCGAGCTACTGGATTCCTCAATCACAGAGGAACTGGCTATCTTACCCCAAAATGTCGAATTACAACCTTAATAAGCGCTGCAATTTTCTGTTTCAACAATTTTAAATCACGTACCAAGAAATTTAGTAGCTCATTTCTTTGTCGTACTTCCAGAACTTAGAAAAAAATCTTTGCCAGCACACGTGTTCCCTCCTTCTTATAAGATGGGTTCCTTCAAAGCGCGAAAAAGCTCCTTTTGAGCCGGCAAGGTTTTTTGGCGGCTAAAGCAGTGTCTGAACTGCACTAGCTGCCTTCGCATCAGGTTGTGTTGAGTCATTTGTCTTGTTTTGTATAAAAAAAATGTATGGCATCGAAATTTGAAAGTATTACATTGGCCTACCTTTTGGCGTTTCGTAAATAAAAAGCATTTTGTAACAGCTAATTATGTCAAAAAAGAACATTCTGTGCCTACGCAAATGGATCTATAAAGGCAAATGACTCCACCAATAAATAAAGAGTTCAATAAACAAGACGCGAGAAAAGCATTGGAAGTTCCCTATAAACTTCGAAAAACTGGCCAAGTGCGTGTCGGGTCAGGTGTAGCGTAGAGTTCCGTAGTTTCCCGTCACGTATGCAGATTTTAAAGGGGGCCTGTTGCTTGGTAGCTACTGTTAATAACTACATTAATCAGTTCACAGTTCAATGACTAATAGTAAATTAGCACTTTAGAGTTTAGAATATTGCGAACGGATCTCTGAATCGAAAAATATTTTCACACAAGCATAATATTTTGGAACGACCTATCCATTGACACCCACAATCAATGAGAAAAATAAGTTTTTTTAATTTATTTTTTATCAAGCGCTTTGTAAATTAAAATCTTAAAAATGTAAATTAAAATAAAATTACAGCGTTCTAGTACCTTATAGTGCTAGAAGTGTCTGAGCTAAGCTGCAGACAGACGGACTGACTGGCTAATGGAAATGGCGAAACTATAAGCGTGTTTATTGCCTACGGGACCCTAAGAGACGAAGACTAATTACCATAGGTCACATTTTTTTTATGTAATTAATTCAGTTTTTTTTAAATTTAATATAAAACAACCCCTACTGCACAAATTTTAAAGCTTATGTTCATTTGTGTGTAAAAAATTGTCCTCTTGATACATAAACATGACTTCTTCCTTCCTTTTGGAGGAAACCTGTAAATCCTGGGTAAAACAACTTTGGTAGAGCTCTGGCTACCAAGGCAACCAAGGCGAATAGCATTGAAGTTACCGGGGAGTTCTGGTGGGTATTTCCAGTGCTGTCACGATCAGGCACTGAGCGCCCCGACATACGCCCGTCGCTTAGCCAGCAGAGGTTAGGTCTGTAAGCGGATTCCTTCCGGAAAAAAAGGTAAGTAGATAGCCTGGTAAGTACGTAAGATGACCAAATAGATCGGCTGTGACATACTGAAATACATGAAAAAATATCAGGCATCTATTTTGCCATCCTGTCTACAGAATTCTAATATTCCGGAATATTTTTATCCCAGGCCGATTTCACGGGGACATTTTATTTCATGGGCCAAGATAATAATTCTGGCACGCCGCCATTTCTTATTATTCATGGGCACATTCTATTTTTGGGTAAATATTATTGCTTCAGATTATTTAAGTTGTCAGTGAGTTGTGTTTTTCTGTTGGATAGTGGATTTTAGCAATACAAACACTACTGACACTTTAAATGAGAAAACATGCGTGAAACTACTGAACCAGTTGTAAAGAACATTAGCAGTGCCTCGAGTGTAAGTTTTACGTCAACAGTAAAGGCCCATTTGTGTGTTGTAAGTTTCTTGCCTGTAGCATACAATTATATTGAAGAACGAAATGATTTGCATAGCGTCGGGGATAGTGCTAATCCGCGAATCTACCATACGGAAAGGCCGCGTATCTGCAATAGATCCAGTTTTACAGAAGGTTAAAACTTAAAAACATTTTTATTTCAAAGAATTTTTAGCTCATTTTTACAATGAAAGTAATTATTGATGTGTTCTATCTCTTGTTAGGAAAATATAAATCCCTGAAAGTAGCACGCAATCAAGATTTTGCGTGAATTGCCCGCGATAACTTAAATGGGCAACATTTGTCAGATACGCGGAATTATCCAATGCTAGTTACGCGGATTTGCAACATATTAGACTAAGGAAGTCATTTCCAATTTAATTATATGCTACAGGCAAGAAACTTGCATTGCGTAAATAGGCCTTAACAACAGAACAGGAACAGTTCGCTGTGTTTCATTGAAGGGAAAGGTAGCCAGTGTAATAACTGGGCATGGACGGCATTTCATCTTAGGCCTCAGGATGACAACGCACTTGCAATATCGAGTGTTTTCTTATTATTGCAGGTGTCTATAGGCAGCGGTAACCGCTTACCACGAGGTGGGCCGTCAGCTTGTTTGTCATCTAGTTAAAACGGAGCTATTTATATATGGTGTCAAAATATTTCTTTTTTAAATCCGTTTATTTTTGAATATCCAATTTGTCAATTAAATTCGGCTCGCGTGCGCTATCGTTGTCTTATTTCCCCGCGATGAGAAGCCATATATCTATCTCTATCCCTCTGTCTCGAACGAAACAACATTCACGAGGTGTTGCCTAAAATGGGTCACAGTTGTCTAAAACAAAGAATAGTAAACAAACGGAGTTAATTGCCGCAGCGACGTAACCTTGGCTTGGAGAAGCTGAAAGGGTGCCCAAAATAGAATATCACCAAGCTTAATGAGAAGTACCCGTATTTCGTCATTCAACGTAGCATTTTCAACGTTTTCACTTACCTAAGCTTAGATAAGTGATTTTGATGAAATCTATTCAGATAGTTAAATATTTAAGGATCTGATTAAAATTGAGCTTTTAAAACCTATCAAAACAGTGAAATGCAATAATTTAATACTGGATACAAAAAATAGTTTTTGCATGAAATAACTCGAGGGAGTGGACATCATGCAAAATATTAACCAGTAAACTCCCACATTTTTTAACAATTACAAATAATTCTTAATTTTTGATTTTAACATTATTATAAATGTTTGAAAAATTACTTAGTAATTAAAATAGAATAAAACATTTTTCAAACATTTATAATAATGTTAAAATCAAAAATTAAGAATATTTGAAAGCACTGCCCCAACTTAACCGAATCGTAGGTATTTGTAAAAATACTCGTTTCGGATGTTGAAATAGAATATTTCGACATTGTAGGGTGGACGTTAGCTCATAAACGCAAATAAAAAATAGACTAGAAGAATTTCACAGGGATATCCCAAGTCCTGGGTGGCTCAGTGGTCAGAGCAGTCGCCCGGATCGCGAAAGGTCGCGAGTTCGATTCCTGCCTCAGGACGTGAAATTTTTCTAGTTTTGTTCTATTTTAATTACTAATTACAAATAAAGAAAGAAAATGATGAAAAATATATGCTCCAGGCGGGATTTGTAATTGTTACAAAAAAGTAGGCGTTTAAACACATCAAAAACATTAAAATGTGCTCACATTTTTTATTATTTATCTGCATCAACGTACCTGAAAAGAGCAAAAAAAAAACATTAAAATCAAACATGATTGTTTACTTAAATAAATGAATTATATAAAAGACGTCACAACACAGAATTATACTTTATTGTATGGTGGGCAATGAAGTGTTATACAAGGTAGTGCCGACAATGCCACAATAAATCAACATCAATGCGACAGTAAAAATTATCAAATGAATAAGATATAATTTGGAAGTTGCAAAACATTTCCATGAACTATTAAAGTCCATGTTTTAATTTAGTGACGTATTGATGGCACCACCCTGTATAGTGGGGTTGACGAGCTCAGTGGAGTAGTGGTTTGAGCGCACTGGTTTCTATTACGAAAACAAAGTAGCGCAACTAAAACGTTCGCCATTTAGGAACAAGCGTTCGCAGCGCCACTTGCAATAGTTTTGCGTTGCCAACCCCACTCAAATGAATGAATGAGTGAGAATGAATGAGAAGAAGTTTATTTAGTGCATTACACATACATAAATAACAACAGATATGAAAAAAAAAACACATTTAAATGCACCAAAAAGGTCTCCGCTCAGTATAACGACTGGGCACTTGAAGATTGCGAAGACACTGGTTTTCTGCGGAAGCCTTGCGAAAAGCGCAACCCTGCGCAAACATACAGCATTATACCATGTACAATAACAATCAAAAACAAAACATATATTTTTAAAGGAATACAAGAAGTTCAAAGCAAAATCCTTATTTTAAATATAAAAACATTTTAATGGCACACAATAATTATTACAGTGGGCAAAAATATATAATATTCAGGTTGGTGCTGTCAATGTGACAATAAATTGAAAATCAGACAACAAATCATCATCATATACGTCCCACTGCTGATCACAGGCCTTCCTACATGGAAGAAACACATGAGGAGTTTGGGCCATTACACCACCACGCTGGCCCAATGCGGGTCGATGCGGTTGCAGTAACAGCCGGGACCAACGGCTTAACGCGCCCTCCGAAGCACAGAGGAGCTCGAGATTATAAATTTTGGTGGACCTATCCCGGGGTCGACCACGGCGAAAGTTGCTTTGCTTTCGTATTCGAGACCAGAGCGCTCAACCTAATAAGCCGCCGAGCTCACAGCTCTATAAAATGTTTATTGTTTGTAAAATTAGAGAAGTTGGAACATTTTTTGTGCATTACAATTTTTTACTAGTCAGAATCGGATCATGTCATTTCAGTTGGTAAAAACTTTGAAATTGGTCGCCATTTTGAGAGCTATGGATGGTGGGGAGGGGAGTCAACTAGATAATAGATTGTTAATCATTTTTATCTAAGTGAGCCCGACTTATCCTAGAAGTACTTGTTGGCGCAAAGTTTTTATCCATTTCATTTTGATGTTTAGGTCTTTCGGAAATTTGTGAATTCCAACATTTTAAGTAATAAATAATGTTAAATACACCCTTCGTTCTGACAGATATTTTGGAACAATTGTACGCAGTGCCACATTAAAAGTTATCAAGCCCATTAGCTAAAGTTTTTATTACACAAACTCAGGAAAAAGTGGAATATACTGTACTTTAAAGTGACCGACCGAAACCGCCAAATCGACCACGTAACATGCATTAGCGAACACAGCTGTCATTATGATAAGTGCAGTTTTAAATTTATTTGAATAAAATACGACTCCGTAAAGGTTTGACGCACGAGAGTTTGACGCACGCTAGTTCGAAATAATAGGTCTTTATAAAAATTGGTTGGAGCTCTCGTGTGAACGAGCGTTTGAAGGATCATTTTATTTTCCAGGTTACAATTCTAGCCTAACAAATATTTTTTAAGGACGTAACTATCATTTCGAAGTATTTCGAACAAGTTATTCGTTACGGATTGGAAAATACATAATCATTTAAAATGATACGATCAGTCAAAAAATTAAAACTAAACATCTTTGTTAAAAATGTTTGCGTTCAAGTACAAAACCATGATTACAGATAAGCATCGGTATCAATTTGTAATTTCTTAACTATAATCGGATAGTTAGATGTGCCTAGTTCCATTGCCTGTTACTTTGATGTTAAATTTAGTGACATCAATTTAGAATACAAATAATGAACCCACTATCGAACTTCATGGTAAGTTCTGAGATGAAATCAATCTATCTGTTTGTATGGACAAAAGCTTTGATAACATCCCCGGGCGAAATGTGCTGATTGGAAATAACTAGAGTGCTCCAGTAGTGAAACTCAGTAACGTTGGGCTTAAAAACTTTCAGTGAATGGTTCTAATTATATCTTTTCGTGAATATCACGATTGTATAATTAACCGTGAATTTTAACCCTTTGGTATATTTTGTGTCTCTCCTGCGTTGCCCTGGAGCTGTCATTATCCTTGCTTAATCTTTGGATGTGTTAGACCGGTCTCATATTTTGGAGGTTTTCGCAAGTTGGGTGATTGATTCTGGGTAATAAAGATCATTGCTCTTGTGACACCTCTCAGGCTCATTCCAATGTGGCCCAAAAGTCATGCTGTAGACAATGTACTTTACAATCTCAAGCCAAATTTCTGGTTGTTGTAAAGTATAGCAATATCTTGTAAGAATGTCTTTAAAACTATATAATTTATGACTTTTGTGTGTCTTCTACTTTTATCTTTTCTCTGCGAAGAAGTTGCTACTATCCTTACTTTATTTTTGGGCAGAAAGAGATTGCAGATGGCTTGAGATATGAAAATAGCAGAAGACTCGTTCTGGTTCTTAATCTTTTCAAGCCCAACATACAAGACACAATTAAATTTTAATTGTTTAATTCATAAAGTACATTTATGAAGTATGGGCGTTCAAGGATTAACAGAGAAATACACCGATTTGTCCTAATAGGGATATTGACAAATTTAGGAAATGTGTTTCATATTCTTAATTTTTCATTTTAACATTATTATAAATGATTGAAAAATTACTTAGTAATTAAAATGTATAACTAGAAAAAAATCATAGGGATATCCCAAGTCCTGGGTGGCTCAGTTGGTTAGAGCAGTCGCCCGGATTGCGAAAGGTCGCGGGTTCGTTTCCCGCCTCAGGACGTGAAATTTTTCTAGTTTTACATTTTAATTACTAATGTGTTTCATGTTCATGTGTATATTATATCCCGAAATCATGATCATTATTAATATGAAATTACTAATGTTTTAAATACCTACCATAAATTTACTTATATACAGTACAGTTTTAAATTTAGCTCTAAACGCCAATACATGTCACCTGACCGCTGTGACATCACCTGATACCAAACAATATTATGTTGCAATGGTGGTTTATATGGATTTCCTTATGACAGAGTCTGATGCTAACATCAAGTGGCGTAATACGATTGGTGTTCGCTGTCACGTGACCTAAGGGTGATTTAATTCGTTTTTTTATATATTATTATTGGAATTCCTTAAGACTACAATATAGTACTGTGTTTCTTAGGATTTCTATTATAAAAACTACCATTGTGCGTCAACATTATACTTTATTTTGAATAGAATCTACATCCCTATTCTGTAAGATTATGTTTCTATCTTTTGTTTGGGTGGCTTCAAAAAGAAATTACTATGTTTTCAATAATCCATGAGGATTATTGAAAAACATAGTAATTTCTTTTTGAAGCCATTTCTTTTTGTAAGAGAACTGAGGTGGATTATTGTTTGTTTATGAAAACAAACAATAATCCACCTCAGTTCTCTTACACGACACTTCTCTGACTAATTTGAATGTTGACTCCATCATGATGTACTTTACAATGTCAATCCAGCTTTTCGCGAACTACCCGCTAATATGCAGTTGTCGTTTATGACTGCATCGTGAGATATCTATCATATACGAGTATTATTATGTTAGTTTCAACGTTTTCTAAAACTCTAATTTTAATAAGCATGTTCAAACATAAATATTATCACAGCTATTGATTCATCTCATCGGCATCCTATTAAAGAGTATTTTTCAATGTCAATATTTACACATTAAGATAAATAAAGACGTAAACGTTGTTAAATTGGTTAATGTAGAATAAATACTATTAAAACACTTACCATTTTAAATGTACAATCAACAGCACATCAAGCATTACAATTGGGGTGTTGCCTAAGTTTGAATTTGGCGCTATTTTTCACAAATTCGGAAAGTATACGCTACTTTTACCCTTAAAAACAATTCAAACTTACAAGATATGGAATAGTGTTGAAGTTGTACTGTTTTGAAATTTAAAAAAATGGTCAAATTTATATTTTTAATACATCAAAAATGTTAATGATATTAGATTGCTGTCATCAATTAAAACCACTATTATTATGACAACTATTAATAAAAACATACTTAATACATAGTTATTATCAATTTTGTTGGTATTCCCATACATTTCTCAGTAATATGGGAACATGTGACGTCACTTGTTCCGTAGATTTTCTATGGAGCGTTTTTTGGCGATGCGCCGCAACACAGCAAACATACCACTGTATCTGTGAAAATATTGATCTTAGACATACTTTTTCTTTTGCAATATTTCTTTATCAGTTATAAACTTCTTATTTATGAAATAATAAAAAAGTTGTCAACTACCCTATTCAACCTTGAGGACGCTCCTACACAGTTTGTAATAGAGATGACTTTCGTAAAGCACCTGTTACACCTGCTTCATATCGAGCGTAATGAAAACATATTCCAAAAATAAAATAATGTTTAAATGTCTCGCTTATCTTTGTAATAATGATCGGATAAAGAGAACAGTCGTTTCGATTATGTTACTATTACTTTCATTGCACTTCAATTAGCGTAACTAGACAGCAATGACTTTGACTTTGAATTATAAATTAGAAAATACGTAAAACAATCAAACTCACTGACTTGGCTCATAGGATTTGCAAGTTAAAGTGGCAGTTGGCAGTGCACAACGGGTGCTGGCGGACTAGAACCGTTGCGTGCAGAAATCTATGGGGCAGACCTTTTATTTTCGATAGGAGAAACGCATATCGCACTATCCCGCCTTCCGGGGAAGCAGACAGGGGAGTGTGGGGCCCACTAAAACTCCCATCGATGCACCCTCTGGTCCATTATCTGGCGGCGACATGGGCAACCAAACGGCATAGCGTCCGTCTTGCCATCAAAGCGGTTGGCCGGTTTACGGTCTCGTCTCAGCAGGGATGATGGAGGAGACCTTCGTCCAACAGTGGACATCGTAGACTGATACGATGACGATGACAATATCTTTTAGAAACGTCAAGTTGATTAACTCGAGCTAATCTATGGATTTTTGCAGAAAATTAGGGCTATTTCAATATTATAATCAAAATCATTTATCCTACTACTAAATGTTCACTGTGTCAAAACTTTATAAGCATTCGATCCCCCAATGATAAGCTGTCTCAATCTGTATGTTTGTCTTGAGATATATTAAACTTGTACACGTATGATTCTCTGTTAACCAGTCTTGCGAAAAACAATAAAGAAAATAAGAAAACAAGCGCATACTTTGTCTGACGGAAGACAAACATAGTCGTATTTTATCAGGCAGACCAATTTCTTAAGATAATCTGAGTTCAATGGGCCTTATTCTGGGAACACACTTTAATTCTAAATTTAAGTACGGTAGGTATATCTCTTTCTCGCAATAAGTAATAGGAAAAAGATAGCAAGAATCTGTTTAGAGCTGTCACTTAAATTTAGATAGATTTCAAAGAAACCATAGACAATTTTAGACGGCATGTACGGAGGTGCTTCCTAAACACTGCATTTTATCACGTTCAATAAGGTCAAAAATTGAACGCACGTTTCTAAATGTCAAATTATATGACAGCCATCCTTTCCGTATTCATTTTGAGAGAAACAGATGCGCTGAACTAAAATTAAGACTTAGCGTGTGTTCTCCAGAATTAAGGCCAATGTCACGGTAATAGAGTTAATATTTTATTTGCGGTTGACAACGCATCAATAATGACACTAGATTTTAACTGACCTTCATCATCATCATCATCGTCATCATCACCAGCCTAAACACGTCCCACTTCTGGGCACAGGCCTTCTTACATGGGAGAAACACTTGAGGAGAATTATCCACAAACCAACCTTATTTAGGCTCATTAGAACTTTTTATCAGTTTTACTTTGTTTCAATATAATGTCTTGTATGTTTTTTTTTTATTTAATTTTTTTTTTTTTGGTTTTCTTTTTGTTTTTGAAGTAGGCCGCTGTGTTTTGGTAATTTGAGAAAATGATAAATTAACATCCCTTATACTCAGAATTTTAATGCACCTGCAGTTGTTGACAGTATTTATTCTTGCTGGTGTCTGAGGTTTGAGTACACACTTGTACCACGGTAAAATATACTGAAATTCAATCCTAATCCTTCGCCCTTCCTTCTTAGGAGTCAGTCTTCAAAGTTATCAATTTTCTTCCTCCACCTCAACGTCATGCACAAATATACTCTTTACTGTCTTACTTTCAAAACTTGAAATTCTTGGCTAGCACATTGTGTTTCCTCCTTCTTATAATGTTATTTCTCTACATACTGTACGTTCATGTGCATTAACTGTCTTCACACTTGGACTCTTCTTACTCGTATCGCTTCTCATCAAGTGGTGATGAGTTATTTTCCGTGCTTTGTTGTTGATCTCGTCGTAGCCATGACCATTGAAACTCGATTAAAGTCAAAACTAAGCGTTCAGTATATTATTTTAATACTCATAATATTAAAGTGAATATCAAGGTTTCAATTAACATACTGCTTCTCATAACTCAACTGGATAAAAAGAAAATATGAAAGGCAAGTTTGCTTAGGCTTCACCCTCTCATGTTTGTCTCTCTGGAGCAATATTCACGGTTGTTTGAGGAAAGAGGTAAAGTAGTTTAATTATTGCTGTAGGGATCTTTCAGCTTTTCGAAGTAAACCATTTTTTGTTTGTCATTTTATGTAGCAACAAAATCGTTATTCATATGTTATGATAACATTAAAGGAGCATTTATTGCCTGAAGAGACAATAATTAATGGTAGTTTTCTGTAACGACATCGAACTGTCCACGGCAAGTCTCAACCCGCAAACTAAATCATAGTGTGGTCCAAGCTCTAAGATTTTCAGATTTATTGGATTAATCTTGAGCATTTCCACCTTACACAAGCTAAATGAAGCTACTTGGCACTGCTGTGTTCCTGTGGTGAGTAAGGTTGTCAAAGATTGTTTTGAAAGTATCATGTTGAGAGACACTGTTGTCGTTTAAAAAAATACCACTGTCTTACGAAAAAACGCATAATTTTTTTAGGTAAATTTTAACGTCGTAGTCAGTTTTTAAAAACTTCCAATTTTCGAATCAACTTTACTACTGCTTCTGTAATTTTCAATTCAGTGGTCTTTCGCCTTTCGCTTTAATACACCGGCAAAAGTAATGATTATCAGAATATAAGCGTGAGCGCAATGACAAAGCTCTTAAATACACGAACAAGTGATCAGTGGTTTGATTGCAGGGCGAAACTTTTAACAGAACACATCCGAAACCAACTACAGTGAACAGACTAGACTTTCCCAGAAATAAGACAACCTACCTTAGATCTAGAGGTACAGGGATCAATTTTCCGTGGGAGCAAAAATTTTCTGTTCGGTTGGCTGGTAGTAGGGCTTTAAGTCCGCTTGTTTAACTATATTCCAACTTCTTACCTAAATCTGCCACTATAACAATAATGTTAACAGCATTGTGGTATTTGGGCAGTTGGAGAATATCCAGTTCCTCTGTGGTTAAGGGAACCGCGTGTAGCTCGCTTCTATCTTCGGCTTTATCGGCACTCAAAATCAGCTGAGATGAAGGTCAAGAGCTACTTCGTTAAGAATTAAGAAACATATATCTATGTAAAGGATTTATGTATCTGGTTTGTGGATGATTCACAGATTTCGTGTAATGAGTATCCGCTGTCGCTTCTAACTTCTTGACTTCAACTACAACAGCTTTATGATGTAGTTGCACATAAAACTCTTATACGAGGTAAGTTTCAGTGGTGAATTTTATAAACATTGTTAGTAGTTTCTACTCAGTTCGTTCTTGGCAGTAAAACGCTTAATCGTATTGTGTTGATGTTTTGTTGATGAAAATTTTCTGTATATGGGCCCATTAGGTTTGTTGTTCTCGTTATGTTTTTTTCTATCTTCAACTTTGTTTTTCTCTCTGAGATGTGGCGGCGATTGATAGGTATATTCTAGTTCAATGATATTTTTTTCTACTTAGTTCGAAGTTGTAATGTTATCTCCACAATTCTTATTACAAACCTTTAAATTTATTTAAGTACGCTTCATGAACAAAGCACGGCAATAATGACTTAACAACACCCGATGAAAAGCAGTAAGAAGGGTACATTTTTTAAAGGTCAGTTTTGAAGAAAAGCATGTTATAGGCAAGGTCTTTGTGATTTTAGTGAGTATTTCATGTCACTCGTAATATAATCATCATCATTATCATATCAGCCTCCACTGCTGAGCAAAGGCCTCCCCATCGATTTCCAAATGGCACGGTTCTGCGCAGCCTGCATCCAACGTCTCCCCGCGACCCTGACCAGATCGTTTGCCAATCTAGTGGAGGCCGTGCTACTTTGCGCTCTCCAGTACGTGGTCGCCATTCTAAAACTTTATCGCCCCACCGGCCGTCTGCTCTGCGTGCTATGTGCCCCACCCACTGCCACTTCAACTTACTAATCCTATGAGCTATGTCAGTGACTTTGGTGCTCTTGCGGATGTCCTCATGTCTGATTCTATCTCGCAGAGAAACACCAAACATAGCTCGTTCCATAGCTCGCTGTGCGACTGCGAACTTGCACAGAAGGCCCTTAGTAAGCGACCACGTTTCGTAATGCCATAAATAAAATAAATGAGCTTTTGAAATTTCCGTTATTTAAACGTCCGAAGTACAACAAAGAATCAAATTACTAGTTTTCTTTGTGCATTATGTTGAGGTGGAGATAGTAAGTTGATGATTCCGAAGACCGGCATGAGTGTTAGTTATAGTGAGCAATCTGCAATATTCCTGTGAAAAAGAAACTGTAAAACGTAAGTATGCTCATGTTGACTTTCGCGGTAACGATATAACCCTCAACCGATAAGTAATTTTTTTCTTAGCAAAAACACTACGATTCCTCGGCAGACTTCAGCAACTTTACCTTTTTTGTTTTGTTTTATACAACTAGATGACAAACAAGCTAACGGCCCACCTAATGGTAAGCGGTTACCGCCGCCTATAGACATCTGCAATAACAAGGAAAAATCACTTGATATTGCAGGTGCGTTGTCATCCTGGGGGGGCCTAAGTTGAAATGCCGTCCATGCCCAGTAATTACACTGGCTACCTTTCCCTTCAATCCGAAACATAGCAAACTGTTTCACGGCTGAAATAAGAAAGGCGGTGGTACCTACCCAGACGACCCTACATACGGGTCTACCACCTAGTAAACCTATTCTGAAAGTAGCTACTACAATAAAATATGGTGTTTATTAACATAAAAACAGGAACGGCAGATGCTTACTTAAGCAGAAAATTACTCTTAAATGATGTACAATTTTCATCAAATATTAAAGAATGTTTGAATTCTGCCCGGCCCCCGAGTTACACCCTAAAAGTTTACTGTATTTATCCATCGATTCAAATGCAAATAATTTGCTTGAACGACTTTTTATTCGCTTCGTACGCTCGTTCATGTTTATGTAATCAGCTCTGTAAGAGTCTCTGTGTGTCCTTTAACTTAAAGATTGTATCCCCGTTATTACCAAACGCACCCAGTTCACGGTGGTTCTAAAGTAATCATTGTTCTATTTTGTTAACTTCATTTTACATTGTTATATTTGAAAATTTTAAATATAAATTATTAAAAAATATATTAGTTTTTTAATAACATATTATTTAGTGGAACGGTGAAAGACATTCGTTCTTTCACCGTTCCACCAACATATACAATAAGGAATTACATGAAATTGATATCTTTAATATGTCTCTTACCAAGCTAAAAAATAGGCTAAAGTGTATCTATAACCTGTTTAAAAGTATAATTCCGTTTTTCTTTTTGGTGCGCAAAAAACTTATGTGCATGCGGTTGCAGATTAGGCGGTAAAGTCTAGACGGACGGTTTAGTCCGCAAGTTACAAAAAAGAAGTGTTGCGCCTGATTTGCCACAGCATATACTCCTCAAATTATTTTGTTCTTGCGTCCAATCGTGTTAAGTTAACTCTTTAATATTTCAATTTATCTGTTACCTTTTAGGCACTGTTTTGGTCTTCATACTTAAAGAAATGTATCTCAAAACGTTTTTGGTCAATGCATGACTGTTTGACACCATAATAAATAATAAATAAATAAATATTTATATAAGTATGACCATTTTTTTAATTTTCACAACAGTACAACTTTAACAATATTCCATATCCTTTAAGTTTGAATTATTGTTTTTATAAGTAGCAGTAGCGTATATTTTCCGAATTTGTCAAAAATAGAGATTATATTCAGACTTATGTAGCATCCCAGTTGTGGTTAGTTGGGGTTGCCACTTATTGTTCACGATGAACAAAAGGAGTATAAATGAAAGATTAAAGCTGAAAATTATGGATGTAATTTTAGCTTGTAGATGTTACAGTATTGTACGGAAGTTAGATATAGATATAGAATATTTAAGGGGGCTCCTATACAGCAAACGTCATTTTTTTGCTTGTTTATTATACGGAACCTTTCGTGTACGAGTCCGACTCACACCTGGCAGGTTTTTTGTATTGGCCGTTGAAAAATTTTCGGAAATAATCGTTTTAGCATAATTATTTTCAGAAAAATAATAGCAATAATAATAATTATAATAGCATTCAAACACTCGCCTATTATCTACCCAAAGCATCATTTATATTTCAAAGATCTGGCTGACTGCTCTAACCACTGAACTAATGAGAGCTGACGTAAACGCTGTGTTTATTACTTACCTTCTAATGTTTGTAACAATAATAATGTCTTTAGTCTCCTTTCACAAACTGCAGGGCTAAGTTTAGTCAGCTAACTGTGTGCAAACTAAGATGAAAACTACATCACTAACTTGTTTTCGCTTGTGGTCCAGTAGCCTATTTATTCTGTGGGGTTGAGGTTTGTAAGTAAAAGGGGAGTTTAACGCAAACTGAATTATTTTTTTGGAAAAAACACAGAGTCAAAGTCAAAGTACTTTATTGCTTTCATGTGTGAGTACAGTCTCTTTCTCACATCCTTCCATCCCGCTCACTCTACGGCGTTCATCTCCCTCACTAGTATTATTGGGGAGCTGCCAGTTAACATTCCTATTTATTCAATTAGTAAAACATCACATTTTAATGCTTGAAAACGATTAAAAAATAAATGCTCCCGAACCTGCGTCTCCTGATGTCCGGCCAGACTATTACTACTACGCCACCCGTAGCACTAGGTATAACCTGCTAATTTCTTCACCGCTTTCTAGCCTTCCTCTTAACGTTTATATAGCAACGTTTATCTCACCACTTATTGAAGTTAACACCTCCAGTGATCCGAAAGAATACAAAAACAAAAACATTAAAATGTGATTAAATAGCTTTTCTAACCTCAAAAAACATACCGGCCGAATTGAGAACCTCCTCGTTTTTGAAGTCGGTTAAAAACATTAAAATGTGATTAAATAGCTTTTCTCACCTCAACTGCAAGTTTTAAAATGCTTGTAAAAGTATTATTTAAGATATATAGTATTTATTTACGCTTTAAGATATAAGTCATTTCATTCAAGAATGTCGTATTGAAAAGTTTTTTATTATTAACTTGCTTCACATTTACATGTAAAATTTTGTATGTATAAACAAAGAAAGAAAACGATGAACAAATTGTATGCTCCAAGCGGGAATCGAACACGCGTCTCCTGGTCCAGCCAGACGTGATAACCGCCACGCCACCGGAGCACTAGGTGTAACCTACCAATTTATTCACCGCTTTCTACTTTCTACTTTTTTTCATATTAGTTCGATAAAAATTAGTGGTTCGACTAAAATGCGTTTATACATAAACATCTATGACTTCAAATTGAAAAAAATATATACACTAAGCGGTAGTGACATATCCCTGGCGTTACATGTGATGCTTATGCTGAGATCATTGAGATATAATATAGAGTTAGAACTATAAGAAATCCCCGGTAGTACATCATTTATCTGACACCATCTCATTAAAACCATTCTTATAAGCCCAAACCCGCGACAACTGCTCAAAACCGTCCAATCAAGTAGCTAATAAGCTGATTGTCACCAAACGCCTGAATTTTCATACTTTATAACTAAGAACCATCGGGATCACGTCGGCTATCAAACAAAAAAACCGAATCGAAATCGTTACGATGCCACAGACAGATACACAGATACGCAGCCAGAAACACACCTCTTTTTGGTGGTAAAAAGTAAACACAAACTATCGCATTTAAAAATTAAGTTTTTTTTCATTTTGAAATGATACTTATGATTTAGCTTTTTCGAGACCAAAGCTTGTGATCAACACTAGAATTCGACTTATTAAAGTGTAGCGCAATCGCCACACTTGAACGGTAGGTACATAGTAGTGGTGGGTGAAGACACCCACCACTAGTATGTACTGTGATATAATGTTAACAGAAGACCATTAACATTATATCTGTTTGTTAAGATACCCTTTTGCAAAAAAAAATGTGAATTTGCCATGAAAAAGTCTAACGGTCGTACGTATTTTTGCTGCTATGTAAGAATATAAAATTGAAAATTTTCAGTAACCCCTAGCGACATTAATCATCTATCTATCTTTCATCTCATTGAGACTATTCTTATAAGCTCAAACACGCTAAATCTGCTGTAAGTTTCAGCATAGTCTTAGACTTTTTTCTATGATACAAGATCAGCTCAAGGTTACCATGTCTTGCCACCGAAGTAACAGTATCTAAACCAAATTTCAAATCAATCGGATCGGCAAAAGTTAGTAAAACCCTTTTGTCTAGTAGCAAATGAAACATCTCAATTGATCGTCATAATACCTAGCGTAGAACCATCCTGATCAAGATAGCATTGTCAGAGTTTCTAAACATGTGCTCTGTGGTCTAATTATACGCACAGTTCATATTGTACTTTGAGAGTCCAATACAATAACACCTTTAGGGCCCTGTTGAGTCTCCCCCGGTTCTGTAGTGCATCGGGTATGTTTGCCGATGCAGCAGTCGATGATTTTTTTGCATTAATGCGTAAAAAGGTCACGTCAATCATACGCAGAATAGGGGTGAGCAACAACTGGATCCTGAAGGTGATACCGCTATCACCTTCAGGATCCAGTTGTTGCTCACCTCGATCCATAGGATGGATGCGGTAGTCTTCCGTAGATTCACTGAGTTGTACGTTCTACATGTGTATCGGTGACACATTTTAAACTTTCTGACATCATGCATGTACCTATGGACTTTTAATGTCTGAGAATAAATGATTTTTATTTTATAGCTTTCAAACAAAAAAAAACGAATCAAAATCCATCAAATAGTTTAGTAGCTACGATACCACAGACAGACACACAGATTTACACGCCCCATAGAGTAGTAGTTTTATGGTTACTCGTTGTGTGAATTTTTCGGCTACTTTTTTAGTAAGTCCTAAAAGTCACGTTAAAGTAAATAAAAATACATTTTGAGTTGTGTAACATGAAAGTACCATGAGAGGGCCAAAAGTAATATGAAATGTTACAAAAGTTACATTCTGGCAACGCTGACTAGCGCTATCGGCCATTTTGTCGTTTGTTTCTTTCATTACAAGAACAAACATTACTGTTTCAAACGCTAATCGTCGTAGCAATTGTCGTTTTCTGAAGAGGTCCCCAAAAAGCAATCCGAGTTTCCCTCGAGCAGTCTTTCTGTGTCTCAATAAGATAAGGCTGTAATCTAAATTTCATTTGGACAAACCCCGTACACTTTTTCTGGGTAATTTACGAAATCTTTTTGATTCTGTCCTGGGAGTGTTACGTATGAAAAAGTATTTTTCCTTATTTAGGTTTTTACTTGAGGTTGAGCGAAATTTAATTTTGCACTCTTTGGTTTAGGTTTTAGGATTATTATGTTCCAGAAGCTTTCTGTTTGGATATAGATGGGGAAGGCCTTTGTTCAGCGGTGGACATCATAGGCTGATATTTATCATGATCATGATTATTATACTTTATCTAAATCAAAAGATCAGACGCTTAACATATAACTCTCTCGATTTTGTATAGCGTGGTCTAAGATGACGCGTTAAACTGCAACCTAGAATTTACACTACCTACCGTTTCTTCTTGTATAAGCGATAGGTAAATAATAAATACTTCGAGTGATAGATAAATAGATGAAGAGTTATAGCTTTTTAACCTTTCACTGTAGAAGTGGGTCCAATGGACCCAGGTTGAGTCAAAATCCAGTACATCCAAGGCAGGCAATCCACTTCTCAGTACCTCCCGCTAGGTCGTCGGAGTACACACTGTGAGACTGATGCATTTTGCTTGCTACTTCGGTAAGTACTTGCTTCCACGTGGGTCCATTAGGTCTGGTAATATAAATACGTAACAATCGGTCTTTGTTATTTTACGTATTTATAGTCAGTGTTGGCCTACAATTGACCACGGCTGTTGATCAAGAAAATTACTGAAATTGCAACTCCGTGCAAAATCTACAGATAGACAGATGACATCCGTCAGCAAGTTGGAGTCAACTGGATGCGTGCTGCAGCAGAAAGGTATGAATGAAAATTTAGAGAGGAGGCCTGTGTCCGAAGACGGACGCATCAGGGACTGCGATGATAATGATGCTGACGATGATTTATTGTTTTAGTTTAATCATGATCGCAAATCGTAAAGAACTCTTTATAGAGCATTATCTGATTGAAGAATTAGAAAGAAATTATGTAAAACTTGAAATGATGTGAATGTTACTAGGTGGTAGACCCATATGTAGGGTCGCCTGGGTAGGTACCACCGCCTTTCTTATTTCAGCCGTGAAACAGTTCGCTATGTTTCGGATTGAAGGGAAAGGTAGCCAGTGTAATTACTGGGCATGGACGGCATTTCATCTTAGGCCTCAGGATGACAACGCACCTGCAATATCAAGTGCTTTTCTTTGTTATTGCAGGTGTCTATAGGCGGCAGTAACTGCTTACCACCAGGTGGGCCGTCAGCTTGTTTGTCATCTAGTTGTATATATAAAAAAAAAAATGAAACCTGTCTGCCGAAACAACCAATATGTATGACTTGTGCATTAAGCGATTTATGCTTGTATTTGTTGTGTGTAAATTGTTTTTTTTTATATAAAATATATTTTGTATGTTGATACTTTTGTGACGAAACATAGTATTACTTTAATTAGTTAGGAAAAAAATTATTAAAAAACTTGTATGTTTTGTATATTTTTCAAGTCACCATTTTTAGTACAAAGAAAATCAATTAATACCCATTGATTATGTAAATTCGTATTATTGATTCTGATTAAAATATGTTTCAGATAAAATAAAATAGTAGTTTTAATTGAAATTCTGAAAAAATCCCCACGGTAAGCTTGTATTTAGCCAATTAAAAATACACGGGTCCAACGGACCCATAACTATAAATGTGGTATTTTCCTCCTCTACCGTTAAATGTTTTGGGTTGCGTTACTTTTAACGTACGGTCTTCTACGCTTACGTGCCCATTAAACAATTTGCTTTCTGCTTAACTGAAAAGATTTCATTATGTAGCATTAATTAAAAGTAGTAATATTATATTAGTAGATATATTTTATGTATTGTATTTGTATGTAATGTTATATTTATCAGTAGGTACGAGTACACACGACATCCATATCTCGCAGCACATCTTTTTTAGGTGGGTTGAAAGAGATTTCTTTTATAAATAAGCCACACATTTTGTACATTTTTCATTATTATGTTTTTCATTTAATGTTTCTTTGTGTACAATAAATAAGTCTTTTACCTATTAGGTACAATTTTACCTTTCTTGTTACGTTATTATATTATTGTTCCAAAAGCAATTTATTAAGGAAAATGTCAGAAGTAGGAAACAATAATACTTGCCCTTCCTTTATTTGTGCAGATTGTAATTCGCATCGTTTTTGCGCATAATATTTCAAAGTCTGTCTTGAAGAAACTCTCTTCGTTCATCATCCGGCGTGAAAATATTATATTAAAATAAATATTTTATATTTATTCTACGAGACCCTTTCTATGTCACCGGAGTGAAAATGAGGTCACTCCGTACATTTCACTCTGGAGATATATAAATAGAGCTGTGACAGCATCTGCGTCAAATATCTGTGATAAATATCAAAGACAAAGTATCGTTATTTGTCAAGACGAGGAGGAGAGTAATAAATGAAATTCAATTACAACGATTAGGTTGGGATTTTATTGAAATAGACCGCTATATAAGTTAATTGGATACCTACGCAGAGGTTTCAAAGTGTATTAATCTGGTCATAATTGCCACAGATAAAAATATTTGCTGTTACCGACACAGATTGATCTTGTGAAGCCGGAGATGTTATAACTACGTTGATATTGTACTCCCAGTTATAATCTATACTGATATTATAAAGCTGAAGAGTTTGTATGTTTGTTTGGTTAAACGCGATAATCTCAGGAACTACAGATTCAAATTGAAAAAATCCTTCTGTGTTGTATAGTCCATTTATCGAGGTATTATATAGGTTATATAACATCACGCTACCTAGCTAGGGGCTAAGCATTCATTAAAAGTGTTGCCAAAACGGGGAATAATATTTCCTGTGTAAACGGTTAAAGTTACGTATAAATCATGTATGCAGGAATTGTTTTCCTTTAAAAGTTCTAAAAAAAATCCACGACAGCATATGTCTATCTTTTGAAATTTACTCACTATAACTATTTTTTGGTAATCAAAATAATGTACTATCTGCGAAGGTGTTTCTGTAAACATGATATTATTCCTTATCGAAATAAATATATTATACACCACAAGTATTTAGTTTTGAGCAAAATTGTTCTTGACATCATTTGTTTTCAATGAATATCATAAGAGATATTATAGTTTTAAAATATCATGCACACATTTATGATTTTCAATTACATAGAGCATGCAATTATAGACCTTATTACTTACATAAGTACTACAGATTTTTATTATACTCTCAAGAATCTTTCTCTTGAAAGTATAATAAAGACGGCTTTCCTGTTGGTCGATTTCCCTTTAGTGATGTTATATACAAAAGTGCCTACGTAAACTGATAGTTGAAAACATCACTGTTATCTATACTTTTAAAATTACCTGAAAATGAATTATGCACATAAAATAATGGGACTCATCAAACATAATCTGTCCGCAATCATTTCGTAGTTCATTAATTGCAATTATTTCAGTGATTGTGTATGTTCCAATAATTATGTTCCCAATATAAGTCATTAACGTGCTATTATTAATTAGTGGTACATTTTAAACCATAGTACGACAATCAGATAATAAAGTAAACCGTATGAGTTTTGGTGCTGACATAAACATTCATTAAAAAATAATTATTAAAGGTTTGTTAAAATAATAATTTAGGTGACGTTCCTTTATTTGGGAGACATATACAGGAACCTCACCTTAATTATTATTCTTACATTTGAATAATTTTAAATTGCATTTAGTTGTTAGAAGTGATCGAAATGTTGGATATAAAGTAATAATGTACCTACCTTATAAATTACCGATAAATAAATCCAATAAAGTGGCTTCATTTCAAATAATTAGTGCTTGTGAAAATATACAACTTCTCCATTAACTCTAGTAATCCAATTTAGCATTTCATACCTTTACGTCAAAACGTGGTTATCTTTCATTAAATAATAAACCCGTCAAAGCCCAATTCCCAGCTATTATTCGTAACATTTCACTCCTATCTCCTGGGCATTTGACTACATAGCAATTATGCAGAGGGAGATAATACTCAGCAGGTGCACTGTGTTCCAACAAGATTACTTCCAATTGAAAGGACCCTTTATGTATTTCATTCATATCTACGTCTGCGTCAGATGCAAATTCTGTATTACATCGTCCAAAACTATTTTGAGATCAATTTCCCCTTTTCTTCAAACTAAGAATAAAATAATATATCCCATTTGTAAAGAATATCATCATCATCATCATCATTACCAGCCTATGCACGTCCCACTGGTGGGCACAGGCCTTTCTACATGGGGGAAACACATGAATGAGTAACTAATGTCGAAATTCTTTTTTTTATGTAACAATTTTACACCGATTTATAAATTTCTTTAGAAATTGAGGCAATCAACTAACAGAATCAACTTCAGTGTATCGAGTGAGCTATATACAGCTTAAGAACTTTAATAACACGTAACATTACCAAACAAAATTATTTTTACAAATAAGAATTTAGATAAGAAAAGTTGCCACAGGAAAGTATAGCGTTGTGATTGTAGCGACCAATAAACCCAATTTGCATGCGTATAGCCTACCGAGATGAACAGAAATCTTGGTCTTACATATTCATGAAAATTTTCGTGTTTTCCATAATTCTGTCAATGTCATGTAAGGCGCTTATAAGGTTTCACTGACAACCAGAGAGTTTTGTAACCACATAAAAAATACTCACGGACCTATTTACATTTGCGATAAGCAGAAATGAATAAGGAGTGCGATTATAAATCACGAAAGATAAATTTAATTATATGTCTCCGTCGTTCCCTTTTATAACATAATTCCTGCAATTTTTTTTAAATATAAATTATGCAAATATGGCAATACAAAGTAATAGCATAATATGGGAGATGAGCATGGAAATAGAATTCGAGAATTGACGTGGAACTGGTATTAAGAGAAGCTATCGCTATCTTTTAAATAATCATATTTCAAAATCAAATATGATTATTTAAAAAAAATATTATAAAAAAAAAATATTGGGCACTATTAAAAAGGAGTTGGTAAAATGGTAAAATTTCTTACTAAAGTTAATAAGCGTGAAAAAAATACAACATTGAGATGTTTTAAAAAGTATAAAAGATTGCGGTTATCAAACAGAAAAGAATCCAAATTAGTAGCAACAAACAATTCTCTGAGAAAAGTTTACAATGGCCCTGATTCTGTTTTGCACAAACTAAAATTAAATATAGTGCTAGCCTTTCGTTACAGTCTGACTAGAAAGGAATATGATAGCTAAAGGTGAGCTTATATGAAATTTTAAATTTTTATTAAGGGTTTTTAAAGTATTCTTAATTGTAATTAAGGGTTTTTAAAGTATTCTTAATTTTTATTTTGACATTATTATAAATGTTTGAAAAATTACTTAGTAATCCCCGCCTCAGGACGTGAAATTTTTCTAGCTTAGATATATTTTAATTACTAAGGTTTTGAAAGCATGGCATGCCGGTCAAAATAAGCCAAATATAACATAAATCAGCTAAGGGAGAACTTTTACGATTCTAAAAGTAATTTAACCCCTATTTGTTTGAAATATAATTAAGGAGAGGCAAAAATCGTGTAACAGCTATAAAAAATGACAGCAATATATCGGATTGTACAATTCTGATCTCAAATTACGATAATAATTATTCTAAAATTTCACATGAAGGCTTAGAGGTAGTAAATTAGGTTTTGGAAGTTCTACCTTTCAATTCAAATTAGGAGTTATACCCTTTGATTGTGTTTTGGCATAAATCAATATTAATAAAGGATTGAATAATATTATTTCAGTGAACGCTTATACATAATCGAAATGTATAATTGTTGGATTAGCTACGAACAAATTTATTTATAGGTAAATTACTATCGGAGGAGCTCGGTTCGCTAGGAGCTCGGTGGCGTAGTGGTTTAAGCGCTCTGGTTTCGTTCACGAAAACAGCAAGTTTCGCCATGGTTGGTCCCTGGATGGGTCAATCAAATTTATAATCTTGAGCTCCTCCGTGCTTCGGAAGGCACGTTAAGCCGCTGGTCCCGGTTGTTACTGCAACCGCTTTAACCCACCAACCCGCATTGGGCCAGCGTGGTGGTGTTATGGCCCAAACTCCTCATGTGTTTCTGCCATGTAGGAAGGCCTGTGCCCAACACGGACGTATATAGGCTGGTGATGATGAAATTACTTTTAAGACTATATAAATAGATAATCTACTATGACTATTGATCATCATCATATCAGCCGAGAGACGCCCACTGTTGGGCATGGGCCTCCTCAAGGATCTCCGAACCGATCGGTCGATGACTATTTACTTTTGACTATTGATCTCCAAACTGATGACTATTAATTTATTGCAAATCCTCTAGATAAATGACATTACTGGTCTTAGAATCAAATACAAAGTTTTTTATTAAGTATTAGAAACTCGGTTATTCCCGTGGCTCCGCTCGCGTGAATGTCCGTTATCACTCCAATAAGCGTATTATGTTCTCTCCTTGGTTTTTAACTATCTCCATACCAAATTTTATCCAAATCGGTATAGTGGTTTAAGTGTGCAAGCGTGACAAACATACAAGCTCACTTTCGCATTTATAATATTATTTTTTCTCTCGTAATTAATTATAAGAATTTAATCAAAACAGAAAGCTTAAGTGTACATTATGTTTGTGGAATCAAGGGAGGTTTATGTGAGACTAATTGTATTTCAGTATTTACCTAACGGCTCAGTATTTTCTCTTGTCAAATGTTTTAACACTGTTACAAAGTTGTTAATTGAAAAATATCGAGTGACCCATTTCGCATCACTAGTGAGGCCTCTATTTTATAGCCTACAGTGCCGTTCTAGAAAAGCATTTACCTTGTGGTTGCATTCGCCAAGTGGCGAGTCTGGAGCGAAAACGGTGATACTTAACTGAGACTGGATAGATGTTTTACGAAATAGCTTTTGGTTTGAATTTGCTGAATCGCGTTGTTTATCATTGTTTTGGGATGGTTTTGTTTGTATTTATAAAGAATTTATTTACGGTTAAAGTTTGCTCTATTTTAAGGCGATACATCGTCGACACTAGCGACACCACTTGATTTATATTAATTGTGGTGAATATAGAACATAATAAACAAAAACGCTTTAGTGAATGACTAAAGAATGGTATTTGTAATTTTTTGAGATGTGCTCGGTATAAGATATTCCTCTACATGTAACCTATTTTTTCATTATTGCCGAAAGTGGCCACTTTTAACAATAATAAAAAATTTGGTTACTTATAAGTAGACACTTTATACAAGATGCATCTCTAAAAATTACAAGTACCGTTCTTTAGCAATTCTCTAAAGCGTTTTTGTTTATTATGTTCTAAATTCACCATAATTAATAACAATCAATTGGTGTCGCTAGTGTGCACGAGGTAAGCAACCATTATTACTCTCGCTCACAATGTCGAATTATCAGCAAAATAAAGTTTGTTTACTTATTTTACTAATCATGGTTTCTCTTTCTGAGGTTTCTTAATCAATTTATGTATCTATACTAATATTACAAAGCTCAAGAGTTTTTTTGTTTGATTGGTTGAACGCGCTAATCTCAAACTACTAATTCAAATTGAAAATTTCTTTTTGTGTTGGATAGTCTATTTATCGAGGTATTATATAGGCAATATAACATCACGCGACGACTAATAGCAGATGAGTATCAATGAAAAATGTTGCAAAAACGGGGGAAAAATATTCCTTTTCAGGGCTTTTGTTGCATGCGCTGCGTAAACGGTTAAAGTTAGTTTATCAAGTATGCAGAAATTGTTCTTCTTTAAAAGTTCTAAAAAAAGTCAGCGACAGCATATTTCTATCTTTTGAAGTTGGCTCACTGTACCTATTTTTTGGTTACCAAATTTGTTCTAAAATGATGCATTATCTGCGAAGGTGCTTTATGATCTCCAAGACGGGCCCGCGCGCTTTAAATTTTAATTCAAGTAAAATCATGTAACCTACCCTACTGTTTTTATTTTCCGACAACCACGCGAACGAAGTCGCGGGCATAGCTAGTCTCTGATAATTGTGATCGGACCTAGTAAATAACCAAGAGTGAGAACCACATTTCCACAACACCATCACTCATTACAATAAACTATCGTATCTGTTGTTCGTTTTCTGGAAAGTCTTGCCGTTTTTTGCTGTAAGCACTTACTGAATCAGGTCAGTCCAAACAACCATGTTTCATTTTTACCGTAATTGGTACAATACTCAATACTTTATTGCAACCATAATGTTTACAAAAGTTGTTTAAACATATAAAAAAGTACAATTATGGACCCTGTCGGGTATCGCAAATTTAAGGGGAGAGGAGGACGTATTATTTCTATATAAAAAAAAAAAAACTATTATTAATCATTTTAATATGCACGCAAGATATTAAATAATTAAGGTAATTTTTATATAATTATTGTGTTTTGTCATTAATATATTCTTGAAGACTATAGTAACATTTATTAATTAACATTTCTTTTAACAGTTTTATAATTTTTTTATATATTTTTTTTGATTCTTAATTTTTCAGGAAGTTTATTAAAAATCTTTTTATTGACATGTTATATCTGCTAGATGAACATAAATTAAGACGTGCAGTAGGAACTTCTAATTTGTTTTTATGTCTTAATGAATATTTTATTTGTACATCATCATGTTTTGTGTAAAACTCAGCATGTTTTCTGACAAACTTACATATCTCAAAAATGTATATACACGGAAGAAAAAGGATTTAATGTTTCTGAAAATAGTATTAAGGTATGATATATTAGGATCATTAAAGATTTTTCAGGTCATAGTTTGAACCTTATAACAGCCGAATATATATTATCTTAGTGTATTAGCTCTTTAATTATATGTTCTATTATTACGCCACAGAATACTTACAAACGGAGTACAGTTTGAAATGGTTAGTGTTAAGTAAATCCGTTAAAAGAGGAGGCGAGTTTTCCCTTAGGCTACGGTTATAGCCTCTTAAATTCACTTCAAAACAATAGCAGAATGGACATTACAAATAGCTAACAACGGTAGACTTGCCTCTATAAATCTTCCAACCCATGAAGGTATTGGATATTTATTGAGGTAAGCATGCAACACAACGCACAAAGATAGAGTGAGCCTGTGAAGTCCACATATCTGACACACTAATGGCTAAACAATAAAATAGTTTACTAAAATGGCGCTCGCGGTGGCGGCGAAATTTGTAGTATGATTAAAAACAGTTTCCGAATATATAATGGCCGCGCCCGGTACCACTTTCCTCAAATCTTCATAAATAATATTAAATTGTATACATTTAGAAAATAATTATTATGAAATAAAGTACATTAAATAATTCCACATAATTAATTTCGAGCCCTCATTAACGTCTTATTTCTTCTCGAATAAAGCTCATAACTTCAACTTTAACATGTATATCGAGCAGTAATTAAGCGAGCGTATTTTCCTTTGAACTGTAAATAATTTCAGATGTACTTAATTATGTATCCGTTCGCAGTATTTGGTTATTCATAGCTTCGTTATAACTCGCTGACTATCTTCGCTCTCAGAGATTTCTAAGACTAAGTTAATTGATAGATTGAGGGCAGGTCTGTTTGAGACCATAATTAGTTTAGGCCTCATTTTAATTGAGCTGGGTAAATAAGAAGTTTTGTTTTCAACCAGCGAGTAATTCTCGATTCATCCATCAATCGATCATCGATCGAGCCATCATGAGATACTAGCTTTGAATTAAGTTTCATACGTTTCATCCTCATCGGGCACGTCCCACTACTGGGCCCAGACTTTACTACATGGGAGAAACACAAGAAGTTTGGGCCATAACTGGCTCAATGCACAAACCCGCATTGAACCAGTTATGGCCCAAACTTCTTAATGCGGCTGCAGTAACAACCGGGACCAACGGCTAAACATGCCTTCCGAAGCACGGAGGAGCTCGAGATTATAAATGTTGATTGACCCATCCCGGGATCAACTATGGCGAAAGTTGCTTTGTTTTCGTTATCGAAACCAGAGCGCTCAAACCATTATGCCACAGAGCTCTTCATACATTTAATTGATAATAAATATCTAATATTATACCTATATGCGAAATAAACTGTCTATGCGGTTTTACTCCTCAGCTGTTGAACCGATTTTGATGAATTTTGACATGAAGAAATATATATTTATGCTCCTTTTGGCACCATAGCTAACATTTACTCGCACCGCCACTTTAATGAATAATCAATACGTTGTAATATCCCGGCAACAATGTTAACAAAGTTCACAGATCAAAACATGCACAGTTAGTACAAATTCTTCAATTGCTCATGTTTTTTCGTTTGTAAATTGATCTAATAAGAATAATTTGTCAACTGTTATTGATAACTGAGAAAAGCCATAACTTATGCAATAACTCATTCAGAAATATCAAATTTCATTCCCATCTCAGGTTTGTGGTTTTGATATGGCAATTCACATAAAATCAAATGCGCAACAAAGTGGAAATAGTAGATACCGTAATGTCATTATTTTTATTGTTTTTTTAGTTATCGATATATTAATTTTTTTTATCGACACTCTCACGTCACTAGCCCCATTAGACAATCAGAATCGTCCGGAAACGTTGATTGGTGGCTCATCTGGACGCGGGACACGGGTTGGACACGCTGATTTACGTACTTTATCATAACATTAGGGCGACAGTGATAAATTTGGTGTTCAGAAAAACATGTTTCGCATACAGTCACATGCAAAAAGTGCCAAGGTCAAAATGTCGGTCGGCTAAAAAGGTTTGTTTATTTTCAAGATAGGGACGTGCTAATAACGGTATTCAGTAAACGTGAAATGAGGTGCACTTTCTCATTTATCAATATGGCTACACATTTTGGTACACTAGATTTCAACAACCATCAATTTTTTTTGTGTATTATTTTACCGTTTTATGGCGCACTCTGGATTTCTTCTCTAGTGAAGAAGATATTACCCGCACGTGAGTGAGTCATACTTCAAAGCCACCGTTAACTATTGTTATGGAAAGAGACATGTTTGTAAAAGAGTACGACGAGAAAACATTAAACATATTTAAAAACAAAGTACTACAACTGGATTTTAGTTGTCAAAAAATTCCTAACAACGACAAATTTAAACAGATTTCGCGACTGCTTTTTTCGCTAATAATGACAAGAGCCTTACCACCTTTAATATTTAACAAAAAATACAATAAAACATAATTAGTTTTCTCGCAACTTTAAGCATCTTCGACCCCTTGGTATTTCTTTGAATGTTTACTGGACCAAAATAATACCGTACTCGCCCCTCGAGTCCTATAATAACATAATATGCTCGGAATAACGAGCGATCCGTATATATCGGGGTTATTCGAGAGTGAAGATCATTCCAAATCTGTTGTAGCCGAAAGGTTAGTGGAAAATCAACTTAGCGTTTAGTGATGTACATCGAAGAAAAATTCTGCGACACTTATCGATGAAACATCTCAATTAAAACATGTTTCTTGCAAAATACAATGAAATGTTTTAGAATTAAGCTTCTTTATTTTGTATTTAAAATAAACCTCCAATAAGCGCGACAGAATCAAAAGAAAATGAAATCAAAGAATTTCAAGAAAATAATACTCATGTTGTTCTTTTGTTTCTGAATAATATATCGAAAACAATGACTGGTTGATGATATAATACAAAATGTTTCACGGTTGAAACAGAGGTTTTCACGTATACAGAAGTGAAGGTTCTCTTTGAATCAGTAAGTTATTTATTAAATATTTGATCTAAATAGAACCTATGGGAATATGGTCGTTAAGATATCAATGGATCTAAAACAACAATAAGTGTATCTAGTAAGTAACATGGACCATCTGATAGGACGCCATTTTTATATAAAAAAAATATAGTATCTCTGTAAATATCTTACTCGTCCACTACATAGATGTCACGGGCTCAGGTCTCACCAAAAGACATATTTTTTTCTAATAGTTATATATAGCAGGTATTTGAAAAATACTCGTTTATGTGTTGAAGTATAATGTTATAACATTATGAGGGTAAACGTTACCTTATGACGCTGATGAATTGAAACACTGGCTGTATTAGTTCTTAGAAATTGTTTGCAACTTTCAAAAACCTCTTATTCATTTGATAATTTCATGACATTTGTATGAATTTATAACATTGGCTGCATTATTTAATAGAAATTTCATGAAATTATCAAATGGATAAAATTAAATTTAAAAATAAAATTATTCATTTTAAAATAAAAAAAAAATTAAAATGTATAAAATCTTACAAACGATTTTTATGAACAAATATAAGCCAATGTTTTAATTTATTGTCGTCGCCACCCTGTATATCTATCCAAGACCTCAGTAAAAAGCCGCGGGTTTGGTTCCGATATTAGGACATCGACCTTTATAGTTTAGACAATTGCAATTATCTATTAAGCATGTTGAAAGATATTATATAACATATTATACACTACATCCCTTACATTTCTTAAAATATTCAGATTTTGAGATTAATTATAATGTTCATTACCTTCCGAGCGTCGATTAGCTAGCGAGAAGTGCGTAATTAAACCTACGCAGGTCAAGATATCATTTGGTTGATTAAGCAAGCTATTTCTGTAATGGGTATAAAAAAGTAGCCTTTTACCCTTTCACTTTACGCGAAAAAACCTCATATTTTAGGCCGATTTAAATGCTTTATTTTCTTTTACCCTCAATTCTAGTTTGGGTAGTTTAGGTCTCGTCTTAGAAATAAACGCTGGATATATTTACTTGGTGGTAGGCCCATATGTAGGGTCGTCGGGGTAGGTACCACCGCCTTTCTTATTTCAGCCGTGAAACAGTTCGCTGTGTTTCGGATTGATGGGAAAGGTGGTAGCCAGTGTAATTACTGAGCATGGACGGCATTTCATCTTAGGCCTCAGGATGACAACACACCTGCAATATCAATTGATTCTTCCTTGTTATTGCAAGTGTCTATAGGCGGCGGTAGCCGCTTACCAACAGGTGGGCCGTCAGGCTGTTTGTACTTGTATAAAAAAAAATGTTCTCGTAAATATACCTTCGTAGGTGCTATTTCTAAAATCTTTTGTACAGTAACTGTAAGATAAAATAGGTAATACAACAAAATATTTTGAACATGGAAAGAACCACAGAACATAAGAGAGAGGTTAGAAGTAGTATCAAGCGACGTTAGTACCAGAACCAGTGTCGCCTCTCGCACACATGTTAATGATAAGTTCGTATTTTACTACATAAAACACCATTACGCGATTGGTTCCTAAAAATCGGTACAAAAATGTACCAAGTGAAAAACAGACCATTTAAATACAGGCCATATTTCCACAGCATAAAAATTGAATTTGTTTGTGCACATATATTGCAGTGTTACCAGAATAAAAATAAAATGCAATTTGATGGGAAATTTTGAGTTCGTTGATGTATTTAATAGTGACTTAAACGAATGAAAGAACTCTTTAAATTTCATGTTGTAATAATAGTACCTAATAGGAATAAAAAAATAATTTTCTTTACAATAGGTGTTCTTATTAAAATCGTTTTTGGTAATTGATGCAAACTAAGATCTATAATTGTGAGGGAGATAGGTTCCCTTACAATCCATTGCAGTTCATATTCAGTTAGATTTTTGAAAGGATTGAGTTGTTATCTTTTGGGCACATATTTGGCTGCGATTAGGATTATTCAGATATGTCATATATTTAACTAATTGCTTTCTTGTAGCACTCGCCTACTCATTGTGTTTAAAATTGTTTGTACTGGCCCTAATTCTGGCGAACACATGCTAAGTTTAAATTTAAGTTTAGTCTTTCAGTATTTCATTCTCTCAAAATGAAAAAGAAAAGGATGGCTGTCATATAAATTGACATTTAGAAAGGTGCGTTCAATTTTCGACCTTATTGAACGTGCTAAAATGCAGTGTTTAGGAGGCACCTACGTACATGCCGTCTAAAATTGTCTATGGTTTCTTTAAAATCTATCTAAATTTAAGTGACAGCTCTAAACAGATTCTTGCTATCTTTTTTCTATTACTTATTGCGAGAAAGAGATATACTGTACTTACATTTAGAATTAAAGTGTGATCACAGAATTAGGCCCACTGTGTTGTTTAACCTTTTACTGGCTCTCTGTTTTTATCAACTTTGTCCTTCTATGTACTTTAAGCTTGGTCTTGCAATAAGATTAATAAATATTTAATTTTTCAATTCAAACATTTTATAACAAGCTCTCGTGAAGGTTTTTACTTTATGTTATGTCTTACAAATGAATCTTTAAAATTATAAGAAATATATTCTACAAAAAAAAATTCATTAATTAGTGAATATATATACCTATGTAAGTAAGGAGGAGCTCGGTGGCGTAGTTGTTGAGGAGCTCGGTGGCGTAGTTGCTTGAGCGCTTTGGTTTCGATCATGAAATCAACGCAACTTTCACCATGGTTGGTCCCGGAATAGGTCAATTAAATTTAAAATCTCGAGATCCTTCGCGCTTCTGAAGGCACGTTAAGCCGTTGGTCCCGGTTGTTACTGCAACCGTTTTAACCCATCAACCCGCATTGGGCCAGCGTGGTGGTGTCATGGCCCAATCTCCTCATGTGTTTCTCCCATGTAGAAGGGCCTGTGCCCAGCAGTGGGACGTATATAGGCTGATGATGATGAAGTACCTACTTATTTATTTCAATTTCTTAAGCGACTCATAAATAAAATACAGCATACAAAGAGAATGGGATCACTACAGTTTAATTTGTCAAGCTGTGTAAGACTTCCGGTAGTTATATGACAGTAAAAAATGTAATAATCTGGAATTCGAGGCTTTCACGAGTAAAGTTACTTGTCCACATCTCATTTATTTATGCCACTATGGTTTTTGTTACATAAAAAGCTGACCTTATTTTTGGAGAGTTTTTTTTTGGTAATTTATGAGGTCGGTCAAGATTTTTATAATTAGAACATTATGTCTGAACGAACGATTGTAACCTTGTGTTGTGTGAAATAAATATAGTTTTGTGAATAACGTGCGATATAGAAAATCATTAAAATAAAAGTTAACTTGGTCAAGTGGGACCTGCATAAGTGAGAAAGCTCCACAGCTAGACAATGCAATCCCCTATATTTGGGATTCATTCTTTCGATTTTATCGTCATAGTTACCTCTATAATTGGGATGTTGCCTTAGTTTGAATATGGCGCTATTTGTCACAAATTCAGGAAATATACGCTCCCGTTACCCATAAAAACAATTCAAACTTGAAATATATGGAATATTGTTGAAGTGGTACTGTTTTGAATATTAAAAAAAATTTTTTTTTTTTCAAAATTTATCAAAAATGTTAATGATTTTAGATTGCTGACATCAATTAAAACAACTATTATTATGACAACTATTAATAAAAACATACATAATACATAGTTATTATCAATTTTATCAGTATGCCCGTACATTTCTTAGTAATATGGGAACGTGTGACGTCACGTGTTCCGTAGATTTTCTATGGAGTGTTTTTGGATGACGCGCCGCAACATATCAAACATACCACTGTATCTCTAAAACTATTGATCTTAAACATACTATTTCTTTTGCAATATTACTTTATGAGTTATAAACTTGTTATTTATGAAATAAAAAAAGTTGTCAACTACCCAAGCGAGTTTATTTTACCTCTTTTACTGAGATAACATCAATTCATCACCTTTCTAACTTGCATTACGCATATTAATTTCCGTTTTGTTTATGGATTGAAATCTAAAGTAACTGAATACTTACAAGAGGAGGAAGAAAAACTCGCTGTAAAGTTATCGAAACGTCGGGTGTATAATAATAATGTTAGATCTAATTAAACGCGAGTTAAATTTATGTTTATGTGAGATACTAGGGAAGTGGTATACCTCTTTATGCGAGACCAATTCGCAGATCCCTTAATGTCCCAGTTATCCAGTTTTCACGTATAGTGAAATTCATTCATTCATTTTCGCGTTGTGAAATTCATAGCGGCTATCTACCTCATTAAGTGGCATCATGAAGACTGGCATCATATTTTTATATTTGGAGTTTTTGGCGAGATTTTATGGTGTCATATCAGTCAAGAGTAAGGTGTCTTACGTAGAACTAGCGGATTGTTCAACATTTACGAAATTGTTGTCAGTTTGTTTTGTTTACATACTTGGCACAAGTGAATAAAACGAGTAACATCAAAGAGTTTTGTCATATGGAAATAGTTACTAGGCAATAATTTTACATCATAATACTTTGTTGTAATATTTTCTAATTAAATTAAACATTGATATATTTTTGACTCATTTGTGCAAAATAAGTGTGACGTGCTGGCAACTCTTTTAATTTACCCCAAAAAGCATACATTGCGGGCTAAATACAATGCCAGTTTTATTGACGACGTACACAGCAAGCAATGTATATTTTTGGCATGGCGTCGTTTTAATTTAATGTTTTTCACTATTTTACAGTAAAAATGTACTAAGTGATAATAAAAAATGTCTCAATGAGTAAGATTATAAGTTTAACTTTGCTTCCAGCGTGTTAAAGTAACACAAAGAAGCATTTTTCCACTAGTTTTGGCATAATATTGCTCTGCATAGGTTAGCGAACTACTGAGCGCGTCGAATCGTCAAAAGGACTGGATAAGAGTGTTTACTCTTATGCGCGGCGCGCGCGTCCCGCCCACTTACGCCTTCTAACTACTCTCTATGTTCTGTGGAAAGAACGAAGGTAACGGAAAGGCTAGCTAGGGAGGCTGGCTAGTTGTAAAAAAGAAAATAAGCCATTGATATATGATACTTATTTTTACCTTTTTTGTGTTTAAATTCTGTTCATTCACTAAACCATTTGCAGCTTTTATCAAAATTGAAAGTAATCCAGTGTTACACAAGCCTAGTTTATTTATTTATTTTAGTTTTGTAACGAAATAAAGAGACTTTATTATTTTGTAATTTAAAGTTACAATATCTGCAGCTCGTAAAATGAATACCTAAATATGACAAATGCAGTCGGAATTTTCATTTACAAATTGATCAATGTTAATTTAATGTTCAGCGGAGTGGCAAATGAGATACGATTTAATTCCAAAAAATATCATTCCATTTGCTGTAAAATTGCGACTATTATTTAACCACAGGAATCTGTTGCGTTTGGATACGTTGTTATGGAATTATTTTAAAGGTTTAAATTTTAACTTGTCAAGCCACACATTTCAGACATAATTGTTTTTTAACTGTCACAAGTCAGCCGAGAATCTTATAATCCCATTTAAGAATATTGGCAAAGTTGAAATATAGTATTAATTTTACCATTCGAATTTTAAGCGCCCATCTGCTGTAGAACCTTAACGCCAACACACGTCTCTCTGCTGGGACACAATTATCGTAGATACATATCTCACTAATCTGTGGACACAATTTTATTATTTTATTTTTATTTTTATTTTATTATTGAACAATAAGTCCACAGCACAAAGTTTGAAAATCATAGTGCAAACATAAATATATTACAAACATTAAGCCAATTACGGACCTACATTTCATATTCAATTTACAATTTACAGTAAGTGGGTAGTTGAATATAAGTTACTAGCACCTAACGAAAAATAACATTACTCAAATTAAAAACAATCCAAGAAAACAACATAAAAATAGGATTATCATTGCACGTTTGATGTGTGTGTGTGTGTGTGTGTGTTTGTGTACTTGTGCGTGTGTGTGAATTAGTGTATGTAGTTGTGTGTACATGGGCAACTGAGTTGGCATTGTTCTATTTAAGTTTACGGTGGGCTTACATGAAGCGGGAAATAAACAGTCGACACTTGTAGTACGAGTTTAAATCGTATCATTCTTAACACACACAACGTCGTTATTTATTAGCTTTTAATATGTCTTATTCAAAATTATTTTACAATTCAAAATTATTCTACAATGTAGGGCAGTTAATTTCAAAATTAAATTGAAAAAATATAAAAATATAATATTATCCTCAGCTAAACGTTTATAAAATATAATATTATCCTCAGCTAAACGTTTATAGGGGGGGAAAATATAGAAAATAAAAGTGAGCAGATGTAACAACAAAAGAATAATACTGAAAAGTAAAATAATATCAAAAGGCGTCGACATGTAACCTTATCGGTAGGTTGCCACGGTGTAGTAAACGTAGCTATATAAATATCTCTATGCTTTAATTCAAAGAAGAAAGATACAGGACCATTTTCAATTCGGATAAGTAATCAATTTGTTCAGTTAGACTCACGGACCACATGCCTTATTACATGGGAGAAGCAAATGAGGAGTTCGGCCCATAGCACCATCACGCTGGCCCAATGCGAGTTGGTGTGGCTGAACATGTCTTCTGAAATGCAGAGGAGCTCAAGATAACAAATTTTGATTGACCCATCCCGGGTAGTGAGGTGAAGAAAGAAGACACCGCAGAAGAGGCACAAGACACAAACGGACTAATTGGGAGTCAGAGGTACCATTTAGTGTGGGCACGGGCGACCTGGAAGGCACCGAAGGCGTGACGTGTACGTCCGCCCTAGAAGGGGGAGAGGGACCATAGGGACATGGCGAAAGAATATAATTTGTAGGGAGTCTAGAAAAGTGCGCTGTGAAAGAGCCCCGAGCAAGTAACAGTGCACTCTCCCATGATTCGGCCTGCATAACCGAACGGTTGCAACAGGCCATGGGCAGGTTGGTGGCAATTGACCTATCCTGGGATCAACAATGGGGAAATACTCTGAATATACAACAGTTAATTGATTCGTGTAATTACATAGTACGTTTCCTCTCTCCTGGCCCTTACATTGCATGCCCATCAGGGTTCATTATACTGGTCTCACATACTATGTAACATCCTATGTTCATTATTGATTGGAGAGATAAAGTTAGTTGGGTAGTTCTTGTAGGTACTTGAAACCAGAGTGTTCAAACCACTACGCCGCTGAGCTCCCCAAGCACCTTACAGAAGGTCACAGCAATCAACATAACGCTTTCTCTTGACTTAACAGTTTAGTTTTTTATACCACTAAGTTGGCAATCAAGCATACGGCCCACCTGATGGTAAGCGGTTACCGCCGCCTATTGCAACACCAGAGGTATCACTTGCGCGTTGTCGACCCTATAAAAACCTTTTTACGCCTTTTCGAAGAGCCCCATGCTGTACTCGTTCGAGAAAACGAAAGTTAGTTTTTAGTGACCAAACAGGCTTGATTGCCTTGTCGTATAAAAAAACCTTCTAGAAGTTTCTAGATCACAGTGCGCTATGTCTTCTTCTTGTTTTGTTTTGTAGATTTTTGTATTTTGACTGTTACTTAGCTGTTATTTTGTGTGACGTATCCAAGCCAACTTCATTCTCACCAAGCTTTTGAGTAAGCTTCCATTATTATGGCTACATATTAACCTTTAAAAAGATTAAAGTATTTTATGTAATAAATAGTTTACGCACTTTGTTATATAACTTTACGTCGTCAAATTAACCAATCATTTAAAGTTTACATAAATGCTTTCCATGCTGAGGTTTGATTAAAAGGTATAACCCCTTTTAGCGATGAGGCCACATTTTGGACGTATTATAGGAATAAATTAATAAAGACATGAATAAATCTATCAACCATTAGAACTTGACAGGAATACGCTATGATAGTATGGCGTAATAAGCCTTTTGCCATATAAAGCATTTTGTAATTTATTTCTTTTGAAAGGCAGCTAATGCAATAAGTACCAATTCGAAAATATTTATTTAAACAAAAATGCCTCGAAAATGTTCATACGAGTATAATCCTTTCAAGACCCTCTTACTCCTAAGAGATCTTAACTTAATTTACAACAGAGACCGAAAATTGTATTATGTTTTTGTTATTTGAGAGTTTGCTTCCAAAATAAAAACATTTTGACAAGGGTGAGACAGAATTTCTAAAAATTTAACCTCTGCGGCTGTAAAAGGCTTTTCGTTGTTAAAATTCAACTCGTTTTCATGTAATTAGGTTTTAGGGGTACGAATTAGGAGAATCTGAACCTGCTAATTTTAGATATACGTAAATATACACAACATTCTGCATACGGGAAGATTTTGTAGAAATATTTCGTGTATATAAAATATATTTCTATGCAAACGTGCCTAAATTATTTTTACGGTTATAAACAGAGAATGACGCTTATCAAAAGACTGCGGAAAGAAAAAGAAGAATACTAATATAGTTATAATATAAGAGATGTTATTTCAAATTGTTTTACCTTACTCAGGGCTTTGCACTTATTTCGACCACAACAGAAAGAGATAGTAATATAACTGCTCAGATCTAGGAAAGAGACAGCAATATCGGACAAACGCGAAACGTCCGATATTTTGGAAATTAGTAATTTATTAAAATACTGTACTTACTTAAATCTTTTGTAAGAAAAAAAACATTCCAATAGCTTATTTCCTTTTAAATAGTTTTAATTTCAAATATTTGTTTATCAACTCAAAAGGGATGAGAAATATCATTTTTGTTTTTATTTTCTATCGTTAAATTTTTTGCAATATTTTTTTACTTTGTAAAATACTAAATTGATTAGTAAAATAAATGTCTCACTGGAGCTTGTGCCATCACACCACCACGCTGGCCCAGTGATTTTAGTAACAGCTGGGACCATCGGCTTAACGTGACCCATCTTTGGATCGACCATGGCGAAAATTGCTTTGTTTTCGTAATCGAAACAAGAGCGCATAACCCACAACGCCACCGAGCTCGTCCTTTAATTTGAAAAAAAGAACAACAATAGCAAGAATTGTAGTATTAAAACCTTTTTGAAATTCATACTTTTATCGAGGTATCGTTTTAAAGAGATTACTTATATGCTACGTGGGTAAATGATTACGTGACTGCGAACTCTATAAAAATAAGACCACCCGGTGCCACCAAGATATATTTGATCGAAATAGTACATATCGACATTAAAACAAATATCGATCAATAAGATCATATCGACACACACCCCATCACTAACACTTGACCGCCGATGATTGCACGTAACGAGCGCCATCACTTCTGACGTCGCAGCGGCAGACGGGTTGACATGACCGACTAATGACGCATGGAAACCAGAACATCAATATATGGCCAATGTGACGTTTAATCTCGAAGGAGTTGCCGTGATAAAATTGAATTTGCGATATTCTACTAAAATGCAGAAGATAATAAATTTCTTAAACTGCAATCTTCGCGACTGTAGCCTCTTTGGAAGGAAGCCATGCTATATGAAAGAAGAAACAATTATGTTAGCAAAGAATTCCAAGCTTTAGCGGCTGTTTTTAACCCCCGACGAAAAAGAGGGGTGTTATAAGTTTGACGTGTCTGTCTGTGTGTATTGTGTGTCTGTCTGTGGCAGCGTAGCTCCTAAACGAATGGACTGATTTTGATTTAGTTTTTTTTTGTTTGAAAACTGACGTGGCGTGATTCTTAGCTATTATTTATGAAGATCAGTTCAGGCGTTTGAGGACTATCAGCTCATTTTCTACATGATACAAGAGTTTTACTAACATTCTTAGATCCGATTGATTAGAAATTTTGTCTACTGTCACTTAGGTGACATTCCCATGACATACTAACCTTGAGCTGATCCTATACCATCAAAAAGTCTGTGGGATGCTTAACTCTTCAGAAACTTACAGCAGATATATCGTGTTTGGGCTCATAAAAATAGTCTCAATAAGATGGTGTTAGATAGATGATTAATGAGGCCGGAGGTTACTTAAAATTTTTAATTTTGTATTTTAATACGCCATTCTTTCCAGTTTTCGTTAAAAACACTGATAATTAGCTTGGTCAAAACACGTGGAAATCGATCTTATGTCATAGCTATAACAAATTCATTTCTAAGGATATAATCTCATTAGAAGTGACAACGTAGCAGACATAATCCTTATAAGCCCTTTCATATCATCTCAAAAAGTTGTTGTTATTTTGTATTCTACTTTGCAAAAAAGCTGTTTTATAATTTTTTTCAGATTACATATCCACAAGTCAGTGTTGGGTGGTAATGCCAAATGTACTGCCAAAAGTCGTCATGTAAGTAAATTCACCTAAATTAAATTATGTTTAATAATGTTATAAATTTACTAGCTGACCCCGCAAACGTTGTTTTGCCAAAAAAAAAATGTCCAATATATAAATAAAAAATAGGTAGTAGCCGATTCTCAGACCTACTGAATATACATATAAAATTTCACGAAAATCGGTCAAGCAATTTCGGAGGAGTATGGTAACTAAATTCGTGAGTCGATAATTTTATATATAAGACACAATAACTTTGAAAATCGAATCGCTGTGATAACATAACAACTGGCAGACCCATAATCCCAAATCACTGAATCACAAAACAACACTTCAACACAAAGCTTACAGCAACTCGAAATGTCAATTTAATATCAGGGGTGTTATTCTCTAACCTTTGTCAAATGTCAGGCTTGGATCCTTCAAATGAATCAGGGAAACATTGAATAGCGACTTTTCAGATAGTGTCAGCACTTTTGACACTGTACCTTTCGCTACAAATAGTAGGTGATTATTTTTCCATTTCTGTTTAGCTCACGTAACTACAGGCCTCCGCAATCATAGATTTACTGTCACCACTACATCAACACGGAAAAATTAATTTATCAACTCTTTTATTTATTTAACATCTAAGACATGTAAATGTCGCAGCCGTCGGGTTAAATCAGCCGCTTAACTCGATTGGCCATTCAATTAGACGCCTAGGCGGGTCGTTTAAATCTAAGAGCTTTTGTGTGCCTGTTTGAGTGATTGAAAGGTTCAAAGTTTTTTTCTTTATGATCACTCAGAACCAAAACGATGTCGGTTATAAGTGGTCATAAAAAATAATTTTTAACCTACTAATCAAACCAAAACTTTTCGGTACAAGACGATCTATTCAATACGCAAAGTCGTTATACGTTAAATGAGTCTAGTTCAATCAACTATCGGGCTAGGCATTCAATTGGATGCCGGCGGATATGATGTTTAACTAGATGGCGGCGACATAGACACAATCGTGTTCTCTCCTTTTTAAGCCAATGTAACTAATTAAGAAACGTATGATAGAAGTAATTTTTCGCTTCCTTTTTACCGAAAAAAGCGAATATTTTATTGGAGCCCTGAATGATGAAAAATGTCCAGATTTCTGATCACCATAGCTTCAAGATTTTCTGAGGTCTAAAAATCAGTTCGTTAATTACATTCCCCCGTTCTCGTGACACGGTCTTTAAAGTATTCTTAATTTACTCATTGATTGTTTTGCTAGATTACTAAGTTGCATAAATAAACAACCTTAAGTTCTCTATCTTAAGTACAGTAAATACATTCCGTCTTATCGTTGACTGACTTTCTTCCGAGCTTTATTTACAAACAACCTCTATTTGTCGTCGAATTGAGATGTTTATTCAATACTTGCAAATACTTAGGTAACTATAGGGAACTAATACGTAACAGAATATGAAAACCTAAAGGTACAGTAGTATGTAATTAAAGGAAGATATTATGAAATATCATTTTTGAAATACATTAAGATTCACCAAAGATTATTTTAAGCCGTCGTGGAAGTCTACAGTAAAATCTTATTTTTATTTTAGTAAAAGTGTAATTCGATTTTTTCTATTTATGCCATTGCCATTGTATTATATATTATGTAAACTGTCTCAATACATTCAAATCAAAATATTAAACTTATTCTAACATTCTATAGAAATCTGAATATTTAGACACAACAGACAATGTAGCTAGCTGACTGAACTAAGTCTGAGTATAAAATCTATGAAAGCAAAAGTTTTGACTTAAGTACCCCGCAAAGCTGATGGTTGTATACACACAGATATCGATAAATAAAAAGCCTAGAAAGAGCAATTAAACTACAGGCGTAAGACTAGTGCTTGTGAATTATTCATATCAAATTCTCAAGTGAAATTCCAATTTCTATAAATCCTACCCACAATGAATTCACTCACGATAAAAATTCCACGCAGACAGCAAATACTATGGCTCCAATTTACTATAATTGCCTGGGCTCTCCACGGCTCCCTTTTCACCGTCCCCAAGTATTTTTGAGCCGAGTTAGTTAGAGTTCCCCTCATTGAGGATGCTTCTGCAAATAAATGCATCGCTTGCTTTTAGATTTCTGGAATGAGTTTTTAAAAGCATTTGCGAGAGATATATTTTTAGAAGCGCTTAAGACATTTTTACTAACAAGTAAACAGATTCAAACCACAGTTGATCAATGTTTTCATGTAGTGTATCTATAACAATATGGACATGCTTTTGTTAAGTAATATTTTTTATTTAAATGCTCTCGATTCCAATTTTGCTCCAAGAGAAGTTACGAGAGTGTCATCGATGTAGCGAGCTTACCAAGAAGATGACTATGTAATCCAGCTTTCAAGGAACTCAGGTTATAAGTATCAGGGAACACCGAAGCCAGCAGTGCATTCCACTCTTTGAAATGATAGAGAAAAGCCCTTAGTGCTAATGTTATTTGATAGATCAATTACCTGATTGATGGTAACACGTAACACGCCTACCATCTGGTATAGCGGGAACCGATTACTTGTCCGATTTTTTTTCCATTCAATTCAGAGATTTATTTCAGATATAAGTCCATACAGATATAGAAGCCAATTACAAAATAAGCCTGGCTTTTAACATAAATATCTTACACAAGGAAAAGTATAAATTAAACCGGCCAAGTGCGAGTCGGACTCGCACACGAAGGGTTCCGTACCATTATCCATGAACAAGCGTCTACCTGTTGCCATTATAAATATCGAGCAAAAACAAGCAAAAAAATCACATTTGTTTATGGCAGCCCCCTCAAATATATATTATTTTATGTTTATTAGTATTTGTAGTTATAGCTGCAACAGAAATACATCATCTTTGAAAATTTCAACTGTCTAACTATCAGTAAACGATGTTAAGTTTTTTTAAAGGATAGAATGTGGTGAAGAAATTATTGGGTTACACCTAGAACTCCGATGGCGTAGTGGTAATCGCGTCTGGCCGGAACCCAGGAGAAGCGGTTTCTATTCCCGCCAGGAGCATATTTTTTTTATTATCGTTTTCTTTCTTTATTTGAAATTGTTAAACGAGCGTGTTACTAGCGTTCTATAGCCGTTACAAATCTCTAAATAGTGATTAGAAAATGATCGTTCTATTTCAATTAAGCGGCGTCTTTTATATTTATTAGAACAATACAGCTTTATCGCAAATTAACACCATTGTTACCAAATGCTATGTTGGAGGCGTACAAAAACCGCTTTATAGAAATTGAATTATTGAACAAACATCTCAAAATGTTAACAATACCCATAGAATTGGGAGAAGCCATACCAACGCGAATGAAACGAACTTTGTCAATCGCTAATAAATCAATACATAGTGAAGGGATCTTCAGCTGATATCGATAAAATAATTTTTCGAAACCGTAATATTGTTTCTGTCTTTTAACGGTTCAAGGTATGATTATTCTAGTGATTTAGTTACCTGTAAGTGATTACTACGATTTTATATAACACCTGCTGCACCCGTCATACTTGGCGATGCCCGTAAACGGAAAACCGTTAGGTTTTTACAAAAATATTTTTTGTTATCCAGAAACCTTTGCGGGCATCTCCAGAATACCTTACTAAAGTTTCATCGCGATCCGATTAACGGTTTCGGAAAACATAGGGGACAAACATACAAAACATAATTTTTATTTATATCGTTGAACTATTTAGCTTTTCTGTACTTTACTCTCGGTTTGACAGGTAGAGAATGGTATTAGAGAATTTATTTGCGCCTTTTTTATTGCAACAAAGCATTAATAAATACTCAGTAGACGATCAGTTCAAATGATGATAAAACCATGACCAAAACACCCGATACAGACAATAGTCGTACTGCTTGTCATGTTGAAAGGATACTTTGTTAATAGGCAATTTGTAATATTTGTTGTTAAAATTTTCATACCTATTCAATAATTACCTAATGAAATGTAGCTGTCTAAGTATTGCATTCAACGCGATATTCGACCACATCGGTCAACACTCGCGTAAGGCGGTCAACACTCTAAACCCGATTTTAGCCAAAATAGCGAACTACAGATTGTAAAATCCATTTAATTGGCAAATTACTGAGTCGATAGCACAGCGTATGATGTCCATTTCTAAACGAAATCTGATACCATGGTTCCAAACGGAGTGGTCCTGTGCCGCCTGAATAAAGCCATAAGTTAGTCAGCGACCTCCTAAATTATGTAAATTAAAATAATGAAATTGTTTATCCAATTTATCTAACCAAATCAAGCACTATCAAGCTTATGTTATGGGTACTTAATAATGTAGTATTAGAGCTAGACACTACAGTAAATAAACATGATGTAAACATCCATGTAACGGGGAATTGAGCTCGGGACAACTGTCCGGATATAAAACCTTAAGCATTATTGCGCTTAGCCCACTCGAAATAGAATTCGAAATCTAGTAAATATTATTAGTTCGAATGTTAAATTAGCGAAAATATTTGTAGGCACATCAAATAGAACTCTACCTAACCTACTAAAAATGTGAAGACAGTTCTGCAGCAAGAGTCATACAATTCCAGCTGCTTTCACTCTGCTGCCCCATTGAATGCCGCTTTATTGATGGTACCCATAACAAAGAGAGAAGGAAAGAGAAGATTACAACAAACGAATGTCTGAAAAATATTTTACCTTTCATTCCTCTAATCATTGCTGGTCCACGTCCCACTGCTGGGCACGGGTCTGCCTTCATGGGAGAAGCATATTTTATTTTATTTATTTTATTTTATTGCATTCAGTAAATCATCAGCTGATAACACATGATAGGTAAGTAGTTACTTATAGTGATAGGAAGCTAATTACAGATTCACTCAAGTAGTTAACTGAACAAATGTACAGTGAGCTATACAAAATAATAAACATTTCAGCCATAAAATATCAACCATCTCACATCGCAGCAATGTAAGATCCGTGTATAAAAATACAAAGAAATGAATATTATTAATAATAAAATCTACACATCTATGAATAGAAACCTGCTAATTGACTCTTTTGCCGATTGGATATTTGTATTAAATAAGTCTAGGTCTAGAATTTTTGATAGTTTATTAAATTGCTTACTCGCTCGGTAAATAAAACTATTTTGTCTATAATTGGTATTACAAAGGGGCAATGACAAAGGTACGTTGCGCCGGGAACTGCGAGGTTAGTTGAATGATACCTTGGACAACAAAGTGGGACAATCAATGGCCCTTCTGGAAAGTTTCATAAGAAAGGCAGTATCAGCGACATCACGACGCAACTCCAGAGGCAAGAGATGCAGCATTCTACAACGATCTTCGTAGTATGCGGAGCTATATGAGCACTTTAAGCGATAACATAAGTACCTAACGAATTTGTAAAGCGATCAATCTAAATATCAAGCGATCGTGCTGAATTCTGTCAAACGCTTTGCTGTAATCGGTATAAACAGCGTCTACTTGATGACCCCTATCCATGTGAGGAATTAGGGCCATAGCCCCATCACGCTGGCCTGATGTGGGTTAGTAAGTTAATGCGGCTGCTGTAACAACCATGACCGACGGCTTAATGTCTGCCGAAGCACCAGATCTTGCTTGCTTTGTTTTCGAAAATTGTTGAAGAGGAATGTAAGCTTACTCTTGTCTTCCTGCCTTCACTCTTCAAGTTACTAATAGTAGTACCATCTTCCTCTCATATTTCTTTTGCGCAGTGTCCGGTTGTGGAACTCCTTGCCTGAATGTGTAGTTTGGAGTCCTTTGACATTTAATGTATCATTTTCTATGTTGTATTTATTATAACTGATTATTTGTATTTTATAATATGTAGTACCTTTTTTTTTTATACAACTAGATGACAAACAAGCTGACGGCCCACCTGGTGGTAAGCAGTTACCGCCGCCTATAGACACCTGCAATAACAAGGAAAAGCACTTGATATTGCAGGTGCGTTGTCATCCTGAGGCCTAAGATGAAATGCCGTCCATGCCCAGTAATTACACTGGCTACCTTTCCCTTCAATCCGAAACACAGCGAACTGTTTCACGGCTGAAATAAGAAAGGCGGTGGTACCTACCCAGGCGACCCTACATATGGGTCTACCACCTAGTAAGTACCTATCTGTTTCCCTGATTCATGCACCCATTCTGCTATCCTTTCCTTTAATACTTTCACGCAAGGCATTGGAAGAGATTCGACATCACCAGCCTATATTACTTCTGGGCATAGGCTTTCACACATGGGAAAAACAATGGAGACTTTAGGCAATTACACAACACGCTGGCACACTGCGAGTTGGTGGGATAAAGCGGTTGCGTTACAACTGGGACCAACGGCTTAACGTGCACGACGTATCATGGATGAAATTTCTTGTTAGAAATAAGGATTATTGCAATGAAGTGTGTTTGTATAGCGTAGTTGACAAATTTTTATTTATTTCATAAATAAGAAGTTTATAACTCATAAAGAAATATTGCAAAAGAAATAGTATGTCTAAGATCAATAGTTCCATAGATAGTGATATGTTTGTTGTGCTGCCGCGCATCGTCCAAAAACGCTCCATAGAAAATCTACGGAACAGGTGACGTCACATGTTCCCATATTAGAACTAAGAAATGTATGGGCATACTGAGAAAATTAATCATAACTATGTGATAAGTATGTTTTTATTAATAGTTGTCGTAATAAAAGTTTGTGTCAGCAATCTAATATCATTATCGTTTTTTGAAAATTTTGAAAAAAAAATACGGCCTCTTTTTTAAATTTTCAAACCATACAACTTCAACAACATTCCATATTTTTAAAATTTGAATTATTTTTATGGGTGACAGGAGCGTATATTTTCTGAATTTGTGGAAAAAATAGCACCATATTGAAACTTAGGCAACGTCCCAAATTTCTAAATAACTCAAAGACTCATTGACAAAATGCCGTAATATTCGATAGGAATTTCATAACACTAAGAGTGAAAGACCATTGAATACTTAATGGAAATTCTGAAGAGCTTAGAGTAGATTAACGGCCCGTTTACCTTACCAGTCTTAGTGGAAATAATGCGTAGGTAAATTAATTAATGAATCAAACAGGTGACCCTGGGGATTGAATAAATTTTGTAAAGCGTAAACATGGCCTGTTTGAGAATCTAATCGCGTGTGAAAGGTTTTAACTTTGATTCTAAAGTCAAAAGTTAGTTAACAGAAATTCCTTTTTCAATTCCCGACCCAAAAAAGGGGTATTATAAAAGTTTGACGTGTCTGTCTGTGTATGTGTGCGAATCGTAGCTCTTAAACCAAGGGATTGATTTTGATTCGGTTTTACTTTTGTTTAAAAGATGGTTTTTAGCTTTAAATTATGAAGACCAGTTCAGACGTTTGATGACTATAAGCTTATTTTCTACTTGACAAAAGGCCTTTACTGACTTTTACAGATCCGATTAATTTGAAATTCGGTCAAATGTTCCTTCGGTGGTATTTTAGATAATCCTGTACCATCAGATAGTGTGTGGCATGATCAATTCTTCAGAAAATTACAGCAGATACAGATACAGCATGTTTGGGCTCGTAAGCAAAGTCGTCATGAAATAGTGTTAAATACCTAGATGATAGATGATTAATGAGGCCGGTGAAAAGATACTTAAAATTTTGCTTGTATTTAACTGACCATCATACTATTCTAATCTAACCAACGAAAATACTAATTAAAAACTGCGCAATTAAAAACTTACTTAAATATAGTTACAAATCGTAAACCTAATATCACCAAACTAGGAACTGGTATATATTTTAGTTGCAACATTTTTCATGGTATGTAGGGCTCTACTTATGAAGCTTGGTGGCGTAGGGGTTTGAGCGCTCTGCTATTAATTACGAAAACAAAGCAAATTTCGTTATGGTCGAGCCCGGATGGGCTAATCAAAATTTGTAATCTCGAGATCCTCCGTGCTTTGGTAGGCACATTGACGTTGTTCTCGATTGTTACTGCAACCAACTTAACCCACCAATCCGGATTGCGCCAGTGCGGTGATGTTAAGTCCCAAACTCCTCGTGTATTTCCCCCTTGTAGGAAGGCGTGTGCCCAGCAGTATAACATATTATAGGCCGGTAATGACGAGCTAATCATGAACCAGTATCACCAATGTAATTCCAATCTTTCAGTCAAAAACAGTCAGGTTCATTTTGACTAATTATAATCTTGACAATTGGATTTATGAATTACCTAATAACAATAATAATTTTATGTCAGTTTACCTACTTGCCTTATTCTGTAACTAGCATGTACTTTTAAGCTTGATTTATTATTAACATTTGCACGTCTGCTGCTGACAGACTGAATGATTCTCTTAGGGATTATAATTATAAGATTAAACGAACTTACCTTAAGTGAAGTTCTATCTTAATTATACGAAGCTCCTTGTCCGAGAGAAACCCTCTCGGACAAGGAGAGAGTATAATAGCTAATAATACCCTGCGATGTACTTCTATTCATATATACTGTTTATGTTATTCATGCATATAAACGATTGATTGATTGATTAAAAAACAATGTTTGGGATGTCATTTCTTTTGCAGCGTATTAAATTTCGATGCAGTAACCCCAAAATTCCTTTCAAACAATCAAAATAAAGTTTTTTAGATGCCATCTGTAAACAAGCAACCAAATTAAATGTACTTCAAGCGTTCCGTTGCTGCTAATTGTTAACGAATTAAGGACAATTAAAATGGCAAAACATGCCATCTAAGTAACTACCAATTACAATGGTAACAATTTTTTATTCTGCGTTGATTAAGCGGTACGTTAGCGTAAAATTGAAATGCATGTAGGTATAGAACTGAGCGACATACAAACTTAAAACAATCAACAAAATACTAAGTGGGCATCTAAAAATAATATCTGCTAGGGCTTGCAATGAAAGAAGAAGAAGGAAAGAAAGAAAATTTATTCGGCTAAAAAAATTATATATTAACAAAAAAAAAGTACACGGAAAGTAACAAATTATTGCCGAAACGGACTCCATTTCAGCATATGCTACAGCCGGGGCTGCAACGCTGGTTTTGAGTTGGCGCCGGTTTATAGATGTCTAGGTGGCTTGTTATTACTAAGGATCAAAGAAAAGTATATTTATGTGATCTATAAAAAAAAAATGTAGATGCTAAATAAACTATAAAAATATATAGTTCAGTACATACTAAACTTAAAATTTTATTACCTTATACATAGATAGATACCACTTAAAATGTTACAAATTAAATAAACACCAATTGCTTAAAGGTTAACATACATAATATATGTAAGAGTTTACGTTATTTTAATTGTTATATAATTGATAATCAGTCCCTGTAGTTGTAGTTGCAAAATATGTTCTTTAATGTGATTACCGAATGAGTTCAATGCGCTTGCTTGTCACCCTTATCATAGGAAAAAAAACAAAAACTTAGTACCAACGTTGGTCCAAATTCTTAACACAATCTACAATTGAACTTCAGTACATCTTGCTCCCTCAATATGAATGCAAAAAGGATGGCTGTCAAAACTCGTTCGACACTCAACAATTTCTTTGCGAAATTCACGCCAGCTCAATATCTGTTTGAAAAAGGTACATCTACGTGAACAACAAACGTGAATACGACATACGCTTTCGGTATTATCGTCATTAAATCTCTTTGGTAAGTACATCACGGAGAGCTGAATGCACAATCATTGGTATATGGGTCGGGGCACAATGACTCGCCCGAACGCGGACGCTGTTCTCTAAATGGATATGCTGGTTGCTACTATCGTGAACTGTATATACAGGTACATGTTCAATGAGTTGCAATACTACGCTATCTCCAAAAATCCGCGGGGAGAGAGCAATGTTAAGTACATAGATAAAATATTTATTTTCATTCCTTGATCACACACAAAAATAGTTTAAATCTGAACAAACAACTGCATAGGTAAGATAGGTATAACAATATTATTAAACTACATTAGTTGTGTTGTGTGCGTTGTAGAAGTGCAAAAGGATCGCAACTCAGTGACTGGATTTTGTTCACACCGCGGCATGTAAACAAAGTATATTTTACTGTAACTCAAGGGCTTCTAGGTTTTAAAATGTAACGGACAAATAATACACACAATAAAATAACATAATGATATAATAATAATATCAACTAATATGGAAACGAGTGTAAAATGTAAAATAAAACAAGTATATTTAAATATGTAGTCAATTATTCTTAATTTGATTTTAACATTATTATAAATGTTTGAAAAATTACTTAGTAATTAAAATATAATAAAACTAGAAAAATTTCACGTCCTGAGGCAGGAATCGAAACCGCGACCTTTCGCAATCCGGGCGACTGCTCTGACCACTGAGCCACCCAGGACTTGGGATATCCCTGTGAAATTCTTGTAGTCTATCTGTATTTTGCGTTTATGAGCTAACGTCCACCCTACAATGTCGAAATATTCTATTTCAACATCCGAAACGAGTATTTTAACAAATACCGACGATTCGGTTAAGTTGGGGCAGTGCTTTTAAATATTCTTAATTTTTGATTTTAAAATTATTATAAATGTTTAAAAAATTACTTAGTAATTAAAATATAATAAAACTAGAAAAATTTCACGTCCTGAGGCAGGAATCGAAACCGCGACCTTTCGCAATCCGGGCGACTGCTCTGACCACTGAGCCACCCAGGACTTGGGATATCCCTGTGAAATTCTTCTAGTCTATCTGTATTTTGCGTTTATGAGCTAACGTCCACCCTACAATGTCGAAATATTCTATTTCAACATCCGAAACGAGTATTTTAACAAATACCGACGATTCGGTTAAGTTGGGGCAGTGCTTTTAAATATTCTTAATTTTTGATTTTAAAATTATTATAAATGTTTAAAAAATTACTTAGTAATTAAAATATAATAAAACTAGAAAAATTTCACGTCCTGAGGCAGGAATCGAACCCGCGACCTTTCGCAATATGGGCGACTGCTCTGACCACTGAGCCATCCAGGACTTGGGATATCCCTGTGAAATTCTTCTAGTCTATCTGTATTTTGCTTTTATGAGCTAACGTACTTTTATTATATTTTAATTTAACATTTATAATAATGTTAAAATCAAAAATTAAGAATATTTGAAAGCACTGCCGTGCAGCGTGCTAAGTGCTCTACCCACTGTTACTTAAACCTACTTATCCTATGAGCTATATCAGTGGCTTTAGTTCTCTTAAGTCTTTTACATAGCTCATCTCTCCTCATTTCTGTCCTTATTCTATCTCGTAGGTAAATACCTAACATAGCTCATTCCATAGCTCGTTGGGCGACTTTAAAACATTTAAATATTTTTTCAGAGTATTTCAAAATTTGGATGTACGACATAGAAACGATTTACTAAATTTCTCTGTGCGCGATGTTGAGGTAGAGATAGTTAATTTTGGTCTTCTAAGACCGACACGCGAGCTTTAGCGAGCGAGTGAATAAGAAAATCGTCTTGGTGCTTTTAGCCTTAGTTTCGCTAAAAATTTTAATTGAGATTTTTAAGAAAGTCGTCTTTTCCAATCGAATGCGAGTGATAAGTAAGCGATTAGGATAGCAATCCACCTTGTCAATGAGGTAAATATTATGAAATCACCATAACTAAGTTTTATTCTATTCTATTCTACTCTAATGAACACACAACAAATATTTAAACAGAATGCAATTCTCGACCTATTTTCTTTCCCAGTTGTATATTTCTACTTGAATCAGGAAACCCCATTACCAATATCGGAGAACCCTTAAGACAGACGCAATAATGACAGTGACCGCATATGCCTCATCAAACGCACGAACCTAATCAATGTTCCTACTGCAATCGACTACGCAGATTGCCAATTACAATTCTTCCGTTAGTCCAATCTTTTCATTTCATTCTGCCGGGGTTCCGTGTAGTGGATCAGGGTTTAATTGTAACTTCTACATAAGTCTGTGGTGCTCACTTAGAATATTTTCGAGCGTTGTATTAAAATTAAAAAAATAATTGAATATTGCCTTTAAATCTCATTTTCAAAACGAAATAGTTTTCCACTACAATTTTTTAAAATAATCATGTTAAGCGTGTCGTACATATGTGTAGATTCAGTCAGTATAGTAAGCTTAATTCACTATTAGATTTCTTTTATTTTCTTTTGCACAACTAAAACCGCTCCTATTAGTTGTATATGGTCGGTCCAAAGTCCAATGTGCTACGACGTATAACGCTTGGTGTACTGTATGCTGATCAATTGACATTTGAAGTTGATTCAATTTTGTTTGTCAGGTGTCTTTCAACAAATTGATTTATTAATGTCTGCGTACCTACGGGGTCCAAATATCGGTTGATAGGCTTAGGATTATAGCTATGGTTATAAAGTTTAGCAAACCCATATCGATAATTTAATAATTACTTAATTTGAAAGGAACACTACGCGTCCGCGCCCTGAAATACGCAAGGGCATCACACCAAGGTCAAACCAAACCCAAATTTTTTACCTTTGATGTTATTGAAAGTGATGAATATGGTATAGAGCGTTTTACCGCATAAGATTAAGGATTGAAGTGGAAATCAAAACTAAGACTACGATGGGCCCCATTCTAAAAATACACACTAAATCTCAGATCAGTTTATCTCTTTTTGTCATGATGTCAATGAAAAGGAAAAAAAATAAACTTTAAAATTACTTAAATATAAACCAAAAATTTATTATGTATGTTTAATAAGGTCGAAAATTGGACGCACCTTTTTGTCAGCTGTTTTTTATGTTGGCGTCAAAAGAACGAGATACTTACTCCACTTCGATTCAGATTTAGAAGTTCTCAAATTTTACTTAGCTAATTTTTTTCATAATTAATTAATTGCTACTATTAATTAATTACAACGCATTACGTATTGATTGATATCAATACGTAATGCGTTGTCCTTCATTGTTCTTTCATCTGTATTTATTCAACAGAACCCCTCATTTTGCCTTTATGGCAATCTTGAGTCATCTTAACTACACACTTATTATCTAGAATTGCTCCCTGCATTAATGACTTAACCACTAATTCCGCTGTTAATTTGCTTAGGTTAACATCAATCATGCGACAGTTAGCTCCAATCCCCGGATTAAATAGACGTCTTGACAAAGCATTGTGGATTCATTAGGAACTACGCGGATTTGCAGCTGCTATAGCAACAGACGATTGCTTTGTATTTCTGAGTGCAGATGTGACTTCTTATTACAGGCGTACAACTTAGATTATTATTTAAGTTCTCATTGATGTAAGGAATAGTTTTGTAGACCCTTAATTACTGGATGTAGCTCCAGCATTATTTTAGAAACCAGTGCGAGCATCACTTCAAACGCCATTTTAGTATTATTCTGTTAAATATATTTCCATATTGTTGCGTAGGTATATTGTTACGAGTTACTTGTATCGGGTAACTCAGTAAATGTAACAAGAGCATTAATTGCTTTATTATCATTATTTCTCCGTTATCTAGTATCCATAACACAAGCTTTTAATGATGCTTACTTTGGGCTAGATAATAGGTGTGAGTGTATGAATATTATTATTAATTGTGCGGAGGGAAATGTGTTCGAGCCCTTAATTGGGCCGAATACGTTTAAACAAAAGACGATGTTACCTCAGCTATGTATGCGGTTTCGTCGAAAAGTATGCACATAATTATATTCCCTGTACATCATGAAGCCCAGATGATGAATGTCAGTAGAGATCCAACCAAATTGAAGGTACCACCATAGATACTACACTTAATCTTCGTCATCATTTCAGCTGAAAGTCCACTGCTGGACAAAATCTTCATCTAAAGATTTTCACGATAACCGCTCATAACCGCTCATGCCCGCCCCAACGGCCATCGGTTCTGTGAGCGATATGTGCTGCCCACTGCCACATAAGTTTAGACACTACACTTGCTTAGATGGAATTTGTTCTGCATGCCTGTGGGAATCTACTATGAACTATATCGAAGGAATTAGGTATTGAAACAATTTAAAACAGCTTTTTTTGGTGGGTGGCTCGCAGTAAGAATCTGGTCAACAATTTGCGAGATTCAGGAAACGGGTTGCTGGTTTCGATTTGGCTCATCCATAAAAAATATTAGCTACTCGAGCAAAAACATAATTTTTATAAGGACAATGCATGAGGAGTGGAATTGCTTAAAGACGATAGTTCATATATAACGGTGGTAATATACATTAAATTGACACATTATGGCATGCCATCACGAATAATTAAGAGCTGGAAAATATAGGACGTTGTTAGAAAACCTACGGTAACCGTCTACCATCGAGTATGCCGTATCATTTTCGGATTTTGCAGGACCTGAACATTGAGTGCAATATTTTTTATCAACATTGTAATTTATAATTTCAAAAGAGTGACTACGCAAATTTGTTGCCAGTATCTTCTCGCTAGTTCAACTTTTGGAACCGGTGTAAATTCAGACATTGCAGATAAACAGACATTATCAAACTAGTGAAGAGCCAGTAAAGTTCTCAGCAAGGGAAGTGTCTCTTGTTTTGGATCAAATGTCGCGGGGTAAATCTCCAGGTTATGACGGTCTTAGTGTTGAGCATTTGCGTTATGCTGGTATTCACTTGCCTAGGGTCCTGGCTATGTTTTTCACTTTTTGTGTTAGGCACGCTTATCTGCCGGATGATTGTTTACGAACACTGGTGGTGCCAATAGTAAAGGATAAAACGGGGGATCCTTCGGACAAGAGTAACTATAGGCCTATATCATTAGCCACTATAGTAGCCAAGGTCCTGGATGGTTTGCTGGACGGTATAATTCGTGAGCACATTAAACTTAATGACGCCCAATTTGGGTTTAGAGAGGGGTTGTCCACGGAATCGGCGATACTTTGTTTGAAGCATACTATCCAATACTACACCGATAGGAAGACACCAGTATTTGCGTGCTTCCTTGACCTTTCAATGGCTTTTGATTTGGTGTCCTATGGGCCACTGTGGCACAAAATGAGGACCGAAACCACTATTCCGGTGGAGATTATTGGGGTTTTTGAGTATTGGTACCGTAGTCAGGTTAATGTGATTAAGTGGGCGGGTGTAGTTTCTGATGAGTATGGGCTGGAATGTGGGGTGCGTCAGGGGGGGCTGACGTCACCGAGGCTTTTTAACCTGTACATAAATGGCCTGATTGAGGAGCTCAGCGCTGCTGGTGTTGGCTGTTCCATTGATGGTAAATTTATTAATAACATTAGTTACGCCGACGATATGGTTCTGCTGGGCCCCTCAATCAGTGCAATTAGGAAACTGTTGAGTATATGTGAGAAATATGTTGGGGCGCATGGGCTCAGGTACAACTCAAAGAAAAGCGAACTCCTAGTGTTTAAGCCACGAGGCTATAAGGTTGCTTCGTTTCCGTCTGTGCGGTTGAGTGGTGTAGCCTTAAAAACGGTTTCGCAATTTAAGTACCTGGGTCATTGGGTCACAGAGGATCTTGTTGACAATGTGGACATTGAGAGGGAGCGGAGGGCGCTATGTGTCAGGGGTAACATGTTGGCTCGACGATTTGTTAGATGTTCAGCAGCAGTTAAAATCTCCCTATTTAAGGCGTTTTGTCAAAACCTTTATACCTGCGGTTTATGGGTGAATTATACACAGAAGACACTTAGCGCTCTCCGTGTTCAATATAACAATGTATTTAGGATGTTGTTGGGGTTGCCACCGTGGTGTAGTACGTCGGGAATGTTTGCTGAAGCCCGTACGGATGGTTTTGCGGCGATTATGCGTAAAAGAGTAGCGTCTCTGATACGTCGTGTACGTGGCAGCTCCAATAGCCTCCTGAAAGTGATTGCTGATAGAGTGGATAGTCCCATCTTTATAAGTTGTGTCAAATTACATGTAGCATAATATGTTTTATTACTAACCTAGAATAAGAACCATTGTTACTAACTATTATGGACCATTTAAGTGTCTGACAAATAAATGAATTGAATTGAATTGAATTGAATTATGACATTGATATTTTACTTTTTTATGATAGACACATTATTTTGGGATTTTTAACGTTTCGAAAGGGCTTTGAAATTACTTTCTAAAATTGAATAAGCGCCCTTTTTATAGGCAATAAAGAATTTCTTGCTGAGTTCTTACCTCTAATAACATAGCATTGAAAACATCGAGTAGAATATGTGCAACGGCTAAGAAATATTGGAATGCTGTGTTGGACTTGCGATAAATCAATCGGACCTTAACAACAAAGCAATAAAATGGGTAAAAGAAACGCTATTTCACCAATACCTAAAATTTGTCTGGATTTAGCATGAAAACATAAAGGACTATAAAAATATAACTGAAAATATCACGAGGTAGAGCATAGCGGTATTTACCACTGAAATCTTGAATGAAAAATGAAATGAAATAAATAACAAAATAAATAAATATAAAAAATGATTAATACTGAGTTTGTAACTCAGTTCAGATGGTAAGTAATATATTTTAAGTACATTTCCATCAGTATTCTACAATTAATTTTGTAGGCGTGCGGGTATTAATTGTTACAGTTGCATATAATTATTAAAATTAATTTCAAGATATTCAATAAATTAATCGTCATTTGAAATAAAATAAAATAAATGTTATTTGTGTTGTCTACCATAATAAGTCAATTTGTATTTGTTTCCTTATTTTATAAATATTCCCTAATTGAGTAGAAATTGTTGTCTTAAAGCCATCACAACAAATGGGTTTTTAAATTTATTGGTGTCCATAGGCATGTGGAGTAACACATAGCTTTAAGTACCAAGTTTGTAACACGTTCCTGTTATATATCCTGAAAAATTAAGACACAACATCTACCTAGTGATAGGCTTAATGTTAAAAAACAACTGAAGTTTCAGCGGAAACCATTTATAATCATTACAGTATTCGTTTAATCAATCACTTTAAATGTTCTATGAAACAAAACAAATTATTCTAATAAGTTTACTAAATATCAAACGTCTTGTGAAATCTGAGCTGACACTACGTTTCCTATTTGGCCAATCGCCATTTCCTTCTCCATCTTAAAAGCATAATACTACAAAAACAAACACAAAATATATTTTATATGGATGATACTAACATGAAAAAACAGGTCAAGAGCTTGTCGGACACCCAATATAGGTTCCACTAGATTCTGCCCGCGGTTGCACTCGCGTGGCCTAGACTACAGGAAATGACTTAATTCGAAGCCCTGATTGGCCCTGTTGATTGATGATTTTGAAAAGACTGCGATACACGTGTCTCATAATTTTAATTATGGAGTATTTGTACCTGTTTTCGAGTCAATTGACCCAGAAAATAAAAAGTTTCGCAGAGAATTTAACCCCTCATTACACCCTCTTTGGGATGAAATTTCGAAACACTCGGGAATTTCGCAAAGGGTGTGTTTAAGTGTAGGTAGGTATCCACTAAGAAAGGTCTTAGTGGATACCTACCAAACCTTCACCAAAAACACACACCAAATTTCTTGTCTCTAGGACTAGGCGTTTAGGCTGTGCGTTGATAGCAGTCAGTCAGTCGGGACTGGTCTGGACCAAATAACACTGCTTTGTAACACTGTTCCTACCCGTCTGACATCACTCCCTGTCTGAAAGTGTTATGATGAAGGCAGAGAGACCTTTCTCCCATGCTGTCATCATTAGTAGTGCCCGAGGTGCTACGAGCGTCTACAGGCTACGGTAGCCGCTTACCACCAACCGCTTGTTTGAAAAAACTACAAGGTAGTGCTATTCTGAAAATACATTCCGCCTTACTACCCTTTTCATCATACCAGCATATGATATCCACTGCTGAACAAGCCTCCCCCATCGATTTCCAAATGGAATGGTTCTGCGCAGCCTGCATCCAAAGGCTCCCCGCGACCCTGACCAGGTAATCTGTCCATCTAGTGGGAGGTTGTCCTACTTCGAGCTTTCCGTTACGTGGTCGGTATTCTAAGACTTTAACTGGCCGTCTGTTCTGCGTGCTATGTGCCCTGCACACTGCCACTTCAACTTACTAATCCTATGAGCTATGTCAGTGACTTTGGTTCTCTTACGGATGTCCTCATTTCTGATACGTTCCATTCCCATAATATAGCTGAATTCAAAATGCATCAAATATGTCTCGAACCTTCTTTCTCACTCTGATTTTCTAATCCAATCATCATGTTCTATTCGAGGGCATTATAACATAGATTACAGTACTATTGGGATTGAAAAGACTTCACTACACAAATCCTCAAAATCCATTTAGAAGAAGGTATTGGATTCGGCTATTGATTTTACTCGTGAAGCCTTAGAAAAAGATAAAAAGCATTCCATACTGCCGGATATTTGAGGAAAAAGTTACAACGCCCCTAATTCCTCGACCATAGACGACGAGTTATCAAAAAGCAGAGAAAAAGAAAATTAAATGCTCCAAAGGGAGTTGCGAAATTGAAATGCATAAAAGTTTCAAAAGAATTTAATCCAACACAGTCCGGGACTTATTATATTTGTTCTGTTAGAGCCTTGTGCGTTTAGTTTAATGAAGACTTTAAAATGAAATTATTATTCCAGATTGTATTTAAAAGGAATCAACAAGAAACAAATGTGAAACGGTGAGACCACATAATTTCTCTCGGAGTAGCATCAACAGTAAGCCTATTTCAATAAAAAAATTATTGAAAATCGATTCTAAGCCGTTCATTTGTAGGATCCCCTCCCCGCTTTTACACCTTAACCCCTCCTTTTACGCGTGAATGACAATCATTTGATATTTTTTCGAAATCCATAAACTCACACAATGTGGTTTTTAACAAGTTTCAGCACAAAAGAGTAAAACCTACAATAAACACTTTCGGCTATTCATAGGTATCTAAATAAGATTTCTTTATAAAACTAGGTGACACGCAAGCTGATGTCCAACGTGATGGTAAGTAGCTATCGCCGCGTGTAGTCACTTGCAATTACAAGGATTATATCACTTGGCATTTGTCTTGCAGGTGTGTCATTTTTAAGGTCCTTTCCCTCCAATAAATCGATCTTAGTAAAAAGCTGCAATTTCAATGTGATAACTAACTTAATACTGAAATTGATTTGTTTTCCCTTTACGAATGGAAAACTTTAGATATTCTAGTACAACGACCTTACAAAGTAGATTCGGAAGGATTAGATACTTATCCAATTAGTGGCGCGACACTCTTCAAAATTAACTAACGAAATCAATATCTTTTAGCAGCAAGTTGACTAAACTTTTGCATATCACATCAACGCTGATTGTCATATCGTCTCGGGGTCACATTGAAACAGCACTCGTCACTAATGAACGTAATTAAAAGCAAGCCAGTGTTTAATGCACTGCAAAGCCAGATTCACTTGAATAGCTAAATTTTAATAGACTTTGATAGAGGTTTGCATTATACTGTGCAGTGCTGCGATGAAAGTCTCACTGATTTTAGTGATTTTGGCTTCAGTGTTTGAAGGTGAGATATTTTAATTTATTTTGATATGATTAACTATAGGACTTAGAAAATTAGATTATTTATTGTCTACATAATTTATAGTTTTCGAAAACTTTTGTAGGTTTATGTCATATTTTATATCATTCGGAGTTCATGATTGTTGAAAAGCTTCTGTAAGGTGGTTATTTGCTTCATGTGACTTTTTTACAATTTTGATATTTTTTATTTATTTAATCTCTCAAGCGGTGCTATCCCTCCGGGGGCTATGGCAGTTGAAAAATCAAATTGGGTCTGCAATCTGATGCTTGACGCGAAGAAATGTGTAGTTTGTTTTTAATGTCTCCTTCTCAGGTTTTATTTTTCACATTCTATCAAAATTCTACCAAACACTAATTTTAATTAATCCTTCTGTTATTACATAATTCATCTCTAATCGCATTTAATGGTTTACAATATTAAACAAATTAATTTACAAATGTGCAATAGGCATCGAACTTATTATCAATAATTATTTTTAATGTTCTTGAAGTTTAACTAATATTTTTTTGAATGACAAAATTTAATATCTACATTTTTTTATTTTTTTTAGATTCATATAGTCAACGCAGGACTACTACGAAGCTGACACCAGAACCTAAGAAAGTTTTCTACAGATTCGAGGGTGTGGATTACGATTCACTCCCGCCTAATTTATATGAGAAGAATAACGATTGCTACGCACATTTTCTCAAATGCATCCGACATATGTAAGTATCTCGAATTCATACGTTACTTTTAATTTTGGGCCCATTTTTTTAAGTCGTGCTTAGATCCTCACTAGCTAAAAATTACTAGTGCCGATGTCTTCCATTTTCTCTATACATTGCTTTGTCATGCTATAGTGAAAAGAAAAGTTTCGTTCAATGTGTTATAACGTACAGACGACAGCACATCAAGTGTAACAAATGAACTACGAAAGCAGCCTCTATTACAAAATGATTAAGGGTGGTCTCAATGTCTAATTGTTACGCTTGACGTGCTGTCGACTGTACGTACAGCGTGCGTTACGTCAATGTATACAGGGTAGTGGCGACAATATGACAATAAATTAAAACATGGGCTATATTATTTCATGAAAACGTTATATAATTATCAAATGAATAAGATATATTTGAAAGTTCACTCGTCAATACTTGTCGCTCTCGTTGGTTTTTGACACATTCCGTCTGATGTTGGAGTTTTTCAAACTATCCTGGCAGACCCTAAATCAGAAGCATCGAAACTCCTATGCAATATGGTACTGGCAGCAGTACAGTGGCAGGCTAGCAGTATAAATCTATGCCGATCACTACTGAGGGAGGTTATTAGAATTGATTATAAAATTAAAATATTAGAACATGAGAGGCAAATGCAGAAAAATAGCACTACATTTATGACACATCGCAGTACACAAACAGACTTTCCACAGATAAATGAGGTAGTCACGTCGTCACCTCATAGACAGTCTTTGAATAATTCACCTATTAGTCTTTTTCGCCCATAACACTATTAGCATATTACATCAAAATATTAATGGATTAATCAGTAAATTAGATCTATTATTAGTTAATCTGGATTCTTTATCGATAAATATAGATATACTGTGTATAACAGAGCATAATATGACATTCAGTGATACAAAATTGTTAAATATGCCTAACTTTTCTATTGGTTCCTCATATACCAGAAAAAAGAGACACGGAGGTGCATGCATACTTATACGGAATGGTGTTCAATTTCGAGCTCTCACAGATGTAACTGGATATAGTGTTCCAAATTCTATAGAAAGTTGTGGTGTTGAACTTTTAGACCATAATTTAATTATTATTTGTATTTATAGACCACCTAACTATAATCTTGAAGACCTGGATATTTTTTTTAATAATTTAACTAACATATTAAAACAATTTTGCTACAAAAAAAAGAAGATTGTAATTGGCGGCGATTTTAATATTGATATGCTGAAAAATAGCAAAACTTCTATGACATTCAAAAACGTTCTTTTAGAATACAATCTAAGCATGGCAATTAAATCACCTACAAGATTGGTTAGCGGTACCTGTATTGATAATATAATCCATAATATCCGAAGATGTAAGAGTGATGTTATGGAATTTGCTTTGTCAGACCATACAGCCCAACTTCTTGTATGCCCTGTAAAATCAAGATGTACTATAGACCATTGGTACATAAAAAGACGTGATTTCTCTGAAGATAACTTAGCAAAATTCCTTGACCATCTTAAATCCTTGACATTTAATGAAATCTATAACTGTGATAAACCTAACATGGCGTTTGACAATTTTCATGACATTTTTTCCTTGCTTTATAATTTATGTTTTCCTATGACAACAGTTAGAGTATCACTAAGAAAGAGACAAAAGTGGATTAGCAAAGGTATAAGACAGTGTTCTAAACGAAAAAGACAGCTACTTTGGAAATACAGGAAAACCAAATTAGTAAGAGATAAAGAGGTTTTCAAATCATATTCAGCAAAACTTAATCGCATTTTGAAATTGACACAGAAGTCACAAAATAATTATCACATTAACACAGCACAAAATAAAACTAAAGCCAGTTGGGACATTATAAATAATTATAAAACCAATTTACCTAAGGACAACATTAAGCAATTAAATATTGACGGGAAAATAATAACAAATCCGATTGACATAGCTAATGCATTTAACAATTTCTTTATTGACCAAGTGAAACCTTTGACATATAATTATGACGCTAGAACTAATTTTAAGTCATTGACATATAATAATTATAATTCTATTTACATTAGCCCCACTACACCACATGACATAAATATCATAATACAATCGTTAAAAAATACGAAGAGTACTGGATACGATGACATATCTACAAAAGTCCTAAAATATGTATCTCGTGTAATATCACCCGTGTTATGTCACATTTTTAATTTGTGTATCCTTTATGGTATATACCCTGAAAAATTAAAAAAAACAATAATAAAACCTTTATTCAAAAAACAGGATAGAGAAAATTTATCTTTTTATAGACCAATTGCTCTTATACCGGTACTTTCAAAAATTATAGAAAAAGTAATATATAATAGTCTTTATAACTATTTAGAGAAATATGATATACTGGCGAAAGAACAAGCAGGATTTAGAAAAAACAAAAATATTAATATGGCTATATATAAGTTCATAGAGGAAGTTACAACAAACATAGATAGGAAAATCCCTGTATGTGCTTTATACATGGACCTAACAAAGGCATTTGACTACGTTGATCATGATATATTGAAACTAAAATTATTCAACTATGGAATCCGGGGAAATGCATTAGACTTAATTACGTCATATCTAAACAGTAGAGAGCAAGCAACTCTTATTACAAAAATTTGTCCAAAATTAAAGTCTGAAATGATTTACCTGTCCAATTATAGACGTGTACAATATGGAGTGCCTCAAGGCAGTGTTCTTGGCCCTTTGTTTTTTTTAATTTACATTAATGACTTTCCGGGAATTGTACCTTCACCAATGATACTATTCGCTGATGATAGCACAGTAGTATTTTCCAATAAGAGATTATCAGTACTTCAAAGTGACATAAATAATACGCTTAATGACATTATAACCTGGTTACAACGGAATAACTTACTTATAAATTTAGATAAAACAAATATTATGACATTTCGTAATCGATCTAGGACTCCCATATCAATTGACATTAATCACAACGGGAATGCCATAAGAGAAGTTAAAGTAACAAAATTTTTGGGCTTAAATGTTGACTCTAACCTTAATTGGAAAGCACATGTTGAGAGTATTTGTACCAAATTAAGCAAATTTTCTTATGTTCTGTACATGCTCGCTAAAGTAGTTAATACTTCTACGGTGGTGATCGCGTACCATGCACACGTAGCATCTACGCTTCGGTATGGACTTATATTTTGGGGGAACTCAGTTGAAAAAGAGTCTGTATTTAAAGCCCAGAAAAAATGTATACGGGCTATTTGTAAATTACAACCAACTGACAGTTGTAAACCACATTTCATATCCTTACAACTTTTGACATTTCCAAGTATGTATATATACGAAATAGTTATATTTGTAAGGACTAATTTACATTTATACAAAACATTTGAAAGCATTAGACGTTGTAATAATCTTCGTTTTCCACCTAGCAAGACTTGGCTAATGAATAATAGTGTCCTTTGTATGGCACCAAAAATATATAACAAAATACCTTTAGATATAAGACAAATTAATTCCATCAATATATTTCGACACAAACTGAAAGAATTATTATTAAATAAGGCTTATTACAGTATTAAAGAATTTATTGACGATAAAATGTAATAGAATTTAATGTGATTTGTATAGGTACATAATTTCAATAATTTAATGTTTATGTTTAATTAATTTCAATTCTTCATGTATAAATTTAATAATTAAAGTGACTTATGTTAATATTACATACTAAATTTGCATGCCTTGTGGCAAAATACAGAAAAGCTCTAAAAAATGTATAACATCTATGTACACACCTGTATTTGCAATAAAAGTGATTTTGATTTTGATTTTGATTTTGATTTTGGTATTGTTGACTCGTCAATGATTGTCAAAAATCATAAGTAACAACCATTTGATTTTAAGTGTTTCTAGATTAGATTACAATGGGACTGACATACTATAGTAAAAGTTTTTTTTGTATACAACTAGATGACAAACAAGCTGACGGCCCACCTGGTGGTAAGCGGTTACCGCCGCCTATAGACACCTGCAATAACAAGGAAAATCACTTGATATTGCAGGTGCGTTGTCATCCTGGGGCCTAAGATGAAATGCCGTCCATGCCCAGTAATTACATAAAAGATTTAAAAAATATATATTTGAAAGTTGCAAATATTTCTATGAACTAACATAGCCCATATTTTAATTTATTGTCGTGCTGTGGTCTCCACCATGTCTGTGTGCGTGTTGTTTCAATGTACACACGACAGCACATCAAGTGTAACATTTGCACAACCAAAGCCGCCTCTGTTACAAACGTAGTAAAGGCGGTCTCAAGGTCAATACTGTACATAATACACTGAAAATGTATCAAAACGATAGTGCCGATGGACTTGTCATGTAAGTAGTTTGCCAACACAATTGCCATTGACAATACGTGAAAGTTTTATACTTCCTGTCATGCCACGCATTAAAGACACAATAAAATTGGTTCTTAGTATTCGTAAGACTTCCTGGCTTGGTAAATTAAATTTAAGAAGCTATCGAGAACAGAAAAACTGTTCACTGTAATATAGACGCGGTAAAACAGAAAGTGGGACATTCGTGGGGCTATCCCTGGTTCCTAGTTGCTTTTGTCAGAGCCGGGTTACATAATTTTATAAACCTACAATAATTTTCGTACTAACAACACTAAGTATGAAGCATAAAGTAAATAAAGTAAGAATCAAGTAAGTAAGTTTTTAAAATTATTAAATATAAAATAAACATATAAATATTCATGACTCCTGGACAAAGTGTTCCTACTCATTATACAAACTTCTTCAAGTCATACCTAAACTTAGAAGTGACACCCCCCTGATTTTGGTATACTTTACAGAAAACGGTAACCATAGCCTATACCTCTCTATTAACACCGATCCAATAAAATAATATCGCATTATTTGGTTCCAGAACTATCATGTCCCCTGTTTGCGGTTGGAACTCACGTACATGGTATTTCGACGACTTCTACAGCCCATGTCAAATTGAATTGCTCAACTGCAAGCATAGAGTGGAAAAAAAACTTGGCATTCATGGAATAGATCATAAAGACGGTGATTATAGTTTTTTTAATAAGCTAGGCAAATAACTCAACACCACCTGATGGGAAGCGGTAAGAAGAGTCCATATAAAGACAGCTATTGCAGCATCAACTCACTATTCTAGGCACCTCCATCTTGCCGGCTTTGGTGCCTTTTCACGCCTCTTTTGAAGAAACTCATGTTTAAAAAGAAGGGAATACAAGTGCAGGCAAAAAATACAAGTTTTGGTCGTACAAGGAAAGAGTTACAAAATTTCCGTGTGCGAGATGTTAGGGTGGAGACAGTGAATAAATTACTCCTCATTAGGAAGGGAAGTAAGAGGAGCCCGGTGGCGTATTGGTTTGAGCGCTCAGGTTTCGATACGAAAAACAAAGCAACTTTCGCCATCGTAGATCCTGGGATGGGTCAAACAAAGTTTTTTATTTTTTTATCTCGAGCTCCTCCGTGCTTCGGAACGCACGTTAAGCCATTGGTCCCGGTTGCTCCTGAAACCGATTTCACCCACCAAACCGCATTGGACCAGCGTGGTGGTATTATTTCCCAAACTCCTTATGTGTTTCTCTCATGTAGGAGGGCCTGTGCCCAGCAGTGGGACGTATATAGGCTGGTGATGATGAGGAAGGGAACGTGGGATAAGGTCAAAAAGTTCATGTGTGGGATACCTCTAAGCATAGCTCTCAATTTCCTTGTTCAACACTATAAGTCAACAAGTATATGAAGCACTGGTTATAATCTAATCACCGGGATTTGTGTAGCTGTATAAAAAATATCAATCACTAACTGCCCTTATCGACGTCCGACTGCTAAGCACCCTCCCACTCTGCTGATGCCAATTTGAGTCATAATACCACCACGCTGGCCTAATGCGGGTTGATGGCTTAAAGCGGTTGCAGTAACAACCGAGACCAACGACAAAACGTGCCTTAAGAAGCACAGACCCATCCCGGGATCGATCATGGCGAAAGTTGCTTTGCTTCCGGAATCGAAACCAAAACGCTTAAACCATTGCACCAGGTAGTTCTTGAAAAATATGATTGTATTAAACTACCAATGTTATTAAAAAAGTTTTATTTTTTTATGGTACAGATTTTTCAGTTAAATTTTCAATTCAATTCTTTATTGCAATAAAATATGGTACAGAAGGTGTTATTATAATTAGATTGTATCACATATTTTCACTGTCACACAGCATGCAATTATCCAGTAATTTACCAAAATTGCCATTACCAAAATTAAATTATTATTAATATAAAATTATTAAATCACAATATAAAATTTTAATGTCAAACACTCAATAAATATTATATTTTAGTATTAAACAATTAAAATAAATATATAATATATAGATTTTATGTACCTACCTAATATTTTACAGAATTATTCTACTACAACGGCGAGGGATACGATTGCAAATATTACGTCAGAATGGGGGGAAACATGATGGATGCCTACTTCGGAAAATCTTCAAGAAGATTCAATATTGATTTTGACAAAATCCGTAATATCCCTTATAAAGTACGCACATGAAAAATACATTCAAATAAATACCGCATGGCATAATATTTCTCTTCAGTCTTATGGGTGGCCCGGCAGAGATCACTTATAGTAACAAGTTCATCTTTTCATACAAATGTTTTGAATAAAATTTATATATATTTTACGAATGCAATAAAGACTCAATAGTAAAAAAATAGTTTGAATGACTAAATTCTCTGAAAATTATTGACTATACACATAAATAAAAGTTTAATTGCTCACTTAATATGCTTTCACTCTACCAGCGAAGAGTCAAGTGGCAGCTTGAGGTAAAGAAGACAAGAAGTTGATAAAATATTGCATAAGATAAGTGTGAAGGCAGACCCAATTCATCCAACAGCAAGCAAAAGTTTCAAAAATATGAAAAATACTTACCAATTTTAGAAAATCTGGTCCAAAACCTGGAACAAATAAAAGCAGTTTTTATTCATTATTTATAATTTATTAAAGATGCAAAATTTTACCCTAATGTTAACGCCACCTACTGTCGTAAGTCACTGCGTATATTATGTACTTACATAAAAGTAGTAACCAATAAATTATTACAGATGGTCAGGTATGTACATAATATAATTATTGTTTTAAGCTATTTATCTATATAGCAATAGAAAATCTCTCGTGTCTGATATGTACGCACTTAAATATTTTCTATTGTTTGTGAATAAAATACAAAAGATAGCTTAAATTCTTTCTCAGGATGTAAACTATCTCTATGGAAAAAAATTAATTGAAATAAAGAGTTGAATTGAATGTGATTTCGACTTACTGGTATAATATATGGCAGTGGCTACTCTATGCACTTGTTTTTATAGTAAAACAAAATACGATTGCAGTAGCCGCGCGTTTGCGATTTCGATAAGCGGGGGAGCGCATATGCCTCGCATAGAGTTAGTCCACGCCTCTTGTGGTTTGATTTATTTTCGAAGTATCACTTATGTTCGTTGAGGAGCTCGTTTGCTTAGAGGCTTAAGCGCTCTGGTTGCGATTATGAAAACAAAGTAACTTTCGCCATGGTCCATCCCGGGAATGGTCAACCAATATTTGCAATCTCGAGCTCCTCCGTGCTTCGGAAGGCACGTTAAGCCGTTGGTCCTGGTTGTTACTGCAACCAATTTAAGCCACCAACCCGCATTGCGCCAGCGTGGTGGTGCTATAGCCCAAACTCCTCGTGTGTTTCTCCCGTCTGAAGGCCTGTAGACAGCAGAGGGAAGTTTATAGGCTCGTAATGGTGATGATTTTTTATACAACTAGATGACAAACAAGCTGACGGCCCATCTGATGGTAAGCGGTTACCGCCGCCTACAGACACCTGCAATAACAAGGGAAAATCACTTGATATTGCAGGTGCGTTGTCATCCTGGGGCCTAAGATGAAATGCCGACCATGCCCAGTAGTTACACTGGCTGCCTATCCCTTCAATCCAAAACACAGCGAACTGTTTCACGGCTGAAATAAGAAAGGCGGTGGTACCTACCCAGACGACCCTACATACAGGCCTACCCTACTGCTATAACCCAAACTCCTTGTGTGTTTCTCCCGTCTTATAAGGCCTGTGCACAGCAGAGGGAAGTTTATAGTCTCGTAATGGTGATGATGACTTACGTTCGTCAGTACTCAGCCTTACAAAGTAAAACGTCGTCCTTTAGTGCTCCTTTAACATATCATCATTTCACTCAACGTCCTTCCGGAGAAATCCTATCTCATTACACCTGTTCCTTTGTCATTCCTTTGTTACTTGAGATGTAACGCTAATTTTATTATGAAAAGGGTGAAATTCAAATGACAGAATTAAATTGGCTATTAGACCTGTTTGCTATTTATTTTATAATACTAGTGGCCGCCCGCAGCTTTATTCACGTGTATGTTGTTGTTTTTTTAATACAAAGCACGGCAAATGACTCAAAACCATCTGATGTGAAGCGGTTAGAAGAGTCCGTATGCGGAGACAGCTAGTGCAGCTTGAAACACACTGTTCTAGCCGCCTCCACCTTGCCGGCCCATAAGGTGCCTTTTCACGCCTCTTTCTGCGGGCTGGCAAAGAATTCCAAGTTTTGGAAGTCCGACAAAGAAACGAGTTACTATACTTCTTTGTGCGGGATGTTGAGGTGGAGACAGTAAATTGATGACTCCGAAGACCGGCATGCGTGCTTATAAGAACGAAGGGGGAACGTGGGATAACGACGAAAAGCTCCTCAGAACACTCTCCATGATAAAGCTGATAGAAGGCGCTAAGCCATGCAATGACACGACGGAATTGTAGAGGCTCTGGGCTATTCGTGACCTCTACGTCGTCAATGATATGGACGGCACGCTGCAATCTTTCCAGTGCATCGAGGAGGTACTTGGCAGAGCCATCCCACAGGTGCGAGCAATATTCAACGCAAGATCGGACCTGAGTTTTGTACAGCAGGCAGACCAATTGTCTGGCGTGAAAAACGACGCACCTTGTCCAAGACACTGAGCTGTTTTGATCACGGTTTCGACATAATTCCTCTGATTCAGATTGTGTGGTAACCGTTTACCACCAGGTTAGCCGTCATCTTGTTTGTCATCTAGTTGTTAAGTAAAAGTGACCTACGTAACGATTTAATTTGACTCCATGCCTTAAAGACTATAAATTGGACCAATTATTGATTCATTTGCCACGGAGTTAAATTAAATCTTTACATGGGCCATTTATTTCAGACTATTTAGGAGTAGGAGTGAAAACGCAACAGACAGACAGACAGAGTTATCAGCTGGCCGAATGGTCTGTATCCCTTGCTATACAGGCTACTTAGTCAGGGGTCTCGGGTTCGAATCCCGGTAGGAGCAAATATTGGTATGATGAGTACGAGCATTTGTTCACAAGTCACGGATGTTTGTATGTTTAGTATATCCTAAGTATGTGGTTTTTCAAAAAGGGTTTGAAAAGGTTTTTACAGGGTCGGCAAAGTGATACCCCTAGTGTTGCAAGCATCCATATGCGACGGTAACCGCTTATCATCAGGTGGGCCGTATGCTTGATTGCCACCTTAGTGGTATTAAAACAATGTAGTATCCATAACACAAGCACTCTGCATTTCATTATGCTTACTTTGGGCTAGATGATAGGTGTGAGTGTATAATTATTATTTATTGATTTTATTTTTAATAGTAGAAACTTTATTGTCGTGGGTATTTCTTAACCCTACAGAGTAGGTAAGTGTAAGTACTTCAGATCTCTCAAAATACCTAATTTAGTAGTATTTCTAAGTTCAATGCCAAGAAAGTTCCAAGGCTCTAAATTGCTATTTCAACAGCCTTCACTCAACCCTCGCCACAAGCCTCCAATGAATACCTACAGTTTGCATCAGAGTACTTAAGTACGTTGAAATCTGTTCCTAATCCCCCGTAATTCGCCGCGAACTGTTACGCGAACAATTTTGAATTATTAATAACTTTCACAGCAAAATTTCCAATGTACTGAAGAGGTTTCGAAGTATTTGAACAACAATCAATCAATACTTGAACAAATCTTCGGTTTCCGACCAATTACTTTAAGATTGCCAAGTTGTTATGGAATTATTGACTGACTTAATCAGGAAGAAATGAAGAAAACAGTATGAGTACTGCATTAACCAAATAAAAAAAGTAAAAAGAAATGATAAAAAAATATCCTTCTTTATTCCGGTCGCAGTTGGGAATTACTTTTAAATATTCATAATTTTATTTCCAACGTTATTTTAACTGTTTAAAAAATATATTTACGTAGAAAAATGTATATTAATTGTGAGAAATACAAATAAAAAAACAATGAAAAAATTGTATGCTACAGGCGGGAATCGAACCCGCGGTTCGGATACCGCTACACCACCGGAGCATTAGGTGAAATCCACAAATTTTTCACCGCTTACTACTATTAACTTTTCTTTTATTACAACGTTTATCCCCGCACTTAATGAAGTTAACAACTCAAATGATCTGAAAGAATACTTTTTCAACCATTTTTAAACATTCAGTAGAAATGATAAAGCTATTTTGATCGCATTTAAATGTTTGATTGTGTGCGTTAATAACGTCTGTTTACGCCGTTAAAAAAACGTTATGTCCGTACTTCACGCTCGCCGAGTGGTGGCGAGCGCGAGTGTAAAGAGCCCCGCTCGTGTCGACTCGTGCGCACTCGCCTCACATCGTCCCCGCTCGATATTTTGTCGGTATTTTGGCATAGATCAAAGCGGCGAGTTGCGAGCGCGAGCGGGGCCTCCACACGCTCGCGATTAAGTTCAGTGTTCAGGGGCCTTACCACCATCTTTATAAAAGCGATTCATATTCCGCTCGGTTCAGTATTGGTTCCTAAACTGCGTCGCTGCCATAGTCGTAGATAGCGTCGTAGTACGAATTAAACGATTCTACTCAGTTTAGGACCTAAATTGGATCGCGATAAAAGATGGTGGTACGGGTGCAGAGTGAAATTATAGTTTGCGGAAAGAAGCAATAGCGAGAATGGAAGACGAATGGTCAAATGAGACAACTTTTGACTTTTTAGTTACCAAAGTGACCCGATTATTTGGGACCCTGAACACCCGGCTCACAAAGATAAAAAGAAATAAAGCATCCAGCAACTCCTTTTCCTCCATTTTTTTTTCTACAATAGGTACGCACATAATTGTAGTAAGCAATCGCGCACAAAGCCGTTGCCGCAGCGACTTTTCAACCTCCATCTTGACGAACGGTTCGGCGCCAACTGAGCTAACCGAGCGTGAAGAGGGGTACCACTCGCCTCGGCATCACTCACCAAGTCGCTCGTCCGAGCACCTCTTGCGAGCGTCAAGTACTGCCATTAAAATTAGAAAGCGGTGTAGGAGAGAAATATTTTTAACCCACTGCATATAATCTAACTGTTACTAAAATCACAGCTATCCTTCATGCTATCAAACCTCTCAAATCCCACTCTAACTTTTCCACCACCTAATTTGTAAGAAATATAAGATATATTTGCCGACGTAGTCCCAAATCCGATTGCGTTGTGGACATAGTTTCGTATCGATCGCATCATTTATTGAGTTACTTTGTGAAGCGATAGGTAGGATATAAATATAACACTGTTATTTTTAGAAGGTACTTTTAAAGTCACTTGGCACATTACATTAGTCAAGATACTACAATTCGACTAATTATATACCTATTATTTACTACAAAATGACTTGAAAATAATGATATTATTCATAGCTTTAAGCCTAGGATCTTGTTTGTGACATTATAATTATTATTTATGTTCATCTTGACATAACAAGATTAATATTTATAAAACCTGACATTATCTTATTGCATTATTTGACGAAATAGAAAATTGAACTTGTTTTTTTTTGCAATGATATACTCTTTAAATTATTGTCTAGTATTTGTATGTTAAGTTATTGTGTATCCTCTCCTCAGTTTTTGCTCCGTTTGCCGCCCGACAGGGTCCATAATGATGTCATTTGCTTTAAGCCACAAGATCTTGTTTGTAATATTAAGGTGCAATAAATGCTTGAGTTTGTAATAATAATTTCTTTATGTCTGAGAATTTTAAACAAGCAGATATTTCATCTGATGGTAAATAGTGAAAATCGCCTATAGATTTGAAATAAAACCACTTATTTTGACTTATTCGCGTTTAACTACATGCTACCTACTTACACTGCTATTTAATAGCCGACATTTCTTAATTTACAGCGATCTTGGTCACGGGACGTCTGAAGATGTCAGTTAAGTTAGTTTATGAGTTAACTACCGTCACTTTGTGTCATATTTTAAGTGTTTCGATTCATGCATACGGAGAGTCGGAGATCATTGAGTCCGTTTGATCGGCGAGTGTGTACAAGCTATTGGGGCTTTGTGACCACTTTACCGGATCTAACCCGGTAACATTAAAATAAGACCAGCCAGACCTCTGTGTCTCTGTGCGGTTACTTTGGAACAAATACGAAATCTTTGCACAAATGTGGTTGGGGTGTGTTGGTGGAAGTCAGACTGTTGTAATTCCTTTAGTACTAGAGATAGAGATGGCCTGTGGTTTGACGCGATGTCGGTTATCGCACCAATTAGGATCGTATACAGGAGAGTGACGATATACGACAATAAATTTCAACTTGGGCTATATTAGTTCATATAAATGTTTTGCATCATTCAAATACGTCATGTTCATTTGATAATTTCATGACACGTATGAAACAATAAAACATTGGCTGCATTTTTTCATGGAAATATTATAAAATAATCAAAATGAATAAAATGTATTTGAAAGTTGCCGAATATTTCTATGAACATAGTATAGCTAATGTTTTAATTTAAAGTCGTATTGTCCTTATCACTCTGTAATATATAATTTTCCGGGAAGTAATCTATATCCACGCCAAATTTCATTTAAATCGGTTTAGAGGCTTAGGCACTCCTAAGCCTTAGAAATATAGTAGCATGTTACTTTCGTATCTTTAATAGTATAAAGCCAATATGGATGCTGTTAAACATTGCCTTCCATGAGATTTCATGTTGTTAAACTTTGGGGTGACAGAGGATCATCTGCCGAAGAATAATTTTGCTCAAATCTTCTGTTAGGTCCACCGCTAGTCGGTCGCTACAAATTCGCTTGGAAAATATCACTATTCTCTAAGTACTTAACGCTCTTAATTCACTTTTACTTTGTAACATTCTTTAGTTACACGCCTTCTAAATAAACCAATCTTCACTTTGAGTGACGACACCAAAACAACGCTTAATGATATTAACTCATCAAATCCTCAATATTAACAGAACCGCCCCCGCAAAATTTTCGCACACCGTGAAACTTCATAAAATGTTATTCGTTCAAAAACCTAATAAATCCGTCACAAGAAGCAATTTGGTACTACTTTGTAAGCTTCGGGGAGTCTATTATACGGTTGACGGAAGTTTGGGCGTTTGACATTGCTTTATTAATAAAAGTTGTACCCTTTGTACATAATGTATATTTAGGAAAACAAGTATTGTCAAAGTTCCTCAAGTATCTTCCAAAATAATTTAAAAAATATATCTGATTGATGTCATCAGCTCTAATTAAAATTCTTTATTATTAATAGGTAAATTCCATCCCGCCATAATTTAGAACCTATTTATGAAGAAGAAATTTAGTTAATAAGATTAAAATATATTAAATGAGCTGGGCTATAGCTTTATAAGAACAATTATTGGAAAATAAATTAAGTATTACTATTCCTTTTATTCTTCCCTACGAATAGGTATTATATTATTGCATGCTGTGATATAATTGACCTATTAATAAAAGAAGAAATATACGGAAACGGACTTTGAGTAGCAAATAATAGAAAAGGGCGATGGAAATACATCCAGGGAACACAAAGAGATGGTATGACTTTATAGCGACCGATGAACTGAATGCCAATACCATGTAGGAAGTCCTGTACCTAGCAGTGGGACATATACAGGGTGGTGCCGTCAATGCGACAATAAATTTAAACATGGGCTATATAAGTCCATAGAAATGGTATGACACTTTCAAAAATATCGTATTCATTTGATAATTTCATGAAATTCGTATGAAATAATGCTGCCAACGTTGCACTATTCCATACAAATCTCATGAAATTATCAAAGATATTTTTGAAAGTGGCAAACCATTTCTATGGACTAATATAGCCCATGTTTAAATTTATTGTCGCATTGACGGCACCACCCTATATAGGCTGGTGATAATGATGACCACTCTAAGTATTAAGTTTTACGATCTAAAAAAAAATATGGCCTTAATTACGCACAATGTCAAATCGCCAGGATCCCCTTCACCAGATCCGCCGATTACTCTTTTTACAGTGTAAATTTGTTGATAATTGAACAAATGCTGGTAGGTATTACTATTGGATAGGCAGCGCGTGAGTAGTGTCCAAGGTGCTACTACGAGCTATCAGGAGGACTGTAAGCGGACGGTGCCATCCTTGTCACCACCAGCTTATACTGCTAGGGTACAGGCCTGCAACATAGGAGGAACACATGATGAGCTGGTGCGTTGGTGCGTTAAAACGGTTACAGAACAACCGAGAGGAGCTGGAGGAGGAGGAGATTACAATCGACCCATCCCGGGACAGACCATGGCGAAAGTTGCTTTGTTTTTGTAATTAAAACCAGAGCGCTCAAACCACTCCGCCACCGAGCTCCTAAAATACTTATTCATGATGCTAGTGTGGTAAATTCGTACTTACAAACGAGTGGAGCCATAGTCACGAGTTTGTAAAAATCAATATCCGCACGTGTGTCATAGATTTGCGAGAAAACAGATTTTTTGTTTGGTGTTTTAGGAGCAGTAGTTCCATGTTTCGCGCAATAGATGTCGCTTTATCGTAGCATGCCATTTCCAAATGACGGTGTTTAGATTTTTTCTCCGTAATCTATGTAGTTTTATGAAAGTTAATGTTGTCAATGAATTCCGCCGTATTACTCAATGAAGTAAGTTCCTTTTTGTATCGTTTGCAACCCCTGTAAATTGAAATCATCTCCCAATTTCGAAACAACCACTGAAATGTCGCCACGTGCAAGTGTTGCAAATTAGAACAATCGTATTGATTGAACTAAATCGCTTCCAAGGAGGTTCGATCATTTGGCCTATTTATTCTCTAATAAATGTAAAACTCCTTGGTGGAATTCTTATATTTTTTAAGGAAATGAAAAAAACCGTAAAGAATACGCACGGTGCCATATAAACGGAACGTGCGGTATAACAGGTACATTGGTGTGAGTACCTATTACCATACGCTCCTCTGTATAGTGCGTAATATTAACTTTAGAACATTGTACACGGGCTTCGTAAATGCATTTATTGACCAAATATGTTGAAAAGTCATTCAACTAATTATTTCACGTCGAAAACGATTGCTCTATCGCTTCTCATAAACAACAAATAAAAAGTACATTTTCAATGGTGACAATAGCATACTTATCATTAAAAAAAAACAAATATTACTCAATATGTAGACATCGATATGCGTCTCTGCGAGTTTTGATAAAACAACGAACAAATGTAATACAAAGAGGCTTAGCGAGGAAAAAATTTAACTTTGCAAAACAAAAGCGTATGTGACGAGCCTCGAGCCATCGCTGGCGTGACACAACAGGCAAAAAATTAAAAGTAAATGCTGAATAGTAAAATATAGCCGTTAGGTTTTATTTAGTGATACATCAACTATAATATTTTAATTCTATCAACAAACCTTTGAATCAAATAGTAAAAATTATTTTGCTAGAATATGGTACAATTGGTCTCACACTAAAAGTAGAAAGATATATTATTTACAGTACTTTTAAAATAACACATCAGCACTTTCTCGCCTAGGTTTCTAGGTTTTCTAGGTTAAAGCACAGGTTTCTAACCTAGTTTAGGTAAATTTAATTTCGCAACATGTTTTTATTATTTAAGATTTAATATTGTACACAGCACCTTTTTTTTTAATAAACATTTTTTTTATTATTATTATTATTATTCTGACATTATTTTGATGGGGCTGCCACGCTACTGAAGCGCGTTTGGTATGTTCGCAAAAGCGTGCATTGATGACTTTTTCGCGATTATTTGCAGTCGAACAGCATCGTTAATGAACCGGGTGCGGTACTTGAAACTCATGGCGGACAGGCTCGATGTAGATTGCGCTTTTATGATACACTTGTGCACTTAAGAATTTATTGAAATTAAATTGTAGCAAATAGTGTAATAATTTTATCTAGCTAACCAACTAACTTTTCTCTAAGTACAAACTGTTACTAACAAAGTAACCTACTATATGGATGAAGAATCTGAGATTATTCACCAGAAACTGGCATGAAAAACTAAGCATTTCATCAGTCTCATTTCAGCCGACAGATGTCCACTGAGCATCGGCGTACCCAAGGATCTAAATCCATCGATCCTGCGCTGTCCGCATCCGTCAATTTCCCGCGACCCTCACCAGATCGTCATCGTCACACCACGTGGGAGGTCTACCAACGCTGCGTCTCCCGATACGCGGACACCACCATGCAGGCGTATTAGGTACCTTTTCACACTTGCCTTTGAGGAACCCATGTTTAGGTAGTAGAAAACTGAACACATATCCTGCTAAGGAATTAAGTTTTGGAAGTATGACAAAGTAACTAAATTTCTTTATGAACAAATCAAAATACAATTCAACAATTCTGCTCAGCAACACAGATCTATCATCATCATCGACATCACCAGCCTATATATGTCACACTGCTGGGCACAGGTATGAGAAATCACATACATGAGAAAAACAAATGAGGTTTGGGGTTTGAGACATAACACCACCACGCTGGCCCAAGGTGGCTTAGTGGGTAAAAGCGTTTGCAGGAACAACCAGGATCAACGACTTAACGTGTCTTTCGAAGCACGGAGGAGCTCGAGCTTTGTTTGACCCATCCCGGGATCAACCACGGCGAAAGTTGCTTTGTATTCGTATTGAAACCAGAGCGGGCCAACACGATTAGCTAAGCAGAAATTCTTCCAGGAAATGTAGGGAATGAAAAATGGAGTGAACAATTGGAAGGATTCTAAAAAATGAATGAGGATTCTAGATACATGTTCCATATTATTATGTCCATAGATAGTACAGCTGCAGCGAAAGCAGAAGCTGAAATTGCTCAGTAGAAAAGCATGTATGTAGAAGAAGAAAGAGAGAATATTCATTTTCGTCTAAAAGAAACTGTTATGTTCGGGGAACACACATAGGTGTTCTAATCTTTAACGGTCTGCAATTTAGAAACAATAGGTCGTATTTTGTGGTGATGAAAAGCTAATTTTCTTTGCTAAATGGTAGACAAAGGATATGTGACTTTAAACTGCAGTACGAAATGTATCATATCAAATCCTGACACATAATCAACAATCGTCAAAAATCAAACTGCCTAATCTCATTAGAATAACAAAAGCCTACAACGAGAGTACCTCTTTAAATAAAGGGAGACTTCTGACATTTGAATTAATTAGCAAGAACATTATCACAGTAATTATAAAATAACATTTTGAAATGCTTAAGGCTTATAAATGAGATATGGAACTGTGTCGTCTAAATGAATTAACATTTTATCTAAGCAAGCCGAAATCATTGTTTGCTTGGTACATACCGCTTTGTGATTAAATAGATTGAAATCGGATGAGTTTACATTAGAAGATTAGATTCAATAGCCTTTTGTCAATTTTGTAAAGAAAACACAATTCCGTTAACAGTCCACGAAGTTGTTCGAACTGAGAGAGATAAAATAGCTATGCTATCCCATTCTTTAAAGCAGACAACGCAGCTACAACTTTTATGGAGCTGCTGTAGGTCGTGGACGGGTGTGTTCACTTGCCATCATAAACATGCTTGAAGGAAATCATCAAATCGTCATTACCATCATAAATTATACCTATCATCTTCATTCAGCCGAACGACTTTTTCACAAAAGCCTACCCTAAAAATTTCCACGATGGATGTTCCTGCGCGGCTCGCATGTTAACAGCTACCTGCAACCTTAAACAGGTCATAGACCTTTGTTGGAGGTCTGCCCATGCTGCGTCTTTCCGTCCGTCGCAACTGTAGAACCTTTCTGCCCCAACGGCCATCGGTTATGCGAGCGATGAGTCCTGCTTACTGCTATAAGTTTAGCAACTTTTAATCATCACATCATCATCATGATGCACAGGCCTTTCTACATGGGAGAAACACGTGCGCCTAATGCTTGTTGGTAATGATCACGTACGACACTTTAATTAAATCCATATTTTAAGGTTTCCTTGCAAAAATGAAGTTGTCCTAAATAAACCTTTGTAAGACCTTTGGTAATGGAATGGACGTAGGTGGGCATGCCTCTGACAAGGTGGACCGGCGATCTGGTGAAGGTCGCAGATAGACAGTGGATGCGTGTAACGCAGCACAGATCGTCATGGAAATTATTAGGGGAGGCCTTTGCCCAGCAGTGGACGTCTTTCGGCTGAAATTACTCGTACGTTGACGATAATGAAGTAGTCATCATCATCATCACCATTTCAGCCGAGAGACGCCCACTGCTGGGCATAGGCCTCCCCCAAAGATCTCCATACCGATCGGTTCTGCGCTGTCCGCATCAATCGGTTTCCCGCGACCTTCACCAGACCGTTTTTTTTTTAATATATTTTTTTTTTATTATGCTAGTTCCTCCAACATTATCGGAGACTATTCTGCTCGTACATTCCAGTTCTCGCATTTGTTTCCTGCTCGTACTTTCGTGCTGCATACTTTTTCTTTCTATTTTCCTTCCTCATTCATACCATTCCGGGTGGGATTCCCGTCTAGCTATTCTTATCTATTTATTATTCTATTATTCTATTGGGGTAATAATTTTTTCAGGAATATATTTATTTCATACAGTTTCTTTTACATAGAGTCTCTGTTTCTATTTTATTATCTAGTTTATAATGTTGGTGGTCTATTTATATTAATTACAATTTATAACTTAATTACAATTTTTAACTTGATTACAGTTTTAAATTAATTAAAATTTTTTACTTAATTACATTTGTCTTATTTCTATCTTACATTTATTACATTGGTTTAGTTATTACATTATTTATAGCATCTTAATAATATAATGTATCTCTGACTTAATTGTTTACATTTTTTCCTATTTTTATTGGCCTTTTTATTTGACTTGTAACATTTGTTATGTCACATTATTTCGTGCATTCTTTTTTCCAGCTTTCGACTGTCTTGCTATTGCACCTAATTGAGTGTTTTGGATAATGTTACTGCTAGTTTACCAACTACCTGTTTCGTCTTATTGCCTTCTCAGCAATTGTTTTGCAGTATTTTATGAAATATCCTCTTTCTTTACTACTTATAATTCTAGGTATGTTTTCTAAACTTAGTTTGCATTCCAATCTCTGCTCTATATCGTGTCTCTCTGTAATATTTGTTGGACAATCGAGTATAAGATGGGGTACGGTTTCGCTAACGTCCGGATCGCAAATGCAGGATGGACTCTCCTTACACCTGAATCTGTGCAGGTATTCGGAGAATCCACCGTGCCCAGTCATAATTTGGGTTGTTATTTGATCCGTTTCTAGTTTCTTTATTATTTGGTAGGCCCTGATCGCGTCCGGAAAAAATATTTTTGTTATCGCCGCGGTCTCTGCTTCTATATACCTATTGTTCCATTCGAAGAGCGACGCCGCACGGATGCTTCGCTTTGCGAATGAGACAGGGCAGAGGTCATAGCCTGGTTTCCTCTTGTTTTTTAAGGCGGCTTCTTTGGCAAGGCAGTCCGCCCTTTCGTTGCCCTGCATCCCCACGTGTGCTTTTATCCAGAATAGTTTGACTGTTTTATTCTGTTGAGAAATAGTTGAAATATTTTCTCTGCATTTGACTGCCAAGGGGTGCAGGGTTTTAAGCCCAGTAACGGACTGCAAGGCTGCCATGGAGTCACTATATATGCCGTATGTCTTTTCCTTCCTCTCAAGGATCACGGCAGTGGCTCTGCATACAGCTAAAAGTTCGGCCTGGTAGACAGTGCAATAGTCGGATAGCCCAATCTTGAGGGACTTCGTCTCTGTGCCGTCTTTCCAGATAGAAAGGGCGGCTCCGACTCGTCCCTCAAGCTTGCTGCTATCCGTATAAATTTGCACCTCTAGGTCGCCGTGTTCCTCCAGCTGTTTCTGATCCCTGAGAGTCTGGAATGTGAGTCGGGGCTGTTCTGCCGGGTGGGGTATGTCAAGTGCCGAAATGGGCTTTTCAATCTCCCTGTCGCCCATGAGGTGGTTCCAGGATAGTCCCCTTCTGGTCTCATAAAGTTGGGATGCTTCTCACCAGACCGTTGGTCCACCTTGTGGGTGGCCTAACATCGCTGCGTCTCCCGGTACGCGGCCGCACCTCGAGGACCTTTCCGCCCCAACGGCGGTCAGTCCTCCTTGCAATGTCGCCTGCCCACTGCCACTTGAGGCTCTCGCAATTCTTCGGGGAATTAATGAAGTACTATTATTACAATATTTTAAAACGTCTTTCTAAGAAGTATGGTCGTGGGGCTGTCGGTCTTGCGAGCGACGCGCCCTGGCTTTGCAACTTTCAGTTATCATAAACGACTCCTTGAATCAATATTACAAGGTTTCATTGCAAGAATAAAGTCTGCCAGAGTACGACTCTATAAGATCTAAGATGAATAATGTTATAAGAATATTTCAAAACGGTTTTTCTAGAACATTTTTTGTGTGTGTTTTTAATTTACATAGAAAATTCAACTCAATACATGTGTCTTTCTTTCTGCGATGAAAAAACAACAATTGATATCACTTTGAACGTCAGTGTGGGTTGTTTTTGAATGTGAATAATAATTGTTCCTTAAAATTGTCACTTTATTACAAAATTTTCGTCTAAACGATTTTATTTTGAAGCGGTAAAACGCACTAGAAAAGTAAAGCATACTTAAAAAAAGGTTTCTTATCAAATTTTCGTCAGTAAATACTATTAACAACGTTACATTAATAATAATTAAGGCTGGAAGACAATCATCAGAAGCTAAAGATATCTATGTATATTCAGGAGCGGGGCTAGTCAAGGGTTAAGCCGTTTCGCTCCACCGATGAATCAATCGGATACAATAGGAGTAGAACCAGACCAACCGTGACATCGCCAAATGGTCCTTAAGCGAATGACATGAAGGCAAAGGCTCCCTTGGCATTGCTGTTGGCATCTGAAGTCAGTTTTAATTAGTACACCGCTGGTCCACCGTCTGTTTAGCATGCAGATTTTTTATAGAAGAAGGGTGACGAGCAGTGCAGCTTACTTGATAACATAGAATACGTAATAAACAGTGTTACACTGGCCACTCTTCGCCTGTGGGTGGTCTGGTGAATTTGCTTCGCAGACCCAAGACCACCTCCAAGAAAGGCACTGGAGTTATCTGGAGTTATAATATATCATTGGCTGCATTATTTCATAGAAATGTCAAGAAATTATCAAATGAATAAGATGTTATTGAAAGTGGCAAACTATTTCTATGAACTAATATAGCCCATGTTTTAATTTATTGACAGCACCACCCTGTATAAACGTAAGCTCTGACGACCTTACTCGCCACAGTGAGAACAGTACAAGGTAGTCTTCTTTGTAAGGTAGAGGTTCTTTATAAAGTCCATACCCAGTCAGGGTTTTAAAGTCTACTGGAGAATAACCTCTTTTGAATATTTGGAATTTTATGTACAGATGACAGCACATCAAGTGTGACAGTTGCACTACGAAAGCCACCTCTATTACGAGCGGAGTAAGGCCGTCTCAAGGTCAAACTATTACGCTTGATGTGCTTTAGACTGTACATATGATTATAATTCATTTTTTATTACAAACTTTCAAAAATCGCAATAAAGTTCAAACCTATTTAGAGAAACGCATATTCCACCAAACATATTTCTAATCTTTAATGCCTTAATATTAGAATATGCGGTACGAGAAACTCCAATATAAGTGGATGAAAACCCGCTGGAATAAACTACCGATTTATAGAAAATCCCGATAAACTTAAAGGATTTGATCGCTATAGAGTGCGGGAACAGTAATACTCTTATCATTGATAACATGAAAATAAATACAGTAATAGTATTTGGATTTGGGAGTAAGTATACGAATTAATCTATTTCAGTACAGAACGTAAGAAAAAGAAATATGACTTCCAATATTCCCAGTACCTACTAATGAAATATATTTACACTCATATTGCTTGGAACTTGGCTATGAGTTATTCATACGAGCATTGAGTAAATAATGTGTCGCGTTATTAGAAATTCTGGGCATGGCTGGTAAATTTGCACCAGTATCTTGGGCTTTAAATCTGTTAAGCGGCGTTATTCCTCCGGAGGGTTATGACAATAGTAAAATCAATTGTGTCTGGAATCTGATGCTTGACGAGATAAGAATGTTTCATGACTGATTTCTATGCTGGTGTCGGACCGTCATGTTATTAGATGTAGAAAAATTACTCATCATCACCAGCCTATATAAGTCCCACTGCTGGGCACAGGCCTTCCTACATGAGAGAAACACATGAGGAGTTTGGGCCATAAAACCACCTCGATGGCCCAATGCGGGTTGGTGGGTTAAAGCAGTTGCAGGAACAACCGGGACCAACGGTTTAACGTTCCTTCCGAAGCATGGAGGAGCTCGAGATAACAAACTATGATTGCCCCATCCCAGGATCGACCGTGGCGAAAGTTGCTTTGTTTTTCGTATCGAAACCAGAGCGCTCAAACCACTACGCCACCGAGCTCCTTAAAAAACCACTCAATTTACCATGATCACTGTCGTTTTGACTGACTTTTTATACAAAGTACTCCAAATGACTCAACACAGCCTGATGTGAAGCGGTAAGAAGAGTCCATATGCAGAGACAGCTAGTGCAGCGTGAAACACACTGTTCTAGCCGCCTCCAACTTGCCGGCCCATAAGTTGCCTTTTCATGCCTCTTTTGAAGGAACCCATGTTATAGGAAGGAGGGAACAGATTTCTGGCAAAGAATTCCAAGTTTTGAAAGTACGACAAAGAAACGAGTTACAAAACTTATTTGTGCGTTATGTTGAGGTTTTTACAGCGTGTCTAATTGTCTAATATCGGGATCAGAATTATGTTCGGGATATGCACCATATAATTTCTCGATATGTCGACGCAGCTGCATGCGACAGCGCCATAATCACAGGTAAACTGCTGAAGTTGCAGGTAATAGTCAACTTCTCATAGTTGTTCTTCTTATTATGTTATTGTCAATCTATTACAAGAGTAATTTTGCAAATATTTTAGTTTGGGAGCGAGAAAGTCAACATGATGAACAATTTAATAAAACTGGTCTACTTGAAGATTATTTAGACCTGTAATAAACAATAAGAACAATAATGGTTTAAGATTAATGGTTTTCTATTACAAGAGTAATAGATTGACGATGAAGACATTGCGGGCAGATATATCAATCGTGCTTACTGACGTGCACGTTTCTCACAAATATGATTGAAGGGCATGGTTACCAATAAAAGATTCACAGAAAATTTAACTCCCTGTTTCACCTTCATTTCGGCAAATTTAAGAACCGTTCTTAGTGTATACTCGCACCTACACGCTTCACAAAGACCACACCCTCCAAACATGCATCCAGACAGCATCATTCAGTCAGTCAATGAGTTAGTCAGGACTTTGTATTTCATATTTATATATGATAACACAAGATACTTACTACCTAATTCTCATAGCCATGAGACACTTGGAGGACGATTCTACACTGATTGATTTGTACGCCAATCTTTTATGCTATTTTATATTCAAGAACAATATAGAATTATATGCTTATGTCATACCGGAGTGGAGGCATTAGCTGACGACTGTGTTTGGGTTTTAGTGGTTTGGAATATGTAACTAATATCGGAGTCATTTGTTTCAGTTTTTCTTTAGTTTATTATGTTATTGTCAATGCTTATTTAAAATTCATATCTAGGCTATGTTGCTCTGTAATAATAGAGAATATTGCTGTCCTTAAAGACATCCATAATAATATTATAGATGTGAAAGTAATTTGGTGCCTCTATTACATTTCCAGTCCTAAGCCGCTCAACCGATTTATATGATATTTAGCCTGGAGATAGCTTGAACCTGAGAAAGGAGGCTATATTATAGCGCAATAACCTACATCCACGCGGGTGGCCACTAGTAATAAAGTAAAAAGACAAGAGTACAAGACAATGGTACTTACAAAATTTGTTCTTATTATTTATTACAGGTCAATCTTCAAGTAGACCAGTTTTATTAAATTGTTCATCATGTTGACTTTCTCGCTCCCAAACTAAAATATTTGCAAAATTAAGTGAAAGTGTGTATAGAAATTAATTATAAAATTCAATTTGCTTTCCTGACTACTAAAACCACAATTATGTGCAGTGTAATAACCGTTCCAGCAATACAATGGCTCCACGTGCTTCGGGAACTCTTTGTTTTCGTAATTTTGCCATAAATGAAAAACTGTTTACTTTGAAAATGCTCATGCTAAAATATAAACTACAGTAAAACTGTTTTGTGTGCATGGGTCAGGTTTTTAATTTCCTTCTTTCTAGAAATTTAAGGTTGAAAGCAAGCGTACCACATGACTTATCAGGGGGCTTATCCAAGTTACAGAACAGTTCCTCCTATTGGGATCTTATGTGGCTCATCTGATTTTACTTTTTCAGTATCAGGAATGAAGGTGCCATAAGCCTTACTATATCTCCAGGCAGAAAGAGTTCTATTCGGAATCACAAAGATACAAGAGATGCGATAGTAATTTGTGGAATTCACCAATTGCTCGAAAAAGTTGTATTGGGGTCAGACGTCAGTATCTGTGTGATTCCCTGCATGGAACTCTTTATGCCTGGAGATATAGTAAGGCTTATGACATCTATATTCCATAGTATGACATAGTATATATGATACTTGTGTCATCATCATCTTTTCAGTAGAAAGACGTCCACTGCTGGACAAAGGCCTCCGTTAAAGATTCCCACGACGATTAAGCCTGCGCTGCACGTATCCTGCGGCTTCCTGCGATGTAAATATTAAACACGACACATGGTTGAGCTAAACTTTTCAAAGTAGAGACAGATAAGAACAAGATTATGATTTCGGAATTACTATACATATTATAATAACAAGATGATTCAGATGAAACTGATAATGACTTGTCTACTTATATTAATTATTATAAAGTTACTAAACTTTAATAAAATAAGTTTTACAGATTAACATTCACATTTGATAATAATTAAATTATTATACCTATTTCCATCTTTTAAAATTTATATTCTAACGCCACTCGTATTCACGCACACATTTGAAGCGTGTTTGACACTTGGGTACTTACCACAAGTAAAGCGCTTGTCAGTGGAAGTTGCTCCGTGAGATAAAATTATAGATTAAAGAGTTTTCGAAATGACAATAAAAATCAATTTTATTACGTCATTACAAAAATACATTGCAGTTTATATTAATCCGTTCTTTAATGTTCATGGTTTATTATGCTGAAATAAAGGGTATTTCTTAATAATGTTATGATTTCACATGTCGTAATCTATAATCTATAATAATACATCGTAAAATATTATAATATAAAAATACATTTAGAAGCATGACAAAAAAATAAAACAGATACCTTAGATGAGGAGAGATAGTGCACTTTAAGTATTTCCATAAATAAAGCAATTGGATGTTTATAAAATATGGGAAGTATGTTATGTTTCTTGAATTGAAGTCAGACAAATCTTCAAAAGTTCTGAAAGTGTTGACTAAAGGGTAGCACCTGTTCCATACTAATTTTTCTCTACATGAGTTGCGATTTTTAAGTGTTATTTACATTTAGAAGTCAGACAGAACCTTCTAGGATTCATCATACTACGCATACCGGATATCTAGTGTAATCCAATATCATTGAATAGCTCCATTATTCCCCATGTTTATAGTGGCACGTGCAATAATAAGTCATCAATCATCATCTATGAATTACATACAAAGTATGCTATTATAAGCCGTGCGATTTGTATGGAAACTAATTAAAGTCTTACGGTAGCTGGGTTTCCTAAATACAGTGCGTCGATGACTCATTTTAATGTGGGGCTCGCTGTTTCCGACACGAAGCAATTGTTGTCATTTTTTAATTTATGTAATTTTGTTTTTAATTTCTACAGAAGGTCGCAGGTAAACAACACAATTATATACTAGTAAAGCTATTGTGTAGAATTGGTCACTATTTATCTAAGAAGTCCGCATGTGTAATGAAAAAAGAAAGTTTACCTAAATGTAACGTTTGTGGACAAGTAGACGATGGAACATCTATTGATGGAAACTGTTAAGAACAGGCAGGAGAGAGAGAGAGTGAGCTATTTATACCACTAAGACCCACCTGATGGTAAGCGGTTACCGTAGCCAATGGACGCTTGCAATATCACTTACGCGATGCGGAACCTGTAAAAACCTTATCACGCATTTTTGGAAAAACCCCGTGCTGTACTTATTCGATAAATCTTCTGCAGGGAACACTTTCCACAATTTGAGCGTACGCGGGAGAATGTTTCTCTGAAACCGTACAGTACGCGATCACTTTGGTTCCACTTTGTGAGAATGAACTCCTTGCCGATGCCGAGCGGTGCGATGATAGAAAGAGACCGTAGGCATAATGTCAAATAATTCCTCAGAACACACCCCGTTATACAAATGGTAGAATACACACAAGGAGGCAAAATCTCTTCTTAGGCTTAAAGGTTCAATATCGCTTGTGAGCTCAGGATCGTCGACAACTCTCCCAGTGCGTCTTTGGAGCACATCAAATGGTCCAAGCTGGTATCTAGGTGCTCTCGTCCATAAATGGCAGCAGTACTTCATATGGGTCCTGACTTGAGAGTTATACAGTAACAGAACTGATTCAGCTGAAATTTGGCGATGTATTACACCCTGAGCAAGGATTTTATTGCCTTCTGGTACGATAACCGACATTCTTTAAACTTATATACTTAATATTATTTATACTAACATTATGAATACGAAAGTATATCTGTCTGTCTGCTTCTTTGTCACTCGTAAACCGCCTTACTGATTCAGATGAAAATTGTCATGAAAAGTTTTTAACTAAGCTTACTTTTGGCGCGAAATAAATTTATGACGATGATTATGATGATGCGATAACCACATGGGCGTAGTCGCGGGCTCGTTCTGATTTTCTATATTTTTTAATCCCTGACGCAAAAAGAGGGGTGTTATAAGTTTGACGTGTGTTTGTTTATCTGTGTGGCATCGTAGCTCCTAAGCAGATGGGAAGATTTTGACTAGTTGTTTTCGGTTTAAAAGCTGACCTGATCAGGATGCTTCTTAGCTATAATTCATGAAGATCAGCTCAGGCGTTTGATGACTATCAGCTCATTTTCTACTTGACAAAAGGGTTTTACTTTCACAGATGCGATTGATTTGAAATTTGGTGTAGGTACTGTTACTTCGGTAACATCCCCATGACCTATACCATTAAAAAGTCTACGGCATGCTTAATTATTCAGAAACTTACAGCAGATATAGCGTGTTTGGGCTCATAAGAATAGTCTTAATGATATAGTGTAGATAGATGAATGATGAGGCGGGGGTCACTTAAAATTTTCAATTTCTATTATAATTTAATTTAATTCAATAATTTATTGCTCTCATATTGTGTACAATGATGGTAAAAGTGAATAGTGTCAAACATGAACCCTATAAGGGTACCACAATATTCAATCCAAATTTCATATATTAATTAAATTTTAAGTCCTAAATTAATAAGAATAAAAACAATAATTGAAATAATCTACTACAACATGTCAATATAATAAGTAGAATAATATTTGTTTAGTCTTCTTCTTCTTCTTTTAATAATGGCAATGTGTTTAATTTGTTTAGTCAAATATACAGAGAAATTTGAATATATGTCACTAGTGAGTTAAAATGTCAATAAAAAATGTCAGTTCAAATTGTCAATTCATAATGTCAATTAATTTATCGCCGATCAGTAAACAAGTAGGTATTTAATTTATTTTATGCATGGCTTACATTTTTTTATCGTTAAAAAACTCGTCAATATTGTAATAACATTTATTCAGTAATTGTATTTTTAATTGATTAAAGAAAATTCTGTCTTGCTTTTCTTATTTTAATTTGTCAGGTAATTTATTATAGATTTTAACTGCCATTACATTTGGGCTTGAGCTGTGTATTTTTAATTTAGAAGTCGGTAATAAGAGGTAATATTCTGTTCTAGTTGGAAAACGTCGTATTTGGTCTTTTATATGTACGGGATTTGTGTACAATGAACGTGATTAAACATCTATTTCGTTACAAAGTGCGAGATCTGCATAACAGGTTTACGTCCATTTTTGTCGTTTACAATTTCTTGCAAAACAAATGTATTTAAACAAACTGTCTGCCTGAACGCTGTCTGCTAGGTTTTATTCGCGATAATGTTTTTGTTGGATCAAACAATACATTCAGCGACAAAGTTGCCATTCGCAAAAAGGACTCCCATTTGTTGCTGTTTAAATATTTGTGTGAAGCAATTGCTATATGTTAAAGATATTTACGTATCGCCTTTTGTTTTGTCGTTCGAGGCTTGGATTTAGTACTGACGTCATAGTATATAGTATGTTTGAAGACTTAAGACAACATGACAGTGAAAATTTAGCGCGTTGTTTTCCTATTGAATATGGAACGAAGGCTTGAGAATCAACCTTACTGAAATCCTAAGTTGCGTTGCTTTATTAAGTTATTCATCTCATTACAGGTCTGTGCTTCGGAAACCGGTAAGCCGTTGTTCCCGGTTGTTACTGCAACCGCTTTTATCTAACAACCCGCATTGGGTCAGCGTGTTTTGATGTTATGACACCAAATTGTCATGTGTTTCTCATAAGTAGGAAAGCCTGTATAGCAGTGGGACGAATAATAGGCTAGTGATGATGATGATTAGGTTATCAAGGAGGCGTTGGGTGAGGAGAAGAGGGAGTTGCCCTATTTTGTTAACAAAGCGTTTCCTCCATTGATTGTATTTGGTTAATGTAGTCGACAATTCATCAACTTTAAAAGTTTGAACCTTAGTCCATTCTGAATAGAGGCTGCTTTCGTAGTGCTACTGTTACACGTGATGTGTTGTCGTATGTACATTCCTTCGCTAGTAAATTGTATAAGATTTATTACAGATGAAATATCGACAAGTTCAAATAGTTACTGCAAATTAAGTATAACAAGATCTTAAAAAGTGTTATTATTATCTTTGACATAACTAAAATTTTCAATAAAATAATAGATATTAAATTATATCATGTCATTCATATTAGCATACTTTACTATTTATTATATCGTAACAACTAATAGCAATAGAGGTAAACCACGGATGAACAGTTAATTGAAGCTTTATATAGTAATAGCTGGAACCCTAAGATTTACGAGACTCCCAGAAAATGGACCAAATCACAAGAACGAAGACGTAAAACACGAGGAAGCTAAGAATACGTCATTACTTCTGCTCTAAACTGCTAAAATATGCAGGAAATACGCACAAAGTCCGTGAATATAAATCAGCATTAAATTCCTGAAAATATCTCAAATTTTCCTGAAGTGGAGTTTTGTTACGACATTGGAAGAATAATTTTCATTGAAATTACTATACCAACTGCAATTTTATTTTTTAAATCTAGCAGGAGAAATTGGGCTATTCTGAAGACACACTCTAAGTCTAAATTTAAGTACAGTATATCCCTTTCTCGAAATATGTTATTAGAAATAGATAGCAAGAATTTGTTTAGAGCTGTCAACTAAATTTTGACAGATTTCAAAGAAACCATAGACAATTTTAGACGGCATGGACGGAGGTCGAAAATTGAATGCACGTTGCTTAATGTCAAGTTGCTCAATTTTTATATTGAGAGAAAGAGATGCACTGAACTTAAATTTAGAGTTAGCGTGTATTCTGCAGAATTAGGGGCAATGCTTAATCTAAGAAGAGTTTTTTTTATTATTTGTAATGTATACAGTATGATAAAAAAGCCCGCAATAAATTTAACCATAAATAAATAAAAAAATGCCATTAAGATATTTAGTGGTCCACGGTTGAAATATTTAATTGGATAAGACAATTAGCTAGCTATAAAACATGTGTATGGTAATTTAACAGCAATAAAAAGTAATTGTATTTGAACATCAAGAATCGGTTTTATAGCTATGCTATTGGTTTATTATTCGAGACTGCTTGAGAATGTTTTAAAAAACACGCTTTTTATACAAAGCACGGTTAATAACTTAACATCACCGGATGTGAAGCAGTAAGAAGAATCCATTTGCGTAGACAGCTAGTGCACATAATGCTCTAGCCGCCTCCACCTTGCCGGCCCATTAGGTGCCATTTTACGCCTATATTGAAGGAATCAAATCAAATCAAATCATTTATTCACAAGAAAGAGGAGCTCGGTGGCGTATTGGTTTGAGTGCTCTGGTTTCGATACGAAAAACAAAGCAATTTTCGCCATGGTCAATCCTGGGATGGGTCAATCAAAGTTTCTTATCTTGAGCCCCTCCGTGCTTCGGAAGACACGTTAAGCCGTTGCTCCCGGTTGTTCCTGCAACCGCCTTAACCCACCATCCGCATTGGGCCAGCGTGGTGGTGTAATGGTCTAATCTCCTCATGTGTTTCTCCCATGTAGGAAGGCCTGTGCCCAGCAGTGGGACGTATGTAGGCTGGTGATGATAATGATTCACAAAAAACATGGTGATTACAGAGATGTTAATTTATATAATTATTGTTCATACATGTCTCGCTAAATAGATTAGCATGCAAATGTCAAAGAGTAAATTAATTTAAAGCATTATCTTAATTGTCAATAGTTATATTTATCATAAATATTTGATGTTTTTACACATTTATATTTATGTGTTTAAATATTATAATTCTTAACATTTAGTCTTTTCTAAGCATAGGATTCAAGTACTCCCCAACAGAGAAAAAACACCGTTCTTGTAGCCATATTTTTAGTGCTCTACGGAAGTTTAAGGAAGTGTTTGAAGTTCAGCTGGCAAAGCGTTGAATACCTTAATGACTTGACAGTTATTTGCACAGATACTAGTCCTTGATTGTACATTAATGTGAGGAACCCTACTTTTCCATTTTCATTTGGGTTTGTGAAACATAGGCGGGCGAAAGTATACCTTATCGGCCGGTAAAGTGAAGACGGCTAGAACAGAGTAATTAAGCAGCCTAGGTGACTTCCCTTAGGGACTCTTCTTACCGCTTCACATAAGGTGGTGTTGAATAATTTGCCATACCTTTCATAGCACACGGGTAGCATTCGGCCAGCATACGGCAACCATGGTGCGTTGTTACTATCAGGTGGAGGCTATTGGAAATACAAACGTTGTAAAGTCGCCCTTACTCTGTTCGTAATAAAGGCGGTTTTCGCAGTGTTATACTTTATTATCTGTCATCTGTACAGTAAGCTATATAAACGCTTTAGAAGTCTATTTTTTTAAATCAAAAAGGTCAAAGTTTTTATTTAAAATAGCCTGACGATAAAAATATATTTAGCATTAGCTGTGTCATTAAAACAGAATATAGGTCAAAAGTCAACGACGACGTAAACTTATAATGCAATCACAAATATTCATAGCAACTTTGTAATAGGATCAAACGCTTTGAAATATTATGAACCTTGAGTAAAATTGGGATGAGGCTTAATTCTTTGATTACGTAAAAAAAAATTTCTTCAAAACGGAAAGTTTACTTACGTAATTTTTGTTATACTTAATAGCTTTGCACAATTTTCGTATTTACAAAAATAAATGAACACAAGAGGTGCATAATCTTGTACTCACGGGTGAAGTAATAACTATACTATTAACTTTAACAATGTAGACAGCATTGGTAGAGTACTAAATAAAGTTGTTGAGTACTTGAAACTAGTACAGTAGCAGCAAAAGCAGTGATTAGTTCACTCTACTGTTTACTCAACTAGTGTACACCATTAATCAAAAATAAAATGATAAAAATAAGCTCATAAGCGTCAGTTGGAAGCTCTATACTCGAAGTTGTTGACGAATATATTTACCTGGGACAAATAGTCCAACTTGGTAAGTCCAACTTCCAGAAACAGATCAACCAAATTGTCTTGTACTGTACGGTTTCAGAGGAACTTTCTCCCGCGGACGCTCGGGTTGCGGAATGAGCTTTTCTTGAACGACTAGCAGCTGACAGCATGGGGTTCTTGAAAAGGTTTCTACAGGATCGGCAACGCTCAAGTGATACCCCTGATGTTGCAAGCGTCCATAGGCTACGGTAACTGCTTACCAAACAGGTGGGCCGTATGCTTGCAACCTTAGTAGTATATAAAAAATGACGGAGCCTACTCGGCTGGGCAACATTCGAGCCGCGAAATATCCTTGGCCCAACTTCCGACGAAAGTCTTTAATTCGTATGTGTTGCCAGTGTTTACAAGGGACCGAGACGTGGCCACTTATAATGAGCCTCATAAAATGGCTCAAAGTCACCCAAAGGACAATGGAGAGAGCTATTTTTCTCTATGTGATTGAATCAAAAATGATGAGATTCACAGGACAGCTAAGGTCGCCGACATAGCCTGGTCCTCAAGTGGCGGTACTGGGAGACGCAGCGTTGGTAGGCCCCCGACAAAGTGGACCACCGACGATCAGGTGAGGGTCATGGGACGCCGATAGATGCGGGAAGCTTGGGACCAGTCGGCTTAGAGATGATGTTGAGTTCAGCAGAGCTTTAAAGATTAAAGCCTTAATGGTAAGACAAAATGATTTGAAAAGCAAAGAGATAATCATAAACTTCAACAAATATTACCAAAGGTTCTTAAACTGTATGTCAAGACTAATAAAAACTCAAGACAGTATTAAAGCAGACACTTGTTTGTTTTCGATAAAACTTTTATGTGTTCAAAACATCGAAGTCGTTGTCTATCACAAACACTTGATACCAAAAAAAACTGACGGAAACTCTTTTGGGGCGTACAAACAAAAGAGATCATCTTCGCCAAATCGCATTTTTAAGAGAGTACTACAATTTGGATAGTGGTTATATGTAACGACAGCTCAGTAGTAGAGGAAGGTGTTAATGTAAACATAAAATGAAATAGGTTTTTGCTTAATATGTGGAGCTGCGGACCTAGACCATAAAATAAGGCTGCGCAATACTCCCAGGTGCTTATGACGTTTAAAAACCTATTGTTTCTAGGAAGCACGGCTTTACAGCTTAATTTTGTAAAGCACTACAGAAAAAATATATTTTTTTGAACTATTTAATCGACGCTGACAAAGTATAAAGATATTTTAATAATATTATAAGTAGTAGGTACTAATTACTGCGAAAAAGCAATTAATATTGCCGTTGATACTACCAAAAACGTGAGTACACAAACAATTACACAAACATGTGTTAATGTGAGCTTTGTGGAAAGATTCAAGTTATATGGATGTTAAGCAAGATGAGCCAGGAATCACCCTAGTGACCCGATTTGTGGATATTTATGACCGCGTGATAATTTATTGCTTTAATTAAAACTGCTGAATTCCTTCATAGCATCTCGTGACAACCGAGCCATATTTATAGCTGAGTTTGCGAAGGTTCTCTTTTCAAGCTGATGCAAAATATTCCAGCAGATTTCAAAAAGACAGGGACTTAGGTTGGTGATTTTCTTTTTCTAATAGATGATATGACAAGCAAGCTTACAGCCCACCTGGCTGGAGGTAGCTAACATCGCCTATAAGGACACCTTTAATAAATAATAAGTAAAAAATCATCTAATGGGAACACCGAAAACAGGGTTCCTAATTTCATTGGATAATTTTTGTCAGTTTTTAAATGCCAATCTAAGTAAAAACAATCAAAGTATAAGGATTTCCGGTCCTTAATGTTCCGGAACATCTTATTTTATTAATTCTCAGAGCATTTGTTATCCTTCAAAAACAACGCACGACAAGAAAATACTTCGTACCTTTCCGTGGCATTTTGATCCTTGTAAGCCATTTTTATGACATGAAGTTTCATTGTGAGATCGTACTGGTGATCTGAGAAGCCGTATATTTGTTAGCTGAAGCCTAAGTAAAGTTCATCCCAACTTTTACGAGCGTCTAAATTTGATAAAATTACTTGGAAATCCCGAGCCGACATCACGAAGACTGCCTATTTCACAGAATATTGAAGTTCATTGTGAAAAATATGTTTACAAAGTAAACTATCGGGAAACATATTTGCTGTTGAGTGTATAAAGCAAACAGGGAACGGTTTGCAAATATTTTTGTGCAATATATTTTTTCATTCTTAACGAAGTAGCTCCGTGCTTTCATCCAACCTGATAGTAAGTGCTGATAAGGCCGAAGACGGAAGAAGCTACACCCGAATTGCTCAAGCATAGAGGAACTGGTTAGAGTATATTTACCACTCTAATTTTGAGCAGCCGACCTAGTAGCACGTCCACGCCTTATAGAAGATCGCAGCTAAATAGCACTACACTGCAGTGCTGTGCTCATCTGATGAGTAGGGTCGCCAGAGATCATTGACTAATCATCTAAGAGTAGAGGGACTCATTTCTTAAGCTGTCAACATAATAACGCGCAAGTCTGTAGGCTACAGTAAAAACGCGTGAGTAGTGCCCAAGGTGCTACGAGTGTCTATAAGCTATAGTAACAAAGCGTCAGTAGTGCCCAAGGTGCTACTAGCGTCTATAGGCCACAGAAACAACGCATGAGTAGTGTCCAAGGTGCTACGAGCGTCTATAGGCTACAGTAACAACGCGTGAGTAGTGTCCAAGGTGCTACGAGCGTCTAGAGGCTACAGTAACAACGCATGAGTACTGTCCAAGGTGCTACGAGCGTCTAGAGGCTACAGTAACAACGCATGAGTAGTGTCCAAGGTGCTACTAGCGTCTATAGGCTACTGTGACAACGCGCGAGTAGTGCTCAAAGTGCTACGAGCATTTAAAGGCTACAGTAACTGCTGCCCAACAGGAGGACTGTACGCTTGTTTGCCATCCTTGTCACATAAAAAAGTCATAAAGGCGTGAAACGATGCTAAAAAAGTTAATGAATATTGTAAGAAAAGTTCTAACGATTTGTTCAAGTGAGAAAACCATTACGTAATAATAATAATAATAAGTTTTTTAATTTCAACAGTTTGGTATCAACAATGTATTGAACTGCTTCCAAATTAGGTTGCCCTGTGTTATGGTAGAAAGGCTCTTTAAAGGACTGTTTTTAATTAAGAACTGTTTTTATTGTACAAAATTCTGGGTTCACGTGTGTGTGTGTGAGAGAGACAGAGTTAATGCGTGCTTCAGTAAGTTTATTGTAATATTATAAGTATATTTAATGATACATCCATAAGTAAGGTATAAGGGTTGGTATTTGTATAAGAATTTTCCGCGTTTGTTAAAAAAACCCAGCACGCATTACTACTGAAACGTGTTCTTTACACACGTGAATAAATTAGCGCCTGAGTTTGTATCGATACAAACGTGCGTTAAGGCCGGTTTTTAACCACCGACGAAAAATAAGGGGTATTATAAGTTTGACGTGTCTGTCTGTGTATCTGTGTGTCTGTCTGTGGCATCGTAGCGCCTAAACTAATGGACCGATTTTAATTCGTTTTTTTTTGTTTGAAAGCTAATGTGCCTACGATGGTTTTTAGCTATAATTAATGAAGATCTCTTCAGGCGTTTGATGACTATCAGCTCATTTTCTACATGATAAAAGGGTTTTAGTAACTTTGACAGATCCGATTGATTTGAAATTTGGTGTACTGCCACTTCGGTGACATTCTCATGACATACTATCCTTGAGCTGATCCTATACCATCAAAAAGTCTGCGAAATGCTAAATTCTTCAGAAACTTACAGCAGATATAGCGTGTTTGGGCGCTTATGAATAGTCTCAATGAGATGATCTTAGATAGATAATTAATGACGCCGGGAATTTCTTATTTTTTTATTTTTTTTATTTTTATATATCTAATAATGTTCCGTAACGCGGAGACAATGCGCAGTCGAACGTAACAAAAATAAAAAATTTCAAGTAACCCCCTGCCTCATTAAGCATCTATCTAACACCATCCCACTTTAACTTTTCATACGAGGCCAAACACTCTATATCTGCAGTAAGTTTCTGAAGAATTAAGAATTCCGCAGACTTTTTGATGGTATAGGATCAGTTCAAGGTCAGTATGTCATGGGAATATCACCAAAGTGACAGTACACCAAATTTCAAATCAATCGGATCTGTGAAAGTTGCTGAAACCCTTTTATCATGTCGAAAATAGGCTGATAGTCATCAAACGCCTGAACTGATCTTCATAAATCATAGCCAAGAACCATCGTAGTCACGTCAGCTTTCAAACAACAAAAAAAACTAATCAAAATCGGACCATTCGTTTAGGAGCTTCGATGACACAGATACACAGACAGACACGTCAAACTGAGCATTTCGAAAACGTTGTGTAAATAGGTCCTTACTTTCTTAGCATTTAGGTTAGAGCCGGAAGCATCCACTAGCCTAGTTTTCTTTTACTATTTTTTTAAATCTACCTCTTTCTTAATTGAGCGACAGGCAAACCGCGCCGCTATCCAAAGTTCTTTATTGACTGACTTGTATATAGTTTACATGGGAGTAGCTTCAATCACACACAGTACAGTAGACAACACGTCAAGCGTAGCGATGAGTACATTGGAAATATCTTATTCGCATGTAATAGGAGTGGTATTTGTGTGACAACTTTTGTTGAGGCGAGTGTCAACCTCACATGCACTGAGCTATTAATTCTCGAATGAGATCTTGCGGTCAGCTGCGACTGTCGGTCGATCGATGCTGACTCAGGCCTGACTAATGGGCGGACACTTCACTTGGTTCAAATTGCACACGATATTAATCGAAGAGCAGTTTATTTATAAACGACTTCAAAAAATGAGGAGGTTATCAATTTGACGTGTTTTTTTAATATATGTTTTCTCCTCCTGTATGCATATATATGGTTTTTTCCTTTAATATAATTGACATTATATTTGATAATGAAAAGGACCTAACTACTTATGGCTTCCAATTCGGATTGTTTGTAGTTTTGTCACATAGAAATTAGAAATTAAAAATTGTAGGCTATATTTTGTATGCCAGTTTCTGGTGAATGTGCGCAATTACTTTTAATTTTTGTAATAACTTATGCACCACATTCTAGTCTATTGTACATTCTAGTTCTAGTGAAATGAATGTATTGATTCTTGATTCTCATAGGTATATTCGTCAAATGTCGGCAAATATATTTTGATAGTTCAGTTTCTGTTCGAATGATTATACTAACAAGTTGGTTTCATACAAATTTTGTCCAGATCTGATAAAAATCTTTGAAAATAGTGAACGGATCTCCTCAACGAACTACAGTTATGTTATAGAAACAATACTAATAATTATATATTTTAACTACATACTAAGAGACTTAGGAGTCGATAATAGTCAGCATTAAGTATCTACTCTTCAGTCTCTCAGTACCTGGTCATCCATATAGCTTTGACAGTAATTTGCCACTCAAAATTGTGAATATAATTACATTTAACAAAAATAAACACCAACTTCAAAACGCTAAGAGTTAAAAAAGCCTAAAAAAGGAGTGTAATGTATAAGATGTTTCTTTATTTTGTCATAAATTACAAATGACAGTAAGTACATTAATAGGGCCACGCTCACGAACTCGACGGCGAGCGAGGCGGCGCGGCGGCCGGCGGCGTGGACGCAGCAGTGTGATTCACAAACAGAAATATTCGACGTCGAGCTTGACGTCTGACAAGACGACGAGCTGCCATTGATTTTGACATTTGCGCATAGCGCTGCACGTAAGGGTATTCACTAATCTCTACGTCGATCTCTTGGCTGTGTCTGAATGTCGCCATTTTGGATATACGATATGAAGTACAATCGATATTTTTCGATTTCGTTTTTCTTGTGTTTAAAATGTATCGCAATGACTTCATTCAATATTTGATTGATTTTTACATAAAGATATAAATATCAACAAATTTTTAGTTCCGGCTCACGCCGTGCTCGTCCTCGGAACGCCAGTGTCGCCAACCGAACGGTTGACAAACAAATCCCAAAAGGTATGGATGCGCTGTCGACAGCCACGAATTCAACGCTGCTGTCTTTAGAGAATCGCACCGCAGCAAGTAACACGAAGTAAGTGGGCAGTTCCTGCGGCATCAGAGGGACGCAGTGTTGTGCTAAGACAGATTTACTTTTGTGCAAAAAAAATATCTAAAAAGCGGCTATAAAAAAAAATTCTACGCAGAGTTGGGTGAGCACTCGACTGTCGCATCCACAATTCTGTGTGCGCCAGTTAATTCTACAAAGCTACAAAGTGGCATCACTGGCTGGCCGAAATTTAGTCATGTATGATGTATTCCTATATAAAATGCATTGCCGCCAACCTTACGCACGTAATGTACGTTGTTGTATGTTGTAAATTTCTGCAAACGTGTTGCTAGTATATGTAATAGCTTTGCAGGTGTACTCACGCCGAAGTTTGGTCGGTTAGGCTTATGTCCTGGTAATGATATATTAACATTACCGTGATACAATTTTGTGCTTAGACACTAAAGGTGGTTTTCCACCAGAGGGGCGAGAAGAGAATTGAAATCGCACAACAATAAACCTATCGTGAGAAGCGTGTTTCTGTTGCAGAGTTAATTTATACTCTATATCGGAAACAATTCGGTTTTTTTTTACACAAACAAATATTTCAATTCACGCCTCGCATATCCTCGTCAATCCTCACTATTTCCACCAAAGATGCGCTAGGAGACAATTGAAACTTTGCCATACAAATTTTAAAGCTCGTCTCGTCTCGCCCCTCTGGTAGAAAACCACCCTAATAGTCTTAGGCCAACAGTGGTGACAACTCAGCGCTTCAACAATGTCCCTTCATATAGACAACTTCGTAACGGTGTACGTTCTGCGTCTGCGTGTGTCTGCATTCAATGATTTTGACCCTGAGCCGGCTACTGCAACACATTACGTCCCATTACACTTTCATTACTGTTGGTTTACATGTATTGTTTAGTAAATTACCGGTGGATGAACGTCAGACATATTTTTTTTTTAATAAGTAACAGAGCGTTTAAATTAAAAGCATAATACTTATACTGCTTAGTATATGTATATGTCATAGTCAAAGGTCGATATGCAGTCTCTTCGCGGAATGATTAAAGTATTTTTAGTCAATCCTAGAAGTTCCTAACTTTTCAGTCAAACGTGCATTGGTGTACAGTTCATTCGATGAAAATTATAAAAGTGAAAAAAATCTATGGGATCTATTAGTTTGTAAAATGGTTTTCGGCAACATGTTCGGGACTCAAAACTATGACAATATAACAACAATAAATATTAAAATAAAATAAAAAACGTTTTATTACACCTAATTTAACAAACTAAGACTTTCTAATACCTAATTGAAGTTTGACTGGTCAAACCCCGATTTGATTAAATTTTAATTGAGTTTTGACGTTTGCCTGACCAAATTAGTTTCACCTACGTTTGACAAAAATTCTTTAGTCAGAGGCCGAAAAACTTCATTTGTTTTGGCTTTGACCAAGACTCCAACTCAGACCTGAGGATTGACTAGTCAAACCTAGGAGCGCCGGAGGTTTGAGGATTGACTATAACATATAAACTAAGCAGTATACCTACCTAAGTATTATGCTTTTCAAATTCTTCATTTAAATATTACTAAAGATTTCTAGCATTTATTAATTACTGATTAGGTTAGAACATAACTCATCACATAAATAAACGAAAAGAAGCATATTTAAAGCAATAGAAAATTTTATACATATTTCATAATTTATGACAGCTTATGTTGGGCTTACGACATTTATGCCAAAAAATTGTTATGAATATTGCAGTTTGCAAATAAAAATATGCGTAATATTAATTAACAGTAACAGTGCGTAATATAAACAATATGATGTGGAATCACATTTTTTAATAAAGACCCACTAATGTTACTATAATTATATTTCATCTCGAGCTCGAGATTACAAATTTTGATTGACCCATCCCGGATCGACCATGACAAAAATTGCTTTGTTTTCGTAATAGAAACCAGAGCTATTACAACCCCGAGCTCTAATGTGGATACCATTTACTTTAAATGGATATTATCGACTCACCCTTCACATAAAACTCATCCTGCAGCTCATAAAGTGAAGACCATAATCGTATGAGACATAAAATAAATTAATGGCTATTTTAATCTCTTTTCTGGTCGTTGACTCTAATTTCAACAATTGGGTTTTATTAATTGGTTTGTTACCAAAACGCCTTGTGGACAAAAACTGTGGTGTAAGTTTTAGACTTAATGGTGTTTGTTCATTAGAGCGTTTTGTTAAGGTGTTTGTTCTATAAACGATCTAGTTGAAATATTTGTGATGTTATCATTTTTTAGACTTTTCATGATGAACATTGTAAAATTTAGACAAAAATAGGCATAAATACGTTTGCTTCATTTATAACAGAGATACAGAATAATACATCACTCATTGTTTTTTAGAATAGAATAGAATATTTACACTGTAGATGGAGTAACAGATTTATAGTATTACTATTTCAGTCATTTATTTAGTAGCATGTAATATACCTAGTTATCTAAATTACAATTTTAAAATATTTAAAATTAAGTCAATTTACATTCAATAGTCATTTGCGCAATACTCTCTTAAATCTATTATTGGGCATGTCTTTTATAGTGTAACACTCACTCTTTTACTGACTTTAATAAGTTTTCAAATTTTGAGGAATCGATCATCAATGTCGTTGTACCAGCTTTTGTTATATTTATACTATGTCCACATTAATAAATTCGAGCATATTTATTTGAGTATGGAAACGCACGGAATAGTATGATTAAACTTTCAACCAGGTCATAATATACAAACAAAAAGTTATCAAAACATCTAAAGAAAATGCTTTTTGATTGTAGCGATACATTTTACAGTCGTGAATGTTACGGAGTAATGGGCAGATATCTTAAGGGTATCGACGGACTCCTAATAGGGTAGTTAGCTAATGACGTCCGTCCGTTACGATACCGTATCTCAAATCGGTAGTAGGCAAGGAAATTGAATTGAAAAAAATTTTTAGGTCTAAGTTTTTTTTGAGCGACCTACTGATTTTAGCACCGCCAACTTAAAGAAATACGCAGCTAAATAACATTACTTTATTGTGTTCCTGTGAGTAAGGTTGCTAAAGCTCAGTGGTACAGAAAAAAATGACAAATTTAATAATCTGGGAGCAGGTGGACTTATTTCTTTTGCTGTCAAAATAAGATTTTCTCCTGATTCTGACAGGAAAACAAAGCTACTTTCACTATAGTCAATGCCAGTATAGGTCAATCCTAGCAACATTCCCATGGCCTGTCGCAACCGTTTGGTTATGCAGGCCAAGTCATGGGAAAGTGCACTGCTACTTGCTCGGGGCTCTTTCACAGCGCACCTTCTTGTCTCCCTACAAATTACAATCTTTCACCAGGTCCCTATGGTCCCTCTCCCCCTTCCGGCGAGGACGTACACGAAACGCATTCGGTGCCTTCCGGGTCGGCCGTCAAATAGGATATGTATGTTATCTCGAGCTCCTTCATGCTTCGAAAGGCACATTAAACCGTTGTTCCCAGCTGTAGCTGCATCCGCTTAACCCACCAACCCGCACTGGGACTTTTTCTTCCATGTGGGAAGCCTTGTGTCCAGCACCGAGACAGGTTTATAGACTGTTGATGAAGATGGTAAACTCCATAAGGTTTTTGGCGACATCAAGGCGCTGGGCATCTGGAGGAGCCGGTTTGGATATAGTAAATCAGTCCACAGCGTTCGATGCAAAACAAGCACCACAGTTTTTACAATCCTCGATTTGCGCAACTCGATGAAGAAGACTTAAGAACAATTTTTTGCGGGAAAAATAAAACGCCAACATTGCCAATTAGACCTTCCTGAGTAGTTGGTGACAATATCCCAACACACCATGCAGAAAATATTGCACAAAAATAAGTCGTTTCAGAATTATCAAACGGCAAACTTTACGTTTAAAATTATACTTATTTTTTTAAATCTCATGCTTTGAGTTTCTTTGAGTGTAAATGGGATTACTATTTGAAAAGTAGGCGGTGGTTTTAATTTTTGAAATTTTTACGATGATACATAATTTTATTTATCGAGGCACTTATTATAGGTACTTACATTAAGAGCCTCGGCTTACTTCTGTCTAATATTCCATCTTCCAAACTTCCTGGAAAAAAGTAAACACATTTTACTATTTTAAATTACTACACAATTAACCTCAAAAAGGTATGAACGAATTTGATCCCTGACACATTTAAATAAAAGAGCTTAGAAGAGACAGAATGTTATGCCTATATCATATTGCAGGTTATTGAGAAAAAATACTGGGCAGTTCTTCTTGTGGAGTGTGGCTGCACATCTACCATCACCTTTTCTATTTCCGCCGTAAAACAGTTTGCTATGTTTAGGATTGAATTGAATGATAGCCAATGTAACTATGCATGGAAGGCATGTCATCTTAGGCCTCAGGATGATGACACACATTGAATCATTTTTCATCTAAAGAAAGGGGAAGCTTTCGTTAACCCGATAATGATTTGCGAATATTCCGCAATCTTTGATGGATTGGCATTATTAGACAAGGACTTTGGCAATTGATTTGATTTTCTGCTTTAATTTTTTTTATACAACTAAATGACAAACAAGCTGACGGCCCACCTGATGGTAAGAGGTTACCGCCGCCTATAGACACCTGCAATAACAAGGTAAAATCACTTGATATTGCAGGTGCGTTGTCATCCTGAGGCGTAAGATGAAATGCCGTCCATGCCTAGTAATTACACTGGATGCCTTTGTAATCTGGATCTGTGAAAGTTAGTAAGACCCATTTGTCAAGTAGGAAAGGTAGGCAAAGCCAAAAGGTAGGGGTAATGATTTTGGTAGCAGAGGCGTCAGTAGATTTTGTAATAATATTCTGAGTGACATATGTTTCATAAATTTCATCAAAATTCTACCTATTTTATGGAATTTGAACCTCAGATACTAACTGATAATAACTGAACTGAAATAACTGATAAAAAATAAAAATGAGATAATTATTATGTCTTTGGTAGCAAAAGTAAGGTCTAGCTAGAATAACAAATATGTATATATATTATATTGAATACGTCAAAGTACCTATATGTTTAAAATGTAGATGAACAGTTCTCGCGGTACAGTCGTTTCAGTTATTTACTTGTTTGAGTAAATAAAAAACAAACATTTCGTTAGATTATAAAGGTAATATATTTATTACTCAAAACGGAAAAGTATTCAATAAAAAATGAAGTTTAAAAATCTATTACCCGACTACGTAAAAAAGGAGTCCTAAGTCACGAGAGTCAAAGAAAACAGTCAACATGACTTTGACTTTTGATAGACTTTAGCGTGGTTTTTCGGTTTCGGTTGGATGACACAAGATAATAATTCAAGTAGAAATTCAGAAACGAAGAAATTTATTTTTAGTGAATCTCAGAAACGTAAAATTATGCGTCAATACTATAGCAATATTCAGCTATATTCCAATAGTTTATGATAAAACTAGTTATCCTTCATGTATTGAGTATACAAACAGATCTCAATAAACAATGTTGCTGAACAAAACAACCACTCACGTCTTTATTGCAATAAAGATAAATGCGACATTATTAGCGAACAAAAGCACATTGTAATTTTACGATGTGAATGTAAAGATAAAGGGATGTCTAGCCTGGGGTATTGAATAAGTTGCTAGATCATTAAATTTATTACAATTCAATAATATCTATTTAACTGTCTACATGAAGAAAACAAAATCCAAAGTTCTCGTGCCTCACACGACTGATTGACACACATCATCGAGCACATTGGAAATGAATCTACGGAAATTCAAAAAGGTTAGGCTACAGGACAAACCCTTAACCCGATCGTCTTTGTTTTAGGCTTAAATTGTAGCTGACTAAATTATCCAGAGAATATTTTCTCAAATTTTTGTTATCGTTCTTCGTCTCCAAAATACCGACCGCCAAAATCAAGCATTCGGAAAAAAAATTGATTCACTATTTCGGCCATAACTGTTTTCGTTTTTGACTTTGTCGAATAGTTTTATTGCATCTCACAGCCCTCGTGAATACGCGTCTTTTTGAATATCATTTCTTCACAACGGAGCCTATACCAGCCCCCTTATTCTCAACTGTCCGAAAGAATTCGAATTTCGGAAACTCTATACCTGTCACTTTTTATCGCACTGCGTCAAAGCGAGACGGCATGTGACTTTTCGAATCGAATCCATGATCCCACAGTTGAGAATAAGGGGGCAGAGCGCACGAAAAGACCTTTCCAATGTCAAAATGATACAGGTGACGACAGTACGACGATAAATTAAAACATAGGCTATATTAGTCCAAAGAAATGTTTTGCAACTTTCCAATACAAGATTCATTTGATATTTTCTTGAGATTTCTATGAAGTAATGCAGCCAATGTATATCATGTATATAGCCCATGTTTTGATTTATTATCGTATTGTCTTCACCACCTTCTATGAGTAGCAAACATAGGTAAATATTGATATAAGATCATATAATATGATACAACACAATATTTTGCCGCTTAGTAGCATTTGGTCCACTGAACGAAATTTTCGTCACAGTTTTATGCTAAGTACCCATTTCCTGATTGCTGCCAACCGTATGGAAGCCTTTAGGCAGGTTGTTGGCAGGGCACTCTTACCCGTAAGGCTGTAAAAAGTCCGCACTCAATCCGCCTGTATTTTTTTTATGATGGTGACTTAACCTGACGAATAAGATTCTAATATCAAAATTGGACCATCTCCGAAGTGGACTAATCATGAATATGTTGTTACGCGAAATGGACCAAGTGGACCAAATGGGAAGTAGACGAAGTGCGACGAACTATGATATATTATGGTGTAAGGTTATTTCAGACCATCAAAGTGAATATCATCGCACAAAGAAATTTAGTTCTTCGTTATTTTGTCGTACTTCCAGAACTTGGAATTCTTTGCCAGTGCATGTGTTTCCTCCATCCTATAACATGGGGTCCTTCAAGAGAGGCGTGAAAAAGCACCTTTTGGGCCGGCAAGGTGGAGGCAGCTAGTGCATTGTCCGTTTCTGCACTAACTGTCTTCGCATATGGACTCTCCTTACCGCTTCACATCAGGTGGTGTTGGGTCAATTGCCGTGCTCTGTATAAAAAAAAAACTTCCAGGAATCATTACAGAAATTTCGAAAAAATCTGCTTTCTCATTCTCTCATGTCAAGCTATTAATTTACTGTAAAACAGCTGTTTTTTAGCAGTTTTAATGTTGCTCTCATAAAGAAGTATGTTTGCCTTAAGCTGTCAAGCCGTAGATTCCAAACACAATTATTTTTAATTGTCTTACGACCTCCAGAAATCTCTCGCAGCTTGGACCATGGCCCCAAAATGCTGCTATTGATAAAAAAAATACCGAAATCAAGAAAACGTTTATCAAGTTATGTAAAACGTCAAACACTTACGACTGACAACATGCTTGAGCTGAATTTTGATACAACAATAATACATAAATATAAATGAAATATCAAACGCCGTTGTCACATTGCCACCTAGCTGTCGTAAACGTGACCCGAGAAAGTGTTTTATTGGAGACAGGGGTCTTATCTCCGACACAACGAAATTTTCAACTCCGCAGATAGCAGTAAGTTCTGTACCTTTTGGGATAGTAAAGTCAGACATTCGTGAGATACTACGGGTTTTATGATACACTCACAGAAAGCTTATTCTCTCTCTTGGTCATTATGAACCTTTTTTCAGAGGAAAATGCACAGGGGAGACTGCACGTGAAGTATGCTTTCGCTAGCAAGACCCTATACCGCGAGAACAGTAAAGGGGGTTTGCAGGAGTCATCAGCAAGATTCTGCACAACTGGTATGTCGGATATAGGAGATGGTCTTAACGGGATGTTGGACTGACTAGCAAGATCAAGACGAAATGGAGTGTTTCAGGGCCCTATTTAAGTTTGAGTTGTTGTCTCCATACTCCTGCTATGGAGCCTGACGTGGTCTGACGATGAGGAAAAATCAACAACAGCCCTGATCGGAACGAACTGTCCATAGACAGATCTTTCTACAGACACGAGCGCTGATTTTCGGGATACGTGTGTATCTCCAACAGATATCTTTACGACCTAAAACCTGTGGTTCTATTATGGGAGGACCAACTTCTGAAGTATTATCTTTTTTACTCAGAGTAAGAAAAAAGAAGGTATGTGGGGATTGCGTCCCCACATACCTCCCTTTTAGTACAGACCTTTTTTATCGCTGTAGAAAATCTTTACCAGTATAACTCTCAACTACCAGGGGAGGAGATAGAAGGAGTGTGGACTCCAACTAAATCCCTCAGTGACGTACCCCATCTTGCTGCGGAAAGAAGGCGTCGAGGGCGCTGTAAGAGCACGACATACCGCAACACCGTGGTACTACCACTATCAGTCTGAGTCGGAAAAAAGTCTTATGTAGAATCAAACCCCTCGACCTTCTTGCGTATCGATTCACTGACACACGGTCCGTGCTGTGCAAGCCGCATATGATCAGTATAAACACACCCTGATCTAACTATGTGAATCTAGATAAAACTGCCACATTGTCCGTAAATATACATAATACGTCACGCTAACGGCAGACTGTTTATTTTGTTGCCGCGGCTCAGCACTTGCTATAATTTACACAAGTGTTCATAAATTTTGGTAACTAGTATAATCCGTTATTGATGTCCATAAATTTGGTGTTAGCAGATTATGATACAGCCATGTTTTGAAATATGAGTACCTAATATTCTGCTTAACAATATTCCACTTGGTGAACACCAAGTTTTTGTCGCCTCACATCAACTTGAAATCAAAACCTACTCATGTTGTATCAGATATCAATTAGGTTACTGGTATATATTTAGATTGTATCCTTGAAAATTCGTTAAATGTTGATTTCATTCTAATGAGTACAGTAAAGACTTTTTTATTCTTCTTTTTTCTTACTTTCGCTTGCGCTCGCACAAACACCAAAGAACAGGTAATAGCCCCATTAGAGGGTACTTTAAATAGTGTACTAACTAACATAGTTGACATATTCTACTACTTGTCAAATTCACTAAAACTAATTCTGTTTGTTTGCGTATTATTATTTATAAAGGAAAGAACAGTATGCCAGTTATCGAAGTTCTTTTAATTCATGTTTATCTCTTAATTCTACTCTAGAACTTACTGGCAAAGCTGGATCTTTTAGCTTTCCAAACGAAGCACTCAGCTTCTAGAGTGAATGAGATTCAATAGCATACACAGACGAATCTTTAGTAATATTATAAAGCTGAAGAGTTTGTTTGTTTGTTTGGTTGAACGTGCTAATGCTAATCTCAGAAACTACTGATTGAAATTGAAAAGTAGTTTTAGTGTTGGATAGTCCATTTGTCGAGGTATTATATAGGCTATATAACATCACGCTACGACTAAAAGGAGATAATGTTATTTTCCGACATCCACGCGTACGGAGTCGCGGGCACAGCTACTGGTTAATAATATAAAATTAACCATTAGCATGACCTGATAAAAATGATGACGAATATAAATTGATGCTTACTTAATTGTGATAAATGATTTGTCATGAAGCTATAAACATAACATTTCAAAGTAATTTAAATTCAGACAAAAATATATTTCTATTAAGCAAACTCTCACATACTAAATAATCAACCCTTTCGCTGCCCAATGGGCCATAAATGGCACACAATAATTTTCATTACCGTTTAAATTACCAAATTCGGTACTGTACTCTCATCAGCGTTAGAATGAGACTCGTCATACAATTTTCACAGCCCCATTGTCCCAAACGGTCCTTCGCAATTTCAATCCGGCATCTCCTCATTTCTGCGCTGAAATGGCTCCAACCCTTTTCAACTTATATTAAACATGTCACACATAAAATATTGCTCCGTATGTACGTGACATAGGATCTGTTCCTTTTTGCAAACTCCCGTGACGTAAGTACTAGATTCAACTTATAAAACGATTTGTTATAATGCTCGGAGGCTGTAGCTGGTAATTGGTGTGTACAGGACCATTTGGCAGTTAAATTGTTTTTATTAGAAAAGTCTGTGCTTAGAGAAACAAACGGTTTATTTAAATTTGGTTGGAGTTTATGGTGTGCCTGGTGGTAAAAGGTTGCCGTAGCTTACAGATTTTTATCATACGAAGCACTACAAATTCAAAGTAAAAAAAAAGTTACAACCTTCTTTAATAAATAAGAGTAAGAAGAAGTATAAAAATCAGACTCAGTGTTCTAAATCAAAAGGTCTTTATTTAAAATAAACTAAAGGTAATTTATTTTAAATTGCTATAAATAAATTACGCCATTACGTATAAGAAAATTAAGAGAGAGTAGAGTTGGAAGGTGGGAGAGTTGTGACTTCGTGATTTTTACAGTCTTTGACCTCACATTTTAATGTTTTAATGCGTTTAAATGCCTACTTTATTATGACAATATAACAAATAAATAAAGAAAACGATGAAAAAACATATGCTCCAGGCGGGACTCGAACCCGCGTCTCCTGATTTGCGGCCAGACGCCTTAGTGAGTCTTCGACCTGTTAACCTAGTTGTTACTGAAACTATTCATCTCACCGTATTTTTGACATTTTTACCTTGATACATTTAGTTAGGAGGAGCTCGGTGGCGTATTGGTTTGAGCGCTCTGGTTTCGATATGAAAATCAAAGCAACTTTCGCCATGGTCGACCCTGGGATGGGTCAATCAAAGTTTGTTATCTCGAGCTCGTGCTTCGGAAGGCACGTTAAGCCGTTGGTCCCGGTTGTTCCTGCAACCGCTTTAACCCTCCAACCCGCATTGGGCCAGCGTGGAGGTGTTATGGCCCAAACTCCTCATGTGTTTCTCCCATTTAGGAAGGCCTGTGTCCGGCAGTGGGACGTATATAGGCTGGTGATGATGTATAAAAAAATATATTATTATTTAATATTACAATGTTTATTTTCAGACAGCACACTGTACACAGGAAATTGCTTCTAAACACCATCATGTTAACCAAATTAAAAATGTCACTTATACAGCCTATTACAGACAGGCGCTTGAAGAAATTTTAATATAATGTAATTAATAGAATTCACTCCCGTAAAGGGACCGATGCTCCTAATAAGGAATACAACAATTCATTTAGGATTAATTTCAAACATAGAGCTGTTACAGTCAGTTCTAAAAGGAAGTTTATAAGTAGGAGAAAATTCTATGATCCATACTGTCGGAAGATTACTTTCATTGATATAAAAAAATTACAGTAATTACTATATAATCTTCAAAAAGGTTTATAATACTGCAAAACTTTATTTTTTAAGTTTTAATATAGAAATCAGACGGTAAAATCAAAGCTACTTGGAAAGTCACTTTTGTTTTACCACTTTCTTTATTTATAATAAAGAAAGTGGTAAAACAAAAGTTACTAATAGGTGTTTTTAAATTAATTTCAATGGAAAAATTGTAGGAACAGAGGATTTAGTTACAAATAGTAATTAAAATATAAAACTAGAAAAATTTCACGTTCTGAGGCGTGAAAACTACGCGGCGGAAATACTTTAGTCTTTTTTTCCAATATACCTAATAAAATTATAAGGAATTGAATTCGTGTACTAAGAGCGCACTTGCTCTCAAAGAGCAGATGTTCCTAAAAGCAATATTATTTTGAATTTTCATGAAATTAACATTAATATGATCATAGAATCTTTAGTCTTTGAGTATGAAATATACTGAGGATATATTTTCATTTCATAGGGCATTTACGTTAGTATTGTTAATTCTATAATAAATGTTATCTTCCTCAATTTAAACATATTGAATGAAATTTATAGATTATGATGTTTCCCAATCAAATTAAATTAAGTAAAATAATACCTTTATTGTTTAAGGCGGGCGATAGCAGTGACCCCCCACCAATTTCTGTCTAATTCCTGTTTTGCCGACTCTGAGCAAAATTTAAAAAAATCTTAACTTATTGCATTCTTATTTTACGAGTAATTAATTGCTCCACAATAGACAGTTCGGATTTACTAGGGGAAAGAATACTACAGTAGCGAGAATTATGAAACATATTTAAAATAACAGGAAGAAATATCTATTTGTTTCTGTCCAACTCGTGGAAAAACTTTTAAAATTTTTGCCAGCACAGGGTGGAGGATTACGGTTTTCTGCGCCGCACTAGTAAAGTTACTCATGGCTCTATACTGGTCATGTCGCAACGAACATGTTAATATACAAACACGTGTTATGCGTGCAATTTTTTCTGCATCATTGAAGATATGACACGCGTCCCCAGTTCGCTAGTGTGATAAGTTATTAGTACAGTCTACAACAGAATTACACCATCTGAACATTGAATGCTCGAAAAGAACTATATAATGTTTAAAAAAAGCAACCATATTACAACTAAGTTAGAATCGCCTTTCGCTTGTATAAGTAAGTGGCGGTGCAAACAACATACGGCTTTATCACTGCAGTGTTAGAGTTGCTTTTCTGAAACAGTGGACATAACTTGATCACTGTGAGAGCTCAGATGATAGCGATGATGACTGTACGGTCAGCAGTAGTCAGTCAGTATGTAGGGTCATCTAGGTAGGTACCACCGCCTTTTTTATTTCAGCCGTGAAACAGTTCTCTCTGTTTCGGATTGAAGGGAAAGGTAGCCAGTGATAGATGAATTATTTACTGGGCATGGACGGCATTTCATCTTAGGCCTCAGGATGACAACGCACCTGCAATATCAAGTGATTTTCCCTCTCTCTGGGTTTCATCGGCCGCTTTGGCGGTTGCGGGCCTCGAGCGATGGCTCATTGCCCGAGCAGCTTCTCGGAGGGTTTTCTACCCTCCGGTGTTCAGGACGTCGCTGGGCGACGGACCCCTCATCCCCCCTTGGGTGCCAGTCTGGGCCACAGGTACGGCGACACCTCCGCGCGGTCAGCTTCCCCGGGTGATTTGGTGTTGACCAAGGCCCGGCGAGCGCCAGCGCGGGGGGGCCCGCGACAATACCTATCGCGGCCCAAGTCGGCGTTCAAGGGGAGGGGGTCGCTTGTTACTGCAGGTGTCTATAGGCGGCGGTAGCCACTTTCAATCAGGTGGGCCGTCAGCTTGTTTGTCATCTAGTTGTATAAAAAAAAAGGTGGGCCGTCAGCTTGTTTGTTATAAACTTAAACTCTAAAAAAAATTAAACTCTAAAAAGGAAAAAATAACCTAAATTAATTATTTAAATATTTTTTTTACTTCGGTTTTATTTTTGCTTCCATACTTGCTCCAAAAAATACGTATTTTTAAATGGAGTAAGTACCTATTTCTTTCCTTTTTAGTGATTTGAAATCTGTTTTTATTTTAAATAATTTCTTTTAACAATGAAGGATGGGTAGCTGTCAGCATTATTGCTACGTTTCACTGAAAAGTTAAAGGAAAGCTAAAATTCGCAATTTCGGTTACATTGACGATTTAGTTATTCCAGTTATCTATTTTAATTAGAAAACTAAACTAGTAAATAGATTTTGATAGCACTTCTAAGGGCCAATCTAAAATGAATAAATACTCTTTCATGAAAAAAAAACAAACCAGTTTAACGTAGTGCTGATATGTTACAAAAATAAAAACATACAGCCGAACTTAGAACCTTATTTTTGAAGTCGGTTAAAAGGGTACGAAAGTGTTAATTGACTTATTTTTCTGACTGTACCAAGATGTGGATTCAAATAATATCTCAATTATTTTACTAGTATTGCGTAAATATTATGATGAGTACCTACTTTTATTCAAATAGGTAGCAGGTATTACTTGAGCTGAAAGGAGAATGCTTCCTGTTGTATGAAGCTTGGGTACCATCTTTATATTCTTGTACTTCGATCATTTAAAACGACTCTTAGATTGCTTTACCGGGTGTAAAGCAATATAAGAGTCGTTTTATGTGATGTTTTAATGCAAAAACATTGCTGTATACATTTCGTTTGCCTTCCCGTTTGTACGAAAAATTTCACGAAAAAAAAAGAAACTGAACGATGGTTTCTTTTCATTTTGATGCTTTTTTCGCAAGAAACAATAAATGTAAAAACCATGTGCTAATTTCGAATAAATTAATGAATAAATTTCTGCACATCATATTATGGAGGTACAGACGACAGTAAATCAAGTGTAACAGTTGCACTACGAAAGCTGACTCTATTACAAAAGCAGTAAGGGCGGTATCAGGGTCAAACTGTTTGATGTGCTGTCGATAGTACAATTTCAAAGATCTCCTTTCAAATTTTACACAATGCTTTTTGGGGTTGATGCATCATCAGTTAACACGTTCCCATCAGCATCAGACTGTTTATATCGTAAGGTTGTCAGTTCAAATGGTAAATGTTTACAGTAGTCTAAAAAAGTAGTAAATAAACTTGAAATTCTCGGAATTCTTTGCCAGTACGTGTGTTCCCTTCGTCCTATGAGTTTCTTTCAAAAGAAGCGTGAAAAATTATCTTATGGAGCGGCAAGGTGGAGGCGGCTTCAAAAGTGAGTTTCAACATGCACTTGCTGTCTTCACACAACAGACTCTTCTTACCACTTCACATTGGGTAGTGCTGAGTCAATCAAAAAAATCGTACTTAGTCACCGCAGAAACGTAGCTCCCAGCAGTCGTTACAGCCGTGTGACTGTGTTTATAGGCGCGCAAACATCGTACAATTCGTGCGTCAGTACAAAGTGAAAGGAGCGCCGCGTACCTGCCAGCCCCCACTACGCGGCGCCTATAAAAGACGACACCTCGCTAGTCACGCCGCATTCGTTCGCCGACTCTCGTACCGTGCGGAAGCTATGCTCGTTAGACGACAGTTCATTATTAAGTTGCTTTTTCTGTTTTCGAAGTTTATTTATTTACTTTAACGTTAAATTGATTTGTTGTTGGCTTTAATAAACAGGTTTTAGTAGTATACAAGGAAATGGTTTCAATTAGAGATGGGCTATAACAGGCAAATTTCCGTACCTGTTATGCCTGTTACTGTTACATAAAAATAACAGGACAAAGTAACTGTTAAAAAATAACGGCCTGTTATTTTTTTTTGTTAATTCTCTCTATAAAGGGAAGACAAAGGAAACTAATGCCCATACAGCCATGTCTTCAGTATTTCTTTATTTCTTCACTTGTTGCATTGAAATGTTGATGACACACATTTCAATGCATCTAAGGAGTATTTGAGGCGAAATATATGATGACAATCTCCATATGAAGCTACTTGATGAGGTGGCTAGCCACAAAAAGGCTCTCAACGTCTTTCACAGCTCACTTTCATTCCAATAATCTTTTAGTTGTCAACATAAACACTTGTTTTATAAAACTACACCACTTTTATAACACTAAGTTCGCTCCGACACAATTTTTTATTATTGTAATAAAATCCTAGACTGACGCCAGAAAATCCCGCCAAACACTCCTTTTATTTTCTTTTTTATTTTAGATATCACCTAACAGTTACAGAGAAAAGGAACATAAATAGTTCACGTGCGTAATATCCTTTTTCTCACGCTAATAAGTCATAATTATGTTTATCCTTATACATCTCGGCGAAAACATTATTCACGAGGTATAGAAAAATAAAAAAAATGAAGATGGCTCTGTATGGCCTAAATATCTTTGCCTTTCCCCAACAAAAAAATATTTGTTTTTGCCGCCGTTTCATGACTACAGTCAAGATTTTTTTTAAATAACTGTAAAACTGTGCCTGAGCAAACATCGTGTGTTGATGTGTGCAATTTAATGTGAAAAACGTTGAGAATTTTATCTTACTTATCCACCTAATCAAATTAGTATCATGGAGACTGTCATCATACATTTTGCGCTAAACTCTCTTAGGATGCATTGAACTGGTAATTCAATCCATTAGTTGCAGAAGTAAAAAAAATACTAAGACATGGCTGTATGGGCATTAGTTCCCCTTGCCTTCTCTGTAATAGAGAGAACTAAAACAACAACAACAAAATTAAGTGACCAAATGAAGTTGTCATTCATTTTTGTGGAAGTCAATTAAATTTGTTAGAATAATAAATAATAGGTGCATCTCTTTCTAACAATATTCAATCACCTAAGCAAGAATGAGATAAAAATAATAACAGGCGTCATGGAACAGATAACCTAACCAAATGAAAAAGATCGTATTTTATATAGTTACAGTTTGTAAAACACTAACAATTTTATTTGTTCGACTTTTAAATACTAGGTGCCTCTCTTTTTAACAAGGTTCGAACAAATATAAAGGAGTGAGATACAAAATGTTATTTTTTAACAGGTAGGTATTTTAGTAACAGAGAGACCGGTTGTTCCTGTTACTTATAATAACAGGTAGTATTGCTTGTTCCAAGGAACTGTGACTCAAGGGTGCCTGTTATTTACAATAACAGGTATGGCTTGTTCCAAGGAACAGCTGTTATCTGTTATTTTTAAATACCTGTTTTTTTTCTCTGTTACGATAAATACGCCTCACCTCTAGTTTCAATCACTGAAGACCCCGCCTCTTACATGTTTAAGTTTGTGCATTTGAGTTTTTGATTCGTTTTGGTCATGCTTTATCATATGCCGTATCTCTTTTGATCGACAATTTTTTTTATAAACTACTAGACGACAAACAAGCTGACGGCCCACCTGATGGTAAGCGGTTACCGCCTAAAGACACCTGCACTAACAAATAAAATATCACTTGATATTGCAGGTGCGTTGTCATCCTGAGGCCTAAGATGAAATGCCGTCCATGGCCAGTAATTACCCTGGCTAGTTTTCCCAAATAATAACGAAAATCTAATTCAGCGCAGTGCATAAGCCAGGGTATACATCTTATATTACTTATATCATAAAAGCGAAAGTTTTCATTTTTCTAACTTCTAAACCACTAAATATATATTTAGACAAAATTCGTCATGCAGATACTTTGAGACCCTGGGAAGAAAGTAGACTATTTGGAGCGAAGCCACGGACCGCCATTATTACCACATATGACGGCCATTTCGATCCGTAGGAATGACTCGAAGGTGAAAAAATATTGCACGATTCTTAATCAGTTTAATTCAATACAGAGCCTTTTTAATTTTCGAGTCTCACGAAATTTTCTTACGAATCACATAAGGAATCAAATGGCCTGCATTTTCCGTGATGTTCTTCTCTAGCCTCGCTCTCTTTTTTTTAATATGATGACGTCAGTGACAATACCGCTTTTTGGAAGCAAAGCCCTTTAGAGAGCTCTATATAGCCCCGGAGGCCCAAAGCTCTCAGAACAGACGCGAAAATAGGCAGGCAGGTAAAGAGTTTTTTACAGTAACTTAAAAATTTTATATTTACTAGGTGGTAGACCCGTACGTAGAGTCGTCTGAATAGGTACGTTGTCAGATTGAAGTGAAAGGCAGCTAATGTAATTACTAGGCATGGAGGCATTTCATCTTAGGAGGCATTTCATCTTAGGCCTCAGGATGACAACGTACCTGCATTACCAAGCGAGTTTTGCCTTGTTATTACCGGTGTTTATAAGGTGACACGGTAACCTTGCGTGTCATCCAGTTGTCATATAAAAGTTGCCGTTATCATAAATAGGCTTCTGCCAGTCTTTTCTTTCTACATTATACTTACAACTCCTTAGTTTTGACAAATCCTTTTTATCCTGTTCGAAGTTGGTTGCCTAAGTAGGTAGATTCAGCATCAAAAAGATATGGAACGATTTAGATCTCAATAGATTTTTTATAGCCCACCCGTGTGATAGGTAAAAAGCTTTCAGCCCTCTTGATGGCAAACGGTTACTGATCCCCTGAGTTGTCGTAGCCATAATATTATTTTCACAAAATTTAAATTGCCGAAGCCCACTGGTTGAATCCAACACCTACAGAGTGATTGGTTCAAGGGTATTTTTCCAACCATTTAGGAGCGTTTACGTCCCACGGCTTTTTTACCGACTTCAAAAAGGGAGGAGATAATCAATTCGGCTAAATGTTGGTTTTTATTTCAACTTTTGTTACATCAAAGCCTTGTCATTTATAAACGTATTTGGAAAATTGTTTTTTAATTAAAAACTCTTTCAATTCAATCAGATTGGTCCTTTTGAAGTTTTTTCACAATCGAACTAGTAGTTTGATTTTTTAATCAAATTACTGGAATAATTAAGTCGTCAATGTAAGCGAAATGGAGTACTATTGCTTTTTTGTGACTTAAAAAGTGAGGTTTTTGAGTGGTGCTTAAGATAATTCAGCTTGCGTTGAAATAGTACTTACCAGGTTGGTCGACGGTCACTAATCTGGTTTTGACCTTTAGAATACTTATCACTAAAAATTGTGGTTTTTTTAACAATACTAAAAACGGACTTCATAACACTAAAAACAAAAAAACAATCAATTTTAGTAGGCACTCATTTGTTATTAAGGTATTTTTGAAGTTGGTGCCAAATTATTTCCAGAAACAAAATAATCTACAATTTCAAAAAATATTTTTTTTTTAAATAAAGTACCTTCTTAAATTTAATTGTTTTTTCTTTTTAGTATTTTGAAGTCGGTTTTTAATTTTGTTTAAGTTTATTGAGAACAAAATTTAAAGCTAAAAATATCGAAAACGAACAAACCGATTTTTCAAAAAACAGTATTTATTATAGGAAAGTGAAAGATTTTTTTTACTATACTTTTTTTTATTAGGCTTTTGGAAAAATCCTCTGACAACGTTTTAGGCTAGCCTGACTTGGGTAGTTATTTTAGAATTGGTATGTTCGTTTCTAATACGACTTGAGAGTTTGTATGGAAAACCGTGCAATGTAAGTATCGCACTTAATATAACCGAGATGATACCGCTTTTAAGCGGTCATTAAAAAACCTTGCACCTACCAATCACTCAAGCAGTTTTTCAGTACTATCTTAAGACAATCTGGCTTGGTAAGCAACCATCGAGTGGATTCTAACATTCGACATAACATCCTAAGTTTGGAGAGATGGATGTTTGTCAGTCAATAACGCAAGAATAGCTGCCCTATAGTCTAACTTAAGATATTGGATACTTTTTCTGGTAATGCGCTTTTAAGGTATATCGCAGACAAAGTCGCAAGTGGATACTAGTACATAACTGTGCTGCTGACCTTACAAAACTTAAGATGTCGACGGCTCAACTCGAGCTACGGTCCGGTTATTTGTCACCACGCCTGTCATTGGCTTCTGTCTTGACGACGGATACCTTTGTCCAATTCTCGAGAAGCGATAGAGACAGTCATCTTAAATGCTCGGTATTGAGTCAGTGTAGGGTGACCACAATTTACTTTACAGTAAGGCCATGATAAAAAATTATATGCTTTTGCAAGTGAAAAGGAAAATCACGTCGTTATGCTTTAACACATTGTATTGGTAATAAGAATTGTTATATTTTATATATTTTAATTACTAAGTAATTTTTCAAACATTTATAATAATGTTAAAATCAAAAATTAAGAATATTAGAAAGCACTGCCCCAACTTAACCGAATCGTAGGTATTTGTAAAAATACTCGTTTCGGATGTTGAAATAGAATATTTCGACATTGTAGGGTGGACGATAGCTCATAAACGCAAATACAGATAGACTAGAAGAATTTCACAGGTATATCCCAAGTCCTGGGTGGCTCAGTGGTCAGAGCAGTCGCCCGGATTGCGAAACGTCGCGGGTTCGATTCCTGCCTCAGGACGTGAATTTTTTCTACTTTTATTATATTTTAATTACTAAATAAGAATTGTGTTACAGTTAAGCGAATGTTGTAACAGCTACAGCTGTGTCGTGGTGATTTCAGCGCTCTGGTTTCAACAAAGCAACTTTTGCCATGGTCGATCCCGCGATGAGTCAATCAAAATTTGTTATCTCGTGCTTCGGAAGGCACGTCAAGCCGTTGGTCCCGATTGTTACTACAACCTTTAATCCACCAACCCGCATTGGGCTAGCGTGGTGTTTTTATTCCCCAAACTCCTCGTGTGTTTCTCTCATGTGGGAAGGCCTGTGTCCGGCATTGGAACGTAAATAATGTTGTTGATGACACTGATGATAGAGATTTTTATTAATGAGTGTTGTTTTTCAAGATTTCAGTAATTCATTCTAGCTATATCAGATTCATTTTCTTGAATTATTTTAACATTATAGTTTACATGTTACACATAATGAATGTGACCGCTGTCAACTTAGCTTAACCTCAACAATAGTTACTCAAAACTCAGTTAATTTCAAACCCTTCAACCGTCCGCATATTTAGTAATGACGTAGGTAATGAAAATAATATGTCAAAATAAGTTTACTACGATACGTCAAAACAAAGCCACCTCGTTAACAACTTCATATAACTGTATTCTATAATGTAATATTTGTGTCACAAAGTTTATCAATCCCAAACGTTATTGCACGTTCCAGATTATTAGTTAATGGACAAAATCAACTACAGCGACATGTAACGTTATTATCTCATAATAAAGTTTTTTATTGCTTTTGTTGCTGTACAGGGTACAGCAACAAAAGCAACACAAACGACAACTACGTAACTGAAACTCAAAAGTTTAGATAGCAAAAACACACCTTAAATCTGCACGAAAAAGTATATTTTATGTTGCTTGTCGTGACTGCTTACGATCATTCATGGATATATTTTATTGCTGTACTTTTATAATGGCCATAGCCGAAGTGAAAATGCTATTGCCAATCATGGATCGGCTCTTGCAAACGAAATTTGCTGCTAAAGCGTCCAGCCCCCCAATTCTGCTATTGTATTTTGATCTGAAACGAATCGGAAACGCTTAAGTTACAACGTTTTTGTATTCTGCTAACTCAACGCAATCGAGATGTAACCGAAACGCATCAGTTTGGTATTCTATTAACAAACACGTTCCGTTCGGTTCAATGATAGTTTCGTATTCTGCTAAATATTTAACGTTTTTGGCAGCCGAAACGGATCGATAGTTCTTTGTTCGAAATGTGAAAAGTTCACAACTGTCAAGTCACTAAGCCATAATATATTTGTTTCTTGCAATATTGCTAATAATTATCGAGCCCAAGTTGAACCAACCGAGAGCGTTTCGTTAGCGTTCCGGCTTTATAAGCAATGTTAGTGGAATACCTTTTTGTATTACAACCGCATTGGTAACGATACCGAACCGCAGCCGATCCGTTTAGGAAAATAAATAACAGAATTGACCCACTGGTGTCCCGATAAAACACCCATTAGTGATAGTATTATAATACATGAATAAACAATACGTCGCTCAGCGCCTTCTATAATTAGGCATATAGTAGCATGGTTGTCCATATTTATTAACTAATTTTAAAATATCTGATTAATTTATAAAACACAGTCTGCACATAAATTGATCTAGTACGAGTTGATAATTGGGTTAACAATAAATTATTATATATTTAAAAATCCATGGCAACTAATGGATAAAATGGGTCCTTACCAGGGCTGTTATGGAACTCCGTAACCGTAACCGAAACTATCGGATATCCGAAATAAAAAAATATCCGTAACCGAAACCGATATTAAAGTTTCGGATAGTTTCGGATAAAGACGGAGTGTAAATGACTGGTTACGACAGGTATTTGTTTGTTTTGCCCCGCCGAGCCGTCACTTGTCACACAATCCACAATTTTTGAAATTTATTATATACGAGTACCTATTTACTTAGTTTCTAAGTGTTGTGTAAATAAATTATTTATGTCTTGGCAAAAGGCAAAATACAACCTAAGTCTACTTAAATTTAGACATTTTTTGATGATATTAATGTAGATTATGCAAAATGTAAGCACTACGGAAAAAAGTAGGTGGCAGTAGGTACTTCTCTAAAACTTTATCTTAAATCAAAACACATTGGTAAATATGAGGAACTTTTTTTACTGGAAAAGGGTACTCAACAAAATTAAGAACAACCACCTCGACAGCTAACGCCTTTACAAGAGTGTAAAAATCAGACTCTCTTTTCTATCAAAATTTTAATTTTATTTATTATAATTTTGTTTTTCTATTTTTAAGTACTTACTTACTTAAATTGGCTATAAGTTAATTAATGGCTGATTGTAAAAACAAAAGATAATATATTAGACTAGAAATAAAAGTCTAATCTTGCTATTTGTATTTTACTTTTATAATTTTAAAATTCTACTATCCGTAACCGAAATTATCCGAAACTAGCGGATAATCCGAAATAATTTCATATCCGTAACCGTATCCGAAACCGGAATAAAATTATTCCTATATCCGTATCCGTATCCAGATCTGAAATTTAATATCTAGAATAGAATAGAATAGAATAGAAAAATTTATTTGTGGCACATAGGTACAAAATAGCTGTTATAAATTACAATATAATTATCATGACTATGTCCTGCCTTTGCGGCATACAAATATTATGTTAATAACAAATAATTGAATTCGCAATTCATAATTCTTAGAACAAATAGGATATCAATTAATAATAATACATTGGTCAATTAGAAAAAATAATAATAAATTGGCATTAATAGAAATGGTCAAAATCATAAATCAGTAACTACATATTTATCATTCATGAATTCAGCAACCGAGTAGTAAACCTTGTCTAGTAACAGACGTGAGAGGTGTTTCTTAAATAAAACCTAAACATCCTAAACATCCCTAGTCCCTACTCGCTTTATCCATTAGTTGCCAGAATTACAGTCATTGCAGAAGCCCTTTGTTGACTAATCCCCTGGATTTACAAATATACATTTAACAAAGGGCTTCGCAATCAATGTATAATTAATTGAACAAAAAAACAATAATTATAACAGAAAATACAAAAAATATATATAATAATACAATAAGGGACCAACAACAGCAACAGAGCAGAAAAATGTAGGTACCACCGCGTTTCTTATTTTAAGCCGTGAAACAGTTCGCTGTGTGTCGGATTACAGGAAAAGATAGCCAGTATGATGACTGGGCATCTTAAGCCTCAGGATGACGCCCCTGCAATATCAAGTGATTTTTCCGCGTGTCCTAGGCAGCGGTAACCGCTTATTACCAAGTGGGACGTCAGCTTATTTGTCATCTAGTTGTATAAAAAAATAGTATGAATAAATGAATTTGAATTTACAATAGCAGAGTTAAGGGCGAGAATGCAGGATATTAAATATGGTTCAGTTGGTTCTTCAAGGGCTCCAGTATCCGGGCTTACAGAGATTTCTACAGTCAGACAGCATGCATATTAGGAGTAAGGGAGGACTTTTTTTATGCACAGCAAGGTTTTCAAACAAGCGTGTACGGCCCGCCTGATAGTAAGCGATTATCGCAGCTTATGGACGCTCGTAGCATATTGGCTACTACTTACACGTTGCCTACCCTGTAAAAGTCAAGAGAATGCTTTATGCTGAAAGCATAGGAGAAAATTCCCATTGCTCTCAACAAAACGCTTCCTCAATGAACTCTGCACATGTAGCATGGGCTGTGAACAAAATTTCTCCACGGTGACAAATTGTGTTTTATGTGTCTTTCTTTCTCTCGGACAAAAACAGAGATAAACTTTTGTCCACTCCTCAGGGAGCTTACCATGCTACGGGGCTGGCAACGTTACCAAAATTCATTGATTGATTGTCATCTAAGGAACACAATATTAAAAATTAGTGTTATTTTGCTGCGATTTTCTGTAGAACTTCTTGAATGTGAGAAAGACATGATGAATGCGCTTGGTCATTAATTAATAGCCCGGTAACAATAAAATATTTTGAAATTTTTATGTTAGCACTAGCAGCACTACCAACATAGAAAAATAACTAAACTAGAAAAAAATCACGTCTTGGTATCAAACCCGCGACCTTTCAAAAATTGACAGGATTCAATTTATAACGCATATAATAATATATCATCCCAGATAATACTATAACTTGAAAATATTCTGTTAGTTTATTTTTCTGTTACCTTATTATTTCCAGATCCTTACTTTGGGCTACATAATAACCCTGACCTGACCTGTATGGATATTATCATTATTAATATTCACAAAGATTCCTTGAATAATTATTGTTTACTTAAAGCATGGTAGCCCTAGCTCTATAGTAATGCAAATTTTTTAACCTGACTACCCGTGTCGAAAGAAGCGAGCAGCATTTTTGGCCTTCATTGAATATGAGACAAAAGACTTTACCAAACTACATGTACAAAAAGTCACAATTCTTACATGACATTTGTAACTCAATACGAACTTTACTTAACGGTAACAAGTGATACAGTTTTAGTGCAAGGGCTATTTTACAGCTGGTGTTGCCAGTATGCAACACAAATCACTGTCAATTCTCCGTAACGTCTCTTTGACGGCGTCTTTATTTTGTTTGCTTTCCTTTTTTAAACAACGTTCTTAAGTGTTGCCACTGAAATAACAACGCTGTTTTTAAATTTCACATTTTTTACGCAAGTCAAAGTCGCGCACAATGTGACAATTATCAAAATAATTTATTCAAATTAGGTAATATTTAATATTCGTGAAGTTTTAGTGCGATAGTGACACATTGGTGGTTTAAGGTCATAAGGAATAACGTGCAAAGCAAACAAATGTAAAAAAATGAATAAATTTAATACTGTTGAAGAAGAATCCGCTTTTTATAACGGACTTATCTCGCGTTTAGTTTAGCGCGCATAACATAATATGGACGGGTGCAAAGTAAAAAGAGGCATCTGCAAAATAGTAACTTTACAGGAGAGCGAAAAGATCGAAAAGGTGTGTTATTTTCTTAATGAGTGAACCAATAATTCTGCAAATATTATCAAAATCTATTTATACTCTAATTTATTTGTACAATGAGTTAGTTAAGCTAATTTCTTGATAATTTACGAGATTTTTCAGATAGCTATTCCTACATCGTACTTTATAAAATGCTAACTGCGCCAACTACCAGTTGGTCGTGTATACTCGGGACTTTAAATTTCATGTATAAATAAACAATTTATTTATTCTTTATTTTACTCATATTAATTATTTTTGGAACATTGAATAAATCAAATACTGTCGAAGAAGAATCCGCTTTTTATAACGGACTTATCTCGCGTTTAGTTAATTACATAATATGTTACACTACAACGTCGGTTATAAAAAAATAGTGTTACACTCAATTGAAAGTAGAAGAGGAGTCAGGAGTTCGCAGTCTAGTGGTTTAAGCGATTTTGTAACGACGAAAACCAAGCATCTTTCGCCATGGGGTATGGGTATATCAAAATTAGTAACCTTGAATTTCTCCGTGCTTTCAAATACACCAAAAAAATATTACTAACAATGACATAGTGTCTGTCTGTCCGTCTGTCGGTCTGTCATGTCTGAATTTACGTTAACTAACAATGACGTAATGTCTTCTGTCTGTCGTGTCTGAATTTCCACTGGTTCGAAAAGTCAAACTACCGAGAAGATCACGGCAACAAACTCGTGTAGTCACTCTTTTCAAATATTAAATTACAATGTTTGTGGTTACAAAATTATAAACGCTCTGATTGCAACCGCTTTAATCCACCAACCCGCATCGGGCCAGCATGGTGGTGTTGTGGCCTAGGCTCCTCATGTGTTTCTCCCATGTAGGAAGACCTGTGCCCAGCAGTGAGACGTGAAAGGCTGGTGATAATAACGAGATCCATCCCGTTATGTGATTTTGTTGTAATCCTTGCGAAAATATGAGACAATACTACTCTCGAAGGTTATTGTATATTGACTCCTGATTAATGTTCAATCATCATCATGTATAGTTTAAAAAACCTTAACCGCCTCCTGATGTTCTTAGGATCGAAATATTCACAATCGTGAGTGAGAGTCAACTTCCTACTTATTTGTTTACAAAAACAAAATGACGTCGTTAAATAGAAATCGTATTAGTGTAAATTTATAAATCAGAAGCCCAATAAAATAACAATCTTTACGAGTAATCTTAACTCTCCATAATCCCCTAAGGCGATACATGGAGGCGTTGAATTTGATGATCAAAGTGATTAAAGTAATGATGTTAGCAGTAATTTCATAAGCAATTTGAAGAGGGGAAGTAATATCAAACTGGGAGACATATTTTTGTGGGTTTACGACAGTAGTCTCGCCTTATGATAATATAATAAGGACATTGCTTTCCTCATTTTGGACATATTGCTTAATACAGCGAGGGATCGGAAACAGAATAGGTCGGTATCATCAGTTTTCTCTTGAAACACTAGTAGAAGACCTAAAGTTAGGTTGCTGTATGCAAAATCAAATATAAAAACGCAGACGTGATGAAGACTCTTATTTCAAGTCTTCCAATTAATAACTCTGATTAATCAATATGACCCAATAATGAACTCGCACGCAAACGTCCAATTGAAACGTGAAACGAGATGCTTAAAATTTGCAAAACTCCATACCAATTTGCTGACGATGCTAATAAAACGAAATTGTGTTAATTGAACGGCAGTTGACGCTTAAAGCTCTTCTGTTGACGGTAAAATTAAACGAGCTATTTTATTTATCCCAGGCTTGAGTAAAATCCAAGTGGCTTATTGGTGACAATATTATTTGAACCAATTTTGATAAAGATTATTGTGTATTTTGCTTGTTCAAAAAGTTCTAGATTTTCTTAATTTCCTTTCTGGGCATCGCGTGCTATTTATATTTTCTAGGGTAGGTACTTCATACCGTACACTCATTTACTTATTTATTCATTTATGTACACACAAAAGATTCACAAAAGAAGAATACATAAAGCACTATTGAGTACAAATGCACTGCTTATTTCTTATGAAATCTCTACCAGCGGCCGCGTCTCAATTACATTTTTTAATTTTTTTTATCTTACTCAAGTGATGACAAGTAATGTTTTTCATCTCAGTTCTTAAAAGAAGCGATAGCTTGAGGATGACGTATGTTCAGTACGCTGCCGGTCGTATGTAGGGCAGAAACCACGTTGCCCAAACGCCAAACAAACAAACACGCCGGGGCGTACTTATGTCCGCGATACACGGCTCAAGATGGCACGTTAGATATGCCTAAATCTACCTAATAGGTATGGTTTTGGACTTACTGGTAAGTGTCCCATCAGCAGCTTCTGGACGGCGGCGGTGGGAGGAGCGCTCCCCCTTCTGTAGACCACGCCGGTCGAAGCCCAGCGCTTGGGCTTCGATTCTCTTCAATTGTTGGGAACACTTACACAGAATACCACTCAAAACAACCACATACACAGGGGCCCTACCTTAGGCTACCAAGAAACACCTGAATTTAATATTTAAATGCGATAACCACGTAGCTAGGACGGGAGCACCGAATAGGTTAGTGCACACTATGACCGACCGATTCTTTCGCTAGCTAAAGATGGACTGCACGCGCGATCGCGCGCTCATTGGTTCCAAACATCCCCCCGTCCCGGACCGTTAAGAACGGTACGCTAATCTACGGGTAAACGGGAAAGGGTGGTGACCGCCCTCTTCAAGACGGCATCACCAACCAAGACCTCTGCAAAACGGGGAACTCCATCAGCACCGAAAAATAACTTAACGATGCGGCCCCGCCGCCAAAATAAGGGCGGAAGGTTAGCATCCTTAATCAAAACGAGATCACCATTGTGGGGTGGATTGGTCTTGTCTGTCCACTTAACGCGCTGCTGTAAGATATGCAAATACTCCAACGACCAGCGTGTCCAAAAGCTCTGGGACAACTGTTGCAATAGCTGGAACCGCGATAACCGATGGGATTTTACGTCTGTAAATGGATATTCCGGCAGCGCGTTAAGCGGTTGTCCAATCAAAAAGTGACCTGGGGTCAATGCCTCCAGATCATTCGGGTCGGAAGACAGAGGGCATAATGGTCGCGAATTGAGGACGGCCTCAATTTTACAGAATACCGTGTCTAGTTCCTCAAACGTAAGGATGGTTTCTCCTAACACGCGACGCAGGTGAGTCTTAGCAGCCTTTACACATGCTTCAAATATCCCTCCCCAGTGTGGACAAGCTGGGGGACTAAACTTCCAGATTATCCCACGGCGAGAGAGGGTGGTTCCAATGTCTACCTGATTTTCCGATAAAAAATTATTAACGTCCTTTAAATAATTACTCGCGCCTTTATAGTTCGTTCCGCAATCGGAACGGATCAATGACGGCAATCCTCTGCGGGATACAAATCTGCTAAGGGTGGCAATAAAGGCCTCCGTGGATAACTCTGAAACCACTTCTAAGTGGACAGCCTTAGTAGACAGACACACGAAAACACATAAATACGCTTTGTAACTCTTTGCATTTCGGAGACGCGATGTTTTTACCATAAAAGGACCCGCAAAATCCGTACCAACTCCAGCAAAGGGTCTACTCTCCGTGACGCGATCAGCCGGCAAATCTCCCATTTGGGGTTGCATCGTAGCGGCTCGCAGACGATAGCATGGCAGACATCGAAAAACTATGCTACGAATAGTCCGTCTGGCTGACAGAATCCAAAATTCACGCTGCAAGATGGCTAGTAAAGCGTTGCTACCGGCATGAGAGTTTTTAAGATGTCGGTCCGTCACTAACAAACGCACTAAGTGGCCATCTTTAGGTAGTAATAGAGGATGACGAGCACCATAAGACAAGTTAGCGTTACGAAGCCTTCCTCCCACTCGAATAAGACCAGAATCGTCGAGAAAAGGGTTCAATCGAGAGATAGCACCTTTCAGTTTGGGACGACCATCTCGCAAAATGACTATCTCCGATTTGAAACACTCAGACTGTACCAAACGAATCCAGAGTAACAAAGCTTCCTGACGCTCCTCTGGAGGTAGAATCGACGAAACGCGCTTGTCGCGTGTTTGTCTGCAGTTATTAATAAAACGTCGAATCCAAGCGGTCACACCTAACAGTTTATCTAATGTGCTGTACCGACCCAACAAGAAATCAGTGCTAATAATAGGCTCCGTCTCGAGAACAAGGGCTCGTAATTCAGGCAGCTCGATAGCTGACAAACTCTGAGACTGTGGCCACTCCGACTCTGATCGTGTCAACCACTCAGGACCCCACCACAAGGGGTTACTTATAAGCTGAGAGGCTTCACACCCTCGGGAAGCACAGTCAGCGGGATTTATTTCCCCGGGAACGTGTCGCCAAATCAACTCCACCGATGAATTACATATCTGTGCAACCCGATTGGCCACAAATACCTCCAAGGTGTGGACCGGAGCCTTAAGCCAACAAAGAACAACCTGACTATCTGTCCAGGCATAAACACCACTCAGGCTTATAAAGCGACCTAACGTAGAACACAAGTGATTTAATAGACGTCTAAGAAGGGCAGCTCCACAGAGTTCCAACTTCGGGATCGTGAGTCGTGTCCGAAGGGGAGCCACTTTACTCTTGGCTAAGACAAGATGCACTAACACTTCTCCTGTAGCACTAACGGTGCGGAGAAAGACAACCGCAGCAAATCCCCGTTCGGAGGCATCTGAAAAGCCGTGAAGGCTTGCTTTACACTTTCCAGCAGGGAGGAAAAGCCTCGGCAGCGACACCTGATTGATATCAGGGAGAGATGATACCAAACGCACCCAATCCCGCAACATTTCTCCGGAGAGGGGCTCATCCCAAGACACTCCCGCAGCCCATAGGCGTTGCATGAAACATTTAGCCATAAAAATAACTGGACTGATCCACCCATTGGGATCAAAAGTACGTGCTACAGTGGACAAGACAAGGCGCTTGGTCCAGATTTTCGGAACCTGTAAGTCAACACAGTAGGTGAAAGTGTCCTGTATCGGTCTATACTGAACACCAAGCACTGTTACCACATTAGGGTTGTCGGCATTCTCAAAGAGATGGGGATCTTGTTGATGCTCTTCTGGCAGACCAGCAAGGACTTGCGGTGAGTTGGATAACCACTTCCTCAACTCATATCCTCCTGCTTTCATGATCGCCACTAACTCATCTCTTAGAACTAGCGCTTCTTCTACGCTAGATGCTCCCGTACAGACATCGTCAACATATATGTCGTCAGTCAAAATGGCCGAGGCGCGAGGGTAATTCACACGCTCTCTCTCCGCTAACTCCAACAACGAACGAATTGCAACGTACGGACTAGATGCCAAACCGTACGTGTTCGTGTTGAGTTCATAGACTGCAACTGGGTCACTCGGACTCTCGCGCCATAAGATCAACTGATATCTACGATCATCTGGATGGATCACAGTTTGCCTAAACATCATCCGGATATCAGTCATAAAGACTACTTGGTGCCTTCGGAAATTGGTAAGTATGTCTGAGATCTCTTTATGCAATTTAGGACCTACATGCAGACATTGGTTAAGTGAGACGCCTGAAGATGTGGGTGCCGAGCCATCAAACACCACTCGGATCTTCCCAGTTTGTGGCTTCAGAACCGCGTGATGAGGAAGGAAGTAATGCTCTTTCGAGCGCCAGTCCACGCCAGATACCGACATGTGGCCCAAGTCCCTATACTCCCGCATGAAGTCTATATACTTATTACGGAAGACCAAGTCTTTACTCATGCGGCGTTCCATTGACGCTAGCCTTTTATCCGCTAGCATTCTGGATTCACCCAGAGGAGGGCGACCGGTACGAAAGGGTAGTCGTGTTAACAAGCGACCAGAGGAAAGTCGACCGGTATTATTCCGGTAAAACAATTCGCATTCCTCTTGCTCTGGATCAACTCGTTGGGCAGATGGAGGTTCCTCTACTTCCCAAAATTTCTGCATGACGTCAGAGAGGGAGGTCCCTACCACGAGATCACTATCACCAGCAGGTGGTAAGACGCGGTTCACTGGTCCCATCAAAATATACCCACACACCGTCTGAACAGCAACTAGACCGCCAGGTTGTAAGACACGCTTGTCGTTCAACAGCAATCGCCCGAGAACATCTGCTCCCAGTAGCACGTCCACTGGAGCTGGGGTGTAAAACTTGGTGTCAGCTAAAACCAAACCAGACGTCAAAGTCAAAATATTAGGGTCTAGGTCTACTGAGGGTTGTCTACCAACGACAGTGTCCAAAACAATCGCCGAAGTCGTAATGTTCGGGTTGGACGTAGAAGCGGGGGTGAAAGAGAATGTAACTTCCCCTACTAGTCTGGGCACCTTCACATCACCAATACCCCGAACACCTTCCTTGTGAGGTCTAATCTTGAGGCCCAACTGACCCACCAACCAAGATGACAAGACGCATCCCTGAGCACCGGAATCCAAAAGGGCTCGAGCCTTCACAAGGTTACCCTTTAGTCCCCTAACCATCACAGAGGCCGTCGGCAATAGAACGGTCTCCGGGGGAGTAACTGAGGGTGATCGGGGGGACGTTAATTGCTAGTAGGTGGGAAAGCGTACTGCTTCTCCCGAAGAGACGGGTCGTTCATAGCGATCCAGGGGGCTCCACTCTGGCTTATAGCGCCGGCGCTCCAATCGCGAATGTTCTGCGACTAGTGGTGGGGATCTATTCTCCCGTGGATTATCAGTAGCGATACCGTAACTATTAGGCTGTGGAATCTGTTCTCGCGATGGAGAATCCCTAGTACCCCCGCCCGTATGGGGTGCACATGGTTCATTAAGGCGTCGAGATTCCACACCATCACCTCCAGAGTTATTGCGGTATCGATTAAAATCGGAGCCCCCGCCCGTGCGGGGTGTCTCTTGGGCGCGTGAGAAATTTTTGCCCTGTGCAGGGCGCTCAAAATTTCTGCGGCTTGGCTCGTGATCTACATTACTCCGATTCATACACAACGAAGGATGATGATTGCCACTACAATACCCACAAGGGTGTGGTCGGGAACATTCTCGCTGTAGGTGCGGGCCCAAACAAAAATAACACCATCCTCTTTGACGAGCTATAGCCCTACGACCTTGAATCCGTTGCTCCATAAACTTCCCACAGCTGGGCATCTGATGCCCTGAACCCTTACAATAGACACAACGCGGGGTTTCCTGTACCGTTGAGTACCGCTTATAAGGTCGAGGATCTTGTCGTCCGGACCTGACTGGTCTCCCTACCGACGACGTTTGTGGATCTCGAAAACCTACCCAAGAGGAACCAACTACATCTGAATTATCAGCCAACCTACATTCGTCCTCCATAAACTTTAACAAGTCCTTGAAGGGCGGCAAGTATGTGGAACTGTCACCACCATATCTTTGCTCAAAACGCACCTTCAAATTATCCGGCAACTTCGCAAGAACAATATGTAGTAATAAAAAGGACCACTCCTCCACTGGGAGGTTCAGACTACGAAGGGCGTTAATCGCTACTAAGAGTGGGTTTAATATTTCGACGCGCAAACGCATAACATTGTTAACACGTGGGAGGGCTAAGATCGTGGCAACATGAGCATCGGCGAGCCTCCTCACGTTTTGATAACGTCGAGTCACAATCTCCATCGCCACCTTGTAGTTTTCGTCCGTGGGGGCCAGGTGCTGCACCTGTTCGCGGGCCTCCCCTTCCAATACGGTGAGAAGATAGGCAAGCTTTTGACCCGGAGTCAAGTCTTCTCTAGCGTCGACGAGGCTATTAAACAGATTAGAGAAGCCTTCCCATTCGTCGAGCCTCCCGGAAAAATGTCGAAGGTCGAGAGGAGGAAGACGAGACCATAAAGCTGGTATGGACTTTGACGCGTTCTTTGTGGGATCCGGTTCTGCATCCCTACCCTGAAGAAGAGGGCGAGCGATCTCCGCAATACGGTCCGAAAGATCGTAGCATTGGTCTACATCGTTCTCCACCTCCTTACGGACGTCTGCATCCAGTGTGACACCCTTTTCTAAAAACATCGCGTACTGCTCGTCTACTACTGCCATACGAATTGGTAAGTCTACATATCTATTCAACAATGCTTCCTGCCTATCCGGTCTGTCTAATAAGGCTGCGGCCGTCACCAGCCAGCGCAATTCAGCCCTAATCTTAGCTTTGCAGGAAAGTGCCGACATTGTTGCGAATACCTATACTTATATCTAAATAAAACCAAAATGTGACTTATAATAATAAAGTTACACAACAATATATTTTTTTGTACGAGCTAACCCAAAACAAATTAAGTATTTAATTTTAATTAATAATAACTTTCGCTATATCGTCTATTTATACTAGCAATACCTACTAGTTACATTCAATACTAACTAATAATACAAACTAATATCATTCCAATATTAAACCGAATGAAAAAAAATATTTTAATAATTATGACAAAAACGACCTTATTCTCATTGATATACGGTCGTTAACAGAACCGAATACAATTGCCGGCTTGCAGTAAACAACTCGCACCCGGCAACAGAGAACAAAAGGATCGCGCGGTCGGCGCCGCTCCCATATATTTTTTTACTATAGAATTTTAATTCTCGATTAGCGAAGTAATTTAACACAATTTTAATGCTAATAGTGGTAGACACTGGAACAATAGAACCTACACGGCCTAACAATAGGCATATCCAACGTGCAGTCCAGTATCTTTATAAACTATCCTTAATATCCAATTATTTATTTTTAAATTTAATTTACACGAAGCGAAGGCTAAAACAATCGTGTCTAAAGTGGTGTTGAACCACGCTCTGCTACCAGAATGTTCAGTACGCTGCCGGTCGTATGTAGGGCAGAAACCACGTTGCCCAAACGCCAAACAAACAAACACGCCGGGGCGTACTTATGTCCGCGATACACGGCTCAAGATGGCACGTTAGATATGCCTAAATCTACCTAATAGGTATGGTTTTGGACTTACTGGTAAGTGTCCCATCAGCAGCTTCTGGACGGCGGCGGTGGGAGGAGCGCTCCCCCTTCTGTAGACCACGCCGGTCGAAGCCCAGCGCTTGGGCTTCGATTCTCTTCAATTGTTGGGAACACTTACACAGAATACCACTCAAAACAACCACATACACAGGGGCCCTACCTTAGGCTACCAAGAAACACCTGAATTTAATATTTAAATGCGATAACCACGTAGCTAGGACGGGAGCACCGAATAGGTTAGTGCACACTATGACCGACCGATTCTTTCGCTAGCTAAAGATGGACTGCACGCGCGATCGCGCGCTCATTGGTTCCAAACAACGTATGTTGGCCGGAAGTGCATTCCACAATCTGTCTTCTAATCTTGAAAAATGGGATTTATCAGGATGGACTTTAAGTAACAATCAGAAATCTTGAAAAATGAGATTTATCAGGATGGACTTTAAGTAACAATCAGAAGGAGGAACATAACAAAACCGCTCAGGCAGATGAGAGGAAATAGAGGTATCATGCAGGATAGTGAGAAGACCTAACAATAATTCATCTGTAGGGTAAGTCAGGTCTGTAGGGTGTTGGGTCAGCATGGTCTGCTGACTTTTCATGTGGTGCAGATCCTGACGAACCACGGATGTTTTAACTAATATCTTTTTTTTATATACAACTCGATAACAAACAAGCTGACGGCCCACCTGGTGGTAAGCGGTTACCGTCGCCTATAGACACCTGTAATAACAAGGAAAAGCACTTGATATTGCAAGTGCGTTGTCTTCCTGAGGCCTAAGATGAAATGCCGTCCATGCCCAGTAGCCGTCCATGCGGTAGCCACACTGGCTACCTTTCCCTTCAATCCGAAACACAGCGAACTATTTCACGGCTGAAATAAGAAAGGCGGAATATCTACACCACATTTGCTCATCTTGCTGTCGACCATCAAGCTAAGGCGATGGTTGGCAGTGGGACGTCCTGGGAGACGGTGGCCTCCTCTGTAAGGACGTCATCCCACAGAAAGAAACCCAGGAGCAAACTCGCGAGGAAGATCCTGGGGACCTATCGCCTGCAATAAGCACCCCGAAGAATGCTGAGCACGATCCTTTAGACCTGAGTCAATCGTGATTGATTGAATCACTTTGATTGGATCACTATTCATTCAGGAGTGATCGGGTCGCGAGCCACAAAAAGATTCGATCACTGAGATCGATGTTTACGCGCTTAACTCGATGACTCACTTTGTTTCGAAAGACAAATTTTTCTATTTACACAGTGATAAAATCTAATCATCGTGATTAAGAATTTGAATTAATGACACAAAACGAACAAATACTTTATAAAAAATATTATTTATTTAAAAAAATATATTTAAAATACTTAAATATACTATTATTTATAACCTCGAAACATAATTACGTGTTCATTATATAACGCTATAACAACGCGCGCGCGACACGAATCGTACACAGTACCCAAAAGACCCGAGACCCACGTTGCGACCCGTGACGTGCGTGATCCACGACCCGTGAGCATAGTGAAGAGAACCGAATCATGTGTTGTGCGGCACGAAAACACTTGAGACTCACGATCGATCATTTGATCGGATCATTGTTCACCAACCTAATAGGTCGTGATCGACCCGGGTCGCGGGAAATGATCGATCGACACAGGTCTACGATCCTTCTCCGCCTTGTTGGGCGGTCGTCGTGGCTTTGACAATTTAGTGGAGTATTTCACGTGAAGTACCCTGCTCGGTGTTAAAGCTCTGACAAGGAAGGAAAATTTTGGTTTTTAGTGGGTGCTGGGCCTCAGTGCCTTGAGTTCCACTCTGCGCGGTTGAAGTCCACCTTGCCCACACTTGCATAAATGCATGTTTCCGATGATAAAAAAGGATAAGGTGATTGTGTACTATAAATCGAGCATCTGATGCTGATAACCTGACGTCACTTAGGACATCTCCTGATAACCTGATCCTGATAACTTGATGTCAAGAAGACAAAAGTCCGAAATGAAACGTTAATTTGTTATTACTACGCCTTAAGAAATTGAAGCTACAGTTAAATTACTAACGCAGTCGGGACAACATTTGCACGGAAATCGAATCGGAATCAGACGTGGATGAATAGCCTCGATCAATAACGTCGAGCTGCGATCGTGTAGTAAATGGTAGGTTCCATAACCCATTGCTAGTCTTGGATTATCTGATAGCTTTAGTTTGTAGAAAAGGCAGCGGCCAAGGCATTCTATAACATTTGAGACTAGCTTTCAAAGCAGACCCTTGATATATGGGGTGGTGCCGTCAATATGACAAAAAATTTAAACGCCGGCTACACGAGTTCATAGAAATGGTTTACCACTTTCAAAAACATCATATTCATTTGATGATTTCATGACATTTGTATGAAATAATATATCATTGGGTGTCTTATTAAGAACGTTGTAACAATAAACTTAGAACGTTGTAAGAAGCAATAACCCCAGTTTCAGGCAAAATAATGATCCTAATTATTACTTTAGCGGTATTTGCGTTTCGCTTAATCTAGTTACTTTCAAAGTCAACAAAAGATAAGCCTCATGTAAGGGTGACAAATTAGTATGTTATTTCTGGTTGACGTGTGCAATAAAAATCGTAGGCTTAATCGTTAAGCTTTGTTGTCTATACTTGAAGTTTTTATAATCACAATCTGCTGGCTAATGAAGGGTGTAGCATCGGCTTTCCACCTCTGTGTTATCTTGAAGCTCTTGGGGTTTTAAAAATAGTAGTGCACAGAACTCTTCAGGAACGCAATATAGTGCAGGCTGGTTCTCTGGCCTCTTCCAAAAAAGAGGAATGATAAAACATCCGGAAAAAAATTTGTAGGTATAGGTACCTACCCATTTCTTTTGGTTTTCATTTGAGTCACGGTATTATTAACACCGCGGCTCATGAAAGAAGTTGCATATAAAATTACGTTGTGTATTGGTATAAATAACTCGTAAAGTAAATAATATTACAGTGTCTACCAAATAAGTAGCAACATAATTGAAAAAATTTGGACACGACCTGGCATAATTATGTCGCCTTACACAACTGCTTCGCATCATAATCACGAGCCGGTAAATTTTACTTTAAAAAATAATACGAAAGTTTGGAGATGGTGGAAAGAATTTGTGTTCGATTTTTGTATAAGTCAAACGATTTTGTGTAAACAAAAAGTGTTAGTTTACAGAAGAAAAAATAACGAGTAATAATTCAAATGCATTGGCAATAATAAAATTAAAATTTTATATAAAATTAATGGATCTGTGAAAGTTATTAAAACCCTTAAGTCAAGTAGGAAGTAAGAAAGGAAGGAACAAAAAAAACAAATCAAAATCGTTCCATTCGTTTAGGAGCTGCGATGCCACAGACAGACACGTCAAACTTATAACACCCCTCTTTTTTAGCGTCGGGGGCTAATAACAACTTAAACGAGTGTAGCACATTTTAAATTCGGTTTCCGACCAAAATAAACTACAAATAGTGGTGCTATTCAATTTCATCTCGTAATCTTTTTTCAAATATTTCTATAAAGTTGCATGCCAGATTTGGGCTTCAAAATAAAAGTTTTTTAATTGAACTGGCATGAGTTCGAAAGTTTTTTGTAGCAAATATTCCACCTCAAATTAATCGAATCCTTTTTTATGCTCACTATAGTATTCCACGAAAGCAAACTTTTAAGTAAATATTTATTAAACTAAGCTAAAAATTTGTAAATATTTTTGTCCACACTTCACCACTTAGGTGCAAACGCTACGTAAATTAGTTTTCTTATCGAATATCGGATGATTGCTCACTTAGAGACAATTTTGATGAAAAACACTTCCTGGACATTTTTTGTTCCCATGATGTATTTTATACTACGATTACCGTTATAATAAAGTAAGATTTTGAATATATTTATGTATATTATAGCCACAGCTACTTTAGCTTAAGAATGTGAATCGGAATTAAGACGTTCCTATGACTATAATTATTGGCGACCAGCATAGCAAACCTTTTACGGAGCTGGCAATATAAATTCTAGTGAAATATGAAATTTTGATATTGTGTTTCTGATACATCGTGTAAAACAAAAGTGATTAGTGTTGCTTTCGAAATATACGGGTTACGCAGGTTCAGGTGGTTTTCCTTATCATCCAGTTCCTAAGCAATAATGCATTTGTATTACTTAAGTGTTTCTAGTGTTGACATTGTTAACAATTTCCCGAATCAGATTATCACCAAATATACTACTTATTCATGAATTGGACTTATACGAGGTGTTTGTTAATTTAGATGCTAATGTGATACCAAAAACTCAAAATTGTAAAATAAATTTCTTATTTCGCCACACAAATACAGCAGCAACGTACAGCAAAACAGACTGTATGGGAAATTTAAAAGTTAATTTTACAATTTTCAGCTCTTAATAAAAGCTTAGTATTTTGATGACTATAAAAATATTGGTGAATGCAAGCTTGTTATATACACCATGTACCAAACAACCAGTATAATGGTTTGGCAGGAGGTCAGTGAAATAATATTTTATTGCTGTTCCCCGATGTAAACAACAAAAGAGCTATTATATATTGACATTACATCCAAGATAAAAGAAGTTTATTTTCGGTTCAAACTATTCACATTTTTTATTCCCAATACCCAACTCCCCCGAGATTCTGTTTTGCTTCAATATAACTTTCAAAGGATATCCAGGGGAACGTCTATAATACAGCTATAACTATAACGTTTTATGTCTTCTATCTAGTTTTATCCGCACCATTTACTTTATATAGGTAAAGCGGAGATTCTCTATGATTATGCATGATCATCATTTTCTACTTTGCGTCAGCAGGATAGCAAAGCGGATAATTTATCGGTCTTTGATTTGTTCTTGAGAGTATTTTTGGTATGGAGAAGGGTTTAAACCATCATTATTTAGAAATTGCAAACAAAACACAGCTTATACTTACTAGTTAGAGGAGTGTAATTAGACTATCATGATAATTCTTAAATGTGTTAATTGATTACAATTTTCATATTAACAACTAACAGTATATACATATATTGGCCTTTCGTCTGAAGCTTGAATGTGCACGAAATCTTTTATCTTTACTTTGTTACCTTCTGAATTATATTCTACTACATTTTCATTACGATGAAAATGAAATTGTTCATTTTAGATGATAATCTTGAAATGATTATTGTGTTCCCAAATTCTCGGTTAGTCGATCAGTTAGATAGAGTAGTTATCCGTATTATGAAATTTCTTAGGTTCATATCCCGCTCTAGAACATGTCTTCTTTTTTACACTCCCGTAAATCTTGGTCTAACGCTCCAGCTGCAGCATGCCCCTTTTACATCTGCAATATTAATCTACGAAATGAATTTAATATCATTTCATTCTAAGTCCAATAGTGTTATAGTTGAGAAGCATGAATTTTCAATTGCGTTCGAGAAATGTTTTCTTATTTTCTCGAATAGAGATTATATGAATAACCAAGGAAAAGCAACGGTAATATCGTTGCCAGAATGACATTATTTTTGGTTAGGGGTCATTGATCAAGAAAATATTTAAGCACCGCTTCAGAAATATATTTAAAACAATGTCATTTAATTTTAACATACATTATCTACGATGTTGTAAAAGCTTAAAAACAGTTTTAGAAAGTATTAAATAAATGAAGTGTGCGATGACTTTGTAACTACATTCAATAAAGAACACGTTAAATATAGACACAAGACTAAAACAATAATGGGTTAAGAGCGAGAAGAATTTATAAAAAGCAATATACATCTTGATGATCTACAAAAATTAAGGTATTATACTAATGGAACTATAAATAACATATGTCACTTACCATCTGAAATGTAACACAGTATTAAGCAAATAAAATTTCATTCATTCATTCATTCATGAGCATGACATGATAGCCAAGAATCAATAGAACTGGTGGTATAGATGGTGCTGTATCCGTGTGACGTCCAGAATGATTTTTCTGGTATTATTAGTCGAAGTTAATGACAATCATAAGTATTCAGGGTACAGGAAGAGTAATAAGAGTAAAGCAGACAAGGCACAATAGATGCCAAGGGTTTGACCGTGAAAAGGTTTTGAAAGGGTCGGCAACGCGCAAATGTTACCTCTGGTGTTGCAAGCGTCCATATGCTATGGTAACCGCTGACCATGTGGTGGGCCGTATGCTTCGCCACCTCAGTGGTATGAAAAAAAAATGACAACCACAGATTTTTTTTTAAAGTAGATATTCTAAATAAATTACTAAAGTTATTCACGTCAAATAAGGCTGTAATAAATAATTTAATACAGATCTTGTTCTTAATAATTATACTTAAAAGTTTTAAATTAAACTTCTCAAAAGCTAGTCTGCGAGCCACGTAATCAGCTTAGCTGCATCCATTTAAGATATCTAAAATTCTCATCTTCATTAAATAAAATTATGATAATCATAAGATACTTAAATCTTTTTGGACTGTTTAAGTCACGTAATTAACATCAACTGCCAGTACGACCACTGCAGCAAAGATTTAGTTTGAGCCACACGCTTCAACTTCAACTATAGCGAACAATCGAGATTTTATATCGTTTAATAAATATGGTCAGATTCATATTAATGTTTCCACCTTCGCAATAGAATCCCCCTTTTTCACATTTCAATCACGTTTAGCGGATTACTCTGGATTATCTAGTTTTATCAGAACAAATTGGTATTTCCGCTGGCGAGATTCTCGCAGATATAAGTAACATTATTTTTACATTTTCGTCTGACCAAATTTCTATTATTGTCACCCATAATGCTAGGCCGCTCGGATTATGAATTATTCATGACTAAAATATTCACATGCCAATTTTGAAATTAGCTACGGACTGATATAAATTTGTCCTCAGCATGTATTATGTCAGTCAGATTTCGTGAATAAATTTCCAAATGGATTCTCTTTAAATTGGCCGTGTGCTTTGGTTTGTTAAGTTGTTAATATTTAGATGGGTTCGCTTGTTTGCGTCTAATTTGATTTTGATAAAGCCACAATTTAACTTGAAAACCAATAAGCTTAGCAAGAATTAATGAAGATTGTGAAGCAGTCGTCAAGGAATTACGAATACCTATAGAATTTAGCTCCCTAATACAAATTGAATAAAAACAATACTGATTTGAAATATTAATGAAATCTATAATAAAAAAAGCACACGCACAAAATTGCTAGTTTAGTTATTAGATAAAAGATAATATTGAATTATAAAAAAGTAGAGAAATATAATAATATAGAAATTTCTTTCGTAAATATCTAAATATTATCTGGGTTTAGAAAAAGTCAAAATAAGAGGTTTAAAATATTACCAAGTTAGCTATTTGAAATATTCATTCTCATTTTCTTAATAATACTATACAAAGTTAGGTACTCATTCTCATGAAATAAGAGAAAAAACTCGTTTACCGTAATGTTTAACATTCATAATATTTATAGTCGCTAAATATCTTACTACCCTTTGTGATATGGGTATAAACAGTCGTATCGTTCACCATGAGCACCGATAGGACCCTGTTTCCGTTTCTGCTCTGCTATGTATAATATACTGTTTAAGACAACAACTAGACATCTCGTGTGTGATAATCAAACTTGGAAAATCAGTTGTAAACACCTATTAGGAAATTCAAACCTGACAACCTGCAGTTCGAGATTTATTTTTATATTTATCATAATGCTTAATATATCATCAGGAATATGTAAGAATATTGTTATTAAATTTTAAGCTGAATGTTATTTGACGACCGGCTGGCCGAGTTATCTGTGCCTACTACAGGATCGGGGGTCCCGGGTTCAAATCCCGGTGGGAACATTTTTTTTATGTATGATAGGCAGAACGTTTGGCCACAATCTCACCTGATGTGAAGCGAAGATGAGGTCTAAGATGGTGCACGCTCGCCTAGAAAATGCTTGTTCACTCTGGCCTTAAAGATATCCAGATTATATTGATCCGGGAAAACAGACCTTGGCAACGAGTTCCACTCCTTGAACAATTGTTAACAATTGTTAACGGGCCATGGATGACTATATGTTATTTTATTATATTTCTAATATTTATATAGATATTATTATCATTATTTCTCTGTTATCTAGTATCCATAACACAGGCTCTTAATTATGCTTACTTTGGGCTAGATAATAGGTGTGAGTGTATGAATATTGTTATTATTCATTAATACATAACCGTGTGACCTAGAATGAGAACGTCTCTAATAATATTGAAGTTTGTACACTTTTACTTAATTAAGAAAATATATTATTATTATGACCTTCCATACTGATTAATAGATCATTCACCTGATAGTATAATACTAAACACTCCACCAAACTCGTAAGGTCCTCGACACACAAAATAATAGAACATCAATAAATTTCAATTCAAATCAATTAATTTATATTATCTAGTTTATATAAACCAGAAAAACAAATCGTAAACAATTTGATACATTTATAAGAATGAACTCAAGCACGCATTAATTGAAAACATGAGTATTGATAAAACTACGCCCAGAACAATGTAAGTACTGCCATTGTGTAGGTTAGGATTGAACACAGAAATCAGGAAACATATACACGACTGGTTAGACAAAGAGTTTAATCAGATGGCATTCTTTGAATAATTAACAGTCGATAGCACATCAAGTCACATCATTTTACTCATTAGAAGATTTTTTTAAACATAAACAATGAATAATTAATTTCATGCCTACTGACAATGCACTAGTATAATTTGATTACAATACTTTTATCCACTTTAAAATTATTATTATTATTCATTTAATTAGTTCATATTTGTAAACATGACTTTAATTCATATCATTGCTGACATTATTTAAATATGACATTGATTTATTTTACGTAGTCGTTAAAAATGATAAAATTGTTTAAATTTACATGATGTAGGCTGTGGCTGAATAGGTTAAGCTACTCACAGAACTTTTAAATAACATTGTAATAGCCATATTTAAATCAAATAAACTTGATTTGATTTGATAAGCGTCACAAAAGTTTGACACAGAGATCCCTTATTGCGTTTGAAACAGAGGTGTCTTTCGTAGAGTAACTGTTAAATTTGATGGGCTGCCATCTATACAATATGGAATATTTGGAAGTGTGGCATACAAGCATACTGCCCGCCTGATGGTAAGCAGTTCCCGTAGCTAATAGACGCTCGTAGCACCTTCCTTACTGACGTGTTGTGAGCGTAGCCTATAGACGCTCGTAGCACCCTGGGCACTACTCACGCACTGTTACTGCAGCCTATAAACGCTCGTAGCACCTTGGGCACTACTCACGCGCTGTTACTGCAGCCTATAGACGCTCGTAGCACCTTGGGCACTACTCACGCGCTGTTACTGCAGCCTATAGACGCTCGTAGCACCTTGGGCACTACTCACGCGCTGTTACTGCAGCCTATAGATGCTCGTAGCACCTTGGGCTCTACTCACGCGCTGTTACTGCAGCCTATAGACGCTCGTATCACCTTCCTTACTCACGAATTGTGAGCGTAGCCTATAGACGCTGGTAGCACCTTAGGTATTACTCACGCGTTGTTACTATAGTCTATAGACGCTCGTAGCACCTTGGGCACTACTCACGCGTTGTTACCGTAGCCTATAGGCGCGCGTAGCACCTTCCTTACTCACGAGCTGTGAGCGTAGCCTATAGACGCTGGTAGCACCTTGGGTACTACTCACGCGTTGTTACTATAGCCTATAGACGCTCGTAGCACCTTGGGCACTACTCAACGCGTTGTTACCGTAGCCTATAGGCGCGCGTAGCACCTTAGACACTACTTACGCGATGTTACCGTAGCCTATAGACGCTCGTAACACCTTGCGCACTGCTCATGCGTTGTTGCTGTAGCCTATAGACGCTAGTAGCACCTTGGGCACTACTCACGCTTTGTAGCTTAAGTTGTCTCGATCACGTCAGCTTTCAAAATAAAATCTAATCAAAATTGGTCTATTCGTTTAGTAACTACGATGCCACAGACAGACACACATATACACATTAACCTTATAACACCCCTCTCTTAAAACACAAAGTCGGGGGTATAAAACACAAAACAAAACGTATACTTAATTACCTGTTATTTTATACAATTGAATCATAAACTGAAATGAAAACTGATTTATAATTCTCTATTACCTTTGTTTACAATAGCAGGGTCGCGACATCCTTTCAAATAAAGTCATATTCGTGTCAGTAAGCCTCGCTCCCTTATAATTATGTGTGTGTGTATGTGGTGTGTGTGTGTGTATGAATGAGACACATAGAGAACGTTAAGTGTCTGTAATATGGATAGGCGTATTTTTTTTGTGTCCGGCCAAGTAGCACCACTTTTTTAAGCGTCTATAGGCTACGATGACAATGCGTGAGTAGTGCCCAAGTTGCTACGAGCGTCTATAGGCTACGGTAACAACGCGTAAGTGATGGCTAAGGTGCTACAAGCGTTTATGTTATGGTACAGTAACTGCTCAGCATCAAACAGGCCGATAAAACTTGGGGTAACAACCCCAGTCAATGGCTTAGCTGGCACTTAGTAATTTATTACACATAAAACAATTAAGAATCATGAATTATTTATAGTAGAGTAAAAAGTTTTTTTATGATGCGACTCGACGCGAGCATAATCGCCCACTTACTGTCGACCGCACATCAATCGTAACAATTTATTTTAGAAAACCGCCCCTATTCCGTGCATAATTGAGGAAGTGTGGTTATTGCACACGATAATAAGATAACAAATTAATGCGTAGTATTGTCTTACATTTTCGCGAGCACTACACATTGACAAGCCCCAGATCCTCGCCAAAGAACACCGTTTCATTCCTAGAATGTTACGTGAGGCTATTGAAATCAAAAAACATCCTAATTTCAACAGAGAGGATGGTTGGAGTGTACCACCAGCTTGGGATCCCATCATGCAAATAATAAAGTCCCAAGCCCGTCCTCACACTGCCCAAAAAACTGACACCGTGAGCGCCGTATGCGTAATTCGGACCGCTCAAAACATAACTCAAAGTGAAACTTATCAAAGACAACTGACATCTTCAGTCTCCCCGTGACCACGATCGCTGTAAAGTAATCGAAATCGAGTTAAATCCGTTAAATTGGTTTTATTTTAAATTAATGCGTACTAAGCTGTAAGTACAAGATACTTACCATCCCAGAAATGGATCTGTCAAGCAGGAGTTGTTATTGTAGTCACCATTTCGCTTAACTTGAAGCATTTAAGCTTGAAAGGTTCCAAGAATTTATTTACAGTATCTGTGGCATGCGCAACGTTCGTCGATATAGTTTTAAATATGATTGAATCGTTTATTTTAACTGTGAAACAGTTACAAAACATACTGACAGTACTTTTAGTTGTGATGTGAAAATAGTAGGTAAGTAGTTACTAATATGTCCTGGGGGTAAATTGGTGATGTTGCTTCGGCAGAGGCCAGACTGCCCCCGCAAAGGGCAGTGGAGTTACCGGGGAGCTTTAGTGGGTATTCCCAGTGTCGTTAGTGCTGTGCGACCCCCACACATGCCCTTTGCCTAGCCAGCGGCTGGTAGGTAGATCTGTAATCGGATTGGTCCCTGAAAAACCATACTGGGCTTTTAAAGCAGTATTGAATATTGAGTAATAAAAGACATTAATGAATTCTTTATTGAATATACATACATAGGATATTGACAATAATAATTAATTTCCATTAAAATAAATTTGATGGATGCGGACAGCGCAGAACCGATCGGTATGGAGATCTTTGGGGGAGGCCTATGCCCAGCAGTAATTAAAAGGAAGTAATTTTATTTATTAAAACTAATATAAAAAACCTGATATAAATTATATAATGATGATAGACGAGCGGCTGGCCGAGTGGTCTGTACTCCATGCTGTACAGGCAACTCGGTCAGGGGTCTCGGGTTCCAATCAAGGTAGGAGCAAATGTTTGTATTATGAGTACGAGCATTTGTTTACGAAACATTGACGTTTATTTAGTATATTTCTAATATTTAATTACGAACAGAAACACTCATAACTGCCCGAAGCAACAGATAGAAAGGTAGAAAGAGATGAAAATATTTATACAAACAATTTCATGACAGAAAGGTAGAAAGAGATGAAATTAGTCTCGAACGGGCAGTTAAGATTGTCGCTGTTTGTAAAATCAAATCAAAATCAAAAATATATTTATTCAAGTAGGCTCCTAAGAAGCTCTTTCGAATCGTCAAAAATCACAAATTATGTATATCTATTTAAGAAATGGTCTTACAATGTCTTATTGTAAATCTGTCTATCATGTCTAAATTTACACCGGTTCCAAAAGTTGAACTACCGAGAAGACTCCGGCAACAAACTCGTGTAGTCACTCTTTTCAAAATATGAAGTCACAATTTGTTTAATCGCCAAAGTCAAATTGTGTTCATAAAAGTTTTTAGTATGCTAGATTACCTATATAAAGTTAGTTACAAAATTGAGTACTAGATGGCGTTGTATTTTTGGTTTGATTTTCTAATTGGCGGTGTTGAGAATTTCTCCATATTAATGACTTTCCTGAGGAATTACAATAAATTGTTCTCGACTTACAATCAAGTTGTTTTCTTAATATCATCACTTTTTTAAGAACAGTTTTCCAGCGCGATTAGGGTGGGGAATTATTTAAATATTTTGCTGTGCAGTGCCATACAGAAAAAAAGAACAGTAAAAGTATATCTAGTTGTACATATTACTATCATTATTTCTCCGTTATCTAGTGTCCATAACAGAAGCTCTTAATGATGCTCACTTTGGGCTAGATAATAGGCGTGAGTGTATGAATATTATTATTATCTAACCAGCAATGTAAAAAATAGTAATAATGACATAATATTTTTAAGACAGCTAAAACAATTCCTGACTAATAAATGCTATTTTGGTATTAATCAATTCGTTACGGATAATATTTATTTATCCAACACATACCTAGGATACAGACAATATTAATTAATTTCAATTGAATTATATTTAAAGAAATGTATTGATGATTATTAATTTTATTTATCATGAGTTAGTTTGAATATACTGATTAATTTATATAAGTACATAGTACTTTCGCTCTCTCCTAGCCCTTATATTGCATGCCCAACGGTCCATATTTGGTCTTACATTCTTGTAAAGCTTTGGTCTCTTGATCGGAACGCACAACGCTGCGGTATACGGTATGCGGCGCACAGTGTTCCGGATTCGGAAAATTAAAAAAATAAAAAATAAAATAGTGGTCCTTGACAAAAAAGCATTTTGTCTAGGGCTTCTATTTTTTTTATATACTACTAGATGACAAACAAGCGGACAGCCCACCTGATGGTAACCGGTTACCGCCGCCTATAGACGCCTGCAACAACAAGGGAAAATCCCTTGATATTGCAGGTGCGTTGTCATCCTGAGGCCGTCTATGCCCAGTAATTACACTGGCTACCTTTCCCTTCAATCCGAAACACAGCGAACTGTTTCACGGCTGAAATAAGAAAGGCGCAGTACCTACCCAGACGACCCTTCATAGGGGCCTACCAACTAGTAAAACCTTTTCAGCATTCTTGACTATAGTGACTAAGGGTACAACATCTTGGCTGGGGAATATATTTAGGGGCCCATGTTTTGCTGCTTTAAAGAGAATTCTCGCTTTATTAGTTTTTCCTTGAGACTTGGTGATTTACGTTTTTAAACTTCAACAAAAAAAAACTACATTCTTAAACTTTAAGCACAACTTATTTTAAAATCCGCATGATCAAGCAAATATTGCTAAAAAGCTAACAAATTAATCACGACTTTTCATAACTTGTTCCGGCTTGTAATATTCAGTCCAAATTAGAATTTAAAAACGCTTTAATTTTACACTAAGTCTACTTTACTTGAGCAGGTAAATATTGCTAAAAGACTAACAAATGAAACTGCTTACTACAACTAATTACAATATACTTCAATATGAGTTAGGTACCAGATGGTTACACAAAGCGTCCATAACGCTACAGTTACCAAGGCAAGTTAATAGGTGCAATAAAGTGCTTCTAAGTGGTTCATTTATTCTGTAAACTCCTTAAAAAAATGTGAAGCAACAGCATTAATACGTACAGCACCCCTAGCACGAACACTTTTAAATTTCGAGTAGTTACTTTAGTCTGGCTTTTGTTTGAAATTTTAAGCGTGTGTGAACGATTTGATTTTGATTCGCAATTTTAAAATGTTCGTGCTAGGGGTACAGAAGGTTTCATCTGCTGCTGGCTACCTATATAAACTTTTTTTGTAACCATAATAATAACCATACTATCAAACAAATAACACTAAAATACACCATAATATTTTTATTTTATATCTATACACCGCTTTTGAGTTTCCTTCTTTGCCCCTGATTGACTGGTAGAGAATGCCATTAGGTGTTCAATCTGCCATTTATACATTTTTAGCCGACTTCAAAAAAAGGAGGAGGTTATTTGAATGTGCAGTAAAGATTTAATAAACGAATAATACATCATTATTATTGTCATCATCGTCAGCCTATACTTACATGTCCCGCTGCTGAGCACAGGCCTTCCTAAATAGGAGAAACTTGGCAACAATAAAGCACGGAGGAGCTTAAGATTATAAAATTGAGTGACCCATCCCGATACCGACCATGGTGAACGTTACTTTGTTTTCGTAATCTAAACCAGGCAATCTAACCACTACGTTACCAAGCTCCTCAGATATTATATACAAAGCATCATCATCATGGTCATTTTGGGTCATTTGCCGAAAATGACCAACAATAATAGATGATGATTGATGATATCAAGCGGTAAGAAGAGTCCATATGCAAAGAGAGCTAATTCAGCTTGAACATTCTCTACTAGCCGCCTCCTCCTTGCCGGCTTAAAACCTTGTCACGTCTCCACAACGACCCCATGAGACAGGAGGGACTTTTACAAAATGGAAATCATTTTACAAGTTATACTTAACCAGTGAACGAAAGCTATATGATAGTTAACCTTTAGAGTATGTAAAATGTATAAACTAATTTCCACATAAGTTTAACCTCATAATAAAATTATCTTCAACAGGCAGACCTAGTTTAGAGCCCTGTGTAACCCGTAGATAATTTTGTTAAAAGGCTCAGCCAATTCGTTAACGAGAGTGCGTGCTGAGAATTAAAATATGACGCAACATTTTACACGCGTTTTAAAATTAAGATAACGTGACAGTATGTGATTTTCGTGTCGTATCACTTTGGACATTGTAATCGTTACAAGTTACAGAATAGTAAATTACACTTGATGACAAATTGTGCTATATATAAATAAAAGGACGTGATTAGTCATTACAAATTTAATTTTGTAATAGTAGGTATATGGAATCGACGGATGATGACAGGATGATAGATATTATGATTGGATGCGGACAGCACAGTACTGATAGGTCTGCAGATCTTTGGGGTAGGCCTATGCCCAGCAGTGGGCGTCTCTCGGCTGAAATGATGATGATGTGGAAAAGTGTCACATTACAATATCGACAGAAATGTTCTTAAAACCAAAATCTAACATTTTACGGATTTATGTACAGTCGACAGCACATCAAGCCTAACAGCTTGACCTTGAGACCGCCCTTACGTAGTTCGTAATAGAGGCGGCTTTCGTATTGCAACTGTTACACTTGATGTGCTGTCGTCTGTACTAATCTTTTTAAAGAACCGTCGATATTTAAACATATTTGCCGTCCTTTTAATATTTTAACTTGTTAAGCATCAGATTCCAGACACCGTAGGTATAACGCCTCATGACAGATTATTCATTATTAGAACAAAGAAGTTTGTAAAGTATCTAATTAGGTTCTTTCAATTTTACATTTTAATTATTTTATTAAAAGGCATGTTCTGATATAAGTTGTCATAATCAAAATTAATAGTCGGATACCATCTTACATAATTATAATTATAACTAACGAGCTTTTATTTTCGTTAGAAAATGATAATTAATTAACAAGAATACACAAAACTAAATAATTAGTTGTAACTTAATGGGAAATTATTAGGTATATTAAAAAATAAAATGAAAAATGAAAATATCTTTATTCAATTAGGCCGCCCAAGAAGCACTTTCGAATCGTCAAAAAAAAACCCTTATGTCTATCACATAAAAATAATATTAACTAACTAACAATTTCATAATGTTTGTCTCTCTGTCTTATCTGAATCTACGTAAGCTAACAATGTTATAATGTCAGTCTGTCTATCGGTCTCTCTGTCGGTCCGTCTGTCCGTCAGTCAGTCTATCAGTCTGTCTATCAGTCTGTCTATCAGTCTGTCTATCAGTCTGTCTGTCGGTCCGTCTGTACGTCAGTCAGTCTGTCTGTCTGTCAGTCTGTCTGTCTGAATTTACACCGGTTCCAAAAGTTGAACTACCGAGAAGATTCCGGCAACAAACTCGTGTAGTTACTCTTTTCAATTATTAAGTTACAATGTTTAATTACACAGTACAGGTGTCTATAGGCGGCGGTAACCGCTTACCATCAGGTGGGCCGTCAGCTTGTTTGTCATCTAGTTGTATAAAAAAAAAGTATTTAGCAGTGCAATGTCGCACAGAGTATAAAAAAAGGTATATTGACGTACAAATAAGTACCTAATGACAAGAGTATTTACTTTATTTAAAGGCTGTAAAGGCTGTTAATTCAAAAATATCTTGTAAAGGTAACTAATTCTAATCAAATCTGAAACTAAACTAGGTGGTAGGCCCGTATGTAGGGTCGTCTGGGTAAGTACCACCACCTTTCTTATTTCAGCCGTGAAACAGTTCGCTGTGTTTCGGATTGAAGGTAAAGGTAGCCAGTGCAATTACTGGGCATGGACGGCATTTCCTCTTAGGCCTCAGGATGACGACGCACCTGCAATATCGGTAGCCGCTTACTGTCGGGTGGGCCGTCAGCTTGTTTGTCATCTAGTTGTATTAAAATAATCTCAATGCAATAAAAAATATGCAACATAGTATTGTATGTAAGTACATACGTTCTGATTTGGTTCTCATTACGTTGCAATTCCGATTCAACTTCGTGCAATTAAAATTTGTAATTACCAACTCAAAGTAGTCCGTAATTAATTCGCTCCAGCAATATTGTTTGTTCCAAGATGGATGTCTTTACGGCAATAATAAATCATCAATGTTAGCTTATTGAGACTCAAGCTGTTGGCAGATTTTCAAAATATGATTCTGTCGCAAGATTGTTTATAATAATACCTAATAATAGTCTTTCTATTCTGTTAAATTAATAGAATTGGAACTCTTGGAAGAAACATCGAGCTTATACGATTACATGTTTCTAATTTTCTTTTACTCCGAAGACTAATAAAATTATGGGAAAAATGGCTAAATGTTTGATTTCAGAATGAACCAGTTGATGCGTCATCCAGAAATGCAAAATTTGTGTCGGAGTCTTAAATCAATTAACAATCGGCCTAGGTATTTAATTGGATGACGGCGTTTTAGCTCATTTTACCAGACGGCGGTGATCTAAGGTGGTGCCGTCATTACGACAATAATTAAAACATGGGTTTATATTAGTTCATAGAAATGGTTTGACACTTTCAAAAACATCTTATTCATTTGATGATTTCATGACATTTGTATGAAATAATATAACATTGGCTGCATTATTTCATAGAAATGTCAACGGCACCAACAGACAAAACCGAATAAATAATCACTGACAGGAATATTCGACATTGGCATCCCCTAAGTTTTGTTTGATCTCAGGAAAGTTTGAAACGCATATTCCATACAAAAAAGACAATAACCTCTTTCGAATGTACAAAAACTCCACGTTTTTTTTGCCAGTATTTACGGGTGAATGCGCATTATACGTGTTAATCGACTTTGATACATAAAGGCTAATAAAATCAACTTACTTTGACAATTAAGACGTACTAATTTAGTTAATTAATTTAGAAACTTTATTTTCGATTAGACTTGAAAAGAACATCCAATTAATGGAAAAGAAAGGTTACTTAGTCTTTGCAAGTTAAAATGATGTTATTAATAGGGCCAAGTCAGAAGTGAATTAAAAACTTGGGCAGTAATAATAAAGGCATAATAATGACATCTATTTTGTTAGTTGACGGCCTTTTGTTTGAGCGGTCATTTAGTACTTACGCTTACATAGTTCGAATCGCAGTAGAGCATTTGTATGAGGAGTACAAAATCGTATTAAAAAGGTGTTTTTGGAGTTAGTGCTAAAATGTTTCCAGATACAATAGAAAGTAGGTACAGCACCAACTAAAAATAAAAAACATTTTTATGAAGTAATGCGACGTCTTATTGGTACACTTCCATTTTCAGAAGATTTAGGTGGTGTTTTTTATTTATAAGTTCGGTTAATTTTAGTTTATTTATAGGCCTAAGTTTATTTTAATTTTTATTTCCATTATGTATTTGTTTCTAATATACCCCTGATAAGTAGCTACCTATTTCAATTAATTATTTGTTTCTTTTTAGTGTTTCGAAGTCGGTTTAATTTATTGAAATTAATTTTTTCTATAAAGATTAAGCTGAGTACTTATCTTTTTTAATTACAACTGGCAACTTGTTTCTTAGCAGAAACATGGCTTACTATTTTCTTCGCCCTAGAAACAAAGACATCTAGTCTTCAGCCATTTTGACCTAGTTCTAGTTGATGGATGTTAGCTGATATACCAACGCCATATGGCCAGCGCAGAATGGATGAGATTGAAAAATAATATCGCTTTAACTTAAAAATTGAGTTTCGATACCATATTTAATAAAAGAATAAAGATAAACTTTTTTTGAAGAAGCATATTTTTATACAAGTGGACCCAATGGTAAGCGGATACCGCCGCCTATAACACCACGCTTGTGGAACCTTGGTCACTACTCACGGGTTGACTATCCTGTATACAGATAAAACGTCAAATTGACAGCATAGAAGACCTTTGACATGCCGGCATCTCAATGAGCTCTTATCTTACTCACCGCGGAAAAACTGAATACACAAAGAAGTGTCAATAAGGTGTAATATTTTGTCAAGTGGATACCTCCACCCTTTAGTACCCTAAAATAGGGTCGAAAAGTTTAAGTGTCTTGGGAATTTGGTAACCTCTGACTTGAAAAATGACGCAGACATAGAGAGAGAGTGAAGGGCGTTGTCGATGAGAGCAAATATGGTGGCAAACATCAATTTTAAAGTAGATCGACGATTTGGTGAGGGTCCCAGGAAGAGGATGGATGCGGGCAGCGCAGGGCCGATCAACTTGAAGATTCTTGGGGGAGGTCTATGCAGAAGGCATCTCTCGGCTGATATGATGATGATTATGATGTTAAAAAATACTCTTTTTAAGGCGTATCCTTCGTCCTTCTACATGAGCGCCTTGTGGACCTTTGTTCCCGTTGAGTTACACCATTTTGTGTTACACTGTTACACATCGGGAAAAATATCACCGATGCGTCACACTGTAACGATGGATTACACACTTAAGCAGTACAACGCCCTTCGCGTGAAACATAATAATGCGTTTATGGTGCTGGTGGAGCTGCCACGGTATTGGAGTGAGTCGGGGCTCAGCTCCCTTATTCTCAACTGTCGGAAAATATTCGAATTTCGGAAACTCTATATCTGTCACTTTGTATCGCTATGCGGCAAAGCGAGACGGCATGCGACTTTTCGAATCGAATCCGTGATCCGACAGTTGAGAATAAGGGACTCAGGTCGAGGATGTTCGCAGAAGCACGCGTCGACTGTGTATGTATATACACTACACTATCATACGCAAGAAATGTACATATTGTTATATGGTTCGCGTACTGACCAATGTTCAATTAGTGAAAGCCTCTTAAAGAATAATTAAGAACGTTTATATTATTATTAAAATTGGATAATAATTAATATCACTACTAATACTACTAACCGTGTTATGTAAGAAAAAATGTTACTAATATATACTGATCAACTATGGACTTCAGTCTTGAAAAAAACTACTCCAGTCGGTCGCTCATTTGAGTGGACAGCGTCAATATGCAATATAGTAAAGGTGTCTCTCTTGTCAGAGAAAAATCAGCGTGTCAAACACAACTTGATGATGTAAAGTTTCTACTACGGAACGGAAGTTATATCAAACAAAAAGCAGAGTTGCTATAAGGGCATTTTAATTGTGGATGATTGGCTCCCTGGTCTTTCTTCCATGCGGATTTTTTTTGCTTTAAATGCCTGTTTTGCTTAGTCGACCACTGGCTCCGAATTCACTCGTGAGTTGTCCCTAAAAACTAGAATATGTCGCGGTCAAAATAAAACCTATTGGTTTTTGCCTAATTAGCTAGCAGTGTCTTATGGTATTTCATTTTGCACCACAAGCTTTTATATCGTCAATTTGCAAGATAGTTCGAATCACCGTAGAATTCTTAATAACTCGTAAACCTTATTGCTCTTGTAATAAGACTGATGAGCTGTCAATAGTGGTGCTAGTGTTAATTGTCTACGCCTTCAAGAAGAGCTTCTTGTAAGTATTCACAAGAATATTATCTGTAATTATTCGTAAGATAATGACTTGGGGAAATGCTTTCTCAAATTATATTTTTAAATAACCATCTTCCCCAACAATTACAATATTAAAGTGAAATACAATTTTAAAAGAAATGGCATGAAAATGGCCATTTTGGACGAACAAACAAAATTTCCGTGAATAATTCATACATCGGGACTAGACGGTTTATCAGTTAATTGTGGATGAAATTTCGCTTTTACTTAGAGGTTTTTTTGTTTACCAATCTTAGAGAAAAACGTCTGGATTGGAAATTCTGAGGCGGGATGCCTTTTCAAAATGCGGTGACTATTTTACATTATTTGTATTAAATGTGCCTAGAAAAAAATCAAGTCCTGAGGCGGGCTTGGTAGCTTAGATGGTTAGAGCAGTCACCCGGATTATGAAAGGTCCCGGGTTCAGGCCCCGCCTTAGGAAACTATTTTTTTCTAGTTTAGGCACTTTTCTCAATCAAATAACTATTCTTAATTTTTGATTTTAACATTATTATAAATGTTTGAAAAAACGTTAGACGTTATCTCATAAACGCAAGTACAGATAGACTAGAACAATTTCACAGGGATATCCCCAGTCCTGGATGGCTCAGTGGTCAGAGCAGTCGCCCGGATTGCGAAAGATCGCGGGTTCGATTCCTGCCTCAGGACGTAAAATTTTCCTAGTTTAATATTTTAATTACCAAATAACTATGTTCGGAATTTTCCACTTTCAGTGTCTTTGAAAGCTATTAAGTAGTACTACTTTTCTGTTTTATTGTAAATGCAAAGAGCTCAGCGCACTTTTTAAAGTAGCACAGGAACGAAGGAATCGCTTTTTAAGATTTTTAATTTAAAGTTCAAAACTCAAGACTGACTCGCTCCAACGTAAATTCCCCATGTGAAGTAGAAGCTGATTAGTTTATGCGTAGAAGTACAAAAGTACTCATGAAGTAGAGTTAAAAAAAACCTGCTAACTATAAAAAAATATAAGACAGTCCGACTGTAAATTTTCAAAAATACACCTATTTTAAACCATTGCTTTGAACATACATGGGGTGATATGGATACTCATCTATACGAGGCACATAAATTGCTTCCGATGTCCCTTCAGCGGCTAGCTTATATTAATATCACTATGCACGACCTTTCGGGATCATTTGTTTGTCCTTAATTTTACTCTCCTAGTGGCCCGAATTATAGCTGCCAATTAACCTCACTATACACGGTGGAAAAAAAATACCGTGGTTGGAGGAAAAGTAGCCTTAACATTGATGATGGCAAATTGCTCCTTATGAATTATTAGGTATCATAAAATACAGAATGTTTTTTTTCACATCTCATCGGTTCGATTCCCAGCTCAAGCAATTATTTTTGAAAATAAAGGAATGTTTCCTTTCAGCAAAATTTTCCATCATCAATATTAAGGGTACTCTTTCTCCAACCACGGTCTTTTTTTCTACTCTGTATATTTGGGCAGGAAGAACTTGACATGAAATATATTCGATTTATTCCTAGCCTTCTCTAAAGGATCCGCAGAATGTTTGGAAGAGTTACATTTTTTAAGTATACCTACTTAAAAAATAAAAATAAAACATAAATATACCTACTTAAAGTATACCTACTTAAAGAAATGCAACACTCCCAAACATTCTGCGGATCCTTTAGAGAAGATGGAATATATTTCATGTCAAGTTCTTCGAGTTCGACAGTGGTTGGAAAAAAATTACCCCTAATACTGATGATGGCAAATTTTACTGAAAGGAAACATTCCTTTATTTTCAAAAACAATTGCTTGAGGAATCAAACTGGTGAAATGTGAAAAAAATTCATAAGGATCAATTTACCATAAATATTAAGGGTACTTTTCCTCCAACCACAGGCAACAGGCTATATGCCAAGTGAATGCTCTTCTCAAGTTCTACGCTCTATTCATGTGTTCTACTGTTTTCATAGATATATTTACCCCATCCCCTCACCTCCTCCTCGGAAGGGAGTGTTTCAATCTATCAAGGTATTATTTGCTATAACAGCGTTGTCACCATTCTCGACTCTGTCATTGATTGTTTCTGTGACAGTATTATTATGAACCTTTGAACTTCTAATGATCATCACCTAACTTTCCTCTACGCCAGTTCATTAGTTTTCTAAACTTGACAGACGCGATAGATACCTATTATAATTACTACTGAGATCGAGTCTAAATTCACTAACAAAAGGATATCTTGCTATTGACAGGTTGTAGTTCTAACTGACAGTTTGACAGGAAAATTAATTTGAGTAAATATACAATTAGAGAATTGATGTTTAGTAGTATTTCTTAACACTATACCTGTAACTGTATGCCGTTCCTCTCGCGTGGCAGTAAAATTAACTTATATTCTTTTTCCAAACATAATATATTCCATGCCAAATTTCATCTTGATCAGTTCATCGGCTTAGAAGTGACAACATAATATACAAGCAGGCAGACTTATCTTCGCATGTATAGACAATATTAGAATGGTTTAGGAAATATACACAATATTATACTAACATCCAATGGCTTGTTCGTACCGTCATTTTTTTATACAACTTTATGACAAACAAGCTGACGGCTCAAGTGTTGGTAAGTGGTTGCCGCCGCCTAAGGACACAAGGAAAAATCACTTGATATTGCAGGTGCAGATTCCAGACCAAATTGATTTTTCAATTGTCATAGTCATCCGGAGAGATAACACCGCTTCACAGATTAAACCCGGGACTTCTGCCTTGGAATTAAGACGGGTGCCGACCACTCGACCAGACGGCAGTCAAAGTTGTGTTGGCAGCAATTTAACCAAAATCATCATCATTATTATTATCATCACACCATTTGACGACCGGCTGGGCAAGCGGTCTGTACCCCTTGCTATACAGAGTACTCTATCAAGAGGTCCCGGGTTCAAATCCCGGTAGGAGCAAATGTTTGTATTATGAGTACGAGCATTTGTTTACGAGCCATGTATGTTTATAATATAAACATACATCGTACTCGTAAATGTTTATTTAGGATATTTCTAGTATTTATATACATATTATTATCATTATTTATCCGTTATCTAGTACAAACCCACACACAACCACCTCTAGTGGTGTCTAGTACCCATAACACAAGCTCTTTATGATGCTTACTTTGGGCTAGATAATAGATGTGAGTGTTTGAATATTATTATTATCATCACAAGCCTATACACGCCCCACTGCTGGGGGCAGGCCTTCCTGCATGAGAGAAATACATGAGGAGTTTGGACTATAGCACCACCAGGCTGGTCTATCTCGGGTTTGTGGATTAAACTGGTCGCAGTGACAACCAGGACCAACGTTTTAAACTCGAGACTACTTTGATTGCCTGTGAAAGGATTGATTGTGAAAGGTCGCGGGTTCGATCCCCGCCTCACGTGATATTTTTCTAGTTTAGATATTTTTATTTAGAGGGTATTTTATTTGCCGGACTAAGTTTAATTTAAATCTAACATACAACGAAATCTCATGAAGGCATTGTTTTGAAAGATACATTTAATAAACAACGCAAGGAAATTCATCTCACTCTAGTACGAGGCAATAAGAGTGACAGGCATAGAAGCTTAGCTATTGAGTTGTTTGAGAATAGGGGAGTAAATAAACATAGAAGTGTAGGGATCTTAATCTAACTATTGTTACAAGGGGCTATATCATCCACACAAGTAATATTATCAAGCAATTATGATAATAATAATATTTATGCACTCACACCTATTATCTAGCTAGTAAGCATCAGTAAGAGAAATAATGTAATACAATAAACATCCATGACTCGAGAACAAATGGTCGTACTCATCATACAAACATTTGCTCCTACCGGGATTCGAACCCAAGACCCCTACCGAGTGCCTGCATAACAAGGGGCACAGACCACTCGGCCAGCCGGTCGTTAAAGTTCACTTTGTTTTGGATCGAAGGAAAAGGTAGCCAGTGTAACTACTGGGCATGGAACTCATTAAATGGCATTAAAGGCATTAAATGACTTCCTACATGGGAGAAACACAGTTTTGAGCCATAACACCACACGGGCCAAATGTGGGTAGGTGGATTAACTAAAGCGGTTGCAGTTACAACCGGGATAAACGGCTCAAGGTTTACGCGGCACAGCTTCCCATATACACTTACAAGTCGAAAATATTGCAAACGAACAAAACGATTCTAAAAAGCAAGTCAGACTACTCTAATTACCTATAAGCGTATTTTTCTGAAAGTCTAATAATAGGCAAGTTCTCTTTCTCAATAATTATTAGACTATTCAATAAATACTCTTATAACTAATTATTTCCAATATTTTAGACTTGAAATTTTGTACGAAAAACTACGCGCCTTAAACCCCCTTTTCGTATCGTCCAAAGCACGGAGAAGCTCGAAATTACAAATTTTGAATGACCCATTATAGGATCGACCATGGCGAAAGCTTGTTTTCGTAAAGATCAGAGCGCTCCAAGCACTACGTGACCGCTTGGTCACGTAGTGCTTGGAGCGCTTCCGTCCTTCAAAAATACATGCCAAACAAAAATGATCCCAAGTTAGCCTCATACATAGGTCAAAAGAACAGCGTTTCATTCCTAGAATGTTACGTGAGGCTATTGAAATCAAAAAACTTCCTAATTTCAATAGAGAAGATGGTTGGAGTGTCCATCACCAGCTTGGGATCCCATCATGCGAATAATAAAGTCCCAAGCCCATCCTCACACTGCCCAAAAAACTGACACCGTGAGCTCCGTATGCGTGATTCGGACCGCTCAAAATATGACACAAAGTGACGGTAGCTAACTTAAAACTTATCAAAGACATTTGACTTCTTCAGTCTTCCCGTGACCACGATCGCTGTAAAGTAATCGAAACGTCGGGTGTATAATAATAACGTAACATCAAATTAAACGCGAATAAAGACCGGTGAATTGGTTTTATTTCAAAAAATGATCCCCGCAAATAGTGTCGTGTCTTCCTACATATCGCACCAGAAAACCGCTGAAGCATTTGGAGGCAGCATTTCTAGCAAACAAATCGTAACTTCGGGGACAGACCGCAAAAACGAAATACGACGCTACTATGAACTTTGCTTTGATTCCAAACTATTGGTTTGGACTCTACGTCAGACTGTTGGTCCGATATAATCGAATTGAATGTTTCGGCGTAACGTTTTCCGGAAACAACCAGGTCGGCCGGAATGTCATGCTTTGAAGGGCGTGTTCCTTTTAATATCGAACCTGTACGTAACATTTCTCTGTCTAAAAAGCCGCACCTTACTACATGGGTGAAGAAAGAATTCTCGAATTGAAGAATCCTAATGATCATCAATGGCATGAAGCCAAAACGGGCAGTTTTGGTATGAATTTTCGCGAAACCGTTCGTGGTAAGTCCAGGTCGTGCAATTTCCCTCGGAATAATAAGCAACTCTTTTTAGCAATAATGCATAGCATGTTATGAGGCTACAGTTAGTCTTTATATTAATGTGACATTGTCAGGCAAATAGTGACAATTCCGTTTTTTTTTCGTTCTTTATGAATGACATTTGACATTTCGACACAGTTAATTAAGTATGTCTAGCAAATTTTTCTTGAGTTAAATTATCACGACAAGTTGACATTTTGTGGAATTGTATATCGTAATAATACGTCATATTACAATCCGGTGGTCTGTATGTGTCGCCTTTACAATGAGGTTGATCAATCCAACATAGATATTGATATATTTAATCCTAATCCAAATTCCTTCAAATGTAAAGTTGATAAGCTTCTTAAATGGTAGCTTAAGAGTAAGCTTCTTACTAGGTGGTACGCCCGTATGTAGGGTCGTCTGGGTAGGTACCACCGCCTTTCTTATTTCAGCTGTGTTTCGGATTGAAGGGAAAGGTAGCCAGTGTAATTACTGGGCATGGACGGCATTTCATCTTAGGCCCCAGGATGTCAACGCACCTGCAATATCAAGTGATTCTTCCTTGTTATTGCAGGTGTCTATAGGCGGCGGTAACCGCTTACCATCAGGTGGGCCGTCAGCTTGTTTGTCATCTAGTTGTATAAAAAAAAAAAGATTTTATAAATGTATTTGTATTACTTGTGAAAGTATTCTTAAACATCGGAATTAAGGCCTGCATAGTATTAAGTTTAATAGTTTGAAAATATGCTTTAGTATTTTAACTAAGGCAGATATTACATTTTATTACGAGGGTTATAGTTTGGCATTTAGTGATAAATTACATAAGAACATTGTTAACTGTAACCTGTTCGGTCTTAATAAATAAATAAATTGACGTAGATTTTTGCTAGTCAATTACAACGAAGGCATCATCACCAGACTATAGACGTTCCTATGCTCGGCACAGGCCTACCTACATGGGAGTAACACATGAGGAGTTTGGGCCAACGCGGGTTAATGGGTTAAAGCGGTTGCTGTAGCAACCGGGACCGACGGCTTAACGACTCTTCCGAAGCAGAAGGAGCTCGAGATAAAAAAAATCGGTAGCTCAGTGTAATCATTTCCATTATCCTTACATATAAGTCAATGACAATTTTCTTAGGGATTAACAATAGTAACTGTTAACCTTATACTTGTATTTAACGTGATTCGACGTTTGACATTTGACACATTAGTCAACTATATTGCAGTCGCAATTGGACATATTTGTCAAAAACGGTCAAATTTTATATAAACCATACAAGTCCTACTTTGTACTCCAGCATTGGGTACTCAGAAAGGCATGCAGCATAATGAACAAAAATATAGGCCTTCTATAAAAAAAATTCCGAAGTCCCCAACAAAATTACGACTGCCAAAATTACATGCTAGATGTTTATTACGTTTTTTTCTTGCACTCAGTGTCTGTTTCCGCCTGTTCGTCCGGCCCCCAACGATAAATAGTGGGCAAAATAAAAGGTCCACAATCCGAAAAACTTGGTGTTTCATGGTTTCATTACGTACGAAGTTTTTGACAGATTTTTTTCCTAGAAACACTGCATCAAGGAGCTTTGACGCTATTTTACTCAACTTAATTCTCTGTAAGGTCGATTACGTTACTAGTCAAGTGGATATTTTTTCTATGTCTCTCTTTACCAAGTGAATGTTGATAAATTAAGAATGTACAATTTCACTTAAACTATAAAGTAATGAAAATGTTTCAATTATTTCCAAATTCACATTTCATTCTAATAATTCAAGCACGTTTCATCCATGAATGAAGCCGTGGATGAATATAAAGAAAATTAATTTTCATAGTAGGTATGGTGTTTTAATTTCTTTTTTAAATAAATTCCTAGAAAACGTTAATTATAAAACTTATTTTATAAAATCTCACACTAAGAAGTATATCAAAATATTAATTTCTATTATTACCCACTTTAACAAGCATTTACCAGTTTAGATGAATATTTCAAACGGCCGAGTACTTAAAAGTCACATAGATTTTAATTACCGCTTAAACTTTAAGAAGCTTAATTCGACGTTGTCAGATTATTAGTTCTTCTTCTTCTTTTAATAATAAGAAGAAGAACTAATTAGTATTTCTAACTAACGAACTAATTAATAATAGTTTTCTGTGTCATTGGCGAATATTAACTAGGTACCTACTTGACTTTGACAATACTTGAAATATTGAACCTTTCAAGCCTCACATTCTAGACACAATGTTCCAGACACAGACGTTGTGCTGACAGGCCATCATTTTGTTCAATTAATCAGCTAAGGTACTTTATATGTAGGTAATTAAGTAGCGTTCACACAAGAAAAATAATAAAAAAAACTCTGTTAAAAATGAGTTCTTACCTTAGGTTTTCCGCATGTCATTACTTCCCAGAATTAGTTTCTTTTAAGCGGTGAACTAATTAAAGATTTTTTTAAATACCGTGTTCGATTCCTGCCTAGTATTATTGAATAAAATAAAATCTGGCACGCGCACTTGAAAAATTCACCTGTCTCTTTATGTGTGCATTGGAAAGAAAATCGATTTTCCATGATTTGACCATTCCATCCTTACCATCTGAACGGCGTTCTCTAAGCAATAGAAAACTATTGGTCTAGGTTGATTGAGAAGCTCAGTGGCGTTTATGAAAACAAAGCAACTTTTGACATGGTCGATCCCGGGATGGGTCAATCAATTATAATCTCAAGCCCAGCCGTGCGTCGGAAGGCACGTTAAGCCGTTGGTCGCGGTTGTGACACAACCGCTTTAACCCACCAACCCGCATTGGGCCAGCGTGGTGGTGTTATGAACCAAGCTCCTTATGTGTTTCTCCCATATAGAAAGGCCTGTGCCCAGCAGTGGGACGTCTAATAGGCTGGCGGTCTGTGTGGTGTGGGTCTTGCATGTAGGTCTTTCACAAAATACGCCTCTTATACAGTGTGAGTTTTCATCGATGTTCGTAGCGCAGCCGTAAAACCGTAGCAAAGAAAAACAATGCGTTTGAGACCGTAGCATCTAATAAAATTTAAAGGCATTTCGCTATCAGGATTGAAAATGGTAGCAAAAATATTCCAAAAAAATTTTCCTACATTATAAACATCGACATACTATAATGATTTATAAAAGTACTGGACAGTATAGGTACTGGAGAAGGACTCATAAAGGGTTTCTATCTGTCACAGCACTCAATACCAAGTAGAGAAAAACGGTGAGTAGAGTCCATATACGAAGACAGTAGCAGTAAGATCGCTATCCTAGCCACCTCCCCTTTGCTAGCCCTTTGGGTGGCTTTTCACGCCTCTTTTGAAGGAACCCATGCTATGCGGAAGAAAAGACGCGCTGGCAAAGACCTCCAAGTGCGACAAAGATTAGTAATGTTGAGGTGGTGACGGTAAATTTAGATTAGTTTATATACTTGTAGAAATATTAATTTATATTGTTATACATTTTGTTATTGACGACCGGCTGGCAAAGTGGTCTCTACCCCTTGCTGTTTAGGCTACTCGGTCAGAAGTCCCGGATTCGAATCCCGGTAGAAGCAAATGTTTGTATGATGAGTACGAGCATTTGTTCATGAGTCATGGAGGTTTCTGTTTATAAAGTATCTTTCTAATATTTATCTACATATTTTTATGAATATTTCTCCGTTATCTAGTATTCATAACACAAACTCTGAAAGATGCTTACTTTAGGCTACATAATAGGTGTGAGTGGGTGAATATTATTACTGAATTCATGTTTGTATTTATTTTTCTGTTCTATTCTGTTCTAATATTTTCGTGAAACATCGCCATTCTTACCTATAGTTTCTAAATACTAACACTCTAAGGTTACCTGGTATAAATCGTTTGTTGTTACAAAGCTGCACATTAATTATATGTGCGATGTTTTTTGCATTGAAAGCTTTAAATAACTAAGTAATTTTGTCATATGCTAATTATTTTTAAGACTAAGATGATAATTTCGCATGATTGGAGGCGGACAGCTGAATATAGTAGGTAGAGCCTTAATTAGTACAAACATTTTTAAAGATAATTTGGTACACTTAACGCGAGGCAGGCAAATAAGTCGCTAGTAAATATATATGCAGCCTCCAATGAGGATAGCCGCATCAAATTACAAGTATTTTACTAAAATACAGTTTTTATATCTTTTATTTAGTGTTCTTATTTTTTTATATGCTGTGAACTTACTTCTCAAAATAAATCTGTTCTGAAATGACAGTAAACAGTAAGTTACTTACCTCAAAACTGTATTTTCCAAAATGACACCAAATACACACCAAAAAATATCGAAATAAAAACCACGATCACATCACTACACGGATTTTTATATCCACACAGTCCAATTTATTGAGACACCCACCAATTTATAGCACACAAAATAATTGTCACCAATAACGCAGACGACGACGAAAATAGTACAGACATGTATTGAAACGGCGAATTTTATATGGCACAAAGAATCACAGATGTGCGGCACACGTCTGATCGCCGCGGACTCCGGCGAGTAACTACTAGCCCGGCCGTTGGGAAAAACGCGGGAGAAAATTGCGCTTATCTATGGTTGTGATGTATGTTCGCGCCGTTTTTCTGTTTCCGAATTATTGGACCGTTCCGTTTTAAGGTCGCGCGTTCCCTAATGAGTTTTTTGCGTTCCAATCTTACTTGGTTAAGATGTAATCGAATAATTTTTATAGGTATGTGTTTTATAGACACTGGAGATGCTTTCTGAGTAATGGTAAAAACGATCTTATTTCTAGTTATTAACAATAAGCAAAAACAAAGGCATGCAAGTGGCCAGTTACGAATTTTTTTTTGTGTTTTTTGTACAGAATGTCCGACTAAAATTATGTTTTTCCGTTTAATTTGGTTTAAAAAATTATAGATCTTTTTTGCTAATATTACCTATAGTTTTTTACTCAGAGAAGCAAAATTTTACGATTGGAATTCTTAATTTTTGTTTAAATGTATTAGTTGAAAATTAGGGTCAATTAGAGCATGTGTTCCCTCCTTCCTATAACATGGGTTCCTTCAAAAGAGGCGTGAAAAAGCACCTTTCGGGCCGGCAAGGTGGAGGCAGCTAGAGCAGTGTCTGAACTGCACTAGCTGTCTTCGCATATGGACTCTTCTTACCGCTTCACATCAGGTGGTGTTGAGTAATTTGTCGTGCTTTGTATATAAAAAAAAGCCTGTAGAATATGTAGCCGATTTTAATGTTTAGATTTTTTGTAATTATTTTCCATTATTTAAAAGATGTTTTTTTTACACTGCATTAACAATGAATGTCTTAAATTATCGACAAAATTTCAAAAAATCGGTCGCACGAAATTCAAAATAAATACTACAAACAATATGGTAACTCCAGTTTGCACAAAATATATGTTTGTTAAGTAAATTTCTTATATTTGTATTACATAATTATTATCATTATTTCTCAGTTATCACGTATCCATAACACAAGCTCTTAATTATGCTTACTTTGGGCTAGATACAAGTTGTGAGTACTTATAATAAATTATAAATTTTATTATTTATTGCACACCAAAAAAATGTGAAAATAGCGGACTTAACGCCTAATGGCATACTTTGCCAGTGCACCGCTTTTTGAGTGTTCTGCTTAGCCTCCTAAGCACAAAACTCAAAAAGCGTGTGCTGGGCACCGCTTTTTGAGTTTGAAGCTTATCAGTGTCTCACTCTCCAATAGTACCATTAGCTTGGGCGATATGTTATTATTACATTTACAATATAGCATAAATGGATATTAAACTTATTTATTTGTCAAGGCACTTTTAGTGCCTTATTTTTAACCCCTAAAATTTTGTGAAAAAAGAGTGGTGTTATAAGTTTGACGTGTCTGTGTGTGTCTCTGTGTATCGGTGTATCTGTGTATCTGTGTGTCTGTCTGTGGCATCGTAGCGCCTAAACGAATGGACCGATTTGGATTCGGTTTTTTTGTTTGAAAGCTGATGTGACTACGATGGTTCTTAGCTATAATTTATAAAGATCAGCTCAGGCATTTGATGACTAACAGCTTTTAACTAACTTTTACAGATCCGAATGATTTGAAATTTGGTGTACTGTCACTTCGGTGACATTCGCATGACACACTATCCTTGAGCTGATCCTATACCATCAAAAAGTCTGCGAAATGTTTAATTCATCAGAAACTTACACCAGATATAGCGTGTCGGGGCTCTTATAAATAGTCTCAATGAGATAGTGTTAGATAGATGATTAATGACACCGGGGTCTACTTAAAATTTTTAATTTTGTATTTTATTACCTTTATTTTACTACATAAATATACCTTAAGTGACATATTCCTGGTGCCTAATTCTTCGGACCCTCCAAACCATACCACCAAACGTTACACTGTTTTTGGATTCGACTCAATCAGCTCACAACATAACACTTTCTAGCCGAGCTCTAGGGAGCTTACCGCATGAACTCACCACTTCAAAGTAATGCACTACCTCTTTGGAGAAGTGCCTATTAAATTATCTACATAATATGCAAATTTGCTCACCATGGGTACACTTTTTCCCTCCAATAATCTAAAGCGGTTTCATAATTTAAATCCCCTTTGCCTTTTGAATCAGATACCTTATAATGTCAGTCTCTTTAATCCGGATAGAGAAAGAACCGTGCCAATCGTCGTTTTACTAACGATTTATGAAAAGTAACTTTTCTTTTTTTAATGCAAACTTGTTCGGCTGTAAAAAGAACGCTTTTGCTATGCGGTTGTCACAGTCAATATGATTGGACCGTTACTACCGTCGCTACGAGCCAATATTTGGTGTCCACAGCTAAAATTAGACTGCTTTTTCGGTGCATAGATTTAGCGACAATCTTGCTTAAATCAAATAAAAAAAGTCCGGCAGAACAAAATTTTGAGAATTTCAGCTTTTAAATTGTAAAATTGTTTTTAATCGTGAAGTTGATAATCATGATATTTTAAAACAATATTGAGACCGTTCTTCTTGTTTACGTAAAATACTGATAAGCGATCAAAAGTATTTCCTATAACAATACATTTACTTAATAGGTCCGTCAGCGGCATTATCGACTCGTCTGTCTGTCAGCTTGCTTTGCACAATTGTTTTATTTACTATAGCTGAAATTAGCTTGTTGAGGAGTTCTCGAACTTCATCAAAGCACTACAAAATTAAAATCCAGTAGTTAACATTGAAATAAAAAAATATAAGTATGAAAAAGACTTAAATTTATCGGAGATACGGCGAAACACATTAAAATACAATAGAATTTGGAACCTATGGTCTTTTTAAGATCCGAAGAAATCAGTTATAATGATATATAAATGCGAACGGTATAACTATAGGATGTCGAAACGACTGAACACAAAATCGATCCATCCGCCTGCCGCCGAACTAAGAAAGATCTCTTTGTTCCAAATCTATTTCAAAACTAATTAAACTGACTTGTAGCTCAAAGATTAACTAGACAAGGTCGTAGCCAAATCGTTTACACTGTAGCTATAATGCTTTATTGATTACAGCAGTAATACAAGCAATAAATACAACTAAATTCGGAATAACCGTTATAAACGACTTTTTATCTACATAAATGACTCTCTATATATACTCTTTATTTAATAAAAATACTTATATGATTGTGTTTTTTTTATACAAAGCACGACACCACCACGCACCACCTAATGCGAAGTGGCAAGAAAAGTCCATATGCGAAAACAGCTAGTGTAGAGCCTATACTGCTCTAGCCGCCTCCACCTTGCCGGCCCAAAAGGTCGCCATTTTTTTCTTCAGAAGGAACCCATGTTACGGGAGGGAACACATAATGTATGTTTGTCCCCTCAGGGCTCCAAAACTATTGATCAGGTTGTGACAAAGCTTTAGAAGGGTGTTCTGGGTTCACCCGCGAAAGTTCCTGGGTTATAAGAAAACTTTTATTGTTATTTCTTTACTATAAAACCTAACAGTTTTCTCATTACGGACATTGCAAAACATGCCGGTTGCAGCTAGTACAAACTACATATGAAAAATGCTAACCATACAGAGATAATAAAAGTATCTAAAGGCAATCACTATGTGGCCTGATTCTTGAAGATGGCGTTAGTTCTTGAACAACCTAGATGTTGCCATTCAAGCAATATCATAAATTCTGTTGCTTCACGACAAACAGAAGTGACCATTATACTTATTAATTACACGTCTATGCTTTCAACCATTTAGACTTCCATTAGCGTAATCAATATTCAATTCACAGCCACGTCTAATCTCTAACATCATACATAGTTACGATATTAGAAATATTTTAGGCTTCTCCTGTCAAATTGGGAACTTAATGGTGTATTAAACTAAATATAAAACATTAGGGCGTGTGCTGGAGATTAGATCAACTAGGCTATTTTTAATTCAACTAGGTGACAAGCAAGCTGTCGCCCCACCCGGTGATAAGTGGCTACCGTCGATGGACACCTGCAATAACGAGGTAATCACTTGGTATTGTTGCTGCGTTCCATGCCCAGTAATATCAAATTTTTAAGAATACCTTTCTCTTCAATCTGAAACACAGCAAACTGTTTCACGGTTGAAATAAGAAAAGCGGTGGTACCTACCCGGACGACCCTACATGCGGGCTTACCACCTAGTAAACAATAAGGTAAGGATTACTTTCCTTTTTCATTCTTTGATTATTCTTTTTCAAACACGGAGGAACTCGGTGGCGTAGTGGTTTCGATTACGAAAACAAAGCAACTTTCGCCGTCGTCAATCCCCGATGGGTCAATCAAAATTGGTTATTTCGAGCTCGTTCATGCTTCGAAAGGCACATTAGGCCATTGGTCCCGGTTGTTACTGCAACCGTTTTAACCCACCAATCTGCATTGGGCCGCCGTGGTGGTGATATGACCCAAACTGTGTTTCTCCCGTGCAGGAAGTTCTGTGCCCAGCAGTGGGACGTATATGGGCTGGTGATGATGATTATGAAGATTTCTTTATACAGTCCACTTCCAAAAACCTCATCCATACATCACGTTTTCTTCTTGTCGCATTTTTTTAGCTTCATTACATTTGCTTTGAAATGGTTTTTGCGGTTTAATATTCCTGTATAAAAATCCCTGTCAGTGTATGGTATTGCCGTGTCCTTATATACGTCAGGCCCATCAATCAGGATTGCTCTCCTTTGTCCCGCGGTATTTGCAGTTCACTGCTGCCAGTCGACAATGTACCGCTTCGGATTCATGCACCTCAATTATGTACTTTAGTGAGCGAGTGTAGGACGGGAGGTCAGTTCAAAAAAGCTGTTTTATAATTAAAACTATGTAAAATACCTTTTTGTTTTCAAAAAATAGACAATAACAGTGTCATTTTCTAGGTAGATAGTTTTTTTTTTAAAAAAAATAACGGTTTCAAAGTGTTTCATCTTATATTAAGAGGATAAGTAATGCTCTCTAACTTCATAACGTCGGACACGAACAATAAGAATATCCCTTTTTGTTGAAGTGTGACTTGCGTTGATATTCTAGAAGCAAGATAATATTGATACCTCCTCTTCCCTCTATTTACACTGTATACCCTTTACAATATGATAGGGCGGCCTGATCTACCGACACGCACCCTGCTAGAGGGTTTTTTGTGCATTTTGTTATAACAGCTTGTTTAAATTCTTTCAATGTGCCTACAATATCAAAAATTTAATAAAACTAAAAGTAACTTTGAAAGAATTCAAGCTACTAAAGAGTAGACACTCACACTCACACTCACACTTAGTAACATACGTCTGAATTTGTAACTTGGTTTGAGTAAAAATAAATTGGTTTTACCTTGAACCCTTGCCAGGCTCGGCGTCCACTCGACAATACAATATCTATCGAGGTTGATGTGTGGGTACACCCTCTACCCACACATTAATTATTGTTGATAGATATTGCGACTTTACTTACGATGGCATTAGAGAATTAAGTAAATCATAAGTCACTGACAAAACTCATTATAGGGCAGACACAGCACGCAGAACGGATCTTCCGTTCTCGTTGGGGCGTAAAAGCTCAAACATGTTTGCAGATCCACTAATTTGCTATGAATACTTAAATTTGTACTTAAGCTCCCAGTCTAAGAATACAAACGGTCACACCCGTATCTAAACACGGAGGAATACTGTGGTACGGAGGTACGTAATTAACTGTAGTATGTCTTGTGACGTGTTTATTCGTTAACAAATTCTAAATATTTACCCACTTCACATAAACCTCATATAAACTTAAGTATTAAATTATTAGTGGTACTAGTTATCGAAACAAAAATACATAATAATGTTAATAATATTCATACACTCACTCACACCTGTTTATCTCGCCTAAAGTTAAAGCTTGTGATACTAAGAAAAATATAGATTTTTTTTTATTTTTTTTTACACTCACACCTATTATCTAGCCCAAAGTAAGCATCATTAAGAGCTTGTGTTATGGATACTAGATAACGGAGAAATAATGATAATAATATGTATATAAATATTAGAAATATACTAAATAAACATATAAACATCCATGACTCGTAAACAAATGTTCGTACTCATCATACAAACATTTGTTCCTACCGGGATTCGAACCTGGGACCTTTTGACCGAGTAGCCTGGGGTACAGACCACTCGGCCAAGCGGTCGTCTAATATATTATAAATATAAAAATATATTTATAATATATTAAAAAATAATTATAATTTATTTTTTAATATTATTTATTATTTTTAATATTTTTTTAATAATTTAAAAAGTTATTAAAATAATAATATATATAAAAATATTACAAATATACTAAATAAACAATTATAAATATCTAAAACTTGTGAACAAATGTACTCAACATTTTTTTATACCACTAAGTTGGCAATCAAGCATACGGTCCACCTGATGGTATGCGGTTACCGTAGCCTATGGACGCTTGCAACACCAGGGGTATCACTTGCGCGTTGTCGACCCTGTAAAAACCTTGTAAGAACCCCATGCTGTACTCGTTCGAGAATACCTCTGCAGGGAGCTCATTCCACAACCTGAGCGTACGGGGGAGAAAGTTTCTCTGAAACCGTACAGTACGTGACCACTTTGGTTCCAATTTGTGAGGATAAACTCCCTGCCGGTGGCGAGTGGTGCGATGATAGAACATAAGCATACATACAAACATCTGGCCCTAGCGGAATTCAAACTGAGTAATCTGTATAGTTGTCAGCTGGCGCTGATCCGATTCGCGGGAGGCGACTAGGTAGAAGAAGGCGGCTTTATGCCTGACAACATCTGCCATGGTCAGATGCGATGTGTGACGTGATGGGGCCCCGTCACACACAATGCCCCAGCGCGTGAAGTGTGTCCATCGTTTCCTGGGGACACTCTTCGGAGGAGTTGTCTGCCGATGCTGGCGCACCAAGAGAACGTTGACGGAGTTCCTCGCGTGCTGCGTCATTACGGCATTTGGGATACTGTCAGTTTTTAGTCGGTATACTGCAGCCCGTCAAGCAGGAGTCCGACATAACCCTGGTGTGGCCCCTTATCACTGCCAGGGTACCCATGAAGGGTTTTCTGACAAAAAAGTAGCCTGTATAGTAAGGGGTACAGCTATGCGATTCTCTAAAGTCAGCAGCCTAGAATTAGAGGTTGTGGTAGTGCTGTCATACCTTTGACGCTTACGTGTCGACGACGAGCAGGGGATGGGGTGGAACTGGAACTGGAGAAAGAAGTCATTATGATGAATTAACACTCAAAAAATATCGACTGTACTTCATGACGTATAACTAAAACAGCGAGGAAGAGAGATACACAGCCAAGAGATTGATATAGAGATTAATAATAGGGAATATATCTAACGCGCAGCGTTGTGCTCAAGCATCAAAATCGATGGCGACTCGCCGTCTTGCCAGTTGTCAAGCTCGATGTCCAATATTTCGGTCGATAATAAAACATAACTATAGCTCTAGCACGAATACTTTTAAATTTCGAATACCCATTGTATCGAATAGTTACGTTACCTTTTGTCTGGCTTTTGTTTGAAATTTTAAGCGTGCGTGAACGATACGATTACGATTCGAAATTTTAAAAATGTTCGTGCTAAGGGTACTGTTCTATTCAGGTGTGAAACGCTACCCCGACGAATTTTTCGTCGGTTGCCGATAGACCCGAAAGTCCGTTCTACAAAACACCACATAAAAGAATTTAATGGTGGATAATAATGTCATTACTGGTTCATGGTTACTGTTTTCGTGACCAAGCGGATATTTTATCTGATGTTACTAAACCAGGACTTTTTATTTGCCGGCGAAATGTTCATCGACAAAAATTTTGTAGCTCGCAAAACAATACTTGAGCCATGCTTGAAATAAAAAATTTTATTTTTTATTTTTATTTTTAAAGAAATTAATATCGAAATAAAATTATGTTAGCCGTTGGTAAATTTCATGAATTGGTGAAACACTGTTAATGAAGCAATAATTTATCCAAAATTATTTGCTAAACGTTAGGGTTCCGATTCTGAGAAATAGCTATGTTACAATAGAGTAGTTTCCAAGTTTCTCTTATTTCATTTAGAAATAGTATGTCAACAGTTGATAAATATTGCAGCAGCTATAGTATATCTTCAATCAATAGTTTCATAGATATAGCGATTTGTTTAAGGGGATTTGTTGGTTACAAGTAGTCAAAAAATGCTCTATAGAAAATGTTGCGAAACAGTAACGTAATACTTTACTAGGGGCCACCGAAAATCAGGTGACAGACTTCTAAGGTGACAAGACATTGACATGACAGTAGATAGAAAACAGACGGACGGACTTGACTCCCGATTCCCGACTCCTCACCGACGAAGACGTAACAAAGTGGACCTATTTTATAATTTATAATTTATTTATTTGTATTTTATTATTAGTTCTTTGTAATTTATGCGTTTACAGGGAAAGTGGTTATAAATTTGGCTAAACGTGGCAACTTTTGTCACGTTTAATATGAGCAAAATATCATTTTGTAGGTACATGTGTTTTAAATGAATTTTGCAATATTTATTCAACCGATTTTAAAAAATTCTTAGCCACATGTTTGATACCAAACAAAAAAAATATTTTTCAAAGCATTTTTTGGATAAAATAACTCGAATTTTTGAAATGATTCTAGAAAATGTTTATCCGTTTTCGAATTATATTATCCGTCAAAATGTGTGCAGTAAAGGCTAAGATGCTAAATCTATGTTGAAGACTTTTCGATGATAAAAATCATTTCTTAATTCAAAAATTGACACTTCGTTTAAAATGATATGTCTCAGTTTTTCTAACAGACAATATTTTGTATTTTAACAAAAAAAGTTTTCTATATCCAAAGATAACCCTCATAATGCGACTGATTTTCCTGTGTGAAAAAATGTATGCTCTATGCTAATCAAATTATACCATCGACCCTGTGACACAGATTTGTTCGTGCAATTATGAACTCTAAGGTATAAACATTTTTTGACCGCAATGGTACATTCGTACCTATAAGAGTTGCGTCATAAACTCAGTCCTATAGAGGCTGATATTGATAAATCACCAGTACAACTTACAGCATACATGCTGGAAGCTGTACAGACACAGTTCACAATCTGTTTCGTCAATAACTTGGCAACGCTCAAACAATGTAGATGCTGTCGAAACTTAAGTGTGCTCTTGCAGCTTTACATGGCAACATTGACTTGAAGTTTCTTGTGTAACTAAACGGTTTTGGTTGGCAACTAAATATCTTTTACGAACTTGCCATCAGAATTTCTCTATGTCAATAAATAGACTTACTACATGGGGAATGCTGATGCCTATAGACGCTCACCTTAAGCACTACTCAAGCGTTATTACCGTAGCATAGAGACGCTCGTAGCACCTTGAGCACTACTCACGCGTTGTCACCGTAGCTAATAGACGCTCGTAGCACCTTGAGCACTACTCACGCGTTGTCACCGTAGCTAATAGACGCTCGTAGCACCTTGAGCACTACTCACGCGTTGTCACCGTAGTTAATAGACGCTCGTAGCACCTTGAGCACTACTCACGCGTTGTCACCGTAGCTAATAGACGCTCGTAGCACCTTGGGCACTACTCAATCGTTGTTACCGTAGCCTATAGACGCTCGTAGCACCTTGAGCACCACTCACGCTTTGTCACCGCAGCTTAAAGACGCTCGTAGCACCTTGAGCACTACTCACGCGTTGTCACCGTAGCTAATAGACGCTCGTAGCACCTTGGGCACTACTCACGCGTTGTTTCCGTGGCCTATGGTTATCAAGAGAAAACGTTACGTTGATTGCAAAGGAGACAAGTACCCCTCCTCCCTGAGCATAATTCTAAAGAAGTCGAGCTACTATGTAAAATTGTTATGCCTCTAAGATTTTTATTTCACATCATAGGAAAAGCACTATGAATATTTTTGTGAGTAGAAAAGTTTTATTTACCATGGTTTACGTACTATTTATTTATTTATTGGCTTACTAACATAAGATACAGTAGGTTAAACTTATATTATTGTTTAATTAATTATTACATTTCTTGCTAAAAATATCTTCCATTTTGGCTATTCGCCTTGGCCTTCCTAAAGGCTCTATAAATACACAATAATTACAGAAGCTCGAAATATTAAAAAAAAATCACGTGAAACAAAACTTCCCCCGTATTATTATTGCCTTAGACAACTTGATAAATAGACAAATATATTACGCTAACTAGGAAGATATAAAATTTTCGTTTATTTTAAAAACAATGGCTATTTCAATCTGTGACGTCAGTTAAAATAATTAAACCGAATTGGTTTATAGTTAATAGCTTTAAAGGAAATTTGGTTTATAGCCTAAAAGGAAATTAATGCTTCATAAGATTTCTAATTTTCATTATCATTAGTTCGTGCTTCGAAAGGCACGTTAAGCCATTGGTCCCGTTTCTTACTGTAACCGCTTTAACCCACCAACCCGAATTGGCTCAGCGTGTTGGTGTTATGGCCCAAATTCCTCATGTGTTTCCCGTGGTACAAGTATAATAATATCAGTAGATTTTTTGTCATTCTTTCAATAGCTGATACCGATATCGGGTTTCAAAGTCAACAGAATCCTTTTAACATTAACGCCGCCCAATTTACGAGAGGTCACTAACTTGGCTGCTATACTATAAAACATTTATATTTTAACTACACTCTAGTTTGGCGAAGGCAATTAGCTGCGGGTGGTACCTAAAATTATGTTCCGTTGAAATCAATTGGTTTACTCCAACTACTCAATCTTGGTCCGCCAATTAATGGTCCATTACAAAAGCTAACCGATCTCTCCGCTAATGCTATTGAGATCTTTGACGCTGGCAAATTAGTTTTTCCTTTACAAAGTGTGTGAATTTGTTTGGCAATAGCGAATAAAGAAAATAGGAATCTTGAAGAAAGTGTTATTTGATGAAAACCGCATCAGTGTAAATCGTTTTCAAAATTTCAATATGAATACCTGTATAAATTTACTTTCTTAATGAGAGTCGATTCAGTAGGCAACAAAATCAGGGTATAAATTTTGGCGTTGCAGCTATATATCTGTGTAATAATTCCAAAATTTAATTACACCACCCGATAGCTAAAGGACAAAAGAATAAACAACACAAAAAAAAATAATGATAAGAAAAATAATAATTGTACGAGCTATCATACAGTTTTCATAATTATACAATAAAATATCGCTAATTTCAGTGTATAATAGCCAGAAGAACAATCAACATACTTTATTGTCGTATGTTACATTGGTAATATTGAAACATGGGAAAAATCAACACAAGAACCGTTTCTAGGCTACCACACTCTCCACGATGCCCCTTCCGTGCAAGCGTGCAAGATCAAGGATGGCAAACATGAAAACTGCAATTAGGGCTGTCTAATCTTTTTTTTTTATATACAACTAGATGACGAACAAGCTGACGGCCCACCTGGTGGTAAGCGGTTACCGCCGCCTATAGACACCTGCAATAACAAGGAAAAGTCATTTGATATTGCAGGTACGTTGTCATCCTGAGGCCTAAGATGAAATGCCGTCCATGCCCAGTAATTACACTGGCTACCTTTCCCTTCAATCCGAAACACAGCGAACTGTTTCACGGCTGAAATAAGAAAGGCGGTGGTACCTACCCAGGCGACCCTACATATGGGCCTACCACTTAGTAATCTGCCATCATATGAACAAATATTAAAACAGTGTATTTTTAGCAGTCACTCAAACTGGTCGTTTCCTTTACACCTTTCACTCGACCTCTCAGCATCATTCACACTCTCCCAGCATAGCAGTCATAGCATCCAAACCCTCAGCATTTGTTAGTGTTGGAGTTACGCCTAACATTAAAAGGTCCTTCGATCCTAAGCACTAGTTTGAGCGTTTCGGTCTTAATGTCGTGTGAAACCAAGTAAACGTCTCGCGGACAGTAAAGTGAACTAGTGAATCATTACAAGCATTCCGGCGCAGGCCAGGAGGCTTGTTCTTATAGCATCTCAGCGCGGGCTTGAAGGCTCGTGGTCTACGTTACTTATAACGTATTTTTGATAGGACAATTTTTTGATTATAAAGAGTTGTAGAATACAATTTGATTGTTTTAATTTGACATTTTATTTTTACTTATTATCATCATTATTGTTTTTATTAAATACTGACCAATTTGTACGCCGTAATAGGGCAAAAACATGTAGGACGAAATGTTTTAATATTGTGACCTCTGCATTTTAATGTATACTCCTGTTTTGACAAATTATATTTCGTCGCTTCATTCGAAGATATAATCATTAACAACGTATTCCCTTTAACCTACAGGCAACCTCACACGTCTTTAAAGAGTATCTTAGCCGATAAAAAAGAGAAATAACTTCACTCGGCTGTCATCTAGTGTCAAGTTTGTTATTCCTTTTTCGTGCGAGGCAATGTGCGCGTCAAAAATGTCATAGCGCACTGCACAGAAAAAAAGCAACGCTACGAAAAGTAGATAATGAAGAGTGAAGTAATTGTGTTTTAGTGTTTGGATAATTTTTACATTTAAATACTGACAAGAAAAGTCGAGATTGACTGATTCATTGACCTTACTCAAAGTTCGTTCGATCATCTATAAATGCATTAAAATTATGATCAAGTAAAACCCACGGCCGTGTCCACGATAAAGCCACATCCTCATGATCTTAAACAAAGCACTGCAAATGACTCAACACCACATGAAGTGAAGCGGAAAGAAGAGTCCATATGTGGAGACAGCTAGTGCAGCTTGGAACATACTGTATGAAACCTGACGTGACTAGGATGGTTCTTAGCTTTAATTTATGAAGATCAGTTCAGGCGTTTAACACAAAAACGCTGTTTGTTGTTATGGTGGCAGACTTCCATAGATTAGTAGCTAGCCAGGGGGACTTAGGAAAGCTCTGCCACCAACCAAAACCCAGTTGGAAATTCTGCCTCCACGAGAATCGAACCCTGGTTCTGTAGATCTGAGGTGGATGGCATCAACCACTAGACCACAAAGGTGGAATCAAAGAGTTACTGTCACCGTGTTAACATATTACTATTACCTATTATAAGGTCTATGGCGTTGACATTATTAGAATTGGATTGGAATCGTTGTTTTTTTTTTACTTAAAAATATGTGGTAACAAACATAGTACTGCAGTATGATGTGTAAACATAATCGGGATGCAGCTATTTCAATTGAACATTAAACAATCAATTGAAATATTAATAGTTCACCTGTCTAAACAAACGCTACATGTTAGACTAATGCGTAAATCCCGTAATCAAACAAATTTATCGATGTTCATTAACTCGATTGATTCCGATGCCGATTTAATCAACTGGATAGCTCTTCTGTAAAATATACACCTATTATTAACCTTAGAGGAAATGTCAAACACAATAATTGGAAGCCCGTCAAGTGGTTTTGGCCACAGTCAAGATTTCAAGGCAGTAATATAATTCTTTTATACTCGTAACAGGGTAACTCTTGACCCTCATTTCACTTAATGGAAAGTGATGAAAAGGTCGAAGATGGAAGCTACCTTAATTCATATTCCTCAACCACAGAGAAGCTGTTAACATTACTGTTATGGTGACTACTTAGGTAGTCTCAAAAACAAGACCACCTACTTAGGGGGTTTAAATTATTAAGGTTTGTTTTATCATTCTGGAACCAAAGTGGTCGCGTACTGTACGGTTTCAGAGAAACTTTCTCCCGCGTACGCTCAGGTTGTGGAATGAGCTCCCTGCAGAGGTTTTCTCGAACGAGTACAGCATACGGTTCTTCAAAAAAGGCGTGAAAAGGTTTTTGGGTCGGCAACGCGCACGTGATACACGCTTGTAACAAGCGTCTATAGGCTACGGTAACCGCTTACCATCAGGTGGGCCGTATGCTTGATTGCCACCTTAGTGGTATAAAAAAAACTAATCGTGTTTCATTGTGGATCTCATCGGTGGCGTAGTGGTCTGAGCGCTTTTGTATCGATTATAAAACAAAACAAACTTCCGGTCGATCCCGGGATCGGTAGATAAAAATTTGAAATCTCAAGCTGTTCCGTGCTTCGATAAGCACACTGAGCCGTTGGTTCCGGTTGTTGCTGCAATCACTTTGGCCACCTGATGGTAAGCGGTTACCGTAGCCTATGGACGCTTGCAATCCACGCCCACATTATGCCAGTTTAGCGTTATGTAAAACGAAGTGAATAGAATCAAATAAATAAAACAGAAATCATTGGAAATAAATATGTCTAATGAAAATAAAATAATTAAAGTGAACAGCAAAAAATTAAATGACTTGGGCAGGGTATCCCTAAAAGCGGCGTTGTCCTGTTTTACTATCGAAAAAAGTTTTCAGACATAGATGATATCAATTAGTTCATTAATAGGCACCATAAGTAGAATACCCAGATCCTACAATCTCACCGACAAAAATGAAGTGAATATAATCGAAATCAAATAAATAAAACAGAAATCATTGGAAATAAATATTTCTAATCAAACTAAATAAATAACAGTAAAAAGCAAAAAATTAAATGACTTGGGCAGGGTATCTCCGAAAGAGGCATTGTCCTGTTTTACTATCAAAAAAACTTTTCACAAATAGATAATGACAATTAGTTCATTAATACGCACCATAAGTAGAAGACCCAGATCCTACAATCTCACAGTCCACCCCTGAATAAGCACACTAACCATATTGCTTCTTCTGCGTGAGTAATTTTACCTCCTCATACTTATTTCGCCGCTTGTATAACGAAGTGTGTTCTTCATGATTCCCTCGGGCTGTTTCTTTTATCGAACATTTTGTTTACGAGTCTATTTGGCATATTTCTATTGTTTTTATAAGCATTGCTATCTATATTTCTACGTTATCTAATATCCATATCACAGCCTCTTATTGATGCTTCATTTAGGCTATACTTTAAGCTATATAATAATTATACCATATGGAAAACGCAGTCCTTTCGTTCGGCATACATTATAGTAGTTGCTGTTGTGTGAGTTTCCATCGAATTGAAAATAAAACGTTCGTAATCGTGATAACTGTCAAATTGCATGAAACATTTTTTTCGGTTCGCTTCAATTGAAACTTAGGTACACCAAGAGTACTGAAACTAGAGGTAACAAATACAGTATGGGGCTCCTTAAAGAAAGGCGTGGAATAAATTACATGGTCGGTAAAGCATTAATAATACTAGAGGATACCCCCTGCAAGCGTCCATAGGCTGCGTTACCACTTACCGCAAGACTGGTCATTGCTTGATTGCCGCAATCGCCAAAATTCTATCCAATTTGAGATATAATTAATGTGTAGCAAAATCTAGAGGTAAAATTTCTGTTTAAAATAAAAATGAACACCTCTTAAATTATGTACATTCTACCACGTACTGTTAGAACAATGGAGCTAAAAATAATACCCATATATCTCTAATGATGATCTATCCGACGCAAGCACCGTAATGAGCTATAAATGTCTTGGAAATAATTTATGGTGCCCATGTTGATTCACTAAGGAGAGCTCTGCGAGTTTGTGTTGATTGCTGTTAAATTTATTGTGTGCCAATTTGAGTTTTAAGCTAAGCGCAAATACCGCGTAAATTGGGTGGTGCATTACTGGAGAAATAGATTATGTTACTCCATCAAGTTTCCGGCATGACTTGATTATCTAATCTGTGGCATGACACCTGCTTACTTGTATGCCTTTTTGTGACTTTTACTAACAATTTTGTGAACCTTAGTATAACATTATTTTCTAAAGAGGAGGAAAGGTACCCTTTGGACCGCAAGATAGAGGATAGGGCAGAAGGGTATGTTTATACTGCGCTAGCTATATTCAGGTCTTCTTTTGTATCCTTACTATGACACGGAGTCCTTTAAAGGACGCTGCATGCATCGAAACCAATAATTTAATTATAAATATCAAGAACACCTTTTTAATCATGGTTGTATCCTTGAGGGTATTATGTGAATGAAACCTCTTTGCGCAATTCGTTGCCTTTTTATTTTAAGAAAACAGGCTAAGTATCTATAATCAAGCGTCTACCTGTTGCCGTTATCAATATCGAGCAAAAACAAACAAAAAAATCACGTTTGTTGTATGGGAGCCCTCTTAAATATTTATTTTGTTCTATTAATTAGTATTTGTGGTAATAGCGGCAATAGTAGTGTAATTACTGGGCATGACGGCATTTCATCTTAGGCCTCAGGATGACAACGCACCTGCAATATCAAGTGATTTTTCCTTGTTATTGCAGGTGTCTATGGGCGGCGGTAACCACTTACCATCAGGTGGGCCGTCAGCTTGTTTGTCATCTAGTAGTATAAAAAAAAAAAAAAAAAAAACAGAAATACATTATCTGTGAAAATTTCAACCGTCTAACTATCACGGTTCATGACATACAGCCTGGTGACAGACGGATGGAACTGACGGACAACGGAGTCTTAGTAATAGGGTCTCGTTTTACACTTTCGGTACGGAACCCTAAAAAGAAACTGCCTGTCCACCACTACTACTGTATAAGAAATTTATGCACATTATTCTTTAAACGAAAGGCCATCTCTTTCTACCTTAGTCACAAAAATGAGACAGCCTCAGCTTTAAGTCAGCCCTTAATTAAGTAACTACCCTGATATGAGAAATGGAATTCAGCAAGTTTATTGCTTAATCAATGCAGCTTTGTAGGCAACACCAACACACTGTTTTTGTATACTGGCAACATAATTATAATACGCTCTTGCTCTGGAAACATAGGCCCATAAGCTGTCCATCTTTTGTGCTACCAATACTGGGCTATTAATTGTAACATTGCGGTCCCAGCTAACCTACAGTCCACTACTATCGCCGGGGACAATGACGTCATTTATATCCCTACCCATTTACTCAGACCATGAATGTCCTCTAATCCCGAGGATCCGATGACGAGCCTGCTCTAGCACTAGTCACATTTGCCAGTACATATGACAGCACATCAAGTGTAACTGTTGCACTACGAAAGCCGCCTATATTACGAACGGAGTAAAGGCGATCTCAAGGTAAAACTGTTACGCTTGATGTGCTGTCGACTGTACCTTACTCGTGCGGATGCTGGAGTAGCTGTCATCGCATGCTATGGACTTTTTTTGGGATCCTCTAAATTGGCATAATGTTTTTTTTCCTAATATACTTTGGCATAACGAAAATCGCATATTGTTTTTACGCATAATATCACCTAGTCGTAATCGTTATTTTGCATAATACATATTTTTGCAAAATTGTAATTTAGACTAATGTAATTAAACATAATTGCAATTTGCATAATGGTTTTAGGCGTAATGTAAAGTCGTATAAATGAACATGTATTTGAGTAGGTACATAAAAATGAGGCACATGCCTAATAGTAGGTTAGGGTGCGGCGGGGGTGGCCTTCGGGCCATCCTTAAGCCGCCGACATGTTTATTTTAAATACGAAAAGTGTTTTATTAGAGCAATGTGTAAAATTGAGTAATAATGTTGTTGCCAGTATTCACTATGGTTTTGTATCATAATGCCTTTTTATAATTATGGTTTAGTATATTATGCTTAAATATTGTTATGCTGATGATAGTTATGACTTAAAGAATTATACTGAAATTTTTATGGTTAAATAGGATTATGCATATTAATATTATGCGTAATTACACTATGCCAATAATTATATTATGGCTTAAAATTTTATGCATTCTTTTTACACCAGGGAACCAATTTTTCACCTCAGGACATCAGTAGTTGACGTGGAGTCATTTGCATTCAAAGAGTAACGGGGCCAGTACATCCACGAGCGCTAAGATGTATACACTGACATCAAGACAACCTAATCTATACAGAATAAGCACAATTGTTTGTTATCGATGACGTTTAAGCACGTCACTGCGTATCGATACAACGTTATACGTGTTTGTATTCTATTCAACTTTGCGATGTCATGTTTGTGTTGCGAGATGAAAAGGAGTTGGGAATGAAATAGATCGCGAAACAAGGGAGTATGTCGTATTTACTTGGCTTGTGGATATGGTGATAGGAAGAACATGGGATCGGGTATTTCTATTTACGACGGTAAAGTGAAAATAACTATCTCATTCTAAGCTAAGAAAAATAATAGTAAGATATCTAGGGTAGAAGGGGGTAACTTTCAAACGAGTCTGTTTATGTGATTATAGAAAAAGATTCAGAGCACATACTCGGTACCTAGCACTCTCAGCTTACATAAAAAATAACTGTTATCCTTGTCTCTCATCGAAACTTAAAGATTCCTGTCCACGGGCAGATTAGACGTCATATAAACTCGGTAGATTACTAACTCTACTACTATTTTTTTTGGTACACTAATGTCTCACACACAATTCATTAGCACATTATCATTTCACAAGCAACATTTGTCAATGTTTCATTAGGCAAACTAATGCTTTAACAAGGACATCAAAACGCAAACATGCATATATGACAAGCAGGCCTTTCAAAAATGCATTATTAATTAAATTTTTAAAAGACATACTGACATGTCAACAAGTTACAAAAACCAAAAATAATATTTCGCAAACAATTTGTTTGACTAAATTTCAATCACAAACTTTTTGTTTACTAAAATTTCTTCTGTTTCTCGTTTGAAATGTTTTCTTGTTGTTGTAGTTTTGTGTAATGGATACTAGATACACATGCATGCAGCATGCAAGCAGGCATGCAGCATGCAAGCAAGCATGCAAGCAAGCATGAAGTATTCTGGCAAAAATAAAAGCAGCATGCAACCATGCAGCATGCATGGCTTCTGTCACGGCTCCGGCGCTGCGGCGCTCCGCCGGTCACACGCGACCTTATCGTCACAGATGGTTTTTGCCCACCATCAAAACCACCTGCTCCTCAGCTCGCGGGCCGCCTTGCCCCTCCGCGCCTTCTCGGGCTTAAATTACACTCTAGGTAGGTAGTGGTAGGGTAGGGCAGACAAGACTACGTGGTGTCGGTTTTACAGCGATATATTTCTGCCACTGAATTTTAAAACGGAACGGTAGTTTAGGTTCATAAGACAAGATTTTTGTTAAATTATTTCAAATGTAATTGAAACTGTCTCCGGATAAAATGATTTTCTTAACAATAAGTCTTATAATAACTAAGCTTTATGATATTGATAACAAAAGCAAGATAAACCTTCTTTTAAACATATGTTTTAGGACTAACAATATTATTATAAACCACCATTCGATCTAACATACATTATACAATATAACACTTAGGATATGTGACTTTATAGCAAGAAAAATTATGATATCTAATTAGTATAGCACCCGATCTTATGACACAAAAGCATTAGAACTAAAGACGATTAGGTAATATACTATTTCGTATACGCGAATATTATGAAAAGTGATGATTATAGCAAACGTGTAAGGGTTATAGCAAAATTAAGTTAAACTGGCCATAATGATGTTTCATAACAAAACTTCTTTCATTTTTTTTTAATTTAGAATTTTGCCTGATATATAATATAAAAGACTTTTACGTACTTCAAACGAAATTGGCACTAATTAAAATTCTTAATGAACAATTTCATTTCCTTCCTGATTCTATGGAACACAAGCTACGCTTTGTTTTTTGCAACGCTCTAATGTCCTACGCAACAGAGCTTAAATTCGAACTGCAAGTAACGTCACCTTGACTGAGGGACTAGACATTTTGGATATATTTTAAGCCATGAGCCTTGAAGATTGTGTGCCATTTTTTGGGCACAGAGTCAGTACTCAGTAGTGCTTTGAGCGTCTATAGGCTGCGGTAATGATTTACCATCAGGCGGGTCAACCCATATCGTATGTAAAAAAGGCTCATACTTATATTTAGAAAGTTAATCATTTGATTGTGATGAGATCAGTGAACTGAAATTTAATGTTAGTGGTTGCATAGCAGAATTAGGGTCAATATTAATTGTTCGCACGTTATGTGATTCTTCTTAAGTTCTTTCCATGTTAACAGGCTAGTAATTCTTTTAATGGCTTTTGTTAATTTGTTATATTTTAAATGTAAAGTGTAGAGCTAGTATGAGTAGCTCGGTGGCGTTGTGGTAAAGCACTCTGGTTTGATTTCGAAAACAAATCAACTTTCGCCATGGTCGATCCTGGTATGGGTCAAATAAAATTGTAATCTGCAACTCCTTAGGCAGTACTTAGGAAAAACTTTAATCCGTTAGTGCCGGGGTTACTACAATAGCTTTAACCCACCAACCCAGATTGAGCCAACGTGGTGGTGTTGAAGGCCAAACTTCTCACGTATCTCCCCCTTGTTTGAAGGCCTGTACCCAGCGGTGAGACCTATGGGTACAGGCTGGTGATGATGACTAACTACACTGGGTTGCCACGCGTTGTACCCGTAGCCTATACACGCTCGTAGCACCTTAGACACTACTCACGCCTTGTGACCGTAGCCTATAAACGCTCGTAGCACTTTTGACACTACTCACGCGTTGTTACAGTAGCCTTTAGACGGTCGTAGCACCTTGGGCACTACTCACGCGTTGTTACAGTCGTCTATAGGCGCTCGTAGCACTTTGGACACTACTCATGCGTTGTTACAGTAGCCTTTAGACGGTCGTAGCACCTTGGGCACTACTCACGCGTTGTTACAGTCGTCTATAGGCGCTCGTAGCACTTTGGACACTACTCATGCGTTGTTACAGTAGCCTTTAGACGGTCGTAGCACCTTGGGCACTACTCACGCGTTGTTACAGTAGTCTATAGGCGCTCGTAGCACTTTGGACACTACTCATGCGTTGTTACAGTAGCCTTTAGACGGTCGTAGCACCTTGGGCACTACTCACGCGTTGTTACAGTAGCCTATAGACGCTTGTAGCACCTTGGACACTACTGATGTCTAGCCTAACCGGTATAAATCAAGCAAAGGCGTTATATTGTCAGCATAGGATGTATGTCACCATTTTTTGCGGGGAGAAATTTGTGCCTTACTTGCCATAAAAACCTAAAGTGCAGTTAAAAATAATCGCGACTTAGTTTGCTACAGTCATCTGTTCAACAAGTGAGCAAAGTTGTTTTTTGGCGCGAGTGCGGATATAAAATTAGTATGAGTTTATTTACGAGCGTGGCGAGAGATTTTAAAAAAGTCTTCTGCATACTGAGAGATTTAAAGGCAAGAGACTCTACGGAAATTGAAACTCGTGAGAAACAAGAACAAGTTATCCAAGGAAAAAGTATTGTCGTGTTGAAAGTAGCATATGTGATAATCCCGACTATTTTATTCTACCTTTGTGCCAAATTGGCAATTGATTTCATTATTGGGCATGGAAGACATTAAATTTTGGGTCTCAGGATGACCTGCATTACCAAATATTTTTTACTTCTTATTGCAGGTGTCTATAGGCGACGGTAACCATTTAACACCAATTGGGGTGTCAGAATGTTTGTCATATAATTGTATAAATAATAATAATAATTATATCTGTTTACGCGCCTACTTAATTCCATCCGCAACGCGTCAGCCGTACGTTTTAAGGATGACATCCATCTACAGGAATCATTTTTGTGTGCGACCTTTGAGATTGGCTACCGAAGGGACAACATTATTTATTACAAACTATTTAAGATCTAAAGATATTGTAAAAGAATTTTCATTAAAAGGGTTAAAATAGTTACAAAGTTATTTTTAATCCTTCAACGCGTCCTGGAGACGCGACAATATCCTTTAGCCAATCTAGCGTGATTCAGCAATAAACATACATGCATCCAAGCTTTACCTTTGCATCAAAATATTTTTTCATTTTAATGCTTTGGAGCTGCTTTTTGCAAGTCGCAAAGAGAGTGGAACTAAAATCAATAGTGAAACTTGCATTTGTTCCTTTTTCCATAGATTTTCATGTTCTATTTATTGTACATATAACATACATAGTTGAGAATCCTGCAGTTAACTTACTTGTGTTATTTCAACTGCACAATTATAGCGATACATTGGAAAAGTTCGCACTTTTAAATGATATGTCCTATGTCGCGTAAAGAAATTACGCCTCCGAAAATCAGATATAAATTTCTTGATCTAGATACGTGTCTAACAACATTTAGTTTTCGGAACGACCACTTTAAAATAAGTTAAAAGGCTTAAGATTATTGGTAAACGATAATTTGTATTAAATAGGTATTATATTCATATTCGCAGTCGTGTAGAAGTGATTTTTTTGTATTCCTTTATTTAATTTTGTGAATGAAATCTTTTGTATTTTCGCTTACTTAACACGCGCCATCGCTTTTTTGTCTTTTTTCCTCCCGCTGAGTCAGTAACATCTCTATCCCTATCTGTACCCCTAGCACGAACATTTTTAAATTTCGAATTGTTATCGTTCGTTCACGCACGCTTAAAATTCCAAACAAAAGCCAGAGAAAAGCTAACGTAACTCGATACGATGGCGATTCGAAATTTAAAAGTGTTCGTGCTATTCTGTTTCAGGTGAAACAACGTTTCGATAGATCACCTTAATATTTACTTTTATCGAGTCTAGCAAATCTCAGTCTATTTCGGTTGCAAATCGTGATAGTTAATTGGTTTTTTTTTAAAGTCACCTCAATAGTATGCCAACTTCATTTTGCTGAAAAACTTTGATGTGTCATTTTCTTTTCATCTTCACCATCTATTGAACTTTTAATTCTCAATGCCGCAGTAGCTGCTGTGACTGGGTAAAACACAAGGAGTGGGTCTTGGTATTGCTTGGGTCATTAAGTATTTTTTTTTTTATAGAATCTTTATTGTAGGGTGAACTGGAGTAATTATGAACGCAGGGTAACTTCGAACGCGGCTATCTAAATCATGATAAAAAGATATCGAGCCTATTGCCAGAGTCAAAACATAGAATTCCTGTTAGCCCACAGAAAGAGATAATCAACTGTCCTTTGCCCAAAAAATTCTACGTTCGGAATTACCCGCTCTCCCATACCATGGTAGTTTATTCACTGTGCGTGCTACACGAGTTCATCAGTAATAGCTTTCAAACAGGAATTGAAAGTGCACCTTTCTAATTTATTGTGAGTATGAGGTATTGAGGAGCTCGGTGTCGTAGTGGTTTGAGCGCTCTGGTTTCGTTTACGAAAGCAAAGCAACTTTCGCCATGGTCAGTCCCGGGATGGGTCAACCAAAATTTCTAATCTCGAGCTCCTCCGTGCTTCGGACGGCACGTTAAGCCGTTGGTCCCGGTTATTCCTGCAACCGCTTAACCCACTAACCCGCATTGGGCCAGCGTGGTGGTTTTATGGCCCAAGCTCCTCGGGTGTTTTTCCCATGTAGGAAAGCCTGTGCCCAGCAGTGGGACGTATATAGGCTGGTGATGATGATGATGATAATGAGGTATCTGTGTATTATATGTAGGTATATTGTGTATAATATTATTATGGTAATACTTATGGTATATCATTTTGTAATGTTAATCTCATAAGTAATTATTATTTCGTGTATTATTTTTATTACTTTCGTGGACAAAATCCCCGCTTGTACGTACTTTTACACTAAGGCTAGGGTTGCCTGGAAGTGATCTCTTTTAGAGATAAGCTCACCCCTGTACATGTGTTTTCATGGTGTATATTTTTATAGTATTGTCTTACATTTTCGCGAGCACTACACATTTGAAATAAAACCAATTTACCGGATTTAACTCGCGTTTAATTAGATGTTACATTATTATTATTCACCCGACGTTTCGATTACTTTACAGCGATAAGTCCCAAGCCCGTCCTCACACTGCCCAAAAAACTGACACCGTGAGCTCCGTATGCGTAATTCGGACCGCTCAAAATATAACACAAAGTGACGGTAGTTAACTTAAAACTTATCAAAGACAACTGACATCTTCAGTCTTCCCGTGACCACGATCGCTGTAAAGTAATCGATCGAAAATGTAAGACAATACTATGTGCACCAGTACGGACTGGAAATCGCAAACAAAATACGGCGTTTGGAAGATCTTCAAACTAAGCGCGCAAGAAATTTGTCATCGTTAATTTTCTTGAAGAGATGCCGTGATCGTGATCTCATCCCATCGTGTGTCAAAATATCACCGAAAAAAGACATACATGGGAGCGCAAAGATCCTTCAACAAGCCAGCAAAAAGTTGCTCCGTCATCTTATACAACAACAACGTTTCGAGCTAAGTACCATAGATAAGAAAGTAGAACAGTCGTCCAATGATTTGAAAATACAATTAACTGTTAAAGATTTCAATATTTGCATTAGTACTTTAAACAACCGTGAAAAGTCAAAATACAATCGATGCAAACAAAAACAGAAAAATAAATTTGAAATTTTGTTAACAAAATCTAACATACAGCCGGTGAAACGAAACGCGAATGATGCATCGACAAGAGAGTCGAGCATAGATAATAAAACAGCTTGCCGGTCGGTTGTCAACTTAAGTAAACAATCTTTGGACGACTCCACTATTGAGGTGCTCAAAAAAGGTTTAAATTATGCCGTGACTCCTCGCAGGATACCGTATGAGGAAATTATTTGTAACGTTGAGGATTGCTTAGTAAAAAATATTGTGAAAAAGGAAGATGCAGAGGCAATACGGCAAGACATCTCGTCGACCTTACGTCGAAGTAAAGTGCCCAAGTTAAATCTTCCCTATAACGAATATCTAGCATTAAAGAACTTGCGAGCTAAGCCGGAATTAACTATTCTCCGTGCAGATAAAGGAAACGCAACGGTTATTATGGATACGTCAGATTACAAAGAAAAAATGCAACATCTTTTGTCGGATGACAAGACCTACAAACGTGTCAAAACAGACCAAACTAATAAAATATTAAAGAAAACCAGTGATCTTGTCAAATCACACTCAGAACTTTTGAATCTGGACGTAAATTATCTTATACCTGCTTGTGCCAAACCGCCAAAACTGTATGGGCTGCCGAAAATACACAAAAACAACGCTCCGTTACGTCCTATAGTTAGCCAAATTGATTCACCAACTTACCGTTTGGCTCAACACGTAGCTAAAATACTCTCGCCACTAAGAGGTAACACAAGAGCACATGTGAAGGATTCTTACCAATTTGTTAGCGATATTAAACACCTACATATTGCTGACAATGAAACTATGGTCAGTTTTGATGTACAGTCCCTGTTTACATGCTTACCTGTTAAGGACTGCATTGAAATTGCTAAAAGGAAGCTATGTGATAGTGATATGCCTAATGAGTATGCAGACCTGCTTGAACATTGCCTCACATCAGGCTACCTATTGTGGAATGAGGAATTCTATGTACAAGTGGATGGTGTGGCAATGGGCTCTCCTGTATCACCCGTAGTCGCCGATATTTTCATGGAGGACTTTGAGGAGAGGGCCCTTAGCACAGCACCGGTAACACCAAGGTTTTATAAACGGTATGTAGACGACACTTTCACAATTTTACCAACTGATAAAGTCACTGCATTTCTATCACACCTTAACTCCATCAATCCTAAAATTCAATTCACCATGGAGTTAGAGGCAAACAATAGACTAGCTTTTTTAGATATTTTAATTATCCGAAATCCAGATCACAGCTTGAGCCACACTGTGTATCGTAAAGCAACCCATACTGATAGGTACCTCAATGGTGACTCTCATCACCACCCCAGTCAGTTGTCTACCGTAGGGAAATCTTTGTTTCAGAGAGCGCGCGGCATCTGTGACAACCAACACCTGACAGCTGAGCTACAGCATGTCAAGCATGTATTGCGGGACAACAAACTGCAAATACCACGCCAAAGTCATAGAAGCCGAGCGAAACTTGTCACAGTCGAACGTCAACCTGCTGTACTACCATATATGAAAGGTGTCACTGACAAGATTGGCAACATCTTGAAGCGTGCTTCAATTAAAACTTATTTCAAGCCGCCGAAGAAGATTAACCAATTCCTACCACCTGTCAAGTGCAATATCCCCTTACAAGTTGCAGGCATATACAAGTTAGATTGTGACTGCGGCCTCTCATACATAGGTCAAACAAAGAGAAGCATAGGCACCCGGGTAAAAGAACATATAGCTGACGTAAAACACAGGCGCGAAACGAAGTCGGCAGTGTGTGAACACGCTCTTGACGGACCCAATCACTATATCAGATTTAATAAGCCCCAGATCCTCGCCAAAGAACACCGTTTCATTCCTAGAATGTTACGTGAGGCTATTGAAATCAAAAAACATCCTAATTTCAATAGAGAAGATGGTTGGAGTGTACCACCAGCTTGGGATCCCATCATTCGAATAATAAAGTCCCAAGCCCGTCCTCACACTGCCCAAAAAACTGACACCGTGAGCTCCGTATGCGTAATTCGGACCGCTCAAAATATAACACAAAGTGACGGTAGTTAACTTAAAACTTATCAAAGACAACTGACATCTTCAGTCTTCCCGTGACCACGATCGCTGTAAAGTAATCGAAACGTCGGGTGAATAATAATAATGTAACATCTAATTAAACGCGAGTTAAATCCGGTAAATTGGTTTTATTTCAAATGTATATTTTTATGTTTTTTTTTTATACAACTACATGACAAACAAGCTGACGGCCCACCTGGTGGTAAGCGGCTACCGCCGCCTATAGACACCTGCAATAACAAGGAAACCTTTCCCTTCAATCCGAAACACAGCGAACTGTTTCACGGCTGAAATAAGAAAGGCGGTGGTACCTACCTAGGCGACCCTACATATGGGTCTACCGCCTAGTGTGTGCATTAAAGGATATATATACCAGCTGTATTCTTGTCATATTTATCTGCTATACATAGTATTAAAAAAGGTAACCGGTAGTTTGTGTCAATCCATATTGACTTTCAGTCTAATAAATGTCTTTAAGGTTCACAATTGACTTTAAAAGGATGTATCATACCGTCACAAACCTTTCACTGTCCACGGTTATGTGAGGAATGTTTTACACTTGTCAAAGGATCCGTCTGCTTTCTGGGTCCGGCTAGTTTTTAAATGGGCTGAATCCAGTCAACCAATGAAAAGCAAAAAAGAACGAAATTGTTTGACGACTGAAATGTTTTTCTGTTTATAAATGTCAGGAAATTGTTCTAAAAGCAACCACAGACGACAGCACGTCAAGTGTAACAGTTACACTACGAAAGACGCCTCTATTAGGATGGCAGTAAGGGCGATCTCAAGGTCAAACTGTTTCGCTTGATGTGCTGTCGACTGTATATTAGTACTTGTGACCCTCGATATGATTCGTATTATGATAGTCTTTGTTACACTACGATAGTTACGTTGTGATAGGTTTTGTTTGTTGTTTACGAGTCATGGATGTTTAATTATGTTTGTTTAGTATATTTCTAATATTTATACACATATTAATATCATGATTTCTCCGTTATCTAGTATCCATAGCACATGCTCTTAATGATGCTTACTTTAGGCTAGATAATAGGTGTGAGTGTATGAATACTATTATTATTACTACGACCCTCAAGATCAAGTTCAAGTTCAATGGTTTATTGCTATCACGTTATTACAAGGATGATGTACCGTATAAAATAGGTACCAAAACATGAACCCAGTTAGGGCATCCCTATTGCCCAATCGCAGTTCAGGGCATTGTAAATTGATGGCAAGAAATTATGGTGCTTTTGTCACCCCGTACGAATCTTGAGGAATGGCCGTAGTGGCAGAAAAGGGGTTAAATAACCTTAGTTATACGCTGAACTTTCGACTACCTCATAGCACGAACATTTTTAAATTTCGAATCGGAATCGTCTCGTTCACACACGCCTAAAATTTCAAATGGCTTCACGGCTGAAATAAGAAAGGCGGAGGTACCTACCCAGTCGACCCTATACGGGCCTACCACCTAGTAAATTATTCTGTTCTACGTCTGCTTGTAATATGGTAGCTGACAACTTTTTTTTTATTTCATTAATAAGAAGTTTATAACTCATAAAGAAATATTGCAAAAGGAATAGTATGTCTAAGATCAATAGTTTCACAGATATAGTGGTATGTTTGATATGTTGCGGCGCAACGTTCAAAAACGCTCCATAGAAAATCTACGGAACAGGTGACGTCACATGTTCCCATATTACTAAGAAATGTATGGGCGTACTGACAAAAATTAATAAAAACTACGTATTAAGTATGTTTTTATTAATAGTTGTCATAATAATAGTTGTTTTAATTGATGTCAGCAATCTAATATCATAAACATATTTGATAAATTTGGGAAAAAACATTTTCTTAATTTTAAACTTAATTTTCAAAACAGTACAATTTCAACAAAATTCCATATATTTTAAGTTTGAATTGTTTTTATGGGTAACATTTGCGTATATTTTTCGAATTTGTGAAAAAATAGCGCCATATTCAAACTTAGGCAACATCCCAATTTGAGTAGAAAAGACCACACCACCACGCCTTATCTCTACAAATATCAAACTTATGAACTTATGAATTGCCTGATTTGACAGACACAATTAAGTTTATAGAAAAAGTGATAGAAATCTTTAGTCGAAAATTAGATTTATTTACCTACATAATCAGTTTTCGCCTCGCAGTAATTATATTTGTATGTCACTGGATCGAACAGCAATTTAGGTATAGATCAATCACTTCTCGACAGAAGACGATTTGGGATATTACGTAGAAAATGAGGCGAAAGTATGAAACCTATTGCGTTTAGTAACTAAAATGTTATCCATCATCTTGATAATACTTACAATAAAATCTTGATTTGATCTGAATTATTTAGCTTCGCATATTTTTAATAAAAGAAATGTTATTGTAGAGTTTACGATATAATCAGTGATTTTTGGACTTACTTAATTGTTAGTCTAGTTCTCCATAAGTATAGACAAATGATTTCCACTCATTGATCTGGCAAAGCTACAACATTTTTCTTTTATTTTACTACAGCACCTTGTGAAATGTTCAGCGATTTAATGATATGAAAATCTAGACATGACAGAGAGACAGAGATGAAACATTATGACATTTTTAGTTAATATTATTTTTTGTGATAGACATAAGAGATTTTTGACGATTCGAAGGAGCTTCTTGAGGGGCCTAATTGGAAAAAAATATTTTTATTTTTCATTATTGTTATGGCAACTGAAGTTACTGTCTGGGCATTAATTAATTCTAGCAAAGCCACGCTATCTGCTTCGAGATCCTTAGAGTATTTACATTGAAAACATTTTTAATCAATTAGGCCTCCCCAAGAAGCACTTTCAAGTCATCAATAATCCTATATTTGAGCTGTGTAGACTTGTAAGGAAGTAAAGTCATTATTTCCAAAGGATCGAAAAGTTGTCGAGTCGTATGCCTCTCGCTGTGAAAATGATTTAACGCTAATGTATTCATATAATTAACAGATATACAATAATCATGCTTTTGGCTGGATAATATCTGAGCTAGGAAGATTCCTTTGACTCAAGTTACTAACCCTGCACCCTAAAGAGAAATGTACCTAAGTAAATATTGATATAAACAAAGTCTGGGTTTAGGATCTTTACACCAACAATAATCGCTAATGAAGGTAATATAACAATTTGTATCTCCGCATCATTATAATATTAGTGTAAGAAACAATGTTTGCATACTCCATCAGCCCAAAACAGTATGCTGTTGGACATCGTCCTCTTCATACGAACTACTTGGCTCGATCCTTATCTAGCCTCATCAAATCTACTAATCCAAACTAATGTGTAGTATAATTTTGATAGTAACTCTCTTAACTGTCTGTTACGTTTTTTGCCTAATAAGCTACTTCAAACCGATTTGGATGAATTAGGAATAAGAGAAAGTACGAGAAAGGACATGGCTTACCTCTTAATTTCCACAAAAATTCAAACTGGATATGAGAATTTAAGAATCTCTGCCGGGACACAGCCCGCGATGTTGATGCTTGTCCTGCAATTAAGTGAAGGGCTTAGGAACGGCGTTTAAGTTTAATGTCAACATTTGTGGATTTACACTGAACGATGACGTAATTTTTTAAGTGAAAAAAATTAAAAAAATATATTTTTCATAGAATATGTATAATAATAATTAATTAAAAGACTCACAAAATGACACGTTCAAATGTTTCTTTTGATTTTCGGCTGATGATATTATAGTTTATTCTTAATTTTATTTTAACATTGCTTTATATGTGTGAAATTTATATTTACATAGAAAAATATCTAATCTATAAAAAATGATGTCCTTTCATAATCATCTGCAATTAAGTTGGGATCGAAATTTTGATATGGTCGTATTTTATAAATATAATAAAACGTATATTAGAAACAAATACATAATGGAAATAAAAATTAAAATAAACTTAGGCCTATAAATAAACTAATATTAACCGAACTTATAAATTAAAAATGAGCCGAACAAACATTCTGCAGACGCTCAAGCTTATCGAAGAGTTCCTCCGAAAGATTATCATAACTGACGTCAGCATACTCCATTATGGAGAGTATGATTGATTGTGCCAAAACGACTTTGGTGCCGATGGGCAACAAATTCCGAAGACGTTTGACTGAACTGTACGCATCAAACCCCTTCCTGAGGTTGTCAGGACGCCAAAACAGACCCTGGTCAAAAATCAAACCTAACTTTTTAACAGATTTGGCAAATGGAATGTTAGTGCCACTAAACATTACAGAAGGCAGAATATTGTAGTGAATTTAATACACAAAATAAGAATTGCCGATTATGATGGTTTTTGACTTTAATGGGTTGACAGCTAGACCAAAATACCTATTGTAACAATTACATTTACATCAAAAAATTAAAATGTGATACCTACTTCTGTCATTAATTATTTCAAGGGCATTATTAGGCACCGCTATAGCATACTATTGTTATCATATATTATTTCCGCTGATATTTACATCGTCCACTGTTATTTCGTCATTGTTATAGTCACTGTGCCATTGCTGTTATTCTGGTACAATTATTTTTTTAAAGACATTACTATTAAAAAAAAAACAATGTTTGTAGTACTGTGTAAACGCCACTTTTCTAGACATTGAAGCAACACTTTTTGCTTTGAATACTCGAGAACGGTTGGATAAAATGTGACGCAGTATACAAGCTACGACTGTAACGAGTTTTGTATGCCCGTTACATTACAATACGACTGAAAAACGGAATAACTTTGTATCCAATTTCAGAGTACGGAGAACTTTACTTCTAGTGTTTTTTTTGTATAATTAGCTAGAATGAGCTTCTGATAAGATATATAAATAAAATTATTCTTTATTTCACACAAGAAACAAACTAAACAACACAAAATAAATCAATATCAAGCGATTTTCCCTTGTTATTACAGGCGTCTATAGGCGGCGCGGCGGTAACCGCTTACCATCAGGTGGGCCGTCGGCTTGTTTGTCATCTAGTTGTTTAAAAAAAGTAAAAATAAACACAAACAGTGTTATTGGGCAACCTTATTGATTTAAGATCTATTGGCTTATAAGCTTTTATTTTAAAAGTTGAAATTAGCTTAAAAATAGATGGTACTGTGAAAATAATTTAAAGAAAAGTCAGCGGTATGAACTTTTTCTTGGAAGTAATTTGGTAATTCCTGAAATTCACATACGAGTTATATACCACGACCACAATGATATATCTAGAACATTTTGTTTAGGCTTACTGGTGTATTTAATACGGTCAGCTGTATTAATCCGTAATTTAGTAGGATAATTAGATTTCAATTAATATTAGTAACTACAAGAGTGCGTTCAATTGTTTTTAGGTGAATAATGAGTTTCGTGAACTCTTTTCGTATTCATAGTGATAAAATCAAGAAATAAGTTTTTATGTAATATTTTTCTAAATTGTTTTTTCTTTTTAGTGTTCTGAAGTCGGTATTCATCATTAATTATTTTTTTCTTCACACATTTTTTAGTGATAAATTTCAAAGGTGAAAGCTAGATGGGTGATCGTGGACCAAGCAGGTAATATTCCAACGCGAATAGCATACGTAACCAATTATCACAAGCACCGCTGAAGAAAACAAAAATACGCAACCTCATTTTATAACCAAACTAGCAATTGAAATTGGTAGTTTGGTTTGTTCATGGAATAACTTTGGTACCAATCTGAAAGTGTACTCTTTCAATTAAAAATACCATTTCCAAATCGGTTTATAAATGTCGGAGCTATAAGGTAACAAACATACAGCCGAATTGATAATTTCCTCCCCTTTCGGTGAAAAAGGTATACCTACAAAATAATTCCAATCTGGCCTTTTCATTTCAAGAGATGTGTAATCTCGTCTCAGCGGGGAAAGAATGGATGCAGATAGGTAAAGACCATAAACAATGGACATTTTTGGAGGAGGCCTTCGCCCAAGAAGGCATCCATATCACAGAATTATCAAGAAAACTAACAAGTGAATTTGTAAAACACTATCACTTTTTAATAATTAATTATAGCAAACCTTTCTAATAATTGGTATGGAAAAATTAGGGTTATTTGAGTTTGAATATAAAGATCCGTAAATAGTAATAATATTGGGGCGGTAGTCAAATATTCGCCTAATACGGAGATTCTTATTTTTTTTTATCTTGACGCGGTAACTCTTGACCTTCATCTCACCTCTCATCATAGTTCCATGACATTTCTATGAATTAATGCAGCCAATGTTGTATTATTTCATACAAATGTCATGAAATTATGAAATGAACGCCGCCGCCTCTGTGGTCTAGTGGTTGAGACCACCTGCCTCAGATCTAGAGGTCCGGGGTTCGATTCCCGTGGTGGCCGAAATTTTATGCTTGGTTTGATTGGTGGTAGGGCTTTTCTAAGTCCGCCTGGCTAGCTACCACCATCTGACCTAAGTCTACCGCCATAACAAGAATGTTAAGCATTGTTGTGTTCCGGCAGTTAGAGGTGAGATAGCCAGTTCCTTTGTGGTAGAAGAATCCGGGTATATGGGGATTTACACCGGTAAAGATAAGGCCGACGCGTCGGCCTTATCTTCACTTACTATCAGGTGAGATGAAGGCCAAGAGTTACCCTGTTAAGGTTAAGAAAAAAGAATAAGATGTTTTTGAAAGTGGCAAACCATTTCTATGAACTAATATAGCCCGTGTTTCAATTTTTTGTAGTATTGACGGCACCACCCTGTATAAATATTAGGAAGAAACTAAATATACATATAATTATCCATGACTCGTAAACCAATGCTTGTACTCATCATACAAATATTTGCTCCTACCGGGATTCGAACCCGGGACCTCTTGACCCTGTATAACAAGGGGTACAGACCACTCGTCCAAGATTTAAAATACCTGCGTCATTAATCACATTTTAATGTTTCTGATGCGTTTAAGATCCCGCCTGGAGCATATTTTTCATCGTTTTCTTTCTTTATTTGTAATTGTAATTGTCACAATAAAGCTGCGCTATTTTTTAAATAGCCAGTTGGCGACCAAGCTGACGGCCAACCTGGTGGGAAGTACTTACCGCCGTCGTCTAAAGCACCTGGAGTAACATGGAAAAAATCACTTGGTATTGCTGGTGCGGTCATCTTGAGTCCTACGATGAAATGTCTTTCATGCCCAGAAATTACACTGGGTACCTTTCCGCTCAATCCGAAACACAGCAAATTGTTTTACGGCAAATTGGAAATAGAAAAAGCGATGGTATCCAACCAGGCGACTTTACACACGTCTTACTACATAGTTATCGATTTTAAAAGTAGTTCAATTTTTTATTTTCAAAGTTTATAGTTTTTTATTTGCTAACTAAGTGTACATTGGATCTTTGTATATATTTATATAGGCACTTAAAGCTTAGCTACCGAGAAGTGTAGCAAATTTGAGGACAGCAAGCCGTTATTTATTTTAAGAATTAGAATCATAAATATTTAATACAATTCATAACAGTCAAATCAATTTGAAAAGAAAAATTAAATTTGAATTTTAATTAAAAATCTCACATACACTACTAATTTAACAATCTTTGTATGTACTAACATAACAATATCTTCATAATAATATCATCAAATATTGCATATTCTTTGAAAATAATATTATAATGTAGTCATATAGGTACTTCATCAAGCAGAGCACTCTTTTTTTAATTTAATGTTAAGTTTTGTCATTTATGTATTCAGATACAGAGTAAAAGCACTTAGAAATCAAGTAGCATTTAAGGTTTTTTGAAAACGATTTAAAGTTTTGTTCATTTTTTAAAGTGATTAGTAATTTATTGTAAATTTTAACCGCCATAAAGTAAGGGCTGGTGTTCAACATTTTGATGCTAGATTTTTGCAGATGAAGCCTATCTCTATGTCTTGTGTTTAGGCTGTGAGTATCTTTTACTTTTTTAATTTTCCAATATTTTCTGCATCTTATCCTTGAATTATGTAGAACTAAAGGAAGCAGGTAATTAAATTGAGGTTTTAGAGGATGATTACAGAGTCGATAACAAGGTCTGCATACTTGAAGATGTAATAAGTGCAATCCAAATTTAAGTAGATATCCGATTTGGCAATGTTAACTCAATCAGCTCAAGTGTTCTGAGATGAAATCGAATCTTGAGGAAGGAAATGAAAAACGAAGATTTTTCAGGAGGGATCTGATTGGGGAAACCCAATTATTGCCAAACCCGATTGCGTGGTTTAATTGCACATTTGAATGATTAAAAATATGGAGCAAATATAGTCAGTAATGTATTTTTGGTGTGCTAAAATTTTTCAGTCGATTAAGTCTTAGAATAATGCTTTATGACAGAAAGTAAATATTGATTTAAACCTTGATAAAAGAAATTCAAACTAAAATTATTATTCAATTTGGGTATAACCTATTGCTCTACATTCGGAATTCCACCACAAAACCTCATTCTAAGATGAATACAAACACTATTTTGTACAATATCGGTCTAAAGACAATGCACCTGCAATATCAAATGATTATTTCTTTGATATTGTAGGTGTATATAGGTGATAGGTAGCTGTAGATAGGTAGCTACCTACCGTCAAATGGACCGTCAGCTCGCTTGTCATGTAGTTTAATTTGAACTAGAAGACATAAAGATAAATTAAAAATAATACTAGGTGGTTGGCCACGTATGTAGGTAGGGTCAGCTGGGTAGACCACCACCATTCTTACTTCAGCCGTGAAACAGTTCTCTGTGTTTCGGATTGAAGGGAAAGGTAATTGCGTGTAATTACTGGGCATGGACGGCATTTCATCTTAGGCCTCAGAATGACAACGCACCTGCAGTATCAAGTGATTTTTCCTTGCAGTAAACGATTGTCATCTAGTTGTATACAAAAATTATTCGTTATCGACTACTGGTTAACTTTCTTTCATAAATAAATAAAAATGTTTACTATTAAAAGATAAAAAAATGTATTTAAACTAAAAAAAATTCAAGTCCTGAGGCGGGATCGAACCGGCGACCTTTCATAATTGAAATGTTCTATTTCAACATCCGAAACGAGTATTTTTACATATACCTACGATTCGGTTAAGTTGAGCATTGCTTTCAAATATTCTTTAATTTTGATTTTTACATTATTATAAATGTTTGAAAAATTATAAACTAACAAAAAAAAATGTATTTAAACACGAAAAATTGCGGGGGAATTAAAAAATACTTAAAAGCAATGCGCCAACTTAACCGAATCGTAGGTATTTGAAAAAATACTCGTTTCGGATGTTGAAATAGAACATTTCGACATTGTAGGGTAGACTTTAGCTCATAACGCAAATACAGATAGACCAGAAGAATTTCACAGGGATATCCCAAGTCCTGGGTGGCTCAGATATTTAGAGCTATCGCCCGGATTGCGAAAGGTCGTGGGTTCAATCCCCGCCTCAGGACGTGAATTTTTTCTAGTTTAAATACATTTTCAAACATTTATAATAACGTTTAAATCAAAATTAAAGAATAAAAATGTTGTTTCATGAAACAGGTACACAAGTTGGATTACAAATTATAAATTTCCGCTGTGTCCAGATGATTAGTTTACGAAAAAATTTTATCAATCAGAAAACAAATCACAGTGACTCTCATAAGTTATAATATACATTTAGAATCACAATTATAGTCAGAAACTTGTCTCATATTATGACAAACTAAATTCAGAATGATTAAAAATTTTTCATTGATAAATTTATTAATAATGAAGAAACATTTCTCAATAAAGAATTTTTTCAATTTTAACAAGTTACTGGGCCTAATTCTGGGAACACACTTTAATTCTAAATTTAAGTAAAGTATATCTCTTTCTCGCAATAAGTCATAGGAAAAAGATAGCAAGAATCTGTTTAGAGCTGTCAATTAAATTTAGATAGATTTCATAGAAACCATAGACAATTTTAGACGGCATGTACGGAGGTGCCTCCTAAACACTGCATTTTAGCACGTTCAATAAGGTCTAAAATTGAACGCACCTTTCTAAATGTCAATTTATATGATGGCCATCCCTTTCGTATTCGTTTTGAAAGAAAGAAATAGACTGAACTTAAATTTAAACTTAGCATGTGTTTTCCAGAATTAGGGCCATTATTTAATTGTTTGATGTCCTTTGGAATTCTATTATAAATTTTAAGATCCATGCACACAATGCTGTTCTGTAGAAAACTAGTCCTTGCAGGGATCAAACACAATCTGTCTTTATTACGTATTAAAAGTTACTTCATTAGATATTCGCTTATGGACTCTTTTAACCACTTCACATCAGGTGGTGCTGAGTAATTTGTCGTGTTTTGTACAAAAAAAATATACGTGGTAATAAAACTGGATTATCCCTAACAAATTGGGCTATCTCCAGTATTTATAACGAAGGAAATAACGAATTCTATGCTTTTGAAATAATAGCCTACAGATAACGGTAGTTTGAAGCCTAAACATTCTCCGCATATTACAGCTCTTGCATTTAAAATATCACATCTTTGCCAGTCGAGTTGCCCCTAAAACAATAATACCATGTAATCGAAGTCGGTGGTTCAGTGAAGGAGCTACAAACAGAATTTAAATAACACAATCTGAATCTACTGTTGAGAAGGAAGACTTATGAACCATCTGAATCATGTCCACTAAAGAGAGAAGTTGTCATTTAAGTTACATTTGAATCTTGAAATGTTTTTCAGTAACAATTATTATTATTCTTAATTTTTGATTTTAACATTATTATAAATGTTTGAAAAATTACTTAGTAATTAAAATTAAAATTAATTATTATTATTATAATATAAGATTGCCGTTCTTTATTTACTCCTATTACTTCGAGTGTACCATTGGCGTGAAATCCTTAACGCCTGAAAGATGCTCCAAGACTCTACCCGACGGGATACTATACAACGGAAAGGGGTTTTGTATTTAACTACAGAACTTTTAAGGTGGACCTGTTTCGCCAGTTTAGGGGCTATGAATTTAAATGATATATTACTACAACCCTCTAAAATTCTCGGGTCTCAACGTCATATAAACTCCAAATTTACCTTTAAGACGGATTAAAGTCGGTTGGAAATCTAAAGTTATATGGGCCAAACTTTATAACTCTGCCCAAATTTTTTCATTAAAACAAAATGGACGGGTAAGAGCTGCTTATTAATAAATTAAATTAAATTTTCCGCGAGAAGGATAACAAGGAGAAATGAAAATTACTCCTATTGCTACGCCCAGGTAAATATTCAAACCCTTTTTAAATTTTTGAACTAAATTAATCTGTGAGGTACTCTTATTATTATACCGGGTGTAACGCTGTCGAGAACGGCAAATGACTCTGCTGGTGATCCTAAAGAAAAAAAAAAGAAAATCACATAAAAACGAGCTGTTCCATACTAAAATGTAATACTTATACGACCTGTTTGTATGGAACAGGCGATATTTTTACGCATTTTATTTTTCAAATACTCCTTCCCAGTGTGGTTTTGTTAAAACATACCGTCCTATAAATTTAACCGAGTACACATGAAATGTTCTGTCACAAACTTAATCCAAGTTTCAGCCTTCATCATCATTTTAATTACGTCATATGAAACTATCCATTTGCGTCCAACAATCTCATTGCTTTAGCTGCAACTACGCACGCAATTTTGCAACTTCCACATCCAATTATACCTCTGTTTAACTTACTTACACAGTCAGTACGCGACAAAACTGTCCGCATTAGCGTCAGTTAGTGAATAATCTACGGAGTTCCCTCGTTTTCGAGAGCCAATCAAGGAATGCTCGTACCATCCGTTCTAGAATGTGGAACACATGAAGCAATGACATGGTTTCTGTTATCTCTAGTAATGATATGATGATTATTATCTGCCATCGTTTGAACTCAATTGAAGATCATTTTAAGATTAATTTAATAAAGTGAGTGAGTCGAAATTTCAATTATAGATATGTTAATCATGAAACCATATAAGCTATTAAATTGGGTTCACCTCTGAGTAATTTAAAAATGTTACTCATTTTTTTATACTACTAGACGATAAATAAGCTGACGGTCCACCTGATGGTAAGTGGGTACCGCCACCTATAGACACCTGCAATAACGAGGGAAAGTCACTTGGTATTGCAGTTGCGTTGTCATCCTGAGGCCTAAGATGAAATGTCTTCACTGTTGATTGTCTTGATTGTTGGTGTAATTAAATTAATATTGTTTATTAGTTATTTAATAATTATAATATATTTAAAGAAAAAAAATCAAATATTTTTTGTAGCTTACGCTTATTAAGCCATTTCCTGTTCGGTGATTTATTATAAAAACGAGCATTATTATTTCAAATACCAAATTTATTGAGGGTTTTACCATCATAATTATAATGAAGTTAGTACAGGGGCAGATCAATATAAGGATTTTTAGAGCTGTGTCCCCCGTGGACCCACTGCGCCTATTGAAGGCAATGAACAATAAAAACAATGAACCTATTGAAGACAATGAACAACAAAATGAATACAAAAAGTTTGAAAAATTTAAGAGTTTCTATCATAAGATTCGCAACCCTGAGATCAATTAAACCATGTGCATATGTGTTTATAATTATTTTAATACTCTCTATTGTTCTTACACCTAGAAGACATAATGTGAAAACAGTTATTGGACTAAAAGCCAATTACCATTAGCCCAGTGACCCACAAACTCAAGTTCCGTCTCCTAGCAAGCACCATGAATAATCCTGAACATCGCCACAAATCCACAATACTGAAAACAGACGGTGTAATGGATCACCTACTACCACATGGCGCCAAAGTAATGCAAAGTGAGTCGAACTTTGGAAATTATAATTTCTATAATTCATAAGTGGGTTCTTGTTTTCATAAATCTATGTCTTCTGCGAGTGTCTCAAGTTGAATTGCTTTGTTATAGTTAATGTCTCTTGCGAAATCTGTTTTTAAAATTACATTGACATTAATTTACTGAGTAGAAATTTGGTATTCTTATACTTAGGCTGGTATGATGATGATTTTAAAAATTAAATTACTTGTTTTTGGAAGTTACGGATATCCAAAAATTCAAATTCAAAATTTCTTTATTTGTTTAAAAATTACATAGGTATATTACAAGGGTTGGGAATCTCCTTTTAAGTTAAAAATTTGTATTAGGAGATACCTACATACACAATAACAATACACCAATACATCTTATCCTTTTGATAATTTCATGAAATTTCTGTGAAATAATATAACACTGGCTGCATTATTTAATAGAAATGTCATAAAATTATCAACTGAATAAGATGTATTAGAAAGTTGCAAAACATTTTTATGAGTTAATATAGCCTATGTTTTAATTTATTGCAGTATTGTCGTCACCACCCTGTATAAGTTAGGAAGCATCGATGTATCTTTGATAAGTGGCAAATATACAGAGTGTTAGGGAGACGCTCTCGAAAACCAATGCAGACGGCAATACTGGTCACCCTAAGCACGACTTGGAAGAAAAAATATTTCAAATTTCAAGGGAAGCGAGTGTAGATTCAAACTGCATGTTTGAAAGAAAGAAAGCGTTTATTAGATAACAAATAAAGACAATTAGATGTATGTAAATAATAATATTAAAAAAAAAGAAATTAAGTTTAACAGGCCAACAAGGTCACTCATCATCAGCCAACATACGTCCCACTGCTGGGCACAGGCCTTCCTACATGGGAGACACACATGAGGAGCTTGGGCCATAACACCACCACGCTGGCCCAATGCGGGTTTGTGGGTTAAAGCAGTTGCAGTAACAACCGGGACCAACGGCTTAACGTGCCTTCCCAAGTAACGAAGGAGCTCGAGATTATAAATTTAATTGACCCATCGCGGGACCAACCATGACGAAAGTTGCTTTGTTTTCGTTATCGAAACCAGAGCGCTCAAACCACTACGCCACCGGGTCACTGCCTCAGCATAATGCCACAGCGACAAACTTCACTGTGGCGCTGGTATTCTGGCAGGGCCTACGGTTAGTAGTATACAAGTTATTAATATTGTTAATTACAAAATTTCAAAGAATAATAAACAATTGTAACAGTACAAACTTTTGCTTACATGCTTTCGTTTGCTTGCTTGCATGCTTGCATACTTGCTTGCTTGCTTGTTTGCTTACTTGAATTAGGGATGAGAAATGAAATAGTGTGCTCAAAAATATCATTTCATTTAAATTATTGGTGTTGTAGTGAATATAAGGAAGCATAAAACTTCGAACAACGGTTATTTACAGAAGCTATCTTCGGAAAAAGTTTGATGACCAATTAAAACACCGGAGTAACAAAATAAATCCAACTGATAATAGGTCAGCTGATACAGGGGCAAACATGATTTCGACTAATAAGCCAAATAAGTCAAACAAAAATTGTAATCTCGAGCTGCTCCGTGCTTCAGAAGGCACTTTAAGCCTAGGGTGCTTGTTGTTACTGCAACATCTACCCGCATTGTGCTAGCTCCCATGTTGAAGGCCTGTGTCTGGCGGTAGGACGAATATAGGTTGAAATGATAAATATATAATCTGAACCTCGAAATGGCAAATTCACTTTTACCAGTACCAGTAGTCTTAACCATTAAAATTCTCACTATGTTAACACTGTCTAGAACAGTTAGTAGCGCATTCGTGTTTGCAATACCAGCAGTTCTATTTGCTTCGCTTCTGTTTGCGAAGCCATCTTCACCGGTAGCTTCGCAGTGTTTGATCAGCCATTGTGGATTCCTGGCTGTCCAACACTCATCTTTTATTCGTAAACTGGCAGCCGATTTGTTGATTAGCAGCTCATCTGGGCTTATGAGTGAATTGGAAATTCCCGTGTTGACAGTTTCGCTTCTGTTAGATCTCAAAACTGAAATTAAGATTATAGGCGTTTACTTTGCACGGGTTTGCAAACAACCTGTCGATTCAAAAATATTGGTAACGAATAAACAAATTTTAACAAAACTTACCATCCTTAAGCATCTCGGGTTAGTCTAAAAGTTATCAGAGGATTTTACGAAACTTCAATAATAAGAAAATTATTTGTTTGTGTTTTAAGTTTTGTATGCAAAGCTAAAAATTGCTCTTACTCAACAATGATACTGTATTTGAGAAATCCTCTGATAATTATTTAAACTAGCCGGACTTACTTGAGCATGTAAAATCAGTCATAATTATATTCGGGTTGTTTGTTTTCAAAATTTTCAACTTGAAAGCTTGCATAAAAATCCATGCTATGCTTAAGGATTCATAATTCTGTGGCTTGAAAAAATACCGCTTAAATTTTACCGAGTGTTAAATTCGAAGTATGCTCGACCAAATCTTTGATTTTAGTATCACTTTTGAACAATTTGAGTATTGGGCCGTTAAAAGATGACCATCATCACCTGCCTATATACGTCCCACTGAGCATAGGCATTCCTACCTGGTAAAAACACAAGATAAAGCTATGATAATCTGTCTTGCATTCTTGTTCTCCTTTTTAACCGACTTCAAAAACGAGGAGGTTCTCAATTCGGCCGGTATGTTTTTTTTTTTTTTTTTTTTTCTATGTATGTACACCGGTTACGCCGAGATTACTGATCCGATTTACGTGACTCTTTTTTTGTTCGATGCGGAATAGCTGCCATTTGGTCCCATAAAAATTTTTTCAAAAACAGTTGGGTACTTTGGTTTTAAATTAAAAAAAACTGAAATTATGAAATCGTCTACATAAGCGAAATTGCGAATTTTTGCTTTTCCAATGACTTTTTAGTGAAACGATACGATAGTGGGAAACAATATAAGTTGACGGTCACCCATCTAGCTTCGACCGTAGAAAGTTATCACTAAAAATTGTGAAAAAAAAATTTTAAACAAAAATTAAAACCGACTTCAAAAAACTGAAAAGGATGAAATAATTAAATTTAAGTAGGTATTCATCCCCTAAAACCTATTTTTGGAGTTGGTGCTAAGTGGTTTCTAAAAACAATAGAAAGTAAAGCACCGACTCCAAAAATAGGTTTTAGGGGATGAATACCTACTTAAATTTAATTATTTTATCCTTTTCAGTTTTTTGAAGTCGGTTTTAATTTTTGTTTAAAATTTTTTCTGCTTCCAAAAGTCTTAATTTTGGTAAAATAATATTATACGGAGGAGCTCGGTGGCATAGTGGATTAAACGTTCTGGTTTCGATTACAAAAACAAAGCAACTTTCGCCATGGTTGATCCCGGGATGGGTCAACCAAAATTTCTAATCTCGAGCTCCTCCGTGCTTCGGAAGGCAGGTCGGTCTCGGTTGTTGCTGCAACCGTTTTAATCCACCAACCCGCATTGGGTGGTGGTAAACTTCTCATGTGTTTCTCCCGTGTAGGCAGGCCTGTACACAGTGGGACCTCAATTCAATTCAATTCTTTATTGCATGTCACAGTACATTAGGTGATAATAATTAAAAATGAGGCACAATTGTGACGCCCTGCAATTGCATGCATTGCAAACAATTTAGAGGGCTAAAGTTAACTAAACAATAAAGATATAATATTCAAATTAGTTATTACTAATAGTTTCACAATAATTACACAATTGACATAAGCAGGTACTAAACAAAAACAAACTATACACATTGCACATACAAACATAACATTTAAAACATTTATATATAACATTTGATTTATAATTTCTACCTTCAGTCACTTCTCAATTTAATCTAGATTAATTAATTCATTTTAAAAATCATTAGTTGATAAATTATTGAATATTTAAATTAATTAAATAATTGAATGATGAAATTAAATTAAATAGTAATTAAACAAAATAATAATTAAATTAAATAGATAAACAAACGAGGTCAAAGTACTCTATTGCATGTTAATTACATATTTATCTTCGAAAAATTCTTATAAATTATAATAACATTTTTCCATTAGAAACATTTTTAACTGATTGGTAAATGACTTGGAATTCTCTAAGTTTTTTATGTGATTTGGTATATGGTTGAATAATTTTATAGTCATAGTGTGGGGGCTGGAAGTAACAAATTTTAATTTAGATAAGGGTACCATAAGTTTGTTTAAATTTCTATTATTTCTTTTGATACTAGTTATTGGTGAATAAAACTGAGGATGATTATAGACAAACTTACAAGCTTCTAATATGTACATACACGAAACCGTTAGTATTTGGTGCTTTTTAAAGTGGGGTCTGCAAGACTATTTGGTCTATGTTTGCAAGTATTCTAAGACATTTTTTTTGCAATATGAACACTCTTTCCACGTCACTAGAATTACCCCACAAGACAATGCCATATGTAAGCAATGAGTGTGCTTAAGCATAATAAGCCGTAAGAGCAGTTTTAAAATCTGTTACCCGCTTAAGGTTTTGAACTTGTTTAGTAATAGATGGTAATAGTAATGATTTAGTGATAGTTATACGATATGTATGCCAAGTCAGGTCCTAGTCAACGGTCATGTGTTCTTTTTTTATACCCCTAGATGACAAACAATTTGACGGCCCACTTAATGGTAAGTGGTAATCACCGCCTATAGACACCTGCAATAACAAGGAAACAATCGTTTGGTATTGTAGGTGCGTTGTCATCCTGAGGCCTAAAATGAAATCCCATCCATGCCCAGCTAATACACTGCCTATCTTTTCCTTCAATCCAAAACACAGCGAACTGTTTTACGGCTGAAATAAGAAAGACTTTGATCTAGTCTAGTCGTCGTTGTCTTTATAATGTAAAATACATACATAAATAATTTTATTTAGTTTCCATAACTCAAACTCTTAGTGGTGCTTTATTTGGGATAGATTTAAGTGTAAGAATATTAATATTCATTAAACTGCAATGTTAATGGTAATTGCAAAGAAAAATCACGAAATGTTAAAAAAAAATGTACAAGTATTGGTTAAGCCATAACTAGATATTTCAACAGATGTAACGCATCAGCTAAGAACCAAAGAACTATTCATAATATTCATCAAAGCTTTCTACGTAATATGGGGAACGGACAAAGACTCGTCGGAAATTAAGACGGCTACACACTCGGCCCTTTCCATCTCGAGGCTCAACAAATAGGCTCTTTAGATAAAAGCCTACAGGTACTCAAAGCCAAATGTGGCCCTCGAGTTAGGGACTTAAAGTACCACGGCACTCCACGAAATTGGACCCTAAATCTGAAAGAGCATTAATCAATTTTTTTTGGAGAAATTAATTGGATTTCCTAATGCCGGTGAAATGCGTTCAACTAAGGTAGCTGATGATTTAATTTTTGCCCGTTTTATTTAATGATTTACCAATGCAATACCTATTACATTTCCTAATTATTCTAGCTTTATAATAAGTAAGTACATAGTCAATTATAGGTATTTAAATGGTCAATATAAATGTGCTTTAATAGCAGTAACAAATTAAAAGGAGGGTATAATAAGATGATAGAAAGCTAGATAAATTTGAAAGGAGAAGATCTTTGGCGTAGTGGTTTTAGCGCTTTGGTTTCGATTACGAAAACAAAGCAACTTTCGCCATGGTCGATCCCGGGATGGAACAATCATTTTTATTTCTTTCGAGCACCTCCGTGCTTCGGACGTTAAGCCTTTGATCGCGGTTGTTACTGTAAACTGCGAGGTGGTGTTATGGCCCAAGCTCCTCATGTGTTTCTTCCATGTCGGAAGGCCTGTGTCCAGCAATTTATAGGCTGTTCGTGATGGTCATGATAATATTATGATAAAAAAAACTAATTTGATTGCAAATAGTATTATTTATCTATTTCTTGAATGTACAGTCGACAGCACATCAATTGTAACAGCTTGACCTTCAGGCCGCCCTTGCTGCGCTCGCAATAGAGGCGGGTTTCAGAATGCAACTTTTACACTTCATGTTCTGTCATCTGCACAGTAAAATAAAAACGGATAACTGATACAAGTACCAATGTAATCTGTGTACGAAATGAAAAAGCAGCGATGTTTGATAGAAGTATTCAATACCGAAACATACTATCGAGTGAGTGCTTGTATATCTATTACAAGTATAATGTTAAAGTAACGATAGAGCTTAACTACAAAATGCCTCATAAACTGTCCGAGACACTATCGCCGTTAGACGACGTTCACACGTACTGCTATAACCGGAGCCACAGGGTATAACGCGGTAATATTATTGTGTATACCTTCTTAACGACGCTATTGAAGCTCGTAAGTATAATTAAGTGCACGTATAATGTCGTCAGGAAATTTTATTAGCTCCAAGGGAGACTTCGACAAGAGGCACACAAAAGTTCTTGTCTTATTTTAATTATGTAAATATTAAGAAATAAGACAAATTAATTTATTTTTAGAATTTTCCATCGAGACGGGGAAATGAAAATGGTCATTGTACTAAGTAAGCGTGAACTTAGGCGGAGAGTTAGCCATCAAGCATCAGACACAATTGAGTTTTTAATCGTCATAGCTTTCCGGAGGGATAATGCCGCTTGATTGATTAAGGGGCACGCGAAGTGTGAGATGTCCCCAGGCTGGTGGAGGGACGATCTCTAGAGATTGGCTGGCAGTAACTGGATGACGCTAGCCAAGGATCGAGCTAAGTGGCATTCATAATGGAGAGGCTTATATCCAGCTGTGGACTGTTGAGGACAGATAAGGATGATTGTACGCAGTTTCCTTTATAATATCAGAATCTAATAAGTCCTATGTGATCGAAAGAATTCTGCTGAGAATATTTCTAAATAAAATTATTGCTATAGCACTAACATTAGCGCTCAAGGTATTGAAAATTGTGCTAGCAGTTTCTGAAGCCTTCGTATATTTGTAAAAAACGGGTGTGTAATGTATGCTAACATTACATAGCGTAATGTATGTTAAAATTACATCGTATACAACTTAGATGATATAATATCAAAATATATGAAATCATTTGATGTAATCTTAAAAATTTTAACACAACTACTTTTAGAACAATCTAACGAATGACTGATATAAAACCTTTCCGTCTTTCTCATTTCAACCGTGAAACAGTTCGCTGTGTTTCGGATCGAAGGGAAAGGTAGCCAGTGGAATAACTGGGCATGGAAGGCATTTCATCTTGGGCCTCAGGATGACAACGCACCTGCAACAAGTGATGTTTTCCTTGTTATTAATGTTACCACCAGGTAGGTCATCAGCTTGTTTGTCATCTAGTTGTATAAAAAAATAAACATGTAATAATGTTATTTTTTCATATAAAACACAATTATTACAGCTTTGATCACCCACACGGCATGCTATTATGCCATCGGCGACTACACCATAACCCCCGCGTGGCATGATGCCATTTTTCGATGACCGATGGTCTCGTGAGAGTACCTACACGGTATTATATAGGACTGAGCTCAACCATGGCCCATGGGAGGTCATAAACTTATACAAAGCAGGTAAAAAATCATAAAAAAAAATGTTCATAAAAATATTCTGGGTTCTTATTCCGAAGAATCTAATCAAAAGAAATCAATTTTGAGGTGGCAATCAAGCATACGGCCCACCTGATGGTAAGCGGCTACCGTAGCCTATGGACGCTTGCAACACCAGGGGTATCACTTGCGCGTTGCCGACCTTTTTGAAGAACCCCATGCTGTAGGTACTCGTTCGAGAAAACCTCAGGGAGGTCAACCTGAGCGTACGCGGGAGAAAGTTTCTCTGAAACCGCACAGTACGAGACCATTTTAGTTCCAACGTGTGAGGATGAATTCCCTGCCGATGGCGAGCGGTGCGATGGTAGAAAGAGGCCGTGGGCATCATGTCAAATAATTCCTTAGAACACACTCCGTTATACAACCGGCAGAACACTCATAAGGAAGCAAAATCTCTCCGTAGGCTTAAGGGTTTAATACCGCTTGTGAGGTCGGGATCGTCGACAATCTCATGGCGCGTCTTTGAACTGGGTCAAACGGTGGACCAATAAGGCAATTAATGTCTCTTCAATATTAATGAGCAGTCTTCTGTCACGGCTCTGGCACTGCGGGGCTCCAGTGTCTCCAGATGCTAATCGGCTTTCGCTCACCACCGCAGCTTCGGCTTGTTGCGCCAGTCTTAGCGACGCCGCGCGCCGCCTCGCTTGTCTGCTCCACTCTAGGGGTAGGGCAGACAAGCCTGCGTGGAGTCGGTTTTAAGGTTATTCGTTACTGTCGCTCTCAAAACGTGTATTGTCACGAAATACACTCCTGCAAGATATTGAAAGCAATTCACCAAAAATTCTATCAAATGAAAATAATATAATTTCAAAATGTATACCAATTATTCGTTATATCAAATAATAAAAATAATCTTTATCTGAAATTAGGAGGAGCTCGGTGGCGTAGTGGTTTGAGCGCTGTGGTTCCGATCACGAAAACAAAGCAACTTTCGCCATGGTCGATCCTGGGATGGGTCAATCAAATTTTTAATCTTGAGCTCCTTCGTGCTTCGAAAGGCACGTTAAGCCGTTGGTCCCGGTTGTTACTGCAACCACTTTAACCCACCAACCCGCATTGCGCCAGCGTGGTGGTGTTATGGCCCAAACTCCTCATGTGTTTCTCCCATGTAGGAAGGCCTGTGCCCAGCAGTGGGACGTATATAGGCTGGTGATGATGATGATGATTATCTGAAATGGCATTATTCAAAATGATTATAAATAAGTTACAAAATTATTTCCAGTGTTGTTATAACTTAAGTTTTTTATGCAATATGAACGATACTAATGAAATTACAGAAAATGTCACGCACCAGTATATAACCCTTCTTATAATATAAAGATCACAATAATAACCACTAATCATCAGAATTCATAACTCAATCATTATCATCATCACCAGCCTATATACGTCCCACTGCTGGGCACAGGCCTTCCTACATGGGAGAAACATATTAGGAGTTTGGGCCATAACACCACCACGCTGGCCCAATGCGGGTTGGTGGGTTAAAGTTGTTGCAGGAACAACCGGGACCAACGGCTTAACGTGCCTTCTGAAGCACGGAGGAGCTCGAGATAATAAACTTTGATTGACCCATCCCAGGATCGACCATGGCGAAAGTTGCTTTGTTATTCGTATCAAAACCAGAGCGTTTAAGGGTAAGGACACACCTGCTGAACGTACGGCGCCGAAAGTTCAGCGACTGACGTTTCAGGTGTAATATTCCGTTGCTATGACAAACCAAACGCTCTGAACGCGGCGTCTTGTTCAGCGCGCTACGCGACGGAAAATAAAACGTAACGCGTCGCGTGATGTGTCGCTTGCTGTGCAAAAAATATTGAATGAGTATTTGCTGAACTAATCGCCCGACGGAAGGTTTGGCGTAACGCTGAACGCGACGTGATTTCGGCTGATGTGTCATAGGGGACTTCAAAAACACTGCGAGCCTATTCAACCAAACGTTCGGCGCCGTACGTTCCGAAGACGTGTCGCGATACTAAACCAATACGCCACCGAGCTCCTCATATATTACATTATAGTACATAACATAATATATTATACTTCAATCTTCTTTCACTAGGTGGTAGACCCATATGTAGGGTCGCCTGGGTAGGTACCACCGCCTTTCTTATTTAAGCCGTGAAACAGTTCGCTGTGTTTCGGATTGAAGGGAAAGGTAGCCAGTGTAATTACTGGGCATGGACGGCATTTCATCTTAGGCCTCAGGATGACAACGCACCTGCAATATCAAATGCTTTTCCTTGGTATTGCACATGTCTATAGGCGGCGGTAACCGCTTACCATCAGGTGGGCCGCCAGCTTGTTTGTCATCTAGTTGTATAAAAAAAAAAACTTATTATTCATTGCTGCGTTCTTCTCTAATGATGAAAGACCTTTGGACATAAGATCGAAACGTATATAAAGTCTAATGTTGATTTTATATCTCAATAATGCTAACTTAATTAAATAAAGAACGTCCCACGTTTGTTTACTGAAATATAACATAAGCCGGAGTTAATATAACGTCCTAATGAACTTTCAGAAGGAAAATGATATCGTCTTTTGTGCTGTCAGGAAAAATTTATATTACATATTAGGGACTTAAGCTTGTCATATAGGGCGGGGCTGCCTGAAAAATATGAATCTGTTCTTTCATATGTTTTAACTCATTTTATTTGTTGATCCGGCTCGAAGGACCAAAATGAATGGCATGGAAATTTTGAACTTTGTTCTTGTTTTAATTTTGTTTGGGTAGTTAATAGATTCACATTTCTCCATCTGATAATTTAATAATCTTTATAATTACGTACGCCTTAGAGGCTATCTTGGATGTTAACAGTTCAACATACATCATTTGTATGTTATAAGGTCCGATAAATCCTCGGTACGAGATAGTTTTCAATCAGATTATCCATGAAATTAATGAATTCGTGTAGTTTTTTTTTTTGACGAATACTTACTTTAATTTAGTAGCTGGCATTTGTGTGTGGGTAGATTTCCAGTTTCTTATCTAATCTTAAAAAAAATACTCACTTATGTTACATTATCAGTTCCCAACTATGGATATATTTCATTCTATGTAATCAATGAATTTATGATATGATATGTTTTTAATAAATACTTATTTTTATCCTGTCTTCATATTATCATATCAGGCTCGGATGTCCAACGCTAGAAAAAACCTCCCCTGTCAATTTCCAAACGAAATCTGTCCATCTACTGCGAGGCCGTCCTTGTAGTGTATGCCGCGTCTCCTCACATTAGGTTATGTATAGAATTAAGGTATAGTATGTAATTAGCGTAGTTCTTTAGTAATAAACCATCGATTAACTGAAACAGTCGTTTCACTATCAGCTACTCCCGGGTCCCACATTGCATGGCGACCCTGCCAGTGCTGCCTATTGGCAGTGCTGAGCAGATGGGACATTTTAAATGTTTTTTTTTTTAAAAAAAAGTGTGGACAATTTAAAAAAAACCTTAAAGTTTTAGCAATGTAATATGTGCGATATAGACGTAAATAAAATGAAATGGACACATAAATGAGTAGATTTAAAATTAATATATATAAGTACTATAAATACCTTAGTAGTTTTATAGAAAAATGTGCTCTGAAGAATTGTAAAAAAAAAATCAAGAAGAAAAATGCAGCTAGATTTAATACGTGAAAAAAAAAAGAAAACTGAGTGTCAGATGCGATTAATTAAAGAGTTGACGCGGTTTCCGGTACACGTGGTCGGCATAATAGAACTTTAATGTCACGGCAATCAGTTGTGGGGTGGGTTTTATGTGCTATTTCATTCGATATCTATAACAATACAAATTATTATATTTTTCTGAACGGGCATCTTTAAAATGAATTGTGATGTAACATTAATAGGTATCTTCCATCTCACGTTAATATTGCGGTATCGGCTTTCTCCATTACCCCGGAGCTTGCGGATTAGTAAGGCTTTACGTCTTAATATATTATGTCTATAATTTAACCCTGATTTCGTACCTTTACTTATTACCTACTTCATGGAATTTGGAAGTTTAATATGTAGCATTATTATTAAGTAACAGTGGGAAGTTGGCTTACCACTACAATATAGTGAAATAAGTATACATCTTCACTCGTATACGCACATACGTTGTAGCCAGAAAGAGTGTATACAGTATGTTTTTTTTACTGGGACAGTATGGGGAAATCCAAAACCATAGAAGATACAGGGAAACGGCCTTAGGACCCATTTATTCTTTTATTTACTTATTTTGTTACGAATTTAATTTATAAAAGCTATGGAAAACTCTGTTACCTTTCAGAACGATTCACTTATCTACTAAATTGCTTTCTAAAACCTTTAACATGTTTCTATTAAGACGTCAAATGTAAAACTTCGGGAATACTTCCACGTGTCCTACATATTCAGAAGATGTTTGTCGTCTGATTGATATTGTCATTGCTTTCAAAACACACGCTTCATCTGCAAGTTGGAATTACGTCAGAACTTGTAAATTAACTTCTTGAATTAAGCGTGACACATCAACTGGATAATAAGTCATTATAAACCAGCCCTTTGCCGTCCAACAGTTGAACTGTAACTTCTAATCAAAAGCCTTAAAACGTTGGTGTTTCAAAACTTTCTTACATTCACGCTGAAGCCTTAACTCTTGTCCTGGCCTTTCATAAACTTCATGATTTACAAGTAAAACTTGAAGCAAGTGGGTGTAAAGTTAAGTGATCAACAGTAGGAATACTATACTTGGGATTAATGACAATTTTATCACCAATCAATCATTGGCTACGAAGGATAATTTGCAAAGTGTTGCAGCAGATAGAATTAGTAATAAAACAAATGAAACAGTTAAACCCAGGAGCAAAGAAACATGGATTTTACGTATAACAGAAAGAGTTGTAACTACATTTTAATATTAGATTTGTGCGTTTATAACGACTACTTAATTGTTACAATTACAAATAAAGAAAAGAAAACGATGTTTAAATTATATTATGCTCCAGGCAGGAATTGAGCCCGCGTCTCCTGAGGTCCAGAAGGATCTCCTGGGGTGCGGCATACAAGTCAAACAAAGGTAACACAAGCACCCGAGTGAAAGAACATATAGCTGACGTAAAACACAGGCGCGAAACGAAGTCGGCAGTGTGTGAACGCCCTTGACGGACCCAACCATTACATCAAATTTGATAAACCCCAAACCTTCACCAGAGAACACCGCTTGATTCCTTAAATGTGATCTATTGAAATCAAAATACGTCCTAATTTCAATAGAGAAGATGGTTGGAGTGTAATACCAGCTTGGGACCCCATCATGCGAATAATAAAGTCCCAAGCCTGTCCTTATATTGTCCGACAAACTGACACCGTGAGTTTCGTATGCGTGAATCAGACCGTTCAAAATATTACAAAAAGTGACGGTATAGAGCATCAGGAGCCCTGGAGGTAGCAAGAACCAGACGACTTATATCATTAATATCAGCATGCCTGCAAAATGCTGCAATTCTTGTACTAAAGGGGCAATGATGACCAAGATAATCAACCATACTACCACAACGGCAACGGTGAAGATTATTACAGACGGTCTCTAAACGCAAACAAACAGGCAGGAATAGGAAATGCAGTGCGATCAAGGAGTATACAATTAGCCAAAGACAAAACCTGTATCTATAAACCAGATTCCCACTCTCCCACTGCCAAGAGACGGGCTCGACCCGCTGAACTGGTTGACGTGTTTAAAAGATTGACTCGCATCTATTCACAGAGAGCAGGGGGAATTCCTATAATTTCTGAGAGCAGGGGAAAATGAGAAAGCCCGTGTTAGGACTGGACACTGACTTCGGACTTCGGTCAAGTAGGACACTTCTGAAGTAATTAAACATTTTCATAAATTATGTAAATCATCATTAGCCTATACACGTCACATTTTTTTTATACAACGCACGATAAATGACTCAACACCGCCTGATGTGAAGCGGTAAGAAGAGTCCATATGCGAAGACAGCTAGTCCAGTTCAGACACTGCTCTAGCCGCCTTCACCTTGCTGACCCGAAAGGTGCTTTTTCACGCCTCTATTCAAGGAACCCATGTTATAGGAAGGATATACCCATATACGTGTGCTGGCAAAGAATTCCAAGTTCTTGAACTACAACAAAGAAAAGAGCTACTACATCCCGCTGCTGGGGACAGGCCATAACACCACCATGCTGGCCTATATAAATTATTTTAGATTTTGATAAATTGTTCCTTACTACATTTGGTGATAAAAAAAGCCGTTTGTGGAATTAAAAACTATTAATTAAGATTATTCTCAATGTAAGCGTACCTATTTTAAAGCAACTTATTTAGTCTAACGATTCAACGAAAAAAAAGAGAACTTACTACCCATCTTTTATTACACGTAACACATGAATTTACGAGCATAAATTATAACACTGGTTATCGTCAAGACGTCCCGGATACGTTATAATTTATATGGGACTCTGCGCTGTTAATGTCACTTTGTGAAAATAGATGGCTGAAATCCACGGGAGACATTCCATAATCTTTATTTAAGGGAAGAACACTCGTTTCCTCTTGAAGGCAAATTATGCCTACGGAGGTATTCTTATTTTCGTGTTGGATTCTTATTTGGTTACTCCATCAAGCGGCGTTATCCCACCGGAGGGCTATGACAATTTAAAAATCAAATGTGTCTGGAATCTTATGTTTGAGAGTTTATAACAAGAACCTGCGTATTAAGACTGTTTAGGTTGGACTGTTAGTTAAGGAGCAGGGTGGCGCAGTGGGTTAGGTGCTGTGGCTCCGATTTTTTTTTATACCACTAAGGTGGCAATCAAGCATACGACCCACCTGATGGTAAGCGGTTACCGCAGCCTATGGACGCTTGCAACACCAGGGGTATCACTTGCACGTGCCGACCCTTTAAAAACATTTTCACGCCATTTTTGAAGAACCCCATGCTGTACTCATTCGAGAAAACCTCTGCAGGGAGCTCATTCCACAACTTGAGCTTCTCTGAAACCATACCGTACGCGACCACTTTGGTTCCAATTTGTGAGGATGAACTCCCTGCGTTATCAAAGCAACAAAGCAACTTTAGCCATTTTTGGTTCCGGATTACATTAACAAAGCAACTTTCGCCAATTTTTTAATACAACTAGATGACAAACTGACGGCCCAGCTGATGGTAAGCGGTTACCGCCGCCTATAGACACCTGCAATAACAAGGAAAAATCACTTGATATTGCAGGTACGCCATGTTTGATTCCGGATGTAACCAATTTGTAATCTCGAGCTCCTCCGTACTTTGGAAGGCACGTGAAGCTGTTGACCTCGGTTGTAGTTGCAACCGCTTAAACCCTTAAACTGCATTGAGCCAGCATGGTGGTGTTACGGCCCAAACTCGTCATTTGTTTTTCCTATGTAGGATGGCCTGTGCCCAGCATTAAACAAACAAATAATCCTACCGATTCGTATAAAAAATAGCGAGTGTTTACTGTTTTTAATTTTTAGTGGTAATAGTATATTAGAAACAAATACATAATGGAAATAAAAATTAAAATAAACTTAGGCCTATAAATAAACTAAAATTAACCGAACTTATAAATAAAAAACACCACCTAAATCTACTAAAAATGGAAGTGTACCAATAAGACTGGTCGCATTACCTCGCTGAATTGCGAGGCTTATTCTTTGTGCTAAATACATACCAGCCTTATTGTCACTCAAACTTTCACACAAACGATCTGCAATGTCCCTAAACAGTCGGTGAGCACCTGGACCCCAAGGTCCCAATGTCTCAACTCCAAACGGTTCAAATATGTAATCTTTAGATAAGCCAGCATGTTTGCGCCGTTTAAAACTTTTGGGACATTATAAAAAAACGTCAAAGAAGCGCTGTTATCCATGATAGGGCCTAGAGACATATGTCAAAATCATTTTGCCTAGTTACCACTATTTTTAGTTGGTTCGATTCCAGGGAGAGACAAGCGAATTTTAGAAGATCTTTGAATGCAGTTTTATTTCTAATCAAAAATAAAGGAATGTTTCCTTTTCGTAAAATGGACTCCAACTAAAGGATTTAAAGTAGTTCCCCTCCAGGGCCCGTAGATTTTTTCCAGCCTGTATAGGTTGTACCTTTGAACTCAGTTTCTGCCGGCTTTAGAGACATTTTTAGCAGACTACAATGCGTTTTCAGTCCGATCTAGAGAGAGTTTTATCACATACAAGAAAGAAAGAAAAAGAAAGAAAAATATTTTTATTGACATGCACAAAACATACATACAACAAGAAGCCTAAACAATAATACAAAGAAAAAGTAGACAAATACAAACAGTTTAGACTTAGACCATAGGTGCAATCAACAAGGCCCTATCTCAGCATAAAACTTTTGGGTTTATAAAAAAACGTCAAAGAAGCGCTGTTATAATGATAGGGCCTAGAGACATATGTCAAAATCATTTTGCCTAGTTACCACTATTTTCAGTCGCCTGAAACGTGTGTTCAGACCGTCTGAGAAGGCAACAAAGAGGAGCTCGGTGGCGTATTGGTTTGAGCGCTCTGGTTTCGATACGAAAAACAAAGCAACTTTCGCCATGGTCGATCCTGGGATGGGTCAATCAAAGTTTGTTATCTCGAGCTCCTTTGTGCTTCAGACGGCACGTTAAGCTGTTGGCCCCGATTGTTACTACAACAGCTTTAACCCGCCAACCCGCATTGGGCCAGCATGGTGGTGTTATGGCTCTAACTCCTCATGTATATGCCTGCCTGTGCCGAGCAGTGGGTCGTATATAGGCTGGTGATAAAGAAGGCAACTAGAAGCCACCATTGCCTGAAATTTGCCTTTAAACCCTTTTTCAGACAAAATTACACCCGTATTCACAAACGATATTTACGTAAGTAAAGGAGCAATACTATGCGAAGTAAGGCATTTCTCAGTGCGTTCACTTTGACAAGCCTTTCAATTTACAAACAATACTCAAACGAATCTTTACTCTGTGGACGCATAGCGTTAAATATAGCTCTGTGATTGGTTGATTAGTGTTACGTAGTTCACTTTACTGACTGACATTTCAATTTTATTGTTTGTCTTTTTAACTCCGTAGTGATTACATTCTCTTTGGTGAGCTCGACACTATGCGTTGATTAATATAGCTACCAGACTCCCTTAGCTAAGTGTTCATTATGACAAACGCATAGTGCCGATTGTCACTCAAGTATTGTTTATGAATAGGTACATGGCACCCTGAGCGTCCGCGGGCACTGTGAGACCTCATAGTGTCGTTTGTGAATACGGGTGTAATATGTTAGCGTTGTAAGTATCAACATTGAGATCCTAAAGTTCACATATTACATTACGTTTACATTGAACTTTACTAGTGCTTTGATAACGTATTCGGGAAATTTATTTTAACTTTCCGAACGCACGCGTACTTTCAACAAAGTTTTCATTTACTTAATAGTTAAGTAGATATTTAGACTAAATTAAATAGACTTAAAATTACTCAAGCGTGATACTTTGGACTTTAGAACAATAACGTTCGGCAATAGCATAATTATATTATTTAGAAGCCATGTTCTTAATTTTTAACCTCCGACGAAAAAAGAGGGGTGTCATAAGTTTGACGTGTCTATCTGTGTATCTGTGTGTCTGTCTGTGGCATCGTAGCGCCTAAACGAATAGACCGATTTTGATTCGGTTTTTTTTGTTTGAAAGCTGATGTGCCTACGATGGTTCTTAGCTATAATTTATGAAGATCAGTTCAGGCGTTTGATGCGTTTGTATCAGCTCATTTTGTACATGATTATAGGGTTTTACTAACTTTTACACATCCGATTGATTTGAAATTTCGTGTACTGTCACTTTGGTGACATTCCCATGACATACTCTCCTTGAGCTGATCCTATACCATCAAAAAGTCTACTAAATGCTTAATTCTTCAGAAACTTACAGCAGATATAGCGTGTTTGGGCTCTTATGAATAGTCTTAATGAGATGGTGTTAGATAGATGATTTATGACGCCGGGTGTTACTTAAAATTTTTAATTTTGCAATTATATTTTAACTGTTTAGTAAATCTTTGAAAAAATATTACTAAACAAGCAATTTGTTTACGAGTGATGGATGTTTATATGTTTATTTAGTATATTTCTGATATTTATATGTATATTATTATTGGTATTATTTCTCCGGTATCTAGTATCCATAACACAAGCTTGTAATGATGCTTACTTTGGGCTAGATAATATGTGTGAGTGTGTGAATATTATTATTATTATTATAATCATCACCAGCCTATATATGTCTCACTGCTGGCACAGGCCTTCCTACATGGGAGAAACATATGAGGAGTTTGGGCCATAACAATACCACAGTGGTCCAATGCGGGTAGGTGGGTTAGTCGAAGATTAGAAATTTTGGTCGACCCATCCCGGAATCGACCATGGCGAAAGTGGCTTTGCTTTCGTAATCGAAACCAGAGCGCGCAAACCACTGCGCCACCGAGCTCCTCAATACAGAATACTTAAAATTATTTAATGATTCCTTTTCTATGTGAGAAAGGTTTCGAGACTCATTTCGAATAGCTAACTTAAGTTTTGAATGTCTGTCTTCATTCCAATCAATAAGAAACTTTCCTTCTACTTAGAAATTTCTCGAATGTTTACATTGAGAACTGCTTTTGATTGCGCTCAGAAGAACCTCGTAGCTCAACCAGTCGATGCAATTCGAAACCGCATCCAATTTAGTATTAACAAACGGAGCGAAGTACCCAGTCAAGAAGGTATGAAAACCATTAAAATAAATAATTTTATAACAATTTCAATAAAATGGTTTCTGCTAGTTGAAAAGTTGCGAACAGTAAAAAATTTACTTGTTTAAAATTAACTAGACAAGAGAAAAGGCCGAATAGATCTGAGGTCTAGTATCATCATGCTAAGTTTTTTCCCTGAATTGAAAGTGACAATTAAAGACTAACTAATAGTACCTACCTAATATGTGATTGCTGAATACAGTTGAAGTTGTTGCTGATGAAATTCCTTGAATCATACAGACCCAGAAAAATAATAAATAATAATTATGGAACGTTATATGTTCTATAAATCTAATGTCCAACCGCTTTGACCTACTAGCCCGTATTTGTCCAGCATGGTGGTGCTATGGTCCACCACTCTCTGTGTTTTCTCCCATGCAGGCCTGTGTCCAGCAGTGGGACGTATATAGGCTGGTGATGAATCTAATGACCAGCACTTTTCACAGGAGACACCAGCCTATATACGTCCCACTGCTGGCACAGGCCTTTCTCAATGGGAGAAACACATGAGGAGTTTGGGCCATAACAATACCGCAGTGGCTCAATGCGGGTTGGTGGGTTAAAGCGGTTGCAGTAGCAACCGGGGCCAAAAGCTTAAAGATTATAAATGCTACAAATTCAATGTGAATAAATGAATATGAAAATAGCAGTCCATAGTCGATGTCCTTATAAAGTGTCTGATTTTTGTGTAGCGTTTCAGAATTATTTCCTAAGATTGTTTTTCATAGCCCAAATAAATTATTCTCAAATACCACATCCAGCTCAACAATATTAGCTCTAATACAACCTTCAAGGGTTCCTAATTGGGACGTGGCTGGAATTGAGCGCGGCTTAAAACTACATGAACGCTTCTGTGCTTCCATACGTACTTATGAGCTGTTTTTGTGGTATTTCTTGGTGTAATGAACGATTTCAGAGGTTGGTAGCTTAGTAGGAAGATTGGTGCAGAACGGAGAAAATGTAGGTCCGATATATGTTGGGAGATATTGCTTATTACATGATTAATTTGACCTATGATATCTGCTGTTTATATAAAATGATGGAATTCCTTGATAATGGCAATATCGGCGTTGGTAAAATGGGAACTTTTTGCGGATTTCCTAATTTTTGTGAATAAGAAAGACGTGTTTTATTGTCAACAGCTTTGCTACACAAAATCAAATATAACTCGAGTATAGCTGTGAAATCCTAGTTACCTTAGATTCTTTAGTAATGATTCTTAATAACAAAGTGGCCGTGGTTTTTGGACATCCACTTTATAAGTGATGATTAATAGTAGTTTATGAAACTGGTACATAATGTGTGGTATATTATACACGAGTGTGAGTTTAAAAATCGAGCGAAGCGAGTTTTTTAAAAGCATCACACGAGACGAGTGTTCAATCAATGGTCTGTAATCGAAACGTAATGAAAAAAAAAATATTATAACATTATTTTGTTAGAGAAATAGTGTTATAATTATTTTTTTTTAATTTCATTTCGATATACTATTTGTAAAGTTCGTCAATGTGGGCTACTTCCACATTCTTATCATCATAATGTTGTATAATTATTTAATAGCATATGAAATATATAACATTACACAATAGGATTCACATTAAATACAATACAAATGATATAAAAACTAACAACATTATATATTTACATTATATTCAATATACCTATTTACAATATAATATTTATTACATTAAAACATATACTTAACACTAACACAATTCCAAATCTTACACGAACATTAACCGTCATCCGTCAGCGTTGTAAATCAGCTGGTCGCGCGGCGCGGATGGAAACACGCAGTCTACGGCGACTGCTATTGTGTTCCTTATTTGGCGTACCGCCGTTCGGCACGCGGCCTGTGCATGCGTCGGACGCGCCCCGCGCCAGTCAGAATCTTTGCCTCGCACTTAACGAACGTCGCTCTGTTGCCCAAATTTTCTTGATATCTTTATTTGTGCCTATTGACTGTACTTCCGTATTGACTATCTGCTTGTGTGCTCTGTTCTCCTTCTATTATTTCCTTAGCTTATGTACTGTGTCAGTGTTGTGAATTATATGTGTTCTACCCGTATTACTGGACTTGTTTATTTCAAACACCGAAACCAGCCGGACTATAAAGCTATGTATTAGCGATAGTTTTTATTTACACCCTACCGCTAAATTGGTGACCCCGAAAAGAACACTAAAATGAGCGACAGCAGTGACTCCGCTAGAACAGCCGAATCGCGTAAGGACAACGTCACCGCGCGACGACAAAAAAAATCGCGCGTTTCCATTGACCCTTCCCACGGCGAGTCGTCCGACTTTCGGAAGTACAATTTGAAGGTTCCGTCTTTTTCACCGGATGATCCAGAGATTTGGTTCGCGTTGTTGGAGGGACAGTTCGCGACTTTTGGCATTACTGAGGATGCTATAAAATTTAATAATGTCATCACGAATCTAGATATGACCCACGCTAAAGCCGTAAAGGACATCATAGTCAATCCGCCATCTAGACATCGCTATGAAAAGATAAAGTGCGAACTTATCAAGAGACTTACCGCCTCTCACGAGAAGAAGGTCAGGCAGCTTCTGACGCATGAAGAGCTGGGGGATAGGAAAGCATCTCAATTTCTCCGACACCTGCAGGACCTGGCAGGGCCGAACGTTCCAGAGGAGTTCATCAAAACGATCTGGAGCAACCGTCTCCCAAAGAGCATCCAGACGGTGCTGGCGTCTCAGCCCACGCATTCTCTGGAGCAGCTAGCTGACCTGGCGGATCGCATCCAGGAGATAACATCACCTGGAAACGTTGCTGCGACTACTTCATCCACCATGCCACAGAGTCCTAGCAACTCCAGCGAGATCAGCGAGCTACGGAAGATGGTGGAGCGTCTTGCAATGAAACTGGACGAGCATACTCGTACACGATCTTCGCGGTACCATGACCGATCCAGACCGCAGCAGCGACGATCATCGCATTCATCGTCAAGATCAGCTTCGTCCTACCGTCGTCACCCAACTTGCTGGTACCACGCAAAGTTCGGCTCCAAAGCACAGAAATGTCAGAAGCCGTGCGATTATAAGGCGGGAAACGCCACAGGCAGTCGATAATGGCGACTAACGATTGCCCCAACTCTCCAGGTCGCCTCTTCGTAACCGACCGCACCACTAAAACGCAGTTCCTGGTCGACACTGGTAGCGACCTCTGTGTTTTCCCACGAGGTCATCTACGAGAGCGTCGTGCACCAACGAGCTACAAACTCACCGCAGCCAACGGGACATCCATCGACACCTACGGCTACGCGCACTTCAACCTGGACCTAGGACTACGCAGGACCTACTCCTGGCAATTCGTAGTTGCCGACGTAACTAAGCCCATTATAGGTGTAGATTTCTTGTGCTTTTATAATTTAATTGTAGACTGTAAAAGTAAAAAGCTTATTGATAATACTACTACTCTCTCTGCTCCAGCTTCTCTAGCTTATAATTGTAATAATGTGCTTTCTGTGAAGTTTATGACTGGCGATTCGCGTTACCACCTTTTACTGTCGCGTGAGTTCCCCGAGATAACGCGACCAGCTGGTACACAACGCACAACACCTCATAACACACAACACCACATTCGCACTACACAGGGACCTCCAGTTTCGTCTGCACCTAGACGACTAGCTCCGGACAAATTAAAGATAGCGAAGGCAGAGTTTGAAGCCATGCTAGCTAATGGCACTGCCCGCCCTTCCGAGAGTCCGTGGTCGTCTCCACTGCATGTGGCGCCGAAAAAAGACAACGGCTGGCGCCCCTGCGGCGATTACAGGCAGCTTAACGCCCGAACAATACCGGACAGGTATCCCATACGCCACATACATGACTTTGCGCATAACATCTCTGGTTGTAGCATTTTCAGCACCCTCGACCTGGTGAAGGCTTACAACCAAATCCCAGTCTGCCCCGAGGACATACCGAAGACGGCGATCACCACACCGTTCGGTATGTTCGAATTTCCTTTTATGACGTTTGGCTTGCGAAACGCGGGTCAAACGTTTCAGCGTTTCGTTGATGAGATCACACGCGGGTTGGACTTCGTGTATTGCTATTTAGATGATTTCCTAATTTTCAGCAAAAGTCAGGCACAGCATGAAGACCACCTACGCCAAATATTCACAAGGCTTCGGGACTACGGCATGGTTCTTAACGTATCCAAGTGCGTTTTTGGGGCTCCCGACATAACCTTTCTAGGTTATAGCATTTCGGAGAGCGGCACCAGACCATTGGATCAAAAAGTTGAGGCCATACGCAACTTTCCCCCACCTAAAGACGTAAGGTCGCTCAGACGCTTTTTGGGTATGGCTAATTTTTACAGGCGATTTTTGCCCAACGCCGCCCTAATTCAAGCTCCTCTGAACGCCTTGCTTACGGGGGCAGTCAAAGGTTCCACACCCATTACCCTAACCGACGATGCTCTGAAGGCTTTCACGGAGACCAAAGAAAGCCTCTCCAATGCAGCTCTTTTGGCACACCCAGACTGCCGAGCCAAGCTCGCATTGGTTACAGACGCATCTGATTCGGCTATCGGGGCTGTCCTTCAGCAATTAAAGGACGACGTGTGGGAACCCATAGCGTTTTTCTCCCGAAAACTTAGCCCAACCCAACAAAAGTATTCCCCTTACGATCGTGAACTTCTTGCGATCTACGAGGCCATAAAGTACTTTCGGCATATGGTGGAAGCGAGACACTTCACGGTCTACACAGATCATAAGCCGATCAGCTATGCCTTCCACGAAAGGAAGCATAACTGTTCGCCAAGACAATTTCGGCATTTGGACTTTATATCCCAGTTCACGACAGACATAAGGCATATTTCCGGCAAAGACAATGTCGTCGCCGATACCTTATCTCGCGTCGATGAGCTGGGTACCCCAATACGCCTTGCCGATCTCGCATTAGCCCAGGAAACTGACTCTGAACTGGCAAATTATCTCTCTGACAGCTCATCACTCCGTCTTAAAAAGATGGAATACCCTGGAAGTCCTCAACCCGTGTACTGTGACATCAGTACCCCGACCCCCAGGCCATTCGTCACAAAGGAATTCCGAATGCAAGTCTTCCGAAGCCTCCATTCCCTAAGTCACCCCGGCGCCACCGCAACCGCTCAGTTGGTTGCTGAAAGGTTTGTTTGGCCCGGAGTTAGGAAGGACTGTCGGGACTGGGCCAAGTCTTGCTTATCGTGTCAACGCAGTAAGGTAAGTCGTCACGTCTCTACCCCGTTAGGCACCTACGACTTACCACGCGCACGATTCAAGCACGTGCACATCGACCTGATAGGTCCCCTCCCTGTCTCCGATGGTTTCAAGTATTGCTTGACTGCAGTAGACCGGTTTACTCGGTGGCCGGAAGTCATGCCAATTCCTGACATCACTGCAGAAACGGTGGCCAAGGCGTTAATATTTGGTTGGATATCTAGGTTTGGTTGCCCCATAGATATTGTGACAGATCGCGGCCGCCAGTTCGAGTCCGCCCTGTTCCAATACCTGGCAAAAACCACTGGGTTCCAACACAAACGCACCACCGCATACCACCCTGCATGCAATGGACTTGTGGAGCGCTTCCATAGGCAGCTAAAAGCTTCCATCACTTGCCATGCCCAACAAAATTGGACCGAAGTCTTGCCTTTTGTGCTGCTTGGCATCCGCAGTGCTTTTAAGGAAGACTTACAGACATCCTCGGCGGAACTGCTGTATGGTGAACCACTGCGACTGCCTGGTGAATTTTTCGAGCCAAGCGTGCCTTGTACTTCGGATTTATCCGACTTTACAGCGCGCCTACGCAATTTCGCTGAAAAATTAAAACCAGTCCCAACTTCTCGCCACAGCAAACCAAAGGTGTTTATTTTTAAAGAGCTGGCAACAACCGAACACGTCTTCCTTCGTGAAGACGCTTCGCGTTCGACTTTCCAACCAGCCTATACAGGTCCCCATAAGGTGTTAGAACGCGGTGACAAAGTTTTTAAACTCCTGGTAAAAGGAACACCTGTGACCGTCACTATCGAGCGCTTAAAACCAGCGTTTGTTCTTACGGACCTGGAGGACCTGCACACACACACTACACCTCAAACTACACAGTCGCCTGACACCTCAAGCCACTTACCACCTCCCGACATGCCAGGCCATAAAACTACACGGTCTGGACGACATGTACGATTCCCAGACTATTATCGCCCTTACTAGGTCTCTGGGGGGGAGTGATGTGGGCTACTCCACATTCTTATCATCATAATGTTGTATAATTATTTAATAGCATATGTGTTTAGCAATGTGCTAGTAACATATCTGTTGTTATTCCCTTACATTTTTTTGTATAAGAAGTTTAGTTTGTTTGTGTGTTAATAGATGGCGCTGTCATTTGGCTGCTATTTTCTAGTTGGCGATGTTAAGAATTTATTGTGTCCTATAAATACTTGCTTGTTACTTTCATTATGATAGAATAAAGTCAGCCTTAAAGTGGGTCTTATAGCAACTTTAAGTGGTAACCTGGTTTTTTTTGAACGTTATCCCCAATCCCCAGTTATTAAATCTCTGATCTTCCTCGGAGGTTTAACATGGTCCTTCGAGCCGGACCTTAAATTGTATGAAGAATAATAATGTCAGGTGTTTTCTCTGAAGCAACAGGTTAAACATCAACCTCGCAATTTATTTACCCTTATTTACCTTGGAATCTCTAATGGTTTTTTTTTTTTTTTTTTTTTTTTTTTTTTTTTATACTAAGCACGACAAATGACTCAACACCACCTGATGTGAAGCAGTAAGAAGAGTCCATATGCGAAGACAGCTAGTGCAGTTCAGACACTACTCTAGCTGCCTCCACCTTGCCGGCCCGAAAGGTGCTTTTTCACGCCTCTTTTGAAGGACCCCATGTTATAGGAAGGAGGGAACACATGTGCTGGCAAAGAATTCCAAGTTCTGGAAGTTCGACAAAGAAAAGAGCTACTAAATTTCTTTGTACGTGATGTTGAGGTGGAGACAGTGAATTGATGACTCCGAAGACCGGCACGCGTGCTCCTGAGTAGGAAGGGGGAAGGTGGGATAAGGTCAAATAGCTCTTCAGAACACTCTCCGTGATATAGCCGATAGAAGGCGCTAAGCGACGCAATGTCTCGACGCAATTGCAGAGGCTCAAGGTTGTTGGTGACCTCTACATCGCCAACGATACGGACAGCACGACGCTGCAATCTGTCCAGGGCATCGAGTAGGTACTTGGCGGAGCCATCCCACAAGTGCGAGCAATATTCCACGCAAGACCGGACCTGAGTTTTATACAGCAGGCATAATTGGTCAGGCGTGAAAAATCGACGCACCTTGTTCAGGACACCGAGCTTCCGTGAGGCTGTTTTTATCACGGTTTCGATATAGTTCCTGGAATTCAGATCGCAACATATCTCCATACCTAGCAAGTTTAGGGAGCCCTGTGCCGAAAGAGTCGTGCCCTGAAGAGACGGAAGGGGAAGGAACGGCGGCATTTTGGCTGTAAACGCGCACACCTGTGTTTTCTTAGCATTGAACTCAACAAGATTGTTAGATCCCCATTCAGATACGAGGTTCAACACCCTGTCGAGCTCAATGGTAAGAAGCTCTCTCTCTCTCTCGGTTTCAGCGCGCCCAGCCCCTGGGCGACCGTAATATCCCCCATGCACTGTACTGTCATCTGCATAGCAATGAATGTTTCCTAACGGAATCATGTCATTGATATGAAGAAGAAAGAGTGTGGGGGATAGAACAGAGCCTTGTGGTACACCAGCATTCACTGACATGAACCGCGAAGCGCATCCATCTGCGAGGACACGGATTCTTCGCTCATGCAGGAAGCCGGCGATCCAGTTACAGAGCTGAGCGGGCAGACCGTATGCCGGGAGCTTGGAGAGAAGAGCCTTGTGCCAGACCCGATCGAACGCTTTGGCAATGTCAAGGCTAACTGCCAGTGACTCACCACGTTTGTCAATAGCTTCACCCCAGACATGCATTAAGTACGCTAGAAGATCACCCGTTGACCGGTTCGGCCGAAACCCGTACTGTCGATCATTAATTAATGAGTGATCTTCTAGGTATCGGATCAGCTGGTGGTTTAAGATCCGTTCCATGACCTTGCAAAGAACTGAGGTGACAGCTATCGGGCGGTAGTTAGCTGGGTCTGATCGGTCTCCCTTTTTGGGGACCGGTTGCACATTGGCCTCTCTCCAAGATTCCGGCACACACCCAGAAGAGAGAGAAAGACGGTATAGCCGCGTTAAGACAGGAGACAACTCCGCTGCGCAGTTTTTCAGTACTATCGCTGGAATGCCATCAGGTCCACTAGCTTTCCGGACGTCGATTGACTGAAGCTCCGCACGTACATCACATTGCCTAATACGAATATCGGGCATTGTGTGGCCACAGTGGGAGAGTGTTGGTGGCTGTAAGTTGCAGTCATCGATTCGGGAGTGAGCAGCAAAGAGTTTTACCAAGAGATCGGCTTTCTCTTGCGGCTTGTGAGCTAGCGAGCCGTCAGAACATCTCAACGGGGGCAGCGAGGGTTGACAGAAGTTGGATTGCACGGCTTTGGCCAGACGCCAGTAGCTACGGCTTCCCGTAGGATGCGTAAGAAGTTCTTGGCCAACTCGTGCAACGCGCTGTGCATCCGCTCTGATGAAGGCCCTTTTGCAGGACTTGGTGGCGTTGTTATAGACTGCTTTCAGTGAGTCAATGTTGGGATCCCCGCAAGCTCGGCCCCTGATCCAAGCGCGGTATGCCGACTGTCTGTTTTCAACAGCTAAGGCACAATCGCGGTTGAACCAGAGGTTACGCCTACCCCTACTGATGAGATCGGAGTGAGGGATATAGTACTCCATCCCTAACATGATCTCATCAGCAACAGCAGTAGCGCTAGCGTTCGGGTCCAGCTCACTGAAACAGCGCTGCCTCCAAGGGACAGATGCGAAGTAATCCCGCATACCGTCCCAATCTGCCGACGCATAGTGCCAGATGCGGCGTTTGGCAACCATAGGTACCGGTGGCGACGCCCGTGGCACCCCAGCGGATACCAGGCAGTGATCCGATGTTCCTAAAGGAGCACGAACCTCTAGCCGATATCCATCCGGGCGAGTCGTCAGCAGAAGGTCCAACAATGAGGGCGCGTGACCGACAATGTCTGGAATCCTGGTGGGCTGGTTTACCAGTTGGGTCAGGTCGTGCGTGAGAGCGAAAGCGTGGGCAGTTCTACCAGCATGGTCAGTTTTAGAGGAACTTAACCACGACTCGTGGTGAGCATTGAAGTCCCCTAAAAACACCAATTCCGCGGTTGGAAACTGCTCCTGCGCAACATCTGCCACCCGACTAAGATGTTCGAAAAGTCGAGTTGTCTCCATGTCACCGCTGTGGGATCTATAGAGGCACACGTAGATTCGGCAATGTGTGCCCAGGTCCACATGCACCCCAAGAATAGAGTAGGAAGGGTCCTCCAAACAGCGCAGACGGCGACAGCAAACATCCGCCCGGACAAACAAGCATACCCCGGCCTTCGCTTTGAAGGACTCTTCAAGAGCGTAGCCGGGGTAATCCAAGTAGCTAGTGTCTGCCGGGCGGAGTATTTGCGTCTCCGTCAAAAACAGCATTTCGGGTCGAGCCGTCTCGAGATGTTGGTGGACGGCATTGAGGTTAGCATGGAGCCCACGGATGTTAGTGAGCCCGACCTCAAACAGCGTGGTTGTGGTGGGGGTGTGCACCGCTGAACGACCGGAACTGTTTTTGAGCGCTGCCATAGTTGAAGATAGAAGGAGGAGAGGCGTGAATTGGGGTGACGTTGCCGCGATATATACGGTCAAAGCGTGAGGCCTGTTTCCCCAGGTAATAGCCGACAGTAGAGACGCGCTGACCCGCCGAACGGAAGGGCCCCCGAACCCCCCCGGGAATGGCCGCCGGGACCCCACCACCCGGTCACCAACCGGCACGACGGACCACCCCAAGATTATGCGTGGCATGATAGGGCAGCCTCACGAACTGGTTAGGTTCGCTTGGGCCCCTGTACTGTACCACGGGCGGCCAGCGGAACAGCCGTTTCTTCGGGTCTCCCTGGTCGGCGGGTCAATGCAGTCCACCTGGCTCTGGTTAGACGGAAGCCGTCACTGACCGCATCCATCGCCGCAACGTCTCCCCAAGCTCTGGTTGTACGCTGACTGATCCCGGAACGCGACCACAAGTGGTCACTTGGCGGGTTTTACGCCATGCGTACGGTGGTCACTAACCAGACGGGTGTTCAGACCCTACCACCAGTCGAGCAGTTGGTAGCTCGGTAATCCCTTAGTCGCCTCTTACGACACCCACGGGAAGAAATGGGGCGGTGAATTGTATTCTTAATCCGTCACCGCACGGAAAAAGGTGGAGAGAAAGAGAAGAGACGGGTGTTGTTATATCATTCTACTGCGAGGGAGGAGTTATTCCATACAATAATCACCCACTACGAACGAAGTGCAAGTTTACCACTAAGTACAAAAACAGTTAGTATACAGTTTGTATCTCATTCAAGCAAGTGTTCGTGTGTGCTGGAAAAATCGTGAGTACTATTTAAAAATAATAAACTACAGTGATCGGAAAGTGAACCTTAATGCTAACAGCTAGTAAATGTTGAAAAAATTACGAGTAAGGAACAAAGCAAACAATATTGAACTTTATTCTCAAGAATCTTTTAACTTAGCATAATTTAGTAGCAATTTAAACTTGTAATAATCTCAATTTGTGCATGTTAGACTTAGTTAGTTTTAAGGCAAATTGTGTTCAGACGGGGAACCTATGCCCGATTTTCATTATAATTTATAAGTTCAGAACACTTAGAAAATTTATAGTTGCTTTGTACAAATTAAATAAGTCTTTGTTGAATTGTACTAAGTGTTGAGAAGTTGTCTAACCGTTATATTGTTAAGGTTTCATTTATCATTCTGCGCGCGTTACACTAAAGAAAAATGTCTTTGCAATCATTAATTAACGTACAAGATGATATTTATAGTAGACTTTCTAGAGCTAAATTGAATTTTAAAAAATCACCTAAAGACAGACTTAATAAACAATATATAGAGACTAGGTTGCAAAATGTTGAAGAACTCTGGGCTCAGTTTAATAATACACATACTCAAATTGTAAAGGATTTTGATACTAAAGAACTTAAGGCTTCACCTTATACATCAAATGAAGTATATTTTAATGTTGAAGAGTTGTATCTTGACTTAAAATGTGATTTGAAATTAGCTGCCAGTAAGATTAAAACTGTAGAAGGGTCGCAAACTTCTCATACATCCACAAATATTTCGGACAGCAAATATACAAACATCAAATTACCACGAATCACTATTCCGCTCTTTTCAGGCAAATACACTGAATGGCCAACTTTTAGAGATTTATTTAACTCCGCCATTCATAAAAACACAACTTTGGACAAAGTGCAAAAATTACATTACTTAAAAAGCTATTTGACCGGTGAAGCAGAACAACTTTTAAGACATATTCCGATTTCCGAAACAAATTATGATAGATGCTGGTCACAACTTGAAACTCGCTATAATAATAAAAAATATTTATCGCACTGTATTCTTAGGAGATTATTGAGTCAGAAAAATATTACTACCGAGTCAGCATCTGCGCTGAAGGAATTGTTAGATACTACCACTGATTGTTTAGGGGCGTTATCAAATTTAGGTATTAATGTGACATCGTGGGATATATTAATTATTCATCATCATCATCATCATCATCATATCAGCCGAGAGACGCCCACTGCTGGGCATAGGCCTCCCCCAAGGATCTCCAAACCGATCGGTCCTGCGCTGCCCTCATCCAACGGCTTCCCGCGACCCTTACCAGATCATCGGTCCACCTTGTGGGGGGCCTACCAACGCTGCGTCTCCCGGTGCGCGGCCGCCATTCGAGGACCTTTCCGCCCCAACGGTCGTCAGTCCTCCTCGCAATGTGACCTGCCCACTGCCACTTTAGACTCGCAATTCTTTGGGCTATGTCAGCGACCTTAGTTCTCCTGCGGATCTCATCATTTCTGATTCGATCACGCAGAGAAACACCAAGCATAGCCCTCTCCATTGCTCTTTGGGTGACTTTGAGCCTTTGTATAAGGCCCATTGTAAGCATTCAATAGTAATTATTCATATTATTATGTTAAAATTGGATGCTGATAGTAGAAAGGAATGGGAGTTAAAGGTCACTAGCAATACCGAGTCTGATCATTTACCTACGTTTGAGCAATTCAAAGAGTTTTTAACGAGTCGGTACAGAGCGTTTGAATTTTTAGACAATAAGCCTAATAGAAGTACAAATGTAAGCGTAGGAAAAGCAAAGACCTTTCACATTTCAGCTTTGTTATGTCAGTTTTGTAATGATGAAGATCACAAAATATCTAATTGTAGGCAATTTGTAACTAATGATGTGGACACTCGCCGTAAGTACGTTCAAGACAATAACTTATGTTTTAATTGTTTGGGTTACAATCACTCTGCCAGGTTTTGTAAAAGTACAGCGTCTTGTCGAATCTGCAGACGAAGACACCATTCGTTACTGCATCCTCAGGGGGATCAAGATGCTACCACTAAAAAAGGTGAATGTACTTTAAAGGGAGAAACTGGTTTGACACAAAGCGAATTTACGCATGCTGTTGAAGTAGAAGATGAAACGGAGGTAGTGGCTTGCTTGTCTAAGGGTTCTGTTAATAATCAAGTTTTGTTAGCCACGGCTCTGGTTACGGCTGTCTCTGCAAATGGGTTTAAATATACCTTACGAGCTTTGTTGGACCAAGGCTCACAGGCGTCCTTTGTCACTGAAGATATTGTTCAAAGTTTAGGTTTAAGGAAAAAGGCGGCAAAGGGCATAATATCAGGGATAGGTGGCGGAACTCATTTAACTTCTAATTCGGTAGTTGAGGTAAAAATTCAATCCAGGGTTGATCCTTCTTTTGAACTGGTCATCAAGGCTTACGTCCTAAAGTCTATAACATCACTCCTGCCTATTAGAAAAACAGCTTATTTAGATTGGGTACAAGTTAGTGATATACAGTTGGCGGATCCTAGATATCATATACCAGATAAAGTGGATATGCTCTTGGGAGCAGGAATATATACCAAGGTTTTACAGAGTGGTTTGAAAAGGGCTCCTTGTGGCTCTACTGTGGCGCAGTGCACCACATTGGGTTGGATCTTATCAGGAACTGTAGACTCTGAAGGCTCTTCTAACATCGCGGTGATGCATATCCATGTTAACGATGAGGAAATCTTGAGAAGGTTCTGGGAATTAGAAAAAGAACCAAATGAAAAAAAGAAAAATATACTTACGGAAGAAGAACTTAAATGTGAAGAAATATTCAATAAAACAACAAAAAGAAATGATAGTGGTCGATATATTGTTAACTTACCGTTTCAAAGTGAGGATCCAAAGTGTCGATATGGAGATTCTAGAAAAATAGCAATAAAGCGATTCCATGCATTAGAGTCTAAGTTAAATAAAAATAAGGAATTAAAAGCGAAATATACTGAAGTTCTACATGAGTATACAGAACTAGGTCACATGCAAGCTATCTCGGAAGCAGATAAACTAAATAAATATGCTGTTTACTTACCTCACCATGCTGTGGTACGAAATGATAAGGAGACGACTAAGGTCCGGGTGGTCTTTCACGCGTCTTGTAAAGGAGCAAATGGAATCTCACTTAACGATGATTTGATGGTGGGTCCCAATTTGCAAAGTGATTTGCGGCATTTACTTATTCGTTGGAGAGTTCATCCGATTTGTCTTACAGCGGATATTGTTAAAATGTATCGACAAGTACGGATAGCAGAAGATCATACCGATTTTCAACGAATTGTATGGAGAGACCGCATCGAAGACGAAATCAAAGAATACAAGTTGCTTACAGTGACGTTTGGGACAGCATCGGCGCCATTCTTGGCGGTTCGATCTATGCAGCAGGTTGCACGTGATGAGGGAGAGGATTATCCAATGGCTGCTGAAAGAGTACTCACAGACTATTATATGGATGATCTTATGACAGGCTGTCAAGAAATAGAAGAAGGAATAAATATCTACAATCAAATGAATAAATTATTACTTAAGGCCGGATTTGAGTTACAGAAGTGGTCAAGTAACAGTGATAAACTACTAGAAAAAATTAGTCTAGAGGGAGGTAAGAGAACAGGACAAGATATCAAGATAAAACAGGACGAGATACTAAAAATATTAGGCCTTACCTGGAACCGTAACAGCGATACATTTCAATATTCTGTTCAGCTTCCACAGTTGCAGGAACCTATAACAAAAAGAAAGCTTTTATCCGATATTTCACGACTTTTTGATCCCTTGGGCTGGGTTTCTCCTGTAATTATTTTAGCTAAAATCCTTATTCAAAAATTGTGGCTTACCGGTATTGGATGGGACTATGAGATACCATCTGAATTAAAAACTGAGTGGATAACGTACCGTCAGGAGTTACAGAGTCTAACAGAGTTGTCAATACCTCGATGGTTATTTACAAAGCGAAGTGACCAGCAAGTCAATTTGCATGGGTTTTGTGACGCCTCCAAAACGGCTTATGCAGCTGTCATTTATGCCCGTATAGTAGACGCAGAAGGTAAGATCCATGTCACATTACTTACTGCTAAGACAAAGGTGGCTCCCATTAAAACTGTATCTATTCCACGACTAGAGTTGTGCGGAGCAGTGCTGCTGACAAAACTCTTGGTCGAAGTCTCGGAAGTTATGGAGATTGACAAATCAAATTTTTACGCTTGGACTGACTCTGAAATCGTATTGGCGTGGATAAATAGTCACCCCAGCCGATGGAAGACATTTGTGGCCAATCGGGTTTCTGAAATTTTATGTAGGAGCGAACCGCAGCAATGGAGTCACGTCCAATCTAAACACAATCCGGCAGACTGTGCTTCACGCGGTCTGTATCCATCAGAGTTGCTAAGATCGAAACTATGGTTGGAAGGTCCTGATTTCCTGAAACAAGAAACAATTTTGTTAAACAAACCTACAAATATCAAAACAAGTATAGAAGAAGTTAAGGTGCACTTTGTAGAAGAAAATAATGGTCTCAGTATTTGGGAGAAATATTCATCTTTAAATAGGCTAGTTAGAGTAGTTGCATATTGTCGACGGTTTTTGCAGCTAAGGAAACCTAAAATGGAAAGAAACCAAACACTTTATATAACTGCGGAAGAACTAAAATTAGCATTAGAAATTTGTATTAGAGAATGTCAAAGACAAGCATTTAAAGAGGAATTCATTACAAAAAAAACAAATAATGTAAATAAAAATCGGTCGATACCTCGTTCATTAAATGCTTACCTTGATTCCGCAAACATTCTGAGGGTGGGCGGCAGGCTAGAATTGTCTAACCTCAGCAATGACCGTAGACATCCAATCCTGATACCACGTAGGTCACATTTCACTGATCTTTTGATAGCAGACGCGCACTATAGGACTCTCCATGGAGGTCCTCAATTAATGCTCAACTATTTAGGTACAAAATATTTTATACTAGGAGCTAAGGGTTTGGTGAGGTCTTATGCGAGAAAATACGTGATCTGCCTTCGTTACTCCACTTCAACAAAACATCAGTTAATGGGTCAGCTACCGCCTCCTCGGGTCACACCAAGTAGGCCCTTTAAGAACGCTGGAGTAGATTATGCTGGTCCCATTAATTTAAGAACCTCAAAGGTTAGGGGTCATCATTCATATAAAGGTTACATATGTTTATTTATATGTATGGCGACTAAAGCCGTGCATATAGAGATAGTAAGCGATTTAACAACAGAGGGTTTTCTTACCGCTTTTAGGAGATTTGTAGCGAGGCGTGGCCACTGTAAAGACATATGGAGCGATAATGGTACAAACTTTCAGGGTGCGTCCAAAGAACTTCGCTTTCTTCTCCAGTCTCAAGTATCTGCTGCTTTTTCTAAGGAGGTGGCCGAATCTTTAGCTAACGAGGGGACCACGTGGCATCATATTCCACCACATGCACCAAATTTTGGTGGACTATGGGAAGCCGGTATTAAGTCCTGCAAACAGCATTTACGCAAGGTGATAGGGAGCTCTACTCTGACTTATGAGGAGATGGCAACTTTATTAGCTCAGGTAGAAGCCTGTTTGAATTCCCGTCCTTTATACAGGCTTACAGATACAAACAAAGTTGATGCACTGACACCAGGGCATTTCCTTATTGGTGAACCTCTCGTAAATGCTCCAGATCACAACTTTGAAAAAGCTAATATTTCTTCTCTGAAAAGATGGCATTTAGTTCAAAAAATGATGCAAGTTTTTTGGCGCCGGTGGTCCAACGAGTATTTGACTACACTTCTACATCGGTATAAATGGTCAAATCAAACTCCAGAACCCAGTATCGGAGACATCGTCTTAATCAAGGAAGACAACATGCCTCCTTGTAAATGGCTACTTGGAAGAGTGATTGATAAACATCCGGGTCAGGACAACCTTACGCGAGTGGTCACAATACGTGTAAATTCCTCCTCTATTAAAAGACCTACATCAAAACTGTGTGTATTGCCTGTAGCTTAAGTTATTTCATTCAACGAAAGATCTCTTTTGTTGAAAGTTTTGTGTTGAAAGATTTGATTTGTAAAGGATATGTTTTTTTTGTCTAGAGAGTAGAGGTGTATACTCTCATATGTTTTAATTATCATAATATTAAGAATAGTTGATAGATATAGATAATTAATATTTTTTGGTACTTTTAAAACTTTGTAAATGACGAATTATAGCAATTTCGTCCTTGGTGGGCGGAATGTTTAGCAATGTGCTAGTAACATATCTGTTGTTATTCCCTTACATTTTTTTGTATAAGAAGTTTAGTTTGTTTGTGTGTTAATAGATGGCGCTGTCATTTGGCTGCTATTTTCTAGTTGGCGATGTTAAGAATTTATTGTGTCCTATAAATACTTGCTTGTTACTTTCATTATGATAGAATAAAGTCAGCCTTAAAGTGGGTCTTATAGCAACTTTAAGTGGTAACCTGGTTTTTTTTGAACGTTATCCCCAATCCCCAGTTATTAAATCTCTGATCTTCCTCGGAGGTTTAACAATATGAAATATATAACATTACACAATAGGATTCACATTAAATACAATACAAATGATATAAAAACTAACAACATTATATATTTACATTATATTCAATATACCTATTTACAATATAATATTTATTACATTAAAACATATACTTAACACTAACACAATTCCAAATCTTACACGAACATTAACCGTCATCCGTCAGCGTTGTAAATCAGCTGGTCGCGCGGCGCGGATGGAAACACGCAGTCTACGGCGACTGCTATTGTGTTCCTTATTTGGCGTACCGCCGTTCGGCACGCGGCCTGTGCATGCGTCGGACGCGCCCCGCGCCAGTCAGAATCTTTGCCTCGCACTAAACGAACGTCGCTCTGTTGCCCAAATTTTCTTGATATCTTTATTTGTGCCTATTGACTGTTCTTCCGTATTGACTATCTGCTTGTGTGCTCTGTTCTCCTTCTATTATTTCCTTAGCTTATGTACTGTGTCAGTGTTGTGAATTATATGTGTTCTACCCGTATTACTGGACTTGTTTATTTCAAACACCGAATCCAGCCGGACTATAAAGCTATGTATTAGCGATAGTTTTTATTTACACCCTACCGCTAAAGTCAATATAAACTCGTTTCGAGTTTATATTTAAATTTTACGATGTGAGAGTAGGTAAAAGAAATTATGTTTTCGTATTTTCATTGTTTGTATTAGAGAAAGCGATTGATGCTTTTTAGACAAATAATACTTTGATCAGTTTGCGAGTAATGGTGTCGACGAACAATACTTGTTACTGTAGAAAAATAAACAAAATTTAAAGGATAGACTGAAAACATTTTTCGTGGCTCATTGGTCACCAAAGATTTTTGCTACCAAACTCTTCTAAGACGTTAAGACGCATTAAATTTAAAAGTAGCTAAAGTAAGTAGGTGCTTGCCTTTTGTTTTGTTAAAGAATTTATACTTTGTAATAACCTTTTTGGTTTACAGAAAAAAAAACAAAGTTTACTTTATCTGTTTTCGTTCGAAGCTTCGAGAATCTAAAGGCAGAAAATTTATTCTTCTACAAAGTTGTTTTTAAAGCTACACTTTTTTCACATTTAATTAACTAGGTTCAAAGCAATCACTTTAGCACTCTGTTTTATCCATAAAAAAAATCTCATTAATCTATTGGAGTGTTAAATAAAAAGCAGAATGGGAATGCAAACAGTAAAATAGTGATTTGATTAAATTAAAAATATTTGATTAAAAATAACAATTGCAATACTTACATTAATAAATTGTTAAGTTATTACAAACATTTAAAAACTGCAGGAGTTTGTGCCGCTTCTTCTCTACAGCTGAAATATTAGTGGAAACTGTGATATACTAGGTGGTAGGCCCGTATGTAGGGTCGTCTGGGTAGGTACCACCGCCTTTCTTATTTCAGCCGTGAATCAGAAGGGAAAGGTAGCCAGTGTAATTACCGCGCATGGACGGCATTTCATCTTAGGCCTCAGGATGACAACGCACCTGCAATATCAAGTGATTTTCCCTTGGTATTGCAGGTGTCTATAGGCGGCGGTACCCGCTTTCCATCAGGTGCGCCGTCAGCTTGTTTGTCATCTATTAGTATATAAAAAAAGAGCTTAGTTCCAGTCCATTGAAATGATTGGGTTGGGTTCGATACCACAGAAGCAAAATTTGTATATCGCGTGAAGAGTGAATCATCGTAAGCTGCCGTATGTAGAACAATTTCAGTGCAACTTTCCATAAGGAATGGAAATTAAGTTTTACGTTGCACTTTTTTCTTAAGCGACATAAACAAACATTGCATTAAGCAATTTTGTACTTTAATGACTAAACGATAAGATCGTGAAATGAAAAAAGCTTTGACGTTGTTTTGTCAGCACTTTCATTGAGCTCGTTAACGGAGGCTCGAGTTAATGAGAACAATGGTTACAGGATTAAATTTTTTTGAAGATGTTTATGCGAAAATGAACTTAACGTTCAACATCCTAAGGTTTGATATACTTTGTGAATGATTTCTTTTATGTGTTGACATTGGTACTTCTCTTTGTAGTAAACGTTTTCAATGGAGACTCTAATTAGTTGGTCTGAAAAAGATTTTAAAATAGGAAATTAGATCTTTTTCTGTAGAAAAACTTATATCGCGTTAGGAAAATTTGAAGTACGGGTAAATTATTTAGGTCTACCTGAAATGTTTATAATTAAAATTTATTTTTTCATTCAGTCTAGCTCTATTTTTCATTTGTCTCTATTTTTCGTTGTGACAGTTAATTCAATTCAATTTCTTATTTCATAGCTTTCTGCTATGATTTAGCCAGTGTCAAGTTTCTGCGTACCATCGACGGCATTTCACCTTAGGCCTCAGGATGACAACGGACCTGCAATATCAAGTGATTTTTCCTTGTTATTGCCAGCGTTTATAGGCCGCGATTACCACTTACCACCAGGTGAGCCGTCAGCTAGTTGAAAGAAAGAAAGAAAGAAAGAAAGAAAGAAAAAATATTTTATTTAAATAGGCCACAAAGAAGCACTTTTAAATCGTCAAAAAAACACATTTTTACAACTATCACAAAAAAAATATTAACTAACAACGTCATAGTCTCTGTCTGTCTGTCATGTCTGAATTTACACCGGTTCCAAAAGTTGAACTACCGAGAAGATTCCGGCAACAAACTCGTGTAGTCACTCTTTTCAAAATAAATATTCAAATACAATGTTTGTAGTTAAAAAAAAATATAACTTTTAGCAGTGCAGTGCCGCCCAGCGATAAAAATAATTAAAATTAGAAGAGAATCTATATCATCGTACCGACAAAGTAGGTACCCAATGTCAAAAGTATTATCGTTATTTTCAAGCTATCTGACAATGCACAATCACAAAATAGGTATACAGAGGTTAATAGTCATAATACTTACACGTAAATAAACTTAAAAACATTTTGGAATTTTAATGTTTCCACGCATTCTTATCATCTAAATATTCTTGGACCTTATAGTAGCCTTTTTTCATTAAAGTTTGTTTGACATATAACTTAAGTTTGTGAAAAGGCAGTTCAGTTACATTTGGCGGGACTTTGTTATAAATGTGTATACATTTCCCCATGAATGAGCGACTTGTCTTGTGAAGTCTAAAACTTGGAACAGCAAGTTTATTTTTATATCTAGTGTTTAAGTTATGAATATCACTATGTTTTGAAAAGGTATGTTTATATTTGTGAACATAAATTATGTTCTCATATATATATTGAGAAGCAATGGTCAAAATATTAATTTCTTTAAATAAATCTTTTAGTGAATCTTTTAGTAAATAGCACGCACAGCCCTTTTTTGTAAAATAAAAATGTCTTCAATGTCGGCTGCTGTGCCCCACAATAACAAGCCATATGACATGACACTGTGGAAGTAACCAAAGTAAACAAGTCTTGCTGTTTCAACATCACACAAAGACCTAATTTTTTTAACAGCATAAGCAGCTGAACTAAGTCTTTTAGATAGGGACGAGATATGAGGATACCATTGTAAACGAGAATCTAACTTAATTCCCAAAAATACTGTAGAGTCAACACATTCAATAGTTTCTTCATTGATTTCAACATGAGTACTAACCTGCCTTACATTTGGTAAAGTAAATTTAATACACTTTGTTTTCTTTGAATTTAACAATAAATTATTATTTTCAAACCAGGATAGCACTTTTGAAATGGCATTATTTACATCCTCAAAGTCAGTTTTAGTTCGGTCTATTTTAAAAATTAGTGAGGTGTCATCTGCAAACAATACCGTCTCACACAATTTTTTTGAAAAGTAAGGGAGGTCGTTGATATAAATTAAAAAAAGCAATGGCCCTAATATCGAACCCTGAGGCACGCCCATATGCACAGGCGCACCAGAAGACTCAGTTTTGTTTATAACAACTTTTTGAATTCTATTGGTCAAATAGGATTCAATAAGTTTCAATGAGTTTATTGATACACCATAATGCTTTAATTTACCCAATAATGTTTGATGATCAACACAGTCAAACGCCTTGGACAAGTCGCAGAAGATACCTAGAGCATCCTGCCGATTTTCCCAAGCATCAAATATGTGTTTTATAAGTGCAATTCCCGCGTCTGTAGTATTTTTTCCTTTAGTAAATCCGAACTGTCTATTGTGAAGCAATTCATTTCTCGTAAAATGAGAAAGCAATTGGTTGAGAATAATTTTTTCAAAAATTTTGCTAAGAGTCGGCAAAATAGAAATGGGACGGAAATTGGTCATCTATACTAGGTGTTGTTGATAATACAACAACTTTTGTTTAGCAACTTTCAAATAATCTTAATCATTTGATAATTTTGTGACATTTTTATGAAACTGTACAACATTGACTGCATTCTTTCATAGAAATGTCATGAAATTATCAAAGACGAGGATAATGTTTTTGTTGTTTAAATTTATTGTCGTATTTCCGCCATCACTCTGTATATAATATATAAAAAAACCTAAAGGTTTGCTATCAACTTTGCTTAGTATTTGTGACAGTTAGTGATTGTCGATCGATTGCAAGATGTTATTATACCAAGCTCAAACAAACTAACGACTACAACAGATTCATCTTTTGGGCTTAGAATATCTTCCATTATAAAATCAAAAATGATCAATGATACAAATGTGTCTCCCGAAAATCTAAGATGATGAGCAAGAGATTTTTTTCCAGACTTACTTTGTGGTATAGGAAACCTTTAGTTAGATAATTTCGATTCAAAATCAATGCCCTGAATCACTTCATCGTTATGGTCTATAATTTAGTCTTCAATATAAAATCTATTATTTGGTGTACCGTATTCATTAATTCATCCAAACCTCTCGGACCATAGATGTAAGAAAATATCTATCCTTAAACTTGAACATTTTGTGGTCGAATATTATTATTATTTTAGTCATCATTTGACGACCGGCTGGCCGAATGGTCTGTGTCCCTTGTTACACAGGCTACTCGGTCGGGGGTCCCGAGTTCGAATGCCGATGGGAGCATATGTTTGTATGATGAGTACGAGCATAAACATCCCACTGCTGGGCACGGCACAGGCCTTCTTTCATGGGAGGAGCACTAAGGGCTTAAAGTGCGTAGAGCTCGACATTATAAATTTTGGTTGACCCATCCTGAGATAAACCAAGGCGAAAGTTGCTTTGTTTTCTTAATCGAAACTAGAGCGCTCCAACCTCCAGTACGCCTCCGAGCTCCTCGTCCTTAGTTTTAGTGTCAATTTAATGAAGACTAATCTGAATCCATACTAATATTAAAAATGCGACAGATGTCTTGCCAATCTGTCTGTTGCCTTTCACACATAAATCCCTGATCACATTTATATTAAATTTCGTATAGAGAAAGTTTAATACCTTAACCTAAAGAGTTTCAGTGTCCTTACACAGAATAATTTTTGGAGCAATAACTGATATGCGGTGCCGCTGGGGGACACTAATCTCTATAATATTAAAAAGGAGCACTAATGGATGTTTGTTACTCAATTATGCCAGAACAGCTTAACTGATCTAGATAAAATTTAACACACAAAAAGAAAGTACTCTCAAATAGAACATTGGCTACTTTTTATCACGGGGGTGTGTTCACATCGGCTAACGCAGACGAAGTCGTCTGCGGAAGCTCGTACAACGGCATTCAACGGCATTTTTGTCTGGGCTTATAATTTCGAGAGGACCATTTATTCATAGAAATAAACAACACCAAAGGTGTAATTTACGAGTATCTTTAAGCTAGCAGTTAATCATTTTCAAATAAGATTGGAAAATTTGTGTTATCATTTCGTTTTTTTTTCATACCAAAAAAAAAGATAATAATACTTGAAAACTATTATCGAATTAATTTAATTTGTCAAACCACGAAAGACCTCAGGGGTGTTATGACTATTTGAAACCTGTTGCGTCTGGAGTCTGTGGGTTGACCGGTTTTAATATCTTTATGATAACGATGATACTTATACCTACTTGTCGGTACCTTCATTCCTGTCTTTGTTTCGCACATTCATGTCTCATCGAGTCTTAATTGAATCCAAAGGCCGATTTAATTTGCATAAAATTTGGCGACGCCCTAGCAATCTCCCTATATTTGCATTCTTATCTTCGTAAAATATTACTTCAAACCCTCGAAACAGGATTCCTATTTTGTATCAGAAAATAACATTGAATTTCTTAACCTTTTGACCCTTACTAGCCCACCAGCCTAGACCCAAAAAAGAATATATTGCCTTTGATAAAATGTGCGCTTAATTCACATAATATGAAGTCTATTTCGTTAAAGTAATGTAGGTAAATTGAATAAGAGAATTTAAAACCACTACATTATTTTGAATTCAAGCATAATTTAAAGTTCCCTTGATGTTAGAAATATTACTTTAACACCAGCAGTAGTAGTTCATAGTTTTCCGGTCTTAAAATTATTCGACTCTGAAAATGATTGACTTGGTTAGAGCTTGAAAAATGTCATAAGGTTAAATTAAGAAAACTATTCAGTCTTTGCCTTCGTTTTCGATAAACTCCAAGAAGAAACGCTTCAAAAGTGTTATTTCAAAATTTTACAATACTCAGTAAGCGTGGTCATTACTTTGTAACTCACTTAATTACTATCTGATACTGTTCTTTTCTTTTTGGGACTACATTAATAATTAAGAGTTAATAGTTCGCTGCAAAACGGAATAGATCAATATCATTGTATGTGTATCTTAAATTGTTTTCATATCGATTGCTAGTGTTGACAGATCAATTATAAGTTGCTAGATGACTTCGTTCTACTCTCTTTCTAACACGGGCATTCTTGCGTGTACAGTTAGGTATGAATACTTCGTTCTGTCATTTAATATTAATAAATCATATTGACTCTTTGCGTCATGTCAGAATCTTCTCAAACACCTTATCTGCACTTATGACTCTCAACTATAATAATATATGAAAAGACTATTATCTTTTCTGTTGTAACTGGATCGTCTTGTATATAAATAATTATCTCCGACACAAATTAAGTGACACTACACTACAAACAGAAGTGTCATCTAGCGGTTTTCATTGTAGTTTCCAGACGGTTGGCTATGAATTTGAGGGGAAAATCTATTTCATCCCAGTATATAATTAAATATCTCGACAAAGATCTTAAATTACAAAGCGTCTGCTATTCTGATAACGCAACAATGAACGAACAGAAATAACACGCTCAAACCGACAACCCTAAATAATTCTAAGTGAAGGGTGCTTAATTTGCATAAACTGAACATTAAATTCGCAGAAACGAGTCATGCTGACGCAGCATTTTATTTGTACAGAAACTAGCTCGGCATCACTCCTTACATGTAAACTGTCTCATAGAGTCCCCAGAGAGAAATTGCGAGTGGATTCAATTGAAAATTTCAAGCAAGGGTTCTTTTCCTTCCTCAAAAAGTTAGAAATAAAAATAGCATGTGAAGGCATCCATGGGACCGCTAGTATCCTCATGCCTGGCTTTATATCAAAGACAACTTATTCCGTAATATTTTACACCTGGTGACCTAAATGACCTAAAATTTTTCACAGAGACATATTACCATTAGGTAATGGAAAAGGGGAAACAAAAATATTCTCTAGGTTCTAGATCCCCTTTTTAATCCCTGACCCAAAAAGAAGGGTGTAATAAGTCTGACGTGTTTTTTGTGTATCTATGTATGTATATATGTATCTGTCTGTGGCTTCGTAGCTCCTAAGCAAATTGATATTTTTGGATTCGGCTTTTTGGTTTGAAAACTGACGTGATCGAAATGGTTCTTAGCAACAATGGACACGGTCTTTTTTGGGCTTTAATTCCGAATAATTTTGAACAGTTGTGATATACCTCTTTAAAAAGGTAGCTTATTTAAAAAGGTAATTTAATAAGCTACTTGATTTTAAATCCATCAGATTTTTCGAATCGCCCGTTTGTCTAAAAATGTAAAAAATGTTCCAGCAGAAACTAAACACAGATTTGCTTTTTTCCCTTGTTTTTAACCCCCGACGAAAAAAGAGGGGTGTTATAAGTTTGACGTGTCCGTCTGTGTATCGGTGTATATGTGTATCTGTGAGTCTGTCTGTGGCATCGTAGCGCCTAAACGAATGGACCGATTTTGATTCGTTTTTTTTTGTTTGAAAGCTGATGTGACTACGATGCTTCTTAGCTATAATTTATGAAGATCAGTTCAGGCGTTTGATGTCTATCGGCCCATTTTCTACTTGATAATGAGATTTTACTAAGTTTTACAGCTCCGATTGATTTCAAATTTGGTGTACTGTCACTTCGGTGACATTTCCATGACATACTAACCTTGAGCTGATCCTATACCATCAAAAAGTCTGCGAAATGCTCTTATGAATAGTCTTAATGAGATGGTGTTAGATAGATGATTAATGACGCCGGGGGTTACTTAAAATTTTTAATTTTGTAATTATTTCAAGTCGTAAAACATGCCAAATGCACCTATTGTTGTAAATATTTTAAGATTTTACTATAGTTTTAGCTCCAGCTCTATATTTTATAAGTAAAGAGTACTTAGTGGTTGTTATATTAATGCAATAACAATACGCAAAAGGTAACTATAGTATGGCATTTTCATGTTTGTCTCAATAAACGGGGGGCTATAAAATATTTTTAATTGCACTAAAAATTCTAAATAATTATACCTACTCACCCTACTTGTAGGATTGCTGTTCAAAATTAAAATTATTTTAAGCCCACGCTTCATACATTTGTGGTCCTCTCCTTTCATAAATTAATATTTGTTCAATTAACTACAAAATAGTTTTCGTTATAAACGCACGAAATCAAAAAATTAAATGTGAACAATTGAATAATTTAAATTGTTACTGGAAAAAAAACCTAATATCTATATTGTAACTCATTTTGTGCAATTAAAGTTTAAATAAATAAATATCATAGATTCGAATTTAAAAGTAGGTAAAAAAATAATAAGAAAAAGTAATGTAATTTGAATAGAACGTTGAAACGTAATTTAAAAAGGCAGTATGAAAGAACCCTAATTTTCCGTTTTCGCAAAGTGAGCAAGACCGCTGGCCGCCGTTTCCGGTAGCTCATTTCCTCCGGAACCGGATACCCAATCCACTTCCGGCTGAGAAGAAAATATCTGAGAAAATCTTTGCGCTATTTGTTTGTTTTGAGGCTTTTGTCAATCATAATGTCTAATAGTCTTAAACTATTACTGCTCTGCGATTCTCTAAAATGCGCAGCCTTGAATTTGTGGCAGCGCTGTCATTTCTTTTGGCGTTTGTTTGACGACCATTTGACAACCGTTGGCAACACTCACGTTTCGACGACGAGCTCGGCGTGAGCCGGAACCGAAAAGTTGATTATTTTTACATCTTTATGTAAAAGTCTATCAAATATTGAAAGTTGTCATTATGTTACATTTTAATCACAAGAAAAACTAAATCGAATTATATCGATTGTACCTCATGTCTTATCGCTCTAAAACAGCTACAAAAAAATACAGCCTAGAGATTGACGTAGAGATTAGTGAATACGTTTACGCGCAGCGCTGTGCTCAAACGTCAAGATCAATGGCGGACGTCGTCTTGTCAGTCGTCAAGCTCGGTTTCGAATATTTCTGTTAGTGAATCACACTGCTGTAATGAGAAAGAGGTGACAAAAGTTATTAGAGATAGGTATTTAGAAAACCTGTACTCGTCCTTTTTAAAGTCTGAAAAGATCATTAAAGTTTGAAAGATAGTAAGATTACCCTGCTTGCCGATTCTTCACAGCTGTGATGTTTCTTGCTCTGACCACGAATAGTGCGACCTTGCTGAAACAACAAGCAATGAGTTAGCAAGCAAAAAAGGCGTTTAACTATCGTGTTAAAACGCTTAAAATTTAGTGCTAATTCATTATTGTAACTTTATTTTATTTTATTGTAATTGCTATGAAATTTCGAAAGGATTTCTTATAAATCTCTTTTTTTTATTATAGTGATTACTAGATTGACAGTGAAAATTGTTTCTTTTATTTATTTATTTATAGATTTTTACTAGCTTACAGTAAAACCAAAACGCAAGCAAGTTAATTACATAGTAAGCACCTGATTAAAATGAAAAAGTCTTAAGTCTAGTGATCCCCTACCAAAACTATGTAGTAAATATGTCATTCAGCAAAGGATACAAATTGTGAAATAAAATAATTTAGAAGGCATGTCACACATACAATTAGTCAAAGTAATGCGTAAAACAAAAATGGTCAAATACAATATAATGCTAAGAACTAAGAAACAACCGGGGTTTTCTCCATAATCGCTGATTGCTGTCAGCAAATTATATGTCGGTATCGTAGTCGTGAGCGAATAATATAATAAAGCTGAAGAGTTTGTTTGTTTGTTTGGTTGAACGCGCTTATCTCAGGAACTACTGGTTTACATTGAAAAAATATTTTTGTGTTGGATAGTCTATTTATCGAGGTATTATATTGTCACGTTATGACTAATAGCAGCTGAGCATCGATGAAAAATGTTGCAAAAACGGGGGAAAAATATTCCTTTTCAGAGCTTTTGTTGCGTGCGCAGCGCACGGTTAAGGTTACGCAAAAATCACGTATCTAAGAATTGTTTGCCTTTAAAAGTTCTAAAAAAAGTCTGCGACAGCATATGTCTATCTTTGATTTACTATAACCATTTTTCGGTAATAAAATTTCAAGTTCTTTTTTCGACATCCACGCGAACGAAGTCGCGGGCACAGCTAGTCACTAATAAGTCGCGGGCACAACTAGTCACTAATAAGTCACGGGCACAACTAGTCACTAATAAGTCACGGGCACAGCCAGTCACTAATAAGTCGCGGGCACAGCTAGTTACTAATAAATCGCGGGCACAGCTAGTCACTAATAAGTCGCAGGCACAGCTAGTCACTAATACGCCATAAAGTACGAGTAGGAGGCGCTTGTGCAGCGTATCTGGTGCGCGTCGGCGGCTGCCACAGAAGGCGCGGCCACTTTCTTAAAATATTAATACTCATTAGAATAATTTTAGTTTTTGCTATATTGCTATGTGATATTTAATTTTGTAAAATAAATTTTACATCCTCGATAATTTACGTTAAATTTGATTTAAGACCTTCTGCAACTACATAATCATCATGATCATCATCAGACGTCTGCTGCTGGACAAAGGCCTCCCGTAATTATTTCCACGACGATCTGTGACACGTCCATCCGTGTAATTGCACGATTGCAATAAATGAATTTCACTCTGATAATTATTTTAATGAAATGAAGATATTTTTAAAAATCCAGACTGAAAACAAGGACGTGTTTTTCTTGTAGTCTAGACGTTTATGTAAATTGCACTGCTAAAATAGCTTTAGACCCTTTAAAGTTATCAACCCGCAATATCTTCGACTAAGAATAAAGAATATAGAATTTATTACGTCTAGATTGGTAAGTGCTCACAGATTTAGAAATTCTCATTATCCACTCAATTTGAGTTCGAAAATACAAATTGCCCATTCAGTCAACATTACACTGAAATTATTTAACTAAGTAGCAGAAAACTTTAAACTTAATAGCCTTTAATATCATCTCGGTATACGTAATAGAAAACCTATTACAGATTTATTATTTCTTTACAGATTACAGCTTGCAGAATTCTTTTACGCTCGCTGAAATATTTGTTAAACTAGTGAGCAATTTGATTTATGCTGCGCATCATCATCATCATCATCATCACCAGCCAGTATACGAAGGCCTGCTGGGCACAGGCCTTGGAGAACTTCTACATGGGAGAAACACATGAGGATCTTGGGCCATAACACCACCACGCTGGCCCCATGCGGGTTGGTGGGTTAAAGCATTTGCAGTAACAACCGGGACCAACGGCTTAACGTACTTTCCAAAGCACGGAGGAGCTCGAGATTATAAAGATTGACCCATCCTGGGACCGACCATTGCGAAAGTTGCTTTGTTTTCGTAATTGAAATCAGAGCGCTTAAACCACTACGCCACCGAGATCCTCGAGTGATTTAATACACACGATTAATAAACAAAAACCGGCCAAGTGAGAGTCGGACTCGCGCACGAAGGGTTCCGTACCATTATCTATAAACAAGCGTCTACCTGTTGCCGTTATAAATATTGAGCAAAACAAGCAAAAAATCATGTTTGTTTTATGGCAGCCCCCTTAAATATTTATTTAGACGTTAGACCTTACCTTACCTTAGACGACCGGCTGGCCGAGTGGTCTGTACCCCAGGCTACTCGGTCAAGAGGTCCCGGGTTCGAATCCCGGTAGGAACAAATGTTTGTATGATGAGTACGAGCATTTGTTTACGAGTCATGGATGTTTATATGTTTATTTAGTATATTTCTAATATTTATATGCATATTATTATCATTATTTCTCCGTTATCTAGTATCCATAACACAAGCTCTTAATGATGCTTACTTTGGGCTAGATAATAGGTGTGAGTGTACAAATATTATTATTATTATTATTTTATTTTGTTTATTAGTAGGTATTTGTTGTTATAGCGGCAACAGAAATACATCTGTGAAAATTCTACTGGTGGTAGGCCCGTATTTAGGGCCGTCTGGGTAGGTACCACCGCCATTCTTATTACAGCCGTGAAACAGTTCAATGTGTTTCGGATTGAAGGGAAAGGTAGCCAGTAGCCAGTGTAATTACTGGGCATAGACGGCATTTCATCTTAGGCCTCAGGGTGACAACGCACCTGCAATATCAAGTGATTTTCCCTTATTATTGCAGGTGTCTATAGGCGGCGGTAGCCGCGTAGCATCAGGTGGGCCGTCAGCTTGTTTGTCATCTAGTTTTATAAAAAAATCAACTGTCTAACTAACACGGTTCATGAGATACAGCATCGTAACAGACGGATGGACGGTCGGACAGCGGAGTTTAGTAATATGGGCCCGTTTTACCCTTTGGGTACGGGACCCTAAAAATCTTGCTCACTTATGAAACATATATTACAAAAAGTAAAATCGGTTATTTTCGCACTAGACGACCGGCTGGCCGAGTGGTTTGACCCCTTGCTATACAAGCTACTCGGTCAGGGGTCCCGGGTTCGAATCTCGGTGGGAACAAATGTTTGTATGATGAGTTTGAGCTTTTACTCACGAGTCATGGATGTTTATATTTAGTATGTTTCTTATATGTCTATATTATCATCAATATTTCTTCTTTATCTATTATCCATTGAAATAACAAAAAAATAACAATTTTAAAATATTCCACTTTGATTGCTACTTTTATTTACAGCACTCTATAAAAGTCGACCCTTGCGAACTCATCAAGAATTTGCCTTGCCAATAGAAAGCTTACAAGACATGCTGTCTCTCTCCCTCTCATTGATGGAAGAGGACAGGCGATTCAGGATTAGTGAGGCCGCGTTTGACCCTTGTAATCCTTAGGGATTTAGTCAGTTTGATTGTAGGGCTGTGATCCTTGAAACTACTTAGGCGTTTGATTCGGGAACCCTAGATATTTGAGGCTTAGGTCTGCTGAGATATTGGGGAAAGTCTTCATTATTTTGTTGGTAATACACGCTGAATTAAGTGGAGTTAAGCCAATAAGAATAAAGGTATAAGGGACTATTAGCCGTACAGGTTACAACGATAGTTGAAGTTATGATGACAATAATAAATATACTTACTTTTTATTGTTTGATTTTGTGCCTTCATGAAAACAATTTATGCTCCAGGCGAGAATCGAACCAGCATCTCTTGGGGTCCGGCCAAATGTGATTACTACTACTCCACCGGAGAACTAGGTGTAACCTACCAATTTCGTCACAGCTTTCTACCCTTTTTTTATTGTTTTTACAGCAACTTTATCTCACCACTCATTGAAGTTAACATCGCTAACGATCCGAAAGAATACTTTTAGAAGCATTTTTAAACTTCCAGATAAGATTAGAAATGCCATGCTTATCACATTTTTTTAATGTTTAATTTGTTTGCATACTTTATTGTAACAATTACAAATAAAGAAAGAAAACGATGAAAAAAGATAAACGACGGTTAAAATGGCAGATATGGCATGTTAACTAGCTCCTTGGAGATGGTAAATTGGTAGTTACTTTTAAGTGAAATATTTATTAAAGAAGTAATAGCAGACAAGCGCATAGACATCTGACTGTAATCATACCCGATACAAACTAAACTAAGAGGTAGGCCCGTATGTAGGATTGTCTGGGTAGCAACCACCGCCTTTCCTATTTCGGCCCTGAAATAATTCTCCTTGTTTCGGATTGAAGTTAAAAGTAGCCAGTATGACCCTGCACCTGCAATATCAATTGGTTTTTTCTCGTTAATCCAGGTGTAAAGCAACAGTCACTTACCATCACGTAGGCCATTAATTTGCTTGTCACCTAATGCCTAGTATCTAAAAGTAGACTTTTCGTGATGGGATTATAATTATGGGAAAATATAAATAAATAATTAATTAATCCTAAATATATTACAACGTGACATTAGAAGAAAAAAAAAAAAAGAACTTACAAATAATAAACACCCCCTAAATCTTGCGAAACAGGAAGTGTACCAACAAGGCTGGTCGCATTGCCTCGCTGAATTGCGATGCTTAACCTTTGTGCGTAATATATACCAGCCTTATTGTCACCTAAAGTTTCACAAAGACGACCTGCAATGTCCCGAAAAAGTCGATGAGCTCCTGGCCCCCAAGGTCCCAAAGTCTCGACCCCAAATGGCTCAAATATGTAGTCCCCAGATAAACCAGCATATTTGCGCCGTTTGAGGGATTCAGCAGAAGCAGCAGCTGATCCTGGTGTCGATGAAGTATTTGAAAGATGGGACATGGCTAAGGTGTCGACACAAGTAGCGTCCCACACCAAAGACTTACCCATCTTCCAAGGAACAAGAGTCATTCCGTCAGGCCTCTTCCCATCATCGCGTGCTAAGCCATTAGGCTCCAGAGCAGCGGGAGCCCCGGAGGTAGCAAGAGCCCGACGAATGATATCATTTATATCGGCATGCCTCGTAAACCGACCTACACTTCTTGCACAAGAGAGGCCATGGTGACCAAGATCATCGACCATAGCACCACAACGGCAACGGTGAGGGACATTGCAAATGGTTCCTAAACGCAAGCTGGTAGCAATACGAAATGCAGTGCGATCAAGAAGTGTACCTAAATGAGACGAAGGCAAAGCCTGTAGCCATAAACCAGATTCCCACTGTCTCACAGCCAAGAGACGGGCTCGATCCGCTGAACTGGTTGACGTGTTTAAAAGATTATCCCGCACCAATTCGCAGAGAGGCCCATCCCATTGTTTCTGGGAGCAGGGGGAAATAGGAAAGTCTGAGTTAGGGCAGGCCACTGACCAGCTAGATTTGGCTTCGGTCAAGTAGGACACTTCAGAAGTAATTAAACATTCACTCAAGATTTTTTCAACTAAAGGACGCGTACTATAGATGGAGGATAAAAAGGCCGGTAAAGAAACACTTGATATTTTTCTTATACCTAAACCACCGAAACGTATTGGTAATGAAGCTTGTGACCAAGAACGGTCACAAAGATTAATATTTAGCACTGTTGAAAGAGTTTCTCTCATTTTTCCATCTAGTTCCGAAAGAAGGTCAGGAAATTTCCAAAGTTGACAAGAACGAAGAGTATACATAAATTTTGGAACAAAAAGGCAATAGCGGAGAATTACATATGCCATATGAGTATTAATTTTGAGAAGCCGGTCACTTAAATCCTTGAAGGTTAGAATTTTATCATTTACAAAAAAAAGGTACAGAATTATAATACAGGTAATTAATTATACACAAAATTATGTTCAATGTGAAATGGAGAAAAATTGAAAACGATCCCACTACAGCACTAAAAGCCTTTTCTCTCAACGTGCTTTAACCTCTGCGGTCCAGAGGTAGCTTCAACTCCCGTGGGTCCACAAAATTCTTCTACATCTACCTAGCTAGCTACCACCGTCGTACCTAAATCTGTCGCCATAACAATAATGTTAACAGCATTGTTGTGTTCCGGCAGTTGGAGGCAAGATAGCCAGTTCCTCTGTTGTAGAGGAATCCGGGTGTAACTCGCTTCTGTCTTCGCCCTTATCGTCAGGTGAAATGAAAGCCAGGAGCTACACGTTAAGGAGACGACACGCGTTAATATCGATACGAATGCAAACTATCTGTTTAAGGCGATCTATCGAAACGTTGTTTCGGCCAAGACCGATAGGGATACAGATATGGCTGACTCAGCGGGAGGAAAAAAGACAAAACAGCGATCGCGCGTAAAAAGTAAACGAAATACACAAATTATTTTATTTAAAATAACCTCATGGACTACAAAGAAACACTTCTACACGATTCTGAATATTAATGATATCTACTATTTAAAGTAATTTCCTATTGAATACAAATTATCGTTCACCAATAATCTTAAGTTTTCTTGTTTATAAGAGGTCTTTTCGGAAATAAAATGTATCGAGGCAAATTCCTCTAATCGTGTTTTCGTTCTACTCGTATCTAGATAAGGATATGAAGTAACGTATATCTGATTTTCAGATTCGTAAGATCTTTCAGCAACGTATGACAATACTTATAAAAGTGCGATTTTTTTCAATATATCGCCTTAAACGCCAATACGACGATGAAAATAATTAGAACCGACTTCAAAAAACTGAAAAGGATATAATAATTATATTTAACTCATCCCCTAGAAACATATTTTTTGGAGTCGGTGCTTCACTTGCTATAGTTATTGGGAACAACTTAGCACCAACCCCAAAAAATATGTTTCTAGAGGATGAGTGCCTACTTAAATTTAATTATTTTATCCTTTTCAGTTTTTTGAAGAAGGTTTTAATTTTTGATAAAATTTTTTTTTACAAGTTTTAGTAATAACTTTCTAACGTCGAAGCTATATGGGTGCCCGTCAACTTAAATTGTTTCCCACTATCGTATCGTTTCACTAAAAAGTCATAGGAAAGCAAAAATCCGCAATTTTGCATACGTAGACGACTTGTTGATTTCAGTTTTTTTTTATTAAAAAACCAAACTACCAAACTAATTTTGAAAAAAAAATTCTGGACCAAACGTCAACTATTTCGCGTCGAACAAAAAAAGAATCACGTAAATCGAATCAGTAATCTTAGCGTAATCGGTGTACATACATACATAGAAAGAAAAAAACATACCGGCCGAATTGAGAACCTCCTCGTAAAATAGGTTAAAAACGCGCATTCTATGCTTATTTAATATAATAATCACCGTGTGAACAGGCTTTTCATCAGTGTTATTGTTCGGGCGCGTAATTATTTTATAGGCAGATAAATTGACTGGACTGTATAAATAGGTTTAATAGTAACATAAATTACATATCAATTGGATGAATCATAAGAAACCCAAATGACGCGGGTATCCCGGACGGCTGTGCGTAAGATGCTACTAGACGAAACGGCGCCGGCGGCGCTTGAGCCTGTTTCCTCAGCCCCCGCACCTCGAGACGTGCGCGCGGACATGCTCCCGGGGTTGAAGTATTTCAAGGGATGTTATCTAGGGGCAGAGCGCAGATGTTGTTCCATCCTCTACGTATTACTCCCTTCTTAGTTTTTATATCTGCTACACGGCTAATCCCGTCGACTCCGGGGTAGACCTTCGTGATTCGTCCGAGGCTCCATAGCAAGGGTGGAGCTGTCTTGTCCCGTATCAGGACAAGTTTGCCTGATACTATCTCGTTCTTGCCTTGATACCATTTTGATTTCTGTTGGAGTGTAGAAACATAATCATTAGCAAATCTGGTCCAGAAGTGTTGTTTTATAAGTTCGACCCTCTTATAGCGCTGAAGTTGGTTGATGTTCGTCTTCTCGGACATTAGTGGAAGCGGCACGGTTGTGAGAGTTCGACCGATTAAAAAATGTGAGGGAGTTAAGGCCAATAAATCTAGGGGGTCGGTAGTCAATGGGGTCAAGGGTCGAGAATTTAATATAGCTTCGATTTGTGCTATACAAGTATACATTTCCTCATAGGTAAGATGCGTTAAGTTAAGTATTCGTTTTAAATGGTGCTTAGTAGAACGGACCGCAGCCTCAGCCATACCATTGAAATGTGGGGAATAAGCAGGAGAAAAAAGAAATTTTATACCTTCATCGGCGAGTGAAGTGGATATGTTTGATTTGGAAAGTAAGTTTTGTATCTCATTGCATGCTCCAACGAAGTTGGTCCCGTTATCTGATGTAATAGTTTGCGGCTTGCCTCGGCGCGCCATAAAGCGACGAAGAGCAGCTAGGTAACCTTCCGTGCTTAAATCTGTAACAAGCTCCATGTGCACAGCCTTGACTGCCAAACAAACAAAAATACACAGGTAGGACTTTATTAGTTTACAGCCACGCCCCTTTCTGTCAGCTATCAACACGGGGCCAGCATAATCAACAGAGCAGTGAAGAAAAGGAAATTCAAGCGTAGTTCGATTCTCAGGAAGCTGTCCCATCATTGGCTGAACGTTTTCAGCTTTGTGCCTAAAGCATGTTATACACTTTCTTACTGTTTGTTTTGACAAATTCCTACCGCCCAGCGGCCAGTAAGTTTGTCTAATATTAGCAAGGAGTGATAGTGGGCCCGCATGTAACAGTTTAATATGCTGATATAAAAATATTAATTTAGTTAAGTGATGTTTACTACATAATAAAGCAGGGTGTTTATGTTCATAACTGTAGGGTGAATTATCAAGTCTTCCACCGACTCTGATAATACCATTGGAGTCTATGAACGGTGTAAGAGATAAAAGTCTGTTTTTTACCGGAAGTGAATTTCCGGATTTCAGAAATAAATATTCTTCAGGAAACATCTCCATTTGTGATTGTTTTAGAACAAAATTAGATGAGTATTGAATTTCATCCTTTGATAAATGACTAGTCAATTTATTTATTTTATTTTTACAATTAAAAATGAATCTAAAAATGTAAGCAATCGTGTGAATTAGTTTATTATAATTCGAGTATTTATGTATTACTGATAAAATGATATTAGTGTTAGTGTTTGTGTTTTGTGTAAAATGACACACAACTTCAGGTAGATTTTGCTTCTCGATTAGGTTAGGCATTCCTGGCCAAGCAGCTGGATCTTTTTTAAGGAATTGAGGTCCAGTCCACCATAAAGATAAGTCTCTCATAACATCAGACTTCATCCCACGAGAAGCAAGATCTGCAGGGTTGTCAAAGGTCGGCACATAACTCCATGTACACCCAGCGGTTGTTTCATTGATTTCATTCACTCGGTTACGGACGAATGGTTTTAATTTGTGAACCGGTGTAGATAGCCAACCGAGGACTATAGTGGAGTCGCACCAGTATCTGCAATCAACCCGCAATGTTATTGAACTTAACACTTTAGAACACAATCTTGCGCCTAAAAGTGCCGCGCATAACTCAAGGCGCGGCATGGTTGTTGGTTTTGTTGGAGCCACCTTATTTTTTGACACCATTAACTGAGTATGTATAATTGAATTTTTGTTTACAGAACGAGCGTAAATGCACGCACCATATGCTAATTGAGAGGCGTCTGAAAAAATATGTAACTCCACAATTTTTGAATGGTCTTGTAAAACCCATCTAGGTATTTTAATGTTATTTAAATATGATAATTTGCTAGAAAAGGAGGTCCAAAGTTGTTTTATGTCATACGGAGCCTCTTCATCCCAATCAATTTTGGACAGCCATAACTTTTGCATAATAATTTTTGCTTCAACGACTGTAGGGCATACGAGGCCCAATGGGTCAAATATCTGACTGATAACAGAAAGTATGTGACGTTTGGTGACTTTTTTACATAGGTCGATATTTATTGAAAATGTTAGTGTGTCTGAATTACATAACCAGTAAAGACCTAATGTTTTAGACGATATGTCACTGTCTTTGGATAAATTGAGACTATTGTTTTCATTTGTGTTGCTTGTTATAGCTTTTAAAATATCTGAATTATTTGATTGAAATTTTCTTAGATTGAATTTTGCAGATGATAAGACTGAAATCACGCCCTTACACATATATATAACCTCCTCCTTCGATTCCCCGCCCCCAATATAATCGTCGATATAAAAATCGCGTTTAATAGTGGTTTTAATTTTTTCTATTTATTGACTCGTTTGCCGTCATATGCCCCAGACTTTCATATTCTTTCATAAATTCACAATATTTTTGTTTGAATGTGGAATCTCTTTGAAAACGTCGTTCAAGTGATAGAAATCTAGTTTTTGCTATTGTATAAGAATCACCTAATTCGTGAATATCGCGTTTAAATGGCATTGTGACAACAAAGCGACCGTCATTATTTCTATACGTGTTTGAGTAAAAATTTTCTTCACAAGCACGTTCTTCGCTTGTTAAAGAGTGTATAGGGGGAACACTATCTAATTCCCAAAATCGTGTTAAACTTTCCTCTTGGTTTATGAAGTGACACCTTTGTTCTGATGCCCTTTTTGGTTGTGTGATATAACCTGATACTAGCCAACCTAATTTAGTTTCATATAGTTTAGGTAATTTTTTACCTAAATCCATTGAATTGCAAGACATAATTCCCCAAAATATCTCCGCGCCCACCAATATATCTATTTTTGACGGGACATAGAAGGAGGGGTCAGCTAAGTGTATATTTTTGGGTATATTTATATGACTGACGTTGATTAGTTTAGAAGGCAGAGACTTTGTAATATTAGGTAATACTAGACAATCCAAATTGACCTGATAGTCACAATATTGAGATTTGATAGTAACATTGCATGACTGTGAACTATTGCAGGCTTGATTGCAAATACCTGATACTGTGGAGGATGTGTCTCGCCTTGACAAGCGCAGCCTACCGCAGAAGTCTTGTGTTATGAAGTTAGCAGTGCTGCCGTTGTCCAGCAAGATTCTGGCGACGTGTGGGCTGCCACTGTTGTCATAGACAGTCACCAGCGCTGTGGATAGAAGTATATTGGGGGTGCCAGTATATTGTATTGTATTTGTAGATAGTGTGATGTCCTCATTGTATGGATTGTTAGAGTTTAATTGTAAAGCTACATTCTCCGGCAAAGGGGGACAACTGGGAGCTGTTGTTAGTTTTTCTAGATGTAGAAGTGTATTATGCTTATATTTACAATAACGACAATGAGATAAGCGACACTTAGCAGGGGAATGGCCCGGTCTCAAACAATTAAGACATACTTTTAATTCTTTAGCCTTTGAAATTCGATTTTCTGTAGTTAAAGCCCTAAATGTATCGCAATTATATAATAAATGATCACCTTTACATAAAGCACATTTAATATTGTATTTTTGTGTGACATTTTGGTCATTAGAAACTACTATAAAACTTTTGTTAGTCTTTGTGGATTCGACTTTCTGATGTTTTAATTTATTCTCTTCCAACGTCTCCAGTAAATCGGCTTTGTTGTTGACAAATGTACAAAATTGTATCAGTGTTGGGGCTTGCGGTAAAGAATTACAGTATTCGACCCAGTGGCGAGCTGTGGCAGAATCCAATTTGTTGGACATCATGTAAATAATCAAGGTGTCCCAATGTTGGGTAGGTTCCTTAAGTGAATTTAGTGCTCTTATATTTTTATTAGTAGTATCAATTAAATGGCGTAAAGAAGAGCTAGATTCTCTTGATAAGTGTTCGACATTGAATAATGCGTGAATGTGATTATTTATTAGAAGTCGAGGATTGTTGTAGCGATCGCACAACAAATTCCAAGCTATTATGTAATTATCCTGCGTAAAATCAATATTTTGAATGATATCTATGGCTCCTGTTTGAAGTGATGCTCTAAGGTAATGAAATTTACTAATATTATCCATCTCATTATATATGGCATCTCAGTCTACGGGCGCGCGCGCCAGCGAGCGGTCACCGTATTTGTCTCAAAAATGTCAGTGAATAATACGCTTAAGTGTGCAAGTTGCAATGTGGTTATATCAGAGGTCCTCGCGTTTATACGTAATAGACATGACGTGATGGACAATGAAAGTCTAATTAGAATATGTGTGTCTGCCTTTTCTGAGGAAGAGATTGACGAAGCGAAAAAGTTATTGTTTACTTCCACGAAAACCAAACAAAGATTAATATCAAGGCGAAAGGAAAAGAAACAAAAAGACGTAGAAGATATGATATCTGTTTTTAAAACAGTCGATCCAGATCAATTACCATTATTTGTGGCATATGACTTACACAAACTACCTCCGATTTGTTTTGATCATGTGGACGTCACGAAGCTACTTAAAGACATATTGAGTCTACGCGCGGAAATTGAAGACATTAAGCGAACTTATGTTATGAAAGTTCAACTAGATGAGTTTGCAGTTCAGTTAAAATCAAGTGAGATACCTAACCCATTATTCAATCCAAATATTAACAAAAAGAGAGGTGGAGGGTATGCCTTGGATAGCGGGCTGGTAGGTTTGCATTCGCACTTGTTACCAACGGGCAAGTCCTTGTCCGAGCCTGATGAATCAGTACCTACCGATGACGGTGAAGCCATGTATCGCTCTCTCTCTCGCACTCCCGAGCGGGATGTGAGCTGCGGTCGAAATGTCGCTGCCGCTACGAGTGACTTGGGCGCAGTGATAAACGCTAGTGTATCGGCCGGTTGTTCGGAACGTAAACAAACAAAACAGATGACTATGGCGGAGGTGGTTAACAAGAGCAAATGGGGTGCCGTTAAGCAAGATGTTGAGTGGACTAAGGTACAAAAGAAGAAACACAGGAATAGATTGGAAGAAAAAACTGGAAAAGCTCTGTCTAGTGAGACTGCAAGGTTCAAGGCTGCGGAAATAAAAATACCACTCTTTATATCAAATGTAAATAAAGAAACTTCCGAACAAGATATTTGTGAATACATACAGAATAAAATTCAGGAGGATGTTAAGTTAGAAAAAATTAACATGAGGTTTGAAAAACCATATAACGCATTTAAGTTATTAGTGTCACAGAGGAAGCTAAATGCTTGTTTAGATGACAATTTGTGGCCGGAAGGTATTAAATTCCGTCGTTTTGTCAACTTTAAAAGGGGAATTTATAAAGATAACTTGAAGGCTGGTGACAACTTTTTCAAAACTTAATGAATTGCAACAAACTGACAGTAACCCTTTCTACGTTTAATTGCAAAAATATTGCTCGTTCGGCAGAGTGCGTGAGAAGACTATGTAAACAGGCGGATATCATCGCGCTGCAGGAGACTTGGCTCTTACCCCAGGATGTTCCCTATCTAGGTAGCATAGACGGGAATTTTGCGTTTACTGGCAAGTCTTCCGTTGATGTCTCTGCGGGGGTCCTTAAAGGTAGACCATATGGCGGTGTTGCCTTATTATGGAATAAATCTGTTTTTCCATCTGTTTCTGTGATATCGTGTAATAGTGATCGTTTAGCATGTGTTAAGATAGTGAACGGCGATCGTTCTATGATAGTTTTCTCAGTGTATATGCCTACGGATTGTGCGGAGAATCTAGCAGAATTCACAGAGTGCTTATGTGAAATAATAGCAATAATTGAGAGTTATAGTGGTGTGGAATCGGTATTCATTCTAGGAGACTTTAACGCGCACCCAGGAACAAAGTTTTCAAGTGAGTTGCTTTCTGTTTGTGCCGAACAATCTTGGTCTTGTGTCGATATGGAACTGTTATCTGGGGACACGTATACGTTTGCTAGTAGCGCTAATGGGGCTCTCCGCTGGCTGGACCACTGTGTGGTTACTAGTGCGGCCAGACGTTTAGTTATGAAAGCGTCTGTTCTATATGACGTTTATGCATCGGATCATATACCTATGCTATTCGAATGTAACATTAATTTAATAAGACCCAAAGTTGCGTCGGCGACTGCTCCACATTCCTCGGTTCTCTGGGGTGAAAGGGATAGTGAGCAAATAAAAGACTATCATGATTTTTGTAATGCCAAATTAAGCCAGTTTGATTTTCCTAGCGAATTTTGTGATTGTGCCCATAGTAGGTGTTCTAATGAGACCCATTATGAATTGTTGAATAAAATGTACTGCAACTTGGTATGTGTTCTCAAGCAAGGTGCTGAGCTCACGTATGTCACCAGAAAGCATGCAAATAAGAGATACATACCAGGTTGGAATAAGCATGTACGTGCCGCTCATGCGGAGGCCAGACTTTGTTACCAAACGTGGTTATATTATAGTAAGCCTTCCAGTGGTTATGTTTACCAAAACATGTGTGAATCTCGAAAATTATTTAAATCTAAATTAAGGTATTGTCAAGAAAATCAGCAACAAATAAAAATGGATATAATAGCTAAATTACATTCAGAAAAGCAATTCAGTAAATTTTGGAAATCGACAAATAAATTAAATCCAAAGGCGGGTTTCCCAGTGAGTGTTGCGGGAGTGCATGAACCAACTGGAATCGCGAATGCTTTTCAGCAACATTTTAAAGTAGTGTCTCCTTTGACTAGTGTGCCGCAGGTGAGCGATGCGAGTGCAGCCGTTGCCGCAGATCCACTTATTAGTTTCTCCACTAAAGAAGTGGAGTGTGTAATTCGGCAGATGGTAAGGGGTAAGTCTCCTGGGTATGACTGCTTGAGCATCGAGCACCTGAAGCACGCTGGCAAGCATTTGCCACGAGTGCTAGCTATGTTTTATAGCTTGTGTTTAAGCCATGAATATTTACCTAATGAGCTAATGACCGCAGTTATAGTTCCTATTGTGAAAAATAAGACAGGAGATGCCTCTGACATTTCCAATTACAGGCCTGTTTCACTGGCTACAGTACTGGCCAAGGTGCTGGACAGTCTGCTTGATAAATATCTCGCCAAATATATTGAACTTCAGGATAGCCAGTTTGGTTTTAGACCTGGTCTATCGACTGAAAGTGCCATTTTATGTCTTAAGCAGACTGTTCAGTATTATACTTCTAGAAAAACACCGGTTTTTGCCTGTTTCTTGGATTTGTCAAAGGCATTCGATATGGTGAATTATGACTTACTCTGGCGCAAGCTTCAATGTGAGACAGCCTTGCCTAATTGTATTGTGTCATTGTTTCGATTTTGGTATAGTCATCAAAAAAATATGGTTAAGTGGGGTAATTCCTTTTCTGACGTGTACGGGTTGGAGTGTGGAGTGCGGCAGGGGGGGTTGAGTTCTCCACGGCTCTTCAACCTGTACATAAACATGCTACTGAATGAGCTCAGTACCACCAGTGTTGGATGTCATATCGACGGCGTTTGCGTAAATAACATCAGTTATGCTGATGATATGGTGCTACTGAGTCCATCCATTGGTGCACTTAGGAAGCTCATATCCATTTGTGAATCTTATGCATTGACACATGGGCTTAAATATAATGTTAAAAAGAGTGAATGGTTGTTGTTCAAAGCAGGCACTATTACATACGCTGAATTACCAGAAGTCTCACTCCAGGGGGAGCCCTTGTGTCGAGTGCGTAGGTTTAAATACTTGGGTCATTGGGTCACCGATGACCTTAATGACAATTTGGATATTGAGAGGGAGCGTAGGTCGCTGGCTGCCAGGTGCAATATGTTGGCTCGCAGGTTTGCACGTTGTTCTAGTTCAGTCAAAATAACGCTTTTCAAAGCATACTGCCAGTCATTTTACACGTGCAGCTTGTGGGTTAGCTTTACACGGAGGGAATACAGCGATCTACGAGTCCAATATAATAACGCACTTAGGATGCTGTTGGGGCTGCAGAGGCGCTGTAGTGCGTCCGGAATGTTTGCGGAGGCGCACACTGACGGCTTTGCTGCCGTTATGAGAAAACGATGCGCTTCCATGTTAACCCGTCTTCGTGGCAGCGTTAACAGCATCCTGAGGGTGTTTGTAGACAGGTGGGACTCTCCAATGTTGCGGAGATGGGTACACCTCCACGTTAGTGAAAAATAAATATTTATAATGCCTATTTATCTAGTGCTGTGGATAAATGGGCATTAAAGTGTAATTAAACATTAAATGATTATTGTTACTAACCCCTAGCTTATAAGAAACATTGTAACTAACACTTTTATGGACTCCGGTCTGAAATAAAACTTTTATTATTATTATTATTATTATTATCATGAATCATTGACACAAAGGTATCTCTAAATTCTAGCCAGTGTTGATAGCTGCCGTTGAATTTAGGTATGTTTATTTTTGGTAAATGAAACTTGTTGTGTTGATGACAAGTCCCACCTGATTTGGCATCGTCAAAACCCGACACGGTACCTGAACGACCCGGACGCGCAGCGTCGTCAGAGCATGCAGCGAGGAGCTTCTCCGCTATGGCCACCAGTCTATAGTACTGATCCTCGAAATGTTGACGTTCCACATACTGTTCATCGGGAGGATCACTAAGTATTTCGATGTCATTCTGCAAAACATCAAATTCTCTAAATAAACTTTCAATACGAGACAAGCGAGACCTAAGCTCGTGACTGTGAACGTCACTCAAAGTGGTGTATGACTTTGCTGTATTTAAGTATGTTTCAAATTGTGTTAACTTTGCTTTCATAGACCCTTTACTTTTCTTAAGTTTTTTGAGCTTATCCTCTTTTGAATCTTCAGGCATTTTTTAGAAAAAATATATGATGATTTTTAAAAAAATAAGTATAAATTACGAAGTAGTCTTATATAAAATTGTATAATGATTAGAATGGTAGACTAAAGCTGCCGATTTGCAAGATGAACGTTTGTGCTATAGTAGCGTATTAATATTACGTAGTTATGATTTTACAAAGCAAGAGAGAGGAAAAAAAAGACGGTGTACTGATATTAATTAGGCGTTTTTTAAAATAGCTAACAGGTAATAAAAGGTGGATATTTAATTGGTCGAACACTTAATAATCGGAACAAACTCACAATACCGGCCGCTGATCCCACTTAGTCCATTTGTAAGATTCTTGATTGATTGACTGATTCTTGAAGGTCGTATGAAGGTTGTCTTCTTTATAAACCTTATTTTTGTGGTAGAAGGACCATGTTCGGGCGCGTAATTATTTTATAGGCAGATAAATTGACTGGACTGTATAAATAGGTTTAATAGTAACATAAATTACATATCAATTGGATGAATCATAAGAAACCCAAATGACGCGGGTATCCCGGACGGCTGTGCGTAAGATGCTACTAGACGAAACGGCGCCGGCGGCGCTTGAGCCTGTTTCCTCAGCCCCCGCACCTCGAGACGTGCGCGCGGACAGTTATCATCATCATCGTCACCAGCCTATATACGTCCCACTGCTGGGCAGAGGCCTTCCTACATAGGAAAAACACATGAGGAGCTTCACGCTAACCCAACGCGGGTTAGTGGGATAAAGCGGTTGCAGTAACAACCGAAACCAACGGCTTAGCTATTATATCTTTAGTCTATGGCTTAACGTACACGACGAAGCAAAGAGGAGCAAGAGACTACAAACTAGATTGACCCAATCCGTGGCCAAACCCAACTATTTACCATATTTAACTTATAAATCCTGGATTATACCAATATTGCCTACTCCCCTCTCTTACGCTAAGAGTTTTATGTATCCTTTTCGTCAAAAGTCGTAAAGCTTTGGGATTGAGGGACGAGGTATCGAATAAGTGAAAATACGAGCACCTAAGGGAGGTATGTCGGGAGGACAGAAAAAGGTATACGCGAGAACGAATTGATTTTATACTTTAGATGTGACATTGAATTTTCCAAAACTCGTTTCTTTGGCATACTTTACTTTTTTTACGAGGTGGTCGGCCCCTTCCGCCTTTTCGTCTGTGTAGGTACCACCGCCATTCTTATTTCAGCCGTGAAACAGTTCGCTGTGTTTCGGATTGAAGGGAAAGGTGGTAGCCAGTGTAATTACTGAGCATGGAAGGCATTTCATCTTAGGCCATAGGATGACAACGCACATGCAATACCAAGTCATGTGTTCCTGGTTATTGCAGGTCTCTAAAGGCGACGGTAGCCACTTACCATCAGGTCAGCTTGTTTGTCATCTATTTGTATTAAAAAAAATCAAAACTTGGAATTCTTTGCCAGCACACACGTATTCTTTATGAGGAGCTCAGTGGCGGTTTCAGCGCTCTGGTTTCAATTACGAAAACAAAGCAACCTTTTCCGTGGTTGATCCTGGCATGGGTCAACCATAATTTATAATCTCTAGGTTCTCCGTGACTTAGAAGGCACGTTAAACCGTTGGTCCTGGTTGTCTTTGTAATTGCTTCAACCCACTAACCCGCATTGGGCCAGCGCGGTGGTGTTATGGTCTTAACTCTTAAGGTGTTTCTCCCGTGTAGGAAGGCTGTGCCCAGCAGTAATAGTGATGATGAGACGTGTTCTATAACATGGGTCTCTTTAAAAGAAGCGTGAAAGTTATATTTGCATTCAATTTAAATAATTTTGAAATTTACCAGATTATTCTTCCATAACTGTGGTCTTCTGTAAGTCTACTTGATTCTGTGTGTTCTATTCTAATATATTCCATTCTATTCTTTATTGCATTCCGTTTCTTTTTTGCGTGTTATGTTCCTATTATGCTCAAAACAACAAGCAGTTTCCAAAATATCTTACCTGAACCTATGTCTCAAATTATCTAGGCTTCACAAACAATATACAATATATTATTTCACTTACATTTAAATGTTTGAATTTGTGCGTTTAGAGCGCCTATTTTACTGTCAGAAACCCAAAAAAAAACATGAAAAAATGATATGCTCCAGTTGGGAATCGTCTTTCGGGGTCCGGTCAGACGCGATAGCCGCTATGCCACCGGAACACTAGGTGTAACCTACCAATTTCTTCACCGCTTTCACCGTTTATCTCACCACTCATTGAAGTGTACACCTCAAGTAATCTGCAAGAATACTTTTTCAATCATTTTTTGTTCATCGTTCTCTTCATTTGTATTTCTTATTATTTCACTATTAAGAGTTACCGCATCTCATTTACCACCTCCATACTGTATAAGCTCTAGCTTCTTTCACACATCGCTGTAAAATTCATGAACATTACAAGGTTACAGGAGCTTCAAATAATGCAAAATAAAGTAATTAAGACACGATTTCTTTACCCCTATCTAACACCTACAGAAAAAATTTTCAAGGAAACTAAATTAATGAATATAAAGCAACTTTACACTTATAGTATTTGCCTTCTGATTCGTAAAATGACGGATAAAAATATTCATACTAACTTAACTTTCACCAAAAAGTCTCAAATCACCAAACGCAGTTTACGTCGGCCAAGTTTACTCGTCCTGCCTATGGTACGTACAAATTATGCTAAAAAAAGCATCACTTTTGAGGGAGCACAACTTTTCAATAATCTACCTTCATACATAAAAAAGTTAAAAGTGTATAACAGCTTTAAGTCCAAATTGTCTCATTATATTATCGAAAATTACGAGCTTTATACTTTTAAAAAAATATATTAATATTGTTTAATACTATTTTACCATTGAAACTTATTTTTAAATTTCATTTTCATGTAATGTATTTAAGTCTTTATGAAAATAAGTCTTTAAACCTAACAATAGTGTATACACAGCGATGTAAGCCGCCAATTTCCCTGTTCCTACCTAGAAGACTCGATTCATGTTGTGACAGGATGACACAGCGAACAACACATGAGCGGTAACACTTTAACTAAAAGAGCTCCTATCACGACTGAATAAGGTTGCCTTTCAAAGTAGCATGCTACTTACTGAAGATTTGACATGTTGGTACAAGCTTATTAAACAGATGACGTTGAGTTGTTTGAGCAGGTTATGAGCACACAAATGATGTTAAACTGTAGTAATTATAAGGAAGGCTTTAAGTAAATGGAATGTTTTGTTTTTCTACAAATATTATCAAGAAAAGGGATTGGGGTAAAAAAAATGGATTCTTTTTTAAAAATCGATTTCAAAAAGCTTAGAAGAAAAAAAACGAGTAACTTAGATATGTTAGAAATGGGCACAGGGAAACTTTTTGCTTTTCTCAATATAAGTTATGTTGTTTTCTGTAAAAATATATTGCTAACTTTAGGTCAACGGTGTTTTAAATGTTAACTATAATATCATTATATCTGTATATGTGTTGACTAAATGAAATATATTTTAACCGACTTCAAAAGAGGAGGAAGTTACCTATATTCGGCATTTTCACGTTTGTTACCTCAGAACTTCCTCGTTTAAAAACTCGTTGACGATTCGAAAGTGCTTCTTGGGGGCCTAATTGAATAAAGATATTTTCATTTTCATTTCATTTTCAACTGATTTGGCAATTTTATTTTTAATTGAAAGAGTACACTTTGAGATTGATCTTATAGATTTTTTTTGAACCGATTTCCTAGTTTGGTCGTACAATCAAAATATCTGAAATAATTTAGTCAAAAAATCAAAGTAAGCGAAATTGTCGATTTTTGCTTTCTTAATACTTTCAGTGATACTGATTGTTTGTTTTGGAATACTACGAGGTTAGTCCATAATCATCCATCTGGCAGAAGGTCAATCTTTGAAATTTATCACCAAAAATTGCGATAAAGAAATTAAAACAAAGATCATAACCGACTTTCTAAGCATATGGTTATTTATTTATTTATTTATTCTTTATTGTACACAAAACAACTTACAACAAAATGGTTCTAAGCTGTCTACAGAAACAATAGACAGTGCAGCACCAACTACAAAAAATTGCTTTTTTTTATTGTTTTGAAACTGGTCATAACAAAATAAAAAAATATCATGAAGCAAGTTATAAATGGACGTAAGAATAAAATGGAATTTCAATTATAAATAATAAATTAAATAGAATATTTATTAGAGCAACAAAATGTTGACACGTGAAATAGTAAACCTTAACCATAGTATTGTCTAGGTGATAGGCCCCTATGTAGGGTCCTCTGGGTAGGTACCACCGCCTTTCTTATTTCAGCCGTGAAACAGTTCGCTGTGTTCCGGATTGCAGGGAAGGTAGCCAGTGTAATTACTGGTCATGGACGGCATTTCATCTTAGGCCTCAAGATGACAACGCACATTCAATATCAAGTGATATTTCCTTGTTATTGTAGGTGTCTATAGGCGCGAAAACCGCTTACCATAAGGTGAGCCGCCAGCTTGTTTGTCGTCTAGTTGTATAAAAAAATGGTACCAGTAGGAAATTCAATATAATTAACAACCGTGAAACAGCCAGCAAATAGCCTCAAGTTAAACACGTACTAACATGCTTCAAACTAACAATATACAAGATATTATTAACTTTAACTGGGCAAAAATGGTATCTTGAAGACCTGAAATAATAATAATAATAATAATAATCAATTTATTTCTTTCTATCACAAAATACATAAAATAACCTTAGTCACTATTATTTAAGTAGCACTATTGTATTTGTGAAGAGACTAGTTCCTGAAATAGGTTCCAAAGGAACCTGTGCCACAGGTTACTAGGCCCCTCCCGCAGATAAATATGCACACAATTTCACAAGACTAAGAGGTAGCACAGGAGGCGGTACAGTTCAATTAAAATGAAATAAGAAACAAACTAAACACAACTTAAATTACTTAATTATAAAAATATACCTTTATACCTCTGTATACATAAACAATATAAGTAAAACAGGGGCCTGAACTTAGAAATCTATTGTAATAATACTTAAATCTAGTGTGTGTGTGTGTGTGTGCGTGTGTGTGTGTGTTAGAGTGTATGCGTGCGTGTGTGTGCATGTGAGTGTATATTAGTGGGTGGGTGTTTATGTGTTTATGTGTGTATGTGTTCACAGAATAACGGGAGTAAAATTATCGAGGACAACAAAAGGCGGGGAGAGTAATTTGTAGGCAATCAGTTACGGCATAATTTTTGCTTTTTCTCACAAAAGCCAAGGTTTTTCGTTGCTTATTTAAAAGTCATAAGGAGGCCTTCCGAAGAAGGATAATCTAGCGTTTTGAGATATTGGGTGACTAAGGCTTTGCAGTGGAGTTTGCTAAGAGGGTATATATTGAGAGTGCTATTTAGTTTGTTGTATAGGAACGGTCCAAGGAAGCAGAAGAAGTTGTGTGAGGTTGCCTTGTTTAGTAGGTGGGTTGTGCAAACAGCTCCCTTTCTCCGTTTGCCACTCATTAAGTCCTTGACATAAGGTAACTGCGAATGTTGTCTCAGAATAATAGACAAAATGAAGGACTGCCTCACTGTAAGCACATCCCAATGTTTGTACACCTCGGTCGTGGGATGTCGAAAAGGGAACCCTGCCGCAACTTTGAGTATGGCACGTTGGGCTCTTTCTACTTCAAGCAGGTGAGTTTTTGCCACGCCACCCCACGACGAAATGCAATACACCACCAGAGACTGGCATAGCGCATAGTACACCATCTTAATTGTGTGTCTGTCTGCAACATGTCTTAGGGACTTAAAGATATAAATTAGCTTACGGAGTCTTGGTACAAGCATTTCAATGTGTGGTTTAAAGGTTAGCGTTTGGTCTATTATGACGCCTAAGTACTTAATACTTTCCACCCTTTCGAGGGCGGGACAGTCACATCTAGGCAGATTAAAAGCACACTCATGTGCTATAACCTTCATATCAGCTGATGGTAGTTGGTTAGTTTTGAGTGCAAACGCTACACACTTAGTTTTGCTAACATTTAGGGTTAGGAGGTTAGAACTTAACCATTCTCTCACCATGTTAAGGCCAATTTGAGCTTTTCTAAAGGTGTTCTCCCAGGTATCTCCGCTAAAGAAGAGTGCTGTGTCATCGGCAAATGTAAAAATCTTGCCTCCCTTGAGTTGGAGTTGACACAAGTCATTAACATAGACGAGGAAAAGCGTGGGAGAGATAATGCTGCCCTGCGGCACCCCGAAAGTGACACGGGCATCATCACTCATCCATTGGTCTATTTTCGTTCCCTGGGTTCTATTGCTTAGGTAGTCCTTGAACAATTTTAGGGGGACTCCCCTTACTCCGATTCTCTCAAGTTTAGACAGAAGGTGCGGGATCGAGACAGTGTCAAACGCCTTCGCAAGGTCCAGAAATATAGTTATACATTTCCCTGAATTGTCTAGAGTAGTAATGACTGAGTTCACTAAGTCCTGGACTGCGTCATTAGTAGATTTACCAGCACGGAAGCCGTACTGGTTAGATGAAAGCAGTTTGTTTGATTCCAAATATTTAATCAATCTTACATTCATTAATCGTTCTAAGATCTTTGATAGTGTCGGTAAAATGGATATTGGCCTGTAGTTATTAACATGCTTCAAACTAACAATATACAAGATATTATTAACTTTAACTGGGCAAAAATGGTATCTTGAAGACCTGAAATCTCGCAAAACATGTTAAAGACTAAACCACAGTAATTAGATGATCCAAGTTCTGAATCCTTCAACAAACTTAGAGACTAGTTATTCCAAGAATTATTAATGAGTAACCTCTGTTGATGTATTGAGATTTCGACTAGGCAAACTAAAGCCTTAAAGTTTCGACCTGAAGTTAACTCAAGCGTCCAAGTATCCATCCCGTGATGTCGTCAAGAATTAAGGGCCGTCAGCTTGTTTGTCATCTAATAGTATAAAAAAAAGCTAACTACAATTAAGGTGGTGATTTTTTACTTGGATTTTGAAGGACTCCAATGACCTGGCTTTCCTGATATTTTCCGGCAGCGAGTTCCATAGCCGGACAGCGTGCACAACAAAAGACGATAGAAAATCGGTGAAGTGAGACGAGTCTGTCTGTGTACCTATCTGACCGAATGGACCGATTTTGATTCGTTTTTTCTGTTTGAAAGCTTACGTGACTAGAATGGTTATAAGCCATAATTTATGAACATCAGTTCAGGCGTTTCATGACTATTAGGTCATTTTCTAGATGATAAAAGGGTTTACTAACTTTCACAGATCCGATTGAATTGAAATTTGGGTCTCTTCGGTGACATTCCCATCACATACTCACCATATGGTAATCCTATACCATCAAAATGTCTGCGGGATGCTTAGAAACTTACAGCAGATATAGCGTGTTTAATACATAGCGACACGCTATGGGAATAGTCTCAATTGGTGATGGATTGATGATTAATGAGGCCGGGGTTTATTAAAAAAAAAAACATTTTTTTTAATGTATATAAGATATTCTATGCATCCGCACAAAATGTTTCGCAAGTTCTATTATAATGCGGTCTTGATGTCGATGACTCCCAAGCGATACAGCTTGGGCCTTGTGATAGTATGAAATTTCTAGGTTAACTAGAAACACCGTCAAACACTTCGGCACTTAACATGAGATCTAGTCGAGAGCTTTCCTGTACAGTCATAAAACAAAAACATATCTATACTAATGCATAGATAAATGCATAATATACGCGCTGAGTGCGCTAATCTCAAGAACTACTGGTTCAAATTTAAAAATCTTTCTGTGTTGAATAGTCCCTTTATCGAAGAATTATATAGCAATAAAAATGTTGCTAAAACGGGGAAAAAATCCTTTTCAGAGCTTTCATTGCGTGCGCTGCGTAAACGGTTATCGCTACGCAAATAGTATGTATTCCGGAATTGTTCTCCTTTTAATTTTTTTTTAATCTTAACGTGGTAAATCTTGACCTTCATCTCACCTGGTGGTAAGTAAGATAATGCCGACGATGGAAGCGAGCTACACTAGTATCGCTCAACCACAGAGGAACTGGCAATCTTATACTCTAACTGCCGGAACACACCAATGCCGTTAACATTATTGCTATGGCGGCAGACTTAGGTAAGATGGTAGTAGCTAGCCAGGCGGACTTCGAAATGCCCTACCACCAACCAAACCGAGAAGAAAATTTCTGCCTCAGAAAATCGAGCCCCGGACCTCTAGATCTGAGCTCGGTGGTCTCAACCACAGAGGCGGTTAGAAAGTTCAAAAAAAAGTCCGCAGCTGCATGTGTCTATCTTTCAAGAGAGACTCACTATAACCTTTTTTGATAATGAAATTTGTTCTTAAATAATGCATTATCTGCGAAGGGATAACGCGATCGAAGTCGTGGGCACAGCTAGTTAACTATAAGCGCTTTTCCATGTCGAATTACTCAATAAATGAAATGAAAGCATTTTCTCTCTATCAGGTTTATTGCATCCAACTAAATACCATTGTTTGAATTACTATCTAATCCAAGAAACGCCAATCAGAATTAAGGCGAACAACGTTGCCTTTTGACGGTTCCCCGGACTGCCTGTGGCTAATGGGGCGCGATAAGACATTGCTGTAATTTACTGAAGTCTTACGAGGTACGATCACATAGTGTAGATGCAAGCAGCCTCCCATAAGTTGTTCTTAAGCTTTCCACTCGACTTTCTTAAGATACTAAGTATTCTAATTTGCAGAAAGCAACTGCCGACAGCTTTTAAAACTAAATATTCCCTTTATAGTATCTACTTAGAATCGAATGCAGCCAAGGAGTGAGATAGCAATCTATGATAGTGTGTGTTTGAGCGATTGCTTTGGTTTAATATTATACTATTTCTCTTTAATGTATTTTTTGAACATGATACAGTTTACAAAAGATCAAAGATATATACAATTTTTATAAATTCTAAGCTGTACTCCAAAAGAATTGTAAAGGAGTCTTATTTATTTTTATAATTATCCTACTATTCTGTACAGAATATAAACAATTCTTGTTATGGATACACTGTGTTGTTAAAGTTCAATCGTATACTGTGTCATAAGTGAATATATATCATGATATTGCTGGTTCTTGCCGCGTAGATGTCATTATTGTGAAGCTCGTCGGGAACGTAGCTGTGACTAAATATTCTATTTCGTTGCTTCATTCTTTACATTCCTAGCCTACTAGGCAACGTCACTTATTTAGGAGTTACTAAACGTGTAGGAAAAAGAAAAGTTGACACTGATAGACACAATCCCTACTTCCGCTCTCCCGTGCAGCACCATTCTTTTAATCGGCGAGGTAGCGAATGCACGCGCTCTGCACTCTTTAAATGTTAAAAGTAAAAGAACGTTATCATACTAAACTGGCAGTAAGCTATTTTGAGAGAGCACGAAATGGATAAAAAAGACAATAATTCAATAAATGTTGCTATAAAAATTTTAAATCAAAATTAAAATCGACTTCAAAAAACTAAAAAGGATATTTTTTTTACACAACTAGATGACAAACAAGCTGACGGCCCACCTGGTGGTAAGCGGTTACCGCCGCCTATAGACACCTGCAATAACAAGGAAAAGCACTTGATATTGCAGGTGCGTTGTCATCCTGAGGCCTAAGATGAAATGCCGTCCATGCCCAGTAATTACACTGGCTACCTTTCCCTTCAATACGAAACACAGTGAACTGTTTCACGGTTGAAATAAGAAAGGCGGTGGTACCTACCCAGGCGACCCTACATATGGGTCTACCACCTAATTAAACTTAAGTAGGTACTCATCACCTAGAAACCTATTTTTCAGTAGTCGCAGGAACTACCGAAAACACGGCCTAACTTGCCTTTCGAAGCACGGAGGAGCTCGAGATAACAAACTTTGATTGACCCATCCCAAGATGAACTATGGCGAAAGTTGTTTTGTTTTTCGTATAGAAACCAGAGTACTCAAACCAATACGCCACCGAGCTCCTTGAAGACAATATATTTTTCGTAACTATAAAGCTGGTTAAGCCAGAGTTGGGTAGTATTTTCCTTGAATTAAATTGCTATAGTTGGGATGTTGCCTGAGTTTGAATATTGCACCATTTTTCACAAATTCGGAAAATATACGCTACAAAAACAATTCAAACCTAAAATATATGAAATATTGTTCAATACTCAATACTCAATCGCTTATTGCATTCCATAGGTATTTACAATAGATGTTTCATTACACAGTAGGAATCACTATGGACCCTGTCGGGCACAACAATAATGGAGAGGAGGAATACTTGTCATTATTATTAGTTATATATATGTACCTTATATTGTCATTGTTAGTTTTATTATTTTGATTAGTATTTTATCTTAAAAATCTATAATTAATTAGTATTCATTGTTATTATTATGTTATTGTTATAAGGCTTAAAGCTAAACATGGTTCATCATGGACAGGCACAGCAAATGCAGCAAAAAGAGAGGAGAGGATATACAGTACTATTCCTACTATACAATAATTTAAAAGGTGCAAATGTAATTTAAAAAAAAAATAAGTATAAAAATAATTGCAAATAATAATAATAATGATAAAAAAAAATACAAGTACAAATTTCAAAATGTCAAATAATACAATAATAATGTCAGGTTTTATAAATATTAATATTATTATGTCAATAAGTTAAATAATAATTATAATGTCACAAACTAAATCTAGGCTTAAAGCTACGGATAACATCTGTATGTTTAATTCATTTTGTAGTAAATAATAAATGTCTAATTAGTCAAATTTAATATGGTTTTAAAATGTCAAGTTGATTATTAGGACGTCAAAAGTAATAAAATAAAATAATTTCTGGTTTTACTTATTATTATGTCAAGTTTTAGTCTATTTTTATTTTAATGTCATAATTTTAATAAGTCAGTGAGTATTTTTGCGTTGATAAGTGTTAGTTGTGTGTCATAATTTTAGTTAAGTATTTAAGTAGTTTTTTTATTTTATTTTTTTAAATTGTCGTTCAAATATTCATCTAAATTATAATAAGCTTTCTCAGTCAAAGCAGTTTTCAATTTTTTTGTGAATTTTAGAAAATCTGTGACCTTTTTCAAACTATTTGGAAGTTTGTTGTAAATTTTGATGGCCATAACATATGAACCCGTGCTATGTAATTTTAATTTTGATTGCGGCAGCATTAATTTATTTAAGTGTCTGGAGGGGTATCTTCTTGGTACGTCACTTTTTTTGGTGAAGAAGTTTTGATATTTTTTGACAAATTTACATAATTCTAATATATACAGCGAGGTCAAAGTTAAAATTTTGTACATAATGAAATATGGCTTACAGCTACATGTTACGGTTGTTAAAGTTATACTGTTTTGAAAATGACCAAAAATGAATTTTTTTTTCAAAATTTATTAAAAATGTTAATGATATTAGATTGCTGACATCGATTAAAACTATTATTATTACAACTGTAGTGCAACGAAATGAGGAAGGAGGGCTTACGACAATTTAGGACCAACTGTGTCTGGAGGCTGTGGCTTGCCATGTTTAAATTTTATACCTATTTGTGTATTCTCATATAAATAATGATCGAACCAAACACACAGATATTATATTATGGTGCCGTCAATACGACATTAAATTAAAACATGGGCTATATTAGTCTACAGAAATGGTTGGCCACTTTCAAAAACATTGTGTTCATTTGATAATTTCATGACATTTCTATGAAATAATGCAGCCCATGTTATATTACAAATGTCATTTCTATCAACTAATTATAGCCCATGTTTTAATTTAATGTCGTATTGACGGCACCAACCTGTAATGGTTGAAAAAATATATAAGCTAAGGATATCAATGACAGAAACAAAATAGGTAGTATTTTTAAACGGATTCTAGTGGAAATAAATTTACACAGATAGTCTTAAAGACGTACAAAATCTACAAAATTAAGTGTCCTGGAAGAACAGAGCTGACGAGAGGATTTACTTCAAAAGATTCTTGTGATAATAGTTTTAAGTTTACGAGACTAGTTTAAATTGTCGCCCACTTGGAGACAGACAAAGAGCTGTGCTTAAATTTCTTATTCCGTTCAATTTGTTGCATAGTACCCTATTATCAGATTGAATAGAGAGTTTGAAATACTAATTTTACTAGGTGGTAGGCCCGTATATAGAATCGTCTGGTAGGTACCACCACCTTTCTTATCACGGCTGAAAAGCCGTAAAACAGTTTGCTGTGTTTCGGATTGGAGGAAAAGGTAGCCAGTGTAATTACTGGGCATGGACATTTCATCTTAGGATTCAAGATGACAATGCATCTGCAATATCAAGTGATTTTTCCTTGTTGTTGCAGGTGTCTAAAGGCGGCGGTGACCGCTTACCATCAGGTGGGCCGTTGTTGTTGGTCATCTAGTTGTGTAAAAAATGCCTGAATATTTATCCTGTAAGATTTCGTTTATAACATTATAGTATGCAGTAAATTATTGAGTTTCAGTTTGGCTGTTAAATTTCTCCGTCTTTTATTTATTAATTTTGAAAATGTCACTAAAAACGGGCCCGTTTAATGTCTCTGGGACATACTGCCGTCTATGGGACATATACATTGTTTCAAATCGATACTTTAATTATTCGTTTGTTTTTGAATGTCATTGTCAGAATTGATTTTTCGCTATAATTTTACTATTAAAAGTCTATCTGCTTTACAATTTACTACAACAGTAATTAATTATATTGATGAGTTTATGTGCTTGAAATGTATCGTTTATTTTCTCTTATTTCAAAACACCATGACTATGTAGCATGTTTGAATACATCTTGAAAAATTTTCGTCAAAATTTCGAGTAACTTAAAATAGCCACCCAAACTGAACCGAAAAGAAAAAAGGAATATCTGTTAGCGCCATCTTATGTCCAAGAAGGTAATTCAGAAAGTTTAAGTTAACAGAGATTTACTTGAAATTATTTTAAAATTTAATAATAATAGTGTCATTATGATGTGATGAGATATTAATTTATATTTTTATTAAAACAATTTGTTGGATTGAAGGTTAATGCTGGTCAGTAAGGATGCAAAATGTAATAAACTTATAGGTAAAAATGAAGAATCATTTAGTACCAATTGAAGTGTAACGGTTATAATATTTCGCATGCGAATAATTAAACAGGGCAAAGCCTTACAATTTTATATTTTCGTAGCATCTTTATTATGACCACCCATGTTCACAAATAAATCATTTTGATTTAATTTGACTACTAAACTTAGTTTTACAATATTTATAATATAAAGGATGGACTGGTGAAATTGCTTCTTCAGAACCCGCAAAGGGCAGTGGAGTTACCGGGGAGTTTTAGTGGATAATCCGGGGAGATTACACCGCCTCTTTAGTCTCGTGGTTAAAACCACCTGCCTGGTGGTAAGGCCTTTCTAAGCCCGCTTGGCTAGTTACCACCATCTTACCTAAGTCTGCCACCATAACAATAATGTTAACAGCATTGTTGTGTTCCGGCAGTTAGATGTAAGATAGCCAGTTCCTCTGTGGTTGTGGAATCCGGGTGTAACTCGCTTCCATCGTAAGCCTTACCTTCACTTACCATCAGTGAGATGAAGGCCAAGAGTTACCCCGTTAAGGTTAAAAAAAATCCCAGTGCCGTTACGATCAGCAACGCCCGTCGCTTAGCCAGCGGCGGGGAGGTCCAAGCGGATTGTTCCCCTCGAAAAAAAAGGTTTTAACATGGCACCTTCATAGTTTTACTATATGATAGATGATAGTCGACGGATAATAAAATGGAAGGAACACAACCAAACCCTTAAGTTTTATTTCTCACTATTGTAACATACTGTATAAGCTATGATGTTTCAAATTTATGTAAGTTAGACTTGCTGGTGTTTTGGTCTTCTTCTTCTTCTTCAGCTACTATCGACCAAACGCTTGGTGTAAAAACTCCAAGTGACTCCTTCAAACCTCTCCCAATTTACTGGTAGAGCCCTGGCCACGCCCTTTTGTCACGGCCAAGCTGAAGAGTGAAGAAGAGGAAGGTGACCCTGCATGTTCCTGACGGACTACGGACTCCCAATCACAACCGCTGATCCATCATCTGAAGGCAGTAACAACCTGACTACCTTGGAAGGTTTGGAATGCAAAGTAACCGGCGGTAGACCCCTTACGACACTGAACTCCTTTTTTGGAATTTATTTTGTCTACTGGGGTTGGTTGTTTATTTTCACGTAACCCTCTAACGTAGCACTGGCACTTAAGTTAAGATCCAACTGCTGCCTGCCATCGCCTTTACGTCGTCTTTCCACCTCATTTGCAATCTCCGTGCCTTCTCTTGTTTGTACGGTCTCCGTGTATGAACTTCTTTTGCACGACAAGTTCTACTTTCTCGCTTTATGACACTTCCACTTGAGTCTCGCTATTCTCTCGACCAATTAGTCACTTTCCTTTGTTGGTCTCAGCCATTTATTTGTTGGTTGCTTTGTTCTGTAAATCTGCAAGTTATTTTTTTTTTCATTTAATTAATAAATAATAACACAGTGCTTTAGTGCGAATATCTTGTGTGATAGGTATAAATTGTATATTTATTATTAACGTTTTCTTCTCCAGCTTTTAACGAGCGAATGAAAAGAAGAGATGCAAAAATGAAAGTTGTCAATTAGGCTCCTACCTGCGGACGAAGCGAGCTCTCAATGGAAACGCAACTTTAAACTTTTCTCGCTACAAAATGTCTTCAGCACAAAACACTTTCAAAGCTTCTCTGATGAAACTTCACATCCTGTAGAAAGCGGAGCGATTTATAAGTTTCTCACAAAAGAAAGGATCTAGATGACGTATTGGTTTATGCGTTCTGATTTCGATAACGTAAACAAAGCAACTTTCGCCATGATCGGTTTCAGACGGGTCAGTGAAAATTTATAATGATCTCCTCCATAGTTTGTCGTGCAAGTTAATCCGTTGGGCCCGGTTGTTACTGCAACCGATTTTACCCACTGACTAGCATTAGAAGGGCGTCTAACGTCTAGTCGGTCCTGTTATGGTCCTAACTCATGTGTGTTTCTGCCATTTCGGAAAGCCTGTGTCCAGCAGTGAGACGTATTTCTGCGTGAAGGAATGGAGACCTGTATTGACACCTGCAATAACAAAAAACACTTGTATTGCAGGTATGCGTTGACAGCCTGTGGTCTAGATGAAATACCTTCCATGCCCAGTAATAATACTGGCTAACTATTTCTTCCATACGAAACACAGCGAATTGCTTTACTGCCGAAACAGGAAAAGCCGTGTGGTCCCTACCCACGACCCTGCATATGGGCCAACCACCTAGTGAAAAATTTGTTTAAATCGCTGATTCTTTAATACTGTATCACCAACTTTCCTTTTCAACACCCGTTGAAGTCCTAGCATCAAAATGGAGGCACTCTTTCGGTGCCAATTTCACTCAGCAGCCATTTTTTATCATTTTTGAACGGAAAGTTTCAATTAACTTAATTTGGCAGAGTATGCACACTACGCGTAAGGAACGAGCGTTCTATAGAGTCGTCGAGGAAATAATTTAAATTGGAAAATGTTTTCAAAGTTGCAGTTTCAGTAAACTTTGCGTAGTAGTGGCAGAATTTAATTTTGGTCTTCTTCTAAACTGTATTTATATTATTTAATGAACCTGGTATTCCTCAGAACTCTTTGAAGAATTTTGAGTGATAGTCGCGGAGCGAATATAGTTTTTATCTGTGTCGACGATGGTCAATAACAAAAACTATGGAGTAGTTTTAATTACATAAAAATTTTAGAGATATGCATTGAGTAAATACTAACAAAATGACAACTTTTTAATGGATAGTTAACCAAATATCTGAAACAATAAATGACAACATTAATTATTTACGTTTAAACGCTTCCTTGATTTTGTAATAATTTACTTTGTAATAATTTAACTATATTCATCAATAGTATAATTTTTGAGGGATTTTTGAGGTATATGGCACTATAGGATATTATATATAAAACAATACAATTATTATTGTAATGACGTGCTCAGACAAGTGTTTAAAATTAATGAAAGATGTTTAGCTTTATTAGGTCTTTGTATATTAATTGTTGACCTTTGTGTATTGTAATACCTATATTGTGATGGTGCATTGTCGGACAGCCTTTTAATACAGTAAATATTCTTATCATTAGGTACTTATTGGTACGTGAATATACCTTTTTTTATACTCTGTGCGACACTGCGCTGCTAAATACTATTACTGTGTAATTAAACATTGTAACTTAATGATTGAAAAGAGTGACTACACGAGTTTGTTGCCGGAATGTTCTCGGTAGTTCAACTTTTGGAACCGGTGAAAATTCAGACAGACTGACTGACGGACAGACAGACAGACTGATTGACGGACAGACGGACCGACAGACAGACCGATAGACAGACTGACATAACATTCTTAGCTTACGTAGATCCAGATAAGACAGAGAGACAAACATTATGAAATTGTTAGTTAGTTAATATTAGTTTTATGTGATAGACTTAAGGGTTTTTTTGTTGACGATTCGAAAGTGCTTCTTGGGGGCCTAATTGAATAAAGATATTTTCATTTTCATTTTCATTTCATTTAAAGACGTTTCTTTAGGTATATACCCCGTTGGGTATATAAAGAAGATAGTTGGCTGATTCATCAACGCCTAACCAAAATTGCACTGAAAAAATATTCAATCAAACGGTTTATGGTATGTTTATCGCCCAACGTTTGTTAATTTATTTAACAAATTGGTGCATCTTCAAACAACTTTACTTTGGGCTAGGTGTTACCCTAAGTTATGCAGTCACTTTTATGGGCTAAAGGTAGACGAAAGTCAGTTGTCAATTTTGTCACTATACTGAAAGTAAAACTCGGAAAACAGTTTTACTTTAAATTCGGAAAGCAGTTTAGTTTTGTGACAGAGAGACTTGCTAAGAAAGGATTTTTGAACATAACGAGATATTCGTTATGCGTTATATTACACTACAAAGTTTAGTTCCATGACAAAACAAAAGTTCAATTATTTCTTGAATATGTTCTAAGCGTACAAACCCGTGTACCTACACAGAAATAAAACGAGCAACAAATTGAGTTAAGCCATGTCCAATCTTGTGTTGGCCAAAGTTTCCCTCGAAAGATGTCAAGAAAAAACAAGTTATCCCAAACTTTTCTAACGAGGCGTAAAACATACGTAGGAACAATAAAGTTGTAATAAAAGATATACGAGAAGAAGCCAAATTCCTGCCTAAGCATCATGAAATATCCAAAAAAAGAATTAGCTTGCTTAGAAAAGGTCGTTTGAGTTAAGAACTTTTTAGATATAAAACTGCATTTTTGTTGGGTACACCATAGAATTATGGGTTGATCGTCGGTTTTTGTAGAGTTGAAAGTTACGCAGGTTTCACTCTCAATTTAGCATACAATTTAAGTGCAGACTGAAACGTGTTTAGCGTTAATTTTAAGGTAAAACACGGCCGGTTCCGAGTTGAAATAAAATTATCAAATTTAGTGTCATAATATTATGGAATAAAATAAACAAAATAATTTCTGTACTTTCGCTTACTTTACACGCGCGATCGTTTTTTTGTCTTTTTTCCTCCCGCTGAGTCAGTCATATGTCTATCCCACTCTCGGCATCAACGTTACGATATTCCGAAACAGTATTGCTGCTTTAATTTTTTGATAAATAACAGTGCTAGAAGGAAAAACTATCCTGTATTTACCCAATAAAAACATCAATGGACTGTAATCACTGCCAAGCTAGTATCAAAGCCCGAGAGCCTTATATCGAGCAACCCTTCTGAGCCAATTTATTTTCTGAAAAGCTTTGTTCTCCATTCGTATTCAGAAAGACCGAACAAGTTCACACGGTTAGTTAGACGTCAACTTCGTAGGCAGTATTGTGTTTCAAATGCAAGATTGAATGTTATACAGGGTGGTGCCGTCAATACGACAATAAATTGAAACCTAGGCTATATTAGTTCAGAGAAATGTATTGCCACTTTCAAAGACTCACTTCACTTCTTATTTATTTGATAATTTCATGACATTTGTATAAAATAATATGACATTGGCTGCATTATTTCATAGAGATGCCAAGAAAATATCAAATGAATAAGATGTTTTTGAAAGTAGCAAACTATTTCTTTGAAATAATTAATATAACCCATGTTTAAATTTATTGTCGTATTAACAGAGCTCGGTGGCGTATTGGTTTGAACGCTCTGGTTTCGATACGAAAAACAAAGCAACTTTCGCCATGGTCGATCCTGGGATGGGTCAATCAAAGTTTGTTATCTCGAGCTCCTCAGTGCTTCGGAAGGCACGTTAAGCCGTTGGTCCCGGTTGTTACTACAACCGCTTTAGCCCACCAACCCGCATTAGGCCAGCGTGGTGGTGCTATGGCCCAAACTCCCCATGTGTTTCTCCCATGTAGGAAGGCCTTGCCCAGCAGTGGGAGGTATGGTGATGATGTGATGATGATTGAGAGCACCACCCTGTATATCTTCATAGTGTTTTTCTATATTAGTTGTTGTCATGATCATCGGCATACTAACACGTAATTGCTGGGACAGTCCCCTTTCTACATGGGAGAAACACAGGAAGAGTTTTTGAGCCATGCCTTTCTATAACGCAGAAGGTAGTTAAAAGTATGTTTTAGGGGTAAAGTTTAATTATTTGTATTGTTTACTGTCAAATTACTTATCGACAGTTGTGTACTTTTGTAACTGGACCTCAGGTTCGCCTTCAGTCTTTAACCGACTTCAAAAAAAAAGGAGGATATATTTTACATCTTATATTTGTAAAAATATTTTAATCTGTTGTCTGTAAATTGTGGCTATGAATAATAAAAAAATAAATTAATATCACCGCCTAATGCAGGGGGTAGCAACCGGGACAACAGCTTGACATACCTTCTGAATTTTGAATGACCCATCCGAGATCGACCATGTCCAAGTTGCTTTGTTTTCGTAATCGTGTCTACGGGCTAACTTTGTATCGCTTCAGATTCGGAATCTTTATAATAAATAATGTTGTATCAACTTATAAGCCAATAATAAGTTTCTTATTATGAAATTCAATACTTAATATGGATGTGATGATTCAAAAATAAAATAATTTTAATTACATTGAAATAAATGTAAGTTGCGTGGCAGCAATTTGCTTTATTGAGGCGAAACAAAATGATCTTCCTCGCCTTTGAACTTCCTTTTAACATCATCGCGTCAGTCATAATAATAAATTGTTCATGAGTATTCTCATCCATAGTTGTGCGTTTTTGTCCAGCAGTAGATGTCTTTTAGCTGAATGATGATGATTATATTGTTTAGTGGTTGGAGCAGTTACTTTCGCCATAGTTGATCCCGGGATGGGTCAATCAAAATTTCTAATATCGAACTCCTCCGTGCTTCGAAAGGCAAGTTAATCCGTTGCGTTGGTCCCGGTTGTTACTGCAACCGCTTTATCCCACCAACCCGCATTAAGCGTAGTGGTGTTATGGCCTAAACTCCTCATGTGTTTCTCCAATGTAGGAAGGCCTGTGCCCAGCAGTGGGACGTATATAGGCCGGTGATGCTAAGCAGTCACCTGGATTTGGAAAATCGCAGGTTCGGTTCTCACCCTTGGAATATGATGTTTCTAGTCTACAAGTTTTAACTCATCTTACTACCAATACCTACAGTAAGTATAATAATATAATAATAATAATCACTTTATTTTCAAAAATATGGTTACAGAGGATGTTTTATACAATTTAAGTCACCTGTGTATTCTGTCGATTACATCAACGTTCAACTATTTCAACATACAAAAAAGTGTATTATTATAATTTATAACACATTTGCTCGTAAAGGGTCTCTTATTTCACCAATTTCAATATCGTAATGTATCTAATTACGCACTTGTGCGGTAATGTAATGTAAAACGCACGGTTTATCAAGATGCACTGTTATTAATCTGTGGCTGCGTCTAAAAACGAACGGTACTTTTTAAAATCTTAGCAAAGAGTTTCTATGGCAAAAAGTGGTCAACATTTTATGAATAAAATTAACTTTGGGAGACAAAATATAATAAATAAACATTTAATTCTTTAATTTAATTAATTTTATCAATAAATTACAACCATTTATATGTAACAAAAACACAAAAATATTAATCTACTCTATTACTGATACTGGCTGTTTTTTGTGCCTTTGCCTAAAAAGAGCGCTGATGCGCGCGCATCGGTAATTTGTAAACAAGTAAAAATTAGGTATGCCGCGCGCTTTTTTTTCGTTTTATTATTTTTATTTAAAAATGTCGTCTAGTAGTGATAAATTTATTCTTCGATACCGCCAGAAGTCTCAGAGGTAGCGAAAAAGGCTACTCTAAGCCTCATGCCCGAAAAATCGACCGATACATACTTACAAGCGTATCAAAATTTAAAAAACAAGCAATGATGCAATTTTATTTTCAGAAAGTGTGCTTTAGCCTATTTCATGGGACTTTTTCAAAAATATACCTTAGTCAAGCTCATTGTGGTGCTACTATTCAATGCTAAAAAATCAATAAATTTTACAAATTGTTCAAATTTTTATAACTGCTTTGACAAGTGATTAAAGATTTATTCGTTCGAAAAAAGTTTCGAAAGTCCGAGTTTTATTTATTTCCTAGCAAATATGTTATAAAACGTCGTATGACATTCGAGCGCTTTGATAATTACAGCGTCTGCTTTCTTGTAGCAATATCGCCTCGGCTGTAATTTTCAACTTACCGCACTTATATCATAATGTACTAATATAAGTAGTAGTAGTGTAGTGTACTAATATAGTACTGTAAATCAATTAGATATAAGGTAATCACGTAAAATTAAATATTGATTTCAAGAGAACTAAATTACTTATAACATGTCTTAAAAATAAATCACAATATCAGGAATCATGTGAATTATACAATTAAATAAACAATGTCAAGAGAATTAAATTACTATGTCCACAAAAATAATTTACAATATTTATAGCCTAAGGCATTGACCTATTCTGCCCTCTTCAAGAGAATTTTCCAATTAACTCATCTTTAAAAGCTCTGCCACTCATTATGTATTGTACAGTCGACAGCACATAGCCGTTACAGTTTGACCTTGAGACCGCCTTACGCCGTCCGTAATAGAGGCGGCTTTCGTAGTACAACTGCTACACTTGATGTGCTGTCCTTTGTACATTGTACTAATGCGTGGGCGGGTAAGAGAAGAAAAAACAATAAGTTTTACTCAATTCAGCTACTAACGACGTAGCGTGACTTTGGCCTACTTAAGGGTAGGTTCACATAAAGGCGCTGCCACCGAAAACATATTGCGTCGATGTGCGTGCAAGACCGCGCAAGAGCTGTGCGTAAATACCGCGTATCAGCTTATTCTTCATTTTACAGGAGGAAAAAAAAAGTTAATATCTTGGATATTAACTTTTTATTTAAGTTGAAGTTAATATCTTCTACACGTTTCCTTAGGACTGAACTTGTTAGGGAAATCTCAGGGTATTGTTTGAAGCGCTAAGAGCCCGCTGGCGCGATATTTCAATTTTGCGACTTTTGAAAAAACGCGGTATTGCAAACTGCTGTTACGCGATCTTGCACGCCCACCGACGATTCTTTTTACTCTGTTCAAAGCGCAAGCAATCTTGATCAAATTTTGTTCTGACATATTCAATAGCAAATCTACATAATTTTAAAGGGCAAGTTGATTTTGCTCGTATGCTTTCTATAAATTCCTTAAATTTTTTTCTTTTGGTTAGAAGGTAATACTCAAACGCAAAAATGTTTTTTTGGCTACCCTCACAATGTCGATAACATGCAGTCACCCGGATTACAAAAGGTTGACAAGCTGTGCGTATTGCGCCTCGCAATTACACCGATGTGAATGCACCCTAAAATATTCCTTTTCTGCGCTTTCTCAACACATCAAAATCACATTAGCGTCTGGCATTATTATAAGATTATTGCTCACGTGCGATTGTTCTTAAAGGTCCAGATGATAGATTATGGAGGTATATTTGGTTTTGTTATATTAAATGGCTTGTGTCGACCATTTGTGCGAAAATAGTTTTTCTCCTATAAGTAGTGCGGTAAATGACGTCATACTACTTGCACGCGTTGGAGGAGCCCGATTTCTACTCCGAAGCTCCATAAGGTAGATTGATAGATGTAACGTCAACATACCGATTATGGCGGTAGTCAAAATCAATCCATCTCATTATCACGAAGAGTGCTCTGAAGAGATTTTTGACCTTATCATACCTTCCTGCTTCCTACACAGGAGCCCGCGAGCTGGTCTTTGTAGTCATCAATTCCTCAAACATCACGCACAATGAGGTTTAGTAATTCGTGTTTTTGTCGAACTTCCAAAACATGGAATTCCTTGCTTGCACATGTGTTCCCTCCTTCCTATATATCATGGGTTCCTTCAAAACATATTCAATCTCTTAATCATAATCCTAGTCATTTATTGGTCATAACATAGGTACAAAAAGTTTTAAATGTTTATGGCTAGTATCACTATGTTTCGCCCTACAGGCATACAAATTTTACATTATACTCTCTCCTTGTCCGAGAGGGTTTAACGTGTAGTAACGCTGATTGTACCAGCGCCGATCACAATTTTCAAAGCATTAAAAAAAAAAAAAAAGGTTTCTCTCATATGGTAACTCTAAATGTATGTCATTACGTTTTTTGTGCACAGCGCTGTCACTTGGTTCTCTCATTAAAATTATTAATTTAACAATTTAAACCAATAAAAAGTACGATCTGTGATCCAAATTTAAAAGAATTATTAATCTATTGTTATTATGTGTTCACTAATAACAGGATATCGATGCAGTATTTTATTCCCAAACACGGTCAGGTATTCCGTTAGCAAACAAGGTCAAGGTTTGTTGTGAAAACGTTAATATTATTTGGAGATTGAAGGTATGTATTTAATATTACATTATCGTTACGTTATCCGGTGAGAAATAATTCTCACCGGATAACTGGTAATATGAAACGTCACAGAATTAATCTGTTAGAATATTATGACATAACCTAAAAATATCAAAATAATACTACTAAAATCTAGAAAATCTAGCTAAACTAATTACCTAGCAATATAACCCTCCAGCTATTATTGTAAGAATTTTTACAAGGCTTATGATTTCCGATATTTTATAGGTTTTATCAATTTACACACTATTTTTTCTTGTATTGCCAATATTTGCCAATGGCATGTAAAATATTAAAAACATCAATAATAGCTCATTTTGAGCGATAGACAAAAATGTATACCTATTTAAAGTGCTTATGCAGTGTTTTATTAGTGTTTCTAATTAGATTTTTGGAAATAAAAGGGAAAAAGAAAAGGAGTAAGTAAATCACCTACTTTGGACAGAAAGAAGATTACAAAAAGTGAAAATAATATGACTTTTTGGATAACTTTAACTGTTCTGTGGTAACTACAAGTGTCATATACCTATCTATTACCTAAATCTTTAACACCCAGATGTCGTAAGTGACAATTATAACATAACAAAGACAATTAAAATTATGTCTGGCATATAGGGTTTAGAGAGGAAATTACAAGAAGTAAATTTTTATGATGAGAAATACCTACTCAAGACAGGAAACAGAAGACTCATATTAAGTGCCTTCATTAATAGGTGAATGAACAGTAAGATTATGCCTTAATTTAAAACTTCTACCGTCAAGTACATATAATGGTTACCACATTATTTACAGGAGCATGCGCTATCACATTGCGGTTAGACAACGCTCTAAATGGTATGAAATTACATGAAATAGATTATAACATTTATCTGAGTATGCGCTATCACATTGCGGTTAGACAACGCTCTAATTGATATGAAATTAAATAAAAAAGGTTATCACATTATTTACCAGAGCATGCGCTATCACATTGCGGTTAGACAACGCTCTAAATGGTATGAAATTATATGAAAAAGGTTATCACAATATTTACCCGAGCAAGCGCTATCACATTGAGGTTAGACAACGCTCAAATGGGTATGAAATTATATGAAAAAGGTTATCACAATATTTACCCGAGCAAGCGCTATCACATTGAGGTTAGACAACGCTCAAATGGGTATGAAATTATATGAAAAAGGTTATCACAATATTTACCAGAGCAAGCGCTATCACATTGCGGTTAGACAACGCTCAAATTGGTATGAAATTAAATGGAAAAGGTTATCACACTATTTACCTAAGCATTTGCTATCACATTGAGGTTAAACAACACAGTGAAATGAAAATGTTTATCACATTACTTGCCTGAGCAAGCGCTATCACATTGCGGTTAGACAATGCTCTAATTTAAATGAAAAAGAAATGAATGCTAATAGATAACCTGAGCAAATGCTATTACATTGTGTTAAGACAATGCCCGTACTCTTGTTTTAAAACTTCTACAGTGAAGTAGAAATGAATTTATTGATAACCTGGGCAAGTGCTATCACATTGCAGTTAGACAATGCCTGTAATCTTCTTTAAAACTACTATCACACTGCGGTTAGACAACCAACTATTTAGCTGAACAAGCATTATCACACTAGAGATATACACTGCAAATGAAATGCAATATACACTGAAAGAAACAGTATAACTAATACCATAAAGTAGATTTAAAGGCAATCACTTGAACAGGTCTAGCTACTACGGCTAGACCCTTGCACTGAAATAGAAACTTCTACTAACTTCCATCAAGTAGATATACAAAGGTACAGAGGTAAAACAAACACAATATGCCAAAAAGGCAATCTTATTGCTAGAAGCGATCTCTACCAGACAACTATAAGGCAGAGAGATTACTCAATATGAATAATTGTGATAGCTACAAAAATGTAAAAATAGCCATTAATCATATTTAAAATATGTAACAAAGTACCAACCCGCATTGGGCCAGCGTGGTGGTGTTATGGCCCAAACTCCTCATGTGTTTCTCCCATGTAGGAAGGCCTGTGCCCAGCAGTGGGACGTATATAGGCTAGTGATGATGAATATAAAGTAGCTGTACATGTAATTTAATAATCAGAACAAGCCCCATCACCTTGCGGACTGACTGACAAATAATTCTACAATAAAGTACCGGTAAAGTTTACTTATTAACTTGGGCCAATGTTTGTCACATGGGGGCTAGATAATGCTGCCGCATTTAATTAATAATTTTAACATCAAGATATATATTATGTTATTCTATAACCTGAATAAATGTTATTCTATAACCTGAAAATTGCTGTAAGTTATATAAATGTTTATCAATAGCCTGAGGAAGTGCTATAAAATTTAGCTACACAATGCTTTTATGGTTCATCAAAACTTTACCCTCTAGCATACCGAAATGATATTCAATGACCTGAAAAATTGCTATCACTGTATGAATGATCAGCCATTGATAAATACTTATAAGATTATACTATCTGTCAAGCCGCGATATACCTCCGGGTGGCTATGATAATTGAAAAATCAATTGTGTCTGGAATCTCATGCTTGACAGGTTAAAGCTACACAGTGTATTCAAAAATCAAACAGCTGTTCAAACATAAAGAAAATTTATAAACCTTCAGTGACCATGACCAACAGATCATTGGTTGCAACAACCAGTTACCCACAGCAAATACCATAACTTTCCTACTTTATTTAATCAACAAAACCACCAGAAGATTCAGAAACAAGCTTTCAGATATTGTTTTAATAATTCCAAATAAAAACATTACTTTAGAAAAAAAATTAGTTACACAGATAAACTAGTAACCCAATTGTAATAAAATGATGGGATTTTTTTTCATTGAAATGTCACCTTATGAAGTACCTCATTGCACAGATTTTATGAAATGAATAAATGAGATAAGACAGAGAAAATAAGAAATGATTATTATAACTAATCATTATTTCAATTCCATTGCAATATTTTCTTACAATACAGACCTAATAAAGTGAAATAAATGATGCCCTATATTTTTAAAAGAACTTGAAAATTAAGAGTATTTTCACAATTCTACTTGTACAGAATTATATAAAATAGCTAAGTTGAAATTAATAACTGTTGAAATAAACTTGTCTATTAGAAATGGAAATGGGTCTTAATAAAAAGACCATTAGGTATAATAACTACACAGAATTAACAACTATATTTTATGAGTAAAAATAATTGTTATGATAAAATAAGAAACATTATCGAGAGTACATAATACCACAGTTGTTGGATACATGAAAATCGAGGGGGGGGGGGGGGGCATAGATTGAATCCCCACAACAATAATAAATATTAGACATTGTTGTACTTAATGATAGTACCGATTGAATTTTTACAAATTTTATTTGTGGTATTTTTATAAAAAGTCATCTTGCTTGACACAATACGAGAAATTGATTTATTGCTATGTACTTAATATATAAAAGTGTCCATATGAAGTACCTACTACCGGGTGCAATTCACACAAGGTTTTTTATTTTTAGTTCTTTTTTACTTAGATACTGAGCTTAAATCAATGATTTATGTTATTAAATTTATATCCAGCTTATCCTAGCTGCAAATCAACTATCGGTCAAGTATAAAAACAAGGAATTGCAATATTGACAATTATTAATGTTGAAAAATGACAATATGATTTATTATTAGAAATATAATGGCCATTTGGTACAATGTACCTATACATAATATAAGCATCATAGTTATTTATCCTGTACATATGGTGCGCATGCAGGCATAATGAATAATCATGCACATAGGTATCGAGTAGTGGCCTTTCTGCAATTATGAAATAAAAAATTTCACATTAAATTTCATCAATAAGAAGTGAAATATTGGGACAAAATAATAATATGTCCATGACATGCCAGCAAAAGTTTTTTGTATGTACTAAAATAAAAGTCAAATAATTAAAATATAATACATCAATAATCAACCTGATCATGGTAAATACCTACCTACTTAAATATATATATATATATATTAGCTCTAAATTTCAATATCATAACACCTGTAGGTATAGTAGAGCATTGTGCTTTATATAACAAATAAAAATGCCTAAGTCAATGTTTTGTAAAAACAATATCATTACTTATATGGTACCTAAACTATATAAAATGAATAATACCAGGTCAACATTACAATGACCTAAAATTGAATTGATTTAAAGATAAAAAACATTTTAATCGAAGGAGCCTCTTCAGTTTACTGACATACATATATGATTTGAAATCCAGAACTGGTATTAAAAATATTTAATGCAATAATAAGGCAATGATAAATCAAAAATGTTATTAAAGGACCTCATCAACTGATTTATTACAATTCATGACTTGAAAGCAGAAAGACTTCATTAAACATCAAGTAAAATCATTTAAAAGTGACAATCAGTAGTGACCACTATCGAAATAATAAAAACCTATGTAACTAGGTACTTTACAGCCATATTGTATCTAAAAATCTTTTTAAATGAGGATAGAAATGTATCCTATCTTGTCACTTTCATTAAATCATAATAAGACAAGTACTTTATGAATACACTTATATCATAAATAAATCAATAGAAACAATTATAAAAAACACAAGATTTCATCAATTCAATCTAAAATTCATTTGGATCAAACTAATGTTGCAGGAAATGAGTATTAGTGGTTTTAACTGTCTTCTCTACTCTTATCACAAGATATGCTTCGGTGTCGACCGCAAGCCGATTTGGTTTAAATATTGATTGAGTCAAAAAGCCAACAGGAGTGTTTACATACAAAATTCAGTTTAAAATTCTGAGTCAAAATTCTGAAACATTTCCTGCAATAAGCATATAAATGTCCCATTCGGCATTGCTAAAAATTTTAAGCGATAGTTAAAATAACAATTGTGTTTTTTATTTTTTTATTGGGTTTTGTATAAAAATCTAATTATTTTGTAAATTAATTAGTAAGGTGTTGGACTAAACATCTATACTAATATAATATAGATATCTAAATTCTATTTTTTTACAACCCCATCTTCAAACATCTACACGTTAAACCCTCTCGGACAAGGAGAGAGTATAATTATAAGATTAAACGAACTTACCCTAAGTGAAGTTCTATCTTAATTATACGAAGCTCCTTGTCCGAGAGGGCAGTCCGAAAACCCGCCCACTAATACAAGTATTATCCCAATTGTAGGGTTGTTCCAAAAATAATCTTCGAACGTAATGACATACATTTAGAGTTACCATATGAGAGAAACAATTTTTTTTTTATAGCTTTGAAAATTGTGATCGGCGCTGGTACAATCAGCGTTACTACACGTTAAACCCTCTCGGACAAGGAGCTTCGTATAATTAAGATAGAACTTCACTTAAGGTAAGTTCGTTTAATCTTATAATTATCAAGTAATCTAAAACGTTTATCAAGTTTTATGTTGGATCGCTCAAATTGCTCTGCTCGCTCGTCTTGCGTACCGCCTAAACTACTACGGGTAGACGAACTTCCACTCGAATAACTTGTACAACTATCGCAGAGGGGTGGTATTCTGGATTTGTGACACGATATCGTTTTGGAATCGCTAAAATTGTATAATTTGAAATTTTAATTGCTGGGCATGGACGGCATTGCATTTTAAGGCTTGGCCACGGCATCACCGAACAAGCCTGCGTCTCACGTCTCGGCAACCACTGCGCGCTGTCTCGATGTCGGCCTCGCAGCGCGTCGTCGTGACCGCGCAGTGGTTGCCGAGACGCCGCCGCCGCCCATTCCCGTGGCCAGGCCGGTAGGCCTTCAATATCAAGTTTTTTTTTCTTGTTATTGCAGGTGTCTATAGGCGGCGGTAACCGTTTACCACCAAGTGGGCCGTCAGCTTGTTTGTCATCTAGTTATATAAAAAAAAATACAGTGAAGGTGATTTTCCACCGAAGTGACCAACCGAGGATGTGACGACCAGGAATTGAAATCAGGATTACCCTTTTCTATAAACTAACCCTTTTGAACATCTCTATCTAAACCTAGATTTAAAACCTAGAACCAAACATTTCAAGTCTTACTTGATAACGTGGTAAATAAAATAAAAAATATTATCAAAAAAAATATATGCTTGCCTAGCTGACGTAAAATTACATTAAATCGCGTCTAATCTAACGAGTATCCATAATTCATTCATACTATGTTATTCAGAATAACTCAATAAATATATCTGCTATGATTTCAGTGAGGAGCTCGGTGGCGTGGTGGAGGATCTTGGTGGCGTGGTGGATTGAGCGCTCTGGTTTCGATTACGAAAACAAAGCAACTTTCGCCATGGTTGGTCCCGGGATGGGTCAATCAAATTTGTAATCTCGAGCTCCTCCATGCTTCGGAAGGCACGTTAAGCCGATGGTTCCGGTTGTTACTACAACTGCTTTAAAACTCCAACCCGCATTGGGCCAGCGTGGCGGTGTTGTGGCCCAATCTCCTCATGTGTTTCTCCCATGTAGGAAGACCTGTGCCCAGCAGTAGGACATATATAGGCTGATGATGATGATTTTAGTGAAGTGGCATGAAGATAGATTACGTATTGAAAAAGGACAAAGCGGGCTACTTCTTATCGCAATAGCTTGCGAATTGGTATCGCGGGCGCCGCTCATGCTGACGACCATCTGTCTGGTCTGTATATACCCCTTACTGTGCAGGCTTCTTGGTAAGGGGTCCCGGGTTCGAATCTTGGTAGGGGCAGATGTTTGTATAATGAGTAAGAGGTTTTAGTATATTTTTATATTTTTTTAAGTATACGGGGTGGGGACCTCAATACGACAGTAAAGTTAAACATGACCTTGGGTTATATAGTTCATAGAAATCGTCTGCTACTTTCAACAACATCTTATTCATTTGGAAATTTTGTAATATTTCTTTGAGATAATGCAGCCCATTTTATATTATTTTATATAAATGTCATGAAATTATCAAATGAATAAGATGTAGGTACCTATTTGAAAGTTTCTAAAAAAAAATAACTAATATACCCCATGTTTTAATAAAATTTAAGGTCTTATTTGCGTAGCCACCTGTATATTATTATCAATATTTCTACGTTATCTTGTATTCATAACGCAAGCTCCTAATGATGCTTACTTTAGGCTGGATTATAAGCGTATTAATATTATTATTATTACTATACTAGTGACTGACGCAATATTATATTTTAAAATTCCTGTCCCTTACTATAAACAACAACGCTTCCTGGAGAACGAAATCTGTAAATTACAAGGTTTTGTTGGACCATCCAAAACCAACCATAACGAAGTAGATTTGTTTCTGTAATATAAAACTAAAGCATTCAGACCACTTTACCACCAAGCTCCACCTGCAGACCTACTAAATAAAGCTTAAAACACTAAACAATGTAGATACATTGTACTGTATTTAAAAATACGGAACGTATTTCAATTCCAACTTTGCCTAGAAAAGTTGTTTTCAGGGTAACTTTTTGTTTGCTTTGTGTTAAGTTATATATAGCTTAAAGATATCATGTGTTTCTAGATGTTCTTTTGGAGTTTTAATAAGTGTTTCTAGCAAAAATTTTGATATGGTCTCTTAGTTAAAATTACCGATACTTGGTAATTTACGTAGGTACGCGTTATTACCGTAGAATTTATACGCCCGTAGGACTTAGAGCACTACTCACACGTTGTCACCGTAGCCTATATTGTTTCCTACTATCGTATCGTTTCATTAACAGTGGTATACATTTTCAAAATCATCAGGGGTAAGATACATAACGCGGACGTATTGTGTCAGATAGTCTTGAGTGCTCCTGATAGATATGTTGGCGCAGGCGCATGCCTGGGCTGCTGGCAGTGCCGCGCGCTAGGACTCATTTATTAAAAGAGGCACCAATAAGAAGAGCATTACGCACTCTCAACATAGTAGCTAAGGACATTGACTTATTCTTTTGTGCGCTGAGTGAATTCATCAGGGCATCAATGTTTACCATCAGCTACAAGTTGTAATATTTAAGTAAATGTATTAGTTAATATGATTTTGAATTTACTTTCTACAAAAAAAATTGATTTAATTTTTGGCAAATAAGTTAAACAAAATTGTGAATATTTAATTCGAATTAGTTGGTAAATAGTAATTTTAAAATGTTAATTGTAATGCAGTATGATTGTTAATTAATAAGAATGAATTGTAATTGTATAGGTATGTATAATGCAGATTGTTATTTTTATTATTTATTATTTTAATTGTATTATAAATTAATTAGTAGTGTTAACATTGATTTTATTTTTCATTTTAATTTTTTAAAAACTGTAAGCTTCTCTATCGCATTAGGTGAAATACCTAAAATGATAGTTGTAAGTTGCTCATAAATAAATAAATTAATTAAAGTCATAGGAACGCTAAAATCCACCAATTTCGCATACGTAGGTAGACTAATGTTACTAAGGTAAGGTAACTTAATGATTGAGTTTTTATATAAAAACCAAACTATTTTGAAAAAAAAAATATGGGACCAAATGGCAACTATTCCGCATCGAACAAAAAAAGAATCACGTAAATCGGATCAGTTGTCACGGCGTAATCGGTGTACATACAAAGAAAAAAAAACATACCGGCCGAATTGAGTACCTCCTCGATCTTGAAGTCAGTTAACAAAGCAAAAACCTTGGACACTTCTCACGCGTTGTTACCATAGCCTATAGATGCTCGTAGCACCTTGGGCACTACTCACGTTGGGTAATAACAAATGTTCTTTAGGTGCGATCTTCATTTATCAAAAGTATAAAATTTATTTGCACCCTAAAACCTGTCTTGTAACATGTCATATACCTAAAGGATAGACTAGTTAGTTAATTAAAAGTTTTATATTGAATACTACAGATACTATAGAGCGGGTGCGGTGCGGGCCCTGTAACGGAGTAGGTACCTAGATAAGAATTCAAATCCGCTACAAATCATCCCGCCCCGCTACCGCACCTGCACCCCGCTCTGTGGGTTCGCTTAATCTAAACGTCTTGGGTCGGGTATAAAATAAAGCTCTAAAACCTCCCCGAACGCGAATTGAATCCGGTAAATTGTTTTAATTTCAAATGACATACGTAATGCCCGCGACCGTATGACGTAACTATGAATATTAGAATATTAGCCAGTAGAGAAAATTCCAGAATAACTCCTCAGTATGACATCTATCATACTCAAACTTCCGTTCTCCTGGTCGGAACGTGAAAGTTACGTCAGAAACAATCGGTAACATGTTTGTGGGCAGGATAGTCTCCAAAGTGATGTCTCATCTTTCGGATTAGGTACCTACCTATATTTTTATGCTTTGAGGAGCTCGGCGGCGTAGTGGTTCGTGCGCTCTTGTTTCGATTACAAAAACAAAGCATCTTTTGCCTTGGTCAACCCCTGGATGGGTCAATATATTTTAACCGACTTCAAAAAATGGAGGAGGATAACAATTCGTATGTATGTTTTTTTTTTCTTTTATGTTTGTTACCTCAGAACTATTGACTGGGTGAACCGATATTGATGATTCTTTTTTTGTTCGATGCGGAATTGTTTCCATTTAGTTCCATAAAAAATTTTTGGAAATCCATTGTGTAGTTTGGTTTTTAAATCAAAAAAACTGGAAAAATTAAGTCGTCTACATATGCGAAGTTGCGGATATTTGCTTTCCTATGAATTTTATTAGTAAAATGATACGATAGTAGAAAACAATATAAGCTCACGGTCACCCATCTAGCTTTGACCTTCAAAAGTTATCACTAAAATTTTTTACAAAAAATAAAACCGACTCCAAAAAACTGAAAAGGATAAAATAATTAAATTTAGTAAGTAGGCACTCATCCCCTAGGAACATATTTTTGGAGTTGGTGCTAAGTTGTTTCCAGAAACCATAGATACCGAAGCACCGACTCCAAAAATATGTTCCTAGGGGATGAGTGCCTACTAACTAAAATTTAATTATTTTATCCTTTTCAGTTTTTTGGAGTCGGTTTTAATTTTTGTTTAATTTTTTCTTAATTTCGAGACGTTAAGCCGTTGGTCCTAGTTGTATTTGCAACCGCTTTAATCTATCAAGCGCATAAGACTAGCTTGGTGGTGTGGCCCAAACTCCTCATGTGTTTTTTCTTTGTACAGACGGCAGCACATCAAGTATTACATTTGCACGACGAAAGCCGCCTCTATTACGAACGCAATAAGGGCCGTCCCAAGGTCAAACTGTTACACTTGATGTGCTATCGATTATAGTATCGTATTGAGCAAACGTGGTGATGCTATGGGTCATCTAAATCGGTTCAGCGGTTATTGATTTCCCATACAAACTTCCATCCCCCTTTTACCTGGAAGGATGATATCTGGGACTACTACTCAATTCTTTTCCCAGTACTCAATTATCTGTATACCAAGTTTCATCTAACTCGGTTAAGCGATGTAAGCGTGAAGAGGTTACAGACAGACAGACACACTTTCGGATTTATAATATAAGTACGGATATGGATTGAGTATCTTTTTAACCGACTTCAAAAACGAGGAGGTTCTCAATTCGGCCGGTATGTTTTTTTTTTTTTCTACGTATGTACACCGATTACGCCGAGATTACTGATCCGATTTACGTGATTCTTTTTTTGTTTTATGCGGAATAGCTGCCATTTGGTCCCATAAATTTTTTTTCTAAAACAGTTGGGTACTTTGGTTTTAAATATAAAAAAACTGAAATTATGAAGTCGTCTACATATGCGTAATTGCGAATTTTTGCTTTTCCAATGACTTTTTAGTGAAACGATACGATAGTAGGAAACAATATAATTTGACAGTCACCCATCTAGCTTTGACCGTAGAAAGTTATCACAAAAAATTGTAAAAAAAAAATTTTAAACAAAAATTTAAAACCGACTTCAAAAAACTGAAAAGGATAAAATAATTTAATTTAAGTAGGTATTCATCCTCTAAAAACATATTTTTGGAGTTGGTGCTAAGTGGTTTCCAAAAACAATAGAAAGTGAAGCACCGACTCCAAACATATGTTTCTAGGGGAACCTACTTAAATTTAATTATTTTATCCTTTTCAGTTTTTTTAAGTCGGTTTTAATTTTTGTTTAAAATTTTTATTGTCATATGACAACTTGTAATTCTTAGCTCTCCAAAAATCCATCGAAAATTTGCTGACCATTGTTCTATCCGTTTCCAATTCCCGTTTTGTTGGTTTTGTTAAGGAACCCTTCTATTTAAAACTCATCAAACATTTGAATTGTGTATAATAAAAATTAAACCAAACTAAAAAAGGTTCTGCTTCCGCTCGTGAAATTCAACAGCAGAAAGAAAAACATCCGATTTCTACAAACAAAATGAACATGAGAACGAACACTCTAGCGCCTTATTCCTTGGTAATAAGAGCTATATTTCCACTAACTTAGCCTACTTCCAAACGAAAGCTAAATGAACTTGAAATCGCAATAAAATCATTAAAAACGCGAAGGGGATTTAATAAAGCCTTCTTCTTTGCTTCATAAGCCCTGAAGTTATCAACGTTCTGTATCAGTGACCTAAGTTGTTACCTTCATCTAGATTCTAGACGTAAGAATCTGAATTGCTTGATTAGCTATCTAAAAGAAGTACGCCGTCATCAAAAAGAAGGAGGTTTTTAATTTAACCGTGTTCTTTGCGTTGAAAACTGGTGACTACGTTTTTCTTTTGAAACACCAACCGCCTTTTAATAAAACGTATACTCTTATTTTTATTCCCGCGGAAAAAAGTAAACAATAGTGCTGCCGCGAATGAAAAACGATTTGTGATTAGTAGGTTTCTTAGCCACGAGAAGTTTGCCTCCTATAACCACTCTTCATCCCTTTTAACTATGAAAATAATTTATATTTTTTGCAGTCATCTTTTTTATTTTCGTAAACCATGTTATTATGTTTACTGAATTCTGTATCATGTAAATTTTTCGGTCAATATTTCGGGCAATGTTTCGGTCGCTTTAAAAATATCTTTGTGTTATACCAAGAACAAATGAATAAACTTTACGAGTGAAAAAATCAAAACTATGGGAAATATTATTTTTTTAATAACGTTTGTAGGTAGTTCCTGTTGATCGCGCTATTTTTTAAGTCCACTGTCGCTAGTAAAGGTTCTTGTACTTTTGATTATCGAGCAAATTTTTTTTTTACGACGTTCGATGCTACTTATAGATCCTAAGAATTCACACAGCAAATAAAAAAAAATGACTGAAAAATACATATTTCCAAACTAAAAAAAATGTAGAATATTTTCTGCAATTTTTCTGAGAGAATAAAAATCAGACTAATGACGAAACTTAGACCAGTCCCCTCAGCATGGAAAACTTCCTGGGGAGTGGACAAAAGTTTGTCCCTGTCTTCGTCCAATAGAAAAAAAAGAGATAAAACTCATTTTGTCTCCTAATAAGTGGACATAAAGGATGTACATAGATTTTGTCCACAGTCTTACTGGGTGCTGGTTTAAAACTGATTAATCACAAAATTTTTTGTATGTATGCCACGCTGTATCTCGGTCTTTCTTTTTATTTGAAAGAATAATCGGTCGGATTGGTCCCATTGAAACTTGACAGTAGTGTCATGAAGATCTCCGAAGAACAGTGCTCCTCAACGAACAGCAGCTAAGAGAAAATTAAAACGATCTAAAATATTTATTTTCACCATCCTGTCACCTGCCAGACCTGCCAGATGATGCTGACGCTCACCTATTTATTACTTTTAAATTTATCAGTAAAAATTAAAAAAAAAAACAGAATTCAAAAAACTTTAAATTCAGGCCCTTATTAATTGGTTATTTTTGAATCCAAGGCTATATCTATAAACAGAAATCAGGGGAAATTGTTATATTGCCAGCTTAGAGCAGACGAGACTTCCTTTTCAACGGACCGGTACGGTACCGCAGAAATATAATATTTCAAATTAGTATTATTTATATGCGATATCTTCTGTAACACAGATTAAGATTGGAAAATATCACTAAGCCCTGCCACACTTAAAAGCCCTTCTTTTTTTAACGCTTCATCCGGTTCTCTCTTTAGAAATAAATATTATTAGATTTTTCCTTACACAAGAGCCATCTAGGTAAGTTTTTCCGAAACAAATTTTCGCAAGACTTCCGAACTCCGTCGCTCTGTTAAGAAATGGAAAATACAGAGCCACGTAAATCGTTAAAGCTCCGATAGATGGCACTTTTGTCACTGTGATTCAGTGATGTCCATTGTCGTGCTGAATTCGCTTTACTTGTGCGCGGAAAGATGTCGCTAGTGATTTTTTTTTAATATTTAATGTTGATGTTTGTGTTGTATTTCACAAGTTTTTATTTAGGATAAAATGTTTTTTTTCAGTATGTAATCTTGTGTAATAAGAAGCAAAACAAAGGTTATAGACATAACGTGCAAAATAAGAAGGCTTAAATGGCGGTGGGCAGGCCATATGATAAGAGGGAAAGACAAATGGAGCAAAATTGTGACACGATGGTATCCTAGAGAAGGTAAAAGGAAAAGAGGTAGACCGCAAAAAAGATGGGATGACGACGTAAGACAGGTGGCAGGCGTCATGTGGAACAGAGTGGCTCAAGAAAGACATGAGTGGAAAAGGTTGGAGGAGGCCTTTGCCGGCAAACAGATCTACAGAAAATAAGTAAAATTCAAATAAGAGACTAGATTAAGGTTAACATTAAATTTAAGTTTTCGTTGTATTTTGTCATATAATTGTAATATGGATCTGAATAAAAGGCTATATTATTATTATTATTATAATCTTGCAACTGAATTTTTAGTTTTTCTCAGCCAACCGAGATGAAATTTCGCATTCACATTTAGTTTGTATGGTTTGCTAAGTGCTTAAAAATAAATTAATATTATAGCTTCTCATTATGATTCTTATTTTCTTTTTGATATACAGAGTGGTGCCGTGGACAATACTGGAATAGAGAATAATATATTTCCTAATTCCACTATTCAAGACATATAAATATTTCATTTAAAAGTGTCTCTAGCGAAAATACGAAAACTTTGGCATGAAAAAATGTGCTACATTTAGATCTCATGTAAAGTCTTTCCATTGTTCTAGCTCTATAACCAAAAGAGTACATAATAGATGTTGCTTAGATACAAAAGAAAAATTTAAGAACCCCACCATAAAGTATCTCTAATGACTATTTTGAAACGTCATGGATCCAGTCCAGCTGTTGTTCTCCAATAAGTGGTGTTTTACGTTTCTTTCCAAAGCGCTCCAATTAACAAGTTGAGTAGTTACATTTCTCGTAAAAGTCTTTTTTAAGTGAACAACATTCATTCTGATTCTGAACCTGTTGTTCACATAACAAAGACTTAATAAATAAATTCTAGACACGATTTTAATTTAAGATTTACGTATTTTTAAAAACTTATTTAAAAACATGCGTCGAAATAATGATCTCATTATTTGAATTAATTTTTTTCATGCATACTCCTTAGTCAACGGTTTATCAGATTTAAAAAGCTAGCAAAAAATTTAATTTATATGGAACGTCAAGAAATAAAGTTTTCAAGCTCCTATTCACATCATAAGCAGTGCACCAGAAAATTAAATAGCAGTTCCAACGCTTGCATAAAAGTGCCGAGAGAGCATTGTGTATTGTTGCTCTGCCTCAGTAATTTTCAACTCCAGCTGCGCGAGAAATTAGCATTCTTAGCTGTATACATGTATATAAAGAAGAGTATACTATGGACTATTCTTTAAAATTCCTTTGTTGTCAGACAATACGACTATTTCATAGAAAAATAAAAAATTCTAAACCGTAGATTTTTACTACTTCTTGTTGACGTCAATCTGTAAAAATCAGAAGAAAGCATTATGTATGACAACATAATGAATGCAGCATGAAGTCTCTCTGGACCCAACACCTCAGTCTACCAATAGAACGTGTGTTGTCTATTGACCAAACTGACCTAAAATGAGGTATGAAATAGATCTCGTAAGAAATTACCTATCCATTTTACTTCCCATCTATTTTTATACAGGTACCGATTTTATACATAATTTTAATTAAATAACAAAAGAAAAATCGCCCCCTTAACTACTAATTCATTAGTAGTTATTATGAAGGGGGCGATTTTTCTTCATATAATAGAATTAAATATCAAAGGAAATATAACAATATAGCAGAATAAATATAACTGAATTAAATATCAAAGGAAATCAAGCTACTAAGAATTTTCAACGCCCATTACCTACGAATAGTTACTAAAAATAAAATTAATAAACTTTTTACTACTGCTTCAAATTCCGAGATCGCTTTCAAGTTGTCTGATTAAATTTACTCATTTTACTTGTAATTGTTGCGTATTTTACTCAAACAAATATATAATTGGAATTATACAATTTTGATGAGGACTTGACAATTATTCCATATAAATTAAAGGAAAATAAGCTTACTAATATAGAATTTATCAAAATTTCCTTGCTAACTCTAAACTGAGTGAAAACCACTTAAGTAATTCTGAAATCCATTAGGAGTTTGTCATTGTTGCTGATGAATCTGAATCTGATGGTAATAATGAATTTGTCTGGACTTACAAGAAATAGTCCAAGACTTTAATAATATCAAACAGTTACATTCAAGGCACTCAAATTTTTAAAATAAAGAACTTAGAGGTTTATTTTAGCCCTTTTGGATTAATTATGCTGACGATCTCCACAGTGATCATAAAGTTGTATTTGTTGCAGAAGTTATAGACGAATAAGCCAAAGTCCACTAACATAGACTAAACTAACATGTGACGTTGAAGCTGTAGGGCGAAGATTGTAAATGACTTAATGTTTACACCACTGAAGAGAATCGAATGAAATTTGGATATGAAGGTAATTTAAAAGTCTGGGAAGGACACAGGATACTTTTTGGATCGATAGCTGATAGCCACTGGCGGCCACTAGTATAAGAAATATACTAAATAAACATACATACAAAATTTACAAGGTTTTGAACCCATGACTTTTGGCTTAGAAGACATGGGTTGAACTTGAACTTTATTGAACTTAAAGGCTAGATCCGAACGTATTATATAAAGGAAATATCTACGGTAAACGTATGGTTAAAGATGATCTTAATCTTTGGATGGCAGCACCGGATATTTTTTATTTGTTTGTTTATTTTTATGACAGATACAATGATCATGATTGAAAATAAGTCCCTTCTGTGAAGAATGGAACGATATGAGTGCAGCATTAACATGCGGATATAAGTATAGAAATTGACGCAGCATGGATAGGACTCCAATATGGTAGACCGACGATCTGGTGAAGATTGCAGGCGGCCGCTGGATACGTGCAGCTCATGACCTATTATCTTGGTTAGCTTCAGGGGAGTCCTTTGTCCAGCAGTATACGTCTTTCGGCCGAAATGATGATTCAGATGATGGTAGTATACTACCTTTCATAAACGACAATAATATTTAAGATGAATCACATACGAAATAAATCTTCGTACAAATTCTTCCTAAACACCAGGTAAGTAACGGCTCAGAAAGCCTCGCTTAAAGTAAAGTGACATGACCATTAACAAATCCCTCAATAATTAAACATGAAGCGATATAAAAGTGTACTCAGTAGTGTTACTCTTGAAGATACTTAATGATATTTTAAGGGTGTTGGTTAAAATGACTAAAGCTTACAGTGCTGGTTCTTAAAGTTTTGATTCAATTAAAATTACCAAAACCATAATATTCAGGGTTTAAACAGAAAAATATCTAGATAATTTTCATGTTCTGAGGCGGGACCTTTCACAGTCCAAGTGACGCGTAATTATTTGCATGTGATATTATTTTGAATATGAAAAGAGTGAAACACATACGGCTATTCTGTTGGTTGGTGGTCACAATAATCTATATACAGTCGAAAGACCATCAAGAGTAACACTTTCACATTGAGATCTATCTCACACCGCTCGTAATAGAGGGGGTTTTCGTTGTGCAATTGTGCCACTTGATTTGCGGTCATCTGTAGACGTATACCTTTAGCCAATAAACAAAGCATCCCTCGCGTGCCTTCCTGAGGCAGAATAATGTTTCGAATTTGTAAGCGTTCCCATTTCACTTATCTTAATTCGATCCTGTGGGAGTTTCAAGGATCCATTTCACTTTCTTTGTAAACAAAGCCGTCACCATTTTTTATACCACGAAGGTGGTAATGTTGAGGCGGCCAGCCTGATGGTAAGTGATTACCGTATTCGATGGACGCATACAGCACCATTGGTGTAACTTGCACATTTCTGACCTTGTAAAAATTTTCCCACGTCCTTTTTAAAAACCACATGCTGCACTCCTTTAAAATGGACTCAGTTGGAACTCATTTTAAAACCTAAGCGTACGTGGATCAAAATTTCTCTGTGCCTGTACAGTACGTGACCACTTAGATTAATCCGTGTGAGAATGAGCTCCCTGCCAGCAGAGAAGGGTGAGATGGTAGAAACAGGCGGTAGGAATCACTTCGTACTTCGTTTTGTTTCCTTGACGTTTGGCCACGAGTGGACTGGATAGTCTTGGGCACGAGCTTGTAACCAAACCATGATGTTTCCAGTTGGTGTGACTTTGATTCTGATAACAAAATGATATGCTCTAATAATTCCTGGCTAACTCCACACTTTACGTCTATCGCTGGCAATGACAACAGCATGATTCAAAGACTGGTCAGTAGCAGAATTAAATGTATCTGTAAGTCCAAAGTGTGTTTCAAATTTTCTGTGTCGTTTTGTTTCCTGGAGCCCTTCTTCCGTACTTGCATCAAACAGTTGACACGTCTGAAAAGTTAGGCAGCTATCATTCTATTCACTCCAATAAATTGACTATGTAAAAAGCTTCGTTAGGTCAGGCCTTGATTGTTAATCGAAGTAATATCTTAAAGTCTTCTTTACCTGGGTAGACTTGTATAAACTCTGATAGCAGCTAGGTTAGTTAGCCTCAATTTATCAACTAAAATCACCTAGTGTTCACGTGTTTATAAAGGACAATTAAGTTTCATCCAAGCTATCATAATGGAATAGACGAATGGTAAATATAGATACAGCAAAGGAAATAAAGTTTGCTCACGGAGTACACCTTATTTAATTACAACTAACTGTAAAAAACGATCACAATAAGATATAATACTGATCAACACACACTATGGAGTACACACTGACACGAGATGCTAAGTGAAGCGTGCTAGATAAAAAAACAGACCCACTTACCATGAAACTGGAAACAAAAGGTCACAAGAGGCTTTACGGCAAAAATGACTTTAAGGTAAAGCGAACTAAGGGTGAGAGTTGGATGCAGGAAAAGGCAGCCTATCTGAAATAAATTTAGGTCGCTTCACGGCGAGGCAGATGTGACAATGTCGTTAGGTGTAAGTCAGGAGTTTGTGGAAGGAAAATACTCGGTTCTTTCCAGACATTTCTCGTTGTTCTTTTTATTAAATTAATTTACTTAATAAAAATCTACTGGTATTTAATTTTAATCACACAGGTAGGGGTATTTCTTTTCCAAAATTGGTCGCGGTTATAACTACTTTCGTCTTATGAGTCTAAATTTAATACTATCTGTTATACTGGCGGATGAATGGACATACATTACAGTGTCCAGCGTGTCCAATTTAACACTGCCTTTGTGCTGATGGAATTGCCCCGCTGTTGTATTGCATCAGGGACATTTTTAATCCCCAACGCAAAAAGAGGGGGTGTTATATATGAATTTGACGTGTCTGTATGTATAGGGGTATATAGGGATATGGGAGGGTCCCATAAACAAAGCACCGAAATACGCCACTTTATAGGTATATTTATGTTGTAAAATAAAGGCTCACTGTAACAAGATTAAATAAACTTAAAAACTGAACACTTAAAAACACTGAATACACTGAAATACCATAGGCTTATAAAAATAAGGTACTTAGTTACAAAAGTGCCTTGAGACTGTAGAAATATTAATTTCAATATCGCTCAAGCTAACAGCAGGCGTCGAGAGGGAGAAACTGGTAAGTTAAGGAGATGCGTCTCCTCTCACGGTCAGCAATAGAATGATTTTGAAAGGGAAACCCGAAGCGGAAGCGGAGCGGTCTGTTTTTACAGGGTCGGCAACGCGCAAGTGATAATAATAAAAATTTTAATGTGTCCGGTTATTATCATCTAAATTTTCTTAAACCTTAAGGTAGCCTTTTTTATCATATAACTTAAGTTTGTGAAAAGGCAATTCAGTTACATTTGGTAGGACTTTGTTATAAATGTGTATACATTTCCCCATAAATGAACGACCTGTCTTGTGAAGTCTAAAACTTGGAACAGCAAGTTTATTTTTATATCTTGTGCTTACGGAGCTATGAATATCACTATGTATTGAAAAGGTACGTTTATATTTGTGAACATAATATTATGTTCTCATACATATATGGAGAAGCAACGGTAAAAATATTAATTTCTTTAAATAAATTCAGTCTCCGCTCCTGGTCATTAAATTTTGCTAATCTACATAATATTTTTGAAATAATATTGGTATTTGAAATAACCCAACTATGTCAGTTCATCACCAGCCTATATAAACCCCTCAGCTGAGTACAGGCCTTCCTACATTGGTGAAACACGTGTGGAGCTTGAGTCAATTGACCTATCCCTGAACCGAACATAGAGTAAGTTGCTCTGTTTTCGTAATAGAATCCAGAGCGCCGAAACGACAACGCCACCAAACTGCTCACCTTTTATGACGTATACGTATGATCAGAGGTGGGCCTGGTTCTTCGTCGAGGTAGGTTTACAGCTTTTGGTCATAAAACTACCTTGACAAAGAAGCATGCCTAGCTCAGATCATATGATCAGAGATGCTTGCCAAAAAAGAGCCTATTCACTCGAGCCTTGAACAAACCCAAGTCGCTCTATGCAACAATCTCTGGGAACACATTGGCAGGTAATGAATATCTGTCTGTATTTTGGAGAAATTTGCGAAATGTTTTGTGAGGATAGATGGAATATCAATTGTGAAAGGTTGGAAAGCCAACCGACATCTGGTGGTGAAAAGGGATTGGTGGAATGACTTGGAACAGTTTCTTCTCACTCGCTCCGAAATGTATCCGTCAAACATGTTACTATGCGGCGTTGATTGAGATCCTTGAGTAAGTTGTCTAATACGGTTATACCTATGTGTTTATCATCATTATCATATTAGCCTGTCACGTCCACTGCTGAACAAAGGCCTACCCTATTGATTTCTAAACGGAACGGTTCTGCGTAGCCTGCCTATAACAGCTCCTCGCGACCCTGACCAGGTCGTCTATTCATCTAGTGGGATGCCGTCCTACTTTGCGCTATCGCTTCATCTTAGAATTTTAACACCCATCGACCGTGTACTGCGTGCCATTTTCCCTGCCCACTTCCACTCCAACTTGATAATCCTATCAGATATTATTGTAAGTGACTTTGGTTCTTTTACGGGTGTCCTCATTGTTAATTATAACTTAGATGTTAATCAATCAATCATCATTAATTCTGCTAATTAGGTCAAATAGTTCACTATAATGTCTACCTACATAGATATTGTTCAATCTCCTTTGTAGTTAAGTAGGCACATATTGACTTATTCGGATGCGTAGGTTATATTAATAAATCCAAACGTTAGAGTTTGTGACCGCTATGTAACAGGCTATTTTCGGTTTATTCCGGTTATGCCTAAAGGGGCGCCAGAAACGACTTCCGGTTGTGCCGTAACATTTTCCTTTTAGGTTGACCTTGTCATTGCTTAATTGATTAGGGGTCGCTTTAGCTTCGCTATTGGTGAACGGTGTTAGGGCGCTTTTTGAATGTGGATAGTAGAAGGAATAACTAAATAAAATAGATATGTAACCTCAAAATAGCCTGAAGCAAGTGGTCAATAAAATACGGAGAATAATTTTGCTTTACACACTGCTATAAAATCCATGGCGATGATTATTGGAAGTGGTGAAATTCGTACAGTCTACAGGATATCAAGCGAAACATTTTGAGCTTGAGACCACCCTAACTCCGTTCGTAATAAAAGCGGCTTTCGTAGTAGAGCTGTGTCATCTCTACATCTAATTACAAATGACTTTAAATGGCAGTAAGTCTACTTGACACTTTCTGCTAGCTGCTAGAAAAGAACATTTGCTTTACTACTCACAGGGCTGTGAGTGGTAAAGCAATTGTTATTTAGCTCACTTACAGCCCTAGAGACTACTGAAGTTAATTCAGTGACCTCGAATACGGCTATTTACGAAACCCCGAAAGGCACTATAAGTAGTGTAATAAAACAAATCCATATAACTAGCACGTCTATTTCAGGATCAACGCTGGGCTGGTTTTATATGACATACACTATGGTCGACAGTACACAAAGCGTAGGAGTTTTACCTTGAGACCGACCTTACTCCGTTCGCAATAGAGGCGGCTTTTGTAGTGCTACTGTAACATAATGGTAAGCTGTTGTCTGTACGTAAATATTAAATGACAAGATTTATTGATAAGATGATGCGATAAAAATTTAAGTAGGTTTTTAGATGTTGTTAATCTGTGAATAATTCACGACAGGACAGTCAGGTCAACTAGTACGTAGGTACTAGCAAATGTCTAGTAAGCCAAAACATTAGAGACTTTTTAATCGTAGATTTAGGTAATGAAAGGGGTGATATTTGTGTGATGAACATGAATACTTTAGTTTTATTCAAGAGTTTACCCGTTATTTGATATTCAAAACACACGGAGGATTACGAAAGAACTTTGTTCAGAGATGGAATATCAAAATTTGTAATTTCGATCTTAGATAGATAGATAGATATATACTTTATTGCAAGGATACAAAAAGAAAAAGTACATATTATATAAAAACATTGAAAAAGCGGCCTTATTGCTAAGGCAGCAATCTCTACCGGGCAACCTTAAGGGGAAGGTAAGCATCATAAATAAAAGTCGAGACAGGACAGTGCACTTAAAGTAGATGAAAAAATCATCATCATCATCATCAGCCTATATACGTCCCACTGCTGGGCACAGGCCCAGCAGTGGGACGTATATCCTACATGGGTGAAACACATGAGGAGCTTGGGCTATAACACCACCGCGCTGGCCCAATGCGGTTTGGTGGCTTAAGGCGGTTGCAGTAACAACCGGGACCAACGGCTTAACGTGCCTTCCGAAGCACGGAGGAGTTCGAGATTATAAATTTGATTGACCCATCCCGGGACCGACCATGGCGAAAGTTGCTTTGTTTTCGTTATCGAAACCAGAGCGCTCAAACCACTACGCCACTGAGCTCCTCCCGCCACCGAGCTTCTCAATGAAATGAAAAAATATGTATTAATAAATATATGTATATTAAAAATAAAATACATCTATTCTAATAATCTATGGTAGAAAGGAAAGCAGAGAGAAAAATATAATAAGCAAGCTAAGCGGTATACTAATAAATCAGGAAAAAAAAATTGTCGCTTACAGAATTTACATAACGGATATATCCTATACACGCTAGTAGCACCCTTAGCACTACTCACATTTAGTCACCATAGCTTTGACGCTCGTAGCACCTTGAGCACTACTGCCGCGTAGTCACCGTAGCATGTAGACGCTCGTAGCACCTTGGGCACTACTTACGCGTAGCCTGCCTCGTCAAAATCGAGCGAAAGCGTGAAGCGAACACTGAACACTTCACCGCAGAAATACAGCACCAGAAAGAAGTTCTATTCATATGCGATCTTCTGTAAAATGAAGGCCCTCCCGTCTCCCTCTTCAAATTTGAATAGAAATACCACCAAGGCCTACCTTTATTGATAACAGAAAGGGTAGATTATTGGTTCAACGTTAAGGTAAGCCCACAACAGTCCGCTTCTGGACATAGGCCTTTCCATTTGAACCCGCGGCTCGATCCTTGGTTAGCAACCCAGGTACCGCCCTTCAGTGATGAGTGTTGTGATCCAGTAATCAATCATCATCATCATCGGCATGTATACATCCACAGGCGCAGACCTTCATACATGGCAGAAACTCATGAGGAGTTTGGGCCATAACGCCATTACCGCTTCACATCAGGTGGTGTTGGGTCAATTGCCGTGTTTTATATAAAAAAAATAACGTTTGTTAAATTAAATCATGTCATTTCAAAATTGTACTTATATTAATTGTAGTGCTCTAACAGCCTTTAACAGCTCATGAAACAAAGATATTTTGTATATATTAGCTGCAGTCTCGACTCAAATATTTGTTTACTTCAGTGGTTATCAGTTCTTATTGGTTGTGTAAGAATATTTTTTTTTATGTCAGCTCACAACATATTTGAGATTGTCTGATACCTAATACTGATAACTATAAACGTAATATAGCCTAACAAAGCCAGTCAGTCCAGACACGGCGTCCTACAATATTTCCGTAGAAGCTCGCGCTGTCTCCATAATTCATCTGTGTAAGATATAGGCGTTAAGCGATTTTCAAAATAACTACTGATAAAAAAATTAAAATGTACATTTTGTTTTCGTATAATATTAATAAATGTCATTACGTTAATTTTATTGTAATTTTAATTTTTTTACGTGGAAAATACAATATAAGGGCGGCTTGCTTGTTTTTCAAACAATAATCTGCTTAATTTTTGATTTTAACATTATTATAAATGTTAGAAAAATTACTAAGTAATTAAAATATGAAACTAGAAAAATTTCACGTCCTGAGGCAGGAATCGAACCCGCGACCTTTCGCGATCCGGGCGACTGCTCTGACCATTTTAATTACTTAGTAATTTTTCAAACATTTATAATAATGTTAAAATCAAAAATTCAGAATATTTGAAAGCACTGCCCCAACTTAACCGAATCGTGGGTATTATTTGTAAAAATACTCGTTTCGGATGTTGAAATAGAATATTTCGACATTGTAGGGTGGACGTTACCTCATAAACGCAAATACAGATAGACTAGAAGAATTTCAGGGATATCCCAAGTCCTGGGTGGCTCAGTGGTCAGAGCAGTCGCCCGGATCGCGAAAGGTCGCGGGTTCGATTCCTGCCTCAGGACGTGAAATTTTTCTAGTTTTATATTTTATTTACTTAATTATCTGCTCGTACAGACGACAACATATCAAGTGTAACAGTTGCGCTACAAAAACCGCCTCTATTACGAACTGTTATAACCCTACTCACTATGAATCAAATTGCACTAGTAAACAATATTAATTAATATAAAAGTAATTGTGCCATGTGCCGACGGCCAGTTGCTATACTTCATCCTAACCGCGTCCGCGTAAACAAAGTAAAAGTGAGGTCCCCAAAAAGTTGAATTTTGTGACGTTTATCTCAATAAATTTAGGTAGTGAACATTGTGGTTTTTTTTTAAAAAGACTACCGCGCCTGACCCCATAACATTGGTGTCAGAAGTGGGATCTCATAAGTGGCTTCCGTGTAAGTCCAGAGATCCAAACCCGTGGTCACCGCGCCGTAGCCAACCTTGATCGACGGTCAGTCTCCGCCCCACGAGCAGAGCCCGCATCAGCACAGGTTCACCTACAACTAGATCGACGGTCAGCCTCTGCCCCACGAGCAGAGCCCGCATCAGGAGACCTTCACTAACGCAGGTCGACAGTAAGCCTCCGCCTATCGCGCTGAGCCTGCACCAGCGTCACTTCACAAACAGCACCGGACCGGACAGCAACTCACCATCAGGCCATAACTACCATCAGGTCTTGTTCACCATCAGGCCTCCACTACCATCAGGCTTGAAAACAACACGTGGTTCTACAGTACAACACGTGGTCATATTCGCCGCATCGCAACAACTTCACCTCGAGCGCGCACACGTGTCAAGTTCCGCCACACAACCGAACTTTGAACTATTATTTCGTTTATTTCGTTTAGTGCAAGTACCAAATAATGTTCCTGATATTAATAATCCTATGGCATTCCTGCTTCGCAGACCCATCAATAACACCCATAGTGCATAGCCCAGGGATATATTATGACCCTGTTAATAGTATTTATTTTTATAATGATTATTGGAAAATTATAACTCATATAGATATAGTAACGATAGAGCCTCACCTTAATAATATTGAAAACTTAATAAAACAATCCTTAGACTTGTGTATTAAATCGCAACAAAATGAATTCATTCACTGTAAAGATATATTTAGTCCAATTGAAGTGCTCTTACAGTCAAATTTTATAAAACTAGATTCTTTATCTCACATTATATCAAGCGATTCGCCGCATAGATATAAGAGATCTATAGAAGTCGGTGGAGAAATTTTGAAATTTGTTTTTGGCACTTTAGATGCAGATGATGCACGAAAATATGATGCTGCGATAGACGCATGCCAGTCAAATGAAAAAGAATTATTTAATCTCATGAAAGAGAATATTCATATCATAAAGTCAACTATATCATCATTTAATTCTACCATGTCTAAGTTACATAAGAATGAGAATCAGTTAAATGTACAGATTGAACATCTCAATAATATTATCTCGCAAACTACCCAAAATAATAATAACTTGCTTTATATCTCGAAAATAAATAATTTAGTTAACATAATCGAAGCATCATTATTAACTGTTTCTAACTCACTAGGAACAATTCTTAATTCTATATTATTCGCGAAGGCAAACGTCCTTCACCCATCGGTGATCACACCAACTAACTTACTTATTGAGCTTATAAAGCACAATAACATAGTTAATAAAAGATTAGATTTTCCATTACCACTTAACATTGAGACTATCCATACTCTAATAGATATATCTACTTTAACTGTTTACTATTATAATAAAAGAATTGTCTTTATCATGCAAATTCCTTTAATATCTCCTATAAAATATATTGTTTACAAACTTATTCCTTTGCCTACTCCACATGATAGTAGTAATCCGTCGACATTCGCCCTTGTCCATCCAGCAAAACCTTATCTCGCAATTACCGAGGATAGATTAAATTATGCTGTACTAGATAATATTAACCAGTGTCTTAAAATAACTAATGATTATTCTATATGTACATTAAAGTCAATTCAATCAACTACTTCAAATCCTTGTTGTGAAACAAAATTGCTGACGGAAGTTGTCTTATCTCTTCCTAGCGAATGTGATAAAAGATTATTATATGGTCAAATAGATATTTGGCAAAGAATCAATAATAACAAATGGATCTATGTACAATCTAATAATAATAAGATAACTGTAAAATGTGGAGAGGATATCAAAGACTATCCCATAATTGGTACAGGATTATTAAAATTATCACCTGACTGTATCGGTTATTCAAAAACATTGCAATTTATACCGTCAACAACTACTACATTTACTTATAAAAACCAATTTATAATAGATTTTGATATCACTCAAGACGATTGCTGTAGAAAAGAAATTATAAACAAAACGATTCCTTTACTTTCTCCTTTGTCACTAAGTAACATAGACTTAGATTCTCTGAAACATACATCTAATCAATTAGATCATCTTGAAAAAGAAATGAATAACTTTCAAGAACAATCGCATTTTGTTAAGTATGCTCATTACTATTCTGGATTTACCTATTTCTTAATTTTTCTAATTATCTTAGCTATTATGTATAAGTTATATAATTGTTTCTGTCAAAATAAGCATCCTAATAATGGTTCATGTTGTGTGCAAATATTTAATCAATGTAATACTAAAAGAATTGCAAGACGTGAAACTAAAATAAATAATTCTATTGAGATGACAGAAATATCTACATCAGATGTATCGGATGATGGAAGTTATGTATCTAATAGAAACTTAAGTAACAACTAGAGTTAATCTTATAATCTAATGTCTTAAAACTAATTCTAATCTTAAATGATCTTATGTCTTATCTTAAATATACTTACACGTAATTTTACTTATAATTAATTGACTTAAATGATATCTTAAAATAATGTCAAGTACTTACTACTTGCTATCTAAAAGTTAACCTAACCAACTCTAACAAAAGAGTATAAGTTTTATTATAAGAGATAAATCTTACTTAAAATATTTTATTCTAATGTTTTCTTACTCTAAATATACTTAGTAACTATGTGTCAATTTAGACTTGTTTGTAAAATCTAATATTTCTTAAACTTGAATTCATAACTTAAACTATTTTCTAAAATAAAGATGTTATCATATCAGGATAATATAGAAGTGTTAAATAATAATATTTAATGGTAAATGTTTATCTTAAATTTTTTGTTTTCATCTTACAAGATACATAATATTGTACTTATAATTTTATTTTTCTCAAATTATGTAGACCTCATTTTTCTTTGTCTCGTTTCGTCTTATTTTGATCTCGCTTTATTTTAGATAAATAAAGCTCATTCTTAAGGGGGGAGGTGTTATAACCCTACTCACTATGAATCAAATTGCACTAGTAAACAATATTAATTAATATAAAAGTAATTGTGCCATGTGCCGACGGCCAGTTGCTATACTTCATCCTAACCGCGTCCGCGTAAACAAAGTAAAAGTGAGGTCCCCAAAAAGTTGAATTTTGTGACGTTTATCTCAATAAATTTAGGTAGTGAACATTGTGGTTTTTTTTTAAAAAGACTACCGCGCCTGACCCCATAACAGAACGCGGTAAGGGCGGTCTCAAGTGCAAACTGTTACGCTTGATGTGATGTTGACTGTAATACTCAACTGGGGATAGAGTTGGCAAGAAGAGATCACTTGCTCTGAGATACCTTTATTTTTAATTTTAATTCTTGTGTGATATATTTGTTAATGGATCTACGATTACTAATTCTGTAGGCAGATGGGCAACAAAGCCATCTTTAAGGCTGCATCCAAATGAGCTTGTGCGTTAGCTGTTTGTTCCATTATTTCCATTGCGAATATGCTTTTCATTTAGCCATAGCAATAAACGAAAGTGCAAAATACGTTGTATTTCGATGATGCACACATTTGTTCAAAGAAAATACGCAGCTAATTTTAAATATCGTTCGTCGGGCCTCAGTTTTCTAAAATTCTATAATAATTATTAGTACCTAGTCGGTTGTAACCCAGTTTAAGATAGGCGTTTGTAAAATTAGCTACTTGAAATCGTGAATTATAAAAATAACAAACAGCACTATATAGGTATACTTTCATGGTTATTAAATAATTATTTGAATTAGAGTTATATCGGATTATTTATAACAATGTAATTTCTTTGTAACGAGTTCCTGATATTCCGCAGTCATCAATAAAATGTTTTTTATATAATTTTCAAATCGCTACCGTCTATATTTCTCCCCATTCAAGCTCGGCGAGCGGAGGTAGGTCGTTTTTGCACCAATTGGTTGATTTCCCTGGTGGAGGTGGCGTCTAAGGTTGGATCAATTCAGTGCACATTTATTTTTATTATGTGTCGTTTCTGATGTTCAATCGACAGCACATCAAGCGCGGCGGTTAGGATTTTGAACCGACCTTAAACAGTCGTAGCACGAGCAGGTTTTGCAGGAAAAGTGGGTTAGATTATGTGTTGTCTACTGCATATCACATACGGATTATAAAACTACTGCTTTTGAGAAAACCCCTGCGTTATGTTTCTTTTCCTATTTGTGCTACTTTATGTTAATTTGTTGTTTAATACATCGGAAGCTGAATGGTTGGAGCACAGGCCAAGAAACCCGGATTGTCAACGGTCGCAGGTTTAGTTTTCGCTACAGGGCATTATTTTGTTCTAGTTAAGATATTTTGTTAAGCATCTTTTAGATAGCCTATGTCATTTAATTGATAAGTGACAAGTAACTAAACGAGCGCTGTGCACTTTTATTACTGAACCTCAGGTTCGCTTTTCCCATATCTGTTAATATTATAACTATTATATGCTTTTGAATTAAAATAAATGAATACACACAATAATTAAGCATTTCATCCACCAACAGCCCATCTTTTTACGCTTGGTCAGGTTTTTTTGGTACCTCTTCATTGTTGAAACTTGGCCGCTAGCTTCGTAATCCTTTTTCTGTCTATCGCGAGAAGATGTGATTCTTGTTCACTTTCGAATGTTTCTGTCAGGACTTTATCGCGCCTCGCTCGACTTTTTCTGTATAATTTTGATAATCGTAATTAAACCAATCAGAATGTATTTATCGTAACTGGCGCCTTTAAATGGTATCAATGAATGATTCAAACCAAAACATCTGAATCTATACATTTTATCAAGCTAATAATAAGATATTGGACCTTATTTTTGAAGAATTTCTATATGATATAAGGGTCAGTAACTTTAATAAAGATTACGCAGACGATTATATTACACAAATCAGATAAGCAGAACATCGTTCTATCGACTTGAACTCAAAGGAAATATTTTATTTTCGGCTATGAACATGTATAATACATTAAAAAAAGGCCAAAAATTTATTAAAACTACTAGACATTATTTTCCGTGATATTTTCAGCCGTTAAACCATGCAGAAAAATATTTTAAAGCATCCATAAAAAACCAAATATGGCAATATAGGAGGCCATATTATCATGACATAATCTCTATAATCTGTGGCCATATTTTTTAAACGTTGGGAAAAACGTTAATTTTTAGTCTAGGAATCTGGAATTATGTACTCAGTATAGAACTTTTTTGCTTTATTTTGTATATTTCGAGTGGTATAATTATAGAAGATTGACGTTATAGTGTTCCCATTATAAATAATAAAAAATGTTTTATTTTCTTTTCCCTAACTTAAAAACCACTGTACATACTCATAGCCGGTACTCTCATATTATATTGTCATATTTCCTAACCTTGGAATTCTTTGCCAGTAGATTAAATTTGTTCGTATTTCCTCAAACGTGTGTCCCTCAAAAGAGGCGTGAAAAGGCACCTTATGCGCCGGCAAGGTAGAAGCGTCTAGAACAGTGTGTTTCAAAAAATATATCTATAGTGCTTTGTATAAAAAATATGTTTATTCGTGGTCACCAATAAAATAAATACTTAACAACTACAGCGACAGCAGACCAAATAGATACCACACGAAAATAATGTGTTCATTGTTCATTTACAACATGAGAACGGTCGGTCCGCGTTCAATATTTGTTTCGGATCCAATTTAAAAGTATGATTGTCTTTCAAGTTTCAACATTTTGCGGCGAGTTTTCTCCTTGTTTGTTTGAAAGTCCAAAGAGCGACAACCTTCATAAATATTTATCTAGCTTTGTTTTGCAGATGATGTATGCTTAGAAGTTAAATATGGCAGCATGGTAATCCATACTTATATTTGACTGAAACTTTGTCTGTCTGTTTTGTTTCCCTCATAAACCGCTGAAATCCGAGACCCTTACATCCTGAAAAAGAACTTAGGCTACTGTTTTGCGCGATAGCCAAGATAAATTCTAGTGGAGCCACAGTTAGCCTCTAGTATTTAAAAGTTAAAACATTACAGACAGGCAGAAGATACTTACACAAAGTCGTCTAGACCAAACCAAGGAGTTTCTTCTTTGGAAAATAGCTAATCGATAGGAAAGTGTAAAATAAATACATTTATGTCATAATAATGCGCTATTACATATCATACATCACAGCACCAGCCTATATACGGTCCACTGGGCAAACAGGGATTGCAATCCCGCAGCTCCTTTAATATCGCGGGAACCCGCATCTTAGAAAGCTACCACCATCTTGCCTAGATCTGCCGCCATAACAATAATGTCAACAACATTTTGCGTTCCGACAGTTGGAGGTAAGATAGCCAATTTATCTGTAGTTTTCGGGGATAGGCGAGTGAAATTGCTACGCAGAGCCCTGGCTATCCTCACGAAGGACTGTGATGTTAGCGAATATTTTTAGTGGTTATTTCAATCAAATAGTGCAATCAAGTGCAATCCCCATACACGCCCGTCGCTTAGCCAGCGGCGGGGAGATTTGTAAGCGGATTTCTCCCCAAAAAAAAAGTTCCTCCGTGGTTGAGGAATCCGGGTGTAGCTTGCTTCCATCCTTCCACTTATTACACTTATGTGAAACCGCACTTTTTGGGCCAGCAAGGAGGTGGCTAGAGCAGTGTGTTTCAAGCTGCACTAGCTGTCTTCGCATATAGACTCCTCTTAGCATTTCACATCAGGTGGAGTTGAGACCCAAACAACTACAGCGACAGTAGACTAAATAGACGCCACACGAATCCATGCGTTCATTGTTATTTTACAACCGGACAACACGCACGGTCTGGTGACGGATGTAGCTCGTTTCCATCTTCTTCCTTATTACACTTACCATCAGGTGAGACGTAGACCAAGAGGTACCGCGTTAAAAATTAGGAAAAAGTTTTAGGTTCACCAGACGTTCCGAGATCACGGCGATTTTAACAGTGATGTCTGACGGCCGGCTGGCCGAGTCGTCTGTAACCCTTGCTATACAGGCTACTTAGTCAAGAGGTCCCGGGTTCGAATCGAGGTGGGAGCAAATATTTTTATGATTAGTACGAGCATTTTCTTACGATTCATGAATGTTTATATGTTTATTTAGTAATATTTATACACATATTATTATCATAATTTCTCCGTTATCTAGTATCCTTTGGGCTAGGCTAGATAATAGGTATGAGTGTATGAATATTATTATTATTATTATTTTATTTTTCAAAAAAGATAATGATGTGTGCTGTTCGCTGTGTTTCGGATTGAAGGGAAAGGTAGCCAGTGTAATTACTGGGCATGGACGGCATTTCATCTTAGGCCTCAGGATGACAACGCACCTGCAATATCAAGTGCTTTTCCTTGTTATTGCAGGTGTCTATAGGCGGCGGTAACCGCTTACCACCAGGTGGGCCGTCAGCTTGTTTGTCATCTAGTTGTATAAAAAAAATATATAACAATCCCTTTTTATGAGGTCTTATTCTCCCAGTCAAAATTATGTCTTTAAAACCCTAAAACCATTAAATCGCTTGCCTATAAAAACAAATACTAATAAATAGAATAAAATAATTATTTAAGGGGGCTTTCATACAGCAAACGTGATTTTTTTTGCTTGTTTTTGCTTGATATTGATAACGGCAACAGGTAGATGCTTGTTTATAGATAATGGTACGGAACCCTTCGTGCGCGAGTCCGACTCGCACTTGGCCGGTTTTTTTATATGTGTCATTAGGAATTTACAGGCACAGACAAGCAAAAAAAAAACACTGAAAAGGAAAAATATATTTGACTTAAGTATTTATCTAATTTGCAACTATACTGTTGTGAATGCTATTTGACAGTAAAATATGTGAATCCATCCATATTGACAACACCTTTTTTACATCCTTTTTTTCTATTAAGTGTGATAGCAATATCATCACTGATTTGAGAGCTACTTACTGAGATTAGAATACATTCTTAAAAATACTATGATACATAATATTTAGCTGAAAGCATGTCTAAGACTCAATTTTAAGGGTCTACCTTTTATCGCAGAACTTTTTATGTCATAATTTTATTATGCCTAACAGCGGAAAGCATAAACTTCATTTGGCAGAAAATCATTTGGCACATACTCATAAATCATACATTCAAAACCCATAATTTTATAAGTCAGAATCATCTTTAGGCATATATTTAATATCCGTAATAATTAAGAGGCAGAGCTATTATATCGTAGAAAGTTTATATTCAGAATCATCTTTATGCATAAATTTGATATCCATAATATTAAGAGGCAAAACCATTATATCGCAAAAAGTCAATATTTAGAATCCACCATGCACGCATGCAGCTTGCAAGCAAGCATGCAGCATGCATGTCTTCTGTCACGGCCCCGGTGCTGCGGGCCTCTGGCGGTCCCACACGACCTTATCGTCGCAGATGGTTTTCGTCAAAACCACCTGCTCCTCAGCTCGCGGGCCGCCTCGCCCCTCCGCGCCTACGCGGGCTTGAATTACACTCTAGGGGTAGGGCAGACAAGACTACGTGGAGTCGGTTTTGCAGCGATTCGTTTCTGTCACTAATGTAGCACAATCTTCAGAATCTACCCTTTATTGCAAACATTTTTATGTCACAATATTATTATGCATATCAGCGGATGGCATAAAATTAATTAGAAATAGTATGCCTAATGAAATCATTCCAAATGTAAAACTGCCATCATCGTATTATGCGTAATGAAATTTTGCTAAATGAATATATGCGTAATGAATATCTGCCATCTTAAAAGTATGCCATTGGAAATTCGGACATATAAGCATTCGACCAAATAAAAATTATACTAAATGATTTTTATGCGTTGAACATATTCGTTTAAAGAAAATTATGCCAAGTGTGTTAAGCCAAATAAAATTCGGAACAACAAAATTCTGCCAGATAGAGGGAACCCCAATTTAAAGTGTGATGTCAAATTAAGTCATTAATATCTAAACGACAGTTATTTTTTAGCAAACGTGACTTTAAAGCCGCTACGCCATTTCATTAATTCCCCATAAATTCCCAGAGACGCGTTCATTATCAACCGCATTGCTTTTAATTCCCCATTCAGAACTTCTTATCGGGGACCGAATTCCCCTACTTCGAACCGACCCGTAAAATTTGTCCCATAAAACAATGATAAGGCGACAGAAACAGTTATTGCTCCTTAAAATTTTAAATACCTATTGGATAAGCCACGGGTCTGGAAGACATTGAATGTAAATCGGTGTTTGCTTAGGCAATTAAATAAATATATAAGTATATATAAACATAATCATTTATTGAAACGATTGTGGTAAAAGGGATGTTACACAATAATTATATTAAGTACATTATGTGTCCTGCCTGATCAGGCGTACCAAATCTGTCTCAGTCTAATTTAACTAATTGATACAAAAAGTAGTTATTATAAACATGTCATAACGGAAAAAGTCTTTAGTTATGTCAATATATTGATAGTAAAATTTACAATATTTTAATGCTATTATGAATGGAATTATATCAATTATCATTTAATGAAATAAAAGTCAATGTGCTATTATTTCACCTAACATCCAAATTAGAAATTACGAAACATTGTAATAACATATATTTATTTACATGTTAAATAATTTCTAGTTGAAAATCTTAAGATTAAAATTTTATTGATAAATTTACCAATGAATGCACCAGTAATTAGATTTTTATTATTGATTTACAGAAACCCACAGCGCTCAAAATGATTACGTTTTATGTACTGTTATAAATGTAGTGACATTTGACAGTACATCAAGCGTAACAGTTTGAAATTGAGTTGGCCCTTTTTCTGTTCGTAATAACGCCCTATTTCTTTGGCAATAAGATTCATATTGCTTTTATACACAATTACACATATACACAATTATTATTGATTTTTTAAATTTCACTTCATTGGAGTTGACTAAGAATCCGATATCATAGATTGCAGTCACCCAGAGCGGGCCACTGGACCATAGCGGGAATTCTGCCACAAATGGCGGAGTGGGTTGCCTGCCGGCACGGGTCTCTTAGACTTTTACAGATACTGACGAATCATCGGTGCTTCCGTCAGTATCTACACAGGATAGGCAGGGAGCCCTTGCTGTAACGGGTGTGACGAAAGTGAGGACATGGCGCAGTACATTGAGACTCGTGTGTGAAGTGGACGACTCAACGCCGCGACCTCACTTCAGTTATTGGTGGCGACCTCTCGTTGCCGAAATTTACGCCATGGTCGGCAATGCGGTGTCTTGGAACGGAATAGCCTTTGCAAGTCAAGGAGGACGCGGAATGGAAGCGCGAAGAAGCAACATGTGCTATTCCGATTCGCGGGCGGTGTCTAGGTAGAAGGAGGCGGCTTTGTAACGTATGGTGGTAAGGTTGGGAGGGTCCGAAAAAAAAGCACCGGAATACGTCACTAAATGGTATATTTTTGTAGTAAAATAAAGGTAGGAAAATGAGGCACTCTGGAACAATATTAAATTAAATACATTATAAAACTGAACACTAAAGACTGAAACACTAGAATATGCTTATAAAAATAAGGTACTTACAAAAGTGCCTTGAGATTTAAAAGTACACAAATATTATTTTAATATCCATTTCGAAATAATAAGTTACTGTAATATTAATATACATCGCCGAGAGCGAGACACTGGTATAATAACGGAGATACGTCTCCTCTGGTGGTCAGCAATATAATGATTTGTAAAGATAAAACTGAATCAAACGCCAAAGTATGAATTTAAATTTTGAATTTATGTTGCTTTTAATATTGCCAGGAAAATGAAAATGAAAATGAAAATATCTTTATTCAATTAGGCCCCCAAGAAGCACTTTCGAATCGTCAACAAAAAAACCCTTAAGTCTATCACATAAAAATAATATTAGGTAACTAACTAACAATTTCATGTTTGTCTCTCTGTCTTATCTGCATCTACGTAAGCTAAGAATGTTATGTCAGTCTGTCTATCGGTCTGTCTGTCGGTCCGTCGGTCGGTCTGTCCGTCAGTCAGTCTGTCTGTCTGTCCGTCAGTCAGTCTGTCTGTCAGTCAGTCTGTCTGAATTTACACCGGTTCCAAAAGTTGAACTACCGAGCAGACTCCGGCAACAAACTCGTGTAGTCACTCTTTTCAATCCCTAAGTTACAATGTTTAATTACACAGTAATAGTATTTAGCAGCGCAGTGTCGCACAGAGTATAAAAAAGGTATATTAAAGTACCAATAAGTACCTAATGATAAGAATATTTACTGTATTTAAAGGCTGTCCGACAATGCACCATCACAATATAGGTATTACAATACACAAAGGTCAACAATTAATATACAAAGACCTAATAAAGCCAAACATCTTTCATTAATTTTAAACACTTGTCTGAGCACGTCATTACAATAATAATTGTATTGTTTTATATATAATATCCTATAATGCCATATACCTCAAAATTCCCTCAAAAATGATACTATTGATGAATATGTAGGTAAATTATTACAAAATCAAGGAAGCTTAGAGATGACCATTTCCACTAGTAGCACCTGTTCACAAGTATGACGCATGTGCCAGCCATCGCTCCGCTCAACCATATCATAGGGAACGGAGGAAATTTGGAAGGAGAAACGTTACAGCTTTATGCTCAAGAAAATCTGTCGTAGTCAGGGGCGATGTGTAACGGGATAGGCCCCGTCACACCCAACGCCCTAGCCGTGTATGGTGTCCATAGTTTCCTGGAGATACTCTTCGAAAGAGTGTGCTCGGAAAAGATCAATGCTGGCGTGCCATGCGAACGCCCACGGAGTTTCTTGCGTGGTGCGCCATTACGGAGCATCTGGGATACTGTCAGTTTCCGTCCCATCAAGCAGGTGTCCTTGAGTGATTAAAACTTCACGCTTTGGATAATGTTTTGTTCTCGGTGCACGCAACAGTATTTTAGGGCTCTGCTTCGAGTCTTGCGGGCAGCGGGGCGGCGGCGGCGGCGGCGCGGGAGCGGCAGGATCTTATGCGTAAAATCAAATGGACCGGCCCTCGGAAACAGCGGCGCGGCAGCGGCGCGGGCACGGGCAACGAGCGGTGCACTCCAGTCAAGCGGTGACCGCCCGCGCGTCTCCATTGTAGTGATGTGCAAATTATTTTTGTGACGTGCCATAATGTCTTCGGACGTGCTAGATCAAATAATTATTTCAGCAATTTTTTAGAGGACACCGATATTGAACAGCAAAGATGTGAACCATCTTCTTCATAATTTTGATAAAACTCTTCTTTTATTCTCCTTGCCCTATAGTAGGGATTCAATTGTTTTGCTCACAATAAATCGAGCGTTAGGAATAAATTTGAATTAAAAAAGATATTGTCGCCGTTGTTCGGACATTTCGTTCGCGAATACAAACAAATATCTCGACGACACAACCACTAAGGCACTAACACAACACTACGCCGCTATAGTGCCGCGCGTTCTGCCCGCAAGATTCGAGGCAGAGGCCATCCTAACTACAGATGCATAACTTTTTTATAATAAAAACAACAACAACCTGTTCTAAATTGGAAAGACATGCAAGTTGATATGGTTAGTTGGTATAACCAAATCAAGTTGCATGCCTATCTAATTTTCTTTAATTGCGATTAAAATTATCGGGATAGTATCTGGATGTCAAATATTCAAAGGTAATTTTCAACGGTGGTTATTTTACAATGAAATACATCTTCGATAGAAATCAATTTGAAATTAATGATTTACAAAACTCTGTAGCATAACTTAAATTGAGTTACAAGATGCTATAATCATCTTCCAACATACAACAACAAAGAATGTTCAAGTATTCTGTAATATGCAAAACTAATCAATTATCTCCGAAACAATTCAAACAAGCACGAACGACAGACAAAGGCCAGTTCTAACTAATTACCAGATAATAGAATTAAAAGTTTCTAACAGGTTTTAGTCGGAAGAACACTATAATTAACCTTCAACTTATAACTGTTTGAATAATTTATTTGATTTAAACTTTGGAGGAAGGAAGATGAAAATCAGTATTTTAACTTTTTAGTGTGTTTTCAAAGCGAGCTCAGTCATTAGAGAAATCACTAGGATTGTGACAGGTAGAGGGTTTGGTTACTGTTTTTTTTATACAAGACAAGAGTGATAAATAATATCATTTTTCTTAATAAACATATAATATCCATGACTCGTGAACAAATGCTCGTACTCATCATAAAAATATTCGATTCCCGGACCCCTGACCCAGTAGCCTGTATAGCTAGGGGTACAGACCACTCAGCCAGCCGGTCGTCAATCTATATATCTATCTATTGATTAACAATATCAAATATTCATAAAGAAGCTAGTTCCAATAGTTGCAATAGCTTTGTATCTTGCTCGTGGAACATCAAGTGTTATTAATCCGTTATCCTTGGTATTAGTAAACTATTATCTAATGATATTATAGCAGTGGCCTGGGAATTGATCGAAATTAAGTGCGTTCATCCACATATATTGGCTTTGGGGCTTGAGAGAGCTAAGATTTGCTGTTATGACTGTTAATAACGATTATGGGAGCCTTTACGTTGATCGTTATGCATCATGACTAGCACTTAAGGTATTGGAGTGTATTTAAGTACCTTAGATTAGATTTTATTTTTACGTGTACAAGTAACGAGAAAAAAATTGTACCTTATTACCTTAACAATAAGAGTCGCGAACTATTAAAAAAGAACCATCGTTATCAGAACATGCCCCCACTAACCGAACCTACGTGGAAGAAACACATGAGAGACGGCTGAAAAGCCACCTCGCTGACCCTGTCAAAAATGGGTACATAATAATATATCGTCACTATTTATCTCTCGAGGAGCTCGGTGGCGTGACGAGCTCGGTGGCGTATTGGTTTGAGCGTTCTGGTTTCAATACGAAAATCAAAGCAACTTTCGCCATGGCCGATCCTGGGATGGGTCAATCAAAGTTTGTTATCTGAAGCTCCTCCGTGCTTCGGAAGGCACGTTAAGCTGTTAGTCCTGGTTGTTGCTGCAACCGCTTTAACCCACCAACCCGCATTGGGCCAGCGTGGTGGTGCTATGGCCCAAACTCCTCATGTGTTACTATATATACCTCCTCATGTGTTACTATACATACTCTCCCATGTAGGAAGTCCTGTGCCCAGCAGTGGGACGTTTATAGACTAGTGATGTGATAATTTATCCCTTTACCAATAACAAGTAATCTGTAAAGCGGCAATATACCACCGGTGGGCGATGACAATAGAAAAATCAATTGTGTCTGGAATCTCATGCTTGACGGGTTTAAATGAACTCTTAGAAGGACTCCACACCACCTGATGTGGATCGGTAAGAAGACTTCATGTGCGAAGACAGCTGCTGCTTGTGCAGCTTGAAACACACTGTTCTAGCCGCCTCCACCTTGCCGGCCCATATGATGCCTTTTCATGCCTCTATTGAAGGAACCCATGTTTTGGAAGGAGGGAATATATGTGCTGGCAAAGAATTCCAAGTTTTGGAAGTACGACAAAGAAACGAGTTACTAAACTTATTTGGGCGTGATGTTGAGGTGGAGACAGTTGAATTAATGACTTTCCAAAGAAGCCTTTTAAATCTTACAATCTATACACCGTGAATTTAACATTACCTTTCAGTAGTTGACTAAGACCGTGAAAATGAAATTGTTTCTATTATACAATATTGATCTGTTTATCTGTTGACGAGCAAAATTTATTTTGGAACTGTGAATTTCGTTTGTAACTGAAAACAACGGTCAGCCTGAGTCAAATCCGATGTGACAATTCATTTGTGAATGGAATCGGCAACTGGGGATAAATGTTTGACTAGCAGTGTTTAGGGATGAGGGTTGTACGATATCCTTTATTTTTCTGGTATTGATTTCACTTCTGGTATCGATGTTTTGCTTGAGATCAATTGAACATGTACTTGAGATTTGCAGGCATGTTTTTATAGCCTTACAATTTAAAATGGTAGTAGACTGATTTATATTTCGTGCACAATCGAGAATAACTGGATATATAAAGACTACGGCGACGTCCAGTTTAATATTTTATGCATAATTTTAGAATAGCAGAAACAGCGTGAATTTCTCAAGTGGGCGTGGAAGGCTAAATCCCAAACTATGAAGAATAACGAAAAATACTCAAAGGAGTCTCGGGTCCAATTTTGGTGAAAACAAAAACTGCATCGGTGGATTTTTGAAACATCAATATTCCTATCCAGGAATGGAACACAGTAATTTAAAAAAAACAAAACCCGTTTTATTACATTATTCGATAAAGTCGCTATCAAAATATAATGTAATAATTTTTAAAAAAGTACTTTGTTAAAAAATTCCGCTTTCTTAAAGTGTACCGCATGTCATTACTTCTCAGAATTTGTTTATTATTAGCGACATTATCGAATGGTGTAATAATACATCTTTCATATGTATTGACGTAGTTCTAGTTTTCATACAAGTCGTACCTGAGACTCCTTTCAGTAGGTACTTTTCGCTATTCTTCATAGTTTTGGATTTGGTTTTCCACGCCGAATTGAAAAATTAATCATGTATACTGGTAACTCTTGCAAATTATTCCTGTAAACATATCAGTGTCTACGAGCGTAATTATGTAAACCTATAAACTTAGGAATCTGCTTTGGAAAGTTATCCAACCAATAGTGAATGTCTCAAAAGAGATATTAATGTCGATCTAGAGCATTCACTAAGTACTGTATGTGGGATATATAGACTGATACGGTCTTAAAAAAACGTATATGTCACCGCCATCTGGTTGAGTTCGCCGCTTAATTGGATGCCTAGCCCGTTGATTAATCTCTGGCGTCCAAATAAATGCATAGGCCGATGGTTTATTGAACTAGACTCACTCAATGCTTGACAACGTGGCGTATTGAAGTCCGCTGAATCAGATGCGTAGGCCGATCGTTTTGTACGAAGAGTTTTAATGTGATTGGTAAATTCAAGGTTGTTTTTTATGACCACTTATAATCAAAACGATTTCGGTTATAAGTGGTCACAAAAAAACCTTGAACCTACCAATCCTAACTTATGAGTATAGTTGCAAAATGAATAGTCTGTCTATACTATGAAAGTCGCTTCTGTTATAAGCAAGACGTAAGGGTGGTCAAGCTGTTGATTGCACAAGAAATAATTACAAACATCTCTCTGGTATTCACAAAATCATTCCGGACATCCGAAAGCTTCAAATTACTTCCGAAAATTAAATATTAAAGTACGGGTCAACTCACTCAAGTGGTGGAAATGTTCCATGAAATGTGGGGTCTATTATTCAAAGCTAAAAAGCATATTGTTGGCACATTCAAGTGGGAGTTGACTTAAGTGGAAACACAATTTAGAACTTTGTTCCTTACTTTGACAATGTCAATCTCACAACCTACAGGATTCGGCAGTAATAAGGTGGGGGACAAAATATAAATGGGAATGACACATAATTTTGGGTTCACGATTCTTTCAACGAATAAGTATGAATTGTAATATAATTTTAAATAGCGTTAAAGAAGTAAGGAGTAAACTAATTGTTTATAACTTTATTTATTGCGCAGAATTTAAAGTCCCACAAGTCATAATTAGGGTAGTAAAAAAGTAATATGTCTTCCTATTTCAGCTTATCTATCTTTTCGCATTGTTCATAGATTATTGTATTAGAGGGGCTGTGAAATGTTTCACCGACAAATTTGTCGTTGGTGGACGTTTCATCGACAAATCCAAAGTCCATTCCAGAAAATATATCAGACAAAATATCCGACTCCACTTGGTCATCAAAAAATCATGAAAATACTAAATCAATGCCATTGAATTTTTTCAAGTGGTCATTGTTTCATGATTAATGTACAGTCGACACAATATCAAGTGTAAGAGTTTGACCTTGAGACCGCCCTTATTCCGTTTGCACTAGAGGTGACTTTCGTAGTGCAACTGTTACACTTGATGCGCTGTTATATGTACTTTGGGTTTTGAAGGAGCTCGGTGGCGTAGTAGTTTGATGTAGTAGTTCTATGGTTTCGATTACGAAAACAAATCAACTGTCGCAATGGTCGATCCCGGGATGGGACAATCAAAACTTGTAATCTGTGCCCAGCTGTGGGACGTTTGTAAGCTGGTGATGATGATTATAATGATGACTTTGGATTTGTCGGCGAAACATTCATTGAAGAATAATTAATTGACGTCGAAGCATTTCAGACCGTATCAAACATTATGACAAACATTATTATTATTGACGTTTATTTGGATGAATAATTCATTTGCTTGTGATCCTATGACCGCAGTGGACCATTTCAAGAAAATACCAGGAATGAATAAATACATCGTCTTTGTGTTGCGTCTTTGAGATAAATCAAATCGTAAATATATTACAAAAAAATATCTGTATCCATATTTAATTTCTGTTTCTATTTTTTTTTTATAATAGATACAGAAAAGAATATTCCCTTTGCATTTTCCTTTTTTATAGTAAGTATTTTCTTAGGAATACCATAAATGTGGTGTTTTCAAGGGAAACCTGTAAAGAGTCTAAAAAAAAAGATATGAGCGTGGTCATAAGAATATTCAACTTGTGTACAAACCGTTAATTTGTCGGTATATATGCTGACCAATTATTATGTTTGATGATCAATTATGTTTGATGCTAAAATAATATAGTGAACATTTAATTGTAATTGTATGCAAAGCGCGCCCCAACGTGAAACAAAAATGTCCAACGCTGAGGAAGCGTTTCAAAGTGCCAGCTGATTATTACACTACAAATCACAATTTAGAGCTCTCCAACCGTCGTATCGTCGTCGTTCTAGGTGGTAGGCCCGTATGTAGGGTCGTTTGGGTAGGAACCACTGCCTTTCCTATTTGAGCCGTGAAACAGTTCGCTGTGTTTCGGATTGAAGAGAAAGGTTGCTAGTGTAATTACGGGGCATGGACGGCATTTGATCTTAGGCCTCAGGATGACAACGCACCTGCAATATCAAGTGATTTTTCCTTGTTATTGCAGGTGTCTACAGGCGACGGTAGCCGCTCACCAACAGATGGGCCGTCTGCTTGTTTGTCATCTAGATGTAGATAACTAGATAACTATAGTAGATAACTTTGTGAACCGACTTTAGGACAGTGCGAGGCATAGTGCCTGAAATGTGTAAATGTTATTTAGTAAACTATTTTTATATTGTAAAAGTACGCACTTTTTTCGCATTGCGCTACGTCTTATTGTGAGCTGCCTTATTTGTATAAAGCATGGCAAATAACTCAACACCACCAGATGTGAAGGGCTAAGAAGAGGTCATATGCGAAGGTATTACACCTCTTTTGAAGGAAGCCATGTTATAGGAAGGAGGGTACTCGTGTGCCGGCAAATATTCCTAGCAAGTTTTGGAAGTACGACAAAGAAAGCTAAAGCGCTAAGCGACGCAATGTCACGACTCAACTGTAGAGGCTTTTGGCTGTTCGTCCCTTAGGCTTTACTGATTCGACATACTGATATTGTGGACATATAAAATAGGTTAAGCTAAACCCTCAAAATGTATGATTTGCAATTCTTGTGGTTCCAATTAATATTAGTGATATGTTTCACAGCACAACTCTAATCCGCCGAATGAGTCAAATGTGTTTCCACCGTCAACACAGCATACAGAATGGCTAATTGCACTGTTTCCATCGAATGTTGCTTCGATTACCCCACACCGCAATATCACGCATTCAGCAGTCGATTTGATTACTTCGATAGACAAACATTGCTCAGCACATTCATGTTCAAAGTGATTGTAATGAGAAATCGGATTTGAACCGATCGGTTTTGACACGATTATTTCTTTCAACTTATTTCATAAGTGTTGCATTTCTGTGGCGAGTAAGGTTGCCAGAAATCATTGGGAAAGCGTTATGTTGTGAGGTAAGAGAATTGTCTCGTACATTGTCGGTATGAAGTTTTCTCTTAATTTTTGAGAGTAGGTAACTAAGGGAATACAAGCGCCTAGGCAGACTTTCACTTGTTTGCCACCTTTAATTGTCAAATATAAAAAAAATATAGTCATAGGGCCTCCTACTTAGCGGAACAAAGGACTTTAAACTCTGTAAAGCATTTAAACAGTTAACCTTAGCCTGAAGGTCAATTCCAAAGACGGTACAATTTTAATAGATTATTGATTTGTTAATTAACCCGTCAAGCATGAGATTCCAGACACAATTGATTTTTCTATTGTCATCGCCCACCGGTGGTATATCGCCGCTTTACAGATTACGTCCATACAACGCAAAGTTTTGCTTTGTAAGTCATCCAGGCATTAAGATATTGGGTAGATCTTCGTGAATGCATGTAAGTTTTCAAAGTAAACAAGTAGACAATTCGTACTTTTCTCGAAGGCAGTATTCACTTTCACGCATGAGTCATAATATGACGATACGAAGCTAGGTAAAACAAACAAGCATCTTTGTAGAGAAATGTAAACCCGTTAGCGTTTCCTTAATAGGTAGCATTTACGCAAGCTAACTCAACTATTTGATAGCCCTGATGGCCTGCATGCCCATCAGTCATAAAGTGATTGGCATATTAAGATCTGTCTACCATTTCAAAAATTTCCTTCCCATTCTTACTAAGATTCTCCTCGTCCAAACAACCATTCTTCCAAGCTTTGATTATGCTGATGTGTGTTGTGCTGATTTGACCGAAGAACTTGGATCGCTTACTCAACAATTGTGTACGTGTCATTTTCAATCTTCCGAAGTATGATATGGCTGAGAATTTGTCTACCAAAGGATCTTAGAATCCTGTCCACTCTATTTTATATACTAAATGATCCATAATGATGCTCCCGAATGTCTGAAATGGAACTTTCAGTATCTGGGTGCATCTCATAGTTGTGTCCTTCATTGAAGCGGCAAACTTACTCTAGATTTTCCTTCTGACTCTACTGGTTTCATGTCCAACTCCTTTCAATGTCATGCTATACGGCTTTGGAACGCACTACCTCCCCATATCTAAGAGGCCAAAAACAAACTTCTGTTTTTGGAGTCTCCACCTTTATCCAATTGATCTATTTACTTACCTATCCTATCCTTATTGTTTCTGTATTTGTTTGATTTTTATTCATGAAATATGTATTTATTAATTGTGTATTTATCCCTATTTATACATCTTAAAATTTTTATTTGCATTATTATGTATATGTGTATTCACATGTTATATTTTTGAAACAGTAGTTTTGTCACTACCTAATTAGTCATTTTGGAGTCAACTTTCCGGTTGACTGGTAGAGAATGCCTAATGGCATTAAGTTCGCCAAATTGTTATTTATTTTGTACAATTAACAATTAAATAAATAAATAAATGTGAGGGGTAATCGGTCATGGGCAGCCACAGTGCGCTGACACGACGTTTTATCTAGTAACACCATGTTATATTACTTCGCTACATATCGGCATCCTTGCCACCAACGCTACGCTGACTTACAATACTGTGTCACTATGTTATCTTTGAAAATCTATAAATTGGTTATTGTTATCGGTCTTAACGTTCTTTCGTTTTTGGTCGAAGCTGCAGTCAGAGAAATAGAAAAATAAATGACTGCACAGCACAACTTCTCATGTGTTTCTCCCATGAAGAAAGGCCTTTGCCCAGCAATGGGACTTATACAGGCTGATGATGATGATGAAGAAGGCACAAATCTGGCACACACTACCACACACTATATAAGATGCCTGAACCTTTAAAACATTTTATCACTTTGCTCTAAAAAAATAATAAAATTTATCGAAAGGTGAACTCGCTTAAACTTTCAGTTTCCACTTTTCGTGGCCGTAATTTTCACCCTTAATAAATTTAATAAGGTCAATGCGCAGCTTATCCAAAAAAGCACTTTAAAAAATCAGCCATTTATTTGCGCCATCTGCTCGCTCCCCTTCGAAGTTTACGTAAATATTTTACACAACATTACACCGTAGAAATGACGTAGATCCCGAATCCCCCATTATTTATCCTGAGGAACATTGTTTTCCCTGGATAAGACCAAAGCCACATAGTAAAGGTTTAGGGTAACGATTTGTACTAAATTTTTACTTCAAGGATAAAAGAAAAGGATAAAAACTTACTAATTTTAAAGGATAAAAACTTACTAATTTTAAAGGATTTCGTTTTGTTTTTGCTATGACTGTTTAGAAAAATAAATATGTTACAGTTCATCATCATCATCATCATTAGCCTATATACGTCCCACAGCTGGGCACAGGCTTTCCTACATGGGAGAAACACGTGAGGAACTTGGGCCATAACACCACCACGCTGGCCCAATGCGGGTTGGTGGGTTAAAGCGGTTGCAGTAACAACCGAGACCAACAGCTTAACGCGCCTTCGAATCACGCGAATCACGGAGGAGCTCGAGATTATAAATTTTAATTGACCCATCCCGGGATCGACCATGGGGAAAGTTGCTTTGTTTTCGTAATCGAAACCAGAGCGCTCAAACCACTACGCCACCGAGCTGTTAGAGTTCACAAAACAGTATTTTTTTAATAGTTACTTTTATAAAATTATTTATTTACAATTTGTTGCTTTTTACGCGCGTGACTGCTATTGTTTTTTCCTCACACTGAGGAGACATACCTCTATCCCTCTCTTTCTCATCCAAAACAAAGTCCACGAGGTAACGCCTTGCCATGACTGTGTCACAAACTTTCATTGATTAGTGATTTTTACCTTGCAAACTGTAACCAGAAAACTTTGATTAGTGTACAGTAACTTAGACTATGTACCACTTGCGTTTTGCTTATATTTTTTTTATAAATAACAACAACAACTGGTGGTAAGCCGCCGCCTACAGACGCCTGCAGTAACAAGGAAGAAACGTATTGCAGGTGCGTTGTCATCCTGAGGCCAAAGATGACATGCCTTCCATGCATATTTTTGTAAGATCGACATTACACAACTTCTAAGGATACTCTTATAGGCAGTACAGTAACCAACAATCAGCACCGGTAGCACGATCATTATTAATGTTCATTTCGTTATCCGCTTGTAGGACGGCCTCCTATTAGATGGACAGATGATCTGGTCAGGGTCGCGGGGAACTGTTGGATGCAGGCTAGCCTCTGTTCAGCAGAGGACATCATAGACTGATAATATGATGATTATCATCGTCATCGTTTCGTCACCTGGTGGTTCTGTACTCCTAGCACGAACATTTTTAAATTTCGAATCGTAATCGTATCGTTCAGGCACGCTTAAAATTTCAAACAAAAGCCAGACAAAAGCTGACTTAACTACTCGATACGATGGCAATTCGAAATTTAAAAGTGTTCATGCTAGGGGTGCTGGAACTATTTCGAAACTTTCGTCACGTCATCGTCTCGTCATTGAGCGCGACGGTAGTATTTGTATGGGAAACGTAACAACGATAGCATGACGTCATTTTCATTTTTCTGTCAAAGATCAAAAAGTTTAATGCGGCCATCTTTAGGCCATCGTCAACGTATCGAGTAATGTTGACCATACAAAAATTTCGAATGTTCGTGCTAGAAGAACAGGTGATTCGTATATTTTGCATCTGCCAATGTGGTCTTGCCCTAAAGGACTTCGTCCCTACTTAATACAGTTGATAGATCAACTATACTGCAAAAAGAGCTCTATTCGCAACTAGGTAAGGTTGATCAAACGTCACTAAAATGTAAGGAAATTGGTATCTTGCAATATCAAGCTTTAGGTATATGTTAACGGCATCACTTTGAGAAGGCGCGTGTCATAGTAATAGTTGTGGATTATTATTGTAATATGTTGTTAGGAACTACTATTACTTTTCCTGATCGTAAAGTTTTTAACGTTTTAGATGCAAAGGAAAATACTGATTTAGAATTCAGTAGGAATCTAGATTTTGAGTTGTCATTGTCACATTTTTGCATCTCTTCTTTCTCTTCTCTCGTTTAAGCAGCCTCTACAGTATGAGATCCTGTAGAAATAAGTATTAGAGCCCGTGATTTTGCAGCATAAATGCCGGAGAAGTTTGCTTAGTCAAAGCCTTTTTCAAAAGCTTTGAAAGCTCCTAGACACATTTGAGTTAATTTAATAAACTGTGCCAAACATAAACCATAGAACGCGAAGAAGGTTGTAATGAATATAAAATAAAATAAATGTAGTTTAGTATACATCTTCGTTTGAAGGTTTCCAACCATCATGACTCTCCCGATGGCATCCCTTCAACCTTTCCATGACCGCAGTATCAACAAATCTGGTTATGCAGGCCAAAACACAAACAATTGCGCCGCTACTTACTCAGGGCTCTGTAATAGTGCACTTTCTTGACTTCGTAATCTGTCAAGCGGCGTTATACCTCTGGAGGTCTATGACAATTGAAAAATAAATTGTGTCTGGAATATGTTACTTTACGGGTTGAGAAGTATTAAATCTCTCCTGAAGCAGTTGAAAGGAAATCAAGTGCTTAGCCTAAAAAAATATTCTTCATCTGCTTGTTTCTTTTTTCATTTCATTCTTTTGGTTTTTAGCTCTGTTCATTACGTCTTCTAAGATTGAGGGTCCAAAATCTTCAGCGTTTTATTGTTGGGATAATTAAATGTTTATTATAAGAAACATAAAACTTCAGACAACATTAAATTCTATTTTTGTATTTTTATTTAATTTTATGCCAAACCAATTATCTTGAAGTTAAGAAACGGATAAAAAAAATCTTATACTGAAATTGACTAAGCAATTCGAAATAAGTTGAAGTTACAAAAATGATTACACGTTAAGAGCAATTATTCCAAAGCTGAAAGATAATAAAGCAATTCAGAACACACAGTAAGATATCCAAATATTTCCATTGACACCTGACCCGTGAAAGACGACAAAAGTAAATAAATTATTCTCTCTGCGTTGTTACCTAACGCAATTAATACCACAGAAGGTTCACTTTGAACATACCACTAAGTAAATATGAACGCACACATACAAATTTAAAACCGACTTCAAAAAACTAAAAAAGGATAAAATAATTAAATTTAAGTAGGTACTCATCACCTAGAAACTTATTATTTGGAGTCGGTACATGCGGTCAGTGTTACATTCTATTATTTTTGGAAACAACTTAGCAGTACTATACTCCTAGCACGAACATTTTTAAATTTCGAATCGTAATCGTATCGTTGACGCACGCTATAAATTTCAAACAAAAGCCAGACAAAAGCTAACGTAACAACTCGATACGGTAGCAATTCGAAATTTAAAAATGTTTGTGCTAGAGGTACTGGAGATACTTTCACATTTTTTTTATATATACAACTAGATGACAAACAAGCTGACGGCCCACCTGATGGTAAGCGGTTACTGCCGCCTATAGACACCTGCAATAACAAGGAAAAATCACTTGATATTGCAGGTGCGTTGTCACCCTGGGGCCTAAGATGAAATGCCGTCCATGCCCAATAATTACACTGGCTACCTTTCCCTTCAATCCGAAACACAGCGAACTGTTTCACGGCTGAAATAAGTAAGGCGGTGGTACTTACCCAGACGACCCTACATACGGGTCTACCACCTAGTATGGGTATTAAAAAGATTCGTTAAATCATTTGATCAATTAACATCGGAATCTGAAATCGCAGTCTCCTTCTGCCCTTGTTAATTTTGTGGTCCAACGACGGCGCGTTGAGAGTAAAAACAATTATTTCGCCTTCATATACCCATAATTAAGTGGAAAGACATGAAGGAATACTACGTATTATTTGTTTGGACGAGGTTTTTGGACTGAGATAATTAGATCTTCGGTCTTCGTTTTTTGGGTGAAATAAAACGTACATTGTAAAACTTTGTTTTACTTGCAACTCATCCAGCACTAATGTACTATAAAAATAGCCTCCTAGAGAGTTTTGGAATGAATTAATTTGTCTGAAACAGGTATTTTTAAATATCTGAAAGTTTTTATGCATGATATAATTTTTTGTTAAAGCTTTACAGAGTGTTTATCAGTTATTAGCGATAGATTCTTAATTGCACAGGAGGTGCATTTATGCAGTATCAGAAACTGATTCTCGTTATAATTTAATATTCTTTTACAATAACATTCTATCCCAAAGCAGTTAAGCATCAATAAGAGCTTATGGAGTGTGAAACGCTTCGCCGACGGATTATTTAACGACAAATCGTAAATCAAAAAGGTTGGTCATAAAAATAATTACCTTGAACCTACTAGTAGTGCCATTATTGATATTAAAATTGTTTCAATTGGACTTTGGATTCATTGCGAAACGTTGAAAGACAAAAAAAACGTCAGTGGTGCTCTTCACTATGGAGTTTGTGTTATGGGTTCAACGAAAAACATATTTGTTATTAAAGCCATGAGACGAGAGCAAAATTATTCGTGTTTATCAAACATCTTCAGCCAGAGTCCTAACTCGCTACTCCTAGCCGAAAAGCCGTAGCAAGAGGTACTGCAGTGCGATTTACTAACAGAAACCTTGGATATCGAGCTCAAAGACCACGATCCACCATTGATTATGAAGTTTGGACACAGCGCTGCGTGTGAGCGTATTCACTCATCTCTATGGCGATTACCTGTGTATGTTCGTCGCTGTTTTAGAAATGAAGTAAAATCTATATATATTGGAAGTATTTTTCTTGTGTTTAAAGTGTATCGTAATTAGCTTATTCAATATTTGACTGACTTTTACAAAAATTATAATATATAAGTTATAAAAAATACAAAATTAAAAATTTTAAGTAACCGGCGTCATTAATAATCTAGCACCATCTCATTGAGACTATTCATAAAAGCCCAAAAACGCTATATCAGCTGTAAGTTTCTAAAGAATTAAGCATTTCGCAGACTTTTTGATGGTGTAGGATCAGCTCAAGGATAGTATGTCATGGGAATGTCACCGAAGTGACAGTACACGAAATTTCAAATTAATCGGATGTGTTAAAGTTAGTAAAACCCTATTATCATGTACAAAATGAGCTGATAGTCATCAAACGCCTGAACAGATCTTAATAAATTATAGCTAAGAACCATCGTAGGCACATCAGCTTTCAAACAAAAAAACAAAATCAAAATCGGTCCATTCGTTTAGGCGCTACGATGCCACAGACAGACATACAGATACACAGATTTACAGACAGACACGTCAAACTTATAACACCCCTCTTTTTCCGTCGGGGGTTAATAAACAACTTTTCAGTTCCGGCTCACACCGTGCTCGTCGTCGAAACGCTAGTGTCGCCAACGGTTGTCAAATGATTGTCAAACGAACGCCAAAAGGTAAAACAGCGCTACCGACAGCCACAAATTTAAAGATGCTGATTTTCGAGAATTGCATAGCTAATCAGTCGGCCAGCCGGTCATCGTATTACTCAACTTATTGATTTTGTCTTCTACCCATTTTACACTTATTTCTTCTGATGATAGCTCATTATACTGACACGAAATTCGATCAAACTTGAGTGGAATTTCGTGAACTCGTGAAAATTTACTAGGTGGTAGGTCCGTATTTATGGTCGTCTGGGTAGGTACCGCCACCTTTATTATTTCAGCCGTTAAACAGTCCGCTTTGTTTCGGATTGAAGGTAAAGGCAGCCAGTGTAATTACTGGGCATGGACGGCATTTCATTTTAGGCCCAGGATGACAACGCACCTGCAATACCTAGTGATTTTTCCTTGATATTGCAGGAGTTTATCATCACCAGCCCATATACGTCCCACTGGTGGGCACAGACCTTCCTACATGGGAGAAACACATGAGGAATTTGGGCCATAGCACTACCGCACTGCGCTGGCCCAAGGCGGTTGGTGGGTTGCAGGAACAGCTGGGACCACTGGCTTAACGTGTCTTCCGAAGAACGGAGGAACTCAAGATAACAAACTTTGAGTGACCCATCCCAGGATCGACCATGGCGAAAGTTACTTTGTTTTTTGTATCGAAGTCACACAGGTGTCTATAGTCAGCGGTAGCCGCTTACCACCAGGTGGGCTATCAGCTTGTTTGTCATCTTGTTTAATAAAAAAGATAACTTCATATTCACGTTTTTGTTTAATTTAATTTCTCTTGATAATGTGTATTATTTGTCAGTTCTTCTCCAATTTTCCTGCATGAACGTCGAAGAAACTGAGCCGTGAAGCAAAAGATGTGTTAATTGAGCCCAAGCGTCCCTACTTAACGCACATCGTTGGCACTTGCCTCTTAACAAGGAGAGGCTCTTGTATTAAAATATATTTATGTACCGGCACGGTTATTGTCACGTAGATTCCAGAACTGTTACATTTTACTTCTAAAGTCAAGCTGATCTTACTTCAATAGGTTTTTTTTAAAGTATTTACTAGTTTACGGAGAATGATAAGGGGGAGCTGCCTCCAATGCTGACAGCGTAACGTTTTGTCCTATAGATACGATACCAGGCGTGCCGTATGCTCCAAATAAATATTCAACTTTGACAATACTTAAAATATTAAAGAGCGCCCCAAATTTAATAAGGTTCTGAGAATATAGTCGCAAAATTAATATGACGATAAAACTTAGCATGAAATCTTGCTTTATATATATCAATAAAATTGCTGAGCATTTAATTTTAAAGCCTTGATCATCATCATTATCACCAACCTCTAATCATCCCACTGCTGGGCATGGTACAAATGCGGGTTGGTTAAATTGGTTGTAGTAACAACCGGAACCATCGGAATTAACGTGATTTCTTGGAGCTTGAAATTAAGAATTTTGATTGACCCATCAGCGATCAATATTGGGGAAAGTGCTTTGTTTTCATAATCGAAACAAAGAGTGCTCAAACCACTACAGCAAAAATGAGCTCCAAAAACTTAACGTAGTTACCAATTCACCCAGTCTTTAAAAGGCAGATCAACTTGTTAATTATTACTGAAAAGCACTGGAAATTTGAACGGTTTTGAAATCGTCGGTTCTTTTTTCTGAAAAGAATTCCTAATAGAATTCTTTAATCGAAAAGGTCTATAAGATTCTTGATTAAAGGTGCGATTGTCGTTTGTCAGGGAATAATCATATTTACATCGCTTGAGAAAAAATATCAGATTTTTGAGGGTGTAATGAATAATCTCAGTATTTTTAGTAAATCAAACATCTCCATTTTTAATTAAGGATAATTCTTAAATTTGATATAGCAGCTGATACTGTTGAGGGTTCTTCAAAAGTTAAAAAAAATAAAACGACGCACTAAAAAAGAAGACGAAAGAAGAAGGATAGAAAGCGGTGAAGAAATTAGCAGCTTATACCTAGTGCTTCGGTGGCGTAGTGGTAATCGCTTCTTTTTTTTATTACAAAGCACGACAAATGACTCAACACCACCTGATGTGAAGCGGTAAGAAGAGTCCATATGCGAAGACAGTGCAGTTCAGACACTGCTCTAGCCGCCTCCACCTTGCCGGTCTGTAAGGTGCTTTTTCACGCCTCTTTTGAAGGAACCCATGTTATAGGAAGAAGAGAACACATGTGCCGGTCTGGCCGGAAATCAGGAGACGCGGGTTCGAGTCCCGCCTGGAGCATATATTTTTTCATCGTTTTCTTTCATTATTTGTAATTGTAACTATATACTAATTAAAAAATATTTGAAAATATAGTCATCTATAGTTGGGAACAGATCATCAAGGCATTCTGTTTAAAGTCAAATTATTAAAAGTCACTCTAAGCCCCTATATCGAAACTCCACACCGTTTTGATACCAAAAACATATCAGGACGTGTTACAACATACTTTTCGCGAAACCCCTCGCTTTACTCAACTTTTATTCCATTGTTCGCATCCTTCACAAACAAAATTAATGCAATCCGCTTTAGGGAAGTGTTCACCATAATCGCAGCTTAAAAAGGTTTCAGCCCTGATACAGGGTGACCTTGGAGGTCAAGAGTCCCCGTTGACCTTGATCGGCTTGCGTGACAGTAGAGGGTTAAGTGTCTTGTTATTTTTATCGCTAGGTCAATGGACACTGAAGGCAGGGATGTGGTTGTAGCTAGTTATGGTTTTCGGCAGGATGTTTTGATGCTTGAAAATGGATAGTGAATGTTCCCATATTTTTAGAAAAGCAAATATAATAAGTTGCAGAATATAGTTAGATGATTTGGAAGATTCTCCTTGATATGATTATTAAATTCTATCCTGATATAACAAAAGTGATTATGATAGTTTCTCAGAAAATTAATTTGGGAGTTAATTTTAGTCCTGAAGAAAGAATTCGAAATGTTACAAATATCCAAGACGAGAAACCTACTTGGAACAATTTTTGATAAATGATATACAAATTATTAAAACAGTCTCTCTCCATTACTGATAAGAGACAAAATGTGTTTTCTCTTCTCTTTCTCTAGGACAAAGAGAGAGACAAACTTTGTCCTCTCCCATGTAACATGCTGCGCGAGATTCAGCGATCGCCGTGATGACATTACATGACCAGCATATGGCAATTTAGAATTGTAAATGTACTCATAATTTTATTCATAACATAAAAATATTCATATTATAATATTATTATACTCTGAACTTACAAGTACTTGGAATAACAATATGAATTTTCTTTTTCTTCATCTTTCTTTTGTCTAGCATTAGACATCTTTCGACTGAAATTTTTGATGATGTCGATCGGTTATGCGCTATAAGATAACGCCCACGTGACACCCAACCTCACAATGTCGAAACTCGAAACTAATATTTTTCATCACCAGAACGAGTATTTCTAAATGTAATTTTAATCTTACTATACAACAGATATCTAGTAGTGTTAATTTCATGTTGAATGTTTCAGTAATGTGTGTGATGAAGAACGGAAATAAACATTTTATCTATCTATTATATTAGGTACCGGCTTGAATCGGGCTGAGGATTTAAGTCATAATGAAGATGCACTCTACTTTATGTTAGGCCAGAAGAAAGAGGCTTATGCCATTCACATTCATAATATTCCCGATCGACTGTTCTTATCCTCCTTTCGTACAGCAAAACAGACAAAGCCTTACATTTTCAGTAAATAACGTACATTGTGGATTGAACGAGAAAATAGTCCGTAAAAAACTACGTAAAAGCCACCATAATGGAGTCCATTTACTACGCTTTCAAGTCTTGGATAAAATGGCCGATTTTGAGTTTTCGGCGTTCTTTATGTTTTTATTATAAGACGTGATTCGTAGATTACTTTTACTTAATTCGTAACTTAGACAATCAAGCAGAAACCCAAATCTTTTTAATTAAAGATAAAGAAAATGTTGTATAAAAAATGGTAACAATTGACAAATGAAGTCTTAACGGAATAGAAAAAGCGTTGGGAAAGTTAAGGTTGCAATAAAGACCCAGTTATTGTGAAAATCGAGGAGTTCGGTGGCGTATTGGTTTGAGCGCTCTGGTTTCGATACGAAAAACCAAGCAACTTTCGCCATGGTCGATCCTGGGATGGGTCCATCAAAGTTTGTTATCTCTAACCCCTCTGTGCTTCGGAGGACACGTTAAGCCGTTGGTCCCGGTTCATTCTGCAACTGCTTTAACCCACCAACTCGCATTGGTCCAGCGTGGTGGTGTTATTGCCCAAACTGTTTCTCACTGTGTTTCTCCCATTTAGGAAGGCCTGTGCCTGTTAATATTATAACAAAATAACATCACTAATGTAACTACTAGCGCCATCTGTTAGTAACTCATGTGTAACTTATATAATAAAAACAGTCTATGCAAATGTCACTCTGCGTATTATTATCAGGTTATGGGCGAACGCAATTAAAAATCAATATTTAGTTAAAAAAAACCGTGTTATACTGTGTTTATTGTTTAAAAATGACGACGAACTACATAGCTAACATTCCAAAGTTGAAAGGGCGCGAGAATTATGAAGATTGGTGTTTTGCAGTGCAAAATGTGTTGGTGTTAGAAAACATGGCATCGGCCATTACTGAGATGTTACCGGTTTCACCTACGACAAGTCAAACAAATGAAGATGCTAAAGCTAAGGCGAAACTAGTTTTAACAATCGATCCATCACTTTATGTACACATAAAGCACGCAGCAACAACCTATGATTTATGGAACAAGTTGAAGAATATGTTTGATGATACAGGCTATACAAGGAAGATTGGCTTGTTGCGTAAACTCATCAACATTCGACTTGAAAATTGCGACTCGATGACTCAGTATGTTACTCAAATTGTTGAAACAAGCCAGAGACTTCAAGGTACAGGCTTTAAAATAACAGATGAGTGGATTGGTGCATTAATGTTAGCAGGATTACCCGAAAAATATGGTCCCATGTTAATGGCCATAGAACATTCGGGAATAGATATTTGTGCCGACGTCATTAAAACAAAGCTGTTGGACATGTGCAGTGAAGTTGGAACTGTTTCGGACTCGGATAATGCCTTTATTGCGAAAAGTACGCAACGTATGAAATATGGCCATACCTTTAAAAGTAATCATAAACATGCGACAGGAGAAACATCAAAAGGTGTTAAAATCATAAAATGCTATAAATGTAAGCAAACAGGACACTATAAAAACCAATGTCCTGGTTTCGAAACTAGCAAAAGAAAACAATCCAACGCCTTTAGTGCTATTTTTTTGAGTGGAAAATTTAACTGTGAAGATTGGTATATAGATAGCGGGGCCAGTAAACACATGACAGCAAAACAAGTATATATTGTGAACCCATCATATAAATGTGAAACCAAAGAGATTATTGTTGCTAACAAAACATGTGTCCCAGTGCTGTGTTCTGGTGATGTAAACATCATTACAGTTGCAAATGGTGAAGAATATGACATCACAGTTTCAGATGTATTGTGCATACCCAGTTTAACAACAAACTTGCTTTCAGTGAGTCAGTTGATTGAGAACGGCAATAATGTAGTTTTTAAAGAAAACTTTTGCTATATTTATAATCAACAGAAAACTCTGGTTGGAAAGGCAGAATAAGTAGAAGGTGTGTACAGATTATACACTAAGAAAACAGAACAGTTATTGGCAGCCACAGCGAAGGCCTCTAGTGAAACTTGGCATAGACGATTCAATCAATCAATCAATCAATTTATCAATCAATCAATTTATTTCTTTCTTTCACAAAATACATAAAATAACCTTAGTCACTATTATTTAAGTAGCACTATTGTATTTGTGAAGAGACTAGTTCCTGAAATAGGTTCCAAAGGAACCTGTGCCACAGGTTACTAGGCCCCTCCCGCAGATAAATATGCACACAATTTCACAAGACTAAGAGGTAGCACAGGAGGCGGTACAGTTCAATTAAAATGAAATAAGAAACAAACTAAACACAACTTAAATACTTAATTATAAAAATATACCTTTATACTCGTATACATAAACAATATAAGTAAAACAGGGGCCTGAACTTAGAAATCTATTGTAATAATACTTAAATCTAGTGTGTGTGTGTGTGTGTTTGTGTGTATGTGTGTGTTAGAGTGTATGCGTGCGTGTGTGTGCATGTGAGTGTATATTAGTGGGTGGGTGTTTATGTGTTTATGTGTGTATGTGTGTATGTGTTCACAGAATAACGGGAGTAAAATTCTCGAGGACAACAAAAGGCGGGGAGAGTAATTTGTAGGCAATCAGTTACGGCATAATTTTTGCTTTTTCTCACAAAAGCCAAGGTTTTTCGTTGCTTATTTAAAAGTCATAAGGAGGCCTTCCGAAGAAGGATAATCTAGCGTTTTGAGATATTGGGTGACTAAGGCTTTGCAGTGGAGTTTGCTAAGAGGGTATATATTGAGAGTGCTATTTAGTTTGTTGTATAGGAACGGTCCAAGGAAGCAGAAGAAGTTGTGTGAGGTTGCCTTGTTTAGTGGGTGGGTTGTGCAAACAGCTCCCTTTCTCCGTTTGCCACTCATTAAGTCCTTGGCATAAGGTAACTGCGAATGTTGTCTCAGAATAATAGACAAAATGAAGGACTGCCTCACTGTAAGCACATCCCAATGTTTGTACACCTCGGTCGTGGGATGTCGAAAAGGGAACCCTGCCGCAACTTTGAGTATGGCACGTTGGGCTCTTTCTACTTCAAGCAGGTGAGTTTTTGCCACGCCACCCCACGACGAAATGCAATACACCACCAGAGACTGGCATAGCGCATAGTACACCATCTTAATTGTGTGTCTGTCTGCAACATGTCTTAGGGACTTAAAGATATAAATTAGCTTACGGAGTCTTGGTACAAGCATTTCAATGTGTGGTTTAAAGGTTAGCGTTTGGTCTATTATGACGCCTAAGTACTTAATACTTTCCACCCTTTCGAGGGCGGGACAGTCACATCTAGGCAGATTAAAAGCACACTCATGTGCTATAACCTTCATATCAGCTGATGGTAGTTGGTTAGTTTTGAGTGCAAACGCTACACACTTAGTTTTGCTAACATTTAGGGTTAGGAGGTTAGAACTTAACCATTCTCTCACCATGTTAAGGCCAATTTGAGCTTTTCTAAAGGTGTTCTCCCAGGTATCTCCGCTGAAGAAGAGTGCTGTGTCATCGGCAAATGTAAAAATCTTGCCTCCCTTGAGTTGGAGTTGACACAAGTCATTAACATAGACGAGGAAAAGCGTGGGAGAGATAATGCTGCCCTGCGGCACCCCGAAAGTGACACGGGCATCATCACTCATCCATTGGTCTATTTTCGTTCGCTGGGTTCTTGGGACCCATTGGGTTCTTGGGACGATTGGGACACATCAACAGTACTAGTTTAAACAAAATGAAGAATGGAGCTGCTGAAGGTATCTCATATACAGATATAGCAGACATAGACAAATCTGTGTGTACTGTGTGCTGTAAGGGGAAGTAGGCTAGACAACCTTTTCAGCCTAGCTCGACAAAGACACAGGAAGTTTTAGAACTGGTACACTCGGATGTGTGCGGTCCCATGGAACATTTGTCCATTGGAGGATCCAGATACTATGTATTGTTTGTGGATGACCACAGCAGAATGGCTTTTATATATTTTATGAAAACAAAGTCTGAAGTATTTAAAATTTTTAAACAATTTCAGTCAATGTTAGAAAAACAGAAAGACAAGAAAATTTAAATTCTAAGGACAGATAATGGTGGTGAGTACTGCAGCCAAGAATTTGAGCAATATCTTAAGCAACAAGGAATAATACATCAAAAAACTAATGCCTACACACCTCAGCAAAATGGGGTGTGTGAAAGGATGAATAGATCACTAGTGGAAAAGGCTAGATGTCTAATTTTTGATGCTGATTTACATAAAAAATTTTGGGCAGAAGCCGTAAATACCTCTTAATATTTAAGAAATCGGTCAGTTGTTACCGGATTAAATAATATGACTCCATATGAAGCTTGGACAGGAAGCAAGCCTAACTTAAGCCACGTCCGTATTTTTGGAAGTAAGATTATGATGTACATTCCTAAAGATAAGCGCTTAAAATGGGATGTAAAAGCTAAAGAACTAATTTTGGTCGGCTATGCAGACAATGTGAAAGGTTATAGGGTTTATGACCCAGAAAATAACTCTGTCACCACTAGCAGAGACATTATTATAATGGAAACAGCAGAAAGTACAGTAGATATTCCAATTGAGTGTTCAGTTTCAGCAGAGGTAGAAAAATGTGAGGAAGAAGAGGGTAACAGAAATAAAGATAACACAGATACTGATGTTGAATGTGAGGATAACGATACCACATATGTCACCAATGGAGATTAATTTAAGGTTAGAAAAATCTCAGGATAGTTGTGATAAAAAATTTCCATATAGACAACTGATAGGTAACCTAATGTATTTAGCTATTCTAACCCGACCAGACTTAGCTTATAGTGTTTGTTATCTCAGCCAGTTCAACAATTCATATGATGAAACTCATTGGAAACACTTAAAAAGAATTTTAAAGTATTTAAAGGGAACTAAAAATTATGGTCTAGTTTTTACTAAAGATAAATCTTGTATAGAGGGATATGTTGATGCAGACTGGGGCTCTGACTTAAATGATAGAAAATCTTTTTCTGGGTTTTGTTTTAAATTGTCAGGATCAGTTATTTCTTTTGAATGCAGAAAACAAAGAAATGTAGCCTTGTCCTCAACAGAAGCCGAATACATTTCTATGTCAGAGGCTAGTAAAAAGGCTATTTATTTAAAGAACTTATATTTTGAAATTTTAGGTAGTTCAGAAACTATTACTTTATATAATGATTGTCAAAGTGCACAAAAACTAATTTTGAATCCAATATATCATAGAAGGTCTAAACATATAGACATTAGGTATCATTTCGTGAGAGAAGCAGTTGCAAATAAGTTTATAAAAATTGATTATTTAGAAACTACTGAAATGCCAGCAGATATTTTTACAAAAAGTTTGGGATCTATAAAGCATAAATATTTCACAAAAAGACTTGGCATATTACCTGTATCAAAATATATAAAGTATGTATGATTTCGTTAAGCGGAGGTGTTAATATTATAACAAAATAACATCACTAATGTAACTACTAGCGCCATCTGTTAGTAACTCATGTGTAACTTATATAATAAAAACAGTCGTATGCAAATGTCACTCTGCGTATTATTATCAGTGGCCAGCAGTGAGACGTATATATGATGATGATGAATTATAAAAATTGATCTTTGATAATTATAATACTTAAAAAAGGCAAATAGAAAAAAATGCTTTACTTAATCCTTTTAGAACCCCTAAATAGCATTAAACAAAATATGATTATTCATCCCGTACCAGCCAGTGCTCACAAACAATGGAACTTTGTTTGCTAGTACTACACATTTGTAATGACCGTAACCAAGGGAACACAGCCTTCCCGTGACCACGACCGCTGTAAAGTAATAGAAACGTCTGATAAAAAGCAATAAGGAAACATCTAATTCAACGCGAGTTAGATCCAGTAAAGTGGTTTTATTTCAATTGCTATTTGTTGATGACTTTGTCTTAGCTTTGAATACCAACGTAGTTACAAAATTTATAAAATTGATATCACACAAACGAAAATTTGGAATTTTAAGCATAATATTATCTGTTACTTATCGGTTCATCCTGTAATCCTATCTGGCAGTTAGAATTCATCCTTATTTTGTACGTTGTGGTTCTGATTAATTTGTAGTATTAGGTATTCGGGAATGGTCGATTATATCACTGGTCATTTGGAGTGATGGTATCTTTAGAGATTTTATTCGCTTACATAAACAATCTAAAGATTTTTGTTGCCTTTTGACTAATTTTGTTATAAATCAAGATATTATAATGACAATAATATTAAAACACCAGTGAACTGCAGCTCATTAAACATAACGATAACAGAGTAAATGAAGCGTGACATACACAATAAATTTTTGGATGGTTTCCTTGGTAATAAATCCAAAACTTCTTAGTTATCTGTAGAATCAGCTTTAAAAAGCACATGGAATATAGTTGATTTTTTTTTTGTCTAGGTCATTCTTGGATAATTCCTGTGCGGAAGGGTTTGCTACAGTCATTGTCACTCGCTGGAGGAGTGTGACTAAACGTACAGCTTTGGAACTTTTATATATTCGAAATTCGCAAACGTGATTCAGGCAGTCTCACTACATATTGTGGCGTTTCTGTGTGATATCTTGGCTCCGTGTTTGAATTGTACTTTTTGCTGATCTACAGTTTCATACTTACTCGATACTAGCTGCCTTTATAAAATTCTAGCAAAACTTCTATATATTTTTCTGATAAAAGACCCCAATAATATATCCGAAGAAGCTAAAGGTCCGATTTTGGGAGATAGCGTAAAGCGGATAAGTGGAGCTAAAACTTCGGGAGATTTAACTTTATTGGAGTTGGGAAGCTCTGATAAGGGTATTAATGGTTCCAAAACTATTAGGAAACGACCTCACTAAATCAAATTCAATTACTTGACTTACTATTAGTTTCTTGCTTAGCTTAGAGATTATTCTACAGAACAATGCTACAATAGCAAAACAATTTGTTGTTGCTACGCTATCTGCTCTTAAATTCTTAATTCTTTCCTTTTCACACACACATTAGTAGATTTTTTACTTCTTAAACACTCGGTGGATATGAATGATTTCCTTAATTGATTAACGCCGAGCTACTATAATTCAAATTATCAAACTAGGAATGGATATTTTAAACTATGATGTTGTATCCTTTGATGACCGGTTCTTTAATGGAAGCAACAATGGATGCGACGTCTTACTGTCCACTAAGGATGAGTTTGTGATCAGTGATAATCAAGTATTATTCGTAGTAATAATTGTTTCAGTTAGGTATGTGTTGATGCATATGATTGCGGACACATTTGAAAATGTTGACGAATTCATGGACCAATAATTACTTGATATTTTGACATTCATTAATTTTACGATTATCACTGTCCACTATATTCACGTTATCGATGATATAGGGATGGGATAGGATTAAAACTTGTTACTTCGTACAGGTCAAGAGGTTCTGATGAAAATCCAGTTCCTCTAAAAGTAGTTTCAGAACCGCAAGAGCTTTATAAAGCACTAAACCAAAGCTAAGTAGTTATTGGAAAAAAATAACCATAACATTTTATAGCATGATGTCCGTGATAAGGATGAGAATCTTCTAGAATCAGTATATGAAGAGATGAGCTTATATGATATGGATGTGGTAAAATAGGTAATCTGTCAAGCGGCGTTAGATTTCTTGAAGTCTATCGATTGTGACTGGAATCTGATGCTGGACGGGTTAAATATTTTTACTAATAAAAAATCAAAACAAGAAAAATTTTACGTCCTCAGGCGGGGATCGAACCCGACAGCTCTATCCATCTGAGCTACCCAGAACATGGGATATCCCTGTGAAATTCTTCTAGTCTAGATATTTATTAGTAAATAGTTTTTTAAACATTTATCACCATCATCATCACCAGCCTATATATGTCCCACTGCTGGGCACAGACCTTCCTACATGAAGAAACACATGAGGAGTTTGGGCCATAACACCACCACGCTGGCCCAATGCGGGTTAGTGGGTTAACGGCTTAACGTGCCTTCCGAAGCACGGAGGAGCTTAATTATGGAATTATTCTATGGGGAAACAGCACGGACGCTCCTTCTTTATTTATTCTTCAAAAAAAATTGGTTCGTATTATTGTTAACTTGGAGCAGACTGAAAGTTGCAAACCGTTTTTTCAGAAACATGAAATCCTTTCTCTTCCGTGTATATTTTTGAGATATGTAAGTTTGTCAGAAAACATGCTGAGTTTTACACAAAACATGATGATGTACAATTAAAATATTCATTAAGACATAAAAACAAATTAGAAGTTCCTACTGCACGTCCTCATTTATGTTCATCTAGCACATATAACATGTCAATAAAGATTTATAATAAATTTCCTGAAAAATTAAGAATAGAAAAAAATAGTAAAAAATTTATAAAACTGTTAAAAGAAATGTTAATTAATAAATGTTACTATAGTCTTCAAGAATATATTAATGACAAAATACAATAATTATATATAAATTACCTTAATTATTTAATATCTTGCGTGCATATTAAAATAAATAATAATGTATATTTTTTTATAGAAACTATACGTCCTCCTCTCCTCTTTCAATTTGCGATACCCGACAGGGTCCATAATTGTACATTTTATATGTATAAACACCTTTTGTAAACATTATGGTTGCAATAAAGTATTGAGTATTGAGTATTGAGCTCGAGACTAAAAATTTGATTGACCCATCCCAGGACCAACCATGGCGAAAGTTGCTTTGTTTTCGTAATCGAAACCAGAGCGCTGAAACCACTACGCCACCAAGCTACTCACGCCACCGAGCTCCTCAAAACATTTATAATTATGTTAAAAATCAAAATTAAAGAATAAATATTTTTAAATAAATTTTGGTAATACGGACGGACGGTGGGGCGTTAAGGTTCTGGAGTGGCGACCGCGTACAGGAAAGCGCAAAGTAGGACGGCCTCCCGCTAGATGGACAGAGGTCAGGGTCGCGGGGATACGCTGGATGCAGGCTGCGCAGAACCGTTTTATTTGGAGATCGATGATGATGATGAATACCCTCATTTAATTTTAATTAATTTATAAGTCACACGATTGGAAATCAACAAAAAAGAAGGCCTTTTTCAAGAAGGAAGGGCAAGGGCCCTGAACAGACTAGCTAAGAAACTGAGCGAGGTTTTTTCTCTTTTATAAATAAGTAATATTAATATTCCAATAAGGTCGTAATTCTGCCACAAAGTTTTATTTTAATTGTACATCTGATCAAAATTACTACAGTGCTATTTCCGATAAGGAAACAGGACTTACGAAAGGAGGCCACTTAGCAGGAGAGGCAGGTTAAGGTGACTTTCCACTAGATGAACTGATCCAAATTCTATGCGTTGATTCTGTAACGAATCTCGCACCTCACTTCGCAAACCACTTCGAATTCAACTGTCAAATAGAGCAATTTTTCATGCAAAAATTGCTCTATTTGACAGTTGCATTTGAAGCCAAACTATCTTCGACTGTTAAATAGATAGGATATTTACTACGACCTTTTTAGTAAATATCCTATCTATTTAGCAGTCGAAGATAGTTTGGCTTATCATGAAGAAAGAGATCTTCTTACATCTTGAATGGAAGCTGCCCAAATAAAATAACTTTATGTATATGGATTTTTTTATGCCGGCATTAGGTTAAAAATAAAAGCGTAATTGAAAAAAAAACTGGCGATTGGTTGGAGTCAATCGTTTGATGCCTAAAGCGTCTCATCAATTCATGAACATTTTATGGCATTGTAATTAAATAAAAAATAGGTAATTTTGGTACTTCCCACATCAGCAGCACAAAGATAAAACTTTCAAAAACTTTCGAAATGATATTTCAAAAAACTAATTATCACTGATTATAATAGATATCAATCCGCATTGGGCCAGCGTGGTGGTGTTATGGCCCAAACTCCTCATGTGTTTCTCCCATGTAGGAAGGCCTGTGCCCAGCAGTGGGACGTTTATAGGCTGATGATGATGATGATAATAGATATAAACTGTGTGTGACATACAACTCAAATAACAATTGGGATATATTTACCGACTTACCACAACTATTTCTTAAAAAAACTTATAATCAGCATTAACGATAAGCTTTTTATGAAATAGTTTTGGTTTAATTTTATTAAATTGTGCCTGGGCACAATATTAAATTTATATTTCGCACCAAACGTAGCCTTGTTGGTACACTTATTGTCTCACGAAATATGTTTGTTTTTTGAATTGTATTTATTATTAAAATACAATTACTATCAGGTCTTGTTGATAGCATGTTCTGCAATAAATGCTTGCTTTAAAACAAGAATGGAATGAATTAAAAAAAACAAGTTGCCACAAGGAAAAAATATTGAAATGTTGCCATTAGTTAAATTAACATATCAAAATAAATATTTTAGTAAATTTGTACGGGTGAAATTATTGTAAAATATTTATTTCCCTTTATGTATTGTACAGAGAGACACACAAACCACAAACAATAAAAAATACAAAAAAAAATAAAACAGTGCCCGCAATGGTAAATTATCACGACAAAACTGTATCGTTATTTATTCCGAGCTGAAACCGCAAGCAATATGAGAACGGAACCGCATTGTTTTTGTTTACAATTAATATTATCTACTTACTCTGCTACAAACATTAATGTAAGCCAGAAAAACAAGAAAATAAAATAGCTTTTCGCCTTATCCTTAGTAGATCTGCGGATTGTGAAAGGTCGCGGATTCGCATCCCACCAAATGACATAATAGTAACAAGTTTATTGTTACTATTATGTAATTTGTCAAGATTTTTTAATCATTGCGGTAAATGTAATAATATCAGAAACTTCTGCCTTCGAAACTAGGACAATCCTGTATCTAACTCGGCTACCATTCCTCCTATATTTACGATTCTTATGTCTGTACCTTAATTACTAATCATCAATAGCCAGCTTGTTGCGATATAATTACAATATAAAAAACAATAAACCTAACTGAACAATTAATAAAATACCTATATCTAACTCTAACTACATTTGTTATAACTAGTCTAGACACTTTTCTAGACTGTATCAAGTACAAAAAAAGAAAAATAATAATGAGTAAAAAGAGAGTAATAAAGAATGTTTTTTTCACTCGAATTTGTAACCTACCAAAGGAGCACCTATCCCTTACAGAAGACCGCAACAAAATAATACTAATACCTCTAATTATTTCTGCAGTAAACAAAGTCGCTAGAGCCCAGGGAGTCTTTGCTGTGAAAATAACACTTAGTCTTGATTTTTACAGGTTCTAGGAACGTCGCCTCCTTCTGCGAGTATTATCACGCAGAAGGCAGCCGAGAGGAAATGGGAAAAGCAGGGTGGCCGTGAGAAGGCGGGCAATGAACACCATGTCGTCGCCCAGAGTGAGACAGCGAAGCCGGGCCAGTTTCACCGGATCACTTACCACCAACAGACAAATTCATAAGACCACTCATAGGTACGCCAGCCCCCTTATTCTCAACTGTCGGAAAATTATCGAATTTCGGAAACTCTATACCTGTCACTTTTTATCGCTATCCGTCAAAGCGAGACAGCATGTGACTTTTCGAAACGTGATCCGACAGTTGAGAATAAGGGGGCTGGATGCCTGGGAGTGGTCTGGTGAATAGCGCGAAAGGCAAGCCAATCCAGGAGTTTTAAAGCCTATTCCCAGTGCCAATTTAGACCCTGTCAGTGACCATTGAGACACAGGGTCTAAATTGCATTCTAAAATGCATCGCCAGCAGCGGGTAGGTCCAACAGTGGAATTATCCGGTTAAAAAGTGCTAGGAGTCTATAGGCTATGGTGACCTTACCATCATCAACGCTTGCGTGTCTGTCTCCTTTATTGTAAATAAAAAGGAAAAATAAATAAACGCACGGAGAAAAAAGTGAAGAGAAAAAAGCCCACGACAACCTATTTTATCGAAAACAAATAACACGTGACCTAAAAATCACATAAACAAACAATGCCACCCTATATTTGTATATTACCATCAAGGGAATTCGAATGTGAACATCAAATATAGCGCCAATTTTATCTCTGCTTTCCCAATGTGCGAATCCATTGACTTCGAAATAAATTCTGTTGCGTTATAAAAAAATAATGTTATGGACGATAATTTCACAATAAACGATCGCTTTGCAAATTGTAAAATTTTGCACAGTCATCGTGCAAACTTTACAATTTGTATCTGTTTTTTAAGAATGTCGCTATTCTTTTTTCTACATTTTTGAAATAAAATATGGCGGCTTTGTTTATTTTTAGATGTTTGCATTCAATACGACCGTCAACATGTTGGCCCTTATTACTGAGAACGGACTTTAATTAATGTCCAAGCTTTTTAAAATAGCACGGCAGACTTGATAACTTACTTAAAAATATTATGCAAGTCGTTTTTATTTTTATAGGTATGTTACATCTGAAAATTGAATCAAAAATCAGACATGCATTTATTTATCTTATTTACTCATCATCATCAACATCATCACCAGCCTATATACGTCCCACTGCTGGACACAGGCCTTCCTACATGGGAGAAACACATGAGCAGTTTGGGCCATAACACCACCACGCGGGCCCAATGCGGGTTGGTGGGTTAAAGCGGTTGCAGTAACAACCGGGACCAACGGCTTAACGTGCCTTCCGAAGCACGGAGGAGCTCAAGATTAACCTTTGAGCCGGCAAGGCGGCTAGAGCAGTGTCTAAATTGCACTAGATGTCTTTGCATTTGGACTCATAATTGCCTTGCTCCGTATAAAAAACTAATAAGTAGGAAAAGATAGTTTTACAAAAAAGTTTTTAGTAAACTCGTAGTCCGTAAGAATATTTTTTCCCGTCCGCACAAATTGCGTCAATGGAGCCGTGCCGCAAGAGATTGCATCACACCACTGCAGTTTCGAAGCCTGGTGCTTTTTCATTAGCCAAATGCATTCAGTTTGTCTGAAAAATTTGACGCTTGTTGATAGATAAGGAAGTAAAACTGTGTACACTTGTTTTTTATACTGCTATCTTTTATATGTATTTAAATATAATTACAGTGACATTTATATCTTGCAATAAGCTCTAATAATATGTACTAATAATAATAAGTACCTGCAGTTATTATCTCCTTTCTACTCAGCTGATTTAGAGACACATAATATTTCACTGTTTTATCAACATATTACACTACACAATGGAAGATTTTAAGGGAAGTCTGGAATCCCTGTCACAAGCATTTTCGGCAAGGATGACAGCTTTTGAGAACGAGCTAAAGAAGAAAGACACGCCTCATCAGCCAACACTTGCTTCACTTACTTCTGAGTACGAGATTTTCCGTACTTTTGTAATGACAACTTTTAAGAATCTCGAGATGCAAGTGGATATCTTAAGGCAGGAGTGTGACAGCATGGAGATGCGAAGTCGTCGTGGAATGTTGCTTGTTCATGGTGTTCCTGAGCAGAGTGATGAGGACCCAGCTGAGGCGTTCTTGAGTGTGGCCGTTAAGCACCTGTCAAGGGTTCATCTGTCAAGAGAAGATCTGGGCCGTGTAATGCGCTTGGGCCGTGCACGCCAGGACAAGCCTAGGCCATTGCTGGTAAGGTTTCACTCGGAAGCAATTCGTGATAATGTTTGGTATGCCCCGACTGGTCTCAAGAGCTCTGGTATAACCATGTCTGAGTTCCTCACAAAGATTCGGCACAGTATTTTCAACTTTCAACTTTCAACTTTATTGCTTTTCCACAATGGTCTTAAGGTCTAAATAAAATATTTTGTCTGTACATCATGGACCCTGTCGGGCACAGCAATTAGAAGGGAGGAGGATATTGTGTCATTGAATTTATTACTTTTCAAATTACTATCTTTCATTCTTCTGATATTGTTAACTAATTTATGTCATTATTTATTTTATTAATCGTTTATTATATTTTGTTATGTTTATTAATATGTTACTAATATTATTATAATATACCTATATTATATTTAACACAATTTGGCTGTCCCAAAGAGAAAAAAAAAAAATTTGAATCAATTTATAGTTATTATAATATAAATATTGTGCAATTTTATAATTAAATTAAATGTTTGATTACCTAATTTCATGTCAATTATATAGATTTTTAAATGCGTTTAATTTGTTAGCTCTAAATTGTCATCAAAGTAATCTTGTAGTGTATAGTAGCTTTTGAATATAAGTACAGTCTTCAATTTTTTGTAAAATTTATTATCATTTGCTATTGCTTTAAGCGCACTTGGTAGTTTGTTAAATATTCTTACAGCCATTACTAACGGGCTACTAGAGTGCAACTTTAATTTCGAAGTGGGCAACATTAACCTTGTTTTAGTTTTTTGACGCAAGGCGTACTTTGTTGGCAAGTCCTGTCTACTAGCAAAAAAATATGGATACTTCTTTACAAATTTACAAATTTCCAATATATACATGCATGGGATAGTTAAGATCCTCCTACTTTGAAAAACGGGTTTGCAGCTGTCAGTTTGTTGTATGTTTGCTATGATACGTACCAACTTCTTTTGTTGTATAAAGAGAGCTGGTGCATCTTTGCTATTTCCCCATAAAGCAATGCCATAGCTTAGCCACGCGTGAGCATATGCGTAATAAGCAGCTAGTGCCGTTTTTTCATCGGTATATTTTTTTATTTCACGGAGGCCGTATGAAAATCTGGATAACTTTGAAAGTAACTTATTTATATGAGGTTTCCAGTTAATATTTTTGTCTATAGTTAGTCCAAGAAACGAATATTCATCAACGGGTTCTAAGTTCTCGTCACAGTAATTGAAGTTTATTTTTAATGTAACTTTTTGATAGGGGTGGAACGTCAATAGTTTTGTTTTTCTAAAGTTAATTTTAAGGTTATTGTAATTCATCCATGTGGTTAATTTGTCTAGAATTAATTTAATTTTGCCATTTATATCAGTGTTGTTTTGGCACGAAGTAAGTACCGAGACATCATCCGCAAACAACACGCAATGATCAGTCATGACTTTAGGTAGGTCGTTTATATATATTAAAAATAATAGACATCCGATCACACTTCCTTGTGGGATGGATGCGTTTGTAGTTTTACATTCTGACCGTACATTTAAGATTTGCGATGTTTCTTTCTCATAATAATCAATATCAACATATTGTTTCCTATCTTTTAGATAAGACGTTATCCATTTATGACTTTGGCCGCGTATTCCTATATTATATAATTTTTCTAATAAGATATTATGTTGCACCCTATCATATGCCTTCGACATATCAAGGAGTATTCCGACTGCGTATTTTTTGCTATTTAGTATATTATAAACTTCTTGCATGAATTTGAAAACTGCCAAGACAGTAGAACGCTTTTTCCTAAAACCATTCTGGCTGTCATCTAAAACAGCATATTTTTCGCAGAATTTATAAATACGGTCATACATACATTTTTCAAAAATTTTCGATGCAGTAGGTAAAAGTGCAATTGGTCGATAGTTATCTATGTTCGTCTTATCATCTTTTTTATGTATAGGTTTTATGATTGTTCTTTTTAATATATCTGGAAACCGGCCCTCCTCAAAGGACTGATTTATTAGCAGAGTAAACGGAAAAGTCAATTCTTCTGCACATTTCTTTATCAATGAGGGTGGCAACTCGTCGATTCCGTAACTATTCTTATTTTTAAGATTTTTTATGTGTTTATATATTTCACCACAGTCTACAGGGCTGAGAAACATAGAATTTACGGTCGAATGCCTTGTGGGGGGATCATATGCCTGACATATATTATTATATTCTGTAATCTGTCCTATAGATGTAAAATAATCATTAAACATATTAGAAATTTTTTTGGGGTCAGAGGTGATTTTATTATGTTCTTTTAAATTTATATTACACTTTTCGTATTTTTGAGTTTTATTTGTATTTTCATTTATAATTTTCCACATTGTTTTGATTGTATTAGTAGACTTTTCCATTCTGCGTTTATTACTTAACTTTTTAACATATACTATTAATCTTTTTAGTATTTTTTCATATGTTTTATAATATCTTTGAAGCGTTTTATCATTTAACTTGTGCGTAAGAATTTTTAGAAGTCTTTTATTTCGACATGAAGTTTTTATTCCTAATGTAAGCCAATTTTTTTTTATTTTTGTTTTTAATTTTATTTTGCACTTTGGAAAGCAAGTATCAAGAAGTTTAATCAATGTTTCATGAAAATTTTGATAGCTTTCATTAATATTTTTAGAGTGAAGGAAAAGTAGTTGCCAATTTATTGTACATAGTTTATGTTTAAAATTATTTATATTGTTAGCGTTAAATAATCTTTTATTTAGGCACCATGTTATTTTTTTCTGACTTTGTTCTACACGCACCTGGATTGTAGTGCCTGCATGGTCAGAGAAGCCCAGCTCTTCCACATAGGCTAAGAGATCAAAGCCGTCAAAGTTTGTGAAGATTAAGTCTAAACATGTTGATGTTGTTTTTGTGATACGTGTTGGTTTTGTTATGTGTTGTGTGAATCTACTTTCAGACATTATATTTAATAATTGTCGTTTTTTTAGAGAATTACCTAAAACGTCTATGTTTATATCTCCTCCGATAATTATGTTTCTTTTTGGAAATTTTTTATTTATGTATGTAAGAATTTTTTGTAATTGGTCAAAGAATAAATCCTCCTCTCTTCCATTCCAATAAATGCTAATAAGTAAGATATTCAAAGTAGGTAGTTCCGACGCACATATTTCTAGTACATGCTCTATTGTCATATTTGTAATGTCATCTCTTTCAACGCTCTCGATTTCTTCCTGAAGCAAGATACACACTCCGCCCCCTACCCGTTGCTTTCTACAATATGAAGACGCTATTTTGTAGTTTGCGATTTTTGTCATTTCTAACTTGTCCGGCGATAGCCACGACTCAGAAACACATACTGCACCGTAGGTTTGGTTTTCCTCTAAGAAAGCCTCCAGTAGATCTTGCTTATTATATAGGCTTTGGAAATTTTGAAAGAGTGCCTTAAATATTTTTCTGTTATTTACGAAAGGAGCTATTATGGCTTTCTTCTGTTTTTTTCTTAGATTCCCATGAGTTGGTTTTGATGTTAGTTGTGTTCAATGTGTTATCCAAGTTGTATTGTAGGTTTTTTTCTGACATGTTTATTTTTTTCCCTTGTATGTATAGTTGGTTTTCCCTTATGATAGCGTATAGACCTTTTTTTCTGGCTGAGATCATTTCTTTGTGCATTTCTCTTCTTGCTTTCAGAGTTTCTCTATCTAAAAGTGGGGATATTGATATTCCTGTTCCTTTAAGGTAATGACTGTTTTCCAATAGATATTTAACCATCCTTTTGCTGATTAATTCTAAGGCAAGTGGTCTATTTTTATTGTAATTATATTTACCTATTCTTTGTGTTTCCTCAATATAGCCTAAAAGATCTATGTTTAGAAGGTCACGGAATGTTTCAATAATCCTCGTATTAAGTGAAAATTCCGATTCATCGTAGAGCTCGTCCAAGCCATACATAACTATTTTTTTAGTTGTATCCTCCGAAGTATACATAGAATTTTGAGTAATTGTCTTGTTATGTATTTGTTCGATTTCCTGTTGTATGTTTATGTATTCTTTTTTAATTTTGTCAATTTCCTTATTCAGTCTTTCTATTTCTAGTTTTCTTTCGTTGTTTTGGTTGCGAAGTGCGTCTGTTTCCTTTTTAAAGTCTTGCTTTAATTCTTCAATAGCTTTATTTATTTCTGTTTTAATGGTACTTTTTAGTTGGGATATAATTATTTTATTATTTTCGTGTAAGCTTTCAGTGATCATACGGCTTATGTCTTGTAGCAATACTTTGTTTAGTGTGTTTGTGTTTTGAGTTTGTTCTAAATAAAATGTATCTCCTAATATACTTTGATCTGAATTATTTATAGACGTTTCATTATCTATATTGTTACATGTTGATTTTTTCTTTCTCAAAGTTATGTTTTCAGTGTCTTCAGTGTTTTGTGTTATGTTTTCAGCACGGTCTGATACTCTTATTGGTGTATTTGTATTTCCCGTTTTAGGCACCTTACTTAGGCAGAATTGGCATTTCCAATTTTTTTTGTGCTCAGCCGACATAGTGTTATAATAACGCGAGCTTGAAACGTTTGTACATTCCAAATCATAAGTTGCGCTGCACAATGCACACTTAAGGAATTCCCTTCCAGGCACGGTTTTCAAGCATCCTGCACATTTAGTCGACATTTTTGCTGTTCAAAAATGTGTGAAAAGATAAGTAGTTATTATTTAGCTCTTAATGTATTTCTTAATAATTGTCAATCTGCGCCATCTATCGGCTTCCTGTTGTATTAGGTGGTTTGTGGGCATAAATTATGCTTATAGTGGCAGCGTAAATCTGGCGTGATGTTGTGCTACTTCTGATAGGTGGCACTGCATTTAGTGTTTATAAAAGATTTATAGAACTGATGGACTAGGTTATTATTAGGCTGCTAATTAAGCACTCACCGATTTCTTGCTGTGATCCTTATTCGGGTGATGCATCTTAGGATATTAGTGTTGGAACACTTTTGCAATTTCTTGATTGAGTGTAGGTAGGTCATCTGTTAAATATAATTTGCAGTTTTCTTCACTTTTTTCCACTTTATCATGTAGTTTTTAATAACAGAGACGATATTACACTTGGTGTTTAATATTATGTTGAATTTAGTATAATTTTCTTGCGATTAATATTTTTTTAGATGAAATAAATACGAGACCGTATAAACTTAAGCCACGTACCCTCCTCTCTATTTTTATGGTTGCTCGCGATCGGCTTGGTGTCTCCAAATGCTGGACCCAGGAGGGGCGTATTGTGGCTGTTGATAAGGAGGGTAAGCGTCATCGCATTGCTTGCTTAGCGGATATAGATAGATTTATGGCATGTACTCGTTCCGGAGAGCCGCCAGCAGTGGCCGCTACCAATGATGTCTCAAATCATCCTGTATCGTCTGTTTCGGCACCCAGAGGCAAACGGGCTGCATCTGCAAGGAGGAAGTAGTGGGTGTTAATTGTATTCATTCTACAGCAAGTTCGTAGTTATGTTCTTTTTCTGTCTTTCTAACAGCAAACAAGTGGTATAATATTGCCATTTTGGTTCTATATTAAGTAAATACTCACCGACAATGTTTGAATAATACATAAGTACTGGTTGGCTGAAGCTGTTGCTATTTTTGCGCTGCATAAAATGTTTTGTTCCTGTTATCATTTGTTAATATTATATTATTATTTTTTTGTTCTAATCAGTCACTTTATTGCTTAGTCTAAAGCTTGTTTTTTAAGTTTACTTTACTTTAGTTTTTTTTGTGTTGTTTTTTAAGTGACCTATGGCAGCGTTAGTACTTTATTTTATTTATTCTTTTGATATCACTCACAACACAATAATTATGAATGTTTTCAATTAAATGAAATTGATTAGATTGTTTTCTATTCAGTTCTCGCCACAGATGATACATAATACTTTTGCTTTATAATAACAAGTATGCGTTCTGATACAATCATGTGATATATTTTTTTTTACCGGCGATGAAGTATATGTTATAAGATTTGTGAGTTTGATATGTTGTTAATTTCTGTTTTCATTTTTATTATATGATTTGTTTTTGTTCGCTTAGTGCTTAGATCTCTTTTATTCTCCCTTTTTTTATATAGTTTAACATTAATTTAATATTACGTTTAACTGTGTGTTATTCTGTCCATCAACCTGTGGGTATTTATATTTAAGCGAATTACATTTTATTGTAACGTTGATTGGCTGGTTGAGTGCTCAAAGATATTTTTTTACTATTGACTTTCATAATTAAATTAGCCATTATTTTGTTATTAATTTACAGTAATTATTATATTTATATTAGGTATATTATATTATGATTATGACGGATAATGAGGATAATGTTGGTTTTCATTCGTTCGAAAGTTCTGATCAATCGTTTCTTTCTCTAACTGGTACTGATGATGAGACTGACGCATTAGGCTCCCAACTTTCTTATACTTTTAGCCCCTCTGCTAAAAATTTTAACGTGTGTCACATTAATGCGCAAAGCATTCCAAGGCACTATTCGGAATTACTGGATACTTTCTCGGCGAACTCAATTCATGCTGTTTTGGTGTCTGAAAGCTGGCTTAAGCCAAGCCATATTTCTACCTCATATGCTTTACCTGGCTTTATTCTTACGCGTAATGATCGTATTTTGAAGAGAGGTGGTGGTGTTGCCATTTATATTCGTAGTGGCATACCTTTTAAGATTCTCTCCACTTCTGATCAACATGAGAATGGCATTGAATTCCTGTTCCTTGAAATCGTGATATCTGGGGTTAAAGCAGTTCTTGGAGTCGTATATTGCCCGCCTGCTGTCGAATATATCCCTTCTCTTGTTTCAGTTTTTGATTCTGTATCCACGGACTATGCACATCACATAATCATGGGTGATTTTAATACTGATCTTCTAAAAGATTCCTATGCTTCGCGTAAATTTCGGTCTGCCATTGATTCCTACACTTTCACCCTTCTGGAATTAGGCGCTACTCACCATAACATCGATTCTACCGATTCATGGATTGACCACATTCTTGTCTCCTCTCCCGATCATGTATCTCGCCATGGCCAATTTTCTGCTCCCGGCTTTTCCCGTCATGATCTTATTTTTCTCTCGTATAAAGTGAAACCTCCCAAACGTAGTCCTGAACTGGTTGAACTTAGGAACTTTGCTCGACTAGATCTGGAGAAACTATCTCGTGATGCTTCTTGTATTGATTTTCATAATGTACTGACTGCAACCTCAATCGATGCTAAGGTTGATTTATTTAACACCCACATTTTATCGCTATTTAACACTCATGCTCCGGCTCGTGTTGTTAAGTTAAAAAGACCACCTGCACCATGGATTACAGCTCTAGTCAGAGTGGCGATGAGGAGGCGCGATAGAGCTTTCCAAAAATTTAAGAAGTGCAGGACTGATGCAAATTGGACTTTATTTAAGTCGTATAGAAATCGCTGCAATCAGATGGTGCGAGCAGCTAAGCGCCGCTATTTTCACGACAACATTCTTCACTCATCACAGGCGGACACATGGAAATTCCTCAAGTCTCTGGGTCTGGTAAAACCGTCAAGTAATCCATCCGTTCCCTATCTGTTCTCCGTCAATGATGTTAACCAACATTTCTCTGCCAACTCAAATTCTAACCTTACGGATAGGTCAATGGCGTTCAAAGACATTGCAGCCATGTGCAGCCAACCTCCAGATTGTTTTACCTTTTCCTCAGCTACCGAGTCTGAAATTCACAAAATTGTTTCTTCTTTAAAATCTAAAGCAATTGGTTGTGACGATGTGAGCAGACATATGATAGTTTTGAGTTTAGAAAATACTCTTCCAGTAATTACCCATATTATTAATGCGTCTCTTTCCTCGGGTGAATTCCCATCTATATGGCGTAGGGCTCATGTTCTGCCTCTGCCCAAAATCAATAATCCTACCTCTCTTAGCCACTTTAGGCCAATTTCAATACTTCCATTTCTATCCAAAATTCTTGAAGCTGTAGTTCATCGCCAATTGTCAACTTTCCTCCATAAGAATCGTATCCTCAGTCAGTTTCAATCCGGATTCAGGCCAGGTCACAGTACAACGACTGCTCTATTAAAAATCACTGAGGATTTGAGAATTGGAATGGAGGCCTCGAAGTTAACGGTGTTAGTTCTCATTGACTTCTCCAATGCCTTTAATGCCGTTGACCATGATCTACTTCTTGCGATTCTCTCTCATTTGAGAGTCTCGACCCTTGAATTAAATTGGTTCTCTTCATATCTTCGGGGACGGCGGCAGGCTGTTCGTACTAAAGACATCCTGTCCGACTGGTGTGATCTGGCTGCCGGCGTTCCTCAAGGTGGCATACTTTCCCCTCTTCTCTTCTCGGTGTTTATCAATTTGATCACTCCTATTCTCCGTAACTCTCATCATCTATATGCTGACGACTTGCAAATTTATGCTCAGGCTGAAATCTGCAATTTGGATGCTGCAATTCTCACTATCAATGAAGATCTCCAGCGTATCTCTGAATGGTCCAGTAGTTTTGGTATTCGCGTTAATCCAAGCAAGTGTCAGGGTCTTATTGTGGGCAGTTCACGCACCCTATCTAAACTAGACATGAGTATGGTTGCAGCACTGTCCTATAACAATGCATCTATTGAGTTTACTACTCATGTTAAGAATCTGGGTTTGGTCATAGATAACACGTTGAGTTGGATTCCTTATGTTGATTCTATCAGTCATAAAGTCATTGGCATATTAAGATCATTCTACCATTTTAAAAATTTCCTTCCCATTCCAACTAAGATTCTTCTTGTCCAAACAACAATTCTTCCAATCTTTGATTATGCTGATGTGTGTTGTGCTGATATTACTGAAGAACTTCTAAACAAATTGGATCGCTTACTTAACAATTGTATACGTTTCATCTTCAATCTTCGTAAGTACGACCACATTTCTTCGTTCCGTAAGGTATTAAATTGGCTGACGATTCGTCAAAGAAGAGATCTTAGAATCCTATCCACTCTATTTTCTATACTAAATGATCCATATGCTCCTGAATATCTGAAATGTAAATTTCAGTATCTGGGTGCTTCTCATAATCGTGCCCTTCGTTCAAGCGGCAAACTTACTCTAACTTTTCCTTCTCACCGCACTGGCTTCATGTCTAATTCCTTTCAATGTCAAGCAATACGGCTCTGGAACGCACTACCTCCCCATATTCAAGAGGCCAAAAACAAACTGGCTTTCAAGCGGTCAGTTCGCAGTCTTTTTCTGGAGTCTCCTCCTTTATCCAATTGATATAATTATCCTCATTATTTCTGTATTTATTTAATATGTATTTATTAAATATGTATTTGTTATTTATGTATTTATTATATATGTATATATTAATTGCGTATTTATCCATATTTATTCATCTTACAAATTTTAATTTTAATAGTTATGCAGTGTATTCGCTGTTATTGTATATTTTAATTTTTAAAACAGTTGTTTGTGCACTACCTATTTAATCATTTCGGACTCAACTTTCCGGTTGACTGGTAGAGAATGCCTAATGGCATTAAGTCCGCCAAATTGTAACTCATTTTGTGCAATTAAAGTTTAAATAAATAAATAAATAAATAAATAGATATCAAGTGAGGGTTGGTCGAAAGTTTTCGCACATTGGGAATGCAGAGACAAAATTGGCGCTTTAACTATAAAACTTTAACCAACTATACTGCCACCTAATTGAATTTGTCCTAACAGTCAGTGTAATATTAAATGTTTGTCTTTTGCAGATACTATACTGATTAACCCAAATATACTCACCGAAGTTATCACTTCAGAATTTGTTTTACATCAAAACTATAATATTTTCCCATACACATGCTTGGTTAATACTCTGAGCTGACAGAATTGTTATCGATAAGATAAACACATTGTCATTATTCAAAAAAAAAAAGAAAATAAATAGTATGACATTACTTGCTAAATATATTTTTATTCTAATAAGCTAACTGTCAGCTTGGTAGAATAAAAAAATCACAACGGCATCAGCCTGTTAAAGTCTTTCCATGCACATTAGCTAAGTTAGCTCAAATATAGTGCATAGCATTGGGCATGCTTATCATGATTTTAACGGCCTTGTCCGGAGTTACGCCATGTCCGCAATTACCCCACTCTCCCCTACTCGTTCTAGAAAGTTTCACGTGGAGTTCCACGAGAAGCTCGTCCCATAAGTTGAGTGTACGCGGGAAAAAGTTTCTCTTAAATCGTACAGTAGGTATGCGTACACTGGTTCCGTGTGAGGATGAAAGAACTCCCTGCCAGGGGTGAGCGGTGCGATGATAGAAAGAGCCACCCTTACCGTATAAAAAAACAGAAGTCATCACAAAGGCATTGTTTTTGTGACGAAGGCAACGGTTTAATAGTTTTTTTATTAAACCGTTATATTTGTAAAGGAATGTAAAAAATATTATTCTGAATCGAATGTGTAAAATTCCAGATTTTTTTCCAAATTTTAGCCTATGAAATATAATAGTTTGAACTTTAATTCGACCTTATTCGGTGTAAAAAGAGTGTTTTTAGCAGTCTAATTCTTTTTTTGTTGCACGAAAAGTGCCAGAGAAGCGGGATGAAAACCTGGAATAAGAACGGAATGCAACTAAAGAGTTGAGCCGTATCTAACTAAATCAATACCACTGCGAAGAGTTTGAAATCGGACAAACAAAGTACATAAGGAAAATTATTCAGTTACGAAGCTGCTGCAATTATCACTCTTGTGACTTGCAAACATTCGTGTAGTTAAAACTAGAGGCGACTTGTCTCCTTGTAAAAAGGGAAACGTTAAATAAATTTTATGAATCTAAAAGAGGTAAAAATATACTGAACAGTGTTCAATTGTCTATTTTCTTTTTAATTGCTTTATGCATGGTTTTACAAAACAAGGATTTTCGTGGAAAGAAACTGCAACACAGCCATATATTCATCATTTAGTTGACTTCTATGTCGCCCGTCATATTGCCATATATTGAATAACGGTGCAACCGAAGAAAAAAATATTCTTTCGTCAAACAAAATATGCATGAAAACAAATTATTCATATTTTTCCCGGATTCATGAGATGTTGGCCGGCTATGAAATATCTCCTTTAAATGTTGGATATTATATTTGAAATAAAACCACTTAAAAAAATCTAAAATTGTAAACACAGCACCTAAACATCCTTGCACTTGCATCTGAAAATAGCTGAACGCCTATTCAAAGTCTGGACGTCATTTGAAATACCGTTTTTTTTATCTGCGAGGTTTAAGGACGGAACTGTTTTGTTTTTTGAGTCCAGGGGCCTTACCACCATCTTTATAAAAGCGATTCACATTCCGCTCGGTTCAGTATTGGTTCCTAAACTGCATCGCTGTCATAGTCGTAGATAGCGTCGTAGTACGAATTAACGATTCTACTCAGTTTAGGTCCTAAACTGGATCGCGATAAAAGATGGTGGTACGGGTGCTGCTTTAGCTTATGAATGTACTTTTTAATTCTACGTTTAGCACTATGTGGGAGAGAAACTAATAAATTAACGTGAAATCAACAGAATGGGGCTTTAATTAACAAAGAGCCAGTACTCAAGATATTGGTTGATTTAAGTCCCATTCTATTTTCATCAGCTTATTAGTCTTTGATGTCTACTGCTAAACTAGTATTTGCCTCTAATTGTAATAACATTAAGCTAAAACCTATATATTAAGCTAACTTAATGTTGCCTCACGCACGACGCGTTCGTCTCGGGATGAACTTGGACAAGACCAAAGTCATGTTCAATGATCACGTAGTCCCGGTGCCAATAACTGTCAGCGGAGAGCCGCTTGAGGTTGTCCAAGAAGACGTCTATCTCGGGCAAAGACAACTTCGAGCGAGAAATCGCTAGAAGAGTGCAGTTGGGCTGGAGCATTTGGGAAGCTGCGTCATATCTTCTCGTCATCGCTACCGCAATGCCTGAAGAGCAGGGCTTACAACCAGTATGTCCTACCTGTTATGACGTACGGAGTCGAGACGTGGAACATGACAGTGAAACTGACACACCGGCTTCACGGCGCTCAGCGAGCTATGGAAAGGTCAATGCTGGGAATTTCGCTCAGGGATGAAATCCGGATCGAAGTTATCCGGCAGAAGACCAAAGTGGTTGATATTATCCACAAATGTAGCAAGCTGAAGTAGCAGTGGGCCGGTCACATCTGTCGCAGAACCGATGACCAGTGGAGTAGAAAGGTTCTCGAATGGAGACTACGCCTCGGCAAACGTAGTGTCCCTCTGCCAGATGGACCGAAGATATAAAGAAGCTGGCAGGTGGTACCTGGATGAGAAAAGCTGAAGATCGTGTTTTGTGGCGCAGCCTTGGGGAGGCTTACGTCCAGCAGTGTACTGCAATAGGCTAACAATGGTTCATACACTGAAATCAATGTACATTGATTTTAGTGTATACACTATATTGAAAATTGTATCTTTTGTGAGAGAAAATAAATAAATATTCTATTCTAATATGACGATGATGATGATGAAGCTAAAACCGTTTCAATATCGTTATGCCTTATTTTTACTATTTGATGTTTATTATGTTGATGATCAATAAATAAATCAATAAATAAATAAACAAAGGCCTCCCCCATCGATTTTCTTTTGTCAATAAGCACGTAAAAATGATTTGATTTGAACAGTTCTGCGTAGACTACATTCAACAGTTCCCGCGATCCTGACCAGAACACACATCTCTGGAAGTGGGCGGGCACCAATGACTGTAAGCCCCTTCTTAAAATTACGCTACTCACAGATGACTAGTATCCTAAGCGAGTTTCGAAGATAGGTCGCCGAGGGGTATCTCACATACATTTGTATAGCGGTCCGCACACTACGCTACCGGTATCCTACGCGTTGTCGTAGGCGAAAAGTATCTTATTGGTACGCGACTAAAATATCGTCTCTTGATAATATCGTAATGTAAGAACGGGCTAAAAGCTTACAATACGCTTTCAGTCTTGTTTTAAACTGAAAAAATGATTTTTCAATACCAATTTTTGAAACCTGATTAAATTTGTGAATCTACAAAATGAATAGACTTCGGATCGCTGTTTAAATATTACCCTCGTATAAAACCAACTGCAGATGTGGAGATAATGACAAACCAATCGTACTGTCAATATCAGACGGTCCTCAAAAAGCTTTGTTTCGAATCGTCTCGTACAAGGGTAGGTTAACTAAGCCGTAAATTTATTTGGGACTTTGAATCATTTACAAAAGAATGTTGAGAACTGGAAAGCTAAGCTCAACCTTGATTCAAACGTAATACATACGACTTTAGCTAAGCCGAGCTAGATCTTCTTTCGAAGTTGCGTAAAATAAGCTCTCGAGGTTGTGTTTTAAGATGATTAGATGAAAATACTTGTGAAAAACTCGTATCATCATCAACAGCTTATATACGTCCCACTGCTGGGCACAGGCCTTCTTACATGGGAGAAACACATGAGGAGTTTAGACCATTACACCACCACGCTGGCCCAATGCTGGTTGGTGGGTTTTCGGTTTCGGTTGGTGGTTTGAAGTACAGAGGAGCTCGAAATTATAAATTTGATTGACCCATCCCTGGACCAACCATGGCGGAAGTTGCTTTGTTTTCGTAATCAAAACCAGAGCGCTCAAACCACTACGCCACCGAGCTCCTCGATTTCGATGTTGAAATAGAATATTTCGACATTGTAAGGTAAACGTTAGCTTAAACTCAAATACAGGTAGACTAGGAGAAATTCACAGGGTTATCCTAAGTCCTGGGTCGCTCAGATGGTTAGAGCAGTCACTCTTTTAAAATAATAAAATCATGGACACCCTTCTGGATTGGAGTTGAAAAGATCCATAATTGGAATCGTGACATAATTATTCGGTATTTGTTCGATTCGCGACACGATTGGTATGTTTCGGATAATTCTTGCGTTTCGCTTAATGTGAATCAGACAAATGGAATAATGGTATTGATTTAAGCAAAACCATTCGAAGTGGAAATTTTCCTTAATATTAGGTTTTAATACGGCTGACAAACATGGCCGCTTACAATGAACCTCATAGGTAGGCTCATTGTCATCCAAGGGGCAATAGAAAGTGCTATGCTTAGGATTTCTCTGCGCTATCGAATCAGCAATGATGAGATTCGCAGGAGAAGCAAGGTTACCGACATAGCCCAAAAAATTACGAGCCCTTAATGATAGCAGGCCATATTGCAAGGAGTATTGTCGGCTGTCAGTACGGGAAGACCCTCGAGTGGCGTCCTCCATAATGTGGACCGGCAATCTGGTAAGGGTCTCGAGAAGCCGATGGATTTGAGTAGTGTTTGGAGATCTTAGGAGTAGGCCCATGCCCAGCAGCTAACGTCTCTTGGCTGACAATCAAGCAGCACCAGGCCTGAATGATGGCAAGCGGTTGTCAAGGCTAAGACTCTTCAGAGTACTTTCTACTAGGACCTGCCCGCAGTTCCACCCATGTGGATGTATTGGATGCATGAAAATTGAATCATGGTAAAAGGTAGCCTATTCTCAGGACATAATCTACTTCTGAGCCTAAATTCATCAAAATCGTTTCATGTTAGAGTAAAAACGTAGCAGACAGACAGACAAACCGACAGACAGAGTTGCTTTCGAATTTATAATATTAGTGTAGGTACTGCAATCAAATGAAGCTAGCTACAAAAAGAATAGAAAATACTTATTAATCTGTCAAGTGGCGTTATCCCTCCGGAGGGCTATAACAATTCAAAAATAATTTGTCTCTGGAATCTGACACTTGACGGGTAAAAGATAATTTTATTACTGCCTGTGTGGTCCAGTGGTTTAGACCTGCTCCCTTAGATCAAGGTCTTGTCCGTGGGGGCAGAAATTTCCTGTTGGGCTTATTGGCATGGCTTTTCTAAGTCCGCCTGGCTAGCGCCCACCACCTTACCCAAGTCTGTCGCCATAACAATGTTCCGGTAGTTGAAGGTATGGTAGCCAGTTCCTCTGTGGTTGAAATAGCGAGCTCGCTTCCATTTTTGGTATTATCATCACTTATCATCAGCTCAGATGATGGCCTCTTGGCCAGCTCTTGCTGCCCCGCTAGAAATTCAAAATAAAACAATAAACATTATAACAAATGTTCTTAGTAAAAGGTTTTCATTGGCATTTCTTTCCTGCATGCCTCAAATTATGAGAGTCAAAATGGCGGGTGTATAATAGCAAATTAAGCAATCTCTATAACCATAAAAGTGTACCAAAAATGTAGTAATCTGTACCTCGGTCCAAAAAATCTGTACCACGTTCAGCACGGATTGCTTTCGAAATTAAAGTACTTACACTCTCCACATTTACATTATGATGGCGGGATATTCACCACCAGTATATAAATATTTAACCAATACATAAAAAATATAATCACACCAAAAAAACCTAAACTGTTACCCTGAGTAAAAAAATACACAATCTATTTTCAATCTTTATTTATTGATATTTACTTTATGTATTTTTTTCTTTATTTGCTCTTATCATAAAATTTTCCTCGTTATTTTCAGTACAAAGAAACGTGAACTTTCTGACATAAAAAATACAGTCACGATATCTTCCCACCCCTTTGTCAGTGCAGATTAATTAGCACGACTACTAAAGAAAGCCTTAGAAGTGACGACATTATTAATGGCACGTTGACTTTGAGCATCGCTTCTACATAAAGCAAAGAAGCCCTGGACGATGCTTCTTATGCTAGTGGCTCCCAGCGGCTTTGCCAGTGTGGATGTCGTGTTATCGCGCCAAAGGATAGCCTTTGTCCTTTCCCAGGATGTTATCTACTTATCTCTCTGCCAATTTCATCAATGTCGGTTCAGCAGCTAAGGAGTGAAAAAATAACAGACATATACAAGATGGTGATGACAAAACGGAGTCTGGAAGTGGTCACCGACATTCGTTTCTTCATAGAACTGCCAGCCAACAGAACCTTTCACCGGCGTGTGATTCGTCGACAGAACGTTTCGCCATCAGGCAGTTTACCAACAGAATATTTTACCTAAGAACGATTCGCCGACAGACGTACGTAGGCGAGAGTCCACATATCCACATTTCTAACCTACCACGGCCATGTCGGGCTTCCGCGGACAGCTCTGATCTCGTTTAATGCCCGAGGGACGCGAATCGGTCTTAGGTGAAAGATTCTGTCGGTAAATTGCCCGATGGCGAAACGTTCTGTCTGCCTGGCCATGGGAATGGGCGGCAGCGGCGGTCACGACTACGCGCTGCGAGGCCGTCATCGAGACAGCGCGCAGTGGTTGCCGAGACGTGAGACGCAGCTTAACTAACTTGTATCACTCGGAACAATAGTATAATTGTTACTTCATTTAAATAGCACAATATTTCTTACATTATGGAAACGCACAGATTTTGATAGGTTTTAAGCGATACTCCTAAAATAAAAGCAGGTGTTTGATAGTACTGTGGACAGCACATCAAGTGCAACAGTAGTACTACGAAAGCCGCCTCTATTACAGACGGAATAAAAGCGGTTTCAAGGTCATACTGTTAAGCTTTATGTGTTGTCGACTGAAAAATATCCGAAAACTCCCGAAGTTTGTAATAAATTTAATTTAAATAAATATAATTAAAACGAACGTAGCAAAGATGAAAATATAGCTTTCAAACCTTATTTTCGATGACACCCCTTTATCATAACCCTTCTTTCTCCCCACCTTTTCCCTCGAGAACTCAATCTTGGAACTAATTAAATCTGGTTATAAAAAAAACCGCTTTCAACTTTCCACATCAAAACAAAAGGCAATTAAAAGGGCTGAGAATAAATTCTGACTTAATTATGGTAATATCTTTCAAAGCCTTCTCACTGAATTTTTGTTAGTTTATCGAGTAAGCGTAATTGGTAGACGACTGTAAATTTAACTCGATAATTTCAGAAGCTTTTTTCTGTTAATTTACATAGCGACAATATTTTCATGTCAGCCATTGCGTTGTCTTCAAATACGCACATTTGAAAAAAAACTGAACTTGTCTTGAATAATCTGTGGTCTAGTGGTTGAGACCACCTACCTCAGATCTAGAGGACCGGGGTTTGATTCCCGTGGGGGCAGAAATTTTCTGCTCGATTTGGTTGGTGGTAGGGCTTTTCTAAGTTCGCCTGGCTAGCTACCACCATCTTACCTAAGTCTGCCGCCATAACAATAAAGTTAACAGCATTGTTGTGTTCCGGCAGTAAGTAAGATAGCCAGTTCCTCTGTGGTTGAGGGATCCGGGTGTAGCTCACTTCCATCGTCGGCCTTATCTTCACTTACCATCAGGTGAGATGAAGGCCAAGAGTTATACCGTTAAGATTTTTAAAAATATTTTGTAAGGTGCTATGTTAAGTAGGTATATCTGACAGTAGTTATGTTTCACCTAATATTTTCACTCGCGGAGCTGATAATTTAGTTCCAACATGCCAACGTCATTGATTACATCCGCCAACGTTCCTGTAACCATCTCACGTACAAACTAAATTATTGCCGCTGTAGAACTTTTTCCCTTTTCTCCGGCTGAGGGAACTTGACATTGTGTTTTACGCGTACAATTAAAAGTTGATTCTTGTTCACCCTTACTGACCACAAAATAAATAAGTATACAAGAGCGCCAAGATTAATACACTTCGACAGATAGTGACTCGTATATTATTTCAAAGCGAATACCATCATCAAAAAGTGGGAGAAAACACTTAGTTTGTATTATTTTTTTTTATTTTAATTTTTAATAAGGCTCAACATTTGTCAATAGGTAACCTAACATCTTAGAACAAAAAGGGAAAAAATCCAACTTTAACAGTTGTAAGCTGTTATTGTTTGTATTCTTATATGTTCTGATTTTGGTCTGTATTAGTTAATAGAGAACAAAATTGGAACATATAAGAATAGAGCCTCTTCTGCCCGTTTTCACTAACCATTCCCTAGGCTTAGGTGACTCTTAACGTCATTTGTCTCTTTCTATCTCCTTTAGATAGACTAAGATAATAATCGCTAAGAGACTCTTTAAGAGAAACTCTCTTGAGAGGCTCTTTGCTAAGCAAATGTTAGTAATAAAATACAAAATTAAAATTTTTAAGTAACCCCCGGCGTCATTAATCATCTATCTAACACCATCTCATTGAAACTATTCATAAGAGCCCAAACACGCTATAACTGCTGTAAGTTTCTGAAGAATTAAGCATTTCGCAGACTTTTTGATGGTATAGGATCAGTTCAAGGACAGTATGTCATGTGAATGTTACCAAAGTGACAGTACACCAAATTTCAAATCAATCGGGTGTGTAAAAGTTACTAAAACCCTATTATCATGTAGAAAATGAGCTGATAGTCATCAAACGCCTGAACTGATCTTCATAAATTATAGCTAAGAACCATCGTAGGCACATCAGCTTTCAAACAAAAAAAACCTAATCAAAATCGGTCCATTCGCTTAGGCGCTACGATGCACAGACAGACACACAGATACACAGACAGACACGTCAAACTTATAACACCCCTCTTTTTTCGTCGGGGGTCAAAAACGAGCATAAGTGCTTGTGCTTGTGCAGAAGTCTAACTCATTACACTTTTTATAAGAATTAAATGTTGTCGTCTGACTTTGGGTAGGTATTTGAACGGTTTTTCAAATAACCTACATTCACGCCAGGGACAAAGCTGCTGAGTCTCTTGTCCTTTATCCCCAGAATAAGACCTCCGATGATATAAGCACGATGGCTTAGAAATAAAACTTTTACTTTCACCGACCAAAATAAGCACTCAAGCACACAGATTCGTATTTGTAGTGATCTCAAATCAAAACCAACGAACAATTGATTAGATTTCATTATAAGTGAACATTTCATTGTTAAACATTTTGTGTTTTAGCGCCTGTAGCACCTTCACTGCGAATCTAAATCAGTTGTCATTTCACTACAAATACAGCATTGAAACCATGACTTCAGAATTTTGAATAGAGTAAAGCATAGTGCAGACAAATCTGCAAAATATATTTCCAGCAAAAGATAAAATATTGCAATTTTTCGAGGGGATAAAATATTTTTTACATGTCATGCTGAAAAGCATTCCAGACACATAAATTGCATCGTCTAAATTTCCTATCCAACGCTGCATGTTTGAAGCAATCTTTATGAAGAGGAATATTTCGGAGTACTCGCGAGCTTAAGCAAGAACATTACATGGATTTTTTAGTTTTATAAAGTAACACCCAGCTATTTTAGTTTTCAACTAGAATTTTAGATGTAAAGGTTTCCTTTGATTTTAGTTACGTGTTTCTTGGTAAAGGGGCATTATAGCTATTATTTCTGCAAGCTCGCTTTATGTATGAAAGAGTATGGTTGATGCAAATTAAGAATGTAATCTCACATTGCACAAAGCCTCATAATCTCTTTTTTTAATTACTAGACCAGGCTGTATTAGAAGCAAGTACTTAATGGACTCTAGAAATGAGAATGAATTAATATAATATAAGTAGCATAGAGGACATTGGAAAGGGATTCCCGCGAAGGAAAATAAAGACATATTATTATAGCTCAGGAAAGAAGCGAGTTCGCAAATACGTACAAATTAAGCCCCTTGCAAATCTAATATAACACTAGTTGGAGGAGAAGAAATGTGACAGACACAAGATGCGGTGGAAATATGACGTGAAAAAAGTGGCAGGCTTCGATAAGATGCAAGTGGCATAAAACCAACATGAGTGGCGGTAGCTAAAGGAGAAACCATTATGAAAGAACAGCTAGAAATAAGAAAAATAACCATAACGGATTTTCCTTGTAACAGAAATGACAATGTGTCAGTATAAGTAGTTCATATTATATCAAGATAAGAAAGAAGGCTATAATATTAAAAATATACCCCTACCATGTCTCTTTATTCTCGAAACGGAAACCTTGTACACAGACAGACTAATCTTTGGAGTCAAAATCTCAAGAAAGCTGAAATGAAGTCGTGGAGAACCACGGAAGAACCCAACTAGTTGGAAATCAATAGAAGTGATATTTTTTCTGCAGTGAACATAGTTTGCAACGACGGTGAATTTCTATCAGTGCCAGTTGTTACTGCGAAAGATTTCATTAGTACATAGAATCTATAACTAAACGCATTTCCATCAGGAGACTGATTAAGTAATTACTACGCTCATTTAATTTTGCAGTGTGCAGTGTGAGGATATAGCACTTTTACAGACCGATCAATTAGTAACGCAGTATCTTGCTACAAACTTTAGCCATGGTTGGTCAATCAGCGTGGTGGCACAGAAGGAGCCTACGGAAAGGGCCCGAGAGGAGAATCCCCTGGCGAACCCAATCCGCCGCAAGAGGCTGCTGCAGCTTCTACCAACCTATCCAGAGGTGTGAAGTAGTGGAGGGGGGCTCCTAAATATTAAAAATTAAATTATCCTAAAAGCATTAGGTCCAATGCAAACCTCTTTAAACTTAAAACCAGAGATACTGATTGCAATCGACTAACGGTCGTGGAAACTCCAAGATAATTAATTTCCGATAATGCCGCTAATTGTTCTGCGTGGAATTGTTGAACAAGCGATGGTAATGTGCGGTGGTGAATAATTTAAAGGATAACTTTACAATGTCGACAATCGGCTTCTAATGGTCAGTGATCTGTTTATATCAACAAACGCATGGTTTTAGAATATCATTGCGACGGACTCAAAATTTATGGGAAGGTAGTGGATGTACTGTAAGTTTTTCGATCACGAAAAGTCTATTTTGAAATTGAATGACTGTTTCTTTTTCCAAATTTAACTTTCACCTTCTTGCAGATTGTCGAAGTAAGAGGACATTTGTACAGTCTGCATGAAATGTGACTTAATCCTAATTAAAATTAGTATCTAGTATCTAGAATTTTGGAGGCTGCTCGTGACCTCTAAGTCGACAATGATACGGATGACATAACGCTGCAATCTGTCCAGTGCATCGAGGAGGTACTTGGCGGAGTTTACATGAATATATTGCACTGTTGACCCACCTCGATACAAAACTTCATATATATGTATAAGTCTTCTACATGATAAAAGCTACTTAAAACAATAAATAATATTTGAACTTGTTCATTATCTAGGCCCAAAGACCTATAGAGAGTGGACAGTGTACATTATGAATTAAGCTTTAAAGAGACATAGTGAACTCAATTTTAAAGAAAAAAAATCATACAAATAAGTATCTAAAATCGGAAAGTATTTTCCGCAGCAGTGTATACTGCTCTTGGACAATATAAAACAAAAACAAAATAATTATATTTTTTTTGCTGCAAAAAATTGGACACAATGCAGGAGAGGATTATAAAAGCTAAAATGTATATCACAAGCATTTTTTTATAAAAGCATGGCAAATTATTCAAGACCACTTGATGTGAAGCAGTGCAGGTTGTAACATACTGTTCTAGCCGCCTCCACCTTGCCGGACCATAAGGTGCCTGGTTTCACGTCTCTTTTCACGGAACCCATGTTATAGGACGGATGGAACACATGTGCTGGCAAAGACATGCGTTTTATTTGTACGCCTAATGAGGCAGGACATGTTGAACCTAATTTTATTCATGTACCATACATGTTAACCGGCACATGTTTCATGCAAATAAATATCTTAATCTTTAAGAGTTCTGAGTTTATTTATTTATTTATTTATTAGGGAAACTTATGACTACTTCAACAATTTATAAATAAAACATATTACTAAATTATGAATAGTCTTAGATTATAGTCTTATAAAGTATCCACAGTTAGAGTCTTATAAAGTATCCAGAGTTTTGGAATACAACAAAGAAATAAGTTACTAAAGTTCTTTGTAAATAAGTTACTAAAGTAAAGTGATGTTGAGGTGGAGACAGTGAATTGATGACTCCGAAGACCGGCACGCTTGCTCCTGAGTATGAAGGTGAGAAATAGGATAAGGTCTAAAAACTCTTCAGAGGACTCTGGTATTTAAAGCGCGCGATTTTGAAGGCGCGAAGCGGCGCAATATCCCAACGCAAATTCAGAGGCTCTATGCTGTTCTTAGTGAGTATTATTTTTATTTGTTCTTCGAGTAATGTTCTTATAAGTTTCATTTAAAATTCTACAGAGCATCTGAAACAAAATTACAACTGCATGAAACGTAAATATATTAACAGCGATCTTACCAACTTGAAAACTTCTAGTTTTAAAAATAACGAAACCAGGAACAAAGAAATTTTCCCGCATAAATATGTACCTACTAAACGAGAACAGAGTTATAGAACACTCCGAGCTAGTTTTAAGAAAACTTTTTCCAATAAAACTGTGGGGTTGGAGTTTGGCAGATGTGGTATAGGTTCCTTACAATAAAATAAATACTAATATGTACCTAATTGTTTTAAGCTATCAATATTGACAATATTAATAATATAATAATAATATACTCTTTATTGCACTTAACATTCCATAGAATAAGAAAAAAATATAAGAAGCTTAATGGCGTAAAGGTTTGAGCGCCTAGTTTCTATAACAAATAGAAAGCTACTCTCGCCAGTATCTGTCCCGGATGGGTCAATCAAATTTGTAATCTCAAGCTCCTTCGTGCTTCAATAAGCAATCATGCATTGGTCCTGGTTGTAGCTGCAACCCTCCAATCGGCATTTCGCCAGATTTCGCAACACTCCGCATGTGTTTACCCTTGTAGGACGGCTTATGATCAACATAAGGTCTTATATAGGCTGTTTATGTTCTTTACTTAATTTGTAAGAGAGGTGGGGCATAGAAAGTAAGTACTACTACCTTTACCTTACAAAAAAAGACATACCGTTAGACTTAAGGGTTCAATACCTTTTGTAAGCACAGATCTCAACAATTCTCATGGCGTATCTTTTAAACCACTGATATCTAGGTGCTCTCTTCCGTACAAAGCAACAAATTATTCATATTTTAGAACAGTTTATTTCAGTGTTAAGTAGTCCGCTTTATTTCGGATTGAAGGGAAAGGTAGCCAGTGTAATAACTGTGCATGGAAGGCATTTCATCTTAGACCTCAGGATGTCAACGCACTTGCTGTACCAAGTGATCTTTTTCTTGTTATTTCGAGTGTCTATTAAAGACAACGGTAGCCTCTTATCGCCAGCTCGCTTGTCATCTAATCAAATTATAATAAAGAAGTTATAATATTTTGTTTGGAACTTTTCTAAATAAATTTTGTATTTATTTAGAATAAAGAATATAGGTATATTATTCAGAATATAGGTATTGAACCCTAAAAATGTTAGCAGCGCTAGCCCTGTATCAAAAGAGAACATTATTCTTCGCATCAGCTGGCGAGCTTCATATAAAGTTGGAACGTCTTACACACGGTCCTTTCCGTTCCGTTATACTTACTGCTTATAACATTTGTAGTGTAAAATAAATTTGAAAATAACTGGATATAGAAGTAAAAGCTTTGTGTGCAGATGACCTGACCGGATCTGATGGTAAGTGGAAACCTTCGCCAGTGCGATATCACGAAATCACAGAAAAGAAATGTGTCCCTGCCTCCCATGCCTTGTAACTTACAAACTTACTTACTTGTAACTTACTTACTTGTAACTTGTAAATTACACTTTCTACCTTTTTTCTTCTTCTGCGTCGTACACCCTTACGGTCTCTGCAAATCAACTTATTCGTCTTTTAAATCAAAGGATGACGAGGTGGGTTATTTCAGCAATCCCAGATCCTTCAGCCCCAGTATTCTCAACGATCGGATCACGGATTCGAAATTCGATTCAAAAAGTCACACTCCGTCACGCTTTCACGCACCGCGATAATAAGTGACAGGTATAGAACGCTCGATATTTGAATCGTTTCCGACAGTTGAGAATAAGGGGGCAGGAAGGAGCTGGGGCTCCTTTAAGCTGCATGGCTTTTCATACAAACTCTACTCTCAAGTCGAAAATATTAGATACGAATAAACCTATTCTAAAAAGACTAGCCATGCATAAGCGGTAAGTTATTTTTACAAACGAGTAGACAAATGTAAGGCCGACACGAAGTCGAGGGCTTACCACAGTCACGAGTTTGTAAATACCAATTTCCGCACGTACAACGTTTTTCAGCAGATTTTCGAGAAAAGAGTACTGTTAGGGTCCTACTGGGACGTATAAATAATGGACTGTCTTTCTGCTGGTTATAATTTACTTTCCGTCTAGATTGAACACATATTTGGTACATAAAAAATAACTAATAATACACAATGCCGGTCAAGAAGGAGCGGTGTCTAGTCAAGAAGGAGCTCGCGGCCGGCCGCAGCTTTTATACCGCTGGGCCCGGCTCCCACTCGTAGCGACGACGTCACAAGCCCCCGGCACCCGCTCGTCTCCTCCCGTGCGTATGTTGAATGTACTCAACAAGTGACGACCGTCTGGTCGAGCGGTCTGTACCCCTTGCTATGCAGGCTACTGCTACTCGGTACAAGAGGTACTCGGTCAAGAGGTCCCGGGTTCGAATCCCGGTAGGAGCAAATGTTTGTATGATGTACTCATCATTTGTTTACGAGTCATGGATGTTTATATGTTTATTTAGTATATTTCTAATATTTATATACATATTATTATCAATATTTATCCGTTATCTAGTATCCATAACACAAGCTCTTAGTGATGCTTACTTTGGGCTAGATAATAGGTGTGAGTGTATAAATATTATTATTATATTATATTATTATTAAGTACAACAGTAATATTATCTTGATTTTAAATATCAGTCGGAAAGTCGCAGCATTCTTTGACGTTCCTAATATAAATATGACGCCCATTTGAAAATGGCACAAGTGCGCGTGTTGAAAATTAAAACTGCATCTTTCATCTGTTTTTCTCTTAGGTATTAAAATACGACAATTGTATTGAGCTAAAGCGCTTCTAAAGAGGTTCGATCGTTCAGTCTATTTATTCTCTTAATGTGAAACTCTTTAGTTTCTACCAAACAGTTCCTATATATTTTTAAGGAATTAAAAATAACCGTAATGAATACCCACGGTGCGTAATATTTATATTTAATTTTCGAACAATGTTTACAGGCTTCAAAAATGCATTTTTTGAGCAAATGTGCTGAAAAGAAATGATTGGCTTTGAAAGAAATTATTTTTGGTGTGTATGTAATGCTATAATTAGCTCTTACCCAACAATAAGCAGCGGACTTCATAGACTGATATTATGATGAGTGAAGGTCCTTACCCAGGTGACGCTACAAACGAGCCGTACACCTCTGAAATACCGACAGACATGATACAGCAAGCTTACCTAAGTAAGCTTCTTGACATCCTTAAACGCAGTCAAATTGGTAAATTCACAAATTCACAAAATTAGCCTCCACCATGTCACAAAATGCGCAAATCCACTTCAAACCGCTGGCTGTTGGTTTTTAAATAGAATTTACGATTATCTGCGACATTTTTTCGAATCTCCAGGGCCGAGGCTTGGCTAAAATTTCGTGATATATGCGCGTATTATTCATTTCGCATCGCAACTGTTGATGCCGGAACTGATTTAGGATTGGTATGTATTGGGAGGTAATACAAAGGTCAATAATAATTATAAACCTATAGCACGTCTGATAGTGAGGGTTTAACGGAATACACTCTACAATTTCTTCGTACCTTTCATCGACTATCACTAAAAGAGAAGATAGTCCTGTGATTAAGAATCGATGTATCATTCCGATCAATGAATTCTTTATTTTGCTCATTTACATAAACAACAAGGAGATAAAAAAACACAATATGCCAAAAAAGGCAGTCTTATCGCTAGAAGTGAGGTGAAGAGGGGAGGGGGAGGTTTAAAATAAATCTAGTAATGACTAGATGTTAGAGTCCTAACCTTGGGTACCTTAGGTACTAGATAAATAGTAATAATGAAGATCGCAACATAACCGGTGGTAGACCCGTATGTAGGGTCGTCTGGGTAGCTACCACCGCCTTTCTTATTTCAGCTGTGAAACAGTTCGCTGTGTTTCGTATCGAAGGGAAAGGTAGCCAGTGTAATTACTAGGCATGAACGGTAATTTATCTTACCGTTCATGCCTAGTAATTACACTGGCAGTAGTAATTACAAGGCGCGTCAAGTTATCTCTGGTATCTCCTACGTGTTCGGTGGCATGGTAGAAGATGGTTGGCCCATATCGTTGCTCCTACGCATCACCGTGGCTTCTCCAGAGGCGTTTGACGAAAGCTAAATATCAATAGAAATGCTATCATTTCTATTTAGACCAGAATCACCCGATGTAAGATCATGGATTTGCGTCTCCGCTTTAGGACGTGTCTTTTTGTAGTCTCCACACTTTAACAATAGTAGATTGCTTTATAAGGGTGGAAAGGAATCAATCCCTACAAGGTTGTTAGACGGCTATAGTCCGAGTAGGGTTTGATTCCTTTTAGCCGTGTGTAGCACTCAACTTTTTCAAAAAATTCATTTCAAATGCAAGGAAAATAAAAAATAGTTTTTCTAATAAAATTTATTAATAAAAATACTCCTAACATGAGTAGAACCTATTTAAAAAGAGTATTTTTACATTTGGAACACATCGCGTTACCGCCTACTGGCCATTCAGTCGAATACTTATGTGTACCACAGATTGTACGTAACCAAATTCAGTTCTATTTTCAAATTTTTTACTCACGCCCTAGGAAAGGAAGCAATTACAATAAGGGAACTAGCGTTTTCTCCCAATACTCAGATCAAGAAAACGCTACTTTCCGAGCATGAGGAATGAAAATAACATAACCTACGTCATGTCATCGGACTGTATTAATGTGCTGAGTACCTGAGTCCACAAGGAAACGAAAAATGAAAGGTCATGTTTCCATTCTTTTTTGTGAGAATACTTTCATTGTGCCTCCACCCTAACGCCGGAAAGTAAACGTGAAATATGAGAGTAATAAATTTCACTTGTAAGCCGACGCGGTATCTCAAAACTACCTATAGACTTACCATGGCAAAAGACAAATATTAAATGTTTAAATTCATGAAGAATCGCCCCGCAATAATCAAAATAATCAGGCATCATTCAATAATAAATCGCGAAGTACTAACGACATAACTGATGGTAAATAATATAGTACAAGGCCCATCTGATAGTAAGGGCACACATAACACAACAAATAATACAAAATTAAAAAACTAAGTAACCCCCGTCGTCATTAATCATCTATCTAACACCATCTCATTGAGACTATTCATAAGAGCCTAAACACGCTATATCTGCTGTAAGTTTCTGAAGAATTAAGCATTTCGCAGACTTTTCGATGGTATAGGATCAGCTCAAGGATATGACATGCGAATGTCACCCGAAGTGACAGTACACCAAATTTCAAATCATTCGGATCTGTAAAAGTTAGTAAAACCCTATAATAATGTAGAAAATAAGCTGATAGTCATCAAACGCCTAAACTGATCTTCATAAATTATAGCTAAGAACCATCGTAGTCACATCAGCTTTCAAACAAAAAAAAACGAATCACAATGGGTCCATTCGTTTAGGCGCTACGATGCCACAGACAGACACACAGATACACAGACAGACACGTCAAACTTATAACACCCCCTTTTTTTCGTCGGGGGTTAAAAATAAAATTGCCATAGTTTTTTTTTTGTGTTATGTGTGCCCTGTTTTTCCTCTTTCAGTGTCCATAACACAGCTACCTTAAGCTCCACTGTGTATCTGGGCAAGAAAAGCCTGTAGTGTTCTTGATGTGCCACTTATAAGAAAATCATTCTGGTACTAGCCATCACACCGATGCAAAAGACGTTCCTTTGATTCCTGGCTATCACCACTAGGTCGGTAAAGTTGTGCTAGGAAGAATTGCATTTAATGTAGCATGTGATTGGTTGCCAAATGGAATACCTACGTCAGTACGAAAGCCGTATCATCGAATGTTGTTAGTACGAAAACCTTTTATCGACATGCTGTGACCGCTCCGACAAGAAGCAAGACAAGTAAGATAGATTTATATGTTTATTTACGAGTATTATGACAATTAATCTCAGTATACCTACATTGTAATTGTGCATTGTCAGATATCTTGAAAATAACGATAATACTTTTGACATTGGGTACCTACTTTGTTGGTACGTTGATATACCTTCTCTTCTAATTTTAATTATATTTTTTCGCTGGGCTTTTTCGCTAGTTAAAAAAGTATAACTTTTAGCAGTGCAGTGCCCTGCTAAAAGTTATATTTTTATACATTGTAATTTAATATTTGAAAAGAGTGAATAAACGAGTTTGTTGCCGGAGTCTCCTCGGTAGTTCAACTTTTGGAACCGGTGTAAATTAAGACATGACAGACAAACAGAGACTATGACGTTGTTAGCTAATGTATTTTTTGTGTTAGTTGTAAGATTTTGGGGGTTTTTAAAATGCTTCTTTGTGGTCTATTTAAATGAAGTATATTTCATTTCTTTTTTCTTTCAGATATATGTTCTCCATCCTCCTACCGGCTTTTCACACTAACAAAAAATAACTCAACACCACCTGAGAGATTACACCTGATGAGAAGCGGTACGAAAGGTCTATCTGCGAAGACAGGGGTGGCTAGACAAGTATGTTCTTGCTGCATTCAGCAAGAACGATTAGACATTGCAATAATCTTTTTTTTCCACCTAGCAAAACTTGGCTAATGAATAATAGTGTGCTCTGTATGGCACCAAAAATATATATCAAAATACCTTTAGTTATAAGACAAATTAATTCCATCGATATATTTCGACACAAATTTAGAGAATTATTATTATGTAAGGCTTATTACAGTATTAGAGAATTTATTGACGATAAAATGTAATAGAATATTAGAATTTAATGTGATGAATGATTTAATGTTTATGTTTTATTAATTTCAATTCTTCTTGTCTGAATTTAATAATATAAATGACATATATTAATAATTGTAACTAATTTTTGCATGCCTTGTGGAAAAATACAGAAAAGCTCTATATAAAAATGTGTAACATCTATGTACACACCTGTATTTGCAATAAAAGTATATTTGAACGATTCGTTAGAATACAATCTGAAAAACGCTCTTCTCTAAAAGTGAATAGTCCCATTAATATAAGCCTAATTAGTTCAAACAAAATTAAGGCACTTAAGAGACGGTTTTATCATAAGCTCACATACAATCCTCCCAATGTAAGCAAATTAAGTTAGCTAAGTTAATTAAAAAGGCTCTTGTAATTTATCTACGTCAAAGGGATGTGTTTTATAAGATTATCGATAATTTCAGCGTATTAAAAACTAGTTCTGAAAGCTTATTTTTGTAAATTGTCTACAGTAGAATATATTAAAAACTGGACATTTTCCAATTTTTAACATATTATAACAACATTAAATGTTCATCTGCATATTTTTTTTATACGAATAGATTACAAACAATCTGACGGCCCACCTGATGGTAAGCCGTTACCGCCGCCTATAGACAGCTGCAATGACAAGGAACAATCACTTGATATTGCAGGTGCGTTGTCATCCTGAGGCCTAAGATGAAAATGCCGTCCATGCCCAGTAATTACACTGGCTACCTTTCCCTTCAATCCGAAACACAGCGAACTGTTTCACGGCAGAAATAAGAAAGGCGGTGGTACCTACCCAGACGGCCCTACATACGGGCCTACCACCTAGTAGAATTAACTAACTAACAGCCAGATATAATTCGAACAAGCTAGTTATAGCTACCCACCAACACGCTTTGGGCCAGCTTGGTGGTGTTATAGCCCAAACTCCTCATGTGTTTCTCCCAATTCTTTCCTACAGTCTTTGCCCATCAGCGAGACGTATATAGGCTGGTGATGGTAATGATGACTCATCATCACTCATTATAGCTAATTGTCCAGAGTATTTTGAGCAAACTAGGCTCAGAGGTGGCCAGCATTTTATGTGACATTGTAGGCTGTTGTTAGTTTAGTTGTTTTATTTGTACCATTTATATAATTCAGGTTTAAGCTACGATAGGTATGACATATTTTTTTACTAAAATAAAAGGCCTTCAATTAATAGTTTTTTTTTATACAACTAGATGGCAAATATGAAGACCTGGTGGTCATTGGTAACCGCCGCCTATAGACACCTGCAATAACAAGGAAAAATTCACTTGGTATTGCAGGTGCGTTGTTATCCTGAGGCCTATGATGAATGCCTTCCATGTCCAGTAATTTCACTGACTACTATTCATTTCAATCCGAAACACAGCGAAATGTTTCACGGCTGAAATAAGAAAGGCGGTGGTACCTACCCATACAACCAGCCGATACAGACGGACCCACCACCTAGTAAAATAAATTTTAATCATAATTAAATTAACGAAAAATTAAATTCACATTGATATTGCATTAGTAGAACGTATGTCTTTCTTTTCTACCTAGTTCGAATATTAAACGTTCCATTGAAACTATCTTACGATATATCGACTGATACTCGATATAGTTACCTCCCTACGTTTTGTAACAGACCCCGAAAAAGTTCAAGTCTGTCTTAACTAATAGGCAAATGTTTTATATGAAAAATAATAATATCAAATGAGTTAACAAAACATGAGGAGCTTGGTGGCGTAGTGGATTGAGCGCTCTGGTTTCGATCACGAAAACAAAGCAACTTTCGCCATGGTCGGTCCTTGGATGGGTCAATCAAATTTATAGCCGTTGGTCCCGGTTGTTACTGCAACCGCTTTAACCCACCAACCCGCATTGGGCCAGCGTGGTGGTGTTATGGCCCAAACTCCTCATGTGTTTCTGCCATGTAGGAAGGCCTGTGCCCAGCAGTGGGACGTATATAGGCTGGTGATGATGATGAAACAAAACTTAGGCAGGGTGTTGACGGCAATACGACAGTAATTTAAAATTTATGGTCTATATTAGTTCATAGAAATGTTTTTCAACTTTCATTTCATGACATTTCTATGAAATAATATAACATTGGCTATTTGGCTTTGGCAGAAATGTCATGAAATTATCATATGAATAAAATGTATTTGATAGTTGTAAAACATTTCTATGAACTAATATAGCCCATGTTTTAATTTAATGTCGAAGTTGTCGTCACCACCCCAATATGGTAAAAAAGACTCTCAATGAGAGTGGGAGACGTTTTCTGAAATAAAGTCCAACCATTAAGAGCATCATCATATTTAGGCAACCAGTGTTCGCTCGCAACTGCTCACATTTCACCGCCATTCTTACCTCTGCCTGGTGCATTCATTCAGAAGCTCATAACAGTACAAAAGAGGTCGAGTCAGTTTTGGATTTCCTTTATTCGACCCTTGCTTGCAGTTTCCCAATATCTCCTGACGTTCTTATAAAAAAATCGAATTAAAATCATAATTGAAAATACCCTAAGGGATCGCCGTCACGTCGCATTCAAAAAATTTAGGGTAAAATTCAATAATCCACACTTTTCAAATTCTTTGTCGATGTCCCGTCGTTTCTGCAAACTTTTTAATGCGAAAGGAAGTCCTATATACTGTTCATTTCTTTTTCACGGTGAATTTACTGAATCAAGTCAAATCGATTAAAATCTTTGGAGATGGAATAGAGCATCCAGTTGCTATATTTTACTTTATCAACCATGAATTTTTAGAGAAATCCAATTTCTTGTTTTTGCTGGAAGCTTCTTTTATTTGATTAATCGTCATCATTCCTGCCGGAAGACGTCCACTGCTGGGCAAGAGCCTCCCCTAAAGATTTCCACGGAGATCGGTAATGTGCTACACGCATCCAACGGCTACCTGCGACCTTCACCGTATCGGTTAGATTGAAAGTTATAAAATTTCTTCTCGCTTTTTCCGCCTAAAAAACTTCTCCATAACTATTGATTTGCTGTGCAAAGCTTTGATCCTGTCAGAATTGCGTATCCATCTGAAAACAATTAATTTGTGAGTAATAGTTTTTTTATGACAAGAGAGGCAAACATGATCCGTCTGGTGGTTACCGTGGCCATGTCTGTTAACATAGATACTTCAATGGTTATATAGACAAAACTGATAGCTGTGTCTCCACACAAATCATTCGTAGTATTTCACGGCAAAAGAACGCATGTGTACAGACGTCAGGACATCAAGTTCTACAGTTGCGGTACGAAAGCCGCCTCTATTCCAAACGCAATAATGGCGGTCTTAAAGTCAAACTATTACACTTGATGTTTAAGCAAGTGTAGCGCGATAGCCACACTTGAACGGAACAAAGTGGTGTTACGTGGTATCTTAGCTATACAATGTCAATGTCAATGTGTTAAAGCGGCCTGAGGATGCTAAATATAAAATTATGACTCGTCATAGCATAAATATAAAAGCAAAATAGTATGCACCTGCATATTACGTCATTCCAAGGACAGAGCCAATCCACCATTCTCGGTAATACATAGATATTTTATGATATGACTACGAGAAGAGAAGGGTTTGCTTGATAATTGAATACGTAATATTCGTACACTAAGCTGCTGATAACAAACCTTACAGCTTCGAAATAAGAATTAATTTTGTTTAACAGTTTAACGGTCACGTGAAAGTACCGTCCGCAAACCATTTTTGATCAGAATAATAATCATTTATAATAAAAATATATTGTATATTTCATTATATACAAGGTGGTGACGACATTATGACAATAAATTATAACATGGACTATAATAAGTTCATAGAAATGGAATAGTAATACATTGGCATTATTTTATACAAATGTCATGAAATCACCAAATGAATAAGATGTTTTTGAAAGTCGAAAACCATTTCTATGAACTTATACTATAGCCCATGTTTTAATTTATTTAATTACCTGTACATATACTTAGTATGTATAGAATAGAATTTTTACATACATAGACATTTTCTTCTAAATACATTTAGGCCACACATTCGGACACAATTATTTTTTTAAATTGTAATAGATTCCAGGAATCTAACGCGGCTTGAGTGATTGAAGTAAAATTAAGAAAATAATGAAAAAGTCTTATTAAAGGTTCAATTAAGGTATTGACTGTGATTACATGAACAGAAGAAAGAAATTAATGTAATCTTAGCCCTCAGAGTGCTGCCAGTATTTTCATGAATGGTAACCCTGAAAATTACATGTTGGGTCTCTTCATAATGTTGCCAGATAACTTATACGGGCTATCCACATTATTCCATGACATCAACCCGAATTTGTCTTTAGCGAAAAAATGCTTTTGTCGCGTTAAAACAAGGGTACAACTATAACGATAAAATATTCCGATAAGGCAACATCAGCCAAACAAATAGCAACTCCAGCTTGGAAGCAAGAAAGCTCAATTTATCTTATCGTGTTAGCCAATAGGAAATTTTTGTGAAGCGAAAAAAATCAACCCTATTTTCTTAGACAAAAGAACTGTTTTGCAATGAAAATATTAGGTAAGCTACTGTCAGATAGAAATCTTGGACGTCTACCATGGTTAGTCTCTGTACGTTTTCGCCCCTAACTTATCACGAGATTTACTTTGAAATATGTAGCTAAAACCAACAGAAGAGGTATCTCTATGTCCTAACCCTTTTAGAGAACGTAAATGTATCCATATTTATTCAATGTGACAGCTGACTTGCCTTACGCCGGTATTAAGTCCTGACCCTTCCTTGTAAAAGATGTCATGATATTGAACATACAGAAAGAGACACTCTGATATACTCGTACTAGCTGTTTATCAACGTCATTATCTTAGATAAAGAAGGATGCTGCGATCGGAACTTTCGATATGTTCGAACAATCGAACGAATCGCAGTCGTTAAAATCTACCGAATCGAGTCTACTATCAGTCAAGATGTTTTTCGATTGTTACGAGTCAGCGAAATCGCATGGTCGCTCGATTATTCTCTTATCAGTCATTCTCAGTCCACTGCGCAGTCGATCAGTCGGACGATTGGATGCATCGAGCCAGTGTCGTTATTGCAGTTGCAGGAGCAGTCGGAGCTGAGTCCAACAACCGAAAAAAAATCCTCGCTTACGCAATTCGTTAAATCAGAGTAGACTACAGAATACTCGACATACTTAGCGTCTTTTATTGTCCCATTCCCCCTTCTGTCACAGAAACATGCATCCATATACTGACATCCGTCCAAAGTATTGAACTCTCTGCCAGTGCGCGTATTCCCCCCTTGCTACAATACAATATAGGTTCGTTTGAAAGAGGCGTGAATTTTTAGACATTGGTATTTGTCAATGATTGAACATCAATTCTAAGGCAATCTTTCGTAAATCGACTAGGAGTCTTGCTCGCAGAAAATCGGGCAAGATGAAATAATGATAGCTATAGGTACTTACAAAAAAAAATGTAAAAAACTTTTTCTTCGTTATGGACGTAAAATGGTACCTTTTTATTTTTGACCCCAAGAGACTACGTCCCTTCGGTTAAAGTGACGTACGTCCATCAACTGCCGCACTTTACGATGTAATGAGATTACATATTCTATATAAGAGTTTAGGTTAGAAGACTTCAAAGTTATAATGAAAAGTTTGATGCCCTTTGGTAACTTTTGACTCCCACAGCCAGATTAGAGTATTATTCACCACTGAACCGTGAATAAATAGGTTTTTTTTAGTAGGATCACAAAACTACCTTTCTCAAATTTAAAATTAATAACAGACTCTCCACACGTCATGGTAATTAAAATATACAACCATATTCCCAATAACATAACAAAATTTGGAAAAAAATATAGCCTTTGAAAAACAGTTAAAAGAATATCTCATCAATAAAAGTTATTATACTATGTCTTAATTCTTCCAGGATAAAAATATGTGATTGAAGTTTTTATATATACTGCCGAATAATTAATGTGAAAGTTTTGTAATGAGAGAATATCCAAAATAATATAATGGTATTAATTATACGTAAAATGTCATAAATAATATACTAAACATGAGCATGATTAAAAATATAATTATGTTGTAATTACTAACCTAAGAAAATAATTATTAAAATTTAGTTTATAATGTTACTTATTTAAATAATAGTTACGGTTTTAATATGTAAAATATAATTATCAGCATTAGTTATATTTATATGTAAGCTAATAAATTGCTACGCCCCTACAGGGTGTTACTTACATGCACAGACAATACTATGTATTATTGTTATTAATTGAAACATGTAGTGACTTGCAATAAAGATATGAATATGAGCCGGCCAATTTGAAAACATTTTCGGTTGAAAGTTGAAACTGCCTACTTTAGCAGACCCCAGCCCTTAAATGATTACCCAATTGCAAACCCATTTTTTTTTTGTTAAAAGTTATTACTTTTCATTGTTTTCAAAAATATCTGGTCTGAAAAACATTTCGGGACCAGATGTCTTTGTGATAAAAATTACGTATTAGTTTTTGTTTAAGTATTTTCCGTTGTTTTCAGCTGTCAAAAATTTTTCGGAGATACTGTTATATTCTATTGGTGGATGATACCTCAAGAAGGCTGCAGATAGTTGACGACCTGCTTGTACAAAAATGACCTTTCTTTTCAGCTGACTTTTTTAGGCTCTCATCCGCCAACCCCCTCAGCGATGCACCGCCTTTCTGCTTTCTGCCGACCATGCGGGCTAGCCTGATTGACATTGTAACCGCTTGTCGGCAGGACAGTGTAACCAATAAAAAGGGCTGGAAAATCATAGAGCCGATGCATCGGCACTCCGATTCGGCTGTGCAATTTGGGCACGATCCCCAGCCGCACCCAAAGCCCCAGAGATGTTTTTCACGATGGCGCTGGAACTGGCATCTAGAGGCACCCATAATGCGCCCTTCTGCGCCTAGTGCGCCCTTTTGTACCTGCGTACGCGTACTCACACGAACTTGTCCGGTTTTTAGCAATAAAAAGAGCTTATATAAGAAAAACAACATTTCTTTTCTATAAATAGAACCCTTTCACAAAAACTCTTTATCCAATTTTGAACCTTATTTTACTGTTACACAATACTTTTACGTATCATTAATTTTAATGGCGAAAATATTACTTTCGTTTGAAAGGAAAAATTTTGAAACAGAAATGAATATCAATTATAAACCATCCCATATTCCCATTTTATTAATGCTATTATTCATAACAAAGCTTAATGATGGCATTGTATAATCTTAATTGGAACGAAATTTGGTTCAAATCAGATTTTGCGTAATGCTATATTTTTTTCACTTTGTTTTGAAAGTAAAAATACAATTGCGTTTTCCTCACGCTATCCTCAAATAATAGGATAGTGAAAATGAAAATGAAAATATCTTTATTCAATTAGGCCCTCCAAGAAGCACTTTCGAATCGTCAACAAAAAAACCCTTATGTCTAACACATAAAAATAATATTAACTAACAAACAATTTCATAATGTTTGTCTCCCTGCCTTATCTGGATCTACGTAAGCTAAGAATGTTATAATGTCTGTCTATCGGTCTGTCTGTCGGTCCGTCTGTCCGTCAGTCAGTTTTCTGTCTGTCTGTCAGTCTGTCTGAATTTACACCGGTTCCAAAAGTTGAACTACCGAGACGATTCCGGCAACAAGCTCGTGTAGTCACACTTTTCAATTATTAAGTTACAATGTTTAATTACACAGTAATAGTATTTAGCAGTGCAGTGGCGCACAGAGTATAAAAAAAGGTATATTAACGTACCAATAAGTACCTAATGACAAGAATATTTACTGTATTTAAAGGCTGTCCGACAATGCACCATCACAATATAGGTATTAAAATACACAAAGGTCAACAATTAATATACAAAGACGTAATAAAGCCAAACATCTTTCATTAATTTTAAACACTTGTCTGACCACGTCATTACAATAATAATTGTATTGTTTTATATATCCTATAATGCCATATACCTCAAAAATCCCTCAAAAATGATACTATTGATGAATATGTAAGTAAATTATTACAAAATCAAGGAAGCTTAGAGATGACCATTTCCACTAGTGTCTAACGTCAAGCAAGATGGAAGCTATATCTACCGCATATTTTATGGTAGATAAGGACAACGGAACTCCACGAAATTATTATTGTATTGATATGCTTCTGACGTAACAAGGTTCCTAGGATTTAGTTTCTATGCATCTTTCTAAAATACAGACATATCAAAATGAAATTTGCATAAAAATATCAATTAGTAAAAATACAATAGAAAAAAAACTGTTCAAATAGACATAGAATTGCTTAAACTTTTACAAAACAGCCCTCGGGAGTGAATCTATTTCATATTTATTCTGAAAGCTCTCCAAATTTCGGTCACGCGTTTTTTATTTCCTTCCTAGTGATTTTTATATTACTCTCCTGTTGAATATTAAAGTTGTTAATAATAAAAGAAGAAAATGTAAGATGCTTTAGGGTTCCACAGACGAAATCGCAAAAACAGAACAATCATTTATGTTAATAATAAAGATATGTTTATCTGTCGCTTCAAATCTATCACATCATTCATTATCAGCAGTTCAGCCGAAAAACGTCCACTGCTGGACAAAGATGTCATCAAAAGTATCCATCGATCAGTCCTGCGCTACACGTATCCAACGACTAATTGCGACCTTCACCAGATCCAGGTCCGCCTTGTTGGAGCCTGCCCACGCTGCGTCTTTCGGTCCGTGGTCACCACTATAGAACCTTTCCGCCCCAACGACCATAGCGGTTCTGCCATCAAATTATTTATTTTCATTAAATTTAAGGTACAATACAATCAGGTCCATGTGTAGTTCAGAAGCAATTAATTTCGTCATCTTCACATCTACTGTGCTCGAATTTTGCTCCAATACGTGATTGGTACCCAAGATCCAGGAATTTATTGGTATTTAATATAATTTGGACCATATTTTCACACTAGAGATAGGCCTTGGTATTGACTATTTGAATTCGGGGGATCTGAAAGTGAGCTTCTTGAAGAATACTTGGAGCCACATAATACCACTTGGTAATGTCGTGTTTCGAAGGGTACCTAAGTATTGGGAGCAAAGGAAACATTTGTCATAATATGATTAATGTGTAAAGCTACTTAGTGTGGTGTTGAATAAATGTATTTCTTTCTTTCTTCTTTCTTTTTTTCTTTCTTTCAAAATATTTATTTATTTTTAATCCAAAGCACGGCAAATGACTCAACACCACCAGATGTGAAGCGCTAAGAAGTGTCTGCATGCGAAGACAGCTAGTGCAGCTTGAAACACTTTTCCACACCTTGCCGGCCCACACAATAGGTGCCTTTTGAAGGATACCCATAGGAAGGAGAATACATGTGTGAGAAGGCAAAGAATCCTAAGTTTTGTAAATACGACAGTGAAAGGGTTACTGAATTTCTTTGCGTGATGTTGAGGAGGAGACAGTGAATCCGAAAACTGACTCCGAAAACCGGCACATGTGCTCCGGTGTAGTAAGGGGAACGGTGGTCAAAAAACTCTATGATGCTGTTAATATAACGCTTACTCTTGATTCAATCGGAACGCTAACACGGAAGTGGCGTCATTGTTGTAACAGTCAGCTATAGACAACGTAACGTATTCGTGTATTTGCTTAATTTCTCCCTATTTGTACAATAGTAAAATGTATTTCCGTCCACTTTTTGGCTTTCACTCGCACATCAAAGGACTCCAATACTAAGCCGAATATTTGCATCCACCGTTTAGTTCCTGTGTGGATGGCATGCTAGTGATATTTGCGAATACATCAAATATTTGGCCAAATATAGCGATACACTAAGTAAAGATCCGCCATTACATTATAAGAATAGTTATATACCTACGGAATGATTATGTTTTTTTTTTTAATTAATTTGTTCACAATTCTATAGATATACACTCATGCATTATATATAGCCGTACACGGAAACCTATAAAGGTTTATCTGTGTGGGTGAGCCGTTCATGTATCAAGATGTTACTTAATTTAACATTTACACAGTGTCAAGATGCGAGTTTTTTAAAAAAATGATCCTGAAGTAGTTTTTTACACATTCGTGATTCCACATATGATTTCTGTATATTGACAGGAATATCATTGACATAAGATGGTATTATATACTCCAAGGTTCTAGAACCATATACATTTGTGATTTTGGGGAGACGATATCTATAGGTACGCTGGATTTGTCGCTGGTGACTTGCTAGATGAGAATTGTTACAATAGGCTATAGATATATTTGCTGCTGTCTCGATAACATGTAATTTGACTTCTTTCACCTATTAAAGAAGAATGACAAAGACCCATGCAATTTCAGTGTCGTACTAATAGCTCACGTATCACAGTGAAAATACCCTTAGAAGGTAGATCAAAGTCTTATTAAAGAAAAGGTAATTGCAGAATATTTTTTTTAAATGGGGTTTTGAGATAAACGTAAATACGAAATACATTCTATTGCTTCTTTTAAATATGAAGCATTGAAACACTCTGTGAATTGCATAAAACATTACAATATTTGAATAAAAATCAAACTTAGATTGTTTGGTATTTTTCTTTTAAATTAATGTATTTAACATAGCCTGGATGCTAGTCCTTTGGCCGATGACGCAGTTTGATGCGTTTCGTGCTTTCAAACTGAACTGTTTTATGGTTTTTATTTTCCAATCAAAAAATTAAATACTATTCCTTAAATTTGAATAATTATGCATAATGACGGATAATGGTGGACGTTAGCTCATAAACGCAAATACAGATAGACTAGAAGAATTTCACAGGGATATCCCAAGTCCTGGGTGGCTCAGTGGTCAGAGCAGTCGCCCGGATTGCGAAAGGTCGCGGGTACGATTCCTGCCTCAGGACGTGATTTTTTTCTAGTTTTATTATATTTTAATTACTAAGTAATTTTTCAAACATTTATAACAATGTTAAAATCAAAAATTAAGAATATGCATAATGATGTTACCCGTAGCTCTGCTCTACGAATCAGTTATTGCGCCAAATGGTAGCCTTTGTCTTTTCTCAGGAGGCTATCTATCTTTACGCCCATTTTCATTTAAATCGGTTTTAGGAGTAAAAACTTGAGAGCTTGGAGCGTCTTAGGAGTAAAAACTTGAGAGACAGACAGACACAGCTACTTTTACATTTTTATTTTAAAATGATGTTCCGCCGAAAACGTCCTTTTATAAAGATAAGGAAATTTTACCGTTATAACAGGAAGGAAGGAAAACAAACACTGTACCTGAAAAATATTCATTACGTATTCTTCTCACGGCGAAAGTCTAACGTCGCAATGACTTACTATGAAAAGTTCACAAGGAGTGTTTTTTTTCTTTATCCAAATAAATGCTTTTGTATTTAAGTTTTATTTACAAAGAATTAGATTACGAACTTTAATATATATTTTTTACTTAATAAAAAGATAGATACCACCAGCTGATCGAGTGTTCAGTACACCTGCCTTGAACCAGAGATCTCGGTTTGAATCCTGGTAGGGGCAAATGTTTGTATGCTTATTTGGTACTTGCGATTGCTGACGATTTCCTCCGCCTGGATGTTGGATGCCAAAAGTTATGCGAAGCTAGGGCCAAGCTATGTGCCTGGGGTGGGTTGGTTAAATTGCTTCGACAGAGCCCAGGCTACCCCCGCGAAGGGCAGTTGAGTTACCGGGGAGTTTTATTAGGTATTCCCAGTGCTTTTTAAGCGCTGGGCGACCCACACACACGCCCGTCACTTAGCCAGCGACGGGTCTGTAGTCGGATTACTCCCAGAAAAAAAGGCCAAGGTATGCAATTGTTGAATTCTAACGATGAAAACTATTTCATATGCGACAAAAACCTATTCATTTATTTCAAGCAATGAAACAACAACAGAAAACCACATTTTTAATGTAACAAAGAACAGAATACAATGCTTACGCGCAACCATTGTCGTAAGCCCGCATTGTGTCGTACAGAATTTTAAATGGCATGCAATTTGTGTTTTCCTGTACACAAATATCTAGATTACTGCTTACATAGCAAAGCGAGGGAAGAAAGGGATCCTGTCTGAATTTAAGCGGCCAAAAACGAAATGATAAACAGAAATCCAGACTATACATTTTGTGAATAAGGTACTTTGCTTTAGCGATTTGGTTGGACTTTAAAATATGTTGTTATTTTACCGCCTAAATATTTAGACAGGCAATATAATGGTCATTTTCAACCAACTTCCAAAGGAGGTTTCAATTCTAGACTTATGTATCTATGTGATATTATTAGAACTGCAAAATATTCACTTAATATTATTGTGACATTCTATTACGACTCCAAACAAATCTCCTATACATTTTTTTTAATATGTATAATGTATGTACGCTTGTCCAAACTTTTCTCCGACACTAGTAATCTGATAGTGATATTTTGTTTTTAATTTGTTTAGGTACATTTGCTTCAACAAAGGGAACAGTAAAGATTTCATCACAATCGGTTCAGTTGTTTTTACATCATGGATTACCTATGTGTATTTTGGCAGGTTTTGACCTTGGTAATTTATTACTAAGTACAATAAATTAATCCGTGCCTTTAGAGGCACTGAGGTCTGTCGCCTTCTCGTGGCTCAAGCGCCCTGGAATCTCTAAGCGACAGTGCGACACCTGTCAATAAAAATTTCTCCAGAAGCGATTCGCCCCCTAAGGCTTCAGGATTTACCAAGGTTTTCGCTTCCTTAAAACTCAGGTTACGCGGTAAAGCTATCTGTAGCCAACAGCAATAGTCAGTTCCATAAAATAAATTGGTTATTCAAGGTGGAAACGTAAGATTGGTTTCCATTTTATTTTTATATGAATGAAAAATAAAATGGACGCGATTCTAAAGCCATCCAAAATGGTTCTGTTGAATTACGTAACAGTCGTTGCGATTGGCTGACGAATGAACTGGTTCGTCTGGCGTTCAATTGCTATTTGCTTATTTGATTTGAATACAGAATGCTTTGATAGTTCGGAAAAGTTAAGGTTACTCCAATCAGACACCAGCCATGCTATTCTGATTGGATTTCAAAGACCACTGCATGGCTTGCAACTTTTTTTAGCAACTTGATTTAACATGATGTCCATTGCCTCTTTCTTCCATCGCACCGCTCGCCATGGGCAGTGAATTCATCCTAACATTTTGGAATCAGATTGCTCGCGTGCTGTGCGGTTTCAGAGAAACTTTCTCCCGTTTACGCTCATGTTGTGGAATGAGCTTCCTGCAGAGGTTTTCTCAAACGAGCATGGGGTTCTTCAAAAAGGGCTTGAAAATGTTTATGCGGGGTCGGCAATGCGCAAGTGATACCCCTGGTGCTGCCAGTGTCCATAGGCTATGGTAACCGCTAACAATCAAGTCCGTATGCAGAATTGCCACCTTAGGTGGTATAAAAAATAACTACACTACCACCTACTAGTGATGTGTTACAGAAACTATTCATCTTTAATTTTGTATTGATAAATTAAACACTAAATCAAAGTTCTCTATGGCCTACTGGTTCAGACCATCTGCCTCAAATCTAGAGGACCAGGGTTCAATTCTCGTGGTCGAAATTTCCTGCTCGCTTTGGTTGGTGGTAGGGCTTTTTTTAGTCCACCTGGCTAGCTACCACCAAGTCAGTCGCCATAAAAACAATGTTGACAGGAGTATTATTCTTGTGTTCCGACAGTCGGAGGTAGCTCTGTGGGTGAGGAATCCGGGTGTAGCTCCATCTTCGGCCTTATCGTCACTTCTAATCAAGGTGAGATAAATGCCAACAGTTTCCCGGTTAATAATAAAAAAATCATTTTTCAAAATGCGTTGCCTCTTCCCTATAACATGATTTTCTCCAAAAGGGTCGTGGGCACCTTATGGGCTAGCAAGACAGAGGCTGTTGTCGTCTTCTATTTACTGCTTACTATCAGTAATTAAAGTGTTTTGTATTTAAATTTGTGGAGTCCCGTCCCAAATACTGCCGAGAGCCTATGACAGTTAAAAATCAATAATTGTGTGGTGTGCTTGTATTTACTATGTGGTAGACCGCCTTTCTTATTTCAGCCGTAAATCAGTTTGCTGTATTTCTTATTGAAAAAAAAAGGTAGCCGGTGTACGTAATGTGCATGAAATGCATTATCTTAGGCTTCAGTATGACAATGTACCTGCAATACTAAGTGAATTTAAAAAAATCGAAACCAATTTTTATCCGAACTGAACAAAATTCTTGGCTTATTTACAAGCATTGATAAATGTAAAAATGACTTCATTTTCTTTTTCAACATTCTAATAAAGGTTATAAAGACAACTTATAATAAACGAATAAGGACCAGTAATATGAAAAAGCAAGCAGATGAAACGGAAAGAAAAATACAATACAGAACGCTTACACGCAGATGCCTTTGTTATGGCGAAACGTAATGGGTCATCCACATCTAAGGAGTAAGAAATATGTTATTACTTATAAATTTTGCTCGTGCATTTATGATCTGGTAAAGGTTATTAAGGACTAGTCGAGTCAATACAGTATTAAATTTTAATTATATTGAGATGATTCCAACAAAGGAAGATCCAAAATTTCAAGTCTATTTATCTTATCTTTATGAGTTAAATTATTATCAAATAATTTAACTCACAAAGATAAGATAAATCAGATAATGATCATTGCAAACAATTCGTTAGCGTATTCAATAAACTAGTCATTATCTTGTTCATTTATTTATTTAAACTTTATACGGCGGATCCTAGGAATCAAATTCTAGAAGAAATATGCTTACAGTATCTGTATTTTAGTTCCTAATCCCACATATATAACTACAGTTTCTTTACTGGAAAAACCAGCGTAAACATAGCCATTACCTGGTTCTAGAATATGAACCGAACCTTCTTCTTTTTAACCGACTCCAAAAACGAGGAGGTTCTCAATTCGGCCGGTATGTTTTTTTTTTTTTTTTTTTTCTATGTATGTACACCGATTACGCCGACATTACTGATCCGATTTACGTGATTCTTTTTTTGTTCGATGCGGAATAGCTGCCATTTTGTCCCATAAAAAATTTTTCAAAAACAGTTGGGTACTTTGGTTTTAAATTAAAAAAAACTGAAATTATGAAATCGTCTACATAAGCGAAATTGCGAATTTTTGCTTTTCCAATGACTTTTTAGTGAAACGATACGATAGTAGGAAACAATATAAGTTGACGGTCACCCATCTAGCTTCGACTGTAGAAAGTTATCACTAAAAATTGTGAAAAAAAAATTTTAAGCAAAAATTAAAACCGACTTCAAAAAACTGAAAAGGATGAAATAATTAAATTTAAGTACCTATTCATCCCATAGAAACATATTTTTGGAGTTGGTGCTAAGTGGTTTCCAAAAACAATAGAAAGTAAAGCACCGACTCCAAAAATATGTTTCTAGGGGATGAATACCTACTTAAATTTAATTATTTCATCCTTTTCAGTTTTTTGAAGTCGGTTTTAATTTTTGTTTAAAATTTTTTTATTCGATCGTGTCGATGGCAGGTTCTCAGCATTATGTTGCCTGCATTCTACCACGAAGACTACTCTGTTGTCCCACGTACAGCTTTTGAGACTGGGCGAGCTTCACATCGCAGTGAAAGCCCGCCTAATCTAGTCTAGAAATACGCTATAGACCAGGACGTGAGTAGAGCAAAAATATGTTCATGGTACACTAATGGATGTAGACACTTCATAGCAGTGCATTCACACTCGCAATCCACGTTATCCCAGCCTGTGGGCGGCCAACTCAACTAGGTCACTGCACATAGATCGGCGAGTTTAATGTTCTTGCAGTTTATTTCATTGTTTTTTTACCTAATATTATATGTCTCTAGAACATAATGGGCTTCGAGAATTGGAGAATACCTTTTGTGGAAAAGCCTAACCAGTCACTATTTTGATGATACAATATTTGTTATATAATATGTGAAAGGTTTTAGAAATTCTTCCAAAGATTTATGGCCGATGCAGTGGAACGGTGGATAAAGAGGTACTTATCTCGTTCTTGTGTATAATGTGTCTATCATCACAACTAATTCAATAAACCTGATGATTTGATGATAAACTTGGCACGTACGACCTTAGTGGAAAGAATTGGAAAATGAATCTTCATTCATTGAAGTATGAAGGAATTATCAGCCATCAGTAAACGCAGTTTTTTTTGGATAAATACTGTAGAATATATCAAAGCATTTTCCTATCTGGCTTTATATATCTGTGAGGCTGCAGGGGAGTCAAGCTAAAATCAATATGGCGGTGAACGACCGCGCTTCGTCCGGGTTGCAGAATAATGCCAAGGGCAGGGATGCTATATCGAGCGATTTAAGCAGGTCCCATTCGGATCAGAGTTTACCAATACGATTCCCAGTGGCAGAAACTTCGGGAGTATTAAGTGCTTTGGAAGGTTAATTGATCCGGGAACTTCCGTGTCGCGTCGAGATGGTTAGTTTTAGTTACTTATCCCAGTTTATTAAAGTCTGTCTCCTATCTTCCTTCCGGTCTACTAATATTTGCTCATTTAAGTTTGAGTTTAGTTTTTCCATTTTATTTCGTTCAGAATTTTGATATTTTTGGGTATTTAATGAGCAAGAAGATGTGATGTTAGGGATAGGTGTGTGTATGTTTTTACCTACTCCAGAAAGGGATAATTATATAACCTTAGGATTTGTAGAACTTTAGTCGTGCCTTATAAAGCACATGTGTGCTTATTTTTCCTACTCATTTGCAGTCCCCTATCCTAAAATACGTAGGTACAAATACAAATGTTTCACCACAAATTTAGATTAGTAAGGCATTTAAATAACAAAGTTCCAGCACAACTGTGCCAACATAAACGGAAAACCGCAACGATCACGTCCTAAAAATTTATTCGAAATCGATAGGTAATGACCTTAGAGAGAGACCGTTTGTTAGAGAGGGAAGGCATGCACCAAATTGAAACTTGTAACATCATCGCAATGTGTTACAAAATTAATAGCACGTCATAGCCTTGTACTTGCATTGCTAGAGCCAAATGGGTCGTAACGGCGAGTGAAAGTGCAGCTTAAATAGAATTTAGTTTTAGATTATTGCATAGGACATTTGAGGACTGTTTCTATACGAGAAGGGTGGCAAATAATCGTGCGGCTCGCCTGATGGTAGCAGTTATCGTAGCCAATAGACGCTTGTAGCACATTGGACATTACTGATGTATAGAATTAAATAAGTAATAACATAGACCGTAGTTTCTAAAAAACGTTCCAGTCCACAATCTCGAAGTTAATATTACTATAAATTGACAACAACTGTACAGTTGTGTTACTATTTATTAAAATTTAATAACTATGGCTAACTGTACAGATGTTAATTTTTGACAGCTCATAAGCATATTAACTTCATTTCGATGTGATTGTGGATTGGAACTTCATTTCGATTGTATTGTGGATTGGAACGTTTTTCAAAAACTACGTCCTTATTATTAGTTAATTAGGCCTGTAAATAAATAAACACACACTTGCTTTGAAAGGCACTAAAGCTTTACAAATCCTAAGGTTCGATATTATCCTTTTCTGTACAATGGCATTTTTGGTTGGTACATCCCTGGATTAACCATAGCGAAAGTTGCTTTGTTTCGTAATAGAAACCAGAGCACCTAAACCACTACGCCATCAAGCTCCTCAGCTGTTTATGTTGCCTTATAATATTTGCAGGCTTAAATATGAGTGTAGTGTGAAGAAAGCAAGAGAACCCAACAAAGGCGGATTAGAGAAAAGCGAATTCTTCGCTATTTGATAGGTACTATTTCAATTGGTATACTTTATGGTCCCCTTGCTGCAAAACGGATTCAAGTGTTCAGTGATGCGGATAACGGTGGATGCATGAATACTGGAAAATCTACAACAAGAGTAATTTAATAAATTACTGTGGCTGTCTGATATGCACATTATTGTATAGTCTATGTACGCTACCATAGTCTAACTCTGTGTATCTTTAATCCGCGTTCTGAAATACTCTTAAAATGTAATATCGATCAGTTTGAATAAATTTTACAAACAATCGGGTGTTTGAATAAGAAAAGCCACTCATAGAACAAAAATAATTACCTAATCCAAGAGACGCATGTGTATTAGTTCAATTTAGTGCCATTGCACTTTTTCGCGGCAGCTGTACCAGTAAATCTCCGGCTAAATTTCATTTTAAATTTCTATTCTAAGTAATCAGAAAATAGTAAAGTTTAATCTGACGCCACTAAACTAACAAAATGTAATTTATCTCCTCTCAAAAGAAAATAACTCGAAATACGAAACGAAGAGATCTGCGTTGAAATCTATGAAACAATAAAATGAATTTACTGAGAAACGTTTACGGTTTTAGTGATTCTGAGAACCAGTAATAAGATATTTACTTTCTAATGAAAATTTCTTTAATAAAAAAAAATAAGCAATAAAAAAAAATAAAAAAAAAATAATAATAAACAAAATACAAACGAAAACGAAACAGCCACGAAACAGCAGCAACCCACCAACGAACAACGAACAGCCACAACCACGCCAGCAACGATATTTCTTGAATAAAATATGCAATGTTCTCGACATGTTATTAAAGTAATGACGTCGTTCACGGGTTCTCTATAATAGAAGATTACCTAAAATGTGCCTATGCTCTCACTCCATCTTTGGTAAGTTCGTATCGAGAAAGATCTCGTTCGTAAAGAGAGAGAGGCAGGAACAGTTAGAGAAATAACCAATCCATACTTATAATATAAATGCGAAAGTGTGTCAGTCTGTTACATTTTAACGCTGAAGCCGTTAAACCGATTTAGATTAAATTTGGTAAGGAGTTAATTTGAAATCTTGCAAAGGACAGAGGATACTTTTTGGAGCGATAATCTACATCAACGTGGGTGGAGCCGCGGGTGACCTTAATATCTAACTCAAGTCTTTAGATACCTTCCTATCTACGTACCCCTTGCAATACCTATTACCTAAGAAGTGAGAAATTGACTTTAAACAAATGGTTCTTTTTACACAAAGCACGGCAAATGACTCAACACCACCTGCAGGAGTCCATATGCGAAGACAGTGCAGTTAAGACGCTACTCTATCTGCCTCTACCAAAAAGTCCATTTTCACGCCTCTTTTGAACGAACTCATGTTATATGAATTACAAGTTCTGAAAGTTAGCACGACAAAGAAACGAGGCACTAAATTTCTTATTGCGTGATTTTGTGGTGGAGACCGTGAATTGATAAGTCCAAAGACCGGAATGCTCTTGCGTAGGAAAGGGGAAAGTGGGATAAGGTTAAAAAGCTCTTCAGAGCACTTTCCGCGATATAGCCGATAGAAGGCGCTAAGCCCTTAGTTCCCAAAGTGGTCCAGGTGGACCCCCAGAGGTCCACGGGAGACTTGCCGGGGGTCTACGTTGGCGTGACAAAAACATTATTTTTGTTGAGTTTTGGGAATATGGTAGAAATGTAGCTGCAGGGGGTCCCCCGGAACCAGCTAAATTTTGAAAGTGGTCTATGAGAAAAAAGTCTGGGAACCTCTGCGCTAAGCGTTGCAACGCAACTTGTTTTTGTGAGATATTGACGTTTGAGAGCATATCAATGAGAGAACAGTTAGCAAGAACATTTTTAAATTTCGAATCATAATCGTATCGTTCGTTATTTATGTACATATTATTATAATTAATTATCCGTTATCTAGTATCTATAACACAAGCTCTTAATGACGCTTACTTTGGCTAGATAATAGGTGTGGGTGTGTGAGTGAATTCACGTACGCTTAAAATTTCAAACAAAATCCAGACAAAAGCTAACGTAACTACTCGATACGATGGGAATTCGAAATTTAAAAGTGTTCATGCTAGAGTTACGACATTTTGTATTCGGTTGTCATTTTGCAGCAGTCGTTGTTGTTTTATTTACAATCACCGATACTTTATAGTACGATACGCTAAGATATTGGTTATTGCTCCATAAAGCCCTTTTTTTTTTTTTTTTTTTTTTCTCGCTGAGGAGAAGCTCTACCAGCCGACCCCCCCCACCCCCGGGAGGAGGAGGGGGGGTTGTGTGGGGCTCTCACCCACTAAACTCCTCAGCGACGCACCAACCTAGCCGCTTTCCATCGACAGCACGGGATGGCCCGGAGACATTTCGCCATAGTGTCGATGGAGCGGCCCGACCGTATGTCGGTCCCACCTCGGGGTACTTTGCGGGAGATAAAAAAAAGGAAGGGCCTGTAACGAGGACCCCCCCCCCCCCCCCCCCCCCCCGCAGACTTTCGGTATTTAAAGTCGGCGCACCGTGCGCAGGTACGCCGACTGGGCTGTGCAAGCCGGACAACGGCCCCCCACCGTGCCCGGTGCTCCATAAAGCCCTAGCCTATGTTATTCCCACTGTCTCAAACTATCTATATTCCAAATTACATTTAAATAGTGACTTAGGTGTGATAGTACATTATGATATAAGTGCGGTAAGAGAAAGCAGAGGCTGTAATTGTCAAGGCGCACGAATGTCATACAACGTTTTATAACATACTAGCTGTACCTGCGGATTTTATATCATGTTAAAATTAAAGAAAATGTTTATTTATTATATTTTATCTTCCAAAGTTAATTTTATTCATAAAATGTTGACCACTTTCTGCCATAGAAACTCTTTGTTAAGATTTTAAAAAAGTACCGTTTGGTTTTAGACTGAGCCACAGATTAATAACAGTGCATCTTGATAAACCGTGCGTTTTACATTACATTACCGCACAGCGTAATGAGATACATTACGATATTGAAATTGGTGAAATAAGAGACCCTTTACGAGCAAATGTGTTATAAAAGCGTATAACAAACTCATCTTCGCAATCTATAAATACATAATTTGAAAAAAAATACTCGAAAAAATACTCCCAAAATGAAGTAGTAGGTAGGGCAAACTGAGTTTTTGGTTTCCTATGATAAGTATCGCCACTTTACCTATATAATACTTCCTAACCCGTTTCTATCCGTTTCCCGAGGAGCTCGGTGGCGCATTGGTTTGGGCGCTCTGGTTTCGATACGGAAAACAAAGCAACTTTCGCCATGGTCGGTCCTGGGATGGGTCAACCAAAATTAATTATCTCGAGCTCCTCCGTGCTTCGGAAGGCACGTTAAGCCGTTGGTCCCGGTTGTTACTACAACCGCTTAACCCACCAACCCGCATTGCGCCAGCGTGGTGGTGTTATGGCCCAAACTCCTCATGTGTTTATCCCATGTAGGAAGGCCTGTGCCCAGAAGTGGGACGTATATAGGCTGGTGATTATGAACCCGTTTCTATTTCTTTAAGATCTTGTCGGAGTTAATTGAAGCTTAGTTATTATTTTCTGCTGAATACTGCCTTCATAGAAGTTATATACTTAGTTTCATACAGAATGAGTCAAACCAATGCCCCCCGGACGGAAAGTGTCCTCAATTTTCTCTGTATTAATATAGTGTGATACAGATCGATAGGGTCCATTATAAGAACGAAATCTCTCCAATAAACATTATCTGTAAAATTTTAACAAGACCATAAAATTGTGCAGGTTTCATGAGACACGAAAAAACACAAAATTGGTGCTTCTTCATGTCTGTGCTGCCCTAGGTATTGGAATCACTCAAGGGTTCTTATTTTAGATTTGCCGAGAATGACTAGTCGAGTTTATTTACTTGCATTAGTTAACAATCTAATTGCGTTTAACATAATCTCCTTTTACATAGTCTCCTTAGATTTTAAGTAACTACTTAGATCAGAGAATTTCAGTTGTTATCTTAGCGCGTATGTGTACAATCATGAAGCGACGTTCATTTCATTTATTTCTTTTTAGACTCCACTTAAATCCTTTTCAACTTTGCCAATCAATAACACTTCATTCTGTGATATTGTATCCTTGGGATGAGTAATAAAATCTTTTCTTCTCAAGGAACTTGCTATAGTAGTATAATACCTCTTCTAGATCCAGTTTTATTACTTCACAAAACTTTAATATTAATACTACATTGTATCTGTATCCCACAAGTTAAGAGCAACATAACATTTCGAGGCGACGCGTTGGCAAGCCACGAAAACTTCTTAAATAAATATAAAATTTTCATAGGTTTAGTTTGTATGCCAGAGGATCAAGGGCAGTGGAATGACGCCAAATCGGTACATTGTGAGATGAAATGTGCAATCTTGAAATTGGACAAGGTTAGAGAAAAACTATGGAGAAGGCTAAGTATAAGTCTGTCGTGATACTATAGATCACAGATAAAAGATCCTCGTTCGTTTTGAAGTTTGACGTTTTGGTGGCTTGTCTAGTATTTCTGTCACAGCCGTCTGGTTATAGTAGCCGAACAACTGGACGCCTAGCCCGTTGACTGAACGCTGGCATTCAATTAAACGGCTGAAGGACAACTAACGTTTAACCAAATGGATGAACGTCACGTCAGCCGTCTGGTTTAAATTAGCCATTCAATTAGACGCCTAAGCAGATCGTTTAAATCGAAGAGCTTTTGTGTACCTATTTGAGTGATTAGTACATATACATATATGTACCTATTTAAGTGATTAGTAGATATAACCAACACGATGTCCGTTAATGGTCATAAAAATAACCTTAAACCCACCAATCGAACCAAAGCTCTTCGGTGTAAGATTTTCAATACGCAAAGTCGTAAAACGTTATGTGAGTCTAGTTTTATATTAACTATAAGGCTAGGCATTTGATTGGATGCCGGCGTTTAATCAACGGACTAGCCATCCAAATAAGCGGAGAATTTAACCAGATGGCGGCGACATGCAGGGGAAACACAAAATATCCCAACGATTCGAGGTGCACTACGAATTTGTCTTGGCCCTAAGAAAAGAAATGTTTGACCTTGACACCATACTTACTCAGTTTTTAATAGAGATGGTTTTCGTAGTCTGCTGCTTCTGTACTTAGGACTTAGTTTAAATGTATTTTTTACTGTCGGAACTGCTTTTTAAAGCTATAATTATTCCAATAGGTTTTTGGTTTGGGTTTGCTTATTCTAAGAGTTGCCTTATATTTAAAAGTGTTGTTTACTCATATAAAAAAGTCAAGTTTCATTGAATCAATTGTAGCAACTCTGTTTACTAACAAACTAAATAAATAAGATATGGTAATAATTTCAGTCTCATAAATTGCCCATCCAACATAAATCACTAAGCAGCTGAAAGCCAAAACACCTCAACGACCTCACATTATCTCTGTCGACCCCACAAGCATAAAGAAACAAGCAAATAGTCACCTTGCCAATAACCTTGTTCCTTGAACGAGCAACAGACATGTTGGCGCCACGACCCCCTGCCAAACTGTGCTGGAGCTGAGTCGAAAGTAAATCGAGGTCAAGATTGAGCACTTGACAATGGGGAGAAATATGTTGATGTGTTGTTATGAATGGTAAAGGTAACAAGTTATAGGAAAGATCGTAAAACGTGATAAAAATGTTTTAATTATATTTCGTTGCTTTATTTCTACTATTAGGTGGTAGGCCCGTACGATTAAAAGGGTAGTCTGGGCAGGTCAACCTTTTCTATTTCGGCCGTAATTCGCTGTTAAGAATTGAAAGGAAAGGTGTAATTAGTAATAACTGGCATGGAAGGCATCTTAATTCACCAAGTGATTTTTCCTTGTTATTACAGGTATCCATTATGCTACGGTAGCCACTTACCACCAGGTGGGACGTCAGCTTGCTTTCCATTTTTTTTTATACAACTAGATGACAAACAAGCTGGCAGCCCACCTGGTGGTAAGCGGTTACCGCCGCCTATAGACACTATACGCAATAACAAGGAAAAGCACTTGATATTGCAGGTGCGTTGTCATCCTGAGGCCTAAGATGAAATGCCGTCCATGCCCAGTAATTACACTTTGATACACGTTGATATATTTGTAATAGAAAAAAAACTCACCTATATTAAATATGAGTTCCGCGAATCGATCCCTATTAACTAATAGTACTGAATGAGTTAATTACTTAGATTATTGCCTGTCATTGAAAAGGGAAGTTCTTCCGCCGAGCCAGCTTGGTTCACTCGGGTACCGCAGACCGAATATAAATCGTTGAAACTTGTACAGATGTACCTCGGAAACTTCGTAAGCGTGATTCAGGCTCGCATTACGTCTTGTGGCGTTTCCGTGTCGTGTTTCAGCTTTGTGTTTACATAATAAGTATTTTTTGCCGATCAACCGTTTGTCAGTAACTCGACGCTAACTGCTTATGTAGTGCTATGACGTAGCAGTTACACCTGTAATGGTATTGTTAATTGCAATGACACAAACACCAACGTATATGTCTCCAAAAGTCCCAACATTAAACATGTCGAAGTTCTTCCGAACTTCACAGACTAAAGTTACATTTCAAAAGACAGAGCTTTGTTTATAAGCAACTGGAGCTTGTTTCTTGTTGACAATACCGAACACAAAACATTGCTAGATAGAACCAGGTCGATTCCCTTAATTAAAAAGGACTCGCTCTTGATACCAATCTTTGCTTAGAGAGAAGTAAAGAGGGGTCTATTAAATTTTGCTTTGAAAGAACTAAAGTTATATGCAGAAGGGAACATCTAAGCTGGCAGTGCGTCCCACTCTCTGGCCGTGCATATACAAAAGATGACAAAAAGCGATTCGTTGGGATATTTGGTGTATCAACCAGGTGTGGACCGTAGCTCGCCTCTCTCTCTCTGGGTTTCATCGTGCCTTTGCACGGCTACGGGCCTCGAGCTTAGGCTCATTGCCCGGGCATCTTCTCTGTGAGCTGGTGCCCACCGGTCCTCGGTCAGCGCCCTAGTGGCGATGGCCCCCTCTTCGCCCCTATGCTGCGACCCCGGCTTTGTAGGCCGCCGAACGTCTGTTAATCCTCTTATGAAATAGGCTAGGCAGGATGAGATCATGTAGCTCCTGAGTAGGTACACTATTAGAAGTCCATTCTGGAGAATATCGACAAGCAAGCAACTTTACGGCGGTGGTCTAGGCAATGAAGAGCAGTCCTTACCAATTGTCGCCATTAAGCCTCTTAGCTCTGAATAGACGAGAAAAAAATCTTTTGTCCTATTTTATGTGTAGGGAAGGAATCCTTAAAAAAATAATATTTTATTTTACCTGTGCTAAACTGAAGCTTTAAAGTACTAAGAGTTTTTGAGCTAAGCCGTAGACAGATGGACGGAGGTGGGGCAACTTTAAGAGCTCTCTGTTAATTATGGAACCCTAAAAAGAGGAGGTACATTACTAAAGATTTTATCGCCAGAAATAGGCTCCGCACACAACAAACACAGCAAAATTTGTATCTACATACGTAGTATGACAATAACAGAGATTGTTATAGTACTACACACTTGGCACTTGAGTGCAAGTGAAATAACTATAATAATTATACTGACAATAATAATACAGAGGATTCCATTGTCTGCTTGCTAGGACAGGGAACTACTCGCCCAATCGCACGCTTTGAATTTACACCTAAATAATAGTTTACAACAAAGTTATTAATTTGGAAATTTAGGTATTACCTTCAAAACACAGTCAATCTATTGAATTGGACGGACAGAATTGGAATTAAGCAAGGCTTTACGGTTCCGTATGGCTAACCGTCTGCCAGTCTTAATTAAATGCATGTAGTGGTCCTAAGTAAACGCATTCTGTTAACTGAAGGTAGGTATAACATACAATAGATAATAGGTATAATAGAAGACCTGTCATCTCTAACTGTCAACCAAGGTAGGAGCCATTGTTTAAAGCGAAAGGAAAATGAGAGGGTATAGGAGGCTGTCGCCTGCTTTTGTGAGGCTGTGCTCACACAGTATGAGGCAATAGAGAAGAAGCGAGAGGAGGACACTTTAGTCGCCCCGCTTTGGCGTAGACGGGTGTGCATGCATTGGTGGTATGCATATGGTGGCGGGCAGTGAGTTGATATTTACCAATCTTACCATTGCCATGTTGTTTGCCGTATGTGCCATATTTCGTTAATTAATGATGTTGAAATTATAAAACAAGTACAAATTAATCTTTTTATTTCATTTGGCGCCGATTGTAATCGGCATACTTTGTCGAATGTTGAATAGTCGGCTTTCCCAACTAGTCGGCTTATCCCTAGAGATTCATCATCATCACCAGCCTATATACGTCCCACAGCTGCGCACAGGCCTTCCTACATGGGAGAAACACATGAGGAGTTTGGGCCATAACACCAAAACGCTCACCCAATGCGGGTTGGTGGGTTAAAGCGGTTGCAGCAACAACGGGACCAACGGCTTATCGTGCCTTCCGAAGCACGGAGGAGCTCGAGATAACAAACTTTGATTGGCGCATCCTAGGATCGATCATCGAAAGTTGCTTTGTATCGAAACCAAAGCGCTCAAATCAATACGCCACCGAGCTCCTCCCATTTAGGTATAAGAGTTACTATTACTTACGCAACATTGGCGACATAATGTACACACAACAGCACATCAAGAGTAACAGTTGTACTTCGAAAGCCGTGTCTATTACGAACGGCGTAAGGACGGTTTCAAGGTCAAATTGGTACGCTTGATATGCCGTCGACTGTACTTTCTTATGAGTAAATTAACTTGAACTTGAAAATTTAATGGAACGAGCAAACGTCAGCTTATATCGTTACGTTGCTATGCCAACCTATTATTTCAGTGAAGGGTATGCTATTTTATCTCACGATAGCAACTAAGCATAACGACCTATAACGTGCCTCCAGTATGTGGCCCTTACGAGCGCGGATTATCGTTCATGGAAGACATTTAATGAGGTTGCCATTGTTTCGTCACATTAAGCTTGTTTTAACGGCTAATGGTTTCTAATAGAGTAGACTTTGTAACACTTGTGTGATAGTGGTCTTTATTTCGGAATCGCCTTATGTCGAAATGTATAGACTTTGGCCAATTTCCAGAGACTTTTTTTTAAACCTCAACGGGGTAACTCTTGGCCTTCATCCCACCTGATGGTAAGTGAAGATCAGGCCGACGATGGAAGCGAGTGACACTCAGATTCCTCAACCTCAGAGCAACTGGCTATCTTACCTCTAACTGCCGGAATACAACAATGCTGTTAACATTATTGTTATGGCGGCAGACTTAGGTCAGATGGTGGTAGCTAGCGGACTTAGAAAAGCCCTACCACCAACCAAACCAAGCAGAAAATTTGTGCCCCCACGGGAATCGAACCCCGGACCTCTAGATCTGAGGCAGGTGGTCTCACCCACTAGACCACAGAGGCGGTTAAAATCTTATCAAAATTAAGATTCACATAAGAATTTTATATTGATTATAAAACTGTTTAGTTCAGAATAAAATGATGTAAGATTAAGTCCCTACAATGGCCTCTCCTATTTCGTCCGTAACACAGTTCGGTAGGACAAGGCACCAACCCAGTGATGTTTACTTGTTGTTGCAGGTGTCTATAGGCGACGGTAACCACTTACCACCAGTAGGTCAGTTAAATCAGCTTCCTTGTCATTTGGTAGTATAAAAAAATGATCTTCGTCGTAATCTAACGTATACAATATCAATGTCGAAATTGATTATGTTCCATTCCAAAATTTTTTTATGAAAAAGCCTGTAACTCCGTAATTACAGGGAAACGGATATTAGCCGTGATTCCAATCGGTACAAATTGATTTCACTTGTAATACATAATGGTGACGGCTGGTCACGGAAGGCCATTGGTCCTTCGACCCCGATTTCAGGTTACATTTGTTCTAATCAAGTTCCCTAATGGTGCGTGATCAATAAAAATGATTAACAGCATCGATCTAAGCGGTAGAGGGACAGATTTACAGCTGCATTTATGATATTAGTAGGTATAGATAAGAAATATTGAAAATTAAACCAAAAGAAAAAGTGAGAAAAAAAATTATACCACAAGATGACAAACAAGCTGAAGGCCCAACTGATGGTAAGCGGTTACCGCCGTTAAACTGCAATAACAAAGGAAAATCACTTGATATTGCAGGTGATTTGTCATTCTGAGGCCTAAAATAAAATGCCGTCCATGCCCAGCAATTACACTGGCTATTTTTCCCTTCATTCCGAAACACAGCGTTCTGTTTCACGGCTGAGATAAGAAAGGCGGTGGTACCTACCCAGACGACCCTACATACGGGCCTACCACCTAGTAAAGAAAAAGATAAGAGATAAGAAAAATACCCAATAACATCATGACTTGTGCATCTAATATTCATACCCATCATACAATCGTCTGCCTCTTCCGGGATTCCAATTCAGGACCCGTCTCTTAATAAGGGCACTGACAACTCGACAAGTCCGGCGTCAAAATCATAACAAAGTGTTAGGTAGATCTGAGCTTCGATTCTCATTGCCAATAACCTTGCTCCATGAACTACGTAGACGACTCGGCGCCTCCATAACATTGGCAAACTGCTGAAAGAGCACGAGGCTAATAAGAATGTACGAGTATTTTTAGGGTTACCACCTTTATGCAATAATATTGTCTGTACGCGTCAAATTGTTATGATTTTTCTTTTTCACATTTTCACACCTGAGATTATCTCTTCCACCAATGCATTGTGTTTAATATGCATATAAATATATATTGTTAGTACACACCTTAAAAATGTATAGAAGGTGTTAATCAAAAATGTGTCTAAGTAAAAGTGATCACAGAAAAAAAGATAAATGCTCACCAACTTGAAACATCAAAAAATAAATAAAAAACAATGACTATTTTTCTAAACATACATGCTTATTATAATGCTAATGATAGCCTGCTGACATTACATAGAAAACCAATCTCAGCTCTTACAATATTATGCCGATCATAGTTCAACCTTTTAACGCAAATAAAGATTCATAATTATTAAAAAAAACTGTTGATGTCTCAGTACTCTTAAAGAAGTGAAAGTGGCAACCCTAAGGCAAGATAACCTTCACACTCGACATAATAAATGACATATTTCAGAACGACATGATGTAGTTGACTAATGAAGTTAGCATCATTTACTGTGATCTGTCTCTCCGTATGTCTGACGTATAGTTGTTTGAATTAATGATATGCATCAAGTCATCTCCAAAGTTCTGCTGGATGAGTAAAGGAATTAATTATCTACAGTTTTTAAATAGATTGTTATATAGAAAATACATGACCTAGGACATGAGGTCTTCTTTCAAGTTTATTAGACATTCGAATAATTAAATCGAGCAGACTAAATATTAAAACCTGTTAGTAATGGATTGAGCTATGTTAGGTGTTTCTCTGCGAGATCGAATCAGAAGTGATGACACCCGTTAGAGCACCAATGTACAATGTCACTGGCATAACTCATAGGATTAATAAGTTGCAGTGGCACTAGATGGACAGACGACCTGGTCAAGGTCGCGGGGAGCCGTTGGATGCAGACTGCGCAGAATCGTTCCATTTGGAAAGCAATGGGGGATGCCATTGTTCAACAGTAGGTAGACATCATTGGCTGGTATGATGATTTACTGTAGTTGCTTCTCAGTAGTCACCTTGTATTGTTTGTCAGTTTCATAAATGTAGGATGAAAGTTAAAGGCATTCATGAAATGAAACGTTTACTCATGTGAAAAGAATAGTAATAACGAATTTAAAAACGAATAAAAGAGTAAATGAAATGTTTGAGAAGTGTGTTAGATGGGTAATTTAGTGTTTATCGTGAAAGAAAGAAAGAACGGGTGAAAGGCGTGATAGCGGAAGAGAATTACGCTGAATGGAGATTGATTGGAAGGGATAAAAATTGGGTTCACTTTGAAGTTAGATGGTGTTACACAAGGTAGACATTTAAATATAGCAGTAATTATGCAATCCTAATATACATATAAAAATCTAAAGGAGGTTAGGCGGAAGGTCAAAATGTTTGCTACGTTGTCACTGCCAAGCCGCTAAATCTGTTTAGACGAAATTTGGCATGGAGATAGAAAATATCATAAAAAGGACAAATACTAACTTTTGTCGGAGTTCCCAACACCAACGCGGTTTTGAACACTCTAAATATATAACGTGACATTCTTGAAAGTATTTCTGGTACCTATGCAAGTAAAAGAGAATAATAAAGAAAGCAATACTTACACATACCATTGTGTGTATTTTTATTCTCTGCGCGTTGAAAACGTAAATCACAAACGCATTGAAAATATTACACAGATGTATAGAAATGCAAAATGGCGTCTTTACCTGATCTTTTGTGTGGTCAGCTAATCCTATGAGCTATGTCTGTGTCTTTGGTTCTCTTACGGATGTCTTCATTTCTGATTGTTGTTATATAATTATATTTTTATTGTGGAAAATAATTAAAATACCATAAAAAATAGGTGGTTTCTGCATAGCTCTTAAGGGTAGATTGGATATTTCATGTGATTCACTATTAATAGGAGTAAGATACACTGTAAATTGTAGAATAAACAAAAACATAACATCTCGGAAAGGGTCTACCTTTTTAAAACACGGAGGATAAAATCAACTCAACGCACTCTACAACATCTACACAACAAACATCACGACAACAAGCAATCGAGTTTTGTTTGCCTTTTACAGTTTTACTTCTTTCAGTCTTATTTCTTAAAGTCTTACTTCTTACAGTCTTGTTTTCAGACGATTTGGCGCTGCAAAAATAATTATAATTATATCGTGGGAAATCAAGCATTTAAAAAGAGTGGTATTTATTACAAGTTAAAATAAATTACCTTTTCTTCTTTACCAACAAGCTGGCGGCTGCTAAAAAATAAAATATCTATTGTGGGTGAATAAGAAAGAAGTCTAAAGAACATAAGCATTAGCAACGATTTATGGGACAAAAAAATAACGCATAATTTCACAACAAAAACTACTTTTCAAGAATAAGAACTCATAAACTTTCATAAACTAGAAGAAAAATTGCTGTTTTCCATAATCCAACAAAGACAGGCCTAGTTGTAGTGGTATTGGATTAAAGTCTTGACAAAACCACTGAGGTGTGACCGACGCGTGAGACTTTACCTCACAACTTATTTTTCTTATGTTTTATAGTTTAGATGAGTAGTTGACAGGTTTCTTTATTCAAAGGCGTGAAACAAATAGGAGATCAAATTATTAATTCACGCATTCCTGATGTTCATGTTACAAAACATTGCCAATTTATGTTCTTTGTTTTTTTTGTAGGTATGGGGCAAAGTACATGTTTTTTTTTCAGTTTCATCACTTTTTTTCGCTTTTTTTACCGCCAAACAGACAGAGTTTGAGTTTTGAATATTCTTCTTAAATTACTTTCAAAAAGGGGGAAAGAAGAGGACCGTCTCTAGATTTTTTTCTATAGAGAAAATACTAGAATAACAGTTCTAAGAAAAATAGTATTAATCCTATAATAAATTTTTTTTGAATCCGCGAGTTATGTTTTTTCTTAGATGTTAAAGCGTCTATATTTACTTATTTATTAAATTAATATATAACAAAATAAACATCAAAGAAAAGTATCTTGTATTATTGCTTATTCATAAAGTACGCCAGGACTTTAGACTAAATCCAACTTATGTTAATATTCGTGAAAAGCTTCTCTGAAGGCCTTAAACCTGATAAATAAACAGAATATTTTTATTTTATATAAACTTACATTTTTCATCGTACAATGCAAAATAAGGGTGCTGATTCTGTAGTTAGCTCTCTAAACTAAATTTAAATGCATTGTTCTCGATTTTACAATACCATCAGGTAGAAAGCAATCCAAACTAATGATAATATAAAAAAAAGACAAAAAACCTGATTAGTAGTTAGTAGCCTTTAATCTGCTTTCTTATGATGTAAAATTTCATCTAATTTGATTTAAATAAAGATGAATGATTTTCAAATTACTTAAATTAGTGTGGATATATCGCTAAGAGGTTATACATTACCTCAATTGTGTCTACAGCCATTGTCTAAAGGTGATTTTCCACCAGAGGGGCGAGACGAGACGAGAAATGAAATTTGTATGGCAAATTTTCAATCCTCTCCTAGCGCATCTTTGGTGGAAACAGTATGGATTCACGAAATATGCGAGGCGTGAATTGAAATATTTGTTTGTGTAAAAATGAACCGTATTGCTTCCGATATAGATAAACCTGAATGTGATATTTGATATGGTTTCGAACCCTATGTGATTTTTCACCAGAGGGGCGATTGAAATAATAGGTTGTGGAAAAAGTTTCTTCGCATTTTTTAAGAAAATTCAACACATTTTTTAATATAGTTTATTTACATTTGACTAAAGTATGTAGGTACCATTTTGTTCGATAACTTTTTGCCATCTTGTAGGTAGGGACATGATCCCATTGCTATAGAAATTTTGGGCTTCTGATCAAAATACTGCGACAATTGGTTTTGGCAGTCCTCTCGTGATGTTAAGCTGACACTGCCTAGAGAATTCTGAAGAGAACGAAACAGGTGGAAATCTGAAGGTGCAAGGTCAGGACTATACGGCGGATGCATTAACACCTCCCAGCCAAACTCTCTTAATTTTTGCTAAGTGTTAGCGACTTGTGTGTGTGATGTGTGAAGATGTGTGAGGTCTAGCGTTATCATGATGAAAAACCACACCCCTTCTGTTGATTAATTCCGGCCGCTTGCTCTCAACTTCTTGCTTTAATCTCATCAGTTGTTCGCAGTAGAGTTCAGAATCGATGGTCCTGCCTGGTGGTAACAGCTCATTATGAATAATGCCCTTCCAATCCCACCACACACACAGCATCACCTTGTTGCGAGTTAACCCGGGTTTCGCCACAGTCTGTGAAGCCTGACCGGCCTTTGACCACGACCTTTTCGCACGTTCTTGTCGTACGTGATCCACTTTTCATAACCAGTTATTAGCTTCTTCAAAAATGGTTCGGTTTCATTACGTCGTAATAAAGAATCACAAATGAGTACACGGTTCATTAGGTTTCTTTCAGTGAGCTCGTGGGGTACCCAAATATCGAGCTTTTTTGTGTACCATTTTTTTTAAAATGCGCCATAACTGTTGTGTCGATCTTGCTCCAGTTTTTCAAAAATGACATCAATTTTATCCGTAATAGGGCGACCAGAGCGACGTCCATCTTTGACATCAAAATTTCCGAATTGAAAATGCTTAAAACAAATTTGTGCTACTCTCACAAACACTGCACTAGGTCCATAAACATCGCAAATTTTTTTCGCGGCTTGTCTTGCATTTTTACCTTTTTTGTAGTAAAATTTTAAAATGCATCAAATTTCTTCATTAGATTCACTCATCTTGACAGTACGAAAAACAAATGAAAAACACACATTTTCCTAATTTTAATATGGAATTATATTTTTTTAAATCTAAACTTTTAATGATACCAAAACCAGCCAGAAACAAATAGTACAGCCAAAGAGATTTTATTACAAGTTCATACATACAATAATGCGAAAAGACTTTTTCCCCAACCTAACGAGACTAAAACACAATATTTATTTTCACATTCTTAAAAACTAATATGTATGGCAAATTTTTAATCCTCTCCTAGCGCGCATCTTTGGTGGTAATAGTGAGGATTGACGAGGATATGCAAGGCGAGAATTGAAATATTTGTTTGTGTAAAAAGGAACCGTATTGCTATAGAGTATAAATTAACTCTGCAACAGAAACACGCTTCTCGCGATAGGTTTATTGTTGTTCGTTGCTATTTATTGTTGCTGGAAAAGGGTCAGTGCGATTTCTATTCTCTTCTCGCCTCGTCTCGTCTCGCCACTGTGGTGGAAAATCACCTCGCGCGAGCTCGCGATAGCTATTAACGGCAATTTTTAGTGGAAAAGCGTCACTGCGATTTCAATTCTCATCTCGCCTCGTCTCGTCTTGTTCCTCTGGTGGAAAATGTTAAGAAGTTAAGCACGTCTCAAATAAGATGTTTTGTTATAAAAGTATTTATGATCCTGAGGTAACACACATCAAAAAATATTTATTAGAAACAGCAAATATGAAGAGTAAACTCGTGTTGGTTAAGACCTAGTCCAGAAAAGGCGAATCCGCCGCGTAACTCTCGCGAGTATTACTCGCGGAAGTTGCGCCCAGGAGGAGCGTATGAGTAATAACGCGCGAGTGTTTAAGGACGGATTCAGTCTGTCAGTAACAATTCAGTATCAAAATGGCGCTCCACTTCCCTTGATACGTGCACTCGCAACAAGACGTCTGTGGTATCTCGCTCGGCTCGACTCACGCGTCGAGAGGTGCACACGACTTGGTGTGCGTTTAAAATTCGCACGACGTTTGTGGATACAATGTATTGGGGACTGTAATATAATATACTGCGCTAACGCGCGTCTGAATTCGCGCCCTTTCTGGATAAGGTCTAGCTATTAATGTATTATAAGTCAATAGTCTAGACGCTTTCTTTATTTTCAGGTATAACAGAGTCACAGACAATAATAAAAGTACAATCATCATCATCACCAGCCTATATACGTCCCACTGCTGGGCACAGGCCTTCCTACATGGGAGGAACACATGAGGAGTTTGGGCCATAACACCACCACGCTGGCCCAATGCGGGTTGGTGGGTTAGAGCGGTTGCAGGAACAACCGGGACCAACGGCTTAACGTGCCTTCCGAAGCACGGAGGAGCTCGAGATAACAAACTTTGATTGACCCATCTTAGGATCGACCATGGCGAAAGTTGCTTTGTTTTTCGTATCGAAACCAGAGCGCTCAAACCAATACGCCACCGAGCTCCTCCAAAAGTACAATACATCAAGAGAAAAAGATATTGCTTGAACTTGAATCTGATATTAGATTTCAGAATCGCCACCATTGAAATTTAAATGTATTCTTGAGATTGGAAATATGAGCATTTATTTAAATTTATTGCCTTATTCAAATGTAAATGCGTTAAAGTATCTTGTGGCTGCAGACCAATACATACAGCTCTGATATTGGAGATAAAATAAACAAAAACATTCGTGAATGATACTTTTATACTTTCTTTTCTACTTATGAGGTATAAGACAACTTTTAAAAATTCATAATATTATAAAGAATATGTTAAAGAGCTTTCTGATTTTTATTACGAAAACAAGCCAACTTTTGTCATGGTCGATCCCGGATGGGTCAGTCAGTAGATGTAATAATAAATGATAAATATAGTTTCTTTCCCCTATCAACAATTACAAAAAGATAGTGGCTTTTTGGAGTCATCTATAAAATATTACAACACTTGTGTCAGTACCCCGCTGCTCAGTCATATTTTAGATACCTAACCAGTAATTAAATTATGAAAATTTTAAACAAAAATTAAAACCGACTTCAAAAAACTGAAAAGAATAAAATAATTAAATTTAAGTATGTAGGTACTCATCCCCTAGAAACATATTTTTTTGAGTCGGTGCTTCACTTTCTATTATTTTTGAAAACCACTTAGCACCAACTCCAAAAATATGTTTCTAGGGGATGAGTACCTACCTACTTAAATTTAATTATTTTATTCTTTTCAGTTTTTTGAAGTCGGTTTTAATTTTTGTTTAAAATTTTTTTTTCTCAATTTTTAGTGATAACTTTCTAAGGTCGAAGCTGGATGGATGACTGTCGACTTATATTGTTTCCTACTATCGTATCGTTTCACTAAAAAGTCATAGAAAAACAAAAATTCGCAATTTCGCATACGTAGACGACTTAATGATTTCAGTTTTTTTTTAATTTAAAACCAAGCTACCCAACTGATTGTAACAAAATTTCATGGGACCAAATAGCAGCTATTCCGCATCGAACAAAAAAAGAATCACATAAATCGGATCAGTAATCTCGGCGTAATCGGTGTACGTGCATAGAAAAAAAAAAACATACCGGCCAAATTGAGAACCTCCTCGTTTTTGAAGTCGGTTAAAAAGAGTTCTAAACTAGCTGCCGCGCAATTATGGTGATTAATAATAAGGGTTTTTATGTAAAGCTGCCTGATCGTTAGTGTTTTATTTATTTATAATTTATTGAGCACTACTTTTCAGGATTTAGTTCTCAGTGTGATCAGCAAATGAGAAAGTTAATGCTACACAGTCCATCGACATAAATTAAGAAAAGCGTTGGCCCAAGGACACTTCCTTGTGGAATGCCATAACTAATAATTTGCTCTTCACTAACATACCATCAATATTAACTACCTGCTTTCTATCCGATAAGTAACTTGGCAAAAGTTTCAGTGGTTGGCCTCTAATACCTTTGGTTTCCATTTTGCTGAACAACAGCGGAATTGTTACAGTGTCGAAGGCCTTTTTTAGATCAAGGAATATTCCTAGATATTGTTTTGTTGTTTGAATCCAAGTTGGATACTATGTGCGTATGCAGGTGTTTTATTGCTTCAATAGACGCTTTTTCTACTCATAATACGTATTTGTTTGGAAATCAAAGTTTATTGTGTCCAAGATAAAATTTAGTCTGCTATTGATGAGTTTACTCTATAATTTTAGGCTAACTCTTTAATTATACCTTTGTCAAGGTAACAAATATTTTTGATTAATGACCACTGGTTTTTTTGGTTGTAGTTAATTTCACTCCACTGATTATGTTGTTCGTGTACTATCTTGATAATTTCAAATAGTGACGTCACAAGCCAGGAAGGGGCTACCAAAATATTTAGTACGCATGGATAATATATAATGGACTTTCTTTCTTTACAGAAGACAGCTAACAAATAACACTAACCCGTGTGTTGTTGCGGTGAGTATTATAGGAGCAATGGTAATTTTCGAAACAGGGGGACTTGTCTCCTATGCCGTCAACAAAACGCCTCCTCTTGTGCCTCTTACCATCAGGCGGGTCGTATTTAGGTTTAGGTTTAGGTTAGGTTTTATGGTATTTTGGCTCCATTGTTGTACACAGGGTGTTTGGTACTTGGTATAACAAGCGGGCACCTGCCGATGTTAACATAGTCATATAAATACTGAGGTGTTATTGAAAATCATAATTGTATCATAAACTTGAAATATCATTCTACAAATAGTTCGGTAGGTAAAAAAGGGGTGGACAATGTTCGCGACAAGTGTAATTAATATCGTGTATATAATAAGTGTAATTAAGTGTTTATTAGGTGACTATAGTAGCTTCATCCCCTTGTTACTCGTACATTACCGAGTTACATTACCAGCAGAGTACAAGGAAAAAATATTCTTCGCACAAAACCGGGTAATGTATTAAGAAATATTTTTTCTTTGCACATTACCGATTACATTTCCAGTTTTGTACGAGGATGTAAATATTCTTCCTTTATTACTTGGTTTTGTTCAAAGAAATCTTTATTCCGTGTACAAAACTAAGGAGCTTCTCCGAGTAGTGTAAAAACCCTTCCAATGCGAGTCATATTTCTATTTTCAATTAAGTATATTATTCCATAATGCTAAAGCAATAAGCATACAATTACAGATTATTTTGAATGTCTGGTGTACCTATTTTAGTTTACCAAAAATGAACAGTTTTGTACACGAAATAACTATTTCTTTGAACAAAACCAAGTAATGTAGGAAGAATATTTACATCCTCGTACAAAACTGGAAATGTAATCGGTAATGTGCAAATATAAAATATTTCTTATTACATTACCCGGTTTTGTGCGAAGAATATTTTTTCCTTGGACATTGCTGGTAATGTAACTCGGTTATATACGAGTTACAAGGGGCTTAATCTTTCCTTAATTTGATAGAAGTTGAAAATGTAAATTGGTGATAAATCTTCTACTGGTTTCATTGAGAGAAAGCGAGAGAGAAAGTAGGTCATCCCGCTTAAACCAATTGCTTGTGATGCATAGCGATAGTTGCTAGGTGTAAGCGGGAAATATAAGCAATAAGTAGCAAAAATCACGCAATAGGCATCTCTCCACTCTGGCATCAACATATGAAGAAACAGAAGCTCTCTCTCTCATCAACCAAGTCAAGATACTGGATCTAATCAAGTCTTTGATTGAAATCGTACTAGTCCAGCATAGCGAAAAATCATATGTGTGGGTTGTCGAAGGGTCCCACAGTAACACCTCACTATTCATATGACTATGTTAACATTGGTAGGTGCCCGCTTACTATACTAAGTACCAAACATCTGTATAAAAATTACCGCCTAGTGTGTTTCCATCAACCCATTAGCGGATGTCTATCTAATAAAATCAGCAGAGTGCTCAGGGGTGACAGGGGTAAATTAGATCGTATTCACACGACGTTTTTTATGGAGCAGACGACGCGCGTTTGTTTCGACACAAACGCAAGTGTTTATCTCAAAAACTTATTATCTCAAAAAAATATGTGCGCCATAAGCGCGTCTCGCTTATGGCGCACATATTTTTTTGAGATAATAAGTATATATCTAGGTAAATATCTTCAGTTATCGCATACTAAACAGGCAGACAGATAAATACAGACATTATGACATTGTCAGCTAGAACGTATGGGAAAAAAGCACCGTAAATTCAGACATAACAGTCAGATTGACATTAGTAGCTTAACATTTTTTTGTGACTGATATACATGATTACCATGGGAACTTTGACGATTCTAAAAAGCTTTTGGTTAACAAATCTGTTTTTGATTCTGATTGTGATTTTAAAAGAAAAGAAAAGTTATGTTCCAGGTTGAAACGATCGGTTGTAGTTTGTTCACGAGCAAAAAAGTTTGCAAGCGGAGCTTACGCGTTTCGATCTGCCAACGCCAGCAAGCCACTGGGTAAAGCAAAGCGCGATGCCATACTTGCATGAAACAGTGGTGATGAGTGGTATCTTCTCTCTAGTTTATATCTCAATGATTCTAAAAGCCCAGGCAACGCGCAGAGTCCACGCGTGCCAAAAACGCACGTTGTCGGCTCCCTTAAAAACGTTCGTGTGAATAGGTCCTTAGAATATGTTACCGCCCGCCGCGCAGCCCTGCGTAGGGAGTGACGTTCCGCTTCGATTGTAATAGTATTACACTTCTGTCAAATTATCTTATCCAAACTAAGTAACCGACGATAATATGGATCTAGTACAGATTGCATTATCTGTAACATAGTTGAGGCGATTTTATGAAATAGAATAATAATAATTATTAACGATGGAGACTAAGACCAATGATCTTTATGACTAGGTAATTTAGATTAGACACGGATTGCGAAAATCCATGGTCATTTAAATATTTAACTTTTCGTTGCAAGGTTCCGTAGTAAACAAAATGTTGGAAATCTTGTTGAATTCTTAACGAGGTAGCTGTCGCTTAGCGTACTGTGTGTGGGCGCTGGTGGAGGCTTTTTGAGGGTGCAGGATCGCAGACAAAACACCTTTTTTGTATAAAATCAAATTTATTTGCACACACATGTACACCGTACACAACAGTTATAACAAAAATGGGCGGATAACAGGCAGAGTTGCTATTACCAAAAAATATAAATATTTTACAGTAAATTAATTTATGTTGCTTGCAACATGCTGCGGCCCCAGCAAACACAAATTATATAAATAATGGTGCTTATAATTAGGCCAAAAGAATTTTCCAAATTAAATGCCTATATGGCTAAACAAATGACTTAAAACTAACTGAATGCCTATAACAACATCAATGCTAACAAACAAAATTAAAAGGTAAGTATGCGTTATACCAACCTCAATACTAACACAATACAATTATAAGGTAACTATGCGTTTAATATTTTATTTCTCACAATAGGTAAATATATTAAATAGATGAGCTCTACAACTTTCATTATTATTACATAATTATGAGCTGAATGGAACAATAAGTGAAAATTTTGAATTATGAGCAATTATAACTTATTTTCCAGAGGTAATGCACTCAAGCGTGCGACGGACCTCGTGTGAGATCTGCCATTCGCAGTTTTAACTTCTACAGCTCGTACATAATTATCTGTGCCAGGGAATACTTTAGTCACCCTTGCCATAGGCCAGTACATAGGTGGCGTGTTATTTTCATGTAATATTACAAGAGAGCCTATCTCAATGTTAGGTACAGTATCCCTCCACTTAGGACGAGATTGTAAGAGATTAAAATAATGCTTATTCCATACTTTCCAAAATGTTTGTTGCATATTAGTACATATATGCCAAAATTTAAGTCTACTCTCAGGAATATTTGTCAAATCTTGTTCAGGATAACTATTTAAGGCTGTGCCAATCAAAAAATGCCCTGGTGATAAGTATGAAAAGTCATTTACATCATTAGAAATTGGAATCAGAGGCCTACTGTTTAGCACTCCTTCAATTTTACATAACACAGTAGCCATCTGTTCATAAGTTAACAAAGCTCTTTGAACTACTCTCTTAAGATGAAATTTTACACTTTTTACTGAAGCCTCCCATAGTCCACCAAACACAGGAGAATAGCACGGAATGAAATGGAACCTTATTCCCTTATTAGATGCAAACAAATGGATTTGTGTTTGGTGCTCCTTAGAAGCCTGTAATTTATAAAATTCGTCTAATCTGGTTTTGGCACATTTGAATGTTGATGCATTGTCACAATAGACATCCGTTGGAAGCCCTCGACGTGAAATAAACCTATCAAAACATGCGAGAAACGAGTCTGTAGTTATATCTGTTAAGAGTTCTAGATGTAAAGCTTTCGTGACAAAGCATACAAACACTCATATGTAGCCTGTAGATTGAACAGATTTTCTTATTCTAGACTGTTTTACAGTAATAGGACCAGCAAAATCAATTCCTATTTTCTGAAATGGTCTACAAACATTAACCCTATCATGCGGGAGGGAACCCATTAATTGTTGTGATACATTTTTCTTTAATTTGAAACAAATTATGCATTTATGTATAATCTTTTTAATCTCGCTTAAGGCGTTTACAATCCAGTATTTTTGATTCAATGATGATAACACCAGTCTTTGTCCTGCATGGAGGTTCCTTACATGTTCATTAATTATTATCAATTGTGTTACTAAAGAACCTCTAGGCAGCACTATCTGATGTTTTTGTGAATAGGAAATATTGGCGTTTTGTAAACGACCACCAACTCTAATCAAACCTTTACAATTAATGAATGGATACAAAGCCTTAAGAACACCCTTGACACTACATTTCTTTCTTAAACTATTGACATCATCTTTCATATAAATTTCTTGTTCATGTTTTAATATTAACTCTAAGGAATCATTTAGTTCTGTACTTGTGAGAAAAGGCTGTGAGACCCTATTAGATATGTTGCGCGCATTGCGACAAAATCTTAATACGTAAGCAAGAACCCTTTGCATTTTTGTTATATGAGAATACTTATATATAAAATCAATACATAACTCTGTATTATTTATTGCACTTATGCCAATTGTTACACTCGAAGATTCTGGAGAGTCAGAACACCCTTTTACCTCAGGAAGGCTATCGACAATAGGCACCCTGTCATCTGGCACCACATAATAGCTGTCATTGAGAAAGTCTGGCGCCTGCCACCAAAGTCGATGTTGCTCTAGGTCATGTGGCAACACACCTCTGCTAAGACAGTCAGCAGGATTATCAGCTGTATTGACATATGCCCAAGAGAAACATTCGGTGGGCAGCGAGATAACTCGCACTCTATTAGCGACATATGTATTAAGCTTGGCAACATTCGTACCTAACCATGCCAAAACAATCATGGAGTCAGAGTATAATACTGTATTATTTATAGTAGCTTTTAATGACAATTTATTATGAACACGATTGGTAAGCTTGGCGAGCAATAATGCGGCGTTTAGTTCGAGCTTAGGAACAGTTAATGGTTGTTTGAGTGGATTGACTCGAGATTTAGAACACAATAAAGAAATCTTGACACTGCCAGTACAATCTAACACTCTCAAATAAATGCAACACCCATATGCAATAGTACTTGAAGCATCAGCGAAACCAATCAATTGTAAGCACTGTGCATGTTGCAAATTTGTGTAACGACCTATACTAATAGGTTTCATTATAGCTAGACTATTATAAAACTCTTGCCATAGTACCTGCAATTCATTGTGAAGAACAGAATCCCAATCCATGCGGGCCTGCCATAGCTTCTGCATAATAACTTTAGCTTTTACTACAAGCGGTCCTGCTAAGCCCAAAGGGTCATAAAACTTACTTATGAAGCTAAGCACACCACGCTTGGTATTTGGAATTATGTCATTTTTGGGAGCGGCAAGGGTCAAACTATCAGACTTTATATTGTAATTAATGCCTAATGTTTTCATATGTACATTATTTTTTTGTAGGTCAATCTCATCAAAAAATTGTTGACCTAAAGGAATGTCATGTAAGATTTTAACATTATTGGATGACCATTTATGTAATTGAAAGCTACCTAGGTCCAGGAGTTGGCAGAGCTGCTCTTTTGACTCCATTAATGACTCTAAGGAATTATTGGTTGCTAAAATGTCATCGACATAAGTTTGATTTTTCAAAATAAATGCTGCTTTAGGAAATTGATCTTTATATCGTTCAGCTAATTCTAATAAACAACGGGTTGCTAAATAAGATGAGCTCTTGAGACCATAAGTGACAGTGTTTAATTGTATGCAGTCAACTTCTTTCTCCGGAGAATCTCTCCACAATATGTTTTGTAATGATCGATATACAGGGTTCAAAGACACAGCTCGAAACATGTGTTTTATGTCAGTTATGAATACAAACTTTTCAAATCTAAATAGTAATAAAATATCAAATAATTCACTTTGTACTACTTCACCATTTAGAAGTATGTCATTAAGTGAAACTTTTTTATTTGTTTTCATCGACCCATCGAAAACAGTCCTACACTTGGTAGTCCTTTTGTCCATTCTCACTACAGGGTGATGAGGCAAAAAGTATACAGGATCTGTATTGAGATTATACTGGCTAATGTCAATCCTTGTAGCATGACCTAAATCAACATATTCTTGTATGAAACTTTTGTAAAGACCAAACAAGACGGGTTCTTTATGCAATCTTGTTTCTAAGTTGTAAAATCTTTTTAATGCAAGATGCAAAGAGTCACCAAGTGTTTCATTAATGGAGGTAAGAGGGAGTTTAAGAGGCAATGCAACTTCAAATTTGTTATTTTTAAGCCGTACATGTTCTTTAAATATATTTTCACAAGTGTTCTGCTCTGACAAATTTTCTTTGAAAACCTCAGGTACTGACTCGGTTTGCCAAAAAAGAGTTAAAGTGTCATTGAGAGTAGAATCACAATTAGTGCAAAGCAAAAATACAAACTGTTGCGCAGGGAGGCCAGTAACATTACCAGCGATTACATGGCCAAACTGTGTGTTGAGCAGCGTTGGATAGTGGACAACTGATGGGGGATCACTGCCTGTCGACTGCTTTGTAGGCGGCTCGGGGGCACGCGCAGGCTCACTGGGCAGCAAGACATAGTAAGCATGATGTTGAAGACTTGGTGGTGGTGGCTAATGCGGTTGGTTGCTCCTCCATGCTGATCGCTGAGGCCATGGCTCCACAAACCCTACTGGTGACCCTTTCATGGTTTGGGATTGGACGCTCAGAATTTTCGAGTGCAAGTGCACGCCGTTCGGTGAAATGCGGAATACTTATATCAGGGAGCTTGATAGGCACCGAGGGCTTTGAAGCTGAAGGCTCCTTTTTGGACAAGAGTGATCGTAACTTTAGCATTGTAGCGAGGGTCTGCGTATATTTGTCCTCAACAATGTCTTCGTCTTCGTCGTCATGTTCTACCGACCCAATAATTTTTAAATGTAACTCTTCGTATTTAGAGAACAATGCCCGTAGGCGTTCCTCTTTCACGGACAGAGTTTCTACTGATACAGAAAGGTTTTTATTTGTTGCCATAATGTTAGGTAGGTTAATTCTACACAGATCACGATTAAAGACTAAAGATGACAATTGCAGCGAAATCGCGAAATAAAACACTTTTCACTATTGACGGCGAACTGATTGAACACAAGCACGACACAAGACAAGATGGCGAAACGAGGCGTGCGTGGCGGGCGTCGTGGCGTTGATGGCCGATGCGATGGTTGCGATGCGAGCGAAGCCGGAAGGAGCTCAAGCGCCACCGCCGCGTTGGTTGGTTGGTTGATTGTTGCTATGTTACGAGCAGGGGACCGGAAACACACGGCAAGCTAGCGAAGTGCTGATTCGTCGGATTCTGCGTTCGGATCACGCGATTGGCCAATTTGTTATTGCCGCCTGTTTCTTCTTGGCGTTGCTGTTTGACAAATTTGTCGAAGTCAAATGAACGACTGTATTCGTAGCGTAGGCGAACAAAAATGGCTACCAACCAATTTATGAACGGACGGATGAAAATGTAGCTATCGTTATAATATTGAATCGATATTATGTAACTTTAACTTGTACTTGCAAGGTGTTTTTTCTTTTAGCGTAGCTCGCGTACCGGAGTATTTTCTCTCTCGACGTATTTTCGGCGTATGTTGGTACTGCACGAAACTGCTTCCACGACACGAGATGACACAACTACTTTTGTCTGCTGCACCAGCCTTATTGTTGCCGAAGGACCATGTCGCTTAGCGTACTGTGTGTGGGCGCTGGTGGAGGCTTTTTGAGGGTGCAGGATCGCAGACAAAACACCTTTTTTGTATAAAATCATATTTATTTGCACACACATGTACACCGTACACAACAGTTATAACAAAAATGGGCGGATAACAGGCAGAGTTGCTATTACCAAAAAATATAAATATTTTACAGTAAATTAATTTATGTTGCTTGCAACATAATGTCGCCTTTATGTCGCCTGATGGTAAATGATGATAAGGCTGAGATGGAAGTGAGCTGCACCCGGATTCTTCAACCACAGAGGAACTGGCTACCTGACCTCCAACTGTCGGCTTACAACAATGCTGTTAGCATTATTATTATGGCGGCAGACTTAGGTAAGCTGGCGGTAGCTAGCCAGGCGGACTTACTCGTAAAAAAGGCCTACCTATACTAACCAAACCGAGTACATAATTTCTGCCTCCAAGGGGATTGAACCTCTAGACCACAGAGGCAGTTAGGCTTGAGCTCTTATGGGCATTTAATAAAAAAATCTAGTTTGATCGTCCTCGGATTAGTTATTCCGAGTTTTGCCTTGTTCTTACACATATCAAATGTCACATGTAAAAACAAAGATAAGCTACTCCGACGGTCATCTAAGGAGTAATATTTACAAGTCCGGATCAGTTCACCTAATGCTAAGTAATGATATGGCTTGCGGTGGTACATGTTAACCTAGAAGGTGCCCATTCAGTCGAGCTTTATAGACGTCCAAATTGTGGGTTTTGGGAAACAGATGGGCAGACAGACAGAATTTTAACTTTTTGCCAGTTCGCATTGGAAAGGACTTGAAATGCTTTGTGCGGACGGTGCGGATATCTAAAATATAAGGGTCAAAAACTATTCTGCGTGTGGTTCATCAAAGGTAAAAAAATGGTAAAAGTTGGCCTTCTACCACATCTATATTATGATAAGTCATGCAAAAGTATGTCTGTTTGTATGCTACCTGTTCATTCTTCAACCGCTGAACAGGTTTTATTTAGGACCCTGGAAAGAACCTAATATACTCTAAAGCCTGATATTCACTCATTCCACTACTTCTTAGAACGACCTATCCAACGACATCCTCACATAATGGGACAGAAAAAATTCAAACCAGTTTACTTATAATGTAGGACAGGTTGCAAGATTTTATTTTACTACTTTGTTAGCGTGATTAACATGAATACGAGTATACATGTAAAATTACAACTTTCTAGTAAGTATAGTATAGTTCTTAAGCCAATGGGCATGGCGAAACTATAAGGGGTGCTTGTTAGCTACAGAACCCTAAAAACCAGAATGAGAAAATACTACGAAATTCCAAAGACCCATTAGCTCAAAGGACATTCTCTTTTTAATGAGCTCTTCGCAAAACCCAGTTTAGGCAGAGTTGGAACGTTGGATACCCTTAGAATACAAATTCCACAGCTTATTATCAAATTATTGAGCTCCAACGACTATTGTCTGTCGGAACGATGGAATATGATTACTTGAGTTTTAAACGAAATTGAATTTTTCGGTTGGTTCGGTTCTACATTAAGACGTCACGTCTAGAATATCCAGATTTTTTAAACACCTACGCAAAAAGTGGAGTGTAGTCTTGTGTGTATGTTTTTGGCATAGTAGCTGCTTTTGATTCAGTTTTTTTATAGCGGACGTGATCGAGATGGTACTTAGCTATATTTTAGGAAGATCTATTCAGGCGTTTGAGTTTGAAGACCATCTTCTCATTTTTCTGCTTGATAAAAGGGTGTTACTAACTTTCACAGATCCAATTGATTTTTGGCTTACTATTATTTCGGTGGCGTTTCCAAGACAGGTTAGAGGAACTGAACCTGTACCATCAAACACTCGGCAGCGTGATCAATTTTTCTTAAAGTTACTGCAGATTTAGCGTTTTTTGACTCAAAAGAACAGTCTGATTTTTTTATTTATACTACAAGATGACAAACAAGCTGACGGCCCACCTGATGGTAAGCGGTTACCGCCGCCTACAGACAACTGCAATAACAAGGGAAAATCACTTGATTGATGAGGTGGGTGGAAAAATAATGATTTCATGGTGTTAGCAAGATGATTAATGAAGCTGGGCGTAACTAAAAAAAATCTAATTAATATTATCAACAGGAGCTCGGTAGCGTAGTGGCGCTCGTTTTGTTTACGGAAACAAAGTCACTTTCGCCATAGTCTATCCAGGGATGGGTCAATCAAAATTTATAATCTAGAGCTCCTCCGTGTTCCGGAAGGCACGTTAAGCGTTGGTCCCGGTTGCTGTAAACAGCCGCTTTAACCACAGAACATAAGAGAGAGGTTAGAAGTAGTATCAAGCGACGTTAGTACCAGAACCAGTGTCGCCTCTCGCACACATCTTAATGATAAGTTCGTATTTTACTACATAAAACAACATTACGCGATTGGTTCCTGAAAATCGGTACAAAAATGTACCAAGTGAAAAACAGACCATTTAAATACAGGCCATATTTCCACAGCATAAAGATTGAATTTGTTTGTGCACATATATTGCAGTGTTACCAGAATAAAAATAAAATGCAATTTGATGGGAAATTTTGAGTTCGTTGATGTATTTAATAGTTACTGAAACGAATGAAAGAACTCTTTAAATTTTATGTTGTAATAATAGTACCTAATAGGAATAAAAAAATATTTTTCTTTACAATAGGTGTTCTTATTAAAATCGTTTTTGGTGTTCTTATTAAAATTGTGAGGGAGATAGGTTCCCTTAGAATCCATTGCAGTTCATATTCAGTTAGAATTTTGAAAGGATTGAGTAGTTATCTTTTGAGCATTAAGGTTGGCTGCGATTAGGATTATTAAAATATGTCATATATTATACTAATTATAGCCTCTGCTTTCATGTAGCCCTAATCATTGTGTTTAAAATTGTTTGTACTGTGTTGTGTTAATCCTTTTACTGGCTCTCTGTTTTATCAACTTTGTCCTTCCATGTATTTTAAGCTTGGTCTTGCACTAAGATTAATAAATATTTAATTTTTCAATTAATAAATAACAATATAGCAAGCTCTCGTGAAGGTTTTCTCTTTATGCTATGTCTTTCAAATGAATCTTTAAAATTATAAGAAATATATTCTACAAAAAAAATAATTCCTTAATCAGTGAATATATATATGTAAGTAAGGAGGAGCTCGGTGGCGTAGTTGCTTGAGTGCTCTTGTTTCGATCACGAAAACAAAGCAACTTTCGCCATGGTTGGTCCCGGAATGGGTCAATCAATTAATGAAGGCACGTTAAGCCGTTGGTCCCGGTTGTTACTGCAACCGTTTTACCCCACCAACCCGCATTGGGCCAGCGTGGTGATGTCATGGACCAATCTCCTCATAATTATGTTTCTCCTATGTAGGAAGGCCTGTGCCCAGCAGTGGGACGTATATAGGCTGATGATGATGAAGTACCTACTTATTTATTTCAATTTCTTAAGCGACTCATAAATAAAATACAGTATACAAAGAGAATGGGATCACTACAGTTTAATTTGTCAAGCTGTGTAAGACTTCCGGTAGTTATATGACAATAAAAAATCTAATAATCTGGAATTCGAGGCTTTCACGAGTAAAGTTACTTGTCCACATCTCATTTATTTATTTATTTATTTTTGGAGAGTTTTTTTTTGCTATTTTATGAGGTCGGTCAAGATTTTTATAATTAGAACATTATGCCTGAATGAACGTTTGTAACCTTGTGTTGTGTGAAATAGATATAGTTTTGTGAATGACGTGCGATATGGAAAATCATTAAAATAAAAGTTAACTTGGTCAAGTGGGACCTGCATAAGTGAGAAACCTCCACAGCTAGACAATGCCCCTATATTTGGGATTCATTCTTTCGATTTTATCGTCATAGTTACCTCAATAATTGAGACAGCAAGTGTATTTTACCTCTTTTACTGAGATAAGATAAATTCATCACCTTTCTAACTTGCACTACGCATATTAATTTCCGTTTTGTTTATGGATTGAAATCTAAAGTAACTGAATACTTACAAGAGGGGGAAGAAAACTCGCTGTAAAGTTATCGAAATGTCGGGTGTATAATAATAATGTTAGATCTAATTAAACGCGAGTTAAATTTATGTTTATGTTAGATACTAGGGAAGTGGTATACCTCTTCAAGCGAGACCAATTCGCAGATCCCTTAATGTCCCAGTTATCCAGTTTTCACGTATAGTGAAATTCATTCATTCATTCATTCATTTTCGCGTTGTGAAATTCATAGCGGCTATCTACCTCAATAAGTGGCATCATGAAGACTGGCATCATATTTTTATATTTGGAGTTTTTGGCGAGATTTAATGCTGTCATATCAGTCAAGATTTTTATTACAATAATTACAAAAATCTGTCTGAGCGAACATTGTGTTATAAAATTGGTATAAGTAGTTTTGTAAAAGAAGTGTTTGTGTTTACATTACATGCCATTGGAATATCATTGTAATATAAGGGAATTTGATGTGAAGACATTGAGAAAGACACTAGGAATTGCATTGAAATGTGTTGCATTGCACTAGCATTTCAATGCAATATTTGTAGAATGACAGAAAATACTTAAGATATGGCTGTATGGGCGTCCGTTCCCTTTGTGTTCTCTGTAATAGAGAGAATATATTCTCTCTATATGAACAGCAAAAACAAGTACTTAATTTAATTTTTCAGTGCTTTATTTTTATTTAATGGCAAAACGTAGTCCTTAACTTAACGTAGTCTGTGATGGCAAATATTTCGTATTTTTGTAAATATTTCATAGTTATTTACGTAGCAAAAAAAGGCGTGAAAATAAAGTGTAAGGTGTCTTACGTTGAACTAGCGGATTGTTCAACATTTACGAAATTGTTGTCAGTTTGTTTTGTTTACATACTTAGCACAAGTGAAAAAAACAAGTAATATCAAAAAGTTTTGTTATATAGAAATAGTTACTAGGCAATAATTTGACATCATAATACTTTTTTGTAATATTTTCTAATTAAATTAAACATTGATATATTTTTGACTCATTTGTGCAAAATAAGTGTGACGTGCTGGCAACTCTTTTAATTTACCCCAAAAAGCATACATTGCGGGCTAAATACAATACCACTTTTATTGATGACGTACACAGCCAGCAATGTATATTTTTGGCATGGCGTCGTTTTAATTTAATGTTTTTTACTTTTTTACAGTAAAAATGTACTATGCGAAAATAAGAAATGTCTCAATGAGTAAGATTATAAGTTTTAGTTTGCTTCCAGCGTGTTAAAGTAGCACAAAGAGGCATTTTTCCACTAGTTTTGGCATAATATTGCTCTGCATAGGTTAGCGTACTACTGAGCGCGTCGAATCGTCAAAAGGACTGGATAAGAGTGTTTACTCTTATGCGCGGCGCGCGCGTCCCGCCCACTTACGCCTTCTAACTACTCTCTATGTTCTGTGGCTTTAACCCATCAACCCGCTTTGGGCGTGGTGGTGTTATGACCCAAGCTCCTCTTGTGCTTCTCCAATGTAGGAAAGCCTGTGCCCAGCAGTAGGACTTATGTACTTCTTTTGCTGCTGCAGATTTAACTCGTGTTTAATTAGATGTTACATTATTACAATTCACCCAAGCGACGTTTCGATTACTTTACAGCGATCGTTGTCACGGGAAGACTGAAGAGGTCAAATTTCTTTAATAAGTTGTAAGTTATCTACCGTCACTTTGTGTTATATTTTGAGCGGTCCGAATTACGCATACGGAGCTCACGGAGTAGGTTTTTTGGACAGTGTGAGGACGGGCTTGGGACTTTAGTATTCGCATGGTGGGATCCGAAGCTGGTGGTAGGCTCTCACATTTTTTTTTCTATGGAAATTATGATGATTTTTTGATTTCAATACCGAGGCAGAGTCATGGAAGCCGAACAAAACTTGTCACATCGAACGTCAACCTGCTGTACTACCATATATGAAAGGTGTTACCGACAAGTTTGGCAACATCTTGAAGCGTGCGTATGATGCTGATGATGATAAAGCGAACGAACTAATCATCTTAAGACCCAAACCGAGCTTAAAAGAAATGCAATAAGCTTTTGAAATTATTATAAAAAGAGTTTTCTTTAAAAAAACATCATTTAGGTTTTTGATAAATAATTAAGATTACGTTTTCACCCCTAAGCCACAGCACCGATTAAGATAAGATTTGGCATGTATTATGTTATAAGAAAAACCAACCTATTGGCGCGTCAACCCAGAGCCGCGGGAGGCCAATATTCATTAAAGCAGTCTTAGACAACAGACATGAGAAACTAACTTATATCTCAAAGAAACATTAGAAGAAGTTTCTAAGCAAAAACTTAAACAGAAAAAGAGCAAAACTACCCTCAAAGTTTCAGTTTGTTCAGTTGACGTATAACTAATGTGGATTACACGTCGTAACTTAACACAAACATTGCTGATGAGCGGACTACAACTTGTATACTTAAACTTAACAGTAAAGTGCTTAGTGTAGTCCAGAAGGGGTTTTCCCTTAAAGTAGCTTATAATTGATCTTACCAAAGCACAGTTTCACAATTTCTTACAGTTGGACAGTGAATGTTTACACAGCAACTATTAGGTACTCGAAGACATGCGTAGCATGTTATGCGAGGCGGAGCTTTGTAATACTGTGTTTCTGAGTCATGAAGGGTATAGAGTAAATGGTAGAGAGTAGGGGAGAGTGGGGTAGCTCCGAACAAGGCCGTTTACATCTTGTTAAGCGTGCTCATTGCCAGGCACTGGGTATGGGATCTTTGGAGTGGACTTGCCTTTTAATATCAAGGTAGAAATAGATTTCAGCCGTGAAACAGTTCGCTGTGTTTCGGATTGAAGGGAAAGGTAGCCAGTGTAATTACTGGGCATGGACGGCATTTCATCTTAGGCCCCAGGATGACAACGCACCTGCAATGTCAAATGATTTTTCCTTGTTATTGCAGGTGTCTATAGGCGGCGGTAACCGCTTACCATCAGATGGGCCGTCAGCTTGTTTTTCATCTAGTTGCATATAAAAAAAATATTATTATTTACAATGGTAACCGGCACTGTCCGCCGTTACCCCACTTCCGAAATTACCTCACTCTCCTCTAACACGCCTTGCAGCGTATTTAATATTTGGGGTATTCAATTCTAACAAAAAATGTTTAAGGTTCAAGCTTCACTGTAAATTCTATTTCTAAAGTGATATACGATAATACTTATTTTATTTTATTGAAACGCCGCAACACATAGTTATATGCACGCTTAAGTTCCTCGCTAGGCATGTTACAATCAAATACTAGCCCCATTTACACGACGAAAATTCTTGCCTGTACCACACAAATAAATTTAAGCAAGAAATTACTTCCATGGTCTAAACAACACATTTATTATGGAAGTAATTTCTTACTTCAATTCAATTGTGTGGTACAGGCAAGAAACTTGCATCGTGTGAATAAGTCTTTAATACTGGGCAATAATGGGCTAATTAGTGGGCATAGAAGGCATTTCATCTTAAGCCTCAGGCTGACACAACGTACACCTTTAATACCAAATGATTTCTTTCTTAACCACTTGCCACCAGGTGTACCATCAGCTTGTTTGTCATCTATTTATTTAAAAAAATGGAACAGTCTTAATAATAGTTCCTCACTCATAACATTCTCCGATGCCCTTCGACCATTTTACTTAAAAACGACTTTTATAAAACATTTTTACTTAAAATATATCCGTATGAAAAATTGTGATTGGTTTTATTTACAAGTTTAACCAGTTTCTTTGAAAATAGACCATATACTCAATAGACCATTTAAAGAACAGGTCCGTTCAAGAATAAGACTTTTAGCGAATGAGTCCAAAATATAACAGGGTATTTTACGAATAGGGCATTTTTAGAATAAGGGATTTGGCGAATAAGTCCTAATACGACTGCAGGTCATTTAACGAATAGGTCATTAGGTCCAATATCTACTGAACCTCATGTAAATATCTGCTATACAGCTTCTATATGTAATTTAATCGAGTTTACTTTAGTTAAGCGTCAAACAGCCGTTACTAGCGAAAGCTGAAAGGTATTGATTGCAGACCGGTTATCCCAACACTTTTAGTATACAGAGCTTGAAATGTATAGAAACGAAAATTGAAAACGAAAAGTGACAGTTAATACTCTCGATTCCATGAGAAATAGGTTAAAACATGTTGTTAGGATTAAAAGCTACATTCATTGTTATTATTTTTATTTCCTGAATAAATTACCATTGTATGTAAATGTCATACATAATACCTACATGACAATAATACATTTGCATAAATTGGGTAATTTATTTGAATAGAAAATATCTAAACTAGAAAAAATATCAATAATAATAAAATGAAATTAAGAATAATTTATTTGAAGAGAAGAAGAAGAATATAATTGAGAAGACAGCTAGTGCATCATAAACACACGGCTGTAGCCGCCTCCATCTTGCTGGAATCTTTTCCTCTCCATGCCTCAAGATCTTTCCTCTATTTGCCCCAGGGTTCTTTTTCACGACGCCTTTGAAGGATTTCAATTCTTGTCGATTCATAAGTCTACGTCCTGGTTTTCTAATTTAAAGTTTGCGGAAGCGCGCTACGCGCTCCACCACACACAGAATAAACGGGACTCGAGCTTGGCTGCACTTATTTGAACTGTATTTAAATCTGGTATAATAATTATAATAATAAAATCAAATTCTTTATTGAGAATATATATTACAATAGGTCTTCTAAAATACATTGTGCTTAGAACTTAGTTGCCATTTTCAGGCATTGCAACATTATCTGTATTTAAGTTTACAAAATAATAGTAATCAAAAGGAAGTTTAATAAATTTAACAGTCAACATTAATATTTCCATACAATACCTAACTATAAAATATGTCAATTATACAATAGAATACATTATTGAATTAATAAATGAGTCAATTATTTTCAAAGAATTCTTTTAGTGTATAGTAACATTAAAGATTAGGTAGTTATTTAGTTGTTTTTAAGCGGAGAAATTTAGTTTCTGCTTTTATGTCAGAAGCGATTTTGTTATAAATTTTAATCGCCACATAAAATGGGCTACATTTGAGCATCTTTATTCTCGAGGGGGGGGAGATAGAGTCTGTCTTATATAAGTCGGGTATTTGTGTAATGTATCTTTCGCCTTTCGATTTTTAGTTGGTTGAGTATGGTCCGGACTATTAATTAATAAATCTTGCTTAATGTATGTACTCATATTCGCAAATAAATAAGTTTGAATTTGACTATCCACAAAAATAAAAAGGCCTAAGTATTTAAAAAAAGTTTTAATTTAATTAAGCAGTTTACCACCTAAGTATCAACTTTTATATCTTTCTATTTGTATTTTGCAGTATTTTTGTCAGCTTTCATTATCAGATTAGTTACTTTTACACTACTAACTAAAGTACAAAGTAATAAAACTAAAATTACGTTAGAATTTTTTTACAACAGTTAATTAAAAGTGAAGTCTAAATCCCAGGTGTAAAAAGAGTATTTTTTTGTAATTGTACTTTTATTAGTAATAAGTTACTTATATTATTTTATGATGACCGGCTGGCCGAGTGGTTATGCCCTTGCTATTCAGTCAGATTCGAATCCCAGTTGGAGCAAATGTTTGTATGATGAGTACGAGCCTTTGTTTAAGAGTCATATGTTTATTGCAACTGCTCACTTAAAAGAGTTTAGACTTTTATTTAATTTTTGACAGAAAAGGGAAATCAGTAGATACTTTTTCCTCCTTGCCAAAGTAAAAGATTCACACTAGAACTGGGAAAACCATATAAGTACAACATACTAAATCTAAGCTAACTATATTCACTTAAGTCTTCTTTGGATTGGTTAAGAGCACAAATATAGACGCCGCATTATCAGCTTACTACGCATATGCATATTCCCGAATTCGATGAAATTCAGCATCGAGATAGTTTACATCCTAGGCTTCATTTTGACACGGTAACCGACATCTACGCGGGTGAAACAGCGGGCAGCGGCTAATAAAATATAAATGAGATAAAACACTTAGCGGACTTAGGAAAGAAACAAACTTATAATTACAAAGATACTCGTATTAGCAAAATGAACATTACAAAAAGCGTAGACTTTAGATGATAAGGGTTTGGGTCTTAAGTGTATGGGGATAAAGTAAAAAATCGAACTAGAACTTAATTAGGAATTCGATTTCTTATTTTCAGTTTTATTGCATCTACTTAAGAAGTGTAATTAGTTTGCGAGCAGCCTTTTTAAAGTTGCTAAGTGAATCTCAAGACTTGTTGTTTGTTGAAAAATAACTGCGCTTGGGCTTTTTACAAGAAAACAACTTGCACGTTTCTTTTTTCTTATTGGGATATCTTATTTTAATTTGTCAAGCTCTGTTAAATCTCAGGAGGTCTTATGACAGTTAAAAACCAATTGTTGTCACCTCAGTGACTTAAATAAGTAGGTCATAGTTGTATTTACCACTGCAAGTCGAGCTTTGAGCGCTCCACTAAGTAGCACTTGTGGAGTTAGTAAGGTCGCCAGAGCTCACTAAGTAAGCGTTGTGTTGGGAACAGGGGGCGTGTCTCCTGTGTGTGTTACTTTAATGGTGTTTTTTAAATTTTGAACCAAGTTTTTCTTAACATCATCATTACCAACATAATTACCAGCCTATATACGGCCCACTGCTGGGCACAGGCCTTGCTACATGGGAGAAATACTTGAGGAGTTTAGGCCATAACACTACTCAATGCGGGTTGTTAAGTTAAAGCGGTTGCAGTACCAAAGTACCAACCGGGACCAACGGCTTAACGTGCCTTCCGAAGCACGGAGGAACTCGAGATAACAAACTTTGATTGACCCATCCCAGGATCAACCATGGCAAAAGTTGCTTTGTTTTTCGTATCGAAACCAGAGCGCTCAAACCAATACGCCGCCGAGCTCCTCGAGCAGACATCGTTTGATTTCAATAAAAACAGATATCATAGTTTTAAAATAACTCCACAACAAAATAATAATCAAGTACCACGCACGCATACAGGTTCCCCTCGATGATCGTATGACATTTTGTTACCAGATTTTCACTTTTACTAATCATTTATTCTATGAAAAACAAATCCAGTCTTAAAGTTATATTGCCCCTTTCTAAGTTAATTGGTACGAACGAGGAAGTTAGCATTTTATTTAACTTGTAAAGAACAATAACCAGAAAAGACACTCTAAAACTCATTATCCGTCTCTTTTTATTACACCGCGTTAATGTGAGAAGGAATGTTGTTTGTTTTTATACAACCAAAAGGTGATAAACAACATAATATTGATGTTTGTCGCAAAATTTACAACTTCTGAAGTCGAGCGTAAATTATGCATAATGAAGAAATTGTGGAGGTTACGGAAAATTGTCCATAGTAATATGTATGTCGCAGCTGTCTGGTTAAGTAGACAGTTAATTTAAGGTTCACTATAATATTTGCATAAAAATTAAAACATAAAATACGTTGGCTTAATTCATACTAATAATATTTACGCATAATTTTATCATCCATAACAAATTTAGCATAATTGTTTTAATCATAAATACAATCAGCAATTAAATCAACCATTACTTAATAAAGGCATAATGGTATCAAACTATACTTTTCGTATTTAAAATAAACAAGTTGGCACCCTAACCTACTATTAGGCATGTGCCTCATTTTAATGTACCTACTCAAATACATGTTCATTAAACGACTTTACACTATGCCTAAAACCATTATGCAAATTGTAATAATGGGTAATTATACATTAGTGTAAATTATATTTATGCCAAAATAATATTATGCCAAAGAACAATTTTGCCAAAGAAGGGATATTATGTCAGACAACAAAATGCCAAATTCATTATGCCAAAGTATATTAGGAGTAAATACATTATGCCAAAGTATATTAGGAGTAAATACATTATGCCAAAGTATATTAGGAGTAAATACACTATACCAACGTAAAGGATCGCTTAATTTAACGACTAGTCCTTTCATAAAACGCCGGCATGCAATTAAATAATGAAGGTAAACTAGCTAAATCATAATTGAACGCAACGTTTAACCTGAGGGCTGACCGTCGTGTCAGTCATCTGATTACATTAGCCAGTTAATTGGACGCCTAGGCAGTGTGTCTGTTTGTCTGATTGTTAGGCACAAGGTTATATTTTATGACCGACCAAAATCGTTTTGGTTATAAGTACTCATTAAAAAAATAAGGTAGTAAAGTCGGGTACCCCAGGGAAGCAGGTAAATTCCTGTGTGTCTTATTTATACACTACAAAGCTTTGGTATCATTTAGCTACGATATTATCTTTAGCCACAGAATTTTTTTCCTCGTTACAGCAGGTTTTTCTGGTTATGAGCTACGGTAATCACTTACCACCAGGTGGGCTGTCAGCTTGCCTGTCACCTTCAAATCAATAAGTGGAGCGAATATCAGACCTATCATTTGTTTTATAGAAAAAAAACTTTGCAAGCACAAAAACCGAAAAAACGAATCTTTCCGAATCTCAGTCAATCAACGTCACCCTCGGTCACTGGGTGCTCAAGAAAAATGGTCTATGTCTCCACGGATGATCTATTTTGATGAAACGGATTGAAGATTAAATTATGTCCTGTCCGGAAAAAGAAAACTTGTCTGGAAAATGTTCCAGAAAATTGCGAATGTGTCATGGCTCATGCGTTTTATTTAACAGATGAGTATACAGGTTGGTGCCGTCACTAAATTAAAATATGAGCTATATTAGCACATAGAAATGGTTTGCCACTTTCAAAGACATCTTATTCATATGATAATTTCATGATATTTGTAGAAAATAAACCATTTCTATGAACCAATATAGCCAGTGTTTTAATTTATTTATACCATCATCATACATTACAAGAAGAAACACATTACGAGAAGAAAAAAAAACCGACTTGAAAACGCTAAAAAAGTGAATCAAACTATGAATTTAAATCAGCTACTTATCTGATATACTTCTCTATGTTTCGGATGAAGGGAAAGGTAGCCAGTGTTATTACTGGGCATGGACGATTCATCTTAGGCCTGAGAATGACAACGCACCTGTAATATCAAGTGATTTTTCCTTGTTATTGCAGGTGTCTATAGGCGGCGGTAACCGCTTACCATCTGCCCCCCAATTCTGCTATTATATTTTGATCTGAAACGAATCGGAAACGCTTAAGTTACAACGTTTTTGTATTCTGCTAACTCAACGCAATCGAAACGTAACCAAAACGCATCAGTTTGGTATTCCACTATATTTGTTTCTTGCAATATTGCTAACGAGCCGAAGCCGAGGTTGAACCAACCGAGAGCGTTTCGTTACTGTTCCGGCTTTATAAGCAATGTTAGTGGAATACCTTTTTAACCGACTTCAAAAACGAGGAGGTTCTCAATTCGGCCGGTATGTTTTTTTTTTTTTTTTTTTTTTCTATGTATGTCCACCGATTACGCCGAGATTACTGATCCGATTTACGTGATTCTTTTTTGTTCGATGCGGAATAGCTGCCATTTGGTCCCATAAAAATTTTTTCAAAAACAGTTGGGTACTTTGGTTTTAAATTAAAAAAAACTGAAATTATGATATCGTCTACATAAGCGAAATTGCGAATTTTTGCTTTTCCAATGACTTTTTAGTGAAACGATACGATAGTAGGAAACAATATAAGTTGACGGTCACCCATCTAGCTTCGACCGTAGAAAGTTATCACTAAAAATTGTGAAAAAAAAATTTTAAACAAAAATTAAAACCGACTTCAAAAAACTGAAAAGGATAAAATAATTAAATTTAAGTAGGTATTCATCCCCTAGAAACATATTTTTGGAGTCGGTGCTTCACTTTCTATTGTTTTTGGAAACCACTTAGCACCAACTCCAAAAATATGTTTCTAGGGGATGAATACCTACTTAAATTTAATTATTTTATCCTTTTCAGTTTTTTGAAGTCGGTTTTAATTTTTATTTAATTTTTTTTGTATTACAATCGCATTGGTAATGATACCGAAGCGCAGCCGATCCGTTTAGCAAAATAAATAGCAGAATTGTCCCACAGGTGAGCCGTCAGCTTGTTTATCATAAAGTTGTATATAAAAAAACAAATCCCATACTATGGGATTTACGTCAGTGTAACAATAGTACGATACTTATACATTTATTAGCTATAGTAAATAAACATACGTAACAAACCCTTCGTGTCATCAAATCTAAGTAATGTACCCTCGTTACTTAAACAATTACGTGTCTCCCCTGTCCATACGTTTACCAGAAAATTTGTCTAACTTTATCGAAGTATAAGTTTTGTGTGGCTTAAGAAGTTTAGACTACTTAATCTCAGTGTTCAGACTCTGTTCGTTACATTTTATTGAATCTATTGTTCATATATACGGTCAGTCCCCAAAGGCAAGATTGGTGGTAGGATTTTTCTAGGTCCGCCTGTACCTACTATAATATGTATAAGTCTGCCGCCATAACAATAATGTTAACAGCATTACAATACCTACAATACAATACAAATATATTTTATTGCACATAAGGACAAACAAAAGCATAAAAAAGCCGAGAATATAACAAATAATACAAAAGGCAACCTTATCGCTAACTATGAAATTGATATTATTTATTTGCAGGAAACATGGTACAGAATAGATTTTACAACAGGCAATCTCTTCCAGACCCCTTTTTTATATACTAAGCACGACAAATGACTCAACACCACCTGATGTGAAGCGGTAAGAAGAGTCCATATGCGAAGTCAGCTAGGCAGCATTGTTGTGTTGCCTACAACTGCCGGCAGTTGGAGGTGAGATAGCGAGTTCCTCTGTGGTTGAGGAGTCCGGGAGAAGCTCGACTTCATCTTCCGCCTTATCAACACTTGCCAGCAAATGAGATGAAGGCCATGAGCTACTCCGAAAAGGCGATACATTGAAAAATAACGCACTTTTATATGCAATGTTACTGGCCGCTGAACGATCTTACGGATCTGTACCAGCAAGAACATTTTTAAATTTCGAATCCTAATCGTATCGTTCGCTTACCATCTGCGCAGAATACCAGAATTTCGTTTCGCAAATGACCTGATACTCAAATTACCAGACCAAGCTATCTACGCATAGTGACAGAAACTACATTTTCTCTGCATGTATGTGTATAATGTGTAGGAGCTCGGTGGCGTATTGGTTTGAGCGCTCTGGTTTCGATGCGAAAAACAAAGCAAGTTTCGCCATGGTCGGTCCCGGGATGGGTCAATCAAATTTATAATCTCGAGCTTCTCCGTGCTTCGGAAGGCACGTTAAGCCGTTGGTCCCGGTTGTTACTACAACTGCTTTAACCCACCAACACGCATTGGGCCAGCGTGGTGGTGTTATGGCCCAATCTCCTCATGTATTTCTCCCATGTAGGAAGCCCTGTGCCCAGCAGTGGGACGTATATAGGCTGGTGATGATGATGATGTGTATAATAGAGTTATTACAGCTATCTGCTTTAAGCTTAAATAAACAAATAGATGACAAACAAACTGACGGCCCACCTGATGGTAAGCGGTTACCACTGCTGCCTATTGACACCTTTTTTTATACAAAGCAAGCAACCGCACGTAGTCGATATATTCAAATGCATGCAGTTGTACGTTTGACTTTGTTCAGTCATGATATCAACTTTACGCGGTCGGCTGCAGTTGTGTGAAGACGATATTAACTGCACACAGTCGTGACTTCCACTTTACGCGGTCGTCGGCCAGAGATGTGTAGTATCGACGGACGCTGTTCATCGCTAACCGCATACAGTTATTGCGCAGTTGGTCCTGGAGCAGAACGCACGTCGGTTGCGAAAGTTTAAATAAAAATGGATTTCGATACCGACTTGTTTATTTCTTTAATAAATAGTAAAGTCAGCATTTGGAATTACAAAAGTCAAGTATATAGTGACAAAATAAGGCGCAGTAATGATTGGGCCTCTATATGCGAATTAATGGTACCAAATTTTGCAGATAAAAATAACAAGGCAAAAAATGCTATTGGTAAGTTTAACAATTTTTTATAATCTTTTAATAATAAAATATTCTGTGATAGTACTAAACAATGTTAATAATCGGTGTGTAGCATTCGACGAACAAAAAAAGTCGGACGGATTCTTGGTAACAAAACATTGTTTTTTTTTTTTTTACATTAAGCACGACAAATGACTCAACACCACCTGATGTGAAGCAGTACGAAGAGTCCATATGCGAAGACAGCTAGTGCAGGTCAGACACTGCTCTAGCTGCCTCCACCTTGCCGGCCCGAAAGGTGCTTTTTCACGCCTCTTTTGAAGGAACCCATGTTATAGGAAGGAGGGAACACATGTGCTGGCAAAGAATTCCAAGTTCTGGAAGTTCGACAAAGAAAAGAGCTACTAAATTTCTTCGTACGTGATGTTGAGGTGGAGACAGTGAATTGATGACTCCGAAGCCCGGCACGCGTGCTCCTGAGTAGGAAGGGGGAAGGTGGGATAAGGTCAAATAGCTCTTCAGAACACTCTCCGTGATATAGCCGATAGAAGGTGCTAAGCGACGCAATGTCTCGACGCAATTGCAGAGGCTCAAGGTTGTTGGTGCCCTCTACATCGCCAACGATACGGACAGCACGACGCTGCAATCTGTCCAGGGCATCGAGTAGGTACTTGGCGGAGCCATCCCACAAGTGCGAGCAATATTCCACGCAAGACCGGACCTGAGTTTTATACACCAGGCATAATTGGTCAGGCGTGAAAAATCGACGCACCTTGTTCAGGACACCGAGCTTCCGTGAGGCTGTTTTTATCACGGTTTTGATGTAGTTCCTGGAATTAAGATCGCAACATATCTCCATACCTAGCAAGTTGAGGGAGCCCTGTGCTGAAAGAGTCGTGCCCTGAAGAGACGGAAGGGGAAGGAACGGTGACATTTTGGCTGTAAACGCGCACACCTGTGTTTTCTTAGCATTGAACTCAACAAGATTGTTAGATCCCCATTCAGATACGAGGTTTAACACCCTGTCGAGCTCAATGGTAAGATTCTCTCTCTCCCTCTCGGTTTCAGCGCGCCCAGCCCCTGGGCGACCGTAATATCCCCCATGCACTGTACTGTCATCTGCATAGCAATGAATGTTTTCTAACGGAATCATGTCATTGATATGAAGAAGAAAGAGTGTGGGGGATAGAACAGAGCCTTGTGGTACACCAGCATTCACTGACACGAACCGCGAAGCGCATCCATCTGCGAGGACACGGATTCTTCGCTCATGCAGGAAGCCGGCAATCCAGTTACAGAGCTGAGCGGGCAGACCGTATGCCGGGAGCTTGGAAAGAAGAGCCCTGTGCCAGACCCGATCGAACGCTTTGGCAATGTCAAGGCTAACTGCCAGTGACTCACCACGTTTGTCAATAGCTTCACCCCAGACATGCATTAAGTACGCTAGAAGATCACCCGTTGACCGGTTCGGCCGAAACCCGTACTGTCGATCATTAATTAATGAGTGATCTTCTAGGTATAGGATCAGCTGGTGGTTTAAGATCCGTTCCATGACCTTGCAAAGAACTGAGGTGACAGCTATCGGGCGGTAGTTAGCTGGGTCTGATCGGTCTCCCTTTTTGGGGACCGGTTGCACATTGGCCTCTCTCCAAGATTCCGGCACACACCCAGAAGAGAGAGAAAGACGGTATAGCCGCGTTAAGACAGGAGACAACTCCGATGCGCAGTTTTTCAGTACTATCGCTGGAATGCCATCAGACCCACTAGCTTTCCGGACGTCGATTGACTGAAGCTCCGCACGTACATCACATTGCCTAATACGTATATCGGGCATTGTGTGGCCACAGTGGGAGAGTTTTGGTGGCTGTAAGTTGCAGTCATCGATTCGGGAGTGAGCAGCAAAGAGTTTTACCAAGAGATCGGCTTTCTCTTGCGGCTTGTGAGCTAGCGAGCCGTCAGAACATCTCAACGGGGGCAGCGAGGGTTGACAGAAGTTGGATTGCACGGCTTTGGCCAGACGCCAGTAGCTACGGCTTCCCGTAGGATGCGTAAGAAGTTCTTGGCCAACTCGTGCAACGCGCTGTGCATCCGCTCTGATGAAGGCCCTTTTGCAGGACTTGGTGGCGTTGTTATAGGCTGCTTTCAGTGAGTCAATGTTGGGATCCCCGCAAGCTCGGCCCCTGATCCAAGCGCGGTATGCCGACTGTCTGTTTTCAACAGCTAAGGCACAATCGCGGTTGAACCAGAGGTTACGCCTACCCCTACTGATGAGATCGGAGTGAGGGATATAGTACTCCATCCCTAACATGATCTCATCAGCAACAGCAGTAGCGCTAGCGTTCGGGTCCAGCTCACTGAAACAGCGCTGCCTCCAAGGGATAGATGCGAAGTAATCCCGCATACCGTCCCAATCTGCCGACGCATAGTGCCAGATGCGGCGTTTGGCAACCATAGATACCGGTGGCGACGCCCGTGGCACCCCAGCGGATACCAGGCAGTGATCTGATGTTCCCAAAGGAGCACGAACCTCTAGCCGATATCCATCCGGGCGAGTCGTCAGCAGAAGGTCCAACAATGAGGGCGCGTGACCGACAATGTCTGGAATCCTGGTGGGCTGGTTTACCAGTAGGGTCAGGTCGTGCGTGAGAGCGAAAGCGTGGACAGTTCTACCAGCATGGTCAGTTTTAGAGGAACTTAACCACGACTCGTGGTGAGCATTGAAGTCCCCTAAAAACACCAATTCCGCGGTTGGAAACTGCTCCTGCGCAACATCTGCCACCCGACTAAGATGTTCGAAAAGTCGAGTTGTCTCCATGTCACCGCTGTGGGATGTATAGAGGCACACGTAGATTCGGCAATGTGTGCCCAGGTCCACATGCACCCCAAGAATAGAGTAGGAAGGGTCCTCCAAACAGCGCAGACGGCGACAGCAAACATCCGCCCGGACAAACAAGCATACCCCGGCCTTCGCTTTGAAGGACTCTTCAAGAGCGTAGCCGGGGTAATCCAAGTAGCTAGTGTCTGCCGAGCGGAGTATTTGCGTCTCCGTCAAAAACAGCATTTCGGGTCGAGCCGTCTCGAGATGTTGGTGGACGACATTGAGGTTAGCATGGAGCCCACGGATGTTAGTGAGCCCGACCTCAAACAGCGTGGTTGTGGTGGGGGTGTGCACCGCTGAACGACCGGAACTGTTTTTGAGCGCTGCCATAGTAAATGATGAAGGAGGAGAGGCGTGAATTGGGGAGACGTTGCCGCAATATATACGGTCAAAGCGTGAGGCCTGTTTCCCCAGGTAATAGCCGACAGTAGAGAAGCGCTGACCCGCCGAACGGAAGGGCCCCCGAACCCCCCCGGGAATGGCCGCCGGGACCCCACCACCCGGTCACCAACCGGCACGACGGACCACCCCAAGATTATGCGTGGCATGATAGGGCAGCCTCACGAACTGGTTAGGTTCGCTTGGGCCCCTGTACTGTACCACGGGCGGCCAGCGGAACAGCCGTTTCTTCGGGTCTCCCTGGTCGGCGGGTCAATGGAGTCCACCTGGCTCTGGTTAGACGGAAGCCGTCACTGACCGCATCCATCGCCGCAACGTCTCCCCAAGCTCTGGTTGTACGCTGACTGATCCCGGAACGCGACTACAAGTGGTCACTTGGCGGGTTTTACGCCATGCGTACGGTGGTCACTAACCAGACGGGTGTTCAGACCCTACCACCAGTCGAGCAGTTGGTAGCTCAGTAATCCCTTAGTCGCCTCTTACGACACCCACGGGAAGAAATGGGGCGGTGAATTGTATTCTTAATCCGTCACCACACGGACGAATTTTGTCCGGTTTTTTTTTCGTCCATGGTTTGTAGGTATTACATTTATGGAAACATACGAATGTAATTTAAAGGGTGTAATAAAATTAACGCGATAAACGTTGGCCAATACAGGTACCTACTGAATCTAAATATATATAACTATAAAATAAAATTGTCTAGAAAATCTCATTTCCGAGAAAAACAAGTAAGTAGTTCACACAACAAGTGACCATAGCAATGGAGACAGTACGCCCCCTGCGGACATTCCCTTGTTGACTTGAAACTTCTTGTTATTCCGTTTAGATTTATCTTAACGGTTCTATTAAGCAACGTTGTCTTTATCCACCGGGTCGTTGTGTCATCGATCCCTTTGGCTCCCATACCTTTGGTAAGGGATCCAATAGTGACATTGTCAAAAGCTCCTTCAATATCGAGGAAAGCATACTTGTAATCCAGAGTTCTCTCGATCTTGTCCGTAAGCTCGAGAAGGGCAGTTTTGGAATGTAGAGGGAGTTCCTTCAAAGGTCCTTCCCTTATACATTCATCTATGATTTTTCCATACATTTTACCAGGAAAGAGGTTAGACTTATTGGTATTAAGGATTTTGGTTGTGAATAATCCTTCTTGCTTGCTTTGGGTATAAAGCATACCTTGACCAATGTCCAGTTTTTTGGTATGTATCCCCATGCGTAGCTCACACGAAATATTTTTACCAGGAGCGGTGTGAGAATGTCTTTCCCTTCTTGCATCAGTGCTGGGAAAATGTCATCTTCCCCAGCAGACTTAAATGGTTTGAAACCTTAAGATTATTAGTTAACCATACTTTCTATTATTTAGGAAATAACTTTAAATAGTAGGCATAATAATTAATAATCACAATCGTACAAAAGCGGTTTTTTGTAATCGTTATGCAATTATTTTTTAATAAAATATTTTAAGTATTTTCTCTTACTTTGCTTCGCGGGATCTCTATTTTGTCTTTTGTCCTCCCACTGAGTCAGTTATATCTCTATCCTTGTCTGTCTCAGCCGAAACAACGTTTCGACAGATCGCCTTTAGAATAATAAAGTAATAATAATAATATCACACCCACACCTACTGTCTAGCATCATTAAGAGGTTGTGTTATGGATACTATATAATGGAGGAATTTTGATAATAATATGTATATGTATATAAATATAAGAAATATACTAAATAAGCATAAAAACATCTATGACTCGTGAACAAATGATCGTACTCATCATACAAATATTTGGTCCCACCGGAATTCGAACCCAGGACCCCTGACCGAAGAGCCTGTATAGCAAGCGGCACAGACCACTGGGCCAGCCGGTCGCCAATAGTTCATGATAAAAACCCAAGAAGAAGCTATCGCTATCTCCCTCAACCTCTCATAGACGGAAATTATTTCTTCAGTCTTAACAAAATATCCTTTACAAGACGTTGAAAGTAAGCTTCACCCGTAATTTAACACGACAGAATTAATGTTTTCCAATGCAAACGAAAATTAAATACCTTCTTTTACTGACTGTACCAAAGCTTTTATCCCTGACTAACATCACCTTCTTCATAAAAGGTCCCCAAAGTACCGTCGGCACGGCATCGGCTCTTACTATTTTAATAAAACATGCCAATCTCTTAAAGTAGTGAGGTGACTGGTTTTTGCGGTAATTCTTTTAAATAAAATAGTTGGTTTTTATACTATACTTTAAATACCAATGTTAAGTATCATATAGTTCTTTAATACTTTCTGATATTTTAATAGTGGCCAGCGTGGATGTTGATTATCTAAAGGATCATCATCGTCATTTCAGCTGAGAGGTGCCCACTGCTGGGCATAGGCCTCCCCCAATAATCTTCAACCGATCGGTCCTGCGCTGTCCGCGTCTGTCGACTTCCGCGACCCTCACCAGATCATCGGTCCACCTTGTGGGACCTACCAAGTTACCAACGCTGCGTCTCCCGGTACGCTCTCTGGGGTACAGAACCTCTGGCACGAACACTTTTATATTTCGAATCGCCATCGTATCAAGCAGTTAGGTACGTCAGCTTTTGTCTGGCTTTTGTTTGAAATTTTAAGCGTGCGTGAACGATACTATTACGATTCGAAATTTAAAAATATTCATGCTAGGGGAACAGTACCTAAAGAGCCTAATGAAATTTTCAGTCATCGCTGTCATCTATGTGCCACAATCGCGATGTAATCTATGTTTCATATCCAGATAGGTATATACACTATCTCAAAAAGTCAGGAAAAATCTCCTGAAGCCGGGAAAAATATTAATAACTCGTTTTCATGTATAGTCCAGTTGTACAAAATTCAAAATTATTCGTCAATCTCACCATTAATGAATAAGGCAATATGGCGGACGACAAAGACGTCAACTTAACGTCACCAAATGACATAGACGCCATGATGAATATTTAGCTGTGTTGCAGTTTTTTCTATAAAAAATATTGATTTGTACCATGGAACAAAATAAAAAGAAAATGGACAATTGAAAACTGTTCTGCATATTTTTGTCTATTTTTAGTACAATGTAATAGATCTGGCCGAGTCTCCATACATTTTTGAAACAACTCTTTACATTTGATTTTGTTCATTAGAACGAAAAATTGAGAACGTAAAAGACGGACAGGCAAAGTTACTTTCGGAATTATAATATTAGTATCTTTATTGCCATTTATTATTTGTCATGTCTCCCTTAGTGATTTTACGTAACGAATTGTAGAGTAATTTGAGCTACATAATTATCTCTCGACGCACGTCCCGCTGTCTTGCATTTTGCAGCAAGAAACAACACTATGGAGGGGACGTTTTAGTGAGACAGATACACACAGACGACAAGAACGGCGAACCAATTAATTATTTAATTCAATTAAAATTTCTTCAGCTCTCTACAAAATTTAAGGTAAAAAATATACTTTATTTTACAAAAACACAAGAAGGAAAAGTAATAAGAAAAAAATGCCAATGGCGGTCTTATGAAAAGGCAGCCATCTCTAGAAGGAGGGAGGGCATTACAGCCTCCCGGAGCTAAGACTGCACAGCAGTCACCTGCTCTAGTGGTGGAAATAAATGATGTAACACACAGCCTGCCCATAATACCATCAGCTGGCAGATAAGAAGGCGCATGGCAGGGGTTTTAGTGGGTGCGAGTCCCACATGTCCGTCTCTTCGTTCCCCAGAAAAGAGGACAGAGCATAAGGCCTTCGCCACAAAAAAACGCAGCAATATCTACCAAGTAACCTTCGGGTAAACAAAAGCATAAATATAAAAATCAAAATGAGATAGTGCACTAAAAGTATATCTTCATATATAAAATTCTCGTGTCACAAATTTAGTTACCATACTCCTCCGAAACGGCTTGACCGATTTTCGTTAAATTTTATATGTATATTCAGTAGGTCTGAGAATCGGCTAATATCTATTTTTTTTGTAATTTTTTTTTTAAAGGCAAAACAACGTATCTCGGGACAGCTAGATATTCTACATGTATATTCAGTAGGTCTGAGAATAATAATAATAATATTTAATAATATTCTAGCGAAGTTGCGTTGATCTGCCAGTGACTTAATTATAACACATTCACACATCGTACATTTAACAAATAAAATACCGCGAAAACTTAAACTAAAGAGTAAAGAATAATTAGTAAAAAAATACTTAGAAAAATATCTTAACTAGAAAAAAAAATGTCCTGAGACGGGGACTCAATCCGTGACACTATACAATCTTGGCTAGTTTAAAACACAAGACAAATAAATTCATAGGATTTTGGTTGCTCGGATGGTTAGAGCAGTCAGTCGGAATATTAAAGGTTTGTTCTTCGCCCCAGGATAAATATGTCTTTTTTAAATAGGATATTCTCCTAGGTAGGGTTTTAAGCATAAATTATAATGTCAAAAATAAAATTAAGCATAATGAAATAAGATTAAGCACACTAGGGTGAAACATTAGTCACTGATGAACATAGCAAAAGTTTTAGAGGATGTCGCCTACTAGTGAAGCTTATTTTTAAAAATAGCACCTTGTTTCTCAGAAATTCTGAAAATATACGCTGTTTTTACCCATAAAAACAACTCAAACTTAAAAGTTATGGAAAATTATTGAAATTATACGTACTGTTTAGAAAATTTATGAAAATTGCCATTTTTTTTTCAATATTTATCAATAATGTTAATGATATTATATTGCTGACATCAATTAGAATAGAATAGAATAGAATATTTATTTATTTTCTCATTACTTTTAGTTACAATTTTTCAATATAATGTTAGAAGGTATATTGATTTTAGTGTATGAACCAACTAAAAAATTAAATTGAAAAACTATGAATAAAAACAGACATATTATGTAGTTATTGTTGATTTCGTCAATATATCCATACATTTTCTAGTAATATTCCGTAGAAAAAATCTACGGAATATTTTGCAACCTATCAAACATACCACAGTATTTATGAAACTATTAATCTTAAACGTACTATTTGTTTAGCAATAATTCTTCATGAGTTGACAACTTCTTATTTTTATAATAGGTAAATAAAAAGTTGTCAACTTACCAATTCTCTAGATCCGTGTGTATAACATAAGTAAACTGGGGCAATGTAAAGAGGCACGAATATTAACTCTATCTCATCTTAGACGGGCTTTTCCTATGAGACAGGCAATTTTATGAGATGCTTACTAGAGCGATCACTAAATATTTAAATTTAAAACGATAAATTACACCCATTACAATTTCATATTGTTTAATAAAGTTACTGGTTTAATAATAATTTAAGGAAGGAAGCAAATATTATACTCAAAATTTTTAATAAGGACCTTTTGCATTACTCTTGTACCACTAATAAATAAAGCTTTTTAGAAAAGCCTGGAAACATGAAAGGAATTAATTGCCTCTTTCGAAAAAAAATCCAAAAGTGACCCTCTACATTCCTGTTTGTTCAAAGCAAACTATCAAGTAAAACACATGTTATATTCTTTAATTGTATTTTAACATTATTATAATTCACATTTTAATGTATTTGATGCGTTTAAACGCTTACTTTTACAAATATTCTAATATAAAACGGTAAAAAAAGGATAGAAAGCGGTGAAGAAATTAGCAGGTTATACCTAGTGCTCCGGTGGCATAGTGGTTATCACGTCTGGCCGGACATCAGGAGACGCGGACTCGATTCCCACTTCTCCTGCTGTTTTCCGATTTTCATTGTTTCCACGAGGTTTCGCCTTAGATGAAGTTCTAATTTATTTTCGGCTGGATTTTATACAAAAACTAGATTGGAACGCCTTTGTTAGTATAAGACCCTTACTACTTAATGTTCAGGACGGACTGGTCATTACATTTGCCTAATAAGAAAAAGAGGTAAGGCATAGTAGTAGTTTATACTGAAATTTAAGGTATCCAACTGGGGAATTACCCGTCATCATACAGAGGATCGCAGCTAAGTTCCTTGTAGTGTAAGTGTCACTGTGATTTAGGTTTTTTTTTCACATTTTTAAGTGATTTTCACAGTTTTTCAGCACTATCGACTCGTCTGTCTCTAAGTCTTTGGTTTAAATACATAATATTGTTTCATATTATCAAATCGTGCCACGGATAAAGTACTCTAGAACTCCAAACAGTTACGGAGTTTTTCCTTCCATCATCAGTTCACCCGAATAACCCGATAGAATACAAGTAAGTATACGTTAATACTTACCTATAATATTTAAAGAATTGTCTTCCAACTTCTAACCGTTAAGGAGTTGTACCTTCCATCACCAGCTCATCAACAAAAGGTGGTGACTGACAGTAGCAAATACTTGAATAGCTTTGGAAAAAAGTAAAACATGTCATACGTGCCTATAAAATTTTAAGTATGCCCTCGATTTCCCTGGGATCCCATCATCAGATCCTGACTTAGTGACAGTGGGACCACCTCAGGAGTATACTCTATCGAATAAAAAAAGGATTTCGAAAATCGGTTCACAAAATGACCGAGAAATCGATGAACATACATACAAAAAAAATACATCCAGTGGACCATATAACCTCCTTTTTTGAAGTCCGTTAAAAAAGGAAAGGCAACCTTACATACGAGGCTGCCACATAGTTAATAAACAGCAGATACTTCTGCAAGATCAAATCATTTCCTCAATATTGCTAGGACAATGTCGTAACACCAAAAAGATAATACTATATCAAATTCAAAACCAATAACTCACTTAGGTAATGTGCATTGTCAGAAAGCTAAAGAGATTATTGGCAAGGAAATCCCATAATATAGTATTTCCAAGTATAAGAGAATTATTATATCAAAGCTTTGCGGGTTATTTGATAAGACAATAGAAATACTATGATCAAATAAAAGTTACGTTCGTTAAGCTTGTTTGTATTGTTGGATACAGTTTCCTGCTAAAATAAATGACGATTTGAAAATGGCCTTTACCGGAACAGCGATGGATGACAAACTGATCGTCAAATTCGGTAAATTGAAGCAAATTCAGCAGATCGGGCTATAAAACTTCGATTATCCTAATATTTCAGCTTGGGAAATATGATATTTTCATGAAAACAAAGCCTTCTCAAGATCTTCATACTACTCGGGTAGGACATGCCAAATTGTTATACCGGTACATAATTACTAAACCCTCATAAGACGCAAGCATTATTTTGTTCTAAAAATAACAAACAAACAGTCATCAACAAAATTCATATACGTCCCACACTGCTGGTCCCACTTCCTACATGGGAGAATCATATCAGGAGCTTGGGCCACAACACCACCACGCTGGTCCAATGCGGGTTGGTGGGTTAAAGCGATTGCAGGAACAACCGGGACCAACGGCTTAACGTGTCTTCCGAAGCACGGAGGAACTCGAGATAACAAACTATGATTGACCCATCCCAGGATAGACCATGGCGGAAGTTGCTTTGTTTTTCCTATCGAAACCATAGTGCTCAAAGCAATACGTCACCAAGCTCCTCAACCAATACGCCACCGATCTCCTCTTACACCAGCAAAACCACTTAGCTGAAAAGCTATTTGGCTTACGAGCTATCAACTGTGAACACTTACTTATTTGATAGCTGCATCTGCCTTCGTTGTCTAGTTATTGTGACCACCTAGCTTAGATCTAGGCACCCGGGGTTAAATTCCATGGTAGCAGTAACTTTCTCTTTAATTTGGTTGGTGGAAGGGCTTATATGCCACCAGGCAAACTACCACCATGTTACCTAACAGTATTCTTGCGTTCCGGAAGTCGGAAGTAAGTTAGCCAGTTCCTCTGTGGTTAAGAATCCAGGCTTAGCTCGCTTCTAGCCTTATCATCACTTATACTATAAGGTGAGATGAAGGCGAAAGCACTTCCCTGTTAAGGGTTTAAAAAATCTTGAAAATCCACACCAAGACCTCTTCAGCATTCTGGATCCTATATCGCCGCAAGTCCACGGTGAGAGTTCGATTCCAATTTTACTTCAAACGTATCCGAAGCAAACGTATTATTTGGCACATAGTTTCCAATTTAAAAGACTGTTGAAGCGGACTCGCGCATTGACTGACCGAAGGATTTATTGGAGTGTAAAAAACCGGAGAGAGCGTGAATGTTCCCGCTAGTTCGGCGTAGGCAAATGGCGCTCTAGGCATTTTAACAGAGTGAATGACGGATTGTTATAGTATTTTTATATCCAACTAGATGACAAGCAAGCTGACAGTCCACCTGGTGATAAGTTTCTACCGATGCCTATAGACAGGTGTAATAAAATAACAAGAAAAATTCCTTGGCATTGCAGGTGCGTTGTCATCCTGAGGTAAGATGAAATGCCTTTCATGACTAGTAAGAACACTGGCTCACCTCTAATCCAAAACACAGCGAACTGTTTTACGGTTGCATTAGGAAATGCGGTGGTGCCTACCCAGTCGGACACCAAATACGGGTCTACCACCTGGTTTGATGATGGGTATAAAGAAGTAATTAATACCTTTACATTAATTAATACAGTCAATACTAATATGAATGCGAACTGTCTTCCTGTCTGTTACGTTTTTACCCTTGCTGCTGCACGGGGATAAATTATATCCTGAGAAAAGACATAGGATAACTTTTAACGCAATATACGACGACCACGCGAGCTGTTTCGCCAACGACCACAGGTTATTTATTTAAAAGAAGACAGTTTCTCAAAACAAGTGAACAATACTCTTTTCGTAATTAGAGTCATTTCTCACAACTTATGGCGTGAAATATCCCCAAAGTACGCTGAGTAACTTTCAATGTGCAAAACAGCGTTCCCTAATTTGAATTCGGACCCCTAAAATAATATAGCCACAAACTTACCACTTACATCGAAAGATCTAAAAGGCTTTGGTATTCATTAAACTTAGCCATTCATTTGCTTTCACGAACTTTATAAAATTGCTTTCAATTAGATCGCCTCTTAATAACGTTGATTTACGCGCAGTGTGCTAATTTAAGAAGTATTTAATTATACCAAGCGAGGAAGTTTGAAACCAGTCGTAGTTGAAGTAACTGTAATATATGGACCCGTACGTCTCAAAGACAGTTAGTTACAAGGAGGGTATTCTAACTATGTGCCCAAAACATTACGAAAACTATTTCTTGTAAGTAAAGCGAGTGGAACTCTCTGCCTGCTCCTCTGTTTCTGATCACTAGGAACTTTTCAAATCAATACTTTTTAAGGACCCTCTTGGTAAAACTTTGTTGTGCCAGTGTGATGCCCTGGAAGGAATTTAAATGGATCCTGTGGGAATGGTATTTAAAAGCAGAAAACTAGAGCCCTTATGAAAGGGAGGCACAAAAGATCCCCAAGCACTCCACTCCATAGGTCACTTAACTGTTATTTCTTTATTTATTCCTAATATTATTTTAATATTATTATAAATTTGTGGAAAATATATTTACGTAGAAAAAAATCTAAACTAAACAAAAATTTCACTTCCTGGGACGGTTTAAATATTTTTCTATGTAAATTTATTTATATACAAATATCAAATAGTAAAAATAATTCTTAGTTACCTACAGAATGGTGACGACAATACACGACGCTTAATTAAAACATGGGCTATATTAGTTCATAAAAATGGTATGAAACTTTCAAATTCATCTGATTCATTTGATAATTTGATAACATTTCTATAAAATAATGCAGCCAATGTTTTAGTATAAATACATAAGGTGTATCTGGAAGTTGTAAAACATTGCTATGAACTCGTAAAGCCCATGTTTAATTTATTGTCGGATTGCCGTCACCATTCTGTATATTATTAAACTAAGACATACTATATTATATTAATTACATTACGGACAATGTCCGCGTTAATTTTCGCAGCAACTAAATAATAAACATCATTAATATCCCTCACTTACCACAAAGCAAATCCGGCATGGATAACCTCTTCTTCAAGCTGTTTGCCAATAGGACGACCCCATACAATCGGGTCGATTCGACCACACCTTTCCCGGTTAGGTTGAACTCCCTGTAATGGCAAATATTATTTCAAATATCCATTACAATTGCCTCCGTCTTTAGCTGTAAATATTATTGCCTAAGCTGTACATTTCAATTGTCATGTCATTGACTTGTTAATTTACAGTATGATACTAGTTACCACCCGCATAGATGTCTGTTATTGCGTAATAAGGGTAGCATATTATGTCTGTTCTCAGGATTTTATCTGTTTCCATGTCGAATTTTATCTAAGTCGGTTAGCGGCTTAGGAGTGAAAACTTAACAGACATACAGAGTTACTTTTAAATATAAAAATATTAGAAGGAGCTCAGTGGTTTGAGCGGTCTGGTTTCGATTACGAAAACAAAGCAACTTTCGCCATGGTCGATCCCGAAATGGGCCGTTGGTCCCGGTTGTAACTGATTTAATCCACCAACCCGTATTGGGCCAGACGTGTTATGGCCCAAACTCTTCGTGTGTTGCTCCCATGTAGGAAGGCTTGTGCCCAGCAGTGGGATATGGGCTGGTGATGTTGATGATGATGATGGTGGTATAAGTAGGGATTGTAAAATTTCATTGAGGTGTAAGTTCAGACATGTCAGACAGACAGACATATGCTCTTCATTATCATTCATCCATTATAGTTCCTTTAATTAATTTGAACTTAATAAATTACTAGTAAATTCAACTTAACCTTCGGCAAAACCATTTTTATGAAATACCTACTCCTATAGACGAAATTTACTAAGTCAAAGTTTAAAACGTTTGCTAACATTTCAATATTTGCATTCGCTGAATTCTTCAAATCTCCAAAGGAAAGACGTCCTTATTTACACTAACTCGCTCTAGACCGTTTTCGCTTTCTGTGAGCAAATAATAAGCTATAACTCTTTAGGAACTTGGATGCTCATAGAACTTACATTGCGTTGCAGTTGCATACGAATTCTTATAGTATAACGTGTACTTTAAGTTCAAATCTTTGTAGGTATGCAGTTCAAAGCAGTTATGGTAAGATAATAAATGGACCACCGAAATGTGGATTTGTGGATCATCGCTAAAAGGCATTATATTCTTGTAAGTAGTTCAACTTTTAGAACCGGTGTTAATAATTCAGACATGACAAACAGACATTGCCATGTCTAAATATTTATTTATTTAATATTATATAAAATTCTCGACTCACAGTTTTAGTTACCATACTCCTCCGAAACGGCTTGACCGATTTTCGTGAAATTTTATATGTATATTCAGAAGGTCTGAGAATCGGCTACTATTTTTTTTTTGACAATATTTTTAATGGCAAAACAACGTTTGCGGGGTCAGCTAGTTATTTTATAGATTCTATCGTTACTTATACACTAATACTGCCATTCTGAATATTTATTCAATAAATATTCGGAACAGATATTTGGATTCGAGGTATTTAAAAATTTTACAAACATGTGAAAATGAAAATGAAAATGAAATATAATATAATGTGGAATAGGTTTCTAAATTTTACTACACTGTTTACACTAAGGGTTTAATTGCCAGCAGTCAGAGCGCCTGTAGAAATGTCGGAATGCCTTTCCTAGAGGCTCCGCACTCATAGTACATTAGTCGGTTCCGACCAAGTTGGAACGTCGCTTACGGGCTATAATTGAGTGTATATAGTTGAATATAAGCACATCGCCGCTAGTTAGCGATTCCGAGATACTTTGTTGATTCACGGATGGCTTTCTAACACCTGCACATATTTAAATACGTTTAAGGAATAGATATTTTTTTTTACTCTTTTCTACTCTAAAACTTTTTAACGCCCGACGACAAGAGAAGATAATTTGAGGCATCTGTCTGTGGCATAGTATCTTAAGGACCGATTTTGTTTCGATTTTTTTTATTAAATGTTGACGTGATCAAAATGAAGATTTGTTCAAGCGTTTGATGACTATCAGCTCATTTCCTACTCAACAAAAGGATCTCACTAACTTTCACAGATCCAATTTATTTGAATTTTGGTGTACTCTTACGTCAGTGGTATTTACAAGTCATGCCAACCTGTAGCTGGTGCTGTAGCATAAAATAGTCTGCGGGATGCTAAAAAGAAAAAAAAAAGAAAAAAAAACAAAGCATGTTTTTTAGTATAAAATTCTATTTTGTGTATTGCTATTTTTATATCTATTGATTTCTTTTTTGTTTTTTTTTTATTAATGTGTGTGTTGTCTTCTCCTCCTTTGTTTCTCTCATGTAGAAAGGCTTGTGCTCAGCAGAGGGACGTGCATAGGATGGTGATGATGATGATGATGATTATTTGATTCTGTGGAGCAAACTATTTAAAGTCGAGTTTTGCTCACAGTAGAAACCAGTTTTAGTCCGAGAGAAAAATTCAGTTTCTTTTATTTTGTGTCCTTGTTTTTTAATAAAATTTTCTTCAAGTAAGGCTGCATATGGTTGATTCGAAATTGCTCCACGTTCTGTATATTGCAATCCGTGGAACGGTGCAGCGGAGATTGGATTATTTTTATTGATATTAACTTTACATAATGCACCTTATTCCCGTCCACAAAATGACCTGTATCGATTTTATCATACTAATAAGTTGGCAATCAAATAGCCTACCTGATGGTAAGCGATCATCCTAGCTAGCATATCCATAATCAATATTTTAAAAGTGAAAGTACATCTGTCTGCATGTTACCTTTTCACGCCTAAGCATACACACACAAACACATGCACACACACACTATGAAAACACGCACACACACATACACATACAGTTTCGGCTACTTAATGTTAATCACATTTTTAATGTTTTTGATACTTTATTGCGTACTTAAACGCCTACTTAATTGTAACAATTCAAAAATTTTCAATTTCAAAAAGAAAGAAAACGATAAAAAAATCCCGCCTGGAGCATATATTTTGTCATCGTTTTCTTTCTTTACTTGTAATTGTTACTTAATATTATTTTTGATATACTTATTTCATTTCATTATAAGGAAAAGCGGACTGCAAGAGCGGTGACCTCCTGATACTGGTATCTTAATACTAGGAATGTCACCACAACGTTGTTAGTACCTGGTATTGTTAAGAAATAAAAAAAAAGTTACTTCTTAATCCACCAAAGCGATTTAGATGAAATTGGATAGATATTTTTTTTTCTATGGAAGAAACACCTTTCCCCTTATCCTGCCCTGAAGAAGAAGACAAGCTAGTACGGGGCTCGCACTAACTAAAAGTCCAATGCAGTCTTTGTTTCTCTATCCGACGATTCCGACGACAATACAGGCAGACTAAAGACATGACGTCCATTATGCTGTAATTTGAAACAAAACCAAAACTATTCGAATGTGCAAGTTTGAACTAATCAAATGCCGCCTTTCTTATTTCAGCCGTGAAACAGTTCGCTGTGTTTCGGATTGAAGGGAAAGGTAGCCAGTGTAATAACTGGGCATGGACGGCATTTCATCTTAGGCCTCAGGATGACAACGCATCTGCAATATCAAGTGCTTTTCCTTGTTATCGCAGGTGTCTATAGGTGGCGGTAACCGCTTACCACCAGGTGGGCCGTCAGCTTGTTTGTCATCTAGTATAAAAAAAAGTTGAACGGTGTTCCATATGTGGAACATTTAGAGAAATTGATAAGTTAGTAAACAAATATAAATTACTTTTCAAAAATTACTTTTCTCTGAATATTATAAATTATTAACAATAAGAATTAATTTTTTCCCTCTCCTAAATTATTAAAAAACTATTTTTTTACTTTAACAGGGAGTTCGCACAAATTACCGAAATTTTGAACGAATTCATTTTTCACTCGAAAACTATCACCATCTAGTGATATTTGTTGATGATGTTTAGTTGCTAGATTTGTAAAGACTCATATAGTAGCTAACAGGTACGGCTAGATGTTTTTTTTTTGATATTTGAACGTGTATTATTGGTTGTGCCACATATGCCACTCTATGCAATTTAGGGTTAAGTTGAAAGAGGAGATTTGACTGTGAGTAGAACGAATTTTTAAAACTTGCTAAATATATATATTAAAGTATAAATATGTTTATATATAATTCTACTTACGACACTAATTATAACAGGCAATCTAAATTGGCAGTAAGCAGGGCCGGCTTAAGCGTTAAAGTTTTAGCATGGCGACCACGTAGCGGTAAGCGTAAACTTGGACTGCATCCCATTAGATGATCAGACGAAGTCTGCATTTAATGGATCCCCGCGACCCTGACCAGATGATCAAGGTCGTTGGATACAGGCTGCTCAGAATCCTTTTGAAAATTGATGTGGGAGGCCTTTCTTTATCAGAGGAGATCATAGGCTGATATGATGATTATTTTATTCCCCGTTGAATTTTGTACATTAATTAAAAAGTATAAACCGAATTTAAAACACAAAAATGGCAAAAATAATTAAATTTGAAATATGAATTTTTTGAATTGAATATTTGCACATGGAGGCACACACACGCACGTTTACACGTCCATACACACAAAACACACTACACATACACACACAACATCAAGCGACTTATAAAACTTATATAATTACTATTATTGATTTAAATTAAATTAATATTATGACTCAATTATTCCCATTGTAATAATCTATTTATGAAACTACCCACTTAATAATGTTATAATTATGTCTAGTAACATAATGAGTTTCTGTAATTGGCTTATGTACTGTTTAATCATAATTGTGTAATATAATATTTGTATGCTGTAGAAACTTTGTTGAATAAATAAAATAAAATAAATAAATAAAATAAATTTCAGTACTTATCTTATCAAACCTTTTGGTTTGAGCGCTCTGGTTTCGATATGAAAAACAAAGCAACTTTCGCCATGGTCGATCCTGGGATGGCTCAATCAGTTTTTTATCTCGAGCTCCTCCGTGCTTCGGAAAGCACACAAGCCGTTGGTCCCGGTGGTTACTGCAACCGCTTTAACCCACCAACCCGCATTGGGCCACCGTGTTGGTGTTATGGCCCAAACTTCTCATGTATTTCTCCCATGTTGGAAGGCCTGTGCCCAGCAGTAGGACGTATATAGACTGGTGACGATGATGATGATGTCGTGTCTAATAAATTTGTACTTTGTAGACGAGTCGAAAAATACCTTTTTAACTTCTAATAAATTAGATAACTACCTAGGTACTTGTAATTAGTTATTTTGATTTCACTTTCTATTGCTTCTGGAAATTTAAATTTAATTATTTATGATTTTGTCAAAATTTTAGTTTTTACCGGTCTATGGTAAAGGTCACCATAGCCTATCACAAAGGGTGGGTTTAAACAAAGCAAGCGTTACAAATATAAATAGTTTTTTTTCCTCTACAGTATTGTTAATAAAATGAGAATAGTTTAAACGTTCATATAATGATTTTCAAGTCAGAAATCCAAAAGAATTATGTCTCTTTTCACGGAGATGGTCATTAGTACGTAATTTCCAAGAACTCCCTAAAAGCCTTCACATGGTACGAGTCCTAAAAGACAAAAGCAACGTCATGCCAACATTACACCGGAGGTCAGGCATTCATGTAAAAGTCAAAGCTGCAGACTTGACCGTGACATAAAGTGGACAAACAAAGAAAACGGATAAAGGTTCCTCCACACTAGATGATTAAATAAAAAAAATATTTGATAGTTTTTTTTGTGTAAACAACTAAATGACTAGCAAGCTGACGGACAACCCGGTAAGTGGCTACCGTCACTTATCATCATCATCATCAGCCTATATACGCCCCACTGCTGGGCACAGGCCTTCCTACATGGGAGAAACACATGAGGAGTTTGGGCCATAACACCACCACGCTGGCCCAATGCGGGTTGGTGGGTTAAAGCGGTTGCAATAACCACCGGGACCTATGGCTTAACGTGCCTTCTGAAGCACGGAGGAGCTCGAGATAACAAACTTTGATTGACCCATCCCAGGATAGACCATGACGAAAGTTGCTTTGTTTTTCGTATCAAAACCAGAGCGCTCAAACCAATACGCCACCGAGCTCCTCCACTTAATGATTAAATAACTAAATACAATATCCATAATATTTAACTGCTAATTAGGTGAGCTGTCGCCGAGCAATCTATTGTGACAGCATAAAATACTTAATGTCAATAATTATAATAAAAAAACAATGTACGCTTGTAAAGGAGTTTATGCCATAGGACCACCACGCCGGCCCAATACGGTTTGGTGGGTCGCCTATAGGTATCTGCAATAACAAGGAAATACACACAATCAATCATGTAACCACTAGTCGATACTAGATTTAGATACTAATATAAAATACGAAATGAACTCCATCCGTCTGTCTATCTGTTACGTTTCACTACTTAGCCGCTGAAACTATTTAGATGAAATTGTAGATGGAGATAGATTACATCCTGAGTAAGGATATAGGCTAACGGCGTAAAATGCCTTCCGAAATTAAGGTCGAAATTATAAATTTTCAGTGACCCATCCCGGGATCGACCATGGCGAAAGTTGCTTTGTTTACAATTAGGGTCACTAGACATCCCTAATTATTAGATATACACCAAACAGTTTACTTTTTCATTGTGGTGTTAATTAGAAAATAGGGCTTGTGACGTGACAAATTAATTCAATTTGTTATTGCTTACACTGCTTATTAGGAGACACGTATTTTCAGTGTACCTATTGTCTTGAAAATTATTTCGCAATCTTTCATTTTATTTTGTTTGAGCTTTGAAATACAGTAGATTTGTGTCACTTAGTTACTGTCGTGAACAATTTATCTTATTTCCATTGAAAACAATAAAACAGATATTCTTACACTCATTTTGTACTAATACATAGCTTATTGTGTTATGGATACGAATACAAGATAACGGAGAAATGTATACAACAATATGGATATACATATTAGAAGAGAGCACCATACTAAGCATTTTTATACGAATCACGGCAATAGACCCAACCCCACCTGATGTGTAGCGTTAAGAAGTCCATATGCGATGACAGCTAGTGCAGTTTAGACACTGCTCTAGCGGCCTCCACCTTGCCGGACCGAAAGGTGCTTCTTCACACCTCTCTTGAAGGAACCCATGTTATAGGAAGGAGGGAACACATGTGCTGGCAAAGAATTCCAAGTTCTGGAAGTACGACAAAGAAACAAGGACTAAATTTCTTTGTGCGTGATGTTGAGATGGAGACAGTGATGACTCCGAAGACCGACACGCGTGCTCCTGAGCAGGAAGAGGGAAGGAGGTACAAAAGCTCTTCACAACACTCTCCGTGATAAAGCCGATAAAAGTCGATAAGCGACGCAATGTCTCGACGCAATTGCAGAGGTTCAAGGTTGTTCGTGACCACTACATCGCCAATGATACGGATAGCATGACGCTGCAATCTGTACAGTGCATCGAGGAGGTACTTGGCGGAGCCATCCTAAAGTGCGAGCAATATTCCACCCAAGACCGGACCTGATTTTTGTATAGCAGGCATAGTTGGTCAGGCGTGAAAAATCTTGTTCAGGACACCGAGCTTCCGTGAGGCGTTACGTTTGCGTTTCCTGGAATTCAGATCGCTGCATATCTCCATAGGTACCGAGCAATTTTAAGGAGCCCTGTGCCCAAATAGTAGTGCTCTGAAGAGAGGAAAGGGGAAGGAACGGCGACATTTTGGCTGATTTTGGTTATAGTTTTTAAAACCATGTAAGACTCCTATGTATTCGTGCAAATAAACGTTGATTATTATTATTATTATGAACAGCCACGACATCAAGGCCCCTGACTTTAGAGAATCACATAGCAGTAGTATGCGAGTGACGCATACTACTAGCTTGCTGTTAAGCAAACCCGCTTAGATGTGCTCAAAGCACGCCCCTCCCATCCCTGCCTCAGTTAGCATGCACAGAATCGACTAGCATTCGATTTATGAAAAAACTAATAACAAGCATGCTAATTTCTAGCAGAACATACACACACACTATGTAGCACTGCCTCAATAATAGCATGCTTTTGGGCTAGTAACGAGCATGTCTATCTGCCCTTTCAAATGCATCACTAGAGCATGAGTACAGTCGACAGTACATGAAACGTAACAGTTTGACCTTGAGACCGCCGTAATGCTGTTCTTAATAGAGGCGGCTTTCGTAGTGCAACTGTTACAATTGATTTGCTGTCATCTGTACATTACAAGGAGTAAAAATATTGTGACTATGACAAGTTAAACAAACACTTGTTTGCTAAGAACCCATTATAATGAACAAGCAATCAACAGATCCAGATCAACAACAACAACAAAAATATTTTCAAATCTTTACCCCGACCGTATCCACGCGTATGTTGACGGATGGGCTTAGAGCGCTGGAACGGGAAACATTTCTTGCTTACTTCCGACATAAAGCTATCCACACGTCTAAATATATTTTAAGACGGGAAATAAATAAATATTAATTTGGAGAAAAATGATATAATTAGACAATGTATTTCATTGTGTCATCGATGACACTCAATGACTTTTGTGTATGGAAAATCATACACTAGAAATAATTTGAAACCACAGAGCGGTGTAGGAATGAAAACATAGCCGACAGACAGAGAGAGATGCTTACGGACAAAGCTTATTTCTCAATTGCCGAATACTTCTGTGACAAGTTGTTGTAATAGAAGGTTCATATTATAATGGAAGCATGTTTATATATATTACTAGCTGACTCGGCAAATTTCTTACTGCTACATAAGCAAAAAAAATTAAATCTTAGTGTTGCTATTAAAGAATGGGGACTAGTGGTAAAATTACCTACGGATTACATTTTTGTTCTTTTCAGTGTTTTGAAGTCGATTGAATGTTTTTAATTAGTTTTTTCTCATGTCGCTCTCTCCTATTTCTAGTTCTCACTTTCTTAATTTATTTTTCGCTTGTTTTTGTCTGTGAATTCGACCACGTAAATATAAGTTCTATCTCAAGGAAACTATGATCTATCTTTGTTGCCAAACTTCATTCTGCCCCCTTATTCTCAACTGTCGGAAAGTATTCGAATTTCGGAAACTCTATACCTGTCACTTTTTATCGCGGTGCGTCAAAGCGAGACGGCATGTGACTTTTCGAATCGAATCCGTGATCCGACAATTGAGAATAAGGGGGCTGATCCGTTGAGCTATTCTAACGTGATTGAGTAAGAAACATAAATTCAAACATTCGCATTAAAATTTTTACAAAGAAATTTCCGAGTTTTAAGTGTAAATTCATTCGAAATTATTATTTTATTACTAGGATAGTATGATTCGTGAATAAATAAATCGACTAGTCACTGTGAACGAGCGTTTATATTTGTAGCAGCGACAGAATACTTAACTCATAATAAAGCCATTGTAGCTTCTCTTTTGAAGTCATTTAGTGAATGTCCGCCAATTCGTTTGCATACAAGATTGATGGTGACATTAAATAAGGCGTGTTTATACGATTACGCTTACACATCGCCTGCTGAAGCTTACAGCAACTCAACTACTGCAGTTGTAAGGTGCAAGAGAATACTAGAACGTGACGCGACACTACAATATTGAAATTAACGTTTTTTAAACTATTGTAATTATTTCAGTAAATAAAATAAATAATCATACAGCTTCTGCTATAGATACTAGACAACGGAGAAATAATGATAATAATATGTACATAAATATTAGAAATATACTAAATAAACATATACACATCCATGACTCGTAATCGAATGCTCGTACTCATCGTACAAACATTTGCTCCTACTGGGATTCGAACTCGGGACCTCTTGACCGAGCAGCCTGGGGTACAGACCACTCGGCCAGCCGGTCGTCTTAATTATTATTTCATATTAATATGTGTTAAACTCCATAAATTTTGAGACACAGCAAAAATTACTGAATCGTTCTTAAGATAGTATTTCTGTGTTCAAATCAAAACATTTATTCGCTAAGAATGTAGGTACAATGCATTTATGTTGTTTGATATGAATATGAGAGTTCCTGTACCGACGACAGCACACCAAGTGTAACAGTTGCACTACGAAAGCCGCCTCTATTACGAACGGAATACGGCCGTTCTCAAGGTCAAACTGTTACGCTTGATGTGCCGTCGACAGTACATACTACCATTAATGGCATGCAAATTTATTACTACTTATATTTTATCAATAAAACTATTACCTTGTACTTCTATTTGTGTTGTCTTAGGTTTTGGATTTTCATATACTCTCCCAGTTAAAAAACCTACTACCCAGCAATAAATAACCTTCAAGAATTTTAGAGAGCTTTTGGCTCAAGGTTAGCATCCATTAATTAATAAAAATAGCGAAGCCTCTTTAGTAAAGCACCAATTTGTTTGCGAGGAAATATATTGATAGCTGATATTATTAGCTCGGTCAGAAATATCACGCGAATTTCGAAAAAGCATTTTTATTTTAAGAAATCTATAGGCCTCATTCTAAACTTAAGTTTAATGCAGAATGCACAGCTATCAAATGGTTTTAAGTTTTAAGTTTAGAATATATTTCTAAAGTTTTGACGTGTGAACTAGATGCAATAATAATAATAATAATATAATAATAATATTCATACACTCACACCTATTATCTAGCCCAAAGTAAGCATCATTAAGAGCTTGTGTTATGGATACTAGATAACGGAGAAATAATGATAATAATATGTATATAAATATTAGAAATATACTAAATAAACATATAAACATCCATGACTCGTAAACAAATGCTCATACTCATCATACAAACATTTGCTCCGACCGGGATTCGAACCCGGGACCTTTTGACCGAGTAGCCTGCATAGCAAGGGGTACAGACCGCTCGACCAGCCGGTCGTCGGTCGCAATATTTATTTAAAGCTCACAAACCAATTTACAGTCATTTAAAAACAAGATAATAAGATATATTATCAAGTATTGGGCAAGAGGAGCTCGGTGGCGTAGTGGTTTGAGCGCTCTGGTTTCGATCACGAAAACAAAGCAACTTTCGCCATGGTTGGTCCCTGGATGGGTCAATCAAATTTATAATCTTGAGCTCCTCCGTGCTTCGGAAGGCACGTTAAGCCGTTGGTCCCGGTTGTTACTGCAACTGCTTTAACCCACCAACCCGCATTGGGCCAGCGTGGTGGTGTTATGGCCCAAACTCCTCATGTGTTTCTGCCATGTAGGAAGGCCTGTGCCCAGCAGTGGGACGTATATAGGCTGGCGATGATTGGGCAAGACTATAACTCCAAACATGTGAGCATTGTATGGCAGAAGTTAAATGAAATAATGACGGTTAGTATTATTAATTTCTTAAAAATAACTTAATAGCTATCTGGGCACAGGCCTTCCTACATGAATGACGAGTTTGGGCTATAACACCACCACGCTGTACCAATGGCGGTTGCAGTAACAACCAACGGCTTAGGAGCGTTTACGTCGCATGGCTTTTCATACAAACAAGTCGAAAATATTGCATACGAAGCAACCGATTCTAACAAAACTTGACCGATTCTAACATGTCAGGCTAGTCTAAAAAGTTATCGGAGGGGTTTTTAAAGGCTAATAATATAAAAATTTATGGCAATTTTCAATTTGTATGAAAAGCTTAAAATATATTATACTAGCCTTACTTGCTTATGCATGTAAAGTATTGTGTCCGAAGTTTGTGGTTTCTATACAGTTTTTAATATGTCATATATTAAAAACTGTATAGAAACAAAAGAGAACGCCCATTAATGATCATATTAAAAAGAAATCTTAATACCATGTGCTTTAGATTGAATTTGGGACGGAAAAATAGGCCATACAATGATAGGCTTGTGATATCCAGCAGTTAATGTACCTGTACAAAATTGTTCACTCTTCCATTGACGCACCTTGTCTCCTTTCCTCACAAAGTATTCAGTCTCCAAGTGTACATTAATAACACATCTTATCTTCCTATAAGCAGAATGTGTTGTCTGTATAATGACACTGTTGCGAAGCATTCTTCGTTAGATATAATATTTGAGAGTAAGTTAAGTACTTTTAAGAGAAAACAATATCTATTTCGTCTTTATAATAAATAAATAAAAATTAAACGTTTAAGTAGTTATTTATAGACTTGTATTGTCTGCTAATACTTTTCACAACAGTGGGAGATATAGGCTGGTGACGATTATGATAAGTTATTTAATATCAAATTTTAATTTAAATAGATATTCAGTATTTGTAATTACAATAGTAATAGATGATCAAAATCAGTATAATTTAAAACTCTCCTTTCGTGGGTCTATTGAAAGAGATTTTTAAAAAATAAGTAGTATCCTTTTAAGTTCTCTTCGTTTACTAATGTATGATTTTATGTTCTGTATATTGACTTAGATTGCATTGCATAACAGGGATATCAAACTAAGTAAAGGTTAAGGTCACTTAACACAGACTAAGATATATTTTTAGAAATATTTCACAAAAGATTGTGTTGTACTGAATGTGCGATATGTGTGTGTCAAAGGAAATAAATTTCAATGAGCGCCCATTGATATGAAAGTTATATAACTTTGAAATCTAAAGCCTATAATAATACTTTCGCATTACCTTACTATTCCATCAAAGCATACAGTTATAAATCCGCAACAAAGAGCCATACATATTTATGTTATGGTAACACCTATTAGAGAACCCAAAAAACCCTTTTCACGCCTCTAATTTACATAAGCTCACAGAAAACTTGCCTCACAAGAAAATTCAGAAACCAAAGTGGTAACAATGATTCTGGCTTAAGACTTCAGCAAACAGAATCCAACATTCTCTCGTATTGAGATAAACAATCGTGGAATACCAGAGTGAAAGAGGGATGGAAAACGCCAATGTCGGAGACTCGGAGAGAATAGCTTCGCAGCGCCGTAGCTGCTACGGCAGTTCGCTCGTAGCCGCGATCCGTAGCACTACTACGGACGACGTAGCAATATTACGCCGGTGTATTTAATCAAGAATGCATTTTTGTATGGAGTGCTTTGCTTTTTTAAAGGTGATTTAACTGATATGTTAAAAAGTGGATAAGTTATTGTTTGACCACCCAACGTACAATATCATAGTGAGAGGAAATGTCAGTGGCCTGTTTGGATCGGATGAAGGTATGTTTTTAAAAGCCTTTAAAAACTTTTGAATTGAAACTTTAAGCGGGTACGCCTGGAATTGGAACTTAATTTTATCGAGCACCAGAAGTTTCCATCTGGTTTCGAAGAAAGGATCGGCATTAATTGTTTTAATTTTATGTGCCGCGTACAAATAAATATTTTTTTCTTACCCTAAACTTAAAATCCAAAATACTTTCCTGACTCTTAAATTTTATTTAAAAAATATAGTTTAAATAGAGTAGTAAAATAAACGTCTTAAGAGTTTGATGTGAAAGACCGTGGGCTTACATTTCACCCTAAAACTAATCTTGTTTTTAGTCTTGGGGGTTGCTTTCTACAATAATAGCTTTCAAAACTATATTTTATGACTTTAAAATTACATATCTGACATTTGACACAAAATCAGATTTAAATTGCATTTGATTACATAGTTATTATAAGTTATCAATTAATAATAATGTCGCATCTAGATTAACACGAGTTAAGTTTAGTTAAGTAGTTTTATTTCTGAATTATAGTGCTTGCGAAGGTTCACGAGACAGTTATAAATGTATCTTCGTTAGGCCAAGTTTATATTAATTGGTCCTTACTGATAGTATTGTTGTTTACAATTACAGAATATTATGTTTTATATTACGGACTTAGAATATAAACCTACAGATTTATTTCATTGCACTTTGGTCTTAACAAACTTTATGAAACTTACAATTAGAAGTGTTTTTTTTTTATACAACTAGATGACAAACAAGCTGGCGGCCCACCTAATGGTAAGCGGTTACCGCCGCCTATAGACACCTGCAATAACAAGGAAAAGCATAATTTTTCCAGGACTAAATTGTATGTAATTCAAAATTAATCTGTAAATAAAAATTGACTTTTTTAAAATTGGGATAGCTTATGTGAGTAACAAACATATTGTATGCAATAATTATATAACTATATGACACCTGCATTATTTATTTATTAAAAAATTAAATACTCATGTAAATATATTTTATAAACACGTAAGTGTATACATTACCTTATTTTTAAAAGTGTTTATAAAAATAATTAATTAGAATAGTATTTTTTCACACTCACGCCAATGATAGAGCTCGAATAAGGCTTCACTTAAAGCCTATGTTATGGATGACAGAGAAATGAAAAGATCACAAATATACTAAATAAAATATGGAAACGTCCATGACTCATGAAAAAATGGTTGAACTCGTCTGCTCTTACCGGGATTCCTATCCTGGACCTCTGTTTTGGAAGACAGGACTACTGACCACTGGACCAGACGGCCATCAAAGTATATTATGCAATAGCTCGTTATTTATTTAACATCATCATCATCATCATCACCAGCCTACATACGTTCCACTGCTGGGCACAGGCCTTCCTACATGGGATGCACAAGAGCAGTTTGGGCCATAACACCACCACACTGGTCCAATGCGGGTTGGTGGGGTAAAGCGGTTACAGTAACGGAAGCACGAGGGAGCTAAAAATTACAAATTTCGAATGACACACTCCGGGATCAATCATGACAAAAGATGTTTTGTTTTAGCAATTGAAATCAAAGCGTTTAAACCAATAAATAAGCTTCTCCTCTATTTTTTTATAAAAAAAAGTAATTTTCTGAATTTATCGCACGTTTAATTATAAAGTTACATTATTGTTATACACCCGATGTTTCGTTTACTTTACAGCTATTGTGTTACGGAAACGCTGAAGACGTTATGTGTCTTTGTTAAGCTGAGGGTAGGGTACCCCACATCGGGTATCAAATCCTAAAGCGGATAAATCCCTGTATCCGTATCAAGCGTTCGTGAGTGTAATAAAGCTGACCGCTGTCCTATCAACCATTCGTGCTACACACATATTAAACTGAGGCTATATACGGACATACACGCGAATTTCCCTTGATAGGAGATACCGTTTGGGCTTCCTTCCTCTGCAAGCTAATTATCGGGTAATTAATTTACTAGCCTAACAAATATAAGATTGTTTTTGTTCCAGTAACAAATAAAAATTAATGTGATCTACAAACAGATGGTGGTTTTCAGTCAAGCAGCTTAAAACTCCAAATAAAACTATTACATAACCTTAATTATTCGTCGTTCATGAAAAACGTGAGGGATCAGAGCCCTTACACAGACAGTTTCCAATGTCTTATAATATTAAAAACAAATAATAACTTTACTCAATTCGCAATATTGAAAGGTTTACTTCGAAAATCTTACCCATGCAAGTGGATTAAGTTAAATATTTCTTGGAAGTTCTCATCAACTACTTCTCTCTCTCATCTCAACATTTGAGTAGGTACTTAACAATATCTGTATACGTGAACATTATTACAATAATATGATAAGTTTTCATGTTACTACCTAATTTATGTTTATAATTCAATTATCAATAATATTTTCATACACTCTACCTACTGTTTCATTAAAATTCTTTTATTTCGTTCATTAAAATTATATATTTAAGATTCACAGAAGTCCCTCGCACACAAACGCACATGAACATACATTCACACACATATTATCATCACTAGCCTATAATCGTCACATTGGTACACATGCCTTTTTTATGGGAGGAGGAGTTTGGGCCATATCGCCACTACGCTGGCCCAATACGGGTAAGTGGATAAGAGCGGTAGCATTAACAGCCGGGAGCAACGGGTTGAAAGCACGGAGGAGCTGAAGAGAAGTAACATTTATCTACCCGGGATCTACCATGGCGAATATCACTTTATTTTACACATAAATAAACCAAAATGATGACGTTATTATTCTTATGGAAGTCATCCAAGCAGGGGGAATTCACTCTTAAGTTGTTCTTTAAACGCTTTTCCTTGAATCTCACAGTGTAGGCGACGCGTAAGTAATGCCCAAGGTGCTACGAGCATCTATAGGCTACAGTAACAGTACGTGAGTAGTGTCCGAGTTGCTACGAGCGCCTATAGGCTACGATTACAACGCGTGAGTAGTATCCAAGGTGCTACGAGCGCTTATAGGCTACGGTGACAATGCGTGAGTCGTACCCAAAGTGCAACAAGCGTCTAAGGCTACAGTAATAGTGCGTGAGTAGTGTCCAATTTGCTATGAACGTCTAAAGGCTACGATGACAACGCGTGAGTAGTACCCAGTGTGCTACGAGCATCTGTGGGCTACGGTAAAAACGCGTGAGTAGTGTCCAAGGTGATATGAGCGTTTATAAGCTACGGTGACAACGCGTGAGTAGTGCCCAAGGTGCTACGAGCGTCTGTAAGCCACAATAACCCTGCACTGTGATTCACAAAACAAAGATATTCGACATCGAACTTGACGTCTGACAAAGACGACAAGCTGCCTTTGGTTTTGACGTTTGCGCACTGCGCTGCGTGAATCCGTATTCACTAATCTCTACGTAGGTCTCTTGGCTGTGTACGATTGTCTCTGTTTTGGTTATACGACATGAAGTACAATCGATATTTTTTGATTTCTTTTTTGTTGTGTTAAAATTGTATCGTTAACTTTATTCAATATTTGATAGATTTTTTACATAAAGGTATAAAAATCATCAAATTTTTAGTTCCGGTTCACGCCGTGCTCGACGTCGGAACGCTGGTGTCGCCAACCGTTGTCAAACAAACGCCAAAAGTATGACGGCGCTGCCGACAGCCACGAATTCATGGCTGCTGACTTTAGAGAATCGCATAGCAGATCGCATAAAAACTTGTCAAAAAATTCTAGAGTTTAAAACAACTTAAAGGTTTTCCAAATTTGAATAGATCTACTCTATTCAATGTCAATATATTACAATCATATAAATCTGTGTACTCTTTTTTATTTTGTCCGTAAGACAGAAAGTTTGTCTTAGACACCTGGAAAATTTAAGCACCTGGAAAGCGACACTTTAAAAACAAGTCTGATCAATCTAAGACAGTTAGATAGTTTTTTTTACAAATGAGCAGATGTTCGCAACATTTTCGATCGACAGTCACTCCACGAAGACAATTTATTAAAGCAATTTTTCCTTCATTCGGGGAAAAAGGAATAAAAATTTCGTACGGATAAGTCTATGAGCGTCATAATTTATTATGTGAGTTAGTAGCAAAAAGGTTTTCTCTTTACGAAATTGTGTAACATTTGTATTGACTGGGTTTCAAAGAAATATACTTTTTTATTGGCTTGTAGCGACGATTTAATGATGGCAAATGTAGGTGAATAAGTAAATAATTTGAAAGATTATTTTTGCAATTAATAAATAAAGCATCGATGCGATTAAAATTGATTCAAAATTAAGCAGTGTGTATGTCGCAGCCATCGAGCTATATTAGCCAGTTAATTGGATGCCTGGGCCATTGATTATACGCTGGCATCCAACGTAATACCTAGGCCAATAAGTTAATTGAACTAGACTCACTCAACGTTTTACAACTTGGCGTATTGAAAGTCAGTTCAATTGGTAGGTTCAAGGTTTTTTGTCCCTACTTATAGAAAAAAGGATTTCGGTTATAAGTAATCATATTAAATAACCTTGAACCTACCTACCACACAAAAAGACACGCAAAACTCTTCGATTTAAATGGCCTACCTAGGCGTCCAATTGAATGGCTAATTTAAAACAAATGCCGCTGTTTTAACCACCTCTGTGGTCTAGAGATTGAGACCACCTGCCTTAGTTGTATATAATAAAAGAATAAAAAAAGATCTAGAGGCCGGGCTTCAATTCCCGTGGGGGCAGAAATTTTCTGCTTGGTTTGGTTTGGGGTAGGGCTTTTCTAAATCCGCCTGACTAGCTACCACCGTCTTACCTAAGTCTGCCGCCATAACAACAATGTTTGCATTGTAGTGTTCCGGTAGTTGGAGGTAAGATAGCCAGTTCCTCTATGGTTGAGGAATCCGGGTGTAGCTCGCTTCCATCGTCGGCCTTATCTTCATTTAACATCAGGTGAGATGAAGGCCAAGAGTTACCCCGTTAAGGTATAAAAAATGGCTAACACGACGCTCAGGCTTCTGGTCAAACGTTGCGCTCATTGACCTGGCGAGTTGTCCTTAAACCGTTGGATGCCGGCGTTTAATTAACGGCTAATTTTACCAGACGGCTGCGATATACGCAATTTTAAAATAACTTGCCAAATTAAGAAGCTTTACGAATCAAACTCTGTGATAATGTGTTGGTAGCACTAATATACTTATTCTTTATACACATTCTATCTTGAATCGGACATATACGAGGACTTGGGCTTCCTTTCCCGATATTTAATTAAAACGATAACTTTAAGCTATCACTATCTTTTAACGTTTTTTAAAGTTACAACTACAACATCATCGCCTTATCATCTGATGACCAAGCTGACGGGCCACCTATAGACTCCTGCAATACGTGGACAAAATCACTTGGTATTGCAGGTGCGTTGTCATCCTGAGGCCAAAGATGAAATGCCGTCCATACCCAATAATTCACTGGCTACCTTTCCATTCAATCCGAAACACGGCGAACTGTTTCACGTTTCAAATAAGAAAGGCAGTGGTACGGTCGACCACAGAAGTACCTGAACACTTTAGTACCATGTCACAACGACTATGGCGTCAATATAGTACGGTAGCAACTATAAAGTACGTGCACAAGGTCAATGTGACATGGTACTAAAGTGTTCAGCTACTTTTGTGGTCGCTGTACCTATCCAGGCGACCCTACATACTGACCTACCACCTGGTAAAAACAAAATGACGGGTAGAATTTCACTGGGTCCTCCCAAGGCATCGTTAGCTTAGTGGATAGAGCACTCAACCGGCATTGTTAATGATCACGGGTGTCCATGTCGCATGCCAAATTTTTATTTACAAATATCTTGACGCTTATTTAAAATATTCAAAGAGTTAAACTGAAAACTCATTTTGATAGTTCATATCTCTTATTATTTAGGTAATAAGAATGAGAAAATTTCAAACGCTATTTATTTTTTACTGTGAAGCGCTATGGATACTTTCCATATGCGAAGACAGCTAGTGCAGACACACTGTTCTGGTCCCCTATACCTGGCAGCTAGTGTCTTCTCATGCCTCTTTTGAAGGAACCATGTTTTGTGAAGAAGGGAGCTTAATAATGTGTCGAATTGTGCTGGAAAAGACTTCTTATTTTTGGATGTACGACAAAGAAACGAGTTAACCTGTCAAACCACAGACCTGCGTTTGCCAATATATTATCAGAGACAATAGATTTTCTATTGTGCTTAAGCGCCAGCAAACTGATAAGGGACGAAAGGATTGTTTTATATAATGGCTCGTGACTGAACAATACGAGTTTATCATAATAGAATGCATCGTATTGTTTCTACGTTCAATGATGACGTGATCTTTTGTCTTTAGAATATGGAGTATTCAAAGGTGATCGCTGTTCAGTGGTTTTAAGATAATTTAGTTGGCTGCTAGCCAAAACAGATTTTAGCTGATAGCTTGAAAATGGTTTTATTGAAAGGCGGTATTATTATTTGGAGTTCGATTAAAATCCTTATAACTGACGCTATCAATTGATGCCATAAAAGTACAAACAGGGTGCTATTTTTCAATTTTAGCCGGTTTAATTTTCGAATGTAACAAGCGTTTTCCAAAAATCTTTAAATGCTTCTTCCTTTTTTAAAATAAAGAAAGATTTCTTTTGAAAAAAATTTGGTCTCTGCAGTAGTTAGAGTACTTCCCACCAGGTGCGGTTGGTGGGAAGTACTCAATTTCTTAAAATTCCAACGTGTATAATAATAATATGAGACCGATTTCTTATCCCTTTCATTTGTTAGAAAATCAATAAAAGGCGCTGATTCATGCAGCCTTTTACTGTGCTGGGTTGACCCACAAATACACCTATATGCACTTAAGAATGCCTACTATTTTTTTTAGGTAATACAGTTTTACATAGAAAAATATCTAAACTAGAAAAATTTCATGTCCCGGGCCGAGGATAGAACCCGCGACCTTTCACAATCCGGGTGATTTCTCTAGCCATCTGAGCTACCAAGGACTTAGGATAACCCTGTGAATATCTTCTGTATGTGCGGTATAAGCTAACGTATACCCTACAATGTCGAAATATTCTATTTCAACACCTGAAACGAGAATCTTTACAAATACCTACGATTCGGCTAAGCTAGGCAATGATTTTTAATATTCTTATTTTTATTTAAACATTATTATAAATGTATGAAAAATATATTTACATAGAAAAAAAAACAATAAAGAATACAGTTTTAGTAAATTATTTAGGAATCACACTCGGTAACATTTCTTTATTTCTCAAAAGCTTCTAAGAATAAGGATAGTTCTTATTAACATCAGTTTTATTACGTATTTTTTAATAAATCGGCAGGCAGAGGTGGGGCGAAGTAAAGTTGCTACTTGTATAAAAGTACCGTCGTAAGATAATGAAAGTTAATAAGTTGTTTAAATTTAGTCTAATAAGTTGCTGAAAAAGGTAATCTTTCATGTTTTCAACAAAAAGCTTTCTCTTAATTTTAACAAGTTATATAGTTAACGCCTTAGTAAAGTGCTGAAGCTGTTTCGAGCGTCTATATGCTACGGTAACAACGCTTGAGTAGTGCCCAAGATGCTACAAGCGTCTATGCACTTCGGTGACTACTCTTGAGTCGTGTCCAATGTGCTAAGAGCGTCTATAGGCTACAGTAATAATGCTTGAGTAGTGCTCAAGGTGCTACGAGCGTCTATAGGCTACGGTGACAATGCTTGAGTAGTGCCTAAGGTGCTACGAACGTCTATAGTCTACGGTGACAACGCGTGAATAGTGCTCAAGGTGCTACGAGCGTCTATAGGCTACGGTGACAACGCGTTAATAGTGCTCAAGGTGCTACGACGTCTATAGGCTACGGTGACAATGCGTGAGTAGTGCTTAAGGTGCTACGAGCGTCTATAGGCTATGGTGGTTACCGTGCCAGGGAAACATGCGTACGATCCGCCTGATGGTAAGTGATTACTCACCATCAGGCGGATCGTACGCATTTTTTACAAACTTGTCACTGACATAATGGCATATTGCAATTAGGAATTTATTTTGAAACTATCTGTAAACATTTTCCCATGAATGAGCGAGTACTGATGCGGGCTAAATCAATAACTGAGCGTCAACATGAAGTGTTTGACTCCGCGTGGACTCTAACTCCAGTCTTTCGGTACGGAGTATTTCATATCCTGCATTCGCTTCAGCTTTGTGTATTTTCTTTTATGGCTGTGCTTATGGCACCTTGTAAGAAGGATATTGAAGGTCCAAGGTTATGTTTGTAGATTCCTTATTTATTCTGGGTTAACTAAGTTTCGTATTCGGAATAATATAAGATTTTATATGGGACGATATTTTTGTTTATTAGTGTGTAGATCTCATATAAGACATATGGCATTGAATAACTTGATTAAAAATAAACATGCCCTGGGATGGAAGCCGAACCCGCGATCTCCGGGTTCTCTGACCACTAAGCGACCAAAGACATTATGTGTTTATTCGTCACAACATGAGTAAAAATTAAAATGCAGAGGGCACAATTTGTCACAGATTTCGATATAAATGTTTTTGACTATGACGGCGTCGGTAAATTCTAAAAAATTAATAAAAGAAACAAATTAATATTAATAGGAAAAAATACAGAAATTATAAAATGATGAACAAAATTGTCATACCATTTAAAAGTCATTCGTGTGATAATAACTCTTTTATTGAATTTCTTCTATTCTATCTAGTTTGCCCCTTCTATTTTGCAAGTGATACCCCTGATGTTGCAAGGGGCCATAGGCTACGGTAACCGCTTACCATCAGGTGGGTCGTGGGCTTGATTTCCACCTTAGAGGTAAAAAAAAAACAAAAAATATTCCATTTCATTCAACAACCTTACAAGTATTTTACCAGTTCACTATTTGATGGTTTGCAATAGATAGATTATTAAGTATTGGAAAATAATGAGTTCAATTGTAAATTAAAGCTTGAAATTATAGTTTTAATTAATCTATCCGAAATCAACTAAAGCAAAACTAAAGCACTCAATCCGCGCCACAAAGTAATCGCTCAAAATTTTTCCGTGATCACCCTGAGAGAGATTTCCGTAATAAAAACATGCCTAAAGGCCGAGTTTCTCAAGAAGTCCGTAAAGAGAGGTGAACTAATCGAAAAGGGTAACAGGCAACAAGATCAGCCATTTTGTTATAAGATAACTTTCCAAATTGAGTTGGTACTCTAGCCGAGTTTTTCACGTTGATCTTAAAAGAAATCCCACTGCTGTAGTATGGAACTTGCGACGCTAGAATGCTTATGTAATGTAGTGTGAACAGCGTATCTAGAATAACATTTTAATACAATAAGGGTGGGAAACAGGCGTACAGCCCGCCTGATGGTATGCGATAAGCAGTAAAATTGAGAGACTTTGACTTTCTCAGTCAGTTTTGGTGATAATTATAAGTTTTCAAACTCCGATAATGATTTTATCGGGCATACCAGTAGCCAAAGATATATGATTGCAGCATAAAACATGTTATAATCAGTGTAAATTTACTACAAAATAGTGGTAAAAGCTACGATCTTGTGTAAGAAATATAGTTGTAAATAGGTATCCACTTCTCTTGTTTTTAAGTGACAGCCCACCCTATGGTAGATTGTTAAAGTCGCCTGTAACACCACTCACGCGTTGTCACCGTAGCCTATAGACGCTCATAGCACCTTGGCCACTACTCACGCGTTGTCAGCGTAGCTTAAGACGGTCGTAGCACCTTGGGCACTACTCACGCGTTGTCTCCGTAGCCTATAAATGCTCGTAGCCTTGCACCTTGAGCTCGTAGCATCCTATATAAATCAAAGCGTTTTGTTGACAACATAGGAGACGAGTCCCCTGCTCTGATTATTACACTTTTTCAATGAGCTCCGGCGACCCTACTCTGCAGAAACATAACACTACAAAATATAAGAAATTTATATTATTTGCAAAGAGTAACTACACGAGTTTGTCGCCGGAATCTTCTCGGTCTCTTGGAACCAGTGTAAAATCAGACACGACAGACAGACAGACATTTTGACATTGTTTGTTAACACTTTTTGTGTATCAGACATTACATATTTGTCATTTCATTAAAAATAGTAATAATAGATCCCATAGAGGAATAATAGATAGTATAGTAGTAATAGCACTTCCTCCTGCAAGGAGGAAGTGCTATTTCTCTTGATATAATAATTTAGTTTAACTGTTTCAGTTGTGAATATTCCCAGTTTAACGTTTTAAAAGCCATTTGCTTCAGGTTTAACTAATAGCATTGCGATGTTTGGTGCAGTTTAAATGGCTAACTTCATCGCAAAACAGTTTATATGTAGATGTCATATAGTCGTAATATCGCCTGGAGTAAACTATTAGTACCGTAAGTTATTTCACATTGGTAATTTATATTCCACTAATAAAGCCTATTTGGTGAAATGGGCAGCCCAAGAGTTTCCGGGTTTAAATCTCGGTAGCAGCAGATGTTCGTTTAATAGAACGAAAATTTGTTCACGAGTTTGAGTATCTTTTTGTGTCTCTTGAGTAATTTCTTATATTATTGATAATTATAACAATTACAAAAAAAAAGTTGATAAAGTGTGCGCTCTGGGTGGGAATTGATCCTGTCGCTAGGTTACACCTGGTGCTACGGTGGCGTAGCGGTTCTAGCCGGCCCAAAGACGTGGGTTCGATTCCCGCCTGGAGCATACAATTTTATCATCGTTTTCTTACTTTATTTGTAATTGTTACAATTAATCAGGCTTTATAATTATATGCACAAAATCAAACATTTGGAAATTGTCATCAACGGCTCCGCTTGCCTAAACTTTACTAAGTAAGTCCGTATGTGGGGTCGCCTTTCTTATTTGTAATTACTGGGCATGGACGGCATTTCAGCTTAGGGCTCTGGATAACAACGCACCTGCCATAACAAGTGATTTTTCCTTGTTATTGCAGGTGCCTTTAGGCGGCGGTAACCGCTTTCCACCTGGTGGGCCGTCAGCTTGTTTGTCATCTAGTTGTATGAAAAATATGTCTTTTCTTGCGCCAAAAAGTACTCTCTCTTTTCCCAGGGTGGAATCTATATCCATGCTAAATTTCTTCTCAGTCTAAATCGTATCAGCGGCATAAGAAAAGGTAACAGAGATAGACAGGCAGACTTACTATAGCATTTATAATACTAGTATGGACTATTAACTATTTGTTTTATTTTTACTCTATGGAAATGCATGAGTGCTAAATGATATCCACTGGCTAGAGCCAAGCGAATATCTTCTAACACACGAGACACATTTGTCTAAACCTCTTTTTACAAAACAAATAGGTTCCAACTTTATCCCCGACCGTTGTATAAGCAATTTGCTGTACGATTTCCAGCTCTATTGCTAATGGGTATGCACTCAAAAGCTCCAGTGTGATTGCAGTTACAACTACGCACTTGTGAAATGGCACACATATCGACGGGGTGGCTCTTTTGTAAGATTAGTGGTGTTAAGTTGTACTGAGTTCTTAGTAGAATGATGAATATTTTTTTTTTTTTTTATACTAAGCACGACAAATGACTCAACACCACCTGATGTGAAGCAGTAAGAAGAGTCCATATGCGAAGACAGCTAGTGCAGTTCAGACACTGCTCTAGCTGCCTCCACCTTGCCGGCCCGAAAGGTGCTTTTTCACGCCTCTTTTGAAGGAACCCATGTTATAGGAAGGAGGGAACACATGTGCTGGCAAAGAATTCCAAGTTCTGGAAGTTCGACAAAGAAAAGAGCTACTAAATTTCTTTTTACGTGATGTTGAGGTGGAGACAGTGAATTGATGACTCCGAAGACCGGCACGCGTGCTCCTGAGTAGGAAGGGGGAAGGTGGGATAAGGTCAAATAGCTCTTCAGAACACTCTCCGTGATATAGCCGATAGAAGGCGCTAAGCGACGCAATGTCTCGACGCAATTGCAGAGGCTCAAGGTTGTTGGTGACCTCTACATCGCCAACGATACAGACAGCACGACGCTGCAATCTGTCCAGGGCATCGAGTAGGTACTTGGCGGAGCCATCCCACAAGTGCGAGCAATATTCCACGCAAGACCGGACCTGAGTTTTATACAGCAGGCATAATTGGTCAGGCGTGAAAAATCGACGCACCTTGTTTAGGACACCGAGCTTCCGTGAGGCTGTTTTTATCACGGTTTCGATGTAGTTCCTGGAATTCAGATCGCAACATATCTCCATGCCTAGCAAATTTAGGGAGCCCTGTGCCGAAAGAGTCATGCCCTGAAGAGACGGAAGGGGAAGGAACGGCGACATTTTAGCTGTAAACGCGCACACCTGTGTTTTCTTAGCATTGAACTCAACAAGATTGTTAGATCTCCATTCAGATACGAGGTTCAACACCCTGTCGAGCTCAATGGTAAGATTATCTCTCTCCCTCTCGGTTTCAGCGCGCCCAGCCCCTGGGCGACCGTAATATCCCCCATGCACTGTACTGTCATCTGCATAGCAATGAATGTTTCCTAACGGAATCATGTCATTGATATGAAGAAGAAAGAGTGTGGGGGATAGAACAGAGCCTTGTGGTACACCAGCATTCACTGACATGAACCGCAAAGCGCATCCATCTGCGAGGACACGGATTCTTCGCTCATGCAGGAAGCCGGCAATCCAGTTACAGAGCTGAGCGGGCAGACCGTTTGCCGGGAGCTTGGAGAGAAGAGCCCTGTGCCAGACCCGATCGAACGCTTTGGCAATGTCAAGGCTAACTGCCAGTGACTCACCACGTTTGTCAATAGCTTCACCCCAGACATGCATTAAGTACGCTAGAAGATCACCCGTTGACCGGTTCGGCCGAAACCCGTACTGTCGATCATTAATTAATGAGTGATCTTCTAGGTATCGGATCAGCTGGTGGTTTCGTTCCATGACCTTGCAAAGAACTGAGGTGACAGCTATTGGGCGGTAGTTAGCTGGGTCTGATCGGTCTCCCTTTTTGGGGACCGGTTGCACATTGGCCTCTCTCCAAGATTCCGGCACACACCCAGAAGAGAGAGAAAGACGGTATAGCCGCGTTAAGACAGGAGACAACTCCGCTGCGCAGTTTTTCAGTACTATCGCTGGAATGCCATCAGGCCCACTAGCTTTCCGGACGTCGATTGACTGAAGCTCCGCACGTACATCACATTGCCTAATACGTATATCGGGCATTGTGTGGCCACAGTGGGAGAGTTTTGGTGGCTGTAAGTTGCAGTCATCGATTCGGGAGTGAGCAGCAAAGAGTTTTACCAAGAGATCGGCTTTCTCTTGCGGCTTGTGAGCTAGTGAGCCGTCAGAACATCTCAACGGGGGCAGCGAGGGTTGACAAAAGTTGGATTGCACGGCTTTGGCCAGACGCCAGTAGCTACGGCTTCCCGTGGGATGCGTAAGAAGTTCTTGGCCAACTCGTGCAACGCGCTGTGCATCCGCTCTGATGAAGACCCTTTTGCAGGACTTGGTGGCGTTGTTATATACTGCTTTCAGTGAGTCAATGTTGGGATCCCCGCAAGCTCGGCCCCTGATCCAAACGCGGTATGCCGACTGTCGGTTTTCAACAGCTAAGGCACAATCGCGGTTGAACCAGAGGTTACGCCTACCCCTACTGATGAGATCGGAGTGAGGGATATAGTACTCCATCCCTAACATGATCTCATCAGCAACAGCAGTAGCGCTAGCGTTCGGGTCCAGCTCACTGAAACAGCGCTGCCTCCAAGGGATAGATGCGAAGTAATCCCGCATACCGTCCCAATCTGCCGACGCATAGTGCCAGATGCGGCGTTTGGCAACCATAGGTACCGGTGGCGACGCCCGTGGCACCCCAGCGGATACCAGGCAGTGATCTGATGTTCCCAAAGGAGTACGAACCTCTAGCCGATATCCATCCGGGCGAGTCGTCAGCAGAAGGTCCAACAATGAGGGCGCGTGACCGACAATGTCTGGAATCCTGGTGGGCTGGTTTACCAGTTGGGTCAGGTCGTGCGTGAGAGCGAAAGCGTGGGCAGTTCTACCAGCATGGTCAGTTTTAGAGGAACTTAACCACGACTCGTGGTGAGCATTGAAGTCCCCTAAAAACACCAATTCCGCGGTTGGAAACTGCTTCTGCGCAACATCTGCCACCCGACTAAGATGTTCGAAAAGTCGAGTTGTCTCCATGTCACCGCTGTGGGATCTATAGAGGCACACGTAGATTCGGCTATGTGTGCCCAGGTCCACATGCACCCCAAGAATAGAGAAGGAAGGGTCCTCCAAACAGCGCAGACGGCGACAGCAAACATCCGCCCGGACAAACAAGCATACCCCGGCCTTCGCTTTGAAGGACTCTTCAAGAGCGTAGCCGGGGTTATCCAAGTAGCTATTGTCTGCCGGGCGGAGTATTTGCGTCTCCGTCAAAAACAGCATTTCGGGTCGAGCCGTCTCGAGATGTTGGTGGACGGCATTGAGGTTAGCATGGAGCCCACGGATGTTAGTGAGCCCGACCTCAAACAGCGTGGTTGTGGTGGGGGTGTGCACCGCTGAACGACCGGAACTGTTTTTGAGCGCTGCCATAGTTAATATAGAAGGAGGAGAGGCGTGAATTGGGGGGACGTTGCCGCGATATATACGGTCAAAGCGTGAGGCCTGTTTCCCCAGGTAATAGCCGACAGTAGAGAAGCGCTGACCCGCCGAACGGAAGGGCCCCCGAACCCCCCCGGGAATGGCCGCCGGGACCCCACCACCCGGTCACCAACCGGCACGACGGACCACCCCAAGATTATGCGTGGCATGATAGGGCAGCCTCACGAACTGGTTAGGTTCGCTTGGGCCCCTGTACTGTACCACGGGCGGCCAGCGGAACAGCCGTTTCTTCGGGTCTCCCTGGTCGGCGGGTCAATGCAGTCCACCTGGCTCTGGTTAGACGGAAGCCGTCACTGACCGCATCCATCGCCGCAACGTCTCCCCAAGCTCTGGTTGTACGCTGACTGATCCCGGAACGCGACCACAAGTGGTCACTTGGCGGGTTTTACGCCATGCGTACGGTGGTCACTAACCAGACGGGTGTTCAGACCCTACCGCCAGTCGAGCAGTTGGTAGCTCGGTAATCCCTTAGTCGCCTCTTACGACACCCACGGGAAGAAATGGGGCGGTGAATTGTATTCTTAATCCGTCACCGCACGGACATAATCGCACATAATTCGCAAAATGCCTAGCATTCTACAAATACTCAATTCGATAAAGGGCCAGGGCTCTTAAAATGGCTATAGCTAATGCCTATGCCCAGCAGTGGGCGTAACTCGGTTGAAATGATGATGATGATTATTAATAAAATTATTAATTGTAGAATATCTTTTTGTTACGCTGTCAGTTTTCTCAATAAATAAAATAGTGAAATAATTTCCCTCAAAACTCATATAAAAACAAAAAGAGTTTGTTAACCTTATTATTATTCGTTTTACGGATCCCAAGATAACCAGTTCGCGTGATGAGAGCCAATAATGTAACATCCGTTTTTTATCAAAAACTGATCTATGTGTAAACGCTTTCGCCTCGTCTTAATGTTCGTAACATTAAATTTAGATATACTTAAAATGATTTGTTTTTTTCACGTTACAATAAATCGTTTTATTTTAGGAATAAGCTCTATAATACATATTGAAGAATAATTAGATTTTTTTGTAAAGTGTTATCTTGAAAGAAGTTAACTGCCTAACGTCTTTTCTTGTTGATGGATATATTTTATTTGTATATAATATATGTTTTATTAATTTATGTTTTTTTTATTTTTTTCAACATAAATATTTGAAAAAATATCTCAACTTACAAGCGGGGACTTTTCACAATCTGGGTGAATGCTCTAAATTTCTATGTTACCAAGGACTTAGGTAACCCTAACCCGAGGGGGTTAGAAAAATAAAAGGGTTAGGAGAGGTCCTAACCCTACTCTTTTTCTAAGTATAGATATTTATTTTAGTTGTTAGGATTGCTTACAGCCTGCTCCGAAGTAGCCACGAAACGCCACTTCTACAGTCGCGCCAAACGTTACTGCGAAAGACAACCGCGACAAATCTTACTGCGACAGCACGTTGTGCCGACAAACTTGAGTACGTAAAATTTAAGAGCGAGAGGGACTCAGTGGTGCAGACATACAACATAAATCAATGTGATATACGAGTTTTTATAGGTATATTGTCAGAACCCTCTTCTGAAGCTGCGAATGTGGGTGATATATTTTTGCACCATTGATTTTCATCGTTTCCGCTGTGTGGCAAGGATAAACTCTTTATTGCACCAAACATAAAAACAAAATATTATTGCAAGGGAGGATTTATCTCTATAAGAGATCTCTTGCAGTCAACCCGTCAATATGCTACTAAACAAGCTAAGATTAGGCTGACACGATTATTAATGGACAAAAGCCCTTAAATAAAATAAAGATAATAAATAAGGAACTCAGATACTATAAAAGATTATAAGTTTACCCCTATAAAAGATTACAAGTTAAGCATAAGATTCCAGACACAATTGATTTTACAATCGTCAGAGCTTAGTGGTTTAGTGCTGCTTCATAAAATTTGTCGAAGAGGCGTTCTTTCGCTGTTTTGACTGTCATTGTTTTTTTTTTGCATTCTTATGTAAGGTTAAGGACGCAGCCTGCGTGGAACCGATCCATTTGGAAATCGATGTCCTTGTTCAGCAGTGGACACCATAGGCTGATAGCATGATGATGAGGATGATGATGTAAGATTGATTTAAAATGGTGATGAGGTACTTACCCAGTCAGCTTTAAATTTGAGTGGAAAAATCCACTATAGCCCACCTTTTTCCACCGAAAATATGCTAGAATTCAGCCAGAAATGTTTTCTGTTTCTTAGAATGTTTATTCGGAGACCCTCGGTAAAGCGTGAGCGCGCTGCATAAACGGGGAAATTGGTAATTCACTTAAGGCGACACTTCGCGAATATTTAGCATTTTTAATACGGATATAATACAAATACAAACTGGCTTTCAAGCAGTCAGTTCGCAGTCTTTTCTTGGAGTCTCCACCTTTATCCAATTGATATAATAGCTATCCTCATTATTTCTGTATTTATTTAATATGCATTTATTATACATATATGTATTTATTATATATGTATTTATTGATTATAATGCATTATAACCCGTCAAGCATGAGATTCCAGACACAATTGATTTTTCTATTGTCATCGCCCACTGGTGGTATATTGCCGCTTTACAGATGCATAAGTGTATTCACATGTTATTGTATATTTTAATTTTTTAAACAGTTGTTTTTGCACTACCTATTTAATCATTTCGGACTCAACTTTTCGGTTGACTGGTAAAGAATGCCTAACGGAATTAAGTCCGCCAAATTGTAACTCATTTTGTGCAATTAAAGTTTAAATAAATAAATAATCGTACTGTTGTTTTTTCTAGTGTTTTCCTTGCTTTCAAACCTTGAATTCTTTTTAAACGAGGAGCTCGGTGGTGTATTGTATTAAGTGCTATAATTTCGAGTACGAAAACAAAGCAACTTTCGCCATGGTCGATCCCGGGATGGGTCAATAATTTTTTTTATAATCTCGAGCTCCTCCGGGCTGTTATTTACTGTTGTTACTACAACCGCTTTAACCCGCTAACCCGCATGGGGTCAGTGTAGCCCAAACTCACATGTTTCTCCCTTGTAGGAAGGCCTGTGCCCAGCAGTGGGGCGTATATAGGCGATGATAAATGTGGATTTAATCGTATTTTTCCTATTTTAGGATTTACCAATCAATAAAGTGATTACCAAAGCTAAAACTTAAAGAAAAACAGTTTTTTTTCTATATAAAAATCTAAAGATAAAAATCTATTTATTTGGATTTAATCTCAAAGGAACTTTTTCAAAAATCAATTTGTTCCCAATTTGACACGTATATTACGTATGCATCTTTTTCGCACTGAGCGTCAAATTTTTATCCTTCTGTCTCGACCTAAACAAAGTTCATAAAGTATCTCGCCTTAAGGCGTTTTACGAGCGGTGAATAACAAAGACCTACTAAGCTTTATAATGCGGAAGGTATTCGTCAACTTATCCAATTAAATGTTAATCGTAAACTCCAGGATAATATTAAAATTTTAATAACGATACGCCATTCTACCTGAACATCACGTACCTATAGATAATTTCAGTAACTCGTTTTTTGGTCACAGTTCCTCGAATTATTTGCCGGCACATGTGTGCCCTACTTCTAACAACATCTGGTCTGAAAAGGCACCATTAGGGCCTGCAAGGTGGAGGCAGCTAGAGCAGTGTGTTTAAAACTTTAAATTGCACTAGCTGTCTTCGCATAAGGACTCTTCTTACCGCTTCACACCAAGTGGTGTTAAGTCATTTGTCGTGCTTTGTAGTATACTAATGTTACAAACAAAAACCTTTAGGCATGTTGTATGCTTGTTTGTCACCATCGTCGTTTTAAAATAAAAATAGATCAAGAGCTATGCGTACGCAAATAACTAATTCAATTAAAAGCCTGTTATTTTTAAAGTCGCAACGGAGAGGACCCCAAGTTTATGAAGTCTGGGCTAAAAATAATTTTATATTGAACAGCTGTTCTACCTTTAGAGGGTGAAACATTTTATAGCCCCCCGTTTATTTTTAAAACAAACATGAAAAAAGCTGCACTATTTGCTCTTTGCGTTTTGTTATTGCATCAATATAACTAATTCATTCATTCCACCAACTCCCTTTTACCACCGAGGGACCAGACGTAGAATGGCTTTTCACTCATAAGTTGTGGATATTCCAACCAAACGCACAAAGCATTTCGCAAGGTCCTTTCTAATGCAAACTGCCAAGGCGTGGAACTCTCTGCCTGCCAATCTGCTTCCCGAAACCTACAATTTGGACGTCTTTAAGGCTAGAGTGAATAGGCACCTTCTAGGTAAACATGTATCATCGTAGGTCATGTCATTATTTAACATCAGGTGTGATTGTAGTCAAATGTTTGCCTATTAATTGTAAAAAAAAAACATTACTTCTACGTTTAATATATGTAACAATAGCTGCATTTGACATTTTTAACCCCCGACGAAAAAAGAGGGGTGTTATAAGTTTGACGTGTCTGCCTGTGTATCTGTGTGTCTGTCTGTGGCATCATAGCGCCTAAACGAATGGACCGATTTTGATTCGGTTTTTTTTGTTTGAAAGCTAATGTGACTACGATGGTTCTTAGCTATAATTTATGAAGATCAGTTGAAGCGTTTGATGACTATTTATGATATTAGGATTTTACTAACTTTTACAGATCCGATTGATTTCAAATTTCGTGTACTGTCACTTCGATGACATTCCATTGACATACTAACTTTGACCTGATCCTATACCATCAAGAAGTCTGCGAAATGCTTAATTCTTCAGAAACTTACAGCAGATATAGCGCGTTTGGGCTCTTATGAATAGTCTTAATTAGATAGTGTTAGATAGATGCTTAATGACGCCGGGGGTTACTTAATTTTTTTTAATTTGCAATTATTACGACTAGAAAACGGCGGAGAGAAGCAAATCTGAGTTTAGTATCTGCTGGAATATTTTTTACATTTTTAGACAAACAGGAGCTTAAAAAATTCCGATTGATTCAAAATCGAGTAACAAAATCAAATCAAAAATATGTTTATTCAAGTAGGCTCCTAAAAATCTCTTTTGAATTGTCAAAAAAGCTTATTTAATTAGCTTTGTAAAGAGGTATATCACATTTCTATACAAAATACTACCACCACCACCATACCACCATACACCGTATGCTTTCTTTACTAGGTGGTAGGCCCGTATGTAGGGTCGTCTGGGTAGGTACCACCGCCTTTCTTATTTCAGCCGTGAAACAGTTCGCTGTGTTTCGGATTGAAGGGAAAGGTAGCCAGTGTAATTACTGGGCATGACGGCATTTCATCTTAGGCCTCAGGATCACAACACACCTGCAATATCAAGTGATTTTTCCTTGTTATTGCAGGTGTCTATAGGCGGCGGTAACCACTTACCATCAGGTGGGCCGTCAGCTTGTTTGTCATCTAGTTGTATAAAAAAAAAAAATGTTTGGGGAAAAACCAACAAAAATACCGTTTCTTTTCCTCGTGGATTCGAAGAAGCAGTGACACGTGGCATTTTAAAATCGTAATCATGTAATCCAATGACGTCATTTATAGCTTGAAAGGAGAAAGTCCTTGATGACGAAGGTAGATGGCAGTGCTGGCGATCCTATGCACGACTTGTTCACACTAAATTGTAATACATGCTGCCTATCTATTTGTTTTTTTTTATGAGAGCGTAGCTATGGTACAATCTGTATAATTCTTTTGTATATTTTTCCAGTTTAGACTTTTGTTACGAGTATAAATCGGTATCTAGGAAGCTTGACGAATGACCTTTCACGCCAGATTGGTTGCGAATGACGTCACAATACAGGGTCACCAGGGGTTCTCAATCATGTAACTGTTGCGGCCCATATTGTTATTGTTCCAAAAATAATCACAAGGGGATTAAAATATTGGTATTTTCATTCTGTCTTTTTTTATTCTACACTCGATATTTTTATTCGTTTGCATCAGTGCCGCTCAATATGAATAGCCCTTCAGTTTGATAATTCCACATTTCATACTCTTCTTTAACCCCCATCGAAAAAAGAGAGGTGTTATAAGTTTGACGTGGCCGTCTGTGCATCTGTGTGACTGTCTGTGGCATCGTAGCACTTAAAGGGACCGCTTTTATTTGTTTTTTTTTTGAATGCGGACTTGATTAGGGTGGTTTATAGCTATAATTTATGAAGATCAGTTCAGGCGTTCGATAACTATCAGTTCGTTGTCTACATGATAAAAGGGTTTTATTTACTTTCACAGATCCGAATTATTTGAAATTTAGTGTATTGTCACTTCGGTGACATTCCCCCGACATACTAACCTTAAGCTGATCCTAAACCATCAAAAAGTCTGCGGAATGCTTAATTCTTTAGAATATTACAGCAGATATAGCGTGTTTGGGCTGATAAAAATAGTCTAAACGAGATAGTGTTAAATGATTAATGAGACCAGCGGGTAATGAATTTTTTTAAAGAAACATGATCTTGTATAACAGAGCTATGAGTTGGAAAGGAAAGGCCAAGAAACACAAATGTACATCCCATGCAGCCTAATGCACATTCACAAAGTTTTATAAGCACAACTATGGCAACAGACACAAGTCTGAATAGGAAAAATATTCGTATCACAATCTTACCTAAGTCTGCCGCCGTAACAGTAATGTCAACAGCATGGTTGTGTCTGGCAGTTGGAGCTCAGATAGCCAGTTCTTCTGTGGTTGAGAAATCCGGGTGTAGCTGGCTGCCATCTTCGGCCATATCATCACTAACCACCAGGTCAGATAAAGGCCAAGTGCTACTCTGTTATTAATAAAAAAACCATTTGGGTAAGCTCACTACATCGTCAACTACTTCTTAGCGTAAAAATATTTTTATGTTTCTGATGCTTTTAAACCCCTATTTTATTATAACAATTACAAAATAAGAAAGAAAACGATGAAAAAATATATGCTCCAGGTGGGAATCGAACCCACGTTTATCTCACCACTTTATGAAGTAAACACCTCTAGAGGTGTTTACTTCATAAAGTTTACTTTTACAAGCATTTTTCAACTTCAAAGCAATTTTTTTTTTATGCGTTTAAACGCCTACTTTAGTGTAACAATCCTTACTAATATTATAAATGCGAAAGTAACTCAGTCTGTCTGTGTGTTACGCAATCACGTCTAAACTACTGAACCAATTTAAATGGAATTTGGTACAGAGATAGTCTAGAGTCCGAGAAAGGACATAGGCTATTTTTTAATGCAAAAAAGGGCTGTAAGAGGTTGAAATAGGGGATGAAAGTTTGTATAGAAAAAGTCCATATTCCACGCAGATAAAGTCGCGGGCACAGCTTGTTACAAATAAAGTAAGAAAATAATGAAAAAAAAACTTCCTTCTTACTTACTTCTTAGCTTCTTTCAGAGCAAGAGTGGTACGCATGCTCGTATTATTTTTATTTTTATTTGTGGATCTAACACCAACAGTTAGCTAAAGGTAAAATAACAATGTGTCCAGTGTAAATTACACTCGAGTACAGAGCGTGTCGTATATTGATGGATAGAGAGAAACCTTTGCCAAGTTGATATATCAATATGTATCTAAAAAGCTTAGATTGATTAGGACAGATATTTTATCGAACATAGAAAAGTTTTTTTGGTGTTCAATTAAAAAAATTGTAACGTTTTTGACACGGCTAAAACTTTACTGATACATTACTTTGGTATATCTATACTCTATACTTCAATCATAAATGCGAGAGGAACTCTGTCTGTATGTCTGTTTCCCTCTCCCGCTTTAGCCGAAGTGATTTTATATGGATACACCTATATACATTGAAGTTCGATTCAAAAAAAAAAATTTCGTTTGTCTTGGTCTTGTTCTAAGAAGAACGGGCAAAAACTTACCATAGTTTGCCCTACTCTTTACATGACAATTATTTGAAGAAAAAAACCAGAAAGCTAATTTCAGCTGTATTTTAGGTAACAATAGTATTTATTCATCATTTGTACCTATGAAAACACGTTAATTTTCCCTAAGCAGTATGTGGGATAGAAGAAATATCTTGCTACATTTTTGGTGCTCTTTTTTCTTTCTTAGCTACTTTTATGGTGTTTATTCGTAAATAGTTTCAAAAATCAATTCGTATCCCTAGAAACAGGGAGGAAATCCCCAAGCGAAATAGCTTGGGGAACTAAACTATTTACCGTTTTGATTCCTTCGACCTACTTTCAGAAAAAGCATTTGGATCTCAATTTAATTCATGCTTAGGCCTTTTTCAAGGATGTTGGGGTAAGTCTTAATAGAAACATATGCATTTTGATTATTTATTAATTTTATACTATACCTAGTATACCTAGGTAAGTGTATTTTTATTGTTATGTCCTACACTAATTGCATTGGACAAAAAATACCTATAACGAAACTGTTTAACTTGTGGTAAATTAATAACAAAAAAAAATCTTTCATACTTGACATTTCGCTATTGGGCTATTTTATAAACTCAAATAGCGAAGAACTAGCTAGCGCGAATAGCTAGCGTCCCCTTCGGTAAGGAGTTTGGGAAAACAATTGAAGAGCGTCATTCAATTGTTTTTCCTCAACTCCTTTGCAATAATCAATGGAAGCTTTCGTGCTTGCGGACAGCGTAATGAAATACGAAGCATCGTAAATTGTAAGGAGTTGAAGCAATTATAACAATCGAATAGAATACATAGGAAAGTACAAAAGAAGACTTTATTAAACAGCTGTTGTCCTTGCTCGTTGTGATCCTTAAAAAAATATTTTTTAAATTAATATTTGAATAATCATGCGACTGATCTATTTGACGTTTAATCAATCCTAATAATAATACACAAACTTCAAATCTGTCATTCAACCTATATCCATCGCCAGTTCAATAAATACCCTTGTCAAAGTAACATTTTTGTAGCAGTCATAAATGTTAAAATGAAAGGTATTGCGACGACGGCCGCTTAAGAAATAAAGAGGGTCCACTTACTCTTAGAACTGAGCTTACTCGTCCGGACCTAGGTTGGCACCAGCTGACCCCTCCAAGGAGAAGGGTATAGTATGGCCCCCAGGCCTGCTAGTCTAGAGAGGGGCGGCGTGGGAAGTGATGTCCTTGCTGCTTTATACGTCTTCTCTTAAGGAAAACCCCTGCCCTCCGGGGAACGGCAGTGACCAGAGATGGTTGAGCTACGCAGCCGGATGCGGATGACTATCAAGTATAGATCCGGTCTTCTTAAGCAGTCTTCTAGCAGGAGAAGGTGCCGAGCTAACGATACGCGAGTGCCAGAACCTTTTCCGCTCACTTCCCCGTTCTGTCCCTCCGTCGCGAGTGCTATCTTCCTCGGGACACTAGGTATACAGTTTTGTATTTTTTTAAATGAATGTTCATATTGTTTTTAACCTAACCTCTCTCTTATCTTTCTTGTATCGAGCTTTCCGTATTCACTTCCTTTTTCTCCTCTCTCCAGTTTTCTCCCCTGCTCCGATACCGCGTCCGGCATGCGTGCTCCTTAGTAGTTCTTCGGAGTCATCAATTCACTGTCTCTATGTCAACATCTGTCACAAAGAACTTTCGGACTTGGAATTCTTTGCCAGCACATGTGTTCCCTCCTTCCTATAACATGGGTTCCTTCAAAACAGACGTGAAAAGGCATCTTTTGTGTGTTGTTTGCGTGTTTCAAGCTGCACTAGCTGTCTTCGTATATGGACTCTTCTTACCGCTTCTTATCCGGTGGTGTTGAGTCATTCGCCGTGCTTTATATAAAATAAAACCTTTTGGTCGTGACAAATTATATCCTATCAATTTAACATACAAATAATATACATATAAGATAGCGTCTCTGTTTGCACATCAATAGCTGTACTTAACTCCTAAAACGGTTTGTCTAAATCAAAAACCTGTCAATGTGTTTGATCAAAGCAAGGACACGCGGGCAGTTTTGCCCAAAGGAGAACTCTGTCAGCTTGAAACCAATAAATAACACTGGCTGAATAGGCTTAGCTGTAAGGATTTCTTACGTTCGCGTATAAAACACTCAAAAGATGGAACAAATGGGAGCGACATTTGCAGACATACGTGGTACGTATACATTAATCAGAATTCCAAAAGATTTATTGGACGTGATCGAAATTGACTCGAAGTTATCGGCTCATATAATTTTATTTCTGTGCCTCAAGTCTGAGTTATACGTTTAACGTAACTAAAGCGTTTACCGTATCAGACAGAACTAAAATATGTTTTTTTTTTAGTTTACATATTTTTTCCATTGACATATTGATTGATATATTATAATAGATATATTTTTCAATAGATATATTCATTAAATACGTATCAGATTTAGAGTTATAATCTTTAGTCGCATAGAATATGGTTAACAGAGTTGATAACATAATAATAATAATACAAAAAACTGTAATTTTAAATACTTGCAGTAACGTCCGCAAATTCCAATGTAAAGAAAGCGAATGATATTTTATTTAATAGTCGAGGAAATTTTAGATACACAATAATTACAAACACGGACATACGCATAGCACACCCAAATATATATACACACACGCACGCCCAAACACACACACACATACAAATCAATAACAAACTTGGCCTAAAGCCCGCATGTTCAGGGCAAATACCTCTTTTGACATAATAATAATATTATTAATTACCAGACACACACTTGAAATAATCTAGCCCAAAGTAAGCATCATTAGGAGCTTATGTTATGGATTCTTTAAAGCATAAAACATACTTAGCAAAATGTAATTACTTTTTATTAGAGTATCTTAGATATACATACATAAATTTAAGCAATGATGACCCGCGAACTAATATTGTTGACATAGTTCCCTACTGTATTTCATTATTGTATCTTAGTATTAATACGTGAAGCAAAAACTTTGTACCCCTTTTTACGAAAAGTGCGCGGACGGAGGAGTATTTCGCTAACTTATAAAGTTTAAATAGAGAAGGAGTGCAGAAAAAGGCAAAAGAGTCGAACTCCATACAGCCACGCAGCACACAGCCGAACCGCATACAGCCGGAACGCATACAGCCATATGAAACCATTTTTATTAAAGTATTCAAACATGTTATGAATGTTGAAATAAGTAGACCTTTCATTTTAGGCTAGCAAATGTTGAAAGTTTGTGGGTTCGATACACATTTATCTCGTCTGAAAGATAACTTCAGAATTCGATAATTACTTTTGTAGAAATTCGTAGTCGAAGCTGAAATAATTTTCCAAATTAAAATAAGGATTCAAACACAAACGGAAACATTTTCAAATATTTACTTCAATTGTCATTATTAATTTACTGAAATAATTCATTTTAATCTATTGAAAATGCAAACGCTTACTCGAATTCAACCAAAAACAATATTTTAAGTAAGCATCAAAGTTTTGAACAAATATTTCAATATCAACGTTAGTACAAATAACTCTACGGAATGGTTTTTGTTTAGGTAAAGGTCCTTTTAGAATATTGAACAAACTTAAAAGAATGAAAGATATAAATGAAAGAGAATTTATAGAAAAAAAAAACTAACAATTATTAACTAAATGACTGAAAAGACAAAAATTTTTGGCATGGAGATAAAATTATATCTAATAAAGAAAATACATTAGGTACTTTTCGGTCACCACATCGAAAACGCTTTCTCTTATGTATGTATCTCCTCTCTCTTCTTTTCGGCTATCAAGCCGACAACACAGGCGGAGCCGCGAGTGACGTTCGGAAATTTTATCGTCTCCGCCAAGCATTAGTTTTGTCAAAATACCTACTACTACTAATAATAAGAATGCTTCATTGACGGAATACGTGTTACAAAATGTGTTTGATTCCCCTGCATTCCTAAATAGGCGAATTCCTGTAGTATGGAATTCAGTGTCCTCTCCCATATGAATATACACTTTGTCATCATGTCACTAGTACATACATTATTTTAAGTGGTAAATAAAAGATTTTTAAAAAAGTGTTTGAGTGTGTGAGTGTGTGCGTGTGTGGCTGTGCGCGTGCATGTGTGCGTGTGCATGTATGAGTGTGTGGGCGTTTGTGTGTGTGTAACTCATAACATAAGGGAGCGTTTTTTACAAGCTTTTTAAAGTATTTTATTTCATGGCTCTAATTTATCTTGTATTTCCTTCATTTCCGCAGTTATCATATTGAAATGCACACAAGCAAGCTGCATACAAGCACGGTGCATACAAGTGAGAGAGCTCAATGGAAAGTCATTTCGATGAGGTGAATAACCATCGTAAAATTCACAACTTCTTTCACACCAAGTGGTCACTACAATGAAACTCCAACTACACCAATTTCACGAGACAATATTCACTCCGGCTCTGGCACAATGTTTCAATCGTTTTAATAAAACATTAAATTTGACCATCGCCATTATTTTGGCGGCAAAAACGCTAATGTAGCTTTTTTTGTTAATTTTCCCTATAAAGGGACGGCAAAGGGAACTAATGCCCATGCAGCTATGTCTTCAGTATTTTTTATTTCTTCATTTATTGCATTGAAATTCTGATGTTTCACATTTCAATGTATCTTGGGAGTATTGACGCGAAGTATATGATGACAGTCTCCATATGTGATACTTGATGAGGTGGATAACCACAAAAAAGTTCTCATCGTATTTCACACCACAATCACTTTTATTTTAATAACCTTTTAGTTGCACGTCAACACAAACACTTTGTATTTAAAACAACACCACTTTTATAACACAAAGTTCGCTCCGACACAATTTTTAATTATTAAAATAAAAATTTTGACCGACGCCATTAAAACCCGCCAAACACCCCGCTGATGTAGCTTCAATCGTTAGTGTTGCCATTCGACGACTTTTACACTCCATCGAGGAAAACTGGCGAGGTTTCTATGGATGGAGCATTATAATTAAATAACACGCAAACGAAGTAAAACTCTGCCTAAAGGTGATTCAATAACAAAATATCAACATAACCCAGACTTAAATGTACAAACGCCACTATAACATCAATGCCAACAATTTGTTTTACAAAGCCCTTAGCGATAGTTGAAATTTAATTAAACTCGACACCTTAGTTTTTCTTTGACAATATTTTTCCTTTTTTTTTCTTTCTAACCAAAACAGAAAGACTGGGTTTTATTTTAAAAGTAAACAAAAGAAAATGTACGCAAGAAGATTTCAGCTTTGCCGAATATAAATTATTCAGTAGTCACGCCTAGAATATATTTAGATTTGTTTTAAATTGAATAATTTTGTTTTTCGATTAAATTCTGTCTCTCTCTAGACGACGGCTGTCATTTCAGCGTCAACACACAGAACGTGAACAATTTTTTTATGCTTTTATAAGATAGGATATTTTGATGACAACCCATATCATTTTGATTTAAAGTTGTATGTGCGTTTGAAAGAAAGAAAGAAAGAAAAAATATTTTATTTAAATAGGCCACAAGGAAGCACTTTTAAATCGTCAAAAATCACATTCTTATAACTATTACAAAAAATATATTAACTAACAACGACTAAGTCTCTCCGTCTGTCATGTCTGAATTTACACAGGTTCCAATAAGTTGAACTACTGAGAAGATTCCGGCAACAAACTCGTGTAGTCACTCTTTTCAAATATTAAATTACAATGTTTGTAGTTTAAAAAATATAACCTTCAGCAATGCAATGCCGCCCAGCGAAAAAAAATGAAAATTAGAAGAGACGGTATGTCAACGTACCAAGAAAGTAGGTACCCAATGTCAAAAATAATATCGTTATTTTCAGGCTATCTGACAATGCACAATCACAGTATAGGTTACAGAGGTTAATAGTCACAATACTCGTAAATAAACATATAAAACATTTGCAATTTTAATATGTCCATGCATTCTTATCATCTAAATATTCTTGGACTTTATAGTAGCCTTTTTTCATTAAAGTTTGTTTCACATATAACTTAAGTTTGTGAAAAGGCAGTTCAGTTACATTTGAATCCCTAAGGATATAATAAAATTTCTAGTTTTGAAAGTGTTAGCTCTATTACAGTGTTACCTGATGTTTCTCAAATAGCTATTGTTAGATGAAATATTTTCTGCGTGCCATACTAATATATTTAATTAATAATGAATAACATTGCCGTCGCGAGGCAACCACCTACCGTCATAAAACACGGTATACAGGGTGGGTCCTGTAACACGAGGAAAAACTTTAAATATAGGCATTTTCAGTTACCACTATTCATATCCTAGTGGTTTTAGTTCTTCAAAATTATTAAAAAAAAGTGGATCATCCCTAACAAAATTAATCCCACCAGCAATGGACGGCAAACATGATGATATATTAGATAGATTAGCTGATAGTTTAGTTGACATGAACTATTTGCTGATATCACCGTTTTTCTACGTTAATTTGCAAAGCACACTAATATTTATTGGAAAATAACCTACGTCGATACCTATTGCGTTTGTGTTTACCATATCTTATTGTATTTCACGTAGCTTGTTAGAGATTAACTAGTAAAAAGCAAAGATAAAGGAAAAGTGTTTATTACTTAGCTCTAGCACAACATTGTTTACCAGTACTGTACCTAATTAAACATGTTTTCTATGTGTTCACCGCTTTTGCACGCGCCATAACGCAAAATCGTTCGCGATACAAATCTAGCGCTAAACTAGCATTACCTCCTGCTTCACCATGAATTAATAGCATGTCACATAATTCACGAGCTTCGTAAATTATTCTTAGCATTTCAATATTTTTATTTATTTCTTGATAAGTAATTTTTTAATTAACAACTTGACATTGCCATTATAACGTTTGAAGAATGTTTCGAAGAATCTGATTGTCGCTTGAAAAGAGTTTCAACTGTGATTAAATAAAGAGGATTGATATTAATTTACATTACCTTCATTCTTAACGTTATTACAATAAGGATCAGTCTTGATTGTTTGTAAGTAGTACTTTCTGGCCGAGCCCTGTACCACGTTACTTTACGACCGGTAAACGATAATATCGCAATGGAAGTTACATCGATTATGGGTATTAACTTTAAATTAAATTTATTCCTAAACGACGTACTTTGAACTATTCGGACCACATTAAAGTAACTTTAAGTGGTCGAAATAATCTGCACAAGAAGTTTTTGCTCGTGTTACAGGCCCCACCCTGTATAACACTCCTCCGAGGCGATTCTTGGCTACGTCACCAGAGGAGCAGGTAGTAGCTGGTCCAAGTGTCGTCGCCATATATGACCACTGTCCGTTGCTACTTCGTAATGCACCTGTCCCAACCGTTGAGTTATAGTTCCAAACTCCCACCTTTGGTGAGATTGATTATAGTTGCGGGCTTGGACACGGTCACCCTGATTGAATTGTCACTGTTAGATAAAATATTATCTGCGTGCCATACTAATATATTTAATTAATAATGAATTACATTGCCGTTGCCAGGCAACCACAATCCGTCATAAAACACGGTATATAACAGCTATCAATACGAAGTATAGTGCGCATACGTCCACTTAAACAAGTCTTTTTGCGATAGAGACATAAAAATAACTCTTCCTATTACAATCCCTTTGTTCGAATGGCTCTTCGTTATAATGACTTGGCAAAAATCACTTTGAGATGATGTATTTACACCTAAACTAACTTTTTACATGAGAATACACACACATGAAAGGTATCCTCTACTCTAAGCCCGAGGACAGTGTGAACTCAACACCGTTAATGGTAATAAAATGAATAATATTTATTAGTTAAAATAAAATAAAAAATAAGAATCAAAACAACAGAAACTCTAAAAAAACTTAATAACCAAATTTGACCACTCAGCGTATGCTACAACCTGGAGGCTCACAGTGCTGGTCTTACATATGGATAATTGACATTTATTTTAATTTGTTATATGTGAACCTGGGTTCTATGTCGAACTCGAAAATTTTATAAATACACATAACTTTGGATAACAATCTAGATTTAAATTATTTAATTACACGTTAATGAGGAGCTCGGTGGCGTAGTGGTGTAAGCGCTCTGGTTTCGATTACGAAAACAAAGCAACTTTCGCCATGGTCGGTCCCGGGATGGGTCAATCAAATTTATAAGCTCGAGCTCCTCCGTGCTTCGGAAGGCGCGTTAAGCCGTTGGTCCCGGTTGTTACTACAACTGCTTTAATCCACCAACCCGCATCGGGCTAGCGTGGTTGTGTTATGGCCCAATCTGCTCATGTGTTTCTCGCATGTAGGAAGGCCTGTGTCCAGCAGTGGGACGTATATAGGCTGATGATGATGATACGTTAACAACTTTTTTTATTTCATAAATAAGAAGTATAATGTAACTCATAGAGAAATACTGCAAAAGAAATAGTATGTCTAAGATCAATTTTATTGTTTTACAGATATAGTGCTATGTTTGATGTGTTGCATCGTCTATAAACGCTCTACAGAAAGTCTACGGAATAGATGACGTTACATGATCCTATATTACTGCGAAATATATGGGCATACTGACATAATTATTAATAATCACGTTTTAAATCATGGTAGTCATAATAATAGTTGTTTTGATGTCAGCAATTTAATAACATTACCACTTTTGATAAACTTTGGAAAGAACTGACGATTTTTACGAATTTAATAAACTGTACAACTTTAGCAATATTCCATATCATTCAAGTAAATTCTTTTTATGGGTAACAGTAGCCTATGGTTTTCCAAATTTGTGAAAAATAGCGCCTTATTGTAATCGGTTTAAGGTGTAAACAAATAAAATAAATAAATACAACTGCTCTCCTTCTACGCATCAACACCCTCTCGTAGCACTGCAAAGACTACGCTGTAGCACGACGTTACGTCGTAGCTGAATATGTCTTACTATAGTGTTTTACAAGATTGAACTAGAACTCGTTCACGCTTGAAATTTAAGTTCATTTTAGTAGTAATGTACTAATTAATTTTCATGTTGGGAATGTTCGAGGTTCATCCTTAGAATGGTACTTACTTAGTTGCTTATTTTATTTAATTAAACTTTATTGCACAATAAAACAAAATGTACAAATGGCGGACTTAACGCCTGATGACATTCTTTACCAGTCAACCAGGGGCTAAGCAGAAAACTCAAAAAGCGGTGCACAGCAATAAAAAAGAAAATTTTTGAACAAACTTAACTAAACAAAGTTAAAATAGCAATACATACATATAAAATAAACTAAATATACTTTAAATATAAAATATACTACATAAATTTTACACATCAGTAACATAACTACATGCAAATAAAAAATACATAAGAAAAAGAAGATAAAATAACATACAAGTAACTGCTTAAGAGAATTAAAATAATATTAACGCAATTCCTTCTTGAAGAGGGTCCTGTTCTTGGATTGCCGTAGACTGTCAGGTATTGAGTTCCAGAGCCGTATAGCAGAGACAACAAATGAGTCCGACATGAAGCCAGAGCGAAAAGAAGGGAACAGCAGGACAAGATGGTTGTTAGATCGAAGCGAGCGTTCATGGGAGGTAGCAAAAACTGGAAGCGTTCTTTTAAGTAGGAAGGGGAACTGGGAGCAAATAATACGCCATAAAGAGTGCACAAAATACGGATATATCTACGCTCACGAATGGGTAGCCATTTCAATTGGGAACGAAATAAAGAAATATGGTCGTATTTGCGTAAACCATAAATAAACCTAATACAGTTATTAAGAAGACGATCCAATTTATTCAACAACCCTTGAGATAAATTAGTACAGCACACATCACCATAATCAATAATTGGCAAAACCAGTGATTGGATAAGGGGAATTTTAGTACTGACAGGAAGAAAGTGTTTAAATCTGTACAATGCTCTCAGTGTCGCAGTGACCTTACGACTGATCTCCTTAATATGCTGATTCCAACTCAAAGTACTATCTAGCATAAGGCCCAGATTCTGAACACTTGTCATGCACTTAATATTGACATTGTCAAGTTTTAGAGGCAGAAGTGAAGAAACATCGAGTTTAGCAAGTTGTCTAGAGCTGCCCATAATGATTGCTTGACACTTGGCGGGGTTAACCTTCACACTGAATCTACTTGACCAGTTCTGAATAGTGACTAAATCGGCTTATCACTATATTGAATAAATTACTCCATAGTACTAGAAATACTCTCTGTATCTCCTGTGTGTGCTAGATCTCCCTTCCAATACGAAGTTCACTTAGAGAAGCACATGATCGACCATAGAAATGAAATCGATTGAATTAAGGCAGTTCCAGATTTTCTTACAACCAAATATAACCTAAAAACTTCAAATTTACTACGTGGTAGGCCCGTATGTAGGGTGGTCTGGGTAGGTACCACCGCCTTTCTTATTTCAGCCGTGAAACAGTTCGCTGTGTTTCGGATTGAAGGGAAAGGTAGCCAGTGTAATTACTGGGCATGGACGGCATTTCATCTTAGGCCCCAGGATGACAACGCATCTGCAATATCAAGTGATTATTCCTTGTTATTGCAGGTGTCTATAGGCGGCGGTAACCACTTACCATCAGGTGGGCAGTCAGCTTGTTTGTCATCTAGTTGTATAAAAAAATCTAACTTTTGTTGAACCATAATGTTATAAAATAGGTCTTAATGCTTAAAGCTTAACATGATTCAATAAGGACCCTGTCGGGCACAGCAAACGCAGCAAAAAGAGAGAGAGGATATACAATACTTTACTTAATAAAAGTCTTTAATAATTCTTCCATAAAAGGTATCCCTATAGATCGCTGTATCCACAGCCCCTTGGGCCTACAAAACGTCTTAAACCACTTATAATAATACTGTTATCATAAGCGTAATTCCCATCCCATCCATTCCGGCTGTTTGTTGCCGGAATTTTCTCGGTAGTTCAACTTTTGGAACCGGTGTAAATTCAGACAAAAAGATAGTATGACGTTGTTAGTTTTATTTGTGATAGTTATAAAAACGAGTTTTTTGACGATTCGAAAGTGCTTCTTTGTATTTTTTTTAATTTGAATTCCCAGTCCCAATAAAACCCAGTACTAATACAAGTACCATTAAGTACCCAGTACTCGTACAAGACAAGACAATCTTGAAATACATTAGTGACGCAAACAGCAGAGTTTTCCAAACATAGTTCGCCAACGGATCGAATCTGCCACAGCCTTCAGACATCAATGGCTTTGACATTTTTCAAGAACGTAAATATCTAAAACTACCGCGTGTGGGGTGCAAGGTCGGTGAAATTACGGGGAGCACGCCACCATTGCCCTTGGCCGGAACCGAGTCGCGATTTGGTGAACTGTTAACTGTGAACTTTACGTAACATGTAACTAGTAAAGTAGTCAATAACGGTATTGGTCAAATGTTCTTGAAGACCAACAATCGGGCTTAACGACTGACAAGACGACGAGCCGCCATTTATTTTGACATTTGTACACAGCGCTGCGCGTAAGCGTATTCACTAATCTCTTCGTCGATCTCTTGGCTGTGTATGTTTGTTTTGGTTATACGACATCAAGTACAATCGATATTTTTCGATTACTTTTTTGTTGTATTTAAAATGTGTCACAATGACTGCACAAGTCAACTAAATATCTATATTTGGTTGACTTTCACATAAAGATTTAAAATTATATAGGTAACTTTTTAGTTCCGGCTTACCCCGTCCTCGTCGTAGAAACGCTAGTGTCGCCAACGGTTATCAAACAAACGCCAAAAGATATGACAGAGCGCTACCACAACAACGAATTCCATCCATAAATTTTGTTTTATCGGGCCGGCGACCACTTTTTCTTTGAAAAACGAATTCGTCTTGCCCAATCACCGTACAACGTTGCCGCAAGTTATTTGCACATTAATTTTACATGACATTAGCAAAATTTGTAATAACGAGATGCCATGAAATACAGAAGAAGAAGAAGAATGCTGCTGACTTTAGAAAATCGCATAGCAGTAGAGTAGAGTGTGTGATAGGTTACGACCACGGGGTAACCCTGGACGCGCCCATTTATACCCTGGTAGAGAAATTTCTACTACGTAGTCAAAACAACATACCAGCCAATACCTATTTGGTGGTGTTGTTTTTCCCCTGTTATGTTTTCTTATTTTTTCAGGTTATAGAAACCTAGTACAGTCGACCACAGAAGTAGCTGAACACTTTAGTACCATGTCACACTGACCTTGAACACTTTATAGTTGCTACGGTACTATAATGACGCCATAGTCGTTGTGACATGGTACTGAAAATTAAAAATGAAAAATGAAAATATCTTTATTCAATTAGGCCCCCAAGAAGCACTTTCGAATTGTCAACAAAAAAACCCTTATGTCTATCACATAAAAATAATATTAACTAACTAACAATTTCATAATGTTTGTCTCTCTGTCTTATCTGGATCTACGTAAGCTAAGAATGTTATAATGTCAGTCTGTCTGTCTGTCCGTCAGTCAGTCTGTCTGAATTTACACCGGTTCCAAAAGTTGAACTACCGAGAAGATTCCGGCAACAAACTCGTGTAGTCACTTTTTTCAATTATTAAGTTACAATGTTTAATTACACAGTAATTTTAGCAGCGCAGTGTCGCACAGAGTATAAAAAAAGGTATATTAACGTACCAATAAGTACCTAATGACAAGATTATTTACTGTATTTAAAGGCTGTCCGACAATGCACCATCACATTATAGGTATTACAATAGACAAAGGTCAACAATAAATATAATAAATATACAAAGACCTAATAAAGCCAAACATCTTTTATTAATTTTAAACACTTGTCTGACCACGTCATTACAATAATAATTGTATTGTTTTATATATGATATCCTATAATGCCATATACCTCAAAAATCCCTCAAAAATGATACTATTCATGAATATGTAGGTAAATTATTACAAAATCAAGGGAGCTTAGAGATGACCATTTCCACTAGTGGCACCTGTTCACAAGTATGACGCATGTGCCAGCCATCGCTCCGCTCAACCATATTATAGGGAATGGAGCGACCTAAGTGTTCAGCGACTTCTGTGGTCGACCATACCATGGGTACCCGGTACAATAATCACCATAGGTGATGGTAGCTGTCACTTATTTATGGAATAAAACAAATACAAAAAAGGTTTTGTAACATGGGCCGTCAGCTTGCATGTCATCTAGTTGCATAAAAATTTTTGTTTGAAATAATAGATTTTCTTCAGCAAAAATTGGCTACTAAAATCTTTCTAAGGTCTTCTATTAAAATTAAAGTTTTCATCTGAGAGTATGCCACCAATTTGAGCTTTTCTAATTTGATGAGGATAAAAAAGAAGTATGTAATATTATTTTAGTTTAAATAACTGTAAACCAAATAACACAAAAAACATATCACGACTGTAAGTCTGCATTAATAACATGGATAAAACTCCTTAACAACGAAGAAAATGAAAAAATCTTAAAGTAAATTGAAGTTATTATGGCATATAAAGCTCACACACATAGATAAAATATATTGTTTATTGATTATTAGGCTATGGTAACCTCTAAGTATCAATCTGGTGCTTATTTGTGTTCTATATTTTTTTTATACAACTAGATGACAAACAAGCTGACGGCCCACCTGGTAATAAGCAGTTACCACTGCCTATAGACACCTGCAATAACAAGAAACAATCACTCGATATTGCAGGTGCGTTGTCATCCTGAGGCCTAAGATGAAATGCCGCCCAAGCCCAGTATTTACAATGGCTACCTTTCCCGTCAATCCGGAACACAGCAAACTGTTTCACGGCTGCATACGAAGTCGCTGGTACCTACCCAGACGACCCTACATAGGCACCAAATGTTAACCGGAAGAATGTTAATAAGAATTTTCGATTTCGTAATACTGTTAAAAAATTATTCATCTGTCAAGCGGCGTTACCCCTCCGGAGGGGTTTGACAATTGTAAAATCAATTGTATCTGGAATCTGATGAACAACGCTGTGCTCGAGCATCAACTGCTGTACGATATAAAAATAGCTTGGGTTTTACGTAATATCTGTTACTAAGTCAACATTTGAAGATACGGACGGTCAATTATAGTCAATTCAATGAAGAATTTATTTTTGTTCCTATAGTTTTCATTTAGTGATATTATTACTCTTCGGATCACGCTACATCTGCCCTTGGCCTCCATAAGCCTCTATTAAACTATATTGCTTTTGAATTCTATCATTTTTCATCGATTTTCCCATTGACTTGTGATACTTACCCATTTCGGTCACTTTCATTTCGTATTTATAATATTAGTTAGGATTTGGGTACTTTAAAGCTTAAAACACACTTAGTTTTGTAGAATAAAACTTTTCTATTGTAACCACTCAATATTTTTTAGTCTTCCCGCGGTATACTTTCACGTGTATTCAATTTAAAGACGCATCTTGTAAAGTCCCATCTGCTCGCTTGTTCTCGTTATTCTATAGGTCGTCGTTATCCTTAAAAGACACTCCAGTTAGGCTGAAGGGTGACCCCATATGTTTTTTACTCAAGTGAGGGTCCAGAAGAGGCATATAAACTGTTCATTTTATGTCTTTAAGGCTCAGTGTGCTGAAAGTGTATGTTGTTTATGAAGGCTACCATTGCGTTTGAAATTGATTGCTGTAAAAAATTAACAAGTATATATACACACATATACACTTACACTATTCACTTTGAATTCACTTGACTACTACTGTAGTATGCTTTTGACACAAAACTCGTTACCAATAATATGAACACGGCTATCGAAATTCCATTTTGAAAAGTGGGAGAAAAATGGGTAAGTCCGATCGTGGCTGTATACGTCATTTATAATTAAAAAAGGATAAATAAAAAAACTGATGAAATTCGTGAGGCCATAACCTAAGTCCTTGGTAACTAGGATGGTTAGAGCAGTCACTCGGAAGCTTTTAAGGCGCTACAGCGAAACATATTTTTATCTACAAACGTCTTAAACTAGCAACAAGATATAATGATTTTGCCTCGATACATTTCATTTTCGAAAAGATGTCTGAAAAAAAAAGATTACTGGTAAACGATATCAGGTATTCATATTGAAATTACTTTGAAAAGTAGATATCATTAATATTCAAGATCTTATAGAAGCATTTTTGTTAATCCATAAAGTGATTTTAAATAAAACAATTCCGCTTACGTTAGACGCGCGATCGCTATTTTGTCTTTGTTCCTCGCACTGAGACTGTCATGTTTATCTCTGTCTGTCTCAGCTGAGGCAGGGTTTTTATATGGCGTCTTAATAAGTATACACAATTTAACATTTTCTATGGTAGACCTTTACGAGGCATAGTTGACGATCCTAAAGGGTTTCTTGGTAAAACTTAAATGCGTAAAAAATTAATACAGTTTGCATTATGATTGGTTTGGTAGAAGTTTTAACATACATTAAAAACTGTGCAAATTTGAATACTTATTAATCTATTGTATTTAAAAACTGATCATACAAAGGCCCAATAAATTCAAAATGTAATAAGAAACCCCTTTTACATCTGTAATACGGTTTCGCCCTATCAAGCAATAGAATTTACCTCTGCTTTAATCGAAACATCTTGGCTGAGCCGAGACCAATTTGCGAGACCGAATAAACTTATAATCCGTACCCAATCGTAGTTTCCTAAGGAAATTGGGATGATTTTCAATAGCGAACCAACCGTCGCGATCTAATCTGAAATAATTGCTCAATTTCTCGTTGGGGGAGAAACAAACGGTAGTTCAAAGGCTAGTTGTAGTTTGCTAACGACATTACTGGTAATGATCTTCCTTACCTATTGAAATGTAATACGATATCGATCAGGGCGAGCGAGTAGTGGCTCTGTGACAAGTAGTTTGAGTGCTCTGATTACGATAAACAAAGCGACTTTCACCATGGACAATCTCTAATGGGTCAATCAAACATTGTAATCTCGAGCTATTCCGTGCTTCGGAAGCCACGTTAAGTCGTTGGTCCCAGTTGTGACTGCATTCGTTTCGACTTAAGCATTGGGTCAGCGTGATGGTGCTCTGGCTCAAAGTCCTCATGTGTTTCTCCTGTGCAGGAAGGCCTGTGTATAATAAGCTGGTGATATCGATAAAGAATCTATTCAACGACGAAATTCCATAACTTCTACCTAACCCTGCCTCTTATTCAGAAACTGTCAGATCACGAATTCGATTCAAAAAATATAAAATCGATAATTATAAATAACCCCGGGCGCATCTAACAACATCTCATTGAGACTATACTTAGAGCCCAAATATGCTATATCTGCTGTAAGTTTCTGAAGGTAATTACTTAAAAAGTCTGCCGAAGTAACAGTACACCAAATTTCTAATCATTCAGCCCCCTTATTCTCAACTGTCGGAAAGAATTCGAATTTCGGAAACTCTATACCTGTCACTTTTTATCGCGCTGCGTCAAAGCGAGACGGCATGTGACTTTTCGAATCGAATCCGTGATCCGACAGTTGAGAATAAGGGGGCTGATCTGTGAAAGTTATTCAAACACTTTCATCATGTAGAAAATGATGGTCATCAAACGCCTAAAATGATCTTCATTAATTATAGCTAAGAACCATCCTAATCACCTCAGCTTTCAAACAAATTAAAATCGGTCCATTCGCTTAGAATCTACGATGCCACAGACAGACACACAGATACGTATATACAAATACACATACGTCAAACTTATAACAAAATAAACCTTTTTCCGTCAGGGGTTAAGTCACAGACCATCTTGTTTTGACGCACCGTGATAACTGACAGGTTCAGGAGTTGTGACTAAGGGGGATGGAGAAATTTTAACACAAAGTGAAAAAAGCGTATAATTGCCATAAATCATATACGTTTATTTATTTTTAAGCTATCAAAACATTATTTTTCCTATTTTCCCTTCAAATTACGACATAGTGGCTTCATAATTTATTCATTTAATTATTTCCTTGTATCTCGATGATGCCAAAAGTCAGGTGCGTTGTCTGAGGCCTAAGATGAAATGCGTTCCATGCCCAATAATTGCACTGGCCCTTCAATCCGATACACAGCGAACTGTTTCACGGCTGAAATTAGAAAGTTGGTGGTCCAGACGACCCTACATACGGGCTTACCACCTAGTTATACGAGCCTATTACCTAGTAAATTAAAAGTTTAATTTCTGTATCACCGATTTTTTGCGATTCCGTTTACTATTTATAAAAGACACTGTTGACGAGCAGTCGCTTTTTTGGCATCAGCAGAACTATTTTAAAAGTTTAATGTTTTTTAATTACCTCATATGATTTGCGTGTCGTCCGCATCTTACTATGTTACCAGTGTTAATATTATAAATACAAAAGTAGTTATGTATGTCTGTAACCTTTAAACTCTCAAGGTTATCGATTAAGATGGGCTACGCTATGGCACAATATCCGACATCCACGAGGGCAGGACCACGGGCAGCCACTAGTTCAATAATAGTTTGTTTCCAACGAGAGCATTTCTTTGATCATAGTAAAATTATTAAGATTACTGACCTCTAATAATGTTATTGAATGTGGTCACTCACATATTCTATTGACAGGAGCTAATAAGATTGACAAAAAAGTACCCTATAAGTAATCTGAACCAACACGAAGAATGCATGATTCTAACCCGGCCAAAAATCCAATACAGATTGCTTTCACAATATCCACCAGTATATTTCCAAGGCGGTGAACATGTCACAACAATATCGACTCCTCCCCAGCTAATTTCACCTCTATCTGGTTCGGTCAAAGCTTCATTCTTGCTGGCAACTCCTGTCACGCCATCTTCGCCCTTGGCCTCGACTTGTTGCCTTGATTGGGTACTGCCCATAGTTCCGGCTAAACTTGGGTTATTATTGGATAAACTATTTTCGTACAAGGCTGCTTATTGCCTTTGACCGTGGGTAGCAAAAGGAAGAATTAGCTTACAATATATTATTAGAGGTTGTAAAGTCGAATGGTGATTTTGTAGCGTTAGGCTTTGAATTATTTAGGCGAAATCATAATCACGCCCGTATACATTATAATAAACTTAATCAAAAAACATTACTAATTCAGAAACAAAAATTCTGCGTCGAGATAATTAATGAAATCAATGAATAAGGTAAGCAAATATCTGAATTCTTAGCATGATTATGTTTCTTCAATGCTACTTTAATTGCTTCTATTGTTAACCCACAAATAGCTGTGAGTGGCTGAAAAATGTTGACAATCTGTGACCCAATCGCATGGCTTCAAAGATTTGACAAAGGAATCCTTTTGAACAGTCCATATAAATGAATTTGAAGGTTGCAAGATATGAATGCTACTAATGAGGTGATAACTGCAAAGCCATACTAATGAGGAGTGGATTGAGCACTTTAATATCGGTTAAGGAAACAAAGCAACTTTTTCCGTGGTAAATACCGGATGGGTCAATAAAAAAAAACTAAAATCTCTGGCTTCATGGAAAGCCAAATGTGGTCCCGTTTATTACAGCAACCGCTTGAACTCATATTAGCCCGCATTGGGTCAGCGTGGTGGTGTTATGACCCAAACTCCTTATGTGTTTTTACTATGTAGGAAGGCATGTGTCCAGCAGTGGGACTTATATAGGCTTGTGATTATGAATTCGAAACCAAATTACTAGTAATCTTACAGAAGATCAAGAAGTAAGGTCGCCAGAGCTAATCGAGTAAGCATTGTGTTGGAAACAGGGGGATTTAATGGTAGGCAACGTGTTACCTTTGCTGTTACAGCGGTAATTGCTTATCATCAGGTGGGCCGTGCCCTTGTTGTATAAAAAATAGCTTAGAGCCCTTATTCCATATAATATTATCCTTACTGATATATCCGCACTAGTCCTTATACTTGGAGTTTTTTTCCAATTATCGCTACCGGTACTTAAAAATGACGATATTCGTTTACCCATCATGACATATCGTTCCTTCACTAATTAGCTGAACGGTAACTGCCAGTCACGGAAAGCTCCGATATAATTACCTATTGCTCTTTAGGTAAGCTTAATATATCCTTCTTTATTATCGGCCCCTATCGGCTGTCGGATACGACAGACACACTGCAATATACGAAATGTTCAATTAAGCCCAAAGTCATTTTCTCTTCGCTGGACTGACGTCTATCGCTGAGACTTATCATCTGAAGTACGGTAACGTTAAGCGTTGACGAGATATTATCGTCATACAGTTTCGTTAAGATAACTTGGTAAATCAGTTAACGCAGATCAACCCCCTTATTCTCAACTGTCGGAAAGAATTCGAATTTCGGAAACTCTATACCTGTCACTTTTTATCACGCTGCGTCAAAGCGGGACGGCATGTGACTTTTCAAATCGAATCCGTGATCCGACAATTGAGAATAAGGGGGCAGTTATTTCTTGGCTGCAATATGTCACAGCATATTGCAGCCAAGAAAGTCCAATAATATTCCAAGTTTTCTTGTTTTTTATGATAGTCATACACTTATGACTATCATCAAAAACAAGAAAACTTGGAATATTATTGTTTCATTTAGTCTGTAGTTTGTACCATAAGTGATCAAGCTTGATGGAAGCATTATTTGGACCATCGTAGATCAATCATGCACACACATATGCACACAAGGCGTTTAGTACTACAAGCAGGCACCCACCAATGTTAACATAGGTTTATAAATACTAAGGCTGTTATCAAAAGAACAAAATGCTAATTGTTTTTTTAAATATACGTTATAACTGTTATCTATATAATATTCATTAATTTTTTAACGCTATGCATTGGAGAGTGGAGTGAACGTTTGAGCTCTGAATAAGGTCGTTTAAATTCTGTCATTTAATAATTAATCATTTATGATTTCTTTTCGTTTCTGTTATTAAAAAAAGGGTCGTTTGGAGTTAAGCCACGTTCCGCAAAACACCAATCTCCTCTAGTGTGTAATGTTTAAAATTAGCAGGCAACTTACTTTGATATCAAATCAAAATTTATTTACATTTATCTTGACTTCATCGTCTGTTGAAACTTATTTACATCTACTTTCATCCAAATAAAGAACTATTTTAAGACGAAATATATTGAGAATATTTGATATAATGGCCTCCTTCTGAAAACAGGTGTCTGTCAAATTTGATGATATCAAATTATCTCGGATTCCCAGTACTTTTAGAATAATAACAATGGAGACAGTTCCAATAAATTGAAGAGCTGTTTCATGAGATATTGTCGTTTTATCACGTTCCCCGATATTACGTTTTCAATATTCTTCAAAATATTAGGTTTTACTTATAAGCATAGTGTCACAATAAACAGTAATGTGACCTAGATTTTGGACAGACTGAATTTAGTAGGGAACCTGGGTCACTTTGAGATATGACTGATGACGGCTGACTGGCCGGGTGTATGTTTATTTAGAATAAATCTAATATTTATACTGGGTTACTTTTAAAGCATGAGTGAATTTTCCACAATGTATTCTAACCACGAATATGACCAACTTTCACTAGACCAACTGTGAGAGCCGCACCATACATTTGCCGAGTAGGTATTGAGCTATTGTACGAAACAGCTGATAATTTTTCCGTGTTTTCGTGGTCTCAATACTTTTCGTAGCAGTAATAGAACAGTATTATAATAATTATACTATCATCATCATATCAGCCTATGATGTCCACTGCTGAACAAAGGCCTCCCCCATCGATTTCCAAATGGAACAGTTCTGCGCAGCCAGCATCTAACGGCTCCCCGCAACCCTGACCAGATCGTAACTAGTGGGAAGCCGTCCTACTTTGCGCTTTCCCCCCCACTTTAACTTTACGCCCTACTGGCCGTCTGCGCGTGCTATGTACCCTACCCACTATCACTTCGACTTAATAATCCTATGAGCTACTACTACTATGAGATACTTTACTACTTTAATATAGAGAAGCTCGGCGGTACAGAGGTTTGCCATGATTGATTCCGGATAGGTCAATCAAAAATTTGTAATGTCAACCTCTGCCATTTGCCGGAGTGGTGCTGCCACCGCTTTAACCCACAAACCAGCATGATGGTGCTATGGCCCAAAACTCCACGATTGTGTTTCTCTTATGTAGGAAGGCATGTGCTCAGCAGCGAGATGTGAATGGAGTGTTGATGATGATGAATATTTATGTGCTTACAAGCAGATTAGCCCGTCAAGCATCAGATTTCAGACACAGTTGATATTCGAGTTCGAGTTGAGGGTAGATTCGAGTATACTAGTAAACACACTAAATATTTTTGTCCCGTTAAGTTCATTAAATTTCGCTAGTAAATACATGTTTCAAAATATAAAAGTTACATCGAAGCAAAGCTTACATTACCATCTACAAATTTGTGTAATTTGTGTTGAGGTTTCATAAGTGCGGTGTGCGTAATCTCGGTCTTTTTGTTCCCACTAAATACGATACGGCATAATACAGTGACATTTACAATATTGGTCCCTGAGTCAGCTGACCGCCTATTCAACGAATCAGCTGTTGGCTAGCACGTCTGCGTGAGATTGACGTTTGGTGTGAGCCGTGTCGTGATATTGAACCGTATTCGTAGTGAGTCTGGGTGCATATTACCATGTCGTCAAAAATGGCGTGTGCCGGTTGTCGCACTATTATTAAGGACAATGATTTTTTGACCTGTTGTTTTTGTAAGCAACCATTTGATGTCTTGTGTGCGAACATTTCCAAAGATCGTCTTAATACTCACCGGCGAACATGGAAATGTCCAATGTGTATGAGTTCTGAGCCTAAAATAGACAACACAAATACACCGGTACGTGGTGAATGTAACAGCAATGTTACTGTGCTAAGAGGAGCCCGTTCGCAGCACATAAGCCCACCCGAAGAGCGATCTGCGCCGGCATCCACGTTTGATATGGACATGTCGTACGTTGAAAGTAACAGTGGCCTAAATGAGACTGTTTACGATAAACCCGTTTTGACAGATTTTCAAGTTTTAGCTACGGAAATTCGACTTTTTAGAGAGGAAATGCAGGCCATGCGTATGCAGTTGCAGCAGGTTAGTGTGGCTGTTTCTAATATTGCAACCCGAATCGACAGTTGTGACAAACGAATGGACAACCTGTGTGCACGCATGGACAGTATTGAAGGCAGAGTAGAGGAATGTCAACCACTGGCCACCTCCAGTATCCTTGAAAGACTATTCAACAATTAAAGGCTGAGCTCAATGATCGTGACCAGGATCTCTTACTCAATGATGTCGAGTTTTCAAGTGTGCCAGAACAAAAAGGTGAAAATGTTTTACACGTAGTTACCACCCCCAGCATGAAACTGGGAGTAACACTCACGGAACAGGACATAGTATGCGCGACGCGAGTAGGCCGTATCCCGGAAGCGGTGGACCGTGATGGGGCTGCGCCCCGGGCTCGTCTCATTGTGGTGCGGCTGGCGCGGCGCGCCCTGCGCGACCAGCTTCTGCAAGCGGCGCGCGTACGCCGCGGGGTGACCACAGAAGGCGCCGGGTTGTCTGCTCCTCATCGTCGATTCTATGTTAATGAGCGATTGACACGTATAAACCGTGTTTTGTTCGTGAAGACTCGTGAAATGAAGGAGCGTTCAGGCTGGCGTTTTGCATGGACCAGAGACGGTAGGATCTACGTACGCCAGAACCCTGGCCCAAGCCCACGTCACCGTATCCGCTCGGAAAATGATCTCACGCGTGTTTTTGGATCTCTTCCCGTTTGAGTGTTATGTCAAAGCTAATAGTATTCTTCATTGTTTATCAACTGTATTCGTTTTTTCTTGTGTGTTATATTTTTGTTTGCTGTTTCTAAAAACAAATTTGAATATCTTTAAGAACCATGTAAATTTTGAAGCTTTAAAATATGAGTACTGTGTATTAAGAACGATATTAATCTTATTGTTATTGCAGAGTGTTCATTTCAAAATACACTTTGGTAAAATAATCATTTCCTATAATTGTGTATGGGTGGTAAACAATTGTTGGGTATTGGGTTGCAAATGGTATTTCTATTTCTGTTTGTTTTATGGTTTTTATAATTATTATCATCATTACAATACCATTTATTCTGTAAGTTCGGTGTGTGTTGTCGAGAGTGTGACTGGGTCAATAAATAAACATACCATAATTTTATGCAGTTCCTGTTATAGGTATTACATTTTAAATAGAAACATGTCATTTTTACACTTATTTAATGTTATTATCAACACTAGTTTACGTAAATATTCACACGCACAATCCGTTATATACAATAATTTATATCACTATACACAAGCACATCGTTTGAGTGTTTTTTTTATAGGCTGGAACTTTGTCGAGGTTATCTATTACTCGTTATTTATTCGGACGTTGTTTTCACGCTCACTGTATCTATATAGATTTTACCGGCCTCCCTAAGACGAAGTTTCTTAAGTTGGCTCTTTATAATGCGGGATCACTGGGGACTGGTCATGACGACTTTCTGGTTGCCATGAGTCAGTACAATGCGGACATGGTTGCCATCAATGAGACATGGCTGCGTGAGGGGCAAGAGCAGCGTGCGCCTGTCGTGCCTGGCTACCGATTGCGCAATACGCCGCGACCGACCGCAATGCGGAAGGGCCGTGGAGGGGGTGTAGCATTTTACATCAAGCGTTGCGTTCGCGCACGTCTCGTCTCACATCCCGCGGCAGCTATTGAACAAATGTGGATGTCTACGATAGCTAATGGACTAAAAGTTATAGTAGGTACCGCCTACCGTCCGAACTGGATAAACGTTGATACATTTTTAGATGCTATTACAGATTCAATTTCCCACTTTTCGAAATATGATCACGTAGTTTTACTAGGTGACTTTAATATTAATATGTTGGACGTTACAAACAATAATACAATTAAATTCAAACAATTTTTATATTATATGGGACTCGATCAGGTGGTAACTGAGCCTACTCATTGCACCTCAGACAGTGAAACTCTAATAGATGTTGTATGTACAAGTGCCCCTATACGGGATATCTCTGTCACAAATATCACTGGATCTCTCGGCCATGCAATGATTAACCTTACGCTGTCAATCAAGCGTGTTAACGCTCCACCTAGGACTTTCACATATAGACCCATAAAGAACATCGAGATTAATGAGTTTAACAGAGATCTTTCCGACATAACCTGGGAATCAGTATTTAATTCAAACTCGGTGAATGGAATGGTTAACTCCTTCAATGAGATAGTTTTGGCACTCTTTAATAAACATGCTCCTATTAAAACTATTAAGTTGAAGGGCAGTGGTTCCTTGCCGTGGATTACTGATGTAATAAAGATAATGATAGGTACTCGTAATGAAGCTTACAAAAAGTATAGACAGTGTAAGTCAGAGTGTAATAAAAAATCTTTTCATGATATTAAAAAACTAGTTAAAGATAGTATATTTAGAGAAAAACAAGCATATTACTATCATCACATTAATTCAAACCACAAGGATTCAAAAGTACTATGGAAAAATTTAAAAAGAAATATTTTAACGGATGCTACTAAGCACGACTGCCTACCCGATTGTTTTAGTGACCCAAATACCATTAATGACCATTTTCTCAACGTCCCTGGAAACAACTCAGTTCCGCTGTCTGAGTTAACCTACTTTGAACTCCACAACTTTGGAAGTGCAGTTTTCAAATTAAAGCCGGTGCATGAGAATGACGTTGCGAAATACATCACTTCTTTATGTACTAATGCTATGGGTGTTGATGGTATCAGTAGATATATGCTCCTTATGACGCTTCCTCAGTCTCTTACAGTTATCACGGCTATTATAAATAAATCTATAATAACGGGAGAGGTCCCAACCATTTGGAAGTCGGCTCTTGTAACGCCTCTGCCTAAGATAAATAATCCAACTGACCTAAAAGAACTTAGACCCATTAGTATTTTACCCTATTTATCAAAAATTTTGGAAAGGGCAGTCTACAATCAGCTGAGTAGTTTCGTCGAAGAAAACAATATTCTACCGTGTCTTCAACCGGGTTTTCGTAGGGGTATGGGTACAATTACAGCTTTGTTGGATGTTGTCGACAATGTGCTCACACAGCAAGATGCCGGTAACAGTACATGTATGGTTCTCCTGGATTTCTCCCGCGCTTTTGACTGCATAAATATCCCCTTACTCATAGCAAAGTTGCATTATTATGGTGTCGACTCTGTCTCTTTGTCATGGTTTAATTGCTACCTCCAGGATCGTTGGCAATCGGTCAAACTTCCCAGAGAAGACGGAACTCACGCAATATCTAAACCTAGGATTCTACAGCGTGGTATTCCTCAGGGCTCCATACTCGGCCCGTTGCTTTTTATTATATATAGTGCTGATGTCGTCAGAGCCATCAAACATTGTAACTATCAGCTGTATGCCGATGATATACAGTTGTACCTATCGGCCCAGCCAAGACAGGCTGAAATGCTTTTCTGTAAATTGAATGAAAATCTTAGTAACGTTGCCTCGTGGTCTATGCGAAGTGGCTTAGTTCTTAATCCTAATAAAACAAAGTTTTTAATTCTTGGTTCGAAACATCAAGTTTCTGTGACTATGAAAGGTAATCCTTTAGTTGCGATTCAGGGGCAAATGATTGAGCGAGTAGATGAAGCTAAAAATCTGGGATTAACTATGGATAGGTTCTGAAGGTTCTGTACAATATTAGAAACCTTCTTAGTGAAAAGTTACGAATTACCTTATGTGAATCACTGATATTGTCTAAACTTAACTATGGTGACTTGGTTTATGGACCACGACTCCAGTCAAAGACTCGCCGCCTAGTGCAGCGCGTACAGAACGCATGTTGTCGCTTTTGCTTCAAAATACCTCCCAGAAGTCACATCACGTGCTCACGGCGACAACTGCACCTTGCTTGCTTGGTGTTTGATGTCTGAAATTTGGGAAACCAACATACCTCTTTTCGAAACTCAGATCATCTACTTTTCATGACAGATATAATACCAGAGCCTGCAGGCGTCTTCTGGAATGTCACCCACATAAGACTGTTGCTTTCACTGGCAGTTTTCGCTACCTAGCTACCAAATGTTGGAACAACATACCGCCACCTATAAGACAGTTGTCATCAAAGTTTTCTTTCAAAAAACATATGAAATCATATATTTGGTATCAACCATACAAAAGCAATGTCTGGGTATTCCAAGGGGGTACTCGGTAGCGGACTTTGCCATCTGAATAGAGAGAGTATGGACTTGTTTCTTTCTGCTATATGTGAACTATATATTCTAAATATTTCTATTATTTGTGATTGTGACTCATGAGTGCCACATTGTTTTATAAATCTTATCATAAGCGTACACACATATTAAGCATTTTACACTAGTCCCCGTTTTAGTTGCTTTATTATTTTATTTAGTGTGCTACTGTCTGTTACATTTTAAAAGCAAGAAGCCCTCGGGTTGTAGCAGAATACCAGTGCTTTGTTCACATCCCGCGGTGTGAACAAAATCCAGTCACTGAGTTGCGACCCTTTTGCACTTCTACAACGCACACAATTATTGTTGTTTAATGTGTATTGTTATACCTAAGTAACTGTTTGGTTCAAATTCAAACTGTATTTGTGTGTGATGAAGAAATGAAAATAAATCTTTTATCTATCTATCTATCTATCTATTCAAATTGTCATAGCCCTCCGGTAGAATAACGCCGCTTGAAGGATTAATATTCATTGAGTAACGGTTTGTGGACTATGAAAAAGCCTTCGATTCTGTTGAGACCTGGGCCGTACTTCAGTCACTCCACAGATGCCAAATTGACTATCAGCACATCCAAGTGCTGCAGACACTTTACGATAACGCCTCTGTCAGTCCTTCGATTTGCTGTTCATATCGTAGCCATGGCTAAAACCCTGGAAGACCTGGGGACAATGCTCGACGAACACCGTTGTTAAGGTATTAACTTTGATCATCGAGATTACCAATTTTAGATTGACTCATCCAGAATCAATCAAACCTATGCGCTACTGAGTCTCCTACTCCTCTAGTAATGAAGTAATAAAACAAAATTAAGGAACAAAATAGATAGATTACCACCCAAAATACAGCCTGTTATACACTTTTTAAACTTTCGACCCGAAAATACACTTTCAAAGCACAAAATCTTGAACGGTACATAAAGTACTTTGCTATTGAATTTAATATAATTAGACTTAAGAAGGGATATAAGGGTGTTCCTTTTAGGACAAATTTAACTGAGAGCCTATTTACACCACTTTGACCCAGACATCATGCGTTTTCATATACGCGCGTTCTCAACTAGTTGTCTAAGCGTTTTAGCAAATTGTTTGCTTTTGTATCGATACAACCGCGCGCACACCTTGCGCACGTTGAATCAGGAAGAGCGCTTGTCCCTGCTGAGTCCAGACCATACACCGGTCAACCACTTTGATGGTCAGATGGCCGCTATGCCGTTAGATTGCCTGTGTCGCCGTCGGATAGTGGACTAGAGGTGCATCGATGAGAGTTTTAGTGGGTGCGAGCCCCACACTCCCCTGTCTTCTTCCCCAGAGGGGAATATCGCCATAGGCGTTTCTCCCATCGGAAAAGAGGAAGACCATTAGTGTGATTGTAAGGTTTAAAACTTTTTGTAGGTGGTCTATTTTTTTGGTATTTTGTTCACTTGATAACACAAAAATATTTTTTTTAACAAATAATACTAATTCCTCCAAATCGATAATTAAATATTGTCTATTTGCGTAAATATGACCCAGCCCCCACGTCCGTGTAACAATTTCCCACCCCCATGACGCCGGGTTAAGTAAAACGGTACATTTGTTTATACTGTTCGGTGGAGCAATAGTTTGTTAATTTTTTTCACTAACGAATAGCCTAAAGCAACTGTCTAGTTCTCAACCAAATGTTACGACAATTGGTTCATTTTTATGACAAACGTTTCAATTGAGGGACCACCTTTAATCGATTGAAACTTTTGAATAGCTTCTTTTACAAACTAGATATTGAATTTACATTGGTTCTAGTACTTTTACTAACTCTCAGTAATACCTATATTTTAATTATTACACTTGTTCTCACTTAATATGTATTTATCGCGATCAATTGAGGGACCACCTCCTACGTGCTACTTTTTCTTATTCACTTAGCAGGAAGGAGTGACAACTAATGAAATTAGTTTTACAAATCTTTTACTAAGACTGTTGTAAATGGCTACCATTTACAACAGTTGTAAATTTTAGCTAGATTATTAAATATCAGTCACAACTGAGGGTCCACCTTTAACCGAATGTAACTTTTGAGTGCCGACTTTTACAAATTAGAGGTTGAATTTACAATCGTTTGAGAACTTTTATTACAGGCTGACACATTCGAAAGCTCAAAATTCCAATGTGGACCCTCAATGGGAACGCACATATCGTTTAGTGCTGACAATAAGGCGAAACGTCGGACGCGCCGCTTTGTAGAACGTGTCGCAACTACTTTATTACGAAGCACTTTTTTGTAATATGGGGTTGATAAACAATATGGCTGCGACATATACAAACGCATGAAAGAGTACAATCAGCAAAGGAAGTCAAAAATCATGCGTCGACAGCTCGTTTGTTTTGGTAAAATGCAGGCGCCAATTTATTCACGTGTGTAAAGGCACAGTCAACAACAAAATTAGATTAACACTTTAGTATCTTTCATGATAACATATTGACACACTCTTGCGGATTGTGTGAATACTGTGAATGGTAGATACTAAATTGTTCATAGACTTAGCTTTTATATCGATTCAGACCTCGTGGCACAGGCTTTTACTTGTGAACTTAGTTAAAGAAGTTATGATTACGTCGATGTTACTCAAATTTGTGACGACAGGGTGTGTGTGGGGGTTCTTGATAATAGGAAAGTGAAACTCGGAATACAGCGCCTATTTATATCTCATGACAATGAATCACACTAAATAGGTGCCATACTTGATAATAATAACAAACACGTTTATAGTGTCATGGTTATTGACATTTGAATTTAATTCGGGTCGGGATATATACCATGTGATTTGTTTGTAACGAGTTCCCGATATTTTGGTGCAGTTGCATGTGCAAAGATCACGTGTAGACTGCTGAATCTGCGTGTAGAAGCCAACTTCATTGCGGGCAGATACATCGATCTCTCCTCTTTTTTTGACACTTGCTACGATCGATACCCTTACGTGTAAACAGTGAGTTCACGACACACTACACTCATAGTATCGACTCGCGACACTGATGCGGGACGATTTTTGCTGCAGTCCCGAACATGTTTACAAAAACCATTTTAACCCTTAACCACCTGACATACGTCTCTCAGACGCAAAGAATTTAAAATCGTTGATATTTTGGTGTGCAAATCACGCATTAACTTGTACGTCCCTGTACCTTCCCGGCGACGTGTCCTTCAGTGCCACGCATGCGCTCGTCATGGTCAGAGGTGCGCGCGTTTATCAGTGGTAAGTAAAAAATGGTAATTGTGCGTCTGTGAGACGTATGGTAGGTGGTTGCGTGATTTTTTTTGAAATAGTGTTTTTTTGAGTTTCAGTTTAAAATGGCTTCTAAGGCTAGTATTATTGAGCGTCGGTTAGAACGAGATTTATCTGATGATAAAAACCTTTCAAAAGATGAAGGGAGCGATGTCGATTTAGACATTGGCACACAGCACGCATTGCAAGATAGCTGCGATTCGAATCCTGACGATGAATCGTTAGAGACTCGAGAATCGACCTCTAAAAAAAACTATTTTGGTAAGAAACGCTTTCGGTAGTCTTCTGTTACTACTCGACCAAAGGTGTTCCAATTATACCACAAGTCGTCGAACGCGTAGGTGACCATTGGCAGTATTTTACAGGCTGCTCGATATTTCAGCCTCAAACTGCTACGTCATTCGCTCATCTGCTCAAGCTCAAGGAGAAAAGATTTAGAGCAGGTTCTTTATGAAGAGGCTAGCTGAACAGCTTACCAGACCGCATATGGAGCGTCGAGAAAATAATGTAAAGATTCATCGGGACATTCGAAACGCACTTCCGCGCATACTTCACTGCAGCAATGACTCTATGCCAGCTCTACCAGGTGGAAGCCGTTCCGAAGACAGATTGGCTTCTCGAAAAAACTGTTCAACCTACGACTCTAAAAAGAAACGTAGGACACATGTGGACACATGTGTTTTGGGTGCAAAAAGCCGATTTGTATCGAATGCTCCCAAAAAATGTGCATTTACTGTCGAGAAAATCTATAAGATTGATACCCTGCAATTTTGCAAAAGATAACATTATAATGAGAGAGTTTTGAGTTTATATTACTTGATGATTATTATATTTTTATAAAGTGAAAGATAAAAGTTCCTAAGTCATGTGATTATTTTTGTGGATCTCGTTTTTTAAATAAGATAATTTTTAAACTAGAATTAATACTTGTTTCAAACAAATTATTATTTCAGGAAAATTTGGAAATTTGTATGTGTGTTGTTCGATTTAATAAAAACTTTGATATGTATTTTATTTTATTTTAATTAAAAAACAAACCCTTCACCCTTAGATTTTACATACGAAAATATTTTTACTCGCCCGTCTGTGAGACGTATGGTAGGTGGTTATGTAACAAGATTAGGTGGAAGGTGGTAAAGGGTTAACAACTAACTAATAGATCCCCTAGATTTTTTTTACTTTTATAATTTTCATCGAATGAACTGTAGACCAATGCACGTTTGACCAAAAAAGGAAAAAAGCGATCGCCTTAGATTTCGTTGTTATTTTTATTTTGGTGGTTTATTTTTAGATTTCTAACCTACCACGGCCGTGTGGGGCTTCCACGGACAGCTCTGTCTGATCTCGTATAGGTACCTACCTAGATTTCGTGCTTATTTTGTTTTTCTTTTTTGGTCAAACGTGCATTGGTCTACAGTTGATTCGATGAAAATTATAAAAGTGAAAAAAATCTAGGGGATATTTACTTACGCCAGCATTATTATATTTCGAATTTTATATCGCTTCAAGAACCAAAAGTGGTATGTAGTGCGTTCTGTCGAAATGATCTGTGGGTTCTAAAACTCAATACAGTGATAAAATAAAGCCCTGACTCTAATAGTTCTGAAATAGCCATTTAATACATTTTTTATAAGGTAGTCGTTTGTCGCTAATACATAGCACTTAGTGTCTTCTAAATGAAACAAAGAAGGCTTAGGATCGACGAAATGGTCTGTTTGTTTGAGGTTTCCTATGTTATAGAAGGTAATACTCACGAAACACATCGTCACTATCCAGTTTCATTTCTTAATGGGCTTATTTATTAGGTAAGTACTATAATATATTCTATTATATGTATATCTAGTCAGGCGACCTGATAAGGGTCGTGGGGAGCCGTTGGATCCAGGCCGCGCAAAGCCGATCCATTTGGAAATCGATGGTGGAGGCCTTTGTTCAGCAGTGGACATCATAGGCTGGTATGGTGATGATGATTCCATCACAAAAAATAGAACAGACGAACATAAAATTTGACAGAAATAGAATAGGCAAATCAAAATTGAAGTTATAATAAATGTATTGCCAATCAATAAACGAATTTTCAATATTTAAACCATTCAATTAGTAGTTAAATAAGCTAAAAGTGAAATATCTACAAGTATAATTTTAAATATTTCACACAAGTCGATGCCAAACAAGCTTACGGCCCACTCGGTGGGAAGTGGCTGCCGTTGCATAAAATATGAATAATTGCAATAAAGAAAAAGTCACTTGGTATTGAGGTGTCATCCTGAGGCCAAAGATAAAATGATTTCCATGCCCAGTAATTACACTGGCCTTTCCCTTCAATGCGACACAGCCAACATAGCCAACTGTGTTACTCGTTCCTAACCAGACGACCCTACATATGGGCCTGTCAACTAGTAAATCATTTATAGATGGATTTTTCAAGGTTTTAAGTGAACAATCATTATCAATTCATAATTTTCAACCAACCAATATAGATAAAGCTCTTGAAAAAATTCTATCGATCGAATCCCAGACGCTCACCTACCAAGTTGTTATATCAGAGCGCGCTTTGTATGGAGTGGCTCTTCTCTTAACATAGATAGCTATGTTTTCAGTCTGGCTAGATTCTAGGTCACCGGGCTACGGTCAGGCAGACTCATTTATATGTAAACTACGTGTTACCTGCGGCTTTCCTCTCTTGTAAAGGCTCGTGAATTTAAGGTGAAGGGTAGGTCTAAGGGGTGGTCGTCATCGGATGTTTTTGTGTCTTCTTTCATTTCTTTTCTGTTTTTGATATGATTGAAATTTAGGATATTGTATACGATAGTAGTTCTTGTCTATTGCGTTTTCCAAAAAAATGCATGAAACTTCTTTTTGAGTAATGCTTCAGGTTCATGTTCCTATTTTCACCCGGTGTTGTAGGGATATCCAATATCTTTCTGAAATATCTCTAAACTTCTGCGAGGAACCACTGAGGCCACATAGAAGCGGCAACGCGGACAACTAACAAGGTCCCCGTGTAGCCGCGTCGCTTGACAGCGAGGTAGGAAGAGCTGATGACTTTAGAGAGTATGCCTTTCATCACAGTTGGCGAGCTTTAAAATTTTACATCAAAATATGACCATATGATAAAGGATACACAGAAACACGTGGACTGATATTTTTATTATATGTTGTCAGATACTGACTTCGTCATGGTTGAGAATCCTATTTTACGGCGATTCTGTCTTAGTCTCCTAAAGTTGCATAATTTACTTTCGTCCGTTACGGTCATTTTGTCTTTGTAAGAATTTATAAAGAGCAGGCCAATTTGTTTCACACTCTGTTCTTCAAAGATTGCGAAAGTTAAACACACTTTATCTAAACTTCTGAACTAAATAAGCGAGCAAGACAGGCGACCAAGTGAAGCGAGAGTGATGAAGTACACACCCGTCTAAGTAATCTGCGAAACGTCAATCCAGTCTTTTTCGATAAGTCCTGATTTGTTACTGATCTTCGATATCAACAAGTACTGAACACAAGATTCAATACCTATATACCTACTTACCCCTTTGTGAGGTAAGTCATGGTTGATTCCGGGTGGGACTATCAAGAATTTGTGATCTCGAGGTCCTCCGTGCTTCGGAAGGCACGTTCAGACATTGGTCCTGGTTCAAGATGCAACCGCTTTAATCCACCGTGCCGCACCGGGTTTGCAATTGATATGAAATCTGACATTAGTAGAATCTGGAGTTTATAGAATTTGGCATTATTAGAATCTGTCGTTTCTAGAATCTGTCATTTGTAGAATTTGCTGTTTGTAGAATATGGCATTCATAGAATCTGGCGTTTTATGCTCGTCTGAAATTTCCAGAATTTGACATGTGTCGTCTAAACTGGGCCAGCGCGGTGTTGTTATGGCCCAAACTGCTAATGTGTTTCTTCCACGAAGGAAGGTCTATGCCCAGCAGTGGGACGTTTATAGGCTGTTGAAGACGATACCTACTTACAATTGTAATCTACTAGTGTAGATTCAGAACTTGTTGATGATGTTCTTCAGATCGTTGAATCAATGCCCTCAAACGCTTCGTAATGATGAAGATTGGGAATGCTGTAAACGTAACTGATACTTTTTAAATTTATTGTCGTATATTTTCGCGAGCAGTACACATCTATCATATAAAAATGAATCGCTGAATGTGTTGCTAAGCGCATATCTCGAGAGCAGCTGAACCGATTTCGCTAATTCTTTTTTTATAATATTCCTTGAAGTACGAGAATGGTTCTTACGGAGAGAAAAAAAAATGCCTGAATAAGTCTAAGAATAACACTTTTCTATACTCCCATACAAAAAATTTGTAATAATACATAAAGTCAATTTGAACTTTAATACCATTCCATAAAGTTTAAGAGTGTTAGTGGAGGGGTTCCGGTAAGGCAAAACAATTGAGTGACGTTAATATCGTATAAATATTATTTGTCAATTCGCAGAATAAGTATAAAAAAAAATTAAAAATAAAAGAATCGACTGTTAAGCGGTACGAAGTTCGCCGGGTCAGCTAGTTTTTTTTTTTTTTTTTTATACAACTGGATGACAAACAAGCTGACGGCCCACCTGATGGAAAGCGGTAACCGCCGCCTATAGACACCTGCAATAAAAAGGAAAAATCACTTGATATTGCAGGTGCGTTGTCATCCTGGGGCCTAAGATGAAATGCCGTCCATGCCCAGTGATTACACTGGCTACCTTTCCCTTAACTTCCTCCTTTTCCTTTCCTCCTTTTCGTTTCCTCCTTTTCCTTAGTTTAAAATAAAACCAATTTACGGGATTAATAACGAACAATAGAGAAAAATACTTATAATGGGCCTAATAAGAAGGCTCAATGTCACCCGAAGGGCAATGGAGAGGGCTATGCTCGGGGTTTCTCTGCGTGATCGAATCAGAAATGGTGAGATCCGCAGGAGAACTAAAGTCACCGACATAGCCCGAAGAATTGCGAACCTCAAGTGGCAGTGGGCAGGCCACATTGCAAGAAGGACTGACGGCCGTTGGGGCGGAAAGGTCCTCGAGTGGCGGCCGCGTACCGGGAGACGCAGCGTTGGTAGGCCTCCCACAAGGTGGATGGATGCGGACAGCGCAGAACCGATCGGTATGGAGATCTTTGGGGGAGGCCTATGCCCAGCAGTGGGCGTCTCTCGGCTGAAATGATGATGATGACGATGAGAGAAAAATAAAAGCGGAATAATCTATTATAGCGGAAACATCTAATTAAACGCGAGTTAAATCCGGTAAATTAACCGCCTCTGTGGCGTAGTGGTTGAAACCACCTGCCTCAGATCTAGAGGTCCGGGGTTCGATTCCCGTGGGGCAGAAATTTTCTGCTTGGTTGATGGTATGGCTTTTCTAAGTCCGCCTGGCTAGCTACCACCATCTTACCTAAGCCGCCATAGCAATAATGTTAACAGCATTGTTGGGTTCCGACAGTTAGTGGTAAGATAGCCAGTTCCACTGTGGTTGAGGAATCCGGGTGTAACTCGCTTCCATCGTCGGCCTTATCTTCACTTACCATCTGGTGAGATGAAGGCCAAGAGTTACCCCGTTAAGGTTTTAAAAAAATGATTTTGTTTTTAAATTCTTAACGAACTAGCTCTTGGTCTTCATCTCACCTAAGAGTAAGTAATGTTAAGACTGAAAACCACAGACGACTGGCTACTTACAACTGCCGGAACTCAACAATGTTGTTAACATTATTGTTACTTCTGCAGATTTTGTGGTATATGGTGGTAATATTGTGATAGCTAGACAAGTGGACTTAGAAGAAGCCCTACCACAAACCAAGCCATGTAAAAAAATGATGTCAGCACCTGCTGTTAAGTGTTTATTTTCCTACTTTTCCTTTGTTATATTGTCTAAGTTTTATGATTGGTGTATGTCAATAAAAATATTTTTCTTTTCTTTTCTTTCTTTAGATGGAATTTGAATTAGAAGGAAAATTTCTTGGAATCGCCACTTTTTGCTTGTATTCGGATGATGAAAAAGCATCTCAGAAAAGTGTTTTGAGTTGTACAATAAAGCCTTTATTATTTCTTAAAATTTTGCTTTAGAAAATCACAAATTCAAAGCGTTTCTCGTTGAAACTGTCAAGCCAAACTCAAAGGACTGCCAACTGATATTGTCAAGGTAATGTAAAATAAATTAGACAACGACAAACCCTTATAACTCAACATTTCAGAGAATTCTATTATCAGACATGTGACTAGCTGATCCTTGAATTAATGCCACTGTTTTGTAGACCAAATTCAAATGGTAAGAACTCAAATGAAACATTTTATATCACTGTAATAGCTACTTTTGCTTATAGACTCTAATCCGTACTAATAAAAGTAACTCTCTCTGATACGATGTCGGATCTCAACCGCTGAAGCGATTTACATGATATTTAGCATGGAGATAGATTACATCTTTATTAAAGACATGGCTACCTGGACTGACTTAATAACCGATATCCACGTGGCCGTAGCAGCGGACAGGACAATGTTGTTAAGTCGTCGTCTAGAGACAAAGTAAAATAAGCATCTAAGACCAAACAGGACCAAGCAATTTGGCTGATGATTTTAATGTATTGCGTTGTATTATAACGTGATTATTAGAACATTATAATTAATATCTAATGCTCATCATATTTATCTGAATGACTTCACTGAGTTACTAAAATTACATTACTTGCTTTTAATTCTTTAGTCGTCGTAACCTAAAACAAGGACAGGTCAATACCTAAAGACGTACCTAGCACAAAAGGCGGGAAGAATATTAATGTAGTAATTACGGCAGCGGCCCTAACCCTTGTCAGAGATCGGTGTGAATATCAATTGTTAAGGGTAAATTCCGCCTTTTTCGAGAAAGAACCTAGTATGTATATATATATAAATTTAAAGTCCTGAGTGTATAACTGATTAATCAATGATCACTTAAAAACCACTAGAGACATAAAATTTGTAGGATGTATTCATTGTTAAATGGATACCCAACCCAATAAGAGGGGGAAATGAGGGAAATGATTTATGTGATTTTTTTCTGGTTCGTTTGATTTTAAAATTGTTACACATACTCTTCAATCAAACAACCTTCAAAGTAACATACCTACTGCAAATACCACGCCAGAGTCATTGAAGCCGAGCGAAATCTGTCACAGACGAACGTCACTCTATATAACCATATATGAAGGATGTCATCAACAAGATTGGCAACATTTTGAAGCGTGCTTCAATTAAAACTTATTTCAAACCGCCGAAGAAGATTTACCAATTCCTACCACCTGTCAAGTGTAACATCCCTTTATAAGATGCGGGCATATACAAGTTAGATTGTGAATACGGCCTCTCATACATAAGTCAAACAAAGAGGATCATAGGCACCGGGGTGAAGGAACATATAGCTGACATGAAACACAGGCGCAAAACGAAGTCGGCAGTCGAACACGCTCTTGACGGACCCAATCACTACATTAAAATCAAAATCAAAATCAAAAATATATTTATTCAAGTAGGCTCCTAAGAAGCTCTTTCGAATCGTCTAAAATCACAAATTATGTATATCTATTTAAGAAATGATCTCACAATGGCATATTGTATATCTGTCTATCATGTCTAAATTTACACCGGTTCCAAAAGTTGAACTACCGAGAAGATTTGATCTCCTAAATCCTCGCCAAAGAACACCGCTACATTCCTAGAATGTTGAACGTGAGGCTATTGAAATCGAAAAACATGCCAATTCTAATAGAGGAGATGGTTGGAGTACACTACCAGCTTGGGATCCCATCATGCGAATAATAAAGTCCCAAGCACGTTCCACACACCATCCGACAAACTGACACCGTGAGCTCCGTATGCGTGAATCGGACCGCTCCAAATAGAACACAAAGTAACGGTAATTAACTTACAAATTAATCAACGACAATTGACATCTTCAGTCGTCTTTCCGTGACCTGTAAAGTAATTGAAGCGTCGGGTGTATAATAATAATGTAACATCTAACTAAACGCGGGTTAAATCCGGTAAATTGGTTTTCTTGCAACTGAATGGAAAAAAACATTGATTTAGTTTTTGTTCGTAATTGTACTTCAGGTCAGTTGAGAATCTCGTGTGTTGCGGATCTGGTAAACTTCTCCTGAGAAGGTTTGTGCCTAGTAGTTCTATGCCAAATTTTATCAAATCGGTACAGCGCTTTAGGAGTGGAAAGGTAGCATATAAAAACCGGTGTTATCGATATAAACGATCATACAAACAACTTTAACATACTGTATTCTTACCTAGAAGGGTTTCAAAAGTGCACACAATACATTTAAGTACTATTTATTGAAAAAATGATATTTAGTTCTCTAATAAATAGCCTAGCCCAGAATCTATATCTAAACGGTTCCCCAAAGTAGACTGTTTTGTTATATTAGATTCACAAATACTAAGCTTATCCCAAAAAAGGTTTAAAAGCTAAAAGGTTTCTTTTGTATATTCTTATAGGATAAGTTCACTTCGGTCCAAACGTTTTTATAGTTTTTTTTTATATATTTATATAACAGCATGTTACACATCTACGAATAACCTAGACAGTAATGATACTTCAGATCAAAATTAAAGCTCAATTCGCTGGTGTAATTTGATATACCAGACAAAACGAATAGAATAAATATTTTTTTTTCAAATGTGTTGACGCTATCGTGGGTCGTTGGCGGGTTCGAAGCGCCTCCCCACGTTGACACCCGGGCCTATTAGCTTAGTGGGTGTTGGTGGCTAAAATGAAACTGAAGACTGATGTACCTTCACCGATTTATTCACTGAACTGATTTACTGATTATTTTACAATGGGTTACACTGAAATCTGAATTAAGGTTGAAGTGATAAAATGGCGTCGCAGACGCACATAGCAACAACGTGCCTGACCGACCCGTAGAAGGGCGTTGAAGGAAGTGGTAGATATTACGTGTACTACCGGGGTCGTATTCTAATATATCGGGTGTTATTCTAAGGTCAGTGTGTCTTAACTATAAAAATTAAAAGCAAAGGGAACCAACCATGTTAATTCCATTGACAAGATGAAACAGAAGAGATACTAGAATCATAAATGAGAAATGTAAAGCACCAAAGTCACTGACATAGTACATAGTTAATACTATGTGATAGGTCAGCGACTTTGGTTCTTCTTTGGTCACTTCAACTTTGGTTTCTCGTTGGTCACATCTGCACATAGCACACAGAACAAACAGTCGATGGGGTGTTAAAGTTTGAGCATGGCGACCACATCCCGAAAAGCGTAAATAGGACGGCCTCCCACTAGATGGACAGACTGCCTGGTCAGGGTCGCTGAGCCTTTGAATGCAGGCTGAGCAGAACCGATTCGTTGAGAAATCGACAAAAGAGGCCTTTGTTTAGCAGTGGACATCATAGCCTGATATGGTCATGATGAGGTGAAATAGAAGTAGAGCCTGGTATGTTTATAGCCAGTGCGCTAGACCCAGTGCTACAGACAAGCCAGCGGAGATCACCGGCTTGAAAAATAGACGAACGCTTTCTTCACGCCAGCGCTGACTTGGCTTGCTAATTCTGCCAATACAAGGCCAATGCCGTGCTTGACACTAGCTACTAGTCTAACTGGCAGCTAGTGTTCAGGTCAAAATACAGTGAATTTCAAATTAATGTTCGCCTAAACATGTTCGCAGGTGTGTAAATATCAATTATTACAACTTTGGAGGCTAGGTATTCAATGAACAACGCGTTATGCTCGCTCGCTCGTGTAAATCGCGGTCAGACTAGTGTTGTAAGTTTCTAGATCGCTGATTTTGAATCCTTTATCTAATTAGAGCCCAATTATTCGTAGAATCAAGATGAATCCTTTAAATACTAAGTGCAAAAGATAAGATTTACCATCTGAGTAAAGAAGAGACGATTTACAATTTGGGTCTAGATTTGGACAATGATTAATACTGCAGCCAATGTTTTATTATTTCATACAAATGTCATGAAATTATCAAATGAATGCGATTTTTTTGAAAGTGGCAAACCATTTCTATGAACTAATAAAGCCCATGTTTTAATTTATTGTCGTATTGACGGCACCACCCTGTATACGGGTTGTAAGAGAAACGCTGTCATAAAGTGTTGGCTATAGTAAAGGTAGTATAGGTATCAACCTGCCATAATCAAGTTTGTTATTACAACCCATGTAACTTAGGTTTCTTGTCAGATTATGGTGAGGATTAAATGATTATCCTCAACACGACTTGTTAAAATAATTTGCTGGCAACATATGGATCATGTGGATAATAGCCAACTTTTATACGTTGCACTGCTGGGCACCGACCTTTGCACAAGGGAAAAATACACGAGGAGATAAGCCATAATACCACCACGATGGCTCAATGGGTATCCAATGGGCCAAATTACAAATTTTGATTGACCCATCCCAGATCGACTATTGCAAATGTTGCTTTCTTTTCTTAATCAAAACCAGAGCGCTCAAGCCACTACGCTACCGAGCTCCTTGTGTGGGTATGACAATTGAATATAAAATTTATTTTAATTCTTGTTCCTGTTATACCCCCGTACACAGGCATGCCCTAACTTATTCTATTAGTCTTATCTAAGTAGGTTCTTAGCTGAATTCACACTCAAAGCACGTCCTTTCCAAAGACCTAATTCACATTATTCAGAGACGAATAACCTTACAGCTGACTGAACATGAATTCGCAATCAGGTCTTCTCTACTAAAGATTCGCTTCTTCTAGGAATGGCGGCTTGGTGGCAGGCATATTAGCTGTTCAAATGACATTTTTACCATTTTGGGTCTCGTAGGCATAATTGTTAATATTTTACAATTCAAAATGCAATGTCCATTTGATAAAGTACTGACTATTCCTATTTTTGTATTTTCCTCGGCGTTATCATAAAATCTTACCCAAGTAGTAACAACTCTCCAAATTCAATTATTTTATTTTACTTTAATTTATTCAAGAAAGTTTCTACAGCATACAAATATTATATTACACAATTATGATTAAACAGTACATAAGCCAATTACAGAAACTCATTATGTTACTAGACATAATTATAACATTATTAAGTGGGTAGTTTCATAAATAGATTATGACAATGGGAATAATTGAGTCATAATATTAATTTAATTTAAATCAATTCTGAATTTTATTATTATAATTCTATTTAGACAATTTATCATTATATTATTATTATTATTATTATTCTCTTAGCTACTATTCGCAAAACACTTAAGGACAGCAGTCTTTAATGCAGTATTCGACAACAAGAATAAGTCAATGTCAGAGAAGTACTTGTTATAAGTTCTAGGTAATCTGACGGTCATATCATTAGATTCATAGTTTGTTTGCACCGAGGGCACGTGAAAGAGCTGCGTGTGGCGCGTTCTTTTATTCGGAGCATTAAAAGAGAGTATTCTGTACTACATGTGTTCTTACTAAAGATCATACTCCAATGAGCAGTTTTTTTGCGTGTTTAGGCAGGCACTTGACCACAATCTCACCTGATGTTAAGTGACGTTGTGGTCGACGGTGTTACGTGCTCACCTATAAAATTCCTTTTCACTCTAGCCTTGAAGAGCTCCAAGTTGTATCGCTAGGGGAAAACAGAAGGAGGCAGGGAATTCCACTCCTTTGCTGTACGCATTATAAAAGTGTTGGCAAAATGTTTTGTGCGGATGAGTGGAACATCCACAACGTAAGGGTGATAGGGTTATCGACACCTGGATCCTCGATGGTGGAAAGGGGCAGGTGGAATCAAATCGTGCAGCTCAGTTGCACACTCACCGAAGTGTAGATACACTTCGGTGTAATCTACACTTCGGTTATTCGGTATTATAAAAAACCGATAAACGAGCAACTCTACGGCGATGTTCCAGGTCTTGCAACTGGTTCTGGACAAATTTTGGATCGAGTCTAAGCAGTAATATTCAATACGTGAAGAATCGTCCGCAAGTTTCTCTCTTTATAAAAATATTCAAACCATCGTTTGGTCAAAAGCTCGCAATGACGGCGAATTCAGAAAGTAATGGGTGTCCTTATTATTAATTTATTTTGCATTTATGCGAACAGCGTCTCAAAACTGCTGCGGTAACCCTTAACTGAATGCTTGCTTGCCTGACTGACGTTTGGTTAAGCTAAAGATTTTTTTATATTCATATGGACGCAAATAGTCAGCCACTATCGACACCCACTCGTTTTTTCCAGTAAAGGCTCTCCCAACACCCAAATTTCCAAACCAGCTGTAAAGCCGCTCAATACTTATTTCATGTGATATTTTCTAAGTTAATTAGTGATAGGTGACGTCAAAAAGTACTTAGATAAGTTAACGTTGAATAAATGATTGAACATCTGACAGTTATCCAGGTTTTACGGAGACAAAGCGTTTTCTTCTTTTTCCATTATATATAGCAACACCCAGCGATATATAGTTTGCTGTGAGTCTTAATGGGCTACTGTAGCTTATTATATTTTTGTCCCTTGCAAAAAAAGAAAGAATATGTAGATATTTTATGAATCAAGTATATGTTACTAAATATATTTATTTAATGGGTCTCCTTATTCCCCTCATTATCATTAAAACCAACACAGTCCACTTATTCTGACAGACGAGGTCTTTGAGGCTATTCACTTCGATATCATTATAGTCAGAACTCAAAATTGTTTGTTCAATTCCAACTTTTACTGTGTTGACAATATATAGATTGGTAGTATTATTGTTCGATTATCTTGAGGTTTAAAAGCCTTTCAAGGAAATATCTAATAAAGACCTGATAATAATCAATCTATTGTAATAAACGGGGAATTAAAAACCGTTCTTCTTTAACTAAGTTAAAATGTACTTAGAAAAAAAAAAAAAATTATTTATTATTTTTTTAGCATTCTTACTTACTCAACGTAATTATAATTAAGCGGTACATTATCCAATTACAGAAACTCATTACGTAACTTGATATTATAACAATATTATATGGGTAATAGCACAAATAGATTATTACTGGGTGGTAGGCCCGTATGTAGGGTCGTCTGAGTAGGTACCACCGCCTTTCTTATTTCAGCCGTGAAACAGTTCGCTGTGTTTCGGATTGAAGGGAAAGGTAGCCAGTGTAATTACTGGGCATGGACGGCATTACATCTTAGGCCCCAGGATGACAACGCACCTGCAATATCAAGTGATTTTTCCTTGTTATTGCAGGTGTATATAGGCAGCGGTAACCACTTACCTGTGGGAGCAAAATTGTATTAAATATAAATCATCACCAGCCTATATACGTCCCACTGCTGGACACATGCCTTCCTGCATGGGAGAAACACATGACGAGTTTGGGTAATAACACCACCACGCTGGCCCTGGGTTAAAGCGGTTGCAGGAACAACCGGGACCAACGGCTTAACGTGCCGTCCGAAGCACGGAGGAGCTCGAGATAACAAACTTTGATTGACCCATTCCAGGATCGACCATGGCGAAAGTTGCTTTGTTTTTCGAAACGAAAATAGAGCGCTCAAACCAATAATGCACGAGCTAAATATAAATAGAAAATATAAACTCAAGTAATTTACTTGGGATCACAAATTAAGTTACTACATGCTGTCGATCACCCGAAAAGCATGAGATTCTAGACAAAATTGATATTGTAATTGTCATAGCTCTCCGGTGGGTTAACGACCCCTAAACACTACTGAGTCTATACGATTTGAGCGATCTTCAACCAGTGCACTGCAGCTTTCACTGAATTTTACTTATTGCTCGAATGTTGCTTTTAATTTTCCGAATTATTTATTTCTTATTTACTTTTCAGTTTTTCTATTTATCTATGTACGTTTGTATGTTGAAGTAAACATATTAAATTCTTTGATTTGTTTTTACTATTTTTCACAACTGTATTGAAAAATGTCGTGTAATAGGTGTGTAGGTTCTTGTAAACCCGTGACATTAAAAACCCTCAACTTCTGCTCGGGCTTATTACTGACAGCTCGTTTGCAATAACCTACTTTCCACCCTTATATCAGAATTAACTATTTCAACACATTTGTTAAAAATATGCATTTAGGAAGCCTGTTTAAATTGATAGAAAGTTCAATATTAGGCACCATACAATGGAGCGTGTGATAAAATAGGTTCTCACATATTCACATATATTTTTTTTTGGTTTAATTCACCCTGTAATAGGAAGGCAATCCTTTCTTTATTTCTTTATTTATTGCATTGAAATGCTAGTGTTACACATTTCAATGCATCTTGAGAGTATTTGACGCGAAATATATGATGACAGTCTCCATATGATGCTACTTGATGAGGTGGATAACCACAAAAAAGTTCTCATCGTCTTTCACACCATAATCACTTTTATTTTAATAATCTTTCAGTTGTACAGTCCACACAAACCCTTTTTTTATAAAACTACACCACTTTAATAACACAAATTTAACTCCGACACAATTTTTAATTATTGTAATAAAAATCTTGACTGACACCACCAAATCCCGCCAAATACCCCCTAGGTCCTCACACCTATACCGCATGCTCAAAGGAGCGTGTGTTTACGGTTTTTTTATTTCCTTAAAAATATGCATACGATATCTATCAAGGAGTTTCACATTAAGAAAATAAATATAAGCTGAATGAATGAACCTCCTTGAAAGCGCTTTTGCTCAATAAGATTATTTCATTTTAATACAAAAGTAAAAATGAGACGAAAGATATCGCTCCAATTTGCAATAGTTAATTAGGAACGTCAAACTGTATCAAGAGTACTAAGATTAGGGGTTGGTTAGATTTCTCAGAAGTTTATGATTATAACGATAAAAAAAATAGGTAACCTTACTCCAGTAATACTGCGGCCTAATTGACAAGACTACATGTTTATAAAACTACTTATAACTACGGCAAAAAATCTTAACACAGCCATTTAGAAAAAGCATGCTTCGGTATATAGAGCCATTTATTGCGCACAAAATGTAACTAATGTTCCTACAGAACTAAACACAAATCTCGCAAATCTGTTAAAAAACTTTGTTTGACACTCGTGGTAAGCCCTCGAATTTCTACTCGTTTGTAACTATCAAGGATTGAATCCCAGGTTTGATTCTGCCCGCCCTAAGAACGTGATTTTCTAGTTTCGCTATTTTTCTAAATTTAAATATGATAAAAAATGTAATTCAGTTAATTTTGTGTGATTTTATGTGCATGTACGAACGTGTGTGTGGATGTGTGTGTGTATGTGTATGTGTGCGTGTGTACGTGTGTACGAGTGTGCGAGTGTGCTAGTGTGCGAGTGTGCTTGTGTGCGAGTGTGCGTGTGTGAGAGTGTGTGTGTGTGCGCGCGTGCGTGTGTGGGTTTTGAGCGCTCTGGTTCCGATACGAAAAACAAAGCAACTTTCGCCATGGTTGATCCTGGGATGGGTCAATCAAAGTTTGTTATCTCGAGCTCCTCCGTGCTTCGGAAGGCACGTTAAGCCGTTGGTCCCGGTTGTTACTCCAACCGCTTTAGCCCACCAACCCGCATTGGGCCCGCGTGGTGGTTTTATGGCCCAAACTCCTCATGTGTTTCTTCCATGTAGGAAGGCCTGTGCCCAGCAGTGGGACGTATATAGGCTGGTGATGATGATACGTTTCGTAAATAAACGTACGCTGCAAAATTGGTGAGTTTTTTTTTATTAATGTTTTAAAATTTGAGTTGAGATTAAAACTCAAATAACATAATCATATTGTGAGAAAAGGCCGGTGCCTTTTGATAGACGTAAATACTGTTGTTTATTTATCTCGCATTCCCGTTACGTAAAATACTTAATGCCTGTAATAATATATCGCAGAGATACCGCTTACGCTGGCTTCATTAAGTATCGTGCAGGTCAGTTATAGCTAATGACCTAATTTGCGGCAAACAATGAGACCTTATATTGCCATCAATAGCTGCGATTGTTCGTAATACGAGTGTATTTAGTAAAGCGTATGGATTAACTTGTAATTACTCTAAAGAGTTATTGCTTACGCCATTGAGATAAACTGATGATCCATAACGGCTTTGCTTTGTTTATTCCCTTTTCTTGCTATGCGGGTCAATGAGCTCTTTATCCGTATAATTATCACAGCGATATTAATATTGATATGTTTACTTGGTCACTTTCAACATTCTAATCTGAAGGAGACTTCTGTGGGTCAATTCTGCTATTTATTTCCCTAAACGGATCGGCTGCGGTTCGGTATCGTTACCAATGCGATTGTAATACAAAAAGGTATTCCACTAACATTGCATATAAAGCCGTAATGCTAACGAAACGCTCTCGGTTGGTTCAACTTCGGCTCGATAATATTGTTAGCAATATTGCAAGAAACAAATATATTTTGGCTTAGTGACTAGACAGTTGTTAATTTTGGACAGTTCGAACAAAGAACTATCGATGCGTTTCGGCTGCCACAAATGTTTAATATTTAGCAGAATACGAAACAATGATTGAACCGAACGGTTCGCATTACGTGTTTGTTAGTAGAATACCAAACTGATGCGTTTCAGTTACGTTTCGATTGCGTTCAGTTAGCAGAATACAAAAACGTTGTAACTTAAGTGTTTCCGATTCGTTCCAGATCAAAATACAGTAGCAGAATTGAGGGGCTGTTCTCTTTTTGCCAATATCCTCTTTTTTTCGGGGAGGAATCCGCTTACGGACCTACCCGCCGGTAAGTAAGCGACAAGCGTGTATGCCTGATGTGAGGGTCGCCGCCCGGTGCCTGATGGTAACGGCACTGAGAATTCCCACTAAAACTCCCGATAACTCCACTGCCCTTAGCAGTGGGAGCCTGGGCTCTGCAGAAGCAATTTAACCAGCCTACCCCCGGAAAATCCGGCCGGGTTCGGTGCTGATTGACATTGCTATTCCAGGTGATCTTTTTCAGCAAATTAAAATATTTTTCGCCGCTTCTACTAGACAACATTTATGGAAATGATAAGGTAAGATGGACTCTTACAAAAATATCTCTACAAATTAATGGTCCTCGAGAACTGGCCCAAGCGCATGGAAACTTTTACTATCTCCTTTAGTTTTTATTGATACTCAAAAGAATAAAAGCCAATTTCCAAAACTCTCGAATAAGAAAGACCTTTACAGAAAGAAAACAGTAGTATTGGAGAAGTGGAACTTGTTTTGCTACCAACACAATGCCCTTGTATTATAATATAAGCGTCTGTAGGCTACGGTACCGCTTACAATCAGGCCAGACGATTGTTTGTTTACCTCTCATAACATGAAAAATCAATACACGAGTAATTGACGTTCATTTAAAACAACTATTAATTTGGGGGATGTTGCTGACATTATCCTTGTTATAATAGTAATTTGTCTAAAAACCTGAATATTAGGTAACAAATAGGTACAAAAGAGATGTTTGATTTTCGGCTATTAACATGTATACATTAAATAATGACAAAAAATTATTCAAACCTAAATACAAATTAATTTGCGTGATATTTTCGGCTGTTAAACCATGTACAAAAATATTTTAAATCATTCATAAAAAATTAAAGAGGCCATATTAAGACATCTCTATAATCTATGGCCATATTTCTAAAACGTTCGGAAAAACGTTTGCTCTTAGTCTAGGACTAGGAATTAAGGACTAGGATCAAGATTCAATAGTAGGATGTTTCTTAGTTGCCTCGCGAAGATTCAACATTATTAATATTTTTTCGTGCAACTATGATATATAATTCCAGTTCACTCACGTCTCTCATAAATCCGATATAGCTTCATTACAGATCGCTTTTGTATGATGGCTAGAAAATATTTCCCATTCCAACTCGATTTCATTTATTTTAAATTGTTTGCGAGCTCCGGTTGCTTTCAGACCGCAAACTAAGCTCGCTTAAGCTCAGCTGACTCAAACTAAGCTCTAAATCATAGCCAAACAAATTTTCAACGCCGACAAGGAAATCTGTTACACGGTATCAGACCTTACTTCCATTTCTTTAAATACCAAAGTGATTTTTGTGTAACGGGGACTTAGAAATGTATAGTAATATAAATTATATTTGACCGGCATGTTGAAGTAAGTATCTCAGTAATAAATTATACGAAAATACAACGCGTATGATAGCTGACAGTATTTTCTATTACATCAATTGTAAGCGGCAAAGTGAATATTAAATTTTTCGTAATGTCTTAGTTGAAAAAATACTTCAGTGGCGACCACGGACTAGAAGACGCAGCATAGCCAGGACTCCAATAAGGTGAGCCGACGGTGTGGTGAAGGTCGCAGGTAGCCGATGGAAGCGTGCAGCCCAGGATCCATCGTCGTAGAAATTCTTAGGGTTCTTTGTCTAGCAGTTGATGTGTTTCGGCTGAATGAAGATGATGATTAATCACTTTGTTAACTATATTTAGTTATACATAGCTTAGAAAGTTTGCTTTCTACGAGAAATCATTTTTTCCATTTCGTGGGTCATCCAGCTTTAATTTGATATTGACGTTATTGAATTAACCTTTGAATTCTTCGTTTATCTTGTCTTAGTTATGATGTATAACTGTTTAACCGCCTCCGTTGTTTAGTGGTTCAAACTCGTAAGGGCATAAAGTTTCTGCTCTGTTTGGTTGGTGTTAGGGCTTTTCTGAGCCTGGCTAGCTACCATCTGACGTAGGTCTGACGCCATGATAACAATGTTAACAGCATTTTGTGTTCCGTCAGTTGGAGATAAGATCGCCAGCCCTTATAGAAAAATATGTTTCTTATAAACCATAAAAACGACCTTTGTGTAATACTCGGTGAGCCTTACCATAAAATAAATTTAATCCAATATCTCCGATATTGGTTGTATGATTACGAATGGTAACTGCGGTTCGCTTAATATAATATGAACCGGGTGGAAGAGATAAATATTTTTTCATGGTTCGTGGACCACGAAATGTTTTATGAAATCTCGCAAAGGTTGACACAGATTATTTTTTTAATACTTCAGACGACAAAGGTGGCATCAAAATAAGCATCATTAAGAGCTTTTGTTATGACTACGAGATAATGGCAAAATATTGATAATAATTGTATATAAATATTAGAAATATAGTAAATGAACGTGCAACCATCCATGACTCGTATACAAATGGTCTCAGCATACAAACATCTACTTCTACCGGGATTCGAACCCGGGAATTCTAACTGAGTAGCTTGTAGCAAGGGGTACAGAGCACTTGGATAGCCGGTTGTAAATGGTATAAAGTATGAAAGACAGATCAATAAAGTTTTTTGCTTTCTGCTGTTGGTATAAATAGAAGTTTGACGTTATAGTGTTGCCATTATATTGATAATTATAAAACTGTCATTTATCACCAGAAAGTATTTTGTACGGGAAAACAACAAAAAAATAATGAAAATGAATTGAAAAATAATGTTTTATTTCTATTTCCCTAACTTAAAAACCACTGTACAAACCTACTCATAGCCGGGACTCCATATAAACCTGAAACACTTCCTTTAGTAAGGTATATAGGATCTCATAAATATTTCAGGTAATACAAATTAACTATTATTGAGAGTGTTAATTACTTGAATGCATTTCCCCTTAACCTAAACACAGACTTAGTATGAGGAAACAATATTATTGCCAAAAATAATAATTGTGCTAAGGTCTATATAACAACTGATAGGGAAAAAGCCTTTCAATTCCCCTCTAACCCATAAACAACCGACGTCACAGCCAGATGCACAAAAACCCATGCGGCCCTCATTGGCTATGATCCAATTTGGGTAAGAGTTCGTAGCCTTGAACTTATATGCAACACTATTAAGGTTTATTTATCCACTGTTTCGGGGCCCGAGTTTCATTCATGAAGAAAAATATTAAATATTAATCATCAAAATTCATTTCGAGAACAAAGAAAAGTATGATAAGTAATTTAGTAATCAACTATAATAAGTTTCCGCTAAAAGCAACAGCTAATAATCACAATCATATTTACCCATTCTAGATAATTTTCCGATTTAAGAATCGAGCGGTGTTCCAGTGAAAGCTACATTAGAAATAACATTGATTTCCATTGATCACCTTAGTCTTAATCCTATAGCATCGTTCAAAAATACTGAACTGCAACATAAAGTGCTGTATAAGAAGCTCTACGTTCTCGAACAATAAATTACTGTTCAGTTTTTCAAGGTTATAGTGTGACAAAATATATGGGAGCGACGAATGCCTAGTGTGCGCTTGTTTCAATACCAAGAGAGGCGCACATTTTGTTTCCATATACTTTTTATTTCATTTTGACATGGCAAACACGCGATCCACCTGATGGCTTCCTTCAATTACCTACGGTATCCGGCAGGTCTTCACGCAATGTCCTTTGAAAATTTCAAATCAGTAAGCAGAAGTGTTATCGACCGTAGCAGTAGCATTAGTAACTATAATCTAATCTGTGGCAGCAGTGTTTTTAAAAATGAATCCGTTTCATTATGGAGCCAAGCAGATACACGTGTTCCTTTATCTTTGCCACATGAAGCTATCTTAACTTACTCTTAATTTTGTTACTTTAAAGAATGGATATCTTAATTGCCGTATTTTAAGATGCAAGCAACAAAATGGTCAGGACCATTTTAGCCAACTACCCATAAAGTATAGATTCTGGCGATCTCACTCAGTAAACAATTAATTTGCAATATTTTGTACTGAGGACGTAATATCATCTTGACAATAACCGCTTCGTCTAAGTCTTTCAAAACATTAATAATGGCTGAGTTGCTGCATAAATTTATAAGCCTAGTAAATACAGTTTCATTAAATTGCTTTCTGTTTAAGACATTTCAGATCTTTGTGGTATCTTCTTCATCTGTAAGTGCTATGTAATGAATGAACTGAGTAGATTGTAATTCTATTAATGAATAAATTATCACCAAAATACTCATGCTCAAATTGAGTTTAAATCTCCTTTGGATACGATTTCGGAAATATTTCGTTCTGAATGCTGAGCACTTTACATTAATATTCAAGAGTTATGTATGTAGCTCTCCACAGCCGCACTTGGAGAAATTTATATTTTATATTGGTTGCACTAACCCCTGAAATGAAGTATATCTTGATACTAATAATTTAATATGAAGATATTTCTATTGAGAACCAGGAGTAGTTTCAGGAGTAGAAGAAATAACCAATTTCGAAAAAATGTTATGAAGGACATACTTTTATTAATTACATATTTTTTTTATTTTATAGCCTCATTTTGAATTCCTTTATATCTGTTATATCTTAGTATTGTTTACTAATACAAAAGCATGGAGATAAATTATTTTCAATATATTTTTCAATCGTTTTTATTTTCAGATTTTCTCTCAACTTTATATTAGATGAGTGAATTTTATTCTCGTTACCATTACGTATAAGATATTTTTTATGAAATTAATTATAAATTGAATTTGCTTTTGTAACTAGAAAATACTCCATTTGAGCATTTTCAACACATCGCAGAACATTTTTCCAATGTTTCAACTACAGTATCTTCCCCAGATGTGCAATTGTCTATTATATTACATTCCCTCGCTGTCCTGTTGGCTCAGATCCAAGATCGCCTGCCAAATGAGGAGGAGTATATACTATCAGCTGTTTCAATCGATATCTTGATTTGAAGCGTAACTTTCTGAAGCAAATTTGAACGTGTTTTATAACTTGGTGTTCAAGTAGAAACAAGTTTTTATGCATCTATCAACAGAAGTGGAAATGGTTTTTGTTTTTATGATTGTCTTTACTTGCAATGATCTACGTTTTCTTACTAGGCTTGCTATCATACATCATGTTTTAACACTGATTTTAACGCGATAAATAAATACCTTTACTAAGTGGTAGGCGCATAGTAGCAGGGTCGCCTGGGTAGGTACCACCGCCTTTCTTATTTCAGCCGTGTAACAGTTCGCTGTGTAATTACTGGGCATGGACGGCATTTCATCTTAGGCCTCAGGATGACAACGCACCTGCAATATCAAGTGATTTTTCCTTGTTAGTGCAGGTGTCTTTATGCGGCGGCGACCGCTTACCTTTTTGATCGACGTAGGTAAATCGTTTATGATGCAACGCAAAAGTTTTAAATCTAAGTAAAAATATTCAAGTTCGATCAGTAAAAACAACAAATTTTCAACTTCATAGTACACACGACAACACATCAAGTGTAACAGTTGCACTTCGAAAGCCGCCTCTATTACGAACGGAGTAAGGGCGGTCTCCAGGTCAAACTGTTACGCTTGATGTGCTGTCGACTGTACATTTACAACCGGCTGTCCAAGTGGTCTGTACCCCTTGCTACAAGCTACTCAGTCAGAATTCCCGGGTTCTAATCCCGGTACAAGTAGATTTGTATACGAGTCATGGATGGTTGTACGTTTATTTACTATATATACATCTAATATTCACATACAATACTACGAGTCGCTCCTTAAAAAACAGTATTTAGATTGCCGATCCCGACTATAAATTCGGCATTCGCTGGAAAATTTGGCGACTTTATCCAAGCGCGAGTCTACAATGCGGTTTTGCGGTGTGGTATCTTGTTCTGTTTACAGGGAAAAAAAGATTCTGACAACCTGGCTATTATCACTGGATTATACCTCCACGGAAGATCTCCTACGTTGATGACTAGTATCTAATATCTAAGTAATTTCATGTTTTATATCATTTATATAATATTTTGTATAGTAAGGGTTTCAATTATTTTTTATTTAATTTAATGTTATCTGATGCAGTAAATTAAACAATGTATATGGTTCGCCAAGATACAGGCTTAGCCTAGTTTGGGGACCTCTGTCTAAATATAATATTACTGCATTTTATGACTGCACTGTTACTTTTTGTTTATTTATGTTTGTATGTTTCAAATGTTACTACTGTGTAATAAAATTTATTATTATTATTATTGATCATTTATCAATATTTCTCCAATATCTCGTATCTATAACACAAACTCTTAATAATGCTTATTTTGATGCCACGAGCTTATTTGTCACCTTTGCCGTCTAAAGTATTAAAAAAGTAGACTGTGTCAACCTTTGCGAGATTTCATAAAACATTTCGTGGTCCACGAACCATGAAAAATTATTTATCTCTTCCACCCGGGTCATATTATATTAAGCGAACCGCAGTTACCATTCGTAATCATACAACCAATATCGGAGATATTGGATTAAATTTATTTTATGGTAAGGCTCACCGAGTATTACACAAAGGTCGTTTTTATGGTTTATAAGAAACATATTTTTCTATAAGGGCTGGCGATCTTATCTCCAACTGCCGGAACACAAAATGCTGTTAACATTGTTATCATGGCGTCAGACCTACGTCAGATGGTAGCTAGCCAGGCTTAGAAAAGCCCTAACACCAACCAAACAGAGCAGAAACTTTATGCCCTTACGAGTTTGAACCACTAAACGACGGAGGCAGTTAAACGGTTATACATCATAACTAAGACAAGATTAACGAAGAATTCAAGGGTTTATTCGATACACATCAATATCAAATTAAAGCTGAACGACCCCACGAAATGGCAAAAATGATTTCTCGTAGAAAGCAATCTGTCTAAGCTATATATAACTAAATATAGTTAACAAAGTGATTAATCATCATCTTCATTCAGCCGAAACACGTCAACTGCTAGACAAAGAACCCTCAGAATTTCTACGACGATAGATCCTGGGCTGCACGCTTCCATCGGCTACCTGCGACCTTCACCACACCGTCGGCTCACGTTGTTGGAGTCCTGCATATGCTACGTCTTCTAGTCCGTGGACGCCACTGAAGTATTTTTCCAACTAAGACATTACGAAAAATTAAATATTCACTTTGTCACTTACATTTGATGTAATATAAAATACTGTCAGCTATCATACGCGTTGTATTTTCGTATAATTTATTACTGAGATACTTACTTCAACATGCCGGTCAAATATAATTTATATTACTGTACATTTCTAAGTCCCCGTTACACAAAAAGGTCTTTGGTATTTATAGAAATGGAAGTAAGGTCTAATACCGCGTAACAGAGTTCCTTGTCGGCGTTGGAAATGTGTTTGGCTATGATTTAGAGCTTAGTTTGAGTCAGCTGAGCTTTAGCGAGCTTAGTTTGCGGTCTGAAAGCAACCGGAGCTCGCAAACAAATTAAAATAAATGAAATCGAATTAAAATGGGAAATATTTTCTAGACAATAAACAAAAGCGGTCTGTAATGAAGCTATATCGGATTTATGAGAGACGTGAGTGAACTGGAATTATGTTTGTTTTGTTTCTGGAGGCAACTAAGAAACATTTTCCATAATCTTGATCCTACTTTCAATACTACCGTTATTCTAGTTTTTTGATATGTCACAGTTGACTAATCAATAAAGTTTTCTACAAAATCCATTAACGTAAATGCAAGCAATTTTCTCGATAGAAAAACTGACGCTTATATAGAACCCAAACTAAGTTTTAGGGAGCAATGAACTATTCAAGTCAATCTCAAAAAACTTTATCAAAAATAATTTAGTTTTTTAATAAATGCATTACTTCCTCTTTAATGCTCATGTCTTTTTCCTCTCGCTGAGAAATTATATCTCTATCCCCCTCTGTCTCGGCTGAAACAATGTTCTCGAGGTATCGCCATAATAGAAATTAACTGAGCATTCAGAGTGCTCAAAAATGACTAGCACGTTTTACAAAAGCAACCGTATTACAACAATTTTAGAATCGTCTTTCACTTGTTAAAGATTAAGGTGATACTGCAAGCAACTTACGATTCTATTCTATCATTGTATTATTAGAATTGCTTTTCTGTAACTTCGCAGAAATTTTTCATCCCGATAGCAGTTCAGCCCCCTTATTCTCAACTATCGGAAAGGATTCGAATTTCGGAATGTATATAACTATACCTGTCATTGTTTATCGCAGTGCGTCAAAGTGAGACGGATGTGACTTTTCGAATCGAATCCGTGATCCGACAAATTTAGAATAAGGGGGCAGATGATTCTAATGATATCTGTAAAAAATCGAGTAATAGTCGGGTGTAAAACGTTAGTAAGTATAACATCTCATTGAACGCGAGTTAAATCCCGCAAAGTGGTTTTAAGCCATTTTAAATTAAACCGTAAAAAACTTGAAATCGAACACGTAAAAATCAGTTACTAATTTTTCCTACACGTGTACCTCCTACTAGTGTATTTTATTCAGCTTCTTCGGCTTTAGTCGCTCTATTTCATCCTCAATAGTAAAATTTATAGTCACACTGAAATTCTAATTTGATTCTAATAATAGTCTTCCTTTGAGTTGTGTTGCCAGATTCAAAGGAGATAATAAAAGTGTCTATGGGATTTGGGCTAGTTAATGAGCTGTATTTTTGGTACAGTTATCTTTAAAAGAACCCAACTTACTATAAAATTTCCAAAAATCTTGGCTGATTGAAGCGGCAAAAAAATTTTTTAATTAGATAAAAAGCATCACAGAGGGCGCCTTTTTGAAGAAAATAAAATGTCAATGTCATATAACAATTTGCTGTTTAACGATTTTATGTTGAATAATGTTGTTTATTTTTCACAGCCAGGGTCCAACAATTTCGAAAAACAACAAAAACATTTCAAGTGTACTCAAACATTCACCGTCGATAATACGGACTGACAATTTGAATAAATGTCAATATGGTAATATAATAAGGTATTTTAGAGGCATTATATAGTTTTGAATTTATGTTAAATAGCATGTAACAGCATGAGTTTGTGGCAACTATTACATAATGAACATGCTGTCAACACTATTTAAGGGTAGTATCTAAAACAAAACTGTTAACCTCAAATGTTACAAATGTACTGATAACTATCTGTTTGTTTTGCAAATAAATAAATATGACATTAAAGTCGACTTTTAAACAGCGTTATTGTGGCTACGGACTATTTTCTTTTGGGCACTTTTATGACCTTTAAATTGCCATTTTAAACAATACTTCTTTTATTACGTTATTTTCTTGCAATAAAATAAAAGAGTTTTGTGTTATTTAATAAAAACCATGTTATTCGTCTACAATCTGACATGGTGCTTATGAGCTGGCCCAAAACCTTACCGTCCCCTTTGAGGTAGACTTAACGATGTTTCTGGACCTTTCCACTTTACGTTTGGTTACAAATTAATGAGGCACTTTTCAATTAATTCTCGGGAAGACAGACTCTAAATCAAAAGGGATTATTTTTTCCTTGCCGCGAAAATATTTTAGGCACAGATTGAATTGCTTTTACGGCTTATGCTGATTCATTGTAGCTTTTATCCGTTAAAATTTATCTGTAAGCTTTGATATTAGATCTGCCTACTTTTCATCGTCACAGGGTTAGTGTGTAACAGCGTTATATGAGAGTTAAAATGTTTCATTAGTCATACAATTCCGAATAGAAACACATTTAGGTGCGGATTAAGATCACGCATGTTAAAATTTTCATTAGACAACGAATGTTTTGATTACTTTAGCAATTATTAAATTTAGTCAATCACTGGTGAACCTCAAGGGTGCAAAATAAGCATACCTACGGCGCACGGAAGTTTATTGCTGACAACATAAAACCGACTCCAAAAAACTGAAAATGATAAAATAATTAAATTTTAGTAGTTAGGTACTCATCCCCTAGGAACATATTTTTGGAGTTGGTGCTAAGTTGTTTCCAGAAACCATAGATAGTTAAGCACCGACTGCAAAAATATGTTCTTATGGGGTGAGTACCTAACTACTAAAATTTCATTATTTTATCATTTTCAGTTTTTTGGAGTCGGTTAAAATTTTTGTTTAATTTTTTTTTCACGAATTTTATTGATAACTTTTGAAGGTCAAAGCTAGATGGGTGACCGTCGACTTATATTGTTTTCTACTATCGTATCATTTCACAAAAATTCATAGGAAAGCAAATATCCGCAACTTCGCATACGTAGACGTCTTAAATTTTCCAGTTTTTTTGATTTAAAAACCAAAGTACGCAATAGATTTTCAAAAAAATTTTATAGGACCAAATGGAAACTATTCCGCATCGAACAAAAAAAAATCATCAATAACGGCTCACCCAGTCAAAAGTTCTGAGGTAACAAACATAAAAAAAACATACAGACGAATTGATAACCTCCTCCTTTTTTTGAAGTCGGTTAAAAAGAAACAAAGTAAGGTTGAATGGTCGACTTTATTTTAGGTGTCCACTTTAAACTAAAGATCCCATAAAGTTGTATAAGTAAAGCATATAATTTTGTCATCAGATGGCGCGATGCGGAGCGAGGTAGAAGCACGCGGGCGTGGCACGGAGTCAGCGATCCTCTACGAGCTCCACTCGACGCTGGCACCCCCTGCCGCGCCCGAACACCACTGGCAGCACACGCTCCTGCTCATCCTCAAAGGCCTCATCTTCACCATCATCATACTTGGCGCGATCTTCGGCAACGCCCTCGTCATTATATCAGTCCACCGGCACAGAAAGCTACGCGTACTCACCAACTATTACGTCGTCAGCCTCGCCGTCGCAGACATGCTCGTCGCTCTTTGCGCGATGACCTTCAACGCCAGCTCCGAACTCACAGACGATTGGCTCTTCGGTCCTTTAGTGTGCGATATCTACAACTCTCTCGACGTCTACTTCTCTAGCGCGTCTATTCTTCATCTTTGCTGCATATCTGTAGATAGATATTACGCTATCGTTAGACCATTGGAATACCCTGTCACTATGACACATAGAACAGTCTGTTTTATGCTTGCAAATGTCTGGCTTTGGCCGGCGTTTATCAGCTTTGTTCCAATATTAATGGGCTGGTACACAACTGAGCAGCACCGACAGTACAGAAAAGCACACCCTGATGTCTGTAACTTTCAAGTCAACATGGTCTACGCAATAGTCTCATCAAGCGTGTCTTTCTGGATACCGAGCCTTGTTATGATATCAATGTACTGCAGGATATTTAGAGAAGCTATTAGACAAAGAGAAGCGTTGACGCGAACATCATCAAACATTTTACTAAACTCTGTGCATTTGAAACATACTTCACATAACGCACACCATTCACATTACTTGCATCCTGATAGAAGACCTTCCGACATAAGTCCAAATTATAGTACCTTCACAGAAGTAGGTCCAGAAGAGACAGAGTTTGGAGGGGAGGTTGTGATGTCTTTAGCAGATATATGCCCCAGTAAAGAGGCAAGTCCGAGGAAGTCTGTGAACGTGAGCTGTGATACGGCGAGTTCTGGATACTGTTCTGGAGGGTCTAACAAGAGATCGTCCAGTGGACAACCTCCAGCGGGCTGGAGGCCTAGTTGTTCTTCAACAGTAGCTACAAGAGATTTGGCTAAGGCTGCAACGGAGCTCAATGCCCAAGGTAAGAAAGTAAATGTACTATCGAGCAAATAGAATCATAACTCATAGTAGAATCTTATCAATGTTTTTATTAAATTTTAACTTGGTTGCTCTCAGCCTTCATCTCAAGGTCTCTGATAAGTGATGATGAGCCCGAGGATAATTGCGAGTTACATCCGGATTTCTGAATGCATAGGAACTAGATTTCTTTACTTTCCAACTGTCTGACTTATGTAAGATGGTGGTAGTTAGCCAGACGGACATAGAAGACCTACCACCAACCAAACAAAGCAGAAAATGCCCCCATAGGACTTGAACCATTTTTGTGGCTTTTCCCACTAGACCACTAAGGCGGTTTAAATAATAGAATTGGCATATTGTCAATTCAATAAATGACAAGGTTCTACAATGACTCAAGATTCTCTCTGTTCGATTGTTACGTATATTTATATTTACTAAGTCTTTCTAAAAATGTTACCTGTTTATTATAAAGTAGTGTACAATAAGCACCAGAATTATCTGAACTTTTAGAGTCCTTAAAGATGAATATGTCGTTTTAGAAAAGTAGCCGTATTACTACAGCCTTAGAGTCCACTTTCATTTGTTAGAGACTTAAATGATGCTTGAAATACACACGGTTCTATCTTAAAATAGAGTTGGTTTTCGTAACTGTGGATATGTTTTTCATTGCTCTGAGAGCTCAGATGATAAAGACGGACAAAATAAGTAGGAAATTATCCGATATTTAGTGTGATGGATGTTTGTTTCTGAATAAAATTTAGTCATTACCACTCATTACTTCCAAATGAATTAGATAAGTACGTGCTAACTAATTTGGGTTTGAAAGACTAACTGACGAGTGGTCTGTGCCCCTTATTATAGGCTCCTCGGTAGTCCAGGGGTCGAATCCCGTTAGGGGCATTTGTTTTTATGGTGATTGAGAAAGATTTATTCACGGGTTGTGGCGGTTTTATGTTTATTTAGTATATATAGGATATTTAATTAATTATTTGATTTTATATTTTTACATATTATTATTATCAATATTTCTTCGTTATCGAGTATCCATTTCGCAGCCGTCTGCTTAAACTAGCCTCTCAATTGGACTACTAAGCCGTTAATAAAACTCCGGTATTCAATGAAACTAGACGCCTAGGCGGGCGGGTTAAATCTAATAGCTTTGGTGTGCTTGTTTATGGGATTTGTAGGATGAAGGGTTTTTTATGATCACTTATAACCAAAATCGTTTTGGTTATAAGTCGTCATAAAAAATAACCGTGAACCTACCAATCACACCAAAACTTTTCAGGACAAGAGGATCCGCCAAGGCATCTAATTGTGTGGACTTTAAATACGCTAAGTTGTTAAACGTTGAGTAATTCTGGTTCAATTAGCTATCACCCTAAACATTTAATTGAAAGCCGTTTAAGTAACGGCCTAGGTATTCAATAAAGTGGCTAATCAAACCAGATGGCGGCGACATCCATAACACAAACCCTTAATGATAGTTTGGGCTAGATAATGGCTCTCATGTGAATGTTTGATTTGTGCGTACTTAATTGTAACAATAACAAATAAAAAAGAAAACGATGAAAAAAATATATTATTATGCTCCAGGCGGGAATCGAACCCACGTCTCCCGGGGTCCTGCCAGACGCGATCAACACTAAAAACGTTACAAAAAAAGAAAGCGATGAATAAATTGGCCGGTTACACCTAATGCTCCGGAGGCGTAGTGCTGGTCGCGTCTGCCTGGACGGGAAGCGCGGGTTCGATTCCCGCCTGGAGCATATAATTTTTCATTGTTTTCTTTTATAATTGGTACTATAATAAAAAATTTCTTCTGTTCCAGTAACCTATATTATTACGATAGATTATCTTCTATTAATGTGAAAGCCATTATTCAGAAATATAGGTGGATTCAATATCTCTTTCATCACTGTTAAAGCGAACTGGGTCTGAAATCATTTGATTAACATAATTACGTGATGCTCCATATAAAAGATATTTCAGCTTCATTATAATAATTAACTTTTGTGTCGTTTTATATCCAAATCACGAGGCATCCTTGGCATAATTTCGGTATGAAATATGTATATACTTTATTAAGATGTTGACGTAATATTTTTATGAAGGTAAAGAGATAATTATATTTAGCTATTTTCAAAAGTATTCATCGTTAAAAAAATATTTTGACCTTATTTCTAACAAGACGAATAGAAACGGATTTTTCTGCACATAATTAGTAATTATTTTGTTACAAAAATCTCTGCTAAATCTTTCTGTTTTTTTTTTAAATATCACCCATGTGGTAATCAAGCATACGGCCCACCTGATGGTAAGCGGTTATCGTAGCCTATGGACGCTTGCAACACCAGGGGTATCACTTGCGCGTTGCCTACCCTGTTAAAACATTTTGAACACCTTTTTGAAAAGCTGTACTCATTCGAGATAACCTCTGCAGGGAGGTCATTCCACAACCTCAGCGTACGCGGGAGAAAGTTTCTCTGAAACCGCACAGTACGAGAACATTTTAGATCCAACGTGTGAGGATGAATCCTCAGAACACACTCCGTTATACACACGGTAGAACACACATAAGGAAGCAAGATCTCCTTAGGCTTAAGGGTTCAATACCGCTTGTGAGCTCGAGACATTTATTCCCATAAAACCTCAACAGTTTTCGGGTCGGACAAGGGTTTTTTACACAATAATTGTTCAAAACTGTTACTGTATAAGTCTCAAGTCAGACCCCATATGAAGTACTGCTGCCATTTATGGGCGGGAGCGCCTAGATACCAGCTTGGACCATTTGACGTGCTCCAAAGACGCGCAATGAGAATTGTCGACGATCCTGAGCTCACAAGCGGTATTGAACCTTCAAGCCTAAGGAGAGATTTTGTCTCCTTGTGTGTGTTCTACCGTTTGTATAACGGGGCGTGTTCTGAGGAATTATTTGACATGATACCCACGGCTTTTTTTTATCATCGCACCGCTCGCCATCGGCAGGGAGTTCATCATCACAAATTGGAACCAAAGTGGTCGCGTACTGTACGGTTTCAGAGAAACTTTCTCCCGTGTACGCTCAAGTTGTGGAATGAGCTCCCTGCAGAGGTTTTCTCGAACTAGTACAGCATGGGGTTCTTCAAAAAAGGCGTGAAAAGGTTTTTACAGAGTCGGCAACGCGCAAGTGATACCCCTGGTGTTGCAAGCGTCCATAGGCTACGGTAACCGCTTACCATCAGGTGGGCCGTATGCTTGATTGCCACCTTAGCAGTATAAAAGAAGTCGGTTAAAAAACATGGCATGGCCCCCCCTAGGAAAAATCTCTAGCTACGCCAATGGTCGCTGGTCGCCGTTACGCGTGGCCTACTTAGTACATTTCCATACATTTGCTTTCATTCAGGCGAATAGATGCGCGAATATTCGCCGCGGCGAATTTCCCGCGGCCAGGCCGTTAGTTTACCACCCTGTATACTAAGGAGTTAATTTGTAAAATAAATTTGGTAAATAAATTTATTTTGTATTATTTTTATCTAATCTCCGTGATAATTCCTTATTTAGACAAAAAGTCGTGCAAGTTTATAAATAGTATACTAAAAATTATAATATCTAAGGATAGCAACAAAAAGAATGCCACAAAGCACTCATTTCTTAGTAAGAAATATTAAGAACAGAAGTCTTTTAAATAAAATTCTTCCAAGCAATAACACGTGCTGTGACGTGCCTCGTGCTCACAATATAACGATTCTAATTTATAATTCATACAATTTCCAAGGCACAAACCTTGAAAGACGTGCAGTGTCGCATTTTCAATGACATTGGATAAATCAATGGTTTCACTGCATAGTAGCAAAGAGTTTGAGCATCCCAACAGTCCATACAATATTATAAATACGAAAGTAAGTCGGTCTGTGTGTCTGTTACCTTTTCACGCTTAAACTGCTAAATCAATTTAGATTAAAGGAGATGTTTCATATCCGCCCAGGCATATGTACACTATTTCAAGAAATCAGGAATAATCTCCTGAATCAGAGAAAAATGCTAATAATTCATTTTCATTCTTGGTATGTATACACAAAAGTAAAAATATTTCCTCAATTTCAACGTTATTCAATATGGCAATAAAGCGGGCGATACAAAACGTCTCCAAAGTGACATAGGCATAGATTTTTGGAGCGGTAAACAACGACATCTACGCGAGAGGCCACTATGTATTCTCTTTAAGTTACAGTCAAAATTTATACCTCTTACAAATCGTAGGAATGCAATTAGAAACAACGATATTATTGAAAGTGCTAATTATAAGTTTCTGCTTGTGTTTCATAACGAATATAAACTTGCATCCTTAATAATTATAATCTTAACTTTTGATAATTTACTGAATTTTATTTTGAATATATAATAAACTAGTAAGTGCCCGCGTAGATGTCATCACGGCAGAGGGTATCATGTCTTTTTCCAATATGTAATCTATCCACATGCCAAATTTCATCTAAGTCGGTTTGTTCAGGCGTGACATACATACAATTGAGCTATTTTCACATTTAAAATATATATCAACCACTTCGTTTTACTTTTAAAATATAGAGCTGGAGCTAAAACTATAGTAAAAACTTAAAATATTTACAACAATAGGTGCATTTGGCATGTTTTACGACTTGATAAATGAGTGAAAAAAGCAAATCTGTGTTTAGTTTCTGCTGAAACATTAATTACATTTTTAGAGAAACGGGCGATTAAAAAAAAATTATTGATTTAAAATCAAGTATCTTATTAAATTACCTTTGTAAAGAGGTATATCACATTGCTGTTCAAAATTATTCGGAATAAAAGCCCAAAAAGACTGTGTCCAACCCTTATATTTTTGCTAAATATAATTGTAACAGATGCATTTAACAGATAAATTTAATTTGTAAATTATGAAATGAGGTTGATCATCAAAAAGATAACACTCTTTTAGTGAATAAATGCTTCACAAATACTAAAAACCGGCCAAGTGCGAGTCGGACTCGCGCACGAAGGGTTCCGTACCTATAAACAAGCGTCTACCTGTTGCCGTTATCAATTACAAACAAAAAAATCACGTTTGTTGTATGGGAGCCCCCTTTAATATTTATTTTGTTTTGATTATTAGTATTTGTTGTTATAGCGGCAACAGAAATACGCCATCTGTGAAAATTTTAACTGTCTAACTATCACGGTTCATGATATACAGCCTGGTGACAGACGGACGGACGGACGGACAGCGGAGTCTTAGTAATAGGGTCCCGTTTTACCCTTTGGGACCCTAAAAAGTAATAACTAACTTAGCATTTTAGCCTTTACTGCGCACAGTGTGACAGAGAATCTTATCTGACAACGGATAAACATTTTTAGACCGCGATTGTACAGTCGACGGCACATCAAACGTAACAGTATGACCTTGACGCCGCCCTTACTGCGTTCGTAATAGAGGCGGATTTCGTAGTGCACTGTCGCACTTAATGTGCTGTCGTGTGTATCTACCGCTATATTAATAGCATCATCAATTATTGACAGTATACATTAATAGCCATCAATATTTATATAAATAGTGTAACACACATATCGATTACGGGCTCATGAATATTAATGAATTTTGTTTCTAGGCCATAGAACAATGTCAGCTAATAACGATTTTTAATCTATTTTAGACGGAATCGATGTAATGGTCTTATCAATGATTCATGAAATCCTTGACATTATAACTCTTCGAGGATCAACTGAAGTAGACTTTACTATAACAAAAATATGTTTTTCTTGATTGCTCTATGATTGATCTAGACCTAAACACGCATTCAAAACTTTATCTTTGTGTTTCTATAAAGCTTTTTTATACAGGGTGCTGACGATACTAGGAAATAATATAACATTGGTTGCATTATTCTATTCCATAGAAATGTTATGAAAATATTAAACGAATGTGCTATATTAGTTCATAGAAATGATAACTATATCAAATTCATTTTATAATTTCATGCCATTTGTATGAAATTATATATCATTGGCTGCATTATTTCATAGAAATGTCGTGAAATTATTAAATTAATAAGATGTTTTTGATAATGGGAAACTATTTCTATGAACTAATATAGCCCATTTTTTAATTTATTGTCGTATTGACGCCACCACCCTGTATACAAAGTAACAAAAAATATATAAAAGTCATAATAAAAATGCCGATTGGCTGTTAATGTCACATTTTAATATAATAAAATAAATATTTAAGGGGGCCAAATTTTATATACTATATTTTTTCTTTAGTAGGAGGTAATGACACCTGGTTATGGCTTAGGGTTAATGAACTTTTAATAGAGCTGCGCTAAAATATCGATTTTTTTTATCAAAAATTATTCATTGTTCGGCAAGTTATAATTTTAGACTACAGTTGTCATATTACTATATTGGTTGTCATATTACTCTATTACTAAATAAAGATGGGTATTTTTGTAACATCTCTTATACAACTAGGTGATAAGCAAGGTGATAGCTCACAGCACGGCACGGCCTGGCCACGGGAAATTCGCCGCGGCGAATATTCGCGCTTCTATTCGCCCGAATGAAAACAAATGTATGGAAATGTACTAAACAGGCCACGCGTAGCAGCGACCGGCGACCTTGCCAGTCGCACCGCCGCCGTCGCCCATTCCGGTGGAACCCCGCCAGGGGAACGGGCGGCGCCGGCGGCGGTGCGACTGGCAATAGCGATTAATTCGCGGCGGGCGAGTATTTGATCCACCAGTCGCGTCGCCGCTGCCGCTGCCCGTTCCCGCGGCCAGGTCGTTAGAATAATGCAAAAGACGATTCTTTCGCTGTACTATTAGGGTTGCTTTTCGTAACCATTTATGAGCACTCTGAAAGCTCAAATAATTCTAATGCTGACTGTACACCGTTTGAGTGACACCAAACTATTTATCTTCTAAAAAATTCAATTGAAATTTTATCCTACCACTTATATTTAATTAGAAACGGCATTTTTCTTTAAAACAACTCTTTATTTTCAAAAAAACACTTTGAAAACTGACATCATATTAATACAAAAGAAAACTATCAAAATCTCATCTTGGAAAATGACTCCCACAGATTGAAAGAGCTATTAATTTGTCAATAGTTTAATCAAACCGTTGAACTTGCAAAGCTGGCTAATCGCATAATATCTAGAAGTTATTTCTAAATTAAACCAAGCCTTTAGGGTGTGTCTGTGAAGCTGATAAAGACGTATCGAGCGATTGTGGCCCTTAGCAACTTGTTGATAAGTAATTTGGCAGGTAATTTGAGATTGCTTTCAATTTTTAGCCCCCGACGAAAAAAAGGGGTGTTATAAGTTTGACGTGTCTGTCTGTCTATCTATGTCTGTCTGTGGCATCGTAGCTCCTAACCGAATATACCGATTTTGGATTTGTTTTGTTTTGTTTGAAATCTGACGTGATTAGGATGGCTTCTCAGCTATAATTTATGAAGAACAGTTCAGGCGTTTGATGACTATCAGCTCATTTTCTACATGATAAAAGGGTTTAACTAACTTTTACAGATCCAATTGATTTGAAATTTGGTCTACTGTCACCTCGGTGACATTCCATGACTTAATAATCTTGAGCTGACCCATACCATCAAAAGACTGCGGAATGCTTAATTGTTCAGAAACTTACAGCAGATATAGCGTGTTTGGGCTCATATGAATAGTCTCAATGAGATGGTGTTAGATAGACGATTAATAAGGCCGGGGGATACTAAATATTTTTAATTTTATATTTTATTAATCTTTCAAAATCAAAAGTATCTTTAGCTCAGAATTCTTTTGAATCGTCGAAATTCCTATCTGTTATTTCTAATATAAAAACAATGTTGCCTAACAATGTTACATCTGGAGCATAAAACTTTTTCATCGTTTTCTTTCTTTATTTGTAACTGCTACAATAATGTTGCGTCTATCTGCCTCAGCTTTTTAGTTGCGAAATGGGAGCCTGTGGGATTTTCGATAGCCGTCCTTACTTTAGGAATATATTATTAGGAAAATTATTTTTGCAGAATGTTAACGAATTATACAAATTATATTTACGGTACTGACGAGCTCCTAAGGAGCCTTTTATATGGCAATCAATAGCTCCCTCTCTGTCCAGCCGAAACAATAGCTCCCTCTCTGTCCAGCCGAAACAAAGATCACGACTTTGTTTCAGCTGAGACAGAGAGAGATAAAGATATAATTTGTCGGTGCGAGAAAAAGACAACCTAATTTAGTAATAAAAAAACTGATTTATCAATATTTTTTTTTTATAAATTCTAATAGTGTACCTATTACCTGCCTTAATATAATGATAGACAAAGTGGTGACAACATTTACAAAACGATATTAAATTAAACATTAGCTGCATTATTACATAGAAATGTTATGAAATTATCAAACGAATAAAATGAACTAGAAAGTTGCAAAAGATTTCTATGAACTAATATTGTCGTCACCATCCTGTATAATATTATATTACACGAGTACTTATAATATATTCTCGCACTCACACGTACCTACTATCTAGCCCAAAAGCATCATTAAGAGCTTGTATTATGGTTACTTGATAACGGAAAAACATTGATTATAGTATTTATATAAATATTAGAAATATACTTAATAAACATACAAACATCCATGACTCGCGAACAAATTTACGTACTCATCATACAAATATCAGCCCTCACCGGGGTTCGAACCCGGGACCCCCTGACGGAATAGCCTGTATAGTTGAAGTACGGACTACTCGGCCAGCCGGTCGTCCATACTTAGGTTAAATATTGTTCCGTTTTTATTTTGTCCGCGTCAATCTATACACCAAAAATTATTCGAGAGTTAGTTACCTTCGCTTTCCATCATCATCATTATACCTACCTGTGATGTCCACTGCTGAACAAAGGCCTTCTCCATCGCTTTCCAAATAAAACGGTTCTGCGCAGCCTGCATCCAACGGCTCCCCGCGACCCTGACCAGGTCGTCTGTCCATCTAGTGGGAGGCCGTCCTACTTTGCGCTTTCCGATGCGTGGTCGTCATTCTAGAACTTTAACACCCCACCGGCCGTCCGTTCTGCGTGCTATGTGCCCTGCCCACTGCCACTTCAATTTACCAATACTATGAGCTATGTCAGTGACTTTGTCCTTCGCTTTTATTTACAAATAACTAAAAAGCTGGTTGGTAGATAATTGCTTCTACTCACTAAAGTGTTAGCGATCTAGTAAATTCTAATTGTAATTAATATATGTATTTAACAAATTATTATAACTAATGAAACGGTTACTTGATTTATATTTAAAATAACAGATATTAATGGATCGTCAAGTGATTGGTGTTATCCAGCGGCCTTGTTGTTAGTGATCGTCAAAAGGAATAGACGTGTACACTTTGAAATAAATTGCATTAACGTTTTTAAATAGTTAAACTAATTATTGGAGATATCATTGAAAGGTAGTGAACGCCAAAATGTAAGGTAATTAATAATTCTTGTTATCGTGAAGGCTAGCATCAAAGATTTGGTGAGTCCTTTAAAGATTTTTCAATTTCAAGAGATAATGATTGACCAACCGGTGGACAGGGAATGGCTATAGGGGTGGTTTGGAGGCCATTTAGGGACCGTAAGGTCCCGCCATAATTATCATCTCATAAAGAGATGGTAATATGAACAGAATAGTAAAATGTACGGTGAATTGGGTAGTACGAAAGTACCTACCCAGATTCAATAGCAAGATTATTTTCAACTAGGGCCGAGGAATCTAACAAAAGGGATACTCTGAATTTCAGACATGATTTTTATTAATTATTGGGCTTTGACATGAATTGCAATTGAAATTATTATGACTACAGAATATAATTTTTATTAGAATGTCATTGGAATACAAGTTGAATGATGGTGAAATTACCTTTATCTGCAATAATGCATACTATTGTAATTTATTGTATTAAATCGTTTGCAAAAAATTTCTTGCTTATTTTTGGATAATAATATTTTAAGACCAATTTTATATATGCCATGTTAACTGCAGAATAAACACTTCAAGATGGTATTTCAATAAATATTTAATTTTAGAGGCTCGTAATGATAATGATATCCCAATCAAATACTTTTAAATTGTCCATAATAAACAATATTTATTGGACTTTGCGAATTGTAATTCCAATATAAATTTACCGTTTGTCAGCATATTAACAGTTTTATTACAGTTTGATAACAAACATTAGGACGACCGCCGAGCTATGATTTCGCTCCGAAACCCACACAATGGTATAAACTAAGAAAGTTATTACGTTTGATAAATCATAGCTAAAGCGGGTTTGTCTAACTTAACTAGGACTGTATGGGTATAATATATTACGGTATGTACGAGCTTTACGTTAATCCGTAAATCCGCGTAAGACTTCCGGGAGCTTTTTTTTCAACTAGATGACAAGCAAGCTAACGGCCCACCTGGTTTTAAGTGGCTGCAGTCGTCTATAGACACCTGCAATAACAAGGACAAAATCACTTGGTATTGCAGGTGCGTTGTCATCCTGAGGCCTAAGATGAAATGCCTTCCATGCCCAGTAATTACACTGGCTACCTTTCCCTTTCCTTGTCTTCTTTCTTTTCTCTCCTTTCCCTTTTATTTCATTGGGATATGTCAGTTAAAAACACAATCCCCCTTGATGTAAAACGCGGACTAAAGTTAGTCCTGGTCTATAACTGATGTTGTCACTTCTTTTTTATTTAATGGCCTCTCTAAAATTAATGTGCAAATAACTTGCGGCAACGTTGTACGGTGATTGGGCAAGACGAATTCGTTTTCCGAAGAAAACGTGGACGCCGGCCCGATAAAACAAAATGGATGCTGTCAGATGGCTGTGGATGCGCACAACTCGTCAATTTCACAGTCAGCCGACAACAACCGATGTCGTCACTTATATTTGGTAAAAGAAAGACAGTGATAGCATCAGTTTTAGACCAGTACTAAGTTTAATCCGCGTTTTATTATGAGGGGGAATGTGTCTTGAACGTGTGACTTGACAGTATTAGTGTTTTATTGTTTATGTCTGAGGCCGGTGGTTAAATTTGTCAGATAGATATGTACCTAGGCAGATCGTGATACGTGGAACGATGCATTGTCTAGAACTGAACTAGAACTACTTACCCTTAGTTATAAGAAGGTATCCTACAAGTTATCTTATGGCAATCGCTTAAAAACAAATTTAAAAAATAATGCAAAGTGTAAACAAGCTATGATAGGTGCTTTATTGCGAGATGGAATCAGAAATGAGGGTTTCCGTAAGAGAATTAAAGTCCCTGACATAGCCCATAGAATTAGCAAGTTAAATTGACAGTGGACTTAGCGCATAATATGCAGAACCGACGCCCTATGGGGCATTAAAGTTCAAGCGTAGTTCTAGATAGACAGATGACCTAGTCAGGGTTGCAGGGAGGCGTTGGATGCAGGCTGCGCAGAATGCGCAGGCTTTGCTCATCAGTGGATATCATAGTATTGCAAAGAATGGTCAATCATAGACAAAGTTATTTGTTACTGAGAAACTTATTCCATCGCCAAATTAAAACCAAAATGGCCAATAAACTGTGTTATATCGTGCACAGGTGCCTCGTTGCGGGCGGCGGGGAAGTCCTGGCGAGCGGAGCATAAGGCTGCGCGCACACTCGGCATCATTGTTGGTGCGTTTCTACTCTGCTGGTTGCCATTTTTTCTTTGGTAAGTTTTACAAATGATAACAAGTATAAAATTTTAATATATTATTAAGAGCGTCTTTATCCTTTACGGTGACGGAGGAACATTTGAAAAAGAATACTTAGAACGCAGGACGACGTCACGCAAGGGACAACATTTAAATATTTTAAAAAACCTATACAAAACTGTAAGCTTGTGTCAAGACTTCGACTAAAGTTCCATATTGTTAGTGGTTCCAATGGTTGAAAAATACATAAACCTCTTGATTTTTAACATATAGTTTTATTACTAGGCTACTTGCCGCATAAATATTCGTATGACTAAAGACCCGTTTATGCGATGGAAGTTTATTGCCTGTAGCTTAAAATTGAAACGAAGCAAGAAAGGACTTCTAAAGAACACATTAGACCATGGAAGTCATTACTTGCTTCAATTTAACAGTTTACTAGAGTCTTTACTAATTGACATATTTTATTTTTATTTTCACAGGTACGTCACAACAAATGTTTGTGGCGAGCCGTGCGAGACACCATCAGTCGTCGTCGGCGTATTATTCTGGATAGGTTATTTTAACTCGGCACTCAATCCACTCATCTACGCGTACTTCAACCGCGACTTTCGAGACGCATTTAAAAATACATTAATGTGCGCGCTGCCTTGTTGTTTTAGTTGTTGGAAAGATACTGGCGCAGGACAATTTGTATAGCCCTTTATTGAAAAAAACGCCATTTTGGAGCGTAGCGTTCTATTTTAAATATTTTTAAATATGTTGGTGTTAGCGTGTGATCGAAGCTAAGGAATTGGGTAAGTAATTAGGTATTTTGATATGATAAGAGGAGAATTATCGAGATATTAGTAGTATTCAAAAAGGTTGGTTATATTATTAAGGAGGTTTTTATATTGAAAACTTATTTTCTAGCAAAAGGTTGGAACTCTTTTGTTAAACTATGAAAAAGAGAAGTTCGTAATGCGAAATTTTGACAAGTTCGTACATATTCTTCAATATTATTTGGAGATGGCAATCAATCGAATCTAAGCGTTACGAAATTCCCCAATAATAAAGTAACCTACAAACTTAGAGATTGTTTGTATAAACTTTTAAATGAACAATGTAACTTTAATTTTAATAAAACTTGGTTACTCAGTGAAGTTTCCGTGGGAACTTTGTAGGAGTAATTTAGATTGGTTTTGCTATTGAAAACTTTACTTAATGGCACTATTATTATACAGAATCTATTTTATGTAAAACCTATTCAGTCATATAAGCCGTATATTATTGACTGTGTTGATTGTGAAATATTATTTATATAAAACTTAAATAAAAAATAGTTCATCTATTTCATTCCAAAGTTAAAAAATTTTGACTAGTTGCTGCTTAAGTTCAAATGTAATGAAATTAACTAGCAAATAACAATACATACTTACAATCAAAACCAGTAACGACTAAGTAATTTCTGAATTAAGCAACAGTAGTGTTGTCTACTCTGTTTTAGTATGTAAGAAGCTGAAATAACTTAGCAGTTAGTTTTAAATTACTTTAGTTTGGCAGCTCTGTCGTTCTTTATTCTTTGCTCAAATTTTCGTATAAAAGTGAGATACTAAACTTTTTGGTTTATTATTCTAACAAGATTCCACAAAATTTTAAACAATTGCTACTGCTGCCTTCAACTTTGTTCAATAAAATTAATCCATGTTCAATGCATAGTACTTTTGCGACATTGAGTAATGATGTACAGAATTGAGCAGACATCTCAAGAGAAATCCGTGCTCGTCCACGTGATCGACAGTTGACAGTCGTCAAAAAATCAAATATGTACGTACAGTCGAGAGCAAAAGGATGTACGCGGTTCTCGCTGTTCGTGACTCCTTTTCCACTGACAATAAGTGTCACTGTACTGAGATGAGTTGCCTCACTGCACCGCAAATCGCTGCACACAAATTCTCTGCATAGTGTCTGCTCTCTATTACGTACTCCATTAAAAGTCGATGTTTTACAGTCTAGAATATCATTGTCGAAAATGTATTGCACTGGCTTAGGGATCACAATTTGGAAATAAATTTAAAAAAAACCAAGTTAATACACTTCAGACCACGTCAAAAAACTGCAATTAAAGGTTTTAACTTCACTATAGACAATACAGTTATAGAATCGGTAGAGAGCGTCCCATTACTTGGTATAGAGATAGACACTAATGTTACTTGGAAGTTTCACGTTGACCGCATAAAAAGCAAAATGTCTCGTTTTTTATACGCCCTGTTGGAGATTAAACGGAGTACTGATATACCAACTGCCTTATCTGCATACTACGCATACGCTCAATCTTGGCTTCAATACGGAATCATACTGTGGGGAAATAGCACTAACGCCAAAGACCTATTTATCTTGCAAAAAAAATGCATACGAATACTAGTCAACATCAAACAGACTGAAACATGCAGACCGCACTTTGTTGACCTTAAAATCCTAACCCTGACCAGTATGTACATACTTGAAATTTGCAAGTTCGTTAGGCTAAACCCAAATTATTTTCAGTCAAAGGATGATATGCGCGATACATGCTTAAATACCCGCTCCAAAGGAAATCTTGCTCTACCAGTCAGTAGACTGCAGCTTTTTAATTCCAGTACCAAGCTAATGTCTATTAAAATATATAACAGAATTCCAGTTTGCCTTAAGTCGGAAATCAGATATGAACCATTTGTAAGAAAACTAAAAGAGTATCTTATACAAAAATCATTCTATACTCTAGAGGAGTTTTTTTTAATAGTGACATGATTATATACCTAATGATTTTATTATTTCTATTATATGCTTGATATGACTTGTAAAGTAACCTATGAAAATTTGACTATTGTGTTTAATTATTGTATTCAGTTATATGTTATTAATTATTGAATTTTATATGACATTGTACAATTTAATTCAATTATAATTTAATTAGTTTAAGTCCACAAATTGTAGTGCCCTAACGGGGTTCCATGATTGTATACTTTTTCATGATGACACCAAACAAACAATGGAAACAATAAACGATTATAATTATGATTATGATTATTGTTATTCTAAATCAAAAGTAACATTTCTTTCCTGCCTTTGTCAATATGTTACAAAAGGTGAACTAAATGTGTTAAGGAAAGTCATCCGGTTTTATAGTTACAAATCAATTTTTGTCGCATAAATATTATTTTACAAGTAGACGCACCTTAAGTTTGACTAAGTCAAAAGTTATAGAAGTTTTCGTGGTTAATCCTTAAACTATATACGTGATAAATAAAGTCAAACGAATCGGCAATAATTGATTGTTTTTTTTTAATGGTGTTTTGACTTTTAATTACGCTTTAATGTACTGCTGATGATATCATACTGTCAAAAGCAGACCAAGCCTTGCATTATGGCACTTATTTCTTAATAGGTCTACTATGCTACTCCGAAACACGTTTCATCTAACGCACTTCAAGATAAAGATCATTTATTTATGTAACATGTGAAACAAAGATCTTGAAACTTTCTAAATAAATAGACACAACATGTTGCGCAAACTCGTTCATCGGCATACAAATATTTCTTATTAAATTAATAATCAAAAACTTAAAAATAAAATCAGCTTCGACAACTCAACTTCGTCAATGACTAAGTACCTAGTCTTCAAAAACTTCTGACAGCTGCTTAGCGGAGTGATCAGATCATCAGTCAGTCATTCACCAGCTACCAGGAGGATTCCTGTTAAGAAAGTCGAGAGAAAATACCTGAAGATTGTAAATTCTGTTGCCACCATATATATTACATAATAACATAAAAGGCAAATAAAAATGTCGAAAACCTAAACCTACGGTTTTATTGACTACTAATTTGGTGTATGTTCTTAAACAAATAAATAAGTATTTATTTAGTTCACAAACTTATTCAAGCCGACAACACGCTACCATTACCTTAAAGAGAAGCTTACTACGCAAAGTCGTGGTGTGATGTCAAAAACGACAGATAAATTGGTTTGTGACCATCATCACTTCAACCTTTATTTTTGGTGTTTGAGATATCAAGGTCAATAATCCATTTGAATTTGAAAACCAATTTACCGGATTTAACTCGAGTTTTTATTTCAAATGTGTATTGTATTGCTAGAAAAAATATAAGATAAAAGTATGATTATGATCCAGTTATTTTAGACATTTTTTTTAATAAACTTTCGATATTTTTAGTCAAATGTGTTTCGAAGTGGCATAGCGAACCATTTCTAAAAGAAATTTGCAATAAAGTAAAACTTCGTCTGCTTTTGTTCATTTGACATAGTATTTTGTGTCTACATAGCCTAGTGTATACTAGATATAGCTGCTCAAGTTGATGTTAGTTTTAATATTATATTTTGGTCTTAAAGAGTCTATTGGTGATATTATAAGTAATATATAAATAGTTTTAAGATACTAGTGTTTTAAATGCTTCGAAGTATTTTTAAGGATAAAAAATAGAAAATGTTGCATTTATTCCCTATCATGTTATGTACAATGATAAACATACTTTTGTAATATTGTACTTCAACTTACTAATGTAGCTTAGATTGAAAGACATGACTGTAAAAATTATCGTACATAACTTTTTGTTCTAGACTAAACTGACTCTTCATTGCATCTCTTTCTTTCAAATTAAGCTCGAAAAGGACAGATAGATTTATTTTAGTTACTTAGATTAGCTTGCTCGTCCTGTTCGGGCGGTTTTTGAAAAAGGCAATGCTATGAAGGTTCTTTTAGTTAGGACAAAAATAACAGACGCGGCAACACTGTAGCTGTAAACCTAAAATTGATACAAAGGTCTCATTCACCTTCTATATTGGCTATAAGAATTTTACAGAGTCACGCAGAAAACCGTATTAGAAAACCGATAAATAATAATGTAGGTACAGTAGGAACATCAAGGGTGACAATTCGTTTTTGAGATCGCCCGTATTACGTTCTTAATAGAGGCGGCTTTCATAGAACAACACTTGATGTGTACACTACATCAAGTGTAAAGTTGCACTACCATAAAGAGTCTGTTCCAAAAAAGTTTTTTCTACCATTCATCCCCATAAAGCCACATGTGGCTGCGATCTCTGAAGAATAACTCAAAGACTAAATTTCATTTTAGTCTGATTAAAAAATAACTCTAAAATGTCTAGACTAGAAATTAGACTTGTCCCGGGCGGAATGCAAACGCGCAATCTATCACAATCTGAGGACTTTAGCAGCTCATATTCAAAGAACTAAATTTTGATTAAATTCAAGATATATTTTTCTAAACCTTGAAGATTGTAGTCATAACTGAAACACATAATCCAACTTATAATCAATACAAATTGAATATGTGTGTGTATCTATTTAAAGGTGTCTGTAAAAGAATATTCATGTAAGCGTGTATGCGTATATTATATAGGTACAGTAGATTTCACGCAAGTTCACAGCGCGGAAACTACTGTATCAATATTATGTTCAAACGAAACAGAAAAGAAAGTGTGGACATGCATGCATGCCACACTTTCTTATGCCGCTTAACTGGACGCCTAGCCCGTTGATTGAACGCCGGCATCCAATGAAACAACTGAAGTACAACTAGCCAAGTCATTGAGCGCAACGTTTAACCAGATGGCTGAACGTCATGTCAGCCGTCTGGTTAAATTAGCCATTCAATCAGACGACCGCTTGGCCGAGTGGTCTGTACCCCAGGCTACTCGGTCAAAAGGTCCCGGGTTCGAATCCCGGTAGGAACAAATGTTTGTATGATGAGTACGAACATTTGTTTACGAGTCATGGATGTTTATATGTTTATTTAGTATATTTCTAATATTTATATACATATTATTATCATTATTTCTCCGTTATCTAGTATCCATAACACAAGCTCTTAATGATGCTTACTTTGGGCTAGATAATAGGTGTGAGTGTATAAATATTATTATTATTATTCAATTCGACGCCTTTTTTTATTTATTTTATTTTACGGGGAGAATTCCGATTACGGACCTACCCGCCGCTGGCTAAGCGACGGGCGTGTGTGGGGGTCGTCCAGCGCTAGCAGCACTGGAAATACCCACTAAAACTCCCCGGTAACTCCAACGCTCTTCGCGGGGGTAGCCTGGGCTCTGCCAAAGCAATTTCACCAGCCCACCCCAAGGCATTCAATTCGACGCCTAGGCAGGTCGTTTAATCGAAGAGCTTTTGAGTGACTGTTTGAGTGGTTGGTAGGTTCAAGGTTATTATTTTATGACCACTTAGAACCAAAACGATGTCGGTTACAAGTGTTCATTAAAATAACCTTGAACCTACCAATCAAACCAAAACATTTCAGTACAATACGATCCATTCAATACGGCAAGTCGTTAAACTTTAAGTGACTCTAGTTCAATTAATTATTGGGCTAGCTAGGCATTCAATTGGATGCCGGCGTTCAATCAACGGGCTAGCCATCCAGTTAACCCTTTGAAGCCCGATAAACCAGACAACATGCGCCTACGTCTATTATGATGAATAAACAAAAACAGAAATAAATGTGCGAATTTGTGCGTGTGTGTTGCGATCTTGCGTGTGTATGCATGTAATTCTATTAAAATGTGTAAACAAAAATACAAAATTAAAAATTTTAAGTTACCCCCGGCGTCATTCATCTATCTAACACCATCTTATTGAGACTATTTATAAGCGCCCAAACACGCTATATCTGCTGAAAGTTTTTGAAGAATTAAGCATTTCGCAGACTTTTTGATGGTATAGGATCAGCTCAAGGATAGTATGTCATGGGAATGTCACCGAAGTGACAGTACACCAAATTTCAAATCAATCGGATCTGTAAAAGTTAATAAAACCCTATTATTATGTAGAAAATGAGCTGATAGTTATCAAACGCCTGAACTGATCTTCATAAATTATAGCTAATAACCATCGCAGTTACATCAGCTTTCAAACAAAAAAAAGCCGAATCAAAATCGGTCCATTCGTTTAGGCGCTACGATGCCACAGACGGACACACAGATACACAGACAAACACGTGAAACTGATAACACCCCTCTTTTTTGTCGGGGGTTAAAAACAGGAAAGAAAGTGGACGCGTGGGTGTGTGTGTCACTGTATTATAACTAGATTTAATCATGTTGCGCTACCTGTGTTTTACCTGGTATTGATTAATCCGATCTCCAAAATTCTTGAGAAGTAGCCAAAAGCACTGCATTGCCGTACTTGGCAAATGGCCGACCATTAAGTAAGTGTCTTACCAGTGTTAAGCTTGTTTCGCCTGACTTTAAACAAGAATATTATTTTAGACCCGTGTTTGAAGCCTGGATTTATGCTCCACTGCCCCGGGGCAGTTTAAATATTTTTGAATAACATAAAAGTCATTCCCTATTGACCCGAAATATTAAAAGTACGCTACATTGCCCCGAAATACAAAAGTACAACTTTAGTAACAGTAATTACACTGGCTACCTTTCCCTTCAATACGAAACACAGCGAGCTGTTTCACTGCTGTCTTAAATACATAAAATTAATTAGTGTTTTGCATCTTATTCTTAGATAGTCAGTTTTACTAACCAAATGTAGAATAGATTAATGTAAAGAGACCATACTCCATTTGAAATAACAATGTTTTATTGAGGAGCTGGGTGGCGTAGTGGCTTCGATTAAGAAAACAAAGCAACTTTCGACATGGTCGATCCCTGGATGGGTCTGTCAAAATTTGTAATCTCGAGCTCCCCCGTGCTTCAGAAGGCACATTAAGCCGTTAATTGCGGCTGTTAGTGCACCCACATTAACCCACCAACGCGCCAACCGAATAAGTTTTTTTTTAATTGAATAATAACTTTAAGCTTCTGTCAAAGCACAGTAGTGCTAAATATGATCAGAGTTAGTAAGTATAGCGTAATTATTAGTGTAATGTGTGTCTTCTCCTTTGATTTGTAATTCAATAAATTTATGTTGTTTGTCAACCTTTGTATAGGTTATGGTATGTAGGTAGTTTGGTACCACCGCCTTTTCTGTTTCGGCCGTAAAACAGTTCGCTGTGTTTTGGAGAGTAGGGAAAGGGAGCCAGTAATTACTGGGCATGGAAGCCATTTTAACCTAAGGCGCAGGATGACAAGGAACCTGCAATACTAAGTAAAACCTTATTGTTAATATGTTTATTGGTGACAGTAGCTACTCACCACTAGGTAGACCGTCGGATTGCTTGTCATAAATAGATAGATAGAAATTCTTTATTTTGCACATTCACATAAACATCAAAGAGATAAAACAAACACAATATGCCAAAATAGGCGGTCTTATCGCTAGAAGCGATCTCTACCAGACAAACTTGTGGTAGAGAGTTTACTTAATTAACAAAAGTGATAGGTACGAAAAAGTGGAAAAAAAGCGGAAACGCGGAGCGTGGAAAGTGGAAAGTGGTGCATTGGTTATTAAATAAGTGATTTTAAGCTTATGTGTGCTTTGTAACCAGATGATAACGTAATATGAAAGGTAATTTCAGCGACAGATTTTGCACAGCATCATTAACGATTGTCCGGAATACAGTTTGTAAATCAACAATCGTTTACAATGAATAAACAATTTCAAACTTAGCACAGAGAGCACAAATAGGACAGTTTGGAGTTTAATAGCGTTAATTGCGGTTCGTTCGCAGTTTAGCTGTGACCGAAACTGAATACGAGATATGAGATGAATAATTGTGGAAAGGACACAAAATATACATTGTCCCACAAATTGTGACAGGAATATTCTACATTCTAATACGCTTAGTGGCAATGGCGTGGTGTGTAAATATTATTGGCTACCTACTTATTTCATTTTTATCCCCCGACGCGGAAGCTAAAATAAGTTTGACTTGCCTGTCGGTGTTTGTCTATGGTATCGAATAGACCTATTATGATAAGCTTTTTTAAAGATGATGTAATCAAGATGGTTTCTACATATAATTAATGAAGATTTGTTCAGGCGTTTGATGATCGTCAGCTTACAAAAGGGTATTTCTTACTTTCACCTGTCCGATTGAATTCAAATATATTGTACTGTTACTTCGGTGGTATTTCCAAAATATGCTAACCTACAGCTGATGCTGCAGCATTAAAGTCTGCAGGATGCACAATTCCTCAGAAACATAGAGCAGGTATAGCGTGTTTGGGCTCCTAAGAACATTGTCAATCAGATGATGATGAAATTTTTTGATTTTAATTTAATTTTAAAGGATTTCACAAAACTCCTACCTAAATATCCACATTGCCGAAACGTGTACTCGGTGAAATGAGGGAGTGACCATAAGGGTTGCATTTCAAAACACCCGTTCCTATTGTGTCTACGTCACAAAAGAAACCAGAGGAAACCGGAGAGGTTTCAGTTCATTCTACCTATTTGTATAGTGGCTCCTTCACTGTTCATGCTGTTCGTCTTTGGAATTCTCTTCCTCATTCCCTGCGTGAATGCTCATCTCTGGAGGTATTTAGGAAAAGGCTTAAAGAGCATTTCCTCACAACCTAAGTTTATTTATATGTACCTAAGTATGAACAATTATGTATGGATGTATGATTTGTATTTATATTATTTACGTATGCATGTATTTATGTATGATACGTAATTAAACTAATTATGTAAGAATGTAAAACTTTTTCTTTATTTTTTTTTACACGTACTACCTCACCTACCTATCAAAATCACTCTCTGAACTCGAAGGTTTGCTGGTAGACAGTTTTGTGTTAAGCTCGTCTGTGTACATCATGTTTTATTTTATGAATTTTATTTTTGAGTTGCTTTCTGTGTACAATAAAGAATAAAGAAACCTTTTGTCCGAATTTCATCATCATCATCATCACTGTCTACCAGCGCGTTTATTATATTTAGGGTCTAGATAATATTATTAATATTATTAAATATCTATAACAAAATATGTTATAAAGACTTCACTACAAATTTACTTCAAGAAATGACATTATTTATCGCCAAGGGATAGTCTCCTAAAATTTCAATAAATATGTAAATGTAGTCCGTACCCTTCGAATCCAGTTCGCGTTGTCGTGAATTGAATGAATATGGTTACTTTGTTTCGTTATGTAGGAAAGGCACAGAAAATTTTAATTAAGATGAGAGATGACCCTATTAGAAGAAAGAGGGGGATCCCTGGCTGGGATATTAGCAAAATGAAAATTTAACACTTCCGGGATAGAATTCCGACGAGGGCAGAATTTCTCTGCTCAGTTTCGTTGGTGGCAGGGCTTTCCTAAGTCCGTCTGGCCTACGTCTAGTCTTAGTTTACAGTATAATTTCAGAGAAACTTTCTCCCGCGTACGCTCAGGTTGTGGAATGAGCTCGCTGCAGAGGTTTTCTCAAACATCTACAGCATGGGGTTCTTTAAAAAGGACTTGAAAAGGTTTTTACAAGCATGCGTTCAAAGGCTACGGTAACCGCTTACCATCAGGTAGGCCGTATGCTTGATTGCCACCGAAGTGATATAAAAATTATCTGCCACCATAACAATAATGTTAACAGGATTGGTGTGCTCTTGTTGTTAGTTTCAAGATAGCCAGCTCCGCTGTGGTTGTGTTATCCAGGTGCAGCTTGCTTCCATGTTAAGCCTTATCATCACTTACTATCAGATGAGGACAAACATAAAAAAACGGGCCAAGTGCGAGTCGGACTCGCGCCGAAGGTTTCCGTACCATTATCTATAAACAAGCGTCTACCTGTTGCCGGTATTTTATTGTGTTTAATTAGTATTTGTTGTTATAGCGGCAACAGAAATACATCATCTGTGAAAATTGCAACTATCTAACTATCACGGTTCATGGGATACAGCCTGGCGACGGACGGCCGGACGGACAGCGGAGTCTTAGTAATGGGGTCCCGTTTTACCCGCTGGGTACGGAACCCTAAAAAAACATATATACAATATTCGTTCTTACTCATACACTTGCCATTACCGAGATTAAACCTGAGACCATTGGTTAAGTAGACCAGACCCAAATACTCCACAAGCCACAGTCATTCTACTTTAAAAGTTAATAGCAGTAATGACATTGACATATTAAAATTAAATGATAAATACATTGAGATTGAATGTATTGAAAAAGCATCGCATATAAAATTCATCCATTTTGAAATGATACGTTGTAGTTTATTCGCGACCAGAAGGTTATAAGCGCCGTGATTGTTATGGCGCTTACGTTCTAGCAACGCTAGCAGACTGAGTAAAGTGTAGCGCAATAGCCACACTTGAATGGAACCTAGTGGTGATTGGTGGTTTTTTCTTTACACTTTATGTCTCAATGTACATCAAGTATAACAGTTGCATTACGAAAACGCCCTCTATTACGGGAGGAGTAAGGGTTACGTTTGATGTGCTGTCGACAGTACAAAACCCGCGTGAGGCATTTTAAAACAATCCCCTTTTCGTAGAACACAAAAACCCCCGTTTAAAAGTGAAAACGGCGAATTACAATAATGGGGCTTAGTGTCCTCGAACATGCAATATGGCGTGGATTAAATATATCTGGCTTTATCCTAGACTCGCAGTTGACAAATAACCGACACGCTAATTACACGTAGCAAAACAATTAACGTGATTTTAAAGTTTATTTACGCGCGCGTTTTGCTGGCGCTATATATTTTTACGAAAGTTGAAAAAAGGAAAATGTCGTCAGATTGACTAGTTATGTATAACATAAATACAAAATTTAAAATTTTAAGTAACCCCCGGCGTCATTTATCATCTATCTAACACCATCTTATTGGGACTATTCATAAGAGCCCAAACACGCTATATCTGCTGTAAGTTTCTGAAGAATTAAGCATTTCGCAGACTTTTTGATGGTATAGGATCAGCTCAAGGATAGTATGTCATGAGAATGCCATCGAAATGGCAGTACACCAAATTTCAAATCAATCGGATTTGTAAAAGTTAGTAAACTCCTATTATCATGTAGAAAATGAGCTGATAGTCATTAAACGCCTAAACTGCTCTTTATAAATTATAGCTATGAACCATTGTAGCCGCACCAGCTTTCAAACAAAAAAAACGAATCAAAATCGGTCCATTCGTTTAGGCGCTATGATGCCACAGACAGACACACAGATACACAGACAGACACGTCAAACTTATGACACTCCTCTTTTTTCGTCGGCTGTTAAAAATTAAACAAGATTTTGTTATCTGTGCGTCCATAAAATACTTTATATTATCATCCTTCATTGATAAACTAGTCAAAATAAAGACAATGAAAGTCATAAGGACAAAAATCATGGAGAGTGTTCTGTGGAACTTTTCGACCTCATCCCACCTTCCCCCTTTCTTCTCGGGAGCACGCGTGCCCTCAACATTGCCCACAAAGTTTAGTAACTTTTTGTCAGAACTATTCTCCCTCCTTTCTCTTTGTACCTTTATCGTGGATTCCTTCAAAGAAGGCGGGCAAGATGGAGGCGGCTAGAGTGTGTTTATAATGCAGGCTTCGCATATTGATTCTTCTTACCCCATCAGATAGAGTGAAGTTATTTTTTGTAATACAAATCACAGCAAATAACTCAACACCACCTGATGTGAAGCGGTTAGAAGAGTCCATATGCGAAGTGCTAGTGCAGTTCAGACACTGCTCTAGCCGCCTCCACCTTGCTGGCCCGAAAGGTGCTTTTTCACGCCTCTTTTGAAGGAACCCATGTTAAAGTAAGAACTTGCGCGCACAGTTGAATTCTGTCAGGGTGATTTTTTCACCACTCTCTTTAAATCCATGGATACCTTTGTATAGAGATGTGCGTACGCTACGACATGACAACTGAGTGTCATTTTTGTGACTGGACAAAAGCGATGTTGACTGCATCCAAGTTTAAATTGATCTTAGTTTTGCTGATAGAAATCCAAAAAACACAATATTTGTATATATAACCAACACACTATTAAATCTGAGGTCACGTGACAACTTACACCAATCTCAGTGCATGCCGTCACTAGTTGTTAGCATCAGGCGCTGTCAAAAGTACACCATCTAAATAACCATAGCAACTTATCAGTGTTTGGTAACCGGTGACGTCACAGCGGTCACGTGACCTATAATGGCATTTTGGAGCAAAACTTCAAACGGAATTTAGGATTTCAAGAGTTTTTAAACATTGGTTTTATTAAAATAATTATGACAACTCTTTAGGGCTGTAATTGGTACTTCTACACGACATGAAACACATTACCAAGATTTGTCAACATGTTTTAATGCTTTTTAGTCTGTATGCGTATACCGTTTGCGTGCAGTAACAGAAATCATTTCAAAAATCCCATTTATTTTGAATTAGATAATCAAAACTATTGTTTTTCCCCATTAAATCCATCTTACTTATTACATATTAGTTCTTGTGGCAATAAAAAAACTACCAAACAAATATAGTCATAAAAAAATAAAGCGTCAAAAAGTATTTCGCGGTTTTCTCGAAACCGTTTTATTCATATTAGTAGTTCTTCTATAAAACCAAAACATATGGACAGAGAGTAAATTGATTTTCGGCATCACCGCTGCTAAATTGCTTCCATTTGCTGAAACCGGGCGCGTTCCGTTATTCGCAATATCTGTCAGTTTAAACTCGAACATATTGGCGGTATTTTTAATTAAAGTTCGAACGGACCGCGTCATGTTTAAGTATTTTAAAATAAACAATATCTGAATCAAACTGAAACTTTACCGCCTCTGTGGTCTTGTGGTTAAGACCTCAGATCTAGAGGAGCGAGAGGAAATTTCGGCTCGGTCTGGTTTGTGGTAGGGCTTTTCTGCCAAGTGGTGAGTTTTTGTGGCAATGCTGCCTGGCTAGCTGCCATCTTACCTAAGTCTGCTGCCATAACAATAATGTTAACAAAATTGTTGTGTTCCGGCAGTTAGAGGTAAGATAGCCAGTTCCTCTGTGGTTGAGGAATCCGGGTGTAACAGGCTTACATTGTTGGCCTTATCTTCACTTAATATCAGGTGAGATGAAGGCCAAGAGTTACCCCGTTAAGATAAAAAAAAACATCTTACCCAAGTCTTCCAACATAACAATAATGGTAACAGCATTGTTGTGCTCTGGTTGTTAGAGGTAAGGTAGCTAATACCTCTGTGGTTTTTTTAAATAACTAGATGACAAACAAGCTGACGGCCCACCTGGTGGTAAAGGGTAACCGCAGCCTGTAAACCTGCAATACCAAGGAAAATTCAGTTGGTATTGCAGCAATATCGAGCAATCCAGGTGTAGCTCGCGTCCATCTTCGGCTATCAGGTAAGATGACGACCGAGGTTCTGTTTCGTACTATTAAGTGTAATCATCATCATCATCACCAGCCTATATACGTCCCACTGCTGGGCACAGGCCTTCCTACATGGGAGAAACACATGAGGAGTTTGGGCCATAACACCACTACGCTGGCCCAATGCGGGTTGGTGGGTTAAAGCGGTTGCAGTAACAACCGGGACCAACGGCTTAACGTGCTTTCCGAAGCACGGAGGAGATCAAGATTATAAATTTGATTGACCCATCCAGGGACCGACCATGGCGAAAGTTGCTTTGTTTTCGTGATCGAAACCAGAGCGCTCAAACCACTACGCCACCGAGCTCCTCTTAAGCTGCGTGAAACGGGACGAGACGTTTTTTCCGCGCCAAGTATTCCGCATATGGTGCCAATGTAAAACAATTAAGGTGATCATATGTAAAAGGTTATTTATTTTAAAATAAGGTTGAGAATAGGTTAAAATAATTCTTCAATCTTTTTCTTGTATTTTATCTGATGATTAAACAACGACTATAAAATAAAGTGATATATATATTGTACATAGACTTCTCGTTTGGAGCACAATCTTCGGACTAACAAACGAACCATAATAGTAACTTAACCACTTTTTTTAAATTAACGCCAGTTAAATGCTTTAAAGTGCTTTAAGTTAAAAAAAATGAGAAAAAAATACGTAGTTAGCTTTAAGTTGAGATTGTCCCGCTGGATATGTTGCTGATTTCTATCTGTCTAATATCATCGCCGCGTGTGATTGACATCCAATATAGAGGCGAATGTAACCTATTGAAAATATTTTCTATCACAAACTTACGAGATTTCTTCAGTTCAAAATGTATTTTATTTTCATTGCATTAAGTTTATTATTGAAGAAGCAACAATTAACTTTAGTGCAGTGTATTTAGAACACAAAACTAATAACAAATGAAATCTGTATTTTCAGAATAAATAGGTATGTTTTTTGTTGTTATAGACAATACAACGCTTTATCTAAACTCTCTTTCAGTAAAACAATGTATTTCCATAACATTAGTGCAGCTGACTTTGATCAAATCTGGATCGGTGTAAAACAGATCTTGCGATCGATACACTGAATTTTGATTTGATAGATGATATAAGAGCTACTTTAAAAAGACAAAAGGGAATAATAAGATGTACAAATGACAACACATTAAGTGTAGCAATTTCACTATGATAGTCGCCTCTATTACAAACGGAGTAAGGCGGTCTTAAAGCCAAACTGTTATGCTTGACACGCTGTTGCCTGTACGCTGCAATCAGACAATGTGAATTAAAAAGAATGTCCAATTTAAGTCGATATGGATTCTCCGAAAACATTCTTACAAACTCACTGAGTATAATCGACAAATAACGCTGGTCAATAATTTATCGATTGCAGTTCCAATGTACATTTTTTTTAAACTGTCGTTTCCTGTTATAGCACTGTAGTTTTAAGTATATTATAGTGTTATTATTAATATATTGTATTCTTCTACTTTGATTTCTAATTTCATAGAATTCTGACGTTTGCTAACCTTTTTTTAACTGAACCAGCCAGCCTCCACTTAAATGCAGTTTAAGATCTATTGAGACAAAGTTGTGTTGTCACTTTGACAAAAGTCATTCAACTCGAATCGACAACTTAGATGTAATGAAACGACAAACGTCATAATTTCATGCATTTAGAAGTAGAGGTGATTTACTTATTGTTAATGTCACTTCATTGTTACGGAAATAATTATCGTTGACAGTTAAATAAGAAAATCAATAATCTTTATTGCACAAAAGCGATAAAATCAATAATACAAAGATACAAGCACAAAACAGAACAATTAGGCACCCTTATTACTAAAAAGCAATTTCCAGAAATATACCGCGCCAGTGTGCCGCAGTGAAACAGATGGAGGGCAGATGACGTTGAGTAATCATTTTAAGTTTTTTACTCAATAGTAAAATATATATTAGGTACTTTGTTAAAACTAAGGCAGAAAACATTTTAGTGACATTTTCAATCAACTTAGAACCGTTTTATGATATTGTTAGTTTGCAAAAGGGGAAAACAAATACGTAATTAATAAGTGTTAATTTATGAATAGAAAGTTATTAATAATATCCGTGTTTGTAATATTTGTGAGATTACTGTCGAAATCGTTTGTAATAATTAGTTACTAGGAGGAAAAATCGCTTAAATTTGTGTTGTAAATATTTTATAGTTATAAGATAATTAGAAACGCATATTAAAATTTATTTTAAGGCGTATTTTTCAAACGTAATGTGTATGAATTATGTTAATAGGTTATGGAAAAATATCATCTATTTATTAGATAAAAATTAAGATTTCCTAAATCCAAAATATATCTTCTTATCAAAATCTATATATTTGATATTCTATCTTAGAAAAAAAAACTTCTAAAGTATTTTCTTGTGTACAGTCAAGACCAAAAGTGAAACTCAAATTAATCAAGTATGTCTTCTTTCATTTATTTTTACTCCACAATTTTTCAAAATATGCTTTGATTTGAGGAAGGAAATATACGAACATTATTTTGCAGGCTTAACGTGTCTCGGAAACCACGTTTAAACTTTGCCTCTGTTTGTTATCTTTACGTTGTTACCTTTAACCAAGCCATTAGAGGGGTAATGACCTGCGGACTCTCTCAATCAGAAAACGGAAAGTAAATTTCCATTTAATATTGTGTAGACTTTAAAATACTATAGGACAAGAAAGTATATTTTTTACTTGAACTGTGGAATATTATCTTAATGGTTCAAAACATTGATAAGTATTTGTGTCTTAAGTTTAATTTTTCTTTTTTGCGATCATAATTGGACCACATAAACACTCCCCCATGCTGAATTTGCGAATGACAATAGCGTGTGTCAAGAGTGACATTTGACGGTATCGTCCGTGACACGCTTACGAACGTAAACGGTTCGTTATATATAACTTATGTCATTATGTCTTATCTCCGACAACAGACTGACACGTTATGATTGAACGATTCTTAATGCAAAGATTCGTTCAGAATTGAACAGTACTCAAGTAATTTGCATTTCATTTCCCCAAGCGCCGAATGGTTTCGAATGTGAACCTTTTGTAATAAATTTACTTTGACAATGAATTTGTTATCTGCGGTGTCAGTTTACTTTGCCAATTCAAGTTGAATTTAAATTAGATTTTTAATCAAATAAATTGAAGTCATTGCAAAAGCTTTAAGTATTTTGTTTTCGATTACCCTTTTTATTGCCAGCGTATTACAATTTTTTTTGAAAAACTCGTTTTACGTCAAATATTTTTGATTGATTACAAAGAATATTTTAAGAAGAAAACACTTTTGGAGTTGATTGGACTTTGAAACTATTTTTCTATACCTACCTAATACTGCGAAAAACCTGCGTTAAACGCTTATATCTATCAATCGTTATAGCATTGTAAATAATGTAAAATAACTTAGAATTTAAACAGAATACAGCAATAATTAGATAAGGCTATAAGTATTGATGTGTAAATTTAGATGTTATTTTAATAATGATGTAAGGACATTGAACTGTTTTTGTGTTCGTATCATTCAAAATTCTTGTTGCAATGTGTTGATGTCTGTCACTATTTAGATATTGAGCAAATAAACGGTCAAAAAGTGAAACATTGTATTTTCAATAGTCATCCTATTACCTACCGGAGAGTGCGTAACCTGTGGCGACCTATCAAGAAGGTCCCCAAAGGAGGCCAAGATTAAATAGGATTTTATTTAATTTTATTTATTAGGACACTCTACAACGTTTTTCATACTTAACACATTCACTGCCAAGGACTTAGTAGAAAAATCCAGTCAGGAGCCACACTATTATCTTTCGCGAACGCGGCTCTCTCGTTTAGAGGTATTCACCGGTATATCAAAATCAATGCAAGTTTTTACGAGTTCAAATTCATGCGTATGTGGACGTATGAAACGTCACGCGCTTATCAGAGGCATCAGCAGGTAATAAACCAAAAAAAATATTGGCGACGCACACTCGGATCCGAGTGTTCGGCAGTGAATATGTTAATACAATTTATACTTAGCTCTTAGCCAACCACAGAGGTTCACAACATGGTATGTACAGTCGACAGCACATCAAACGTAACAGTTTGACCTAAAGACCGCCCTTACTGCGTTCGTAATAGAGGCAGCTTTCGTAGTGCTACTATTATAATTGACGTGCGGTCATCTGTACATTCTTTTATGCTGAACAGTTATTATTTTAGAAGCTTCGAGGCGTTTCAGTTCTACAATAATAATAAATCATCTTCCTGGTTCGATTCCCGGAATGTCGGATACACGGCCCCCACAGCCTAGGTATACCAGGTGTTTATCACTATTTATGAGTTACGTACATACATCTTGACTAAAGCAAATGCAGAGAATCTTCTTCTACAGAGAGAACAAGTGTGAAGCGGGTTACGACCAGTGTCGAACTTGGCCTTTTATTTTTGAACTTGGCCTTTTATCATGCAATATTGAGGATTTTCGCTTTCCTTTGAATTTTTAGTGGTACGGTAAGATGCTAAAAAATAATTATTACGCTGACGGCTACCCATCTAGCTTTGCTCTCAGAAAGTCAGAGTGATAATTTTGAAAAAAAAAAACAAATATAAAAACCGACTGCAAAACACTTAAAAAGGAAAAATAAATAAATATGTACGGTCGACCACAGAAGCAGCTGAACACTTTAGTACACTTTAGTACCATATCACAATAACTATGCGTTAATATAGTACGGTAGCAATTATTAATTGTGAGCGCAATATGGTACTAAAGTGTAAAGCTACTTGTGTAGTCGACTGTACCTACTTATCCCATAAAAAGATATTTCTTTCAGTTGGTGTTAAGTTGTTTCCAGAAACAATAAAAAGTCAAGCCTGACTGCAAACATTTTATTATGGGATAAAGTGCCTACGGAACAAATTCCAAACTAAATTCAATTGGTTATGGGAGATGGGAGACGGCTGGTAGACCTCCTCCTCAGCAGCGACAAAAAAAAGTATAGAATTGTGACCAGAAAGCTGGAGCCAGTTTGACACTGGGCGAGTGTCCATCTCACATCACCAGCCTATTATACGCCCCATTGCTGGGCTCAGACCTTCCTACAGTTGAGATACACATGAGGAGTTTGGGCCATAATACTACCAAGGTTGGTGGATTAAAGCGGTTGCAATAACAACGAATATACGTGCCATCCAAAGTACGGAGGAGCTCGAGGTTAGAAATTTTTTATTGTTCCATCCGGATTGACCATGGCGAAAGTTGCTTTAATTTCAAAGTTACAACCGACCGGCTGCGACATATACTCGAATATATATCGCAGCCTTCTGGTTAAATTAGCCGCTTAACTGGACACCTAGCACGTTGATTGAACGCCGGCATCAAATCAAACGGCTGAAGTGCAACTAGGCAAGCCATTGAGCGCAACGTTTAACCAGATGGCTGAACGACATGTCAGCCGTCTGGTTTAAATTAGCCATTCAATTGGACGCCTAGGCGGGTCATTTAAATCGAAAAGCTTTTGTGTCACTGTTTGAGTGATTGGTACCTACTCAAGGTTATTTTTTATGACCACTTAGAACCACAACGATGTCGGTTATAAGTGGTCATAAAAAAATAACATTGAACCTACCAATCAAACCAAAACCAGGCGTATTGAAACTAGGCGTATTGAATGGATCGTCGTGCAATGTAATTACAATAAGATCCATTGTTGTCATACGTTAAGTGAGTCTAGTTCAATTAACTATGGCGATAGGCATTCAACCATATGGCGGCGTTTATCTAACCAGACGGCAGCGACATATAATATATACGAGGATATAAAGATATATACTTTTAAAATATGTACACCACAGGCAACAAGATATTTTTTTAGTAACTGAATTATCCCTGAGATAACAAAAAAACAAAATTGCTCTTGTACCTGAGAAAACAGTTTTCATAAATCATTCATGCATAAGGCTCTATTGATTCATTGGGGAATTCTTCTGACAAGAACGTTGCGATGTAGAAATTGTTGAAAAATTACAAAATATTCTCTTATATTTTTACAATTGCAATTTGTTTTACGATATTAAAGAAACACTTGATCTAAGACAATAGGTTGTATTTGGTAGATGCAAACTGTAACATAGCGGTGGACCGACGATCTGGTGAGGGTCGCGGGAAGCCGATGGAAGGGGGCAGCGCAGGACCGATCGGTTTGGAGATCCCCGGGTTAGGCTTATGCCCAGCAGTGGGTGTTTCTGGTTGAAATGATGAAGATGATGCTGAAGTGTAACATAAAGTGATCAAACACAAATAGTTACATAGGTACCATGATAAAAGCGACTTCAAACAAATTCTGAAAGTTTAATGACGGCAAAATATTATGCAATACTCAAAGTTTCTCCTAGGGATCAAATCAGAAATGAAGAGATCCGTAGGAGAACCAAAGTCTGCTGGCAAGACACAAGAGCTAAATATTTTTTTGTCATCATCATCACCACCAGCCTATATACTTCCCACTGCTGGGCACAAGCCTTCCTACATGGGAGAAACACATGAGGAGCTTGGGCCATAACACCACCATACTGGCCTAATGCGGGTTGGTGGGTTAAAGCGGTTGCAGGATCGAACGGGACCAACAGCTTAACCTGCCTTCTGAAGCACGGAGGAGCTCGAGATAACAAACTTTGATTGACCCATCCCAGGATCGACCATGGCGAAAGTTGCTTTGTTTTTCCGTATTGAAACCAGAGCGCTCAAGCCAATATGCAACTGAGCTCCTCTTTTCATTCTAATTTTTTTGTATAAATACTGAAATTCAAAATATTCTACAATTTCATTGCAAAACAATCCTTGTTCCAAGCACATAAAGTGCTTCTTAATTAGGCTATAGCGTAATGTTTGAGGTGTACATAACATGTAATAGGGTAAAACTTTTGAATGAAATCTGTAAGTCACTTTTGTGTTAATATGTTAATTTGCAAAACTTTATTCGTTTAAATTCAAATGTTCAAAACGATGTGATAATTAGAAATTTCTGTTTTACAGCAGAAGTACTCTAGTAATCTGGGGACGTTATAATTTTATCTGTAATAAACTAAAAGAAAAATCTAGAAAGAAACTTTAAAAATAAACTAGAAACTTTCTCCCGCGTACGCTCATATTGTAGAGGTTTTCTTGAACGAGTATTGCATGGGGTTCTTCAAAAAGGTACGGTAACCGCTTACCATCAGGTGGGCCGTATGCTTGATTACCACCTTAGTAGTACAAAAAAATAAAAAAATTATACACTATGTGAACTAAATAGAATGAGAAATATAAGAGACAACTGATTAAAACTCTAAAAACTTGAAAATTAACGAAGTATTTTTTTTTGTATTTTTTCCATTCGAACATGGAACTTTCGTAAAGAGGAGTCCAGTCGGGCATTATGAAGATCGCACCCGAATAACACGCCCTAAGGCCCCTTATTAAGGTCGTCAGAGCTAACCGAGGAAGTTTAATGGTGGAAGCCCGAGGACTTGTCTCAAGTGGAAAGTACCACTGTACTTTTCACCGAATTTACAGCGAATAGCACACAACCAACTGATATATAACTCTAGGATTAGCAAGTCGTGGCAGTGGGCAGGGCACATAGCACGCAAAACGGATAGCTGATGGGGCGTAGAATTTCTAAATAAAGCATAGCGATCACGTACCGGAAAGTGCAAAGTAGGACGACCTCCCACTAGATGGACAGACGACCAGGTCAGAGTCACGGGGACCCGCAGGCTGTGCAGAACTTTTTCGTTTGGAAATCTATGGGAAAGGCCTTTGTTCAGCATTGGACATCATAGGCTGATACAATGATGATGAACATACAACATGGAGCAGGATGAGGAGCTCGGTGGCGCCAAGGTCGAGTGTGGAATAGGTTAATCAAAAATTGATATCTTGAGCTCCTCCGTGCTTCGGAAGGCACGTTAAGCCGTTGTCCCCGGTTGCTCCTGCAACCGCTTTAACCCACCAACCCGCATTGGGTCAGCGTAGTGGTGTTGCAGCCCAAGCTCCCCATGTTTTTCTCCTATGTAGGAAGGTCGGCGCCAAGCAGTGGTACGTATATAGGCTGGTGATGATTATAACTTCACAAACTGCTGAATATACGCTATCTATAATTGCTGCCTTTGAGTAGAGTACCATCAAATATATTCGAGGAAATGTTCACAAATATCATATAAAAAGGCTTGAGCAATTTAAAGTGATCATCACCATCATCATCACCAGCCTATATATGTCCCACAGCGGGGCACAGGCCTTCTTATATGGGAGAACACAAGAGGATAATATAGTAATAAATAAATATTTATTCATTATAATAGGGCAAAAATAATACAAACAAATCTTTTACAAAAATTAAAATACAACCAAAACTTAGTTGCCTAAACTAGGTTAAACTATGTCTTAGAAGTTTTATGGTCATAAAAGTATCTGATCCCAAAGCAATCTTCTTTTGTTATGCTTTAGTGCCCAAGATTACTTCTTCTATAATTCTGAGCAGGAACTTCGCTTTATTGCTTTTAGCGAGACTTAAGACAAACGAAACAACGCTAGTCATAAAAGTTCCCACGGGTCAGCTTTTTAGGAAAACAAACATCGTCACCCTCCTAAGTGAGATTAAAGCCTTGCGACTAAATTAAACTTTTACACACATAAGTTGTGAACGGAATATATAGGTTCAAACTTGGCAAATATAATTAATTATGTTCCGTTTCACTATTAAGGTGATTTAGACTACGGATCTCTGAAAAATCTTATGCCCTGATACCGTAACCGTCTCACGCAGCAACTAAGTTACTTACATAATTTGCTTGAATAAATCTTATGAACTTAACTCTGTCAATTCGTAAGACGTGTATACTCGCTTGGATCACCTAAAGCCTCTAATATATGGCTCACGTAAACTGCCGATTCAGCTTCTAGTCGCTATCCGGTTGCCTACCTACGAGCTATGTATTATATGTAGGTGAAATTGTATCTAAAGATAAATTTCTAATTTAACCTTTGGGTGGATTATGAAAGTCATTATTAGTCTTATTATGACACTTATTATGAAGGTATTAAAAGCCTTAAAGTGAGACCTAATGCAAATACACTACTACTTACTTAAGCTTTTTCAATTTAATTAAGTAATTGCCTTATTAAAAGTTAGAAAGGTAATATTGTATTAAAATGATCTGCAAAAATTGTCTATATGAGATAAATTATGTGTTCCAAAATATGTAAAAATACAATTATTCACGTAACTTTAAAATTGTTGATTTTTAAATATACAACACAACAACAATTAATATAACGAAACACGTTACTTCCGTTCATAAATTTGTAACAATTTAAAATAGCAAAAAGAAACAGACAAACTTAAAATATACATGATAATATTTTTATGAACTAGCGTCTACGGCCGTAGCAATATTTTATCTACAATGCGTTACGCCGTAGCCGCTACAAAATTACTCTCGTAGCAGCGTTACGACCGTAGAGAAACATTTTTATCTTCTTATATGCTCTTACCAATACTTATATTATAATAATATAACTAAAACGATATGAAATTTATGTAAAAAGTATATGAAAGCCATTGAAATTTAGGTGAAAAAATATGATAAGGGATTTGGTAATAAAATTTTCACCTCTCCAGCTTGCAGCAGTTTTTTAGCGGGATATCAACAGGATTTTAATATTATGCGGAACATAACTTTTTCTTCTTTGGTATTTTACTGGCCTAAATGCATTTTCTTTTGGCCAGCGCAGCTCAAATGAATCTAAGCTATGTTCGAAATCTGGTTTTAATGTATAGTCAAAAAAAAATTAATCAGACAAACAAACAAATATCCACGTCACATTACTTTAAATAGAAATTGAGTAACCACGGTAGTAAAAACTTTAGTAGAACACAGAAATATAATAATTATAAATCTCAAACAGCTTTATAAATGTTAGAAATTTCTCACATTTTTATATTAATTCTGAATTTTTGTAACATCCATTACTTACCTTAATTCAAACTTTTCGGAGAATCTCTCTGCTTTTTGATACTTTCTGTTTTTTTTTGTAACAAAAGAGGTGTCTACCTAAAAGGAGACTCGTTCTTTTGTTACAATGGCCGCACCAGAATCTCCAGTTAAGAAGACAATGGTAGAATTATATCTGGGTCCGGATGAAATTGTTTTTTATGGAAATTTAACGGTAGGTTAAATTGCTGTAACTGTAAAATATTAGGCTCTGAAACCTTTGGACATTCGTAAGCTTTTTTATTGTTTACCTACAATATATTACAAGCCTGTTTTAGAAGAAATATTTTTATTTTCAACCTACTTTACAAAGGACGAGTTTATCTAAAGGAATATGAAATTAGATTTGATTTTTTAATGTGGACAGTCAATTCATAGCTACGGATACAGGCAACATGTAGGTAAATGGATAGACAAAAAGAACTTCAATCTTCACGGCGCATCTGCTAAAAGACCCTCAATGCAGCTCTTGGCCTCCTGTCTAAGTGCAGCAGCAATATTTCCTACAAGACAAGACGCGTTTCTATGTCGTACATCCAAAACATGGAATTCTTTGCTAGCATATTGTGATACCTCCTTCCTATAACACAATCATTCAAAAGAGGCGTAGAAAGGCATCTTATAGGCTCATATAATGTGTTCATGCAGCCTTTGCGGTCTTCGCATATGGACTCTTCCTACCGCTCCACAATAGTCGGTATTAGTCATTTGCCGTACTTTTTATAAAAAAGACGAACCAGCAGTTAAGTACAACATGCACAAAAAGTCTTAAAATCACCTTCAGAACACCTAGCTTTCATGAGCCAGTTTTTATAATGGTTTCGATGTGGTCCTTTGGGTCTTTATCGCAGAATCACCAATCAAAGTGATACCCTTTTGAGATCTGTGTTTTGAACTCATCCCCCACGTACTGAAGATTATAATCAACCGCAAAACTAAAGCAATTGCTTTTAACGCAGAACACAAATTTGTAACCGAAACATTAACTATCTGACGATAAGTTACAAATTGTGGATCATATCTATGCTATGGATGTGACTAATTCACTAATTGCTTCTATAACTCGGTTTGAATCCCGTCAAGTTAATATCAAAGTAACTGATAGGGGTCTTTCTATTCAACTGTAAGTCGTACTAGAGTACCGCCCTCGTTAGAGTACAATAAAGGCGATTTTACACAGCAAATTTATAGTAATAATGGCTCAAAGCATTGCTTTCATTTTCCACTGTGTGAACTATTCAAATTCAATTCAATTCCCCTTGATTACGATGATGATCGGTCATGCGCTACACGCATCCAGTGGCAACGTTTGAACTTCACCAGATGGTTGGTTTGCCATTTTGCTTTCGCACGTTGAGTCCTCCTTTCCATTATCGCCACTGTAAAACCTTTCCATGCTAACGGCCAACAACTCTACGAGTGATGTGTCCTGCCCACTGCCACTTTGGTTTGGCAACTCCTTGAGCGATGTCGTCGCCTTTGATTCTCCAGCGGATCTTCTCATTTCTGATTAATACTAATAGAAGAAACTCCGAGCATTGCTCGCTCCAATGCCGTTTGAGTGACTTCAAGAATCTTTGTGAAACCCGTTGTGAGCAACCACGTCTCAGTACCGACCATAACTAGCAACACACACCGGTCAGTGTTTAGAGACACTTCATTATTCAGGACGTGAATATATGAAAAATTAAAACCGACTCAAAAAAACTGAAAAGGATAAAATAATTAAATTTTAGTAGGTAAGTACTTAGTAGGAACATATTTTTGGAGTCGGTGCTTCACAATCTATGGTTTCTAGAAACAACTTAGCACCAACTCCAAAAATATGTTCCTAGGGGATGAGTACCTACTAAAATTTAATTATTTTATCCTTTTCAGTTTTTTGGAGTCGGTTTTAATTTTTGTTTAAATATTTTTTTTTCATAATTTTTAGTGATAACTTTTGAAGGTCAAAGCTAGATGGGTGACCGTGAGCTTATATTGATTTCTACTATCGTATCATTTCACTAAAAATTCATAGGAAAGCAAAAATCCGCAATTTCGCATATGTAGACCACTTAATTTTTCCAGTTTTTTTGATTTAAAAACCAAACTACCCAATTGTTTTTCAAAAAATTTTTATGGGACCAAATTAGAACAATTCCGCATCGAACAAAAAAAGAATCATCAATATCGGTTCACCCAATCAAAATTTCTGAGGTAACAAACATAAAAAAAAACATACAAAACATGCACATTAACTTTAAAAAGAATTTTTCACGTGAATCATATCCCTCCTCCATTACACTGTTGGAGGATCGCAGAATGGAAAGAGATATGATATTTCTATTTAAATTATTAAATAATCAGCTGGACTCACCTTATCTTTTAAGTTTTATCCAATTCAGATGTCCTCGGATTGGTTTTTTTCTTTTTTTTTCTCGTACAAAAAACAAAGCAACCGTGAGTATGCACCCTTAAAGGCGATCAAGTTTCGAAGGAAGATGTCTTGGAATATTCATATCGTGAATACCCTTTGTTAGCTAGTGAGGGATACTCTAATACAATTACAATGGTCGTATTGGGTGCAAAACAATCTGACAAAATACTGCCAACTTTGAGGTTGTATGTATTTTCTGTTCTTATTTGATTGTAATTAAATACACAAGTGGTGTACCTCGACTTATATCATCTTGCACAAGATGTAAGTCTGCTTTACATGGTTATAGTAATCGGTGACACCGCTATCACCACTAGTCCTCTACCAGATAGAATTAGTACTCTATTTTTTTTATACAACTAGATGACAAACAAGCTGATGGCTCACCTAGTGGTAAGCGGTAACCACCGCATATAGACACTTACACATGCAATAATCAGGAAAAATCACATGATATCGCAGGTGGCATTGGAATCGTTCTAAAATTTCCTAAATATAATGAACACACATTAGTATACTTGTATTTACTCGAAATGTGGTTGATTGTAGGTTAAAGTTAGGGTATGCGAATTTTTAGTACTAATTACGTAATAGTTCAAAAAATAAAAAGAAATTACTTACGTAAATTGTGTTTAGTTTCTTCCTTACATTATTCCTTACAACAGGAATGCCGAACCTTTACGTATCAGCGTGCCATTTTTGTAAGGAAATGTTTAATGAGGTCATAGACGTGCCATCAGATAAATTTTTACTTTGTGATTATTGGTACAATAATACTAATAATTACTATCAATTCACGTAGGGAGGGATCACTCGCGTTCGCCCGTAATATTATACCTACTTCACACTGTTTTTCGTAGTGAATAATGAATTTTATGATCAGTGACGTGCCCAAAATATTGTGTTGCGTGCTCATTAATGGCACGCGTGCCATTGGTTCGCCATCCCTGCCTTACAATAATAAACACAGAAGTACACACCTATCTATTCAATATTCCATACTACAAGCATTAAAATCCCGCGCGCCACGGCGGGAACATTTCAAATGCTCATAACGGAAAAACTATACCATATACAGCCATAAAATTTGTTGTAATCGATTCTTTATACTTTCAATTGAATATTATAATTAACACTTAGACAAGTATTCAATTGCTTTATTTGCTTAGAGAAATCGTTGAGACACAGACTGGCATACTCAGTAAAAACCATCAGTTCTTCCTCCCTCGCTGCCTAGCGACGCGACCACACAGGGAACTTGGTAATCATCCACGTGGCCACTTGCAGCTGGGTTTATTATGTGATCCTGGCTTTACGGCTAAAGCTAATAAACCTGTAAACAAAAATATTTACACTTGTCCCGATGTGCTAATCTACATTGTTTATACATAATCACGCAGTGCCTTGAGCAAACGGTAAATATACGCGTAGCCTGCGAATTTCCTGATTAAGAATAAATTGAAAATTAAATCGTTAAGAATAATTATTACGATGTTATGTTTTTTGATGCTCAAGACTTTATCCCTTATTAAGTTTTTACGATTTTTTTAACAATGGTTATGATAAATTCTTCATTTTAATCACATTTTAATGTTTTTGATGCGTTCAAACGACTACTTTATTGTAAAAATTACAAATAAAGAAAGAATACGATCAAAAAATATATGCTCCAGGCGGGACGCGAACGCGCGTCTCCTGATTTCCATCCAGACGCGATTACCACTACGCCACCGGAGCACTAGGTATAACCTACTAATTTCTTCACTGCTTTCTTTCCTTTTCCAACGTTTTTATAGCTACGTTTATCTGACCACTCATTGAAGTTAACACCTCTAATGGTCCGAAAGAATATTTTACCAATATTTTTAACTTCCAGTTAAGGTGAGAAAAGCTATTTTAATCACATTTTAATGTTTTTGATGCGTTAAACGTTCTTCATTTTATATAAAAGTACAGAGGACAGCACATTCAGTGTATAAGTCGCACAAAAGCCGAATCTATTTCGGGGTCTCAAGGTCCAGGCGGTCTAACTGTGACGCTTGATTCTTTACGAACGGCCGATGAACGTTCAATGTTCAGCTGACGCTTAAGCTAAGTTATAACTTAGCTGCGCATAAGCGCTGCTTATAAGCAGTACTTAACTTACTGCTTAAGTACTGCTTATAGTAGTGGTAATTACCAGTACTATAAGCATTAGTTACTTGATTGGTAAATAAGGTGAGCAGTATCAATAACAGGCTTTAGCTAAGTTTTAAATTACAAAAAATAAAATAATAAATAATATTTCTAGATATGAAATGCTCGGATCTATAGGTCCACCCAAAACTACTTTTAAATATCATAATAGTAAAGTTTTTTTTTCTCTTTCTAGCAAACTAAACATTGTATTTCTCTATTTTTGTCTGTTTGCAACTTTTTAAATCTTCAAATTTAAAGGAAGCATAAAAAGAGGTGGTCTATTGAAAAAAAGTTAAAAACTTCTGAACGATACAAAAGCCAGCAAAAGTTTCTGTGGTCCGCCCAAAAAGTTATACCTAGCTTTTTTGCGTGGACGGAACAAACTAAATTGAACTGCTATTCGATCATGCCTTTGATGGAGTGCCTATATTTTTTACTCAATTACAATGCCAGTAAAACGTAGCGCTTTTACTAAATAATATGACAAAATATGTTTGTTGGAAAACATGTTGCTACAGTGGCATATTTTAAAAAGAACTGTGTTAATATATAACCATTATGACAGGTCTTACTAAATCACCCTCTGAAGGTGCTTTCTCGGCCCTCAGTTTAGACACTATTAAAACAGATCATTCATTAATTCATTTCAGCCAAAAGACGTCTATTGCTGGATAAAGGTCTCCCATAAAGAATGCCATGACAATCAATCCAGCAGTTTCTCGTTCTCCTCGCAGAACAGTACCCTTAGCACGAACATTTTTAAATTTCGGATCGTAATCGTATCGTTCACGCACGCTTAAAATTTCAAACAAAAGGATAGAAACTTTCGCCTTTTATGCTGCCAACATAACGATGTATTAAAAAATTGCAACCGCTAACTAGCAGAGTGTACAAGGTGTCCAGAGTATACCTCTGTATACTAACAAGAGTGTACAAGGTATACAAGAGTGTACAAGGTATACAGAGTATACAAGGTACAAGTCCATACGGACTTGCCCCATAGACGGACGGACGGGAATTGAAATCTGTTAAAATCAGTTTTCTTGAAATGCATGTATTTCATGGTTCGTTTTCTTCACATTAATGAGATGCTGTATTACCGACTGAATCGCAGAATGCCGTAAATAGAGATTATGTCGCATTTTGGCTGACTATACGGACTTGCCCCAAAGACGGCCTTCTCCGCTGTCCCCTTATTAACATTTCTAATAGTTTTTTTTTTATCAAGAATTCTTGGTGATTATAATTTTATGCCGTTAGTAATATTGAAATAAAATGGTCTAAAGATAATTTATAATGCAGGGTAAGGTTTCGAAGTAGACATAACGTCGATATCAACATACTCATTTTATTTTTACTAATAAAAATAAAATGTATCTAAACTATAAAAATTTCACGTCGAAATCGTCTCGAATACTCGTTTCGGATGTTGAAATAGAACTTTTAGACATTGTAGGGTGGACGTTAGCTCATAACGCAAATACCGATAGACTAGAAGAATATCACAGGGATATTCCAAGTCCTGGGTAGCTCAGATGGTTAGAGCTGTCACCCGGATTGCGGAGGGTTCGGGATCGATCCCCGCCTCAGGACGTTAAATTTTTCTAGTTTAGATACATTTTTATTAGTAAAAACTGAAAAGGATAACATAATTAAATTTAAGTAGGTAAGTACTCATCCCCTAGAAACATATTTTTGGAGTCGGTGATTCACTTTCTATTATTTTTGTAAACCACTTAGCACCAACTCCAAAAATATGTTTCTAGGGGATGAGTACCTACCTGTGACAGCAGCCCCCGACTGCACGTCCGCGGCTCATTGCCGTACATCTGCGACACCCTGCCACACCCCACAAGTGGCCCCTTGTCGCCAGGCAGCTGCGGCTTGTTGTGCGTCGGCTGACCCTGGTCACTTTTCACACTCTACATTAGGCACACTTACCTTTTTAGCAGCAGCGGCAGCGCCAGTAGCAACATTGGCTATGGCTGCAGCCAATTGTAATAAATGTGATGAGTCTGTATGATTTTCTTTATTAATGTTATAATTTTGAGGTAGTGTGCCTAATGTAGATAAGACAAAATACGGGAGTAATTTCCGTTGTTCCTTTGTTACATTTTTTAATAAAGAAGTATGTGCCATGCGATACTGAATCCAATAATCGTCAAGTGTTTTTAATTTTACTGTAATGTAACCACGTGTTATCCGCGCCTTCGGGCATTTCTTAAAGTTATCATTCGTCTTTGCAATGATGTTAGAAAGATCTTCTAATTCACTTAATAATTGTTCGACGATTTCCATGATTGTTTATTAATCCTTATGCGTAAAAATGTATTCACTGTATAGTTCACACCTTCAGCAACAAAGTTCAATTATTACTTTTTCGAAATTCCACTAAATACTGTCCAAAAAACCGATGATAACTTAATTATTTCAATCTTTTAACACCGCCGTTTGTTTACGCTCACTCGATGCAAACAGGTGACCCTTTTTTTTTCAAGTCTCTCGGGTATACCTACTCGACCGCGCTCGCCGTCCGATCCGGCTCGGTAAGGCCACTATGGACACTACGATAGCTCAACGTAAGGTTCAAATTGGCTTGGGGTTGAAATTAAAAACGTCACGTGTGATTCCTTCGGTTTTGTATTTGCGACTGAGAGTAAGATACAATTGAATGATTTATATATTATTGCTATTTTGACACAACAAGGTGTATAAGTATATTTTAAGTATATAAGTACGTTATTTTACAAAGCATAATGCGAAGACATGGAACATTGAACGGACCATGTTTTGTAAGGAATACCACTAAGTAATTATGCCTGCATTACAAAACTCAGGTCGGGTCTTGCGTGGAATATTGTCTCATTGGGAGATGGTCCGCTAAGTACTGGACAGATTGCAGACTCGTGCTGTCCGTATCATTGGCGATGTAGAGGTAACGAACAATTGCGTTGAGACATTGCGTCGCATCACGCCTTCTTCTATAGGCCATATCAAGAGCTTTATGACCTTATCCCTTCTTTCCCACTTCATACTCAGGAGCACGCGTGCCAGCGTTTGAAGACATCAATTCACTGTCACCACCTAAATATTACGCAATAAGTAATTCAATTAATTTAATTTAAACTAGAACAGTTTGTTCAAGCTGCACCAGCTGTCTTTCCAGGTGGACTCTTCTTGCGTCTTCACATCAGGTGGTGTTGAGTCATTTGCCGTGCCTAAAAAGAGATTGGCGGAGTAAGAAGGACTTAGTGCAGAGCTTCCCCCAGCCAGCTGAAGAGGAACCTGGAGAAGGAGGCAGGTGTGGCAGGAAATAGACTGCAACGGGTTGCCACATCAGATCGCCGGCCTAAATACGTCCCAATTCTGGTCACAGGCCTTCCTTCGTGAGACAAATATACGAGGAGCTTAGGCCATAGCACCACCACACTGCTCTAATCCAGGGAATTGGGTTTAAGCGTTTGCAGTAACAGTCAAGACCAATGTGTTAGCGGGTCTTCTGGATCACGGTAAAGTTGGAGATTACAAATTTTAGTTGCTCCATCCGTGATCGACCAGGAAAAAGTACCAACAGGATGACTATATATGTATGTATAATTTTAGTTTATTACAGAAGAAAGACGTGCGTCCTTTCTGGTTATTCACAATTCCTAGCAAATCTTTTTGATGACTTGTAATTTCACCAGTATTTGTCCGCGGACAATGATTGACATGGTTCCATTTCACCCAACAATTCTGACGTAACGAACCTTGTCGTATTAAGGCGAGTCACGTTCTTTATTAATAGTGAATGCGATGAGTAATGGTGAGGCTACTAACGAGATTGTTTTAGCCTGTTCACGAGCAGTGACATTGCTTCCATTTGTAGAGTACCTACTCCTCTAGGAGCTTTCTATCTAAGCTAGAAAAATTTCACGTCCTGCGGCGGGGAATAATGTAATGTATTTCTAGAATAATGTAATTACATATGCATATTTTTATCATTATTGAATTAAGTATTCGAGTTTTTACAGATAATTTAAAAAACTCATGTTTTTTGAAATCGACCCCGCGACTTAGCACACAATCACAATCCAGGTACCTACTGCTCAGACTACTGAGGTGGATGTGAAATTTTTCTAGTTTAGATACATTTTTATTAGTAAATAATTTTTCAAACATTTATAATAATGTTAAAATCGAAATTAGGAATAGTTTGCTTTTCATTATAACTATATTGATTTTGACCTCTCAAGCTGGTACAATGGGTTTTTGTCACAATTGTTATATGCTCTCGGTGTTTTACGTGGCTTAGTAAATTAAAGATTGAGTGTTTAGCTGTTAGATATTACAAAAAGTGATCTGAAGTTACAGTTGACTTAAAAATATGAAGCTATTCATTCTTATTACTAATGGTAGAAAGACGGCATCAGCTTAAAGCCAGGAAGGCATTTCTAAGTTCTTGCGGGTTGTCTCTAATTTCATATCTATTAAAATTATCACAGAAATGTCGACTGACAATCAACCATTCCCAATCTAAAGCTAGACAAAGATATTTCTTCAATTAGTTATTTGGGAGATAAAATAGAGGAGCTCGGTGGCGTATTGGTTTGAGCGCTCTGGTTCCGAATACGATAACAAAGCAACTTCTGGCATGGTCGACCCCGGGATGGGTCAACCAAAATTTATAATCTCGAGCTCCTCCGTGCTTCGGAAGGCACTTTAAGCCGTTGGTCCAGGTTGTAACTGCAACCGCTTTAACCCACCAACCCGCATTGGGCCAGCGTGATAAAGGCCAGTAGATAAAGAACAATATTACATTTGTGAAGAGATTGTGTTACAAACACAAACGGATATGCAAGACATCTTATATTCAAATGAGCCACGACCAACACCTTCAACTTCTGCGAGTCCCGGAGGCATGAATACCTCGGTGAATCAGCAAACAACAGTTCCCGCAGTTAAACTACCACGAATAGAACTACCGAAATTCTCTGGCAGCTATGAAGAATGGCCCACATTTCAAGACTTATTTATTTCTCTCGTACACAATAATTATACAATCAGTAACGTGCAGAAATTACACTATTTGAAGTCAAGTGTTACCGGTGAAGCTGAATTATTGTTACGGCATGTTCAAATTAATGAATCGAATTATTTTCAAGCATGGGATTCTCTCAAAAAACGATACAGTAACAGACGATTAATTGTGTCATCTTTATTAAAGCGCTTATTTAACCAAAGAAAATTAAATAGCCAAAATTCTAACCACATTAAATCATTACTAGATACAACTTCCGAATGCTTGAACAGCTTAGAGAACATGCAAATTAAAATAGAAAATTGGGATCCACTGATTAATTTTCTTGTTGTTCAAAAATTAGACACAGAAACGCATAAAGAATGGGAAGAACATGTTGGAATAAAACAAGATGACGAACTGCCTACATTCGAAAAATTGAAAAACTTCTTAGAAACTAAATTTAGAACACTTGAACTCATACAGCAACCTGCTTTGTCTAGAGAGAGAATAGTACGATCACACCATATTTCTGCTGCTGCTTCAGAAAGAACCTGTCCATTATGCAAAGAAAAACACACGCTTTCTCACTGTAAATTTTTCGGTAAAATGGAACCAGATGAAAGAAGTAATTTTGTTAAATCCAGTTACATCTGTTATAACTGTTTGGTTCCTGGTCATAGAGTTAAAGTTTGTCGACTCCCCATCACATGTAGATTATGTCACAAACGTCACCACTCTCTTTTACACACAACTAGTTCATCTCGTACCTCTGGTCCTATTGAGAAGAATAATACACAACCAAAGGTTTTACATTCCAACGTAGAAGAAGATACAACAACACTTGAAGAGATGAAATTAACAGTGATGACATCGCAAACACATACAGCTCACAGTACAGCTGTTGTCTTACTAGCAACGGCTTTGGTGCAATGTAAAAGTGAAGAAGGTCACACCACAGTTCTGCGAGCCCTCATAGATCCTGGATCTCAAGGATGTTTCATCAGCGAGAGAGCGGCACAAAACATAAGAGCGCGACGGTATCCAGTTAAGGGAAGTATTATTGGAGTAGGTGAGCTCAAGTCAAAGATTAATCAAGCAATTCACATTGAGATTGATTCCAGAAATGAACCATTCAGTATGAGAGTAAAGGCTTATGTAATATCAAAACAACTCACCACTCAGCTACCAACACAAACACTAACAACAAGAAACTGGAAGCATTTAGAAGGACTTACCTTAGCCGATCCTACTTACAATCAATGTGGAAACATTGACCTGCTTCTTGGCGTTAATGAATATGCACAAATAATTCAAAACGATATTGTCAAAGGTCCGCCAGGGTCACCATGTGCACAAAAAACAACCCTAGGTTGGATTTTATTTGGCAAAATTGACGAGCAGCCACAAACAGATGCGTCAATCATAGTCATGCATCACCATATGGAAATAGAAGATATGTTAAAAACACTATGGGAAATAGATACAGACACTGGAAGAAAATTAACAAAGGATGAAGAAACGTGTGAAATAAATTACAAAGAAACATATACAAGAAATACAGAGGGAAGATATATTGTTAGACTACCATTTAAGACAAACAATTTAAAATCAGTAGAAGGAAACACTAAAGAAATTGCTATGAAAAGATTACAAATGTTAGAGAAAAGATTCGAACGACAACCAGACTTAAAGAAAAATTATGCTGCAGTTATGGAAGAATATATAAAATTAAAACATATGGAGGAAGTGCCGCAAGAAGAATTAAACAAAAGATCTGTGTATTTACCACACCATGCAGTCGTAAGATCTGAAAAGGAAACAACTAAAATCCGCGTTGTCTTTGATGCTTCCTGCAAGGGCACTAACAGTGTATCACTGAATGACGAGCTGTTGAACGGACCTGTCTTGCAAGAAGATCTCAGAAGCGTCTTTATGAGATGGAGAATGCACAAGGTTTGTTTTGTAAGTGACATAGAGAAGATGTACAGAATGATCCTCGTAAACAAAGAAGACACTGACTTTCAGAGAGTATTGTGGAGAGAGAATACTTCAAAATCTGACGAAGTCAAACATTACCGGCTACTAACAGTCACTTTTGGTACTGCATCAGCACCATATCTTGCAGTGAAAACACTAATGCAAGTAGCTGATGATGAGGGTCAAGAATATCCTATAGCAGCTAAAATAATACGCGAAGATTTCTACGTCGATGACGTCATGTCAGGGTGTGACACAGTGCAGCAAGCTATAGACGCAAGTAAACAACTACAAACTGTACTCGGAAAAGGTAAATTTCGACTGCAAAAATGGTGTTCTAATAATTTAGAGTTCTTGAAAACTATAGAAGAAAAAGACAGATCAGTAAAGGCACGCTTAGATATGACAATGGATGGGACAGTCAAAGCCCTTGGGGTATCATGGCATTTTAGAGAGGATGGATTCATGTATACTTTCAATTTACCTACTATGCCAATTAACACTACAAAAAGAAACGTCCTGTCAGACTTACAAAAGCTCTTTGATCCATTAGGATGGATTGCTCCAGCGATTGTTTTGGCAAAAATATTTGTACAAAAATTATGGCTACAGGGTGTTGGATGGGACGAAGTCATTAAAGATGAGCTACACGTCGAATGGAAGGCTATAAGAGAAGATTTGCACCATGTTAATACAATAAGAATTCAACGATGGCTGTACACCTACAACTGTTTGAAAGAGAACATATCAGTGCACGGTTATAGTGATGCATCCATGCATGCCATCGCAGCTGTTGTATATTGCAGAGTAATTGAACCAGACGACACGATAAAAATAAGCATTGTAGCAGCGAGAACTAAAGTTGCACCTGTAAAGACTATCTCAATGCCTCGTCTTGAACTCTGCGCTGCTGTACTCTTGTCAAAACTTCTGCGTCAAACGTCTCAAGCAATGAGAATACCATCTGATCAGGTCTTTGCTTACACTGACTCATCAGTCGTATTGTCTTGGCTGTTCGGAGAGCCCAGCCGTTGGAAACAATTCGTGGCGAATCGAGTGGTCGAGATCACAGATAATCTCCCTAATAGTCAGTGGCATCATATTCTGTCTGAGCAAAATCCAGCAGATGTAGCGTCAAGAGGAGCAAAAATTAGTCATCTGAAAGAATTTAAACTGTGGTGGTCTGGACCTCAGCACCTGTTGGAGAGAAAAATTACTTTTTCTAGACTGAATATTATACCCACTGAGTTGGAGGAAAGAAAAAAGAATAGAAAATTTATAAATACAAATATGACTCTAAATAATGAAGTACAAGAAAATAAGACATTGAATTTTGATAATTATGAAAATTTAGAAGAATTGCAAATGGTGATAATATTTATGAAAAGATTTTTACATTTTAGAAGAACAAGTAACGATCAATATGCTATAACTACAAAAGAATTAGATGATGCTTTGAAAATATGTATAAAAAAGGCGCAAGCAGATGATTTTCAAGAAGAAATAAAAGACATAGGCAAATATAAGAGAGTTAAACATAGCAGTCACTTACGGTCCTTGAATCCTTACCTAGACAAAGACAATATCCTCAGGGTGGGCGGCAGGCTGCGGCATGCAAATCTGGAAAAAGATACAAAATATCCAATTATTTTAAGTAGCAGAAATTCACTTACCTTACTCATAGTCAAGCAGGCGCACCAGAAGACTCTTCATGGTGGTGTCCAGCTAATGTTGTGTCATCTTCGTACAAGATTTTGGATCCTGAAGGCAAAAAATATTGTTAAAAAGTACATTCACAAGTGCATAGTATGTGTAAAAGCTAATGCTAAGGCAAGAAGTCAGATCATGGGTGACTTACCTGATATGAGAGTTAACACATCACGACCCTTTCTGTACAGCGGTGCAGACTTTGCCGGCCCCTTCAACGTGCTCATAACCAAAGGTCGAGGTGCGAAGACTTCTAAGGCATATATATGCATCTTTGTTTGCATGTGCACTAAGGCAATGCATTTGGAATTGGTCGGGGACCTCACCTCTGCTGCTTTCATTGGAGCTTTCCATCGTTTCGTTGCTCGTAGAGGACGATGTGCACACATGTGGAGCGATCAAGGTCGCAACTTTATAGCCGCAAACAAAGAACTGGTTAAAGCATGGAAAACTACACAGCTGGAATTCAAGGGTGACATAGCACAAACTTTAGCCCTTGATGGTACACAGTGGCACTTCATTCCCCCTTACAGTCCCAACTTCGGTGGGTTATGGGAGGCGGGTATGAAGTCTGTGAAGTCACACTTAAAGAAAGTCCTCACCACAAATTTGACCTTTGAGGAAATGACAACGCTCCTTTGTCAGATAGAATCATGTCTAAACTCAAGGCCTTTGAGTCCTGTTGATGACACGGATGTGCATAATTTGAGCCCACTTACACCTGCACATTTCTTAATAGGAGAGCCAGCTACATCAATACCTATCCCTGACTTAATGAAATTCAATCCTAATTATTTAACAAGATGGCAATACACTCAAAGATTATTACAAACCTTTTGGAAAAACTGGCAAATGGAATATTTAACACGATTGCAACAAAGACCGAAATGGCTAAGAAAGCAACCCGAATTCGATATAAATGACATTGTATTGATAAAGAACGAGTATCTGCCACCTGGAAAATGGTCTCTGGGTCGCATCATGGCGAAGCACCCTGGACCTGATGGTGCTACGCGTGTATACAGTGTGAAATCGGGTGATACTGTAACGAAAAGATGTGTATCTAAATTATGTCCTTTGATAAACTCAAGGACATTTGAAATTTAATTTAACCAAAAGTAACTAGTGTCTCTTGAGATTTGTGATTATGTAGCCTTATCAAATTTTTATATTTTTATGTTGTAAAAGGCAACAGCCCTTTAGGTGGGCGGTGTATGTTGTGTCAAAATAGCAATAATATATAAATCATTCAATTGTATCTTACTCTCAGTCGCAAATACAAAACCGAAGGAATCACACGTGACGTTTTTAATTTCAACCCCAAGCCAATTTGAACCTTACGTTGAGCTATCGTAGTGTACACACCTATTAAATAAATTGAATTGAGAGGATCCATTTATCGACTAATTTAATTTTGATTTTGGTATAAGAAACCCAGAATAAGGAATCCTATCGCTAAGTCTGACATTACTATAAGATAATTAATGACTTCGAAGATTAATGAAGGGAGAGAGTATCGTTAGAATAAGGAGATGAGACAGATAGGCTCAAATATCGTATATAGAAATGAATAGATCCCCAACAGCTATTACCAATTTGATAGCGATACTTAGGTAGATATAATTCGATATCTATCCACCCATTTATACTCACTAATATTATAAATGCGCAAGGAACTCAGTCTGTCTGTAATGTGTTTACTCCTTCTCCGATGAATTACTTCATATGAAATTTAGCATGGATAGGCATAGTGCGATCTTATGTATGAAGGTTCCATAAAATAGGCATGGTGCCACCGATTGCTTAAAACAATCGAAAAGTTAACTAAGAGCGATAGTAGGCAACGTGCTACAAAATCAGGTAGAATACGTCTTAACATACACATACATACACTATTGATGCCATAACCGACATCCAGGATTTTTATACCACCAAGGTGGCAATCAAGCACACGGCCCACCTGATGGTAAGCGGTTACCGTAGTCTATGGACGCTTGCAACACTAGGGGTGTCACTTGCGCGTTGCCGACCCTCTTCAGACCATAGTATGTTTGATTTTGTACGTTTAAAGTGCCTATTTTATTGTATCCCACACTTGACAAAATATGTTTTTATATCTTGCTCGGCTCAATATTCGTTCAGGTTAGTCCCCCTCGATTACGAAAAAAGCAGACACGAAACATTTTTATCAATCGCTCCACTTACATATAAATACTACACTACTATAGGTGGTAGGCCCATATGTAGGGTTGTCTGGGTAGGTACAACCGCCTTTCTTATTTCAGCCGTGAAACAGTTCGCTGTGTTTCCCGATTGAAAGGAAAGTTAGCCAGTGTAATTACTGGGTATGGACGGCATTTCATCTTAGGCCTCAGGATGACAACGCACCTGCAGTATCAAGTGATTGTTCCTTGTTATTGCAGGTATCTATAGAAGTCGCCGTCAGCTTGTTTGTCATCTAGATGTACCTATATAAAAAAAATATAATAGAACAATTATTAATATCGAACTATTCAACGTGACGACAGCATCAAATAATTAATGATTTAATGATTTTAGGGGAAAATGTGCATTAAAAGGATTTAAAACACCGATTTGGTTTTAATTAAAAACCTGAGATTATTAAGATTTTCACTAAAATAAACGACTAAAATACTGCAATCCGCCATTTTGACTGAAACACCAATCACAGCGCATGACGTCACGCTTAGGTAAACAAACATCTCCCTCTTGTGTTTTGTTGTGACTACTACCGATATTTAACAAAATAACGCATCTGAATTGATTTTTTATTAGTGAAAGTGTGATTTATCCACTCCACTCGACTCTAGAACACGAATCTATAACAATGGAACCAGGCTTTCTTAAGGCAAACAGCTCAAATTTGCCTAAGATTGATTTATTGATGTTGGGTGATTTCCTTGCAACAAATAAATAGTTTTGCTCATCTGAGTTAAACCACTTTGTAAGTAAATTTTATATTTATCCTTAGTACTAGATACAAATACAACTCGTTTTGAACTGGGAGGAGTTTATTTTATTTTCATATGTTATTTTTACAATAAACTTGTCATTGTTTATTTTTGATGTTAACCCCCTTGCAGCTGAAAAAGCTACTTTAGAGTTAATACCCGAAAAAACTTCCGTAATTACAAAGCACCTGCTAGTATTTTTCTAGTTTCAGAGTAAGTTAACTGACAAACAGACATTTTACTTTAAAATAATGCTAAAATTGTAGCCTACTTTGAAAAGATTATAATTTTTGATTTGATAGAATGTATGTATTTGTTCTAATTAGTTTCTATTATTTCAGATCTTCAAGACCATCAAATGAGGGTGATGCAATCAGTTATGTGCAACTAAAACGGGAGGAAACTTAAGTACAGTAAAATGCAAGATTTGCCCACAGCATAAAGTCTATGGAAAACAATATGCTGTTACATTGATGGTTGATGAAGATGAAGAAAAAGTAAAGTCAATTGAATAACATATTAGTGCTGCTGCCCAGGGCGAATATAATCATGCCATTGCACTGCTTATATGGGTCCATAGACGAAGCGAAGAACTTTCATGCACTGATGTTCAATGTGGCAGAAATCAAAGCTCTACCTTCAAAGCAAGAGTCAGCACTACCTTGAAATTTATATATTTTAAATGCTTTGCTCAGATACAAATGCAAATGTACCTAAGTGGACTAAAAAAGTGTTACTTTTGTGTTGCATGCCCAAATTTTCCCACTAGTCAAAATGTAGAAATTATATGTGTAACCTTTGATAATCTATATATGTCAGGCTCTTCTTGAAAGTATTATTACATTTTGTAAATCCAATGTGTATCCCCTGTTGTCCATATAAAAGTATATAAAATAAAAATGCAAAAATTTCATGTGTGTTTTATTTAACCCTTAATAAGGCAACAGGAACATTATTCCCACATTGAATTTTACATTTTACATTTTTCATTTTTACATTTTTGAATATTTTTCCCACATGGTTTCCTGGAAAACTGAAAACACATAAGATAATACTGATATGAAATCCTAGCTCTGTATGTACCATTAATTACATAATAGCTTTGAAAGTTATGCAAACATTCACAGTTTAGCCATGCCCTATTAAGGGTTAATTAGTAAATCTTGTATATTAATTATTCTATATATTTTCTTATTTGGGACAAATACAAACACCTTGTTGGGTGTTGTTATTGATGTATTTTTACATTGAGGCACTGTACATCACTTATAAACTTTAGACTTCAATTTTTACACACGAAATATGCAATGTTTGTTAACTTTCCTCTGACCGCGCGTAGACAAAATTTGATTTGATTTCGCGCACTGTTGAATTTTTTATAGAAAAATTGCTTTAAACTTAGCTAAACGTTAGTTTATTACCGAAATAAAGGTTTTTTCGTAAATAGTAAATGTGTACATACACTACGGAAGAGAATTTCAAAATCTTTCGTCATACTTATTCACTGTACTTATTTCAACAGCGATTGAAAGAAAAATTTAAGTGAGATTGTTTATATTTTTTGCTGTAATTAAAGTTAAATTAACACTGAGAGTAATTAAAACGTAACTGTTACTAACGTCCAACGACGATGGCTACGACCGGCTGGCTCAGTGGTCTGTACCCCTTGCTAGACAGGCTACCCAGTTAGAGGTCCTGGGTTTGAATCCCGGTAGGGGCAAATGTTTGAATGTACGAGCATTTGTTTACGAGTCATGGATGTTTATAGGTTTATTTAGTATATTTCTAACATTTATATACATTTTATTATAATTATTTTCTCCATTTAGCTAATATCCATAACACAAGCTCTAAATGATGCTTACTTTGGGCTAGATAATAGGTGTGAGTGTATGAATAGTATTATTTAGCTATGTCACTTAGCTATTATGATAATAATAACTAATTATTTATAGGCACTATTGGTCTATTGTATTTATACATTGTTTTAACTTCTACCTGAGTACTATAATTTACACGTGACTGTTTACCAATATAATAAGAAAAAAAAATGTGAGGAGCTTGGGCCATAACACCACCGCGCTGACCCAATGCGGGTTGGTGGGCTAAAGCGGTTACAGTAACAACGGCTTAACGTGCCTTCCGAAGCCGGATGAGCTCGAGATAATAGACTTTTGATTGACCCATCCCACGATCGACCATGGCGAAAGTTGCTTTGTTTTCGTAATCGAAACCAGAACGCTCAAACCACGTTAATTTTATTCAGATATTCCAATCCCTTTCTCAAATCCCACAACCAAGCACGTTAAATTTTATTGTAGACTAATTTGAGTAACTGGGTAAAGTTATCTGTTTAAAATGCAAACTAGTTTTGGTCTGTAACTCTGCCATCAGGTTTTGTGGCTATAGCTCCCTAGGGAACAGAGCGTCGGATTTCGCGTGAGGTTGTATTAAATCTGGATAAGTAAAATTAGGTGGGTTATTATTTTGTGTTCGTGCTTTGGGATTGTCTCTATCGTTACTTTCGTGATTACCAGCTCACACGCATCTGATAATGGCACCTTTCATAGCGTGACTGGACGCGAGATACAGAGTGGTGACGACAGTTGGAAAATTAAAACATGGGCTACATTAGTTCATAGAAATATTTTAACTTTTAAAAACATCTTATTCATTTGATAATTTTATAACATTGCTGTGAAATAAGGCAGCCAATATTATATTATTTCATGCAAATGTCATCCAATTATTAAATGATTAAGATATGGTGGTATGGTGGTAGATGGCTACCGTCGCATATAAAGACATCTTCAATATCAAGTTTTAAATCACTTACATGTGCACTTTCATACTGCGCCCTAAGATGAAATGCCTTTCATGCCCAGTACCTACACTGGCTACCATTCTCTACAATCCGAAACACAACGAACATTGTGTGTATTATCTGTATATTTAAAAATCTTCTATGTAGATAATCAATTTCATTTCTATTTGCACCACTATACTAAGTATTTTATTAAACCCACCTTTTACTGGTTGACTTGCCGATTATTATTGGTTTATATTTAGTCCCAATGTCTTATCTAGTGTTATCTATTAAATTATGATGTTTTTTATTATTCAAACTCGTTCATTCCTTCTTAAATTTAATTAAATGTATTTTAACGACTTCCATAAGTAATAGCGGCGATTATTCAATCCTCAGTTAACATTTATCCAGAGAATACTTTTTTTATACAAAGCACGACAAATGACCCAACACGACTTGATGTGAAGCGGTAAGAAGAGTCCATATGCGAAGACAGTTGGTGCAGCTTGAAACTTACTATTCTAGCCGCCTCCACCTTGCCGGCCTTTAATTTTTCACGCCTCTTTTGAAGGAACCCATGTAGGAAGGAGGGCACTCATGTGCCAGTTGACAGTAAAGGTTTTATTCAGGACAAATACTATATTGTATAATAATGGTGTATAATAATAGACAATATCTGTTGACAAAAAGACGTGGGCGTTTGCGTAATTAACCTTAATTAGGTAACTGCAAAGGCTCATTTTGATGAGATGACAAAAGATTAGACAGATATTAAGGTTTTGCTGTCACAAGCTTCTGTTGTTGGTTCTTTGTTCTCTTTTTATGAATATATCAAGTCGACATATTGTTTTAACATCCTTTTAAAACAAATATGTATTTTCTACATATCAAGTTGATATTGACAGAAGTTTATTAAGGATGAATAAATTTGTAAAAACTGATCTCGAATGCAACGTCGAACCAAAAGCTATGCGTCGCGATACCTTAACTATGCGCGGGCGGATCGCACGGCCGGCCGCTGGCTTATCAATCAAATTACTGACAGTTACTGCTGAGCTAAACACAATACCTAATAAAGGTGCTGCCACACTGCTGTTTAAAAATGTTTACAAACATTTCCTAACACTGATTTATATACTAACAAATGTTAGGAATTGTTACATTCTGTTAGGAATTGTTAAATGTTTTAAGTGCTCCTACACTGATAGAAAATGTTTACAAACATTTATAACATTTGAAATTATTTAACAACATAACATTTGGCCTGTGTTACCTACCTATATGTTTACAAACAAATGATAACAAATGTTTTATTTTGTTACAATTTGTAGAAATGTTTACTAACATTATGTAACATGAAAACATTTTATTTATTATATATTATATTTTATTTTATTTGATAATAAATCTATGTTGTTGTTGCAATCTTCCCTGCAAACATCATTAAATTGTCTAACGACTCGAATCAAATAAGAGTTGCTATGATGTACTGTACGTGAGAATGGAACGTGTAGTAGACTTCTTGGACGGCAATGAAGAGGTGGAATATTTATATTTTATTTTAATAAAAGTTCAGGACAGTCAACTTTGGACTGAGCTATTCTAAACAAGAAACGCATGTCAGCTATCTTTCTACGAACCTCAAGTGGAAGAAGATGGAATCGAATACAACGATCTTTGTAGTCCATATACGGAATTTTGAATTTAAAGCTTAAAACCTAGTGAACTTCTTTTGGATTCTTTCCAATCTGAGACAATTGAGATTTTCTGACATTGTAATCGTATGTTTCTTAACAAATGTTTACTAACGTTTGTAAACATTTTGCCGTCAGACGTGCAGCAGCGCGTGATGTGGTACTTTAGCACGAGCCGGCCCCGATGACACGTACCTATTATGCTGGTCCTATCACTTAGCTACCTACCGTAGCTGGACCTGTAATTGCGCAACCGGTTGTTGCACTAAAAGGGTACTGCACTAGGGGGTGGACTAAGCCTCCATGAGCCTGGTGGCGTGGTTTCTTAAGCGCTGTGGTTTCGATTATGAAAACAAACCAACTTTCGCCATGGTCGACCCCGGAGGAGTCAATCAAAATGTATAATCTCAAGCTCCACCATGCCCTAGTCCCTAGTGGTGCTATGGCCCAAGCTCTTCATGTGTTTCTCCCATGTAGGAAGGCCTGTGCCCAGCAGTGGGACGTTTATAGGCTAGTGATGATGATGAAGAAGAAAACTTTGGGTCTTAAGCATAGTTGACTTCAAACTACCTCTCTTTGTACAGTCGACAGCACATCCAGCGTAACAGTTCTACCTTGAGACCGCCCTTACTCTGTTCGTAATAGAGGCGGCTTTCGCAGTGCAACTGTTATACTTGATGTGCTGTCGTGTGTACATTAGTTGTTACTAGCTTCTTAAATAATTGAAATTCAAGACATGGCTATAATTTTCATCTATTGTCATCACCAACTCCCGAATCTCAAATATTTTAGTATAATAATTTCTATAGCGAAGAGAAGCTGTTCGATATTGAAATTCTTCATTTTCATCGTACCGTTAAAATTTTAGATAGGATTACTACCAGCTTGAAAGTAATTGTTTCTATCGTTGATGAATAAACGGGTAACTATGTCAATTAATATACTACAGATACAAGAAGTAATACTACTTTAAAACTGAGTAGTACTCTCGACCAACCAGCATATTTGGTAGGTTATATTTGGTACAAAAAAAATTACTAAAATTGGTCTAGCCGTTTCGGAGGATATCGATATCAAACACTGTCACACGAGATTAGAAGATGTACAAGCAGTGAATGATGAAAAACCAGAGCAAGGGTAAAAAATAATATAATTTTATGGGTGGAAAGGAGAACGCGACATCTTAAGACGATATCAGCTGTCAAGCTGGTTTAGTAGCGAAAAATTCCGGACCAAGAAAATCCCTGATCCAATATTCTACTGAAAATCCACACGTAAAATACTAAAATAACTCATGGGAAAGAGGAATAAGTCGAGAAACACAAAAAGACGCGTCTTGTGCCAAAATCGGAAAAGTTCGACTCATAAAAATAAGTTAAATCGGGGATATTTACAGAAGTCTGCAGTTCGCCCCTAATCGTATAGCTCTAGAAGGTTTTTATTCAAAACTCGTGTGGCATTTTCAACCTTATTTGTTTACTGCTAAAGCCCGAGCAAATGTAGCCCTTGAATTTCTTAAGGCTCATTGTGTATTAGGAAATGTCGACGCAAGATTTCTGTGTACACGTCAAATAAATGTATTTGATGGAAAATGGAAGTAAGAAACCGTAATATGGCTAAGAAAACTATGGCGACGAACTCTTGTATACCGGGCACGTAAGGAGAACTGATTTTTATCAGAAAAAGCTTTCGACACGGGGTTTGGCTTAACAGCAGTTCGGCATAACAAGATGTAAAAAAAACTGAAATTGGTAAGTCGTCTACATATTTTTTTTCTTTGTATGTACACCGATTACGCCGAGATTACTGATCCGATTTACGTGATTCTTTTTTTGTTCGATGCGGAATAGCTGCCATTTGGTCCTATAAAATTTTTTTCAAAATCAGTTAAGAAGTTTGGTTTTAAATAAAAAAAGAACTGAAATTATTAAGTCATCTACGTATGCGACATTGCGAATTTTTGCTTTCCTATGACTTTTTAGTAGAACACAATTAATTAGTAGAACTTTTTAGTAGGAAACAATATAAGTTGACGGTCACCCATCTAGCTTCGACCTTAGAAATTAACAACTAAAAATTGTGAAAAAAAATTTTAAACAAAAATTAAAACCGACTTCAAAAAACTGAAAAGGATAACATAATTAAATTTAAGTAGGTACTCATCCCCTAGTAACATATTTTTGGAATTGGTGCTAAGTGGTTTCCAAAAACAATAGAAAGTGTAGCACCAACTCCAAAAAATAACATATTTTTGGAACCCCTAGTAACATATTTTTGGAGTTGGTGCTAAGTGGTTTCCAAAAACAATAGAAAGTGAAGCACCAACTCCAAAAAATATGTTTCTGGGTGATGAGTACCTACTTAAATTTAATTATTTTATCCTTTTCAGTTTTTTGAAGTCGGTTTTAATTTTTGTTTTATTTTTATTTTTCACAAATTTATAACTTTCTAAGGTAAGAGATGGGGGACCGTCAGCTTCTCAGCTTAAATTGTTTCCTACTATCGTATCTTTATTACACTAAAAAGTCATAGGAAAGCATATATCCGCAATGTCGCATACGTAGATGACTTTCTCATTTCAGTTTTTTTATCTAAAAACCAAAAAGAGCTTTTTTTGCGCATCGTTCAATAACGATCCATAGAAAATCTACGGAATATGTGACGTCACATGTTGCTTTATCACTAAAAAATGATGTAATGTGCATATTGGCAAAACCAATAATAAATATGTATTAGCTATGTTTTATAAAAGTTTTTATCATAATAGTTGTATGATTGATTTAAGCAAGTTTAATACCATTAACTACTATCATTTTTGATAAATTTTGGGGAAAAAATTGCACATTTATATTAGTTTTCTAATCCGAATTTGTGGCTTGACTGGTTAATGATGCTACTTTGGTCTAGATACAAGTAATATCTATCCCAAAGTAACTAGGGGAGAGTGGCTTGATAATCTGTTTCTGTTTTGATATTTAGAGGTGGATCCACCCCAAAGAACTCATAGCTAGTGCCTAATATTGAAAATGCTTCATCATCACCAGCCTACATACGTCCCACTGCTGGGCACAGGCCTTCCTACATGGCAGAAACACATAAGGAGGAATAAGCATGCATAGAATTAGGTAAACGGCTTTGCCAGAAGTCACCCACGAAGTGGCTACACGAGTTTGTTGCCGGAATCTTCTTGGTAGTTCAACTATTGGAACCGGTGTCAATTCAGACAGACTGACAGACAGACAGACAGGCAGGCAGACAGGCTGACAGACACGGACTGTCTGACTGACAGACGGACCGAAAGACAGATCGACCGACAGATCAACAGACAGACCGATAGACAGACTGACATTATAACATTGTTAGCTTACGTAGACCCAGACAAGACAGAGTGACCAACATTATGACATTGTTAGTCAATATTATTTTTTGTGATAGACATAAGGGTTTTTGACGATTCGAAAGTGCTTCTTGGGGGGCCTAATTGAATGAAGACTTTTTCATTTCATTACCTCGCATCCGAAATTATCCGACCCTCCCCTGTGTCTCAGTGTATGAATATTATTATTATTGTTACAGTAGTATCATGTAGCCATTGTAAGTTCAGACCCGTTCGAGGTTAGAAATACTAAAGATGGAAGATATACGGATGGGTAGACAGCTCACAATTTAGATAGACGTCTCTAATCTTCTTAGGGGAATGCTTTGTCGTATCGAATGTCTGTGCGTGTTGGAGACTAAATTTAACATTCACAATAGCTAATAATGATCCTGAAATAACGACAAACTACCTATCAATATGACCTACTTTCACAATAGGACCAACTCTATTTCTATGTATTTCTTGGTAATCTTATTCTATTACTTAAGATTATTTAGCAAATATGCGAATTACGATGTGTAGGTTAAATGTTTTTTATGACCGTTTTGGTTTATAGTTGGTCATAAAAAATAACCTTAAGCCTATCAATCACACAAACACTCTTCACTACTAGAGGACCTGCCTAGGCCTTAAAAGATCTTCCGAATTTAAAGATCGACCTTAAACAGATATTATACCTAGAAGAGCGAAATTAAAATACGAGTATTTTGAATTATTTAAAAAGGGAATAACAAATAAATCGACAAACAAAATCAAGATATACAAAAATCGAAAAAGAAATACGAACGAAAAATACCCTTATCAATAATACAGACGACAACAGCTGAACAATAACACTTTCGATTTTGGAACTTACATAGATGTGATAGAGTGTTTTTTGCTGTGTAACTGTTGCACGCGATGTCTTGTGAAATGAGGAACATAATTATGTGTTCGCCATCTGGTTATATTAGCCATTTAACTGTGCGCCTAGGCCTGTGATCAAACGCCTGCATCCAACGAAATGACTAAAGAAACTAGCCAAGTCATTGAACGCAACGTTTCATCAGTATATTTATGGAATTAAATAAAGATTACGTCACTAGTTAGACAGATTGCCTACTCATATATGTTTTCACAACAATAAAACACCACGTGATCGTCAGGATACCGCCGGATTAGTACCTGAAAGTGAGTAAACAGACGTCTTTAATCTGCAGCCTCCATTCACCAACCCGCATTGGGCCAACATGGCCTTTCCATGTAGGAAGGACTGTGCCTAGCAATGGGAAGTGGAGCCTACCGATAATGAAAGACGTAAAGAAAGAGATTCTACTTTTGATCTCTAAGAATTTTTCACCAAAACAGTAAATTTTCGCCTCATAAGAGCAAAGAATTTGCATTTCCAATTATAATTATCACCGAAATTTAAATAAACAAATTTCAGCCTTAAATCTAGCAGGCAAACGTTTTGAAGCTAACGTTCTGAATAAATACGTCGTTAAAAATTTTCCTCGACATTTTTTTTCTCTCAAACCAAATACATCAAAAGTAATTACGACCTCGCATTCAAATCACTCGGCAATTTCAAAGGTGTAGAGGCCAGAAATGTTTCTTCAAATAATAATGAGAATCGTTCGTGCTTAATTTTTTTCCAATACCTACCTAACAATGTCTTCTTTTTGTATATTATGGGTGCCAAACGAGAGGGTAACAGGCTGCTTGTAATAGATGCTCGTTACATTATTTTATTTTATACATTTATACAGGTGGTGTGGTCAATCAATACGACAATAAATTAAAACATGGCTTTAGACTTTCAAAAACAACTTATTCAATTCATAATTTCGTGACATATCTATGAAATAATGCAGCCAATGTTATATGTATTATCTCATACAGATTTCATGAAATTATCAAATGAATAAGATGTTTTCGAAAGTGGCAAAGCATTTCTATGAAATAATTTAGCCCATGTTTCAATTTATTGTCGTATTGACGGTACCATCCTGTATAAACAGTACAGTACAAAAAGGCCTTATCACTAGAATCCATCTCTACCAGACAACCTTAGAGTACGGGGTTTATTTAAATAGATGATAGGGATAGTTGTAAAACATATAGAAACGTAACGTAGAAAAATTCTTTTCAATAAATTCTATTACAGGCCGCCAAAATTCTTCTTCAAAAACCTTCTCACTGTAGGGAGATAGCACTAAAATCGAGTAATAGTTGTATTCAATCCCCTGTACTAAAAAAGGACATCTCCAGAGGTACCTGCCAAATTTTAATAGGAGAATCAAGATTTCCTCTGCCTCAAGAAGTCTTAGAAGAATATTAAAGGTAGAAAAAAAATATTTCCTGGAGCGGGGCCTGAACCCGAATCCGGGTCCCGGGGACTTGAGAAGCCTCAAACTATCTCCATACCTAATTTTATCTAAATCGGTTATGCGGTTATTAATTCCCTATACAAACTTCCACCCTCCTTTTCGCTAAGTCCTTTCCCGGGACTACTATACAAAATTTCATTTAAATCGGTTCAGCGGTAACAGTCACACTTTCGCATTAATAATATCATAGTAAGTATACTAAAGTATAGGTATAGCATAATTAGTATAGTATGGATGGGACTATTGTGTGTCTCTTGGTTTAGATAAACATTTAAACATTTATTTAATTCTTCATCACACACATCTAACAAAATTACATAAAAACATGAAAGAAACGAATAGGTAGGTACACAAAAAACGATTATCATATGTGTGTGTTGCGGAATTTAAAAGGGTCGCAGCTCAGTGACTGATTCTCACTCAAACCACGGGATCTGAGTAAGGCACCGATATTCTGCTACAACCCAAGGGCTTATTCACAGATAAATAAGAAAGCAATAACAAGCTGAATAAAACTGTTAGAATAAAACTGTTTAAAATAAAATAGCAGAATTAGTTTATAACATTAACTATACTGTGTGTGCATGTGTATATCTAAAAAATTTATTTATAAAAATATAATAGATAATAAATTATTATGAACACATACATATATATACATATACATATATATACTCAAATCATTTAAGTCTATGACTAATACACTAAGGCAAACGGGAAAACTGATGATGAAATGTCTTGGGAATATGAATTAAATAAATAATACATATAGCAACAATATAAATATAAATATACTAGCAATAAAACGTGATCATTTCAGATGGCAAAGTCCGCTACCGAGTACCCGCTGGGAATACCCAAACATTGTTTTTGCATGAGGAATAGTTTCAAATTCTTTTTAAAGGAAAATTTTGATGACAATAGTCTCAGCGGAGGAGGGATGTTGTTCCAGCATTTGGTAGCATGGTAACGAAAACTGCCAGTGAATGCCGTAGTCTTATGTAGGTGACTTTCTAAGAGAAATCTACAGGATCTAGTGCCGTATCTGTCGTGAAATGGCGAAGTTCTTAGCTTTGAAAGAAGATAAGCTGGCTTTCCATATTTTATTACATTGAATACCATACATGCGAGATGTAAATGTCTCCGCGAGCACATATTCAGCATGGCAGCTCTGTTAATAAAAGGTGTAACATGACTTCTTGAAGGTATTTTAAAACAAAACCGACAACAAGCATTCTGGACACGCTGTATCAGACGACGAGTTTTTGACTGTAGACGCGGTCCATACACAAGGTCTCCATAATTAAGTTTGGACAGTACCAATGACTCACACAAAGTGATACGAATATTTTCACTAAGGAGATTTCTAATTTTATAAAGAACACTTAAACGATAAAAACAAGCCCTAGCTAAGTTTGAAATATGAGTTTCGAAACGCAAATGACTGTCCATCAACAAACCCAGATTTCTGGCCTCATTGACACGTTCGATACTAACTCCTTGAATCGTCACTATAGGATTATTATTAATAGTTTTAGCAACCTGATCTTTAGAGCCTAGAATCAAGTACTTCGATTTACTTGGATTGAGAACCAGTGCATTTCGTTCTGACCATGAAGCAATATTATTAAGATCTTCATTTAACTTAGACATTGCGGTGCGACATTCACTCGGCTTGAAAGATAGGTACATCTGTATATCATCTGCATACAGATGATAGTTACAATATTTAATTTCTCTCACTACATCAGCACTGTATACAATAAAAAGCAATGGTCCCAAAATAGATCCCTGAGGGATAGCTCGCTTTAGTTGTTTCCGCAACGACACCGTGCAAGATCCATCCCCTTTAGCAAGTTTGACTGACTGATATCGATCCTTGAGGTAGCAATCAAACCACGAAAGAGCCACAGAACCAACACCATAGTAACGTAGCTTAGCCAATAATAGTGGGATATTTATGCAATCAAATGCACGAGAAAAGTCCAGGAGAACCATGCAAGTACTATTTCCAGCATCTTGTTCAGAAAGCACGTTATCAACAACGTCTAGCAAGGCAGTAGTAGTACCCATACCCCTACGAAAACCTGATTGGACGCATGGAAGAATTTTGTTCGTTTCAACAAAATTACATAGCTGGTTGTAAACTGCCTTTTCTAAAACCTTAGATAAATAAGGTAAAATACTTATCGGCCTTAGTTCATTGACTTTAACGGGATTTTTTACCTTAGGCAGAGGCGTTACAAGGGCCGATTTCCAAATGAGCGGGATCTCTCCCGTCAATATAGATCTATTGATAATTGTCGTAATTATTGACAGAGATGCCGGGAGCGTCATCAGGAGCATGTCCCTGCTTATTCCATCCACTCCAGTGATATTTGTAGAAATAGATGTTATGTATTTCGCAATATCACTCTCGTGTACTGGCTTCAATTCAAATTCAAAATTACCGAAATTGTGGAATTCAAAAAAGGTTATCTCAGATAAGGGGACTAAGTTATCCCCAGGGACGTTAAGAAAATGGTCATTAATTATGTTTGGGTCATTAAAATAATCAGGTAGATGACCAGCCTCGGAAGGGTCAGTTAAAATATTTTTTTTCAAATGTGTCCAAAGTAATTTCGAATTATTACGATTTGAATTAATATGATGGTTATAGTAAGCTTGTTTTTCATAAAATATACTATTTTTAACCATTTTCTTAATTTCATTATAATACTGTCTATTACTTTCGGTCTCAGACATTCTCAACCTTTTGTAAGCTTCGTTACGGGTTTTTATCATTTTCCTTACAACATCAGTAATCCATGGCAGAGAATTGTTAGCCCTTAGCTTAACAGTCTTCATGGGAGCATGCTTATCAAAGAGCGATAAGATAATCGAGTTGAAAGAATAAGTCATTGCGTTAACTGAGCTTAAATTCAAAATCGATGACCATTTCACTTCAGCAAGATCCCTGTTAAAGTTATCAATATTTATGTTTTTTAATGCCCTATACGTAATAGACTTAGGTCTTGACTTTACTTTTTTAACAAATAACTCAACATTTATCATTGCATGGCCCAGAGAACCAGTGATATTAGTCACTGAAATATTACGAATAGGAGCATTTGCACACACTACGTCTATCAACGTTTCACTTACTGAAGAGTAATGAGTAGGCTCGGTCACAACTTGTTCCAAACCCATACAATATAAAAAGTTTTTGAATTTGATTGTCTTATCACAAGAGGCATCTAACAAGTTTATATTGAAGTCACCCAATAAAACCACGTGATCATAGTTTGAAAAATATGAGATTGATTCCGTAATAGCATCCAAAAAAATGTCAACATTTATCCAGTTCGGACGGTAGGCCGTACCTATAACAAACTTCAGGCCATTAGCTGTCGTAAGCATCCACATTTGTTCAATGGAAGCGGCGGCGGGATGCGAGACAAGGCGCGCGCGAGTGCAGTTCTTGATGTAGAATGCGACACCCCCCCCCTCGGCCCTTCTTCATCGCAGTCGGTCGTGGCGTATTACGAGGTTTCACTCCTCGTCTTGTATACCTGATATATAGCTATAGCCCTTAGCCTCACTATAACCACAGATAACTAACTATAACTTTGGGTGATTAAAGGGCTTCAACCTGCCTTCATTTCAAATTGAAATTTCAATCGCAAAGAGTACACTTACTCCTTTCACTCTCAAAGTCACTATGAAAACCTATTCATTCGCGAACCAATACCGCTAAACGAAACTTGTCCAATATCCCCGCAGAGAAATAATTACATACAGCATACGATTCCTTGAATAAATCCCTGACATTAGCATATAAAAGACATCATTAAAGTAATGTACCCCAGAGGCGCTTTTATACATTTCCGATGAAGTTAAAGAGCGCATTAGTATCTGTTTGAACTTCGTAACAACCGATTCTGTAATCGGAGATCTAGTAGGTTGACCAGATGGCTTTTAATCCCAGGATATTAACAAAAATAGATTTCGTGCAATATTAGCCTGCCAAGTCACATATTCCATACGCAATTGTTTTTCAATTCATATAAGACTCTCGGGAGTTCTGCGCAGCTTGACAGATAAAAATAAAGTGAACAAAATATTCGCAGGATAACTGAAAATTTCTAGGTGGTAGGCTCGTAAGTAGAGTCGCCTGTGGTGCCTTCAGGTTTGGGATTGAAGGGAAAGGTAGCAAATCCTAGGCATGAAAAGCAATTCCTCTTAAGCCTCGGGATAACTTGAAAAAATGATGAAAAAATCACTTGGTATTGCAAGTGCGCACTTGCAACACCAAGTAATTTTTTTCTTGTTATTGGAGGTGTATATAGGCGACGATATACGTGTGCCGACTCCTTGTTGTATAAAAAATATCACTATTCAGTAATGTGGGTTCCTAAAATAAAAAATATGTCAAAAACTGCGAAAACGAACGAATTAGTGAAATACTAAACACGAAGCTAGCCTGCCTACCCACGGTTTGTTTCAATTACAACCCGTTCATTTGAACTAATAGATATCATCACTATCTTAAATATCATTCGTGAGATTATCTACGGAATAGGGTTTTCTAATAAAGTAATCAGTCATCATACAATGACTTGAAATGAAACATGGCCACTCTGCGCCCCTCACCAATCTCAATTTCGCACACCAGATTTGTGGAGGTCTCTAGTCGCAGGCGCAGGCTGTGTTCATTTGTGACTACAAACGGTTGCGGGTGCTATCCGTGTGCTTCTTAAGTAAAACCGCTGCAACTCTATGAAGATTTCATGAGTGTCTAGGCTGTGAAATTGATCCGTAAGTTCGGAACACGTTTCATGGTAGAACATTCTGTATAATTAGAGAATGACTGTTGCAGATTACTCAGATAAATATGGAATATTTTTGTATCTCATTTAAAAATAGAAAATTTGTTTAAAAATTACTCTTTCCTCGTTTATTGAAAAGGCGGAGGCTTAAATAACAAATTAATTTACAAAAGCGCTTTTAAGGAAGTTTCAATCTGATATTAAAATTTTATTGTAGAAGGTTTTCAACAATGCCTTCTATTATGTTTTAAACGTCCCACACGAGACAGAAACTTGCTTTGTTTGTGTATCGTGTGGATCTAATATTTTTTGGTAATTAATTAAAATTTAACATAATTTCAGATAAATCGGTCAAATGGAAGGCATTTATCTGAAATTTGGTGCCCTGCTTTAGTTTAGATGAAAATCTCAGTATCATTGTTAATGCACAAAAAATCATATCCATTTTTTCAACCACACGTGTATCAGAATTAAGTGAAACAGCATGAATACACTATTCATTATTTTCAATCTTTTAGTATATTATTTGCAGCATTACTACTGTTTTTAACTGACTTCAAAAAAGGAGTCGATCAATATTCCTCGGTATGTTTTTTATTATTTTTATGTTTGTGACCTCAAAACTTTTGACTGGGTGAACCGATATTGATGATTCTTTTTTTGTTCAATGCGGAATAGTTTCTATTTGGTCCCATAAAAATGTTTGATTTTTAAAACATTTTTATGGGACCAAACTTTGGTAGTTTGGTTTTTAAATCGAAAAAACTGGAAAAATCAAGTCGTCTACGTATGAGAAATTGCGGATTTTTGCTTTCCTATGAATTTTTTGTAAAATGATACGATAGTAGAAAACAATATAAGCTCACGGTCACCCATCTAGCTTTAACCTTCAAAAGTTTTCACTAAAAATTGTAAAAAAAATTAACAAAAATTAAAACTGACCCCAAGAAACTGAAAAGGATATAAATAATTAAATTTTAGTAGGTACTCATCCTCTAGGAACATATTTTTGGAGTCGGTGCTTCACTATCTACGGTTTCTGGAAACAACAATAATAAAACCGTTGAAAATTAACAAAAATAATACACTTTTTTTGTTAAACATATTCATTCATGACACCTATCCTACAATATACTGAAACAGCTGTTACTCTATCTATCAATATACGGTCGCAAAATTGGAATCCCAAGAAACAGCCGGAACTAGCGTACGGCTTTGGATACAGGTCGTAAATACATAAGTACTAGATTCAAAATCCTTGGGTATTTCGTATAGGAAATAAGAATATGTTTTTCATTGAAACCGTACAGAAAACTTATGGTAAGTCGAGGGCAACGCAGTGACTATTTTGTGAATAGTATTTAGTGTGTTTCATTTAATTAAACTTACAGTATTCACTTTTAAACTCGTTCGATCGGCTTTATTTATTTATTGGACTGCCAACAATTGTACAATATTACATGGTAATATCACTTAATTAAGATTACTTGCTAATTAAACAATATCTAAAAGGCGAACACAGCATGCAAATATGCAAATGTATACACAGTAAAAGCAAGTAATAATATAAATAATAATAATTTCATTCCACCTACAGAATAAAATAAAATAAAACTTAGTACTACTTCAATCTATTAAGTGTGCTTGACGTCTAAATGTGTTGAGTGTCATACCAAATAAATCCAACTCAGTGCCGCAGTCGTTAAATATTTTACAGAATCTAGAAATTGGGGAGTAGGAACCAGAGACAGTTTTTCGGAAGGGAGGATACATAATTTTGTTGGTATATCTAGGACACTTACGGGGAACTTTGAGGTTGAGTTGAGAAAGAAGCTGTGGACAGTCAACAATTCCATTTATGAGTTTGAACAAAAATATGAGATTGTGTGATATTCTACGCTTTTCCAAGGATTTTATTTTGAAATGATCTAGCCGTTTTGTGTAGCTCGGAATCTTTTTAGCTATACCTGTAGAATAGGCTTAGTGATTAAGGAACCGCTTTTGAACGCGTTCTAGTCTTAGTGTGTGAGTAGCGTAGTGTGGCTTTAGAACGATTGATACAGTTAAGAACCTCACCTCCATGTTCTGTATCACTTTATATCCTAGTACTAGTATTCTTTCGGATCACTAGAGGTGTTTACTTTAATTATTGGTGAGATAAACGTTGCTATCAAAACGTTAAAAAGAGTAGAAAGCGGTGAAGAAATTGCTCGGTTACATCTAGTGCTCCAGTGTCGTAGTGGTAATCGCGTCTAGCCGGACCCCAGGCGACGCGGGTTCGATTCCCGCCAGGAGCATACAATTTTCCCATCGTTTTTATTATTATTTGTAATTGTTACAATGATGTAGGCGTTATTAAGCGCACAAAATCAAATACAAATAATAATAATATTCATACACTCACACCTATTATCTAGCCCGAAGTAAGCATCATTAAGAGCTTGTGTTATGTATACTAGATAACGGAGAAATAATAATAATATTATGTAGGATATAAATATTAGAAATAAACGCTCAACAATGCTCTTACTTATCATACTATATTTGCTCCTACCGGGATTCGAACCCGGGACCACTTGACCATTCGACCAGCCGGTCGTCAATCTCCAAATGTGACTCTATATCCTGTAAAAAAAAAAATTAATATCCTAGTACCTAGTAAAGCTTTGAAGGGTTAGTTACCCATTTATATGTCCGACACGTCTTGGTTTTTTTGTGGGAACTTAATGAGTTTTTAATACACTTCCCATTTAGTAGAAAATACACTCGAAAACGTCACAGTATAGCTGAGCAAATTAAACGTTCAAAGTTTTGCTACTAAGTGTATTTGAACTTAATAAGAAAACTTCTCAGTTGAGCTCAGTACATTAAACTCCATATTAAGACTGGCAGTAGCTTTATAAAACGTTCCTATTACAATTGCATAAAGTCCAAACTTCTAAAGAGCTTTTCTGGGAATAACAATGTTCTAATTTCATGAAATACGCTATGATTTACTGGCTAAGTTGCGTTTGATGCACTTAATCGGTTAATTGTCTACAAAGTTTAATTCTTGTTTCTAGTTTGAGCAAAAAGCTACAACTTTATGAATATGGAGTAGGTATTTCATTTATATAAGATCGTAAGCTTTCGCGTAGCCTTGCTCGCTAATTTTGGTCAAAGATCATTCAACGAATTCACGCTCCAATCCGCTCGTGACCATGGTTGGTGCAACCTGGCCGAAATGTCGAGCATAACGTGTATTTGACTGTCGAGTTACAACCCGTCAAAATCTACCTATATTCTGCCGAAATTCACTTCATAGCACAAAAATGCTATTACATTCCGGGTTTTTTGACGATTCGAAAGTTCTTCTTGGGGGGCCTAATTGAATAAAGATATTTTCATTTCATTTCATCATAAATGTTGAAGTTATCAAACTATTATCTAAGGAAACGTTCCTTTTTTTTAGAAATAACAATAACTGCATTTAAAGATGTATTAAAAGTCACTTACCTGAGCCGGGCATCGAACCCGCCAAATGTAGAAAATAAACAGCCTGTATATTATGACACCGGTCGATGACGACCGACCGGTCCATCATAAGAAACAATTGTCTCTGATAAAAATTGCCTCTCAGCAGGAGGGAAAGTATCCTACTTTCCCTCATTGTATTGGTTTGACTCAAAGTTAATGTATATCCTCAGGAAGGTATCAGGACACTTGCGCGAGCGAAGCCATTTGCACGAAAGGACATTTGCGCGAAAAGCCATTTGCGCGAATGTACAGATGCGCAAAAGGACATTTGAATGGACATGGAAAAATGGATTTATAGTCATCATGGGTGAACTCAGATTGCGTGATATATAATAAATAGAGTTAATGATTTAAAATAACAATTAATCATCAGTGCAATCCTCTTATAGTATTTGGTGACAAACTTAAATAGCGTGATGTAAAAAAAACTTAGTACCATCTAGTATCAATTTTCCGAACTAAATATTTTTCATAGAATTATCCGTGAAGCTTTAAAATTCAAGTTTATAAGGTTCTTATTTGATTTAATTTTAATTCTATTTCATATCAATAATTTTAATATAAATAACATGCCTGAAATACATCCTGTTCGAGCAATATTTGCATTTCATGATAATTCTATGGAAAATATTTAGTTCGCAAATTGATACTAGATGGTACTTTTTTTTTTTTTTGCATCACGCTATTTGAGTTTGGCACCAAATGCTTTTTTTTTTATTTTTATTTCTTAAGATACACTCAACAGACATTGACACAACATAATATAAATTACATATTAACCGGTTCACAAACTAACCAAAGTCCAACACAAGTGTATACAGCCAATCAATGTAAATTGCACTTAAAATTAATTTCAATTTAACTGGCGAGTGCCGAATCAATCGACACCTGATTCAGTAATGCATTTGAATGCCACCCTTTTGTAAGTTCCTGGTTTGAAATTAAAAATATCCAAGTCAGGACATTTCTGACTCAAAGCATTGTACATACGGCACATTCTTACAATAGGGTTGTAAAACGATGTGTTATTTTTATAAACGTGAAGCGCAAAAGTTTTAGGTATCCGATAACGTGGCTTAATATCAACGTCAATCTTAGAAAGCAAATCCGGGGAATCAATCAATACATGTAAAATTTTAAACAAATACATCAGAAAAGAAAGGTCACGACGTTCGTGTAATAAAGGTATCTTGAAATGTTTAGCTCTACTATGGTAATCAAGCAGAGTACGTGAATGACCTGTCCGCCAACCAAGAACTCTAAGATATCTTCTTTGTATGCTTTCAATCCTATCCACATGTACACCATAGTATGGTGCCCAAATTACAGAGGCATATTCCAATATGCTTCGGACCAGGCTAAAATAAAGTGTAACAGTACCAGCCTGACTGCGAAACACCCTGGTAATTCTGATCACGAAGCCAAGCATCTTGCTTGCCTTAGTGATAATGTGATCGTAATGTGGTCTAAATGTTAATTTTTCGTCAAAAATTACACCCAGATCTCGAATTATTGATTTCCTATCAAGCACTTGCATGTTACATTTGTAATCGTAAGTAATTTTGTGCTTTTTCTTCGAAGTGAATGTTATTACACTACATTTTTTCACATTAAGTTGCATGCCGTTGTTCACGCACCAGGTGGATATCGAATTAAGGTCGTTTTGGAGCGCCACGCAGTCCTCCATCCCCGATACCGAGCCAAATATCTTTAAATCATCCGCGTATAGCAGATGACTGCAATTTAGAGATTTAACGAGGTCGTTAATAAATATGACAAAAAACAGTGGACCCAAATGAGACCCCTGTGGTACCCCGGATGGGACATCCATGGCTACAGAAAGGTATCCCTTCAGTGTAACTAACTGACTTCTTCTGGTTAGATAACTTTCAATCCACCTTAATAAGGTTCCATGGACGCCGAAGGCAGCTAATTTTAGACTTAACAGCTTGTGGTTTACGCGATCAAACGCCTTAGAGAAGTCCGTGTAAATTACGTCCACCTGAAGGTTTCTAGCAAAAGCGTTACAAATGAAATATTTAAAAGACAACAAGTTACTAACTGTAGACCGCCGCTCAATAAAACCATGCTGCGTCGGTGAAATCGACTGAATCACATGGCTATAAATGTAATGATAGACTATTTTTTCAAATATCTTGGCCATACAAGATAACTTGCTTATAGGCCTATAGTTTTCGCAGTTAGACATGTCTCCAGATTTGAAGATAGGCACAATATGCGCCAGCTTCCAATCAGTAGGAAAAACCCCAGAATTCAATGATCTGTTGAACAAAATATACAGCGGTAAACATAGCTCGCTCGCACAAGCTCGAATCAAGAAAGAGCTTTGAGAGGATTGCACTGATAATTAATAATTTTATACGTAATATGAGTTCACCCATAACTACAAATCCATTATTTCGCGCAAACATCTTTTCGCGCTCGTGTCCATTCGCGCAAACGTCTTTTCGCCCAAATTTCCTCCCCTCAGGAATACTTCTATAGCTCTTGTTAAACTTAACGTACAAAGGAAGTAGTAGTTTAAATAGCATAGTTTTTAAGTTATTGGTGATTTAAGTTGAACCATTTAATTGTGTTGTGCAGTGAGATAGAGTCTTTGTATCTGTATCTGTGAGATGTTGCCACTTTGTGCAACCAAAACTATCAAACTTTATGTCATAGTTTTGAAAGTCAAAATTTTAAAAAGCATTGTTAACGTCAAGAAAAGTTTCGAAAAGTTTATGTGGACATGTGGACTAAAGTTTCAAATGCGACGTTGCCAGCTCAGGTAAAGAGTAATTCATATTAGATAAATTACATCTAAGCATTTAGTTTGTATGAAAATAAAAAATGTTAAAGAAATTGGAATTCATAAAAGTGTCCATAGTAAAAAAATATCAATTTAATAGTCTGAATAACATGCCAAAGTTAATGTAACCTCAGGAACACGGTGTATGTGTAAAACATTCCTGACAGAATTTTTTCTGGGGTTGACAATCCTGCAGCGAAAATCAGATAAATTGGAATTTCTATCCACACACATTAACTTTCTGTCATCATAAATCGCACATCCAAGAAAATTTATTACCTGCATGACAAAATAAAATAGTTTTCCGTCAGAAACAAAATGGCGATCACCAAGTTCACTATTCGACGCCAGAGAGCAGATTTCTTTGATTTTAATCTGAAGTGCCTCTTCTTCGTGGGTCTGTGGCCTGACCAGGACTTACCCGAGGAAAAGAAATGGATCTACAAGGTCTACGAATCAAGTTTATTTTTCCTATCATTTATTTTGATAGTAATTACTGGGATCGGAGCTTACATCTACAAAGACGACACTATCGTCCTCCTCACTAATTTAGATAAAAACATTGCCGCCTACAATTTCATCTTAAAAATCATATTTTTCTGCATCAAACGTAAAGATATCCGAGTTTTAATAACCGAGATTCTTTATTCCGGTGATCAGGTTTCTGAAGACAGAAAGAATCTGATGAAATATCATGTTGTGATAGTTACTGCTATGATCATCACTATTATTGGAGGTTTTCAACTAATAGCACAAATCAATGGAGAAATGGCCATTGACGCATGGTTTCCTTTCGATCCTATGAAGAATACGTTTACTTTGTTCTTGGCTAGCCAGATCATAGTTGTTCTTTTTGTGGTGCCTTGCATGTTTAGAGCTATTTTTATACAAGGAATCGTATGTAGTATTATAATGTATCTGTGTGATCAGCTGGTTGAGCTACAGAACAGATTGAAGAGATTGAACTATACTTTAGACAGTGAATCATATGTGAGGGATGAGTTTAAAGAGATAATTGTGAAGCACATCAGGCTGATGCGGTAAGGCTTATGCAAATTACTACGTGTTTACCAAGCTGTTTGGTACCTTCTGTGAAGTTTTTCAAAAACTTAACATAAGACTAAAGACGTCTTGGTTCATTTTTTCTTCTTATTTTGTTCCAATGTTAGCGATTAAACTTTTGGGGATTATTTAACTATTTCGAGAAATAACATTTCAAATTCTTGCATTTTTTATACTTTCTCCTTCGTCGTAATATTTATGTCACCTTATATGTTGCCTAGAAGCTATTTTGTCAGTAACTTTATATTGTTTTATTTACGTCCTGTTTAATAAAGATAAATAATTATTATGAGTCCTCAATGTTTATACAGGATGGTTGGTGACTTCAATACGACATTCAATTAAAACATGGGCTGTATGAATTCATAGAAATGGAACTTTCAAAAACTTTTTAATCAATTGATAATTTCATGACATTTCTATGAAATAATACAAGCATTGGCTGCATTATTTCATACAAATGTTATGAAATTATCCCATGAATAAGATATATTTGAAAGTTGTAAAACATTTCTGTGAACTAAAATAGCCCATGTTTTAATTTAATGTCGTATTGAGGTCACCATCCTGTATATCAAAATTTCTCATAACTCCAAATGTCATATAAAAACCAACCACTGTAATAGTATCACGTATCCAATGTTTTGATATCGTCGTCCGCAGCCAGCTTAGAGAAATTCATTACGTAGAAACGCTGTTGGAATTTCGTAGAAGCAAGATATTTTCTTTACTATATTTCGGCTAAAACCCCAGTAACGCAGATTTCGCAACTAGTATAAAATATTACACAGATGTTTCTTATTGGTGGACCAATTTGAAGGAATAGATTTTTTTCTATTCCGAAGTACGCGTTGAGTTTTTTACAGTAGAAAGCATCAAGTCTAACAGTTGAGTTTGAGATCGCTTTTATTCCGTTCGCAATAGAGACGGCTTTCGTAATGCAGCTGTTACACTTGATTAGCTGGCAACTGTATTTATTCAAAGAAAACAAGTTTTTGTATTCTTGTTTAGCAATTTAGAAGATCAGTCGTTTGACTTATCTTCTAAATTGCTAAACAAGAATCGTTTTCAAAGAAAAGAAAAGAGTTTTCAAAGAAAATTAGAAAATCTGGATACCCGGTAGTTGATAACTTTTTTTTAATTCATAAATAAGAAATTCATACTGAACTCAAAAAGAAATATTTCCCAGTCCCATCGTAACCTAATCTAGAAACTGTTTTAAGTAAATTGATGTTACATGCAATCTACTGAACAGAGGGCCTAGACAAGATGCCTATCGATAATCGCTATCGCTAAGCGGAAAATGTATGGGATTTGACATAAGCTCTCGATAGACTTTCGATTGTAAATGTCAAATTCCATACATTTTCCATTAGCGATAGCGATATCGGTAGCGATTGTCAATTGGCATCTTGTCTAGGCACTCTTGTGACGTCACGTGTTGCTTTATTACTAAGACCGTACATATTGATAAAATTAATAATAACTATGTAACATGTATGACTCTAATCATTGTCATCATAATAATAGTTGTTTTAATTGACAAACGCAATCTAATATCAGTTTTTTTTTATAAATATTGAATAAAAATGACTATTTTTATAAACTTTCTAAACCGTGCAATTTTGACAATATTCCAAAACTTTTAATTGGAATTACTTTTATGGGTAACACTAGAGTATATTTTCCGAACCTGTGTAAAATAGCGCCATATTCATACATAAGCAACATCCATCTTTGACTTCAGGTATTCCAAATCCTTGAAAGAAGCGTTCCAGGAGTATTTTCTGGTGCAAAACCTGGCGGTGACAGTTGAATTGTGTCTCAATGCGTTGATGGTGTCGTTTGTAAGAACAATTTTAATCTTTCCTTTATTTCTCAATTTTCCAAGTATATTGCAAATAAAAAGCTACCTACCCATTTCAAATACATAAAATCACAAACTTGATAAGATAGTTCACAGGTTTTACACATAGCAGTTAAACTTGCTGCTTGCTTATATTAGATGGCTTTATGACACAGAAATCTTTCAATAAATAGAATTCGAGAATATGTGCAACGGTTTGGCATACTTTCGCTCCAACTTACGTCGCGTTTTAATATAATTAAGATCATTATTTCTCCATTATCTAGTATCCATAACACAAGCTCTTAATGATGCTTAGTTTGGGCTAAATACTTAATAGGTGTGAGTGTATGAATATTGTCTAATTCTTACTATGAAAGAGTGGCTAATTTGCTCAATTGATTTTCTAGATTGGTTTAGAACAGAAGAAACTTTTAGTGACTTTCATGGCGTTTCTGATGGTCGCTCTGTTCAACGCGTATATTTTTTGTTATCTGGGGAACGAACTGATGAATCAGGTAAGATCATTTTGATTATTTATTTATAACTTTATTTTTAACACAAGATACAAAAGGCTTTTCACAAAGAACTTTTTTATCTTTCAAGGGTGTAAGACGTTAACTTAGATAGATAGATACATAGAAATTCTTAAATTTGCACTTTTTCGTAAACAGCATAGAGATAAAACAAACTCTAGCAGACAACCATGGCAGATTTCACTTAAATTAATAAATGTAACAGATGAGAAAAAAGTATTAAGCTGTCTAAATTTCAAACATAAATAATAACATAAAATACAATAACAACATTCGTAAGGGTGGTAGACCCGTATGTAGGGTCGTCTGGGTAGGTACCACCGCCTTTCTTATTTCAGCCGTGAAACAGTTCGCTGTGTTTCGGATTGAAGGGAAAGGTATCCAGTGTAATTACTGGGCATGGACGGTATTTCATCTTAGGCCCCAGGATGAAAACGCACCTGCAATATCAAGTGTTATTCCTTGTTATTGCAGGTGTGTATAGGCGGCAGTAACCACTTACCCTCAGGTGGGCCGTCAGCTTGTTTGTCATATAATTGTATAAAAACGAAAAAAAAGGGAAGTTGGAAAACAAAGCGATTAGAGGAATTAAGAAAGGAGACGGAGGATCAGAGTGTGAGGACATGTTCTTTAACTAGACGCTTACAGAAGATACTTTCCGGACATGGGTGCTTCGGAAAGTACCTACACCAAGACATACCTAATTTTCTAGTTGACCGTTGGAGTAAACAGGTACTTGAGTGCAGACTCCGGCTAGCGCGGTGAGGGACGGCATCAGGCTCGGTGGAGTGACGATCTCCTCAGAATGGCTGGCAGCAACTGGATCCTATATCGAGTCAAGTGGCTTTCATATTGAGAGGCCTATGTTCAGCAGTGCACTGTTGGGGGCTGATGATGATGATGATTATAATTATCTAGTGTATATTTTGGTTATTTGAAAGAGTCAGTACATAAATTCCGTAATACATTATCTAATAGATAAAGATAAAATTTACTTACAAAGCGAATTATATTTCCAACAAAACTTTTTCTTTTTTCGCTTTTACCGAAGTCAGTAATTGGAGTTTGGAACGAACAAGGAAAAATTGATCGACCTATTTGCGATCCAACTCTCAGATGACATCGTAATAGAGAGTGACATCAAGAACGCTTCCCATAAGCGTTTGTTTACGGCGCACAGACAGCGATTCCCAAAGCGATAAGATTGAATATAACAGAATTTCTCGGGAAAAAGGACGATTTTGTTTTAAGTGAAAATGGAATGTTCTTCAATAACTTTTGATAATATCTAAATGCTTAGAGAAAAAACTTCTGAAAATAAATCGTTGGTGTCGTGTCATGTAACTTGCTGTCAGGAGGAGCGAGAAGTAAACATGACGATAATACATCATGTGTAGATAACATTTGCACAACAAAACGCCTCTATTACGAACGCAGTAAGGGTGGTCTCAAGGTCAAGCTGTTATGCTTGATGTGCTGTCGACTGTTTTTTTTATACAACTAGATGACAAACAATCAAGACGGCCCATCTGATGGTAAGCGGTTACCGCCGCCTATAGACACCTGCAATAACAAGGAAAAATCACATGATATTGCAGGTGCGTTGTTATCCTGAGGACTAAGATGAAATGCCGTCTATGTCCAGTAATTACACTGGCTACCTTTCCCTTCAATCCGAAACACAGCGAACTGTTTCACGGCTGAAATGAGAAAGGCGGTGGTACCTACACAGACGACCCTACATACGGGTCTACCACCTAGTAAACACACACATTTTCTCATCCAGCGATGAGTTTACAATTTTTTTTTTTTTTATATTCTTAATTTGGTTTTGAACGTTACTTATAGTAATTTTTTTAAAAAAAGAAAACACTATTAGTGTAGATTACCGAACCGACTATACTTACTTTGATGGTGAAAATTCGAGGGTGGAAAAACCAAATAGGTGGGGGAATCGGCGAGTTCTCCTTCTCCTCCTCCTCCCTCTCCTGCTCTCCTCTCCTCCTCTCCTCCCTCTCCCAGTCCAGTCATTGCCATACTCCAGTTCGGTCGTGAACACGGCTCACTAGCAGTCCTTCTTCGCCGGAGTTGAATACGGCTGCCCAGGGAATAACTACTTCTCCGAGTCTTCACTCTCAGTCTCTTTTCACCTTCAGTCTCCGGGAGTTTACACGAGACATATTCTGCGACGTATCATTCAGTTCATTCACGGCTTTCTACACCGTGAAATCACACGACACCGCTACAATTTTTGTAAAATGATACACATCGCAAAGTGGTAAAAAATATGTTTCACTTTATTTTACTGATATTTAATATCTGTTTGGTTACACAAATATGAACACATTAACTTTTCAATTATCTATCGTTTTAAAGGATAATTTTGGTCCGTATAACACCTTATGATTCTTTTAACAAATAAATGTAATTTTTTGTTACCACCACTTTAGCATAAAAAAATCTCTAGAAATGAGTTCACATTACGTCACCCAGAGCAGTGGTATGTTAAAATTATCAGAGAATCCAATGATCGTGTGATAAACTTACTATCTATCAACCTATCTTACTTTAGTGGCCCTCATATTTGGATTTTTCCTAAAATTGTTTATTTTATTTATTTTATTTATTTATTATTTAGGATAACAACAGCCATCAACTTATTAATAGACACAATAGATTGTTATTATTTAAACTATAGGGCCAATAACAGTTACCCACTAATGTATTTATAATCTAACAGGAATGAACGCGTAGGTATCCTGTCTACTATACTATCTACTAACAAAGTAAGAAAATTTGTGACATTTTATATATATCAATAGGATAATACTTATAATAATACACTTAAATTATAATATAATTATATATACATAATTAGAAAAGTATTTGCGTTTTGTATTTAAATACATTATATATATATATATAAAGTAAATTACTAAACATTATAAAAATACATAATATATATACACATACACACATATACATACATACATACATACATACACATATTTACTTACATACACAATAAATAACTAAATCAATAACACAATCAAATATTGTCATTTACTATACGGCGAGCCGCAAAACATGTCATACACATTACACATAATTTAACTATGTACTAGGTCCCTAACAGTCCGCAGCCAACAGCACAGCGAATGAACTACATAACTATTACCACAGGCTTATGGCTCTTGTCCCAATATTGTTTTGATTACCTTGGATTTGAAAGAAATTTTAGAGTTTATAAATGGATCTATGTGCGAAAACCTTTTATTGTATGAGTGAAGAATTCTACTAAGAACGCTGCTCCGTCCATAATTAGTAGAATGAGGTGGAACATTGAATAAAGGTGTGTGTCTAGTTCTGCGTGTGGGCGTACTAAATGAGATTTGGGCAAGCAAGTCAGGGCAGTCAAGACGTCCACTTAGTATATCGTGTAGTAGTCCAGTGTCCAACACGTCCCGGCGCTCCTCCAGTGTAAGTAAATCATGAATGCGGCAGTTACAAACGTATGAATCCATGCTTTCAGAATACAGGCCATCTCTAAAATTTAAATGCTTCAGAAACTTTCTCTGAATATGCTCAATACGTTTTTTATGGACTTCATAGAAAGGAGACCACACTTGACTAGCATATTCCAATATGCTTCTCACATACGCGAAATATAAGACTTTAAGACTAAATTTACATTTGAAAGGCTGACCAGTTCTAATAACAAACCCTAAATTACGGTATGCACGATTTACTATATTATCAAAATGCGCGGTAAACAGCATTTTGGAATCAAGATATACGCCCAGATCACGCACAACATTAACTCTTTCAATAATTCTGTTATCAAAGTTGTAAGGAAAATTCAGTACTTTTCTTTTACGGGTGAAACTAATGCATTGGCACTTTCCAATGCTGACTGTGATATTATTAGATTGATAATAGTCGAATAATTTATTTAAATCTCTTTGTAGTAATTCACAGTCAGCAGTAGAACGTACCTGCATGAATATTTTTTTATCATCGGCGTACAAGAGATGATTAGCATTAGAGAAACAATTGCCTATGTCATAGATGTATGCATTATAAAAAAGAGGACCAAGGTGAGATCCTTGAGGAACCCCCGAGGGTACAGTAATGTAATTGGATTTAAATCCTCCCAACACTACAGCCTGAGATCGATTAGATAGATAAGACTGCACCCATCGTAACAAGTCTCCATGTATTCCAAGTCTATAAAGTTTCTGTAGCAGAAGGACGTGGTCCACTCGATCAAATGCTTTTTCAAAATCGGTGTAGACCACGTCCACCTGGCCACCGCTCTCCATGTTACTAAGAACATAATTTGTGAATAGTGACATATTAGATACAGTTGAGCGTCCCCTTAAAAAACCATGCTGCGTTGACGGTATTCCCGTTTCTATTATTGGGTATATATTATCATAGACAACCTTCTCGAAAAGCTTACCTAATGTATTTAGAATTGAGATGGGACGATAATTTTCGATTGATGATTTAGATCCTTTTTTATGTATAGGTATTATATTAGCGCGTTTCCATTTATCAGGAAAAACACCATCACGCAGGGAATGACAAAAAAGAATGGTTATTGGGATAGCTAAGCTCTCTGCACAAGATGATAATAATATCGGGGGAACACCATCGCAGCCCGGTCCCTTAGATTTATCAAGAGATTTTAATATTTTTTTAACGTTTTCCATTGTTACTTCTATATTTGATAAAGATTCTGTACTCGTGTAATTTATGGCACAATGAAGTTGGGATTGATTATTAGCCGTTGGATTGACAAACACACTCTCGAAGAACTTATTAAACGCTGTACATATATCCAAGCCATCACTGAACTTCTCATTATTTAATGTGAATTCTTGAGGGTAATTAGAGCATCCCCTTTTAGCCTTAACATACTTCCAAAAATATTTTGGAGAGGTCTTAATATTTTTCTCAGCGTTCTTGGTAAATGAATCAAAACATTGTAATTGTAAAATCTGCTGTCGCTTTCTCAGCAATGAAAACTCATCGTAATCAAGAGGATTACCGTATCTTTTCCAAATACGATGTCTGCGGGATTTTTCACGAATAACTTTAATCAAAGAAGAGGAATACCATACTGGATAGTGACTTTGACTATGAGCATAATGTGTTAAGGGGACGAAAAGCGAAAAGCATTCATATAGCTTTTTGTAAAATATATCGACTGCATCATTCACTGTATCAGTATCCAAAATATCACTCCAATCAATTTTATTTAAATATTCATTTATTATCTCGTAGTTGCATTTATTAAAGTTAAAACGTGGTTGCCGTCGCTCAGTGAAAGGCTTTAAACACATGTCCGTAATTTTAATATTCAACGACGGGTGATAAAGATCCTCTTTTAAAAGTGAATGCAGTGACTTAGTTATCACCACTGGCGAGTTACAAAAACATAAGTCCAACACGTTGCCCTTAACATTGTAATTATAATTAAATTGATTTAATCCTAAATAAACCATATCATCTAAGAAAGATGTCGCCATAATTTCCATCACGGAACAACCCTTAACATGTGCAGTACGATCCACACAATCCCAACTTAATTGCGGCAAGTTAAAATCACCTACTAGTAAAAAAATATCCGAAGAACACCTGTCCACACACCGCGACAGATTACACTTAATATCATTCAATCGAGTTTGTATATCTTTCGAGTCGGGCGGGACATACGCTATAACTAAATGTAGGTTTGCTGTGGAGCCTAGCGCGCGAGCCGGTATAGTTATACATAAAGACTCAGTTGTCGATGCGCACGACCATTCAATACACTGCGTCGCGCCAAGCTCGCGTCGCACACACATCATCACTCCTCCGCCGGTTTTCTTTCCCGTCGACAAAAGATTGCGATCGTTTCTAAAAATATGATATCTTTTATCACATAACTCACTATTCAAAATATCACCCTGCAACCATGTCTCGGTCAGTAAAATAAGGTCGTATTCACAGGATAGAATATTATTATAAAGATCGAAACACTTAGTACGTAATCCACGCACATTCTGGTAGTACATTGTTAAATTTTTATTTAAAAAAATATTAGCGCCGGTGAACCGTTTGAAATTCATTTAGAGATAACAATAAATTCATCATATACGAAATAAAAATGAGATTAATCGGGAATACGATTATGAACGTAGCTGCGTGGAAATTGTAACTCAAACAAAATATATATAAAATTAATATTTTGCAAATTAGATGGCAACTATTTCTATAAATATACTGTGACGTTTTAAGTTTCTGCAATAAGAAGCCTGAGCCCGTAGCAACAATTTTACAATACAAAATATAAAATAATAATAATAAATACAGCCTTATTAAATAGAATTGTGCGTAGTTGGCTATGTGCATTTTAATATATAAATATGTTAAAGTATCGACATAGATTGCAATGTTTGTAACTACTATACATACATACAAAACTATACTACAGTAATACCCATGATGATACACTAAATTACAATGAACCAGAAGACCACAAAGTCACCTCACTTTTTCGAGGTCGGAAACACACTTTATATAAATTTTTGGGGACGTATTATTTTTCCGCACGAATATTTTACAGTTGCGTACCCACACATATTCATATTTTGGAGTAGCATTCTTAGCAATGTCTTTTGTTTGCTTAAGAAGTTGTTTGTTACTCGGTGTAAGGTGTTCGTTCACGTATATGTTACGGGATATGCCAGACAGGCCGATGTCCAGTGTAGTAACACCTTTTCGTCTCCGAATCCCAGAAATGATGCTGTCCTTAATCAAAGAAGATTTTAGTTGCGCAATAATATTTTTAGGTTTTTTATTATCACCGATTCGCGACTGTACACGATGTGCGTGAACAATATCAGCCTGTGTAATTTCTACGTTCGCATGCTTGGCCAGGGCTAATACGTATTCAAGCACATTCTCGTTGCTTTTCTCGGGGATCTCTGATATTTCAATGTTTGAAAGACGATCGCGTTGTTGGAGAAAGTTGTGCTCGTATTGCAAGATGTCATGTCTCTTTCTCAGTTCCAACATATCGCGTTCTAGTTGAGTTACTTTATTAACCTCCGAGGATATGTTGTTCAGCCGCGTAGTTAAAACTTCGTGCTCAGCAGACTGAAAGTTCAGGGATTCCTTTATGTTGGATATATCTTTCTTAATTTCTATATGCTCCCGAGTTATTTTCTCGGTGCTGATTTTGATTGAATCTAATTGACCCATTATTTTAGTCACATCTTCTTTTACGCTAGCAATCTGGGATATATTTTCATTAATAATTTTGAGTTCCTCACTCTGAGACTTACCAAAATTGCTTAAAAAATTCATCATTTCCGCCCGAAATTCAGATAATTCAGTAGGCGTAATAAAATCTGTGTCCATTTGTTTACGTTTTCTATGCGTAATCTGACGGCCCAGAGTAGATAGGTCGGTTTGGGAGCCGCTTGCGGACCCACCACTAATGGGTGACCCCGCTCTTGATCCCGGAGGTGAGCGCTGCAGGTTCATCTTACAGTAGTCAATATTTAATTTTCTATAAGGCAGCTGATTGAGTAGGACGAAAAATCGCCACTGTCTTCTTTACTCCAAGTGGACGGGGAGGGGAACTAGTCGCCGATCACGGCCACACAACGTCAAGGCTAATAATTCAATAGTCACAAGTGAAAATAATTGGTTATGTCACATTGAAACTAATGCACTTTGAGTTACGACAGATAATTGAACGATGCTAAATTATTAAATATTTAAATTTTACGGAATAAAGTAGTACGCGTCCGATCCCGTCAGCTGCGCGTGCGCGTATCTCCTTATTTGAATTTTTTTTCAATATCCATCTACCACTAAATCTTTTGCTCGTGCCTAAGCCGCGTCTTTGGCTATATACAGGGTGTAAGGAGGATGCTCTCGAAAACAAAGACAGGTGGCAGTGCTGGTCACCCTAAACACGACTTGTTGGAAAATAAAAATTAAATCGCGAAAAAAAAAACAATTTGATCAGTTTTGCCATCTGCTTTCGTTTAGCGTCTCCCTTACACCCGATATACACCTTATGCAAGCGGCGGTGTCAACAAAGTCTTATAGCATTAAATTTTAATATTAATGAGGATTCATCGCCGGGAGGCACTGTATAAAACACTTATAATAGCATTTCCTTTTAGAGTTTCGGTTTGGCCTTAGCAGCATACGAATCCAACTGGACTTCCTGGCCTATAGACATGCAGAGGGGCCTGTTGATTGTCATCACGGCTGCACAGAAGAGCTTCAAGCTGACAGCTGGGGGTATTGCCTATATGTCTATGCAGACTTTTGCTCAGGTAAGGACTATAATTTATTTATTTCACTTTAAAAGGCGGGCAAATCGCGGAATTGCCACTCATAAAAATACGTACAGGGTTGTTAGGGGGACGCTCTTAAAATCGAAGGCAGAAGGCAGTACTGATCATCCTCATCATGACTTGTAAGAAAATAAATTTGAAATCGCGAAATAAAAATCAGCTGTTTCATACAAATTGTTACATCTACTCGATCTGCTTGCATGGGACAGCTGATTTTTTTTCGCGATTTCATTGTTATTTTCTAACAAGTCGTATTTAGAGAGACCAGAATCCCATCCCATCTGCCTTCGTTATCTTATTTACAGAATGTAAGGAGCGCCCCCCTTATAACCAGGTTTATAAGAAAAAGCATATGAAAATAAAATCTCATAACTAGATAATATTGATCAAAGGAAACATTAAACAGCTAAAGTGATGTTAAAAATGTCCACGCTATAAACCATAACAAAGTAAATTGTGTGTCGATTAGGGCTTTGGGGAATGCCATTGCAACGCAAAACACTGGAGCCAGTTTTTATGTATAACGGTAAATACTCTAATGCGCAACTTAAAATTAATTGCACGTGAAAATTACTGACTGCACAGTAAAAAGGTATTTTGATGGGTAATAAGAATTTTCTCATGTGCTGTCAATATTTTTATTGGTTAGGTTAGGATGATATTAAGTGACGAGCTGGGAATTTGAGTAGGAGCTCTTGGTGGACCTTCAGAGACGACTAAGTCCGTAGGCGCAACATGATGATTTCATCATGACGACATTCGTCAATGACCTCTGGTGACCTAACTCCTAGCAGGAACATTTCCATAATAATTATGTAGACATGAGTATATCATGGCCGTTGAGACGGGAAGGTCATCGAGTAGCAACCGCGTAACGGGAGACGCAGCGTTGGTAGACTTCCCGCAAGGTGGACCGAGGATCTGGCGAGTGTTGCGGGAAGCCCATGGATGTGGGGCAGAGCTGGAGATCATTTGGGAGGGCCTATTCTCAATATAAATAGTCAATGTCGTGTTTTTAAACGCAATTGTATTTCAATCATATTAAATACATTACCAATTAGTACCATATCAAACTATCTTCCCCTATCTCAAATAGCTTTGACCTCTGATATCAGAGCACCAATGTACTGAGATAAGCTAACTTTGATTGCATCGTCAGTACCAAGGTAACTGAAGTGGAACTAAGTTTGACACAGGTGCTCTTCGAATATAGTTAAGCCTGCTTCACCTTTATCAAACGTAGTTTCTGACCTCACTTGCCCTTGCTTTGTAATTGCCTTGATTGGAATCTCCCATTTAGTATTATTGTGCGAATAACTGCCAGTGAATGCACATATACAAAATATTATAGAACATTATACCAGCTGTCTAGCGTAATTTAGCAAGAAATATGGTTATACTTTTTACGCACTTAAATTTATATGTGATAGGAATTTTGAATGAGTAAGATATTTTTATTTTACAAGCGGGCAATTCAAAGCGCCATCAGAAGCATGGAGGGCTTGAGATTTTAAAGTTAGATTGACCCATCTCGGACAGGATCGACCATGGCGAAAGTTGCTTTGTTTTCAAAACAAAGCAACAACTACACCAAACAGCAGCTCCTCGATCGAAATCCAATATTTACTGATGCCCAAATCTATTTTCATTTGTCTCGACACTCTCGACATGACAACTCACTGTCGATCTCGCGTGAATCTGCACAAAGGTACTGCTATGAAATTCCCGAGTCATTTGGGAAAATATGCAAACGATGACACGCAAATTAGAACTTTATCCTACGAAAATTAGAGCTAAATTTCGAAATCAGAGAACTCGATCTGTCCAGTCTCCAGTGTAATCAAAACAAGATGAATCATGAATGTACTGAACTGGTGGAAGTACAGTCTACGTCATTTCATTCGTGACATATTTTACTTTAGACCGATCTAATTAAGCCGAGTTTTAACGTTGTTTATTAATCTCTGGGGCTGATTCAAACCAGACGGAATTAAAACTGGAACTGAATGAAATGTTAATTGTAAAGAAAAGATAATTTTGATAGAAAGCAGTCTAATAAGCATTAAAAATATCACCAAACAAGAAACCAACCATCAGCCCACATACGTCCCACTGCTGGACACAAGCCTTTTTACATGTGAGAAGCGCATGTGAAACTTGGGTCATAAAACCACCACGCCAGTCCAATAGGGGTTGGTGGGCTAAAGTGGTTTCAGTAACAACTGGGACAAACGGCTGAACGTGCCTTCCGAAGCACAGCCTGTGGATAACCGTAGCGAAAGTTGCTTTGTTTCCGTAATTGTAACGAGAGCGCTCAAACCACTATGCCACCGAGTCCCTAACTGAAAATATGAGAACAGAAAATGGAACAGAATTTAAAGCGTCAAAATAGGAAGCTTACCTACATATTTATCTCACAGAAGTTCGCAAACAATCAACACTACTTTGTAGAGATATGTTTCTGAGAGGTGATCACCAGACTTGTTTGTCTGCTGTCAAAATAACGCTTCCCCGTTTTTTAAATGTTAAGGGGGATGATAAGAAGGTAGCAGTTTGAGCACTACTCACAAGTAATGTGCTCTGTAAAAATTAAGACAAAGTGATAAGTTGACGGCATCTCTCTGCAGCAGAAGGACTGAGATGAGTCTCCCTGCTCGGACAATGCTTCTAACAAATCGCTTTCTCCGGTCACTCACCGCAGGAATACAATACAACAAATTAATGTTACTTAGCTGCGATCATCTCTACTAAATTCGAGTGGAAATATCATTATGCCCTGTCTCCTGATTTTTAAACGCCAACGCGTGAAAGTACCCATTGTATAACAAACGTGTATTGGCTACAATAACCGCTTACCATCATTGCAATGGTTTGCCAAAACGTCACTTATAATGTTCCACAGACAACAACGACACATGACACAACACACAAAGAAGTTACTCTTTAGTAAACATGCTGGTGAAGAATCCCAAGTTTTTGAAGTGTCTTACTTCCAAAACTTGGAATTCTTTGCCAACCGACCTGGTCAGGGATTTGGAAATCGATGGGGGAGGCCTTTGTTCAGCTGTAGACATCATATTCTGATATGATGATGATGATGATGTTCCTTTTTCTCATTTATAACATGAGTTTCTTCAAGAGAGACGTGAGACCTTGCAGGTCAGCAAGGTGAAGGCAGATAGAACAGTGTGTTTGAGCTGCACTTGCTGTCTTCACACATGAACTCTTCTTACCGCTTCACGTGAGATGGTATCTAGTGATTTGCTGTGTTTTATAAAGAAAAATAAAGAAACTTAAATAAAAAAGGACATAGAAGTTGTGAACTAATTGTAATTTTTGTTCGCAGGCTCTGTACAATGGATACTCAATGTTCGCAGTCCTGAGAGACGTTGTCAATTAGTTTTTGAATGAGGAGGGGACTTCAAAACTCTTAAAAAGGTTGTAATTTAGGTTCTGACAACAGTTAAAGTTCCTGCGAAAATAGCTTTTATTAGATTAGCATAGAGTGTATTATTTAAAGTTACAACAAAGCAGTACAGATGGCAGCACATCAAGCATGACCGTCCTTAATCCATTCGTAATAAAGACATCTTTCCTAATGCAACTGTTGCACTTGATGTGGTCTCATCTGTCCGTTGATATAAATAGGATGAAGAATATTACACGGAAATGTTTTTATTTTTACCAAATCGTTAGAAAGCCTTTTAACCTTTTTTGCGATTATACTTTTATTATCAATAGCAACATGTCAATAATATTCCCGGCAATAGTCTCGACCAATAGGAAACGTTGGTGTGCTCTACCAATCACAAGCGAGCAGGCGCTACTAGTAATGGCGGGAAAAGTATTATAACAGGCAATCGTCTCTTACTAGCCCAGCGTGATTATAGATAATGACAGCAGAAACCACAACCAACCATTTTCTTTTGCAAAAAGTACAATATAAATCATACCTCATTATGTCAAAAACTTTACATTGACAGATTTTATCTTAAGCAGCGTAAAATATTGAACTCAGAATGGACCCAACCATCGCTTCGTGTGATATCCGGCTTATGAATATTGGAAATACATTTCAGAGTAATGGAAAAGAAAACGAATTATAGGCTTCTTTGACACTAGTCGGCGACGACGTTATAAAATTTGTAAGAGAAAATGTCCCTTGAAAGCCTTTGTTTTCAAGCCATTTAAGCTATATAGGAAATAGGATAAGGCATCTTTGCACAGTGTATAATAACCAGTAGATAAAAGTTGACTTGAGCTATCAAAATTAGGGTACTACGTGACGCTTGTGTGATAGAAATGCTCTGCGACTCACCATTATTTCGAAAGCGCGCTTGTGCGACACGATTAACGATTGAGTTTAGTTTTTCATTTCCATTAGTGACTGAATATTAGTAGTTAATTTAGTTTTGAACTGTGACAAAATGTTGCACAATCGTTTGTCGCATTCATCATTGTCATGTCGATCTGCAGTGTGTCGCACAAACGTGCATTAGCACTTTGGGTACTGGCAGAATAGTTTTATCACAAAGCGTTCATCGGACATCCATAAGTGAGCTCGACTCGTCAAAATTTAACGTTGTTTCGGTGACAGAGAGGTGCGCGTGGTACAAGGCGTGCGTGCTCGCAACTTAAGTGACAAAGTGGAATTTACTTATTTATTAAAAAAAACTAAATGATTATTGGAAAAATCTCTTTTGAGATTGATTGAAAAAATTTATGACACTGTCTAATAAACTTAGCTTGGGCTTTAAATAAGCATCAGTTCGCACTAAAAAAAGGAAATAAGAAAAAAGTTTTTTTGAATTTTATTTCCATACAAAAGAAGTTTCTTTTCATGTTATGGCTTTCGTTAAATACTTCATTGATTAATCAACAGAAACCTGTTATATCCGTAGGTATTGTTATACTGTTAATAAACTGCACTATGATTAAGGAAAAGAGCACAGTTTTCCCATTGTACGAGTTCAATGAGCTATAAACACTATTTAAGGAGATTAACTTAACGAAACACGAAGATCTAACTAAGGTAACAGGACTAAGGATTGCAGAACTAGGTCAATTGTACTTAATTGTTTTGTATTAGGGTTGTTAATTGATTAAATCGGTTGGTCATTAGTTGGAGAACTTAGTGGAGTTAATACTTAAGCGCTCTTGCGAGATCAGTGACAAAGCGAGTTTTCAATTGGTTGATTTTAGATGCCTGTAGAATCTAGATGTCCTTCTGGGCTTAAGATAACAGGTAAAGATATAAGCCCGCCTAGCATGACCACCGAAACGCGATATGATAAAGCCATTTATCGCTTTGAACTGTCAAAAATCATTGGATATAACCGCCATCTTGAAATTTTATCGAAACTGCGAACATGTCTAATTACAATACATGTTCACAGTTTCGATAAAATTTCAAGATGGCGGTTATATCCAATGATTATTGACAGCTCAAAGCGATAAATAGCTTTATCATATCGTGTTTCGGTGGTCATGCTAGGCGGGCTGGATCTGGTTATTGTAAGAAATCTAGATACCTGCTAAGCTATGAGCAGGTATCGCGCCAGTTATGCTTTTGCGGCTTTTCAAAACGTTCCCGTGTAGGTACTGGTGTAGACTATCATAATTATACAAAAACTGTGCAATTCCGCCAATATTACATACAATGGGTAAAGGTCGAATTGATAACCTCCTTTTTTAAAAGTCGGTTATAAAGAAGGTGCAGACTGTGGCTATGCATTTAAGGTTATAAGGGCACTCCTCATGACTTTCTCTGTGTAATGAAAAACTATGCCATACTCACATCTGTCAGATTCATGTCGATGGGATAGGTCAATCAAAAATATATAATCTCGAACTCTTCCGTGCTTGGGAAAGCACGTTAAGCCATTGGTCCCGGTTGTTACTGCAACCACCTTGACCCACCAACCCGTATGGGGTCAGCGTGGTGGTGTTATGGCCCAAACTCCTCATGTGTTTCTCCCATGTAGGAAACCCTGTGCCCAGCAGTGGGGCGTATATAAGCCGTATATGGTCTAGTGGTTGAGACTACTCATTTCAGGTCAAGAGGTCCGGGGTCCATTCCTGTGGAGACAGAAATTTTCTGCTTAGTTTGGTTTGTAGTGGGGCTTTTTTAAGTCCGCCTGGCTATCTGCCACCATCTTACCTAAGTCTGCCGCCATAATAATAATGTTAACAGCATTGTTGTTCCGGCAGTTGGAGGTAAGCTAGCCAGTTCCTCTGTTATTCCTCCTCGCCCTTTTTATCACTTATCCTCTGATTCTGGTAAGATGAACAAAAAGGTGCCATGGAAAAGTCTACTTTATTGCGACACTCTATTTTTCAACTCGTCCGTCTTATCTAAGACTTTATTATTTTCCATTAAAACTCTGTACTTTCCTAATTGGGTACACTCAGAGAGTTAAGTACTGCAAAGTTGAGCTGTAAAAGGAACGAATTTAAGCCGGAATATTGTTCGTCAAAAAGATATTACAACTTGAAATGTTGAAAATTTGCGGGACACTTAACAGCACTACACTAAAATCCTACGAGAATATTAGACTACAACGACTAAGTACGAATACTACGTATTTTTAGTAGAAAATTACTCAATCAGATCTTATTTAATTACTATCATTAAAGCTGTTTTCTGCCGCCATAATCGATCCCGTGATAGTTCAATCAAAAGCTCCTTCGTGCTTCGTGTCAATACTGCAACCGCTTGAAATGTTTTAGCCTAAACTTCTCAAGGAAGGCCTGTGCCCAGCAGTGGGACGTATTTAAGCTGGTGATGATGAACCATTAGGTAATCAATTGATCAATCATATGCACCTTATGTACTTTTATCTCACGATGCAACTTGCACTGACAAGGGCTTCACTTGTGGTAACCAAGTATCAAACACGCTGCGAATGTGTCCGTGAATACGAGTGTATTCACGCACACGTTCACATATAATAGCATATAAATTTTAACAGATGGAAATAAATATTATATAATTTTATTATTATCATTGTGAATTTGAATCCGTAAAACTTATTTTATTGAAGTTTAGTAACTTAAAAACAAATTAAATAAATGCAAATTAAAAATCAATCGTAAATATTATGAATAAAATAAGACAGTGTTACTTGTGTTATATTTAATTAAATCAATCAGAATCACTCGAATAATTATTATTAGTTTAATCTGAATCACCTTGTCATTTTATAAGTTTCAAAATCATAATCTTGTTTTTTTCTGCAATTTGTAAAGTTTTCCTCTACAACGTCTCGCCTTGGATATTTTCTATGCTTTATTTTGTTTAATAAAATAAAATAAATTTTAACTTTAACTTTTTGTCACAAAGTTAATTTAATTATATAAACAGATACTTACCAATATAAAAATAAATATAAAAAATAAATAAAACATTCAAAAATCCTGAATCAACCTCACTACGACAATTGATGGTTGACTTTTCAACGTTTACTTTCAATATTTCCACACTGACGCTACTTGAAGCGACGCTTGTCTATATATGCGATCCGTAATGAAGCGACGCTTGATTACGGATCGCATATATAGACGTGTCACTTCGCCCGTGTCTCGGACGGCACTGAGAGCTCCATCCAGTGCTTACCCACACATTCGCAGCGTGTTTGTATAGTAGGTCCACAAGTAAAGATCAGGTAGCTTCATGAGATAAAAATACTTAACATAAAATAAAATAGAATACAATAAGCGGCCTTATTGCAATATCTTCCACGCAACCTGCAGGGAAAGAAAATACGAATTAGGAGAGTGCAAGAATTAAGGAAAAACAAGCAGCAAAAAATGAAATAATTTGAAAAAATAAGTGAGAAAGATTAATTATAGATCTAAATTTCTTATCTGTATCCACAACACAAGCGGATACTGATAATTATCAGTAAATACACTTAATTTTGTTAAGGGGTGATTACAAAAACATTATTATGTTATATTGTTATTACAAATTCAGTTCATTCCTACATTCACATCAAATTAAGTACCATAAAAAACGTAATTTACACGATAAATGTTATTTTCAAATTTAAAAATGGACTCCGCGTACCCGCAATAATTTAATAGTGTTATTATGAAATTTTATGAGCCATTTACGAAGATCCCCATTGCGCTTTGTGTCGTATGAAGTGTCTATTTTATTTTGTATTAAATTCTATTTTTTTTCCCTATATACATGACTTGTTAAACAGCAGTTTATGCTAATGTAGAGCTGTAGACGTACCAATAATACTGCTATGCAATTATCTAAAGTCAGCAACCTTTAATAGGGTAGTTGACAACTTTTTTTTTATTTCATAAATAAGAAGTTTATAACTCCTAAAGAAATATTGCAAAAGAAATAGTATGTCTAAGATCAATAGTTTCACAGATATAGTGGTATGTTTTTATATGTTGCGGAGCAACGTCCAAAAACGCTCCATAGAAAATCTACGGAACAGGTGACGTCACATGTTCCCATATTACTAAGAAATGTATGGGCATACTGACAAAATTAATAATAACTATGTATTTAGTATGTTTTTATTAATAGTTGTCATAATAATAGTTGTTTTAATTGATGTCAGCTATCTAATATCATTAACATTTTGATAAATGTTGAAAAAATAAAAATGACCATTTTTTAATTTTCAAATCCGGACAATTTCAACAATATTCCATATCTTTTAAGTTTTAATTGTTTTTATAGGTAACAGTAGCGTATATTTTCCGAATTTGTGAAAAATAGCGCCAGATTCAAACTTAGGCAACATCCCAATTCGTGGCTGTCGGCAGCGTGGCATACATTTTGGCGTTTGTTTGACATAGAGGTGTTGTTGAGTCATGTGTCGTGCTTTGTATTGAAAAATAAACTACATGAGAAATAAATTGGAAATCGCGAAAACAAAATCTAAAAATCAAGTTCAATATGAATAGACGGAGTTGGTATTACAATTTAGTATAAAACAGCAGAATTATTTTTATTTCATGATTATTTTAATTATTTCATGTTTTCTTCAACAAGCCGTGTTCAGCTTCCATCAGCACTGCCATTCTGAAAAAAATATTTATTAGTAATAACCAAAATTCTACGAGATGTAATTACAGTTTATTTGATTTAACAAAACGGTGCATCTGTAATCAACTTTATTTTTGGCTAGGTGTTACCCTAAGTTATGTACTCACTTTTGAGCTGCAGAGTCGAAAGTTCAATTGACATGACATTTTTTTCAGTATGCTTTCATTTTCAAGAGTTCGCCTCACGGCCTGGCCACGACATCACCCCACGCGCGTCCTGCGTCTTGCGTCTCGGCAACCACTGCGCGCTGTCTCGATGTCGGCCTCGCAGCGCGTCGTCGTGACCGCGCAGTGGTTGCCGAGACGCCGCCGCCGCCCGTCCCCGTGGTCAGGTCGTGGTCATGGTTACATTCTGTATAATAGGCGACAGTAGCAATTTACCACAAGGTGTACTGTTAGCATGCTTGTCATCTTGTTGTATGAAAAAGACAACTCCTGCTGTTACCAACCAACCCTTCCAGCATATGATATGGAGAGGAACTCGGTGGTGTAGGGGTTCCAGCACTTTGGTTTCGTTTACAAAGCAACTTTCACCATGGTTGATTCAAGGATGGGTCAATAAAAATTTATAATTTCCAGCCCCTCCGTGGTTTGGAAGGTATGTTAAGCCGTCGGTCCCGGTTGTTACTGCAACCGCTTTAACTAACAAACCCACACTGGGCCAGCGTAGTAATGATAAGCTCCAAGCTCCTCAAGTGTTTCTCCCATGTAGGAAGACCTGTGCCCAGCAGTGGGACGTATATAGGCTGGTGATGATATGGTATGGCAGGTTTAGTTTAGTCACCGCAGGACAATAGCACTATATGCTTTCCGCGCCCCCCACAATATCGTCATTCCGCAGCAAGATGGGTACATCGCTGCCCTCATCGTTTAGTAAGTGAGACCACACCTCTTCCATCTCCTCCACCGGGAGTTGGAAGCTAGGCTGGTAGAGCTTCCCCTCAGCGAGAAAAAAAATAAAAGTGTTATTATCTAACACTATAAAGTAGTGGTTCTGCAATCTGGTGAAATTAAGACATTAAACCCTCCGCAATCACTTTGCGGTCCACTTATTCCACACTTAATATAGACTCAGCCGGATGAACCGGCCAGAATTATCGGCAATCGTCTAATTTTCCACTTGAGCGGTAACGTGAGAGACTCAGTCAATGGCGTTGCGCTGATTGGCTGCCTCGGCCCTTTTGAATCTTTCGACATTGTTGGACTAATCCAAAGACTCTTTTGACAGTGGCATTGAGCGTGTCAATGTTATTAGAAAGATTTCTATTCATATATATTTCTATGACAATTTTTCCAAGATTGGTATATTTCTAAGAAACGCTATGAAAATAAAATAAGTCGACACTAGTGGCGTAGTTAGGCGCTTTGATTTTGATTACGAAGACAGAGCAACTGTCACCGTGGTTATTCCCGGATGGGTCGATCTTTTGTAAACCCTCGCTCTTCCTTGCTGAAGCAAGGCTTTTCAACGGCTTACCGTGCCGGTAAGCCATTGAAAATGAAAATGAAAATATCTTTATTCAATTAGGCCCCCCAAGAAGCACTTTCGAATCGTCAACAAAAAAACCCTTATGTCTATCACATAAAAATAATATTAACTAACTAACAATTTCATAATGTTTGTCTCTCTGTCTTATCTGGATCTACGTAAGCTAAGAATGTTATAATGTATGTCGGTCTGTCTATCGGTCTGTCTGTCGGTCCGTCTGTCCGTCAGTCAGTCTGTCTGTCTGTCAGTTAGTCTGTCTGTCTGTCAGTTAGTCTGTCTGTCTGTCAGTCTGTCTGAATTTACACCGGTTCCAAAAGTTGAACTACCGAGAAGATTCTGGCAACAAACTCGTGTAGTCACTCTTTTCAATTATTAAGTTACAATGTTTAATTACACAGTAATAGTATTTAACAGTGCAGTGTCGCACAGAGTATAAAAAAGGTATATTAACGTACCAATAAGTACCTAATGACAAGAATATTTACTGTATTTAAAGGCTGTCCGACAATGCACCATCACAATATAGGTATTACAAATTACAATACACAAAGGTCAACAATTAATATACAAAGACCTAATAAAGCCAAACATCTTTCATTAATTTTAAACACTTGTCTGACCACGTCATTACAATAATAATTGTATTCTTAATTTATGATTTTAACATTATTAAAAATGTTTGAAAAATTAAAGGTCGCGGGTTCGATTCCTGCCTCAGGACGTGAAATTTTTCTAGTTTTATTATATTTTAATTAATAATTGTATTGTTTTATATTTAATATCCTATAATGCCATATACCTCAAAAATCCCTCAAAAATGATACTATTGATGAATATGTAGGTAAATTATTATAAAATCAAGGAAGCTTAGAGATGACCATTTCCACTAGTGGGACCTGTTCACAAGTATAACGCATGTGCCAGCCATCGCTCCGCTCAACCATATTATAGGGAACGGAGCGACCCGTTGGCCCATCTTTCTAAGCTATTTATCTTCCTGCAGGGTAAGACCATATAATTGGAATTGCTATGGTCTTACCTTTTATTATGGTAAGACTGTAGGCACCATCTTATCAACTTAGTGTTGCAGATGCGTTGTCATCCTGAGTGAGGCCTAAGATAAAAAACCATCTATGTCCATCTATGTCCAGTTTCGGATTGAACGGAAAGTTGGCCAGAGTAATTCTGGCCAACTTTCCGTTCAATCCGAAATACAGCAAGCTGTTTTACAAATGAAATAGGACAGGCGGTGGTACCTACCCAGACGACTCTACATATGGCCTCACCACCAAGTTAAATGTGAATTTATTAGAATCTCTCAATTTACAAATCTGAGGACTTTCATTACTTCATGTACAGTTGGCAGCACGTCAAACGTAACAGTTTGACCTTGTGACCGCCCTTACTCCGTTCGTAATAAAGGTGGCTTTCGTAGAGTAACTCTTACCCTTCATATGATGTTGTCTGTATAAACGTGATACCTACTGACTAAATTGCTTCTACTTAATTACGTGTAGTAAATTATTCTCGAAGCTTTCACACTGTCTGGCATATTAACAGAATTTCGGGACTAGTGTATATGCTGTACATGAATTCTTTATTGCAAAGAAATAGGGTCCATAATTGCTCGTAATGTTCTCTCTCAATTATGCATTGACATACTAGTTTAGACACATTAGTTTCGTGGAAATGTCTGGTTAATATTCCGATTTGGTTGGTATACAAACAAGCTTATTGAGTCTTATTTCAAAGGCAGAAGGTAGATTTCGGCGTTGGTTCGTACCGTGTTGGATTTGGGAAGATGTGATTGATTCTAGCTCTATTGATTTGTAAAACAGTCCTAAAATTTAATTTAAAGTTGTTGGTCCGTGGTTCGCATTGATTATTTATGAGACAGAACATTTATAAATAAACAGAGATAAACGCTTTGCCGACAGATTTTAAGTCAATGAGCGTTTCGCCGACAAATCTAAAGTCGTTTCTAACAAAATATCGAACAAAATATCCGACTCCGCTTGGTCATAAAAAATAACCATGAACCTATTAGTAATGCCATTATTTGCTTTGAATTATTTCAAGTGGTATTTCTGAATGGAACTTTGGATTACAGGCGATACGACGAACATCGACGAAAAATTCGTCGTCGGGCGTTTCAATGGTAATGTACGGTGACGTGGCTCCTTCTCTGACTTTTTCGACTCAAGAATAAAGAGGAAGTATTACGTTGAGGAGCTCGGAAGCGACTTTCGCTATGGTCGATCCCCGGATGGGTCAAACCCACCAACCTTTCCAAGGCCTGTCGTAACCGTTTGGTTATGCAGGCCAAATCACGGGAGAGTATAAGTACTGTGCTGCTTGCTCAAAGCTCTTACACAGCGCGTTTAATTGACTCCATACAAATTATAATCTGTCGCCATGTCCCTATGGTCCCTTTCCCGCTTCTGAGATGGATGTACACGTAACGCCTTTGGTGCCTTTCAGGTTGTCCGTGCCCACATAAAGTGTTACCACTGACTTCCACTCTCTCAGTCTGTACTGGTCTTCTGCCTCTTCTGCGGCAACGTTCTTCACCTCTAGCCCACTCTTGTGCCATCTACGCAAGAAGTCCAAGATGAACTTCAAGAAGTTTGTCTCCGTTCCCACGAGGTCAGCGTAATAGACTGGGCCCACCTCGAGCGTCTTCACATTATCGAAAAGAATCCTGCGCTTCCTCGTTGAGTTCACACTCCTACAAAGCGTAGTGTACGTTCTCTGCCTCCCTACCCCTGCAGAAGCGTAATCTCACTGCTGATTCGATTTCGATCGCTCGGGGATGGGTCAATTAAAATTTTCTATCTCTCGCTCTTCCGTGCTTTGTCAACAAACTGCATTGAGCTAACGTGATGGTGTTGTGGCATAGAGCCTCTCATGTGTTTCTCTGTAGGAAGGCTTGTGCCCAGCAGTGGGATGTATGTAGCCTACCAGCCTATTGATTATGTTCATACTCATCATTATCCCCTGTTCCCCACAAAATACTTCGCAATGTGGGGTTATTTTCATGAATATTGTTTTTCAATTGAATTTGAGATTTTTCAATTCATTTATTTAATGTCAATATATCTATACATGTTGACGTCAAACATAAATAAAGTAACTTATGAAATAAGTATTATAAATAAATAGTCCTTTTTTTTCTACCAATGGTTCAGAAATTTTAGGAGAGCCTTTACTGAGAAGAACCAGCAAGAAACTCAGAATACTGTCATAATTATTATTAACTGATACTAAAGCTAAGAAGAAGAATCTGTCCACAAACGAATTACGTATGTAACTCTATAAAGTGTATTTTACAGGAACGCCATTTTGTTGAAGGCACAACAAAATGGCGCTTTTCTGCCATCAGTCTCCGCGTTCAGTAATGGTGTCTCGTAATTTATGGATTTTAAGTTTGGAACTTTCCGAATTTCGCGGTTAATTTGCAGAGTCTACAGAAGGAATATTATGATAAGTATGATTAATGGCCATGAAAAATTATGAGGCGATCGCTCATTGTTGGTTGATAGACTTCGGTTTTCGATACCACAAAATAGATAGCAGAAGGCTGTCTTTATACAACGATCGTGAGTTTTGAGACGTGAAATATTGGAGATCGGCGTAAGTAAATTGTGTTTGTCTATTGCTGTTATGCTTTGGAATAGGTAAGACGGATGAAATGGACCGAACCTGAATATAATAATATACTGAGTTCCATAGAAGATAATAGAAAAATACATCTGTAAAATGTAGGTATTTATTTATTTTGATAGTGATCGCCTGTTGTAGCTCCAGCCCTGTGGATGTCAGTAATTAGGAGCTGAAATGTCACATATATACAGACATACAGAGTAACTATATTGTATTTATAGATATAATATTAGTATGGATATGGAAGTATATCCATACTAATATTATACAGGCCGCCTCATAGTATTTGTTACCAATAGACGCTCGTAGCACCCTGTGCTCTAAAGACTCGCTGCCTATTTGACATCGACCTTGACGACTGACAAGACGACGAGCTGCCATTGATTTTGACGTTTGAGCACAGCGTTGCGCGCATACGTATTCACTAATCTCTACGTCGATCTCCTGGCTGTGTATATTTGTTGCTGTTTTAGAAATTCGACATGAAGTACAATAGATATTTTTCAATTTAGGTTTTCTTGTATTTGAAATGTATCTTATTGACTTCTTTCAATATTTGATTGACTTTCACATGTAGATGTAAAAATAAACAACTTTTTAATTTCGGCTCACCCCGTGCTCGTCATAGAAACGCTAGTGTCGCCGACGGTTGTGAAACAAACGCCAAAAGGGATGATAGCACTGCCACAATAACAAATTCAAACTGCTTACTGTAGAGAATCCCATAGCTGCTCCCATCATAACGCTTACCGATATCACCGAAAGGAACACCGCTTATTATATTTTGTGGGTAGTATTTCCCAAAACCGACTTATTATTTTAAATACTTGTTTAACTTTGCCATCATTATTACACAAAAATACTCCAAAGGCCCCACCAATTACCCCAATTCCACTTCTCTATACCTATCTCTAGAGGCATCAAAAGTATTTTATACAAATATCATAAGTCGTAACTCATAACTCATAATCGGTATTCGATACAATCGACCTTTGGGACCAAAGTTATATTGTTTTACGTCAATTATTTACAGGAAAGTTAGGCTTGGTGATACGAGAAGCGGTTCGAGGAATTTTGTCAAGCTTTGACCACAATTTCATCATGGAAATATAAATAAAAGCCACGAAATACATAATATAAACACATTAACGTTACATAAACGCCACAATGTTAGCTCAAGGAAAAGCTTTTATGTTCTACTTCCTACAAATGTCATTGAGTCGACAAATGGACTGAATTAAGTTAGCTTAGAATATTATGTTTTCTTGTGGGGCGCGGAATACGACACAAACCTTGATACGCTACCGGAAGTGAGTGAAAGAGCGGACCAAACATAATAAACATTGGCCCTAATTCTGGCAAACACATGCTGTTTAAATTTAAGTTCAGTCTATTTCTTTCTCTCAAAATGAAAAAGAAAAGGATGGCAGTTATATTAATTGACATTTAGAAAGGTGCGTTCAATTTTCGACCATATTGAACGTGCTAAAATGCAGTGTTTAGGAGGCACCTCCGTACACGCCGTCTAAAATTGTCTATGGTTTCTTTGAAATCTATCAAAATTTAAGTGACAGCTCTAAACAGATTCTTGCTATCTTTTTCCTATTACTTATTGCGAGAAAGAGATATACTGTACTTAAATTTAGAATTAAAATGTGTTCCCAGAATTAGGCCCATTGTAAAATAGGACAAGTCTGAACATATATTATATGTAGAGTTGTTGCCTCTATTAGGATGGATCTGCTAAATACCAGCTAACTGCTTTAGTCTCAGAAAACCGTGACATGCTACTCAATGGGCGCTTTTATAATTTGTAACGCGATGGTACAGCGATAACACAGGGAAGTAAATTGTATGGAAATATATGAAGACGCTTTTAAATTTCCGTCTACGGTAACGTTACAACGATAACACAGGGAAGTAAATTGTATGGAAATATATGAAGACGCTTTTAAATTTCCGTCTACGGTAATGTTTTACCGTACACGTCTACGTCACGGAAATTTAAAAGCGTCTTCTTATATTTCCATACAATTTACTTCCCTGTGTTATCGTTGTAACGTTACCGTTGACGGAAATTTAAATTTCCATACAATTTACTTCTTCTTCATATATTTCCATACAATTTACTTCCCTGTGTTATAGCTGTACCGTGGCCGTCCATGATAGATAATATCGTTGCGTTACAAATTATAAAAGCACCCAACACTTGGAATATCACAACGAATCGTTCACGCCTATTGATTTTTATAGGTTACACGTCGGTTAGTACCTAAGCGAACTACATGATTTGATTCCATTTTCCGTATATTCCGTCGATAGGTCTATCACCCTTGTTGCAGATGTTACACACATAAGCACGGAACTTTTCATTAGCTACCTACCTATATATTATGATGCGTACAGCCAATGAGTGGACTTCGCTGTCTCCCGCTGTTTTCTAACTAAGGCTAGTGTGAAAAGGAACTTTCTAAGTCTAAGCACGAAACACCGTCAATCACATAGCATCATGTGAGAATGTGGTCAAGTGCTTACCTATACTTATATAGTCATAAAAAGTAATTAAAAACTCCATAGTTGGCATCAAGAAATTATGCAACGCCATAGACAATTCTATACTACTTTCCCGACACTTAAGGTCATTGCGATACAACTATCGCAAGGACCTTACGTGTCAGGTAAGAAGGCTGAGTAGCGTTCCCGAGAAGAGAATGGAGGGAAGTCGAAGGGCGATACAGAGCATTTTAGTCGCTGGTTTCCTACTATAGGTTACCGGGTTACCGGGTATCGGGTTGGTGATATCTCATGAGGCAATTTAACAAAGAACATGATGCAAGAGCAGCGTTACTCAAATACTTACTCAGTCTCTGTTGCACCGCAGCCTGGGAAGGTACAGTAATTTGAGACTCCACTTTTTTAAAGAGTATCTTTAAGAAAGAAAGAAGAGTACGAAATTGTTTATGTAAGAAGTATTTTGTTCACGCTCTTGCTACCACTCATGCAATAAGAACAAACTCAAAACGTAATAACTAACGAATGTACGAATTATTGAACCCCGGGAACAGAGTATGAAGTCGATAATTATCTTAATTGGTCTATTATCATTCATTACCCAATTTTACTTTGTGACTTCAGATTCCTTTTGTTGGATAATTCTGTATATTAGCAAGAAGCAATGTCTTTTTAGTGTGCTTACCACTTTCGGCATTTCAGGTCCAATTCATCAGCTCTGTATCAAATATTTTATTGCTTATTAGCTAAGGAATAAAGACGTCATTAGAACGAAACGAAGCAAAGTTTCTATACTGAATGGCAATAAGCTTCGATGTTGTCGAGTTATAGCAGTATTAATTTTAATTTCATGCTTAGGAATTGTGGAGTTGAAAGTAATTTGAATTTGGCTTACGATTCGAAATTTCCAGCTTGTGCCTTCCACTCTCACTTCGACTTGATTTGAACTGCGAATAATTAGGAATTAGCATTTTTATTATATTTGAGCTGGTTATGACTACATCAGTCTGTCATGACATTGGTGAAAGACAAGGAAAAGAGGTTAATAAAACGATTACAAAAATTGTAGCGATGTAGATAATTATGGACATTGTCGAAATCCTTTCCAAGAGAGGGTTTAATGCTTTTGCCTACCACTCTAATTTTCAACACTGCTGGGTAGGTACCTCCACCTTGCAGAAGATCGCGGCTAAATAACACTGCTTTGTAGTGGTGTGTTCCTGCATCGAGTAAGGCTGCTAGAGCTTATTGAGCAATCGTTATGGTGGGAACAGCAAAACTTACCTCCTATGCTGAAAACAAAAAGCTTTCTCTTAATTTTACATTGACGACATTGTTTGCTCTATCTCCTTGTATCCAACGCACCTGCAATATGAAGTGATTTTTCCTTGTTATTGCAGGTGTCTATAGGCGGCGGTAACCGCTTACCATCAGATGGGCCGTCAGCTTGTTTGTCGTCTAGTTGTATAAAAAAAAAGACGTGTGGCACTCGGGGACTGCCGCGGTAAAGCTATTGCATAGCATTTTGTATCAACTTATGCAATTATAATTTTATTTATTTATTTTATTCATGCAGTATTTCTTTTTCTTTGATATTGATTCAAGTTACGTGGTGCGCGGTGACCGATAAGAAAACAAATTTTTCTATTATTAAATAAATAAAAATGATTATCGAATTTCGCGCGATGTACATTTATTTAGATATAATATCATATATACTTTCTCTGCGCGGCATTCATGTGCATTATCTATACACCAAAAACAAAGGTACTGAATAGTACACGTGCTTGGTTTGATGGTTTCTGTTATATACATAATGAAGAATGATTTTTTTTTTTAATTATTTATTTATTTGAATTTTTTTATTTATTTATATTGAGAATCTAAATTTAGAATTTAAACTATACGCGTGTGTGTGTTTGTGTGTATAAAAAAGGGCTACTTTTAATATCGCTCATTTTAATATCAAAAGTTTAGGTTATCTTTATAGCAGTATTATATTTTCAATTCAAAATTAATACTGCATTTGTGATAATAATGTACAAATACCTATACACCTATATACTTTCTCATAAACAGCTGCTTATGTATTCGTCCGATTTCGGAGCAGCTCGTCTCGATTCGTGCGAGTTTCGTAGAGTCGTACAATACGTTTAATTGCACGCACACAACGCCGTGTCGAAGACTGCCCAACTGAAACGACGTTAGACGATGCACACTTTAAGCCACACCTCCTTGCGCATCGGAGTGGGGAGCGTGAGGTTTTTTCGTTACGGAATTTCTGGATTCGGTCCCCGCGCTCAAGGCCCGCGATAGAAGCTATGCAATAGCTTAAAAATTATCATGATCTATGATTGAATCAGCATTGACTTTCTCGATGAAGAATTGTCAATTTTTAAAACTGATGACCTGTAAAACAGTATCCGGTATTTCAATAAGATTTCAAATCTTAAATGCCTATGTACGCCATCTATCAGTAAGTTTTCAAAACAAAATTAGCTCTCTGTGAGAGCGCCGCATCGTTTATTTTTAAACAAGCCACGTCCATTAAATGTCGGTTTCAAAGCAATTTATAAAGCGCTACCCACAACCAATATATTTTGTTTAACAATGCAATACATTTTGCGAAGTGAAATATTAAACGTTGGTATTTGACGGCAAGTGGTTCATTAGGATGTCGAATAAATTATCATTAATATTCGCTGCTATAATTTAGTTTTGTAAAACTAATAATTTGTTTTGGACGTTTCAAGGCACGAAGGGAAATAAGCGTTAACAGCGCTTGACTGCAGTAGCACCTCTACCTTACAGAAGCTGGTAGCTGAATAATTATGTGTTATGCTCCTGCGGTGAGAAAGGTTGGCTGAGCGTATTGACAAAGCGTCATCTTGACAGGAGGACTGATGAATGCATACCGCTTGCTCTTAATTTTCATAGGATACGTAACGCTTGTATATTGCCCAAGGTGCTAGCAGCATCTATAGGCAACGGTAAGCGCTTACGCTTGTTTGCCATTATACGTCCCACTGCTGGGCACAGGCCTTCCTACACGGGAAAAACACAAGAGCAGCTTGGGCCATAACGCTGGCCCAATGCCGGTTGGTGGGTTAAAGCGGTTGCAGTAACAGCCGGTACCAACGGCTTAACGTGGTGCCTTCCGAACCACGGAGGAGCTCGAGATTATAAATTTGATTGAATCATCCCTGGATCGACCACGGTGTAAAATGTTTTGTTTTCTTAATCGAAGCCAGAGCGCTCTAACCACTATGCCACCGAACTCCTCATTTGAATAGTAACTTTTTTATATAGTAAGTATATAAGTGGTAAGCGATTACCGCCGCCTATAGACACCTCCAATGACAAGGAAAATACACTTGATATTGCAGGTGCGTTGTCATCCTGAGGCCTAAGATGAAATGCCGTCCATGCCCAGTAATTACACTGGCAACCTTTCCCTTCAATCCGAAACACAGCGAACTGTTTCCCAGCTGAAATAAGAAAGGCGGTGGTACCTTCCCAGACGACCCGACATACGGGCCTACCACCTAGTAACTACAAGCACTCTGACAAAAAAGATCTGTTACGGTTAACACGAGTGAAACTTCTTGAAACACATTCCAACATATTCCCATGGACCATCCTTAAACGAAATTCGATATTTCTATCGTGTAACGTGAGAAATATTGCCACCAAATTCCCACCTCCACCAAAAGTGAAAAGAAAACACGAAGTATGATTTACGAAGGTCCTGTCAAAGTAAGTTTCCACAAATGTTTTTGTTACGTGATAGATCCTGCTAAGGGGTAGATCACACTGGTGAAAGTTGTTTTAGGATCAAAACTAAATTTTCAACACCGTAGGAGTAACAAAGATATGTTCTCAAGGATATATTTAGCAAAGGACCCAAGCTTTTTTAGGACCAAAGGTCGATGTGGGAAGTTTAAAGAATGCAAAACAGATGTTTTGCCAAATTTAAATGAACAAATCAAATTTTGAAGTGAAAGTATTTTGGGTCGTATAATTTAATTCGACCCTCGTGTGACTAAATAGGTTTGTGGGTATTATGCTTTTGGCTTAAGGCCACTGTCACGAAGGTAGCGGCGTACGAGCGGCGCACTCCATTTAAGCGGTGCCCGTATGTCTGCATGACGTAGTGTTGTAACATGTGTATTGTGATTTTTATCGACAAAATTTGTTTCAAAATGACCGCAGACGTGGCGGAGCCAATAATTTCGGCAATTTTTGACAGGCCAGCTTTATTGAACAGCAAATAAAAAGTGAACCATAGAAATAGACGAATTATCAACCAGTTTTGAGAAGAAATAAGAAACGAACGACAGTTATATTGTATGTTAAGCGTTTTACCTGGAAAATACAGTCAAAAGTTTCTATACTAAATCTATAATAGTATAAGTTTCTATATACTTTTTCCAAAGTGAGGGCTCGGTGGCGTAGTGGTTTAAACGCTCTGGTTTCGATTACGGAAACAAAGCCACTATCGCCATGGTCGATCATGAGATGGGTCAATCAAAGTTTGTTATCTCGAGCTCCTCCGTGCTTCGGAAGGAACGTTAAGCCGTTGGTCCCAGTTGTTCCTGGAACCGCTTTAACCCACCAAACCGCATTGGGCCAGCCTGGTGGTGCTATGGCCCAAACTCCTTATGTGTTTCTCTCATGTAGGAAGGCCTGTGCCCAGCAGTGGGACGTATATAGGTGATGATGATGATGGTTCCACAGTGTTCTCATGCTGTGGTATAGTCATATAATTAATCGGACATTGTGTATGATTTTTTGTAGTTATCACCTTATTACTTGATTCAGGCCAACAACCACAAGTAGGTCGAAATCCTTTGTTCTCTACAAAGGATTTCGACCTACCTTTGGCAAGTAAGTACGTACCTATGTTTATGTTTTCTCTCGTAGAAGCTTAACGCATGAGCAGTTTTTAACAAAAAATGTATCATTCCTTTATAGATAGCCAATTTGAGTAGCGCTATTAACACGATTATTCGTGTTAATAGCGCTACTCAAATAGGCTATTAATTTAAGTGTAAGGAGCTGAGTACAGGTTTTTTAAATGTATGAATGCAGTTTTTCTTATTACTAAAATCGATGACATGGTTCCTAAGAAGAGATTTTCGGAGGTCCTTTAGTTTCAGACTTTATACTAGACCATACTGACCGATATATCTGTATACCCTGTATATCTCTACTATATTCCCGCCTGCCGCCATACACCGCCATACACAATTACTTATTCTCGGTATAAGTTACTAACACGGTTTTCGCCAGCGATTGGAGAACTGCCTTAACATCAGCTCGTAAAAATTCTATGTCCTCACTTAATCACGCTTGAAAAGTTGTTTGCAGTTTCCGTCTCTAGAGGCGTAGACTACGGTGTACACGTACCTTTAGTAGGCTTAGACCGATCTGACAAACCCTAGCGTGCGTGACCCAATTTTGGGAGTAAGCAGGGCTCGTTTCATTACAAAGCCAATAAAAATACTAGGACGACGAATCGGAGTATATTATGTTATCTATTAAACCCTCCCCCCCCCCCCCCCGGCACGAATAAAAGGGGTGTTATAAGTTTGACGTGTCTGTCTGTGGATCTGTGTGTCTGTCTGTGGCATCGTAGTGCCTAAACGAATGGACCGATTTTGATTCGGTTTTTTTTGTTTGAAAGCTGATGTGACTACGATGGTTCTTAGTTATAATTAATGAAGATCAGTTCAGGCGTTTGATGACTATCAGCTCATTTTCTATATGATTATAGGGTTTTACTAACTTTTACAGATCCGATTGATTTGAAATTTGGTGTACAGTCACTTCGGTGACATTCCCATGACATACTATCCTTGAATTGATCCTATACCATCAAAAAGTCTGCGAAATGCTTAATTCTTTAGAAACTTACAGCAGATATAGAGTGTTTGGGCTCTTATGAATAGTCTCAATGGGATGATGTTAGATAGATGATTAATGACGCCGGGGACTACTTAAAATTTTTAATTTTGTATTTTTTTATTCAATTATTATTAATTAGTATAGAGTCCCTACGACCTCAATACTGTGCCTCCAAAATTATTATTTTATGACGTCATAGTTTCATTTGTATCGCATATACGAAAGCAATATACAAAACACCACAAAGACAATTTTGAATACAATGAACACAAGTTTTACTAGGTGGTCGGCCCGTATGTAGGGTCGTCTGGGTAGGTACCACCGCCTTTCTTATTTCAGCCGTGAAACAGTTCGCTGTGTTTAGGATTGAAGGGAAAGGTAGCCAGTGTAATTACTGGGCATGGACGGCATTTCATCTTAGGCCTCGGCATGACAACGGACCTGCATTATCAAGTTATTTTTCCTTGTTATTGCAGGTGTCTATAGGCGCGGTAACCGTTTACCACCAGGTGGGCCGTCAGCTTGTTTGTCATCTAGTTGTATAAAAAAGTGTTGTTGTTTATGCAATACGAAGTATTAATTCAGGCACAGAACATAAAAACATAAAAAAGAGGTTTCTTTTCTATGCTCTGTGAATTCAGGTGGTAGAACCGCCTCGTTTGTTTCCTCCAAGTTGGAAGGCTTGTGTTGGTAGGTATATATTTTTTTTTATACCACTAAGGTGGCAATCTAGCATACGGCCCACCTGATGGTAAGCGGTTACCGTAGCCTATGGACGCTTGCAACACCAGGGGTATCACTTGTAAATAGGCTGGTGGTGATGATGATGATGATGGTTGAGATGTTACCGCGCGTGAAATAAAAAAAAGTTTGAACATTTATGACGAGAATTCGAATGCATGGAGACCTATGCCTCCTTATTCACAGCTGTCGGAAAAGATTCCGATATCGGAAAGACTATACCTGTTACTATCACGGTGCGTCAAAGCGAGACGACATGTGACTTTTCGAAAGGAATCCGTGAACTGGTTTTTTCTGGATAAGGTGATTGGAATAGGTAAGTAGTTTCACAGGCTTTCGAGAGACAACGGTTTTTTATACGAAGCGCGAAAATAAAACCCAACACCACCTGATGTGAAGCGGTAAGGAGAGTCAACATGCGAAGACAGCTAGTGCAGTTTAGACACTGCACTAGCCGCCTCCACCTTGCCGGCCCGAAAGGTGCTTTTTCACGCCTCTCTTGAAGGAACCCAACAAAAGCAATACTAATATTATAAATGCAAAAGTAACGCTGCAGGTCTATCTGTTTGTATGTCTGTCTGTTAGCCAATTTGGAGATAGCCCTGTGAAGGACATAGGATACTTTTTAGCGCGATATCGACATTCACGTGAACAGAACCGCGCGCGGTCACTAGTTAGTTTATATTTTTTTACCACCTGATTAAAATCCTATGCCATTAAGACGTGACAACGCGACACATTGAGCGAACGAATTATGAAACTGAATACTTATGTCTTGTTATTGAAACAGCACCTTAAAACACAATGTGTATTCCGCACATGTTTCACCTGTATTCTTAATTACGGGAGTTGCGAGTTGTTTATTTACGCTCACCGATTGCGCTCTGACCAGAATCAAATACTAAACGTCATTTAGGCTATATTATAACATTTATAAATCTTACCTGTCTACAAGACCTATTCCCAAAATTTTGTCACTATCTACTGGCCGCCCACGGCTCCTCCCGCGTGGAACCCTATTCCTATCTCAGAATGTCATCTACCACCATGCCCAATTTCATTTAAATTGGTTCAGCAGCTTAGAAGTGAAAACGTAGCAGAGTTCCTACCGCAATTATAATAATACATAATAATACAAGATAGATAATGTTTAGGTTTTGTCTGCTATGAAACGAATTATTCAATATTGGGTTAGCACAAATTCTAATATTCTTCTCGCTCGTGATTCAGTTCGATAGTTCAGGTTTATAAAGCACTAGCACTAAAAACAACATTGCTATCTTGTAAAGGATTAACTATTTTCAAATTACTATTGGGTCTTTAACACCCATATCACAACAGTTTAGTAAATAATATAAAAAATATAAAATACATTGCACGTATGCTTAGCAGGTACCTACGGCTTAAACACTAGAGAAAGACAAAGTATGTTTCTTATTTCAGCCGTGAAACAGTTCGCTGCGTTTCTGATTGAAGGGAAAGGTAGCCAGTGTAATTACTTGGCATGGACGGCATTTCATCTTATACCTGCAATACCTAGTGATTTTTTCGTTGCTGTTGCAGGTGTCTGTAGGCGGCGGTAACCACTTACCAGCAGGTGCGCCGTCAGCTTGTTTGTCGTCTAGTTGTATAAAAAAGTAAACCACTGATTTTCGGCCATCACCCAAGAATCGTAGGAACTGCATTGGCGTAAGACATCTCAACGATGAATAATATCATTATCAATACTAGATAATGTGTATCTACGTATAATCGAGCGAGTGACAGGAAAAGCGTGTTTTGTCAAATATTTCCGAGATAGACTAGCGAACTCATAACTGCACCCTTAGCATGGGCGGTGCTTAAAATCTCTCTCCAATACTTATGTCCACTCATTAGGACACAAAATGTGTTTCATCTCTCTTTCTCTCGAGCGAAGAGAGAGTCAAACTTTTGTCTACATCCCAGGGAGTTTGCCATGCTGCGGGAGCTAGTAAGAGTAGCGGTAGCAAAAATTCACATGCGCAAGCCAAATATATGTTTGTATGTATACCGCGTATCCTTGCTTTTGGCCACTATTAACTGACTTACCTGGATTTTCACTAAGCAAACCCAAATTTGTTTACTATTCTAGCTTATTCGTCGGCAGATAGACCTTCAATTTATTTTTTTTATACAACTAGATGACAAACAAGCTGAAGGCCCACCTGGTGGTAAGCGGTTACCGCCGCCTATAGACACCTGCAATAACAAGGAAAAGCACTTGATATTGCAAGTGCGTTGTCATCCTGAGGCCTAAGATGAAATGCCGTCCACGCTCAGTAATTACACTGGCTACCTTTCCCTTCAATCCGAAACAGACCGAACTGTTTCACGGCTGAAATAAGAAAGGCGGTGGTACCTACCCAGGCGACCCTACATATGGGTCTACCACCTAGTAATTCAAACTGTTCAGCCATAAAATTTAATGAATAAAACTTAAAATAAATTCCAATGACAAACACAGCATAGTTTTTGGTGGCTTTAACCTATTCAGGCTGGAAGGTCAGCAAATAATTTATCCCAAAGCCTTTCTAGACGTTGGTCACATTATCTTAATTTCTGTTTATCCTACTAATCCCACTCGGCGCTGTTTCTATCTACCCTTTACTGGACTCCGCTTGTTACTGATGTAATGTACTAATGTTAGCTAACGAACGTTTAGTTAGCATTTCAGACATATTATTAATCATTAGTATCATTAAGGGACGTGTGGTTTTACCTATACTAGTGCTAAAGTATACTCAATCGTTGCTGAAAATTAGAATAAATATCATTTATCTAATGTTTCGCCAATGTTTGGCTGCATTATTGCATAGAAATATCATGAAATTATCAAATGAATGAGGTGTATTTGAAAGCGGCATACCATTTCTTTAATAATAATAATAATATTCATACACTCACACTTATTATCTAGCCCCAAGTAAGCATCATTAAGAGCTTGTGCTATGGATACTAGAATACGAAGAAATAATGATAATAATATGTATATAAATACTAGAAATATACTTTAATAAACATATAAACATCCATGACTCGTAAACAAATGCTCATACTCATCATACAAACATTTGCTCCTACCGGGATTCGAACCCGGGACCTCTTGACCAAGTAGCCTGTACAGCAAGGGGTACAGACCGCTCGACCAGCCGGTCGTTATTTCTGTGAACTAATATAGCCCATATTTTAATTAACTGGTGTATTGCACCACCTGTATAGGTTATTGTCAACCAACAGGTTGGACTGACGATCTGGTGAAGGTCGTAGGTAGCTGCTGGATGCGTACAGCGATCGTTGTGGAGAAATCTTTAGGGGAGGCCCTTTGTCCAGCAGTGGAAGTCTTTCGGCTGAAAGTTATTCTGCCGCCGTGGGGAAAAGTTGATATAATAATAATCATCGTTTTAATGTAATTTAAATATTACAATTATGTCCCTTGTGGCGGGATAAAGCCAACTTAGTAAGTAAGTAATAGACAATCTAATAAAGTGACAATAGACAAGTGGTGTTGTCACAGCTAACATTATAAACTGTTTGTGTTGCGATTATTTGATGAAGTTGACTAAAAAGCACCTCCGCTGATTTTCTTGATTTTAGTACTGTGTGATACGAGTAATCAATGAAATAATTTTTTTGTGTGGTCTTTGTTTTGACAATTAAAATATTCATTAAGACATAAAAACAAATTAGAAGTTCCTACTGCACGTCTTAATTTATGTTCATCTAGCACATATAACATGTCAATAAAGATTTATAATTAAAATAGAATAAAACTAGAAAAATTTCAATAATAATTTTATAATAATGTTAAAATCAAAAATTTATAATAAACTTCCTGAAAAATTAAGAATCGAAAAAAATAGTAAAATGTTTATAAAACTGTTAAAAGAAATGTTATTTAAAAAATGTTACTATAGTCTTCAAGAATATATTAATGACAAAACATAATAATTATGTATAAATTATCGTAATTATTTAATATCTTGCGTGCATATTAAAATGAATAATAACAGATATTTTTTTATAGAAATTATACGTCCTCCTCTCCTCTTTCAATTTGCGATACCCGACAGGGTCCATAATTGTACTTTTTATATGTATAAACACCTTTTGTAAACATAATGGTTGCAATAAAGTATTGAGTATTGAGTATTGACCAGCGACTTTTCTAAGTTTGTCTCCTATACAATACTAAGAAATTCGGCAACTTACAGAATTAAAAGTACTTATTCTATTTGTACAGGAATTCATTCATCGCTTGAAAGTGTTGTAAGACAAAAACTGTAATGAAAGGAAAGTCGCTGAAAACATTTTCCACTTAAAATAAAATCGCTCAGAAATGGAACGTTCGAATTGAATAGGCCGTCTTGTTTAAATAACAATAGGTACTTAATTTCTCGTCACGATTTAATTAATCGCACCTACCTATTTGCAGTCGTGCTCTCGTTGTGAGAACAATGAGTTGAAGTACCTACATTCAGAGTGAAAAGTAGCTATATATACCCCTAGCACAAACATTCGACATTTTAGTGTTGTTGTCATCTTGACAGTTTTTGTTTGGAATTTTGAGCAGCACAAATAGTGTTAAATTTCGAGTCGTAATTTTATTTTATTTATTAAGGAAAAGCAAACAGCTACATTATAAATGCTTATTTCTAGAATTAGGTAAACTAATTTATCAATAATGCAGCCGACAGCGCTATTCACAGCTTACTAATATAAGTATTAATTATTAAGAATGCCACAGATAAGGAAACGGCCAGCAGAAAATTTGTAGTACAAACAAGTAATAAATTATACAATAAAAAGGCTCGGAGCATCTTACAGATTAGAACGTAGTGAGAATTAATTAATTACTTTACTTCATCAACATCATATCAGCACATGATGTCCACTGTTTACTATACTAAGATAAACTAAACTGTAAATTTTTCCATAATATTTTTTTTAAATTTGCCTTCAGTACAGTTGAATATATCAATATCATCGAAATTTTTATTATAAGACTCTGCCATACGTCGAATAGGAGCGCGCTGTCCTGTGTTTGTATGACATGTGCCCAAAGCAAACAAGCGTCCAGCACGCACTTCTCGCTTTAAAACTATTCTAGGAACTACATAACATAAGCTGGTAACCAGCTCAGTGCAGTCAAAATAGTTGTTAACAATCTTATACAGCGTAGTGGCTTCGAGGTACTTACGTCTAAAATCAAGTGTTAATAGTTTGTATCTGCCTAGCAACTGATCATATGACAAGTAACGTTTACAACACCGGTAGTGCATAGCACGTAGGAACTTGCGTTGAACTTTCTCAATAGCTTCAATGTATTTTTTGTAGAAGGGGTTCCAGATAGGCACCGCATATTCTAATTGGGAACGAACTAATGTTTTATATAAGTACTGGTAGGTTGAAGCATGTTGAAAATCAGTCGATGCACGCATTATGAATCCATACATCTTGAACGCTTTATTAATTATATTTTCAATATGCATGTCCAAGCACAATTTAGCATCCAATTGAACACCCAGATCGCGTAAAGACATTACTTTATTTAGGTAAGAATTGCTAAGGTGGTATGAAAAATTAACAATGTGTCTATTTTTGGTAAAATTAATAAAATTGCACTTAGGAATACTTAGTTGCAATTTATTATTAACGCAATACGTTGTCAGCCTGTTGAAAGGCTAAGCAATCGTCTATAGTTTTAATAGTTTTATAGGCTTTGAGATCATCTGCGTACAGTAAAAAATTTGAGTTAAGGAAGCAAGACTTAATGTCATTGACGAAAATCACAAATAATAGCGGACCAAGAATTGATCCTTGAGGCACGCCAGAAGTCACTGCGACACTCTCTGACTGATATCCATTTACAACAACTTTCTGGGATCTATTCAAAATGTATGATGCAAACCAACGAAGCAGATTTCCACGAATTCCATTATAAGCTAATTTATTTAGTAGTAATTCATAGTCCACCCAGTCGAAGGCTGTTTTGAAGTCGGTATAAACTGTATCCACCTGAATCCGTTTGTCAACATTCTCGAATAAGAAGTTGGTAAATACAAGGAGGTTGGATGTCGTGGATCTGTGTTGAACGAAATCATTCTGCTCTTTTATTATTGCATTATGTATAATCGGGTAAATTCTGTTATGCACCAGTCGCTCGAATAGCTTCGACAAGGCAGAGAAAATTGATATAGGGCGGTATTGTTCAATATCATGTCGTAATCGTATCGTTCAAGCGTAATCGTATCGTAATCGTAATCGTATCGAGTAGTTACGTTAGCTTTTTTTTTTTTTTTTTTATACAAAGCACGACAAATGACTCAACACCACCTGATGTGAAGCGGTAAGAAGAGTCCATATGCGAAGACAGCTAGTGCAGTTCAGACACTGCTCTAGCCGCCTCCACCTTGCCGGCCCGAAAGGTGCTCTTTCACGCCTCTTTTGAAGGAACCCATGTTATAGGAAGGAGGGAACACATGTGCTGGCAAAGAATTCCAAGTTCTGGAAGTTCGACAAAGAAAAGAGCTACTAAATTTCTTTGTACGTGATGTTGAGGTGGAGACAGTGAATTGATGACTGCGAAGACCGGCACGCGTGCTCCTGAGTAGGAAGGGGGAAGGTGGGATAAGGTCAAATAGCTCCTCAGAACACTCTCCGTGATATAGCGGATAGAAGGCGCTAAGCGACGCAATGTCTCGACGCAATTGCAGAGGCTCAAGGTTGTTGGTGACCTCTACATCGCCAACGATACGGACAGCACGACGCTGCAATCTGTCCAGGGTATCGAGAAGGTACTTGGCGGAGCCATCCCACAAGTGCGAGCAATATTCCACGCATGACCGGACCTGAGTTTTATACAGCAGGCATAATTGGTCAGGCGTGAAAAATCGACGCACCTTGTTCAGGACACCGAGCTTCCGTGAGGCTGTTTTGATCACGGTTTCGATGTAGTTCCTGGAATTCAGATCGCAACATATCTCCATACCTAGCAAGTTTAGGGAGCCCTGTGCCGAAAGAGTCGTGCCCTGAAGAGACGGAAGGGGAAGGAACGGCGACATTTTAGCTGTAAACGCGCACACCTGTGTTTTCTTGGCATTGAACTCAACAAGATTGTTAGATCCCCATTCAGATACGAGGTTCAACACCCTGTCGAGCTCAATAGTAAGATTCTCTCTCTCCCTCTCGGTTTCAGCGCGCCCAGCCCCTGGGCGACCGTAATATCCCCCATGCACTGTACTGTCATCTGCATAGCAATGAATGTTTCCTAACGGAATCATGTCATTGATATGAAGAAGAAAGAGTGTGGGGGATAGAACAGAGCCTTGTGGTACACCAGCATTCACTGACATGAACCGCGAAGCGCATCCATCTGCGAGGACACGGATTCTTCGCTCATGACCGTATGCCGGGAGCTTGGAGAGAAGAGCCCTGTGCCAGCCCCGATCGAACGCTTTGGCAATGTCAAGGCTAACTGCTACTGACTCACCACGTTTGTCAATAGCTTCACCCCAGACATGCATTAAGTACGCTAGAAGATCACCCGTTGACCGTTTCGGCCGAAACCCGTACTGTCGATCATTAATTAATGAGTGATCTTCTAGGTATCGGATCAGCTGGTGGTTTAAGATCCGTTCCATGACCTTGCAAAGAACTGAGGTGACAGCTATCGGGCGGTAGTTAGCTGGGTCTGATCGGTCTCCCTTTTTGGGGACCGGTTGCACATTGGCCTCTGTCCAAGATTCCGGCACACACCCAGAAGAGAGAGAAAGACGGTATAGCCGCGTTAAGACAGGAGACAACTCCGCTGCGCAGTTTTTCAGTACTATCGCTGGAATGCCATCAGGTCCACTAGCTTTCCGGACGTCGATTGACTGAAGCTCCGCACGTACATCACATTGCCTAATACGAATATCGGGCATTGTGTGGCCACAGTGGGAGAGTGTTGGTGGCTGTAAGTTGCAGTCATCGATTCGGGAGTGAGCAGCAAAGAGTTTTACCAAGAGATCGGCTTTCTCTTGCGGCTTGTGAGCTAGCGAGCCGTCAGAACATCTCAACGGGGGCAGCGAGGGTTGACAGAAGTTGGACTGCACGGCTTTGGCCAGACGCCAGTAGCTACGGCTTCCCGTAGGATGCGTAAGAAGTTCTTGGCCAACTCGTGCAACGCGCTGTGCATCCGCTCTGATGAAGGCCCTTTTGCAGGACTTGGTGGCGTTGTTATAGACTGCTTTCAGTGAGTCAATGTCGGGATCCCCGCAAGCTCGGCCCCTGATCCAAGCGCGGTATGCCGACTGTCTGTTTTCAACAGATAAGGCACAATCGCGGTTGAACCAGAGGTTACGCCTACCCCTACTGATGAGATCGGAGTGAGGGATATAGTACTCCATCCCTAACATGATCTCATCAGCAACAGCAGTAGCGCTAGCGTTCGGGTCCAGCTCACTGAAACAGCGCTGCCTCCAAGGGACAGATGCGAAGTAATCCCGCATACCGTCCCAATCTGCCGACGCATAGTGCCAGATGCGGCGTTTGGCAACCATAGGTAGGTACCGGTGGCGACGCCCGTGGCACCCCAGCAGATATCAGGCAGTGATCCGATGTTCCCAAAGGAGCACGAACCTCTAGCCGATATCCATCCGGGCGAGTCGTCAGCAGAAGGTCCAACAATGAGGGCGCGTGACCGACAATGTCTGGAATCCTGGTGGGCTGGTTTACCAGTTGGGTCAGGTCATGCGTGAGAGTGAAAGCGTGGGCAGTTCTACCAGCATGGTCAGTTTTAGAGGAACTTAACCACGACTCGTGGTGAGCATTGAAATCCCCTAAAAACACCAATTCCGCGGTTGGAAACTGCTCCTGCGCAACATCTGCCACCCGACTAAGATGTTCGAAAAGTCGAGTTGTCTCCATGTCACCGCTGTGGGATCTATAGAGGCACACGTAGATACGGCAATGTGTGCCCAGGTCCACATGCACCCCAAGAATAGAGTAGGAAGGGTCCTCCAAACAGCGCAGACGGCGACAGCAAACATCCGCCCGGACAAACAAGCATACCCCGGCCTTCGCTTTGAAGGACTCTTCAAGAACGTAGCCGGGGTAATCCAAGTAGCTAGTGTCTGCCGGGCTGAGTATTTGCGTCTCCGTCAAAAACAGCATTTCGGGTCGAGCCGTCTCGAGATGTTGGTGGACGGCATTGAGGTTAGCATGGAGCCCACGGATGTTAGTGAGCCCGACCTCAAACAGCGTGGTTGTGGTGGGGGTGTGCACCGCTGAACGACCGGAAATGTTTCTTAGCGCTGCCATAGTAAATGATGAAGGAGGAGAGGCGTGAATTGGGGGGACGTCGTCGCGATATATACGGTCAAAGCGTGAGGCCTGTTTCCCCAGGTAATAGCCGACAGCAGAGAAGCGCTGACCCGCCGAACGGAAGGGCCCCCAAACCCCCCCGGGAATGGCCGCCGGGACCCCACCACCCGGTCACCAACCGGCACGACGGACCACCCCAAGATTATGCGTGGCATGATAGGGCAGCCTCACGAACTGGCTACGTTCGCTTGGGCCCCTGTACTGTACCACGGGCGGCCAGCGGAACAGCCGTTTCTTCGGGTTTCCCTGGTCGGCGGGTCAACGCAGTCCACCTGGCTCTGGTTAGACGGAAGCCGTCACTGACCGCATCCATCGCCGCAACGTCTCCCCAAGCTCTGGTTGTACGCTGACTGATCCCGGAACGCGACCACAAGTGGTCACTTGGCGGGTTTTACGCCATGCGTACGGTGGTCACTAACCAGACGGGTGTTCAGACCCTACCACCAGTCGAGCAGTTGGTAGCTCGGTAATCCCTTAGTCGCCTCTTACGACACCCACGGGAAGAAATGGGGCGGTGAATTGTATTCTTAATCCGTCACCGCACGGATTCTTCAGCTTCTGTCCGGCTTTTGTTTGAAATTCGAAGCGTGCTTGAACGATATGATTACGATTCGAAATTTAAAAATATTCGTGCTAGGGGTACTGGAGGGCGGTTCTGGAACTATTTTTCGAAACTTTCGTCACGTCATCGAGCTTGACGTGCATTTTTATGAGAAATGTCATTACAACTATAGGATGACGGCATTTTCAGATTTCTTACAAAGATTCAATAGCCATTAGAAAAGGTTAGTGCGATCATCATTTGTTTTCTATCGTCATCGTATCGAGCGACGAGAGGACAACGATACGAATATTTTTGAATCATCATCATCATCACCAGCCAATATACGTCCCACTGCTGGGCACAGGCCTTCCTACATGGGAGAAAGACATGAGTAGCTTGAGCCATATCTCCACCACGCTGGTCCAATGCGGGTTGGTGAGTTGACGCGGTTGACGCGTTGTTGCAGTGACAACCGGGACCAACAGCTTAACGTGCCTTCCGAAGCACGGCGGAGCTCGAGTGTTGTGTCAGTTGCTTTGTTTTCGTATACGTAACAAGCGCTCAAATCAGTACGCCACCGAGCTCCTCTCTATTTTCCTACCCATTCTCCTCTTTTCGAGTGTTCCTAATGATCTAAATAGACTGTACATCATTTGGGTGATTTCAGCCTGGAATTAATAGGTACCATTAAAAGCTCGAGAAATTATTTGTCCGTTCTATATAATATGTGCAAAATAGCTAGGCTTTATAGCTATAAAATCGGGAGGAGCTCGGTGGCGTAGGAGGAGCTCGGTGGCGTAGTGGTTTGAACGCTCTGGTTTCGATAACGAAAACAAAGCAACTTTCGCCATGGTCGGTCCTGGGATGGGTCAATCAAATTTATAATCTCGAGCTCCTCCGTGCTTCGGAAGGCACGTTAAGCCGTTGGTCCCGGTTGTTACTGCAACCGCTTTAACCCACCAACCCGCACTGGGCCAGCGTGGTGGTGTTATGGCCCAAGCTCCTCATGTGTTTCTCCCATGTAGGAAGGCCTGTGCCCAGCAGTGGGACGTATATAGGCTGATGATGATGATGATGATGATGATAGCTATAAAATAAAATAAAATCTGGTCAAGCTAAAGAGTCTCTGTCTATTGTTCTCTATTGCTCAGAACAATCTCTATTTTGCCAAAAATCAAGTACATGGGTAACTATGGGTACGGAACTAGGTGGAAGGCCCGTATGTACTAGGTGGTACGCCCATATGTTGGGTCGTCTGGGTAGGTACCACCGCCTTTCTTATTTCAGCCGTGATACGGTCCACTGTGTTTCGGATTGAAGGGACAGGTAGCTAGTGTAATTTCCGGGCATGGACGGCATCTTAGTTAATTCATCTTAGGCCTCAGGATAACAACGCACCTGCAATATCAAGTGATTTTCTCTTGTTTTTGCGGGTGTCTATAGGCGGCGGTTACCGCTCACCATCAGGTGGGCCGTCAGCTTGTTTGTCATCTAGTTGTATAAAAAAAATGTCAGTGTCGGTCATTTTATTTAAATAACTCTTATGACAAAGTTAATAAATAATAAAACATTTTATAATCATAAGCTCTGTGTGTTTCTCGGCTCTACGCAAAATTGTTTGCACCGAAATATTATTTTTCTTGAGAGCTCTGTCACAAGAACAGAAAATTTATTTCTTTAAGACAAAAATTTTCTCTTTGCATATTTTGAGTTTTAAATTATTTGTTTTTGCGCTACCCATTTTATCTTTCTGAGCTTATTTTTCCAGTTTACTAGAAGATATAATGCCTAATGGCATTGTCTGCAAAATTGTACCTTAACATAGTTCAGATATATAAATGTGATTCAAATCTGCAAACCTGTCAGCGTACAATGAAAGATCCCGTAGCGTGGAATGAAAGGTCTCGATTAGGATTGGTTTCAGCTGTCAAGCCCTTAATTAAAAAGTTTAATTATTATTATATTTTACTTTTATTTCAAACCAGGTTCAATGAAAGTGCCAGAGCAACATTAACTTGCAGGACGTCTGTAGGCAAGAATTCGCTTTTAATTTCCCGATGTCTTTTATAAATGTAGAGCTTTCCCAATAGGCCGAATTACAGTGCTGAACATGGGAAATGGAGCGATTTTAATATTCTTTTATGAAGTAATAAAGGTCCCGACAGGCTCCCCAATTGTGTGCTGAAATTTAGAATCGGAATGGTTTTGTCGTTTTCCTTGTAATGAGGTTCTAAGGTTCTATTTTCCGTTGACAAAGCTGTTAAGTGGTGTAAATTGGAGCAGTAATTCCTAAGCTCTACATCATCATCGCCTACTGGGTGTTATAGAATTCCGAAATAAAGTTTGGGGTGCAGGGATTGATATCGTAGTAAGTGTGCGAGTTATGTGTGTATGTGGGTGTGTGGTATAACTGTAGTGTGTCGTACGATACGCAGTAGTACAAATTTTTCAGGGTTGTCACGTGCAGGATTTTTTTTATTGATTTAATGAAAAAAAGTAGTCTGAAAGGTGTCAAACTTTCCGAGGTTAGTCTCGACAAGGAACACAATAACCCCCTTGAAATTTATGTCGGACTTTTACAACACATTGTGCTATTTAAAAAACTATTTCACGGCACAGCTCTTTCATTTAAGAACTTCCTTGCAGAAAGTGATTACGTGGCTGTTACCTGCAGTGTTACCTGTTATGCGCTAACAGAAATATTCGACGTCGAGCTTCACGACTGACAAGACGACGAGTCGCCATTGATTTTGACGTTTGAGCTGCGCGTAAGCGTGTTCACTAATCTCTACGTCGATGTCTTTGGCAGTGTATGTTTTGTCGCTGTTTTGGATAAACGACATGAAGTACAATCGATATTTTTTGATTTCGTTTTTCTTGTGTTTAAAATGTGTCGCAATGACTTCGTTCAATATTTGATTGACTTTTATATAAAGATTATATAATTTATATAAAAATAAATAACTTTTTAGTTCCGGCTCACACTGTGCTCGTCGTTGCAACGCTAGGGTCACCAACGGTTGTCAAATAGTTGTCAAACAAACGCGAAAAGGTATGACAGCGCTGCCGACAGCCACGACTTCAAGATTGCTGACTTTAAAGAAACGCTTAGCTGGCTGCAGCAGCATTATACTTTATATGCCCTTCCCTTTCTCTCATGTTAAGAGCATTTACCTAGCACGGCTTTTCATACTGACTCTCAAGTCAAATATATTGGGAACGAACCATCCGATTCTAACGAAACTTGCCTACATAAGCAAGTCAGGCTAGTCTAAAAAGCGTGAGTCAAAATCTACGGAACAGGCGACGCCACATGTTCCTTTATTACTACAAAATGTATGGGCATATGGACAAAATCAATTATAACTTTGTAAAATATGTCTGTTTTTATTCAATGTGGTCTTAATAATAGTTGTTTTAATTGATGTAATTAATATAATACCATAAACATTTTTGATAAATTTTGGAAAAAAAAAATACCAATTTTATTAATTTTCTAAACAGTATAACTATAAAAAGATTTCATATCTTTGAAGTTAGAATTGTTTCTATGGGTAACGGAAGCGTATATATTATGCGAATTTGTAAAAAAATATCACTGTTTTTCGAAAAATTTACACTAATCTGACTTGTTCATATAAGTCAATTCTTATTAGAATCGGCTCGCTCATTTCCAATATTTTCGACTTGAGGGTTTGTATGAAACGCCGTGCGGCTTAATAAAAGGTCAACCTATTTGACGTCATTTCCCAAATTCAAAAACTTTAAAATATGCAATATAACTTTTGGCAAGCTCATCCCGTCTTTTTTGTAATAAAGAAAGTATGCACCTACTTTTTAATATGGAAAACTCGTGTGGGCTGGAAAACCGATCGTATGAAATTGTAGTAAGGCTCAATTTGATTTGGCAAACGCAGCCTAGCAATATAATCTAATTTCGCGGAACGTTAATTCCGTTCTGAACAAATTGATGAAGTTCGAAGTAGTGTTGAAAGACAAAAAAATTAAAGGGTCGTCCACATCGTGTACTTGGTTCAGCTTAGACTTACTTTAGAACTTTACCAGCCCACCGGAGATAACAGTATTGTTTATAAAAAAAATTAAAACCGACTTCGAAATAATAAAAAGGATAAAATAATCAAATATAAGTAGGTACTTATCGCTGGAAGTACCTACCTACTTAAATTTAATTATTGTATCCTTTTCAGTATTTTTGTTTATTTTTTTTTTCACAATGCTTAGTGGATTCCTGCTAAGGTGAAAGCTAGATGGGTGACCGTCAGCATATATTGTTTCCTACTTTCGTATCGGTTCACTAAAACGTCATAGGAAAGCAAAAATTCGCAATGTCACATACATATACGATATACTAATTCCAGTTATTTTGATTTAAAAACCAAACTACCAAATCGATTTAAAAAAATGTTTATGGGGAACCAAATGGCAACTATTCCGCATCAAAAAAAAAAGAATCACGTAAATCGGATAAGAAAACTCGGCGTAATCGGTGTACATACATACAACAACAAAATCCAAAATCCGAATTGAGAAACTCCTCGTTTTAGAAGTCTGTTAACAAAGCACGGTAAATGACTCAACACCACCTGATGTGAAGCGGTAAGAAGAGTCCATGTGGGAAGACAGTGCAGCATGTACACAGTGCTCTTTCCGCCTTCACCTTGCCTGCCCGAAGAAATCCATGCTCGAGGAAGGAGAGAACACATGTGCCGGCACAGCAGTACAAGTTTTAGAATTACGACAAAGAAACGAGTTATTGATTTCGAGTCGAATGGGTGATGTTGTGGTGACACTGAAATAATTACTCCGGAGACCGTCATGCGTGCTCCTGAGTAGGAAGGGTGAGGTTAGGGTCAAAAAGCTCTTCAGAGCACTCTCCATGACTTTGTCATAAATAATTATAATAGGTTTGCCCCAGTCTCGAAGTCGGAATTCGGAAAATATAAGTTAGTAATTAGGAAAGTTATGTTTTGAAAAAAAATTTGACGCGTTGTGGTAATTATCCTAATAGAAATCCTAAAAAGGATAATAATATAGGTACTATATTTTTTAATAATTTTCAATCAAAATAATGCAAATTAATCGCTCTCAGGTCACGTGACAACTAAAGCTTACCAGTAAAGTGAAGTATGGTAAGAAAGAAAAAGAAAGAAATTTAGTGCCTCGTTTCTTTGTCGTACTTCCAGAACTTGGAATTCTTTGCCAGCAAAGGTGTTCCCTCCTTCCTATAACATGGGGTCCTTCAAGAGGGGCGTGAAAAAGCACCTTTTGGGCCGGCAAGGTGGAGGCGGCTAGTGCAATGTCTATTCTGCACTAGCTGTCTTCGCATATGGACTCTCCTTACCGTTTCACATCAGGTGGTGTTGGGTCAATTGCCGTGCTTTGTATAAAAAAAATGGTCCTAATAATGATTGTTTTTTTTTCTTTCTCATTGTGTAACAAGTGATATCTTTTACAGGACTATGATAAAGGAGAATGTTTCAAATATTTGAATTGTAAGAAAGTTTAAAAGTTGTTGAACGAAAGCAACACATTATATTATTTTCTGTTATTATACTATTACCAGAGCACTCCTGCAAATTCTTAACTTTCATTGCGGCTATGAGCGGCAGTTCGCAGTTTTGTTACAGCGAATACCTACCCTTTTAGGCTGGTTTTCCACTATTGCTGGGAGGAAAAGATACAACGCGGCAATCAAGTTGTGAATCCATGAACCCTCGTTCACCAAGGTTCTAATGACGTAAATAAGTTTTGCAAGTTAGTTGCGCAAATGTTTCATAAGTTATGAAAAGTAAGGTCGTGGTCCCTTTTTTGGCCGTCAAAGTTAAGTCGGATGAGCATAGAAATTCTACATAGTATGGTCCCAGCTTGGGCGCCAAAGTTAAGACGGATAAGTTTAGAAATTTCATGTAACATACAGCCGATGTTCACAGTTATTGAAGATATGGTTATATGAACAGACACTTCAAAAAATTGCCAGAAATGAGATGAACAACGAGTTGCTAAATCATATTAAGGATGATATGGCACCTTTTATTTCACAGTGTAAGATATGAGTAATATGCATAGAGACTGTCTTAAGCAGCTTTAAGATTTCATCATAATCATCACGATTTATCATTTCAGCCGAAAGACATTCACCGCTGGATCAGCGCCTCTACTACAGATTTCCACGAAGATCACTCCTGCGCTGCACGCATCCTGCGACTTTCACTAGGTCATTGGTCTAAATTGTTGGAGGTCTGCCCACGCTAAGTATTCCGGTACTGTAAGACATGCGAGAGATCAAAGACAATACTCCGCCTTATACTGCAAGCCTTATTCGCGTTTCTTGGTTGTGTATTGCACTATGCTCTCAAGTGATGTGACTATTGTCTAAGGATATTTTAGGGGAACCTTCCTTAATAACGAAAATTTATGGCTGCGGACTAATCATAGCTTTTACAGGCCTTCTCTTTATCGCTGCCCTCAGACAAGCTGGGACAGTCAAACGTGGAATAAAAACCGCTTCAATAATAAAGCAACTGATAAAGGGGAGCTGTAAACAATGTCATTAGTTCACCAAAGCTCTGACTTGCGAGAATTGTAAAATATACCGCTCACAAGCAAGGTAAATTTTCCTAATTTCTCACGAAAAATTTGTGTGCGGCTAGCCTTACTCGCTTGTAGAACTTTTGTTATTTTGGCCTTCAAACGTTCCCAAATTTTAATAGGATGTATTTCATGCTATGTCGGAAATTCGCAATACAATCCTCTTATTTCGTCTTTTGGAAGTTTTGTGGTTGAGTTCAGTTTGTGAAAGTTATTTGTGGTGGGTGTTTTAGTGAGTTGTTAAAAACAAGTTGCTGATTAGGATTCGCTCAGGAAAGATCAAGCTTGGACCAAAATAGATCGATCGAAACAAAATAGTTTACTTAAATTATGTACCTATTGGGTCCCTGCTATTTATTTTTGTAAGATCTATTTATATCTTACCAAGGGACGCCTAACAATTTGGTTAAAAAATCTTATCTGATCGGATATTTATGAGGTTATCAATGGGCATTAATGAGATTCGCTTCGAGGCGTCGGCGTAACTTCGAATAATTTTTTGAGAATTTCGTGGTTGGAATTAATGCTAGGGTTGCTGAATTGGAGGTAAAAATATCTGATTGCTGTGTTCAGGTAGATATGAATTGTAGTAATTTTATAATTTGATATTATTGGTTTATTAAGGTCACCATGTAAGGTCGTGGCAGTGCAAATAATAAAGAATATCTGCGTTTTCTTCGTTACTGAACAGTGTTCTTATTTCTCTATCAGCCATTGTAAGTCAGAATATAACCAGACAATCAGTCGCACGGCAGCCAAATCGTAAGGAATCACAGAAAACAGGGCACAGTCCACGGTCGTCGGAAAAGAATCAATCACAAAAGTCCAGGAAAAGCCAAGTCGTTAGAAAAATCGAATCTGTGAGCAAGCGAGAGCTACGAGAACACATCCGAACACAGTAAACCGTAAGAGCGGACTGAGGCAGGGAGGGATGGGCAAAACAAAAGAAGTCGGTTAATAAGGCGCAAGACGTAGGTAGCGCCCGAGCCTTTTTTTGCGAGTCCTTTGTTCTTGGACTCTACCTGGGTTTGTTCCATTGATCATATCGCTGTGGTTTCTTAACCTATTTTGGATTTTAATACCTCAATGAATGAAGCGTAGATGTTTTTTTGTTATTATGTACATAATAATGTAGAGAGACTTTTTTGAGTAAATCGACGTTTTAGAGGCAGTCACTGCAATTTTTTTTATTTTATATTTTTGTTAAACTATTTTCGCTTAAGATACCAACAATTACGAAGATTTGACTAAAAATAGTCATTATTTAGTATATCCTTGCTGCATAATAATAAAAAAATGGCTCAAAAAGACCAATTTTTAGAATTATAGCCATTTTAGGATTTGAAGTAGGATTTTTTGTAAAATTCTTTAAGTACGAATATCTTGAAAAGGATTAACTTTAGGACGGTAGGTCTCATAGTAAAATCGGCTAAAATTGTCCCATACTATCACCCCTGAACGGCTCCGCCACTAATTTCCTGTCACCCTGTATATCACAGTCGTTTCTTAAGACGCTCGCTACAACAATTGTCCTAAATATTTGAAACTGCTTTCTGGTACTGCATCTAGCGCCCAACCATTAAGATATACAGGTAGCACTTGGCTTAGTTGTTGTTTAGGTGATTGAAGCATTAGTATTCGGGACTTCTCAGAGTTTTACTTCAAGCCGTGTACCTGAGCGTATGTTTCGCAAATTTTTAGCAACTTTCTTAACCCACGAATTGAGATTTGGTGGCCACTCTTTGGCTTCACAATCTTTAATCGAAGAGCCTCATACACCCCCGCATCATTTTTTTCCCAACGAGGGCTTGGCATTGCCTTTCATCCTACTCCAAAAATAAACACAGCTAACTATTCCCTGCACGTGAATAGTAGGTTATGGTGGTAAAGTAGGGTAATTGCAAGAGGGGGTAGCCCCGAACGAGTTCGTTTGTAATGATTCATCAGGATCACATCACAACATCATCAGTATATGTACATACCACTGCTGGGCACAAGCCTTCCGACATGGGAGAAACACGTGAGTAGTTAGGGTCATAGCACCACCGCGCAGGTTCGATGCGGGTTGGTGGGTTAAGCGGTTTCAGTAACCGAGATTACAAATTGATTGACCCATCCCGGGATCGACCATGGTGAAAGTTACTTTGTTACCTTGATCGAAACCAGAGTACTCAAACCAATACGCCACCAAGATTCTCTGTCTCTCCTCTCTTTATATATATAATAATATAAAGCTTATAAGTACTTAATGCCTGACGTAGGTCGCTTTGCCGTACTCTCCTGTTTTTCGGCTAAAAATTCGGATGCAAAAATAATTATTCAACATCGATCAATCGATTAACTGTCAATTGAACGACTTTTCAACTCTCATTAAATTACCTACGCTTGATTATGGCTTTTAACGCAATTTTAATGTATAATTAATTGAGTGACAGAATAACGTAATTTGAATTTATGAGGGTAGAGTTTTACTTAAAACACAGTCACTACGGGGAGCTTGGACTATTGATTTAAACAACTTTCGCCTTGGTCAATCCCGGATGGGTTAGTCAAAATCCGTAATCTCGAGCTCCTCCGATGGAAAGGCACGTTAAGCAGTTGCTCCTGGATAGAACTGTTACCGCTTAACCGACCAATCCGCATTGATCCAGGGTCATTGATATAGATAGATATAGACAAATACTCCGCAGTGTTTGTATCCGTGCATAAAGCTGCTAATGACAAAGTGATACGAGTATTTTTACCCATTAATTTTAACCTACCGTAACCGCTTACCATTGGCCCGCATGGGGCCACATGGGAGCAGTGATAACTAGCGGATCTGAGACGTGGCTACTTACAATGGACCTCATAAGAACGCTCAATGTCAACCAAAGGGCAATGGAAAGGGCTATGCTCGGGGTTTCTCTGCGTAATCGAATCAGAAATGATGAGATCCACAGGTCACCGACATAGCCCAAAGAATCGCGAGGACTGACGGCTGTTGGGGCTAAAAAAGTGGCGGCCGAACCGAGAGACGCAGCGTTGGTAGGCCTCCCACAAGGTGGGGTGACTATCTGGTGAGAGAAGCCGATGGAAGCGGACAGAGCGGGACTGATCGGTTTGGAGATCCTTGTTTCCAGAACTATGGCCAGCTGTGGGCGTCTCTTGGCTGAAAAGATGATGATGATGAACTGCTTATCATCAGGAGGACCATAAGCTTGTTTGCCACCCTTCTAGTATTTAAAAATGTCACAGTATAATGTCTTAGAATTCATCTAGCCGCATTTACAAGAAATAACTGAGCAGTCTTAGCACTAAGCTTCAGTGCTCATCAAATAAATTTGTACATCACTTACGAACATTTATTTATATGGACTTGAGCCGAAATACAGTCATTTACCATTTGGTAAATTAAAATTAGGGAAATAGCAGGGCCGAACTCGGTGACTTCAGTTTCAACCGACATCAAAAGAAGATATTTTCAATCCGAATGTACTTTATTCTTTTTAAAGTAGGACGGCCTCCTACTAGAATTTACTAGATGGACAGACGAGCTGGTCAGGGTCGCGGGGAGCAGTTGGACGCAGGCTCAGAACCGTTCCATTTGGAAATCGATAGGGGAGGCCTTTGTTCAGCAGTGGACATCATAGGCGTATAATGATGATGATGATTACTCTTAACGCGATAGCTCTTGGTTTTCATCTCACCTGACGGTAAGATTTTTCAAAGTTCGCTTGAGCGCCCCCAATGCGCGTTTGTGCGCCATTATGCATTCATACTACTTAGGTGATTATTTTACTTGCAACGAAAACTTTGGCGTTTGCCGAGTGTATTTACTTACTCTGAAGGGGGTAGCTGTAGAGGAGCTCGGAGGCGTGAGGAGCTCGGTGGCTTAGTGATTTAAGCGCTCTGGTTTCGATTACGAAAACAAAGCAACTTTCGCCATGGTCGGTCCCGGGATGGGTCAGTATAATTGATAATCTCGAGCTCCTTCGTGCTTCGGATTGCACGTTAAGCCGTTGGTCCAGGTTGTTACTGCAACCGCTTTAACCCGCATTGGGCCAGCGTGGTGGTGTTATGGCCCAATCTCCTGTGCCCAGTAGTAGGACGTATATAGGCTGATGATGATGACGATAAAGGGGGTAGCTGTGGACTTTTAACTCAACTAATGGTAAGAAAGAAAGAAAGAAAGAAAAAATATTTTATTTAAATAGGCCACAAAGAAGCACTTTTAAATCGTCAAAAAAACACATTTTTACAACCATAACAAAAAAAATATTAACTAACAACGTCATAGTCTCTGTCTGTCTGTCATGTCTGAATTTACACCGGTTCCAAAAGTTGAACTACCGAGAAGATTCCGGCAACAAACTCGTGTAGTCACTCTTTTCAAAATAAATATTCAAATACAATGTTTGTAGTTAAAAAAAAATATAACTTTTAGCAGTGCAGTGCCGCCCAGCGATAAAAATAATTAAAATTAGAAGAGAATCTATATCATCGTACCGACAAAGTAGTTACCCAATGTCAAAAGTATTATCGTTATTTTCAAGCTATCTGACAATGCACAATCACAAAATAGGTATACAGAGGTTAATAGTCATAATACTTACACGTAAATAAACTTAAAAACATTTTGGAATTTTAATGTTTCCACGCCTTCTTATCATCTAAATATTCTTGGACCTTATAGTAGCCTTTTTTCATTAAAGTTTGTTTGACATATAACTTAAGTTTGTGAAAAGGCAGTTCAGCTACATTTGGCGGGACTTTATTATAAATGTGTATACATTTCCCCATGAATGAGCGACTTGTCTTGTGAAGTCTAAAACTTGGAACAGCAAGTTTATTTTTATATCTAGTGTTTAAGTTATGAATATCACTATGTTTTGAAAAGGTATGTTTATATTTGTGAACATAAATTATGTTCTCATATATATATTGAGAAGCAATGGTCAAAATATTAATTTCTTTAAATAAATCTTTTAGTGAATCACGTGGCTTGAGTCCGTAAATAGCACGCACAGCCCTTTTTTGTAAAATAAAAATGTCTTCAATGTCGGCTGCTGTGCCCCACAATAACAAGCCATATGACATGACACTGTGGAAGTAACCAAAGTAAACAAGTCTTGCTGTTTCAACATCACACAAAGACCTAATTTTTTTAACAGCATAAGCAGCTGAACTAAGTCTTTTAGATAGGGACGAGATATGAGGATACCATTGTAAATGAGAATCTAACTTAATTCCCAAAAATACTGTAGAGTCAACACATTCAATAGTTTCTTCATTGATTTCAACATGAGTACTAACCTGCCTTACATTTGGTAAAGTAAATTTAATACACTTTGTTTTCTTTGAATTTAACAATAAATTATTATTTTCAAACCAGGATAGCACTTTTGAAATGGCATTATTTACATCCTCAAAGTCAGTTTTAGTTCGGTCTATTTTAAAAATTAGTGAGGTGTCATCTGCAAACAATACCGTCTCACACAATTTTTTTGAAAAGTAAGGGAGGTCGTTGATATAAATTAAAAAAAGCAATGGCCCTAATATCGAACCCTGAGGCACGCCCATATGCACAGGCGCACCAGAAGACTCAGTTTTGTTTATAACAACTTTTTGAATTCTATTGGTCAAATAGGATTCAATAAGTTTTAATGAGTTTATTGATACACCATAATGCTTTAATTTACCCAATAATGTTTGATGATCAACACAGTCAAACGCCTTGGACAAGTCGCAGAAGATACCTAGTGCATCCTGCCGATTTTCCCAAGCATCAAATATGTGTTTTATAAGTGCAATTCCCGCGTCTGTAGTATTTTTTCCTTTAGTAAATCCGAACTGTCTATTGTGAAGCAATTCATTTCTCGTAAAATGAGAAAGCAATTGGTTAAGAATAATTTTTTCAAAAATTTTGCTAAGAGTCGGCAAAATAGAAATGGGACGGAAATTTGTGGGGTCATTGCTATCTCCCGCCTTAAATTACGCAATAGGTAAGTGATGATAAGGCTGAAGATGGAAGTGAGCTACTCCCGTATTCCTCAATCACAGAGGAACTGGCTATCTTACCTTAAACAAACAATACTTACAATCAATACTAATATAACTTAGAAACTCATATGTAGTAAATCAATAACCAATAAAACTAAATCGTTTTTATAGAACTAGATGCCAAACAAGCTGACGACCCACCTGGTGGTAAGTGACACCTGCAATAACAAGGTATTGCCGGTGCGTTGTCATCTTGAGGCCTGAGGCCTTCCGTACCCTGTAATAAAACCGCAAGGCAGTATCCTAGGACCGTTATTATTCTTAGTGAAATGATTTAAATTCTTTTATATTCTAAAAAATATATTAATTCATGCCCTTGCCAGGTCCCTGTTAAAGGTAGGTAGGTATACAAATGACGCTTCCCATACCAAGTGTTCAGCATTTGTACCTGTCATTTGTAGGCACGTCTCGTCCATGAATATTATTCGGGTGCTTGCGGGAGAGCTCGATTACAATGGAAATATACAGCAAGATTTACTTGATGAGTTTAAAGAAATAGCCTCAACGTAATAGTGTCCTTTGGGATAATGATCTACAATTAGCATTAGGGGTCATTTTAGGTTTAAATAAATTTATTTCTCATACAAACTTAAATTAGTTAATTTACAATGAGATACAATGAGGTTTTGTAGTAACTTATATATTTAAATATTTACCTCTAAGGCCTTTATAAAGTGTACAATTTTCTTACGTGTTTTCTAAGTTTATTTTTATATAAAGGTATCCTATCACATTCTTTTATGTCATTTGGTAATGCGTTGTAAGTACAACTGTGCTCCGTCGAACAATGTCGTTCTCTTGCTATAATTAATGCGCGGGTTGATTAACTGGAGTTTGTTTTTATTCTGAAAGTGGTGAATTGATATTTTTTTACTTAACGTTATATTAGTTTGAAATTTTGAATAGAATTATTAATTATCTTTTCCCGCAATAAACTTTATTTGTATATATAAAAGTAAGTATATCTTTTTTGTAGTTTTATTATAGAACTAGGGCGTCATCCTATATCATGTGTTTTTAAACGATACGATAAAAATGCAAAGTGATTTTGTTGTTTTTCATTATTTTTATTTAATTTTGGCTGCCTCGCTCACATTAATTATATTGAAACATAGTTCAACCCTTTAATTAACAATGTGTATGATATTAATAATAATAATATTCTAGCTCTGATTGGCTAGCCCAAATCGATCTCTCAGGCGGAGTTATCCCTCCGGAGGGCTATGACAATCATTTTCGCGTCTAGACGCAATTGATTTCACAATAATGCTTGACGGAAAGCCACGTCAAAATTTTTAGTTATGGATAGGTACTAATAAATACAGGGTGGTGCCGTCAATACGCATATTGACAGCACCACCCTGTATTCAGGAAACTTCAACAGTATGCAGTACTTATGGTTTTACCTGGCTGTATGAGTTCCGGCTGTATGCGGTTCGACTGTGCTAAGATCGGAATAGGAGCTACGACGCCACAGGTAGACACACAAATACATAGACCGTCAAACTTATAACACCTCATTTTACGTAGGGGGTTAAAAATATAATATAACCCGTCAAACATCAGATTCCGGACACATTTGATGTTTCAACTGTCATAGCCCTCGGGAGGGATAAAAGAAGAATATCACAAGATTCATATTTTGACCTTTATTCGGTCAGCTCAATCGCCGAAAAACGTGGAACCCAGAGCCGTAAAAGTTTATGATCCTCGATAAGGGTGTGATTTATTCATCTCAGGCGACGTGCGACGTAACGTCGAACATTATAACAGCTATTGCGCGTCTCTTAGTCTGTTTTAGTCGCAGAAAGGTGTGGTTAACATAACATTGGCCTAACTCAGAAAACACACATTTTGCGTTGAAATCCGAAAAAAGTCTGCGCGGCGTGAAAAAAGTTTTTGGCGGATCATATCATATGTTGGATTTCAATTGAACCTAATTTTTTAGCTTTCAAATTGCTCTGTAAAGTAGATTTTCAGTTTTAGAGACGAACAAATTAGTGAAATACTAAACACGTAGCTAATACGGTAGTTACCTTTCATTTAGACTACCTAGATAATATTTATGAGGCAAACGAAAGCTTGGTTTCATATAACCTAAATATTTACAATGTCACGAAATATATTTGATTTTTAGGTTCGACACTTTTGAAAACGTTCCGTGGTAGGCTTGCTGTTTTGTGCGTCATACTAAAGAAATAAATAAATAAATTAAAAAGAATTGTCAGCGAAACTATATGGAGGTCCCTCTACACTGTATGTAAGTGAAGAATAAAAGTTTTTATTATTATTATCTATTACATTGCTATAGATTGTAGGTAGGTACATGAAAAACAGAAAAAAAAATATGCACATTGCGTAGCAGTTTTTTTGAAAACGCTTCGTTTTTGGCAATGGGTCTAAAATGTTCTAATATTATATTTATCGTGTGTCTGCTAACGAAAATTCATTTGTTACGAAATAAGCAGTTAGTATCAATCTGTAAATTTTGGAATAACTATTTGCGTAAATAAATAAACACTTGAACTAATTCTCAAGACAAACAAACTCACAGCTAAAAGTAATTCGGGATAAACGCTACTTTATATTCAATTTATTCTTTCCCACAACATAAAGTAATATTACAAGAATAACGTAATAATGTTAGTCATTTCTCACCACCCTTACTTAATGCCGTAAAACTGTGTAACAAGAATGAAAAATATGTCTACCGTTAGAGCGGAGTATAATTTCAATAAAGTTAAGAAAACACATGCAATTATTGTAATAGAATTTCTGTGTTATAAACCTGTTTCTTTCTTTTTTCGTTTTCTTTCTTTAGGGTTCCATAGTCAAAAGACAAGGGAACGAGGTTCGACGAAATCGATATACTCGTTTCAGTTCAATCGAGGATTCTTGTTTTTATGAATATGCAAACAGTAAAAAGGCATGTGTTTAATCGTTGTTTTTTCATCATGTAAGTAGTTACGAATATTGCTGGGCTGAAGTTGTTTATTTTTGTAATAAGTTGTATCTAACTTTTTATATTCTACAGATAAGTGTACACTGTACTTTTTATTTATCCTTGCTTTTTGGATTAATCCATACTTTTTCCCCAACCTAATATTAATATTAGGTTGGGGAAAAAATCTTTTCGCATTATAGTATGTATGAACTTGTAATAAAATCTCTTTGGCTGTACTACTTGTATCTGGCTGGTTTTGGTATCATTAAAAGTTTAGATTTAAAAAAAGATAATTCCAAATTTAAATTAGGAAAATGTGTGTTTTTCATTTGTTTTTCGTACTGTCAAGATGAGTGAATCTAATGAAGAAATTCGATATATTTTAAAATTTTACTACAAAAAAGGTAAAAATGCAACGCATGCCGCGAAAAAAATTTGCGGTGTTTATGGACCTAGTGCAGTGTCTGTGAGAGTAGCACGTATATGCGTTTTCAATCCGGAAATTTTGATGTCAAAGATGCACGTTGCTCTGGTCGCCCTATTACGGATAAAACTGAATTTATTGCTATTTTTAAAAAACTGGAGCAAGATCGGCATATCAGTAGTTACGACGTAGCTGGATAACTGGGAATTGACCACAAAACAGTTTTGGAGCATTAAAAAAAATGGGTACTCAAAAAAGCTCGATATTTGGGTACCCCACGATTGGGTAGCTCACTGAAAGAATCCTAATGAACCGTGTACTCATTTGTGATTCTTTATTACGACGTAATGAAAACGAACCATTTTTTAAAAAGCTGATAACTGGTGATGAAAAGTGGATCACGTACGACAAGAACGTGCGAAAAAGGTCGTGGTCAAAGGCTGTGGCGAAACCCGGGTTAACTCGCAACAAGGTGATGCTGTGTGTGTGTGGTGGGATTGGAAGGGCATTATTCATTATGAGCTGTTACCACCAGGCAGGACCATCGATTCTGAACTCTACTGCGAACAACTGATGAGATTAAAGCAAGAAGTTGAGAGAAAGCGGCCGGAATTAATCAACAGAAGGGGTGTGGTTTTTCATCATGATAACGCTAGACCTCACACATCTTTAGCCACTCAGCAAAAATTAAGCGAGTTTGGCTGGGAGGTGTTAATGCATCCAACGTATAGTCCTGACCTTGCACCTTCAGATTTCCACCTGTTTCACTCTCTTCAGAATTCTCTAGGCAGTGTCAGGTTAACATCACGAGAGGACTGCCAAAACCACTTGTCGCAGTATTTTGATCAGAAGCCCCAAAATTTCTATAGCAATGGCATCATGTCCCTACCTACAAGATGGCAAAAAGTTATCGAACAAAATGGTACCAACATACTTTGTTAAATGTAAATAAACTATTTTAAAAAATGTTTTGAATTTTCTTAAAAAATGCGAAGTAACTTTTTCTCCAACCTATTATTTAATCCTATTCTTTGTTGAATTTTTTTCCTAGTAAAATGTATCTTAATATTGCATCAATCACACTAATGTAACTTTATGTGGATAACGGTGCTGGTTACATCTACAACAATGAAAACAGGTGTATCAATTGGTAAATTAACAGTTGTTTGTTTGTGGTCCTAAATAAATTAAATGAAATACTCCAAATAGCTGAAATAAAATCTAACGTAAACTAACTCCGAGCTGTGGCAATAACATAAAGGTACACTATCTTATATAAAATACGCCACCCATCCACCACGCTTCCGCACTCAAACCGAGTATGAGCAAAACAGGTATACAATATTGTATGTGCTAGACAAGGACGCAATAATCTTCTTATACAGAATACGGAACCCCCAGATGTCTCTCCATTAGATCCCGCAGAGCCTAAGCTTGCTTGTGTGTGAAAGGCTTGCCTTTTATTATAAAAGTCGAGTCCGTTTAGGCAATTTTGATTTGTTCCTATTTTACGCTCGTAATATTTCAAAGGTTGACCTTTTTGAATTAAGTCCTTTGTAAACGTGAAAATTGTCGTTTCAATTGTATTAGTAGTCGAACAGAACAAAGGCTTCAATTTATCGTTTATTATTATTACTATTTTTAACCCCTGACTAAATGTAAGTGTACCGTTATAAGTTGTACGTGTCTGTCTGTGTATCTGTGTGTCTGTTGTGACATCAGAGCTCCTAAATGGATGGACGGATTTCCATTCGGTTTTTTTTAACCTGACGAGATCGAGATGGTTCTCAGCTATTGAAGATCTGTATTTTAAGAAAGCGTTTGATGACTATCAGCTCAATTCCTACTTGTCAATAGAGTTTTACTTACTTTCACAGATCAGATAGATTCGAAATTTGCTTTACTGTTACTTTGGTGATATTTCCAAATTCAAATTCAAAATTCTTTATGCTCTGCTCTACATGCGGTGAGAAGGGTGATAAAATACGATACAGATTCGCGCATATATCTGTGTAATAGCGTGAAAATATAAATTTCATTTCCAACATGATAATTAAGTATAAATTAAAATGAAAATGCGATAACAAATACTACACAATTAAAATTTAAATGATTCATAATTAATTACTTTCTTAGATATATTAATGAAAATGTCAAGCGTCTAAAAATAATTACAAAATTTTGAATGTCTACAACAGAGATAGGATAGAATTTATTAAAAATCTTAAATATAAAATATTTCATTTTTGAATGTCAAACAAAGTTAATATACAATACAATTAAGCAAAATAGGAAGTAGGTATTCATTTACCTACATTTATTTCTATGTCAGTTTGACATGGAAAATCGCACATAATTTAAAGAAGACTTTTCAACGAGCAACTTATTCAGATTAAACTTAAAACTATTTGTATTTAGCTGCTTTAGTGGCTCAGGCAAATTGTTATAAATTCTTGGACCCATCACAATGACACTTTTTTTCATCAATGCAGTTTTGCAAATATTAGTGCTAAACTTGGAGTTCCTGGGGCGAAGACCAAAGTCAGATGTCAGTATCTTCATAGGAAACAGATCTGGATTAGATCTAATAATAATGCATGATTCAAAAATATATAGACAAGGCAGAGTTAATAGCTTTAAGGTTTTAAAGTGTGGTACACAGCTTTCAGTACGTTTTATTCTAAATACTGCTCGGATGCATTGCTTTTGGGGCCTAAATTTTTTTTTTTTTTTTATACAACGAGATTACAAACAAGCTGACGGCCCACCTGATGGTAAGTGGTTACCGCCGCCTATAGACACCTGCAATAACAAGGAAAAATCACTTGATATTGCAGGTGCGTTGTCATCCTGAGGCCTAAGATGAAATGCCGTCATGCCCAGTAATTACACTGGCTACCTTTCCCTTCAATCCGAAACACAGCGAACTGTTTCACGGCTGAAATAAGAAAGTCGGTGGTACCTACCCAGACGACCATACATACGGGCCTACCACCTAAGTAATATTTCTCTGTAGCTTGAATTTCCCTAAAATACCACACCATAGCGCACCGTGGCCGCAACAAAACCATGGTATGCCGTCAGTACCGTATGCTGTTCTGCAAGTTGTGCCAGTTAATAAAGTGCAAAAGAGAATTTGTACAATTTTTGCAAACCTCTACCGATACGACTAAACCTCTTCCAAGACAAGCTAACTCGTTAATTGATCCTGTACCATTAAATAGTCTGCGGGATGCTCAATTCTTCAGAAACTTACAGCAGATATTGCGTGTTTGGGCTTAAATGAATAGTCTCAATGAGACGGTGTCACATAATAATTCTGCCTCTAAAGCTTGACAATGTAATTATTAAGTGCACTACATGTGTTAAGAATCTGGGCATTATGCTAGACAGTACTTTGAGTTGGAATCAGCATATTAAGGAGATCAGTCGTAAGGTCACTGCGACACTAAGAGCATTGTACAGATTTAAACACTTTCTTCCTGTTAGCACTAAAATCCTCCTTATCCAATCACTGGTTTTGCCAATAATTGATTATGGTGATGTGTGCTGTAAACTTATCTCAAGAGTTGTTAAATAAGTTGGATCGGCTTCTTAACAATTGTATTAGATTTATTTATGGTTTACGCAAATACGACCATATTTCATCATTTCGTTCCCAACTTAAATGGCTACCCATTCGTGAGCGTAGATATATCCGAATTTTGTGCACTCTTTATAGCGTATTATTTGCTCCTAGCTCTCCTTCCTACTTGAAAGAACGCTTCCAATTTTTGTATTCCTCCCACGAACGCACGCTTCGATCTAGCGACCATCTTGCCCTGCTGTTCCCTTCTTTTCGCTCTGGCTTTATGTCGGACTTATTTCTTGTCTCTGCTATACGGCTCTGGAACTCAATACCTGAAAGTCTGCGGAAATCCAGAAACAGGACGCTCTTCAAGAAGGAATTGCGTACCTACTTCTTAAAGTCACTTAAGTAGTTATTAGCATGTTTTTTCATCTTCTCTTTTTAGGTATTGATATTTTTTAATTTGCATGTAATTTTGTTACATATGTGTATAATTTATGTAGTATATTTTATATTTATATATTTAGTTTATTTGATATATATGTATAGCTATTTTAACTTGTTTAGTTTAGTTTTTCGAAATATTTTTTGCTGTGCACCGCTTTTTGAGTTTTCAGCTTAGCCCCTGGTTGACTGGTAGAGAATGCCATTAGGCGTTAAGTCCGCCATTTGTACATATTTTTTTTCATTGTGCAATAAAGTTTTAAATAAAAAATGAGGCCGGGGGCTACTTAACCGATCAGGGGTGTGATTCTGTAATGAATCTCGCACCTCACTTCGCAAGTCACTTCGAATTCAGCTGTCAAATAGAGCAAAAAATGTATGAAAATTTGCTCTATTTGACAGTTGGATTCGAAGTGATTTGCGAAGTGAGGTGCGAGATTCGTTACAGAATCGACAGGCAGCAGTCCGTGATGACGTCATTGAGGATTTAGTTGCGGAGCAGAGTTTTCATTTTAAACTCTTAACGAGGTATTTCTTGGCCTTCAGCGGCAAGTGATAATAAGGCCGAAGATGTAAGCGAGCTACACCCGGTTTCCTCAACCGTGGAGGAACTGGGCTATCTTTTTTTTTGTACAACTAGATGACACACAAGCTGACGGCCCACCTGATGGTAAGTGGTTACCGGCGTCTATAGACGCCTGCCATAACAAGGAAAAATCACTTGATATTGCAGGTGCGTAGTCATCCAGGGGCCTAAGATGAAATGCCGTCCATGCCCAGTAATTACACTGGCTACCTATCCCTTCAATCCGAAACACAGCGATCTTAGCTTCTTATGCCGTAACACAACAACTTTATTCGGGCTTATGACAACACCTAATACTTCTCCAAGTTTTCCCTAACTATATCACAGTGGATAAAGATTTTTTTAGGAATAATCAGTAAGAATAATTTTACCAATGAATAAATTTCTTTCTAAGGATAGTTTGTCTTTTATATTGTGGTTGTCTGTATAGGCGACAGCACCTTAAGTGTAACAGTTATGCCTATGAAAGCCACCTTTATTACGAACGAAATAAACGGTCAGTGTCACACTGCCCGTTTGTTTGACCTGTGTCCCCACACGGTATACAGGGTGGTGCTGTCAATACGACAATAAATTGAAACATGGGCTGTGTTAGTTCATAGAAATGCTTTGCCACTTTTAAACACACCTTATTCATTTGATAATTAAACGACATTTGTATGAAATAATATAACATTGGCTGCATTATTTCATAGAAATGTCATGAAATTATCAAATGAATAATATGTTTTTGAAAGTAGCAAACCATTTCTATGAAGTAATATAGCCCATGTTTCAATTTATTGTCGTATTGGCGGCAACACCCTGTATAATAAAAAGGCCCACGCATCCAGATAAAAAATAAATGATTGATTGGTCTCGGGAGCAATGCCCGCTTGTGTGTCCGCCGTAAAAACAATACAGCACATGATACGTAGACCACTAAAGTTTCTATAAATTACATTAACTTTTGCAAGTATGTACAGTCGACAGCACATCAAGCGTAACAGTTTGACCTTGAGACCGCCCTTGCTGCGTTCGTAATAGAAACGGTTTTCGTAGTGCAACTAGAAAAATGATTTTTTGCTCTACCCTTAGCGTAAGTTTCAATAGAATCGAAATGTTTAGATCGAGGTAACATAATGCTCTGAAATCCATTTAACAATGGGTCTTCGATAAGTCACAACAGATGCATTGCTGCCGCTTTCATACGCTCTGACAGGTTACCACAACGACAATCATTTTGATTCAATCGAAACTGACACTAGGGACTAGTAGTATTTTTTATACAACAAACAAGTTGACGACCCACCTAATGGTAAAAAGCTACCGCCGCCTATAGACACCTGCAATAACAAAGTAACAATCACTTGGTAATGCAGGAGCGTTGTCACCCTGAGGCCTAAGATGAAATGCCGTCCATGCCCAGTAATTACAATGGCTACCTTTCCCTTCAATCTGAAACACAGCGAACTGTTTCACGGCTGAAATAAGAAAGGCGGTGGTAACCACCCAGACGGCTTACAACTTATTATTGTCATTATCTCGGAAAAACATTAAAATCTCACACAACGTTTTTGATTGAAAAATAGTTTAACCTTTTTTCTAAGTCTGAACTGTGTAAATTCGTAACTCGATACGCAATTCCGTGAAATGCTATTAAAAGGTGCAACAACGCTGGACCAGAGCGGAAAAATCTGTTATTTATTTACCAATGAAAATGACGTTGGTCGTTTTTGGCGCCACTCAGTTATTGAATCACATTCGCGTTTATCACCCTTGAAATATGATGTAGGAATGCTTGTCTATTTTAGTAAATGTCAGTAGCGAGAAAAGTGCTATGAACTTATAATTATATATTAAAGTAGCTGATTTCCATGGCTCTGCCCACGTAGGTGTTGGTTATAGCCACAAAAAGTGTCGTATGTAGTTCCCATGGTCTTAAACTATCTCCTTACCAAATTTCATCTAAATCAGTTCAGTGTTCCGAGATTACTACCTACAAACACACAAACTTAATTGACCTCTTTTTATTATTAGTATAGATATGTCCATAGTGACTGGTTAACGATGTTAAAGCCTCTAATGGAGGGTAACAGGATTAATTTATCGACAAATCAGACCCTTTATGTAATTTATCTCCCACCACTGTGAAATGGCAACCATTAACAACTGTTTACAATTTAAGGTTATCCAAGTATATGTGACAAGAATTCTAATAAAAATAAAGAATTCTAATAATATTTTTTTATACAACACTACTATCTTATTGTTGGATGTTTATATGTTTATTTAGTATATTTCTAATATTTATATACATATTATTATCAATATTTATCCGTTATCTAGTATCCATAACACAAGCTCTAAACGATACTTAGATTGGGGTAGATAAAAGGTGTGAGTGTATTAATATTATTATTATTACCTATTATCGTACTAATATAATTTTTCATCATCATTTTTTACTTTTTCGCACCTATTACTATAATTCATGTTTAGTAAATCTTTACCTTTTTATGATTGTCTGTAGAGATCGCTTCTAGCGATACGACCGCCTTTTTAGTATAATTATTGTGTTTGTTTTATCTCTGCGCTTTTTGTATACACAAGTCAATGCTGGGGGCAGGCCTACTATCTATATATAATAATTACTTTCTATATTAATAACAATTAAGGGTCACAAACAAACGAACCGCTTGTATATATATGGGTCTTCGACGCATTGTAAACTTGACCACTCTGTAAGTGCTCAAGGTGCTACGAGCGTCTACAGGCTACGGTGACAACGCGTGAGTAGTGCTCAAAGTGCTACGAGCGTCTACAGGCTACGGTGACAACGCGTGAGTAGTGCTCAAAGTGCTACGAGCGTCTACAGGCTACGGTGACAACGCGTGAGTAGTGCTCAAAGTGCTACGAGCGTCTACAGGCTACGTTGAGAACGCGTGAGTAGTGCCTGTAAATGCTACAAGCAGCTACAGGCTTCAGTGACAATACGTGAGTAGTGCTCAAGGTGCTATGAGTGTATATAGGCTATGGTAAGAACGTTTCATTTCATTTTTTTTTCATTAAATCATCATCATAGGTATACAAGCTGTGATTGCTTAGAATTTATAAGATCTCCATGATAGGCCTTTAAGGCATACGATATATTAGGTATTTTCTTTTTTCATGCAAACTTAAAGTTTATTATAACGTGTGAGTAGTGTCCAACGTGTTACGAGTGTCTACAGGTTACGGTAACCACTTACCAAAAAAATACCAGCACGTAGTGCAGTTGCTTTAACGAAATAATTCATTTCATCACAGTGACAGGTCTCCTGTGACCTTCGTGATTATGAAAATGTTAAAATTCATCTCGAATATTACACACTGAACGGCATCCGTGGGGATCGCTGCGCGTACAACTTTCAGGATCTGCTTAAATTTATAGCACCTGTAGTGTGGAAGCAGGGAGGGGACATAGTAGAGCAAAAAGAGAAGCTTAGACTCAGGATACAACAGAAATTATGTTCACTTCGAAAGATTAACAAAAGTGCTTGTTTTTTTTTTAAGCTAAATAAGCACACGATTTTGTTCTAGTCTGATCATTGCTCTAGATACTTAGTTCCCAACACGACACGACGGGGGTCTACGTTGGCGTGAGAAAAAAAACACATTTTTGTCGAGTTTTGGGAATATGGTAGAAATGTAGCTTCAGGGGTCCATCGGAGCCAGTAAAATTTTTAAAGTGTTGTATGAGAAAAAAGTCTGCGATCCTCTGATCTGGCTAGATAGACGAGGAAAGTGGGGTATGCATCTGGTAGCTACCAAAAAATAGTTAATTGATGTTTTTTCATGGTCATAAGTTAAAAATGTGTAGTAATTCAATTTGTGACATTTTTTCTATTCTGTTCCATTTTTTTTGGTTTTAGTACATTATCTGTATCATTATACGTGACTGTAGGCTTTAATGAAAAAAGAATTTTGAAAATCGGTTCACAATTGACCGAGAAACCGATAAACATACATACAAAAAAAAATACCTACAGTGGAACATATAACCTCCTTCTATTTGAAGTCGGTTAAAAAGTACTAAAATGCGACGCACGTAGGAATTAAACCGTTTTCTCTTCAACTTTTATGCCAAATGTTCAAAAAATACGGGATGATTTTCACAACCCGCTACCTCTTTTCTAATGTGTGATTTCTCTAACCCCACGCAGGTGACTCGTAGATAATTTATAGAGGCAATTTCCGAACTTACACGCACTATCTTTACCCTTCCACCGTGAGACGGTAGAGATTTTTACAGCTTTATAAATGAACTGTTTGTTTTTGATATTACGTAATTGAAATTTAGTGAAAGGTGAAACCATTTTGTCTATAAATGGTGCTCAACCATATGAAGATCAAACTGAAACATAGCATAAATAACATAATATTATAAATGACATACATATGACATGATCTTTGACATCACTATCGACCATATCGGTCACAGCAAATTCAAGGCAAAGATGTGAGAGTTAAGTATTAAAAATAGTTAATTTACACTGTAATGACAAAGGAGACAGTAAAGTTTGGGCCAGCTCTTAAGCATCATTTTAGATAGTTGACAAAAATGTACTGAATAACCAGTTTCTTTTAATTAAGGGAAATATTTAAAGCGTCTACAAAAAACATTAGCGTGGTCTTCAAAAATAATAATTCGTCTGCAATTTGCTCATTTTTCGGTATTTTGATGACCAATGATAATTGATTACAAGTTTTATGGAAATGATAAGATAAGATGGTTTCTTAAAAAAATTTCTATACGAAAAAATAGTGCTCATGAGCTGGCCTAAAACTCATACAAACTTTTACTATCTCCTTTCATATTATTTGTATGAGAAGACATTCATATGAGATACGTTTTGACATAAAAAAGAGCATTTATTACTTTAAAGTATTTTCTGTGATTGTAACACCAAATAATGACCTAGAATTAAAGTCCAATGTTTACCACATAATTATTTGTATTTCGTTTTTATAAAAATATCATCATTTCAGCCGCAAGACGCCCACTGCTGGGCGTAGGCCTCCCCCAAAGATCTCCAAACCAATCGGCTTCCCGCGACCCTCACCAGATCATCGGTCCACCTTGTGGGAAGCCTACCAACGCAGCGTCTCCCGGTACGTGGCCACCACTCGAGGACCTTTCCGCCCCAACGGCCATCAGTCCAGTAGTATATAAAAAAGTAAAAAATCCTAAATAATCTAATATCTGTGACTGAAATTATCAGAAACAATCGGATAACCCGAAATAACTGCAGTAATGGTAATTGGAACAGGTAATAGTTATTTGTTATACAAGAGTGCAAAGTTGTTTTTAACAGCGTGCTCAATTTTGATGACCGAGCAAGCGAAGGATTCTAAAATTGAATCACGAGCGCAGCGAGTGAATCAAAAATTTGAATCCTGAGTGTTAGCGAGGGAATCAAAATAGCACGAGGTGAAAAATCTTTGCACTCGAGTGCAACACGTAACTTTTCATCCCACCTCAAAGAGGAAATGACTCAATGCAAAAAAAAAAAATGCGCATTATTAACAGTTTTAGTCAATTCTGTTGGCGTCAAATAAACTTCTTCGGCGCTAGAATCACTCATTTAGGGGGAGGTCCCCGAGAACCGGACACTTAAGAAAAAACAAAAATAAAACAAAATGTGTAATAGATTAATTTGTTTATTTTGCTTTATTAATCTCTCAATTATATATCTAATCATCACAGATATGATAAAAGCCTCAAATATTACTTAAAGTACTGTAGATATTACGGAAAACTTCACATATAAAAAAATACTTTCTCAAAAAGGTCCCCTAATGACGGACACGCAACTTTACGATGATTTTTAAACTTAAAAACTATTTTAACGTGCAAATTCGTAAAAATATATATTACAATAACACAAATCAATTCTTAATAAAGAAAACTATTCTTAATTCTAAACTTTGGTCATAATCAGGAATGTTTTTTTTATAAAATCACAAAAGTTCAATCTTCCTTTTTTGAGTGGTAGTGTTATTTCTTCTCCCCGTTTTAATTTTTTTATGTAGTTGAACACAGGCCCATCTTTTCCATTGGGCACTGTGGGCAAGTGCCCAGGGCCCCGCGATCCATAGGGCCCCACCCAAGTTCCCTTTTTGGAAATTAAGATTTTGATTAAATTTCTATGGAAATATGGATGTATAGGTATATTGTATAAAGTTATTGAATTGATAAACTACTCTTTTTTTGAAGTCGATTAAAATAATAAAGTGCCCAGAGCCCCCAACAGGTCAAAGACGGCTCTGGTCGAACAGGAGACTTTTTGGCACATTCTAGACTTCCGATGACTTTCTCAGTGAAAATTTCTTTGAAATCACTTTATCTATAGCTTTTTTCAATATAAAATGTTTGGAGATATTCTCAGTTCTTGGTTTTGGTTTAGCCATGTTGAATCTGAAAAACAAAACTCAAAAGTAATGACTACAACATAAACAAACTTGCTATTAAACTGTCCGGTATTAGGGGACTTTGAGAGTGTCCGAACTTAGGGACCCTTGGGTACATAGAAGAAAAAATCTCATTGGCATTGTGTGCTAAAAAACACAAAGAAACGTATGATTTATATCAGATTAGTAGACTAGCTATAATAATAATTAACAATGAATATCATCCGACTCTTTGAACACTGTTTACAGACCTCAAAGAATGACTTCGAACAAAAATTATACTTTACTCGAAATTTGCACCACGCTCCACGATAAACGAGTCAGCACTGGCTGTTGGCACACCCTCCGCGCACTTCACTTTGTAGAAGCTATCTAACCGCGGCACAAGCAAAAAATTGGCGCGTTTCATTGCACTGATTCAAAATCTGTCCGGCTTTAGGAGCCGTCCGGGCTTAGGGGACTTCCCCCTAAGGTTTTTTACTTGTTTTCAAGTTTTTTGTTTTAAACCTATGGTTTTAACAAATATGTCTTGAAAAGAGAATGGCGCGCGCAAAGCATATTAAACAAAAAGTACACCAAGAAGGTTTAAGTCTGAGTTTTTAACAAGTTCAAAAAAAAAAATATTCAAAAATTCAAAATTATTTATTCGCGAACATGGGTCATATACAGGTCATATACTCAAATACAAATAAAGCGCTTGGAATCCATATTCAGCCTTTTGGCATGCAAAATATTACATATAGGTGTAGGTAATTAACATTAACATTAGAATCCATTATTATTAATATGCTTATAACAATAAAATTGTCAATAGGTATTCAATTACATTATTATTACATTATTATTATTATCATTATTCTATTATTTTTAATTATTTCAGTCTAGTTAAATATCAGTGTTTAAGTTAAAAAGGAAAGGAAGTAATGAGGTTTAATGATGTTTTGAATTCACAAACTCAGTGCACACGATGTTCTAAATTCAATTTTACTTTATCCTCTAGCTGATAAAAACGGCTGTTGCACTCAGATATCGAAGAACAAAAATACTCTTTCCGAGATGGGGCGATGAAAAATATCCTTCCTTTCTTATGATCCTAATATATTTGGTACAGAAATAGAATTTAGGCTGGAATAGCACCAAGGGTAGTTTTTTGTCCCGGGAATGCGACCGCGCAGGATAACGCCGACGAAGTCGCGGGTGGAAGCCAAAGTTTGATTTGATTTTTGTTACTCAATCACGCCAGAAAGGCTAAACAAATGTGGATGATATTTGGCAAAATTTAAACGATTTTTACTGCTGGGATAAGTAAGGTCTCCAGAAAAATATTCCTCAAACGGGATTCCGAACATTTTTGTGAATAGGGCCTACTGTCTATGTATACAATACATAAAACAGTGTTGTCATCATAATTCATCATGATCTATGTTTGTTTAACAAACACATATCTGCCATTAAGTATGTTTTTAAATACGGCCAACTCATTATATCCGTGTCGGAGGCATCCCAGCCCAATGATTGATGACGGCCCAAATTGCTCTGGCCCGTAACTCTTCGGTCGAATTTTAGGACCATACTCTGTAATTCCGGCGTGGGTCAAGTTAACACCCTGCGGCGTGGCTACTATTTCAATTTCAATTTCAATTTCAACTTTATTGCTTTTCCACAATGGTCTTAAGGTCTAAATATATTTCGCGACTATATGAGGGTCTCGGGTTAAAATAATAGAGGAGACCTCTTAATGTAAACGAATTAAGCTTTGTTTTCAAGAATCACAACTGAATAACAATTTTTCTCGCGTGTGGGTCTAACTCTAGACCACATTTCGGAGAAATGAATCGAATTTCGATCGATTTTCGAATTTTCCGAAATGTGGTCTCCGGTTTTGATCTGGCGATAGGTGACTATATAGATATTGTGCCTATATAACTAAGTTATGGATTGCAAGTCGGGAGGAGTTTGGTACTGCAGCACGAAAAATGAAGCACCTATAAATGAATCACGAATTTAGTCTACCTCGAATATAGTACTCACGCAATCACGAATGTGAGACCACGGATTGAAGTTTTTTGAGAAACCTTTTACTTTTCTTACAAGGTAATCATTACAAAGAATTCCTAACATCAAAAATCGAGGTCATTTCGCCAATCGCCGGCCGCTGCCACGGCATGCTCGCATCGCTCGCTCGGCTTCGTGCGGCTTGCTCACAAACAAAATAACCGCTCGTCGCTTCACTTCGCGATGCCTAACTTTTTGGGGTGTAATTTAGTAATGAAGTGATTCTTGTTTTTCTTAATACCTGTTCGCTATCATACTATAGGTAGGTATTTTATAGGTAGTTAGTCATAGTATCTAAAAAAAAAATCTAAAAAGGTATTAAACTTCGTACACACGACAGCATGTCAAGTGTAACAGTTTAACCTTGACTCCGCCCTTATTTCGTTCACACATGATGTACTGTCGTGTGTAAGTAACACGAAAAAATACCGATATTATTTTTGAAAGTTCTTCACCGTTTAATTTTCAACCGCTTACTCCTATCACCTACTCCATGAAAAGGTTCGCTCACGCTCGACATGTCGCCTCCAATTTGCATACAATCATTCCATTGGTAAACGAATATTGTGCGCTCTATTCGATTATTTAACACCGTCCGCTACTTTGTAGTTTCAATAACCATTTTAAATTAATGGAGGATATTCGACATCTCTCGATCAAATTCAATAACGTTAAGTGTTACGTAAAATGTGATTTAATTTTACTATACGATTTGGGATATTTAAACTGAACCAATCCGTTAAGCGTTTATAAGTTGTGTAAGCATTGGTGTATTGATGAATGGGGGCTAACAATCCTGTTCAGTTGAATTCTAAGAAAATACGTTTGTGCTCGTGTACAGCCAAAATTTCGCAGTTCTTCCCCTTCACTGTCTTCAGGGAACTATTCTTTCGGCACAGGGCTCCATCAACGTGCTTGGAGATATGCTGCAATCTGAATCCGAGGAATTACATCGAAGCCGTGATCAAAACTGCTTCGCAGAAGCTCGGTATCCTGAACAAGGTACCTACGCCCATTTTTCATGCCCGACCAATTATGCCTGCTCTACAAAACTCAGGTCCGGTCTTGCGTGGAATATTACTCGCACCTGTGGGATAGCTTCGCCAGGTAGCAATTACCACAAAGTCGTGTTATTTAGCTTCTACAAGGTAGACATGCTGCCCCAGTCGCACTGTCATATTCGAGTATAATATACCTACCACTTTTCCCTACCTCCCCTCTTTATTTTACAGATCATTATGAAAACGGCTATCCACCAAATATAGGGTATTACGTAAGCCTTATTAAAAATATAATCGGAGCAAGATGAAACTGGCTTAGTTTAACTCGAAGCTCTTTCATTAACAAAATTTAATCCTAATAAGGCGAAGCGTACCTTTAAATTTAAAGGGAGTTTATTAAGAACTGAATCAAACATTCTTCATTGAATTATTCTCCTCTTACTTTTTCTTTGTACATAAGAGCCCCATGGTAAGCAGTTGTTCCGTCACTATGGGACAGTACGTGAACGGACAAGCAGTCAATACCATCCTGAAGGCTGACCCGCAAAACCGCGGGCTCCTCCTTACTCCACTCCATTTTCACTAGATGGTAGAATCTAGAGTCATCAGGGTAGTGGCCTGGCAAGTTGGTGGGTAAAATAGGTTGCAGTAATAACCGGGGCCAATGGCCAAAAACTCGAAATTACAAACTTTGATTAAACCATCCCAGGATCGACCACGGCGAAAGTTGCTTTATAATAAAAAAAATGCAATCCAGGAACCTTCGCGGGCATCCTCCATCCAGATTTTTTTTTTGACGCTGAGGAGAAGCTCTACCAGCCGACCCTCCGACCCCGGAGGAAGAAGGAGGGGTGTGTGGGGCTCTCACCCACTAAACTCCTCAGCGACGCACCTTCTAATCCGCTTCCTGACGACATCATAGGATGGCCTGAAGATATTTCGCCATTGTGTCGTTAAGACGGTTTGACCGCTGTCCGGTCCATTCCTGAATTTTCGTTGGGGAGATATAAAGAGGGGGAAAGGAAAAGGACCTATAAAAGGGACCCTTGCCCCCCCCCCAACATGCGTTTGCGTTTAACAACTTGCGTTTAAAGTCGTCGCGCCGTGCGTACACGCGCAGACTGGGCTATGCAAACCGTGTAACGGCCCCCCACCGTTGTCCCCGGAACACCCTACCACAACCTGATCAATGCCTTCGGAGCGCATTGGAGACAGACATACAAACATTGATTTTTCTTTATACTTATAGATCTGCCGCTCCTTCATACCTACAGTTTGCCTACAAGCAGTTATGTGCACAACGATTAGCGTGCACATATTTTCCCTCCAACCTATCCCTTGACTGAGAAAACTGAACTCATTCAGTAATTAATAAACCTTTCCCCCAATCGGTCGGAATTTAAATCAATTTAAATGATCGAACCTTTTAAGCCGACCCTCGGAACGGGTTATTTGTTTTTGTTTTGAAGTTTTAAATATACAATTTATATTCAGAAATTGTATATTGCCTTTGAGTAGATAAGCCGCTAAGAAAAATATCAGATAAACTCTTTTTCTTTTGGAAAAAGATAAAAAAATGATCTGGAAGTTGATTGCGGTGCGTATCCAGATGCGGCCAACCTAATCAACGGCTGAAAAATCACAGGCTCTTGAAAAAAAACGTATCGCTCTTGTTATAGCTTAATTAAATGTGGTGTTCCCCAGGGCAGCGTTTGGGACGACTCCTATTTCTTGTGAGCTTAAAATAATAAAATATTCATACATTCAGTGTTACAAATCGATGTACATACATAGAAAAAAAAACATACCGGCCGAATTGAGAACCTCCTTGTTTTTGAAGTTGGTTAAAAATAAATTCACGCCGATGACACACGATGGATGTACTAAAATATGACTGTTTATTATTCGCAGATGATACTATGGTGGTTGTAAGATATGATGATAAATAATCATTTGAACGCAAATCTATATTAAAGCACTACGTTCATTTGTTTTTTTACTAGGTATGCCTTTTTTCTACACTTAATGTATACTGAGGTTATGTGGGACTACTCCGCCACAAAGATAATGATGCGGTGTATCATTCATTACGGACCCTGTGTCAACTAGAATAATAATCAAAAAGACAGAGTAATATTAATATTACTCAGTGATTAATCACGGAACCCAAGATAAAGGCCTAAGTATTGTTTGGGTTCCAAAAGAAAAAATATTCTAAACTATGAGTACTTATGATGTTTAATAAGCCGTCTAATATAGTAAGGGTTTTGTAACGTAAATAAAATTTAATTATTATTTATTAATTAGTTAAATATATTTCACAGTGTTTTAATTAAAACCTGTATAATTGCCTTAGATAGTTTTTATTCTATGGCTTTAGGTACTTTTTTATTCAAATTAAAAAAGCTTTGTAAGTAATTATAATGAAAAAATGAGCCACAATTCGCAACTCGCTTGCTATTCGCAAATAAAACTCCGAAGTTAAATCTCATGTTTTATTTTATAAATATGCTTATAAATTGTTCATGTACAGTGGACAGCACATCAAGCGTAACAGTTTGACCTTGAGACCGCCCTTACTGTGTTCGTAATAGAGACGACTTTCGTAGTGCAACTGTTACACTTGATGTGGTGTCGTGTGTACTTACACATTAACATAATTTTAGACTAATTCTTAATTTTACGTGTGTGGTTTTAATCATATTCATTGCTTGGTAGGTTTCATCACCGTTATTACGAACTTTATATTAAAATTACGGCGTAAACTATTATGTACAATAATGGCAACGACTAAGCACAATGCGAGTATTTATATGGATACTAGCTGACCCCCCAAAAGTTGTTTTGCCATGAAAAAAAATGTCCAAAAAAATAATTGATAGTAGCTGATTCTCAGAGCTACTGAATATAGGTACTACATGTAAAATTTCATGAAAATCGGTTTCGAAGGAGTATGGTAACTAAATTTGTGACACGAGAATTTTATATATTGGATATGTAGTATAAAACAATGTTACAAATCTCCGTAAACAAAACAATGCTTAGTTACTATATCACACATATATGTCGTCGTAGATAGTGTGGAAGAGGAGATAATAAAATACTAAGAGGGCTTTAGATGCTGAAGGCTGAGTTAATACAACGAGCAATAATAGGCCCTCGCACACTGAGTAGGGGAAAGCGGGTACCTAATCACTTGATATTGCAGGTGCGTTGTCATCCTGAGGCCTAAGATGAAATGCCGTCCTCGCCCAGTAATTACAATGGCTACCTTTCCCTTCAATCCGAAACACACCTACCCAGACGACCCTAAATACGGGCCTACCACCTAGTAAAAGCCTTTAGTGCAATCGGCATGATCCAATCTGCAGTTCGTTCATATACACCACACAAAATCAATTTCAACTATCCAATCGTTAGCGATGTTCAGTTGAAGCTATGACGTCACTAGTGATGGTCGACTTTGTAGTGTTGGGCATTTTACTCGTGATAAAGTAATGAAAATAAAGAAAAGATCGTGCGGCTTCGTACAAAAGGAATCAGTTTTCTTATACAAATTTAATCAAATAATTGTTGAGAAACAACGCACACGACGTCTAGCACCGACAAAATTATTGACTCAACTGAACTTCGATCAGCACGATCCAATCGGCTTGATCGAGCCAAAAGAATCGAATTTCGATTGTTCTGTCAAATATACTTAACTGCCATGCTAATTTACGCCCACATACAGCCAGTTATATTTGATACGATCGGCAGCGCCATGCCGATTGAGCTCTGGGCAGCAAGGTGTTCGGCCAACATAAAGGTAAGGCCACGACTTCACAGTCCTGCGTCCTGCGTCTCGGCAACCACTGCGCGGTCACGACGAGGCGCTGAGAGGTTGACATCGAGATAGCACGCAGTGGTTGTTGAGACGCGACGCAGGACGCGAATGCGGCGATGTCGCCTTAGCCTTAGGGTAAGGAAAAGAGAGTTAGAATACTCAAAAAGACTCAAATATCATTTAAATTTTGAGTGTCTCTCATTTTTAAAAAAATGTTTAATTTGACTTTATTTCTTCAGAGAGACTCAATTTAAGAACCGTTCGAGTATTCGGCCTTAATTTACCAGACCTATGTATGTCAAGCGTTGATCAAAAAATCAAATCGGTCCTTGAAACCCGAAAATTATTTTCTTGCAATGTATAGTGAAGGTCATTTACAAGGGGTACCGCCTTAATTGAAATTGGATTGGCACATCCATTTGAAAAACTAACTAATAAAGAGATTAGTACAAGAATATGGTTCCATCTGAATGGTTTTCCACCTTTATTTCTGGCGCTGGAGGGTCTTTCTCCAGTAAATATGCCCTCACATTTATAAGCACGATGTTTACAACTGAACACATTATTGCTGGTAACAGTAACCTGGAAAGAAAAATACATTAAATTCTGTCTTAACACACTATTAATCTAAAGTAACTTTAAATTCGGTTAAACGCACATATACATTTAAATACGCACTTTATTGGAGACAAAAATAGAAGAGGTAAAACTTCCTTACCAGTAAGAGTATCCAAGCGAAGGGTTTGGATTAAATTGCTCTACAGAGATATAGGAGAAGGCAAGGTGCTCGTTCAGGCCAGACGTAGCCCAGTAAGTACCAAAGGTAACCACCGCTATCATACCAAGTAGCACGGTCACTATGTTTGCCCATAGACACCCTGAAACGTAAAAAGAATTACAATACTGATATACCTAAAGTACCTAGACAAAGTAACAATAAATTATGTCCATCGACTTAACTCTGTGGAAAAAAGATGTGACGCCCTCGCATCCAAAACAGGAACTAGAGAAAAGGTCACAATCCGAAGCAGCGAGTAATCAAGGATTGAGAAGGAACGCCAGCAGATGCTTCCAACATCCACCTTACAGAAGATCATAGCCTGTGGCGTTGTTTTCCTGCGCTGGGAAAGGTCGCCAGAGCCATAGTAAAAAGAAAGAAATATGCTGACTCACTTTTTGACTGTGCTGACAGTGACTCTCCAGTCTCCACCCTCAAGTGAAAAGTGTAGGTCAATAAACTAGTAACACGCTTAATTTCATATCCATCCTGTTGCCCTGCAAGACGCTTTTTCACGCCTTAAGGAAAAACAAACGATCGGAAGCGATAATGAAGGAGTCCACAATTTTGAACCCACCAACCACACACTGTTCTATAGCGTGAGAATTTTCTCCGTTCCTGTCCTTCCTCAGAACAGAGCCAGAGTGAAAGTTCTTTGCAGATATTAGTTACTAACGTGTCAATCTGGCTGATTTTACGTGACTTGAGAAATATCCTTATGGAACAGCAGAATCCCGTCAGGTGGAACTAAGCTCTTACTATATATCTCCTATTATTATCCCGTAACCTTACCTGGTAATCCAAAAACAGGTTCAGTGGGGTTCATAGTCGCATTCCAAATAGCTAGTGCGGCGGATACCACAGCGAAGGCCATCATTAGGAAGAGGACGAGCAGCAAACATACGTAGATTGCGAAGCTGATCACCGGAGGATTCGGCACTAGAAAATTATTGAAAATGATTACTGTGTTGCTTGCTATTATTTTTGTTCATCTCTAGCCTTTATACGTCCCACTGCATGGCACAAGCTTTCCTAAATAGTAGAAACAGAAACAGTTCGCTGTGTTTCGGATTGAAGGGAAAGGTAGCCAGTGTAATTACTGGGCATGGACGGCATTTTATCTTAGGCCCCAGGATGACAACGCATCTGCAATGTCAAGTGATTTTTTTTGTTATTGCAGGTGTCTATAGGCGGCGATAACCACTTACCATCAGGTGGACCGTTAGCTTGTTTGTCATCTAGTTGTATTAAAAAAAACACATAGTTATTTTGAACCATAACACCACCAAGCTGGTCCAATGCGAGTAAGTGGGTTAAAGTGGTTGCAAAACTACCGGAACCAAAGGCTTAACTTGCCATATGAATCACGGAGGAGCTCCAGATGACTAATTTTAATTGACCCATCGCTGGATCGTCCATAGCAACAGTGGATTTGTTTCGTAATTGAAGCCAGAACACTTAACCCATTACTCCACCGAGCTCCTCATGGTTATTTGCTCATGTCGGTTCAAAACTCGCGGTCTTTATCTGGGAAGTAATTCATCAGCTTGATCAAGTCGGTCCAGCGAGCTGTGTTACTTTTTAAATCACCAAGGTGGCAATCTAGCATGCAGCACACCTGATGGTAAGCCATTACCATAGCCTATGGACTCTTGTAAGACCAGAAACATGATTCGCGCGTTGGAGACCTTATAAAAACTTTGTGACGCCTTCTTTGCACAACCCTATGATGTACTCGATTCCACAATTCGACATTCGACAGTGACTACCGGCTAGCCGAGTGGTCTGTACTCCTTACTATACATGTTACTTGGTCAAGAGGTGCCGGGTTCGAATCCCGGTAGAAGCAAATGTTTGTATGATGAGTGCGAGCATTTTTTTACGAGTCATGGATGTTTATAAGTTTATTTAGTATATTTCTAATATTTATATACATATTATTGTCATTATTTCTCCGTTATTTAGTATCCATAACACAAGCTCTTAATAATGCTTACTTTATTATACATTCCATAACTTCGGATACTTTCTCCGAATTCAGACATCATGAATTACAATAAGAGATAGGATTGACAGTGAAATGTCGTGAAAAAAGTTTGGCACTTACTAGGATTGGTTGTATCGACTGTTATCGTTGGGTTGCATGTCGTGGATGGACGGTAACCTTGAGCTAGTGCACGGACCTGAAAATAATCCATACTTTATTATTATAAATGTGATAGTAACTCTGTCGGTCTATCTGGCTCTTTGTCACGTTTTCACTCCAAAACCGCAGAACCAATTTAAATATTATTTTGTCATGGAGTTAGATTACACCTTGAGAAAGGACATAGGCTATCTTTTGGCGGGATATGGGACTTTAATAATAAAGGTTTTTAACCGACTTCAAAAACGAGGAGGTTCTCAAATCGGCCGGTATGTTTTTTTTTCTATGTATGTACACCGATTACGCCGAGATATAATTTTTTTTAAAATCAGTTTGGTAGTTTGGTTTTTATAAATAAAAAAAAACTGAAATTAGTAAGTCTTTTCTTTGTATGTACACCGATTACGCCGAGATTACTGATCCGATTTACGTGATTTTTTTTTGTTCGATGCGGAATAGCTGCCATTTGGTCCCATAATTTTTTTTAAAAAATCAGTTGGGAAGTTTGGTTGCGACCAGTCTTATTGGTACACTTCCATTTTCAGTAGATTTAGGTGGTGTTTTTTATTTATAAGTTCGGTTAATTTTAGTTTATTTATAGGCCTAAGTTTATTTTAATTTTTATTTCCATTATGTATTTGTTTCTAATATACGTTCAATAAAAAAGAACTGAAATTATTAAGTCATGTACGTATGCGACATTGCGAATTTTTGCTTTCCTATGACTTTTTAATAGAACACAATTAATTAGTAGAACTTTTTAGTAGGAAACAATATAAGTTGACGGTCACCCATCTAGCTTCGTCCTTAGAAAGTAATCACTAAAAACTGTAAAAAAAAATTTTTAAACAAAAATTAAAACCGACTTCAAAAAACTGAAAAGGATAAAATAATTAAATTTAAGTAGGTACTCATCCCCTAGTAACATATTTTTGGAGTTGGTGCTAAGTGGTTTCCAAAAACAATAGAAAGTGAAGCACCAACTCCAAAAAATATGTTTCTAGGGGATGAGTACCTACTTAAATTTAATTAATTTATCCTTTTCAGTTTTTTTAAGTCGGCTTTATAATCCAGGAACCTACGCAGGCCTCCAGATCACCATACCAAAGTTTCATGATAATCAGATCAATGGTTTTAGAGCGCATAGGGTACTGGCATGGACGAAATAATGTATCATCCTTGGTACTGGCAAACAGTTGGAATGGACCAACCAATAGATCAGATAAAGCAGTGGCACTGTATAATACTTATTCGCGGAAGTATTATAAGTTATTCGAGACGCAGGAATTATGGGCTCGAGTTTCGACTATGAGAGGATATTATCATACTAAGCTAATAAAAAAAGTAATATATGTACTGTCGACAGCACATCAAGTGTAACAGTTTGACATTGAGACCGCCCTTACTCCGTTCGTAAGAGAGACGGCTTTCGTAGCGCAACTGTTATACTTTACGAGTTGTCGTCTGTACTTAGGGCCAGTAATAATGGTTCAAATGGTTGTATATCATACCTCTGCTTCCCTGGCGTCTCTGGTGGTTTTGCAGCTCACTGCACACGAACTTAGGTCTGATACACATGTCACTGCAAAAATAAAACTTTTATTATCTATCACTCAACACAACTGCGACCGTTTGTCACAGCTGGATAGCTATAAAAGCTTTTCCATACAAAAAAGGTGACTGTTCCTTACGCTTGCGTGTCGAACACAAAATGGCACACAAAATGCGGCAGCGCAAAACCGATCGGTCTGGAGATCTTTGGGGGAGGCCTATGCCCAGCAGTGGGCGTTTCTCGGCTGAAATGATGATAATGATGAATCATGAACACAAAATGAATCTTAAACTAGAACCTAGTGAACCCTCAGATCATCGAAACCAGCTATTTCGATTTTTTTTTCTTTAGGTACGTAGATATAAAAAGTCATGTCTACTCACTACGCAATTCGCTCACACTTGGTGTCTGAAGAGTGTTGAGGACAAACTCTCCTCTGAACAAGCCATATTGTATTAGGCTGTCGCTAGACTGAGGTACTGTACTCGCAGTAGATACTATCTGAAACAACCCATACTATGTCATAAGATGCCTACTAACTTCCTAGGAGTTGTACGGACTTAGCGGTATATCCACTTACGGCCTGGCCACGGGAACGGGCGGCGGCGACGGTGACGTGACCGGTGGAACAAATATTCACCCGCCGCAAATTTTCATATATTGCCAGTCGCGCCGCCGCCGCCGCCGCCCGTTCCCGTGGCCAGGCCGTTACACACTTTGTAGTGTTGTGTGTGGTCTTCCTACGGTGAATAAGGTCGCCAGAACTCACTGGGAAACGTTACGTTAGAAGCACCTCGTTGCTAAGCTGTCAACATGACGCTTTCTCTTCATTAACGGCCTGGCCACGGGAAATTCGCGCTTCTATTTGCCCGCATGAAAGCAAATGTATGGAAATGTACAAGCAGCACGCGTAACGGCGACCGCGCGACCTCGCCAGTCGCGTCGCCGGCCGCCGCCGCCGCAGCCGGCGCCGCCCGTTCCCGTGGCCAGGGTAAGCAATGCATAAGTAGTATCCAAGGTGCTACGACTACACGCTACGAGCGTCTCTAAACTACGGTGACCGCTTACCTAAATAGGCAACCGGCCGCCGTAGCTAGCTAACCCACGCATATTTGCTACACATGTCGCAAGAAAACTTTAGGCTGTGCGCCCATCAAACAATCAACGATCGATATTTCATTACCGGTAAAAGAAACATGAGAGTTCAATATTAAAACGCACACGCCGTAGAAGAAATCGATTGAAGCTAAAAAGAAGGATTGATCAACAGTCGATATACAGGGTGGTGCTGTCAATACGACAATAAATTAAAACATGGGCTATATATTGGTTTGCCACTTACAAAAACATCTTATTTATTTGATAATTTCATGACATTTGTATGAAATAATATAACATTGGCTGTATTATTTCATAGAAAAGTCATGAAATTATCAAATGTATTCGATGTTTTTGAAATTGGCAAACCATTTTTATGAACTATCTAATACCTATAGCCAATGCTTTCATTTATTGTCGTATTGACGGCACCACCCTGTTTTACTAACTGCTAGCACTACTATATTGGGGAGCGTTCACTAGAAGAGCTTGCGAAATAATTATTGAAAATTGCCGAATAAGTTAGGATAATGCCTATGTTTGATATTGGCGCTATTTTTCATAATTTCGGAAAATATACACATACGCTCAAGGTCGTAGCTAGGAATTTGTTAAGGGGGGGGGGGGGGCTTGGGGCAAGCGTAGACAGGCAAATGCTGCATGAACTATGGAACAAGTGACGGTTTGTGAGCATTCCTGCATCTTCTGGGGGGGGGGGGGGGGGGGCAGCTGCCCCACCCTGCCCGTACCTCGCTACGCCCATGCTGATACGCTACTGTACTGCTACTACTACCTATACAACCAAGCTTAAAATAACTACCTACTTATTGTTAGTAAAATTATCCGTAAACGTGTATCTTTTTCAAACGAAGTACGATGGAGTCAAAAAGGGCTGATTCACACTGCGTGGTGCGAATATGACGCAGCATTAACGGGGTATCTCTTAGCCTTTATCTCACCTGATGGTAAGTGAAGATAAGGCCGACGATGGAAGCGAGCTACACCCGGATTCCTCAAAGACAGAGGAACTGGCTATCTCACCTCTAACTGCCGGGACACAACAACGTTGATAACATTATTGTTATGGCGGCAGACTTAGTTAAGACGCTGGTAGCTAGCCAGGCGAACCCTACTACTAACCAAATCGAGCAGAAAAGTTCTGCCTCCACGGGAATCGAACCCCGGACCTCTAGATCTGAGGTGGGTGGTGTCAACCATTAGAACATGGATACTGTTAATCCATGAGAGGAGTGTGGTTGATCCAAAAGATTATTTAAAAATATTCGCAGTCATTTGCCTAGTCTTAAATAAATAGATAACATGTTTCGTCATAACATAATATTGATATGATAAGATAAGGAATGTGAACCTACTTTCTGACACAATTTAATGGTTGGTCATCTAAACTTTTGGACACAATTTTGCTTGTGAATTGCCATATAATTTTTGACCTTTCGTCCATTGTCCGTCTCCGGCGTCTCTTCAAAAGAAAGCAGACGGCAGAGGTCGCTGGTCATCCTAAACTCGCCAAAAAACATGGCCGTTTCAATGAAACAGATCGTCGTAGGTATTACAATTTGGTAGATATAAAACAGCTGATGTTTTCACGTTTTTTTTCGCATATCGTCGGTAGGCGTGCAAGACCGCGTAAGAGCAGTTTGCAATACCGCGTATGTGCTTTTTGTTTAATTCAATTCAATTTTTTATTGCAAAAATATGGTACAGGAGGTGTTATGATAATAAGATTGTATCACATATTTTGACTGTCACACAGCATGCAATTTTGCAGTTATTTCGGTGTATAAATATAGTATGAAATAGTACAAAGCAATTTTAGTCATAAATTATTATAGTTACATACATCACACATTGCACAAGCGTTTAATATATAGTTAAGGACATAAACATTTTATTACTAAAGTCATTTAATATCTAATTACAAAATTGGAATAAAGAAAAATGTAAATTTTCAATTAAATTCAAGTTTTTTCAATGTCTGAGTTACATTTTCTAAATCATAATTTGTCATTTAGGAAGTCACTAATACTATAATAACACTTAAGCAATAAAAGAGATTTAAGTCTCTTTTTGAATAAATTAATATTAAGATTTCTAATTGTAGCTCGTATTTTATTATATATTTTAGGCGTCATACCAAGTATACTATTGCTAAGTAAGGACGTCCTTAAACCCTCCAGATACACTCTTCCATTATTATGCCTACGTCTATTGCGTGTGACAAAGTCCGATTGCTTGGGAAATAAAAATGGATTTTTTTTACGAATACGGCCACTTCATAAATATACACTCTTTAAAACTGGAGCGAGTTTAAAAAGTGCGTGTGAAGAACTGCTTATCTTTTTGCATAATTCATCTACATGAGGTATCCAATTGAGTTTATTATCAATAATGATTCCTAGAAATTTAGTCGTATCTACCTTTAGTATTTCTGTGTCATTATGATTTACATTAACGTCACTACAAGTTACTTGTCTTTGTCTAATATGCATTACATAAGTTTTATTTAAATTAATTTTCTAATTATTATTGTACAACCATGTTACTATAGACGACAACGATTCATTAATGTCATATTCATATGTGTGAGTATTTTTACAAGCAATTGTTACTGTACTATCATCAGCAAAAAGTGTCAAAGGTTGATTAATAAAAGCGGGTAAGTCATTAATATATAAAATAAAGAGTAGCGGCCCCAGTACACTACCCTGAGGCACACCATATGTTACGAGTCTGTCCTTGGAATACTATTTCACAGGATGGAAGAAAAAAGGTAATATTAAGCAGTCACACGGGACTACTAAGTAGGTAGTGTTAGTTAGCAGCGATCTTCTGTAAGGTAACTAAAACCTTGCAATGTTGATAGCACAGAAGACGAGTCCTGCTCCCAACCCAACGGTTTCCTAATGAGCTCTATGACCTGACTCATCATCACCAACCTATACACGTCCCACTGCTGGGCACAGGCCTTCCTACATGGGAGAAAAAGAGTTTGAGCCGGAACACGCCGGCCCAATGCCGGTTGGTGGGTTAAAACGGTTGCAGTAACTATCGGGACCAACGGCTTAACCCTTCTTCCGAAGCACGAAGGAGCTCGAGATCCGGGATTGACCATGGCGGATGTTGCTTTGTTTTTGTAATCGAAACCAGAGCGCTCAAACCACTATGACACCGAGCTCCTCAACCTGACTTAGGTATGTCTATATTTATATTTGGTTCCTGCGGTGTCCAAAGAACACTTTATTTGGCTACGATACAACCTTCTGTAAGGTAGAGGTGGTACCTACCCTAATGGGCACTTAAATACCTCTCCTGGGTTAACCTCCCTGGGTTTCTCCTACCTGGGTTAACGCCGCTTAAAGGATTACTTTAAGCGGCGTTAACCCACCGGAGGGATATGGCAATGGAGAAATCAATTGTATCTGGAATCTAATGTTTGACGGGTTAATAAAATAAAAAAGGGGACTAGGAAAAGTAATACCTACGTTGTAAATTTGTAATAAATAGTATATTAGACCGACCTTAATAGGTATAGTCAAACTTTACGTACGATGGGCTGAAGATTAAACTAAACTATTTGATATTTGAACTTCACGAGGTGGTAGGCCCGTATGTCGGGTCGTCTGGGTAGGTCCCACCGCCTTTCCTATTTTAGCCGTAAAACCACACGTGAAACAACTGTTGTGTTTCGGATTAAATGGAAAGGTAGTCAGTGTAATTCCTGGGCATGTAAGCCATTCCATCGTAGGCCTTATGAAGACAACGCACCTGTAATACTAAGTGCTTTTTCCTGTTTATGGCAGGTGTCTATAGGCGACGGTAACCACTTACCACCAGGTGGGACGACAGCTTCTTCGCCCTTTAGTTATATGTATAAAAAGATACTTTTGTAAGCAGCTTAGGTCTGTTATACTTACCGGCTACAGGTACTGTATTCATTCCGACATTAAAAAGAATATACCTTCTATCGAGTATAAACGTCCGCATAAACGAAACCATGACCTCTGGTAGAACCTTATTAAAGTAAAGGAAATTGAAACCTATTTGCTGTCATTCTCAACAGCTTATAAAAGTCCAAAACGTGTGGCTTGTCAGGTTAATACTTTCGCGCTTATGATAAGTACCTTAACACTTTGATAGACCCCTTAAGAAGACTAATGTTCCTCGGAGTCTCAATGATTTTGTTCGAGTCCCTCACACATCGGCCCCAGACTCAATATCGTTGGTACAAAACTGTTTCATTATCTATATTCATGTGTTATGCCCTACTTAACTATATTCAAAAATACACAAATGCGTTTGGTATAATACCTACATAATTTTTCCAACAAAGTGAGCGAGGTGTGAGGCTCATATATTGGCCCTAATTCTGGAAAACACAAATGATAAGTCTAAATTTAAGTTCAGTGCATTTCTTTCTCTCAAAATGAATACGAAAAGAATGGCCGTCATATAATTTCACATTTAAAAACGTGCGTTCAATTTTCAACCTTATTGAACGTGATAAAATGCAGTGTTTAGGAGGTACATGCCGTCTAAAATTGTCTAAGGATTCTTTGAAATCTATCTAATTTTAATTGAAAACTCTAAGCAATTTCTTGCTATGTTTTTCCTATTAGGTAGGTACATATTGCGAGGATATATACTGTACTTAAATTTAGAATTAAAGTGTGTCATCAGAATCAGGCCCATTATGTGGTAGATATAAGGCCTTGTGCAGCCTGTCTACGGGGACCCACATGTGGTATTCGGGACAGTCAATGCGTCACGTCAACATGTGGTACCACGTCATTTTTCTACTTGAACGTGCTACACTTGATATGTGACCATGTATTCCTTCTTATAATTTGTGTTATGATGGCTATTAATTAACCAGTGTCTGGAATCTATGGCTTGACATACTCACATTATTTACTTACCCAACTATCACTAGCTATAACCACTATAATCAATAAGACACACACAATACTTGAAAGGAAAGCACTAAAAATATATCCACGACGCGTCACAGCCATTATGGAAACTATTGGAAACCTATTAAACTGATAAATAATTTAACTTCCAATCGCAATGGTAATATCAGATACTGGATAAGCGAGTGATTAATCGTAGATAATTGAATTGTAAGCCTCGCTATTATTTCATAATCGCATTACTAATAAGTAGATCTCGTCGTGTTAATATGATACATTTCGTGCTTGCATTCTTTTAGCGTTAAGTTGGTAGCGATTTCAAATACTTTTAAAAATAGTATACTAATAGATACTTAATTATTTGATTAATATGCCAGATGATTGGTGTAAGAGTGGGATATTACCTATCCTAAAAAAATATTTTCTGAAATATATTGTCTATCCTCGGTACTCGAGTGGCGGCCGCGTACCGGGAGACACAGCGTTGGTAGGCCTCCCACAAGGTGGACGGACCATCTGGTGAGGGTCGCGGGAAGCCGATGGATGCAAACAGCGCAGAACCGATCGGTATGGAGATCTTTGGAGGAGGCCTATGCCCAGCAGTGGGCGTCTCTCGGCTGAAATGATGATGATTATGATGATTATCTATCCATAAATATTTTCTGAAATCTCTAATTAGACGAGGAGATAAAATTAAACAATTGATAATGTTATTATTTTATTAGATATCTCTTGCGAAAGCAGCGTTAAAAATATAATAATTTCATCCATTCATAAAATATACAATTGTATAACATTACTTATTAGCTATACTATTTAATACAATTTTAATCGAATCATTTTTTAAATCTTAGCATGGTGTGAAGTTTTTTGTAAAGTCGCTGACAGTGACATATCCACTAACTTCATATAAAATCATACAAAACCCTTTTAAAAAAACACTTATTTACTATATACCCGACGTTTCGATTCCGTTAAGCACAGGCCCGAAACGAAGTCTAAATAATAAAATATTTTGTCATTTAAAATTACTAATTATTTTGGAAAACATAACCAGTTAGGAAGATGGTAAGTTCGGACCAATACTGTAAAATTTTACTTAAAAATTTTAGCCCTAACATAGGTGTATATTAAAATATATTAATACAATCACTACCAAGCCTAATTCAAAAAATATAGTTCCTACTCATTGACTATAAATCATTTTTTTAGGGTGATACTCAAAAATATTTATTATAACATAATGTACACTTAATAATAATAATTATAAATAAATATATATTAAATTCATTTATTTCTCACCACAAACATCATACATAATAGACATGGTTTAACAATAATGTTTTCAGTTAATCAAAAGGCATACATCATGCTTAAGGCGGGATATTGTAACTGGGCCCCGATCGCGCTAACTTACAACGTATTTACCAAAGCAAAGCCACAACCGATCCGTTGAGCGTTGTACGGTGCTTTTTGATCCAGACGTTACTATGGGAAGTATTATTTATGGTAACGTATTTTCTGCTGTCCAACAAACATTTTTGACGTCTTTTTCCAAACGTTTGTAACGCTAACAGAAGTTGCTAGGCAACAACTAAATCAAAAACGTTTGTCCGTCAGCCTCCATAGAAGATGCCATAGTAACGTCTTTGTATCCTAATGCTGTCAAAAAACATTTGATATATTTCCATAATTTAGAAAAAGTTTTTATTTTATTATTTTATTTAATTTAAGCTTAATTACGTAACGGTTTTATTTAAGTAATGGTTTTGGTTTTGCTTTGGTGAATACCTACGTTGGAAATAAGCGCGATCGAGGCCCTGAACTTGGAAGATTCCTGTGACTCTACTATGCGGCATTATCAAAATAGTTATTTTACATTTTATTACCAATTTCCTAAGATTTTTTTATTCAATTTAAATAAAATATAATTAAGCACAAGAGAACTGCATATTATACTCAGAGATAGGACAATAAAGAGTTTTACCTTTGGTATGCTACCAGTCCAAGTACATTGTGTGTACAAAAGAATCTCTATATTGTGTGATTTGTGGGTATTTCTCAAATTAATACCAAATGACGGCACAGTAATATCGTCATAATATGGATAGAGATATCTAATAGTCTAAATGTAAATAAATACGGGGTGTTAAGGGGGCGCTCTCGGAAACGACGGCAGGTGGCGGTTTTACCTTAAACACGATTTGTTGAAAAACAAATTTGAAATCACGAAAAAAAGCAAGCTGTTCCATACAAACAGGTAGTGTAGATATTACAATTTGTATGAAACAGCTGATTTTTTTTGCGATTTATTTAGCAATGCCACCTGCCTTCGTATTCGAGAGCGTCCCCCTAACACCTGTATATATGCCTATTAAGTTCTCGCGCTCGTGACTAGCACTATCTACATTTTTAAACCCTCAGAATGCACGATAAATATTTAGAACGAGATTTTCGATCACTAACTTATCTACATAAATAATACCTATACCGAACACTATATTACATTTTTATATGTGGCTAACGACCATACGAAAATAAATTAAAACAGGCTATATTAGTTTAAAAAAATGTTTTGCAAATGTCAAATAGAAAGAAAGAAAGAAAGAAAAATTATTTATTGGTAACATTATGAAATTACAACACAAAAAGAGGCACAAAGTAAAGAGGCACACATTAATGTAACCAAATGGTCGCCACTCAGCTTAATGCCGCGATGGCTAAATATCGCGGCGCTGGTTTTCAGTGGAACCAGACAACAAAAGAGGAGCACTACCAATTAATTCAGTTTATAATTCAGCTTCAAGCTTCAAATACAAGTTATTCGTTTGATAATTTCATTCCTTTCTGTGAAATAATGCTGCTAATGTTATATTATTATGTATTTGATAGTTGGCTCCCTACGCATAATGACCAATAATTTTTAATTAAAAGACGCGTATTGGTCAATACGCGCATAATGACTAATACGCATAATGAACAATATTTCATTCGCAAAACAACCAATTCGCGTATTGACATACCCTATCCGGAAAATGACTAATATTGTATTTGCAAAACAACCAATCCGCATATTGACATTCCATAAACGCAAAATAACCAATATTTTATAATAAAAATTTAAAAAAAATGTTTCTAATAAAAATAAAATATGTTTCTAGTTTCAAATACAGAATATAGATTATTCTTTTGGAACTCATTCATGAATAAAGAATATCATAAACCTATTTTGTTATATTCGTAGATTGAACATTGAAATTTAAAAAAAAAAAATTATTTTAAAAAAATGTGTTGTTATACGTATATGTCATTTTGAGAGTGTTATTTCACGTATTTTTTTATTTCCACAAATGTGTCGTTATGCGTATATGTCGTTTTGCGCGTAGTCATTTCACGATTCTTTTTATTTCTAAATATGTGTCGTTATACGTATATGTCGTTATGCGTCGAGAGCGATAGTTGCAAAACATTTCTATGAACTAATATAGCCCATGTATCAATTTATTGTCGTGCTGCCGTCACCACATTGTATATCACAACACAAAACCATTTTCCTTTTGATTAAATGACCCGAAGTTTCAGAAATTTTATAGTAACCGCTTATAACATGGATGAATAAATACAGCTGTGACGATTCCTATATTAAAATGCACCTTATAACAGTAATAATATGGTCCTTTCTTAAAAAGCATCCTTTCAAACAGAATAGTGGTTTTAAAATCGAAGAGCGCAACTGCTAAAAGCAAATACATACTCTATTACTTCAAATTCAAAGTTGAATTTCAAATGAACGGTGGATTTTGTCATTTCTGTCAATTGCAATGTGATAAATTGAATCTTATCACAATGCACTTAGATGCTAGTGAATAGCTAAGTGTATGCAAGTTTTCCATCGCAAGCAGAATCAAGCACATTAAGTGTTACAGTTGAAATACGAAAACAGCCTCTATTACGAACGCAGTAAGGGCGGTCTCAGGCTCAAACTGTTACAGTTGATTTGCAGTGGACTGTACAGGCTGTGTAATTTGCATACCTAATCTATTGATGGAATTGACATCGGAAGCACTTACATAAATAAAATTCACAATTTTAATTCGAAATCCCATTTTACACCTTACATAATAATATACGCAAAATACAAAATAATATTTATGCAACTTTGGCCATTAATACCGACGCCATAAGGTCGGTTTTTTTGTCAATAAACTGTGAAGTTCGCCCGTTCTACATTCACCTACAGCTATGTTGAGTTACCATGATTATTTTGTATTGAATACTTTTTTATTTATTTATTGAAAGTATACCAACAGTGATACATAGAAAACCAATCACAATAATACTTATTTAACTTCATCACTGTTGTTTTGAAGATAAAAATTTTAATACTAGAAACCTGCTGACTTTACAATTCACACGAAAAGCCGACGAAAAATAAAATGTTTTTATAATTTTATAAAATTTCAGTGCACATAAATTTAATAAAATTATTATTCATTTCATTAAATATTAGATAATTAATTCCTTTCAATCTCAAGAACGTACAGTGCATTAATAAGCTATCTGCCATATAATTTCACTTTTCTAAAAATAATTATATCCTTTTCTTATTAAAATAGGTACGAAAAGGCATTCGGCTTCAATCGAGTTTGAACGCACCACAGATTCGATAACAATTAATGTCTCAAATGTGAATAGTTCCTTTTCGATTGTTCGAATGTAATGGAAATAACCGAAGATTTTAGCTTAGTACTGTTTCTTTGTTGTCATGGCTTGTCTATTCATATACTCCCAAAATACATAGTGGTTACATACAAACTCTAGTTTTGTATAACCTCTAGGTTATGCTTCAACGATAATAAATTTAATACAATAGAAAAAGCGCTCTATCTCATTGCAGATGTAGTAATTAAAAAAAAAAGTAATTAGAATGTATCATACTAAATTATATTATTATTATTACTTTTCTACTTATCGACAGGTCCTGTTTTAGTTTAATTTTAGGGTTACTGGTGTTAAATTGCAACCACTTTTAGCATACCCTATTCTCAACATTTGTACTAACGATTGCTCTAATTCAAATTTCAAGTCTAAATTTCATCTAAACACCAAGACATTGAGACAAATCCGCCAAGCATTGACTATTGCTACACAATTCTTTCAACCTCTCAATCTGAGGTCCGCTAAAATTGGAATGTGTCGCCACAACGCACAGCAATCTCCTATCGGAGAAGGAGATCGTCACCCCATTCTTCCTCAGAAACTCCCTAAAACTCCCCCAAACTTCCCCTGCGTCCGCGCATTTGTGGAAGCCTAGTTTTAGCACATGGTAACACAGCGGGTTTATTTTGCGAATGAACTGGTTTGAACTGGCTGACACGAGTAATGTTAGGAGGCAGTAGGGTAACAATTGTGGGGAGATTTTCCCCGAGAGAAGATGACAGAGAGCTTCGAATATCCACCCGCTTAGAACCGGCAGTTGATCTTGAGATACAGCTGTTTCGAATACCTGTGATAAGGATATATATCATTATTACTTGACAAAACAAAACGTGAATACCTATAATTTAGATAGGTTTAACACATAAAATGATTACATTTGAATGTCATATTTTTAAAAATTTTATCTTTTCATTTAAGATCTCATTATTTTATTGAATCGTTTTAAAATAGGTACGTTAAGAAATTAGGGGACAGTGTTTTATGTCGTGTATTATACCTTTTATAGCCCGAAATAGTGTTCATAATTGTTTTAATAAGACTAATGTTTCAAATTTCGCTCCAAGATACCAATAAATGTCTGTAAATAATAAACGTCAATAAATAAACGTGACCGCTGTGACGTCCCTTTTATCAAATACTGCTAAGTTGCTATGGTGATTTAGCTGGTTTTCCTTTTGACATCATCTAATGCTAACAACAAGTGACGTCATACACTGATGTTGTTGTTCGTTTCACGTTGCCTAAGAGTAATTTAATTGCATTTTAAAGTATTATTTTAATTGTTTTCAATGTTTTTATTATAAAAACTGATTAAATAAGAACTAATGATTACAGTCAAAATCCCTATTGTGTAAGCGCTGCCTTGCCTAAAATGCAGGGTTTAAACTCGTTAAGGCAACTAAGTTTACTGCTTCGGTGAAGTTGCGTGTTGCGTTTCATCCATGACATTTAGGGACTTTCCCTCTACTAACCCCCTGCTCTTTGGTATTGTAAGCTTCTATACTCTATAATTAGATAGATTGTCTGTAAATATTTTTCGTTCGTTTATTAAAACAAAATCATTCCAAACCAAAGCCTTACCTCAAAGACAATCTCAGCATTCAGCACTGAACACTCGATCCATCTGTCTCTGTCGTTCACTATACCCATCTCTATCTTCTCTGTCTCTTTGCAGCATTCCAGGAACTCTATGACGACTCTACTCAAAGTCGCCGCGGGAGGTAGAGTTTCCCTCAGGAAGTATTTCATTATGGACGCGATGATTTTCTTGCTTTCCTTGGACTTGCATTGCCGTAATACTTTGTATAACAAAGTGAGACGCTCCATTGAGTTCATTAGGATGTCAGGATCCATGTTTGAGACATCTGATGCCAGTTTTGGACTCAAGAGTTTGTTGTCAGCTGAAAAGAGCGAGATTTTAAGTAGCGGTGGGAGATTTCAAGATATTTTAACTGAATTAAAAGTATCAAAATACACAATTCAACTATCGACTCGCTGTTTTCACTAAACAATGTAGATGTTTTTCGATTGCTTCTTGATCAGGTCGAGTCATTCTCTAGATTGGTTGGACTCGCAATCACAGTAAACATATATAACATAACAGAATAAAAAATAATTCTCACCAGAGAATAAATGCACCAGTAATATTTGTACTGCATGCTCCTCCTTGTAACTCTTCATGTTGTCCAGAAGTTTTTCTATTACGGAGTTCTTCAGGTCTTTTGGCAGAAGTTGTTGTCTGATAGTGTTTGTGATGCCCTGAAAGAAAGAAAAAAAAACAGTTTTAATACAAGAAAGGGCAAATCCAATAATTTTGGATTTGAACATGTTTAAAACAATTGATATGACGACGAACAAGACTTTACAGGACTTACGAACGCATGACTTAAAAGTAGGGGTTAAATGGAATAAAATAATTAGGTGTTTTTATTAATGTTTGCAATTTTGGGTGCTCGCTACTGAAGCACCACTATCTTACAGAATATTGCGATTCGTTTAATTATTTTTAAGTAATTTTGCCTTTCAAAAGATGGTTTTACTTTTAATAATTTTGCATTTCAAAAGGTGGTTTTACGTATCTTTCTTTTACTGCATCAAAATGTTCTTTCTTTTCCTTCGCCATATCTAACTCATTATCACCATAGATATCGATATAAGTTAGTTAGGGCCGCAAACGTGTGATACATACCCTAACAACCAGATCCGCGCAGTAATGCCTGTGGTTCACAAGGACGAAGTCCACGGCCAAATTGATGAGGTCAGGGTGTCCCAGCTCTATTAGAGTGAACAGGACAGTCCAGTACAGACTTTGTTCATACAGAGATATTCTGCAACAAGTAGTTTAGCTTACTATAAGAAAGAGAGGGAGGGAGCGAAAGAAGAAAAGAAAGAAATATTTTTATTGACTTGCACAAATACAATCCTTGGAATAACAATAAATTTAAAAACAGATTGTTACGATGGCTGCAAGACAAGAATTTCTATTCTATTAAGAAATATTTAGAATATAAGGAAACACATACAAATTGTTTATAGTTAGTAATTAATTAATTATGTTGCAATATAAATGTCATTTTTTTATAAGTAATTTCTACTAAAAATTAATTTATGCAATATATCTTGACATTTATTTTTAATATTTAATTAAGTATCGTGTACCTACGACAGTTAATATTTGCATGCCTACAAAAATAAAGGTATAATACTGATGAAACTATAAATTTAATGTGTCACCATCTGAAATGTAAACAGAGTATTATGCAAATAAATTTCATTCATTCATTCATTCAAAGAAAAAATTAAAAGTAATTAAAATAGAATAAAACTAGAAAATTTTCACGTCCTGAGGCAGGAATCGAACCTGCGACCTTTTGCTATCCGGGCGACTGCTCTGACCACTGAGCCACCCAGGACTTGGGATATCCCTGTGAAATTCTTCTAGTCTATCTTGTATTTGCGTTTATGAGCTAACGTCCACCCTACAATGTCGAAATATTCTATTCCAACATCCGAAACGAGTATTTTTACAAATACCGACGAATCGGTTAAGTTGGGGCAGTGCTTTCAAATATTCTTAATTTTTGATTTTTTTTTATTTTTTTTTATTTTTCAAACATTTATAATAATGTTAAAATCAAAAATTAGGAAAAAATTAAAAATAAATACAAGCGATATTCACAAACTATGGAAAGCAGACTTCTATAGGATATTTCAATTGTGTCTGATATGGCATTTATACATAACAAAAAAAAAAAAATTAAGTAAACCTTATTAATCATTTATCTAACATTATCTCATTGAGACTATACATAAGAGCCCAAACTCGCCATATCCTGCTGTAAGTTTCTGAAGAATAGGATCAGCTCAAGATTAGAATGTCATGGAATTGTCACCGAAATAACAGCACACCGAATTTGAAATCAATTGGATCTGTAAAAGTTAGTAAAACCCTTTTATCATGTTGAAAACGAGCTGATAGCCATCAAACCCCTGAACTGATCTTCATAAATTATAGCTTATAACCATACTAGTCACGTCAGCTTTCAAACAAAAAAACCGAATCAAAATCGGTCCATTCGTTTAGGAGCTACGATGCCACAGACAGACACACAATACACACAGACAGACACGTCAAACTTATAACACCCCTCTTTTTTCGTCGGTTGGTAAAAGGGCTGGTTTTATAAATTACTTTCTATGCTAGGATCATTGTTATATCGTTGTTGTTGTTGATGCATGACATTTTTACTGGGGCATATACTTCCCAGAAATCCATTTATTAGTTTCTGGTAATAAATTGTAACAGAAAATCACGTGTTATCATAAATAAATTACACCCAATTATAAACTATAAATTCAATAACCGCAACCGCCTCTGTGGTCTAGGGGTTGAAACCTTGGATCTAGAGGTCCAGGGTTCAATTTCTACTCGGTTTGGTTGGTGGAATGGCTTTTCTAAGTCCGCCTGGCTAGCTACCACCATCTTAACTAAGTCTGCCGTCATAACAATAATTTTGATAGCATTTTTATGTTGCGGCAGTTAGAGTTAAGATAGCCAGTTCCTCTGTGGTTGAGGAATCTGGGTGTAGCTTGCTTCCATCGTCGGCCTTATCATCACTTACCATTGGGTGAGATGAAGGCCAAGAGATAAACCGTTTAAAAAAAAATGAAGACACGCAATTCCTGTGACTTCTGTGTAAAGTTTACAACAACAAAAAAGCAACACATAAAAATATTCAATAGGTGATAGGTGTTAATAGCAATAACACCTCCACACACAATTATTTAAATATCAAACAATTAAAAAATTATGATAAACTTGTCGCGAACGCGATTCGGAACGACTTAAATTGACCTGTAGTCTGTGCCATTGTGTTGGCAGTATGTAAAAAAAAGTTAGAGATTGGATTGGTATTATTGGAGATGTCATTGTAAGGTAGTTATCGCTAAAATGTGAGTTGATTAATAATTTTTGATAACATTAAGGCTAGCATCAAAGATTTGGTGATTCCTTATAAGATTTTGTCAAGAGATAATTATTGACTGTAACCGGTGGACAGGGATGGCTGTAGGGGTGGTTTGAAGGCCATTTAGGGACCGTAGGGTCCCGCCATAATTGTCATCGCTTAGAGAGATGGTAATATGAACAAAATAGTAAAATATATGGTGAATTGGGTAGTACGAAAGTAAATTGTCGTACCTACTCAGATTCAATAGCAAGATTATTTTCAACTAGGTAAGTGTTTGCACGGATTAATGATATATGTATCTACGATAGTGTTTGATTCAAGAGATTTATAAAGGCGAAGCAGATTAAGTACCCGGCAATTCTTAATTCGCAAAGTCTAGATTCCCCATTTGCGACAGTAAACTACCTACTTATTTTAGTCTGCTTACCTAGCGTTAGGCGCCAAATACTGCCTCACAGCCACATTGAGCTGAGACACCAGCTCATGGTATGGATGCCCAGCGGATGGGTGACCGGCAACGTTAGGTTTTGTGGTCAGTTGTAATAGGCACCCGTGGAGTGCCGCATGCCGGAGTGGCGCGTAGCTTGAGGACATTGATTTGAGCAGTTTTTGGTGGACCGTTGATAATTCCTGGGTATGAAACAAAATAAAGATTATTATTCAAGCCATAGAGTATTTAGAAATCATCATTTGGTTAAGTCAAGAATCCGATGTGAAGTAACGGTCTGAAATACAGGTTTGTAAAAACCTAGATGAGGGATGTCGCTAAATATTAGTCAAAGAGTTAGTTGCATTTGGGAATTTGCCATTTTGTAATGCATCGCCTACGATCACATATAAATAGTTATTTTAGAAAGCAACAGCAATACTACAATTTCTTATTACAATATATCGGATATTTTTGGGTTCAAATCAATTATGTTCTCACAATCAGCAGTATAATTTTTCATATGTTACATTTTTTTCATGTTTAGACTTTATCTTTAATTTTACTGCAGATATATGTATCGTTTTGAAAAATTTGTTAAACAAATTTGATGTTGATCATATTTTATAATTTAATGAATGAACTGCGTGTATGACGAAATGCGTGTTAAGTCAAATTAGTCGGAACTTACTCGGTGCTGTACTGCGCTAGTGGCGGGTGTAGTCACGTAGACACTTGCCTGGGGCGGGGACAGAGTGTGCAGCGCGGCGAGGCACAGCGACAGCGCGTGGAGGAGCGCCCTGGCCGCGGTGCTGTACTGCGCTAGTGGCGGGTGTAGTCACGTAGACACTTGCCTGGGGCGGGGACAGAGTGTGCAGCGCGGCGAGGCACAGCGACAGCGCGTGGAGGAGCGCCCTGGCCGCGGTGCTGTACTGCGCTAGTGGCGGGTGTAGTCACGTAGACACTTGCCTGGGGCGGGGACAGAGTGTGCAGCGCGGCGAGGCACAGCGACAGCGCGTGGAGGAGCGCCCTGGCCGCGGTGCTGTACTGCGCTAGTGGCGGGTGTAGTCACGTAGACACTTGCCTGGGGCGGGGACAGAGTGTGCAGCGCGGCGAGGCACAGCGACAGCGCGTGGAGGAGCGCCCTGGCCGCGGTGCTGTACTGCGCTAGTGGCGGGTGTAGTCACGTAGACACTTGCCTGGGGCGGGGACAGAGTGTGCAGCGCGGCGAGGCACAGCGACAGCGCGTGGAGGAGCGCCCTGGCCGCGGTGCTGTACTGCGCTAGTGGCGGGTGTAGTCACGTAGACACTTGCCTGGGGCGGGGACAGAGTGTGCAGCGCGGCGAGGCACAGCGACAGCGCGTGGAGGAGCGCCCTGGCCGCGGTGCTGTACTGCGCTAGTGGCGGGTGTAGTCACGTAGACACTTGCCTGGGGCGGGGACAGAGTGTGCAGCGCGGCGAGGCACAGCGACAGCGCGTGGAGGAGCGCCCTGGCCGCGGTGCTGTACTGCGCTAGTGGCGGGTGTAGTCACGTAGACACTTGCCTGGGGCGGGGACAGAGTGTGCAGCGCGGCGAGGCACAGCGACAGCGCGTGGAGCAGCGCCCTGGCCGCGGTGCTGTACTGCGCTAGTAGCGCGTGTTGTGCGCCGGTGGCGGACGCTACGAGCGCGCCGGCCCACCACCAGTGCGCGGCCGCACTGAAGGCGCCGCCGCCGCCGGCGTTAGCCACCGACGACACTAGCGCTACTCTAGCACAGGTCCCGGTTGGGGCCTGTACCAACCACCGAATATTTATTCATCTTGAACGTGGGACAAAACAGTGGTCAATCAAACCAATCGATCACATATTCTTTTTTGCACAATAGGACACATACATAATTAACCACCATAAAATTAAAAAAAACAATACAACTGACGGCCTTTTTGCTAAGCAGCAATCTCTTCCAGGCAAGAAAGACAATAAATAACATGAAAAAAATTCATAATTATAAAATAAATATACCTATACTCAAATAAATTATATAAACCAGATAGCAATGAAGCTTTCCTTATATTAAAGAAATGTATTTAAGAACAGCTAACTAGAATTAAGGAAGTAATTTTTAACTTGGATTTTGAAGGACTCCAATAACTGGGCTTTCCCAAAATATCTTCCGGGCTTTTCCTGCTTTCTTGGAATATTTGATGGGTTTGATTGATTGAGCTATTTTCCACCTGTTGTAGTTAATTGAGGACTTAAATTACTGTGTCTTTATAATTAAGTAAAGCAATTAATATTAAAATAGAACTATTGAAAAGATACCATATAAAAATAAGTTTACTTAATCTTGTACTAGATGGCGTTGCTCGCTTGTAAATTACTATTGTGAATTAGTTGTCACTTTTAAAAGCAGTGTTGATTTTTGACCATACTCTGTGGTATATGTAAGTAAAGTAATGTCGAGATAATACAATAGAAAGAAATAAAACGGGTTTGATTTTTCAAAAAAGGTGGTTTTAATAAATAATAAAAGACATAAAAATATTTCCTGATTGATGACCGAGACAGTTTGTACAAAGTGGTCCATACGAACCGGATGAAGTTAAGCGAAAAATCAATTAGTTTTTTGTGACAAAAGATTGGTGTTTTGTGTAGTGAAAAATTATAGTACAAAAGTGTTAAAAAAGTGTTGTGTGTAGTGTGTAACCCATAAAACTGGATTGCCTTTTTGGACTCTCGAGTAAGATCGTTTCATTTTATAGAACTTTGGACTTGTTGATAAAAATTTTGCATTAGTGATTATAACCTATAAAGACCGCATGTTATTACTCATGACCTGTATAAATTTGAAATGTCATTGACATGTTACATTATTAAAGGGTTATTATAATAAAATAGCAAAGTGTTTGGACATAAATTACAAGTTTTTTTGAATTGGACTTTCAGTGATTTACAAAAAAAAAAAAAATATAAACTTCTGATTAATTACATTAAATTTATTACAAGATGGAGGATCTTATAGTACTGCAAGAAAATAACTTATCTTTAATACAAAAGAGTATTCTTAATTTCAAGAAAACACCAAAGAGTAGATTAAATAAAAGTTATATAAAAGTGAGGTTAGAAAGTTTGGATAAGCATTTTGAGATTTTCAATGAAACACACAGAGAAATAGTTAAAGTTTCTAAGCCTGAACAAAGAAAGAAACATGATTATTTTGAAAGTGATATGTTTTCCAAGTGTGAGGAAGAATACCTTATTTGCAAATCAGACATGACAGAAATGTTAGAGGATTTTGAGGTTAAAAATTTAGTTCAAGACAAACAAGTTAAAATGGATTGCAGTGCTCAAGAAATAAAGTTACCAAAAATAAACATACCTACTTTTAGAGGAGATTATAATGACTGGATAACTTTTAAAGATTTGTATATCTCATTAATTCATGACAACAAAGGTTTAAATGATATACAAAAAATGCATTATTTAAAAAGTAGTGTAAGTGGTGAACCTGAGCAACTATTGAAACACTTGCAATTATCAGAGAAAAATTACAAAATTGCCTGGACTATGTTACATCAAAGATATAATAATAGAAGAATAATAGTAAATTCCATTTTTAATAGATTATTTACTCAAAGAAAAATTAGTTTTGAAACAGCAAAGGGTATTCGTGACCTCTTAGACACCACAAATGAATGTTTGAATAACTTGCAGAATAATGACGTTAACATAGACAATTGGGACCCTCTTATAATATATATTATCATTAATAAATTAGACAGAGAGTCACATAAGTTGTGGGAGGAAGAACTACAATCCTTACCAGTGGAACAGTTACCATCCTTAGATAATTTAAGAAAATTTTTAGAAGGAAGATTTAGAGTAACGGAGATGATCCAAACATCACATACAAAGGAAAGAATGCCTATCAAACCTAAATCATTTGCTATCACAACAAATAATCATATTAATAAATACACTGATAATATAAAAGAAAAAATAGAATGTAAATATTGCAACCAGAATCACTACACATCTAGTTGCAAAGAATTCGCGAAATTAGATCCAGTAAAAAGAACTGAATATGTGCAGACTAAAAGGCTGTGTTTTAACTGTCTGCGCTCCGGTCATAGTGTCAAGTTTTGCAGACTTAGACTTAGGTGTGACATATGTAAACGAAAACACCACACTATATTACACTTGGAAACTTCAAACCAAGACATTAATGAGAGAGAAATAACAAACTTAGAAGAACCATCCGCAATGGGTAAAAATATGCTGACACATGTATCTACACGAGGGAGAGTATCCTTGTTAGCTACGGCTTTGATCAATATCGAGACGAGTAGAGGTTCACAAATAGTGAGAGCTCTAATAGATCCCTGCTCAGAGGAGTCATTTATTAGTGAAGCTGTTGTAAAAAAGTTACAATTGAGACGTGTTGATATTAATGGACAAGTATCCGCAGTGGGGCAGATGTCCACTCCCGTTAAGCACGCGGCGGAGATACAACTATCTTCAATAATAAACAAGGAGTTTAAAATAAAGTGTACTGCATATGTAATACAGAATGTGACAGACATTATACCAGCAAAGAAAATAAATCATGAGCGCTGGACCCATTTAAACAATATTGAACTCGCAGATCCAACTTACTATAAGCCTGGTGAGATAGACCTTTTACTTGGTGTACATATCTACACAGATATATTAATGAATGGTGTTGTAAAAAGAAATCCTGGAGAACCTATTGCTCAGCAAACCAAATTTGGTTGGATTATATCTGGTGGTGATTCAGTTAAGAGAATACCAAGTAAAGGTAATATAATTAGCATGCATCTAAGCTTATCATTAGATCACATGTTGCAGAAATTTTGGGAATGTGAATCTTTTGAACATGAGAATAAAAATATGCTTACTTTGCAAGAAACCAGAGCCGAAGAAATATATGAGAAAACGGTGACTAGAAATGAGCAAGGAAGATATGTTGTGAGTTTACCGTTTGCTAGTGATAATCCTGTCTTACCTGAGAATTCTAAAAGTATAGCAATGAGAAGATTTAACTATTTAGAAAAGAGATTAATGAGAAATGAAAAACTAAAAATAGAATATGATGGGGTTCTAAGAGAATATATAACATTAAATCATATGGAGTTAGTTAAAGATGATAATGAGAAAAATACAGTCTACTTACCACACCACGCAATTGTGAAAGAAGATAGAGTGACATCAAAGGTACGAATCGTTTTTGATGCCTCATGCAAAGGCAGTAATGGAGTGTCACTTAATGATGAGCTATTGATAGGTCCTAGTTTACAAGAAGAATTGAGAGATATTATAATGAGATGGAGAACACATAAGATATGTTTTGTAGGTGACATTATTAAGATGTATCGCCAAATTAGAGTAAATGAAACAGATACTAACTATCAGAGAATTTTGTATAGATTTGACCCTAAAGAAGAAGTGCAATCTTACAAACTATTAACAGTCACGTTTGGCACCGCCTCAGCGCCATATTTGGCAATAAGAACGTTGAGACAGTTAGCTAATGATGAGATTACGCAGTACCCTATTGCGGCAAAAATAGTATGTAAAGACTTCTATATGGATGACGCTTTGACTGGCTGTGATGATGAAGTTTCTGCCAAAGAAGCACTAAATCAATTGTCAGAGATGCTTTTAAAAGGTGGATTTGAATTACAGAAAATATCATCAAATAGTCGTAAATTCTTGAGCTCGATTAAACCTGAAAAGAAGGCAAATACAATAGAGTTAGATATTAACCGCAAGGAGTGCATAAAAACATTAGGAATTCTGTGGGATGCAAATGAAGATAACTTAAAAATAGCACAAAAAAATGTAGAAAAGAACAGTAATCAAATACTTACCAAGAGAAATGTGTTGCGGCAGATAGCTTCATTATTCGACCCCATGGGCTGGATTTCACCAGCAATAATGATAGCTAAGATATTTATGCAAAAGCTGTGGCTGAGACATCTTGACTGGGATGCAGAACTTGATGAAGATCTTAAAAGAGAATGGTATAGATACATGAATGACTTACCTGTACTTGAAGAAATCAAAATACCTAGATGGACTGGTAACACTGCAAATGTTGAGATAGAGCTTCACGGTTTTGCTGATGCTTCACAATCTGGGTATGCAGCTGTAATTTACACTAGAGTATTGAGTCGAAATGATTGTAATTGTAAGCTAACATTAATTATGTCGAAAACCAAAGTAGCTCCTGTCAAACAGATCTCTTTACCGAGATTAGAATTATGTGCTGCTACACTTCTGAGTAAACTATTAAAACATGCCACTAAAATCCTAAATGTTAACCCAAATAAAATTTATGCATGGACAGATTCCAAAGTAGCTTTAGCCTGGATAACCGGAGATCCTAATAAATGGGCATCATTTGTAAAAAATAGAGTAATTGAAATTAGAAACAATTTAGATTCACAATGGTTTTATATTAAGAGTAAAGAAAATCCTGCTGATCCGGCATCAAGAGGAATTCTACCTAGTAAATTAAAACAATGTGACTTATGGTGGCGAGGCCCTGAATACCTTCAAAACCCAAAGTATTTGCCATACAAGGAACTAATTCCAGAGACGGAATTAGAGAAAAAAACAATTATAAAATGTGCACACACAAAAATATTAATTGATGGAAGGGAAGATAAGCTTGCACTATTGAATAAATATTCGTCACTTAAAAAACTATTGAACGTCGTGGCCTTTTGTCGCCGATGGTTGAAAGTTCTGAAAAAGAAGAAAATTATTAATAATTATATAAATTGCGAAGAAAGAGAAAAAGCACTTACTGTATGTATAAGGATAGTCCAAGAGATAGATTTCCCAGAAGAAACAGTTGCGCTGAAAAATAACAAGAATATTAAAAGAAGCAGTCGGCTGTTACCATTATATCCTTACTTAGACGAAAATAACATATTAAGAGTTGGTGGTCGGTTAAAACATGCAAACCTTAAATATGAAAGAAAACATCCAATTATACTTACCAAAGATGCTCCAATTATTCCGCTTCTATTAGATGATGCACACAAAGCTACGCTGCACGGAGGACCACAACTGATGACTTCTTACCTGCAAAATAAATACTGGATTATTAATGGTGGCCAGAAAATAAAAAGATTTTATCGTCAATGTAGAAAATGTGCGAGATACAATGCTACTCCAAATCATCAATTAATGGGAAACTTACCAGAGGTGCGTGTCAATCCATCGCGTCTATTTTCTATAAGCGGAGTTGACTTTGCTGGTCCTATACTATGCAGAATAGGTAAAGGAAGAGGATCTAAATCCTACAAATCCTACATCTGTCTATTTATATGTATGGCTACGAAGGCCATACATTTAGAGCTGGTAAGCGATATGACCACAGAGGCATTCATTGCAGCATTCAAAAGATTTGTTTCACGAAGAGGACAATGTTCAGAACTTTGGAGCGATCATGGTACTACATTTATATCAGCTGAAAAAACCCTATTTGAGATGTGGAAACAGGGTAAAAATGAATTACCTGAAGAGTTGAGATTTTTACTAGACGAAAGAGGAACAGTGTGGAAATACATACCTCCAGGGGCTCCCAATTTCGGTGGGTTATGGGAAGCGGGGGTTAAGTCTGTTAAGTACCACCTCAAGCGCATACTGGGAAACAACACGCTGACATTCGAAGAGTTATACACTGTGCTGACCCAAGTGGAGGCGTGTCTGAATTCTCGTCCTATAACACCTTTGAATGATGACTACGAATATCTAACGCCTGGCCATTTTTTAATAGGAGAGCCCACCCTAACATTACCGGAGAGAGGTCTGAAGAACTTTAATATCTCAACCTTAACCAGATGGCAACTAACCCAGAGAATGGTTCGAGATTTTTGGACTAAGTGGCAGACAGAGTACCTATCACGACTACAACAGCGTCCAAAATGGATGACTCCACAAAAGGATTTGGAAATAGGTGATATGGTTTTGATAAAGGATCCGAGATTGTCCCCAGCATGCTGGCGCCTCGGACGGATTTTTAAAAAGTATACAGATTCTGATAATCTAACAAGAATGTATGATGTTCGTACTGCTACTGGTATTGTTCAACGATCTGTTTCTAAATTATGTAGACTCCCTGCTTGATCTCAGTACAAGGATAAATATTATCCTTGGCGGCGGAGGATGTTGTAGTTAATTGAGGACTTAAATTACTGTGTCTTTATAATAAAGTAAAGCAATTAATATTAAAATAGAACTATTGAAAAGATACCATATAAAAATAAGTTTACTTAATCTTGTACTAGATGGCGTTGCTTGCTTGTAAATTACTATTGTGAATTAGTTGTCACTTTTAAAAGCAGTGTTGATTTTTAACCATACTCTGTGGTATATGTAAGTAAAGTAATGTCGAGATAATACAATAGAAAGAAATAAAACGGGTTTGATTTTTCAAAAAAGGTGGTTTTAATAAATAATAAAAGACATAAAAATATTTCCTGATTGATGACCGAGACAGTTTGTACACCACCACTCTAGCACGAAAAGGGTGCTTTTGCTGTCTAAAGCCTCGCAGCAAAGTTGCATTTTACGTGGCAGAGTATTTTTCCTTTTTAATATTTTACTGGCCTGAACGGATCCGAAAATCTAACCTCTATTCAATAATTCTTAATAATCCGCCTGTCCTTAGTAAAAAAAACAATTATTTATTAAGCTAAAAACTACATTATAATGCAATTATTCAGATCTAAATAATAATGAATTGGCGAAATTGCAGCTCTTGCACTTTTGGACTTTTAATGATCATAATTAAAAAAAAAAAAAAAACAAATCGTCAAGAACGCATTTTATATCTATCACAAATAAAATATTAACTAACAACGCTGTAGTGTCTGTCTGTCTGTCATGTCTGAATTTACAATGGTTCCAAAAGTTGAACTATCGAGAGTTAATGATTTTTTTCAATGGCTTTATTATTTCCTACTTGGGTAAAATATATAACCTTGACTGATTTTACTTTTATTGTAACCTTATATTTTTCTCGTCTCATGTCTTCAAATCAAAGCACTCCTAATGCTCAGTAGTATATTTTAGAATCACTCTGCTACACTCGTAATATATTCTAGACTACTTAGCTAATTCGTGATTTAAAATCAGCACACGCAGCAAAAAAATAACTTTGCTCACTTGTTGAACAAATAACTATTAATTCTTCATTTAACAATTTATGTACACGCAAAACAAAGCAACAATGAAAGTATAAACAACGACAAAAGAGTACAAATAAGTCTCTTCCAACAGCCCTACGACATAATTATCAGCCTACAACCTACAATGTCCACTGCTGAACAAAGGGCTCCACGTCGATTTCTAAATGGAACGGTTCTGCGCAGCCTGTATCCAACGGGTCCCCGCCACCCTGACCAGGTCATCTGTCCATCTAGTGCCTTGTTCCCAAAGTGGTCCAGGTGGACCTCCAGGGGTCCAGAGACTCGACGGGGGTCTACGTTGGCGTGACAAAAAATCGCATTTCTTGTCGAGTTTTGGGAATATGATAGAAATGTAGCTTATAGCTATATGTATGTTTGTGTATATATGTATAAAGGAGTACCTATATGTATTTTTTTTTTATTATAAAAAAATAAAATTTGAAATTATTTGCTTAAATAACAATGGCATATTGATATAAAGTCTCTGTGTTATTATGTATGTTAGTGTTAAGAAAGAGCGGAGTTACCTAACACAAGCATTTTATGCTTACTAGGTAGCTCCAACAATGTACATAGAGTAAGTCGTGCTTGTTAAAGAAATAAACATTTTGTATTTGTATTTGTATTTGTAGCTGCAGGGGGTCCACCGGATCCAGCTAAATTTTGAAAGTGGTCTATGAGAAAAAATGTCTAGGAACGTCTGATCTAGTGGAAACCGGTCCTAATTTGCACATTCCGGTACGTGGTCTCCATGGGTCGTCCGTTCTGCGAACTGTTAGCCCTGCCCACTGCCACTTCAACTTGCTAATCCTATGAGCTATGTCAGTTACTTTGGTTCTCTTACTCATATAATAAAATTGCTCATATTTTTATTAGTGTAATAATGTAAGGAATTTAGAATCTTATTATCAAGGTTATACCATGTTTTCACAAACCTTGGGCTCGAGCATCTCCGAGGTCACATCCATCAGGAGTTGCAGACAGCTGTTGACGTCGATGTCCTTATATTTCTTAATCCTCTTCATATGCTGTCGAGTTTTGTACGAAGCTTCAGTAGTTATTTCTGAAACAGAAAATCATATCACCCACTGCTGGACATAGGCCTCCAAGGATCTCCAAGAGGCTCGGTTCGGCGCTGCCCGCATCCATCGACTTCTCGTGACCCTCACCAGATTGTCGGTCTGCCAAGTTGGGACCCTACTAAGCGCTATGAGGGATAAAGTATGAACACCAGTACCTTTGTTCACTACTGTAGGATCACGGATTCGAGTCTAAAAGTAACCTCCCGCCTCACTTTAACGTATCGCAATTTGAAAAGTGCCGTACTGGGAATCCAACGCTCTGGCTAGAATCGGAATAAATCTTCTGGAAGTGTCATATCCAAAGCCAGAAGATACTTTCTGCCAGTAGATATTGGGCACAGAATAAATAGATATACTTACAGTAGAGAAGCAGGGCAATAAAAAAATTTAAAAAGCTGCATCCCTTATGCTGTCAACGCTTCCTCTCGATTTATACAACGCATGAGTAATACCAGGCTACGGTCACCGCTTACCAGACGATATGCACAGCCGACAGCACATCAAGCTAACAGTTTAACCTTAGTATTCCGCCCGTAATATCGCTTTCGTAGTTTGCCTGTTGCACTTGAAGTGCTGGTGTATGTTTTTTTTATGCTACTAGATGACAAACAAGCTGAGGGCCCACCTGATGGTTAGCGGTTACCGCCGCCTATAGACACCTGCAATAACAAGGGAAAATCACTTGATATTGCAGGTGCGTTGTCATCCTGGGGCCTTATATGAAATGCCGTCCATGCCCAGTAATTACACTGGCTACCTTTCCCTTCAATCCGAAACGCAGCGAACTGTTTCACGGCTGAAATAAGAAAGGCGGTGGTACCTACCCAGACGACCCTACAAACGGGCCTACCACCTAGTAAAACGTGTACGTTTGTTTGTCAACTTGTTGTATGAATAAGTAAGCACAAAATATTCCGAACAGTCAAAGTGCATTGTAACATGATGATGTATGATGAGATCAGATGGCCCAGATGTTCGTGTAGGCAGAATCCAGCAGTCACTGTGGGCGGGAAGATCATCACAAGCCTATATACGTACCACTTCTGGGCACAGGCCTTCCTACATTGGAGAAACACATGAGCGCTTTGGGTCATAACACCACAACGTTGGCCCAATGCGGTTTGGTGGGTTATAGCGGTTGCAGTAACAAACGGGGGCAACGGCTCACGAGCTCACGACGCTTAGAGATTTGTTGTTTGTGATCTAGTTGTATAAAAAAAAAGCTCTCAAACCACTACGCCACCGAGCTCCTCAGGGTGTGAAGGTTCAGAAGGTCAGATTCCTGATTGAACAGTGCACAAAGCTTAAGTATACATTTATTTACCTGAAGCATTCTTCAAATACTCCATGCTGAATTGGGCGTAATGATAGCCAGTGGAGCCGTCGTTCATTAGGGGTATCCGTTCCAAGTTGACCGAATCGAAGATCTTGTAAGCTGATGTGCCGACCAGAATATTTCGTAGTCGCTGCATTCTGTTAAAAATATTTTAGTATTATCTTTGAGATAATATCGAGCCAATCTGATTTTGTTACACCATTCTCACCTTTATGAAAAGTGGATTCAGGTTGTTTGTGATTTGCTTATTGAACTAGTCTATTCACTGTCACTCCGACAGTCTGTGTTGACCTTAACTCTTTACTTTCTAACGCCAAATCAAAATTATAACTTATTTGACGGACTCTGAGCCTAACATCAATGACGACCGGCTGGCCGAGTGGTCTGTGGCCCTTGCTATATGCAGGCTACAATAATAATTAAACATTAAAGTAAATTAAAAGATTGTAACTTTATCTATAGCATATTAAACAAAATCCATTCTTATACCATCAAGCAATCCAAATTTAAATTTGAAGAAATGTATTCTAGGACATCTGCCTACTTTTCCAATTACACTGTAAGATTATGAGTAACGGTCAGGAATCCCGGGTTCGAATCCCGGTAGGAGCATATGTTTGTATGATGATTACGAGCAATTTTACACAAGTCATAGATGTCTATATGTTCATTTAGTATATTTCTAATATTTATATTCATATTACTATCAATATTTCTCTGTTATCTAGTATCCATAACACAAGCTCTTAATGATGCTTACTTTGGGCTAGATAATATGTGTGATTGTATGATTATTATTATATTATCAGTCAACATTCTTAGATAGCCGCCTCAAAAAAAACCTCGTTTTTAATCCAGCCAAATATCAAAGTGACAAACTGTATTCAAGGCAAATCAAATTTTATAATGATTTGAATATATAGTATATTCCTACGTTCCTACTCATCATACCTCAATAAGCGACCCACTTTATTGTGGTATATTAACCCTGAAATTTTTGGCAGCACGCATATTCATCCTTTTTTTTCAAATCAAATCAAAATTGTTTATTGCTTCATGTGGTAAATTAGGATGTTATACAATTTAAAGTTGATCACACATGAACGCTGTAAGGGCACTACAATAATAATTATAAAACTATAACTTATAGTTTTTTACATTATTAAATAAATAAAAAAAATCAACAATTACCTAATCTATATAAAATAACTCTTTTTTAATGATATCCATCTGATGTAAAATCACTTGTATGAGTTGCAACGCAGAGATGGCTAGGGGATTATGTTCCATGCTGCAATTAGCTGACTTAGCATATGGCGGTATAGAGTTGATTATTGAAAAAAACTGTATAAAATGGATATAAAAATAAACTCACCCATTAGTAACATGATGCGCCTCCCGAGGCACGTGCAGTATGCCTCGCCTCCTCACTCGAGGCGCGGTGTTAATAAGGAGCTGCGTTATGCCTCGAACGGCCCAATGCGTTCCGTTGCCTTGTAACGCTCCTAACAAACCCACCCACATCTCCTCGAACTGTTTCTTTGAGGACCAGCCTATTAGGTTTACTCTGTGAATAGATTGCAGAGAAACGCGCATTTAATTAGTTGAGCCCCGTAAAACTCCCGAGAGTACATAAAATTTAAAAATAATTGCTTTAATTTATCTGTCAAGCGGCGATATATACCACCGGTGGGCGATGACAATGGAAGAATCAATTGTGTCTGGAATCTCATGCTTGACAGGTTAATGAAATTTTAAAAAATACGTAATCTTAGGTAAGCCAAATGATCTTATTTTTTTACTTTAACATTATTATAAATGTTTGAAAAATTACTTAGTAATTAAAATATAAAACTAGAAACATTTCACGTCCTGAGGCGGGATCGAAACCGCGATCTTTCGCAATCCGGGCGTCTGCTCTGACCACTGAGCCACCCAGGACTTGGGATATCCCTGTGAAATTCTTCTAGTCTATCTATATTTGCGTTTATGAGCTAACGTCCACCCTACAATGTCAAAATATTCTATTTCAACATCCGAAACGAGTATTTTTACAAATACCTACGATTCGGTTAAGTTGGGGCAGTGCTTTCAAATATTCTTATTTTTTTAATTTTAACATTATTATAAATGTTTGAAAAATTACTTGGAAAGGTCGCGGGTTCGATTCCCGCCTCAGGACGTGAAATTTATCTAGTTTTATATTTTAATTACTAAGCCTAATGAATTTACAAGCCAAGAAAAGTTAATGAGTTACCTAAACAAGAACGCCTCCAAAACATCCATATCCTGTAACGCTTGCAGAGGCAAATCGATCTTTTGTATCTGATCCTTCTTTGAGACCACCTCTACGGATGGCCAGGCGATGGGAGGTATAAGGGCGATATTGCTCACTATATCTAACCTAGAATATAACAGAAATAATAATTTGAATACAGAAAATCAGTTCTGGAACTTTTTTAAACATACTTTAACATAGTATTCAATATTACAGTAAGACTTTATGATTACAAATCTAGCGATTTTGATTATTGAATTGTCAAAATTTGACTATGACTTTGTATGTTGTACACAATTGTGTAGTAAAAACAAAATGTGTATTTTGTTTTTACTACACAATTGTTTTTATTATACTTATAGCTATTATATTATTTAACATTCGCAATGCCTTAGTGGTAAATTTGTACAATTAGACTAAGATCTTACCTTCTCTACTTATAGTGCATTATTGTAACAAATTTAAGCGAATAAATGAATCTGAATCTGAATCATAATTTTAAAATTATCTGTAAACGTATCAATGGACCATATACATTTTTGGAAGTACGAAAAACATGCAGATATATATTGGACCATATACATTTTTTCAATGTCAGTCGAGTTACGGGGAAACCCCGTTTTAAATAAGTTTAATACGGGGTTTTATCAACCGCTTTAACCCACCGACCCACATTGGGCCAGCGTGATGGTGTTATGGCCCAAACCCCTTCTGCATTTTTCACATGTAGTAAGGCAGTATATAGGTTGCAGTGGAACGTATATAGGCTGGGGATGATGATAATGATAGGATTTCCCGTCACTCGACCAAAGGAATCTCAGTCCAAAAAAAATATATGGCTCTTTGAGCCGTTTTAACAGTGATATAGAGCATTGAGGTTTGTGTTGAGGAGCTAGGTGGGGTAGTGGTTTGTGCGCTCTGGTTTCGATTAAGAAAACAAAGCAACTTTCTCCATGGTTTATTCCGGATAGGTCAATCAAAATGTGTTATCTCGAGACCCTCCGTGCTTCGAAAGGCACGTTAAGCCGTTGTTCCCGGTTGCTACTGCAACCGCTTTACCCACCGCATCATCATTCTATAAGCGTCCCACTGTTGGGCACTGGCCTTGCTGCATGGAAGATACACATGAGGAGTTTTGGGCCGTAGCACCACCACGCTGGCCCAATGCGGGTTGGTGGGTTAAAGCGGTTGCATTACCAACTGTGACCAACGGTTTAACGTGCAAGACGAAGCACGGAAGAGCTCAAAATGTCTGGGTATTCCAAGGGGGTACTCGGTGACGGACTTTGCCATCTGAATAGAGAGCTTCTTTGCTTTTGTTATACCTACTAAAGTTGACTACATATTCTACATATCACTATTTTTGGGATCACGACTTATGGACGGCACATTGTTTTGTACATGTATAAGTATCTTATCATATTAGTTGCTTACTTGTTATTAAGTATTTTATTTTATTTAGTGTGTTATTCTGTCTGTTACATTTTAATCGCAAGAAGCCATCGGGTTGTAGCAGAATACCAGTGCTTTGTTCACATCCCGCTGTGTGAACAAAATCAAGTCACTGAGTTGCGACCCAACACAATTGATTTAGTTTAATGTGTATTGTTAATATTGTTATACCTATGCAATTTTTGTTTTGTTCAAATTTAAACTATTTTTGTGTGTGATGAGATGAAAAACTGAAAATAAATCTTTTATCTATCTATCTATAACAAATTTTGATTGACCAATCCGGATCCGGATCGACCATGGCGAATGTTGATTTTATTTCGCAATCTTCAAAAGAGCGTACGTATCACTAAGCCACCCGAGTTTCACCTACTAATGGAGAATGTAGCAATCTTAAATACTTACCTAGACAAACTAACAAGCAGACTCTCCACAGGTCTCCTGTAACACTTTGCTACACATTCCGTCTGCCCCACATACATGTTTTGTTCCCAATACTCTATCAGGCTGACTAGTTTATCGGCGACAATCACCAAATCCGGCTGAGGGCCGGTATCTTGAATGTTCATGTACTGTTTTAAAACTAGAGGCTTTGTGTCCTGGGGGATAGAAATCAGAATTGAATGACAAATATCTTCGGCCTTAAGCTTCACATTTTAGGATCGATCCTACCCCGAGGAGGATCACAACTTATACTAATAACAGCTAGCAACTTATAATAATAACATTGTAACTTAATAATTGCAAAGAGTGACTACACGAGTTTGTTGCCAGAATCTTCTCGGTAGTTCAACTTTTGGAACCGGTGTAAATTCAGACAGACTGACATTATAACATTGTTAGCTTACGTAGATCCAGATAAGATAGAGAGACAAACCAACATTATGAAATTGTTAGTAAATATTATTTTGTGTGACAGAAATAAGGGGTTTTTGACGATTCAAAAGTGCTTCTTGGGGGGCCTAATTGAATAAAGATATTTTCATTTCATTCATTTAGCTGTCCTCAAAATTGTTAAGTGACTATATTATGTATACAAAGATCCAATGTACACTTAGTGAGCAAAAAAAAAATAGAAAAGGAAAACTTGAATTTAAAAAATTTAAAATATATACATCATTTACCTTGACCAAATACTTCACGATGGCATACAAACAGCTGATCGCCGATTGTGTCCTGTTCACGTTACTGTCGACATTCAGCTCCGTCCATATCTCTTCGAATGTCAACGCATTCGCTACATTCTCCATCACCATCTGGATGACGTTGTCAACGATGACATTGTCTGCAACTGACGCTGTCACTCTAAACGAAACGTCACTTGGGACGGGACTCTCCACGATCTTTTTATTTTTAATCAAAAACGACAAATATTGCAAAGATATTACAGTGAATATTGCTATGTTCTTTCCAAGGGAGGATGGGAGTATGTTTTCCATTGATTTGTCTAATAAATCGCAATCAGCTTCGTCTACAATGCCCATTATCCTGTCTAGGGAATCCAAAAGGCCAGACAGAATTGTTTGTAAAATGACAAATTCTTGGTAGAAAAGTTTGTCTTGGAAAACCTGATGACACCTCCTCGTATATCTATCAATAGTCAGTTCGATATTTAAATTAAAGTTCTCCGATTGGCTGAGAGGTCGATTCTGCTTAGGGAACTGTCTTATTACGTCTGTCAGTGACTTGTCAAAAGTTGTTATCGATATCTGGTATAAATCAGACACTTCTGGAAGGACCAAATCTATTTCGTCATCAGAAAGTTCTAGATTTCCAAACTTCTCTTGTACTTCATTATCAGTGATTGGTATAAAGAATTGCGACTTAGATTCCTTGTTGTCGCTCTTCTTAAATACATGCAATGTGTTAACCATATTCAATTTGTTGCTGTCAATTGAAGACGTCATCTCATCCTTCATTTTAGCCATCTCCCTCTGTTCTCTCATTGAATCTCTTTCCATCTCTCTCGTTTCATAACTTGACAGATTATTGAGAAATTCTCGAAGAAAACTGTCACACGACGCTTTAAAACAAGAACTGAGTAATTTTCTGTCAAAGTCAGGACATGACATGATAGTTATTAAATCTTCTCTTGATAGGTTTAATAAAAGTAGCGACAGTTCGTTATGTTTCGACACTTTAGGCTCTGTGCAATCGGTTTGACAGCATCTGTAAAATTATGACATCTATAATATACATAACACTGCCAAATAAGTTGGTGTACGCAAATTTTTCGCTACGAATACTCTTTGAAAGATAATTTAATCATTAAAGATAAATTACTGCCTACATACATTATGTGCCCAAAATGAACAAAAACAGCCAACATCTTAAAAGCGTTTGAATCAAGATGTTACTCATATTTAAAGGGGTTTAAAAATAATTATTCTAAAGTAGACTTTATGGTAACGGATTAAAGTACTTACCTGCTCTTTACTTGGTTCAAAAGCCAATTGGCGTCGACGTTTGTAGTGACAATGTACTGCGGATTGATAGCTCGGTCTTGAGATAGATCTAGTGGCGATAGATCGAAAACGGTTGATGCTAAAGAGTTCAGTTCCATTACCAAGGCTGTATATCTGCAGCGAAGAAATTTAAGTTATACCAGTGATTGGGAACGAAATATTTCATTAGCAGTATGTTAAGTCATTTATACCAGTAAGAATCCTACTACCTACTAATATCCTGACTAATATTAAAATGCGAAACTGAGTTTGTTTGTTACGCTTTCACACCTAAAACACGAAACCGAATTAAATGAAATTTGGCATGAAGATAGTTTGAGACCCTGTGAAGGATATAGGATACCTTTTGGGGCGATAGCTGACATCCGCTGCTAGTTTAGTAGTTTGCTGAATATTTTGCTATGCAGTGAGCAGCTCGGTGGCGTAGTGGTTTGAGAGCTCTGCTTTCGTTTACGAAAACAAAGCAACTTTCGCCATGGTCGAATGTCATGATCAATCAAAACTTGTAACCTCAAGCTCCAAAGTACTTCAGAAGGTCCGTACGCTGGTCCCAGTTGTCACAGCAACCGCTTCAACCCACCAACCCGCATTGGGCCAGCGTGGTGATGTTATACGCATGTGTTTATATTTAAGAATTAAAACCAAAAAAAAATTATTTTTTTTAAGAAGCTTTTATTTAAATGCTCTAAAAAGAAAAAAAGAAAATTTTATTTTAAAATTTTAACTATAAACTAATAACCTCATTATACACAATTTATATGATCATAAAAGCTTGTCGCGCGATTCACTTGTGTAAATAAACTAGTACCTATTTAATTGAGCGACAAGCTTTTATGATCATATAAATTGTGTATAATGAGGTTATTAGTTTATAGTTAAAATTTTAAAGGAAAATTTTATTTTCTTCTTTTTAGAGCATTTAAATAAAAGCCTATTTTTAAAGTTTTTTGCTTTTAATTTATTCTTTTACTTTTTAGTTATCGCTGGCTAGGTTTCTGAGTCTCAGCAAGCCCTTTCATTTGATACCCATATTGCAAAAGTGCATAAAAAATAGCTATTCCGCCATCTTGGATGTTCAGCCATATTGGATTTAGAATGACGTCACATTATATTTCGAGTTACTCTCAACAAGCCCTTTCATTTGATAGCCATATTGTAGAAATACATTAAAAATAACTATTCCGCCATCATGGATGGTCCGCCATATTGCATTTAGAATGACGTCACACAGCTTATCATCCAAACTAAACGTGTATACAAAATTTAAGCTCAATCGGTGAAAGATATCTGCTTCAAAATCGAGTAGCAAGATTCCACCCGATTATAAGCAAGTTAAATAAAAACTTTTAAAAAGGCCCTGTACCCTTAGGACTTATACAGGCTAATGATGTTAAGTACTTACCGTACGTGTACTTTGTCCCTTTGTAACAGTTCCAACCCTACTTGCAAGTCTTCTTTGGACAGCTGTACGTTAATTTTCTCGATGGGCATGTCTTTTAGCATTTTACAACGTTCCACAGCTAGTTTTGCGAATCTGGATCAAGGAAAACACAATTTAAGTTTAACTAACCCGTTCGAGGAGGATTAAGTTGTGGTTAACTGTAAACTACTTCATGGTATGTTTATAAGCTAAAAGTGGTATTGTTGCGCGAGGCGATTAACTCTATCGTAGAAGGTTTGTACAAAAATCACCAGGAGATCTTTTAGACTGAGTATATGTTAAGACCAGAGTTCGGAATTAGGTAAAGTTATTTTTGTACTTGCATCGAAATGTGGATGTTAATATGGATTGGAATTTTGCAACTTTGGACATCCGATTTTTTGAGGCATATCCACTTTCATCTTTCGCTGTATGAAATCAGTGTAAGTACTTAAATAAATCTACCTAATTCCTACCTCTGGTTATGACTTTCAGAGAGTATGATTGTGTTAGTGTGAAAATGTTAAAGCTCGTCATTTTAAATAGTCTAAGTTATTTCAAATCGTCACAATCCAACTCTACCACCACTTCGGCGTATACTGTGGCTGTGGAGAAGTGGGCGCCAAAATCTCCAGCTTTTAAATCTTTGTGATTACTTCAAATTATTTAATGTGCCATTTTTTTTGTAAATATATTACAGGTGTTACAATTACGCTCGCTTTCACTAACGTTTGCTTAGCGTTGTCTTTTAGCGATTTTCATCTGAGTCTATCTAAAGGAGATAGAAAGAGACAAACGTCGTTTAGAGTCACCAAGTCTAGGGAATGGTTAGTGGAAACTATAGTTTTTAAGGTGTGTCTTTGAGCAGTGTTTACGATCATACCGATATGTCAGTGTTTAATATGGACAAAACAATTTGTGTTCTAATTTATACGAACCTCACAGCTATAGCAGGCTCCAGTTTCCCAATTATCCGACAGATTAAGAAAACTAACGCCCCAGACTGGTTTTCGTGGCACATTGAGAGAATCTTGAACGTGTTCAAAGCAAATTCGTCCTGTCAACAAAATGATGTTTTAAGCCTTATTTTCAAAAGGAAAAAGCTGTTTTGTTCGCATTAAGGTCGATTTTCGTTTGCTCAGAAAAGATTCGCTCCACTAGACTCCGCATCCTTCAGAAGATAAGTAAAGCTGTCGATGTCGGTCCCCCTAGATGCTTTCGCGGGATAATAGTCGTTAAATCAATCATGTCATAAGCCTCTATTGTGAGTCGAAGACAGACATGACACAGAAGTTCTATCATAAAACTGTATTCCGAAGTTTCGGATTGACACGTTTCTTATTATTTAAGCCAGCTCAACAAAAAAATAAGCTTTTTATACAACTAGATGACAAACAAGCTGACGGGCTACCTGCTGGTAAGCGGTTACCGCCGCCTATAGATACCTTCAATAACAAGGAAAAATCACTTAATATTGTTGGTGCGTTGTTATCCCGAAGCCTAACATGAAATACCTGCCCAGTAATTACACTGGCCACCTTTCCCTCCAATCCGTAACACAGCGAACTATTTCACGGCTGAAATAAGAAAGGCAGTGGTACCTACCCAGACGACCCTACATACGGGTCTACAACCTAGTAAAACTGATTTCACGAATTTTTTTCCATTTTTTTAAAGAACTGCCTATCGGTCTGAGGACCTTACCTTGAGGCAGGCCTGGCAACGCGCCGCCACAGCTTGCAGTAACAAGCCAGACGCTCCGGCCGCTTGCTGTACTCGAGCCACTAAACCCCTCACTACGGCCGACTGGTATTGATGCACAAGTATGTGAACGCGATTCACTAGAAGCCAGGTTAAGTGGACCGCTTCGGATAGACCATTTTCGACCTGAAAAGTTTTTTTTTAAACAACTAGATGACAAACAAGCTGACGGCCCACCTGATGATAAGCGGTTACCGCCGTCTATAGACACCCGCAATAACAAGGAAAAATCACTTGATTTTGCAGGTGCGTTGTCATCCTGAGGCCTAAGATGAAATGCCGTCCATGCCCAGTAATTACACTGGCTACCTTTCCCTTCAATCTGAAACACAGCGAACTGTTTCACGGCTGAAATAAGAAAGGCGGTGGTACCTAGCGACACGACCCTACATACGGGCCTACCACCTAGTAAAAAGTATTTATGTAAAGATATAATTACAGATTCATATTGGGATACACATGCAAAATCTACACACTAACAGTAGAGTTCGCGGCAAACATTCGCTCTGAAGTTGCATCACTCAGTATTGCGCTATCTATCTTTGCGTTATCATAGCGCAGGCAACTGCGCGGAAATATCGGGAACTTGTTACAAACAAATATAAAATTCTAATTAAAATATCTATCTTTATTTGTGCTATGTTATAAAAGTTAGCCCAAATAACGGTGGCGAACCATTATCCTCATTTATTTTATTTTTATTGGAAACACAGAGAATAGAAGAAATAGATGCATAGAAAATATTACATGAACCGGTAGTGTTTACAGTTTAATAACACAGATTACAGAGACTTTGAGCCAACTATTAATGCAGGAAAGTAAACGATATTTTTTTTACAAAACTGCCGATATATCGTAAATTGTATGAGTCAATAGCTGTAGTCTCTCCTTGAACCGAAAAAATGACATAACAATAATTAACTTACAAAATACTCGCAGTACGCCATAACACAAGCTATCTGTAGTATGTCAGCACATAATAATTGGGTATCGCCGCTATGCGCACTCAGGGGCAAATTGCGCGCGAAACCGATTAGTTTTTGCCAGTACTTGTGTGATAGGAAGTTTAATCTGTTGAAAAATACAAAATACACCATTTTTTATTTTATTTTACACGACGTCGCACAAATGACAAGCGTCGAGTCGTATAGTCACCTGGAATAACAAGAAAAAAATTACTTGGTATTTCAGGTGTGTTGTCACACTGAGGCCTAAGATAAAATGCCTTCCATGTTCAGTAAGTAAACTGACCACTGAGTCAATCCAAAACACAGCGAACTGTTCAACGCCTATCACCTAGTAGAATGTAGAAGTAAAGATAATAAACGCCAGTAAAAATGATTCAACATCACACCCTACGACAACCAACACAAAGTATATTTTACCTTATCAACAAATGTGACCAATGTACAGTAAGCAAGGGAGCTCTATGTGCAGATCTCAAACAAATCAGGTTGAGTAAATCCAATGGAATATTCTCTTCGGGACTGTACAAGCCAGTATTCAAGCCACTTTGCTCGTTATGCAGTAGGCTTTGAGCTGTTTTTGCTGTTAACGGGAAGAGGCATCCATCTGGAAAAAAGTTATCGGTCAAATACAGGGTCACCTTGTATAGGATCACCAGTGCGGAAAATTTAAGAATATGAAGTTCTTCATAACAAAGAGACGGGAGTGTGGCGGGATTTCGTGGTGTCAGTCAAGATTTTTATTACAATGATCTGAATTCTTTTTACACAAAGTAGGGCAAAATGGGTTCCTTTTTCCTCCTTCCTATAATTCGGATTTTTGGCACATAAATAGATTGTGGTCTGGAAAGGCTAATTTTTACCCCGGAAAAGGGTACAGCTCCCGTGGAATAGACGACATAGAACGACATTCGCAGACGTAGTCACGAGCAAAAGCTAGTAATTGTTACACAATCTCGTCAGAACGGCTGAAAGGATCTGAATGAAGTGAAATATGGCACAGAAATAGAATACATACACTGAAGTACCTAGCATATAGGCTACTCTTTGCCCTAGGAGTGCGTTCCTGTGGGATAACTTAGTTAGACTATGTCGCGGGGCGGGAGCTAGTGTTGTTGAAAAAAAAGTCCGAAAAAGTATTTATACTTTCAAGTCAGAAATTTATCTCAGCAAAAATGTTCAATTGAGAGTTTAAAGTTTAAGTGACGTCAAAGTATTAAAAGTGACGTAAAATGAAGTATTTTATCATTTTATGAATTCGAAAGGATTTTGTTGCGCTTTTTAATACGTGTTAAACTTACTTGTCAAATGCAGCATATGCTTCACTTGCACTATGATATTCACACAGACGGCATACAGCAGCTTATGGTTCTGACCTTTATCGCTTACATCATTATGGTCGAAATCCGCGCATCTTGCTTCGTGACAGGAGTCCATCTCCATAATAGCGTAAGTCAGAGTTTTGAACAGAAATCTGACTAGAATCACATCTGGTGATAGATTTGCGCAGTTTTCATTGACATTCTGCACATTTAAGGGGTCCACGTCCAGTTTAACGTTGAAAAATATCGATCGAGGTGATATACAGGTGGCTTTTAAGTAATTTATTGAGAGCAGAATCTCACTCTCCGGTATTAGAATGAGAACTTTGCGTAATAACACCATTATTATGGAAAGATACCGCAGTTTAAGTTTGTAAGGTGTCGTGGCCTGAAATAGATAAGGAATATATAATTGATCGAAGAGTTAGTAATATGAAATATCAAAGTTAGTATTTTAAAATGTTTGAACAGTTTACTCATTAAAAATGAATAAGATTGAGGATTTGAATATGAATAAGATATATCAATCATTGATTCTGTACACAATTTGAATCAAAAAGTGTAGTCGACTCCTTTTCCTTTACATATTAAGAGAAAGAGATAAGCTGTGCTTAAAAGATAATTTTTTTTGGTATTTAATTCCGAATAGTTTTAATATAGCAATGTGATAAATGTATCTCTACAAATTGAATTAAAAAAGCTGCTTGGTTTTAAATCAAATGTGTGTTTTATAAACAGATATAAATTGTGAGTGATATTGTGTGTACGAATGTTGATTTCATTATTATTGTATGCCGGAATGGTAAGTCTAGCTAGAATTGTATTCCATGTTCGTATCAACCCTGTTACCTGTTTTATATAAAAAATATTGAAAGAGACATAAACCACATTACCTGATCAGGAGGTGCTTTGAACAGAATCTTCAAGACCAATTCCACTCTACTCTGATCCAATAAAACATCTCTGTATATTGAATCTAGCAGTCTTTCCAGAGACGAAATCGCCCCACTGCAATCTACCTCCACAGATCTTTGACTTAGGAGGTTCAATAGAGTGTCTGAGGCAAGCTCGGACCAGCGGTAGTAGGACTCTGGGTGCTCTTGAGAGAGAGATAGCACGCATGAGACAAGATCTAATACCTGTGAGAGGGAGATAAATATTGTTATACATGTTGACGTTTTTATATATAACAATGTAACGTAACGGTGTAGTCCAGTAAATAAAGCACCGGTATACGTCATTGTATAAGTATAATTTGAGAAAGACATAAAAATACCTTGAGACTAAAGAAATATTAGTTTTAATCTAAATAATAGCTAATCTAATAATATATTTTGTTGGAATTAATAATGAAATTATAAATGAATTTATTCGAAATTTATGTTGAATGTAGCGGTTATATAATTGACACGAAAAATGAGCCCTCTTATGTAGCTATGCCCTTACAGGGCGTCATATGTATACCTGACTAAAAAAATGTACCATCATAATATAATGTAATGTGACACACAATAAATAAATAAATAAATATAATATCGCCCAAGTTAACGGCAAGTGCCAAGAGCTAGACACTGGTAAGTTAGTGAGATATGTCTCCTCTCACGGTCATCAATAGAATGATTAAACCGAATCAAGCGCTAAAGTATGAATTTGAGTTTTGAATTCATATTACTTTTTAATATTGCCAGTAAATTTGGGATGAGATAAGAGGTGCTATAACATCGCAATGTAATAGTACTACGCTACAACTAGATTGCATCCGTCGCCTATAGACAAGGAAAAAATCACTTGGTATTGCATGTTCGCTGTCATCCTAAGGCCTAAGATGATAAGCCTTCCATGACTATTTATTTATATCGAATCTTATCAACGCTTGCCATTGGGTGGTCGGATAATTTCCCGTGGTTAGTATAAAATATATATAGTTAAATTTAATCAATTCCACACCTTTCGCTGATGCATTGTTTTCTGCAGCATATAGAAAAGGACTTCTTTAGTGGCCTGGGCGTCTTGTTGTTGAGCTCTACCTAATATACTGACACCTGTAGACAAATAAAAAGAAATAGCACAAACAACAGCAATTATCACGAAATAGAAAAAAATGTATGTATTAATTAAAACTGTACCGTAACTGTATGTATATGTACTGTTTATGTATTAACCGAATCGTAGGTATTTGTAAAAACTCATTTCGGATGTTGAAAAAGAACATTTCGACATTGTAGGGTGGACGTTAGCTCATAAACGCAAATACAGATAGACTAGAAGAATTTCACAGGGATATCCCAAGTCCTGGGTGGCTCAGTTGGTTAGAGCAGTGGCCCGGATTGCAAGAGGTCGCGGGTTCGATTTCCGCCTCAGGACGTGAAAATTTTCTAGTTTTAAATTTTAATTACTAAGTAATTTTTCAAACATTTATAATAATGTTAGAATCAAAAATTAAGAATGTTGTATTAACATAAAACAACATCCATTACATTGGTCCGTCGCCGATCAAGCTATCATAGGCCTGACTACAACAGAAATAAGTAGCTTGCACTATCAAGGAATTTGAATATTTAGCAGGTTGACGAATATTCGCATTTAGTCGTCTAATAACTAATACATGAACTAAAATCTCCATAAAGGTAAAACTCTTCAATTAATAAGATCATGCCCATACTGGATGTCTATAATTACTTGTAAGTAAACAAATAAAATAAAAGACATACAGAAACAAAAGCCATTTGTGTAAAAAAAACTAAACACATTTTTCTTTTAAAAAGCATAATTTGCACATTAAATGATTTTTTTGTAGATAAAGACAAATAATAAACTTCCTGTGATTGGAATGTAACATTCTGTAATCAATTTTGTATCTTTCTATTAGATAAGTTTTGTTGTCTAACTTGCAGTGCTTTTGCAGTGTGTCACGTGTCTAATCTTCAGGTAGATTTTTTTACACATTAATGTATCCATGTGAGATGTGACATGCTATAAATAAATAAATAAACATTATGAAGAAAGTCCCAAATTCATATCATATCACATACCTCCCATATTGCTAAAAACCTTCACGGCAACTGGTTCCAGGCCAGCGATACATTCAGCATGAGCGCCTGATGCCATTAACCCATCACATAGTTGTATTAACTGTTATAAAAATAAAAGTATATGTTTAGGATTATGTCATTAACAAATAAATACTAACAATTACAAATAAAGAAACAAAACGATGAAAATATATACGCTTCAGGCGGGAATCCTTTATACGTATTCTTTCGGATCACTAGAGGTGTAGACTTCAATAAGTGTTAGAGATAAACGTTGCTTTAAAAACGTTAAAAAGGAAGGATAGAAAGCGTTGAAGAAATTAGCAGGTTATACCTAGTGCTCCGGTGGCGTAGTGTTAATCGCGTCTGGATATCAGTAGACACGGGTTCGATTCCCGCCTGGAGCATATATTGTTTCATCGTTTTCTTTCTTTATTTGTAATTGTTACAGTAAAGTAGGCGTTTAAACGCATCAAAAACATTAAAATGTGATTAAATATACACTATTTAATTTTGCCAGTGTACATATTTGCCAATAAATTTTGACACTAAAAGTGTTGATTACTTAAATTTAAAAGCACATTTCAGTAATTATTACCTTTGGTATCTCAATCAGCTGTTTTGTGTGATGCTTAGAAGATGACAGTTGTACGAGGAATGTCAAAATACTGTTGACGAGATCACAGCAGTTTCTATAAAGAAATTTTTATATTAAAATCTTCAATATCTCTTATCATTAGAGATTGGATATTTAACTGCATTTGACCCAAAGTTAATCATAGTTAAGATAATGCGGAAGCTCCTTTTCAAAGTTATTAAAAATCAAGGGATTCAAGAAATGCAGAAAAAATCGTGTACATATTCACATAAAGTGAAATTGCAGCCGTCTCACTCGCACACTAGCCACAACGTAATAATATTGTTTTTGCTTCACTACGATAAAACCTTATAACTTTATCATAAGGCAATTGTCGCTATTGTGTCGAATGCATCTTATTAGGCATCACGGAGTTAACACTTTAAACTTATTGATTCAGGAATTGCGGGACATTTTGGTTAAAAAAGGGACATGAAATATCATAACATTTTAACTTAAGGTAAGTATGCAACTTTACATGTTATACGGATTTACTATAAACATCAAATATCAATACTCACGGTATTTCATGTTGTTCTACTAAATCCAGTTGCTTTAGTAAAAAGCTTATAAAGACTTGGTCGCTATCCAACATGCAATAATTGACTCGTAACGTTAGCAGTTGATTTAGAAGGGTCAGAACTGCACATTGAAGAGGTATATCATTTTGCATTGTATAACTCTGAAAATAAGATCTCATTTGTATCAACGTGGAAATATGGTAGACCTTCATGGAATAAACAGGGTGGCACATTTAGATCGGTCAGTATGGGATAAGACATACGAAAAACTCTTCTTAGGAACCATGTCATCGATTTAGAATTAAGAAAAACTGCATTCATACATTTAAAATAAACGTGTACTCAGCCCGGCAATTGAACCCAGACGTTTTGAAAAATAAAACTAACACTACATTAGATATGGATTGTGTAGGTTTTATCCAGTAACAAATAACGTAGTTGATTCAAAATTGCTAGCTTTAAAAGTAAATTAGGAAGTTGTTATAATAAAACAGTAATTACAATAATCAAAACATGTTACAAGAAACACCAACCTTCAAAGACTGAATCACAACAGGTTCAAACAACCTTATGTACCTTTCCAACTCCTTCTTATTAGTACTCCACTTCTTATCCGTTTTATTCTTCGAGAAATTCTCCATATTCATCAGCAGCTGCCTCTCCGTTATCATCCTTGGGTTTTTGCTATCCAGAGACAACTTCTGACTGGTGTTAGAACTGACGCTACTCCTTCTAGACTGTTCTTCGATGACGTGAAAGTCATTTATCAGCATCACGTCTTGGTAGAAGCATTTTTTTAGTGGCAACTCCACTTTATCAGTTATACTCATGAAATCAGGGTATTGACTTATCATGTTGGTACCGAATAAGCATTTTAATAGCTGGGTAATACAGTACACGGTTTTGTCTGGATTTAGCGGCATTATGACCTTTAAATAATACAGGATTTCTTCAGTGACTGTGCCTAGTTCCTTTTCAGTGGCCAGTTCCAATTGAACTGCTAAGCTGTTTAAGACAGTAGTAAGGAACTGATGAAACATACTGCTCTTTGGGTCGAGGTTTATCTGAAAATTTAAATCAGATATTGAACTCAATTGTCGTTTTTGAAATTGAACCACTTTACCGGATTCAATTCGCGTACAATACCCGACCGACGTTTAGGTTACTTTACAGCGATCGTGGTCTAGGGAAGACGAAGTTGTTAGTTGTCTTTTTATGTTTATGAGTCAACTCAACTACCGCCAGTTTGTGTTATATTTTGAATGGTCTGATCCACGCACACGGAGCTCACGGTGTCAGTTTGTCGGACAGTGTGAGGACGGACTTGGGACTTTATTATTCGCATGATAGGTACAAAGGTGGTACACTCAAACCATACTCTCTATTGAAACCAGAATGTTAGAGACGAATAGTTTTAGACCCTCGGAGGGACTTTTTAGTACCCGACATCCCCTCATAACTGTATACCACTCACCTTATGATTAGAATATGTGGCCCTCAAGGTCTCATAGAACTTCATATAAAAGGGTTCCGTGTAGAAATGACCAGCGAAATTAGCTTTAAGGCTATTAGCTGGTGCAGGCATCTTCCTCCTGAGAGATCCCTTTTCGTCCAACATTTCAGCGTTACCACTCTTTCTCTGTATAGAATCTAAAAAATATGTAAAACTCTCATTAAAATGTACTGTCGACAGCACATCAACAGTTACAGTTTGACCTTGAGACCGCCCTTACTGCGTTCGTAATAGAGGCGGCTTTCGTAGTGCAACTGTTACAATTGACGTGCTGCCGTCTGCACGGTCGGAATGTAGTTACATGGAGTTGTTGAAACCACGATATATTCAATTTGTTTTCAGTGTATCCCTTGTAGTTATTTTTATATTCGAAAAGGGTGGAATTTTACTACATTTTTTTAAAAAATCCTTCATGTATGTCTATCTATCATGTCTGAATTTACATTAACTAACATTAGTAATTAAAATATAATAAAACTAGAAAACTAAGTAATTTTTCAAACATTTATAATAATGTTAAAATCAAAAATTAACTAACATTGTCATGTCATCATGTCTAAATTTACGTGAACTATATGTATAGCAATGTCATAATGTCTGTGTATCTGTCGTTTCTCAATTTACAACGGTTCCAAAAGTTGAACTACCGAGAAAATACCGGCAACAAACAGACAATAGTATTCTTTAGGTACATCAGCACTAATTATTCCAATCGTCTATACCTTGTGTTTTCCTCCGAACAGGACTTCCGGGCAAGGCGATCCCGCCCTTATTCATGTGAACATTAGGGTTAACTTCCTCTATCAAGTGAACTAGAACATTCAACATCTTGAGTGTGACTTGGAGGAACTTTTCAGCGAGGCTGGCTACTTTCTCGTTTTCTAGATGTAACCATTTGTCTTTGGCGTTTTGGGAGTCACGTTCGAATATGTCTCTGCTGTTCGTTTTGTGACGCATTATGTTGTGGATTTCAACTAAAAAAATAAAACAATAGTTAGCTAAAACTAGAACTGAAATTTCGTTTAAGACGGTTATTGCAAGTAACCGACATGTCTATACTGACCATCCTATAATGCAAAGTGTCTCATAACTTATGAGATATCTTGCATTTTGTTAGATATAACTTAATTTGTGAAGCTCCGTATAAGCCTATAAAAACCAATTGTGTCTGAAGTGTCCGGCTTGTCATGTTAATCTTTTGATGTCTAAATAAAACCTATCAGCCAATTGGTCTGGAATTAGTACATCAAGATTGTTAATTGAATACCGAATAAACATAGGTCTGAATTCCAGGATTTTCTTTGGGACCTTCTACCGAACTTCCAGATCTATATTTACATTTCGTTTCAGATGAAAGAATTTTCTTTATAATCATCTTTCAAAATCCATGAATTTTTAAAGTAAAAACTATAAGAGGCCTCCATGAAAAATTTTAAAACTTCGAAGAGGACGAAAATAGTGAAAAAAGACACCAAGCAACTATGAGTGTTATGCCTTTCTAAATGAACATGAACACTAATGAGGTAAAAAAAGGGGTCCCTCTTATCTTTTTTTTATCTTTATTAAACATTAATAATCTCAGTTAATTTAAATAATCAGCCGGCTCCCGGTTTAACCCAAATTCAAATCTTTATTGGCCAGAATACATGCGTATAATTTAAAGTTGTCAAATTACAATAACATGTGCCAGCGTATCCTACCAATTTATTGGTCACACCCACAGAACATAAGAGAGAGGTAGAAGTAGTATCAAGCGACGTTAGTACCAGAACCAGTGTCGCCTCTCGCACACATGTTAATGATAAGTTCGTATTTTACAACATAAAACACCATTACGCGATTGGTTCCTGAAAATCGGTACAAAAATGTACCAAGTGAAAAACAGTTCATTTAAATACAGGCCATATTTTCACAATATAAAGATTGAATTTGTTTGTGCACATATATTGCAGTGTTACCAGAATAAAAATAAAATGCAATTTGATGGGAAATTTTGAGTTCGTTGATGTATTTAATAGTGACTTAAACGAATGAAAGAACTCTTTAAATTTTATGTTGTAATAATAGTAATAGGAATAAAAAAATATTGTTCTTTACAATAGGTGTTCTTATTATAATCGTTTTTGGTAATTGATGCAAACTACGATCTATAATTTTGAGGGTGATAGGTTCCCTAAGAATCCATTGCAGTGCATATTCAGTTAGATTTTTGAAAGGATTGAGTTGTTATCTTTTGGGCACATATTAGGCTGCGATTAGGATTATTAAAATATGTCATATATTTTACTAATTACAGCCTCTGCTTTCTTGTAGCCCCGCCTACTCATTGTGCTTAAAATTGCTTGTGCTGTGTTGTGTTTAATTAGTGGATACCTTTTACTGGCTCTCTGTTTTTATCAACTTTGTCCTCCTATGTATTTTAAACTTGGTCTTACAATAAGATAGATAAATATTTAATTTTTCAATTTAAACATAATATAACAAGCTCTCGTGAAGGATTTCACTTTATGCTATGTCTTTCAAATAAATCTTTAAAATTATAAGAAATGTATTCTACAAAAAAAAATATCATTTATTGAGTGAATATATATATATGATATATGTAAGTAAATAGCTACTTATTTAATTCAATTTCTTAAGCGACTCAAAAATAAAATACAGCATACAAAGAGAAAGGGATCACTACAGTTTAATTTGTCAAACTGCGTAAGACTTCCGGTAGTTATATGACAATAAAGAATCAAATAATCTGGAATTTGAGGCTTTCCAGAGTAAAGTTACTTGTCCACATCTCATTTATTTATGTCACTATGGTTTTTGTTACATAAAAAGCTAACCTTATTTTTGGAGAGATTTTTTTAGCTATTTTATGAGGTCGGTCAAGATTTTTATAATTAGAACATTGTGTCTGATAGAACGTTTGTAACCTTGTGTTGTGTGAAATAGATATAGTTTTGTGAATGACGTGCGATATGGAAAATCATTAAAATAAAAGTTAACTTGGTCAAGTGGGACCTGCATAAGTGAGAAACCTCCACAGCTAGACAATGCAATCCCCTATATTTGGGAATAATTCTTTCGATTTTATCGTCATATTTACCTCTATAATTGAGACAGCGAGTGTATTTTACCTCTTTTACTGAGATAACTTCAATTCATCACCTTTTTAACTTGCACTACGCATATTAATTTCCGTTTTGTTTATGGATTGAAATCTAAAGTAACTGAATACTTACAAGAGGAGGAAGAAAACTCGCTGTAAAGTTATCGAAACGTCGGGTGTATAATAATAATGTAAGATCTAATTAAACGCGAGTTAAATCTGGCTAATTAGTTTTATTTCAAATGTTTACAAAATACATTTTTTATTCAATAATCGCATCTCTCTAACTGAAATAACCTTTATTATCACCTTTATTAATAGTACCCTCTGTATATGTAGACAGATATTTATTTATGTTTATGTGAGATACTGAGGAAGTGGTATACCTCTTTAAGCGAGACCAATTCGCAGATCCCTTAATGTCCCAGCTATCCAGTTTTCACGTATAGTGAAATTCATTCATTCATTCATTCATTTTCGCGTTGTGAAATTCATCGTGGCTATATACCTCAATAAGTGGCATCATATTTTTATATTTGGAGTTTTTGTCGAGGTTTAATGGTGTCATATCAGTCAAGATTTTTATTACAATAATCAAAAAAATCTGTCTGAGCGAACATTGTGTTTAAATCTGAGCTAAAAACTGGATTCTGGCGAAATCAAAGACAACGCCATCAACCAAAAAGAAAAAGAACATTGTGTTATAAAATTGGTATAAGTAGTTTTGTAAAAGAAGTGTTTGTGTTTACATTACATGCCATTGGAAGATCATTGTAATATAAGTGAATTTGATGTGAAGACATTGAGAAAGACACTAAGAATTGCATTGAAATGTGTTGCATTGCACTAGTATTTCAATGCAATATTTGTAGAATGACAGAAAATACTTAAGATATGGCTGTATGGGCGTTCGATCCCCTTGTGTTCTCTATAATAGAGAGAATATATGAACAGCAAAAACTAGTAAATAACCTCATTTTTTCAGTGCTTTATTTTTATTTAAAGGCAAAACGTAGTCCTTAACTTAACGTAGTCTGTGTCAAATATTTCGTATTTTTGTAAATATTTCATAGTTATTTACGTGGCAAAAAAGGCGTGATAATAAAGTGTAAGGTGTCTTACATTGAACTAGCGGATTGTTCAACATTTACGAAATTGTTGTTAGTTTGTTTTGTTTACATACTTGGCACAAGTGAAAAAAACGAGTAACATCAAAGAGTTTTGTTATATGGAAATAGTTACTAGGCAATAATTTGACATCATAATACTTTGTTGTAATAATTTCTAATTAAATTAAACATTGGTATATTTTTGACTCTTTTGTGCAAAATAAGTGTGTCGTGCTGGCAACTCTTTTAATTTACCCCAAAAAGCATACATTGCGGGCTAAATACAAAGCCACTTTTATTGACGACGTACACAGCCAGCAATGTATATTTTTGGCATGGCGTCGTTTTAATTTAATGATTTTCACTATTTTACATTAAAAATGTACGAAGCGATGATAAGAAATGTCTCAATGAGTAAGATTATAAGTTTTACTTTGCTTCCAGCGTGTTAAAGTAGCACAAAGAGGCATTTTTCCACTAGTTTTGGCATAATATTGCTCTGCATAGGTTAGCGAACTACTGAGCGCGTCGAATAGTCAAAAGGACTGGATAAGAGTGTTTACTCTTATGCGCGGCGCGCGCGTCCCGCCCACTTACGCCTTCTAACTACTCTCTATGTTCTGTGGTCACACCTATATTACACAATTTATCATAATATATTATCATATTTCGTCTTACAACTCATGTGTGTCACTCAGGGCACTCGCTTGATTTTGATCCAAAGCTTCGGTATAGGTTTCATGGTAAGTCCACTAATCTAAATTTGGACATACCTGGATACACCAAAGAGCAAAGGTCCAATAGAACGGTCCGAGCAGTAACAGTGGTGTTGCAGTAGTCCAAATTGTCCAAGCAATAACTCAATATCCCCTGCTCGATGTAGGCGTCTACATTTTTCCACGGAGAATAATTCCGGCAAATGGCTTGAAGAGTTTCCATTACGCCTTGCTGTTGTGAAATAAAAACTCCTATTTTAAAATGGAATATAATAAACTGAGCAACTGAAAATACTTGGAGTTTGGTCAGAGCGCTTTGAATAACGAAAACAAAGCAACTTTCGCCAGGGTTGGCCCCGGATTGATCAATCAAAAATTCCGAGTGACTACTGAGCTACCGAGGATTTGGGATAGCCCTGTGAGTTTATTCTAATATTTCTGTTAAACTTGATCTAGAAGACTGCATATCAACCACTTACATACGTGTACATTCCAACCGCTGGAAGGAGCTCGAGATTACAAATTTTGATTGATACCTGCACTGCCTTGTTTTTTTATACCAATAGATGACAAACAAGCTGACGGCCCACCTGATGGTAAGGGTTACCGCCGTCTATAGACACCTGCAATAACAATGGAAAATTACTTGATATTGCAGGTGCGTTGTCACCCTGAGGCCTAAGATGAAATGCCGTCCATGCCCAATAATTACACTGGCTACATTTCCCTTCAATCCGAAACACAGCGAAATGTTTCACGGCTGAAATAAGAAAGGCGGTGGTACCTACCCAGGCGACCCTACATACGGGCCTACCACCTAGTACACCTTGTTATCAAAAGGAGTCACTCACCGAGTAATACCTACAATTCGACGTCATCAACTTCGAAACCAAATCCGCGACAACAATCCTTAAGCTGTCAACACTTAAAGCCTCCCCATCTCTCAGTTGCGGCGGCAAATCGTTGTAAAAGTAAATATTTCGGACCAAATCCAAAGACAACTCCTTGTGGTCGAAGTTGAAGTGTTCGCTATGTTTTTTAGCTATTTCTGCTGCCATCGATGTCGGGGACTCCCGTTTTGGAGGGTAGATCTTTGGAATAATTCTGCAATAAAATGATATTTCGAGAGAAACGAATCAAATTTTGGGGGTGTTTCATGTCGTGTATCTATTATAGCCCGAAATAGTTATCATTATTATTTCAATACGAATAGTTTTAAAATCTAATCTAATGTTTTATAAACGATTTTCATTTTATTTATTTATTTATAATGGGACATCTCTTTTTTATCCTGATAAACTTACTTGGCTATCGTATGTGAGGCTGCGTTCCGAACTTTCTGGTCTTGGTCACCAAGCAGACGGATTAGGGAGTCCATTATCAACTTACTCTTCTGTCTGTAGTTGGTATACAACATAAATAACCTGGAAAGGGGAAAGTAAGTAATCTTAACGTGACGGATATTAAAGCAATACTGTATCCGTTTTTATTATACTCGTAAATTATCAGATATTATAATAATAAATAAAAACTAATATTATAAATCCAAAAGTATCTCTGTTTGTCTGCCGGCTGTCTATTTGTTAAATTATCACGCTTAAGCTGCTAAGCCGATTTAGTTGAAATCTGGTATGGAGATAGTTTGAGACCCTGGGAAGGACATAAGATATTTTTTGGTGCAATAGCCGACATCTACGCGGGTATACGAAAAGTGTGTATATCAACTTTATTATAAGGCTCTTCGACAATGCACTATCACAGAATCAACTGAAAAGAATGTGCAAGAAATTAGGGTCAGCAGTTTTTAAACTCTACTTACTTCTGATACGGCAGCCTCTCGTACAACTTGCACAAGTTAACCTTGCACAGCCAATAGCTATTATTCTCCACATTAACGAGGGCATTCAACGCGTCGGCTATCAGCGGCCAATGTATTGTGTTACATAGTGCTGTGGTAACGTTTGTTAGGCTCGATAGCGTGTGGTTGACTGTCGAGTGGATTTCATCTGATAGACCCTGGAAGAGATTGGAATTGATGAATAATAAAATATTAGAGTGGGGAAACAACAGACAAGAAATGTTAATGCGGCTCATTACCTGTATTAAAGCTGGCTACCTTTCCCTCCCCTAAGAGGAAAGCCAGTGATGCAGTCACATTTCAAAAGATGTATACATTTAAGGCTCCAAAAGTATGTACACAAGTGAGCAAAATAGGTATTTAGCTATCGCGTTAAACCCCATTAAAATTATTGCAAACAATGGGCCTGATTCTGAAGACACACTCTAATTCTAAATTTATGTAGAGTATATCTCTTTCTCGCAAAATGTAATAAGAAAAAGATAGCAAGAATTTGTTTAGAGCTATTAATTAAATTTGGATAGATTTCAAAGAAACCATAGACAATTTTAGACGGCATGTACGGAGGTGCCTCCTAAACATTGCATTTTATCACGTTCAATAAGGTCGAAAATTGATTGTCGTATTAACGGCACTATCCTGTATAGACATTTAAAGCTTTAAGTGCGTCTTCAAACGTGACTATGCCTACCCAGAGGACTCTAAAAACCTACCACCTAGTAGAGCCAGTCGAATCAAGATCGACATATTTTGGTAGTGTTTAATTTCGAGAACACGTGCCTATTACAGCCCGAAATATGTAGTTATCATTATTATTTTAATACGAATAATGTTTAAAAAACCATGTATCTTAAATTCCGTTACAAATTTCTCTCCAAAACGCCATTACATGTCACGTTACCGCTGTGACGTCTCTAAACAAGAGCTGATTGGTTGCTATGATGATTTAGATGGTTTTTCTTTTGACAGCGTCTAATGCTAACAACAAGTGACGTCATACACTGAGATTGGTGTTCGTTGTCACGTGGCCTGAGAGTGATTTAATTGCGTTTCCTTTCCTAAATATTATTGAAATTCCGTAATATTACAATAAACTAATAATTCAACATTCCTATTAAAGTATACTCATAGTTGAACTCTTCACTAACCTTTAAAACGACCTGAACTAATTTATCCGTGCTAATATTCTCGCTCACACTTTTTGGCAGAATGCTGAAATTCCTCCACCGACGGTAGTCTCCATGGGAGAAGGCCAAAGCGGCCGCCAAATAGTTCCCAATACAAACCCTCACTAAGCCACGGATCTGCGGATCATTATGACCTTCGAGCAAAACGAATATATCAGACATATGCTGGTATTCGAAACCCTTCACATTTTCCAAGAAATCGTCACTTTTCATACTTTTTTCTGTCAAGCCATCTGGCACGTCTTTACTGTGAACCTCGTCGGTGCGTTTCAACGGTCTCTTAGCCCGTTCTTCTTTCTTTTCGAGGTCTTTAAACGCGTCTAAATTGGCTAGATTCGTAGTTGACTCTCCAAAATGGTCGAATTTCATATCTAAATCTATACTTGATGATAATACATCTCCGCTACTGGACATGGGGTAGCCAGTCGTTGGGTCATTACTGCCAGTCATGTTGGAATTTGTGGTGAAATTGCTGTTAGTCATATTAGCATTGGTGTCTGCACTAAATCCGCTTGCAATAAGGTCGTTTTTCGTGTAAACTTTGCTATCCAATATTGCGCTTTGGACATCTTTAGACGAGCTCTTCTGTTCAACGCTGTCTTGTGACTTCTCTAAGGATTTGCTGTCTTTCTTCGACAGTGGCTGGGAGGACGGTTGGCTATCGCAGCTTCGATTAAGAAGGTCGTGGCTTAAGGAGTCTGTTAGGGAATCTTGGTAGCAGACGTTACGTTCCAATATAAAGTCGTTTATGTGATCTTGATTGGAGTCTGTTCCTTCAGATGATCCTGGAATATTTTAAGAGGTAAGACGAAAATAGACCTGGTACTTTATTTAGCAATACACAAACATTAACATAGCTACATGTGAAGCAGTCAAAGAAGTCATTTTACCGTGATTTTATATTGGATGTTTGTGGGGTTCATTACATTAGGAATCCATACTAATATTATAAATGCGAAAGTGTCTGTTTGTCTGTTACCTCTTCACGCTTAAAACGCTGAACCGTTTGTGACGAAATTTAAATATATATAATTCGAGTCCCGGAAAAGGACATAGCATAGTTTTTATTCTTGATATCATCATTTAAGGGGTGAAAAGGGGGGTAGAATTTTGTATGGGAAATCAATATCCGCTGAACCGATTTAGATGAAATTCGCAATGGAGATAGATTGAGACCCTGTGAGGGACTTTATGGCACGATAACTGACAGCTACTAGTAGTATTAAATACACCACAATGCACTAGTAAACAATTTATTTATTTATTACTAACAATATTTATATACACGACAGCACACCAAGTAACAGTTGCACTACGAAAGCCGCCTCTATTACGAACGCAGTAAGGGCGGTCTCAAGGTCAAACTGTTACGATTAATGTGCTGACGATAGTACATAGTAAATAGAGAGAACGGTATAAGCATAAGCCGACTGTGTCAACCAATTAATTGAAATACTCAAAATTGTTTTATACTCGTATTATCATGAAAGAAAAGTATACTAACCTGAAATATTGTGGTTTTTAATATCAGCTTCCTTGTCGAGATACATAGTCATCGCTTGAGGGTATATCCTGAGTATCTCTGAGAGACAATTCAGGGCTGACGACTTGACGGACACCCTTACTGATCTAAGAAAAAGACATTGCATAACTAATTTTGATATGTAGACTAGTACCTTACGTAAAGAATGGACAATCTATACCAATACATTTTATAAAGTTGACGAGTTTGTATGTTTGGTTGAACGCGCTAAACTCAGAAACTAACTATTGATTCAAATTAAAAATATATTTTAGCGTCGGATAGTCCATTTATCGAGGAATACTTATGTTATGTAACATCACGCTCCGACTAATAGGAGTTGAGCATCACTAAAAAATGTTACAAAAATGGGAGAAATATTCCTTTTCTGAGCTTTCCTTGCGTGCGCTGCGTAAACGGTTAACGTTGCGCAAAAATCATGTATGCCAGAATTGTTCTCCTCGAAAAGTTCTAAAAAAAGTTGCGTAACTTAACTAACTCCTCTTCGCGCTTAGGGATTGAGAGTACAAATAGTTCCGAATTACTATTTAGACATTATAATAAATGCTTGTAAGATATTTTTTAAAATATCTAGATTAGCTGCGGAGGGCATGTGAAAATAAGTTAAAAGTTTATTTAAATACCTGTCAGATATAAGATCTCCTTTGTTCCCTGCCAACAGATACTTGGAGGCGAGAAGTCTCGAACAATATTTTAAGGGGACATCGTCATCCGTCGAACTCCCGATATTAATCTGTAACAATTTTTAAAGACGTCGTACACCTGTCCATATTAGAAACATTTATTATTAAACCACTGTAATATAGGACTTAGACCCGTAGATATAAAGCTTATTTTCACTTCTATTGCTCGAAAAGTCCATAGTTATAGCTTACGAGAGCCGGGATAAAAAATATACTACGCTCTAGAGAAAAAAATTGTTTTGTCTGTTACCAATAAGCAAAAAAACCTTTTCATTCCCCATTTCGGAAAGAGTATTTTTGCTCTTCGATATCTGAGTGCAAAAGCCGTTTGTATTGTATTCGGTTTCCTCGGTATCGCTCAGGATTCTAATTTTAGAATCCTTCGCTTGCTCGGTCATCACAATTGAGCACGCGGTTAAAAAGCAATTTTGCACTCTTGTATAACAAATAACTATTGTTCTTTAGTAGAATAATCATGACTAAAGATTTATTACATTATTACTGGTTCATAAGAAAAGAAAACATTTAATTTTGAATAAAACAAACTGTTTCACATTGTATTGGATAGAATTGTAGACTCACTACATCATCATCATCATCATATCAGCCGAGACGCCCACTGCTGGGCATAGGCCTCCCCCAAGGTTCTACAAACTGATCGCTCCTGCGCTGCCCTCATCCATCGGCTTCCCGCAACCCACTACATATAACTCGGTTATTATTTACTCCCGTATACAGGGTGGTAATGACAATTAAATACGACATTAAATTGAAACATGGGCTATATAATCATAGAAATGTTTTGGCAACTTTCGGATACATCTTATTCAGTTTTGTTTCGGATGTTGAAATAGAATATTTAGACATTGTAGGGTGGACGTTAGCTTATAAATGCAAATACAGATAGACTAGAAGAATTTCACAGGGATATCCCAAGTCCTGGGTGGCTCAGTGGTCAGAGCAGTCGCCAGGATTGCGAAAGGTCGCGGTTCGATTCCTGCCTCAGGACGTGAAATTTTTCTAGTTTTATTATATTTTAATTACTAAGTAATTTTTCAAACATTTATAATAATGTTAAAATCAAAAATTAAGAATACATCTTATTCATTTGAAAATTTCATAGCATTTCTATGAAATACTGCTCACAAGCAGCAAATGTTCTAAATTAATTATTAATGTCGTATCGTCGTCACCAAACTTTATGAGGCGTAATTTCAGACCCTAGTATAACAATCTACTATTTTATCTAAAGGCTATAATTTAACATATTCACAGCTCAGTTCCCCCATATGGCTGTGACTTTGTGTTATATGTCCGTTTTCACTAACCATTCCCTAGGCTTACGTGACTCTTGGGGACAATTATCTCTTTCTATCTCCTCTAGATAGACTGAGATAAAAATCGAGGGACTTATCACACCAATGGCCACGGACTGTTAGCGTGCTACTCCGCCATCCTACCTTGAACAAGGTATCCACAGGCTGATCCAAATTATCACCAAAATCACTTTTCTGCTCCTCCTCATACTCCTGAAGCTTCTCCGCCAAGTCTTTGGTCAATTCCTCGGCAGTAGGCATTCGCAGATCCCCGTCCAGTTCGCTGGTTGGTGTGTCTGGGGTCTAAAAGTCAAGTTAAATCAGATATTCTTTATACACACTATATTACACATTCTTTGCCAGCACATATGTTCCCTCCTTCCTATAACATGGGTTCAAAAGAGGCGTGAAAAGGCACCTTATGGGCCGGCAAGGTGGAGGCGGCTAGAACAGTGTTGCTTCAAGCTGCACTAGCTGTCTCCGCATATGGACTCTTCTTACTGCTTCACATAGACAAGAAATATTTGGTTGGCCCATCCCGGGATCGACCATGGCGAAAATTGCTTTGTTACTGTCCTCCACCGGACCCCTCTATTACCATAATAGCGAAAAACCATACAGTAGGCCTTATTGCTAAGCAGCAATCTCTTCAAGGCAACCTTGACTGTCAGGAAAGAAAATATAAAAGGGAAATAAAAAGAGTGAGTGCAAAAAAGATAATAAAACAATGAAAAATCTATAAATTATATTATAAAACACATACTACACTAGATTATGATAGACTTATTTAATTTTATGGCGGTACCCCGTAAACTTATATCGGCTTTTACATAATTTGGAAAAAAAATGGAATTCTCGGAATACAACCGGGTGGTTGTATTCCTTTTCTATTTTGGACCATTGTGACACACTGTATGGAGATTAGATATATTTTTAATACAAAACACGGCAAATGACTCAACACCACCTGATGTGAAGCGGTAAGAAGAGTCCAAGATTACTAGTGCCATATGCAAGACAACTAGTGCACCTTAAAATACACTGTCCTAGCCGCCTCCGCCTCGTTTGAAGAAACCCATGTTAGGCATAATGTGCTAGCAAAGAATTCCAAGTTTTGGAAGCACGACAGAGAAATGAGTTGTACAAATATCATTGGTGTATCGCTTTGTTTGCCGCGACTTTCTTCAGACAAGCAATGCTAATTTAGATGTAATTTTTAGTAAGTTCTTAATAGGACTGACATATCCGTTAGGATAAAAGTCCTGTAAAAAAGAAGAATAAAAACATATAATATAAGGTCATCTCACCTGTATACTCAAATCCTCGACGCTAAAACTAGGCGTGTTCAGTTGTAGCAGACTTCCAAGCTGCAATTCACCTCTAAAAGATATCTCCATTTGATCCCTCGGTTCAGATGAGGGGCTCGGCACGTATCGGGTTGATATCATGCTTGATGAACCTTTGAGAAAATGTTTAGTTCCAAATTTTTACACTAGATGGCGCTACATTCATTATTGACAAAACTATTAGTTTGTGTCGCCGCCGGCAGTAAAAAGAAAAGCGCACATACAGTCATTCAAAATTTTACGAATCGAAGTGTACCCCTTGTACAGGGGCCTTGCCACCATCTTTATAAAAGCGATTCATATTCCGCTCGGTTCAGTATTGGGTTCCTAAACTGCATCGCTGTCATAGTCGTAGATAGCGTCGTAGTACGAATTAACGATTCTACTCAGTTTAGGTCCTAAGCTGGATCGGGATAAAAGATGGTGGTACGGGTGCAGACCACTCGGCCAGCCGGTCGTCAAACTAATAATAATGTTGATAATATTATGACAAATCAGCGTAGCCGAGACCTTGGTCTCGGTTATGGCCGAGAAGTTAAGCCATTTTTAGCCGAGAACCAAGACCCGAGTTCTCGGTTGGATTTATAGCCGAGAATGCTGACACTGAGATCTCGGTCGAGCCTTACTACACGATGTTTTGTATGAAACCAGAGATTTTTTTCGAGATTTAAAAAATCCTGTTTAGTATTACCAGCATTCCCATCTGCCTTCGTTTACACCCTGTATCAAAGTCTACCGATATAGTAAAATACTAACTTATATTCCTCCTATGTCCTTTATCGCTCGTCCTGTGGTCTAGACATACGATAGCAGGGTGTTTCTCCATTAAAGCCCTCCGATATTCCCCTGTGGCTTGAGTAAGCAACACGGTCAGACACTCCATAACAGCGTTCTGTATGTTATGGTCGATGGATGTCTGTTCTATATAGTGTATGCAGAGTTGATAAAGCTGAAACAATCAATACTTAGCTATGAATACATTTGACAACAAAATTAAAACCGACTCCAAAAAACTGAAACGGATAAAATAATTAAATTTTAGTAGGTACTTACTCATCCCCTAGGAGCATATGTTTGGAGTCGGTGCTTCACTATCTATTGTTTCTAGAAACAAATTAGCACCAACGCCAAAAATATGTTCCTAGTGGGTGAGTACCTACTAAAATTCAATTATTTTATCCTTTTCAGTTTTTTGGAGTCGGTTTTAATTTTTGATTGTTATTTTTTTTACAATTTTTATAACTATTTAAGGTCAAAGCTAGATGGGTGACCGTGAGCTTATATTGTTTATTAGTATCGTATCATTTCACTAAAAATTGATAGGAAAGCAAAAATACGCAATTTCGCATACGTAGAATATTTCGACATTGTAGGGTGGACGTTAGCTCATAAACGCAAATAGAGATAGACTAGAAGAATTTCCCTTAGATATCCCAAGTCCTGGGTGGCTCAGTGGTCAGAGCAGTCGCCCGGATTGCGAAAGGTCGCGGGTTCGATTCCTGCCTCAGGACGTGAAAATTTTTCTAGGTTTATTATATTTTAATTACTAAGTAATTTTTCAAACATTTATAATAATGTTAAAATCAAAAATTAAGAATACGTAGATGACTTAATTTTTCCAGTTTTTTTTATTTAAAATCCTACCCAATGGATTTTCAAAACATTTTTATGGGACCAAATGGGAACTATTCCGCATTGAACAAAAAAAGAATCATCAATAACGGTTCAACCAGAACGAAAGTTCTGAGGTAACCAACATAAAAAAAACATACAGACGTATTGATAACCTCCTCCTTGTTTTGAAGTTGATTAATAACCTAGACAAATATATCACCTTACAAAATCTAGTTAGATGAACAAAATCCCATCGTCGTTGCCAATGTAACGTACGTGAGTAAAACTCTGCGGTCAATCGCTGACTGATTTATTTGTCTAGCTACCTGCACACAAATAACAAATAAGAGGTCGGTACTTAGATATACCACAGATATCTTAACTAATATTATAAATGCACCACTTGTCTCCACCTCAATATCACGTACAAAGAAATTAAGTAGCTCCTTTCTTTGTCGTTCTTCCAGAACTTGGAATTCTTTGCCAGCGCATCCTATAACATGTGTTTCCTCCTTCCTATAACATGGGATCCCTCAAAAGTGGCGTGGAAAAGCACCTTTCGGGCCGGCAAGGTGGAGGCGGCTAGAGCAGTGTCTGAACTGCACTAGCTGTCTTCGCATATGGACTCTTCTTAACGCTTCACATCAGGTGGTGTTAGTCATTTGTCATGCTTTGTATAAAAAAAATGCAGTTCTCTGAATAAGATAAAATTTGGCATGGAGATAGATTCATCAGCAGCTGGTATACTCGCGAGAAACTTGTGAGGAGTCTGGGCCATAACACCGCTACGCTGGCCCAACGCGGGCTAGTGGGTTGATGCGGTTGCAGTGACAACCGGTACCAACGGCTCCACATGTCCGACGTAGCACGAAGGAGCTCGAGATTATAAATTGACCCATCCTGGGATCGACCAAGGCGAATGTTGCATTGTTTTCTTAATCGAAAGCAGACCGCTCAAACCACGACACCGATCTCCTCAAAAACAACTTACCTCCAAATATTCTTGTACAGAAAATAGTTCGTTTTCGGCGAATTTAGTAATGTCGTTCAACTGGAATACAGCTTTTATGATGCAGAACCATCCCATAACCGTTGCGTTGTCTTCAGATGTTGGCCAGAGTTTTTCTGTTGGAAAATTATGATGTTTATCTCATTGTAATAAGTGTTATTTTTGTGCGAGACATTTAAATGAGGTAATCAAAGTGTAATAGAATAACCCACGCTTAGCCCTAATGCTTAAAAATATATTAAAAATCTTACACTGACACTAATTATTTAGCCCAAATCAAGCATCTTTAATAGGAACGGAAAAATATTATAAAAAAAATTATTAATCTAAAATATTCTACAAAACACTAAAAAGGAAAAAATAAAGGAGGTATATATTATTTTTTAACTTTCATTCCTAATAACAGCAACCTCTTTACAAAGCCAATTAAATAAGCTAAGTACTTGATTTTTATAACATTTTAATTTTATGTGTTTATAACGCCCACTTTATCACCTACGCCTATTTTATTTTTTACCGTTTTCTTTTATTTGATTTAACTACTCGATTTTTAGTCAATCGGATTTTTTGAACCCTCTATTTAAAATAAAATTACAATGTTCAGGAAGAAACTACATGCCCATTTCCTTTACGTCTTTCAAGTCGGCATAACATGTTAAACGTGCCGGTTGTTCCATTATGTATTTAATATTGGCTTGTTATTGGTCACCATACAAATCTAACCTAACCAAACTAAAAAAATATAATTGATCATCAAAAATTATGATTGGTTATCAAAATACCGTAAAATTAACAATTTGTAGACCAATTATTGATTTTGATGACCACGCTAATATTTTTTTGTAGAGTTTAGTTTAGTTTTAAAGTTGTTTTTTTTAAATGGTTTTAATATTTACAGCCAAAAAATACGGGTGAATTGATATGCCTCCTCTTTTTTTGAGATTAGTCAAAATTAAGTTTTAACTGCCGTCTCGTGGAGTATTTATATATTTATTTGCATTCCACAATGTTATTTAAGTAATCAGTAGATACCCCTGCCTACTAAACCAAAGTTCCCGGTTTCGAATCCCAGTAGTGGCAGATGGTTTTTTAATGTTTTTGGTCGGAATATTTCTAGTATTCAAACTAAAGTACTTTGAAAGATCATAATGAGCCTTACATTGGGCTAAATAATAGGTGTGAGTAAAAAAAATTTTAAAGGTACTGAGCGCTTGACCAGCTGGTCAACAGACCCGTCCAACGACAAAGGCTGCGGTCCGAAAACCGCTAAAAGTAATTATCAGCGTTCTTAGGGGGCTCAAATGCGTCCCGAAATGCTGTAAGCGCGCTAACATTAGCCGGGGGTAAAGAACCGCGTGACATCATCGATGACATCATAGCATAAGTACAGCGATAAACGCTGTAAGTATGCTATGATGAGTATGCTCTCGGGGAAAATCACTGTAAGCGAACTGTCAAACTGTGTTTTTTTTAATTTATTTTAGGCTATTTATGGTAAGCAAAATAGTTGGTGTCCAGAATAAAGAAGTTGTATTGTAATTATGTATTTACAAACACAAAAGTAAGTACTCTGATCACACTGTTTTATACTCGAATACTCAAATGCAATAGTATTGAAATGAAAATTGACATTTGATGCGTTGATACGCTAAAACTTCGGTCCAAAATCGTGAGTACGCTGAAAGCTCTGTAAGCACTTTTATCGCGCATTTTATTTCGGACCGGGCCAAAAATATTAGCATAGTGACTCTTACCATAAACTCTAGCCAACACATTGGTTAGCAGTGGTTCTCTGTGCGAGCATAAATGAGCCACGCACGACGATACACCTCTTCTTACAGCTGGCTCAGCCGATTCGACGTGTGACAATAGAGACTTTGATAGATCTGAAACGAAGAAAATAATATGAAACAGTTTGAATACAAACTATGAACATACCAAACAGTGACATATATGTCACCGTATTATTATAAACATTGGCCCTAATTCTCAAGAACACATTCTAAGTCTAAATTTAAGTTCAGTGGATCTCTTTCTCTTGATATGAATGCGAAAAGGATGGCTATCATATAATTTGACATATAGAAATATGCATTCAATTTCGGATCTTATTGAACGTGATAAAATGCAGTGTTGAGAAAGCACCTCCGTACATGCCGTCTAAAATTGTCTTTGGTTTCTTTGACATTTATCTAAATTTAGTTGACATCTCTACACGAATTCTTGCTATCTTTTTCCTATTACATATTGCGAGAAAGAGATATATACTGTATATATATTTTGGATTTAGATGTGTCTTCAGAATTACGCCCATTGTTACTTTTTTTTATACAAGTAGATGACAATAAGCGAGCTGACGGCTCATCAGATAGGCCGTCAACTCGCTTATTGTCATCTACTTGAATACTGAATTAAGCACTGTGAAGTGGCTGCCTTCGCCTATTTTATTCCAAAAAGGAAAAAATCACTTGGCATTGCAGGTGCGTTGTCATACTGAGGCCTAAGATGAAATTACCTACATGCCCAGTCATTACACTGGCTACCTTTCCCTTCAAACCGAAACACAGCTTCTTTTAAAGGAAACCATGAGGATCCATGAGTAGGAGATCCTCTAGTAATTAAAATAGAATAAAACTAGAAAAATTTCACGTCCTGAGGCAGGAATCGAACCCGCGACCTTTCGCAATCCGGGCAACTGCTCTGACCACTGAGCCACCCAGGACTTGGGATATCCCAAAAAACAAAACAAAAAAATACAAAACAAACAAACAATAAAAATACTCGTTTCGGATGTTGAAATAGAATATTTCGACATTGTAGGGTAGACGTTAGCTCATAAACGCAAATACAAGATAGACTAGAAGAATTTCACAGGGATATCCCAAGTCCTGGGTGGCTCAGTGGTCAGAGCAGTCGCCCGGATTGCGAAAGGTCGCGGGTTCGATTCCTGCCTCAGGACGTGAAATTTTTCTAGTTTTATTCTATTTTAATTACTAAGTAATTTTTCAAACATTTATAATAATGTTAAAATCAAAAATTAAGGAGATCCTCTAGTTTCTATTACGAAAACAAAGCAACTTTCGCCATGGAAATCCCGGGATGGGACAACCAAAATTTCTCATCTGGAGCTCCTCCGTGGTTCGTCGGGCACGTTTAGCCTGTGGTCCCGGTTTTTACTGCAACCGCTTTAACCCATCAACCCGCATTGGGCTAGAGTGGTGGCGTTATGGCCCAAACTTGTCGTGTTTCTCCCATGTAGGAAGGCCTGTGCCCAGTAGTAGGATGTACAAAGGCTGGTGATGATGGATGATGTTATGCTAGATATAGGGTCGTCTGGCTTAGTACCCAGATAATCCTATATTCGAGCCTTTCCTATTTCGGCCGTCAGTTTGCTGTTTGAGATTGAAGTGTAAGGCAGCTAGTATAATTACTGAGCACGGAAATTATTTCATCGAGGGTAACAATGCACTGCAATACCAAGTGATTTTTTTCTAGCCATTGCAGGTGTCTATAGTACTCTATAGGCGACGGAAGCCGCTTGGCACCAGGTGTTTTTCCCATGTAGGAAGGCTGGTCCCCAGCAGTAAGGTATATAAAGGCTGGTGATGCTGATAATGATAGTATTTTTTTTTAACTAGATAATGATAGTATTTTTTTTACAACTAGATGATAAACAAGCTGACGGCCCACCTGGTGGTCAGCGGTTACTGCCGCCTATAGACAATAGACCAATTATTAAACTTACCAGAAATCTCTTCATCTGTTGAGTACTCAGCTAATGCTGTCAAGATACGTGGCAAATTGCTCTCCAAGGCTTCCACCATGAGTTGAATTTCGCTCGTCTGTCGGATAATTTGACTGAGCTTCGGGAAGAGTGTTTGTGCTTGTGACCTGATCTTTCCTGGGCCTGGTCTAAGCCAACAGTCTCCAAGGCAGATCCGGGATAGAGCTGCGCGGATCCATCTATAGTTATCAGGAAAATAAAATAAATAATGCAGTGCAGTACTCACAAAACCGTTTCATAATATTACTGTTTTTAATCAGGAGTAATCATTGTAGCAGGGATGTGACAGATGTAAAATTTTGACATCTGCGGCTGCGGATGCTGATTCGGATCAATGGTGGTTCACATCAACAGAAGCGTATATACAGAATTTACGTACGAGTAAATTCTGTAGGATCTCGTCTCCAATGTGCGCCTTCCTATTGGTCAGTTAGCGAACGAAGATAACTACTAGCAAACACGCGCGCGGCACGCACCACTCTGGCCCCGCCCACTTTCTTTAAGTGTCGGTAACTTTTTACGGATATGACTCCGCATCCGTATAAGCTCCGCATCAATTGATGAAGGCGTGAAACCCGTCCGTAAGTGCCTACGTAAACATACCCTATGCGCTGCAGTATCGCGGCGATTCCAACAGTGCTCTAAATGCATTGTTATATTGGATACGTAATTATAATAAGCCTTTATTTACTGATTAGTTAGTTTTTACAGAATAAAAATAAAACACATCAGTCCAGTGTAGCAATCAGCGTGTCTTTCGACACATAGGCCTCCTCCAACTCTTTTTGTCCCTAGCAGTTCTCCACCAGAGAGAGCCTGCCAGATTTTTGAATATATGGGATATGTAGGGAGCTGTACGCCTTTTGGGTGCAGTTGGCCCATAGGCTGCAGGTGTAAAATGTTAGGTAGTAAGCCTTAAACAATGTGAGTTTAACTTTTTCAGTATATTAAGCAAATGTATAATAATAATTTATTCAGAAAAATTCTTAACAAAATAGTTTAATAGTTACAATGTTACTAAGGTATTATAAACAACAATGTGCCTGAACTATGAAATCCTGTGTTACAGGCTAAAAGACCTTAATACAATTAAAAATAATCACTAAATAATATATAAAAGTAAAGGCAGTATACATAACAATTAATGTAAGCGTAGTTACAGGTAAATGTAACTACAAATGAATCATCAGTATTACTCCTGACTGCCAGCACCCTACGCCCCCTATCTATGCCCCTGTTGTCGTTCTGTGTTGCAGTTACCTTGTGTTCCAGTTATTTAATTTCTGTGACAATTTGATGAGGCTTGGGTTACCACAAATGCTTAACAACTTCCTGAGCGCGCTGATGGATGAACTCAGTACAACAGTATCGTTGGCATAACTAAATTAGTACACAAACCCATACAATATTTTCAACGACATTGGAGTTTGAAAAGCCGTATGATACACAATAGATGCTTTTTTAAAAATCAGAGTAATTATGTAAAATATTTCTTGATAGTAAATATATCTCACCTAGCATTCTTAGTAAGATCGATTTGATTCTGTAAGCTGATGTTAGTTTTATGCGAGTGAAATGCAAATCCTCCCACAACAGCCCTGTTTAATGCTTCATCACCAACTAGACGGACCTCCGCCTGAAAAAATATGTCAGAAATTTAAAGCAATCAATAGATATTTCACCATCTAGGTGACTGCCACAACCAATGTGTTCCACGAACTGAAGTGAGCCATATGATTTCTTTACGACTTTTTGTTTACATTATAAGCTGACTTCAACTTTCAGAGTGACAGACCCAAGCCATAATATTAACAATTACTGACTTATGCTTAATTTTTATTTTTAACATTAAATAATTGTTTTAAAATATTAGAAAGTATTTAACCCGTGACCTTTCACAATCAGGGTGACTGCTCAAACTATCTGAACTACCGACGACTTAGAATGACCCTGTCAATTTCCTCTAGTCCATCTGTATTTGTATTTAACCCATTAATTTTAAATCTCTCCTGTGTTACGTAAACACTCCATTTATTAATGTTCTATGTGATTACATAACAAAAACTAACATAAGATTATAAGTATTTGTTCGTCTGGCCTAACATACTAACAAGTGTATATATATTTGTGTCCGTCTCTTTTTCAGAAATTTCAACAGCCACTCGGTTTCACACTTTGGTTAGCCTTTTTATGTACGCATTGTACTTTTACAATCCGTAATAAATAAGCAGAGTCAGTGGCCATCGACATATGGGATAAATCACAAGAATTAGATCTGAGATAAAAACTGGATTCTGGCGAATGCAAAGACAACGCCATCAACCAAAAAGAAGAAGAAGAAACCAGCAAACGCTTTCCACCAGGTAGGTTGTTAGCTTGCTTGTCATCTAGTTGTATAAAAATTAGGGATCGGCCAAAATTCGTTTCACATTCGGTTTAGCCGAATTTCGGCAGCTTGAACCGAACTTCGGCATTCGGCCGACATTCCTTTCAAATGCCGAACATTCGGTACAAGAAACTAGGTGCTGATAAAGAAAGATGATTAAACCAACACTTCATAATCATAGTATTTTTATTGGTGGTACTTTGACATATTTTTTAAGAAAAAATATTTTTTTCTTAGACTCATTCTATATACTCTTTAGGCCTCGTTAAATCACTTAAAATTATGTAGATAATAATGTAAAAAATAACGCAATTGTAGCGGCGATAACGTATTTGTAGCGGCGATAACGTATTTGCTAATGATCGGCCAGCTGGGAGTCGTGAGGGTACTTAGGGGGTGGCGCGCGGCATATAACACAAAGAATTCAAGGTAGCGCGTAAACTAGTAAGAACGTGTTGTAACTACAGAAACCGCCATGAAAAGAACCGAACTTTTTTTACCAGATGTTCGGCCGAAGTTCGTATTCGGTTCAAACCACATTCGGCCCATCTCTAATAAAATAATGCTCCTTATGTGTTTACCCATGTAGGAAAGCCTGTGCTCAGCAGTGGTACATATATAGGTTGGTGATTAGGATAATGATGAGAAATCCAACAAAAAAACAAGTTACTAAACTATGTGTGTAATGTTTAGGTGGAGACAATAAATTGTGGACTCTGAACACCGGTTCTTAGATAATTGATGTAAATTAATTACTAAAAAGTTGGCCAGTGTCATCATAATTAAACTGTTAAGTTTAATGAGGTACCCATTTTTTATGAGTTATTCAATTATCTTCCCTATGGGAATAGGAATGTTAATTATTAAATACATAATGTAAATATCTAGCACACAAAAACTAAAATATAGAACCATAATGTAACAACCCTATCTAATATTATTACTTCAAATCAAGGACCCATAACGAATAAAGTTACGGCTACTTACGCTATTGTTACTTGCCAAGGCAAGCAATGTTGGTATCGCCGTATGCAGTAAATTTGCATAATGTCTCGCACAATTAGCTCGGCTTCCTAGCGCTCCTAAGCACCTCCCCAATGTTCCCGCTGCTGCCTGTAGCGCATGGCTTCTATAAACAACATACGAATTACAAAAAAACTAAATAGAATCCTGAACCTTCAATCAAATTAAAGGTAAACTTACTTCGCAGAACCTTCGTTGTTTTTCAAGTAATCCAATGCCTTTTCGGCCTTTTCTAAAACGTTCATTGCTGTTAAAAGTATCAACCGATGGAAACAAACAGCAGATGAAACATGATTAATTAATATGATGTCAACAGTAAAATTTAGTAAAATGAACCAAATGCAAACAAACCGAACAAATATTCATAGGAAAATCAATCTTGTCAATCGTTGACATTGACATTAGACCTACACCACAGATTAGAAAGCTACACAGTGTAGCTAGGTTTTACCACAGATTAATAACAGTAGTTTTATATCTATGTTGGTTTATTTGCTCTGAGTCTATGACGAAGAAATACGTACTATAGCGTCACCAAGGGTCACAAATTCCTCATTGGTCACAAACGTCACCACATTTTATTAGTGATCTGTGGCCAGAAATATTCACAGACCACATCGACGACCCTATGACGAAGAAATACCATCGACCACATTGTTATTATTAATATAATCTGTGATTGTTTGTTATCATTTTAATCATTTATCATGTTGAAGCTATTGAACTTTAAAGTCTATTTGTAAATAAATAGTTAAATAATCATAAATTTGGACATGTCTTCTGAGGGTGATCAAGTTGACATAATGTATGGTCTCAGGAGTGTTTTAACTCAAATTGAAGCCGCTGTGGCTAGGAGAAGCAAAGTGAGTATATTTCTAACTACAAATATGTAATTTAAATTCGTTTTTACAAGATTGTACACTAATCTTCTTACTTGTATATTCTCTTTGCCTTCAAATAAATCAAACAGTAATTGCTGTATTCTTAGTATTAATAATAGCACTTACTGAAAGAAAATGTAATCATTTTATTTTATCCACAACAAGAATATAAAAACCATTGTGGTGATAAAATTACAGTCTTAGTTTTTTATGAATATTAAATACTCAGCATCCAATAATCATCATTCACTTTTTTTAAGGACATACTTAACCTATAAAATTTTAATAATTTTAGGAACTGCCGCAAGTCGTGCCAAGATTGGTAGCAGTCTCAAAAATAAAACCAGTACCTTTGATAATTAAAGCCTATGAAGGTGGTCAAAGACATTTTGGAGAGAATTATGTAAATGAACTGGCAGATAAAGCAAACAATCAGCTGATTTTAGAAAATTGTAAAGAAATAAAATGGCACTTCATTGGGCATTTGCAGACAAATAAAATTAATAAATTACTTGGTTCACCTGGTTTGTTTATGGTCGAAACAGTGGATTCGGAAAAAATAGCAGATAATTTGAATAAACAGTGGTTGAAACTCAGGAAAGATGAAATCAGATTGAAGGTTATGGTACAAGTCAACACAAGTGGTGAAGACGGTATGTTGAATAGTATTCATCATCATCATCAGCCTATGATGTCCACTACTAAACAATGGCCTCCCCATCGAATTCCAAATGGAATGGTTCCGCACAGACTGCATCTAATGGCACCCTGTGACTGACCAGGTTGTCTGTCCATCTAGTGAGAGACAGTTGTACTTTGCGCTTTTTGGTACATGGTCAACACTCTAGAACTTGAACACCCCACCGGTCTTCTGCTCTGAGTGCTATGTGCCCTGCCCATTGGCACTGCAACATATTAATCCTATGATCTATGTCAGTAACTTTATTTCTCATATGGATGTCATCATTTCTGATTCTATCTCGCAGAGAAACACCTAACATAACGTTGTGTAAATGTGTACTTGCACAGAAGGCCAATTAATGAGCAACCACATTACACAACCATGTCATCAATGGCAACACACACTTCAAGCACTGTTGAATTTTGGTCAAGAAGATTCTTCATGCTTCTGAAGGCCCATTAAGCCATTGGTCCTGGTTGTTACTTTACCACTACCTACCAACCAACCTACCAACTCGCATTAGGCAAGCTTGGTGGTATTATGGCCTAAATTCCTCATGTGTTTCTCGCAAGAGTTACGCCTCTGCCAAGCAGTGGGACAAACACTTATATGTATATGGTAATAGTGATTACTACTTGTGGTCGCCTCCAACTTCGCCTGTATAGATGTCGGTTCAAAACTTTTTGTTGTCATTCTCAGGGTATCAGACAATCTCCAATTTTCATCTTAATTGGCTTAGTAGCTTAAACTTGAAAAGATACTTTTGCATTAATAAACATCAGTATGAATTTCTAAGCAACATCATCATAGTGAAAATGTGAACATGTGTTGTTTAGAGATGAGTTTATCCATCACACTTTATTGAAGATAATTGATTTCCTTTAATCATGCGTTAATAGGTTTGCTAATTAAACTTTGTATTTTTTCTCATTACTAATTACTTTTTTACAGTCAAGAATGGAGTTGAACCATCAGAAGCTAGTAAACTAGTGGAGCATGTCGTGACGAATTGTCAGAGTTTAGAATTTGTAGGTTTAATGACTATTGGCCAATATGACTATGATGTCAGTAAAGGTCCAAATCCAGACTTTGTGACACTTGCGAAATGTCGACAAGAGGTCTGTGAAAAACTAAATCTCAATATAAACAATGTGGAGCTGTCAATGGGAATGTCCAGTGATTTTGAACATGCTGTAAGTGTCAGACCAGAGGGACTAGACAAGATGCCTTTCGACAATCGCTATCGCTATCGCTAAGTGGAAAATGTATGGGATTTGACATAAGCCCTCGATTGAGTTTGGATCTAAAATGTCAAATCCCATAAATTTTCCATTTAGCGATAGCGATAGCGATTGTCAAATGGCATCTTGTCTAGGCCCTCAGTAATAGTGTTATAAATCCAGTAAATTATTTGTAATGTATTGACCCTCCCGCTTCTCACCCTATTTGATTGATTTTTTCAATCCTCATCCTCTTACCTGTCAAGTTACAGATTCCAGTTACTACTTGCTTTTAATTATCATAAGTCCCCGGGGGTGTTCTGCGCCTTGACAGTTTAAAGACATACTTTAAAAATTTTTAGGACTAAGTGAGACATTTTTTCTACAATAAAAAATGCTTCGCTTAGTCCCAAAAATCAGTGACCGATTCATGGTGCTGATAAAAAAAACTATATTTATCACTGATTTTAAGATCATCCTTAGCTTCTTATTATTAGATCTCTAGAATAATTCAAAAATTTGCTTACTTTTTCAGATTGAATTAGGGGCTACCACAGTAAGAGTCGGATCAAATATATTTGGAGCTCGACCGCCAAAAAGAACAACTATTAATTGACATTCTCAGCATACATTCCGAATCTCGCCCAATGGAGCTCACAGCGTTGCGAGCACACTAAAAGTCGTATAATTTCGTGCTTAGACTGCTCACACAAACTGCTGTGACAGCATCAATGACGTGACGAATAGTTTTTCCAGTGCTCAGAAAAATAGCGTCAGCACTGTGAGCACAAACGTCAATGTCAAAAAAAGATTTGGTTTCTTTAATTTTCTTTTCAATATTTTCAGTAGTAAACTTCTGCAATAATAAGTAGGTATCATAGAACAATGATATTGTTAAATCACAAACAATTTTTAGGTTGTTTTTATGTCAGATGTCAGTTATTTTATGTCCTTAACTAACAAAACGTTTCAAAATGATATCACACAAATAGCGTTGTGAGCGCGAATAACATATCGGGTACTTTTTTGAGCCTATTTTAGAGATTTTTAATACCCTTATTGCGTGTATAATGTGTAAGCATGTGCGTCGTTTGTTGCATAATACCTACTTAGCTTTTTGTTGTTTATTTTAGGACACTAAATTGTTATATTATCTGTTGGTCTTCCGAACAAATAAATAATAACTGAATATAACCCTAACTACAACCTAAGGACTTAAGTTGAATAACGTGTTAAACTTTCGCGAGCGAATGTATGTCGCAGCCATATCGCATATCACGCCGTATTACAAAAAAGCTGCGCCCCGGATTGAAAATGTAATGTAATGCGGCTAACTCACGTTCAGACGGCTCAGTTTTTTGTTTGTTTGTTAATCTGCAATCAGTCCCTGGTCTATAATCAGATACTCTGTATGTTTCGACTTTGCAGAGCACCTCCCCACTGGGACGCGACTCTTCTCAATGTATACCAACTAACCCGCATGGGGCCAGCGTGGTGGTGTTATGGTCCAAACTACTCATGTGTTTCTGCCATATAAGATACTCTGTATGTTTCGACTTTGCAGAGCACCTCCCCACTGGGACGCGACTCTTCTCAATGTATACCAACTAACCCGCATTGGACCAGCGTGGTGGTGTTATGGTCCAAACTACTCATGTGTTTCTGCCATATAAGATACTCTGTATGTTTCGACTTTGCAGAGCACCTCCCCACTGGGACGCGACTCTTCTCAATGTATACCAACTAACCCGCATTGGACCAGCGTGGTGGTGTTATGGTCCAAACTACTCATGTGTTTCTGCCATATAAGATACTCTGTATGTTTCGACTTTGCAGAGCACCTCCCCACTGGGACGCGACTCTTCTCAATGTATACCAACTAACCCGCATTGGGCCAGCGTGGTGGTGTTATGGTCCAAACTACTCATGTGTTTCTGCCATATAAGATACTCTGTATGTTTCGACTTTGCAGAGCACCTCCCCACTGGGACCCGACTCTTCTCAATGTATACCAACTAACCCGCATTGGGCCAGCGTGGTGGTGTTATGGTCCAAACTACTCATGTGTTTCTGCCATATAAGATACTCTGTATGTTTCGACTTTGCAGAGCACCTCCCCACTGGGACGCGACTCTTCTCAATGTATACCAACTAACCCGCATTGGGCCAGCGTGGTGGTGTTATGGTCCAAACTACTCATGTGTTTCTGCCATATAAGATACTCTGTATGTTTCGACTTTGCAGAGCACCTCCCCACTGGGACGCGACTCTTCTCAATGTATACCAACTAACCCGCATTGGGCCAGCGTGGTGGTGTTATGGCCCAAACTACTCATGTGTTTCTGCCATGTAGGAAGGCCTGTGCCCAGCAGTGGGACGTATATAGGCTGGTGATGATGATGATATCTTTTAGTTGAATTGGTCAAAGACCATAGATTGCTTCAGTCTTTTACTGTATGTTGGTTTAGTGAGAGTATATGCAAGGGGATTAGGATGATTTTAGTCGGCTTGTATTAGCAATATATCTAGAGTCTATGCATTGTATAAAGCGCACCCAACGTTTAGCCGCATTGCCAGCAAGAAGCAATGAACCATGCGAAGCCCGATTGTAGAATCTGTTATTTATTTATTCATTTATGTACACACAAAAGACTTAAAAATAAAACACATAAAACAGTTGAGTACAAAGGCACTGCTTATTTCAAAAGAAATCTCTACCAGCAGACCTGCGACAGGAATACGGGAAAATAAAAGTGGACACAGTGTGTGGTTATATATATATACCCAACAAGAAAATGTGGATGAATAATAAATAATACACATATAGTTGTTTGTTATCTGTATATGCAAATCGTCTAGTACTATTATTTAGGTGATTGGTAGGTTCAAGGTTATTTTTTATGACCACCCAAATAACCAAAATGATTGCGGTTTCAAGTGGTTATAAAAAATCCTTGGACCTACCAATCAGACAAACAATCTTCCTAATTTACTATTTTCACAAATGATATCAATGGTTGAACTTCTAAATTCAATATTTTTACCTTGCTTCCAAAGCTGCGTTCGACGACAACCCTGTTTGTATTTGGGGGTAACTTCACTTAGCCTTTAATTTTTTCACTCCGATTGTAATCCGCCTGATCGTTAGGTAGCCGCATTTCATTATAGCGACATTTTTCAATCCGGCGCGCCTTTTTGTACCCGGCGTGTTTTATGATATTGCTGCGACATATGGAGATTTTATTGAAATAAAACCAGTTCACCGAATTACAAGTCGAATATAAAATAATAATGTAACGAATTAATTATTATTACTCTTAAATGTCTAGCGTCCTGTATGTATTGTATTTAACTATGTAATTACATTTGTGAGGAAAATAAACTAAAATTAGTTATAGTATTGACTAGTTGCCGACCGCGACTTGCCTGCGTGGATGAGAAGGACATAGGATAATAGCGATAATCTCGCTCCAAAAAGTGTCCTATGTCCTTCTCATGGTCTTTAACTACATCCATACCAAATTTTACCTATAACGGTTCAGCGGCTTAAGCGCGAATAGATAACAGACAGACAGTTAGTTTGGCTTTTATAATATTAGCATAGATTACACGCGAGCTGAATTAGTTAAAGTAGTTTTATTTCAGATTAGTTACTTGATTGTTATTTTAATATAATATATTAATGTTATAATAAAATTTTAAAAATTTCATAAATACGCTTTTATTTTACTTTTTAGTACTTAACTGGACATTTTTAACTTATCTTTTATTTTATGTAAACCTTAGGTAAAAGCGTTAGCAGTGTGCAACAACGTACAATGGTACCGGTCGGGAACAGAACTTTATATTCTCTTCTTCTTCTCAGCCGTTCTCAACTATTTTGGTGTAGGCCTCCTTCAAATACGCCATATAGCTCGATCTTGCGCTTCTTGCATCCAATTCATCCCTGCAGTTCTCTTCACGTCATCCTTCCATCGCATCTATGGTCTCTAGGTCGTTTCTCGCGCCAAGGCCTCCATTCCAAGACCGTCTTCCTTTTTGAGCCATGCTTACGGGCTATGTGTCCGGCCCACTGGCATTTAAAGTTTGCTATTTGTTTAACAGCATCACTTACTTTGCTCTTTAAGCCAGGTGTTAGTCTTGTGGTTTATATTTTACTACTATGTTTTACGTTATTCGCAGTTCATACGAATTATCAAGTATTTCGCAATTGAAAAGGCGAGTGTTGAGAAAAAAATCAGAGGGTTATTATATCCCAAGTTCTTGATGGCTCAGATGGTTACGAGTCATATAGGAAAATAATTATAGCAATAAGAAGTTAGAGCAGTTATCCGGATTGTAAAATGTCGCGGGTCGGTCCCCGGACCGTACGTGAAGTATATTTTAAACATTTATTACAATGTTAAAAATAAAATGAATAATGCTAAAAAACACTATATAATATTTTAATCTCTATTGATCATATGTATTCTATTTGAAATCCGACAAGGTTTTGATCTGGGGCTAAGATAATGTTAAAAATCTTACAAGTAACTTGGCTGTTTGAAATGGATTCCTTTGTCTACAAAGCAGAAATAAAAAAAAACTTTTCATGTGACAGCTGTCGTTAATTGACATTTATTTGTGATCTGTGCATCATTTGTAGTGAAGCGAATCCCATGTAACGTTTTTTTGTTACGCAGGCGTGGATAGAAAGTTGTAAATTGATAATAGAAATATATGCAATTAATGTTCTTGTTTGTTTAATTAATGTTCACTCGTCTTTTATTCAAATATTTTTTTTTGTCACCACAAATAATTTAATTGTGAGCATAAACTACGTCGGAACGGAACACGGAATCATCTCAATTTTTTTGTGTCAGCGTGAACAAGTTTCTGAAGAGTTCATCCCGATTTGAAAGTTTTGATGCAAGGCCGAGCAGCGAAATAATGTGAGTTTGACTTTATTATGCCCACTTAGTAAATTTCACGATTGAGGAACACTTAATGTGAATATTTTAACTTTTAAAAAAAGTTAATTTGTCAGAGTATCGTCATAAACCAGTATCTAAAAGTACCTACTCTGTTCGTCTTCATAGTACACAATCCTGGTAATACACATTCCAGGTTCCACTATTTGTTATAAACTAGTAAGATTGGCAAGTCGGTTTTAATTTTAGTTAAAAAAGGTAGAAGAATTTCATTTGTTAATTTAACATTTTAACTCTCTAAATGAAATTTTACTCCGTAAATCAACCTTTAGTCCAATAACAGCCCTCCAGCAGTACCTCAACAATAGAATATCTATTGTTTCCTGTCTTGTGGGTACCTCACAATTTGCTATATATGTTTGTAATTATGTTTTTAGTTCTTGAATGCTCAGTATGAGTAATTTTTTTGAACATTTCATTAAATATTTTGGTTATTTAAATTTTATGTTATCTTTATTTAGTAACAAGTTGCAAGCAAAACATATATTGAGCATATAAAACCTATAGTTGCTTAGATGTCTGTTATTGTCAGTATGATAGTTATTTTTTTGCCACAGAAACACAAAACTGCAGTTTTAATTGGCTAAAATCTTATGTAAAGTGAAGTTTTATCATATGGACATAGTTTGACAATATTAGTGCTAAGATTCTTATGAAAATTGACCTGTTTGTGACCAATTCAAATGGATGATATTTGTTGCATACCACATGACCTTACATTGTACTCTGTGAAAATTCTCACAACATTTGCAAATTACTAAATTACATTAACATTCTTTTACTAAAAGTTTAAATATAATAGTGATGCACATTAGTTGTCACTGTTAAAGTAAAATAAACTTGATTTCATTATAATTAGTAATAATTAGTACTTATTCTCAATAATGTTGCTGATATAGTTATGGCATTAACAATTGTTAATTAAATTTCAATTTTACCTGTAGAGCCACACATACCAGACATAATTATATAGTCTTGCTGCAGTTTAACCAATTACTTACATCCTTGTATTAAGTATAATAACAATAAGCTGTACCTTTGTACATTTTTTTTTTCAAATATTTTTTCCTTTCTTTTATTATTTGTGAACACTAATTGTTAAATGATAACATATTTCATAAATAAATAATATCTACATAATGAACTTGTCATCTGGCTGATGATGAATGAATTATTATATATTAAATTTAAATTTAGTTTTATATGAAAAAACAAAAACAAATAAAAAAAACAAATTACAAAAATCTATGACCCACAAAAGGTGAAATATACTACTATAATCAACATACCTAGCAGGGACCATTTATTTGTATAGTTAAAAACTGACTGACCTACATTAAAGTAGGTAAGTGTATGCACCAATTTTCCGATAGTAATGTTATGTCAATATAAAATTGGATCAGTTTTGAATTGATATAACGAAAGCTACGCAACTGGAGCTGTAGGTATAACCTACGAATTTCTTCACTGCTTTCTTTCCTTCTCCAACGTTTTTATAGCAACATTTTTCTCACCACTCTTTGAAGTTAATGCCTCTAATGAACCGAAAGAATATTTAAAAAAATATTTTTATACTTCTAGTTAAGGCGAGAAAGCTATTTTAATCACATTTTAATGTTAATGTTTTCTGTCTTTAAAGCCCGATTTTAGCGAAAGGAGCCTCTTAAGTAGTATTTTTTTTAATGATTATGAAAGCTGAGGGTATGGTGCATTTTTAAGGGCTACTTAGGAACCATGAAGTCACCTGTTTAGATTATTAATTTAAAGTTGAAAATTTAAGTCATAATTCACCGAACATAATTTTTTCACTTTGGATCAACATTTTCACAACTTTCATTAAAGTTACAAAGCTAATTATTTTATGCATAAAAGTAAAACTCATAAGGAATCAGTTGCAAAAAAAAATTACGTAAAAGTCTTCTTTTTTTTTTAATTTTTTTTAAGTCAGGTTGAAAATTCATAAAAAAATTCATAAATTTTTTTTGGACGTCAATGTTCTGGCCACCTGTACATTTATTATATTAAGTCCCTTCGCTCGGCGTGCCTTTTGGCAGTGTGCTCTATCAAGAGTTGCACTCCTGCAAAAGGGACCTGCGGATAGTTTCAACTCATTCTCCCATCTCTGATGCTGCCGCCCTCTGCTCCGCTTACCATCACGTGGGTTGGTGACTGGTTACATCGTTTGTTACATCAAGTACTTAGGTATTCGCCCGTATATCTATGCTTTGGATTTTATCTACTCCGCAATATCAACCTACTTCGCTTCATTCCTTTCCTTTGGCATACTCTGAGTTTGTTTCTTTGAGCTTTATTAAGGGACCATGTCTCATCCATAAATCAGGCATGGCAAGATACAGAGGTTGGATGTTTTACTCTTAATATTCAAGGGCAGGTTTTTGTTTTTCATGATCGCCTTGAGGGTCTGATATTTTTTCCATCCAGACACGATCCTTGTTTGGAGTTCTTTTTCTAGTTGATCCGTAGGAGAGATGATACATCCCAGATATTTCTATTCGTTAACATATTCTCTTCATATCTTCTAACAGATTTTGATCTTTGATTGGGTATTCGTCATAACTTTAGTTTTGTTTAATACATAAGTAAAGTTTTCTACTTTCCGTGTTCAGTGATTGCAACATTTTCTCAAGTCTCAATGATGCTTCGAAGAGTACTAGATCATCCGCGAATCTCAGATGGCTGAGCAACTTTCCGTCGATATTTAAGCCATAACCATCCCAACTGACTTGTTGAAAGATACATTCTAGAACTGATGAGAACAACTTTGGAGATATAGGGTCCCCCTGTCTAACGCCTCTTTCAATAGGGAATGCTTCTCCCATAGGCTTTATTGCCTTTCTCATAAACTTAGTTTAAAACCCAAAGTAAGGTGAAAACCTTTAGTGAAAAACCCAAGCTAAGCTTAGTTTAAACTTAGTTTAAAACCCAAAGTAAGTTTATGGGAAAGGCTTTTCATTCGTGTATAGGATTTATTTTCAAAAGAGTTTTCCAAAAATCAATAAGTACTTAATTAAATAATTTTATTTTCAATTTGTCGCCTAAATTACACGCGCGTGCTCTATTGTTGTCTTTTTTCCTCACGTTTAGAAATGTCCATTTTATGAGGTATCGACTTAAAAGTATTTTACGCCTTAAAAAGATGCAGCTAATGTTGAAAAGCGACTCGTGGAATATTTCTAGCCATGTAGTAGATACGTACCTATTAATTTCTTTTATGTGTAACGTTTATTAAAGGCCGTAAGAGTATCACTTTCCACTTTCTAACAATTTACGTGACTTGCTTAATGGATATACACATGTAAAGGAGGGCTCGATTTTTCACACGTCGAGCTTTTCGGTTTTTGTTTATGCTGCAGGCGCATACAATCAGGTACAATCCTGGGTTTTCTTCAAGAACTTATTAACTACTTACTATTTTCCGTGGTTGTCGGTTATCGCTCCAAAAAGTTACCTATATTGTCTCCATGGTATAGATAGACTATAGAGTATACATAGCTTAGGATTACAATATTATTATGAGCTACTTAAGTGCTGCATTAATTATAGATTGACATGGCCTGCACAGTGGATATGATAAGCTTAAAAAATATGAAATGTAATTTTTTTCCAATTAAACACAATATTAAAATTATAAATTACTATGACAAAAATTATTGCATTTACACAATATCAAATTTCTATATTGACAAACACCGGATTAATTTGCGTTTAAATATTTGTGCCTTATCAAAAATGTCGCAATTTTTCCTAAACCAATATACCTACTGTCCTTTATAATAGCCTGTTGATAGTGGTGTAATGACCCACGTTACTTGTAAGATCGACCAATACAAAATAGGACAATATTCTGTTAGAACGAGGAAACCTTTTTTTAACATTGAGATTTATAGATTAAACAAAAGCCGGACAATCCAAATCATTGGCAACAATTTTATGGATAAACTTTTGACCTGAAATGAGTTGTCAATCCTGCAGACTAAGCCTTTTATAGTCATTCATCACCACCAGCCTTTATACGTCCCACTGCTGGGCACAGGCTTTCCTGCATGGTAGATATACACTAGGAGTTTAGGACGTAACTCCACCACGCTGGCCCAATGTGGGTTAGTGGGTTGAAGCGGTTGCAGTAACAACCGGGGCCAACAGCTTAACGTGGTGGAGCACGGAAGAGCTCGAGATTAAAAATTTTGAGTGACACATCAGGGATCGACCATGGCGAAAGTTGCTTTGTTTTCGTAATCGAAGCCAGAGCGCTCAAACCCCTACGCCACCGAGCTCCTCAATCATGTTATAGTATCTTAATCTATTCAAATAAGATGACTTATTGGATCTATTTTAGAATTAGTAGGTACTTAGTTTTACTAAAAAGTTGAAGAACTTCTATTGAGAATTGACTCAAATATTTTCTGTATAACACAGCGGTAATTACAATAGAACTTTGGGGAAAACATTGGCTAACCGCATCATTGTCTCCACCAATCCGTCACACTGGCAGCGGCTATGTCAACAAGCATTTGCACGTAACTTCTTTTTCCCAGTTCCGTTGTCGTAATAGTTACGAACACTTTTGCACTCATCGGACGAGCGATCATGGTCTGTTAGTATTACTGTACCTGAGTACTCGTATGTTTTATACGATTAGGGTGGCAAAGCATACGTGCCGCCTGATGCTGAGTGGTTACTGTAGCCTATAGCGCTTGTAACATCAACTGCCTACCCTGTAAAAATCAAGACTTGGGCATAGGAGACAAGACCCTATACTCGCAACATAACGCTTCCCCCAATTCCCCGATGAGCTCTGCGACCTATCTCACCGCAGACTTCTTACTATTTTATAAAGAACGATAATTTAAGGACAATAATATAAGGAACATAACCTGAGCTTAGTAAAGCAGACTAAAGGCTTCATGCTATGAAGGTTGAACAGTGTAATCGTGCTGCAGCTTAGTCTCTTCATTCGAAGTAATTGCGTCGGATTACGTATTTCACGGCTCCGTTGGTCGCGAAGTCGCGGTGTCATTAGTGTTTCAGTTTTCTCTGTGAAATCTGGTAGTAGATAAAACACTAAGTCGAAAATGTTTCGACTTAGTGTTTTATACAAAATAGGTAGTTCGACGAAGGCTTGAGTAGGTATGAATGTAAATAGTGAACCATCAGAGAAGAAGACAGAATTTGTAGGGTTATCCCAAGTCCTCGGTAGTTCAGTGCTCAAAGCAGCCACCCGCATTGTAAAAATTAGTTCCTGCCTAAGTCATAGTATTCTGTGCCCAAATTCATGAATTTTGTTGTCTAGACAATGTTTCTGGTTTTCTACATATCAAACGTTATGTCACGCCACACATTTAAAACAAGAGGGTCTGGGTTTGATGTCATATTATGATCCCGGAGGTCTTCTAAGGTTTAATAAATTGAAGAGTGTTTTAGCAAGAATCCTATAATCCAGCTGCTTACTTCACCCTAGAAAGAATAAGCTCGCTGCTTACCTATTATATGAAAGTTTTGCCATTATCTTCTGAATATATTCAAACTCGAAACTCACAAATATTTTAAAACTACTTTATATATTTCGAAACTTTATTCATATAGGACATACCACCCTAGAAATAAATTTCTTATTATGTATTGCCAACAATCAGAATTCTTATGTATAAGAATTGGTATACCATACCATACTTGGTCTATTGATGGTTGGTTTATTTATTGATCATTGGTTTATTGATGTTAAAGTATGAATTTCATTATTTGATACACTATACTATACACCCCTTTAATACCTATCTTATGCTTCAGATAGGCAATATCTGAATGTATAATACGACAATTCTCATCCACCCAACCATTACTGTCAATCAAGTAATCGTGAGATGAAAATTATAAGTGGAAAGCGCAATCGATACTGAGTGCATAATGATCAAGTTACGCTCTTCTCTAGAATTACCGAGAAATTTCTTTCGATACTGTCAATGATTTCTTTCCGACGTAATTTTAATATTCTGCCCCGTGTTCTTTTCTAGTTTTCGGAACATCATAATTATTAGGTCTTAGTTAAACCGCGAAATTTTTGGTGTTAGGGAAGAAGAGAATTGAAATGAAGTCTATTCTATTACTTTATGTATTTGTTTTTGGTTCTTTTCCTGTTTTCTCAATAGATTTATTCTGAACTCTTGCTGTATTAATTCTTTGGATTAGGCATTTCTCAACTTATATTAAATCGTTGACTTCTTATCCTCTTAATTCCAAATTGCGAGCAAAAACTTCCAAGAGAACTCGCAACTGCTTAGCTGTTGTAAACAGTTCTGTTTGTATTAAAATTATTGAATAGTAACGGGCACTCCAGTTTTTCTAATATATTTTAGTGTGTAATCAAGAGCCGTAATCGACCACTACAAAAAGATTTTGTGGTTTTCCAAGAAAGTGTATTAGTCGATTTTCAACCTTTCGAATCTCACTGCTTGTATTGAAATTTGGCTTCGCAACTGCCGATTTTAAATTATTTAGCTTCTCTCAGTCTAGTGCTGGATCTATGACGTCATTTTTTTTTTATACAACTAGATGACATATGTAGAACACTAAAATCCATTCTTGCGAAGCATCTATTTATTGTTTTTACAAAAGATCGCTTCATCGAATGCATGTTCTTGAAACTGTAGGTCGGTTGATTACTGCGGGTTACATTAGTGATGAAGCATTCATTGGTCATACACCTTCTCTTAAGACACGAAACTGAGTTTTATCTAACGTCTGTCGTCTGTTTTTAACAGCAATTGGGTGTGCAAACCTGAGTCCGCACATCCAGTTGCTGTTAACCAACCTTCGTAGTTCGTAGCTGCTAAGTTGTATTATGCACCATCTATTTTATAATTCATCCTCTTAAAAGTTTCGTAAGAGAAAGCAACTGTTATGTTCTGTTTTTATGACTTATAAACACCACCACTCTTTGTGGCTTTGTTTTCAGATAAGTTTGATAAGTTTAGCAACAGCTCTTGTTTTTAATAACATACCATTTCAATGGAGTGTTAACTAGCGCAAATTGTTTCCACGAATTTCTTTTCGATCGTTTCACATGCTATGTTTATTAAACAGTGCCTTCTTGAAAAATGTAATTTACATCTCATGTTACAATTGATTCATTCTTTCTCCTCATTTAGTCCATGAGTCCATAACATTGTAAATTTGATCTAGATTTAAATTTTCGTTTCGCAAAATTGCGTGACTTTGATGTCGATGTTTCTCGTCACAATTTATATTTTTAGGGAGAAAGTTGGTAAGATCAAATTTTTTCAGTCAAATTAATCAGTGTCAAATTTACTTTCTGCTATCTTATTTTATTTTGCTAAGGGACTTATCTTTAATCACAACTTGACCCTGTGGGATCTTTTTTCCTCCCTTTGACACTTTGTGTTGCCTGCCCATACCTAGATCTTCCTAAGAGATTCATTCTGGTTCTCACACTAACGTAATGGATGCTCTATTTACCACATGTTTCAAAATTCGTATCGGGGAGAGTCGCATTTAGTGGCGCATGGTACTTAGTGACAAAATACCATGTGCGCGGTCCAATTGCGAAGCGACACATTTTGATCTAACCACACTACTTGTCTCGTTCCAACTTCCATTCCAACACATCGAACAGTTAACTTTAACTGTACGTCAACAATTAACCACATGGACTGTTAACTGGTCGTGAATAATTTACCGTCAATAATTGATTCTGCACGGTATCGCTGTTAATTGCATTTCAAAGAAGATTTCGGTTTGTTAACCGGGTGAGGTCACTTTACTGGTCATTAAATCAGTTTCTAAATTGAAGCTTAGGAAATAAATGCACAGAACTGGCGAATAACTAAAGCCTACACAGTAAATATAAAATCCGAAATATTAAGATCATTTTGCCGCGATTTTCGATCGGGGCTTCCTGCTGTGCAGTTAATTCCTCGTGTAAATACTCTCATTTATTATAATAAATTAATGTAACTCCACTGTTAATGGGCTCCTCCATCCAACTGAAGTTAAGGCTTCGTGCACGTTGTTTCGGATGGCTAGCCCGTTGATTTAATGCCTAGCCCGATAGTTAATTGAACTAGACTCAATTGACGTTTAACGACTTGCCCTATTGAATGGATCATCTTATACTGAAAAGTTGTGGTTTATTGGTAGGTTCAAGGTTATTTTTTTTATGACCACTTATAACCGACATCGTTTAAGTCCTATGTGGTCATAAAAAATAACCTTGAACCTACCAATCACTCAAACAGTCACACAAAAGCTCTTCGATTAAAATGACATGCCTAGGCGTCCAATTAGATGGCTAATTTAAACCAGACGGCTGACATGACGTTCAGCCAAAACGTTAAACGTTGCGCTCAATGACTTAGCTAGTTGTACTTCAGCCGTTTGATGGATGCCGGCATTTAATCAACGGGCTAGCGGTCCAGTTAAGCGGCTGATTTAACCAGACGGCTGCGTCAGAGATATGACTTTAAATGAAATTGGATGAGAAAGATCATCTACTGCCTCAGTCCTCTAGTGGTTGAGACCGCCTTAGTGCTCTAGTGGTTGAGACCACCTACCTCAGATCTAGAGGTCCAGGGTTCGACTTCCGTGGGGGCAGAAATTGTCTGCTCGGCTTGGTGGCAGGGCTTTTCTAAGTCCGTCTGGCTGGCTACCACCATATTACGTAAGTCTGCCGTCATAACAATGATGTTAGGAGCATTGTTGTGTTCCGGCAGCTAGAGGTACCTAAGATAGCCAGTTCCTCTGTGGTTGAGGAATCCGGGTGTAGCTCGCTTCCATCGTCGGATTTATCTTCACTTACAGTCAGGGGTGAAAGGAAGGCCAAGAGTTACCCCAGTAAGATAAAAATAAAATCTTTGGGATTTTGTTCTATTAAATTAAATTTCATTCGTTTTGACTTTTGTAAAATAGTTTTTTTTAAGTAAGAAAAATGGAAATTAAATCCTCAATAAAAATGCGGCATACTCGCGAAATATCGCCTTAATTGCAAATCGACTGATGCTTTACTTCGAGTTATGACGTCATTGTGATATCTCCACCTTAACATCACGCACAAAGAAATTTAGTAACTCGCTTCTTTGTCTATGTACTCTCAAAACTTGGAATTCTTTGCCAGCACACGTTTTCCTTCCTTCCTAAAACATTGGATCCTTTAAGAGAGGCGTGAAAAGACACCTTTTAGGCTGCCAAGGTGGAGGCGGCTAGAACAGGTTTTTATGCTGCACTGTCTCCGCATATGGACTCTTCTTACCGCTTCACATCAGGTGGTGTGGTTTTGAGTCATTCGCCGTGCTTTGTATAAATTGCCTTGTATGTAACGTATTCGCGCCTTTTATTATTGCCTACCATTCTGGAGTAACGCCATTAACTTATAACACAGAGTTGAAGAGTATAATGTATGACCAGAACAAAAATAAAGACAGTGGAATTAAGGTCAGTGTGTAATCGAATGCAAATGCATCGTACCAATATTAATTGTGAGGCCATTCCAATAGGTCAAATACGTGTTGCATAATTCTATAGTTCTACTTACTAAATCATGAATTGTGGGAGTGTCTTTTAGTGTACTTCATCATCATTTCTGTCGAAAGTTGCCCACCGCTGGACAAAGCCCCCTAAAAATTGCGACTACGATTGGTCTTGTGCCGTACAGATCTAGCGGTTACATGCAAGCTTCACCAGTTAATAAATGGGAAAAATTAACGGGTATGTTATCAATATCGGCGATTACTAGAAACTCTTGGTTCTTTGCGCCTCTGCGTCTTGCTTTAAAGATTTTAACACGAAAATTACGGCTCGATTTCATTGTAAAATTATCTGCAAAGTTGATTATCAAATTGTGCTGTGGATACTTTCTTCTATACTTACATGGCAATTTAAAAGGCCGTTAGGTATTTTTATTCTGTTACTTTGTTATGTGAGGCTTATTTAAAATTATGAATATAATGATGGATACGTGCAATCCATAATAACGCGGTGACAGCACAGTCGCTAGTCGTGGGTCGTTATGTCACTTATCTCGTGACAAATTATGTCATTTCGACTGGAACCAAGCAAGTCATGACCATTGTTACGTTACTTATTGCCTGCGCTTGTAGTGCTACTTTACCAAATCCGATTGACATAATATATAATAAATCTTCAATATATTGACTGATGACTTGACATATTTCGCAATACATTAATCTATCAATTTGGATTCTTATTATTCAATATTTATTAGTAAGTAATAGACAGTAGTAGTAGACAGTAGTTTCATCACGTTCTTCCATTGTTTCTTTATTAGCTCACAAAAGACGTGTGTGTACTAAAAAATCATTATCTTCATCAAACTAAACGCCTATTGCTAGTTGCGATTGCAGCTACGTCTTTAGTAAAAGGTCAAGTTGTATTGTTTACTGTTAGTAAATAGTCTGAATGGGCTTTCCGTGCATTACTAGCGATTTATGTTATGATGTTTGATTTGTAAAGGCGTTTAAACTTTATGTTAAACTGTAAAGCATTTGTTTTCTAGCACGCTTCGTTTCAAAAGTTTTATTTTATTGTGCTATGGAAATTATGGAATTGTGTACAAAAATACTACTTTTTCTAATTATTCTCCAATCACAACTTTGGTATCTTGACTGCTACTGCCCCTCGGTTTTTTTAGTAGTGTGTCATAGTTAATTTCGAGCTTAGTAAATATTTTCTCCAGGATATCACTAAACTATTGGACTCGTATTACTTCCCTTATAAAGTGCTAAAGGAAATGGTTGATATATATAGACTTATCTTCCGTATGTCAGTAAAATGAGGAAATGTTGGTTCTCTGAGAAATGCTCGTTTGCATTCTAAATGTTTTTTATCTCTGTGTGTCTGAAGCATGTGGAAACCTTTATTCGAACTGGTTGTGTAACTACCGGGTTTCTTTGGTATCATTTGCATATACAGGGTGGTGCTGTCAATGCGACAATAAATTTAAACATGGGCTATATTAGTCCATAGAAATGGTTTGGAAAACGTTGGCAGCATTATTTCATACAAATGTCATGAAATTATCAAATGAATACGATATTTTTGAAAGTGGCAAACCATTTGTATGGATTAATAGAGCCCATGTTTAAATTTATTGTCGCATTGACGGCACCATCCTGTATATTCATTTAGATTTAATATGCAGTTTAGTTGTATGTTGACATTTTATTTTACTTCTTTTAAAAATCTAAGCCTAGTGGCCGCTCGTGTCTCCTCTTTTTTGGATGTCCGCTATCGCACCAAAAGGCAGCCTATGTCCTTTCTCAGGATTTAATATATCTGCATGCCCATCATGTAAGTCGGCTTACGAGCTACTTTCGTCAAGCAAGTTCAGACATTAGACAGTACGGAATTAAATATGAATTGTCCATGAACACTTTGTGAGCGATGGCTTCAACAGTTGATTTGACATTGACAGTTGATACCAGCCCTAATTGATATTGGGGCTGCCATGATTGGCAAACTCCCTGAGAGTGGACAAACGTTGGTCTCAATCTCTTGGTCTGAGAAAAATAAAGGGATACGCGTTTTGTCTCCTGTTACTTGGACAAAAGTGTTGAAGAGAGATTTTGTCTATTACTACAAGTGCAGAAGGCGCTCTTTTGTTTGTGAGGCTACACCCTATCTGGAGGATTGAAGTCGTATAGGTAATTTTCCAATTTATTGTCTTCGTGACATCGCTTGTTCTTTATAATTATGGTACTTGCGATAAGCTACATAGATAAAGTGAGATCGAGATCTCAAAGGGAAATTTATTTTAAAAAAAATATTCCATATCTTCCACAACGCAATATAGCAAGTTTAAAACTTCTAACAGCGCATAGTGGGCAGCCATGCTTACCGTACCGCGACGGGAATCAAACGTAGTACGTCCGTTACGGCAGATGTGACGCACTTGACCATTGCCAAGGTTGGTGGGGTGATTTGGGTTATGGGCGTGTTTAGGGTCAGAAGCATCTTTTGTTAGAAATTTAATGTTTATATTTCAATGTAACGGAGTGGAGACAAGCATAACGATCCTTTTGGGAGTGGCCAATCAGCTAGGAGCTCGGCGTAGTTGTGGTTCTAGCTTCCAGCACTCTTGTTTCTATTAGGAAAACATAGCAACTTTCGCCATCTCGGATGGGTCAATCATAATTTGTGATCTCGAGCTCTTCTGGCTTCGCCAAGCACGTTACACCGTTGGTCCCGGTTGTTACTGCAACCGCTTAAACACACCGATCCGCAATATGTTGTGTAGTGGTGTTATGGTCAAACTCGACATGTGTCTCTCTCATGTAAGAAGGCCTGTGCCCAGCAGTGAGAGGTGTATCGGCTGGTGATTGATTTGACCAGTCAGTAATAGATAGATAGGGACGGTGTGCGGAGGTTAGAGCGCTTTGTAAATGTAATTTACACATTCGTTTCACGTCATGCTGATAAAGATTCGTACTTTCGAAGTGGTAAGTACTTTCCATTCAAATTCTGGGCACATGATCGTTTTTTACAATAGATTGTTTTTAACAAGCATACAATCTGCTTGATGAAAGCTTTTGGTGAAAACTCAAGGATACTCAAGCGATGCCCACCCTGTAAAAATCACCATAGGAGACAACTTATAACATTAATTTTGTAGGGTTGTATTTATTGTTGCGGTGAGGAAGGTTGCCAGAGGAAATGTTCTTTCAGCAGCAGAAAGACTTCGTATTTTCCCATAGAATGGTTTTTTAGAGTCACAGTAAGATATTTATAGGATAGGACATAAGTAATGACTTCAGATATAGCGGTAGGTACATGACTAGATTACCCGTGTGGGGCACAAAACTCAGCTCGCCTCGGTTGATGGTACCCACCCACCACCATCTTACCTAAGTCTGCCGGCATAACAATAATGTAACCAGCATTGTTGTGTGAGGAATCCGGGTATGTGGTTGAGGAATCCGGGTGAAGGTCGCTTCCATCTTTAGCCTTAGTATGACGTGAGATGAAGGCCAAGAGCTAACCAGTTAAGAATAAAGAAATTAACAGTCACCTGCACATTAATTACCCTTATTACAAGAAACTAATATTCATTCTTCAAACGCTGGGTGTTTCGTTTGATCTGGTCGCTCTTAGTAATTAAGACACGCACCTTATTAATTAAGCATTAATCAATGTCATAGCAATTATTTTGAGTTGAATTCGCTTAATTGTTTATGTTAACAATGAAATCCTTTTCAATAGGGATTCGTGAAGATAATTGCTTGTCAAAGTTTGTATCATCTCTCAGCTTAATTAATTTTTACTAGCAACTAATATACTATTACCCCACCTGCAACGATAATATATTTAAATTTGATTTTGTATGAAGGATTCTAGGTACTAAATCCTATAAGGGGTTAATATTAAATAACCCAAATAATAACTCTCTTGCATTGGTTCTTGTCACATTCCATCAATAGATTTACTAGGTGGGAGGCTCGTCCGTCTAGGTATGTGTACCTTTCTTATTTCGGCCGTAAAGCAGTACACTGTGTTTCGGATTGAAGGGAAAGGTTGCCAGTGTAATTACCCGGCATGGAAGGCATTTCATCTTAGGCCTCAGGATGACATCGCACCTGCAATACCAAGTGACGTTTCCCTTGTTGTTGCGGGTGTCTACAGACGACGCTCCACTTACACCACCAGATGGGACGTCAGCTTGTTTGTCATCTAGTTGTATAAAAAAAAACATAGATTGTACTTGCATTTATAAGCTTTCTGTGTTTTTCTTGTTGACTTACCTCTTTTAATTTAGACAGCACAGTTTCAAGGTAAGCTACCCTACCAAAAACAATAAGCTAGATAAATAAATAAAGCTAGATAGTAATATAGCGATATATTATTATCACTCAATAAATAAAAGACTAGCTTTCTCAAGTAGAATGTGATAGCAAGTGTTTCGACATGAATTAAACATTGCTCGCACTACAGTTGATCATGTATGGGGAGAAATCTAGCTGTATGCTCATTTGTCAGGGTTTTATTCATGACATCACACGTACCGCAATAATAGGAAATAGAGGAAATTCTTTTGGCAGTCAATACATTTGTTCCTACAGTTTGTAATGATGATGATGAAGATTTATGGTTTATTTTATTATACAAGGTGTTTGGTATATGGTATAACAGGCGCCTAACCATGTTAACATAGTCATATATAAATGCTATGGTATTATCCAAAATTCAAAATTATAAAATTATTTTTTAAAATTCCCATACATTTTGTTTTACTGACTAAACTATTTGTATAAAAAAAATTGAAATGTATTTTTAATTTTTTTATACAAAGCACGGCAAATGACTCAACACCAACTGATGTGAGGCGGTAAGAAGAGTCCATATGCAAAGACAGCTAGTCCAGTTAAGACACTGCTGTAGCCGCCTCCACCTTGACAGTCCAAAAGGTCCTTTGGACTCAAAGGAACTGCTTATTCCTAAAAGAAAACTGTTCCAGCAGCCATACTAGGAGAATTAACAAATAATGGTAGAAATGGTGTGTGGGTGAATAATCAACATAATATATAAATAATATGTATTTATACTTATGCTTCCATAAATATAGACAAATATAACTTAAATCACATAATAATAATAATAAAACATTCTTAATTTTTGATTTTAACATTATTATAAATGTTTGAAAAATTACTTAGTGATTAAAATATAATAAAACTAGAAAAATTTCACGTCCTGAGGCAGGAATTGAACCCGAACCCTAGTTTTATTATATTTTAATTAATAATAAAACATGTAAAAAGAGTAAGTAAGTTATATTTTATTATTTTATCTTAGATATAACTTATTTAATCCTTTAATACCCAGACGGCAACATTAAAATTCAATTGTGTCTGGTTTATCGGGCTTCAAAGGGAAATAAATAGTGTACGGGACCGGTCTGACTGAATAGTCGATGACGTAGATCCCTTGCACGCTATAGGGGGTGGTCTTGCCGAGGAGTGGCGAAATAAGAAGGCCCGTTGTTGTTGGCTTTGCAGTCTTGAAGAGCAGGGAGAGGTGTTTCGATGTTGTAGGAGTAGTTGCAAGTATGTTCTATCTATCTCGAGTGCGATCGTAAGCAATGCGAATTTTTAACCGACTTCAAAAACGAGGAGGTTCTCAATTCGGCCGGTATGTTTTTTTTTTTGTTCTATCTATATATGAAAATTTTGTTCTATCTATATATGAAATTAAGCTATCGCAACTCGCGACGTCCTCCGCGAGAGGACGACACCTCTTCCTACTCTTCATAAAACTGTAGTAAATATGTTTATTTATGAAACTATATACATCTTATCCTAATATTACAAACTTTTATACTAAAAATAACAAAAACACATAACACTATTAACGCACTAACTATTTACAACACATCATTTTTACTATCGCGAACAAATAGAAATATTTATTTAACAAAATTGCAATAATAATTTTAGAAACTTAACGAAATTGAAGAAGTAATTTGATCCGCTTTAATTTTTTTAAATCTATATTCTATCCAAAATTTAGTACTCCTCAATTTGACAGTCCTTTATAGATTTGTCGTTTATATTCAGGCATGCAGTTGTTCAAGGTGACGTTATATATACTACATGCTATGTACGTTAACACGTTAACGGATAGGTTTTCTAAGTCTGATTTGACCTTTGTCAAGTTTTAAACAACCGGATTTTGTCGCGACTAGTCATGTTTGTTCACATAATTTCCTTTTTCAACAAGAATTGGCATTCCATTAAATAAATTGGCTTACCGTAACTATTGTCATAGGTTTTTTGTTATTAACAGTAATCAAATTTTTAGCCGACTTCAAAAACGAGGAGCTTCCCAATTTGGTTGGTATGTTTTTCTCTCTCTATGAATGTAAACCGTGATTGATTTCTGATCCGATTTACGTGATTCTTTAATTGTTCGATGCGGAATAGTTTCCATTTGGTCCTATAAAAATTATTTAAAAGCGATTGGGTAATTTGGTTTTAAATCAAATTACTGGAATAATTAAGTCGTCTATGTATGCGAAATTGCGAATTTTTGCTGTCCTATGACTTTTTAGAGAAACAATATATGAAAATAATTATCACAAAAATTGTGAATCCAAAAAATTTTAGGGGATAAGTACCTACATAAATGTATTTATTTTATCCTTTTTAGTATTTTGAAGTCGGTTTTTATTTTTATTGGGTACAGAAATATTAATCCAAAGAAATTTACATAAAGATGTGGTTTTCTGATCACATACTTCAAGAATAGTATGACAATAGCTTTGACATTGACTTCATAATCTTTTATTCTCAACTGCACAGCCTTTTTAATATGAATCAAGCTTTAAATCAACATAGACTGTAAATCCTGTGTAATAAGAAACATTATTGAATGATAATATACACTGCTGATATTCACTAATAAATAATCTAGTGGTTCGTGCTATTTATCCACTGATCAATCACGTAATGTAATTATTGCTTTAATTTGTACCTTATAACAGCGATAAAACACAATTTAGTATTTTTGTAGACTCAGTAAGTCAGTGTGAGATTGGGTCAGCTAAATCTTGCGTGCGCGTTATAATCTTAATAGTTTTCCTGATAATGAACTGTATTGTTTTCAATATACGGTTTAGTTTTCTTCAGTCTCGTAAATGCTGTAAGTGTCTTGTATTAAGGCATCGCAATGAAAATTGTATCACTTTCACTACTAAATAGTTTTTGAATGGATAATTATGGTGATTTTCTAATTATTTGTCCATCAACGTCAATTAAGTATACCGTAAGCTAAAAAGGTGCTTATAAATATGCGTGTACAGTTTAGTTTTTGGGTGCAATGAATTCATTATTAGCGCCGTAGATAATGCGATTAGACGTGGGTAATTTATTAATTGATACCTTGCGTTGCTTTTGCCACAGAATTTATTCTTTGCTTTTGCTTAGCGAGGGATGAATGAAGATAGACAGGTCCGCTCATTAATCATAGTACACAGTCATGCGGTTTTATATTTACGCTATGGTTGGGTATGGTAATATCTATTTTTGATTGTTTCGATCCACCCAAGCTATTTTATCGTCTATTATTGAATGCAGATCGGTATTTTTTTAAAATAAAATTACAGGTTTTTAATCTTCTATCTATTGACCGCTCTTCGATGTTATTCTGATAAGTCTTCGCCTTTGGCACCACCCGAGAGGAAAGCGTCAGAGGCTCTGGACTGAGCCAAGATCGACAAAGAATAAATGTTAACAAAACTCTTTGCTTTTTGTATGAGTGAAGAGAAGAGCAAGAAAGGAAGCGAGTGAAAGGGACAAACCTATGCAAAATGACATTTGGTTTGTTTGCATTGATTCTTTAGCTAACTTGGGTCAAGTAAAGATTCTATCGTACGATTCTTAGGTACAGTATTTTAGCTTTTACATAATTATCACATTTTCTTTCATTGCAGATTTTCTTTCGAGAACGGCGCCGGCGTGTGAAACAATTGACAAGAGCAGCCTACGATCTGCGGTCTTCCACAATGGACGTGTCCCACGGGCTCAATGGTAGAAAATCAGATAAAAAGAACAATTAACACTCGGCTGGTGTGAACAATGTGACGTAACGCCATCTAGTGGTTGATTGATGAACTAGAGTGAAAGTCGAACTTCAAAATGAAACTGAATTTGTTTAAACGGTCGATGATTTTCGCGACCTTCTTCGGCGCGTGTCTTTGTATCGCGCTGATCGTCGCGTCTTTGGGCACTATCCATTGGATTGATGCCCGGGCGAGGAGGACCTCAAACCCTTTGGAGTCGGAAGGTCGAATCAGCTTTGGACTCTTTGAGGGGCGCAAAGAGCTCAACTTCGGTTACGGATGGCGGACTCACGATTTTAGTGGTAAGTTTTAAGGACTTCAGAACTTTTGACAGTATGTAGGTTCTCATAGCAGAGTTTCCTCCACTGTCAACGGATAGTTATGCTTATGACACTGATTATGTCAAGATTGCGGTAGAATTCTCTTATTATATCTGCACTTTGATCGATAGAAGATGCCCGTTCGAACAATCTCTTATCTTAGCAACAAGTGCAAAAAGGTAGGTCTGTACCCTTGATATTGCGCCGTGAGCCAAGCATCTACTTAGACTTCGTAATCTCGAGATCTTTCGGCTTCGAGAAGCAGTTTAGCGGTTGGTCCCGGTCGTTGTTGTATTGTAACAACTTTCACCGACCAACCCGCATGGGGCCAGCGTGGTGGTGTTATGGACTTAACTCCGCATAATAATATACTAAAGAATAATATAATATTATTACACTCACACGTATGATCTAGTCTAAAATAAATATCATTAAGAGCTACTGATAAGAACACTAGATAACGGAAAAGTATAGTTGATAACTGACAGCCGCTGGGGCGTAAAGGTCTTCGAGTGGCGGCCGCGTACTGGGAGACACAGCGTTGATAGGCCTCCCACAAGGTGGACTGGGAAGCCGATAGAATCGTGCAGCGCAGGACCTATCCTTGGGGAGGCCTATGGCGGGTGTCTCTTGGCAGATATGATGATGATGATGATGCTCCATGACTCGTGAACGGATTCTGGTTTAAAAGGTCGACACGGGTAATGGCCACTCGACACCAGACGGCTCTTATGTAATATACGTCGTGAAGATAATTATTCCAGGCTAAACTAACCACACACCCTCAGGTGGTCCTATACATCTTAGTATTTCTTTTTTAATTTTTAGTAAACAGAGAAGCGCACGCAGTGGTTTGAGCGCTCTGGTTTCGGTTATGAAAACAAAGCAACTTTCGCCATGGTCGATCACGGGGTGGGTCAAACAAATTTTGTAATCTCAAACTCCTCCGTGCTTCGGGATGCACGACAACTCCCGAAGTACGCGAACTCCTCATGTGTTTCTCCTGTGTAGGAAGACCGTGCCCAGCTGAAAGTATACAGTGTGCTACAAAAATCCAAAATAAAATGTAAGGGGGTACTTGTGTTTCTTGTCAACAGTTATCTGAAAGTTGGACACCTTTCACGCCATTTTTATTTTCCGATAATATTAATAAACATATTGACCCGACAAAATGTGTACTATCGCGTATCGTACGGCAAACACACACTCTACCCGCGCACATTATACTACGATAATCCCCCCGCAACCCCATAATATCAAATTTTATTACGGAATTCTGTAACACTGGGCCTAATTCTGAAGACACACTTTAATTCTAAATTTAAGTGCAGTATATGTCATAGGAAAAAGAAAGCAAGAATCTGTTTAGGGAAGTCACTAAATTTAGGTAGATTTCAAAGAAACTATAGATAATTTTAGACTGCATGTACGGAGGTGCCTCCTAAACACTGCATTTTATCACGTTCAACAAGGTCGAAAATTGAACGCACGTGTCTGAATCTTAAATTATATTACTGCCATCCTTTTCGTATTCATTTTGAGAGAAAGAGGTGCACTGAACTTAAATTTAGATTTAGCATGTGTTGTCCAGCATTAGGGCCACTGATGAGATATGTGATGACGTGTTCCAGTTAAAGCCGGCACACACCCGGCGCGTCGCTGGGCGTGGTGTGGCACGGCTGGCCAGCTGGGCGCTGCGCTGATATCGGCGGGGGGCGCGTGCGTCCTCGCCGCGCTGGGCTCCGCGGCCAGGACCAAGTGTTCTCCCAAACCGCTGCTTATTGGCAACTCCTTGGCGGGTAAGCATTTGGAACCTTCACCGTTACGGCCTTATTAATAAAAATTTTATTCCTTGGGTGCCCTTTTGATCGAGTTACCTTAAACGAAAGATGCCAATGAAGGCGTTATACATGGGTGCTACACATGGGATTTGCCGAAAAAGCTGTTTGCCCTAAATGAGAAATGCCTATGAAGCATCATGCCTGAAATTGACTAAGAAGCAGATTGCCTGAAATTAAATTGCATGTAAAGCAGTTTGCCAGAAAAACAAGATGACTGAGAAGGCTATTTACCCTAAACGAGAGATGCCGATGAAGCAGCATGCCTGAAATACAAGATAACTGAGACTAGGTATGTTATTCACTAGTCTGTGAAATAGAGAAGGGAATGGCAAACCGCATTATTTCTCTCAAGACAGTTGTTGTCTGTGGACAATGATGGCACCAGTTTTTGGTTCAGCCCCAAATAGCTTGGCGAGAGGACGGGAGTAAAGCTTTGGTGTTATTTGCTTTGTAGGCATTTAGCAATTTAGTTATTTTGCTTTTTAGGCAGCGACTTGAGGCAATCTGCTTCTTAGTCAATTTCACATTTCAGACATGCTGCTTCATAGGCATTTCTCATTTAGGGCAAACAGCTTTTTAGGCAAATCCCATGTTTAGGTATAACGCCTTCATTGGCATCTTGCGTTTAACTCGATCAAAAGGGCTTGGGTGATCTGCGGAATATCTTATTTATGTTTTATCATATTTTTTACATGTGATATTCGCTATGTGTAAGAACAAGGAGTTTTTAACGCCGTGGTGGTAGGCCCGTGAGCGGATAGTCAGGTATAGGTTCCGGCAAACATCTTGAACAATTTCACAGATAAAAATAACATGCGCAGTTGCAATATTTAGTACAAAATCTTTTACTGCGCTGGTTTTTTAAACTAGGAAATTGTTCAATATGTTTATATGTTTGCTGGGATATGTACCACCGCCTTTCCTATCTCGGCCGTGAAACTCTACATACCGGCCCACCATCTAGTGACTGGTAGAAAAGATGTAATAATATGATTTAAAAAAGATTGACCACACTTGTAGTTATCTACCAATCGAAATTTGAATGCCTGACTAGGGTACCACCAAAAAAAATCAGCACTCGCGTCTATAAATAACTTTGCTCCCTAGTTGAAAAATAACTATTCCCGTTAATAATATAAAATTATTATTTTTTAGTCATCGAACACAAGGTACAGATCTTCATATATTTTAGCTAAGAATTGATTGATTGAAGAACAATCTCGATCACTTCAGCTTTAAAAAAACCGAATCAAAATCGGTCGATTCGTTTAGGGGGCTACGATGCTACAGACACACACCGACAGACACGTCAAACTTAAAACACCCCAAAACGCAAAGAAGTTATATAAAACCCGTGTTTCTCATATTTCAGTGCTCTTCACCCTGGGAGCTATATCAGTGTGGCTGACAGAATACTTCCTAAGGCTCCAACACAATGTTATGTCTGATGAAGACCTCGCAAACACCTGGTCTTCGGACGGCTTGGCTGAACTTGGCCTGTCTTTTTGGTAAGCAAAACACTGTTTCCTTAAATCTTCAATTTGGACTTTTTAAAGCTAGAGTGAATAGGCACCTTCTGGGTAAACAGTAAAGTCGACAATAGAGCATCCATATCATCACTTTAGATTTTAACCGCATCTGTGGTGGGTAGAGGTCCGGGGTTCGATTCCCGTGGGGACAGATTTTTTTGTTCGGTTAGGTTGGTGGGCTTTTTAAGATCTGCCTAGCTAGCTACCACCATCTTACCGAAGTCTGCGGCCATAAAATGTTAACAGTATTATTGTGTTCCGGAAGTTGGAGGTATGATAGCCAGTTCAAAATAGGTATTTTGTATTTGTATTTTAATTACTTGTTAAAATGTAATTGGTAATGGCTTATGATCATCAAACAAACCAAACCTAACCAACCTTAAAAATATAATTGATCATCAAATATTCTGATTGGTCATCTGAATACCGAAAAATTACTAATAGCTGGTTTACGTTTTTTTTTACAATAATATTAATGATATTAGTTTCATGACATGGGAAGATCCTATCTAACTGGGTGTAATTAAAAACAATATTGATTGAATTTATTGGTAATTTATTCAAAATTATTACCAATTTTATACAGAAAAAAAAATTAAACAAAAAATAAAACCGACTCCGTGCTTCACTATCTATGGTTTCTGGAAACAACTTAGCACCAACTCCAAAAATATGTTCCTAGGGGATGAGTGCCTACTTACTAAAATTTAATTATTTTATCCTTTTCAGTTTTTTGAAGTCGGTTTTATTTTTTGTTAAATTTTTTTTTCACAATTTTTAGTGATAACTTTTGAAGGTCAAAGCTAGATGGGTGACCGTGAGCTTATATTGTTTTCTACTATTGTATCATTTCACTAAAAATAGGAAAGCAAATATCCGCAACTTTACATATGTAGACGACTTAATTTTGCCAGTTTTTTTGATTTAAAAACCAAACTACCCAATGGATTTTTAAAGGGACCAAATGGGAACTATTCCGCATCGAACAAAAAAAGAATCATAAAAAAAATAAAAAAAACATACAGACCAATTGATAATCTTCTCCTTTTTTTGAAGTCGGTTAAAAAAGAAATCTTCGATTGATTAGTTGAGGCTAAAGTAAAATAAGCCGCGCTAGCTGCGTTTGTATTTTTGTAAATAGATAACTTACTTTTTCCTTTTACTATACCTATTCCCTTGAGAATATGATAAGATTATAATATAATCCTTTATTTCCCTACAGGTTGGTTGTAGCAGCTAGTATATCAGCGTTCATCAATATTGTCTGCATATTGATCGCCATGTCTGATGGTCGCGATATGGACACCATAGCCCCAGCTCTAGAAGAAAAAGTCAACGGAGCTATCATGTTGTACTAATGTGCTTTAATTTTAGTGTAATAAAGCTCAAAATTCAATGTCTGCGTCTATCAACAGTAAGCTCAAAGTTTTAAGCCATTTTAAACTGAAATCTAATTCAAAAGGACGTTATCTCCTATAAATCACTTTACGTAGAAAAAGTTAGCACTAAGTCTAGCCCCTCTAAAGAAATTAGTTATATCTTTATGAATCTCTTTCAATGTCTTTCACATTTCGAATTTTGGCTTCTAATAGCACCAGGGAGGAAAATCCGGCTCTCGTACAGTACTAAATGTACCAAATTTTGACATATTAGCTACTTTATTACCATTGTAATAAGAGTTATAATGACTGTCAATATTGGGTACATATTATTGTTCGTTACTACGTTTCGTTTTCAGTCATTTGTTTGTGAAATTTCGATTTTAATCAATAGCGCCAATTAAAATTTATGCGCACTTGCTTGTGACTCCTATTTCAAAAGAAATAAGAGTTATAATTGTATAAACACGTAGACTGTAAGAAGCATGTAATAAGTTAGTCTCTTTAATATGATGAAGGCTGAATGATAGGTTGTAAGTTTAGTATAGAGGTGATCAAGTAAACAATCCGTCCCATGTATTTTTCTATTTATATTTACGATTTAAGTATTGTTATAATGTTTTTAATGAACTTTACTAATTCCTATTTTAAATATTTTTCCACGTTCGGTTTCTTGTAATGACGAAATAATACAGGGTGGTGCCGTCTATACGACAGTAAATTAAAACATGGGCTATATTAGTTCATAGAAATGGTTTGCCACTTTCAAAAACATCTTGTTCATTTGATATTTTCATGACATTTATGTGAAATAAATAACATAACATTGACTGCATTATTTCATAGAAATGTCATGAAATTATTAAATGAATAAGATGTTTTTAAAAGTGGCAAACCATTTCCTTGAACGCCTTGTATTGACGGCACCACTCTGTATATCCAAAATTTCGGAGAACACAAAACAAAATCCGTCTAATGTATTTCTCGTTTTATATTTACTCTTTTAATATTTTATTAATATTTGTAATGAATTTTGCTTTATACATAACAATTTTTAAATATTTTAGTAGTACTATCAGTTTCTTGTAATTACTTTGACCACTGAATCGATTAGAAAATTTCGGAGACGAACATAATGAAATACCACACTTGATATAAATTATTACAATACATCTTATCTTATCTTACTATGGGGCCATGACTAAGTCACAGTGCACTTCGACCCATTGGGCCTTTTGTGCCACCCCTGCGTTTACTCTTCCTGTGTCCAGAATATAGTTGCCATTAGCCTTACTATATCTTTAGGCAGAAAGAGCCTGTAGTCTTCTGGATTTGGATATGCCACTTCCAGAAGTCTCATTCTGGTTCTAGCCAGGGCATCACAATGATACAAGAGATGCATCATTGATTCCTGACATTCACCACATGCTCGGCAAAGTTGTGTTGGGGAGAGTTGCATTTTGTGTTGCATGTGGTTTAGCATAAAATGCCCGGTGAGCGCCGCAATTAAGAAGCGAGCTTGTGTTCTATATATACATAATATTTTGGACATAATTTTCATTACAATTGGGATGTTGCCTAAGTTTGAATATGGCGCTATTTTTCACAAATTCGAAAAATATACGCAAATGTTACCCATAAAAACAATTCAAACTTAAAATATATGGAATATTGTTGAAGTTGTACTGTTTTGAAAATTAAAAAAATTGTCAATTTTTTTTTTCAAAATTTACTAAAAATGTTAATGATATTAGATTGCTGGCATCAATTAAAACAACTATTATTATGACAACTGTTACTAAAAACATACTTAGTAGATAGTTATTATTAATTTTGTCAGTACGCCCATACATTTCTTAGTAATATGGGAACGTGTGACGTCACCTGTTCCGTAGATTTTCTATGGAGCGTTTTTGGACGTTGCGCCGCAACATAACAAACAAACCACTATATCTGTGAAACTATTGATCTTAGACATACTATTTCTTTTGCAATATTTCTTTATGAGTTATAAACTTCTTATTTATGAAATAAAAAAAAAGTTGTCAACTACCCTATTGGTCTTATCATCACTTGCCTTTCATCAGGTGGATTAAAGCCAAATGCTGCTCCGGCCTAATGTGGGTTCGTGGGTATGTCAAAATAAAATTAAGAAAATATTCTTGTTTGTGTTCCAATTTCAACTTTATGAGCTTATTATTGAGAATCGTAATTGTTATTTGTAACTTTATTTAATAATAAATAGGAATAGTATTTAATGTATTACCTCAAAATCAGCAGTAATTATTCCGTCCAAAGCGAGATAAATTATATTTTTTAATATTTAAAAATACAATGGTTTTCTTAAATTATTAACATTAGCCGTGCCATTAGGATAAGTTTGTATTGGAGCATTTTTATGTTCGATATTTTAATGTATTTTTGAATGAATTTTTTGAATACTAATTGATTTTGTAATAAGTACCTTAATGACTTTAATTTTTATCCTCCTTTCCCTTACCACAATAATAATAAATTTATTTCTTTCTTTTACAAAATCATCTTAGTCACTATATTTATGTAGAAAATTCAAGTATGCTTACATTTGACATGTTGAAATGTGACTAGTCTTGGATGAAAATGAAAATATCTTTATTCAATTAGGCCCAATAAAAAAACCCTTATGTCTATCACATAAAAATAATATTAACTAACTAACAATTTCATAATGTTTGTCTCTCTGTCTTATCTGGATCTACGTAAGCTAAGAATGTTATAATGTCCGTCTATCGGTCTGTCTGTCGGTCCGTCTGTCCGTTAGTCAGTCAGTCTGTCTGTCTGTCTGTCAGTCAGTCTGTCTGAATTTAAACCGGTTCCAAAAGTTGAACTACCGAGAAGATTCCGGCAACAAACTCGTGTATGTTTAATTACACAGTAATAGTATTTAGCAGTGCAGTGTCGCACAGAGTATAAAAATGGTATATTAACGTACCAATAAGTACCTGATGACAAGATTATTTACTGTATTTAAAGGCTGTCCGACAATGCACCATCACAATATAGGTATTAAAATACACAAAGGTCAACAATTAATATACAAAGGCCTAATAAAGCTAAACATCTTTCATTAATTTTAAACACTTGTCTGAGCACGTCATTACAATAATAATTGTATTGTTTTATATATAATATCCTATAATGCCATATAGGTACCTCAAAAATCCCTCAAAAATGAAACTATTGATGAATAAGTAGGTAAATTATTACAAAATCAAGGAAGCTTAGAGATGACCATTTCCACTAGTGGCACCTGTTTATAAGTATGACGCATGTGCCAGCCATTGCTCCGCTCAACCATATTATAGGGAACGAAGCGACCCGGCATCCGGATCAAACACAATTCATCACGGATTTGAATACTGACTTGATTCAGAAGACCGACATATACCCTAATAATAGAACAATTTAGACATCTTACAATTATTATCAAAAAGTCAATATTACTTTACAAGTGGAATGTTGTTATAAAGGTACCTTGGTGGCCCAACCAGAACGCATTCGTCGTCCTGTCTTGGGCCCACCTCAAACCTCAATATCCAGAAAACTATTTATTTCCTTCTAGAATTTCGGGCCGTTGTTTAAAAGTCATATAATCGTCATGTAATCGTCCTGGCTCCAGGTTTAGAAACCTCAATATGTCGCAAAGTAATTAGCACTTAGAGACAATTTTTTCCGTCCCCGAATTTTGTCGCTAACATGTTTTAATGCGTCCAGGAACCCGTCTTTTCCATTTACCACTCTGGACAAGTACCCAGGGCCCCGCGTTTCATGGGGCCCTCAGGTCCTGTTAGCCTGTTGTTAACAGAATACCTAACCTAGTCCTATCATATAAAATAGTCATATTCGGGACCCCATTATGTTCAAGTGCCCAGGACCCACAACAGGTTAACTAGTTACGTCATCGGTAAAGATGATTGCCTGCAACTCATATTTTAATGGTTAGAGTCTACAAGAAACTCTTGAATCAAAGGAGCAAAATAAAAATAAAAATACGAAATAAAAATCTCAATCCGACTTCAAAATACCGGTAGGTAGGTAGGTAGGTACCTATATACCGTTTTTTTAGATTAAAGTAGGTAGGTAATGATTAACCCAATAGAAAGGTACCTATCTAATTTAAAGGTATTATGTATTTTGAATCTCTATTATGCTCTAAAAATTGGTGCTCTACTGTTTCCAGAAAAAAAGGAATTAAAGCCTATTTTAGTGATTTGAAGTTAAAGTTATTTTTTTAAACAAGTAGGTAAGTACCTACTTACATTTATAAGTTTTATGTTATTATTACTTATCTGTCATTTATCACGAGTTTCTACATTATGTTTATCACAAGCTTGTAATTATGTTTAATTTGAGTTAGCCAAAATTAGTTTGAGTCTGAGTATTATGCTATCCGTCCTATAAAAAAATTCAGCTGCTCAAGTGTTCTCGTTCCCCCATGAAGTTCTTCATTCCAGGGGCACGTTTTGCTGGCACCTGATTGAATTGCGCCCCAAAAACTAACACTTATTTTATCGCTAGTTTGTGACTCAGGTTGGCATTGAGTGTCTGTATGCTAGGGTTCTGCCGAAGGGCTAATAATATCGCCTAGAATTTATTACAGTTTCATATTACCTACCTGTCTAAAATGAAACCGTAAAATTTATGTTCTCAGTGCGATAGCTCGTGGCTCGTGGCCTTCATCTCACTCGTCGGTAAATGGTAATAAGGCCGAAGATGGAAGCGAGCTGCACCCGATTCTTCAACCACAGAGGAGCTGGCTATATTAGGCTACCTTCAACTGTCGGGCTGGACACAATAATCAATAATACTGCTAACATTATTGTAATGGCGGCTAACTTTGGGTAAGATGGTGGTAGCCATCATTAAACGCATAAAAAAATGATCATGATGAACTACCTACTTTTAAAATCAAACTAACATCAGTTTTTTTTTTATTAAAAACCAAACTACCCAAATGATTTTGAAAAAATTTTCATGGAACCAAATGGCAACTATTCCGCATCGAACAAAAAAAGAATCACGTAAACCGGATCAATAATCTTGGCGTATTCGGTGTACATACAAAGAAAAAAAATACGTAGACGACTTACTAATTTCAGTTTTTTTTATTTATAAAAACCAAACTGCAACCGATATTGAAAAAAAATTATGGGACCAAATGGCAACTTCCGCATCGAACAAAAAAAGAATTACGTAAATCGGATCAGCCCCCTTATTCTCAACTGTCGGAAAGAATTCGAATTTCGGAAACTCTATACCTGTCACTTTTTATCGCGCGGCGTCAAAGCGAGACGGCATGTGACTTTACGAATCGAATCCGTGATCCGACAGTTGAGAATAAGGGGGCTGTAATCTCGGCGTAATCGGTACCATACATAGAAAAGAAAAACTAACCGGCCGTATTGAGAACCTCCTCGTTTTTAAAGTCGGTTAAAAATACAAATCGGATTCGATGCACTTTATATTAATTTTGATAATTGCAAAATCACACAAAAAATAACAATAAGTGAATTAGGTAACCAATGTTTGGATGGCATTATAGCTAAGAGCGATTTCTTCCTTCTGAACGATGTTCAACAAGAGAAAAAGGGAAGTTGTAGATTTAAGCTGGCTGTTAATTATATGACAGTACTAAAAACATTTTCTTATTTATTATCTTGAGACAGCCCTGACACTCGCAAGAATCACGTTTTCCTGTTATTAGGGGCTCAAGAATCCAATCGAAAGTTCGAGATGTCTATTGTACAATTTTTGTAAGTTTCTATGAAGATTTTTTTATATGAGAACCGCTTACCATCAAGCGGGTCGTATGCTTGTTTGCCACCCAAACAAGCGGTTGCCGTAGCCTATTGACGCTCGTAGCACTACTCACGCGTTGTTACTGTAGCCTATAGACGCTCGTAGCACCTTGGAGACTACTCACGCGTTGTCACCGTAGCCTATAGACGCTCTTAAGCACCTTGCGCACTACTCACGCGATGTCACCGTAGCCTGTAGACGCTCGTAGCACCTTGGAGACTACTCACGCGTTGTCACCGTAGCCTGTAGACGCTCATAGCACCTTGGAGACTACTCACGCATTGTCACCGTAGCCTACAGACGCTCGAAGCACCTTGGGCACTACTCACGCGTGGTCACCGTAGCATATATAAGTATATGCTCGTAGCACCTTGGGCACTACTCACGCGCTGTCACCGCAACCTAGAGACGCTCTTAGCACCTTGCGCACTACTCACGCATTATCACAGTAGCCTATAGACGCTCGTAGCACCTTGCGCACTAATCACGCGTTGCCATAGTAGCCTATAGACGCTCGTAGCACCTTGCGCACTACTTTCGCGTTGTCACCATAGCCTATATACGCTCTTAGTACCTTGGGCACTACTCACGCGTTGTCGCCGTAGCCTAGAGATGCTCGTAGCACCTTGGGCACTACTCACGCGTTGTCACCGTAGCCTATAGACGCTCTTAGCACCTTGCACACTACTCACGCGCGGTCACCGTAACCTATAGATGCTCTTAGCACCTTGGGCACTTCTCACGCGTTGTCGCCGTAGCGTATAGACGCTCGTAGCACCTTGGGCACTACTCACGCGTTGGCACCGTAGCCTATAGACGCTCGTAGCACCTTGCGCACTACTCACGCGTTGTCACCATACCCTAAAGACACTATAGCATACCATAGCCTATAGAATTATTGCACAAGTATACAGAGTGGCACATTTAGATCGGTCAGTACCTATGGGAAAGTCTAAAACTATAAGACATACGAAAATCTCTTCTTAGGAACCAGTTCTTCGATTTTAGTAATAAGAAAAACTGCATTCATACATTTTAAAAAAACGTGTACTATTCATCTCGGTACTATGCGATTCTCTAAAGTCAGCAGCCATGAATTCGTGGCTGTCGGCAGCGCCATCATACTTTTGGCGTTTGTTTGACAACCGTTGGCGACACCAGCGTTCCGACGTCGAGCACGGCGTGAACCGGAACTAAAAAGTGGTTGATTTTTATATCTTTAAGTAAAAAATCTATCAAATATTGAATGAAGTCATTGCGATACAATTTTAACACAACAAAAAAGAAATTAAAAAATATCGATTTTACTTCATGTCGTATAACCAAAACAGAGACAATCGTACACAGCCAAGAGACCGACGTAGAGATTAGTGAATACGGATTCACGCAGCGCAGTGCGCAAACGTCAAAACCAATGGCAGCTCGTCGTCTTTGTCAGACGTCAAGCTCGATGTCGAATATCTTTGTTTGTGAATCACACTGCGTTCGGCCAGTCAAACCAAGACATTCCATTTTCAAATGAGGTTTATCACGTCTTTGTATCTACATATAAGTGGGCTTGTCAATTGAATATTAGTGTAAGTATGATTAACAGAAGTGAGCAATTACAATCATAGATAGATAATATTATCGCAGACAACAATATGTACCTAAAGCAGTGTATGTGACAAGTTGCGTCACCAGCAAAGAGCTACAAACAACCATAGAGTCAATTTTACGCACCTAAACGAGTTGATTGTTGTATTGAGAAAATAGTGATAATTTCGAACACTTATTAAAATAAATTAAAGGATATGAAAACAATGCATTTTATTCCTTTTAGACATCATGTTTCATAGTAACGTTTACTGCTTAAGACCTACACAACCAATATATAAATAGAAATAGTGTTAGTTTTATTTTTCAAAACGTCCGGGTTTTTAAATGTATGAATGCAGTTTTTCTTATTACTCAAATCGATGTCATAGGTTCCTAAGAAGAGATTTCGTATGTCTTATAGTTTCAGACTTTCCCATACTGACCGATCTGAATGTGCCACTCTGTATACTTGTGCAATAATTCAGTGATTCCGATTCTCAAGGAAAATCTAGATATCTCCATTTTTTATACGAATCTGAATGTAAAGTGTAAATTAAAGACCGCAGAGGCCCTTAGCACCTTGCGCACTCACGCGTTGTCACCGTAGCCTATAGACGCTTGTAGCACATTGGGCACTACTCACGCATTGTCACCGTAGCCTATAGACGCTTGTAGCACATTGGGCACTACTTACGCGTTTTCACCGTAGCCTAAAGACGCTCGTAGCATCTTGGGCACTACTCACGCGTTGTTACCGTAGCCTATAGACGCTTGTAGCACCTTGGGCACTACTCACGCGTTGTTACCGTAGCCTATAGACGCTCGTAGCACCTTGAGCATTACTCACGCGTTGTCACCGTAGCCTATAGACGCTCGTAGCACCTTGGGCACTACTCACGCGTTGTTACCGTAGCCTATAGACGCTCGTAGCACCTTGAGCATTACTCACGCGTTGTCACCGTAGCCTATAGACGCTCGTAGCACCTTGGGCACTACTCACGCGTTGTTACCGTAGCCAATAGACGTTCGTAACACTTTGGGCACTAGTCACGCGTTGTCAAGAAGTAGTATGTAGTGTGTGTGTAGTAAGTAACAGGCCTTCTTGGTTGGTATTGGCACATCTACTAACGACGTTAAAAAAAAGTTGCAGGTTGGTATTTAAATAAGATTTGGAGAGAGACAGATAGATAATTAGGCCAAGGGGTCTCGCGCAAAGGTGAGTTAGGTACATACTAAAGAATTTAATAATATAAATTATATACAGGAATATATTAGCGATTAACAAGATTCCCGGTGTTTGATTGCGGCGCAAGCCTACTACCTAGGTATCTACTAGATATAATTCTACCATTACCATATCATGAGTGTAAAGGGAATTTTCTAAACAGTTCATATAATTGCTATGACTTAACATTAAGTAGGTAGGTAATAAGCACGAAGATATCAATCACTCCTAAGCTACGTCTCATAACAATGGACTCCCTGCCCGTACAATAGGCGAATATTTCGTCTTATAATTGGCAAAATTCTTTGTTACTATAAAAGAATATTGTACTAACGACATCACCAACGTAACATAACGCTTTGAACTGACCTGATTCAGTGGTATTAAGAGCGTTTTTGCCGTAACTATGTCAGTTCCACTTGTCTTCTTGGATGAAACCGTAACGGTTTTGCGTAATAGTATCGGATTTTGAAAAAATCTATTTTGATATAATACAGGATAAAAATGGAAAAGAAATCATCCCATCCCCTGCCTATTAATGTCTTACTGCTGGGTACAGGCCTCCCGACATGGGAGAAACCCATGAGGAGTTAGGCCACACCGTTTCTACCATTAGGCAGGCCCAAGACCAAAAACCACACTGTTTTTATTTGTTTAAAGTTTCATATTTTCAGAAAAAAAATAGACTTATTTTAGGGACACTCTACTTCAAATTTTAATGTTTTAACCGACTTCAAAAAAAGGAGGAGACTATCAATTCGTCTGTGTGTTTTTTTAAATGTTTGTTACCTCAAAACTTTTGACTGGGTGAACCGATATTGATGATTCTTTTTTTGTTCGACGCGGAATAGTTCCCATTTGGTCCCATAAAAATTTTTTGAAAATCCATTGTGTAGTTTGGTTTTTAAATCAAAAAAACTGGAAAAATTAAGTCGTCTACATATGCGAAATTGCGGATTTTTGCTTTCCGATGAATTTTCAGTGAAATGATACAATAGTAGAAATCAATATAAGCTCACGGTCACACATTTAGCTTTGACCTTCAAAAGTTATCACTAAAAATTGTGAAAAAAAATATTTAAACAAAAATTATAACTGACTCCAAAAAACTGAAAAGTATAAAATAATTACATTTTAGTAAGTACTCATCCCCTTTTTTTTTCGGAGTGGAATCCGCTTACGGGCGATACCCTAAACCGCTGGTTAGGTGGACCAGCGGACCGTCGGCTAGACGTGGGCCTGTGCAGGGGTCGCCCAGCGCCTGATCATAGTGGCACTGGGAATACCTGCTAAACCACTCCGGTTTCCCCATGCTCATAATGGAGACGACCCGGGGTTTGCCGAAGCATTTCACCGAGCCGCCTCCGGGCAGCCCGACCCTAGAACCGACCAGAGTCAGTCCTAGGGCGGGGCACCAGGCCTCACCCCGGGCCGGTCGCGGCCATAGCCGCGCCCGGTCCTGGTGTGAGGCCCACTCAGCCAACCCCAAAGCCGGCCTAAGCCGAGGTACTCATCCCCTAGGAACATATTTTTGGAGTTGGTGCTAAGTTGTTTCCAGAAACCATAGATTCTTTTTTAACCGACTTCAAAAAAAGGAGGAGGTTATCAATTCGTCTGTATGTTTTTTTTAATTTTTTTTTATGTTTGTTACCTCAGAACTTTTGACTGGGTGAATTAATATTAATGATTCTTTTTTTGTTCGATGCGGAATAGTTCCCATTTAGTCCCATAAAATTTTTTTGGAAATCCATTGGGTAGTTTGGTTTTAAAATCAAAAAAGCTGGCAAAATTAAGTCGTCTACATATGCGAAGTTGCGGATATTTGCTTTCCTATGTAATTTTAGTGAAATGATACGATAGTAGAAAACAATATAAGCTTACGGTCACCCATCTAGCTTTGACCTTCAAAAGTTATAAAAATTGTTAAAAAAAAAATAAACAAAAATTAAAACCGACTCCAAAAACACTGAAAAGGATTAAATAATTAAACTTTAGTAGGTACTCATCCCCTAGAAACATATTTTTGGAGTTGGTGCTAAGATGTTTCCAGAAACCATAGATAGTATTCGTTTGATAATTTTATGACATTTGTATGAAATAATATACCTAACATTAGCTGCATTATTTCATAGAAATGTCATGAAATTATCAAATGAATAGGTACGATGTTTTTGAAAGTGGCAAACCATTTCTATGGACTAATCGTCAGATTCTCAGGAGAATGATCAGAATGTTACGGTATCAAGACACAAACGATTAAAGCACGAGTTGCAAACAAAATCTGGGAAAGTTAGAAAAATAGCCCATGTTTAAATTTATTGTCGCATTGACGGCACCAATAAACCTAGAATGGTTGGTATACAGTACCTACCTACCTACATTTAATATTTTTTCTATGTTTAAACATCAGGAGAGTGGATTCGATTCTCGACTGGAGCATGTAATTTTTTCATCGTTTTCTTTCTTTGTTCATTATTGTTACAATAAAGTAGGCGTTTAAAAACGCATCATAAACATTGAAATTGCTTTTCTCAGCTTAACTGGAAGCTTAAAAATGCTTGTACAAGTATTCTTTCGGACCTCTATAAGATAAACGTTGCTATAAAAACGTTAAAAAGGGGTAGAAAGCGGCGAAGAAATTAAAAGGTTACCTAGTGCCCCGGTGACGTAGTGGTAATTGCGTCTGGCCGCACATCAGGAGACGCGGGTTCGATTCCCGCCTGGAGCATATGATTTTTCTATCTTTTCTTTCTTTATTTGTAATTGTTATAGTGGCCCTAATTCTGGTAAACACATGCTAAGTGTAAATTTAAGTTCAGTGCATTTCTTTCTATCAAAAGGAATACGAACAGGATGGTTGTCATATAATTTGACATTTAGAAACGTGCATTCAATTTTCGACCTTATTGAACGTGCTAAAATGCAGTGTTTAGGAGGCACCTCCGTACATGCCGTGTAAAATTGTCTATGGTTTCTTTGAATCTGTCTAAATTCAGATGACAGCTCTAAACAGATTCTTGCTATCTTTTTCCTATTACTTATTGCGAGAAAGAGATATACTGTACTTAAATTTAGAATTAAAGTGTGTTCCCAGAATTAGGCCCAGTACCTCCATATTTAGGTATTCTGTATTATACTGTAATAATACATTTGTATCTATGTCACAAGTATCGTGCCAGCGCGGTCGAGCTACAAAGTAGATAATGCACTGAGCGGAACTAAAACATTTTTACACAAAGATAAGTATGCATTTTGGCGGGTACAGATTTGCGAAATGTAGCATGCAATGTAACATGAAAGGAGCATTTCATAAGTGTGGACGCTTTGCGCGCACGAACCGAGCATGTACGTACTCGCATCTGTTTCCAGCATGCGCGCGGCTCAGTCTGTCTCAGTACAGACAGACACACACAAGTTCACACAAGCCGTCCACACTGGCACTTTGTGCACACTGAGCGCCCCTTTATGTTCGGCGAAAAAACCGACAAATGGTGGATCGCGGCGCGCACGTCTTGAAATGCTCTGCTCGTGCGCGTAGTTTGCACGGTTCGTGCGCGCAAGGCGTCCATACTATGGGAATTCTGTTACATTGCATGATACATTGCGACAATGTGGACGGCAAATTCGCAAATCGCAAATCTGTACCCGCCTTTTCTATTTTACTAAGAACTGTTTCAGATGGCTATGTTGTATCCGCATAGGTTTGTATCCTGTCCGTAGCGCTAGGTTCCCAAACTTTTTTCTCATAGACCACTTTCAAAATTCAGCTGGACCCCCTGCAGCTACATTTCTACTAATTACAGATACATCACTCCAATACAAAAGCTAAAATAATTTCGTTATATTAGCCTACTAGGATTATTTTCATTAGCCATTTTTGAAGCTGCGAAAAGAAAAATACTCTCCAAACGCGTGCCGAGAGTCGAGAAATCCGCGCACACCGCGTGAGTGCGTCATCGAGCGAAAACATAAGGGTTGTAGGTACTAAAAATATTTGTTTGTTTGTTTTTATAAATATCTCGTTTGTAGATAGTCATAAATAGTTTGTTTTTATTAAAATACTTGTTTTTATGGTCCAAGAGTAATATGAACAGTCCGGTTGTAATTGTTTATGTCTATATCTAAGTATAAATGTATAAATGTAGTTGAGATTGTTAAATGTAATTTATGTTTATTTAGCTTGCTTACGCTGTCTTCTCTATAATCTTTGTGTATTAACTAGCAGGGGAAACTGTTATTTGCTAATGTATCACAAATTGTCTTTAAATTTAAAAGTACTGTAAAAGCTGTAGTTTCCTTAATAATGAGAAAAAAAAATAAAAAATATTTCACCATCATCATCATCACCAGCCTATATACGTCCCACTGCTGGGCACAGGCCTTCCTACATGGGAGAAACACATGAGGAGTTTGGGCCATTACACCACCATGCTGGCCCAATGCGGGTTGGTGGGTTAAAGCGGTTGCAGTTACAACCGGGACCAACAGCTTAACGTGCCTTCTGAAGCACGGAGGAGATCAAAATTATAAATTTGATTGACCCATCCCGGGACCGACCATGGCGAAAGTTGTTTTGTTTTCGTAATCGAAACCAGAACGCTCAAACTTCTACGCCACCGAGCTCCTAAAAAAAATATAATTATTAAATTAAATGACTGAAGTATGACAGTTTTATTATTTATACATCTTATGCAATGAAGTCTCCCGTGGACACTATGGACCATTTTGGGAACTAAATTTTTAGATGAATATGTCCCCGTAGCATAGTAAATGCCCGTAGCTTGGCAAATTCCCTGGGGAGCGGAGAAAAGTTTGTCCAACGAAAGAGTTCAAGCATATATTTTCTCCTAATAATTGAACTTATGTAGTAAAGAGGGATTTTGTCCACGGACCGGGCTGCAGCTGCAGTAGGCTTAGTTGACAGCTAAAGTGCTAACCATGGAATTATTTGCAGATCCGCTGCTGCTTCTAAAGGTGCTGATAGACTTGATCATTCACTTGAACACGACAGCGAGTATTCCCCGTTTAAAAATTTGTCGCATTAAACGGCGAACAGAGACAAGTGTAGAGACAAACATCGCCACGAACATATTCAAGATGATTCTAGCGAATGCTCTAGTAAATTATCGTCTATAATGAAGTCTGCAGACGTGACGGTTGCGTGTGTTGTGCCCCGAGTGTAAGTTTCAATTGAACCGAAACGAAAACGATCATCGTCATGTTGACCTCTCAGATTACCGAGTCATCATCATCATCATCACAAGCCTATATACGTCCCACTGCTGGGCACAGGCCTTTCTACATGGGAGAAACACATGAGGAGTTTGTGCCATAACACTACCACGATGGTCCGGGTGATGCGGGTTGGTGGGCTAAAGCGGTTGCAGGAACAACCGGGACCAATGGCTTAACGTGCCTTCCGAAACACATCACAAGACCCATCTCAGGATCGACCATGGCAAAACTGGCTTTGTTTTTCATATCGAAACGATGGCATATTGGTTTGAGCGCAGAGCGCCACCGCGTTCCTCCGATTATTACCGAGTACCTCAGAACAATTCTGAGCCGAGTACCGACGTTGGTAGGCGGAAAGGGACGGGCGGCGGAACAATGACAATATTTCTCGGCTTGGCGAAAACTATGAAGCAAATTCACTGTGAGCTATCGATGGAGTTCTCGCGAACACCTACTCTTGTGTATTAAAGGGTTCTGATGTCTTTTACAAAACAGCAAGTAGACACAAATAGAAGCAAATATATCTTAAAATACATAGCCAGTGGCGTTTTTCTATTGTGTACCGGTACAAACAGTTTGCAAAATGCGCCTCTCAAACCCGAGCCGAGTGTCGGAGTGGGAACAAAAACTCCTACTGCGGTGTCTTATTCTGCAAACATTCGAAAATATTTAAACCTTTTTTGTTCTTTTTGTTGGGGGAAGATAAAACTAAGGGAGAGTGGACTTCATGATAAAAAAGTATAGTTGATAATCTCTGATGGCAAACCCAGGCACTGAGATTGGGCTTTTCACCCAAAAGATGTGGAACAAAAGGTACCCCGCTAAGAATGAAAAATTATAAATAATAATATTTATCTGTTTTTGGGGGTCAGTTCCCGGCGAAGGCAGCACATTTCTGCTCGGTTTGGTTGGATTTTCTAAGTCCGCCTGGCTAGCTACCATCATCTTACTCTTAGTCTGCCATAATAATAATGAAATGAAATAAAAAAACTATGATATGACAAAATACAGAAAACAAAACAGCAATGAGATAAGACATAACACGATCTGCAACTAAAATGGTAACCATTCAGCTTAATTTCACCAATGTGGAGCCATGACGCTGTTTTCAGCGGCACCATAATGGGGGTGGACAAATAGCACTACTATCCCACAAGACCGAAATAATGTTAACAGCATTGTTGGGTTCCGGAACTTGAAGGTAAGATAGCCAATTCCTTTTTGGTTGAGGAATCCAGGTGTGGCTCGCTTCCATCTTCGGTTTTATCAGCAGCCTCGGCCTTATACCATCAGGTGACATGAAGGCCAAGAGCTACCCCGCTAGATTAAAAACAACTATTTTGGTACTTAAATGGTTTTTTAGTGATATGAAAGCTACTTCCTTAGTATAATAAAACATTATTATTCTATATTATATAACACTATGAATGATGTCTTTTTGTTCAAGGAGGCACATCTCCAGTAGATAAACTTAAAATTTGATTGAAAACTATCACTCCTATTTTTTGTATTCGTCGAAATATTCGTAGCATTTCTGGATAAGTCCCTGGTTTGTATTTGCTGTATTTCTGTTCTGAGTGGGTGATTATGCAGAGTCGTTGGACTACGATGGAATATGCTAATGGTTAGTTTAACATAAAGTGCAGTGATAAACACAAAATCAGCACCCCTTTGTAAACCACTAAACTGTACCTAGTTCCATCAAACGTATCGTCACATCACATTTAAGCTTTCGCTTGCTGATTGCTCGCTTGGGCATACAGTTACTACAAGCAAGCAAGCAAGATATCAGTTTACATGTGCTTAGTAGGTACTTGTTATATAATTACGTAAGGTTGTGGACGTCTAGTGCAGTATGATCTTTAATCCATATTGCACCAGCTGTGTCTATATTTGGATTCCACTTTTCAGTTAACATCAGGGGGGGTTTGGGTCATTTGTCGTGCATTGTATAAAAAATGTATGTCATTTTTGTTTGCTGTCACAATGATATTTGTAGTATAGATAAAAGATATCTACATAGTCCGCTCGCCATATTCGTACACAGTTTTCATTCTGGATTCTTTTAAATCTAGAATTACTACTTAAGCAAGAACCATGAACGCCAGGGGTCGACTTGCATCCCAACAGGTGGAAAGCGGGACGATTGTGCCTCCTCAGAAAGGAGGGCCGCCCTGCCGATTCACCATCGGGCTACAGGCCCGTGGTGCTGCTCGATGACTCTGGAAAGTTTTTTGAAAAAATCCTCGCTTCCCGGATCGTGCAGCACCTGGAGAGCCAGGGGTCGGACTTATCCGCTTGCCAGTTCGGCTTCCGCACTAGCCGGTCAACGATAGACGCGGTGGCCCGCCTTAAAGAGTGGACTGAGGCAGCCACAGCAAGGGGGAGTTTGTTATCGCGGTGTCTCTAGACATCGCGAATGCATTCAACAGCCTCCCCCACGAGTGCATAGAGGAGGCGCTCAGGTTTCATAGAGTGCCCCTCTATCTCCGCGTCCTTATCAAGAACTACCTCCGCGGGAGGCAAATCTTGTACGAAGACGTGGACGGCAGCGTCCAGTCGTGGACGATGGCGGCTGGTGTTCCCCAGGGTTCAGTTTTGGGACCTCTTATATGGAACCTGGGGTATAACTGGGTTCTACGCGGGGCGCTCTTGCCGGGGATGGGTGTAGTTTGCTTTGCGGACGACACGCTAGTCGCGGCAGCAGCACGTGAATGGGTGGAGGCGGTCCATCTTGCGTCGGTCGGCACTTCAATGGTTGTTCGGCGCATCCGTCTTCTGGGGCTGGAAGTGGCTCTCACAAAAACAAAAGCCATGGCTTTCCATGCCCCAAGACGCAAAACCCCTCCGGGGCTCCAAGTCGGAGTGGAGAGAGTCCGGATAACCGTCGATATTAAATACCTCCGTTTGGTCCTGGATCCTCGGTGGAGCTTCGAGGGTCATTTTAAGATACTTGCTCCCCGGCTGTGCGCTGCCGCAGCTGCGCTCGGACGGCTCCTCCCAAATATAGGGGGGCCCAGATCACCATGCCGTCGGCTTTATCACGGGGTGATAAGGTCGATGGCATTGTACGGAGCTCCGGTGTGGGCGCAGTGCCAAAGGTCTGCTCGCCTGGGGGTGGTCTGGTGAATTTGCTTTGCAGACCCCAGACCACTTCCGCAAAAGGCACGGAAGTTATCCAGGAGTTTCAGCGGGTATTCCCAGAGTCAATTTAGACGCTGGGTGAGCCCCGCACACGCCCGCCACTTGACCATTGGCGGTTAGGTCCGTCAATGGATTTCTCTTGGTTAAAAAAAGGGGGGTCGACTTGCACAACAAAAGGTAAAAAAGTCATCATCATCATCACCAGCCTATATACGTCCCACTGCTGGGCACAGGCCTTCCTACATGGGAAAAACACATGAGGAGTTTGTTGAGGCCCAATACGGGTTGGTGGATTAAAGCGGTTGCAGCAACAACCGGGACCAACGGCTTAACGTGGCGTCCGAAGTTCCGAAGCACGGAGGAGCTCGAGATAACAAACTTTGATTGACCCATCCCAGGATCGACCGGTTAAAGAAGTACTTTTTAGAAATTAAATGACATCAGATTTATACAGTACCTGTCAATTTAGTGTCGTAAACATGTTTAATTTTTCTTGCGTTAGCCACCATGAATATTGTTCCCCCTATAGATCATATTATAACTATGATCTGAGGTTCCCCCGTATGTGCTTTACTAACTTTTCTACATCTTCCGTTAATCATATTAATTTCTAAAAATATTTCACAGCTTTTAATACTTAGAAACTGTTTACTCAATAAAATCTTACATATCTCTTTTGAAGGAACCCATGTTATACTTAGGAAGGAGAAATCCCTGCTGGTAATAAATTCAAAGTTTTTATAATACGACAAAGAATTGTTATGCATAATCAGAACTTTATGTTATTATGATAATTTTGTCGAACGTATTGGTAGTAAGGTACTTACATATTGGCTTTTCAAGTTTCTATTTGACATCGCAAGATGGTGCTTTGTTCAGAATACAAGCCGCAAATGTAGAGGGTGCCCTCCCCAATATCCGGGAACTGATCTAATTTGTAGTAACAATATCGCTGAGATGTACCTACGTGTGTTCGAGACGTGAAAAGGAAAATACAGTTTGCAATATAGACGACACAGGCGGAATTGAATGATTTGCATTGAAGATATGTACGACCATAGACCACTCTATCATTCTTGGTACGACGAAATATCCGGTAGCCATAAGTTACTATAGTATAACTTCATGACGCATAACATCATATGGCTGAAACCTGTAAGGCATAATCATAGAAAGGCATAATTTTGATAAGCATAAGTAATGAAAGGCATAATTTATGTTGGCCATAACATTCATAAGACATAATATTCAAAAAGCATTATATTTAATAACAATAACTGACAAAATCCCTAAACTCCTAAGGAATAACACTTATTTACCATAATTACACCAAAAACATAAATTTCTATGCATCAAAGATTTTTTTATATAATTGATTTTATTTTGATTGCATGCATGCAGGCAAGCAAGCAGCATGCATGCAAGCAAGAAAGTAAGCATGCATGCAAGCATAATACCTAAACTCTTTTGCATGCATACAAGCATGCAAGCAGGCATGCAAGCATGCAAGCGGGCATTCATGCATGCAAGTATAATACCTAAACTCTTTTGCTTAGGTGCAAGCATGCAAGCATACCTAAACTCTTATGCATACATGCAAGCATGTAAGCAGGCATGCATGCATTCATGAATAATACCTTAACTCTTCTGCATACATACAAGCATGCAAGCAGGCATGCAAGCAGGCATGCAAGCGGCATGCAAGCAGGCATGCAAGCAGGCATACAAGCAGGCAGCTACAGAGGGCGAGGACTGCACTCCCTCCGCGCCTCCGGCTTTTAAATTATACTCTAGTATTGGGCAGACTAGTACCACGGCGAAGGACCACGGCCAATAGGGTCTATTATAAATAATTTCGTATTAATATTGATTTCTTTATTTTTACTTCAAAATTTATACACAATTTTAGCAATAAAAATACTTCATTGTGTCGATTAAAAAGAATTACGTAGGTATAAATAAATATGCATAGTAAAAGTAAACAATAAATTTATGGAAATTTTAAGATACGTTTTATAAAAATATGGCAAACAAAATTATGAATATGGTCATTTAGGCATTATTAAAATCTGCGTTTCAAAGTATGCTTTATAAAAATATGGCAAATGAAAATATAGATTTATATGATTATGGGTTTTATTATTATGTCTTTCAACAAATCTGCGTTATTATGTTTATGTGTTATTATAACTTTGCTAAAATCTATTATGCTTTTTAATTTGTATGCCTTATGATGTATGTCAATTGAAATTATGACAATAAACATTATGCGTTTCAAAGTGTCACCACTTCCTACATAATTATGTTCTGTATACAAAACATCATCATCATCATCATCTATATACTATACAGGGCACAGGCGTTCCTAAAGGGAGAAACGCATGAGGATTTTGGGCCATAAAACCACCATGCTAGCCTAATGCGGGTTTGTGGGTTGGGATCAACGGCTAAGCGTGCCTTCAGAAGAACGGGGGAGCTCGAGATTACAAAGGTCGATTGACCCATCCTGGGATCGACCATGGTAAAAGTTGCTTCGTTTTCGTAATCGAAACCAGAGCGCTCAAATCCGTAATGATGTAACATAGCTCTGTAGAGGATTTGCAAATTGAAATGGCAGTGGGCAGGGCACATGGCACGCAGAACTGACGGTTCTACCATGGCGACCACGTACCGGAAACCGCGAAGTATGACGGCCATGCACTAGATGGACAGAAGAACAGCACCCTTATTCGCTGACTCAAATGACAAGTGCCAATGGAAAAAATATTCGGTTATTTTACGTACAGACGACAGCACATCAAGTGTAACTGTTGCACTACGAAAGCCGCCTCTATTACGAGCGCAGTTAGGGCGGTCTCAAGGTCAAATTTTTACGCATTATGTGCTGTCGACTGTACGTTTGAAGTTTCAATACGAAACGTTTCGTTAATTGTAGCATATGCAATGTCTATGAAAGGTGGTAGGCTCTGACGCTTGTCATTTTAGCAAATAAAGGGGGGAGCAGTTGGATGCAGGCTGAGGGAGGCCTTTGTTCTGCAGTAGGTAGACATGACAGGCTGATATAATGATAATGTACCACTATGTATAATGTACTAAAGATTGTTAATATTATTGTTATTATAACTCGCAGTCGGTCTCTCTGTTTGTTGAAAATTTTTTTTTTATTCAACTCGACTACATTAATGAAGGATGATTGGCTTTATTAGGTTTTTGTATATTAATTGTTGACCTTTGTGTATTGTAATACCTATATTGTGATGGTGCATTGTCGGACAGCCTTTAAATACAGTAAATATGCTTGTCATTAGGTACTTATTGGTACGTTAATATACCTTTTTTTATACTCTGCACTGCTAAATACCATTACTGTGTAATTAAACATTGTAACTTAATAATTGAAAAGAGTGACTACACGAGTTTGTTGCCGGAATCTTCTCGGTAGTTCAACTTTTGGAACCGGTGTAAATTCAGACAGACTGACAGAAAGACAGACTGACTGACTGACAGACAGACAGACAGACAGACAGACAGACAGACAGACAGACAGACAGCCAGACTGACTGACGGACAGACGGACCGACAGACGGACCGACAGACAGACCGATAGACAGACATTATAACATTCTTAGCTTACGTAGATCCAGATAAGACAGTGAGACAAACATAATGTAATTGTTAGTTAGTTAATATTATTTTTATGTGATAGACATAAGGGTTTTTTTGTTGACGATTCAAAAGTGCTTCTTGGGGGGCCTAATTGAATAAAGATATTTTCATTTTCATTACAAACAAGCTGACGGCCCACCTCAGCCCACCTGATGGCAAGCGGTTACCGCCTCCTTTAGACACCTGCAATAACAAGGAAAAATCATTGATATTGTTGTCATCCTGGGGCCTAAGATTCATCTTAGGCCCCAGGATGAAATGCTGTCCATGCCCAGCTTACACTGGCTAACTATCCCTTCAAACCGAAACACAGCGAACTGTTTCACGGCTGAAATATGTTCCAGTGGACCCCTTGCGGCTACATTTCTACCATATTCCCAAAAACTCGACAAAAAATGTGTCTTTTTAGACCCCCGCCGAGTCTCCCGTGGATCCCCGGGGGTCTAATTCAAATTCCAAAAGCAAGTTATGAGCGGAACATGAACGGAAGAAGGAATGTGTTGCTGTATATATCGAAAACTTAATTAAGTCAAAAAATACAATGAGATTCCTGGTTCGCCGCATTGATTGAAGTAAACCACGTCAATGTAATAGCATAGAAATTAAAATTTTAAGTAACCCCCTTCCTCATTACCATTTATGTAACACAATCCAATTGAGACTATTCTTATGAACCCGAACACGCTGCATCTGCTGTAATTTTTTGAAGAATTAGGCATCATGCAAACTATTTGATGATACAAGATCAGCTTAGGTTAGCATGTCTTGGAAATATCACCGAAGTAACAGTAAACCAAATTTCAAATCAATCAAATCCGTGAAAGTTAGTAAAACCCTTTTGTCAAGTAGGCAAACAGCTAATAGTCCCAACAACTTAAATTAAAGCTGAAAACTAGCTTGATTACGTCAGTTTCAAACGAAAATCTGTACTAACCCCTTTTTTTACAGCGGGGGTAAAAAGAGCATTAGCAATGAAGTGCGAAGGCATAGCTTCCTCCAGCCTATCATCTTTCTGTTACATTGCTCAAATCAGTTCAACAGTTCACAACACATTACCCACGCTTTCCTGTGCTGGAGCGTACATAAAGTTGGGTCCATTGTGTCCATTTATAAACTATCCCACTGAATGTTTTGTTTCGTTAAAGCTATTGAATCAGTTAGTTTGTTAAACTAGTTTTAAAGGTGGTATGAAAGCAATGTTTATTTAAAATTTCTTAACGCCATCTGATGAAAAGCGATAGTCTCTAATAATATGCGAGGCAGAGACATATTCAATTAAGACCCAATCTTCTTGAAAAGTTTTTGTGTGTTATTATTTTCGTTAGAGTTGTATGTAAGCTTAGCAATGGCGATATGCAGGTATGAACTTGATTTCTTTTTTTAAAGTAAAAACCATTAGTTTTCATGTCAAAACACATTAAGTAGGTATATAATGAGTTCTCTTTCAGTTTTTCTTTACAACCCCATTACAGAATCACAGCCAAAGACCCATTAATAAAATCTCGTCTACAATCTAGATTTATTAGATTGTTTACTTTCTATCTCAATAAATCTAAGTAAATGCAACATTTATTTGATTCAGATTAATGGAAAGAATTAAACGAGGCAGGGGGCCCGATTTTGTAGTACTGTGTGCTACATCATAATTTTAACCGACTTCAAAAAAAGGAGGTTCTGTGTTCCACTATATGTTTTTTTTTTGTATGTTTGTTCACCGATTTCTCTGCCAATTGTAAACCGATTTTCAAAATTCTTTTTTTATTCGATAGATTATACTCCTGAGGTGGTCCCTAGAGGTGAGGTTGACTTTCACAATCCGAGAAAGAATTAAACGAGGCAGGGGGCCCGATTTTGTAGTACTGTGTGCTACATCAAAATTTTAACCAACTTCAAAAAAAAGGAGGTTCTGTGTTCCACTATATGTTTTTTTTTGTATGTATGTTCACCGATTTCTCTGCCAATTGTAAACCGATTTTCAAAATTATTTTTTTATTCGATAGAGTATACTCCTTGCCACTCGTTCTTGATATTTTTCAATCAATCATAGGTACCTATTTCGTGCCCGCATAGGTGTTTTATAGACTCTCGACGTGATGATTGTTATTTTGCGATGGCGGCTAGGCTAACAGCTTAATAGATCTAAGAGTATTTATCGGCAACTTATCTAGATTCAGTATTCCTGACACTATTTTGTGAAAATATTCTCTAACACATTATCGAACAGAATCACGAATCAAAACACACTGAATTTCCAGTAACCCTAATTTGTCAGCAGGGTTTCTGTAGCTAGACGGAGGTTTACTTCTTAACAGATGGAATTTATCCGTCAACGGCAAAATTCCTCTGAAATTGATCAGATAAAAACTGATTTTAAAAGAAGAACGAAAATATCCACGGGACTACCACAAATTTGAAGTTCGCGGAACAACCTATTTGTATTTTTTTCTTTCCTGAAATCACTCTAGGTACGTGAAAGAAGGAAAAATTAGTAACAACAAATTAAAACACAGAAAAAATGGCAGAAAATACCGGGCCTAGAACAGCGAAACCTTCCTAATGGAGGGGGTAGGAGGCCGGAGTAAATATAAATCTATTCAAACGGTAGAACACAGGCTCGCTTCTTAACTCACAAAGCTTAGCCGCTAGCCACAATGTTACATAAAATGTACAACTCTCTCTCCAGCACAACTTTGTCGAAAGTTTGGTGAGAGCCAGGAATCGATCGAAAACTTTTGGTGTCGATTTGATACCCCAGCTAGAACCATCGTAAGGGTTTTATAAAAATAAAGTAAACAAGACAAAAATAAAGTCAAAGTGCACCGTGACGTTTATCCCGTTACAGGTAATGATAAGATGAGTTCTTTCATGGTATCAACCAACAGTTCAGACCACAACAAAGAATGAGAGATCTTTGCTTCTAATCGTCCTCACCTACTTATGTCAGGAGAAAGGGAGGGAGGTGCCTCCAACTTTATTTTCCTTACAATAAAGATCATCAAGTGAATGCCAAAAGCGAGTACACAATCTTGCTCGTGCGTGACTGTAGAGGTGATAGAAACGACAAGTGCTATGAAGGTAACATACTAACATACTTAAATATCTAGTATTTATTATACCGGGTGGAAAAAATCTATGGGCCCTGGAGGTGAACTACTTTAAATCCTTTAGTGAGCTTATTCTACTGAAAAGAAACATTCCTTTATTTTTAAAAAGAAACAAAAATGCATTCAAAGTTCTTCTAAAATTCGCTTGTCTCACCCGGGAATAGAACCAACAAAAATTTAAAAAATAAACCGCTTTTTTATTAAATCGTTAGGATTATTGGGCAGGATAAAATTTGTCTTACAAACATTTGCTCTTACAATAATCTGTTGTACGAGATATCTATGAAATTTAATATTTATTACAAATTTTTTATTAACAATACCAAGTACTGTAATGTTCATTTGTAACAAGTATGTCATACGCTAATTTTCTTATTTCTCTAACATCCAAAGATATTGTATGTAGTACAGGTTGCTAATGTTATTTATCTCTAAGAAACTTATTGAAGACTTCGATAAAAAAAAACATTAAATTGTAATAATAAATACACAATTCGTTCTTACACTGGCTAGGCAATCTGACGAAAAGTAAAACATGGAACGCATTTTTTATTGCAACGCGGGGCAACAATTTGAAATTCGAACGACAACTTTCAACATTTTGAAAATCGATAAAATTATTGAAAGTATATGTTCGTTATTTAATATTAGTTTTCACTTTATTTTTATCTCGAATACCGAATGTTTATTAAACAAATTTTAATATTTAATTTGTATAAAAAATAACGAGTGTTTACTTTTTAATTTTTAGTTGGTTCGATTCCCGGGTGAGACAAGCGAATTTTAGAAGATCTTTGAATGCAGTTTTGTTTCTTTTCAAAAATAAAGTAATATTTCCTTTTCGTAAAATGAGTTAACTAAAGGATTTAAAAAGAAGTTGCTCTCCAGAGCCCATAGATTTTATCCACCCCACATAGTATTTATTTGATCATCACAAAATCCACTGCTCTTAAAACGGTTCTGCGCAGCCTGCTTCCAACGGCTCCCCGCGACCCTGTCGTCTGTCCATCTATTGGGAGGCCGTTCTAATTTGCGCTTTCCGGTACGTGGTCGCCACTCGCCATTCTAGAACTTTAACGCCCCACCGGCCGTCTGTTCTGCGTGCTATGTGCCCGGCCCATTGCCACTTCAACTTGCTAATCCTATGAGCTATGTCTGTGACTTTGCTTCTCTTACGGATGTCATCATTTCTGATTCTATCTCTAATAGTATTAGTGCCTAATAATTATTTATTATTAATCATCATGGTGCCAGAACGCTCGTCTGTTCGAGATACATCTGACAGTTCAATGTAGCAGTTCCAGCAATGGAAACTATTTTAAGCCAAGAAGACGCACACAAAGCACTAGCGCCGACGCTAATGTGTCAGCTGAAACTGCACAGGCGTTGTCTAGCTACATCTAGACGGAGGTTTAAGACATAATCACTCTTAGGTCTGTTATACACGAGCGGTAACAGTAATTTTACTAAAATCTTGCATAGCTGAAACATTTGCAATTCGATCTAATTGAATAAGTTTCTAGAATAGGATTAAGGGAATTGCATAAAAACGGAATTAGCTTTACTTTTTAGTAGACAAAATTGGTAAAATGTGCTCATAAGCTTGCGAGTCATAGACATGTTTTTTGTCTTTTATGTTGAGAATTGTCTTACTTTCTCTAAATAAATTCTCATATCACGTTCATTATATGATAAGACCAATATTGTTTGATTTTACTGTATTTATTTATCGTAAATAACTGTATTTAGAGTATAAAATGTATTTGAAGCTTTTGGTAGACTCTCTCTTTCTCTCTCTCTTTGGCTTTTGGCTTTTCTTTTTGTTTCGTAGTTGACAAGTCGTTCAAATTTAGTTTAGTTCCGATCCTATCGATGTGTCGTCCTATCGAAATGTAGCTGAGTAACATAAGAATACCAAATTTGGGTAGGACTACGATCGAACGACTTCTGAATTTCAACGATTTTTAGATTTAAAGTACCTTTTTTTTTTTTTCGCTGAGGAGAAGCTCTACCAGCCGACCCTCCTTCCCCCGGGGGAGGAAGGGAGGGTGTGTGGGGCTCTCACCCACTAAACTCCTCAGCGACGCACCACCTCTCCGCTCTTACCGACAGCACGGGATGGCCCGAGGACATTTCACCGTCGTGTCGGTAATGCGGTGTGACCGTAGATCGATCCTTCCTCGAAGTTAATTGTAGGGGAATTGACAGGGGGAGAGCCTGTAAAGGGGACCCTCCCCCCCCCCCCCCCCCCCCAACAACTTACTCGGTATTTTAAGTCGACGCACCGTGCGCAGGTACGCCGACTGGGCTGTGCAGTCCGGACACGGCCCCCCACCGTGCCCGGAGCCCAAAAAGTTGTTATGGCGGCATAAGACGCCTAAAGGCCGTCCTACGTCGCCCCGCCCTCCTCCGCCGGATGCCAGAGACGGCGGCCGCTTCCCGCGCTCTCTCTGCATCCTCCTTCGCCGCCATCACTCTCTCACAGAAAGTGAGCACCGCCATCCACGACCTGTCACTCTCGACCATCTTGACAACGACGGTCGGGAGGGAGAGGTCGTCCCCTATCACGGCAGCCAGCGCCCGCCGTTCGTCCGCCCAGGCAGGGCACACCTCTAGCGCGTGTTGCGCTCCCTCGTCGGGGCAGCCGTCACAGTGGTGGCAGGTGGCAGTGGGTTCCCTTCCGGCGATCCGACACAGGTATCCCCCGAAGCATCCATGCCCCGTGAGGACCTGTGTCATGCGGAATGTCAGGACCCCGTGCTGCCTCTCCACCCACTGTTTTAAAACCGGACTGACCGCCCCGATTGTGCGGGCTCCTGCGCTGGTGTGCGCAAGCCGCTGCTCCCAAACCTCCAGCGCCGCTTGGCGCATATTGGCACGCTCGTTATCCACCTCGCGTGGCGCCGGGTCTTGTCCCCGGGATCGCGCCTCCTCGCGCCAGAAATAAACTGACGCGAGAGCTCTCGCCTCTAGGTCCCAGGGGACAGAACCCGCCAGGACTGCTGCTGCTTCACCCGAGACCGTTCGGTACCCCCGTATTACCCTCGTAGCCATCGCCCTCTGCGGTTTTCGCAGGAGGGCGACTTCCCGGCTGTTGAGCGTGTCAGCCCATACAGGGGCGCCGTAGAGGGCCATCGAACGAACGATCCCAGTATACAGCCTTTGGCACGCTATGTCCGGACCCGCCATGCTAGGGAGCAGCCATCCCAGTGCCGCAGCCGCCTTCATAATCTTGGGGATCAGCTTTTCTAGGTGTGCCCGGAATCCCCAGCGCCCGTCAATTTGGAGCCCCAGGTAGCGAAACGACCTGCCTATTTCAATTCGGACACCACCAACCACAATTCCTGAGCCATCTGGAGGGGCTCTTCGGGGCCCGTGAAAGTATATAGCCTCAGACATCTCGAGAGCCACCTCCAGGCCGGAGGTCTTCTTATTCTGGCTACAATTTGGGCCACCCCGGCCGTCGCCAGTATCGCTGCCTCCCGGTAGGATTCTCCTCGTGCGAGCACCAGTGTGTCGTCGGCGTAGCACACCACACTGATGCCCGGCAAGTTTACCCCCCGCAGTACTGGATCGTACCCGATGTTCCACAGGAGCGGTCCTAGGACCGACCCCTGTGGAACACCGCACGACGCTTGCGTTCTGCGCAAACCTTCCTTTGTCTGGTAGACAACCGCTCGGAGCGCCAGATAATCGGCGATGATTCTACGGAGGTAGTGGGGCACCTGATGGTAAATTAGCGCCCCCTTTATACAATCCCAAGGGAGGGTGTTGAAGGCGTTGGCGATGTCTAGCGACACCGCCAAGACGACCTCTCCCTGGGACGCCGCTTCCTCCGTGATGGCCTTGACCTTAAGAATGGCCCCCACTGTAAAGCGCATACGTCGGAACCCGTATTGATGTTGTGACAGGTCTGGCCCCACTTCCTCCAGGTGTATTCGGAGGCGGACCGCTATGACACGCTCAAATAGTTTTCCGACCTCGTTCAAGAGAACAATAGGCCTATAGGCCGACGGAGAATCAAGTGGCCTGCCCCCCTTGTGCAAGAGCACTAAACGTCCCTCTTTCCAACAATGTGGGAAGGTTCCCTCTCGAAGACAGGTGGTATAAAGACGTCGCAGTTGATCCTCGAGTGGGCCTAGGGCCAGCGCCCAAGCCTTACCGTGGATCCCGTCGGGGCCGGGGGCGGTGTTCTTGACTCTCATGCGATCCACCGCCGCTCCCAGTTCCCCTCTGGTCACCTCCGGAATTTCCTCCACGGGACTTGGCGCAATAGGCACCACAAGACGTCGTGGCACAATGGCTGGTCGCTGATTTTCCCGTGGCGGAAAGAGGGCAGTTAGCACATTCACCAGCACCTGGGGCTCCAGGCTCTCTGTGACAAGGGGAGTCCAAGCTCTCAGCTTCCCCCTTACAGCCCTGTAAGGTCTGCCCCAAGGATCCCTGTCCAGCGTTGCCAGAGCTTCCTCCCTTGCACGCGCTTTTGCTTCCGCAATTTCCACCTTAAAAGCCCTACGGGCGGCGTTGTACGCTTCATGTAGAGCACTTTCTCGAGCCTCGTCTCGGTGTCTGCGTCGACGGCTACGGGTATATTGGCGGCGCGCCGCCATGCACGCTTGACGCAGCTGCGTCAATTCGGCCGACTACCAGAGATTTAAAGTACCTACTGGTTGTTACTGCAACCGCTTTAACCCTTCAACCCGCATCGGGCAGCGTGGTGGTATTATAGCCTAAGCTCCTCGTGTGTTTCTCCCATTTCCTACATGCCTGTGCACAGCAGTGGGACGTAGATAGGGTGGTGATGTGTTCATAAAAAGTGCACTTTATCAGTTCAGTATGTATTGCTTATCTCATGCTAAAACAGAACTAGATATCATCCAGATAAAAAACACACAATCTCCATAATATTCTTCACGCAGGTGGTTCAAGGTTGAACAAAGCAGTTTACATATTGGATTTCGTCGTCGGGTGGCTCTCACGCGCGCAATACAAAGGCCACCACGTCTGAGATTGCCCATGGTAACTCTGGGCAATCTCCATCGGCGTGTAGCCGGGCCGTAAGGCCGTGTTGCCTGGGGGTGGTCTGGTAAATTTTCCTAGCAGACCCCTAACCACCTCCGCGATAGGCACGGGAGTTATCCAGGAGTTTTAGTGGATATTCCCAGGGTCAATTTAGACTCTGGGCTAGTCCCGCACACACCCGCTGCATCGCCAGCGGCGGTTAGGTCCGTCAATGGATTTCTCTCGGTAAAAAAAGAGTATGTATAGCACATATATGTCTTAAGTCTGTTAGCCACAGGTTCCAGACAAGTGGGTTTTTTAATTGTCATATTACAATTGCACCAGGCATTATCATGACACGATTCCCGACATGTCGGATGATAATTAAGCATGTTTTGAGACAAAGATGTTTATTACGAAACTATTCTTGCGTTTACTTCGGGAATATTCTCTTTCGTACTGTACGTATATCTTCAAAGTTTTAGAGATATTATCCACGTGTGGACTGCTGATCTGACTGCCAAACTGGTTTAGTTGGACGCAAATGGACACAATGTTAGATTTTAATTAGATCTTCAAATCTGTATTTACTGCTGAAATCTTTTAATAATGCGTTCAGCAAAGAAGTGGAATACCCTGCGTCCTGATGTTTCCCTGAGTAATACAACTTGGAGCTCTTCAAGGCTAGAGTGAAGAGGAAATATCTAGGTGAGCACGAAACACCGTCGACCACATCGACAGTTAACATCAGGTGAGATTGTGCTTGCCTATACATTCATAAGAACTTGGAAGGTAGACTATTTCTAAATATCAGACACCCGTGCATTAAATATACTCATATCTATAAGATACTTATGGTATAGCTTAACAGCTGGAGCGTGTACAGATGTTATTTATATACAGGACGATGGTTGCGACAATACGACGTTGAATTAAAACATGTTCTACTATATTAGTTCATGGAGAATGGAGATGGTTTGAAATAATCCTAGCTAATGTTATATTATTTTATAGAAATGCCATGAAATTATCAAATGAATAAGATGTATTTGACAGTTCTATGAACTAATCTATCCCGTAATGTATTGTCTTCACCATCCTGTATATTAATATAGCAGTTATGACCACTTGCTAAATTATTATTGAAAAAATTTACGCCAGCCATTCTCTTGTCTGTCTCATCCTTAGCTTGCACTGTGCTAAATGAAAAATATAAAGGTTCTCCAAGCTCTTGACTTGGAACCATCATTAATATCCATGAAGTCGCAATTGCAATGAATGGTAGTAGCCTCATGCCTCTGTGGCCTAGTGGTTGAGATCACTTACTTCAGATCTAGAGGTCCGGGGTTCAATTCTCGTGGGGGCAGAAGTTTTAGGCTCGGTTTGGTTCTGGTAGGACTTTTCTAAGTTGACCTGGCTATTGTTACAGCATTGTTGTGTTCTGGCAGTTAGAGGTAAGATAGTCAGTTCCTCTGTAATTCAGGAATCCGGGTGTAGCTAGCTTCTATCTTCGGCCTCATTGTCACTTGCCATCTGGTGAGATGAAGGCCAAGAGCTACCTCGTTAAGAATTAAAAAATGCCACAAGAAGTAGATACTATATTTTATTTTTCTAGATGACTATATATACTAATTAAAATATATCTAAACTAGAAAAATTTCACGCCCTGAGGCGGGGATCGAACCCGCGACCTTTCGCAATCCGGGCGACTGCTCTAACCATCTGAGCTACCGAGGACTTGGGATATCCCTGTGAAATTCTTCTAGTCTATCTGGATTTAGGTTATGAGTATGAGCTAACGTTTTCTAGTTTAGATATATTTTAATTAGTAAATATTTTTTCAAACATTTATAATAATGTTAAAATCAAAATTAAGTATGTAGACTATATTTTATGTTTCTAGGTTATATTGCAGACATCATACTGCTTCTGAAAATAGTGAATAGTATTGTTGATTGTCCAGATCTACTGAAGAATGTTTCTCTAAGAGTGCCAACTCGTATTTCCCGCAACATCGTTTATAAACCATTTAGCGTTCCTTTAACTCAGACCAACTACAGACTGAATAGTTTCTTAGTTCGAGCCGCGACTAAAGTTAATTAACTTTAGTCGCGATTTAGTGCGCTTTATTGAATATACCCAACTAAATATTGTTTTCATAAATAATATTTAGTTGGATATATTCAATGACAGCCTTGAACCTAAGACCATCACCACGATTGTAACATAGGAAGTTCTTAGCAGGGTTATATTTGCTTTCCATTGGCTTTTAGTTGTTAGTGTTGATTTTTTATATAATAATTAGTTGTAAGCTATCCTAAAAACATAAATAAATAGATAACAACGTAAGCAGCAATATTACGTCAGTAATTAAAATTAACGCTTAATAGATATTATCTACTGAGGTAATTTTATTTTCGTGTATTTTTAGTACCTACTAACTAGCAGGAGAACTAAAGGATAGTTGACAACTTTTTTTTATTTCAAAATAAGAAGTTTATAACTCATAAAGAAATATTGCAAAAGAAATAGTAGGTATGTCTAAGATCAAAAGTTTCACAGATATAGTGATATGTTTGATGTGCTGCCGCGCATCGTCCAAAAACGCTACATAGAAAATCTACGGAACAGGTGACGTCACATGTTCCCATATCACTAAGAAATGTATGGACATACTGCCAAAATTAATAAAAACTATGTTATATGTATGTTTTTATTAATAGTTGTCATAATAATAGTTGTTTTATTTTTGTCAGCAATCTAAAACCATTAACATTTTTAATAAATTTTGAAAAAATAAAAATGACCATTTTTTAATCTTCAAATCAGTACAATTTCAACAATATTCCATATCCTTTAAGTTTGAATTGTTTTTATAGGTAACAGTAGTGTATATTTTCCGAATTTGTGCAAAATAGCGCCAGATTCAAACTTAGGCAACATCCCAATTGCGAGTCTCAAGTGGCAGTGGGCAGGTCACATTGCAAGGAGGACTGACGGCCGTTGGGGCGGAAAAGTCCTCGATAGACGCAGCGGTGGTAGGCCCCGTACAAGGTAGACCGATGATTTGGTGAGGGTTGCGGGAAGCCGATAGATAAGGGCAGCGCAGGACCGATCGGTTTGGAGATCCTTGGGAGCCTATGCCCAGCAGTGGGCATCTCTCGGCTGATGTGATGATGATAATGTTTTTTTTAGTTATTTTTTACACAACTAGATGACAAACAAGCTGACGACCCACCGGTGGTAAGCGGTTACCGCCGCCTAAAGACACCTGCAAAAACAAGGAAAAATCACTTGATATTGCAATGAGATGCCGTCCATGCCCAGTTATTACACGGGCTACCTTTCTGCGAACTGTTTTACGGCAGAAATAAAAAAGACGGTGGTACCTACCCAGTCGACCCTACATATGGGTCTACAACCTAGTAAAAAAAAATTTTTGTAAATTTATGTTTGATTAAGGAAACTATAGGTCTAGATATAATATTTTGTATGTATGTAATAGTTATTGTATATTGACTGTTTGTTTCTGAAATAAATAAATCTCATGTATATGTCGCAGCCATATCGCATAACTCGGCGTTTTACAATCTGCCTAGGCAGATCGTCTACTACTAAGATTTTTTGTGTGATTTGTAAGAATTCTACTTGTGTTATTGGTAATCCCGAGTTTTTTTTAATAGCCACATAAAGCAGAACGTTATATAAATATCCTTGATTGAATCCATCTAGTTAATAAGATATGACTACGACAGACGACAATACGACAATAACTTTAAATATGGGCTATATTAGAGTAGTATGTTATTGGGCATTCTAACTCACTTTCGTTCGGTCGCAGACGCGACCTCACTTGTTCGTTAGTATGCCCAATAACAAGAATGACAGTAATGTTATACAGCTTGAGTCAGATTAGAATGTTCAACAGCTCAATCGCTATCGATACTCAACATAATGTTCTTGAACTAGAATAACACGTGTTCTGCATGTAGCAGCCACCGTTCCAGGTCTTAAAAGAAAACTCAGCTTTATAAATATTTTAGCGCTAACAGTGTAAGATCATTATTATTACATCCATGAATCTCAGCGGTCAATCTCTATTGGCTATTATGAAATTCGTCAAACAAAAAGAATCATTAAAATTGGAATCTATTTTACCTGTATTAGCAAATGAGTGGAAGCGGCATGGCAACTTATTACCAGATACTATTCGTTGTATTGTTTGTGGTCCTTCAAATTGTGGAAAAACCAATTTAGTAATAAGTTTATTATTACACAAAGATGGTCCACGTTTTCGCAACCTTTATGTGTATTCTAAATCTTTATATCAACCCAAATACATTTTTTTAGAAAATGTTTTGAATATGGTTACAGGTATATCTTATAACAAATATAACCATAATAGTGAGGTTTTAACACCACATGAAGCTATGCCTGATTCAATTATAATATTCGACGATGTTGCATGTGAAAATCAAAATAGTATTCGTGACTATTTTGCTATGGGACGTCATAAAAAAATTGATTGCTTTTATATAAATCAAACTTATACAAAAATACCTAAACAACTCGTGAGAGACAACTCAAATCTTATTATATTATTTAAGCAAGATGATGTTAATTTGAAACACGTCTACGACGAACACGTGGGTTCCGATATGTCATGGTTACAATTTCGAGATATGTGCTCGACAGTATGGAATTGTCCGTACAGTTATCTAGTCATAAATAAAGACTGTGAGAAAAACAAAGGATGTTATCGAAAAAAATTCGATACCTTTATTGAGTTAGATTAACATTCATAAGCGAATACCCTTTTCCAAATATTCATTCATCATTGAGATACTGAATAGAACAGAAATATATACACATGGAAAGCCATTTAAAAGAACAAATAGTCAAAGCAGCAACAGCTGTAAAAAGAAAAGTGGAAATGATTAAAGATGCAAAGTCTAATAACGATAGAGTTTTCGCCACCATGTTCAAACCTATAACTGATCCTCTAAATCAGTTAACTTACAAAAATGAAAAAAAGAAAATATCTGAAAACCAAGAAGATGAACTTTTCCAGAAAAACATAAAATATAATGATCAAAGCTATGATTCGTATTCTTCTAATGAAGATAACGAAGAACCTAGAAGTGAAGAAGACATATCAGAAGATGAAGTCACTAAACAATTGAATAAAACCTTAATTGTACCTTCACCATCTGAAGATCTCAATGTTAGTGCAGTTTCGTTCAAATCAACTCATTCATCACCACGTGAAAAAAACTTAAGTTTATCATGGTCAATGTCAACTGAAGCAAAATCGAGAGATATTCCTTTCGGGGTTAGGGTCGATCGTGGAAAACTTAAGCTTGGAAATACAATAGTCTATGAACAAGATCATAACTTTGAAAATTGGGAACAATCTTTTGAAAAAAAGTGAGGGGCTTATGGAATTACTATTTAAAAAGACACCTAAAATAGAGCTCATCACTAAAGAAGACTTAGATAATTACAAGACATTACTAATGGAAACTAATGCACATAGACGTAATTATGATCCTAAAAAACCCATCAACAGTAACAAAGGCTACAAGTACATGAACATCATAAAACCCTTATTTAAATTCTCAAAAAATCCTACTACTAGTACAGAAAGCCTTTCAATTGGAAAAGGAATTCGACTTTTGAAAAAAGTTAAACAAGATACAGATTTGATTTATTGGGATGATCCTAATGAATTGGTTGAAAGGCTTAAGTTACTCATAGCGTCCCGCGATGCGGGAAATACTGGTTTAGATAATGAAATTATTGCAATTATCGAAGAACTGTATGAGGTGGGTATTATAAATAAAAATATAAATGACTTACATCAAACAAATAAAACAGTCGCATAACTGTCAACAAACTGAATACACGACAATGAATATTGATAAATTTGGACATCACGTTCACAAGCGTTTAAGGATATCTGAATACCTCAATACATTCAACGATACGTTGGTAAAATCTGAAACTGGTGATTTTGATTTAAAATCTTCAAAGTTAAAGGGTTTGCTTTTACCTGAGAATGAAGACGAGGCAGTAAATAAGAAATACGTTGACCTTCAAATTGAACAATTGCGGAATGATATGAAAAGAATAAAAAGTGATGTTAAAATCTATTTACAACAATTAGAAAAAGCCACAAATAATTCAATTTTATCGTCATTCTATACCAAAACAGAAATTGATAAATTAATCGACTCGAAAAAAAATCAACAATGAGTAAACAAAATATTGTTGATGAATTACATAAAGCAGTTCGAAAAAATTTTTTACGACGTTCTACAGTAATAAAGGGAATAGACGATTTATGGCAAGCTGATCTAATAGATTTCCAAAAGTACTCATGTTATAATAAGGGATATAAGTATGTATTAGTAGTAATCGATGCGTTATCGAAATATGTTTGGGTAGTATCTTTAAAATCAAAAGAAAAAAGATGTGTAACAAAAGCTATGCAAAGTATACTAACAAAGTCAAACCGTTGTCCTAAGAATTTGCAAACAGATTTGGGGAAGGAATTTTATAATGATGAGTTTAACAATTTAATGTCAAAATATAAAATAAACCATTATTCCACCTATTCTGTAAAAAAGGCGTCTATTGTTGAACGAGTAATAAGAACATTAAAGACTATGTTATACAAACGATTTAGCTTATGTGGACAGTATAAGTGGTGGGATAAAAATTTATGCCTTATCGTTAAGGATTACAATAATACTGTACATCGAATTACAAAATTCAAGCCCATTGATATTAATTCATCTAATCAGATGTTAGCTTTATTAAATATAAGCAAATCACAAAGATCTAAAGTAAATCGTAATATGAAATACATATTGCATGTTGGTGATCATGTCCGTATAAGTAAATATAAAGGAGATTTTTACAAGGGTTATACACCCAACTGGTCAACAGAAATATTTACTATTGTAAAAGTAAACGACACCTATCCACCTACTTATCAAATCGAAGATAAGAATAAACAAAAGATTTTAGGATCTTTTTATAAGTATGAGTTGCAAAAAACAAAATTTCCTGACATCTATCTTATAGAAAAAATTATCAAAAGAAAAGGTAATAATTTATTTGTTAAGTGGTTAGGTCTTAGTAGTAAGGAGAATGGTTGGATTAAAAAGAGTGCCCTATTATTATGATTGTATTATATAAATAAAGTTTTTATATTCAAATGGTTATTTTATTACAATCAATGAAGGAAGGAAGTGGTATTATCAACAGCGTAATAAATAATTTACCGTTTGAGCTACATTTACCTGGATATCAATATTGCGGTCCTGGGACAAAACTTCAAAAGAGATTGAAAAGAGGTGATCGTGGTATTAACAAGTTGGATGAAGCGTGTATGTATCACGATATTGCCTACAATAATAGTGATTTGAACGCACGACATAAAGCTGACTTAGAACTTTTGAACATGGCTAAAACAAGACAGAGGTCAAAAGACGCCAGCAAAGGAGAAAAGGTCGCGTCTTGGATAGTGAAGAATGCTATGAAAGCAAAATTAAAGGCGGGTGCTGGAATTCGATCATTTAAAAAAATAGTCAAACAAATACAATCTCGAGTAAAAAAGCTTAAGTGTAAAGATAATCGATCTGCTATCAATTTCGCTTACGGTGCAGCAAAAAAACTATTTACCAATAAAAAAGGAATTTGTTTACCGCGTTGTATACCTATTCCGAAAAGTGGAGGAGTGCTACCTCTTATTCCAATATTTGCTGGATTGTCTGCACTGGGTTCATTAGCTGGAGGTGCAGCTGGTATAGCAAAGGCTGTCAATGATTCTAAAGCTGCCCAAAGGAATCTTCAGGAAACTGAACGTCATAATAGGATGATGGAAGCGGTTGCTCTAGGAAAAGGACTATTCATCAAGCCTCATAAAAAAGGATTGGGATTATATTTAAGAGGTTCAAAAAACTGAGCAAAAGGCTACCCCGACGTGCGCTTACTAATTTAGATATATTAGAATACGCTACAGATATTCCACATTTTCGAGGTGTCTTTATGAGAGACACTTTACCTCCAAAACCAAGAAAGGTAGAATGTGCAATTTTAAACTTAGATAGTTCTAACAACCAAGGAACTCATTGGGTAGCCTATATCAAGCAAAATCAGTACTGCGAATATTTTGACAGTTTCGGAAACTTAAAACCGCCATTAGAATTGATAAAATATTTGAAAGGTTTTTCAATAAATTACAATTATGTAAACCATCAATCATTTGATATGGTAAATTGTGGTCATCTATGTCTGAAATTTTTACAACAATTTTGGGAAAAACATTTATATTAGTACTGTAATAAAAAATCTATATCAGTGTGAAAATGTCTTTCACTGTGTCCATAACTGGACAAGAAACTTCTTTAACAACAAACTATTCGCCTACTTTGGATGTACGCAATGAATATGAATGTGGACTCTTATATTTTTCAACTTTTAATTCCATCCCTAATATTGACGCGAGAAATAATAAGTTCTATTATGGTAATAATAAAGTCCTCAAAATACCTGAAGGCTCATATGAGCTTCAAGATATTTGTGATTTTTTAGAAAACAATATTCAAAACTGTGTATTAAAATTATCTTGTAATAATAATACACTAAAAACAAAAATATTTTGTACTGAAGACGTTCATTTCGACAAAGATGACTCACTTGGTAAAATGTTAGGTTTCTCAAAAGAAACAATAAAGGCTAATATAAGTACAGAGTCTCAGCATCCTGTTAGCATTTTATCAACAACCATCATACGCATCGAATGTGACGTAGTTAGCGGATCATTCGTCAATGGGAAAGCAAGCCATATAATTTATGAATTTGTTCCTAACGTACCACCTGGTTATCGAATAATTGAAGTTCCTAAGAATTTAATATATTTCCCCGTTAACCAAAGTTCAATAAGCGCAATCAATATAAGGTTGTTAGATGGTGAAAATAAACAGATTAATTTACGCGGTGAAGAAGTACAACTGTATTTACACTTCAGGAGAAAATGATAAATTTCAATAAAAACCCTACTTCATCACGTATTCAGGTCAGTTCAAAAAGAATTCTCCACCAAGAAACTTCGCCTCGAGTGAAGAAGAAACTAACCAAAAGCAATAAAGAATTTCTTAAGCTAGTGGGGTTGTTAAAATGAGTATTTTAAATATATCTCAACCAACCTCATACGATAACAGCATTGAAAGTTTCGAATACCATTCATACAAACCATATATAACCAGCTTCAACAATAATGATGAAATACGAATACCTATTAATCAACAAGATTTGTACGTGTTACCTTCACTCAGCACTTTATATATTGAGGGCAAAGTCAAAGTGTATAACAGCAGTACTAAAGAAAAAATATCAAGTGTGCATTTTATAAATAATCCCATGTTATATTTATTTCAACATATTCGATATGAATTAAATGGAATAGAAATAGATAAAATTAAAAACGCAGGAATCACTACCACAATAAAGTCTTATCTATCTTTAAATGAAAATGAATCTAAATGTGCCCGAGTTTGGGGTTGGTCAACTGCTGGTACTGTTAATGATGGGTTATTTTCCGCTTCTATACCACTGAACAAAATATTAGGATTTGCAGAAGATTATGAAAAAGTAATTATTAACTGTAAACACGAGTTAGTGTTATTGAGAAGCAATACAAATCTCAATGCTTTAACATTGAAACCAGGAGAGGTGGTGGAGGATATAATAATCAATAAAATTACATGGCGTGTTCCTCACATTAAAGTATCAGATCGTGAAAGAATTAATTTATTAAAATATTTAGAAAAAGATAGATCTGTTACACTAGCTTTTCGCAGTTGGGACTTGTACGAATACCCATTACTACCAAAAACACGTAAACATACTTGGTCTATTAAAACTTCATCGCAAATAGAAAAACCGAGATTCGTTGTGATTGCCTTACAAACCAACCGTAAGCATCAAGGTGGAATTTCAATGTCAGAGTTCGACCACTGCAATGTACGCGATGTAAGGGTCTTTTTAAATTCATCGTATTACCCCTATGAAGGATTGAATATTAGTTTCTCGGACGACAAGTTTTGTTTATTATACGAACAGTATGCAAGATTTCAACAGTCATATCACGGACGTCGACCTGAGCCCCTGTTAAGCTTGAAAGAATTCAGAGACATTGCTCCCTTATTTGTTATAGACTGTTCTCATCAACGCGTGTTAGATGGAACACTAACACGCTGTGTGTTAAAAGGATGTAGATGTTAAAAGGATGTTAAAATGTTATAAGGATCAATTGATGTGAGAGTTGAAATCGAAACAGATCTAGAAATACCTGATCAGACGGCGGCATATTGTTTGATTTTAAACGACTGTATATTTGAGTATAAGCCTTTGAGTAATATTGTAAAGAAAATATCATGAACAGCAACACAATAATTGTGGATCTTCAAGGATTTAAAAATAACAGAAACGAATTTATCGTGAAAGAGTTAGCTATAGCAACTCTAGAGCACACTCATATATTTTTAATAAAACCACCGTACCCGTTCACTACACTAACTAAGGAAGAAAGAAAACATGTGTGGTGGATTGAAAATAATAGAGGCTATCGGTGGAGTGAAGGATACATCGATTATAGAGAATTCCGTAGAATAATAAAACCTTATTTAAGAGAGAAAAAAATTATTGTAAAAGGAGGAGAAAAGATTAAATGGGTTCAAGATTTATGCGGACATAATAATATCATAGACATAAGTTATTTAGGTATTCCCAATTTAAATGTTCTTAATGATCTTTATTGTAAAAATATTTTTATATACAATTGTTTTACTCATAGGAAAATTTGTGCTTTAAAAAATGTTTTATGTATGAAAAAATGGTGTGTAGAAAATAAAGTGACTATTTGATATTTAATAAACTTTATTTGACAACTACTTTTTGTCTTTTACTTTTAATGTTTAATTAGTTTTAATTACTAAGTGGAGAACAAAAAAACTTTGATTCAGGTTTCAAGCGCTTTATTTTCAATTTTACTCTATTAACATTCAAAAATAAAAAGAGCCTTTAATTTCTTAATTTTTATATTTTTTTAAATAGTTATGTACCTACTTTAAAAAATTTAAAAAATAAAACTAACTAAAAACTATCATTACACAACTTTTTCGATATTTTTCTAATTATTGTCTCAGTTAAGTCCATTATTTCGTCCACTGTATCTGTCACCACGTACTGAGCACTAAGCATCACATTGTCATCACTTAACTCATCCGACTCCTGCGTCATCGTACAAGAAGTTTCACTGTCCAGGTCACTCACTTTTATCTGTATTAGTCTTAGACCTTTTAAACGCTCCTGGTTGATAACGAAGGATTTAGCGATGCGTTGCACTCTCTTTCTTCCATTTTCGGTCTTCCGCTTTAACTTCTTTTCTCGCAAAGTCCTAAGCCCGTTGCTCTGGTTCCTCGTCTCTAGCTCTTGACACGCCTGTGTCAATCCCTCCCAGGGATCGTGAGTGAATTGAGACAACATGATACTCGTATCGTCTGAGTTCTGCATTATCTGAAAATAATTGAACTGTTAGATCTCGTGATTTCATGTAAAAACATAATGTAATTCGTTAAATACATGATATAGGTATCTACTTACAAAGAGGTTTTTTCTTTCAAAGTACCGGATTGATGAACGAATGCAGTAATACTAAGTAATCTACTGTAACCAATTTACAAAATAATAACGGCTAGCAATATTGCAAAATATTTTATATTGCGAAAATGTAATTTGATATTTGCTGACCTGTTTACATACCGAACACCTGGTGTTGTTGTTCAAGATTATTTCACAAGTAACGTTATTACAACACATTTAATTAGTGCTGTTTCAGCATTACTTATAATTTTTTAACATATTACTTTAGTATTCCGTATCTTTAATATATTACCAATACATAGGTATGTATGTATATATGGGAGGTTTAAAATTAAAACCAAGTTCATGATATGTTTATAAATTTTATTAGTAGAGTAGGTACCTAATTACTATAAAAAACTAAATTAATTATTATCTATTAAACAGCTAACACTTACAGAGTAGGCATATAATACACACTACTGTTACAATTAAATACAATACATTACCAACCTAACATCAAAACATTCATAAAACTTATTTTAGAATAATTTATTATGACCCCATGCCCAGGTTGTAACTTTGTCTGATAAAATAAAACGCTTATCATCTGAATTTGACAAAGCTATTTTATTAATACTCTGCGTAAAAATCTCATGCTTGATGCATCTAAATAAGATATTTTTTTTTCTTATTATTTTATCGTGTAACAGAGCCGACCTATAATCAGATGAAGACAAGTCCCTTACTACATTTTTCTTTACGCCCTTTGCCTTTTTAATGAATGCTGTTGCAGTTTTTATACAATATAATTTAGAACGGAGTCCTATGAATTCCGTCATAATTTCTCCTCCTAACTCGTCCTTAAACAAGCCTGGTACTTTATTGTTTTTTAAAGGTAACTCATAAATATTGTTAGAGTTATAGTTACTTGTATCAAAGTAATTTATAAAATTTTTCTTTAAGTCGTGATAAAAATCATTAGTTTCAATTTTATACACAAAGCTATCGGTATCAGTATAGCACAATTGCACTTTATCTCCGTAGTAAGGCTTTATAACAGAGTAATGGAATTGAAACATATGGCTTTTAGATAGTTCTAATACAGCAAATCCAATATAAATGGGTTTATCTAAAATAATTCTTTCTGGTTTCATCTGTACAGCAACCAAATTTTCTGAAAAAATTGTTGCGCTATGAAAATTAGGTCGTGCAATCAATTTATCTGCTGAAAGAAACTTCTTTGTTTTATTTGATTCATCGCTCCATTTATTAACTAATCTAACATCAACTCTTTTCTCATTGTCTTCTAATGTTTTACCGAATACTGAATTATTTAACAATTTAAAAAAGTCTTGTTGAAAGGAAGTTACAGCTTTTTTTCTCAATTCTGTGTTTAAAGTAATGTATTTTTTCAAAAATGGATTTTGTCTGAATGTTAAGGCGCGATGAATTTTGTCTAAAATAAGTCCATTCTCGATACATGTCTTTAAATGAACATAATGAATTACGTATTGATATTTAGAATATAAATTTGGAATTAGCTTAGGAGTTTTACCACCCGGTGGTATAAATTTTTCAGGACAAAAAGGGTAATCGTTATGATTAGAATGCAACTCCTCGGGATATGTTAAATCCACTTCAAGAATGTAACCAAATTCCGAGTCATCAGTAATATTCATAATATTTAACTGATCTATTTCATTCTGATCCAAAAATCTAAAATCTGAAACAGGTAAATATTGTGACATGCTATACCCATACAAGTTATTACAATCAATGTAAACCAAAAAAGAATCTGGTTCGCTGGGATCATGATCAGGCATATATTTATTATTAGCTTGGGCATATCTCGTTGAACACAAACAAATACCCCCACGAATTCCTTTTTGTATAAAACGAATAATTTCTAAGTCAGATAATAATTCTAACTTAACGCCTGTTTTAAGTAACATTGCATCAAACGATAGGCTCGGAGCTGTTAAATAAAATGCCGGATCTAATTTATAGTTTGATTTGCAAACTTCTCTGAAATTTTCAAATATATCAGTCAAAAGTAAAACGTCTGTTTTAAGATAAAGATCTGTGTAAGCTCCCATATCTTTAATTTCGAATGCAGACCAAACTTCTTGAGCATGAGCATAATCAACATCGTTGATATGTTCATCGGTCAATGAATTATAAAAACATTTTTTCTGAGGAAGCTGTCTTTCAGAAAAAGATTTCCAATTGTGACGGAACCGAGGTCTGCCTCTAAGGAAGAGATATATTATTTAATTTTGCAATTGATGTTCGTCTAGTTCGTTTGTGGATTTAGTCATCAATTAAATATATAATACATTGATTCAATTGCTCATGGCGAGAGTTACAACGAAAACTCCACCTAGCGTCGAGTATAGTAACTAATTACCAATAAAAGTGTTCTAAAAGCACGCTTTCTTAAAGCATCGTTTGGCTGTCTAGTGGTAGGCAAAGGAACTATTTATAAAAATAAAACAAAGGAAGTTTAAAGGAATTATTTAATTTATTTGTGGATGAAATTATTTCATCTGATTTATATTAAAATAATGAACATAAAATACAAAATAAAATATACAAATATAAACTTTTTTTTTAAATTGTTCTTTAAACTCTTTAGGATAACTCGACCAAATTTAAGAGGATGGCCAATATTAACACAGTGCTTGAGTTTTGTGGGTTTTGGTGTTTGGTCGTATTATATCCATGCGTTGTAGGAAAACTGGAGGGAAAGATCGACGAATAGGAATCGAGAACTTTAGGCTTGCCAACATAAAATTTACCGAAGTATTTTAGGCGGGAACCAATGAGGATGCTGAGACGAAGAAAATGGAATTAGATTGGTCGGAATGGTTGGCTAACTGCAAATGGTTTCTGTCTGGTAAATTGGTGGGGATTTAAGGCTATAAAAGAGGCTGATCAGGATCATTCGGGACTTTTTTCGCCCTGCTCTTGAAGAGTTGCAGAAGTCCAAGGAGGAGACTCTGCCCGACGTGATCTAGCTAGATATAAGGTATGTGCTTGAAGGTAGGTGTTATTATGTCCTTTGTTGATTTACGTGGTTTTTATTTACATTGCGGAATTTTGTGTGATTTTATTTAATATGGTTTTGATATGTTTTACAGCTATCTTATGTACTTGCGTTGGATTTGATATTTATTATGGTTCTGATATGTTTTACGGCTATCTTATGTACTTGCGTTGGATTTGATATTTAATATGGTTCTGATATGTTTTACGGCTATCTTATGTACTTGCGTTGGATTTGAATTATGTTGTTGGTCGGTTTCTACAATACGGATCGTCTTTCCTATCACGTATGTTGCTGCTTATTTTCCTAGGAATATAAAATGTGTATGGTTAGGTAGGACTTGAATTGAAGGTGCTATATTTTATTAACCTACCTACTGGTGTTGTTATAATAGCGGAAATTATGTGCAATTTTATTTAATATGTTGTGATTTTTAAATATTCTTTTACAGCTACCTTACATGTTGGATTTGAATAATTTTATCGCAAGTTATTTTATTTTATGTGTCATTTTATGTAATATGTTTGATTTTCAAATGTGTTTTACAGCTACCTTACGTATTGGATTTAAATAATGTTATCGCCCGTTATTTTATTTTACGTGTCTATTTATTTAATGTGTTGTGTAATTTAAATATTTCATTACAGCTTTAGGTTATTCTACCGACTATGCGAGATTTATTAGCATGGTCGTGCTACCTTGATACTACCTACATCATGTGTGTACCCCTATTTATAGTATATGATAATGTGTGGTTATTTTGTTACCGCTTTAGTTCTATTTTACTGATTATGTGTTTATTTAGGTAATTGCGGTACCGTGACACCTATTATGTGGATATTCTAATTAGACGGATCGTGTGTTTAATGCATCCTTGCAGCTTTTTCCCCATCTTTTCCGAATATGTGCCTAAATGACATGATAGTTGCACATCATGTGCATCGTCATCATCATCAGCCTATGTGTGTCCCGCTGCCGGGCACAGACCTTCTTACATGGGCCATCATAACACCACTACACTGGCCAATGCGGGTTGGTGGGTTGAAGCGGTTGCCGTAACAACCGGGACCAATGGCTTAACGTGCCTTCCGAAGCACGGAGGGGCGCGAGATTACAGATTTTGATTGACCCATCCAGAGATTGACCATGGCGAGGGTTGCTTGTTTCGTGATCGAAACTAGAGCGCTCGAAATCATGTGCTTACGTCTATATTTATAATATGATAATACTTATGAGTTATTTCATTACAGCTTTAGGTTATTCTACTGACTGATGGGAGAGGTTGTATTACCTACGTAGGTTTACTTGTATTACGTACATTGTCTCGGCTTTAGCTATTTTACGGATTATATGATTTATTTCGTTGTTGTTTTACCTACCTACTAAGTTATGTGGTTTGTTGCGGCTTTACCCTGATTATTACCCATATTGATTGTGTGCTTTAATATATTGTTCATATAAGCAGTCGTGAAAGAACTTAAGCTTCGTCGAGGCGATTTCTCTTACAATCTTCAATGTACCTTAACCCATCTATTACAGGTTAATTGTTTAATACAAATAACATTTATAATTATTTCACTTCTACCCACGTAGCCTTGATAACATTTTATTTCTGTATCTGTCTGTATCAATATATACCATCTGACACTACAGATCATCCTACTGAGAATTTCATAACTTAAAATTATAAAAGTTATGTCCTCGCAATATCCTACCTACAGTTTTAATCACCTGAGTTTATCCTATGATAAACCACAACTACCATGGTTCCTTGATATATCTCTCTATATCATGGATTCTACAAAATGTTATAATACTTACAAACCCTCTGGTTCTATTAGTAAACTTACTTAGATATGGTTACATATCTTATCTATCATACCTACGGATTCTACAAATACCAGATAAAACATAAATACTTGCCCATTCTGGTTCTATTAACGAACTACAGAAATATTTATCCTATCTTAGGATTTTACAGTTCCAGTTAAAATAACCCACCCTGGTTCTATAGCGGAACCTCTAATCGGAAACTAAATATCTGTTTTATTGGAAATTATTTTACTGACAAATAAATAGTTTGTAATATATTGTTTAATAGAATTAGCTCAGCATATTTTAGCTAACAGTGTGTGAGTATGTTATTGACATTTCATCATGGAGTTTTACACCTGAGTTTATTTAGGTATAGGTTAAATAAGTCACAATATGATAGACTTTTGCAAAACCAAAATAAACTCAATACTCTACAGTGAGGAAAGCTCAAATTTACGCACACTCCACATACTCCGAAATGTCGAAGGTGATTATTTTGTGTGAAGCCTCTGGACGAGATGTTACTGTGCACAGAATGATTATTGTTCAAACGTAAAAGGGGATACTCCAGGTTAAGGAAGGGATATATTGCAGCTCCAATGACAATCTAATTGCATTGGTAATAGGTTCTCACGTTGACAATATATTGCGACTAGCGCTGACTTAACTCACAACTAAGTTTCCTTACAGAATCTGGATTTCCTTGTGAGAATTAATTTCATTCACACTTAGGATGTCAGAAGTTTGGAGATTTCAAACTTATCTTCACATTCTAACATTTTGGTATAAAAACACACCACACCACACATTCCATGGGAAAATGTTAATAAATATATTTTCATATTTGTGATCTCTTATTCGCGAAGAGGAACTTCCTGTGGTTTTGGAAGGGGGGAGTGAAACGGCGTGGCTTGGCACTCACCGTGTGGGGCGAGGATGGAGCCTAACACTTTCTCTATATTTTTTAATGTAAATAATAAAATAGTATCAACTCTGAAATTTACCATCAGAAGTTATACTTATAATATATATCTACATCCATTTAAAATAAATGATATTCCAATAATGCAATAACTCCAGTTTGTGCATACCTATAATACCCTTACAGGGATCCAGAGTTAACAATAGATCTATTTAGATCTTCCCGTTATTGACCTCTTTAAATTCCTATTCACTACTCAACTTTTCTATTATTATTCTATACCATATAGTTATCTTCAATCTTAGTTTTCCTTTATTTATTCTGACATAAAGTAATTTAAGCTTTTAGTAATATGCCCTGTCCAGGTACTAAAGTATCTTTCACATACCTCATAAAAAGAAGTTGGGTTATCTACATCACAACTAGTGTCCTACCGTTACTATATGATCACTTATTGGCCAATTTAATCATTTTAAAAAAAAACTCAGTCTGGTATTAGTATAATGTATTTATTTATATTAATTATATCTAATTAATTAGGTAGCGGTGAGGGGGGAGGTTGTTACAATTGGGGCCGTGACCAGGATAAACTATTGTTAGGATTTACTTTGTTTTACCAGTCTGTTATTATTTTAGAAAATATTTTAGTGTTGACTGAATTTCAGTCACAATTGTTGCTCGTGAAATGGTTGTGAGGTTTAAACAAAGTGTGAAGGTTATCAAGGGTCCTGGGGGCGTGATTTTCAAAGTCAAAGTCATAAGGTTAATTTGCATGAAGATCTTAAGTTATGTTACAGTATGAGTATTCAGTCTGCCTGCAAACATGCAAAATTTCTTATAAAGTCATTCACTACTCACATAAATACATTTAGCTAATAGATACTGTTAGCAACTGGCTGGTGACTCCCATACTCTTTTATAATGACGTGTATTTTATATGAGTTTTGTACCTGACTGATTGTCAATTGGGTTTTGATAGTTGTCTTGTGGTCGCGTTTGGCTTTGGTGTTGATTGTTCTATACTAATTAAATCTACTTATTATTCTTGATATCTTGGTGTTTCCATCAGTACAGCATAGCTTAAATATACAGTCCACTCTCCAGTAGCTATTATTTTGGTCCGTTCGATCCGTAAGTTTATATTATTTTCCAAATTTTTTTCCAAATTTTTTCATCTGTCATTCATTTTTGTTTTACGATCGATATTTTTCACAAATTTATTTTAAAATTTTATAATGGTGGAAACACGAAGTCAATCCAAAACAACGGCTGATTTAGCATTGCCAAGCACATCTGCCGCGACACCCTTGGAAGGCGCACCCTTCGTCGCAGCACAACCGTCGTCTACGACACGCCCTCCATCGCGGCACAGTGCCGATGCCAATTCACTGTTGCAAAGTGAATTAACAGTTGATAGTCAGAGAACCAACACCAGCATACGTACGCACTCCTCGCACTCATCTAGCACCATTCGAGCTCGCAAATTGACTGCCGAAGCGGAGGTCATGCGACGTCGCGTACAATGCGAACGGCAACGACTCGCACAACTGGAAAACGAGGCGAAGAAGATGGAGCTTCAAGCAAAACTTGCAGCTTTGGAAGCTTCAGATAAGTCGTATCGTTCCGGTAGAAGTAGCTTAGGGCGTACCGCATCGTGGGTACATAATGCAACCGTGACCAATGCGGCCACCCAAAATGTTTTTGAAACGTTTCAGGCCTCGACTGTCAACCATGCAGTACCAACGACCAGCGATAAGACCCATCCCATACTTCACCCTTCCACTGACCCTATATTACAATTGGCTACAGCCATCACCAACCTGTCCGCCCGCCCGAAGAGACCCGACCTTATGGTGTTCTCAGGCGACATAACACAATGGATGGCCTTCAAGTCTAGTTTTGAACGAACTAAAGCGTTTTTCTCCCCCACAGAAAACTTGGAGAGATTGAACCATTCTATTCGTGGCGCAGCTTACCAGTCCGTGGCGTCCCTCTTGTGGACTGCGTGCGAGCCGGAAGATGTCGTACGCGCCCTCGAGCAAAATTTCGCCCGGCCCGAGCTTCTGGTAACGCGCGAGCTCGCCGACCTGCGTAGCCACGCCAGAATATCTACTCCCGACGATTTAAACGCCCTTGCCAACAAAATTAGAAATTTCGTTGTGACTTTAAAACAGTTAGATCAAGTTGACCATTTGCATTCTCCAGAGCTTTTTCGCTGTGTGGCACTGAAACTCAGCGAGCATACCAGAGCTCGTTTTACTGATTTTGCGTCAACCTTTTCGACTACAGAAGGTAAAATTTCTAAATTTGAATTATTATCTCGGTTTTTATTAATCGAGGCGGACAGACAGCTGAGATTTAACTTCTTTTTCGATCATAACACAATTTCTCCAAAACCATTAAAAAAAGAGTCTGTACATTCCACCGTCTCCCATAGTAAGATAGTCGAATGCAGTTATTGCAAGCAAGGGTCACACGGTATAAAATCTTGTAAGGCTTTCTCTGCGCTTTCCGTGGATAGAAGGTGGCAGTGGGTTCGTGACTCGAAAATATGTTACCGTTGCTCGAAGTCCAACCCACACAAATGGAATAACTGTCGCGCCAAGCGCTGCGGTACCGGTGGCTGCTCAAGACGCCATCACAGTCTCCTTCATGGGACGCTGGCATCTTCACCTCTCAGCACACCGTCAAATACTGTCACTAACACCGAATTTCACTTGCCCACCACAAGCACGGATGCCGATAAGGTGATTACTAATATTTCTAACGTCCTTATTACCACAACAGGATCGTCACAGCCAACGTCTCGCCCACGCGGTCTGCTCAAGGTCCTCCCAGTCGTCATCGAGGGTCCAGACGGCGAGTATAGCACCACGGCACTGCTCGACGAGGGCAGCACGGCGACCCTGATTGACGGCGAAGTGGCTACCCGCATCGGCGCGCAGCTTTCTAACAAGGAAAGTATCTGTATTCAGGGTGTAGGTGGTATGAATAAAACCGTGGACATCGGTTATGTGAATTTTTTCATAAGGGGACGTAATTCAAATCAGCGTTTTGAGATAGAGAACGCACGTGCAATAAGCCCGCTCGGGTTACGAGTGCAGGGCGCCCCAGCCATCGATTTTGCAGATTACGAACATCTTTTCGACTTAGCTGATGAACTATCGACGGTCCATCCGTCTTGTCCGACCGTTCTCATAGGAGCCGCAGATTGGCATTTATCTCTGAGCCGCGAGATTCGTGTTGGCAAGAAGAATGAACCGGTCGCATCTAGAACCTTACTAGGCTGGGTGTTGCACGGCGCGTTTTCCGTCTCATCAGAGCCACTTGAATTCGTCAACCAAGTAAGTGCTGACAACCTGGATGCACTTATTAAGCTTCAGTATGATATTGACTCTATTGGAATCACGAAAAGCACTCCTCAGCCTAACAAAAATGATAAGCGCGCAATAGATATGATTGAGTCTTCGGTCCTTAGGCTTGATGATGGCCGTTTTGAAGTAGGTCTGCCATGGAGAGCAGTTTTGCCCAAAGTTATACCGGACAGTTACCCGCAGGCACTGTCACGTTTTAAAGCACTTGAAAGGCAAATGTCTCGAGATGCAGATTATGCCGCCGCGTTTCGTCGTTTCATAGAAGACATAATCCGCAAAGGTTACGCTGAAGAATGCGAACCGGCTACGTACCATAGGCATGTTTCTACAAGTACTTCCTTGGTCCATCCATACGGCCCCATCCGCTGGTATCTCCCAATTTTCGGCGTTTTTCATCCCCAAAAGCGCAAGCTTCGGGCAGTTCATGACGCAGCCGCCACAACTCAAGGAGTAAGTCTTAACAGTCTTCTCTTACAAGGTCCAGACCTTCTTCAGCCTCTACTCGAGATTCTCTTTCGATTCAGGGAGGGTGCCGTGGCACTCAGTGCCGATATTAAAGAGATGTTCCCCCAGATTAAAATCGCCCGTGGGGACAGGGATGCACAGCGCTTTCTTTGGAGAGGCGAAGACGGCGCTATTCGTGAGTTTCGAATGGCGTCTATGATTTTTGGTGCAGTCTCCAGCCCTTTTATGGCGCAATACTTAAAAAATAAAAACGCGAGGGAAATGGAAGCTACTTACCCTGCGGCATGTACTGCTATAATAAACGACCATTACATGGATGACTATTTGGGTAGTCACGCCAGCGCCACTGAAGCTGCACGAATAGCGTCCGATATAGCCAAAGTTCATAAAAACTGTTGCTACGAGATGCGTTCATGGACATCAAACAAGCTGGAAGCGCTTGCCCTAATTCCCAAGGAGGCTAGGAGCGATCCTAATTCTGACGTCTCTTTACCTCCGAATAATGAGATAGGCGTCTTAGGAGTCAGATGGAATCCGTATGAAGATTCTTTAAGTTTTCGCTCTGTTGGTGAGCTTCCCTCTAAGACACTTACGAAACGGATTGTTTTATCAAGCGTCATGAAGGTTTACGATCCTTTAGGTCTCCTTATGCCCGTATTGGCTGCATTTCCTTGCTATGACATCCCTAACTGCGGAGTCGCACTTGAGCAAGATTTTTGCCACATTATTTCCCCTGGTGACAAATAAGGTCAGCAAAAAGAGCAGGTCAGTTTTGGCTTCAGTGCCAGTGAAGACATTGATCGTGACATCCCCTACTGTTACCGCTTGTAGGTCCTTGGCATCATCAGCTCTGCTCCTCCTCATGAATTCGGCAATCACCCTCAGAGGGTCAAACCCCTGATAAGCTACTGCGCTAGCTAAGTTCTGAACAGAGGCCCACTGATTGTCCGTCAGGCTCAACCCGAAAACCTCCCGGGTGCCTTCGTCAACTGATCCTAGAGCTTGGAACAGCTCCCTCTTTTCGGACGCCGTGAGACCCAAGACGTTTTCAACTCTTGACCCCATTTTGTTGCACTTGACTTTTCAAAATTTATATTTCTCCGTCTGTGTGTCCATAGCCTGTCTCATTTTTATGTGCATCCTTTCTCTGGGACTAAGCATGGCAGGAGTCAGGTCGTGTGATGCCAGACTGGGACCTAGAAGCCGCCCAAACTCTCTTGATGGGCCCTCCCTGAGGCTAGATGTTGTCTGAACTGACTCCTGCGTTGATGAGCCCGACCCTGAGGCCCTCCTCCTGGAACCCGACGCAGACCACTGACTTGAGCTAGATGTGGTTTGGCTTGTGCTACTGTCCATCAGTTTTGAACTCGTTTGGGTTGCACCTGGGACATAAATGGGGGGTGAACTAGCCGGGGACGGTTGTGGTGAGTGGAGAGCATCGTGCCAGATGGTCTCAGTTGTTGCATCCACAGCTATACTAAGTTGCCCAAGATTATGTTGTAAGGCTTCAACTGTGAAGTGCGCCTTTCCATGATGTTGCACCGATTGATCAAGGGTCGGGCTTGGTGCATCGTCCTGACCCCGACTTAGTTTGGGTCCATCTGTTGATTAATGGCCTCTGAGATCTTCTTGACTGCAGCTGAGTAGGACTCTGAATGGAGTGAATTCAAGCGACCACAGATCGCAGCCATTGCTAGCGGCGTCCGAGTCAGGTTGTCATGCTCGTTAGTCAGGTTGGCCTTGAACAACACCTTCTTCTTCACAGCCGGCACGGTGATGGAACCATTAACCGCTGCCATCACAAAGGACTCCGATTGCTCCATGAGATCCGACAAGTCCATGGACATCATCTTTCTTTTGTCCTTTGGAGTACTCAGCATTATGGACATTTCTATGTTTAGGTATTTGGCTATTTCAATTAGCTCCGTGTCTGTTTCCCTTAGGAGGGCAGGAAAGATAGTGTGGGTCATAATCAATGGGAGCGTGACTCCTGGGAACAGCTTGGTTCTGAGATTCCCAGCAATAGAATGTCCAATAATGACCGTTGCCGTGGCTGGGGCAAAGGCCTGCGACAAGCGTGCGAGGGTAATTTAATTCAACGACTTTGGCGCGAAGGTATTGACTGGGACTCGCCACTGCCGGACAGATATGACTCCGAATGTAGGGCCTGGTTTCAGCAGTTACGAGTTGCCGCTAGTATAAGAATCCCACGGTGGTGTATGAACAGAAATGACTATACCAACGTGCAATTACACGTACTGGCTGATGGTGGCGAACAGGCATACGCTTGTGTTGCCTACTGGCGGGTGACATACGCTGACTGCTCAGTGTCTATGAGGTTGATTGGGAGCAAAGCGCGAGTCGCCCCTCTAAAGCCTTTATCAATACCGCGTTTAGAATTACAAGCGGCACTTATTGCAACTCGTTTCGCACAAACCATTCTGAACGCGCACCGACTTAAACCAAACGAGATTTTTTATTGGACTGACTCATCAACGGTCCTAAAGTGGATTCGAAATGACGCGCGAACTTTCAGACCTTTTGTGGCTCACCGATTGGGAGAGATAGCGGAATTCACCAATCCGTCCAATTGGAGGTGGTTCCCTACCTCTCTTAACGTGGCCGATGACGCTACTAAGCCGAAGAAGTTGGATTTTACCTCATCACATAGATGGTTCTCTGGTCCACCGTTTTTATTAGAACTCCTTGGGTTTTGGCCCATTGAACCAACTATTGACGTCATCGAGACCGCGCTTGACCCTGAACTGAAATCGAGCTTTGTGGGGCTGCTCACAGACGTCCAGGTGTTGAAGCTTCCCGTACCTGACGCGACGCGCTTCAGTAAGTGGCTGCGTCTTCTACGCGCCACCGCCCGCGTTCTCCAGGGGGCACGCATTTTTCGTTCAAAATTGTCTCGGCCTATTAATGTTAAATCGAAATTTTTTGTATCGACAGATTTGGATCGCCCCACGTCCCTCTCGCATCTTCGCGCCATGGACATAATTTTAGCGGAAAAGTTGTTGCTGTTGCATTGTCAAATCGAGAGCTTTCCCGAAGAAGTAAAAAGTGTAAAAACCTCGCAGACCGTGCCCAGCAGTAGCAGAATATCAGCACTGGCTCCAGTCTTAAATGAAGATGGCCTCCTCACAGTCGATACTCGCATTGGATCTGCGCCAGCCGTAAGCGAGAGTATGAAGTCCCCGGTAATCCTAGACGGCCGCCATCAAATCGTCCGATTGTTGATTTTGTCTTACCACATCAAGATGGCGCACGGGTTCAACGAGACGGTGCTGAACGAGCTTCGTCAGAAGTATTGGATCGTAAGAGCGAGAAGCACAGTTAGAACCGTTGCGAATTCCTGCATGCATTGTCGGAGATTCAGAGGCCGGCCGAATGCGCCTCAGTTAGGAAACTTGCCTACCGAGCGTCTGGATCATCATAGAAGACCATTTACCCATACAGGCCTCGATTACTTCGGCCCGGTCACTATCGCGGTAAGCCGGCATCAAGAAAAGCGGTACGTTGCTTTATATACGTGCCTCGTCACTCGTGCAGTACATTTGGAGGTGGTAACTTCGTTGTCATCGGATGCCGCTCTTATGAGTCTGAGGAGATTTATTGCTCGCCGAGGGTCACCAACTACAGTGTTTTCTGACAATGGCACGAATTTTGTCGGCGCAAACCGCATTCTAAGGTCACTCTACGACGTTTCTATAGAAGAGTTCGCGGCTAACCGTGGAATTAAGTGGCGGTTCATTCCTCCTGCTTCTCCCTTTATGGGCGGTGCTTGGGAGCGCCTCGTTCGCACCATCAAAACAGCATTGCGTGCTTGCTTGAAGGACAGACCTCACCCGAAGGAAGAAGTTTTTCTAACCTTACTGCTCGAAGCCGAGGCAATAGTCAATTCGAGGCCCCTCACCTACGTCTCTTCTATAGCCGAAGCCCCGGAATCGATTACACCTTTTCATTTTCTTCTGGGGACGTCATCGGTAGCGCCATGGACAGCGGATCTCACCGACACGGATTTGGTGAGACGATGTGACTGGAGGAAGGCGCTGCGCCTAGCAGACCATTTTTGGGCGCGGTGGCTGAGGGAATATTTGCCAACACTTCGCGCAAGAGGCCCACGCAGTAACACACCGAATTTCAAAGAGGGGGACGTGGTGCTGATCGCAGACTGTACCCTTCCACGAGGTTTGTGGCCTCTGGGTAGAGTCACAAAAGTTTTTACAGGCTCTGACGGTCAGGTTCGCGTGGTGGACCTACATACTAAGGGAGGTACACTCCGCAGACCTGTCCGAAAGCTGCTGTTAATGGATGCGGAGCCCCAGCCAGCTGCTACCGGTTGTTAGTGTTCCACTGGGGGTGGGAATGTTAGCAACTGGCTGGTGACTCCCATACTCTTTTATAATGACGTGTATTTTATATGAGTTTTGTACCTGACTGATTGTCAATTGGGTTTTGATAGTTGTCTTGTGGTCGCGTTTGGCTTTGGTGTTGATTGTTCTATACTAATTAAATCTACTTATTATTCTTGATATCTTGGTGTTTCCATCAGTACAGCATAGCTTAAATATACAGTCCACTCTCCAGTAGCTATTAGATACCATTTAACTAACTTAAAATTAATTTTATTTTGAAATATTTTAAAATATCTTTCAAGAACATCTATTATCATTTAAACAATAAAATAAAGGATTCTAATTCATTAACAATTTCTTAAAATACAAATATTCCTTAACACTGTAAAAACAATTGTCTAAAAGCCAATTCGTCAATTTCAGTTTAAATAAAGTTCCTTGTAAACAATTGAATTCATTTGGTAACCTATTATACAGAACTATGCTCATGTTGTATGCTTTTTGCTTATACAGATACTTCTGGCAGGTAGGCTGATAAAGTAGGTTTAGGTAGGTATTGTAATCTAGTATGCCTCAGTGGTGTGGTTTCTCTTTTGTAATAGCCTGAATTATTCTAAAAATACTTTAATACTTGTTTTTTTCAGCCAAGTTATATTTATGGATAAAATTTTTAAATGTTTTCCCAAATACTTAATTAAGGTAATAAGGAAAAGTTCTCAAGTTATTTTAAGTTTATTTATGTTGTTTAGATATCTAGTAGTATCACTTCACTTAACAATGTGTATATGAATTAATCACTTCATACTTTACCTACACATAGCAAATAATTTAATCTGCATCTTTGATTTAGAAGCAATTATGTATGTTAATTTATGCAGTCACTAAGTACTTCCAGATTGTTAGGATTTCACTTCATTTATTGATTCTTTATTTTCTTTTAGCACCATAATTAGGTATAATTGTTAGTATTCTTGTTCTATAAAATTGTTAGTTAAGATAAACAGCTCCACAATCAAGCTAAGCACGTTCTGTCGAGTCTTCAGATTAGCGTATTGGGCACTGAAAGCACAAACAAAAAGTAAGCGTGCGTTCGCAAAATAATGTGTAGCTATAAAAAATCATAAAAGGGAAGTTGAAATTATTAACCTGTAAAACATAAATAAAGAATGCAAATAGCGGAGGGTGTTGACGTAGTTTCTTTTTAGTGATAAATGAAGGAAGGTGATGTGAAACTTGTCAGTAAGAGAGCACACACAAGCGGTCTTATCTCCTGATCTCCTTATTTGAACAAACAAAAACAATGACATGTTAAAGCAATATCGATTATAACAATAAACATTTAACTATAACGCTGTATGAACTTGGAAATGCAAGAATTAATTTCGGTTGTACACTTAATTAAATGAGAATTTTGAGATTACTTTTAATAGTTTTAATATCAAAGACAATATTTTGTTGAGGTTGTTGTTCTATAATTCTCCTTAGGAAGCCAAAGGGGTCTAGTGTCATACAGCCATGTTTTTCGTATTTCTTTATTTCTTATTTTATTGTATTAAAATGCTGGTGTTACAGATTTCAATGCATCCTAGGAGTATTTAACGTGAAATGTGTGATTAGTCTCCATATGATGCTGCTTGATGAAGTGGATAGCCACAGGCAAGTTCCCATCGTCTTTCATACCATAGTCACTTTTGTTCTAGTAGTATTTTGGTTGCACGTCGGCGCAAACACTTGTTTTGTGGATTTTTGGTGAGGTCGTTGATCGCTGGTTCTTTCTATTGCAGAGTAGGCTAGGGGAAATTATGCCCATACAGCCATGGTTTAAGTGTTTTCTTTCATTTTGCTGTTTTTTATAAGTTCTTTCTATTACAGAGAAGGCAAGGGGAACTAATGCCCATACAGCCATGGTTTAAGTGGGTTCTTTCATTCTGCTATTGTTTCTAAGTTCTTTCTATTACAGAGAAGGCAAGGGGAACTAATGTCCATACAGCCATGGTTTAAGTGTTTTCTTTCGTTCTACTGGTGTTTGTAAGTTCTTGTTTGTAAGTTCTTTCTATTACAGAGAAGGCAAGGGGAACTAATGCATACAACCGTAGTTGAGTGGTTACTTTTATTCTGCAAACATTGCATTGAACTGATGGTGTAACTCATTCGATGCATCTTAAGAGCTTAATCCCTCAGGTTTGGTTGGGGATATTATGGTGGCAGCCTGCATGGTGCAATTTTGAGCAGGCAAAATCTTTTGTGGGTTTTGTGTTAGTAATGCTTTACGTCTCTGATTTCAGGGTAGGTCATTATCGCAAGTATGAAGTGAAGATTTAAGTCATGCAGTTAAGCGCTTTCTAAACTCAGTGCGGTATTTATTGTCAATGTTCGGTTATTTTTAATACTTAACAATATCAAGGATTTTTCTTTTATTGTAGGGGTCTGTGGGTGATGGTGGCCACTTACCACCAAGTGGGCCGTCAGTTTACTTGGAAATTAGTTGTAACGGTATAATTTTATTAGGTACACTACGGGTTTATCTTTATTTAAAGTAATAATTGTATGATAATAGTTTAAAGATTGTGGGTTTACGAAATAAATAATAGGTAAAAGGTACCTTTAAAGTTATAAGGAAGCAGTACAGCTGTGTTGCCAAACTAATTATGTTGCAGATACCACCAGTTACACTTACATGTTACTAATGTCGATAATAGTGTACGGGATATAAACTAAGTTGCGTTGATGTTAGGTGTCCAGTATATCAACGATCGAGGGGGCGGTTGTGAAGGAATGGACGTCATCACAATGCGAGTATAGGACGGTTTTCTTCTTTATTATTTGATCTAAGTAAATTATCACTTCGGTAAACTTCGTAATAATTTAGGGGGCGGATGTGACGGAACCGAGGTCTGCCTCTAAGGAAGAGATATATTATTTAATTTTGCAATTGATGTTCGTCTAGTTCGTTTGTGGATTTAGTCATCAATTAAATATATAATACATTGATTCAATTGCTCATGGCGAGAGTTACAACGAAAACTCCACCTAGCGTCGAGTATAGTAACTAATTACCAATAAAAGTGTTCTAAAAGCACGCTTTCTTAAAGCATCGTTTGGCTGTCTAGTGGTAGGCAAAGGAACTATTTATAAAAATAAAACAAAGGAAGTTTAAAGGAATTATTTAATTTATTTGTGGATGAAATTATTTCATCTGATTTATATTAAAATAATGAACATAAAATACAAAATAAAATATACAAATATAAACTTTTTTTTTAAATTGTTCTTTAAACTCTTTAGGATAACTCGACCAAATTTAAGAGGATGGCCAATATTAACACAGTGCTTGAGTTTTGTGGGTTTTGGTGTTTGGTCGTATTATATCCATGCGTTGTAGGAAAACTGGAGGGAAAGATCGACGAATAGGAATCGAGAACTTTAGGCTTGCCAACATAAAATTTACCGAAGTATTTTAGGCGGGAACCAATGAGGATGCTGAGACGAAGAAAATGGAATTAGATTGGTCGGAATGGTTGGCTAACTGCAAATGGTTTCTGTCTGGTAAATTGGTGGGGATTTAAGGCTATAAAAGAGGCTGATCAGGATCATTCGGGACTTTTTTCGCCCTGCTCTTGAAGAGTTGCAGAAGTCCAAGGAGGAGACTCTGCCCGACGTGATCTAGCTAGATATAAGGTATGTGCTTGAAGGTAGGTGTTATTATGTCCTTTGTTGATTTACGTGGTTTTTATTTACATTGCGGAATTTTGTGTGATTTTATTTAATATGGTTTTGATATGTTTTACAGCTATCTTATGTACTTGCGTTGGATTTGATATTTATTATGGTTCTGATATGTTTTACGGCTATCTTATGTACTTGCGTTGGATTTGATATTTAATATGGTTCTGATATGTTTTACGGCTATCTTATGTACTTGCGTTGGATTTGAATTATGTTGTTGGTCGGTTTCTACAATACGGATCGTCTTTCCTATCACGTATGTTGCTGCTTATTTTCCTAGGAATATAAAATGTGTATGGTTAGGTAGGACTTGAATTGAAGGTGCTATATTTTATTAACCTACCTACTGGTGTTGTTATAATAGCGGAAATTATGTGCAATTTTATTTAATATGTTGTGATTTTTAAATATTCTTTTACAGCTACCTTACATGTTGGATTTGAATAATTTTATCGCAAGTTATTTTATTTTATGTGTCATTTTATGTAATATGTTTGATTTTCAAATGTGTTTTACAGCTACCTTACGTATTGGATTTAAATAATGTTATCGCCCGTTATTTTATTTTACGTGTCTATTTATTTAATGTGTTGTGTAATTTAAATATTTCATTACAGCTTTAGGTTATTCTACCGACTATGCGAGATTTATTAGCATGGTCGTGCTACCTTGATACTACCTACATCATGTGTGTACCCCTATTTATAGTATATGATAATGTGTGGTTATTTTGTTACCGCTTTAGTTCTATTTTACTGATTATGTGTTTATTTAGGTAATTGCGGTACCGTGACACCTATTATGTGGATATTCTAATTAGACGGATCGTGTGTTTAATGCATCCTTGCAGCTTTTTCCCCATCTTTTCCGAATATGTGCCTAAATGACATGATAGTTGCACATCATGTGCATCGTCATCATCATCAGCCTATGTGTGTCCCGCTGCCGGGCACAGACCTTCTTACATGGGCCATCATAACACCACTACACTGGCCAATGCGGGTTGGTGGGTTGAAGCGGTTGCCGTAACAACCGGGACCAATGGCTTAACGTGCCTTCCGAAGCACGGAGGGGCGCGAGATTACAGATTTTGATTGACCCATCCAGAGATTGACCATGGCGAGGGTTGCTTGTTTCGTGATCGAAACTAGAGCGCTCGAAATCATGTGCTTACGTCTATATTTATAATATGATAATACTTATGAGTTATTTCATTACAGCTTTAGGTTATTCTACTGACTGATGGGAGAGGTTGTATTACCTACGTAGGTTTACTTGTATTACGTACATTGTCTCGGCTTTAGCTATTTTACGGATTATATGATTTATTTCGTTGTTGTTTTACCTACCTACTAAGTTATGTGGTTTGTTGCGGCTTTACCCTGATTATTACCCATATTGATTGTGTGCTTTAATATATTGTTCATATAAGCAGTCGTGAAAGAACTTAAGCTTCGTCGAGGCGATTTCTCTTACAATCTTCAATGTACCTTAACCCATCTATTACAGGTTAATTGTTTAATACAAATAACATTTATAATTATTTCACTTCTACCCACGTAGCCTTGATAACATTTTATTTCTGTATCTGTCTGTATCAATATATACCATCTGACACTACAGATCATCCTACTGAGAATTTCATAACTTAAAATTATAAAAGTTATGTCCTCGCAATATCCTACCTACAGTTTTAATCACCTGAGTTTATCCTATGATAAACCACAACTACCATGGTTCCTTGATATATCTCTCTATATCATGGATTCTACAAAATGTTATAATACTTACAAACCCTCTGGTTCTATTAGTAAACTTACTTAGATATGGTTACATATCTTATCTATCATACCTACGGATTCTACAAATACCAGATAAAACATAAATACTTGCCCATTCTGGTTCTATTAACGAACTACAGAAATATTTATCCTATCTTAGGATTTTACAGTTCCAGTTAAAATAACCCACCCTGGTTCTATAGCGGAACCTCTAATCGGAAACTAAATATCTGTTTTATTGGAAATTATTTTACTGACAAATAAATAGTTTGTAATATATTGTTTAATAGAATTAGCTCAGCATATTTTAGCTAACAGTGGCCCTAATTCTGGCGAACACATGCTAAGTTTAAATTTAAGTTCAGTCTATTTCTTTCTCTCAAAATTAAAAAGAAAAGGACGGCAGTCATATTAATTGACATTTAGAAAGGTGCGTTCAATTTTCGACCTTATTGAACGTGCTAAAATGCAGTGTTTAGGAGGCACCTCCGTACATGCCGTCTAAAATTGTCTATGGTTTCTTTGAAATCTATCTAAATTTAAGTGACAGCTCTAAACAGATTCTTGCTATCTTTTTCCTATTACTTATTGCGAGAAAGAGATATACTGTACTTAAATTTAGAATTAAAGTGTGTTCCCAGAATTAGGCCCAGTGTGTGAGTATGTTATTGACATTTCATCATGGAGTTTTACACCTGAGTTTATTTAGGTATAGGTTAAATAAGTCACAATATGATAGACTTTTGCAAAACCAAAATAAACTCAATACTCTACAGTGAGGAAAGCTCAAATTTACGCACACTCCACATACTCCGAAATGTCGAAGGTGATTATTTTGTGTGAAGCCTCTGGACGAGATGTTACTGTGCACAGAATGATTATTGTTCAAACGTAAAAGGGGATACTCCAGGTTAAGGAAGGGATATATTGCAGCTCCAATGACAATCTAATTGCATTGGTAATAGGTTCTCACGTTGACAATATATTGCGACTAGCGCTGACTTAACTCACAACTAAGTTTCCTTACAGAATCTGGATTTCCTTGTGAGAATTAATTTCATTCACACTTAGGATGTCAGAAGTTTGGAGATTTCAAACTTATCTTCACATTCTAACATTTTGGTATAAAAACACACCACACCACACATTCCATGGGAAAATGTTAATAAATATATTTTCATATTTGTGATCTCTTATTCGCGAAGAGGAACTTCCTGTGGTTTTGGAAGGGGGGAGTGAAACGGCGTGGCTTGGCACTCACCGTGTGGGGCGAGGATGGAGCCTAACACTTTCTCTATATTTTTTAATGTAAATAATAAAATAGTATCAACTCTGAAATTTACCATCAGAAGTTATACTTATAATATATATCTACATCCATTTAAAATAAATGATATTCCAATAATGCAATAACTCCAGTTTGTGCATACCTATAATACCCTTACAGGGATCCAGAGTTAACAATAGATCTATTTAGATCTTCCCGTTATTGACCTCTTTAAATTCCTATTCACTACTCAACTTTTCTATTATTATTCTATACCATATAGTTATCTTCAATCTTAGTTTTCCTTTATTTATTCTGACATAAAGTAATTTAAGCTTTTAGTAATATGCCCTGTCCAGGTACTAAAGTATCTTTCACATACCTCATAAAAAGAAGTTGGGTTATCTACATCACAACTAGTGTCCTACCGTTACTATATGATCACTTATTGGCCAATTTAATCATTTTAAAAAAAAACTCAGTCTGGTATTAGTATAATGTATTTATTTATATTAATTATATCTAATTAATTAGGTAGCGGTGAGGGGGGAGGTTGTTACAATTGGGGCCGTGACCAGGATAAACTATTGTTAGGATTTACTTTGTTTTACCAGTCTGTTATTATTTTAGAAAATATTTTAGTGTTGACTGAATTTCAGTCACAATTGTTGCTCGTGAAATGGTTGTGAGGTTTAAACAAAGTGTGAAGGTTATCAAGGGTCCTGGGGGCGTGATTTTCAAAGTCAAAGTCATAAGGTTAATTTGCATGAAGATCTTAAGTTATGTTACAGTATGAGTATTCAGTCTGCCTGCAAACATGCAAAATTTCTTATAAAGTCATTCACTACTCACATAAATACATTTAGCTAATAGATACTGTTAGCAACTGGCTGGTGACTCCCATACTCTTTTATAATGACGTGTATTTTATATGAGTTTTGTACCTGACTGATTGTCAATTGGGTTTTGATAGTTGTCTTGTGGTCGCGTTTGGCTTTGGTGTTGATTGTTCTATACTAATTAAATCTACTTATTATTCTTGATATCTTGGTGTTTCCATCAGTACAGCATAGCTTAAATATACAGTCCACTCTCCAGTAGCTATTATTTTGGTCCGTTCGATCCGTAAGTTTATATTATTTTCCAAATTTTTTTCCAAATTTTTTCATCTGTCATTCATTTTTGTTTTACGATCGATATTTTTCACAAATTTATTTTAAAATTTTATAATGGTGGAAACACGAAGTCAATCCAAAACAACGGCTGATTTAGCATTGCCAAGCACATCTGCCGCGACACCCTTGGAAGGCGCACCCTTCGTCGCAGCACAACCGTCGTCTACGACACGCCCTCCATCGCGGCACAGTGCCGATGCCAATTCACTGTTGCAAAGTGAATTAACAGTTGATAGTCAGAGAACCAACACCAGCATACGTACGCACTCCTCGCACTCATCTAGCACCATTCGAGCTCGCAAATTGACTGCCGAAGCGGAGGTCATGCGACGTCGCGTACAATGCGAACGGCAACGACTCGCACAACTGGAAAACGAGGCGAAGAAGATGGAGCTTCAAGCAAAACTTGCAGCTTTGGAAGCTTCAGATAAGTCGTATCGTTCCGGTAGAAGTAGCTTAGGGCGTACCGCATCGTGGGTACATAATGCAACCGTGACCAATGCGGCCACCCAAAATGTTTTTGAAACGTTTCAGGCCTCGACTGTCAACCATGCAGTACCAACGACCAGCGATAAGACCCATCCCATACTTCACCCTTCCACTGACCCTATATTACAATTGGCTACAGCCATCACCAACCTGTCCGCCCGCCCGAAGAGACCCGACCTTATGGTGTTCTCAGGCGACATAACACAATGGATGGCCTTCAAGTCTAGTTTTGAACGAACTAAAGCGTTTTTCTCCCCCACAGAAAACTTGGAGAGATTGAACCATTCTATTCGTGGCGCAGCTTACCAGTCCGTGGCGTCCCTCTTGTGGACTGCGTGCGAGCCGGAAGATGTCGTACGCGCCCTCGAGCAAAATTTCGCCCGGCCCGAGCTTCTGGTAACGCGCGAGCTCGCCGACCTGCGTAGCCACGCCAGAATATCTACTCCCGACGATTTAAACGCCCTTGCCAACAAAATTAGAAATTTCGTTGTGACTTTAAAACAGTTAGATCAAGTTGACCATTTGCATTCTCCAGAGCTTTTTCGCTGTGTGGCACTGAAACTCAGCGAGCATACCAGAGCTCGTTTTACTGATTTTGCGTCAACCTTTTCGACTACAGAAGGTAAAATTTCTAAATTTGAATTATTATCTCGGTTTTTATTAATCGAGGCGGACAGACAGCTGAGATTTAACTTCTTTTTCGATCATAACACAATTTCTCCAAAACCATTAAAAAAAGAGTCTGTACATTCCACCGTCTCCCATAGTAAGATAGTCGAATGCAGTTATTGCAAGCAAGGGTCACACGGTATAAAATCTTGTAAGGCTTTCTCTGCGCTTTCCGTGGATAGAAGGTGGCAGTGGGTTCGTGACTCGAAAATATGTTACCGTTGCTCGAAGTCCAACCCACACAAATGGAATAACTGTCGCGCCAAGCGCTGCGGTACCGGTGGCTGCTCAAGACGCCATCACAGTCTCCTTCATGGGACGCTGGCATCTTCACCTCTCAGCACACCGTCAAATACTGTCACTAACACCGAATTTCACTTGCCCACCACAAGCACGGATGCCGATAAGGTGATTACTAATATTTCTAACGTCCTTATTACCACAACAGGATCGTCACAGCCAACGTCTCGCCCACGCGGTCTGCTCAAGGTCCTCCCAGTCGTCATCGAGGGTCCAGACGGCGAGTATAGCACCACGGCACTGCTCGACGAGGGCAGCACGGCGACCCTGATTGACGGCGAAGTGGCTACCCGCATCGGCGCGCAGCTTTCTAACAAGGAAAGTATCTGTATTCAGGGTGTAGGTGGTATGAATAAAACCGTGGACATCGGTTATGTGAATTTTTTCATAAGGGGACGTAATTCAAATCAGCGTTTTGAGATAGAGAACGCACGTGCAATAAGCCCGCTCGGGTTACGAGTGCAGGGCGCCCCAGCCATCGATTTTGCAGATTACGAACATCTTTTCGACTTAGCTGATGAACTATCGACGGTCCATCCGTCTTGTCCGACCGTTCTCATAGGAGCCGCAGATTGGCATTTATCTCTGAGCCGCGAGATTCGTGTTGGCAAGAAGAATGAACCGGTCGCATCTAGAACCTTACTAGGCTGGGTGTTGCACGGCGCGTTTTCCGTCTCATCAGAGCCACTTGAATTCGTCAACCAAGTAAGTGCTGACAACCTGGATGCACTTATTAAGCTTCAGTATGATATTGACTCTATTGGAATCACGAAAAGCACTCCTCAGCCTAACAAAAATGATAAGCGCGCAATAGATATGATTGAGTCTTCGGTCCTTAGGCTTGATGATGGCCGTTTTGAAGTAGGTCTGCCATGGAGAGCAGTTTTGCCCAAAGTTATACCGGACAGTTACCCGCAGGCACTGTCACGTTTTAAAGCACTTGAAAGGCAAATGTCTCGAGATGCAGATTATGCCGCCGCGTTTCGTCGTTTCATAGAAGACATAATCCGCAAAGGTTACGCTGAAGAATGCGAACCGGCTACGTACCATAGGCATGTTTCTACAAGTACTTCCTTGGTCCATCCATACGGCCCCATCCGCTGGTATCTCCCAATTTTCGGCGTTTTTCATCCCCAAAAGCGCAAGCTTCGGGCAGTTCATGACGCAGCCGCCACAACTCAAGGAGTAAGTCTTAACAGTCTTCTCTTACAAGGTCCAGACCTTCTTCAGCCTCTACTCGAGATTCTCTTTCGATTCAGGGAGGGTGCCGTGGCACTCAGTGCCGATATTAAAGAGATGTTCCCCCAGATTAAAATCGCCCGTGGGGACAGGGATGCACAGCGCTTTCTTTGGAGAGGCGAAGACGGCGCTATTCGTGAGTTTCGAATGGCGTCTATGATTTTTGGTGCAGTCTCCAGCCCTTTTATGGCGCAATACTTAAAAAATAAAAACGCGAGGGAAATGGAAGCTACTTACCCTGCGGCATGTACTGCTATAATAAACGACCATTACATGGATGACTATTTGGGTAGTCACGCCAGCGCCACTGAAGCTGCACGAATAGCGTCCGATATAGCCAAAGTTCATAAAAACTGTTGCTACGAGATGCGTTCATGGACATCAAACAAGCTGGAAGCGCTTGCCCTAATTCCCAAGGAGGCTAGGAGCGATCCTAATTCTGACGTCTCTTTACCTCCGAATAATGAGATAGGCGTCTTAGGAGTCAGATGGAATCCGTATGAAGATTCTTTAAGTTTTCGCTCTGTTGGTGAGCTTCCCTCTAAGACACTTACGAAACGGATTGTTTTATCAAGCGTCATGAAGGTTTACGATCCTTTAGGTCTCCTTATGCCCGTATTGGCTGCATTTCCTTGCTATGACATCCCTAACTGCGGAGTCGCACTTGAGCAAGATTTTTGCCACATTATTTCCCCTGGTGACAAATAAGGTCAGCAAAAAGAGCAGGTCAGTTTTGGCTTCAGTGCCAGTGAAGACATTGATCGTGACATCCCCTACTGTTACCGCTTGTAGGTCCTTGGCATCATCAGCTCTGCTCCTCCTCATGAATTCGGCAATCACCCTCAGAGGGTCAAACCCCTGATAAGCTACTGCGCTAGCTAAGTTCTGAACAGAGGCCCACTGATTGTCCGTCAGGCTCAACCCGAAAACCTCCCGGGTGCCTTCGTCAACTGATCCTAGAGCTTGGAACAGCTCCCTCTTTTCGGACGCCGTGAGACCCAAGACGTTTTCAACTCTTGACCCCATTTTGTTGCACTTGACTTTTCAAAATTTATATTTCTCCGTCTGTGTGTCCATAGCCTGTCTCATTTTTATGTGCATCCTTTCTCTGGGACTAAGCATGGCAGGAGTCAGGTCGTGTGATGCCAGACTGGGACCTAGAAGCCGCCCAAACTCTCTTGATGGGCCCTCCCTGAGGCTAGATGTTGTCTGAACTGACTCCTGCGTTGATGAGCCCGACCCTGAGGCCCTCCTCCTGGAACCCGACGCAGACCACTGACTTGAGCTAGATGTGGTTTGGCTTGTGCTACTGTCCATCAGTTTTGAACTCGTTTGGGTTGCACCTGGGACATAAATGGGGGGTGAACTAGCCGGGGACGGTTGTGGTGAGTGGAGAGCATCGTGCCAGATGGTCTCAGTTGTTGCATCCACAGCTATACTAAGTTGCCCAAGATTATGTTGTAAGGCTTCAACTGTGAAGTGCGCCTTTCCATGATGTTGCACCGATTGATCAAGGGTCGGGCTTGGTGCATCGTCCTGACCCCGACTTAGTTTGGGTCCATCTGTTGATTAATGGCCTCTGAGATCTTCTTGACTGCAGCTGAGTAGGACTCTGAATGGAGTGAATTCAAGCGACCACAGATCGCAGCCATTGCTAGCGGCGTCCGAGTCAGGTTGTCATGCTCGTTAGTCAGGTTGGCCTTGAACAACACCTTCTTCTTCACAGCCGGCACGGTGATGGAACCATTAACCGCTGCCATCACAAAGGACTCCGATTGCTCCATGAGATCCGACAAGTCCATGGACATCATCTTTCTTTTGTCCTTTGGAGTACTCAGCATTATGGACATTTCTATGTTTAGGTATTTGGCTATTTCAATTAGCTCCGTGTCTGTTTCCCTTAGGAGGGCAGGAAAGATAGTGTGGGTCATAATCAATGGGAGCGTGACTCCTGGGAACAGCTTGGTTCTGAGATTCCCAGCAATAGAATGTCCAATAATGACCGTTGCCGTGGCTGGGGCAAAGGCCTGCGACAAGCGTGCGAGGGTAATTTAATTCAACGACTTTGGCGCGAAGGTATTGACTGGGACTCGCCACTGCCGGACAGATATGACTCCGAATGTAGGGCCTGGTTTCAGCAGTTACGAGTTGCCGCTAGTATAAGAATCCCACGGTGGTGTATGAACAGAAATGACTATACCAACGTGCAATTACACGTACTGGCTGATGGTGGCGAACAGGCATACGCTTGTGTTGCCTACTGGCGGGTGACATACGCTGACTGCTCAGTGTCTATGAGGTTGATTGGGAGCAAAGCGCGAGTCGCCCCTCTAAAGCCTTTATCAATACCGCGTTTAGAATTACAAGCGGCACTTATTGCAACTCGTTTCGCACAAACCATTCTGAACGCGCACCGACTTAAACCAAACGAGATTTTTTATTGGACTGACTCATCAACGGTCCTAAAGTGGATTCGAAATGACGCGCGAACTTTCAGACCTTTTGTGGCTCACCGATTGGGAGAGATAGCGGAATTCACCAATCCGTCCAATTGGAGGTGGTTCCCTACCTCTCTTAACGTGGCCGATGACGCTACTAAGCCGAAGAAGTTGGATTTTACCTCATCACATAGATGGTTCTCTGGTCCACCGTTTTTATTAGAACCCCAAGGGTTTTGGCCCATTGAACCAACTATTGACGTCATCGAGACCGCGCTTGACCCTGAACTGAAATCGAGCTTTGTGGGGCTGCTCACAGACGTCCAGGTGTTGAAGCTTCCCGTACCTGACGCGACGCGCTTCAGTAAGTGGCTGCGTCTTCTACGCGCCACCGCCCGCGTTCTCCAGGGGGCACGCATTTTTCGTTCAAAATTGTCTCGGCCTATTAATGTTAAATCGAAATTTTTTGTATCGACAGATTTGGATCGCCCCACGTCCCTCTCGCATCTTCGCGCCATGGACATAATTTTAGCGGAAAAGTTGTTGCTGTTGCATTGTCAAATCGAGAGCTTTCCCGAAGAAGTAAAAAGTGTAAAAACCTCGCAGACCGTGCCCAGCAGTAGCAGAATATCAGCACTGGCTCCAGTCTTAAATGAAGATGGCCTCCTCACAGTCGATACTCGCATTGGATCTGCGCCAGCCGTAAGCGAGAGTATGAAGTCCCCGGTAATCCTAGACGGCCGCCATCAAATCGTCCGATTGTTGATTTTGTCTTACCACATCAAGATGGCGCACGGGTTCAACGAGACGGTGCTGAACGAGCTTCGTCAGAAGTATTGGATCGTAAGAGCGAGAAGCACAGTTAGAACCGTTGCGAATTCCTGCATGCATTGTCGGAGATTCAGAGGCCGGCCGAATGCGCCTCAGTTAGGAAACTTGCCTACCGAGCGTCTGGATCATCATAGAAGACCATTTACCCATACAGGCCTCGATTACTTCGGCCCGGTCACTATCGCGGTAAGCCGGCATCAAGAAAAGCGGTACGTTGCTTTATATACGTGCCTCGTCACTCGTGCAGTACATTTGGAGGTGGTAACTTCGTTGTCATCGGATGCCGCTCTTATGAGTCTGAGGAGATTTATTGCTCGCCGAGGGTCACCAACTACAGTGTTTTCTGACAATGGCACGAATTTTGTCGGCGCAAACCGCATTCTAAGGTCACTCTACGACGTTTCTATAGAAGAGTTCGCGGCTAACCGTGGAATTAAGTGGCGGTTCATTCCTCCTGCTTCTCCCTTTATGGGCGGTGCTTGGGAGCGCCTCGTTCGCACCATCAAAACAGCATTGCGTGCTTGCTTGAAGGACAGACCTCACCCGAAGGAAGAAGTTTTTCTAACCTTACTGCTCGAAGCCGAGGCAATAGTCAATTCGAGGCCCCTCACCTACGTCTCTTCTATAGCCGAAGCCCCGGAATCGATTACACCTTTTCATTTTCTTCTGGGGACGTCATCGGTAGCGCCATGGACAGCGGATCTCACCGACACGGATTTGGTGAGACGATGTGACTGGAGGAAGGCGCTGCGCCTAGCAGACCATTTTTGGGCGCGGTGGCTGAGGGAATATTTGCCAACACTTCGCGCAAGAGGCCCACGCAGTAACACACCGAATTTCAAAGAGGGGGACGTGGTGCTGATCGCAGACTGTACCCTTCCACGAGGTTTGTGGCCTCTGGGTAGAGTCACAAAAGTTTTTACAGGCTCTGACGGTCAGGTTCGCGTGGTGGACCTACATACTAAGGGAGGTACACTCCGCAGACCTGTCCGAAAGCTGCTGTTAATGGATGCGGAGCCCCAGCCAGCTGCTACCGGTTGTTAGTGTTCCACTGGGGGTGGGAATGTTAGCAACTGGCTGGTGACTCCCATACTCTTTTATAATGACGTGTATTTTATATGAGTTTTGTACCTGACTGATTGTCAATTGGGTTTTGATAGTTGTCTTGTGGTCGCGTTTGGCTTTGGTGTTGATTGTTCTATACTAATTAAATCTACTTATTATTCTTGATATCTTGGTGTTTCCATCAGTACAGCATAGCTTAAATATACAGTCCACTCTCCAGTAGCTATTAGATACCATTTAACTAACTTAAAATTAATTTTATTTTGAAATATTTTAAAATATCTTTCAAGAACATCTATTATCATTTAAACAATAAAATAAAGGATTCTAATTCATTAACAATTTCTTAAAATACAAATATTCCTTAACACTGTAAAAACAATTGTCTAAAAGCCAATTCGTCAATTTCAGTTTAAATAAAGTTCCTTGTAAACAATTGAATTCATTTGGTAACCTATTATACAGAACTATGCTCATGTTGTATGCTTTTTGCTTATACAGATACTTCTGGCAGGTAGGCTGATAAAGTAGGTTTAGGTAGGTATTGTAATCTAGTATGCCTCAGTGGTGTGGTTTCTCTTTTGTAATAGCCTGAATTATTCTAAAAATACTTTAATACTTGTTTTTTTCAGCCAAGTTATATTTATGGATAAAATTTTTAAATGTTTTCCCAAATACTTAATTAAGGTAATAAGGAAAAGTTCTCAAGTTATTTTAAGTTTATTTATGTTGTTTAGATATCTAGTAGTATCACTTCACTTAACAATGTGTATATGAATTAATCACTTCATACTTTACCTACACATAGCAAATAATTTAATCTGCATCTTTGATTTAGAAGCAATTATGTATGTTAATTTATGCAGTCACTAAGTACTTCCAGATTGTTAGGATTTCACTTCATTTATTGATTCTTTATTTTCTTTTAGCACCATAATTAGGTATAATTGTTAGTATTCTTGTTCTATAAAATTGTTAGTTAAGATAAACAGCTCCACAATCAAGCTAAGCACGTTCTGTCGAGTCTTCAGATTAGCGTATTGGGCACTGAAAGCACAAACAAAAAGTAAGCGTGCGTTCGCAAAATAATGTGTAGCTATAAAAAATCATAAAAGGGAAGTTGAAATTATTAACCTGTAAAACATAAATAAAGAATGCAAATAGCGGAGGGTGTTGACGTAGTTTCTTTTTAGTGATAAATGAAGGAAGGTGATGTGAAACTTGTCAGTAAGAGAGCACACACAAGCGGTCTTATCTCCTGATCTCCTTATTTGAACAAACAAAAACAATGACATGTTAAAGCAATATCGATTATAACAATAAACATTTAACTATAACGCTGTATGAACTTGGAAATGCAAGAATTAATTTCGGTTGTACACTTAATTAAATGAGAATTTTGAGATTACTTTTAATAGTTTTAATATCAAAGACAATATTTTGTTGAGGTTGTTGTTCTATAATTCTCCTTAGGAAGCCAAAGGGGTCTAGTGTCATACAGCCATGTTTTTCGTATTTCTTTATTTCTTATTTTATTGTATTAAAATGCTGGTGTTACAGATTTCAATGCATCCTAGGAGTATTTAACGTGAAATGTGTGATTAGTCTCCATATGATGCTGCTTGATGAAGTGGATAGCCACAGGCAAGTTCCCATCGTCTTTCATACCATAGTCACTTTTGTTCTAGTAGTATTTTGGTTGCACGTCGGCGCAAACACTTGTTTTGTGGATTTTTGGTGAGGTCGTTGATCGCTGGTTCTTTCTATTGCAGAGTAGGCTAGGGGAAATTATGCCCATACAGCCATGGTTTAAGTGTTTTCTTTCATTTTGCTGTTTTTTATAAGTTCTTTCTATTACAGAGAAGGCAAGGGGAACTAATGCCCATACAGCCATGGTTTAAGTGGGTTCTTTCATTCTGCTATTGTTTCTAAGTTCTTTCTATTACAGAGAAGGCAAGGGGAACTAATGTCCATACAGCCATGGTTTAAGTGTTTTCTTTCGTTCTACTGGTGTTTGTAAGTTCTTGTTTGTAAGTTCTTTCTATTACAGAGAAGGCAAGGGGAACTAATGCATACAACCGTAGTTGAGTGGTTACTTTTATTCTGCAAACATTGCATTGAACTGATGGTGTAACTCATTCGATGCATCTTAAGAGCTTAATCCCTCAGGTTTGGTTGGGGATATTATGGTGGCAGCCTGCATGGTGCAATTTTGAGCAGGCAAAATCTTTTGTGGGTTTTGTGTTAGTAATGCTTTACGTCTCTGATTTCAGGGTAGGTCATTATCGCAAGTATGAAGTGAAGATTTAAGTCATGCAGTTAAGCGCTTTCTAAACTCAGTGCGGTATTTATTGTCAATGTTCGGTTATTTTTAATACTTAACAATATCAAGGATTTTTCTTTTATTGTAGGGGTCTGTGGGTGATGGTGGCCACTTACCACCAAGTGGGCCGTCAGTTTACTTGGAAATTAGTTGTAACGGTATAATTTTATTAGGTACACTACGGGTTTATCTTTATTTAAAGTAATAATTGTATGATAATAGTTTAAAGATTGTGGGTTTACGAAATAAATAATAGGTAAAAGGTACCTTTAAAGTTATAAGGAAGCAGTACAGCTGTGTTGCCAAACTAATTATGTTGCAGATACCACCAGTTACACTTACATGTTACTAATGTCGATAATAGTGTACGGGATATAAACTAAGTTGCGTTGATGTTAGGTGTCCAGTATATCAACGATCGAGGGGGCGGTTGTGAAGGAATGGACGTCATCACAATGCGAGTATAGGACGGTTTTCTTCTTTATTATTTGATCTAAGTAAATTATCACTTCGGTAAACTTCGTAATAATTTAGGGGGCGGATGTGACGGAACCGAGGTCTGCCTCTAAGGAAGAGATATATTATTTAATTTTGCAATTGATGTTCGTCTAGTTCGTTTGTGGATTTAGTCATCAATTAAATATATAATACATTGATTCAATTGCTCATGGCGAGAGTTACAACGAAAACTCCACCTAGCGTCGAGTATAGTAACTAATTACCAATAAAAGTGTTCTAAAAGCACGCTTTCTTAAAGCATCGTTTGGCTGTCTAGTGGTAGGCAAAGGAACTATTTATAAAAATAAAACAAAGGAAGTTTAAAGGAATTATTTAATTTATTTGTGGATGAAATTATTTCATCTGATTTATATTAAAATAATGAACATAAAATACAAAATAAAATATACAAATATAAACTTTTTTTTTAAATTGTTCTTTAAACTCTTTAGGATAACTCGACCAAATTTAAGAGGATGGCCAATATTAACACAGTGCTTGAGTTTTGTGGGTTTTGGTGTTTGGTCGTATTATATCCATGCGTTGTAGGAAAACTGGAGGGAAAGATCGACGAATAGGAATCGAGAACTTTAGGCTTGCCAACATAAAATTTACCGAAGTATTTTAGGCGGGAACCAATGAGGATGCTGAGACGAAGAAAATGGAATTAGATTGGTCGGAATGGTTGGCTAACTGCAAATGGTTTCTGTCTGGTAAATTGGTGGGGATTTAAGGCTATAAAAGAGGCTGATCAGGATCATTCGGGACTTTTTTCGCCCTGCTCTTGAAGAGTTGCAGAAGTCCAAGGAGGAGACTCTGCCCGACGTGATCTAGCTAGATATAAGGTATGTGCTTGAAGGTAGGTGTTATTATGTCCTTTGTTGATTTACGTGGTTTTTATTTACATTGCGGAATTTTGTGTGATTTTATTTAATATGGTTTTGATATGTTTTACAGCTATCTTATGTACTTGCGTTGGATTTGATATTTATTATGGTTCTGATATGTTTTACGGCTATCTTATGTACTTGCGTTGGATTTGATATTTAATATGGTTCTGATATGTTTTACGGCTATCTTATGTACTTGCGTTGGATTTGAATTATGTTGTTGGTCGGTTTCTACAATACGGATCGTCTTTCCTATCACGTATGTTGCTGCTTATTTTCCTAGGAATATAAAATGTGTATGGTTAGGTAGGACTTGAATTGAAGGTGCTATATTTTATTAACCTACCTACTGGTGTTGTTATAATAGCGGAAATTATGTGCAATTTTATTTAATATGTTGTGATTTTTAAATATTCTTTTACAGCTACCTTACATGTTGGATTTGAACAATTTTATCGCAAGTTATTTTATTTTATGTGTCATTTTATGTAATATGTTTGATTTTCAAATGTGTTTTACAGCTACCTTACGTATTGGATTTAAATAATGTTATCGCCCGTTATTTTATTTTACGTGTCTATTTATTTAATGTGTTGTGTAATTTAAATATTTCATTACAGCTTTAGGTTATTCTACCGACTATGCGAGATTTATTAGCATGGTCGTGCTACCTTGATACTACCTACATCATGTGTGTACCCCTATTTATAGTATATGATAATGTGTGGTTATTTTGTTACCGCTTTAGTTCTATTTTACTGATTATGTGTTTATTTAGGTAATTGCGGTACCGTGACACCTATTATGTGGATATTCTAATTAGACGGATCGTGTGTTTAATGCATCCTTGCAGCTTTTTCCCCATCTTTTCCGAATATGTGCCTAAATGACATGATAGTTGCACATCATGTGCATCGTCATCATCATCAGCCTATGTGTGTCCCGCTGCCGGGCACAGACCTTCTTACATGGGCCATCATAACACCACTACACTGGCCAATGCGGGTTGGTGGGTTGAAGCGGTTGCCGTAACAACCGGGACCAATGGCTTAACGTGCCTTCCGAAGCACGGAGGGGCGCGAGATTACAGATTTTGATTGACCCATCCAGAGATTGACCATGGCGAGGGTTGCTTGTTTCGTGATCGAAACTAGAGCGCTCGAAATCATGTGCTTACGTCTATATTTATAATATGATAATACTTATGAGTTATTTCATTACAGCTTTAGGTTATTCTACTGACTGATGGGAGAGGTTGTATTACCTACGTAGGTTTACTTGTATTACGTACATTGTCTCGGCTTTAGCTATTTTACGGATTATATGATTTATTTCGTTGTTGTTTTACCTACCTACTAAGTTATGTGGTTTGTTGCGGCTTTACCCTGATTATTACCCATATTGATTGTGTGCTTTAATATATTGTTCATATAAGCAGTCGTGAAAGAACTTAAGCTTCGTCGAGGCGATTTCTCTTACAATCTTCAATGTACCTTAACCCATCTATTACAGGTTAATTGTTTAATACAAATAACATTTATAATTATTTCACTTCTACCCACGTAGCCTTGATAACATTTTATTTCTGTATCTGTCTGTATCAATATATACCATCTGACACTACAGATCATCCTACTGAGAATTTCATAACTTAAAATTATAAAAGTTATGTCCTCGCAATATCCTACCTACAGTTTTAATCACCTGAGTTTATCCTATGATAAACCACAACTACCATGGTTCCTTGATATATCTCTCTATATCATGGATTCTACAAAATGTTATAATACTTACAAACCCTCTGGTTCTATTAGTAAACTTACTTAGATATGGTTACATATCTTATCTATCATACCTACGGATTCTACAAATACCAGATAAAACATAAATACTTGCCCATTCTGGTTCTATTAACGAACTACAGAAATATTTATCCTATCTTAGGATTTTACAGTTCCAGTTAAAATAACCCACCCTGGTTCTATAGCGGAACCTCTAATCGGAAACTAAATATCTGTTTTATTGGAAATTATTTTACTGACAAATAAATAGTTTGTAATATATTGTTTAATAGAATTAGCTCAGCATATTTTAGCTAACAGTGTGTGAGTATGTTATTGACATTTCATCATGGAGTTTTACACCTGAGTTTATTTAGGTATAGGTTAAATAAGTCACAATATGATAGACTTTTGCAAAACCAAAATAAACTCAATACTCTACAGTGAGGAAAGCTCAAATTTACGCACACTCCACATACTCCGAAATGTCGAAGGTGATTATTTTGTGTGAAGCCTCTGGACGAGATGTTACTGTGCACAGAATGATTATTGTTCAAACGTAAAAGGGGATACTCCAGGTTAAGGAAGGGATATATTGCAGCTCCAATGACAATCTAATTGCATTGGTAATAGGTTCTCACGTTGACAATATATTGCGACTAGCGCTGACTTAACTCACAACTAAGTTTCCTTACAGAATCTGGATTTCCTTGTGAGAATTAATTTCATTCACACTTAGGATGTCAGAAGTTTGGAGATTTCAAACTTATCTTCACATTCTAACATTTTGGTATAAAAACACACCACACCACACATTCCATGGGAAAATGTTAATAAATATATTTTCATATTTGTGATCTCTTATTCGCGAAGAGGAACTTCCTGTGGTTTTGGAAGGGGGGAGTGAAACGGCGTGGCTTGGCACTCACCGTGTGGGGCGAGGATGGAGCCTAACACTTTCTCTATATTTTTTAATGTAAATAATAAAATAGTATCAACTCTGAAATTTACCATCAGAAGTTATACTTATAATATATATCTACATCCATTTAAAATAAATGATATTCCAATAATGCAATAACTCCAGTTTGTGCATACCTATAATACCCTTACAGGGATCCAGAGTTAACAATAGATCTATTTAGATCTTCCCGTTATTGACCTCTTTAAATTCCTATTCACTACTCAACTTTTCTATTATTATTCTATACCATATAGTTATCTTCAATCTTAGTTTTCCTTTATTTATTCTGACATAAAGTAATTTAAGCTTTTAGTAATATGCCCTGTCCAGGTACTAAAGTATCTTTCACATACCTCATAAAAAGAAGTTGGGTTATCTACATCACAACTAGTGTCCTACCGTTACTATATGATCACTTATTGGCCAATTTAATCATTTTAAAAAAAAACTCAGTCTGGTATTAGTATAATGTATTTATTTATATTAATTATATCTAATTAATTAGGTAGCGGTGAGGGGGGAGGTTGTTACAATTGGGGCCGTGACCAGGATAAACTATTGTTAGGATTTACTTTGTTTTACCAGTCTGTTATTATTTTAGAAAATATTTTAGTGTTGACTGAATTTCAGTCACAATTGTTGCTCGTGAAATGGTTGTGAGGTTTAAACAAAGTGTGAAGGTTATCAAGGGTCCTGGGGGCGTGATTTTCAAAGTCAAAGTCATAAGGTTAATTTGCATGAAGATCTTAAGTTATGTTACAGTATGAGTATTCAGTCTGCCTGCAAACATGCAAAATTTCTTATAAAGTCATTCACTACTCACATAAATACATTTAGCTAATAGATACCATTTAACTAACTTAAAATTAATTTTATTTTGAAATATTTTAAAATATCTTTCAAGAACATCTATTATCATTTAAACAATAAAATAAAGGATTCTAATTCATTAACAATTTCTTAAAATACAAATATTCCTTAACACTGTAAAAACAATTGTCTAAAAGCCAATTCGTCAATTTCAGTTTAAATAAAGTTCCTTGTAAACAATTGAATTCATTTGGTAACCTATTATACAGAACTATGCTCATGTTGTATGCTTTTTGCTTATACAGATACTTCTGGCAGGTAGGCTGATAAAGTAGGTTTAGGTAGGTATTGTAATCTAGTATGCCTCAGTGGTGTGGTTTCTCTTTTGTAATAGCCTGAATTATTCTAAAAATACTTTAATACTTGTTTTTTTCAGCCAAGTTATATTTATGGATAAAAATTTTAAATGTTTTCCCAAATACTTAATTAAGGTAATAAGGAAAAGTTCTCAAGTTATTTTAAGTTTATTTATGTTGTTTAGATATCTAGTAGTATCACTTCACTTAACAATGTGTATATGAATTAATCACTTCATACTTTACCTACACATAGCAAATAATTTAATCTGCATCTTTGATTTAGAAGCAATTATGTATGTTAATTTATGCAGTCACTAAGTACTTCCAGATTGTTAGGATTTCACTTCATTTATTGATTCTTTATTTTCTTTTAGCACCATAATTAGGTATAATTGTTAGTATTCTTGTTCTATAAAATTGTTAGTTAAGATAAACAGCTCCACAATCAAGCTAAGCACGTTCTGTCGAGTCTTCAGATTAGCGTATTGGGCACTGAAAGCACAAACAAAAAGTAAGCGTGCGTTCGCAAAATAATGTGTAGCTATAAAAAATCATAAAAGGGAAGTTGAAATTATTAACCTGTAAAACATAAATAAAGAATGCAAATAGCGGAGGGTGTTGACGTAGTTTCTTTTTAGTGATAAATGAAGGAAGGTGATGTGAAACTTGTCAGTAAGAGAGCACACACAAGCGGTCTTATCTCCTGATCTCCTTATTTGAACAAACAAAAACAATGACATGTTAAAGCAATATCGATTATAACAATAAACATTTAACTATAACGCTGTATGAACTTGGAAATGCAAGAATTAATTTCGGTTGTACACTTAATTAAATGAGAATTTTGAGATTACTTTTAATAGTTTTAATATCAAAGACAATATTTTGTTGAGGTTGTTGTTCTATAATTCTCCTTAGGAAGCCAAAGGGGTCTAGTGTCATACAGCCATGTTTTTCGTATTTCTTTATTTCTTATTTTATTGTATTAAAATGCTGGTGTTACAGATTTCAATGCATCCTAGGAGTATTTAACGTGAAATGTGTGATTAGTCTCCATATGATGCTGCTTGATGAAGTGGATAGCCACAGGCAAGTTCCCATCGTCTTTCATACCATAGTCACTTTTGTTCTAGTAGTATTTTGGTTGCACGTCGGCGCAAACACTTGTTTTGTGGATTTTTGGTGAGGTCGTTGATCGCTGGTTCTTTCTATTGCAGAGTAGGCTAGGGGAAATTATGCCCATACAGCCATGGTTTAAGTGTTTTCTTTCATTTTGCTGTTTTTTATAAGTTCTTTCTATTACAGAGAAGGCAAGGGGAACTAATGCCCATACAGCCATGGTTTAAGTGGGTTCTTTCATTCTGCTATTGTTTCTAAGTTCTTTCTATTACAGAGAAGGCAAGGGGAACTAATGTCCATACAGCCATGGTTTAAGTGTTTTCTTTCGTTCTACTGGTGTTTGTAAGTTCTTGTTTGTAAGTTCTTTCTATTACAGAGAAGGCAAGGGGAACTAATGCATACAACCGTAGTTGAGTGGTTACTTTTATTCTGCAAACATTGCATTGAACTGATGGTGTAACTCATTCGATGCATCTTAAGAGCTTAATCCCTCAGGTTTGGTTGGGGATATTATGGTGGCAGCCTGCATGGTGCAATTTTGAGCAGGCAAAATCTTTTGTGGGTTTTGTGTTAGTAATGCTTTACGTCTCTGATTTCAGGGTAGGTCATTATCGCAAGTATGAAGTGAAGATTTAAGTCATGCAGTTAAGCGCTTTCTAAACTCAGTGCGGTATTTATTGTCAATGTTCGGTTATTTTTAATACTTAACAATATCAAGGATTTTTCTTTTATTGTAGGGGTCTGTGGGTGATGGTGGCCACTTACCACCAAGTGGGCCGTCAGTTTACTTGGAAATTAGTTGTAACGGTATAATTTTATTAGGTACACTACGGGTTTATCTTTATTTAAAGTAATAATTGTATGATAATAGTTTAAAGATTGTGGGTTTACGAAATAAATAATAGGTAAAAGGTACCTTTAAAGTTATAAGGAAGCAGTACAGCTGTGTTGCCAAACTAATTATGTTGCAGATACCACCAGTTACACTTACATGTTACTAATGTCGATAATAGTGTACGGGATATAAACTAAGTTGCGTTGATGTTAGGTGTCCAGTATATCAACGATCGAGGGGGCGGTTGTGAAGGAATGGACGTCATCACAATGCGAGTATAGGACGGTTTTCTTCTTTATTATTTGATCTAAGTAAATTATCACTTCGGTAAACTTCGTAATAATTTAGGGGGCGGATGTGACGGAACCGAGGTCTGCCTCTAAGGAAGAGATATATTATTTAATTTTGCAATTGATGTTCGTCTAGTTCGTTTGTGGATTTAGTCATCAATTAAATATATAATACATTGATTCAATTGCTCATGGCGAGAGTTACAACGAAAACTCCACCTAGCGTCGAGTATAGTAACTAATTACCAATAAAAGTGTTCTAAAAGCACGCTTTCTTAAAGCATCGTTTGGCTGTCTAGTGGTAGGCAAAGGAACTATTTATAAAAATAAAACAAAGGAAGTTTAAAGGAATTATTTAATTTATTTGTGGATGAAATTATTTCATCTGATTTATATTAAAATAATGAACATAAAATACAAAATAAAATATACAAATATAAACTTTTTTTTTAAATTGTTCTTTAAACTCTTTAGGATAACTCGACCAAATTTAAGAGGATGGCCAATATTAACACAGTGCTTGAGTTTTGTGGGTTTTGGTGTTTGGTCGTATTATATCCATGCGTTGTAGGAAAACTGGAGGGAAAGATCGACGAATAGGAATCGAGAACTTTAGGCTTGCCAACATAAAATTTACCGAAGTATTTTAGGCGGGAACCAATGAGGATGCTGAGACGAAGAAAATGGAATTAGATTGGTCGGAATGGTTGGCTAACTGCAAATGGTTTCTGTCTGGTAAATTGGTGGGGATTTAAGGCTATAAAAGAGGCTGATCAGGATCATTCGGGACTTTTTTCGCCCTGCTCTTGAAGAGTTGCAGAAGTCCAAGGAGGAGACTCTGCCCGACGTGATCTAGCTAGATATAAGGTATGTGCTTGAAGGTAGGTGTTATTATGTCCTTTGTTGATTTACGTGGTTTTTATTTACATTGCGGAATTTTGTGTGATTTTATTTAATATGGTTTTGATATGTTTTACAGCTATCTTATGTACTTGCGTTGGATTTGATATTTATTATGGTTCTGATATGTTTTACGGCTATCTTATGTACTTGCGTTGGATTTGATATTTAATATGGTTCTGATATGTTTTACGGCTATCTTATGTACTTGCGTTGGATTTGAATTATGTTGTTGGTCGGTTTCTACAATACGGATCGTCTTTCCTATCACGTATGTTGCTGCTTATTTTCCTAGGAATATAAAATGTGTATGGTTAGGTAGGACTTGAATTGAAGGTGCTATATTTTATTAACCTACCTACTGGTGTTGTTATAATAGCGGAAATTATGTGCAATTTTATTTAATATGTTGTGATTTTTAAATATTCTTTTACAGCTACCTTACATGTTGGATTTGAATAATTTTATCGCAAGTTATTTTATTTTATGTGTCATTTTATGTAATATGTTTGATTTTCAAATGTGTTTTACAGCTACCTTACGTATTGGATTTAAATAATGTTATCGCCCGTTATTTTATTTTACGTGTCTATTTATTTAATGTGTTGTGTAATTTAAATATTTCATTACAGCTTTAGGTTATTCTACCGACTATGCGAGATTTATTAGCATGGTCGTGCTACCTTGATACTACCTACATCATGTGTGTACCCCTATTTATAGTATATGATAATGTGTGGTTATTTTGTTACCGCTTTAGTTCTATTTTACTGATTATGTGTTTATTTAGGTAATTGCGGTACCGTGACACCTATTATGTGGATATTCTAATTAGACGGATCGTGTGTTTAATGCATCCTTGCAGCTTTTTCCCCATCTTTTCCGAATATGTGCCTAAATGACATGATAGTTGCACATCATGTGCATCGTCATCATCATCAGCCTATGTGTGTCCCGCTGCCGGGCACAGACCTTCTTACATGGGCCATCATAACACCACTACACTGGCCAATGCGGGTTGGTGGGTTGAAGCGGTTGCCGTAACAACCGGGACCAATGGCTTAACGTGCCTTCCGAAGCACGGAGGGGCGCGAGATTACAGATTTTGATTGACCCATCCAGAGATTGACCATGGCGAGGGTTGCTTGTTTCGTGATCGAAACTAGAGCGCTCGAAATCATGTGCTTACGTCTATATTTATAATATGATAATACTTATGAGTTATTTCATTACAGCTTTAGGTTATTCTACTGACTGATGGGAGAGGTTGTATTACCTACGTAGGTTTACTTGTATTACGTACATTGTCTCGGCTTTAGCTATTTTACGGATTATATGATTTATTTCGTTGTTGTTTTACCTACCTACTAAGTTATGTGGTTTGTTGCGGCTTTACCCTGATTATTACCCATATTGATTGTGTGCTTTAATATATTGTTCATATAAGCAGTCGTGAAAGAACTTAAGCTTCGTCGAGGCGATTTCTCTTACAATCTTCAATGTACCTTAACCCATCTATTACAGGTTAATTGTTTAATACAAATAACATTTATAATTATTTCACTTCTACCCACGTAGCCTTGATAACATTTTATTTCTGTATCTGTCTGTATCAATATATACCATCTGACACTACAGATCATCCTACTGAGAATTTCATAACTTAAAATTATAAAAGTTATGTCCTCGCAATATCCTACCTACAGTTTTAATCACCTGAGTTTATCCTATGATAAACCACAACTACCATGGTTCCTTGATATATCTCTCTATATCATGGATTCTACAAAATGTTATAATACTTACAAACCCTCTGGTTCTATTAGTAAACTTACTTAGATATGGTTACATATCTTATCTATCATACCTACGGATTCTACAAATACCAGATAAAACATAAATACTTGCCCATTCTGGTTCTATTAACGAACTACAGAAATATTTATCCTATCTTAGGATTTTACAGTTCCAGTTAAAATAACCCACCCTGGTTCTATAGCGGAACCTCTAATCGGAAACTAAATATCTGTTTTATTGGAAATTATTTTACTGACAAATAAATAGTTTGTAATATATTGTTTAATAGAATTAGCTCAGCATATTTTAGCTAACAGTGTGTGAGTATGTTATTGACATTTCATCATGGAGTTTTACACCTGAGTTTATTTAGGTATAGGTTAAATAAGTCACAATATGATAGACTTTTGCAAAACCAAAATAAACTCAATACTCTACAGTGAGGAAAGCTCAAATTTACGCACACTCCACATACTCCGAAATGTCGAAGGTGATTATTTTGTGTGAAGCCTCTGGACGAGATGTTACTGTGCACAGAATGATTATTGTTCAAACGTAAAAGGGGATACTCCAGGTTAAGGAAGGGATATATTGCAGCTCCAATGACAATCTAATTGCATTGGTAATAGGTTCTCACGTTGACAATATATTGCGACTAGCGCTGACTTAACTCACAACTAAGTTTCCTTACAGAATCTGGATTTCCTTGTGAGAATTAATTTCATTCACACTTAGGATGTCAGAAGTTTGGAGATTTCAAACTTATCTTCACATTCTAACATTTTGGTATAAAAACACACCACACCACACATTCCATGGGAAAATGTTAATAAATATATTTTCATATTTGTGATCTCTTATTCGCGAAGAGGAACTTCCTGTGGTTTTGGAAGGGGGGAGTGAAACGGCGTGGCTTGGCACTCACCGTGTGGGGCGAGGATGGAGCCTAACACTTTCTCTATATTTTTTAATGTAAATAATAAAATAGTATCAACTCTGAAATTTACCATCAGAAGTTATACTTATAATATATATCTACATCCATTTAAAATAAATGATATTCCAATAATGCAATAACTCCAGTTTGTGCATACCTATAATACCCTTACAGGGATCCAGAGTTAACAATAGATCTATTTAGATCTTCCCGTTATTGACCTCTTTAAATTCCTATTCACTACTCAACTTTTCTATTATTATTCTATACCATATAGTTATCTTCAATCTTAGTTTTCCTTTATTTATTCTGACATAAAGTAATTTAAGCTTTTAGTAATATGCCCTGTCCAGGTACTAAAGTATCTTTCACATACCTCATAAAAAGAAGTTGGGTTATCTACATCACAACTAGTGTCCTACCGTTACTATATGATCACTTATTGGCCAATTTAATCATTTTAAAAAAAAACTCAGTCTGGTATTAGTATAATGTATTTATTTATATTAATTATATCTAATTAATTAGGTAGCGGTGAGGGGGGAGGTTGTTACACAATGCTTCATGTGGTCGTAGGGATATACTCCTTTACGAGTTAACAATAAAAATTCTTTTTCAACCGGGAAACTCTTTTTTAAATGCTTAAAATCGGAGTGGTTCAAGCCCTTCGCTAATTTTTCTAAACTTGTTCCTAAAAACTGAAAAGAGTCAACAAATCGTATTTGAGCATATTGTTCATTATTGAGCTTTAAGAATTTAGTAAAAGATACGTAATTTTCTTTGTTTTTAGGTATAACTTTAACAGATCCAGAACTTTCAGCTAACTCTTTTATAAATAAATGACAGTCATAGCCGGCCAAGTTATGGAAAAAAACTGGAACTAATTTGGGAACACTGTACCTTAGATTACAATATTGATGCGCTGCACCTCGATAGCGTCCCGTGAGGTGACAGTGATCTCTCACTTTATCGAAAATTAATAATTCCTCACAAATATGACAAACATTAGCATTTGCATAAGCCTCTGCGTCATGTTCATTAAATTCCATTTTAACTTCGGTATTCAAAATTTCATAAATTTTTTAAATATCATTATAAAGTTTATCGAGAAATTTCTCTACACAGTCAGCCGCCCGATATTGCACAAAACGATTAAGACTACTATCATACGAACAGACTATTTGATACGCAAAAGCTGCTGGAATATGTTTTTGACGCGGTGAGGTATAACTCGAAGACGGATTAGGTTCACAGCTTTGAAATGGTTGAAGAATAGTCTCAAAATCCGCATATACGACAAAAGGAACATCTTGCTTTCTATCAAAATTCTTAAATTGTAAATAGGTTCCTTTATCAGGCAGTACTGTACTAACACCGCTGCATGTATGGTTATCAAGAATAACTTCAGTAGTGAAAAATAACAAGCAATCATCACAAAAATATAATTTGCCATGATGTCTAGTAATTTGACATCTCACAAGTCGGGATAAGTTTTTTATCAAAACATAATGACATTGAACATTGTTTTCCACTAAAAGTAAATTAATTTTAGTTCTAGTTTTTGATTTAAATTCTGACTTGTAAATAGGCCCTACTACGGTACGGTTGTTTTTTAATGAGTATACGTTTATACACAAATGAGGATTATTCTTTTCGAAAGTTGAAATATCATTAAATGTAACTGGGAAAGATATGTCTTTTATGTTGAGAACTTTATGAAAGTGTGGGTACGACGTAATACGTTCACTGTTCATTTTAGCTGGGTATAGAGACGCGACGATACTCCACAAAAAGCAATATTTGTCCTTATTCTGTATATTAATACATGCTCTTTTGTTTTTAATTGCTAATGGTAGTTCAATATAAGAAGAACCAGATCCTCTCAAAGGGTCGTACTTATTTATATTAATTTCTAAACAAACATTATTTAAAAAAGTCCATCCACTATCGCGATCTTGAAATTCTACAATTTTTTTCTTAATACCACTAACTAAGTTGTCAAATAAATTATCAGAATTAAAATTGCGATGTACAGTAACATTTTTGGTAGCGAACGACTTTTTCTCACTTACTTCATTTTTAGGTAAAAGAAATATCGCATAATATTCAAAATTAACTTTGACGCTTATGTGCTTTTTCAAAGAGAGCTGCAAAACGTTATTTATTTTAAAGAATAAACTCTGCAAAAACAACTCGGGCAAAGAGTGTTCATACTCATCTGTAGCAGTGATTCTATATGAAGCAATGCGACCGCGGAAAGCAGTTGCGAGTTCGACAACGCCATCGATGTCGCTCATCCGCAGCGTATCGCTCTTACTCTTGTGTGCGGTGCTCCTCAGGTGACCTACCCACTGTCTACTTCCTACATGGATACAACACTCAGAGCAAAATGGCATTTTTATACACTATAAAATCAAATAATTAATATTCACTTAATTAAATAATTTAATTCTCAAACCTGGTATCTACTTATAAAATTATATTTTATTACGTGAACTATTAAACTAACTACTTACCTTCCTACTTCTACTATTATTTGGATGCTAATTAATTATAAAAGAAATTAATAAAGTATACCATTTATATAAATTTATCCTATTTCTTAGTAACAATAAAATAAGTAGATGCCAAGCTTTAAAAAAATATTATTATAAACCTTATAAATATACCTCTATTACATACCTCGACTTTAACTTTACCTGGGCATTATGGGTCAATAAAAGTAAAGATAAAATTAAAAATCATTTATAATATTTGAGTAGGTAAGTAATGAGTTTATTATTTAATATTTATTTTATTACTATAAAACAGAGGTTTGCTATCATTAAATAATAACTTAGTTTTCTTTAAAAAACGTTGCAAGTATTCCCACTCAGACTGGTCAGGATCTAGCTGCACCTTGAGAGTCACGAGCGCCTTGGTATAGCGCGACTCAGGCGGCACCGCCTGAGCTTCCTCCGCGAGGTAGACGCGTGTCTCCACGTAGTAGCGGCCGTCCAGAAGGGCTTGCCGCACCACAGCTCCTCCAGCCACTTTGCTGCTGATGCTATTGGCGAGTCGCTTGCCACTAGCAGAGTCGCGCGTTGTGTTCTGTGCTGCTACGTCTTCCTCCTCATCAGACAGCAAACCGAAAACGTCGTAAGCTTCTTTTTTAGTCGCTTTTGATTTCTTCGTCGAGTTCGACGAAGAAATCAAAAGCGACTAAAAAAGAAGCTAGCCTGCTAGTTAGCAGGCCTGTAAAAAAAAGTCTGTTAGTCTCTGAATAAAATAGATTAGTTATATCATTTGTTATTAAAAAATGACTTTAAAAGAACATAGAACCTACATACTTATTTAAACGTTCTATTTCATGGCATTAGTTTAAACAGTTTTATTAAACAACAAACTACTCATATTAAACCAATCAAATCCGACCTAATCACATACCAGCCTAACTATATTATTATATGTACCTACTTGTTTAATTCATTATCATACACAATTGAATCTCTATGAGCCTACTGTATAACAACACCATCACTATAGTAAGAAGTCGAGCAAGAGCTAGACTTACCTGATGGTATCGCAGGAGGATATCTTCCTTTTCGGTTTTGGTTTCTGCACAGCGACCACAGGTTCAAACACTTCAAATTCTGAGTCGGACCTGTAAACAAAATTAAATTAAAATTCAGTTTTATTATCACAAAGAGCCTATAACTTAGTACACTGGAATTTGCTATCACCACTATAACCTTATTTTAGTATATTAAGTTTATAGAAATCCTAAAGTATATTAAAGTAGTACAGACGACTAAATCTTGAAAATAACACTTCAGTCGAAAAATAATTCTAATTGTGTAGATTAATCTAAGTAGAAAAATGCTCTTTAAATTTCAAAGTGTTTAACTTGATTTGCTGGCTTGTGTACCTCTACGATGATTTTAATAGTACTCACATGTTGAACACTCACAATAAAGTTGTTGCTGAGAAACGGAGAGAGAGGGAGACTCCTCGAGCAGAATGACTTCACTGCAGCTAGGTTTCACGCTCGAAGCACTTTGAAGCACAGAATGAAGCACCAGTTGAAAAGTTTCTAATTTTATCGGTAAATTATTGTTTATGTCGCGAAATATGTTAGGGTTGTCACTATAGTCTTTTTAAAAAATACGTAGATAACTTCTATGTAGTTGGAAATATATTTAACTCTTTATTGCACCAAACTTAAAAACAAAATAAATGTATACAGTAGTATGCAGGGGAGGACTCGTCTCTTAGGAGATCTCTTCCAGCCAACCCGTCATGGGCGTGTGAGTTATAATATCCAATCGGAAGTGACACCAGTGCATTTAATTATAATCCTTCAATATCAAAATACTATAAATATACCTACATAAAAATACCAAATATATTAAATATATACTCAAATGCATGCATACATATACATACATACATATATTTAAAATAAACTTACTATAATATAACTAACCATAATAACATAATATAAACAACAACAACATAATTACCCATAATTTTATTCAATCTTGGTGTAGAAATTCATATTTATGTAGATATATTTATAAATATCTACATTACACATACAAAATTTACTTTTTATTCATAACTTTAGTATCAGTATAATTTTTTTTCTTACTCATAATATTATCTCCTGGGTATTTAGGTAGTGAAATTTAAAAATCATAACAACAGAAGGAAAAACACCTACATACGGATAAATATCAGTAATAGATATAACAAACAATTTTTTTCATACAACTTTATTTATACGACATTAATTATGTAACATTAAAAAAACGGTATATATCACAAAGAATAATATCACAACGGTTTTTTTATTATCGGTGTAGTAGATCCGTTCGTTGAAAGCCGCTCAACTAATATTGTGACAGCCCTGCTGCACTGCGAACTTGCATTTTTGTAACAACGTGACTTTCGGCAAACACGTGTCTCAAAAATTTTCCACGAGTAAATATTTAGCAATATTTTCATTATTGTACATACTTAGGTTATAGTATAAAAAATTAATTTTTTCACATACAGATCATAAAAAATACATTTAATGAATATTAAAAAGTAGGTAGGTTTGTTTCTGATTATCAAACTATTTTGAAGTTTTTTGTCGAAATATAAATATTTTTTATAAAGAAGAAAAGTAATAACTTACGTTAAACGATTTTTGAATTAATCATTATTAATTTAATTAAGAACCAATATAATAAATTCTATTATGCTTCATAAACAAATAAAATGTGTATAATGTTTGTTATATTAAAAATATGTTAATAAGATTTAGTAAGCTCAGCTGATACAAAAAAAAGATACGCGTTGAATTGAGAACCTCCCCCTTTTTTCAAGTCGGTTAAAACATATCGAATATCCAACTCTTGAGTCTTGACACATGGCTAAGATACCTATAATTATTTACTCAAACATCACTAGCCCAATGGACTAGCACACAGTAAACACAATATTTAATTTTAAACTCCGACGAAAAAAAGAGGGGTGTTATAAGTTTGACCTGTCTGCCTATGTATATGTGTATATGTGTGTCTGTCTGTGGCATCGTAGCGCCTAAAGGAATAGACCGATTTTGATTCGGTTTTTGTTTGAAAGCTGATGTGACTACGATAGTTCTTAGCTATAATTTATGAAGATCGGTTCAGACGTTTGATAAATATTAGCTCATTTTCTACATCATAATAGGGTTTTACTAACTTTTACAGATCCGATTAGTATAGCTGACCCTATACCATCAAAAAGTTTACTAAATGCTTAATTCTTCAGAAACTTACAACAGATATAGCGTGTTTGGGCTCTTATGAATAGTCTCAATGAGATGATATTAGATAGATGATTAATGACGCCGGGGGTTACCTAAAATTTTTAATTTTGTATTTTATATTATATTAGTCTATTGAAATCTAGGGATAACAATATCTTGAAGATAACATAATAAATAAACATACCTCCCTTAAAATTGTTTAGATATGACGTAATAAAATCATTTTTTGATCTACATAGTACAATACTTTATATTTGGTGTTGGATCTTATTCTGGTTTGGTTAGAATAACGAGTTATACTATAATATTAAACATCTCGACTAAATATTCATCATCGAAGACTGACAGACAGACAGATATAATAATGTATTTTAAATCTAAATTCTAAACAGATGAAAAGCAAATATTTTTTTTGGACAGAGCTACCTACTTTGTTACTATCAACTCTTCAAAATCCATAAAATAAAGGTCCTTCTATGATAATTTTCATGTATTTTTATTATAATATTATTTTGGACTACATTTCATCAAAATCGGTTCAACAGATTAAACAGTACCTAATTATTGTAATTGTGAAATTGTCATGGTTACTCTTGAATTAGCTATATTATTATATCTATAACACGTCTTATATATTGTGACTTAAAACTTAACTTTCAAATTTAACAATTCAAATTAGACGACACGATAATATTCGATTTTAGGTAATGGTATCTAATAATTGTAATTAGGTCATTCCTACATCCGTTGCACCGGCGGCGCGGCGCGCGTCGGTTTGGCTTCATGAATTTGCTGACTGACAGATAGTTATTTTCCATTGTTACTACGGAAATTGAATGGTTTAAATAATTTAAATGAATAATTAACCGACTTGAAAAATTGTAGATGCTCAATTCACTTATAAGTATTATTAACCTCTCAACCAACTAAATCCAGACACAATTGGGTTTTAATTGTCTTCTCAGGAGTATTATACCACTCGCTCGACAGATTAAAATTATTTAAGGTATTAACTGAAGAATTACGTAAGGTTGGCCTAAGAAATAGATGAACACTTTAGTACTGTCGTGGTACTGTCTCACACTCACACTAACTATTCTGTATAATTAATATGGTTTTGGTTACAACCATATTCTAGTTGGTGTGGCATGGTACAAAAATGTGTAAGTATTCCTATTTAATTTTTAACGATGTAGAATTTTTTTTATGAGGGTCAATTAGTGAGGCACTGACCGTACCTACGTAATCATTATCATTGTTGTTCAGTGATTAAAGCTACAATATCGGTCTGTTCCCGTCTGATGTAATATTAATGTAAATAGAAAATAATTCACTGTCTGATCCAGATGGGAGTCAAACCATTGGGATCTGTGACTTTAAACTGTATGGCCTACGGTTCTGGGTTTGTTGTCTTGTTTGAGCAAACTAATGTTCCCCCTTGATGCTATACTTAAAAAATCTTTCCTTGATTGACTATTAAATTTGTTTAAATTTTGCTAATTGTCCAAAACTAAGTCAGGTAGTATTTTAGTTTCATTCATAGAATATATTAAACAATCAGGAATGGGTGCATTTAGGTATGAGTGTCGGTAAGGTGTCATATGGCTGCATCCGGCATGCATGGCGCAATGAGGCGAGCGCGGTGGCGGGTCGCGGGAGGCGGTTAACTAAACGTTGATCATGCTTTTTAAATCAACTACAAATTCACAAACAAAATAATTATAAAACCAATGTATTTATTTGCAGCACCGATGACTGCATATACATTTAACTGAAAAGGTATCGAATGTTTTGACGACTGGATCCTGTCATTGTATTCGTGTTAAGGTATTAGGTTTTATAACGAAGGAATGAGCTCACTCGCAGACGCGTCTGCTACCGATCCATATCCCCCATTCGTGTGTTTGAGTAGGATGATAAGTGTTATTGGGCACTTCTAACTAACGAGTGAGGTTGCGGTGCAACCGAACGATGTGAGTTAGAATGCCCAATAACATACTACTTATTAGTTTGAAAGAAATGTTTTGCTACATTTAAATACACCTTACTTATTTGATGATTTCATGACATTTCTATGAAATAACATTGGCTGCATTATTTCGGAGAAATGTTATGAAATTATTTATTTATTTATTCGGAAGGCCAACAGATATTATAACAATTTAAGCGTCCTAAAATGAACAACAAAAAGCCAATTATAGGTCCTGAATGAAAATGAAAATATCTTTATTCAATTAGGCCCCCCAAGAAGCACTTTCGAATCGGCAAAAAATCCTTGTTATAATGTCAGTAATCAGTAATCAGTAATCAGTAATCATTTATTTGTAAAACATAGGTAAATATAAAAGTTCTTACATTATTTTAATGTCCACTATGTTTTGCCCATATAGGCATACAAATTTAAGTCCGTCTGTCAGCCTGACAGTCTGCGTCAGTCAGTCTGTCTGTCTATATGTCAGTCTGTCTGAATTTACACCGGTTCCAAAAGTTGAACTACCGAGAAGATTCCGGCAACAAACTCGTGTAGTCACTCTTTTCAATTATTAAGTTATAATGTTTAGTTACATAGTAATAGTATTTAGCAGTGCAGTGTCACACAGAGTATACAAACTAGGTATATAAGCATACCAAGAAAATGACAAGATTATTTACTTTATTTAAAGGCTGTCCGACAATGCACTATCACAATATAGGTAGGTATTATAGTGCACAAAGATCAACAGTTAATATACAAAGGCCTGATAAAGCCAAACATCTTTCATTAATTTTAAACATTAATCCTCACAAGTGGCAACATATTAACTGAGTAATATACACACTGCAACAAACTACGCATATGTATACATACTTAATCAGGGTATTAAAATTTTCTTAAATAGGTTCAAAAAAGTTCTTGTTAATTAGGCGCTTCGCCGACACACAACTGGTATTAAATAATTCCATGCCCAGCGTTCTGCATTCAAACTGTTAGCCGCACGCCAAAGATATATATGTATTATGCCTATAATTCGAATTTACACGGGGAAGGAATAGGAATAACTATATTAATCTAAGTGGCTTAGAGGGAACTTTATGGGAGATACAGGATACAAGCTCAGGGCAATCAATAGTTCCGGAAGCAATCTTCAATAAAAATACTGTGTTTGAAAGTGTTTTAATTTATTGTCGTATTGCCGTCACTATCATGTATGAGATATGTTTTGGTACTTGGGCATACCTGCTTCCGTTCTATCGTTCAATCTAACTAAAAACATTTCATAGTATAGCTTCGGTCTTTCATAATTTAGCGACAAGTTAGAGGAGAGCAGTCGTTAATAACTTTTCGAGTCAATCTTCATATTACGACACAGGCAGTGACTGCACACGAATTGCTGGAACGTGATTCGTAGCGTGTTAGCTGTACAGCGACCTCGGTAGACTGTTCTGAAAGGTCCAAAAATGAGCATTTAACTCTTTTATAGACCTATAGGAAATATATAATATAAAAATGAATAGCTGAATGTGTTGCTAAGCGCAACTCTCGAGAGCAGCTGAACCGATTTCGCTAATTATTTTTATAATACTCCTTGAAGTACGAGGTTGGTTCATACGGAGAGAAAAATTTAAAAAAAAATCCCGAAGAAGTCGAAAAACAACCCTTTTCTATACTCCCATACAAAAGAGTCGTAATACTTAAAAGTCAATTTGAACTTTAATACCATACCATAAAGTTTAAGTGTTAGTGGAGGGGTTCCGGGAAGGCAAAACAATTGATTGACATTAGTATCGTATAAATATTGGACACGCGGTACGAAGTTCGCCGGGTCAGCTAGTTCTGAATAAAAACGAATGTAATATGAAACAAAGAAAGAAACATAAGAGTACAGTGCATAGACTAGAGATATTATTATGTACAGTAACTTTATCCAGCACGAAGGAAAGGACCGCATTGCAAACTTACTGTTAAATATTTTGTTTGAAATAAAGTTTTGGATAAAAATATATTTATGTTCAGTCGACAGCACATCAAGCGTAACGGTCGCACTACGAAAGCAGCCTTTATTGCGAATGGATTAAGGGTGGTTTCGAGGTTACGCTGTTTCGATTGATGTGTTGTCGACTGTATATGTCTGCTGGGCACAGGACTTCCTACATAGGAGAAATACATGAGGAGTTTGGGCCATAACACCACGAGGTTGGAGTAACAACCGAGAGGAATGGCTTAACTTGCACTCCGAAGCACGAGGAAGCTGGATATTGAAAATTTTGATTGACACATCCGGGATCGACCATGGCGAAAGTGGCTTTGTTTCGAAACGAAACCAGTAGGTCAATTCTGCTATTTATTTTCATAAACGGATCGGCTGCGGTTTGGTCTTGTGACCAATGCGGGTGTAATACAAAAAGGTATTCCACTAACATTGCTTATAAAATCGGAACGCTAACGAAACGCTCTCGGTTGGTTCAACTCCGGCTCGATAATTATTAGCAATATTGCAAGAAACATATATTTTTTGGCTTATTGACTAGACAGTTGTTAATTTTGGACAGTTCGAACAAAGAACTATCGATGCGTTTTGGCTGCCACAAATGTTATATATTTAGCAGAATACGAAACAATGATTGAACCTAACGGTTCGCGTTACGTGTTTGTTAGTAAAATACCAAACTGATGCGTTTCGGTTACGTTTCGATTGCGTTGAGTTAGCAGAATACAAAAACGTTGTATCTTAAGCGTTTCCGATTCGTTACAGATCAAAATACAATAGCAGAATTGGGGGGCAGTACCTACCCCTAGAACAAACATTTTTAAATTTCGAATAATCGTATCAATCACGCACGTCTAAAATTTCAAACAAAAGCCAGACAAAAGCTAACGTAACTACTCAATACGATGGTTATTCGAAATTTAAAAGTATTCGTGCTATGGGGAACTGGGGCCTTACCACGATCTTTATAAAAGCGATTCATATTCCGCTCGGTTCAGTATTGGGTTCCTAAACTGCATCGCTGTCATAGTCGTAGATAGCGTCGTAGTACGAATTAACGATTCTACTCAGTTTAGGTCCTAAACTGGATCGCGATAAAAGATGGTGGTACGGGTGCTGAGCGCTTAAACCACTACACCTCTGAACTCCTCCTTGTACAGTCGACAGCACATCAAGCGTAACAGTTTGACCTTGAGACCGCACTTACTGCGTTCGTAATAGAGGCGGCTTTCGTAGTGCAACGGTTACACTTGATGTGCTGTCGTGTGTACAAACCATATGATAGCACGTTATTGTGACCATAGCTTGTTATCGAGTTATAAATACTGATTAATAACCCAAGAACAACGAGCAAAATATAAATGCGTTGCTGCAACATTACGTTAGACATTATTGGACGTTTACGGCCAGTGAGCTCGAGGAAAATGTGCTTTGAAATGTGAGGTTGTATCACTATATTGTTATTACCCCCATTTGGTGGGTTCAGTGAAGTGTTCGTAACAGATACAAGCTGATTAATGATCTTCACTTGTTTTTTGGTGTAAAAATAACAATGCTTCGAAGGAGTCATTTCGTCAAACTTCCTTGTGAATAAACAATTGGTAATAGAAATAAATGTAGTTTTTCTCAACAGTAATAATCTATATATTTTACATACTTTTAGGACTGTAAAAAAACGACGACATTGTTGCGCCGACGGCAATATTGCTTCACTTTCTATTGTTTTTGGAAACAACTTAGCACCAACTCCAAAAAATATGTTTCTAGTGGATGAGTATCTACATAAATTTAATTATTTTAACTTTTTCAGTTTTTTGAAGTTGGTTTTAATTTTCGTTTAAATTTTTTTTTTCACAATTTTTACTGATAACTTTTTAAGTCGAAGCTGGATGGGTAACCGTCAACTTCTATTGTTTCCTACTATCGTATCGTTTCACTAAAAAGTCATAGGAAAGCAAAAATCCGCCAATTTCGCATACGTAGACGACCTTATGATTTACGTTTTTTTTTATATAAAAACCAAATTACCCAAATGATTTTGAAAAAAAAAATGGTACCAAATGGCAACTATTGCGTATCGAACAAAAAAGAATCGCGTAAATCGGATCAGTAGTAGTCTCGGCGTAATCGGTGTACATACATAGAAAACAAAAACATTCCGGCCGAATTGAGAACCTCCTCGTTTTTGAAGTCGGTTAAAAACGGTCAGTGTCGTGTTTACCTCTCAAATCGATCTGTAAAAAGTGGTTGCCAATAATTCACAACAGAGGCGCTGTTGGCGTTTCCATACGCTTTGGCAGTTATTTTCGTTTCAATTCGTTTTAAACTTTAAACTAGGGGCATTGTGTTTCTGTCGCTTTTTCAATTGTCGCGGTTTTGTCTATCGCAAGTTCGTGATTGAGTGCCAGTTGGTCACAGTTGTAACCTTTTTTTTTTAACCTAACCTATATAATTGTAATATGACCTAATGTCACCGCCACTTGCTGACGTTTGTCGCTCCAATTTGTTGTCGCCGCAACGATTGTTTTCGTTTTCTTTGTCGCTTTCATGTTACGGACTTGGTACCATTTTATAAGGAAAACAAAATTAATATTAAAATTCATTCTGATACTTCAACTATGAAACCAGTTAAGCTATCCGTTGTGAGGATAAAACAAAAGTATAAATTTCCTCTTTTTATGTTGTTTTCATTTCAACAAAATTCTCGCTTAAACATTTTGCGCATTGGGCGTGATTGCATTTTCTCCATCGTTGGCAAATAAAACGACTATTAGCACCATGTTATATTGAACAGGCAGGATAAAGGTAAATATGTAGGTCGTAGTGGATATTGTACTTTAATACTGGCTTGCAGCTTCATCTTACAGCCAATTACGAACAAATAGACAAATGACTCAATTTTCTAGTTTGTAGAATTCCGTAGAAAAAAGGAACACTTATAATTTCGCCATATACGTTCGTTTGTCTTCTGTCCGCGCCTACGCTCAGAGACTCTCGTCCATGTCGTGGGTAGTATTGTTATGAATAGGTCTTTCAAAAATATTTGGGGGTGGTCTACTATTTATAACTATAAATACAATACTAAACTACCTCTATGTCTTTTCTCTACTATTTATTTAACGGTAGCTATAAATAAATATTAAAACAATTAAAAAGATATATGAGGAAAAAATTTACAAAGGTAGGTACTGCCTACTTCTAAATGAAATCGCTTCCAGCAGTCTTGTCACTGAGACATGGAAATGTGACGGTCAGCGCGTGTAATAATTAAGAGGTAAATAAAAAGTAACCCGTAAATAAAACCATTTTTCGTACCACTTGCCCAAAAAAGTGACATTCTATGCCACAAAAAGCGAACATAACAATCGTCATTTTTAATCTGTTAAAAACAGGGAAAGAAAATTGTACTGAATTTCATTCATCCTCTAGGGGGAGAATGTGATTTAAATTTGGAATACTTACCGAAATTTATACTGAACTACATCTTGTGTTTACACCATTGAGTTTGTATATAAAGCATTATACATCTTTTTGAAAAAGGAATACGCACAAAAATGTAACTCTCTCTATCAATAATTGGACCAATGTTTCGAATGTTAACTTTTACTTTTAATTGTCATTATTTTTAATAAATGCTTATCTCATATTATTATTGTGTTAATTTTTTCGCAAATGGTACGTAAAGTAGAGTATTTTCCTCGGTGATAAAGCTGTCTTAGTCTTCGGTGAACTTAAATCCCTCGCTTCACTCAGGACTCGTCTTAAATCCCTCGCTTCGCTCGTGATTTAAGTTTTTAACACCCTCGCTACGCTCGGGAGTAAACCTCGAGTCCTTCGTTACGCTCGCGATTTAAATCGTCACCCGCGACAGAAGACACTGCTTTATCCCCTTGGTTAATAATCTACTATTATTCTACGGCTAGTTTTTTCTTCATACCGGTTATGTGTAAGAGGAACTCTCTCTCTCTCTCTCTCTCGACGAAAACGAAGGCAGCTGACAGGGTTGGTAATCCTCAAGCACGATTAGTCAAAAAAAAATTGAAATCGTTATAAAAAAATCTGCCGTACCCACCGTTATTAGAAATAAGTTTACCGTTGTTAAGTGTCCCTGTTCTTTCCATCGTACGGTGTCCCTAGTCGCCGTCTATCTCGAGGTAGTTCGATGGTTGGAAAATTTCAATATACGATGATCTACAGCGCTTTTTGCCTCGCTTGTAAAGCATTGTTTCTTTGCGCTTACGAGCCTTGCAATCTGGAGGTTTTTTTTATATGTATTGCACGATATAAAGGCTGTGTTTTAATTTCTGTTTAGCCCTCAAGCATCAGGAGACACAGACACTTCCAGACACATTTGATTTTTCAATTTCATAACCCTCCGGAGGGATAGCGCTGCTTGACAGATTACGGGGTTTCAAGCGGCACGGCTTTCCCTACAAACTTTTAACTTGAAAATATTGGAACCATAGGTACAAACCGATTCTAAAAAAAATTTGCAATGCATACGTCAGGCTAGTCTCAAATGTTATCAGAGGTTTTTATCTATTAGTAATAATAACAGTTATTTATGATACTAGTGCAGTCAGTTGGTTTTTACAAACGAGTAGACAATGTAAGGCTGAGACGAAGTGAAGGGCTTACCATAGTCAGGAGTTTATAAATACTAATTTCCGCACGTGTGTCATCCAACGTTTTTCAGCAGATGTGGGAAAAAACAATACAGTCGACAGCATATCAAGCGTAACAGTTTGACCTTGAGACCGCCCTTATTGCGTTCGTAATAGAGGCGGCTTCCGTATTGCAAACTTGATGTGCTGTCGTCTGTGTAATACTAATATTCATCATCATCATCACCCGCCTATATACGTCCCACTGCTGGGCACAGGCCTTCCTACATGGGAGAAACACATGAGGAGTTTGGGCCTTAACACCACCACGCTGGCCCAATGGGGGTTGGTGGGTCAAAGCAGTTGCAGGAACACCCGCGCCTATTGGACCACGGGCAATAAACGCTAATCTAACTTATTTTGGTTTGATCAAACGAGATTTCAGAAAGATTACCACGAAACAAATTAATTAAATAAAAAGTTTGCTCAAACGAACCTCTGTAGTTTGTTAAATCGCAAAGTTATTTGCGGCTGGGATCGATTCCCAGGGGATCCTCTCAATAAGGATTATTGTTCGCTCAAACAATTTATGGAAGTATACTTAGGTATTTATATAGAAATGAATGTGTATTTGATTGATTTGGTTAACTTTGGTGTAATTGCTAATATTTATAAATAAGTTTCAAATGAGATTAGTATTATTTTGTCGTTGTTACAAATTTAGTTTTAACCGGAAAATTCAAATTGATGTTTCATACAGGGTGTGACGACAATAAATTAAACCATGGGCTATATTTCTATGAAGTAATGCATCCAATTTTATATTATTACATACAAATGTTACGAAATTATCAAATGAATAAGATGTAATTGAAAGTTGGAGGGAGAGTATGTTATATAATTGTAGAGGGCACATTTTACTGAAATAAGACATTATTTTAATTTAAAAAACAATTTTAACTGCTTTCATAGATTTTTAAATAATTACGTTTGAACCGGGATTCGAACCCGCTACACGAGAAAAAAAATTACGCTCTAGCTTTATCATACCGATCGAAAGGCTTCATCATAAGGATTATTTTTTGCTAAATAACATAGTGTCAGAAATAAAAGGAAGACACACACAAAGGAATTTTAACGTTTTTTTTTTTTTTTTTTTATACAAAGCACGGCAATTGACCCAACACCACCTGATGTGAAGCGGTAAGGAGAGTCCATATGCGAAGACAGCTAGTGCAGAAACGGACAATGCACTAGCTGCCTCCACCTTGCCGGCCCAAAAGGTGCTTTTTCACGCCTCTCTTGAAGGACCCCATGTTATAGGAAGGAGGAAACACATGCGCTGGCAAAGAATTCCAAGTTCTGGAAGTACGACAAAGAAACGAAGAACTAAATTTCTTTGTGCGTGATGTTGAGGTGGAGACAGTAAATGGATGACTCCGAAGACCAGCACGCGTGCTCCTGAGCAGAAAGGGGGAAGGTGGGATAAGGTCGAAAAGCTCTTCAGAGCACTCTCCGTGATAAAGCCGATAAAAGGCGCTAAGCGACGCAATGTCCCGACGCAATTGTAGAGGCTCAAGTTTGTTCGTGACCTCTACATCGCCAATGATACGGACAGCACGACGCTGCAATCTGTCCAGTGCATCGAGGAGGTACTTGGCGGAGCCATCCCATAAGTGCGAGCAATATTCCACGCAAGACCGGACCTGAGTTTTGTACAGCAGGCATAGCTGGTCAGGCGTGAAAAATCGACGCACCTTGTTCAGGACACCGAGCTTCCGTGAGGCTGTTTTTATCACGGTTTCGATGTAGTTTGATGTGAAATTTTGTTCCGAAAAATGAAAAGCTGACATTGCCGTAAGGACATATAACTGACATTATCATAAGTACCTATTACTAATAAATGTACCCACTTGAGAAGTACGCATCATTTCCCTATTATAATTTAATTGCATGATATAATCATAGAGATACGTAATTAAGAGGTACCTGGTTGTATGTAATAAATTGAGCCGTATCCTGAGCCGAAAGATGCGTAAATTGATTATTTTTGTATTAAAAATGTTAAAATTCATGGTCTTCCTTTTATTTCAGACACTATGTTATTTAACAAAAAATAATCCTTGTGATGAAGCCTTTCGATCAGTATTTATTATAATTATTATTATTAAGATTTATTTATTCAATGAAATCATATTACAAATTCTACATTGCAGCTTAGGTCTAGATATAGTGTCCAATTAATGTGACCACCGTTGCTAAACTAGGTTTGTATATAAACCTGTATTTCAGCAAAAGTGCTCTTCCAATTCTTACAATTTCTAGACGCAGTAAACTTTACAATAATGTGACAAATGTTACACTTGAATAAAAATAAAACTTAGACTTCTATACTATGCGTGAGCGCGCGCGCGCGCGCGTGCGTGTGTGTGTCTCTGTGTGTGTGTGTGTGTCTCTGTGTGTGTGTGTGTGTGTGTGTGTTTGTGTGTGTGTGTTTGTGTGTGTTTCTGTGTGTCTGTGTGTCTGTGTGTGTTCAGCAAGAAAAAGCCATAAATTCTTCAGTATCGTCGTATGATAAAGCTACAGGGTATTTTTTTCTCGTGTAGCGGGTTGAATTCCCGGTTCAACCATGTAATTATTTAAAAATCAATGAATTCAGTTTAAATTGTTTTTTAAATTAAAATAATGTCTTCTTTCAGTGAAATGTTCCATCTACAATATTTAAGGTACTTTCCCTCCATGTGGCATAGCCGTGGGACGCCCTGTATATTATTGTCGTTTTGTCGTCCCCACCCTGTATCAAACTCAAACTCAAACTCAAATATTTATTGCAAATTAAGTGTTACAAGATCTTAAGATATTATTGTTATTATTGTTTATCAATGTTTGTCGTAACAGTTTGGAAAATCGACCATGGCGACAGTTGCTTTGTTTTCGTAATTGAAACCAAAGCGCTCTGACCACAATGCTACCGAACTCCTCAATGCCTGTATGTCTAAGGTAGACTTATTTATAATCTTTTGTTACTCCAGACATCGAAGAACGGATTGACGGCTTTGTGATTGATAAAGTTGGAAATTTTAAGGGACTGCAGACTGAGAGCTGTCGTGACGTGACTGAACCTTTCTATTCACTATTGTAGTTTCAAATTCCTCCAACCGAAGTGGATATTGGTTCAATATTCGATATTCCAAAACTCTTCTAATTGGTTCTCGATACTTCAGTTGGGGAGTATGATTAACTCTACTGGTGTGGAGACAAATCTGCGGTCTCATTTAACTCAAACTCAATGATGGAGAGGTGAGATTGTTTCATTGGCACCTGTGTACAGCGGCATCAAAAAGATATAAACGATTCTAGAATGTATAATGTTACCGGCATTCTGCATAATTCACCCTAGACAATGTATAGAATACCAAAAACCTAAAATGTGTAGGTAATTTATGAAAGTGAATTAAACTATTATGACTAAGTATTATTCTACTGTACATTACCTACATACAATATACAAACTTTACCTACTCTTTACTTTACAATACTTTTTTTCTTAACCTTAACGGGGTAACTCTTGGCCTTCATCTCACCTGATGTTAAGTAAAGATAAGGCCGACGATGGAAGCAAGCTATACTCGGATTCCTCAACCACAGAGGAACTGGCTGTCCTACCTCCAACTGCCGGACCACAAAAATGGAAACATTGTTGTTATGGCGGCAGACTTAGGTAAGATGGTGGTAGCTAGCCAGGCGGACTTAGAAAAGCCATACCACCGACCAAACCGAGCAGAAAATTTCTGCACCCACGGGAATCGAACCCCGGACTTCTATATCTTTTTTTTTGTCAGAAAAACCCTTTATGGGTACCCTGGCGCGATAAGGGGCCACACCAGGGTTATGTCGGACTCCTACTTGGTAGGCTGCAATTTACCGACTAAAAAACTGACCGTATCCCGGATGCGCTATGCCATAATGACGCACCACGCGAGGAACTCCGTAGACGTTCGCATGGTACGCCAGCATCGGTCGTTTCCGACCACTACTCCTCCGAAGAGTGTCCCCAGGATACGATAGACACCCTTCACGCGCTGGGGCATTGTGTGTGATGAATGACGGGGCCCTATCCCGTCACACATCGCCCCTGACTAAGGAAGATGTTGTTGGGCATAAAGTCGCCTCCTTTTACCTAGTCGTCGCCCGCGAATCGGATCAGCGCCTGCTGCTTGTTCCCGCTGCCGTTCCGCGGCCTCCTTCTCGAGCATAATTGACTCGCAGAAGGAGGCTACTGCATTCCAAGACCTCTCACTGCCGACCATGGCGTGAATCACTGTCGGCAGCGAGAGGTCGCCACCAATAACTGAAGTGAGGTCGAGGCGTTGAGTCGTCCACTTCACACACGACTCGAAGGTGTGTTGAGCCGTGTCCTCGCTTTCACCACACTCGTTGCAGCGAGCTCGGCTCCCTGCCAATCCGGTGCAGAAACCGACCGAAGCACCCGTGATTCGTCAGTATCTGCACGAGTCTAAAGGACAGAGACCCGTGCCGCCATGCAACCCACTCTGCCGTATGTGGCAGAATTCCCGCTATGGTCCAGTGGCCTGCTGTAGGCGACTGCAGTCTAATTTGCCACTTACGCATGACAATGCGTTGGGCTCTGTCCCTCCAGCGCTGTATGAGCTCGGGCGCCGGATGCAAGCCTTCTCTACGGACAGCCGCGCCGCGCCTGTACACGTCCGTCAGAGCCAATGCATCAAGGTCCCAGGGCGGGGTACCAGCAATCAGGCACGCAGCCTCAGGGTCATACGGTGCAGTAGCCGCGTATGACCCTGACCGCCATGACCCGCTGCGAACGCCGTAGCAGCGCCGTGTTTCGTGGCGACAGGGTCTCCGCCCACGGACTTCTAGATCTGAGGCAGGTGGTCTCAACCACTAGACCACAGTGGCGGTAAAAACTTTTTTTACTTTGCCTTTTTGGTTTTTGTTTACCATTTTTTGTATTTTTTTAATGTCTTAAGTAGGTAAGTACACTGGCAATGTGTGGAATAGATATTTCGGTTTGTATTTATTTAGTACAGGCGACAGAACATCAAACGTAACAGTTTGACCTTGAGACTCGCTACGCTCGTAATATAGACGGATTTGGGAGTACACGATGTGCTTCTTTAAGTACCTGTCCATTTACCTACAAAATTCCAAATAAATCGCATTCCATTTGCTCAAAATCTAAAAATAAAAATTTAAAGTAACCCCAGGCGTCATTAATCATCTATATAACATCATCTCAGTGAGTCTATTCTTATGAGCCCAAACACGCTATATCTGCTGTAAGTTTCTGAAGAATTGAGCATCCCGCAGACTATTAGATGGTACAGGATCAGCTCAAGGTTAGTATGTCTTGGAAAAACCACCGAAGTATCTAACGGTAAACCAAAGGAGATGTTTCATATCCGGCCAAGTATATGCATATACAGTATCTCAAAAATTCAGGAAAAATCTCCTGAACTGAAGTCAACTAAACGTCACTAAAGTGACATACGTGCCATGATGAATCTTTGGCTGTGTTTCAGTTTTTTCTATGAAAATTCTTGTTTAGTACCACGCAACAAAGCAAATAAAAAGAAAATGGACAATTGAACACTGCTCTGCAATTTTTTTCAAACTTTTTAGTATAGGTATTGTACATAGACCTGGCCGGGTCTCCATACATTTTTGAAACATCTTCTTTCAAATCAATCGGATATTTGAAAGTTAGTAACTTATATCACCAATTTAGAAAAATATTTCATTTTTCATTTCAACAAATCCCCCGAGTGATCTCACTACACAAAAGACGTTTTGTTCGCTTCGTTCTGACAATGTCCTCGCTTACTTCATCCAACTCAGTCTTTTGTTAGAATCTCTCGATATTTGAATCAAAAGTGCTGGAATCTGTGGGGAGTGATTGTAATTTTTATCAAGGCGAGGATTCCGAGTATCGGATCGAGTGAGAAAATACGCAATACTGACAATGCAAGGATCACTAAAGTGATGAAAGAATGTAACAGAAGTGAAAATACACTGCATTAGGCTTAAGCCTTTATTGTTAGTGACGAGTTTGTTTAACTTTTAGGTTTCCGTATCCAAAGGGTGAAACGGGACCCTATTACTAAGACTCCGCTGTCCGTCTGTCTGTCACCATGCTGTATCTCATGAACCGTGATAGTTAGACAGTTGAAATTTTCACAGATGATGTATTTCTGTTGCCGCTATAACTAATAAACACAAATAATTACTAATAAACAGAATAAAATAAATATTTAAGTGTATGGGAATACAACAGACGATTTTTTTGCTTGTTTTTGCTCGATATTGACAACGGCAGCAGGTATAGACGCTTGTTCATAGATAATGGTTCGGAACCCTTCGTGCGCGAGTCCGACTCACACTTGCCCTGTTTTTTTACACTACTTACTGACGTACCATAATTAGTAATAAGTGCCTGCCGTCGCCTGTAGACACCTGCAATAACAAGGAAAAAATCACTTAGCATTGCAGGTGCGCTGTCATCCTGAGGTCTGAGATGAAAGCTTTCCATGCAAATTCATCTTTTTTATAATAACACTGGCTACCTTTCCCTTCAATCCGAATCCTAGCAAACAGGAAAGGCTGCCTGGCACCTAGCCAAAATAAGTAGCAAAATTAAGTTGAATTAATAAATAATAAAAAAGTCCAAAGTACTTAAACGATTACTTTGTTGCCAGTGTTTGTTTGTTTTACATATGGCTATGAAACGTGGTCGCTTACTAAAGGCCTTTACAGACTGTATACCACAGTAGCGACAAACAAAACCGCAACAATCGAAATAGCGACAGAACGTCACTTCAATAACTGAGGCTGCGGCAGCACACAGTCGCGAATGTCACGTGGCAGCAAGTTGTGAAGGGCAACATCAGTAGCTAGTAGGATAATAAATTGGTAACGGTGGTAATGTTTTTTTCGGACGAAAACTGCTTTATGCTTGCCTCGGTGCTCGTTCCCGTTGAGTTACACTATTTTGTGTTACAGTGTTACACATTGGGAAAAATATCACCGATGAGTAACACTGTAACTCAATGCCACATTGTTTTCCCGTTGAGTGACAGTATAACTCAACAGAACGCTGGATTCCCGTAGCCTGGTACTTCAGGGGATGATCCAGCTACATACATACGAATTTGAACAATGATTTTACCCAAGAAGGTGTTACTTAACGGGAATACAGCGTTTGTTGAGTTACTTACACTGTTACTTGACGACCGGCTGGTCGAGTAGTCTGTACCCTTTGCTACACGGACTGCTCGATCAAGAGGTCCCGGGTTCGAATCCCGGTAGGGTTAATAGGTGGTAGACCCATATGTAGGGTCGCCTGGGTAGGTACCACCGCCATTCTTATTTCAGCCGTGAAACAGTTCGCTGTGTTTCGGATTGAAGGGAAAGGTAGCCAGTGTAATTACTGGGCATGGACGGCATTTCATCTTAGGCCTCAGGATGACAACGCACCTGCAATATCAAGTGCTTTTCCTTGTTATTGCAGGTGTCTATAGGCGGCGGTAACTGCTTACCACCAGGTGGGCCGTCAGCTTGTTTGTCATCAAGATGTATAAAAAAAAAATGTTTGTATGATGAATACGAGCATTTGTTCACGAGTCATGGATGTTTATATGTTTATTTAGTATATTTCTAATATTTATATACATACTATTATCAATAATTATCCGCTATCTAGAATCCATAACACAAGCTCTTCATGATGCTTACTTTGGGCTAGACAATAGGTGTGAGTGTCTGAATATATATAAAAAAGAAAACTCAACGGGAAAAAAATGTAGCATTGAGTTACAGTTTTACTCATCGGTAATATTTTTCCCAATATGTAACAGTGTAACACAAAATTTTAAACAAAAAATAAAACCGACTTCAAAAAACTGAAAAGGATGAAATAATAAAATTTAAGTAGGTATTCATCCCCTAAAACCTATTTTTGGAGTCGGTGCTTTACTTTCTATTGTTTTTGGAAACCACTTAGCACCAACTCCAAAAATAGGTTTTAGGGGATGAATACCTACTTAAATTTAATTATTTCATCCTTTTCAGTTTTTTGAAGTCGGTTTTAATTTTTGTTTTAAATTTTTTTTCAATTGTTAGTGATAACTTTCTACGGTCGAAGCTAGATGGGTGACCGTCAACTTATATCGTATCGTATCGTTTCACTAAAAAGTCATTCGAAAAGCAAAAATTCGCAATTTCGCTTATGTAGACGATTTCTACGAACTTCCTTCTAAGAACCTCCTCGTTTTTGAAGTCGGTTAAAAATGGTGTAACTCAACGGGAACAAAGGGTCTCCGAAATTGCGTGGGACTACTCCGCCTCAAAGATAGTGCGACAGGGCTGAGGCCCTGAGAGAGCTGCATACGAGGAACCTAAAAAATTCACTGAAGAAAATATTTAGGCGAACTATTTCGGTTACATTAGTTTTCACCAAAACTTTTCGAAATGTAATTAGGTACCTACAGTTTATTTGATTTTACAAAACAGTGCATCTCTATGCAAGTTTATTTTTGGTTAGGTGTTACCCTCAAATATGTAGTCACTTTTTTCAGCTAAAGGTAGTCCAAAGTTCAGTTGTCATTTGTTTCAGTGGTGATAGTCGTCCGCATCCGGCAACCACTGGTCACTGCCACCGGAGGGATGGGGTACTGACCTGACGGCTTTTCCCCCTACGAGGGGACGTACAAGGCAAGCGGTAGGCCTCCCCATTGCAGTCCCCCGCAAACGATAGAGGTTTTCCACACCACGACCCAGTCACAGCAGTTGTCGAAGGTTCGCGCCCCACAACATGCTTACACATATTTTTTTAGGTAAGTAGAGGGAAGATTTGCATTTGTCATATACCCATATTCTCAGACATCCAACACACGTCCAAACTAATTTCGTAAGGAGTATTTCAACATGCCTGGGAACCTAGAAACTTAGACAGAGTCCAATAAATATGGCAAAAAGTATAAGTAACTTTCAAAACTGTTCCCACTGTATATTTTATTAGATGTCAGAAAAGAAACGAGACACCTGGCGGCAAAGTGCTAAAAGTTCTATGTTGTAGTCGTGTCACGAAGTAGTCTTTTATTAATGTAGTCAACATTTTATGTTCTTTTGTGGAAGAAAATTTTTGTAATAACGCTCTCGCTGCTATTGTGATAAACCGTCGAAGAGTGATGGGTCAATTTAGTTTCTACATCAAATAAATATTCTTAAGTTTTTGTACATTTGTTGTTCATTTCACTTACGTAGCAACGAGGACCTGTCGCTCTATTGTCTAATATGTATTTATCCATATTTATATATCTTAAAATATTTATTCGCATTGATATGTATATGTGTATTCACATGTTATTGTATATTTAGATTTTTAATACAGTTGTTTCTGCACTACCTAATTAATCATTTTGGACTCAACTTTCCGGTTGACTGGTAGAGAATGCCAAATTGTAACTTATTTTGTGCAATTAAAGATTAAATAAATTAATAGTATTATGTCTACGATCAAAGTGTCTCACAAAAATAAAAATATTTTTATATTTGTTTCGGGTACCTACTGGCCAATACAGTGTTAGTAAAAATGGTCTTAAAACTATGTTAGTAAGATTAGCTTAAATATTTTTTAATTATTTTAAGATAAAAAAAGACATTTTGATTCCTCATTTGATTGTCCACGGCGTCCGCGTGTTACAAAATTCCGAAATTTAGTTTGGAATTTTGGGGTTGCGGGGCGTCGATGTCGTAGTATGACCTCGGGTTGTGTGTGTGTGTGTGTGTGGGGGGGGGGGGGGGGGTGTCTGGTATAACTGTAGTGCAATAAAATTAAAGTTGAATTTACGTCGTACGATACCACAGAATAACTAATTAATAGTCTTGTTTTATATTTTCGCAAGCACTACACAAATTTAAAATAAAACCACTATACCGTAATTAACTCGCATTTTAACTAGGTGTTATATTATTACTATACACCCGACGTTATACTTTATAGCGATCGTGGTAACGGGAAGATTGAAGATGTCAATTGTCTTTGACAAGTTTATAAAGTTAACTACCACAACTTTGTGTTATATTTTGAGCGGTCCTTTTGACGCATACGGAGCGCACGGTGTCAGTTTATCGGACAGTATGGTACGAGCTACGAACGTCTATAGACTATGGTGACAACGAGTGAATAGTGCCCAAGGTGCTACGAGCGTCTATAGGCTACGGTGAAAACGAGTGAGTAGTACCCAAGGTGCTACGAGCGTCTATTTGCTACAATGAAAACGAGTGAGTAGTTCCCAAGGTGCTACGAGCGTCTATTTGCTACAATGACAACGAGTGAGTAGTTCCCAAGGTGCTACGAGCGTCTATAGGCTACGGTGAAAACGAGTGAGTAGTACCCAAGGTGCTACGAGCGTCTATTTGCTACAATGACAACGAGTGAGTAGTTCCCAAGGTGCTACGAGCGTCTATAGGCTACGGTAACAATGTTTGACTTGTGTACAAGATGCTACAAGCGACTATAGGCTACGGTAACAACGCGTGAGTAGTGTCTAAGGTGCTACGAGCCTCTATAATAATAATAATACACTCATAATACTCATATACACAATATTCATACACTCACACCTATTATCTAGCCCAAAGTAAGCATCATTAAGAGCTTGTGTTAAATATTAGAAATATACTAAATAAACATAATATATCAACATCCATGACTCGTATTTGTTTTGTCTCGTAGTCATCATACAAACAATTTCTACTACCGGGATTCAAACCCGTGACCTCTTGACCGAGTAGCCTGTATAGCAAGGGGTACAGACCACTAGGCCAGCCGGTCGTCTATTGGCTACGGAAACAACGCGTGAGTGTCATAAGTGCTACAGCGTCTGTATTTTTTTTCCTGTCTCCCCTGGCATGACCAGGGCCTTTGTCTAGCTATTTTATTTTCGTATGCCCATCTAATTGGATACCTCTTTGAGGTTTTATGTACTCTTTCACTCCAGTTCTATCTTGTATACCGCTCGTACTTGCATTCTTCATACTTTATCTTTCTATTATTAATCACCTTTTATTATTTATCGCGTTGGGATTACGCCTATTTTATTTTTGTTTACTATATTTATTATTGTTGATCGGGGAGTTGCTGTTTATTCCTTTATTTACTTTATTTTGAAATTAAAAAATTAAATCAATACATTTATGTTGTTCTTATATCTATTACGTTTTTTTTTTATAATATGACATGAAATTTTTATAACTATTTTAAGGGTACAATTCTTTATTTGTTTAATGTTACAGTTTTTATTTCTTTGATCTACTGTATTACATTTTTCTTGCAACTACGTTTTCATTTACTTCTTTGTCTTATTGATTACATTTATTGTTTTCTTATATCTATTAATTCTTAGATTTGTATCTTTTATAGGTATAATTTTTTATCTCTTATACCTACTATATTGTTAACATTTTGATCATTCTACTATATGTTTACACTTAATTATTTTATTATCTTATTACTATTACATTTTTTGTTTTCTTAAATCTATTAGTTTCTTACACTAATATCTTTTCTGAGTATAATTATTTATCTCTTATATCTACAGCGTCTGTATTAGGCTACGTTAACAATGCGTAAGTAGTGCGGAAGATGCTACAAGCGGCCGTAGGCTACTGTAACAACGTATGAGTAGTGTCCAAGGTGCTACGAGCGTCTATAGGCTACTGTAACAACGCGTGAGTAGTGTCCAAGGTGCTACGAGCGTCTATAGGCTACTGTAACAACGCGTGAGTAGTGTCCAAGGTGCTACGAGCGTCTATAGGCTACTGTAACAACGCGTGAGTAGTGTCCAAGGTGCTACGAGCGTCTATAGGCTACGTTAACAACGAGTGAGTAGTGTCCAAGGTATTACAAGCGTCTATAGGCTACGCTAACAACGTATGAGTAGTGTCCAAGGTGCTACGGGCGTCTTTAGGCTAAGGTAACAACGTATGAGTAGTGTCCAAGGTGCTACGGGCGTCTTTAGGCTAAGGTAACAACGTATGAGTAGTGTCCAAGGTGCTAAGGGCATCTGTAGGCTAAGGTAACAACGCGTGAGTAGTGTCCAAGGTGCTACGAGCGTCTATAGGTTACGTTAACAACGGGTGAGTAGTGTCCAAGGTATTACGAGCGTCTATAGGCTACGCTTACAACGTATGAGTAGTGTCCAAGGTGCTACGGGCGTCTTTAGGCTAAGGTAACAACGTATGAGTAGTGTCCAAGGTGCTACGGGCGTCTTTAGGCTAAGGTAACAACGTATGAGTAGTGTCCAAGGTGCTACGGGCGTCTTTAGGCTAAGGTAACAACGCGTGAGTAGTGTCCAAGGTGCTACGGGCGTCTTTAGGCTAAGGTAACAACGTATGAGTAGTGTCCAAGGTGCTACGGGCGTCTTTAGGCTAAGGTAACAACGCGTGAGTAGTGTCCAAGGTGCTACGAGCGTCTATAGGTTACGTTAACAGCGGGTGAGTAGTGTCCAAGGTATTACGAGCGTCTATAGGCTACGCTTACAACGTATGAGTAGTGTCCAAGGTGCTACGGGCGTCTTTAGGCTAAGGTAACAACGTATGAGTAGTGTCCAAGGTGCTACGGGCGTCTTTAGGCTAAGGTAACAACGCGTGAGTAGTGTCCAAGGTGCTACGAGCGTCTATAGGTTACGTTAACAGCGGGTGAGTAGTGTCCAAGGTATTACGAGCGTCTATAGGCTACGCTTACAACGTATGAGTAGTGTCCAAGGTGCTACGGGCGTCTTTAGGCTAAGGTAACAACGTATGAGTAGTGTCCAAGGTGCTACGGGCGTCTTTAGGCTAAGGTAACAACGCGTGAGTAGTGTCCAAGGTGCTACGAGCGTCTATAGGTTACGTTAACAGCGGGTGAGTAGTGTCCAAGGTATTACGAGCGTCTATAGGCTACGCTTACAACGTATGAGTAGTGTCCAAGGTGCTACGGGCGTCTTTAGGCTAAGGTAACAACGTATGAGTAGTGTCCAAGGTGCTACGGGCGTCTTTAGGCTAAGGTAACAACGTATGAGTAGTGTCCAAGGTGCTACGGGCGTCTTTAGGCTAAGGTAACAACGCGTGAGTAGTGTCCAAGGTGCTACGAGCGTCTATAGGTTACGTTAACAGCGGGTGAGTAGTGTCCAAGGTATTACGAGCGTCTATAGGCTACGCTTACAACGTATGAGTAGTGTCCAAGGTGCTACGGGCGTCTTTAGGCTAAGGTAACAACGTATGAGTAGTGTCCAAGGTGCTACGGGCGTCTTTAGGCTAAGGTAACAACGCGTGAGTAGTGTCCAAGGTGCTACGAGCGTCTATAGGTTACGTTAACAACGGATGAGTAGTGTCCAAGGTGTTACGGGCGTCTTAGGCTAAGGTAACAACGTATGAGTAGTGTCCAAGGTGCTACGGGCGTCTGTAGGCTAAAGTAACAATGCGTGAGTAGTGTCCAAGGTGCTACGAGCGTCTATAGGTTACGTTAACAACGGGTGAGTAGTGTCCAAGGTGTTACGGGCGTCTTAGGCTACGCTTACAACGTATGAGTAGTGTCCAAGGTGCTACGGGCGTCTTTAGGCTAAGGTAACAACGTATGAGTAGTGTCCAAGGTGCTACGGGCGTCTTTAGGCTAAGGTAACAACGTATGAGTAGTGTCCAAGGTGTTACGGGCGTCTTAGGCTAAGGTAACAACGTATGAGTAGTGTCCAAGGTGCTACGGGCGTCTGTAGGCTAAAGTAACAATGCGTGAGTAGTGTCCAAGGTGCTACGAGCGTCTATAGGTTACGTTAACAACGGGTGAGTAGTGTCCAAGGTATTACGAGCGTCTATAGGCTACGCTTACAACGTATGAGTAGTGTCCAAGGTGCTACGGGCGTCTTTAGGCTAAGATAACAACGCGTGAGTATTGTCCAAGGTGCTACGAGCGTCTATAGGTTACGTTAACAGCGGGTGAGTAGTGTCCAAGGTATTACGAGCGTCTATAGGCTACGCTTACAACGTATGAGTAGTGTCCAAGGTGCTACGGGCGTCTTTAGGCTAAGGTAACAACGTATGAGTAGTGTCCAAGGTGCTACGGGCGTCTATAGGTTACGTTAACAGCGGGTGAGTAGTGTCCAAGGTATTACGAGCGTCTATAGGCTACGCTAACAACGTATGAGTAGTGTCCAAGGTGCTACGGGCGTCTTTAGGCTAAGGTAACAACGCGTGAGTAGTGTCCAAGGTGCTACGAGCGTCTATAGGTTACGTTAACAACGGATGAGTAGTGTCCAAGGTGTTGCGGGCGTCTTAGGCTAAGGTAACAACGTATGAGTAGTGTCCAAGGTGCTACGGGCGTCTGTAGGCTAAAGTAACAATGCGTGAGTAGTGTCCAAGGTGCTACGAGCGTCTATAGGTTACGTTAACAACGGGTGAGTAGTGTCCAAGGTGTTACGGGCGTCTTAGGCTAAGGTAACAACGTATGAGTAGTGTCCAAGGTGTTACGGGCGTCTTAGGCTAAGGTAACAACGTATGAGTAGTGTCCAAGGTGCTACGGGCGTCTGTAGGCTAAAGTAACAATGCGTGAGTAGTGTCCAAGGTGCTACGAGCGTCTATAGGTTACGTTAACAACGGGTGAGTAGTGTCCAAGGTATTACGAGCGTCTATAGGCTACGCTTACAACGTATGAGTAGTGTCCAAGGTGCTACGGGCGTCTTTAGGCTAAGGTAACAACGTATGAGTAGTGTCCAAGGTGCTACGGGCGTCTTTAGGCTAAGGTAACAACGTATGAGTAGTGTCCAAGGTGTTACGGGCGTCTTAGGCTAAGGTAACAACGTATGAGTAGTGTCCAAGGTGCTACGGGCGTCTGTAGGCTAAAGTAACAATGCGTGAGTAGTGTCCAAGGTGCTACGAGCGTCTATAGGTTACGTTAACAACGTATGAGTAGTGTCCAAGGTGCTACGGGCGTCTTTAGGCTAAGGTAACAACGTATGAGTAGTGTCCAAGGTGCTACGGGCGTCTTTAGGCTAAGGTAACAACGTATGAGTAGTGTCCAAGGTGTTACGGGCGTCTTAGGCTAAGGTAACAACGTATGAGTAGTGTCCAAGGTGCTACGGGCGTCTGTAGGCTAAAGTAACAATGCGTGAGTAGTGTCCAAGGTGCTACGAGCGTCTATAGGTTACGTTAACAACGGGTGAGTAGTGTCCAAGGTATTACGAGCGTCTATAGGCTACGCTTACAACGTATGAGTAGTGTCCAAGGTGCTACGGGCGTCTTTAGGCTAAGGTAACAACGTATGAGTAGTGTCCAAGGTGCTACGGGCGTCTTTAGGCTAAGGTAACAACGTATGAGTAGTGTCCAAGGTGCTACGAGCGTCTATAGGTTACGTTAACAACGGATGAGTAGTGTCCAAGGTTTACGAGCGTCTATAGGCTAAGGTAACAACGTATGAGTAGTGTCCAAGGTGTTACGGGCGTCTTAGGCTAAGGTAACAACGTATGAGTAGTGTCCAAGGTGCTACGGGCATCTGTAGGCTAAAGTAACAATGCGTGAGTAGTGTCCAAGGTGCTACGAGCGTTTGTTCCCAAACCCTGGACCATTCGTGCCCCCCAGGATGCCCCCCACTGACTCCACATTGGAGTTGTGGGCTGACGGTCTCCCCGTGTCGGATTTGGAGTTCGATATGGGAAAGGACAGGCTCCGGTGTAAAAATAAAGCACCGGGGCCAGACGGCGCCCCATCCAAGGTGGTGGGGATAGCTCTGGGCCCCCTGGAAGAGCGGTTCCGCGCACTGCTCAATAAGTGCATCGCTTCGGGTTGCTTTCCCAGGAGATGGAAGGCTGGGAGGCTGTGCCTCCTCAGGAAAGAGGGCCGCCCCGCTGACTCGCCGTCGGGTTACAGGCCGGTGGTCTTGCTCGATGAGTCCGGGAAATTTTTTGAAAAAATTATTGCTTCCCGGATCACCGAGCACCTCGAGGACAGAGGGCCGAACCTGGCAGAATGCCAGTTTGGCTTCCGCACCGGCCGGTCCACGATGGACGCGGTGGCTCGTCTCAAAAGGTGGACCGAAGCGGCCACAACACAAGGGGAGGCTGTGATCGCGGTGTCTCTTGACATCGCGAACGCATTTAATAGCCTACCCCATGAGTGCATTGAGGAGGCACTCAAATTCCACCGAGTGCCTCTCTACCTCCGCGTCCTCGTGGGGGAATACCTTCGTGGGAGAGAGGTCCTCTATGAGGACGCGGAGGGCCGCGTCCAGTCATGGCCAATGGCGGCAGGTGTACCCCAGGGTTCTGTACTAGGCCCCTTACTATGGAACCTGGGGTACAACTGGGTTCTGCGTGGCGCCCTCTTGCCGCGGATGGATGTCGTCTGCTTTGCAGATGACACGCTGGTCGCGGCAAGGGCGCGCGAATGGGAAGAGGCGGTCCACCTTGCGTCGGTCGGCACGTCCATGGTCGTCCGGCGCATCCGCCTGCTGGGGCTGGAGGTGGCTCTCTCCAAAACGAGAGCCATTTCCTTCTACGCCCCGAGACGCAGAACCCCACCGGGGCTCGAAGTCCGGGTAGAGAGGGTCCGAGTTCCTGTCGAGGTGTACCTTAAGTACCTCGGCTTGGTCTTGGACCCTCGGTGGAACTTCGAGGAGCACATTAAGCGCCTCTCTCCCCGGCTTTGTGCCACCGCAGCCGCGCTTGGACGGGTCCTCCCGAATGTGGGTGGTCCCAGCTCAGCGTGCCGTCGACTTTACCACGGGGTGGTAAAGTCTATGGCACTGTACGGAGCCCCGATGTGGGCAGAGTGCCTCTCCCTCCGCACACGCGCCCTCTTGCGTCAGCCACAAAGGGTCATTGCGATCCGGGCCGTGCGGGCTTACCGAACGGTCAGTCACGGGGCTGCCTGTGTTTTAGCAGGTACGATCCCGTGGGAGATTGATGCCCTGGTGCTGGCCAGAGTGCATCAATACCGGGTCGCGGCAAGGGAGCGGGGGGAGCGACCCCACATTGATGAAGTGAGGCGGGTCCGCACTTTGGCGGGGAGGGAGGCTCTGCTCCAATGGGGAGAGACCCTAGTCACTCCCACAGCCGGCCACCGGACGATTGAAGCGATTCGTCCGGTGTTGGAGGAGTGGGTTGGGCGCCGGCTGGGCAGCCTCACGTACCGCATGGTGCAGGTACTGACCGGACACGGCTGCTTCGGCCATTATCTGTACCGTGTCGCCCGTCGGGAGGAGACACCGCGGTGTCATCACTGCGACTCCCCCGACGATACAGCCGAGCACACCCTTGAGGAGTGTCCGGCCTGGCGACACGAGCGCCGCGAACTTCGTGCGGCGCTCGGTGGTGGTCACCTCTCGCTACCAGTCATGGTAAGAGCCATGGTTGGTAGCGAGAGGGTATGGGGGGTTGTCGCCTCCTTCTGCGAGACTGTGCTCACGCAGAAGGAGGCAGCGGAGAGGGAGCGGGAAGAGGACCCGCTGGCCGCCCCTATCCGGCGTAGGCGGGTGGGCAGAAGGAGGCGGGCGGTGATCGCTCGTCTTCCTGCGCCCTAGGCGCGGCCGCGTGCGTGGGTGGCCCCCACGCACGCATTGCACAGGCCGCCAAGTCAGAGATTGCCCAAGTGACTCTGGGCAATCTCCAATGGCGCAAAACCTGGCCGTAAGGCCGGGTTGCCTGGGGGTGGGCTGGTGAAATTGCTTCGGCAGAGCCTAGGCTACCCCCGCGAAGGGCAATGGAGTTACCGGGGAGTTTTAGTGGGTATTCCCAGTGTCTTTGGCGCTGGGCGACCCCCACACACGCCTGTCGCCTAGCCAGCGGCGGGTAGGTCTGCAATCAGATTTCTCCTCGAAAAAAAAAAAAAAAAAAAAAAAAGGTGCTACGAGCGTCTATAGGCTACGTTTACAACGTATGAGTAGTGTCCAAGGTGCTACGGGCATCTGTAGGCTAAAGTAACAATGCGTGAGTAGTGTCCAAGGTGCTACGAGCGTCTATAGGCTACGCTTACAACGTATGAGTAGTGTCCAAGGTGCTACGGGCATCTGTAGGCTAAAGTAACAATGCGTGAGTAGTGTCCAAGGTGCTACGAGCGTCTATAGGCTACGCTTACAACGTATGAGTAGTGTCCAAGGTGCTACGGGCGTCTGTAGGCTACGCTTACAACGTATGAGTAGTGTCCAAGGTGCAACGGGCGTCTGTAGGCTAAGGTAACAACGCGGGAGTAGTGTCCAAGGTGCTACGAGCATCTATAGGTTATGTTAACGACGCGTGAGTAGTGTCCAAAGTGCTATGAGCGTCTATAGAGGACGGTTACTGCTTTCCATCAGGCGGGCCGTGCGCTTGTACGCTATCTTTGAAATTTATAAAATTACAAAAAGTATAAGAAAACATATATAATTATGCGTCAAAAAGAATACCTTAACCTGAAATATATATATATTTGTAAATTACACCTACTTTTATCTAAATAAAAATCAATGTTTGTATCGTTTGTCCTATAAGCGTTCGGAAACCATTAATCAGATTGTGATGAAACTTTGGTAGGGAGTTCTCGGAATGCCCACAAAGGTTTTTGGATCATAAAACCTTATTTTTCTGGTAACATTTACAGTTTTCTTTTGTAAATCTAACATTAGGGGAACCTCGTGGTCGATGAGGTTCTCCTGGCGAATCTATCTAGGGAATCCTGCCTGGTAGCCGAACTGCATCTAATCAAGCATTTATTGCAGAAAAAAAAACTCGTTAACCATCGTAAACCCGATTTGATATTTTAAAAATTTTACTTACAAACAAGTTTATTTATTTAACACTAGTTTCCTCCCGCAACTTCGTCTTCGTTCTTCGATAAACATTAGCCTGTGTGCTATTCCAGACTACAATATTTTTATCTGCTATCTTATCCGGAATGTAGTGTGTATGTAGTTCTAGGCTAGTAGACTATAGAGCAAAGCTCTATTACGGTACAGAGGTAGAGAGACTCTAGATAGAGACAATATAAAGTCGGCCTACAGAAGTCGAAAAATCTTTAGTTTCACAATATCAAATCAACTTTTCGATACCTGACCCTCCTCAATAGAGGAGTAACCCTAAATTAGCTTTAAAAACCTACCAGTTAAGTCGACTCCCCCCTATACAGGGTCTCTCAATTAACTCTAAAAAACTTTTGAACTGTACATAAAATTAGTTTACACTTAGATCTAAGCGGACCCCCCTTTACAGGGCAAATAGGCAATAAATCTCTGTACCTGGCTTTTTTGGCCCAAAATAGCATTAAGTACTGACCCTCTATACAGGCAAACTGCAATTATTTGTATCGTGCATGTCCTTCTGACCCCCTTTACAGGCAATATTCTATTGTATTCTTAAAACGAGGCCCTATTGGCTTAAGACAGTAAATCATATTGACACCCAAAGCTCAATCAAAACAGTCACACTAGGTCCTTACAATCACATTGCTCAAAACGGTCCGTGCTGGGGTGACTCCATTGGTTGAAAAAGACTCTATCAGGTAGAGCCACCTCAACCACTGGATTGACAGACAGCCCAACTTGCGACAGCAAGAAGAGCACACACACACTCACAGTACATAATAAACCGAACAGATACACATAGGAGCATTCATACAACACTTACACTACACAAAATGGCCACTGTAAGGACCCCAAAACAATCACATGCAACCAGCATCACAAATATTAAAAGCCCTTCCACGCAAATAAACAGAACGTCAGACGTATGCGTCAGAAGAAGCGTAGGAGAGTGGGAAAGGCTGCCCCCTCTGACGGCCCTAGCCACAGAAAGTAAGAGCTACACAGAACGCGCAAAGGGGAGCTACGGCCAATTAATTAAATATCTTAATGAGTCAAGAAACTTAAAGACCAATATCAAAGATGGAGTGAAGAAACATGCAGAAAATCTATATAACCTTATTAGTGAAATGGAAAAGGAAATGGAAACATCCAAGAAAGGAAATGCCAAGAAACCAGGCCAGAGTATAAAAGAAAGAGGCGAAACAGAAAAGGAGAACACGAGATTAAAAGAAGAGATACAGAAACTGAAAGAAGAACTAGAGATGAAAGCGGACAACAGCAAGGCAAAAGAAGCGCCAGTGGGTACGGATAGACAGATAGGAAGTATGAATGAGGAACTAAGAAAGGTGATGGATAAGATAGAGAGAGTAGAGAATGCGTGTGAAGCAATAAAAGGGAATACAAAAGATATCGAAAGACTGGTGAAGGAAAGCAATGAACGCCACGAAAGGTCCTACGCAGCCGTAGCAGCGGGAAGCTACAATCATAACCCTGCAGTGAGACCCACTCTACACTCTATCCTGATAACAGGAAAAGACGAGACAGAAACGGCAGAACCACTCGTAGAGAGGGTCAGTAAAGTGGCGAAAATGAAAGAAGGAGGAATGGAAGTAGAGAAAATAAGAAAGACTAAAGATAGGAAAATAATAGTAAGTTGTGAAAGTAGAGAAGAAAGAAAGAAGATGTTTGATAGGTTAGCGAATGAAGAAAGCGGTCTCGTCGTGGAGGAAGTCAGAAACAGGGATCCGTTATTCGTTCTTAAAGACGTCCTAAAGAAGAATACGCGCGAAGATATCTACCAATCCCTAAAGAGCCAAAACCGGTCCCTTTTTGACGGCCTCGGCGAGGATGATATGAAAATGGAAGTTAAATATGAAAGGAAAGCGAGAAACCCCCTTACTAGCCATATAGTAGTAGCGGTGGCCCCAGCACTCTGGAGAAGAGCGGTGACCCTGGGTAGAGTTAGGATCGATCTACAGAACATCAGGGTAGAAGACCAGTCGCCGCTGGTCCAGTGTTCCATGTGCTTGGGATATGGACACTCCAGGAGGTTCTGTAAAGAAGAAAAGATGAGCTGCAGCCACTGCGGTGGCGCCCATATGAGAGCGGATTGCAGCCAGGCAGGAGATGGAGTCCCACCGAGCTGTACAAACTGTATCAAAGCAAAATATACCGAAACAGCACACAATGCATTTGACTCAAAATGCCCAATCAGAGCCAAGTGGGACGACATCGCCCGGTCAAGGGTAGCGTACTGCTAAGGGCGTCGCAGTAGTGAATGCAGCAAACAAAAACCCCAACGGAGTCAGGGCGAGCGCTGTGGTCCAGATTAATCTGCAACGAAAAAAGGACGCACTCAGCGAACTAATAATGGAAGCAGGTAAAAGGAGGACAGCGCTGGCCCTGATACAAGAACCATATGTGGGCAGTGGCTCAAAGATGAGGGAACACCGAGGTGTGAGGACCTACCAATGCACCAGTCAGGAAGAGGGTATTGTAAAAGCTGCTATACTAGCTTTCGACGCAGAACTCCAGATAGAACAGTACCCAGAACTCACAACAAATAACATCGTAGTTGTGAGGGTCCTGACTGGAAGCCGGTGGATCAATGTGGTTTCCCTCTACTTTGAGCCAAACTCCCCCATCGACCCTTATATTAAAAAACTAAATAAAATTCTAGACACACTGGGCCAAAACAACATAATAATGGGAGGAGATGCCAACGCATGGAGTATCTGGTGGGGAAGTAAGAAAACGGATATGAGAGGTGATAGTATGATAGAGATGATGAATGAAAGAGACTTACAGGTGCTAAATGTAGGAGATGTGCCCACCTTCGAGGTGATTCGCGGCGGGAAACTGTACACCAGTATAGTGGATATTACAGCGTGCTCAACAGACCTCCTAGACAAGGTAAAGGATTGGAGAGTTGATAGGGACCTAGTACAGTCGGACCACAACGCGATAGTCTTCAAAATTGAAATACAAAATACGGGCCACATAATTAACAGAACTACAAGATTATATAACACAAAAAACATGAGCTGGGATGAATTCAAACATGAATTCAACCAGCTCATGAAAAATAGCAATATAAACAAAACAACAATAGAAGAAATCTCAACTACTAAACAATTAGACGACATAATAGTAAAATACACCAGTTTGATAACCGAATCATGTAACAAAATTATACCAAGAAAAACAAAAAAGCAGAAAGTGACTGTCGTGTGGTGGACCGACGAACTAACCCGACTAAAAAGATCAGTGGCAACGAGGAAACGTAGAATCCGCTGTGCCGCGCAAGTGCGAAGAGCCATGGTGGTGGAAGAGTACGTTCAAGAAAAAGAAAGGTATGAAAGGGAAGTAAAGAAGGCACAGACTGAAAGTTGGAAAAACTTCTGCGAAAAACAGGAAAGGGAGACAGTGTGGGAAGGGATATATAGGATTATAAGGAATACGGAACAAAGAAAAGAAGACTTACCGCTCAAACGTAACAACGAAATGCTGACAGCCGAACAGTCTGCCAAGTGGATGGCGGAGGTGTTTTACCCCGATGATAATAGAAATACTGACAGCGAGGCGCACACAAGAGCTAGGGAGAGGGCCTACGAAGTAAACCGTGGGTTTTATGAATGTCATGAACCATGGTTTACGAGCACCGAGGTGGACAAAGCTGTAAAAAGCTTTAACCCAAAAAAGGCACCAGGGGCGGACGGCTTCACGGCTGACATTTGCAGCGCAACTATAGAGGCTAATCCCAGTGCTTACCTAGCAGTAATCAACAAATGCCTACAGCTAGGCCACTTCCCGACCATCTGGAAGAAAGCTACTGTAGTTGTGCTGCGAAAGCCAGCCAGACCGGACTACACCAACCCCAAAGCCTATTGACCCATAGGCCTTCTCCCGGTTCTCGGCAAAATATTCGAGAAAGTGTTGATCGGAAGGGTAAAACATCACATCGTGCCAGTAATTCACCGAAGGCAATATGGCTTTATGCCGCAAAGGAGTACCGAGGACTCCCTCTATACCCTTATCAGTCATACCAAAAATGCAATTAAATCTAAGAAAATAATTACATTGGTATCACTGGATATAGAGGGAGCCTTCGATAGCGCCTGGTGGCCAGCAATAAAAAATAGGCTAGCAGAAGTAGGGTGCCCAATAAGCTTGAGAAGGGTGTTGGGTAGCTACTTAGATAATAGAGGGGTAAGTCTTAGGTACGCTAACAACGAAGTCGAAAGGAAAACGGAGAAAGGGTGTGTCCAAGGCTCCATAGGAGGACCCATACTGTGGAACCTCCTCATAGACCCGCTACTCAGAGGACTGGAGGAGAGGGGCTGCCACTGCCAAGCCTTTGCGGATGACATAGTACTGGCATTCACAGGAGATACAGGGACGGAAATAAAAAGAATAGCCAACGCTGCGCTGACCTATGTTTGGGAGTGGGGAATAGACTACAAGCTACGATTCGCTCCCCAAAAAACGGGAGCAATGACACTGACGAAAAAGCTCAAATACGACGAACCACGACTTAGCATGGGTGGGCGCAGCGTCGAGAATCTTACAGAAATGAAAATACTGGGGGTAACAATAGACAATAAATTAACTTTCAACACGCATATCACCAACGTTTGCAGAAAAGCCCTCAGTATCTTCAAACAACTGAATCGTGCGGCAAAAGTCAGCTGGGGGTTGCACCCCGAAATAGTTAGGACAATCTATACCGCGGCAGTGGAGCCCATAATAACATATGCAGCGGCGGCATGGTCGGAGGCTGCGCAGAAACTCAAGACGCAGCGAGAGTTGGCAGTGCAGCGGTGCAAAGAGGGTTTGCCCAAAAACTTTGCGGATCTCCGCACGGTCTCGTTAAACTCGGCGCTGGTGCTGTCTGGCATTCTTCCTCTAGATCTTCGAATACAGGAGGCAGCCGCCCTGTATAGAGCAAGGAGAGGAGAGTGCCAGGCACTACCGGAAGACAGGGAGATGGACCTGGCGGTGGACTTTGCAGAGTTTCCACATCCGGCTCGGCGTATTGCAATAGGCTTCACCGAGTTAGAGAACCAGGAGGCTGTGGACAGATGCACCGTGCAGCAGGTGCAAATATACACTGACGGGAGCAAAATTGGCGGACTGGTCGGAGCCTCTCTTTCCATATGGAAAGAGGGCGCCGAAATCAGGGCCGTCAAATTAGGACTCGCCGACTACTGCACGGTGTATCAGGCAGAGCTTCTCGCAATAAGCCGGGCCACTGAGGAAATCCTTAAGAGGGGTGAGAGGAGTTTTGGCATATACAGTGACTCAAGGTCCGCCCTAGAGACCATTGTCAACCAAGACTCCTCCCACCACTTAGCGCACGAGACCCGGAGAAACCTGGAGCGAGCTTTGGTCCAAGGCAAAGAAATCTCTTTGTACTGGATCAAAGCACATGCCGGTCTCCAGGGTAACGAACGCGCGGACTGTCTGGCCAAGGAGGCGGCGGCATCATCGCTTAAGAGGGTCGTATATGATCGTTGTCCGGTCTCATTCGCCAAGAGGAACATACGCCTCAACACAATCGGCGAATGGGCCGAGAGATACGCGGGGGGGACGACCGCCTCAGTGACTAAATTATTCTTCCCCGACGCTGCCGCAGCATACAAACTAGTAAGAAAAATAAAACCATGCGGTATACTTACCCAAGTTTTCACGGGTCACGGCGGGTTCGGCCAATAATAATAATAATAATAATAATATTTATACACTCACACCTATTATCTAGCCCAAAGTAAGCATCATTAAGAGCTTGTGTTATGGATACTAGATAACGGAGAAATAATGATAATAATATGTATATAAATATTAGAAATATACTAAATAAACATATAAACATCCATGACTCGAAAACAAATGTTCGTACTCATCATACAAACATTTGTTCCTACCGGGATTCGAACCCGGGACCTCTTGACCGAGTAGCCTGGGGTACAGACCACTCGGCCAGGCGGTCGTCCAATACTTGAACAGATTCAAGTGTAGGCGGAGCCCATCATGTATCTGCGAACCAGACACGGAAGAAACACTGCCGCACATATTGGTGGACTGCCCGGCGAACGCAGTGGAAAGACATAACCTGGAAAACGAAATAAGCATTAAGATTGAAATAAACAACTTAGCAGAATTAACAGCCAGAAAGGATACCAGATGTGCCTTCTTAAGGTATTGTGTGGAAGTGGCAACAAAGACAATAAATCGTAACAAAACTACCTAACACACGAAAACAAAAGACAATATACACCATTAGTATTAAATTATAATAATAAGTAAAACATGTAAAAGGGGAAAATTAAACTGTGATATAGAATAGTTAAGCATACTGTGTAAAAACTTTAATGTATATCTTATAACGGTAATTAAAACATAAAAGTGTCATGATAATATGTAACTAAAAATATAATTACAATATAAATGTGTATCAAATAAAAAACTGCAAATTGTTAATTTTAAGAATTTTATTGTAAAAATGCTGAAAATATAAATAAGACATTGTAAAATAAATATTATGTAGAAATAAGAAAGTGTGAAACAAATAAAGAAATTTATATAACTGCTTACAATTACTAAGTACCTGTAAATAAATATACACTGTGTTACCATTACTATTGTAAACCCTACAAGAAATATATAGTTAAAGTAATAAAGCAATGAAAGAGATGTATGCAAGAAAGAAACAGTATGCGGAATGAAAGTACGAGAGGTAGCAAATGCGAGAACTGGTATGCAAGGATTGAAATAACAAAGACTCTGATAATGTCAGAGGTAAATTGTATACAAAAAAAAAAAAAAAAAAAAAAAAACAACGTATGAGTAGTGTCCAAGGTGTTACGGGCGTCTTAGGCTAAGGTAACAACGTATGAGTAGTGTCCAAGGTGCTACGGGCATCTGTAGGCTAAAGTAACAATGCGTGAGTAGTGTCCAAGGTGCTACGAGCGTCTATAGGCTACGCTTACAACGTATGAGTAGTGTCCAAGGTGCTACGGGCATCTGTAGGCTAAAGTAACAATGCGTGAGTAGTGTCCAAGGTGCTACGAGCGTCTATAGGCTACGCTTACAACGTATGAGTAGTGTCCAAGGTGCTACGGGCGTCTGTAGGCTAAGGTAACAACGCGGGAGTAGTGTCCAAGGTGCTACGGGCGTCTTTAGGCTAAAGTAACAATGCGTGAGTAGTGTCCAAGGTGCTACGAGCGTCTTTAGGCTAAGGTAACAACGTATGAGTAGTGTCCAAGGTGCTACGAGCGTCTATAGGCTACGCTTACAACGTATGAGTAGTGTCCAAGGTGCTACGGGCGTCTGTAGGCTAAGGTAACAACGCGGGAGTAGTGTCCAAGGTGCTACGGGCGTCTTTAGGCTAAAGTAACAATGCGTGAGTAGTGTCCAAGGTGCTACGAGCGTCTTTAGGCTAAGGTAACAACGTATGAGTAGTGTCCAAGGTGCTACGAGCGTCTATAGGTTACGTTAACAACGTATGAGTAGTGTCCAAGGTATTACGAGCGTCTATAGGCTACGCTTACAACGTATGAGTAGTGTCCAAGGTGCTACGGGCGTCTTTAGGCTAAGGTAACAACGTATGAGTAGTGTCCAAGGTGCTACGGGCGTCTTTAGGCTAAGATAACAACGCGTGAGTATTGTCCAAGGTGCTACGAGCGTCTATAGGTTACGTTAACAGCGGGTGAGTAGTGTCCAAGGTATTACGAGCGTCTATAGGCTACGCTTACAACGTATGAGTAGTGTCCAAGGTGCTACGGGCGTCTTTAGGCTAAGGTAACAACGTATGAGTAGTGTCCAAGGTGCTACGGGCGTCTTTAGGCTAAGGTAACAACGTATGAGTAGTGTCCAAGGTGTTACGGGCGTCTTAGGCTAAGGTAACAACGTATGAGTAGTGTCCAAGGTGCTACGGGCGTCTGTAGGCTAAAGTAACAATGCGTGAGTAGTGTCCAAGGTGCTACGAGCGTCTATAGGTTACGTTAACAGCGGGTGAGTAGTGTCCAAAGTGCTATGAGCGTCTATAGAGTACGGTTACTGCTTTCCATCAGGCGGGCCGTGCGCTTGTACGCTATCTTTGTCATTTATAAAATTGCAAAAAGTATAAGAATACATATATAATTATGCGTCAAAAAGAATACCTTAACCTGAAATATATATATATATTTGTAAATTACACCTACTTTTATCTAAATAAAAATCAATGTTTGTATCATTTGTCCTATAAGCGTTCGGAAACCATTAATCAGATTGTGATGAAACTTTGGTAGGGAGTTGTCGGGATGCCCACAAAGGTTTTTGGATCATAAAACCTTATTTTTCTGGTAACATTTACAGTTTTCTTTTGTAAATCTAACATTAGGGGAACCTCGTGGTCGATGAGGTTCTCCTGGCGAATCTATCTAGGGAATCCTGCCTGGTAGCCGAACTGCATCTTATCAAGCATTTATTGCAGAAAAAAAAACTCGTTAACCATCGTAAACCCGATTTGATATTTTAAAAATTTTACTTACAAACAAGTTTATTTATTTAACACGAGTTTCCTCCCGCAACTTCGTCTTCGTTCTTCGATAAACATTAGCCTATGTGCTATTCCAAACTACAATATTTTTATCTGCTAAATCTTATCCGGAATGGTTAACCGTTTTAGTCTAATGACGCATAAATCTAAACTTTCGCATTTTATAAATTAAGAGGTTGTCCAGGTAAACATTTTTGGCGGACCATATACACGATGAACCGCCGTCCGCATCGGCGCCGAGGAATCAATGGGCTGGGAAATTGTTACGTAGATCTAAGAAGATGTTTGTATTAGAGCTGGCGAAAGAATACTACATAAAGTTGCGTTGTTTTATATAGGTAGCTCTCTTTTCGCAACCCGAAAATGGCACGTACGCTTACCATCCGCAGCCACTTGAGTTTGTTTAAAAGTTCTTCAGTTACGTTATGATAACACGCGTCAGCATAATCTAGAATAGGAAGTATCAATGACTGGGCCAGGGAAATATCTTCTCCTATTATATTCTCCTTCTACCTTATCTTCTTCTATATCTAATCTTAAATTATAATTAACATAAAATCTAAAATTAATTATAATAACAGAAATAGGGATAGGGCAAACGTTGCCCGAAATTCTCATAATGCGGAAATTTAGAGCACCGGGGTTGTTTAAGTGGTTAGTCTCGACTTATACCATCTTTGGTCGAGGAGCCTCACATAGCCATGCCTCTCTCACTCCGTGGCACAGGATAAGCGTAAATGCCTTAGGTCACGCAGGCGAAGCCGCGGGCAGCAGCTAGTGCCTAAATAAAACAAATACATAAATGACAAATATTTAGCGGAATGCCTTTACTTGAGTAACTTTATTATCACTAGATCTAAAATGTTAGTTTCAGAAGTGCTGTACACTGCCATAAATATATCAAATCTTTGAAATTTCTTTTTTGAACCAAATTGTTATTGGAATGTAACAATCACTGTAGGAATTTAGGATGAGAGTTTATGAGTTACTTCGGTCTAGCGGTTGAGATCACTACCTCTAGGGATCCGGGGTTCAATTCCCGTGGCGCACAATTTTTCCGCTCGTTTTGGTTGGTGGTAGAGCTTTTATAAGTCCGCCTGGCTAGCTATTTACCACCATCTTACCTAACGGCCTGGCCACGAGAAACTCGCTGCGGTAAATATTCGTGTGATTGAACATACATTTGTTTTCATCTCTTTGGTTCAAAGTCTAAATAATGCAACCAATGTTATATTATTTCATACAAATGCCATGAAATTATCAAACGAATCAGATGTTTTTGAAAGTGGCAAACCATTTTTATGAACTAATGCCCAAACCCCATGTTTTAATTTATTGTCGTATTGACGGCACCAACCTGTATGACTATGTTATCATGGGGACCTGCCCACTTGTTATACCGAGTACCAAACACCTTATAAACAGCTTCACTGTGCTACTTGACAGACCTGTATATGTATTTACACCATCTATACATCTTTACATGCGGAAGTCATTTATTTTAGTGTTTCACTTATTACTGTTAGTTGATTTATTGGGAACGGAGAGTTCTAAACATTTGTAGATCCTCGATCAAGATTGTAGGCAGCGTCACGCAACGTTGCTTTAACGACTCGCACGCCCTGCTCATATATTTATAACGTTTTATTTTAATACTGACACGGTTTGATTTATTTTAAAATATAACACACTTTCATTATGATATGGACAGTGCTATTACGTGTTTAGCTTCCATTAAGGTAAGAGAAAAAGGCTATAGGTAGATAAACGCACCTTGGCAATTTTTTTATTTCAGCATTTGTTAATAACAATTTCACTCAACCAGCTTTATGTAGATGTAGTATATTATATACAGTGTATATGTTTCAGCTCAAGTGATTAATAATGATAAGCTTTAATTCATAATTAAATAGTGAAGCATATTCCGGCTGATGGAGGTAAGATAGCCAGTTCCTATGTGGCTGAGGAATTCGGGTGTAGCTCGCTTTCATCTTCTTCGGCCTTAATAGTGTGATGAAAGTTAAAAGCTCCCGCGATAAGAATAATAAAAACAATAGTATTATACAGTTCAAATAATTGATTAGATGATTGTTGATTTTTTGATGTTCTTACCTCGTAACTTCGTCATTTATGAACCGATTTGGAAAATTGTTTTTAATTAGAGTTATACTTTCAGATTAATCCCACAGAAACTTTATGAAATCGATTTGGTAGGTTTTCAAATGAAAATAGCTGGAATAATAAAGACGTCAATGTATGCGAAATTGGAGATTTTTGCTTTTCTGTGACTTTTTAGTGCGCGTAAGAAACAAAACAATTATGCTGACGGTCACCCATCACCCATTTTTCATTGTTTTCTTTTTTTATTGATAATTGCTACAATAAAGTAGGCGTTTAAACGCATCAAAAACATAAAAAAAAAATGTAACGTGCATAATCTTATGAGAGTAGGTGCTTATCCTATTGTCACGGATAATCGTCAGTGGGCATGCAAGACCGCGTAAGAGCAGTTTGTAATACCGTGCAATACTTAGAAAGAACTCCTGTTTGTTTAAATTTATTTTTGATTTTGACCACCACCCTGCTGGCGGGTTCTTGGGAACAACCGAGGATCTCAAGATAACAAATTTTGATTGACCCATCCCGGGATCGACCATGGCGAAAGTTGCTTAGCTTTCATTATCGAAACCGGAGCAGTTACACCACTACGCCACCGTACAATTATTCCTAAACCTAATCTAATAGAAAATAAAAGCGATATTTGCAAAGCAAAACACTGCCGACTTTACAATGTACAGTATCGCTTAGATTTATAGGAGTAGCGTGACCATTCCCAATCTCATCGCCACAGAAATATCTTCTTTGATGCGGCGCACTGAAAGACTGGTAAAGTTTAATTAATGCCCTCAAAGGGACTTTTCTAAAGCAATCTGAATGTAGGGAAGCCTTTCATGTAATTGGGTTACCGTGACACAGAACTTACATTATAAGTACGGAAATGAATATGAAGACGCTTCTTTGATCTAATCTCTATTTCCGGAAGAGTAGCTTGTAAAGTTAACATAGATGACGTCAAATCTAGCCTGTTGGTCAACAGTTACTGTAGCTTAAAGTATCTTACCTAAAGAGGTTTCATGCTGCCTGCCCATTGAACTTATGTGGCTCACAAACGTGATCTCTCGTTTCTTATAGCCGCTACGCTGGATCAAATCCGGCTCGAAGGACCAAAAAATGTAAGAGTCTGGGGGTTTAAGTGGGTATTCGACCGCCTCTGGTGGTTTAACAACCTCTGTGGTCTAGTGGTTGAGACTACCTACGTCAAATCTAGTCCAGTTCATCTGTGGTTGAGGACTCCGGGTGTAGCTCGGACATGAAGGCCAAGAGATACCCCGTCAAAATAAAAATAAAATATTATTTTTATTTTACTACCTACTTTAATACTCACTGGGACACTGGCCACACTCCCAGCGCTGGGACACTGGCCCGTCACCTATCCAGCGACGGGTGGGTCGTTCTGTAATCAGTATTCTCTCCGAAAAAAAGCCTTTAGAACAGAGATAGAACGATATGCTGAACGATATAAACGATAGGTATGATTAATACAACCATTAGTTCAAGAACACAATACTCTTAAAAATATACAAAAGATGACATCTTTTGTTATCCGCAAAGGTGTCTGGCGGGTCAAAAGTCGGGCGGGAAACATTGCTATATATTTAGTATAAACGTATAAATCGTTAGACGGATGGGTGGTCGAGAGAGGTCAAGTAATCAGTACTGTCTAGTACACCAGAGGCTCCGGGCTTAGATCCTGGTGGGTCTGCGTGTGACAGAGTTACAATCATTTCAGCCGAAAGACATCCACTGCTGGACAAAGGCCTCCTCTAGTGATTTCCACGACAATTGGTCTTGCGCTGCACACATTCAGCGGCTAACTGCGACCTTCACCAGATCGTCGGTCCACCTTTTCGGAGGCCTGCCCACGCTACGTCTTCCGGTCCATGGTCGCCACTGCAGAATTCTAATATTTAGGTATACAGGGTGGTGCCGTCAATGCGACAATAAATTTAAACATGGGCTAGTATATTAGTCCATAGAAACGGTTTGTCACTTTCAAAAATTTCGTAATCAATTGATAATTTCATGACTTTTTTTATGAAATAATGTTGCCAACGTTACACTATTCCATACAAATGTCATGAAATTATCAAATGAATACGATATTTTTGAAAGTGGCAAACCATTTTTTTGGACTAATATAGCCCATGTTTAAATTTATTGTCGCATTGACGGCACCACCCTGTATAAGTTATGATTTCTTTATGAATGCATCTCCGTTATCAAGTATCTACAGCACATGCTCTTGATGATGCTTAATCTGGGCTAGATAAATGTTTTTTTTTGTTTTTTTTTTATTCTGGCAACGAACAGTCATGTACATCGAATGATCAACTCAAACTGGGACATATGTTTCAGACCTTGAGATCAAGTTAAGTTGGAGGAACTCGACAGCAACAACGTTAATTATTAGATCTTTAGATTGTACAGACACTCGCAAACCAGGCCAGACACTTTGAACACTGGAGTCATTATAATTAACATGCGAAGCCCGATGTGCTGCCATCTGAAACATCATTATTATTTTTACGCAATGGTAAACAATTCCCTATTGATAATCACTCCAAGATCGAATATCGCCTTTGTTCCCGTTGAGTTACACCATTTTGTGTTACACTGTTAGACATCGGGAAAAATATTACCGATGACTAATACTGTTCGGACCGCAATCACTGAGCAATACAGCAAAAAAATCAAACGCACGTCTGCCTCCAAACTCGATTTGACACTGACTGTATAATATACATTAAAATAAAATGCAAATAAATTGAAAATTAATTTACATGCTTATTTATTTTAATGCATTTATATTAAAACTGTACATACAATATTAAATTGGCATCCGTTATCAAGTTAAAGAAAATCCATTAAACGTAGTCGCAGTTCGACGGAAGTCTCGAGTCGTTCATTTCCTGTTTACTGAGTTTCAGATTTCAGAACCTTGAGCGGATAGGTACTCAAAATGCGGATAGCGCGTATTCGGTAATGATTCTGAGAATTAATCGATTATGTATGACACTAATGATCATAATTACAGTTTAAGAATAAGGCGACGTACTATTGCTACGGGCTACGGCTGCTACGAGCAAGCTACGGCAGGGCTTGTCGTAATATTAAATAAGTCGCAGCTGTCTTGTTAAATCAGCCGCTTAACTGTACGCCTAGCCCGTTGTTCGATCGCCGTCATCCAATAAAACGGCTGAAGGACAATTAGCCAAGTCATTGAGCGCAACGTTTAACCAGATGGCTGAACGTCATGTCAGCTGTCTGGTTTAAATTAGCCATTCAATTGGACGCCTAGGTAGGTCATTTAAATCGAAGAGCTTTTGTGTGACTGTTTGAGTAATTGGTGGGTTCAAGGTTATTTTTTTATGACCACATATAAGCCAAACAACGTCGGTTATAAGTGGTCATAAGAAAAATAGCATTGAAGCCACCAATCAAACCAAAATCCTTCGTTACAAAACGATCCCTTCAATACGCCAAGTCGATAAACGTTAAGTGAGTTTAGTTCCATTAACCGTCGGCCTAGGCACTTGACTGGATTCCGGAGTTTGATCAACGGACTAGTCATCCAATTAAGCGGAGAATTTAACCAGAAGGCGGCGACATATATAGGGTGTCTATGAGATCGGTGGCGTAGTGGTTTGAGTACTCTGGTTTCGTTTACGAAAACAAAGCAACTTTCGCCATGGTCGGGCCCGGAATGGGTCAACCAAAATTTCTAATCTCGAGCTCCTCCGTGCTTCGGAAGGCACGTTAAGCCGTTGGTCCCGGTTGTTCCTGCAACCGCTTTAACCCACCAACCCGCATTGGGCCAGCGTGGTGGTGTTATGGCCCAAGTTCCTCATGTGTTTCTCCCAAGTAGGAAGGTCTGTGCCCAGCAGTGGGACGTATATAGGCTGGTGATGATGATGATGGAGATGGTGAGATATGGCGCCAGTGGTATAAAGGACTATAGCAGATTGTTAGTACTTCTTGTCTAAGCTCTGAAATGTTGGCAGTTGCCTGGATCATACCACGGATCCGTTAGCAGCCTTGCTCGACGGCTGCTAACGGATCCGTGGTATGATGTTTAACCCATTATTTGAGGTTTGATAGATTAACTCAGTGTCTCGGCAATTTTAATTTTATCCTGTTTTATTGCACTATAAACAACCCATAGGACCATTCCATTTCTATATTATTTTTGGGTTAATTAAACATACAGCTGTTCTAAGCGTAACTATATTTCAAGACTTGTTTTATTATTTGTTAAAGTCGCTATTTTTATATACCTACCTTATACAAAAGTACTTTGTGACCTGATTGCTTGCCAACTTTTTCCTAAAACTCATTTCAGGAAATTCCAAAATGTTTGGAGAAATTCCTGTTACTATCATTGACAAAAATATCCTTTCCAATATCAGATAAACTTCGTAAACAATTCTAGAAGCCTCTCCGGAAAATAAATGACGGAAAATAAAGGCGAAAAATGTTTGAAATCTACACCCGATGACTTGTTTACTTTTCATTTAAATCTTCCAAATCAATTGAATCGGACCTTTTCTGGAGTCTTCGAAAATGGGTTTTCTATTTATAAGCATTCAAGATGTTTTGGTGAACTGCAGCCATATTGTTTTCGAAAGGCTAATGACGTGTCACCTCGTATATAATTAGCGTAGTAATCTGGATCTTTCGTAAGTATTTGACGACTTTGTTTTTATTTCATGTCAATATGAAGTAAAAAAATGTTGCAGAAGCAATAATTTGTTTGCAGTCATTAGTTTCTTAGATATAGAGATTTGATTAAGGAACTATTACAAGTGCAAATAAGCTCCGTAGAAAATAGTGCTAAATAGTGACGTCACATTTCAGTAGTGGCCACCAAATATGTATGTACAGTCGACAGCACATCAAGCGCAACAGTTTATAAATGGTATAAATGAGTTTTGAATATTTACATATTTCGCCATTTTTTACGCCACATATAGTATACATTAGTATACAAAATTTCATACAAAATGGTACATTGCAAAGCATTTTTATGTACAATGGCTCATATATTTCCAAAAACTATGTGGAAAACATATGTTTTTATAGATAGCCTTCATGTTTTGTTGTTTACCAAAAAATACTTTAATACCATAATTATTTTGATTATATAGATATTGACATAATTTTGTCAATTTTTGACACTATTTTTCTATACAACTAGATGACAAACAAACACCGCCTATAGACATCTGCAATAACATTCTTTGCCCGTGGTCCTACTGCGTAGTCCTACTGGTAGTACCACGGGCAACTATTTATGTCCGTGGTCCTATCAGTAGGACCATGGGCAATTAGCATTACCTGTAGTTTAACTGGTAGTACTACGGGCACGTAGCATTGCCCGCAGTTTCTACTAGGAGTAATAAGAGCAGGTTTTTTAACCGACCTCAAAAAAGAAGGAGTATGTTAACTAGGACCAATCGCTTGATATTGCAGGTTGTTGTCATCCTGAGGATTAAGATGAAATGCCGTCCATGCCCAGTAATTACACTAAAAAAAATTCAAAAAAAATAAAAAAAAAAAAAAAAATTAAAAAAAAAAAATAAAAAAATTTTCATTTCAATCCAAAATTTAGCAAACTGTTTAACAGCTGGAAAAACAAAGGCGTTGGTATCTATTCAGACGACCGTACTTACGGGTCTACCACCTAGTAAAATCTATTACAAAACCCAGAATATTTCTTTCACGAAACGTAAAATGATTGTATCTTAAATAAAGTAGGCTTTGCACATGTTTGTTACCTGACATGTACCATATTTCGATGTCAGGTCACACACAATACATATACGAGTATTTGCACGTCGGAATCGATAAGACAACGAATGGGCCGTACAAAATTCATGAACTCACGCCGTCTCGATGGTAAATCGATACTTCTTCCGATTATTATGCTGGTGCCAATCGAAATATTGATTTAGGTAAATATTTTAGTCAGTTGCTTGGAGAGCTCGGTGGCGTGGTGGTTTGAGCGCTCTGGTTTCGATTACCAAAACAAAGCAACTTTCGCCATGGTCGATCCCGGGATGGGTCAACCAAAATTTCTAATCTCGAGCTCCTTCGTGCTTCGGAAGGCACGTTAAGCCGTTGGTCCCGGTTGTTACTGCAACTGCTTTAACCCACCAACCTGCATCGGGGCAACGTGGTGGTGTTATGGCCCAATCTCCTCATGTGATTCTCTCATGTAGGAAAGCCTGTGCCCAGCAGTGGGACGTATATAGGCTGATGATGAGTTAGTTATAAATAACGACTTTGGACTTTCCACAAGTCGTTTCGTCGTCAGAGTGAAACTGTTTTTTGGCGTTAAGAGCTTTATTGTCGCACGGCTTTTCATACAAACTTAAGTCGAAATTATTTCGGATAAACAAAGCGATTTCTATGCTTAAACAAGTCAGGCTAGTCTAAAAAGCGGTCAGAGGTTTTTTGAAAACGGGTATTGGTTAAGTAACAACCATTTTAAAAAATCGCAAAGAATTCCTTTTTTACAAATTTTTTCTGACAGACTAAAATCGGTTGAAGATATTTTCGACCGATTTCAAAACAACACCCACCATAATTCACCGAGTGTGCAGTTCTTCACAGATCTAGATGTGAGAACGGGATCTTTAGGACTCACTCTACAAAGAAAACTACATTGGAAACCATCACTATTACTATTTTGCATAAAGCTTTTACGGGAAGTTTTTATTTATTTATTTAATCTTTACAACTATGAATAGAAACATACATATTACATAGTTATTATAAAATTTGTCAATATGCCCATTCATTTCTTAGTAAGATAGGAACATGTGACGTCACCTGTTCCGTATATTTTCTGTGGAGCGTTTTTGGACGATGCGCCGCAACACATGAAACATACCACTATATCTGTGAAACTATTGATCATAAGCAGTAGTCTGAATTTATTAAAACTATGAAAATTATATGCTCCAGGTGGGAATCGAACCCGTGTCTCCTGGGATCCGGCCAGACGCGATTACCATTACGCCAGCTGAGCACTAGGCTAACCTACGAATTTCTTCATCGCTTTCTACCCTTTTTTAAGATTTTATAGCAACGTTTATCTGACAGACTAAAATCATCATTGAAGTTAAAACCATTGAAGTTAAAACTCACCACTCATTGAAGTTAAAACCTCTAGTCAAGTGATCCGAAAGATCCGCGTGATCGTCGTCAAGCCGACCCCAGGAGACGCAGGTTCAATTCCCTGGAGCATACAATTTTTTATAGTTTTCTGTCTTTATTTGTAATTTTGACAATAAAGTAGGCGTTAAAAACGCACAAAATCAAACATGTCTTAATTCCTTTTGCAATGTTTCTTTGAGAGTTCTGAATTTCTTATATAGAAAATAGAAAAAAGTTGTACCCTATTCATTATGACAATGTGACGTCACAAACAATACTTACCTTTATGCCAATTAGACGGTCGCCGCACTGGTTTGTGAACGGTTATGGTTCGGGGTTGAGATATTATAAGTTTAGACGACAGCACATCAAGGGTAACAGTTGCAGTACGAAAGCCGCCTCTGTAAGGGCGGTCCAGCGTTGCCCGAATGTTTCTTTTGTAACCTTTTGTTACTTTTGACCCTCTCATGTAACTTTAATTTTACACGACTGAAACAGGCAACGTGGCAACACTGGTCTAAGGTCAAACTGTTACAGTTGATATGCTATCGACTGTACATAGATACATATAAAATGAAATGCCGTCCATGCCCAGTAATTACACTGGGCATGGACGGCACTTCATCAAGCCAAGTGTCTATAGCCGGCGGTAACCGCTTACCATCAGATTGTTTGTCATCAGGTCGTATAAAAAAAAACTGTACATATCTTACTCATCTAGATTTCAAAGTACCTACAAACTCGGGCCAGAAAACAGGTGTGTGAGAACATAATTTTTGTTATGATTGATTGTTAAACTGTATTACAGTTTATTTCATAAATACATACGACTATATATGTAACACAAAGTATTATAAATCCGTGGTGTGTTCTCTACCTTAGAATTCCCGAGGAATCAATTATACTAAAGGATTGGGCCTTAAATCCCCAAATTGGGGCATTAGCTATAAGACCTCCTGCGCCCGACGTTGCCACAGGGAGCTTTGATAACCCGACTTACCGCAGAAACGATACACTTATATTTAAAAAAATAATAATTAAAAAAATATATTTTGAGGTCGGTTTAATTTTTAAAAGGAGATAGTAAAAGTTTCTATGGGATTTAAGCCAGCTCATGAGCACTATTTTTTCGTAAGTACAGTTATTTTTGTAAGAATCCATCTTACCTCATTGTTTCCATTAATCTTGACTGATGGAAGCCGCAAAAATATTTTAATTTGCTGAAAAACATAACAGAGGTCGCCACAAAAATGGCGACCATTTTTAAGAAAACAAAATGTCAATGTCATAATACTTTGCACCACTTTACGTTGAATATCTACTGTCTTTTTATTTCTTCATAGCTAGGGTCAAACAATTTTGAAAAATAACAAAAACACTTTAAGCGCACCCAAAACATTCACGGTTGAAAAATCGAAATGATAATTTCAATAAATGTCAATAGCGGCGACCGATGTCAATAGGTATGACATTAACTTTTTAACAGCGTTATTGTGGCTATGGACCTTTATGACTACTTTTTTCGCATACGTATGGGACCAAATGGCAGGTGTATTCCGCATCGAATAAAAAAAGAATCAGGTAAATCGGATCAGAAATCTCGACGTAATCGCTGTACATGCACATGCATAGAAAAAAACATATATCAACCGAATTGAGAACCTCCTCGTTTTTAAAGTCCGTTAAAAAGTATTACCAACTCCTTAAATTTTATTTCGTACTTTTCTAACACACTGTATAGCACTGAAAGCAATTGCCTGATCACCGATATACACTGGTAAGTATATTGTATACTTAATAATTAATAATAATATAATATTATAATTTCTTTATTGCGGACATAAATTATCCATACAGGTTAGTAACAGTTTTTCTTACAGACTATGGTTAGTAAACAGGACAAAAACAAAATATTTATTACATTTCACAAATAAGCAAGTAACCGATTAGGCTCACCGAGGGAGAACCATCTACTTGACGGCATGTAGCCGTCAACGCCCCAAAATTGGTGAATCCTATCGGTCAGCTAATACGTTTAAGATTCCATTGGTGCTGGCGCGCACTCGGCGCATTCCGGAGCCACATCGCTTGCGCATTAAAGCATGAAAGCAGTCTGTGCGTTCCTCCGCAAACATGCCAGATGCACTGCAGTACCTCGCCAGGCCCAATAGCACCCTAAACACATTATTATATTAGACGCGTAGGTCGCTATATACCCTCTGCGTATACCGCACCCACAGACTGCACGAGTAAAATGATTGGCAATATGCTTTGAAAAGTGTTACTTTTACTTCTTTGGTACAACGTGCAAACCTGCGAGACAGCATATTGCATCGGATAGCCAGCGACCTCCGCTCCCGCTCGATATCTAAATTATCATTTAGATCTTCAGTGACCCAGTGGCCCAAGTACTTGTATTGCACAACTCTTTTTAATGGGGCACCGCAGAGTGTAACATTAAGTGTAGGAGAGTAAGTTTTACTGCCCGCCTTGAAAACCATTAGCTCACTCTTTTTTACATTGTATTTGAGCCCATGAGTCACCGCATAAGTTTCACAAGTTTTAAGTAACCTCTTTAATGCACCAACCGATGGACTCAACAGCACCATATCATCAGCGTAGCATAAGCTGAGATGGTATCTGTGTTAACAGCTATATTAATACCTATCCTCAATTCCGTAGCTATCACTGTGCAAACCAAAACAGAATATTCACGTTTTTCTAAATGATAAAAAGCCCGAGTCTAATATAAACCTGCGCAATCTCAAATTAAAGAGTATTAAAAAGAACAGCAGGCAAATAGAATTTTTCGGCGAAATCCAGCCACGACGCGAATGCCGGACGTTTAATCAAATTATGTCCTTTTTATGAACGTGACGACTGTTGAAACGGAATTTAAGCCATAAAATTGCGTTTTGAGATCTGTCGCATCAATGAAGTTTAAAGAGTTCTCTTGGTTATATTCTTTTAGTGGAAAATTTGTGACATGTTACATTTTGTTGTACAGTAATATTTGCCTAAGGCAAATTACTTTTTCCTGACTTAGCAGGCTTTTTAATAGTACCATCTATAAAACAGTGTATTAAGCGCAAGCCACACCGCCAGCGAGCGGGCGAGCGAGCTTGGCGGGCGGGCGAAGCGAGAGAAGGAAACTACAAACTACGCGGAATATTGGCGAGCTTAACTATGGGGTTCACACCAAAAACTACGACCGGACCAGCGAGCGGGCGAGCGAGCTAGGCGGGCGGGCGAAGCTATTCGAAAGACAAGCGTCGACTAGTCCGAAAAACATAGTCGAAACGGACGAGGACGGGCGAACTAACCGGGCGAGCGGGCTGGCGGGCGAGCGGGCTGGCGGGCGAGCAAGCTAGCGAACCGGGCGCGCCTAACGAGTTGAACGAGTAGCTTCGCTGGAATCGTTGGATATTTCGTTCTCTTCGTTTGCATCGCTGACGTAGCTTAGCTCTGTACTGTAGTTCGCGGTGTGAACCAAAGTATGAAAAGAGGTGAAACGATGCTCGCCTGTCTAGCTCGCTCACCCACTCGCTGTCGGTGTGGCCTGCGCTTTACAAAAGTCGGAAATATAATTTAAGAGGCTGATAATTGCTAATTGAGCCTTACTTAAAACTTTTTTTAGCACAATCTGTTGAAATAAACGCAGTGAAAAAAAATTATGTTACTCTTGGACATATTTCTGATAGTATGCATGTCCACAAAACACATTATAATCAAAATCTTTGTATAAAAAAAATGCCAAAGTCACCCATCAAAATCAGCTTTCAGAACAAATTCTGCATTATATGTCAAAGGTTTTTTTCTGATTTTCAGGAAACAAACTTGTTATATTAAATTTTATAATATTGATGTTTTACAATTTCAAATAAGTAGCTAGTTTTTTAGTAAATAAATTTATTCTGAATTCTTCAGCCGATTTTAATAGCGACTCGCGCCATTATCCATTCTTCTCTTTCATTTGTAGAGGAAACGACAGTGATCGCCGAGGCGTGCTGCTAGGTGGACCTGTGTCGCTTCTTTGCTCGCGGTTCTTAATAATATCAGTCTGCGTCTGTTTTAAGTTGCAAATATCAAATAGACAATTATATTTTAGGTTTTAGTGATTACTATGTGAGTGTATTATAGTAGATAGACAAAAATGAGTAAATAATTTCGTAAATTTTTATTGTGAAAATTTTATTTCATTAATAATATTATTTATGAAATAAAAATTTATTGTATAAATATTATTTTGGACTATGGAAAACCAAGAAAAAGGTCTAAAAAGGGTCAAAACCATTCGTATAGGGCTAAATAACACAATAATAACCTGATTATTTTTTCTTTACATAGCTAATTTTATCTAATTTTAGGAACTATCAAAAACTCCATAATCATCTCGAAAGTTGTAACTATTCAGATTCACAGTCACAGATGGAAGTTGTAAAGTAAGTTTATTTTTACTTGAAGGGAAATGTATAAGTATATTGTATAATTTAGATAGTTAATTTCGAAATAAATGACTCTGTCGCGATAGTGTACGGGTTGAGATGCTCGACTTACTATCCGAGAGGCAGGCGTTCAATCCTTCAATGGTTCACAACTTTTTTTTTATTATTTGTATTTTTTATTTCTTATTTGTTTTTTGAATATGAAATATCAAAGTAAAAAAAATATAAATATAAAAAACGATGAAAAAATAAATACAAAAAAAAAATTTGAATCATTTTTTTTTTCTTTGGTTTTTTTTTATTATTTTTATGTATGTTTATTTTTAGTCCTTTTTGTTTATGTTCCTTATTTTTTCATTCTTTATTAATTCTTTATTAATATTTTTTATTTTTTTATTACTCTTTGTTTATCTAATAATGAATAAGGAAAGTAAAAAAAAACTTATGTATTTATATGTATTACATAATACAAAGATATATTTCAACAAAGTTTTTATATAGAACCATAAAATAAGTTTGGTTTATTTCATAGACCTACGTAATTGTCAGACCCGGCAGTGTTACAAAATGTGATTCATGAAGAACAACAGGCACAGTTAATTTTAGATTATTAAATGCATACAACACTAAATTAGCCTAAGCCTAGCCTAGGCTTAAAGGTTCTTTATATGTAAATTTTAAAACCAGAATTTTTATCATATGCTATAAAAGAGATGTTTCAAAAATGTATGTAGACCCGGCCAGGTCTATACACAGTTTACTGAAAAATAGGTAAAAAATTGTAGAACGATGTTCAATTCCAGTCCACGGTGTTGAGTATTCTATATTTCAACTTTTGTACCGGCAAACTATGCATGATTCAAATATGTCCTCTTTCCACTATATTATTGTAGCACAAATTAGCTCTCAGCAATAGGGCTCCAATCCAAAAAGGCTCCATAAAAAATCTACGGAACAGGTGACGTCACATGTTCCCATATTACTAAGAAATGTATGGGCATACTGACAAAATTAATAATAACTATGTATTAAGTATGTTTTTATTAATAGTTGTCATTATAATAGTCGCTTTAATTGATGTCAGCAATCTAATTACATTATCATTTTTGATAAATTTTGAAAATAAATGTATTTTTTTTTATTTCGAAAAGGGTACAATTAACAATATTTCATATCTTTTAAGTTTGAATTGTTTTTATGGGTAGCGGTAGCACATATTTTCCGATTTTGTGAAAAATAGCGCCAATTTTAAACTTAGGCATCATCCCAATTCATGTTTATTATAATTTTTGTTAATGTACCTAATCTGTGGGCAATGTTGTTGGGATTACATTTAAATGTACTATTTATTATTTATATTGTTTAGCTTATACATACTGTAACACTGTTTATCATCATCATCATCACTAGCCTGTATACGTTATATAAGCCTTCCTACATGGAAGAAACACATGATACACATGATGAATTTGGGCAATAACACTACCACGCTAGCCCAGTGCGAGTTGGTGGGGTAAAGAGGTTGTATCAACAACCGGGACCAACGGTGACCCATCCCGAGATCGACCATGGCGAAAGTTGCTTTGTTTTCGTAGTTGAAACCAGAGAGTTCAATCTACTACGCCACCGAAACATATAGTCTTCAATAAATGAAAAAAATCCGTATCAGACCTTCGGATCTTGAGGTAAATATAACATGAACGCTGGCACATAAATAAAGATAATCACATACCTAACCTACAGAAAGAACTCTATAAAATAATCTAACATGTTACAAATTTCAATATACTCTAGACTGTTTCAGATGAGTATTTATTAAAACATATTTTTACAATTTCGCATATCTTATTTCAAAGATTACTATTCCAGAATTTTAATAACTAAATTTCTTGATTAACCTAATAACCAATCATTACTGTTTGATACAATCGAATAAAGTTTCATACGTTTCATAGAAAGTATATTTCATAATATTATTATTATTTTATCGACAAAACTCTGTATCGAAACATGAATAAATATTAAACAGCACACATTTTAATATATCATCAATCATCGCATTCCCGTGATGACTTAAATGCTGTTATAGTCAGTTCTATATCATTAATACCTTTCCGACATTGAAGTAATAATTGAAATGTTACGGCATTCACTTTTTGTTAAAAAATTAAGTTTGTATTGAAAGACTTGCGGCGTAAACGCTCTTAACTTAAAAAATAAATACTTACTTGATTAATCTTTCTATTACTTCGAACTGACATTATTTTTACTGTGATGTGATGACACATCCATACTCTTATAATTGCGAAAGTAACTGTGTCTTTCTGTGTGTTACATTTTAACACTTAAGCTGCTTAAACGATTTAGATAAAAAAATAATCTATTATGGATTCCGAATTCCAAATAGAAATAGCGAAAAGTACTCAAAAGAGTATCGGGACCGATTTCGATATAAACTAAAAGTGCAGCATTAGATTTTTGAGAAATCAAAAATTAAAGTAGAAATAGAACCCGTTGATTTAAAAAAAAACACTATCATTACACGATTCGATAGTATCGCGGTATACAAGGAACAATAAATTCCGGTAAGATATTACATATGGAAAACGAAAGGGAAATGTTGGATTTTTATAAACTGCTACATGTTTTAAAGTAATGTTAAAGGCCACAGTGAAAAAGAAATAAAATGTAAACAAGTGCGAGTAATCCACTTTACGTTTTAATAACATCGTGCCAATAATTTACATTTGGTTCGACGTTTCGTTGATTACTAGTAACTTTTTGCATACTGCTTCGTACTTTGTAGCATAATTTATAAAAGCAAAACGTACTTGAAACTTGAATTTTGTAATTTGGAATCTAATCGAATGGTGTAATACACCATGTGAGTTTTTTTTAAACAATAGTTTTGATTCCTGGCTAGGAATATTTTGTAAACATCCAATGATGCAGTTTAGTTTTTCTTTTACGTTTTCGAGAGTCCTTTGAGTACTTTTCGCTATTTCTCATAGTGTCGGATTGGGCTATTCATGCACTTAAAAATTTACAAGGCGTTTTAAAACCAAAATTTATTCAAGTCGAGCTTTAATTTATAGAACAGCTGACATGAAAATACGTATGTCAAAACTATTATGATTTGTCTTTTGTAATTGCATCCCTGATTTTCATGTTTCGATTTCATAATAGGTTCCTTAATAAAATTTGTTAGTATAAATAAGTATATTGACCGTGTAAAATATTTACCATTAATTTAAAAATACCACATATATTTTTTATAAAAGTGTTCAGTTTTTTATTTTTCATTTCTATTTTTATAATGGTCTATGGAATAAAGCACGTGGAGCACGCCATCTAGTGGCATTTTTTTAGCTTGACGCTTTTGATGTTGTAGTAGTTACGCGGCTTGTCGGTGTAGTATTTGTGGAGCCACGTTATCGGAAATATTAGTGGGCGGGGCCTCGAAATTCATTTTCTCAAGGTCGTTGGCGTTTATCAGCCTCTTAAGGGGATGGCTGTTCCTTGTCAAGAGATACCACTAAAAGTTTGACACCTTTCAGACCATTTGTATTATTTAATTTAGCTTTTTCATTTAAATTATGTCCCTTTTTACACTTTGAACGAGTTTAGGCAATGAGGACAATTCCAAACCCGAATAAAAAAATAAGCGGAGACTTTCGTTATTATCACGAAAAGGATTAAAATGTTTTGCTTGTTTCAAAAATTTAAAAGCACTTGCGCAGCTAAAACGAAGTGCTCTAGAAACTTTTGTTTTCATACTGTTATTTTTTAACGCGAAACGTTAACCCCTCAGCGGTCGACGCCATTTTGTCCATTCGGTCAAAACAATAGAAAATATTATACTTAATTGTGCAGTAAGTCTTTTTTCTGTAGGTATATTTAAAAATGAAAAACCGAAGAGAGGTAGATCTCTTGGGGGGTTCTTCTGGGTAGACCACACGACAGCATTAAGTGTAAATTTACACTACCAAAGTTGCTTACTCGTTAGGACTTAGCTTAGACGTATAGTAACTATTCTCTAATCTGTGCTTAGGTGTAAATCTAACCTAACCATTAAAAAAACTCAGAATCAAAAATGATGAGATCCGCAGGGGAACTAAGTTCACCGACACAACCCGAAGAATTGCGAGCCTCAAGTGGCAGTGGGCAGGCCACATTGCAAGGAGGACTGACGGCTGTTGGGGCGGAAAGGTCCTCGAGTGGCGGCCGAGTACCGGGAGACGCAGCGTTGGTCTACCAACGCTGCGTCTCCCATAAGGTGGACCGACGATCTGGTGAGAGTCGCCGGAAGCCGATGGATGCGGACAGCGCAGAACCGATCGGTATGGAGATCTTTGGGGGAGACCTATGCCCAGCAGTGGGCGTCTCTCGGCTGAAATGATGATGATTAAAAAAACTTAAAAATGATACGAAACTCCAAACTAAATTCAATTGGTTACTTTAGGCTAGAACTGTGATGTGAAAAAAAGAAAACAAAAGGGTGACGAGTTTGACACTGGACGAGCTTACACCTAAGTCAAAGTCGACTGTATTACGAATGGAGTAGGGCGGTTTGAAGTTCAAACTGTTATGCTTGATGAGCTGTCGTCGGTACAGTCTACGGAAAAAGTAAGTGATAAGATTTAACAGTTCATGACTTAGTTCAAAAAAACTTTCAAAAGTGACCACTTCCTTTTGCTGCGGACTGTACAATAAGCTTCAGAATCACTTATCTACCCCTCAGAGGGCTCAAAAATAACTATGGTTTTTTTTATACAACTAGATGACAAGCTGACGGCCCCCCTGATGGTAAGCGGTTACTGCCGCCTATAGACACCTGTAATAACAAGAAAAAATACTTGATATTGCGGGTGTGTTGTCATCCTGAGGCCTGAGATGAAATGCCGTCCATGCCCAGTAATTACACTGGCTACCTTTCTCTTTAATCCGAAATACAGCGAACTATTTCACGGCTGAAATACTGCAGGCGGTGGTACCTATCCAGACGATCCTATACTTACGGGCGTACCACCTATGGTGTCTTATATATAGTCCGCTCCGGTCTGCCGCGGCGATCAAATGTAAGTATGTGTTCATGTTGACAGTAATGGCCTCTAGAGTTAGTAATATGTGAACTGTTGGCTTTCCTCCAGAACAAAGATCCTGCCTCAGGAGCCTGCTCAGATTGTATAAGTCTTCATTTTCGACGATTGACACCGAGGCGGCCAGAAATCTTTTAATCGACATGAAAGCGACAACTCAACAGCGAAATGTGAACAGAGAAATAAGTGGCAAATCTCAGTGAGATATTTATGATGTCATATCAGATGCTGAGACTTTACCATCGTGTTTCGACACGACAACATATAACAGGCTATGCTTGTTGATATGCATGTCTATGCTTGTTTTAATAGGGTTGATTTTTAATAAATAGCTAACAAATCCACTTATCAAAGTTATTATTTCAATAAAAGTTAGCTGATTATTGAAAAATCAGCTCTTAGTGATGATTTGATTTCTGTAAAATAACTATTTATTTTGCAAAACCAATTTCAAAAATACAAATAAAAGAAAATAGCGCATAATAAAAATCTAAATTAAGGATACCTAAAGGAAAAATAAATAAAAATAAGAGAGTTAGCACTGGTTTGAACGGGTTTTAACGAGACTAAAATAATGCAATAATAATTTTGATTGGATGAAAAACAATCGACGAGTTTACTTGGCAAGCGATGGATGAAACGAAATTAATTCATATTTTTCAATTTCATTGACTATAAAATGAAATGAAATGTTGAGGCGTAAATACAGTATCTTCCCTTTTTGTTTTAATTATTGGATCCCTGGCATAGTTTTTTTTTTCACACCTATTATCTAGCCCAAAGTAAGCATCATTAAAAGCTTCTATTATGGATACTAGATAACGGAGAAATAATAATAATAATATGTATATAAATATTAGAAATATACTAAATAAACATATAAACATCCATGACTCGTAAACAAATGTTCGTACTCATCATACAAACATTTGTTCCTACCGGGATTCGAACCCGGGACCTCTTGACCGAGTAGCCTGGAGTACAGACCACTCGGCCAGGCGGTCGTCAGTTATTCTCTTTGTTTCGTCGCACAATCGATAAAATCTCAGTTTGCCTCTTGTATAAAAGAGCCTCAAGAAAGAATACGTTTAAAATCCATTAAATCTGAAACAACCTGCGCAATTAGTGTAAGTATCATCGCATACAAACAAGGTTCTCCATTAACAATCACAGGCCTAATTACACGAAGGCCCGGTGGACGGACTCAGAAATAGAGCGGCCTATTGGGAACAGTTCGTGAAGTCGTTATTAAACAAACTAGAACTTTATCACGTTGGAAGAGAGGTCAGAATTAATTAGGTATGTAAATAATATTTACGTGTAATTGAAATAACGGCTGTTTGTCTTTAATTCGTGTTAGTTACTTTATGACGACGTTGATTTAGTTTTATAATTAAGGTGGTTTGGAAAGATGTATCAAAGTGCGACCTTTTTTAAATTGGAGTAATTCACTATCACAGCATATCAGAGTAATTCACTATGAGAGATACCTCGTGTATATTCAGGATTTTCACATAAACAATTGATTATGTTTTCTACAACTGTTGATCTTGTTAATATGTTAGAGATGACTAATCAATAATAGTTATTCATGATACTTGTGCGGTAAATTGGTTGTATAACGCAAATACACGATAGACTAGAAGAATTTCACAGGGATATCCCAAGTCCTGGGTAGCTCAGATGGTTAGAGCTGTTGCCCGAATTGTGAAAGGTCGCGGGTTCGATCCCCGCCTCAGGAATTGAATTTTTTCTAGTTTAAATACATTTTTATTAGTAAATAAAGTAGTCATTCATTTTAAAATTGTAAATATATTACAATCTTTAACAAACAAAAACAAAAGTATCAAACACGATCACAACAATATACAGGTTTCATAAAAAGTTCACACTCCACTAAAAAGTAGGGTTTAGGTACTTCGTGTACAGTTAACAGCACATCAAGCGTAACAGTTTGACCTTGACACCGCCCTTACTTGGTATCACGACACTTACGCGAAAGACATTTGCGCGAAAGACACTTGCGCGAAAGGACATATGCGCGAAAAGCCATTTGCGCGAAAGGACATATGCGCGAAAAGCCATATGCGCGAAAAGCCATTTGCGCGAAAAGCTATTTGCGCGAAAGGACATTTGCGCGAAAAGCCATTCGCGCGAATGGACATTTGGGCGAAAAGACGTTTGCGCGAATGGACACTTGCGCGAAAAGACGTTTGCGCGAAAAAATATACTGCACCACGTGTATAATTTCATTAAATTTAAATAACATTTTATGTCACTATAGTATATTATTTTATTATTTGATAGGACAACTAATTAGTACAGGTATTTTTCAATTGATACAAGTTTTGGTGAATTGCTTACTTTGTACGCTTGTGTGTAAGAGTGTTATCCGTACCAATAGACGTTTTAAATGACTAGTGACAGTAACGAATCGCCGTAGAACCGACTCCACGTAGTCTTGTCTGCCCTACCCCTAGTGTGCTATTTATAAGGCGGCCCGCGGGCTTAGGAGCAGGTGGGTGCGAGCGAGCCGCCGCCGCGGCTGAGGCTGGTTGGCAGAAGTCTTGTGTGTTTTAGGCAAATTTACAAACACTATAAGAGGAATGCACTGATAATTAATAATTTCTGTACGTAATCTGAGTTCACCCATAACTATAACTCCATCTTTCGCGCAAACGTCTTTTCGCGTAAGCGTCCAATCGTGCAAATATCTTTTCGCCCAAATGTCCTCCTTTCGCGCATCTGTCCATTCGCGCAAAAGGCTTTTCGCGCAAATGTCCTTTCGCGCAAATAGCTTCGCGCAAATGACTTCGCGCAAGAGCCAGATCCCCCTTACTTCGTTCGTAATAGAAGCGGCTTTCGTAGTGCAACTGTAACACATGATGTGCTGTTGTGTGTACATCAGCGAACTATGTATAGTGAAATATAAAACAATTTTCATTTTGCCAGATTAACAGCAAGACAAAGATTAAAAGCAGGTACAGTCGGACTCAGAAGTAGCCAACACTATTAGTACTTTTTATTGGCGATGGACCGAAGCCACTTACCACCAGGTAGACGTTAGTTTGCCATCGAGTTGTATAAAAAAAACCTTCTACTAAGTGTACCGACCAACACACAAATTAATAAAGCACACGGGATTAAATTATGCCAAAGGAGATAGTAAAAGTTTGTATGGGACTCGGGTCAGTTCATAATCACCATTACAGTTATTTTTTAAAGGATCAATGAAAACCTCATTTCCATAAGACTTGACTGATAGACGGCAAAATATTTTAATTTGCTGACAAACGTCACATAAGTCATTTTGAAGAAAACTAAAAGTCAATGTCAAAATAAAATTTTGTTTTTATGGCTTTACATTGAATATTGTCGTTTTATTGTTCATAGCCAGGGTCAAATAATACAGAAAATCCACAAAACACTTTAAGCGCATCCAATATATTCACGGTTAAAACACGGAATGACAATTTATAATAAAATGTCAACATGACTTTAAATTCAACTTTTTAAAAGCGTTATAGTAGCTATGAATAGCACACTTTTGAGCACTTTTATGTTGTTATTTTATAAAATTATATTTATTTTGCAATAGAAAAATAGTTTTGTTTTAATTAAAGGTAACCATGTTATTCAGTACATTTTTGTCTATAATCTGACATAGTGCTCATGAGCTGGACCAAGGCTTTACTATCTGTTTTGGCAGAATATTCGGGACAGAAGTTAAGCCGAATAATCGACCGCTATGTATTCGGTACCACCCGGGTTTGGCCCGTTCCTAGTTGTTGTAACTAACCTCACCCTCCGATAAGGAACGAAAAGAATCAAAGTAAAACTTAAATATACTCGCATGTATATGAGCACTATTGACTATAAAATTTTTCGAAGATTCCGAATATTCTAAGGCCAAATATCGTCCAGAACCCACGTTGTGATTTAGTAACCCAAGCTCTTTTAGAGTGTAAGAGAATAAAATAAGAAACAGAGAAAAGAGACAATTAGTAGGAGTGAAACTTGAAAATAGTAAAATTCTATTGGTAATTGCATTAAAAAATAAAGAGGAAGTGTTGGGCTCCGTCCTACGCCCCACACGGTGAGTGTCAACACCGCCTAGTTACACTCCCCCTTTCCACGCCACAGGAAATTCCTCACCGCGACTAAAATCAGAAGTATGAAAATATCTTTATTAACATTTTTCCATGGACTGGGTGATGTGGTGTGTTTTTAACCAAAATGTTAGAAGGCCATTATAAGATTGAAAACACCAAACTTCTGGCACCCTAAGCGTGAATAAATACAATTCTCACATGGACATCCAAAATTTGCAAGGGAACTTAGTTGTGAGTTAAGTCAGCGCTAGTCGCAATATATTGTTAGAGTTAGTTCTAAAACCAATAATATAAATATTATTGGAGTTGCAATATACCCCTTCCCCAATCTAGAGTGTCCACTTTTTTAGTTTGAACGATATCCATTCTGTTCGCCGTAATTGCGTCGTTCAGAGCTTTCGCACAAAGTAATCACTTTCGACATTTTGGAGCATGTGGAGTGTATTTAGGTTTATGCTTTCCTGCGTGTAGAGTATTGAGTTTATTTTGGTTCGCAAAGTCCTTTGAAATATGACTTATTTAACCTATGCCCACAAATAAGCTCAGGTGTAAATCCATGACGAAATGTTAAGAAATTACCTCCATATCTTTGATTTATAAATTATTAAAACGATTTCTATTTTACCTACAATATATTGCAACCCTAATCATTTTATCAATCGAATATTTCGAATCTATACTAAACTTATGTTATTGAAATTTAGTTATAATCTAGTCTATTTAGTGTTATAGATATTTAGTATAAAGTGAGGTTAAGAAATACTACGAAGTTTCAGTTATAGAGTTACGAAGATCAAGTTATTTTGGGTTAAGAGAATCCGGTTATAAAACCAGGTTATAAAGTATTAAAATATTTAATGTATGAGTATACAATTAGTATCTCAACAAAACGATATTAATATTGTAAGTTTTGATTCCGTAAATACGCACAAAATATTCAACGTGTAATTTCCTAATACTTATGTCATTATAGTTTAGTAAAACGTACGTCTAATAATAATAACGAACGATCGCCATTTTAATATTTAGCTGTAAACATATTTATTTGGATTTTCGGAAGTAAAACACATTCAATAAGAATAATCAGTTCGACATAATACACAAAACAAAATATTCTAAAACCCATTCCACCACCTAGTCATTAAAAATAGAGGGATTATAAATTATATTATGTTATAAAATTGAATTCAACTAAAATCACTCTATTTGAAAATGACCTTCTCCTACTTGGTTATGAATTTAATATAGATTGTCAAATCTAATGAGCTTTTATTTTAAATAAATATTTATGAAACATAAACTCATAATAAAATATCTCGACGGTCAAAACCAAGCAAGTTTCATAAAAAAAAACACAAACCTACGTAGTTTTCTCGGTCTAGGATCTCCAGCTATCTCTGAAAATTACAAAACAATACACCCCCTAACTCTATCTACCTACCTCTAAACCCTATTAATAGCATGGAGACCCAAGACCTATCCGGACTACCAGGGACACTGTTCTCGAAATCTGCAAGAAGCATAATTAGTACCCATCACCATTCCTATTGTAAACGATATATGTATCTAAATTTAATTCTTTACTGAACGCGAAATGATATGGAGTGGTTTAAAGGATCACTGGATCACAAGTGGTTGGTGCTTACTAACTACATATTTTCTTAACTTATTTAATCTACACGTAGAGCTGAAATAAAAGGATTATGAATCTTAACCTACACCAACCTCCCCAGCACGATATCCCAACCACGGTTGATTTGTCTTTTTTTACCCATATCACTTTATTACACCAGTAATCAAGACTATCTAGAGCCGTTACTTGACGGTAAATAAATAAATATTTTATAATAAATTACCCCTTGGTTCCCCTTGAGTTTTTGTCTTTCGCTGCACTATAGTAGCCTTCATATTGGTGTTTTAATAATTTCGAACAAAATTTACACATCTAACAAAATACTAATTCAAACCGCGATCTGTACTTCGTAACAAAATTAGTACTTTAATATATTAATATAGACTCCCAACACAAAAAACAGCCTTCCGATGGAAGTGCCATCTTTCTTGCAAAGATAGTATTATTTATAATAATAATCCTGTCTTTGTTAGTCTATAGTTACATTATTATAGTAACTTGCAATGTTTTTTTTCTATAAATATATTTACACTAGAAAAGTACAGTTCCTATTCTTGGGTGTACCCCATCTATAACTAACTTATTTCCAATATAATACTCATTGTTTCATCAATAAAATTGTGTCATGTGTTTTGTAAATAAACTAAGAGGTTAAAACCTCAGCTACTTGGATGAATTCTCCTAACACTTAAAACTAATATCTGGAGATTACTCTACAATTTCATCTCGAACTATTGAATAAATCCAAAAGCTACAAATTTTACAGTGTTATGTATATGTGTAATATCCCCATATATATATTTATATTTATTTTTAAACTAAATCTAAATTATATAACTAATGTACCATCTTTGAATAATGATTTACGTTTTCCTCAATCGAGTAGTAAACCATTAAATTTAACACCCTTAAATACTATTCATGAGATTACTAATCATTCCTGTGGTTCGATCAGATACTTTTACATGAAACCAATAACAAAACTAATGAATAACTTGCTGTATTATTATTATTATCATCATCATCATCATCATCAGCCTATAAACGCCTTACTACTGGTCACAGGCCTTCCTAAATGAGAGAAGCTCATGTGGAGTTTGGACAAAACACCACCATGTAAACCCAATGCGGGATGGTGGGTGAAGTGATTGCAACAACGACAGAGACCAACGACTTAAAGAGTCGTGTTTTAGTTAAATAAATTAAGTTGTAAGTAAATTTACTTGAACTGTGAATTTCAATATGATAATAAAAGTTAAAGTAATCCAATCGAACGATTAAACCATCACCTTAATTCTAAACCCAGTGTTTAATGAGTATTATATTTGGAATAACACAGGACATACAAAATGGAAAATACAGTAAAAATAATAAATTGCACGTGTTAACAATTTTCCCATTCTAAATTTATGTTGAATTTCGTAACAAAACTTACAATAGTCCAACCATTAACACAAACATCCTAACCAACCTAAAATTCAAATTTATTCTGAAATTAGATTATTTTTAATAATTATTTTACAACAATTCTAAAATAAAATCAAAAGTAATATGTTTAACATGAAATTTCAATCATTAGAAAAGTTAAAATAAATTACGTATTAACTAAAATTCGATTCTAATTACCAAAATAAGTATCCATTGCGAAATATCGAAATTCTCAATAAATAACTTCAAATTAACATTTCTAAACCACGAGAGAAAGAAAAAAAGAAGAAAATAAATAAATAAACAAAATAACTTACCAAACCAGACACCTAGCTCCGACTACTGACCACTCGCTACCACACACCCCCGAGAACTGTCCCGTCTTTTCCCTTTCTCTTGGTTTTATTGAAATCCCCAAAATTCCCACGCAAACACATTTTTTTTCTAGATCTAACAAACCAATCAAAACAAGGCATCTCTTTTTAACTCTGCGCACACGCAAAACTTAAGTTACATAATTCTCAACCCTTAAATCATACTCGAAAGATACAAATTCGCTAGTTCCTAGTTCGTCATTATTCTACGCACAAAAGTGTCGGTGTTTCTCCAAAATAATAAGCTAATCTATATTCATACTTAACGTAGAACAAATAAGGTCCTTATTTATAAAAAGATAATGAACGCTAAAGCGAGCTCGAGTTATATTGTTTTATTGTTAAGACATATTGCCGGTGACGCGTTCGGTACTTAGATCTACTCTTCCGAAGTAAATTTTTGTTTAAATGATAATTCGAAATAAAGGTAATAATATTGTATATTTTAAAATAAAGGACACGTCCGTTACATTGTTACGAATATGAGTGCAATAGGTATTGTGAGAGTTACTAAAGTGTTAAGCTACTTCTGAGATCGACTGTATACAATGTACATTGCACAGCACATCAATCGAATCTTAAGACCATCCTTACTTCTTTCATAATAGAGGCGGCTTTCGTAATGCAACTGTTACTCTTGATGTGCTGTCATCTGTACATAAAGACAGATTAATTCAATGGTGTCTGATAAGTGCTTGATTCCTAGATTGAACTAGTACCAATCAAATGTCTCTTTTCAAAAGAAAGCTGTGTCAAACAAATCTGCAGCATGTCACCAACAATAAGTAGGACTAACATAAGTCTGTAGATAGTCGAGTACCATAAATTATCACCATTATACTGAATTGACAACATAACTGTTCACCACGGTGATGAAGTAGATCCACACTGAAAAAAAACAAACAAATTTTATAAATAAAAATCGTTAGTGTGTTCTCAAAATACCAGATTCTTGAAATAACAAAATTTATAAATACTAGATCTATGAAATTCGAAATCAAAATATTATTCATGTTATCTAAGTAATAGATACGTAGTACGTAGTATTTGGTATAGTCTTTGGTATTGTTTTTGAGAAAAATCAAGAGGATATTATGTGCATATTACAGACAGCATGCCTACAGCACACATAGCGGATTATTCGATAAAATATGACGTCTGCGAAACGTGAAAAAATCTTTTCCACGTCCTTCATTTAATGGTACTTGTAAACTACGTGAATCTGGTATTTTGAAAAAAAGGAAACATCCAAAATCTAAAAGTTTGCGGACTAAAGTTAATACTTCAAAATCTTCAAATTGTCAGCTTTTGACCTACCAAACAAAATGTTATTCAATATTTTAAAATGTATGGTACAGTCTATAACAGCAACCACAACAGTTTGACCTTGAGACCGCCCCCTTACTCCGTATAGAGAGCATGACAAGCTAAAAATTGCTCTTCCTCAAGCTAGAATTGGTTTGTTCCATTCCAATATTTTAGAAAGTTTGTATAACAAAAGTCATGCGGCGTAAACGCGTGTATAAAAATAAAAACATAAGACAATCATCGTAGAAAAAGTAAATAACTCTAGATCGGTCTTTAACACGCTGCTTTCGCAGTTGTAGGGGAAAAAGATGCTTCAAAAATGTATGGAGACCCGGCCAGGTCTATGTACTTCTGAGAAATGTATTTGAACAACGGGCAGATACTAAAAGTTGGTAGCCGGTTGTCGATGGAAGGAAACGATCAAAGTTGTAGGATTTTAGGCTTTATTAACATAAACAAGTCTAGGTACTTAGGTAAACCGGTGTAAAACATAATACCGCGATGTAAAGGTACTTAGCGACATCTAGTAACACAATTTGGTAAAATAAAGAGTTCCTAATACGGTTAATGACATTAAGTTACTTAAATATAAAGAGCACTATTGGCTCAAACATACCGCCCACCATGGACACGCTCCTGTGTCCATAATAAACTCCAAAGGAACAGTAACAATTGATATCCTTGCAAAAAGGAATATATATACCTGACACTCTACTATTGTCGAAACCTAATGGACTGTAAAACAAGATACAAACTTACAAACTACAAACTGAACCTTTAAATCTAGTTTATTAATAAAACTAAACCAGCGAATATCTTCAACCAATAACATAACTCACATTTAATCAAGTACATACAAATTCATCAAATCTAAAACTTTTCGCTTTACCTACCTATATTATTTCATCTAAAAAAAATTAAAAAGTACACATATTTCAACTAAACAAAACAAATTCTATTTCATTCAGTTACAGGCAAAATACACAGTTTATTAGTTGGTCTTTTCACTAACGAGTGTTTGCTTTTTACTGTGACCACCCTCGTAATACCGTCACGACCCGGATGTTCCTCAACAATTCTGCCATACAGCCATCGACATGGAGGAAGACCGTCTTCCTTGATTATGACTATGTCCCCTATTTTTGGCTGTGTTGTTTGAGTTGACCATCGGTACCTATGAAAGAATTGGTTCAAATATTCTTTTGACCACTTACGCCAAAATTCCTGGGTCATGCGTTGAGTGTACTGCCACCTCCTGAGCGAGCTTACATTGGACGACTCATAATTGCGATCTGGTGCTGTAACCAAAGGTTCTCCCACCAGAAAATGCCCTGGAGTCAGTACCTCAAAATAGTCATGCCCACCTTCCAGTCTCGACAAGGGTCGCGAATTTAAACATGCTTCGACCTGAGCCAGCACAGTTGACATTTCCTCGTATGTCAAAGTGGAAATTCCAATTACCCTTTTCAAGTGGAATTTGACGGACTTTATGCCCGCCTCCCACAATCCGCCAAAATTGGGAGCGTGTGGCGGAATAAAATGCCACGCCGTGTTATTGTTAGCCAAGAGTTCTGCAATTTCGGGCAAAATGCTTTCTTTTTCTTTCGAAAAAAGCCTTTGTATCTCCGCGGCGGCTCCCACAAAATTAGTGCCGTTATCGCTCCAAATGTTATCGCAATAACCGCGTCTTGCGACAAAACGCTTAAACGCTTGAAGAAAACCTTCAGCCGTAAGGTCAGTAACGGCTTCAACGTGTACAGCCTTTGTGGACATACACACAAAAAGGCATATGTACCCTTTGTGTGACTTGTAGCCGCGACTTTTTGAAGTGCGCATTTGAATTGGGCCTGCAAAGTCCACACCACTACGACGAAAAGGCCGAGTCGGAGCGACACGAGCTGCAGGAAGTTGTCCCATCAGCTGTTGGTAAGTACGTCCACTATTTTTTACACAAGTAACACACTTTCTTACATACGCTTTTACTAACTGCTTTGCTCCTATTACAAAATATTTATTTCTTAAATAGTTCAGAGTTATCTGAGCTCCTCCGTGTAACGTTTGCTTGTGTGCATCCGCAATTATTAGATCTGTGAGCTTCGATTTCTTAGGCATCACCATGGGATGTTTCCGAGATGCTTTTAAATTCGCTTCTTCTAATCGTCCCCCTACTCTCAGTAAACCTTTTGTATCTAAAATTGGATTTAATGACTTCAAACAACTGGATTTCTTAATCTCCAAATTTTTCTTTACTGCTTCGATTTCTTCTTCAAACTGATTTTCTTGTTCCCTTTTTACACATTTTTCAACAGTTTCTTTTAACTCTTCCGCTTTCAAATACCCTAGATATTTTCTTTCAGCCTTCGGCTTTTTATACTGTAAAAATCTTCTGCAATATGCTACTACTCTCATCATCCTAGTTAAAGATGAAAATCGTTCCCATATTTCCTCCTCTTTCGTAATGTTATAAACCTTTACCGCTTCTAATTCTGTGCTAACATCTGTTGGCTTTGTATATTTTATATCCTGAGATAATAGAAATTTAGGGCCGTTTAACCATAACTTATTGTTTTTTAGATCCGAAGGAGAGACACCCCTGGACGCGCAGTCAGCTGGGTTCTCACCTGTACTGACATGGGACCACTGCGAAGGATTCATAGAGGTAAGTATTTCTGCAACTCTATTTGCAACAAATACCTTCCATTTGCTTGGTGTACTATTCAACCATGCCAATACGATAGTTGAGTCCGTCCACGCATATAAATTGGTATTTTCTATTTCCAGGACCCTTGCCACCTCTACCATCAATCTGGTGAGTTCCACAGCTCCACAGAGTTCCAGTCTTGGGATGGAAACTTGTTTGATTGGAGCCACTTTAGATTTAGCCGTTATAAGCGCCACACGAACTTCCCCATCCGAGTTAATTATCCGAATATAGATTACCGCTGCGTATGCTATTTTTGAGGCATCGCAAAATCCATGTAATTCTCGTTTAATATCATTGGACCTTGTACCAACCCATCTAGGAATCATCACCTCACTTACATTCATCAGATCTTCACGGTAAGTACACCATTCTTTTGTTATTTCTTTAGGTGCTTCTTCGTCCCATGCTACTCCCGCTATCCACAGCTTCTGTATCATCGCTTTCGCAAGTATAATACACGGTGTAACCCATCCTAAGGGATCGAACAAACGTGAAATGTCTGCGATAATTTTCCTTTTTGTTACAGGTGATTGCAGTTCTGGAAGATTGACTTTAAAGCGAAAATAATCTTTGTGTCTTTCCCAGGTGAGTCCGAGAATTTTTACTATATTGTCCATTTTTATGCTTATCTCTTCTTTAGATTCCTTGTTTCCTGTCCTATCTTTATTGCTATTCTCCTTATTCTTTATCATTTCCAATAATTGTTCATTATTAGTTGTCCATGTTTGTAATTCAAACCCTGCTTCACTTAGCAATCCTTTCATTTGATGATACATTCCTATGCCTTCTGCCACAGTTTCACATCCATCCATATAATCATCCATGTAGAAACGTTCAGATACTTTACTAGCGACGAGAGGATACCTGTAACCTTCATCGACCGCAACTTGTTGGAGAGCTCGCACTGCCAAGAACGGAGCTGATGCCGTGCCAAAGGTAACTCTGAGAAGCTTATAGTCTTTTATCTCCTGACTACGATCATCCCTCCACAACAACCTTTGGAAGTCGGTGTCATCTTCGTGAACCTTGACCTGCCTATACATTTTAACAATGTCCGCTATCAAACAAATACGAGACATTCGCCACTTCATAACAAGTTGTCTTAAGTCAGGTTGTATTGTTGGACCTACCATAAGCATATCATTAAGTGACAAGCCATTTTTACCAGCCTGTGAGGCATCGAATACTACCCTAACCTTAGTCGTATCCCTCTCCTCCTTAACCACCGCATGATGAGGTAAATAAACGGATTTATTGCTGTTTTCATCTTTTTCCTTTACCTCTACCATGTGTCCCATATTTAAATATTCTTCAATTACCGATTTATAACTTTCCTTTAGTTTTCTATCTTTATCGAATCGTTTTTCTAAGCTTTTCAACCTATTTTCTGCTATACCATGTGTTTCTCCTATTTCCCTTTTTGGATCTTCCAGTTTAAAAGGTAATCTTACTATGTACCTTCCTTCTTTATCCCTGGTAGTTGTCTTATTAAAGAATTCTTCACAATTCCTTTCTTCTTCTGTATATGTTTGTTCTTTCGTCAATCCGACTCCTTCTTCCAATTCCCAGAACTTCCGTAATATTTCATCCCCTTCCTGTACTTGACAATGTAAAGCCAATACACCTCCAGTTGGTTTAACTGGTAACTCTATACTACCTGACAAGATCCAGCCTAGACTTGTGGATTGCGCTACGATTGAACCATTGGGTGCCCTTTTGATACCCTCTTGGAGCACCTGACTGTAAATTTCCGCACCTAATAATAAATCGATCTTATTAGGGCGATTGTAATTTGGATCCGCTAGCGCAATACATTCAAATTCTGAAAAATCTAGTTGCGCCACTTTCCTGTCTGGAAGGAAAGAGGTAATGGACTTTAAAACAAAAGCCTGTATGTTAAGACTAGTATTTGGATTAACTCTGGATTTTATTTGAAGAGTTACAATCGCCTTGGAGATTACACTTTTGTCTCCACCCACACCCGAAATTTTACCATTAATAGGTGTCTTTTTTAATTTCAGATCCTTGACAGTAGATTCTGTCACAAAATTACCCTGAGAACCCTGATCCAACAAGGCTCTCACAATGTAATTATTTCCATCTCTCGACTCGGCATTGACTAGCGCCGTTGCCAGCAACACCTGTTTTACATTCCCTGTCGAGAAATGGCACGAAACAGAAGCTGATGAATTTTCAGCACTACCTGCCCCACTATTGGGCCCAACTGCGTTTGGCGAACTATCTTTCACGTCCGAATCGACAACCTTAACAACATTAGCGAGTTTATCTCCCCCCTTTGGATGCAATAGCGTGTGATGCCGACGATGACACAATTTACATTTCAAGTTAACTTGACAAGTTTTCGCTCCATGGTTGGCTCCCATACAATTATAACATAAATTATTTAAGTGAACGAAATTACGACGGTTGTCAACAGTTTCTTGCGAAAACTTTCTACACATGCTCAGCTTATGAGCCTCAGAACAAAATACACATTGCATTTTAGTCACATGATAAGACTTAAATTTTATTATATTATTGTTGCTAGAATTAAAATTACTACTAACTTGAGCCCTATTTGAAGCTACCCTAGTGTCTAAGAACTCAAGTGCTCTATACCTATTAGTCAAAAATTCTTGAAACTGTTCATACGTAGGCAACTCTTCAGATGGAGTACTTTTAGTAATATTAAATTCCCACTGTTTGCGAGATTCCGCATCCAGTTTCAAACAAAGAATATGAATCACTATAATATCCCAATTACCGGTATCTATCCCCAAATTAGCCAAGCCACTTAAACAATCGTTAGTTGTATCAATCAGTTCTTTTAACCCACTACATGACTCTACCGTTATGTTTCGCTGACTTAGTAATCTTTTCAATATGTAATGAGATAAAAATCTTTTATTGTCGTACCTATTTTTCAATTGATTCCAACATCGGGCGTAGTTAGCCTCTGATATCGGTATTTGTCTGAGCAACTGCTCAGCCTCACCTGCTAACGAACTCTTAAGATAGTGCATCTTTTGCACATTATCTAAAATCTCATTATTATGAATTAAGGAAACAAATAAATCTCGAAACGTTATCCATTCCGTATATTTTCCGGAAAAAGTAGGGATAACTATTTTAGGCAACTTAAATGGTTCTGGTTTAGAAGAACGAGATTTCGAACAAGCATTACTCTCTTGAGTAATCTCACAAGAATTCAATACAGATTTTAGCTCTGTCTTATAATCTATATACGTTTCCTCCGTTAAATCATAGATATCCTTTTTAATGTAATCCGTACTCTTAACCGCCTCTCTATAAGTTTTAATAAGCATTCTATGTGTATTTGAAAATTCTGACCATAAAGATTCTAAAGCTTCTAACCTAGTTTGACAATAAGCTTCCGTGATACGATCCTTTGGCGACTTTTTGTAATTTTTCCTCGCCTTGACAATTTTGTCCTGCGTATCCATCTGTAAACTTATTTCAGACTCCATGTTTCTAATATGTTATTTTAATTTACCAGATTCTATATTATACAACAATAAGCTTTATTGAACTTTAGTTCATCAAGAAAAACCTATTTTATTTTAAATAAACACACATTCAATTCATTAACACAACCGCAGAATTTAACAACTGATTATGCCCTTCAAATATTTTAAAGCTAAATATCATTAATTAAAGAACGAACAACAAAGAAAAGTCAACTTAAACTTTTACAAGTTCAAGAAAAATTCATAAAATTTTTCTAAGTCTTTGAAAACATTAACAACTCTATGGAAAATCGGGCATAGGTTCCCCGTTGGAACCACTTTTTCTTAACCTAAAATTAAACTAAGTCAATACTACTACTAAAACTACACAAAATTATTCTAAGTTCTAATTAAAATTCTTGAAATTTTTCTAAGTCCATAATTTACTACAAATCTTCTATGTTATAGTCTTCAACGAAATAAGGTTGAAAATCGCCGATAAATAACTGTTCAAACACTCACTATTGCTGTCCTTGTCACTCACGTATGATTACCAACTGTTTTCCATCAGCTTGGCTCAGGATCCTGTCGGTACCAGCACCGACACGAAGTCAAGGATCGGATTCTCCACCAAATCCTGACTCCTGCTGCAGCAGCTCCCAATCCTCAGGAGTCTACCTGCTTCCTGCTCCAGGTCTAATACTCAAAAATATGCGTCCCCGTTAAGACGACTTCCAGATCAGATTCGAGTGATAACTGATCCGGCTCGAAGGACCATGAACGACGGGCAGATACTAAAAGTTGGTAGCCGGTTGTCGTTGGAATGAAACGATCAAAGTTGTAGGGTTTTAGGCTTTATTAACATAAACAAGTCTAGGTACTTAGGTAAACCGGTGTAAAACATAATACCGCGATGTAAAGGTACTTAGCGACATCTAGTAACACAATTTGGTAAAATAAAGAGTTCCTAATACGGTTAATGACATTAAGTTACTTAAATATAAAGAGCACTATTGGCTCAAACAGTATTTTTATGCATTTTTATGTATTTTCTTTCTTTTTTTCTTTCAAAAAAAGGTAAAAATATGCAGCACAGTGTTTTATTGTCAATTTTCTTTTTCTTTGCTTTGTAGCGTGGTACAAAACAAAAATCTTCATAGAAAAAACTGCACCACAGCCAAACATTCATCATGGTACCTATGTCACTTAAATGTCGTTTAGTTGACTTCTATGCCTCCCGCCGTAATAACTTCCATAGTGAATAACGGTAAAATCGACGGAAAACTTTAACTGTGCATGGAAACGAATTATTAAATTATTAGTATTTTTCGCGGATTCAGGAGATTTTTTCTGATTTTTTGAGATACTGTACAAATACCTGGCTGCATATGCATCATCTCCTTTAGCTAAAAAGAATCGTCTGCAAAATTTTTCCTCCAAAACTACGTTTTCTTTAAAAAATAATCAAATATTAAGTGGTAGGCCCGTATGTAGGGTCGTGTGGTAGGTGCCACCGCCTTTCTTATTTCTACCGTAGAATAACTGAGCATGGCAGGCATTTCATCTTAGGCCTCAGGATGACAACCAAGTGATTTTTCCTTGATATTGCAGGCGTCTACATGCGGCGGTTACTACTTACTACTATGTGGGCCGTCAGCTTGATTGTCATATAGTTTTATAAAGAAAACAATTTTGTTTGTGATTATTTTAAGCAAAGTTCCTACGTGATATTTTCATTTATATGTATTTTTCTTCAACACTCTCAAAATATTCGAATTTCGAAATGAAAAATATTTTTAGTTAAAGAGGTCAATTCAAAAAGTGCTTCAGTGCTCAAAGACATCTAAATGTGAATAAAAAGTACGAGAAAGTATCTCATCTGTTGGCGCACGATTTTGAAGTAGAAGCCGGGAGTTTTGAGGCCGAGACTAGGGTGACCATGATATGTGAACACACTTGTCTGTCAGCATCACATTAAATAAGATCAAACATTTATTATAATATTGGTACTCTATTTCTTCCCCTTCCTCTAATCACCATAATGATAATGGTAAAAAAAATATGACACTTTAGTGTATGGATTAAAAATTTATGAATCAAACTAGAGAACCATAATATTAATCTATAAGAAGTTTGATAATGAGCAGAGACGATCAGGAATTTAAACAACAGCATATCATGGATCGTTCCGTACTTGTTTGTCCCAAAATAATTGCAGAACAGAAAGACGATACAGGTATATACATTAGTATGTATTTATTACTCCATCATAAATTCAAATGGATGACACAGAGAGTCTTTGATCGCTAAAAATCCTGGGATTAAATGAGCATGAATTTGAAAATATTTCAAATCGAATTTATTTTCTGTACTGCCATGCTATCTAATGCTAAAACAAGATAATCAAATAATTAAAGTAGAAGATTAAGAGAGAGAGAGAGAGACTAAAGCCTGAAGTGACAATCATAGATGCTAGAGCGTCTAACTCTAAGGGTTGTGGCTACCTTACCATCAGATAAGAAGTGGGAGGGATGCCTTTACTGAAAAAGCATGAATTAGTTGTTAGCTTTCTCTCTCCAGTTTTATCTTGGTCTTACTATCCTTATATTGACTAACTAAACTTCATATATTATTTATAAATGCGAAAGGAGATGTTTCATATCCGGGCAGGTATATGTACACTATTTCAAAAAATCAGGAAAAATATCCTGAATCCGGGAAAATTACTAATAATTCGTTTTCATGCATAGTTTGTGTTGGAAACTGGCTGGTTATCGCACCATTTTATACCATGTTTTGATACTACTCTATATTTTTGAATGCCCTTGCCTTTTGGCTTGGGCGGTCTGTCAATGTGACTTACGTGTTACCTTTTCTATCTGTCACTGTATTGCTTGCTAAAATATATTATAAATCGTGAAATACGTGTTTGCATCATAATCAGTCCACTCTCGTTAGCTATTATTTGGTCCTTCGTTAGTCAAAATTATTCATTTCCAGCATTAATTCGGTTTTTCGTCAAAATCATTTTTTCACCTACGTCATTTTTTTTTTCCATAAATCATACGTCATGGTGCAAACGCGTAGCGAGAGCAAATCAGTTGTAGATACATCGGTGCCTTCCGGAATCGATCGTATACAGCGCATCCCACAGTCCGCGGATACTCCGCACGATATCCGAACGATTCCGGGTGGTAACATTGTAAGTATTTCAGCGCGACCATCGAGCACTAGCATGCATTCAAGCATCTCACAGCGTTCGCAGTCATCGCATTCATCGGCTACAATACGCGCCAGAAAACTCGCCGTTGAAGCAGAGCACCTTCAACGTCGCGCGGAGCTGGCACAGCTACAAGCTGAGCGTGAAGCGGAACGCGAGCGTGAGCTCGCGCGCCTGCAGCTCGAAGCCGAGCAGATGAAACTGCAAGCAGACCTCGCCGCTCAAGACGCCTCAGATAAGTCCGCACATTCTAAGAGCTCATCTCGGCATACCTCCCGTAGGTCCGAACCTTTCACAGAAAATTGGGTGATGAATAACGACACTCACTTAGCAGAAGTACACGTACCATTACCCCATGGTGTACCGACTACATCGTTGAATACTCAACACATGTTTTTGCAGTCGCTTCCACCGGTAATATCAGTACCTGTAGCCGAACCGCCGCTGCCGCCCGTGGACCTGCCAATACAGGACGCTTTACCACGGCCCGCCCGCCTAGCGACGACAGTTCCGTTACCAACTACTTCATCTAAGTCATTTCATCCCACAATTTTAGGTCAATCTCCGAGACACGGCAACTGTGCTGACCTTATACCACAGCTCACAAAAGCAATCATTGCTTCTTCAGAACGGCCGAAACGACCCGAACTCGTTTCTTTTTCTGGAGACATATGTCAATGGATGCCCTTTAAATCTAGTTACGACAAAACTAAAGACTTTTTCTCTCCAGCTGAAAACTTGGTGCGTTTGAATAATGCTGTTCGTGGCCCAGCATACCAAGCTGTCGCGTCTCATCTATGGGGCTCAAGCGACCCAGAGCTCGTCATGCGCACACTCGAGCAAAGCTTCGCAAGGCCCGAGCTGCTTGTAGCGCGTGAAATAGCTGGACTACGCAACATAAAGATAAGTAATACGGAACATTTAAATTACTTAGCTAATACTCTACGCAACTGTGTATCCACGATAAAGTATCTTCGACAATATGAGTGTTTGTACTCACCGGAACTCTTTCGTAGCATACTTTCAAAATTAAGTGAGCATACCAGAAACCGTTTCACGGATTATGCGGCCACTTATACTCCACCTTACGATCAAAGTACATCTAGGTTGGAGATTTTGTCGGAATTTCTATTAATTGAGGCCGATCGCCAACTGAAGTTTAATTTTACGTACGATGCAGTTACTGTTTCTTCCACTAATAAACAGACATTTTTTAGGCCGGTAATAAGAGAAACCGTACACACCACACTCGCTAAAAACAACACAGTGGCATCTCAGTGTATCTTTTGCAAGCAAGGCCCACACACGATTATTAAATGCAAAGCCTTCCAACTGCTTAGCATTGATAATCGTTGGCAATGGATACGCGAGTCAAAGGTTTGCTACCGCTGCCTAAAATCGAACCCGCATAGGTGGAATTTTTGTAGAGCAAAGCCGTGCGGTAATAATGGTTGCACAAGGCGTCACCACTCACTTCTCCATGGCACCTCAGAAGCAGAACCGCAACCAAGCACTTGTTCCGTTTCTACAACTATAGTTGCCCCATCAAACCTAGAGAAGCCTGACGTCAAACCTAACATCTTAATTACGAACACCGCTGAAACCGTTGTCAATGTAATAGGGTCACCGCGGACAGGACCACAGACGCGTGGTCTCTTAAAGGTACTGCCTGTCGTGTTGGAGGGTCCAGCGGGCCAGTTCGAGACAGCGGCACTGCTCGACGAAGGTAGCACTGCTACGCTAATCGATGGTGACGTGGCAGCACGCATCGGAGCTAAAGCGAGCTGCAAAGACCAACTTCGCATAGAAGGTGTCGGTGGTATGTCCAAGGATGTTGACGTAAGTTACGTCAGTTTTCATATCAGAGGACGTAACCTCACTGACCGTTACCTCGTAGAAAACGCTCGCGCAATTACTCCGTTAGGCCTACGTACACAAAATTTTGCCAAAATAAATTACTCGGACTTCCAACACTTAAAAGATTTGTTTCCTGAAACATATTATGACCAAGTCACTCCAACTGTCCTCATCGGCGCTGCTGATTGGAATTTATCTTTAAGCCGAGAGATAAGGGTGGGCAAAAAGAATGAGCCCGTCGCTTCGCGGACGCTCTTAGGCTGGGTTTTGCATGGAGGTTTTTCATCTGTTTCGAAACCAATTGACTTCATACATCATACTTCTGAAGCCAGTTTCGATCATTCTTTATCATCGCAACGTCAATATGAAGAGTTAGAGCGTATGATAAAAGAACACTATGATATAGACTCTCTCGGCATAAGCAAGAAGCTTCCGAAGCAAAATACCGAAGATCAACGGGCTGTCGATATCTTTGAATCGTCAGCCCGTAGACTTAGCACGGGTCGCTTCGAAGTCGCTTTGCCGTGGCGTGATGATATACCTAAGTCGCTTCCCGATTCTTATCCTCAAGCGTTGGCTCGCTTCAAACTCCTTGAAAAGCAGTTCCTAAAGGATGAATCGTTTAAGACCAGTTACGAAGACTTCATTTCGGGTATTATACAAAAGGACTATGCCGAGGAATGCATGCCTGATACTTACCATGGCGCCGCTCACCGCAGCGAACACAACGCTAATTTTCGATGGTATCTTCCCACTTTCGGTGTTATGCGCCCACAAAAACGCAAACTCAGAGTTGTTCATGATGCAGCAGCTAAGACAAGAGGCACATGTTTGAATAGTCTGCTTTTAAAAGGGCCTGACTCATTACAACCTTTATTAGACATATTGTTTCGCTTTCGAGAGGGCGCTATTGCTTTAAACGCAGACATCAGACGCGCAACGCTTTCTATGGCGCGACAAACAAGGGACCCTGAAGGAGTATCGTATGTCCTCAAATATTTTTGGCGCCATATCTAGTCCATTTATCGCGTTAGCTGTAAAAAACAAGAATGCTGAAGAGTTTAAAGCACAGTACCCAGAAGCCTATCAGGCAATAATCAATGACCATTACATGGACGACTACCTTGGCAGTCACTTTAACCTCACTCACGCTTCAAGGGCTGCCTCGGACATAGTAACGGTCCACAAAAAATGTCATTTCGAGATGCGTTCGTGGATCTCGAATTTTACAGAGGCACTTAATTTGATTCCCTATGAATTACGAAGTGACGGTGGCTCTGACGTAAGCTTACCTCCTAATGGTAAAGTGGGCGTTCTAGGAGTGAAATGGAACCCCCGTGAAGATCTTCTTAGCTTCCGTATAGTTCAGCGAGACAGGGACGTAAAATGGACAAAACGCTACATATTATCAAGCGTCATGAAGATCTATGACCCACTAGGCTTGTTGATGCCCATTATTATTCAAGGTAGAATAATACTGCAGCGTTTATGGAGAGAGGGCTTAAATTGGGATACACCTCTTCCAACGAAATACGTGTCCGAGTGCGAAGATTGGTTTAATCTTTTGGAGACCGCTTCCAACATCAGAATTCCACGTTGGTACATGAGCAAATCGGACCCAGTCGACATTCAATTACATTTGTTAGCAGACGGTGGTGAACAAGCTTACGCTTGCGTTGCCTACTGGCGCTTCAGCTTTCAAGATGGTTCGGTGTCACTAGCACTCATAGGCAGCAAAGCTAGAGTTGCACCTTTAAAGCCGGTTTCCATCCCACGGCTGGAGCTACAGGCGGCTTAATTGCATCAAGACTGTCGCAAACTATTGTGAATGCGCACCGTATTAAACCTTCTGCTGTTTTCTATTGGACAGACTCCACCACAGTTTTAAAATGGTTAAGGAGCGATGCTAGGTCTTTTAAGCCGTTTGTAGCACATCGTTTGGGAGAAATTTTGGAAACCACAAATCCTTCCAACTGGAGGTGGGTACCCACTGCCCTCAATAACGCCGATGACGCAACCAAACCCAAAGCTCTGAAGTTGAGCTTATCTCATCGTTGGTTCTCTGGACCTTCTTTTCTTTTACAGCCAGGCTGTAACTGGCCCGTTGAGCCAGAATCCGACTTGAAAGAGGTCACGCCAGCGTCTGATGTCACATTGGAACTAGTGCGACTTCTTGTCGATGCACCTCTTCCAAATTCTATCGTTCCTGACTTTTCGCGGTTCAGTAAATGGCTTCGACTCTTAAGGGCTACAGCCCGTGTCCTTCAAGCAGCGCGCATCTTTCGTTCTAGTATATCTCGGCCAATTACTCAAAATTCTAATCTTTATCCAGATGACACCACGCCACCCCACGAGCTTTTGGCGTCAGACATCGTGCGAGCAGAAACCCTTCTTCTTTAACGAGCTCAAGTTGACACCCTTCAAGAAGAATGGCAGTCCTTGCAGTCATCGCAAACCGTGAGCAAAACCAGTAGAATCGCAGTACTTTCCCCAGCGTTAGATAAAGATGGCCTTATAAGACTGGATTCCCGTATAAGGTCCGCTCCAGGGATAAGTGAGAGTGTGAAAAGCCCGATAGTTTTGGACGGCCGCCATCACATCGTCCGCCTCATGATCCTTCACTACCACGGTCTAATGGCTCACTCATTTAATGAGTTAGTCTTGAATGAGTTGAGACAGAAGTTTTGGATACTAAGAGCACGAGGGACGATCCGTAGTGTGTCAAACGCATGTCTAGAGTGTAAAAGACAGAAGGCCCGCCCGAATATCCCACAGACCGGTGACTTACCACTCGAGAGGCTAGAGCATCACAAAAGGCCATTCACTAACGTCGGCCTCGACTATTTTGGCCCGGTTGAAGTAACTGTCCACCGACGTCATGAAAAACGATACGTCGCCCTTTACACATGTCTCGTGACTAGAGCACTTCACCTGGAGGTAGTGGGTTCGCTGTCGTCAGATTCCGCTCTATTGAGCCTGAGGCGTTTCATAGCTCGTCGAGGATCTCCAGCTGTCATACTGTCAGATAATGGAACCAACTTTGTTGGCGCTAACAGAATACTCCGAGCTCTACATGGCGATGACGTTCGAGATTTTGCAACGAACCATAAAATCCATTGGCGATTCATTCCACCCGTGTCACCATTCATGGGCGGTGCCTGGGAGCGCCTGGTGCGCACAGTAAAGACCGCTCTGAGGTACACTCTGAAGAGTAGGGCACCCAAGGAAGAAGTTTTGACTACCCTCCTCATGGAGGCCGAGCCCATAATAAATTCGCGACCTTTATCTTATATCCCATCTTCACCTGAGATTCCAGAGTCAATCACGCCATTCCACTTCATTCTTGGCACATCTTCAACTGCTCCGTGGACAGCCTCACTCACAGACGCAGACCTTTCACGACGATGTGACTGGCGGCAAACTTTGCGCTTGGCTGACCATTTCTGGTCTCGATGGCTGCGGGAGTACCTGCCAACACTGAGACCAAGAGGACCCCGCGGCAGTCGACAAACTTTCGCCGAGGGTGACGTGGTGCTCATTGCGGATTCTTCCCTACCGCGCGGCCTTTGGCCTCTGGGAAGAATCACTAAAGTGTTTACAGGAGCTGACGGAATGGTGCGGGTCGCTGATGTTCAAACTAAGGGGGGAGTTTTGCGCCGCCCAGTCCGAAAGCTGCTTTTAATCAATGCTGAGGATCAGTCAGTTTCCACCGAGCTTTGTTAGTGTTCCACTGGGGGCGGGAATGTTGGAAACTGGCTGGTTAACGCACCATTTTATACCATGTTTTGATACTACTCTATATTTTTGAATGCCCTTGCCTTTTGGCTTGGGCGGTCTGTCAATGTGACTTACGTGTTACCTTTTCTATCTGTCACTGTATTGCTTGCTAAAATATATTATAAATCGTGAAATACGTGTTTGCATCATAATCAGTCCACTCTCGTTAGCTATTAGTTTGTTATTTGTTTGCACAAAATTTTTCGTTGTCTTCCCTGTTATTTGATATGGCAATATGGCGGGTGACATAGATAGAAGTCAACTAAACATCACCAAAGTGACATAGCCGCCATGATGAATCATTGACTGTGATGCAGATTTTTCTAAAAAAAATCTAGTTTTGTACCACGCAACAAAAAAAAAAAGAAGATGGACAATTGTACACTTTTCTGATTATTTTTACCTATTTTTCAGTATTCCTTTCCTTTCCCTTCAATCCGAAACACAGCGAACTGTTTCACGGCTGAAATAAAAAAGGCGGTGGTACCTACCCAGATGACCCTACATACGGGCCTACCACTAGGATGGACGTTTTGGCGTGTTAAAACATGAAAGGCACAAAGATGGTTAAAGTCTGGAATAGCATATAGGCTACTGTTAGTGCTAGTAGTAGTGGAGCCCTCTGCTGGACTACCTTAGGACTATTTACACAATGACGTCACCGTCGTCACAGTTGCTTTGTCCCAATGACCCCTATCTCGATGATGACTTTTATTCATAGCACCGTTGACCAAGTCTTGGGAAAAGCTAGTTATTTGTAAAAGCTAAAGTTTGATGGACGATTTGAATATTATTCTCAATCGCTCAAACGGGTGCAACGACTTTATATTTGGCACAAAGATATCTTATAATCTGGTTTGAAACTGATATTTTTTCTCCCACGATTTCGTTACCACAGTTGATGCGACGAAGTGGCGGGTGGAAGCAGCTAGTATTTTATAAAAATGATAGTCTGGATCCCGATTCGTATAAACCGTAGTGTCACCCGAAAAGCAGCAGTTCCATAATTTCACAGATAGGACTCCGCAATCATCCAATTACCTTGCTGATACACGGAACGCGGAACGAATCAAATGCAGCAGTAGCTGGTTCCGTGCGCGTTGAATTGCAATAAAGATTAAAGTCGATATTTAAAAAAATAATTTACAAATATATTATGTCTTTCCGAAGATACTGTAGAAGATGACAAAGCTGTAGGCTAAAGTGTGATGTGGCGTGATTTTTGAATAGCTAAGACCCATTTAAGTTATTTGACTATGCAAGTAATTTCCTGCTTCAATTTATAAAGGCGAATGAATGAATATCAAGCGTTTGATGACTATCAGCTCATTCCCTACTTGACAAAAGGGTCTTGCTAAGATTCACAGACCCGTTGATTTGAAATTTAGTTTTCTGTTACTTTCCAAGTCATGCTAACCTTGAGATGATTCTGTACCATCAAATAGACTCTGGGATTTAATTTTTTTTAGAAACTTACAGCAGATATAGCGTGTTTGGGCTCATAAGAATAGTGTCAGTGAACTTAAGTTAGAAAAAATAATAATGAGGCCTGGGTTTACCGTAAAAATTTCAATTATTTTTTATTACAGCCGGTTGAGTTTTTCGTTTTAGTAAATTAATTTTATATGTACTTGTACTTTTACTTAAAGGGTTCTAGTGAACATTTTATTAATTTAAAATTCACGGTAGTTTTCTTTGCTTTATTTATAGGAAATTCCCGTATCTTTGTCATATTATTATGATAATAAAGATACAGGCTAAGCTTGACTGACATAAATAATATTACACTAACCATTTCAAGACGGTATGCCGCAAATTAACTCTACATGATATTATCCTATTGTTTCACAGTTTAAACATGAATGAAGTAAATTGTTACAGTGAATTCTCGTTATGGAAATCAGGTTATGGAAAAATAAATTATTACTGTAAATTCTCGTTATAAAAATCAGATTTAATTCCGTTTTGATAGCCAGTTATGAACAGAGTAAAATAAATACATTTTCGTAGCTGGTTACGAGAATCGGTAACGAAAATGACAATTTAATTCTGATTTCGTAACTTATCAAACGAGAAATAAGTTTCAGAATCATCTCAGATATTCTTCGTTTACCTCATATTTAGGTATTTGGCGACAACCACTATTCTCGAGGCTGAAAATTTATTGAAATGGTGCTTTTATGGATAATAAGAGGCTCGATGCTTCCGCTTGCAACAATAATGAAGAATTAAAAGATAATATGTCTCATCATCGCCATCATATAATTATAAGTACTACTAGCTGACCCGGCAAACGTTTTTATGCCATATAAATTATATCTAGGGAATTTCTAGTGTAGAAAAAAATAACTAACTTATTGTAAGTGATTAAAATAATATAAAACTAGAAAAATTTCACGTCCTGAGGCGGGAATCAAACCCGAAAATCAAATAATTTATTACTTACTTAATTAATTACTTATTAACTTAACCGAATCGTAGGTATTTGTAAAAATACTCGTTTCGGATGTTGAATTAGAACATTTCGACATTGTAGGGTGGACGTTAGCTCATAAACGCAAATCAGATAGACTAGAAGAATTTCACAGGGATATCCCAAGTCCTGGGTGGCTCAGTGGTTAGAGCAGTCGCCCGGATTGCGAAAGATCGCGGGTTCGATTCCCGCCTCAGGACGTGAAATTTTTCTAGTTTTATATTATTTTAATCACTTATAATAAGTTAGTTATTTTTTTCTACACTAGAAATTCCGTAGATATAATTTATATGGCATAAAAACGTTTGCCGGGTTAGCTAGTAGTACTAATAATTGTAGGCTGGCGATGATGAGATATGAAATTTTTCTAGTTTTATATTAAATCAAATCAAATCAAAAATATATTTATTCAAGTAGGCTCCTAAGAAGCTCTTTCGAATCGTCAAAAATCACAAATTATGTATAACTATTTAAGAAATGGTCTTACAATGTCTTATTGTAAATCTGTCTATCATGTCTAAATTTACACCGGTTCCAAAAGTTGAACTACCGAGAAGACTCCGGCAACAAACTCGTGTAGTCACTCTTTTCAAAATATGAAGTCACAATTGTTGTGGTTACATTATTTCAATATTTTGCTGTGCAGTGCCATACAGAAAAAAAATAGTAAAAGTATATCTAGTTAGAAACGATATACAAACTTAATAACAAAAGTATTAACTTTATTTTAAGGCTGTCCGACAATGCACAGTCACAACAACACAATACATATTATAAAATTAAATAAATTAAATATTATATATTATCAAATTGGCATATCTAGTGAAAATTGGAGTACAGTTTCTTTCCACACAAATTTGTCATTCACATAATCATTAATAGTGTAATAACCTTTAGTTTGCAAGGTGTTTTTGACTAATAATTTAAATTTATGTAGTGGTAAATTAGTAATTGCTGCGGGAATTTTGTTATAAGAGCGTATACCTTGCCCAATAAAAGAATTGCGTGTTTTTTTTAGTCTATAACTTATAATAGCTAACTTATTCTTATTTCTAGTATTTATATTGTGAGTGTCACTGTTTTTTTCAAAAGTGTATTTGTTCTGATAAATATAAATTATACAGCTGTAAATGTATTGGGAAGGTACAGTAAGTATTTTTATTTCTTTAAACAATTCACGAAGGGAATCTCTAGAGCCTAACTTGTAAATAGATATTATTGCACGTTTTTGTAGGACAAAGATAGTTTGAATATCGGCTGCTTTACCCCACAGCAAAATACCGTAAGACATGACACTATGAAAATAACTGAAATACACCAGTCGAGCTGTGTCAACATCAGTTAGGTTTCTAATTTTTCTAACAGCATAAGCAGCTGAGCTAAGCTTTCCTGCAAGAGTTTCTATATGACCAAACCACTGTAGCTTAGAATCTAACGTTATGCCTAAAAATACAGTAGTGTTAACTAATTCAAGCTCTTCATTATTCATTTTTAAAAAGGTTTGAACATTATTCACATTAGGTAGAGAGAATTTTACACACTTGGTCTTCTTAGTATTCAATTGTAAATTATTCAAAGTAAACCAATCTAAGACCCTCGAAAGTGCCCTGTTTACATCGTCAAAACAATTCTTTTTCCGGTCAACTTTAAATATGAGAGAGGTATCATCAGCAAACAAAACAATATCACAAAGGTTTTTAACATAGAAAGGTAAATCATTAATATATATTAAAAACAAAAAAGGCCCTAAAATAGAACCCTGTGGAACTCCCATCTTCAAATAAGACCCCGAAGATTTGACTCCATTGATATCAATCTTTTGAATTCTTTCACTTAAATAAGATGATATTAATTTTAAAGCTTTGTCCTTAATACCATAATGACGCAGTTTACGTACAAGAGTATCGTGTTCAACACAATCAAATGCCTTGGAAAGATCACAAAATATACCAATGGCATCCTGGCGCAGCTCCCAAGCTTCGAAAATATGCTTGAGAAGCGCAACACCAGCATCGGTAGTACTACGACCTCTAGTAAACCCATATTGTTCGCTATGGAGGAATTCATTTTTAATAAAGTATGACAGCAATTGGTCTTCAATTATTTTTTCAAATATTTTACTTAATGAAGGTAAGATAGAAATAGGCCTAAAGTTAGTTGGGTCACTTTTGCACCCAGATTTAAATAAAGGAATTACTTTACTGTGTTTCATTAAGTCTGGAAACACCCCTTCCTCAACACAATTGTTAAATATTACAGCTAAATAAGGTGCAATATTGCTTATTATGTTCTTCATTACTGTCACTGACATGTCCCATATATCACGAGACTTTTTTTGTTTTAACTTAGTGAAAGTCTTCATAATGTCTGAGGGATTTACAAAGTTAAATTTAAAGCAAAGATCAGTTTTACATGGTGCATATTTTTTCAAAAGTTCTTCAGATTCCATTGGAGAAGAATTTAATGTAGATGTTGTTATTATAGGTATATTTGTAAAATAATTTTCAAAGGCACCGGCAACATCTGTTTCTGAATTTAAAATGACGTCATTTATTTTTAAGCTAATTTTAGTATCGCGTGGCTTAGATTTACCTGTTTCACGATTTACAACTTCCCATGTAGCTTTAACTTTACTATTAGACTTGATTATTTTATCTTTTATATATAAAGATTTAGCAATAAAACATACTTTTTTGAATAGCTTTGAATAATTCCTCACATAGTCAACAAAAGAGGGTGCGTGGTTATACTTTCTAGTCTCGTATAATTCATAAAGTTGGTTTCTACTTTTATAAATACCTTTAGTGGCCCACTCATTGAAGTTAAATTTAGTGTTCGACATAAAAGTTTTGATAGTGAAGGTTTTTTCGAATTCATTTTGAACACAGTCAAATAAGTTACTATACAAAACGTCAGGATTTCTATTTTCAAATGACAGCTCAGAAAGTTTTACAATAACATTATTTTTGAAACGGTCAATACGATTTGCCGTTATTGGCCTACAAGTAACTTTCTTTTGTATCTCAGCCTTAATTATATTAAAAGTTATCATCTGACCAAAGTGATCAGACGTCAGATTTGTTAGAATAGCTTTATTAATAGGTGAGTGACTACAAAAAACATTATCAAGACAAGTCGCTGATGAAGCAGTGATTCTAGTTGGTTCTAAAAATTGATTAATTAAATCAAATGAAGCAAACAATGTTAATAATCTAACCGAGGAAACAGATTTCTCAAGTATATTAATATTGAAGTCCCCACATACAACAATATTTTTATTTTTGATAACAATTTTTTTCAGCACATCCTCCATTGTTGATTCAAACAGGATAAAATTACCAGTAGGCGGGCGGTAAACGCAGACTATAACACTGTTCTCCAATTCCACACATGATATCTCAATAGTCCGTTCTATAGAGAGGGTCACAATATCTTTGCGTTCCTTACATTTGTAATTATTCCTAACTAAAATTAGTGAACCACCATGAATAGCAGTCTTTCTAGAATAAGCACTTGTTATCTGGTAATCATTGATATTAAACAATTCAAACTTTTTCAGCCAGTGTTCAGTAACGCATAAAACGTGAATATTGTGATACTTTAAAAATAGTTCTAATTCAAGGTCCTTGCCAGCCATACCCTGAATGTTCTGATGTACAATATTTAAATAATTGGAAATGGCTTTTGACTTATTATAATAATATTTACTATCTATAACTTTATTATTATATTTGGTAGAATTGCCAGAGTTTGACTCTTTTGTCTGAAAACTTAGTTTAAAGACATTCCATTATTCAAGGTAATTTTTCTATTAAACTGTGTGTTCATAATGTAATATGAATTTATTATTTTAATTACTAAGTAATTTTTCAAACATTTATAATAATGTTTAAATCAAAAATTAAGAATCATTGTAAGTGTGTAAGGATGTGGTATATGAGTGAAAGAGGCATGGAGCGATGTGAATTACTAAAATGACTATTATTATTAAAAAATAGGGGCTGGTGATAGAAGGGTGAAAATTTAGGGGTCTCATCCGTACTCCGTGCTGTTTACTGGGTGAGGAGTTACACCGGTAGGCACCAGGCGGGGACAACTTACCGAGTGATAATTGATCAGTTTTCGAGCGTGGTGAAAAATTATTAAATTACTAAAATGACTATTAAAAATAGGGGTTGGTAATAGAAGGGTGAAAATTTAGGGTTTATGTATTTTTTAATGTCAATGTAAAAAATAAAAATAAAATATTGACCAAAATATAAAAAATAAATGTTATGGGTGGACAACCTTTATCACTTAGGGGTATGAAAAAAAGATAGTAGCCGATTCTCAGACCTACTGTATATATAATACATATAAAATTTTATAAAAATCGGTCTAGCCGTTTCGGAGGAGTATGGTGACTAAATTTGTGACACGAAATTTTTTTATATTAAATAATAGCGGGGCACAGGCCTTCCTATATGCGAAAAACACATGAGTTTGGGCCATAGCACGACTATGCTGGCAATGCTACAGCGGTAGTAGTAACCAGGACCAAGCACAGAGGAACTCAAACCCCCTTATTGTAAAACGCGGACTAAACTTAGTACTGGTCTAAAACTGGCGCTGTCACTGTCTTTCTTTTATCAAATATAAGTGACAGCAACAGTTTTAGACCAGGACTAACTTTAGTCCGTGTTTTATAATAAGGGGGATAATGTCCAATTTCTATTGACCATCCCGAGGTAGATCATGGCAAAAGTTACTTTGTTTTGCAATAAAAACCAGGGCGTTCAATCAAACCACTCCGCCCGCCGTGTTCTTAAGATTTAGAAGACACATAAATAGGTATTAATAAGGATTATGTATTTCAATGACTAGTCTATTGATCAATTGAGATGCAACCTCACGAACCGTTGTGAGTTCGTATGTGCCTTTCTCTTGTTTGCTCACTGCAGATCCGCAAACTTAGATCTTTATTATGTCATATAACCTAGTTACAGCGTTGTGAGAGCAAATATTGAACTGCAGCCATATTGGATTTTAGAGGCGCAATAGGATTATTAAAGACTAACTGTGCCCGCGAATTCGTTCGCGTGGACGTCGGAAAATAAGAGCTTGAAATTTGATTACAAAAAATGGCTATAGTGAGTCAATTTTAAAAGATAGACATATGCTGTCACAGACTTTTTTTTAGAACTTTAAATGAAGAACAAATCCTCTATAGATTATTTTTGCGTAACTTTAACCTCAATGAAGAATTGCGAACCTCAAGTGGCAGTGGGCAGGCCACATTGCAAGAAGGACTGACGGCCGTTGGGGCGGAAAGGTCCTCGAGTGGCGGCCGCGTACCGGGAGACGCAGCGTTGGAAGGCACATGGTGGACCGACGATCTGGCGAGGGTCGCGGGAAGCCAATAGATGCGGGCAGCGCAGGACCGATCGGTTTGGACATCCCTGGGGGAGGCTTATGCCCAGCAGTGGGCGTCTCTCGGCTGAAATGATGATGATGAACTTTAACCATTTACTCAGCGCATGAAACAAAAGGTCTGAAAAGGTTTTTCACTGTTTTCGCAACATTTTTCATTGATGCTCAGCTGCTATTAGTCGTAGCGTGATGTTATATAGCCTATATAATACCTCGATAAATAGACTACCTAACACAAAAAGTGAGATTAGCGTGTTCATCCAAACAAACAAACAAACTCTTTAGCTTTTAATATTAGTATAGATATTGTGCTTACGTGGCTCAGATTTAGTATTGGCCTGTTCTTAATTTATTGCTTAGTAAGAGAAATTAAGTTTTATCACTGGATCCCTGTTACTACATTGTTGTTAGTTTTTCACCCCCGACGAAAAAAGAGGGGTTTTATAAGTTTCACGTGTCTCTCTGTGTATCTGTGTGAAACGAATGGACCGATTTTGATTAAGTTTCTTTTGTTTGAAAGCTGTCGGGATTAGAATGGTCCTTAGCTATAACTTATGGAGATCAGTTCAGGCGTTTGATGACTATCAGCTAATTTTCTACACGATAAAAGGGTTTTACTAACTTTCATACAAACGATTTGAAATTTGGTGTACCGTCAAATCGGTGACATTCCCACGACATACTAACCTTGAGCTGATCCTATACCATCAAAAATGAATAAATAAATATTCTTTATTGCACACAAGAGACAAATTTAACAATACATATTAGAAAACACAAAACAACTGTACAACTGGTACCACTGGTCCAAATGGGCCACCTTATAGCTAAAAAGCAATTTCTTCCAGGCAACCTAAGGTGATATACATAATATGTTGTAGTTCTGAGTGAATACAGAAAGAAGACAAGAAATAGAAGGAATAAATAAAATATTTATGTTTTACAAAACAAAAGTAAAACACACAAAATATATATATATACAAATGAAATATACTTACATATTATGTTATACAATACAAGCGAAATAAAATACACAGCTAATGAGTTAAATGTAAGAAATGACTCTTTACTTGATGCTTAAAAGAATCCAATGTGCGAGCTCCATTGATGCACTCTGGTAGAGAATTCCATAACCGAACAGCATGCACGGAAAATGAATAGGAAAGGAAATCAGTGAAGTGAGCAAGAATATCCAAAGTGAGATTAAAACAAGAACGCAAAGGACGAACTTAAGAAGAGGAAGAAGGTAGGTTGGAGGGGTAGGAAGGAATAGAACATTGCGACCAAAACTTCGATAAATGATCATATTTCTTCAAACCAAAAATGAACCTGATGCAAACATTCTGCAGACGCTCAAGCAAAAAAAAAACAAAAAGGATGCTGAATTCTTCAGAAACTTTTATCAGGTAAATTAGGTAGTGGGCCCGTTTGTAGCGTCGTCTGGGCAGGTACTACCGCCTTTCTTATTTCAGCCGTGAAACAGTTCGCCTAGAGGCGGCGGTAACCGCTTACCAACAGGTGGGCAGTCAGCTTGTTTGTCATCTAGTTGTATAAAAAAAAGAAGAAGTGATGATTCGAGATGATAATTCGCGATAGGACGAATTGTTTGGCCAGACATGTCGCGACAACGCAAATCTTCGCGTTATTTATTTATTTATTTAGTTATCGCGATAGTGTGACCGTAGCATAAGTATAACTACTCGTACGTTGGTGAAGTTGCAAGATTCGACTTGGACCAGATACAATAGAATCTCTACTGTATATGAGCGCCTAACTTCAAGAGTTTTCATGTATCCTGGAGCGGGCGAGTCGTGCTCCAGTAGTGTGTCTTGAAACAGTGATAATGATAGTGATCATGTCTTGGAAATATCACCAAAGTTTTAATCAATCGGATCTATGAAAGTTATTAAGACTAAGATAATAGGTGTGAGTGTTTGAATATTATTATTACTATAGGGCCACTGGAAATAGAACTTTGTAATAAAAATGATAAATCTAAGGACTTACACGTAAGATATCCCACCACCATCACCAAGAATGCAGACCCTGACAGCCAGTCCATGCCTGCCAGTATACACGCATCTTTCATGACGCACTCCAATGCCACAGCGAGTACCAGCACGTAGCCGACAAGCACGTTTAGGAAGGTCAACCACACGAATATCTGGGCGAAGCCTTCTTGATCCTGGGCAGTTAGATAAATGAAACTGTTGTAGCAATCCAAACTCCAAAAACCATAACGTAAGCAGTCCTATTACTGCGGTAGTCAATATCAAAGCCTATTACGGAAGCATTTTAATTTACGTGTATCAAAAAACAAACATAAAAAAATTATTTATTTTTGTATTATTCTTGTTTGGATTACCTTAAGATTTGCCTAGAATAGGCAGGGTGTATTTACAACAACAAGTGCAAAATACTTTATTGAATAAAGATTGAATAAAAACTTATTACTTAGCCACGTCAGGCTCCCGAGAGCCACAAACCCCATAGCTGTTATTAATCTGTGCCCATAGTGTCTAGAATGTGGACAAGCTAAACCAATTCTCCTTATAATGGCACATCAAACCGCCGGCAGAGTCCAACCCTCACACCTTGGAACCAAAGTGGTATTAGCGTACTATACGGTTTCAAGCTTCTTCAGCGTGCGCTCAAGTTGTGGAATGAGCTCCCTACGGAGGTTGTCTCAAACGAGTATAGCTTGAGTTTCTTCAAAATGGGGGTCATTAACGCACAAGTGACAATCCATAGGTTTCAATACCAGCTTATCATCAGGTGTGCCTCCGGCCTTAAACTTGCCACCTCAGTGGTATAAAAAAGAAGTGCGACAATTTTGAATTCAAATAAAAGCTTCAAATGAAACAGGAAAGGGCGATCTAGATACTTTGAACAGAACAAACGGACTACGTGGTGATAAAGGGTAGTTGAAAAGTTTTTTTTTATTTCATAAATAAGAAGTTTAGAGCTAAAAAAGAAATAATGCTAAAGAACTTGTATGTTTAAAATCAACAGTTTCACAGACACAGTGGTATGTTTGATATGTTGCAGCGCATCGTCTAAAAGCACATATTAAAATATCTGCGGAACAAATGACGTCACATGTTGCTTTACTAAAAAATGTATGGGCATATTGACAAAACTAATAGTAACTATGAAATATGTATGTTTTTATTCATAGTTAACGTAATAATTTTAATAAAGGAGATGTTCTGAATTTCTATGGAGGCTGGTACTCGGTAACTTCCCAAGACAAAAGTTATATGGGAAAAAAGAGTATATTTTTAAGAATAATATGTAATAAAAGCTATAATTTTAAATACTAAAAAATGCATCTAATTCTGGCTAAAAATCGTTACCCAGAGATGTAAAATTTGATTTTAAAAACATTTAGATACACATTTTAGACAAAGGACAAAACGTCAATATCGTGCATTGTCTTGTCAAATGTTTTTTTCTAACTAGGCATAGGTTCAATTTGGGTCAGTCTATCATTGTTTTTTATATAAAAGATACTAAAAGATTAAATGTTTTTTTTTTACTTTAATTCATCAGAGAAACTTGGATACAAAGGCTAGATTTATTGCATGCACTTTTCAAAATTACTCAAAAATGCCGCCGGGGCACAAAAATTTAAAAATTCGTATATTATATAATTTATCGTGGGGGCTTTCAAGTACCAATATCGAACATCTCCTTCTGGAAAAGAACCAATATTTTTATTTTCTAAACTTTACAATTTAGACAATATTCCATAACTTTTAAGTTTGAATTTTTCAAACGGTAGTGGTAGCGTACATTTTCTGAAATTGTGAAAAATGGCGCCATTTCCATTCCATATCTCAGTAATCATCAAGATAGGAAATGCTATAAAAGAAATACCGTTAATGTGGCGAACAGCAGCACCAGTCCAGTTACCATGAATACGACGGACATACCAGTCAAGCCAGTTGGTATTACAGTACTTAGGCTAGTGACCACCTTACTAGGTTCTGAAACAAACAAATACCAAATTAGTGAGTTGACAGAAAATTAGTCCGGGAACGTTCAACGGAAAGTCAAACGTTCCCGAAATTTAGTAAGTAAGATTGGCTAACAAAAAAGTGTTTTTATAGGATACAATAATTTTTAGATTATAAATAGGTAAATATTTCGTTGATTAAATTTTGTGTATACATCTGAAAAAGTAGGGAAAAGTGATTCTTGTTTCAAAGTTGAGGCCAAATAATTGTTTACCTTTTTCCATGCACAATAAAGTTCTATTCTAACAAAAAATTTGAAAAGTTGCCTCGAAAGCAACTTTGCTATTAGGTAGTATTAGGTAGTACGTACCATCGCCTTAAATATTTCAGCAGTTTACTTACTCCTTTAGCAGTTCGTCGTCTTTCGTATTGAAGGGAAGGTGGTGCCGTCAATACGACAATAAATTAAAACATGGGCTACATTAGCTAACAGAAATGGTTTGCCACTTTCAAGAGCATCGTATTCATTTGATAATTTCATGACATTTGTATGAAATAATATAACATTGGCTGCAGTATTTCATACAAATCTCACGAAATTATCCTGTATAATTCGAAAACATAAGCGATTGAAATACCAGGATATCATGAATTTGAAAGAAATGTTGGCGACAAGAGAGAAAGTGAGAGAGTTGTCAAAAACTTATCAATGAACTACGTGAAAACTAGGGTTGTACAAACGACAAATGCGGAAATTTTTTATTGACTTTTGCATGGGAAAATGACAGGATTAATATTTTCCGGCTTGATAGGGTAAGCAGCAAACACCTTGTATAGATCCTAATTATGTGACATAGAACTTTAAAAAAAATGATAAAATCAATATTACAAATTTCATACAAACCATTCATCTTATTCGTTTACTTACATTGAAGGTAATAACTTTTAGTATATTAATTATGCATTAATTAAGAAGATATCATTAATTTTGTCCATATTGTATAATTTTCAATGGAGCTTTTTTTGACATCTTGTAACAACTCTTCTAAGAAACTATTGTTTGCAGATGTATATCTGCTATTGATTTTGAAGTATTAATTGTCTATTGATGTTATATTTATATATGAAATAAACACATTTTTTTTTAAATATCCTAACCACATTATTAACTCACGATTCCCAACACACACATACGCATTCCCAGTCCGGAGAATTAGATACAAATTATGCGAATTTGTAATCATTATGATGATGTTGAAGATACTGTTTAGTCTATGGATTCAAAGATTAACTCATAAAGGAATCCCCTTCCCAGCTCACAGCCACGTTTGATAAACTAATCTGAACCCCACACTTCAGATGTTGTGCTGCACTAACCATTTAGGGTGGTGACATTTTTGAGGTTATCAAAGTTCGCATTCGTCCGCTGCTCGACAATACACAGTCCCAAGGAACCTGTCATCTGTAGTGAAAAAAAACCCTCAATGGTTTTTATTTTAAAGTTAAAATTATCAATTTACGATTCTATTATTATAATAATTACAAAATTAAAAATTTTAAGTAACCCCCGGCGTCATTAATCATCTATCTAACACCTCAATGAGATGTCATTGAGACTATTCATAAGAGCCCAAACACGCTATATCTGCTGCTTAAGAATTAACCATTTCGCAGACTTTTTGATGGTATAGGATCAGCTCAAGGATAGTATGTCATGGGAATGTCACCGAAGTGACAGTACACGAAATTTCAAATCAATCGGATGTGTAAAAGTTAGTAAAACCCTATTATCATGTACAAAATGAGCTGATAGACATCAAACGCCTGAACTGATCTTCATAAATTATAGCTAAGAACCATCGTAGGCACATCAGCTTTCAAACAAAAAAAAACGAATCAAAATCGGTCCATTCGTTTAGGCGCTACGATGCCACAGACAGACTCACAGATACACAGACAGACACGTCAAACTTATAACACCCCTCTTTTTTCGTCGGGGGTTAAAAATAGATGGACAACATGCTTATCTGTCTATCTTTATACTAATATATTATCTTAATTTGACTAAGTTACCAATGAGGAGGAGAATTCGTTGGCGCATTGCAGTGGTTTGAGCATTCTGGTTTCAAATACAAAAAATATGTGTCATCTAGCTCTCCTGTGTTTTGGAAGACACGTTAAGACGTTGATCCTGGTAACTGGAACCGCTTTAACCCACCAACTCACATTGAACCAGTCTGGTGCACATCACCACCACACTGGTTCAATGTGCAATGTGCCTAAACTCCTCGTGTGTTAGGTGACTCGAACGTTCAGCTTGTAACTCCAAAGTCATATATATATATACTTACTCGTCATCGTTATGCCCTACTTAAAAGTGATTGTCTTAAATTTCAAATTTTGTGACAAATGTGGTACCTTCAGGGGTAGGTACTACTGTAATGTTAAACTAGACTAACGGCCTGGCCACGGGAACGGGCGGCGGCGGCGTCTCGGCAACCACTGCGCGGTCACGACGACGCGCTGCGAGGCCGACATCGAGACAGCGCGCAGTGGTTGCCGATTCGCGAGTCGCAGGACGCGCGCGCGGTGAGTTCATGGCCAGGCCCTTATTAGTGTGTACTGCGGATAACAAAGGGTATTTTCTCGGATCACCGCCAGCATAATTTTTTTGTCGCTTCAAGTACGAATGAGTACTAAAAACACACCAAGAATGGCGAGATGTGAAAAGTAAACAATATAATCGAATTAGGTTGAATTGAGAACCTTTCTTCAATATCGGCTATTAACAAGCCGCCCGTGACCAAAATCAACATCAAACAAATGATCAATGGCCGTGATTGATGTGGCTTTAGGTTTAATTTGGAAATTACTATCCCGCCAATGGTATTTCTTGTTTGTGTTGACAGTAATTGAAAATTGAGCAAACATTTTGGGAAAGTCAATTCGTATGATTGCAAAAGCTTTAATTAAAATTGATTGGAGTAGATTCTGAGACACCTCGTTAGGCTTAGAATTAATTTTGAAGAGGTGTTTTGTGTTTTTTTTTCAGATCAGAGTATAACAACTAAGTAGGGGTGTTGGTTCTATCATTCTCGGAAAGTAAGTTTCATTAGGTGGTAGGCCCGTATGTAGGGTCGTCTGGGTAGGTACCATCGCCTTTCTTATTTCAACCGTGAAACAGTTCGCTGTGATTCGAATTGAAGGGAAAGGTAGCCAGTGTAATTACTCCGCATGGACGGCATTTTATCCTAGGCCTCAGGATGACAACGCACCTGCAAAATCAAGTGATTTTCCCTTGTCATTGCAGGTGTTTCCCTTGTCATTAGAGGCGGCGGTAACCGCTTACCATCAGGTGGGCCGTCAGCTTGTTTGTCATCTAGTTGTATAAAAAAAGTTAAATTAAGTTACGTGCCTGTCTTTATTCTATCGAATCAAAAATGTCAACTTAGTTGAAAGACCAACGTAACACAACAAACAACACACGAATAAACGGGGAATGTTTTAAGATGTTCGTCAAAATAAGGCTAATATGACGTCACTGGCTATCTTTGCTTTTCTAGATGGATTGTGATTTATTTATTTATTTATTTATTGATCACCAACATAATAAACATCAAATAGTAAAAATAAGGCGTAAAGACAATGTATGTTTTAGCTTATGTTATTACAATTAGAGGCGAAGACTGCGTGCGTTTTAGAAGCAAGTAAAAAACTAATAATAATAATACAGAGAAACAACAAAACTATTATACATATACTGAAAAGCCGAAGAAAAAACAAAAAAATACAGAAAATTTAGAAAACTGCAAAAACTAAATAAACTATGAAAACTAAAGAAGGAGTGTCCTCCTGAAGCTGCGAATGCCACCCGCCCCCGAATGATGAAAAAATACCACTGAATTTAAATTTGTTTTCAGTCTGTGCACTGGCACACCTAAGTCGCTGGTATCGCTTTCTAATTTTATATTAGAGCCAAGAGATCATAGCAGGCTCAATTGGAATTAGGGTTTCCTAGTTTTATACTCCTGAGTTGAAAATAACTTTATTCAAGTTGATAATTTCACCATCAATAATGGGCACCTACAATATAATAAAGAGCCCATTGTTCTAGTTGATAGGATTCAATATGAACAGATCACTGATAGGGGAAGAAGATTATCGAATTGAAACCACTTAGTACCGGGAGACTTAGCGTGGAATAGTCTTCCGCTAGATTGACGATTTGATAAGTGATTTTTCGAAGACAGGAATGAAATGAAAATATCTTTATGTCGAAAATTTCATATAAATGTCCTTCACAAAAAATAGTGTTGACTTACATTGACACAATGTCTGTCTGTCATGTGTCTGGATTTACATCGGTTCCAAAAGTTGAACTACCGCGAAGATCCCGACAGTAAACTCGTGTAGTCACTCTTTTTAAATATAAAATTACAATACAACGTTTGTAGTTACATAATGATAATATTTAGCCATGCAGAGTTGCACAGAGTGAAAAAAATATAATCTGAAAGTACCTAGGTACCGACAAAAGTACTTAATGACTTTATTATTAATTTTATTTACATGCTGTCCGACAATGCACAATCACAATAATAATTACTATTACGTTGAGAAAATAATTATTGATTCTGATTTTGGATCTATACTGACGATCAAGAAATTAACTACTTGCTCAGACGTGAAATCATCACTTCAGTATCATCTTCACCAGCCTATATACGTCCCACTGCCGGGCACAGATCTTTCTATAAGGGAGCAAAACATGACGAGTTTTGGGTCATAAGACCACCACGTGCTGGCCCAATGCGGGCTGGTGGGTTAAAGCGGTTGCAGTAACAATAGGGAGTTCGAGATTACATCTGGGTTCAATCATAACAAAAGTTACTTTGCTTTAATAATCGAAACTAGAGTGCTCAAACCACCACGATACCAAGAGTTATTCGCCATCTCGCCTGACAAAAACTTGCCCGATAGGGCGACTTGGCACCTTTCGAACCTAATATTTCTGTCGTCAACTCGCCCGACTGAAAAAATGTGAGGTAACGACCATAAAAATGTACAGTCAACTACTCAGTTGTTTTATTGTAAGATTTAATACAATGTCGTTTTATTCGAAGTCGTTTCTGTAATTTAGTTTCAAATTTTTTACCTGAATGTACTTTGTAACGAGCGTGCGAGTTGACGACAGAAATATTAGGTAAATTCGAAAGGTGCTAAGTCGCCCGATCGGACGAGATGATGAATAACCCGATACCAAGCTCCGTTAAAAAATCTCTTCTATCACCTGTACTCCACCGAGGTGAACAGCGTGGGTGGACCACGGGCAATATATGTTTTTTTTATACAACTAGATGACAAACAAGCTGTCGGCCTACCTGATGGTAAGCGGTTACCGCCGCCTATAGACACCTGCAACAACAAGGAAAAATAGCTTGATATTGCAGGTCCGTTGTCATCCTGGCGCCAAAGATGAAATGCCGTTCATGCCCAGTAATTACATTGGCTACCTTTCCCTTCAATCCGAAACACAGCGAACTGTTTCACGGATGATATAAGAAAGGCGGTGGTACCTACTTAGACGACGCTACATACGGGCTTACCACCTAGTAATTAAGATATATTAGTTTTAATAGATAGATGATAATTATTTTAGGAAGGATGAATTTGGAGGACTATGTTCAGTAGTTGACGTCCATTGACAAAGTGGAATATTTTCTCATGATGTTATTGATATACTAGTATAATACAATTGAGGTGTACCGTTTATAAGAGCAAGAATCAGAATAGTTCTTTGAATAGTTGGCAAAAATGTAAATGATAACCTTAAACATCAGAAGACGATATGCGACTCCGAAGCAACACTAGATGCAAACAGAAGTTGTAAAGCAAGCGGCATATTAGTAGAAACAAATAGACTATCATGACTAAAGTTATAACAAGTCCAGCATAAAGAAAATCACCACAAAAATTTTGTTAGGTTATTTGCGAGTACACGACTTAAAAACTAAGAAAAGTCGTTCACTTACTACGCAGAAAACAGAGATTAGTAGCATTCCAAGCCTCAAATTTACAATCAGACAACATGATTGTACTTCGGGAAATATTTCACACATCTTCTATGGTATTAAAACGAATGGGTAACAATAACAAAAATAATAAAGAGCCATTTTGACTTGTAACGATTCGTTAGTATACAGTTCTGTCAAATCGATTGACAGAGGAAAATAAAGAGAATCAAATAGATAACGTAAAGTTGATAAAATAAAAACTTTTTACAAGCAAGAATTTTATCCCATTTTAACCGACTTAAAAAAGAGGATTGATGAGGGGGATCATTTCGGCTGTATTTTTTTTAATGTTTGTTACCTCAGAACGCCGCCATTTACAAACCGTATTGGCAAATTATTTTTTTAAAATTGTACCTAAATGAAAATTTGAACAAAAATACGTCAAATTTATAACACCCTTCCTTTTTCTTGGGAATAAAGAATAGTGAAATGTTAGTCAAATACCCTAGAAACATATTTTTGGAGTCTTGCTTCACTTTCTGTTGTTTCTGGAAAAACTTAGCACCAACTCCAAAAAATTTGTTTCTAGGGGATAAGTACCTACACAATAAATTATAAATAAATATAAATTCTTTTTTATTCATTTTTAGTGTTATGAAATCGGTTTTTGTATCTAACTATCTAACTAACCTGGGGCTAAATGCGAACCAGTTGAAAATCAATCAATGTTAATTTTCACATTTTCTTATCTATCTATTTATTTATGTTTATAGGATAGTTTACAGCTAATTATTCTATAAAACATCAACACTACCAACTAAAAGCCAATGAAAAACTATCACAAATTAATTACAAATATAACCCTGCTAAAAACTGCCGATGTTACAATCGTGATGATAGTCTAAGGTTCCAGCAGTAGTCTTCTTATTAATGCTGTCATTGAATATTATCCAACCTAATATTATTGTAATGCGATCTAATAACTTCAGTCGCGGCTCGAACTAAGAAACTATTCAGTCTGTAGTTGGTGAGAGTGAAGAGAGAAAGGAACGCTAAATGGTTTATAAATGATGTTGCGGGAAACACGAGTTGGCGCTCTTAGAGAAACATTGTTAAGTAGATCTGGACAATCAACAATATTATTCACTTTTTTTTAGAAGCAGTATGATTTCTGCAATGGCACGTCTGGTGGTTACTGGAAAAATGATACAAAACTGGAAGATGTAATCTAGCACAGCGCTCGTCGTCTTGAATCTATATTTTAAGAAGTATCAATTATAATTAAACTGTGAAGTTCTTACAAACAGTCACAAAAGATTTTTACGAGAGATGTCATAAAACTAATAAACCTCTCATATTATCATTATATGTAAGTATTTCGTTGCTTGATTTTGTAATAAAGACGAAACCAGGTTGCACTCCCAACTTCTAGTTTTGTCTATATCTTCGAATCATACTTCACTTGGTAGATTCATTCCATCTATCGTATAGGTATAATTCGTCATTGGAATAAATACTCCGTTTTACGAAAGCTGGCCAATGGATAATTTTATGCAAACATGCATGGAGCATCAAATATATTATTCCGGACACAAATTTAGGGGTACAATCCCTTGTATTCAGATAAAGACCCATGTCCTTCGGTAGATAAAGCCGTAGTCATTTCTTTTATGAATTTTAATTCGATATAACTAGTCGTTGATATAGGGCCTCTACGTATTTCGGTATTCAATATACAGCTTCGATAAATAAGGAAGCTCCTACTACAGCAGTAGTATTTTTATTTTCGTGTTTAGACTCATTTGAGTAGGCTTAAGTACAGTCGACAGCACATCAAATATAACAGTTTGACCTTGAGTGCTTTACTGCGTTCGTAATAGAGGCGACCTACGTAGTGCAACTGTTACACTTGATGTGCTGTCGTGTGTACATAAAAGTAGATAGTCATCCAAAATCTTTTAGGTCATCACAAGCAGTTTTTCAAACGCGAATTTTAGTAGAATAAAAAATAAAAAGCCGATTTTCACTAAGACTGCCGTAATAGGAACTTTTACTTAACTAAGTATTCGTTCGTTTGACATAAAGATGCAATGAATATTACAGCAACAGGTATCAGTCTACAGAATGGAATTGCTTCTGATTTCATTTAAAAAGTCTTCGCGTGTTCGAAGCGAACTACAGACTTGAAGATTACTTGAGGAGATTAAATAAAGTTGGTTTTCAAATTGAAATTCGCTGTCATTTTGTAGAGGTTAATGGTTTTCTTCACATGATAATCTAGGGCAGAGATGCACAAACTTGTTTAGACCGGGCCACTCAGTCAGGTTATGAGCTCAAATTTTTATTCGAAGCAAGGCTTTGCATTGAACTAACAATGTTTTTCAGTATTGTCGTCTTATACGTAGTTTAAATTGATTTACCGGCGGGCCTTAGGCACAGGAATTTATAGCGTTATTAAAATTTATTATGTTATTATGTGTGCTAATAAAATATGACTATAAAGTGTTTCCGAAGTACAGACGAACTGGAAATAATTAACAGCATTAGATTCAAAATTAAAATTGATTCCTTGCCGCTTGATTCTGTTTTACCTCTCCTGAAATCATTCCATACCCTTTCTAATCAGTGAATAATTCTATTGTTGACGGTGAGAAAAGACGTTTCTCCGATTAATTTCAGTGTCTTGACTCAACGCCCGCCTTTTATGTGGTTGGGGCGATTTAATATTATAATTTATTAATACTATAAAGAATGTTGACGCACCTTGACCGTAACACAGAGAATGACATGTAAATTTTGATATTGATTCAAGCTAATAATAATATGACATCCTTATTACTGTAGTCTATATTGACAACTTTAATTTCTATTTTTTTTATTATTATTATTTATTCACTGTAACCTATAAATTGAATTGAATATCTTTTGTATTTTAAACGACTTTATGCATGTTGTGGTTACCTCTAAATGTAAGAACAGTTAGTGAGAAATTGTAACAATTTATTATATTTTTGTGTAAAACTGCTGTTACTTATGTTAGTAATCCAATAAATAAATAAATAATCTACAGTTATCACGCCTAATTCTCCGATTAACTTTACCAGTGTCTCGACTCGACGCCGGCCATTTATTTAGGGCGATTCAATATCTGAGTTAACAGTCCTAATAAGTCCATAAGTGGGCATAAAGGAAACAACATAAATAATGTTTCAAATCTCAAGGCACTCTTTTGTAAATAAATATTAATTGACCTTTATTTGATTCGGTGCCTTATTATTGGACCCCTCGCCTCCAACATTATGCACCATATTGTTACATTCCCAACCCCAATATCTATAATGTGCCATGAGCAATATCAGAAACAAATAACAAAATTTAAAAGTCTTTCAATTCTCAAAATGCAATGTTTTCTTTCGAATTCGTAAAGAAGTATTCAGATGGATTAACACCACGGTATAAGTACAATCCGATCGATGAGGTGTCCCGACAAACCTTTTCGAGTTCTTTCAAGTGTTTTAAGTCGTTCTTACCCGCATTCAGCTGTTCAGCGCTGGATTCCAAAGAGGGACATTCTATAGCTGTTGACTACCAGGAGTAGGTATGACGTCACTGGAATAAAATTAATTTATAAAAATTTAGATATTGATTGCAGAGATATTGGGTCTGAATATAGCGCGTTATTTGACAGAGTACAGACAACAGCGCATCAAGCCGTTTTTTATGTTTTTTGTCCTTTTGTGCAATAAAGTATATTTGTATTGTATTGTATCAAGTGTAACAGTTGCAGTACGAAAGCCGCCTCTATTACAAACCGATTAGGGGCGGTCTTAAAGTCAAACTGTTACGCTTGATGTACTTTCGACTGTACATTTTTTGTTGGTTATTGGTTCAAGTTCTTACTAGGTAGCAGACCCATATGTAGGGTCGCCTAGGTAGGTACCACCGCCATTCTTATTTCAGCCGTGAAACAGTTCGCTGTGTTTCGGATTGAAGGGAAAGGTAGCCAGTGTAATTACTAGGCATGGACGGCATTTCATCTTAGGCCTCAGGATGACAACGCACCTGCAACATCAAGTGCTTTTCCTTGTTATTGCAGGTGTCTATAGGCGGCGGTAACCGCTTACCACCAGGTGGGCCGTCAGCTTGTTTGTCATCTATTTGTATAAAAAAAAAAGTTCCAATTACGGAGGTATCTTTATTTACATGTTCTCTATTCCCGTTTTAGCAAGTTTAAGCACTTTTGAAATAAAACCAATTTACCGGATTTAACTCGCGTTTATTTAGATGTTGCATTATTATTATACACTACATGTTTGCGTGATCTTTACGCATAAAGACCTCGTCACAAATATTATTATTAGTTTGGTCACTAAAACAAAATGTATGGATAATTCCAAAATTTGATCTTTTGATAATATCTTATTTATTTATTTATTTAATAATTTATTGTACACATAGAAACAATAAAAGAAAAGCATTATAATAAAAATGTACAAAAGGTGTGGCTTATTTCTAAATCAAAATCTCTTTCAACCCACCAACATTAGGAGATGTGCTGCGAGATAAGGATGTCGTGTGTACTCGTACCAACTGATTAAAAATTATAATACATACAAATAAAATACATAAAATATATCTACTATACAATACAATACAATATAATACATATTATATAATTATACAATACAATATGATAGATAAAATACAATAAATACATAAGCTAATTATGAACATAAAGGAAGTTACGATAGAATAGGTAAGTCTAAAATTAAGAAAAGGAAATTTTATGTCAAGGAAAGGTAGTGCTCTTCAACTCGTTTATCTTACTGTTTTTATGGGTAGGTGCCTTTTTATGCAATAAACCAAACACTGCATATCTACGTAATACCAAAGCATAGTGTGTTGGGGCATTTTTGACATGTAAAAAGTCTACTTTCAAGTTCACTATCTAATAAATTACCATGAAAAATATTCGTTTCAATGTTAGACGTGAAAATAAATTGGCAAATGAAATTAGGTGAATTCTCCGAGATCCAAAATTAGGAAGAATTGTTGGGAATATAATTCGTGAAACTTCTGTGAAGTTTCAAAGGAAAACAGTGATTTGAATAAAAGTTTTTCTGATTTGTTTTGTGTCCCTTCATGGAGTTCGTGATGTACAGTTGTTTTTATTATACCTATTTTTGGTTGCTTGTTATGTTTTCCTTTGCTATCTCAATTATCAAGGATATTTACAAAAGAACGTAGAATCACAGTGAAGGCGAAGGCATATCGCAGGAAGTTTCAAAATTTCTGGGTATGGTCTGGTGAATTTGCATAGCAGACCCTAGATCACCTTCACGAGAGGAACGCGAGTTTTATCTGGTATTAATAGGGTAATTTAGAGCCTGGGTACCCCCGAACACCCCGGGTAGGTTGGTCAGTAGATTTTTCCTGTTTAAAACAGAAAGTTTCAATATTTAGTTATGAACTTCAGCTTTAAAATGTATACCTGATATTTGAATTATACCTTAAGATGCTCGTACCACCTTGGGCGCTACTCATGCGTTGTTACCGTAGCCTATAGATGCTCGTAGCACTGTGGGAACTGCTCTCGGGTTTTTACCGTAGCTATAGACGCTCGTAGCACCTTCGGAACTTCTCACGCATTGTTACCGTAGCCTATAGACGCTCGTAGCACCTTGCTATAATGCTTTCTTAATGAGCTCTAGCGACATAATTTACAAACGGTGTTAGATTACCTTGTTTATCTGTTTTCTTTTGTAATCTTCCAACCAGATTCTTCAACAGAAAGTCTTCAATAAAACGTTAAAAGGACTGGGAAAATTACCTGCTAATAATATCAGCAAAGATACAAGGTGTATCAAGGCGTTTCTCAGACACGAGCTGTAGCAGAAGACCAGGTAACCTAGACAGAACATCAGGTGTAGGATTCCGATGATGACCACCAACCAGAAATAGAACTGAAGTAATCTATTCCGGTAATACACGGTCTGAAACAATAATACTTTAACATGTTGGTGATGACAATACGACAGTAAATTAAAACTGGGTTGTTTTAGTTCATAGAAATGTTTTGCAACTTTCAAATAATCTTATTCATGCCCAGATTTCAATTTATTGTCATAGTCCAATAATAGTGCTCTTTCAAAGATGAAAGTGCAGCACACCTAGGCTTAGCCGGATAAAACACAGTATAATACGGACTTTTGATTAGAGGGTAACTCCATGGATTGCCAACTACACCACTGGTCGACACCACTGGAGTGTTGCTAACAAAGGTTTTTGGTGGTGTCGTTGACAATACGTGGAAATATCACCCAGCGTGAAATTTGTCACACGTTATATTCCTTTTCTTGGTCACAATATAACCTAGCCGATTGTATTTGGTGAGATAAAGATTTGAAAAGCTTAGCTCACTTGGGTAGTATAGATTGAAACCAGAAGAATGAATAATACAATTGGAATGAATTTTACAATGACCTAATTTTCCTATACACCGAAAACTAAACGTCTTTTCTCGCTGAGGGGAAGCTCTATCAGCCCATGATCCCTCTACTCTCGGGGAGGAGTAGGGGTGTGTGGGATCTCATGGGTCTCACGTTCCCTTAGCAATACACATCTTTTTGCTCAACGTCACAGCGCGTAGACACTTATGAATCAGAGGAGCTGCTCCCATCTTGCGGAAAGCCGGATTGGAGTGGGCTCTCCAATCCGACTGTGTTGATTAAAGTCGGCAACTCGATCCTAACTTGACCATCTGAGTAACACTAGATGAAACCGACTAATCCCAGGTGGACTGTTTGAAATAATAATTCTAGAAACTGATTTGTTGTTTTCCACGAATCCTTATACGCTTGACTGAGCTTACAATGACCCGTTATAATGATCACGATGCTTCAAGCGTCAACAAACTAACTAGGTATCAGTTTGTTATTCAAACTTTAGATTTAAGAACAATATTTGACTTTCTCAATGTTTCTAAACTTGGCATAGGCAAATTAAGATAAACAGCCCAACAACAATTATTCTAACAAATAGCAGCAAGTAATAGTTAAAACGCAAAATGCCAAGTTACACGAGTAGGTACGGTCGACCACAAAAGTAGCTGAACACTTTAGTACCATGTCACAACAACTATGGCATCAATGGAGTACGGTAGCAACTAAGAGCAATGGAGTACGGTTGCGACATGGTACTAAAGTGTTAAGCTACTTCTGTGGTCGACTGTACATAAAAATTACGTGTTTTTAGATTTTTCTAAGAAAAGGAGCTCATACACACACATTTTGAGAAGCTCGGTGGCGTAGTGGCTTGAGAGGTCTGGTTTCGATTACGGATACAAAACAACTTTCGAAATTGTCGATCCCGGAGTGGGTCAATCAAAATTTGTTATCTCGAGCTCTTCCGTACTTGGGAAGGCACGTTAAGCTATTGGTTCTGGTTACTGCTGCTCGCAATCCACCAACTCGCATTGGGCCAGCAGTAGGACATGGGGCTGGTGCTGATGATGATCACTCGAATTTAGAGACGCGAATGGGGTAGCACCTCCACCTTACAGAAGACCGCAGCTAAATAACACTACTTCGTAGCGATTAGGAGAAATTGTCGCCTATGCTGTCAATATAACAGTTAAGCAGTGCGTAAACAGTGCTCAAGGTACAAAGAGTATCTTTTGACTCCATAGTCAGGGTATTGCAGTCATGCAGGGTCGCATGATAGTAAGCAGTTACCATTAACTGCTTACTATCATGCGACCCTGCAATTGTTTCCCACTCTCGGTGTATGACAAAAAACCTACAATAAAGGTAAGTCTTCTAGAAGTTAAGGATTAATTGAAATTGGGGTCAAACCTTTGCGCACCCGGCCCAGATAATTAAAAGTAATAAGCAGGATATAATCCATAAGCTTAGAATGACGGCAAGCCAAATATCGAAACTGATAGCCTCGAAGTTCTCCACTGCAACTAGTTCGTGGTTAGTGACCAATACCACCAGTAGAGGTGTGAAGAGTAGCTGAAAGAGGAATTTGAAACTATAACACGATGTCATGAACATGACCAGTCAAGGGCTAGGGTGAGTCCAGGATAAGTTCTGCAGTGGTACAAGTACCCTTCAGCACGCCGAATTCAACGCATTCCTATTGGTGCCCTTTTACTTCCCTCATGAGATGGGGCCGCCACCGGTCAGACTATCCCGCCGTTACCAACGCTCGCAATTTGTTATGTCTACAGGCATCCCCGGGACGTCTGTAGTAACAACAAAGAGGTGCGTGGCTGAGGGGGTCAATGGGAGTCCCACACATCCTCCATTTTCCTCCCTAAGAGTCGAGGGATACGCTGGAAGAGCTTTCCCTTGGCGGTAAAAAATGGAAAAGGTGCCCTGGTTTTTAAAACTCGCACTACATGGAGCGTCCATAACTGTTGTCTGCTGCAAACCTGTTGATGCGCGGCAGGGGTATTCGGCACTGGACTTTTTCGCCTTGTTGGGTCCAGTAGCGGGGGGTCAGTGTGGCTTCGACATTCTCGCGCTGCGTTGAAGCCCTGACGCGTAAATGCATATTTCCAAAAGTTTACCAACAAGAACTTACCAAACCTCCCTTAGAAATAATAACAACACCATCTTTTAAAGAAATACAAAATATAAAACTTTTTAAAAATGGTAAACGATTCAAGCACATTATAATAAAATATTTTTACAAAATCACTAGCTTTTTGGTATTTAGATTTTTATCATATAAAAACCAACCAAAAGCTTATCCGTGTGAAATGTCAAAATGACATTATAGACATTTTTTAGTGGTTACTTTGTGGCTTGGTTTCAAGTATTTTGCCACACAATTATGCAGGATCTTAGTTGTTATTTATTTAGAACTAGTGACCACCCGCGGCTCTGCCCGCGTAGCTGTTGGTTATTGCGCCATACTCAGGATGTTATCTAAGTTTATGTTTCATCTTACTTTCGTTTTTATGATATTAGTACGGATTCAGATCAACATTTAATTTGATCATGACTTAATTGATTACTTTGTACTTTGATTGAAAATCCGAGGACAATTCGATATATTTACATTCGCAACGGGTTTGTAATGATCTCTAAGACAGAGGCTGTTAAGCTTTCAACTACAGAATACGCAGGCTCCTTTAAGCGATCTTTTAGGCAATCAAAGCTCTCGATTGTGGTTGACGCACACTATTTTATTACATATAAAATAATTACTGTGCATTCATTTTAACGACGAACGCAGCGGTAGTCGCAGAGTAAGACGCAATTCGTCAAGCGCACATAATACAATTTAACTTCATAACATTCGTTTGAAATATCCTTGTTGATAGCCTGAAGGTTTATCTCATAAAGAAGACTTTATCTTTTCGCAACGACTGCTGCATACAAGAAACGCGTTATAAATGGACTTGGTGCGTTGTGCGTCGCGTAACGAGTTCAAATCAAAGAGTTGTAGGCGGCGACCGATAATAACATAGACGAGTAACTAGCCCATCCAAAATGACACCCCCAAAGAGACTCCAAAGTGGGCGGGGCTTAAATCGGACTCCGCGCCATGATTTAGTTTGTCATTGACTGCGTCACGGTGATGTACTCGTAAAAAAATTATGAAATCTCAGTAATTATGTCCAAAAGTGAAGTAAAATGGTGTGTCAGTCGCGTAGGTGAACATAATAAGAGCACTGGAATTAAATTTTACCTGTAAGTCTCTCCTAAACCTTTATAATCGAGTCAAATATAAACAAAAATATTGGCCGCCATGTTGGCCCAATATTTGTGGACAATTTGAACAAATACACGAGTGGATGATGTTATGCAGTCATTTGTGTGTGACAGTATTTATTTATTTTCAACTCAACTTTTAACTCTGCAAACTTTTATGACGACTTATTGTTATTGTGTTTTTTTAATAGTTAATTTACCTACTAATAATCAATTATGGCTTTATACATCGTTGCCTTATATAATTTTTGTAAGAATGATAAACAAACCTCCAATTTATGGATATTTTGCCACAGTTCCTTACAATATGATGCCATTTTCTACACCTTTCTCAATAAATTTAGGTGTTATTATTTAACATGTGTATGTTTAATTATTACTTTAATAATTTACATTTACAATATGATGTGGAAATAGTATAGGTATCTATTTGAAACTGTTAAGGATAAGTCGTAGTAAGTAAAGTTGTAGACTGCAAGATAGTTTCGTGAGGTTATTGAAATAAAACAACGTCATAATTTGAATAAAGAAGATAGTTGGACCACACCAGCTTGGGATCTTATCATCCAAATTACAAAGTCTCAAGCCCGTATTTACTCTTCCTTCGGACACTGTAAGCTCCATGGCGTGAATCGGAACATTCAAAATATAACTATAAAAAATATGACGGTAGTTAATATTAAACTTATCAAAGACAACTGACATCTTTACTTCAGTCTTCCCGAGACCTTGATCGCTATAAAGTAATCGAAACATTGGGTATAAAAAATCATAATGTGACAGACATCTAATTAAACGCAAGTTAAATCCAGTAAAGTGGTTTTATTTCAAGAAATAATTTATTTCAAGAAATAAAACCACTTAATGACAATTTTTTTTTTCTTATGTCCTTAATACAAATAAATAATGTCATGACAGATATTTAGATTTTTTTTATTTAAATGAATGAAGCGAACCCATTTCATTTCTGATCTTTAAAAATAGATAATTAAGACATTACGTTAAATTGACTGTTTAAATCAGTATTATTCGTCTCAACTCTAAAATTGAATAAGTGGACCGATTTACAACATTGCTATATTTATTTAAAATAACGATATATAATTATGAAAGTCGTCATAAAATTTTGCATGGTTACATTGTGCATATATGACCCGTCCGGCGCGTGTAAATCAGAAGACCGAGAGGGCGCTATACAATTTCAATATTAGCCGATTTTATCCGACGTTCTCTTCTAGCCGCCGAGGGTACCCATTTTGCGACGAGTTTTGTATGAAGTTATGCTTCTAGGCTCTCTACGTTCGCCGGTTGTAGGTACTTATGGAGTACCGTCGCATGCTTAGTGTCCGTTCATACAGAACGGTTCGGAGAGGAGAGCAGATTTTTTTTCACGTTTAAATAGGAATTTTGAATCATTGTAATAAGGTTTATTTTTACATTTCACTTCATTTGTTATTCAGAAATCTTGAGAGGAAACCTAATGCGTTTAGTGTGAAATAATAAGAGAAGCCTACTTATGTGCTTTTTAATGTTGTTTTTGTATAAAAACCGTCTGGTGAGTGGTGGTGGTGGTTTAAAATAGCTGCCGTGTAAATAGCATAGCAATCGTGAAAAATTATATTCTGAATAAAAAAAAACTTGGTTAAAGTCTAGTGACTAGCAACGCTCTATATTTATAGCGCTACGTCTATCGGAGACGAGTTTTAGAACAATAGATCATAAAATGGCAACTGTTTGCCGTAAGTCACGCATAAAACTCGTGACCATGGACAATTCACGGGACAAATAAAATGAAAGCAAATACAATAAAATTCAAAAATACAAACTTTATTAATTGAAACTGAAACACACATTTAAATCTAATATACTAGTATTAAGCTATATCAGTCGAACTTAAAAACTGCAATGACACCCGCAGACTGTTGGTCACCAATATGAAGTATGCAGTCACTGAAACAAAATGTACTACATATTATAATCAACAAATTATAGCTCAGATGGTTAGAGCTGTCGCCCGGGTTGCGAAAGGTCGCGGGTTCGATTCCCGCCTCAACACGTGAAAATTTTCTAGGTTAGATATTTTTATTAGTAAAATATCTTTCATTAGTTAAAATTAATAATTAGTTAAAATTAATATTAAAAAATTTGTAATTTTTTCAAACATTTATAATAATGTTAAATAAAAAATAAGAATATTAACAAATAAATAGACAAAGGTATGTTCTATCAACTATTTTGAAAAAGGTTAGGTAGGAGTAACTATTTATGAAACATTAATTGAAATTGAAATTAACACATTGACTGCCAGAGTAACAATGACGAAAATCACAAAAAAAAAATTCAGTGCCAATTGGTGTTATGGGTCTGAATATAAATGCTGTTAAATTTTGGGGTCATTCGGAGGCATGGTTCCGTAGAAAATTCAAAAAAACTTCATGAGGTCACCGGTGCCCTACGTGGTGCACTGAAGTAAATATAATATGTCGATTTCTGTTACTAAAGCGCCAGTGAGGTCACTTCTCCGGACACCCGCGCACCTCAGTCGCTTACACCCCTTTACAAGGAACGTAGGTTTTGTCTCATTTTGCGATTACCACGTTCTTGTGTTATGTCTTGCCTATTAACAATGCCCGAGTTAGATATAAACTTTACTTCTTTCGTAATTGTTTTCAAATAAATAGGCAATTTTGTCCTAAAAGACAAAGAGTTTCATTAAAATCTATTTTTTTTTATTATTTACTCATTTTATTAGTCTTCCTAATAATAATGCATTTACAATCATTTAGGAATAAATTTGGATTCAAATAAATTGAAGCTTATGTTCTGGGCTTTTTCACGACATTTAAGGGTTACTTTCAATAATTCAAAATATTCTTACGTTACACAGAAACCATATGAAAGAATTACCATATGAAAGAATTTGATGGATGCGCTTCGCGGTTCATGTCAGTGAATGCTGGTGTACCACAAGGCTCTGTTCTATCCCCCACACTCTTTCTTCTTCATATCAATGACATGATTCCGTTAGGAAACATTCATTGCTATGCAGATGACAGTACAGTGCATGGGGGATATTACGGTCGCCCAGGGGCTGGGCGCGCTGAAACCGAGAGGGAGAGAGAGAATCTTACCATTGAGCTCGACAGGGTGTTGAACCTCGTATCTGAATGGGGATCTAACAATCTTGTTGAGTTCAATGCTAAGAAAACGTGTGCGCGTTTACAGCCAAAATGTCGCCGTTCCTTCCCCTTCCGTCTCTTCAGGGCACGACTCTTTCGGCACAGGGCTCCCTCAACTTGATAGGTATGGAGATATGTTGCGATCTGAATTCCAGGAACTACATCTAAACCGTGATAAAAACAGCCTCACGGAAGCTCGGTGTCCTGAACAAGGTGCGTCGATTTTTCACGCCTGACCAATTATGCCTGCTGTATAAAACTCAGGTCCGGTCTTGCGTGGAATATTGCTCGCACTTGTGGGATGGCTCCGCCAAGTACCTACTCGATGCCCTGGACAGATTGCAGCGTCGTGCTGTCCGTATCGTTGGCGATGTAGAGGTCACCAACAACCTTGAGCCTCTGCAATTGCGTCGAGACATTGCGTCGCTTAGCGCCTTCTATCGGCTATATCACGGAGAGTGTTCTGAAGAGCTATTTGACCTTATCCCACCTTCCCCCTTCCTACTCAGGAGCACGCGTGCCGGTCTTCGGAGTCATCAATTCACTGTCTCCACTCAACATCACGTACAAAGAAATTTAGTAGCTCTTTTCTTTGTCGAACTTCCAGAACTTGGAATTCTTTGCCAGCACATGTGTTCCCTCCTTCCTATAACATGGGTTCCTTCAAAAGAGGCGTGAAAAAGCACCTTTCGGGCCGGCAAGGTCTGAACTGCACTAGCTGTCTTCGCATATGGACTCTTCTTACTGCTTCACATCAGGTGGTGTTGAGTCATTTGTCGTGCTTAAAGTATATAAAAAAAAAAAATTACTCCAGGCAGAGGTGCGATTCTGTAACGAATCCCGCACCTCTTTTCCAAATTTTCATACATTTTTTGCTCTATTTGACAGTTGAATTCGAAGTGACTTGCGAAGTGAGGTGCGAGTTTTGTTACAGAATCGACAGGCAGGGCGCTATTCCGGTCACTTAGTAATAAGAAATCTATAGAAAACGCGTCCTACGGCGCATAAATAAACTCCGAAAACAGGTTTGCCGTGAGGTCACCGATGTCCTACGCGGCGCGTTGATACAAGACCGCCTCCGGTCACCGGTGCCCTACATGGCAGTCAATGTGTTAAATAATAATTTACTTCACATACTTAAAACATTTCACACAAACTTACAACACAAATTGTAAAAAATCGAGCTAGAGCTGTTACGAGAACTGAAATTTCCAGTGTCGACATAATCTAAAAAAAAATAAAAAAAATCTATTTTTCTTATTTTTTTTCAATTTTTCTTATTTTTTTGAAATATTTTTCTTTTTTATTGCTGTGCACCGTTTTTTGAGTTTTCTGCTTAGCCCCTGGTTGACTGGTAGAGAATGTTATTATGCGTTAAGTCCGCTATTTGCACAATTTTTTTTATTGTGCAATAAAGTTTAAATAATTAAATTAATAAATGAATTAATCTACTGTATAAAAGAAACTACAATCTGCAATAAAAAAAGCCGGCAACGCGCAAATGACAGCGTTGGTGTTGCAAGTGTCCATAGGCTACGGTAACCGCTTACCATCAGGTGGGCCAAGTTTGAAAACCACATTATTGGTATTAAAAACACGTTTTTAACCCCCGACGTAAAAAGAGGGGCGTTATAAGTTTGACGTGTCTGTCTGTGTATCTGTGTGTCTGTCTGTGGATCGTAGCGCCTAAACGAATGGACCGATTTTAATTCGGTTTTTTTTTATTTGAAAGCTGAGGTGACTACGATGGTTCTTAGCTAAAATTTTATTAAGATCAGTTCAGGCGTTTGATGACTATCAGCTTATTTTCTACATGACAATGGGGTTTTACTATCTTTTACAGATCCGACTAATTTGAAATTTCGTGTACTGCCACTTCGGTGACATTCCCATGACATACTATCCTTGAGCTGATCCTATACCATCAAAAAGTCTGCGAAATGCTTAATTCTTCAGAAATTTACAGCAGATATAGCGTGTTTGGGCTCTTATGAATAGTCTCAATGAGATGGTGTTAGATACATGATTAATGACGCCGGGGGTTACTTAAAATTTTTAATTTTGTTTTTTTTTAGAGAATGTATCTTACTACACTTATTAGAGTATATATCTTACCTACTTTATAGGTAAGTTACATGCTCTAAGCCATGAGGCTAGAGAAATATACTCACGTAACGTTTGACACACAATGAGCGCCAACAACGCACCCCCCGCCATATAGCAGTTGGTGTGAACGAAGAAACAAAAGACGGCAAGGATGAAGTATAGAAGCACCACGACACCCGTATAGACCAGCGCCCCCCACTGGTATATCTCAATCAGGATTGGAATATTCTGAAAGACATTATTAAAGTGATGTTTCAATAATGTATGGAGACCCCGCCAAGTCTATGGGTAAAAAAATTCAGAACAGTGTTCAATTATCTATTTTCTTTTTATTTGCTTTGTTGGGTTGTACAAAACAAGATTTTTTATAGAAATAACTGTAACTCAGCCAAATATTCAACATGGCGCCTATCGTTGGTGGGCGTGCAAGACCGCATAAGAACAGTTTGCAATACCACGTATCTGCTTTTTGTTTATTTCACAGGATGGAAGAAAAAAGGAAATATCTTGGATATTTCTACACATTTCTTTGACTGAGCTTGTTTGGTTCTCTGAGTGTTGTTTGATGAGAATCTGGTATAAGCGAATCAGCGCTAAGAGCCCCATGGCACGATATTTAAAAGTTGCCTCTTTTGTAAATAAACGGTATTGCAAGCTGCTCTTACGCGGTCTAGCACGCCCACCGACGATATGTTTATTCAAAAACTCATATTACACGCCACTATTATTAGCCACAATACTCACGCACAAGGCTCCTATAAGGAGCAATACGCTGACCGAGGCCAGGGCAATAGAAACAATGCCCATAATCATCTGTATAGCGCCCTCTGTGGTGGAATTGTAGTTGGAAAGGACGCCATCCATATCCCAAAAGCCTGGAGAGTGGTTGACATTTGGAGCGAAGATTACGCCAACGATCTGAACAATGAGAATATTTCTAGTACCTATATTATGTCGCCTACATCTGGGTAAATTCGCCGCTTAATTGCATGCCTAGCCCGTTAATTAAACGCCGCCATCCAATCAAATGCCTACCCTGATAGTTAAATGAACTAGACTCACTTAAAGTCTAACGACTTGGCGTTTTGAATGGGTCGTCTTGTACCGAAGAGTTTTGTTTCGATTGGTGGGTTTTGACATTGTTTTGGTTATAAGTTGTCATAAAAATTACCTTGAACCTACCATTAACTCGAAAAGTCACATAAAAGCTTTTCAATTTAAACGACCTGCCTGGGCGTTCAATTGAATGGCTTATTTAACCAGACGGCTGACATGACGTTCAACCATCTGGTTCAACGTTGCGCTCAATTACTTGGCTAGTTGTCCTTCAGCCGTCTCATTGGATGCCGGCGTTAAGCGGCTAATTCAACCAGACTTTAAGCAGTTGCAATCACAACCGGGATCACTGGCTTAACGTACCTTCCGAAGCACGGAAAGAGCCCGAGATTACATATTTTTAATCGAGCTATCAGGAAATAATTATGGCGAAGTACTGCGCCATCGAGTAAGATTACTTAGGTCTTGTTTTGAAAATAAATTATTTAATCAACACGAAAGTCCGTATTCATTATTACTTATCGTCCACATTCAAACTAATATCAACGAATAAAGCTACCTAGATCAGGCTTCTGGCAACAGACTTAAGTCTTATTTAATAGAATTCTGTCTAAACCTTAGGTTGACAGTCTACACGTATAATATAAAATCTATAGTCCCTGTTGTGTGGAAGTTTCACAGCTTACGTTTATTTTAGCAATAGAACATTTAACATCAAAGCATACATTATTTACTGATTAAAGATGTCCAAATCCACTAGTCAGATACGATAGGCGTACATCCTAAACCCTCCATAGTATTGGCTTATGTCTTAAAAACTACTTTAAGTATACTTTAAGAAAATTAAGTAAATTAAGAATACTTTAAGTATGTCCATTATTATTTATATTCGACGTATCTATTACTTTACAGAGACCGTGGTCACGGAAGATATCAGTTCTTCATTACCAACGTCGGTAGGTATTAATAATCACGTAATATCTAATTATGCGCGAGTTTGATACAAGCTAAATCTTAAGAGAAAGCCACCAAAGAAGAAATTGAATAAAATAAACGCGAGTCAAATCCGTTAAAGTGGTTTTGTTTGTTCGTAATTATCGTTAATGTTTAAAAGGTTTTAATTAATATACTCACAAATGAAACTACAGATATAAGCACGGTGCCCGCTCTGAGGAAACAACAGAAACAACAGCTGATTACTGTCGGCAATTTAGTCCAAATATTCATCTTGAGGATCTGTTTTCCGCTACCACGATATCACTTGTTGATTTCTAATTAATGTCACGTTTAATGTTATTATTTAGTCCATTTTGAAACACACTTGATAGATTTTGAACTATGACAGACGTAACATATGACATTGGGATAAATTTTAATCTTATTGACAGAATTTAACGGAGTTGTCACAAAGAAGTTTAGAATTCCTGTTTATTCCTTGCCTTATCTTTACGCAGATAAATTCGCATCGTTCTAAATGTTATATTTACAAAGACGAATTTACTTTTTTCCAAATTCTCCAAAACATATTTTAGACGACCTCCAGCAAGGTAGCCGATGATCTGATGAATGTCGCTGATCGACCACTCCGATCGATCGTCCTGGAAACGTCTAGTTGAGGCCTTTGCCCAGCAGTGGACATCTTTCGGCTGAAATGATGACGATAATGATACAATACACAACATAAAATCAAATATTATAAACTGCAGTTTTAGTATACCTAGATTTATTTATTTTCACTTTTTGGGAATCTTACGGCTGGTTATATATTGTTAATTACTAACACATATTCCAACACAAGATGTTATAAGCCAACGTCAACGCGCAGCCGTTGGCTATTGTAGTACATTGTACTGAATTTGACTTTATTGACAATTGTAATAAACCCTCATATTTTGAAAAAAAGGACTTAATTTTTCTTGTGGATACAACGAAGCAGTGATATCCAATTATTAAGTAATACGCTAAGTCGTTAAACGTTAAGTGAGTCTAGTTCAATTAACTATCGGGCAGGCATTTGACTAGATGCCGGCGTTCAATCAACGGGCCAGGCATCTAATTAAGCGGCGAATTTGACCAGATGGCGGCGACATATACATACACACGGACTATGGGGTTGCTCAACTATGGTGGTATATATATATATAGGTGGTACGTCTGAGTAGGTACCATCGATTTTCCTATTTCGTCAGTAAAATATTTCGCTGTAATTTATGAGTGGTAAAATAAACGTTGCTATAAAAACATTAAAAAGGAAGGATAGAGAGTGGTGAAGAAATTAGCAGGATATACCTAGTGCTCTGGTGGCATAGTGGTAATCGCGTCTGGCCGGACATCAAGACGTGGGTTTTATTCCCGCCGTGTTCTTTCTTTATTTGTGATTGTTTCAATTAAGTAGGCGTTTAAACGCATCAAAAATATCAAAATGTGATACTTGGCTGTGTTTCGGATTGAAGGGAAAGGTAGGCAATGTTATTACTGGGCATGGACGGCATTTCATCTTAGGCCTCAGGATGACAACGCACCTGCAATACCTAGTGATCTTTTCCTTGTTATTGCAGGTGTCTATATGCGACCGACGAGAGTGTGACTACTACCAGATCACCTTTCTTGCCATCTAGTTGTATGAAACAAACCTTGTCTGTAATATCTTGGTCTTTCCATTACTCAATCACAGCTTATTATTGCATTACCACAAGTAGAAATAAATTACTCCAAGCCACTTCAGACTGAACAAGGACCATCATCCCAAATTGTGTGCGAGTAACATCTGTCTGGGAAAGGAAGTAGCTGCTTGTGAGCGGAGATAGGAGGCCGCACCAAAGAGATTTTACTTGGTCAATACAAGTATCATTACTCAGGTACTGAGTCTGATTCTGGAGATAGATTTTTTTTTGTAGTCACACCCATTATCTAGCTTAAAGTAAGCATCATTAAGAGCTTGTGTTATGAATACTAGATAACGGATAAATATTAATAATAATATGTATATAAATATTAGACATTATACTAAAGAAACATATAAATCCATGGCTTGAAGTAAAACGCTTTGATCTGAACTTAAACCGAACACACGGTGGATGGCGATGTAAAGATGGCGGACGCGTAGGTGGGCTATGGTGTTAATTATTTACACCTGGGAATTTATCAGGAAGGTAACCATGCGACCAACTGCACACTTGCGACTTTTATCTCGTAAAATTTTGTAGGGCAACTACAGTATGAAAGAAAGAATGAGAAAATATTTATTGACTCACACCAAACAATAATGGAAATAAACAAGTAATACATATCTAAGTATACAGGTGTAATAAGCAAGTTCCTATCCCAGCATAAAGCTTCTGCGAGTCAAGCATATACTGTAGCTGCCCTACAGAGCAACAGTAAGTAGGAACCTACTGTCAAATTCAAATGTTTTATTTGCTCTAAATAGGGTACAAAATCGGTTTTTTTATTTCTATTTTTATTTTGAAGGGCTTTTATTGTCTTTAAAAGATACTCCTAGCATAGCCTAACCTAGCAATAACATTTAATTAATGTTATCGTAATGTAACTATGTATTACTCTAAAGTTTACATACAAATATGATATTAAATAAATAAATAAATTAAAGTTTTTAACTAATTCGATTAGTATACAAATTGTGATTGGGCTATATTACCTAGTAACCTAGTTCATAGAAATGGTTTTTAACTTTCAAATACATCTTATTCGTTTGATAATTTTATAACATGTCTTTAAAATAATGCAGCCAATCTTATATTATTTCATCTAATATATAAAATTCTCGTGTCACAAATTCAGTTATTATCATACTCCTCCGAAACTGCTTAACCGATTTTCATGAAATTTTATATGTATATTCAGTAGGTCTGGAAATCGGCTACTATCTATATATATTTTTTTTCACTTTTTTATGGTAAAACAACGTTTGCGGGGTCAGCTATTTTCATATAAATAATATGAAGTTATCAAACAAATAAGGTATGTTTGAAAGTTGCAAAACATTTTCATGAACTAATAAAGCCCATGTTTTGAATTTATTGTCGTCACTTCTCTGTACACAATAATTTTTAATTTTCGGGTCAAATTCATTATGCGACAAATCGCGCCGACTTGTCGTAAGTGTGTGCCCGTATACCCCGGCCTAAAAACCGATCAATTTGCATCGAAATAACCCGTGACTAACACGGACAAGGATATTAATTATCAGCAGGCAAGACCAAAGCCTGAGAGACTTTATTTGTGTGTAAAAAATTACATAGGACAAGTGATTTAGGGGTGAAAGGGGTTTGCTTAAGATAAATAATGAATTTCTTATGATTATGACTGCAGTAAAGTGAATTAGGTACTAACTTATAATTGTATTTGCGAAATACCTACCCACGTATCAATCACAATAGATTTTATTTTATTTTCATATTCATATTCATTTATTCATTCATAAACATGGTCAAAATGATGAGTTCATGAGAGCTGCATCGAGCTCGACGACGAGTCGCCATTGATTTTGACTTGATTTTCAGCACAGCGCTGCGCATATGCGTATTCACTAATCTCTATATTGATCCCTTGGCTGTGTTTATTTATTTAACTTGAGATACAACTTGAAGTGCAATAGATATTTTTTCGATTCACTTTTTCTTATTTATTTATAACTTTATGAACACACACAATATGAAAAAGGAATGACAGCGCTCGAAATATTAAACTTACAGATCGCTCGCGCTGCGAATGACTATTAACTGTTGTTTTTCACCCCTTACGCTAAAAGAAGGATACTATAAGCTTGAAGTGTCTGTCTGTGTGTCTCTCTATATGTGTAGCTCTTGTATCTCCTAAATAAATGTACCGATTATGATTCGGCTTTTTTCTTTGAAAGCTGACGTGGTCGAGAATAATATAAGATCTTTTCAGGCGCTTAGTGATCATCAACTGATTTCCTATTTGACAAAAGAGTCTTTACTAGGTGGTAGGCCCGTATGCAGGGTCGTTTGGGTAGGTACCACCGCCTTTCTTATTTCAGCCGTGAAACAGTTCGCTGTGTTTCGGATTGAAGTGAAAGGTAGCCAGTGTGATTACTGGGCATGGACGGCGTTTCATCTTAGGCCCCAGGATGACAACGCACCTGCAATATCAAGTGATTTTTGCTTGTTATTGCAGGTGTCTATAGGCGGCGGTTACCGCTTTCCATCAGGTGGGCCGTCAGCTTGTTTGTCATCCAGTTGTATAAAAAAAAACTTTCACAGATCCGATTAATTTAAACTTTGGTGATATTTCCAAGATATCATCACTATCATTATCACTGTTTCAAGACACACTACTGCACGCGTAGCACAAGAAACAAGAGAAGCTCGAGAAACCGTTTTGTGTACACCGTAATGTCATTTTTCTCGGGTTAGGGCCCACCACATGACATTACGGTGTAGACAAACCCGTTTCGCGAGCTTCTCGTGTTACTTGTGCTACGCGTGCTGGAGCACGACTTGCCCGCTACAGGATACATGGAAACTCATTAAGTTAGGCGCTCATATACAGTAAAGATTATATTGTATCTGATCCAAGTCGAATCTTGCAACTTCACCAAAGTACGTGTACTTTCACTTATGCGATTACACTATCGCGATTACGCGAAGATTTGCGTTGTCGCGACATGTCTGGCCAAACGATTCGTCCTATCGCGAATCATCTTCTCGAATACGAAAGCACTTCGCGCGGCTGTCGGTAAATTGCCGCACATCAAAGGGTTTTATCGCGAAAAAGTTCGTGCGGTGGGCTACACTTCGCGCGCTTAGTTGACTGCGAGACGCCGAGCGATTTGAATGTGTTTCATGTTCTGATTCGGGTTAAATATGAATTAGAGTAATGATTGGATTTCTTGGAGTTCTTTTATCTTTTATTTATTTTATTCAAATAATAAACACGAAGAAAAAAAATATATGCCTATAGATTTGCCGCTTTAGTTTTATACTTTATTATTATAAACAATTAATATTAGTACTTAATATTTATTTTTAAAAAGCCAACAAAATAAATAATGTGTGTTTTCTTTTAAGACGGCATCCTCGGTGGATAACTGTAATTGAGCTAATTATTAGAATTTAGATTAAAGTACTAGTTTGTAATAGGTTATTGTTATCCTGAATGAATAAATAAATGTAATAAAGCACGACCGCCTCTTCTATTTTTACCCTCGAAACGAATTATCGCGACGTTTTAGATTATCGCGACGAAGCGAAGTTCTTTTTGGTGTGGCCAAGCACTTCGTAGTAGATCGAACACGAAGTTTTATCGTGACAACGCGGACACGAATCTTCGCCTACAAGTGTGGCCGTAGCATTAAAAAGAGTCGGCAAAACTCATGTATAAAACTCTATTGGGAAATAAAAAAAATATTGCTATCTCACATTGTCTATAATAACATGTCGACGTCAGTACCAGCAAAATACTCTTTTAAAGCTTAAATTATGAAGGTAGCACACAGGCGCTCAAGTGGCCATGACGGTGGCGCGGGCACGCGTTTATGAACATTTATACGGACACACGGACTATGGGGATGGTCAATTTTGCTGGTGTACTCTAATAGGTGGTAGGCCCGTATGGGTCTTCTAGGTAGGCATGTACCACCGCCTTTCCTTTTTTGCCCGTGAAACAGTTTGCTGTGTTTCGGCTTGTAGTAGTAGGCAGTGTAGCCAGGGTTGGCATTTCACCTTACGCCTCAGGATGACAACGCACATGCAATACCAAATGATGTTTTCTTGTTGTTTTATTCAGGTTATCTATACTTTAGAGGACGGTCGCCAATAAAATTTCTACACGGCGGGGCGTCTCAGCTTGCTGGTCATTTAGTAAGAACTATGCATCTACTTACTTATTGATTAATTATATGTTGCCGCAGGTTCCTTGGTCTTGTCACGGCGGTCGGGCCGGACCTCTCGCTTCCCGGCGTGGTAAATGCCATGCTGGGGAGCGAAGAGGCTTGGGCGGCGGTCGCCTCCTTCTGTGAAGATGTCATGTCACAGAAGGAGGTGGCGGAGCGCGCGCGTGAGGACGGTCCTGACGCACCAGCGATCCGCCGGCGGAGGAGGGGCAGGAGAAGGCGGACGCATAACCGCCCCTCCTCCACCCCACGGTGAAGAGCAGCCTGTCGATTCTGTAACAAAACTCGCACCTCACTTCGCAAGTCACTTCGAATTCAACTGCCAAATAGAGCAAAAAATGTATGAAAATTTGACAGTTGAATTCGAAGTGACTTGCGAAGTGAGGTGCGAGATTCGTTACAGAATCGCACCCCAGCTCTGCATTGCACTGCTCATCACCTCGTCGTAGGGGGTGGCCGAATACTCACGGTCACCCTCCGGCCCCCTCCCTGTTCCTGGAGGGGGCGTGAAGGGCCCGCCGTCTAGGCGGGCAATCGCCGGTGGGGGACTGGAAGTAGAGGCTCTGCCAGTTTCCCAGTCCTCCAACCACAAAAGGCGATGAAGGAGTGCCGCTGGGTCGTTTTAGTGGGTAGACCCGGGAACCGTTCCCGGGGAGTCCCACATACCCCTCCTGTCCCCCGACGGGAGGGCATGCGTAAGGCATTTTTTCCCAGTGTAAAAAAAAAAGGTTCCTTGGTCAGCACTGTTGACAAGAATATAATGTCCAACCTCGTGTAGTCAATTGGACAATGTCGAATGGTCCCTTCTGGGAACTACTGAGATTTTCATCGTACTGTGTACCGGCGTGTATTTTGTTGTTGGCGATATCTCATGAACTCTGTTTCGACTGAGAAATACAGGGATAGAGATACGACCTTTGTGCGAGGAAAAAGACAACAATACGCACGCGTTCGCAACGTCAGCGACAGATTGGAAATTATTTATTTATTAAAATAAACTTCTTGCTATTATTGGCCAATAAACTTTGCCCTATCTCAGTTGCTCTTGTATTTATCAACTTTTAACCTCAGGTCAGGTGTCCTGAAAATGTAAATTCATTGGCGATGTACATGGCCACTAACAACCTTGAGCCTCTACAATTGCGTCGAGACATTGCGTCGCTTAGCGCTTTTTATCGGCTACTTATATCACGGGAGAGTGCTCTGAAGAGCTTTGCGACTTTATCCCACCTTCGCTCTTCCTGCTCAGGGGCACGTGTGCCGGTCTTCGGAGTCATCTGTCACTGTATCCACCTCAACATCACGCACAAATAAATTTAGTGCCTCGTTTCTTTGTCGTACTTCCATAACTTGGAATTCTTTGCCAGTAAATGTATTCCATCCTTCCTATAACATGGGTTCCTTCAAGAGAGGCTTGAAAAAGCACATTTTGGGCCAGCAAGGTTGATACGGCTAGAGCAGTGTCTAAACTGCACTAGCTGTCTTCGCATATGGACTCTTCTTACCGCTTCACATCAGGTGGTATTGGGTCAATTGCCGTGCTTTGTATAAAAAAAATCAGGAGTAAAATTAACCCGTTATAGCCTACATGCTAAGAATGAAATACGGTCAAAAGTGATTTTCATAGCAGGCATTTCAGATTTCGGAGATTTCATATTTTTTTTTTTTTACCACTAAGGTGGCAATCAAGCATACGGCCCACCTGATGGTAAGCGGTTGCCGTTTAGTTTGCCAGCCATCACAACTGTATGCAGCGCACAACACACAAGATGGCGTCGATTTTACAGAGCACCCCGTCTAAATTTGGCTCTCGAGAGAGGTGCCACGAATATCGAGTAACTGGCGTTTTGCAGGTGTTTTACTAAGGGAACTTTCGGAAGTAGAAAAATTATGCGGAATATATTTTTGTCGCAGCACTGGGTCTGTCCACAGCTTTTTGTAAACTTTTAAGAGTGCCTAGTTTATTTACAAACTTTACAGTATTGATATAAAAAAATATAGAAAAGACAACCGAAAATAGCTGCAAATACACAGCATAAAATAACTTTTTTATGTTTATGATCAAACGTTTGATTCGATTTCGCTTGAATGAGTTTTATTTTTCAGCAAAGGTTTACGTTGTAAATAAATGCTGTGAGATAGCATTTGTGTGTACGTTTGCCTTCGTGAGCGTAAATATTTTTTTATCTTATTTAAGCAAACAAAGTTCATTTTGATAGTTTTTCACGTCCTTTTTTAAGCGCAGGGCTTACAGAAGCACTTTAACATTGACATGCTCCAATCTAATATACCATAATAATATTATAATTCACAATAATTACTATGTTACAAAATCTAACAGCAGTTCGATTGAAGGCTTGCAGCTATACGATTCTTTAAAGTCTGCAGCCTTAAATTCGTGTTTGTAGCGTGCGTAACTTTTAGCGTTTGTTTGACAACAATTTAACAACCGTTGGCGACACTAGCATTTCGACGACGAGCACTGCGTGAGCCGGAACTAAAAAAATGTTTATTTTTATATCTTTATGTAAAAGTCAATCAAATATTGAAAGAAGTCATTATGTTACATTTTAAGTACAAGTAAAAGTAAATCGAAAAAAATATCGATTGTACTTCATGATGTCTAATCTCTAAACAGCGTTAAACATACACAGCCAAGAGGTTGATGTAGAGATTAGTAAATGCGCTTACGCGCAGCGCTGTGCTCTAACATCAAAATCAATGGCGGCTCGTCGTCTTGTCAGTCGTCAAGCTCGAAGTCAAATATTTCTGTTAGTGAATGACACTGCTGAATTGTGTTAATGGAGCTTGGTATTGCTTAGAGTTATTTGTCCCTGGTAAAAAACCTACTTGGGTTTTTAAAATTTTAAAGAGCTCATACTCAGTGCCCTATATCAAACATTGTTTTAACTTATCGTAAGCCATGACCAAATCCCAGTGCACTTAGACCCGTAGGGATCTTTTCTGCCTCCCCTGCGTTTACTCTTCCTGTGTTAGAATATAGATGCCATAAGCCTTACTGTATCTCTGGGCAGAAAGACCCGGTCGTCCTCTGGGTTCAGATATGCCATCTCTAGAAGGCTCATTCTGGTTTCAGGGCATCACAATGACACAAGAGATGCGTCATTGATTCCTGACGCTCACCACATGCTCGACAAATTTGTATTGGGGAGAGTTGCATTTTGTGTAGCATGTGGTGGCCGAAATGCCCTTTGAGCGTTCCAATTAAGAAGCGTAGCTTGTGTTCTACTGTTTAGCTAGATGTAAACTCAATCTTTCTATTTCCTAGGAAGGATTTGCAGTGTTTTAATACCAGTATTTATTAACATTCTGCCTTATGACAGTTTTTGACATGCTCTGTAATGGTTGTGTTTATGAAACCTTGTGAAAGTGCGAGAAGACCCGACAAACCAGACAAAATTAAAATTTAACTGTCCATGTCATATCATGTCATCTGGGTGCTAGTTAGACATGGGTCTCTCCCTTTCGACCAGCAGGGGCTAAATAGGTCATCAGCTATCTTTTTTCGGTCATGATGTCCATGGTTTTGATCATAAATATTTACCGATTTACCCCTCTCCAATACCTACCAGTCTAAAATAAATTTATTGACTTCCATAGTAATATTGTCTGTCTGTTAGCTTTTAATGCTTTAGCAGCAAAACCGATTTAGATGAAACTTAATACGGAGATTGCTTAAGGCTCAGGGAAAGACATAGGATACTTTTTGGAGTGGTAACCGTCATCCAAGCAGGCTGAGCCGCAGGCGAACATTAGTTGATGATGAAAGCACCAGTAAGGTAAAAGTCGAAAAGGGTGAATGTGCCGTATTCACCCTTTTAGAGTTTCAGCTCATTGTCTAGTGACTCTAGAGCTAAAAGAACATCTCAAATTACTAAAAGCATCTCCTCGTATTTCGATTCCAATATTAAATTCAAAACATCGAAACAATAAGCGAATTATCTTCGAATTCCATTGAAATGTGAGACAATCATTGGAAAAAATTATAATATTAGGTGTGTATCAAATTGCCGTTTCGCATGAAGTATTTTGTGCAAACTGAAATGACCATTTTAAATTAATGTTTACCTAGTATAAAACCGTTTATATTCAAAGTGCAATAACACAAGCAGGATTTTACGAATGGAAATATAAGTTGTTAAAATTTATTACTTGAAAATAAAACAACACCTGCAATATCAAGTGATTTTTCCTTGTTATTTATTCTATATATCTGTCGTCATATATCTATAGGCGGCGGTAACCGCTTACAGGTGGGCCGACATAAGTAATTATTATATTTTAACACCCGAATAATTTTATTACCTTCGACATTGTACATACTGGCATATAACTTAAAACATTCATCACTTATATCCTCAGCAGCTCGGTGAGAGCAGTCACCTGCATTGTTGGAGGTCGCGGGTTTGTGTACCCCTATTTTCTCATGAAGGTCATCAAAAAAAAACGAGTGATCGAAAATACAAATCAAATATTCATCGCTTATGATATATTATTATCATTACAGGTCTTACAACTTAATAAATCTTTTCGAGTATAGCAAAAAAAAACTATCATCAGAATCATTATCATATCAACCAAGAGACGCCCACTGCTGGGCATAGGCCCCCGTCAAGGATCCAAAAACCAATCGGTCCTGCGCTGCCTTCATCCATCGGTTTCCCGCGACCTTCACCAGATCGTTGGTCCAACTTGTGGGCGGCCTACCAACGCTGCGTTTCCCGGTCGCGGCCGCCACTTTTTGGACCTTTCTGCGCCAACGGCCATCAGTCCACCTTGCAATGTGGCCTGCCCACTGCCACCTGAGGCTCTCAATTCTTTAGGCTGTGTTAGCAACCTTAGTTCTCCTGCGGATCACATCATTTCTGATTTGATCATTCGATCATCCCTCTCCGCCGCCCTTTGGGTGACTTAAAACCTCAAACTATATAATATAATGAACATCAGACCATCATCATCAACAGCCTATATACGTCCCACTGCTGGGCACAGGCCATCTTACATGAGAGAAACACATGAGGAGTTTGGGCCATAACACCACCACGCTGGCCCAATGCGGGTTGGTGGGTTAAAGCGTTTGCAGGAACAACCGGGACCAACGGCTTGACGTGCCTTCTGAAGCACGAAGGAACTCGAGATAAGAAACTTTGATTGACCCATCCCAGGATCGACCATGGCGAGAGTTGCTTTGTTTTTCGTATCGATACTAAAACGCTCAAACCAATACTCCATCGAACTGCTCAGACCATAAGTTACATCAAAAATAAAAAGTTAAATAAAATTCTATTCAATTAGATCGTGTTTTTAATATTTGTATAATTACTAGATTTTTTTTGCCTGTTAATTATTAAAGGCACTTCCCTAAGTAGTCTGTGAAGCACCCACTTAACAGACACAATAGTTTTTTTTTATTATTTCTTTATTCATTCATTTCTTTATTTATTCATCATTGTGTGTGAGGCCTTCGAGCTTGTTAGGGAATAAGGTTAAAAGCAATAAGGATAAGTTGTCAAAAAGGATCACTTACTAAAGCTGATGTCTGTATTCACTGTGAGATTTCGTGCTCACGCGCCGCATACCGTCTGTTTGGGGGAGATAACGGGAATTAAGAGCAGGTAATTAATATTGTACGGATTGTGGTGACTATTCTTTGTTATGAGGCACTTGTATTTAGAAGATGGCAAAGATCGTTCATAGTTTATTTCATCATCATCATTCATATCAGCCGAGAGACGCCCGCTGCTGGACATAAGCTTCCCCCAAGCTGATTGGTCCTGCGCTGCCCACTTCCATAGTTTGTTTAATTAGTCTTTATGTCACAAATGTACCAAGAAAGGCATTATCAACCTGTCAATCTGTAGAAAAGGAAGAAAAGGCATGTATGGATACTATTGGATACATCGGGGAATTTCGTGACATTTCTATGAAATAATGCAGCCAAATTTACATTATTTTAATACAAATGTCAGGAAATTATTAAACGAATAAGATGTTTTTGAAAGTGGCAAACCTTTTCCATGAACTAATATAGCATGTTCTAATTTATTGTCGTATTGACGGCAGCATCCGGTATACAATTGCGAGTCACCAATAAGCGTTTTCCGTAGCCTATGGACGCTTGTAACATCAGAAGCATATCACTAAAAAGCTGCCAAGCCCCTTAATCCTTATTCACGCCCTTTTGAAAAAGCCATACCGCATTCGTTTGAGAAAACCTTCGCAGGGAGTTTCACAAAAAAAAAACTGAAATCGTACTTTACGTGACCACTTTGGTTCTAACGTGTGAACTCTGCCGATGGCGAGTGGTGCAATGATGGAAAGAGGCCGCGGACATCATATCAAATAATTCCTCAGAACCTATGATCTGAGCTCAGAACTAATCCCGTTGTAGCATAAGGAGGCATAATCTCTCCATAGACTTAAACCCACTTATTATAAAACGCGGACTAAAGTTAGTCCTGGTCTAAAACAGATGCTGTCACTTATATTTGTAAAAAGAAAGACAGTAACAGCATTAGTTTTAGACCAGTACTAACTTTAGTCCGTGTTTTATAATATGGGGGAAAGAGTTCTATACGTTCCTCTATTGGTCCTAGAAGAGTATAGGTAAAAGACTTACCTAAATAAAATTTCCGTTTTAGCATTTGAGGTTCCCGGTAATGGAACCCGTAACTTGTCACACTATGTGGCGGAGCGTTATTACAAGCCGCAGAATTGCCAATTATATTTTATATCGTAACATTTCGTTCCACTCGTGATTTCCCTAAATCTATACTGAAGGTAGCGAAAGCGTTTACTAGCGTGATTTTAACAGAGTTATTTGGAAGTTATTCAGAATTATACTCACTAAATTTACATTTAAACATAGTCCGCATCCAAAAGATATCAACGACTTTGAACTCTATCGCATTGCCATAAGACACAACGTACCTATACCGACTGTACTCTACATCTATTTTTATTACAATATTTTTGTTAGGCGTGAAAAATCGCCGCACCTTCCTCTCAGGACAACGAACTTCCGCAAGGCTGTTTTGGTGACGGTTTCTATGTAGTTCCTTTGAGTCAGATCGCAGCACATCTCCATACCGAGCAAGTTGATGGGTCCCCGAGCCGAAAGAGTACCCTGAAGGGAGGGAAGGGGACGGCGGCATTTTGGCTGTATAAACGCACATTCAGGCACAAAGCCAGGTAAGTATATACTTGCAATTTTTTAGCATTGGACTCAACATTGATAAGAAAAAGACAACACTACAATAAGTTGACTTTTAGATGCGTGTGCGGTATGCATTTGAAAGTGCCTGGTATTAAGTAATTCTAAAATTGTTTTTGATCTTTACTCTTCGTTTTTTTTTATCTTAACGGAGTAACTCTTAGCCTTCATCTCACCTGATGGTAAGTGAAGATAAGGCCGACGACTGAAGCGAGCTACACCCGGATTCCTCAACCACAGAGGAACTGGCTATCTTACCTCTAACTGCCGGAACACAACAATGCCGTTAATATTATGCTATGGCGGCAGACTTAGGTAAGATGGTGGTAGCTAGCCAGACAGACTTAGAAAAGCCCTACCACCAACCAAACCAAGCAGAAAATTTCTGCACCCACGTATTCGTCTCTATATCTAAAGTAGGTGGTCTCAACCACTAGACAACAGAGGCGGTTCAATGATTTGGTGAAACCAGCCACATCCCAAAATCACCATTTACAGTTCACCATAGAAGGTTCTTCTCGATGTTTCTAGCCGTGTGGTGTGATATCAGCCTTACGCCTTCAAATTAAATCAAGGGCAACGGGTCCAAATGTCCCGTTTCATGGCTGGGTATACTTGACCCATATTTGGATTGCTTTGTATCCGTTGAAGTTATCATTTTCGTGCATTTCGTTATAAATTGTACTGTTGACAGTCGAGCTTTATGATAAAACGGGAAAACTTGTTTATTAATAACTAAACAGAAAAACTTTTATAATTAAAAAACGTTGTATGTGTATTTTGCCTATGTGTATGCATATTTTTTTACCAGCATATTTTATCAGTCAATCTTTGATGGGTACTCAATTGGTACTCAAATTAAGGTGTCTGTCAGGTAGAATGAAAGGCCAAGGGTAAGGGGTGTTGCTTAGCAAATCCGTACACTTTTTACCTAAGTTGTTTGGCATGTTTAGATATGTATTATAAATAAGATGGGCATCATTTAACTTTTCACCCGTCTTAATTCGACTGGCGGGGTCTACAAAACTTGTGATAACTGTTAGCATATGTTGTTTTTGGTGGTTCACAGATTCATTTTTGAGGTTTTAGCAGCATCAAGTGACGTCTCCTCCATATTTTGTTTCCTTGATTCCTTTATATTTTTACAGGTATTCGACCATCAAAATAAACCACTCTTATTACTAGGGGTGAAATATTGACAAACAAAATTCAGCTGTTCCATACAAAACAGGTGTCAAACACCTCTATAAATTATTGCGCTCTCCTGATATAAGATTGGTAGTGCTCCTCTTTTGTTATCTAGTTCCATTGAAAACCAGCGCTGCGATATTCCATCATCCCAGTATAAAGCTGACTAAATGGTGCTCATTTGGTTACTTAAATATGGTAGATTCTACTTTGTGATTTAACCAATAATAATTTTTCATTCTTTATTCATCTGCTTGTTTTGAAACGTCGTGTCACTAGGCCTTTATGAATATTTATCATAGCAAGAAACACGTGTAACTTACGTCCAGTGCCACAAGAAACCATTTCATGAAAGGTAGACTTATAGATTTTTCAAGATTGTTAGCCTCGAATCCATTGTGAAAGTTTCTTAAAATTATAATGGTTTTGCGATCTAACCTTCGTTCATTGTGCCTTCTTCCATTCATACTCTAAGCGTTTACGAGAATCTAATGTTTCTGCCATGCCATATAAGCTGTGGGCGAAATGTGACAGGAATTTTAATGAAAATATAGTATTGTGTGATAAAACGTGAAAAAGAAAAACCGGAGTCCGAAGCTTTGTCAGCCCGAGTGAGTAGTCATATTTAATTTTCCCCTTATCTGTCATTCCCTTTTTTGCGCGGGAGATCTTTCATCCAATTACGTTGCATTATAATTTTTCCCTCACAACAGGTAGGTGGCCCTACAGTAGCTTTAGTAGGAAACGAATCGATAAGAATGGAATAAAACAACTCGTACAAATCGATTATTTTAACCAATATTATTAAAATTTTGTGCAATCTTTAAGTAAATTCATGACAATTGTAAAAGCCTATAGGAATTCACATCATATGTATTATCAAGCTGATTATGTCATTGTTTTCATAAACAACTACGTAATCGCAGACAATAGGGTGTCTGGTACCTGTAGACAATGGCTTGATCATGTCTGTTTTGCTTGAAATATAGATCGTGTGGAGAGAATAAGGTCACGTAAGAGTAACGAGGTAATTCATTTATGTAAATAAAGTTCAGTTTACATATTCAAAAGATTTGGCTTGTTTGCCACTAAAAAACTAATAGAACATAAATATTTAAGTGCTTTTAATACATATTTCAATAGCGCCTTTTTAAATTTATGTTTGCTATTAAAACGCGCACGCAGTATTATACATCTGGTGCTTAACAACAAAATAATATTATTATTATACTGTTTTCTAGCAAATCTGTTGACAAACGTTGTATGACACACGTGAGGAAATTAGTATTTACAATCTCGTGACTATGGTATTCCCTTGACTTTGTCTCGGACTTACATTTGTCTACTCGTTTGTAAAAACCAACTTACTGCACTAGTATCATAAATTATTATTTTATGATATAAGTACCTAACATAAGCTTAAATATATTTTTTATTTTAGTGTTATGAAGTAGGTTTATTATTTTTAAACTACTTTTTTTTAAATGAGAAATGATTATTTTAATGGCACTTATCTTTTAATTTAATTTTGCCGTAGATGAGATGGTTTCATTTTGCACTTACTAAAGTACACTCACGCACAAAAGTGCTTTGTAATGAGTTAAGTTTTAATGACACCTACGCTTTACTCTTAAGGAAAGTTCGGTCCCCATTGAGGTTAATTAGTTATATCACTTTTATTCTAGGCACGACCTTCGTAGTATATTTTCTTTAATACATGTTACCGCAGCCTATAGTAATGACTCCGCAAGATGTTGACGCAGAGAGGCGTGAATCGAGGAATATTCAGATCTTTTTTCTTTCCACTTTTGTTTTCAACAACGCCACCTCGATGAGCTCTACACCCTTATTCACAACGTTGGAAAACAGTTGGATCTCGCAAACTCTATTCCTAACACTTTTCATCGCGGCAAGTTAAAGCGAAATGGGATGTTAGATATCGTATGAAATCCGTTTTCTGCCTACTTCCGACGGTTTTGAATAAGAGTGCAGGCGATTTAACTCACCGCTCGGAACACAACAATATAAAGTAAAAAGTCAAGTAAATTTTTCTAGTTTTACATTTTAATTTCTAAATACAAAGTAATGTTCGTTGGCGATATTCTTAGTATAACCTTTGAAAAAGATAAGGGCAATATTTGTGTCTATGTGTGTATCGATTAAGGGTTTATTTAAGCTGATTTCACCATTAAACCACAGTTACCGTTAATCTTGTGGTGGCTGGATGAGGAAAATGGGAGCGCCAAAATATTGGAAATGAACAAACCGATTCTACTTAGATTTTACATGCTTAAGCTTGTAACATTTTATTAGAATCGGTTGCATAAGCAAATCAGGGTAGTTTAAATAGCTGTCAGTGGATTTTTCTAAAAACAGTATTATAGTTGAGTAATATGAAGTTTTGGTTTTTCATATTAACCAAAAATTGCCAATAAGTTGCCAATAAGTCGTCTGATATATTTTCTAGCCTGACCTACTTATGTCTGGACTCAAGAGTTTGTAAAAAAACCGTGCGACGTAAACGATCTCAATTCCCCACCACCCACTTGTGACGCGATATGGAATCCTCATTATACATCAATGGGGTGTGGATCATATGTCGTTCTTAGCAAAAAAAACTATTTTGATTCCACTTACGTGTGCGATGATACCTCTAATATTATTCATAAAATTCATCTATTATTCAAAGTATAAAAATATGCGTATAAAAGTTTGATTCAAGTCCCCCACGTTGACTGCGATATATGAGTTATTTTTGAGTGTGAGTCACGGAAACTAACATTTCGACAGTATTAAAATTTCATATGGGAAAATTCATATTCCGAATGTTGCACGTTTGATCCCCCCGCTGTTTCTTTGGTATTATTTTCTTAGACTAGAGTAACGTAAAAGTTTTGTTTTGTAAGGATAAATTATTAATATGGCCATTTTGACACAAAGGTGTTTAATTCGTCATTCAGCTGGAATAATGGTTAAGTAAATATAAGTTAAAGCTGCCTCCTCCCGCATAGGTGTACTGGCACAACCACTAGGCTGTGCAAGCCAGACTCGGTCGGCTATTATGCCCAGGGTCCTAAAAATGGCCGGCAATGTGGAGGCGGCTAAAACATGTGTTTCAACCTGCACTGGGTGTCTTCGCATATAGACTCTTCTTACCGATTCACATCAGGTGGTGTTGAGTCATTTGCCGTGTCGTGTATAAAAAAATGCACAGGCACGGGTGCGGATTAAGGCGCCCAAATTGCGGCATCTTGCGCTTGATGCGTCGGCGGGGATCGGAGGAAGTTCTCGGTCACGCTCCACCATTCTGCTCATAACCTTCTTACGAAAAATGAGGATTGCTTGCCACGACCTGTCACAGTCAACCTATGGCAATGACGGTAGAGAGGGTACCCACTTATGGTCAGTATCCTCCCCCCGTGGAAGGCACACCTCGAGCTCGTGCTGCGCTTCCTCGTCTCCTCGTCGAGGCAAAGAAAGGTTACCCATCTCAAGTCCTCGGTAGCTCAAAAATCAGAGCAGTTAACGGGATTAGTAAAGGTCGCGGATTCCATACCTAGCCGTATTTTTTTATAACTACAAAGTACGGCAAATGACCCAACACATGATGAGAAGCGATATGCGATGACAGCTGGTACAGTTTAGACACTGCTCTAGCCGCCTCCACCTTGCTGGCTAAAAATCTGCTTTTTCACGCCTTTTTTGAAGAAACCCATGTTATAGGAATAGGAACACATGTGCTGGTAGAGAATTCCAAGTTCTGGAAGTACGACAAAGAAACGAGTACTAAATTCTATAGAAATTATTTTGGAATCCTCAAAAGTACTTTCTTTTCTTTTTAATTTGTATGTCCTGCCTAAAGACTAGTTCATGGTAACCACAACCACTACCGTCTCACTTGAACGTTCTCATCCGGGGTGAGAGGCGCGACACGGCAATTGTCAAGACTATTGCTCTCTACCTGATCGATTTTAAGTAAAACCTAGCTTCCTCCCGCGACTTCGTCTGCGTTATTCCATGGGATTGTATTCCTGGGAGAAAAGATATCCTGTTTTAATCTGGATTATAACTAGCTGACCCCGCAAACGTTGTTTCGTCATAAAAAAATGTCTAAAATTAATTAAAAAAATAGATAGTAGGCGATTCTCAGACCTACTGAATATACAAATAAAATATCATGAGAATCGGTTAAGCCGTAATGGTAACTTAAACTGTGAGTCGAGAATTTTATATATAAGATATTATATTATCTCTTCGCTAAATATCTTAAAATAATATATCCGTTCAGCCTTTCTGGCGTGATTGACTACCAAATGTGAATCTATCCAAACTTTCGCAACCATAATATTACTAGTGTCCGCCCGCGGCACCGCCCGTTATCGTTGCAAACAATAATGCATGTCCTTCGTGCATGACGGTGTTAAATTATCTCCATACCGAATTTCAGACTGACAAAATGACAAAATAACAATATATATATTCTTTATTGCACAGAAGTGACAAATTGATGTGCATACATATTCTGTCTCTTATCTCAATGTAATAGGGATTTAAATTAAATAAAATAATCTTGTAGAAAATTGAAGCCAAATATCAGTTACATCGCCAGAGCAGACTGTGGAACAGGGTCTTCTCTCCATGCTCTCTAACTGTCACAATAACGCTTTCTTTCATCATCATCATCATCATCACCAGCCTATAAACATCCCACTGTTGGGCTCAGGTCTTCCTACACGGGAGAAACACATGAGGAGCTTGGGCCATAACACCACCACGCTGGCCCTATGCAGGTTGGTAGGTTAAAGCGGTTGCAGTAACAACCGGGACCAACGGCTTAACGTGCCTTCCGAAGCACGGAGGAGCTCGAGATTAGAAATTTTTGTTGACCCATCCCGGACCGACCATGGCGAAAGTTGCTTTGTTTTCGTAATCGAAACCAGAGCGCTCAAACCACCACGCCACCGAGCTCCTCACCCTTCTTTACAAACTCTTTTACAAAGCTCTCTCTAAAAATACGGTAACCACTAACCACCAGGCTGGCCGTATGCTTATTTGCCATCAGTATAAGCCATTCTTGCCATGTAATTTATCTACAGTTCGAGCGTAGTCAACACAAACATATCTGTCTCTCTCCCTCCTCATTTTGTTGACAGATTTAAGCACGACTAATGATTATTCTGTACTTGACAAATCCATTGTATCAGTCACAAAGCACCAGCATTTTATTTTAAGCTCTACCCTCAATGAATACGATTTATTTTACTCCGTTTGGAATGTAATAAAATATTTCAATGGTGCTGAGAAATCGCAGACTTCTTGGAATTCAAATTTAAACTTGTTTGTAAAAAGTAGGCACTAGGTAGGCACTCGATGTTGAAAATTCAATGTTTTGTGACAGATAATAATTGAATTATAAAGAGTGGTTACTTTTCTATGAATTAATTAACAATTTTAGAAAATAATCAAATGAATAGTGAGGCTTAGACTAGCAAGTTCTTGCTGCAAGTTTTGAGACAGAGCTATGCGTAAGAGTGAGAGGTAATTACTTTCCACTCGCTCGTGCATATAGCGCTGTCTCAAAACTTGCAGCACGAACTTGCTAGTCTAAACCATGCTTGATTTGCACACACAGTCCGTTCTGCGTAATTGTTTAATGATATATTGTCTCAGGAAACCTGTAATTGGCTTGTATTAAGTATATCAACTAGGTGGTAGGCCCGTGTGTAGGGTCGTCTGGGTAGGTACCACCGCCTTTCTTATTACAGCCGTGAAACAGTTCGCTGTGTTTCGGATTGAAGTGAAAGGTAGCCAGTGCAATTACTGGGCATGGACGGCATTGACAGGATGACAACGCACCTGCAATATTAAGCGAATTTTCCTTGTTATTGCAGGTGTCTATAGGCGGCGGTTACCGCTTACCATCAGGTGGCCGCTTGTTTGTCATCTAGTAAATAGCTGTTTCTTAAAAATAAATAAATAAAGCTGTAAGTATTGGAAAGTTGCAAAACATTTCTATGAACTAATATGGTCCATGTTTTAATTTATTGTCATATTGCCTTCACCACTGTATATTAAATTGGGTTGAAGTGACCACCATGGCCCAATACAGGTTGGTGGGCTAACGCAGTTGCAGTAGCAACCGGGATCAACGGAACGAAGCACGAAGAAACTCAAGCTCACAACCTTTTCCAACTACAACTGCTGGAACTCCTCACTTCTTTCTCCCACGCACCAAGGCCTGTGCCTAGTAGTGGGACGTATATAATTATAAAGGTTTTACTAATTAATATATATCTAAACTAGAGAAATTTCACGTCCTGAGGCGGGGATCGAACCCGCGACCTTTCGCAATCCGGGCGACTGGTCTAACTAACCATCCGAACTACCCAGGACTTGGGATATCCCTGTGAAATTCTTCTAGTCTAGCTGTGATTTGCGTTATGAGCAACTTAACCGAATCGTAGGTATTTGTTAAAATACTCGTTTCGGATGTTGAAATAGAACATTTTTGACTTGTAGGGTGGACGTTAGCTCATAACGCAAATACAGATAGACTAGAAGAATTTCACAGAGATATCCTGTAGCTCAGATGTTTAGAGCAGTCGCCCGGATTGCAAAAGGTCGCGGGTTCGATCCCCGCCACAGGACGTGAAATTTTTCTAGTTTTGATATATTGAATTAGTAAATAATTTTTCAAACATTTATAATAATGTTAAAATCAAAATTAAGAATATAAAGGTTTTGTTTTCGTAAGAGAGTGAAGAGTGCTCAAGTCGCCTACGCCCACTGAATGCAGTCAGCATCAAAAAGGCATAAATTATTTAAGTCTCCATTACATTGAATATAAATGTACAGATGACAACACATCAAGGGTAACAGTTGCACTACGAAAGCTGTCTCTATTACTAACGGAGTTAGGACGGTCTCAAAGTCTAACTGTTACGCTTGATGTGCTGTCCACAGTCATTTCGCTGCTGCATGCACTCACCCTGCTCCATTTCACTAGAAGATCACCAGACGAGTAAGCTTCCACCTACTCTTGGTTGTACCTTGCCGCACTAAGTGCTTAATTGTCTTCATCTTCTCAATGCGCGTGGCCAAAGATCGCATATATTTTTTTTATACAACTAGATGACAAACAAGCTGACGGCCCACTTATTGGTAAGCGGTTACCGCCGCCTGTAGACACCTGCAATAACGAGGAAAATCACTTGATATTGCAGGTGCGTTGTCATCCTGAGGCCTAAGATGAAATACCGTCCATGCCCAGTAATTACACTGGCTACTTTTGCCTTCAATCTGAAACATAACGAATTGTTTCACGGCTGTAATAAGAAAGGCGGTGGTACCTACCCAGACGAACCTGCATACGGGCCTATCACCTAGTATTATAATACCAAACATTCATCTTCCGGGTAAGCTCGACACATCGTTATTTTCTAACTCATGTTCAGTTATATTGATAACCATTCCAGTGTTTGAGATGTTACAATGACGCAGCAATGGACTTGCAATAGAGTTCTCGGTGTTACTCTACTCGGTCAGTATCACTTTGCTGTCAAAAAAATTAGCGAATAAGCCCTCAGAGCAAGTAAGAAAGTACATTTTAATTTTAAAAAGGAAGAATGGAACATATCGGCCGCGAAATAAAACAAGCGTAACTTGTTTTATTTAGCGCTTTCTTAGCTGATGCGAAAAACTTATAAATAGCCCTTGTTTAATAAGTGTACAAGACAATCTAAATTGAAGTATGAGATCATATTTATTACTTTTGTAATAAACTTCAATTTACTTAAACAGAAACCAAACCTTCACAAAGTCTAATTTACAAAGGAAAATTTATTAATAATCTTGTCAGTTAACTTAAAGTGTAATCTGAAACAAAACCATTTTCTCGGCAAAACCCTTGTTTGAAAGAATTAATTAAATTATCTTCATTAAAAAATACTGTTTCTTTATCTATGACTAGTGGTCACCCGGCTCCGCTCGTGGACATCGATTATTTCGCCAAAAGGTAGCCTATCTCCTTTCTCAGGATGTAATCTATCTACATTCCAAATTTAATCCAAAGCGTTTAAGCAATTTAGGAGTGATAACGAAGCAGCTAGATGAACAATTATATATACAGACGGATATGTCTGTCTGTCTGTATATCTTTTAGACAGTTTTTTTTTTATTATTATTTTTTACACGCACACCTATTATCTAGCCCAAAGTAAGCATCATTAAGAGCTTGTGTTATGGATACTAGATAACGGAGAAATAATGATAAAAATATGTATATAAATATTAGAAATATACTAAATAAACATATAAACATCCATGACTCGTAAACAAATGTTCGTACTCATCATACAAACATTTGTTCCTACCGGGATTCGAACCCGGGACCTCTTGACCGAGTAGCCTGGGGTACAGACCACTCGGCCAGGCGGTCGTCGTTAGTTATACAGACATATAGACAGTTTTGATCACGGTATCGGCACTACTTTAAGAAACTGGGAACCTGGGATTCAGATCGCGATATATCTTCATACCAAGCAAGTTGGTATAGTCAAAACATTTTGTAGGGGGTTGTAAAGGGGAAGGAAGGAAGAAACCAAGGTTGTAGGTACTGAATCGCTGCACGTCACATAACTTGATTCGAATATCAGGAACTTTATCTCACCAATCATTGAAGTTAACACCGCTAGTGATCCGAAATAAGACTCATTATCATTTTTAAACTTTCAGTTAAGGTGAGAAAAAGCTTTTTAATTATTATTGCTTTTTTTTAGCTATTATGGCTTTTCTCACCTTAACTGAAAGTTTAAAAATACTTGTAAAAGTATTCTTTCGGATCACTAGAGGTGTTAACTTCAATGAGTGGTGAGATAAACGTTGTAATAAAAACGTTAAAAAGAGTAGAGAGCGGTATAGACATTAGTAGGTTACACTTGGTGCTCCGGTGGCGTAGTAGTAATCGCGTCTGGCTGGACCGCAAGAGACGTGGGTTCGATTCCCGCCGGGAGCATATAATTTTTTCAATGCTTTTCTTACTTTATTTGTAATTGTTACAATATAATATGCCTTAAACTATCTCATCACCTATGTCACTAACTATGACACTAGTACTACTTTTGATGAAACTCAAATAATCAGCGCTGCCTATAACAGAATCAAATGCAAAGTTGTTCGTAACCCTGAGGGGTTTATCTGTGTGGGCGAGGCATTTGGTTGTACGAGTATATTTAGTTCCTGAATTTAATTTTTATGTAATATTATCTCGTTAAAAGGACTTTGGTTTAAGCAGATAACTATTTAGTTTGATAAAAATATGATACAACTCGTAATTCACCGCCCACTGTCTATTGTATAAGATACATAAACGTAGGCAAAGCAAATGTCAATCTTTATTGAAACAAAAAGTAGACGTAGGTGTAAAGACGAGACATCTGTTTCTATTTTTGCTTTCATGAATTGAGAAAATCAATTATGAAGATTGTACTGTTCCTTTGTCAAAACGATGGAGCTTTAAATAAACTCAGAACTGAATTTCTCTTAAAAAGATTTACAGTTACTTTTGAAAAGGTAAAGAATATGTTTCATTTTCGGCCAAGTGTATGTTGGTACACTGACTCGAAAAATCAAGAAAAATCTGTTGAATCGAATAAAAATGTTATCAAAATCATTGGTCATTTGTTATTCTGCGATACGGTTATATTGCAGGCGATACCACTGCTGACAAAAAACATCTATCAAAAAATGTCACAAAGAACTTAATAAATATAGTACTCCTGATTCATTATGCCTTTAAATATCTGCAGATCCAAGACAAGATAGTTTCAACATGATAAACCTTACTGCCCCCAAGGGTTCCTTAATCCTAATTCAACGGAAGTCAGATGACGCGTCACTGTCTTGTAATGAGAAAAGGATGGAAGAATTCACAATATCCGTACCGTTTGCGTCTGAGAATCGAGAAGATAATTTCATTTTCAGGCGTAGAGGTAAAACCTTTATATACAGGTGGCACATTAGATCGCTCAGTATGGGTAAGTCTGAAGGTGTAAGACATACGAAAATCTCTTCTTAGAAACCATGTCATCGATTTTAGTAATAAGAAAAACTGCATTCATACATTTAAAAAAACGTGTGCTCAGCTCGGTAATCGAACCCGGACGTTTTGAAAAATAAAACTAACACTATTTCTATTTAGATATCGATTGTGTAGGTCTTAGGCAGTAACGTTACTATGAAACATGATGTCTAAAATGAATAAAATGCATTGTTTTCATATCCTTTTATTTATTTTAGTAAGTGTTTGAAATTACCACCATTTTTTCAATACAAATTTCAACTCGTTTAGGTGCGTAAAATTGTCTCTATGGTTGTTTTTAGCTCTTTGCTGGTGTCGCAACTTGTTACATACACTGGTTCCATATTGTAATCTGCGATAATATTATCTATCTATGATTGTAATTGTTTACTTCTATTAATCATACTTACACTAATAATCAATTGAAAAGCCCACTTATAATAAGTATGTAGATACAAAGACGTGATAAACCTCATATGGTGGTAATGGTGGTAATTTTGAACACTTTATGCATTTTATTTATTTTAGTCATTATGTTTCATAGAAACGTTTACTGCTTAAGACCTACGCAATCGATATCTAAATAGAAATAGTGTAAGTTTTATTTTTCAAAACGTCCGGGTTCGATTCCCGAGCTGAGTACATGTTTTTTTTAAATGTGTGAATGCAGTTTTTCTTATTACTATAATCGATGACATGGTTCCTAAGAAGAGATTTTCGCATGTCTTATAGTTCCAGACTTTCCCATACTGACCGATCTAAATGTGCCATCCTGTATGTTTCGGGTATGAAAAATACTGCAACCGCCTTAACCCACCTACCTGCAACTCCTTGTATGCTTCTCTCATGTAGGAAGGCCTAACCACGAAGGAAACCCAGCAGTGGGAAGTATATAGGCTTGTGATGATGATGAAAAATAAGCCGCTTTTTCATGGTTGAGACCGACATCGGCACCCACAGACATTAAAATGAAAATGAAAATGAAAATATCTTTATTCAATTAGGCCCCCAAGAAGCACTTTCGAATCGTCAACAAAAAACCCTTAAGTCTATCACATAAAAATAATATTAACTAACTAACAATTTCATAATGTTTGTCTCTCTGTCTTATCTGGATCTACGTAAGCTAAGAATGTTATGTCAGTCTGTCTATCGGTCTGTCTGTCGGTCCGTCTGTCCGTCAGTCAGTCTGTCTGTCAGTCTGTCTGAATTTACACCGGTTCCAAAAGTTGAACTACCGAGAAGATTCCGGCAACAAACTCGTGTAGTCACTCTTTTCAATCATTAAGTTACAATGTTTAATTACACAGTAATAGTATTTAGCAGCGCAGTGTCGTACAGAGTATAAGAAAAAGGTATATTAAAGTACCAATAGGTACCTAATGATAAGAATATTTACTGTATTTAAAGGCTGCCCGACAATGCACCATCACAATATAGGTATTACAATACACAAAGGTCAACAATTAATATACAAAGACCTAATAAAGCTAAACATCTTTCATTAATTTTAAACACTTGTCTGAGCACGTCATTACAATAATAATTGTACTGTTTTATATATAATATCCTATAATGCCATATACCTCAAAAATCCCTCAAAAATTATACTATTGATGAATATGTAGGTAAATTATTACAAAATCAAGGAAGCTTAGAGATGACCATTTCCACTAGTGGCACCTGTTCACAAGTATGACGCATGTGCCAGCCATCGCTCCGCTCAACCATATCATAGGGAACGGAGCGATTAGTATTGTCAGAAAATATTCGGTAGTAAACTTTTCCTTGCTATTGTCTATAGGCGGCGGTTACCAATTACCAGCAGGTGAGCCTTAAGCTTGCTTGTCATTTAGTTGTATAAAAAATATATATTCGAATATCGGAAACTCTGTCTTCACTTTTTATCGAGTTACGTCAAAGCGAGACGGGATCTGACTTTCCGCATCGAATCCGCGATCCCACAGGTGAGGATAATGTGTGCTGGGGTTTACCAAAAAGGAAATGTTGCGAAAATGTATCTTATTTCATTTATTTATAAAACAGCTGTAACATTATGCTGAGTGGAGACCAATTCAGTGTCAGCTTTTGTTATTTTTAATTTGTATTTTGTTCTTGGCGCTGAAATAGTATTTTTACTTTTGCATTTTAATCCTGAATTTATTTCTCACTAGCTTTTTCCTGTGGGTCCTCCCAGTGGAATTCGGTTATCGCTCCAAAATCATTTGTTCGTCTCAGGGTCTCAAACTATCTCCTTATCAAATTTGATTAAAATCGGTTCAGTGGTTTAGGCGTGAAAGTATAACAAACAAAGAAATTTTCGATTTCAAAATGTTAGAAAATATTAAAAAAATATTTTCTTTATTTATGAATGATACCTAAAATCAGCACGTATTATAGTATGGGATTAAACAGTATAAGGCTAAAAAGAGTTATGAAACATCAGACGTCTGACCCACATACAATATCCACATTATTGCTTGCCCGAGACGTTTCTACTGAGGCTTCTCATGCTATTGTTGGCGAGATATTCTGAGCTAGGCCATCTAGATATAGAAGAGGCTATTTCTAGTATGAGGCAGTGGTCAACATTTTATATAAGTAGGTACCTAATATAAAAGAGAGATCAATCTACAATGTTGACATCTAGAAAAGTTATTTCTTATTTCAGCCGTGAAACAGTTCGCTGTGTTTCGGATTGAAGGGAAAGGTAGCCAGTGTTATTACTGCGCATGGACGGCATTTCATCTTAGGCCTCAGGATGACAACGCACCTGAAATATCAAGTGATTTTCCCTTGTTATTGCAGGTGTCTATAGGCGGCGGTAACCGCTTAGCACCAGAAGTGTAGCTTGCTTGTCAACAAAATTTCTAGACACCCAGTAAAGTCAGTATCAAAAAGATAGAAACGATTTTGGTCTTTAGAGCATTTAATCTAGAGACAGAATTGATACAAAATTTTGCACCTGACCTATAATAGGTGCAATCAATTTGAAGACAGTAAAACAAAGCCTTTTTGGGTCAGTTCGCTCAATTACATCTAATTAAATAGGCACTGAGTAGGCTAGACGGAGCAATAAAGTATAGAGTATTTAAATTCGGCGCGCCTTTATGCTACGGCGTGCTCTACGATATGGCTGCGGCGATATATATACCTACATTTTGATGCATCTTGGCTGAGTTTGGCGCCAAATTTAAAGATGACTGTCTGCATGATATTTATATTCATATTCATATTCTATTCATCATGTTGTAATAAAAACGTCATAAAGCTATGTCAGATTTGTTAGTCGGTTTCCGCGAAATCGTTTTTCCGTGCATTATTGTTCGGCATTCGCGTTTTGCCGCGATCTTTTTGGAGTGATATTGAGTTATTTGCAATAGAGAAAGTCATGGAAGAAAAAAATAATTAAATGAACATTTTGTAAAAATACTGATGATAAATTAATATTATTTTCCGAAGAGACATTTAAAAAGTGTAAAAACATTCTAAAGCAGCGCATAATGCATAACCTAAAATTCAGCAAGCAACGACAACATAGATGATGATTATAAGGATGATGACTTGAATGGACAATATCATGATTGGGCTAATGATGAAAATTCCAATGATTATGACGACTATTACGATGGTTAAAAAATAAATAAATACTATGAGGTTCGTGGGGTGGTTGTGCTGGTCGTCAGCCAACCACGCTCTCAGGGAATAAAAGAAAGAGTCACACCGATCGTTTAAGAGAAACACGTTTACTGGGTAACCAAAACAAGTAAGTAGGTACATACACACTTCACTAGGTACACTTAACTTAACACAATAAACAAAAACACATGCGCCGAATACGGCGTGGTAGAGAAAAGTTAGGAGCAACGCGCGCGCGGATGATTATCAACTCTCAACTAGTAACTACTCTACCGGCGCGCGGAAGCTTACTTGTCCGCAGGACGCGGGCGCTGCGCGCATGCGCGAGACGAAAAACGGTTACGGCGAGGGGGGGGACCCCGCGCGAGAGTGGCGTGATGTCGGCGCGACATCGCGGCTAAACCAAATGATTTGCTATATGCTCCCCCTCTAGACTAGGAAAACGCCCTCGTTCCTGGTCTAGTATCATCATTACATTTCCTACGTTCTAACCTTAGGTGGTCTTCCACGTTTCCTCTTAGGAACTACGGGTTTAGGAAGGACGGCTTTGCTGCCTCGGTAACGGGTAAGATCTTGGGCATGATATCTCCCTATAACAACGTCAGGTTGATCAATACTGGATATGTTGTAAGTAGTAAGGCTAACCTTCTCTGCTATGCGGTACGGTCCATCACGACGTGGGAAAAACTTGGCCGTCAGGTCTTTAGAACCTTTGCTCAGGAGGTGAGACTTTAAAAGAACTAAGTCACCAATCTCGAAGGTATCTGTAGGACGACGCGAAGCATCGGCGTACTGTTTAGCTTTATCCTGATGGATTTCCACACGTTCTCGCACAGCTGATAGTGACTTTAGAAAAGTCATAAGGTAAGGGCTTATTTGCTGGATAAAGTTCTCTTTATTTGAGATGGCACGAAGATCATGAACGACTTCCGTGGGAGACCGCATTTCCCTGCCAAAAGTCAAAAAAGCTGGTGACTTACCTGTAGTGCGACACTTTGCACTATTCAAGGCGAATCGGATCACCGGTAACTTCTCTGGCCACGAGGTGTGGTCCTCTTCCACGAGATGTGCCAACATTGCTTTTAGGTCACGGTTTTTGCGCTCGGCAGGATTCGCTTCTGGGTGGTACAGTGGGACAAAATTTTGTTTGATGCCTAGAACTAGCATGCATTGCCGCATTACAGCAGACACGAACTGGACGCCGTTGTCCGAAATAATCCTGCGAGGTAAACCAAACCGCATAAAATATTCCTCTATAAGGGTGTGAGCACAGGCTTCTGCTGTCGCTTCTTTGAGAGCGTACAGTTCCGTCCACCTGGTAGCCGTATCTTCAACGAGTAAGACCCACCGCTCCCCCTGGTCTCCTTCAGGTAAGGGTCCAAATAAATCTATGGCTAAAACCTCGTTACGCTGATTCATGACCGGTGTCTGAAGTAGACCTTGGGGTTTGGCGTTAGATGCCTTATAACGTTGGCAGTGGATGCAGGCTTTGACATAGTCGGTGATTATTCTCCGCATCCCTGTAAAATAATAAAGCTGTGCCACCTTTTGGTACGTCCTGTCAATGCCTGGATGGCCAGCTGTTGGGGAGTCGTGTAACTCCTTTAATATTTCTGCCACTTGACCGGCAGGAATTACTAACTGAGGGGTTTCAGTGTCAGAGTCCGGATTATAACGGAACAGGACCCCTTGGTCCATTAGGTACCCCCTTTCTAACCACCGTTTAGTAACGAGTTCGTTGGTGTCCTCGAGCTCTTTAATTATCTTTTCCACTTCAGGGTCAGCGAGTTGTCCCTGGCGCAATTCGCTTGGTGTCTTTCTAGGCAGATCGCAGATGACAGAGCAAATACCACAATTCTCACGAGTTTCGGAGGAACAAATGGGTCTGCTTAGCGTGTCTGCCACGACGTTCGCCTTCCCTGGGGTATATTGGAATTGGATGTCAAAAGACTGGAGTCTTAAGGCCCAACGGACCAGCCTTCCTGCTGGCGACTTCAGAGACAACAACCATCTGAGAGGTTGATGGTCACTACCAATGATGACTGGTTGGCCGTCTAGGTAGGGTCGAAAACGCTCGACAGCCCACACTACAGCGAGCGCCTCTCGTTCCGTTGTAGAGTAGTTGCGTTCAGCTGCGTTGAGTAATCGGCTGGCGTATTCGATCAGCCGCTCCTGGTTACCATCACCCTGTAGTAGCACTGCGCCAAGGGCATAGTTACTTGCGTCTGTGCGCAGGACGAATGGCTGAGTAAAATCGGCTTGCACCAGCAAGGGAGCAGAGGTAAGTAGGCGCTTCAGCTCGTCAAATGCTTGGTTTTGGTCAGCACGCCAAGTCCATACTTGATTTTTCCTAGTTAAGCGTGTTAATGGTTCGGCTACTTTAGAGAAGTTCGGTATGAACTTCCTGAACCATGAACAGGTCTGCAGAAAGGTTCTCAGGTGCTTAAGGTTACCTGGTTCCCTCATCTCGAGGACAGCACTAACTTTCTGTGGGTCGGTGGAAATGCCCCGCTGGGTAATCACGTGGCCGAGATATTTGACGCTTTCCCTAGCGAACGCACACTTCTCCCTATTAACATGGAGGTGAAAATCGGCAAGACGTTTGAAAACTGCCTCGAGGTCTTGCAGGTGTTTTTGGAGACCTCCATCTGAGATAACTAAAAGGTCATCTAAATATGCCAGTATGGTTACGTTTTGTAGAGCTGAGCAAGAACGGAGACGATCTATGAGGCGTTGGAATGTCGCCGGTCCGTTTTTCAGTCCGAACGGCATTCTTTTGAAACGGTAAGTACCTAGAGGGCAAGTAAAAGCAGTTTTGTCCCTGTCGGCTTCGTGTACCCTAACCTGCCAGTACGAGGATTTCAGGTCCAAAGTACTCATGAAACAGTCCCGTTTAGTGCTTTGCAGCAGCTCATCGATGCGAGGCATCGGGTAAGTATCGGACTTGGTGATTGCGTTTAAGCGTCTATAGTCGACGCAGAAACGGATACCACCATTGGACTTCGGCACCATCAATGCCGGGGAACACCAAGCCGATTCACAGTCTTCAATTATGTCCTCCCGTAACATCTTATCAATCTCTACCTTCATTTGCTCCTTCTTTGAGGGATTAAGGCGATAAGGCGGCACAGCTATTGGCGGATGCTCACCAGTATCGATATGATGCTCTGCATACGGTGTTGGTCCTCCCCCTGCTCTAAAAATATTCGCGTGCCTGGTAAGGACTTCAGCGAGCGCCTGTCGCTCAGCTGGATTGAGATGACAGCCTTCATCATCCCTAAGGACCTCTGTAGAAGCACAGGACACGGTACGCGAGGTAGGTTCGAACTGAAGATTATACTTTATTAAGTCATTATCACTGAAGTACCAAATATCTTTGTGAAAATCAATCACAACCCTAGCAGCTGTAATAAAATCAATGCCAAGTAAAGTTTCATTGTTCGTAGAGTCGGGAAAGATTAAAAATGGAATCGTAATAAGCGTCTCTTCTAAATTCACGGGTAAAGTGGTCGTAAGCACCTCCATATTCCGGACTACGCCGTCAGCGAGTTTTACTTCCCGCGAAGAAGGATGGAGAGGATGACCCAGACGTAGAAGAAGAGCATATAGTGTATGACCCGCAATGCAGTGCTTGGCGGCCGTATCTATCAGAGCTGTGCCTTTATGATCCAAAATTTTAATATGAAAAATTGGGCGTAAGTCGCGACCTATTGAGCTATCTGCAAAATCAACGTCACGCGCGCGTGCTCCATATTTTCCACCAGACCTTCCATATTCAATACAACAACATTTTATTAAATTGCACTTTTGACATTTTGGTGCGTGCTGAGTATACTGAACATCACTACACTGTGTTACTAAATTCAGATTTTCACAAGATAGAGAATAACTACATTTTTCTGAATTACCCTTACAACAGTTAGGTAAGGTTAGATTATACTGACCTTTATTACACTGTGACACATTATTGTGAATTGTAGATAATTTTGAAAAATTACATTTTTCGAAATTGCACTCACAGTAGTTAAGTAAGGTTGGAGTACACTGATTAGTATTACACTGTGATACAATATTATGATTTACGCAAGATTTAGAAAATTTATAATTTTCAAAGTTACAATTAAGTAAGGATAGACTACACTGATCCTTATTACACTGTGACCCATTATGTGGATTATCACAGGAGTGAGAACAATCACATTTGCCCATAATGGTGCAATTTTGTAAAGATACGTTGCTAATTTCGTCATTACACTGTGTATTATTATTACGATTTCGTTCATCAAATAATATATTTAGTTGCTTCTTTGAAATTTGTGAGCTACAATAATCTTTAGCATCGCGGCTAGAAGTATAAGGTCGTTGCTCCCTATCGCTATCCTCTTTATAGGAAATAGGCATAATAGGTAAGACAGAATTGTGCTCACTACTTTCATAATTATTAATAGGTATTGTATAGTTTAAATGATTATTTGATGGACGAGTACTTTTCTTTATAGTTTTAAAATTAGAGTCTTTAGTGTTTACGTGGTTTAGGTAACCAATTGATTTTGAACACTTAATACGCACTTTACGCGAAAACGACCGGGATACGACACTATAGAATGGCTCAATTTTATCACGCGATGAGTTATCACCGTTATCATCACGCACTGAATAGTTAGTAGGGAACTGGGACTCACCTTGGGTCTGCAACTTACGGCACTGATCTCTGGTGTGTCCAAACCTTTTGCAGTACGTGCAGGTTGGACGCTGCCTTCTTGCGGCAGGGAGAGCGGCGGGTTCCGATAGCGGTTGCGGCGGTTGCGGCGGCGGGGGCAGCGGGGGCTGCCGGGAAGCGGCGTTTATGGGCGCCGGTGCCCGGGTTGCGGCGACCGTAGGCGTTGAATAGCGCGCGGCGGCCGTAATTGGTGGTTGCGGCGCGCGTATGGTGGGTGCCGGTGCCGTCATAATGGGCACCCGGGGTCCGACGTATTTTGTAGTCGCCCGGGGGGCTTTTTGACTATTGCGCGATGTCGGCATACATTTTATTACATCTGCCTCCCCCTGGCTGTCTTCTATATTGCGTGCATGACGCAGTAGGTCTTGAAAAGTGCTGAACTCTTCTCGGCGCAGCCTTTGCCGGATTTTAGTGTGTAGGAGGCCGTACACCATGTCGAGTCTGGCCTTCTCCGACACGTCTCTTTCAGATATTTTAGATAGAAGGGAGCGGCTGCGCGCTACGAACATGTCCGTGTTTTCATTGTACAGCTGCGGGCTTGCGAAAAGTTGTAGGTATATACGGTGTGGTTGGCGTCGGTCTCCGTAGGCACTTATTAAGTTTTCTTTGGCCTCGGACCATGATGTGACGGTGTTCTTAATGCCCTGCCACCACGTGGCCGCATCGCTAGTGAATAAGTACGCGAGACCGCGGACGATGTTAGTGCTGGACACCTGCGCACACTCACTGTACGCCTCTATGGCGTCGATGAACGCTTCCACAGACTCATGCGGCTGGCCGGAAAATTGTGTTTTGCAGCGGGCTAGGGTTCCTTCACCTGGGGCCTGCGTTTGTACCGGCGTCGACGAGTTTGCGCGCGTTACTGATAGTAGAAGGTCTCTAAACGCTTCTGTTTGTGATCTTTGAAGTGATGCGATGATATTTGCTACGTTTTCATTAGAAAACGTCATGCTGCTATTTGAATGAGAAACGGGAACGTCGGCGTCCGGAATGTATTCTTCGGAGCGATCCTGCGTCGACGGCGTGGGCGGTAGAGGGTTGGGTAATGCGGGTTGCGGCTCCGCATCATCTCTATTGCCCCCACTAGCCGTTCTGCTTCTCGTAAGCATTGGGAGTCCACTTAACGTATCGGTGTTTTGAATATAATTAGACACCAGACTGTTTTGCACAGTTTGCACTACAAACTAGTGTCCCATTTAACGTTGGGCGCCACCTATGAGGTTCGTGGGGTGGTTGTGCTGGTCGTCAGCCAACCACGCTCTCAGGGAATAAAAGAAAGAGTCACACCGATCGTTTAAGAGAAACACGTTTACTGGGTAACCAAAACAAGTAAGTAGGTACATACACACTTCACTAGGTACACTTAACTTAACACAATAAACAAAAACACATGCGCCGAATACGGCGTGGTAGAGAAAAGTTAGGAGCAACGCGCGCGCGGATGATTATCAACTCTCAACTAGTAACTACTCTACCGGCGCGCGGAAGCTTACTTGTCCGCAGGACGCGGGCGCTGCGCGCATGCGCGAGACGAAAAACGGTTACGGCGAGGGGGGGGACCCCGCGCGAGAGTGGCGTGATGTCGGCGCGACATCGCGGCTAAACCAAATGATTTGCTATATGCTCCCCCTCTAGACTAGGAAAACGCCCTCGTTCCTGGTCTAGTATCATCATTACATTTCCTACGTTCTAACCTTAGGTGGTCTTCCACGTTTCCTCTTAGGAACTACGGGTTTAGGAAGGACGGCTTTGCTGCCTCGGTAACGGGTAAGATCTTGGGCATGATATCTCCCTATAACAACGTCAGGTTGATCAATACTGGATATGTTGTAAGTAGTAAGGCTAACCTTCTCTGCTATGCGGTACGGTCCATCACGACGTGGGAAACGACGTCCACTCTCGCGCGGGGTCCCCGCGCGAGAGTGGCGTGATGTCGGCGCGACATCGCGGCTAAACCAAATGATTTGCTATAATACTATCTTTTCATAATCATAGTTAATTTTCTTTATTACATTATTTTTCTTATAATTGTTCCAATTGGTACAATTTTATAATTTAAAAAAAAATCTTTGTAAAACAAAATTGCGCCGAACAATTTTTTTTTCCCGAATATATGCAATAAATTAATTTACTTAAATATTAATTAATGATTACTTTAATGTTGAAGTTCGTCTTATTTAAATAGAGATGCAAAAATATGGATTCTAAATATTTAAATATTTTACTCTGAGACGTATTAGTATTTAGTATTTATTTTACTCTAAAGCTCTCGATTGCTCATACTTTTGCCTGAATAATTTTTGTGTTTAGGGGTTGTTTGGTCACTACAATTTGTCTGACTAATGAAATATAACTTTTAAATAGTTACCTTAATAACATATCAAAAAATCAGACATGTAAAAATAAGTAAAGTTCATTTATTTTTTGTGGAGCTTTAAAACGTCTGACAAAAGTTTTGGTCCATGGAAAGTGTCTGGCACTTATGATACTATATTAGAATAATATTCTACAGAACATATATAAAAATCAGCCTTGTAAATTTAAGTTAAGTAACCCCTATTTTTATTTACCTTTCTTCCCTGGTACCTGCCCAGGTGTCGCTGGTCAAGCTCCACAAGCGCGCGGGTATTCAAAGAACATAAGACGCCACTGAGAAACTTAGGTTTCATCTATGTGAAAAAAAGTTATGTCTGGCGGCTCTGGGATCTTACTCTATTACTGCTTCTACTTTGGAATTCTACTTTCAAAAACGTACTTAAAATACAAAGACACTATTGCTGAACAATATCCTAACCTATCAATCCATTTCTTAAAGGATTTGTATAAAAAATCACTAGACGAAAACAACTTGCACCAATCTCTCATGAGTTCAATAAACTTTTTTACAAAGCTTCTCAAGTAGTAAATACACTACAAACAGTCTATTATCCGTAAATCACTCCAAAGGTTTCATTTTTATTTTGTTGAATACCCTCGCGAGATCTCTTCAGGCTTCGAATGAGGTAAGTGTTGTTTTATTTTTGTTTTCCCTCTTACAACCTGTTTGGGAGTCCACTTTGGAATCGGGAACCGTTCCTTTTTTGAACAAAGAGTAACCTCTTTTGATAAAATATTTTATATGTATTTTAGAACTCTTTATATTAATATTGAGAACATTTTGCCACCATAATGGCAATGATAAAGATCTCCGACAAGATTTTTATTAAAGTGATTATAAAATTGCGCCAAAGTAGATCTTGTATTATTATACATTTATTTCATAAATCTACAGCAACTTTTGGTGTAGTCATCAAATAGACGAACAACAATTCACCCATAGATTACGCCTGGATTGCTATTTTGCATTAGGTTCTAAGATATACTTCATCAGCGTCATAAAAGAATGCCATTAGATGATGACTTGAAAATCACGTACAAACGTTACAGAAATCACTGTAACAGCAACCTACATAAATAAATAAAAAATAGGTACTATTAATCCGATCTACAAAATAATTACAAAATTAAAATTTTTAAGTAACCCCCGGCGTCATTAATCATCTATCTAAGACCATCTCATTAAAACTAATTCATAAGGGCCCAAACACGCTATGTCTGCTGTAAGTTTCTGAAGAATTAAGCATTTCGCAGACATTTTGATGGTATAGCATCAGCTCAAAGCTAGTATGTCATGGGAATGTCACCGAAGTGACAGTACATCAAAGGAGATGGAAAGTTTTGGGTCAAAAATGTAATGAGTTGGATATGTCCCAACGTTTAAAAAATTGGTTATATTTTTTAATGTGAAATACCAAAAATCTGCATAATTTGTCAATCTACAAGCGTAGAAATCAGGAAGTGATTATTTTCGTCTAATAATTTTTAATTGAATAACTATGTTATTAATCGTTTATTTATATGAAAAAATCCCTGTATCAAAAATTGTTGTCTACATAGCTATAGTAATTATTATATCACGTACATATCTATATATCTTATGTGTATATTAATAAAAAAATTAAAAATATTGATTTCAATTCGATTAATATCAGTAGTTGGTTGGCATTATGGCTCAATAGGTCTAGATGTCAAGCCGAAAAAATGATATTCAGCTTGGCAGTTCCCTAAACTATCGATACTGTAATCATTGGTATCGAAAAAAGTATCGTGCTCCGAAAAGTATTCAAACAAAAAATCGATACTTCAGCCCGCCTAGCATGACCACCGAAACACAATATGATAAAGCCATTTATTGCTTTGAACTGTCAAAAATCATTGGTTAAACAATGATTTAGGCGGGCAGGGGAATCTGTTATACCTTAGACAGTGTTTTACCTAGGAGTATGACCTGAGTTCTTGTTGTAAAAACCCGTGTTGTGAGACTCCACCGTACAATTTATTGTTACTTTAAATATTACTTTCACCTGAAATTGGCAAAAGGCAAAACCAATAGGGTCGCTAAAGAGCTGTAGGCACAGATAACATACATTTTGATGACTATCGCATGTCTTAAATGTGTTAAACCACACCATGATTTTATGGAAAATAAAGTTAGTTGTCATTGCGCGCCAGTACAGGCCGCTCGTCGTAAACCAGTGTTTTATTTACCAAACCTCCTGATCAATCATAGGACTCTACTATCGTAGAATCTAGTTGTATGACACTTACCCTTAGTGCACCAGCACGAAGCTTACACATTAATATACCAAACCATACAGAGCCATTAATCAAAAATATAGTAGAATAGAGTTGTACATAAAAAAATCTGAATTTTTAACCAATCGCATTTATCACCACCAGCCTATAAACCTTCCACTGCTGGGCACAGGCCTTCCTACATGGAAGAAACACATGAGGAGTTTGGGCCATAACACCACCACGCTGGCCCAATGCGGGTTGGTGGGTTAAAGCGGTTGTAGTAACAACCGGGACCAACGGCTTAACGTACCTTCCGAAGCACGGAGGAGCTCGAGATTATAAATTTTGGTTGACCCATCCCAGGGTCGACCATGGCGAAAGTTGCTTTGTTTTCGTATTCGAAACCACAGCGCTCAAACCAATACGCCACCGAGCTTCACGCATTTATAATAAAAGCTTTTTCTCCCAATTTGAACCTGAGGCCCATGCAAGTGGCACATCGATTGCGCCGTTTCTACAGCGATCAACTTCAAGTCTACCAGGTGAAAAGGCTAACTTAAATTCCCACACTAGATAAAGATTGCAACATAACCTCACTTTCACTAAACCTCCAGTATCTCCGGTTTCAGATTGCCAAAACTTACAAAATTTTCAGAGTACCTACGGATTTTATGTTATAACCATTTAAGTATTTGGCACTATTTTCATATCGTTACATTCTTGGCCCAGATTTGTATGGAATCGTTTAATTCTCCTTTCAAATCAATCGGATTTGTTAAAGTTAGTGAAATCCTATTATTATGTAGAAAATGAGCTGATAGTTTTGGTTTGAGCGCTCTGGTTTCGAATACGAAAACAAAGCAACTTTCGCCATGGTCGACCCTGGGATGGGTCAACCAAAATTTATAATCTCGAGCTCCTCCGTGCTTCGGAAGGCACGTTAAGCCGTTGGTCCCGGTTGTTACTACAACCGCTTTAACCCACCAACCCGCATTGGGCCAGCGTGGTGGTGTTATGGCCCAAACTCCTGATGTGTTTCTTCCATGTAGGAAGGCCTGTGCCCAGCAGTGGGACGTTTATAGGCTGGTGATGATGAGCTGATAGTCATCAAACGCCTGAACTGATCTTCATAAACTATAGCTAAGAACCATCGTAGTCATATCAGCTTTGAAACAAAAAAAAAAAGAAAAGAGATAACACAAACAGAAACACCGTTACACAGATACACAGACAGACACGTCAAACTTATAACACCCCTCTTTTTTCGTCGGGGGTTAATAATATTAGAAATAAAATAAAAACCTAAAACATCATAAGGCGTGTCTGTCGGCTTAGTAATAATAATAATAGACAAAAACCGGCCAAGTACGAGTCGGAATCGCGCACGAGAGGTCCCGCACCATTATCTATGAACAAGCGTCTACCTGTTGCTGTTATTAATATCGAGCAAAAACGGGATTCAATGGATAGCTTTCATAACTTCTTTGTCAACGTCGGTAATAATCTAGCAGGCAAAATCTTACAAAAACTCAATCTAGCACAGGATAGTTTGGTGCAGAATAACAAACACCTACAAATACAATTACAAATTCACTCGTTTTAAACTAGCACGGGAAGTAAAGGCTTAAAGTCACACTACCCATAAGTTTTATACCTTGCCGCTATAGTGATTATAATGTTTGTAGTGTAAGTTTCTTTCTGCAAATATCCTATTTAAGTACCTATTTTATAAGTTAAACATTATAATTATCGTGATGAAAATAAAGTTATCGTTATCCCTTGTAAAGGTACTTCTAAAATAATGCTTCTTACATGATAAATCTGAGATTCGAATCACACCTCGCAGAAAACAATAAATTCAGATTTATATAGAAGAAAGGTTGGATTGTAAGACGTTTGCCCTGTTTCGAGGATTTATTGGTTTAGTGGGCGTTACACAAGTGCTTTACAAAAATTGTTATTTTATTTTTCATACAACAGGGGTGCTGTCCGTATCATTGGCGATGTAGAGGTCACAAACAACCTTGAGCCTCTGCGATTACGTCGGGACGTTGCGTCACTTGCCTTCTATCGGATTTATCACGGAGAGTGCCCTGAAGAGGATTTTAAATTTATCCCACCTTCCCCCTTCCTTCTCAGGAGCACGCGTGCCGGTCTTTGGAGTCATCAATTCATTTTCTCCACGTCCAAAGAAATTCAGTAACTCGTTTCTTTATGGTACTTTCAAAACTTGTAATTCTTTGCCGGCACATGTCTTCCCTCTTTTTTAGAACATCATCATCATCATCACCAGCCTAATACGTCCCACTGCTGGGCACAGGCCTTCCTACATGGGAGAATCACATGAGGAGCTTGGGCCATAATACCACCACGATGGCCCAATGCGGGTTGGTGGGCTAAAGCGGTTGCAGTAACAACCGGGACCAACGGCTTAACGTGCCTTCCGAAGCACGGAGGAGCTCGAGATTATAAATTTGATTGACCCATCCCGGGACCCACCATGGCGAAAGTTGCTTTATTTTCGTTATCGAAACTAGAGCGTTCAAACCAATACGCCACCGAGCTCCTCGCTCCTTAGAACATGGGTTCCTACAAAAGAGGCGTAAAAATACACCTCTTAGGCCAGCGAGGTGGATGCGGCTAGAGCGATGTGTTAGGCTGCACTAGCCGTCTCGTATAAACAATAAACATTGGCAATCGATATTGAGATCGCTGCGAGCGACAAGACCGCCTTTTTAGCAAATTGTGTTTATTTTATCTCCATGATATGTATGTAAATGTGCCAAATAAAGAATTCCTATCTATCTATTGATTTATGCAGCTTAAAATATTTTTTGGGTGACCATCCCTTAATCACTACCGGCTAAGTGTAACGCGTCTTTCTCCTAACCTAAGCTATTTGTGAGCAGTAGCTGTTTTCAATATTTTATGTAAAGTGCTTTATGTCGCGCGTATAGATTCTTTATTTGTTGCGATTTTATTTATGTTAACTTTACAATGATTTTACTACATTCTAACATACGTACTTTTAATTAGAATACAGGCTGTGAGCCCTCGTAAATTAAGGCAGATGACTGTGCTGTGATCCTTTTAAAAATATATTAGAAAACGCGAAAAAAAACATCTATTCCATACAAACAGGTCCTGGCGGTATTGAGTATGAAACAGCAAATTTTCTTTCGCGATTTCAAATTATTCTTCAACAAGTCTTTAATTCGTGTGTGTTGCCAGTGATGACTTACGGAACTGAGACGTGGCCGCTTACAATGGGCCTCATAAGAAGGCTCAATGTCACCCAAAGGGCAATGGAGAGGGCTATGCTCGGGGTTTCTCTGCGTGATCGAATCAGAAATGATGAGATCCGCAGGAGAACTAAGGTCGCTGACAAAGCCCGAAGAATTGCGAGCCTCAAGTGGCAGTGGGCAGGCCACATTGCAAGGAGGACTGACGGCCGTTGGGGCGGAAAAGTCCTCGAGTGGCGGCCGCGTACCGGGAGACGCAGCGTTGGTAGGCCTCCCACAAGGTGGACCGACGAAATGGTGAGGGCCGTGGGAAGCCGATGGATGCGGACAGCGCAGAACCGATCGGTATGGAGATCTTTGGGGGAGGCCTATGCCCAGCAGTGGGCGTCTCTCGGCTGAAATGATGAAGTCGTAACCAGTGTCACCATCACTGCTATCTTTGTTTACGATAGGCTTACAACCTGTATATTACGTCACTGTCTTACTGAATTTGGATGCTCGGAAAAACGCGACGCACGTTAGTGCGAAGGTATGCCATATCGATCAACATGTAATTACTGGGCATGGACGGCATTTCATCTTAGGCCTCAGGATGACAACGCACCTGCAATATCAAGTGCTTTTCCTTGTTATTGCAGGTGTCTATAGGCGACGGTAACCGCTTACCATCAGGTGGGCCGTCAGCTTGTTTGTCATCTAGTTGTATATAAAAAAAAAAAAAGTTCGAATGTTTACCACCGCGCTGCACGTTAGTGCTTTCGCACTTAAAACGACAAACGTTAATTAACTACTTATATGTAGAAACTGAGGAGCTCGGTGGCGTAGTGGTTGGAGCGCTCTGGTTTCGATAACGAAAACAAAGCAACTTTCGCCATGGTCGGTCCCGGGATGGGTCAATCAAATTTATAATCTCGAGCTCCTCCGTGCTTCAGAAAGCACGTTAAGCCGTTGGTCCTGGTTGTTACTGCAACCGTTTCAACCCACCAAACTACATTGGGCCAGCGTGGTGGTGTTATGGCCCAAACTCCTCATGTGTTTCTCCCATGTAGGAAGGCCTGTGCCCAGCAGTGGGACGTATATAGACTGGTGATGATGATGATGATGACATTTCAATATAATTCAACGATACATAACAAATAAGTCACCATAAAAAATTTACATATTCATTCATTCATATAAAATATTAAATTGTCATAAATAATAAAATTAAAATAATCATTAAATAAATAAAATTGAAATAATCATTAAATAAATAAAATTAAAATAATCATTAAATAAATAAAATTTAAATTATCATTAAATATTATTTACACTAGCATAAAACTATTGTGTGTTCTTTACTAACCGATCATAATTTCTCGGAAAAATATTCTTTTAAATCATAGAAACATTCTGCAATCAGTAGTCTTTTCAATTCGATCTCAAATTTACTGCCTTGGAGGGTTTTCAGATAATTCAGTAGATGATTATAGACTTTGATAGCCATAAAATAACAACCATTACGGTAAAGCGCAAGATTGGTCGTGGGCAAGGCCAAATCATTTTCACGGAGAGAGACGTATCGACTCGGTATATCACCAATCCTATTGAAATAGTGAGCATATTTTCTTACAAGTCTACAGAGCTCAAATATATACATGCAAGTTACTGTAAGAACACCGAAGCTAACTACAGACTTAATAGTGATGCTAACAAACAACACTACATAGATCATAGAAACACTACATAGATTAACTTCTTATTTAAACCTTCATTTAAACCAAACATACCAGACAGTTAGGATTTAGATAAGATAAGATAAGATAATCATTTATTCACTGAAAACATGGTATTACAAGATGTTATGGAATATATTTACGTGCACATGTTTTGCTACTATGAATAGCATGCAAATCTTACAAAATAGCATATAACAGATGTCAAATCAAATTTAATTACAATTTAAGTCAATTTCCATAAAATAACTTAATATCAGACATTCGCAATAGAATATATAACATTATAATTAATTGAATTTAGTCAACACAGAATAATCAATCAAATGAGACCCATCTATTTTTACCCATGAAATGCTTAAGATCATAAAAGTTGTTTTTATTTAACCATTTATTTAATTTATTTTTGAATAAATTTCCAGACAGAGCTTTAATGCCGTCAGGAATTCTATTATAAATTTTCACGCACATGGATAAACAACTTTTACCATACTTATCAGATTTAGGAGCATCAATCAAAACCAATCTGTTTGGATCTCTCTGAAGCCTCTGATTTACTTCATGAGCTTTTTTGAAAAGATTCTTATTATTATTGACAAAATTACATACCTCAGATATATACAATGACGGTAACGGTAGTAAGCCAAGACTCTTAAATAGTGGTTCACATGATTCATCAGGCGCCAGTCCACATAGAGCCCTGATGTTTCTCTTTTGAGAAATAAATGCTCTGTTTTTATCAGTACTATTTCCCCACATTACTAGTCCATATCGCAAAATAGACTCTATATATGCATGATAAGACATTATAGCAGTTTTCCTATTTGCGACATTCTTAATACGTTGAAGAGCATAGACAAACTTGTTCATTCTATTACATAAATTGTCAATGTGAATTTTCCAATTTAAATTTTGATCTATTATGACCCCTAAAAATTTTAGATGTGTAACAACACTTTAGGATAGTCCATGGAAATTGGAATCCATATTATACCCATAATATATTATTTCTTTTGTAATATTCTTCGCGTGGTTTGAGGTACATTTTTTTTTAACTAAAAATAAATAAAATAAAAATGTTTTTTATTTGCTAATAAATAGGGTACATAGGTTTTTTAAATTCAGAATCCATTATTACTACTATGTTTAGAACATTTTGCATCCAATAAAATAAAATGAATAAAAAAACAAAATAAGAATAGAATTAAAAATATATGGGTATCCAATTACATTAATAATACATTATTATTATGGATGGAGCCTGTAACAGGAGCAAATAATTAAAATATACATCCTTTATCTTATCAGTAATTCCGTCCAATGGTATTAAGTAATTATAATGAAAAATAATTTTATCTACTCTCACATCGTAAAATTTAAAATATAAAACTCAAAACGAGTTTATATTGACGAACTTTACAAATAGTAGTTATATCGAAATGAAATAAAAAAAAAAAAATTTTAACACTATTTCTCTAACAAAATAATGTTATAATAAATTTCATTTTTTATCTGTGACTGCGCGCGCTTTGGCGCATGCACGGTGATACCGGGAATTTTGGCGCCATAATACTTTTCCTTGCAATTCGTTGTTGTGTTTCGCTGGATAATTATTATTGTTTATTAAAATGTCTGGTAGTGAAAGTGAAGAAAATTTAACGCCGCCCGACATTTTAGAGACTGCGGCAGCAGTCAGTCTTAATCTACTACCAGTAAAGTCAAGAAAATTATACGTTTAATGTTATCAAGACTTTTTAGCGTGGAAAATGAATAAAAATGCTACTTCGTTCTCAGAAAATGTTCTATTAGCATATTTTAAAGAATTGTCGGAAAATTTTAAATGTTCGTCGCTGTGGTCTAAGTATTCAATACTAAAGAGTACTTTAAACATATATAACGAAGTTGATATATCGAAATTTAACGCCAACGCAACACAATTCCATATTCAATTTCATAATTGTAATATACAAAATGTTAACACTTACAATAACCAATAAATAAACTGTATCAATCTCTATCTTTTATTTGATATATTCAATGTATGAGATTAGATAAACAAGTGTATGAAACTGCACATAACTAGGTATTACACACTCGTGTTTAATACCCCTCATTATGTACCAGTTTCATAAACTACTATTACTGTTATTTTCTTACAAAATTAATCGAGCCAGCAATATGCTTTAGACATTGTGTCCAGTTGCTATAATTGACAGAGACTTGAAATGACTATTTATTCTAATTAAAGAACTTTGGAACATTTGGACCACTTTGTAATAACTGTGGTTACTTTAAAGAATCTCTGTTTCCATTTTAGATAGTTATAGGGCCTACACTGTGTATTATTTCAAAGTCTAGTGTAATATAGATAATAAATATTATTTATTGCACACAAAAAACAAATTAAACCAATCAATATATACTTAATCGAATAATAAACTTATATAAATGTTAAATTCCATGTGTGTGTGTGTGTGTTTGTGTGTGTTATTGTTTTACATTTTGTTATGTTCATGTTCGTCATGTTAGTCATTAGATCATATCAACTATTTAAAACTATTTAAAATATTTGCAGTTATGCCCGTTGTGTACGGTGGTGTAGTCAAACAAAATGGAGTTTGTCGAAGTAGGTATTATGCATCCGCATTAACTTTCGTCATTAACCGACTTCAAAAACGAGGAGGTTCTCAATTCGGCCGGTATGTTTTTTTTTTTTTTTTTTTCTATGTATGTACACCGATTACGCCGAGATTACTGATCCGATTTACATGATTCTTTTTTTGTTCGATGCGGAATAGCTGCCATTTAATCCCATAAAATTTTTTTCAAAAACAGTTGGGTACTTTGGTTTTAAATTAAAAAAAACTGCCATTATGAAATCGTCTACATAAGCGAAATTGCGAATTTTTGCTTTTCCAGTGACTTTTTAGTGAAACGATACGATGAAAGGAAACAATATAAGTTGACGGTCACCCATCCAGCTTCGACCGTAGAAAGTTATCACTAAAAATTGTGAAAAAAAAATTTTAAACAAAAATTAAAACCGACTTCAAAAAACTAAAAAGGATAAAATAATTAAATTTAAGTAGGCTTTACTTTCTATTGTTTTTTGAAACCACTTAGCACCAACTCCGAAAATATGTTTCTAGGGGATGAATACCTACTTAAATTTAATTATTTTATCCTTTTTAGTTTTTTGAAGTCGGTTTTTTTTCAGTACTTTCGCACTAACGTTCATCGCGATGGTAGACACTCGAGAATATGTGAATCGATGTGGCATACTTTCGCGATTACGTGCGTCGCATTTTAGTAATTTAGGGCTATAGCCCTAAAGCGGCCTTAGGGCATACTGCATTGCAATTTTGAACATCGAAATTCAGTATGACAGTCTATTATTATGCCTTCGAAATAGGGATTAAGGAGTTACAGTAAGCATAATGTGGACAAAAGCATAGTAGTTAGTTTTGTCCCTTCTCTAGATAAAAAAACTTTTCTAATAAAACATCGACCTAACGGAAAATTAAGTAAAAATTTGCGTTTATACACCTCATGGAACATACATACATAATCGCCCTTTATACCAGCTAATCTTATAATACCCGACGATTCACGCGTGATACGAGTACACTCATAAAAGGTATCCTAATGTTTGGCAAATAGTTCTTGACAAGTTATTACTTCGCAAGCAATGTTTCAAAAAAAATATTTTGGAAAAAAACCTTGTTTCAAAGTACGTACAGACGACAGCACGTCAAGTGTAACAGTTGCACTTGGAAAGCCGGCTCTAGTGCGATAGCAATAAGGCGCTGCCACAAGGTCAAACTGTTACGATTAATGTTAATTTAAATAGATACATAAACCGTTTATTTTGGTTGAAATAACATCATTTATTCCAATAACAAAAAAAGAATAAGAGAAAATAAATCGCATGTGTGCACCATCAACTAATTTATTATTAAAATGGATTTTAAACGAAATTCGTCCATTGGGTTCTAAATAAAGAATTTCCTTTTTTTAATGAAGGACGGTTTTTCAAGTAGTCAGTCACTCCTATCTACTAAGCCAGATGACCTGGTTTTGAATCATGGTGGGGGCAGATGTTTCTATGATGAGTACGATGGATAATAATGTTTATTTAAGTAAATTCTAATTATTACATTTGTGTATAAATTATTTTATCTGTTATCTGTATTAATAACACGAGTTCTCAATGAATGCTTAATTTAATATAATTTTTAATTTCAAACGATTTCGTCATACTTATTAAATATTTTTCCAAAAAAATTTTTGTTTCAAGTAGGTTTGTCAAATGATAAGCTTAAGTGTCTGCGAGAAGAATATTTCAAATCAAAAAGTCAGTCAGTGTTTTCAGTTTGATTTAGTGAAATGAATTTTGTCGTTTGGCAGGCACCCCACAAAAACCATAAATAAATAGGTATACAATTCAGAATTCCCTTCGGAGCAAGCTCTCCTCTGTAAGCGGAGTAGGCTTCGAATGGACGTTAGACCACATTCTTCAATTGTTTGAAGTTGATACTATTTAATAATATTATTACCTAATCGTTAAATGAAATGACCATTGCTAAAAGACAATACATATGTTAAAATAATAATACTTACAATATTTAATACCTTAAAGTAGTAGATTGAAAAAAAAAATTGTTCTTCCCCTATCAAGTTCTACTTTTCACAATACTCTGTATTACGCTTATAGATGCAATTTGTCGTAGATTTTTGAAAATATTGGAATTAATGTTACAGGTCTATATAACCAATATCTTTCTTATTTCCTTTCTTAAACTGGCCATCGTGTGCGTTGAGTCGGTCTAAAATTTGAAAGGAAGTATCTTCCGATCGATAGAAATAAGCAGTCGTATCTAGTGTTCGCACGGTAATAATCAGTCCTACAAAATGTCGGGCTACAAGAACCATAGAAGCAGAAACAATCTGAGAATGGACACTCAAAGTTGCGAAAAGTATATAATGAATGACACTGCTTTATCTTCATGGTGAATATTGTTAACACTTCTCAAATCCCGGGGGCAGACACGTCTTGTATCCTGTTTAAATTAGCTCTGCGTTGTTATTCGCTCAACTCGCTAATCCCTGGCCATTGTAATTAACGGGCATGGAAGGCATTTCATCTGTGGCTTAAGGATAACAACGCACCTGAAATAGCAAGTGATTTTCCTTGTTATTGCAGGTGCCTATGGGCGACGGCAGAAACCTTCCCATCAGGTCGTCAACTTGCTTGTCATCTATTTGTATAAAATAAATCTCTGCTCGCCTTAAATGGGACCACACCTAGTAACCCGAATGGTTCAAATTTCAATGTATTTTTAGATGTATAAGTCCCTGATATCCGCGTTCAATGTGAATTTAATTATATTCTGTTTGTCAAATGTTGTTTTTTCATTCTTTTCTCGACGCCTCCGCATTCGTTTTCCTTTTATATTATAGAATAATAGACGCTTCATGCACATGTTTATTTTATAATTAAGTATGGGTTTTCAAAACTTTATTTAAGAAGAAATAGAAATATAAATAATTTTATTTGCAAGAAACATGGTACAATGCTCACTATTCGTGACTCTTATTGTAAGTTGAATAAGAGTCACGAACAGCGAGAAGTCATCATCATCATCATCATCATCACCACCTTATATACGCCTACCACTGCTGGGCACTACCGGGACCATTGGACCCACCCATCCCAGGATTAGGGATGGGTCAATCAAATATATAATCTTGAGCTCCTTCGTGCTTCGGAAGACACGTTAAGCCGTTGGTTCCGGTTGTTAGTGCAACCGCTTTAACCCACCAACCCGCATTGGGCTAGCGTGGTGGTGTTATGGCCCAAGCCCTTCATGTGTTTCTCCCATGTAGGAAGGCCTGTGCCCAGCAGTGAGACGTATATAGGTTGGTGACGTGATGTGATGTCTATCATGTGGTAAAAGGAAATAATTTAAAAAAGTAGCATATTGATTTTTGTATTCGGGTGACTCGGTGTTATTTTCCATTCATTAGGTAATTAATACATACTCAATACTCTTTGAAATAGGTACAGGAGAGAAACAGTATAGTGATATACTCTTTTTTTATTACCAGGTACAAAGTTCTTTACATATAAAGCTTTACAAATATCAAGAATCGGAAAATAATGTTTAGCATGGACGCTCAAAAATACGAAGGAATATCTCAACAATAAAATCACAATCACCCACCTAAAGCCGGGTTCCAACTGGGTGACACCTTAACAAATTGTGCCATAACTCGGCGAGAAACATTTTTTTCGGATGACTTTTGTCTCTCTTTCTCGATGAGGTTTGACGACCTTACTCATCGCGGCAACACAATTTACATAGTAGTTTTGTTTATCTGCTTACTTTTTTAGACAAACAAGCTGACAGCCCACTTGGTAAATGGATACGGTGCCTTAATACCTGCAATAAAAAGGAAACAACCGCTTGGTATATTACAGGTGCGTTGTCATCCTGAGGCCTAAGATGAAATGCCTTCCTTGACCAGTCGTTACACTTGCTACCTTTCCCTTCAATCCGACTGTTTCACGGCTGAAATAATAAAGGCGGCGGTACATAACCAAACGACCGGTCCTCATCATCATCATCACCAGCCTATATGCGTCCCACTGCTGGGCACAGGCCTTCCTACATGGGACAAACACATGAGGAGTTTGGGTCATAACACCACCACGCTGGCCCAATGCAGATTGGTGGGTTAAAGCGGTTGCAGGAACAACCGGGACCAACGGCTTAACGTGCCTTCCGAAACACGGAGGAGCTCCAGATAACAAACTTTGATTGACCCATCCCAGGATCGAACATGGCGAAAGTTGCTTTATTTTTCGTATCGAAACCAGAGCGCTCAAACCAATACGCCACCGAGCTCCGCACCGGTCCTACCACCAAGTAAAAGTTTGCTGGACAAAGACCTCCACTAGACATTTCCAAGATGATCACTCCTCCACGCATCCAGCGGCTACCTGCGACAGTTGTTGAAAATAAGGTCTGCAGGAAACGTCAGGCGGGATGTTACAGATAGCGCGTGTGCATCTTTTCTGCGCTACAAAAACTTTGTGATTATTTACTCCGTTTCCCCAAACCAGCAAGCGATATCTCAGAACAGATTCAACATAAGCAAAGTACGTGGTCAATGCCGTGCCTCTACAGGCTACTAGCGCCAACTTATAGAGAGCATACGAAAAGCTATTCTTAATATTTGATTTTAACATTATTATAATTGTTTGAAAAATTACTTAGTAATTAAAATATAATAAAACTAGAAAAATTTCACGTCCTGAGGCAGGAATCGAACCCGCGACCTTTCGCAATCCGGGCGACTGCTCTGACCACTGAGACACCCAGGACTTGGGATATCCCTGTGAAATTCTTCTAGTCTATCTGTATTTGCGTTTATGAGCTAACGTCCACCCTACAATGTCGAAATATTCTATTTCAACATCCGAAACGAGTATTTTTACTAATACCGACGATTCGGTTAAGTTGGGGCAGTGCTTTCAAATATTCTTAATATTTGATTTTAACATTATAAATGTTTGAAAAATTACTTAGTAATTAAAATATAATAAAACTAGAAAATTTTCACGTCCTGAGGCAGGAATCGAACCCGCGAAAGGTCGCGGGTTCGATTCCTGCCTCAGGACGTGAAATTTTTCTAGTTTTATTATATTTTAATTACTAAGTAATTTTTCTACGAAAAGCTGTTTAGCTTGTTGCATACTTTTTCCATCTGCTCTTTCCAGGTGAATAGTCTCTCAATAATAATTATACCCAAGAAGGTGACACTTTCAGCATTCCGTAGAATGTGTACGTTATATTTTATGTAAAGTTATCTTATGTTATGTAGGGTTATCTTTAAAATTATTAACATTAATTAAATTTGTCTTAGATATATGTATTAAATTTCAAATTATTTTTGTGTTATCTTCTAATAATTATCTAATAATGTCAGCGTTGTCGGGGACAGCAAGGGAAAAAGCGAATTTGAGGAGGAAAAGGTATGTTAATAAACTTATAAAAACAGAGCAATATTGTAAGACAGAAGACGATATGCAGAAGTGACAAGAATAGAGTTGAGACATACACAATATAAAACGACTCTACAATACGGTGGAGGTCTGTGTCCTTGACAAGCGTGTTTATGTCTGTTTTGTGTTGATCATTAATGGAGTTAACCTTTCAGATGTCAGATCTAAGATCTGAGGCAGGTGGTCTCAACTACTAGACAACAGAGGCGGTAATATTCCAGCAGTTGGAAGTAAGATACCCAGTTCCTCTGTGGTTGAGGAATCCGGGTGTAGCTCGCTTCCATTGTCGGCCTTATCGCAATTACCCACAGGTGAGATGAAGGCCAACAGATACCCCATTAATAATAAATAATAATTAAAAAATAATATTGCAGATGATTGTACAATCGACAGCACATCAAGCGTAACAGTTTGACCTTGAGACCGCCCTTACTGCATTCATAATAGAGGCGGCTTTCGTAGTTCAACTGTTGTCGTCTGTACCCATCATTTTCATTTAAGGACTTACATTAGTATTTTCTGCTATTTCCAATTATTATATTGAATTTGATATTCCAAAGGTCATACAACAATTAAATTCCGAGGGCCCGATGTCTTGGTGTGCTCCGGAGTGCTGAATCTAATAAGACCAATGTTGATGCGCCAATTCACAAGCGAACAGCGGTTTCTAAGCCTTATCCCGTATTTAGTCGTATCCTGACTGTCAGTACCAGTAATGACGTCATCGGTAGGCCGTTGGCCTATTATAATGGCGCCAGCGTTTAGAATCCTCCTAACATCCACATAATATGGAGTATTCTACTACTAAGTTAGTCACGAGCGAACGTTAGTCTCTTTCGCTCGTATTATTAAACTAGCTATGCCCGCGACTTTGTTCGCGTGGATGTCGAAAAATAACAACAGTAGGGTAGGTTACATGATTTTACTTGAGTTAAATTTTAAATCACGTTTAAAAAACTCGTTCGCAATTAATGCATTGATCGCCCCGCCCGCGCCCGCTCGTCTTGGATATCATAAATACGTGCATTTTAAAACTTTTTTAAGATATTCATTGAAATAATGTCAAGAACAATTTTGTTCACAATTAAATAGTTGTGGTGAATAATTTATTTAATTTGATAAGGTATAATATCATGTTTAGAAAAACACCTTGGCAGATAGTGCATTATTTTAGAACAAATTTGATTACCAAAAAATAGTTATACTTAGTGAGTCAATTTCAAAAGACAGACTTATGCTGCCGTGGACTTTTTTTAGAACTTTTAAAGGATGACATGTATGCAGGAATATCGCAGCCACATCGAACATCACAACGTATTACAATCTGCCTAGGCAGATCGGCCAGTACTTTATATGATCGGTAGCATCAAGGTAATGTTTTATGACCACTTCAAACCAGTTTTTTTTAAGGGCCAGTTACGACATATACACAACAGATACAGTCGACCACAGAAGTAGCCAAACACTTTAGTACCATGTCAAACCGATCTTGTACACGTACTTTATAGTTGCTATCGTACTATATTGACACTAGAGTCGTTGTGACGTGGTACTAAAGTGTTCAGCTACTTCTGTGGTCGACCGTACTTTTTAGTGCCGTACGTTAGAGAGAACACCTATGATTTTTACTGTCAGCCGTTTGTTTTTGCGATATTTTTACAAAGGTACCACATTATAGATTTTTTGACAATATTCTATGCCTAAAAATCTGAAAATCAAATTTCAAATGTGGTATGCTACGTATAGTTACATCTCGAAATGCATTTTATTTTTTTATCAGTTTATTTAAGATTCTTTAAGAATTTCAATATTACATATCGTTTTTTGTCCATATGTAGCTGTGTGAGTGTTACCAGAGTTATGCACACTGTTCATTTTAACAAGGCAGTCAACAGAAGGTCCTAAATGGAATGGTAACAAATATATATCTTAATTAGTAGCTCTTTTCTTTGTTAAACTTCCAGAACTTGGAATTCTTTGCCAGCACATGTGTTCCCTCCTTCCTATAACATGGGTTCTTTCAAAAGAGGCGTGAAAAAGCACCTTTCGGGCCGGCAAGGTGGAGGCGGCTAGAGCAGTGTCTGAACTGCACTAGCTGTCTTCGCATATGGACTCTTCTAACCGCTTTACATCAGGTGGTGTTGAGTCACTTGTCGTGCTTTGTATAAAAAAAAAACTCTTCATATTATCACTTGTACCAAACCACGACCCGCATTTGGCGGTCGTCATTTGTCAACCACTCCGACTGCTCGCATGCCTGTTAATTAAATATTGATAACATTTTCATAAATCAAATATGAAATTTGCTTTACAGTTTCACGAAATATGGTTTATTATTACTTAAATACATTTTAATTGCCTACTCGTAGACTAGCTTTCGTATTACATAGCTTATAGTCATATGAACTCAATCTTAGGAGAAAAAGTAAATATAATTACTATGTTTAAATGCCTCTGTGACAACTTTCAGATGCATGCAACATTCATGCATGCGAACATTTTCAAACATATTTTATATCGCAAAACATTATAACTATTATAAATAAAGAAAGAAACCTTTAAAATTATTATATGCTCCAGGCGGGAATTGAACCCGCGTCTTCGATTCCCGCCTCATGAAATTCCCGTTCATTAAATTTTCAAAATAAAAAAGATGTTATTGAAAGTGGCAAACCATTTCTATGAACTAATACAGCCCATGTTTAAATGTACTGTCGTATTGACGGCACCTCCCTGTATAAGGTGCAGGGTATGTCTATCGAAACTCGCTAAAATTGCCAATGCCCTTCACCGCAAATAACGGTCGTTTAGCGGCCTTCTGGTCGTGTAGTCAGTAGCCCTGTTCACCAGAGGTTTGGGGTTCGAATCACGGTAACGGCAGATTGTTGTATTAGTACGAATATTGTTCACGAGTCATGGATCTACATGCGAAAGTAGCTCTTTTTGTCTGTTACGTTTTCACTCCTAAGCCGCTGACCCGATTTAGATGAAATTCGGCAAGGAGAGAGGTGAAATCCTGAGAAAGGATATTGGTTAGCTTTAAGTGCGATAACCGATTATCACGCGGGCGGTCATTAGTATTGTTATTATAAAAACAAAGTAAAATGTCACTTGCATAATTAATTACACACGTAATTATAAAGCTAAACTTATTTTACAACATACAGAAAGTTTAGCTTTTAAAATTTATTGTCTATTAAAACGATTCAATCAAATACCATTAAAAACCCACTTCCCATTGATTAAAATTATTTTCCAAACGAAGATGAATTTTATTTAAGCCACATAATAAATTGTAACATAATTTTCCAGACTTCAGTTAATTTATTTACCATTCTAGACTGTGCTAGGTATACCTCGGTCGCCGGCTAGAATTAATGTTGTTAGTTCATCGATAATATGTTAAGTATGTACGTACATACTCGTAAGTATAGAAACACCGCATAAATAATTATAATATACTTGCAATATTAAATTATTGTGGCGGTTCTGTATATGCCACAGTCTCCGAGGATTGGTCTGTGGTTCCAGTTACAAGATTTAGGTTTTTTCAAATAGATATATTTTCATAAGATTTATAACAATATATTTACAATACGTATTACACACGCGTATGTACGTATTTAGGTACGTAGTTACGTATACAATTTTGAAATTTATTAAAAAAACTGTCACATATAACAGCTTTAAGCGCTTTCATTCGAGGAATACTTCTTGAGGCACTGCGCCTCGAGAAGAAAGTTTTTAATTCGTGTGTGTTGCCAGTGATGACTTACGGAAGAGACGTGGCCGCTTATAATGGGCCTCATAAGAAGGCTCAATGTCACCCAAAGCCCCAAAGGGCAATGGACAGGACTATGCTCGGGGTTTCTCTGCGTGATCGAATCAGAAATAATGAGATCCGCAGGGGAACCAAGATCGCCGACATAGCCAAAGAATTGCGAGTTTCTATTGGCAGTGGGCAGGTCACATCGCAAGGAGGACTGTCGGCCGTTGGGGCGGAAAGTTTCACGAAAGGCGGCCGCGTACCGGTAAACGCAGCGTTCGCGTTGGTAGGCCTGACGATCTGGTTGGGGTCGCAAAAAGCCGATGGATGGGGGCAGCGCAGGACTCTTTAGGGATCAGCAGTGGGCGTGATGATGATGATGATGAACCGTGACCAATGACTTTGCCATCCGAGGGCTTTAACAATTGAAAAATCAATTATGTCTGGAATCTGATGCTAGACAGGTTAATGCAAATGTAGCTGTGGGCGTCTCTTTCACTCTTTACCTAAGGATAAAAAAGACAGCTTCTCCTTGTCAGTGTAATCGGGGAAACTGGCAGTTAGTCAGCAGTAACTCTTGTGCACAGATGACATTATACTTACTCCTTAATTATTCCACGTAGCGCGCAGTATATAGATTAATTTTATAAATCATAATGACTACTTACACGAGTGTGTTACGGAAGTCTTCTGGGTAGTTTTCTCTTAAATAACCGACGTCAAATTAAGACATGACAGACACACATTATAACATTGTTAGGTGACATTTTTGATATTCGGAATTGCCACTTTTGTTAATAAAAAAAACGCTTTTCTCTTACGATGACATGCATACTCTTGAACAGAATTACAAATCGCTTTCCCCTTTGTGTTAAGCCCCGCGTTACCTCCGTAATCGCGTTAGTAAGGCTCAGTGGCGCCCCCGGGGATTGGCGGAGCGTCGCCAATCGCGCCAGGTGAATTACTCCGGGAATAAAAAACAGGTTAACGTCTCTATACGTCCGTAATACGTAACCATCGTAAAATATTATAGTACTCGTGCTTTTGGCAAATTGTTTTTCGATTGGATTCATGTTACATACTTTGTAGGGGTTCTTTTATTTATTTATAAACAGAGCGCGAAGGACACTTGGGTCATAATTATTATTGATGTCAAGGTTTTTGTACGCGATTCTGAATTGTTTGTTGTGGGGATTTGGGGTTTTTTGCCACGCAAGGTAGAATTAGAAATGAGCATGTTTACCAGCATCTACTTAATGATACAATATCTTTTCTCACTGGCTTCTTTGCTTTTTAAGAGAAATTAGAAACTTTCATTAATTGTCTTCACAAAGAAGGAGGTTCTCAATTCGGTTGGTATGTTTTCTTATATATTTATGTACAATGAAGATTTACGTGACTCTTTTCTTGTTCGATGCGGAATAGTTGCCTTTTAGTCCTATACATTTTTTTTTAAATCAATTGGGTTGTTTGGTTTTTTAATCAAAACCCCTGGTCTAAGTCGTCTATGTAAGTATGCGAATTTGCGAATTTTTGCTTGCCGATACCATTGTAGGAACAATATATTATTTTGCTGACGGCCACCCATCTAGTTTTGACCTTAGAGAGTTGTTACTAAAAGTGTAAAAAAACACTGTAAAGGCTAAATTAATAAAATTTAGGTAGGTAGGCTTATTTATGCTCAAGAAACATATTTTTTTGGAGTTGGTGCTAAGTTGTTTCCGGAAACAATAGAAAGTGAAGCACCGACTCCGAAATATGTTTCTAGGAGTAAATTTAATTATTTGATTCATTTTAGTGTTTTGCAGTCGGTTCTTATTTATGTTTAAACATGTTTAATAACAATTACAAATAAAGCAAGAAAATATGAAAATAAGTAAGAAAATGATGATTTTTTTCATCATTTTCTTACGTTTTTTGTAATGGTTACAATAAAGTAGGCGTTTAAACGCATCAAAAACATTAAAATGTCATTTTTAATAAGTTATAATTATGTCAACGATGCCATGACGTCAATTAGGTATGTATTTGCTTTTCTTTAGTTCACGTAACACTTTTGAGACCAATTATTAAAAAGAGATGTTCTAAAAACGATGTACACCATACTAAAAATAGGTAAAAATATGCAAAACAGGACTAGATTGTCTTTGTTTCGTGGTACAAAACATTTTTTTTATAGAAAAAAACTGCAACACAGCCAAATATTTATCATGGCGCTATGTCACTTTAGGGACGCTTAGTTGACTTCTATATCGCCCGCCATGTTGCTATACGAAAAATTTCATCTGTTGTACAAACAAACTATGCCTGAAATCGAATTATTAGTACTTTTACCGAATTCAGGAGCTTTTTCCTGATATTTTGAAATTGTGTACCTTCATATACCTGGCCGGATTTGAAAATCTACTTTATCCACTTCTTTCATGTTAAGAATGGTGTTCTTAACTACCAACCTAAGCATTATTCTAGTCAGTACAATAAAAAGATAATCAAATTGACAACAGTTGGTTCGATCCCGAAGGAAATCAACCGAGCGAATAATTTTCCCTTTGTCAAGAACGGCCTTCAGTACGGATTGGTTTTTCGGCTTTGCTTCCGCTTCCTTCATAATAAGTTGATGTATTTAGCTGAGTTTCATCCTTGAGTTATTAGGGATAGCAGGACAAGGATTCTCGATGCTTCGATGGAGAGATTAACTTCCTTTGCTGAGTTGAGTGAGCGAGACGAAATTTATGTAAGTATTTTAGTTTAGTGTTTTTTTATCGACAACGATGGCAAGCGGTTACCGTAGCATAAAGACACTCGTAGATATAGTAGCACTCACGTGTTGCTTATCTTGTCGAAGTCAATGGAAAGTGTAATTTTGACAATACAGAAAAAAAGTCCCCCTGCTTCCGAGGTCCACAGAAGGAACGCAACACCAAAAACCGACTAAGTGCGAGTCGCACTCGCGCACGAAGGGTGCGGTACAACCATTATCTTTAAACAATAGCGTCTACTTACTTGTTGCCGTTATCAATATCGAGCAAAAACAAGTGAAAAAGTCACGTTTGTTGTATGGGAGCCCCCTTGAATATTTATTTTATTCTGTTTATTGGTATTTCTTGTTATAGCGGCAACAGAAATACATCATCTTTGAAAATCTCAACTGTCTAACTTTCACGGTTCATGAGATACAGCCTGGTGACAGACAGACGGACAGCGGAGTCTTAGTAAAAGGGTCCCGTTTGATCCTTTGGGTATGGAACCCTAACCAGAAGTTTATGATAACTAACTACAAACATAATATTATGTTTTAATGTGTGTAATAGACTTCGGCAATTTATTTCGACAACTTTTGCAAAGGCTACTCGGCCAAGCCTCCCGGGTTCGAGTCTCGGTAGAGCAGATGTTTGTGTTAAATAAACATGAATATTTGATGTCTATCCAGGTACCTAGGAAAAGCTGTTTCTGTAGGTAATTAAAACTAAAGTAAGTACACTAACCCTTAACTTAATGAATAGGTATCACAAGATAATAAATGCCCTTTAAATGATGACGACCTAAAATATACGATCTTTCTTTTCTCTGATTTAAAAGTACTTTAAAAGGTCGGCAAACGAAATCATATTTCACAAAATTAATATAAAAATTTCAGCAATAAAAAGGACGGGTAAAGAGGTAAGATAAAACAATGGCCGATAAATGCTAAATATTGTACGAACGAACGGTTACCTCTACGAAAAACATTTATTCTCAAGGATGCTAAAGAAGATACTTACTAAAATTTTTTGTATTTTACTCAGCTTTAGAAAACTCAGAGATTAATATACTGAATACCTTTATTCAAACTGCGCAGCCATTCTCGTGCATTCGAAACAGTCTCGGATTCCAGGTAAAATTCGATTTCGAACTTGAACCGAGTTATCAAGATGAGCTATTCTAAAAATCTCGAAGGAGACTTTTCTTGAAGGAAAGCCACTCGAATGGCTTCAAATGGTCGGCATCGGTCGAGCCGTAGATTTCGAAGTCGGACCATCATAAACGTCAAATGGCGGCAGTACTTACCTGCGCTATTGTAAGACAATAATTATGTTTAAGTATTATTTTCTATGGAGGTAAATAGCTGCATCGCACAGTGAGTATGTTTTTAGGGTTCCGTACCCAGAGGGTAAAACGGGACCCTATTACTAAGACTCCGCTGTCCGTCCGTCTGTCACCAGGCTGTATCTCATGAACCCTGATAGTTACTTAGAGAGTTGTAATTTTCACAGATGATGTATTTCTGTTGCCGCTATAACAACAAATACTAATAAACAGATTCAAATAAATATTTAAAGGGCTTCCAAGGAAGCGAGAACCTTGGTAATCTTCAAGGCTTGGGGCGAATCGTCTCTGGAGGATTTCTAATCGACAGGTATCACCTCCCGGGGAGGTGTCCCGCTGTAGCTTAGTCTTTAGGGCGCTCAAGCCATGGGGTGACGACAGATCTGAGGGAGCCTCTAAAGGCTTTTGGGCCGGCAAGGTGAAGGCAGTAGAGCAGTGTCTGAACTACATATGGACTCTCCTTACCGCTTCACATCAGGTGGAGTTGGGTCAATTGCCGTGCTTTGTATATAAAAAAAACCTCAATCCGTAGAAAATGTATTGCTTTTTATAAGTAGTTACCTACTTCACATAGTAATCAAAGTAATAGCTTGATAAGTTAAATTCATTAATACAACTTCGCTTGTCCATGCTTGTTTCCACATTAATAAATCACTTCCACAGCGACCCTCTAAAAGAATATCCCTGGAGAGAAACCTGGAGAGAAATCATATTTTTTACTGTTCGTGGACATTATAAATAAATTTATCACGCGTTGGGGACTTTTGTTTACTTCCCGAAAATTTGGGAGATAACGAATAATAAATATGTTTTTATTGTACATAAATGGAATGAAGTGGAAGTGGGCAGGACATGTTGCGCGGCTAACAGATCATAGATTGACCAAGAAAGTAACATTCTGGAACGACCCACTAGGCAAAAGAACAAAAGGTAGTAGAAGACCTATTACAAGATGGGAAGATGATATTAAAGCAATAGCTGGTCCAAACTGGAGACAAGCAGCTGAAGACAGAGTCAAATGGGCATCACTGGAGGAGGCCTTCACCCATCATGGGGTTACCGTAGACTGAATAAAAAATTAGGTAACTAGAAATACTACAAAATAATACATAGGACTATAAATACTACAAAAAAATAAATGAAAAAAAAAATAAGTAAGAGACAAAATATAGAAAAACATTTGTATTTTTTGGAGTTTATAAACTTTATATACAGGGTGGTGCCGTCAATGCGACAATAAATTTAAACACGGGCTATATCAGTCCATAGAAATAGTTTGCCACTTTCAAAAATATCACAAAATATATAACATAGAATTAACTAAATAAAACTACTTAACACATACTTATATTTTACGAAATGTATTTTTTTGGAAGTAAAAGGCTTTTTATTTGTTTAATTATTGTACATAAAGCATGGCCAAGGATTTGGGGGTAGTACGTTCTATGGTAATAAGTGAGTATAGTAGCCTTTACTTTAGGTGCTAGTAACTACAATACCATAGTAAAAGGAAAGAAGTACTCCGTCTAAATAAGCCTCTGTTCCGGCCAACCGCGTGTACCAAGCTAATCTTGTAGGGTTCTCGAGTTTAGTTTATTTAAATTCATCGGTAGGACTAGTCTCTGTGCATAAAATTATGCCTTGTAGGGTCGGCAGAGCATCAGGGTTTCCAAATACAAAGTTTAGTATTAATATAAACGACCATAATCATCGTCATCATCAGCCTATATTCGTCCCACTCACTGCTGAGCAAAGGCCTCCCTACAGGGGAGAAACACATGACGAGATTGGGCCATAACACCACCACGCTGGCCCAATGCGGGTTGGTGGGTTAAAGCGGTTGCAGTAACAACCGGGACAAACGGCTTAACGTGACTTCCGAAACACGGAGGAGCTCGAGATTATAAATTTGATTGACCTATCCTGGGACCGACCATGGCGAAAGTTGCTTTGTTTTCGTTAACGAAACCAGAGCGCCCAAACCACTACGCCACCGAACCCCTCAATGGACCATAATATCCCCCATGAGAATCCGACTTCAGTGAAGTAATTTTGATTTCGGGTGGATTTAAAGAGCGCCAAAGAGGTCGAAACGTTTCGATTTAGGATACCGATTCGTTACAGCAACGCGACAAATATGATTTCATTACCTATTTGAACAGGTAATCAAGCGAATGGTTACGTCGTATTAACTCAAATAAGAGGTTTGGCAATCCAAAGTTAGAATTAACTATCTAAAACTTATCTCGTTAGCCGTCAAGGTGACAATGGTATCGATTCTGTTGTCGTTCTCTACTACAATCAAGTATTAATTGGTATGTAGGATCACTACCACCTCTCCTATTTCCTATTTTGGCCGTACGCCAGTTCGCTGTGTTTCGGATTGAAGGGAAGGGTAGCCATTCGAAAGAATAGCAGTCGTCAAAATATACAATCGAGTCAACTATCAACTCGCTGTTCTCACAAAAACATCGATTTTTTTTCGAGTCAGCGGAATCGCGCGGTCGCTCAACCGCTCGCCCTCTTGTTAGTCACTGTCGGAATGACTTTGAGAAATATCATGTTACTTGACACTTAATAACTCTCGTGAAAATCAACATAATTCCGTGCCAGGTTATGAAACGGTTGAAATAATCCGGTGTCTAATAAGAGTCATGTCTCCAACGTGCCACGCTTGATGTGTGGTCATCTGTACAGTCAATATATGAAAATAACCTTTACATTGAATTTAAATTTAATATCTCAAAGCTTAAGTAAGGCAAATACTGTATATCAAATATTTTACATTGAGTTCCCGAAGGCATTGTTCAAGATAAGTGAATCGAGAGATAATTCTATAAGAATTTTTACCGTTAAAGCTGCCTAGCCACTAAGCCAATCCCAAAGAACGTGCTATATCGGGGGAATTCCGATATTTCTTAGCGAATATACGGTATTGAAGCTCTAGCATGGCGACCTTGCACTGGAAAGCGCAGAGTAGGACGGTCTCCCACTAGATGACCTGGTCAGGCTCGCGGAGAGCCGTTGGATGCAGGCGGAGGAGAACCGATCCGTTTGGAAATCGATGGGGGAGGCCTAAGTCCAGTAATGGGCAGCATACGCATTCCGTATGATAATTTACGACGTAATAATTTGTGCGCTTTCTTTTGCCATGTTGAATCCCGAATAGGTCAAACAAAAAATTTGTAAGCTCTCGCTGCTCTATGCGCATGGTAAGCCGTTAGTCCCGGTTGGTGCTGAAACCGCCTTATCCAATAACCCGCATCGGTATGGTATGGTGGGGCTATGACCCAAAATTCTCATATTTTCCCCCCATATTGGAAGACCTGTGCCCAACAGTGGGACAGAATTAGGCTGTTGAAGCTGATTTCCGACCATTCTAAAGATGCTTATGTATATACAACCCATCAACACCAATGTTTAAGAACCTTTCAGAGAGTGTCAAACCCTCAGCTACTGAAAACAAATGATGGAAGACGACTTTCTTTCTTGCAAAATAGACACAGAATACCATCTCCATTATTTCAACGACCAAGCCGTGGTCGAGTGGAATACCGCTGTCTACTAAGCCATACGTCCCTGGTTTAAATCCTAGCAGATGCAGATGTTTGTATATAAGAACGAGCATTTAGTTAGATGTTGGTTGACCGATTTTCATAAAATTTTATATGTATATTCAATAGGTCTGAGAATCAGCTACTATCTATTTTTTTGGACTTTTTTTTATGGCCAAACAACGTAAGCCGGGACAGCTAGGCATTATACATGTATATTCAGTAGGTCTGAGAATCGACTACTATCAATTTTTTTAACCGACTTCAAAAACGATGAGGTTCTCAATTCGGCCGGTATGTTTTTTTTCAAAAACAGTTGGGTACTTTGGTTTTAAATAATAAAAAAACTGAAATTATTAAGTCGTCTACATATGCGTAATTGCGAATTTTTGCTTTTCCAATGACTTTTTAGTGAAACGATACGATAGTAGGAAACAATATAATTTGACGGTCACCCATCTAGCTTTGACCGTAGAAAGTTATCACTAAAAATTGTAAAAAAAAAAATTTGATTAAAAATTAAAACCGACTTCAAAAAACTGAAAAGGATAAAATAATTAAATTTAAGTAGGTATTCATCCCCTAGAAACACATTTTTGGAGTTGGTGCTAAGTGGTTTCCAAAAACAATAGAAAGTGAAGCACCGACTCCAATAATATGTTTCTAGGGGATGAATACCTACTTAAATTTAATTATTTTATCCTTTTCAGTTTTTTGAAGTCGGTTTTAATTTTTGTTTAAAATTTTTCATGGCTAAACAACGTTTGCGGGGCGCGTGTGATACCTCAGGGTCAGCTATATCTTTCCATATTAGAATGTTATTATCATTTTCAAACATTTTGTGAAAAAGAAACAACTACCTGCCAAATTCATTGTAAATTTTTTTAGTTATATTTCCGTTCCTCGATAAGTAGTTAACATTTAGGAACAAGCGCAAAATGCTTGTTATGCAGTCGCCAATCATTGCGTCTATTAAATATCTGACGTCGACTAACAGATATTTTTTGTAATTTCATATCCAATCCCTGCTTAACAAACAAAAAAAAACAATTAGCCTGCCAAAGCCATATCCAGACACTATTGATTTTTCAATAGTCAAACGCTCTCGGACGTCTTACTGCGGCTTAACCAAGCAACTAAGCGAGGTACCTATATTTTAATATCACGGGACGTTTCCTACCCAAGCCTTCCTCACAAAATTGGGCACAAAGTTAACAATCATGTGCCCCAGTTTCAGAAGTTACCGTCCCTAATTAGTAGGACAAGTGGGACAAACAGAACTTTTTATAAACCACTGCTTCGCTGAAAACTTGGTTGAGTTATTTAATTATATTATTATGTATATTCAGAACGACGCTTGTCTATTTTTTACTTGAAGACTGAAGTACCCGCTTAAAGATACAAAAGATTTCCTATTGTTGCAAGATTTGCTATGTGAGATCGTCTGGGAAGGTACAGTCGACTACATAGAAGCTGAACACTTTAGTTCCATGTCACACCGACTATTGCGCACATACTTGATAGTTGCTACCATACTATATTGACGCCGTAGTTATTGTGACATGGTACTAAACTGTTCAGCTACTTCTGTGGTCGACTGAACCACTGGGCATGGAAGGCATATCATCTTAAGCCTCAGGATGACAACGCACTTGCAATACCAAGTGATTACCATATACACTTACCACCAAGTGAGCTGCCAGCTTGCTTATCATAGTTGTAGTATTAAAAACTCTCACAATTTAACCTGCTCAAATTAAGCAACATTAAGTGTGTGAATGTGTTAGGATACTAGTTCACAGAGAAATATAGCTCTGGCTTCGAGAAAGGTTCCTTTTTTATCTTTCTTCAAAGTAAAGTTAAGTGATGATTTTAGGACTATTATTCTTAAAAATACATATATACAGGAGGACGCTTTAGAAAACGAAAGCGGACGGCAGTACTGGTCACCCTAAACACGATTAGTTAGAAAATAAATTTGAATTCAATTTGAAAACAATAAATTGAAAACAATAAATTTGAAAACAAAATCAGCTGTTTCATACAAATTGTAATATCTACATCTACACTACCTGTTTGTATGGAATAGTAGATTGTTTTTCGCGATTTCTAATTTATTTTCGAAAAAGTTGCGTTTTGGGTGACCATCTGCCTTCGGTTGCAAGTGCGACCCCCTAACACCCTGTATATAAAAATAAAACACATTTATTAACCATTTAATTTATTCATCGACGTTTTTTACATCCTTAAAAAATAATTTTAAAATATTGCACGTTGCGTCATAAAATCTAGTAATTTATTTACATTTGAAACCCTCTAGTTCAACATAAATAATTTAACTTTTTTTTTACATCAATAGGTACAATCGTTTATTTTCTACATCTAATTATAAAAGTATATACATTTAATATTATAATTTGGAAAGAAATGTGAAATCATGAATCAGTTTTGTATTAATTTGACTAATTTAATTAAAAAAAGTAATAATATAAAAATATATCGAATTAATACCATTGTCAAAAATACTTTGTAGCGGGCATAAGACCATAAAAATATTTTACATAAATGTAATACCTATTAAGCTTTATGTCATACATGACATTATGCTGTACATAAAGTAACATGTGATGAGTAAATAAATAAATAAATAAATAAATGTGATATTTAAATTGCAGGTAATATTGGACGCGGGGTGATTGCATAAACGACAATTATATGATAACATAATATTTTATGATCATAAAATTTATAAACCTGTTTCAATGTGTTGATTAAAACCCGTACCTATGTTTCGTAATTACAATATAATGATTATGAAATCGATGCATGCGTAGTAGGAGAACGCATAAAACGTGTACATTTCTCTTTATGGGGCACTAACATACTATATCGTTTAAAGTATTATTATCACGCCGTAAAATTCTATCATCTATTGATTATACATTTTATGTAAGCGTAAAGGTTTTCCCGAAAATTACAGCTATTTGTGGTATTTTAATGAAATATTCCGAGCAATTTACAGACTCAGCAGCGAGTGTGACGCAGAATATTTTTCTCTGTATATTCATAAAAATGAGACAGATATGGTATAGGTAAGAGCTTAAACCTGGATTACACCCATTAAATCTAGGTATATTTAGACAGCGTTGTAACAACTTTATACTATTTAGAAAGCATGTCGGAGATGCTTTTTCAAACGCGTTATTTTTCACATTTATTTTGTGTCTAAAATTGAACATGCTTTGTTTTTTCAATCCATTATGACGGAGAGATATGCTGCGCTAAAATAATAAAACCTGTATTTTACTATACGCCGAAGCAACTAGGTATCAAACAACTATCGTTTTTTTTCATACAAAGCATGGCAAATGATAGCTTTTGATGTGAAACGGTAAGAAGAGTCCATAATGGGGAGTTAGCTAGTGCAGTTTAACCACCACTGCTCTAGCCGTCTCCACCTTGCCGGCTCAAACGTGCTTTTTCACGCCTCTTTGGAAGGAACCCATGTATACTAATGAGGGAACATTAAGTGCCGGCAAACAATTAGTTTTTATTTACATTAGGAGTAGCCCACTTGATAGTAAGCGTTGACCGTAGCAATGTAGCGACGCTCGTAGCAAGTTGGGCACTTGCTACGTGGTAGCGACGCTCGTAGCAAGTTGGACATTTGCTACGAGCGTCACTCACGCGATGCCTACCGTGTCATAATCAAGAAAACGTATTGTTATGTTTGAAAGGATAATCAAGTTGGATCTAAACTGATTTAAAAGTAAATTGGTTAATACTTTCAGAGATGGAACTGGCGCCTCAATTAAAAACCTATCATTTTATTATTTTGGACATTATTGCTCTTAAATAAAGTCCAAAGTGGTAAAATATTATACGTTTCAACACACTCCCTGCCAATGGGTTCATACCAAAATCCAGTCAGTTGCCACACTATTAACTTTCGCGAGCGCGGAGATCTCAAGAAAGAAAGAAAGAAAAAATATTTTATTTAAATAGGCCACAAAGAAGCACTTTTAAATCGTCAAAAAACACATTTTTACAACTATCACAAAAAATATTTTAACTAACAACGTCATAGTGTCTGTCTGTCTGTCATGTCTGAATTTACACCGGTTCCAAAAGTTGAATTAACCAAGTTTAGCAGATTTTATTTGTAGAAATATATATATTTTTGAATCTAACGACGATGAAAAAGAGGAGTGTTAAAAGTTTGACGTATAACGTAATGCCTATATTTGTCTGTCTGTAGCATCGTAACGCCTAAACTAATGAACCGGTTCGATGACTATCAGCTCATTTCCTACTTGACAAAAGGGTCTTACCAACTTTCACAGATCCGATTGATTTGAAATTTGGTTTACTCTTACTTCGGTGGTATTTCCAAGACATGGTAACCTTGAGCTGATGCTGTACCATCGATGTCTGCAGGATGCTTAATTGTTCAGAAACTTACAGCAGATAATAATAATAATTATATTCAAACACTCACACCTATTATCTAGCCCAAAGTAAGCATCATTAAGAGCTTGTATTATGGATACTAGATAATGGAGAAATAACGATAATAACATGTATATGAATATTAGAAATATACTAAATAAACATATAAACATCCATGACTCGTGAACAAATGCTCGTACTCATCCTTCATACATTTTCTCCTACTGGGATTCGAACCCGGGACCCCTGACGTCCAGTCGGTCGTCAAAGATATAGCGTGTTTGGGCTAAACAGAATATTGTCAATGAGATGGTGTTAGATAGATGATATAATGAAGCCTGGGGTTACCGTTTTTTTTAAATTTAATATTATTTTACTTAAATTTCCATTGTAACCTACTTTGTTCATCTGCAACAAAAAATTTGATAGCATGTGTTAGGTATAAGTATACAAATATAAATGAGACGACCTTCAGACACCCAGCTAACAGACCTGCACTTTCAACTTTCAAAGCCCAATACGCAAAGCTGAAACACGAATATTTCATACGAAACTTCGTTAAATACGAAAACCAAATGTAAATTTTAGCCTAAAGTTTTGCCCTCTGTAACATTTCGAATGCCAGATTTTTTTCCAATGCCATCGAATTGGAAGCGAGCGAGCAGGAATTCGTATATTGGAATCAAGGTAAAAACTATGGTATTTCATATTAAATTTTCATTTAATGAGAACTTTTTTGATTTGCATCTGAGGGCTATAAATTTTGAAACATATAAGTCGTTTTTTATAGTGTACAATCGACGGAATGGCGAGAGACTCACCTGTGTCACACATGTCAACTGTGTAAACAGTCGCGTGGGGTGTTATAGACCCCAAAGGCGCTCTCCTAGGATAATTGTACCGACTATAGCTTCAAAAAGTATCCTATGTCCTTCTCAGTATCTCAAACTATATCCATGCCAAATTTCATCTGAATCGGTTCAGCGGTTCACGCGTGAAAAGGTAACAGGCAGACACAGAGTTTTGCGTTTATAATATTAGTGTATATAATTCAGTCTAAGTATAAACGATAGCACATCAAACGTCACATATTGACTTTGAGTCCGCTCTTACTCCGTTCGTAATAGAGGCGGTTTTCGTAGTGCACATGTTACACTTGACGTGCTGTTGTGTGTACTCTATTGCTTTCATGTGTGAAATACCCGTTGGCTGTAATGTTGGGAATTAGATAAAATTATTTCACTTTTATAATAAAAGGGAAAAAGTTTCTTCGCATTTTTTAAGAAAATTCAAATCATTTTTTAATATAGTTTATTCACATTTAACTAAAGTATGTAGGTACCATTTTGTCCGATACCTTTTTGCAATCTTGTAGGTAGGGACATGATCCCATTGCTATAGAAATTTTGGGGCTTCTGATCAAAATACCGCGACAAGTGGTTTTGGCAGTCCTCTCGTGATGTTAACCTGACACTGCCTAGAGAATTCTGAAGAGAGCGAAACAGGTAGAAATCTGAAGGTGCAAGGTCAGGACTATACGGCGGTTGCATTAACACCGACCAGCCAAACTCTCTTAATTTTTGCTGAGTGGCTAAGATGTGTGAGGTCTAGCGTTATCATGATGAAAAACCACACATACTATAATGCGAAAAGACTTTTTCCCCAACCTAATATATTTTAAAATTGGAATTTAGTTCGAAATTCCTATTTTAAAATAAATACGTAAAAGTAACAGAAAAAATATCAGTAATAATATTTTGTATACTTTAATTTATCTATATGAACCTATTACCCAAAGAGCATGTTATAACCACTACATTGACCTATTACCTACATTGTGAAATGCGATGCGAACAAATAAAATGAAATTGAAATAGTCATATTGGCACTCAATTCACGCCAGTCCCGAAATCAAATTGGTTTTGCCCGTGTTACCGAAACTTAGCATTTCAAATGTCGGATTAAAGTTTAGCAGATAATTGGCAAGCTGATCCAATATTGAATGAGATATAACGTATTTCTATTTTCGTATTGAACCAAATGATATAAAACTTTATTCTCACGTAACGTAAGTACGCGTGAGTAGTGCCCAAGGTGCTACAATCATCTATAGGTCACTGAAACAATGCGTGAGTAGTGCCCAAGGAGCTACGAGCGTATATAGGCTACGGTAACAACGCGTGAGAAGTGCCCAAGGTGCTACGAGCGTATATAGGCTACGGTAACAACGCGTGAGAAGTGCCCAAGGTGCTACGAGCGTATATAGGCTACGGTAACAACGCGTGAGAAGTGCCCAAGGTGCTACGAGCGTATATAGGCTACGGTAACAACGCGTGAGAAGTGCCCATGTGCTACGAGCGTATATAGGCTACGGTAACAACGCGTGAGTAGTGCCCAAGGTGCTACGAGCATCTATAGGTAACCGTTATTTTATTCCACTTTGCCGCTGGTTTTCGAAAAAATATTTAATAGCATTATTCCCGGGTTCAAAATGAATAATCGTGAACTTAAAGATGGAAAAAACATCGATCATTGATTAAGTCACACGTTAAAGTGAGCGGCTTTCCTCGCATTCACTTCTGTGCATAATACGTATAAATATAAAATTTAAGGTTTACTTCAGCCAATTGTTTAATTTATGTTCTTACTACAACCCTTAACTTTTCGCTCGCTGACGCAACACGCGGTGTATGCGGGAATTTTGACTCTCGTCACGCGTTCGTAGAGTACATTTTTTCTTGCAGCGTCTAAAATACTTACATTTTTTCTGCCTACTAGGCTAATATATCTTAGGTTAATATTTCAGCTTTTGTATAGGAGTGATGTATCTGTTTAACTATTATATAATCTGTGCCACTAGGCAGACCGTACCTACTGTTTTCTAAGACATTAAAATCGTAGCACTTAAACCGTAGCTTAATGAGGAAAGCAATCCCATTAGTTCTACAGTAGAACTGCTTAATAGGACAAGTGAGAACGAAGGCGCCGCTTGTCGTAAAACAATAATATGACATAAACCACACATAATTATTAACTCTCACTCACATAAACTCTAGTGTAAGTTTCAATCGAAACGAAACGTCTGGATAACGTTCAGCATGAGTTCACTGAGCTACCGATGACTCGAGCTCTCGGTAGCTCATTGTTAAAACTTAGAGCAGTATTCCGGATTGTGAAAAAAAGTTTCTAGCACCAATCTCTCGCTAAGCACAGCGATAGTTGCAAGGTGTAGGCGGAACATACTAGTAATTAATCTTACCTAAAATGATGCAGATTATTTTTTGTGATAGACATAAATGTAGCATTTATATAAAATTCTAAAGATCTTTTTAAGGGTTGCCATTAAAGTACTTTTATGATTTTTATAAGATGCATATTTGTAAGATTTATTCGAATTTCGAGTTGCCAGATTAAAAATAGAAAACTTAATACAGCATGCATCAATTTCAGCTGCCATTGAGACTGATTTTATTAAACTAAATTACTAAAACTACTTACATTCAAACACATTAACTATAATACTTAATTACTCGAAACTATTTACAATTTCAATATATAATTCACTTTGTGCGATTACAAACGAACAGTTAATTTTTACATAATTAAACACACTGTACAAATGTCACAAAATAGGGTCTATTTTATAATATCACTCGGGTTTATATACAGGGAGCTTATTTAAGTATTAGTAATAGATTTTTGGCACAATGCATGGCCAAGATTAAAGTTTTAGGTTAGAAGATATGTTAACGTTTATTAAATTCATATTTTTCTTAACAGTTATCGTACAAATTTTTAATTAAGATTCCTAATGTCTTGTTTTTTGACCTTAATAAACATTCTTAAGCAAACTTAACAGTTTTCTTAAAAAATAAACATCCAGCATATTTCATTTCAAGCCTGCAACTCGACGCGAGTAATATCGTAAAGGTACTGTCGACCGTATATCAAACTTAGCATTTGAACGCTACATTACTTCACGTAATGTAGTGTTCATTTCTTTTGTGACATTTCCCCAACAAAAACACAGCCAAGAGCTCATCTCGTGCAAGAACTACGCTTCTCCAATGGAAAAACAACACTACGAATGGAATAGAGGTGGTTTTAAGATTAAAATGTTTAAATTGATGTGCGGTCGATACTTAGTAAGAGCGCGATATTCTTCGCGTCGATTCGCATCATGAGAAAGTGCCCTTTAAGCGACGATTAAAAGCGGACTCAAGTCCACCCATGACGATGTGACGCAATCTCATTAAAACCAGTTAAAGTCAATTCTTATTTAAAATAAACACATATTTTTTAAGCACAGACGCAAGAGCTCAATTCAAATATATCTCCAATAATTCTTAATATCTCAATTCATAAGTGGTTTCCAATTCCATATTGTCTTTATTGTACATATGATCGTAATAATATTCGCCAATATCCATAAAACAATGCTTAGCCAACACCTGACTGTAATCAAACGGATAAATGGAAGTATCAGGCCGGTAAAATATGGGATACCTTATTTCCTTCTTGCATAAACGGTCTTTATTTTTATGGCGGGTCGTATATCAAGTGAGACGATTTAACAATGATATTACTCCTTCGTAATAAGGATCAATAAGCAATTTACTTGTTGCGCTTGTGGCTGACTGTAGTCATGTACACACTAATCTAAATATATATAACTCAAAGGTGACTGACTGACTGACATAGTGATCTATCAACGCACAGCCCAAACCACTGGACGGATCGGGCTGAAATTTGGCATGCAGGTAGATGTTATGACGTAGGCATCCGCTGAGAAAGGATTTTGATTAATTCTACCCCCAATGGGATAAAATAGGGGATAAAAGTTTGTTCCACGCGTACGAAGTCGCGGGCACAGCTAGTAAAATATATAAGTTTTGATAGTCAGTGACTCTTATTGCAAATATGTTAAGGCACACGAGATGTCAAAAGTATATACATCTTATTGCACACGTGTTTACACATTGAACGACGTAGTTTAATAAACGTGGTTCTATGTTCTTCCAGTAGAAACCGTGAACAGAATTAAATACATTTTTAATTGGCGTAGGTACTTTCGAAGAACGGTAGGCTGTCATAAATAATTTCACTGATTTAAATATTCCAACAATGGGATTACTTTAAGGGACAATTTAAATCGTGTAACAAGCCTGTTTGGCCTTAACAATTGTCTTATACAGGTTGATGCTGTCAATGCGACAATAAATTTAAACATGGGCTATATTAGTCCATAGAAATGGTTTGCCACTTTCAAGAACATTTTATTCACATGCCATTTCTATGAAATAGTGCAGCCAATGTTATATTAATTCATACAAATGTCATGAAATCATCAAATTAATACATTGTATTTGAAAGTGGCAAACCATTTCTATTCTTACTTCCATTTATCCATTTCAGTAAATTAAAATATGTCTATATATATATATATATATTAATTTACTGTCGTATTGACGGCGCCACCTTGTATATTAGAAATCCGTTATCGGCATTATAATTTAACCCGTCAAGCATGAAATTCCAGACACAATTGATTTTTGAACTGTCATAGCCCGCCCCCCGGTGGTATAACGCCACTTGACATTAAGCAAGTTGTTATTATGAAAAAAGTGACGTGCTGTGGATTGTGTAAACAAAGAAAAAAAAACATCTTTGGTCGAGAACATTGGCATTACCTCAAACAACTGCTAGTGACCAACAGAACGTGACGGCACCCTAAATTTAATCTTGCCAAGAATTGAACCATCAAGTACTACTCCATTCATCATCATCACCAGCCTATATACATCCCACTGCTGGGCACAGGCCTTCCTAGATGGGAGAAACACATGAGGAGTTTGGGCCATAACACCACCTCGCTGGCCCAATGCGGGTTAGTGGGTCTACTCAATTACTATTTGTGAACTAAGTCCCTAATCATTCTACGCCGATCAAGTGTTCCAATACCGAATCTCTAAATTCTTCTCTCGTATTGGTGATTAAATTATCTTGTAACTAAGGACTCTTAGAAACCTTTCGTAGCACTGCTTTTATTACGATCGTTACAGGTCTTGTTAGCATTAAAGCGCAAACTAGGACGGCCTCCCACTAGATGAACAGATGACCTGGTTTGGATCAAGGGGAGCCGTTAGATGCAGATCGCACAGAACTGTACCGTTTGGAAATCTATGATGCAGGCCTTTGTTCAGCCGTGGATATCATAGGCTAATATGATGATACAGGAATAAGACAATATAATATAATAATAATAATATTCATACACTCACACCTATTATCTAGCCCAAAGTAAGCATCATTAAGAGCTTGTGTTATGGATACTAGATAATGGATAAATATTGATAATAATATGTATGTAAATATAAGAAATATACTAAATAAACATATAAACATCCATGACTCGTAAACAAATGCTCGTACTCATCATACAAACATTTGCTCCTACCGGGATTCGAACCCGGGACCTCTTGATCGAGTAGCCTGCATAGCAAGGGGTACAGACCGCTCGACCAGACGGTCGTCAAATATAAGTTGAACTGGACTCCAAAATACGGCGAAGTAGCGAACTGGACGATAAAGTAATCCTAAGCTTACCTACAGAGCATAAACCGATATCCGAGAATATATTTCGCACTTTTTGAAATGGTGATCCATTTTATTTCAACCAATATATTTTTAACTTCCGTTTTAAACCGAAATGCAGATACATATATTATGATAAACGCTTTGTCTATTCGTTTTCTTCCAAGAATGGATAAACAATAGTGGTAAACGAAAGTCTGAAATCTTTTTTATCAAATTTTTGTATGCTAACACAATAAAAAGAAAATTTTATCCAATTCTGAAAGAAATAACATTCAAATTAAAATACAATTTATTGAAGTCGTCTTTTGAAATTTTAATAAATACGACGAAAAATTATTATTCAGTACCATCTTCACACAGAAGTCTTATGATGTAATTACGACTGTTGTACGAGTTATGCAAATCTTATTCGCAAATATATATTTTTTAAATTTCACAACTGCCGATTCAATCAATGTTCTTCCTTATACTTGTACTGATGCCGAGAAGTTTCTAAGAGGAATGAATTAAATGTTTTCATGGAAGATTGTGACAAAATATTAAAACTTTCAAATTCTCACAGTAGCGACGCTTGTATCAAACACGGACGACGCCTCGTTATATAAAACGCGATGTTTTACGCGGTGCGCTTTGCGACACGTATCTGACCCAAATTAAACTTGCTAAATTTAGAGTCATCCGTTGTATATAATAATAATAATTTTTTTAGCAAAACAACTCTTTAAAGAGAGATATTTTTAAAAAATAAACGTTTAAAATAATAATAATAATATCAGAACGGTCACCATCGCGCCTGCCGCAGCAACGGCCATTGCGCTTCTCGCCGCTGACATCAATGCACGTCACGCGCGGCATATTGTCATAATACTTGTTACTTTATACTTCCATGGTTATTAACATTAGGATTTTCTTATTGACATGATGCAATAACATCGACATTTCACCTTTTATTGTGCAATAAAGAATAAATAAATTAATGTTTGAAATCGCGTTTTGTATAACCTTCATCATACTAGCCTAGGGTATCCACAGCTGAACAATGGCCTCCCCCGTCGATCCCCAAATGGAATAGTTCTGCGGAGCCTGCATCCAACGGCTCCCCGCGACCCTAACCACGTCGTCTGTCCATCTAGTGGAAGGCCGTCATACTTTGCTCTTTCCGGTACGTGGTCACCATTCTAGAACTTTAACGCCCCACCGGCCGTTTGTTCTCCGTGCTATGTGCCCTGTCCACGCTACTTCATGTTGTTAATCTTACAAGCTATGTCATTGGCTTTGGTTCTTTTACGGCTGTCCTCATTTCTGATTCTGTATCGTAGAGCCCTAGTAACCTTGAAACTCGCCGCGACAAGCGACTCTTAACGCGCCGCACGACGCACCGCGTCTACTTAAACGAGGCCTTGGTATAAGTCTAAGTAATCTTACTAAAAGCCCGATTACAATTGTAAATAGGTATTCGTCCCAAATCCTAAGCGAGAGTGAAATGATTAATATTAAACTTCAAGTCTTAATATTTGTGACACTTCTATAGTTAACGAACGAATGGCGCCAATACCAGAGATTCTACTTCTAGGCAAATAATTTAGGTGCCAACTATTTCTCATTTTATAATTCCGCGTCCCAGACATTTCCAACTTTATTTGCATATAGTTAAAGATGAAAATAGAATGGATCCTTATGATGGTCAAGGTCTACCAACTCATAAAGCACCGAGGGGAAATAGTATGCAAGGCATTCGCCATTTACAATGAATGATATTAATTTCGCTAAGCCTTGAGAGGTTATCTCGTTAATTATCAATTTAAAAATCAATTAGAGTCAGCAGAATTCCGAATACCATCTCAGAAAGACTGGTGATTACACGACGTTAATTATTGGATTGTTGTGTAACGCAAAATGCTTCATCTTTATCAAATATTCCTTGTGCTATAAATCAATAAAGTGATATCTCTAGAAAGGCTTAAAATGTTTTTCGTAAATAAAATTTGATTCTTATTACGTTTTTATTTTTAGATATTCCAAGATTGTACGCGTACGGTAATATCAAATGTAAAAAGGGTAAACAACGAATAGGGGTAATCTAAGATATATCTTTACATTCATATTTTACAGATTATTTATTTATACAAAATCTAGTTTCCTTTCTAAGTTTATTTCCATATATAGTCACTTCTTTAAATTGAACTCGTTCAACTTAAATCTTTCATTGAGACTAGAAATAATTCATTCGTTTAAAATGAGCCTATTTTCAAGCGACCTACTTCCGCAAGCTCATAAAATATGTCCGGAAAATTAATTTAAAAGAAATCAGGTAGGGATGAGCTATGTCTATTGTCTGGATCGTTTTTAAAATCGTTATTTGATTATAAATATTCAACAGTTCGGTGGTATCATAATCTGACCGCTGTTAATAGGGTTCTTGGCTCCCATCAGAATTTCAATTTGATATGCGTATACTAATCAATATTAGATATATTCATTTTAGCTGGATAATCTGGATATTTGCGATTCACTTAACTATTCAGAATTCATCAACAGCAGGATATCACAACCTTATCGTAAATCTTTCAATTCCTTAAAATATTGAACGATACAGAAACGACTAACAATAAAATGGACACAAAAAAGGAGACGGTGAAGCATTGGGCCGACTCATGAACACAACTTCAGATTATAGACAATAATGTATTGATTAACATGGTTTCTATTAAATAATACAATACTCTTTCATTTTATTTATTGTATAAAATGGCAACATAGAAGTCATAAAGTGGCTAAAAGTGCATAGACTTTACTGTCACATTGACATTTTACACAATTGTAATTTCGTATTTTCAACCATGAATGTATTGGGTGCGCTTGAAGTTAATTGCTTTTAAAATTTTTGACCCTGGCTATGTTAAAATAAAACGACAGTATTCAACGTTAAGTCGTAAAAAGCAAAATTGTATTGTGACATTAACATTATGGTTTTTTTTTTCAAAATGGCGACCTCTGTGAAGTTGTCAGCAAATGAAAATATTTTTGTTGCCGCTTCTATCAGCCAAGATTTATGTAAATGATAAGGCTGTTCGTCCACTTGGTCCAACTGGGTAGTCAAACTAATTTGTCCAACAGGAATAATTTCTCCCGATGGTCAAACTTTTAGGTCAATGGATTCTTTATAGAGTTGTCATATTATGCAATTGAGTACAATGATGGTTAAATTAATTGTCAATTGCATTTTATTGTCAAAGTTTCCTGTTTTGAAGGTGATCGTGTGCTGGCCCAAATCCCATAGAAACTTTTACTATCTCCTTTGTGATAGCAACATAAAATTACAATCCTAAATCTTTTGATGAAACCTTTGCCTATGAAATAATATTTGACGTCTTTAAATCTTTATTCACAATCGAATCACAACCGTAGCCTATGCCACATTGTGTCCATTTTACGTTTCCACCATGATTTCTTCAGGTCTCGATGAGGACGCGTGGTGAGCTCGTAAGACGTCGGCTGATGTGGACTTGACGCAGTTGTTCATGTGTATGTCAGAAGACGCGTTGGAGTGATGGTGTTCACGGCGAGGACGAAGGCAGCACTTCCGACCTAAGTGTCCACAGATCGACCTGATGGAAGAAATTTTACAATGATATCTAAATGTGAAATCGTCGGTGGGCGTGCAAGACCGCGTAAGAGCAGTTTGTAATACCGCGTATGTGCTTTTGTTTATTTCACAGGATGGAAGAAAAAAGATAATATCTTGGTTATTTCTACTCATTTCTTTGACCGATCTTGTTTGGGATTTCACCGGGTGTTGTTTAATGAGAATTTGGCTTAAGCAAATTAGCGCTAAGAGCCTGCTGGCGCGATATTTCAATTATACTCTCTCCTTGTCCAACACGGTTTAACTTATTGTAGTAAGCATTCCAATGCATGCGCCACCAAACGTTTCCAAGCCTCAAACAAAAAAAAAATACACACAGTTTTTGTTCTGACAACACTGGATCGATCTTCATTATGTATTCGTGTGCGTGAATGCCACCGGGGTGTATTTTGTAAAAATCGTTTTGTGATGTTTTTTGTGTAAATAGAATAACATCAACAAAGTCTAAATATAAATAAGACACCAACAAAAGGTGATGTTATGAAATTTAAGTCTGGTATGTAGCAAAAACACTGAAATCAAAATCCAATAATATATGACACAATAATGGGTTGTGTTGGTAAGAAAATATTAACAGAAAAACGTAAGTAAGACTTAAGCAAATTAGCGCTAAGAGCCCGCTGGCGCGATATTTCAATTTTACGACTTTTGTAAATACGCGGTATTGTAAACTGCTCTTACGCGGTCTTGCACGCCCACCGACGATATGTTCTTAAAGTAGGATCAGTCCAACATATAGAGAATCCTGAGTATTTTTTAGGATCATACGGGTTAAAAAATTATAGGGGAAACATAATACCTACGCAGTTACTCTTTTTGGGTTTAAAAATAAGTAGATAACGCTTTAAACATTGATACAATTATGATAACGCCACAGAAGACGGATTTTAGGAATTCGTATTCAAGCTAAATTGTTTGCTTCAGGCCAATTTCGGTGAATGATCTAAGGTCGAATGCAAGAAGTTTGGATGAAACCTGCAAGGTGAGACGTTGGGTGGTTAAATCTAGAAGGTTCTTTTACCTCTTCGGATTGTTATTCTCGTAGTAATTGTTGATCTACGTGTCAGTTCTCTGTTTAAGGAAGACCTTAGTGAGACCAGTCTAATTCTTTTTGAAGACCGTGGTAGAAAGCATGAAGATAATCTAAAAGAAAATGTAAATAAAATAGTGATTTATGATAAAATTAATTAAAAAGGTGAAATGAACAAAAGCTTAATAAATAAAACCAATTGAAAATAGGTAAGTAAAGTAAGTACAAATATTGATGATTAATACAACAATAACTATTATTAATATTCGACGGTAGCCAATTTTCTGAATTAGGTATATACCTATAAAAATTATTAATATTTCACCTACAAAAGAAAAATTATATTTCAAAATTTAAACCACTTGGATTTTCAATAAAACTTTGAATTTGGCTTAATTTATGAAGTCACTTCTACATAATAGCTATAATAAGTGACTTAAATTTAAAATAGTTACACAGTCATTAGCTTATTAATTCAGTGTAGTCAAATACAATATTGTTTTAAGCCTAAATTGAATGTGCTCATCGGTGCATGCTTTCGTGTGTTATGTAAATATTTGGCCTATAACGTGTAAAACTTTCATCAACTGGGTTATAATATGTGATCAGTGTGCTCACAAATAAAACTAAAAACATTCCCAAGAACAAAACAAGAAAGTTTAAAGGAAAACAATCTCTTATCGATAGACTCATAAGAGTAAATCAATAAAGTATACCTGCAACAAGAATCCAAGGTTTTCCTGAAGGCAGCTCTGAAGTCCCTGTTGAAATACGCGTAGATGAGTGGGTTGAGAGCGGAGTTGAAATAGCCAACCCAAAACACTGCAGCCACCACTGGCGGAGGAGAGGGGCACGAATCTCCACATAAAGCTGTTATTATGTACCTAAGTATGAAGAAACAGATAGGAATTAAGAAACCCAAAGTCCTATATAAACTAAGTTTAAAGAGGGACGAGATTTTCAATACGACAAAATTATATGTTAGCATATATCTCCGTCAAATAGGCTACGGAAACAACGCGAGTGTAGTGCTTAAGATGCTATGGGCATTTAAAGGCTACAGAAACAACGCATGAGTAGTGCCCAAAGGGCTACGAGCAAAAACAGGCTACAGTAACCACGCGTGAGTAGTGCCCAAGATGCTACAAGCGTCTGTAGGCTACGGTAACAACCCGTGACTAGTGCCAAGATGCTACGAGCGTCCACGGCTACAGTAACAACGCGTGACTAGTGTCCAAGGAGCTACGAGCTTCTATAGGCTACGGTGACCTCGCGTAAGTAGTGCCCAAGGTGCTACGAGCGTCTACAGGCTACGGTGACCTCGCGTAAGTAGTGCCCAAGATGCTACGAGCGTCTATAGGTTATAGTAACAACGCGTGAGTAGTGCCCAAGGTGCTACGAGCGCCTATAGGCTACAGTACAATGCGTGAGTAGTGTCCAAGGAGCTACGATCTTCTTTAGTCTACAGTAACCGCTTACCATCATGCAGACCGTACCTATGCTTGTTTGTTATCTTGTTTGAAAAGAGTCTTACCACAAGAAGAATGGCAGCCAGCAAGCTAAGAATGCAGACATTATGATGCCTAGAGTCCTTGCTGCTTTTCTCTCCCTCTTCATCTTGCTGCTGGCCATCGGCTGCATCTGTATGCTGTGCCGCTCCCGCATGACCTCGCCCATGGTGATGCCGTTGATCTGAAGATGTTTGTCGAGGAGCAGCGCTGCTACTTTACTTCTGTAGAAAGAAAATGGTTTGAAATAGAGGAAGCTAGGTGTTTTAACTCTTCTTAAAGACCAGGTTCTATGTCCACAGACTAGCACAATAAAAATACAAAACGGGTGTTGCTAACGTTATATTTTACACAAATTCGGAAAATATACGCTACAGTTACCCATAAAAAACAATTTAAACTTAAAAGTTATGGTATATTGTTGCAATTGTATGGTTTAGAGAATTAATAAAAATTGATTTTTTTTAAATTATTAAAAACATAATGATATTAGATTGCTTACAACAATTAAAACAACCATTTTTATGACAACTATGAGTAAAAACGTAGTTATTATTAATTTTGACAATATGCTCACACATTTTTTAGTAATATAATAATAATAAATAAAAATAATTTTCATCACCTTTTTTCTAGCCCAAAGTAAGCATCATTAAGAGCTTGTGTTATGGATACTAGATAACGGAGAAATATTGATAATAATATGTATATAAATATTAGAAATATACATATAAACATCCATGACTCGTGACCAAATGCTCGTACTCACTATACAAACATTTGCTCCTACCGGGATTCGAACCCGGGACCCCTGGCCGAGTAGACTGTATAGATTAATCGGCCAACATATCGTCAAAATAATTAGCAACATGTGACGTCATCTGTTCCGCAGATTTTTTAAGAAGCGTTTTTAGACGATTCACTGCAACATATCAAATATACCACTGTATCTGTGAAGCTATTGATTTTAGCCCGACAAGCATCAGATCCCAGAGACAATTGATTTTTCAATTGTCATAGACCTCCAGAGGGATGGGAGAGGCATTACAGATTAAACATACAATTTCTTTTGCAATATTTCTTAATGAGTTCTAAACTTCTTATTCGGATACAGCCCTAGGACTTGATTTTTTTGCCTAGATATCTTTCCCTGACCAGGGTCAGGGTCGCGGGGAGCCGTTGGATGCGGGCTGCGCAGAACCGTCCCATTTGGAAATCGATGGGTGAGGCCTTTGTTCATCAGTGGACATCATAGGCTGATGTGATGATGATGATGAGATATCTTTCAAACTTATTATAAACTAAACATAAATTTAAGGAAATATGTTTTTTTGGATATGCGTTATATCGTTACTCGGTAGTTCAACTTTTGGAACCGGTGTTAATTCAGACAGACTGACAGACAGACAGACAGACAGACTGACTGACTGACAGACAGACAGACAGACTGACTGACGGACAGACGGACCGACAGACTGACTGACGGACAGACGGACCGACAGATTGACTGACGGACAGACAGACCGACAGACAGACCGATAGACAGACATTATAATATTCTTAGCTTACGTAGATCCAGATAAGACAAAGAGACAAACATTATGAAATTGTTAGTTAGTTAATATTATTTTTATGTGATAGACATAAGGGTTTTTTTTGCTGACGATTCGAAAGTGCTTCTTGGGGGGCCTAATTGAATAAAGATATTTTCATTTCATTTTATTTCGTTATATGGATATCTAAAAAAATCGGCAGTATAATCGTAACAAATATCTTTGCATTCACACCAATTTGTGTAAACTCACGTATCTCGATAATGTAATAATTTATTCATACCTATTAAAGGTCCTTATGATAAAACCTTTTTTTCCCAGAAACACCGACCTGTCTCAGTTAAAAAAGCTATTCACGAGAACAATACGGTATTTCCATTGTTTGTGACGAGTAGACAAAACAGTGGCTTGTTTATCTGTAAAATTCTATTTTTACCTGTTTTTGTGAAACGTGTTTTTTAAAAAGGCGTGAAAAGGTTTTTACAGGGTCGGCAACGCGCAAGTGATACCCCTGGTGTTGCAAGCGTCCATAGGCTACGGTAACCGCTTACCATCAGGTGGGCCGTATGCTTGATTGCCACCTTAGTGGTATAAAAAAAAAACCAAACAGGTATCTTAACTTTTTTAATACAAAAAAGTGTCAAACAGGCATACAGCCCACCTGATGGGTACCGAAGCCTGTGGCCGCTTGTTACACCACAGTTACTGATGACGCGTTGTACACACGACAGCACGTCAAGTGTTACAGTTGCACTACGAAAGCCACCTCTATTACGAATGCAGCAAGGGCGGTCTCAAGGTCAAACTGTTACGCTTGATGTGTTGTCGACAGTACATCCTGTAAAAATAAGGAGGCATTAAGTTGACATAAAACTTACTTAACATTGTTACAATCGTTATGCCGACAAAACGCTTGCATAATGATTTCATATTTGTTTGGTTAACATATCGCTTCCTTACGATTTTACAGGTGTTATGTTGACATAACGATTCTATGCTATTTTACAGGTGGTAAGCCCGTATGTACGGTCGCCTGGGTAGGTGCCACCGCCTTTCCGATTTCAGCCGTGAAACAGTTCGCTGTGTTTCGGATTGAAAGTAACCAGTGTAATAACTGGGCGTGGAAGGCATTTCATCTTAGGCTTCAGGATGACAACGCACCTGCAATACCAAGTGATTTTTTCTTTGTTACCGCGGCGGTAACCGCTTACCACCAGGTGGGCCGTCAGCTTGTTTGTCATCTAGTTGTATAAAAAAGGTGTTATGTTTGCATAACGCTTCATTGTAATTTTTATAGGCGTTATGTTTTAAAAACGCTTATTTGTAATTGAAAGCGTTATGTTAACATAACACCTGTAAAATCGTAAGGAAACGATATGTTAACATAGCAAATATGATATCATTATGCAGGCGTTTTGTCAGCATAACGCTTGTAACAATGCTAAGTAAGTTTTATGTCAACTTAATGCCTCCTTATTTTTACGGGATGTACTGTCGACAGGTTAACATAGCATATCGCATTGTTGCAGCATAACGCTTCCTTGCGATTTTTACACTCGTTATGCAGACATAAAATATAGGTGTATTGTTGACTTAAAGCTTCCATGAGCTTTTAGCACGCGTCACAGGAGTTAAAATGACATAACCCTTCTTTCTGGTTAATAGCTAACCTAACGCTGCCTTGTAATTATGGCAGACGTTAGGTTGACATTACGCTTCCCTTTGATGTATGTAGGATGAGCAACACTTTAGCAGTGGCATTGGTGTTATAACCGTCTTTTGTTGAAAGATAATTATGTTCTACGCTATTGACAGCATCCAAATCTAACCCCTGTTCCTTAATAAGCTGTAGTGATCTAAACTCACTAGAGGAACACACAATGAACAGATATAAGAGGTAAACGCGCGTTTTCAAAGTGCATAAGTAGTGTCATTTGATTGGATTTGTGATGTGTTTTAAGGTAGTGGGGAATCCCCAATCGGCTGTCTAACTAATACTAATAGTGTCTTTTCCAAGAGATATACACCCGGAAAGACTCTATTGGAGTTTGAACTTGTATACTTATAGTTGGATAACGAAATCTTTCTTTCGTTATCCAACTATAAGTATACAAGATGGAGTAGGTTACAGAATCTTCGGGTAGAGCTCCAGATATCGAATCCTAAATTTCCCTTAAAGACAATTCATCGTATCTGACAGATAAAGCTGTCAGAACCAGTTTTTCGTCGCAAAATCGGTGGAACAAGCACTTTACATTATCATCAGAAAGTAGAAAGTAGGTCTGAATTGGCACTTAAAGTAATATAAGTCTCTTGAAATATTCTACTTTAAATAAAAAAAATTAAAGTAATATTCTTTCAAGATCCCTGAGATAACAATGAAGTCTTTTGATTTCATTAAAAATTTAATGGTCCGCTATTATCATTCAAATAACAGAATTTTTGACTTGCTTTGGGTAAACAAAGGAATTTACTTACGTTTCGTAATGTTTAGTAATAATCATTCATAACTTCTTATTACACCCTGGCGACCCTGGCTGATTCCCGGGTATGATATTTATAGACACGAGAAATAGGTCACTTGTGCCAGAATAATGACGCTATAGAAAGTTGATTATGTGAGAAAATGTTTTAAGTAGATTAGATGTTGTTTGAATCAAGCTATTTTTTTTATTGAATTTACTAGATTTTATTGAAAAAATGTGTATAAATTAGTCTCGAAAAGCCAATAACAAGTCTTCCTCTACATTCTAAGATTGAAACATTGTTCTAAGTTTCTTACATAAATAGAGAATTATTAACTTTCATAAACAAAAACTGTACTAAAATACACAGCTGTATTGTGGTCACCTTCCAGGTAGTTAAAATAGTTATTAATTGTATTTGATAGCTAGATTTTTATATTTTATTTTACAAGCCATACTGATAGAAAGCGGTTGTTTATTGACACTGAAACACGTACGAGAATCATAATTTGCACAATTAGTTTTATGCCTTACGTATGAGAAGGCAATAATTGACAATAGAAAAAAATATCAGTGATGCGGTCTTTCTTTACTCACTAACTACTCATAAATGCTTAATCAATTAAGTAAACGTATATCAGCAAAAACACTGTCAGACATTGTTTCTTTTGCACTAGACTTATGAGTGAGAGAAACAAAACAAAGTTCAATATTTTTGTTTGTATTTATTTAATTCATTTTACAAAGCACGACCAATGTCTTAATTACCCGTATGAAAAGAAGAAAGAAGAGTCCAAATGCGAAGACAACTAGTGCAGTTCAGACACTTCTCTAGCCGCCTCCACCTTGCCGGCACAAAAGGTCCTTATGAAGGAACCCATGTTATAGGAAGGAGATAGCATTATATTAGGTGCTGGCTTATTGTATGTGTTTGCGCGGGAACTATATTGTATTATTGATACAAATAGGAATCATTACATTTCAATTCATCATTCATTGTAGATTTGAAGTACCTAGGTAGCGTCTGCCTACCCTGTAACAATAAAGAGAAAGCGTTACGTTGACAGTATGAGCTCTGGCGACCTTACACATAGCAGGAACACAGCACTAGAAGGTAGTAAGACATATTTTGTAGGGAAGGTCGGTAGCTAAGTGTTGGAATTTCTTCTTAGTGAATTTTCATTTCCTAAATGAAGATATTTAGTTTATTGTAAAACAAACTTGTTGTTTTGTTGTTGTTAAACAATAGTATATTGTTCACTGCGGGAAGAAAGTGACAGATTTCTAACGAGTTTGGTTTTTGTGGTGGGACAGAGCCTATAACCGCCGCGCTCGTAGAAGGTTGACAGCCACCCCGCAGCGCGAGTTATGGTGTTCAAGTTCAAATTGCGAGTTCAAATCGAATCCGTGATCCGACAGTTGAGATTGAGAATATGCCCCCTTAATCTCAGGTGCAGTATACAAGTTTTTATAACCCAATAATTATGCAAACACTTTACCAAAATTTCATAACAATCTAATCAATGGTTAGGTTTTCGGGGCGCATACAGCTTTAAATAAATGATGTACATTTCATTTCTATTTGAATATGGTCTGTACAATCAATTTACTAAAGATCACTTTTCGCAAACTTATTAAACGCAGCTATCGACGATTACAAATTCCGAGAGAGATTCCACTTACTACCTTCTATAAATCAGTCGCTCAGTCAAGATGTCTAGACAAATGATTACCCACTATCTGCTACTTGTTATACCTTCATGAAGGTGAGACTAGTTAAAAGTTCAGTCGTAATGTAAGATACTATAAAATTTTAGAGTTAATTAGCTAAAATCCAGACAGGGAACGGCTTGATAAAATTTGATTATTATAAAGAACATCGGTCAAATTTCATGCAAGCTGGGCCTGATATTCAACTTAACATTATTTCAAATATGGTTGTAGCAAAAAAAATAATTTAGAATTTAAATGGGAGATATTCTACTGAACTTTTTTGCCATGAACAACATTTTTACGATTTTAAATCCTACATTTAAGTTAACCAATATTAATATGATAATTAAACTCTTTGATTGGAAATCAAATATACTAAATATATTATATAAATAATTAATTTCCCCATCAGTAAATGGAGATGTAAAGGAATAATCATAAGAATAAGAGAAGAACATTTTATTGTATAACTGTTACAAATTATTATAGTACTAGATTTTATTGCACACAATGAGTAAAAACAGTTACCCTTATCGGGCATACAATAATTAGATAAACTGATAATGTAGGTAATCTGATTTTAATATTATTACAATTCGTGGTCAATATATAAAAATTAAAAATTTAAACATTAATTATAAAAAAACATGTATGTACTTATTTATAATGTATTGACAAATTAAATCTATGGTCATTGTTATATTCATTTGTCACTATTATTTAAGAATTCATTCAAGTCGTAGAATGCATTACATAAAAGCCATTTTTTTAAGAATTTTGTAAACTTATGGTCAGGAAGATCTTTTAGTTTTACAGGCAATTTATTATAAATCTGAATAGCCGACACATAAGTACTCTTTTTAAAGATCTGGGAGTTAGTCCTTGGGTAAGCTAAATCATTATATTTTCTCATTGGCACTTCTCTTACTCTAGAATCAGAAAGTTTTGGGAAAATTGATCTCCGATTTCTTACAAACTTGCATATCTCCAATATATATATACTGCAAAGAGTCAAAATTTGTTTCTCAATAAATATGGGTCTTAGGCTATCATCGTGACATTTACTAAAAATTATTCTAATGGATCGCTTTTGCAGAATAAAAGTGCTTGTAATATTGACCGAATTGCCCCAAAATATTATCCCATAACTAAGTATAGAATAAATATTTGCATAGTAAGCGTTTAATGCCACCTCCACGGATGATACGTCAACCAACACTGACAAAGCGTAACAATAATTAACAATTCTACTATTTATAGTTTCTAAGTGAAGTTTCCAGTTCAAATGGGTATCTAACGTTAATCCCAAGAATTTAGTGTGGTCGATTTCAGTAATTTTGGTTTCATCAAGTATTATGTCAAGATTTAACGACTCTTTTTTATAGTTTCTTAGTTGCAGTATGTTAGTTTTTTGCAAGTTGACAGTCAAATTTAGGGAATTGAGCCAGGCAGTAATTTTTTTAAAAGTCAGAATTATAGTAGTTTCATAATCTTGAACACTCATATCGTCATTTTTTACAAATAAAACTGATGCATCGTCAGCGAACATCACACACAGATGATTAGCTATATTAGGAAGTTCATTAACGTAAATCAAAAATAGCATTGGTCCCAAGATACTACCCTGTGGCACACCCATAGTAGCAATCTGAGATTTTGATTCAATCGAATGTAAGGACTTAGTATTTTGATTCATGGAAGCTAGTTTGACCTTCTGAGACCTATTTATAAGATACGATTCGATAAGTTTCAAAGCAACTCCACGAACGCCTAGACGATACATTTGGTTTAATAGTACATGATGAAGAACACAATCAAAAGCACGCGACATGTCCAAAAAAAAGAGCCGCACAATGTTTTTTACTGTCAATCGCATGCCATACTGCTTCTAAAAAACAATAAACCGCCGCAGACGTTGAAGATCCTTTCCTAAACCCGAATTGATTTTTGTGAAATACATTATGTTTATCGAGAAACTGTTGTAGCCTATTGAACATAATCTTTTCAAATATTTTAGAGAAAGCTGGTAGTATGGCAATAGGTCTATAGTTATTAGCGATATCCCGCGGTCCCTTTTTATGAAGAGGATGTATGACAGCTACTTTTAAGCTAGCTATTCATACTACACCAACAAAATATCTTCTTATTAATTTAATAGTGATAAGATAAATGTATTTAATGGTGTTTGAAAAAGAAGTGAGAAGATGCTTTTAAATTTAATAAAACACGCGAGTACTTACTCGCACAGTAAGTATGTACAGTCGACAGCGCATCAAGCATAACAGTTTGACCTTGAGGCTGCCCTTACTGCGTTCGGAATAGAGGCGGCTTTCGTAGTGCAACTGGTACACTCGATGTGGTGTCGTGTGTAAATACTACACCACAGATCACTAATAATCTGTCATTCGATTTTTACATTGATGTTCTTTTACACGCAAATCAAATAACTAAGCCCCTAAAACATATTATTATTGTTGTTTACTATGATATTTTTTGGCGAGTTTCAAGTGTAAGGTACTAAATGCTAGAACGTAAAATGGAACTTGATATCTTCGTCAAGAGTTGTTGTTTGGTCAAGACCGTACGCAAGCTAGAATTAAGTTTTCATATTCATAGTAACTATTTTTATGGGAAAATATATTTCTCTAGAACTTTATGCCCTCGAGGTATAATGCAAGACGGACTGTATCTTTCAGTGGGGAATATTTTATTATAGCCAAGTCATTTATTTATTGTGTAAGACGTAATTGTATGTTATGAAAAAACTAAACTGTTTTCCAAATAGCATTTTTGTCTAAAAGTCCAAGTAATATTTTTCACACCTCGCTCTAGATTGAGAAGCGTTAAGTATAATCTTGATTGACAATACGGAAGTCGGTGTACGGAACCAATCACCCCTTTAAAAGCTTTTGTTAAAACACTTCAAAATTCACGGCTCAATTCAAATTTTATGGGAGGGTCTGACAGATGACAATACACAGGAGTGCCCTTAAGATGGCGACAATAGGCTCCAGAAGCTTGAGCGAATGGCTCATTCAAGACGTTTTGTCCATTTCTTTTTATATTGCTACGAAAAAAGATATGTATTTTTTCATACGAAGCGCATAAAATAACTCAACACCTAAAGTGAAGAGCTAAGAAAAGTCCACATAATGCTGGTGCAGCATCAGCACACTGTCCTTGCCACCCCCATCTCACCGGCCTTAATAGGTGCCGTTCTTCAAGGAACCCATGTCATAGGAAGGAGGGAACAGAAATACCGGCAAAGAATTGCAAGTTTTGGAAGTATGACAAAGAATCGAATTCAAAAATTTCTTTGAGCTAGATGTTGAGCGATCTAGCACTGCCTCATTGAGACTATTGTTAAGAGCACAAACACGCGATATCTGCTGTAAGTTTCTGAAGAATCCCACAGACAATTTGATGGTGCAGAATTAGCATGTCTTGGGAATACCACCGAAGTAACAGTAAACCAAATTTCAAATGAATCGGATCTGTGAAAGTTAATAAGACCGTTTTCACAAGTAGGACATGAGCTGATAGTTATCAAACGCCTGAACAGATCTTCATTAATTTAACCTAGGAACCATTAGATCACGTCAGGTTTCAAACAAAAAAAAACGAATTTAAATCAGTCCATTCGTTTATGAGCTACGATGCCATAGACAGACACACAGATACACAGACAGACACGTCAAAGTTATAACACTCTTCTTTTTCTTTCTCTGGTAAAAAAGGCTTAAATTCAGATTTAAACCTCGTAACAAAAATTATTCAAGTTCTGCTAGGTCAAAATATTTTTAGCCCTGCGTAACTTGTACCTACATACATATTGCATCGGCACACGACTTCGGCTTAAAGTCTTTGTCTTAGCACTTGTTGCATAATGAATACTTGTTCCACCTTATACAGATACATAAAAAGCGTTTTTTTATGCAGTGGATCTCTTACAAGGACCGACGAATGAATTAGTACATTGTACCCAAATATATTATTTATAATTTTTTTTTTATAATTATAATTTTTTTTTTCCTTTTTTTCTGGCAACATACTCTGGTTTCGGACTTTGAGTGGCTACAATTTGAGTCTATATAAGCATGCATGATAACAATCAAGACAAGGTGGAGCAAATCGTTTGCAACTTAGATACAGAACTATTGAATGTGCAGCCAAACTCCAAACCAGGCTAAGCATTTTGACAATTTTATATGCCTTAAAGCATTGTGACACCACAACTAGCAAAAACATAATCAAATCTTGAGCTATATGGTATAATTTTATGTAGCACTTTTTAAATGGTGATAACAACGAATACGTGATCGGAATTCCAAGGACTACATCGAAAGCTTAATCAAAACAGCCTCACGGAAGCTCGGTGTCATGAACAAGGTGCGTCGATTTTTCACGCCAGACCTGCCTGCTTTACAAAACTCAGGTCCGGTCTTGCGTGCAATATTCGTCAAACCTGTGGAATGGCTACGTCAAGTACCTCCTCGATGTACCTACTGGACAGATTGCAGCGTAGTGTAGTCCATTTCATTGGCAAGTTATGTACTTAAAAGTTGCCGCTAATTTGTTTCCAGAAACAATAGAAAATATGTTTCTACGGGATAAGTACCTGATTAATTTAATTATTTTATCCTTTTTAGTGCTTAGAAGTCGGTTTTTATTTTTGTATTTTTTTTAACTTACTTATTTAAATCAATATTCAATCGATTTATGAGCTGCAAACCATTTCAATTAGTTTCCCCGTAGCTGTAATTTATTTTGTATTTTTATGAATTACTAAAGGACTGTCGCAATCACATTATATACGGGGCATACAATATCCAAATCAAATACAAATACTTAACCTCTACAAGTTACGGGCCTTGTGATTGTACTTTAGGATATGGAAGCTACAGGTAGGAAAGTATTCAATGAGAAAAGGACTTTCTTTGTAACGACAGATCCCATGTCTTCTAAAAATATCTTTTAAAGAGGGTTTGAATATTGCCGTGAATGCTGGGCATGATTCCATGAAAATATGTATCACCAGACTCGTTCTGTGACAGCTTGTCTGCAGTCGACGCAGATTCTTGGCCAAGGATTTTATTATTCAGTGACTAACCCACCTTTATAATAATATTATTTGTTTTCATTAAATTTTAATGTTTATAGTTTAGCTATTGCTATTTATGCTATTTAGTTGAATGCCTAGGCCATTTATTGAAGGTCGGCATCCAATTGAATTCCTAGGCCGATACACTTGTAGTACAGTGTAGTACAGGTCGTTCATTCTTCCCCCCGAGGTTTTGATTAGCTAAAGCATACCCTGTTCCTCCTCTTAGAAGTGGAATTATATCTTTCTCTTTTGATTTGTCACCAGTTAAGCAACTCGATACCGCTGAATAGTTTTGGTGGGGTTAGTAACGTATCTACGGCAGTCATTTCGCCGTTTGACCCTTCGCCGACTAAACGTTTCGTCATCGGGCACCGACAGAATCTGTCACCTAAGAACGATTCGCCGACAGACGCATACCCTTCGTGTATTAAATGAGATCAGAGCTGTCCGCGGAAGCCCGACACGGCCGCGGTAGGTTAAAAATGTAAGGCCTCCCGCCGCCTAACGTTCTGTGGCGAATTGTTATTCGGTGAAAGATTCTGTCGGTGAACTGCCCCATGACGAAACGTTTTGTCGGCGAAGGGTCAAAGGGCAAAATGACTGTCGGAGTAGAATCGTTTTGGTGTGATTAGTAGATTCATTGTTATTATTTTGTGACCACTTATGACGAAAACGATTTCGGTTTTAAGTAGTAATAACAAATTAATCTTGAACAGTCACACAAAAACTCTTCGATCTAAACGACCCAAGTATTTAGGCGCCCAACTGAATGGGTATTTTTAACCGACTTAAAAAAAGAGGAGGTTATCAATTCGACTGTATTTTTTTTATGTTTGTTACCTCAGAACTTTCGACTGGTTGAACCGATATTGATGATTATTTTTTTCTTGTTTGGTCCCATTTTTTTTTAAATCCATTGGGTAGTTTGGTTTTTAAATCAACGTAGCTGGAATAATTAAGTCGTCTACGTATGCGAAATTGCGGGTTTTTGCTTTCCTATGATTTTTTTTGTGAAATGATACGATACTTAGTAGAAAACAATATAAGCTGACAGTCACCCATCTAGCTATGACCTTAGAAAATTATCACTAAAATTGTGAAAAAATTATTTAAACAAAAACTAAAACCGACTCCAAAAAACTGAAAAGGATAAAATAAATAAATTTAAGTAGGTACTCAATCCCTAGAAACATATTTTTTGGAGTTGGAGCTATGTTGTGCTCAGAAACAATATATAGTGAAGCACCGACTCCAAAAAATATGTTTCTAGGGAATGAGTACCTACTTTTCAGTGTTTTTGAGTCGGTTTTAGATTTTGATATTTTTTTTTAACCAGACGGCTGACATGACGTTCAGCCATCTGGTTAAACGTTGCGCTCAATTACTTGGCTAGTTGTCCTTCAGTCGTTTCTAGTAAGTTAAGTACTTAGCTAATTTAACCAGACAGCTGCGGCATATCTAATGAAAAAGCGATAAAATGTTGAAAATCTCTCCACTGTTTTTTTTATCACTCACTCGCTCACTTTTCGTAGTAAGGGATTTAAAAATGATATAAACTATGTAAATTAATTAACCCACATTTACTTTCCTCAACATTTTTTTCTAACTGTATTTATAGGTGGGGTTTGGTGTCTTCCAAGGCTATTTGAGAACAACAAGTTCTGAATTTTGATTAATTTTCGTAACCATACGGTACAAAACTAGCAATAATTGCCTCTACAGAGCAACTTTAAACACCCACAAAGTTCTTGTTCATGCGAACAATGACACGGGTTATTGTTTACTTCACTAGAAATAAAACAAAATTAACTAAACGCAAAACAAAATGAAATTATAAGTAAAAAAATAATAGATTAAAACAAAAACGAAACTTCTCAAATACTATGGTAAGCGTGAAAGACGTTGGTTGACGCCTGTGTATAGTAATGAGCTCCCTAGTAACTTGTTGAAAAGTGTGATCAGTAGAACTAATCTTAAGACTATCCTACGAAAACATTATTTATCTTTATGTCCATAGCTTACACAACGTAATGTTAAATATGTAGGTAGTTGTGCTTGGCTGCGGGCGGCCGCCGGCCGCACATCGAGTATGACACAACAGTTGGAAACAAGTTCAAATGCTGAGTCTTATATAATCTAGTTATAATCGAGTTTGTTGCCGGAATCTTCTCGGTAGGTCAACTTTTGGAACCGGTGTAAATTCAGACACGACAGACAGACAAACAGTATGAAACTGTTAGTTAACGTAAATTCAGACATGACTCATGACAGACAGACAAACAGAGTTATAAAATTGTGTTTTTGATTTTTCTTTATATCTTGTTATTTCTTGATTGAATCTGCGGGCAGGAAGATACACCTAATTAAAACATGTGTGGGATAAGAATTTGTCTGCACTATTGTTGTATAAATTTTCCATTGTTAGGTATCTCATGGAGTCCAGCTTAAGCTTATTTTTATAGAACATAGTTGTAACTTTGTAAGTGATAGTTATAAAATAAGATTTTCTGGGATAACATTAAGTTCACAAGACGCAAAAAAGCAATTAATTATGATTTTAAATTAAATAATGTAGTTCTAAACAAGGCATCTACAGTAAAGGATTTAGGGGTTTATTTGGATTCAAAATTAACATTCTTTAATCATTTCGAGCACATAATCAATAAAGCATATAAAAATTTAGGATTTATATTCAGAGTCACTAAGGATTTCACTGATACTTCCTGCATCAAAGTATTATACTATGCATATGTGCGAGGAATTCTTGAGTACTGCTGCACTATTTGGAATCCACAATACATAACACATGAACATTCCATAGAACGATTACAAATGAAGTTTTTGAAACATTTAAATTTTCGAACGAATAATATAATAAATGATTATAGGGAGTCTTGTGGCATACACGGTTTTATAACGCTCAGTAACAGACGTCGTGTACAAGATATGGGTGTTTTGCATGACATATATACTGGAAATCTAGACTGTACAGAGCTAACTAACAGAATACTCTCTTTTAATGCTCCGAATAAAAGAACGCGCCACACGCAGCTCTTTCACGTGCCCTCGGTGCAAACAAACTATGAATCTAATGATATGACCGTCAGATTACCTAGAACTTATAACAAGTACTTCTCTGACATTGACTTATTCTTGTTGTCGAATACTGCATTTAGGACTGCTGTCCTTAAGTGTTTTGCGAATAGTAGCTAAGAGAAAAATAATAATAATAATAATAATAAAACACCACTCTGACACAACATTATTCTACTCACGCTTGGTATCAACCCGCGTGGAATTGGAAAATACCTCAGAAATGAGAGAAAATAAAAATAGAAGTGAACATAATAATAATATAATAATAAATTGTCTAAATAGAATTATAATACTAAAATTCAGAAATAATTTTTAAAAATAATAATAATATTGGTTGTAGCAGGTTCGTGGCTATTATTTATGTGTATATATGTATATGTGTGTATGTACTCGTATATGCATAATATATGTATGTAATATAATATGTAATATGTGAAATATTAAAGAAATAATTACTTTTCATCTCATTTCATATTTAACAGATAAATAAACATAATAATTAATTATTGACAGTTGCGCCATGTAAGCCGGCATTAATACCACACTAATATAACTTTACCAGGTGACTAGACGAGTAACTTTGAATTGAATATTTGCACATGGAGGCACACACACGCACGTTTACACGTCCATACACACAAAACACACTACACACTACACATACACACACAACATCAAGCGATTTATAAAACTTATATAATTACTATTATTGATTTAAATTAAATTAATGTTATGACTCAATTATTCCCATTGTAATAATCTATTTATGAAACTACCCCTAGTAACATAATGAGTTTCTGTAATTGGCTTATGTACTGTTTAATCATAATTGTGTAATATAATATTTGTATGCTATAGAAACTTTGTTGAATAAATAAAATAAAAATAAAATAAGTTAAGTTTAAAAACTCCACTAGAACTACTGCCGACAAACTGTTATGCAGTTTGGCAGATTGTGAAAACTGTAAGTTTTTTATTTTTGTTCAAATAAAAAAAATAAAAAAAATCCAGGGATGGCGCCTTTATACAGGGTGACAACGACAATACGACGATAAATTAAAACATGGGCTATATAAATTCATATGAATATTTTTCAACTTTCAAAAACATGTTACAGTATTGAAAATTTCATGGCGTTTCTATGAAATAATAATACACTGGCTGCATTATTTTGTATCACCGACCCGCTGACACAGATTAATGCAATTATTAACCTTATGGTGGTAAACATTTTTAGATCGTACATCAATATATCCTTACGCGTCAATTTACGTTCCAAACAACAGCTAACAGTAACTAAGTCTCACAGCGTCTCTGAATCGAAATTACCGAAGCAAGGAACATTAATTTTGGAGGAGAGGTACCTCTCCTGACGTGGAGAAGGGATTTCGAGAAACTAACGAGATCGATGGGTTGACGGGCACGTGATCAGGGCTGAAGTACCTAAATATAGTAGTAGTATGCTTAGGATAGTCCAACATATTCTTTTGTGCCAATGAGATAGAGGAGAAATATTATAGTATTAATAATAGAAAGAAATAAAAAATATTTTATTTAAATAGGCCACAAAGAAGCACTTTCAAATCGTCAAAATAAACATTTTTATAACTATCACAAAAAAAATATCAAGCAACAGCGTCATAGTGTCTGTCTGTCTGTCATGTCTGAATTTACACCGGATCCAAAAGTTGAACTACCGAGAAGATTCCGGCAACAAACTCGTGAAGTCACTCTTTTCAATTATTAAATTACAATCAAATGTTTGGAGTTAAAAAAATTATAACTTTTAGCAGTGCATTGCCGCCCAGCGAGAAAATGTAAGGGAAAAAGTAAGGGAGGTCATTAATATAAATTAATAAAAGCAATGACCCTAATCTAATATCGACGAGGCACGCCCATATGCACAGACGCACCAGAAGACTCAGTTTTAATTATAACAACTTTTTGAATTCTATTAGTCAAGTAGGATTCAATAAGCTTTACCGAGCTTATTGATACACCATAATACTTTAATTTACCCAATAATGTTTGATGATGAACGCAGTCAAACGCCTTGGACAAGTCACAGAAGATACCTAGAGCATCCTGCCGATTTTCCCAAGCATCAAATATGAGTTTCATAAGCGCAATTCCCGCGTCTGTAGTATTTTTTCCTTTAGTAAATCCGAACTGTCTATTGTGGAGCAATTCATTTCTCGTAAAATGAGAAAGAATTGGTTATAAATATTTTTTTCAAAAATTTTGCTATGAGTCGGCAACATAGAAATGGGACAGAAATCAGTGGGTTCATTGCTATCTCCCGCCTTAAACAAAGGTATTATTTTCCTTAATTTTATTTTAATTGGGAAATACACCATCATCAATATATTTATTAAATATAAACGATAATTGAGGAGAGATAACATTTATTATAGAATTTATAACACTAACAGAAAAGCCCCATAAATCCTCAGTCTTCTTCATATTCAAAGACTTAAAAGCTTCTATGATCATATTAACATTAATTTCATGGAAATTGATAATAATAATAATAATATTCATACACTCACACCTATTATCTAGCCCAAAGTAAGCATCATTGAGAGCTTGTGTTATGGATTCTAGATAACGGATAAATATTGATAATATGTGTATAAATATTAGAAATATACTAAATAAACATATAAGCATCCATGACTCGTGAACAAATGCTCGTATTCATCATACAAACATTTGCTCCTACCGGGATTCGAACCCGGGACCTCCCCACCAAGTAGTCTGTATAGCAAGGGGTACAGACCACTCGGCCAACCGGTCGTCAAAAATTGAAAGGAATATTGGACTTAAGAACATTTGTCTCTATGAGAACAATTGCGCGCTTTGTACACGAATTCAATTCTTTTGTAATTTAATAGGTATATCGGAAAAAAAGTCTCGAAGGTATTTGCAACTCCATCATCTGTTTCTATAGTTTTGCCATTGACATTAATTTTAAAACACCTATCAGTAACTTTTGTTTTACCACTTTCTTGATTTATAACTTTCCAAGTGGCTTTTATTTTACTGTCTGATTTCTTAATTTTATGACTTAAAAAGTTCGATTTGGCAGTATTACAAACCCTTTTAAAGATTTTGGAGTACTTTCTGACATAATCAATAAAAAATGGATCAGTGAAAGTGGACTTCTGATAGTATAGTTCAAATAATTTTCTTCTACTTATATAAACACCCGGAGTTGCGCAATCACTAAACTACCTTTTAGAAGGAACTGACTGAAAAAGTTTTTGTTTAAAAACATTCTGGCATTCTATATTTAAATTAATAAATAAATTGTTATACGCGTATAACTTATTTGGGATCATTGGTTGCTATAAGACAGTGAATTCTAATTATTACATTATTTTCAAATTTCTTCTAGCGACTATCTGTAATAGGCCTATAAGTTACTTTTTTAATTTGGTTTACATGATGGTACTCAATAGCGATTTTCTGTCCACTAAGATCCGAGTTTATACAATTTATAATTGATTGTTAAAGTATATCACAGTTACAAAAAATATTATCCAAGCAGGTAGCTCATATTGGTGTAATTCTAGTAAGTTCAAAGAAATTATGGAGAAGATTAAAACATCTGAATAAGTTAAAGAACATATCTGAGTACGAACAAGATACCAAAATGTTTATGTTAAAGTCACCACATACAACTATCTTCTTGTTATTGCCACATATTACGTTTAAAACATTTTCCATTGAAGCCTCAAATAGATCATAGTTTCCAGAGGGAGGTCTTACACAGACGTCACAAGAGCGAATCTGTCTGTGACACATCAATAATTATTCATTTGTACACCAACTCCATGACAATTGAAATATACCGGAACCCACTTAAAATTCAAAGGTTAATTAAGGTAGATTGCGCTTAGAAATGTCCTCCCCTGATGCAAATGAGAAATAGCCTGGAGGGCTTCATTTAATAGTATGTAAATTATCCACCTTGAGTCATTATTTGACTAATGTTCAAAGTGGCTATCCGTGTGACGTCAGTTTTTAATATACGCCATGTTGTTAACAAGTGGCATACATTTGGCTAAAGACTCCATCAGCATAACTTTATTAGAAAAAAAATAAAGTATGAACATTAAATATACCAGCAAAAGATGTTGAATGTAATTTTATTTAAGCAAGAATAGAAATAAAGGTAATAATATCAATCAAAATCCGTATTATTGTATCCTTATACAACTGAAATCTATGTCGCTCTATTGCACATAAATAGGTAGTCAGAGATTAACCTAGAATTAACAAGAACATTTTGAAATTTAAATCAAGTCGAACCGTTAACAGCCACTCAAAATTTCATACAAACCTACACTGAAAAAAGTTACAACTGAACTGTCGACTACCTGTGGATCAAAAAGTGACTACATAACTTAGGGTAACACCTAGCTATGGCTAGGTATTACCCTCCGTTAATAAACATGCATAGAGAAGCACTGTTTTGGTAAATCAAATAAACTGTAATTACACCTCACTAAGTTTTGGTTATAACTAATGCAACTGAAGTAGTTTGACTAAGTATTTTTTCAGTGTAGATAAAAAAGAAGGAGGTAATATTAACAGAGGATAGTTTTAGCAGGTAAGTACAGGAATAGAGATAATGACCTTTCCACAGAATAGGTACACATTTCACTTGGTTTTTGAAGTTTTTTATGTCCGGGCTCTCCTAATATTAGTAAAGTCTCAAAAAATATAGTAAAGTCTCAATGATATTGAATTATCTATCTATAGGTCTAAAAATACTTTCTATCTACGCATTGTAAAAGGACTGCCTGTACAAACATTTTATTTAGTAGATGATTCGTGCGGTTATCTACGAGAGCGGGTTAGTTCGAAACAATTTCGAGACAACCCCTACAGCCGTATGACATTTCTGAAGAGGCTTCAAACCACGACGTACCTTGAAATATTATTTTCGAGGCACGTTCAGCCGCAGAAATTCTTTTATTAATATTGGTGTTCCTTTATAGGCAATACTTGAGGAATTCTGAGCCTTCCCCCTTTAACCTTTCCGCGCTCATTGTGTATTCAAGTATATTTACTAGGGATCCATCTGACGCTGACAGATCAGCAGCATTTTGTTTTTGTCAATGTATCGATATCGCTAATATATTTCACTGTCATGCACTAATACGTTCTACGTAGCGCTTTAGAAAGCTTACAGTATTGTCCACCTATGCGATTCCCTAAAGTCAGTAGCTTTGAATTCGTGATTGTGACAACGCTGTCATACTTTTTGGCGTTTTATTGACAGCCATTTGACAACCGTCGGCGACACTAGCGTTCTCTTTATGTAAAAGTCAACCAAATATTGAACGAAGCCATCGTGATAAATTTTAAACACCAAAACAGTCCATTGTGCGTCATGTCGTATATATAAAACAGCGACAAACAAACACAGCCATGAAATCGACGTAGAGATTAGTGAATACGCTTACGAGTAGCGCTGTGCTTGTAGTCGTTTTAAAGTGCCTTAACATATGTATTAACTTATGAAGTATGACCAATAAACAGATCATAAATTTATGAAAATAGTGGGACTAACGATTTCCATAATTTCTATTGTGCATTCAATAGAACCCCTATAATCTGTGAAATTGCCATTTCCCGGAGTCTTAAGAAAGGTAGGGCCACAGATTAAATGTATGGATAGTTCCCGCAATAGCTACAAATAATTTATACTAAAGACAGTGACAGTGGGACAGTGAGGAGCTCGGTGGCGTACTGGTTTGAGCGCTCTGGTTTCGATTACGAAAACAAAGCAACTTTCGCCATGGTTGATCCCGGGATGGGTCAATCAAATTTATAATCTCGAGCTCCTCCGTGCTTCGGAAGGCACGTTAAACCGTTGGTCCCGGTTGGACACAAAAAGGTTTTGTTTCCAACTGGGCAGAAATGCAACCACTTTAACCCACCAACCCGCATTGGGCCAGCGTGGTGGTATTATGGCACAAGCTCCCATGTGTGTGTGTGTGAAAGACAGTAATAATAATAATAATAATATTTATACACTCACACCTATTATCTAACCCAAAGTAAGCATCATTAAGAGCTTGTGTTATGGATACTAGATAACGGATAAATAATTATAGTTATATGTATATAAATATTAGAAATATACTAAATAAACATATAAACATCCATGACTCGTAAACAAATGCTCGTACTCATCATACAAACATTTGTCCTACCGGGATTCGAACCCGGGACCTCTTGACCTCGGTCGAGTAGCCTGAGGTACAGACCACTCGGTGCAAATAAAAATCTTATCTTATCGGTGCATCTCTAACATTTACTAAAAAAATAGCGTAAATTATATTTTAGGAAAGCAGAGTTTCTTCCTTTGGTTTGTAGAAAATTAATTTGATCAATAAAACATTCCCACAAAAGGATTAATTAATTATCATAATAATAATAATCATAATCATAATCATTTATAAAATAATAGAAAAAAATAGAAATAAAATTTTACAGATCATTTTGGACCCTGTCGGGCACGGCAAGTTAGGAGGGAGGATGAATTTGTTTATAATATAATTTAAAATTTAGCGATATTGTTTGTAAAAGTGTTTATACTATTTATCTATTAAGTGTGAAAAGTAGTAGGTTTCATCCTTTTTTATTTAAATATTCATTTAATGTGTAATATAATTTTGTAACTAACAGTTTTTTTATAAGTTTTACAAATTGTTTATCTTTAACTTCTTCCTTTATATTTTTAGGCAGTTTATTAAATATTTTAATTGACATTACTAAAGGGCTATTTGAGTACAGAGTCATTCAAGAGGTTGTCTTCAAGAGGTGACACAAAAAAAGTTTATTTCTTATTTTTTTTAAAAACTAGATGACAAATAAGCTGACGGCCCACATGGAGGTAAGTGGTTACCGTCGCCTATAGACACTTGCAATAACAAGGAAAACATCACTTGGTATTGCAGGTGCGTTGTAATCCCGAGACCTAAGATGAAATTCCTTCCATGTCCAGTAATTACATTAGCTACCTTTTCCTTCAATCCGAAACATAGCGAACTTTTATTATTATTTTATTTATTTAACACTTTATACACTACTACTTGCGGTTTCTTTTTACTTTACTTTTTATTATTATTATTATTTTATTATACACTTTTTTTACTTTGACACATTTTATGTTTAATTTCACCTAAATGAATCATCTACTTTGACAAATTATGCTTGGTATTCGATCGACTGTACATAATATAATAGTTAAGGAACAGTTAGAAACAGTTTAGGTTCTGACTATAATAATAGTAAAGGTAAACTAATGTTTTCGCGAAAAAATGTGTGAGAGGACTTTAAATTCAAAGGTATGGAAATATTTTGCCGCGAGTGATATCTTGCGAATAAGTTTAACGAATCAGAATTAATTACAATTTTTTTTTTAGCCAAAAAATTGAAAGCCTTAATTCAGATGGGCCTCAATGCGAAAACAATTTTTTTCGATGAAAAAATAAAGTAATGCAATCGTTGATATTTGTAGATATTTGGTCATTATAATGATAATTTTATAATGACAAAGTTGTCCGGTGTTAGCATATCAGTTCATTTAGCCTATCAATCAGTATGTTATTTTGTATAGGTAGGTACGTAATTAATGGGTGGCGTAGGATGACATTAAATATCATTTGGATCTCGTTAAACCGTAATAAGTATATGGCATGACGAAATCTGCACCGAAAATGATTACTTTTCCACATTATAATTTCAATCACGTACTGTACACAAGCGAATTAAAGCTAATGACCTGGAAGAGGTGCCTCAGGGTAGCATTCTGGGTCCGTTTTCGAACATATAGATAGCTTTAAAAGTTTCAGTCCGCGGACAATGGCTTGGTTAGACTGCGTGGGAAAATGTTACGTATTGCGTACAAATGCAAGTTTAAAATTCAATATTTATGAGGTGTTGTGTTACAAGATTAATCAGAAAGTTGTTAATCAAAAGGATTATGAAAGTTTAGCTGTTGTGTACAAATAAATTATCTTGGTATTAGGGGATATTTAATGCGGCTATCGGAAAGCTCTAGAACAAAAGTTATTCACTATTATGCATGCATAATACTTTCGGTGTAGAGCCCCCTTTCTGGCTAACCTCGTATGATAGATAACATGACTGAGGATTCAACCTGTAATAAAGAGAAAGCGATACGTTGACAGCAACATAAGGCTTTATTAATGAGCTCTGGCGACATTACTCACCGCTGGAGCACAAAGCAACTTAATAAAGTAGCATTATTTATCTGCGATCTTCTAGCAGTGACAAAGTCTTTATTGAGAAAGCACAATATTCTGTTCGATCAAATGTTTCGCGAATTCACTGAATGCTTTAACAAAATCAAATCAGACAGTATGAAATTGAAAATTGAAAAATTCACAAAGCGCAATGGGTGTTCGCCTGAACAGTTTAACGGAGTGATATTTCAATGGGTGGTATTTGAGTGGAAATTGCTGTTTTATTTTAAAGTTTGATTACTTATGTTTTTGCTGATTCTATTGTACTGTCGACATCTGGTATGACTTGTGACGTCTTCTTTTCAACGAATTAACTAAAATCCTATGATTCAATCCTATGCAGGTTGGTCACGACAATAAATTAAAAATGGTCTATATTCATGTATTAATTTATTGTAATCCGCAAAAACATTAGTTCATGGAAATGAAAGAAATGCTAGGGAGTTTACTAAATTATTAATAGTGATAGGTACAAATAAGAAGAAAATAAATAAATTGTTTTATTATTATTATATAAATAAATAAACATATAAAATAAAATAATACATAAATATCTTCATATTTGAAGGGAAGTTAGGTAAACAAAGTGATTTAAATAAATTAGAAAGGAAGAAGAAGGATCAAAGAGTATGGAATTGTTCATACGCCTGATGTTTAAAAGAAGATATTTCAGCCGTCAGACGCCCACTGCTGGGCATAGGCCTCCCCCGGAGATTTTCAAACCGATCGATCCTGCGCTTCCCGCATTCATCGGCTTCTCGCGCGCGACCCTCACCAGATCGTCGGTGCACCTTGTGGGGGGCCTACTAACACTGCGTCTCCCGGTACGTGGCCGCCACTCGAGAACCTTTCCGCCCTCCAATATATCCTTTCGTCAATCCTCCTTGCAATTTGCTGGGCTAGATAATATACTGGGTTACTTTTCACGCAGGAGCGAAATTTTTACAATGCGTTCTACTCATGAATATGATCAACTTTTACTATAAGACCAACTGTAAAATCACGAAAAAACTGAGCCGTTTCACACAAACGTTCAATTAGTCCCTACTCGACCAGAAGGTGTGGAGCAGCTGATTTTTTGTCGTGATTTATTATTACACAGTTGGTCTAATGGTGAAGGTGGTTCAAATTCATGGGTAGATCATGTATATCTGTATAGCTTGACGTGTATGTACATACGATTACAGCAGACATTGTAAACCCATCAATATAGTGGTAATGTCTATGCAAGTTTCCAATAACTTGGAACACATTTGAGGTCCTCCGAGAATTTCAGAATATAATTTGGAGTCCCTAAGTTTATAATGTAACGACTTTACTAACTTAATAGAGATGACATTTATCATTAGGGATTGATTTAATAGTGGGTAGTATCCGGAGATTGAGGAGCTCGGTGGCGTAGAAGTTTGAGCGCTCTGGTTTCGATTACGAAAACAAAGCAACTTTCGCCATGGTCGGTCCCGGGATGGGTCAATCAAATTTATAATCTTGAACTCCTCCGTGCTTCAGAAGGCACGTTAAGCTATTGATCCCAGTTGTAACTGCAACCGTCTCACTGCTGGGCACAGGCCTTCCTACATGGGAGAAACACATGAGGAGTTTTGGGTAATAATACCACCACACTGGCCCAATGCGGGTTGGTGGGTTAAAGCGGTTGCACTTACAACCGTGACCAACGGCATAACGTGCCTTCTAAAGCATTTCTCATTTCAAGGCTGACAGAATTGCAAAGCTAGTTTTAATTATAAGACAATTAATTTAAGTTCGGTCATCTATGAAGGAGGTTCTTACCCCAATACCTAGAGCAGAACAAAGAAAACTAAAAGCGAAATTATCTTTCGTACTGACTTTTTCTTTGATATCTACAAATAAAAAGAAAATTGAAACCTGAAATCTAAATTAAATGACTATAATAAGGGGTAAATGAATCCTATCTCGATAAAATCTAAAATGGCCGGGCCCGGAGTGAAGTTGAATTGGAAACGAGAATTGTTAGGAACTAGTTGAGCATGGAACTTGGTACAAGCATCCGCACATCAAGTATAACAAATAATCTTAAAATGGATTCTTAACACTATGAGCTAAGGAACATAGTTTTTGTTTGTACCTAAAGATTATTCTTAAATTGATCTTAAATTGCTACAGAGTAAATGTTGTGTTGTCAATTTATTAGTTTTGTGGAACAAGTAGCGGTATAAGTGCAATGATGACGAAAATTATAAAAGAAAAAAATATTGATGGATTGATGCCAAACCAAATTAAAAAAAAAAGTAGTTGCAAAATTTTCATTTGCATTTTTTCGCCACATTTATTATTCATTTATCAATTCATGTATGTGCATATATCGCAACACCACTTCAAGTTGCGTGCTCGTCAAGGATATCTGTACCCCTTTTTTTTCACGCTGAGGAGAAGCTCTACCAGCCTATCCTCCCTCTGCCTGGGGGAAGAGGGAAGGGTGTGTGGGGCTCTCACCCACTAAACCCCTCAGCGATGCACCTCTTTCCTGCTTCCTACGGACACAACGGGTTGGCTCGTAGACATTCATCTTCGTCGGTAGGGCAGGATATCTGTACCCCTAGCACGAACTTTTTAAATTTCGAATCAGATCGCATCGAGTAGTTACGTTAGCTTTTGTCTATCTTTTGTTTAAAATTCGAAATTTAAATATGTTCGTGCTAGGGGTACTGTACTTCTAGCACGAACACTTTTACACCCGTTTTCACAAACGATACTTATGTAAGTGAAGGAAAGGAGCAATACTAAGCGAAGTAAGGCATTTCTCAGTGCGTTCACTTTGACAAGCCTTTCAATTCACAAACAATACTCAAACGAATATTTACTATGCGGACGCATAGCGTTGAATATAGCTCTGTGATTGGTTGATTAGTGTTACGTAGTTCACTTCACTGACTGGCATTTCAATTTTATTGTTTGTTTGCTTTTTATCGTAAACTCCGTAGTGATTACATTCTCTTTGGTGAGCTCGACACTATGCGTTGATAAATATAGCTATCAGGCTCCCTTAGCTAAGTGTTCATTATGACAAACGCATAGTGCCGATTGTCACTCACAAGTATTGTTTATGAATAGGAATTTGGCACCCTGTGCGTCCGCGGGCACTGTGAGACCTCATAGTGTCGTTTGTGAATACGGGTGTTAAATTCGGAATCGCTATCGTATCGAGTAGTTACGTTAGCTTTTGTCTGGCTTTTGTTTAAAATATCAAGCGTGCGTGAACGATAGGTACTATTACGATTCGAAATTTAAAAAAGTTCGTGCTAGGGGTACTGATATAAACTTTCACGTTACATTATACACGCCCATGTATATTTTTTTTGTAAAAAAAAATATTTTAGAAAGAGACAGGTACCTATATTCCACTTGAATAACTCGAGTATTTTTTGCTAAAATCTATTCTGTTACACTAGCTCGGTGGCGTGTTAGTTTGAGCGCTCTGGTTGCGATACGAAATACAAAGCAACTTTCGCCATGGTCGATCCTGGGATGGGTCAATCAAAGTTTGCTATCTCGAGCTCCTCCGTGCGTCGGAAGGCACGTTAAGCCGTTGGTCCCAGTTGTTACTGCAACGGCTTTAACTCACCAACCCGCAGCCAGCGTGGTGGTGTTATGGCCCAAACTCCTCATGTGTTTCTCCCATGTAGGAAGGCCTGTGCCCAGCAGTGGGACGTACATAGGCTGGTGATGATGATGATGATGATTCTGTTACACCAGAATATTTCTTTTTCGTGCCTCTATTGACTTGAGTTTTACTAGGTGGTAGACCCGTCTGTTGGGCCGTCTGGGTAGGTACCACAGTCTTTCTTATTTCAGCCATGAAACAGTTCGCTGTGTTTCGGATTAAAGGGAAAGGTAGCCAGTGTTATTACTGGGCATGGACGGCATTTCATCTTAGGCCCCAGGATGACAACGCACATGCAATATCAAGTGATTTTTCCTTGTTATTGCAGGTGTGTCTATAGGCGGCAGTAACCGCGTACCATCAGGAGGGCCATCAGCTTGTTTGTCATCTAGTTGTATAAAAAAAAAGTTACACTGTCAATGGGTCACGCTGCTAGGGATGACGCGTCAAATAAATGTATCTTTTTCTAGTAATTATTAATTTTAACTGCGACAAACTGACAGACACTCAATCCCATATTGCACGACCTCACCATAAGCATGTTCTAAAAGAATAAAGTAAAAAATGAACAATATATAATTATACTCACGAGGGTATAAACACCCTTCGAGAACAATTCGCGCCATTTTCAGCGGCAGTCTTCGAGTCGTTGCGCTCATTTGCGACTGCCTCCAAGTTTTCTCATTTACGCAATCATTGTTATATTTACTCACTCGAGTTCCAAGACACAAACATTTTAAAGGAATTGCGAAACAAAATGAAAACGGAATTAAATCAGCATTTGTGTGTCGCGGGAAACGTCTCTGAAATTAATTTATTATAGACAGATGGATAGAAATAAGCGCGCCATTAAAAGGATTCATACTACATCGTCTGAATACTTTCATCTACAAAGTTGTGAATGGAGTGAATAATGGAACAATAAACTATAGTGACATAAATAAACTGCGACATTTTTTTATGTAACTAGATGACAAACAAGCTGACGGCTCACCTAGTGGTAAGCGGTTACCGCCGCCTATAGATACCTGCAATAACAAAGAAAAAGCACTTGATATTGCAGTTGCGTTGTCATTCTGAGGCCTCAGATGAAATGCCGTCCATGCCCAGTAATGACACTGTCTAACTTTCCCTTCAATCCGAAACACAGCGAACTGTTTCACGGCTGAAATAAGAAAGACGGTGGTTCTTACCCAGACGACTTTACATACGGGCCTACCACCTAGTAACATTTAACAGCTATTGTAGTGTAGTGTTTGATATCTCAGATCTAGATGTCCAGGATTCAATTCCAGTGGGGGCAGAAATTTTCTACTCGGTTTGGTTGATGGTATGAGTTTTCTATGTCCAGTTCCTCTGTTGTTGAGGAATCCGTGTGTATCTCGCTTCCATCTTCCACCTTATCATCGCTTACTATCAGGTGACATGAAGGTCATGAGCTACCCGCCAAGAATAAAAAAAACCCGACATCCACTCGGCCGGAACAGTAGGCAGCCACTAGTAAGTTACAAAATGAAATTAATAATAATGCAGTAGACACCTCGAGAAGCCTTGCTGGTGTGATAACGAAATTTCTACATTCCACTGCTGGGCACAGGTCAACTCACATAGGAGAAACCCACGAGGACTTTGGGCCATAATACTACTAATAATATAATAATAGATTTCAGCTGAGACGCCCACTGGCAGGTCATAGGCATCTCCCAAGGATCTCCAAACCGATCGGTCCTGCGCTGTCCGCATCCATCGGTTTCCCGCGACCCTCACCAGATCTTCGGTCCACCTTGTGGGAGGCCTACCAACGCTGCGTCTCCCGGTACGCAGTCCCACTCGAGAACCTTTTAGCCCCAACGTAATATGTAGCCTGCTCACTGCCACTTGAGGCTCGCAATTCTTTGGGCTATGTCGGCGACCTTAGTTCTCTTGCGGAACCTACTTAAAGGAAATAACATAATAGTGAATAGCTTAATTTGTGCCTGCTACTTGATCTTGGGATTTTGATACTTGTAACGTGATTATGAGTGGAAACTGCTATTCGTTTACCGTTTAAAAGCCGGGCGAAGTTTGTTTCCTAACCACTTTTATTTAAGTTCCTTCGAGCTTGTTTTAAGTTGGCAAATGTTCGGATCGTGTGTGAAGTGGCGCTTTCTAGAAAGTTTACTAGTTCGCCTTGTGGTTAAGAATAGGTATACAGGCTGGCACATTTATCGTTCAGTATGGGAAAGTCCGAAGACTCTCCCAAATCTCTTCTTAGGAACCATGTCATTGATTTTGGTAATAAGAAAAACTGCCACCACCACTCTGGCCTTTTGCGCGTGTGTGTGGGTGGGTGGGGTAACAACCGGGACCAACTCAACCAAGGAGGAGCTCAACATTACAAATTTTGATTAACCCAACCGCCAATAACCTTGGAGAAAGTTGTTTTTCTTTCGTAATCGAAATCAGAGCAACCATATTGTACTGGGATCGTATCACAGTATTTTAGAAAAAGCATTTGTTAAAGTATACAATAATTTACAAAATAAGGAACACCTGGTTAATACAGACTGCTGGCGTAACAAGCATTATACCCGCTGTTATTAGGTAAACAAGTAAAAATACATAAAAAAACGTCTTCTACAAAAGAGCGAAAACATAAATTTATTTTCCATTTATAAACAAACCCATGAAAACGTGATCAATTAGGAAATGTTTAGATAATGTAAAAAATAAAGTAGATGTTTTTTGCAGAAATTCTATTATTAGAGTTGATTTACTTAATCTTCTTACAACCTTTTAGCAAGCGAGCTACGGAAACAGTGAACTTTTTCCTTAAATAAAATGTAGTTCATATTACCTACGTAAATTTCAATATTCAAACAATTTTAAATACTTTCTCTAATTTAGCATTGTTGTAATATAATGTCGAGTATTGTTATCCTAAGTATGAGCATAAAAGACTTTTTAACAGACTTATCGCATAGGTTAGGCCGTAGCAGGGCCAGGGTGGTGCCGTCAACGCGACAATAAATTTAAACATGGACTATATCAGTCCATAGAAATGGTTTACCACTTTCAAAAATATCATTTTCATTTGAAAATTTCATGACATTTGTATGAAATAATGAATCCAATGTTGTATTATTTCATACAAATGTCATGAAATTATCAAATGAATAAGATGTTTTTGAAAGTGGCAAACCATTTCTAATAATTAATATAGCCCATGTTTTAATTTATTGTCGCATTGACGGCACCACCCTGTACACCTATTCATTTCGTGTTACCTAGTTTCAAAGTTTGACAAAAGCGCTTAATAAGTTACTAAGAAACTGGTTCATAATGGAGCAGGGCAAATTTCCTTGGAAAGTACTAGAATAACATTTTGTTGCTAATCACACTCAATACGATTATAGAAAATCAGATAGAAAGGTTGTTTGTATTGTAATTTAATCCGTTACATGAAATTTGGATTCCCGTAATAATATTCTAAGAATCTAATTCTAAAAAGTCCAAACGATATTCTTTTAGGAATATTAACTAACCGGCAATGGACTAGTGTTCGATTCCCGTGGGAAAAAGAATCTTCTGCTCGATCTGGTTGGTGGTAGGGCTTTTTTAAGTACGCCTAGTTTGCTACCATCTTACCTGAGTCTGGCGCCATAACAACAATTTCGGAAGTTGAAGGTAAGATAGCCAGTTCCTCTGTGATTGAGGAATCTGGGTATAGCTCGCTCCATCTTAAGCTTATCACATACCATCAGGAGAGATGAAGGGAAGAGGTACACCGTAAATAATAAATGATTAAAAATCAATTAAACTCTACATACCTGTATAGCATCCTCTCCTGCCTGTCTGCTTCCACATATATTCTATAGTACATATACAACATTATCACACCGGGAATCCAAAAACTAACACTACTCGACACAACAGCGTACACTTTGTTCACTGTAAAACTGCACACTTTCGGGAATCTTTTCCTGAAGTCCATGTGATCTTCGGTAGTGTACCAGCCCATGAAGATTGGGAGAAAGGACACCAATGCTGGGCTGCACCAGACTACAGCCAACATGATTCCAAGCTTGCCTGTAGTCATGATCAGCGGGTAGTCCAGAGGTTGGACGATAGCGTAGTATCTATCAACGCTGATGCAACACAAATGAAGTATAGATGCGGTGGAGAAGTAGACGTCTAGGGAATTCCAGACATCGCACATGAAGTATCCGAAGAGCCATCTACCGTTGGTGATTTCAACACTGAAATTGAAGCACATCGCCCAGATAGCGACGAGCATGTCAGCAAATGCAAGGGAGACGACAAAGTAATTGGTAATTACTCTTAGCTTTCTGTGCCTCATTACTGATACTATTACCAGTAAGTTGCCAAATATCGCTGCCAAGATGATAAACAGCATAATAAGACATTTTAGCACAATCAGAAATACAACCAGCGGCTCATCTTCGAACTGGTTGCTGTAGACTAAATCGCTACTACTCTCATTCACTTCCAAGCTTTTGTTCACGTAAGTGTCTGTGAGATACATTGATGTTGATAGCTCTCTAAAGTCCAAAGTGAAATTTTCGACGGTGTCAATATTCAACACAACTTCTACTTTCATTGTTCACATCTTGTTTTGTTTATTCGTTTATGTCAGGTTTATCTCCTTTGTCAGAGTGAACGAGTTTTTTGTGTGTGAATTCTTCTTACAATTCTCCATTATGTTTCTCGTCCGCTCCAGTACCTGTAAAAGAAAATGTTTCCAGTGAGATTTCTGTGTGGGGATAATTTTGTTACGCCGGTTTGCACATAAAAGGGTAGCAAATGATTTTACGTCGTTGTTCGAATCAGCAGCCTGTGAGAGTGAGGAGAATAAAGGATACATAATATGAATACCAATCATGACAGTAATGAGTTGTTTCTGAATCATCCTTTTATTTTATTTGCATTTCAGAGAATTAATCTAGCAACGACAATGTACGTTTTGTTCTAAAATTGCCGCATGGATAACAGGCTGCCTGTCAAAAATGCTTGAATAAAGATATAAAACAATTATATGAGAACGCGGAAAGTTACGCAAAATATTGTTATGTTTTGTTACAATTACAAATAAAGAAAGAAAGCAATGAAAAAATATATGTTCCAGGCGGGAAATCAGCATAAGTTTTAGCTAGTGCTCCGGTGGGGTGGGTAATCGCTTCTGGAGACGCGGGTTCGTTTCCCGCTTGGAGCATGTATTTTTTCATCGTTTTCTTTCTTTATTTGTGATTGTTACGATAAAGTAGGCGATGAAACGCATCAAAAGCAGTAAAATATTTTTATGTAACTATTCTCTGGGTTTATATTAAACTAAGACCTATATTAATGTCTTCGTAATTGAATCTTAGACCTAGTCTGAGATAAAATTACGAAGACTCATGAAGACAATTAACCAAAGCACAAAATGCACTTATGCACTAGGTGGTAGACTCGTATGTAGGGCCGTCTGGGTAGGTACCAACGCCTTTCTTATTTCAGCCGTGAAACAGTTCGCTGTGTTTCGGATTGAAGGTAAAGGTAGCCAGTGTAATTACTGGGCATGGACGGCATTTCATCTAAGGCCCCAAGATGACAACGCACCTGCAATATCAAGTGATTTTTCCTTGTTATTGCAGGTGTCTATAAGCGGCGGTAACCGCTTACCATCAGGTGGGCCGTCAGCTTGTTTGTCATCTAGTTGCATAAAAAAATAAAAAATAAAATGTTACACGTGCATTATATTTTTGTAATTGTAAAGTGAAATAAAGAGTATGATATTTATGAAATCAGTGAGTTTAAGAAAACCTCTGTATTTCTACGTATTTATCAGAGGGACTAATAATAATATAACTCTGAAATATTGTAAACGCTGCTGTAAAGATAAACATTTAAAAAGGAGGTTACCCTCCTACTTAAAAAGCGGGCATCAAAAATGTTTGATTCGCATGGGGTATCCTAAAAAAAATACTTAGATAATTCATACCTGTTGCACGAATCATAATTTTATGAAACATATTAATATTTTTACATAATGTCTATTATGTATACAGGGAGCTGGCTTTAATGGTACTAGCGTTCACAGCTTTCCATACAAACTCTCAAATCGAATTGTGTCTGGAATCTCATGCTTGACGGGTTAACAAGTCAGGCGCGGCTAAAAAGTTGACAGAAGATTTTTCGTTAAACTTTAAACTTTGAATTGATATTGTTTGTTTGATTGAAAATGAATATTGTTTGTTTATTTATTGTTAGTATAAACAATAAATAAACAAACAATATTCATACACCCACACCTATTAGCTAGCCCAAAGTAAGCATCATTAAGAACTTGTGTTATGGATAGGTACTAGATAACGGAGAAATGATGATAATCATCATCATTATCATCACCAGCCTATTTACGCCCCACTGCTGGGCACAGGCTTTCCTACATGGGAGAAACACATGAGGAGCTTGGGCCATAACTCCACCCCGCTGGCCCAATGTGGGTTGGTGGGTTACAGCGGTTGTAGTAACAACCGTGATTCGTATCCTACCGCTGATCCGAAATCGGGACCCCTGATTATCCTGTATAGCAAGGGGCACAGACCACTCGGCCAGCTGGTCGTCAAACCGTCATCAATAAATACACCATTAATAAAAACCGACTTCAAAAAACTGAAAAGGATAAAATAATTGAATTTAAGTAAGGTACCTACTCATCACCTAGAAACATATTTTTTGGAGTCAGTGCTTCACGTTCTATTATTTCTGGAAAAAACTTAGCACCAACTCCAAAACATATGTTTCTAGGTGATGAGTACCTACTTAAATTTAATTATTGTATCTTTTTCAGATTGTTTTTTTTTTTTTAAAAAAAAATCACAATTTTTAGTGATAACTTTTTAAGGTCAAAGCTAGAGATGGGTGACTGTCAGTTTACATTGTTTTCTACTATCGTATCGTTTTACTAAAAAACCATAGGAAAGTAAAAATCCGCAATTTCGCATACGTAGGTACGTACGTAGATGACTTTCTTATTTCAGTTTTTTTTAATTAAAAACCAAACTACCCAACTGGTTTTGTAAAAAAAATATGGGACCAAATGGCAACTATTCTGCATCGAACAAAAAAATAATCACGTAAATCGGATCAGAATCTCGGCGTAATCGGTGTACATACATAGAAAAAAACATACCAACCGAATTGAGAACCTCCTCGTTTTTGAAGTCGGTTAAAAAAACTTTTTCACAAGCGGTCTTTTCCTTTTCAATATTTTTGATTTGGGATTTTATATGACAAGTCTCAAGTATAATCTATATCTGAGTTAAAGCCACAGATGTTTTAAGGGTATGTTCGTTCTGGTAGTATTTGTGTTCAAAGTTGTCATTTGAGTTACCTTTATTCCCGTCTGTATGTTAAAAAGGCAATCGTGCAAATATACCTCATTAAAGTTACGGAAACGTTGCGAACGTCTCCTAACCCGCTTCCCGTAGAAGTTTCTAGTAGAGCCTTTGAGGAAATTCTTCTTTGCATTCGCAAAAAAGAATTTCCTCAAAGGCTCTACTTGTTTGATGTCGCAGTCGCCTTTCGAAAGCACATTTCTTCAAGAATTCTTCTGTTGGAGTTAAAAACCTTACGATAAGTGTTTGTATGGGGACACGTTATTTATTTATTTTGTAAGCATTGCGTAGATCTCAGAGTCAATGATTTGTCGTCTTGTTGGGTCCATGAAACTTTTCACTAGGCATATATTTTATCCTCTGTTCGGGGTTGAACTCCCGTGGGGGCGGAAAATTTCTGGCCGGTTTGGCTGGTGGTAGAGTTTTTTTTAGTCAGCCTGGCTAGTCTCCCGCTATAACAATAACGTTAACAGCATCGATGTTACAGCGGTTGGAGTTAAGAAAGCCAAGTCTTCTGTGGTTCGGCTTTCTTCCATCTTCAGCCTTATCAACACTTACCATAAGGTGAGATGAAGGCAAAGGATAAAAAAAGATATAAACACTATACAAGGTGTTTGGTACATGGTATAACAAGCGGGCACCTACCCACGTTAACATAGTTATATAAATACTATGGCGTTATCAAAAAATCAAAATTTTAAAATTAATTTTGAAATTTCCCATACATTTTGTTTTACTGACTGAACTTTTTGTATGAAGAAATTTTAAATTAATTTTGTTATTTTGAATTTTAGATAACGCCTTAGTATTTATATGACTATGTTAACATGGGTAAGTGCCCGCTAGTTATACCATGTACCAAACACCTGTATATATTAATTTCATAACATTATATTAATGACCAAAATAGGTAGTTAGTTAAGTTGAGAAAATAGTAGGTGCTTTCACAATAAGACATTTATTGACAGAGCAAAAGCACAATAGAAAAGACAGCAAATCAAAATACAAAACATCTCTTTTTCTATTACGTTTATATATCTTATAACGTTATTTCGTAACTAATTTGTTAAATATACCTGTATATTGTAGTGTGTAAGCCAATAAAAAAGTTTCTTTCTTCATATAAAAAGATAGAGATTAATCCAGCCCGTATTACGGTCATATAACCTCCAATAATTACTTATACATAATAAATTTTAGTAAAAAATTGAAGGATGGTCGTTTCAGGGCCACGACAATATCATTCCCAATTTGATCTCTATTGAGTTTGTGTCCCGGCTCCCGATAAAATCTGGGAAGCGTACCTTTATTTACAGAGATTATCCCAAACGGAGAGGTTCGTATTAGTTACAATAAATCTTGTTTGAAAAATTCTACTAGACTAGACGAAAATGGGCGGCTACTAGTCCATACTAATCATACTAATATTATAAATGTGAAAGTGTGTCTGTCTGTTCAGTTCTTCTTCACGTTCACGCTTAAACCTCTGAACCGATTTAGATGAAATTTGGTATGGAGATAGTTTAAGGCATTGCCAACGACATAGGATGCTTTTTGTAGCGAAAACCGATATCCACACAGGCGGAGCCGCGGGCTGCCACTAGTAATTATTATAAACTCGAAAGTAGCTCTGTCTGTAAAACAGCTTTCTCTCGGATTGAAGGGAAAGGTATTAGCCAGCATTAGTCCAGACATTTCATCTTTGGCTTCAGGATGACAACGCACAGATTTGCAATATGCAGCGATTTTTTCCTCGTTATTGCAGGTCTGGGAGTGACGGTCACTTCTCGCTGCCAACCATGGTAAGGGACATGGTTGATAGCGAGAGGTTGATAGCTGGCGCCTTCTTCTGCGAGACTGTGCTGACAGAAGGCGGCAGCGGAGAGGGAGCTGGAACAGGATCCTCTGGCCGCCGCTACCCGGCGTAGACGGGTGGCCGTGAGGAGGCGGGCGGTGATTGCCCGTCTTCCTGCGCCCTAAGCGCGGCCGCGTACGTGGGTGGCCCCCACGCACGCATTGCACAGGCCGCCACGTCTGGGATTGCTCAAGTGACTCTGAGTAATCTTCAACGGCGCGAAACCTGGCCGTAAGGCCGGGTTGCCTGGTGGTGGGCTGGTGAAATTGCTTCGGCAGAGCCTAGGCTACCCCCGCAAAGAGCAGTGGAGCTACCGGGGAGTTTTAGTGGGTATTCACACACGCTCGTTGCCTAGCCAGCGACGAGTAGGTCTGTAATCAGCCCCCAACATCTCCCCCACAAAAAAGGTCTACAGGTGAACTTACCACTTACCAGGTAGGCCGTGTGCTTACTGGTCACCTATTTTTTTTAATGAATTTTTAATTAATTTAAAATGGGTGTACTCTTGATCCCCATTGCTCCGAGAGAAGTTAAGAGTGGGTCGGGGATAAAGCGAGTATACCCAGAAGTTGCCTATTTAATCCAGCTTTGAAGGAATAAATAAACACTTGGGTGAAGCCGCGGGTGGCCACCAGTATCCTTCATAAGCAAAACCGTTAGATGCTGCGGTAAATATGTTACATCTTGGATTCATCATCATCACCAGCCTATACGTCCTACTGCTGGGCACAGGCCTTCCTACATAGGAAAAACACATGAGGAGTTTGGTCCATAACACCACCACGCTGGCCCAATGCGGGTTGGTGGTCTAATGCGGTTGCGGGGACCAACGGCTTAACGTGCCTTCTGACGCACGGAGGAGCTCGAGATTTCGCAACTTTGATTGACCCATCCCAGGATCGACCATGGCGAAAGTTGCTTTGTTTTTCGTATCGAAACCTTAGCGCTCAAACCAATACGCCACCGAGCTCCTCTACGTTAAGGATTAAATTAGATAATATGTTTGATGTTTGCCCAAATATTGGTATCAGTGGTTTGTAAATGTCAAGCGGTGCGTAAAGATTTAGTTCTAAACGCCTCTGCGTGACGTGGGAGTGAAATGTCGCTTAAAGGTGCGTGTATAATGACGTAAAATTTTATTATACGTGTATATTACGCTGCATTTAATGTTTTTGTGTGTGTGTTTTACTCTGGGGATCTGTAGTACCCCTAACTACACTCGGTCAGGGGGATTCGAATCCCGGTAGAGGCAGATGTCTCTATGATGAGTACGAACATTTATTCACGAATTATGGATGTTTGTACGTTTATTTAGTATATTTGTAATATTTATTTCAGTACATATTAATATCCATATTTTGGGCTAGCTACCCCGTCAAGCTTCAGATTCCAGAGGCAGAATCCCTGATGGATTGAGCATAATGCTCGGTAGCCCACACAGAACTTCTCGACAGGTGGGCCTAAAATTAAACATATAAAAGGCAAAGATTATGTCAAATATCCATGCCGTACCTAAGCCAGTTACAGTTGGGAGTACTGTTCTTGAAGTTGCTGACGAGTACGTCTACCTCGATAAAATGGTACAGCTATGCTTATGTAGCTAAACTAGTGTTGCCTATTTGGACTTATCCAACTTCGAGAAAGAGGTGTAAGTCGGCGAATCTAACTCGGATGGGCAGCGTTCGGGAAATCACGTTATATCTTCTCGACCAAAATTCCTCATTGCTAGAAATCGAAAGTCTTCGATCAGTGTGTATTGCCAGTGATGACATACGGCTGTGAAACGTGGTCGCTTACTAAGAGCCTTCTGTGTAAGTTTGCAGTCACACAAATAGCTATAAAACGAGCTGTGCTAGGTGTTTCCCTGCGCGATAGAATTAGAAATGAAAACATCCGTAAGAGAACTAAAGTCACTGTTATAGCTCATAGGATTAGCAAGTTGAGTTGGCAATGGGCAGAGCAGACAGCACACAGAACTGACGGCCCATGGGACGTTGAAGTTCTAGCATAGCGACCACGTACCGGAAAGCGCAAAATAGGACGGACTCTCCCACCAAATGGACAGACGACCTGGTCAGGGTCGCGGGGAGCTGCTGGATGCAGGCTGCGCAGAACCATTGTTTGGAATCGATGGGGGAGGCATTTATTCAGCAGTGGACATCATAGGCCGATATGATGATTTGAAAAATTACTACATTATCGAAGTCTTCTCGGTTACTTTCGAAACTGGTAAAACAAACATGACAGACAGACATTTAGAAATTGTTTGGTAACCGATTTTTTTGTGATTGACTTAAGAGTTTTTTGACTATTCAAAATAGCTCCTTGAATAAATTTTTGATTTGGCTTTTTATTTTTATATTAAATTGTCAATTATTCTATTTAGCTTGTGTAGACACACCTTATTGTACTGCGCCTACTCACTCTAATAACATTGGACCGAATGAATTTACAGTAATTGTTCTTCCGAGATTGATATATAACAAGATTCGGGGCTCAACTGTAGGAGAAACACGTGCTACTCAATCAACGAATTAATGAAGATTGGGATCAACAAAGTCGATAACTTCTCGCTTAAAACCAACGTTTTATGAGCACAGATGTAGAATTCATTATTTTACTAGGCGGATCCGCCCGCGTGGTATTCGACTATTTCGCCATGTCACGCGCCATGACATACTGTAATGCTTTGGTGTGATGGGAATTCCCTGCCTACATGGGAGAGGAGAAACACACGAGGAGCTTGGGCTATAAAACCACCACGCTGGCCCAATGGGGTTTGTTGGGTGATAGCGGTTGCAGAACAACCGGGACCAACGGCTTACCGTGCCTTCCGAAGCACGTAGGAGCTTTTGATTGACCCATCCCATGATCCACCATGGCTAAAGTTGCTTTGTTTTCGTAATCGAAATCAGAGTACTGAAACCACTAGGCCATCGGGCTCCTCACGAATATAATTATTGCCTAAGAATATTATTATTAAAAAATATTTTCTTATAGGTCCGCTTATGGACCAATTATGTCTATATCTTCAGTCATGATAATCGTCCAAGCGGATGGCGGGCGTTGAGACGCTGGTAATGTTTCCAGTGAAATCTCTTCTCACAGTCAGCAATAGAATGAATTCATGAGAGGAAAACTGGAATGTAGCGCCGAAACATGAATTTCAATTTATCATCATCATCATATCAGCCGAGAGATGCCCACAGCTGGGCATGAGCCTTCTCAAGGATCTCCAAACCGATCGGACCTACGCTGCCTGCATCCATCGGCTTACCGCGACCCTCACCAGATCGTTGGTCGTTTGAATTTATATTATTCCTAAATTGGAAGTTTCGGGAAATAGAAAAGGTGTTATGACATCGCAATGTCTTAGTACCACGATAACTCTATCGTTGATGCGAAACCCGAAATCCACGGGGGTCACTAGTCTATCATTAGTTTAATGTCACAGAGAAGCTATGACTTGTGTTACGAATATTTATAGTGAAACCACGTAAGGCAATTTTCTTCAACTGACACTTTTATTTACTTAACCGTTGCTAGGCTACATTCGTCACACTCCCGACCAGAAGGGACTGGGAAGTCCAAAAAAATATTTACAATATGATGAGCAGAAGCTAAGGTATACACGGATTGGTAACATAAACTCATATAAAAACTTCACAATAAAATAATATATAAAATCACCTTAAACTACGAAATCATCAGTCTCGCTGGTGGTCGTGAAGTTCGTCCAGATCGAGTCACAGTCACATCCGTCAATGGTGTCTCTACTTTCTCGTCATCCTTTGGTGAAGTCAAAGTAATGGTCGGATTGTGTGTCAGTAAATCGTCGTCCGGTTGTTGGTGTAGCTCTAATGGGTAAAGCCTTTGAAATGGTCTTACCTTATATCCATTAGAAGTACGAACCTTAGCTACTCGTTCGTAACCGTCTCGACCGACGTATGTCTCTTCGACGATAGCTAACGGCCATAATAATCGTTTGCCATCGGACTCAATTAAAACGACGTCACCAGGTTTTAATGGTGACGGCACATTCCGCCTTGTACTCCTCTGAATTAAGGTGCTAATATATTCATTGCGGAAACGCACTCGAAAATTATCCCTTAAGGTCTGGCAGTACTTAGCACGCATATTCAGAGACGCGCTATCTATTTCATCTAAGTCATCTACGATATTCCCTGCCAATGGTTGTATAAATAGAGAAGGTGTGAGCGGCCTCAGTTCGTCAGCATTATTGCTGAAATATGTCAGTGGTCTATTATTTATAGTTGCTTCGCAATCGCACAACACAGTCTGAAGTTCCGATAATGTGACTGAAGCTCTACCTAAAACTCGTACAGGCATACCTTTTACAACCCCAATAAGCCTCTCGAAGAACCCTCCCCACCAAGGCGCGCTGGGAGGAGCGAAATGCCATTTAATTTTTTGCACATTAGAGAACGCAACAATTTTGTTCCAATCTAGTGCATTAAGCATATTTTGGACACCAACAAAATTTGTGCCGTTGTCACTATAAAGACTGTGTACTCTCCCTCGTCTGGCAATGAATCGCCTTAAGGCGAAGATAAAGTCTCCGCTAGAAAGTGACTCAACAACCTCCAAGTGCACCGCACGATAAGTGGCACAAGTGAAAAGCACTATCCAGCACTTAATTTGCGATCTAAGGAACAGCGGGCCTGCCAAATCCACTCCCGTAGCTTGGAAGAGGGCCGAAGCTTCAGTACGATCCTTTGGCAAGTGAGCCGGTGGGGTTTGTTGCGGCTTGGCTTTGTGACGTTTGCATATTATGCACTCCTTGATTATCCTTTTAACGACTCTTCTGAGACCTACTATCCAGAAACGCTTTCTCAGACTAATCATAAGAGTCTGAGCACCGGCGTGTTGAAAGACTTTATGATGCTCTACGATGAGGCGTTGGATGATCGCCTCGCAGGCTGGTAGAACAATAGGCGCTCGGAAGTCATAGGCTTCGTCCATATGTGCTAACCTTGTGTTTATACGTAATACACCATCCTTATCTACGACCGTATGCAAATTTGAAAATCTTTTAAGATGTTTCGATTGTATAAACCGAAACAAAGCCTTTTCTGCTCGGTCAAGTTCATTGCAAGACAGCTCTGTATGTGGCAATGTAGCACGTTTGTACTTCATTCTTAAGATCCACCCAATCATTCTCAATGTTTTCGCATACGATGAAAAGTATGTTAACTTACACAGGAATGATGAATCTTCTACAAGCATCGTGTTTATGGAAGGTTTTCTCCTTTCCTCGTTTGTTTGACTTACATCAAAGGGTACTTCAGTCACTGGCCAATTCTCCTTATCTAAAAGCCACGATGGACCTTCCCACCATTTGCTTTCAAGTAAACCCTTGACACTTACGCCCCGTGATGGCAGGTCCGCAGGATTTATGAATCCAGTAACATGTCCCCATGCGTCCTTGGAGCTGGATGCTCTTATTTCCCGCACTCTGTTGGTTACAAATACGCTCCAATCCCCGTCGCCTTTTATCCAGCATAACACAACGCTCGAGTCTGTCCAATAGAACACAGGACAGTTTTTTAAATTTAGACCTTCAATCACTGTGTTGGCTAGTCTCGTAGCAAGTGTGGCAGCGATTAACTCTAGTCTTGGTATTGTAACGGTTTTTGCTGGAGTTACTCTTGCTTTTGCCATTACCAAACGAACACAAGCGTTACCGTCTAGCTCCGAGCGGAGAAACACACAAGCCGCGTAAGCTGCTTGGCTCGCATCACAAAACACATGGAGGGAGTTTTTACAGGCTGATATATCACAGCACGTCAATCGTCTCGGTACTCTGATTTCGCCTAGAAGATGTAGATGCTCTACCCAATTTTTGAATTCCTTCATCAAAGGTTCTTCGAGAGGCTTATTGGGGTTGTAAAAGGTATGCCTGTACGAGTTTTAGGTAGAGCTTCAGTCACATTATCGGAACTTCAGACTGTGTTGTGCGATTGCGAAGCAACTATAAATAATAGACCACTGACATATTTCAGCAATAATGCTGACGAACTGAGGCCGCTCACACCTTCTCTATTTATACAACCATTGGCAGGGAATATCGTAGATGACTTAGATGAAATAGATAGCGCGTCTCTGAATATGCGTGCTAAGTACTGCCAGACCTTAAGGGATAATTTTCGAGTGCGTTTCCGCAATGAATATATTAGCACCTTAGTTCAGAGGAGTTGTACGGTTTGCACAACCCTTTAATGATATAGATATGATAAATCGAGAGAGAGAAATTAAAGTCTTGCTATGATAAACTGATATTGTAATCTTGATACGAAAATTATAAGTAAAATGATATTAATGATTATGTGAGAACGCGCGGCGTTATTGATGACCGAAAACGAACTGAATGTGAAACAATATAATAATGACCGCGTGGCGTAAAGTGCTTATATGACAAAACTGTACGAGCTGGCTCGTACATGTTCCCGAGGGACGAAATGGAAAAGAAAAATAATGGATAATGATCGTGAATGAGGTGCGACAAGGTGATAAACAATATTCACTTATAGATACATGATTGACAAGGTGATAGAACAATAAATCTTAAATTAAACTATTATAACGAGAACTGTCTTTTGAGGATAGGGGACGTAGCCTTATCGCTTTGTTGTTCATTTTTTAAATTAGACTTAACACTTTTGACATTTCCACTTTCACTACATTGACTTTTAGAACCTATATCACTACACTGAACCACTACACTTTCACTGATGCACTGTGCCGTAGTAGGGCAGCCGACACTGCCAGCTTTGATGCTCGCCTCTGCTCGAGGCGGCTGAGGCTGCGCGCGCGCTCGCAAGCGACGCCACGCAACCACGCAGGCCACGAGGATTCCAATTCCCAGTCCCAAATAAATAGCAACGTAGTGATGGACGTCGTGGTAGGATACGTGATCTGCTAGCACTGTCTCTGGTGCAGTAGCTTTCATATTCTCAATTTTTTGACTGATTTCTTCTAAGTACTTCTGATGATCGGACGTCAGTATCGATATGGATTCTGTAGGAGTGATAGGTACTGATACGTTAAATATATGATTTATAGGTGGTATATTAATCTGTAAAACATCTGCAGTTTCATTCATAACATTTGATAGCTTTTTCTGTGCGTAAATAGTAAGGGTGTCAGATTTAATAATACACCCGTTACTTAGCGATAAAATACCGCTCTTGTCTAACTTATCGGCTGTAATTTGATTCTCACATATGATGCGCACGGAACATTGACCGCAGCATAGGTATAAATAGGTATTTACTTTATGCAGTTCTATCCATGAGTCTTGACATCTCGAAACTGTAGTTTTGCATTGGTCGGATAGCAGATTTTTAATGCACAAACTCTTATCGGACTTCATCTCATAAACTGGTTGTTTAAGGGAACATATAAGCTCATCCGAATTATAAACAATACATGTCTGTATATCTTCATACGTCATAGTAACATAGGTATCTTTTTGTATGTTCATAGCAATGTAATCTGATATTGGCGTAATACTAATCATGTTTTTCTCTATTTGCTGTGGGATAGGTATCAATTTATAAATATCAAAATTATCTCTGCTCACCAAAGGAATGCTTACTTCGAAAATTATATACTTTTTCAAGGCCTTGGCTTTTAGAGTAAGTAAATGATACATTTTCGATAAATCAGACTGAAGGTTGTTCAATGGTAATGTTAAGTCTTTTGATAATAAACTTGATATCACACTGAGTTCATTAAACAGCTGTTCAGGCGAGAGGAGATGGATGTTAAATTTTCCATGAAATATATCTGTTATCGAGTCTATCAATGTTTCTTGAATTCTTTGCAGGTTTATTATGATGCTGTGAGCTATAATCGACGATAATGTGAAGTCATTTGAATTTGATAAAATTTGAAGTTCGTCCTTATGCATGTTCAGTGCGTTTTCTAAATTATTTAAATGTAAGTTAAAACCTTTATGTTGCTTTTCTATTGTATTTTCAATTCTTTTAATTAAATTAAACTCTGCTTCCACGACGGAAGTTTGGTTTTTCCATAATTGGGCTAAGTGTTTTTGGTTACTTCTGAGAGAGTCTATATCCTTCACATATTGTTGAGCGAAGTGATCGTCAAGGACTCCAAATAGCGTATTGGCGATGTAACCGAAACCGTTGATAAGACCGCGACGGAGTCGCGTGCGCGTCCTAGGCCTTGGCTCTCGTCCTGGGAGCTGCTGACCGAGCAAAATACTGTTGTAGTGCTCGAGCTCGGTGAGCCCGTGACGTAGTTGGAGTAGCATTATATTACATTCTGTTAATGCATTTTTGTCGATTACGTTGTGGCAGCTTTTCTCGAGGTGATTTATATATTTGCTAAGTAGGTCTGTGCCATGCCAATATGGAGCCATATCATAGTAAATTATAAGCTTCCATTGATTTCTTTCTAGGCGTAAGGTTGAGATTTTATCGAAATATAGTCCTTGACTCGTATTTAAGGTTGATAATTTATATTCACATAAGACTGGTGAACTTATTGTAATCAAAAGAGTAAATAAAATAAATATGTAGTGAAATATGTTGAATATTCCTTGTTTATTTGATTTAGCTTGTTTATTTCTCACTATAGTAGCGGCCGAGGTAATATTTTGCAACTTCGCAGTTTGTGTGATTGTTTGGGAGTTTGATCGTGTTTCGTCTTCCACTGGTAAACGTGATATTTTAGTAACAGGTCTCTTGATTAACCCGTTTTTAGTTTTGATTGTAACAACGCGAACATAGCCGTCTTGCCCTGGGTGTAAAGTCGTGATCCGCCCCAAAGCCCATTTCCCAGCGGGCAGATTGACGTCATTTATGATTACAACATCATTGACCTTTAGATTTTCTTTCGGTTGGCGCCATTTAGAACGAGTTGATAATTGGCATAGGTATTCAGTTCTCCACCTTTTCCATATGTCAGCAAATATTCTTTGGGTCAATTGCCATCTTGTTCGTAGGTCTTGTTCTGTTTCAATCAGGGTTAAGGTGGGTCCACTTGATAAGAAATGTGAGGGCGTGAGGTAGTCAAGGTTGTCTAAATCCTCAGTTAGAGCACATAAAGGTCGCGCATTTAGGCAGCCTTCTAACTGAGCTAAGAGGGTTGAGTACTCTTCGTACGTTAATTTCTGTTCGCCAATCACTCTCTTGAGGTGGTACTTCAGGCTTTTAACAGCGGCCTCCCAGAGACCTCCTGCACTCGGCCAAGATGGAGCATTGAAGTGCCAGTTAATTTCCATTTCGGTGATAGCTGTGAAGAAGTTATGATCAAGGGTCGATTTTAGATTTAAATATTCTTCATTCAGGGCTCTATGCGCGCCGACAAAGTTCGTCCCATTGTCACTATAGACGTGTCGGGGGGCGCCTCTTCTCGCCGCCATTCTTCGGAGAGCGGCTAAAAATGATGATGAGCTTAAATCGGACACTAATTCAAGGTGTACTGCCTTAGTCACCATGCAGACGAAAACGGTGATGTACCCTTTAGTTGTTTTGATGCCACGTCCTTTATTTGATTTGACGTCCACATAGCCGGTAAGGTCAACTCCAGTATTATAAAATGGTCTAGTTGGAGTCACGCGTGCTGCTGGTAAGTCACCCATGATTTGACTATGTTTTACTGGATCGTGGCGTTTACATGTAACGCAGTTTCGGAGGCGTTTCTTAATGGATCGATACCCTCCTATTAGCCAATATTTTTGTCTGATAAATGATGCAGTCAAGCGAGCTCCACCATGGAAGGAAAGTTTATGTGATTGATCTATTAAAAGTTCTGATAACCGACTGTTTTTGGGAATTATTAAAGGATGCTTCATTTCTGAACTTATACTAGCGTTCCTTAACCGCCCTCCAACTCGGAGGAGACCATTTTTATCTAGAAATGGATTCAATTCGCAAAGCTTGGTTTTAGGGTGAATTCTTTGGTTTTCTTTTAAACAGTTGATTTCTTTTATAAACTCTACTTCTTGAACGTATTTTATGATAATATTTGTAGAGTTTTCTAACTCTAATAGTGAAATGTAATTTAAGTTACGGTATTTTTTCGAGAAAATTCGTAAAACCCATGATAGTATTTTAATTATTTTGCTGAAGGAGCTATAATTTGATAATAGTTGATAAATGATATTGTATTTGATGTTGTCTTCGGTAACAACGTTCACTTGATTTATTATTTTTACTTCCTGTGTGGTGTCAAATATTACTTGATTATTTTCTATGACACTGTATTTTGGCAGCCATTCTGGCCCCTTCCACCACAAAGAATGATCTCTTAATTGTGAGGCTGTAAGTCCGCGACTAGCACAGTCCGCTGGGTTCTCTTCTGATTTTATGTAACGCCAGCATTCACGAGGCATGACGTTAGTGATTTCTTTTACTCGGTTTCCGACAAAGGTCTTCCACCTGGCTGGGTCTCCATTAAGCCACCCCAAAACTATCATAGAGTCTGACCAGCCATATATCTTTGTGTCATATTGTTTTAAACACTCCTTGACTTTATACATCAATTTTGAGAGCAGAAGAGCTCCGCTCAATTCCAATTTAGGCAGAGAGAGCTTTGTACTTGCCGGAACCAACCTTGCTTTGCCAACTAATAGTTTTACGTATGAGGTATTACCTCTGTTTATTTTACAGTAAATTACACATGCATACGCTTTGATTGAAGAATCGCAGAATCCGTGTAATTCGATTACGTCATATTGCTGTGTACCTATCCATCTTTGTATTTTCAGCTGATTGATATTTTTAATGTCATGCTTTATTAATCTCCATTCTGATTCTATTTGTTCGGGTAGGGGATCATCCCATTTAATATTGGACAGCCATACCTTTTGGAAAATTATTTTTAATTTTGTAGAAAGAGGTGATAACCAGCCTAATGGGTCAAATAGTTTGGAAATGTTTGATAATAGTGATCGTTTAGTGTCATATTCGTTTGATGAGTTAATTCTTGATTCAAATAGGAAAACATCCTCCTGTGGATTCCAGCTTAGTCCAAGAGTTTTTGTGTTTTCTGCACCTTTGAAATTAAAACTAGATAGGTTAGATAATTTATAATCTTGGTCTGATAATTCCGGAATGTTTGACCTCCACTTTCTAAGATTGAATCCTCCTGATTTTAAAAGCATGATAAGGTCATTTCGTATGTTTTTTGCTGACTCTATAGTGTGGGCCCCATGGACCAAATCGTCCATGTAAAAGGCTTCTTCAAGGATGTTGGGTGCTTGACTTTCCTTGAAATTTTGACGTTCATCTAAAGCAAGCTGCTTGAGCGTCATCATTGCCAGAAAAGGTGCTGCCTTGGTCCCGTAGGTTACAGTGGACAGTTGATATTTTTTGATAGGTTCGTGGGTTGAGTTACGCCAGATGATTTTTTGATAGACCTGATCTTCCTCATTGACCCAAATCTGCCTAAACATCTTTTCGATGTCTGCTGTAAATCCAAATTGATATTGTCTCCACTTGATAATCAGAGCTTGTAGGTCTTGTTGCAGATTGGGTCCAGCCTCCATGACGTCATTTAAGCTGTACCCCGATGATGTCTTTAGGGATGCGTTGAAAACCACTCTTAGTTTTGTGGTTGTAGACTCAGGACGTTCTACACAGTGATGAGTTAGGTAACAACCTGGCTTCGAGCTACTTATAGCAAGCTTCATGTGACCTAAATTTTCGTAGTCATTCATAAACGCCTTGTACTCTTTTTGTATACTTTCTTTACGAAGGAACTTTTGTTCTAATGATCGAAACTGCGCTATTGCTTTATTTTTTGAAATCCCTAAATTATTCTTGAGATCAGTTTTTAATGGTAGACGGACTTCGTATCGACCGTCATCTCGCCTCACAGTTGTTGTCTTGTAATATTGTATACAGTGCTGATTTTCACTTGATAATGTAGACTCTTCTGTGATATCTTCAATTTCCCAAAATTGTTTAATCTCATCTAAATGATTTAATATTACATTGCACTGTATTGCTTTGACATTGCCACTCAATATCCAGCCCAAACGCGTGTTTTGCGCTAAGGGAGAGTCGTTGCTCATTCTACACACTCCTTCCAGTAGAATTAATGAATAAATATCGGCCCCCAGTAACAAGTCAACGGGACGACTATTATTAAATTCGGGATCCGCTAAAGTTATGTTATTTAAATAAGACCATGCTGATTTGTTAAAAGATTGACTTGGCAAATTTTTTATTAAATTTTTCATGATAAGAACGTCAGTATCAAATTCAAAATCAGTATTCGTTGATGAACACATGATATGCATAATCCCTTTGCAATTACTTTCTTTCGCACCTATTCCGGAAATAACTCCCTGGCACTTGCGCCGGGGTAGGCCTAATAATTGCGCTGCGTTTTCAGTTATTAGGGAGGTCTGAGAACCTTGATCTAATAAGGCCCTTAAATCTATGTAAGACCCATCATATTTTTGAACTTTGATAATTGCTGTTGCTAAAAGTATTTCAGGGATTTCGCAATGTAGTGACACGTGTGAGTTACTATGCATAGGTTGCGGCGGCTCGGGTTTCGCGGCTGTGCCGGCAAAGTAGCCTTTTGACGTCGCCGCCGTTGTTTTTACGGACGGACTATCAGATTGCGCAAATGCTTCATGTAGTAGTGTGTTATGTGGTTGATTACATTCACGACACCTCTTTTCAGAAAAGCAAGCTTTACCGTAGTGGCAACAAAGACAATTTTGACATAAGCTTAACTTAGTGATTGATTTTCTTTTCAAGACAGGCGTCATTTCTAGAAACTGTTTACAATGAAATATTCCATGGTCATCAGTTTGGCAAATAGGACACTTACAGTATTTTGCAGTGTACACGTTTTTATTATTAAATTGTGAAATATTCCGCCCTGGCGACAAATATTGTTGTTTAGCGTTATAATTGTTGAATATTTTATGATTCTGATATTTCGAAGTTGATTGAGAATTGTTATAATAATGTTTCGGAATAATTGGTTTGTAATAAGGTTCTTGTTTGCGCCGTAATGATTCCATTGTTGTAAATTTATGCTCTAAAAATAATAGAAATTCTGATATATTAGGTATTTCTCTTGGTTGGTTCACTGATGCGACATATTCCTTATGAGTCTCCGTATCTAATTTTTGACACAAAATATAAATAAGTAGAGGATCCCACGAGTCAACTTCTACGCCTAAGTTCTTAATAGCGTTAAGCGTTTCACGAGCGGTGTCATGAATTCTTTTTAAATGATTTACTGATGTTTGATGCATGACTGGAATGCTAAACAAAATGTCGAAATAAGAGTTTAAAATTAATTTTTTGTTATCGTACCTGTGGATTAGAATATCCCAACAGGTTGTATAGTTTTCGGACGATATAGGCAAATGTTGGATAAGCCTCTCTGCTTCACCTTTTACTTTTGATTTTAAAAATTGCATCCTTTGAGCGTTTGAGAGGGTTGGGTTGTTATGAATGGTTTCTATGAAAAGGTCTTTAAAGGATGTCCACTGATGATAACTGCCTCCAAAGGTGGGTATTTCTAAATGCGGTGTTGATTGTTCGCGATGCGACACAGACCATAACTTCTTGTTGATTGATTTTATTTATAGCTTCATTGTAATTCTGTTCGTATCTAAAATATAATACTTCATGCTCCGCGTCTCTGGCACCTAGCTCGCAGTCCAACTCCCAGTGGAGGGAATCGATGGCAGACCAACGAGCCTGAATGATACGTAGTAATTGATCAAACTCCCACTTCTCCGATATGTTTTCTAACTTGATATTCGAAAGAGTATGTTCAAATGCTTTGAAGTTACTACTTTGTTTTCTCAACATTTCATCTGTTTTGCTATTCATACCTCGAGAATGAGATGACGACCCTGGCTCCGACAGTTGATGACCTGTCGAAATACTCATTGGTGTTGCTGGCTTGATAAGAGGCGTTGAAGGCCTGCTCTCGTCTCTCGGTTGATAATTTTGAATAGTAGCCCTTATATTAGAGTACCTATCCCTAATTTTTTCAAATTGATTAGTCACAAAATATTGATGAGACTTATTTCCAAAACCACACAGCTTAACATGATTAGATTGATATTCATGAAAGTAATTATCTAGTGTGTCGAGTCGACGTTTGATATAGTCAGGAGTTTTCCTGTCCGCTCCATCTTTTTTAAAGTTAGTAAATACTTGTTCTACGGCCAATGAAATCTGATCTTGATTAAGTAATAAATCTTCCATGGTAGTCATCTTGGTGTTATGGTAAAGTGAATGAAAAATATACGCCTTACTTGATAGTGCTGGTTTCTTTGACCTTGGGCGCTGGTACTCACGACTGCGCCACGGATGTCTGCTTGATTTTCTTCGATAACTTCAGTTGTATTTCACCTCACTTGTAACACGTCTTTTAGTATATTATTATTACACTAAGTCACACGCGAGGCCCCTATTCGAAGGACCAAAAAGAGATGTACGGTTTGCACAACCCTTTAATGATATAGATATGATAAATCGAGAGAGAGAAATTAAAGTCTTGCTATGATAAACTGATATTGTAATCTTGATACGAAAATTATAAGTAAAATGATATTAATGATTATGTGAGAACGCGCGGCGTTATTGATGACCGAAAACGAACTGAATGTGAAACAATATAATAATGACCGCGTGGCGTAAAGTGCTTATATGACAAAACTGTACGAGCTGGCTCGTACAGGAGTACAAGGCGGAATGTGCCGTCACCATTAAAACCTGGTGACGTCGTTTTAATTGAGTCCGATGGCAAACGATTATTATGGCCGTTAGCTATCGTCGAAGAGACATACGTCGGTCGAGACGGTTACGAACGAGTAGCTAAGGTTCGTACTTCTAATGGATATAAGGTAAGACCATTTCAAAGGCTTTACCCATTAGAGCTACACCAACAACCGGACGACGATTTACTGACACACAATCCGACCATTACTTTGACTTCACCAAAGGATGACGAGAAAGTAGAGACACCATTGACGGATGTGACTGTGACTCGATCTGGACGAACTTCACGACCACCAGCGAGACTGATGATTTCGTAGTTTAAGGTGATTTTATATATTATTTTATTGTGAAGTTTTTATATGAGTTTATGTTACCAATCCGTGTATACCTTAGCTTCTGCTCATCATATTGTAAATATTTTTTTGGACTTCCCAGTCCCTTCTGGTCGGGAGTGTGACGAATGTAGCCTAGCAACGGTTAAGTAAATAAAAGTGTCAGTTGAAGAAAATTGCCTTACGTGGTTTCACTATAAATATTCGTAACATTGTGGCGACCACAATGTTACGAATATTTATAGTGAAACATTGTGGCGACCACAATGTTACGAATATTTATAGTGAAACCACGTAAGGCAATTTTCTTCAACTGACACTTTTATTTATTTAACCGTTGCTAGGCTACATTCGTCACAACTTGTTTGTCTATTAACATTCAACTTGTTGGCTTACATCACGGTATACTTAAACGACAACAATTACACTTACACAACATAGAAATATATCATGTAGGTAGTGTCCATTGCCACTATACTCGTGCCCGAAGTGGTCCAGCGAAAGACCCGACTTGTCCACGTGACCGGAGGCACCACGTCGCTCCCTGACATAGTATAGGCGATTGTCCTGGATCAAGGATCGTGGGAAGTTTTCTATCACTTCTGCTAGAAGCCTATGAGAACAAAAAAAGAAGAGCGGTCCCGCGAAGTAAATTTCGCAGTGGACCCTATAAGGAGATGCAGAATTGTATTGTAGTGAGGGTATTTGCCGGCACGCTGTGAGTAGGTCCCGAGGGCTGGGGAAACCCTCTATTGCGGATTCTGGCCCGAAGAAGTGGTAGCGGCGTTACTGGGTGCTCCGTGTAACGCCGCGGAGTAATCACCATGCAAATGGCTATGTGCCAGAGCTGGGCCCAGATGGGCGTTTCGCGTACGTGTGTAAGTGAAACTGTTAACCTTAAGAATCATCATCCATACTATAAATGTAAAAGTAGCTTTGTCAGTCTGTTACGTTTCACTCCTGATTTAGATGATTAATGCATGAAGATAGATTACATCCTCAGAAAGGACAAAGGAGTAGGCGCCTGCGGCTGCTCCCGTGTAGAGGTCGGTTTTCACTCCAAAAGGTAGCTAATATCATTTCTCATCATGTAATCTATCTTTATGCCAAATTTCATCTTAATCGCTTCAGTGGTTCAGTAAACTAAATCAGGCACGACTTGCGGCTGCAGGACTGACGGCCGTTGGGGCGGAAAGGTCCTCGAGTGACGGCCGCGTACCGGGAGACGCAGCGTTGGTAGGCTTTCACAAGGTGGACCGACGATCTGGTGAGGGTCGCGGGAAGCCGATGGATGCGGACAGCGCAGAACCGATCGGTATGGAGATCTTTGGGGGAGGCCTATGACCAGCAGTGGGCGTCTCTCGGCTGAAATGATGATCATTAACATAATATAATTATAATTTATCTAAAACTTGTACACACTGTTAAGCGAACGACATGTTAACTCTCTATTTCAAAACTACTGAAACGATTTTGATAAAACTTGCATAGTTCCGTAATTGCACTATTTCAAGACTAATATGAAAAGAATTTTTGCAACCTGACTCATAGTTTTTGAGATATGTGTAGACAAAAATCATAAAAATATAGGCACAAATATACATACATACACTCATCAAATTTGATACCCATGTTCAGAAGCTAGTATAGACAAACATACGAAAAAAATGTGCCATTCTGACAATATTACATACATACGGGTGAAATTGATAACCTCCTTTTTTGAATGCGGTTATAAAATACTTCTTTAATATTATAAACATTTCCCATGTAAAATTCTACGTGAGCCCTAAGTAAGAGTATTGCTCCTCAATTCCAAGATTGATTTAAATGATAGCTTGTAACCCGCTATTAGGGTCTCAATGTTTGTTTGGGCTAAAACCGAAGCCTCAATTTGTCTTTTGCCGTCAAACCGAGGTAATTACCGCAATATGAGGGGGTCGGAACGGGCTCATAGGCAGAATAGAGAAGTAGTGCAGTATTGTTAGATAAAAGCTTAAATTATCACTTGGTATTTAATTTTGTTTATAAACTTAGAAAGCTTTCTACTGACCTACTGTGAAAGTAAACAAAGAATAACAACTTACGACGCATACGGCGAAACTGAAAAACTTGTCAAAAACCTAGTCACTTGACATATACCCCCGCGCGAACACGCACACACACACAAACACACACACACACACATAAAATTTTTAAGCATAATATATGTATATTGGCATAATGTAATTCGTACTACATAAACTTACGCATGATATTATTTTAGCTTAACAATTCAAGCATAAATATTAAAGTAATAATTATCATTGGCATAATAATATTTAAGCATAATGTACTAACTTTACTTCGAAATGAATAAATTATTAAATTATTATTATTATTATCCCACCTGGTGGTAAGCGGTACCGCCGCCTATAGACACCTGCAATAACAAGGAAAAATCACTTGATATTGCAGATGCGTTGTCATCCTGAGGCCTAAGATGGAATGCCGTCCATACCCAATGATTACACTGGCTACCTAAATTAAGTTGTTTTTGCCATTTGAGGGTTTTGAAGTCGGTTTTATGTAAAATAAAATTTAAAGCGTGTATTCTAATATAATTATAGCATAAGTAACGTAGGTCTAGCATATGTGGTTAAAATCTCTATCGCGATTGTGATAAGACTAATGGGGTAAAACCACATTTCAGCGGACAAATGAAAACCGTCAACAAAGTCATTACAAATTATATTCCATTAGCTTTTTAATGGCAGCTATTTATTTAATTTAATTTAACGGCATTCGAGGCATAAAACGGAATAAGAAACAAATAGGAGCTTCTATTCACTACGAACTGCTACGTGCTACGAATGCTACGAATCGTCTACTGCTACGATGAGTAAATAATTATTATTGAAAAAGATTATTCAACTACAATATACAAGTAGGTGGGGCTCGGTTTACTTGCCATAATGTTGTATAAAAAATATATAAAGGGTAGATCAAATCCTCATAAAAAATGCTGAGTACTTCGAAGTATCACCATAGGGCCATAATACTAAAAACCTTTAAAAATACTACCAAAAAGCATTCTAACTAGCGCCTCGAAACGTTGCTCGAGACTGGAAAGCAGGTTTATGTTTATGGAAATATCCAAATGGACCTTTTACATAGCTGAATATTTTAACCGGAAGCCCACACGTTTTCTGTGTAACATAAACATAAGGTAGGTATATATTTTTATATAAGAGAAGATAAAAATAATACCGCATATGTAGTACCTACTGAACGCGTTTCATTAAAGTACATTCAAACTTTTTCTCTTGTTTATACAACTATATGACTAGCAAGCTGACGGCCCACCTGGTGGTCAGTGGCTACCGCCGTATAGACACCTGCGATAACAAAGAAAAGGTAAGTTGGTTTTGCAGGTGCATTATCATTCTGAGGCCTGAGATGAAATGCCTTGTATGCCCAGTAATTGCACTGGTTACCTCTCCTTTCAATCCAATCACGGCTGAAGTAAGAAAGGCGATGCTAATAACCCAGACGACCCTACACACTGGTCTATAACCTAGTAAAACTAGTAGTAAAACATAATGGCGTAATATCTTATGCGTGTCTTTTCAACGTTTGCATGCTGTTAGGCTCTAGCTAAGTGAAATTTAAAAAATAAAGATGTAAGTTTAAAAAAATACCGACACCAAAACACATGAAAAATTAATTAAATTTAAGTTGGGTACTTATCTCAAAAAAGGTATTTTTTAGAGTCGGTGCTTCACTTTCTATTGTTACTGGAAAAAACCTAGTACTGACTTCAAAATCAAAAAATAAATAATATTTTTTTTAATTACTTTTTTCAATAAATCATATGCGCTGAATATGATTATATTATAATATGGTTATATTTAAAGTTATTACAAAATTATCCGAGAATCAGCGGTACAATGGTTGATAAGAGAGAGGTCGAGTGTTGCTACACTCGTAAACATAAAACTTACAAATTATGTTGCCATTGAAATTGCTTATAAATCTACTGTTCACTGTAGTACTGAACAACTTTTTATTTAAAAATTAATTAGGAAAACTGTTCTAGCCGCCATTTCACACCTTTTATAAAGGATCGCATGTTATGGAACGCGTTTGCTGGCAAAGAATTCCAAATCAATTTTGTTTCGTATTCTAGGTATAATATCAGAAATTGTCCACATTTTACTTGACTACGGCCCGCATAATTTACATTCTACGTAATATACGACGCGACATTTCTGTCTTTATTAATATTGAGCACCTGTCAAAATTTACAAGCAAAAGTTATTTGGCGCGTCTGGCAGCGGTGGCCTAAAACTTTATCGTTGGATTATGCCTAATGATAAATACGGTCAGACGTGTTCCAAAAATTTTTAAATATTAGGTCTTTAAGTATGAAATTGCCGTTTTGTGTGAAGTATTTTGTGCAAACATAAAAAACCATTATTGGTTTTTTATACTACGAAATGAAAATAAAAGCCCACCCGGTGGTAAGCGATTATCGCCTATAGACACCTGCAATAACAAGGAAAAATCACTTGATATTGCAGGTGCGTTGTCATCCTGAGGCCTGAGATGAAATGCCATCCATGCCCAGTAATTACACTGGCTACCTTTCCCCTTCAATCCGATTCACTAAGCTTGAAGATGAACAAATAAACATAAAAACTACACAGTACACAGAGCGGTAAACTATTGAACAGATGGCTTCTAATTGAAGATGTTGAAATGTTTTAAGTTCCAAAGTAAAAAAAATATATGATAAAATAAAAGATAAACCTACAAAACTTTGAGTTGCAATTATGTCATTAAAACACACACAGGATGAAAAAAACTAGCAAACACTGGACCTGGTTTTTTAATAAAATGTAAGCGAAGAGTGTGACTAAGGTATACGATCATTTGATAATTTCACGACATTTCTATGAAATAATGCAGCCAATGTTATATTTTTTCATACAAATATCATGAAATCATCAAATGAATACGATGTTTTTGAAAGTTGCTAACTATTACTATTAGCTAATATACCTAGTCCATGTTTTAATTTATTGTCGTATTGACGGCACCAACCTGTATAGGATTGAATTGGGATTTTAGTTAATTCGTTAAAAAGAAGACGTCACAAGTAATACCAGATTGAATTGGGATTTTAGTACGTCACAAGTAATACCGGATGTCGACAGTATAATAAATTCAGCAGAAACTTAAGTAACCAAACAATAAAATAAAACAGCAATTTCCTATTTAGCCTACACATGTTTTAAATTTTAAAAGCTTAGTGACAACATTTTATGAGACGAGTGTTCCGAAAACTACGCGCCATTATTTTCTTTTTAAGCTTGGTGCCTGAATATGAATAAATTATTTGAAAATGCAGAGCCTCATTACTTTAAAGCTCTGCTTTTAAGTTAATGTGTACATCCACTCTCGTGAAGAGTAACGTGTTGCAAAGTTGGTCGCAAATTCTCAAATTTCGTATCAACGTAGAACATGTTTGCTATTTAAGTCTACTTTGTACTTCGTATTTTCTTTCGAAAAATATGATATTTTCACCTCGCTGTGGCTTAAGTGTGTCCGTATTTAGGATCCGATAGGTAGGTACCACCGCTTCTCTTATTTCAGCCGTAAAGCAGTTTACTGTGTAATTACTGGGTCTTTAGGGCATTTCACCTTAACTCTCGGGATGACAACGCACCTGCAATACCAAGTGATGTTTCCTTTTGCAGGTGTCTATAGGCGACGGTAACCACTGACCACCAAGTTGTTACAGTACAAAAAAAGTTTATTGCTTTTCCTATACAGTTTTTTACAAAAGTCCGAAACGAAATGTAATCAAATCAAATCAAATGAAATCATTTATTTGTGTGAATACAGTTCATACAAGTTGTTATACATAATAAAAGTTACATGCAAATTTTTAGGCATAACTAAATTCAAATACAAGTAAAAAAAGAAAACAAAATCATTACATCATATCAATTACTTAGTTAATCCAAAACCAAATGAAGGAGATCACTAGTCTTTGTATTCTATGTATTCTTTAACACTATAAAAACATCTTTCATTCAGCCGTTTTGTTAATTCTTTTGTCAACATTCTATTTGTTGGCAATAATTTAATACGGTTATGTAGCTTGTTATAAACTTGTATGCACGTATGAAATACATTTTTCCGATAAATATACTTATGTCCGCGTGGTTAATATAGCTTAGTGGCATAGTTAGATCTAATTCTCCTTTCTAAAACTTTGGAATAAGATTGAAAGTAATGTGGATTTCGTCTATCAAAACTGCATACTTCCCTAATGTATACATGCATGGCAAGGACAGTACATTGCATTTAAGGGGGAGGAGTCGACAAGAGTTAACTATGAAAGTTTGACACCTTGTTGACCATTTTTATTTTTCGATTATATTTTTTTTAAATTGTCACATCTGCTCGTGACAACCCTTAAAAAGGAGTACTAAATGTACACACAACCCGCGCACATTCCAAATTTCATTAAGGAATTCTGTAAAATCAGTTAGTATACTTCGTTGGATGACGTTACAGTGATTTAGTGTTCTTTATGTTATATACTAGGGTGTAGTGATTTTACACCATTCGTTATCGTTAAGGTGCTGCCACACTGCTGTTTAAAAATGTTTACAAACGTTAGTAAACATTTGTTAAGAAACATACGATCACAATGTTAGAAAATGTTTTCATGTTAGATAATGTTAGTAAACATTTCTTAACTAGTTAAAAATTGTAACATAATAAAACATTTGATATCATTTGTTTATAAACATATTATAATCCAGGCCAAATGTTATGTTGTTAAATAATTACAAATGTCATAAATGTTTGTAAACATTTTCCATCAGTGTAGGAGCACTAAAAACATTTAACAATTCCTAACAGAATATAACTATTCCTAACATTTGTTAGTAACTGTATTAGTATTATAAAATGCTTGTAAATATTTTTAAACAGCAGTGTGGCAGCACCTTTACAGATAAAACAGAGTAACTTTTGTTTCGTTCATCCGTTGGTTAGCAGAAGTTGGTCCCGGTTGTAAGCGCCTTAACCCACCCGTATTGGGCCAGCAGCGTGTTGGTGTTATGGCCCAAACTCCTAATGTTTTTCTCCCATGTAGGAAGGCCTGTGCCCAGCAGTGGGACGTATATAGACTGGTAAATAAGATATATAAGCCTGGATATTTTTTTTGTTTAGTCAATTAGATGACAAACAAGCTCACGGCCCACCTGATGGTTAGCGGCTACCGCCGCCTATAGATACCTGCAATAAGGAGGAAAAAAAAGTGCTTTCTAGCTATAAAGTTAAAGACCCAGGTCAAGCAAGGAGTAGAAAAATGGTGTAGATAAACTGAAAAAATGACAACTGAACTTTCGACTAAATGTAGCTTAAAAAAGTGACTACATAACTTAGGGTAAAATAAAGTTGCATAGAGACACACCGTTTAGTTCATCATCAGCCTATATACGTCCCACTGCTGGGCACAGGCCTTTCTACATGGGAGAAACACATCAGGAGTGTGGGCCATAGACCCACCACGCACGGCCTAATGCGGGTTGGTGGGTTCGAGCGGTTGCGGGGACCAACGGCTTAACGTGGCTTCCGACGCACGGAGAAGCTCGAGATAACAAACTTTGATTGACCCATCCCGCAACCGACCATGGCGAAAGTTGCTTTGTTTTCGTAATTGAAACCAGAGCGCTCAAACCACTACGCCACCGAGCTCCTCGTCGTTTGGTCAAATCCAATAAACTGTAATTACACCTGGCAAAATTGTGGTTATTACTAATTTAACCCAAGTAGATTGGCGAAATATTTTTTTCAGTGTTTTAAGATTAAATGTAGGATTTTGTAAAATATAAGCTGAATGAGTGTTGAGCGCGCGCCCGTCTCTTATAATCCTTGACAACTCAAGATTTAGACCGCTTGCTCACGTCAGACAATCGGCGACAAATTTTCTATGTGCGACAATCAAACAGCGTTCATTTGAAACGCGTACCATTTTGTTCATCAGCGTAAAATGGAACGTTGGTTGAAGTGTCGAAGGCCAATGGTTGAATCCAGCCCATAGTTATCTAATAGGCAGATGGTTTCATCATCCTATATACGTCCCACTGCTGGGTACAGGCCTTACTATATTGCAGAAACACATAAGGAGTTCGCCATAACACTACCACACTCGCCCAATACGATTTGTTAAAAAGGTAGCAGTAAAAACCGGGACCCACGGCTTATCGTGTTTTTCGAAGCATGGAAGAGCGCGACAATTTTGATTGATCCATCCCGGAGTCGACCAAGTTGCTTTATTTTCGTAAACCAGAGCGCCGAAACCACTTTACCGTCCAGCTCCTCAATCGTCTAGACTGCTGAGTTTTAGTGTGATCGATAGGTTCAATGTAATTTTTCAAACCACAGAAAACCGAAACAATTTTGCATGTATTAAGTGGTCATAATAAAACCTTAACCCACAATGTCGACTTTGTGTGAATAGACCTTAGCTTATAACGCAAACACAGACAGGCAAGAAGTATTTAAAGTAGCATTAGTTTCATATTGAAAATGAAAATATCTTTATTCAATTAGACCCTTATGTCTATCACATTAAATAGTATTAACTAACAATATCATAATGTTTGTCTCTCTGTTTTGTCTGGATTTACGTAAGCTAACAATGTTATAATGTCAGTCTGTCTGTCGGTCCGTCTGTCTCTCAGACAGTCTGTGTCTTTCTGTCTGTCACGTCTGAATTTACAGCGGTTCTAAAAGTTGAGCTACCGAGAAGATTCCGGCAACAAACTCGTGTACCTAGTCACTCTTTTCAATTATTAAGTTATTATTATTGACAGTTAAGTGCCTAGAGCAAACGCCCGATTTGTAGAAAGCCGCAGGTTTGGTTACCCAGGAAATTATTTTTTCTGGTTCAGATATTTTTATACTATAAATGAAACACTTGTTTACGTCAACAAAAATTGTGTTGTTACCTTATATGTTTCTGTTTTACGTCATGCGCTTACGCAGGCTACTCACATGTACCAAGTCACCCACTCGCACTCGCTAGAAATGATCATTTCGTCATTACTCAGTGACGGATACACTACAAAAATTACTTACCTGACCTACAGATAATTTAACGTGTGCGGGCAGCCCTAAGCATTAATGGCTTATGATATGTTTTAAGCGTTGAATGCCCGGCTTAAAAATTTGTTGTGTACCGCATACAGAATGTGTGAGTAAATTCTTTTTATGAATTCTGCAATATTCGGCCCTAAAATGGTTAAACTTTATTTTTCAAACTGAACATTATACAAAGAGTTTTGTAGTACTTACTTTTGCAAGCATTACTAGCATTTGGCATTTTTTACTAGGTGGTAGACCCGTATGTAGGGTCGTCTGGGTAAGTACTACCGCCTTTCTTATATCAGCCGTGAAACAGTTCGCTGTGTTTCGGATTGAAGGGAAAGGTAGCCAGTGGAATTACTGGGCATAGACGGCATTTCACCTTAGTCCTCAGGATGACAACGCACCTGCAATATCAAGTGCTTTTCCCTTGTTATTGTAGATGTCTATAGGCGGCGGTAACCGCTTACAATCAGGTGGGCCGTCAGCTTGTTTGTCATCTAGTTGTATATAATAAATAAATAAATCATTTTTTTAGACTATGAATAACTGTAAGTCAGAGTGCCAAAATTCTTTTTTTACTTCAACTAGGTCAATGATTTCAAAATTTATAAGTCTATGGACTAGATATAGTCCAACTAAGGGAACTATGAAAGTTCCATAAAGACAATTCCGTAGTTTTTGAGAAAGATACAAAGTACACACTTTTATCAACTGAGGAGCTCGGTGGCGTATTGGTTTGAGCGCTCTGGATTCGATACGAAAAACAAAGCAACTTTCGCCATGGTCGATCCTGGAATGGGTCAATCAAAGTTTGTTATCTCTAGCTCCTCCGTACTTCGGAAGGCACCTTAAGCCGTTGGTCCCGGTTGTTACTGCAGCCGCTTTAACCCACCAACCCGCATTGAGCCAGCGTGGTGGTGTTATGGGTCAAACTCCTCATGTGTTTCTCCCATGTAGGAAGGCCTGTGCCCAGCAGTGGGACGTATATAGGCTGGTGATGATAATGATGACACACTCGACTATTAAGTCTATAACTAAGAAACATGTCGCTGGCTTTACAGCATCATTTTAAAACATATCAATAAGCATATTTTTTTATTTTTTTTTATTTATTAGAAACAATAACATTTTTCACAAAAACAATAGTAGCGTTAATAACTGCAGTAGTCAGGGACTGTGTCGCAGTTATTAGCTGTTTCAAAGTTTGCATGCATTAGGCTCCAACTAAATAGGTTCCAGCTAAACTAAATTTTAAAAAAATGAAGAAATAAGTAGTTTAAAAAATTAAAGCAATCGGAAACAAGAAAAAGATAAAAATAATTAAATTAAATTAGGTTAAGGTCAGGGCAGTAAATTACTTTTATAAACAATTTTTATAATGTATATTTATGTTAATCTGTTAAGCCGCTATAATGTATATTTATGTTAATCTGTTAAGCCACAGATTACCCTCAGGGGGCTTTTCTCAATTAAACACCAATGTCTGGCATCTGTAAGACCATTTTTAGGGTTCCGTACCCAAAGTGTAAAACGGGGCCCTATTGCTAAGACTCTGCTGTCCGTCCGTCCGTCCGTCTGGCACCAGGCTGTATCTCATGAACCGTGATAGTTAGACAGTTGGAATTTTCACAGATGATGTATTTCTGTTGCCACTATAACAACAAATACTAAAAACAGACGAACGTATTGCTTGCTTGCTTACGATTATTGCTTGCTCAATAATCATAACGGCAACAGGTAGACGCTTCTTTATAGATAATGGTACGGAACGCATTTGGCCGGTTTTTTTATTCATTAATGAGATACTAAATTATTTTCTAATTTGTTTTTTTTGTCAAAATTCCAAAATGTGGCGCTTTATTCGCTTTATTCTATACAAATAAATCCGAAACTAAAATGCGGAAACTTTTCGACAAAAAATCAATAAATGTTCTCTAGATCCCCCTAAGCCTCTCGGTGAAAATTTCTTCTGCCCCGGGTTTTACGCCATTTAAGTTACGATGCCAAGTCAGCTGTGTAAACAAAATGAAAGCCTGTTTAAACACGTCTGTAGAATATTCTCAATAAATCGTATAGTCTGTATATGTGTATAAGCTTGTAAGAAATGAATCTTAAGTTTTGATCTAACATTCTCTCACTAACTCATACTATAAATAAGATTGAATTTCAAATGTTTGATTCGTTTTTTGCAATCATTATAGTCACAATTGGGATGTTGCCTAAGTTTGAATTTGGAGATATTTTTCACAAATTCGAAAAATATACGCTACTTTTACCCATAAAAACAATTCAAACCTAAAAGATATGGAATATTGTTGAAGTTGTAACGTTTTGAAAATTAAAAAAGGTGATATTTTTTTTTTAAAATTTGTCAAAAATGTTAATGATATTAGATTGCCGACATCAATTAAAACAACTATTATAATGACAACTATCAATAAAAACCTACTTAATACATAGTTATTATCAATTTTATCAGTATGCCCATACATTTCTTAGTAATATGGGAACATGTGACGTCACCAGTTCCGTAGATTTTCTATGGAGCGTTTTTGGACGATGCGCCGCAACACATCAAACATACCACTATATCTGTGAAACTATTGATCTTAGACATACTATTTCTTTTGCAATATTTTTTCATGAGTTATAAACTTCATATTTATGAAATAAAAAAAAAGTTGTCAACTATCCTATTACTAATAAAAATAGAAAACGATGAAAATATTGCTCCAGGCGGGAATCCCCGAAGACCCGATTACCACTACGCCTCCGGAGCACTATGTATACCCTACTAACTTCTTCACCGCTTTCTACCCTTTTTTAACATTTTTATAGCAACGTTTATATCACGACTCACTGAAGTTAACACGTCTAGTGATCCAAAAGAATACTTTTACAAGTATTTTTAAACTTGCAGTTAAGGTAAGAAAAGCTATTTTAATCAATAAAGCAAAAGCGGTGAAGAAATTAGTAGGTTACACATAGTGCTCCGGTGGCGTAATAGTAATCGCGTCTGGCTGGACCCCAGGAGCCCAGGAGACGCGGTTTCGATTCCCGCCTCGAGCATACAATATTTTTATCGTTTTCTTTCTTTATTTGTAATTGCTATAATAAAGTGGGTGTTATAAATGTACAAAATCCAACATAAATGTGATCCTTATAGTTATATGTATATGGATTACAAAAAAACGCTTGTGCAGTCGACCACAGAAGTAGCTGAACACTTTAGTACTTTATAGTTGACGACCGGCTGGTCGAGCGGTCTGTACCCCTTGCTATGCAGGCTACTCGGTCAAGAGGTCCCGGGTTCGAATCCCGGTCAGAGCAAATGTTTGTATGATGAGTACGAGCATTTGTTTACGAGTCATGGATGTTTATATGTTTATTTAGTATATTTCTAATATTCATATACATATTATTATCAATATTTATCCGTTATCTAGTATCCATAATACAAATGATGCTTACTTTGGGCTAGGTAAAATAGGTGTGAGTGTATGAATATTATTATTATTATAGTTGCTACCGTACTATATTGACGCTAGAGTCGTTGTGACATGGTACTAAAGTGTTCAGCTACTTCTGTGCTCGACCGTACATGATTGTGAATAGCAATTACTATTTAAAATAATTTTCTATTGAATACAAATTATGACTTACGAATAATCATAAGTTCTCTTATTTTTATGTATTTTTCGCTCTTATTATTTCAGCCGTAAAGTTCGTCGTCGTTCATTACAGTTCGCTGTTCAGATTGAAGGGAAAGGTTTGTATGAAAAGCCGCGCGGCATAACGGCATGTATTTTATGTCTCACATAAAAGATGAATTTCACATTAAAGAGAATGATTCTCCGATTCAATTTGGAAGATAAAAGCTCAGGAAGTGGATTTATCGCGTTGAAGCTTGCCTTAACTTGTTGAATCGGTAGTCAAATGAAGAGATTTTGAATCGGATTGTCTTGAAAATTGGAGTCTGTGTGACAGTCTGTAACTCGCAACGATTGGGCCCTAGCGAGGCAGCTAATCCGTGGCCCAAACGATAATTGAGTCAAATGTTGCTTGTTACAGTGTTATGGTTCAGAATTATAGGGATGTATGGCATCAATCCTCTGTGTCTAAGAGAGAGCCCCGTAAAATTTCATCAGATAATATCTCGCTCTTGTTACTAGAATTCAAGTTCAGCAGTGGACATTTTTGGCTTCATATCAGCCTATAATGTCCACTGCTGAACAAGGGCCTCCCCCATCAATTTCCAAATGGATCGGTTTTGCGCAGCCTGCATCCAACGGCTCCCCGGGACCCTGACCGGCTCGTCAATCCATCTAGTAGGTGGCCGCCCTACATTGCGCTTTCCGGTACGTGGTCACCTTGCTAAAACTTTACCGCTCCATTGGCCTTCCGTTCTGCGTGCTATGTGCCCTGCTCACTGCCACTTCGACTTGCCAATTCTGGGCTATATTTGTATGTAGTGACTTTAGTTCTCTTACGGATGTCCTCATTCCTGGTTCTGAACCAGTAGCTTATTGGTGATTGGTGACGCAATGATGCATATGCAATAAATAATTAAAATAGCTCAATAGTAGTTTATGAAACTGGTACATAATGAGGGGTATTATACACGAGTGTGTAATAACTAGTAATGTGCAATTTCATACACTTCTTTATCTAATCTCATACATTGAATATATCAAATAAAAGATAGAGATTGATACAGTTTATTTATTGGTTATTGTAAGTGTTAACATTTTGTATATTACAATTATGAACTTGAATATGGAATTGTGTTGCGTTGGCGTTAAAGTCAATTTCAATATCAACTTCGTTATATTTTAAAGTACTCTTTAGCATTGAATACTTAGACCACAGCGACGAACATTTAAAATTTTTTCGACAATTCTTAAAAATATGCCAATAGAGCATTTTGAGAACGAAGTAGCATTTTTATTCATTTTCCACGGTAAAAAGTCTTGATAACATTTATCGTATAATTTTCTTGACATTTCTGGTAGTAAAAATTGTGTTATAATTAATTTTTTTAATTTCATTTCAATATACTATTTGTAAAGTTCGTCAATATAAACTCGTTTTATATATTAAATTTTGTACGCCAACAAATGGTTGAACAGATTATAAAGTACCACATTTAATTACCACCTATCTCATAAATAAATGGTTTGATTTTATTTGAACGAATCGTTTAACTATGTTACAGAACAAAATTTTTACTATTAAACGAAACATAAAATAAAATAATCCTGAACGGCATAATACTGCGAAAGAAAACTCGTTAAAAGTTTTCATAGTCTTGAAAGAAAAAATCGTATGATGTTATGACAGCGAGTTAATGGAGCTGTTTGTGGTTATTGCTGAAGTAAATAAAAAGAAGTACGTCAACTCTGGGCCCGCGTATATTATTATAATAATATTCATACACTCACACCTATTTTCTAGTGTTAACTATAAGAAATAAATAACTTGTAATATAAGCAAATGTCAATGTATTTTCTCTCTGGCCTGTTTAACTTTTTTTTCGTCATACAGCCGGCAAGTTGGATTTATGGTACATGTGGCTTGTCTATGCCCATTGCATTCAAAATAATGTTACAAATGTCATAGATTGAGATTTAGTATTTTCCTTGTAAGCATAGTGTAAAGAGGATTTTGAAACAAAGTAAAGTCGTTTTTAAAATGTACTTTGGTGGTTGTGAGAGATTTTTCGATTATTCTGAGCTGAACAGTTAACTGAATTGAAAAAAGGTTGCGTATAAGGTTTAATTTGTGAGTGTTTGTTTATTATTTCTGAACAATTTTAACATTAGCCCAAAGTAAGCATCATTAAGAGCTTGGGTTATGGATACTAGATAACGGAGAAATATTGATAATAATATGTATATTAGAAATATACTAATTAAACATATAAACATCCATGACTGTTGCACAAAATGCTCGTACTCATCATACAAACATATGCTCCTACCGGAATTCGAGCATCTCTTACTGAAAAAAAAGTATTTAAACTATAAAAAAACTCATGTCCTCAGGCGGGGACTGGACCCTCTACCTTTCACAATCGGGTGACTGCTCTAACCCTCTGAGCTACCAAGGAATTGGGATGAACCTGGAATTTCCTCTAGTCCACCTGTATTAGCTTTAGAAGACGTACTACTCTGTCAATGAAGTACCGCGAAAAGATCAATAATACACGAAATGTGAGTTATTTATCCAAATTTATTTTATCACCATCAAAGTATGCTCCTTCAGAAACGATGCACTTGCGCCAACGAATAATCCAGTCATCATAACATTTTTCAACGCTGTTTCTGGAATTGAGTTCAGTTCTCGCCGTAACATAACAAAAATAAAACCGACTTCAAAACACTAAAAAGGAAAAAAATAATTAAATTTAAGTAACTTTTTTTTTCCTTTTTTTCCGAGGAGAAATCTGATTGCAGACCCACCTATAGGCGACAGGCGTGTGTGGGGGTCACCCAGCGCCAATGACACTGGGAATACCTACTAAAACTCCCCGGTAACTCCACTGCCCTTCGCAGGGGTAGCCTAGGCTCTGCCGAAGCAATTTCACCAGCCCACACCCAGGTACTTGTGTCTCCTAAAAATGTATATTTCGGAGTTGGTGCTTCACTTTCTATTGTTTCTGAAAACAACTTGGCTCTAACTCCAAAAATTACATTTTAAGGAGACACAAGTACTTAGGTACTTAAATTTAATTATTTTTTCCTTTTTAGTGTATTGAAGTCGGTTTTATTTTTGTTAAAAAAAATTTTTTTTCACCTTTTTAAGGGATCGTCTAAGGTCAATGCTAGACGGTTAACCCTATTCACCCGAATCACCTGATAGAATACTGCTTTTCATCGAAACGTACCTATAATATTTAAAGAATATATCTTCCAACTCCTAACCGTTAAGGAGTTGTACCTTCCATCATCAGTTCACCCGAACAACCCGATAGAAGACTACTATTCCTTAATACGTACCTATAATATTTAAAGAATTATCTTCCAACTCCTAACCGTTAAGAAGTTGTACCTTCCATCACCAGTTCATCAACAAGATGGTAACTGATGGTAATAAATACTTAAATAGTTTTGGAAAAAAGTAAAAAATGACTTACGTGCCTATAAAATTTGAGGTTTGCTCTCAATTTCCCTGGAATCCCATCATCAGATCCTGACTTGATGACAATGGAACCTCCTCGGGAGTAAACTCTGTATACTTTATCGAATAAAAAAAAATTTGAAAATCGGTTCACACTTGACCGAGAAATCAACGAACATACATACAAAAAAATACATACCGTGGAAAATAGAACCTCCTTCTTTTTTGAAGTCGGTTAAAAATGGTACGAATCGACTCGTGAAATACAGAAAGTTCACCGGCTATCTCTTTCAAAGTTGAATGAGGATTTTCAGTCACTATTTCCTTCACTTTTGCGATGTTAACTTCAGTTGCAGACGTTGTTGCCCTACAGAGCGAGGAAAATCTTCCATCACATCTCGACCGCTTTTGAACGCTTTGTACCACTCATAAACACGTGTTTTTGATAAAGTCGATTCACCGTAAGCATTCTGTAACATTTTCAGTTACTCGGAACACGAAATTCTATTGGCGCTGCACAATTTAAGACAAACTCTTTGTTCGTTGTTTTCGTCCATTATGAAATTCGTAATACACACTATAAACAGCACTGTATTTCATTTAAATTGCAGATGCAACTCAAACTCCGCGCCAAAATGGAAAACAGTTGTGCCAATCTAACAACAACAACAAAAAAAAAACAAAAAAACAAATTTAAAACCATAAGCAAATCATCCATTCCCGATACTTTTTTTAATGAATGTGTATACCCTCACAATGTCGAAGTATTCTATCTTCTCTTACAAATCTATGCTTTCTCTCTCTAATCTAAACGCAGGACCTATATTTAGTTAATTTTTAGGACACGGCAAACAAGTGTGCGGTCCGCCTAGTGGCAAGCGATTACCGTAGCCTACAACATGATTGGTCCATACCTTATCAAGCGCAACTGTGCACGTGCAAGCTATCCATGTAAATGGTATCATCATCATCATCATCTCAGCCGAGAGATGCCCACTGCTGGGCTTAAGCCTCCCCCAGGGAACTCCAAACCGATCGGGCATGCGCTGCCCGCATCCATCGGCTTTCCGCGACCCTCACCAGATCGTCGGTCCACTTTGTGGGGGGCCTACTAACACTGCATCTCCCGGTACGTGGCCGCCACTCGAGGATCTTTCCGCCCCAACGGCCGTCAGTCCTCCTTGCAATGTGGCCTGCCCACTGCCACTTTAGGTTCACAATTCTTCGGGCTATGTCGGAGACCTTAGTTCTTCTGCGGATCTCATCATTTCTGATTCGATCACGCAGAGAAATCCCGAGCCTCTCCATTGCCCTTTGGGTGACATTGAGCCTTCTTATGAGTATATATACAGTGAATTTAGTTTTACTACATATTCCTAATAATGCTTAATTATGGCTAAACAATTGGTGTACAGTGTATGTGTGTCACTGAACAAACTACTTGGTATGTATTTCGTTTTTAAATAAATACCTACAAAAAATATTCATACACCTTTCCTATTATTGAAATATTTCCCACTATTTTTACTATCGCTTAATATTATTAAGTTACAATATTCAAAGCCGCAAACTATCACAAGACCTTTGTAGCCGTGTAATAATCGTTACAGTAACACAAGGACCCGACACCCCACTATGAACGCGGCCGCAACATTTATTAAGACAATGACTTGAACAATTTAGGCACCCCGCTGTCACATAAGTAACATACTCAACGAAGCTTAATCTGATCTCCCCGTCATGATTATTATTGTAAATAGTGGTTCGAAAACATGTAAATATTTTATTAAAAGTACCTACCCCTACATAGATTCGTAAAAATATTATATCGGAATCATAAACTTGTTCCATATTACGAAAACAAATAAAATTTTACTCCAACAAAAAAGGGAATCGACTTTATTCAAAGAAAAATATAATTTTGACGCGTAATGGTGATTTACATGATAGAACTCCTGAAAAACACACAAGTTTACTTTATTTTTAAGATATTTAAATAATATTTACTTTGCAAAATGTAATGGAACTGTCTCGTGAGCTGATAGTGACTCAGGTCACGTGCCAGCAAACACTTACGTTAGTGTATGATGACATATTTTTTTTATGCCCCACTGATGGTAAGCGGTTACCGCCGCCTATAGACACCTGCAATAACAAGGAAAAATCACTTGATATTGTCATCCTGAGGCCCAAGAAGAAATGCCGTCCATGCCTAATGATTACACTGGCTACCTTTCCCTTCAATCCGAAACACAAGCGAACTGTTTCACGGTTGAAATAAGAAAGACGGTGGTACCTACCCACACGACCCTACATACGGGCCTACCACCTAGTAACTTGTTACCAAACATCAGATGCTGGCAAAAGGCTACGTTATTCGTGTAAGTTAATTCTTTAAGAGATTTTCTACTCACCGCACAACACTTCTAAAGTTACTCTGTGCTCACATTAAATCTTATCAAATCTTATAAGATTAGCTATTTACCCATTATGGACTTTTAAATTGTCTGAATTAAACGATATTTTATTTTATTTATTTTTACCATTGTTTGGGAGCAGGTGGCGTCAAAGTGGTCACGTGACATGTGTCAAAATTGGCGTTCGGAGAAAAATTTGTAATGGAATCTAAGATAACTAAACGCTTCGTAAAGTATTAGTCGATGAAAGAAAATAACGATGGCTCTTTGGGAGCTACATTGTGTTTCATTTCGTGAATAAGTATTTACCTATACACGAAACGAAACACTTTCCCAAAGTCTACATTCCTATTATAATTGCAGTGAAAATCTAGCCTTAGACTAATAAATAAGACGTCAAAAGCTCCTGTATCTCAATAATATATAGTCCAGGTCCTATCTGTCATTACTCAGATCTATGGGATCCAATAAGGAATAAAAACGTTAATGAAATTAAGAATTTCTCCATTTATTTCCATCCGCTTGAAATTCACTGAGAAATTAGAATTAATCGAATCTTTTGCGTTCTGATATCTGTGGTGGCGGCTCAATATAAACATTTATTGAGTCATCTTTTTTCTTTGAGAATTTGTCGGATTTGGAATAAAAAAATCCCTTTTGTCGGCACTTTATGAAATTAGACTTTCATCGAGAGTTTTAGGTCTAAAGACAAATCAAATTGTGAGTGGCGATGAACTGATTTTTTATATTTTATCATCATCAACGTGCTGGACCCAGGTCGTCCTATACGAGGAGCTAGTATATGAACCTTGAGCCTCTACAATTGCGTCGTGACATTGCGTCGCTTAGCACCTTCAATCGGTACCTTATATCTCGGAGAGTGCTCTGAAGACCTTTTTGTCTGTATCCCACCTTCCCCTTGCTACTCAGGTGCACGCGTGCCGGTCTTCGGAGTCGTCAATTATTTATCTCCACCTCAACATCACGCACAAAGAAATTCAGTACCTAGTTTCTATGTCGTACTTCCAGAACTTGGAATTCATAACATAGGGTCTTCCAAAAGAGGCGTGTAAAAGCACCTTTTGAGCCGGCAAGGTGGAGGCGGCTAGAGCGGTTTCTGAACTGCATTAGCTGTCTTTGCATATGGACTCTTCTTACCGCTTCACATTAGGTGGTATTGACTAATTTTTCGTGCTTTGTATAAAAGAAATGTTAGCCTGCTTGCTAGCGATGGTGGCAGTGACAATCGGCATGACGTACGTCATAAGCAGAGTTGGAATGACCAGTCTCCGCCCTGTACCAATCTCAGTTTCCATCTACCAGATCCGGTAAACACCCACCAAACTCAACAGACTGTATAATTGTTCACCATCCTTGTAAAAGTACAAAAATGTTTTAATAAGACAGCCGCTAATTAATTCAATGTCTTCTTTCAAGTAGGACTTCTTATAATGAAAGCCACAAAATTTTGTTACGGCCTGGAGCGGTGAAATTACGCCAGTATTAAATTGATCATGATCTAATTATGCATGTATGTTAATGGAAAAGCAGTTTATTGCTAGAAGGTTTTAAATTGAAGTATGTTTGCAAAATCAGTTACCTACTTTACGTATTCAAATTTTATTTATTTATTTATTTAATAGTTTATTGTACACAAGAAATACAAAAATAGGAAAACAAAAAATAATAAAGAGTACAAAAGGTGTGGCTTATTTCTATAAGAAATCTCTTCCAACCCACCTGTGATAGGAGACTTGCTGAGAAACGTGGATGTCGCGTGTACTAATAAATAAATATGCCTATTATAAATAAAATACTTATACTAGATATAGGCCTATATACATATATATAAATATATATAATTTATTTTATATATACAATTTATACTAATAAATAAATACCATATATCATGAACATAAATGTATAAGAAGAAGAAAGATAGGAAAAGATACTAGGAGAACAAAATCTTAAGTTAAGGATAGATAGTGCTCTTTTACTCTACTTTTAAATAGTGGTAGTGAGCGAATATCGCGTACTGATGGTGGTAGTGCATTCCACAGTTTCACTGCATGAACAGTGAATGAGTCGAGGAAGAAATTAGTTCGGAAAGTATTTGATGGCAGATTCAGAAGGGTACGGAGATGCGATCTGCAAATAACGTCGGGAGGATGAGCAAAATCAAAGCGCTCGCGAAGATATGAAGGATATACTGGGTTATATAAAATATTGAAAAGGAGAAAAAGAATACGCGAATTTCTGCGAAGGCGGATTGGAAGCCATTTAAGTTGCTTACGAAACTGTGAGACATGATCATATTTACGTAACCCAAAGATGAAGCGTAGGCACAAATTTTGCAGTCGCTCGAGCTTATTAAGAAGTTCTTCCGTGAGGTCCAGGTAACACGCGTCGGCATAATCTAAAGTAGGGAGAATCAGTGTCTGGGCCAAGGAAATTCTGGTCTGGAGTGGCAAAAAGTATTGCATAGATCTTAAAGTGTGATAAGAACAATAAACTTTGCGACTCACTTCATTTACATGCTCCTTCCAGTCCAAGTTGCTGTTGAAAATGACTTCAAGATTTTTAGCAGTTTTACAGAAAGGAATTATTGCGCCATCCAAGATCAAAGGAGACAAAGCGTTGACGTCCAATTGCATAGTTGAGTGTCTACTACCTATTATTAAAGCTTTCGACTTAGCAGGATTGATATGAAGTCCAAAAGACTTGGCCCAGACACTTATATTCGCTAAGTCCTTGTTTAGGCTTTTAATAGCCTTATCAATTTCGGAAATAGGGAAGTGGGTGTACACCTGCAGGTCATCGGCATATAAATGGAAGTTGCTAGAAATTGTACACGAAACTGTGTTAATAAAGCAGGAAAATAGGAGAGGAGACAGTATACCACCCTGAGGAACCCCTGTTGCCAAATTGCACCAGCTGGAAAATTCGTCATTTAATCGGATGCATTGGGAACGATCACGAAGGTAGGAATCAAACCAGGCGACAGCATCAGGTAATATGTTAAGTGAACTGAGAATGCCAAGAAGAATATCGAAATCAACGCCGTTAAAGGCGTTACTGAAGTCCAAAAGCAAAAGACAGGTGAGAGACTTATTCTCCATGGCAAACCTTATGTCATCAGTTACTTTGATGAGAGCGCTAACTGTGCTGTGACCCGGTCGGAAACCGGATTGGAAAGGATTGAGTAAATTGTTGGAAGACAAATACTGGGATAGTTGGCTATGGGATAAGTGCTCAAGAACTTTGGAGAGGAAAGGTAAAATAGAAATAGGTCGGAAATCCGACAGAACTTGAGGGTGGGTGATCTTGGGTAAAGGAATTATGTGAGCTTGTTTCCAAGCAGAAGGAAAACAGTTGCTAGTGAGTGAATAGTTAAAGATATGGGTAAGTATAGGGGAAAGTTCAGGAAGCAGTGGTAAGATCATTTTCGAGCATATTTTGTCATAGCCGCATGCAGTAGAAGAGATCGACAAAATCGATTTCCTCACGTTGTCAATGGAAACTGGGATGAAACGGAAAGGAGTACAGGAAGGCTTGGGAACATCCGACAAATGACGCAAGGTGTTAGCTTTGATGTTGGCCCCTAACAGACTGGACGAAGAAGCGAAATGTAGATTCAGAGATTCGGTATTAATATCAATGTTCTGATTATAAGACTTGCCTATGCCGACAGATTTGAGGAACTTCCACACTTCCGAAGGCGACTTGCCGTTCAATGAATCATGGAAGTACTTTCTCTTGGCATCCCTACAAAGTCGGTTACAGCGGTTTCGCCACAATTTGAAACGCGTGAGATTTTTATCATTAGGGAAGCGTTTGCCGCGGTTCTTGGCTTTGTCTCTTTTCGCCATCATTTCCTTAATGTCAGGTGTAAGCCAAGGCGCTGGAAGATGTTTAACTCTAACGCGTTTCACCGGGGCATGCCTGTCGAACAAACTTAAGAGGCGAGAATTAAATTTGTGAATCTTAACATCCATCGTATTATCGTCAATAACATCAGCCCAATCTATCAGGGAAGCATCATTCTTCAAAGCATCGAGATCCATGTTTTTATAACTACGGTAAGCACGATACTGCGACTTTCTTCTAGGAGGACGTATTTTATAAGATAAGTAAATTAAATCATGATATGAGAAAATCGCAGTAAGCTGACTATGTGTAGCCACCTTATCTACAGAGGAGACAATTGAGAGGTCAAGAAGAGATGGAACGCAATGAGGGGAGAACTGTGTAGGAGAGGAAGGAAGGATATGCAGGTTGAAAGATTTAACAGTGTCCTGAAGGAGTCGAGAACGAGAGTTTTTTTTTAGCAGGCACGTGTTAAAGTCAGCCAGAAGGAGAATATCAGAGTATACCGGACACAGTAAAATTTTAATGCATAGTGGACATTCTATATACCAAAACCAGAAAGTTGAACCCAGAAAGCTTAAATATGCAAAGCCAATAGATAAGTGGTTTAAAACTCTATGTATTGATGTGGCTGGTTTTGCCACAAAATCATCAAAATGGGAAGATCTTCCGCCGAAGCTGGGTCGATAGATAATCGCTCGGGGACCGCGGCCCAACTGTACACGACATATACTATTGCTGTTGGCCGCAGATGGCCTTTATAACGTAACCGGGATTTTAAGGAGGCGAGAACCTTGGTGAGTCCTCAAGCCTTGAGGGGCGAATTCGCCTCTGGCTTAAGTTAAGAGTCAGCGGGACACCTCCCTCGGAGGTGATGCGGCATCACCTCCGGGGGAGGTGTCCCGATGACTATGACGTAGCCGCTACACTCTACGTAAGTATTATGAATGTGAATCTCGGTAGTAGCAACGTTTTTATGATGAGTACCAATTCATTAATAAGTCGTGGATGTGAATATGTTTATTTTGTATTTTTTCTATACGACAATGATGGCAGACAAGCATACGATCTTCTCGATAGTAATAGATTGTAATGTTCGTTCGGATGCTGTTCTGTAGAAGTGTCGTGTAGATCATCTGGAGCCATAGAGATTAGAAGTTCTGACGCAGTGTGAAACGTTCCCCGCTGAATTTTGCGTCGACAAACGTTTCGCATTTTTTTTATTTATTAGGAACACAAACAGTTTATTGTACAAAATTCTTATCATCTAATTTATGTTACGGTATAATACACATTAAATTGTTTTTATTATTTTATATATAGAGCTGTGACTTTTCTAAATTTTCTCTGTCGCTTGTCTGTGGCCGATCCAATCCATCGGACCTCAGATTTCCACATACGCTCGTTAGCTGTCATGTGGCGCAGATACTGCCAATTTGTCGGCATGTCAATAAATAAATACTATTAGTTTGAATACCTGTATGTTGAATTTTAGCCCCCGACGAATAAAGAGGGGTGTTATAAGTTTGACGTGTCTGTCTGTGTGCCTGTGTGTCTGCCTGTGGCATCGTAGCTCCTAAACGAATGGACCGATTATGATGTGGTTTTTTTGTTTGAAAGCTGACGTGACTAGGATGGTTCTTAGCTATAATTTATGAAGATTAGTTTAGGCGTTTGATGACTATAAGCTTATTTTCTACACGATGATAGGATTTTACTAACTTTCACAGATCCGAATGATTTTAAATTTCGTGTTCTGTCACTTCTTTGACATTCATGTCTGATCCTATACCATTAAAAAGTCTGCTAGATGCTTAAGTCTTAAGAAACTTACAGCAGATATAGCGTGTTTGGGCTCATAAGAATAGTCTCAATGAGATGCTATTAGATAGATTATTAATGAGGCCGGGGGCTACTTAAAATTTTATATGAGTATGACCCTGAAACGCAAACTAGTTGTGTTAGATATGAAAATTGGAATTAATAATGTAAGTATGAAATCGTGACGTTATTAAAAATATTTTTTTATGTACAACAAGAGAAAATTAAACAAAAAATCGTTTTAAGAAAATACATGTGCAAAGAGGAGCGTATCTCAAAAAAGAAATCTCTGCCAGATTTAGGTTTTGATTTGTTGAGCCGCGGAGATATCCCGGCATAAGACAACTCTAAACCGATTGTGTCTCGAATGTGTGACTAAACAGGTTAAATGGTTAAAGAAAATAACCTTGAACCTTACCTATCAATGACATAAACAGTCTTCAGCATTATAATCTGCCTAGGCACATTACGATTTGGCGATAATTACCGGGAAATATTTAAACAATGTTTTCAAGAACAATTTATTAACCAAGGTAAAGAGTTTGCTTTACAACTTTATGCTGTGTTCGAAATGAAATAAGTTCCATGGATTTATTTTACCTAAAACCGAAAACTTAAGAGAAATTTACGGCCACTGCGTCTTTTTCCGGCGGCATGACCCTCGTACATTTTGAAAGAAAATTAGTCTGCCAAGACCGTTGCGTAGTTGATAAGGGTTTAAGGTAACTTTAAGGGCTCACGCATACCCAGAAAATACCCATATTGCAAGATGTACATATCGCTTATGTTAATGATGAGAACTTCGGTGGCGTAGTGGTTTATGCTCTCTAGTTTCGATTACGAAAACAAAGCAACCTTCGCCGTGGTTGATCCCGGGATGGGTCAATGAAAATTTGTAATCTCGAGCTCCTCCGTGCTTCGGAAGGCATGTTGACCATTAGTCCCGGTTGTTTGTACAAACAAATGATTACTTAATAATCAGTAATCATTTGTTTGTAAAACATAGGTAAGAGAGATCTCTCATATAGATAAGTCCACCCTTGCTCACAAATTGTAAATTTAAAATTTAACTTGTAATTTATAAAGTGCAATAAAGAATATATATATGTAAATATAACAGTTCTTACATTATTTTAATGTATAGGTAACTATGTTTTGCCTATATAGGCATACCAATTTTAAAACTAAAATCCATGCAGTATAAGCTCAAAATTACATAGTACAAAGAGTTACAGTAAAATGCTTGTCATAATAGTGAGAAAAAAAAGATAAAAATTGGATTAAATTTCATAAATAATGAACAAAATGTATTGAATCAATTTACAGTGTCATACCAATTAAAAATCATTGGTGGTTTAATTACATTTTTCAATCAACAAATTAGCTATTTTTTTAAACAAATTTAATTTACTACAACCGCTTTAGCCCACCAACTCACACTCGGCCAGCGTGATGGCGGTGTTATAGCCCAAACTCCTCGTGTGTTTCTCCCATGTTGCGAGGTCTGTACCCAGCAGTGGGACGTCTATAAGCTAGTGATGGTGTTAAAGAGTAAAAACCCATTTGACTAATGTGAATTTCGTGATGGAAGACTATCTACATCAGCCCTTGAGTTCCAAAACTGTCACTGCAAACGAAGACCGAATAACTTGGTCCATTAGTAACGACTATTTAGTGACAATTGTTTGTTTTGAAGTGTTTTCTATTTTAGTAACGGGCTTGACGGATATTGATGAGTATCATATCGCTACTTCGCGTGTTGAATTTCAACTTGGCAATTTTGTTTTTGTTTGTATTAGAAACAAATTTACCGAGGAAATTCAAAGAAGGCTCTTCAAAATTGTACTGTCAAATTCTTTATTTAAAGTCAAGATCATACAACCCAAATATATCATTAGAATTGCCCTAACGTCTGTGGCGTCAAGTAAACGTTTTTTTTAATGAATTTTCATATTGTTAGTGGGTGTTTGTTTATTCATTTATTTATGTATTTAAAACGCTTGCAGGCTTACAGATTAAAATCCAAGTCGCGTACAAGCTTAAAATTACTAATGACTATTAGCTATATCGATAACAGTACAAATACTAAAATTAATGTCAATTTAAAATTTAGATAAGCCAAATACATTATAAAGTCATCATAACATTATGATAAACTAATTTTATAAAAATGTCAAGTAGTATAAAAAAGTATATATTTATATTAGGACCACTAGTTATGTATTGTCAAAAATAAAAGCAAAGTTTAAATAATCAGTAAAATTGCACTTCATGTAAACATAAACGAAATTTATGAATTATATTTTATGTCTCAAATGATCTAAAAAAATGTCGATATCATTGACGAACAATATGGAAATGTTTTCAATACTACATCACACACATAGCAAATATTGGGCGCCAAACTCTCAAGATGCACTGCAATTTGAGATTAAGAGTATTCAATGATGGATGGATCAGGAGGTTACTTATCTTATGGTCGAAACTAAAAGAAATGCATATTATTTAAAACAAATCAACAATAATTTTAAAAACAAAAAAAGTTTATGCTGTTGTAAATGAAATGATGGGAAGGGGAACTTTGTCTATTGATGCAGCTATTCTGAGGGCATTTGACGCGCAAGGATTGACTCCGCGATTGGCTTGAGCTATAGCGAATAATTTTGCGAGCAGTTTTGACAGTGCAGTAAAAAATATAATTCCTAATTGTAAAATAAAATTAACAAACGTAAATAATTCATGTGAACCTTTAGACTCAAGTATTCTGTTTCAAAAAGCGACTCCTTGTAATGTTTATAAGATTATCCAAAATTTAAACTCAAATAAGGCACCGGGCCTTGATAATATTATGATTTCAGATATTAAACTGATAGGAGAATATATATCCCCAACTATTGCTGACCTAATTAACCGTAGCATTAAAACTGGCTTGTACCCAGATAAATTAAAAGAAGGATGTGTGAGACCAGTGCATAAGAAGGGGAAACGGGATGATTATGCAAATTATAGGCCAATAACATTACTCTCCTCAGTTGATAAAATCGTAGAAAAATTTATATGTCAGCAAGTACACAATTTTTATAAAAAACACTCTGTAATTAACAAAAATCAATTTGGGTTTCAGCCAGGCAAGAGTACAACTGGTCTTTTGTCTAAATTTACCGATGAAGTGAATAGTCATCTTAATGATAAAAGACAGGTGTTAGTTTTGTTTATTGATTTTTCACGTGCTTTTGACACTCTGGTCGGTTGATAGATAGGTTGGACGACTGTGGAGTACGCGGCCCTCTACTTAACTGGTGTGGAAATAATCTGAAGAACCGGACCTTCTCGGTGAAAGTCGATAATGCCTACAGTGAACCCATACACGTAACGGAGGGTACGGCACAAGGATCAGTACTCGGACCATTGCATTTTTTATCTTATGTCAACGATATGAGCAGCTGTATAGTAAATAGCACGTGTTATCAGTTTGCAGATGATACTTGCCTTGTGATCGGTGGAAACAATCTTCAAACGGCCTGTGATCTTTTACAGTCTGACCTAGATGCTCTAATAAAGTGGTGTCATGACGCTGGGCTGGTTCTTAATGCAAGCAAAACTAAACTGCTAGTAATATAATCACCATATGTAAAGCACTCTCCGGTAAAGAATCTGGTGGTGCATGATCACGTTTGCTTACATGAGTGTGTCGCTGCCCACAAATAGAAATAGTTGATGAACAAACCTATCTTGGATTAGTTATTGACAGTAAATTTAATTGGATCCACCATATTGATCGTGTTTGTACCAAATTAAGACAGTTTCTGGCGAATATTACTATTCTTAATAATCGCATTCCCTTTAAAGTTAAGCTACTCTTATATAACGCTCTGGCAGAATCTTACATCCAATATGGCATCAGTAGCTATGGCCGAACCTATAAATCATATCTTGATCAGATTAACAATTTAAAATATAAAATACTTAAAACTATAGTTTCTAACAAAATTAAAATTAAATTCCAGGACGATGCTAATGGTCTTCTTAAACACTGTAAGACGTTACCAATACATATGCAAGATCAATATTCCTTATTAAAAGAACAATTTTTAACGAGTCTTTAAAAATTCCAATTGAGCATGCTGTATACACTCGAGCAATTGCTAATAACCGCCTTTGCAAGCCGCGCGCGAACAACGCGTACGGCGAGCGAACAACTAGTTACCTCCTACCTCGACTTATCAATAAATTGCCATCCGAATCATTAAATAGTGTTACGCAAAAAAATATTAAACATAAACTAAAGCAGTATTTTCATACATTAATGTAACAAGTGATGTTTAATGTTATCTTTCTAACAGGTACATTACCTGTCTTGTTTGTCTACCTACACACAAAAAAATAAGTTTATGAGAAATTGTACTTAAAAGTCTAATTAACAATACCATAGTGTTCTATTAAGATATTTAGATATTATGTAAACTCTCGATAGCAAATGTATAAACCTTAGTGGATTTAAAATGTTATCGCAAACAACACTTTGTATAACTTTGTTTAAATGTTAAATAAATGAAAAAAAAAGAAATGTAAGGAATTGAACATGAGGAAGCAGATACTTTTAAACTTAGATCAAATGTAGAACTCACTTCTTTCCGTTACGATTATTGAAGTTGTGAAGCTCTCCTAAAAACTGTAAGGAGTTCACTCTTGGTTCATTTGCAGAATAAATTGTCACAACTACAGAGATATTATGTATACGCAAAAGGATCACAGAGCAGTTGGTACATCAAGAAATAATTGTAATAAAATAAATGTTCACCTAGAAGACGCCGGTACCCATTCCGGGTTTATTTACTTTCGGTACTAATCCGGGTACATCCTGGTAATCACGTGTTATTTCTAATAATTGAAAGTCGATATGGGATGTTCGTCTGCTTAACTAGGTAAAGTAACTTTTATTTTATTTCCTAAACATAATGGTAAAGAAAAACTAGCTACCCGCCGACATATAATACTTGTCTCACTGGAACATTTCAAATTAAAGTGACAGATTTTAAGTTTTGTGTTCGAGAGTAGGAACCTCTAGCTCAACGCAGTCCACTTAAAATTCTAGCTGAGTAACGTATCCGCCATCACGCCAAACTAAATCTCTAGTCAGTTCTTTGCCAATTCATTGGGCGTATTGTATGCCATAGAACTCTTGAATAACACAAAGGCGTATCAACCCAGGTGTTCTCAATCACAGTTCTCGTCTCGGTAAGAAAAGAAATCATCCGGAGCAGTGATTGTGCGACCCTGCCGTACTAACCGACATCAAACTGAATTGGGTAGCTGTCAATAAAAGAGCAATTGATAAGGCACAGGACCTGACGATATTGGACGTTCGACCTTTGTCTTCTGAAGTAGTCCCGTTCTTTTTTAATAACAATATTAAATCATTTAATCCTCACCATAATCTGACAAGAAACATAAGATAAACATTAACATTACAGAGGTTGTTATAATAAACTTGATTATGGCAGGTTGATACCTATACTAGGGTATATCCTGTGACACAGGTTATCAACCCTCCACCTCTAAGAAAGGTACTTTAAGTAACTATAAATAAAAGGTTAACAATTCTAACAGTATAACATATAGGTAGTATCTCCCTACATAAAACTAATCATATTAGTGTTAAATTTACAGCGCTGAGGCGTATGGGTATATATTTGTGTGATTGGGTGTGTGTGTATGTGTGTGTGAGAGAAAAAGAGAGAGAGAGTGTGTGTGAGTGAGTGGATGTGTGTGAATGTGTATGCAAGAGTGTATTCGTGTGTACTAGCGTTTGTGAGTGTGAGTGTTACTTCATAGTGATCAATAGTTTTTCAATGGAAGCGTATTTTTGATCACACAACTTGGCCTGCATAAAGGTTTTTAACTGAATTTTAGTCATCCTGTAAATTGGAGAGATATCGTTAAACTTCCTGTAAAGGAATGGGCTCAAGAATAAAATTTGCCGTTGGGCGAATTTTGTCTTAAAGGTTGGAACCGTAGTACGTGTGCATCTTTTATTTTGCGGTAGCTAAATACCAGGATTAGTATCCTGTTTCTTCCTATATGGTTTTTTTTATACAAAGCACGGCAATTGACACAAAACCACCTGATGTAAAGTGGTAAGGAGAGTCCAAATGCGAAGACAACTAGTGCAGTATAGACACTGCTCAAGCCGCCTCCACCTTGCCGGCCCAACAGGTGCTTTTTTACGCCTCTCTTGAAAGACCCCGTGTTATAGGAAGGAGGGAACCTTCTTTCTATGATCTGGGGCCTTGCCACCATCTTTAAAAAAGCGATTCATATTCCGCTCGGTTCAGTATTGGTTCCTAAACTGCATCGCTGTCATAGTCGTAGATAGCGTCGTGGTACGAATTAACGATTCTACTCAGTTTAGGTCCTAAACTGGATCGCGATAAAAGATGGTGGTATTGAGGAGGGAACACAAGCGCTCGTTTCAAAAGGAGAGTGAAAAGGGAGCTTCTGTGCTTGAAAGGCGGCTTGAACACTGAATACTAGCTTTATTAGCTGTCTTCGCATAATGGACTCTTCTTATCGCTTCACATTAGATAAGGTGGAATTATTGGCAGTGTTTTGTTTGATACCCTAAAATATTTTTTAACAAAAATAAAACCGACTTCAAAATACTAAAAAGGAAAAAATTATTCAATTTCGGTACCTTGGTACTTACCTCCTAAATTGTATTTTTTAAGTTGGTGCTTCACTTTCTATTGTCTCTGGAAACAGCTTAGCACCAACTCCAAGAGTTTTGAGGTCGGTTTTATTTTTGTTAAAATATATTTTTTCACATTTTTAAATGATTTCCTAAGGTCAAAGCAAGATGGGTGACCGTCAGCACTATCGACTTGTCTGTCTCTCAGTCTTTGGTTGAAATACATAGTGAAAGAATTATCTTCTAACTCCTAACCGTTAAGGAGTTGTACCTTCCATCATCAGCTCATTAACATGAGATGATGACTAACAGAAGCAAATACTTGAATAGCTTTGAAAAAAAGTAAAACATGTCATACTTGCCAATAAAATTTGAGGTTTGCCCTCGATTTTCCTGGGATCCTATCATCAGATCCTGACTTGGTGACAATGACACCACCACTGGAGTATACTCTATCGAATAAAAAAAGAATTTTGAAAATCGGTCCCCAGTTGACAGAGAAATCGGTGAACATACATACAAAAAAAAATACATACAGCATGGAACATATAACCTCCTTCTTTTTTGGAGTCGGTTAAAAATTTCTTAATTCGGTTAAAGACTTCTATTTTCCAAAATAGAGCCATACCTTTTTCACCGAAATACTCAAGTATATTTTCATTATAATTAATATAAAATAAATATCGACCAAGTAAGTTTTCTACCTGAAGGGAACTTTTAATGTCCGATCCGATACTAAGACGACCTCAATCGAAAGGTGTGTACGGACGTGGTAGTCAATACTTCCTCTATTGTTAGATTTAGTTATTCTGGAAGGAATTGTGGGAGTATATCAATAGATTGAGCTAGACAATGGATTTCATAATTGGAATCAGTTCATTAAAATAACTCGATTTTCAATTCAAACTTTATATATTCTGGCAGCTTTTGAGATTCCGTAATTTGTCAACATAAAAATAACAAGCAATTATAACTGTGGTAGGTATTTAAAAAGCTTTTATTAACATCTTCAGCATACACGTCACCTACACACATCCCACAGCTGGGCACAGACCTTCCTATATGAGAGAAACACATGAGGAGTTTTGGCCATAGCACCACCACTCTGCCACAATGTGCGTTGGTGGGTTAAAGCGGTTGCAGTAATATCCGGGACCGGCATAAAATGCTTTCCAAAGCACAGAGGACTACAAATTTTTCATTGACCCATCCAAAATCAACGATGTGGAAAGTGGTTTCGTTTCATAAATTTAAATGAAGCGCTCAAACCACTATAATTTTATTTATGTTAGATTCCAGTACCAAACATGAACCCAGGTAGGGCACTACTTCACAATGAAATATTACCTACTGATTGCTTTTAATGTTATTAGGAAAGCTTACAGCATTATTCACAATATAAATATAAACAATGGTTTACTACGAGCTAATTACAAGCTTCCACATTCAGCATTAATCTAAGTAGTATGTAATAAAGTACCTATATTCAATATTTTTCAGTAACGTAATTCTAGGCTAGGCGATCATCTTCTCTTACCTTATTGTTAGAGAACAAAGCTATTATATCTGTCAAATTCCAATTCAATTGGATAAATATCAAACATAATTGTATGTAAGTAAAAGTGATAGGACAGGGACAGGTAGACTTTCCGCGTGCGGTTGCCAGTACCGCCATCGGACGCGTCCCCGGGTTGCGAATAGGGGAACGTCCCCGGTTGCGGATAGGGGAACGTCCCACAGATATGGGGGACGCCGGCTTTAGCCGGCGCGGACAGCTACTGGGTGTAGCTGCTTGTTCTTTTGGGGGCATCACACAGCCACACAAACGTAGGAGCGTTTATTGCCCATGGCGTTATGCGCCTATTGTGCTGACAGTGGTGTCGGAGCTTATACTGCTCATATGGCATCGTGGCGGTTTGCCTTATTGGCTGTCTACGAGAGAGCTTACCATGATCGGCCGGCTCACTGGCCTCTTTGTTTTGGCGTGGGACGGCGGATCTCCTAGGTCCGTGGCGCGGCGGGACCGGCAGTGGTTTTTGTGGCGGTCGGGCAGACTACGGTCACCGTCGGGCAATATTAAACTGATGCTTTCACTTATTTTGTTATAACAGAGACAGTGACGGCATCAGTTTTAGACCAGTACTAACCTTACTCTATATTTTATAATAAGAGAGATATGGTACAGCCTTTGTGTTATACACACACGTAACGTACTGTCAATATTAATATCAATATCAATATGTTTATTGCAAGTCACACGTTACAATGATGTTATTACATTAAATGAAATTAGACCGATATGTGACACCCTGTCAGGGCACCGCAACATTACAATAGTAGGTTGCTAGAGCTATTGCAAGTTTTTTTATTTAATATCTACATTAAAAATCATTCACATTTTGAAATAACATAAATTACGAGAGACACATCAATTACATAATTATTACTTAGGTACATTGGCAGATTCAAATTTATCGTTAAAGAATTCTTCAATACTATAATAGCTTTTATCTATCAAGAGGATCTTCAGTCGCTCAATAAATAACGTTTCCTTCTTTATACTTCTTATATAAAGTGGTAGATGGTTATAGATTTTCACTACCATTACTATTATTATTATATAAAAATTTAAACCGACTTCAAAAAACTGAAAAGTATAAAATAATTAAATTTAAGTAGGTATTCATCCCCTAGAAACATATTTTTGGAGTTGGTGCTAAGTGGTTTCCAAAAACAATAGAAAGTGAAGCACTTAGCACCAACTCCAAAATATGTTTCTAGGGGATGAATACCTACTTAAATTTAATTATTTTATACTTTTCAGTTTTTTGAAGTCGGTTTTAATTTTTGTTAAAATTTTTTTTTCACAATTTTTAATGATAACTTTCTACGTTCAAAGCTAGATGGGTGACCGTCAACTTATATTGTTTCCTACTATCGTATCGTTTCACTAAAAAGTCATTGGAAAAGCAAAAATTCGCAATTACGCATATGTAGACTACTTCATAATTTCAGTTTTTTTATATTTAAAACTAAAGTACCCAACTGTTTTTGAAAAAAATTTTATGGGACCAAATGGCAGCTATTCCGCATCGAACAAAAAAAGAATCACGTAAATCGGATCAGTAATCTCGGCGTAATCGGTGTACATACATAGAAAAAAAAAAAAAAAACATACCGGCCGAATTGAGAACCTTCTCGTTTTTGAAGTCGGTTAATAATAGTAATGGTAGTGAATTACTATTATTATTATTATTATATAATAATTCATTGATATCTTGTACTAAATTTTGCATGTCAGTTTCTGCTGAATGTGTCTTTCACAGTTATGTTTGTACTTTACTTATTCAGATCAATTATACCTACCACATTCTTGCAAAATAAATATCTGATTCTGATTCTGTCGATTGTATTCTAGCCGCTAGGCGTAGGAATTATCAAATAATCCAGGTATCTTATAAATATATGTATCTAACAACGACTCGCAGTCCTCCCCAAGAGACACAATGAATATGTAATAAGTAGGTACAGAAATATCTAAACAATCAGAGCGCAAAACAAATAAAAAATTGTCATGTTTTGTAATATAAGCCGTATTGCTACAGCATTAGAACCGCCTTTCACTTGTTAAAGATAAGAGTCGCTAAGGCACCATACGATTCTATCATTTTTAACCCCCGACGAAAAAAGAGGGGTGTTATAAGTTTGACGTGTCTGTCTGTGTATCTGTGTGTCTGTCTGTGGCATCGTAGCGCCTAAACGAATGGACCGATTTAGATTCGGTTTTTTTTTTGTTTGAAAGCTGATGTGACTACGATGGTTCTTAGCTATAATTTATGAAGATCAGTTCAGGCCTTTGATGACTATCAGCTAATTTTCTACATGATATTAGGATTTTACTAACTTTTACAGATCCGATTGATTTCAAATTTCGTATACTGTCACTTCGGTGACATTCCCATGACATACTAACTTTGAGCTGATCCTATACCATCAAAAAGTCTGCGAAATGCTTAATTCTTCAGAAACTTACAACAGATATAGCGTGTTTGGGCTCTTATGAATATTCTTAATGAGATGGTGTTACATAGATGATTAATGACGCCGGGGGTTACTTAAAATTTTTAATTTTGCAATTATATAGTAAGAGTTGCTTTTATGAAACAGTGAGGTTATTTCTGATAACTGTGAAAGCTCAGATGATGATGCTAAAATAATATTTGCAATCTCAATAATTCTTACAACTAAGGCAATAAAGCTTACATAAGGTATCAAAATGTATAAGTACAGAATTGTCCACAAACAGTAAACTGATGGATGATAAAGCTTAATGTCACAAACAATATAATCAAGACGAATGTAACTCTGAAAGTAATGAAACAAAAATGGAATTGACCTGAATAAAATATATCAGTGTAATATCTCTAGTAAGTACTTGAATGACAATCTTTTTCTTTGTTATAAAGATGAGGTAAAACCTCTTACAGGTGATTCGTTTTACTTTAAATTAATAAGAGAGCAAAAGAGATTACGATTGACAAAGTAAAACAATGATATATATAAGACTAGCTGTGCCCGCGCCTTCGTTCGCGTGGATGTCGGAAAATAACATGGGCTTGGTACTTGAGTATTATTTTGTTGCGTAGTTATTTAAAACTATGATATCTCTTATTCAATTTATTGATATGAAATCATGCCAAGAATAATTTATCTTAAAATTAAATACTTGTGATGAATAACGTATTTATTTTATAAGGAATATTACTATGTTTATAAAAACATTTTCCATTGATTTTCAGCTCCTTTTAGTCGTAGCCAACACATTTTTTTCAATTTGAATCCGTAGTTCCTGAGATTAGCAATTTCAACCAAATAAACAAACAAACTCTTTACCTTATAATATTATAATCATCATCATTTCAGCCGAGACACGCCCACTGCTGGGCATAAGCCATAATAATTATAATATATACTTTAAGTATAGTATAGATGAAATTTTACGTAATAATGAAGACAGAGACTTGTAAATAATTCTGAAGAAGATAACAAGAAAAGAAAAAAAGGAATGAATGGTGAGGAGTTGCCAGTCAAATATAGACCACCCAACTGGGGAAGCACTTCGTTCCTGTGGTTAAGTCGCCAAAACTCATCCATAAATCAGTGCAGCAGTGTGATTCACAAACAGAAATATTCGACGTCGAGCTTGACGTCTAACAAGACGACGAGCTGCCATTGATTTTGACGTTTGAGCACGGCGTTGCCCGTAAGCGTAATCACTAATCTCTACGTCGATGTCATGGCTGTGTATGATTGTCGCTGTTTTGGATATACGACATGAAGTTACAATCGATATTTTTTTACTTCGTTTTTCTTGTGTTTAAAATGTATAGCAATGACTTCATTCAATATTTGATTGATTTTTACATAAATATATAAAAATAAACAACTTATTAGTTCCGGCTCACGCCGTACGCGTCGTCGGAACGCTGGTATCGCCATCGGTTGTCAAACAAACGCCAAAAGGTATGACAGCGCTGCAGACAGCCACGAATTCAAGGCATAGCTGAGACCATGGGGAACCGTCTTATATGCCATCAATTTAATTTTCATCTTGGTATAGACAGAATGGTTAACTTCAGTGTTACATGCATCTATAGTTTACGGCAACCTATGCCATTTCTTATCCCACCTCTCCCTTCATACTTACGAGCACACGTGCTGGTCTTCAGATTCATCAATTCTCTGTCTCCACCTCAACATCACGCTCAAAAACTTTAAACAAGTTAAACATTTTAATCATAAGTTAGTTTGCCGTAGTCATAAGTTGCCAACTTCCCTTACATACGGGCCTATATACCACCTAGTGTGCCTTTATTTACTATTGAAATAAAATATACACTGACGTTATATCCTATATATACAATAACAGCGTAACAGCTATAACAGCGATCTCTTGCAGGCAACCTTAGGATGATAAGGTTGCCTGCAAGAGATCGCTGTTAGCAACAAGGCTGCCCATTGTGCAACCATTGCTTACATATTGTAAAAATTATATTGTTTTTCTTTATGTTTCTTTATTTGTGTGATGTGTGTTCTACAATGTAGTCTGTTAAATAAATTATACAGTAATTTAGTGACGCGTTTCTTTGTTTTACTTCTAAACAAAACTTGGATTGTTTTTCCAGCATAAATATTTCTCGAGGGGCTCGGTGGCGTAGTGGTTTGAGCTCTCTAGTTTCGATTACGAAAACAAAGCAACTTTCGCCATGGTCGATCCCGAGATGGGTCAGTCAAAATTTATTATCTCGGCTTCTCCGTGCTTCGGAAGGCACATTTAGCTGTTGGTCCCGGTTGTTACTGCAACCGCTTTAACCGTTTCACGGCTGAAATAAGAAAGGCGGTGGTACCTACCCGGAGGACCCTACATACGGGCCTATATACCACCTAGTGTGCCTTTATTTACTATTGAAATAAAATATACACTGACGTTATTCAGTGGCTTATTCCTTACTTCCCAATCTCCATCACTAAGGAGCTTTTCGACCTTATCCCACCTTTCCCTTCCTATTCCGCAGCACGCGTGCTGGTCTTCGCAGTCATCAATTTACTGTCTCCACCTCAACATCACACACAGAGAAGTTTAGTAACTCGTTTATTTGTTGGACTTTCAAAACTTGGAATTCTTTGCCAGCACTTGTATTACGTCCTTCCCATATTATGGGTTCTTTTAAAAGAGGCGTGAGAAGATATTTTTCATTCGTCATGCTCGGAAAGTAGCGTTTTCTTGATTTGAGTATTGGGAGGAAAACGCTAGTTCCCACCACCGGGCGGGAAAAACTCATACTAATTGCTTCCTTTCCTAGGGCGGGAATAAAAAAATTAAAAATAGAACTGAATTTGATTACGTACAATCTGTGGTACAATGAAGAAAAAAAAGTATTCGGCTGAATTGCCAGTAGGCGGTAACGCGATGTGTTCCAAATTTAAAATACTCTTTATACATACTCTCTTTAATAGGTTCTACTCATGTTAGGAGTATTTTTATTAATAAATTTTATTAGAAAAACTATTTTTTATTTTCCTTGCATTTGAAATGAAAAGTAGAGTGCTACACACGGGTAGAAGGAATCAAACCCTACTCGGACTATAGTCGTCTAACAACCTCGTAGGGATTGATTCCTTTCCACCCCTATAAAGCAATCTACTATTTATGTGCCGGCGAGGTAGAGACGGTTGGAGTAGTATGTTCATGCTACTACACTGATATTTACGCATTTTGATTCTTACCGCATTCCAACAGGTGGTGTTCAGTGATTTGCCGAACTAATTGAACGAAATATTCTAACATCCGTGTATTTTCCATCTAGTTTAGGGCCTAGTTATATTTTTGCAACATAATGAACTCTATTAGACATAGAGTTCTTGTTGCATCAAAAAATAACCAGCTATAAATCTGTCAAGCGGCGTTATCCCTCCGGAGGTCTATGACAATTGAAAATTTAATTGTATCTGAAATCTTATGCTTGATTGGTTAAACTGGATAGAATTACGAGATCATAATATGACCCCTGGTCAGCTCAAGCATATTGCATGTCCTAACTTGCTTCTAAATCTGAAAGCTTATTTGTCTGTTGAACTTTCTCATCGCCTCCCGCAGTCAGTCATGCCAGAAATTTAACCAAACAGGTCGACCGCGCGATTTTTCCGCTGGAATTAGATTTTTCCCGAAATAAATCGTGGGGTGTAGAAGGGTACCATGGACCTTTGTAGCTTCGCAATACATATTGTTAGTGTTGGAAAGTAAATGGGCAAGTCGCTTTGAGTAACGGTGTGTATGTATTTCAGCCCTATAAATTGTAGGGAGGAAGGTCATAACGAAGCCTTTGCGTGTAGGCCCGCAAAATCAGCCGCCAGTGTCTGTAGGTATTACCAAACACTCTAAGAATGGTTTAATTTCGTTTTTGTTGATGTTGATTATAATACTTTTTTTTAAATATATTATAAATTAATAAAATAATAATCTGTAGGGTTTTTACTGCAAAACACTCAAAATTATTTGTCAACATAACTAGGATTTTAATCTTTTTTTTTTTTATACAACTAGATGACAAACAAGCTGACGGCCCACCTGATGGTAAGCGGTTACCGCCGCCTATAGACACCTGCAATAACAAGGAAGAATCACTTGATATAAATCTAATACAAAACCTTATCCATGTATAGTTATCATGTAACTTGTTTGATTGTTATCTGTTTTTCTGCCCGAATAAATAAATAAATAAATAAACAGATACTCGTATGAAATATACTAAATAAACATATAAACATCCATGACTCGTGAACAAATGCTCGCAATTCATCATACAAACATTTGCCCGTATCGGGATTTGAACCTGGGACCCCTGACCGAGCCCGTATAGCAAGGGGTACAGCCCACTCGGCCAGCCGGTCGTCTTTTAAAGCGACAGTATAGGGGACGAGTAGGAAAGAGGCTGGTAAAGATTTTTTTTTATACAAAGCATGACAAATGACACCACCTGATGTGAAGCGGTAAAAAGAGTCCATATGCTAAGACAACTAGTGCAGATCAGACACTACTCTAGCTGCTTCCACCTGGCCGGCCCGAAAGGTGCCGCCTCTTTTGAAGGAACCAGTTGCGGGCTCCGTAGTTAAATAATAACACAACTGGCTAATGCATAGGAGTATAATTTCTGTCTGGTTTCACAACTAAAAATACAGGTATATATATTAATCTATAAACAAAGAAATTAGCGGGGGAGATATGTTGACTGTAGACAGTCACGAAACAGGAACTCATGAGTTTGCTTATTTTACTTATCATGTTTTCTTGTTACATCACGTTATTAACTATTCATCACGAATATTACGTGCGATGAATATTGTGCTGAAGGCACAGAACCTATGTTATAGGAAGGACAAAACACTGCTGGCAAAATATTCCAAGTTCTTGAAGTGCGACAAAGAAACAAGGTACTATATTTCAAGAATTAAAGATTTGGACTTAGTATTTTTGCGATCATTAAAAAGTTATACGTCACCGAGCTCAGCATTACCTTTATTTTAAATCTTTTGGCTTTGAACATTGTGTTCCTGTATGATATAAGGTCATGTCTGTTCTTGTAGGAAGCGTAATGTTGACGGCAGGGGCCCTTGTCTGGCCTTCCACGTTTCCTTTTATTTGTTATAAGGCCGGGAACGCGTGAGTAATAGTCCTATAATTGCTGGAAGTGTCCGTAATCACTTCTGTGATAGGTTGCGTTAACTGGTATGCTTAGAAGCGGTGAAATTTAAATTACGTACTAAGGTATAATATAAGGTTATCTTTTCTATAAACACTACATCTTTCTGTCTGTTACGCTTGTAACTTGAGAATCACAAAATTAGTCTTAAATAATTTTGTGATGCTCAAGTTGATGACATGAACTCATGAGTTAACCTTCATGAGTTAAAAATTTTTTGTAATCTTCATAGCTATTTTTTTAACCCCCACGAAAAAACAGGGGTGTTATAAGTTTGACGTGTCTGTCTTTGTTTCTGTGTGTCTGTCTGTGGCGTCGTAGCTCATAAATGGAAGGAAGGAAAAAGAAAATATTGTTTCAAAGCAAGCAAGCAGACGTGATCAGGATGGTTCTTAGCTATAGTTTATAAAGAGCACTTCAGGTGTGTTTGATGACTGTCAGCTCATTTCCTACTTGAGAAAAAGGTTAAAATTAATATCCTTAATAAAATAGTTGTATATTTTCGCTTAGATTACTCGCGCGATCGAGATTTTGTCCTTTTTCCTCGCGCTGAGGCCGTCATATCTCAATCCCGTACATAGGCTCTAGGCTCTATGTCAATCCCTATCATTCTCGACCGAAACAACGTTTCTATAGAGTGCACTGCAATAAAAAAAGTGAAGGGAATAGAGTTTTCGATATTCAATTGTTTTAGGGCAGTATAATTTCGCACTGCAAAATTGCTCATATCACGACTGCATAAAGTACAAACTGTACTTAGCAAAACTCAACCTCTCGTTATAATTTTAAATGAGGTAAGATTCTTGAGAACTCCCATTAACACCAGAATAGCGAGAATGAACCGGCAAATTTTACAGCCAATAAAATACAAGAAAAACACCCAAGATGGTGGCAGCTCACAAAAATAAGAATTAACGATCCCCATCATAATAGTCATTAATAATAAAAAATACCTACCTACTTACGGGCGCGGCGTTTGTCAAAGCAATGAATCTTTGTGAAAAATAAGAAATTGATATATTTCAGCCGATCTCCGCACTGAAATACCGAGCTTTGTTTTTTATGAACGATGTAGGTAATTTCATTGGATTTATTCACAATCTTATTTCTAACATTGTAAAACTAGAAAAAAACCATGTCGCGGAAAAAGTCCTTTAACTATGTGTCTGTATCTGTGTTAAAAAATAAGGTATTCCTAGAATCCATAAGTCCCAAGTCCTTGGTAATCAAATGCTTAGAGCAGTTATTATTATTATTTTTTTCGCTGGTCGGCACTGCACTGCTAAAAGTTATAATTTTATAACTACAAACATTGTAATTTAATATTTGAAAAGAGTGGCTACACGAGTTTGTTGCCGGAATCTTCTCGGTAGTTCAACTTTTGGAACCGGTGTAAATTCAGACATGACAGACAGACAGAGACTATGACGTTGTTAGTTAATATATTTTTTGTGATAGTTGTAAGAATGAGTTTTTTGACGATTTAAAAGTGCTTCTTTGTGGCCTATTTAAATAAAATATTTTTTCTTTCTTTCTTAGTATCCAGGATTGTGAAAGGTTGCGGGATATCGATACTTTCCCTTGTACCTGATTTTTTCTAGTTATAACGCTCTTTTAAGTCTTAAGAATAGAAAGATTCTGTATTATTTTTGTAAGGCCGCAATTTCGCCTGCAAAGTTCGGGCGGAATCGTGGCTATTTAGCATTCAATATGACTAACAGTCGACAGCACATCAAATGTAACAGATCGACCTTGAGACCGCTCTTCCTGCGTTCGCAATAGAGGCGGCTTTCGTACTGCTACTGTTACACTTGATGTGCTGCCGTCTGTACAGTCGAACAAAAAATATATAAACGGTCAGCCACAGGAGTCGATTTACACTCTTACTGACTGTTATCATATCCGCATAAATATAATATGGTTGACTACTAATGTACGAGCGCAATGTTTGGTGTGGTGTGACATGCTATTAAAGTGTTCATCCACTTCGATATTCGACTGTACATTGACAGCTTAATCGTGTTTTGCGTCTTGGTGATTTTTTTATACAACTACAAGCTGACGGCCCACCTGGTGGTAAGGGGTTCAAGGAAAAATCGTTTGATTGCAGGTGCGTTGTCGTCGTGACGCTAATGATGAAATGTCGTCAATGCCCAGTAATTACACTGGCTACCTTTCCCTTCAATCCGAAACACAGCGAACTGTTTCACGGCTCAAATAATAAAGGCGGTGGTACTACGCAGAAGACCCTACATACGGGCCTACCACCTAGTAGTAAATACAGAGATATGAACAAAACACCTACAGAAAGTATGTACCTATATGTCCTCGCCATTTGGTTAAATTCGCCGCTTAATTAGATGCCTAGCCGGTTAAATAAACGCAGACTTTTAATTAAATACCCAGGCCGATAGTTAATTGAACTAGACTCATTCGACGTTTAACAACATACCTTATTAAAAGTCCGCTCAATAAGATGCCTAGGCGGATCGTTGTACTGAAGGGTTTTGGTATGATTGGTAGGATCAAGGTTATTTTTTATGAGCACATGCAATCAAAATGATTCCGGTTATAATTGGTCATAAAAAATAATCTTGAACCTACCAATCACTCACACAAACGCTCTTCAATTTAAATGACCTACCTAGACATACAATTGAATGGCTAATTCAATCTGACGGCTGACACGACGTTCAGCTTAAGTGTTGCGCTCAATAACTTAGCTAGTGGTTTTTCAGTTGTTTCATTGGATGCCGGCGTTCAATCAACGGCCTAGCCGTCCAGTTAAGCGGCTAATTTAATATATGCACCTTCATTATCAAATAGGCACTCATTTGAGTTGTTTACGAGTTTATTATCCAGTTTACTAAGAACGAAGTAATCTAATACCATCAGCGTCGCTGGAAACTCGTTACAACTTGTTTAGAAAGTAATTATTTGCTTCGACAAAACAGACATCAACATAACCTGATAACAAATTTTTATACAACTCAAAATACGGGCTTCTGGGTGAGGTATACGAGAACCTGGGTTCGAATCCCGGTAAAGGCAACAGTGTTTGTATGTTTATTACAATAAGGCTATAAGTATGAAATTAACGTTTTGTATGAAGTATTTTATTCAAACTGGAATGACCATACAAGCATTTTGTATTTAATTTAAAATTGGCTGGAGCAATTTTCTTTTGAAATTTTTGGGATAATTTAAGACACTGTTAAATAAAAGCAGTGACAAAAATCAATTTTTAACAACGACGAAAAAAGTAAAAAATCAGATAATAAAAGAAAAGCCACTTGATAAGTTATAAATCAAGAAAGTGGTAAAACAAAAGTTACTGATAGGTGTTTTAAAATTAATGTCACTGGCGAAGTTGGAGAAACAAATGATAAAACAAATGATAGAGCTGCAAATACTTTTGAATCTTTTTTCCGGCATACCTATTTACCTAAGAATTGAATTCGTGTACTAAGTGCGGACAAATGATCATAACTTGTTCTTATGGTCAAACTGAAAGTGCTTAGAAATCTAAAACTGAGCAAACTAGCAAGTTATTAGTTTTATTATATTTTTTCAAAATAGTGTCCATTCAGATCAATACATCGCTGCAACCGATGGTACCACCGAGAAAAGCACTTTGCCCACACGTCCTTAGGGGTCTCTTTGATGGTCTTATGAAACGCAGCCACTGCTTCTTCGGTCCCCATATAATGTTTTCCTCGAAGTTTTTCTTTTATTGCAAGATACTGTACGGCGGGAACCCAATAATTCAAAGTTTTTTCAAGACAAGTGGCAAGCAATTGTTATTGGACCATTCTGCTGTAACTGTCCTGCCTGTCCTGCTCAGCATGGAGATATGTTGTGATCTGAATTCTAGGAACTACATCGAAACCGTGATCAAAACAGCCTCACGGAAGCTCGGTGTCCTGAACAAGGTGCGTCGATTTTTCACGCCTGACCAATTATGCCTGCTTTACAAAACTCAGGTCCGGTCTTGCGTGGAATATTGCTCGCACTTGTGGGATGGCTCCGCTAAGTACCTACTCGATGCCCTGGACAGATTGCAGCGTCGTGCTGTCCGTATCGTTGGCGATGTAGAGGTCACCAACAACCTTGAGCCTCTGCAATTGCGTCGAGATATTGCGTCGCTTAGCGCCTTCTATCGGCTATATCACGGAGAGTGCTCTGAAGAGCTTTTTGACCTTATTCCACCTTCTACCTTCCTGCTCAGGACCACGCGCGCTGGTCTTCGGAGTCATCAATTTACCGTCTCCACCTCAACATCACGCACAAAGAAATTTAGTAGCTCGTTTCTTTGTCGTACTTCCAGAACTTGGAATTCTTTGCCAGCACATGTGTTCCCTCCTTCCTATAACATGGGTTCCTTCAAAAGAGGCGTGAAAAAGCATCTTTTAGGCCGGCAAGGTGGAGGCGGCTAGAGCAGTGTCTAAACTGCACTAGCTGTCTTCGCATATGGACTTTTCTTACCGCTTCACATCAGGTGGTGTTGAGTCATTTGTCGTGCTTTATAAAAAAAAAAAAACTTATTTTAGATCCTCTAAAGCAATTGTCGCGTAATGCCCTGTCCTTCCGACGATCTTGTCTCTCTTCTACGATATTTTTTCCCATGTTTCGCCTTCTCTTCACTTTAGTTGGCAACTCTTCAGAAGGAAACACCCACTGAGCAGACTGTGTTATGGTTTCGGGATCATTACAGTAAATCCAGCTTTCGTCACCCGTAAGTATATTGGACCGGCTTGGACACAGTATTTGAGTGATCTGCGGTAATCTTTGAACCATTTCACGGCAACAATCAATACGACAGAGTTTTTGGGCCTTGGTCAAATAATGAGGTATCCACCGGGTACAAAGCTTCCTGACTGCTAACTGTTCATGGAGGATTTTGTGCACTTGACTCATATCGATGCCTAAGCTTGTCCGAATCTACTGATAGGTCACTCTTTTGTCAGTCTGATGTTATCTTCAATTGTCGCAGTAGAAGGCCGTACCTCACGCAGATCATTGGTAAGATTTGTACGAACACATTTAAACTCATCAAACTAGTTGTAAACAGTGGCACGAAATGGGGCTTCTTCATAAAAGGCCAATCGAAGTCTAACATAACGTTCCTGTTGACCTAAATGACGTCGAAAGTGATAAAAAATCGTTGCAAGAAATTTTTTGCGTTAAATTCATGTTGGCGTAACTCAGACAAATTTCAATTTGCTGCCAAATTGTAAAACAAATGACAAACGAATGTAATACACACTCAATAATTTTGGCTACAAATTCCATTTTCTAAATTAAAATTTATTTTTTATTGTTTTGTTTACAACTAACCAGTTCTAAAAATATTCAGTGTTGCCCTCGTAGTCCTGTCAATTTCCATAAAATTAACATTATTACGATCATAGAAGCTTTTAACTCTTTAAATATGAAAAAGACTGAGGATTAATGGGCATTTCCTTTAGTATTGTAAATTTTGTAATAAATAATTTATCGTTTCCTTAATTTTATCGTTTATATTTATACGAAAGCATCGAAGTACTTTGACTTGACTTGAATTTAGTTACACCAGCAAAACCATAACCAATATATCTTTTAAATAGAATCTGACATCAAATTCAAAACATACCAACCCTATATAAAGACGAAGAATCCTTTCCATTTTCGATTGACCGTGATAAATGTGTGAGTAATCTATCACTATTATGTGGACTGTCTGTACCCACACAAGCCAAATCTGACGATGCCCATGATCCATGAGTAACGTATGTTTTAGAAAGGTTGTCACATCAATAACGATATAGATATTTCAGCGGTCAAAGGGCCATTGCTATGTATTTCTAAGGCATATGTTAAATTGAGCATCATACTAACAACCAACTTAATATTCAACGATTATTTTGGTATATTGACTACCGGCTGGCTGATTGATCTGTGCCCCTCGGTCAGGGGTCCCGGGTTTGAAGCCCGGTAGGAGCAAATGTTTGTATGATGACTAAATACTATTACTATGTAACTTAATAATTGAAAAGAGTGACTACACGAGTTTGTTGCCGGAATCTTCTCGGTAGTTCAACTGTTGGAACCGGTGTAAATTCAGACAGACTGACAGACGGACCGACAGACAGATCGACAGACAGACCGATAGACAGACTGTCATTTTTTTTTTTTATACAACTAGATGACAAACAAGCTGACGGCCCACTTGGTGGTAAGTGGTTACCGCCGCCTATAGACACCTGCAATAACAAGGAAAAGTCACTTCATATTGCAGGTGCGTTGTCATCCTGGGGCCTAAGATGAAATGCCGTCCATGCCCAGTAATTGCACTGGCTACCTTTCCCTTCAATCCGAAACACAGCGAACTGTTTCACGGCTGAAATAAGAAAGGCGGTGGTACCTACCCAGACGACCCTACATACAGGTCTACCACCTAGTAACATTACAGTAGTACATTATTAGTAGTACATTATAACATTGTTAGCTTACGTAGATCCAGACAAGACAGGAAGACAAACATTATGGCATTGTTAGTTAATATTATTTTATGTGATATACATAAGGGTTTTTTGACGTTTCGAAAGTCCTTCTTGGGGGGCCTACTTGAATAAAGATATTTTCATTTTCATTTTCATTTTCAGTATGAGTATTTGTTCACGAGTCATGGATGTGTATATGTTTATTTAGTATATTTCTAATATCTACATACATATTATTATCATTATCTATCCGTTCATACTTTTAATTTCTCAACTTTTACACAATTGGGTGTTTTGTTCCTAAGGTGTTTTATACGACAAAGGTGAGAAGCAAGCCATTTAAATTTAATCGAATTATTGCTTTTCCACTATTTAAGGTCTTTAAAATAAAAATAAGCATTTTATCTAGGCGTCGCAGCTATATCGTTAAACACACCGTATTTGTAATTGTTAGCCATTTTGTAAAGGCTGACAATAACAATCCGTCTGATCGTGAGCGAGTATTACATTACGGCGACTTTATCAATCCAGCGCACCTTTTTTTCATACGGCGGGCGTGTTATACGATATGACTGCGACATAAGTACTATCACAGAACGATCCACCCTACCAATTTCAACTTCGCTTTAAAAGTTGATACCGGCTACTTTAGCAGACCAATCGGAAACTCTTATTTTTTTTAAGGGCTATTCATTGTTTTCAAAAAACATCTAGTCGCAAAGACATATTAGTACGAGATGTCTTTTGGTTTTTTAATTTTCCATTGCTTTCAATTGACACAAATATTCGGTGACACTCTTAAATTCTATTGGTGGATGATACCCCAAGTAAGCAGCAGGTAGTTGCCAAACATTGTGTGCAAAAATTATCTTTAGTATGACAGGGTGGCTTATTCTTTGATGGTACCATCGGGGACGTGTCCCCGTTAGCAGAAAAGTTCACGTGCAAGCGCTGCTAAGGTCAGCTTTGCACATACGAGTTACGCAGTGCAACGATTTTCGCCTTATTGGAAAGAAGAGAAGCCGTTCTGTTTCAGTATCCTATAGACGCCTGCAGAACCTTGAGCACCACGCCCTAATAAAAAACAAATAAAGCATAGTGATAAGCTCATAGGAGTGTAAGATGATCTAATCTTCTATTAGGTCAGCTTATTTTCACACTTTTCTTACAAAAAGATTGAGATTATCTAAAACAGACTTTTGGTTTGGTAAAGTTTGTTCCAGAAGTTTTCCTTTATTAGATTAGATACCATTTTTTCTTATTACAGCCTACTTTTCGTGGAGACTACTTTAATGTTCCGTTTTATCTAAATTAGCCATCATTTCCAACTTTATTTTTATGTTCATAAACATTTTTCTATTAGATACCTATGTCAATAATAAAGCAATATTGCGGAAGTAATTGTGCATCTGTTCCCCTAGCACGATCATTTTTAAATTTCGAATCGTAATTGTATGGTTCACGCACGCTTAAAATTTCAAACAAAAGCCTGTCAAAAGCTAACGTAACTACTAGGGGTACTGTAATCAATGCTGTCATATATATGACGTTATGATATGAGATTCTGCATGATGATCACATGCTAGGACGTGGCTAACAAAGTGTATGACAATAATTATGTCGAGGAGCTGTTAAAAATCATGCCGAATGCAAATCGCTCGGTAGGAAAGGCCAACAAAATGTATGCACTTACACATGAATAAAATCAATGATGTATATAATTTACGTGGTTGAGGTATCTTAAAGTTGGGTTGAGGTATTTTAAAGTTGGCATAATAGAAGTTAAGATCATGAGTATAATAATAGGGGTTAAAGTATGAAGTTGTCGTTTTATTGTAATAGGTACTTCGAATTGACATAGAACCTTCATGGTTTGAGATTTTTTAAGTGAAACTTTTTTTTAAATGGTACCTATGAGGTTCTTCTTTTAAAAAATGTGCAACATTCGATTATCAACTTTCAGTTGTTTTTTTTATTTAGCTTAGACAATAAAGATGGATTCTTCGAAAATTCGAGTGATTTTTGAATACGAGTTCCGACGCGGAAACAGCTCGTAATTCACAGAATGAGGACGCGTTAAGTATGTTTTACCTATATTGTGATTGTGCATTGTCAGATAGCTTGAAAATAACGATAATACTTTAGACATTGGGTACCTACTTTGTTGGTACGTTGATATAGATTCTTTTCTAATTTTAATTATTTTTTTCGCTGGGCGGCACTGCACTGCTAAAAGTTATATTTTTTTTAACTACAAACATTGTAATTGAATATTTATTTTGAAAAGAGTGACTACACGAGTTTGTTGCCGGAATCTTCTCGGTAGTTGAACTTTTGGAACCGGTGTAAATTCAGACATGACAGACAGACAGAGACTATGACATTGTTAGTTAATATATTTTTTGTGATAGTTGTAAAAATGTGTTTTTGACTATTTAAAAAGTGCTTCTTTGTGGCCTATTTAAATAAAATATTTTTTCTTGTTTTCTTTCTTTCTTTCTGTTAGATGATTCCTTATAAGCAGCTTGTATGTCACATGTTATTGTTGTAAATAAATTATTATTCCTAATCAATACTCATTTATTAAAAGCGGATGTAACTTTGCGGGTCTGTCTGCCACCTTAACACGAACCGCTCAACCGATTTAGATGAAATTGATTTAAAAAATATTTAGATAGTTTGACACCCTAGGAAGGACTAAGATACTTTTTGGAGTGATAGATTCACGTAGGCGGAGCCGCGGGCGGCCACTAGTAATATTGTAAATGCGAAAGTTTTAATCGATGTTTGTTACACAATTACGCCAGAATGGTTGAACAGGTCTGGATGAAAGTTTTCTACTTTCCATCATCATCACCGGCCTATACGTCCCATTGCTGGGCACAGGCCTTCCTACATGGTAGAAAAACATGAAGAGCTTGGACCATAACACCACTACTGCCGCAATGCGGATTGGTGGTTCCAATTGAAAGCAGCAAAACTGGATGGTAATGAATATATTTTTAAATGAAATCACAATAACAATATTAATCCAGTAGGCAAACCTTAGAACAATAATTAGTTATTATACTTCAGGCTTCGTCCTCAAGATTAGCATAATATTACACATGTAGTAACGCGTAGCACTTACCGTTCCAACACTATTTTGAGAAATTAATTCTTTTTTTTTTTTTTTTTGTAGGGTGTTTCAATATTTCTGGTAAGTACTCCGTTCGGCTGCCAACTATGTCATTCGCTTTTTAGTGCGACGCCGTTCCACACTTCGATCGCGATAAATAAAGATTTAACCAATAAATACTAATAATATAACGTGCTTAGTATGCCTAAACGTAAGAGCGACGATAATTGTGACCGTATAGAACGGAAAATAAGGAAGCTGGAAAAGAAATTAGCGCGCAAGCGGCGCCGCCGGGGCCGCCGTTCAAGCGGGTCCGATTCATCGTCAACACGCTCATTGCAATCGCCGTTGGACAAACAAGGTACGAATGTTATTAATGTGATATGGAATAACAACAAAGTGACTTAATTAGGAATTGTTGTTTTTTACTTTAAATACATGTAAAATCATACAGTTAACTTATAAAATAGTTTTAGATTATCAAAGTATTTTGTTTTTAGACATTTATTATTATGATAATTATTGAGTATACTCAGTGATAGAAATCTTAAAATTTTATTGCTATCATTACAAATATTTTTTAATATCCTACTTAAATAATTGGTACTATGAACAGTAAACTGTCCTTTTATTACTAAGTATCAATTAGGAAACAATTGTGTGTACCTACTTAGTTACCAACTGATATTCATTTTGCGAACAATACTTGCAATGCATTGGGACTGTTTCTTAATGATGTTTGGTTACAATCGCACTTCGAACCGTACGTTATGGGACTGTTGTAAAGTGCATTAACATAATTTTTGTTTGCGGACAGTACATGTTATCATCATATGACTGGGGACTGTCCCTTACTATAATTATATTTAGTAGTCGTGCTCGCTGAGACTTTGTCTGTCGTTTTCAGACGGCGAAGTGAGATGAGCTATATAAATTTAACGGACGATGAGGAAGCTGTTTTGAGCCCACTCCCTTATTTGATCGAAGCCAATGCTCCAATGCCAGAGGCTGGTCCTAGTTGCGAAACACCAATCCCGTCTGTGACAGTAATGACACCCAATGTTGTTAATTCGACTTTAGAAGCGGTAGAATCTGCCATATCAGCTAAACCTTTGTCAGAAGAGGAAAATATCGATACAGAGTTATTGGATATCCTGGGTATGGATCCCACCACTGATAAAAAGTACGGAAAAGAGATACAGAAAGACCTATCCGTTAGATTTCAACACTGGTCCACACAAGGCTTGACCAAAGAAATACGTAAAGAATTAAGAGAAAAGTATTTAACCCCCGAAAATTGTAAACTAATCGACCCTCCGGAATTAAATGCAGAAATGAAAGCTGCAGTCACAGACCTTAATATCAAACGTGATAAGGCCATTGAAGGTAAACAAAGGCAGCTTACTTCAGCCATTACTGGCTTAGGAGAAGCTATTACATTACTTTTAGCCTCTAAAGAAAAGAACACTAACCTACTAAAGTTATTGATGGATTCGGCGCGAATTATTTGTGATTGCCAACACGCTGATACAATTACGCGTAAGAATTTCCTCATGGGTGGTCTTAAAAAAGAAATCAGGGAACAGCTTCAGAACACAAAGGTAGATCGATATCTTTTTGGTGAGAATTTGGCGGAAACCCTTAAGTCTGCCAAAGCAATTTGTAAGTCTGGTTCAGATTTAAAACCACCTGCACCCAAAATTATAGCTAAAAGGCCAATACCGCAAATACCAAGTACGTCAAATACTTCAAAGAATTTAAACTGGAAGAATCCAGGTCCGATTCGCAGGCCGACGGGCCCACCGAGGATGAGGGAGCCTGCATCGACCTCGACGCACGGTCGGCCGAACAGCTCCTCGAAGCCGTCGCAGCTACTTCAACAGCGTCCGGGCTACAATCGGCGCTAGAAACGGTAAAACCTGCTGGTAGACTTTCTGCATTTTATAAACAATGGTCAATGATTACTAATGATCCAGTTGTTTTATCGTACATACAAGGATATAAAATTCCTTTTGCACGGCCACCTTTTCAGGCCATTCAAATTAGTAACAGAAAATATTCGGACAAAGAAAAAGCCTCTTTTGTTAATGCTATTAATAGTTTATTATCAATAGGCGCTATTACGAAATGTTCTGCTCGTCAGGACCAGTATTTGTCTAGCATTTTCCTAATACCTAAACCAAATGGCACTATGCGATTTATTTTAAATTTGAAATCCTTAAATAAATTTATTGATACGATTCATTTTAAATTGGAAGACTGGAGAACAGTTGTAAAGCTAGTAACAAAAGACTGTTATTTATCTCACGTAGATTTAAAAGACGCCTATTTTTTGATAAAAATACATGAAGATCACAAAAAGTATCTTAGATTTCAATTTGATAATTCTATATACGAATTTAATGTTTTACCATTTGGCTTAAACACTGCTCCGTATGTCTTTACGAAAATTATGAAGCCGGTTGTAAAACTGCTTAGAACTTGCGGATACATGTCTACCATTTATTTAGACGATATGTGCTGAATAGGTCAAAATTATCAAACGTGTCTTAGAAATTTGCAGCAAACCAGAAAACTCCTTCTAGCGTTAGGGTTTATCATTAATGATGAGAAAAGTAACTTTAATCCCTCCAGAACGTGCCAATTTTTAGGATATATTATAGACACAAAAAATTTCCAGGTCACCCTGCCGAATGAAAAAATAAATAAAATCAAGACTGAATTATTGAAATTTTCAAATATTAAGCACTGTAAAATTATAACATTTGCTAGTTTTGTTGGTCTGTTAGTATCTGCTTGCCCAGCCGTCGAGTATGGCTGGCTTTACACGAAACTATTTGAACGATATAAATATCTTAATTTAAAGGGCTCAAATGATTACAATAACTTCATGGATATACCTAGTGCAATAAAGCCAGATCTAAACTGGTGGAGTTGTTCTATTAATCACGCGCGGTGCAAAATAAAGGACGATAAATATGACCTGGAAATTTTTTCAGATGCCTCAACAACGGGGTGGGGTATTGCGTGTGGGGATCAGAGAGCTAGTGGCCTTTGGAGTACTGAAGAACGAATGCAACACATAAATTATTTAGAAATTTTGGCTGCATTTATTGGCCTCAAAATATTTGCTAAACACTGTTTTACCTCTCAGATCCTTCTTCGTATAGATAATACCACTGCTATTTCCTATGTTAACCGAATGGGAGGTATCCAGTTTCCTCATTTGACAGCTGTCACCAAAGACTTATGGCAATGGTGCGAAAGCAAAAAATTATTCGTCTTTGCCTCTTATATTCGTTCATCAGATAATATAATTGCCGATGCAGAATCGAGGCGTACGCACCCAGATATTGAATGGCAGCTGGCAGATTATGCTTTTCAGACTATAACTAATAATTTTGGTGTACCTGACATAGACTTATTCGCTAGTCGAATTAATACTAAGTGTTTAACTTACGTCTCCTGGCATAGGGATCCGGATGCGTACGCGATTAATGCATTCACAATTCCGTGGAGTAACATTTACTTTTATGCATTTCCGCCATTTTCAATTATTTTAAAATCATTGAGAAAAATAATTTCCGATGGCGGCAAAGGTATTATAGTTGTTCCACACTGGCCTACACAACCCTGGTACCCTTTATTTAAAAAAACTCTTAATATCAAAGCTTCTTATTCTGAAAGCTGAGGAAAATTTAATTATTTCAATTGATTCCAGTCGGCGCAACATGCACGCGAAAATTACCCTGGTGGTAGGAGTATTGTCCGGGAAGCAATGATAAGAAGAGGTATACCACTTGCATCTATGGACATAATATTAAATTCTCTTTCGGATAACTCGTACAAACAATACGACGGGTGCTATAAAAAGTGGTTCGTTTATTGTATTGAGAATAAATTGAACATTTATGAAGTATCAAATTCCGATATTATTAGGTTTTTTACCATGATATATAATTCAGGTGCACAATATGGTACACTAAACTCGTATCGATCTGCTTTGGCATTAATTCTGAAAAATAAGTTTTCAGAAAATGAAGACGTTAAGAGATTTTTTAAGGGAGTTTTTCGTGCAAGACCTACTATTCCTAAATATAACGAAACGTGGGACACATCTCTGGTCTTAGATTATCTAGAAAAATTATACCCTAATGAAGAATTAGCAATAGAAAAAATTACAAAGAAATTGATAACACTTCTAGCTCTCGTTACAGCACATAGGGTGCAAACATTTTCAAAAATAAATGTAAATAATATTGAAATTAATAAATCAGAGATTAAAATCAAAATTCCGGATCTCATTAAGACTTCTAAGCCCGGGTCAGCTCAACCGGTTTTGATTCTCCCATTTTTTAACGAACGACCAGAGATCTGCCCCGCAAAGACCTTACTTAGTTACCTGGAAATAGCTCGCCCGCTTAGGATCGATACTGATATTTTATTTATCAGTTTTAAAAAGCCACACAAACCTGTTTGTACACAAACCTTATCTAGATGGATAAAAGACATGTTAAGTTTAAGCGGAATTGATACGTCAACGTTCACTGCGCATAGTACCCGGCACGCAGCGACTTCTGCTGCCCAAAGATTAGGCGTTAATATAGATCAAATTAGAAACGCTGCGGGTTGGAGTCTCAGATCTCAAACTTTCGCAAAATTCTATAACCGGCCTATTATAAATAAATCTAATGATTGTATTGGAAGATTTATTTTAAACAAATCTATAAATACGTAAGTAACGTAAGCTGTTTATAATTGATTGTCAAGATTTTTCTCAATTATTATATTAAAAACTATGATGATAAATCAGAAGTTTTTATTTAAATCATATTTTACGATTATTTTCTCTAAACGTCTACATGTGTAATATTATGCTAATCTTGAGGACGAAGCCTGAAGTATAATTATAGATTAAACGAACTTACCTGTAAGTGAAGTTCTATCCTAATTATACGAAGGCTTCGTCCGAAAAGATTAGCAACCCTCCCACCCTTAGACCCAGTAATCGTAAAATATGAAGTACATATCTTCACTCTAAACTAAATGACATAGTTGGCAGCCGAACGGAGTACCAGAAATATTGAAACAACCTACAAAAAAAAAAAAAAAAAAAGAATTAATTTCTCAAAATAGTGTTGGAACGGTAAGTGCTACGCGTTACTATATGTGTAATATTATGCTAATCTTTTCGGACGAAGCCTTCGTATAATTAGGATAGAACTTCACTTACAGGTAAGTTCGTTTAATCTATAACAGTTCTGTGAGGCAAACAGAACGAATGTAGCCATGACAACACAATAACAACGTAATATCAAAAGTAAAAGAATACAAAGTAAAAACTATACAAAAATTACAAAATTAAAAATTTTAAGTAACCTCCGGCGTCATTAATCATCTATCTAACACAATCTCATTAAGACTATTCATAAGAGCCCAAACACGCTATATCTGCTGTTAGTTTCTGAAGAAGTATGTCATGGAAATGTCACCGAAGTGACAGTACCTACACCAAATTTAAAATCAATCGGATCTGCAAAAGTTAGTAAAATCCTATTATCATGTAGAAAATGATCTGATAGTCTTCAAACGCCTGAACTGATCTTCATAAATTATAGCTAAGAACCATCGTAGTCACATCAGCTTTCAAACAAAAAAAACCGAATCAAAATCGGTCCATTCGTTTAGGCGCTACGATGCCACAGACAGACACACAGATACACATACAGACACGTCACACTTATAACACCCCTCTTTTTTCGTCGGGGGTTAAAAACGGTATCTAAGGGGTACGCAACATCCTTAAAGCGGTTTCAGGTCTCAACGGCTGCTACATTTATCCCAGAACAATGTACGGCTCCCATGGAACAGAACGGACATTCACCCGGGCGATGTCACAGACAAAAGCTAGTGAATCCGTATAATTTCATTATTGCCCGTGAAATGATTTCCACATACTGAACACAGATTCAAAACTAAAGTCACCGCCGGGAATCCCGCATTCAATGGTGTATTTTTCTCTTCACTAATGTACTGTACATTCGACACCACATCAACCGTAGCAGTTTGACCTTGAGACAGCCCTTACTGTGTTCGTAATAGTGGAGGCTTTTGTAGTGCCAATGTTACCCTTGATGTGTTGTCGCCTGCGTGGTCACTATAATCCATCACTCTTATTTTCGCTTCAAGGCACTAACAAGATTAAATGATACCAGTGGAAGTGGCGATTCAATTTATGACACAGGATTTTTTCTTTGAACGTGTTATTAGGTTATAACATGTTAATGCTAGGCTTTGTTAGCTACTATTTAATAATATTCTCACAGTTGTCTAACCCAATAAGCATCATTAGGAGACTGTGCTGTGGGTACTTGGAGAATAGAGAAATATAAGACATAAAATATTCTTGTCGATATTATAAAGAAAGGTATAAATAAGTGACATTAGGAGATTTGCTATGGATACTTGGAAAATAGAGAAATATTATTAATAAAATATTCTTGTAGATATTATAAAGAAACGTATAAATATCCCTTACTCGCGAACAAAATAAACTTCTCTACTACTCTTTTCATTACTTTTAACAAAATGGGCTAGCTCTGGGTAAATATTATAAATTGTGCGCTACTAGATATTAAGCCTCTCGTAATATTTTTGTGCCCGTCGGGGCCCACAATTTAATGATCTGTTTAGCTTTAACCCTTTTTTAACACCTGCATAACGTTTTGGAATGCAAATAAATAAATAAATACAAGCTGGTACGTCGGGTCGACTGGTCGTCTCTAAGTTCCCTGTGTTTCGGATTGAAGGGAAAGGAAGCCTGTGCAATTACTGGGCATGGACGGCATTTCATCTTAGGCTCAGGATGACAACACACCTGCAATATTATGAGGTTTTTTTCCTTGTTTTTACAGGAGGTACTTACCACCAGGTATTCCGTAACCTTGCTTGTTATCTAGTTTCATAAAAAAAATATCCCACTGAAACACAGAACATTATTTGGCAATTTCACAACCGACAGCTCGAACAAGACAGTCATTTCAAGCTATCTAATTGGCTCTTTGATAATAGATAGCGTTCATCAGCCAATCAAAACCATTATTACGTAATACTATACTGAAATCAAATTGATTAAACCTCGGTAAATGCCAGGTTCACTTTCAGTGTAATTTGAAGTCTATTAGTTATTATTCGATTCGTTTTATAACGTGAAAAGTATAAGGGTTGTGAAAAAACACCGGGGTTGGAGGAAAAGTACCCTTAATATTGATGATGGCAAATGTTACTGAAGGGCAACGTTCCTTTATTTTCAATAAAAATTAAAACTGCATTTAAAGTTTTTTGAAAAATCATATACTTCAGCCGGGAGTCAAACCGGTGAAATGTGAAAAAAAAACATTCTGTATTTTGTTTTATAAGGATCAATTTCTTTTGAACAACATTGTATCTTAAATTAAAGAAAGACCAAGAAAAATATTTTTTTATTGTAAAGCTTACTTACTAAAAAAGCTGTAAAGCTTACAGACAAACTGACTGACAGACAGACCGACTGACAGACAGACACATACTGTCTGACAGACAGACAGACAGATCGATAGAATGATTGTCTTGTGGTTGTTCCATATTCTATATATACCTCCTCTTCGAGGTCTCCACATAAAATAGCTGCAAATCCAATGCACCACGGCCGAACAAAACATATTGATACAAGAGTTATTTGATTGGAAAGTTGATTTTTAACCGTCTGCTCAATTTTGATGATCAAGCAAGCGAAGGATTCTAAAATTGAATCACGAGGTCAGCAAGTGATTTAAAAATTAGAATCCTGAGCGTTAGCGAGGGAATCAAAAAAGCACAAGGTGAAAATTCTTTGCACTCGAGTGCAACACGTAACTTTTCATCCCATCTCAACGAGGAAATGACTAAATGCAAAAAAAACATTTGCGCATTATTAACAGTTTTAGTCAATTCTGTTGGCGTCAAATAAACTTCTTCGTTGCTAGTATCATTCATTTTAGGTTTTTTACTTGTTTTCAAGTTTCTTGTTCTAAACCTATGGTTTTAACAAATATGTCGTAAAAAGAAAATGGCACGCGTAAAGCAAATTAAACAAAAAGTACACCAAGAAGGTGCCGAGTCTGAGTTTTTAACAAGTTAAAAAAGGTTGTATGATAAAATCGGCACCATGGAGGTAGAACTAAAGAGGTTTAATGATGTTTTGTATTCACAAACTTAGTGCACACGATATTCTAAATTCAATTTTACTTTATCCTCTAGCTGATAAAAATGGCTTTTGCACTCAGATATCGAAGAGCAAAAATACTAGTAAATAGTTTAGTATAAATAAATAGTTTTTGTTCCTACTAGTTACTTATTTGTCACGAGATATCCTAACCAAATCGTTGAGTCGAGTTGCACATAATAAATGTGTAACGAATTTAGGGTTGTCAACGTAGGGTTGGTAACTTTTTGTTTGTTTTTATGTATCTTTATGTTTATTATTCTTTAGCTATTATTTTTCAAACATTAGATTGAGGGGGCATGTTGAAATACTGGCATATAACGTTATGACATGTACTTTTTGTTATCTGAATAGTTATAAAATAAATGATTTAGACAACTGTCTAAATGTAGAACCTAAACAGTATATTATATTAACACTGGCCCAATGCGACTTGGTGGGTAAAAATGGTTTCTGTACCAAGAGCTTAACGTGCCTTGCGAAGCACGGAGGAGCTCGAGATAACAAACTTTGATTGACCCATCCCAGGATCGACCATAGCGAAAGTTGCTTTGATTTCGTAATAGAAACCAGAGCGCGCGAACCACTACGCCATCGAGCTCCTGACGTTACGTTTTTTAACTACCTTTAATTCGTGCTATATTTAGAGTTCTCCGTTTTACGCATAGAGTGTGAAGACCGCTTGAGACTTTATAATTCGCATGATTAGACCCGAAGCTGCTGTAAAATCTAATTAAAACCAAATTTAATTTGATCAAGTGGTTTTAATTGAATAATAGGATATTTGACAATATTTTTTTATTTCATATACCGACCTAAATAGTGTGCCAATAGATAATAAATTTTGCAGAAGCAATAGTATATCTGCAATCAAAAGTTACTTAATTATAGCGACTTGTTTCCCTTCACCTTCAACGCAAAACGCCACTTTGTCGCTCCTTTGTCGATACTCCATAGAAAATGATGCTAGCCTGTGACGTCACAATTCGGTAGTGGCTACTGAATTATGTATGTGCGCATTAATTACAAAGATATTAATATTGTTGTCCATTAATAATATCTTTGTAGCTAATACGTATACATTCACAGCTAATCAATTAATTGTTGTTACATTTTATGTGAGTAAACGAATAGTATTAATGGTTTAACTAAATTTTCTAATATTAATTACGCTACTTTTTAAAAAATATCTGTTACTTAAGATCTACAAAAAAAATGTACTTTGAAAAGCTTTTTATGTATATCAAATAACTCATATTTTAGAAATATATGTAAAACCTACTTTTTACTTTGTTGTCAAATACCCTAATATAATAGTTCGACCAAAAGATACGTAAGAAGAAATCACTATTATGAACCACTTTATTGGCAGCGTCATCAGTTTCACGTTTTCTGATAAAGACTCCGAAGTATTCAATTGGTTTAGGATGATACTGTAATCGATTTTTATTGATCGCCCGCTGCCGTCCTAATCGACAAGTGGTCGACTATTCCATAATCGCATATTCGCATGTGACGCGGCGTATAGGCGCGCGGGCTAATGGGCGCTTTTACAATTTGTAACGCGACGATATTATCGTAGACGTGCACGATAAAACGTTACCGTTGACGGAAATTTAAATTTCCATACAATTTACTTCTTCTTCATATATTTCCATACAATTTACTTCCCTGTGTTATCGTTGTAACGTTACCGTTGACGGAAATTTAAATTTCCATACAATTTACTTCTTCTTCATATATTTCCATACAATTTACTTCTTCTTCATATATTTCCATACAATTTACTTCTTCTTCATATATTTCCATACAATTTACTTCCCTGTGTTATCGTTGTAACGTGGCCGTCCACGATAATATCGTCGCGTTACAAATTATAAAAGCGCCCAATAAAATATTGCTACTGTTCTTGCTAAGTTTTTATATCTGTCTCTCGTCTATGGTTCTTGCAATTTACGAATGTGTGACGTGCGGCGAACGTGACGTGTGAACCCACTATAAGTCGAAAACTAAGCGTGTGATAATTTAATAGAACTTTTTTAAGAGGATCTCTGTGGCGAAGTGGTTCGTGTGCTCTGGTTTCGATTACGAAAACAAAGCAACTTTCGCCATGGTCGATCCCGGATGGGTCAATCCCACTAAGTCCCACGTCCGAAAGGTGTATGGTCTAATTTATTAGCATACTTATGCTTTGGGGATTAGCGTTGCGTGTATGAGATTTGATTGGTTTAAATAATATTGTTTATTGAGCCTATTTACTTAAACTAAAATAGAAAGCTTGAGAAGCTCGCTGGCACAGTGGAATGTGGGATTACGAAAACAATGCAACTTTGCCAATGGTTGATTCCGGATAGGTCACTCAAAAAGTGTAATGCTCCTCCGTGCTTCGGAAGGCACGTTAAGCCATTTATCGTGATTGTAACTGCAACCGAATAACCCGCCAACTCGCATTGAGCCCACGTGGTGGTGTTTTGGCCCAAGTCTTTATGTGTTTTTACCATGTATGAAAGCCTGTGTCCAGCAGTATAGGGGTGAATTTTTCAAGTGGGCGTGTATTTATAAATCCGAAACTATGAGGAATATCGAAAAGTACTCAAAGGAGTCTCAGACTCAATTTTGATGAAAACGAAAACTGCATCATTGGATTTTTGAAAAATCAATTCTACTAGGCAGGAATCAAACCCAGTGATTTTGAGAAAAAAAACAGCCTGTATTATTACACCAACCGATAGTGTCGCTAGTAAAGAACGAATTCTGGGAATTAATGCAGTGATTGGAATAGGGTGAGTATATTTACCTAAAGTTTGTAGAACAGTGATAAAAATTATAGACTTCCCTCTAATATTTTTTTACCGGTAAATTTACCGGATCTTTAATTACGTGAATTTAAACATCTTATTATTAATATTTACCGCGTAACAAACATAAAAAAACGATCAAAAAACAGTCGAATTAAAAACTTTTTTTTTAAGTAATTCAAAACGTAGAGAACATGTGAAAAGTTTTCGTAGGAAGAATATTTACGCAAGAAAATTTTATATTTCATTAATTTGATGTTTGAATTTACGTAGTTAAAATTCCGGTAAATTACCGATAAGGTTTAAAAAAAAGTTTTAAAAAAGTCTCCGATTTTTATATCTGTTCTACAAACTGTAGGTAAATATACTCACCCGATTCCGATCACTGAATGACTAACGGCATCGCAAAACGCTGTGCTAGTAAATTAGACCATACACCTTTCGTCCTGTCCGCGCGTAATGAGGCAGTACCGCTATCAGGCGACGCGCTGTAATCACGTTGAACTTGGCTTCAATTCACAAGTTCCGGACCTTAATTATCTTTGATGTCTTAAACGTGTACTGAGGATTAAAGGACTCCTTTCCTTATCGCTATACAGAGCAACGTATACGATAGTAATAGTAACTGCAGAATTACACTTTTAAATAAAAGTATATTTGGTATGGCACCGAAATTATATAATAAATTGCCACAGAAACTCAAAGATAATAGAAATTTTAAGCGAAACCTTTGTAAAATTTTGACAGAAAAAGCATATTACTCAGTAAAAGAATATCTCGAGGATAAAAATATTTCATTAACATTACATAGTAAATTATGTTTTATTGACCTTAGGAAATAACCATTGACGTGAATACTAATAATATTGTAGTAATGAATTTTATTTAAATTTTATTATTATTTTTATTCTAATTATTGTTGTTTGAAATGTCTGGAGAATGAAATGTCTATATACGAGTATGTTGACTTATCCTTAATCATTTTATGAATTGACAGTGTTGTTGTATGTTATTATTATTATTTTTTCTTACCACAATTATGTACCAATGTAATATTTGCATGCCTGTTGGTTGAATATGGTCCGGACTATTAATTAATTATTCTATCTTGTATATGTATCTACCCATATTCGCAAATAAATGAATTTGAATTTGAATAGTTACGTTAGTGTATATTTTGTGCATGTCAATAAAAATATTTTTTCTTTCTTTCTTTCTTTCTTATTTAGTTTGTGATTTTCTGTTGGCCTTTTTCACCATTACTATTTCAACCATGAATCAGTTCGCTCTGATTCGGATGGAAGGAAATGGTAGTATGGAGGATAACAACTGAACTACAGACGACTTTGGATATTGTTCTCTAGTCTTTCTGTTTTTTACAGTTTCAACTAAACTGCGATCTTTTGTTTATTCTTTACTAGCGACCCGCCCCGGCTTCGCACGGATGCAATGCTTATGTAAATATTATGTATGTATTATACATATAAACCTTTCTTAAGAATCACTCTATCTATTAAAAAACCGCATCAAAATCCGTTGCGTAGTTTTAAAGATCTAAGCATACATAGGGACAGACAGACGGCGGATAGCGACTGTGTTTTATACTATGTAGTAATTGTACACAAAAACAACCAAATACAAAAAAAAGTCCAAAAACATATATTATTATCATTATTTATCCGTTATCTAGTATCCATAACACAAGCTCTTAATGATGCTTACTTTGGGCTAGGTAATAGGTGTGAGTAAAAAAAAAAATGTATGGAGACCCGGCCAGGTCTATGTGCACTATACTGAAAAATAGGTAAAAATATGCTGAACAGTGTTCAATAGTCCGTTTTCTTTTTATTTGCTTTGTGGCGAGGTACAAAACAAGAATTTATAAAGAAAAAACTGCAACACAGCCAAATATTCATCATGGCGCCTTTGTCACTTCGATGACGTTTAGTTGACTTTTATGTCGTCCGCCATATTGCCGTATTGAATAGCGGTGAAATCGGCGAAAAATTTCGACTTTTGTACAAAAAACTATGCATGAAAACGAATTGTTAGTAATTTTCCCAGATTCTGAAGATTTTTTCTGATTTTTTGACATAGTGTACCTACATATAACGAGCCGGATATGAAATATCTCGTTTACAAAGTAAATCTCGATGCACGACCAGCAAACCTTTGAGTTCAGAGAGTGCTTTAGACAATTTGGTAACGTAGTACGTGTATAAAGACATTAATAAAATAACTTGTAGGAACTCTTTGAGCCTTATAAAAGCATCCACAGATGAGCATTCACGCAGAGTATCAGAAAGAGAATTCCAAAGATGAGCAGCATAAACAGTGAAGGAACCACTTTAAAGAGAGGTGGAATGAACTGAATCTTAAAGAGGAGGAATTTAGAGGAACAGTACGGAACGGTGTCCGGGGAGACACTCAAACCGCTCACATAAGTAATATGGGATCTATGATTGTGAAGGAAGCAAAGGATGTGCAAATCTCGATGAAGTCGCATCGGCTGTAAGGTTATCTTCTATCTTCTTCTTAAGGTGATCTAAATTTTAGTGGAAATACCTAGTAAAGTTACTGTTCTCCCTAACAATGTTATCATAATCAGATAAGCATTAACAAAAGATTATCTAAACCACTGTTATAAAATTATGATCTGTGTAACGTATTAGTATCAGTAAATAAATATTAGCACTAATTGCAAGCGTCTATACTCATTCCTTTTAGTAAAGTGTGGTTGCATAGTTGAAAAAAATAGGGATTCTTTTACTACTGCCGTAAGTGAGCCCACTTTAGGCAGTAGTAAAAACGGCGCTATTTTTATTTCGGTTTGTTATATTCACTAGGTTTTTATTTCACTAGGTGGTAGCGTATTTAGGGTCGTCTGGGTAGGTGCCACCGCCTTTCTTATTTCAGCCGTGAAACAGTTCGCCGAGTTTCGGATTGAAGGGAAAGGTAGCCAGTGTAATTACTGGGCATGGAAGGCATTTCATCTTAGGCCTCAGGATGACAACGCACCTGCTATACCAAGTGATTTTTTCCTTCTTATTGCAGGTGTCTATAGGTGGCGGTGACCGCTTACCACAAGGTGGGCCGTCAGCTTGTTTGTCATCTAGTTTTATAAAAAATAACTCATATACGTGTTAGTCGCGTTTTGAAAACCTCGTGTGACTAAGGTAAGAGATTTCGGATGAGTTAATTATATTTTGATGTAGCTGGTTACTCAAACGAGAATAAAACACAAAAAACGCTGCCGTAATTGGAGCCTATTGTAAACAAATCATTCACTTCGCATAGAAATACAGCTGAATCACAGAATAGGCACTAAACCAGAGACAATGCGGTCGATAGTCATACTCCGCAGCGTATACTTTGACAACAAAATCATGGACTATAAGTTTGACGTCAAGACGAGTTGTCATTTTACAGAATAGCACAGACTTCCGTGCTGTATGTGTGTGTGTGTTTAATCTGTGTACTATACTTCCAATGGCAGTACACAGATTGAAAGTACAATGCATTACACAGATTGAGTACGGCATATTAGCACGGTAGAGTACTCACTGTGCTACTAATGCTTGTTTTTCCTAACATTTATCTAGCATTAAAAGTCTCTTAGCGTTTTTGGCTCAGTCTATCTGACGGAGATAGAAAGAGACAAAAGTCGATAAGAGCCTAGGGAATGGTTAGTGAAAACGGACATAACTATACCATTGCAGACAGTGCTGAAGTAGTGAACATACATACAAAAAAAACATACAGTGGAAAATATAACCTCCTTCTTTTTTGAAGTCAGTTAAAAAAAAGAAAGACAACTATAAAAAAATTGTACCTATACTCAAGGCGGGAATCTAACCCGCGTCTCCTGGGGACCGGCCATTACTTTAAAGTAATGAAGCGTTCATTTCTTTTGCCAAGAGCTCATTTCGTGCAATAACTACACTTCCTCAATTACTTTAACCCATTTTTCAATTGTCATACACCTCCAGAGGTATAACACCGCTTGACAGACTAAAATAAATTCAGACACGATAGACTAACAAAAGCTAATTAAAGAAACTGTTATATTAAGTGGCTAGTTGCATAAATAGATTATTACAATGGGACAATTGAATCACAACATTAGTGTAATTTAAATGAATAATAAAATAATGTTTCATAAGTCGCTTGATACTTAATAAATTATTTTAATTATATTTATTAATTCATTGGAGCAGACTGCTTCAATGTGCTTAGGTCGCTTCGATAATTTCAGTCGGCCGCTCCCTCAATTACGCAGCCCGCTGATTAACCGCAACTTCGTTAATTAGCCTAATTTTGAGTCTAGTGTAAACGTGGCCTTATGATGTTTTATATTATGCACGTAAAAGATAAAGCAGCCTCGTGTCGCCGTATCGTATAAATATAAATCTGGGATTTCATTAAACAATCATCGCGCATTACTCTGATTGTACAACGGTTTTGAATTGATAACGAAATGCAATCCCTGTAGTCTGTAATAACAAAATAATGGAATACCCGATAAACCTATTTCTTCCAAAAATATCGATGTTACAACAGGTTTGTATTATACATTTTTAAAATACAAAGAAGTAAATACACGGTATAAACTAGTATCTCTTTTAGAGTACATTAAGGACACATATTAGTATCACTAGCACCATTGATGGTACAAATCAATGGTACTAATAGACACCAGGGGAAAATAAGTTGGTAGAGTTCAAGAGGGTACAAATCAATGGTACTAATAGACACCAGGGGAAAATAAGTTGGTAGAGTTATAATTTTATTCCTAAGCGGCTTCATCGATTTATATGAATTTGGCATGGAGATAGAATTGATCCTGAAAATAGACATATAAATTAAGCATGAGTCACAGCATCCACAGGGGCGCAACCGTGGGCAACTACTAGTTATCCTAACTAATATATCAATGCGAAAGTAAGTTTGTTTATTTGTTGCGTTATCAGACCTAATCCACTAAACAGATTTAAATGAAAATTGTTATGGAGATAGTTTAAGACCATGGAAATGACATAGGATACTTTTTGGAGTGATAACCGACATCGGCAGGCTGTTGCCTGTATTATATATTATTATCAATACCATAAATCGTTTTCATTTCATTTGTTTTTCATTTTACTATTAACGTGCTGTCGGTAGTAGTACTTAAATATACAATACTACATTGTTCTAACAAAAGCGTAACTTTTCCATTAAATAATTATTAAAATAGTAAAACAATTTGGTACAGTTGACAGCACAAGCGTAACAGTATGACCTAGAAACCGCCCTTATTCCGTTCGCAATAGCGGCGGCTTTCGTAGTGCAACTGTTACACCCCTAAAAGCATCCCTAACTGCTGTGAAATAAGTCAATAGAGCGGAGTCGATAAAAGCGTGGACCATTAACCAAAAAGGTTTGAAAGTTTCTGTTCATAATTGATGTTATCTATTAATTATTATTAATTCAAATCCGCAGACTGGTGGGTGAGCTATTTAATTGGATTAAATATAGAAAACCGCAGACAGTAAGTTTTCCAATAAAGACAGGTTCTATTTATCTTATTACTCGTCTGCTAAGGTTTTTATATATACGTATATCTAAATGAAAAACAAGCTGACGGCCCACCTGATGGTAAGTGGTTACCGCCGCCTATAGACACCAGCAATAACAAGGGAAAATCACTTGATATTGCAGGTGCGTTGTCATCCTGAAGCCTAAGATGAAATGCCGTCCATGCCCAGTAATTGCACTGGCTACCTTTCCCTTCAATCCGAAACACGGCGAACTGTTTCACTGCTGAAATAAGAAAGGCGGTGGTACCTACCCAGACGACCCTACATACGGGCCTACCACCTAGGTATAAAAAGAATCCCGCAATCCAGTGAGGAATCAATAACAATAAATATTATGTATTGGACACATGAGACAAATTGAGGAGCTCGGTGGCGTATTGGTTTGAGCGCTCTGGTTTCGATTCGGTCCCGGGATGGGTCAATCAAATTTATAATCTAGATCTCCTCGTTTAGCCGTTGGTCCCGGTTGTTACTGCAATCACTTTAACCCACCAACCCGCATCGGGCCAGCGTGGTGGTGTTATGGCTCGAGCTCCTCATGTGTTTTTCCCATGTAGGAAGACCTGTGCCCAGCAGTGGGACGTTTGTAGGCTGATGATGATGAGACAAATTAAACAATACAAAGTACTTAACGCAAAGCAATACGATTGGGCGACCTTAATGCTAAAAAGCAACTTCATCCAGGCAACCAAATTTAACAAAAAATAGAGTACACATAATAAATAAGCATTGTTGTGAGTTATTCCTCTTCTTTTTCAAGTCAGTTAAAAATATATTCCATCTTAAACACCCATCACAAAAACAAATAACGTCGAGAACGTTTTTATTTAATCTTTAATTTTCCAGTGCAAGTACCACTTGAAATAATTTCTTAGAAATAATAATAATAATATTCTGACACTCACATCTATTATCATGCCCAAAGTGCTTACTTTGAAATCATTAAGATCTTGTGTTAAGGATAATATTAATAATAATATTTAATATATTAGAAATACATGACAACCCCACCTGACAAGGTACGATCAAAGCTATCAGCTCTCACAGGCTCTCTCCGCCGTGTTTCTCGTTGTTTCCCTCGTCCGCCATGGTATCTGATATATAATTCTATGGTAAAACCTCACCTAGACTACCCAATACAAATTTTGGGGTGCAAACACTAGAATCTAAAAAAACTTCAAACATCGCAAAACAAACTAATCAAAGCGCTTTCACTACAATTATCTAGCACCGACTAAAAAAAATTCAAACAGACTAAATTAATGACTGTAATTCAGGCGTTCAAATATAACACTCGCATATTAATTCGTAAAAGTTCCACGTCCTCAAAGAATTTGAGAGGTAACGAACGCACGTCGATAGAAACTAATTGCCATCAACTTTTCGAATACGTAATCAGTTCGCATAATTCTACAGGGTGCCGGCCACCGGCACACCGAGTAGCCTGTATATTAAGGGGTACAGACCACTCGGCCAGCTGGTCTTCAAGAAATAATAGCACTAACATTTTTTATGACCAAACGGAGTCAGATATTTTGTCTGACATTGTAAAATGAACTTTAGAATTGTCCGCGAAACGTTCATCTACGAAAAACTGTTAATGAGACTCAAAAAATAGTATTTCATTCTTTATTTCTTCCAAAACTAAACCTGTTTCCTCTCGGCACAGACAGTTTCGCAGCAAATGTCTCTGAACTTACCGCGGTGCGTCAAATGTTCAGAGTGGCATATTGTGATCTACACAAAGAATTTATCAAGAGTGTAATGAAAATAAAAAAGTTATTAATTTAGTGTCTGTATATTTGTGTAAATACGAAAACGTTTGGGATAATTTTTGTCGGTAAAATATGGCTACACAAAGAATTTATAAAGTGTAAAGAATATACAAAAGTGATAAATTTAGTATCTGTATATTTGTGTGAATACGAAAACGTTTGGGATAATTTTTGTCGGTAAAATATGGCAGAAGGAAGGAGTAAAGTATCTGCTCGGTAAAAACTGCTTACTGTTGCTGCGTGCTACGAGCAAGCAGTTTACCTTGAGGTAGAATAAATACAATAATATGAAAGCAAATTTGCTTGTCATATTTGTCAAATGATTCAATTGAATCATTTGACATTCGTCAACCGAGCGTAAAGTGCTTTCAGCCTACAGCCGCCGCGTGCTGCGAGCAAGCAAAGTCCACCTTGACGTAAAATAATTACTTACCTAAAGGCATCATATCCCAGGAGAGCCATTTATCTCCTGGATGAAAGCCAACCTTTAACGTATTCAGGTCAAATATACTAACTTCAAGGTTGTAGCCGTTATTTTGTTAACATTGAAAGTTGAAAGCAACTAAAGCTCGAGTTTTGACGTTTCGAAAAGTTAGAGCGAGCCTCGAGCTGTCAAATTGAATGAAAGCAGTGATTCTGGTATGAAGTTTGAACGCGGTAGTTATGTTTTACGCAAAGCATCAATTCAATTTTCTTTTTTGTCTTATATTATTATACAAAATCCATATCACAGGCTCATAATGTCCTTAATTTGGACTAGGCGAGTACGTAAAAAAAGTTACTTTACACTTCTGAATTGCTATCCTTTTCCTTTGCAAACTGAAAGAAAGAGATAGGTAAAGGTACCTACTTGATCTTTGCAAAATATTATCAAAGTGTTAAGAAAATTTGAAAAGTGTTAAGCATGTTGTTTTCAATGTTTAACTTTCGTTTTTTTTTGTTCTGATTGAGTACAGCTTGTATCTTTGTGCATGTGTGTGCGTGTGTATATAGTTAGCTCATTTTGCTCATTTATCTACGTTGCACTGGTGCTGGTAGTGCGTTTCTCACAAAGTAACAAAGAAATAGCAATAATAAAAGTTTTTCCACAAAAACCTACAATGAAGCGGCGAAAACGTTAAGTTTCAACCTGAAGCTGTTTAATTAAAACTGTTGGACACCTTTGTTTGTTTCAGTCTGAAGCCTGAGGCGTACTTTTGTCATTTAGATGCAAAAAAAGAGGGAACTAATTTTAAACTTCGCGTTAGTCGCAAAATCGAAGATGATAGCGACGAATTGTTGATTAAAAAATAAGAAACAAAACCCAGAAACACCACCACAGAGCACGTAGCCTTCCGTTGATCTACATCCACAGATGTGGAAATTAGTACAGCTCATTTAATAGACCCCGAATTTCATTAATATTCTGTATATGGCTCACGATACTGGCCCTAATTCTGGTGAACACATGCTAAGTCTAAATTTAAGTTCAGTGCATTTCTTTTCATCAAAATGAATACGAAAAGGATGGCTGTCATATAATTTGCCATTTAGAAACGTGCGTTCAATTTTAGACCTTATTAAACGTAATAAAATGCGGTGCTTAGGAGGCAACTCCGTACATGCCGTCTCAAATTGTCTATGGTTTCTTTGAAATCTGTCTGAAGTTAAGTGACAGCTCTAAACAGATTCTTGCTATCTTTTTCCTATGACTTATTGCGAGAAAGAGATACTGTACTTAAATTTAGAATTAAAGTGTGTCTTCAGAATTAGGCCCACTGCTATATTTGTACATTCAGAAACTTTTTCTTGACCACAGCAGGCAACTACTTGAATAACATTGTCGCACCGACTACAATTCCATACTAGAGTGTAGAAATAATTTATGTCTCTTTTAAATCATAATGTTTAAATTATTATTTAATAGTAGTACATTTGATCTTTGTTTTGAATAATTTAAGTAACTTGCATGTGTAGTAAAAACTGTTAATGTACCTTAGTGAATCTATTAGTTTAGATTTTAATTAGTAAATAATTGTTGTAATTAATTATAATTTCAGTGTCTTTAATAGAGTTTAAAAAATTAAAATTGTTTCGTTTTAGGCATATTAAAATGATTGTGAATGTCTCCGTACTTCCAATTTCACAATACATTTGCTAAAGTAAAGTAAATACATTATTTGTGATTAAACTTTATTTTTCTTCAATTTATTAAAAATAAGCGCCGACTAAGACCGGTAAAATGCTGCACAAATAGCTAATTAAATTTATAAAAATTTAAATGACATTGTGCAGATTTTTTAACCCGAGGACAGAGCTCACGAATATTAGGTCCTCACCAGCCTATATACGTCCCACTGCTGGGCACAGGCCTCCCTACATGGGAGAAACACATGAGGAGTTTGGGCCATAACACCACCAGGCTGGCCTAAGGCGGGTAGGTGGGTTAAAGCGGTTGCAGAAACAACCGGGACCAACGGCTTAACTTGCCTTCCGAAGCACGGAGGAGCTCGAGATCACAAACTTTGATTGACTCATCCCAGGATCTACCATGGCGAAAGTTGCTTTGTTTTCGTATTGAAACCAGAGCGCTCAAATCAATACACCACCGACCTCCTCGAATATTAGGTAATCTATTTTTTTAATATTTGACTGTCCACAATCTAAAAACCCATTTTTTAGATTGGGAACGGTTTGAACTTTTAAAAATAGGTAAATTGAATTTTGCAATACAATAATGTATCAGGACCAAACGGTTCGGAGATCCTTGGGGGAGGCCTATGCCTGGCAATGCGCGTCTCTGGTCTGATATGGTGATGATGAATTTATCACGGAACACTTTATTTATGGGAAAAACTTTGTCTAATTATATTTAATTTTTCCTTCCCTTAAGTTTATGAAAACAATAAAAAATTGAAATAATTTATTTGACGTAGAGTTTACCATTCACGTCAAATATTAATTTCCCACGCTAACTTAACAACTATCAATTATCCTATGAATTAAGTATTATAATTGTGATTATTATGAGTAGAATGGTTCTTCTCGGTTAAAAGACTTAAAATACTTTAAATAATTGTTAAATTTTATTTTACACATAAAAATAAAAAGTTACAATAAAAGCGATAAATAGCCAGCACGAAGCTGTTTCTTCTATACATATTTATCTGCAATGTAGTCACTGATCAGATAATATTTTTCTGATAGAAGAATTTGATTTACATAATTTTAAAATTTATTATCAGTAAGGCTTGTTTGGGCCATAACACCACCACGCTGGCCCAATGCGGGTTGGTGGGTTAAAGCGGCTGTAGTAACAACCGGGACCAACGGCTTAACGTGCCTTCCGAAGCACGTGTTATGGCCCAAACTCCTCATGTGTTTCTCCCATGTAGGAAGGCCTGTGCCCAGCAGTGGGACGTATATAGGCTGGTGATGATGATGATGATGAAGGCTTGTTTTATATTCGGATATTTTATCGTAGGACTTAGAAAGAAATTAGAGAATTCAGTTCTATGATAAAATATCCGCAATAAATCTTATTTAGGGAAGTATGATTTATTGCCCTATATTAGGTACTTTAAGAAGGTGCATAATTTTTAGTTTTTGTTTCGTGTGTAAATTTTTAAATTATGTTCTGTCTTATTCTAATAAATTTAGTATATTTAATGTTTTTAGACATAAATTAAATATTGCGATAATTCGAAATTATGGCTTTATATCAAAGCGATTTTAATTAGTAATAAAACCGATTAATCTATCTTATAAAGAACCACAAGTCACGTCTATGACATTTTAGCAATAATTTCCTAACATGATAATGACTTAAAACAGATTTAGCACAAAGGAACTTTTCACAAATTATGATTTATGCTTATAAATCATAATTTGTGAAAAGTTCCTTTGTTTTAGAAACACAGCACCAAACTTCTGTCAGTTTTACAATAAATTTTGAGACTGCAAAATTGATTTGAATTTATCAAACCATAATCTAATTACTTCCCTATTTAAAAGTAATACAGAAAAATAAACTTTTAGAAAACTTACCTTATAAAACACCCAGCTTAACTAAACAATAATCTCCATAAAAACAAAATCACTCGCACCTCTTTATTGAACTTCACAGGTTATGGACACTAAATTTTCTTTTATAATTTATGATTAATTTTCAGTTCGGTATCGCGGCAGCAGAATTCGCAGACGCGCGTTCGGTTCAGCCGACAACACAGCACTGACTGATCACTGAATTCGCTGCAGTGAGTTACGGGGCAGAATAGCGCATGTTTATTACACATTCGTTGACCAGGTCATGTATTTTTTTTTATAAAATATAATAAAAAGTATGAAATTTAAAAAGCAGGAACGATCAAAAGAAAATCTTTAAGAAAGAAATATTATTCACCCGTCAAGCATCAGATACCTGACAAAATTGATATTTCAATTGTCAGACCTCCAGAGGTATAACGCCGCTAGACGCATTAAAGCTGTTTTAAAATAAAAAATATAATTTCATGCAAATTAAAGGACTGAGAATGCTATTTATAAAATAAAATATTTTAAAAATTTGGGATAAAATTTCATTCGCTACAGCCGATATATGCCAGTAAAATTCGAAAGCAATAAAATCATTATTGAAACTGATACATCCCTCTTAACATTGTTTTTTGTATTTATTTGAAAAAGGTTTTATAAAATTATTTCCTTCTCTCTCTTTGTTCAGGTATACGCGTTTCATTAAATAGACAATTTGATTGAATGTATCATTTAAATGAAACTTGTAAGATATAAATTGTTGGTAGACCCGTATGTAGGGTCGTCTGGGTACCACCGCCTTTCTTATTTAAGCCGTGAAATAGTTCGCTGTGTTTCGGATTGAAGGGAAAGGTAGCCAGTGTAAAAACTAGGCATGGACGACATTTCATCTTAGACCTCAGGATGACAACGTACCTGTAATATCAAGTGATTTTCTCGTTGCTATTGCAGGTTATAGGCGACGGTAACCACTTACCACCAGGTGGTACGTCAGCTTGTTTGTCATCTCATCATCATCATACCAGCCTATGATGTCCACTGCTGAACAAAGGCCTCCCCCATCGCTTTCCAAATAAAACTGCAGCCTGCATCCAACGGCTCCCCGCGACCCTGACCAGGTCGTCTGTCCATCTAGTGGAAGGCCGTCCTACTTTACGCTTTTCGGTGCGTGGTCGCCATCCTAGAACTTTCACGCCCCACCAGTCATCCATTCTGCGTGTTATATGCCCCGCCCACTGCCACTTCAATTTGCTAATCCTATGAGCTATGTCAGTGACTTTGGTTCTCTTACGGATGTCCTCATTTCTGATTCTATCTCGCAGAGAAACACCTAACATAGTTCTTTCCATAGCTGGTTGAGCGACTGCGAACTTGCACCGAAGGCCCTTGAAGTTTTGTCATCTAGTAGTATAAAAATAACAAGCTGTGGTCCTGTGATGGGTAAGGTCGTCAGGGCTCAATAGCGTTACACGCGAGGGGCGCAAGCGTGCCCCTTTCAAATAATTATCCAAAGTAGCTTGAATCTTTTCGCTCCTAATATTATTCATTCTTATTTATTTAGCGCTTGACCTTCACCTGACCTAATGCTAAGCGACGATAAGGCCGAAGATGGAACCGAGTTATACCTGGATTCCTCAACCAATGGGGAACTGGCTATCTTATATTCAACTGCCGGCCGGAGCAATGTTAACATTATTGCTATGGCGGCAGACTTAGGTAAGATGGTAGCTAGCCAGCAGGACTTGAAAAGCCAAACTGCCTCTACAGGTTATTGGTAGTGTCGTTAGTATCCTTGAGTATTCTGCACTTCACTTATCATCTGTACACATAGAAGATCAAAGTCAATATCAGAGAAGGTTTTATTTCTATTTACAGGCTTTTTGAGATGGTGGAATCCAAAGAAGAACAAAGAGAGGGCATTCATGCCCCTTCACACGTCCGAGTTACGACTACGCTGAGCTTTTGGGTTGGCACAACTAATTTATTACAGGAATTTGATTGTAAAATTTGGGAAAGATAAACTAGAATAGTTCATAGCGGATCTCCCACATTATCTCATAGTTTATTGGTAATAAGAGCATTTACCCGGATTGTGAAAAGGAATTATTGGCGATTTTTGGTTTAAAATTGTTTTAAACTTTTCATACTAAAACTGGCATGTTTATGCAGGAAAATATTATTGCTTATTATTGCTTGGGAAATATTATCAGAGTCGGTTTGAGTTCGTTTCAAATATTTTTCATACGAGAGATTTTATGAAAAGCCGTGCTTCGTAACTCGATCATCGATATTAGCCAAAGTCATATGAAGCATCATTATGAGTTCCCTTCTTATAACTAATTAGGTTCCCTGAAGGTGAAGGCGGCTAGAATAGTATGGTCAAACTGCGTTAGCTATCTTCGCATAATAAGTATGGACTCTTCTTACCGCTTCATATTAGGTTATTTACCGTGCTTTATACAAAAAATCTATGATAGTATTTTAAACTTTTAGCTGAAAATATTGTTAGTAAAAATAAACGAAAAATTGTTTGCGTGACAGCCCTGAGACCGGCTCGTGAGATACGGGTCAAGTGTGCTCCCATGAAGTGCCCACACGATGCAAGTGACATCTCTCCGTCTTGCTTGCACTAATACATAGGTATAGTTTAAAATTAGCATTAGAACTGGAGATCAATGTACGGGCATTGCGTATTTTTTTTTGTTGACACCATTTTTTTTCTTTCATAAATAAGAAGTTTATAACTCACGAAGAAATATTGCAGAATAAACAGTATGTTAAAGATCAATAGTTTCATAGATACAGTTGTATGTTTGATGTGTAGCGGCGCAACGTCCAAAAACGCTCCATAGAAAATCCTCGGAGCAAGTGACGTCACATGTTCCTTTATTACTAGAAAATGTATGGACGACCGGCTGGCCGAGTGGTCTGTACCCCAGGCTACTCGGTCAAGAGGTCCCGGGTTCGAATCCCGGTAGGAACAAATGTTAGTATGATGAGTACGGGCGTTTGTTTACGAGTCATGGATGTTTATATGTTTATTTAGTATATTTCTAATATTTATATACATATTATTATCATTATTTATCCGTTATTGTTACTTTGGGCTAGGTAATAGGTGTGAGTGTATAAATATTATTATTATTATTATATTGACAAAGTCAATAATACCTATGTAATATGTATGTTTTATTCAAAGTGGCCATAATAATAGTTGTTTTAATTGATAATGCCATTAACATTTTTGATAAATTTTGGAAAAAAAATACCAATTTTATAAATTTTATAAACAGTATAACTTAAACAATATTCGATATCTTTTAATTTTGCATTGTTTCTATGGTTAACAGGAGCGTATATTTTCCGAATTTGAGAATAATAGCGCCATATCAAAACTTTGGCAACATTCCAATTGTCGCTTTGAAAAAAGCTTTTTTTATTACGTCTAGTTAAATACTTTAATGTTCGTGAAAACAATCTGCGATTAGCTATGTACAGTCGGCAGCACATCAAGCATAACTGTTCAACCTCAGGAGACCGGCCTTATTCCGATCGTAATAGAAGCGGCTATCTTAGTGCAACTGTTACACTTGATGTGATGTCGTCTGTACTTACGGATCTGGTAACCTTATATAGGTATTTGTAAGTAGTTCCGTGGACCAGAATTTCATAATTAATTTATTTCTAAACTTGAGTGTAGTTATTGAGGATCGATTACGAAAACAAAGCAACTTTTGCCATGGTTAATCCTGGGATGGGTCAACCAAAATTTATGATCTTGTGCTCTTCCGTGCTTCGGAATTTGCGTTAAGCCATTGGTCCCGATTGTTATTGCAACCACTTCAACCCAACAACTCGGAGTGTGGTTGTGTTATGGCCCAAGCTTCTCGCGTGTTTTACCGATGTAGAAAGGCCTGTGCCCAGCATAGGGACGTATAAAGGCTGGCGATGATGATGATGATGATGGATCTTGAGCGTCGGAGTCAGAGAGCACCTATACCTTTATGAAGATCGCATCCAAATAACTCTGCTTTATATTCTTGTGTGCCTGCGGTGAGTAGGTATGGTCGCCAGAGATCAGTAAGAAAGGGTTACCTATCCTAATCTCTAATTTTAATATTCCGAATATCATAATCCCGAAAACGTTTGGACATTTTTTCATAATCCCGTTTCTTAAAATTCCGAAGTTTTGTTTGCCATATAATCGCAACTCCGAATTTCATTTGCCCATTTATTCATTTGTACGACGTTTTAAAATCCAGACGAATGAGTTCCAGACACACGAAATCTAAATGCACAAAACACAGATGACCGTAATCCATATGCACGAAAGCCAGATTTTTAAAACACAAATTTTGGAAATACAGTTAATTGATATCCAGACAAACAATATCTAGATTTTTTTAAATTAAAATAAACGATATCCAGACAAACTAAATCCTTTTATTTTAAATCAGACTTAGCTTTTAGAGACGAAGTTAAGTGTATTCTAGCACTTAGTTTCTTATCAGCTAATGAAATTCCACATTATTTCCATAAACTATTAGAAGAATTACAAGGTACTTAACCTTAACCTATCTGTAATGGGCAAGTAAAACAATAGCGAGTCGGATTTGGCATCGAGTCGGGGGTCGCAGTTCTAACCTAACCTAACCTACTGAGTCAACACGATTGTATGGGAACCAATTAAAAACATTATGAAAATCTGGCAATTGTTTGTCAGGAATATGATTGTATGGGAACCAAATAAAAAGATAATTAAAATTTGCTAATAGCTATTTGGAAAATGTTACGATGAGAAACAAAAAAAAAGTATTCTGAGAATCTGGTATAACTATATCTGGATTATGAGAAGATGGGAAACAAAAAAATAGTTTTTAAAAATTTGGTTTTAGTGCACCTGGAAATTGATTCATCTGGGAAATTAAAAACGGAATTTCAAAAAGTTGTCATTCATTACATCTGTCTTTTAAAAGTTCTATCAACCGTTTTCGATGTTTTAAGATTCGGGTAACAGAAACTCGAGATTTCAATAGGTTACCGTAATAAAGTGCGGTGACTCATCTCCTATTATGCTGTCAACATTGACAATGCTTTCTTTTGATTTGTATATAACAGGCAATGCGTGAATAGTGTCCAAGGTGCTAAGAACGTCTATAGGCCACGGTGACGACGCTTGAGTAGTGCCTAAGGTGCTACGCGCGTCTATAGGCTACGGTGACAACGCGTGAGTAGTGCCCAAGGTGCTACGAGCGTCTATAGGCTACGGTAACAAGGCGTGATTAGTGCCCAACGTGCTACGAGCGTCTATAAGCTACGGTAACAAGGCGTAATTAGTGCCCAACGTGGTACGAGCGTCTATAGGCTACGGTAACAAGGCGTGTTTAGTGCCCAAAGTGCTACGAGCGTCTATAGGCTACGGTAACAAGGCGTGATTAGTGACCAATGTGCTACGAGCGTCTATAGGCTACGGAAACAAGGCGTGATTAGTGCGCAACGTGCTACGAGCGTCTATAGGCTACGGTAACAAGGCGTGATTAGTGCCCGATGTGCTACGAGCGTTTATAAGCTACGGTAACAAGGCGTGATTAGTGCCTAACATGCTACGAGCGTCTATAGGCTACGGTAACAAGGCGTGATTAGTGCCCAACGTGCTACGAGCATCTATAGGCTACGGTAACAAGGCGTGATTAGTGCCCAACGTGCTACTAGCGTCTATGCTACGTAAACCGTTTACCAACAGGCAGTCCGTTACGCTCCTTTATGAAAATAATTAATCCTAAAGGAACGTACGCTTCTTTACCTCCCCTGAAAACCTGAAATAAACAAATATGTTATGACTTTGACTTAATTTGACAATACATCAAAGATTAAGCAAAGAGTAATTTATATAGTGATTACATTCTCTTTGGATCTATCTCTCCATATACATATATCATTAATCTGTGCTCTCCATAGTCTTATGTCACAAAACGTAAATCGTATCCACGACTAATTTTATTTAGGAAATTAGACGATATTGTATCAATCTTGCTTTAATAGCAAACGGAGTAAAACTAAGTGATTTCTATATTTATTTGCATAATAATGTGTAAGGGAATGTAAGTACATTTTAATAATACTAAAGATGCGGTGGATGCATTGACTTTTCGGTGAATGGCTGTCTGTTACTCAATCATGTTTTATCGCTCAGATCTAGTGATCCGGGGTTCATTTCCTGTGAAGGCAGGTATTTTCTGCTCGGTTTGGTTGATGGTAGGGCTTTTAAGCCTCATTGATTAGCGACCACCATCTTAGCTAAGTCTGCCGGCATATTAATACTGATAACAGGATTGTTGTGTTCCGGCAGTTGAAGGTAAGATAATCTATGGTTGAGGACTCCGGGTCAAGGCCAGGAGCTACCTATTAAGAATAAAAAACATTACAAGACCGGCTGAACGAATCGGGATAATATATGGCAGAGAGATAGATTTTATAGCCTGACATAGGACACAGATTATTTATATTTAAGAAGATAGCCGCATCGGAACATCGCCGTTTATGTTCGATTCTATTGTGTCAATCCCTAGTAAAAAATATTTGTGTTTCACACATGGTGGTCTTATACATTTATGTTCATGATATATGGTATTTATTAGTATAAATTGTATATATAAAATAAATTATATATATTTATATATGTATATAGGCCTATATCTAGTATAAGTATTTTATTTATAATAGGCATATTTATTTATTAGTACACGCGACATCCACGTTTCTCAGCATGTCTCCTATCACAGGTGGGTTGGAAGAGATTTCTTATAGAAATAAGCCACACCTTTTGTACTCTTTATTACTTTTTGTTTTCCTATTTTTGTATTTCTTGTGTACAATAAACTATTAAATAAATAAAATAAATGAAGTATTAAAAAAAACTATTATTCATTCACATATTTTAATTAATAAATAGAAGTCATTATTTAGATTTGGAGAAGCATAATAGTTGTATTTTTAAAATTGTAACCACAATAAAAATAAATTATTTTAACGCATACAGTTTATAATAAATAAACTGTATGCGTTATACGTAAATAAAAATTTGAAGTGTCATCTGACACAATATTTGAAAAAGACTATCGCGATTTGCGACACTGAAAACCAGTTTGTGTTTCGCATAGATTTATGTTTCTTCTCTTTCGTTGAATAATGTATTTTCTAACGAAGACTTGATTTCAGATATTAAGTTATCCCTCACTCACATAACCGTGGCATAATCACACTTTCCCATAACCAGTAATCCCAAAAAATTAAGCCCAACTCGGAGATTGAGTTTAGAAACCGCCATTGAGACATTTAACGACTTCTATGTTACGAATACCGGCTGGAGCTAACGACTTCTCGTACAGTCAACAAAGTTTCTCACGACAGAAAAAGATCCGTATTGCTAACGTACAAGATTCATAATGGCTTATAATATGAGCCGTCGCTTTTGTTGCTGTCTGTACCACCCGAAGATGTTTAAGAATACATTGGATCTGCCACTCGACTTCCAAATGCGAAGATTCTTAATATTATCCAAATTATAATTAATTCAACATGTGTGTAGAATCACACGTATTACTATGAAAAATCTACGGAATCTACGGAATTGAGATGTTGCCTAAGTTTGGATATGGCGCTATTTTTCACAAATTGGGAAAATATACGCTCCTGTTACCCATAAAAACAATTCAAACTTATAAGATATGGAATATTGTTGAAGTTATACTGTTTAGAAAATTTATAAAATAATTTTAAAAAATCCAAAGTTTATCAAAAATGTTGATGGTATTAGATGGCTCACATCAATTAAAACAATTATTATTATGACCACTTTGAATAAAAACATACATAATACATAGTTATTATTGATTTTGTCAATATGCCCATACATTTTGTAGTATTAAAGGAACATGTGATGTGACGTCACATGTTCCGTGAATTTTCTATGGAGCGTTTTTGGACGTTGCGCCGCTACGCATCAAACATACCACTGTATCTCTGAAACTATTAATCTTTAACATACTATTTCTTCTGCAATATTTCTTGGTTTATTTCGTTCATGAGTTATAACGTTCTTATTTATGAAATAAAAAAAAGTTGGCAACTACCCTATTAGTGAAACACTAAATACGACTCTTAATATAAATAACATAATTAAAAATAATTTATTTCTCTAACATTTGGTACAAAGTATATACAATGGCCAGAACCAACCCAGTAAGCATGTGATAATGCTTCTAGTAGGAGGTTATGTTCCCGTAATTAACATGTTAATATACAATACAATGAGTAGGTATCAAATTTTAATATACTATTTTAAGTTTTACTAATAAATGTAGACAATTCTACATTTGAAGTGTTTACAGCATCCAAAACTACTTGTAGCCTAATACTATCAGTTTAAGTGTGTGAGTGTTGTGTGCGTGTGTGTGTTTGCGTTTGTGTGTGTTTGCACCTTCGGTATAATTCCTACCCACAATTCGTCAGACTCACGAATCCGTAAGTTTTTAAGACATTTAACATGTGAAACAGTCTGGCTCTACGACATTTAATATTGGGATCAGGAAGTAAGCCACTAGAATACATACTGTATGTTCAAAATAATTATTTATTTATTTATGCTTATATGATAGCTTACAGCTAAATTATTCTATGAAACATCAATATTAACTAACGACTAAAAAAATAATAATTTTAAGTAACCTCCGGCCTCATTAATCATCTATCTAACACCATCTCATTGAGACTATTCTTATGAGCCCAACACGCTATAACTGTAAGTTTCTGAAGAATTAAGTATCCCGCAGGCTTTTTGAAGGTATAGGATCAGCATAAGGAGTATGTCATGGGAATGTCACCGAAGTGACAGTACACCAAATTTCAATTAATCAGATCTTTAAAAGTTAGTAAAACCCTTTTATCCTGTCGAAAATGATCTGATCAGTCATCAAACGCCTGAACTGGTCTTCATAAATTATAGCTAAAAACCATTCTATTTCAGGCACAGTTAAGTGAATTATAAAAACTAACTACCACCAACTACTTATAATAGTTTTAAATAAGTATAAGTAACACCAGAACACATAATGGGCACTAATTAACCGACTTCAAAAACGAGGAGGTTCTAAATTCGGCCGGTATGTTTTTTTTTTGTATGTACACCGATTACGCCGAGACTACTGAACCGATTTACGTGATTCTTTTTTTGTTCGATGCGGTATAGCTGCCATTGGGTCCCATAATTTTTTGTCAAAATCAGTTGGGTAGTTTGGTTTTTATATAAAAAAAACTGAAATTATTAAGTCGTCTACGTATGCGAAATTGGCGGATTTTTGCTTTCTTATGACTTTTTAGTGAAACGATACAATAGTAGGGAACAATATAAGTTGACGGGCACCCATCTAGCTTCGACCTGAGAAAGTCATCACTAAAAAGTGCGAAAAAAAATTTTTAACAAAAATTAAAACCGACTTCAAAAAACTGAAAAGGTTAAAATAATTAAATTTAAGCAGGTACTCATCACATATAAACATATTTTTTGGAGTTGGTGCTAAGTTGTTTCCAAAAACAATAGAAAGTGAAGCTCCGACTCCAAAAAATATGTTTATATGGGATTTTTTGAAGTCGGTTTTAATTTTTGTTTAATTTTTTTTTAATTTATATATTTGTATTCCCAATTTTCAAGTGTTTCTCGGTAATACCAAAATAGCATTTCTATATTTGGAATTAATTTCATACCAAAATTAAAATTTATCCAAAGCTTATCAATTTTAGTACGCAAAGCAGGGCCATGTTACTGCGAGAAAGCTACGTGCTACGTCGTAGACATGCTACGTCATAGACAGACATGCTACGTCATAGACAGACATGCTACGTCATAGACAGACATGCTACGTCGTAGACATGCTACGTGTCTGCTACGATCCTGCTACGACGGGAAGTTGCGACGCCATTAAGAATAATTATCATACGAAGGAACTCCGAATTTCCTTCGTATTAGTTTATTTTCAATAGAACTAGTTATGGCCCCTCCCCTGACTGTAAGCGGTTGTTACAACACATATCGTTCATGCACTGCTTATGAATACTTGAGCCAACCTATAAACAAACCAAATATCATTTTGTATAGATTTGTCCCTTTCACTCGCTACCTTTCTTCTTCTTCTTCTTTATTTAATGGCCTCTCGTTATTACGAATTTCGCCAATGTCAAGTAAAATAATGTGAAAATAACTTGCGGCAACGTTGTACGGTGATTGGGCAAGACGAATTCATTTTCCGAAGAAAACGTGGACGCCGGGCCTATAAAACAAAATGGATGCTGTATGCGCACAACCTGACGATTTCACAGTCCTACGACAACAACCCGCTGTTGGCAACATAATAAATTGATTCCTCTTCTCTCTAAGTCTAACTGTGGTGCGGCGTACACGTAATTATTTTAATTCTTCGAATAAACTGTTAAAGTACGAGTCAGCGCCTGTTTTATTGGAGAAACTACAACACCGTTACTCCCACGCCCGCTATCTTTTTTGCTCATCACTCATACAAATATGACAGCGGTTTGTTGACATTTAAGACTCACGGGCCACTTTAGTGACCGTTGCAGTGCACTATTGTCAGTCGTATGACATAGCTCTGAAGGCCTACTCCTAAGGACAAAACGCGTAAACAAAATGTCTGATTTTGACAGTTTTTAAAGTAATTCACGTCAAAAAACAAGAACGAAATTTATGAGGTATCATCTAAAGTTTAAACGATAGAATTCGCTTAGTTATTTTCAAGAAATTATTTTATTCAATATTGGGTTGATTTATAAATGGCTGTATACAAAACTATAATATGAAATTTTAATAACAATAATATAGCACTTGCATCGTCAAAAATCACGTTTTTATGACCATCACAAAAAAATATTAACTTTGTGAGTTGTAGTTATAGTGTATGTATATACTGTCATCTGTACTTATATTTCTGTACAAATTCACCCTTTTTTTTAATATTGTGTGTACACATGACAGCACGTCAAGTATAATAGTTCCACTACGAAAGCCGCCTCTATTACGTACGCAGTAAGGGTCAAACTGCTACGCTTGATGTGCTGTCGACTGTACATCAATTAATGCAAATGATATTTTACTCGTTATAGCGACTCCTGTTTTTGTTTACCGACCTGGAGCGAGGAGGACTTTAAGATACCCCCGATGAGGAAGTCTCCTCTGGACCAGTTGGGATTGAAGACTTCATGTTGCTGGTGTATCCCTCTGAAGTTGGCAGCTATACTGATCTGTGTCGTTACTTTTGTGAGTATTTTATGCTTTAGTTTCTCAAGAGAGGTGGTAAATTTCGAGCTTACTGAACAGAAGATCGCACCCAGATAAGATAAAGATAATATAAGATAAAAATTATTTCTGTATTTCTGTATAAACCTAACACATAAAACTAAAGGACTACGTTTTTTACAAAATAGTGTGGCGAGTATCTACATGATGATATTATTTGCTATTATTTATTGCAGATAGAACACTAGTCTGTAATTTTGTATTCCAACTGTCAGTAAGATCGCCAGGGCTCATTAAGGAAGCGTTTTGTTGGTTCTTCTTCTACGCTATCAATATAACGCTTTATCTGAAATAGCAAGGTATACGTTAGAGGTGACTGAGGTGCTACGAGAGTCGTTTAAATTATTAATATAGTATCTAATTTCCTTAACAGACGGCCAATGGGGCGTTAAAGTTCGAGCATGGCGACCACGTACCGAAAAGCGCAATGTAGGGCGGCCTCTCACTAGATGGAGAGTTGACCTGGTCAGGGTTGTGGGGAGCCGTTAGATGCAGAATGCGCAAAACCGATCCGTCTGGGAATCGAGGGGAGGCCTTTGTTTAGCAGTGGGCTTCACAGGGTAACATGAGGAACTGATTTCTTTGTCACACATTTTAATCTTGAAAATATTTACCAGCACAATGTATTCCTTAGTTCCACCTCGACGAACCTTAAGGTGATACGATCCGGCGGGGTAGAGGTGATTTAAGCAATGTGTTTGAACTGTATTTACTGTCGCTCGTGGACTCCTCTTACCAGCGCCAAACGCATGCCATGACCACCTGTAAGCAAATTGCTATTTAGAAATACACTGTCATAGCTACGGTCTTATTTTGATATTAAGTGCAGTCTGTGAGTAATTCAAAATCCAATAAAGCAGAATATGCTACTAGTTAGCAGCCACGTGTCACAAAACACTTAAAACAGCCCGATTTTTATATAAGGCGCGGACAGACCAACACTAAGTTATAAATATGATAACATAACTGTAATTTTTTTTTTTAAATAGACTTATCGTATTCGATATCAGTCGAAATGAAATGGCGAATGACTACTTAAAAAAAATCCTATTCTGATATCTTACTAGAAAAATAACTGGGACTAACGCTTGATTCACCACAAAGACTATACTATACAGAGTGCAAAAAATATATGGGCCCTGGAGGGGAACTACTTTAAGACCTTTAGTTAGCTCATTTTACTGATAGGAAACATTCCTTTATTTTTGAAAAGAAACAAAACTGCATTCAAAGATCTTCTAAAATTCGCTTGTCTCACCCGGGAATCGAACCAACTAAAAATTAAAAAAATAAATCCTCGCTTTTTTTTTAAACTAATCGGAATGATTATTGTGCAGAATAAAATTTGTTAATAAATATTTGGTATTTCACATAAAAAAAGTGAAAACTAATATTAATTAACGAACGAATACTTTTCAACATGTTTATCGATTGAATAATCATTAGATAGAATCACTCGTTATTACTTACAGATATCTCTAGAAAACTGTGAAGTGGAATACTTTTCTGCTATCACATATTTGCCTATGTCGTTTAGGGTGGGTGGCAGGCGATGCGTTCATCTATACCATTGACTATTAAATGGAAAAAGAAACGGAAAAATCCATGTGGAAAAAGGAAATTGTCCCGAGCAATTTCCTAAGAAACGCTCACGATTTACTTTTGAAATACTTATCTTGAGTCGAACGTTGTAAATGCAGACTTCGGCCCATGATACATGGTTCCAATTTGAATAATTACCCATGATAGTGTTTATACACCGGTGATAGAACTGATGTTTTAAAAGTGGAAGTAATAAAATTGAGACTAACTATCTGAGGAATCTTTCAAAAGAACATTTGTTATTAGCGTTTCTCTGTTTTTAATAAAACCATAGAGTCGGTACGTTAATAAAGGTTATATATTTTTTACTTTTTAAACAGACAGCGGTCGTTTTGTCAGTACCCCTGTCTACTAGACCAGAGAACCCGGGTTCAAATCCCGGTCGGTCCAGATGTTTATTTACTGTGGAATTTAAGAAACAATGCATTTGGAGGAAATTAAAACGAAAGAGTTAGGATCAGTGTATGACCAGACCAAGTCTTTGTAAGCTCAGGTGGTTAAAGCCAGATTGTGTGATCACCCAGATTGTGAAAGATCATGAATTTGAATAAGGGACATGACTTTTTTCTAGTTCCCTAAACTAGAAAAAAATCATATTTTTACTAGGTGGTAGACCCGTATGTAGGGTCATCTGGGTAGGTACCATCACCTTTCTTATTTTAGCCGTGAAACAGTTTTCTGTGTTTCGGATTGAAGAGAAAGGCAGCCAGTGTAATTACTGGGCATAGACGGTATTTCATCTTAGGCCTCAGGATGACAACGCATCTGCAATATCAAGTGATTTTCCCTTGTTATTGCAGGTGTCTGTAGGCGGCGGTAACCGCTTACCATCAGGTGTCAGCTGGTTTGTGAGCTACTTGTATATAAAAAAAATGATTTTCTAACATATCTTAAAATCGAAATTTATTTAAACTGGAAGATTAGAAGTCCTGGTTTGTGTGTATACAGGGTGACAGGAAATTAGTAGCGGAGCCGTTAAGGGGTGGCTAGTATGGGACAATTTCAGCCAATTTTACTATGCGACCTACCGTCCTAAAGTTAATCCATTCCAAGATATTCGTACTTGAAGATTTTACAAAAAATTCCTACTTTAAATCCTAAAATGGCTATAATTCTTGAAAATTGGTCTTTTTGAGCCATTTATTTTTCATTTGCAGCAAGGATATTCTTAATAATGACTATTTATATTCAAATCTTCGTAATTGTTGGTGTCTTAAGCGAAAATCGTTTAAAATCATAAAATAAAAAAAATTGCAGTGACTGCCTCTAAAATGTCGATTTACTCAAAAAAGTCTCCCTACATTACATAATAACAAAAAAACATCTTTTTTACATCATTTTATAGATTTCTAGAATGTGGAAATATTGCAATTGGCAATAAATGATTGATTGATTGAAATGAGGCCTACATACAGTACACAGCATGCAGTACATAATATATATTTTTTTAAGCTTGCATACTGAGTCTGCCTTTGGCTTAATTTTCCAGTTATGGAAGATGTGTCTAGAAATAAGTACCACCCTTGTATGTTCTCTCATCTGTTGTATCGTTTTATGTTGTGTGTATGAACATAAATTAAAGATAAATAAATAAAGCATGAATAAAGCATGCAATGGAGAAACTCGGTGGCGTATTGGTTTGAGGGCTCTGGTTTCGAATACGAAAACAAAGCAACTTTCGCCATGGTCGACCCCGGGATAGGTCAACCAAAATTTTTATAATCTCGAGCTCCTCCGTGCTTCGGAAGGCACGTTAAGCCGTTGGTCCCGGTTGTTACTGCAACTGCTTTAACCCACCAACCCGCATTGGGCCAGCGTGGTGGTGTTATGGCCCAAGCTCCTCATGTGTTTCTCCCATGTAGGAAAGCCTGTGCCCAGCAGTGGGACGTATATAGGCTGGTGATGATGATGAAATAAAGCATGAACTGGAACATGCTGGGACGATGGTAAACCTTTTTTGTTTGAGCATTCTTTCTGTTAGAAAGCCGCCTTAAGATAACAAATTATTACCACAGGATATACAAGACTCATTTCGCGTTATTAGACTGCAGGTTCATATTAAAATTATACAGAGATGCGTGCGTATTCCCGCCACTTAGATGGTACGCGAGATAAACAACGTTGAGGTTATTTTGCTACGTGTACCGCTGGAGTAAAGATGCGTATTAAAGCCAAAGTCAGTTCAAGACTCATAACACGCAGGCTTTAAGGTCTATGAACTGTCATAGTTAATCATTAACTTCGATATTGACTGTTATATCACAAAACTCCTGTTTAAATCATCTAAACCCACCATTCCCCTAACCGTACCCCAGGTTTTGTTTTTTTTTTATACTACTAGATGACAAACAAGCTGACAGCCTTCCTTATGGTAAGCGGTTACCGCCGCCTATAGACACCTGCAATAACAAGGTAAAATCACTTGATATTGCAGGTGCGTTGTCATCCTGAGGCCTAAGATGAAATGCCAAATATTACGATCCTGGTGTTTATAGCATCCCATACGATAAAGTATGAATATACATATAATTAAGTTTTATTTAATTAGTGACTTTTTGGGTAAAAATACATACTACCGACGTATTCAGCGTTTACGGTGAAAGACATCGGACGACAAATATTTTAGTCGATTCATTCAAAATTGATTAAATTACTTAATAAGAATACAGTAACTTTAATGTGACTGTTAAATATACATAATATTCATAAAACAAAAGTTACTCCTAAAAACGTCGAGCGGAACAAATGATTAAAGATGATTTTATTACAGAAGTCCAAATAATAGACTAATACCAGGCGTTCGTCAATTCATGCGCTGTATGAGGTATGAGTTAAATATTGATATTAGCTGGACGCACCATCACGCTCTCTACCAAAAACAGCTTTCTCTAATTTTTTTATACAACTAGATGACAAACAAGCTGACGGACAGCCTAGTGGTAATTGGCTACCATCGCCAATAGACACCTGTAATAACAAGAAAAACATCACTACGTAATGCATGTGCGTTGTCATCCTGAGGCCTAAGATGAAATGCCTTTCAGGCCCAGTAATTACACTGGCCTTACACTTATTAATTTTTCAAACATTTATAATAATGTTAAAATCAAAAATTAAGAAGGTTTTTAAAGTTTATTAATTGAATCGGAAAAAAATGGTTCGAAACATGTCATTTTCAGAGGTAGCTCGAGACAAAGAACACGACTTTTGTTACACATTGTAAAGTGCGTGCGGAGCTAAATTTAATCTTATCAGTATAATGTTAGAGTTCTTTTTCCTTGAGATAAGATGAGACGAGACTAGTCGAGACAATACGAGACGAGACTGTCTGACTCTTGTCCTTTCCTTGAACGTGATTAACGCTAGTTTGTTTATTCTTATAAATTATACGTGTATTTTTTGAAGATATGGGCCACAGTGGAGAGTCTAAAGGATATAGTTAAGGACGAGGAAGCGTTACGTTATCTGAACCTGGTGTATACTTGTCTGTCTGTGCTGTTAATGGTTGCCGCTGGGGTCCTTATGTTGGGAATCTTATTGGTGAGTCATTTAATCAAAGTAATGATAGTACGAGCTTGTGTTATGGTTGCTATAAGTATTTTAAAAAATAAAAAATGTAAAAAGAGATACAAACGCAGTGTTTTTACGACCAGCTCACAGAGTGGTCAGTACCCCTAACTATACAGGGGTATAGGGCTAATCTCGTTGGGGGCAGATGTTTGTATGACGAATATAAGCATTAACTTGTGTTTAAATAAAAAAAAACAATTGGTTTCTTACGTTTTCAATAAGAATAGTTATGTAAATAAACATAAAATGAGGGTACCCTAATAAATAATTTTATTACTAATCTGTTTTAGTTGTTTTGCATAATGATGGAAAAATCCATCATACCGATATTTTAATAAAAATACCCTTAATAGTAAATAAATATTTTTTCATTTATTTTTCCTACTATGTGTGACCTCATCTACACATGCATGAATTTTTTTTTTAAACAAAAATAAAAAATTATGCAAAGAAGGGTTAAGTTCACGAGTCATAGATGTTTGTATTTCTATTATTTATATACATATTGAAAACAATATTTCTCCTGTATCCATAACACAAGCTCTCTATGGTGCTTACTTTTGGCTATATACTAGGTGTGACTGAAGGGATATAATTAGTATTGAACATCCGGGACGGGTAAATAAAACTTTATTTTAACACTAGATTTTGCCCGTGATTTCATCATCGCGAATGTCAATTCTATCCCACGGGAACCATATTTTTTTTCGAATATGAAGTAAATTGTGTGCTTTTCCAGAATGTTAGCTATCTCTTAGCCAAATTTACCTTAAATAAAACAATTCATATTCAAAGTGCAGTATACAAGCAGGATTCTACGAATGGAATTATTAATTTTTGCTAATAACTATTAGTTGAAAATGAGTATCAATTAAGCTTGTCTACAAGCTTAATTGATACTCATTTTCAACTAAAAAATATAAAACAATATAAAACCGATTTTAACGTTTGTTGCAATTATTTTTAATTTAATAAAAAACTGCATTAACATAACAATGAATGTCTTAAATTATTTACAATTTTAAAAAAACTGCAGTTGATTTCAAATTAAATACAAAACACATAGTATGGTAATTCCAGTTTGCGCAAACTACACACAAAACGGCAATTTTATACTCATTTATTTATTTATTTATTCAATGGCATACACAACAGAAGACAATGACAGTCAACTAATGTTGACTGTCATTGTCTTCTGTTGTGCACAAAACAACATTTCTAAAGGTATTAAACAAAACCGACATCCAAAAACGTGCATACACAGCAACACATATGATGCGGAAACATTTGACATAAAAGTAGACACAGAAAAAGTAGCTAAATTAATGTTTAACGTTTTTGACATATGTTATTTAAGTATATTTGATTTATACTGAAAGATATCGTAAATAAAAATCAAACAATCAATCATACATAAAAATCGTAAAAGATTCATAAATAAATATTTATTTATTTATTTGTATTGACAAACAGAATTTCTTCCGAATTTCTAACTTTAGTATGGATTTTAAAACCTCATGCCTATAAATCCAATAATTAAGAAAACTTTTACAAGTTTTTTCCATTAGTTAATTTTAGAAAACTCTTTTGTTTTACTGAATTCCAATGATTCCATTGTAGTAAAGAAATGAATACCAAAGCCACTTTTAAAAAGTTTTCTCTAGCTGAATAAAATGTAGCAGAAATGGGGCAAAGAAAAAACAGTAGTATTTTTAAGCTGGTTTCAACCAAAGAATTATATTTAACAACTAGCTTTTGGTCTCGACTTCGTTCGAGTGGAAATAGTTCGGAGAGGTCAAGCTGTATCTTTGGTTCTACCCACCCAATTGAGATGAAATATGAATTAGTTTCTAAGTTTAAAACGAAATCAAAATCTGTTTAGCTGTTTTTGCATGATTCGCGCACACACACAAAGTTTAAAAAATGTATGGACATTAACGTCCCATTACCCTATCCTTATCCAACTGTTTTTTCTGAAATACCTTCTATGTACATACACATGTATAGACACGGGTTTTTTCACGGTTTTTTTAATAGTATAGAAAACAAATACAACTTTAGCGACAGTAGCAAACTTTATACTTCATCACTGATCATCGCCGCCGTCCCACTCGCCGCAGAGCTCGTGGCTGCGGCCTTATAGTTCCTTATCCCCGAGGATGAACATCAGATGCATTTATAAAGAGGCTTATGTTACATTTAACAAAGTTAGCTACCTCAAGTATATAATTACAAGAAAGATGCAACATACCCAGTTCCCTAAAGAAAGATCTACACGACTCTCGAGAAGATACTTTTCCTGCTACTAGAAAAGGCTCTTAAACAACCTTTTCTAGTAGTAGGAAGCTTACTTTGGCCCGTAGAGTTACTTTTCTTTTATTCGACAAGATTGGCAAACAAGTGTACGGCCCACCTGATGGTAAACGGTTACCGTAGCCTACAGACGGTTGTACCACCTTGGGCACTACTCACGTGTTGTTACCGCAGGCTATAGACGCACGTAGCACCTTGGGCACTACTCACGCGTTGTTACCGCAACCTATAAACGCTCTTAGCACCTTGGACACTACTCACGCGTTGTTACAGCAACCTATAAACGCTCGTAGCACCTTGGACACTACTCACGCGTTGTTACCACAGCCTTTAAACGCTCGTAGCACCGTGGGTACTACTCACGCGTTGCCTACCTTATAATTATTAACAGAAAACGTTATGTTAACAGCAGAGATGAGTCCCCCTGTTCCCAACATATCGCTATCTCATGCTCTACAGGTTGACACATTTAGATTGGTCAGTATGGGAAAGTGTGAAACTATAAGACATACGAAAATCTCTTCTTAGGAACCATGTCATCGATTTTAGTAATATGAAAAACTGCATTCATACATTAGAATCCTGAGCGTTAGCGAGGGAATCAAAAGAGCACGAGGTGAAAAATCTTTGCACTCGAGTGCAACACGTAACTTTTCATCCCACCTCAACAAGGAAATGACTAAATGCAAAAAAAAACATTTGCGCATTATTAACAGTTTCAGTCAATTCTGTTGGCGTCAAATATACTTCTTCGTCGCTAGAATCACTCATTTTAGGTTTTTTACTTGTTTTCAAATTTCTTGTACACCATAAAGGTGCCGTGTCTGAGTTTTTAACAAGTTCAAAAAGGTTGTATGATAAATTCGGCACCATGGAGGTAGAAGTAAAAAGGTTTAATGATGTTTTGAATTCACAAACTTAGTGCACACGATGTTCTAAATTCAATTTTACTATATCGTCTAGCGGTCTAGCGGATAAAAACGGCTTTTGCACTCAGATATCGAAGAGCAAAAATACTCTTACCGAGATGGGGGGATGAAAACAATATTATTATTATTATTATCACCTCAATGAGCTCTGGTGACCTTACTCTCCGCAGGAACACAACACTACAAAGTAGTGTTATTTAGCTGCGAGATATGATACCTCTCGTAAGCCTACTTTATGTGTGTTATTTCTCGAAGATTTTACAGTCTCTTCGTTTTCTTTTCAGGAGAGAAACATTCTGGTCAATATATTTATTTACTACGCATTGTTCTACCTCTGCCTAAACACTATCTTTATCACGGTCGCTACTGCTTGCGAAGTCGCTCGAGGTGGCAAGATGAAGTCCAGAATGGCGTTTAAATTGGTATTATCTATTTTATGGAATTGTGGTAAGGAATATGCTGTATAAACAAAATACATGTTGTTCCGTATAAATTAATACTATATTTTTGTACTTTAATATTCACGACATAAAAATATCTTGTGATTATTATGATGCAAACGGATTTATTCTTGGAAAGAGAAAAACAGAATAAATAACATGTTTATTTCTGTGAAGCTCCTTTTGCGAAAATATATTCATAAAAACAAAAACAATAATATTCGGATCAGGTGTAATTTGTTGGTGACTCAAATGATATTTGTTTCATTTATTTTCTCATTTTCAGTGTATTTTTACTTTCTGCTGATCGTAAATAGCTACAGATCTACGCTATGGTGAAGTATACGAAGCATATAAGTGAATTGTATATATTTACAATATTTTTAATAAAGCTCTATAACTTTTATTGATAGTTTTATATAAATTATTATTTTATTTGTTTGTTATATACAGGGTGGTGCCGTTAATACGACAATAAATTAAAACATGGGCTATATTAGTTCATAGAAATGATTTGCTATAATATAACATTGGCAGCATTATTTCATAGAAATACAGTCCATATTTAAATTTTTGGCGTATTGTCGAGACCACCCCGTCTAATATTTTTATTATTATTTACATTACCTACCTGCCAATTGCCTGTGTCAGTAATAGAATATCCATTGAGTCTATTTTGTGAATACTCCGCAGAATAATATTTAAATACGCATAAAATAGAATGGAGTTCATGACCAATACCGTATTGGTCGTGAAGATGCGTAGGCACTCAACCATCAGCTATGCACCTCTGCCTCCTTTCTGTCGACTCACGTCACGGGGTAGGCGACCATTTCCTATTATGGCAGTTTGACCGTTGGCTGTCCCGCCTTGTTAGGGGGGTGTACTGGGGCCCAATCCGGTATGTTGTTTAAATTATGAGTCAAACCCTTCATGTACTACATCCATGTTGCTAGGCTGTGCCCAGCAATGGTACATAGGTAGTCTGTTGTTAACAAATCTCCCATCTCAAAGACTCTTATTTTTCTTACAAGATAACCTTCTGCGTTCTTCTATTCTGTGCTCCACTTTAGATAGCTGAAGACCATCAAAACTCTGGCGCCAATGTTAGTGCACGATATCCGCGGACTTCGCACAACTTCCGAGTGATTTTTCCTGTTACTCCGTCTTATTTGCTCCAAAGTTTCAAGGCAATAAAACTTGTTGAAGGTTGCACAAGGAGGAGTCAATATGTCGGCAGTTTATTGGTTTGTTCGAGAAATACTTTAATATTAGTTTCCGTGAGTGTTTATTTGCTGTCTCATGTTGGTATTACAAATTATCTGGGATAGTTTGGCGAAACTATAATATAATTTACTAGCTAACTTTATAATAATATCTATGTTCTGTAAGAGTTTCTTAAAATATTATTATTTTCTTAATTATTTTCAAAGCACCTGTATTCCTTTTATTTATTTTTTATTTTGTCGTTAAAATAATAATTTTATAAAAAAATATAGATGCACTCCGACGTAACGTCTACCGGCACACGGTGGTAGAAAATAATTTTAAAAACAAAAACTCTACTTTTCTGATATTTACAATGTTGCATATAAAAGCGCGTATTTATAAATATTTGTCTGCAAAATGATAAAATACATACCTATCAAAACAGTCCCCGCGTTCGTAGAAATATGTGCAAATTATGTCGTATTACTCGTGTAACGGCGTGGCCTCGGGAAATTTGCCGCGGCGAATATTGGCGCCTCTATTTGTGCGAATGAAAAGAAATGTATGAAAATAATAGGTTGAAGAAAAAGTTTCTTCGCATTTTTTAAGAAAATTGGAAACATTTTTTAATATAGTTTATTTACATTTAATTAAAGTATGTAGGTACCATTGTGTTCGAAAACTTTTTGCCGTCTTATAGGTAGGGGCATGATCCCATTGCTATAGAAATTTTGGGGCTTCTGATCAAAATACCGCGACAAGTGGTTTTGGCAGTCCTCTCGTGATGTTAACCTGACGCTGCCTAGAGAATTCTGAAGAGAGCGAAACAGGTGGATATCTGAAGGTGCAAGGTCAGGACTATACGGCGAATGCATTAACACCTTCCAGCCAAACTCTCTTAATTTTTGCTGAGTGGCTAAAGCTGTGTGAGGTCTAGCGTTATCATGATGAAAAACCACACCCCTTCTGTTGATTAATTCTGGCCGCTTTCTCTCAACTTCTTGCTTTAATCTCATCAGTTGTTCGCAGTAGAGTTCAGAATCGATGGTCCTGCCTGGTGGTAACAGCTCATAATGAATAATGCCCTTCCAATCCCACCACACACACACAGCATCACCTTGTTGCGAGTTAACCCGGGTTTCGCCACAGTCTGTGAAGCCTGACTGGCCTTTGACCACGACCTTTTTCGCACGTTCTTGTCGTACGTGATCCACTTTTCATCACCAGTTATCAGCTTCTTCAAAAATGGTTCGGTTTCATTACGTCATAATGAAGAATCACAAATGAGTACACGGTTCATTAGGTTTCTTTCAGTGATTTCAGATTTCAGCTCGTGGGGTACCCAAATATCGTGCTTTTTTGTGTACCCATTTTTTTAAATGCGCCATAACTGTTTTGTGGTCAATTCCCAGTTCTTCAGCTACGTCGTAACTACTGATATGCCGATCTTGCTCCAGTTTTTCAAAAATGGCATCAATTTTATCCGTAATAGGGCGACCAGAGCGACGCGCATCTTTGACATCAAAATTCCCGGATTGAAAACGCTTAAACCAAATTTGTGCTATATTTGGTATGGCACCGAAATTATATAATAAATTGCCACAGAAATTTAAAGATAATAGAAATTTTAACCGAAACCTTTGTAAAATTTTGACAGAAAAAGCATATTACTCAGTAAAAGAATATCTCGAAGATAAAAATATTTGATTAACTTTAGATAGTAAATTATGTTTTATTGACCTTAGTAAATAACCATTGACATGAGTACTAAAATTATTGTAGTAGTGAATTTTATTTAAATTTTATTATTATTTTCATTCTAATTATTGTTGTTTGAAATGTCTGGAGAATAGACTATATACGAGTATGTTGTCTTATCCTTAATCATTTAATGAATTGACAGTATTGTTGTATGTTATTATTATTATTTTTTCTTACCACAATTATGTACCAATGTAATATTTGCATGCCTGTTGGTTGAATATGGTCCGGACTATTAATTAATTATTCTATCTTGTATATGTATCTACCCATATTCGCAAATAAATGAATTTGAATTTGAATTTACTCTCACAGACACTGTGCGAAAAAAATTTGCGATGTTTATGGACCTACTTAGTGGTCCATAAACATCGCAAATTTTTTTCGCGGCTTGGGGTGCCATTTTTACCTTTTTTGTAATAAAATTTTAAAATTTCTTCATTAGATTCACTCATCTTGACAGTACGAAAAACAAATGAAAAACACACATTTTCCTAATTTGAATTTGAAATTATCTTTTTTAAAATCTAAACTTTTAATGATACAAAAACCAGCCAGATACAAATAGTGCAGCCAAAGAGATTTTATTACAAGTTCATACATACTATAAAAGACTTTTTCCCCAACCTAATATACTAAGCACGCCAAGCGTAACGGCGACTGACGAGGCGAAAAATCATACAATCTTAATAAATTAATTAAAATTTTATAAATTTTTCATCGTTTTCTTTCTTGATTTGTCTTTCTTACAATACAGTAGGTGTTTTATACGCACAAAATCAAACATGTATTCTTGTTTGAATCGATGTTATAATATTTTCGACTTGTATGAAAAGCCGTGCAACGTAAACGCATTTAAATTTTGATAGGGTTTTAGTCTCCTCTAAAATACTTTGTAGTGAATTAACTATTATGCAAATACTTGCTTTTAAATTTTCTTGCGATACGTTTGTTTGTGTCTGCGACGATAGTGAGGGGCCCTCGTCGAAGGAGGACTCGTTAGGGCGCGACTCGAGCGCACTCGAGGGCGAGCCGCCCGCATTCAGGGCGCAGCACCAAGATAGGTGACGTGCACATGAAAGCACGATCTGCTTATGCGTTTATTTTTGCTTCAAGAAATAGCCCCTTATTACGTCTCCTCAACAATATAAAAATAGGGATGTTAACCTACTAGTAAAAATGTTAGCTTTTCGCATATATATTTCGGAATTATGAGATAAAATAAATAAATATCATTTTTTGTATGATATAGAATTTATGTGGCGTAGATATTTGAAAAAAATAGTGAAATATATATGGTATTCGTTTTTACTCACATTAATTGTAACAACTTTTAGTAATCCAACTATGTAGGTATGTAAACGCATAATCTGGATAGATAGATAGATAACTCTATTTCAAACATACATACACGCACAAAAAATAGAAACAAGAAAAAAATATTTAACAAAAATTTAAACTAAAATATACACAGAAACTAGACTTAAGTATAAAATAAGTAATTAGGTATAAATGTGTGTATAAATGAATGCAGTTCGAAAAAGGACAGAGCTCAGTGCAAGAGCATGCGTTGCCAGCATGGGCAATACTGATTTTCAGCCATAACATAGGTTTTTTTTCTTCGCTAAGTAGCACGTCCACGTATCAGGAAAACGCTCTTAATCGGTGTATATGTTGCCGCTAAAGCCCGAAGTATGATAAAATCTAAGATTTACCGGTAACTCCTTTCATTTACCGGTAGGTGAGGTTAGGTTATTGTTGTGCTTTTGCTGGTAAATCTTAAGATTTACCTCAGACTTTAGCGGTAACATATACAAATAATAATTATAATTGAAAAAAAAAATAGAATAAAATTAATGACAATGTGTGTAATTAAAACGTAAAAAAACAATTCTCACTGCAAAAGAAAAAAATAATAAAAAAACTACCCCTAACTACAAAAAATGACCATTAATTTTCGTCTATAAATGTTTCGACACCTTCCAACTGCTCCTGAAACAAGTAATAAGTTTTTGGCTGAGCATTAAAATCTCCTTACACAAAGTATTTTTAATTTACAATGTTCGTTCACTGTATTTCTACGGCGTTAGAAATAAGCTGGTTATATAGCGCGGGTAATTAAAAATTGATGCTGCGGCGTGGGCGTGCCCTTACGAAGTTCTCAATTAAGACTAGGCCACAGCTGAAATGTTTGTTTATTTATAAATATCTCGATATATTCAATAATCTATAAGAAAGGGTATTGCTATCAAATCAAAAATATCTTTATTGTTATGTTATGTATTATTTAGTACATGGGTTTGGGACCCTCCCATATCCTCTTTATAATTCCTAACTTCATAATTTATAATTTATTTATTGCATCAAGAGGTGTCATGTGGTGTATCTAGGTGTTTCATCATATCGAATTCCATCATATGAACGCCCTAAAGGCACCACATTGACATGGTCACAAATAATAACAAAGAATGTCAAATTCAATATTTAAATATGATTTAATAATTCTATCCCATAGTGCGATCTTTTTTCGGTAGGAATCCTTAAATACTTTGGTTGTTGGTATTTTTAATAGATTCTGAGAATATGTCATTTTGATCCTACCAGTTTTTCTAATTAACATGAAAGAAATAATTTGTGCTAATATTTTCGATGATGGTTAGGAAGATAAAACGGCAGTAGGCAGAGCACATACCACGTAGAACAGACAGCCGATGTGGCGATAAAGTGAAGTAGGATGGTCAGGGTCGCGGGGAGCCATTGGATGAAAATTGCAGACCCTTGCGTTTAAGACGATTAAGTCCCCTAATAAGTTTTACAGATTAACATTCACATTTGATAATAATTAAATTATTATACCTTTTTTTTTTTTTTTTTTTTTATACAACTAGATGACAAACAAGCTGACGGCCCACCTGGTGGTAAGCGGTTACCGCCGCCTATAGACACCTGCAATAACAAGTAAACGCACTTGATATTGCAGGTGCGTTGTCATCCTGAGGCCTAAGATGAAATGCCGTCCATGCCCAGTAATTACACTGGCTACCTTTCCATTCAATCCGAAACACAGCGCACTGTTTCACGGTTGAAATAAGAAAGGCGGTGGTACCTACCCAGGCGACCCTACATATGAGTCTACCACCTAGTAAAACCTATTTCCATCTTTTAAACTTTATATTCTAACGCCACTCGTATTCACGCACACATTCGCAGCTTGTTTGGACACTGGGTGACCACAAGTAAAGCGATTGTCATCCGTATTCGCGATGTTGATGTGCGATAGGACGAATTCTTTGGCCACACTTGTCGCGACAACGCAAATCTTCGCGTTATCGCGATAATGTAACCGTAGCATTAGCGATTAAAGTGTGGCCCCACGGTAAAGAAGAAAACTAAACCCATTCTTTACTTGTACGAGTAGCACAATTCTCCGAGGACCCGTAATTCCAAGCACAAGCGCAGTGTGAACTAAAAGTTACAGCGATAAATAATATTAAGCTTTAATTTACGGATTATTCTCGAAGTCCCCAAAGACTCGCCCCTAGCGGCATGGAGTCCGAACATTGTCAAACTGTTGTTGAGTTTTATTAGGATTATCTATCTAAGCATCTTAAGAAAATGAATCTCAAATTTTTTTTTATTTTATTTACAATTAGATGACGCCTATAGCCACCTGCAATAACAAGGAAAACATCGCTTATTGTTGCAGGTGCGTTGTCATTACATGAAATGCCTTTTAGTGCCCAGCAATAATCCTGGATCTAAATCAACGCCTATTATAGAGGTATATTGGTATTCATGTTTTGTTCTTGTTTGGACAAGTACAAATCAATAATAGGACTGCTTACGGTGTTAAGCGTACAGTGTTAAGCAAATAAACGATTATGATTATGATTATGATTACGGTATCTTTCCTTTTAATCCGAAACACAGCGAACTGTTATACGGTCGAAATAGGAAAGGCGGTGGTACCTACCCAGGCGACCCTACGCACGGGCCTACCGCCTAGTGCTTAGTATATACGCGACTAGAAAAGAGCGATATCGCATAGATACCGTCGAGCACACATCAAAAGGGGCTCGTTACTCACTAGTTGTCGCCATAGCACCTTGGGCACTACTCACGCGTTGTTACCGTAGCCTATAGACTCTCGTAGCTCCTTGGGCACTACTCACGCGTTGTTACTATAGCCTATAATCGCTCGAAGCACCTTGGGCACTACTTACGCGTTGTCATCGTACTATAGATGCTCGTAGCACCTTGAGCACTACTCACGTATTGTCACCGTAGCTTATACACGCTCGTTGCACCTCGGGCACTTCCCACGCGTTACAGAGCCTATAAAAATCTAGAGAAAACGTTATATTGACAGCTTAGAAGACGAGTCACCCGTATTCCCAATATGAAACAAAGTACAATCTTTAATGTACATCAATCGTTAACCTTGAGACCGCCCTTATTCCGTTCGCAATAGTGGTGGCTTTCGAAGTTTAACTGTTACACTTTAAATGCTGTGGTCTGTACCTGCTACAAAACTAGTGTTTTTCAGCTTTTTCAAGGTGGAGATGCTACTCCAATGGGGGCCCAAGATTCAAGTGATATAAATACCCATTATGCCAGCAGTTGGTTGTATACAGCTAGGCTACTGATAACGAAGTTGATCGACTGATAAACAATTATCAAGAAAAGCTTTGAATGAAATAATGAAGAAATGAAAATGAATGAATGAGAATTAATGAATGAAGATGTTGACAAAGTTGTTGCTGTTGAAGGAATATTTATTTATTTTATGTTGAATGTTTTCGATCTAACGATTTCAGTAATTATTATTATCTATCAAACTCCATCAAGAAATGTTAACCATTTCAATGAGTTTGTGTTCAGAGTTTGGGAAATTTTAGAGGTTTGTGTTCAGAGTTTGGGAAATTTTAGAGTTAACAGCTATGGAGGTAATGACCCGATATATAATCTACAACCAAGTGAGCCTGTTTCATTTTACAGTTGAACAACTCAACCAAGTTACGTTCTGGTTTCCAAAGTCGTTCGTCGAGTCTCAACTCCTAACGCGTTCAATGAGACATCGTAACAATCTAAAGGCAGTCTTTGATTGCTGTCTAATAGTTTTCTGAGCGAAATAGCAAATATGAAATCTTGTAGTTTCCCCATGTCCTTCTGTATGTCACAGTTAATTTATTTAGGTACGACATGACCTTTGACTGAAACATGAGTAGGGTAGGTAGGGATACAGCTTGTTTAAAATATGGGCTAAATTAGTTCATAAAAATGGTTTGCCACATTCAAAAACATCTTGTTCATTTGATAATTTCATGATATTTCTATGATGCAGCCAATGTTATATTATTTGACGACCGGTTGGCCGAGTGGTCTGTGCCCCTTGCTATACAGGCTACACGGTTAGAGGTCCCGGGTTCGAATCCCGATAGGAGCAAATGTTTGTTTGTTTACGAGTCATGGATGTTTATATGTTCATTTATAATATTATATACATATTATTATCATTATTTATCCGTTATCCATAACACAAACTCTTATTGATGGTAACTTTGAGCGTGAGTGTATGAATATATAAAATTATTTCATACAAATGTCATGAAATTATCAAACGAATAAGATTTTTTTGAAAGTGACAAACCATTTCTATGAACTAATATAGCCCATGTTTCAATTTATTGTCGGATTGAGGGCACCATCCTGTATAACAAATGCGAATGTAACTCTGTCTGTGTGATACCTTTTGATGCTCAAACAGCTGAAGCGATTTAGATGAAATTTTGTATGAAGATAGTTTGGGAAACTGAGAAGGGCTTAGGATTATTTTTGGAGCGATTAACGAGCCGCGGGGGCATTACTAATGATAAAATAAAGTTTACAAAACATATACCAGTTACTTAGTTACTCAATTTACAGGCTTAAATACTGTGGTTGGTTTACTCCACAATTCCAAGTTATATAAGCCTTGAAGCAAATTATATAGGCTTATAACCAACTTTTCGACTTGTCAGATCTTAAAATTTCAACGGGCTGACTTCAGGAACTCGATCCGCTGTTGGTTGTGTTTTCCCGTTAACGTAAGCTAATTTGGTACGAAAATGACTACTTTATTCCCAGATGACAAACAAGCTGACGGCCCGCCTGATGGTAAGCGGTTACCGCCGCCTTTAGACACCTGCAATAACAAGGAAAAATCACTAGTTATTGCAGGTGCGCTGTCATCCTGAAGACTAAGATGAAATGCCGTCCATGCCCAGTAATTACACTGTACCTTTACCTTCAATTCGAAACCCAGCGAACTGTTTCACGGCTGGAATAAGAATGGCGGCGGTACCTACCCAGACGACCCTACGGGGTTACCACCTAGTAAAACGATGGTTGATAAAGTTGATGGTTTTAGTGAGTACATAGTCGGAGAGTCTCACATAAACTAGTTGTGGCCTCCTGCCACGAAAGGGTAGCTCTATAAATAATTATAACAATAATAATAATTTATTTATTTCAGACAAGTCCATACATTGTTAGTAATATTCAATACTTATAGACTATGTTAGTAATTCTATGCATGTAAATGTAATGTAATTTTTCATCTTGCCGAGGCATGGGTCATGTGTGTAGTAACCCAATGTCTCAGCATCAGACCATCACAGCGGTCTGCAATCACAGCCAGAAGATGTTGGTGCTGCAGCGGAGTCTGTGCATTAACGCGGCAATACTGTTGCGTATTATGACATAAAAATGTTGTATGCGAGCCTCTATGCTATTCCATCCAAAAATAGGTAAGTATACTTCATCATGATCATAATATCAACTGCTAAACAAAAGCCTCTATAGATTTCCAAGCAGAACGGTTCTGCTCCGCCTGCATCCAACAGCTCCTTGCGACCATTGCATCGCTTTTCAGTATATGGACGCCGTGTAAGAACTTTAACGCGGCGGTCCGTATGACGTATGCTATGTGCCCTGCCCACAGCCACTTTAACTTGCTTATTCTCTATATCAGTGTCTTTTAAGCTTACAAAAGACACTGACATAGAATTAGCAAGTTAAAGTGGATGTGGCAGTTTGACGAAAATCATGGGCCTTATTAAACCAAAAAAAACAAAAAGTGAAATAATATCGGAACGTCTCAGTCGAATATACATACATGGTGGTGCGGTCAATACGACAATTAATTAAAACATGGGCTATAATAGTTCATAGAAATGGTTTGCCACTTTCAGAAACATCTTAATCATTTGATAATTTCATGATATTTCTATGAAAAACCTAGAAACGTATAAGACAAAAATGACTATAAACATGACTCGTAAACAAATGCTCGTACTCATAATACAAACATTTGCTCCTACTTGCATTTTTGTTCCAAAGTTTAATTTTTGCCATACATACAAGACACCATTAATTTTATTTACTTATTACTTTTAATTCCACTGCTGTTACATTGTTGTAATAGAGACGTATTTTTTGTTGAAATATATAGCAAGCCAATAATAAAACGGCGTTGAAAGTAACATCCACAATAGGAATCAAAACCTACTTCGAAACGTGTGGGCTCCATAGAGAAACTTATTCATGGATGCGACATACGATAACATTGTAATTAAAAGCCCTGTAGTTAACTGTTCACCGTCCTAACAAAACATATCTAATCAAAGAAACTGATTGAGCACCCAATAGGTATGTGTATTTTAGGAGGAGCTCGGTGGTGTAGTGATTTAGCGCTCTGGTTTCGATTACGGAAATAAAGCAACTTTAACCATGGTCGACCCCGAGATGGGTCAATCAAATTATTTGTTATTTATTTATGTATAATGAGAATTTTCAATGTTTCAATATCTTTTAAGTTTTGGTGTCTTAAATACAGATGATTTTCACACAGTATGACGGCACCATCGGTGGTAGGCCCGTATGTAGGGTCGTCTGGGTAGGTACCACCGCCTTTCTTATTTCAGCCGTGAAACAGTTTGCTGTGGTTCGGATTGAAGGGAAAGGTAGCCAGTGTAATTACTGGGCATGGACGGCATTTCATCTTAGGCCTTAGGATTACAACGCACCTGCAATATCAAGTGATTTTTTCTTGTTATTGCAATAGGCGGCGGTAACCGTTTACCATTAGGTGGGCCGTCAGCTTGTTTGTCATCTAATAGTATAAAAAAAACCAGCGACGTGACGTAAATTAGCTAAATAAGTTGATTTTCAACAGTGGTCAGTCTTATGTTTTGTATACACTTTTGACTTTAACGTCTGCCGACTATCTTACCGGACATACAAGGTTCAAGTCCGGACAGATAATTGTTGTTTGTGTTGGATGAACATGAACAACCATTTGTTGTTATTGTTACATATAATTTGTGTAATCATATGATATTGGGATAAACATATTTTTCCCTTCCAGTAAAGCTCTATGTTTACAAACTTCTCGGGAATTTCGTATTTACATTATCTTCAAACAACTTGAGATAGCTGTGTACTATAAATAAATGCTTGCTTCAAATTTGACGCAAATGTTTTAGCGACGCTTTATGTTATTTGATATTGACTATTAACTCGTACAAAATTTTGATTAAATAGACATAATTAAAAGATATATGAGGAGCTCAGTGGTAGTGTATTGAACGCTCTGGTTTCGATTACGAAAACAAAGCAACTTTCGCCGTGGTCGATTCCGGGATGGGTCGACTATTATTTGCAATATCGAGCACCTCCGTGCTTTGGAAGGCACGCTCAGCCGTTCCTGTGGTTACTGCAACCGCTTTAACCCAACCCGCAGCGGGCCAGCGTGGTGGTGTTATGGCCTTATGGCCCAAGCTCCTCATCTGTTTCTCTTATGTAAAGAAGGCCTGTACCCAGCAGTGGGACGTATATAGGCTGGTGATGAAAGGATATGATATGGTAGCGATGGGCGATTTTGAGATGCTATAACAGTCGAAAGAATCGCAGTCGTCATAATAACGGGTGTGAGGAGAGAGCTATCGAAATCATCTGCATTCGATTTCGATAGCTCTCTCCTCACACCCGTGGCAGCGATGATGTCCCTAAGCACGACTTGTTGAAAAAATATTGAAATCGAGGAAAAAAACAGCTGTTTCATACTAAAGTATAATACTCGACCTGTTTGTATGGAACAGTGGAATTTTTTTTGGCCATTTCAAATTTATTTCTTCACCCAATTAATGCGGTGACAAAAATATAAAATTGGAAATTTTATGTAACCCCCGGCCTTATTAATCATCTATCTAACACCTCCTCATTGAGACTATTCATAAGAGCTATATCTGCTGTAAGTTTCTGAAGAATTTGGAATCACACAGACTTTTCGATGGATCAGCTCAAGGTTAGTATGTCATGGGAATATCACCGAAGTGACAGTACACCAAATACACATGTCGTTATTATATTTTAATTACTTAGTACACCAAATTTCAAATCAATCAATCAATCGGATTTGTGAAAGTTAGTAAAACCCTTTTATCATGTAGAATTGTAGAAAATGATCTTCATAGATTATAGCTAAGAACCATCGTATTCACGTCAGCTTTCAAACAAAAACAACTGAATCAAAATTAGTCCATTATTTTGGAAGCTACGATGCCACAGACAGACACACAGATACACAGACAGACACGACACACTTATAACATCCCTCTTTTTTCGTCGGGGATTAAAAATTGCTCGTATTAGCTGGGTGCGGACTGTTTTACAGACGGAACGCCGATCGGCGCGAGCCGTACCTCGTTGGGATATAAAATAAGCGACGATAGGTACGCGTTTCCGCACCGAGTAATGGATTTGGTAACATTGTAAAACCCATGTTTTTAACCCTCAACGAGAAAAGAGGGGTGTTATAAGTTTGACGTTTGCTGTGTATCTGTGTAGGTATCTGTGTATTTGTGTGTCTGTCTGTGACATCGTAGCGCCTAAACGAATCGACCGATTTTGATTCGGTTTTTTTTTGTTTGAGAGCTGACGTAACTAGGATTGTTCTTAGCTATAATTCATGAAGATCAGTTCAGGCGTTTGATGACTATCAGCTCATTTTCTACATGATAAAGGGTTTTAACTTTTACAGATCCTATTGATTTGAAATTTGGTGTACTGTCACTTTGGTGACATTCCCATGACATGCTAACCTTGAGCTGATCCTCTACCATCAAAAAGTCTGCGGGATCCTTAATTCTTGAGAAACTTACAGCAAATATAGCGTGTTTGGGCTCTTATGAAGTCTCAATGAGATGGTGTTAGATAGATGATTAATGAGGCCGGGGGTTACTTGTAAAAAAAAAATTATTATAATTTATTGTTGTATTGACGGCACCACCCTGTACCTATGTGTTAACCCATCTGTGGTCTAGTGGCTGGGACCATCTTTCTCATATCTAGAAGTCCGGAGTACAATTTCCGTGTGGGCAGAAATTTTTTGCTCGGTTTGGTTGCTGGAAGGGGTTTTCTACCACCATCTTATCTAAGTCTGCCGCCAAACCAATAATGTTAGCAGCATTGTTAGAGGAAAGATAGCCAGTCTCTCTGTGGTCGAGGAATCCGGGTGTACCCCGCTTCCATCTTAAACCTTATCGTCACTTATCTTCAGGTGAGATGAAGGCTACGAGTTTTCCCGATGAGAAAACATATATATATATATATCTACAGAGCATGAAAGGACACGTTTGAATGATCGTTCCGTTACTGCGAGTGACGCAGCAGTACCGTGTAGGTGAGCCTTATGACCATAAGTAATGAAAGCCTTTTGATTTAATTTTCGCCACCATTAAATTAATTTCCCACAAAGCTCAGTAATACCTCGCCCTTTAGTATCTCGCTCTTCCAGTATTAATACATTTCCGAGAAAATTATCATTGTATGTCTGAGTAAGTAAATGCGTATTCCGCTTATATTTTGGTATTGTTTGACATCGTTTCAGTGATTATGAAGCCATTTGAGTCTACTAGACATTACCTTTTTTATTTTTAAGTTATCAAACAAGATTAGTAACGAAAAGCATAGTTTGGCATAGACTGCCAAAAGACTTCCACGAGATGTGTTAATTATAACCTTACCTACTTATACAATCAGCAGGTCAGTGATTCTGCCATGTATCCTAATGATGTATGAATGAATAGTGTGATATCACCATTTCAAAAGAAAATTCATAGTAACAATCACAAATAAAGAAAGAGAGTTATTAAAAAAAAATCTCCAGGCGGGAATCGAACCCGCGTCTCATCATACATTTTTTCATCGTTTTCTTTTTTTTTTGCTAGTGTTATAATATAATAGGCGTTTGAACGCGTCGAAAACATTAAAATGTGAGAAAGTTCATCATCGTCATTTCAATCGAAAAACGTCCACCTGGACAATAATGCTTTCCCTAACGATGTCTCCAGCAGGTACTTACGACCTTCTCCAGATTGTCGGTCCACCTTGTAAGAGCCTGCCCACGCTGCTTCTTACGGTTCCTGGCAGCCACTATTGAACCTTACGATTTGATGTAGGTATTATGGATAAACGAACGTATATTGAAAATATAAATTAGCAATAAATTAACAACAAAAATGTTTAACCTTGAACAAATGTTAGAACTTATCAGACAACCAGTCCTATTTAAAAAGCATTTTTTTTATACCACTAAGGTGGCAATCAAGCATACGGCCCACCTGATGGTAAGCGGTTACCGTAGCCTATGGACGCTTGCAACACCAGGGGCACATTTGCGCGTTGCCGACCCTGTAAAAACCTTTTCATACCCTTTTTGAAGAACCCCATGCTGTACTCATTCGAGAAAACCTCTGCAGGGTGGTCATTCCACAACCTGAGCATACGCGGGGGTAAGTTTCTCTGAAACCGCACAGTTCGAGACCATTTTAGATCCTACGTGTGAGGATGAATACCCTGCCGATGGCGAGCGGTGCGATGGTAGAAAGAGGCCGTGGGCATCATGTCAAATAATTCCTCAGAACACACTCCGTTATACAAACGGTAGAACACACATAAGGAAGCAAAATCTCTCCTTAGGTTTAATGATTCAATACCGCTTGTGAGCTCGGGATCGTCGACAATTCTCATAGCGCGTCTTTGAACTGCGTCAAACGGTCCAAGCTGGTATCTAGCTGCTTCCACCCATAGGTAGCAGCAGTATTCCATATGGGGTCTGACTTGAGACTTACACAGTAACAGTCTTTGTCACGAAGAGAAGTACCGCCGCGCTTTATTGAGCACACCAAATTTCTTACATGCTAGCTTGACTTTATCGTCTGAATGACCGCGCAACTGCAAGTCACTAGAGATATCGCCACCAAGGATCCCGATACTCTTAGGGATGGAAAGGGGTGTGTCAAGGAATTTTGAAGACACAGCGAATGTGGTTTTTTAGTGGTGAACGCAGAGACTTGTGTCTTAGTGGGGTTAAATTGGACGGAAGTTTGGTCGTCCCTAATCGGAGACTCTGATTAGAGAACTCTTGATTTCAGACAAAAGTCGACCGCGACTTTTTTCCACTGTAGACCGAGGGGTATTGGGGGTGGAGACGCCTACTATACAGTACTGTCATCCGCATAGCAATGCAGCCCGCCAATAGACAGCATGCCATTGACATGTAGAAGAAGCCTTGCGGGACGCCAGCGTTGATGTCCATGCTATCAGGGCAACTGCAATCGACGACAGCTCTTATGCATCTGCCGGGCAAAAAGCTAGCGACCCATTTGCGGAGCCCCTCGGGTAGCCCGTAAGTTGGTCACTTCGAAAGAAGACCCCTGTACCAGACCCGATCGAACGCATTCGCTACATCTAGGCTAACAGCCAATGCCTCACCTTGACTCTCATTGGCAAGACCCCGACGGTGTGTTAGGTACACTGGGAGATCACCCGTCGAGCGATTGTGTCGAAAGCCATATCGGCGATCGCTGATTAGGTCGTGATCTTCTAGGTACTTGAGGAGTTGCGTATTTATGATACGCTCCATCACCTTTGAGAGAAGGGAGGTTATAGCAATTGACCTGTAATTCGATGGGTCTGATCTATCGTCCTTTTTGGGCACAGGGTGCACATGGGCAGTCTTTCACGAAGATGGAACTTGCTTGGTGAAGTACGAAAGCACGAAAAGACGCGTCAATATAGGACACAACTCAGGAGCACACTGCTTCAGCACCACTGTCGGTATACCGTCTGGCCCGCTCGACTTATAAATATCCAGAGTTAACAACTCACGCCGTACCTTTCGTTGCGTAATGGAGATCTCAGGCATAGAGTTGCCGCACCAGGGGATGGTAGGTGGTACAGCACCTCCATCATTCAAAATCGAGTTCGGGACAACGAGAGCACCCAGTAAATCGGCTTTCTCTTTAGCGCTGTGGGCCAAGTTCCCGTCAGTAACTAGAAAGCATGACTCCCAGAAGCCGAGCGACCAGAAAGCATGACTCCCAGAAGGGCATTTTGCAAGCTGATCGCTAATTCTGCCGACGAAATGGAGATTCGCTCCGAAATCGAATTTTCGATTTTTATTCCATTCCTCAATTTCAAAATCAAACACAGTTATACGCCTAAATAAAACAAACAACAAATCTCGTGTAACCTTTGACCCATGCAGTGCAAAATCTTTTTAGAGCGGACAAAATAAACATACAATCGGGTGAGTAAACGCTTTGTATTTGTCGAACACGTGTCAGGCGCGAACATTATTGCAACAATGTAGACTTAAAAACAATAGATATTATTTTATTATAAGCTTCTACATTTGTGTCAAGACATTACGTTGCTTATCTTATATCAGCTATACAGAGTGGTACCGTCAATACGGTAATAAATTAAAACAAAAAATTTCAAGTTTTTGGAGTGCCTACAGTAAAGAAACAAGCTACTAACATTATTGTGTCACGATTTACGAGATAGAGACAGTGAATTGATGACTCCGAAGAACGGCACGCGTGCTCTTGAGTATGAAGGGTGAAGGTAGGATTAGGTCAAACAGCTCTTCAGTACATCCCGAATATACAAAATGGTGCCGTCAATACGACAATAAATTAAAACATGGGCTGTATAAGTTTATAGAAATGGTTTGCTACTTTCAAAAACATCTTATTCATTTGATGATTTCACGACATTTATATGAAATAATATAACATAGCCTGTAATTCTTCATAGAACTGTCATTGCCGGTCTTTGGAGACATCAATTCACTGTCTCTACCTCAAAAATCGTGACACAATAATGTTAGTAACTCGTTTCTTCACTGTAGACACTTCAAAAACTTGAAATTTTGCCAACATAAAATTAAAATTTGTTCCCACTTTTTAACCGACTTCAAAAAAGGAGGAGGTTATCAATTCGTCTGTATGTTTATATATATATATATATATTGTTTGTTACCTCAGAACTTTTGACTGGGTGAACCGATATTGATGATTGTTTTTTTGATCGATGCGGAATAGTTCCCATTTGGTCCCATTTTTGAAAATCCCTTGGGTAGTTTGGTTTTTAATTCAAAAAAACTGGAAAAATTAAGTCGTCTACATATGCGAAATTGCGGATTTTTGCTTTCCTATGAATTTTTAGTGTAATGATACGATAGTAGAAATCAATAGAAGCTCACGGTCACCCATCTAGATTTGACCTTCAAAAGTTATCACTAAAAATTTCATTACATGGGTTCAAAAGGCCTCTTTTGAACCCATGTAATGAAGGCACCTCACGGCAAAGGCAGGCGGTGGTGGCTAGTGCATTTTATTACTGCTGCACTAGCTGTCTTCGCATATTATGTACTCTTAGAAGAAGTCATTTAGCGTACTTTGCATGATAAAAAAATACATAAGTGATACTTGCCACAAACGAAATCACTAAATTTATGTAATTTAGATTAGATTTAGATTTATGCTAGATAATAGGTGTGAGTGTATAAATATTAAATATTATAATATATTAAATATTATATTATAATGTGGGTCCGCTCTGACGACTGAGCTACCCAGGAGTTGGGATAGCCCAATTTTTTTATAGCCTAGATATTTTTCGACTAAATTTAGATTTAGGTTTTGCGTTTATCTAGTATTTCATAAGTCTATGGAACAAACACACGACAAAAATGTATATTCCCATTTCTAAAATTGAATTGTTTCAGTCCGCGTCGCAGTCGAATTGTAAATCGCGATAATAATCAACAAGTACTTATTGTACCAAATCAAGAACGTCAAGACGACATCCAAAGATATTCCAGTAATTGTATTGAGAATATCTATTCCATAATCATTATCGATTATTGAAGAGCTCTTAGTTCTGAGATTCGATAAATTTAGACAGCCGATAAATTTAATTAGTTTCTAAAATTTCCATTAAATTAATACAGTAACGTTTTACTGTTCAAATAAATTGACTATTAGGTTTAAGTTTGAGATTGTCGTAACTAAAGACATGGTGATCTCTCAATACTCAATATATTTATTGCACTCCACAATGTATAGTAGGTGTTACATTATTATAATTAGATCATCATGGACCCTGTCGGGCACGGCAACTTAAGACGAGAGGAACACTTATTTATAATATGATATTACACATATTATTATTATTATTTCAAAAATATTATTATTAAATTGTTAATTATAATTGTTACAATTTATTCAATTTTATTAATATGTAGGTACTAGTATATTTGAGTAAATATAGAGGAAATTAAAAAATTATAATGTAGTGGATTTATTATTTTATTTTATATATTATCATTTAAATAATTATTTAAGCTATAGTAATGCTTGCCAAGCAATAGCTGTTTTATTTGTTTCACAAAGTCGAGCACCTTGTGTATATTTTTGATTGATTGTGGCAATTTATTATAAATTTACCAGCCTATTCTCATCATCATCACCAGCCTATATACGTCCCACTGCTGGGCACAGGCCTTCCTACATGGGAGAAAGACTATTCAATGATTTTCGTTTATCATTTTTCAGTTTTCAGGAGAAAACAGAAATGAAATGTATTTACTTCGCTTGGAGAGGAATCATCAATTGGGTAAAAGATGGGACTTCAAAACGAGACTGCGAACTATAACCTATTGAAAGTTCCAGAGCCATTATAATATAATATAATTACAGTGTGGGCCCTGTAACCGCCTCTGTGGTCAAATGGTTGAGACCACTTGCCTCAAATCTAGGGGTCCGGGGTTCAATTCCCATGGAGGTAGAAATTTTATGCTTGGTTTGGTTGGTGGTAGGACTTTTTGTAAGTCCGCCTGGCTAGCTACCACCATCTTACCTAAGTCTGCCGCCATAACAATCATGTTACCAGCATTGTTGTGTCCGGCAGTTGGAGGTAAGATAGCCAGTTCCTCTGTGGTTCCTCGGCCTTATCTTCACTTACCATCAGGTGATAATTACTGGGCATGGACGGCATTTCACCTTAGGCCTCAGGGTGACAACGCACCTGCATTATCAAGTGATTTTTCCTTGTTATTGCAGGTGTCTATAGGCGGCGGTGACCGCCTACCACCAGGTGGGCCGTCAGCTTATTTATCATATAGTTGAAAAAAAAGGGGAGATGAAGGCCAAGTGTTACCCCGTTAAGGATAAAAAAATCTAAAGCAAAAAATAGAAACAGAGATTCCTTAAAGTATCCACAATTATTACAAAGTGGTCCTAAAGTTCCAAAGTTCATAAATTAGCCTGTATAATACAAATAATTAGTTTTAATTAACAAGACACAACATACTTAAATATTATTAACATAAAAATTCTATTATTACATGAATAGTTAAGATTCAATTGAGAATGCGTCTGACTTTACTTAGCCATTCAGTAAATTTCATGAGGCGAAAACATCTCTGTGTACATACGGGCATTGGGTCGTAGCAACACCGTTCGTAGCACAATCGTAGCGGGTTGCGTTACATGTCTACGTCGTAGCACGTAGCTTTTTGCGCTGAAAAGTTTATAAGAAATGATTGATTTCTTTATCGTCGTATTTCTGATTGGACGTATTCTTGTTTAGGTACATTCCTTTTTGGACGTATTCCGTTTTGAAACTTAGGGCTAAGAAAGTATCGATTGTTTTCACAAAACATCTAATAAGTTAATGCGACCGTTTTCGACATTTCTCTCTATCTCTGTTAGATAGACAGAGATAAATGTCGGTAAGAGATACAAGGCTACGGAATGGTTGGGGAAAATGAGTCTAGTTTACAGTTTTGCGGCCAAAGATTCATTCTAAACTTGCACTACGAACATGGATATAATGATCGACTAAAATTGACATTACAACTCGCTAAAAAGGTTTTAGTCGAGTTGTAAGATCAAACTTTGCTTTCAAGAGAGGTGGAACACTAGTGGTATTTATGACCTTCATCTTACAGAAGATCGCAGCTACATAACAGTACTTAGTACTGGGGTAGCAGCACCTTACAGAAGACCGCAGCTAAATAACAGTACTTAGTACTGGGGTAGCAGCACCTTACAGAAGACCGCAGCTAAATAACACTACTTAGTATTGGGGTAGCAGCACCTTACAGAAGATCGCAGCTAAATAACACTACTTAGTACTGAGGTAGCAGCACCTTACAGAAGATCGCAGCTAAATAACACTACTTAGTACTGGGGTGGCAGCAACTAACAAAAGATCGCAGATAAATAACACTACTTAGTACTGAGGTAGCAGCTCCTTACAGAAGATGGCAGCTAAATAACACTACTTAGTACTGGGGTAGCAGCACCTTACAGAAGATCGCAGCTTAACACTACTTAGTACTGGGGTAGCAGCACCTTACAGAAGATTGCGGCTAAATAACACTACTTAGTACTGGGGTAGCAGCACCTTACAGAAGATCGCAGCTAAATAACACTACTTAGTACTGGGGTAGCAGCACCTTACAGAAGATCGCGGCTAAATAACACTACTTAGTACTGGGGTAGCAGCACCTTACAGAAGATCGCAGCTAAATAACACTACTTAGTACTGGGGTAGCAGCACCTTACAGAAGATCGCAGCTAAATAACATTACTTTGTAGCGGTGTATTCCTGCCGTAAGGTCGCCAGAGCTCGCTAAGAAATCGTAACAGGATGGGTCTCATATACTGTCAATACAACGCTTACATTTGATTATTACATGGTAGGCAATGCGTAAGTAGTGCCCAAGGTGCTACGAGCGTCTAGAGGCTACGGTGACAACACGTGAGTAGTGCCCAAGTTGCTACGAGCGTCTATAGGCTAACGTCGCGTCACTTGTGCCCAAGGTGCTACGAGCATCTATAGGCTATGATCGCGTCAATTTTTCCAAGATGCTACGAGCGCCTATAGGCTATACGGTCGCGTGAGTAGTGCCCAAGGTGCTACGACCGTCTAAAGGCTACAGTAACAACTCGTGAGTAATGCCCAAGGTGCTACGAGCGTCTATAGGCTGCGGTAACCGCTTACAATACGCTTGTTTACCACCATTGATATAAATGTTGCTATAAAAACGATAAAAAGGATAGAAAGCGGTGAAGAAATTAGTAGGTTATACCTAGTGCTCCGGTGGTGTAGTGGTAATCGCGTCTGGACGGACATCAGGAGACGCGGGTTCAATTCGCGCCTATTTTTTTCATCGTTTCCTTTCTTTCTTTGTAATTGTTACAATTCTTAATGTTGTCTCAAAAGCCTATTAGGAAATGACCTTAGTGTTACGTATGATCGTCCTTAGATATTCAAGGTCAATGGCCGCGAAAATCGGTTTTTTGGAAATATTGCCTCGAATCGCATTGTTTAAAATCTTCTACAAATTTAGTCTTAGGTAAAGCGGACCGCTCATTCATACTTGCGCTATTGAAAGGTCAATCGCGAATCCCTGTCGTTCCTAATACGGTTTATGTGTCCGACTGACTCATCCGGTATCGACCAAGGCGAAAGTTTCACAAAGCTCACCAATTTCAGATACCTGTATTAAATATGAAAATATACTTAAAAATAGAACTATGGTTATTTATCACAAACAATACTAATCTCGTTCGGTACATTTTACGTCGGAGCCTTACCTCTGCGGTCAGATCACTTGATGAGAAATAAATGGGCCGACATCGGGCCTCCCATCATGTACAGCCAGCATGGAAACGATGTTCGTATACTTTATTGTAAACTAAACAAATATTATTGAATCATTTTACAAAGTAAGATCATAATATACACAAGCAAGTTTATCTAGTATAGCTGAAAAACGGGCAAACAGATTATGTACTTTTATGAACAGTCTCTAGTAAAAACATTGGAAATTTTCGCATCGTTATCATTCGTCAGCTTTGGTATGAAAGGACTGAAAATGTACAGCTACCCCCCAGGACGAAGAACAAGTATACTTCTGAGAATATTATAAGACAAAAATTATAATTTTATATGCCTGCATTTAAATAAAAAATAACATTTCATTCTGGTTAAAAAATAGCTACTCAGAGATGTAATATTCGATTTAAAAAAAGTGACACTTGTCAGAAAAAGTAAAAACGTCAATGGCCTTATTCTGGAGAACACATGCTAAGTCTATAAATTTAAGTTCAGTGCATTTCTTTCTCTCAAAAGGAATACGAAAAGGATGGCTGTCATATAATTTGACATTTAGAAACGTGCGTTCAATTTTTTACCTCATTGAACGTGATAAAATGCAGTGTTTAGGAGGCACCTCCGTACATGCCGTCTAAAATTGTCTATGGTTTCTTTGAAATCTATCTAAATATAATTGACAGCTCTAAATATTTTGCCAACAGAATGTCCTTAATCTACCCATTCGTAACTAGTTTGCGATTTTAATAGTAAGAAAGAAATCAGTACCTACCACGAAATCGACTACGCCGACGTAGCGCCTGTTGATGGCTATAGAGATTGGGTCTTTTGTTCCCCAATACCCTTTAGTCACCTTTCTTACTACAGTCAAGGAAAGAAACGAGGTGGCTAATTTCAAAGTACAATACTATACACTATACATATCGGTTTGTACTTAGAATTTAGCCAACTAGTTTCTTTATGACATGTATTATTTGGGCAAGTACCTAATTTTCGGAGGTGCGATTCAGACTGGGTAGCAACTTAAAGCTGTTAGATGGCCTGATATACAGGGTGGTGCCGTCAATACGACAATAAATTGAAACATAGGCTATATTAGTTCATATAAATGGTTTGCCACTATCAAAAACATCTTATTCGTTTGATAATTTCATGACATTTGTATGAAATAATCAAACATTGGCTGCATTATTTCATAGAAAGGCCATGACATTATCAAAAGAATAAAATGTTTTTGAAAGTGGAAAACCATTTCTGTGGACTGTTATAGCCCATATTTTAATTTATTGTCGTATTGACGGCACCACCCTGTATAACCTTCAGATTCATACGATTTTCTGATCCCTGAACTAATAAAAAAAATCCCACGGTTCGACGCAGATTTAAATATAGTTATCTGTATTCATTTTGTTTGCCTACGGTACCAGAATACATTATCCACAAAGGTTGGGCCAGTATGTTTGTACAAAAAAATCTTTATAAGCCAAGCATTGTGGGCTCGGCGAATGTCATCCTACTTGATTTACGGGGTAATATCCTGGAGTTTACCCGCTCTTAGACGCAGATATGGAAAGGTTAGAGGTTTAATAGCAGAAATAGGGATTTTATTTTTAAGCTTCCCAACTGCCTTTTACCTATGTTTTTTATAATAAGCTGGTAATTTTGTAGGCTGTGCACAGAATTCACAACGTGATATTCTGTAGCTCCAGCATCCATCAGAATGTATCAAATTAGACATTCAGGATACAGAATTAATAATTGGGATGTTGGCTATGTCTGAATATGGCGATATTTTTCACAAATTCGGTAGTGATACCCTGAAAGTAAAAGAAAAATCAAACTTTAGAGGAATATTGACTGGACTCGCTGCCGCGTGTCTAGATTTAATTTTGTACTCTTAAGCTCCGTGCTTAGTCAGGCGTTCAGGCGTTAGGCGTTCGGCCCTAGTAGTTACTTTATCTGTGTTCCCTCACGTTTGGGTTGGTCGGTATTACCGATCAACTCAAATGTGATGGGTATTGATGGTATTGAGGAGTATTGCAATACTCCTCATGGTTCTTCCATGTAGAAAGGCTGGTGATGTGATGAGTTGTTGCGGTGAGTAAGGTAGAAAAGCTCATTGTGAAAGCGTAATGTTGTGAGCGGGGGACTCATCTAGTATGGTGTGAGTAGTGTCCAAGGTGCTACGAGCGTCTATAGGCTACTGGGCAAGGTACGTGCCCAAGGTGCTACGAGCGTCTATAGGCTACGGTGACAACGTGTGAGTAGTGTCCAAGGTGCTACGAGTGTCTATAGGCTACGCTGACAACGTGTTAGTAGTGTCCAAGTTGCTACGAGTGTCTATAGGCTACGGTGACAACTTGTGAGTAGTGTCCAAGGTGCTAAGAGTGTCTATAGGCTACGGTGACAACGTATGAGTAGTGTCCAAGGTGCTACGGGCGTCTATAGGCTACGGTGATAACGTGTGAGTAGTGTCCAAGGTGCTACAAACGTCTATAGGCTACGGTGACAACGTGTGAGTAGTGTCCAAGGTGCTACGAGTGTCTATAGGCTACGCTGACAACGTGTTAGTAGTGTCCGAGTTGCTACGAGTGTCTATAGGCTACGGTGACAACTTGTGAGTAGTGTCTAAGGTGCTACGAGTGTCTATAGGCTACGGTGACAACGTATGAGTAGTGTCCAAGGTGCTACGGGCGTCTATAGGCTACGGTGATAACGTGTGAGTAGTGTCCAAGGTGCTACAAACGTCTATAGGCTACGGTGACAACGTGTGAGTAGTCTAAGGTGCTACGTGCGTCTATAGGCTACGGTGACAACGTGTGAGTAGTGCCCAAGGTGCTACGAGCGTCTATAGGCTACGGTGATAACGTGTGAGTAGTGTCCAAGGTGCTACGAACGTCTATAGGCTACGGTGACAACGTGTGAGTAGTCTAAGCTGCTACGAGCGTCTATAGGCTACGGTAACAACGTGTGAGTAGTGGTGCCCAAGGTGCTACGAGTGCCTATAGGCTACGGTGATAACGTGTGAGTAGTGTCCAAGGTGCTACGAGCGTCTATAGGCTACGGTGACAACGTGTGAGTAGTGCCCAAGGTGCTACGAGCGTCTATAGGCTACGGTGATAACGTGTGAGTAGTGTCCAAGGTGCTACGAACGTCTATAGGCTACGGTGACAACGTGTGAGTAGTCTAAGCTGCTACGAGCGTCTATAGGCTACGGTAACAACGTGTGAGTAGTGGTGCCCAAGGTGCTACGAGTGCCTATAGGCTACGGTGATAACGTGTGAGTAGTGTCCAAGGTGCTACGAGCGTCTATAGGCTACGGTGACAACGTGTGAGTAGTGCCCAAGGTGCTACGAGCGTCTATAGGCTACGGTGATAACGTGTGAGTAGTGTCCAAGGTGCTACGAACGTCTATAGGCTACGGTGACAACGTGTGAGTAGTCTAAGCTGCTACGAGCGTCTATAGGCTACGGTAACAACGTGTGAGTAGTGGTGCCCAAGGTGCTACGAGTGCCTATAGGCTACGGTGATAACGTGTGAGTAGTGTCCAAGGTGCTACGAGCGTCTATAGGCTACGGTGACAACGTGTGAGTAGTGTCCAAATACAAATACAAATTCAATTTTTTTATTTGCCATAAAACACGGTAAACTACAAAGATGTACAGTACAAATACAGATCAAGCGTGTTTTGTCAAATCTCGACATGCAAATATAAATAGACATATAAGCAAATAGCATCTAGAACTAGAACATCTTAATGCCAAGCTAGTGAACAGACGCAATTGTTAGGTACATTCTCATGGTAAAAAAAAACTAATAGGTTTAATTATGTCACATAGCAATAGAATTATTTAATTAGATTAATAGAATCCTAGAATTTATAATTACAAAACATGTCAATTGAAATTTAAAATAAAATGTCAGTGGATAGTAAAATATTCATTCATGTCATAAAAACAGTTATCAATCAACCAGCTTCTTAGTTTACGTAAGAATGGAGTTGTCGGTAGTTGCCTTATATCGATAGGAATTTTATTATATACACGTAATGGCATGACATCGCAATTTTTTCCATATAGGCGTGAATTGGATGACGGGACTTGTAGTCTGTATGGATCTCTCAGACGCAAACGTTGGTTCTGGACAGGTTTTTTAAACATGTTCATGTTATTTCGTATAAACTTTCCTAATTCATAAATATAAAGAGATGTCAAAGTTAACAAGCCCTGTTTCCTAAACATATCTCTACAGCTATCACGAGGACCAAGGCCGCTTATAGCTCGAATACATTTTTTTTGTATTGTAAACATTTTTTTTGTTTGTCTTTCTTATTTCAGCCGTGAAACAGTTCGCTGTGTTTCGGATTGAAGGGAAAGGTAGCCAGTGTAATTACTGGGCATAGACGGCACTTCATCTTACGGCTCAGGATGACAACGCACCTGCAATATCAAGTGCTTTTCCTTGTTATTGCAGGTGTCTATAGGCAGCGGTAACCGCTTACCACCAGGTGGGCCGTCAGCTTGTTTGTCATCTAGTTGTATAAAAAAAAAAAAAAAAACTTTTTTAATGTCTGTTGAGTTTCCCCACAGGATTATCGCGTACCTTAGTACCCAGGGCACATAGCCATAATACGCGAGAAGGGCCGTTTTTTCATCCGGCGTGGATTCTAAGGCGATAAAGAGCAAAAACAAATCTACTCAGTCTATTACAAATGTCAGTTATATGACCCTTCCAGTTACAATGGCAGTCCACTATGATGCCCAAGAATTTAGTTTGCAGAGCTTCATTTAGCATTTGTCCCTTGCATTTTAAACCAAGGTTACATTTTTGTGCTTTATAATTTGTAAATTGTATGAAATTAGTTTTTGTGACGTTAATACTAAGGCTGTTCGCCTGTAGCCAATTTTCAATTTTTTCAATGGTGTCATTAATTATCGTTTCATAAGGAACTTGTTTGTGAATGTAAGGTATTATCAACGAAATATCATCTGCATAGAGAATAGTCTGGAAGTTAGTAATTCTAGGCATATCATTTATGTATATCAGGAATAATATTGGGCCAAAAACACTTCCCTGAGGGACCCCTGAGTCGTTTTGTAGAAATGAGGACCTATAGTCGACACATTCGTTGTCTTGATTAATTTTTGTGATTTGGACACATTGAGTCCGATGACTAAGATAACTTCTGATCCAGTCGATAGCGCTGTACCTCTGATGCCGTACCTTTCACATTTAGCGAGCAAGGTGCTATGATCAACGAGATCAAAAGCCCTACTCATGTCAAAGAATATCACTGTTACTGGAACCCTATTATCTATGTATTGTGTAATGTTGCAAATTAATTTAAATCCGGCAAGGCTGGTTGATTTACCGCTTCGAAACCCATTCTGTTCAACTGCTAATACATTATGTTTCTCCAAAAAAAACCAGCAATCTATCTTTAAAGGTTTTCTCAAATATTTTTGAGAGAATGGGTGCAAGGGTTATAGGCCTGTAATTATTTATATTTTCTTTACAGTTTTTTTTTATGCAGCGGTTTTACAATAGACTGCTTGAGCTGTTCCGGAAATAGGCCTTGAGCGAGAGACAGGTTAATCAAATAGCAAAGTACAGGTGCCAAATATTCAGCGCATATCTTAAATAGATTAGTTGGAAGATTATCAATTCCTACTGACTTAGTGTTATTTAATGTTTTTATAATTTTTACAATTTCCATTTCTGTACATGGTTTGAGAAAAATAGTAGACCTTAGACTATCAATATTAGCAAGAACATTATAGTGTTGTGTCAGTGTCAATCTTTGTGGTACAGTTAAAAAATGATTGTTAAAATTTGCAGCCATTTCAGAAGGGTCTGTAATTGTTTTACCGTCTATGTTTATCGAGTTCATCTCTAAAGCAACTTTATTTACACAGTTTGATTTGTCTTTTATAACGCCCCAGGCTGCCTTACACTTGTTTTGTGCTTTTTTTAATATATTGGCGTTATAATTTTCCAGGGTGCTACGAGTGTCTATAGGATACGGTGACAACGTGTGAGTAGTGTCCAATGTGTTACGAGCGTCTATAGGCTACGGTGACAACGTGTGAGTAGTGTCCAAGGTGCTACGAACGTCTATAGGCTACGGTGACAACGTGTTAGTAGTCTAAGGTGCTACGAGCGTCTATAGGCTACGGTGACAACGTGTGAGTAGTGTCCAGGGTGCTACGAGCGTCTATAGGCTACGGTGACAACGTGTGAGTAGTGTCCAAGGTGCTACGAGCGTCTATAGGCTACGGTGACAACGTGTGAGTAGTGTCCAGGGTGCTACGAGTGTCTATAGGATACGGTGACAACGTGTGAGTAGTGTCCAATGTGCTACGAGCGTCTATAGGCTACGGTGACAACGTGTGAGTAGTGTCCAAGGTGCTACGAGCGTCTATAGGCTACGGTGACAACGTGTGAGTAGTGTCCAAGGTGCTACGAGCGTCTATAGGCTACGATGACAACGTGTGAGGAGTGTCCAAGGTGCTACGAGTGTCTATAGGCTACGGTGACAACGTGTGAGTAATGTCTAAGGTGCTACGAGCGCCTATAGGCTACGGTGATAATGTGTGAGTAGTGTTCAAGGTGCTACGATCGTCTATAGGCTACGGTGACAACGAGTGAGTAGTGTCCAGGGTGCTACGAGTGTCTATAGGATACGGTGACAACGTGTAAGTAGTGTCTAATGTGCTACGAGCGTCTATAGGCTACGGTGACAACGTGTGAGTAGTGTCCAAGGTGCTACGAGTGTCTATAGGATACGGTGACAACGTGTGAGTAATGTCTAAGGTGCTACGAGCGCCTATAGGCTACGGTGATAATGTGTGAGTAGTGTCCAAGGTGCTACGATCGTCTATAGGCTACGGTGACAACGAGTGAGTAGTGCCCAAGCTGCTACGAGCGGCTAAACGCTACAGTAACATCGCGTGAGTAGTGCTCAAGTTGCTACGAGCGTCAATAGGCTCCTGTACAACGAGTGAGTAGTGCCCAAGCTGCTACGAGCGTCTAAACGCTACAGTAACATCGCGTGAGTAGTGCTCAAGTTGCTACGAGCGTCAATAGGCTCCTGTACAACGCGTGAGTAGTGCCCAAGGTGCTATGAGCCTCTATAGGCTACAGTAACAATGCGTGAGTAGTGCCCAAGGTGCTACGAGCGTGAGATTACGGTAACAACTCGTGAGTAGTGACCAAGGTTCTACGAGCGTCTATAGGCTACAGTAACAACGCGTGAGTAGTGCTCAACTACGCTACTAGCGATTATAGGCTACGGTAACCGCTTACCATCAGGCGGTCCGTACGCTTGTCTGACACCCTCGTCGGAAGCATATTAAAAAAGAAAAGTTTGAGTATTTACATTTTATTTACCTTTGCCGCCTTTGCAATAAAAATACTCCCAAATGTCAAATTGACAGTTTTTGGTTTTAGCATAATAGGTACTTGAAAAATCCTAAACTTGCTATTTAACAGAAAAATCACATTCTATTATTAAAAACCCACCATGAACATGATACACGAAGTACTTGGTATAAAAGACGACAGCAAAATAGCGCATCGGATCGGTTTGAAAAGTGGTGCTTTTTTATTTTGTTTTTTAGGAATAGTAAGTACAACCAAGGATGATAGAATTTGGTATTTATATCCATTTGGGCGGCAAGTAGTGACTTTTTTTTTTATTATACAAAGTACGACAAATGACTCAACACCGCCTGATGTGAAGCGGTAAGAAGAGTCCATATGCGAAGACAGATAGTGCAGTTCAGACACTGCTCTAGCCGCCTCCACCTTGCCGGTCCGGGTGCTTTTTCACGCCTCTTTTGAAGGAACCCATGTTATAGGAAGGAAGGAACACATGTGCTGGCAAAAAAATCCAAGTTCTGAAAGTACGACAAAGAAAAGAGCTACTAAATTTCTTTGTACGTGATGTTGAGATGGAGACAGTGAATTGATGACTCCGAAGACCGGCACGCGTGCTCCTGAGTACGTGCTACTGACTTGCCGCCCAAATGGATATAAAGGATTGCAAGGAATTGCAGTGGCAGTTCCTTCGCCAGTTTGTTAGTCGCCTTACGCGAATTTTCATAGGTTACAGTGGCCGCCCACGGCTCCACCCGCGTGGAAGTCGGTTATTGCGCCAAAGGGCAGCCTATGGCTTTTATCACGATGTAATCGACTTCTATGCCAAATTTCATCTGAATCGGTTGAGTGGTTTACAATTGAAAACGTAACAGACCGACAGAGTTAGTCTCGCATTTATGATAAGTATAAAAAGTATTGATTATGGGAGCTAAATCACCAATAAAATAGTATACATGTTGTTCCAAATAATGACATCCCAAATTTTTTTTAAGATTACTCATCTCTAGGTGTAACCGAATGTACCATTTATGCTCAATGATTTATAATTTTATGTTATGATTTTTTAAGTGTTTACAAAATATTACCTTCTAATATTTAGGTACTTATCAAAAATCAATGGTGTTAAGTCAATTGCCGTGCTTCGTATAAAAGAAAAACAAAAATATCTGTCGGGTGCGGATCGTCTGCAATGCTTTCCCTACTCAGTCTGAAATCACTTAACTTTGATGAAAAGGCAGAGTCTTAGTGTTTACTAAGACTCTGCCTTTAAATAATATATGTATGCGATGAGATGGTGGCTGTTTAGCCACCATCTCATCGCATACATATATTATTTTTACTTTTTATGATATTTGATAATTTATTATAGGTTGTGTATAAATAACAATTAAGATTGATAATTTATATAAAAAGCCCAATCTATAAAAAACATAAATAATCCCTCTTTTTTCGTCGGCGGTTAAAACGGTATATTTTTAATCTTCATTTTATTCTAGTTATGGTGGTGTTCGGAGATCCTAGTTGACCGAAGGCACAAGCTATCGTGTCTTATGAACAGAAGACTTTTCAAGCCATTATACACAATCGTTTTTGTCCTCTACGCTTTCAGTTTACTTAGCACTTTGATACAAATTTCTAAATAAATCAATCTGTTAAAACTTTTACTAATTTGCCAGTGTAATTACTGGACATAAAAGGCATTTCATCTTAAGTCACAGGATGAACGCACGCAGGATGACCCACGGCGCCGATCTAGGCTTAGGTTATTCCACACACATTTCCTTTTGCATCTATATAGTTATTTGGATATGCCCGGAGTCATATTAGAATTCTGCTATTGTATTTTGATCTGAAACAAATCGGAAACGCTTAACTTACGTTGTATTCTGCTATCTCAACGCAATCGAAACGCATCAGTTTGGTATTCTACTAACAAACACGTAACGCGAACCGTTCGGTTAAATCATTGTTTCTTATTCTGCTAAATATTCAACATTTGTGGCAGCCGAAATGCATCGATAGTTCTTTGTTCGAACTGTTCAAAATTAACAACTGTCTGGTCACTAAGCCAAAATATATTTGTTGGTTGCAATATTGCTAACAATTATCGAGCCGAAGTTGAACCAACCGAGAGCGTTTCGTTAGCGTTCCGGCTTTATAAGCAATGTTAGTGGAATACCTTTTTGTATTTGCTAACGATACCGAACCGCAAACGATCCGTTTAGGAAAATAAATAGCAGAATTGACCCACTGGTCTGAAGGTAAAAGGCTGTATGTTGATGAAGGCGTATAAGCTACATTTAAATTGTAAATGAAAAGACAAACTTTTTATGCTTAACACTTTATTTCAATGAAAGCAAAGAATATTCACTTTTTTAAACACAATAACATGATCTGACAGATAATATTATATTATAAACTACTATTAACATAAAAGGATACAACGTCATCAGAACCAAAAAAATCACTAGAACACCCCACTTTACTATGCAATTCAGTATAATTTACTGTCGAACAGTAATTTTACTGACAGGTCAGGGTCAGTAAATAAGGCACAGTAAAACGATTTTTTCATAACATTACCGAGTAAAACAATATTATATTTTCCGCAATTCTCGTAAGTTTATTAAAGAACCTATATGACCGATTGTTTTATAATTTTAAAAACTGCTTTTGCAATATTGAATAGTCTTCGAGAAATCTAATACATAAACTTTTAAAAACCAATTCTTCTGTTAAAATATCTGAATTGCAAACTCGCATAATAGCAATTCTTTTAATGGTACAAATCCACCATTGAAAAGAAAAGAAAACATAATATCAGTGGTAAAACAAGATTAACACAAATGTAGAAAAGAATTATCTATGATACAGTTTGTTAGATATGGTACAAAAAAAATGGCGTTTCGAATGCACTCCCAAAATATATACCGTGCATGATCGCTTTATAATCTATGCTATTTTATTTACAGTCGGTTCCACTTTATCCACAGATAGAAGAAAGTTTACCAAAGTTTTGTTGGCTAAATTAATAAAAATTAATTTACTAAATAAAAGAGGAAAATTCTATCTGTCGATGGAATATTGAAACCAGCTTTTAATAGTATAAAGACGATTCACATATAAGAAAAAATATTACGTATGTGCAATGTTGACTTGAATTAATAAATAAAAACCATTTTAGCATTACCCAGATAAGGGCCTTGAGACAGAAGACGTCATCGATAATTGCTAATATTGGCCCTAATTCTAAATCTAAATTTAAGTTCTGAGCATCTCTTTCTCTCAATATGAATACGAAAAAGAGGGTTGTCATATAATTTGACATTTAAAAGCGTGCGTTCAATTTTTGACCTTATTGAACGTGATAAAATGCAGTGTTTAGGAGGCACCTCCGTACATGCCGTCTAAAATTGGATACGGTTTCCTTAAAACCTGTCTAAATTTAGTTGACAGCTCAACAAATTCTTTCTATCTTTTTCCTAATACATATTGTTAGAAAGAGATATACTGTACTAAAATTTAGATTTAGTGTATGTCTGTATGATGTCATAATTATCATTGCGTACCGCCAACGACCGCAATATTACTTTTGCACATATTGGACGATGACAACTTTGTATGCAATGTATAATAAAATAATTATACATATAATATATTCCCTAATGATTTGACGCCATTTTTAATTTTTAGTCTAAAATCTAAATAATATAACATTAATATAATTTACTTTAGTGAATCGACTCTATATTGCAAATACTTAAATCAATAGTATAATTACGTCGTTAGATAGATATCAAATAATGTCAACTCTATGCTATTGAACACAAGGTCTTATATTCGATGGTAATGTAACACTATTGTAATGTTGGCGAGGTTGAGGTCCCATATACTTTGGTGGTATAGTAAATTGTACTTTATTGGGATGTAAATAAGTGTGATTTGAATACGATAATTATATGACGTATGTATATTATAAATGCGCAGTTTATAGATTTTGAAACAGTGGTTTTATTTAAATCTAAGGTAGTCTATTATATTGAAATAATACTAATGGGATAAAAATATCGATTTACAATGACGATGAAACAATGATCTTATCGGATGACAGGTAAATGCATAAAGTAAATTTTAGAACACTTATTGGCCTTAAGTTAAGGGCCTCTGCCCACAACAACGTAACGACAAACAAATATTTGAAAAGAAAATGTAGCAAACCCACTAGACCGGTTTGATGTACTTTGCAACAGCAAAATCCAGCATTTTTTAATGTTTTTTCATGAATTTCTAATTATTTTTAGCCAAAAAATACGATACAATTGGTTCATAATGTGATAAATAGATCAAATTAAATATACTTACCTTTAATTATACTTTAATAGCGAAACCGAACTGGCAAAACTTAAAACCGACGACACAAAATGTTCTCAACACATTCATGATACGTTCTAGTGGGCAGACTGCTTTATAATGAAGAATGTTTGACGAAAATCATGGGCCTTATTAAACCAAAAACATATCAAAAAGTTAAATAGCATCGGAACGTCTCAGTCGAATATACATACAGGGTGGTGCCGTCAATACGACAATTAATTAAAACATGGGCTATATTAATTGGTTCATAGAAATAGTTTGCCACTTTTAAAAACATCTTATTCATTTGATAATTTTATGAAGTTCTTAATTTTGATTTTAACATTATTATAAAAAATGCGTGTTTTTAATTTCATGACATTTCTATAAAATAATGCAGCCAATATTATTTATCTTATACAAATGTCATGAAATTATGCAACGAATAAGATGTTTTTGAAAGTGGCAAAAATATTTTTTTTTATACAACTAGATGTCAAACAAGCTGACGGCCCACCTGGTGGTAAGCGGTTACCGCCGCCTATAGACACCTGCAATAACAAGGAAAATCACTTGATATAGCAGGTGCGTTGTCATCCTGAGGCCTAAGATGAAATGCCGTCCATGCCCATTACAACGAGTAACTAAGCCGAAATATAGGAAATAAGAATTTTATACTTCCTAAAACGAACAATGTATACGGCACTATATAATTCCTAGCTATATAAATAAATTGCCTGCTGGCATTCAAAACTTATATGCAGAAGGAAAATGTAATTTTTTAAATGCACTGAAAGATTATTTAATAGAGCGAGTCGTTGCGAACTATAGTATAGTCCGCAACGACTCGCTCTATTAAATAATTCGGTAATTGTTTCGCAGATTAATCGCAGAAGCGACGGATTTTTGGTCACGTGATCACATATTAATCCGAGCAAATTGCAATTACCGAACGGCCCGATCAGCAGGCTTCCAATGACAAATAAACAAACGTCAAACTTCTAACCTTAATTTTCTGTCTTTCATTTCGATTTTCATTTATTATCATTTAACACACCCACAAATAAAAATCAAATGTTTGTTATAAGCAAATAGAGATCTAAAAAATCACCAATAACAATAACAAATATCAATCAAACCAATCCAAACCAAAACATAACCTCACAACATGACAGATAAACAGATTAATCTTTCTCGTCGGTCAAAATAGTCCGAGCAAACAGATTTACGTCAGACTGATCTGAGCGGTGATTATGGAACGATTCACAATTTACCTCCACTAGCTCTAGAAACGAACGATTAAGACTAGAAGATTGATCGAACGCAATTACCGGACGCAGCTACTGTAGATATGTAAAATTGTATGAGTTGAAAAAAATTTTTTTTTTTAAATCTATGAACTAACACAGCCCGTGTTTAAATTTACTGTCGTATTGACCACCCTGTATTTCTATGGAATTACTAATAGGTCCTTATAACATAATATGCACACTCACTCCCAGAACTGAAGAACTCACGCCCTCACTTTGAAGTATGGAACCCCTCACGAGCATAACCCATGGATATAATACAATATGCGAGACTAAAACTAACATTAAAATAATTATTTACACCGGTCGACAAATCAATTGCGACTCTATTCCATTGGCAGTAGCTACTATATTAATATGCTCAGTCGCCTACCTCTGCTTTTTCTTCGTCTAACTTCGTCTTTTTCGCTATTGGAGAGGAAAGTTCGTCGTTGGAGAAGCTAACGCGCTTCCTCTTTAAAGCTTTCGCATTTCTGTCCTGCTCTATACTGCTGAGTCTCCCGCTTGCATCCGAATCGCTAGATACGCCATTTGTAGCGTTTTTGATTATTAAAAGGTCTTTCTCTATCTCCGTCAACTCGCGAGGTTTCGCCGGACGGCCCACAGGCCTTTTGGATTTACTTTTGGCGGTAGACGGAGAATCCTCTACTGTTTTCTTCTTCTTGTACGTTCTTTTCTGGCCTGGCAGTGGCTTAGTTTTCTTTGGTTGCGTTTCCTCCTGTGAAATTTTGAATAATTGTTTATAGCTGCAACATTAGCTACATTTGGTTCATAAATATGAGATACTAAAAAATATTCGTGGGGTTACCCCAATGCCTTAGTTGCTCAATGGTTAAAGCAATCAGCCGGATTCTGAAAGGAGGCCGGTTTAGATCCGGCCTCAAAACATATATTTTTTTAATTAAGATATTATTATAGGCATTCTTAATTTTATTTTGAACATTATCCAAAATGTTTGAATAATCTAGGTGTCTTTTCAACTAATATTACCCCGGATATCATTATTATTATTATTTTGTTGTAATTTCATATGTATGCGTTCTTACATGGAATATGTATTTTGCCATTACATGCGGGCTTTAGGCCAAGCTGGCCAACCTTGTGGCCATCATACAACCTACAGCCTACCTGCTTAGGTTTAGCGCCCATGTATCCTGAACACCGCTTGGCGCCACATAAACACCTCTTCTTGTCTATGCCAGCGCACTCTAAGTTATAGTTGAAGGTCAGCTCCGAATTCTGGAAACAGATAGTTAATATAAAAATAAAGAAGAAATTGTTTATGTAGTTCATAAAAGAGAACGGCTATTTCCGGATGACATTGCTTAATTTTATAAAGTAATATTGGCCTGTAGTAATTTATATTACACTAGCTGACCCCGCAAACGTTGTTTTGAAATAAAAAAATATAAAAAAATAACCAAGAAAAAAAGATAGTAGCCGATTCTCAGACCTACTGACTATACATATAAAATTTCATGAAAATCGGTCAAGCCGTTTCGGAGAAGTATGGTAACTAAATCTGTGACAAGAGAATTTTATATATTAGATTATATTGTGCCTTGTGGTCATTTTATTTAACATTGTGGTGACTTGTGGTAAGATATTGTACATTGTGATAGCCTGTACTATTTTATTGTACATTTTGGTGGCATGTGGTATTCAATTATTAATTCAGGTGGACTGTTGTACATTATTTACGGTGGCTTGTGGTGATTTATTATACAAATGTAATGGCCTGTGGTAATTTATTCTACAATTCAGTAGATGTGGTAAATTATCTGTCGTGTTTACTCGCACAACTTGCTGCAACGACAGAGGATCATTATCTCAAGTACTATTTACTTGTCTGAAAATATAATTTTAAATAAAACCCCTATAGCGAAATTAACTCGAGTGTAGCTAGATGTCACATCATTATTCAATACCCGACATTTCGATCAATTTACTGCGATCGTTTTCACGATGTCAAGACAGATATATTGAATTTTGACAGATTGATTGAATAAATGAACTGACTTTGTTAAGTCATCGTAAAGAAGGGCACAACAAAATAATAAGGTAGGGTAGTGGGCAGGTACGATAAAGTTGGCGTTTAAACGCATCAAAAACATTAAAATGTCATCATAACATCGTTAAAAAAAATTAATCACCCGGTCCAACTGCGTCCCATTGCTGGGCACAGGAAGAAATACCTGATGAGTTTGAATCGAAATATAATCAGCTACTTACTGCTGGAATATCCTTCATGGCAAAGAGTCCAACCCGCACATCACCTAGCACGGTCCACTTCTGGGTCTCACAGTTTGGTTCACAGCAGTGATTCATAAACCTGTCGAATGTGATTATGAATAGATATTTTTTATACTTAATATTTTCAACGTAGAATAATGAGTTAATAATAATTAGGTTCAGTAATCCTGACCAAACTAGCTAGTGACGCGGACTGCTCATATAAAGTGCGCGACGTGCAAAAATCAGTGATCAAAGATTGTTGCGAATTATTTTAATAGGACGTAGAAAAAGCGAGACCCAATCGTGCGCAGGTTTTTTATGCCAATTTCATGACCATTCCACTCAGAACATATCCTGCTAGTGGCTAGCGCACAACCTTTACTTTCACCAGATATGATAAACAATAAACATATCTCTATCTCTATTGTTTATACTTAATTAAGTAGTCAATGGGCTATAAACACATAATTGTTTTGTAAGAATGACTTTATTAAATTGATAAAATTGCCATGCATAATACCCAAATCTAGTTTAACCCATTTATGTTTAATATAAAATAATTTCTCAAACATGCATTAATTATTTTGTTTCTATTCGTATCAGAAATTAGAATTCACTTTTTTCTGCTTGCGTAACACTAATTTCTTAACGTTTTAAAATATTTGTACGCCACAATAGCTAAAACACGTAGGGCAATGACTATTTTAAAATATCCATTCTAAAATTATGAACACATTAGTTTTGACAAATGAATAATTACTTACTAAAAAAAGTGGTTACCTTGCTAAATTCCCTTTGGGTCCCGCGTCGATCATTCTCTCCTTGTCCAGTGTAAGGAAATAGAAGTTCTCATCCCGGATCTCGTGTTTCCTGTTCATTCGTCTTCTGAACTCCTCCTCGTCAATCAGTTCGCCTACGTATTCTATTACGAATTGACCTGTTGATAGCAAATATTATATCAATAAAGAAGGTTCCTTTCACTTTCCAACCTCAATTAAAGAAAAAAATAATTAATTTTCAACTTAAAAGAAAAACGTAAGCTTTTGACAGCGTCTGTTTGGCAACAAGTGACGCCATTAACTCTGATTGGTGTTCGTTGTCACGTGACCTGCGAGCGATTCAATCGCATTCTACCGCCCCTGTGGTCTAGTGAGTTGAGTCCACCTACTTCAGATCTCGAGGTCTACGGTTCAATACCCGTGGGGGCAGAAAATTTTGCTTGGTATGTTTGGTGGTAGGACTCTTCTAAGTCCGCCTGGCTAGCTAACACCACTTTACCTAAGTCTGCCACTGTACCAATAATATTAGCGTCGACATTCAATTAAATGCCTAGGCCGACAGTTAATTGAACTAGACTCACTTAACGTTTAACGACTTGGCGTATTGAAAGGATCGTCTTATACCGAAGAGTTTTGGGTTTGATTCTTGGCTTCAGACTTAGCCATCCAATTGGACGCCTAGGCAGATCGTTTGAATCGAAGAGCTCTTGTGTGACTGTTTGAATGATTGGTAGGTTTATGGTTATTTTTTAGGAACACTAATAACTGACATCGTTTTATATGTGGTCATAAAAAAATAACCATTATGGATGCCGGCGTTCACTTATGGACCACTTATAACTGACATCGTTTTATATGTGGTCATAAAAAAATAACCATTATGGATGCCGGCGTTCACTTAAGGACCACTTATAACTGACATCGTTTTATATGTGGTCATAAAAAAATAACCATTATGGATGCCGGCGTTCACTTAAGGACCACTTATAACTGACATCGTTTTTATATGTGGTCATAAAAAAATAACCATTATGGATGCCGGCGTTCACTTAAGGACCACTTATAACTGACATCGTTTTTATTTGTGGTCATAAAAAAATAACCATTATGGATGCCGGCGTTCACTTAAGGACCACTTATAACTGACATCGTTTTTATATGTGGTCATAAAAAAATAACCACTATGGATGCCGGCGTTCACTTAAGGACCACTTATAACTGACATCGTTTTTATATGTGGTCATAAAAAAATAACCATTATGGATGCCGGCGTTCACTTAAGGACCACTTATAACTGACATCGTTTTTATTTGTGGTCATAAAAAAATAACCATTATGGATGCCGGCGTTCACTTAAGGACCACTTATAACTGACATCGTTTAATATGTAGTCATAAAAAAATAACCATTATGGATGCCGGCGTTCACTTAAGGACCACTTATAACTGACATCGTTTTTATATGTGGTCATAAAAAAATAACCACTATGGATGCCGGCGTTCACTTAAGGACCACTTATAACTGACATCGTTTTTATATGTGGTCATAAAAAAATAACCATTATGGATGCCGGCGTTCACTTAAGGACCACTTATAACTGACATCGTTTTTATATGTGGTCATAAAAAAATAACCACTATGGATGCCGGCGTTCACTTAAGGACCACTTATAACTGACATCGTTTTTATATGTGGTCATAAAAAAATAACCATTATGGATGCCGGCGTTCACTTAAGGACCACTTATAACTGACATCGTTTTTATATGTGGTCATAAAAAAATAACCATTATGGATGCCGGCGTTCACTTAAGGACCACTTATAACTGACATCGTTTTTATTTGTGGTCATAAAAAAATAACCATTATGGATGCCGGCGTTCACTTAAGGACCACTTATAACTGACATCGTTTAATATGTAGTCATAAAAAAATAACCATTATGGATGCCGGCGTTCACTTAAGGACCACTTATAACTGACATCGTTTTTATATGTGGTCATAAAAAAATAACCACTATGGATGCCGGCGTTCACTTAAGGACCACTTATAACTGACATCGTTTTTATATGTGGTCATAAAAAAATAACCATTATGGATGCCGGCGTTCACTTAAGGACCACTTATAACTGACATCGTTTTTATTTGTGGTCATAAAAAAATAACCATTATGGATGCCGGCGTTCACTTAAGGACCACTTATAACTGACATCGTTTTTATATGTGGTCATAAAAAAATAACCACTATGGATGCCGGCGTTCACTTAAGGACCACTTATAACTGACATCGTTTTTATATGTGGTCATAAAAAAATAACCATTATGGATGCCGGCGTTCACTTAAGGACCACTTATAACTGACATCGTTTTTATTTGTGGTCATAAAAAAATAACCATTATGGATGCCGGCGTTCACTTAAGGACCACTTATAACTGACATCGTTTTTATATGTGGTCATAAAAAAATACCATTATGGATGCCGGCGTTCAATTAACGAGCTAAGCGTCCAGTTAAGCGGCTAATTTAACCAGACGGCTGCGACAGTTACTCAGACGACCCGATTGCTGCTATTAAGGGTGATCGCCCAAAAACGGCTTCTTGATCACGAATTCCTATTCAGAAACTTGAATGTTCGACTTACATGCAAAGTGTGTGCCTAGGTGCAAAGAGAAAAATCCTGACGTTCGATTCGAAAGTGAAGCGCTAGTTCGGGAATATGGATATTGAGTGTATTCAAATTAAAATATAATTATGTCGCGTAGTGGTACTTTTTAGAATCGAAATCCAAAAGAAAACAATAGTTTATTCTTTTATCACGGAATTCAAATACAATGTAATAAACTAATGCAATCAAATCACTCTCAAGCCACGTGACAACGAACACCAAAAGTAAGGCGTCACTTGCTGTTAGCATCAGACGCTGTCAAAAGGAAAACTGTCTAAATCACCATAGCGACCTGTCAGTGTTTAATACCAGGTGACGTCACAGCGGTCACGTGACACGTAAAGGCGATTTGATACGGAAACGGTTTTTAAAACATTAATCGTATTATAATAATTATTTTGGATACTTATACTTACACGATACAAAACACTTTCCTTTTGTTAACATCCCTATTCCTTATCAGGAAAACGTATTTGTGCGGTCAGTCTAATGGGCTGCGCAGACGAGGGATTTTTGTCCGCGGACTTTTTTCTCCGCTAAAATAGATCGCTTACAACTGTATCGAGTAACGCAAACGAGGGATCAAAAGTACCGCGCACAAAAAGTCCCCCGAATAACCGAGGACATGCAGAGAGCGGACCGGACAAAAGTACGGGGGAGTCCCCGAAAAGAATAGAACTCGCGAGACTAGGCGAAGCAACGCACCTGGCGGACTTTAGTCCGCGTTGACTTTTTTTCTCCGTCGCGGAGAATATTCTGTCGTCTGCGCAGGCCATAAAGGTGGTTTACCACCGGAGGGGCGAGACGAGGCGAGGCGAGACGAGAATTTAAATCGCACTTACCATATGATTTTCCACCAGAGTCGCGAGATGAGGATTGAAATCGCACATCAATAAACCTATCGCGAGGAGCGTGTTTCTGTTGCAGAGTTGATTTATACTCTATATCGGAAGCAATACGGTTCATTTTTACACAAACAAATATTTCAATTCACACCTCGCACATCCTCGTGAATCCTGACTATTTCCACCAAAGATGCGCGAGGCGAGGATTGAAAATATGCCATACAAATTTTAAGCCTCGTCTCGTCTCGCCCCTCTGGTGGAAAACCACTTTAAGGGTCTGACCATAATATCTTGCGTACCTGATTTGATATCTTGCAACGCCTTCAGCCCCCAGCCTCTGTGCGGCGTTTTGTACGGCGCCATTCTCGGGTATTGTCTCTTTTCAAACGCTCGGTTGTTGCAGCGATCGCCGGCGCGACACAGAGGACCACACTCTGTTAGCAGCATCCTAGTAAAAATACATTTATTCTTATGACATACATAAAAATACATTTTTTATGGCAGTGATAACACTAGGTCTGACTGTCCTATTCAGCGACATACGATAGAGCAAGCGATAGGTTTAATAAGCTAATGGGCCTGATTCTGAAGACATGTTCTGTTACCGCTTTCCATCAGGTGGGCCGTCAGCTTGTTTGTCATCCAGTTGTATAAAAAAAAACACACTCTAAGTTTAAATTTAAGAACAGTATATCTCTTTCTCACAATATGTAACAGAAAAAAGATAGCCAGTATTCGTTTAGAGCTGTCAACTAAATTTAGACAGATTTCAAAGGAACCATAGACAATTTTGGACGGCATACGGAGGTGCCCTCTAAACACTGCATTTTATCACGTTCAATAAGGTCGGAAATTGAACGCACATTTCTAAATGTCAAATTATATGACAGCCATCCTTTTCGTATTCAGTTTGAGAGAAAGAGATGTAGTGAACTTAAATTTAGACTTAGCATGTGCTCTCCAGAATTAGGGCCAATGTCAAGACATATTCACTAACACTAATAACTTGGTCAAGAAGGATAAAAATTGTTACTAACATTCACTAACAAACTATGGACTGTAAACATGTTAACCAATTGTCTGAAATAAATAAATAATAATAATAATAGTATATGTATAATATGTGGGATGTTAGAATGGGTATCTGAATGAAGTATGAATGAGTTATTTGTTATATTTTTTATAAGGGTCTATATTTGAAAATATTTACATTACAATTTTAAAATATCAATATAATTTATAATTTATATTACATTTGACATCATTATCATTATTATATGGATTATAATTATTTTATCTTTTGTATAAATTGACAATAATTTTTACAAATTGCATGCACCTAACTTAGTTTTTACAATGACAATTGTGTAAAAATGAAATAAATAAATCTAAATCTATAGTATAGGCGTGAAAGAGAGGGGCATATGAGAGAAAGGGATGGAAAGCCAGAAAGAGAGAGAGGTGTTTATTTTGGCACCGAATTCAATTACATTACGTTACAAGTTACATTACATTTTAAATTACATAACATTCCAAATTAGATTAAATTTTAAATTATATTACATTTCATTTTATTTCAATATATCTTTTTTACGTCTCAAATACAAGCTTTATTGTCACCGGATATGAAGATAAATTTTATTACGTTTAATCTTACCTTTTTAATACCTTAACATTTGATTTGATTTTTTTTTTAAATTTGATAACATAGCATTTGACCTACACACTTATTATTTTATGTATTGACCACTGATTTGACTTTTGTAATTAAATAATTTTTCTTTTAATGTAATAAAAATTCAGTAATTTGACATAATTAACAACAATTTCATAATATAATAATGAGAAAATGTTTTTAAATAGCACTACCTACTTAGCAAATTATTGTGCCCGACGGGGTCCAAAATTGTAGCCACCACCACCTCTGTAATTTTGGAAACAATAAATATTGAGTATTGAGTATCTTACCTATTAAGACACTGGGAATCAAGTCCACACGGGTCTTCCTCGTCGGGGTTGCACTCACACTGAGTCAATGAGCTCTCCTCGATGTCTATACGTTTGCCGCACAGAGAACCGACGGGTTTGTTCACTTTTAGCTTCACGTAATGCGGCGGTAAGAGGGACGAGGCTATATCTGTGACTTCTTCTTCGTTTGGTTCGGCCACTGGAAGGTAAGAGTAAAGTTTGAGAACTCTATACGTCAGTAACATTTAATTTCCAGATTCGTGACGTAGTGGTTTCGATAACGAAAACAAAGTAAGTTTCGTGATGGTCGATCCCGGATAGGTCAATCAAAAATCTGTTGGTCCCGGTTGTTACTGCAACCGGGACCTACCAACCCGCATTGGGCCAGCATGGTGGTGTTAAGGTATAATATCTTTTTGTGTTCCTCCCATAATAAAAAAATATTTTCTTAAAATCATGTTGTATAATTTCGATTGAAGTAGCAGAATATTAATAATTTAGCAGCAGAATATTAATTGCTTGTCATGACTAATAAAATGCGCAAACAAAGTTTGTAGCACTCACTTTTCATAATCGCGCACGCTCTGTGCGCATGCTCCATAGCCGTAGTGAAATCTGCGTCGATCTTAGACTTCTGGCTTGAAATTCTTCCTGAATCACCTGTCACACAGAATTAAATAACTTGGTAAAATACAAAAGTAAATAGTAGTTTTATACTTTCTGAATATGGTAACATCGGTTTTACCGTCTCCAAAAATCGGCTGTTTGTGAGAAATTTTATTAATAGCGATTAGGTAGTTTGGTTTTTAAATCAAAAAATAATGGAATAATTAAGTTGTCAATGTTACTTACGATAGTAAGAAACAATATATGCTGACGATCACCCGTCTAGCTTTAAGCTTAGAAAGTAATCACTACAAATTGTGAGAAAAAAAAGATTAATAACTGACTTCAAAACAATAAAAAGAAATCAATAATTAAATTTATGTAGGTACTTATCCCCCAGAAAGATATTTTTTGGAGTTGGCGCTAAGTAGTTTTCAGAAACAATAGAATCTGAAGCACCGACTTCTAAAAATAAAATTTTTTTCTGTTTAGTGTTTTAAAGTCGGTTTTTATTATTGTTTAATTTTTTTTAAAGTCAAAGTTCATTATGTCACAACATGTTAGCGAGTGGACGCCAACTTGTATACTTTTTAAGTTTATACTTTTTATACTATTTTGAATGTTTGCTGGGGTGCATTAAAAGCATAAATTTTATTATTCAATCAATACAATCCGTTTCGTTCGTTTTTATTGCCGACTCGCACGTACAATGTAAGCGTCCACTCGCTAACAACACTCGTTTTATCTTACCTTCCTGGAAGGGGAACACCCGGCCTCTATTGACCCAGTAGTGGTCGTACTGTCCGAAGAATCTGACGACAAACTCGCCGGGGGAGTGTTTCACCGCCATAATGTTCTCCGGGATCTCCATCGGGTGCAAAATTAAGCCAGGCCACCACCTAATATTGAATAGGAAAAAATATGTAATAGGAAAAAGATAGCAAGAATCTGTTTAGAGCTGTCACTTAAATTTAGATAGATTTCAATGAAACCATAGACAATTTTAACGGCATGTACGGAGGTGCTTTCTAAACACTGCATTTTATCACGTTCAATAAGGTCTAAAATTGAACGCAAGTTTCTAAATGTCAAATTATATGACAGCCATCCTTTTCGTATTCAGTTTGAGAGAAAGAGATGTAGTGAACTTTAATTTAGACTTAGCATGTGTTCTCCAGAATTAGGGCCACTGCCCCCAACATCGCTCATACTTGTGGAGAAACGATTACGATTCATCGTAGTCGACGATTATCGACAACTCCTCGATTATTCGTAATCGTCGACTTTAAAGTATTTTGAACAAAAATTTAAATTATTTAATGAACGTGGTATTTTTTGGGGCTTTCATTCCGAATAATGAATAATTTTGAACAGCAATGTGATAATGTGAAATACTCGTAGTATGTTCAAAATTAATAGTTTCACAGATACAGTGGTATGTTTGATATGTTGCAGCACATGTCTAAAAACGCTACTTAAAAAATCTGTGGAACAGATGACGTTAACAAAAAGTTTAGGGCATATTGACAAAATTAATAATAACTATGTAAATATGTATGTTTTTATTTATAGTTGTGATAGTAATAGTTGTTATAATTAATACAAGCAACCTATTTTTGATAAATTAAAAAGTTAGAATTTTCTAAATCGTACAATTTCAACAATATTTCATCACTTTTAATTTTGAATTGTTTTTATGGGTAACAGTACCGTATATTTTCGGAATTAGTGAAAAAAAAATTTAAATTCCTATTTACCTGTAATGTCCTAGTTTGACCCACACCATCTCCCCATAAAGGGGTAATCGTCCAGTCTCACAATCTTCGCACATATAGCCGCCTGTAAACAAACAAAATATATTTCAGTTAAGCAGAACAGCAAGCCTGCAAGCGTAATCTCTTTATTCTGATGACCAGATGGCCGAGTGGTCTGTGTCCCTTTTTTTTCATACACTCACACCTATTATCTAGCCCAAAGTAAGCATCATTAAGATTGTTATGGATACTAGATAATGGACAAATATTGATAATAATATACAGGGTGGTGCCATTAATAAAATAATACAACATTGGCTGCATTATTTCATAGAAATTATCAAAAAATAAGATGATTTGTCATGAAATTATCAAACGAATAAGATGTTTTTGAAAGTGGCAAACCATTTCTATGAACTAATATAGCCCATGTTTTAATTTATTGTCGTATTGACGGCACTACCCTGTTTATCTATATAAATATTAGAAATATAATAAATAAACATTAGCCCCTTTCTATAAGGGCTAATCGATCAGAGGTCCCGGGTTGTTCGAGTCCCGGTGGGAGCAAATGTTTGTATGATGAGCACAAGCATTTGTTTACGTGTCAGGGAAGTGTATATATTTATTTAGTATATTTCTAATGTTGATATACATATTATTATCATTATTTATCCGTTATCTAGTATCCATAACACAAGCTCTTGATGATGCTTACTTTGGGCTAGATATAGGTGTGAGTGTATGAATATTATTATTTTTTATTGTAGTATTTTTTACGGTGACACTTCCGATTTTTACAATTAACGTGTACTAATACAATAATTACATAATTAAAAATTTTTAATAACCCCCGGCGTCATCAATCATCTATCTAACACCATCTCATTGAGGCTATTCATAAGAGCCCAAACACGCTATATCTGCTGTAAGTTATTTCAGCCGTGAAACAGTTCGCTGTGTTTCGGATTGAAGGGAAAGGTAGCCAGTGTAATTACTGGGCATGGACGGCATTTCATCTCAGGCCTCAGGATGACAACGCACCTGTAATATCAAGTGATTTTTTCCTTGTTATTGCAGGTGTCTATAGGCGGCGGTAACCGCTTACCACTAGGTGGGCCGTCAGCTTGTTTGTCATCTAGTTGTATAAAAAAAAGGTTTCTGAACAATTAGGGTCCCGCAGACTTTTTGATGGTATAGGATCAGCTCAAGGTTATTATGTCATGGGAATGTCATCAAAGTGACAGTACACCAAATTTCAAATCAATCGGATTTGTGAAAGTTAGTAAAACCCTTTTATCAAATAGAAAATGAGCTGATAGTCATCAAACGCCTGAACTGATCTTCATAAATTATAGCTGAGAACCATCCTAGTCACGTCAACTTTCAAACAAAAAAACTGAATCAAAATCGGTCCCTTCGTTTAGGATATACGATGCCACAGACAGACTCACAGATACACAGACAGACACCTCAAACTTATAACATCCCTCTTTTTTCGTCGGGGGTTAAAAATATAATTACAAGAAACGTATTTTTTTTTGCTTGTTTTCGTTCGATATTGATAACGGCAACAGGTAAACGCTTGTTTATAGATAATGGTACGGAACCCTTCGTGCGCGAGTCCGACTCGCACGTCAATTTTTGTAATACGGCGTGTTAAACAATATGGCTGCAACATATTGACAAGATCGGACATCTCAAAAATAGTCCACTAACTATCCTGCGCGTCTCCCATAGTTATTCCAAGAAGTGTAAGACCGGCATCGTCAAAGATGCGAGATCACGTCACTAGAGGCGGGTTAAAAAAAATTTACAAGCTTAATTACCTTCCGGCGGCTTGATGTTCAGGCACTCAGCGTGGAAGGAAGTCGGGCAATACTCGCAGCATATGAGGGAACCCCCGAGCGCGCACAAGAAGCACCACCCAGTGTTCACGTGGCACGGCACTTTACCTGGTCTGTAATAGTATTTTATGAAAATGTAGCATGAGGGGTATTTAAAAAAAAATCAAAAAAAAAAAAACAGTTTTAATACCTAGGTATGTGCAGCTTTCTACACTCATACATAAGTCAGTACTAACATCAGATTGTTCTATACGCAGACGAAAATATAAAATTATTTTTTTGAAGTAATCCCCGGCCTCATTAATAATGATTAACACCTAGAAAAATAGTTGTAATATAATGAGTCGAACCATGCTATAATGGTTATTATGTTACAGGTTGTTTTAATTATTTTCTTTTTAATTATCTGTCTTAAAAAGTATGTGAATATTTGTTCACATTTGAGATCATAATTCGAATTTTAAAATCCGTGTAGGTAAAATAAATCAAACACTTCGTCAAAAACTTGAAAAGGTGAACGCAATATTTAAGAGTGGGTTAATTCTGATAGAGGCTGTTTGTATTATAATATAACAGAAAGACACAGTTACTTTCTACTTTATACTATTAGTACAGATGTTACCATTTAGTTTCAAAAGTATGCGAGTATAAAATTATATTCATAAGTTAGCAACATACCTGTGATCGTAATGTCTGGGACACACTATATGCGAGCCAGTCAAGATCTGCGTTCCAGCGGGTAAGCACTTCGTAAATGTATGATACGTAGCCGGACATTTCACGCATCGAGCCAACTTATCTACAGAAAACCTGGTCTTACAGCCTCTAGGGTCATCAGACACACACGTATGGCATACGTGTCTTGGGCACATAAACTCATCAAATTTCTCATTATATTTGTTGCTAAATTTCGACAATTCGCCAGCGTTGAATTGCGTTTGGGGCCAATGGTCCAAACACTCCATGTGAAAGTACTTCCAGCAATGCGACGCTTGACAACGTTGCCTATACTCCTCGCCAGTTTTGGACACAGATTGCTTACAAACAAAACATATTGGCACTTCATTACTTTGGCAGCTTTTACATTTGAAGTCAGAATAATCAACAGTTTCTATCTTTGGCTTAGTTTTTATATCGAATATCTCACATTTTCCAGCAATTGTGCCATTCCAATTCAAACCTTCCTCGCGTGAATAAGCGTTGTAATTAGCTTCACCATTCGGAATTAACTCACGCATTTTAGCTTCTAAAACTGCTTCAAAGTTATCAGCGTCAAATACCCACGGTTCTTCTTCTACAACGTTTTCGACAGACACGTTATTTTCTTCTGAAATATCTTGAGACTTTTCATCACTCTGACTCTCAGATTCATCTAAATTCTTTGGCTTTCGTCCCGGCTTTTTCTTCTTCTTTCTGCCCCTTACAAGAGCAGCAGGCGCTTCGACTACCTCGACAACCTTATTAACACAGTCGACGTGAAACATATTGTTGCAACCTTTACACTTGACTAGATTCCCTGTCTTTTCACAAATATCACAGACTTTCTCTCTAACTAAGCCTTTAAATAAATTTGGTTTTGGTTTCGTCAACTCCATAAAATATAATTCGACTTCGTCTAATACTTCATCGCCTTCTAAGTTAATAACTTCGCTAGTTTGAGGATTTCCCTCACCATCCTCTATTTTAGGTGTTTGATGGTTAGTTTTAGGCTTAAAAATGTCAAACAATTCAATTTCATCTTCCATGTCACTTAGATCTTCATTATAATAAGGCTGCGAAGTTTTACGCTTCGGTTTATCTTTAGGTGTTAAGTGCTGTTCAATTACGGGTTCCTTTTCAGTTTTAATCTTTTTACGAATTTTCTTTGGCTGCGGCGAATCTGAATTTAACCCTTTGATTAAATTAGCTTGTTCAAAATCATCCGTTTTCTGTATGTCAGATTTCTCACTCTCTTCATATAGCCAAGTTTTGTACAAGTAACTTGTAATCTCTTCCTGGGTTAGCTGCGGATTTTCGTCTATGAGCTGATCTTGCCTCAACTCTAAATACTTAAGGAATTCTGGACTATCTAACCCTTTATTAGACTGTTTTTCTGCGTGTTTACGTTGCTTACTTTTTGATACAGAGGGTAGACTTTCTTCAGAATTAACAGAAACCGTTTCGGGGTCGAATTCGTCCTTAACTTTTTTATCACTGTCGTTTTCTTCCTGACCAGCGTTCTGACCTTTATCTACAGTTTGTTTGAAAATGTTGAAATATTTTTTATTTTTCGAACTTTCATTGTTTGAGGGGCTTAAAGATTTTATTTCCTTTATTGTGACATTTTCTTTGACATTATCATCACTGCTCTCTGTAAGTTTCGGCAAGGCGTTAGTACTTTCGCTTATTTCTTTTGGTTCATCTTTTTTTTTGCGGATATTACTTCTCAAAGATCTGTCACTGGCATCTGAATTAATAGTGGTAACCTCATCCACATTTTCCATTTTACTTTCTGTAGTACTTTCTATAATCATGCTTTTTCTACAATCGTCGAGAAGTACAATAGGAGATCGTGCTAGTTTTACACGTAGACTTTTTTTTATTGAAGTATCACTAATATCGGATGAAATAGATAGAGTATCTTCATCAGTCTGTTTGTTCTTACGTTTTCTTCGAAAACTATTTCGGATCGACTTCTGCCTCAAATTGTCATTGAGTCCTTTTACGATACCATACTGTTCCATTTCATCATTTTTAATCAAATCCGATTTGGAGTTTTCTTCATATTGCCATGTTTTATACATATATTCAACAATTTGATCCTGATTCAATTCCGGGTGTTCGTCCATAAGTGCATCTTGTCGCAGCTCCATGTATTTTATGAACTCTGGGTCTTCTGGTGTCACTTTTCCTTTATTGCGACTCTTCAATGCTAATTTATTTTTTACTGCAGACAAAGGTTCACTGTCTTCTGAATTAATAGAGGAGGTTTCCACGTTCAATTCAGTATCACTAAAATCTGGTGTAGAGTCGTTAATCGAATGAAACCCATTTACTTTTATGGGTTCAGGAATGTTTTTTGTACAACTTACTAAGTCCTTAATTTCATCGCAACTTTTATTTTCAAGGACAAGCGACTTATTAGGTTTATTACTTTCAATAATATCACTTTCATTCGCATTATTTAGTTCTTTTTCATCACATTTTTTGCTTTCAATGTCTTCAACATTTACTTGCTGAACTTTTTGTGATTCTTCACTTACAAGGTTATCTTCACCTGTAACAAAATCACCCATCTCCTTGTCCATTTGATCACTTTCGTTTAACTCTTCTAGTACTTTGTCATTCGAATATAAAGAATTATCATAATCATTATTTTCTTCATAGTTTTCTGTATTTCTGGGACTAGGCACGATTGTTTCTGTGTTATCATGATTATCAACGGATTCTACAGTAGAATCATCCATATCTTTGTCCGTTTGATCAGCATCGCTTATTTTTTCTAGTACTTTGCCATTCGAATACAATGAACCATCATAATCATTACTTTCTTCAAAGCTTTCTGTATTTCTACGAATAGGGACGGTTGTTTCAGTGTCATCGTTAATACTATCGGGTTCTACAGTCAAATTATCTTTCTTTTTGTCTGTTTGATCAACATCATTTAATTCTTCTATTACTTTGACGTTCGAACACAGGGTATCATCATAGTCATTATTTTCTTTAAAACTTTCTGTATTTCTGGGACTAGGCACGATTGTTTCTGTATCATCATTACTATTAACGGGTTCTACAGTAGAGTTATCTTTATCTTTGTCCGTTTGATCAACATCGCTTATGTTTTCTAGTACTTTATCATTCAAATACAAAGAACCATTATAATCATTTTTTTCATAGCTTTCTGTATTTGTGGAACTAAGCAAAGTTATTTCGGTTTCATCATTAATATCTACGGGTTCTACAGTACTAGCCAATTTATCCTGCACTTGATTCAAATCCTTGCAACCAATATCAAGAGCATTGGAAACATTCACTTCTTGACTACCGGTACATTTATCGTCTGTAATTTCTGAAGTGGCTGAAGAAAGATGCTTTATAATTATTTCATCATCTTTATTTTCTGTTGTGAGATCAGAGTTAACTGTATTACAAAAGTTTTCTTCTTGGTTGTCTTTTATTGTGGCAATATAATGTATATTTTCTGTTATCAGATTGTGTGATTGCCCCACCTCCAATTTCTTACATAATTTGATATTATCAATTTCTAAACCGGTATCTAATAATGTTCCATCATCAAATTTTTTTGCTTCAGTTACACTACAATTACTAATTACATGATTTGTCGTAATATTTGATTTCTCAGTATCTAATTTATCACAGGATAGTTTTTCAGGCGTATCTAAAGAACTTATAACTAAATCTTGATCACTATTGTCAACAAATACAGTATCATTATTTACAATAATGTTCGTATCAATTAATTTCTCAAGGTCCGGTTCAAGAGTAGACTTTTCTTTTTCTTTGTTTTGATTTATATCATTTGTACATTCATCTTCATTATTTTTGGATTCGATAATTAGTTTATAATTTTCAAAGGCATTATTATTGTTTAACATTGCCGATTCAATGTCACTTTCCTCAATTTCTTTATCATTGCTATTTTGAAAAACATTTCTCAGTTCATTATTGGTTTGTTGACTCATTTCTGATGTATGGTCAATATCATTAATAGACTCGTGCCCATTTATTTCTACTAAAGATTCATCTGTAGTTTTATTTAGAGCAGAATTAACATCACCAGATTTATATGTTTTTTTATTTGAGTCACCATTGATAGAAATTAATTTTGTTTCCCTCAGATCAGGTTTGAAATATTTGTTATTTTGTAAAACATCGCTCAACCGCACAGTACATTTTTTGGGTATAAAATTTATTTTTCCCTTTTTAAAGATATTTGAACGATTACTTGTACTTTTATCGATATTTATTTCTTTATTTATACTATCCTCACTTTGGTTAGCAAGATCCTTGTTGTCATTTTGTTCATATTCAAAAGTATTACGTAAGTATTCCACAATTTCAGTTTGTGTAAGTTCAGGATTTTCATCCATTATTGCATCTTTGCGTAATTCCATATACATATTAAAACTATCTTCTTTAGATATTTCAGAACTTTTCCGGTTTTTCAAACGTAGACTTCGCTTTTTGGTCGCTTTTTTAGTTGGAACACTTAACCGTATCCTCTTTATTCTTCTCGATTTTACACTGGTATCTAAGTCGTGTGAAGAATTTTGAAAACTACTCTCTGAATTGTTATCGGTATTAATATCCACATTCAAATCTCCACTAGTACTGAGACTTGCATTGCATTGTAGCACTTCTAAATTATTGAGATCTTCGTCGACACTCATTTCATTGCCTTTTTTATTGCTGGTAGTATCAAAGGAAACATTGATTTCAATTGACTGGTCAGGTATTTCACTAACTTGTTTCAATGAATTAATGGCTGTCATACTATCAATGTTTTGACTATCTACACTAGAATTAATAGTTTCATTATCTTCCGGATACCCATTTATATCCATAAAAGCTTCATTATTTGTAATTTTACTTACAGCGGGAATTACATCAGGATCTTTGTTAATATTCTTAGACAATAATGTTCTTTCCAATGTAGGTGATAAGAATTCTAAATTGCCACTATCTTCAATTGTTGGAATTACTCCATCTACATTTGTTGGAGTTACTCCATCTACATTAAATTCACTTTCGTATATTTCATTATCTTGTGGTATTTCTGGATCGTGTTCAACATCTATATGCACTTCCATAACTATATTTGGTATGCTAGCTTCAGTTTCAGACTCATTTCGACCTACAATTTCATCGAAGTCTTGTGTAAAAGTCGGAGATTCGCACATCGGGGCATTGTTTTCAAATTGTTCCATTGCGGGAGTATCGTACGTTTCAATACTGTCCTTTTCGAGATATTCCATCTCAGCAACAGCTTTGCTAAGTTCATCTGCTAACATATCACTAAGTGATTCGACTTTAGATATATAACCAATACCACTTCCTGATAAGTGTAAATCTGAAACCTGGGATTTTTTACCACTGCCATAGTTATTTTTATTGTAAGGTGACTTAAATTTTCGAGATTCATTAGGTTTTCTTACAGTAGAAGACTTTTTAATAGGAAACTTTTTCAGAGATTGTTTCTTTTTTCTTTTGGAACTAATAAAATACTTTGGTTTTTTTGAAGCTATTACTTTTGATTTCTCTGGTGTTTTCGATTTGGCTTTTTGTAACCACCGATCCATATGCGATTGTCTCTTGATCTTAGTCATGCCAGTTTTAGCCGCCATATTGTCAAGACAAGCTGTGACCACTTCGGAAACATCAAGGGATTTTCTAGTTTTTTTTCTAAGTTTATCTGGTGTATCTGCTGCCCCACTGTCGACAGAAAACAGAGTGTCATATAAACTTTCACTCAAAGAAACATCGCTGGCAGTTCTAACCAGTTTTGCAGTTTTTTGTGGTTTCGAAGCGGCCTTTGCACTTCGAGATTTGATTAGCATGTCATTGAAAATATCAATTCTAAGTCTCTTCGGCTCGCGCAGTAGAGTTTCAGCTTCTTCAACGGAAATAGACCACTGGGACATCTTTTTTTCTGATACAAGAAATGCGGCATATAATTTTGGATCTTTTTTCTTGTCCTGAAAATAAAAAATGACACATTATCGAAAAAGAAATATGACTTTAGTCTTTTATTTCACTCTAACAAAAAAAAGATGGCAGGCGACATCAGTTATAACTCTAAATGTCTTACCACAAACATCAAGGGCAAAATCAGTATTTTTTAAAATTAGTTATATTAAATTTGTAAGTTAAACATTAATCAAACTTAAGTAAGTTGTAATATGGGCAGGACATATTATACGAGAGAACCAACCAAAATGGTCAAAGGCCATTACTGAGTGGTGGCCCAGAGAGCAAAGGAGAAGCAGAGGACGAAATAATGTTAGGTGGGAGGATGATCTAAAACGGACCGCAGGATTGCTGTGGGTGAGGACTGCTAGGGACAGGAAAGGAGTTGAAAATCTTGGAGGAGGCCTTTGTCGAAAGACAAACTGTTGGCTAAGGTTGCTGTTGTATTTGTTGTGTTATATTTGTTAAGATTGTAATGCCAACAGTAATATTATTATTTTTATAAAGTTGATAATCAAAATTTTAAAGCATTTTATTTTTAATTTATGCAGCATTGTGTGCGTTATATTTTTGTCTTATATTTCGTTGTATGGTACTATATTGGTTCAACTTGTTTTTCTAAGGAAGCAAGCAGCTTCAAAGGTGAATTATGAGACTACTTTAACGTATTATCGCAAAAAAGATTCTAACCGTAGGAGTAAAATGCTCCCTCGTGGCCTCAAACTCTAGCTGCCCGAGGAATTTTCTGAGCATGCTGTTTGCAATCCAACTATGTCGTCCGTTATCTCCAAAGAAAGTCACATGGACTATCTCATGCTCAGAACGGCCAAACACTGAAAAATTAAACATGACGTTATTTCATTTCATAGTATGCTATAGATGTTAGTTTAAAGGTTAATTCATTCTAGCCCCCAAGAGAAATGTTCTACCTTTTTTCTTTTATTCATTACCTTTAACTTTATAGTACCATACACATATTGTGAAGACTTAAATAGTTACTATACATCCCGTCATATCTTCCCGTTTTTGTATCAAATCCTTTCGTACATAAACTTAGCATATTTAAGACTTGAAAACAAAAACGCTCCATAGAAAATCAACAGAACAGGTGATGTCACATGTTCCCATATTACTAAGAAATGTATGGGCATACTGACAAAATTGATAATAACTATGTATTACATATGTTTTTATTAATAGTTGTCTTAATAATAGTTGTTTTAATTGATGTCAGCAATCTAATATCATTAACATTTTTGATAAATTTTGATAAAAAATGACCATTTTTTTAATTTTCAAATCAGTACAACTTTAACAATATTCCATATATTTAAAGTTTGAATTGTTTTTATGGGTAACTGTAACATATATTTTCTGAATTTGTGAAAAATAGCACCATGTTCAAACTTAGGCAACATCCCAATTTTGTGTAGTATTAAATAAAATACAACAATTTTCTTTAAAACATTTAAAGAAAAACTGTTTTGATGTACAGACTACAGCACATCAAGTATAAAAGTTGCACTGTATAAGCCTTTATTATGGTTTCAGGGACAAGGTGTTACGCTTGATGTGCTTTCCACTGTACAGTAAGATTTTATTATGTGCAGTTAAATAAAATGTTGTTTTATTAGTATGGTATTTAGGTAAATGGAACCCTTTAAAAAAATCTTATTTTGGATGAAATTTGCTGATGTAATAATATTGTTGTGATAAATTTAAGATTTTGCACTGCTACTGGTAAATTGTAATTCCTAATAACCATAGTATGCAGCTGGTATATTTTATGTTCAGGCCCAATATTGCTTTATTTTAACTTTGTATTTGCTGTTAATTCAGAATAATTAAGTAAATTAAGAATTTTTGATACGGATACTAAATAAATAAAAAACATATTATAGATTAAGGTTGCATAACATGTTGCATTAAAAACTCTTTCCCCATCAAAAGTCATTTTGATTGTTTTTTGTCAGTCAAAAGTCTGACAAACAGACAGAGTTAGATTTGATCAAATCATGCATAGGTTTTGGTCAGCAAAGAGTTTTGACAGTAACATAACGGTAACTATTAGAAAAGAACTTAAATAAACAAAAATTACATGGAACAAATGTACTTTGTAGAATTTATACAATATAGGAATGGAATATTCGAGATACTTACACTTAGTTTTTACAAACATTCCAGTTGAGAGTTCCCGAGTTATAATACATGGCCAAAATGGATATGTACCCATCCGAGCCCATGCCAAGTCACCAACTTGATACTCGCATTTGGCTTCAAGTTCAAACAGCTGACTTTTAGTCAAAACTGGTTTACAATCCTTTGTTTTCTTCTTAATACTATCAAAATCCAATGTCTTAACCACAGAAGCAGTATTTGTATATCCATTCTGGGATTTATTCTTTATTGAAGTATTATTAAGACTATATTTCTCTGAAGATCTTTCTAGAATATTACTCAAATGATTGTTTCCAGATTTCTGGACATTTGGTGGCGAGAAGATATTTTTTATTAAGGTAACAGTCTCATCTTGTTCCCTCTTTTGTATCAAATCCTTTCGTACATAAACTTTAGCATATTTTGGACTTGAAGACAATTTGTTTTTTTCAGGTGATCCAAATCTACTCAAGGACATGTTTTCATTATAAATACTATCAATTTGATTTTCTAAGCTTGATCCCGGTATTTTTTTGGGTGTCACATCTGTAGGTTCTGCCTTCACAGGAGAATTGGATGCATGCATTTTGTAAGCAGGTGACTGATTTTTCACAGGTGTGTCTTCAACATCTGGACACTTCCATGCTTTCGACAATGCAATGTCTGTCACAAAATCATTTTCAGTTTTGAGCCGACGAGCTCTGCCATACCGGCTAGTGTTAGTAGCTTCACCATGGGTCATAGGAGAAGTGACTCGAGCTGTCAAGCTTGTCTCCAGTTCCCGTTCTACAAGAGGTCTTTTCTTCAACTTACTCTTAACAGATGACGGAGTGTCACTCATTTTAATATCATCTGCACTAATATTATCCTCAGATTCTTCCATTATTAGCAATTCCTCGTATATGACTTCATAAACGTCACTGACGCAATAATTCAGTCAGTCAGCAAAATCGAAATTTTAATTTTGTCTACATGTTATTTAATTCCCCAATGTAATAGGGACAACAATGGTAATCGTAACGCTAGACAAATCTAAATAGCTTCTAAACACCAGAAACGCCTTAAGACTGACGACTGAAACAAAAGAATGAAAATGAAGTTTAGTTTAACGAAATATTTAGGTTATTTCAATATTTCCCTAAAAATCTCAACTAAAACCATCACTAAAGAATTATTCATGAATGAAAAGTTACATAGTCGACTCACCGTCGCATTATGCTCATTTATGACCACAAGAAGGGTAATTTAAGCGCAACAAATCATGAGCTATGCGGTCTCTTTGGTTCAACCTAGCACACTCAATCAAAAACTTAATTTCCTTTTTCTTGAAATCACTAAAACAGACAAAAATGTTAGAATGGCAAATTCATAAAGAAAACATGGAATGGATTTAGGAATAATAACTATACATGTCAATGTTTTAGTAGCGTTTGTACAAAGTCCTAATTTCTGACGAGAAAGAAGCAATTGCAGTCTATCTCACGCGCGCCATAATATCTACAGCAGAAGTACATCACTCATATAACTTCGTTCACATACCTAACTTTAGTTCTAGTTATATCACTCATTCCCATAAAATTCAAACAATTAAGAAGAAATAATTTTAGGTAATTTACATTATAAAAACGAAATTAAATTCTACTAAAGACGCTTAGTACCGCGAAAAGCAATATGGAAATGTCAAGGTGTGTGGGTGTGTGTATTTTTTTAACGCTGTAACAAACACATAGAAACGCAGAAGCTTCCCGTGCTGTTTTACCGACTCCTTCAAAATAAATTCAAGAAATATTTTTTTCTTTTGGCAATTATCCTTCGTCTAAAACTTCATGGCAATACTTATTTTTTTTGGTTTAATTCTCCCTATAAAGGGAAGGCAAAGGGAACTAATGCCCATGCAGCCATATCTTCAGTATTTCTTTATTTCCTTCTTTTATTGCATTAAAATGCTGGCGTAACACATTTCAATGCTTCTTGGGACTATTTTTGACACGAAATATATGATGACAGTCACTTTATGTGCTACTTAATGAGGTGAATAACCACAAAAAGTTTTCATCGTATTTCACACCATAATCACTTTTATTCTAATAATCATTTAGTTGCACGTCAGCACAAACACTTGAATAATAAAACTACGCCGCTTTTATAACTCAATGCTCGCTCCGACACAATTGTTAAGTATTCTAATAAAAAATTTGCAGCCATGTCTTAAGTATTTTCAATATTTCCGCAAATATTACATTGAAATAGTATTATAACACATTTCAATGTATCTTGGGAGCGTTTTGCGTTTTTACAGTCTCCATAGAGCTACTTTTATGAGGTGGACAACCACGATGAAATTCTTAATGTCTTTCACATGGTTTCGTCAAGCTCACGTAAATTACAACAATGATCTTTCGAATTGCACGTCAACACAAACGCTTGATTTAAGAGGCTCCTCTAATTTTATCATACAACGTTCTCTCGGACGCAATTTTGTAATTGTGGTGATAAAAATCTTCATTGAAACCATCAAATCTAGATAAAAACTGCCAGCTTTTCTCTCATTCAAGTAAAAAAATAAGAAATGGCTGTAAAGGCTTGATTTTTTTGCCTTCCCTTTACACAAATAATTTAATATTAAAAAAAGAGTGTTTGGCGGGATTTTGTGATGTCAGTGCAGATTTTTAGAGCGAACCTTGTGATAAAAGTGGTGTAGTTTTCTAAACCAACTGTTTGTGTTGACGTATGGTGTCAAAGACGTTGACAATTTTTTTGTGGTTATCCAATCCATTAAATAGTATCATATGGAGACTGTCATCATATATTTCGCGTCAAATACTACCAATACCAAGATGCATTGAAATGTGTAACACCACCATTTCAAGGTAATATATGAAGAAAAAAAGAAATACTTAAGACACGGCTGTTACCATTTGCCTTCCCATTACAGGAAGAATAAAAAAAAATTGATGGCAAAATCCTTACGGTCTATAATACACAAATAATGCAAACGTTAAGCCGAATTGTGCAATCAATTCGGACCACACTTTCGCCCATTCGTGTGTACTCCTGTCAATGACCCCAGCAAAAACTATCTAAGATTTTACGTTTTAATCAAAGAGTAAATTTGGGAAATGTTTTTAAGCAATTAAAGTAAGTATGATTACAAGTTTTTTTTATTTTATTTTTATTTTATACAACTAGATGACAAACAAGCTGACGGCCCACCTGGTGGTAAGCGGTTACCGCTGCCTATATACACCTGCAATAACAAGGAAAAGCACTTGAAATTGCATATGCGTTGCAAGTTTTTATCAATTCAAAAATAAAATGTTTACATTCTTCACAAAGTCTAATTAAGCCGGATTTACATTTGTCTGATGCCTTCTGACGTAACGCGTCAGAACGGTATCGGTTTTATATCATTACTATGGTTAGATTTAGATTAATCGCGCGTTAGTCATGGCCTCAAATTTGACATTAGCGAACACACTGCACTACCTTTTTTCGTGAGCAGCGTTATTACGGCTTCATGACGTCACAATAATCTTGTTGGCAAGAATACGTTCAATTCGGTTCGTTGGTAAGCCCACTATGTGCGCAAATGGTTCATTGCGGACCGTAGGGAATAAGATTGACAATTGACAAAATGACCGTAAATGACGTTTCATTTGAAGTTTTAGAAACATATATCATAAGGCACAATTCTTTAAAACGAAATCTAATAAAAACTTTCAGTAGTTATGTCTGCAGTAGCCAAATCTAAAGAAAGTAAACCCGAACCAGTGGCGTATAGTGAAGCAGCACTTAGAAACAATGCTATTGTTGTAGAGTACTGCCGAACTTCCATGGCAGCACTGTCGGGTTCGACTGCAGGTGCGATTATTGAATTTAATAACAATACTTCTTAATTTATTATTTGTTTGTCAAACAAGATTAAGTACCTACCTACGTATTGGTTAATTTTACTTTTATCCCCGCATAATATTTAAAATAAGATGATATGATTTTAATTTCTTTTTTCAGGTGTACTTGGGCTTACTGGCTTGAATGGTTTTGCATTCTATGTCTTTGCTGTTGTCTCACTCTGGGTCATGTTCATGATAAAAGCGGGACCTAATTGGCAAAAATACTATGTATCGAGACTAAGCATTCTAACGAATGGGTTTTTTGGAGCATTGTTCACTTATGTATTATTCTGGACATTTATCTATGGAATGGTTCATGTTTATTAAGTTAAGGTACCATTGATGTTAAGAGTATTTCAATTTCATAATCTATTCAGGACAATTTCTACATAAATACTGATGCTATGTGCGCGCGCATTGGCAAAATCTGATTTAGTATTGATTGCCTTAGTACCTATTAGATGTATTCTGAAAAATGTATTTAATTAATTACCATTTTAATCTGTCAAGCCAAACATTTTATGAACAGTGGGTTTTATTGGTAAATGTCGGCTTAGCAAATAAAATAACATTTAAGAACTAAAGTTACTGATTCATCATGTATGATGCTAATCCATAATATTATTTTTAAGTTATTTAAGTCCCAAAAAATAATGCCTAGATTAGATATACATGCCCTAGGGTGGGATGTCAACCCACAATATTTCACATGCAGGGTGACTACTCTAATTGCTGAGCTACCATGGAATTAAATCAAACCAAAAAGCTCTTTATTTCAATGGAAAACAATTTCTTTTAAAAATACCAACACTAAGTTAACTTCAAGCATATAAAGCAATAAACACTTTGACTTGACTTGACTACTGAAATATAACAAGTCTTGTCTTGAAAAATCCATGAAAATAATTATCTGTATCTTCATATCTTATAGAGCAGTTATGCATTTTTATTTAAGGTTTACTTTCAGAAAATGAGTATTTCCTTGTAACTTATAATAGACCTTGCTGAAGTAGTTAAAAATTAAAAAAATATGTTGTAGGATAATCAAGATATCTGGGTTTGTAAAAGGGTGGCCAAAATACGGCCTCCCTGATGGTAAGCGGTAACCATAGTCTATAGTGCGTGTATCAGTGAACAATTCACAGCTTGCACTGTAAATAGTGTAGAGGGGGGGGTGGGGGCTGGGTATGTTGACAGTAGGATCAGGTTCCCCTGCACTCAGCATATAAACACGTAGATCTGACGATCTTACTCACTCCAAGAACACAACACTTCAAAGTAAAGGATAAATATTTGAATATGTGTAATTGTGTATCCTTATATAGAAACAAAAAGGTCACAAGTTAATAAGACACATTAAAATGTAGATACATTACATATCGTCAGTGGGCGTGCAAGACCGCGTAAGAGCAGTTTGCAATACCGCTTAATAGCTTTTTCTTTACTTCACAAGAGGAAGAGTAAAGTCAATATCTTGGATATTTCGACACACTTCTTCGACTGAATTTGTTTGGGATTCCTCCAGGTGTTGTTTAATGAAAATCTAGTATAAGCGAATCAGCGCTAAGAGCCCGCTGGCGCGTGCGACGTTTGTAAATGCGCAGTATTGCAAACTGCTCTTACGCGGTCTTGCACGCCCACCGACGATATGTATAAATAGAAACAGGTCACAGCCCTCTGGTTATTAGCCACTTAATTGTGGGCGCCTAGGCTGTTCATTAAACGTCGGCATCCAATGAAACGGCTAAAGAACTAGTCGCAGCCATCTGGTTAAATTAGCCAGTTACCCCTAGGTAGATCATCTAGTAATTCTAGTACAAATAATTGTTGTGACTAAGTAGGTTCAAGGTTATTTTTTTAACCACAACCGAAATAATTTTGGTAATATGAGGTCGTAAAAATAACCTTAAACCTAGCAATCACACTAAAACTTCAGTACGAGCGACGATCTAGCGAAGCCTAGGCGTCCAATTGAGCAGACTTTGAATACGCCAAGTTGCTAGACATTCTGTGATTCTAGTTCAATTAACCATCGGCCAAGGCTTTTAACTGCATATCGGCGTTCAATGAACGGCATAGGCTTCTAATTAATTGGCTAATTTAACCAAATGGCTGCGACATATTATGATTGCATTGTTGCCATCTGAGAGAAGGGACCGGGGAAGGGTCGGAGTAAATTACAGCCATTTTGTTTCATGATCAGTAGGAAATAAAAATCAGTTTATTGTTTTTTTTTTTATTCAATTCCTACATTTATCTCGTAAGAATTTCGTCCAAAAATTGAGCAAGTGGTGATATCAGTTTAGTGCCGAGCTAACACAAAACAATTTTCACACATTAGTGTCACCACATAGCAAAACTTCCCTTAGTTCTTTTCTGTGGGAAGTCTGTCACAGCAGTATTAATCACAAAGCATATCTTGCAAATATTACTATTTCTCATGTGATGACTGATTGCAGTTAATGTGCTTTCTGAAGCACAGAGGAGGTCAAGATTAAAAGTGTTGACTCGACAACAGCGAATGCTATAACTGAAGCCAGAGTCCTTCAACCTACACCACTGAGCCCCTGTACCACTGAGCCAGTGTTATCAGTTTATTTATTTTCCAAATTTTCAAAATTAATCATACCAATTTGATCTCTTGATTTCTTAACAAATCAAGCATCTCAACTATTTGTTTTGATGTAAATTGAGGAATAAACTCAGACTCACCTAAAAACTCAAAGTTATACATACTTGAATGATACCCACAGACTCTAACATTGGATGTTAAGAATATTTTACAATCTAAGAGAATTTTTTTTCTTAAATGTAATGGCACCCTTCGGCGTTCTACATTGTGGCATTGGGGTACAAAACAATGGTTTGATGTATCGGCAGTGCGACTGTAACCTTGTAATATTATAATATTGTCATCTTGAAGGTTTGATTGATATTTTATGTTAAGTAACTCAGAGCTTGGTTGGCTATCATCGGAACTGGAGCATCTGGAACTTGATCGTCTCTGTGTCTGGATGTCATGGGCATTAACTTCTGGTTCATTACGTAGTGTGCGGTAACTAGCTCTTTGCCAGCATGCATTACAGACACGGGAATTATCTGGAACCTGAAAATGGTCATGGTTTATTGAACTTTTTCATGGGCAACTATTGTTACAATTACAAATAAAGAAGACAATGAAAAAAAAGTGCTTCAGGCGGGAATCGAACCTGGTAATTTCTTTACTGCTTTCTATCCTTCTTTTTAACGTTTTTATAGCATGTTTATTTCACCACTCAGTAAAGGCGTTTAAAAGCATCAAAAACATTAAAATGTGATTATAATAACTTTTCTCACCTTAACTGGAAGATTAAAAATGCTTATAAAAGTATTATTTCGGAACACTAGAGGTGTTAACTTCAATGAGCGTTGAGATAAACATTACTATAAAACATTAAGAAGGATAGAAAGCAGTGAAGGAATTAGCAGGTTATACCTAGTCCTCACGTGGCGTAGTGGTAATCGCGTCTGGCTGGACATCAGTAGACGCGGGTTTAATTCCCGCCTGGAGCATATATTTTTTTTCATCATTTTCTCTCTATATTTTTATAATTGTTACAATAAAGTAGGAGTTTAAACGTACCAAAAACTGGTGGAAGAACTTTTCATAAGTCCGCATGACTAGCTATCACCATCTTAGCTGCCATACCAATAATGTTAAAAGTGTTTTTGTGTTTTGGCAGTTGACTTTAAAGATTTTATCAAAAAATAAGCAGTGCCTATGTAGTCAACTGTGTTTGTCAAAAAAAATATTAGTACTTAATTTACCATAATAATACAATACAATTTATTTACCAGATGTATGTTGATAATGTTGGATATATAAGCATATTCAGCAGTTCCACTTTGTAGCATCTTTGACCGTCTCCCTGTTCGTTTTGATGTAGATATCCCACAGCATATGCAAACTGATTGATGACCTAATTGTCTGTTGCCAAAGCTGCCTTTACTTCTGTTGCATAGCTCCAAAGTTAAAAGATTGAAGCATTCTTGGCAAACATGGTTTCCATCTGCTACCTAAAATAAAGGTTTTAATAAGATAACTATTTTATATCATAATTAATTACATTAGGTTTCTGCTTCCAATCACATCACCTCATGTGTAATCCAATCTTCAATTATAGATGCAATGTCCTGGCTCATATCCATTACACTGTAAAGGTATTGTTGTTTACTAAGAGCAATGTGACAGTTAATGCACTGTGCCATATTGGAATTGTCTGAAAAAGACAATAGGTATCACAAAAATATGATAGTCCAGCCTAGCTCCGGTCAAAATAAAAAGTAGATTTTTTTGCCTGGACTGATTTGACTGATTCGGATAGCGCGGGAACATTTAAAACGATCATTATTAAGAACAGCTGCTTATGTGCTATGATAACAACAATACACACATTATAGTTTTCTTCAAGGTATAGATCAAAAAACAGTAGATATCCAAACCGTGAGAGAAATGAGTCCAGTGGCACAGTCAATATCTGAAATACTCGAGAATTTGAAACGAATAGCTAGATATAAGAAAAAACGAAGCTTTGAAATCACCTCAATTTTGAAATGGAACTGTTTTTAGTTGAAGTTTGAAAGTTTGAAAGTTTGAAAATATCAACAAAAACTAAACAGTAATATTTTTCTAATTTAGTTTTATGGTTCTGGTTTGAAGACAATTTTGTATTTTCTTTATTTCTTCATTTATTGCATTGCAATGCTAGTGTCACACTTATAAATTCATCTTGGGAAAGTTTGAAGCGCTCTCCATGATGCTACTTTGCTGGGGTGGAAAGCCACGATAAAATTCTCAGTCCAGTCTTTCACATAAACATTATTCAATTCTAATTATCTTACAATTGCGGTTCCACACAAACACTTGCTTCATAAAACTTATTTCTTCGTCTTAGATTGCCTACAGTCTACAGCACACAATCACATCACTCACACAATCACAATGGGGTGTAAGCCACAGATTAGAAAGTTATTAGTATGTTATTAAACCACGGTGTTATATATAACCACAGCAGATTAGAAAAAGAGTATGTCTTCTTCATACTAAAATAACCATATCATATACGACCAATTGCAGTTAACATTGAAGTATCGACTAGGACCATTCGTTTAACTGATATTTAATTTGGTCGGCATATAATGAGTTAGAAATTCAGGCCCAAGTCGATAGATGACTCTGTTACCATAAAAAAATAGTGACCGAAAAATATCAACAAAACATTTAAAACTTAAATGACATTTAAGATGTTATTCATTAAACTGAGAAAAAATAATTACTTTAAATTATAATCAATATTAGGTATATGACTTTGATATTTTTTCACTGTGTCGTTAGTAATATTCTTACTATAACTTATATTATAATATCTTGACCAAATTATTAATTACTTAGAGTAGCGACCTATGTATTGGGATTTGAACCTAGGCCGTCATAGCAGTTCCTGTCAATTTTCAATTTTTCATGACATTTTAATTTTTTGATGAAATTTTGGTGTTCATTATTTTAATGATATAATTTTTCAATATATGACCATTATAAATTTATTTATTTATTTACATATTTGTTTTGTTAGTTAAATATTTTAGTTAAGTACATTACTAAAGTAGAAATGGTAGCGCTAGAATAATTGTTAACAATGATTTGATGGTAGATTTGCGAGACATCCTGCGTTCTAAACCGAGACGACCATGTTTGAATCCCGATGTGGGTTTTTTTTTGAAATTTTATTATATAAAAATACATAAATAATCATTTTTTATGCAACTTTTCATTATTTAAATAAAGTTTTTAAGAAAAAAAAGGTTTTATTAAGAAAATAATTTTTTGGTTGTCTACCGGTTCAGATCACCAGATATCGCTAAGCGCGATATATTTTGTAGTATGGACGGAGTGATGCCTCTATACCCGTCTAAAAAATGTGTACTCTTTGCAGTAAACCAGACACAAATTGACACACTTGAATTTTAATTGTCATGTCAACCCAAGGAACTTATATCATAACTGGAATGCTCACGAAAAATTATCATGAAATGAATATTATAACTTAGCGTTATGGTTATAAGAATTATTTTTGATTGTAATTTATCAAAAGAGGAAAACGTTCCGAGCAGGACAACGACATTATGGGAGTGTGTCCCTTTCTTGCAATTGCTAGTGTTAATAATTTAAAATAAATGTAGCTTTTATACTTTTCTGGTAACTCTCTCAATAAATTTTGGCTGATGAGTTAATTGTAATAAATAGGGGTCTAATTATAAACTAAGTAAATGTTTATATTTATATTAATTTGGTATGTTATTAAAAAAAGAAAAATTAAAAGAATAGTAGCAATCGGTAACAATTTATAAATTACGCATAGCAACAATTATGACGTTTCGATAAACAATATGGCCTATAATCTAGCGCGTTCAATTCGTATTTCTTCACGTTGCATGCTTTTTATTTACATTTGAAGTGAAATTTTATAGTGAATAATAGTGAAAACTTATTGTGTAAAGTGGTGTACTAGTGAGGCGTTTGCTGGTAGCGGTATTTCATTTTTTGGGTAAGTTTTTATCTTTGTTTACATATTACATGGGTAGGGTAACAACAAATGAAATATTCTTGATGGACAATCACAATACATAGGTACATACAATAAACGGTAATCTTATTAATTCGCAAATAGATATTTTGCGCTTAGCAGCAAAAACGATGTGTCAACGTAATATTCATTAACTACTTAGTCCGTGTATGTAGACAATGCATGTTTATTGCACTAATAATAAATTTATTTATATAAATAAATTATTAATAGTCGAGTGGGCTGCCGTCTAAAGAAACAAATCCGAAATTTCATAAAGGAGTTATGAAATTTCGGATTTGTTCCTTTAGATTAAATAGTAAGTAAACCTTTATACGGTTGTATTGCACTGTAAAAAAAAATCTTACTTATTGTTTTTTTCAGTTTCCCAAAAAATGAACCCCTTCTGCAGCGGTGGCTGGAAGTTGTACCGGCCGCTTAAGAAAAAATTTTCAAGAACTAGCTTCATATGCAGCTACCACTTTAAAAGTGTAGACATCATAATCCATAATATGAAAACTATACTGAAACCTGATTCCGTTCCATCTATTTCTCCTGTAAGTAATACTTTTAATAATTTAAATTTTAAGTATTCTAATTTGGTATTAAAATACAGAGACATCTGTCCTAGATTTTTAAATAAGTTATACCAGCAGTTATCATACAAAACTGCAGCAACACAAAAATCATATTACTTTATTTTTAGGTTTCACCAGATAAGCATGTCAAAGTTTTAAGCAACCTTATTTTAAAACCAACTCAAAAAAACATTCATCAGTATGTTAATAAGGTAGTTTTTTACTATTTTCTTTCCTTGATATTGTTCTTGTGTTTCCCGTGGGTACCGTATCTTAAATAATTTAATTTGTTATTTTTTTACAGTCTGACAATCGTTCAAAATCTGTGAACATCGATATTTCTGAAAAAGAAAATTTGGAGCCAACTCCAGGACCCAGGACCATCAATGGAACCTCCATGGAAGAAATCTCGACAAGATGAACACTTGAAAAATCTTCAGTCCGAAATTAGCTTTCTATGCTTGTTACTAATTAATTTCTGATAGGCCTCTCTGCCACCCGGAGACCCATATGAGGCGTCCATATGGGTCTCCGGTTCACAAGCCGCAGGAGAAAGTCGATCTTGTGGCAAGACTCCTTGCAGATAAAGTTTGTATCCAAGTTTGTATCTACAACTGTTTGTAGTAAATAACATACTAACGACGGGTTTCAATATCGTAACAAACGATAGTTTCCCTTGCAGCAAGGAAAAGTTTAGATAATTATATAAGTTATTAAAACCGGTCACTACAGCAGGTTTTAGATATAATTAAAGAAATGCTACTCGTCAACTTCATGTGTAACTTGAAAAATAAAACATCGTGTGCTACTCAGTGGTTTCATTTTATTTAAAATTCTAAAAATATCTTGCTATATTAGAAAAGGTAAACCGAGAGTTAGGTGAACAATGACGCCGTCTTGGTGAAGTGGTCAGTATGGCTGGCAAAATATCAAGCGGTCCTGAGACCTAGACAAGATGCCAATCCACAATCGCTATCGCTTAGCGGAAAATGTATGGGATTTGACATAAGACATTTAACGACTTTCGATAGTTAGTGTCGAATCCCATACATTTTTCATTTATCAATAGCGATACCGATTGTCAAATGGCATCTTGTCTAAGCCCTCTGATAGCGGCAAATGTTTATGTGATGAACACGAACATCTGTCAACGAGTCATGGTTGTTTATATGTATATTTAAATTTATTAACAAAATATCTATAATTATGTAAAATAATTCCGTTGTGTATCCTTAACACAAGTTCTTAATGAAATTTACTTTGGGCTAGATAATTGGAGTGAGCGTGGAAATATATTATAATTAACAATAGGTAAAGCAGTGTATCCAAGTGCCCCAAATATTTTTTGTTTGTTTTGGACCCAATTTTCATAGCAAATTATGTTTGAATTTTGTTCTTTTGATTTGATAAATTTAATCCATAGTAATTAAAATAGAATAAAACTAGAAAAATTTCACGTCCTGAGGCAGGAATCGATTCCGATTTCCGATTCAATAATTCGATTCCTGCCTCAGGACGTGAAAAATTTTCTAGTTTTATTCTATTTTAATTACTAAGTAATTTTTCAAACATTTATAATAATGTTAAAATCCTAAATTAAGGAAATTTAATACACTAAAAACAGACAGGTAAATAAAAACAAAATCTTCTTGTCTAGAATATAATAACGAGATGTTCTTTGTTTTACGTTTCAATTTAAACATACTTAACATTTAAATAAAAATGTCTTTATGTTATTTCTTTTTTATGTAGGTACCTATGTTCATACATAATTTATTGAAGATTTACGCTAATTGGATTTAAATATATGAATAATTTTTAAATTATATGTATTCTATGCTCAATTAATTTTGTTTTAGACTCGACAATTACTTAAATATCAATCTTAATACAATTAAAATTGTCCCACTGTTCGAAGCTACTATATGGACACATTAGTAGAAAGAGACACACTCCTACTATGTCGCTTTACTCTTCGGAACGGTTTTTAGATTCCCGTCAGCATTCCAGTTAGGATATAAGTTCCTTGTGTCAACCTAAGTTGCCGCACAGATAATCCTTCCTCATTGCACAGATCAGATAATAGTAGCAAGCTAAGTTGCCGTCTGGGCAACTTAGCTTGCTACTAAATATAAGTGTATATCACAGATTAGAAAAAGTATGTGTGTATATATCATTAATCTGTGGGAGGGAAGTGATCGATCTAAAGTGTGCTCAGAACAATAACTAATAAAAGTGTAAGTAAAGCATGTTTAGAACCTCTCGGGCAGGCGTATGATAGTAGGTTGCCACTTGCCACTCAGCTATTATCTCGCCGTGTCGTCGTTGCGCGTAATTAAGCTTCTTTTCTGTAATTTTTGCAACGAACAATGACATCTAAACGATCTTGTAGTGTGTATAAAAGATACTGTAGTGTTTACGGGTGTTTAAATAAAAGGAAGAACATGGATTCAAAATTAACTTTTTTTAGGATTCCAGAAGATATTGAAAGGTAAGCCATTTTGTTTTTTTCTGTTAATTCTCCCTCTGAAGAGAAGGCAAAGGGAACTAATACCCATACAGCCATGTCTTCAGAATTACTTTATTTCTTCTTTTATTGCATTAAAATGCTGGCGTAACACATTTCAATGCTTCTTGGGAGTATTTGACACGAAATATATGATGACAGTCACTTTATGTGCTACTTGATGAGGTGGATAACCACAAAAAAGTTCTCATCGTATTTCACACCATAATCACTTTTGTTCTAATAATCTTTTAGTTGCACGTCAACACAAACACTTGAATAATAAAACTACGCCACTTTTATAACTCAATGTTCGCTCCGACACAATTTTAATTATTGTATTAAAAATCTTGACTGACGCCAAAAAAACAAGCCAAACACCTTTTATGTTTTATGTTCTCTATATTACAGAGAAAGCAAGGGGAACTAATGCCATGTTTTAACTATTTTCTTTAATTCTGCAAATAGGTATATTATTTATTTTAAACTTATTTTTTTATATAAATAGGTATAGGTAATATAAAAACTCATATATTCTTAATTTTTGTTTTTAACATTATTATAAATGTTTGAAAAATTACTTGGTAATTAAAATAGAATAAAACTAGAAACATTTTACGTCCTGAGGCAGGAATCGAACCCGCGACCTTTCGCAATCCGGGCGACTGCTCTGACCACTGAGCCACCCAGGACTTGGGATATCCCTGTGAAATTCTTCTAGTCTATCTTGTATTTGCGTTTATGAGCTAACGTCCACCCTACAATGTCGAAATATTCTATTTCAACATCCGTAACGAGTATTTTTACAAATACCGACGATTCGTTTAAGTTGGGGCAGTGCTTTCAAATATTCTTAATTTTTGTTTTTAACATTATTATAAATGTTTGAAAAATTACTTAGTAATTAAAATAGAATAAAACTCGAAAAATTTCACGTCCTGAGGCAGGAATCGAACCCGCGACCTTTCGCAATCCGGGCGACTGCTCTGACCACTGAGCCACCCAGGACTTGGGATATCCCTGTGGAATTCTTCTAGTCTATCTTGTATTTGCGTTTATGAGCTAACGTCCACCCTACAATGTCGAAATATTCTATTTCAACATCCAGAATTTCACAGGGATATCCCAAGTCCTGGGTGGCTCAGTGGTCAGAGCAGTCGCCCGGATTGCGAAAGGTCGCGGATTCGATTCCTGGCTCAGGACGTGAAATTTTTCTAGTTTTATTCTATTTTAATTACTAAATAAAAACTCATGTTAATTTTTCTGTGTCATACAATAAAAGAAGTCTTGAAGATTCATGCTACTTTATTTTATCCTCTCAAACATAAAAAGACATCCTCTATAGAGGCAACAAGGGGATCAAGCCTATTAGGTAATTATGGATCCCTTCACCTACACAAATGAGTGCTTGCAGTAGGACAGGCGGCTTTCGTAGTGGAATTATTGTTGCACTTGATGGGCTGTCGTCTGTACACTATGCCTACTAGATAATGGTCAAAAACATGAAGAACAGTTTTCACTTGTCCATTTCTTTTTTATTTGCTTTGTTCGATCAAAACAATTTTTTTTAGAAAAACTGCAACACAGCCAAATATTCGTCATGGCCACAGACTAGGAGTATGTATCATGCTTATCATTGCTTTAGATCTTTAGATAATTTTCTGAGCACATCATGATGGCGCCAGTCACTTTGGTAACGTTTATTTAGGTAGTTCAAATTCTATCCTCATAAGTAAAATTATTCCGTGCATAGAGAAATACATATACCTACTGATTCCGTGCTTCTAGGCCTTTGCCCTATTAAAAGGTGAAATCGTTGAATCATTTTGAATTTTATAAAAGGACTATAATATTCATACACTCACACTTATTATCTAGCCCAAAGTAAGCATCATTAAGAGCTTGTGTTATGGATACTAGATAACGGATTTATGATAATAATATGTTTATAAATATTATTAATATACTAAATAAACATATAAACATCCATGACTCGTAAGCAAATTCTCGTACTCATCATATAAACACTTGCTCCTACCGGGATTCGAACCCGGGACCTCTTGACCGAGTAGCCTGTATAGCAAGGGGTACGGACCGCTCGACCAGCGGGCCGTCTATATACATGAAAACTAATTATTAGTATTTTTCTCGGATCCAGCAGATTATTCCTGATTTTTTTTTAAAAAGTGTACAGTCGACAGCACATCAAGCGTAACCGTTTGACCTTGAGACCACCCTTCCTACGTTCGTAATAAGGCGGCTTTCGTAGTGCAACTGTTACACTTGATGTGTTGTCGTGTGTACCTACATATACCTGGCCGGATATGTAACATCTTCTTTTTAAAACAACGTTCACTCCGACACAATTTTGTAATTATTGTATTAAAAATCTTGATCGGCACCATTGAATGGGTGGCGCCAAGAACTCCCCGACATTTTGTTGATTTCAAACCAGATCAAATAATCATTTTATCTAAAGCTTCCAATAAAGCTATTACATGCTTGTTTCTTTTGTGACACTTTACTACATGATTACGGGGTCAATTAGGTAGACGATGGATATTATCATAATTATAGTCTGGGAGCTACAGTTCCTAACATTTCCATGAATAGGAATAGAATAGGTTTTTTAGGTTTGTTTGTAGGAATAACAACAACTAACAACAGTAACTACTAATAACTACAACTAACAACAGTAGTACTAATAACAAAAACTAACAACAGTAACTAACAACAGTAACATCCAATTTATGTAAATTGGATGTTACAAAAAATTATAATTTAGTTAGACCAAGAGATAGCGTACAGACGACAACATATAAGAGTAATAGTTGCAAAATGCAAGCCGCTTTTATAACGCAGTAAGGACAATCTCAATGTTAATTAAACTGTTACGTTATTATTTAATTATCTTATTCGGATTGTAAACTGGCATTATGTTTTATTTCAGGCGACGAGAATGGTTAACAGCAATAGACAGAGAAGATTTACTTGATGAGAAAAAGTTAAACAAAGCCAAAAATATTTTTATTTGTTCTGAACATTTTGGCGAGTCTGCAATCGTAACTTCTATTTCAAGGCGGCTTAAAAGTGACGCAGTTCCCACGAAATTATTACCTCATAAATCTGACAAAAATGTTCAACTACACGCTAATGATTCAAATACATCCACTCAAACTCTTCCACAGACATCCAAGGACCTTTCATCCCACTTCAAGAAAGAAATAATATTGGTTCACACCCAATCACAAACAGATACCCAACCGCTGGCACACAAGCACTCACTACCATACGAAAAAGAATTAAAACGTGAGATTGCCAAACCAAATAAAGATATATCATTATATGAGTTGACACGAAAATCAACAGTTCCATCTGAACCTCCAACAAGTACCTCACAATCTCAAACAAAGGATAGAAAACCTAAAGTTACTTCTACTTCAACTCAAACAGATTTAAATGAAACTTCACATAAAATGACACAAACAACATCGGACTTATCTGACAAATCCCCTCTCAAAAAGAAACTTAAAACTTCAAATTGAGATAGTTAAAAGTAAACATTTATGCGGTTGGAGTTAGAAGTTTTGAAAATTAAAAAGTGCAGCAAAAAATGAGTTGTTGTTCCCTTGTTGCAGATCGTACCATGTCTGCATGCCAGTGGACTGTGACCTCTTTTTGATCCCTTTTACTTTTTGATAGATTTTCATAATTTGAAGTTGTCATTGAAATTAATACACTGAAAATATCGCTTTTCTAATAAATAAAAATAGTTTTGGAGCAGTCTGGGATTTCTTTAAATATTAGAGAACCTGTAACACTGACATTTGTGGCGACCGTGTATGATGAATAAACTAAAAAAGGAAAGATCGATTGCTCGACAACTATTTACGAGAGCAAAAAATAATTTCAATGAAGTATGTAGCAATGATGATCGCAATGGAATAAAAAACAGTTTCAAGTATCCTAACTGAGAAAGCAGAAAATTTGTTTGGCGTAGATCAACGCATTAAAGAACAATGGCTTCTGGAAGATGATGAAAATGAAACAGAATTCCTGGAAGATTGTGAGACTGCTGATTCATACAAAAGGGATTGGATTGATTTAGAAAGCAGGTATGAAAACATTTTTCAAGTTCCAAATCCAGAATCTAGATATGACAGCGCATCTGTCATTAGTACAAATAACAAAAGAGCGCTACGATTACCGAAACTCGAATTAACAGCATTTGATGGAAATGCTAAGAATTGGCTCGGATTTTGGAGTCTTTGCTCACAAAATTAAATGGATTTTTAACCCTCCGGCAGCCCCTTGGTGGGGAGGATGGTGGGAGCGTCTTATCCAAATGGTGAAACAGCTATTGCGAAGGAATTTAGGGAAGGCGATACTTACCTTTATTGAACTGGAAACGTTATTGTGTGATATAGAGTCGATAATAAATGCAAGACCACTTACCTACGTTACTGAAGATGATACTCTCCTTCCATTGACACCAGCAACCTTCCTACATAACCTACCAGGAACAGAAGTGCCTGATTTAGATACCATAGATGCAGAAAATCTCAGGATAAGGCATCGTTACTTACAAAAGCTGAGAACTGACTTAAGGCAACGTTTCAGAAATGAATACTTGGCTTTACTTGTAAGTCGACCTCAAAATGCCAATCTGGAAGTTCAAGTAGGAGATGTAGTCATAATTGAAACAGAAGCGAAACGAATGAATGAGGGTAAATTTGAACTGCGAGGTTGGATTACAGCCCCGACGAAATGCGCAAACAAGGAAGGTCTAAATCCTGTATCGGTACTAGGCATGAATTGGAACATAAATCGCGATGATCTTAAATGTAATTTGAGTGCTGTGAAGACCTGCAGAGAACGAGTCACGAAAAGGGAACTTTTATCAATCTGTGATCGAATTTTTGATCCGATTGGCTTTACAAGTCCCACGACTTTAATACCTAAACTTCTTTTACAGCGAACTTGGTCTCTCAATGTTGGTTGGGACGCCGATTTACCGGACGAAATAAGTCAGGAATTTAAGAAATGGTTGGACGACGTATATTGGCTCCATGAATGTTCTATACCGAGAAGATTGACAGTGAAGCCAATAGGAAGAACCAAGAACTCATTCCATGTTTTCAGCGATGCAAGTAAGCATGCTTATGCTACTTGTATTTTCTTACGCTCGGAATCAGAAGAAAATGAAGTCAGTGTTCAATTGGTACTAGCCAAGTCAAGAGTTACGCCAGTGAAAGAAATTACGATTCCCAGACTGGAACTCATTGCGGCGGTAATGGCAACGAGAATGTATGTGCATGTATCTGATGCGCTGCGTTTAGAAAATTGTCGAGCCTACTTCTGGTCTGATAGTTCAGTTGCCGTAACTTGGATCGTTACTGACGGGGAGTGGAATGTGTTCGTGAAAAATAGGGTAGGCGAGATAAGAGAAAACTCCCGGAGAGAAGACTGGAGACATATTAACGGGACGTTGAATCCGGCAGACCTCCCGTCAAGAGGATGTAATGCAAAGAAACTGGTCGAGTCTAAATGGTGGGAAGGCCCTGCTTGGTTGAAAGAAAGCGAAGATAAATGGCCAGTCTCAATTGAAATAGTAGCGAAAGAAGAAGAAGTAAATAAAGAGCTGAGGAAAAGCAAGACTGCGGTCTGCAATATAGACTTTTTGACTGAAAATTTCACGTCGCGCTTCAATAATATCTCGAGTTTCTCAAAATTACTACGAACAGTTGCCTGGATTTTAAGATTCTGTAACAATTGTAGAGTTGGTACAAAAGAAAGTGGCGTTTTAACACAGGAAGAAATAGAAACAGCTACATATGTGTTATATCGGCTGTTGCAAAAGGAGTCGTTTACGGATAAGAAGAAACTCAGAGGTATGAAGAATCTAGAAACTATAGAAGATGACAGAGGATTGATGAGAGTTAAAACCAGATTAACACTGGGCGACGAGGAGGAAAATTTCAAAATCCCAATACTGTTGGACGGGAAACATGCCGTAGTGATGAGAATGGTTGAGCAAAGGCACGCGCTTCATTTACACGCCGGTTTAAACATTTTGACGTCTATTCTAAGAAATGAATTTTGGATAATAGGCTGTAAGAGGCTTGTAAGGAATGTTATTTCTAAGTGCATTGTATGTAAAAAATATAATGTTAAAAGTTACAGAACGAGTACGGCGCCTTTACCTCGAGACAGGATTAAAGACGCAGCTGTATTTCAAGTAACTGGAATTGACGCCGCTGGACCACTGTTACTGAACACAGGAGAAAAGTGTTGGATAATTTTGTTTACATGTGCGATATACAGAGCAGTTCACCTAGAACTGGTCATGTCTATGTCAACAGAGTGCTTCTTGCAGGCGTTACGGCGATTTATCGCTCGCAGAGGTAGAACACAAACGATATACTCAGACAATGGAACGAATTTCGTGGGAGCTGAGAACCAATTGTCTAACATCAACTGGGATAGGGTGAAGGAGTATTCCACAGCTCACAAAATTAAATGGATTTTTAACCCTCCGGCAGCCCCTTGGTGGGGAGGATGGTGGGAGCGTCTTATCCAAATGGTGAAACAGCTATTGCGAAGGAATTTAGGGAAGGCGATACTTACCTTTATTGAACTGGAAACGTTGTTGTGTGCTATAGAGTCGATAATAAATGCAAGACCACTTACCTACGTTGCTGAAGATGATACTCTCCTCCCATTGACACCAGCAACCTTCCTACATAACCTACCAGGAACAGAAGTGCCTGATTTAGATACCATAGATGCAGAAAATCTCAGGATAAGGCATCGTTACTTACAAAAGCTGAGAACTGACTTAAGGCAACGTTTCAGAAATGAATACTTGGCTTTACTTGTAAGTCGACCTCAAAATGCCAATCGGGAAGTTCAAGTAGGAGATGTAGTCATAATTGAAACAGAAGCGAAACGAATGAATTGGCCTTTAGGTATCATAATAGAAATATATGCGGGAAAAGATAAGCAAGTTAGAGTGGCTAAGGTGAAGACTACTGACGGTTTTCGGATGAGACCAGTTCAACGACTATACCCCTTGGAAATTAATGCTAACCGGGAAATGGAATCTGCGGGTCTTGAGTCTGACCCAGTATCAAGAGCAACACCAGAGGTAGTGCCTGAGGTGGCAACAGAGACAAGGCCGCAGACATCTAGAAGAGGAAGAGTGATCAAGGTTCCACGGCGAATCGACTTGTAGTACTCAACTTCAAGGCGGGAGGATGTTGCAGATCATACCATGTCTGCATGCCAGTGGACTGTGACCTCTTTTTGATCCCTTTTACTTTTTGATAGATTTTTATAATTTGAAGTTGTCATTGAAATTAATACACTGAAAATATCGCTTTTCTAATAAATAAAAATAGTTTTGGAGCAGTCTGGGATTTCTTTAAATATTAGAGAACCTGTAACACTGACATCCCTGATCCCGAAGACATAGTGGCTATAAATATATGAAATGAGTCATCATCATCATCATCATTTCAGCCGAGAGACGCCCACTGCTGGGCATAGGCCTCCCCCAAAGATCTCCATACCGATCGGTTCTGCGCTGTCCGCATCCATCGGCTTCCCGCGACCCTCACCAGATCGTCGGTCCACCTTGTGGGAGGCCTACCAACGCTGCGTCTTCCAGTACGCGGCCGCCACTCGAGGACCTTTCCGCCCCAACGGCCGTCAGTCCTTCTTGCAATGTGGCCTGCTTCTATGAAATGAGTGGCAAATCAAAAACAAGTTCAAAGGCAAGCACTATGATGCTTTGAACGTACCTGGCAACTATCCTGGCAAAAGTAACATTAAACACATTAGAATTGAAAACTTTTCTTAGACTTGATGACCGTGTATTTACACTTTAAACCAGCCTATCTTCAAAAATAAGTTACTCATTGACGGCGAACGTAGAGAGCCTAGAAGCATAACTTCATACAAAACTCGTCGCAAAATGGGTACCCTCGGCGGCTAGAAGAGAACGTCGGATAAAATCGGCTAATATCGAAATTGTATAGCGCCCTCTCGGTCTTCTGATTTACACGCGCCGGACGGGTCAGATATGCACAATGTAACCATGCAAAATTTTATGATGACTTTCATAATTATATATCGTCATTTTGAATAAATATAGCAATGTTGTAAATCGGTCCACTTATTCAATTTTAGAGTTGAGACGAATAATACTGATTTAAACAGTCAATTTAACGTAATGTCTTAATTATCTATTTTTAAAGATCAGAAATGAAATGGGTTCGCTTCATTCATTTAAATAAAAAAAATCTAAATATCTGTCATGACATTATTTATTTGTATTAATGACATAAGAAAAAAAAATTGTCATCAAGTGGTTTTATTTCTTGAAATAAATTTAATGAAATAAATTATTTCTTGAAATAAAACCACTTTACTGGATTTAACTTGCGTTTAATTAGATGTCAGATTATGATTTTTTATACCCAATGTTTCGATTACTTTATAGCGATCAAGGTCTCGGGAAGACTGAAGTAAAGATGTCAGTTGTCTTTGATAAGTTTAATATTAACTACCGTCATATTTTTTATAGTTATATTTTGAGTGTTCCGATTCACGCCATGGAGCTTACAGTGTCCGACTTTGTAATTTGGATGATAAGATCCCAAGCTGGTGTGGTCCAACTATCTTCTCTATTCAAATAATGATGTTGTTTTATTTCAATAACCTCACGAAACTATCTTGCAGTCTACAACTTTACTTACTACGACTTATCCTTGACAGTTTAAAATAGATACCTATACTATTTCCACATCATATTGTAAATGTAAATTATTAAAGTAATAATTAAACATACACATGCTAAATAATAATACTTAAATTTATTGAGAAAGGTGTAGAAAATGGCATCATATTGTAAGGAACTGTGGCAAAATATCCATAAATTGGAGGTTTGTTTATCATTCTTACAAAAATTATATAAGGCAACGATGTATAAAGCCATAATTGATTATTAGTAGGTAAATTAACTATTAAACAAACACAATAACAATAAGTCGTCATAAAAGTTTGCAGAGTTAAAAGTTGAGTTGAAAATAAATAAATACTGTCACACACAAATGACTGCATAACATCATCCACTCGTGTATTTGTTCAAATTGTCCACAAATATTGGCCCAACATGGCGGCCAATATTTTTGTTTATATTTGACTCGATTATACAGGTTTAGGAGACATTTACATGTAAAATTTGATTCCAGTGTTCTTATTATGTTCACCTACGCGGCTGACACACCATTTTACTTCACTTTTGGACATATTTACTGAGATTTTATTATTTTTTTACAAGTACATCACCGTGACGCAGTCAATGACAAACTAAATCATGGCGCGGAGTCCGATTTAAGCCCCGCCCACTTTGGAGTCTCTTTGGGGGTGTCATTTTGGATGGGCTAGTTACTCGTCTATGTTATTATCGGTCGCCACTCATTGACAACATAAAATATTGCACAGTTTGTGTGAATGAAAGGTTGCCTGATGCTCAAACGCAGCTTATATTATGTATTGAAAAAGACGAAGTGATCGGATTTCATAATATAAAGGGTAGGTACTATATCTATGAATCTACTCCTAGGAAGTACCAAACATTATCCTGACTCAGGCTCAAGGAGGAATGAAGTGCCTAATACCTACTATATCTTTTTGGTGTGGGGATGGTAGTGAAAGCCAATAGGCCAGCCACTTAATTTACTTACAACTGTCGGTGCCTACCACCTTTTACATACATTGCTGTTGTACGCTGCAGTGAAACGAAACTTTTCGTTGTGAAACATCAATGGTATGTAAAAGCACCAAAAATATTTTATCTAGCGGCGCTTGTCATTTGAGTTAGCTAATAAGAGGACAGAGTAAGGATCTTTTGACAAATAACTATGCGAAAGTGATTAAAATGATAGATTGAAGCTAAATACATAAATAAGTGTGTAAATGACCGTCGACAAGCCATGATTCTTTGTTCCTTAGTACAAATTTTTCCATATTTTTGATGTGATATTTATTAAAATGTGTTTGTAATAAATTGCTGCAAAGCGATGTTCAATACAAAGATGATCAAATATATTGGGCTCATATTAAAACGCTGTATGAACATCAAAAAGATAAGAACCTAAGATTGCTACTCAAAATAACAAGTTCTCAGGTAAAACGAAACAATTCCCTAATGATGAGAGTGAAATGTGCCGCTGGGATATTTAGCAGCGTGATATCCACTGCACTCGAGACGTATATACATTAATCAAAGGACGTGTATTGATTTTCGCATAATGGCCCGGGAGGCTAGAGGAACCGAAAAAGTTAATAGCGGATGACATACTTGATATGCTAAATTATTCGAAATAAAATCTGCAAAAAACGCATGGTTCCAATTTTATATCTGGAAAAATTCAAGCAAACAATAATTATTAAAACTATTAAAAGTTACACAATTGTAAGATTACGTCGTATTAAAAATACACTCTTAAATTTTTTACCTATCTGTTTTATTTTCCATTCCAAATACTTAGTTACTCACTGGTAAATAAACAAACTTTAAGTGAGCTTCCAGCTCATATACCTACTATTTTATAAATATGGCGCTCGCGTCGAACGAAGCTCGTGCAACGGCAGCAAGGCATCCAGTTGGTCGTTTCTGAATTCCCTGTCTTTCTTTAACTTATACCTACTTGCGTATATTTGTAGAGTTTGGGCCATAACTTCACCACACTGGCCCAATGCGGGTTGGTGGGTTAAATCGGTTGCAGTGACAACCGGGACCAACGTGCTTACCTCAGATCACACATACCGAAGGACGGAGGAGCTTGAGATTACACATATTGATTGACCCATCCGTTATCGACCATGGCGAAATTTGTTTTGTTTTCGTAATCGATACCAGAGTGCTTAACCCACTACTCCAACGTGCTCCTTATGAAATATAATAAATGACCTATAAAAGCTATAGACAAGTAAATAACAACGAAGCAGTATAAATTCACTACAGCAGGGAATTGATACGGCAGTATTATTTGCTAGTCCTATAGTCTTTTTGGTACTGAGAATTTTCAGCCTCCTATATACTACAGTGATGGCAGGATACATCGCACGTAGAGCTGATGGCCACTGACCATCACGAACTAGAAGACCTAGCGTAGGCAGCCCTTCAACAAGGTGGACCAACCATCTGGTGAATATCGCAGGTAGCCGCTTGATGCGTACAGCGCATGTGAGTCGTGGAGAAAGGCCTTTGTCCAGCTACGGACGTCTTTCTGCGGAAATGATGTTGTTCATAATCATGATAGACTATGGTAACTGGTCCTATGTTTGTTTGTTACCCTAGCGGAGGACTGTGTTCGCATTAAAAAGGATTAATTCCCATTGAAATCGGACATTGTTTGCGTAGCTGCCCAAATATTTGCTCGGCACTTAGGAACCGATTCTGTCAGATTCCAGATGTATTTTCACACACATTTTCTATGTGAGATAGAGTTATCTGTCCTTTGTGAAGAACTATCCAATCTTGTATGTTTTGTTTCCATTGTAATGATGTTATAAAATTAGATTCGACTCTTATAAAGGGGAAGGTAGGGTTATATGGATGGATAATTATATTAACTACAAACAAAGCAGGCGGGTATAGTTTTTTAATAAATGATTAATCTTTATAATTCTATGATCCGATTTAGCCGGAATCCACTGTGTATGTATCTATCTGAAATGCACCTTATTACTCTTTGATGCACCTCATGTCACGTAGACCTACGTGACTAGCACAGATTTTTGAGATTTTTTATTAAAATCCTTTCATAGGTGTCTTTAGAAAAAGTAATAGTCAATTAGTTCAGTACCTTAAAAATTCACAACACTGACAGGGTTAACTTATAGAACTTCCTACCTACAGATAGTCGTAATAGAAGAATCTGTTTTTGCAATACTTAAGGTAGGAAAAGTGTCGACAACAAATCAAATACCTATATGTAACTTTTATTTCTTTTCGGTTGACTAAACAAAGTTTGGTTCAATTTGTATGACGAATTATCAAAATATAAGATAAAATGAAAAATAATACAGGGTGGTGCCGTCAATGCGACAAAGATTTCATGACATTTGTATGGAATAGTGCAACGTTGGCAGCATTATTTCATACAAATGTCATGAAATTATCAAATGAATACTATATTTTTTAAAGTGGCAAACCATTTCTATGGACTAATACTTATAGCCCATGTTTAAATTTATTGTCGCATTGACGGCACCATCCTGTAAACTTGTACATTTACTTTTAAAGCAGTGGTAGCAGATTCACTTCTTTCTTCCCAATGGGAGCATATCCCATGATACAGTCCATCTCGGGATATAAGGACTATTACCTCCACCTTCATAAAACCACGAATAGGGGACGCTCCATTTAGGGTAGGCATACTCATAATAATCTCCAGGAGTTATGTTCGCGTATATTTTGATCCAGTCCACGTAATATCTCAGATCGGTAAATACCAGTATTCTGTCCTCATTGTATCTTATCTCGAAGCATCCTATGCCGACAAGAAAGTCATCGTCACCCGTCGAAACGAACAAGCCCGCTCCGTTTTCTATACCAGGGAATCTTTTTGCATTTATCATGCAGATGAACTTGCCCCACCATTTTGGCAAGTACTTCGAGCAGTCCACGATGTGATCTCGAGTGAGACTGGCATGTTTTATTTTATAATTCTCACGTATATCCTTCAAACTTTCGTGGCCACTTCCTGCGAACCATATTCTGCCCTTGTCCCCTTCCAAAACTTTACGTTTATCAGTCAAAAGTGCTCGTGCGGGGTAATTAAATCTTCTTGTGTAGGAAGTGTATAAATATATTTGGTCATGGCTGTGGACTATTGCGACATCGTGTCTCGGGACATGTTCCCCAGTGGGTCCGTGCCAATGTTCAGGATTGTTGCTCTTGGGTATCAGCCTCCGAACGCGCCACACCCGGTACCTGTATGGGGATATATGGTCTCCCTGTCGCCCTAGCGCCCAAATGCGCAAGTCTTTCTGCCTGTCTAGGTAGGGCTCTATATAGTTAGCTGATGTTATTAATGTTCTTCTGTTTAAGAGTATAGCTGTTCCAAGTGGTATAAAGTCTAAAATGAAAACATATCTTGATTCAATGACAAACGAATAAGTTTGTAGCAGAGTTTGAATAGCAATAAAACTAAAGTCAAGATTGTAACAATTGAAATAAAGAAAAAGGTTAAAAAAGTATATGTTCCAGGCGGGAATCGAACCTGCGTCTCCTGGAGTCCGACCAGACATAGACGCGACAACCGCTACGCCACCAGAGCACTAGGAGTAACCTACCAATTTCTTTACCGCTTCTACATTTTAACGTTTTTATAGCAAGCACCTCTAGTGATCCGACAGAACCCGGCCGAGACGGACCGATATTTTCAACGTTTTCTTTCTTTATTTGTAATTACTACAATAAAGTAGGCGTTATAAACGCACAAAATCTGACATTCATGTGTTATTAAAGTACTTTGTTTTCAACTTGGGTATATTATTTGTTACAACCATTTTTATTGTTTCTATATTGATAAATTACAAAATTACATATTTTTTAAAGTAATAGTTCCCTTATAAAAATATCCTATTGTTATTTAAACAGCCTCAAAGAATTACATGGTTAAAAATCACATAGCTTAAGTTTGATACGTCAAAGTTAAAACCTATGATTCGGTGACCATAGGCTTTAACCTTGACATATCAATAAAAGTTTCAACATTATTAAGTAGTACATATTACACAACATGCCCTACCAATTGATATTCCAGCCATACACCGTAATTTTCTATTCAGCTTTACATTATCCCAATCCCAGTTCCAGAACCACCAAGCCATGAGTTCCGAGTAAGTCCACTGCCATCTGAAGAAGCTCTGGCGGGGGGTTTTATCTCCATCGATTCTAGACGGCGTCGTGGTGGCAGCATCCCAGAAACTAGAGGCTATTTTCAATACTAGGATTTCTAGGAGTAAAAGTCTGAGAAACCTGTGAAAATATAGAAAGTGGTTTTATCCTCAGCTCCCATGACAGACCAGCGAGCGGGGCGTCCATTTAACTGTATTGCCATGAATATGGGTATTGTTTACGACGTCACATTGTCAGTGAATGTCATAATTTAAAGCTTAAATGACATTCACACGTCAGTGAATGACATTGTAACGTCATAAACCTTATCAATGCATACCAATAAAAATAGACGACTCCGCAGATCCCGATTACTTAACTTTAATGGTGATTGGATTGATCTAAAGTTTTTGTCTGTCGCCATGCCACGCATAAGCAAGCCAGGCAAGTCCAAAAACTTATCGCAGGATTTTTCCAAAAGTCTAATAATAAAGAAATTATTGGCCACTTTGGTTTGTATGAAAAGCTAAAAATTGTTCTTACTCAATTATACTGTTCTTGGAACAAAACTTAAAATCTATTTGCAAGACTAAGGAACTAATAATTGTTAATTGCAATTCACTGCAAGACTAAAGAACTAATATTTATATGTTCCTTAGTCTTAATAATTTGCACATCGAATTAAAGTCACAAACATCACTGAAACTAAAACAGCTGCCATGCTTAATTGGGACTGAGAGGGACGCATATATCCAATTAGTTTTACATTTGGATATTTTTGGGTTTAATATGAATATGAAGGTTTGCTGTTGAAATTGAACAGGAAACCTGCTGAATATTACCAACTGAATTTTAATTCCATTAACTATGAGAGAGCTAAGCTGTTACTAAGATAGATATTTATATGATAAAGTAAGTCTATACTGACATTTCACTCCCACACTTTGTAAATATCTACTGAAATGATTATAGTTTTAGCTCGCTTTATATAAACTTTAAATATTTGTTTTGTAAATTGAAAATGGAGTGTAAACAAACAAATGCTCAGATTTGTTTTATTTGCAAATTGTTGTCTCATAATCGGGTTCAAATATCAATAATATTTTGTGTGAATGTGCAAGAAAATTGAGTCTGACTGAATGTTAAAAATATTAAAGAAAATTACTATGTAGCCCTTGCTAATAGTAATTTTCATAAATATTTTTTGGTATAGGGTGTAGGGGAACGCTGCCTGTCGAAAACTAAGGCAGCCGACTTGTTAACAAGTCGCGTTAAGAAAAAATCTGCTGTTCCATACAAACAGGACTTGTAGGTATTACCTACAATTTCGTTTGAAACAGCAGTTTTTATCGCGGTTTAATTTTTTTTGGGTCAACCCTCACCCAGCACTTCCCAGCAGTCAGCAGTGTCATCTGCCTTCGTTTTCGAAAGCGTTCCCCTATAACCACTTTGCCGGATTTAACGTTTAATTAGATGTTACATTATTATTATACACCCGACGTTTCAATTACATTACAGCGATCGTGGTCACGGGAAGACTGAAGATGTCAATTGTCTTTGATAAGTTTATAAAAACAACTACCGTCAATTTGTTTTATATTTTGATTTCGATTCACGCCTACGGAGCTCACGGTGTCAGTTTTCGGACAGTGTGAGGACATGCTGGGGAATTTATTATTTGCATGATGGGATCCTGACGACCTGCTGGCCGAGTGGTCTGTACCCCAGGCTACTCATTCAAGAGGTCCCGGGTTCGAATCCCGGTAGGAACAAATGTTTGTATGATGAGTACGAGCATTTGTTCACGAGTCATGGATGTTTATATGTTTATTTAATATATTTCTAATATTTTTATACATATTAATATCATTATTTCTCCGTTATCTAGTATCCATAACACAAGCTCTTAATGATGCTTACTTTGGGCTAGATAATAGGTGTGAGTGTATAAATATTATTATTATTATTATTATCCTAACTTAGTGGTACACTCCAACCATCATCTCTATTGAAATTTGTTTTTTTTTATTTTAATAGCTTTACGTAACATTCTAAGACCGAAGCGGTGTTCATTTGAATCTGATGTAGTGATTGGGTCCGTCAAGGGTGGTTTCACACATTGTCGACTTCGTTTCGCGCTAGTGTTTTATGTCAACTATAAGTTGTGTAGAAAGCGTAAAACACAGGCGCGAAACGAAGTCGGCAGTATGTCAAAGTATACTTTATTTATGTATCACTTCTAATAAGTGGAATCAGTGGTCGTGGTGTCATTCTCGTGTAGATCATCTACGTAGATCAAATGAAATCCAGAACTGTCAAATGTCAAACTAAATTGGTGGAGTTAAATTATTTCAATAGCCAGCATATTATTTGTGTATCAAGCGCTTATTAAGCTTGATTTAAGATACAACTTGACCGCGTCTTACCTCCAATGTAGACCGAGGGATATAGGTATCGTATTATAATTATAATCAAATATTATAATCAATACATTGTGATCAAAATCTTTCCATAAAAAAAATACCAAAGTCATCCATCAAAAACAGCTTAAAATAAAGTTAGCGGTCACCCCGCGTGTCGAATGATTTAAATAACTGGTTAAAATATTACGTTACAATATTACATTACGTATCCAGTATGTTCATCCACATAATTATTGTAGTAGCTAGGCTATATTATAAGTAATAATATCAAGTGTGAAGCATTTGGTTCGCTAACGCACCACTGCTTTCGGGCTGACGGTCGAACACAGACTGACTACCCCACTCAGCCCGCACCTTGTGACGTATGCGCTCAAGTCAAATCAAGAATAAAATGTCTACATACGCTACACAATACAAATATACCTACTCCGTCAAAAGACATATTATTGCTATGCAGGAGAAACAGTCCCGAAGACAGCACCAAACCCTGGGGACGCCCCAGCGCCAGCGCCAATGTCGATGCTATCCAAATAACTTAAACAAGCTGACGGCCCACCTGATGGTTAGCGGTTACCGCCGCCTATAGACACCTGCAATAATAACGAGGCAAAATCACTTGATATTGCAGGTGCGTTGTCATCCTGAGGCCTAAGATAAAATGCCGTCCATGCCCAGTAATTACACTGGCTACCTTTTCCTTCAATCCGAAACACAGCAAACTGTTTCACGGCTGAAATAAGAAAGGCGGTGGTACCTACCCAGTCGACCTTATTACATACCTACGGGCCTACCACCTAGTACCGTCAACCACGGCTCTCATGCATCTGCTGGACAAAAAGCTAGCGACCCGTTTAATTTTGCACAGACCTGAGGCTGATAACTGCTAATTGTGTCTTACTTAAAGATTCCCGACACAATTGATTTTTTCATTGTCATTGACCTCCAGAGGTATAACGCCGCTTGACAGATTACTTTAACGCAGTAAAAAAATATATGTTACTCTTAGACTTGTTCCTGACAATATGTATGCCCCCAAAACACATTTTAATAAAAATCTTTCGATACTAAAATACCAAAGTCATCCATCAAAAACCGCTTAAAATAAAGTTAGCGGTCGCCCCGCGGGTCGCACGCCTTCGCTTTATATATAGCTAGGCTAACAGCCAATGATTTGAATATCTGGTTTAAATATTACATTATATATACTTAAATAGAAAAACAAAAGAAAAATCAGAAGGAAAAACGGAGAGAAATTGAACTAAAGTGTTCGAGTAATTTATCTCAATCGTTTGTTTTTCGTGTCACCCGCGAGTTTTACAGTCTGTTATAGGAAAAATATTGAAATCAGTGTCATTGATTCTGGCATCGGAATTCCCTGGAAACGAGTTTCGTTTCCCGGTACTGAATATACAGACAGACAGAAAGTTATGTCCGTTTTCACTAACCATTTCCTAGATTAGGTGACTAGCGACCTAGCGACATTGGTCTCTTTCTATCTCCTGTAGATAGACTGAGATAAAAATCGCTAAGAGACTAAACGCTTTGGAAAGGTTAGTCGTGAAAACGAGCATTACTTTCGCATTTATGACTTCATTATGGATGTCACACTACGACGTAAGTTTATGAATAAAAATATCTCTAAATAAGTAATCATTTTTAATTTTGTAATATTTAGAGCCAAAAACGATGATTCTGTTTTGATAACTTTATTTGACCTTTGTGTATTATGAGTAGGTATTACGTACTTGAAGCGATCGATCTCATTAGCTATGTAAAGGGAGGAAAAAGTCTATAAGTAAAGGGAGGAAAAAGTCTACAAGTGGTGCCGTCAATACGACAATAAATTTTAACATGGGCTACATTAGATGTGGAAATGGTTTGCCGCTTTCAAACACATCTTATTCATTTGATAATTTAATGACATTTCTATGAAATAATTTCGCTCAGACGAAAACTGAAGGTTCTGCCATACTTAATTTTGTGTTACTTAAATCGGTCCATTTTGGCCTCTGTATTAATATTCAGTGTATTTTATTATTGCATGTCATTTGATCATTCAATTTAATGGACTAATAACTTTATGGTACCGTTTATTATTTAAGTAATATTGTATACAGGGTGGCACATTGAGATCGGTCAGTATGGGAAAGCCTAAAACTATAAGACATACGAAAATCTCTTCTTAGGAAGCATGCCATCGATTTTAGTAATAATATGTTACTAGGTGGTAGGCCCGTATGTAGGGTCGTCTGGGTAGGTACCACCGCCTTTCTTATTTCAGCCGTGAAACAGTTCACTGTGTTTCGGATTGAAGGGAAAGGTAGCCAGTGTAATTACTGGGCATGGACGGCATTTCATCTTAGGCCCCAGGATGGCAACGAACCTGCAATATGAAGTGATTTTTCCTTGTTATTGCAGGTGTCTATAGGCGGCGGTTACCGCTTACTATCAGGTGGGCCGTCAGCTTGTTTGTCATCTAGTTGTATATAAAAAAAAAGGTTGCTTGGTAGAGATTGCTACCTTAGCAATAAGGTCCTTCCTTCTTGTGTCCTTGTGCATTAAAGTATAATATCTATCTATCTATAAGTACTTTATAATCTACAGAGATTATAAAGTACTTATAGATACATAATACAGATTAATACTTAATACAGATTAACAGGAATGTTATAGTATCAGAATCCCCTGTTGGAAAGTACTAGGTAGACCACGGTTCATGGAGCATTTTGCCCAATTCCTAGTGAGTCAGGTTCAGGTAAGCATGTCAGACTCTGAAATCTGAGATGTGTAGGTAACTGACTAAGAAGAATTAGGCTCGAATCTATTTTGACCTATGACCTAGCTCTAATCGGTTTATATGTTTGGCTTTTCAACCCCCTGACGAAAAAAGAGGGGTGTTATAAGTTTGACATGTCTGTTTGTGTATCTGTTTGTTTGTCTGTGGCATCCTAGCGCCTAAGCCGACCGAGACCGATTTAGCTACGGTTTTTTTGTTTGAAAGTTGACGTGACTAGGATGGTACTTAGCTATAATTTATGTAGATCAGTTCAGGCGTTTGATGACTATCAGCTCATTTTTTACGCGATGAAAGGGCTTTACTAACTTTCACAGATCCGAATGATTTGAAGTTTGGTGTTCTGTCACTTCGGTGACATTCCCATGACATTCTAACCTTGAGCTGATCCTGTACCATCAAAAAGTCTGCGGTATCCTTAATTCTTCAGAAACTTACAGCAGATATAGCGTGTTTGGGCTCTTATGAATAGTCTCGATGAGATAGCGTTAGATAGATGATTAATGAGTTACTTAAATGTTCAAAAAAAAATTACAAACAAAAACACTAAATAATCATAAACTTCAAATTCAACTTTATTAAAAAAAATCTTCAGAAACATTAATTTAATACTAATCTCAGTATTCGATTTTGTTGCTATAGGTTCAACTTAATATTTCTTAATAAGCCTTTACCTAAGTACGTAACCACGTATCAGTAGGTACGCTAAATTCTTGGTTATTAATGGTAAATTATATAAGCTTCAATATATTTTATTATGCCCTAATAATAATGATATCTTACATTTGAGTAAATTCGTAAATTTTTCTGGCTTTTATTTTATGACTAGATTGCTAATGAGTTTTACAGCTTTCGCGTTACATTATATTGAATCAGCCATGATTTTAACTAGTTTGAAGGTATTTTTAACAGTCGGGATAAAACCCGCTAGTTAGAATATAAAATATCAGTGCTTTCATTTATTAGTTACTCTCTCTTCCTATGGTCGATGATGGCTATCCTGGGTCATACTTTCTATCTAAGTCTCAAAACAAGAGCCTTTGATTGTTTTTTCTTTTGATAATCATAATTAGTCTCTCCCAGCTCTCATCACCTTGTTTTTCTTTAAAATTACTTTTTACCCAGCGGGAACATGTCGTATTTGATATGCCATCGCGGTATATACGGATCGTTGCCACTGCTGTAGAAGAACCAACCAGCAGTGACACTCCACTTAGGATAAGCATATTCATAATAATCTCCTGGGGTTATATTCGCGTATATGTTAATCCAATCTATATAATACCTAAGGTCTGTAAACACGAATATCCTGTCCTCGTTATACCTTATCTCGAAACATCCTATGCCGACAAGAATATCATCATCACCCGTCGAAACGAACAAGCCCGCTCCGTTTTCAATTCCTGGGTAACCGAGTGAGTTGATCATGCAAATAAACTTGCCCCACCATTTTGGAAGGTACTTGGAGCAGTCTACGATGTGGTTTCTTGTGAGATTTCCCCATTTTATTTTGTAGTTTTCCCGTATGTCCTTCAAAGTTTCGTGGCCTGATCCTGCAAACCATACTCTGCCGTTGTCGCCATCTATAACTTTGCGCTTATCGCACAAAATTGCTTGATGGGGGAAATTGTATCGTTTCGAGTAGCCGGCGTGCAAATATATTTGGTCGTGGCTGTGTATTATTGCGATGTCGTGTCTCGGGACATGTTCTCCAGAGGGTCCGTGCCAGTGCTCGGGATTATTGCTCTTAGGTATGAGCCTCCGGACGCGCCACACCCGGTACCTGTACGGAGATATATTGTCTCCCTGTCTCCCCAGCGCCCAAATGCGCAAGTCTTTCTGTCTGTGGAGGTAGGGTTCCAGAAAGTTAGCTGCTGTTATTAACGTTCTTTTGTTTAATAGCATAGCAGTTCCAAGTGGTATGAAATCTGTAAATGAACAATTCATGCAGTGATTAGATCTTCATAAGAAAAATGACGTCATTTTAGTTATTAAAGAAGAAATAAAAAGTATCTGAAGAGTAACTTGTCTACTGGAGATACAACAATATATCCCGAAAGCTAATAATAAAAAGTAATACTTTCTTTAAATTATATTACTGATTTGATTGGCTTAAAAGAATCGAATACTAATAATAGGTCATTCCTAATTGACCTATCATATAATATACAAATTTTCCTACCGATTGATATCCCAGCCATACACCGTAATCTTCTATTTAATCTGATACTATCCCAGTCATAGTTCCAGTACCACCAAGACATGAGCTCCGAGTATGTCCACTGCCATCTAAAGAAGCTCTGGCGGGGGATCGTGTCATGGTCGATAGCAGCTAACGTTGTGGTGGCTGCGTCCCAGAAGCCGGTTGATAGTTTCAAAATCAGTATAGTTAGCAATAGGAGTTTGAGTAGCCTGTGTGAAAATAAATAACTGATATTAATTTCTACGAGGAGTTCGATGGCAAAGTGGTTTGAGCGCTCTGGTTTCGATTACGAAAACAAAGCAAATTTTGCCATGGTCAATCCCGGGATGGGTCAATAAAAATTTACAATCTCGAGCTCGTCCGTGTTTCGGAAGGCACGTTAAGCCCGGTTGTTACTTATTACAACCGCTTTAACCCAGAAATCCGCATTGCCATCGTGGCGGTGTTATGGCCCAAGCTCCTCATGTGTTTCTTCCATGTAGAAAGGCCTGTGCCCAGCAGTGGGACATACAATATTATTATTTTCTACAATGACGAACACCATAACTTGCAGGATAACGATGGTCACGTTGGACTCAAGATTTACTTTGATCTACATTAATTTAATTTTCCATCACTTCTATTTGTCTGTGATTTTCTGTTATGCAGAGCCTTGTATGCCAATTTGGAAAAAAACCTTTTGATAATCATCATCATCATCATTTAAGCCGAGACACGATCACTGCTGGGTATAGGTCTCCTCCAATGATCTTAAGCCGATCGGCATCCAATGGCCCTAACCAGATTGTAAGTCCACCTTGTAGGGGGCCTAACAACTCTACCGGTGTGCGGCCACCACTCAAGGAACTTTCCGCCCCAACGGCCGTCAGTCCTCCTGGCCATTGTCACTTGAGGCTTCGGGTTGTGTCGGCGATCTTAGTTCTCCTACCGGATCATTTCTGATTCGATCACGTAGAGAAACCCTAAAATAGCCCTGTCCTAAATTTTAGTTTTTGTGAACGAATTTCTTAAGTAAGTGATAAAGTAAGTACTAACATTTTATTCCCAAGCCTCCACCTTGTACTGGAATTGTAATACTTTCACGCGTGGCTTTTATATCAGTTCAGATTTCAGTTTTATAAACAGCTGCGCAGTGTAAATAAACAAATTCTTATGTATGTGACATTGGAACAAAATTTAAAAGCAAACTTGCTTGTAATTTTTGTTTGTACAGTTATATCTATTGTCTTTTTGTAAGATTGACGAGTAGCACTAGTTTTGATAATGAAAGCAAAGCCATTTTCGCCATGGTCGATCCCATCGATCGGTCAATCTAAATTAATAATCTCGAGCTCCTCCGAGCTTCGGAAGCCACGTTAAGCCGTTGGTCCCAGTTGTTACTGCAACTGCTTGATCCCACCAACCCGCATTGGGCCAGAGTGGTGGTGATATGGCCCAAGCTCCATTTGTATTGAAGCCACTTGTAGCAGTCAAGGTGCTACGAGCGCCAATAGGCTACGGTAATAACGCGTGAGTAGTGCCCAAGATGCTACCAGCGTCTATAGGCTACGCTAACAATGCGTGAGTAGTGCCTAAGTTGCTACGAGCGCCTATAGTCTACGGAACCATCACGTGAGTAGTGCCCAAGGTGCTAACAGTGCCTATAGGCTACGGTAACTACGCGTGAGTAGTGCCCAAGGGGCTTCGAGAGTCTATACGCTACTGTTACTACGCGTGAGTAGTGTCCTATGTAGTACGGGCGTCTACAGGCTACGGTAAAAACGTGTGAGTAGTGTCCAAGGTGCTACAAGCGCCTATAGGCTACGGTAACAACGCGTGAGTAGTGCCCAAGGTGTTTCGAGCATCTATACGCTACTGTTACTACGCGTGAGTAGTGCCCAAGGTAGTACGGGCGTCTTCAGGATACGGTAACAACGCGTGAGTAGTGATCAGGATGCTACGAGCGTCTATAGGGTGCAGTAACTAAGCGTGAGTAGTGCCGAAGGTGCTACGGAGTAATCTCATACTCTACTAAATGAAAGTCGTATTGCACTGTTGACACCACCGGCTGCAAAATCTTTAGGCTGCCTCGTGACGGCAAAAGCAGTAAAGAGGTGCATGGCTCGTTTAGTGGGGGAGAACTCCACAAAATTTCACTTCTATAGCTTCCAGTTAAAGCTTCCAGAAAAGGCTTACATAGAAAGTTTAATCGCTTCTTTCACCTAAAATAAAATTAACAAATTAAAAGTTTTTCTTCCTTAAGCCAGAATGCATTGATAAATTTCTATTTAGACAAAAAAACGTTTCAAGTCTTTTCAAGTAATTTCTGGGAAATAAATGCTCTAACTTTCTTTCGTGCTCTAGCTCTACATTATGAAGCTCTAAATTCTGAAGCGTTACACCACCGCAATATAGTTTGGCTTGACTAGAATAGATCTTACCAAATTGTCGACGGTATGTGTTTGTAATTACTAAGCTATCAGCGTTGATAGACAAATTAATAGTTTCGGAGTTAGTTCAGAACTAAGCGGTGAGGTTTAAAATGATGGCGGCTGGGGCGTCGTCGCTACGAATATTAATAGTTGGCTGTTATGTGACATTTACAAGATAATACAATAGCTTGTTCAGTGTTTAGTTAGATCATAGACCATTCTATCATCCCTGGTTAGATCAACTAATAAATATTCATCCTGGGTTACTTTTTTTGTATTAGCGAAATTTTCACAGCATGTTCTACCCATGAATATGACCATCTTTCACCATGAGACCAACTGTCAATTCACGAAAAAATCTGCAGTTACATAGAAAAGTTCAATACAATACAAATAGAATTTATTGCATACAAGGAAAATAACTTAACAAAGCAAAGAAGAAAACCCATAATACAAAAACAGACACCTTGGGTGAAAGTAATAAATGAAAATGACAACAAAATGGATGCATGAATACAGAGAAATAGATAGAATGATATTAAACATATAATACAAATAAGGCAGTCTCAGGTCGATGAAGTACGAAGAATAGTAGATTGCTTTATAAGGGTGGAAAGGAATCAATCCCTACGAGGTGTTGTTAGACGACTATAGTCCGAGTAGGGTTTGATTCCTTCTACCCTTCTGTGTAGCACTCTAATTTTTATTTCAAATGCAAGGAAAATAAAATAAAGTTTTTCTAAAAAGAATTATTAATAAAAATACTCCTAACATGAGTACATGATTAGAACCTATTTGAAATTAATTGTAACGTTAGTACAATTTGAGAACTGTATATTTAAATTTTTGTGTGGAATGTTTAGGCTGTCCATAATGTACGTGAAATTTGGCTTTGCTGGTTTTCTGTAAAAGTAGGAGACCCTGGTCCTGGTAGTTGAAAAGAAAGGTGAAATCCACGGTAGAGACTCCCTTGATGTGAGTACCTGTAGACCTACCTGGTTGAGGCGAATTGGGGCGTATATTTAAATTTGGAACACATCTGGATTTTGGATGGATGGATTTTTTCTTCATTGTACCACAGATCGTACGTAACCAAATTCAGTTCTATTTTTAAATTTTTTATTCCCTATCTGGATAAGGAAGCAATTAACATTATTAATATATATATATATATATATATATATATATCAATATTATTATATACAGTATCAATATATATATATATATATAGAGGAGCTCGGTGGCGTATTGGTTTGAGCGCTCTGGTTTCGAATACGAAAACAAAGCAACTTTCGCCATGGTCGACCCTGGGATGGGTCAACCAAAATTTATAATCTCGAGCTCCTCCGTGCTTCGGAAGGCACGTTAAGCCGTTGGTCCCGGTTGTTACTACAACCGCTTTAACCCACCAACCCGCATTGGGCCAGCATGGTGGTGTTATGGCCCAAACTCCTCATGTGTTTCTTCCATGTAGGAAGGCCGGTGCCCAGCAGTGGGACGTATATAGGCTGGTGATAATATACATTGACAATGTTATGTATTTACTTTGCAAATAATCCGCTCGCTGACAGAGAATTTTACAACCCTCTTTATTGAACAAGTGCAAGCTGATCAAATACTCCAAATATCGAGTATAAAATTTAATTCCCTGCGAACAAATAATACGTGCGCAATCCTCGTTTACCAATGTTTTCATGGTTCATTTCATGTTAATAGCGAATATAGTATGTGTTTACTTACACTGGGATAAAATTTCCCTATTTTGATATCGAGTAATGCTGACGATACCTTTAAAATTGTGTCAATTATTATAAAAAATAAAAGTATTTATTAATCTGTCAAGCGGCTGCGTTATCACTCCGGAGGGCTATGACATGACATGAGTAATTTGTGTCAAATTTTAAAAAAATAATTAAAATGCCACAAAATTCAGAGGAAATGAAAATTACGGTTACAATTTTTATAATATTGCTAAATTTCCAAGCGTTGTCGGTGCAATAGATTGTACTCATGTTCCAATATTAAATCCAGGTAAATTTATTAAATCACTATTATTACTATTTTTATGTAAATATGTATAGCATTGTTAGCCAAGCATAGAACACTGCAGGTTATGAACCACCATTATTAGAAATCATACACCTAAACAAATTTTAATTTTAAAGTCTAGAAATTTATTTTTGTAATCAGAACCGCGCGAAGATGCAACCAAATCACCATGTAAGCCTATGTCACCGTCACTTTTGACATGTGTTGCAAGCTGTAATAATCTTTACCTCACCTAAATCTTTTTTCCCCTATGCTTTTACAATAGCAACACAAATGACTATTGTTAAATTTAACAATAGTTAAAAATATGTTGAAACAACACTTTTCTATTTTAACTATTTGTCAACTCTTAAATAGCCAAACTATATTTGTTGCTTGTAATTAATAATAAGTGTATTGTAGACCGACGGTTTTGTAGCGTTCATTAAATTCACTGAGAAGTAAAGAGTGATAAGTATTTAATATCTTTCAGTTCGACTCTAGTTCACTATTTCAATTTTGCTACTTTTTTTATATGAGGCACGGCAATTGATCCCACACCACCAGCTGATGTTAAGCGCTAAGAAGAGTCCATATGCAAAGATAGCTAGTGCAGTTTAGACACTGCTCTAGCTGCCTCTACTGCGTTCGTGAGCAGTTCCATTTGAATCTGTACGTTGGAACGGCCAACTCCCGCGCCGCTGCCGCCGCCACCCGCCGCGCCGCGCCGCTCGCCGCTGATTTCGAGGGCACAGCCTTACGGCGCCATCGGCGCAGTGTAGTTAGTAGGCAGGGGTTGATGTGATAAAAAATGTTCGTACTTTACCTAGCTTTGAATAAAAAAATCTTACGAGAACAAACTCATAACGTTTTACATCCAAAACCTTTGCAGTGACCGTAAAATGTAATCTATCCCTTCACACCCTGAAGGCACCTTAACAACTGACCACACGCCACAATAACCCTAACGCTAATAGTTATTAAGGTCAAAATTGCTTGTATTCATCTCAAGTGTAATGACGTCGCAAAAAAACAGTGATGTGAGTATGCATATGTTGCCTTATTACATACTAGTAGAGTCGTGTTTTGCGTGGCAAATCGGATTGGGTCATTAAAGGTTGAACTGTAGACAGCCTAAAGGGTTCTCTCCGAAAGGAAATTTTCGTATCGGTTGGATCTCAGGCTTTTCCTGTCGATTTACCGAGAATAATATTGAATGATCTATTTCAATACAGGCTTAGGACTTGTAAGCAATGACATCGTCATTAGGAAATGATCGGTCTAACACGAGTTCACTCGTAGTAGTTACCAACTGGAGATGTAGTACTATACATATAGAAGATCATCTATAGGAAACATCTTGTAAGATACTCTTTAATAATAATAGTTTATTTATTTATTTATAACTTTATTGTACATACATCAACCACATGGACAAAATACAATGCACTTAGTTTAAACAACGTACAAAGGGCGGCCTTATCGCTAAAAGCGATCTCTTCCAGGCAACCTTAGGATGGAAAGGATTTGTGTAAGCTTTAAATTATGTAAGGGTAAGTTGGTTGTTATGTAAGGGTTTATTTCCTTTAGCAAAGTTCAAAGAATATACAGTTGTTGCAGCCCTCTTCTAAGCAAAAAATGCCTGTGCCAGAAGGTGCCGCTCTTACAATTTCAACATTAAATTTGCTAAAGAATAGTACTTATACATCCAAAATAAAATTTATAAAAAGTTAACATTTTAAATTTTATATTAGTCTTAATGTCTAAAAACCAATCTCTTGTGTGTGTGCGCGCGTCTGCGTGTGTGTGAGTGTGTCTGTGTGTATATCTTTCTCTCTCTCTCTCTCTCTCTCGCTCTCTCTCTCTCTCTCTGTGTGTGTGTGTGTGTGTGTGTGTGAGTGTGTGTGTGTGTGTGTGAGTGTGTGAGTGTGTGTGTGAGTGTGTGTGTGTCTTTGATATCATATAATACCTTTATCGCAAATAAAGAATTAGATTGATTGATTGATGAAAGCAAAATACTAATTTATTAATTAAGTGTTGTAATCAACATACCTGAAGAGCTCGGTGGCGTACTGGTTTGAGCGCTCTGGTTTCGATCACGAAAACAAAGCAACTTTGCCATGGTCGATCCCGGGATCGACCAATATTTGCAATCTCTCGCTGCTCCGTGCTTCGTAAGGCACGTTAAGCCGTCGGTCCCGGTTGTTACTGCAACCGCCTTAACCCACCAACCCCCATTGGGCCAGGGTGGTGGTGTTATGGCCTAAACTCCTCATGTGTTTCTTCCATGTAGGAAGGCCTGTGTCCAGCAGTAGTATATAAATTGGCTGATGATGACTAACTGAAGCAAATCAAAATTATTTTTGTGCAGTATTGTAATCATCAGTCATCACACCTTGTTTTAAGACTAAAGATCATACTTAGCTTGTAAGGACCAAAACTGAACTGGAAAAAAATATAGACAAGATTTTGACGACCGGCTTTTTTGTTACACTTAGAATAAGGGGGCGCTCTCGAGAGGCAGTGCTGGTCATCCTACTGCCATCATTTACAATTCCCCTTACACTTTAAGTATATAATATTATATTAAAACTAGCTGACCCCGCAAACGTTGTTTTGCCACAAACAAAATGACCAAAAATAATAAAAAAATAGATAGTAGCCGATTCGCAGATCTACTGAATATACATATAAAATTTCATGAAAATCGCTCTAGTCGTTTCGGAGGAGTATCATCATCATCACCAGCCTATATACGTCCCCCACTGCTGGGCACAGGCCCTCCTACATGGGAGAAACACATGAGTAGCTGGGAGTATGTGGTAACTAAATTTGTGACACGAGAATTGTATATATTAGATATGTTTTCCGTTGTCTAGTATCCATTACACAAGTTTTGATGCTACTTTTGGGCTAGTAAAAGGAGCGAGTGTATGAATTAAGATCAAAATAGAATGAAAAACATAAAAAGAGTCAAGCTTAGTGTGGTGTTGATGGTACTTAATTACCCAAAATAATCCTGATTGATACCGACAGTGATGCGCGCGACAAAAATAAACACATGTTCCTTAAAAAATATTTACGTTAGCTTGGATTCCTGTGTAAAGCAGTCCAAGGGATAGGCTTAGAGCGATATTATACCCCGTGCACGTTGCTCCAGCCGAGACGGAGAGAAATAGAGATATGACATCTCAACGAGAACAAAAGACCACAATTGTAGCGGCAGCGCGCGTAGCACAAGGAAGTCGGGAAAAGGTAAGGTGAGGCCCGACAAAAATGACATTACGTAGACGAAACCGTTTATCGAGCTTCTCGTTATTTAAGCGTAAGCGTTATTTAAGCGTTAGTCTGAAAAGAATTTACTTGTTAAATATGTCAGATTTTTGAAAACAACTCTTTTGAAAATAGTTCCGATAGTTTATTGGCTAATCAACTGAGATTGGGCTTTGTATCGGTTGGAAAAAAAAGACCGTGGTTGGAGGAAAATTACCCCTAATGTTGATGATGGCAAATTTTACTGAATAGAAACATTCCTTCGGTTGGTATCATAATTTCATGATGGGTTTTTTTACATTTCACCGGTTCGATTCCCGGCTCAAGCGGGTGATTTATCAAAATCTTTAATTGCAACTTTAATTATTTTTGAAAATATGGTGTTTCCTTTCTTCTGTTCTTGTAGCAACAGCTGATCCGGAGGCTGGGCGGCTCGGAGGCGAATCCGAGCGCGGAGCGCGGAGGGCACGCAAACTCGACTCGTGAAGATGCGAACTGTCCAGCCAGCACATACATTCACAAGTCCATATGGAGTTTGATGCGAAACAAAAAAAGCGCGCAAACAGTTAATTTAATTGTTTTTTCTTCTTATTCTTAAACTAATTACACTTAAATGAAGCTAATTATTAAGAAAAACATTTTAACAATTATTATTACATATAATAATATGTAATTTTAATTGTTAAAATGTTTTTCTTATGACTTGTGCCACAGGTATAACCGGGTGTTTTGCTTTTACTAAATTACGACGATCGTCCCGGGCATTACTCAATCTGTCCACGTGGCGGGATGGTAATGTACTCATTAATTTGTTAACTTCAACACAATAATAAACACATGCTATGATAATGTTTCTTTTGTAATTCTTTATTAATGTGACTAGTGGTTTTATTTTCAAAGACAGTGGTGAGTGTTCAGAGACCCTGTCTTAAAGGGCAAAGGTCGCGGATTTGAATACCAACAGATGTTTTTGTTTTTTTTTTATATTTCTTAAATTTTATTAAAACACTTGTAGCAGCTTTTTAAATAAATATTTAACAAGCTGACGGCTCACCTGGTGGTAAGTGGTAACCGCCGCCTATAGACACCTGCAATAATAACAAGGAAAAAATCACTTGGTATTGCAGGTCATCCTGAGCGGTCCTCGTCCTGCGGTCGGTGACCGCAGGTCGCAGGTCGTCCTGATGCCTTCCATGCCCAGTTATTGCACGATGTATTTTATTATATTATTTTTTACCGGTATTTTACTTTTTATTTTCTTAAATTTTATTTCAACACTTGTAGCGGCTACGATGGAAGCGAGCTACGCCCTTATTCTTCAGATCTGGCTATCTTACCTCTAACTGCCGGAGGGGATAACAGTAAGAGCTATTAACATTATTATGGCGGCAAACTTAGGTAAGTAAGATGGTGGTAGCTAGCCAGGCGGACTTAGAAAAGCCCTGCCACCAACCAAACTGAACAGAAAATTTTTGCCCCACGGGAATCGAACCCCGGGCCTCTAGATCTGAGATAGGTGATCAACTCTCAACCACTAGACCACGGTGGCGGTTATTCTTTTCTTCTTGTATTAAAATGAAAAGGACTGAAAAACTAAAAATGACTAAAAAACTGAATTTTAATTTAGTTTTAGCGAACTTCTACAGAATCAGCTCTATTAATCGATTTTATATGCGCTGTAACTTATTAGTCTAAGTACTTAGGCTTTCAGACTTAAGGCACAGATTAATAACAGTAAGTACATACGAATGGGGCATAGGTATACAAAAACTGCCCTCTGTAAGTTGGGTCGCAATTTGGTAAAGTGCAATTTGGACAAACGCCTCTCGTTTAACGATACGATGTTTGATAGCGATTGGGCAATGCAGGGGTGTTGAATCATTAGTACCTACCTATCTTTTATGATGTTATAGCGAGTTGATTGCACGATGTTTAATTGCGACTGCGATGCAGGGGTGTTCAATCTTTTATATTCATTCAACCTTAACACGTGTTTGAAAATATATAGATGAACTAATAGAAAATGAATACTAATATTTATTCATTAAACCTAGCCCACATCTAGCCCAGATTATGCATCATTATAAGCTTGTTAAGGATACTAGATAACGGAGAAATATTTATAATAATATGTACTTATATGAATATTATAAATATCCTACTTAATAAAAATCCATGACTCGTGAACAAATGCTCGTACCTACTCATCATACAAACATTTGCCTTGTATTTGCCTTATGCATCCAGCAATATTGAGATATTTCAAATAGATTGTTTAAGTTTGGCTTTTTGATCCTTACAAAAAATAACTAAGGTTTAAAGCCTTATGTCCGTTTTCACTAACTATTCCCTAGGCTTAGGCGACTCCTAATGACATTTGTCTCTTTCTATCTTCTTTAGATAGACTGAGATAAAAATCGCTAAGAGACTCTTAACGCTAAGCAAATGTTAGAGAAAACGAGCATTACTTTCGAAAGTGATCCAGTGAGCCCCCACGAGCCTCGACGGGACCGTTGGCGTGACAAAAGAACACATTTTTTATCGATTCACAATATGGTAAAAATGTAGCTGCAGGGGAGTCCACCCGAACCAGCAAAATTTTGAAAGTGGTCTTTGAGAAAAAAAACCTGGGAGCCCCTGGTTTAAAGGAAAAATATTATATGAAATAACGTTTCTACAGTTTCTAAAATGACGTTTTGAAATTCAATCTTTTTTGTTTGACGGTATCAAACCTCTTTTGACTATGCATTCCTTTATCCTTGAAGGCATGCTCTCAATCATACTGTGGAAGTTATATTTTGGAATAAAACCAAATTGTTTAGCACCCCTGAGTTATTGGCGCACAAAACATTCTCACACTCACCCTTTTTGTTAGGCGATACGGTATCGTCAATATTGGATTTTCTTGCAACGGCTTCTGGAATAACTTTTGAGTACACGCTATAAGGTTACTTACTACAGTTTCTGCAGTTTTACCTTTCTGTTATAACATTCGCGCATACTGTAGAGACTTTGTACCTTTAACGCGCTGTGAATAAAACGATAAAACGCCCTCAGACACCAGATTCTCAATTCAGCAAATTTTATACCATCAAACATAGGGACGGGCACCCAACCCTCCCATGGGTTTCACCTACTGCTAGAACTACGGTTTACCACTTAAAATATCACTATAGACCCGTGGTCCTACTAGACTAGGGGCGATTAATACCAACCGACAGTGCGACAAATAGTTCAGTCCATTGTTGATTCAGTTGATCAGTTATTAAACATCTCATACAAAGATATGGTAGCCTGGTACCTCAGATTGGCAATATTGATGTATTAACTGATTTAAAAATATATTATTTTATTATATTTATTTTTATTTTCAATTGTAGGTACTTCTGATTAGTTGGGAATCTGTTGAATTGAGAATCTGGTGAACTGCTCCTGAGGGATGTCAATGAGATATGAACTAAAATAACTTATATATTTATGATGACTGTACAGCTAACAACACATCAAGCGTAACAGTTCGAGCTTGAAGCCGCCCTTACTCCATTCGTAAAGGCTGCTTTCGTAGTTCCACTTTTAAACTTCATGTGATGTTGTGTCGTCTGTACAACAAAACAGTACCTTCGTAGGTACATACTTTATGTTCATAAAAAACCAAACTACCCAATCGATTTTGTTAAAAGAAAAATTTGGATCCAAATGGCAACTATTCCGCATCGAACAAAAAAGAATCACGTAATCGGATCAGAAATCTTATTACATACCGGCCGAATTGAGAACCTCCTCGTTTTTGAAGTCGGTTAAAAACATACCAATCTAATTGAGAACCCGCTCGTTTTTGAAGTCGGTTAAAGATAAACTCTTTCTCTTAGTATACAAATGATTACTTATATCTAATAGAGATCTCTTCCAGTCAACCCGTCACGAATGTGCGTATTACAATGTCTATTCAGATATTTCTGCTTCTGCACCAGCACCTCTACATGGAAGAAACATATACTTAAGGATTTTGGGTTATCACGCCACCACACTGACCCAATGTGGGTTGGTGGGCTAAAGCGGTTGCCGTAACAACCGGGACCAACAGCTTAACGTGCCTTTCGAAGCACGGAGGACTTTAAGATTACAAATTTTGATTGAGCCATCCCGGAATCGACTATGATGAAAGTTGCTTTGTTTTCGTTATCGAAACCGGAGCGGTCAAATCAAACCACTATGTACGCCATCGAGCTCCACATTTTTGATTATTCAGTGACAATATCTTGATTCTTCCACAACATTCCAGAAGAACACCAATAAAGCTAGTTAGAGACACCATTTAATTTAGCAGGGTGTTGTTTGCGACGCAAAATGTCTCGCTGAACTTTTTAGGGTTCAATGTTGGCATTCTATAAAAGAATTTAATATGTTTGTCTCACTTTTAGATACAATAGGTATATTGTGTGTATATTAGGTATATATATTATTAGGTATATTGTTGTGGGTATTGTGTGTGAGCTCCCCGGTGCATGGTGGGCTGGTGTGGGTTTTCGGATATCATTTGACTTAAACTTTTACTTGACTTTTTTATGTTGCGGAATTTGTTTATCTCCCATGATTTTCACCAGACCTAGACGAAATTCACGTGGAGCAAACCTGGTAGCATTTTCTTATGCTTTTTAATAATTTCAAATACAAAACGTGTTACCAAAACAGTTGTACCTACATTTCACGCCGATATAAGGTAATGTCTTAAAAAAATTGCAACAAGGGAATTGATAACCTTTTTCTTCTTTGAAGTCGGCTGAAAATAAGATTCAGAAGAATTGCAGAAGCAAACAAAACCCTGTAACAGATCTTCGTTTCAGCTTGTCCATTGTGTTTTATATTAGACAAGTTTCTGTCTCAACATTCCTGGCACGTCTCGAGCCACAAAGGTCAATTCAAGCGCGAACATTGGAAAAACGATGGAAGGTCACATTTTAAGTTGGCGTTAGGTACACAACTACAACGGAAGGGTGTTTAAAATAGGAATTTAAGTAGTAGGTAAATACTTCACGTACTTTTCAGAACCTTGAATCGAACTGATTTTTTGTTAAGAGATGAAAGCTAATGGCGCTGAAATGAGCTTTTTATATTAATTTTTTAAAATGTTTTGCGATATATATCCAAAAAAACTAGATACTCAATAAAGTACTTTGTAGCTCTGAACAGTCGCCTAGATTTTGAAAGGCTGTGGGTTCGGTTCTGCTTCAGGGCTTTATTTTTTTCTAATATAGATATTTTTAAAGATATATTCAATCTGTAGCAGTCGAAATGTTTCTTTGACTGTACCGAGCTCAGCGTTACAATACAATACAAATATACCTCATTGCACAAGAGGACAAAAGAAAAATATACAAAAACAGAATGGAAATCAAATAATACAAAAAGATTTTTTAACAAAAATAAAACCAACTTTAAAACACTAAACTTCTTCTAAACGCTTCACTTTCTATTGTCTCTAGAAACAGCTTAGCACTAACTCCAAAAAATAAATTTCAGTAGGTAAGTAGGTACCTAGGTACTGAATTTTAATTATTTTTTCCTTTTTAGTGTTTTGAAGTTGGTGTTATTTTTGTTAAAAAATCTTTTTTTCACATTTTTAGGTGATTTCTTAAAGTCAAAGCAAGATGAGTGAACGTCAGCACTATCGACTTGTCTGTCTCTCAGTTAACTGTCTCTTAGCAAATTATTGAATAGCTTTGGAAAAAAGTAAATTATGTCACACGTGCCTATAAAAATTTTGGTTTGCCCTCGATTTCCCTGGGATTCCATCGTCAAATCCTGACTTGATGACAATGGGACCACCTCTGCAGTATACTCTATCGAATGAAAAAAGAATTTTGAAAATCGGTTAACAATTGACAGAGAAATCGGTGAACATACATACAAAAAAAAATATACATACAGTGGAAGATATAACCTCCTTCTTTTTTGAAGTCGGTTAAAAAGGCGGCCTTATTGCTAACAAGCAATCTCTTCCAGGCAACCTTGCGTGAAAGTAAAATACTAAAATGACAACAGAATGGGTGCAAGAATAAAGAGATATACATAAGTACATATTATACTTATAATACAAATAACAATAAAAAAATACAAATAATTAGACGTAAATATATTACAGAATAGAGCTAAGGACGTAGAAAGTGATTTGTAACCTGAATTTTAAAGGACTATCTAGCGTTATATCCGGTTATTAATTTTTGGTTATTATAATTGTTAGATATTTATTTATTTCAAGCAGACCTCTTACACAAGACCGGCACGCAGCCAACAGAAGAGGTAACTGCAGCCGCTGATCTTTGAAGTTAACATTATGTCGACGGGTGATCTCGAGTTGACGAGGCCGTAGACGCGTCAGCAGCAGCCGTCGGCTGAAGTGACCTCAACGTAGAGATTGTAGCCTCTGGTTACCTCTGCTGATGGCATCGCGCCATTCGTGTGTAAGAGCTAAAATGCCTCGGCCACACTTGTAGGCGAAGATTCATGTTCGCGTTGTCACGACAAAACTTCGTGTTCGATCTGCGACGAAGTGCTTGGCCACATCAAAAAAAACTTCGCTACGTCGCGTAGCTATAATCTAAACCGCCGCGATAATTAATTTCGCGGATAAAAATGGAAGAGGCGGTTGCGAGAGCATCAGAGTGGAGCGAGCGAGAGCGAGCGAGCCATGATGTGGTGTTTGGGATGGATTTGGAAACTGTAGATATGATTGATGATGTGGTGACTCTAATCCATGATTAACACGAATCAAAATATGCAACACGTACAAACCCTCGGTGCCTCGTACGTAGTCAACTAAGCACACGAAGTGTAGCCAACCGCACGAACTTTGTCGAGATAAACCGACAGCCGCGCGAAGTGTTTTCGTATTCGCGATAAATGCGATAATGAGTCGCGATAGGACGAATCGTTTGGCCTGACATGTCGCGACAGCGCAAATCTTCGCGTTATCGCGATAGTGTGGCCGGTAGCATAAAATAATGTTAGTAACAATGATCTTATGATAGGGTTGATAAAAAAATACAAATTAGGAATATATTAATTATATATAGAAATTAGGAATATATAACAAGTCTGCGCGTTCACCGCTAAAAAAACCCCATTTGCTGTAGCTTCACAATTCCTCGACACTCCGCTTTCCATCTCTACGAGTATCGGGATCCTTGGTGTTGATATCTCTGGCGACGTGCAGTTCCGCAGTCATTTGGAGGATAAAGTCAAGCTGGCATCCAAGAAGCTTGGTGTGCTTAATAGAGCGCGGCGGTATTTCACTTCGGGGCAAAGACTGTTACTGTATAAGTCTCAAGTCAGGCCCCATATGGAGTACTGCTGCCATTTATGGGCGAGAGCGCCTCGATACCAGCTTGGACCATTTGACGTGCTCCAAAGACGCGCTATGAGAATTGTCGACGATCCTGAGCTCACCAGCGGTATTGAACCTTTAAGCCTAAGGAGAGATTTTGCCTCCTTGTGTGTGTTCTACCGTTTGTATAACGGGGCGTGTTCTGAGGAATTTGACATGATGCCCACGGCTTCTTTCTATCATCGCACCGCTCGCCACCGGCAGGGAATTCATCCTCACAAATTGGAACCAAAGTGGTCGCGTACTGTACGGTTTCAGAGAAACTTTCTCCCGCGTACGCTCAAGTTGTGGAATGAGCTCCCTGCAGAGGTTTTCTCGAATGAGTACAGCATGGGGTTCTTCAAAAAAGGCGTAAAAAGGTTTTTACAGGGTCGGCAACGCGCAAGTGACACCCCTGGTGTTGCAAGCGTCCATAGGCTACGGTAACCGCTTACCATCAGGTGGGCCGTATGCTTGATTGCCACCTTAGTAGTATAAAAAAAAAAATCATACAAAGATATAAAATGAGATTTAATATATTGTAATTGGGCAATCCACGCAAAAACACAGAGAAATTCGTCCTTAATGACAAACTCAAAAACATTTTTGACAAAGTTTCCCATTGGATGAATGACCACAATTTAGAAATTAATTTTTAAAAGACAAAATTAATGTAGTTCAGACCACACCAAAAATCACCTCTTGATATAAATTTTAATTTTAATAGTATCTCTTTGAAAAGCGTGGATATCTTCAAGCTTCTCGGATTAAACATAGACTGCAACAACATAAATTGTAACCTCCACCACCTCTGTAATTTTGGAAACAATAAATATTGAGTATTGAAACAACCACGAAACTATGTCATTGTGTAAGTTGTGGAGTAAATTGTACCCATCCTTGTAATGTGGCAGTCCTATCGATCAAAAAAAACTTTTAGGATACCGTTACCGTGTTGCGTAAGGGAGTCAGCGCTGATGGGCACCATTTCCTCACTATCGCAGCAAACCAACGATTCCAGCTTCCGCGAAGATAGAAGCGCTGCATCGCCACGACAGCCCCAACAGTACCCTCAAGGCTTTGTTATATAGGACTCATATGTATTACAAACTACACGTGTAGATAGATTGACAATATGCTCTATATAATATAGCTTGAATGTCACTGGCCCAGTACAACGAGCAAACCAGCGAGCCAACATATTTTAGCAAAGAGCTAAGGATCTACGCTTCCTCTCAATGTCCATGTTGAAAAGAAATCTAAAATGAAAATATAGCCGTAGCATTTGGGTTATTTATATGTGTGGACATATTATCGGAGTATGCTGGAAGCACAATAGACAGATTGATAAAAGCTATTGAGTGTTCATCGCCTTAACCTGTGAAGTTTCCGCTTGTTAACAACTAGGAAATGCAAATCTCGCGAGATTGGGGCGCAAGCGAGATCCCGCGAGTTTATGAATAACAATACTGCGAGATCTCGCGCGATTGGCAGTTTTGTGTGTTTTTTTGCAAATAATATGAATAAATTTGAAAAAAGATTTATGTATTATAAGATAAACATTTATTTTCACGAATTTTTCAATAGACTTTTATGCATCAAACATTATTTGACGTATTTGTGTATATTTAAAAAAAATCTAAGTAGTATACTTTGACGTACGTATCTATTAAATAGCAAATGAAAGGATCTTCTCTTCTAATATCAAACAAAAATCTTTTAGTAATAAAACAGTTCTTTTATAAACAAAACAACGGGAAGTCAAAAAAATTAAACTTATTATCTCCGCGCTTTGAATAAGATGTTTCTATGCTCGAGTGCAATCTCGTTAAACTCGCGAGATCTCGCCCTTTTTTCGTCCGAGATCAATCTCGCTAAAAAGGCCGAGATCTCGCGAGAACGAGAATGCATTCCCTATTAACAACAGATTTTATATTGATTGTGAGCGCTGGGGGGGCTGGTAGGGGCCGAAAAGTTAAAAGAGACCTACAAAAGTGACGATTTTTGAGCGCAAGCATTGATTGACATAATTTAATTGCAGCATATATTTTTTTGCCGCGACATTTTTGCGATTTTTTTTATATTTTTTTTTTTGCTTTATACGATATTGTGATGACATTCGTGTCTCAAAAATTGCTAAAATTATCAACAGCTTTTGACTCATACTACCGTCCCTTATAAAATACATGGATACTACTAGATATCTACGCAACAAAACTGCGAGATTTTCGATTTGCAGGATTGTACGAAGAGTTACATTTTTTCTGCATTTTTTTGGCTATTTAAATACAAGATTCCGGCTTTGTTATTTCAAACCTAATACTTAATTGACATTTTCTTAATATTTACCATATAAGTTTTCCAGACAACTGATGCAAAACTTCCCATTACGATGCATCCACATTTTAAATACCGGCTGGCCGAGTGCCGGCTATTAGGCTACTCGGTCAGGGGTCCCGGGTTCGAATCCCGGTGGGAGCAAATGTTTGTATGATGACTACGAGTTTTCCTTTACGAGTCATGGATATTTATATGTTTATTTTGTATATTTCTAATATATATACATATAATTACCATTATATCTCCGTTATCTAGTATATATAACATAATCTCATAATGATGCTTCCTTTAGGATAGATAATAGGTGCGAGTGTATGAATATTATTATTATGGAAGAATTGTCAGGGTTGCTAGATTTTGTAGGTAATTACTTAGCTGAGTTATTCAATAAAACATCCATATTTATGAAGTCATTTTTATTCAGTAGGTGTACCTATCCTATACCTTCTCCCTAAGCCCCAAATAAGATTAAATGAATGAACTAGCAAAAAGCTTACGCACACATTAATAAGAGAAATTCAAAATAGCTGATCCAGTGAAATTAAAATACACTGGCAGCAAGAAAGGAACAAACACCATTCTTATGATTAATACTCAGTATCTATTGTGTTTTATGTAGCTAAAACTGCTCACATAGTAAAGAAATGGATAGCAGTCCAAGTTATAGCAGCTGCGTAATCAAGCCGTAAGTATCAAGTGACCAAGAAATGGTTCATACCTACTTATACAGGGTGGTACTGTCAATACGACAATAAATCAAAACGTGGGCTGTATTAGGTAGTTGATAGAAATGGTTTGCCACTTTTACATACATCTTACTCGTTTGATAATTTCATGACATTTGTATGTAATAATATAACATTGGCTGCATTATTTCATAGATATGTCATGAAATTATCAAATGAATACGATAAGCCCCCCGCTAGAAAGAATAACTACAAATACATAATTCAAGCTGCCGGTTAGGTTAGGTTAGACTTGTAATCACTCAATGCGGAGCGAGCGAAGCGAGCGGAGCTTCCTTTTGCTTGCTGCATGCATGCTTGCTTGCTGCATGCAAGCTTACTTGCTGCAAGCATGCTTGCTTGCTGCATGCATGTTTGCCGCATGCATGCTTGCATGTAAATTCTGTAAAAGTGAAATGAATATTTGTCAAATAAAACAGCGGTGTAATGAATGTTCGGGATCTTAAGTAAAACCCGTTTAAGACGATTTTACAGGGACCCAACCAAAACGCGTCTTAAGCGAAAAAGCGTATTATGCGGGATAGGGAAATTAAAAAGTAGGTGAAAGTGATTTTTCCTTGTTATTGCAGGTGTCTATAGGCGGCGGTAACCATTTACCATCAGGTGGGCCGTCAGCTTGTTTGTCATCTAGTTGTATAAAAAAAAAGGTAGGTACTACAAATTATTATGTATTATGTTCTAATTTCGTATATGTAGGTATTAAATTATACATTTATAAATTAGATTTACAAATACATAGTGTAATTATAATTAGGTTATTTAAAGAAATCACTTGTTTTGGTTTGAAAGAAAGATTTTGATGCATTAGCAATTACAAGATTTTCAACGTTTGCAGTGCTTTTTCCCTTTGATTCAAAGAAGCTACATAGCGTCAATCATTAACAGTTGATAATGCCTGGGCGTTTGACAAAATCGGAGTCTTCGTCTTCATCGTTATCAATTAGGGCCTCTTTTTGTGTGCTAACACTTTCTCAATAAGATCTTCAATGATTTCGTACGGTGCCACATTGTCATCACTGAAAGAATATCCAGGAAAACCCTGTCTCACGGGTTATTAGGCATATTAAACGGGATGATAATCGTATTAAGCGTTAAGAAATATATGAAAATATGTCTCAAGTTGCAGGGACCGGCGTCAAATGGCGTATTATGGTGATCGTATTAAACGGGTTCTATTGTACTTCGAACAAACGTTACTTCGGCCAAACAAAGTTCGGTAAAATGTTTAGGTAAAACGATACAGTGGCAAACGTGATTGCGACGAAGTAAAAAAATCGGATCGAAAATAATCGAAAAGTTTTCCGTCAAATGAAATTCTGTACAACATTTTTCGGGCTTATGATAGGTACCCATTCATTATATAGGGCCAGGAAAAAAATCCTTGGTGCCAATAAATTTGATCAATTAGCTGACGTGCAAGTGCCGAACGCCTTAAGAAAACCTTTTCCCATCTGTGATGATGGAAGTGATGAGAATATTTTAATATTTTCTTCGCGTATCTCAAGAAAAGTAATTAAAAGTAATCAAAGTCCTCCAGGATCATATTTGGGAGATGGTACGTACAAAGTAGTTCCGAAACCGTTTTCACAATTATACACTTTACACCTGGACTTGGGCTCGACAGACGAGACAATAAACGTTGTTCCAAACAAATCTGAAATTACATATAAGTACCAGATTTTTTCAATTATTAAAGGAGAAACTCGGCATTTATATTGGAAGTTATAAATGCGATTATGAAATCGCAGCTATAAACGCTGTCAAGAAAGTTTTCTTCTACTTCTGAAGTATCAGGGTGCTATTTCCACTTTCAGAAAGCCATTACGAAAAAATCTAAAGAACTGAAATCAAACGAAACCCGAGAAGGTAGGAAATTTACTAGGATGGTTGCTCACCTACCTCTGTTACCTGCAGATCTTATAAGAGACTGCTGGATTTCTACATTAGATGCGTGTCCTCAAAGTGAAGAACTGACTAAATTTAAATCGTATTTTCAAAAACAATGGATGCATGAGCCCTTAAGTTGCTCTAAAACAAGACACATTAGAAATATATTTAAAATATTCTTCTTCGAATTTTTCCCTGTATTCAATTTGCGGAAACAAATCGTTTTCATCGCAAGAATACTCAATTTTATTCTGTACGTTGTTAAATTCAGCAAACATTAATTCTAACTGAGAAATTCTTAAATTTAGCTCAACTATTTGACTTTTTTCTAAATTTACGTTATTAAACTTCGATAAATATTTTTGGAAAGAAGTGATACGAGCTTTGAACACTCCTCTTTGTTTTTTAAACTCAGAAATAGACATTGTATAATCAAAAGCAGACATTTCTTTTGATGGAGACTTACTACCCTCCCTCGACTTAGGTAAAGTAAGTTTCCAATTACCCGAAATATTTCTATCCTCACTCATTTTGGGAAGAAATTAGAAAGCAAAAGGTACTCACAATTGTATAACTTCACTGTAGCAGCACGAAAACGGGTAGGCAGGTACTACTGCACCAGGTTGTACTAGAATTGCGAAATAAAGCACGATATTAATACAAATCGATAGGTGGAGGATGGAAAAGGATATGATCTGACCGTAAAATCTTCTGCTGGTTCTGTATCTTCTAGTCGTTGTGATACGCGCCGGGTATCGTCTTCCGTGGTATCCAACTTTCTTGATTTTCGCTAATCGGCGAGAAGGAACATGTTTCGTGCTCAGACTTTCGAGTATTGTAAAAAAGGGATTTTACAGCCAGGAATATTCAATGAATTTTGGTTTTACTTTTCCAAGATAAAATATTCGTATATTCTTTAAATCAAATTACAAGATTATAAAAATGTGAAGTTGTGTATGGGTCGGGAGTGATCGAATAATAAAGAGATGTGAAGACAGCTACGATTTCCGGAGATGCTTGCACGGCGCTCGCGCAGCTCGCTTCACTCGAGTTTCGTTTCATCAATGTAACGACAGATGGCGCCACACGCGCCAACAATATCAATGGTAATATTCTATTCTGATTTAATTTGTTTTTGTATATTAAAACGTTTTTCTAAAAATTATTTACCACTCTTTATTGTAGGCTATTGCCTATATTTTTCGCTGGTTTTTTAGATTAATATTAATAATTATTGTTTCCAATTATCATGTGTTTCTGTTAAATATGGTTTTTTATATTTCATCGGATGATTAAACTGATGGATATCGAAAACGGGTTTTATTGACTTCCTCTAACTAAACTGTCGTTCATGTTTGATTTTTCAATGTAATCATGGCATTGTGTACATTCAGCGTATATGCCATTTTGCGTATGTGTCATAATGAATTTCTGACGACTTGCGAATTTGACATTTTGCGACTAAGTCTGCCGATTACATAATACGCGTTTCTGGCATGACATAAATCTATCTATTGAAAGCATTATTTTTTATGGTTTTATTTGGAGAAGATATGAGCATATTACGATTAATGCCGATCGGCGTATGTCGCACCTGGAAGTGAAATGTGAGTATTATGCTTCCGGGGAGCTCGGTGTCAAACAAAAACAAAGCAACATTCGCCATGGTGGCTGGTGATGATGCTCCTTGAGTCTTATACCGCTTACCAAATTACTTTATAGAATTTAAAACCTATACTGTCTCGAATTAGTGGCTTGACAGGTTAATATTCTGAGTGGCATATTAAATAAAACCGTATAACTGAAAGTTATATACTGTATCCTCACTACTATGTACTTTGGCTTTATGTTAAATAAAGACAAAAACTGACTGTGAGCAATTGCCGTAAATGTTTTGACAAATTTACACTGTGTAGGTTAACTTGAAGTATTCCATCAATGTTATGTGCGTCACGCCTGAAAAATGTTTCGTTTAATTTTCTGGAATAAAGATATTTTTGACTTAGGGATGTTGTTTTTAGAGCTGTCATACGAATATCCAAATAAGGCAAGTGTAATATTATTAAGTCTTAATATTTAACCGCATCTGTGGTCCAGTAATTGAGTCTGGGGTCCAATTCCCGAGGGTCAGAAATTTTCTGCTCGGTTTGGTTGGCGGTAGGGCTTATTCTAAGTCTGCTTCCATAACAATAATGTTTACCGCATTGTTCTGTTCTAGCAGTTGGAGGTAAGACAGCCAGTTCCTCTGTGGTTGAGGGATCCAGTCATAGCTCGCATCCATCTCGGCCGTATTATCACTTACAACAAAAAGAAAACCAAGTGTTACCCCGTTAATAATTAAAAAAGAATTGAAATATAATTATATTTTTATCATCCTCACATCGGTTTCACCCCCTTTTCTCACCCAGGCATCATACTGACGCCTTCAGGTGGTGCTAGGCATCTCATTTATTTTTCGTATATGGGAAGATTTGCCTGGTCCGCATTGCGACCAACCCGCATTGGGCCAGCGTGGTGGTGTTATGGCCCAAGCTCCTTATGTGTTTCTCCCATGTAAGAAGACCTGTGCCCAGCAGTGGGACGTATATAGGCTGGTGATGATGATGGTGGTATTATGGGCCAAACTCCTCATGTGTTTCTCCCATGTAGGAAGGTCTGAGCATAACTGTGGGATCAAAAGGCACGTTAGTCCGCTACTTATGCTCCGTTGTTACTGTCTAATTTCCAATCCGCATAAAGCTTGCGTGATAGTTATGATCTCAGTTTCGATACAGGAAAAATAACTTTAATATTCTTATGTTCGATGTTGACACACTACACTAGGTAATTCTTTGATACCTTCGACGTTGAACGCACATACATAAGATGATAGAGAATTCAGACGTTCAGCGAAAGCAAACTAAAGGATATGTCATTGTCGCCACCGATCCTGGTATCTGATTTAGAATAATCCACAGATTACGGCATGTTGTATCTTGTACCTGGGCACCTTGAGAAGTCTCACACGGTGAGAGTAGCTACAGCTTGTTTACGAGAGAACAGCTTTTATTACAGAAGACCAGCGTGGCGGTGGTAGCTTAGAAATCTGGAACGGGCGTTATGCATAGAGACCGGTCATTATTGAAAGTGACTGAATTAAGAAGGAGCCCGTAACAATACCACTGATCTAAAAATAAAGTTTATAATTGAACGCCTGACACTTAAAAAGTTAACATGAAGATTATGATACCTATACTTTCTGCACATTTAGCCTTGATTCCTCGCGGTACAAGAAGTTTCTAATTTATTTGCGTTGGCGTAATGAAGAGTTCAGCTCAGCTGTTGCCGCGGTTCCTATTAAAACTTGCGCAGTACAGTCTCTATTCGATTTAGTTTAATGTTAAAGTGCAACTTTGAGGCTACGAGAATAGCGGACAGTGAGACACTGATATACTGAAAATTATGCAACAAATGCGACATCAAATTTTTCTTTCTTATTTCGGCCGGTAAGCTCTAATTTATGACTTAAAAATACTTAAGATATTCAAAAAGTATTCGGCCGTATCTAAGTGCACTAAAAATCGAGTTATATGTATGCGAACCTGGATAATAGTGTTTAGAGATAATGCGAAATAGGATAGGTCTGTAATGCCCAAAAGCATATCAATTACTGCTTGGTCAAACTCGGAACTTATAGCACGTTTGGTGGCCACACAGCGCTAGCTACATGTACTGTTACGTAACTAGTAGACAATTCTGCTCCTGATCTTGAAATCTATGCAATATATCTAGGAGTAAAGCATGAGAAAGCAACGAAGACAATAATGTTGATATACGTGTAGAATTTCTTGTTTATCCTCGTCTCTTGACCTAAAAACCAACAGCAGCTCTTCTGGTTTAAACCGATTTGACCGACCCTTGCTGATGAGTGCAGATCCTTATCAATCGACGCTATTTTACAGCGGACTGCTTCAGGGCCGCAATAGAAACTTTCCTATAGCGTCCCTGAAGCTCTAAGCAAGTGGCATCTTTTCAAAGGTAGCCCTTTGAAATTCTTCTCTTTTTTGAGCTTTATTTGGGGTTAAGATTAGCCACAACCTAATCATACTAATCGACTTCGGGGTGAAGAATGATCATCATCAGAAAATGAGTCTACGGAACATTTCTGACACAACCTGTAGGAGGCAGTTTTTTATGGCAAATGATTCTACAGCACCTGATGGGAAGTGGTAGTAAGAGTCCGTGTGTGGAGACACTTAGTCCATGTGCGGGAAAAACAAGTCCATGTGTGGTAAGAACTAGTCCTAATGTAGAAACAACTAGTCTATGTGTAGAAACAGCTAGTCCATGTGTATAAACAGCTAGTCTAGCATGGAAGGAAATAGCTAGTGTAGCATGAACACATTGTTCTGACTACTCCCACCTTGCTGACGTATAAGGTGCCTTCTCACACCTGACGATAATAATGTCAACGTAGAGAAATATTTAAACCTTCACAACCTTCATCGTTTTCACTAACACTTGCTTATCGCTAAGTGTCTCTTAGAGATTTTTAGCTCAATCTATCTTAAGGAAATAGAAAGAGACAGATATCGTTAGGAGTCACCTAAGCCTAGGGAATGGTTAGTGAAAACTGACATTTGACTTATATTCGAAATATATACCATGTAATTTCTTTGTTCCCGAACATAACTCCAAAATATAACTCTAATTCAAATGCTCTAACTCTAACCATCTGAGCTATTGGTAGCTCAGATGTTTAGAGCAGTCACCCGTTCGCGGGTCAGGTCGCGGGTTCGATTCAAGCTCCAGGACTTGACATTTTTCCTAGTTTAGATATTTTTCTATGTTAATGTCTATTTCAAATATTTAGTAGAAAGTTGAAAATATAAAATTGAAAATTTTAAGTAGGTAACTCCCGGCCTTATTAATCATCCATCTAACACCATCTCATTGAGACTATTCATAAGAGCCCAAACACGTTATATCTGCTGGAATTTTTCTATGTAAATGTATATTTCAAATATTTATTAGAAAATTGAAAAATTTAAGTAACCCCCGGCCTTATTAATCATCTATCTAACACCATCTTATTCAAACTATTCATAAGAGCCCAAACACTCTATATGTTCTGGAAATTTCTGAAGAATTAAGGATCCTGCAGACTATTTGATGGTATAGGATCAGCTCAAGGTTAGTATGTTATGGGAATGTCACCGAAGTGACAGTACACGAAATTTCAAATCAATCGGATCTGTGAAAGTTAGTAAAACCCTTTTATCATGTAGAAAATGACCTGATGTTCATCAAACGCCTGAACTGATCTTCATAAATTATAGCTATCCATCACCATCCTAGTCACGTCAGCTTTCAAACAAAAAAAAACAAATCAAAATCGGTTCATCCGTTTAGGAGCTATAATGCCACAGACAGACACACAGATACACAGACAGACACGTCAAACTCATAACACCCCTCTTTTTTCGCCGGGGTTAAAAATAAAACTATTTTTTTACTCACACCGCTAACTCCAGCTGTCTTCCTTTCATCGGCATAATTATGGGCCAGCTACTTGCATTTCCTTTGAGTTATTTTCAGAGCTGAAACAGGCAGGTTAGTATGTCTTCCGATTTCCATATCTTAATATGGCTGGCTTTCACTTGTTTTTTCCGCGAACATTCACAATCCGGGTGACAGCTAAATCACTGAGATATACTTACCGAGGACATGGGACAATGAATGAATAAATGTTTTTTTACAGTTTGTAATTAGCTCATAGTAAAACATTGTTTAGGTATATTTATTTTGTGAAGAATGCTGTAAGCTTTCCTAATACAAGAAAAATAAAAAAATATAATACAATAGGGGACAAGGAAGCTGTTGGCCCACCTGGTGGTAAGTGGCACTTCGTGTTGCAGGTGCTGCGTTGTCATACTGATTCGTAAAGATCTCTAGATCTTCTAGTTGTCTTGTCTATTGAGAATTATTATTAAAAATCCGTACTAAAAATTATAAATGCGAAAATATCCCTGTCTGTCTATCTGTTACCTATTACGCTGAAGCCGCTAAACCAATTTAAATATAGATATATCATGAGAAATGCCACATCATCCACGCGGTCCGAAGCCGCGGGCACTCACTAGTACTTTATGTTTTTCTCAATGACAGTGTTAAGTGGTAAAAGGCTTATTAAAACAAACATATCCTCTCCAATATGCCAAAACACCAATCGTAGGTTTGACAGTTAAGAAGTAAACAAAACATTCACAATAATATCACATCCAATTCATTAGCCGTAAAAAGTCTTTATATTTAGCCGCTGCTCGTGTACAGTATGTACGTCAAGTGTAACAGTTGTAATACAAAAGCCGCCCTTATTACTAACGCAGTGAGAGCGGTTTCAATGTCTAACTCTTATGCTTGATGTGTTGTCCGCTGTACATGTTAAAAATACTCGGAATCAATGAATCATATGGCATAGTTAACACATCAACAGAGTAGAATATAGAGTAGTATTTAGAGTAGTATTTCACAGGGATATCCCAAGTCCTGGGTGGCTCAGTGGTCAGAGCAGTCGCCCGGATTGCGAAAGGTCGCGGGTTCGATTCCTGCCTCAGGACGTAAAATTTTTCTAGTTTTATTCTATTTTAATAACTAGAATATCGCTGTTGCTAAGAGATTTAAATTGCTACTTCATTATTTTCTACGAATACATACTACGCAAAGTACTAGTTGCATTGCATTTCATGGCAATAAAATAATGTTCTACTTTATTTTATACATTTCAATGAAATAATGCAGCCAATGTCATATTATTTCATACAAATGTCATGAAATTATCAAACGAATAAGATGTTTTTGAAAGTGGCAAACCAATTCTATGGACTAATATAGCCCATGTTTCAATTTATTGTCGTATTAGCGGCACCACCCTGTATATTTTTGTAAGATATGTCGAGAAATGGGTAAGTCTACAAACTAGAAAAAAAACATGTGCTGGCACGGGTAGCCAACTCGGAACTTTCGAAATCCGAATGACTCCTCTAGCCTATGCCCTACCGAAGAATAAGGAGACTCAATGGATTTCTAACAGTCGCTATTTCCATAGTTTTTTAAATATATCACCACAACCAACCAAGCAATATACCAATACCCAACCAACCAATACCGCAACCGACCAATAAAATGCCAAATGCCAATGGTATTGGTATAGTACCAATATACTTTTTACCATACTGCTAGCTGCGTTGACTGTGGTGTATTCTTATGGTTTATTTTAAGAGTACTCGACAGGTGCAAACAAGTGGATGCGGCAGTGATGACTTTATGAGGTTATGTGCTTTATTGAAATTGGTTGGGATTTGCGGTTTCATCTTATTAAGTTGAATTTCGTTTCGGTTATATAGCGCACGAGTGCGTTACATATGCGAATAATTGTAAATAATTTATTAGAAACTGGAAAAAAATACAATGTTTCCAATAGCTGATTGTTTTTAAAATAAACTTATTTTACTTCAAGTATGAGATTGACTGGAATTACTTGGAATTGGAATTGGCTTGACTGTTTTTTTTTATATAATAAAAAATAACAACAACAAATCTAAACACTGGAACCGGAAACATATCTTACAAGCTCTATTTGATAGATTTGATAGTCATTTTCAACTAATACAATTTAATAATTCCATTTCTAAAATCCTGCTTGTAGGTATATCGCACTTAGAGAAACTTTTATATTTTAGTTAGACATTCATTACCTAACAATGATTTAGGAACAACGGCATTGGAAAAAATGGCAATTTAATAGGTCTTTAAATTGCCATTCACTACCCCATTATTGGGTGACTTGTCTTGTGAATTTTAAACCTTAGAACGGCAAGTTTATTTTTATTCATTCTTTAGTTTACTTTTAAATTCGCATCTTGAAGCCTTTCAAGATGCGAATTTAAAAGTAGTAGCTTTAAAAAGTATGTAAGTGTTTGTGATCATAGAAGAAAACCCAAGTGGGTTTTTTGTTTTTTGTTAGACCAAACCTTTTTATATTAAATAGTTTATAATATACAACGCCCTGGCTGCTTTCTGACATACCTATATTTTTCTATATATATTGTATTCTTTTGTTACGTCACTTACTGTCTTGTCGAATTATATTCATCACTGTGCTAACTCTGGAGATTTTATTTAACACATTTCTCAGAAGGTTATGGGCTTATACCACTTTTAAAATGAATAGTTCGACATGCCGTGCCCCTGCCGTAACCGTAAGTCATCAAAATTCTATTTTGAAGTTGAGTGGACGAGCAAATTACAACTCGTGGAGTTTCGCCATGCAGATGACGCTCATAGATGCTGAACTGTGGGAATTTATCTCGCATCCATCTACATGTGCTGAAAAACTCACCCCGGAAGAATTCAAGCGGTGCGACCAACGAGCAAGGTCAAAAATTTGTCTGAATATTAATGAAAGTTTGTATCCTATTGTGATCGCCTGTGATACTGCTGAACAGACTTGGCTGGCTCTAAAGAAAGCCTATGCCGATAGCAGCCTAAGTAGACGCCTGTCACTATTGAAAAAGCTGTTCAATTGTAAGCTTGAGTCATATCTTGACATGGAAAGCTACATCAATGACATCCGTGAAACTCAGCAGAAGCTTTCTTCGATCGGAAAAGCTGTTGAAGACGAGTTTGTTGGTGTAGTAATGCTAGCGGGATTGACGGAAGAATACTTGCCTATGGTAATGGCAATTGAGCACTCAGGCGCTACCATCACAGCTGACTATGTCGCTACAACACTTATGAAGGAAGACCAACGTCGGGCAAATTCATCAGTCACCAACAATGGCAACAATGTTTTTGCCACTTCATCTTCGAAGACAACTGTTGTGTGCACCTACTGCAAGAAGCCGGGACACCACGTGTCTAAGTGCAGGAAACATTATTACGATTCTAAAAAGAATAAAAAGGGCATCGGTGATTCTAAAGCTAATTATAGTACAGATATTACACTTTTATCAACTTTTAATTCCATTACAGGTCACTATTCCTCTTTATCCCAGGATTGGTATGTTGACTCAGGAGCCACGAGCCATATGAGTTGTTTTAAGGATTGGTTTATAGATTTTACTCCTCTCCGTAAGCCAGTTACTGTTGCCAATAAAGAAGTTGTATATAGTGAAGGTAAAGGTACCGTGTCTGTAAATATATCTAATAGTAAAATAAAAATTTCTAATGTACTTTATGTACCACAACTTTCGACAAATTTATTATCTGTACCCCAAGCACGAAACACTATCGTTCTCGTTATAGTAATGGTAATCGTATTATTTTGTATGAAAACCAGAGCAGCGCCACTACGGTCGTTTACGGAACTAAAATTCACTAGCACGAATAAACTAGTCTCGTAATCGTAATCGTAATGGTAAAGTAACCGAAGGTCAAAGTATGGAAATCGGCAGCACGAACTCATTTTTGACGGATCGTATCGTTTTTGTCGACAGCTAGCTATCGTATTTCCTCTCACCGAGTATTTTGCAGTGAGAGAACTATCGTTACGATTGTTGTGAAATCAAAAATTGATGTTTTATTGCTATAAAGCAATTTTAGTGACTGAAAATTATGTGTATTATGTGTGGGAAGGCATTCTTTACGTAGTTACTACTTACACTGGCGTTTAGTAAATACTCTTAAAGTAGAAGACGATGAAATCAGAAGGTATGGTGATTGTGTTAAATTATTGAATTTATGCATACTCTTGCAAAATAACTAGGTATCTTTTTATAAACAACAATGTATCCAAGTTATAATTTTATTTTTGTTGTTTAAACAGAGAAATTCAACAAAGAATTTTACTGATGAAATAATATAATATAATATAATATAATAATATAATGTAATAATGTAATATTCATACACTCACACCTATTATCTAGCCCACAGTAAGCATCATTAAGAGCTTGTGTTATGGATACAAGATAACAGAGAAATAATGATAATAATTATGTATATAAATATAAGAAATATACTAAATAAACATATAAACATCCATGACTCGTAAACAAATGCTTGTACTCATCATATAAACATTTGTTCCTACCGGGATTCGAAGCCGGGACCTCTTGACCGAGTAGCCTGGGGTACAGACCACTCGACCAGCCGGTCGTCCTTGGTTGAAATAAGGATGAAATGTTGAATATGTGATGTTGCTATTCAATTGAAAGAGAGTTTATAAATAGATACCGCCTCAGTAAATGCTAATTAAATCAACAGCAATAAAATAAATAACAAATATTGAGCTACAATGAAAAATAAGTATATGATAATATGTATTTAAAATTTTTTTTTGTAGGCGATTCTGGATTTCAGGATTCAGAAAGACCATAATTGATGTCGCCTACTTCCCATGCAGTCGATAATAGTCCTATGGCAGGCATAAATACAACTCCTATGCAAGGAACATGGAAGGACAAGGATGGTGATTGAAAACTCCTTTGAACGATTAAAAAACTGCTGTTGTAGGTGTCTTAGCAAGGATCGAACATAACATAAATTGCATTGCAGCATAAGATTATAATAAGAATAATGCTAGTTATAATTGGAAGAAAAATAATAATTTAGAAAACTTTATTATAGGTTCACAAAATAATTGATTGCCACTATATAACCTATTTTTAAAGTATTAAATATTGAACATTAATCTAGTTTAACAAATTTAATTTGAATTTTCACCTAATTACCTTAAATTAATAATAAATGTAAAAATATTTTTTTCTTTTTCATCACTTCTAATCCTTTATCCCTACTTTTATTATACATAAATTTCTTGAATAGCTACACTCAAAGTTTCACTAATGAATGCAAACCATTTTTAGTTGCAGTTCTAGTTTAAAATATATTTGTGATATTCTCTCTTTTTTTAGTTTAACATTTATTTTATCCTCATCTAATTCAGCTTTTAAAAATCCATCCTTCATATATTCACTCCTTGCGTCGCGAGTCTTTTTAGCTATACATAGTATAGTAGGATCCATTTCCTAGCTGGTGCTGGAGTTAGTTCTTGAGGTGGTTGATATTGTCTGGTGCCAGGAAGGTTTGATTCTTCATGCCCAATCAGGATTAGGAGTGGGTTCCATCCCCAAATTGTCTCTTCTCCAGGGAATTCAATTTGGCTAGAGTCAACATCTAGATAAACCAAATCCACTTCTTTTTCATCTGTGGATATGAAAAAAAAAATTAATAACACATCTACCTATGTATTCAGTATTTATTGATCTACAAGAATCTATCTATATCCATAGATTTTACACCTAAACTTTTATTCATATCACAAGTGAAATTATTTATTTATCAACTAGCAACCGCTCACGGCTTCACCCACATGGATGTCGGTTATCGCTCCAAAAAGTAAAGTTTTTCCATACCAAGTTTCATCTAAATTAGTTTAGTGGTTTAGGCATGAAACTGTAACGATTGAACAAAGAAATTCACTTTCCCATTTATAATAATAGTTAGGATTAAAGTCAAATACGGCCAGCTGGCGGGTCCTCTTGCGTGGATGTAGGTTATTGTTCTAAAAATATCCTATGTCCTGTCACTCCATCCATTTCATTTTTTTTTCACTTTAATTAGTTCACCGGTTTCAAGCGTGAAAAGGTAACAGACAGACAGAGTTACTCTCGCATTTATGAATGATATTAGTATGGATTTCAATATGTAACCCAACATTATTGAATCAAATTTTATTAAAATGTTTGGCTTACAGCAATTTTATATAAAAAATACTTATCTACAGAATAAATGAGGGGTCATTCAAAGCTAACCTTTCCTCACTTTTCTTGCGTTCACATAATACAAGAATAAGTTTTGATAGTCACACACAATTGGAAGTATTTAGAGAGTAATATACAAATAAAACGAACTCACCTCTTCATGAAATCCATCATATTACCTACAAACTGTTGGACTATATCGTGACAAGGTTTACAAACAATAAATATTGTGTCTCATATCTTATTTCTTCATAAAAAATTTATATACGCTTCTTTTATCTTCGACCATAATTGAATTGCTTGCACATGTATGCACATTAATAACACTTCTTTTTCAACTAATAAGGTCGAAATATTCCACTTGACTCGACGAGTTTTTGTTTTGAGAGGTGTTTTGTTTACATAAAGTTGGCATCACAGATTAGAAAGAGTGTTGGCATTGAGGAATTGGTACGTTCAGAAACTGTTTCTATGTCTGTACCATATAAAACAAGAAACCTTATTATTATGCCTTAATTATAAATTTAACTGGAAGATTTGCTTTGCATTAGTAGAAAAGTGAATAAGTTGTCATTTTTTCAATAAATATCAAAAAGATTGAGTAGATTTTTCATTGATTTGTAACACACAATGTTGCTGCAGCGATTTTTGAACGCACTTCGTGTCTACTTTGTACGGTTGTGGACGGCCTAAGTTTACCTATTGTATCGTATTACTATCGTGTTGACGATAGTTACGGAGCATTGTTTCATGCTGTCAACTTAGTATCGTGATCGTTATCGAATAGTAAGAAAATACGATTACTATACGATTACGAGAATGTTTCGTGCTTGGGGTACTGTTAGGGAATTAGTTGATAAGGGTTTTATAGTTATTTTTTCTCCGAAAGGTGCGTCTATAGTTAAAAGGGAAGGATGTAAAGTGTCTGGTACTGTTCTAGCTACTGCCTCTAACTTTGCAGGCATGTACAAGTTAGATTCTTCTTCCTCATGCCAAGCATACACAGCTCAAAATAAAGAGCCCATGTTATTGTGGCATAGGCGCCTAGGTCATATAAATAACAAAGCGCTAGATATTTTAAAGAGACAAAACATAGGCATTGATTACTCTGACAGGTTAAGTCAAACATGCGTGCCATGTTTACAAGGTAAGTTGTCGAAAAAACCTTTTAAAAGTTCAACAAGTAGGTCTAATAACAAACTAGAGCTTATTCACACTGACCTTTGCGGACCAATGAGTACGCATTCGTGGGGAGGTTCTCTTTACCTACTAACTTTTACTGACGACTACTCTCGAAAAACTTTTGGTTATTTATTAAAAACCAAAAGTGAAGTTTTTCGAAAGTTTGTCGAGTTTAAGCACCTGGTAGAAAACCAAACAGGTCTTAAAATAAAAGCTCTTCGATCTGACAATGGCCGTGAGTTTGTCAACCATGAAATGACAACATTCCTCAAAGAGAACGGTGCCATTCATCAACTGACGGTACCATACAATCCTCAGCAAAACGGTGTAGCAGAGAGGGTTAACCGAACCGTTATAGAGAAAGCGAGGTCTATGCTTGAAGATGCTAATCTGCCTAAAGCTTATTGGGGAGAAGCTGTTAGTACAGCTATTTATCTAAAAAATCGTTCCCCAACTCAGGCATTGAATAATAAAATTCCTGAAGAAGTTTGGACAGGAAAAGCAGTCAACCTATCACATTTAAGAGTTTTTGGTTGTACGGCTCATGCCTTAGTTCCAAAAGAAAAGCGAACTAAGTTGGAGTCCAAAACTCTGGAATGTTTGTTTGTAGGTTATCCTAGAGACTGCAAAGGTTACCGTTTGGTAAATCCTGAAAATCCTAGGAGCGTTATCATTTCTAGAGACGTAGTTTTTATAGAAGACAAGATCTTAAGTGATTCTAGTCCTTCTCAACCAACAAATCATGTGGATTCAGAAGTACCTATGTCTACTATAGAAGTCTCTGTTCCTATAGATCCTGTTCCTTCTCCATCTTCAACCGATACTGAAGAACTACTGGAACCTCAGCAGTCAGTTGAATTGCCCAGTATACCCATTGATACACAGTCGACATGTACCGAAAATCCAGAAGCCACCCAGTGTGAGCCCCATCGCTATCCTCGTCGGCAGCGCAATCCTCCAGAAAGGTACGAAGCAGGTGCTTGCCTAACATCTTTCGACATCGAACCTGAGTCATTCAAACAGGTGCAAGATGACGTACATAAGGATGACTGGCTCAATGCTATGAAGGCGGAATACGATTCCTTAATGAAGCATGGTACCTGGATGCTAGTTGATAGGCCAAATGACAGGAAACCTATCAAATGTAAATGGGTGTACAAAATTAAGAAAAATACAGACGGAGACATTGTAAAATATAAGGCTAGACTTGTAGCGAAGGGATTTACGCAAGTCTATGGAGTAGACTACGGAGAAACCTTTTCACCGGTAGCAAGGTTGTCATCCGTGAGACTTCTTTTAGCGTTCGCTGCAAGGTTAAATCTTCAGGTTGATCACCTGGATGTTGAAACTGCATTTCTGAACGGCGACCTTGAAGAAGAAATCTTTATGGAACAGCCTGAAGGTTTCATTACCGAGACTAAAAAGGTTTGCTTGCTCAAAAAATCCCTGTATGGTCTCAAGCAAGCCCCTAGACAATGGAACAAAAAGGTCTGTGAAGCAATGCAAAAATTGTCTCTGACTCGCGCAGAAACAGAACACTGCATTTATTACAAACGAGAAGGTGACAATCTTCTTGTTGTGGCTGTTTTCGTCGACGATTTTTTCGTTTTAAGCAATAACAACCAAGCCAAAGATTTGTTTAAAACTAGGCTAAAAGAATCTTTCACAGTCAAAGACTTAGGTCCAGTCAAAGACTGTTTAGGCATGAGGGTTACAAGACACGATGATGGTAGTATCAGTCTTGACCAAACCAACTACATCGAGAAACTCGTTGAGAAGTTTAATTTGAGCAAAGCCATAACGGTGTCAACGCCATTAGAACCTGGTCTTAAATTAATTTTACCAAACAACGACGATGAGCAGTTAGATCTACCTTATCAGCAGCTCATTGGATCTTTAATGTACATCTCCATTGGCACTCGGCCCGATATATCTCACGCTGTATCTGTCCTTAGCCAATTCAATGCACATTACGGGGAGGTACATTGGAGAGCTGCTAAACGGGTACTTAGGTACCTCAAAGCAACAAAAAATAAAGAGCTCAAATACACAAAATCGGAGAACGATCTTGTGGGATATGCTGATGCAGACTATGGGTCCAATCTCGTAGACCGCAAATCCTACACAGGTTTTGTGTTTATGCTCAGTGGCTCTGCTATATCCTGGGAGTCACGTAAACAACGCACTGTCGCACTTTCAACCACCGAAGCAGAATATATGGCACTCAGCGAAGCATGCAAAGAGGCCATATATTTACAGTATTTGGTCAAGGAAGTCTTTGAATACAGCAAAGCAATAACGCTGTACTGCGATAACCAAAGTGCACTTCAACTCACGAAAAACAACACCCACCACTCTCGCACTAAACACATTGACGTTAGGCATCATTTCATCCGGAATTCTATCGCTAGTAAGGAAATTATTGTTGAGTACATACCTACTGGCAATATGATCGCCGATGTCCTTACCAAGTGTCTGCCAAATATTAGACATGTAAAACTTGTAAAATGTTTAGGTTTAGTTTAAGCTAGTTTAAGGACGCGGTAATTTATATTTTTATTTCCTTGGGTGATTTGGTGTATATTTAATTAGTGTTAAGGTGTGTACATATTATAGGTGTAGGTTAGTGGTAGTTTTTGTGTACTTTTGATAATGCGTTTACTTGTATATAGAGTATGTATATATACAGGGTGTTTATATTACGGGGAGGTGTTAGACCAAACCTTTTTATATTAAATAGTTTATAATATACAACGCCCTGGCTGCTTTCTGACATACCTATATTTTTCTATATATATTGTATTCTTTTGTTACGTCACTTACTGTCTTGTCGAATTATATTCATCACTGTGCTAACTCTGGAGATTTTATTTAACACATTTCTCAGAATTTTTAATATTAAGGCGATCTATCGAAACGTTGATATAGATCTGACTGACTCAGCGGGAGTAAAAAAAAGAAAAACCGGCCAAGTGCGTGTCGGACTTGCGCACGAAGGGTTTATTATTTATTAACAGGCGTCTGCCTGTTGCCGTTATCATTATCACGTTTGTTGTATGGGACCCCCTTGAATATATTTTTTATTCCGTTAATTAGCATTTGTTGTTATAGCGGCAACAGAAATACATCATATGTGAAAATTTCAACGGTCTAACTATCACGGTTCATGAGATAAGTACAGCCTGGTGACAGACGGACGGACAGCGGAGTTTTAGTAATAGGGTTTCGTTATACCCTTTGGTTACGGAACCCTAAAATGACAAAATAGCGATCGCGCGTGTAAAGAAGGCGAACATACAGATTATTTTATAAAAAAAACTACATGGACTTTATAAAAATGCTTCTACGCGATTCTGAATATTCCTGGTATTTGAACTAATTTCGTATTGAATTAAGTTTTCTTATTTCAAAAAGGTCTTTTCGGAAATAAAATGTATCGAGGCAAAATCCTTTTATCGTGTTGGTCCTAAGTTTCTAAATAAAGATAGTGAAGAAATGCATAACTGATTTTCAGATCCATACGATCTGTTTTCAATAAATATTTTTAATGTTAGAATAAATATTTTCGACATTAAAATCAATGTTTGAAAGCGGAGCTTCTAAGTCTAGGCCAGAGTAGTCACCTAATTAATGAGGTAACGGTTTCTGTTCTCACCTCAGGACAGATATTTTTTCTAAAGTTATTTTTTTTGTGTATTGAGCATACCTGTGTTGTATTATATTGAAGACCGGCTGATCATAAAAAACATAACACTAATGTCCGTTTTCACTAACTATTCCCTAGGCTTAGGTGACTCTTAATGACAATCGTCTATTTAGATCTTCTTTAGATGGACTAAACATCGTAGTGTTAGTGAAAACGAGCATAATATTTACATGCATAGAGCCAGCAATACTATTCCATAATATAAGAAGTGTGAGTGTCCGAATTTTATTAGTATTATAAATGTTCTGTGTTATAAGCGAAATAATATTTGCTTTGCTTGCAATAAGGAACAGAACCGCCTCTAAGGTCTAGTGATTGAGACCACCTACCTCAGATCTAGAGGTCCGGGGTTCGATTCCCGTGGGGGCAGAAATTTTCTGCTCGGTTTGGTTGGTGGTAGGGCTTTTATAAGTCCGCCTAGCTACCACCATCTTACCTAAGCATCTTGCATTGTTGTGTTCCGGCACGTGGAGGTAAGATAGCCAGTTCCTCTGTGGTTGAGGAATCCGGGTGTAGCTCGCTTCCATCGTCGGCTTTATCTTCACTTACCATCAGGTGAGATGAAGGCCAAGAGTTACCTTTAAGGTTGAAAAAAGATATAAAAGGAAGAAAAATAATTTAATAGGTACATATAGCTAAATGCCACCTATTCCATACACACGTAGTCTTCCAACAAAAGAGCTACAAAGGCCACTTCAGACCCTGAACGGTGACAAAAGAAGCTCATCGCTGTAATGCGACCGGGAGCTATCAGCCGGTTTGATTGAAAACCGTTTACGACCACCGTTAACTGAAGAATAGACCACAATCCGTAAAATATTTTATAAGTGCATCGATCCGTGGCTGGAAAAAGGGCCAAGCTCTGCGTCAAGCTCGAAGAATATTCTCATTTATTATATTTATTTAGGAAACAAACAATTACCTTTATCATAAAACATGAAAAAAAAAACACAGTTAAAGTAATTGATCAGTGAAGTTTCCACAGATTACTGAAAGTGATAACAGAGATATCTCATATTTTAATTAGAGAAATTTGAAGAATATAAGCATCATACGTTTACGAAAACAAAGCAACTTTCGCCATGGACGATCCCGGGATGGGTCAACTATAATTGCTAATTTCGAGCTCCTCCGTGCTTAGGAAGGCACGTTAAGCCGTTGGTCCCGGTTGTGCCTGCAACCGCTTTAACCCACTAAACCGCATTGGGCCAGCGGGCAGCGTGGTGGTGTTATGGCCCAAGCTCCTCATGTGTTTCTTCCATGTAGGAAGGCTCATGCCAAATAATGGGACGTACATAGGCTGGTCATGATGATGATGAAGAATATAATGATAATGCTAACATAAGAAAAAAACATTAAAGAACATTATTAGAGAGAAAATCTTTGCCGGCGAGTGAATCATGGTACAAAATTATGTGTATGATCATCATCATCATAATCAACAGCCTATACAGGCTGGCGTCGACAATACGACTATAAAATAAAACATGGACTATATTAGTTCAAAGAGATGTTATACAACTTTCAAATATCTACATCATAAGCATTTGATAATTTTCATGACATTTCTATGAAATAATACACTCATTCATTCATGACCAGCCTATGTACGTCCTACTGCTTGGCTCAGGTCTTGCTACATGGAAGAAACTCATGAGGAGTTTGGGTCATAACACCACCACGCTGTCCCAATGCGGGTTGGTGGGTTAAAGCGGTTGCAGTAAAAACCGGGGCCAACGGCTTAATGTGCCTTCCGAAGCACGGAGGAGCTCGAGATTAAGATGAAAACTTTTAGTTGACCCATCCCGGGATTGACCATGGCGAAAGTTGCTTTGTTCTCGTAATCGAAACCAGAGCGCTCAATCCACTACTTCACCGAGCTACTTTATGTTTCACCATTAAAGTTTTTGAATTTGATTTTTGAAAGAATCTGTGGGCCATCGATATTGATCACCCTTCAAATAAAAAAATATTATTTGAATTGCTACGTTGTAATCCAATTTCAATATTTATAACGGAACTACCAACTGATAATAAATAACAGAACTTGGCGCGACCACAGCCTTCTTTAATCCTGTCTTTTACTTGGAACATCGCCCGTTCAATCGTTCCGTAAATTATGACGGTTAACAGATTCCATCTCGAAAGGGTTTGCTGTAAACTGAACACAATAGGATAACAAAACTCTGTCGTGAAATGAAATGAAAATTATGTTTAGGTAGGTATTCAATTTAGATAGAAATATATACTTTATACAATCCTTTATCGCATACAGCTACTAAGCCATATTTGGCTTATTGTGGTCCTTTTGGGCTTAAATATATATTTTTAAATAACGCACAATACCTAAGTGTTTACTAATACGGAAAAATATACCTATAGGTATGCCAATTACCACATGAATTATTAAACAGATACTGTAAAAATGTTTTTTTGCGTTTAGTAATTGAGTAATAAAACTAAAGGAAAAAGATTTGAACTTTAGTTCAATTACAAATTTAAAAATTAAATACAACAGGTTTATCCAGCAAAACAATTTTCTCAACACATTTTTGCGACATATTGCAGGAGGCAGTATTTTAGCATCCATTAAAAGAGGCTTCTAACTAGCATTCATCATCACAAGCCTATAAACGATCTACTGCTGGGCACAGGCCTTCCTACATGGGAGTAACACATGAGGAGTTTGGGCCATAACACCACCACGCTGGTCAATGCGGGTTGGAAGGTGAAAGCGGTTGCAGGAATAACCGAGACCAACGGTTTAACGTGCCTTCCGAAGTACGGACGAGCTCGAGATAACAAACTTTGATTGACTCATCGAATACAAAAACAAAGCAACCTTGGCCATGGTCGATACCATCTCTCCAGATGAAGACTACGTTTGTTTATAAGAGGTTCACAGTTGCAGGAGGTGTATTGGAGATACATATGGAGTTTCACGTTTGCTTAAAGTTGAATAAGTGTCTGTTTGGTTTGTGTGTCCGGCCTGTCAGAGATCGAATCATTGCACTGGCTTTACTCCTGCTGAGCTTTATCAGCTCTTCAGTTCGTTTACCATGGTAACCATGTATTGGAGACTTTGAATTAACCAGGTGTCCTTAGCTATTGTTCGGAGGACTCCTGCATGAGTTTGCTTTCGTAAAAGTGCATGATCTGGTTGTTTCGGGTTCCGCAAAAAGTTTCTAGGCCAATTTGTTGTCTCTAAGCCCCAGTTCTAGCTAAATTATCAACCTTTCCGTAACGTAATTGTTTATTTTTAATTCACGTAGAAAATACTATGAACACTCAGCTCCGGTATTCTATAGTGTGTAGGCAGTAGGTACTAGTACGCAGTATATCAAGAGACAATTGTTATGTGCGTAATAAACTTTTGTTTAGGTTTGATAGTCATGATAAGATTTAACTATGTCTGCTTGCTATAAAATTTTATTTGTAGCGAGTCCCTATAGTAAATGTATTAGTAGATAAAATTTATTTTAAATCTAAACTACGTCTGGAGGTAAAATAGTTTTGTAAATCACAGCCGCAAAATTGTAGGGAAAAAGTTTACGGATTTGCTGAAAAAATTTTTTTTGGTTTTATTATGCTTCTTATAAAAGGGATGGCAAAGGGTCCGTACCTGAATTTTTTTCAAAAAAGTAGGGAAAATTTAATGTGTCTTATAATTATTACCAAGCTAAATCTTTATATCGAATCTGACAATGACACTAAAAAAATAAGTAGGTAGTAAAAAATATACAGGCTGGTGCCACAATACTACAAAAAATAAAACATGGGCATATTGGTTCATAGGTTCATAGAAATGGTTCGGCACTTTCAAAAATATCCTTTTCAAATGATAATTTCATGACATTTCTATGAAATAATGCAGCCAATGTTGTTTCAGACGAATGTCATGAAATTATCAAACACTTAGAAAGATGTTTTCGAAAGTGTCAAACCATTTTTATGAACTGACAGCCGGCGACCGATAATAACATAGACGAGTAACTAGCCCATCCAAAATGACACCCCCAAAGAGACTCCAAAGTGGGCGGGGCTTAAATCGGACTCCGCGCCATGATTTAGTTTGTCATTGACTGCGTGACGGTGATGTACTCGTAAAAAAATAATAAAATGTCAGTAAATATGTCCAAAAGTGAAGTAAAATGGTGTGTCAGTCGCGTAGGTGAACATAATAAGAGCACTGGAATTAAATTTTACATGTAAGTCTCTCCTAAACCTTTATAATCGAGTCAAATATAAACAAAAATATTGGCCGCCATGTTGGGCCAATATTTGTGGACAATTTGAACAAATACACGATTGGATGATGTTATGCAGTCATTTGTGTGTGACAGTATTTATTTATTTTCAACTCAACTTTTAACTCTGCAAACTTTTATGACGACTTATTGTTATTGTGTTTGTTTAATAGTTAATTTACCTACTAATAATCAATTATGGCTTTATACATCGTTGCCTTATATACTTTTTGTAAGAATGATAAACAAACCTCCAATTTATGGATATTTTGCCACAGTTCCTTACAATATGATACCATTTTCTACACCTTTCTCAATAAATTTATGTTTCATTATTACTTTAATAATTTACATTTACAATATGATGTGGAAATAGTATAGGTATCTATTTCAAACTGTTAAGGATAAGTCGTAGGAAGTAAAGTTGTAGACTGCAAGATAGTTTCGTGAGGTTATTGAAATAAAACAACATCATAATTTGAATAGAGAAGATAGTTGGACCACACCAGCTTGGGATCTTATCATCCAAATTACAAAGTCTCAAGCCCGTATTTACTCTTCCTTCGGACACTGTAAGCTCCATGGCGTGAATCGGAACACTCAAAATATAACTATAAAAAATATGACGGTAGTTAATATTAAACTAATCAAAGACAACTGACATCTTTACTTCAGTCTTCCCGAGACCTTGATCGCTATAAAGTAATCGAAACATTGGGTATAAAAAATCATAATGTGACATCTAATTAAACGCAAGTTAAATCCAGTAAAGTGGTTTTATTTTAAGAAATAATTTATTTCATTAAATTTATTTCAAGAAATAAAACCACTTGATGACAATTTTTTTTTCTTATGTCCTTAATACAAATAAATAATGTCATGACAGATATTTAGATTTTTTTTATTTAAATGAATGAAGCGAACCCATTTCATTTCTGATCTTTAAAAATAGATAATTAAGACATTACGTTAAACTGACTGTTTAAATCAGTATTATTCGTCTCAACTCTAAAATTGAATAAGTGGACCGATTTACAACATTGCTATATTTATTAAAAATGACGATATATAATTATGAAAGTCGTCATAAAATTTTGCATGGTTACATTGTGCATGTATGACCCGTCCGGCGCGTGTAAATCAGAAGACCGAGAGGGCGCTATACAATTTCGATATTAGCCGATTTTATCCGACGTTCTCTTTTAGCCGCCGAGGGTACCCATTTCGCGACGAGTTTTGTATGAAGTTATGCTTCTAGGCTCTCTACGTTCGCCGCTGTCAGCCCATTTATCGTCGAATTGACGGCACCATCCCGTATAAAGCAAATTTAATCCACTAAAGAGAAAGAAGCCTATACAGCCATGTCTGATGTATTTTCTTTAATTCTACAAAATTTTGTGAATGAAACCAGAAGAAAATATCAACGATAACAATATCCCGTTACAATGTCATGGTGATTAGAACGAAATTGGGGATAATTTTCAGCAAGCGAAAATATATAATAATACTTACATATTACAAGTATGATGTAATCGACAAGGGGTTCACCACAATAGCTAAGTCTATACGAATAGTATCTATACGAATTCCTTATTTTGGGAAGTAGAGATTTAAAAATATAGTTTTTTGTTGGGTAGGTAAGACCACTTTCCTTAGATCTAGAAGTCCGGGGCTAAATTCCTCGTGGGAAAGAATTTTTCTGCTGGGTTTGTTTGATGGTAGCGCTTATTCTAAGACCGCTTGGCTAGCTACTATCGTCTTACCTAATTTTGCATCCCTAAAAGTAATGGCATCATTATGTTCGGAGCATCAGCACCATACATTATTGTTTTGTCTTAGTTATGCGCATGTTTTTTCGCTGTCTCTTGGTTTTATGTGTCATTACGTTTTTGTCGTATTTTTTATACCTCAGTGTTTTTAATGCTTAGTACTCAACCCCTTCTCTGTGTTTTTTGATTAAGCTCCGTCTCATTTTTCACATCGCATGTCAATCCTACAAACAAGAAATATTAAAAAAAGAAATTTGTAGCGGGTGCCAACCCTACGGTTATGCGTTATAAACTTTCGCCCCGTAGCTAATTGGTGCGTAATTACCGAAGTCATTTGTGCCACTGGTTCGCTTCACATTGCTCAATGAGGGCTGGAAAGTTGTGTGAGGAAGTTAATTTCCTTATTATTGGAAAATTACAGACATTAAGAAAACAGACAGTAAAATTTACTTTCAATTGTCAAGAATATGCTAATAAGTCACTGTGAAAAGATACTAGTGTCATTCTGTCAAAATAATAAAAAAAGTATTTACTCGTCGCGGACTTTTTCAAGCCTTTAACATTTACTGAGAAGGGCTAGCAAGAAACTCAGATAACTCTTTTGTACATACGTAGATCTAAATAGAAGCCACACGTTCCAGACATCATCTGTTCTTTGGGTATACCGGCGGGGTATACCTACACAACGTGGAGTTAAATTAACCACAAACATACGCCTTTATTCATTATTAATGTAGTTAATACAAATAAATGTAGGTCAAAAACCCAACATTTATTTTTAATAACTAAAACGTCACCATCATTAAACTTCTTTGATAAATAATTCCCATGAAAAAATGTACCTTACGTTTTTTGCAAATAATTTTTATTATGTTTTTACCTCGGAACCATCGTGCGAGATGTTTTTACCTCGAATCCGTCGTGCGAGATGTTACGAATCGCACGATATGTTAGGATGTTTCACGCACGATATGTTAGGATGTTTCACGCACGATATGTTAGGATGTTTCACGCACGATATGTTAGGATGTTTCACGCACGATATGTTAGGATGTTTCACGCACGATATGTTAGGATGTTTCACGCACGATATGTTAGGATGTTTCACGCACGATATGTTAGGATGTTTCACGCACGATATGTTAGGATGTTTCACGCACGATATGTTAGGATGTTTCACGCACGATATGTTAGGATGTTTCACGCACGATATGTTAGGATGTTTCACGCACGATATGTTAGGATGTTTCACGCACGATATGTTAGGATGTTTCACGCACGATATGTTAGGATGTCTCACGCACGATATGTTAGGATGTTTCACGCACGATATGTTAGGATGTTTCACGCACGATATGTTAGGATGTTTCACGCACGATATGTTAGGATGTTTCACGCACGATATGTTAGGATGTTTCACGCACGATATGTTAGGATGTTTCACGCACGATATGTTAGGATGTTTCACGCACGATATGTTAGGATGTTTCACGCACGATATGTTAGGATGTTTCACGCACGATATGTTAGGATGTTTCACGCACGATATGTTAGGATGTTTCACGCACGATATGTTAGGATGTTTCACGCACGATATGTTAGGATGTTTCACGCACGATATGTTAGGATGTTTCACGCACGATATGTTAGGATGTTTCAAGCTCATGTTTATATTACCTATATAGATCCGTAGTGAAAGACTTTTTACTGGTTACTTTTATCTTTTCCTACCTAGAGTCATCCAATTTTTTACCTACTTCTAGTCTGTTTCTATGTCATCCACTTACGTTCCATTTTAAATAGATATATGTATAATTTTAGTCCGATACAGGTTTACTATGAAAAATATTTTGTTGATCTAGACTTTAATCAATTTCCTACAACATAGCGGCCAATATAATATAAACAACGTCTTGCGTGTTCCGGAGCTTGTTAGATGTCAGTAACTATAATGAAAACGTTATGTTAAACATGGTAATTAAGACGCGAGAATTATGTAAATTAATAATAAAAAAAATACTAGTTGCAGTGATTTACGTTTAGCGACATCCCATCAAGCAGCGAAGCAATACTTAATTTTGCTGGCCGAATATTCTTCTACCAAACATTTCATACTTTAGTAACCTCTAAAATAGTTGGTATTTTAGAGGTTACTAAAGAATAGTATGAAGACTTATAAATATCAAGTAAAAATCACAATTCAATAATTATTATTCATTATCTAAAACAGTAGTTAAATATAATTTTTAACGATTCCCGCCATAACATAAAAACCACATTTTTTGAAAGGTCCGCCAAAATTGCATTTGGAGCAAACTTTTTCAAACAACGATTGGAACAATTATTTCCTTAGTTGCCAACATGGACCAAATAATGCTTATGTCATCCTTGCCAGTAATTAAACTTTTTTAGTAATCCTTTGTTGTAATTTTCAAAAGTAGGGAATGTGTTTGGAAGGTGATAAAACCGCCTGTTTTTTTTTGCATCGAGTGACCATACATATGTTTTTATACCACTAAGGTATAAATTATACGGCCTATCTGATGGTAAGCGGTTACCGTAGCCTATGAACGCTTGGAACACCAGGGGTATCACTTGCGCGTTGCCGACCATGTAAAAACCTTTTCAAGCCCATTTTGAAGAAACCCATGCTGCACTCGTTCGAGGAAAGTTCTGCAGGAAGCTTATTCCACAACCTGACGTACCGTACGCGGGAGGAAGTTTCTCTGAAACAGTGATTAAAAATTATTTGTTAAACATTGAGTTTTTGAGACCAGTGATGCGATTCTCTAAAGTGTAAATTTAATAATTTTTATTTTATTTTTAGTCAATTTATATTTATTTACACACTGTGTCTACATTAATTTGTAACTAGCATATCCTTCTCGCAGATATGCTGGCAGAAATTTCTTTAGAAATAAGCAGTGCCTTTGTACAAAGATAAATTTAAAAATTGTTTCTTTTTATAAAGTGTGGGTACATAAAGTTATAAATAACAATAAGTCAGCAGCCTTGAATTCGTAGCTGTCGGCAGCGCTGTCATACCCTTTGGCGTTTGTTTGACAACCAATCAACATCCGTTGGCGACACCAGCGTTCCGACAACGAGCGACGAGCACGGCCGGCGTGAGCGGGAACTAATAAGTTGTTTATTTTTGTATCTTTATGTAAGAATCAATAAAATATTGAATGAAGTCATTGCGATACATTTTAAACACAAGAAAAACAGAATAAAAAAATATCGATTGTACTTCATGTCGTATATCCAAAACAGCGACAATCATACACAGCCATGAGATCGACGTAGAGATTAGTGAAACGCTTACGCGCAGCGCCGTCCAAACGTCAAAATCAATGGCACTGCGTTTGTTTAAAAGAGTAGTTAACTAGATTGAAAAATAGTCAAAAAATAATTTAGTTTTACTTGTGGACACACTTGCTGTGTTAATTCGCCTATTGTTTGAGATTAGGTACGATTAAAACAATGGATCTACAAGAAGCTAATTTTAATGCTTATAAAATGTAATAGGTTTTAGCGTGCTTACTAAAGAGTATTAGAAGGGTGTGCATATTACCATAAAAAGTAATTTTAATTAATCGCATGTGAAATACTTATCGCTATACATGATGTGAAAACATATTTCCCTGTTTAGGCCACAAAAGATAATTGGGTAAAAAATGTATTTAGACTAAAACATGATTTATTTTCATTAAATAAAATTGGTTCAAGTTACCAACCAAGAAGAAAAATACAGTAAAATCAAGATTATATCTACGAATAGGTACTTATCATAGTGTGACATAAATGTTATATCGTTATTCTTGTTTCATTAGAATATAGGAGAGAAAAGGTGACAGAAAATGTGTCAGGGTTGCACCAGTACTCGTGGTCGTTTCTTGTACGTTAAGATAGATATTCTTTATTTTGCACATTCACATAAACATCACAGAGATAAAACAAACACAATATGCCAAAATAGGCGGTCTTATCGCTAGAAGCGATCTCTACCAGACAGAAGTTCGTCATACATTCCTTTTAGTTCTGCAGTTTAATAATAGTCCTCCCTAGATGGTGGATATTTACACTCCTCACCATTTTCTTATGGTGCTGGGTCGTGTTTCTCCCATGTAGGAAGCCAGGCACACAGTAGTGGGACGTATATAGGCTAGTGATGATGATGATGATGATAATGATGATGATGATAATACATAAACGTCTTAGTAAAATTTGTTATTTCCAACCCTATCGAACGCTCTGAGATGTTATTCTGCCAGAATTTTTCTTTTACATAACACAAAAGCTGAAATCAAAAACTTCGCCTTACTTCCACTCCATATTTCTTGAAAACATGGAGAAAAATCAAGTGCTCACGCTATCTTAACCACGTTGCGCTATCCAGTGTCATAGAAGCATACTAACGTCATAGTTAAAAGAGGATCAGTAGATCATCTACGGGCTTAGGGCGCTGGCAGTTTTTTTTTTTTTTATACCTCTAAGGTGGCAATCAAGCATACGGCCCACCTGATGGTAAGCGGTTACCGTAGCCTATGGACGCTTGCAACACCAGGGGTATCACTTGCGCGTTGCCGACCCTGTAAAAACCTTGTCACGCCTTTTTTGAAGAACCCCATGCTGTACTCATTCGAGAAAACCTCTGCAGGGAGCTCATTCCACAACTTGAGCGTACGCGGGAGAAAGTTTCTCTGAAACCGTACAGTACGCGACCACTTTGGTTCCAATTTGTGACGATGAACTCCCTGCCGATGGCGAGCGGTGCGATAATAGAAAGAAAGCCGTGGGCATCATGTCAAATAATTCCTCAGAACACGCCCCGTTATACAAACGGTAGAACACACACAAGATAAAAGCTACTTTTAGTACCGTCGATAAATGTTTTTGCGACTGCATTAATGCTGCATTGCTTTATGTCGATTTGCGGCGTTTGGTATAGTGAACATGAATTTTAGCGATTGCATCGGAACTGCTTCTTATTGGCGATCAACAGCATTCGCTCAAAGCTTTACTTTATTTTATTTAATAAATCCAGAAGTAGTGCAGCTTCATGAGAATCCATGGTGATGGTGTCTAGTTGATGTCTAGTGAAATAGTATGCCACGTTCCAAGGAAACCAAAGCTGTACCTAGGATGATCATTTGAAATTTTCGTAATGTTAACCTATTCTTGCTCGATGCGATGACAATTGACAACAAAATTTCGAACAAAAGCTTCATATAATTAGGTTCGTCGTAAATTACATATTTTCGTGCTAGAGGTACTGTGAGTGTAGCGTTCAATTGTTTCACCAAGCGTCCAAAAGTAGCTCTTACAGGGGTTTAGATATCTGGATCTAGCTTCCGAAAAGCAGTTAAGTCATCGATCGACGAAGCTAAAGTAACATGCTTTTGAGCACAAATCAAGGCTTTACTATAAACTATTGGCAGCAAGTCACAATAGATCTTTTAGGTCGCAGTGACAAATCAGTCGAAACAGGACCGAAAGCCCCAAATACAAATAATAATATCATACAGATGATAATAATAACATGTCTTTTGTTTTATTTCGCAGCGATGATCACCGAGTGCAGAAGTATCTCCATCCTACAGAAGGTCGCTGCTGTAGTGTTTGAGTAAGGTTTCCAGAGTTCATTGTAAAAGTTATGTTTAATCGACGCGTAAGTACACGCTTAACGGCCTGGCCACGACTTCACCGCACGCGCGTCCTGCGTCTCGCGTCTGCGCAACCACTGCGCGCTGTCTCGATGTCGGCCTCGCAGCGCCTCGTCGTGACCACGCAGTGGTTGCCGAGACGCCGCCGCCCGTTTCCGTGGCCAGGCCGTAAGGGGCTACGAGAGTCTAAGTGCTAGTAACCGATAAACCTAAACACACCAGATTCACTTGACATTGCAGGTGCATATTCTGGAGTCTGGACATACAAGAGATTCATAATAATATGCCTCATCCCATTACCGGTAATTACATTTTTCTATTAAAATGAATCCTTCTAAAATTTCTTCTTTTGTTAACCAACTTAATTTTTCTTTCTTGTTTTCTTGTTTATTGTTCAAGTACGACATACCGCTCTTAGCTATTGACTGTGTTTACGCTCTCAAAGTATTTAGTATTCAGCTGCCGAGGTGGATAGAATTGATTCCGTGCACTTACAAGGGTCACTCACCCTGTTGCATAACTCGGGGCTGTCATGCAAGCTTGCAGCCCTTGCAGGGATGTGATGAATGTTTTTTTTTACGTAAGAAATATGTATAATTAATTTATCTCATGCCGAGAGAAAAAAGGATTAGTTTTGCGTTCTGTTAGTGGGAAATAAAATGTCATAAAAATGATGATCATCATCATCGTCATCATTATTTCAGCCGGTACAGGTCTACTGACGCAGGATAAAGGCCTCCCCCTCCCCTAAATATTTTCACGACGATTGGTCATGCGCTGAACGCAGCAACGCAAAAAAAATTTTTTTTTTTTTATTTCAGTCCATAGTTTGTTAGGATGATATTATACTATTACTGAGTATACATTACCTAGTATTATACTAATATTTATATCAGTTCAGTTACATAAATACATATTTTATTTATCTATACACTGCCTACACAAGGTTATTTAAGTACTCTGGATATTACTGCCATATTAATATCGAATAACATAACAAATTTCGTCGTAAAACGACATATTATTATCACTGCGTCATTTCTTTATTGAGCTAATAGGGTAGTGATGTAACACGCTCGATATTTATCGTGTTATTTGGATCGTGATACTAGAACGCGATATTTAATGAGCGTATGGTTATGGTTCATTCACATCGTGATACAGGATCTTTTGCATAATGCGTTTCATCAAATATGCAATGGATTGAGATATTAACATGAAGTATAGAGCGTGTAACAGACTGAAGGAAATTAAGACCGGTGGGGAAATACGACAGACATCTAATATAACTCAATAATTATGTACGATTATCGTCATTTACTAATAAAAATCTAAACTAGAAAAATTTCACGTCCTGAGGCGGAGAACGAACCCGCGACCTTCCGCATTCCGGGCGACAGCTCTTACCATCTGAGCTACCCAGGACTTGGGATATCCCTGTGAAATTCTTCTAGTCTATCTGTATTTGCATTATAAGCTAACATCCATCCTACAATGTCGAAATGTCCTATTTCAACATCCGAAACGAGTATTTTTGCAAATACCTACGATTCGGTTAAGTTAAATTCCCCGCCTCAGGACGTGAAATGTTTCTAGTTTAGATTTTTATTAGTAAATAATTTTTCAACATTTATTATAATGTTAAAATCAAAATTAAAGAAGAATATCATCATATCATCAATTGCAAACACGTCCCACTGTACACACAGGCCGTTCCTACATGGAGCCCGGGGGAGGCTGGTGAAGTTGCTTCGTTAGAGCCCAGGCTATCTCTACGAAGGGCAGATGACTTGGGAGTTGTAGTGGCTATTTCTAGTGCCGTTACAGCCACTGGATAACCCCCACACACGCCAGTCGTTTAGCCAATAAGTCTGTAAGTGGATTGGTCCCCGAAAAGAGGCCGCCCTACAGAAGAAACACATGAGGAGTTTGGGCCGTCACGCTGGCCTAATGCAGGTTGGTGGGTTAAAGTTGCAGTAACAACCGGGACTAACGGCTTAACGTGCCTTCCGAAACACGGAGGAGCTCGAGATTAAGATTAAAAATTTTGGTTGACCCATCCTGGGGTCGATCTTGGCGAAAGTTGCTTTGGTTTCGTAATCGCAACCAGGGGCCTTACCACCATCTTTATAAAAGCGATTCATATTCCGCTCGGTTCAGTATTGGTTCCTAAACTGCGTCGCTATCATAGTCGTAGATAGCGTCGTAGTACGAATTAACGATTCTACTCAGTTTAGGTCCTAAACTGGTTCGCGATAAAAGATGGTGGTACGGGTCCAGAGTGCTCAAACCACTACGCCACCAAGCTTCCCATGGTCACGTTACAACATAAGAACAATTATACATAATAATTTAAGTAATAGTTATAAGCACGTGTGTGTGATAAAAATAATTTGTAGAAGAATATTTCAATGGTCTACTATATAGGTGGTAGGCCCGTATGTAAGGTCGTCTGGATAGGTACCACCGCCTTTCTTATTTCAGCCGTGAAACAGTTCGCTGTGTTTCGGATTGAAGGAAAAGGTAGCCAGTATAATTACTGGGTATGGACGGCATTTCATCTTAGGCCTCAGGATGACAACGCACCTGTAATCTCAAGTGAGTTATTCTTGTTATTGCAAGTGTCTATAGGCGGCGGTAACCGCTTACCAGCCGTCAGCTTGTTTGTCATCTAGTTGTATTTAAAAAAACGTGAATTAGAACCTATATAAAATACATGTAAAAAAGAACTCAAACTAGAAAAAAACTTTACAGGGTCATACCAAGTCCTCGGAATCTCAGATAGTTAGCAGTCACCCATATTATGGTGAAAGGATTGCTTGTTCCATCGCCCTTTACTTTTATATTTTATTAGGTCGAAAATTGAACACAACTGTGTAAATGTAAAATTCTTGTTCTTATGGTATAACTCAGGTAAAATTATACGACAACCCAAGTTTTAGTATTAGTAGGCGTTGATTTGAGTCTGGAACTGGTCACCGACATTCGTTTCTTCAATTCTTCATAGATCTGCCCGCCGACACAACATTTCGTATATCGCCGCTTCGCTATCGGGCAGTTTACCGACAGAATAGTTCACCTAAGAACGATTACATTACTATTGACTTACATTTCTAACCTACCACGGCCGTGTCGGGTTTCCGCGGACAGCTCTGATCTCGTTTAATGCCCGAGGGGTATGCGTCTGTCGGCGAATCGTTCTTAGGTGAAAGATTATGTCGGTAAACTGCCCGATGGCGAAACGTTCTGTCGTCGAATCGTACGCCGGTGAAAGGTTCTGTTGGGTAAGCGGCGATATACGAATGTTGTAGGTATCGGCTGGAAGAAACGAATGTCGGTGACCAGTTCCGCTACCCGTTGATTTTGACTACTGCCGTGATACGAGTATACGACTGTTTACGTTATATCTTTACAACTGAATCTGTACATAACACAATATTCTTTTAGTTCATTTGTTCATCTCTCGACATAGTTCCGTAATATCATTTACAGGGTAGATATCAGTGCCAAAACAATTTGAAGAGCATTTTATTTTTACAGCAAATTGGCAAGATGGAGTCCCGCTAATGGATTCCGATAATTTTATTTGATATTCGGTTGGCAAACTAGCCGTGCCCGCGAATTCGTCTACGTTGAAATTGAATAGCTTATTAAAAGCTTGAACGATTTTTAAAGTAGGTATTATCAAAAATAGATCCCTTTTGTAAGCATAAAGCTATTTCGCTTTCGTAATTGATTCCTAAGCTGACAAAAATGAAGTGTGTATAAAAGTGCGCCATATTGAAGCATAAGGTATCTATGCCTCGCATTTTAATGTTTTTTAATGCGTTTAAACGCCTTATTTCTTGTGAAAATTACAAATAAAGAAAGAAAACGATAAAAAAGGGTATGCTCCAGGCGGAAGTTGAACCCGTCCGTGTCTCCTGGGGTCCGACCAGATCAGCCGGACCCCCCAGTCGGCCGGGGATTTTTTCATCGTTTACTTTCTTTATTTGTAATTGTTACAGGAACATAGGTATGCCTGTTATGTGACCTATGGCTGCAAGTAAAGGTTTGATATAAAATCTGTAAAATCCACTAATGCACCTTTATAATTTTATAGACCTATTTCAAAATCTCTTTCGAGATAGTCATAGATGACCTCGGTGGCGTCGTGTTTTTAGTTAACGCTCTGGGAAACTAGACCATGGTGAAAGTAGCTTACTTAAAGTAGCGTTCTTTCACCATGATGAAACCCAGGATTGGTTAATCAAAGTTTGATATCTCGAGCTCCTCCGTGCTTCGGAAGGCACGTTAAACCGATGGTTCTGGTTGTTACTGAAACCGCTTTAGTCCAGTTTGGCCCGCACTGCTCGCGTGTCTCTCCCATGTAGGAGAAGGAAGGAAGGCCTGTGCCCAGCAGTGGGACGTATATAGGCTGGTGATAATGACCTTGAATGACTATCTTTATCGTCTCCTGTTAAAACAGTGACCGTTAAATAAGTCTATGGCATAGAAAGATACAAACTTCCACATCGGTCTCTTTACTCCGCTGTCGTAGTAAGCTGTAATCTTACGATTGTAAAATAGGTCTTTACAGTTCTATAGTGTTGTTAAGTAGTTATAACAGTTGCACTTCAAAATCCTGTCACATTGCTACTCGATAAGGTTGATTCACATTGAAAAATGTTTTAGCTTTTTCACGTTTCAGGTGCCGAAAATAAGTACTAGCCAAGTTTTATGGGCTTTTATAAACTTCCCAGAAATATTTAGATTACCTAAACGATGTTACAAGTTTCTTTTCAGCAGGGATAGCAAATTCATTAGGAAACTCATTTTAACTTTTGCCGCGGAAAAATAATAGAAGTGCTGATGATCATTAGACGATGAAGCCAATTGTGAATATACACACTAAACTTTTAGCTGTATACACTGAAAAAAATATATTTAGCGAAACTACTTCGGTTAATCGTTCATTCGTTATTATAACCAAAATTTTACTAGGTTTATACAGTTACAGTTTATTTAATTTAACCTCTTGAGCCTCTGCACTTGCGTCGAGACATTGCGTCGCTTAGCGTCTTTTATCGGCTTTACCATGCACGGAGAGTGCTCTGGCGAGCTTTTCGACCTTATCCCGCCTTCCCCCTTCCTGCTCGAGCACGCGTGCCGGTCATCGGAGTCATCAATTCACTGTCTCTACCTCAACATCACGCACAAAGAAATTAAATGCCTCGTTTATTTGTCGTACTTCCAGAGCTTGGAATTCTTTGCCAGCACATGTGTTCCCTCTTTCTTATAACATAGGGTCCTTCAAGAGAGGCGTGAAAAAGCACCTTTTGGGCCCGCAAGGTGAAGGCGGCTACATAGCTACATAGCACTAAGATCTCGATTTATGATCAAGAAAAGGATAAAAAAATAGAAGTTTTGTTGAGAATTGGTTGTCATCATCATCATCATCATCATCATACCAGCCTATGATGTCCACTGCTGAACAAAGGCCTCCTCCATCGATTTCCAAATGGATCGGTTCTGCGCAGCCTGCATCCAAAGTCTCCCCGCGACCCTGACCAGGTCGTCTGTCCTCTAGTGGGAGGACGTCCTACTTTGCGCTTTCCGATGCGTAATTGGTTTTAATTTGGAATTATATGGAACTTATAGCGATGCGCGTAATCTTCGGTCAAATATTTATGTTCGGTAGGTAGGTATATTCGGAGTATTTTTTATGGTTTGCCAAATGTTTACCGAATTATAAAAATGAAAATGAAAAGCACTTTAACCAATCAACCCGCATTGGGCCAGCGTGGTGGTGTTATTGCCCAAACTCCTCATGTGTTTCTCCCCTGTAAGAAGGCCTGTGACCAGCAGTGGGACGTATATAGGCTGGTGATGATGAAAGGAATTTCATCATAACAACGCATTTGCAATACTTACAAGTTATTTTTCTTTGTTATTGCAGACAACTGCAATAACAAAGAAAAATAACTTGTAAGTGGAGCATATAATAGACGACGATAGCCACTTACCACTAGGTAAGCTGTCAGTTTGCTTGTCATGTGGTTCATTAGGAATTATGTGTTCAAACAAATCGCTGGATCAAGGTACAACGAAGAAGCCTGACCGAAGACGATAGCCGTCGAAAGCGTGCATGAATATGACGATAATCGTAGGTGGGCGTGCAAGACCGCGTAAGAGCAGTTTGCAATACCGCGTATGTGCTTTTTGTTTCGTTCACAGGATGGAAGAAAAAAGATAATATCTTGGATATTTCTACACATTTCTTTCACTGAGCTTATTTGGGATTTCTCTGGGTGTTGCTTAATGAGAATCTAGTAAGCGAATTAGAGCTAAGAGCCCGCGGGCGCGTTATTACAATTTTGCGGGTTTTGTAAATACGCGGTATTGCAAACTGCTCTTACGCGGTCTTGCACGCCCAACGCCGAAATGTCCAAGTAGATGGGACCAGCTAAAAATTATGGCTTCATTTAATTGTGACCCTTGCCACCCCTTGCTATATATTCGGAACACCATAGCACTATACTTACGTCAGCCCTAACATGGGAATATTTGTTGTTATCCTAACGTTTTTTCCTTATTCTAGAACAAAAATAGACGCACAGAACAAATACCTCTTTGTATGTTTTTGTAATACGATTGTGAATCTGGTGACATGCCAACTACAAAGAAATTTTATTATTCTACCTACTATATAAATAATGTATTGCTTCGGGTAGAGTTTTCTTTTGCAGGTCGATAGAAAATATTTTTGGTTCTGTATTTTAGGTTAATTCTGTACTCAACGAAGTGAAACCAAGCATTTATACAGACGCCTTTACTTGAGGAGCTCGGCGGCGGAGTGTTTTTAGCGCTCTGGTTTCGATCACGAAAACAAAGCAACTTTCGCCATGGTCGATCCCGGGATGGGTCAGTCAAAACTTATAATCTCGAGCAGCTCCTCTGTGCTTCGGAAGGCATCTTAAGCACGTTAAGTCCCGGTTACTGCAACTGCTTTAACCCACCAACCCGCATTGGGCCAGCGTGGTGGTATTATGGACCAAACCTCCTCATGCGTTTCTTCCATGTAGGAAGGCCTGTGCCCAGCAGTGGGACGTATATAAGCTGGTTATGATGATGATGATGATGACGCCTTGCTACTGCAAACCACAAGATATTGCAAAACAACATAAGTACATAATATCTCGGCTTAAAAATTGATTCTAAATTTAATTGGGGCCTACTTAACCATCGTGTTTGTAATAGATAGACTGAGCTGCGAGTATATTGACTAAACTTTGTACAGTCGGCTGCACGTCAACCTTTACACTGTGGCACCTTATGCGTTGGTATTATGAGCCAATTTGCAACTAAAATGGTAAGCTTGATGTGCTTTTGACTGTACACTCAAACTTAGGATGCATATTCTATAATACGATATGGTATTTCTAGTTGTGGAAGAGCTTTTAAAACGTTTTTAAAAAGATAATTTCAAATTACAAATTCGATTTTTAAAAACCATAGGTACCGCTAGGCACCTTAGGTATGCCGGCAAGGTGGAGGCGGCAAGAATAGAAGAGCAGTGAGTTCAATCAAGCTATAGGTACTAACATGCGAAGACAGTTAGTACCAGTAACTGTCTACGCATATACGGAATCTTCTTACCGCTTCACATCAACCCGCCTAGCATGACCACCGAAACGCGATATGATAAAGCTATTTATCGATTAGAATTGTCAAAAATAACCGCCATCTTGAAATTCAAACTTCTTGTCTTTTTGACAGTTCAAAGCGAAAAATGGCTTTATCATATCGCGTTTCGCTGGTCATGCTAGGCGGGCAGGTGGCGTTAAGTTATTTACCGTGCTTTGTATGAAAAAACCAAATCACGTTTGTACAAATAGAATTTGATTTGATTATGCTTTCCAGCTCCGAAATAAAATCCCCTGAGCTAGTACTAAAATAAAATTCAACTAATTTGTTTGGTAAAAGATCCAGTTTCTCGGTATCTCTGCGCCACTAATGATGTAGGTCTTAAAGTCAAGCCCGCTAGACAGATTTATTGGATGTAGTCAACACCCACTGGATCTGAATACCCAGCGCCCGGGTGTAGACTAGGGATGATTTAAGGACGTTTAGTTGTCACGAATGAAATACTGAGTGATATTTAATTCTCAAATTTTAAATTTTTACATGGCCCATGAGCTGAGTACTGTCCACAAAAATATGAAATGAACGTCAGTTGTAAATATTAAATTATTAGTTAATTTACTTCAGGTATACAGGTTGGTGCCGTCAATACGACAATAAATTAAAACATGGGCTATATTAGTTCATATAAATGGTTTGCCACTTTCAAAAACATCTTATTCATTTTTGACAATTTTATGACATTTCTATGAAATAATACAACCAATGTTATATTATTTCATACAAATGTCATGAACGTCACTCGACACTGGCAGAAATGGTCGTTAAGAGTGCGCCTAAAGCTAGAAAAAAATCAAATTTCACCCGCACCCCCCGCATGGCGAGGCACGATTTGCAGTGTGTTGTCAATCAAGCTCGTCTAGTCACCTGCCGACGTCATAACATAGTATACGTTAAATATTCACATGAAAGCAACAGTAGCTTGTTTGGAGTAAATGTAATGCATTTCTAGTCTATAATATTAATTATATTGGCTCAATTTAATATTGAAATTTAGATTTTTATTGTTACTAGGCGTCAAAATTAGACTAAATTTTCGTCAAGGCGACACACAGTTATTTTCCTAATTCAACAATCTTTTTCAAATTAAAAATATGTTAAATCGTTGTGAACTTAAGATCTAATGAGATCGAATCGAATGAAATATAATGTATCCTTGTACTATTTATTTTCGCATACATATCAACTATCTGCATATATATTTTTTGTAAATGGTGCAACATACTAAAATCATCTCTAATTGCAAATCAATGCGGGTAATTTATTTGTGGGTGCTCTTGAATTAGATGTAGTTGGTACATTAAGAGAAATAAAGATATGACACTCATCTGGAGAAAGTTATAGAATCGCTAAAAAATTTAATGAACAATTCAAAACAGAGGAATTTAAATGGTACTATTTACTTTTTAAAATGAAATCATATTTCGTTCAAAATTTAGGTTACCATCAACTGTACTCAATATTGCTGCTACATCAGCTTAAACTGAATCATTGTAACATTAATAGCTATGCAGATGACAGTACAGTGCATGCTAGATAGATATTACGGTTACCCAGGGGCGGGGCGCATTGAAACCGAGAAAGAGAGAATCAATATTATCCTCGAGCTCAACAGACCGGCTTGTTGTGTTAGTTAAGCCTTATTATATCTAAACGGGGTTCGAATAATCTTGTTGAATTTATTGGTAAAAACCACAAGTATGCGCCGGACTTCCCTCCCAGAACGGCAACACCAGGCATCAAGCCGGAACACGACATGAGTCGCTTGGCGGCTAGGCTTTGCTTGGAGGGTGGTTACCGGCCGCGGTCGAAACCTACCATCGGTAATGTACTGAGCATTTAGCGCTACCCAGGGGACACATGTGGGTATCTAGAGCTAAAGCCCGCGGACGCGCTCAGCTTTTTCCCCAACTATTTCCCAAACTATTTCTATGAACAAATATATCCAGTCTAAATTAACTATTGTATTAACGGCACCACCACTCATTTTTGTACGTTTTATATTATTATGAAATGTATTTCCAATTTTCCATCTTGAAATAACATAGAAGAAATGCACCACTTAGTAAAACTTACATTAAAAAAAACAACAACACACAAGTATTGTCATATTTTTTAGATTACATCAACTAAGCCATTTTTTGTTTTTATTGTTGTTAATAGTAATAAACTATTCATATTTAAATGTTTTTGGTGCGTTAAAACGCCTACTTTATTAAAACAATTACAAGTAAAAAAAGCAAACGATGAAAAAATATATGCCCCAGCCAGGAATTGACCCGCGTCTCCTTATATCCGGCCAGAGGCGAATACCACTACGTCAACGGAGCATTAGGTATATCCTACTAATTTCTTCACCGCTTTCTATCCTTCGTCTTAACGATTTTATAGCAAAGTTTATTTCGCCATTTATTGAATTTAACACCTATAGTGATCCAAAAGAAATAAACTTTAACTAGCATATATTATGTAAAACACTATAATGTATTTTTGTTTTAAAAAATCTTATAGTAGATACCATATTTTTTACTACAGAATTCACTTTATTAAGATTTTTTAATTAGGTGTAGTTGTGGTGATATTAAACCGATGCTGATCTGAAAAAAACATTGTTATCATTAAATTGCAATAAAGTTTATTATGCCATAGGTGAATGGCATAAACCCTTACGGTGTTAGATTCTCCAACTGCATATTGATAACTGCCCTATAATATTGTGATTTTTATAATTGCATATGAAAATGTCTACCATCGAAAAAAGTTTTATTACAAATAAATCAAATACGAGTAAGTCACTAAGAAACACAAAGCATGATTTTATTTTACTTATACTACGCCTCCTGAGATTGCAAAGACAATGCGATTTCTGCTCAATGTACATAAAAATAAGGTCGATATCAACAATTAAAAAGTGAGTAAACAAAAAACTTGAGTTTGACACCTAGCCGTCATTTGAATTTTCAGTTTCATTTTATAGCATTTTATTTTAATAATTATGAAAAATCAGAATTTACAACGTTTCATTAAACTTTTTAAGCAATAGTTTTAAAATATATGTACAATATTATGGTTTTTAAGTTATAAACTACAAATTATTCGCGAAAATATTGCCGAGAGCGCGCGAGAACGCAGAAACATAGTCTTGCCGTCTCAATGGAGCAGCCGCGAGTGAAACAAAACAAATATCATGCGACCTACCATGCGACTGACAGAGACGGACGATGACGTTTAGCGCGGAAGGAAAGTGGATTATGCGCCAATATAGTTTTTTATTAATTACTTGCAAACCATAACATATATTGAAAAATCGCTAGTAGAAGCCCTCGGAAACATGGTGACTCACATATTTATCAATTTTTCCTGTTGTGAAGTAATGTGATTTGGACAATAAATTGAATCTCGTTAAAAGTCAGAGGTATCTTTGTGATTTTTTTCTATCGAGAAAATTTTATAAATTCATGTTTTTGCTCTGACACAACCCTCACAAATATAATGTAATTACCATATTTAAAATTTCAGCTTATTTGGATTTGATTTAATATGATTAAAATTAAATCTACGATTAGTGATTTGCTTTATGCCCCCTCTTAACACTTGACGACCGATTGCCATCAAACGCAATAAGTTGAAGTTGAAATGTCATGCGAAATTATCAAATGAATAAGATGTTTTTGAAAGTTCTAAACCATTTCTGTGAACTAATATAGCCCATGTTTCAATTTATTGACACATTGAAGGCACCACCCTGTATAAGTATAAACTTTTGTTTATTATTTAATGTGCTTTCCGATTTTGGCTTACACTTACCCACTCAATCAAAATTTTAGTGCTCTACATCCTCGTCTTTCAGTAAACATACATCGAGATAAAGACAGAATAGATACCAAATATTCTAACTCATAGAAATCTTAGTATGGTGTTAAATTTTCCACCTTTTGTTCCTTTAACCGGCTTTTATAGTTACAAAAATCTTTTGCTTTTGATATGTACGTCATAGATCAATAAACGTAATAAACGTATGGTTTAGGAAGCCCCTCCATTTATTATGTACAGTCTAAAATATAGTTTATTATTAAGAAATTTCATAGTTATAATTTTTGTTATGTTTTACCAGTAAATATTGAAAGAAATAGATGTATTTACCTACTAAGTATACTCAAAATTATATAGTCGGCATCAGAAAAGTCATTTTCGGATCCCTCTCCTCGCTAACTTAGGTGATAAAAGGGTACCATCATAATATTCAAGCAGACTTTTTTTTATAAAATTAGTCAGTGTCATATAGTGTGTAATTAGTATAGTGTTCAGTGTGTTAAGACGACAGATGGCAGTAATTGTCACGAGGTGCCAATAAAAAAATTTTAAACAAAGTATAAAACCGACTTCAAATCACTAAAAAGGCAAAAATAACTTGATTTATGTACTACTTTTATGTCATCTAATATATAGGTAGAAACTCTTCGGATTGATAACGTCCTTCTTTTTTGACGGCGGTTAAAAATTGGAAATATTTATGTCTTTAAAAGCTTATTAGTTAACACCCTCACGCTGTATTTGGAACAATGAAATGTGGACCTCTCTTTGGTAGGGATTCACCCTTTTCGAATTAATAATAGCTGTATATAGAACAGATTACTTTTCAGCCATCTAACTCAATTTTTTAATGGGTGAACACTTTAAATTACGACAGAGAAAAAAATTAATTTATTGTGTCTGTAATCTGATATTTATTTAAGCTCTATATCTGAATGTAGTTGGTTTAAAATATTGATACTTTGGTTATCTAAGCCTTCCTTTAGTTTTTTTTGCAGTCATCATTATCACCAGCCTATATACGTCCCACTGCTGGGCATAGGCCTTCCTACATGGGAGAAGCACATGAGGAGTTTGGGCCATAACACCACCACGCTGGCCCAATGCAGGTTGGTGGGTTAGGCGGTTGCAGGAACCGGGACCAACGGCTTAACGTGCCTTCCGTAGCACGGAGGAGCTTTAGATAACAAACTGTGATCGACCCATCCCAGGATCGACCATGGTGAAAGTTGCTTTGTTTTTCGTATCGAAACCAGAGCGCTCAAACCTATACGCCACCGAGCTCCTCTCTTTTTTTGCAGTGCTTCGTATAAATAACATTCAATATAATTTATTCAAACAGTTAGCTAAAGAACGTTCCATAAAGCCTGCTGGCTTATAACCGCTCATTGATGGATACTACTACTAACTACTAAACTAATATTTCCACAATTAATTAATACGGTTGTGTGCATGTCCCAAGGCACCGATATTACACTGTGTATGTGTACCTAACTAGGCGCCAATTTTTTTTAAAACAACTTGATGACAAACCAGCTGACGGACCACCTGGTGGTAAGCGGTTACCGCCGCCTATAACAAGGAAAAATCACTTGATATTGCAGGCAGGACACCAGCAATAACAAGGAAAAATCACTTGATATTGCAGGTGCGTTGTCCTAAGATGAAAACCTTTCCCTTCAATCCGAAACACAGCGAACCGTTTCGCGGTTGAAATAAGGAAGTGGTTATGACTCTTACATTTGTCTATAGTTACTAAACTTCACACTAAAAAGTTTTTGCTCGTATTATTATGTGTTTAGTACATCGTTTGTGTCGCTGAAGTAATATTTCAGTGCAACCATCAGCCGTTCTAGCATCGCCTCGTAAATAAGGCGGGTTAACAAGACTGATTTATTTGCTCATGTCACACGCGAAATATTTCCTGCTAGAATTATAAATAAACAAACTTTGTGAAATTGCTTAGGAGACTTAAGCGAGATGAAAATAGTTAAATGGGACACTTTAGGCCTAACCGCTGGGGGTAGTGATGTTTCGCCTAACAAATACAATAAAGACAGGTGAAAAACTTCTCATGCCTTTTGTTTTTCAGGCCATCGGTGTCTCAGCAACAATCATGTCTGGTTTGGGGGTAATTTTCAAATTAACTTCAACCCGATATCCATACCAATATTTAGTACAAATGCGAAAGTTGCTGGCACAGTCCGTCTGTTATGTTTTCGCTCTTAACCAACAAAATCGATCTAGATCATAGACATAGATTAGATCTTGAGAAACGACATGAGCTACCACTTGGCGTGATAAAGGACTACCACGTGGGTGGAGCTGCGGGCGAAAACTAACTAGTTATCTACAGTTCCTATTTGTTTCAGGCGAATAAATATAATATCAACACTTCAAGCACGTTTCCTATTGGCCCATAGGTCTTTATTAGCTTGGCATTGTAATCAAAGGGCTTCAAAGGAAATAAATGTAGTTTTGTTGATATTAAACCTACCCAGTTTCAAATAAAAGGCAGCGAATTGAGATGTTATGATCGCATTGGCCTTTAACTTGTGCTAGTGTAGTGAGAAGTTATCGGTTAAATACAAACAGAAAACTCCCGATTTGACTCCGTGATATGAGAGCGACAAACAATACGCCAACAATCGTTGTGGCCACAGTACATTGAGGCGAGAAACGTTATGGTGACAATATTTTACTGCGACAGAACATACATAGTGAAAATGGTAACCTTTTTATTTTTTTTCTGGTCACAGTTAGAACCTGAACTAACCTAAGTACTAAGATAAATTACTTTTTCGTACCACTTGCTCAAAAAAGTGACATTCTATGCCACAACAAGCGAACATAACAATAGTCATTTTTAATCTGTTAAAAACAGGGAAAGAAAATTGTACTAAATTTCATTCATCCTCTAGGGGGAGAATGTGATTTAAATTTGGAATACTTACCGAAATTTATACTGAACTACATCTGTGTTTACACCATTGAGTTTGTATATAAAGCATTATACATCTTTTTGAAAAAGGAATACGCATTTATTGTGCAGCTATGATTATTAAATAAAATTACGAAAACCGACGAGGCCGTATGAGCTTGATGCCTTTGCTTTTCTAGCAGCTAACGAGCTAACGCTCGGATTGCGAAAGGTCGCGGGTTCGATTCCTGCCTCAGGACGTGAAATTTTTCTAGTTTTATTATATTTTAATTACAAAGTAATTTTTCAAACATTTATAATAATGTTAAAATCAAAAATTAAGAATATTTGAAAGCACTGCCCCAACTTAACCGAATCGTAGGTATTTGTAAAAGTACTCGTTTCGGATGTTGAAATAGTATATTTCGACATTATAGGGTGGACGTTAGCTCATAAACGTAAATACAGATAGACTAGAAGAATTTCACAGGGATATCCCAAGTCCTGGGTGGCTCAGTGGTCAGAGCAGTCGCCCCGATTGCGAAAGGTCGCGGGTTCGATTCCTGCCTCAGGACGTGAAATTTTTCTAGTTTTATTATATTTTAATTACAAAGTAATTTTTCAAACATTTATAATAATCATACTTCACAACTAGATGACAAGACAGTCATCTAGTTGTGAAGAAAAACTAAATAAATATAATAAACAACCATGATTCGTGAACACAACTGTTCGCACTCATCATACATCATCATTTCAGCCCAGAGACGCCCACTGCTGGGCATAGGCCTCCCTCAAAGATCTCCATACCAATCGGTTCTGCGCTGTCCGCATCCATCGGCTTCCCGCGACCCTCACCAGATTGTCGGTCCACCTTGTGAGAGGCCTATCAACGTTGCGTCTCCCGGTACGCGGCCGCCACTCGAGGACCTTTCCGCCCCAACGGCCGTCAGTCCTCCTTGCAATATGGCTTGCCCACTGCCACTTGAGGCTCGCAATTCTTCGGGCTATGTCGGTGACCTTAGTTCTCCTGCTGATCTCATCATTTCTGATTCGATCACGCAGAGAGACCCCGAGCATAGCCCTCTCTATTGCCCTTTCGGAAACATTGAGCCTTCTTATGAGGTCTATTGTAATCCAATCATCATACCTACATACCTCTGTCTTAATAAAATGACTCCGGCAAAACTCCTATGGTTAGCAGCAAACAGGAAAGGGGTGCATCGCTGAGTTACTTACTGGGTGAAAGCGCCTCACACACCCCTCTCCTCCCAGCAAGACAAAGGAGAGTCTGGTAGAACTTCCTGACAGAACCAAGTCAGGAAAAAAGGGATACAGAGAAATCGCGAAGTAATTTGACAGTAAGCTAATGAGGAGCTCGGGGGCGTAGTGGTTTAAGCGTTCTGGTTTCGATTACAAAAACCAAGCAACTTTTGCCATGGTGGGTCCCGGATAGGTCAATCCAAATTTGTAATCTCGAGCTTCACAGTGCTTCGTTGTTCATGTTAAGCCGTTTTGGTCCCGGTTTTACTGCAACCGTTTCTACGCGCTAGCCCGCATTGGGCCTGGTGGTGTTATGGCCCAAACTCGTTGTGTGTTTCACTTTTATAAGAAGGCATGTGGCCTGCAGTGGTACGTTTATAGGCTGGTGATTATGATGATGAATGGCGAGACCATTAGAACAAGTTCCAGCTCGAACACGCTGTGTATTGTGGTAAGTGACATATCGGCGCTGGGCGTGCAAGACCGCGTAAGAGCAGTTTGCAATACCGCTTATTTACAAAAGTCGCAAAAGGGAAACATCGCACCAGTAGGCTATTAGCGCTGATTCGCTTATGCAAGATTCTCATTGAACAACACCCAGAGAAATCCCAAACAAGTTCAGTCTAAGAAATGTGTAGAAATATCCAAAATATTTACTTTTTTCTTCCATCCTGTGAAATAGACAAAAAACACATACGCGGTATTGCAAACTGCTCTTATGCGGTCTTGCACGCTCACCGACGATATCGCTCCAGCGTCAGCTAGGTCGTCAGTATGTCTGTCTGTACTTTATAGCCGTTCAACTTAATTGGGCATTAAAGCTGCCGCTTGGGACTGTTACAGCTTTTGCAGCCATTAAAGATCAAATTTAGTGCTTTTAGTATTATTTTAATAACTATAAAAATATTAATTCACTGTTCATGTCGTTCAAATTTAAATTGCAATTTATTCGAAATGGCATTATTTGCCAATTTGTAGTTTTTTCAAAATGCCTACAATGATTTGTTAGGGTTATAAAATTTTTAGTCTGTGTTAGTAGACTGGCTATTAAAAGCCCTGTACTTATTAGATACATGCCTCGTAAAATGGTGTGCACTTAAGTCCGTTTTCGTCCGTTAGGGACTCTAATCGAATTTTGTCTCTTTCTATGTCCTAGTCTAGATAGACTGAGCTAAAAATAACTCAGACACTCCTAACGCTAAGCAAATTAAAATTCAAACTCAGACTCAATCCAGTTAAGTTAAGCTTTGACTTATTTAGTTTTAATGTTATTTAGTTTTAATTTTAGTTACACTTACCTTTACCTTACTTTATTCTTGTTTCACTTAAGTTCGTTGTAACTTGAAAATACTTATTTTATATTGTGTACGGAAATTCAAGTTGACCTACTTACATTATTGCGCAATAAGCGGCAAAATAAAATTCTCTCAAAGTGCGTACACAATTTTAAAATATATTTAGTTTAATCTAATTAACATTTACTGTTTGTTTAATATATTTAAGTCTTAGCACGTAGGTGGTGATGGTGGTCGGGAATTTAATAAAAACACCTCACGCTAGTATAAATTATTAGGTACTAATGGAAAATGAAAGGTAAAAGGCAAGCAATTGATTTAACCTTTAATTTCCCATTATTAATATTATATAATATTTTGAAAAACAATATCGAAATACGGTTTGGTGCCGATTCTGCTGTCCTCATCATTTAGCAACATAATAAATACCTAATGATAATTTTAGTTCTGAATTTTAGAGGCGGTCCTCTCTATATCTAACATTGAAAAAAAAAATGAAAAAGTTTCATGGCGTCATCACATGAAGTGTTTGTAAAATATAAGTAGTTATTAGCCTTTTTAACTTTTAATTATGCACTTGCTGTGTTATCAAAGTTTCCAAAATTAGTGCTAGAAATCATTATTACTTATGATTTTTTATTTAAAGCACGGTCAGTTACAATTACTTATGTTCACCTAAGGGCAAAATGCGATTCCACTGTAAGTTTCTGCCCACCAAAAGACCTAGTTATTGTAGGCCTTGGCATGGCATACTAGGTTTTTAAAGACCGCCCGAAAAGGAAAGCAGTCTAAGTCAAAATACAATATCAGAATTGGGGGGCTGGTGATCTTTAAGCGATTTATTTTAGTACTCTGGCAAGCCGCAGAATACCCTCGAAGAGCTTATGGCAGTTAAAAACCAATTATGTCTGGAAGCTGTGGTATGAAAGGTTGAAAAAATCGCAAAATAATCTGCTGCTTCATAATCAATCACCTAAAGTATTATATTAGTGTTCTGTGATTGATTACATATGCTTGTACCTACACTGACACTGTGGTGGTACATCGTCTAGATTTCATTCATGTCTATAATTTGTGTATATCAAATACATAAGTTGGCTTAGAGAGTACAGTAGCGAAGAGAGTATTGATTGTGCGAGTTAACAAGATTTAATATTCGTAGCAAGTTTCTTTTTTTTCTCGGTACATTACGTCGTATTGGATCAGCTTCAGACACCTACCCATTCCACCGAGCTTACTTGGCGAGTATCGTGATACTTCTTGTGTTACTGAGGCTATTTAGTCGTATATAATTGATAAGCAGCCTTTTATGTGAATAGGCAATGTGTGTGCCTAGTAAGTGATTCGGATGGCGTGAGTTAAGGTGTTTAGAAGGTGCGCGATTTCATATCGCCGGTAAGCCACCAATTCACTCTAGCGTTAGGGAAACCTACGCCGGTAACCGGCCCTGTCGTCAGGTTATAGGGCGGACAATGACCTTCTATAATAAGCTGAGAAGCTTCAATTTCATCACATCCGAAGACATGGAATCAGTATAGGTGCTTTTAGCTACCTCGCCCAGTACCATGGATTTATTGTATTGTTTGTATTATTGATATAGGTTTAGTTTGGCCAAACTAAGGTCGAAGGTCAATTGTCAAGACGGGACGTGTATTGCAGACGCTCAGAATTGCCGCAGCCCCGCCACAAACTATGTACCGATTGACCTGATGAGGTCAGGGATCGGCTTACAGTCGATATCGGCCGAACGCCGGAATGTTGCGAAACGACTTAGTCGAGGCTAGTAAGCCCGCGTCCCTTGGAGCAGTTCTCCTGACTCTAATACAAAAGAAATTAACCATTAAACTCACAGCACTGGATACTCTCAACACTACAAGACCTGACCTAATTCTCCTATCAATCAAGTATACTCGCTATACAAACCACTACCCTAATTGAAGAGTTGCTCTGCATGGGTGCTCGGCTCGCCTTTCTGCTATTACTGTCTCGCTGCTTCGTACACTATAATCTCCATCAGACCTAGCTCTCCTCCTAGCTAAATCCTAACCCTAAGTTATACGGTTTACCATCTGGTATTTCTAATATAGTACTATGAGTGTGGATCGTAGCCCATTGTCCCGCTGCGCGTGAATAAGTTAAGCTAGCCAATCAAAATAATATCTAAGTTAGAAAATTCTATGTCCTGAGGCGGGGATCGAACCCGAGACCTTTCATAAACTGGACGACTGCTCTAACCATCTAAGCCAATCCTAGTTTAGACGCTCTTGTTTTTGCATCAATGAGGTTAGCGTATAGAATTCTGCAATTCCCAAATTATCGAGTACTGTTTGATATAAATAAGCGAGTGTCTGTCCATCGGTATAAAGTCTATTGATTCTGACTGTAACATCTTATAAATTGGCTGTGCTATCCGCGGGTGGTCTTATGACATTCGCTTATCTATGCCATCAAGCTAGGGGTTTTATAACTATCAGAAGGAAACTCAATATTATGTTAATAAATATTAATTTATTTATGCAATATACGAAACTTGGATTATTTAGATCATTCACGATAGTGGATGACCGAATGTTCCATTCCTAGCCATTATGATCAAGAGAAAATAGAACATTCAAACTAAAAACTCTTGTCGGCTTGAACTTATAATCTAGCACATAACAAACAAAGAAACATGCACACACTCTTAACTACAAATTATGTAAAATTCTATTTTAACACAAAACGAAGTTACAACAAAGCATGTAGGTATACTTAAAAGTATTTAAAATTTCAGAGGTTTACAATCGGGAGGTATTAATCGCTGAATACATTCAATTGTGACTCTTTATCAACTTTATGCCTTATAATCTTCGATTTCGTAACAACAAGTTCAATGAATTGTCTTCACTGTATTATGATAAATCTATCTCGAAAAATATATAATTTACATAGGAAAGGTTTAAGATTTTGCAAAACAATTCATTCGTTTACATAATTACAATGATAAAATGTTGAAGGTACGCTTGTAGATTGTAATTTGTTTATGTACCTTAATGGGTTAGATTGTAGAATAAAATAGAAGTGGACTTCTTCATTCATATAACACTGCTTTATAATGGAGGTAAAATCGTCTACAATTTATTTTACAGTTTATACCTTAAATCTAGTATGTACGCTAATGTTTCAGAATTTACTTATTTACTTTCATAATTCTCCCATATTAATGAATTATACAACTAGAATCGTAAATCTCCATAATTATACAATCATCTATTAGGTGAAATGCACTTAGAAAACCAATAATAAATTAATACAAGTAGGTATCCAATCTAATGCTACTATGAATTATTGAATGTCATAACTAACATCATTGTCATCATCATCATGAACACATTACTACTTTACCTATCAACTACGGTACTTCTCTAGTCTTCACTAGGTTATATTATTGTAATGGACAACTGATTTATTGAGTTGAATTTTTATCATTGTCTGGATTAACTCCGGGCACGCAATTTCAATTATATTAGGACGAATTTAGTGGAATATGTATCGAAATTTGTACGTTACCAAATGCAGCCCTGGAACCTTCTGAATCACTGAATTTAGTCTTATTGTTGGTTAGTTACCAACTATGTAGATTATGTCAACACTGACTCTAAAAGACTTGTCTAGCTAACCCTATGGTCAACTCTAGACTGAATGCCTATCCTACCACCAAGTTTCTGACATGGCCTTTGGTACATCCCCTTTTCCCCACTTTTTGACCCACCCAATTTCTCTGATTGGTTCGTTAGACAACACCCACCCCGAAGTTCGCGGAACCAATTCTGCATAACATGTGGTCTTAAGATAATTTTTTACTCCTCATAACTGAGTTCTTAATTGCTCAATAGAACGAGGGTTCTTTTGTGTCTAATTTGTAAAGATTGTAATTTTAACCTTTTTTTGCCGTCTGTTAAGATCAATTTTATGTCTCCTTGTCTTTATATTGGTTCCTCATATTACAATTTACGACTCACCCCGGGCTGCTTAAGACAAATGTATTTTGGCCATTTGTTTATTTTACGAGCTAAGCTCAGTAGGATATTTAATTTTTGTTCAATAGTGTTCCTTTATATTTATTTTTTTCCCAGCCTTCGCTTTCTAAATTCCTAGATTTAATGTTTGGCTCCATCTGGCGTGCAATTAGTTGCGCTTTTGGGTCGTATTTCCGAAAATTGTTTTTGGTTATTTTTATTTGTTATATTTATTAAGTTTAATATGAATAGCCTACCACCTCACACTCCCCCAAATAGATTTTGAAACATCCTTAGACTCTATTTTCACCCTACCCCACAATCAACCATGTTTGAAAATATATTTCACTTCTCTATCTCATAAACCTCGACTAAATTTGGATGCTGCTCTACAAAAAAAAATTCTCACACTCATCTACTATATCTCACGAAACCCCAAACTTTCGCACAGCAGTCCTTGTTAGCTTGTTAGCTAGGACGCAATAAAATTCTGGCCCTTCCCATTGTTTGTGATCCATTCTTTGTTAATTCTTTTTTTTTTTTTTTTTTTTGACACCGCTGTTAATTGGTCAGTCAATATGTTGAAACATCTTTTATTTGTTTAGATAATAGCGGAAAAGGTGTATCGCGTTATAATTTCCTTTTATTTTATTGGTTTGCATATCGATCAATGTATAAACGTTGTCATAAGGAACTGCCCCGATCCGAAATGGCCCCTTGAATAACCGCATGAATTTTTTCGTTAACTTTTTATCCGCGTCTGATCTTGCTAAAACCCTAAGCTTTACTAAGTCTCCTATTTCGAAATGAATTAGTTTATGGTTTTTTTATTATAATAGTTTTCCCTACTAGCAGCCGCTTTATCCATATTCACCCGAGCCTGTTGTCGCATATGTTGTAATGTTTCCACCAAACGTTCGTTTCTATTTTGTCCTTGCCTAGTAAAATCGGTAGATAATATGGTTTTAGTTCCCCATACTAATTCGATTGGAGTATAACCCGTCGTCGTATGTGTCACCTTATTATAGTAATCCTCAATATTCGGTAAAAAATCTACCCAGGAACGATGGGATTTGTCGCAATAAGTCCGGAATAACCGCCCGAGCTCCTTGTTCACTCTTTCCGTTGAGTTTGGCCGCGGGTTTCTCACTGATGTATGTGTTAATTCTATACCTAATTGCCTAACTCGCACCTCTATCAGAACATAGAGACCTAATTTTTATCTTTTCGTGAAACTTCTTTACGCAAGTTAGTGTGGCTTTCCCAACAGCCCTACGCAAAGGATACAAATTTATTAACTTACTGAAAGCGTCCTGTATAACGAAAATATATTTATACCCGTACTTTCCTGCGGGTAAAGGACCGTAAATGTCGCAAAAAGCTTTTTCTCCAACGTCACGAGCCAATACTGTCTTGATGGGCCCCGTATGCGTCTCTAACGCATGTTTAGACTTTTGGCATGCATCGCAAGCTCGCACTATCCGCCCTATCTCGCGTAACATGTCCGCAAAATAATATTGTCGTTTCATCAAATCGTTAATTTTATACCGACCAAAATGTCCTAACTCCTCGTGTATATTAATGATCAGATCCGCCTGGAGTTCCTTTGGAACATATAACCTAAGTGTCCCTGTGTGTATATCCTTTCTATAAAGTATTCCTCCCTCAAGACAGTAGTATTGTGATTCAGAGGTTCCTATTGATTCTGTACGTTTGATTATTTTGCAAGTGACCGGGTCGCGTCTCTGATAATTACCTATGCTCTTCCCAATACATGTGAAAACAGTCTCTTTTGTTCGTTACTTAACTTCATTTCATTTAAAAAACCCTTTCTACTGTCATTACTGTTTGTTTTATCGTTTGACATTGGGCATTCTACTGCATGAGCGTTTCGTCTTAACATCAAGCCGATAACCGTGGCATTCGTCTCTCCCCCTAATCGTTCGACCTCGCAATCTGAATTTAATCTGATACTGGATTTTACCCCCAAGTGTTCGATCGTTAACGTCCGTTCTTTACCACAATTTACGACTCCCTTCACACGCTCTAACCAATCATAACCTAATATTAAAGATCTGGGTAACTTCCGCATAATTAACACAGGTGCCTCAACTAAAGTGCTACCTAATTTGAACTCTATTAACACTAACCGATTTGTACTCTCACTACGTGATCCAAACGCTCCTTGTACCCGTACAGTTGGGATAACGACCTCGGATAATTCTCCACACTCTCTCCGTATAGAATCATACAATTCTCTCGTGATCCCGCTGATCTGACCTCCGGTGTCAATAAGCGCGTTCATATACTTCCCATACAACCACACACATACTTCAGGTAATTTAGGTAACGAATAATCATCTCCCATCTCACCCGTCTCGTCTAACTCATGAAAAATAGTGTACACCTCTCTGCCTCTATTCTTACAAGACTCACATATAGCTAGACTCTCGTCGCACTCTACGATATTACAAAATTGATCCTCTAATAAGATTCCTATATTGTTTGCTATTGTTTTAAAATCGTAATCGTCCTCACTTACGTTTCTCTTCAACGGCGGCCTAATACCTCTTCCGTTTATTCCTAAGCCTTGTCCTACCTTCCAACCGGATCTAATTAGAATCTTGTAAGCTACATTATTATCTACGCGTTCTAAAGTCCTTAGTTCCCCGTTTTCACACATCGATAAGTTATTAGGACTTTCCTGTGCAGGGGACATCAGTTTTTTGTTTTGTCTTCCCCCACAGATTTCAATGGAACAGAAGCCTCACCGTCCTTTACAAAAGTGATAGCGTGCCTTGCGGGGTGAAATCCTCCCCCTCTAACTGAAGATGACGCGGCCCTATTATAATTTGACCTATAACCTAACCGCCCTTGCCGACTTCCCCTACCTCTCGATGATCCTCGTCTATCCTGCCATACGCCAGATGACATCGTAGCAGTGACTGGCCGCCTAATGTATTTATTTTTGTGGATATTGCCGCTATAATTACTCGTAACGAAAGGCCGCCGTTTCGTGACAACATTCTGCTCTAAACTTCTAAGGAATTTCGCTCCGTTCAATAAAGTAGGTTCCTCCGTTCTAGTAAACCATAACTGTTGGATATCTATCGAATAATGTCGCATTATAGAATTCACGAGATCCCGCTCGCTAAATTCAATTGTCAATGACTGCATCGACTCCGCTTGTTCCGCGAAATGTTCCGACAACGTGACTCCTGAGTCTTCTAAATATACTGCGTTAATCAATCTATATCTCACAGATTCCTGTATTTGTTCGGTCCAGTAGTTGCGTCTAAAGTCGGCCTCAAAATCGGCAAATGTAGACCATCCTTTTGCATACAATTCCATGACCTTCCGCGCATGTCCCGTGACACATTCTAAAGCAATATCTACCTCTCGATCATGAGCATTTAATGATCTAATGTATTTTTTTAATCGTTTTAAGAACGTAATGGGGTTAGTCAAAGGTTTTCCGTCAAAGATAGGTTTGTTCACGGTGGGCTGAATGACGAATATATTTCTCGTATCTAGCGAAGTCGCAGACGTGGGACTGACGGTTTCACGCGATTGACCTCCAATATCACTACTACTCTCTCCCCCAGCCATCTCGCGTGGTAGTACGTTCTGTGACCCATTTCGTTCGTCTTTATTAGTTGAACTAAGCTTTTGTAATTTGTCATGAAATTCATTCATCTGCTGCAATAACAATTCTAATGTCGCGTTCCCTACATCTTCGGTCCGCTCCTCTGATCTCTCGGCGTTACTACCTTTATCATTCGACCTACCTCGTCTCTCTACGCGTCTACCTCTACGTTCCGACATTTTATTAAATATACCGGTCGTCAATTTCGCGGCTACTATTAGTACGGTCACTATTATACTATACTAATTCGTCAAAGTACGCGCGACTGAAGAAAAATTAATTTAACTACCGAATTAGTGATCTCTAAAACGTCTGTTGTCGTATTTCCTCGCGTTCCACCCTGTAATCTGAAATTTCATATTTCATAAGTTACACAATCAAACATTAGCACATAAATTATGTGAAGTCATCTCCTTCTGGTGATATCTAGCTAAACACATAGGTATATAACCATGCACAATTTGTCCGTCCGTGGCATCTCTGAAAGCAAACTTTTAGTACTCGATAATGTGTTCCTACGTTGTGTATTTTTTTTAAAATATATATAGGTTCTAATCCATTCGCGTCGTTGCTCCGAACACGTAGCTGGATCCTCTGGTCACGGCACCATTTCTGTGGTGGTACATCGTCTAGATTTCATTCATGTCTATAATTTGTGTATATCAAATACATAAGTTGGCTTAGAGAGTACAGTAGCGAAGAGAGTATTGATTGTGCGAGTTAACAAGATTTAATATTCGTAGCAAGTTTCTTTTTTTTCTCGGTACATTACGTCGTATTGGATCAGCTTCAGACACCTACCCATTCCACCGAGCTTACTTGGCGAGTATCGTGATACTTCTTGTGTTACTGAGGCTATTTAGTCGTATATAATTGATAAGCAGCCTTTTATGTGAATAGGCAATGTGTGTGCCTAGTAAGTGATTCGGATGGCGTGAGTTAAGGTGTTTAGAAGGTGCGCGATTTCATATCGCCGGTAAGCCACCAATTCACTCTAGCGTTAGGGAAACCTACGCCGGTAACCGGCCCTGTCGTCAGGTTATAGGGCGGACAATGACCTTCTATAATAAGCTGAGAAGCTTCAATTTCATCACATCCGAAGACATGGAATCAGTATAGGTGCTTTTAGCTACCTCGCCCAGTACCATGGATTTATTGTATTGTTTGTATTATTGATATAGGTTTAGTTTGGCCAAACTAAGGTCGAAGGTCAATTGTCAAGACGGGACGTGTATTGCAGACGCTCAGAATTGCCGCAGCCCCGCCACAAACTATGTACCGATTGACCTGATGAGGTCAGGGATCGGCTTACAGTCGATATCGGCCGAACGCCGGAATGTTGCGAAACGACTTAGTCGAGGCTAGTAAGCCCGCGTCCCTTGGAGCAGTTCTCCTGACTCTAATACAAAAGAAATTAACCATTAAACTCACAGCACTGGATACTCTCAACACTACAAGACCTGACCTAATTCTCCTATCAATCAAGTATACTCGCTATACAAACCACTACCCTAATTGAAGAGTTGCTCTGCATGGGTGCTCGGCTCGCCTTTCTGCTATTACTGTCTCGCTGCTTCGTACACTATAATCTCCATCAGACCTAGCTCTCCTCCTAGCTAAATCCTAACCCTAAGTTATACGGTTTACCATCTGGTATTTCTAATATAGTACTATGAGTGTGGATCGTAGCCCATTGTCCCGCTGCGCGTGAATAAGTTAAGCTAGCCAATCAAAATAATATCTAAGTTAGAAAATTCTATGTCCTGAGGCGGGGATCGAACCCGAGACCTTTCATAAACTGGACGACTGCTCTAACCATCTAAGCCAATCCTAGTTTAGACGCTCTTGTTTTTGCATCAATGAGGTTAGCGTATAGAATTCTGCAATTCCCAAATTATCGAGTACTGTTTGATATAAATAAGCGAGTGTCTGTCCATCGGTATAAAGTCTATTGATTCTGACTGTAACATCTTATAAATTGGCTGTGCTATCCGCGGGTGGTCTTATGACATTCGCTTATCTATGCCATCAAGCTAGGGGTTTTATAACTATCAGAAGGAAACTCAATATTATGTTAATAAATATTAATTTATTTATGCAATATACGAAACTTGGATTATTTAGATCATTCACGATAGTGGATGACCGAATGTTCCATTCCTAGCCATTATGATCAAGAGAAAATAGAACATTCAAACTAAAAACTCTTGTCGGCTTGAACTTATAATCTAGCACATAACAAACAAAGAAACATGCACACACTCTTAACTACAAATTATGTAAAATTCTATTTTAACACAAAACGAAGTTACAACAAAGCATGTAAGTATACTTAAAAGTATTTAAAATTTCAGAGGTTTACAATCGGGAGGTATTAATCGCTGAATACATTCAATTGTGACTCTTTATCAACTTTATGCCTTATAATCTTCGATTTCGTAACAACAAGTTCAATGAATTGTCTTCACTGTATTATGATAAATCTATCTCGAAAAATATATAATTTACATAGGAAAGGTTTAAGATTTTGCAAAACAATTCATTCGTTTACATAATTACAATGATAAAATGTTGAAGGTACGCTTGTAGATTGTAATTTGTTTATGTACCTTAATGGGTTAGATTGTAGAATAAAATAGAAGTGGACTTCTTCATTCATATAACACTGCTTTATAATGGAGGTAAAATCGTCTACAATTTATTTTACAGTTTATACCTTAAATCTAGTATGTACGCTAATGTTTCAGAATTTACTTATTTACTTTCATAATTCTCCCATATTAATGAATTATACAACTAGAATCGTAAATCTCCATAATTATACAATCATCTATTAGGTGAAATGCACTTAGAAAACCAATAATAAATTAATACAAGTAGGTATCCAATCTAATGCTACTATGAATTATTGAATGTCATAACTAACATCATTGTCATCATCATCATGAACACATTACTACTTTACCTATCAACTACGGTACTTCTCTAGTCTTCACTAGGTTATATTATTGTAATGGACAACTGATTTATTGAGTTGAATTTTTATCATTGTCTGGATTAACTCCGGGCACGCAATTTCAATTATATTAGGATGAATTTAGTGGAATATGTATCGAAATTTGTACGTTACCAAATGCAGCCCTGGAACCTTCTGAATCACTGAATTTAGTCTTATTGTTGGTTAGTTACCAACTATGTAGATTATGTCAACACTGACTCTAAAAGACTTGTCTAGCTAACCCTATGGTCAACTCTAGACTGAATGCCTATCCTACCACCAAGTTTCTGACATAGCCTTTGGTACATCCCCTTTTCCCCACTTTTTGACCCACCCAATTTCTCTGATTGGTTCGTTAGACAACACCCACCCCGAAGTTCGCGGAACCAATTCTGCATAACATGTGGTCTTAAGATAATTTTTTACTCCTCATAACTGAGTTCTTAATTGCTCAATAGAACGAGGGTTCTTTTGTGTCTAATTTGTAAAGATTGTAATTTTAACCTTTTTTTGCCGTCTGTTAAGATCAATTTTATGTCTCCTTGTCTTTATATTGGTTCCTCATATTACAATTTACGACTCACCCCGGGCTGCTTAAGACAAATGTATTTTGGCCATTTGTTTATTTTACGAGCTAAGCTCAGTAGGATATTTAATTTTTGTTCAATAGTGTTCCTTTATATTTATTTTTTTCCCAGCCTTCGCTTTCTAAATTCCTAGATTTAATGTTTGGCTCCATCTGGCGTGCAATTAGTTGCGCTTTTGGGTCGTATTTCCGAAAATTGTTTTTGGTTATTTTTATTTGTTATATTTATTAAGTTTAATATGAATAGCCTACCACCTCAACACGGACCTACACTGCTTGTATGCAACAGCAGATTTTTTCGATATTCTATTTTTTATCAGCAGCCCCCCAATTCTGATATTCTATTTTGATCTGAAACGAATCAGATATACTTATACAACGTTTTTGTATTCTGCTAACTCAACATAATTGAAACGTAGCCGAAATGCATCAGTTTGGTGATCTGCTACCAAACACGTAACTCAAACCGTTCGGTTCAATCATTGTTTTGTATTCTGCAAAATATTTGTCATTCGTGGCAACCGTTTCGGCCGAAACGCATCAATACTTCTTTGGCCGAACTGTCAAAAGTTAACAACTGTCAACTCACTGAGCCAAACTAACACCCGTATTCACAAACGATACTCATGTAAGTAGAGGAGCAATACATAGCGAAGTAAGGCATTTCTCAGTGCGTTTACTTTGACAAGCCTTTCAATTCACAAACAATACTCAAACCTACTCAAACTAATCTTTACTATGCGGACGCATAGCGTTGAATATAGCTCTGTGATTGGTTGATTAGTGTTACGTAGTTCACTTCACTGACTGACATTTCAATTTTATTGTTTGTTTGCTTTTTATCGTAAACTCCGTAGTGATTACATTCTCTTTGGTGAGCTGGACACTATGCGTTTTTTAATATAGCTATCAGGCTCCCTTAGCTGAGTGTTCATTATGACAAACGCATAGTGCCGATTGTCACTCAAGTATTGTTTATGACTCAGAACAATAAACGTTTATGAATGGGAATTCGGCACCCTGAGCGTCCGCGGGCACTGTGAGACTTCATAGTGTCGTTTGTGAATACGGGTGTAAGTTTATTTGTTTCGAATATTTTAATGAAAGATCTTTGACCAAAGGAATTTGGTAGAAGATAATACAACCGTATATCTCCACGTGGACCTGGATTGATCAAGCTAAGATGAACAGATTCGACATGGTAACAGCTGTAAGACTTCGAGCAGGACATATGCTATTAAAGAACTTTGCCTTACTTATGAGGAAAGTAGACTCCCCAAATTGCACTGAATGTGGAAACTTGGAGGATGTCTATTATTTTTCAATGGAGTGTTCAAGGAACCATTGTGAAAGGTCGCGTCTTTTCAACAGTTTCGATATAAACCTTCTTGACCAGCCCCCTTATTCTCAACTGTCGGATCACGGATTCGATTCGATAAGTCACATGACGTCTCGCTTTGACGCAGCGCGATAAAAAGTGACAGGTATAGAGTTTCCGAAATTCGAATTCTTTCCGACAGTTGAGAATAAAGGGGCAGTACCCCTAGCACGAACATTTCTAAATTTCGTATTGCTATCGTATCGAGTAGTTACGTTAGCTTTTGTCTGCCTTTTGTTTGAAATTTTAAGCGTACGTGAACGATACGATAGCAATTAGAAATTTAAAAATATTTGTGCTAGAGGTACCTACTGTAATCGTGTTTTATCCTTCCTTTTATCTAGGCAGTCCAAAATGTTTTATAAACTATAATAATCATAATAATCATAATCATCGTTTATTTGCATGAATACATGGGAGTCTTACATGATCTTAAATAGTCCTAGAAATTGTATCCAGCCTGCAAGCAGACGTGCAAATTTTTATATTAAAATATATTAAATTTAATTATTCGCAAATCTTCATAAAAAACTATTAACTAATATATTTAATCATTAATTTGTCAAATACATTCAATTATAATATTAAAATTCATAAATTAATAAAATATACATTCAATGTTCGAAAAATGTCAAAAGAAAAGTCATACTATCTTAAATTATTAAATACATTAAATTAATTTATTGGAATCCTTAAATTAGTAAAATAATCAGTCATTTAAATATTCATTAACACTATAGAAACTTTTATCTCGCAACCAGTTGATGAGAACTCTTTTAAAAACGTTCCCTTCCAGTATTTTAATGCTCTCAGGTAATTTGTTGTACAGCATTATGCACATATTAAACACATTATGTTTGTATATATAAGTATGGCAAGGGGGTTGATGCAACATGTGTCTGTATTGAGCTCTAACGGGTCTAAAAGAGACTTCAGAAACCTTTTTAAAGTAGCTCGGATGAGTCTTTACAAAATAACAGACTTCTTTTATGTACATACAGGGCAAGGAAAGAATACCTAGGTTACGAAATAATGGCTGACAACTATCCGTAAACCAAACGTTGCATATGGCCCGTATGCATTTTTTTTGGATTACAAACACTCTGTCCACATCCACTGAGTTTCCCCACATTATCAAACCGTAATTAAGCACAGACGACACGTAACCGTGGTATGCAGTGACGGCCGCCTCTGTGGATATTGTTTGTCTCAAGCGTTTCAAAGCATAAACATATCGATCCAATCTTTTACAAACTAAATCAACATGTCCCTTCCAATTTAAATTTTTGTCAATACATAAACCTAAAAATTTAAAGACGTCAACTTTGTCAATGTTTGTGTTGTCATATTTTATATTTAATTGGACCTCATTAGAATTGTATGATAGGAAATTCATAATTTTAGTTTTCTGCACATTTATTTTTAAACTATTTATACTCAGCCAGTCTGTGACTTCTCTAAGAGCGTTGTTTATAGTATCATCATTTGTGACCTTCCTGTCACATTTTATGACTAATGTTGTGTCGTCTGCAAATAATATGGCTTCTTGTGATGTTATGTTAGGCAGGTCATTTATGTATACCAGAAACAATAATGGAGCGAGCACCCCGCCCTGTGGTACACCAGTGCTATTCAACATATAATCGGACCTAAATTTTTTCCTTAAAAGAATACTCCTATACTGAGTTAACTGCGATATTTCAGTGCACTGCATACGATTACAGAGATAGCTTTTCAACCAATCATATGCTTTTCCTCTAACGCCATATTGGTCCAGTTTATGTAGCAGTTTTTGATGCTCCACAAAGTCAAAAGCTCTGGACATATCTAGGAAAACAGACACAACAGGTTCCTTGTTGTTAAGACTCTCTGTTACATATTTAACTAAATCAAAGCAGGCAAGCGCTGTAGAGCTTCCCTTACGAAACCCATACTGCTGTGGATGTAAAATTTTAAATTTAGTGATAAAGTCACTTAATCTTTTGAACATCGCTTTTTCTAATATTTTAGATAAAATTGGGATAATTGTAATAGGCCTGTAATTGTTAGGATCTAGTCTGTCTCCCTTTTTAAATAACGGCTTTACCACAGATAATTTTAGTTCGTCCGGAAAGTGTCCCTGCTCAAATGTTAAATTTATGATATGTGCAATGGGAGAACATAAGCTCATTGCAGATAATTTCAGCACCTTAGTTATCATGTCATCATGTCCGGAAGCTTTGCTATTTTTTAATGACATGATAATATTGTAAGTTTCACTACTGCTTACTGGTTTTAAATACATTGTCCTTGAGTTGTTAAATATTCTATGTTTTTGTGAATTATTTATCTTATTATCACAATTATTAGTAGAGTCAATGAAGCTTTTATTAAATATATCACAAATTTGAAGAGGGTCAGTATATGTTTTATTACTTAACTGTAAACAATTAATGTCATTGCAGTGTGGCTTATTAGTTAAGGTCGACGAAATCGCATTCCATATAGTTTTAGAATTGTTTCCATTCTTCATAATATACTTTTTATTACTAATTTTCTGTGCTATTGATATACATTTGCTTAAAATAGAGTTGTATTTTTTAACTTTGGAATGTAACAGAGATTTTAATTCCATATTTTTCCGCGGAACTCTATGATATGTGAGATAGAGTTTCCGTTTTGTTCGACATGATTTTTTTAAACCTTTAGTTGACCATTTTAGTTTTGTTTCTTTTTTGTGTATTTTTACCCTAATTCAATTATGAATGAAAAGAAGATGTTAAATATTTTCGTAACAGTTGGAGTGGCATCATCAGTCATCACTGTGTGATAAAACTCTCTTTCAATAAATAGAACAAAAAGGTAACAAACATACATATATTTGTTTCTTGCAACATTGTTAACGATTATACAGCCGGAGTTGAACCAACCGAGAGCGTTTCGTTAGCTTTCCGGCTTTATAAGTTAGTTGAATACCTTTTCCCCTTTCTTCTTGTATCATCATCATCATCATCACCAGCCTATATACGTCCCACTGCTGGGCACCGGCCTTCCTACATGGGAGAAACACATGAGGAGTTTGGGCCATAACACCACCACGCTGGCCGAATGCGGGTTGGTGAGTTAAAGCGGTTGCAGTAGCAACCGGGACCAACGGCTTAACGTGCCTTCCGAAGCACGGAGGAGCTCAAGATTATAAATTTGATTGACCCATCCAGGGACCGACCATGGCAAAAGTTGCTCAAACCACTACATCACCGAGCTCCTTATCTATCCTCATCTAATTATATCGATAATTTATACATCTTGTATACATTTTCAATATATTTTAGTAGTGTTAATGTTAAAGTTTCAGTGGCAGAAGCATGCGGCGCACCTGGTGGTAAGCGGTTACGCAGCCTGTAGTGCTTGTAACGCACAAGGTAGCCACTAGCTACTATTAACACGTCGCCTGCGATGCCATTTATTTCCTTGTTGAACTTTAAGATACTTACCAGCCCTCTGGCGCCGGCACGAAAACTATTGTCTGATAATTTGTGAATGTCGGCTATTATGCCAAAAGTTAGCCCATGTTCTTTCTCAGGATCTATCTCCATGCCAAATTTCATCTTAATAAGTTCAGCTACTCAAGAGTAAAACGTAACAGACAGACAAACAGACAGAGCTACTTTCGCATTTATGATATTAGTAAGGATTGGATGAATGGAATGGAATTCTTCAAACGGCAGCTTAAAAATATAAATAAAAGACGAAAACTTAAATTTTATTTGGATATCCTACAGAATCAGCACCAAAGCCAGTAAATATTTGGGTTACAATTAAAAACATTCGATTTTAATAAAATCAAAAAGCGGCAATTGAGAGATCAAAGAATTATCAATGCAATGCTTTATCTGCTACAATTAAAATTCACAGTAAAAGGCTTGAGAATAATCCGAAAGCTATTAAGATCGCATTATGGAGTTGCTGCTTGGATGCCGCCATTAAAAACATACTTTATCACCTCAGAACTTAGTATTTTACGCTTAAGTATCATGATAATGGTCCAGCAATATGATCTCAAGGTAATTCAGGAGTCATATTCTTAGCGGGAAACACGGATTTCAATTTTATCGAAACCATAAAATTCTTAACATATTGAGATATTTTAGTGTCATTTTTAATGAGGGTATTTTGAACCTTTACATTAGATAAATAAATCAATTAGTAGTATTATTTAACACGTGTATTTCTTAAACAAGTTTTTCTTCTAAGATAATACATTGTCATTAATTTATCAAATCATACGTTTCTTTATTACAATTAAACATTTTAAAAAACAATATTCTCGCAAGTATAAATATAAAATATAATATAAAATTAGTTTAGGAACGTATATATCTTTTATATGTAATTCTAATGCAATGAATAAATGCTTTATTTTACTTGGCACAACGCCAATCGCACCATAATACTATTGACTAGTCATACAAAAACCTACACAAAACTTTCTTTGCTTTTAAAGTCGTATACAAATATATTTTGTTTATCTTTGACATGAGCTGGTACGCACACAAACCTATTCCGTCCCTCGCTGTTCTCACTTACATCCAAAGTGATAGAATATACATTGTTTGTTTTAACATCGAGGTTTAATATTTGTATCTGCTTATTGTTCTCGGAAGCAGTATCAGTTATTGCTTGTTCGTCGTTATCAAAGTGATTCTCGTGTATCTCCACTTCTACATCATCTACATTTTCTTTCAATTCGTTCATAGCAGCTATTATCTTCATGCTGTTGCGTCTAGTGTTCTGCACGTTTATAATCTCACCGACTTTCATTTGCTGCACGACTTCGACTTTCTCCTCTTTGACTTTTTTACTCTCTCTGTGTAAAACGTTCTTTTGAGAAGACGCTCTGTTGCTGTAGCGTCTCCAAAAAGAGTCAGATGCGTCTTTGCTGCTCGTAAATCCAGTTGAGGTTGTCGTATTAAACGTGTCTCTTCTCTGCATATTCGCTCTGATGTTCCGACTGTACCTCAGAAGTTTGTTTATCCTCAACAGCTTAATAAAACCTTCTCGAAACTTCGACGACATCAAGTTGTACAGGATTGGATTGATTGCCGAATTCAAATACAGCATTACTCTACAAAAATACAAAAGTATATAGTAACCATCTATACCTAACGACATTATTGTCTCGGGGGGGAACACTATGATCCATAACGTTAACGCTTTGAAAGGGAGTAGACATAAGAAGAATGATAAGACAACAGTCCCAAGCATCAGTATCACTTGTTTTCTGTAACGGATGACGCTGCCAGAGTTGTTGATGTTTTTGGTGTTCTGGGATATGATTACGGGGTTTTCCATGAGGTTTTTGGCGATCACGCTGTAGAGCACAAGGAGGACTCCAAGGGGGACGATGAAGAAGACGGCGATAGTCAGTATGAAGAAGAGAGCGGACCAGAAGGTGTCGGCTTGAGTGAGGCAGACGGGGACTTCGGTGCCATCGTCGTATTTCTCGTAGGTGAACGTCGCCACGCCAAGGATGGGGCTGAAAATAAGAAAAGAAACATTTTTAAAAGCTGGTGATGATTTCTTAAATGGTAATGTGTAAAATTACAATAGGAAAGGGTATTTTAAGTGTTTTTAATTGAATTGTATTTAGTTTTATCACTTTAGAAACGAATTTATTAGGCTTTGTATGATTTGCTTTTAACTTGCAGTTAACAATAAAAAATATAAACCGCCTTCGAAACACTATAAAGGATAAAATAATTAAATTTAAATAGGTACTAAGTGATGACGATGATGATGAGGTAATAATCCCCTAGAATCATATTTTTGGAGTCGATTCTTTACTGTCTATTGCTTCTGGAAAGTTTAGCATCAACTCTTTGGAGTTAAAATGTTTCCAGAGGATAAGTACCGCCTTAAATTTAAATATTTTATTTTTTATGTCCGGTTTCACTAACTATTCCCTAGGTTTAGGTGACTCTTAACAACATTCGTCTCTTTCTATCTCCTTTAGATAGACTAAGATAAAAATCGTTAAGGGACTCTTAGCGCTAAGCAAATGTTAGTGAAAACGAGCATTAGTGTTTTGAAGACGGTTTTTATTATTGTTTTAAATATTTTTTTCTCGATTTAGTAAGTTTAGTAATAACTTTCTAAAGCCTAAGCTAAATGGGTGACCGTCAGCATACAGAGTATATTGTTTCCAGCTACCGTATCATTTCACAAAAAGTCATAGTAAAGCAAAAATCCGCAATTCCGCAGACATGGCGACTTAATTATTCCAGTTATTTTGATTTAAAAACCAAACTACCCAATCAAATTTTAATTAAATTTTTATGGGAGCAAATGGAAACTATTCCGCATCGACCACAAAGAGAGTCACTTATATCGGATCAGAAATCTCGGCGTTATCGGTGTACCTACATACATTAAAAATTCCAACCAAAATAAGAACATCCTCGATTTCGAAGTCGGTTAAAAATATGACATTGGATTTGTCATCAATGATCGTTGAAAAACATAGGTATATTTTTTTACAATCTTTAAACAGTTTTCTCAATTCAAAAATATAAACAATACTAGTTAATAAAATATTTTAATTCGGACTATTTGGTTCTTCTCCTAAAAAATATATTTGTAACATCTACTTTTATACCTATATTCGCAAATAAAAGATTTGATTGAAAAAAAAAGTTTGTAGTTGTTCGTTGGATAATATGCGAGTGTGACTCCAATCCAATCCGATGCACAATGCACATGTGTAAAAGTCAAAGTCAAATATTTATTTTGCTCACTAAGGGCTGATTTTTCAATCCTCAGATAATTTTGATGTAGAGAATATTTTTGACGTTTTAACAGATTTTATATAGATTAACTGTCAATTTGTCAAAGCTATTCTCTGGATAATTCTTATCTGGGGATTGAAAAATCCGCTCTAAATGTAATACAGTTAGTAGGTGTAATACTAATTTACAATAAGTATTGCCCTGAATACTTACTTGCAATACCTGCATGCAGCACTTTCTTTTTTGCAATACCAAAAAAGAAACAAAACTTAAGTAAAAGGGCTATGAGATATAAAAACTTAATATTCTTATAATTAACTTGACTATTTACCCGAGCATCTCTGACGCATTCAGATGTACCCAGTGCATTAGTTAACGATCGTATTCAGAAAGCTGTTGGGGTTGCCTCAAACCCTGCGCATCGGGGACGCGATTCTTCTTCGCATCATCATCATCATTTCAGCCGAGAGACGCCCACTGCTGGGTACAGGCCTCCCCCAAGGATCTCCAATCTGATCGGTCCTGCGCTGCCCTCATCCATCGGCTTCCCGCGACCTTCCCCAGATCATCGGTCCACCTTGTGGGGGGCCTACCAACGCTGCGCCTCTCGGTACGCGGCCGCCACTCTAGGACATTTCCGCCCCAACGGCCGTCAGTCCTCCTTGCATTGCTGTGGAGAAATCATCCATGTGACCATCGCACCAAGGCTTCCTCGCAACTGCAGTTCCGTATCCCTATCCTGATATTACTGAGTTTTCCACAATAGAAATGCAATTCTAGCTAGTTAAACAAGCCGTTGCATCTCCTGAGAAATCATGCGAGGGCTTGCTATAAATACACCTATCGGCAACGCAAGTATTTGACCACAAAACTCACAGAATTCACTAAGTCTAGCTGAGGTCCTGTGTACAGAGCAATAGCATGTACAGTCGACGGCACATCAAGCGTAACAGTGTGACCTTAGACCGGCCTTACTCCGATCGTAATAGGATCGGCTTTCGTAGTGAAACTGTCACATTTGATGTGCTGTCGTCTGTAGTTCTTACAGGTCGTGACACTGGATGCCCAAATTTTCTGTAAATTTATTAATTATGTCATATAAGTGTCAAAGTGGGTACATATTATTTCTGTGTATCGATTTGAGATAGGAGAATGTCAATGAGTTGACACCACAGAACATAAGAGAGAGGTTAGAAGTAGTATCAAGCGACGTTAGTACCAGAACCAGTGTCGCCTCTCGCACACATCTTAATGATAAGTTCGTATTTTACTACATAAAACAACATTACGCGATTGGTTCCTGAAAATCGGTACAAAAATGTACCAAGTGAAAAACAGACCATTTAAATACAGGCCATATTTCCACAGCATAAAGATTGAATTTGTTTGTGCACATATATTGCAGTGTTACCAGAATAAAAATAAAATGCAATTTGATGGGAAATTTTGAGTTCGTTGATGTATTTAATAGTGACTGAAACGAATGAAAGAACTCTTTAAATTTTATGTTGTAATAATAGTACCTAATAGGAATAAAAAAATATTTTTCTTTACAATAGGTGTTCTTATTAAAATCGTTTTTGGTGTTCTTATTAAAATTGTGAGGGAGATAGGTTCCCTTAGAATCCATTGCAGTTCATATTCAGTTAGAATTTTCAAAGGATTGAGTCGTTATCTTTTGAGCATTAAGGTTGGCTGCGATTAGGATTATTAAAATATGTCATATATTATACTAATTATAGCCTCTGCTTTCTTGTAGCCCTAATCATTGTGTTTAAAATTGTTTGTACTGTGTTGTGTTTAACCTTTTACTGGCTCTCTGTTTTATCAACTTTGTCCTTCCATGTATTTTAAGCTTGGTCTTGCAATAAGATTAATAAATATTTAATTTTTCAATTTAAACAATATAGCAAGCTCTCGTGAAGGTTTTCTCTTTATGCTATGTCTTTCAAATGAATCTTTAAAATTATAAGAAATATATTCTACAAAAAAATAATTCCTTAATCAGTGAATATATATATGTAAGTAAGGAGGAGCTCGGTGGCGTAGTTGCTTGAGTGCTCTTGTTTCGATCACGAAAACAAAGCAACTTTCGCCATGGTTGGTCCCGGAATGGGTCAATTAAATTTAAAATCTCGAGCTCCTCCGTGCTTCGGAAGGCACGTTAAGCCGTTGGTCCCGGTTGTTACTGCAACCGTTTTACCCCACCAACCCGCATTGGGCCAGCGTGGTGATGTCATGGCCCAATCTCCTCATATGTTTCTCCTATGTAGGAAGGCCTGTGCCCAGCAGTGGGACGTATATAGGCTGATGATGATGAAGTACCTACTTATTTATTTCAATTTCTTAAGCGACTCATAAATAAAATACAGTATACAAAGAGAATGGGATCACTACAGTTTAATTTGTCAAGCTGTGTAAGACTTCCGGTAGTTATATGACAATAAAAAATCTAATAATCTGGAATTCGAGGCTTTCACGAGTAAAGTTACTTGTCCACATCTCATTTATTTATTTATTTATTTTTGGAGAGTTTTTTTTTTGCTATTTTATGAGGTCGGTCAAGATTTTTATAATTAGAACATTATGCCTGAATGAATGTTTGTAACCTTGTGTTGTGTAAAATAGATATAGTTTTGTGAATGACGTGCGATATGGAAAATCATTAAAATAAAAGTTAACTTGGTCAAGTGGGACCTGCATAGGGATGATCGATATTCATCGATGTTGAATAAACATCGATGTTTAACTGGAAAACATCGATGTTTTTACATCGATAGGTTGAGTTCGATATTATCGACACATCGATGTTTTAAGAATATAATATCAAAACGTCAACAAGGTACTAGCTTCAACTAAATGTTGGATAGTCATTATCAGATGACTATCAAGTTCAACTATTTTCCACTAGAAAAACCTATCAAAGTTAATTTTTTTACAAAGTTTGCCTAAAAAAACTGTAATTAATATACTAAATATAATTTACTTAATTTTTTTCGTAAACTTTTGTGATTGCAATAATAATAATAAACACATTTCATAAATATAATAGACAGTTTGATTTGTTACCAAAAAACATCGATGTTTTAGAAGTATCGATGTATTTCAATTGATATTTATCGTACATCGATACTTTTGATTCAATGTTAACATCGATGTCAACATCGATGTTTTTCTAATATCGATCATCCCTAGACCTGCATAAGTGAGAAACCTCCACAGCTAGACAATGCAATCCCCTATATTTGGGATTCATTCTTTCGATTTTATCGTCATAGTCACCTCAATAATTGAGACAGCAAGTGTATTTTACCTCTTTTATTGAGATAACATAAATTCATCACCTTTCTAACTTGCACTACGCATATTAATTTCCGTTTTGTTTATGGATTGAAATCTAAAGTAACTGAATACTTACAAGAGGGGGAAGAAAACTCGCTGTAAAGTTATCGAAACGTCGGGTGTATAATAACATGTTAGATCTAATTAAACGCGAGTTAAATTTATGTTTATGTTAGATACTAGGGAAGTGGTATACCTCTTCAAGCGAGACCAATTCGCAGATCCCTTAATGTCCCAGTTATCCAGTTTTCACGTATAGTGAAATTCATTCATTCGTTCATTCATTTTCGCGTTGTGAAATTCATAGCGGCTATCTACCTCAATAAGTGGCATCATGAAGACTGGCATCATATTTTTATATTTGGAGTTTTTGGCGAGATTTAATGCTGTCATATCAGTCAAGATTTTTATTACAATAATTACAAAAATCTGTCTGAGCGAACATTGTGTTATAAAATTGGTATAAGTAGTTTTGTAAAAGAAGTGTTTGTGTTTACATTACATGCCATTGGAATATCATTCTAATATAAAATCAAAATCAAAATCAAAATCAAAATCAAAATATTTATTGCAAGCCACATTGGTGTACATAGTAAACTACAAATCAGTAGGTACATGAGTTGTTAACATATACAATGTAGCGCCCTGTAAGGGCATAGCAATTTGGTTTGCAGAGGGCTTTGTACATTAATTAATAAATACATCAGTGCTTTAGTATTATTGCTTATCATAAAGGCCTATGGTTACTGTTATTTGAATATCGGAGGATAGGTATATGTTGTTTGTTGGTTTTAAATATCTATTTTGTGGAAAAAAAATTCGTCGAGCGAGTAATAACAATTTGCAATCAAATATTTTTTTAATTTGCTACTGAAGGATCGTAGCTTTGTTTCAGATTTTATGAATTCTGGGATTTTATTATATATTTTCACAGCCATATATTGTGGACTGCAATTGAGCATTTTTATTCTTGACTGGGGGAGATAAAGCCTAAATAAGTAAGGGAATTTAAATAATAATAATAAATAAGGGAATTTGATGTGAAGACATTGAGAAAGACACTAGGAATTGCATTGAAATGTGTTGCATTGCACTAGCATTTCAATGCAATATTTGTAGAATGTCAGAAAATACTTAAGATATGGCTGTATGGGCGTCCGTTCCCTTTGTGTTCTCTGTAATAGAGAGAATATATTCTCTCTATATGAACAGCAAAAACAAGTACTTAACTTAATTTTTTCAGTGCTTTATTTTTATTTAATGCCAAAACGTAGTCCTTAACTTAACGTAGTCTGTGATGGCAAATATTTCGTATTTTTGTAAATATTTCATAGTTATTTACGTAGCAAAAAAAGGCGTGATAATAAAGTGTAAGGTGTCTTAAGTTGAACTAGCGGATTGTTCAACATTTACGAAATTGTTGTCAGTTTGTTTTGTTTACATACTTAGCACAAGTGAAAAAAACAAGTAATATCAAAAAGTTTTGTTATATAGAAATAGTTACTAGGCAATAATTTGACATCATAATACTTTTTTGTAATATTTTCTAATTAAATTAAACATTGATATATTTTTGACTCATTTGTGCAAAATAAGTGTGACGTGCTGGCAACTCTTTTAATTTACCCCAAAAAGCATACATTGCGGGCTAAATACAATACCACTTTTATTGATGACGTACACAGCCAGCAATGTATATTTTTGGCATGGCGTCGTTTTAATTTAATGTTTTTTACTTTTTTACAGTAAAAATGTACTAAGCGAAAATAAGAAATGTCTCAATGAGTAAGATTATAAGTTTTACTTTGCTTCCAGCGTGTTAAAGTAGCACAAAGAGGCATTTTTCCACTAGTTTTGGCATAATATTGCTCTGCATAGGTTAGCGTACTACTGAGCGCGTCGAATCGTCAAAAGGACTGGATAAGAGTGTTTACTCTTATGCGCGGCGCGCGCGTCCCGCCCACTTACGCCTTCTAACTACTCTCTATGTTCTGTGGTTGACACCCTAAGCTTTAAAAGACAGTCAACGTCATATTAAGGTCATCTGGCAACACACACGAATTAAAGACTTTCGTCTTGAGACACTGCGGTAGTTGTGCCGAGAATATGCTGCGTAGCTTCCCGAACGCTGCCCAGCCGAGCTGGATCCATCGATTAACCTCTTTCTGGAAGTTGGACCTACCAAGTTGGACCATTTGTCTCAGGTAAATGTATTTGTCAACAACTTCCAGTGTAGAGCTTCCAACCTTCACAGGAGTGGGTACGACATGGGAATTCGATATCTATTGCGTCACGTTAAAACTTAAAATTCAAATATAGTGGCAATTTTCAATGGTTTGTAAAACTTGAACAATTAGAAAAAAAAGTGTTTCAAAAAAATAACATCAATTTATTTATAACCAAAGATGTGTGGATGATGGGTGTTTGTGTTTGGCGGGTTTTTGTGGCGTCAGTCAAGATTTTTATTACATTAATTACAAAATTGTGTCGGAGCGAACTGTGTGTTATAAAAGTGGCGTAGTTTTATTATTCAAGTGTTTGTGTAAACGTGCAACTAAAAGATTATTAGAATAAAAGTGATTATGTGTGAAATACTATAAGAACTTTTTTGTGATCATCCACCATCATTTCGTGTCAAATACTCCCAAGAAGCATTGAAATGTGTTACGCCAGCATTTTAATGCAATAAAAGAAGAAATAAAGAAATACTGAAGACATGGCTGTATGGGCATTAGTTCCCTTTGCCTTCCCTTTATAGGGAGAATTAACAAAAAAACCAAAGAGAATGTAATCACTACGCTCAAATAATAATAATAATACCCCGTCCAGCATGAGATTCCAGACACAATTGATTTTTCCATTGTCATAGCCCCCCGGTGGTATATCGCCGCTTGACAGAAGTAGGTCTTCAAGTATGATATTTCCAATGCTGCTTTTTTCCAAACAGTTTTAAATGAATGTCTACCTAAAATATAATAGTATTCAAAGTTCAGTATACCTACTTACAAGCAGGATTTTACGAATGCAATTATTAATTTTTGTAAAAATTTATAAGTTGAAAATGGTCACTCCAGTTTGCACAAAATATTAATAAAAAACTACATTTTCATACGTAAAGACCTATTACTACAAGTGACAGGTGTAACTGTAATGTAATGTTGCATAATCTATAAAAAAAAATCGATTACTCACACGACTTTAATTGAAAACAACAAAAAAGTTAATCTAATGTCATAATCTTTATGACAAATGTCCACCCAAAGCTTTTAGCTCTAAGTAAATTATGCATAGTACATTTTTGGAAAACAAATCTATTCCGAAAAGAATTAGTTATATCCTCCCTTCATACATATCTATATTGGTACAGCCAATATCACTGTTAATATTACAGTTAAACTCTAAAAGAAACCTTATTTCAAGTACACACAATGACATAGGTATAAAGCCTTATTTGTTCTTGACTGTACCTGCAAACACAATGTCGACAACTCCCGGGAGAAATGAAAAATATGTTACAAATTGAGCCAATATTAGTCTAGACATGACATCCCTTCAGACCTCTGAAACATATCTGGAGAAACAATAGGAAAAATTCAACTTTAAATTGAGGAAAAATATGTAAACATTTATTAATTAATAACAATGGGATTAAAAATAGAATGTTAGGTGTAGCCATGATTCGCCTTATTATTAGCCTATGAACATAGCTTTTGTCATTAATTTTATACAAATCAAAATGACAGTGGGCAGACCCTCAAATCAATACTACCATTTAAGAATACTCTAAAGTCATATTACACTTTTTCAGCAAGAAAGCCGTTTGACATCGTTCATTGTCGTTTATGGATCTAATTGGTTGTGGAATTTTATGATACATTAAAGGTGCCATGCAATTTACACTGATTTTTCGGAGAAGTTTTTTACACTTACGTGTTGATTTGAAAGTCCCTCACGACGCTTCCACTGGGACATACCTCAAAGTAGCGCGGGTTTGTTCTATTAAAATTAGCTATATATATAATAATTGTTATTTTTTCTTCGCTTACGTATATTAATTGTAATGTAAGAATTTTATGTTTACGAAAGTATGGCTCACATGAGTCATCCTGCATCAGACCAAAGTATTTAAAAGCTTTAAATTTTATACAGGGTGGTGCCCTCAATACGACAATAAATTAAAACATCGGCTATATTAGTTTGGTTTGGCACTTTCAAAAACATCTTATTCTTTTGATAATTTCATGATATTTCTATGAGATAACGCTAGCCAATTTATATTATTTTATATTTAGATTATTATATTATTTTTATTTTATATTTATATTATTATATTATTTTCATTTTATATTTATATTATTTTATATATTTTATATTAACAAATGTCATGAAATTATCAAATGAATAAGATGTTTTTGAAACTTTTGAAAAAAGATATAAAATCCAAATTGCATGATATTGGGCACTGTTTTTCAGGTTTTTAAGACAGTCAATGCAAACAAATATTAGCAACATACCAAAAATCTGATTATTTTTCAGGTTAATAATTAAATTAAAATTTAGTAATTTAGTAGTAGTTTACTACTTATCTCCTAGAAATACATTTTTTGGAGTCGGTGCTTCACTTTCTATTGTTAATGAAAACAACTTAGCACCAACTCTAAAAAATATGTTTTTAGGAAACCTAGTTAAATGTAATTATTTTATCCTTTTTAGTATTTTGAAGTCGGTTTTAATTTTGTTAAATAATTTTTTCACAATTTTAGTGATAACTTTCTAAGGTCAAAGTTACATGGGTGACCGTCAGCATATTGTTTCCTGCTATCGTATCGTTTCAGTAAAATGTCATAGGAAAGCAAAAATCCGCAATTTTGCATACATAGACGACTTACTCATTCCAGTTATTTTGATTTTATAACCAAATTTCCCGATCGATTATAAAAAAAAATGAGACCAAATGGCAAATGGAATAGTTGCCATTTGGTCCCAATTTTTTTTTATCCTTTGACTTTTGACTTTTTAGTGAAATGATTGGATAGCATCGAACAAAAAAGAATAATCTCGGCGTAATCGGTGTACATACATAGTAAATAGAAACATACCAACCGATTTGAGAACCTCCTCGTTTTTGAAGTCAGTTAAAAAGTTTATGTTACAAACTGTTTAATAATAGTTGTTGCGATCTTTAAATCATTTTTAAAAATAGCATGCAAATTACACACAAGTTAGATGTTTAATCAAAAATATCATCATCCGGTCGATAATAATTACTTGAATTTGCTCAAAATCATCGTTTTTAAACTTTTTTAGAATTATTCAACATTATATAAGGTAATTATCAATAAATTCAATTTGAAACGACTCTATGCTCACAAATTTTTCTGTCTCATACTTTTTGCGGGAAAAAGTATGAGACAGAAAAATTTGTGGCCGCCTAGGCCATTAATTAAACGGCTGAAGGGTAACTAGCCAAGTCATTGAGCGTAACGTTTAACCAGACGTCATATCAACCATCTGGTTAAATTAGCCATTCAATTTAACGCCTAAGCAGGTCGTTTGATTCGAAAAGCTTTTGTGTGACTGTGTCAGTCATTGGTAGGTTCTAGCCTCTTTATATGACCAATTATAACCGAAATCATTTTGGTTTTGGTTATAAGTGGTCATAAAAATAGCCTTGAACCGACCAATCCAAAACTCTTCAGTACAAGATGATATGCCTAGGCGTCTAATTGAGCGGACTTTTAATACGCGATGATGTCAAACGTTGAGTAGGTCTAGTTCAATAAACTTTCGGTCTAGGCATTGAATTGAATGCCGGCGTTTAATCATCAGGCTAGGCATCCAATTAAGCGGCAATTTTAACCAGATTGCGGCGACATATAGACAAAGATTTTAAAGGATAAAATTTTGCAGATGTAGAAAAAGGTTTTTTTCTTCAATAGAGAAAGCATTGAAAAGTAAATACATGTCAGAATTTGTCCAATTTCATCGTGTAAGGGAGTAGAATTAGAGGATTTGTTTTTTTTTTGACACGGAGATAAACAAACTGAGAAAGGAAATAGGCCACCTTTTGGCGCGCTATGCAAGGCTCGACCGAGAACTCGGGCTCGGTTCTCGGCCATAACACCACCACGCTGGCCCAATGCGGGTTGGTAAGATGCAATTAGAGAATATGGATGTAAAAAATATATTCGTTTGTTAAAAAATAAACATAAAATTAAACTGCTAATAGGGAAAACAGAATTGATTTTGGCCAAAAAATATTTGATTTAAAAATTGCAGTATTCCCGTCTCCTTCTAAAACAACTTTTTGTATGAACTATCTACGGCGGCGGTGTGAATTATGATGTCAATGGTTTTAACGGATTCTTGTCTAACATGCAACTTGTAAGTACCTGTGTAAAATTAATTTAAACCCTTAAAAATTGATGAATATTCCCCATTGTGTCTGAAATATGTGGCTTGAGGATGATGAACGTTTGACAAAATTGAAGCGCAAAAAAATATGAAACGTCACGGTTTGTTTATATTATTTTATAGATCCTGTTTATGCTAAAACAAAATACGTATTGCGCTGTTCAAATTCTAAATCAAGGACCATAAAACCTTGTATTATGGTAATGAGAAATCTCTGAGACGCCTGTGCTATGCAAATGAGGGTAGAACGAAGGAATCAAGAAACAATACAATCATCTAAACAGATATTCGTTGGGCCCTTTCATCAATTCATATGTATTTCTTTTTTAGTTAGCCGCGCTTGTTGAAAGTTCTTTGATTTTAAAATACTGTAGAGAATCTTTTTGAACTACCATGGGGAAGGTCAAAAAAATTCTCTAACAAACAATAAAATGTACAAAACATTCTCTATACTCTTCTTCTTCTCTATAATGGTTATCTCCCAGTATAGTTTGATTCATAGCTTCTAGACCAACCTGTACACATAAACTTATTAAATGATAATTCCAAACCATAAAAGTTAAAAAAACAATATTTAGGCCTAATATTTTAAAACTTCTGAAAGAGAAAAAAACAATATTTAGGCCTAATATTTTAAAACTTCTCAAAGAGGCTCATAAATAAATTCATCATTTTGCCGACCAGCTGGCCGAGTACTCGGTCTGGCTATTCGGCCTGGGGTCCCGAGATCGAATCCCGGTAGGGCAGATGTTTGATGAGTACGAACATATTTTGTTCACGAGTCATGGAAGTTTATTTGTTTATTTAGTATATTGTTATCAATATTTCTATTAAAATCATTATTATTATTATTTTAAGTACCTGTTGTGAAGTAAAAAACAATATTGGCTGACGTGAAATTGAGCACTTTTATTTGGAGTGATGATTGTGTGTTCTGTTCTGTTATTAGTCCGCCAAATCGTAAACGGTTGGTAACCCTAGCTTATAGTATGGTTAGATGCTTGTAATCCTAAGGGGTCCTGGAAATATGTAAATAGGGTAACTAGTTACCCTTCAGCCGTTTAATTAATGGCCTAGGCGGCCAGTTAACGGCTGCGACATATAGATGATGCGAATCTACAACGTATCTCCGGCAGACAATTCGCCGTTTGACCCTTCGCCGACAAAACGTTTCGTCATCGGGCATTTCACCGACTGTGAAGTGTCGGCAAATCGTTATTCGGTGAAAGATTCTGTCGGTGAACTGCCCGATGACGAAACGTTTTGTCGGCGAAGGGTCAAACGGCGAAATAACTGTCGGAGAAACAATGTACAGCTAGATGATACTGTCCCAAAAAACTGTTAAATGTTTGTCGCCCTACCAGAGCACTCGGCTACCGTTCCCAGTTTACCCAGGCTGCCTCCTACGCACCGGTCTCTACTTGCTCTCTACCCACGCAAAATGTGCTCAGAAACTTAATTTCAATTACATTGCACCGGTAACTTGTCGGTAAACACTGAGAAATTGTTGATATTTATTTATTTAATGCTCGTCGAATTAGTGAACAGTTTATTTACTTAATAACTTTCAACTGCACTAGAGTTTAAAATCCGTACAGTGGAGTATTTATTTTTTACATACGTTTCCTAATTTCAGTGGGTCTTATTTTGATTATTATTTTGCGAACTACTTTAGTTGGGTTATAGTAACACTGTATTAATCCTATGAAAAACTGTAATGTCGACAGTTGATACTAGTCCCGGGTACTATCAAAATCTGTTCAGCTGTTTTAGAGTAAAGGGAGACAGATAGATAGACACCTAAACAAACAGCACCACCCCAGTCGGGCGCTGAAGTGAATATTCGAGTAGTAAAATACCAGTATGCTGTAAGTACCTCTTTTTATGAAGACTCCTGTTAATTTCCTCTAGTCTTTTTGTGTATAGGTATTTATAAGGTGTTTAGTACCCATGTTACCCTAGTTCATTAAATAAGTTCATTACATTTGTATAAAATAATATAACATTAGCTGCATTATTTCATAGAAATGTCATGAAATTATCAAATGAATAAGATGTTTTTGAAAGTGGCAAACCATTTCAATGTAATTGCCCATGTTTTAATTTACAGTGGTACTGACGGCATCATCCTGTATATTATTGGAGCCATACGAAATACGCTTTACCGCATAAGACGTTCGTCTAGTCCTTAGACAATTCTTTTTGTTTCTTCTTCTATTGTTGTTTAAAGTGCTGAATGAAGATTCTTCTTCCTGGGGCGTGAACGCAAAGAAATGTTTCACCTTGATTTCAGAGGCCAAGACCCACTTAGGTTCGTAAGCCGGCATAGTATTAAAATAAACCGTAACTACCGTATGATGACTGCTATTAGCTCAGAAATTAATTATTTACAAAGTAGCTTAATAGATTTAATAGTAAACAGATTATAGCAATCATAGAAGAACTTGTCACTTTATAATAGTTTGGATTTTGCACGTATTTGATTTTGCTCTATATTTGAAGTACACACGACAGCAGATAATGAAATACTTTTTGATATTTGTACCTGAACCCGTTGTAATAAGATGTAAGTAAGAATAATTTTCCAACCTCAGCTTAATGTGCGGCTGTTTGTACCTACATCAAATTTATGTTTCGTTTACTTTTTAAAATACATAACTAAATCGAATGTGTATAAAAAAGATTCGTTATTTAGTGTTGTTATGATGGCAGGTTATGGATAGGCGCAACTAAGAATAATTCTATCTCTTTCTTTCAACTGGAACGAAAGGGATGCAGATGACTTAATTTTAGTTGACGACAACGCTGTTTTTTTTAATTCTTAACTCTTGGCCTTCAACTCACCTGATTGTAAGTGATAATAAGGCCGAAGATGGAAGCGAGCTACACGGATTCCTCAACCACAAAGGAACTGGCTATCTTACCTCCAACTGCCGGAACACAACAATGCTGTTAACATTATTGTTATTGATGATGTCGAAAAATCTATTCTGCCTTTACAGAGATAGAGAGATATACCTTTTATTTTCTGTAAAATATTTTTGATCACTCTGAGATTTTACATGATTGTGATGCTGTACCACAAAATGCTGGGGTAGCTATAGCTACTACACAAAAAAGAAGAACTACAATTTAACAAAACTCGAACAAGTTTTTGATTTTACCAAAAATGTAAGGCGTCAAGATTTAATAAAAGCGGCTTCACGTTTCTATTTGTATTCTTTTTGTTGCCTTTTAAAACAAAAAGTTTGCAAACTTTTCTCTTACATTTACATAGACTATGTAAAGGCAGAAATAAGACTGCTTATGACAGCTCATACACTCACTACTTCGTAATACTTTACTTTGACGATTAATTAGCTAAAGTTTTAACTCAGTCACAACACGTCGTAATAGAAGACTTCTGCAGAATCAAGAACACCAGGACATGCAGTGTTCTAAAAGGAAATTTGTGGAGTCCCTCTTCAATGTGGGAGAGTTATGACTCCCTGCAAATGTTATAGATAATTATATTTCTGTCTCCATCGTTTTACGGACCTTCTCTTAACTGATTCTGTGTAACGTTTTACTCTCGTGCGATTTTTATTTAGCCGATTCTTGTGTGCACACGTAGGCACTTAATACCTAAGTAAAAGCATCGTAACCTAAAATCGCGTACTCGCTGTCTTGTTTTAAATAGGTTACAAAGAGATCATTGCTTAACTAGAAGATGCTTTGAGATATTATAAGATCCATACTCTACACTAATGTTACAATTCCGTTATTAACTCCTTCTGTCTTTCTGTCTCTTACGGTTTCACTTCTAAGCCGCTGTACAGGATGAAATTTTGCGTGGAAATAGATTACAGGGACTTGATGGGCTTCCATGGAAGAGGATCTTGGCCGCGCTCCATATGCCCTAGCCGGGATGTAGGCGATGGAATGGTAGGGCTCCATCGCCTGCATCGTCACCCGGTGTAGTAGATATCCGATGTTCTTCCGGTAATTCCCTACCCCATTGTGGTGGTCTGCTGAGGCCAGCTGCAAGCGGCCACACGGAAGACTACCAAGTTCCCTCTGTGGCAGCGAGATAGGAACAACTTTTAATAGTTTTTTGTAAGTATGCCAGTCGGAGAGTCTGACATCATAACCCAACTGTGGCCATTTATGACAGCTGGATGTAGCTATAAAAGCTTTTTTATCATAAAATAAGGACATGGGCTACCATTGTCATCCACGCGATGGTGTGAAGTGGAGCCTTTAAGATATGTTAATGAGGGAGAGGTAGCCACAAATAAACTTAAACGTAATAAATTGTCTATTGTGTATGATCGCCGGCGGGTTGAGATGGTAAGGTTGGTTAAAATATTATATACTTTATTTAAATTCTTTAATAAATTGTTATACTTATAACTTATGGGATCATCGGTTGGTTTACTATAGTGAATTCTATTAATTACATTATTCTCAAATTTCTTCAAGCGACTGCCTGTAATAGGCCTATATGTGACTTTTTAAATTTGTTTAGCATCATGGTCAACAGCGATTTTCTGTTCACTATGATCCGAGTTCATACAATTTATAATTGTTAAAAGTACCAACCTTACCTATTCTGTGTCTGATAACTCCTCAGACATCCACAGATCCATTTCTTGCTAAAACTCAATAACACCGACTTTGCATTCGTTTGCAATACAAAAACGCGAACCCATCTGTAACTTCCAGTTCAGATATTTGCAACTGAAGATCTTCGACCTAACTCAACATTTCCAGCATCTTTCATCTCGGAGAAATTCCCATTTTTACATAGTATTCGTTACGCGAAGCTCATACGGTCGCTTACAATGGGCGAAGCAGAAAATATGCGCATTTTTATATGAATTTTATAACTTCACTGGTCTTATGGGGTCGGAGATGTTTAATATCTCCTTTTCATAATAGCACAGTGTCTGAGAGAGCACATATTTCATAAGTTTGATTGCGAATGGGCTATGTGAATATTTGTACGATTTGTAACTTTCGGGATACTTTATCAAACTTAAAAAGAGTATTAGATTTTCTTTCACTTCTGAGATTTGGATTTTCTTTAGCGCTACACTACTTTGATCACAAGCAATATATTTCGCATATGAATACTCTTGCATATGAGAAACGGGCAAAAAGTAAGACAAGTCGAGCTATTAATGTTTATGATGCAGTGCTGCCTATATTCCTAACGGACCGTCTTACACATTAAGACGTTGGCTGGAAGAAATCGACAATTTCTTATGATTTTTTAATCCCCGGATAAAATTTATCCAGAGAATAACTTTGACAAGTTGACAGTTATTCTATAGGAAATCTGTGATAACGCCAAAATTATTCTCTAGATAAAATCTATCTGGGGATTGAAAAATCAACCCTAAATTATTAAAAGAATCGCACTTGAGATCAATTGCACTCTTCTTACAGCTTCACATCAAGTGGTATTAATTTATTTGCCGTCCGTTGTATAAAAAATGGCAGTGTCAATTGCCCTTTCTTCTCAGATGGCGCGAATGATTTAAAACTTTGGAACTAAAAAATACGCTAAAAAGTATTTGACATAGAATGTGATTTTATCATTCTATGACGCAACGAATTTTTATCTTTACTATAATACCACTGACAGTAATAGACACGATACGCCGCCGTCTTTTGTTTTGGCAATGCTTTTAGCGATAATGGAATAGTAAGCTTTGTTTGAGGTCCATATGAAAATAGATCAGCCAAAGGACGTCATACGGCTGTCAAATTATTCGAATGGACTCGAAAATAAAGCCATATTTACATTTGTCGGTGAAAGTCTATATTTGGTAGTTTATTATTCAGGAATCGCCTCTCTGGTCTAAAGGTTGAGATCACCTAGACGTCCGGGGTTCGATTCCCGTCGAGCAGTAATTTTCTGCTTAGTCACATTTGCAATGACAGCCCCAGTCACATTACACAAAATATAACAAAATATGTATATCAGTCCAAAAACTAGAACAAAAAGCCTACTCGCTTCAAATGAAGTTTTTTTTGCACACCGAAACAAAGAGAAGCCGTAGCTAATGCCCGCCATTACGTGCTGGTGCTGCTTATTATTAGCACACAATATGCTCGTACATCAGACGTGAAATAACTTAGCCGACAACAATGCGACGCGTTTGCTCGTGAGCCGAGGCTAAATCGGTCTCTTAAGCTTTGTGTACTGCGACCAAACTCAGGTTTTCCTTGGGACATTTCATAGATGAGCAAACGAATGATCACAGCATTCATACGACGCTTTTTAACGCAAACTATTATCTAAAACATCCAGAAAACGCGCAGCGAACGCTATCAGCTCGTGAATAAACTCTTATTAATTACCAGTTACCGGGCTATCAAAACTATATTTTATATAGGATGGTGCCGTCAAAATGTTGTTTGTATGAATTAACACATTGGCTGCATTATTTCATAAAATTGTCATGAAATTATCAAATGAATAAGATGTTTTTTAAAGTGGCAAACCATTCCTATGAACTAATATAGCCCATGTTTTAATTTATTGTCGTATTGACGGCACCACTCTGTACATCCTGTCTTGGAATTAGCCACTAAGCAAAACTACCTTAGTTAATGGGCTTAGTTTTTTTAAAATAAAATCAAAAAGCCCTATTTAAATACATTAACTTAAGTTTTATAAATCGTCATTATCTTACCCTACCACCGCTTCGACGAATACTGTAAAGCTACAGTATGACTATTCGTCAAAACGGTGGGTAGCCTTGACGAATACTGAACGAAGGAGGCCACAAAAAACCATTCGTTGCCCGTGGTCCTACTGCGTAGTCCTACTGGTAGTCCCACGGGCAACTATTTATGTCCGTGGTCCTATCAGTAGGACCATGGGCAAGTAGCATTACCTGTAGTTCAACTGTACAGCTTTTAAATGTTTGTAATAATAAATGCACATTTTATACCAAGATGTGTATTTACATTACAGGTATTAATAACAATAATATTATTTATACGCTTACACCTATTATCTAGCCCAAAGTAAGCGTAATTAAGAGCTTGTGCTATGGATGGATACTAGATAACGGAGAAATAATGATAATAATTTGTATATAAATATTAGAAATATATTAAATAAACGTTATAAACATCCATGACTCGCAATCGAATGCTCGTACTCATCCTACAAACATTTGCTCCTACCGGGATTTGAACCCGGCACCCCTGATCACCTGATCTTAAATAAATAAAAAAATAACTTTTGATTTATTATTTTCAACAGGCAGAACTGTGAAACCAATAGATTTAAAAGATTCTATATTCCAGAGATGGTATTCTATATTTAATATGCTTAGTACCACTAATGGCTGGAGGGTAGGTGCTTTTCTCTTCAATTCGAAGCAGAGCGAAATCGGAAAGGCGATGGTACCTATCTACCCGTACGACTTTACATGCGGGCCCACGAGTAGTAAATTAAATCGTTGATAATCTTTTATATCTTTTAAAGTGAACATGTCACAGACAGACAATAACGTCAAACTTAGACTTCTCTTTATGCCAGCAGCTGAAAGCCATTACATTCTTTTTTTTCGCTTATTTATTTTAACGGTCACCCTACTCCGTAGCCGTAAATAATGTAGAGCAACTCGCAAATTAATCGCGTGAATAACAACTTGATATTAAAATTTTATTAAGTAGACTATTCAATTGGGAAGTTGCTTAACTTTGAATATAGCGCTATTTTTCAATAATTTGAAAAAATATGCGCTACTGTTACCCATAAAAACAATCACACTTAAAAGTTATGGAATATTGTTGAAATTGTACAATTTACAAATTTTAAAAAAAAAATTTACTTCCAAAAATTATACAAAAAAAAATTATAATGATATTAGATTTCGTACATCAATTAAAACAACTACTTATTATTATGACGACTATGAATAAAAACATAAATATTACATTATTTTATTATTTATTTTCTCAATATGCAGGTGAGCCGTCGGCTTGTTTATTATCTAGTTGTATAAAAAATGCCCATATATTTTTTAGTTATTTAGCAACATATGACGTCATCGTTCCACAGATTTTATATGGAGAGTTTTTAGACGATATGACGCAACTTATCAAACAAACCACTGTATCTGTGAAACTATTGATTTTAAACATACTACGAGTATTATTTCTTTTTACTACGAGTATTATTTCTTTTTAAATATTTCTTTATGAGTTATGAAAATATGTAATAAAGTCGTCAACTACCGGATTACACTTAACTCTTTCAGAAAAATCCTCCAATTTTGTTCAGAACGGTATTTGTAAGTAGAGAAACCGTTATTTTTACTGTTTTAAAATAAAAATAATTAATTAGTATTATTCTTAATCAATAAATACACGATAAAATGGCAGGAACTTAAAGTTTTGTGGAATTCTTGAAATCAGGTCCTTCCAAAGCAAAGTGGAACTTTACACGTGCTGCACTGCACTGCGGAATAGTTTTGCTACAGAATAGTTTTTTAGTGCCTTTTTGACGTGAAATTAGCGACTAACTCGTGGTCACCTAAGAAGCGTATTGACACGTTAACTCAACAAAAATCCGCTAGATGGCACTGAATTGAAAATAAAAAAATAAAGGTAAATAGGTGGTTAGTGACTCTTACCACCAAGACTGAGAGGTAAGTTATAAAAAATTAAGTGTAGCTTATCTATTTTATCAAAATGTAGTGGCAATGTTTATGAAGATTTATTTATTTCTTGACTAGCGACCCGCCCCGGCTTTGCACGGGTGCAATGCTTATGTAAATATTATGCATGTTTTATACATATAAACCTTCCTTAAGAAACACTCTATCTATTAAAAAAACCGCATCAAAATCCGTTGCGCAGTTTTAAAGATCTAAGCATACATAGGGACAGACAGACGGCGGATAGCGACTTTGTTTTATACTATGTAGTGATGAACGTAAGAAAATGTAGGTTTTATGAAACACGTCCGTAGGTAAACTCTCTAATAAACTCTTCATTGCACCAAATATAAAATAAAATAAATTATAAAATATAAGGGAGGACTTGTCCCTAATATACATCTCAAGAGGTATATAAAAATGTACTAAAATGTGGATTTATGTTAAATTAGAGCCCAATTTTAGCCCAATATCTCTTTAGAGCATGTTATTAACATGCTATTAACACGGTTAAACAAAATTCGATTAGTTATACAAAAATGAAACTATACACACAAAAACTGACCTCTTAATGTATTAAAAATCTTTGGTAGCTCAATGGTAAGTAGATAGGTACCCGGAATCCCGAAAAGTGATCCTGATTTTAAATTTTGAAATATTAAACCTGTCACGCGAGATATTCCAGAAAAAATGGATTTTAATTCTCATAAGACTCTCGGGAGTCAGAACCGGCTTGATAAATTATAATTTCGTTGCTTTATTCTTCAGACATAGATTGATAGACAAACAGTAAACTTTGAAACACGCTATCAATATGTGCGCTCTCAATATCTCATAAACACATACTCCACGTCCACCCTCTACAAAATTGTTCTGTATGAATGAACCACTATAAACATAACAGGCAAAAAACTTGCATAACATTTTTTTCTCAGACGACCCACCGTTTAATTAAAGGACTCCGTGACTGATGGCCACCCTCTAATAAATTTGGCGCGTTCCGTTTCGCGAATTGATGGTGTGAATTCTATCAATCACTTAAAAGTGTTCGCCTCCAATTTTGTATTTAAAGTCTGTGTCTTAAGGTTTGTTTTGCTTTTACGATTTGTAGATGAATTTGTTAGGTTGACGATTGATGTTTTGAGGAGAGCAATAATATTTTGAATGAATGATGATATATTTAGTGCAAACTGTTATTGATTCAAATGACCTGATTGATGAAGAAGGTCGCCTTGTCTACAGTACCAGAAGTCACGGGTTCAAATTTTAGTAGATAACTAAATTAAAGTGCATTGACAGTCCTACTATATTTAATAAAAAATTAAGGTAACTTTTATTTAAGGGCTGTTTCCACTCATTCGAGTTTTTCGGCAATTCGTGCACTTTTCCTCAATAGTCCTGAATCTAGAATTTAAATCTAATTATAATGAAAAATAATCTAATAATATGACAAATTTATGTTTTATTTGAATTGAAACTTTTGTGATTTTATTCAATGAGTAATGTGGTAATTTTATTATGACATGTAACCAAGTACTAATTTTAATCAATTAAGACTCAATTGTAAAACCATGTTATTGAATAAATGATATAAAGATATGATATCTTATATTTTTCAAAATTATTTCAACATTACAAGAAACTCCCAATCTAGAGAAAATAACCTAGACAAAATAAATAAAGTAGTGGGTTGCGTATAGATATCATCACCTCCAGAAAAAATAAACCAGTCTGAAATATCAACCTTATAGCAGGTTCAGTGTGAAGGCCATTGTGATTACAGAGCCTATTAACTTCTCATGACCTCAGAATATACACAATTACACACACAGACCTACCAGGAACAGACCTAATATATCAAGTGGCAATAGTCGCCAATAACAGCTGTAATCTAACACGAATTGACTAGGTGGTAGGCCAGTGTGTAGGGTCGTATGGGTAGGTGTACCGACCACCGCCTTTCCTATTTGAAACAAGAAAGAAAGAAAAACTATTTCATTTCATAGACCACAAAGAAGCATTTTTAAATCGTCAAAAACACATGTTTATAACTATCACAAATAATATATTAACTAACAACATCGTAGTCTCTGTCTGTCTGTCATGACAGACAGACAGAGACTACGATGTTGTTAGTTACGATGAGTTACGATCTCAATTTACACCGGTTCCAAAAGTTGAACTACCGAGAAGATTCCGGCAACAAACTCGTGTAGTCACTCTTTTCAAATATTAAATTACAATGTTTGTAGTTAACTTTTAGCAGTGCAGTGCCGCCCAGCGAAAAAAAAAACAAAATAAAATCAGATTTAAATTTCAACCGTAAAAAGTCCTCTGTGTTTCAGATTGAGGAGAAAGGTGGCCAGTGTAATTACTAGGCATTTCATCATAGGCCTCAGGATGACAACGGTGCGTAGCTTACTACGTTCGTTATAGAAGCGGATTGCAACACTCGACGTGCTGTCGTCTAAAGAAGGTAAACAAAGTATCTTTGCAAGCAAGTTTGCTTCAAATTATATCATATTTCTAAAGATAATTAGTACTAAATACTTACCAGATTGTTAAGATCAACACCAGAGACATCGCACCCGTAGACTTACACGACCCCCATAATACCTTATTCATAACACCTATTTACTTACTTTTTGAAGTCTAACAGGAAACAAAAATACTGGGCTCATTCTCTAACTAATTTGAAAATATAATGACGTGTTGCAGTGAATGGTTGAATTAAACACTTTTATAACTGTGAATATATTAATTTATTAAGTTTCAATGAAGTCTATAAATAATAGGCTTTTTCTATCAATAAGTGTACTATTTCTTAAATTACTTCTACATAAATATAATACTAGAATAATACGTTTTACTCTGAGAGTCGTTCGCAGGTTTAGTAACTTATATGTGCTTTTTCCTTTTTCCTCTTGTCTTTAATATCTAAATCTATTGTGAAGAAAGGAACAATGCAAGCTTGCTGTGACAATTTTCATAAAGTTCTTTAAAAATAATACAGCCCCAATGATTTACATATTTCTTCGTCTAATTTAGTTACCATACACATGATATAAATCTCAGGATATATCCCGTTTCGGTTATTTTATCCGTGATACCTACGAGGGTGACACAAAAAGTTTTTAGAACTGGTTAATATAATAAAAAAATAAGTTTAAATTTTAAAAATGGAATTATTTGCCAATATTCTTGAGTATGTATTGCATTCATTTGTCATTTGTTATACGATTTGGCACCCGATTGAAAATTATCTTAGTCGCGTCAACAAGAATTTAACGCGTCAAAATTTTCGTGAAATGATTTTTATGACTGCCGATGTCATTTAAGTCAACAAGAAAGTTATGATAGACTTCGTTTGGCCTTGCATGATGGAGCATCATCTCGAGCTACTGTGTACAACTGGTTTAATGAGTTAAAACGTTGCCGCACTAATCTTACCGAGGGTCGGCCTTCTAATGCCATCAGTATTGTGCGGCGTATGGTGTGACTGACAAAAGAGTGACATATCAGCAGATTTGGACAAGCAAGGATCAGTACGAGTCCAGTGCACAAATTTCTCCATGAACAGTTAGCGGTCAGGAAGCTTTGTGCCCGGTGGAAACCCTATAATTTGACCGAGGCCCAAAAACTCCGGCGTGTTGATTGGTACCATGAAATGGTTCAAAGATTTTTTGGAAGTGACTTAAATTCTGTGTTCGATATACCTGAGGGTCACGAAAGCTGGATTTACTGTTATGATCCCAAAACCAAAAGACAGTCTGCTCAGTGGTTTGATTTTAGAGGAAAACGTTTTATGGACGCCAAGGTAGCAGTGGCTGCGTTTTAAAAGGTTGTCGAAGAGACCCCCAAGGAAGTGTGGGCAAAGTGCCTTCTCAGTGGTTCCCCGGATGCAGCGATGTATTGATGTGAATGGACACTAATTTTGAAAAAAGTTTAAGACTTTTCTATTAACTTTCAGTTTGACCCTCGTATTCCAAAACATAATAGTAATAGAAAATACAAATAAACAAAAATATCTCAATAACTGTCTCATTCTGATTTGATGTAGATTAACTGTAGTGAATAAACCACAGCTTGAAGACTTAAAAAGTCTAATAGCAACTTTCAGAGTAAAAAGCACACAAGTAAAATTTCCCTAAAAAGTAAATCACACGAAGCTCTCTGGGAACTCGTAATCTATGCTTTTTGACTTTTGAAAAGCGACTACGCAATCTACTGGCACTTTCTGGTACGACACTTTCTTGCTTCCCTCGCAATCCATACTTTTTGCTTTAGCGCTATTTATCAAAACGCTCCGCCTTAAAGAATGACTTCTATTTGAATCTAAATCAAGATCTCTAATATTTTGAATATCGGAATGACCAATAAATCTTACAGCGTCGCTCCTAGAATCCGCGCGCTTTTTTCTTATATCTACTTCTGATATATCCATATGACCTTCGCTCCGCATTCTGTTCACTCGCACTTCTTTGGGGTTAGTGCAGACAGGCGCTGATTGCTGTCTTACAAATGCTTTCTTACGAAATATTTTCTCGAAAAATCCTTTCGATTCAACAGTATTTGCGTCAGCGTCTTTATTTTCTGACTCTGTGTCGCTTTTGTCTAAGCTGCCTCTGTGGCTAAATAATTTCTTTAAACTATTCGTGGTCCTCGATAAACTACTACTAGTTGTCGATCCATTTGTTACTGTTCTCTTTGCACGCTTATTCTTTTTAATCACCTTTCTTTTATAACAAATACAGACTCTACAAAAGCCTAAACGGAATTTCGATGACATTAAATTATAGAGAATAGGGTTAATAGCCGAGTTAATATACAGCATTACTCTTGAGAAGTATAAAATGTTATACCACTTCTCCGGAGTAATTTCCGCCGGTAACTCGGACGGAGCTATAATAATCCAGAGAGTTAACACTCTGTAAGGCATTAAGCATAGAAAGAAACACAGAACAACAGTTCCGAGCATTAATATCACTTGTTTACGAGCTCTCGCGTTGTATGGATCAACGGTTTTGTTCATAACAACTTTGGAGGCGGCACTAATAAGGTTTTTGGCGATGATGCTGTAGAGTACTATTAGGATTATAAGAGGTAGGGCGTAGAGGATGATAATGATTGCGATGAAGAAGCTGATTTGCCAAATGGTGACGGCTTGCGTGAAGCATTGTGCGAACTCCGTCCCATCTTCTCTTGACACAGTTTGGTGCTCTGCGATTGCCAGGATCGGACTGAAATAGAAGAAATTAGAACATTGAAGTGCTATTTACAGACATATAAGAAACTGTGACAGATATAATAGAACTACAGATGAAGAACACTAAAGTAATTAAAACGTAAAAAAAAGAATTACTACGCTAAGAAATTAACATCTGAAATCGACGAAATAAAAGTGCTGAAGATACAGTGTACGAAAATGCTTCTAATTTCTAAGCCTGTAGAAACTGTATGACGCAAACTACCCCTTCGTAAGATTATTAACCCCAGTAGAGTAATTTATTAAATATGAACTTAAAACTTGAAACAAAGTAGATCATCAATATATTAGATCAATGTTTAGGTAGAATTTTACTAGCTAATAAATTTCACAAGGAAATTTCCTTGTAAACAACTTATCTCATAAAGGTAAACTTTTGTGAAGGTTACGTTTTAGTTACCAACAAAGAAAATTAACAGGCAGGTAAAAAAGTTTCATGCTTTAGTAAAATTTACATAATTAGGTCAAAATATAGGAAGGTATGTGCAATTATGAACTTACAACCAAAACATTAAAAGCAGTTACAAATAAAAACATATACTGAACAGTGCAACACAAAGCACAAAAGCAGTGTTTACCAACAAACAGACAGTCACACAATAAGAGAAACGTACGGTATCTGTTGCTAAGAATGTGGCAAATGATTTTCAAACAATCGATTAAGAATGAAAAACCCAGATTATTGCTTCGCCCAAAAACAGAATTGTTAAGTTTCTTGATCAATTAACTTTAGATAAATAACACTATTACCTTTTGAATTTCATAATTTGTTAAGATGTAATTAATATTTAAAGCGCCCTAGGACTATAATTTTGTTCAAACAACGAAGAGTAACTTAAACGTCAATCTCATTCGTCTATCGGTATTAACTAAAAATAAAATATTCTTCAAAAAATAGTGTAGAAAAATATTTTTTACGTTGTCCTCTGTCTAAAGTACAAATACCGTACGCTTTGGAAGCTTTTCTACAGTTTAGCTGTCATTAGTATAAAATGTAAGCTATAATTGTACAAACCTTGCTAAAACATTATTTGTTGTCGCTTGCAGTCCAGAATGCAGTTTTAATATTTTTTAAAATAATATAACAGTTATTTTATATGCCTCAAAAAGTTTCATTTTTTAGTAGGTATGAGAAACGGAAATGTTTAAAAATACGCTTGGGGCTTATTTCTTTCAGAAAGATTTTGAAATATTTTTCTAAAGATCAGGGCTGTAGGTAGACCAGTTTCCACCATTTAAATAAGTGCATTCAGAATTTCAGATCTCGCAATCTCCGGTGTGAAAAGCTTCCCCGACGAATTTTTCGAAGATGAACGTTTCGCTGACGAATCTAAAGCTACTTGAAATATTCCATGGAAAAAATTGGCATTACTGCTACTTGAAATAATTCAATTGAAAATATTGGCTTTAATAATAGGTTCATGATTATTTTTTATGACCAAGGGCAGTCTGATATTTTGTCTGATATTTTCAGAGTGGACTTTAGATTTGTAGACGCGATAGCTATACATACTTACTTATTCGTTAAACTAAATTGTAAGCAGAATTGAGTAGGGCATGTGCAAGAAATTGTCTAAACCATTTGCACAATTGAGTCCTGTATAGTCCGAATACTATAAAAATCACACGTCACTGTTAAATGACTAAATTTTGTCGTCCACCCAACCGAACAATTATTAATAGAGCGCTCTAGTGAAACTAAGATTTTGTACCACAACACCATGAGTCATAAAATCAGCTAGACATAGTTACCGTTACTGCCGAATCACGGAAGAGTTTAACACCATAACTGATTTCGACTATCGATCTTAGCGGATCTGCTTTCGAGATGAAAACATGCGATTTCTCAACTGTACTTCTCATTTCCTGGTTCATTTGTTTTAAGAGATAGGTGTTCACTACGCTTTCTCTGAATGAGTGAACTCCTTGTCATAGATAAATAGATAGAAATTCTTTACTTTCATATTTATATAAACAAAACATAGATAAAACAAACAAATAATATTCAGACAGGTTGCCTAGTTTAAATTCGAATTTTACTTTTACACGCAACATATAGAACTGATTTCCTTTTTAAAGTATTTGAAAAGGATTAAACTTATAGGAGAATTATGATAAACATATTTGAATATTGGTGACTAAACTAACCCGAACCTTGTTTATTCAATAAAGAATGCAAGCTTGTATGAATGAGCGAGAACACGCAAACAATATGGCGGGAGATTTGTCGTCACGGTGCCATCTATTATTCAAAAACTAAAACCAAAGTCACGAACGTCAAAAAAGTTACACAGACTTAGAAGGTGTATAAAACAAAACTGTTAGGTACAAGATGATCCACAATACGCCAAGTCGTTAAACGTTAGTCTAGTTTAATTAACTATCGGCATGGGCATTTTATTGGAAGCCGGTGTTTAATCAACTGGCTAGGCATCTAATTAAGGAGTGAATTTAACCAAATGGCGGCGACATATGCCTCCATCAGCTCCCGCCACTTAGCCCAATTTTGTGCTATCTGTCTCCAAGTTAATATTATTGGATGCAGCCTGCAGGTCAGGGCAGGGCTCGTAAAATTAAGAGGTACTTAGTTTTAGCGGTATAGTGCCGAAGATTTATCTGATGTAACCTTTACATCACGACTGACCCATCGTACCACCGACTATACCCCCAGTGGTACGGTGGGTAATTATTTTTCCCTACGATACCATCGTAGTGTGGAGACACGGATTGCGATTACAATGGTGTAATCTTGGGTAAATTTGGGGAGAAGTAATCTGTAATAGAGGAGAGGAGAGGAGAGGAGGGAGGAGCTCGGTGGCGTATTGGTTTGAGCGCTCTGGTTTCGAATACGAAAACAAAGCAACTTTCGCCATGGTCGACCCTGGGATGGGATGGAACCAAAATTTATAATCTCGAGCTCCTCCGTGCTTCGGAAGGCACGTTAAGCCGTTGGTCCCGGTTGTTACTACAACCGCTTTTACCCACCAACCCGCATTAGGCCAGCGTGGTGGTGTTATGGCCCAAACTCCTCATGTGTTTCTTCCATGTAGGAAGGCCTGTGCCCAGCAGTGGGACGTATATAGGCTGGTGATGATGATGATGAATCTGTAATAATGTTTCACGTTTTGGTCTCAGAATAAGGAAGAATTCGTGTTTTGTTAAGTTTTTTTTTATTGTAAATGATACTAACTATACTCTATTCTATAAGGATTCTGTACCAAGACGCCTACTATCGCCCTTCGTCAACTTTTCTATTGTTTCAAGCAATCGGTATCACCATGCCTACTTTATAGAACCTTCATACATAAGATGGTACGACGTATGGTCGGTGGTACGGTGGGTCAGAAATGCCTTTACATAATGGTTAAATGAAGAAAGTAACTTTGTCGGGCTGTCAGCTGCTTCTTTAGTTTTCACTCCTATAAAGATGAATTGACTTAAATAAAATTTGGCATAGGGATGAATAAGATAGCCTAAGTCCTTTCTCAGTTTGTAACTGAGAAAGGACTTAGGCTATCTTTTGATGCCATAGCCAATCACCCCGTGGGTAGAGCCGCAACCACTATTTTGTTGTACCGTGTGGAGTTCATAGAAATGTTATAAATAAAATTATTAAATGAGTTATATTATTTCACAGATGCAAAATATTTGCATGAATTAGTTTGTAGAAAATTTTGTAGAAATTTCTAACAAAAAACCGTTATTTTTTACAATTTTTTGCATTAATTTAAAAATTGCTTAATAAATCGCCCACTTCGCGTACTTTAGTCTGAACTTTAATTTATTTTACATTGTTTTTTCTTTCTAACAGTGCAAATTTCATGCCAATACCTTATTCATTTCGTTTTCTATCAACTGTTAATGAATGGTACTTCAACATACAAGTTATTACTTTCCTGTGGCAAGTTCATTTGTGAAAACGATAGGATTATGGTATTGACATGAAATTTACACTGTTAAAAAGGAAAAACGACGTAGAATAAATTAAAGTTAACAGAAAGGTATGCAAAGTGGGAATTTTATTAAGCAATTTTTAAATTTATGCAAAAATCTATAAAAAATAACCGGTTTTTTGTAAGGAGTCCAACATTTTTTTTAATTCAGTGTAGTTTTTTTTACAAAATTTTAATTTTATGAAGACGCCCTATATTACCAATCATAAAACAGTTTGATTCATCGCGATAGATCAATTATTTTAAAAGTTACACCGGGGTAATTTCAACATCAAAAAATTTAAAAAATCGATAAAAAATTAAATAACCAATATAATTTATAAATATTTTTTTTGTCGATAAAATTAGCCATAGTATCCCCCATTTTCGTTTGTGCACTTTACCCAGACTCACACTGTATAATTTTGTACTGTCGTAACACACAAAAGTAAAATTCACGCCTTTGTAAATTATTAAAATAAAATTGACAACGGATGAATGATTTTTTACTCGTTTCTTTGTCGGAATTCTTTGCCATCACATGTGTTCCCTCTTTCCTATAAAATGGGTTCCTTCAAAAGAGGCGTGAAACGGTACCTTATGGTCCGGCAAGGTGGAGACGGCTAGAACAGTGTGTTTCAAGCTGCACTAGCTGTCTCCGCATATGGACTCTTCTTACCGCTTCATATCAGGTGGTGTTGAGTCATTTGCTGAGCTTTGTATAAAAAGAAATATATCAGGGCCGAAAATACACTGAATTATGGGAGAATAAAATAAGGTTCAAGTTTAAGTCACTATAAAATTGGACAGCACAATGCACAGAGCGGTGCGAACAAACGCCATTATTTACTTTATTTAGTGACCAGTATCTTGGACTGGTCAGTGACCCTGGCTACAATTGAACACTAGAGGTGCCGAAACCAGTGATGTTACCGGCTTGAGTCTTTGAGTCCTATTTCGGAACATTTGATTATTTTATACAGGCCTCATTGCACTAGTCAGATTCAGAGTTTAGCAGAGTGATTCCCTAACAGAAATATTCGACATCGAGCTTGACGACTGACAAGACAACGAGCTGCCATTGATTGCGTAAGCGTATTCACTTTTGTCTACGTCGATCTCGTGGCTCTGTATGTTTGTCGCTGTTTAGGATATAAGACATGTCCTAGAAAAATGTATCGCAGCATTTGAAGTTCAATATTTGATTGACTTTTACTTAAAGTTATTAAAATAAACAACTTTTTAGTTCCAGCTCACGCCGTGCTCGTCGTCGGATCGCTAGTGCTCCAATGGTTGTCAAATGGTTGTCAAACAAACGCGAAAAGGTATGACAGCGCTGCCTACAGCCACGAATTCAAGGCTGCTGACTTAGGAGAATCGCATGGCTTAATTTTACGATCGTAAAATAGCGAATTTGAGTCTTAATAATAAGTATATTTCCCTTCTTAAAGGGTCGAGAGTTGTTGCACAACATACACACACACTTGCTGCACTTGTTATTACAATGAATATCCTGTACATACTGGCAGCTGTTATTTTGTTATCTGTAAATGATAAACAACACAAATAACATAGACTAAATAGACTGAGCAGTAACTTGAGCACGCTAGGTATATACAATATATTTAATACAATTCGAGTCATTTATATACAAAAGGGTCTTCATGTCAAGACTCGGGCACAGAGTACACTTACTCGGGGATTCTAGTCCTTCACAACACTATCCACATCCAAATAAGGCCTTATGAAGAGCTTTGTGGCTTGCGCTTTCATAAAACAATCCCAAAGGAAAGGAAATTGGCCGCGATATTATCACGATATATATAATCGCAAAAAAACAGAAAAACAAGTGTTAAAACCTATTTTGGTAAGTTTTTATTTCTTTAACGTTTTTGTAAAGTCAGTGTCGATAAATTCAACAAACATATAAATCTTTTTTTAACCCCCGACGAAAAACGAGGAGTATTACAAGTTTGACGTGTCGGTCTATGTATCTGTATATCTGTATGTCTGTCTGTGGCATCGTAACTCATAAACGAATGGACCGATTTTGTTTCTGTTTTTTTTTATTGAAAACTGACGTTATCAGGATAGTTCTTAGCTATAATTTATGAAGATCATTTTAGGCCTTTGATGACTATCAGCTCATTTTCTACCTGTTAAAAGTGTTTTACTAAGTTTCACAGATCCCATTGATTTGAAATTTGGTGTACTGTTACTTCGGTGACATTCCCATGACATACTAATCTTGAGCTGATCCCATTCCATTAAAAAAGTTTCATTCTTCAGAAACTTACAGCAAATGTAGAGCGTTAGGGCTCATAAGAATAGTCTCAATAAGATGGTGTTAGATAAATAATAAATGAGGCCGGGGGTTCCTTTTTTCAACTTTATATTTTTTCTGTTTTTATTAATTTTAAGGTAGGTACATTCGCGTCAATAACGCGTTTCTCACACAAGCTTCTTACACTCGTCCATGGTTGGATTATAATGGACTATTTCTACGCTGGATAGGATTTGATAGTATAGACATAGAAAAAATACATGATACTTATATACCAGAGACTTTATTTTTATGGTACTTGTTTACCCACAAGTTTTCGATGACTTTGTTCAAACGTATAGTATTTTTATGCTGAATAGTGTATCTTATAATGTGTTACTTGAAATATTGACAAATTATTAGAAAAGCTGGGGTAATTCATAATGTTACCAACAGCATTATATTGGCAAAGTGAGGTCTTTTATTCGTAGGTTGCTTTACATGATATTGGGATTTTTTTTTAATTATGACTTGTTCAGGCTATCAATCAAAATGTAAGTTGATAATAAGTGTTTATTTTTAAAATTTGTTAACGGGGGTCGTATTTTATTCTAATGTAATTACAGGGCACTGGGCACATCAGTTCTATTTTTGTACTGAATTTATAAATACTTCTTATTTGATTTTGAATATGATTTGAAAGAATAGAGCTTAAAAAAAATTAAAGTAATAAATGACTAACGAGGAACAGAAAATATTTTGATGGAAAAAGATGACCTGGAATCGACTTACGAATTGGCTGCTTTTCCTCCAGATCTGAGTATATATATAGAATAGCTATAGAATAGTATATATATATATATAGATAGCGGTTGAATACGTTATCGCGAAATATTCCTGTTAGTTAGAAGTTATTGCTTGTTGAAGTGATGACTATTGGGATAACAACGATGATAGCCAGCCCTTTACAAAAACATTCTAGGGAACACTCGGGTCCTGAACCACAGTCGTAAATGTGATAGTTTCTATGAAAGTATTGCTTTGATAGACGTTAATTTGAAAAGGCGCAGAGAAAACTTAATAAAAGAAGTAAAACAGTTAGGCCTAGTACATACTATATTTGAAATGGTATTGACATTCCATACCTTTCTGTGAATTTTATTATGGAATAGTTGGTGTCGACCTAGTAGATTATGACAGCAATATTGCAGCATACAGATGCGCAATTTGGAGCAATATTAGTGGGGACAACTTATATGGGACATGACCTATTGCTAATGTATGGTGGCTGCACATTCAGTCAGACCCATGGCAAAATAGATCAGCTTCACTTCCGTCGAACTATCACGAGTTATTGCTTGAAGTATGTTGAGCACCAAGATATGACGAAAATCGTTATTTGCAGTTCCCAGAGTAGCAGTGGATGTCACATTCCCCAGAGACTGCGTAAGCAACTCAAATGCGTAAGTTGTAAATAGTGCAAAAAAATGCATAAATTGCTTCTAAAGATCACACTTGAGCCCCTTATTTACCCGTCAAGCATCAGATTCCCGGCATAATTGATTTTCACAATTTTCAATTGTCATAATTATCCCTCCGATGGGTAATAACGCCGCTTGAGAGATAAAAGCTCATGTTATTTATTCGATAAAGCTTTGCTTCTCTTTTGATTGTATTTGGGTCTAAATGGGTTACATACTCTCTCAAAGCTTTCGAGGAGATCTATGAGCAATAGACGCAGTGGCTGATTTAAAAGAATTTATTAATTGTAACTTCTGTGTGTTGTTGTTTAAATAAAAATGTTCCAGTATATCAATTTATAGTTTATTTTAAATCCCACTTAGTTTTTATATAATTACTAATTTAATTTGCACGCAAGCACTTAGGCACTAGATACATTAGTTTTTAATAAGGCAGTACTAGGGATGTACCCTAGTCAACTTATCTATAGGGATGCGACATCTTACATTCATCACATCCCTCTTCTCTACATGTTAAATTAAATACTAGACATAATCTTGCAGATATGTGGGAGTTCTTATTATACGTCCACTACGTGACATCTTTTGTGTAGGCATAGGAACTTCCACATTATTCTTTGAGGCTTCTTCAATATCATCATCATCAAATGATTTACACATACTAAAAGCTCTGTTATTGGCCCCTTTATATATGTGATATCTATTTCTAATTACAGTTTGATAATTTTGTAACATAACCTTATATGATCTATTTTCTCCTATATCTACAATTTTCCCAGGAATCAACTTATTACTATTTTTATCTTTAACAAACACATTTTCCCCTATATAGTACTTTATTTCCTTTCCTTTATTTCTCTTATCATGATAATACTTATATTTATTATCATCTTTTACAAAACTTTTTATCTCCTTATATTTATTAATATTATATTTTTTAGTAGGTAATGTAGAATTTATTTGTCTTCCTAACATTAATTCATTAGGAGATTTTAATTTACAATCAATTGGTAGGTTCCTATACTCTAAAATCGCCATATCAATATCCTTCCTATCTAGAATACATTTTTTTAATAATTTCTTTAATGTTTGAATATGCCGTTCAGCCATTCCATTAGACCTTGCATAATAAGGTGATGATGTAACATGTTTAAAACCCCATTCACAACAAAAGTTTTTGAATAATATACAGTTATACTGTGACCCATTGTCTGAATAAACTAATTTAGGTATACCCCATCTCGAAAAAATTGATTTTAATGACTTAATATGACTTTCTGCAGACTGATCTCTCATTTCTATTATATCAACATACTTAGTAAGATAATCAACAACAAGTAGATAAATTTTATTATTTAGGAAAAACATGTCAGTACCTACCACCTCCCAAGGACAACTAGGTACTTCTCTCAGTTGTAAAGATTCATAGGAATGACTTTTTTGGAATCTTAAACATGTATCACAATTATTGACCATGTCATCAATTTCTTTGTTCATGAATGGCCAAAACAGAAGTCCTCTTATCCTATTTTTACACTTTTCACTACCCATATGATTATAATGAACCTTATTCAACATGTCTCTGCGTAGTGACTTTGGTACTAATAGTGCTGAATCTTTGAATATTAGTTTGTTAACAATATAGAGATTATCTTTTATATTAAAATAATATTTTAAATTATTAGGTATATTTTTATAAATAGGCCATGAATTTTGTAAGTATGAAATTAATAATTTACATTCATCATCTTGTTCTGTTTCTTTTTTAAACATTTCTAACATTTTTTCACTAATATTCAAATTTTCCACTATCATACAAACATGTAATTCAATTTTTTTTATCAATGTCTTTATTACAAATGTTGTCCTCAACATAAGAACGTGACAATGCGTCTGCTACTAACAGTTCTTTACCAGGTCTATAAGTAATATTTAAGTCATATCCTTGCAATCTCATTTTAAGTTTCTGAAGTCTCAATGGTATTTCATTCATAGATTTTTTAAATATTTGTTCTAAGGGCTTATGATCAGTTTCAATCACTACAGACTTGCCATAGATATATTGGTGAAATTTCTCACATGCATACACAATCGCTAAAAGTTCTTTCTCTATCTGAGCCCATGATTTTTGAGACTCTGTTAATGCTTTTGATGCATAGGCTACAGGTATATGATATTGTAATAAGACTGCACCTAACCCTGTACTGCTGCTGTCTACTGACAATGTTATTGGTGAATTTATATTAAAATATAGTTTAAAACTGGCTCTGATGTTAAAAATTTTTTAAGTTTCTGAAAATCTTGTTCTTGTTTACTACCCCATACAAATAACATATTTTTTTTTAGTATTTCCCGGAATGAGTAAGTAATATCTGATAGATTTGGTATAAATTTAGATACATAAGTGACAATTCCTAGAATAGTTTGCAATTCGTTTTTAGTTTTTGGCTGTTTCATTTCTATTATGGCTCTTATCTTCTCGGGGTCTGGTTTAATACCTTTGCTGGTGAGTATGTGACCTACATATTTAACTTCAGAGACTGCAAATTTGCACTTATCTCTATTGAATTTTACCCCAGCCGATCTGGCTCTATCAAGTACTTTTTGTAGTCTAATATTATGCTGTTCTAATGATTCACCCCATACAATCAATTCATCGACATACTGTTCTACCCCTTCTAGTCCTTTAAATATTTCAGCAAAACATTTACTAAATACCTCAGGTGCTGAATTAAGTCCAAACGGTAATCTTTTGTAACAATAACGTCCAAAATTTCCTGCATTAAAAGTAGTGTATAATTGACTCTCTTTTGATAATTTTACCATAAAAAATCCTTTAGAAGCATCTAATACTGAAAATATTTGAGCATTAGGCATTTTAGCCACAAGCTCTTCAAATGTTTTCATTCTGTATCTTTCCCTTATTATGTATTTATTTAAGTTCTGTGGATCTAGACAAATTCTTATATTTTTATCACTTTTCTTAGTTACTACCATAGAATTCACCCATTCAGTAGGCTCATTTACCTTTTTAATCACACCTAATTTTTCCATTTTGTCTAATTCTATCTTTACTTTGCTTTCTAATCTAAAGGGAATTTTTCTTGATTTCTCTACTACCGGTATATAATTATCTCTTAATTTAATACTATATGTATAATCTATTTTTCCCAAGCCTTGAAATAAATCTTGGTAGTGATGTAAAAAATTTATACTTAGGCAATCTATTTTATTTACCTGCAACAGTCCTTATTTTATGGCCGTACTATAGCTAATTATACACTCAGTTTTAAAGTTTACCACATAAAATTTAGAATTTACTGTGCAATTTCCATGTGAAATATTCACTTGACAAAATCCTACAATATGAATATTAGACCCATCAAAATTTCTTAATGAAATATTACTACATTTATTTATTTTCAAATTTAATTTTTGTACAGTATTCATATTTATTATGTCGACATGAGAACCTGTGTCTACTTTAAATGTAATTGTTACCTTATTAATTTTAGCTTCTATGAACCAGTCCTTGTTGATAATACCCACTTGTTGTATTGAATCTATATGAAAATCATCTTCTTTTAACTCTGTACTATTAATCACTGCACACCTATTACGACACATTGCACTAAAATGGTTATATTTACCACACTTTAAACACTTTTTATTGAAAGCTGGACACTTCCCATATGTATGCTGTTTGCCACATTTGCTGCATACTCGCTGATTGAAAGATTTTTTGTTTGCTTTATTTTGACTATATTTATTATTAGTATTTTCATTGGTAGCATATATATTTTTCTCAAATTTATTTGTATATCTTTTTACTGCACCCACTTCTATATTCAGTTCCTTTATTTGATTTTGTGCCACTTCAGCGGCTTTGCAAGTACATATACATTTATCTAATGTTAGGTCGGTTACCCTTAATAGTTTCTCTTTTAGTCCAATTTCCCGTAGTCCCATGATAATTTGATCACGAATCAGGCTATTTTTCAGGTTATCAAAATTGCAATCTTTACTCAGCATTCTCAAACTGGTGACGAATTCATCTATATTCTCGCCTTCCTTTTGCTTTCTACTAAAGAATAAGTGACGGTTGTAAGTTTCATTTTCTGGGGGACTACAGTGTAGTTGTAGTTTTTTAAAAGTGGCATCATATGTGAGGTTATCTTTATCTTCGAATGTGTTGTAAATTTGCAAACCTTCATCTCCTATACAATGTAATAATAACGCTTTCTTTTGTTCCGTCGTCAGTTTCTTGTCAGCTCCACTAGCCGTATAGTATAGTTGGTATTTTTGACTCCAATCTTGAAAATTGCTTTTCACATTGCCTGTTAGTTGCAATGGCGGTGGAGGCCGTAGTAAATCCATTTTTATTGTTCAAATCCGCAGCGCCATGTAACTTCTGTGTGTTGTTGTTTAAATAAAAATGTTCCAGTATATCAATTTATAGTTTATTTTAAATCCCACTTAGTTTTTATATAATTACTAATTTAATTTGCACGCAAGCACTTAGGCACTAGATACATTAGTTTTTAATAAGGCAGTACTAGGGATGTACCCTAGTCAACTTATCTATAGGGATGCGACATCTTACATTCATCAAACATATTAATTATACAATTTATTGAGGGCGAAAACGCTTCGTACAAACGAAGCGTTTGGAAACGTTCACAAACCTATATCTGACATTACGATTTTACGAACTTGCGCTGTCTATTCCAATAAACGTCTGTGAAAGTCGATGTGTATTGGCCGTATTGAGGGAATACGGGAATGCATTGTGTTGCTGCACGTACTTGGTACGGTGACATGGAATTTCAATTGTGCATTGTTTAGACTATAGAATAAACTAGAATATTCTAGGAGTATTGGGTTCTTCAATTGTTTTGGTAGGGACTTTTTCAGGGAACGATTTTGCGTCGCGTTATTTCTGTTTCCAAAAACGAATGCAAACAATAACATTGTAAAAGGCAACATTGGGTTGCAGATTATTTTTCACTGACTTATTTAATTTTTAAGTACTTTTAAAAGGGGAACACTAAAGTGAGAAACTTTAAAATACTTACTTGTACACTAAAATGACTTGTTGCACAATAAAGAGGTGCAAGAACGATTTTTTCCTAGTTATTATTTTTGTTAGTTGGATGACGTTAGTGCGATGTTTACTTAAATCCTTGGTTAAATACAACCCTTATTAAAATAAATAAAAGAAACTGCACATGATCGTTAATTTTTTGTACAAATTCTTTTTTTTACAATTCTGCTCCACAGAGACAGTCAATGGCCCTGGTGGTTCTGGTGAACAAATGCTAAGTCTAAATTTAAGTTCAGTGCATTTCTTTCTATCAAAAGGAATACGAAAAGGATAGCTGTCATATGATTTGACATTTAGAAATGTGCGTTCAATTTTCGACCTTATTGAACGTGATAAAATGTAGTGTTTAGGAGGCACCTCCGTACATGCCGTCTAAAATTGTCTATGGTTTCTATGAAATCTATCAAAATTTAAGTGACAGCTCTAAACAGATTCTTGCTATCTTTTTTCTATTACTTATTGCGAGAAAGAGATATACTGTTCTTAAATTTAGAATTAAAGTGTGTTCCCAGAATTAGGCCCAATAAGAGTGACTTTTAAATAGTTCTTTACTTTAATTGATAGCACTAAAACAAATCGATGCAATGGAATAAGGGTTGCAGTGATTAAGTGATTATATAAAATTCTTTGTGGTATGCAATACAGCGTTTTTCAATTAGGTACGTCCTATTCCAAATTAAGTTTCGCGGGAGTCTGGTGGTGTTATGAAAGTTGGATGACGCAGGTCTTTTAATAACAGTCAGCTCAGTTGCGACGAGAACTATTGTCCAATACAATGAGATATTTTATATGAAGTAACGGTTCTTGTCAGTTTTAAGAAGACCATAATTTAGGTATATTTTTGATATTACCGTGTAATATGCCTTAATATTATATGGCACAGTAGGTAATAATCTAAGTAATATAGTCATATTGTTGTACCTACTAAGGTATTATGTTAAAGTGACCTTCTTGGTCTTCGAAGGTCGCCGACATAGCCCAAAGAATTGCGAACTTCAAGTGGCAGTGGGCAAGCCACATTGCAAGGAGGACTGACGGCCGTTGGGGCGGAAAGGTCCTCGAGTGGCGGCCGCGTACCGGGCGACGCAGCGTTGGTAGGTTGGTAGGCGGCTTCCCGCCGATGGATGCGGGCAGCGCAGAACCGATCGCTTTAGAGATCTCTGGTCCGAGGTGGGTGGTATCTTCTTTATACTTTATAATAATTCTCATTGAGATGAGCCGCCCGCTACGAGAGGAACGCTGGGCCCAGCGTATCTGGCTTATGGCCCGCCGTCAGCAATCAGTTTTGCGTGTTAGAATCAAGATCATTTAAGTAACCGAATTAAAAATCACCAGCTAATACAGTCCACACATTTAAACACACGTTCATTTCACAAACCCCAGTAAAACCCTTACAAAGATGTTTCATATCCGGCCTGGAATATTTGTACCAAAGAGACATAGGCGCCACGATGAATATTTGGCTGTGTTGCTGTTTTATTTATGAAAATTCTTGGTTAGTACCACGCAACAAAGCAAAAATGGACAATTGAACACTGTTTTGCATATTTTTACCTATTTTTCAGAAGAGTGTAGATACATCTGGCCGGGTCTCCATACATTTTTGGAACATCTCTTTTGAACAAAATTTTTTACTTTATTACAACTACATACTAATAGAACTTGGTTCTCGTCATAATAATATAATACAAAAGGTATTAAAGGATATTTTAACTATAGGCCTTAATTGCTTGAAATAATAGCCACTGTAAGTCTACAGAGTGTCATAGTTAGCTTGGTTTCGCCTGTACACAGCGCTGTTGGTGAGTGGGAACAGAATTCGCTATAAATTGCAGACATTTCTTGTTCTCATTCCGTGCACGAGCTGTGAACTACAATTCAATTGAATTGACTTATTTTTAAAATACGACCTTATTGGGAATTTGAAGAGTTCCAGCACTTAATAAGTACACATTGTTATGTAGTATGTACTACTAAGGTAGCAATTGTAAGGCAGTCTTGTAATAAATATCTGATTGAACGCACGCATTTCATTTGTCACTGGCGACGAGCGGGTTCAAGGCTCATAATTAGTCACTTACGCACGGTACGAGGCGACGCGCGCCGCGAGTTAACATGACGGTTGGTCAAATTCAAGAATTTGATGTTAAAAGTGGCAACTGGACAGTGTACTGTGAACGACTAGAAATGTATTTTGTCGCGAATAATATTGATCAATCGATTAAATTAGCCACATTGATCGCGGTCATGGGGGAAGAAGCATACCAATTGTTGTCTACTTTGGCGAGCCCGGAGCTACCATCTACATTATCTTACGTAGAAGCCGTGACCGTGATGAAAAACCATCTACAGCCCAAGCCTTCAATATTAGCGGAACGCTACCGATTTCGTCAACGGCGGCAGGTAGAAGGCGAAAAAATCGCAGATTATGTGGCGGAATTAAAAAAGCTTGCCAAGACTTGCGATTTCGGTTCCAACCTGGAAGAAAACCTACGAGACCAACTAGTTTGTGGTATCATTAGCGAACAAACGCGGCAAAGGCTATTCGCGGAAGATAGTATTACCTACAACAAGGCGGTCAAACTGGCTACTACATTGGAGGCGGCGGAAAAAAATGCGGGCGCGGTAGATGAGTGTAGTTCTAGTGCAGTAAATATAAATAAAGTTCATTTCCAATATAAGTGTATGGCTTGTGGTGATAATGGCCATAAAACTGAAAACTGCAAATATAAAAATTTTGAGTGCAGTTTTTGTCGTAAAATGGGTCATCTAAGGAGGATGTGTCCGGATTCACCGAAAAATACAAGACAGGAGAAGGTGGAATTAGCTGGGAACCAAGCACGCGGGAATAGCGTGACCTTCAACGGCGGCGGCAGAGGACATCGCAGTAGTCGGGGCTGGCGCACGGGCCCACGTGGCGGTGGACGCGGGGGGCGCGGCCGCAACGCACCGACTTACTGGGTGCAGGACCCACCCGCTGCTGACCGAAGCAATAACAGTGGACAAGTAAACAGTCCGCACTGCTCGGAAGAAGGCAGCGATAGCGGCGATGAAGCTATTTATCAAATGTCGCTAACCAAGTATAAGCCGGTATGTATATCTTTAGCTATCAATAAAATTCACCTAAAGATGGAAATAGACACGGGCTCAGCGTTATCGTGTATAAGTGATAGAATCTATCGACAATATTTTAACAATGTAACCCTGAATCAATGTAAACTGACATTAAAATTTTATGATGGAACAATTATTGAACCATTAGGATATTTAAAAGTGAAAGTAACATACCAAGAGTGTACAAAAATATTGGACTTGTATGTGATAGGCAAAGCTACCACTAATCTGTTAGGTCGACAGTGGCTTTCTGAGTTGAATATTCAAATACCTAATATTTGTGTGAACAGTGTAAACCCGGCCGACAAAAATAAAATAATAAATGAAATTATTTCCAGACATGAATCACTATTTGATGGTACACTGGGTCGATACACGGGAGCGGAGGTGCAGCTGCATGTGCGCGAGGGCGCCGAGCCAACGTTCTGCCGCGCGCGGGCCGTGCCCTATGCGCTGCGCCCGCGCGTCGATGCTGAGCTCGACGCGATGTTGGGGACTGGCGTCATTGAGCCCGTGGAGCGCTCCGACTGGGCCACGCCTATAGTTATAGCTAGTAAAGCGGACGGCGGTATACGCATATGCGCGGATTATAAGGTAACCCTTAACCGAGTTTTATTGGTCGATAGGTACCCGGTTCCGAAAATGGATGACCTCTTTAGTAACCTTAACGGTAACAAATACTTTACAAAACTAGATTTGTCTCAGGCTTACAATCAGCTGGTACTCGATGAACGTTCTCGTACATTTACTGTCATAAATACACACCGGGGACTATTTAAATATAACCGTTTGGTTTACGGGCTGTCTTCAAGCCCAGGTATCTTTCAAAAATTAATGGAAAATCTTTTCAAATGTGTCCCAGACGTGCTGGTGTTCTATGACGATATTTTAATAAAAAGTAAAGATTTAAAATCTCATCTAAATAGCATAGAGCGTGTTATGCAGATTTTAGAGAGTAACGGATTGAGAATTAAAAAGAAAAGATGTGAACTATACCGTTGTCCTTAAGGAACTTACCAAACTCTGCGCTACTGAATGGTGGTCCATTGTCACTAACAATCTGCCTGGGCAATCCAAACCTGGCCCACATTTCTCTTAGCACCTTAATAATGGATGTAGCTGACGTATTACTCATCTTAATTGCTTCGACCCATTTAGAGCAAGCGTCTACAACAATGAAATATTTTAAGCCCCCTATTGGACCTAAAAAATCTAAATGTAATCTAGACCATGGGCGATCTGGCCAGGGCCATTGGCTGGGAGCATGCGCGGGGGGCGCATCGGCCACGCTAGCGCATACTTCACACGCGCGACAAGCCGCTTCTAGCGCCTCATCCATACCTGGCCACCACACGTAGCTTCTAGCCAGTGCCTTGGTTTTAACAATGCCCATATGTGATTGGTGTAGCTCCGATACAACTCTTGTCCTACAAGAGAAGGGAACAACTACTCTATGCCCCCACAAAATACATCCTAACTCGCTATAAAGTTCTTTTTTCCTATTGTAGTAGGGTTTAAGTTCTTTTATATCTACTTCAGTAGGCCAACCGTCTGAAATATAGCTCAATACTCTACTTAGTAAAGGATCAGCAACAGTTTCTCTTTTCAAAACTTTATAGTCTAATAACAACGCTTCGGTTGCAAAATGTAAGTAGGTTTGTTCGGGAAGTTCGTCTTTCGAGGTAATCGTTTCTTCTTTATGAGTTTTAATAAGACGCGATAAAGCATCTGCTGTGTTTTTAACACTACTCACATATTCGATATCGAAATCGTAGGCGGAGAGTTTAATCGCCCACCTTTGAAGACGACTAGCCGCGGTCGTAGGTATACCTACATTAGGGCCGAAAATACTTACTAAAGGTTTGTGATCGGTGCACAGTGTAAATTTTCGCCCGTATAAATATTGATGGAACTTATCTATTGCAAATATAATTGCTAAGGCTTCTTTGTGAATTTGGCTATAATTCCTTTCAGCTGCAGTTAGTGCCCGCGATGCGTAAGCCACCACCCGCTCTGCGCCTGCGGGCCCACGCTGTGCCAATACCGCACCTACGCCTAATGTGCTAGCGTCACATGTCACCACCACGGGCCGAGTTATATCATAGTGCACTAACACGTCCGCACTACACAATACTTTTTTAACTCGCGAGAAGGCCTCATTATGTTTCTTACTCCAAAAGTAATGTCTACCCTACACTGTCTGTCTCTAGATATATTTTTTTTGTATTTGTAGGTTTGAAAAATGGTTGAAATCCATACTAGGACTATAAATGCGAAAGTAACTAAGTCTGTCTGCTCAGTTTTCACTGGGTTAACCAGCCAGGTGTATGTACACTATCTCAAAAAAATCAGGAAGAATCAGCTGAATCCGGAAAAATACTAATATGCCGTTTGCATGAAGGCTCCCAGACTTTTTCTCATACACCACTTTCAAAATTCAGCTGGTTCCGATGGACCCCGTGCTGGTACATTTCTACCATATTTCCAAAACTCGCCAAAAAATGTGTTTTGTTGTCACGCCAACGTAGAACTCCGTCGAGTCTCCCGTGGACCCCTGGGGATCCTTCCGGGAATTTAGTACTATTCGAGCCGTCCACGATGGCTCTTATGCATAATAGGTCGCTAGCATTTTGTCCAGGAGGACAAAAAGCTAGCGACCTATTTGCACAACCCCTCAGGCAGCCCGTAAGTTGGTAACTTCGAAAGAAGACCCCTGTGCCAGACCCGATCGAACGCCTTCGCTACATCTAGGCTAACAGCCAAAGCCTCACCATGACTCTCAATGGCAAGAGCCCAACCTCCTTGAGGAGCTCTGGCAACCTTACTCACCGCAGGAACACGACACTAGAGAAGCAGTGTCATTTGGCTGCGAACTTCTGTAAGGTGGAGGTATTTCACCAGTCGGGCTGCTCCAGTTCGAGTGAATTAACGCTATGCCCTACCTCTCTTAAAACCTTTTAATGAAGTACATCTAAATTCTCTAAACCTATAGTAGTCACTATCGGTTTAGAGAATTTAGAGGATTTAGAGCTTACTCAATCTCTAAATATCATAATAATTACTGGTCAAATATTATTTCCTAAATCTTTGCAACAAAAAATTCACACCCGACATGATGATTTTTAGCAAAAACCTTCAGAACAGAACGGATTTTAATTGCATTCATTTGCATGTCGTTATTTGATAGCGCAGCTGTAGTTTTTTATGTCTATATTTCTGAGCTTTCGCGTCGATATAATATTTTTTTAATGAGACGCTTCGTTTTATGTAAATAAAGTTGAAAATGGGTGAGGGATCACAGAATATTTATTACTCTAAAAGCCTGTCCTTGAAATGACGTATGTACAGACGACAGCATGTGAAGTGTAACAGTTGCACTACTAAAGCCGCCTCTATTATAAACGCAATAAGGGCGGATTCAAGGTCGAACTGGTTGTAGCAGACCTTAGTTGGTGCTAAGGCGAGGGATACTCTTTTCGCCCTACGTGAGTATTTACATATTTGTGGTCGTGGTTGAATAAAAGTCTGAATAACGATCAAATGTTATTATTGGCACTTCACACATACAGTCTAATTTAGGCAATTAATATTACACAAATTACTGAACATAGAATTTAGTATACGACTCCAAATTACAATACGATTACTAATAATTTAACAACCAATGAATGAACCTGACGGGACCCGGTATATAGTGCGAGTTGCCGACCGCGCCGCAGCGCGTGGCTGAACCAATATGCTTGGCTAGCTAGCGCATTCGTGTGACGTCACACTCTTAATCACAGACGGATTGAGGTAGGGCTAATTTACTGTCCCTCCCCACAAAGAAAGGACCTTACAGGTCCAACTGCTCTGTTTAGCGCTGAGAGGTTTAGTGGGTGAGAGCCCCTCCCCCTTCTTCTCCCAGCCACAAAGAGGATAGGCCCCTCAGTGAGAGAAAAAAGGGATACTCTTTATGCCCTTAAGCAGCCTGTCAATATGGCGGCGGATCCTAGCTAACGAAAATTATGTGAACTTTATTGTAATTTTACACAAAATTTCATTACTTCCCTACTCGATTAGATAAATGAGGAGCATTGTCCATAACAAGGTATCCAATATTAGTACCAATACCTGATTTTCATATACCTATTAAGAAGTGAAAATAAATTCATTCAAAAATCAACCTTCCCTTAAAATCATATTTACCTTGAATAATTCTGTAGTTATTTTTGAAACGGTATTCCAGCATTTATTTTCAGATACTGCAACAAAGGACCTCAGAAATGTCATACGAAAGATATGATTCGAAGACATGCAAGCAAAGATAGTATAAAACTGGAATACAAAATGAAGTCTTAGTGTTGTTCTCCATCGATAAATATTTTTATTTAATCGATAAAATTACTTGTTAGTTGCAGTAAGAATAAATTTTTCAGGTGTAAAATGAGTGATGAATAGTAACTTTTAACTTAAATCCTTTATTAATTTTTCAAACCAAAATATTTTTAAAATAAGTTACATTTATAAACACTTTATTTACTCTTACTACGCTCAATATGCAATTGAATACAAGGTCTTGTTCCAATTGAGTTCTCGCGATGATAAATCAAATCAAATCTTTATTTGAACATTACCTATTAGCTTCTTTACTACTTTCATAGGCATTGTGAGACCATTTCTTAAATAGATATACATAATTTGTGATTTTTAACGATTTAAAAGAGCCTACTTGAATAAATATATTTTTGATTTTGATTATGATTGCATTTTTTATGTTGTAACGGAATAATTAAGTAAATAAAACACTATCATAAGATGAATTAAGTCACATATTTGAGAGGTGGAGGTAATAGTTTCTTATTATCGATGTATATTTTTTACATCACTAAAATAAAAACATCAAAATGAACCTTGGAAATACTGATTCCTTAAGCAAGTACCTAAGGGTAGAATTTTAGTAAACTTTTGCTTTGGATTGAAATTTAACTATTTTTGTTTGTCTACACAGCTAACGCGTATTTTTTATTAAAGGCTTAGAAAATGACCCAAAACCACCTGATGTGGAGCGGCAAAAAGAGACTATAAGCTAAAACCGCTAGAGCTTCTTGAAAGACGCTGTTTTAGTCGCCTCTACCTTGCCGGCCCAACAGGTGCCTTTTTACGCCACTTTTTAAGGAACTCACGCCGTAAGAAGGAAATACTTGAGCTGGCAAAGAGTCCCAATTTTAAAAGTATATAATTATATGTGATTCGAGATAGAGCGATACTCTCAGTAGCGAAGTTTACAGGACAACATTAAACAAGCGCAGTTAACTCGAGTTAACTCTTGTAGGATTTATAGGTCGCTGGTTAAAGTTAACTAAGATGTAAAGCTTCGAACATCCTTGAAGCTGATTGCGCATCGGCATAAGCATCCACTTCTTTGCGATTTTGTTTTTGATAATTTCAAGTCTTGCCAAGTTGCGGACTTGGATTTGATATTGCATAATATTAAGAAGCCACATGTTGGAAATTAGCATAAGCAACCACTCACACCGCTCCCAAAGTCAATTGTGGGAGATATCAATTGCACCTGTGGTTAACCGATACCCAGTTAAAAGCATCACAAGACGATAAACTTTTTAACGTTCCGATAAAAGTATTATAAATTTTAAGCATTATTTTCATAACCATTTCCGACTGGAATTTCATCGACTGTTCCAGAAATCGTAATATTACCCTTATTCAATGTAAGGTTGAGACAAACCAAGAGACTCATTAGCATAATTTGTATGTATAATATTTTAGTTACCTACAAAATTTTAAAAAAACTAAGATTGAACGTTTTCATGCGTGTAGGTATTTATTTTGTTGAAAAAGCTCAAATGAGAATAGTAGATACTGATCTGTTTTTACCTGATTCATCTTTTGGTTTCTCTCTTGATCTTTGAAATTATAAGCTTAAAGTCTAAGACGATATAGTCGTTAGTCATAACCCAAGACCGAAAACGATCTATGGTCATATAAAACTGGAACTGATAAGTTTTTCCTGTATGAAATTAACAATATAATTTTATCTCTATTCCCGACTAAGGAATAAAGACTTGTATGTAGAGCTTGACCTAAAACTCCACAATTGAAACAGAGATTTTTCCCCGAGATCAAATCTTCGATGTGAGATGATGACGAAAACTAATTTGTCCAAGATTTTAATATGTCAAAATTGAGTATATGTTTCAACTCGTGACTGTACACTGCCTCGTTCAAAGTTAGCTGCATTCGGAATTTCTCCACTCGCCACTAAATACCCAGTTTTCTACAGTTGGATATCCAATACAGAGGTGTAGCATCCGCAATAACTAAATACCATCGACTAAGAGTAACTATGTAGTAGCGAAACTGAGCATCAAGGTAAATCCGGTAGCTTATAGAATAGTTCCAACCCGGTCGACAACCGAGCAGCTAAAGGAGAATGGCGGGTTTCGAAACAACAGTTCTGGAAGCTGTTCAAGCACAGAAACTTTAAAGCTTTGAATATTTTCACAAAACATAACTACTGTGTATTTAGAAGCTGGAATTCTAAAATAAAACATACAATTACACTAACAACAAAACGCAAGTCTAAAGAAATGCAATAACCAAACGTGAAATGACTATTTTTGGTGGTGATGTTATATAAGTAGTAATAAAGTAATGGGATAGTTTAATTCTTTAGTATAAATTCTGGACAAATAAAATGTTAATTTAAATCACGTCGTGTTCGCAGTCGATGAATTCCAAAAGGCCACTAGTGGGCAAGAGCCATCGACGCTGGCTCCAGGATTTGGCAGGAGAAACTGATCTCTATAGAGTCATACATATCTGATTATTTTGCGTGTTTTGCATTACACAAATTTTTTATGCATCTCAGAGTTATTCCGGTAAAAATATAATTTTGATTTTACAGGAAACCCCATAACGCTAGCATATACTAATACTAGTAGTTATTTTCCCATACGCAAAAGGATTTGAAAAAAAAAGCAAATTGAGCCCATTACAATCACCACCGCAGTTAAGTAATTTAAGCCGTTTGGTTTATGTTTGTAAATGTATAATACCAATTTGGCTTTCGAACCTAACCTCACTTTTAACTTTCTGTTATATCTATTTTGTGCCAGCTTTGATTAAGTGACTGGCATTGACTTTTTTGTTAGTTATATTAAGTTCTACAAGCAGTATTAAGTTTCATTCATGAACAGTGCCTCAAATCTGGGTCCCAAATTATATGCAACCTCGCCATACTCCTTTAACAGCTTTCAATAGCACGCAGTTTTTCATTATCCTGTCCAAGTATTCTGAAGATGTACCTTGTAAACAACGCAGCGAAGAACCAAACCAGTGCACAGATAAGGGTGGCTCTCGTCTTCGTGCAGACGTAACCGGCTCGGAGTGGCTCGCAGATAGCGTAGTACCTCTCGAAGCTGATAGCTAGGATCGTCAGCACTGACGCGTGGGTGACGGTCAGCTCGACAAACGGGACTGCTAAACCTGTTGGAGAAGTTGAATGTTTTATTGTGGTGTAACTTCAAGGGTCAGATATAAGGAGGTTAGGATACACCCTATATCCTAACTTTCATAACCTAAAAAAGCTTATTTGACATCTTTATTAACTTGAAAGAAATAAACGTATTAAACACAAACAAAAGAACTTGCAAGCTCGGTGCGTCTGTGCCACACACAACACTTTTCAAAAGACAATACTTTGAAGTAATTTCAATAATTCTGAATTTCTGTTATACCTTTTATATTTCTACATTAAAGGCAATTTCTTAAATTAATGGTCGATCACTTTGAGTTTGATCTTATATGATCGTGATGGAGCCACAACCAGAGACTATCCGTGGCCACAACATATCAAGCAAATGTTCTACGATTTCCAAGTGAAAACAAATAACCTAGAATTTAAAATAAAAAATCATTTACCTACTTAACCTGAACTTTTACAAGTGCTTTTTGACTTCAATTGTAATTGTTAATTAAAACTGTTGTGATTTATTTATTGACTATTATAGTAAAATATAGCTATACATTTAATATTTTTTATGAGTTATCAGCAGCATATTTTAAATTTAATATCGTATATCTTTGCACGTCTAAAGGCAGAATATGATAATATTTTAACCCGTGTTTCCAAATAAAGAGGATTTGACTTCGATTTTAATGTAATACTAAAACATTCGCCTCTATATTCAGTAGTAGTATATATAAGTAGGTAGTATTGCGGTATTCGGTTGTTAACCCGGAGCGGAATAGCTTTGATATTCAAAAATGCATTCGCAAATATTTGGAGCGTTTAAAATTTAGAGCATAGTAATGCTTCTTGGAGCATTCTTCATGCATCTTGTGTCGAATTTCCGAGAGAAGTTGTTTATTTTAGTGCAGTAAACATCGCGAGATAGTTCTAGTGTACCTTTTCTGAATGTAAGGTGCTCATTTTCAGTTTAAAACTATTGCTAATGGTTTGAGTGTTTCAAAGATTCTTTACTTGCTTTCAATAGTGAAACGAATTCAAAGTAACTTTGATATAGGTACAACCTAACTAATATTATAAATGTGAAAGTTATTTTGTTTGTTTGTTACGATTTCACGCCTAAAACACTAAACTGATTTAGATGAAACTTGGTATGGAAATAGTTTGAGACCGTGGAAAGAACATAGGATACTTTTTGGAGCGATAGTAAAGGTATAAAAGTATATAGTTTCATGTGGGTTTTTTCTTCTGTGTTAAATCTGCCATCAGCCTTCTCAGACTATAAATGCGTTGTCTGAATATTGTTTTGCAAAGCGCTACCTCCAGTGATACCTGCTATCAAGGATGATGTATTATTTGGTCCATGCTACTACTTATAAATTTCACCATAGTCTTCTCCCCCAGATTAGCTCCATAATATGATGTCTTTTACGACGGTAAGGATTTCTCCCTCTTTTGTTCATTTTTCTTTTTATACTAAACACGGCAAATGACTCAACATCCCTGATATGAAGCGATAAGAAAAGTCCATATACGAATACAGCTGCTCTACTGCTCTTTCCAAGGTTTTTTACGCCTCTTTTGAACGAACCCATTTTATAGGAAAGAGGAACACAATGGCATGTGCCGGTAAAAAACTCCAAGTTTTGGAAGAACGGTAATGGTCCTAATTCTGGAGAACACATGCTAAGTCTAAATTTAAGTTCAGTGCATTTATTTCTTTCTCTCAAATTGAAAACGAAGAGGATGGCTGTCGTATAATTTGACATTTAGAAACGTGCATTTAATTTTCGACCTTATTGAACGTGAAGGGCAAACAGCTGTTTAGGCAAATCCTATGATTAGGTATAACGCCTTCATTGGCATCTTGCGTTTAAGGTAACTCGATCAAAAGGGATAAAATGCAGTGTTTAGGGGGCACTTCCATACATGCCGTCTAAAATTGTATATGATTTCTTTGAAATCTATCTAAATTTAATTGACAGCTCTAAACAAATTCTTGCTACCTTTTTTCTATTATATATGCGAGAAAGAGATGTACTGTACTTAAATTTAGAATTAAGGTGTGTCTTCAGAATCAGGCCCATTTGTATTTCGTTGTTAGTAATGCGGAATTATAAGAAATTTTGAATAAAACAACTATACCGGGCTTAACTCTGAAAACCCGGTAAAATGATTTCATTTCTAATCAATATTGCTCGCGAAAATATATGTGGCTCAATAACGTGGCAATACTATGAAGACAGCAATCGGAACAGGCTTAAGGACTAATTAAAAAAAACGTAATCGGAACCAATGCATTCAAACGACTACGGCCAGTAAGCTCGTCAACTTTACCTTTGTATAGACACGATCTTTCGTATTTACCCACATTTTAGCGTCCTTATTATTAGTGTAATAAAAGACACAATTGACAGCAAAAAACATGAATGTTTGCTCTTCTTGTTTACCCGGCTTAGTTTAAAAGCTAATAATATCCCTAAATGTCCTCCGCTTCGTTTGAATACTGTTATTTCAATAGAATATCGGGCCATAATACGGTGCTTCTAATTTATAGCCCATAGATAAAGGCTTTATTTATGGAACTATTCGTTATTACGACGCTGCGATATATACCTAACACGTAATAAATTTGAATAATAGCGTAGACCGTAATACTTCTATCATCCTTGATACATTATATTATTTAGTATGTCAACGCCTTAGTTTATATTTGACATATCATCATATCAGTTGAGAGACGCCCACTGTTGGGTATAGGCCTCCCCCAAGGATCTCCAAGGCGTTCATCTATCGGCTTTCCTCGACCCTCACAAGATTGTCGGTGCAACTTGTGGGGTCTACCAAAGCTGCGTTTCCCGGTACGCGTCCGCCACTTGAGGACATTGCCGACCCAGCGGCCGTCAGTCCTCCTTGCAATGTGGCCTTTTTTTTCGGGGAGGAATCCGCTTACGGACCTACCCTCCGCTGGCTAAGCGACGGGCGTGTGTAGGGGTCGCCCAGTGCCTGATCGTATTGGAATACCCACTTAAACTCCCCGGTAACTCCACTGCCCTTCACGGGGGTAGCCTGGGCTCTGCCGAAGCAATTTCACCAACCCACCCCCAGGCTGCAATGTGGCTTAGCCACTTCCACTTGCGGCTCGCAATTCTTTTATTTTGGCTATGTCGGCGACGTTAGTTTCTTTCGTTTAGATTTCTGATTCGATCACACAGATTCGATTTAACATATCTATGTATGTGTACGTTTAACACATGTAACATATGAGTGGTATAAAAACGTAATAGCGGTGAAGAAATTGGTACGCTACACCTAGTCCTCCGTTGGCGTAATGGTAATCGCGTCTGGCCGGACCCAGGAGATGAGGGTTTGATTCCTGCCTGGAGCATATATTTTTTCATCGTTTTCTTTCTTTATTTGTAATTGTAACAATTTGAATAATGAATAAATATTCAATAAATAATATGAATATGAGTACATGCAGGGTGTAAGTGAACGCATTCGAAAACGAAGCCAGTAGTTGATAGAGCCAGTAATCCCATGCATGTCTTATAAAAAAAAAATTTAAATCGTGTAAAAATATCAGCTGTTTTATACAAGCAGAGGGTGTAGGTATACAATACGGATGTGGCCTAAGTCTTCTCGTCAGTTCGTCTAAGAAATTCCGAAAATATATTATTATTGGGACCTACCCATAAAAAAAATTAATAGTTATGTATGGAATATTGTAGAATTTGTACGGTTTAGAAAATTTACAAAAATGGACATTTTTTCCCCTAAATTTATCAAAAAATCTAATGTTAATAGATTGCTGACATGAATTGAAACAGCTATTCTTATGACTACTTTATTGCTTACATCAATTAAAACAACAAACAATTACATAGTTATTGTTAATTTTGTCGATTCGCCCGTGCATTTTTTAGTATAATAATATTGCAAAGTGTGACGTCATTATTAGACGTGTTATATGTTCCACTCTATGTATTTTTTTTGTATGTATGTTTACCGATTTCTCTGTCAATTGTGAACCGATTTTCAAATTTCTTTTTTCATTCGATAGAGTATACTCCAGAGGAGGTCCCATTGTCACCAAGTCAGGATCTGATGATGGAATCCCAGGGATATTGAGGGCAAACCAAAATTTTTATAGGCACATGTGACATGTTTTACTTTTTTCCAAAGCTATTCAAGTATTTGCTACTTTTAGTCATCATCTCATGTTGATGAGGTGATGATGGAAGATACAACTCCTAAACGGTTAGGAGTTAGAAGATAGTTATTTCACTGTGTATTACAACCAAGGACTGAGAAATAGACAAGTCGATAGTGCTGACAGTCACCTATCTTGCTTTGACCTTAGGAAATCACTTAAAAATGTGTTTTTTTTTATAAAAAATAAAACCGACTTCAAACCACTAAAAAGGAAAAAATAATTAAATTTCAGTACCTAGGTACCTACTTACCTCCTGAAATGTATTTTTTAGAGTTGGTGCTAAGCTGTTTCCAGAGACAATAGAAAGTGAAGCACCAACTCCAAAAAATACATTTCAGGAGGTAAGTTAGTACCTAGGTAGGTACTGAAATTTAATTACTTTTTCCTTTTTAGTGTTTTGAAGTCGGTTTTATTTTTCTATTATTTCTTTATGAGTTCCAAACTTCTTATTTATAAAATAAAAATAAAGATGTCAACTACCCTATTTAGTATGAAACAGCAGTTTTTTTGCGATGTATTTTTTTTAACAATTCTTATTTAGGATGACCAAGACCACCATATGCCCTTGTTTTCGAGAGCGTCGTTTTTTTGTACATACGCCCGCTTTGTTCACTTGATTAAAATCAAGACTAAACCTTATTTTGTCTCATTAGCATGTAATAGACAAGTTATAGTGGTAATCAAAATAAATACAATTGGGATGATTTCGAAAGCTAACTACTCATCAATAACAAACACTCGCAATGCAATTACGACCGTGTACCGTTTTAATAAAACTCCAATTACCAAAACAAGTCTCCAATGCCGTTAACAAACTATAAATCTAATAGATGTACCCGCATCCTCCGAATATTGTTACTTCGATACAGTATCGCAACAAGCCTTTAATTTATGGCTACGATAAAGAAATCTACCAGTATGTTGTGTCAGCGATGTTTCCAGAAGACTTCATTTCTCGCTGTTTTCCTCATGGAAAATTCGCAATCCTGGCACTTAAAATAATAACATTGCGGATTTCCAAATTAATTCGCAGATAATTTTCTTGCTTTCTTTCATATAATAGATTAAAGTGAGTAGCTGTAGTCTATAGATGCCCGTAGTACCTTAGGCACTACTCCCGCGTTGCTTACCTTAGCTTATAGACAATCCTAGCACCTTGGGTACCTACTACTCACGCGTTGCTTACAGTAGCCTATAGACGCTTGTAGCGCCTTGGGCACTACTCACGCGTTGTTACTGTAGCCTATAGACACTCGCAGCACCTTGAGCACTACTCACGCATTGTTACTGTAGCCTATAGACGCTCGTAGCACCTTGAGCACTACTCACGCGTTGTTGCTGTAGCCTATAGACGCTTGTAGCACCTTGGGCACTACTGACGCGTTTCGAACTGTAGCTTATAGACACTCGTAGCACCTTGCGCACAACTCACGTGTTGTTATTGTATTCTATAGACGCTCATAGCACCTTTGTTACTACTCACGCGTTGTTACTGTAGCCTATAGACGCCCGTAGCACCTTGGGCACAACTCACGCGTTGTTACTGTACTCTATAGAATTATAGAAGGTCGTAGAACCTTCGGCACTACTCACGCGTTGTTACTGTATCCTATAGACGCTCGTCGCACCTTGGGCACTACTCACGCGTTACTACTATAGCCTATAAACGCTCGTAGAAATTTGGGTACTACATCGCGTTGTTTACCGTGTAAAAATCAAGAGAATCCTACGTGCTCCCACTATAACTACTATTACTGGGCATGGAAGGCGTTTCATTTTAGGCCCCAGGATGACGACGCACATGCAATAGTGATTTTTTCTTGTCTTTGTAGGTGTCTACAGGCAACGGTAGCCACTTACCACCAGGTGGGATGTCACCTGGTTTTTTATCTAGTAGTCTTAATTATAATAATAATAAGCATGTTTTTGATACCAAAGACAAAGTTATGGAAAGATTATTAAAAGTAAGCTTATGCCTTTTTTAAATGCCTATCAGGTCGCCTCCACAATCACTATTTGTAGTTAAGTCACTGATAGACCGAAAATAAATGATTTATTATTTGATTTTGATATATGAATTAATACCTGATTGACATATTGTGTTTCAGTCGGCAATTCCATATTAAATACGATTCCTCGATAGTATTATCCCCAATTACTGAAGGCTAGACTGAACAAAACAACAGAAATAATAAACACCGCCAGACAGTTAAGGAAAACAATACAGTTGTAGCTAATTGTTTGGCTAATCTTTTATTCGTTTTAGATGAAAGAGTATGTTATTCTGATACTCCATTATATCTGTGCCTTTTTTTCGTTGGAGAAAGCTTTCCTAGCTACCCAGAGGGGAGTGGGGCTGCCCCTGGGTTATGTAGGACTCCAGAACTAGGCTCCGGCATATCCACTAAAAACCAACGTGCTCTGCTAGAATCGAGGCTTTACCGCAAAACAGGGTACTTATCGCAGTGACTGTCATGTGCCTGCTTTTATAAAAGCTAACTGTTGTCGATTTATCCATTGATATCTATCTATAGTATAAAGTAGTGTATACAGGATGGCACATTTAGATCGGTCAGTATGAGAAAGTCTGAAATTATAAGACATACGAAAATCTCTTCTTAGGAACCATGTTATCGATTTTAGTAATAAGAGAAACTGCATTCGTACATTTAAAAAAACGTGTACTCAGCTCGGGAATCGAGCCTGGACGTTATGAGAAATAAAACTAATGCTACTTTTATTTAGATATCGATTGTGTAGGTCTTAAGCAGTGAACGTTACTATGAAACATGATGTCTAAAATGAATAAAATGCATTGTTTTCATATACTTTCATTTATTTTAGTAAGTGTTCGAAATCACCACCATTTTTTCGACACAGCATTCAACTCGTTTTCGTGAGTGAAATTGTCTCTATGGTTGATTGTGTAGCTCTTTGCTGGTGTCGCGCAACTTGTTACATACATTATATTAATATTAAATTAATATTCTTCAGACTCGGATAAACCGCCAACCCAAGCAAATATACGTAAAGAAGGGTAGGAAATACGAAGGAACGGTGAATTTGGGCTTGATAAATCAACCCGTTCCCTCCCTCGCCCCGCAAACTAACTGGGCAGTTCCACCATTTTAGTTCCGAGTTTATTAAGTGAACTGTGTGACTTATGGTATAATTTCAGCACAGCGACGGGTTGGCCTATATAAACATATCTATATAGACCTTCCAATTTACCACAAATGGAGAGAAATGAAGAGCATTAGGAAAACATGGACCGGAAGTGACCTTAAGAAAAGTTTGATATAAGACCATTACTCTCGTCCACACATACATAAAAGTGGGGGGAGGAGCAGGGACAGCGATAACAAAGAACGGGAGGAAAGCAAACAATGATTTTTGAAAGATCTCAGCGTCATAATATATTTGAATATGTATTTGGAATGCAAGATAACAGAAAATCCAGACTCATAATTTTATGAATAAATTATACTAGCACCAACCTCCTAGCCATTAATATACTTAAATTAAGAAATAATGTTTCTACTGTGCCTAAATTATGTTGCCGATGACAAATAATTGCATAATAAAAAAATTCTATGATGGACAAGTTCCGACCATGTCTACCATTATGACCAATGAATAAGATGTTTTTGAAAGTGGCTAACCATTTCTATGAACTATTTAAGCCCATGTTTCAATTTAATGTCGTATTGACGGCACCACCCTGTATATTTCGTAGCCGTAATCTTGTTAGCTCCCCTTGTCAAAAAAGAGCTTTTATTAATGACAATTTTTCATCGCGCGCCAATTAGCGGTTCGCAAAAATCTTCTGATGATTCTAAAACTTGCCTCAGGGACCGCTCCGTTGTGAGAACCTTGAATTAACTGAATAAGATTTCTGAAAGTTTTTGCTTTGGGGAATCCTAATAAAGGTCACCGGAATGTACGAATGTATATAACTCTTTTATAGAGCCTACAAACCTCGGGTGAACGTTATAAGGAAGAGCTGCCATAAATAGTGGGCGCAGTTTCATCCAGCATTTTTGCCGGGAATCGAACCCGGAATAAGATTTATTAGTATCGCCGCATTGATACACACCGAATACTACTCACGGACGCAATATGCAAAGAGTACATTTTTGCAATATGTTCTGCATAAAACATTTTCTAGTCGGAACTAGATAAGAAGACAGCAGTGACAGAGAAAACACAGTAGGTATTAATATCTATACTAATTTATACCTACACAGAAAAAAAGGATTTATTCAATCAAGAAAATCAATTTTCTCTAGAATTTTCGTAAATACAATAAAATATGTATTTGGCCTAACAAACCTGAACTTCAATTTAAAAAGAGCAAGTCTTGGTTAAAAACGTATTTTTTCTCATAATTTTTACTAACTACAAGAGAAAAATATTGGTTTGAGAATATGTTTTACTTACATTTAGAATTTTTAATCATCTTCATTTAAAATCTTATATATCTCTGTTCTAAAGAAAATTTACTAGTTTTGAGATAAAAATGTTCTTGTTCTAAGATTACCAGCTTTTTTATTTAAATGAAATATTTTTTGTGTCATTGAGACAATGTTTTCTAAAACCAAAGTTATGTAATAGCTTAAATTTATTTACAAATAAATATTTTCTTAGACCAATAACGACATATTAAGAATATTTTATGCTTCAGTTTAGTAAAGGATTTTCTTGCAAACAAAAAAGTTTTATTTTATTAAGAAATACAATTCTTGTTTAACTGCATTGCAAACAGAAACAAACCGCATAACAACTCGGGCTTGGTCCACACGTGGTCACAAAAAAACATTATCATTTATCATCTAGAAAGAAAAATAATCATCAATTAAAGTTTGTGTTGTGTTTGGCCTGTGGGTGAATTCGAGCAAATGTAGAGCATTCAATATTTATTTGAAGAGTGAGTATACCATTTGATGTTATACTTAAATGCATTTATGGGTAAGTACTTAAGCATTGGATGTTTTAATCAACACTATCCTACCGGTTTATGCCATTTTATGATCTAATTCTCTTTAAATCTAATCTAAATATCTAAAATATTTGAAAAATTTATGTATGAGCAACTCTACAACTTTTTTGACAAACATAATGCCTTTGCTAAAGAACAACACGGCTTCCGTAGAAATAAAAATACAAATATGGCTATATATGGGTTATTACAAAGAGTCATGCATTGTATGGATCAAAGGCAGCATGTATGTGCAATATACATGGACATGAAAAGTGCTTTTGATTATGTAAACCACGATATCCTTTTGGAAAAGCTCTATGCTTATGGCATACGAGGGATTGCACATAATTTAATTAGATCATATTTAAGTAACAGGAAACAACGAACGGCGATAAAGAAGCTATGCAGGAAAAGAAAAATAGAAAAGGAATATCTTTCAAATAGTAGAGATGTAGAGTATGGGGTACCGCAAGGCAGTATACTCGGTCCACTGCTGTTCATTATGTATATAAACGATTTTCCAAAGTGTATTCATTGCCCAATGGTATTGTTTGCTGATGATAGTACTGCGATGGTTGAGTGTAATAACATAGGAGAATATGAAAGCGAAATAAACATTGCGATGATTAAATTAAACACATGGTTAAAAAATAACAATCTAATTATCAATAGTAATAAAACAAAAATAATGCATTTTAGACAGAATACTGCAGCACCAGGCGTAGAGATATATTATAACAGCGAAATAATTGAATCAGTAACAGAGGCAAGGTTCTTAGGTGTCCAAATAGACTATCAAACTAACTGGAAATCTCATACAGACAATTTGTGTAAAAGAATAAATAATTTTGTCTATGCATTAAAAAAGCTTTCACAAATAGCGGATCATAGTACAGTTATTATGGCCTATCATGGATATATATCTTCAATCTTGCGGTATGGGTTGATATTCTGGGGACATTCAGTAAACAAAGTAATGGTATTTAAGGCACAGAAGAGGTGTATTAGAGCTATGGTAGGACTGAAACAGACTGATAGTTGTAAGGAAGTTTTCAAAGAACTAAAAATTCTAACATTACCCTGTTTATATATATATGAAATCGCAGTATTTGTAAAATGCAATCTACACCTGTACACAACATTTTTACAGCAACACACATTAAAAGGACAAAGACATGGTCATAGAATTTGTGCTCCTTTTCGTAAAACTAGTTTATTAAATAATAGCGTCTTTGGTATGACACCTAAGATATACAACAAAATACCTCGCAGGATTCAAGAGCTTAACATAAATATGTTTAAAAAATATTTAACTAGAATACTTTTAGATAAAGCGTATTATTCAGTACTGGAATTCTTGGAAGACAAAGATAATCTATTTAAATAACATGCAATGACTAGAATTAACTTTTGATCTTGATACTGATCTTAATTTAAATGTTTGACATTATACTCTTATTTATAATTTGTAGAATTGCATTAGGATTTCATATTTATTAATTAATTATTGACATAATATTTAGGTATAATGTAATGGTATTTTATTTGTACTTGAAATTAATATTGACATAGTTATTACATTGAATTAATTTAGTTTTTAGGTTTTAATGGTTGCTGACATTGACAATTAACTGATATTTTTTTTTAAAATCATTATTGTAAATAATTATATTTTGTGTTTATTTTATTAATATTGCTGACGTGTGATGTATTTAGTTTGAATATTTGAAATCTTTAATTTATGTGAATGGTTTAGATATAGCTAATGTTATGATTAATTATATAGGTAATATTAAAATATAATAAATAAGCTAAATTGATATGCAACAAAAAAAAAAATGTTTGTATGCCTCTTTAAGGGCTGAAATATGGTGATGCATATTTAAGTAACATACCAACTGTTTGACAATGAAACCTGTATTTCACAAATAAAGGACTGATTACTGATTACTGATTACTGAAATCGATTACAAACATGTCAAATATTCACAGAAAAGGTGTAACACTTGAACTGTTGGCAAAACTTACAACAGAGAATTTTAGGGAACTTGCTGTAGTTATTAATACTAATATACTTATATTTTATGCAGATAATCATAATGTGATATGGCTGAAAAAGAATTCGGATCCATGGGATGCAGTTCTAAAGGGGTGAAAAAATAATTTAATTTCAGAAAGGAATATAAATAGAATAATGTCCATGTTTTTTTTGGAATGGAGGATTTTAAGCGATGTGCGAATTAAATCATAGGTATGTTAATGTTTTGATTGGTTAGTTATCTGGAGTTTGCCCTTATGTATCTTTACTGATCTTTCATGTAACTATCTTACATATTATGGATTATATTTTTTTAAAATATTTTTATTACAGATTAATACCGATTTTGATTTACTACATCCCAATAAAGGGCTAAATTGAGACTTGAACTGGAATATATTTTTTGCTAGTTTGATAGAATTTAAATTAATAAAGGATCAGTCAATTATAGAAATTATTCAAGAATTACCAAGCTTATATGATAATGGTAAATAACTTAGTTTTCTTATTTTGTTTATTTTCCTAATCTATGAAAAATATATGGCTTTTATGTATTTACTGTATAAAAGTGTGTAGTATGCGTGTTAATAAAGTGTTTTTATTTTCTTTTAGAAATACTGCCAGCTTAAATCGACATATTGGAACGTTGGGTACCTCCCCGAGGGAGACTATCAAAGAAAGTCAATTTTTCAACACAAGAAGCAATAAAATCAATATTCATACATGCTAATTATGTATTAAAGTGGATAATATGGTTAATTAAATAATATAGGGCTAATTTAATAATATAAGTTGGCATTTTTATTTCAGAAACTAAGGGTATATCGACTTGTGCAAACAACAGCCAGCCCAGAATGTATTTTGCTTGTTGAGTGTATTTTGTGGTTGCATGTTTTGCATTTAAAAATTGTTCAAAATATTGCACATTTTTAAACATAATCGTATACCGACCTTTGCAACCATGAGCTATCTACCACAAAAGACATTCTGCTACTGCTGCGGTTTGCGGCAAAATTATTGTAACTTAACCGATAAGAGTACATTCTTCCATTTTGACAAATTGCAGCATGATTTTTCGTTGTATTGGTACGATTATTGGAAAGAGATAAGGGTTAGTACTCATAAATCTATTGGGTAAAGTATTTTGATGACTTTCATTCTATTCAAGCTGCATTTTGCCAAAACGGTAGAAAATTTGAATTTCGCTGTTTGAGGAGTAAAATAAGAAAGAATCTCATTCAACACAAGATTAAAATATACTTAAATTAAGAGAATACACCTCATAACAGAGAACAATAACTATCAAAGTTGAGATTGTGTACTCTCCAATCAAAGAATTACGTCACTAAGCCTAGATCGCGATATTCTTGAAATAAAACAATATCATTCACAATTAAGAATATTAATTTTCTTAAATCACAAGAGTTAACTCATTCCAAGAAAAAAAATCTTTAATGCAAAATTTAATTTAATGTAATATTTCTTTGAGAGAAAATAATATTCGCTTGTCGGTAATAATGTAAATCTTGAAATAAGAGTTTATAATCTAAATTTAATAAATATTAGTCATGCTCGAAGAAAATGCTTCATAAATTTAAGAATAAGTTTTTATTGAACCAATATTATCAGAATACTCAAGATCAAAAATATACTTGAATTGATATAATCCGAATTCTTCAAACGATTTGTATTGTCTTGCTTAAAAAATAATAATCTTACATTGAGATAAAATATTTAAGAGGATATCTTACTACAAACAAGAATATATTTTCACGCGTCTATAGGGAGGAAATGGTTTTATTGGATTAAAGAAAACTGCTTTGACTGAAATAAATATGTCTCAATTTAAGAAATCTGTTTTTTCTGTGTACTTCTATACTAATATTATAAAGCTAAAGAGTTTGTTTGTTTGGTTGAACGCGCTAATCTCAGGAACTACTGATTCAAATTATTTTAAACATCATAACTCCGCAATAAAATAATGATCAAGTACCACGCACGCATTTATGTATGATATCCAAGGCGGGCATTGTTTAAAATAGTTCTTACTGATCATTATTTGTTATAAAAGAATACATTGCGAATGTGTTTTTATAAAAATGATTTAAATCATTAACCAAATAAATACTCAAATAGAAATTAAAATAGAATAAAACTAGAAAAATTTCACGTCCTGAGGCAGGAAACGAACCCGCGACCTTTCGCAATCCGGGCGTCTGCTCTGACCACTGAGCCACCCAGGACTTGGGATATCCCTGTGAAATTCTTCTAGTCTATCTTGTATTTGCGTTTATGAGCTAACGTCCACCCTACAATGTCGAAATATTCTATTTCAACATCCGAAACGAGTATTTTTACAAATACCGACGATTCGGTTAAGTTGGGGCAGTGCTTTCGAATATTCTTAATTTTTGATTTTAACATTATTATAAATGTTTGAAAAATTACTTAGTAATTAAAATAGAATAATCGTTTCGGATGTTGAAATAGAATATTTCGACATTGTAGGGTGGACGTTAGCTCATAAACGCAAATACAAGATAGACTAGAAGAATTTCACAGGGATATCCCAAGTCCTGGGTGGCTCAGTGGTCAGAGCAGTCGCCCGGATTGCGAAAGGTCGCGGGTTCGTTTCCTGCCTCAGGACGTGAAATTTTTCTAGTTTTATTCTATTTTAATTACTAAGTAATTTTTCAAACATTTATAATAATGTTAAAATCAAAAATTAAGAATACTCAAATAGAATCATTTAACCTACGTACGTACAACATTTATTTACTGAAATCCTGGTTTGTGGCATTAGTAGGGGTAGAGGGGGATAATTACAAACGGGGTAGTTACCCCGTTTCCAATTCACAGTTGTGAACCAGCCCTACGAGCATGGATTGACAAAATTTGTGATTTGAACTCGATATAACGATTTTCATCATACAAACTTCGACATTAAAAGTAGACAAAATAGGTTTTGTCGAGATGTATCGTCAAATTTCGGTTATCGAAAAGTCCATGTTCACACTACTGGCCGTTTATATTATCACTAGCTGTGCCCGCGACTTCGTTCGCGTGGATGTCAGAAAATAACAACAGTAGGGTAAATTTAGAACTTTTAAAAAAGAACAATTCCTGCGTGCATGATTTTTGCGTTTTGCGAACTTTAACCGTTTGCGCAGCGCACGCAACGAAAGTTCTGAAAAGGAATACTTTTTCCCCGTTCTTTCAACATTTTCATTGATGCTCATCTGCTATTAGTCGTAGCGTGATGTTATATAGCCTCTATAATACCTCGATAAATAACCTATCCAACACAAAAAGAATTTTACAATTTGAATTAGTAGTTCCTGAGATTAGCGAGATCAAACAAACAAACAAAAAAATAACAAACAAACTCTTCAGCTTTATAGTATTAGTATAGATGACAGGATAAGAACACATGTTCTGCAGGCCAATTATGCTCGCTAATTGTGATGTTGTTTTGATGTCAATTTCACATTACGTATTATGCTCTCCGAAAAATGCGATATCAAAGTAGCATCAACTAGACATCAAATTCTGCGTATTATGATCAACTTTTTAAAATGATATCAATTTGATATCAACTTAAATGCGTATTATGTTCAACTTTTTGACATAAAACAGTATCGCATAAACGTCAATTAAGTGATACAGACGTGATACAGAGTTATCAAGTTAGGAGGTGGTTTTTCCAAATCAAATTCCATTTTTTTACAAAATTAAGAGTAACATGGCTCGCTTTGGGTTGATAATGGGCTACTTAGAGCGTGCTCACGCCGAGGACATGTGTAGGTTGAGAAGAAAACGTAAAATGTTACGAAAATATGTGATGCGTTTGACCTTCCCGGCAAGGCGTTTGAAGATAGGTATCGCCTCACAAAACCCCTTGTTTGGGGCTTAATAAAAGAATTACAGCCTTTCTTAAAATCGACACGTAGAAGAGACACAATTAGTGCTAGTGCAAACCAAGAATAAAATATTCATCAGTTTTTTTTTCAAAAACAAGTAGTCGACGAGGTTCTTCACAAAACGGTTTTAACACCTCAGATTCTTCTTCTACTTCTACAAAAATGAATGACAACTTCATTTGGTCACTTAAATCTGTTTTTTTTGTTGTTGTTTTTAAGTTTTACATAAAATCTCGATAGTTTTAACTTAAAACGGCTCTAAAATTACCAGTAACGTTATTATATATTTGTCGAATAATTAATTTAACAAATTAATGTGGTCTTATTTAAAAAAGAGACATTTTAATTAAATCGAATAAATTGAATGGCAATACTAAAAATGAGACACAGGATATGATCTTGATATGATCTTGATGTGATCTAATAATGTTCCATAATACCATTTAAAAACAATGTCAACTTGGCATCAACATCATATTGTCATCAAATTAGGATTACATCACAAAACCATAATTGACCTGCTGCCCGTGCGTTGAATCCCGTAGAGTTTTTTTTTTTTTTATACAACTAGATGACAAACAAGCTGACGGCCCACCTGATGGTAAGCGGTTACCGCCGCCTATAGACACCTGCAATAACGAGGAAAAATCACTTGATATTGCAGCTGCGTTGTCATCCTGGGGCCTAAGATGAAATGCCGTCCATGCCCAGAAATTACACTGGCTACCTTTCCCTTCAATCCGAAACACAGCGAACTGTTTCACGGCTGAAATAAGAAAGGCGGTGGTACCTACCCAAACGACCCTACATACGGGTCTACCACCTAGTGATTATCATCTACCTATCCATTTCTAGCATTATTTACTCGGCTGCGTTCTTTTAGCCCGATTTCGCATTTACCTCAGTCTCCCCTATATTACGCCATTGTAACTCTCGTCTCAATAGAATCAACACATCACTCGTCCGTCAAACATTTTGAACGGTAAAATATAATTAAGAGTGCTCAATAAAAGAATCGTTAAGCCAAGACGGTTTCAGGGAGGTTTATTTTAATTCCGGTATCCATTAGGTGCGCAGGGTTGCCACTACAAAATATTAATGTGTAGTACCTGTATCTATCTATACCTATCCTAGCAACATCATGACTGCCTGGTGGAGGGGTCAGGGTCTGTCAAAGGCCCTATAGGGGCGGATGTTGGTCTAATTAACCGATCTTTTTTTTTGTACAACTAGACGACAAACAAGCTGACGGCCCACCTGGTGGTAAGCGGTTACCGCCGCCTATAGACACCTGCAATAACAAGGAAAAGCACTTGATATTGCAGGTGCGTTGTCATCCTGAGGCCTAAGATGAAATGCCGTCCATGCCCAGTTATTACACTGGCTACCTTTCCCTTCAATCCGAAACACAGCGAACTGTTTCACGGCTGAAATAAGAAAGGCGGTGGTGCTTACCCAGGCGACCCTACATTTGGGCCTACCACCTAGTGGTAGACCTATTTCCAAATACAATAGCGTTTGAATTGTGAATTATATTTCCGGGGAGTCTTAAGCAGTTTAACAAATCCTAACAATATTATTAATATGAAAGTTTGGATAGTTGAACGGTTCTGCATGAAATTTTGATCTTAGAAATATTTTTCAGTCCCGATCGACAGGTCTTGCTTCCAACACAGCCTATCCACCATAAGCTCAGGAATCCAGTTACGAACCTACCCGCTGCTGGCTAAGCGATAGGCGTGTGTGGGGGTTGCCCAACTTGCCCAGTGCCTGATCGTAATAACACTGGGAATACCGACTAAAACTGCCCGGTAACTCCACTGCCGTTCATGGGGATAGCCTGGGCTCTGCCGAAGGAATTTCACCAACCCAGCCCCAGACCACAAAGTTACGTAGTTTTATTTGGCTTGGTAGAAATCTTTCCTCAGTCACGTGCTTCAATTTAGGTGGCAAACATCATGCCTTATCTCCCTTGTATACGAGCCATCTAAATTCTCTGGAGCGACATCTTAAGAGTAATAATGCTATGTGTAATAATCTTACTCGAATCGCTCTGTAACGTTTAACGAGTTGGATTCATAGGGTTTTATTTAAATTTTCTCGCCGGGTAGGTAATAACAGTAAAACTCAATATTATTTGTATTCGCGTAACAACTGCTAGATAATGGAAATTTGTTTTAAAGGGATGCTTGTAAGTCTTGTAACAATAATACAAAAGGTTTGCTGCTAGAAAAATAGTTTTGTGTTAAGCTCGCCGGTGTACATCATGTTTTATTTCGTCAAAATTGTATTTGGTAGTTTTTGTGTACATTAAAAGAAAAAATAAATAATATTTCTGTTGAAGATTGTAAGAAAATTACAATAGTACTTTTTGGACTCTTCAGATTCAATTTTTGTTTAACATTTATGTTCTTTGTGCAATAATATACGTATCTACGGAAGAGCGCGTACATCAATGTAGCTAATAGTCGCTTGTCAGTTGTCAAAAAGCAATTTATTACAAATCATTTATTCAGCCGTCCTGCTAACTCAAACTGTTTAATCCGAATTCAATTCGAGTTATGTGAATTTTAACTCTAGTTAAATCGAGCTGTAATTTTCACATCTCTACTTAATTCCACATCATGACTGTATTTTGTCCAATTTGGGATTCGATAGATGGTATTTTATTTCACTAACATATATTACAACTAGGAGAATATTTTCTATTAAAGTCATATTTCGTGTTGGAGTCATTTTAAAATTATGTTGGAACCTAGTGCCTTTTTTTAATGGTATAATATCATTTATTAATATAAATTCATTTATTCATTTTTTTTTTTAATTATGTCTATGTTGTCAACCCTGTGGAAGCGTCAACTCACCACGCGTACTCTTTAATACATTTAATTAGGTCGCATTGTGGTCCTAAGATCTTGTTTCTGAAGCGGTAACTCTTCAGGAAACTGAACTTAATCACCAAGAATTAAAGACTAAGTTGATTGCACAAGTAAATCTGGATTTATTGGTGTAGGTCGTTTAACACAAGGCGGCATGTGCCGCGAATGGTGACTGTAAGAATGTGGTCTGAGTGTAAGCGGGTTTTGTTCATAATTAATCACTAAATTAACGTATCCTTTGTTGAATTTCTAGACGCAAATTTCGGTGTATTAAGCAGAGTATTTTGTTTGTGAATATTTATTATCCCCTTCTGTACTTTTAGTAGATGAATGAAGCTCATATTTGGCTACTGTTTTCAAGTGTTCAAACGGTTACTCGTAAATTGTTTTACTTAGTTTTTTTTTTTATACAACTCGATGACTAACAAGCTGACGGCCCACCTGATGGTAAGCGGTTACCGCCGCCTATAGACACCTGCAATAACAAGGGAAAATCACTTGATATTGCAGGTGCGTTGTCATCCTGGGACCTAAGAATGGTGATAACTGAACCCATGACCTTTCATAATCCAGGTGAGCTACCGATCTGAGCTACCGAGGACTTAGGTCCACACCATAAATTTCTTCTAGTCAATCTGTAATTGCGTTGTAAGTTTTTAAGCCAAGCGTGACAATCTGTATAAATATAGAACAGAAAATTTTGTGATCTCACTACGTGTCAAGCCACAGATGCTAGACATTATTGTTTTTATTTTTTGTCTCATTATTTTTTTTAACAAGCAGTGTACACGATCTTTCAATGATTAACAATAGTACAGTCAACAGCACATCAAGCGTAACAGTTTGACCCTGAGACCGCCCCTTACTGTGTACGTAATAGAGGCGGCTTTCGTAGTGTAACTGTAACACTTGATGTGCTGTCGTCTGTACAAGCAGAAGTTTCATTGCGCCATCAACAACATTAACCACGCATTAATTATAAGATTTTATCTGAAAAATGACAATGCTAGTTTGTGTAACCTTTTACGATAACAAAAAGAAATTGTTTAACTATGCAAATACTTGTGCTTGATGTAGAAATTATGTGAATTTTATTGAAATATTAATAATACGAATTAATTATTCTATTTAATGGAGATCGTTCTCAACCAATTCCAATCGTACCAATCGTCAGATCGTTCTAATTGTACCATTTTATTGTTTTATAACTATTTATAATTTAATTTGTCGCTTGTGTGCAATAATGAATATTTAATATCGTTCTCCAGCTTTAGTGCGATAAAGCTAGGGATTTCGTAAGCAAAACTGTTAATTGTCATAAGACTACCGAAGCTCTTACGCGACTTAACAAATTGCCTAACTTAACCTATATCTTCCCAATGTTCCGGTTTAAAAACGCTTATATTATGATTTTTTCGAATTTTTATCTTATTCAATATTTATAGTGTCATGCATGTATGTGTCATAACTTATGTCCAATAATCCGTGGCTTCGGTAATCGCTAACTATCTGGCGAGTCGTAAGCTTGATTGCCACATTAGTTGAATAAAACAAAACATGCTGTGAAAGATGTGGAAAGACAACCGACAATATAATATACCTATGGGTATATTATAGTTAGTTGCCCTTCCTTATATAGTAACCACCGTATGTAGGGTCGTCTAGGTAGATACCACCGCCTTTCTTATTTCAGCCGTGCAACAGTTCGCTGTGTTTCAAATTGAGAGGAAAGGTAATAGTAGCTAGTGTAATTACTGGGCATAGAAGGCATTTCACCTCAGTCCTCACCTCAGGAAGACAGAGCACCTGCAATATCAAGCGATTTTCCCTTATTATTCCAGGTGTTTATAGGCGGCGGGAACCGCTTACCATCAGGTGGGCCGTCAGCTTGTTTGTCATCTAGAGTTGTATAACGTTATACCGGCAAATACTTATATGTCTGCGATGAAAATGACGAAAATTCCATCAACAAGATAAAAGAAGAAATTGTCCGCTTATACTGTAGCCACAGCCCTCCCGGCGTCGAAGGCACTCGCCTCCAGTAATTGATATATAAACGCAGACCCAAAAGCCCGTTCATTTAAAAAAACAAGAACAAATTGTGTTTCTCACAAGATATAACAACGTATGGTATTACGGAAACACTTCGCTAATTTCGAATTTCGCGATTCCGAATTACACAGCGGTCATTTTAAAGTCGATTCTCATTTTTTGTGACCTTAAAAGGATTTTTCGATATCATTTCTTGGAATTAGTGCGTATTTTCGGTCTTGATTGACAGAATGCACAACAGCTTGGGATCTTTTTTTATACAACTAGATGACAAACAAGCTGACGAACCACATCACATGATGGTAACGTATAGACACTTGCAATAACAATGGAAAATCACTTGATATTGCAAGTGCGCTGTCATCCTGAGGTGAGGCCTGAGATGAAATGCCGTCCATGCCCAGTAATTACACTGGCTTCCTTTCCCTTCAATCCAAAACACAGCGAACTGTTTCACGGCTGAAATAAGAAAGATTAGACATTTTAATTGTGATTAAAATGTCAAATCTTGTTTCAAATTCAGTCAAACAAATCATTCCTTCTGTTTCGATTTACCTAGTTCCTGGGTAGTTCTAATTTACGCCTGTTATCGTTCGTTGAATGGAACCACCTTCTTTACCTATTACCTATCTATATTGTGGTCCGATGCTCAATTGAGGAAACGTAAGAAATACCTACGGTCTGGGATAATTGCCCTTTAACGGCAATTGGGTAGTTGACAACCATTTTTTATTTCATAAGTAAGAAGTATACAACTCATTGAGAAATATTGCAAATGAAATAGTATGTATAAGATCAATAGCTTCACAGATATACTGGTATGTTTGATGTATTGCCCCGACCAAAAACGCTCCATACAAAATTTACGGAACAGGTGACGTCACATGTTCCTATAATACTAAGAAATGTATGGGCATATTGACAAAATCAATAAAAACTATGTCATATGTATGTTTTTATTCATAGTTATCCTAATAATAGTGGTTTTAATTGATGTCAGCAATCTTAACAATTTATTAAAATTTTGGAAAAAAATGTTTTTTTTTACCAAATTTCTAAACAATATTCTATCTTTTAAGTTTGAATTGATTTTATGGGTAACAGTAGCGTATATTTTCCGAATTTGTGAAAAATAGCGCCATATTCAAACTGAGGCAACATTCCAATTCAAACTATTACAATTTGCTTTCTCAAAAATACTTTTGTTTTTAATTGTGACATCGTTGTAGCTGCCAGTGCTAAAAACTTTCTATTGGACAAAAAGATAGGTTAGGTAGGTATTTACCGCTGGTAACCCGAGCGCCCGACTGGGGTAGCAACTCATCTTAAAGAAGATCGATGCCGAATAACACTAGTAGTGTTCTGAATAATGTGTGAAAAATATATTTACATAGAAAAATATCTAAACTAGAAAAAGATTCTAGTCCTGGGGCGGGGATCGAACCCGCGACCTTTCCCAATCCGGGCGACTGCTCTAACCATCAGAGCATTTGTATGGAATAGTGTAACGTTGGCAGCATTATTTCATACAAATGTCATGAAATTATCAATGGAATACGATATTTTTGAAATAGCCCATGTTTAAATTTATTGTCGCATTGACGGCGCCACCCTGTATACCTACTTCAATTCGCAAATAAATATGATTGATTGATTGATTGACGTCCTCTGGTGAAATGGGCTTAGCGATATGAGCTCACGGAGTATTAATTATTTTTATTTATTATTACTTTTTTCTATATTTTATTATTATTATTATTTAATTATTATTATTATTATTATTTATTTGTTATGCTTACCGAGTGAACTGAGTGATTTGTCAAAATCATGTGATTTTTATAATATGAAATAGTTTTTAAACAAAAAGAAAAAAAATCGTTAAAGTTTTCCCAAAAACGATTTTAAATAATTTATAGTGACTAACTTAAGAAAGTTACTTTAAAACAGTATAACTATTATTGCGTTAACCGCAGACTAAAACGTATTAAAATTTATGGAAAAACTTTCATTGTTTCAAAGTAACATTTAATTTTATAGATTATTAACTGTCGTAAAATTTCGATCTAGTTTTATGTTAACTATTAAAACTATTAAAATTTGAACTTGGTAAAGATAAAACCTGTTCGATTTTTTTTAAACAACAAGAGTGCCAAACAAAAATACTCCTGGTGGTAAGCGGTTACCGTAGTAGTGGCCTATGGTGTTCCTATTTAGTAAAAGTTACGCACTGGTATATAATCTCAGGTACCTACATAATACAACTAATGACACAATAAAAATTTCAAAACAAATATATAAAAAAATTACAAATCTATTAAAGTGTGAGAAAAAAAGGCAACTTCATAGGTAAAGATCTGTTATTATGTCTTTGAAAAATAAAATTAAAACCAGATCTTTTCAACGTTTCCTCAGTGTGCTAAAAAGACGTTCAAATCCAAAACAATATTAACTTTCTTAACGAGAATACTTTAATATATAACTGCGCACACAGTACAGGCAGTGTATTGTCATCCTAACGGGTTTTTTTTATTATTTAAATAAGATTAATTTTGTCAAAACACGTACATATTTGTAACTAAGTAATATCGGACGTGTGTGTAGTTTTTTTCGAATAATTTTAACGAACGCTTTGCAATTTAATGCATCACATCGAGCATACCTATATATCTCTAAAACTATTTATCTTAAGCAAACCAATAAAGACAGAAAGCCATCAAAAAATGTATGCACCAGGCTTTCTACTTTTAACGTTTTTATAGCAACGTTTAAATTAGACATTTTAAACGCACAAAAATCCAACATGTAAACATTCCATTGCTTTTGTAATATTTCTATAGGAATTAAAAACTCTAAACAACTACCTTAATTTCAAAAAAACTAACCTATTATTGGTTTTGAAGTCACTGACCTCATATTCCGTTGCTTCCAAACATAATTTTTATTCATCGTAAGATATCATACTTGAATGTGTTTCGTTCATTACAGATATTCCAAAAAGGTTCCATAACGCGGTATCAAAATGGGTTTTTAATTTTTACTAATGTGCTATAATTGCTCATAAATTTCAAAGCGAAATTCTTTAATTAGGATGCGTTTTTGTAAATTGATCTGAGAGCTTTGTTTAATTTTAGAATTTGGGGGGTAGCACCTCTATAATTTTACTTGTGAATTAAATCCATTACAAAATTAACGTTCATCACAATTTTGTCTGAAATGATAGCTCACTTACTACATCTCGATTTCCTTTTATATTAATAAGTCTAGTGGCGTAACGTAAGATAACAAGCTAGATAGCCATAGTATGTTTTTTTCTGCCCTTCATATTATAAACATGGATATAATTCTCCACCTCAACATCACGCACAAAGAAATTTAGTGCCTCGTTTCTTTGTCGTACTTCCAGAACTTGGAATTCTTTGCCAGCACATGTGTTCCCTCCTTCCTATAACATGAGGTGGGCATGGTGGAGGCGGCTAGTGCAATGTCTATTCTGCACTAGCTGTCTTCGCATATGGACTCTCCTTACCGCTTCACGTCAGGTGGTGTTGGGTCAATTTCCGGGCTTTGTATAAAAAAAAATATAAGATTATATATAATATTGTAACTTATGTAAGCATAACCATGATACATATTACTATAATGTATGTGTTAACAGTAATAGATAATTAACACACTGTTCCATGGCTTGATTTTCAAAAAATCACTGATATTCAGCTACTTAAGTATTGATTAAGACTTACTATCCGAGAGACCGTCTACCTGATTAGCCATTCTTTTACATAGAAGACAGAAGACCATCTGAACCTTCAATATTTAAGTATGTAGGTATACTAGCTACACTCGGATAGGTGACTGAGAGTTATCTATTTTTACAAATCACTCTCGCTTCAGTAAAAATCTTTCTCACCAAAGTAGTTACAGATTAAGTACTAAATTCCGTTTTGCCCGTTAAAATTTACAATCCTAATACCTAATTTCCCAGTGTTATTGCCCCACCGTATTACAGGAACGACAAAATAATTATGAGGCAGCGTTCAAAGTGGTTTAAGCGATCCCATTAGTGGAATAAATTGCTTGCTTCCACGATTTTAGAGTCGTAAGAAGGCTTTGCGGTTCTGTTTTTTTTATTCAACAGATTGTTTTTATTGTCGCTTGAGATTATACCAACCTTTGGTTTTGGTTCAGAGGTTTAGCAGTATTTTATTTAAAAGACCTCCAGCTATTTCACAACTCATAAATCTTTACATCTGACCGTCAAAATGGAGCCTAAATGATATTCTGTTGCTTAAATTATTTCATATAACTTTGCCTCATTATTAATTATTTGAAGTGTTTTTGATTATTGTTATTATCATTTTTAACAAATGTACCTACATTGTTGAGTACTTTTTATTCGCCAATTTTACTTGCATCAAAAGTAAATACCTTACTCTTTGGTCAGTGCGTTGTAACGCCTGCAACTCATTCGGCTGAAGGCTAAAAATCTGTATTTTTAAGTATATTTTTCGTAGGTTACACATAGGTGTAGCCAAAAGGGTAGTCCCCTGATAGATTCCGAAAACTAACTGCCACCTAACACAAAATTCGACGTCAGAATGAACGAGGATCACCATGCGAAAATTTGTTTTGAAATTCCTTTGGCAAATGGCACCAATTTACGTTTGAAATTGATAGTTTATGGAAAAATGGTGGGTTAAATATTGAAAAGAAGGGGTTATTATTTACTTCATAAACATTGACATTTTAATATTTAAATCATAATGCAGATCTTTTTTTTAATGTCACGTTTTAAGCTTTGTAAATATTACGTTAGTGTTATTATTCCCTGTTATCCACTATTGTTCTGAATACATCGTAATGATAAATCCTTAGAATAATAAAAATTGTACAAATTATGCTTGATTTTTGATAATTATGAAACTACACATAAAATTTATTATTCATTTTATATCTAGATTAAATTGTATTATCACTACTGTTACCCATTATTGCACGCTGAATATTTACTGAAATTGTAAAATATTTAATATTTTAGAAAGTATGCTTTGTACCATGTTACTTGCAAATAAATTATTTCGGTTCCAATAATCAAATAGTTTTGTAAAGGACCTATAAAATACTGCTGTGTAGCTTTTGTTTCCATAAACGTTTTTGTAGCGTATAAATTAATCGATCACTTTTCGCCTCACAATATAAGTAACAATAGTTAATTTGGCACAACAGTCAACAATACATTTTCCACCTAAGTATTGAGAGAACTGGTGCCTTAAATAGGTTTATATGATAAACCGTTTTACATATATTATTAGTATCATTTTTTCTTTTTATACTTAATCTGGGATTACCCCTGCAATTTCAAGTGATTACTTTGATATGATGCAGTTCAGTGGCGTTACTGCCTTAGGTGTGAGTTTTAAAACAAACTTAACGACCACAATATCGTATGGATCCACAGTAAAAAGTATTTTTTAAAGACCAAAGAGGCATTTGCTGAAGTTTTCATACAGTTGGGATCGACAGATTACCTGATTGTTAGATATTATTGACAAAATAATGACCATCTAGGTACTAGGAACAGAATCAGTTGTATTTTTTAATTTAAGCTTAACGGCCGCCCCGTTAACGAGGCGGCATTGTCATTAGTTACCATCGTAGCGTAGGTCGACCGACCTGCGATGATAACTGATGACAAGGCCAAAGATGGAAGCATGTTGCACCCGGATTCTCATCCACAGAAGAAATTGCTATCTTATCTTCAGCTGACGGAGCACAACGATGTTGTTAGCATTACTGTTAAAACGGCAGTTGGTAGCTAGCAAGGCCGACGGAAAGCCAACCAAACCGAACAGACAATGTCTGCTCCACGCGGAATTTAACGTCGGACTCCTAGACTTGAGGTAGGCCTATATACATCCCACTTCTGGGCACAGGTCTTCCTACATCACAATCACATGAGTAGATTGGGCCATAACACCACCACGCTGGCCCAATGCGGGTTGATGGGTTATAGCAGTTGCAGTAACAACCGGGACTAACGGCTTAACGTGCCTTCCGAAGCACGGAGGAGCTCGAGATAACAAACTTTGATTGACCCATCCCGGGACCGACTATGGCGATAGTTGCTTTGTTTTCCGTATCGAAACCAGAGCGCTCAAACCAATACGCCACCGAGCTCCTCGTAAGGAAGATTGGTGGACTCAATCATTATAGATCAAGACCACAGAGGAGGTAAAAGTTTGTTGCGGTTGTATGTTGCATTCCTAAGGTAATACCTACTTACATAATTCTTTCCCAAGCACCCAGGTCTCCGGCTTAGAGTTCACTTCCACCAGCACAGTCGGCGTGCACACAAGCAGTACCATCAGATCCGCTATACTCAAGTTCACCAGAAATATATTAGTGGAATTCCTCATGTCTTTAGTCTTTAATATCACTATTGGCACCATCACATTACCTATCACACCAAGACACATAATCGCTATACAAAACGATATCGACGTGGCCTTTATGTAATACGGAATCTCTGCGTACTCCGAGTAGTTCCCATTCGAGACATCGAAGGTCGAGTTCGTGAAGTTCGAATGCTCAAATGTAACATTCGATTCGAGCTGGTAATCGAATATGTGGTTTGTCTGCTGGTAGCTGTCATTGTCGCTGTTGTACACGAACGCTTGCTTGAAGTGAAGAGGTGTGCTTGTACTCGTCGATGTGTGAGTGAGGTTGTTTATTGAAATCATGTGAGGGCAGCACAGTTCAGCTCGTGGTTTCACATTGTTTGCGCTTTGGTTGGAGCACTATGAGGTCACCATTTTTCTTTATTTCTCCGATCTGCAACAAAAAAACGGCCTTGTTAGCATCACTTAAGCATTCTTTGGACGTCGCCAAGATAGATGGTTGTCCTTTAAAGACGTGTTAGTTCCGTTTAGTTTTTTCTCATTGCAAATTAGACAAATGTCATGAGGAGATCAATGATCTTACAAGCGTAGACATCTTTAAATGTGTGCACTTTTGAAGTCCGCGACAATTTAAAGTATTGCCTATTGAGATTGGTATACAATAAGAAATACGCAACATAAGAATGAATATAAGGTTTTTACCACACAAGTGATTAATTGTTATGTAGAGTCGACAGCAAATCAAGCTTAACAGTTTGACCTTGTGACCGCCCTTACTGCGTTCGTAATAGAGGCGGCTTTCGTAGTGCAACTGTTACACTTGATGTGATGTCGTGAGTACAAATAGTGACGTAAACTGGTATTAAGAAAGTTTCCAACCAAGACTACTCACTTACTAAGAAACTGTTTTTATTTAATACATTTCCACAAATAGGTGTTTAATTCATTCGTTTTATGAAAATTATTATGTTATTTTTTATTAATATACCTTAAGCCTTAAGTTTGCTATTTGTGTGTATCAGCTTTGCGAAATAAGACTAATAATAAGATTAAAATATAATGATTCGAACTTTTATAAACAAGACCGCATTGCAAATGTCCAACGCAATAGGGTAGTCGACAACTTTTTTTATTTCATAAATAAGAAGTTTATAACACATAAAGAAATATTGCAAAAGAAATAGTATGTATAAGATCAATAGTTTCACAGATATACTGGTATGTTTTATGTGTTGCGGCGCAACGTCCAAAAACGCTCCATAGAAAATCTACGGAACAGGTGACGTCACATGTTCCCATATTACTAAGAAATGTATGGGCGTACTGACAAAATTAATAATAACTATGTATTAAGTATGTTTTTACTAATAGTTGTCATAGTAATAGTTGTTTTAATTGATGTCAGCCATCTAATATCATTATCATTTTTGATATATTTTTTTTTTAAATGTGTTTATTTTTTTAACTTTCAACACAGTACAACTGCAATAATATTTCATATCTTTTAAGTTTGAATTGTTTTTATTGGTAATAGTAGCGTATATTTTCCGAATTTGTGAAAAATGACGCCATTTCCAAACTTAGGCAACATACCAATTGTGAAGTATTGCTAAAAACAAATAAAAATCACTGTTACAAACAAGTAGATATAATACCACCACAGACTAAATATTACAGAGACATAAAAGAGGCTGGACGGCGGTATTTAGTTCACAAGAAAACTGAACAAAGCAATCCATACAGTGGAGATCAAACTTAGCTTGGCGTTTTGTTGCAAAATAACCTTTAAAACTGTCGTATAAGGTTCTGTGCCGTGGCGGTTTCACTTGGTCTTGCTTGTATGAGATGTGTAATATAATTAATTTAATAAGGGATCCAATCTCGTAGCTATATAGGGTCTCAGTTCCCGCTGGGAGGCGCTTTAACAGGGTGCTGTTATCTCATCAGGGAGACGACCCGGTCACGTATGGATGTAGAATGTATAGGGAAGCGAGCACGTGTAGTGTCCATATTATTTAGTTACGTCTTCTGATGAGTTTTTAGGCTTATATCTACTAGGTGGTAGGCCCGTATGTAGGGTCGTCTGGGTAGGTACCACCGCCTTTCTTATTTCAGCCGTGAAACAGTTCGCTGTGTTTCGGATTGAAGGAAAAGGTAGCCAGTGTAATTACTGGGCATGGACGGCATTTCATTTTAGGTCTCAGGATGACAACGCACCTGCAATATCAAGTGATTTTCCCTTGTTATTGCAGCTGTCTATAGGCGGCGGTAACCGCTTACCATCAGGTGGGCCGTCAGCTTGTTTGTCATCTAGTAGTATATATAAAAAAAAACATCACAGAAAGTATCATCGGTATGTCAGCTCTATATGGCGCTGTTGAAACCCATTACTTGATCGTTAAATGTATTTTTTCCATTGTAAAATGAAGCCATAGCATTTGAAATACAAACTACAAAATACTTCAGCGTCAGGTAAAATACCAATGATTTAAAACAAGTAGTTGAAATACAAACACAAAATACGTGTGTTAACAACCCTATTTACATAGACAACACTGGAAGATGGACGGCAGCGGTGTGAGAACTATTTGTTAACTGTGGGTCTATGGATAATCTTTAACTTCGGGCTTCAGTTTTGCAATAGAAAGTTAATAAGAATTAAATAATATATACTTTATCAAAAATACGCTGTGTAATTCCGCCAATAAGGCCTATCAACAACAACGTGTACATTTGTATTTCAATTACGTATTTTGTTTACAAGTAATTCAAATACTGACCAACCCTGCGTACTGATAGTGATAAAGAAAAATGGTTCTTAACTTGTGTCACTTAACAAAAACTACAAAAATGGCTGGTATTGGACAAGTTGAAAATAGAACCATCTATCCATGCTCTTTTGAAATATTTTGTTATCAAAAAACAGCGTTCGTACTTATCTGAATGAACAAACAAAGTCTAATAAAATCTGCTGATATATTTCAAGTAAATCAAATCTAGAGAAAGCTACCTTCATTACAGACATCTGGAGCAGTCGACAGCAAACATTCAAATCCAACTAAATCAACTCTCAACACAAATAAGAGACGAGAAAACTGAAAGTTCAGGATTAGCCCTAATACATCCGACGTATTTTCACAAGTAATATTATTTAAGGAAACTTTGCAATGAACTTAACTGGATATTAAAATCCTGCCAGTTTAAAACTTGGCTTTAAAGTTTCGGTCTAGATAAAATGTTTATATTGTTAAAACTCAATTATAAGTTATGAGACAAAAAAATTACAGGGGAAAAGGGGTAGCTAACCTATAAGTCTTTCTAAACTTGACAAAGTTTTTTCAGACTGCCTTGTCCACATAATTTTGTTAGTCAATAGATCTTATAAGTGTGTTTTATTTCCAGAAAAACATTTATCTGAATGTCAAGTTTTTCTTTTGACAGATCTTTTGTTTACTAATATTTCCATTTCTAGAAGCATTTAAGGTCGAACTAAGTAACGACTGCTATTTAACTAGGTGGTAGGCTCGTATGTATGGTCGTATGGGCGGGTACCACCGTCCCCCGTGAAACAGTTGACTGTGTGGGATTGAATGAAAAAGGTTGCCAGTGAAATGACGGGGCATGGAAGGCATTGCATCTTAGGCCTCAGGATAACAACGCACCTGCAATACGAAGTGATTTTTTCCATGTTATTGCAGGTGTCTATCGGGGCGGTAACAACTTACCACCAAGTAGGCCGTCAGCTTGTTTCTTATCTAGTTGTATAAAAAAAAAATATGATCGATATACGATTTCAAACGGCAGATTCTTTCGCCATTTCAAATTTATTTTTCTCCATGTCTTGGTCAGGGTGACCAGCACTGCCATCTGTAGCCCAATTCACGTAATTAAAACCGTAGCGATATCGCAGCGATGTAGTCGTTGAAACCATTTTCGTATTCACGTACGTCAAATACACCGATTTTGAAGTCGCACAATCGCAATGTCGTTGAACTATCGTCGAACCGTATTCAGCTAATCAATCGTTATAAAATCGCACCTGAAACGTCAACAATGAGGTATTCTGCTAAAAAAATGACATTTGTTTCAATCGGATTCCAACGACTAAACGTCAAATGTACCGATCTAAGTGTCGTCGAACAAAAGTTCATAGTTGCGGTGCGCGAGTAGTTTTTAAATTGCGTTTATTGTAGTTAAAAACAAAAATGAGCCTCAGATTAGCGTATATAATGCTGGATAAAGCAGAAAATGAAATGCGAAGAAGATATTACATAATATTATAGTTAATACTGTCCATTTCGTAGGACTGATGCTCTTTTCTGAAAAATATAAATTATACAAAATTAGATACTACAACAAATACAGAAATAAGGGTAAAATAAAATAGAAGGCATATAATAGGTACTAACAAAAGAGGGTTCTGTTGAACCGGTAAAGGCTCAAATTTATCTGGTGCTATAATAGCACAGAGCCGTTCCTCAAGCGCAGACAGTGGTGGAGCATCTGCTGGTCCTCCATCAGTCTGTCGCTAGCTCTGTGCTATTTTACGGACCTTTTGCTTTAACCTACGTAGTCGTACCTAGTCGTCCTACCTGCTGTAGTCGTTGTAAAACTGAAAACAAACAAATTATAAGCAATGACATGTGTGACTTCTTATTTTATGTATGTAACTCACTCACTTTATTCCATTCTTTGGCCGACCTATGGCCACTTAAAGTTTATGCATTTAATTATTGTGTTATCTCCGACCACAACTTTTGGGACAGCGCCCGCCCTTCTTTTGAGCGTACGCGACCTAAGGCGAGGTCCCTGTGCCGCTCCATGAACTCTATTAACATTTTAATTTGTTTTATAGATACTGGTTTTTGGCTCATTTATATTATTTTTGCAAAAAACTTAAAATTTTCTTAATCGATGCAAGAACTTTGAATGAAACGCGCGTAAAAACTTTCAAAGCAATGACAATTGATTGTTTTAATATCCATAGATATTTCTTGTCATAGACACGTGTTTTGTCTTTTATGTTGAGAATTGTCTTACTTTCTCTAAATAAATTCTCATATCACGTTCATTTTATGATAAGACCAATATTGTTTAATTTTGTTGTATTTATTTATCGTAAATAACTGTATTTAAAGTATAAAATGTATTTGAAACTTTTGGTAGAAAATAGAAATATTTTACTGGCATTCTTTTTGTTTCGTAGTTGACAAGTCGTTCAAATGCAGTTTAGTTCCGATCCTATCGATGTGTCGTCCTATCGAAATGTAGCTGAGTAACATGAGAATACCAAATTTGGGTAGGACTACGATCGAACGACTTCTGAACTTCAACGATTTTTAAATTTAAAGTGTTTACGTGAATTGGGCTACTGGCTTCGTGTTCGAGAGCATCTCCCTAACACCCTGTGGATATTCGGACCCCAAAAATAATACAACACTCACACTAGCATAGGTATAATGTATATAAAACAAATACATGCAAAGAATGGTAGAATAAACAATTAACATGGTAGGGTGGTCATTACCCATGAAAAAATCTCAACAGCGCGATATAAGAATATATACAAAAGTGACAACGCCATCTATTAGCATATCGTAGAACTGAGGTATCGCCGTGCTAAAGGTTTGTTACGAGATTGACCACCCTGTATAACTAAAAGTTCATTCCAATTAAGGAAACATTACTGGAATTGATAGTCGCCGATATTTTTCTCAGCTCCAAGTGGATTCGGCGATATTAACCTTCGTATACTCGCGCATTGGTTTCTCAGGCCGACTACTCAATAATTCGATGTTTTTAACCGACTTCAAAAACGACAGTTCGGCCGGTTTTTTTATGTATGTAAACCGATTACACCGAGATTACTGATCCGATTTACGTGATTTTTATTGTTCGATGCGTAATAGTTGCCATAATTTTTTTTTTCAAAATCAGTTGGGTAGTTTGATTTTAAATAAAAAAAAACTGAAATTTTTGTTGTCTACGTAGGTATGCGAATTGCGAATTTTTGCTTTTCTATGACTTTTTAGTGCAACGAAACAATAGTAGGAAACAATATAAGTTGACGGTAACCCATCTAGCTTCGACCTTAGAAAGTTATGACTAAAAATTGTGAAAAAAAAATATTTAACAAAAATTAAAACCGGCTTCAAAAAACTGAAAAGGATAAAATAATTAAATTTAAGTAGGTACTCATCCCCTAGAAACATATTTCTTGGAGTTGGGGCTAAGTTGTTTCCAAAAACAATAGAAAATGAAGCACCGACACCAAAAAATATGTTTCTAGGGGATGAGTACCTACTCAAATTTATCTATTTTATCCTTTTCAGTTTTTGAAATCGGTTTTAATTTCTGTCTAAATTTTTTCTCCAAAGTGAGAATCACTGAGCCTTTGCGGTTTATAGCTTCTTGATTTGTAGTTAGACGTTGTTTAGTGCAGCTCAAGCGCTGGTGCCAAATTGATGTGTAACAATTTTTTACTGCTATTGGTCCGGGATACCGATGACGTCAGTATAGGATGTGTAACTATGTTAGGTAAGTATCTAAATTCCAATTACAGTAGAATCTTCAATGAAATGTATTTGTTTCTTTATACGTACAATATTTTTTTAATATTTGAGAACCATTTTCAAATGAAAATTTATTACCGCTTCAGGTGAAGAAAGAATAATATGCACACTTGGTGCAATAACATCGGAAATGCAAAATTTGGTGAATCGTCTTTTCGGTCACAAACGATGGCAAACAATCATTTGCATTCGTTGCAGTTAAGTCGTAAATGTTTGAAAACTATAGCGATTACTTTCGTCATTTAATTTTATACGCTAAAAGATGATAAATAAATTTCATGTTATTAAACAAATAACTTTTAAATTGATATCCTGAAATAAACCTTAACTATTATATACGACGTTCTTGCACCAGATGTGCGTATTGCTGTGACAGTGAGGTGGAGGACGCACTCAACTTCAAAGTAAAACAAAGATTATAAGAAATATGAAAACTTGATAATTCTGATATCTTCATCATTGAGTCTTTGTTCATTTGGTTCGTCAAAATAACCGTAAAACCCAATAAAATTGCCACCGTGCGCGAGTTTACGTGTGATGCCGTTGGGAGCGAGTATACAAAGGTTAAGATAGTGTGAATCTTTAGACTTTCTTACATATGTATCAGCCTATTGCAGTCCACTGCTGGACGTAGGCTTCCCCAAGACTGCGCCACAATATACAGTCTCCAGCTTTCCGCTTCCAGACGCACTTTCTTAATATTGCCGAATCTACTTATTTCTTCACTCCTCTTAATCTACAAATACCCAATAAATTGTGGATCGTAAGCCGCGAAGACATAATTAAAAAGATATCCTAGGTGACATTAACAATTCTAGGTCGATCTTTCCTGTTGATCTACTAAGAGCTGCTAATACCTCCTAGAATTAATTAAGAGCGTTACAATTAGAAAATCTTAAGCATCTTTGTAGGCGCTTAAGGAATGAGTTTTAAATTAAATCACGGTTTTATTTCCCGAGGGACGACGCAAGAAAATTGAATTTTTCCACTATAACTTGATACGGTTAAGATATTTTTAACTTCGCGTAGTTATAAAAGATTCATGGTGTAGCTTGTGACAATCGTGGAGAAGCAAGCGTTTGCCTCTATCAGGGCCCTGATGGGTGACCGAAGAAATTGTTTTAGCTGGATATAGTAAGTAACGTGCCTTCCGAAACATTGATAAATGCTTCGGAAGGCACGTTATACAGGGTGGTGCCGTCAATGCGACAATAAATTTAAACATGGGCTATATTAGTCCATAGAAATTGTTTGCCACTTTCAAAAATATCGTCTTCATTTGATAATTTCATGACATTTTTATGAAATAATGCTGCCAACGTTACACTATTCCATACAAATGTCATGAAATTATCAAATGAATACGATATTTTTGAAAGTGGCAAACCCTTTCTATGGACTAATATAGCCCATGTTTAAATTTATTGTCGCATTGACGGCACCACCCTGTATACTTACTATACCAAGTTGTTAAAATTAGCCCCAAAAGAACCGTCATTTTTATCGGCCAAAAATACCAGTTACACACCTACCTAAGTAGCTAAACTGAAGCTGACTCGACGTTAAAGCAATTGTTTTATAAATATAAAAAAAAAGTTAGCTTTAAAGACTCCATCAAAGGTAGCCATAAAAGCGACATTTTATAGACAAAAATAAAGTAGAAACTTCGTGGTAAAGTGTATTTTATATGAGACACGCCGTAGACAGCGCACGAAACTCGAACTATTATTTTTATCGCAATAAATTCCAAAAAAATTGCGCCACAGACAAACGGAATGCGCAGAATATCGTAAACTTTGGAATATGACAGTGCACATTGCCACAGTGTAGAGATACACAGTGTTACTATTAGGCCCGTTTGGAAGATACGACTGTATTGGTAGAGCGAAATATTTTAGGTTTGGCTACGAGTAATGGTTAGAGATAGATAATAACCACATTAAAACAATTTATGTATAGACAAAAACTCATCTCTATTGACTTGGATTCGGAGCCCTAAAAACGAATAGGTTTATCCGAACTTCGTACATAAAGTGAGAATTAAATTAAAAACTTTGAATTAGATACATTTCCGCCTTACACTGCGTCGTAGCCAAGATAAAACGCCCCAATGGCAGTACATTCTTGTTATGTGCTTTGCATATTGCCACTTCAACTCGCTAACCTTAAACCCAATGGGTGGGTATCAATGACTTTCGTCTTCTTTTGTGCTACTGGTTGTTTGTATACTGTGACATATGCACATTACTTACGTGCCGTAATTAATATCAGGCAAAATCTCTCGAGTTTCACACTGAAGGTACGCCTGCAAAAACCCAGATGAAATTTCAGCATGTGTCCTATCTAAATTTCGAGAGACTAATTTTCCTAGGTGCTGCTTGAAATTGTGGAAAGTATATTATGTAAATTCCACTGCGTTCGTCAGTTCTTTTTGCTTGTTTTCCTAAATTATTTGTAGCATACAAAAAAATGTTTAAAATAATTTGGAAAATTTTCTTGACAAGAAAAATATCATGTTCTGGGGCGGGAAACGAATTCGCGAACTTTCACAATAACTCTATATTTCTTAACTATTTGGAACTACCGTCTTGCAAAAATAATGCATTTTTTTTTAAAGCAATGCGCTTACCTAACCGAATCGTATATTTTTTTAAAAATACTCTTTTCGACGTTGAAATTAGACGTACGAAATCGTACGAAATTCATAATGTTATCCCAAGTTCCAGTAGCTTAGTGATCAGAGCAGTCACCCGGACTTTAACTTTCACGGGTTCGCTTCCCGGCCCAGGACATGATTTTTTTAGTTTAGATATTTATCTCATTTTTAATTGACTGCTGTGCGAAATTACACGCTTTTAGACCACTTGTTTAGGTTGTGTGTTGTCGATTAGTGAGTGAGTTAATTAGTACGACTAGAAAAAAAATAGTCGTAGTACATTTTAAAACCGGTCAAAAGCATGTCAGACATGCTTAGCCGGTTCCATAATTAGTGATTTCGAAGAAAATTTTCGAACAATTTCGTGTTTTCCATTGCGTAGCTATTTTTTAATATCGTCGTCAAACCGCATCGCTGACATCTTGTTACCATATTCAACAGAGCTTGAAAAGTTATTATCGGCTGAAATTATGACACAAAATTTTTCAAGTATACTTATTACCTATACCACAGATTAATAACAGCCTAGACAAATACATATAAGCCGATATTTCAGAAACTAAATATCTTAACATTACCGTGCTTGTATATCCTTGAATGTGCCAATTTTGTGAAAACGAATTTACAGTTATTTAAATTTAGATCGCGTGAACGATATAAGCACAAACTGTGTATGGTCCAAAGTAAAACTACTTTAATGAGTAGGAGTATTACGTGTAATGCTCCTCGTATATTTAATAAGATTCCCGAGTTTATTCGTAACAATACTGAAATATCAACTTTCAAAAAGGGTCACCATTGTTTTCTGGTCCAAAAATCTTATTACACTATTAATGAGTTCTTAACTGACACATCGATATAGATTCAATTAAAGACATAGTAGTACATCGTAGCATTGTTCGATTTGTTAAAGGCCAATAAATGTAGAAAACTGTTGTGTATTCAAATTCAATGGTTATCAATTATATATTGCAGTGCCCTCACAGGCCTCATCTAGCAAATGAAACATATGTATGTAAGTACACTGGAAGATCATTGTAACGACATGAGCAATAAATGAATAAATGAAATGAAAATGAAATATAATGTACTTAGTGATTAATGTACAACACTCGGGGATCTACAATACCAATCACGGAAAACATTCACCTATCCCTCGCCTGTCTCTGTTTTATGCATCAGCACTTGTCATTAACCGACTTCAAAAACGAGGAGGTTCTCAATTCGGCCGGTATATTTTTTTTTCTTTGTATGTACACCGATCACGCCGAGATTACTGACCCGATTTACGTGATTCTTTTTTTGTTCAATGCCCATCTGGTATATGCCCATTTGGTCCCATAATTTTTTTTTCAGTTCGGTAGTTTGGTTTTCATAAATAAAATAAAACTGAAATTAGTAAGTCGTCTACGTATTTGTTTTTCTTTGCATGTACACCGATCACGCCGAGATCACTGATCCGATTTATGTGATTTTTTTTGTTCGATGCGGAATAGTTACCATTTGGACCCATATTTTTTTTTTCAAAATCAGTTGGGTAGTTTGGTTTTTTAATAAAAAAAAAACTAAGATCAGTAAGTTGTCTACGTATGCGAAATTGCGGATTTTTGCTTTCCTATGACTTTTCAGTGAAACTATACGATAGCGGGAAACAATATAAGTTGACGGTCACCCATCTAGCTTCGACCTTAGAAAGTTAACACTAAAACTTGTAAAAAAAAAATTAAACTAAAATTAATTTTTATTAACGAATAAGGGGGCTGGCGACCAAACACACAGCTGCATGCTGGAACACAACACTAACTGTAAAAGCAGCCATGTTATTCTGTAACAAAACTCGCATCTGACTTCAGGTCACTTTGATTTCCTTGTTAGGATAGATTAATAACTAATTCTAATCTGTACACACGCACCCGTGAAATCTAAGCGCAACGGCGCAATTTTTTTTTTTTGAATACAACTAGATGACAAACAAGCTGACGGCCCACCTGGTGGTAAGCGGTTACCGCCGCCTATAGACACGTGCAATAACAAGGAAAAGCACTTGACATTGCAGGTGCGTTGTCATCCTGAGGCCGAAGATGAAATGCCGTGCATGCCCAGTAATTACACTGGCTACCTTTCCCTTCAGTCCGAAACACAGCGAACTGTTTCACGGCTGAAATAAGAAGAAAGGCGGTGGTACCTACCCAGGCGACCCTACATATGGGTCTACCACCTACCCAAATTTATCGCGTATAGTATACATTCCTACTTTGATGTTCATTAAGAGAATCGGTGTTTGTAAGGAATTCTCAATTAAACCTTAATTGGACACCTTGCTAAATTCCCGAAGTAAACCAATACGGAATAGTGTAGTCAGCAACACATAAAGTATAAGTAACAGTTGCGGAGAGGACTTAGTGGAAATTATCAGACAATAGAATATTATTTATATGTGCCCTGCTCACTGACACTTCAACTTGCTATTCTACGAGCTATGTGATTGTCTTTGATTCTCTTACCGATGTCCTCATTTATGATTCCATCTCGTAGGGAAACACCTAACATAGCTCGTTCCATGTTACCTTTACTATTAAGTATAGTAAGTAACCACTGAAAACCAGTGCCCTGGCTCCTCATTGGTACGGTGACATAAAGCTGAATGGTCCCTATTTCAGTTGCAGATGTGCTATGTCTTATCTCATTGCTGTTTTGTTTTTATATTTTGTCATATCTTTGCACTAAAAACAACGTTTAAAATGAAATTATGATAAAATATTTTTATTATCAAAATAAATTAAGCTCCAACATTACATTTCTTAGCAATCAACAGTACTTTAAAAGATTGAGAATGCTAGGATTCTGTAATGTAGTTTTAGTCGTATTTCTACATTCTCAGTAGACAGTTCAAATGTCATGGAGAATACCTAATAAGAAAGTGACGAGGGAAAAATAGTGCTCTTTGTTCTAGTGTTCGCATTGGCCTTACAACGATATTACACTTGCGGACAATTAAAACTGTGTCTATTCATCCTCATTCGTTTTATTGAAATGACTGATACTGTGAAGCGTAGAATTGAACGAATGAATAGGACTTGTTGACTTGTAAAAGTAAAAATAGTTTCTAGGCTTACACGATTTTATGTGTATCGTTTGAATTGTGACGATGCGGTCAATTTCGTTCAGTGGACATTATGGTTTGAAAACTAAAGGCCTCATTGTAACAATAACAAATAAAGAAAAGAAAAAAACGATAAAAAAAATTAAGCTCCAGGCGGGAATCGAACCCGCGTCTCCTGATTATTTTTCCATCGTTTTCTTTCTTTATTTGTAATTATTATAATAAAATAGGCGTTTAAACACACCAAAAACATTAAAATGTAACTTAAGTCCTGTAAGGACATTTTGCTCAGGTAACTACCTGCTCGGAATTAGAATGGAGTAAGTATAGGGTATAGCAGTACCTACTATTTGTGGGTTTCAATAATTTATACTGTTAATTTCATTATTTAAATTTTTACCCACTTTTTCTACAAATTGTTTATTTTTACTCATTTTTAACAGCAAGACTTTTATATTATTTTTTATTTACTAACTCGAGACAGTATGTGAAGAGCTCGGTGGCGTTGTGGTTTGAGCGCTCTGCTTTCGATTACAAAAACAAAGCGACTTTAGCCATAGTAGGACGCGAGATGGGTCAACCAAAATTTGTAATTTCGAGCTGTTCCGTGCTTTGGAAGTATCGGAAGGCACGTTAAGCCGGTTGTTACTGCAACCGCTTTAACCCACCAACCCGCATAGGCCAGCGCTATGGCCCAAACTCCTCATGTGTTTCTCCCAGGTAGAAAAGCCTGTGTCCAGCAGTGGGACGTATGTAGGCGGGTGATGATGATGATGATGATGAGTATTATTGTGGTCATATCCTATCTTATAATGTCACTAAGCACTTCGACCCTTCAGGATCCTAAGTGTCTCCCCTGCTTTTACTCTTCCTGCCAATATAGCTGCTTTAACCTTCACTATATCCTTGAGCTGAGAGCCCATATTCTTTCGGCTTTTATAGTGGTAGTTCTCACTTGAGATTTGAACGCCCTACTGGGGCAGTAGGGCGCTCAAATCTCAAGTGAGAACTACGCCTTACAGAAGGTCGCAGCTAAATATCATTTTTGTAGTACACTTGCGCCAACCTTGCCATAGGAGTTAGGAGAGATATGATAAATCGATCTCTCCACTTCTTTCAATAAGCATAGATTGATAAAGGTCCACGTCTGAAATCTGAAGACTTACTCTAAACTATTAAACTGATTTATGCAAAGGGCATACAGGGTGGTGCCGTCAATACGAGAATAAATTAAAACCAAGGCTACATTTTATTCATTTGATAATTTCATGACATTTGTATGAAATAATATAACATAGTCAGCATTATTTTCTAGAAATGCTATGAATTATCAATTGAATACGACGTTTTGAAAAGTGGCAAACCATTTCTATGAACTAATATAGCCCATGTTTTTAGTTTATTGTTGTATTGACGGTGTTGTTATCTTTCGTTTCTCATGAATTAATTATTATATTACGTTCAATGTAAATTTACACATTTTTATTTAAAAAATTGCTCAGTTAAACGAATAATCCTCTTTCTGCCGCCAACGGTCGGCACCAACCTGTATATGTTTTGCTGAACTAGCCAGTACAGTTATTATAGCACTGGCTAGTACCGCGCAACTTGACGGACAATATTCAAGCCGAAGCATGCAGTATGCTTGGTACAGTGCAGTGGGCACACAATCAGAGGCCTTTGTCTCTAAGTGGTTCTCAAACACTAGTCGCGAGCTCAAAGCGGCCATTACGTTACGCACAGAGTAATTTTGTAGTAGAAGCTACATACTATATCTTTAATTTATTTGACTGCTTATATTTAAACACAGTTTACTAGGAAAATAACATTGTTTTAGCCAAACCTCTACTCAAATATTTTCTCTACTGTAATATTGATGTTATACATAATAAACCAAAAGGAAAAACATTTTGTTTTACTTTACTTATTTCTTTGATAACTAAACGGGCTACCCGAAATAAATAATTGTATAAGACTAACAATATTTACCTACAGCAATAATAATACATTAATCAATTAACAATTTTAAGATTCTCACAAAAGGTCGATCAAGCACAGAAAAATGGCTTCAATTCACCACCAAACACATTTAAGTCTGGGAAAGCAACCAAGAGAGTGTTGAGAACAAAGAGGGTACTGAGAATAAGCTACCGTGCGGCACATAGGCCGTGCGAATAGGCGGTGTTGATATTATTCCACCAATCGCCGACTTCCCACGTCCCCGCTGATTTCACTTTCCTCTCATCGATGATGGATAGAGGGAAAATGTTAATAAAATAAACGGGATACGTACTTACTTTGTCCTCAAGTGCACGAGTCATAATGACCCCGACACAATAACGCACTTAACCGTACCAGTTAACAAGGGTTTAGGACTCCCTCTACTCCGTTATTATTCTGTCACTTTTTGCTGCTTCATAGACTCTAAGAAATTGTAATGGAGACAAGTGGCTGAAACAAGCAGATAATTTTCTATGTGTGATTTAACATGGAAAAATACATTTGTGTCTCTCAAAGACTGTTATTTTTTCTCTGAAACCGGCTGTTAGTCAATACTTTTCTTTCTTGTGTTCTGTACATTATGCAACAGAAAGTAGTGTCAAGATTTTTTTGAATAGCAAACGCCTTGAATAATACTTTTACTCCAATAGCCATTTATCTTTTTTATACAACTAGATGACAAACAAGCTGACGGCCCACCTGATGGTAAGCGGTCACCACCGCCAATAAACATCTGCAATAACAAGGAAAAATCACTTGATATTGCAGGTGCGTTGTCATCCTGAGGTCTAAGATGAAATGCCGTCCATGCCTTGTAATTACACTGGCTACCTTTCCCTTCAATCCGAAACACAGCAAACTGTTTCACGGCTGAAATAAGAAAGGCGGTACCTACCCAGGCGACCCTACATTGCCTACATACGGGCCTACCGCCTTTTTTTACCAGGAGAAATCCATTGACGGACCTACTCGCCCCTGGCGAAGTGGCGGACGAGCGCGGGGCTCGCCCAGCGTCTAAATTAACCCTGGGAATACCGTTAAAACTCCTGGATAACTCCAGTGCCTTTCGCGGAGGTGGTCTGGGGTCTGCAAGCAAATTCACGAAACCGCCCCCGGGCGACCTAATCTTACGGCCCGACGGGCCTACCACCTAGTAAATCACTACATACGGTGCATAGAATGTTCTTTTTTTATAATTATTATTACTAGTTATTGTTTGTAGGTACTCTATGTGTATTTGGTAAGCTTGCCTTGTTTTTATCTGTGCCCGCTTGTTTATTAAGTACCTACTCCTGTTTATCTAAAAACAATGTAAACAATAAATAATGCAAATAGACTCATCGATAAGATAAAACAGAGGGAATCCAATTTATACACTACGAACTTCTGAAATTGTGTTTCACGCAAAAAACAAACTAAACAAGACCACTAAAATGTCGAAGCTATATATCTTACGGTCACAAAATTACAATACGCCGAGGATTTATAACAATTTGTGGGAGACGTTTGGAATCTCGGCTTATCGTGGCTACATAAAAATATCCAATAAATTCTAAACACGTCCGAGTCAACAAGTAAATCGGGGAAAGTGACGTTTAAACCACACGAGAAATGTGACGGACACGACTCGGCGACCTTAAATTAGAGCCAAAGGTGGTAGAACTTCTACCCTAAAGAAAAGTTTTATGTACCCACCAAGGCGTTATTAATGATTTCCCTAAAACATCATAACATGTACGAATTGAAGTTCTGTATTGCTATTTTTTTATATTTTCGAGAACAAACCCTAAATAACAGGCAATAATCCCTAAACTTGCTTGGCAGGGAGATATGTTACGATCTGAATTCCAGGAACTACAACGAAACCGTGATCAAAACAGCCTCACCGAAGCTCGGTGTCCTGAACAAGGTGCGTGGATTTTTCACGCCTAACCAATTATGCCTGCTCTACAAAACTCAGGTCCGGTCTTGCGTGGAATATCGCTCGCACTTCTGGGATGGCTCCGCCAAGTACCTATTCGATGCCCTGGACAGATTGCAGCGTCGTGCTGTCCGTATCGATGGCGAGGTCACGAATAACCTTGAGCCTCTGCAATTGCGTCGAGACATTGCATCGCTTAGCGCCTTCTATCGGCTATATCAGGGAGAGTGCTGTGAAGAGCTATTTGACCTTATCCCACCTTCCCCCTTCCTACTCAGGAGCACGCGTGCCGGTCTTCGGAATCATCAATTCACTGTCACCAGCTCAACATCACGTACCTACAAAGAAATTTAGCAGCTCTTTTCTTTGTCGTACTTCCAGAACTTGGAATTCTTTGCCAGCACATGTGTTCCCTCCTTCCTATAACATGGGTTCCATCAAAAGAGGCGTGAAAAGCATCTTTTTGGCCGGCGAGGTGGAGGCGGCTAGTGCAGTATCTTGAACTGCACTAGTCTTCGCATATGGACTCTTTTTACCGCTTCACACCAGGTGGTGTTGAGTCATTTGTCGTGTTTTGTATATAAAAAAAAACATACTATGTCGTCAAGTGTGAACGCCGTTTTATACCATTTAGGCGCCGCGGACAGCTTGATTGATGTTTTGGCACAGAAACGGAACAGATTTTAGATTTTAAGACCTAGTGCACACTAGATTATTAACATTACAAGCCATTTCCACAGAAAGTGATTAAAGTTGTTTATGTACAACCTTCTTAATTTTAATGAGAAAATTTATTTGACACGAAATGTCAGTAGGAGTTGTGTTTGTATTAATTGGATTGAACATCTAGACATGGCTGTCTAAACAAAAATGAAATAGATGTTAACATACGTAACATATTTCACGTACAGATAAATCAGCAGGAGTAAGAATTAATGAATATAGTATAACATGGCTTTGCTATTTTGACTACGGATCTAATTTAGGAAACTGGTGGGAAAGCTGTATCACACTTGATAAACCAACAATCCCGGGTTCAAAATTCTAATTACGAAGGTAACTCTCTTAGAAACGTTTACTTGGCACGCGTTTTCATACAAACTTTTAAGTCGAAAATTTTGGAATTTAACAAACCGATTCTAATTAGACTTTACATGCATAAAGCAAGTCAGGATAGTCTGAATATTTGTTAGAGGATTTTTCACATAATGGAGGTTATTATAAGACGAGCGGGTGTTTAAAAAACGAACTTTCGCGAGTTTTTTAATACTAAGTGCACAGTTACACACACTATTTTATCTTCACTCATACTTTCATACATACTTACATTCAAATAAGTCACTACTAACATCAGACATTTTTATAAATTGATAGTGTTTCATACACAGACAAAATTGCGCCACAAATTCCGAGATTCGAATCCTAATTACGAAGGTAATTCTCTAAAGAGCGTTTACGTCGCACGAGTTCTTTCTTATTCAATTCACTGAGCTATTGCTGCGCGCGCAACAATGTTTTTCTATGGAATGGAGTCAATTGGTCTTTCAAGTGTCAACTAGTAACTCCTATTTGGCTGTCTGAAACACTGGGCCTAATTCTGGGAACACACTTTAATTCTAAATTTCGGTACAGTATATCTCTTTCTCGCAATAAGTAATAGGAAAAAGATAGCAAGAATCTGTTTAGAGCTGTCACTTAAATTTAGATAGATTTCAAGGAAACCATAGACAATTTTAGACGGCATGTACGGAGGTGCCTCCTAAACCCTGCATTTTAGCACGTTTAATAAGGTCGAAAATTGAATGCACGTTTCTAAATGTCAAATTATATGACAACCATCCTTGTCGTATTCCTTTTGATAGAAAGAAATGCACTGAACTTAAATTTAGACTTAGCATGTGTTTACCAGAATTAGGGCCACTTTTGCTATAGGTTTGTTATTTCTAAGAAATATTAGTAATATAATAAGTCGAAACGATGATATAATTTTCATTATGTTACAGGTTGTTTTTTTCATTTTCATTTCTGTTATCTGTCTTAAAAAGTATGTCATTATTATGTTCACCTTTGAGATCATATTTCGAATTTTAAAACATGAGTTTAGATTAAATAGTTTTACATACTCACAATAATTTTAAACGACCTATCCAACGACACTTTACACCTACCATGGTATAGTATAGACGAAAAATAAACAATATTTTATATTACTACTTCGTTAGCGTGATAATTGTGTAACTCATGCCAAATTAAAGCTTTCAAGTATTAAGAGTCTAAGGTAAGCTGCGAATAGACTGACAGATAGATCGTTGAGGAAGTATAAGTGTTCTCTGTTGCCTACGGAACCATAAGGTCTTGCTGGCAGTCACATTGTCGAACAAATGCTTGATATCAGCTTCGTCAATTTCGTCAAAAATCTTTTAAGACTTGACGAAATTGATATGAATTTCACAAAATTTGAAGACTTTGTCTTCCAACCAAGCGTCCATCAAAGATCAAATGTCATTAAATGAATATTTAGCAAAAGTGACACAGTTGTAACTAGATCCCATAGTGCTTACTTGCGTACGAGTGACAGATGTCTTGGCAGGGTCGCTTGGCCGTTGTCATATTTAATATTTCATATTCACACGCTGCATGACAGATGACGGAATTAATTCTTAGTTTTCATTCGTTTACACTTAGTCTTCGCGTCGTTAAAACAAGTATACACTGAACATTTACGTTATAATTTTATAGTAGCATAAATGCAAAAGTAACTCTGTATGTCTGTCAAAACCAATGAACTGATTTAGATCAATTTTGTCATAAAGATAGATTGGTCATTTTGAGAAAAGACTAATGCTACCTTTCGGCGCGATAACAGACATCTACTTATACGGAATGTTTATTTTCTACATTTAGCGATTCCCGGCTCAGGTAAGTGACTTTTAATAAATCTTTGTAAGCAGGAATTGTTATTTCTAAAAATAAAGGAATATTTCAATGCGGTATAATTTACTTACTTAAATATTTAGGACATTTTCTCTTCAGGAGGCATTGACTCATTCTGTATATGTCGCAGCCATCTGGTTAAATTAGCCAGCCAATTAATTGCGTAGGCCGTTCATAGGCCGTTCTTTAATCGCCGGCATCCAATAAAATGGCTGATGGACAACTAGACGAGCCATAATAACCAACCTCACAGTAGATATCCAGATATCTACTATGAGTAGAGCCTTAAGGTAGATCAGAAGGTTTTGTAATAAAACACTAAGGCTCAACCAAGATCTCGTTCTCGGTCTCGGCATTCTCGGCTACAAACCCAACCAAAAGCTCTGTTGCACGAAGATGACCAACCAATCTACTGTATCTGAACTATTCGTACCTACCCCTATTTATAGCAAATAAAACATTTCATTAACTCACTTTCGTACCTATTACTATTATTAATTTTAGTGAACTGCCTACAACAGGACAGATAGTGTTCTGTGTAGTTTGTCGGGTAGAGATCGCGTCTAGCGATAAGACCGCCTATTTGGCATAGTGTATTTGTCCCTTGTTTATCTCTGTGATGATTCCATCCATCTACCTAACTGTGAGACCATTTTGGAAAAAAGCTTTTGATTTTAAAATGCCCTAAATCACTTGTACGCGAGTGGTTCAAAGTACTATCCTAAATCACTCGCACAGTGTAAGCTGGTCATAAGTCTTCTAACAACATCCATTCTATATGATTTGTGTGTTCAGTTGATTATTGACAGCAGTAAAAATTAAAACAGCTTAAGGGACCTCCACTGTAAGCCAAACTAGATTCAAGTTAATGGATATTAAGGAAGATTTTCCCACAGTGTTATTGGTGGAGGTTAGCAGGAAGATACAAGCCCTCTTTACCAGTACTCGGTGAGGTCTGGCAGATTTATGCATAGCTGTTAATTGATTATTATTTACTAGCTATGCCTGCGGCTCCACCCGCGTGGAAAAGTCTTTCTAATAGATGCCCAATTGTCTACCCAGAAGGTCCATTCGAAACATCGATGAAAGAAGTTTTGAAATTGGAGGAGTGGTTTCGTAAATTACCTCCAATATGAGCCAGTAAACTTAGACTCTTAATAATTTATGTATTACTTCCACCTACGACTTCGTCGGCGTTATCCGTTCCCTGAGTATAAAGTAACCTATGTACCTTTCCAGGCTGTAATATACCTCTATGCCTTTAATCTAGATTCGTTCAGTTGTTCTGGCGTGATGGAGTAACAAACATCCATACTTTCACATTTATATGTAGTAGTATAAAGAGTTTATTTATACCTACTTTAAACTCTTTGGTAACTTTACAGAAATTACTGATTTCCGTAACTGGCCACTAATTTTTACAATATTGAAAAACTCATTTCGACATTTGAAAATGGAATTCCTTGGCTTTTAAATGCAGTTTTTATCTATTTAATTTCTCCCTTGTTTTTCAATTTGCTGCCATTTTAAATAGGTATTCCGTGTCTATGGATTTAATTCGTGAAAATTTTAATGGTATGATTTACTACGATTTTAAATGTTAATAGTTTAACGCTTCAGCAGAGTGTCGTTAGCCTTCTAACTGCTTTTGGCGATAAAGTACCGTTCAATTCGACTGTTTATAGCCGGTTCGCAGAAAACAAGCGCGGCTGTGAAAACTCAGTGACACTAAATGAGTTCATAGATTCAGTTTTGACCAGTCGTAGCATTTTTTCTTATTATTCTATAAATTTTAATGCGCCCTATGTATTACTGTCTTAAAATTTGTTAAGAAATATACGCCATTTAACCAGAAATCAGTAAGTTTGGTTTGATTTTCAGAAGCAACGTCGATGTGCCCCAAGCCTAACTAAAATTGAAATAATAGAATCGTATTAGAAAAAAACTTTCCTTCTAATACATAATACTTTTATAGTTGTAAAAATTGTAACGAATACGCCTGCCATGTGTGATAGGTGATAGACAGACGGACAGCTCGACGATAGCTTTACAATCGGAAGTGTAAAACTAGTTTTTTTTTACTGTAGTTATTTCTGTGCGGAATGTGTGGCGAACATTTTTATTTCTGCTCTAGTTGTTTTTGTGACTACTGCTTACGGCCGATTATACTCAAGCACTAGTTAAAGGAGATAGTAAAAGTTCCTATAGGATTTGGGCCGGCCCATGAGCACATTTATTCGTACAGTTATTTTTGTAAGAATCGATCTTTTACTAGGTGGTAGTCCCGTATGTAGGGTCGCCTGGGTAGGTACCACGCCTTTCTTATTTCAGCCGTGAAACAGTTCACTGTTTCGGGTTAAAGGGAAAGGTAGCCAGTGTAATTACTGGGCAACGACGGCATTTCATTTTAGGCCTCAGGATGACAACGCACCTGCAATATCAAGTGATTTTCCCTTTTTATTGCAGGTGTCTATAGGCGGCGGTAACCGCTTACCATCAGGTGGGCCGTCAGCTTATTTGTCATCTAGTTGTATAAAAAATATAGTTGAGCAAGAGCAATTTCTAGCTTTTCATACAAACCACAAATCAATAATTACTTTTGTATTAGACTTTTCTAAAAATCCTCTGATAACTTATTCTACCCTGACTTGCTTGCTAGCGTGATTTTCATAACATTTCTATGCAGCCAATGTTATATTATTTGTTTTATCAAATGAATAAGATGTATTGGAAGGTTGCTAAACATTTCTATGGACTACTATAGCCCATGTGTTTATGCCCTACCTCATAAAATATACAAACAAACACACAATGTAGTCGTTTCTATAAATGTGATACTCTGTGAGTATTTTCATAGATTTGTCGTGTGCAATTTTATTAATCACGTCCTATAACACATTACTTTTCCCTCACGCACACACACACGCACTTAATCATTGGTTGCAGGCACAAATAAACAAAGAACAAGAACATTTATTTACTGTGTTCTCATGTTCTGTCACAACAGGCAAAGAATGCGTGCATTTGGAGACTATTTATATGTCTGTGATATATCTTTGTTTCATCAGGTCGGTAAATAAAGTTCCTAATATGACATAGAATTTACTGACCCATATCAAAATTTACTCCACAGTTTTAAATATATAGAAACAAACTAATTCAAGGCAAAAACCCGATCTAACGGCACAATATATCGTCCAAATCTCTGGTAACTAATGGATTGTAAAGTGTACCATCAACAAGCTTTGTTTATCAACAACGTGACTCGTGAGTAAAAATATACTTCCATCTTCCATCAACATATAAAACAATAATTTGTGCTATATTGTAGAAGGAGAGACGTATTTTTTTCCGGTGGAGCTCTTAACCTTCATCTCAGCGGGTGGTAAATGATGCTAAGCCTGAAAATGGCAGCGAGATATACCTGGATGCCTCAACTACAGAGGAACTGGTTATAATAACCTCCAACTGCCGGAACGCAACAATGCTGTTAATGTCGGCAAACTTAGGTAAGTTGGTGGTAGCTAAGCTAGCCAAGTGTATTTAGAAAAAGCCGTACAACCAACCAAACCGAGCAGAAAATGTCTAATCTCATGGGGAATTGATCCCTGGACCTCTAGGATCTAAGGTAGGTAAACTCAACCACAAGATCACAGAGGCGGTAGAAAAATAAACAGCATTCATCAACACCAGAGACACAACTTCCGTGTGACCATTCATATCAAAATTATTTTCAATCCTTCCCAAAAATTTTAAGCCAAACTCTAGTAGCAAGGAGAGTATTCCACAAGCGATAATATTCTCAAAATTACATTTTATAATATACAAACTGCTTTTATAAATCCGTAAATCTATTTCAATCCCATAAATAATTAGATATCTACGTAACCTTATGACTATTATAACTCATTTTTATGCACGCACTAATCTTAAATGCCATTATATTTTGAATTATTAGCAGATACTAACGTCTTAAACAGTAGGCAGATAGCCAAATGTACGGATTATGTATTGTCAATTACTGCTTGCTCAATAGTCTGGCGAACCAGACCGATTCAAAGACAGTTATACCACATACTATTATGAGAAGTAGTAGAATATAATTCTGGATATTTTCGGAGCTGTCCGCGCCGTACTGACGATCTTTTTTACATTTTATTTGAGTCACATACGTATGGCCTTTATGATACCGTAACTTGCAACACCCGCGCATTTCTTGTTGGAGAAGTTATAATAGTACATTATGATATAAGTGCGGTAAGTTGAAAATTACAGCTAAGGCGATATTGCTAGCCCGAGCCGCAGGCGAGGGCTACAAGAAAGTAGAGACTGTAATTGGCAAAGCGCACGAATGTCATACGACGTTTTATAACATATTTGCGAGGAAATAAATAAAACTCGGACTTTCGAAACTTTTTTCGAATGAATAAATCTTTATTCACTTGTCAAAGCAGTTATAAAAATTTGAATAATTTGTAAAAATTATTGATTTTTAAGCATTGAATAGTAGCACCACAATGAGCCTGACTTATATTTTCGAGAAAGTTCCATGAAATAGGCTAAAACACACTTTCTGAAAATAAATTTGCATTATTGCTTGTTTTCCAAATTTTGACAGGCTTGTATAAGTATGTATCGGTTGATTTTTCTGGCAAGAGGCTTAGAGTAGCCTTTTTCGCTACCTCTGAGACTTCTGGCGGTATCGAATAATATTTTTATCACTACTTGACGACATTTTCAAATAAAAATAATATAACGAAAAGAAAAAGCGCGCCGAATAATTTTTACTTGTTCACAAATTAACGATGCGCGCGCATCAGCGCTTTTTTAGGCAAAGGCACAAAAAACAGCCAGTATTACTAATAAAGTAAATTAATATTTTTGTGTTTTTGTTACAGGTAAATGGTTGTAATTTATCGATAAAACTAATTAAATTAAGCTAATTTTATTCATAAAATGTTGACCACTTTCTGCCATAGAAACTCTTTGCTAAGATTTAAAAAAGTACCGTTCGTTTTTAGACGGAGCCACAGATTAATAACAGTGCATCTTGATAAACCGTGCGTTTTACATTACATTACCGCACAAGTGCGTAATGAGATACATTACGATATTGAAATTGGTAAAATAAGACATTTTACGAGCAAATGTGATAAAATATTATAAAATCGAGTTATAAAATATTATGAACATGGTACAATATTACCTACTCAATCAATAAAAATCTAGATGAGTTAACAGTTCTAGTATCGCGTATCCACATTAGTGGTTTGAGCGCTTTGATTTCGAATACGTGAAACAAAGCACCTTTCGCCATGGTCGATCCCGCGATGGGTCAATCAAAATTTGTAATCTTGAGCACGGAGGACCGCTTCGTCATCCATGTTACATTAACCTACAATGGACCAGCGTCGTTGTGGTGTTATGGTCCAAACTCCTAATGTGAATAATATGTAGATTCCTAATCAAATGTTTATTGAAGTTCTTGAATATTTTATTATTGTTTAATATTTAGCTTTAAAAACTTACTTTATTCTTTAGCTTTAAAAAATTTAAGTGTAATTTTATACACACATGATATGAATGAATGATTGATAAAATGTTTGGTACAAGTAAAATAAAATATAATACAACAACAATTGGAATTAAAACAGAACTCATGTTACTCTACTTTAAACAGAACATGCCCTCATTTTAAATTGTTATTACTGCCAACTTAAAAAAATAAAAATTAAAACCAAAATGGTATCCTATAATTTAATCTTCTCCAAAGCAATCTTCAAACTAAAAGGAATCTTTGTAACAGACACGGAAACTATTTAAAAGAATTTATTCGTTTGTTTTCAAATTTATTTGTCCAACACCTGATAATATCTTACTGCCTTTGATGCTATCTGCATTATTAGCATTAAAATTCTTTTTATCTTAAAGAACATCAGATGTAGGTGGTCATCTTTCGCCATCGCCATATCTCTCGTGTGATGAATGCCGACTGAACAACAGGATGTATTATTTCGAATTCTCGGTCAACGATGAGGTGTTTTTTCTTTTTTAATTTATAGACCTCTTTCTATTTTTCACTGGAAGAATGTAGTATATTTTTGTGGTTGGAATTCGTGTTTGATTTCGTTTACATGATAATATTTTATCCAATTAGCGGCAGTCATTATAGGGACGTAAAGTGTAAAACAGACAAAAGCTGTTTATTTGTACGAAAACGATACTTTACAAATTAGGTACACCCTAATTTGTAAAGTATCGTTCGATAAAATCTTACCCTTGCACCTATTTATCTATTCAAAATTAAGCGTGAATAGCATGTGTATATTATGTAAATAAATGTTAAAACAAGGTATATAAAACTGTTTCACAGCGTCATTAGATGTTAGTTGACCGGATAACTATTCTGAAATGAATTATTTACTGGAAAATAAACTTTAAGCTTGATTATGAGTTGATAAAGATCTCCTATCAGATTTAAAAAAGGTACTTTCTAAATTTCAATATTAAAATTATTATAAATGTTTAAGAATATTTTGTCAATATATTATAAATTGTACTTAAAATTTACAAAATATATGTACAGACTAGAATAACATCACAACATCGAGGAGCTCGGTGGCGTAGTGAGGAGCTCGGTGGCGTAGTCGTTTGAGCGCTCTGGTTTCGATTACGAAAACAAAGCAACTTTCGCCATGGTCGGTCCCTGGATGGGTCAATCAAATTTATAATCTTGAGCTCCTCCGTGCTTCGGAAGGCACGTTAAGCTGTTGGTCCCGGTTGTTACTGCAACCGCTTTAACCCACCAACCCGCACTGGGCCAGCGTGGTGGTGTTATGGCCCAAACTCCTCATGTGTTTCTGCCATGTAGGAAGGCCTGTGCCCAGCAGTGGGACGTATATAGGCTGGTGATGAATAACATCGTGTCCTGGGGTGGGATCCCAACTGGACTGTATTGAAATATAATAATATCAACAATGTGAAAGTAGAATAAGTTATTATAGATCTGCCAAGTAGTCAGTAGCTCAGCGGTTGGAGCTGTCTCCCGGGTAATTGGCTTCAAAATAAAAGGAGAATCATCATTTTTTGTATTTGGCTTTTTGTGTTTTTTTAGGACTCCGTCATTCATGGTGCGATTTGGTATAATATTAAATTAATTCAATGAATCTATCCCAAATTACTTCAAATTAGTCCCATAGGGATTTTGTTAAATTTTATTTAGTAGTTCGGTTTTGAAATCAAAATAACTGGAATAATTAAGTCATCTAGATGAACGAAATTGCGGATTTTTGCATTCTTGTAACTTTTTATTGGTGCAGATATTTCTATTTGCGTTGGAATAAGCATACTACCAAGTTCGTCTACTTTCAACCAACTAACTTTGAAAATTACACAACTTGCAAAGATATTTATATGTAACAATTACAAACAAAGAAAGAAAACGATGAAAAAGTAAATGTTCCAGGCGGGATTCGAACCCTCGTCTCCTGGTTTCCGGCCAGACGCGATACCACCACGCCACCGGAGCACTAGGTATAACCTACTAATTTCTTCACCGCTTTCTTTCCTTTCCTTACGTTTTTATAGCAATGTTTATATCACTACTCATTGAAGTTAACACCTCTAATGATCCGAAAGAACACTTTTACAAGTAATTTTAAAAGCTATTTAAATCACATGTTTTTTCATCGTTTTCTTTATTTGTAATTGTTAAATAAAGTAGACGTTAAACGCATCAAAAAAAATTCAATGTGATTAAGATAGTTATATGTTTACCAGCTACTGACATAGTAACTTCGGCAACATAATTTGCAACACAATCCATCCCGAGTTTAATGAAGCGATTGATGCAACCACTAAATGCCTGTCAACGGCAGCTGATTTGAGTAATCAATTAATTAATAAGTCTCCCGCAATTATTGATGGTTTCGTATTGTGGATTACTGGTGTGTCGATAACAAAAATAGTCCAATTAGCGGTTGATGTGACATATGATTATATTGTCCAGATTGGCGACATATAGTACACTTTCATAATTTAGTTAATAGGTGGAGGAGCTTGGTGGCGTAGTAGTTAGAACGCTTTGATTTTAATAACATCATAGGCTAATATGATGATAATAATAATAATGCATGAAAATAATTTTAATTGTATTTTATGGGTCTATTTTTGTTGAATCACTTTAACTGTGCCTGAAATAAAATATATTTTATTTATTTATTTTTATTTTAATAATAATATTCATACACTCACACCTATTATCTAGCCCAAAGTAAGCATCGGTAGAGCTTATGTTATGGATACTAATAACGGATAAATAATGATAATAATAAGTATATAAATATAAGAAATATACTAAATACACATATAAACATCCATGACTCGTAAACAAATGCTCGTACTCATCGTACAAACATTTGCTCCTACCGGAATTTGAACCCGGGACCTCTTGACCGAGTAGCCTGGGGTACAGACCACTCGGCCAGCCTGTCGTCGATGATGATGATATATTGATAATTTTATTTTAGCTTACACAAGGTCAACAGGTTCGAGCTCGGGGGCGTATTGGTTTGTGCGCTCTGGTTTCGATACTAAAAACAAAGCAGTTTTCGCCATGGTCGATCCCGAGATGGGTCAATCAAAATTTATAATCTCGAGCTCCTCCGTGCTCCGGAGGACACGTTGAGCCGTTGGTCCCGGTTGTTACTGCAACCGCTTAAGCCCTCCAACCCTCATTGGGCCAGCGTGGTGGTGTTATGGCCCAAACTCCTCATTGTTTCTCCCGCCGTAGGAAGGTCTGAGCCCAGCAGTGGGACGTATATAGGCTGGTGATGAATAGGTGGTAGGCCCGTATGTAGGGCCGTATGGGTAGGTACGGTCAGCAACAGAAATCGATTTAGAACCATATCACTCTACGTCATTTACAACGTCAATAGATATTGTCAGGAGTACGCCAAATTGTTATTATGAAAAGGTACTTAAGTGTTATGCGATGCTGACGGTACCACCGCAAGACAGTTCGCTGTGTTTCGGATTGAAGGGAAAAGAGCCAGTTTAGTTACTGGTCATGAAAAGCATTTCATCTTAGACCTGCAAAACCTAGTGATTTTTCTCGTTCTTGCAGTTGAAGGCGACAGTAGTCACTTACCATCAGGCAGGCCGTTAGCTTGCATATAATCTAGCTTTATAAAAAAATCTGAATCGACACAAGAAGGCACAGCGAGGAACAATAACAAAACGGCACATAGATTTGTAGTGGGCGAGTAGTCTACAACCACAGAATACACTACAACCTACAAAGCTGTGTCCTACAAAGGAAGATATTATAAGAATTAAAATATTATGAGGCACATGTGTTCCCTGCTTTCTATAAGATGGGTTCCTTAAAAAGAGGCGTGAAAAGGCACCTTATGGGCTGGCAAGGTGGAGGCGGCTAGAACAGTGTGTTCCAAGCTGCACTAGCTGTCTTCGCCTAAGAACTCTTCTTGCCGCTTCACATCAGGTGGTTTTGAGTCATTTGCTTTGATTTATATGATATAATATATCTACTTTTAGGAAGCAACTTCTAAGTGCTTTTTGAAAAGTCAATGGTTCTATACATGAAAAAAACGCGTTTATAAAACGCGTGAACATATATATAATAGATATATTTTACGACATAACGCCAAACTATTGTTTCCAACCTCCCGCCTAAAGCTATATTCAGCAGGCCCTCAAATCATGTCCATCAAAATTTATAATAAATTGCCACAATCAATTAAAAATATACACAAGGAGCTCGACTTTGTAAAACAAATAAAACAACTATTGCTTGGCAAGCATTACTATAACTTAAATGAATATTTAAATGATAATCTATAAATTAAAATGATAAATCAACTACATTATAATTTTTAAATTTCTTCTATATTTACTCAAATATACTAGTACCTACATATTAATAAAATTTAATAAATAACATCGTGTTATTTATTAAATTATAATTAACAATTTAATAATAATATTTTTGAAATAATAATAATAATAGAAAAATGTGTAATATCATATTCTAAATAAGTGTTCCTCTTGCCTAAGTTGCCGTGCCCGACAGGGTCCATGATGATCTAATTATAATAATGTAACACCTACTGTACATTGTGGAGTACAATAAATATATTGAGTATTGAGTACATGAGAACTTGCCTAATTTTCCAGTTCAGTTAAGGTTCTATCCTTCATATGTTCTTCTTAAAAAATCTATTAATTGCGAAAACTGATTAACGCATATGTGGTCTATTATACCTCATCAACAATTGTTATTCAATGTTGCTTGTTTTCCATGAATAATAATAATTAAAGAGATGTGTGCTGTTTATTTTAGACAGCTGCATTCCATTTCCATGTAGATTCGTATTCCTTGAAAACTCGTTTGATCTGAATTCCGTCTCGTCGTAAGCCGCTATAATAACTCATATTAGTTACACGAATTTTTGGTTAACTTTTGTAATGTCTACCAGATGAGAGCAAACAAAGCTTATCTAATCCATCTTATGTGCTTACAATAAGAGTTATTTTAAACAAAGTAGTAGAGCAACGTTTGTGATAGTCTTTTACGTTTGATGTCAACTACACGCATCTTATCTATACGATATTGTCGTGCCATTTGTCATATTATGACGGTTAGATTAACGGGTATGCGTTGGTAGCAGCTATATTGAGCTTCTGGCGCAAATTCAATAGACAGACAAAAAAGTTCTGAGGTAACAAACATAAAAAAAACATACAGACGAATTGATAACCTCCTCCTTTTGAAGTCGGTTAAAAAGGAATGCCTACAGAGTTCTATAAAATGCAAAATTCAAATTCTTGGAGGACTTTCGGTTGGCAGAAACACATGGGCAATTTGAGTCTTAATTTTTTTATTGAAACGGGCAAGTTCATTTCAATGAAAAAACCAGGCTGAAATTGCTCTAAACTCTTGTTCCCATGCTGCTCCCAGAGAAGTTGACGGTTGAACACTAAAGTCGGCAGAGCATTCCACTCCCTTACTGTGCGCATTATTAAAGATGACAAAAGCGCTTTATGCGGATGTTTGGTATATCAACCAGGTCTACTACCTGTTAAATACATTGCTGTTTAATGCTATAATGAAACAAAATTTTTCGTTGTAAAACATCAATGTACGTAAAAATATCAAAGATTTTATCCATTGGCACTTGTCGCTCGCCGAACGTCAAGTAGACCTCTGGTGGAATGGGCTAGGCGGGATGAGCTCTCATGAGCTTTCAGGAAGGTTAAGAAATCAACAAAAAAATCCAAATTAATCTGAAAGTAGTTCAAGTTTTATATAAAGTTAAGTTTATATATGTTTTAATAATTACATTAAAAATATATGTATAAAAGTAGTTTTCAGGAGAATTTAAGGGGTTGTGTGTGTGTGTGTGTGTGTGTGTGTGTGTGTTGTGTGTGTGTGTGTGAGTGTGTGTGTGTTTTGGGTGGATGTGTGCACGCGTGCGTGTGTGTGGTGTGGGTGTGGTTGCATGTGTTTAAATAATGTTTAATGTAGGTAATAAATAAGTTTGTGGATACTGCACAAGTCACAAGTTAACGTGTTTATGTAAGTATGTAACACTCTAGAATCTATAGATAATAATATTTGATCGACTATTCCGAGACTTTAATAGTTTCGTGGTCTACAGTTCGGATAAATATATTTCCTGCCATCTTCAATACAAGTGCTTCCTAAAGAGAGAAGTCTTCCTCTATTAGGATTAAGATTTGTTTGTTTAAGGTTATTGATTCTATTAAAATTGTTTGAATTCTAATATGTGTGAACTCTTATTAGGAAGTTTACTATTTTATCTTAACTGAAAGTTTAAAAATGCTTGTAAAAGTATTCTTTCGGATCACTGGAGGTGTTAACTTCAATGAGTGGTGAGTGATAAACGTTGCTATAAAAACGTTAAAAAATAGAAAGGTAATTATAGGGTTTCCGCTTGATGGAAACCAAAACTCGAACCGAGCTGAAGAACAATTCCTGATTCTAACGTTGCCATAGATTATATCTGTTTTACGTGCGATTGTACCACTGTTTGGCGATAGTCCAAGCCTTTGAAACCGCCGAGCCCTATTCATAATCTGAACAAATCGGGAAGAATGCCACAACGTAGTGAAGGGTACGGTAAATTATAACTTGACTAATGGGTTATTTCCACGAATAGCTTTCTAACATCTCTTGTTTCCGGAATGTCAAGGCTCCGGCAATATCAAACGACTGTCTTAGTATTTCTGGTGTTGGTGGAGAACAGTAGAATCTGCGTAGCAGTATCCAATATTGAGTCTTGCATTAATTTAAATCGTCTGTACAACAAACATCGTGAAACATGCCATTAAAATAAACACCACAAATTAATATTGTACGTACAATGGACACCACGTAACCAACAAAGTCAATTTAAATTTGACTCTTAGTACAATTGAGAAAGGTTTAATTTTGGAAACGATCCGCGGTCCACCGTGCAAAGATCTCAAAGCGATTGTATTTACCCGGTTTCCATTATCTGAAGCATTCTAACGTAAACTCAAGATACGTTTGGGATTGAATAACATTAAATGAAGTGAATATTTAGGTAACTGAGTATCTTATCGTTTTACGAATGCTAATATTTATTTATTTTGTTAGGTAGGTAAAGTTGAATGCTCTCGTGTCATGGAGTACCCAAGTACAGATCAGATTGTGACTTACTGTTCTGTGCTTATTGCTTATTGCAACGATAATAAGAAATCAGAAGTGGGTAGGTCTTAGATATCGTTATTATTCTAAGAAGTAGGTATATTTTCGCTCGTGAGCTCATGACGCACTCTATGAAGAAATACGTAAGAGCACAGGTTATTAAGTAACGTTGTAATATTTATTATAACAATACTTAACAATGAACTTGCTTTGTCGAATTTTTTTTTATAGCACATAAGTAACAAAAAGTAAAGTGTTCGAACACGTAGGGAATCCTGAGCGGTCGTGTACTTAGACAATTTTTCCTCTTAACATTTTTTTTAGTACATTTGTTCTCGCCGCTCACTACCACCGCTCTAAACGGCCTGGCCACAGGAAAGGGCGGCGGCGCCGGCGGCGTGACTGTCGAGAACGCCGGTTGCCGCTACGCGTGGCGTGCTTAGTATATTGCCATACATTTGTTTTCATTCGGGCGAATAGAAGCGCGAATATTCGTTGCGGCGAAATTCCCGTGGCCAGGACATAAGCTACCACTGATAGCGGCACGGTCGTGGCAGGGCTGTAGGCCAATAGTCGTATTGATAGTACGCATTGAATTAACTGGTGTTCAGAGCGAACGAAGTTTGGCGCAAGCTGTAGGGGCCTGTCTTCACTTTTGAATAAATACTTTGTCTACTTGCAAATATTTTATTTAAAGAAGCATAAAAAGTAAAGAAAGAAAGAAATACCTTAGAAGTCGGCCAGGTAGTTATAGTAGTGGACTCTTCTTCCCGCTTCTTATCAGGTAGTATTTGGTCTATGCTCTGCTTTATATGAAATAGGGTATACCGCTGGAAAGCGTTTGCTTATTAACGGCTCTTTTTACGTAAAAAAAATATTATATTCATATCTTAATTTGTTATCCCTCGTCTCTCGCTTCACACATAAATATTAAACTACAAAAGTAGAAATAGACTGACGAGAGATAAACTGCGGAGTAATAGCTAAATGTTTGTCGAATAAACAACGTGATAAAAATTATTTATGGCTATGCTCGTGACTACTTGATACATACTTCATATGACGAAAATATTTCTTTATAACAAAGATATTTGAGGGGTGAGGGTCTTGCTGGCGTAGCTTTTTTATACCAGAATACAAGCAAGCTAGCCCATCAAGTGGTAAGTGGCTACCGTAATATACGAGTCGGGAGGAGTTTGGGACCGGGATCGCGGTCCCGAGAGCCCATCTTGGAACTAATAATTATTTTCGGTGCGGCTTTCGGGACCCAGGCCGTGATCCCGAACGCCACCTTGGAATAGACTCCTGTAATAATAAAACCTTAATGTATAAAAGAAGCAGTCTTTACTCAGTCAGTATTCTGACATTTAATTGGATAATGGGGGTCATTCGCAAATATAATGTCAAAATACGGATCCGATCCCAAAACTCACATCCTATCGCTTTGATGCACAGCAATAAAAATTGACATGAATAGTTTCCGCTGTCCGAATGTTTTCCGATAGTTTGGGCGCTCTGGTTGAACAAGTAATCTCGATCGAACGAGCTTCGTCCGGCAGGTTAAGTCTTTAATCCTTGTTATTACTATGGTCGTTTTCACCCAGCTTGCAATCAGATAGCGTTCCTGTGTCGCACCATCACAAAAACTCCTTATTTGTTTCTTCCATATAGGAAGGTAAAGTCTCATCAGCTTTTGTCGAATTTTTCGTCGATGAACGTTTTGCAAACAAAATCCTCTTTAAGTTTATTTGTAATAGTTAATTCAATGGAAATAATTGCATTACTAGTAGGTTCATAATTATTTTTTATAACCAAGCGGCGGAGTGGGATATTTTGTCTGGTAAAACTTAAATCCAAAGTCTTTGGGTTTGTCGACGAAACGTTTCGAAAATAAAATAAAAAAAGTATCACGAATGCTACCACGAATATAGTAGTATTGACGAATCAGGATATTTTCTCTTTCTGGGGTGATTATAAAAAAGATTCCTAGCAACGAAACATCGATGCCAATTCGATTCTAGCGCTGGCAACTGCTTAACATTACTAACTAATTTTTTCGAAAATTTTTGTGATTGCGTGATCCGTGTACGATTTTCGAGGTGGCGTGTTTCATTTTTATATAGGTACAACTAGATAAAAAGCGAGCTGATTACCTAGTAGTAATTGCCTTCCGTCGCCTATAAACATGGAAAACATCACTTGGCAGTGCAGGTGCGTTGTCATCCTAGGTCTAAATTGAAATGCCTTCCGTGTCCAGCAAATACACGGTTACGTTTCACTTCAATCTGAAACACAGCGAACTGCTTTACGACCGTAATAGGAAAGGCGTTGGTGCCTACTCTGAAAACCCTACACACGGGCCTATCGACTAGTATGGTAGGTTATTCGGATTCCATGTTTCATGATGGAGTCACATCATTCTATCAGCTCAAAACCCTAATTGCTGTCGTGACATAACACCATTACAAAGAAGTGTTATTCAGCTGCGATCTTCTGTAAGCTGGAGGCGCTTCCCCAGTCATCATCATCATAACCAGCCTTTACGTCCCAATGCTGGGCACAGGCCTATATGGGAGAAACACCTGAGAAGTTTGGACTAAAACACCACCACGCTGGCCCAATGCTGGTTGGTGGGTTATAGCGTTGCAGTGACAACCGGGACCAACGGCTTAACGTGCATGGCGAAGCGCGAAGAAGTGAGAAATTACAAATTTTGATTGACCTATCCCAGGACCACGGGGAAAGTTGCTTTGTTTTTGTAATCGAAACCAGACCACCCTAGCCACTACTCCATCAAGCTACGAGCTTCCCCAGTCAGAAATAAATTCAAGCGGAATATCCCATCACGCCTTAACGCTCTTTACTTTCACACTTATCAGTTAGGGTCGTCAAATCTGAGGTTAGTCACTCATAAGTGGCTACAATGTATTTTGTCTAAAATACTCTTGTTCCAGTGACCGCAATGGAGTCGATATGAGCTAATGGCGCGCAACGCAGAGATAAACAAATTGACTGCTCTTAGCACGCGATACTGAACGAGAGGCGTGGGTGATCATGAGAGCGTTTAACTGCCGAATACTTAAACGATACTTAAAATTTAAGTTCCATTTAAATTTTAAGGAGTGCTTAATGTATCGTTTGACAACACTTTTTGACTTTACAATACTTAAATCACCCAAGGGGGCCACATAGAGTATTGAATAGAAAATAATAGCATTTATGGCTCAAACTGTATACAACGATGAAAATATTATAAAGAACACCAATATAATATTGTCTTATATTTTCGCGAGCTACGCGAATAATAAAGTCTCCAGCCCGTCTTCACACTGTCCGACAAACTGACACCATGAGCTCTGTATGAATCGCACTCAAGATATGACGGTAGATAACATAAAAAATTATCAAAGGCAACTGACAGATTCAATCTTTCCTTGACCACGATCGCTGTAAAGTAATCAAAACGTCGGGTAATAACATTATATAACATCTACTTAAACGCAAATTAAATCCAGTAAAGTGGTTTTATTTACACATAATACAATCGGCCATGCAATTTTAAATTAAGTGTATTTAAGTGCATGGTAGCGTCGCGCGACATTTTGAAGATATACAAAGCACTTTTAGTTTTTAGAACGCGTAATAGTTTCACTTATAAAATCTTGCCATCTTCTCGCAGTTTCAAAAAATTTCCCTGAGGAAAGGTAGTAGTAGTAGTAAGAGGGATGAGGCTTAAAAGAGACAGGGGATAGTGGTATTTACCATTAAAATAAGGCACCTGACTGGGGTAACATCTGCAACAAATATGGCCCCCCTGATAATAGTAAGCGGTTACAGTAGTTTTGCCACAATTTTTTCTTTTATTAAAATGAGTCTTGAGGAACTCTTGCTCCGAGAGAAGCTAAGAGGGGTCGACGAAGAGCTTACCAGAAGATACCTATTTAATCTTTCTTTGAAGAAAATCAGGGTATAAGCAGTAGGGAACTCCGAGCCCGGCAGTGCATTCCACTCTCTGGCCGTGCGCATTACAAAAGATGACGAAAATCGCTGAGTAGGTACCTACGGATATTAGGTATATCAACTAGGTGTGGGTAGTAGACCAAGGAACGTTTGGTAGTCCTCTGGTGAAATGGGATAGGCGGGATAACCTCATATAGCGGCTCACCACACTCTTCGAAGTACAATCTGTAGAAGACCTACAAGCAACCTAACGGTGGTGGTCCATTTTCGGCACTGTTTAAATCTTATAAGGTTTTGTCAGGTAAGCAATATAGGTGACTTATGCTGACTAAACCTTAGAAGATAAATCAAAATAATGTGCCATAATATTGTATATAAGTCCTAAAAGGCCTACATAAAAGACCGCATCAACACGACATGTGACTTTATTGACTAACTGTAACCATTTCAAAAACTCCTCCACGCAGTTAAAGCCGCGAATTTACGCTAGTTCATCAGACAAACATCTGCCTTCCGTTTTGGAAGCATTGAGATAACAGAAGAGAAGATATCGCGTACAAAAGTCATGTTGCATTTTGAAACGATATTGTTAAGTATGCGGGCAGGGGTCGAGACAAGTAACACAACCTGTGGTCTGTAACGCACTGACTTTATTGGATACCTTCCCAGAGAGGGGGATGAGGTGCGGGGCGCAGCCACGCACTATCGCATATCTATCAATTCCTCCCTCTAATACATTAATTAACACTAACACTAAATATTACAACAACGCAATAAAGCCTACGCACAGCAGTAGCGTCACTCGGCTGATGTGATAGTGATGACGATAACAATAACGCGATACGTATTTTAAGAATGATTGTTTGATTCGTCACCCTCAGCTCCTACAGCCGCGTCCACAAATTCATTTTCACTGTCCTCCTCCCTCAAAGAAACATTAGATTCGTATATCTCATCTCTCCTCCCCCTCGGTAAGTTAAGACACCACTTCGGTGAACTCGGAGAAGTCTCATTCGGTGAATGTCTATCCCCTGCCGTGATTGGAGTAGAACTCTGTGAAGTCATCGGAAACGGTAAGGAGTGCAGTGGTGGTCCCGACTGAGATGGCGACGACGGCAAAGAGGGAGGCGGCGGTATCAGCTGGGAAGGCGTAAGCAGCGACGGCGGTGGCGGCGATGGCGGTGATTGTGGCGGCAACGATGAAGCTAAATTTATTTCCGAATGATCATAGTTTGCCTCCTTATACAATAGTAATTGATTAATATGTCTTTTATAACATTGTGAATTAGAAACATCTCTTACTAAATACAATACTTTTCCTAACCTCTTTATTATTATTCCTTTACCCCACTTCTTACTATTATCGCATGTGAACGTTTTGTACAATACATAGTCATTATTATTATAATATTTTGTTTTATTTTTCCCTTTTAGTCTAGCCTGCGTACACTGTTTGTTTTTAATCAGGTTAGATATAGCGAGTGATGAGAGCGATGATGGTGTTGGGCTAATCAAATCTAATCGTGATCTTAATTTGCGACCGTAAACCATTTGAGCAGGTGACAAGCCAGTGGTAGAATGTACTGAATTACGATAGTCCATAAGGTATTTAAGTAGCTTTAACGTAGCATTTCTCGCTGTACTGTTTGACAAAAGACAAGATTTTATCCCCTTTTTTACGATCTTTACAAAACTCTCTGCCTGCCCGTTGCTTGCCGGATGATAAACTGGCGAAGTAACATGTGAAATACCATTAGCAGTACAAAAAGTTTCAAATTCTTGCGAACAAAAAGCTGTGCCATTATCACTCACTATCTTTTTAGGAACTCCAAACCTAGACATAAAGTCACACATTTTTTCTATTACTGCGCTGGACGTTGTGGAGTGCTTCATATTATATGCTTCTACCCATTTACTATGTGCATCCACAATAACCAAATAGACACAGCCTTTAATGGGACCTAAAAAATCTATGTGAATTCTTTCGAATGGAATCTGAGGGAATTCCCAGTGCGAAAGGGGAGCGCGAGGTGGCGAAGGACGCAATTGAACACACACTTCGCATTTCCCTATCATCCTCTCCAGAGCCATATCAATCCCGGGAAACCAAAATCTAGTCCGGGCTTCCGCTTTTGTTTTCACTATACCCAAATGAGATAAATGTAACTCCTTTAAAATAATTTCATGTAAGCTCTCAGGTAAAACGACTTTATGGCCCCGCATAACACACCCGCTCTCAACCGATAATTGTGATCTACATGAATGAAAAGGTTTCAGACGAACGTCACTTACTTTCGGTGGCCAACCATTCGTAATATAATACAAAACACGACACATGATGGGGTCCTTGCTGGTTTCCTCGCGCAGTCTACTTAAGGTCACTGGCACACTATTATCTACGACGAAACAGACATACGTTGCGCGATCACATGTCTCGTTCTCGCCGCAGTGTTCGGTGCATGCGCACTCAACACTGCCGGGCGCGGAATGTCTGAGCGCCGCCGTCGAGACGGGTAAGCAAGCGCGAGATAAATAGTCTGCACTATTGTCAGCGCTGCGCACAAATTCAATTTTATAATTGTAAGCAGAAAGAAATAACGCATACCTCTGCAACCTATTCGCGGTAACTTCCGGTATACCTTTATGAGGCCCAAAAATGGAAATCAGTGGTTTATGATCCGTTCGTAAAATGAACGGTTCGGATTTACCATACAAATATTGGTGAAACCGTCGGACGCCATAGATAATGGCAGTTGCCTCCTTTTGAATCTGTGCATAGCGTTTCTCCGCCGGGTTTAAGGTTCGTGAAGCAAATGATATTGGTCTTTCGGCTCCACTAGAATCTATCTGTGATAAGATAGCACCAAGGCCAGTCGGCGAGGCATCCACGGTTAACACTAATTTAGCACTTGGATTGAAGTGAGCTAAAACATGGTTTGATGTTAACATTTTTTTCATGTTATTGAAAGCTTCATTATGTTCGATTGACCAATTCCATTTACCACCCTTTTTTAACAATTCATACAATGGGCTAAGAATTGTAGATGCATTGGGTACGAAATTTCTGTAATAATTTACTAAACCTAGGAACGATTGCAATTGACTTATGTTACACGGAATAGGTGCTTCTATCATAGCCCTTACCTTTTCTGGTGACTTTTTTAAGCCTTCCTTCGTGATTATGTAGCCTAAATAACCTATTTCGTCTTTAAAAAATTCACATTTTTCTTTTTGTAGTGTCAGCCCTGCCTCTTGTAAGCGCCTAAGGACTGCCTTCAACCTGTCTAAGTGCTCCCACCGATCTTTACCGGTGATCAAAATGTCATCCAGTAGGCACAGAACACCGTCCATCCCTGCTAACACACTTTCAATAGCCCGTTGAAAAATAGCCGGAGCAGAGGACAAGCCGAAGACTAACCGAGTATATTTGAATAGGCCGCGGTGTGTGTTTATGCAAGTGAGCATTTGTGATTCATCTTCTAGAACAAACTGATTGTAGGCCATCGACAAATCTAGTTTGGTGAACTGTTGGCCTCCGTAAATTTTTGAAAATAAATCATTGATAGTGGGAAGTGGGTACTGTTCCACTACCAATTGCTTATTTAAGGTTACGGAGTAATCTGCACACAACCTAACTGAGCCGTTACGTTTTAACACCGGAACTATTGGAGATGCATATTCGGCATGTTCGACAGGTTCTAGGATACCTAATTCGACCAACCTGTCTATTTCTTTTTCTACCTTATCCCGTAAAGCAAACGCTAGTGGTCGTGGTTTGAAAAATATCGGTTTCGAGTTATCCTGCATTATTAATTTAATTTTATATTTGTTAAATAGACCCAGCTTATTACTAAATAGTTCTGGAAATTGTTGTTCAAACGTTTCGATTGACATATTTTCTTGACAAAAATTTACTGGTGAAAACTGTAATTTAAACCGTGAAATAAAATCTCTGCCTAAAAGCGGTGGGCCACCATCACGTACTACATAAAATTCAAGGCTTTGCTTTTGTCCTATAAAAGATACGGTTACTCTTATTGTACCTACACAACTGATATTCTTACCGTTATAAGTCATCAGTTGTTTGTGAGCGATTGATAATGGCACCTCTTTAAAATGAGTTCTGTAATATTTTTCAGATATTACCGTTACCGCAGATCCGCTATCAATTTCAAATCGAAACGGCAAATCATTTATAAAAATTGTTTCTACCAAAGGCTCGCCGCGAATTGAACGAATAAAAAAAATATTACCGTCATCATCATCCTCGCTCTTATCACCGCCGTCCACTTCCATAAAATTCAGTTTCGTACACATTCTTCGCAAGTGGCCTTTTACGTTACACTTTTTGCATACATAATTAGCGAATTTACATTCTGATTGCTTATGATTTGTATAACCACAAACACTGCACTTCACTTTCACTACTCTTTTGCCTTTGCTATTTTTCGACATGTTAAATACTTGTGCCGATGTGCCGCTGGGGTCGCCGGCGCCGGCCCCGCTCGCGTATGCAGCGGCGGCGGCGGCGGCCCGCGCACAGCACAAGTTCTCCGCCAGTTCCACAGCTTTGCTCAGCGAAAGACCAGCTAGATCCTGCACATAAAGTTTCTCCTTCTCAGTCCCAGGTCGCATGCCCATAATAAACTTATCACGAAGCGTTTCTTCTATGTTTATAAACCCGCAATGCGCAGTTAGCCCTCGTAATCTTGCTGCCCACTCCTTGTAAGATTCGCCTGGCTGCTGCGAGGCCGCGTAAAAATTATGACGCTCTCCAAATCCTACTCGTTTCGGAGTGAAATGCTCGTCCAACAGTTGAATAATTTCCTCGTAAGGAACGCCTGCTATGTCCTTTGGCAACGCTAAGTCCTCCGCTAGTTTGTATGTTGCGTCGGCGAGTGCGCTGAGGAGGATTGCTTTTCTCTTCCTGCCCATGGAATCTTCCAGTTCCCCTATGTTGTTTGCAATAAAATATTGCAGCATCCTGCTTTTATATGTCTTCCACGTTTGCACATTATGATCGAAACTATTTAGTAATCCGAATTGTACAGAAGACATCGTAACTGGTTTTTCTTTTTAAACGCGGGTAGGGAAGCTCGTCGCCACTGTTAAGTATGCGGGCAGGGGTCGAGACAAGTAACACAACCTGTGGTCTGTAACGCACTGACTTTATTGGATACCTTCCCAGAGAGGGGGATGAGGTGCGGGGCGCAGCCACGCACTATCGCATATCTATCAGATATGATGTAGTTTTTTCGCGACTAAAAGATTGTAAGCGCCATGATTTCCATGGTGTTTCGTTCTAGTGACTGCGTAAAGTGTAGCGCAATAACCACACTTAAACGTAACATAGCAGTGATGGGTGTTGGCGCGTTAAGTCGTTGTTCCCGGTTGTTACTGCATGGTGGTGGTATGACCGAAACTCATCACGTATTTTTCCCATGTAGGAAGGTCTGTGTTCAGCAGTGGGGTTTATATAGGCTGTAGCTGCTTCACTCATAGTGTTCGCCCCACGTGAAGGTAACATCGTAGTGATGAATGGTGTCTTTTCCATAGTTTATAGATTTATATCTCAATAGATGGGAAAGGTAGCCAGTGTTATTACTGGACATGAAAGTCATTTCATCTTAAGCCCTCAGTATGACAACGCACCAGCAGTAACTTGTCATTGCAGGTGTCTATAGGCGACGGTAACCACTTACCACCAAGTAGGCGGTCAACTTGCTTGTCATCAAGTTGTATAGAAAACTTGTTCCCAAACATTGTATACCTATTTTCACTAACTTGACATTTAAATAATAATGAACGCTATCCTCTCCGCTCCCACTTAAACCTCATCTCAATTACTTGTAATGGAATAGTAGCAACTCAAGTGGATAATGCACTCATGTTTTCGTTGTAGACTTTGTCGCTTACACTGATTCCACTCTGCCCAGAGTGGCCATCGAGACAAGTGGACGGTTATGAAAGCCTTATAAGCTCATGTCTACCCAACTGAACGTTTCATTCATGTAGTTAATGACACGAAAAGATTTTCCAAGCTTTTTCGTTAATTTCTTTTGTGAGGGATGTTTGAGTGACAGGTGGCTTATGTTGCTTCATTAGCTACGGTTGCATTCAGTCTTATTGTTCAACTAACTTCTTACAGTTAATCTGGTTACTGTAAGTTAAACTTATGAGTTAGACAAGACCCAAGATATAGCAGAGTTTTCTGTAGGTGTGCCTTTTTAGACATTTTATTTTCTTGTATTTTATTTTGATATATCCTAAGAAGCTTAGCCTTTGAGGAGCTCAGTGGCGTAGTGGTTTAAGCGCTTTGGTTTCGATTACGAAAACAAAGCAACTTTCGCCATGGTCGGTCCCGGGCGATAATTCGGATTGTAGGATTGAAGGAAAGGTAGCCAGTGTAATTACTGGGCACTGAAGGCATTTCATCTTAGGCTTTACGATGACAACGCACCTGCAATACCAAGTGATTTTTTCCTTGTTATTGCGTGACGGTCTTGATGCATAAATAGGTATGTTTCAATAAAACTCATGGCTCTGCACTCTCTAGTCAAAATAAATTCTTGTATCTACATTTTCACTAAATCCTTTAAACAAATCTCTACTAAGCTTATCTAATTCAATCTGGAGGAGAGGGACACAATGTACCCGCAAGTATCTGAACAAATACCTTTTGGGTACGAATAAAAATTCGGTTATATTCCCTACTGTATTCCCAATCGGGAATAAACTGGAATGACTTCGTAGGGAAGACCCTGATCGCAATTTGGTAGTTGGATTTCACAAATTGTTCCTGTAGGTTGTATTTGGCTAATACATTAGTTTAACGGTCCGATACAGTAAGCTTCGTTAATTTGAGATCCTCTTAAATATTTTATTTGTTAAGAGCTTTTTGATTTAGACATGTAGCAATATATTATTTGACGACCGTCTGGTCGAGCGGTCTGTACCCCTTGCTATGCAGGCTACTCAGTCAATAGGTCCCGGGTTCGAATCCCGGTAGGAGCGAATATTTGTATGATGAGTACGAGCAGTTGTTGACGAGTTATGGATGTTTATATGTTTATTTAGTATATTTCTAATATTTATATACATATCATTATCAATATTTATCCGTTATCTAGTATCCATAACACAAGCTCTTAATGATGCTTACTTTGGGCTAGATAATAGGTGTGAGTGTATGATTATTATTATTATTAAATTTAAACTAGTGATGTGTTTTCTTAAATGTAAAAAATGAATACTTAATGACGACCGTTGAACCAATTCATGGTAAGCAATACCTTTTAGGATAAAATAATAATAGCATAAAACTTACCATACATATATATTTTTTTGTTTTTTTACGATGCACAACATACAACGGAATGTACGGTAAAATAGATAAGTATAGGTAGATACCTGTTTTACCGCCTACTCCGTTGTATAGCACCGCTGCGTATCCTTTACGTTTTTTTTTAATTTCCATAAAAAAAAATCTTACTAATTTTTAATCTGAACCATTTTCTTATAGAAAAATGTCAAAGATTGTTTCGACCACGTAATAAATTTTTAACTGTTCTGTGGTTGCGACCACAGATTAGAAAGATTATGTGCTGTGACTTTTCATGTGATTTTTATAAACGAAACAGTAAAACTTCTGTACTGTTTTCTCGCAAATGTGTTGAAAAACGTTGAATGACACATGTGCGAAAATTGGTATTTACAAACTCGGGACTATGGAAACCCCTGGACTTCGTCTTGGGCTTACATTCGTCTACTCGTTCGTAAAAACCAACTTATAGCAATAGTATTACAAACTTACAGTGTGGGCCCTGTAACTAAAGCAAAAAACGGAAACAGAGATGTTCTTAAATTAAAAGAAATATTCATTAAAAATTAAGATTTCCCATCAATTAATGCACATTGCGATATTGCCTCTTAATGGTCGTAGGATATCTTGGTACTAATATTCTAACATGTACCTAAGTATTAGTGTCACCAAATGTCACTGTCAATTATTATTGCGACCTGTAGCACATTGCTGGCTCGATTAATTTTGTTACAAAATAACAGTAAAAGAAATCATTAAATATTATTATAATAAATTATTACCATTTGGACGTTATTACTGATTAGTTAGAGGATGTGTGTTTAAATTTTTTGCTCCTGTTCCAGGGCCCATCCTGTATAACAATTAAGTAATTATAATTCGAATTTTAAAACTTTTCGTAATAGGGGCAGGCAGGGTGCTATTAGGACGCCATCTTAGGTTTAAGTAGGTACTACTTTTGTGTAAAGAACGCATTGTATTTGATAAACGTAATAATACAAAAGCCCTAAATAATACAAAAAGCAAAACTATAACACCCTAGTCACAAACATATTTTTAACAAATCCATATATAAATAATAAAAATAGTAATATTAATAAAATGAGAGAAAAAATAAAATTGAATCAAACATAATAATAATAATATATAAATACTTGTTTCTTGATAATAATCAAAATATTAAAGATTAGTACATAAAAATAATGGTAACTAATATAATAGACACACTTATAGATTTTTAAGAAACAAACTACATATTAAAGAAAAACAAACTATATTATGGAGTTATATTTCCAAATTATCAGCCTAAATCTAATAATTTAAGTATTGTAATGACAAATAGAATAATATTATTATGTTTGATAATACTCCTACACATAAATTTTATAGCACTCTTCCTCTCTCCTATCAAATTGTGCTGCGCCGGCCAGGGTCCATAAATGTTTCCAATTAAAATTTAATTACTATCTAAAAATGTACTTATGGAACCCATTTAGTATTGAACGTAGTGAATAGATACACTAAATTTGCAAAAGCGATAGCAAAACAAACGACAAGTCAAAAAGGTTATCCATGAAAAAATTATGACGATGTTTCGTGTTTGAACAATGGCACTTCCTGTGGTATAGATAATTAATGCACTTGCATTTCCTCTGCGAACGAAGCCACAGATAAGGAGGAAACTGGTTTTTCTGGTTCAGGTATGTTTTTATTATTAAACTATCAGTATCTTTGTTATTGTTACGTGGGCGGGAGAGTGGGGTAATTACGACCGCGGGGAAAGGCCGTTTATATTTGTTGGCAAATATTATGTTTGCCACCACAAGAAAATGTATAACTTCCTGCTCGCACTATACTGTTACCACTCTCTCTCTCTCTCTCTCTCTCTTCGTGGTCTCTGCTTATATCTACCTACTAACATAACTAAATATAATCTCTGGTTTCTTTGAAGACTCATAACTTAACATTACCCTACGGCATCTTTCAAAAAATGGCGTTTGGTATTACCAGACTCTTTCCTTTAATTGATTTTAAGCTGATTTATTCAATAATATTATTAATTATTATTATTATCATTTACCATCACATAGTTATATTATTATCAGTAAGAAGAGTAAAACTTTATAAATAGAGTTGTACTACTCGAATATCTTGTGTGGAAAAACTGACTCTTGATTTGGACAAAATGCCCCAAGCCAACTTAAACTTAATCACAAGTTGAATCCCAACATGAGCACGTTAGCTGTTTGATCTTATTTGATAGAGCTCCTTAAAAATTGTTGCATAGCGGTAGCGTAGTAATTGTGACTCCGGGCCTTGACTCTGGGTCGTACTGTGGGTACTATACTAAACATGAATGGCATAAAGTTTGGCGATTTTACATCACAATATTCAATCAGAGAGTTTTTTGTGCTACGGATAGCAAACAAGCAATATGGGAAATGGTTATTGATGCAAAGGGTCGCATATTAAATTGAATTTAATATAAATATATTTCAGACGGCTTATAAATCCATACTTAGTGAGTTAGTAGCATGGCTTGAAGACTATCATCGTCGTCACATCGCCAGCTTATATACGTCCCACTGCTGGACACAGACCTTTCTAAATGGGAGAAACACATGAGGAGCTTGGAGCTTGGTTCGTGGATTAAAGCGGTTGCAGTAACAACCGGGACCAATGGCAACGTGCCTTCTGAAGCACGGAGGAGCTCGACATTAAAATTTTGGTTGACCCATCCCGGGATCAACCATAGTGAAAGTGGCTTAGTTTTCGTAATCGAAACCAGAGCGCTCAAACCACTACGCCACTGAGCTCCTCATCGTCGTCATTTCAGCCGAATTGATAACTTCCTCCTATCCCACGTCGGTTAAAAAGGATAAAGACTCCATGGTCAACGCCTGGACATTGGAGATGGGTCTCTATTCAGCAGCAGTCAGGTCAACTATTGTTTTATATCATAATGATACACGGCTTCGTTCAAAATTACCCATAACATTATGACAAATTGTGGTACATACTTATTTCTGTTAACCTGTGTCTGCGTTTTTATGAATTACAATGTAAAGCTTGCCTTGTGCTTTTTTTTTACAAGGCATGACAAATGACTCAACACCACCTGATGTGAAGAGGTAAAAAGAGTCCATATGCGAAGACAGCTAGTGCAGTTTAGCACTGCCTCCTTGCCGGCACAAAAGGTTTTTTTCACGCTTCTTTTGAAAGAACTCCGCAAAGAATTCCAAGTTCTGGAAGTACGACTAAGAAACTAGGTACTAAATTTTTTTGTGCGTGATGTGAAGTGAAGACAGTGGATTGATGACTCCATAGACTGGCACGCGAGCTCCTGAATAGGCAGGGGAAGGTGGGATAAGGCCAAAAAGCTCTTCAGAGCACTCTCCGTGATATAGCCGATAGAAGGCTAAATATTCTCAACACTATTTACTACGTGCCAAAGTATTATCTTTTAAACGTCTAATTTAAGTTTTATTTAAGCTCAAAAACTGTTGTTCTAGTGAGGAAAAATTAGTTGAATCATTGTCAATTTTTTTGGTTACAATAAACATTTCAATCGTAAAAACCTCAGGAAAACAAACATGGCTTTATGAACTTCAGTTTCCTTTTCTTTTCATACTGTAGGGAGAACCAGAAAAGCCAATTTTAAAGTGCCATTTGATCTGATTCCTGACGAAGACAGTTGGTAAATTAACTTCCAAACAATCCGTCTCACATAGTCTTCCACTAATGATCAAGCGATCATTCTCACCACCCACACCACAAAGTTAGAAATTGTTGGAAAACTTCAATAACTTCTCGGGAGGATTTAAGGATTCCCTGCTACATATAAAAAGGAACTATTACTCGGTCTTCCTCTATCACAGAGGTTTTATTAGAAGACAACGTGACGTAAGAAGTTGAAAATGAAAATGAAAATGAAAATGAAAATATCTTTATTCAATTAGGCCCCCAAGAAGCACTTTTGAATCGTCAACAAAAAAACCCTTAAGTCTATCACATAAAAATAATATTAACTAACTAACAATTTCATAATGTTTGTCTCTCTGTCTTATCTGCATCTACGTAAGCTAAGAATGTTATGTCAGTCTGTCTATCGGTCTGTCTGTCGGTCCGTCTGTCCGTCAGTCAGTCTGTCTGTCTGTCCGTCAGTCAGTCTGTCTGTCAGTCAGTCTGTCTGTCAGTCTGTCTGAATTTACACCGGTTCCAAAAGTTGAACTACCGAGAAGATTCCGGCAACAAACTCGTGTAGTCACTCTTTTCAATCATTAAGTTACAATGTTTAATTACACAGTAATAGTATTTAGCAGCGCAGTGTCGCACAGAGTATAAAAAAGGTATATTAAAGTACCAATAAGTACCTAATGATAAGAATATTTACTGTATTTAAAGGCTGTCCGACAATGCACCTTCACAATATAGGTATTACAATACACAAAGGTCAACAATTAATATACAAAGACCTAATAAAGCTAAACATCTTTCATTAATTTTAAACACTTGTCTGAGCACGTCATTACAATAATAATTGTATTGTTTTATATATAATATCCTATAATGCCATATACCTCAAAAATCCCTCAAAAATGATACTATTGATGAATATGTAGGTAAATTATTACAAAATCAAGGAAGCTTAGAGATGACCATTTCCACTAGTGGCACCTGTTCACAAGTATGACGCATGTGCCAGCCATCGCTCCGCTCAACCATATCATAGGGAACGGAGCGACCCGGCACACGACGCCACCACCGCAGAAACTTATAGAGAGCATGACATCTTCCAGCAACCACAAAATCAATGAAATGCTATTGGTGGAAATAACTATATGACATTATAAGTTACAACCAAGCATTTTTGTCATTTATATAATCGTTAATAGTATAGTAACCTTTGGACATTAGAATTTTCTTAATGTGAATTTTAAATTTGTCAAATGGCAAGTCTAGTACGTTATTAGGAATCTTGTTATAGTAAAGTATGCTTTGACCCATAAAAGTATTAAAAACTTTATGCAGTCTTAGAGACGGTAAGATCAACTTATTTTTATTTCTTGTATTTAATGCATGTACATCGCTGTGTCTTAAGTAGGAATTTAAATTTTGACGTACAAAAATTATGCAAGCATAAATATATTGAGAAGCCACTGTTAGTATATCTATTTCTTTAAATAAGTCTCTAAGAGATGTTCGAGCAGCAAGGCAGTAGATTGCTCTAATTGCACGTTTTTGCAAGATAAATACTGTTTCAATGTCTGCTGCTTTACCCCACAGAAGAATACCATACGACATAATACTATGGAAGTAACTAAAGTAAACCAAGCGCGCCGTGGCAATATCAGTATATTGCCTTATTTTTCTAATAGCATAAGCCGCGGAGCTAAGTCTACTACAAAGTGTTGCGATGTGAGGGTTCCACTGGAGTTTCGCATCGATTTTAATGCCTAAAAACGTGGTGGATTGAATTAAATTTAGCGACTGATTATTTAATTTAATGTTTGTATCCACTTCCCTAACATTAGGTAAAATAAATTTAATACATTTAGTTTTCCTTGCATTCAGTTGTAAATTGTTCACAGTAAACCAATTCATTACTTGAGATAGCGCATTGTTTACGTCGTCAAAGTTAACTTTATTTCTATCACATTTAAAAATTAAATAAGTATCATCTGCAAACAACACAACCTCACAAAATTCCTTAGCAAAGAAAGGCAAGTCGTTTACGTATATTAAAAATAAAAAAGGCCCTAGAATTGAACCCTGTGGAACTCCCATTTTGACATAAGACCCTGAAAATTTTGTTCCATTGATGTCAACTATTTGAGTTCTAGAACTTAAGTAAGATGTGATTAACTTCAGAGCTGAATTTGTAACCCCATAGTGTTGTAATTTTAAAATTAGCGTCTGATGGTCAACGCAGTCAAATGCCTTTGATAAGTCACAGAATATACCAATAGCATTTTGTGAACTCTCCCATGCATCAAATATGTGCCTTAACAGCGCTACACCAGCATCAGTAGTAGAACGACCCTTTGTAAATCCATATTACTAAGTGCTGGTAAAATAGAAATTGGACGAAAATTACTAGGATCCTCTCTATCACCTGATTTAAATAGCGGAATAATCTTACTGTATTTCATTAAATTAGGAAAAATACTTTCATCTATACAGTTATTAAAAATTTGCGCGAGATAAGGGGCAATAATATCAATGATATTCTTAACTATTTTTACAGATACATCCCATAAATCCCCTGTATTTTTCAATTTTAGGGATTTAAAAATTTTAATGATTTTTTGAGGAACAACATGGGTAAATTGGAAAGTCTCGCTACACTCGGGCACACAATGCCTCAGGATGGAACTTGCTTCAAGAGAAGAAGAATCTAAATGAGATGTTGTAATCGAAGGTATTTTTGAGAAGTAATCTTCATGATGACATGATGTTGAGACATGATGTTTGGGCTTTGTAACGGATTATTATCCTGATAGCTTTGCAAAAGTTTAGGATTAGATGTTACTACTGTTATGGATGCTTGTTATAGTTGTGGGACTCGAATCTAAAAAATATATTTGAGTCGATTTGTAACAAACGATGATTCAAATTAATGTGATGATCCGAACCGAAATGACGATACGAATCGAAAGTCAATTATGTTCATCAATTAAACTTAGGAAAATAATTAAAACAAAAATGAAATTTCTTAGAATTTTCAATAGACGAAATGCAAATTGTGTAGTAGTTATAATCAATTTAACAAATATCATCTCACACTAATTACATTTTTAAGGAGTTATAGTTACCCTAGAAAAATGTTAACGCAGACAAGCAATGTAATGTAAAGTCGACAGCACATCAAACGTAACAGTTTGACCTTGAGAAAGCCCTTATTCCGTTCGTAATAGAGGCAGCTTCCGTAGTGCAACTTAACAATACTACACTGCACTACAAAAGCACATCAATTGTAACCAAATGACGTTCTGTCGTCTGTACATAAGAAAAAACAGATTCGAAATTAGAATCAACATAAATACTTATTCGAATCGTATTTGGATTAATGTCATTCGAATCATTCAAAACAACTGCGATTCGAGTCCCATCACTTGTTTGTTACTCTATCGCTTCAGAACTGTTGAACGGATCTTGATGAAATTTAGCACAGAGAGAGATATGCATTGTCTGGAAGAGCACAAAGGCTTCTTTTTATCCTCAAAATATCACTCATTGATAAACGTCTAATCTCTTCCGAATACTACGAGTCGCTCCTTAAAAAAAGAATATTTAGATTACCGACCCCGACTATAAACTCGGCATTTGCTGGAAGATTTGGCGACTTTATCCAAGCGGGAGTCTACAATGCGGTTGTACGGTTTTGAAGTGTGGTATCTTGGTCTGTTTACAAGGCAAAAAAGATTCTGAGAACCTGGCTATTATCACTGGATTATACCTCCACGGAAGATATCCTATGTTAATGATTATTATCTAATATCCGAATAATTTCATGTTTTATATCATTTATATAATAGTTTGTATAGTAAGGGTTTCAATAATTTTTTATTTAATTTAATATTATGCGATGCAGTAAATTAAACAATGTAATAGGTTGGGGAAAAAGTTTCTTCGCATTTTTTAAGAAAATTCAAAACATTTTTTAATATAGTTTATTTACATTTAACTAAAGTATGTAGGTACCATTTTGTTCGATAACTTTTTGCCATCTTGTGGGTAGGGACATAATCCCATTGCTATAGAAATTTTGGGGCGTCTGATCAAAATACCGCGACAAGTGGTTTTGGCAGTCCTCTCGTGATGTTAACCTGACACTGCCTAGAGAATTCTGAAGAAACAGGTGGAAATCTAAAGGTACAAGGTCAGGACTATACGGCGGATGCATTAGCACCTCCCAGCCAAACTCTCTTAATTTTTGCTGAGTGGCTAAAGATGTGTGAGGTCTAGCGTTATCATGATGAAAAACCACACCCCTTCTGTTGATTAATTCCGGCCGCATTCTCTCAACTTCTTGCTTTAATCTCATCAGTTGTTCGCAGTAGAGTTCAGAATCGATGGTCCTGCCTGGTGGTAACAGCTCATAATGAATAATGCCCTTCCAATCACACCACACACACAGCATCACCTTGTTGCGAGTTTACCCGGGTTTCACCACAGTCTGAAGCCTGACCGGCCTTTGACCGCGACCTTTTTCGCACGTTCTTGTCGTACGTGATCCACTTTTCATCACCAGTTATCAGCTTTTTCAGAAATGGTTCGGTTTCATTACGTCGTAATAAAGAATTCATTAGGTTCACGTACACGGTTCATTAGGTTTCTTTCAGTGAGCTCGTGGGGTACCCAAATCTCGAGCTTTTTTGTGTACCTATTTTTTTTAAATGCGCCAAAACTGTTTTGTGATCAATTCCCAGTTCTTCAGCTTCGTCGAAACTACTGATATGCCGATCTTACTCCAGTTTTTAAAAAATGACTTCAATTATATCCGTAATAGGGCGACCAGAGCGACGTGCATCTTTGACATCAAAATTTCCGGATTGAAAACGCTTAAACCAAATTTGTGCTACTCTCACAGACACTGCACTAGGTCCATAAACATCGCAAATTTTTTTCGCGGCTTGCGTTATATTTTTACCTTTTTTGTAGTAAAATATAAAATGTATCGAATTTCTTCATTAGATTCACTCATCTTGACAGTACGAAAAACAAATAAAACACACATTTTCCTAATTTTAATTTGGAATTATCTTTTTTAAAATCTAAACTTTTAATGAAACCAAAAGATTTTATTACAAGTTTATACATACTATAATGCGAAAAGACTTTTTCCCAAACCTAAGATATGGTTCGCCAAGATACAGGCTTCGACTAGTTTGGGGACCTCTGTCTACTAAATATAATATTACTGCATTTTGTGACTGCACTGTTACTTTTTGTTTATAATGTATGTTTGTATGTTTCAAATGTTACTACTGTGCAATAAAAAATATTATTATTATTTATTATTATTCCTAAAATGCGTTATCATAGGATAACTCAGACGACGATATAATGACTAAATTGCTTTAATTTAATGTTATAATTACCTATATATTTTTCCTAATCCAATGAATTTAATTTATTTCTTTTGACATAATTTTCATTACATTTTTCCCAATTATATCCGTTACACGTTCATTATTTTGTAATTTTGTTAAAGGCTATGCCCAAAAGGGTATCATGATGTACTGGATAATTTATGTAATACTATCGCGTTTCACATTCATAATTGCAATAAACAATTTGACTTTGACTTTGACTTTGATGTCGCGGGCAAAAGCTGGTTGTTGCCTAAGGTCACCGTGGTGATGGCGGGACATGTACGACGACGTCCACCGTGTTATCGATTATTGTATTAATATTTCCTTGAGATCCCACAAAAAACTAAACTTCTTACTAATGAAAATATCATCACGTTCGTAAGCGCGGTAGCTACGTGTGACGTTGATTAAACTCACTCTAGAGGCACTGTAATAAGTAGGTAGGTATGTGAGCTCTGTAAGACAAGGGTTATGTATGTCATAGTTCTTGCACAGAGACAGTAATTTAAAATAAGACGAATGTTTTATTTTGTCCAAAATTGTTGCAATGCCTTCAATAAGTTATGAAAATTGAATACTCAAATTATATTTCAATCCTCACTGTAAGCAAATATCCTCTAAAATCCTTCGCAAATTCAAAGTGGTATTTTCGTAGTATCCAAGGTGCTACGAGTATTATTAGTAGGGTCCAAGGTGCTACGAGCGTCAATAGGCTACTACGGTAACAATGCGCGAGTAGTGTCCAATGTGCTACGAGCATCTAAAGGCTACAGTAACAACGCGTGAGTAGTGCCCAACGTGCTACGAGAGTATATAGGCTACGATAACAACGCGTGAGTAGTGCCCAAGTTGCTGCAAATGTCTATAGGCTACAGTAATAACGCGTGAGTAGTGTCCTAGGTGCTACGAAAGTCTATAGACTACAGTCACAACGCGTGAGTAGTGCCCGAGGTGCTACGAAAGTCTATAGACTACAGTCACAACGCGTGAGTAGTGCCCAAGGTGCTACGAGCGTCTATAGTCTACGATAATAACGCGTGAGGAGTTCCCAAGGCGCTACGAATGTCTATAGGCTACAGTAATAACGCGTGAGTAGTGCCCGAGGCGCTACGAGCGTCTAATAGGCTACGATAATAAAGCGTGAGGAGTGTCCAAGGTGCTACGAGCGTCAATAGGCTACTACGGAAACAATGCACGAGTAGTGTCCAATGTGCTACGAGCATCTAAAGGCTACAGTAACAACACGTGAGTAGTGCCCAACGTGCTACGACAGTATATAGGCTACGATAACAACGCGTGAGTAGTGCCCAAGTTGCTGCAAATGTCTATAGGCTACAGTAATAACGCGTGAGTAGTGTCCAAGGTGCTACGAAAGTCTATAGACTACAGTCACAACGCGTGAGTAGTGCCCGAGGTGCTACGAGCGTCTATAGTCTACGATAATAGCGCGTGAGGAGTTCCCAAGGCGCTACGAGCGTCTAATAGGCTATGATAATAACGCGTGAGGAGTGTCCAAGGTGCTACGAGCGTCTGTAGACTACGTTAATAACGCGTGAGGAGTGTCCAAGGTGCTACTAGCGTCTATAGGCTACGATAATAAAGCGTGAGGAGTGTCCAAGGTGCTACGAGCGTCTATAGGCTACGATAATAACGCGTGAGGAGTGTCCAAGGTGCTACGAGCGTCTATAGGCTACGATAATAACGCGTGAGGAGTGTCCAAGGTGCTACTAGTGTCTATAGGCTACGATAATAACGCGTGAGTAGTGTCCAAGGTGCTACGAGCGTCTATAGGCTACGATAATAACGCGTGAGGAGTGTCCAAGGTGCTACGAGCGTCTATAGGCTACTGTAATAACGCGTGAGTAGTGTCCAAGGTGCTTCGAAAGTCTATAGACTACAGTCACAACGCGTGAGTAGTGCCCAAGGTGCTACGAGCGTCTAATAGGCTACGATAATAACGCGTGAGGAGTGTCCCAAGGCGCTACGAGCGTCTAATAGGCTACGATAATAACGCGTGAGGAGTGTCCAAGTTGCCACGAGCGTCTATAGGCTACGAAATAACGCGTGAGGAGTGTCCAAGGTGCTACGAGCGTCTATAGGCTACGATAATAACGCGTGAGGAGTGTCCAAGGTGCTACGAGCGTCTATAGGCTACGGTAACCGCTTACCATCAAGCGGGTCGTACGCTTATTTGCCACCCTAATCGTATAAATCAAAATTGTTTCTGATTCCATCTTTAACCCGTACTTTATCAAGGTTTAACAATAAAGGCATCTCAGATTCTAAATATCGGGTTAAAATAAAATTATTCAACCTGCTTCGTTTACCCCACAAAATTCCCCAAACTCCATTTAAAACTGTTTTCTAATTCGTTTTACGGTCTTTGATGTGTTTGTAAATTTTATTTGGCAGACTTATTGCGCAGTTAAGACTTTTATTCAGGCATAAAGACAACTAGCCAATCGTAGAATAGCCTAGTAAACACAATTAAAAGACAGAATAAACATTACCAAGCCAATTTCAATATCTGTTCGTTGTTTAAACGAGAAATGAAGAATTTGGGATTCAACATTTAATTTATTTGGTAGACGAACTGATTAAAATTACTTCTATTAACGAGCACGCTCGTTTTTAATTCACCGATTTAATTTCGGTTATTTTTTTTATACTGGGTGTTACTGAATTCCGAAATGATATTTGCAGTAATTCTAGCGTTGCTATTTAGGGGGTCGAAACTGACCGGAAATCAGGAGACGCGGGTTCGAGTCCCGCGTGGAGCCTATATTTTGCATCGTTTTCTTTCTTTATTTGTAATTGTAACAATAAAGTAGGCTTTTTAACGCTTTAAAAACATTAAAATGTGATCTGAAAGGTATCAAACTTGTAGCGATAACTTTTGACCAGGAACTCCACCACCCACACCCTTAAATTTTACTCCGGACTTTTGTAACACACCTAGATAACAAGCAAGCTGCTTACCCGGTGGTAGGTGGTTACCGTGTTGCCTACAGACATATGCAATAACAAGGACTTGGTGTTGCAGGTGCGTCATCATCCTGAGGCCTAAGACGAAATGCCTGTGTCCATTATTAATCTGGCTACCTTTCCCTTCAATCCGAATGTTGTTTGTGGCATCATTTATTTCTGTACCACGTTAGACTACTTTTAATGCTATATTAATAGCGTTCGCTTTTCTAAACGTCATAGTTATTTTCGAGTACTTTGTAAGCTCAGATAATTGTGAAGCTGATTGTACAATAAGCCATGGAATTTGAGAGAATTAATCGGATCACTTAAGTTTTTACAGGTGCCAGCACATCAAGCGTACAGTTGCAACGCGAATGTCGCCTCTATAATGATTGGAGTAAAGGTGGATCCAAGGTGAAACTGTTACGTTTGATGTCCTGTCGATTGTACTTCCGTAATTATTGACTTTCGAACTACGCGTGTGGGCTGAAGGGCATAGTTCTTAAACTAGTTTACTAGTGAGATTACATTAATTGACACAAAATCGTTCCGACCTTATGTGTAATGAAATAAGAGGCATTTTGGATTACTGCCAACAATTACAAACACAATGTACATAAAAGGACAAGACTATTAACACAAAAATAAAAGCTTCCCAACCAATTCCTATTAAGAAATTTTAACCGAATATTTCAATACCACAGATAGACATTATGCTCGTATTCACTAACCTTTGCTTAGCGTTAAGAGTCTCTTATTATTTTTATCTCAGTCTATCTAAAGGAGATTTTTTTTACCAAAAATAATACCGACTTCAAAAACTTGAACTTGACTTTTTTGAAGTCGGTTTTACCACTAATAAAGTATTTGACGACCGGCTGGTCGAGTGGTCTTTACCCCAGGCTACTCGGTCAAGACGTCCCGGGTTCGAATCCCGGTAGGAACAAATGTTTGTATGATGAGTACGAGCATTTGTTTACGAGTCGTGGATGTTTATATGTTTATTTAGTTTATTTCTACTATTTATATACATATTATTATCATTATTTCTCCGTTATCTAGTATCCATAACACAAGCTCTTAAGGCGATACCTCGTCGGAACTAGCGACACCACTTGATTTATATTAATTGTGGTGAATATAGAACATAATAAACAAAAACGCTTTAGTGAATGACTAAAGAATGGTATTTGTAATTTTTTGAGATGTGTTCGGTATAAGATATTCCTCTACATGTAACCTATTTTTTCATTATTGCCGAAAGTGGCCACTTTTAACAATAATAAAAAATTTGGTTACTTATAGGTAGACACTTTATACAAGATACATCTTTATAAACTACAAATACCGTTCTTTAGCAATTCTCTAAAGCGTTTTTGTTTATTTTGTTCTAAATTCACCATAATTAATAACAATCAATTGGTGTCGCTAGTGTGCACGAGGTAGCCCCTTAATGATGCATACTTTGGGCTAGATAATAGGTGTAAGTGTAAAAAAATGCAATCTTTAAATATTGAACTACATAAAGTATTATCTCACTCCAAATCGTTAAGGAGTTTTACCTACCACCATCAGTTCACCCGAATAACCCCATAGAATACAACTATTCGTCAATACCAACCTGTAATATTTAAAGAATTATCTTCCAACTCCCAACCGTTTAGGAGTTGTACCTTCCGTCACCAGCTCAACAACAGAAAATGGTAACTGACAGTAGCAAATACTTGAATAGCTTTGGAAAAAAGTAAAACATGTCATATGTGCCTATAAAATTTCAGGTATGCCGTCGATTTCCCTAGGATTCCATCATCAGATCCTGACTTGGTGACAATGGGAACAACTCAGGAGTATACTGTATAAAATAAAAATAAAAATTCGAAAATCGGTTCACAATTAACCGAGAAATCGATGAACATACATACAGTGGAACATAGTAACGTCCTTATGTTTTTGAAGTAGGTTAATAAAAAGAAACCAATGTCGCTTTGATTCCTAGGCCTAGGGAATGGTTAGTGAATACGGACAATAGTGAGTAAGGAGTCAATTTTGAAATAAGGTTTTACATTGTTATAATGTCTCAAATTCCACCAAATTACCAAATCCAACCCCACCACCAAAACACTTTACTAAACCTTATAACTCACGATTTATTTTAAACTTAGACTCTAAGGGTGAGCACCAAATTTGCACGTGACTGCAAAACTCATAAATATTCACACAATGCTCAGGTAACATTAAGTTTATTACCTCACAATTATAGTCAACTCACTTTGTTTTACTAAAATTTAATGCAAATAGTGGAATTATACAAAACTACCCAACTTTCCTTTTAAGTACAATATACGGCTAGATAAAAGCTAACATTTCGTTTAAGCTAAGTTTTATAGAGTCTTTAGCTGTTCCCTTTGGAGTTTCGAAGCTAATACAAAAATACGGAACCCTTACGAAACTCATCTGTTACCTAATAACATAGAAATTTTGTCTAGAATTGCTACTGTCCAGTAGCAGTCCAGATAAGTTAAGCTCTTACTTAATTGCCTCTCTGCTTTGAATAGCAGCATATACCGGGGTCCGGGACCCGGTTTCTACCAATTTCTTCATAGATTTCTACTTTTAAACGTTTTTATAGCAACGTCATTGAAAATAAGTGATCTGAAAGAATACTTAAAAAAACAAACGTTAAAAAGTAGAAAGCGGTGAAGAAATTTGTAAATTACACCTAGCGCTCCGGTTATTGCGTCTGATCGGAACCTAGGAGAAGCGGGTTCGATTCCCGCATACAATTTGTTCATAAATAAAACTCTTTATTTATTTGTTTTTAGTCTTCTCCAAATTTGATGGTACCTACGTTAAAACCACTAGTAGATACTGTGATATTTCAACGTGAAACAATTAAGCAATGAATAAATATAACAATCAGCGTAGTCTAAGGGATTTGTGTACAACATCATTCATTGCTCTGCGTCTGTTGTTTGTAAGGTCTAATTTTAATAATAACTTCTTGCCGCGCGAAGTACTTAAGGCTGACAGGTGGGTAAGGCCCTCTGTATATTGTTAAAGCTAATGTAGGGGTGGCTTTAGGCAAGCTATTAGTTATTTCGGTGAACAGTTTTCATTAGATACTTTTTCAAGCAAACTGCCCCTTTGATGGTAAGCCTATGGACGCTTGCAACACCAGGGGTATTACTTGCGCGTTGCCGACCCTGTAAAAACCTTTTCATACCCGTTTTGAAGAACTTATTGTACTCGTTCTAGAATACCTCCGCAGGGGGCTCATTGCTTAAGATTTTTTGTCAAAACGTTAAAATGTCTCAACGACAGGAATAAATAAAGAATTTGAAGAAAATCTTGGATATAAGGACTCTAGTATGTGAATTTAAAACAAACAGATGGTTCACCTGGTGTGAGGTGGTAACTATGCAGTACCAAAGAAATCAGTTCTTTGCAGAGGAGATGCCTCACATTCCCTGTAATTAGACTGTATACCTTTTTCATCTCTACTCTCTACAACACCTAAAAGCTGAGCATTACCTCTAGTCGAGAGCTAAGCTAACAAATGCTTGTAAAGTGAACCCAATAGACACAGCTCTTAATTTATTATAGGACGTGAAATTACACAATTTGCATAGAACAAGCCGAGAGGACTAGAGTTGAAACATCTGAAACCTTCAGACGACATTCCAAGAGAATTGTTTACTTAATTAAGCCGTCTGATGCTATTTGTAATCATTTGAAGTTTGGGACGACCTTTTTTAGTCGTTTTAAAAGTGATTGAGATGAGCTATTTATCTTTGATACACACATTACTCTAAATACTATGGTTCCATAAATTACATTGTTGCACATACATGTTGTATAGGTACATATTATTATCAATATTTCTCCGTTATCTAGTATCCTTAACACAAGCTCTTAATGATGCTTACTTTATTTATTGCGAGGGCCCGACTGGATTAGTACCACCGTGTAAGTACCTCCACCTTACAAAAGATCGCAATTAATAACAATGCTGTGTAGTGTTGTGTTTACACGGTAGGTAAGATAGCCAGAAATCCTAACTTGGTTGCAGGGGGAATTTTCTCCTAAGCTATCATCACAATGCTTTCTCTTGATTTATATAAATAGTGCCCAAGGTGGTACAAGCGTCTATAGGCTACGGTACCCGCTTACCATCGGGTGCACTTTAGGCTATTACTTGCCATCTTTGTCGTATAAAAATAATCAAGAGTGTTATTATGGGAGAAAGACATGAGGAGTGTGGGCCATAACACCATCCATCAAGGGTTAGTGGGTTAAAGCGGTTGCAGATACAACCGAGACGTGCCTTCAAAAGCAAGAAAGAACTCGAGATTACAAATTCTGTTTGACCTATACATAAAGTTAATGTTTTAAACTAATTCTACTATTTAATTTTAAAGGTTTTATTCAGCTTGTTATTGATTTTCTCATTTATCTGTGAACAAGTCCTCGGGTTGTAGCTGAATTCAGATCCCGTGGTTTGAGTGAGATTCAGTCACTGAGCTGCGACCCTTTTAAATTCCGCAACACACACATGTGTTAGTCGTTTTTGTGGACCTATTCATTTATTTTATGTTTCTATGTAAATTTGTTATATAAAGTGTGTGACGAAGAATTTTAAATAAATGTTGTTTTCAAAAACGGAACCAAAGCACTCAAAATATTACCACGCCATCAAGCTCCTCAACGATGAACTATCCTTAATCCTTTTTATTAGAAACTATTTTTGAAATAAACTTATTTTTTCAATTACACTTGTATCCCGCGATTGTATACATCGTAAGCGGCGTGAAATACATTCCAAATAACTGGTAACGTATACATACATCAGAAATAATTTAAGAGAGCTTTGTTGAAAATTGCAAATGACCCATTTGGATAAGTGTTGAAAAATTTAAAGATCGTTCAGCGGGTACGTTTCCACGCCCGGTAAAAATATCTGTTGACAAATATAAAATTTGGTTCATTCCTCTTACTGGCGCAATGATTTATCGAACAAGCTCGGTGAATCGATAGCGAAGCTTTATAAAATAACGTACTTTAATTAAATTACGTTAAAAATACAGTTTTTTTATTTATTTATTTATTAACAATTAATCAAACTTACTTATATGTTGTTTGCGATAGCAATTACACGAATAATTGACTCTTCATTCTTATAAAGTATCAGTAATACTTGGAGAGTGAGAACTTATCAGTAAGTACCTACCTAATTATCAACTGAAAAAATATGTTCTTAATAAATAATTATAAATTAAAATACTTTTAAATTCACACCTATTGTCTAGCCCAAGTTGAGCATCATTATCAGCTTGTGTAACGGATACTAGATAACAGAAAACATATTAAATATCATATACCTAACTAAATGTTTTTTTAAATGAGTTGAATGTTTTTTCGGAAATTAGTGGAAATATTCATTACAACCATGACCCGAGAACAAATTTTATAATAATACTCTATATATTCATGTGACGACCGGCTGGTCGAGGTACTAGGCGAGTAGCCTAGTTAGGGTTCCCGGGCTCGAATCCCGGTAGAGCAAATGTTTGTATGATGAGTACGAGCATTTGTTCACGAGTCATAGATGTTTTTACTATATGTTTATTTGGTACCTATATAACAATGGCCCTAATTCTGGAGAACACATGCTAAGTCTAAGTTTAAGTTCAGTGCATTTCTTTGTCTCAAAATGAATACGAAAAAGATGGCAGTCATATAATTTGACATTTAGAAACGTGCGCTCAATTTTCGACCTTATTGATCGTATAAAATGCAGTGTTTAGGGAGGCACCTCCGTACATGCCGTCTAAAATTGTCTATGGTTTCTTTGAAATCTATCTAAATTTAATTGACAGCTAACAAATTCTTGCTATCTTTTTCCTGTTACATATTGCGAGAAAGAGATATACTGTACTTAAATTTGGAACTAGAGTGAGTCTTCAGAATCAGGCCCAATATTTCTCCGTTATCTAGTATCCATAACACAAGCTCTTAATGATGCTTACTTTGGGCTAGATAATAAGTGTGAGTTGTCACACAAACATCTGCGTGGGCCGGGACTTAAACCCAGGATTATCACCATCACGGGTCCAGCAGCTTAACGTGGCTTCCGGAGGAGCTCGAGATCAGAAATTTTGATTGACCCATCCCAAAATCGACTTTGACGAAAGTTGCTCTGTTTGCTTGATCAAAACCAGAGTGCTCAAACCACTTCCTCATCCAGCTCTTCAAGTTACCGAGGTCATCTCGAACTAGACAAAGATATTTTTAGGGTTGTATCAAAGTGTACCTATCTATGTAGACTTTTACGGGAGCTTTTTAAACTCGAATCACTCTAGAGAATGAGTTTAAATTAGATCAATTTGAAAGTGTAAATAAAAACAATGTATTTAAAGGATGTTCCATATCCGGCATGGTATATCTACAGTATCTCAAAAAACTAGTAATAATCTCTTGAATCCGTGAAAATACTAACAATTCGTTTGCATGCATAATTTGTTTATACAAAAGTTGGAATTTTTCGTCGATTTCACCGTTATTCACTATGACAAAATGGCGGGCGACATAAAGGTCAACGAAACGTCAACAAAGTGACATACGCGCCATGATAAATATTTGGTTGTCTTGCAGTTTTTTCCATAGAAGTTCTTGTTTTGTACCAAAGCAAATAAAAAGAAAATGGACAATTGAACACTGATATGCATCATCACCAGCTTATATACGTCCCACTGCTGGGCACTGGCCTTCCTACATGTGAGAAACACATGAGGAGCTTGGGCCATAACCACCTCGCTGGCCCAATTCGGGTTGGTGGGTTAAAGCGGTTGCAGTAACAACCGGGACCAACGGCTTAACGTGCCTTCCGAAGCACGGAGGATATCGAGTTTAGAAATTTTGGTTGACCCATCCCGGGATCGACCATGGCGAAAGTTGCTTTGTTTTCGTAAACGAAATCAGAGCGCTTAAACCACTACGCCACCGAGCTCCTCCACTCTGATCTCCATATTTTTACCTATTTTTCAGTACAGTGTACGTATATAGACCTAGCCGGGTCACCATACATTTTTGAAACATCTAAGAAAAGTTCATTTTACAGTTAGTTTGAGAGTATATCAATATAAGGAATCAGCTTAAATTATAACGGGAAGGGTGTATTTTCGCTTTACGTTTTTCAAAGAATTTTCATCTTAGACAAGACTCTTTTAAAAATTATTTATAACGACCGTATATTACAAACTCAATATGAAGCTTTGTCTGCGTCTCGCTATTACTCTATGGGGAGTCGTATTCAAGCCAGAATAATAGTATTGCTTTGCGTGACAACAAATGGGTTGAATGAATACAAAGATACGTATATTTTTATACAAGTAGGGTGACCGACAAATTGACTAATTCATCAAAAATAATTTAATCAACGTGAAACTTTATAAAAAAAGAAAGTAATTCATTTAGAGACATAGAAATAAATTGCATTAAATGTAAACTGTAGTTTTTAGAAGTACCTGTTGACGTCAATATAATTGTTATATATGTATGTGTCTCTATAGATCACGGGGTCGGGGTCACCACTGGTAAGTATGGTCACTGTTATGTATATGTGATCTCAATTGTACGTATTACTGTACGTGGATGTAGGTTAACATTAACTGTCCAGAAGGTGGTGCAAATAAAACGTCGAATCACTTGTCACTGAAAACTATATTGTTCTGACTTGACTCTAAGTCATAAACCAACACATAAAATATTTATAAAATATCGTGTCCACAGTACTATGGGTTAGCGGGTAAGCGTTAGCGTGGCGCGTGAAGGGGAACGACTGGCGAGGCTAGTCGTGCGCGGACGCGTGCGCAGACGCAGGCGCGCTAATTCGCTGCCTCGATAGTTACGTCATACATACAATGTTGCTGTGTCCCTACATAATCATTAACCATCGTCATCATCATCACCAGCCCCACTGCTGGAAACAGGCGTTCCTACATGGGAAAAACATATGAGGAACTTGGGCCATAACACCACCAGTCACCACGCCGCGCTGGTGGCCTAATGCGGATTGGTAGGTTAAGGCGGTTGCAGTGACACCCGGGAGTCCGGGACCAACGGCTTAGCGTCCTTTCCGAAGCACGGAGGATCTCGAGATACAAATTTTAATTATAAAATAATTAATAAACAATGATCCCAACAAAGTGGTCCTTCGCTTCGAGTCAGATATGAAACAGTGACATAAAAATCAGAGTGTTGGAATTATGGACATATTATACATTTCTGGGGGTGGTTTTGATTAATATTTATATTTTACTACAGACAGCAGTATAAATCCTACGAACATGATAATTAAGGATTCTCGCCTTGAAACCTTACATAGAAATAAGAAGCTTTTAATTAAAGTTGTAAAAACAATCTAATTTGCGGAGCTATTAATTCTACCTTTCATCGACGCCCTAAATGTCACTACACTGAGGCCTTATGTCATTTTGTCACGCAGAACATGAACATTCATTGGTTAACACCTTTTATCGCTTTTATAGCTCTGGCTACAGAGTAGACAGTTTTATCTAAGCTAAATTATAAAGAACATTGTCGTATAATAAAAATAAATGCACCCGTATACATTGACAATAATTCCTATAAATCATTAACAGAATAATTAACACCTAATATAATTGTTGTCGATCTGGGCACCTGATCAGGGTTGCGGGGAGCCATTGAATGCAGGCTGCGCGGAACTGTTCCGTTTGGAAATCGATGGGGGAGGCCTTTGTTCAGCAGTGGACAACACAGGCTGATGACATGATGAAATAGTGATTAGAGTAATCTACGCATCGATTATCTCTACTTACCTACATTTGTCAATACCTGATGACATTTCTGTAATTATAGCCTCTGACTTTAACTCTACTATTGACCAACACAAAACTGACATAATAAATACGCTGACATTATTAGATTAATTGGTTACATACAAATAATTTGAAATTTAATATATCATAGACAAATTTAGTTGATCTTAATAATTTTAAAGATAACCCTCTTGACATAAACTATAACGGACAAATTCTACGGAATGCTGAAAGTATCACGTTCTTTGGTATAATTATTGACAGACTATTCACCTGAAAGGAGCAGACGGCAAAAGTATGCAACAAGCTAAACAGCTTTACGTATGCACTCTATAAGTTGGCGCTAGTGGCCGTTGACGTTGAATCTGTTCTGAGATATTGGCTTGCTGGTTTGGGGAAACGTAGAAAACAATTACAAAGTCTTTATAGCGCAGAAAAGATGCATACGCGCTATCTCTAACATCCCGCCTGACGTTTCCTGTAGACGTCATTTAAACAACTGAATACCTATATTACCTTGTCTCTATATCCTCGAGATAGGTTGTTATGTAAATGAAAATATAACTGTTTTTACAAAAGCTAAGAATATCAATGACAGAAACAAAAGAAACCCAAACAGATTAGTATTAAACACACTTCCCAAAACAAAACGGTTTCAAAAAAACTGCTATGGAATGGGCATAACCATATACAACCATATATCCACCCACGTAAAGCAACTAAGTGCTTTTCGAAAATGGTTGCTAGTAAATAACTTCTATTCAAGTGAAGAATTTTTAAAGTATAAAATCAACTGACTTTTATATCCGATATACCGATGTGGGATTTAAAGTAGGTCTATGTATATGAATAACTTAAACCAATTCATTGTAATTTTTAATTATTATTTTTCTATGCTGTAGTTTACGGCTAAAGAGGTCAAAGGCCACTTAAATATAATTTTTACCATAAATGTAAAACCCTATTTATTTCAATAAAAGACATTATATTTATCATTTTAATAAAAGTAACTACATTTCTTTTTAAAATGACTGATAAATATTTGGTATGATAGACGATCCCCACCCGTCAAGCATGAGAATCCAGACACAATTGATTTTTCAATTGTCATAGTCCTCCGGTGGTATATCGCCGCTTGACAGATGACAGCGGTGAGGAGTATCGCACTTAAACGCACATGGATCCTCACGGTACATTCACACGTTAATAGCTTTATATTAGCCGCGAGAATCGAACTCCACAAAGCGATTTATGGCCGATGCTGCAACTAACTGCGCCAAGGAAGTACTATTAGTTCAATTGAGAAAATTTATGGAGACACTGCTCTCTGGTGACCATTGAGGATTTACGGACTCTATTCTTTATGGATAAAGTGTGGAGTGGTCTTTCTATTGAAAATTATTGGTTAGGTTATGTAACGCTTAGGTAATATTCATATACGCATGGACCAAATTACTTCTATCATCCTTGATATAGGTAAGTACTTTAAATTCAAACAGCGAGTATATAGTAAGTAGTGTTCAGTGATAACCCTGATGTTGCAAGAGTCCATAGGCTACGGTAACCGCTTACCATCAGGTGGGCCGTACGCTTGATTGCCACCTTAGTGGTACAATTTTTTTTATTCATAATGAATGTTTAAGCCTTCATGTTGTTTACAAGCAGCTATAAATTAACAAGTACGACTTCTTCTCTTCTATTTCGAATAAAAAATCATGTTTGTATGTTTGTTTGTGCTTTATGCGTTCTGCAACCATTGATCAGATTGTGATGAAACTTTGGTAGGGTGTTTTGGGGACGCCTGTGAATGTATCTGGATTGCTTCATAATCATCATCATCATCATCATCATCACCAGCCTATATACGTCCCACTGCTGGGCACAGGCCTTCCTACATGGGAGAAACACATGAGGAGTTTGGACAGGATTACTGAAAAAACCTTTCTTTCTCTTTCTTTACGGGCATTGAAAAGCATGCCAGCCAGGTGCAGCTAGCTGACATAATAAATGCAAAGTCTATCTGTTTGTACGCAAGGATTTTGTAGGTGTTTTTCACTGTAAGGTAGATGGATTCAGAAAAACTTTTAAGCTATGTATCAAACTATGTATGTACTATATGACCAAAAAAAGCGTCACGGTGAGAAGTTAGAATAGAAGTCGTAGTTTAGCCACTGTCACAATGGAATACTCAAAAAAAATGTTTTTTTTTCATACATTGCACGGCAAATGACTCGACACCGCCTGATGTGAAGCGGTAAGAAGAGACCATAGAGGCCTCGTAGGCGCCTCCACCTTGCCGGCCTATAAGGTGCTTTTTCACGCCTCTTTCGAAAGAACCCATGTTATAGGAAAGAAGGAACGCATGTACCGGCAAATAATTCCAAGTTCTGGAAGTACGGCAAAGAAATGAGTTACTAAATTTCTTTGTGCGTTATGTTGAGGTGGAGACAGTGAATTGATAACTCAGAAGACTGGCACCCGTGCTCCTGAGTAGGAAGGAAAAAGGAAGAACCTTATCCCAGGGCAAATAGTTCTTTAGAACACTCTCCGTGATAAAACTGAGCGACGCAATGTCCCCAACGCACTTGCAGAGGCTCCAGGTTGTTCGTGATCTCTACATGGTTGTTCTTTAGATAATTGTAAATTGCTATTTACAAAGATATTGTGAATCACAATAATCATTTTAAAAACTTCTTTACGAGGGTGGAGCCGTGGGCATAAGTAAGTATATTACATGTTGATCTTATAAGTAGTAATAATTACTTACTATAGCTTTTGAAATAAAACCAATTTACCGGATTTAACTCACGTTTAATTAGATGTTACAAAAATTTTCGCGAAAATGTAAGACAATACTATTTGCTATAGCACCAAAAGGTTTCTCTAGATATAATTTATCTCTATAACAAATTTTCATCTAAATAGACAGATAGGCAAACAGACATAGCTACTATCGCATTTATAATATTACTATAGATATAGACCATCATTGGTACTGATGTCTAGTGCTTGCGAAAATATATTATTGTACTCTTCTATTATTTTACCAAGAAAGAATCTAAATATAAAAAGTTAAGTGCGTCTGTTGAAAATATTTATACAGACAACAGAAAGTATTATTATTCATAAATTCTATTCGCTAAGGAAAATAAATAGTTCATTCGTAAACTCGCAATCAATCTAGAGATGGGCTAACTACTGCATAATAAATTCCCGTCGTGGCATTATGATCGTTGCTTCCTTTGCTTAATGTGGAAAAAAAAACAAAAAAAAATGGCTTATAATACTGATAGTAAATAGAGCGGACATAAAGCTGCCTATCCAGTGAAGAACGGTGAAAGAAAGATTCCAAAATAAAATTATTTTTTATAAAAACTTAAAACATTAATCTATTTCCCATAATTTTCGAAAATGAAATACATTTCTCATGCAATAGTTATCTGGATCTCTTTAATTACTTATAAAACCTATATCAGATAGATAGGTTTTATAAGTAATTAAAGAGAGATCCGGATCAGTATGTTTGGTATGTTTACTCAGATCTTATTAACCGCGCTCATATCTTCCTCTTTAGTGGATACAGTTCATAAAGGTCGTGGCTTGAGTTATGGGGGTATTCAAATCGCCATCGTCTCCTAATATGGATGTTGCCAATGTATTAAGCGATGAAGTATGGCGTATTGTTCGGCCCACACATTGAGATCTAATCCTATATCTTTATGTGCTTGAATGAGATATCTTGTGGCATAATGTGTATTGTTTACTTAATAGGCGTATGTTTTTATAGGTTTAGACAAGTTTATTACAACTTTGACGCAATTTTAACATAATAGGTGTATATTTGTAGTAGTATTAATATAATAATATGTCTATTTATGTGTGTATCGCAAGTCTGCTGGTAAGATCTCATTAGAAATAGGCTGTGCCTTTGTGCTCAAATGCTTTATGTATTCTTTTATGAACTTTTTATGTGTATATAAAAATAAGTTTTTTACAACCTTTGTGCATTTGAATGTTACATTCGGGATTGCAGAAATCTGCATTAACTACTTATCCTTCGTACCGGTTAACCTCCTTCTTACAATAGGCGCCAGTGTCTCACTAAGTTGCTCCAGATTCCTAATACCAAATTCCCCTTTTATTTTTCTCGTCAGATAATTGAAGAACACTCTTTTTACAGACATCTATGAGAGTTCAGTTAAGATATTCAAAATCACTATGTTTATGAAAATATATAAAGATTGACTATATTTCACAAACAGTAATTTGCACGTTTACTTAAATAGTCGTTATGTTGCTTTATTTATTTAAAAATTTAAATCGTGGCAACTTTTTGAGAAACGATTCCTATTCCGAAGAAACACACAGTATCGAAAATTAATTAAGTTACATTTTTGGAGATTATTAAGTAAAAAGGTGCTCAATAACTCAATAGGCATAAAAGTTGTCATTTCCAGATTCTCAATTCACCACGTTCACGTAGGTCCAGATCTTACATCATGTATGTTATAATATAACATTGACTGCATTATTTCGTAGGAATGTCATGAAATTATCAATTAAACAAGATGTTTTTGAAAGTGGCAAACCATTCCTATGAACTAATATAGCCCATGTTTTAATTGATTGTCGTATTGACGGCATCATATAGGTTCGGCGAAACCGATTTCACCTACATATTTATTTTACCGAGATTACCTACATAATATTTTTTGTGCAATAACAAACAAATTAATGTACGGTGGACTTGATGGTTAGCGGTTAGACTTTTAAACATCATAGTAGTAGCTTAGAGACACGTATGTCAATGCATCTGGAAGTTCCTTCGTGTTGAAAACCTGTTTATATTAAAGAATAAGTAAAAAAGTATGTTAAGGTAGGAAATTATATTTTTTACGTATTTAATTAATTTTTAAATATTGATTGTTTTGTTTGACAATGCACTTTTGAGTTGCCAGCCTACGTTAAATATCTAAGACAGTCATGGGTTGACTGGAAAAAATCTCTGATAGAGATAAGATCACCCGTGTTAACTAATTGTCATTATGTATTGATAAACTTTGTTACAAGTGCAATAAAGAGTATAATAGGTTTGTCGTCTCATCCCAAACCCGTTTGTTTGCAAAATAATGCGACTTGCGTGACCTCCATCACAGCACAGAAACCACTTGATAAAAAAAACCGGCTTCTAAACGCTAAAAACAAACAAATAATTATGATGAAGTAGGTGGTACCAAAAAAATTACGTTTTATTATCTCATAAAAAGTTATTTTTGAGAGTCGGTGCTTCACTTTCTATTGTTTCTGGAAACAGTTTAGCACCAACCCAAAAAAATAACCTTTTATGAGATAAGTAGGTAGGTACTTCATTTTAATTTTTTGTTTATTTTTATTGTTTTAAAGTCGGTTTAATTTTTTGATATTATAATTTGTAAGAAACAGCTGATTTGTTTTTTCGCGATTTCGATTTTATTTTTATCTAGTCGTGCTTAGAATGACCAGCACTACCATCTGTCTTCATTATCAAGACCATCCCACTTACACCCTTTATACAAAAACTGTGTAATCCTGACAATATTAACCTCCTTTTTGAGGTAGGCTAAAAATGGCTTTGAAATTATATAAGATGGAGTGGGATGGCGGTAGAATTCCGAAGGTTTATATTATTACTGAAAAATTCTATCTCTTAAAATAAAAGAGAACCAATAAAACGCTAAATACTCAAAAAAATAATTGAACGCCTACTAAAATGTTGTGAATCATTGATTAGTTGAGCATGTTAGCCAATTGAGGTGCTCAATCAGTTTCTTTGGTTTGGTTAAATACGCCTAATACTACTTTTTTATACTTTTTGTGAAGACGGCTAGTGCAGCTTGAACAGACTGTTCTAGCATTTGAAGAATTCCAAGTTTAGGAAGTATGACAAAGAAACGAATAACTGAGCTTCTTTGTGCGTGATGTTGAGATGGACATTGACAATGAATTGATGACTAGATACTAAGATCGGCACGCATGCTCCTGAGTAGTATGGAGGAAGGTAGGATAAGGTCAAGAAGCTCTTATGAGCACTCTCCATGATGACCGTACTATAGCCACATCTCTAATGTCATGGTTTGTACTGGATATAATCATAATTATACAATGATTCTCTGTACCGCCACTATCGGCTCTCAATTATGTCAATGCAATACCTGCAATGGCTGCAATACGCATCAGACACGTGTCGAGTGGAGCGGTATCGACGTGTCACAGTTAATTAGACATGTCGCAGTTGTGTATAAAGGTTCTTTATGTATCGATGGGCGGGCGGTGTAAATATTGGTAAGATACAATGACAATTTAAGAGATCCATACCTAAGTTTATTGAGATAAAACAGCTTTTGACTTTAAATAATAATACGGAAAAACGCAGCGTTGGTAGGGCCCCCACAAGGTGGACCGACGATCTGGCGAGGGTCGTGAGAAGCCGATGGATACGAGCAGCGCAGGACCGATCGGTTTGGACATCCTTGGGGGAGGCCTATGCCCAGCAGTGGGCGTCTTTCGGCTGATATGATGATGAAAGATATATTGCCTAAAAATTAGACTTATAGCCCGTCTATTAATAATTGTTTAAGCCTTGATGGTGACACAGTGTTTGATCACGTTCGTTCGTAAACTCTAAAAAGGCAAAAGTAACTAAGTACTTTTTCAATTTAACCTTTCATCCCTTATCGCTCTTGTCTCAACAACAGAAAACTCTATGTATATTGTTGTGGGAACTTTCCAAATTAAAGATAGTTTTTGTAGTTAGTGTTAGGCTGCTTCCAGAAATTCTAAAAAGTGCATACGTCTCAAAAATACCTTAATGCTATCTAATTATTTGCCTTTAAGTGTTAATGTGTTTTACTAGGAGGTACTTAGTAGTAGCTCCTCAAGTGAGAACAATAGGTTCGCTATGTTTCGGATTGAAGGGAAAGATATCCAGAGAAATTACTGGGCATGCACTGCATTTCATCTCAAGCCTCAGGATGACAACGCATCTGCAATATCAAGTGTTTTTTTTTCATATAGTTGACGGTAGCCGCGAACCACCAGGCAGGCCGTCGGCGAATTGGTCATCTAGTTGTTTAAAAAAAAAAATTCTTTAGGCCTACTCGTCTTTCCTGTTTTCGAAAAAAGCAACTTTTCGCACTGAATAGTTTTTACTTGAAAAATTTTACAACTCGTGCTAATTAAAACATGCCATACAAACAATTATTGCGGCGTCTCTCAAGACATAAGGGTTAGTTGCGCGAGTACAAAACAAATAATGACCCAGTCAGGGGCGTTCCTACTACGTGAGAGTTGTACTGTACACAGACAGACTTTTATAGATCGGAAAGTTGGCAAACCATTGTACACACGACAGCACATCAAGTATAACAGTTGCACTATCAAAGTCGCCTCTATTACAAACGTAGTAAGGGCGGTCTTTATCTTTATCTTATCTTCATTTTATTTTTATTTTTATTTAGTTGCCACCCATAAAATACAATTCATAAAATTTCAATCTGTCAAACTGCGTAGCAGTTTGTCGGCAGTAGTTCTCGCCCTTAATTTAGTTAATTACATACATCATATTTTTTCCGCGGTAAAAATCACAAACATCATTTTATTTAGTAGGTCTTGTAATACATCTAGGTATACATACAGGTTGGTGCCGTCAATACGACAATAAATTGAAACATGGGTTCTATTAGTTCATAGAAATGGTTTGCCACCTTCAAAAACTCCTATTCATTTGATAATTTCATGACATTTCTATGAATTAATATAATATTGGCTGCATTAATTCATAGAAATGTTATGAAATTATCAAATGAACAAGATGTTTTTAAAAGTGGCAAACTATTTCTATGAACTAATATAGCCCAAGTTTTAATTTATTGTCGTATTGACGGCACCAACTGTATTACCTATTAAGATTATTAAGTTGACAAAAAAAATATCCAGAGTCCAAAACAATATCCAGAGTCCAAAATTGCAACTACTTACAGATTTTTCCACGGCTTTTATATAATAAAAGAAAAGCGTTATGTTAAGGACAAGTCCCCCTTCTGCCAACACTTCCTCAATCGACTCCTGCAATCCTATATCTTGAAATTTAGGGAGATGTTTATCATCACCATCACCAGCCTATATACGTCCCACTGCTGGGCACAGGCCTTCCTACATGGCAGAAACACATGAGGGGTTTGGTCTATAGCCCCACCACACTGGCCCAAAGCGGTTGCAGTAACAACTGGGACCAATGGATTAACGTGCTTTCCGAAGCACGGAGGAGCTCGAGATAGCAAATTTTTATTGACCCATCCCGGATTGACCATGGCGAAAGTTGCTTTGTTATCCTAATCGAATCCAGAGCGTTCAGACCACTACACCACCGAGCTCCTCAGGGAGATCCTAGACCTTTATTATAATTATTGTAACTTTTTTTTATACCACTAAGGTGGCAATCAAGCATACGGCCCACCTGATGGTAAGCGGTTACCGTAGCCTATGGACGCTTGCAACACCAGGGGTATCACTTGCGCGTTGCCGACCCTGTAAAAACCTTTTCACGCCTTTTTTGAAGAACCCCATGCTGTACTCATTCGAGAAAACCTCTGCAGGGAGCTCATTCCACAACTTGAGCGTACGCGGGAGAAAGTTTCTCTGAAACCGTACAGTACGCGACCACTTTGGTTCCAATTTGTGAGGATGAACTCCCTGCCGATGGCGAGCGGTGCGATGAAAAAAGAAGCCGTGGGCATCATGTCAAATAATTCCTCAGAACACGCCCCGAATTATTGTATTTGCTTTATAAATATTGAGTGTAGGTACATACCTATACAAAATACTTACTAGTATTATAGTAGGACTTAAGTTTATATGTTTATTTATTTAAGCTAGAGAAACATACAATATCATTTTAAAAAATCTCGCTATCCAACTTAACAATATGCCCATAATATGTCTACTTATAGATAAATATTGCATTATATTGAGATACGTCAAAATTGCCACTAAAATACATTATTTTTAGAACAAACTAATACAAAAAAAAATATTTTCATTCGATTTAATTTTTCTTTCTTTCTTTACTTGTCGTTTTCTTTTTCTTTCTTCGTTTTCTTTCTTTACTTGTAATTGTTACAATAAAGTAGGCGTTTAAACGCATCAAAAACATTAAAATGAGAATTTTGAACATACAAAAAATCACTACGAATAATAATTACAAAAACCTAAGTCATGTGTTTTTGTTTGATTGCCGTGACAAAAAATATCAATATCTGAATCTACTGTTATTTGTTTAACACGGACTAAAAAACGGTTTTATTGAGCAGATACAAATACTAAATTAATTGATTGTTTTAAGTCCTGTGCATATCACGGCTTACGCTATTTTCCTCTTCCAATCTTTCTCGGCACAATGTTCAATTATATAAACGTCTTATTGTGCGCAAAACTCAATCAGAAACGCCAAGATAAACAACAAAATCGATCGTCAGGGCAATGTTGTTGAACGAAAGATATAAGTATACCATAGAACAGAATCTTTTCCTCGTTTCATACGTTTTCCTAATAAAAACAATCACGAACTAGATCCTAGCTGTGTTAACAGTCGTCGTTCATCTATCGAAAACGTTATTCGATACATCTATTTCGATAGATTTGTTATGAAGGATTTTTCACTCTGGGTGGCGGATTTGATGTCTTAGTATGTAGGTAATTATATCCGTCTTTCACAATTTGTTTTTCCCAAATTTTATTTCATATCGATTAGATATAGGTACTTAGATAATCAGAAACATTTAGATAACGTTCATTTTACGGTTTTTTTTTATCTAAGAAACTTATATGCAACTTTACAGGAATACCTACATCACATAAATGTTTTATGTGAAGTAGGTATTCCTGTAAAGATGTTTCTAAAAGTTACTTCTTACTTAACAATTAATAATTTTGTACCCAAGATGTACAGAAAACTTTTTAGAAATAAAAGTGATTTTTTATAAATTTAAAGTTTCAAAAAGAAATATGGAACGATAACAAAGTAAAATAAAATACGATGGTAAAAGTTAAATTTTTATAAGTATTTTTTTCATTTTAAATTTGGTATAAATAAATCCAATGTCGAAAACTTACGTTCTGATATTTTGGGGCTAATTTTACATGACACAAATGTCAGTTAGGATTAGCGTAAGGTCTCAATTCCTTTTCATAATGTTTCTATATAAAATTTTATTTCATTAGCACTTCAAATATTTCTTGAGTTATTTGACGCTAAGTAATACAAAAATACGGTCAGAATTCATACGTACTTACTTATTAAGCCATCAATTATTTTAGCACGAAAATAAAATTTGGATATATATTATTCGGTACTTACGTTGCGAAAATATTCGGTCGTCTCGCTTTAGTGTCTCTGCCCACATTAAAACACACAAATAAAGTCGTTTGCACTTATTTTACACGATCGTTAATTTTTCATGCACACGACAACTTTCGCGGGAAACTTTGTCGCGGGGCGGCATAACCTTAATCAGCGTCTAACCTCGGCGCAAGTCGCGCGGCTACTGGCTGAAAATTTTCCCGCTTCTCGAGCAAGGAGTTTTCACGAGTCTGCTAGGGCGGGAAAGCCGCATTCCAAATACGAATTGGCTTTGTCTATGACGTATGTTCATGGTAAAGTAACAAACACAATGCGCGTAACATAAATTAATGGGAACACGATTGGTATGATTTAAACAACATTATCTTGACAAAAAAATGTATCACGGCCACAATAGGATTTTTTTTTAAAAGAAGAAATGCACGAAAATAGTTTTATTAAAAAACTCCAAGATTTGATTACAAATAGTTACTATACTATTCAAGAATACTTTGATGATAAATTTTAGACCCTTTTGTAATGACAGTATAACTAATGCATAATGGAAGTACGTTATGAAATAATTCATTATATTATACAATCAAATGTAATATACCTAATAATAATTATAATATACTTATCAATCAATCAGAAAATATAATAAGCCAAAGAAGAAAATGAACTATGTATTTTAGATATGAAAGTTATCTTGACCTATGATTAATTAATACAAAATATAATAAATTACATAACAAATCATAATACAATTATTTATAATAAAATATAATTGCTAAATTATAAAAATCAAATAACTGATAAGTTCCTCTAACTATGTACAAATAAAAAAATGATTAAGTACTACCATTATAAATGTTGATTTATAAATGAAATGTAACATAAGAAATGCCTTTATACTATATAGAAATAATGAATAATAAATCCTCCTTCCTCCTAATATTTATAAATTGCTGTGCCGTACAGGGTCCATGATCTGTTAGCTTTAAGCCTAATATTTTACATCTCTTGTAACATTATGGTAAAAGCAATAAAGAATTGAATTGAATTGAATTCAAATTACATACATATTTAATTTTACTTAGTCATTACTTGTTACGAAAATTATAATAATAAAAAAATCACTTAAACAAACGCTCACAATATTGTCTTATATTTTCAAAAGCACTACTCGCCACGATCGATGTGAAGAAATCAAAACATTGTCAGGTATAAAATAATGATGTAACATCTAATTAAACGTGAGTTACATTTACATCCGGTTTAGTCTTCTCGTTTGAAATGTAAATACTCGCATATTTCGTTTGTTCTTTATTCGTCAGATACCATTCGTAATAGGCAAAGGTTCTTTACTTGATCTTAGAGTTATGTTATCTTGATTCATCTGAACATTCTGGAGATTCTGCATTTTGCACTCTGGGGTTAGATAGCAGCAACACTAGTTTTTAGTATTCTGTTCCTTTGATGCGTGAGGTCGCCAGAGCTCATCGACGAAAACTGTCTACATATTTGACACCTTATCTTTCGCTACTGCTATCCACAACTGTAATTATGAAATCCGTTCACCCATCCAGTTCCTGACCACTGCGATCGTAACTTCACTTTTTCGATCGCTTAGTAAATCCAAGCGACTCTCCGTTCCCAGCAGTACCTATAATTTAAATAATTCCTGCTTTTAGTACTAAAGACATTATTTTCTAAGAACGGATGTTGAGATGTAAAACTGGTTTTTAATTTCTAAAATTAGTTTGCTGAGGCCAAAAGCTCAGAGAAAATACCTCTGGTGATTTTAATTATTTCCTGCCAGTGTTGTAACTCAAATAGTAGTCTACGATGATAGGGTTGCCGCGAGCAGGACAATGTAATTAAATTAACTTTCAGAAGTACCTAACTATTGACAAGGAACACAAACAACCCTTAAATTTGATTTCGGACTTTCAGAAAACACTTCAAAATTAAAAAAAGATTAAAAATGCACATTTTGCACTGACCACTCAAGTGGGCACTTGGTGGTAAGTAGCTAACATCGCGTCTAACCTGTGTGTCACCTGCAATAACAAGGAAGAAATCCCTTGGTATTGCAGGTGCGTCGTCATCCTATGACCAATGCAATGCCTTCCATGCCCAGTAATTACACTAGCATTTCGTAATCGAAACCAGCCCCCGTAGCATTGCAAACTCCCTGGGGAGTGGACAAAAGTTCGTTACTTTATTTGTCAATGGATAAAAAAGAGAATTAACGCATTTTATCTTCTGTATATGTAAACATAAAGGGTACGGGTGCAGAGCGCTAGTCAAATAAAAATAAAATAATAATAATAATCATATACTCAATTACTCACACCAAAGCAAGCATCATTAAGAGCTTGTGTCATGGATACTAGATAACGTGTTTGCCGCCTCTGTGGTCTAGTTGAGACCACCTGCCTCAGATCTAGAGGTCTGGGTTTCGATTCCCGTGGAGGCAGAAATTTTCTGCTTAGTTTGGTTGGTGGTAGGGCTTTTCTAAGTCCGTCTGGCTAGCTACTACCATCTTACCTAAGTTTGCCGCCATAACGATAATGATAACAGCATTTTTGTGTCCGGCAGTTAGAGGTAAGATAGCCAGTTCCTCTGTGGTTGAGGAATCCGGGTGTAACTCGCTTCCATCGTCAGTCTTATCTTCACTTACCATCAGGTGAGATAAAGGACAAGAGTTACCCCGTTGAGGTTAAAAAAAATGATAATAGTATGTATATAAATATTATAAATATACTAAATAAACATATAAACATCCATGACTCATGCACAAATGCTCGTACTCACCATACAAACATTTGCTTTACCGGGATTCGAACCCGGAACCTCCTCGCCAAGTCGCCGGCATAGCAAAGGGCACAGACCACTCGGCCAGCCGGTCGTCAAATAATAGGACTTGAGAAGCTGGGTGGCGCGATTGCGGAGAGCCACCGAGGTCCTCAAGTCCTATTTTATTTGGAGACAACTCTTAATTTAATAACAACAAAGGTCATATTAAGTAACAACGTACACAAGTATTACAAAGACGTGTTATCTTCCGCTCGCACCTTGGGCTTAGTCCATCGAACGCCTCAATGCGTCACACTGCCCATAGATAATCGAATATTTGAGAACTGACACTGATTTATTAAGAAGAATATCCTAGATTTATATTAGCTCAAAGAAGGATGTCCTCTCCTGACTACTTCAAGCCAAGTCAATTGGCTGAACATCGTGTCAGCTATCTGATTAAATTAGCCAGTTAATTGGACGCCTAGGCAGGTCGCTTAATTCGAAGGGCTTTTGTATGACTGTTTGTGCGATTGGTAAGTTCAAGGCTATTTATTATGACCACTTATAACCGAAATCGTAATAAGTAACTCTTCAGAACAAGACTTTCCACCTAGACGTCCAATTGTGCTGACTTTCAATACGCCATGTTGTTAATAAATGTTGAGTGGTTCTAGTTCAATTAAACCTTAGCTAAAGTCGTGGTCCTTGGGACCAAGGTTCAATTTTCAAAGTCAGGTGTACGCCGCGGCAGGCAATAGAGAAATGTATTTCCTATTAAAAGTTAATTCAATTCTAATATTATTGAAATTATTACTCATCATTCTAAAATAAATAAGTGCACCGAAATCCCAAACATTAATAAACATAATTTTCATACTTCAGTTTGAGTTTAAGTTTCGAAAATACTTATGAAAACTTTAAAAACACCTTTGTCACTTTTCATTTTTTATTTCCAAGATACCATATTTGTCTTAGGAGTCAGCAAGCCAGGTTTTTAAATAGGTTCATCATTTCAGCCTATGAATTTCACGATGAGGTTTTGTACACAATAAAAAGCAGGTTGTTATTCCTCTTTTATAGAATAATAGGGTGGTTCTGTGCTTAAATAGTTCTCTGGACCGATGTAACTGCAGATGATCGATGCGTAAAATTAACGTTCTATTTACGGGATTTGTGCGCACAAACAAAACTTGATGGATTGATATTAATTGGTCCTACTAGCGTGTATATAAAGTTTAGTTTATTGCCGCTTTTTTTGTATTCATTTTGTATCATAGTGTCGCCAACACATGAGCGCAAAATACTCATGTGATATTTTTAGCACGTATTTAACTGAACATTCCAAACAACATAACCTTACAACCGAAACTACTAAGTGGACATAGAAAACAATTTGATATGGGCATCCATTCACCGATTAGATGCCAGTACAATATTTCCGTTGCCCAATAAGTAGTTTTGATTGCTCGATTTATTATTATTATTTTTAATAACAAAGGTATTTTTTAAACCATATCCCATCGTATTGACAGTTTTTTTTATTATCAAACAGAAAAAAAAACATTTGTAAGTATGTAATACTTTCTCGAATTTCATCACTTCCATATCTATTCGTAATTTATATCCAATATCAAAACCAGGTCGCTGAAACCATTACGACTTCCAACTCTTCAGAAAAATCGGATATACAATATACAACTTACACTAGATTCTTTGATAGCCACTAAGCGAGTATCAGAAAATAAAAAGGCAATTTAAAATCGTTAAAACCAAACATCAAAAGGTATGTCCTACTTCCTTTCATCGTATGAACTATCGCACTTCAATATATCGTTCTCTTTTTATTTCCTCGCCAACTTATCGGAATACAAGAGAAAGGTCAGGCGAACTCATAAATATAATAATAAAAACCATAAGAGCGAACGGAGCCGATATCTGGGGCGAATTAGACGTAAATAATCTTTCCAAAGTGTCGATGTTACGCTTTTGTGTGTTTACGAAAATCGTTGAAGCCTGTAGCGATCCGAATCTAACAGGGCTGAATGGATTGAATTGGACTAGACTATTATTTATTGATGAAATCACACAGGGTGTTGACGACAATAAAAAATATGGGCTAAGTATTATTCATTTGATAATTTCATGACATTTCTATAACATAATACCTATAACATTGACTGCATTATTTCATAGAAATGTCATGAAATTATCAAACGAATAAGATGTACCTATTTCAAAGTTTCCAAATTTTTCTATGAACTAATATACTTAGCCCTTTTCGCGAACAAATTCCATTCTACAAACACCACTATATTCACAATGGAAATAATGGCATTACTAGTAGAATCATATATGGTTATTTTTTATGACGGTGTCGGATATGTTGTCTGGTATATGTTGAAACAGAGTTTGGATTGGTCGGCGTAACGTCGAAAACAAAAAAGTTTGTCGGCAAAGCGTTTAGACGCGATCTTCTGTAAGATGAAGGCAATAAAAAGACCCTAAGGTATGCCCCTTCCTGTTTTCCGAAAAAAGAATTACATTAACTTACCAGCTGAGACACTCCCACCGCTGGGCTTAGGCTTCCTCCAAGGAGCTCCGAGCCCATCAGTCCTGCACTGCCCGCATCCATGGCTTCCCGCGACGCTCACCAGACCGTCGGTCGGTCCACCTTGTGGGCCTACTAGCGCCTAAAGGATCTTTCCGCTATCAACGGCTGTCAGTCCTCCTTGTAATGTGGCCTGCCTACTGGCACTTGAGGCTTTCATTGAACTAACTAAGGTCTATAATGTGGTCTAATGTGGCCTGCCTACTGCCACTTGAGGCTCTCATTGCACTAAGGTCGACGACTAGCCCCTTTGGGCTAGTCGTCGACCTTAGTTTTCCTGCGGATCTCATCATTTTTTTAAATATCTTTCAATAACATCTTTAATCATTAAAAAATAAAGTGTTCCAATTCATTTACAATTTGTTAAAACTGAAATATTCCTTAACGCTGTAAAAACATTTGTCCAAATCAATTAATAGCATATTCAATCTTTTCTATACAGGTAAACATCGCCAGGGACAAATTGGCAGCACTGCACTCTGTATATTTTTGTATCATGTTCATTTGACGTTTATTTTGATGTAGATTCGCGGTAATTATGTTGTAAAACGTACCATCTGGCTCGTTTCGTTTCGATCACAATACTTTATGATTTCCGCTGACTAAACAAGTTCTACCGCAGCTCTCATAATATGATATTGTTATTACTTTACTCAGAATGTTATTTTTTAAATTACCTCTCATCAAATTCAAAAGTCAAACAATGAGTATTCTCGTATTTATCAAAAAAAAATTATGGCGACCCAACAACTAATTCAGCTTTCAAACATAATTTTGGATTATTAAATAATACAAGAATGGTCAATATTTATTTTTTACGTTAAAATCTCATTATAATTAGCTCAACATCATAATAATCCATTCATGCTCACATTATAAATGCGTCTAGCTGTCTATTTCTTACGTTAAGTTATCACTGCTACTCGCTGAACCACCGTTTCTATGAAAGGACACGGTCTTTTTTGGGCTTTTATTCCGAATAATTTTGAATAGCAATGTGATATACCTCTTATCAAGTTAATTTAATAAGCTACTTGATATAAATTAATCACATTTTTCGAATCGCCCGTTTGTCTAAAAATGTAAATAATGTTCCAGCAGAAACTAAACGCAGATTTGCTTTTTTCCCTCGTTTTTCAAGTCGTAAAACATGTCAAATGCGCCTATTGTTGTAAATATTTTAAGACTTTACTATAGTTAGGTATAGCTCTAGCTCTATATTTTAAAAGTAAAAAGTAGTGGTTGTTATATTAATGCAATAACAATATCTACGCAAAAAGTAACTATAGTATGGCATTTTCATGTTTGTCTTAAAAATAAATGGGGGTCTATTAAATATTTTTAATTGCACTAAAAATTCTAAATTATTATTCCTACTCACCCTACTTGAGTAGGATAGGTGTTCAAAATTAAAATTATTTTAAGCCCAGGCTTCTTAAATTTGTGGTCCTCTCCTTTAAGAAGAAAGATTACATACTGAGAAACGATTATACCTTTTGGCTCGTTCCCCATCATCCTCACAGGCGGAGCCGAAAGCGGTCACTAGTAGTTACATCAATATTAAAAATGTAGCTGAATAAGCATATAATAATAGCACAGAGAAAATATGTATAAGCATCGATGACTTCATCCACAAGTGACTGACCGAAGACTTGGGATACTGTCATTTCTTCATTAAAACTTGTGAAGATAGACTTTACTAAATGAATTCATAGGATTATCCCTATTCCTCGGTAGCTCAGTTGTCAAAGTAATCAACAGGTCGCGGTTCGGTTCCAGCTCCAAGTCATAACATTTTGCTAGTTTAGTCTATATAATTTATTAAAATGCTACAGAAAATTAAAAATAATTGGATTGCTGTCAAGACATGGGACACTTTAAGAAGGTTTTTTCATTTTAACAATTTATTGGATTTATCTGCAACTATGCTCGGGGTTTCTCTGCGTGATAGAATCAGAAATGATGAGATCCGCAGGAAAACTAAGACTACCGACATTCTCCAAAGATTTGCGAGCCGCAAGTGGCAGTGGGCAGGCCACATTGCAAGGAGGACTGACGGCCGTCGGGGCGGAAAGATCCTCGAGTGGCGGCCACTGAGTCTCCCGACTCAGCATTGGTAGCCCTCTCACAAGGTTGACCGACGATCTGGTGAGGGTCGCGGGAAGCCGATGGATGCGGACAGCGCAGGAACGATCGGTTTGGAGAGCTTTGGGGGGGGGGGGGGGGGCTATGCCCATCAGTGGGCGTCTCTCGACTGAAATGATGATGATGTTAAACTCAGAGTTTGGTTTGGTTTTCTTAATATTACAAAACTTTTTTTTATTAATAAAATAATAAGCTATAGCAAACAAATTAGTACTAAGTGGTAGGCCCGTATGTAGGGTCGCCTGGGTAGGTACATACCGCCGCCTTTCATATTTCAGCCGTGAAACAGTTCGCTGTGTTTCGGATTGAGTCAGTCAGTGTAATTGACTAAACTGGGCATGGAAGACATTTCATTCATTCATTTCATCGAATAGAAGGCTTCAGGAAGACAACGCACCTGCAATATCAAGTGATTTTTCCTTGTTATTGCAGATGTTAATAGGCGGTTGTAACCGCTTACCACTAGGTACGCCGTCAGCTTGTTTGTTATCTAGTTGTATAAAAAAAGTCTACAATCGCTTACCTAATCTGTTTTTACACAAAACAACTGATTAGTAAGGAATTATGATGAAGTCAACAACAGTTAATATCAAACTTTCCATCCCATTTATGGTAAAATCGAAAGGACTAACACTTTATCAGATGTGGGGCATATATAACAGCAATTAAATTTCCATTTAAATTTGGAGCCAACCAGTATAACACTTGAGCTATGTAATAAATTGGGCCGTTAATCACAAAAGTGAAGCAATGTTCGCCATGGTTTGGAACTGGATGGGTTACCGAAATCCAAGTAAAAAACTGCTCATTCTTGATCAAATGACATGTGGCATGTTCATATGGCGTACAGTTGCGTCTCACTGTTTTACAATAAATTAAAACACGGGCTATATTAGTTCATAGAAATGGTTTTCCACTTTCAAAAAGATCTTCATTTCTAAATTTTATGACATTAGTATGAAATAATATAAAATTGGCTGCATTATTTCGATGAAATGTCATTAAAATATCAAATGAAGATGTTTTTGAAAGTGGCAAACTATTTCTATGAACTAATCTAGCCCATGTTTTAATTTATATTGTATACCCGACAGTTCAATCACTTTACAGCGATCGTGGTCACTGAAAGGCTGAAGATGTCAATTGTATTATAAAAGGTGCTTTCCCAGTAGGGCGACGTAGACTTTTAAGTGTACCAGGCTCTACCATTCTGAATATATATAAGCTAACCTTAAAAAGAAATAAGTTGCAGTCGAACTGAGTCTTTTCTCTGTTTCTCTGCGATATAGAATCAGAAATGAGGGCATCCGTAAGAGAACCAAAGTCACTGACTTAGCTCTTAGAATTAGCAAATTGAAGTGGCAGTGGGCAGGGCACATAGCACGCAGAACGGACGGCCGGTGGGGCGTTAAGGTTCTGGAGTGGCGACCGCGTACCGGAAAGCGCAAAGTAGGACGGCCCCCCACTAGATGGACAGACGACCTGATCAGGGTCGTGGGGAGCCGTTGGATGCAGGCTGCGCAAACCCGTTTTATTTGGAGATCGATGGGGGAGGCCTTTGTTCACCAGTGGACATATCATAGGCTGATGAACGGACACTAATGCTCGTTTTCACTAACATTTGCTTGGCGTTAAGAGTATCGTAGCGATTTTTATCTCTGTCTATCTATAGAAGATAGAAAGAGACAAACGTCCTTAGAAGCCACCTAAGCCTAGGCAATGGTTAGTGAAAACGGACATAAGAATGCCAAAAATCGTATCTTGTTAGTGACATAAAAACTCTTTGTATGTTTCTTAATTTAAATATCATATTTTTTACTTTCTATTGTTTTTTGACATTGTCAGAGAGAAAAAAAATCCATTCTTTCAATTAGTTCACAATAAAATAATTATATCACAATTTACAGTCTTTTTCATACAGCCTAGTAGTATTAAACATAGGCTCTCACATACCTCATGATGAAAATCCGTCTGACCATCGAGTCAAGTAATGAACGGGCAGTGACTTCATAATAGGTACCTATAGGTATTTATAGTACGCGTCCTTTAATTGTCAAAATTTTAAGTGATAGTTTAATTACTTTTGAAGTGTCCCACTTGGCCGAGTCCAAATCTAGCTGGTCAATGACTTGCCCTGGCTCAGATTTTCCTATTTCCCCCTGCTCCCAGAAACAATGAGACGGGCCTCTCTGCAAATTGGTGCAGGACAATCTTTTAAATACGTCAACCAGTTCTGTGAATCGAGCCCGTCTCTTGGCTGTGGGAGAGTGGGAATCTGGTCTATGGCTACAAGCTATGCCTTCGGCTAATTTAGGTACACTCCTTGACCGCACTGCTTTTCGTTTTCCTATCTGTTTGCGTTTAGGAACCGTCTGCAATGTCTCACACCGTTGCCGTTGTGGTAGTCTGGTTGATGATCTTGGTCACCATGGCCTCTCTTGTGCAAGAAGTGCAGGTCGATTTTCACGGCATGCTGAAATGGAGCCTAACGGCTTAGCGCGCGATGATGGGAAGAGGCCTGACGGCATGACTCTTGTGCCTTGGAAAATGGGTAGGTCTTTGTTGTGGGATGCTACTTGTGTCGACACCTTAGCCATGTCCCATCTTCCAAGTACCTCGTCGACACCAGGATCGGCTGCTACTTCCGCTGAATCTCTTAAACGGCGCAAATATGCTGGCTTATCTAGACATTACATATTTAAGCCGTTTGGAGTTGAGACATTCGGACCTTGGGGTCCAGGTGCTCTCCGACTGTTTAGGGACATTGCAGATCGTTTGTGTGAAACTTTAAGTGACTCGCAATTCAGCGAGGTAATGCGACCAGTCTTATTGGTACACTTCCATTTTCAGTAGATTTAGGTGGTGTTTTTTATTTATAAGTTCGGTTAATTTTAGTTTATTTATAGGCATAAGTTTATTTTTATTTTTATTTCTGTAACGATTTTAAGTGTTTTTTATGTTGTGTGTGTGTTAATAAAATTAAATTAAATAAAAATTTTATACTTAAAATAATATCTTACCGTGATTTGATAGAGAAACAAATATTATCACATATTCATTTTCATTCTAAAATATTTTTTCCCTATCCCCAAAACACTTGCAAAAATACGAAATTGAATTTAAGGAAAGATTGTACAATCCAAAACACCCTAATGAAATATTGAAGTGTCGTTCGGATATTGTTGAGGTCGAAGCCTGAATCACGTTCCTAGATATTATTCGAAGGCATGTGCCTGGAATCCGATTATCCTAGCTTGTTTTAGGCAGGAATTGTACAGTTTCGGCCGAATCGGGGGATAGATAACATTAAATCAGAACATTTGATGCATTATTGACATGACAAACTGACCTCAAGAGAAATATTACTTGTAAAAAAATAAGTAAACGTATATTTAATATGAAAAATAAAGAGAACTTTAAAGCACACTTACGACAAATAAATTGGAATAGAATTATAATACAGGATAACAATGTTAATACCAACTATAATAACTTTTATGGACAAATTAAAACACTTTTAGATATACATATTCCTCGAACACACATAGTGATAAAAAATAGACCAAAAACAAAGTGGATTAGTAAGGGCCTAAAAAAATGCTGCCACCATAAGCGTATACTACGGTATCTTTCAGCCTATTATAGTAGTAGCATTTTAAAAAAATACGCAAAAAAATACACAAAAATACTTAAAAAAATTATTAACACAGAAAAAAGAAGATCTTTCATACAAAGGTTGCAAATGGCTAGTAATAAATATAAAGAGATGTGGAAAATAATAAACGAAAAAACAAAAAGATCTAAACACCGGATAGTAGAAAATATAACCCTAAACTATGAAGACAAACAAATTACATCGCCAACAAAAGTGGCTGAGATTTTTAATAAATATTTTATAAACATTGGTTCAAGTAAAAATTGTAGTGCCTCAAATAGCGTCAATAAAACGTCTTTACCTAATTCATTTTATTTGAGTGATATTACAGAAAGTGACGTCAAAAAAGCAATTTTAAGTTTGAAACGCAAAAATTCATTTGGGCACGATGGAATCCCAGCTACCCTGCTGGTGCACTGTGTAAACGAGTTCTTAGGTCCGCTAACAAAACTAATAATGCAATCGTATAAAGAGGGCATATTTCCTGACAGTTTAAAACTAGCAGTAATAAAACCTATTTATAAAATAGGTAGTAAACTCAACGCCTCTAACTACTGTCCAATAGCCCTGTTGCCTGTAATTTCGAAAATTTTGAAAAAATTATTTGCCAAAAAATATACAGTTTCTTTGAGAAATTTAACATCTTTAGTAAACACCAACACGGATTCCGAAAAGATCGTTCCACAACTTCAGCCGTATTTGAATGCAATTTGGATATACTAAATGCATTGAATAAAAATCAATGTGTCATAGCAGTATATATGGATATGTCTAAAGCATACGATAAGATGCACAGAATATTGCTAGATACATTGCATTCACTAGGTATACGAGGTAATGCACATAACTGGCTTTCTTCATGCTTATCTGACAGAAAACAATACGTTCAAATAGAATATTTAGATGATAAAACTCGTAAAATAAAGAAAGTTAACTCTCACATCGAAGGAAATTCAGGATCAATTCCGCAGGGTAGCGTATTAGGATGCTTATTGTTCCTAGCCTATATTAATGAGCTCCCGTCAGTAGTGTCACAAAGAATTGTACTATTCGCTGATGATGCAACCCTTTTGGTTACAGGTGATCCAAAAAACATCGACGGGTTACATAGTGCAATTACAAATTGCTTAAACAAAATAGTAACTTACTTAAATAATTTAAATCTTAAATTAAACTTTGAGAAAACAAAACTGATGCAGTTTCGGCCGTATCAGAGGGTTAGCTTACCTATTCAATTGTCCTACCAAGGACAAAATATAGAGGTCGTGGACACGTTCTCATTACTAGGTATTACAATGGACACAACTCTTTCGTGGAAACAACACGTCGAAGTTGTCGGGAGCAGACTGAGTAGCTTCTCATATGCTCTGCGAGAGCTACGCAAATCCACGAACGAGGAGTGCGCCCTCGCCGCGTACCACAGCCACGCAGCGGCTTGGATCAGGGCTGCGATTCTGTAACGAATCTCGCACCTCACTTCGCAAGTCACTTCGAATTCAACTGTCAAATAGAGCAAAAAATGTATGAAAATGTGCTCTATTTGACAGTTGAATTCGAAGTGACTTGCGAAGTGAGGTGCGAGTTTTGTTACAGAATCGACAGGCTGATATGGAATTATCTTTTGGGGCAACTCGACTGATATAAACGTAATTTCGGTTTTGCAAAAAAGATGCGTTAGGATAATAACATTGATTGCACCTAGAGAATCGTGTAAGACACTCTTCACGGAGTACAAAATACTTACCGTAACCTGCGTCTATATTTTTGAATTGTGTCGCTTTGTGCGCAAAAATATGAGGTATTTTGAGCGTATTGGCGACAAATTGAGACGTTTTGCTTCACGCCGCGACAATGACTTAGTTCTGCCTAGCCCTAATATGGAAATATATAAAAATAGTTTATATTACATGGCAATAAAAATTTATAACCACTTGCCAAGTACATTTAAGGCCCTCCAAAATAGTCAACTTGAAAATGAATTAAAGAAACTACTCTTATCAAAATCCTATTTTCGTGTAAAGGAATTTTTAAATGACAAATTATCATAATGACCTAAACTGTATTAAATGTAACTGACATCGTAAAAATTGTAATTTTATGTTATTGTTATTATTGACTATTAATTTGTAATTTATATTTCCAAGATTGACTGATATATTTGTAAAGTAGACTTTGTTAACGTGTTAGGGTTAATTAATTGAAATTATTTTAATGTTTGACATAAGCTTTGATATATTTGTTTTTCTGTTTTTTTTTATTACCTACTTATGTGAAAATTCACAATGCCTTGAAAAGGTGAATTTGTACAACATATTTAAGACCTTACCTACTCTTTAATGTACCATATTGTGCAAATTTTAGTGAGTGAATGAATTATGAATTATGAATTATTTCATAAAAAGCAACGTTTGGCAACGGTTATATTCTTTCGGATCATTAGAGGTGTTAACTTCAATGAGTGGTCAGATAAACGTTGCTACAAAACGTTGGAAAAGAAAAGAAAGCGGTGAAGAAATTAGTAGGTTATACCTAGTGCTCCGGTGGCGTAGTGGTATCGCGTCTGGCCGGAAACCACGAGACGCGGATTCGAGTCCCGCCTGGAGCATATATTTTTTCATCCTTTTCTTTCTTTATTTGTAATTGTTCCAATAAAGTAGTCAATTAAACGCATCAAAAACATTAAAATGTAGTTACTACTATTTCGTGAAACTAAGAAGTTTTGATCCGAATCTTCTAAAACCGTCTTATTAATCTGTCAAGCGGTGTTTATCCGTGTGACGGGTTAATAAGTCTTTTTTAGAGGTATGTGACGCAACGGTGCGTAGGGTGGGAGTCTGGGGTTTGATAAATAAGGCACCGATTCAACTAAGTGCCTTGAGATTTGCAATGTTCATTTAATTTCCATTATGTCCGCTTAATGGACCTATCAGGACAGTTACATTAACTTAGATTTTAATATTATTAAATCAGCCAATCTAAATGGCGGGCGAGACGAAAGTTATTCAGGAAACCTTTCTTCTCGCGGTCAGCAAAAGATTGAATCACAGATTACTAATCAATGAATCCTGAGCACCGATTAGTGATATATACAGGGTGGTGCCGTCAAAACGACAATAAATTAAAACGGGCTATAGTAATAGTTCATAGAAATGGTTTGCTACTATCAAAAACATATTATTCATTAGATAATTTTATGACACTTCTACCAAATAATGCAGACAATGTTATATTAGACGTGATGTTATACGAGACATGGCCGCTTACAATGGGCCTTATACAAAGGCTCAAAGTCACACAAAGAGCAATGGAGAGGGCTATGCTTGTTGTTTCTCTGCGTGATCGAATCAGAAATGATGAGATCCGCAGGAGAACTAAGGTCTCTGATATAGCTCAAAGAATTGCGAGTCTCAAGTGGCAGTGGGCAGGTCACATTGCGAGGAGGACTGACGGCCGTTGGGGCGGAAAGGTCCTCGAGTGACGGCCGCGTAGCGGGAGACGCAGCGTTGGTAGGCCCCCCACAAGGTGGACCGATGATCTGGTAAGGGTCGCGACCCTTCCAATTCCCGCAGGAAGCCGTTGGATGAGGGCAGCGCAGAGCCGATCGGTTTGGAAATCCTTGGGGGAGGCCAATGCCCAGCAGTGGGCGTCTCTCGGCTGATATGATGATGATGAATGTTATATTATTTCATCAAATGAATAACATGTTTTTGAAAGTGGCAAACCATTTCTATTAATTGCCGTATTGACGGCACCATCCTGTATATATCTACAATAATCGTGAGAGGAAATCTTGAATCTAGCACCAAAATATGACTTTGAATTTATATTATTTTTGACAATCACCAGTAATTTTGCAAATAGAAAACAATTGCATGAAACATCACAGATCTTTATTCCGCAAGCTGCCGTTGCTCGCAACACATCATAAGACAGGAGACGGGAACTAAATACCTGAAGTTTACCACCTACTTATGTATTTTGAGATACATCTTTCCGTATACTGGAATTTCTCAAACTTTCCTCATTCAGTATGATTCCCTGAATTATCACATGACGCGGGCGTTTCCGAGCGACATTTTGCGGTGTTCAATGAATTCGCTGAACAAAGAATTGTTTCAAGGTCGACTATTTGTGAATTAAACGGCATTGTAATGTGTGACGTAGAGCGACTGGATGTGGCTGCCGTGTCATGGTCCGATATTTTTTTTAAAACATTGGAAGTACTAAGAAAATAATACAACCTGTATTAATTATTTAATGAAATCAGTGTCATTTCTATTAATTAACCTTTCTTATTCTTCCATTTTTATTTTCGTGTTTTTTTTCTTGTTTGGTTACCTAAACAAGAACAAAACACAAAAATAAAAATAGCTCCGTAATAGGCGCTGATTTTGACTATGGCCGTAATAGGTGGTAATAGGACTATTTACGTTAGTCGCGATTATTTATGCATAGCAGTTTCAGTGCGGCATCCATAATTTGGCCTAAGAGCCTTCTGTGCAAGTTCACAGTCACCCAACGAGCTATGGAAAGAGCTATGTTATAAGTTTTCCTATACGAGATACATAGAATCTGAAATGAGGACATCCGTAAGAGAACCAAATTTACTGACCTAAGATAAGTAAGTTGAAGTGGTATTGGGCAGGGTAACGGAGCACGCGTGCGTGCTCGTGCGGGCCGTTAAAGCTCCAGCATGGGAACCCAGTACCGGGAAGCGCAAAGTAGGACGGCCTCCTACTAGATGGACAGACGACCTGGTCAGGGTTGCGGGGAACCCACCGGATGCAGGCTGCGCAGAACCGATCCATTAGGCCTTTGTTTGGGCTGCTAAACAAAAGCGTAATGGATCGGTTTTGCTGATCTTCACCATCAGCCTATGATGTCCACTGGGACATCACACCTGTCTCAAATTTATGAAACGGTGGAGTATAGTCCGCCGTAAGCCGTTCCGCGTCTAATATCCTCTCCGGTCACGTTCGCCGTCTTAAAACAACCAATGAAATAAAAACAAAGGAACAGCTTAATTGATGTTTAAAACTATGCGTGCTTCTATTCCGAAATCCCTTTGAATTTCAACCGTTCGGATTTTGAGGAACATGCTTGAAAAATTTGTAAAAAGTTAATTTTAGAAATTTTGTAATTAATAAACAGTATGGCATGTAAATCGTTTTGTTAAAATGTTGACATTACATCAGTGAACTATGACGTCTTATAAGTGATTCCTTTCCGTATTTAAATTGTTAATTTATTTTTAGTGGATGACAATTGGTTACTTTGATATTAATACATGTACGTACTTCTTTAACATTTAGACAAACATTAATTTATATTATGTTGTAAATAATGCTGTAGGCTTTCTAAATAAAAATAAAATAAATAAATAACATAGCACATTTTCCTAGAAGTTTTACTGTGAGCCTTTTGGTAAAAGTAATAATAATCAGGACCTAAAATATTAGTATTATGTATTCGGCCTTAAAAATGTGCCCAAACCGAATAAAGTGTGCTTTCTAAGGGTGATAATAATATAAAGGGGGAAGGTGGGATAAGATCAAATCCATCAGAATACTCTCCGTGCCAAAATATCAAAATCTCTATCAGACCTGCAACAGGATAAAGTGATCGCATTACATTCTATGACAGGACATCATAGGCTTCCTTTAGACACAACAAATGACATCCACGCGGGCGAAGCCGCGGGTGGCCACTAGCTTACATATAAATACTATGTATAGTTCCTGATTCGCCGGATTCTTGTTTCGTCGGAAATATTAATATACAATAAAATCACTGAAGTTAAGAAAACATGTAGCTACATTTATTATTGAATGAATTACTATTTTGTTGCCACTATCGGGCGTAACTTTAATAACCTACTTAGAAATAGGTTCGATTCATAGTTAGTGAGGAAGAATTCTGAACCAATAACGCTTTTGAGGGATGAAATAATAAACCATAGGATCCCGGATAGGATGTCGTTGTAAGAAAAATGCAGCTACATTGCCCCGATGTTAAAAAGTTGCGTAGAATTAACATGGCAAGATATCGACAAGAAAGGGCCACAGTCAATGACTACACCGAAGGAAGAATAACAGTTATAGAATGTTTTAACAGGTTATGCCGATTAACATAATTATGATTTTGTTTATAATCTATTGTTACTTAATTATCATGTTGGAAATGAAATTTGTATTTGCATGCTGTTACACAGTTATATGCCCGAATCTGTATCGTATTTTATCACCCTTCTCACCGCATGCAGAGCAAATAAAAAAAATTGAATTTGAATTTGAATGAGGTTTAAACATTCTATAAATGTTATTCTTTCTTAGATGTAGTCATTGACTATGTTCAGGAAGTAGTTATGGTGTTTTACATTCTTTGTCTATTACGTTATTCAATTAAGAACAAATAAATATTTTTATTAATATACCGAAATGTCTGCTTTTTATTTAATAGATAGGTAAAGCCGCGATATTTCTTTAGTTTTTCAAATCCGACGAAACAAGAATCCGGTGAATTAGGAATCCGGCAAATCAGGAACTAATCAATAATATTTGTATTTGGCATGGCAAATAGATGAAGTATAGTTCAAAGACACTATAATTTGACATCAAATGAATTTGAATGCACCAACCACGCCCCGACATACCTCCAAGTACGCTCCACCTGCCGCCACTCGTAGACATATTTAGAGAATCTATTTCCGTGGCTAAAATTGCGGAGACGCGTAGGACATCAAAAGTACGCTACTTTTGATGTCTTACGCGTCTCCGCAATTTTAGCCGGGGAGATTTATCGGTAAAACACGCATATTTTGGTGTAATAGTGGGACTGAGGAGCTCGAGGGCTTGATGGCTTGTGCGTGTATATGTCGCCGCCATCTGGTTAAATTCGCCCCTTAATTGGATGCCTAGCCCGTTGATTATACGCCGGCATACAATCAAATGCCTAGAAAGGCCGATAGTTAATTTAACTGGACTCACTTAACGTTTAACGACTTGGCGTATTGAAAGGATCATCTTGTATGTACCGAAGAGTTTTGGTTTCATTGGTGGCTTCAAGGTTTTTTATTATGAACACTTGTAACCGACATCGTTTTGATTACATGTGGTCATAAGAAAACCTTGAATCTACCAATCATTCAAACAGTCTCACAAAAGCTGTTCGATTTAAATAACCTGCCTAGGCGTCCGATTAAATGGCTAATTGAACCAGGCAGCTGACATCACGTTCAGCTATCTGGTTAAACGTTGCACTCAATGAATTGGCTAGTCCGTTCAATCAACGGGCTAGGTGTCCAGCGGCGTCATGACAGTTGTATGGAATAACATTGGCTGCATTATTTCATAGAAATGTCATGAAATTAGCAAATGAATAAGACCTTTAAGGCAATAGCTTAAAATCAGTGATTTCTTGTTCACTGAGTAAATTACGCCACAGAGCTATGGCCTATTTGTATTACTGCTCTCACACATGTACTATGATTATTTATGCACATTTCAGTTAAATATAGTGTTAAAATATCTATATCTAATTAAGCATAAGTTAAGGTTATATTGTTTAAGAGTATATTGTCAATGTTATGTGAGTGGCAGTAATTTGCAAATAAACTTATTATTATATCTTATTGAAAGTGGCAAACGATTTCTATGAACTAACCCATGTTTCAATTTATTGTCGTGATAACCCTACATAAAGAAAGGCTGGTGACTCTACATAAAGAAATACATGTTAAGTATCGTTTTAAGCCTCAAATCAATTTATATTACTTACATTTACTAGGTTAACCTTGGTCTACCCTAATAAAAGGACCCTACGAAGCAGAAATAAAAGGGACTATTCCGATACCCCATAATACCATATAATGCGATACCCATAAATTCTAAGTAACCGATATACTTTTATTAGTCTGTATTTTATTCATTTTTTTATTCCTCGTAAAGTTCTCAACTATTTAGCTGGCTGCACGTCCAGCCGAGGAATAGGAGTAGTTTGTTTTTCCGGAAAACGACTAGACTAAAAAAATAACATGACGTCGAAACTAGAAAAATAAATTATCATGTGTTGCATGAAATAGTTTCGACATCTTAAGAGTAGACGTTAGCTAATTACGCAAAAAAAAATTACTGCTGTGCACACTCTGGGTTATTGTTTAGTTATATAACTGTGTGATCAAGTAATTTAATGTAATAGTGACTGTAAGCTATTCTGTGTACCTAATAAATAAATAAACGAATAGGCTAGATGAAAAGCATAGGATTGGGCTTACCTTATAATTTAACCGAGGCACAAAAACTCCGTAGCCATCCTGTTGATTAGTGCCGTAGGTGACTCAAATGCTTTGTTCGACATACTTACGAGAGATTTATTTTAAGTAAAGTTAGTATTATTATTGTAAGTTGTATCTTAATTGTATCTTATCATATGAATGTATATACCTAGTTGGTAACTATGTAACTAACTATGTATTTAAATATTATATTTATCTATATAACCTAATAGTAAGACTTAAATTGTTAATGTTCGGGATGCGTCCGCGAAACATTTCTATCGCTGGGATTGGAAGTAGACCTGAGTCGATCGTGATTGATCGGATCACTTTGATTCGATCACTATTCATTCAGGAGTGATCGGGTCGCGAGCCACAAAAAGATTCGATCACTGAGATCGATGTTTACGCGCTTAACTCGATCACTCACTTTGCTTCGAAAGACTAAATCTTCTATTTACACAGTGATAAAATTTAATCATCTATAATAAATACTTTATAAAAAATATTAATATTATTTTTAAAATACAAATATACTATTATTTATAACCTCGAAACATAATTATATAACGCTATAACAACGCGCGCGCGACACGAATCGTACACAGTACCCAAAAGACCCGAGACCCACGTTGCGACCCGTGACGTGCGTGATCCACGACCCGTGAGCATAGAGAACCGAATCATGTGTTGTGCGGCTCGAAAACACTTGAGACTCGCGATCGATCATTTGATCGAATCATTGTGAGTCGATCACCAACCTAATAGGTCGTGATCGACCCGGGTCGCGGGAAATGATCGATCGACACAGGTCTAATTGGAAGAAAATAGCACGTAGGAGAAGAGTCGAATGAAAATGCCAGTATTGTTCAGTTCCAGGCGTGTCGGGGCCGAGTAGCGGAGAGAGAGGTTGTTTGCCCTACTATTCATTTGAGCGTACTAAGTTGCCTGTCTCTCTCTCTGGGTTTCTTCGTGCCTATGCACGGCTACGGGCCTCGAGCTTAGGCTCATTGCCCGGGCATCTTCTCGGTGAGCTGGTGCTCACCGGTCCTCGGTCATCGCCCTAGTGGCGATGGCCCCCTCTTCGCCCCTATGCTGCGACCCTGGTTTTGGAGGCGCGGCCCTCAGCGCGGTCAGCCCCACAGGTGAGTTGACGTTGGTCAAGGCCCGTTGAGCGCCTGCGAGCAGGCCACGGCTTATACTTCCGCCAGGGGAGCTTGGAGTTAGGGTAGGGGGGACTAAGTGGTAGCCATGCATAGGCATTGGTGGTGATGGTGGTTGCAATAGCGGTTGCAGTGGCGCCTCGGCGAACAGCGCGATCTCTCGCGCGCTCAGCTTGAGGCAGCTGGGGGTCAAGTCCGGTGGGATGTGCTCTTCGTACGCAGCCTCGTGGGCGCGCACTTGAGCACGAGTCAGTCCAGTGGGTGGCGTAACGTGTACAGCGAGCTCGGCACACAGGGGTGAGGGTCCTGTGGCGTGCTGCGAGCCGTACACGATACGCAGTCGTAATCGGGGTTGGTCGCTTCGTCGCGGGGATGCAGCTAGTGGTGGTGGTGCTGGTGATGTCTCCCTCTCCGCCGTAGGCGGTGACAGGAGGTCGCGGGGCGTAGGACGTCCGGGGGGGGCGTCAGTATTGACGTCGGGAAGGGGAGCAATATTGTGGAGGTGGAGGTGCGGCCCGTTGTCGGCGCTGTCGAACATTCGACGCGCCAGACGGGCGATGAACTCCTCCACCGTCGGTATCCGCACGTCCCGGGCGATGACGTCATTGCGGACGTAGCGCCCCGCACCTGTCAGTACGCGGAGGGAGACGTTTTGTTGTACCTGCAGTCTGGAACGCTGGGTTGGGGAGCAGAGCGCATACCACGCTGGCGCGGCGTAAGTAAGCCGCGAGCGGACGTAGGTCTTGTAGACCATCAACTTGGTGCGTAGGGGTAGCCGGGATGCCAACACCGGACGGAGCATGGCTCGCGCAGCTTTCGCCTGGCGGACTACGTGGTCCACCTGCGGCGTCATGCGCAGCGAGCGGTCGATGTGGCACCCGAGATACGTCACCGTGGTCTGCCATTCTACGTCCTGACCTCGGAGCTTAAGCGGCAATGGTGGTAAGCGTCGCTTCGACCCAACCAGTATAGCGGCCGTCTTACTCACATTGACGGCCATTCTCCAATTGTCCAGCCACGCAGGTAACACGTCCAGCATCTGTTGCATCTTGGCGGCGGCGGTCGCCACCTTGCGCGACGAAGCGAAGAAAGCACTGTCGTCGGCGAATAGTGCCAACACCACGTCCCTCTCACCCTCTCGGAGGTTGTCCTGGAGAGTGGGGATGTCGTTGGTGTAGGCGGCATACAAGCACGGCGACAGGCAGCTTCCTTGGGGCACTCCTGCTAGGATCGGGCGGGCCTGGGATAGCGCGTCCTCGACCGAAACATGGAAGCTACGACCTTTCAGGAATGACGCCACTACTTTCCACATGGCGGGCGGCAGGTCGGTGGCGGCCAGCTTGTAGAGGAGACCGGGGTGCCAAACACGATCGAAGGCCTTCTCGATATCCAAAAAGACCCCCACCGTCTGGTGACCCCGGTTCGTGGTCGTCGTTAGGTGGTGGAGCACGCGTGCCAGTTGGAGCGTAGTTGAGTGGCCGCTGCGGAATCCGAATTGTTCTTCCCTTAAAGGGATAAACGGGCGGACTCGACGCAGCAGCAAACGCTCAAACAGCTTGGCCACGTGGGAAAGCAGTGTGATAGGTCGATAGCTTGAGGAAAGACGTCTGTCTTTCCCTGGTTTCGGGAGGACGATGACCCGCCCGGTCTTCCAGGCCTCTGGAAAGTGACCCGTACGCAGGATGCCGTTGAAGAGTCTGGTGAGTGCTACCAGACCCCTCGGGGGAAGCTGCAGGAGGGCCGCGGAGGAAATACCGTCAGGTCCTGGTGCCTTCCGCTTTGGTAAGCGGTGGACAACCTTGCGCAGTTCCGCAGGGGAGATAAAGTCCTCCCCGCGGAGTGGTGGCGCTGGGACCGACATTAGTTCCTCGACGCGGCCTTGAACGTGCCTGTGGTGTTCGGCGACAGTGCTAGTGGTAGTGGCTGGATGTGGGGTGAACTGCCCCTCAAGATGGTCGGCCAGGATCGTTGCCCGGTCGGCGGCAGCGTAGCGACGCCTGCCCGTACTGTCAAGCAGTGGGCAGACAGGGGCGACGGGTTTCGTCAGTTGTCGATTAAGCCGGAAGAGGTCAGCGGTGCTATCTGTCACCTGGTCCATGTAACTCTCCCAAGTAGCACCGCGCCATGCCTTCACGGCTTCGGACAACTGGGTGGTAATGCGGTTGAGATCAGCCTTAGTGTGGGGGCAACGATTGGAGGCCCACAGCCGGCGCAGGTCGCGCTTTCTGCGCAATGCGATCCGGATGTGGGCGGGCAGTTCATCTGTACGGTGGGAAGGTACTGGGCGGCATGATGTCGCTGCCTCCTTGGCAGCGCGCATGCACGCCATGATGTGCTCGGCGGCGACATCCACCTCCTCGGGTGTGGAGATGGGGCCGCCAAGCTCCATGGTGGACAGATACGCGGTGTAGGCCTCCCAGTCAATCCGGGGGCGGGGGGTACGGGACATGGCCCGCTCTGCGGCTTCGCCCAGTGAGACCAGGATCGGGAGGTGCTGGGTATCCAGGTCGTATAGCACCTGCACGTCCACGGGACTGCGTATGGCCTGCACCAGCACAATATCCAACACATCAGGCCGCTTACTGGCGTCTGACGGGACATGTGTCGGGGAATCGGGGCCGACTACCTCAATGTCCAGCTCTGAGGTGATGTCGAGGAGCCTTCTGCCTGCAGAGGTCGTCACTCGGGATCCCCAGTGTGGGTGCTTCGCGTTAAGGTCGCCGGCCACGAGTGTGGGAATGGTGCCGTCGAAGAGTTCCCGGAGGTCGAACTCTTCGACCCGGGATTGTGGTGGGCGATAAGCGGCGTATAGGCGCAGCTCCGCGCCCGTTACGCTCACATTCACGCCTATGGTACGCGTAGATATATAGGGTAGGAGGGGGAGTTCCACGTGTACCACATCGCGGCGTACAAGGGCCGCCACACCTCTCCAGGCGCGGCCCCGCGGATTGATCTCGTCGCGACGGTACACGTGGTAGTTGGGGAGCTTAAAATTAATCCCTGGCTTCAGAAAGGTCTCGCCCAGGAGGATAACATGGATATCCTTCGACTGGGCGAGTAGGCGTAGCTGCTGCTCCTTCCCTGTGATGCCCCCGGGGTTCCAGTAGAGCACCCTCAACCCTAAAGGGAGAGTGCTCGGAGCATCGAGTGCAGCCCTCTCAGGGCTAGCTCGAAAGCTGTGGGGTCCATCCCGGGGGTGTAGGTGGCGGTCAAATCTGCTATCAGCAGATAAACCCTGTCGAGCAGGAGCTGCTCGGCAGGGCCGAGTTGCGGGTGGTGGTGAGGTGGCTGTGGCTGAGCCACCAGTCGAGCTGGTGGCGGCGGTCCTGTGGACCCCTTCTGCTGCTGCGGAGCTAGAGGAGGGAAGGATTGGGCGGCCGGCGGTTGGCTCTCTGCCTGTGGGGCAGGTTGCCGGCGGGGTAGCTGCGCGGGTTGCTGTTGCTGTTGTGGGGGATGTGGTGGCGGCATCGGCGGGCGCTGCAGCGGGCGCTGTTGTGGTGGGTGCTGTAACGCCTGGCATTGCGGTGCGGGGCGTTGAGGTACCGGCGGTTGGGGCACCGGGCGTTGCGGCGGACGCTGTTGGGGGGCCTGTATGTGGGGTTGGGAGGGGGGTGGCGCTGACCCCTCCTCCTGGGTCGGCGTTGATGCCGCGGCCGGATGGTCTGTTTCCAGGTTGGCCCGGTTCCTACGGCGTCTACGGCGGCGGCGCTTGGTGCGCTCGCCACGCTCTGTGGGCGGATTTGCCGGGGCTGCCAATGTGGTCACCTGCCCGGCTGGTGCGGGCGCAGCCTCTTGGCACCGTGTGGCTCTAGGAGGCGCGTCTCCGATCGGGGAGGGCTGGTGGGGGCGGGTTGGGACAGGGGGCGGGATGTTGACCCCCTTCCGTCGGGCCTCCCTTTTGAAGGCTGGGCATCGTCGGTCGTTGGCCGGGTGAGGTCGCGCGCAATTGGCGCACGTTGCCGGCTGGTCTCGGGGACGCGGACAGTCTGCGGCAATGTGGTCACCAGCACAGCGAACACACTTCGCCGGACGGTGACAGTTTGTCGAGGCGTGCCCAAACGCCTGGCAGCGGTGGCACTGGGAGGGGCCTTTGCGGCCCTTCCATCCCTCAATGGTTACGCCCCTCATACTGAGGAGCTCCGTCACCGCATAAAGACAGGAGAGCTCCTCCCGGTCCAGGTGTTCCAGCTGCAAGTAGAACAGGCAGCCGGGGCGACCTCGGTGGGGCGGGATATGGCGCACGTGCGTGACAGGGAAGCCACGGTCCACCAGTGCTGACTGGATCTGATCCGGCGGAGTGTCCGCCAGGAGGCCTCGAAGCGCCGCCTTCGATGGCAGCTCGCTGGCGGGGGTGTAACAGTACCAGGTTATGGTCTGGTCCTGTTTGGAAGCGTCAATAAGGTACCGTTGCACCACACGGTACTCTTCGGGAGTAGCGGCTATAAAGCGTACGCCGGTCTTAAAAGGGCGCGCGTTAGGTGGGTACCCGAGGATATTATTTAATTCCCGAAAGTGGCGGGTCCACTCCGGGAGACGCTCAACCACGATAGGTGGGTAGCCGCGCGCTCTGCTGGGCGGCGCGGCGGTGGCTGTCACGGCTACGGCGGGGTCGACAGCCATGCTGGGCAATGCCGGTATTCGTGGTGGTGAGGGACGCGGCGGCTGAGCCGCCGCGGCGGCGTATGACGTCGGACCCGAGGGGGACGTTGCGGCGCCGCTATAAGTTGGGGCGAACGTCGCGTATGACGTCGACGCCGTGGGTTCTTGTGGTGCCGGCGATTGGGAGCGGGAAGGGAAGGCAAATAGTGCCTCACCTGCACTGATAGCCAACTGGTCTTCTACACCACTCGGCGATGACGGTGGCGAGCTGTACGTCAGCTGGCCGGGGAAATATTCAGTTACCGGCGATACAGCCGGCGGTGGGGTAAAGGCGCGATGCTCGGGCGGCGACGGGCCGGTGCGGGGGCGCTTGTCCTCTCCACGCAGCTCCTCGTCGTCGCTTGAGGACGTCTCACGGGGCCGGGGCATCCGACTCCTGCAGCCTCCCGAACCACTGGGCTGGTTTTCGAATAGAAAACCCCCTGCGGTGTCGGTTATGGCAACAAGAGACGCCGGTCCCGGCTGGTCGGCTTGTTGAGTGGTGGGCGCTACGGGCGCGGCGGGTGCACAAGGCGCAGTGGGCGCACAAGATACGGCGGGCGCGTTGGACGCGGCGGGTGTCGGCCTGAGCCGACGATCTGGTGGTTTCGTACGGGGCGGCAGGGGCGGTAGCCGTCTGTCGTCCGACATTGTAAAAATTCAATAATTTTAACACACTAACAAGAGTAAAGTACACGTAAAAGTAAACTGCACACTAAAAAGCGGGTATACTCCCCTGATTATTTAACAAAATAACCAGCGGGAGAACACAACACAACACACAAAACACACAATAGCGTCAAAAATCGCAAGCGTCTCTGTCGCGGGAAGCGTCTTTGCGCGTAGGGTGTTGTCCCCTATTACGTATCACACACGGGAATTCGCCGCAAAGATGTCAATCACTACTACTGCGTACGGGTGAGACATCAATTCACGGCGAGCGGCACGCGGCGACACGATACCAAGAAGATGTAGTGGCGTGGCAGGAGGCGGGGCGCACTGGTGGCGGGGCCGAACGCGGCGGTCTCGACGGCGAGCGGAGTCCACGCGCGTAAGGTCGCTCTCTCAGTACGTCCGAACGCGATCACTGACCGGAGCGCACTGTCTAGCACGGGTTTTCTATTTATACCCGAGGGCTATACCGTAAAGTGACCCGCTACTCGACCCTTTTTTTGCCTATTTTTATTATCAATTTTCATTATGCCTAATCACTATTTACATCTTTAATTAGGACCTATCAATTAGTCACTATGACGATATGGGTATCAAATGAAAGGCCGTAACTTTATCTATTTAATCCCATAGAAAACAACGATTAGGGTTAATACTACTTAAAGTTATTACAATTACAAACAAATTAAATTTAACATAACACATAAGTATGATCACATAAAACTGATTTAAGAGAACAATAATACGACTTACAACTATAAAAAGGGTACCTACTTACTATAAACATGTATCTCAACTAAAATATAACACTCTTATTACTAAAGGTATATAGGTACGTGTGTCACTGTCACTTTGGTCACTACACGATAGCACAATTCACTGGTCATATTGTGTATTACCACTAGCATCACTATAAATATTGTTTGGTTTTATTCAATTTCAATGTTGAACTGTCTGGTGTTTCTTTAAAGTTGTGCGTTGTTGTATTTATTACTGATTATAAGTTGAGTTGTTTTGTTTTCATTTTTATTAGCCCCGTATGTCAATGGTCCAAATAAAAAAGACATAAATAAAAAGTACAAAATAATGTACTTTATATATATGTCATCGTGATTAATTTTCAATTGATAAATTCTATTATTTCTTGCCGCCTTTACAATGCCACTTGAGTCAATGGGAAGACATTTCATCATCTTCATCCCCCAAGTCCTCGGTAGCTCAGACGGTTAGAACCACAGAATCTTCTCGGTAGTTCAAGTTTTGGAACCGGTGTAAATTCAGACATGACATACAGACAGAGACTATGACGTTGTTAGTTAATATATTTTTTGTGTTAGTTGTAAGAATGTGTTTTTTGACGATTTAAAAGTGCTTCTTTGTGGCCTATTTAAATAAAATATTTTTCTTTCTTTCTTTTTTTCCTTCTTTCTTTCAGAAGAGATAAAAGAGGTTCCATGGTTATGGACTCGATCCCCACCTACGACATTTGGCGCGTATGTCACTTTGGTGACGTTTAATTGACTAAGTATACTATATGTCGCCCGCCATAGTGCCATAGTAAATAACGGTGAAATTGACGAAAAATCTCAACTTTTATAGACAGAAATTATGCATGAAAACGACTTATTAGTATTTTTTACGGATTCAGGAGATTTCCCCTGATTTTTTGAGATACTGCACATATACCTGGCCGGATATGAAACATCTCCTTTAATTTATTGTCATCACTATGCTGTCTAGCGTATGCCTTTTCTCGGGATGTTATATATCTTTAGGTCAAAAGCATAGTAATATATCTTTAGGGCAGGGCGACAGAGTTACTTTGCACATTTAAAAATTCGTTTGATATACCAAGGTACCAGTTGACAGCACATCAAAAGTAACAGTTCGACATTCAGACGGCCCTTCTTCATTGGTAATAGAAGCAGTTTTCGTTGTGCAATTGTTATACTTGATGTGCTGTCGTGTGTACATATAAATCATTTGAACCTATTTCGCCTATTTGTCGCAGTATAATCCACAAGGATCATTGGACCAAACAGTAATAGCTCGGGCACGCACGCCTTACTTAGCTATATTTTTGCCTACAAAAATACATTTAATCTAACAAAGCAGTATTTTATTATATTTTCTATTTTATTTATGGGATTTGTCTTGATTCTTATGTACAGTAGACCGCAGAACACTGAGCTCTACCACAAAAAAAGCGACAAAGCGGAGGCGGTTTGAACAGTGTGTAGGTATATTCTGTCAAACAGCGTTATCCCACCGGAGGTCTATGTCCATTGAAAAATCAATTGTGTCTGGAATCTGATAATTGACGGGTAAGCTGCATAGCTGCCTTCACTCTGGACTCTTCTTACTGCGTCTCATAGATAGTGTTGAGTCACTTGTCGTGCTTTTTAAATAAAATCTTTTTCTGTGAGCTTTGGCTACCTTATTCACATAAACACAGGGCCTTTACTTAACTGGGCATCATAGTAACGAACCTAACCAACATTTACTCAGTAGAAATTTAAAAATCAGATTTAGGCATATATTCAACGATCATTGCAGATGCCAGATCAATTTTAATAGCCCACTTGGTATTTTCAGTTGTTCAATTGATTATTATCTTAAAGACGACATAAGTAAAGGAAATATTTAATAATTTTAAACGTTTTTCTTTATATTGTGAGCCTGTATAAGTACGTATTTGGCACCCAAAATTTTTTTTAAAGTCAATAAATATTATAATTGTATACTTATATCTGTCAGGTCCTCCGCAAACCCACATCGCGAAACAGGTCAGATAAATAGACCGTCAGAAATCAAAGGGTGATCTGAACAAATATACCTACTGCAATTGGATCTTTTTATGTTAGTAATAGAAAAATATTGTCCGTCAATCCGTTTGTAATAAATGAGTTGCTATGAAATCAAATAAAAGCTTGATAAACAGGAATTGTTATAACAATAAACCACGCGTTATTTAATAGAAACTGTAAATCTAACCTTAGGTCGGCGCAGAGAGATTAAAATAATTCAATTGATTTGGTTTATCTACTACTTGATTTGGTTTACTAGTTTAGGTAAATTTAATTTCGCATCATATTTTCATTATTTAAGATGTAATATTGGGCCTAATTCTGGGAACACACTTTAATTCTAAATTTAAGTACAGTATATCTCTTTCTCGCAATAAGTCATAGGAAAAAGATAGCAAGAATCAGTTTAAAGCTGTCACTTAAATTTAGATAATTTCATAGAAACCATAGACAATTTTAGACGGCATGTACGGAGGTGCCTCCTAAACACTAGATTTTATCACGTTCAATAAGGACGAAAATTGAACGCACCTTTCTAAATGTCAATTTATATGACAGCCATCCTTATCGTATTCATTTTGAGAGAAAGAAATAGACTGAACTTAAATTTATACTTAGCATGTCTTCTCCAGAATTAGGGCCATTGTACACAGCACCTATTTTTTGAATAAACATTTTATTATTATAATTTCATTATCTAGGTACCTCTTATTAGAGTATCTTATTATTAGTATCATTTTCTTGCAGATAAATCTATGAAAATATTTTGTTTATTTCCACTTTTTACGCGCTTTTCGTATAAAATCGTGTCAAACTAAGCTTACGTACGACCAGCCTGGTCACAGAGCAGATAAACCTCTTTCATCTATTCTGTGTGCTGGTCAGAAGCACAGAACACTTTTTGGTCAAAAGGCCTAGACAAGATCCCTTCGGATAATTGCTATCGCTAAGCGGAAAATGATTGGGATTTGACATAAGCCCTCGTAAGACTTTCTAGCGCAAATGTCAAATCTAAGCGTTTTCTATTTAACGATAGCGTAAAACTGGAAGGTTACATTAACCTGTTAAGCCACAGACTCTAGACACAATTGGTTTTTGATTGTCACGAAACTCCCGGAAGTCAAATGCGGCTTGACAAATTTAAGACACCTACGTTACGTTCACCATTTGAAAGGATCTAGTAGTTCCAGTCACTCATAAAGCTTTTCACTTACCTACTCTTTTATTCGACAATAAAGTTCTGTTGCATTCCCATAAAGTCCGTGACAAAGTCTAGAATGTTCTATTGTCCAGAACAAACGATCCTTAAACGAATAAAAATGACAGACATTATTTAGGAAGCACCTATCTATTTTATTGAAGAACTGCACTAAGTTCTCGTTCGGTACAGACAGACAGATCCGGCAATAAAGTTAGTTTATATTCCCTTATTTGCTGACCGTAATCCCCTGTATTTGAATATTGACTTGCCAAGATTGTACCGTCTACAGCACGTTATATGTCACACTAGCGTTGCGAAAGTGGCTTCTATTATCACGGAATAAGATTGATCTGAAATTGAAAGTGTATCGCCTAATGTGGCGTCCACTGTAGCTTGAACTTGATTTTGTGTTTCACGTATTTACAAAGACGTGATGTAGTTGGAAGTAAAATACTTTGTGGATATTTATTTTCTGTTTACAAAGGACGTGGGTAGTATGTAAATAATATTATCTTTTAAGCAATTATCACATAGATTTTCCATTTTATTTACTGTGGTAACTGCGAAGTTAATTCAGCGGCTATAGAGCCGAGAGTTCCCCATTAATTCTAAGAGCTTCGGCCACCAGAAATCAGGTGGAGTTAGGTGCAGCAATGCTTAAAGCGTTTTTACAATCAAGTTAATTCAAAATATGTTCTATTATATTCAAAAATATTATTATCTATTATAAAAATATCTAAAAATATAAATAGTCTCAGAAAATAGTTTGTGGCTTCACGCAGTTTTTTTTTCAATACAACTATAACAAATAAGCTGACGGCGCACCTGGTGGTAAGCGGTTACCACCGCCTAAAGACACCTGCAATAACAAGAAAAAATCACTTGATATTGCAGGTGTGTTGTTATCCTGAGGCCTAACACCAAGATATTTTTACATGCGAGAAGCGCGGGTAACCGAACATTTTTAACACTACTAGTGGTTGCTGTCGCCTTTAGACACGCTCTATGTTCTCTATGTTTCTTTTTGTATTATTTCTTGTTACTCCAGGTTGCCTAAAAAGGTTTATGAGTAGCAATAAGGCTATTTGTATTATTCTTAATTCTTAATTTATAAATGTGTGAAAAAAAAGAAGAAATAGATTTTCTATGTAGGTATCTATTGTTTTTATTTAGACCCAATTTTATTTCAATATCTGTCACATATTTTAAATATCTTTCACATCCACTTTCTGTCACATGCTTAACACATATATTATAAACTATAGTTAATAATTTTATTTACAAATTTAATTAACAGCAGTTAAGAAGTATATATACATAGACTCAACAGAACAAAAAACTGAACCAAATTCTTATTGTCTACCCAATTTACATGATAAATGCGTTGGTTAAATCAATCGGCATTGTGAGCACGGCCCATTTTTTACGACGCCACTAATTATTTTTGTTTTAAATTAGTAAGGGCCATTTATAATTCGTGTTTCGTATTCTAATTAATGAGCTGCTGCAGAACGTGGGTTGCTGTGAGAATAGGAAATTAGGAATTTTCTAAAATGTCCCGTATTTGGTACATATTGCCAACGTCTTCATCGTCCACTGCCGAACCTCCCCCTCCTCTCCTGAGGCCTCCCCCCATAGATTTAGGGCGGCCGGCCGGCCCGATACCGTGTTCTGTTTACCATTAGGGGATTTGCCATAATCACCACGCTTGGCAGGCGGGTTGGTAATCGCAGTAATTCGCCAGTACCCAGAAAACGCTGCTGCCCGTTATCTCAGGAAGATCATCCCTAAGTCGGTTCTCACGACACCCACGGGACAAGATGGGGAGGTGCTTTTCTAGCCCAGCACCACAGGAGACATTTGGCCAGTCAGTGCCGAATTCTAATTCTTACAGCTTTAACCAAAAACCCGACACTTGTTATTCAGGGTGGTGCCGTCAATACGACAATAAATTAAAACATGGGCTATGCTATTATTCATTTGATAATTTTACCACCCCATATTAGATATAACCTAACATCAAGACCTCGATTTGTATTAATATTGTGTATTTACACTGCATCACTATAAATATTGTTTTGTTTTATTTAATTTCAGTGTAGTACTAATTATAAGTCAATGTACCAAATTAAAATGTTTTCTTTTTAGCTTAACGGGGTAACTCTTGACCTTCATCTCACCTGATGGTAAGTGAAGATAAGGCCGACGATGGAAGCGAGCTACACCCGGATTCCTCAACCACAGAAACTGGCTATCTTACCACTTCTAACTGCCGGAACATAACAATGCCGTTAACATTATTGCTATGGCGACTGACTTAGGCAAGATGGTGGTAGCTAGACAGGTGAACTTAGAAAAGCCCTACCACCAACCAAACTGAACAGATAATTTCTGCCCCCACGGGAATCGAACCTTGGACCTCTAGATCTGATGCAGGTGGTCTCAAACACTAGACCACAGAGGCGGTTAAATTTATACTATACTTTATTTTGTATTTTTAACCATTCACCAAGCCTAACCTTGCTAAACAAGAAAATGATCGAGCACCGTAAAAATCTCAATACTCACCAATCATCGTGTTTTGTGGCGCAACCTTGGGGAGGCTAACTTCCAGCAGTGGACTGCAACAGGCTAATATGATGAGTCTAAAAATAGTAACTTCTTTAATTTGGAAATTTACACTTATTATTCCATTTAAAATAATCATAAAAACGTTGGTACCTACACCGCCCCGAAATATAATATATTATGAAAATCTAATGACAATTAAACGCTTCTAACAAATATGAATGGAGAAAAAAGGTTTCAGAACTGTAATGTAATAATACACCATCAAGATGGCCGCCTCTTTGATACGCTCGGACCTTTTAGCTGACTGTCACGGCGATGATGGATGACATGTGATCTCGGGCCTTTGACCTGTGAAGATGTGTTCCAGTAATAATTGTGAGCTATACAAAACTCCTCGTGTGTTTCTCCCAGCAGTGGGACGCATATAGCTTGTTGATGATGATGATACAAAATGTAAGGGGAACGCTCTCGAAAACAAAGGTGGATGGCAGTGCTGGTGATTTTGAACGTCATTTGTTTCATATGTTTTTGTTAGAGGAACAGTCGAATTTATTTCGCGATTTCTAATTCTTTTGCCACCGAGACCCTACTGTCCCATCGGTAGGCACTTGTAAATTAAATAATGTAATGATATTTCCATCCTTCCATCCTATTAACAACAATCTAAGTTTTTTTCCAAAAAAATCAGACCAAATATGACGTTTTCCAACTAGAACTAAACATAACCTCTTATTACCGACCAAAGAGTAATGTAAGTCTATGTTACCGACTTCTAAATTAAAAATACACAGCTCAAGCCCAAATGTAATGGCAGTTAAAATCTATAATAAATTACCTGACAAATTAAAATCAGAAAAGCAAGACAGAATTTTCTTTAATCAAATAAAAATACAATTACTGAATAAATGTTATTACAATATTGACGAGTTTTTAACGATAAAAAAATGTAAGCCATGCATAAAATAAATTAAATACCTACTTATTTACTGATCGGCGATAAATTAATTGACATTATGAATTGGCAATTTGAACTGACATTTTTAATTGACATTTTAACTCACTAGTGACATATATTCAAATTTCTCTGAATATTTGACGAAACAAATATTATTCTTCTTATATTGACATGTTGTAGTAGATTATTTCAATTATTGTTTTTTAAGACTTAAAATTGTTAATTTTTAAGACTTAAAATTTAATTAATATATGAAATTTTGAATGAATATTGCGGTACCTTTATAGGGTTCATGTTTGACACTATTCAGTTTTACCATCATTGAATTGAATTGAATTGAGATCGACCATAGCGACAGTTGTTTTGTTTTCGTTATCGAATCCAAACCACTCCAAACCACTACGTTTCCGAGATTTTCTCGGTAACTTGATACTAACCGTGTATGTATGTATGGAGATATGTTATGACATTGCCCCTACAAACCACAATATCAACATACTAGATTCTTCTAGGCTAGTAGCAATTTATAACTACTTTATAATGTAGATATTTGGCCCACGACTATCCCATGAGCTTTCATAGGATTTTTTATCATACCTACTTCACAAGAGTCAAAACTTTACAATGATTTGAAAATTGAGACAGAGCGAATTATTGGAAAATTGGTATACTTTTGTGAAACGTGGTAATAAACGTTAATTTGGTGTGAAAGACGTTGAAAATTTAATTGTGGTTACAAATATCCATCTCATAGAAGTAGCATCATTAAGAATGACATAATTATATTCGACCCGCATTACATCCGCATTTCTATGCGATAAATTTAGAAATAAAGAAAATATATCAGACTTATCTGTAGAGGCTCGACTGTTTGCCTTTCCTTTTATAGGGAGAACTCATCATCATAAAAAAACATAGGTAGGTACTTCAAAATTTGGTCCATGAAAATACCGACAAAGCGAAAAATACTGATCCGTTTCCCTGTAGTGTACAACATCTTTATTGAATCAAACGAGACATTTAGGGCTCTACTCCCCAAGAAATATGTCATGTTTTCTTCAGAAACACTCTCAATGGTAAACCAACTATCTAATCTGGGAATTTGAATCATAGGCGAAAGTACTCATAAACCTTTTAACGACTATTGCCCATTTTAGGAACACATAACAAATTGGTAGTTCTTCTTAGCTTCAACAACAACAGAACTTCGAAGGCATGGAGATCCTATATCAGAACACCTGTTTTTAAGTGGCCCTATTCTAAAATGGTTCTGTTCAAGCAAAGTTTTTTTTTTACTATTGCTGTTGGCCGCAGATGGCCTTTACAGCGTAACTGGGGTTTTAAGGAGGCGAGAACCTTGGTGAGTCCCCAAGCCTTGAGGGGCGAATTCGCCTCTGGATGATTTCTAATCGCCAGGCATCACCTCCGGGGGAGGTGTCCCGCTGACTCTTAGAGTCTCCAGGGCGCTCGAGCCGGGAGGGAACAAGCGAAGTGTGAAGAAGGACTTAAGAACAGGTTGGCTTAGGGATTCCGGACATATATAAAATGCTGATGATGATGAATACCTCTCATTAATAGTTTCACCGATAAATCTGTCTGTCTCTCTTTAGTAAATCGGTTCTTCCGTGTGACATCAAAGCTGTTAATTTGCGCGATTGAAAAAAAACAAGCACCGTCCCGTAATTGGTGAATGAAGTGTTAAATGTGTCGTCGAGGTCGTTTGATTGCTGTCCCGTTTGATGATCAGGAAGCCGCGTGTTCTTTCCTTATGGGAAGTGCAAGTAGAGCGACATTATTAATATACTTTGATTTTTGTGATATATTTTTTTCTAACGTGGAGTTTTATTTCAAGCAGGTCTTTTGTTCGATGGTAACTTAAAAAACAGTATTTTATCTGGTCACGCAAAAATACATTCTTGTCCCTTATTCTTTTGATGATTATCTGATAAAGGCCTTTGGAAATAGCGACAGCAACCCATCAAAAAACAACAGTCAAACAATTAAAAAACAATATCGAACAACGTGTATCTCAAACGATTAATAAAAAATTAATTTATGACTCGTAAAGTCCAGCAAAAAGTATTTCTATGAAATCAAATAGGTTAACTTAAAAACATTGAAATACAAAGTGTTTCCAGAAACTACTTGAACAAAATTAAGCATTGACTCCAAATGTACCTTTGTGGTATACTTACCTACTACTAATTGAATAATTTATCACCTTCGAAGTGTTTCAATCGGTTTTTATTTTCATTTATCATGGTCAAAATCAACAAATTTGTCTGAGGGCCAACTCTGGAATCTCAAAAAAAACAATAATAAGCTATAGCAGCCATCAGTTTTTAATTTTGAATAAAAAATACACATCTGTAACACTAGACAGTGAATTTGTACGTGGGTATCTTCTTTCTCGCCGTTCTCAACTAGAATAGTGTAGAGCTCCCTCCGCCGATTTTGTGTGCCGCCTGCATCCAATTGGATCCCGCCACCCTCTTCTCGTCTTTCCACCGCTGGTCTATTCTAAAAATCCAAGCTAAGCTAAATAGAAATGTGTTACAAAAAGACCGAAACACACACATGAGTATTTATTTACATAATAACGCCACAAACCGAGTTAAAATAAAATAAAATCTTCGTTTCTATAACAGATAATATTTTGTATTGTTTAACAAATAAAGTTTTCTATATCCTAGTAATCATATGCAACCAATTTTCGAGTTTAATCATCGACCCTGAAATACAATTTGTGCATGCAATTAGAAAGCTGGTGGTTAATCTTCTTAAACCGCAATTGTAAATGCTGACTTACAGTTAACCTAAAACGCCAGTACCTATGTCAAAATTATAAACACTTGCCAAAGAACATAATAGTAACAAACAATTGCAAATAATAAAGTCAAACTACACCTTTTTTGTAAGTGAATCTATAAATAAATAAATAAAACTGATGCCGTCACTGTCTTTCTTTTAACAAATATAAGTGACAGCTGACAGCATCAGTTTTTAGTCCGCGTTTTATATTATGGGGGAAAGAGTTAAAAAAAGTTATAAATGTCAATAAATGCTATTCATATAGTGATCAATCAATGAAACAGAATTAAATTATAAAGATTAGTTAAATATTATTTCTTATTTAAAATAGAGATTCCCTACGAAATAGTCCTAACAGTTTACCCTACCTGTGTGAGATAAAAACTCTTTGTATGTTTCCTAATTTAAATATGATCTAAAAATTATTTAGTCTAGCCTGACTTGCATGTAAAATCTAATTAGAATCGGTTGGTTCGATTCCATCTTCGACTTGAAATTTGTATGAAAAACCCTGCGGTAACCGCGGCCTTACTTGCAAAACGCCTAGCACATTTTAATATGCACTCATTGGAAATTCATTGTGAGTGATCTATGTACTCTCCCTCATTGCCAACGGATCTTATGACGGTAGCTTGCTGTTGAAGCTGCATTTCGCGGTGCCGACTCGGTCTGTGCGTAATCCTAAACTGTTTTATATGCCATTGTCAAAGAATAATGTATCAAAAAATTATCCTATATGCAGAATGTGTCATTACTATAATGAAATATGTTCGGAATGCGATATATTTAACGATAGTCCTCAGGTGTTTAGGAGGGCTATCACTTCAATCACTTCATAACGCATAGGGTAGTTAAAGATAGTATTAGTTATTAAAGGTTAAGTATTTTATTGTTTACTGTCAAAGTACTTATTTGAATGTTGTGCACTTTTGTAACTGGACCTCAGGTTCACCTTCAGTCTTTCAGCTACTTTTATTTGTACAATTGTTTCAACCTGTTGTCTGTAATTGTGCCTATGAATAAAAAATAAAATAAAATAAATAAAGAGACCTGAGATAGATGATCGGACATTATAAACTCATAAAAAGTGCTCATAGTGTTGCGTTATACCAGATGTAAGTACTAAACGTAACGAAAGCCTCCAAGCATTGTATTAATTGTTGTTGAGGTTGAAAAGTAAAAGTTGTGGTATGAGAAATTTACAAAATCAATCATTGTCATTTTAAGAAAGTGGGACTTACCAAAGTATACCAATCGTACATACAATAATAACTTTAAGCATCATATTATTTTCCACACGAGAATTAGAGCGTCCGACTTAAACAACTCCACCATAAATATGGCAAACAACGGGCTTAGGTAGGTTCTAGATGATGTTTGACACTATTCACTTTTACCATCATTGTATACAACATGAGAGCAATAAATGATTGAATTGAATTGAATGGCCCGTATATAGAGTCGTCTGGGTAGGTACCACCACCTTTCTTATTTCTACCGTGAAACAGTTCGCTGTGTTTCAGATTGAAAAGCAAGGTAGCCAGAGTACTTACTAAGCATTTCGTCTTAGGCCTCAGGATGATAGCTCACCCGAAATATTTCCTTGTTATTGCGGGTGTCTATAGGTGGCGGTTACACTTACCGTGGGCCGTCTGCGTGTCATTTAGTTGTATAAAAAAAACAATAGCAGCAACGTCCCACAGCTAGGCCCTGGCCTTTCTAGTTCCTACGTGAAAGAAACAGTATCAACAAATACAAGGCGATATATTTCAAAAATCGTCGCTGAAAGATCTTATGGATCTGCCGTCCATGCCTAGTAATTGGGATGTTGCCTAAGTTTGAATTAGGAGATATTTTTCACAAATTCGAAAAATATACGCTACTGTAACCCATAAAAACAATTCAAACTTAAAAGATATGGAATATTGTTGAAGTTGTACTGTTTTGAAAATTAAAGAATGGTGATTTTTTTTTTCAAAATTTATCAAAAATGTTAATGACATTAGATTGTTGAGATCAATTTAAACAACTATTATTATGACAACTATCAATAAAAACCTACATAATTCATAGTTGTTATCAATTTTGTCAGTATGCCCATACATTTCTTAGTAATATGGGAACATGTGACGTCACCTGTTCCGTAGATTTTCTATGGAGCGTTTTTGGGCGATGCGCCGCAACACATCAAACATACCACTATATCTGGGAAACTATTGATCTTAGACATACTATTTCTTTTGCAATATTTCTTTATGAGTTATAAACTTCTTATTTATGAAATAAAAAAAAAGTTGTCAACTACCCTAATGTACCTTTCCCTCCAATCCGAAGCACAGCGAACTGTTTTACGGCTGAAATAAGAAAGGCGGTGGTACCTACCCAGACGGCCTACTACTGAGTAAAAATAACGATACGATAGTTAGGGAACAATATTAGCTGACGGTCACCCATCTAGGTTTGACCTTAGAAAGTTATCACTAAAAAGTGTGAAAAAAATTTTTTAGACAAATATTAAAACCAATTTCAAAAAGTGAAAAGGACATAATAATTAAATTTAAGTAGGTACTCATCACCTAGAAACATATTTTTTGGAGTTGGTGCTATGTTGTTTCCAGAAATAATGGAACGTGAAGCACCGACTCCTAGAAATATGTTTCTAGGTAATGAGTACTACTTAAATTTAATTATTTTATCCTTTTGAGTTTTTTGAAGTCTGATTTAATTTTTGTTTATTAATGAAACAATTTACTTTACAATCGCGATCACTATTTAGTCTTTTTTCCTCCCATAGAGACAGTCATACATGTCTCTATAACTCGACCGAAACAACGTTTTTAAAATAAAAAATAGAATTCTTTTTCAAATAAAATTTTTATATTGATTGGGCGAGGAGCTCAGAGGCGGGTGTTTTGAGAACTCAGGTTTCGATTACAAAAACAAAGCAACTTTCGCCGATCCGATGTTCTTCCGAGATATCCCTAACTCTTTGTGGTGGCCTGCTGAGGCCAGCTGCAAGCGGTCACGCGGACGCCTACCAAGTTCTCTGTGTGGTCGCGTCGCTTGGCAGCGAGGGAGGAAGAACTGATGGTTTTTAGTGAGTATGCCAGCCAGAGAGTCTCACATAACCCAACTGTGGCCCTTTATCGCAGCTGGGTAGCTATAAAAGCTTTTCCATCAAAAAAAAAGGAGCTCAGAGGCGGGTGTTTTGAGAACTCAGGTTTCGATTACAAAAACAAAGCAACTTTCGCCACGGTCGATCTCGGGATGGGTCAATCAAAGTAATCTTGAGCTCCGTGCTTCGTCGTACATGTTAAACTGTTGGTCCCGGTTGTTACTGCAACCGCTTTAACGCACCAACCTTCATTGGGCCAGCGAGCTGGTGTTATGGTCTATCCTCCCATGCACGAAAGCCTGTGCCCAGCAGTGGGACGTATATAGACTGGTGAAGATTAGTTGTGTATAATTTAGGCGACACTGAAAAAAAATTATTTTGGATCACATCGCCAGTGGGCACATGAAACTTCTAGGAATAAAGGGAAAATTACTACTGCGAAACTTCCGCAGAAGGTCAAAAGTTCTTGACCATTTTATCAAGTTTAGCAAAATGGACACAATTCATATTGAGAAAAGAACCTAAGCTGCACTTAATAGACTTAGATGTCCTAAGTGTGAAGATGCCTTCATAAGAATAGGCTGTTTCGGTTTTGGGAACATAAAATATTATATTCCCAAAACCGAAACCGTTTTCTGAAACTCGCTACAAATAACATTCGAGAGGCATCTATTTCCAAAGCAGCAGTAAGCCAACCTCATTTTAATTCCTTCCAAATAAAAAAAAAACTCGAACGTTTTTTGCCGACCGTAGATAAATTGGGTTCGTTCGGTTCAGTAGCAATTTGTCCGTGTCCCAGGCAGGTTGTTTTGAAATAAATGTCACTTTACATTAGATTTAGTAAATGTTCGTCGAAATACAATGCTTGTACCGTTTTATAAGCGCGCTTTAGTGGGTCGACATGGCAGCTATGTTTTATGAAAGGAAACAAGATAAATAAGCTTGGATAAACGTTTGTTGGATTATATGAAGTGTGTCACACAGTATTCCTTGTCAATCTATCTGTAACTATCTCCGAAAGTTTGATACCTTTCAGACCACTTTTATTTTAAACTAGCTGCTACCCGCGGCTTCACCCGCTTGACTTTTTTTTGCAAGCAAAAAAGGCATTTAGATACATAATGCATTATTATAGAGCAAATTTGATTACCTAAAAAGGTTATAGTGAGTGTACCTTAAAAGATAGACATACACTGCCGCGGACCTTTTTTAGAACTTTTAAAGGAGAACAATTTCGTCATACGTGATTTTGCGTAATTTTAACCGTTTACGCAGCGCACGCAACGAAAACTCTGAAAAGGAATATTTTTTCCTCGTTTTTGCAACATTTTTTATTGATGCTCAGCTCCTATTGGTCGTAGCGTGATTTTATATAGCTTATATAATAACTCGATAAATGGACTATTCACCACAAAAAGATTTTATAAATTTGAATCATCAGTTCCTGAGATTAGCGCGTTCAACCAAACAAACAAACTCTTCAGCTGCTTTATAATATAAGTAAGGATATAAAAATAGACCAAAGACACTGAGTAACTTTATCGGTAAGTACCTCAATAATATTACTTTGTGGTAATACCCTATTTTACTGTTAAAAGGAAATTTTTGGCGGTTCTTCGCGGCACATGTGTTCAAAAACAAATTGTAATTTGTATAAACAAAACATAATAAATAGGTAATCATGACGACCCTCGTTAAAAATAGAAGTAAGTATCAAAAAGTATTTTCAACTCGCCTGTACCATTCTATGGAGAAATTTTGATTCTCCGTTATATTTTAATTACTTTCCAAAAAAAGGGGATATTTGGTGTATCATCGCGAAATATTTGCGACATATTTTGAGATGAAATTTATTTTCACTAGGTGGTACCTACCAATAGTTTTCGAAATATTGAGGTGGCCGATGTTGGAATTGGCAAAAATTAATTTATTCAAACTACATGATGTTAGAAGAAACGGAACGCAACGTACTAGAAAAAGCAAAAGGAAACTTGTCAACCAATCCCCACTCGATGTCGATTCATTCGTTATTTCTCGACTCTTTGAAATCACTGTCATTGTTTTCTCTCTCTTCTTTCTTCTACTGTGCTAGTAATCAGTCGTAACTCGTAATAACTTCCTAGTGAAAAGAATTGAAATGAATATAACTTAAATTTGCATTTCGTAATTCAGTATTTTATTCAGCTCCCCGAACCTATAAAAACTAACAGCCGATTCAGAACGGATGCGTTCTGGCTAGACCACTAATGCACCCATTGACCCATACAGCTCGCAAACCATAGTATGACAAAATCAGATATTTGGGCGACAAATTTCGATATAATCGTGACATTTTTTGGTGTAGTCAGTATTTAAATCTGTGTTGGTGGCCGATCCAAGATGATTCACACCATCATTAGTATAGTACTCATATGAATATTAAAAATAAACTAAATAAACATATAAACATCCATGACTCGTGAATAAATGATCATACTCATCATACAAACATTTGTCCATACCGGGATTGATACCCGCGACCCCTGACAGAGTAATCTGTATGAACTACAGACCACACGGCCAGCCGGTCATCAATTTCGTATTCGTCGTAGAGCCTGAAGACTCCGGTTAAGTGTTTTTTCAAATAAGTACTGACAGCGCTAAACAAAAGACCGATGCAAGAACTAAACATGTCCCGTATTAATTGGGTTTAGGAGAAATAAATACGACAAACGCCGTTTCAATTTTAATGTAGAATGTTCTAGAAATGCCTGCGCTTTTACAGACAGTTCAATCAACTACAGAAAACCAGAGATAAGTAACCTGTTCCTAATCGTGAAGGAGACTGTATTGTAAAACGAAAATATAAGGCACGCTTCCTATTTCACAAGATTTAGGTGGTGTTTCCCATACGATTGTGAGAAAAAATGCTTTTTTAACCTAACTATAAAAGACGCAATGTTTAGGTTATTTAGTTAGGTTTGTTTCTACGTTACTCTGGATTTGTATCAACCCTAATGAAAATAATTAAATGCCTGTATTTGAAGATTTTTTAAATCAAAGTTGCAAGAAAGTCCATTTGTAAATTTCAAGCATTTAATTTTTTTTTTGGTGATCTCTTTAATCATCCCAAAAAAATGCAAAAAGGAGGCCGGCGATAATATGTCAGTTAACCATTAATGTTGTATGAGAAAATTATCCTTTGTTTGATTATAGAAGACACACTGAAATAATATTTGCATGCAATGTTTAAAATATCTAATCGTATGCGTGTGAGTAAATTTGCAGCCGGACCAATTATTATCTTTATGTGTTAGTTCTATTTTGTCTATGTTTATTCGGATTTATATGTCAATGGGTCAGTGCAGCCATTCTCGATTTTTCGTTACTCATATTATTCTTATCTTGTATCAAGCCATTGCCTAACCTGAAGTAAGAGAAACCTTTGATTTGGCTTCTTTTAATGCAGCAAATTGTCTAGCAAAACTTTATCTTTAATCTTTCCTGCGACTATGGATGTTCTTCTTCTTATTTATTTAATGGCTTCTCGTTATTACTAATTTTACCAATGTCAAGTAAAACTAATTTGCAAATAACTTGCGGCAACGTTGTACGGTGATTGGACAAGACGAATTCGTTTTCCGAAGAAAACGTGGACGTCCGCCGGCCCGATAAAACAAAATGGATGCTGTCAGATGGCTGTGAATGCGCACAACCTGTCGATTTCACAGTCAGCCGACAACAACCGAGTATGGATCTATCGAACAACAAAATTTGACTTTTGAACTCGACGTAGATGACGGTTTTCATCAAACAAACTTAGACGTAAGAACTTAACAGAACACCTTTTGTCAATATGAATCGTCAAATTTTGTTTACCGTGAGATCCATGCTCGCACTGCTTATTCTTTAGGGGAAGCCTTTGTCTTTGAATGTGGACATTTTTATAAATCAGGTTCTGAGAAGATTAAGCAAGAAAATCAACTCTTCAGCAGCTCTCTTAAGAGCGGTAGTGCGAAGTGGTATTTAGAAGAATCATCTTACAGAAGATCGCAGCTATTTAATACACTATGTAGAATTGTGTTTGTGCGGTAAGTTATGAGAGTCGAATAAGAAAGCGTTATGTCGGGAAGCTTTTTAAAATACAAACAGTTAAGAAGTGTAGACATTTCCCCGAAATTAATTGAAATTTTATTTGCAGTCTAATAACAGCACAGTACACACGACAGCACGTCAAATGTAACAGTTCCACTACGAAATCCGCCTCTATTACTAACACAGTAAGGGCTTACGCTTGATGTGCTGTTGACGGTGTGACGGAAAGTCACGTGACTGTTATTGCGTTGCTTGGTGATTGTGTACGCACGGCTAGGAGGTTGAGGTTTTCGGTGTTAGTTTTATTATTGTTTTGTATTTATTTTGTCATATTATTATATCAAAATCATCATTACCATCATCATCATCATCAGCCCATAACAATCCACTACTGGACATAGGCCTCTCCATACGAACGCCACTTGGCTCGATCCAGAGCTAGCTTCATCCAGTTGCCGCCAGCAACAGAATAGATGATATCAGAATATCTTCCTTTTATTGAGCTATCGTTCTTTATCCCACATACAGTCCATTGCTTTCAGACGGTACAAAATTAGGTTACTGTCACAATTATATTGGGTCTTAAGTAATCATCATTATCATGATGATGGGTCATGGTAATTTACAATTTTTAATAGTATAACTCCACACTAGAAACTCCCTGTGTCGTGGAGACTAGTCTTCTAGTATGTTTGTGCATGTGTTTTGATGTGCGGATGTATGTGGTGTGTGTATGTTATTCCGTGTGTACCAATAATAGGATAAACATTAATAGTTAATTTAGAAATAACAATAATATTGGAAATTTATTAATTGGAAAAATCAACTGCTCTAAAGCACAGAATAATAACAGTATCTAAAGTTTCTAAGATTCTGATTGAGGATTTTAAACACTCTTTGCAGCGAAATTAAGTCCATTTTCTCTTAATATTCTATTACACTGTCAATAAGTAGCTCGATCACTGAAGAATTCCAACAAATCCAATCTAAGTGGATCCCGATTCTCGACTACAGAAGCAATCGAAGTGGTGAAGTTAATCTTTGGAATACCTTAACAAAGTTTAAAATGATAAAACGTTCAAATGACAGTCGCGACTTCGAGCTACGAACTACGGAATCTCCACTTCTAAAGAATGTTCTGAAACTTAATAATATTTTTTAAATAGTTGTCTTTACTGTATTTATGACAGGACGTGATTTTTTGCTAGTTTTTTTTTTATATTATTCCACTGAGGTGGCAATCAAGCATACGGCGCACCTGATAGTAAGCGGTTATCGTAGCCTGTGGACGCTTGCAAAATTAGGGGTATCACTAGCGCGTTATCGACCCTGTAAAACTTTTTCAAGCCCTCTTTGAAGAACCCTATGCTGTACTCGTTCAAGAAAACCTCTACAGGGAGATCATTCCAACCTCAGCGTACGCGGGAGAAAGTTTCTCTGAAACCGCACAGTACGAGACCATGTTTATTCCAACGTGTGAGGATGAATTCCCTGCCGATGGCGAGAGATGCAATGGTAGACAGAGGCTGTGGGCATGAGATGTTGATGTTCTAGTTGAGATGTTTTATAAATCAACAGCATCTTTTATCATTGAATCATCATAACATAGCTTTTAGAGCATATTAAGATGCGATTGAATCGCTTTAATTAAAGTGTTTAATTATAGGCCTTTTTACTAACTTTATTAGCTTGCAATGTATGTAACTATGTTTGTTCGGGAGGAATCTTGAAACTCAATTTCGAAACAGATATCTTCAACCGATTGAGCTGAAATTTTGTATACAAGTTTAGTCTGTATGGCAATGCATGGTTAGCTGTGTGACGTCCTTATAAATCCAATATGGCGGAACACTGAAGATTTTTAATGCACTCCTACATTAGTGGTTATCAAAAGAAAGGTCTTGCTGAGAATAACTCGAAAATTAAAGTGACGTCACTCTTAAGTTAAAGTGTTGTCGTCGTCCAATATGACTTCTACAGCTGGCGGACTAAGTTTTTTAGGCTTTTCTGCAATACGCGTATCAAATTGCCAGTTTTTTTCAGTAAAAATAAATTAAAAGTAATTTTAAAAAACTAACATTTATTTAATTGCACTAAAAATAATAAAATAAACTTTTCCTTACAAACTTTAACTATCAAGTTATGACGTCATTACACAATTTATATGATAAAAAGCTTGTCGCGAGACCTGTGCAGATAAACAAGAAATTTAATACCTTTATCTCATTGATTGTAATTTTAGAAAAAATCAAACTAACAAATTACGACTTCTTAAATCTCGTGACAAGCTTTCATATCATCTAAATGACGTTATAAGTTGAGTGAAAAAGTTTTCAAGAAAAAGTTTATTTCATTCATTTTTTAACCCATTTAAATAAAAACTTGTTTTTAAAAAAGTTTTTTACAAATTGTAACATCTATATGACCTGTTTGTATTGAACCGCTGATTATTATTTAGCGATTTTAATTATTTTTTTAACAAGTCGTGCTTAGGGTGACCAGCACTGCCACCTACTTTCTTCGTTTTCGAGAGCGTCCCCTTACACCCCGTCATTCAATTCACACATAATGTGAAAATGAAATGTAAGACAATAACATATTTCGTATTTTTACCATGAAATTCGAGATAATAATAAACTATCTTGGCCATTCTCAGACTCTACATAGAGACTGCGATTACATCTCTCATGGCTGATGAGAACCCTTAAAGCATTAATAGGTACCACATTTACATGTCGACTAGTTTGTTTTTAGGAAGATATAAATGTGACGTCATATAGATGACGTAATGTTCACATGTTATACATGGTGGTGATGACAACACAACAGTAAATTTAACGTCGAATAATTATTAATATTATTCAATTATATTCAATAGTTTAGCCACAGGGTAAGTTTTTTCATTTTAAACATTTTCTACATACTGTACCTGGTAAGACATTATCACTGCCAAGACTTTTAATTGTATTCAACGTTGTCAAACCTAAACAAAATTAGTTTTTAAGTTCACGCAAATCAAAACAAAGTATACCTTACGCGTAAACCATAAAAATCATAGCGCTGCGCATTAATTAATGCGCTGTAGCCGCTGGGTTAGTGACCCGATATTTATAAATGGTGTTCCTGTTTATTTCCATTTCTGAGTAACCTATCTAGTTTGTGTGAAAAATCATTGTTTATATTGATTCTAGAATTTTATTGATAGGTAGAGTCATCATTATGTCAGGCAGTGGCGTCAATAAATTGAAAAATGGGGTAATATAGTTCATAGAAATGGTTTGCCACTTTCGAAAACATCAACAGAATCGGATTGTTTATTTCTAATATTTTCGACTTGAACGTTTGTATGAAAACCCGTGCGACGTAAACGATCATAACTCGCGTTGAATTAGATATTACGTATGTATATTCAAATTCAAAGTGCAAATCATTATATCTTATGTTAAATAATTTAAGTAACTTACATGTGTAGTAAAAACTGTTAATGTAAGTGAATCTATAAATAAATAAATAAATTTATTCATCATAAAATAAAGTTACTAAATTAACTTAACAATCATTTTACGAATTAAGTGGAATAAATAGAATAAACGTGGCTCTACCACTGATTCGGAAATTTAGGAGAGCCTTTACTGAGAAAAACCAACAAGAAGAGATTCTTGTTGGTTTTTCTCAGTAAAGGCTCTCCCATATTTCTGCTGTCATATATATATTTTTTTTAATACAACTAGATGACAAATAAGCTGACGGCCCACCTGGTGGTAAGCCACCTATAGACACCTGCAATAACAAGGAAAAGCACTTGATATTGCAGGTGCGTTGTCATCCTAAGGCCTAAGATGAAATGCCGTCCATGCCCAGTAATTACACTGGCTACCTTTCCTTTCAATCCGAAACACAGCGAACTGTTTCACTGCTGAAATAAGAAAGGCGGTGGTACCTACCCAGGCGATCATACATATGGGTCTACCACCTAGTGGTCATATTTCTCTATCTTATTATTTAACATTAATTTTGTATACCCGACGTTTGGATATGTACTTTACAGTGATCGTAGTCGCGAGACAGAAGGTGTCAGTAAATTGGCTACCGTCACGTTGTGTTAAATTCTGTATTAGGTTCTTTTTTATTTTTTAAAACTCGCGTAACATTCTAGGAATGCTACTTTATATTACGATTGTGCTTTACGTCAGCTAATCTAATAAATAATATTTTATTTTACGCGGGTGCTTATGTTTCTCTTGTATTATTACTAAAGTGAGATTTTAGGAAATTATGTATTTTGAAAATTAGGTATTCGTATTAAACTGATAATTTTTTGTTAATTATTTCTGGCCCTATACATAATATACATACGAATATCTAATAATAGGAACACTTGGGTATAAAATGGTTGCTTTATAAAAGTTTGTTAAATTGTAGTTTTGGACAATATGACAATGAATATTGAAGTTCCTATATTTATCGTTGTATTTAATTTTCAGAATAAATTCTTTTCGAGCTCTGTCGTAAATTTAATAACAGTAAAAATTTAATTCGTAATCAACAAAAATAACATAAAGAATCACAGAATATAAATTATTCGAAAATACATAAATTCTTATTGGGGTCTCATAAAAGAGGTATAAATCAACAGATCAACGGCGAAACAGAGAGAGAGTTTCATTTGCTATCTATGAAAACATTCAAATGAATTTCAACAATTTATTATCGTTCGAATCAATATTGAAGTGTACCTGCCTACTCCAATCATTCAACAGGAACGTCAAATGAATTTGTTCTGTTTGCATTGATGTTTGATAACTTTTGTTACCTATATACATTATTATATACTAGCTGTAGCTCCAATCAGTCTTCTTAGAAAGTCTTACATATTCCTGGTTAAGTTAGTTATTATGTCATTTGTGAAGTGACCAATAAATGATATTATTATTATTTACATATTTTTTATAAAAATCTCCTTTTGGCGTTTTAAATCACAGGCGCGGGAACAATAATTATTATTGGTCAAGCGAAAATGATTTTATTTTGGTATTTACTGCGACGGAAGAAATTTTCAGACGATTCTGTACGTATTTAGTATGACAGAGATCTGAGAATATAAGTAAGTGGAGGAATAAGTAGGGAGAGTAGTCAGACTGATGTATTATTATTATTTAGAAGTTTAAATATCTCAGCTTTTTACAGCTGGTTTAAACTGCACCTACGGGCTTTTGTCAAGTAAAAACATTGTGTTATGAGTAATATGATAGATTTTATTATTATAATAATAATAATTATTATTATTGTTATAATTTTTAGCTATCTCTGTGGTTAGTTTTTTAATAAGAAGTAGAAATTTTCTCTATCTCTGTTTGGTTGGTGGTAGGACTTTTCTAAATCTAAGTCCACCTGGCTAGCTACCACAAGTCTGCCGCCATAACAATAATGTTAAGAGCAGTTGGAGGTAAGATAGACACTAACTGTGGTTGAGGAATCCGGCTGTAGCTCGCTGCCATCTTCAATTCTTCAGCCTTATCACCATCAGGTGAAATGAATCTCAAGAGCTATTATACCCTTTTTAGAATTTTAAAAAATATTTGCTGTAGCTCATCTACGAAAATGCGTTTCGGAATTCGCTAGAGAAAAACCCACCAATTTCATATAACGCTGTATACACATTGCTAAGACGTTTTCATAAAAAAACGCTTTCGACGAGATTATAGCATACTTTACGAGCCGAGCTGTTGGCAGCCTATTATAGGGCACCACGCAAAAGTCATGACATACACAAAAAATGCTTTTACTGTCAATTATTTCTGGATGAACGAGGTCGTAAACTATATTTTTTTCCTCTAAAAAATTCTTTGGGGTTTTATTTATTTATGAATTGTTCTGGTTAAGAGTCAACTTACGGTCAGTAAATACGACTTTTTGATTTCTCTTTGTAGGTATTTAAAAACCTAGACGTTACTTTTTAGGTCCCCCTGATATAAGGCGAGTGCTCTCAATTTGACGTTTATTAATAAATAATTTTGACTTTGACATTCATCATCACCAGCCTATATACATCTCACCGCTGAGCACAGGCCTTTCTTTTTGAGTTTGGGCCATAACACCACCACGCTGCTCGGTGACGGGTTTGGTGCTTGGTGGGTTAAAGCGGTTGCAGTAACAACCGGAACCAACTGCTTAACGTGCTTTCCGAAGCACGGAGGACTTGGAGAAAAACAAATTTTGATTGACCCATCCTGGGATCGACCATGGCGAAAGTTGGTTTGTTTCTGTAATCTAAACCAGAACGTTCAAACCACAACGCTACAGAGTCTCCTAAAATTACCAAATGTTGCTTGACAACTAAACTGCGGTGGGTCTATCTCAATCTGTGAGGAGAATATTGAAAGTAGGGGCCCAGCTGTCTAGCATTTGAGTATTCGACAGTTAGAGTCGAGTATGATTGACATTTTGTAACCCTAATTGTCATTTTAATTTTAATAAGCAACTTTCAATGTCACTTCATCAATCAATAGTACATACTTCTTCAAACATCGTCGACTTTCTTAAATCTCATCAGTATGGCAGTGTACTACTACACTGTTACAGTGTACTGTAAAAGATACTTGAAGCTTTAAAAAGCTTCAAGTGCTCTTGGATGCACTTAAAATAATTTAAATGACATTCTAATATAAGCAAGCACGTACTTACATAAAAATGAGGTTGGTACACCTTCGGATTCCAGACACAATTGATTTTTCAATCGTCGTAGCCCTCCGGAGGAAAACGCCGCTTGACAGATTAATGCATTTTCAGTGGATAGGCGGTAAGGAAACTTATTGAATAGAAAGGTTCGATTCTTAAAAACTCTATGCTAGCGGATAAAATTTACTTTAAACAAAAACCTTTCCGAGCTTGTGAAGTGACAAAGTAATTTTCCACCGAGTCCCACCATGACTCGACTGTTAAAATAGCTAATTGAAAGCGACCGCATGAATTACGCCGCGGCCTATTTGTCAGCCACAGTGACGCGTGCATCGCATCGGTCGTTTACTATGCTCCCTCCGAAATTTATTGACACTTTTTCCCTCTTATTATAAAACACGGACTAAAACTGATGCCGTCACTGTCTTTCTTTTAACAAATATAAGTGACAGCATCAGTTTGAGACCAGAGCTAATTTTAGTCCGCGTTTTATAATAAGGGGGATTATGTTTTATCCACACTCACTAGGCGACTTGAACCATGTTTATACTGGTTAATTAACCCCAGATTCAAATTTGGTTGGGCTCAATTTTGTCGAGGGATGTTTTTTTACAATATTTTTTACTCGAAGTACGAAATTGCGCAGGATGAGTCGAGACTGAAAATTAGACTACTATATGTCTTAACTAATCTGTCAATTATTAATTTACAAAAACACAGGTCCACAGTTGAAATGACCCGGGAGACGCAGCGTTGGTAGGCCCCCGACAAGGTGGACCCACGATCTGGTGACGGTCGCGGGAAGCCGGATGTTGCAGGACCTATTGATTTGGAGATCCGTGGGGGAGGCCTATGCCCAACAGTGGGCGTCTGTCAGCTGAAATGATGATGATGATGATTTAGACATTGTTGGCACGTTCGCTCATAACTTGAAAATAGGAACTAGAATAAAGATGTAAATAAATAATAAGTCCTCGGTAACTTATTGATTGACACAATCACCTAGATCGCGAATACAGCTTTGCTGTGTTAACGGTAGGTTAAAGCCTGTGGACTGTATATAGCAGCATAGTAGAAAGGAGTGGAAACGCAGGAAACCACGTCCTCACAAGACACCAGTATATTGACAGCTATCAAAAAACAGACTATGTAAACAAACAAAAATAACAAATCAAAATCGGTCCATTCGTTTCGGTGTTTTAATGCCACAGACAGAAACACAGACGATAGACACGACAAACTTATAGCACCCCTCTTTTTGCGTCGGGGGTTAAAAAACAAGAAACTGACAAACTATGTACTGCAAAAAGATAAAAACAACTAAAAAGACGCTGATTATATAGCTAGGACCAACAAGCTGAAATCTACAAAGCAAGTTAGTAGTTAGTAGTCATTATTAATAATTTTTGTTTTTTTTGCTCTACTATACTACTACTTTCTACGTTTTAATTCAAGTAGAATTTGTATATTTTATTTTTAACGGTTACCTATTGAAACGCATAACGTTTTTCGCCATAAACTGACAATTAATAATATTACTGGCCATAATAGCCACTTGCCATAAGCCATTATAGCATATGGCTGAAACCTGTAAGGCATAATCATATGAAGGCATAATTTTGACAAGCATAAGTTATGAAAGGCATAATTTTTGTTGGCCATAATATTCATAAGACAATATTCAAAAAGCATATATTTAATAAGAATAACCGGCAAAATCCCTAAACTCCCAAGGAATGACACTTATTTACCATAATTTCACCAAAAGCATAAATTTCTATGCATAAAAGATTTTTTTATAATTGATTTGATTTTGATTGCATGCATGCAGGCAAGCAAGCAGCATGCACGCAAGCAAGAAAGCAAGCATGCATGCAAGCATAATACCCAAACTCTTCTGCATGCATACAAGCATGCAAGCAGGCATGCATGTATGCAAGCATAATACCTAAACTCTTCTGCATACATGCAAGCAGGCATGCATGCGCATGCAAGCATAATACCTAAACTCTTCTGCATACATACAAGCATGCAAGCAGGCATACAGCGTGCAATAGGTTCTGCTCTGAGGGCTGCACTCCCTCCGCGCCTCCAGCTTATAAATTACACTCTAGTATTGGGCAGACTAGTACCACGGCGAAGGACCACGGCCAGTAGGGTTTAATATAATTAATTTTGTATTAATATTGATTTCTTTATTTTTACTTCGAAATTTATACACAATTTTAGCATTAAAAATACTTTCATTCTGTCGAATAAAAAAAAATACGTCGGTATAAGTAAATATGCATAGTAAAAGTAAACAATAAATTTATAGATATTTATAGATACGTTTTTAAAAGTATGGCTTTAAAAGTTTACTGAGTTATGCTTTGTAAAAGTAGCTCAAACAAAATTATGAATATGGTCATTTATGCATATTTAAAATCTGCGTTTCAAAGTATGCTTTATAAAAATATGGCAAATGAAAATATAGATTTAAGTAAGTATATGATTATGAGTTTTATTATTATGTCTTTCAACAAATCTGCGTTATTATGTTTATGCGTTATTATAACTTTGCTAAAAACTATTATGCTTTTTAATTTGTACGCCTTATGATGTATGTCAATTAAAATTATGACAATAAAAATTGCGTTTAAAAGTGTCACCATTTTTAACATTACTATTAATGTTTGAACAATATTTACTTACAAAAATATTAAAACTAGAGAAGTTTCACGTCCCGGGGCGGGGATCGAACCATCCACCATCTGCGCTACCCAGGACTTAGGACAATCGTGTAAAATTTTATTTTTTATTTTTTTTATTATGACACAAAACAGGTTACAGTTGTTAATTTACAATGTTCATAAGTAACTTATCACTAAATACCAAACTATAACCCTCGAGTATGTGTCTCTAGAAAAAATGTAATATCTACCTTAACTAAAATACATAAACATATTTTCAGAATATTCAACTTAACACTATACAAGCTTGAATTCCGATGTTTACATTCATAACTTATACAATATATATATATACTTTTATAAAATCATTTAAAAAGCTTATGAACCTTACATTTGAAGGAACTTTGATTAGGATAAAATATTCTTAATTTTTGATTTTAACATTATTATAAATGTTTGAAAAATTACTTAGTAATTAAAATAGAATAAAACTAGAAAAATTTTTCACGTCCTGAGGCAGGAATCGAACCTGCGACCTTTCGCTATCCGGGCGACTGCTCTGACCACTGAGCCACCCAGGACTTGGGATATCCATGTGAAATTCTTCTAGCCTATCTTGTATTTGCGTTTATGAGCTAACGTCCACCCTACAATGTCGAAATATTCTATTTCAACATCCGAAACGAGTATTTTTACAAATACCGACGAATCGGTTAAGTTGGGGCAGTGCTTTCAAATATTCTTAATTTTTGATTTTAACATTATTATAAATGTTTGAAAAATTACTTAGTAATTAAAATAGAATAAAACTAGAAAAATTTTTCACGTCCTGAGGCAGGAATCGAACCTGCGACCTTTCGCTATCCAGGCGACTGCTCTGACCACTGAGCCACCCAGGACTTGGGATATCCCTGTGAAATTCTTCTAGTCTATCTTGTATTTGCGTTTATGAGCTAACGTCCACCCTACAATGTCTCAGGACGTGAAAAATTTTTCTAGTTTTATTCTATTTTAATTACTAAGGATTAAATATATCAATATCTACGTTGGATTGATCGACCTCATTGTAAAGGCGACACATACGGACCACTGGATTGTAAAATGACGTATTATTACGATATACTTGTAGGGAAAACAATTTAGGGCTACGGTTTCTGTACACGGTATTAAAATATATAGAAGAGAGCAATGTCGGAGAATCAATGTGTGAGTGAATTATTTTGTGTAAATACACGAGATCACTACATTCTCTAGTGAGACCATACCAAACTTTTCCAGCCTTTCAGTGTACGAACTCAATTTACGGTGCAGACCCTGTCTATATAATATGAATCGTAGAAATTTCTTTTGAATTTTTTCCACAGTGTTAGAGTGTACTGCATAAAAGGGTGACCATATGATTGACCCGTATTCCAGATTACTTCGAACCAAGGTGTTATATAAATATATTAAGCTACTAGCATTCCTAAAATCCTTTGTAACCCTTAAAACGAATCCCAATAAGCTAGCAGCTCTATTGTATATTTTGTTATAATGCTCTTTAAAAGATAATTTATCATCGAAGGTCACACCTAGGTCTTTTGCTTGTCTCTGACATGTTAATACTTGATCATTTAGGGTATATTTAAAGCTTATTTTATTCACTTTTCTAGTGAATGAGATACTAAAGCATTTCTTAACGTTCAGTACCATTCTGTTGTTACCGCACCACTGGGAAACTGTATTTAGGTCTTTTTGCAGAATTTCAGCGTCACTCCAGTTTTCAATTTTAAATTCTTCTAGTCTATCTGTATATGAAGCTACCGTCTACCCTTCAATGTCAAGATATTCTATTTCATCACTCGAACGAAATGGGGCGTTGCGTGGGTTCGATCCCCGCCCCAGGATATGAAATTTTTCTAGTTTAGATATTTCCCCGAGTGTAATTTGTATATTTTGTGATAAAACTTTTACGTCTTTCCAGTATTGCAGTACTAAAATGAAATAAAACAAGTGGAAAACAATAACATTTACCCTTGGATATAGAGTTTCTAGGTCAATGTTAGCTTTGTCCTCGCGCAATAAGTCTGACATAACGAATCGGTATCGTTGAAGATTTACTTCCACTGCAATCTCGCTCACTCGGTTCAATGATCTTCAGGTCAATTTATGCATTGCTTCACTGTGTCTCGTGTCTCTCTTGTTTGACGTGCCATCTCGGCAATTCATTCAATAAAATGTAAAGTTTTCAGCTATTCATAATGTATTGTTTATATAGGTGGTGACGAGAATAAATTAAATAAGCTATATTAGTTCATAGAAATGGTCTGCAACTTTCAAAAATATCATAATCGTTTGATAATTTCATGATGTTTCCATGAAATAATGCAGCCAATGTTACATTATTTCATAGAAATTTTATGTAATTATCAATGAATAAGATGTATTTTCAAGTTACAAAACATTTATATGAACTAATAAGTACAGCTCGTGTTTTAATTTATTGTCATATTGTCGTCATCACCCTGTATTAGGTACTGAATAATCCATAGGTACCTACAATAATACCTATTGTAAATGGTTCCCCTTTCGTTGATCAACAGTTATTAAACAAATTCACAGATAACAAGCAACGAAATTCAAAGTTATCAGATCGCAAATCAACGTTCCATTTATTTATGTTTCACAAACTTTACATCTCATAAAGTAATTTCTTCATATATTGTCATTTAACAAAAGAACATTAGTAAATTTTTCCTAACACAAATACGTTAAACGACAAAGATCTATTGACCAATTTTTCTTTAATAATATGGTTACTTAGTCTAAAGACATTAGGCAATTTATGGTATGGCACCGCATCATTTCTTAAATTTTCATGCAAAAACATAATAATCCCAGAAAACAAAAAAAATATAAAAACATAAGAAGCGCTAGAAACGACTTATCTTTGTTAATCGAGTTCAGCGCATTTCGACTCTTGTTGGTTAGGTTAGGTTAGAACTGTGACGAACAACGCGCGAGCCGAGCGAGCGAAGCGAGCGTGCCCCGGCAGCGGCCCGCGAAGCGCCAGAAACGACTTATCTTTGTTAATCGAGTTCAGCGCATTCCGACTTGTGTTGATTGGACGCGCATTGCGTAAATTATTATATTTTGGTAATTTATAAATTAATAATATTTAGTTTTATAGGTAGGGGCGATGATGCATGAAGTACAGTTACACCAATGAATGTAAAAGGTTTATTGGGAAATATTTACAACAGATCGCCTTACTACATTAATCAGGACAGTCAGAAGATATAGGTAATATTTACAAGGCACGGAAAATAAAAGAAAACTAAATAATAATAATATGTTACACGCGACGAAAGTAATAAAATTGTTCTAACCAAAATAACAGTCCATCCGTAACCATGGCAACCAGACAGCTATGCCAAGAAGTCTATCGTCGGCCGTGCTCGCTAACTCCGGGGTGCCATAGAGGCCTACACCATGAAGGCGGGATTGCAATATAATAAGAAAATATATTTACATAAAGATTTAATGAAACATGGAAAAATGAAGTGAAATGAAATGCGGTGAAATATGTGTGAACAGGGTCCCCACATCACTCCCCTCCAGAGACCGTCACTACGGGCGATAGTAATCTGGGAAACGCACATGTCGACCAGACCGTGTGGACTTAGATGCTTTGTCACCGTCACCCGTCGATGAACCTGACTGGACCTGCGGAGTCAAGCCACTATCGTTGGAAAGTATGTAAGCTGGCTTGAGGCGATCGACAGATACAGTAACTGGTTTGCCTTTGACCAGCAACTTATAAACTTTCTCTCCTCTGCTGACCACTAGATGAGGACCAGAGTAAGCTGGAGCCAGAGATCCTCGCAACGCGTCCTCCCGGAGAAATACGTGACTGGAGGACTTAAGATCCTTGAAAACAAAGACCTTACCAGTGCTATGATGAGAGGTAGGAACAGGCTGTAACTTTTCAGCGAATATCCGTAAACGGGCAGAGAAATCAGACACATCTGTTGTACCCTGAACACTACCCTCGAAGAACTCCCCGGGTAATCTTAAGGGTTCCCCATAAACAAGTTCAGCGGACGAAGATTGCAAATCTTCCTTAAATGCGCTTCTAATCCCCAACAGAACCAACGGCAAAGATTCCGTCCAGTTTACATCAGCGTGGCATTTGATTGCAGCCTTTAACTGTCGATGGAACCTTTCCACCAAGCCGTTACATGCCGGGTGGTAAGCAGTAGTGCGACGGTGTTTGAACCCGATTATTCTGGATAGAAATTGGAATAACGCGGATTCAAATTGCCGTCCACGGTCGGTTATAATGTCAACGGGGCAACCAAACCTTGCGATCCAACCTGTTAATAATACTCGGCCTACTGTTTCTGCCGTAATGTCAGCAATGGGAATGACTTCGGGCCACCTACTGAATCGGTCTATTGCCGTCAAGCAGTAGCGAAAACCTTGTGACAACGGTAATGGGCCGACAATGTCAATGTGTACGTACATAAAACGAGCTTGCGGTAACTGGAAAGTACCCAAAGGAGCTGCAACATGACGGCTGACTTTCGCACGTTGACAAGCTAAACAAGTTTTAGACCAAAGGCGGCAGTCTTTTCTGATCCCCGGCCACACAAAACGTGTAGACACTAACTTTGAAGTGGCATTAGCGCCAGGGTGACTTAGACCGTGCAAACAATCAAAAACCTGCTTACGCAAAGCAGAAGTTACAAAAGGCCTCGGTGAGCCAGTACCGATGTCACAATAAAGTTCGGTGGGGCTACCCGGCAATGGAACTTTCGCGAGTTGCAAGGACGTTTCGCTGTTGAGAAGTCGCAAAAGCTCTGGATCTGAGTCCTGAGACTCAGCCAACAGTTTGAAATCAACCGGACACTGCAACTCCTCGACACGGGACAAAGTATCGGCAACCACATTGCTTTTACCCGATATGTGTTGAATATCGGTCGTAAATTGTGCAATTAGATCCAGATGCCTATACTGTCGTGGTGAACAGTTGTTCTTACCCTCGCGGAAAGCGTGACACAATGGCTTGTGGTCGGTGTAGACTGTAAAATGACGAGCCTCCAACATATGCCTAAAGTACTTGATACCTTCATAAATCGCGAGTAACTCCCGATCGTAAGGCGAGTACTTCTGTTGAGAAGGGCTCAATTTTCTAGAAAAGAATGCCAAAGGTTGCCAGTACCCTTCTTTGAACTGCTGTAGTACAGCGCCCAATGCTAAATCTGATGCATCCGCGACAAGGGCGAGCTTGACTTGGCAATCGGGATGTGCTAATAAAGCTGCGTTGCAGAGACTGTCTTTGCTGAGTTGGAAGGCCGCGAGAGCATCACCAGTTAAGTCAACTGGATGAGAAGCTTTGACAGAGCCGGCGAGCAGAGCGTTAAGGGGCGCTTGAATTTTTGCGGCATTGGGTATAAACCTCCTATAAAAATTCAGCATGCCTAAAAAACGTCTAAGCTCTCTGACAGTTCTAGGCTGAGAGAAATTCCTGATAGCCTCGACCTTCGACTCCAAAGGTTTGGTTCCCGAAGCAGAGACTAGGTAGCCTAGAAAATTAACTTCAGTAACACCGAAAAGGCATTTGGAAGTATTCAAGACAACCCCGTACTTATTCAATCTTGTGAACAGCTGGTGCAAATGGACTTCGTGTTCAGCTGGAGTCTTGGAAAACACCAAAAAGTCATCTAAATAACAATAGCAGAAGTCTAAACCTCGAGTGACCTCATCTACAAACCTCTGGAACGTTTGGCCTGCGTTCCTTAGACCAAAGGTCATATATGGGAACTCAAACAAACCAAACGGAGTTGTTATTGCCGTTTTCTGTATATCAGCCTCATGAACAGGGATCTGGTTGTAGGCCTTTAAAAGATCTATGGTCGAAAAGATAGTAGAACCGGCAATACAGTGAGAAAAATCCTGTATATGTTTGATGGGATACCGGTCTGGGATCGTCCGGGAGTTGAGAAGTCGAAAATCTCCGCACGGACGCCAGCCATTATCTTTTTTAGGTACCAAGTGCAGCGGCGAAGACCAAGGGCTTTCAGATGGACGCGCAGTACCATTGCTCAGCATCAGCTCGAACTCCTGCCTAGCTATTTTGAGCTTGTCCGGGGCTAACCTGCGTGGAAAACAAGTGATTGGTGGGCCGGATGTGGTCCGAATGAAATGAACAGTGTTATGAGCATGAAAACGCGGAGTACCAGCGGGTTTGACGATTTCCGGGAATTTTGAAAGAATATCATGATAACGCGAAGTGCCAAAAGGTATTTTTACTGAACAAATGTTAGGTGAGTTAGCGATGCAAGCGGCAGAAGACAAACGAGTTGTATTGTCTATTAAACGTTTGTTATGTACATCAACCACTAGTTTGTAATGACTCAGAAAGTCAACACCAATTATCGCTTTCACGACATCAGCAACAATAAAAGACCACGGAAAGTTTCGGCGTAGTCCTAAATTCAGCTTAAGCTCCAAAAAAACCATAAGTGTCGATCACACTACCGTTGGCTGCAGATAACTGATAATCCGTCTTCGCCCGTCGTTCACGTAGCGCAGCTCGAGGGAAAACGCAAACGTCGCTCCCAGTGTCTACTAAAAATTGTAGCTTCGAGCTGTTGTCTGTGACGAATAGGCGACCATTGAAAGTTGGGCAGCCGTTCGTCGCCATTACAGACTGCCTTGACCGTTTCCCGTTTTATGGAAGTCGCATGGTTTTAAACACTTCTGAGCTTTGTCTCCGAACTTACTATGGTACCAACAAAGCGGATACCTTCGGTGATGAGATGCGGAACGTGCAGAACGTGTAGAACGGGACGATGATCGCTGACGCTCTTGGCTGCTACAACGGCTCTGAGGACGCGACTGCCTGTTCAGCTGCATCGTTAAGCTCTTGACAGCTTCTTTAAGCTCGGCAATTTCCAGAGCCATGGACTGCATGCTGTAGCCAGGTGCGGACGCGGCAGCCACTTGTAGCGCGGGCGCGACAATATCCTGCACCCTGTCTGCAAGATCGGCGAGTGCTTCCAGAGAGCTGTCCTGTTTAGATGCAATCAGTGTCTGGATATTGCTCGGAAGTCGGCTACTCCAAATCGTTCGAAGAAAATCGTCAGGAACAGATGGTCCGGCTAAGCTCTGAGGATGACGTAAAAATTGAGAAGGCTTGCGATTACCCAATTCCTCATGCATAAGTAGCTGATGAACCTTCTTCTCACGTGATGCCGACAAGCGTTTGATGAGTTCTTGCTTCAGCTTATCATACTTGCCGGTCTGCGGCGGATTGGTAATGATATCCCTAACTTCTTTCGAATACTGTGCATCCAAATTACCAATCACGTAGAAAAATTTTGTCGAGTCCGTAGTAATATTAGATATCGAAAATTGCCCCTCAATCTGAGCAAACCATATCTCAGGTTCCTCGGGCCAAAACGGAGGAACTCTAACGCCAACGCGAAAAATATCGGACGTCATCGCCGTGGAAACGTGTTCCGACTGTGTATTACAACAATTCGTCGGCGCCGTATGTGCTCCGCCATTGTCTGACGCTACCGCTTTAGCCGAATCGCTATCGCTCATGTTAAAAGTAAGGTGGTAAGTACTTGCGGTTTAGATGCCAATATCTCCTGTAAGCGCCTTCAGTCGGGGTCACCAGTTATAGGTAGGGGCGATGATGCATGAAGTACAGTTACACCAATGAATGTAAAAGGTTTATTGGGAAATATTTACAACAGATCGCCTTACTACATTAATCAGGACAGTCAGAAGATATAGGTAATATTTACAAGGCACGGAAAATAAAAGAAAACTAAATAATAATAATATGTTACACGCGACGAAAGTAATAAAATTGTTCTAACCAAAATAACAGTCCATCCGTAACCATGGCAACCAGACAGCTATGCCAAGAAGTCTATCGTCGGCCGTGCTCGCTAACTCCGGGGTGTTATAGAGGCCTACACCATGAAGGCGGGATTGCAATATAATAAGAAAATATATTTACATAAAGATTTAATGAAACATGGAAAAATGAAGTGAAATGAAATGCGGTGAAATATGTGTGAACAGGGTCCCCACAGTTTGAAAAATAGGCACCACAGGTTATTTCAGCCGTGAAACAGTTCACTGTGTTTCGGATTAAAGGGAAAGGTAGCCAATGTAATTTCTGGGCATGGAAGGCATTTCATCTTAGGCCTCAGGATGACAACGCACCTGTAATATCAAGTGTCAGGTGTCTATAGGCGGCGGTAACTGCTAACCACCAGGTGGGCCGTCAGCTTGTTTGTCATCTAGTGGTATAAAAAAATAGCAGAATGATATTTAGTCAAACAAATTATTTGCCAAATATTATTTTTGGTTTTTGTAACTTGTTGACATGTCATATGTCTTTTAAAAATTTAATAAATAATGCATTTTTGGAAAGCCTGCTTGTCATATGCATATTTGCGTTTTGATATCCTTGTTAAAGTATTACTTTGCGTAATGAAACATTGACAAATGTTGCTTGTGAAATAGTAATTTGCTAATGAATTGTGTGTGAGACGTTAGAGTACCATTGTAAATGCAGTAAGTAACTCTGCCATTTTATAAGAAATTTTTGCATGACTCGCAGGGTCGTCCGGGTAGGTCCGGGTAGGTAGCCTTTCTGTATTCGGCCTACAGCAGTAGATACACTGGGTTGATGGGAACGGTAGCCAGTGTAATTACTGGGCATTGAAGGCATTTCATCTCAGGTCTCAGGATGACAACGCACCTGCAATATCAAGAAATTGTTCCCTTGTTATTGCAGATGTCCTACCTACTTCTCCTCGCTATTTTCAATACACTTTCTCCTTCCGTTCGTCAACATTAAGCCGTACCATGCGTAACTCTTCAACTCTAATTTTAGACATTCCGCTGCATTTCACTGATTTTCTATCCTACTCTTTTTCTGTGCACGCTGTCCGGCTGTGGAACTCTCTACCTAATATCCTCATTAGGAAAGCCCGGTAATTGGAGTCCTTCAAGATCCAAGTTGAGAATCGCGTTGAGAACTCAAGTTCTTAGTTGTTCGTATTGTATATTGTCTCATTTCTTTCGTTTTAAATATGCAAAACTTCATTCCTATATAGTTTATTTACATTTTGTATGTGTAGGTATATTTATTTTATTAATTTATATTTTTTAATATTTACATCTTTCTTGCACCCACTGTCTTTTTTCCTTCTGTAGTATATCCTGTCACTCCTGGTTGAAGAGCTGAAGAAGCTGGAAGAGATTGGTCTCGCACCCGATCGGCCCGCATCTTTCACCCCCATGCTGCTTAGCAATAAGGCCGCCAATTGTATTGTTTTATTGCTATTTTTTATTATGTCTGTGTCCTGATGTGCAATAAATTTTTTGATTGGTGACGATAGCCACTTACCACCAGATCGGCCGTTAGTTTGCTTGTCATCTAGTTGTATGAAAAAGAATTTCGTACCCCAATTATCTATCTGGAGTTTTCTGAGAACAATAGATTGCGTACCATGACTTGTGATTACACTGACTTTCTTTCCCTTCACGACAAAATACAGCTCATCTTGGTTGACCTTTCCTGACATATTTAACTTCAGATACACACGAAAAAATATACATATAGAAGAAAAAATTCAAGGACACAATGACCCAACCAACAAAATCACAGCTATATTGGTTAAGGCCTTGCCTTTCGTAGACATCTTGAAATATCGTAATTCGAGATATTTATTGACAATATGCTTTTCGGGTTCATTCAATATTATGTCTTTCAAGTTTCTCTGTCTCTAGTACCAGTTTAGAAAGAGAGAAAACACTGATATTCACACATTTTTTGTGATCAAGTAAAAACGCTCGTCATACTGTCTATCACTCAATGAAAATTCCCAAACGGAAATTATATTTTCCTATAAAGACCTTGTGAACGTTGAGATGGAATGAAACGAAATCTTCATTTCCTCACCGCTGACTCTTGATTTTATCTTTTAAAGGGTTTTTTTAGCTAGGGTCACTCTCACAGCTCCTTGAATGAAAACATTTACTAATACAAAGCATTGAAATTAAAATAAAATCCGACTTCAAAACACCAAAAAGGATTAAATAATTAAAATCAAGTAGGTTACTTCTCCCCTAGAAACTTTATTGGAGTCGGTGCTTCACTTTCTATTGTTTCTGGAAACAACTTAGCATCAACTCCAAAAAATGTTTCTAGGGGATGAACATCTACTTAAATTTAATTATTTTATCTTATTTATTTGATAATTTCATGACATTTGAATGAAATAATATAACATTAGCAGCATTATTTCATAGAAATGTCATAAAATTATGAAATGAATAAGATGTATGTGTGATGTGTGTAAGTTGCAAAATTGTCGTCATTGTGGTATACTTTTGGCGCGATACCCGACATCATGGCCTCTAGTATTAAATAATTCCTTAATATTTTTTGGCAGACCCGTTTCAAGGAAACTTTTTCATTTAAACTTTAACGTTTAACGCTGTTAGTTAACATCTTTATACCTCGTTGGGTGTAAATTAAAGAGAAAAATATATATTTATTTTATAATTTCATGTTTACTAGAAACTGCTACAAATTCTAAGGAAATTCAACATTCAATATTTACTAATAAAGGGGAAATCTTCCAAGTGTACGTAGATTGCCAAATAATCAAACGAGTTTCTGTGCCAATCTTCTTATAAAATATATCTACTACGGTTACTTCTTTGTCACTTGCTCGTCGTCTCTTCTCATTGGCCCTAATTCTGGAGAACACATGCTAAGTCTAAATTGAAATTGAATACGGAAAGCATGGCTGTATATTGATTAGACATTTAGAAGCGTGCGTTCAATTTTCCTTAATTAACGTGATAAAATGCAGTATTTAGGCACTTGGGGAGCACCTGTGTACACGCCGTCTAAAATTGTCTATGGTTTTTTGAAATCTATCTTTTGCTATTTTTTCCTATTACATATTGCGAGAAAGAGATATGTACCAACTTATATTTAAATTTAGAGTGTGTCCAGATTTAGTCCCATTTTAAACCTGTTTTGTCGACCTATACTAATGAACTGAAATTTATTTATTCACAATGTCACCGCCATCTGGTTAAATTCGCTACTTAATTGGGTGCCTAGCCTAGCCCGTTGATTAAACGCCGGCATCCAATTAGATGCCTAACCCGATAGTTAACTGAACTAAACTCACTGTTCAACTCAAAATCGACGACACTCTTGCACAAAGTTCAACATAACGATCTTCTCTTGCAAAAATTATCAATGATAGAATTTGTGCCCAAACTGATTCAGTTTTTTGCTAGTTATCTCAAGGACCGTAGTTAGTTTGTGAGATTGGATGGGTACGAGTCCGAAAGCTACTACACGAGATCAGGAGTGAGTCAAGGAAGTACGCTGGGTCCAACGCTGTTCCTAATTATGATTAATGACTTACCTGAGACTGTGAAGGTGGCAGAGTGTCTCTTGTTTGCCGATGATCTGAAATTATATTTAGGAATAGGCAACGATGAAAACGCCAGTACTCTCCAGAGTGACATTGATTCTGTGTCACAGTGGAGTTATATTAATCGTTTACCTTTTAATAAAACAAAATGTAAGATAATTACGTTTACTTAAAAAAGGACTTTCACAAATGTTACTTATAAATTATATGACACTCAATTGGAAAGAGTGAACGACGTTAGAGATTTAGGTGTAACGTTAGATAGTAAGATGGACTTTCACAAACACGTGACAAATATATGTAAGGTAGCAAATAAGACTTTAGGTTTTATTATTAGGACCTCTTCCGAGTTCAATAATATGTCGATGGCTAGTGTATTATACAATGCATACGTGCGCAGTAAACTTGAATATGGAGCTATTATCTGGGATCCTCATGAGGATAAATACTCACTTATTATTGAAAAAATCCAAAGAAAATTTTGTTTGTGTTGGGCATGATAGGTCTTGAAACGCTAGCATTGCGAAGGAAAATCCTTCTCGCAGTGCATTACCTTTCAATAATTTACCATAATATTGACTCCCCTAATGTACTGGAGAGAGTGTGTCTCTTGGTGCCCGCCCGAATTCCTATGGACTCATTGGGCTTGGTCGAGCCACGCCGGAAACCGCGCCTGTTACTGAGGCCTATCACTTGTACAAAACAAGCCGCACAAGCGCCTACTATACGCGCACTGTGCCTGATCAGGGACATGCTTGCTCACTACGACGATTCGGATCTGTTTGCCGAAGGATTAGGGCATCTGATTGATAGGACGCGTCGGTTTCTTGACTCGTTTAATTCTTTAGATTTTAATATATATTTAGTTTTTGTTAGTTTTAAATATTTCAATAAATTGACTTTCTTCCGGGACACTTACCGGTTGACTATAAAATAAGTAAACTTTTGACCGTATATTCTTTCTTTTTTTTTTTTGTTTTGACCAAATTTTTTTAAATATATAATGTGATTATTGTAAATGTCTTAGTAATATTAATAATAGATAATGGGTAAATTTTGTTAAATGTGTAGCATGCGAATGTGTTGGATGTCTATCTGTAAGCTCGCATGTATATTTAATAATAAATAAATAAAGCAGAGTCCGTCTTATAGCCGGCACGTTCCACCGTAAGCAAATACATGCATTAAGGCTGATCCTTTATGAAAATACCAATATCGATAACATATTGGTATCTGTAAAAAAATACCAAGTCGTTGGTAGCTCAGATCAAGTTAAAAAGTATATTTGCCAACAGATGGCGCTGTGCTCTTGCAGGCCATTTCTACATGGCCATGTTGAGTTTTTTTCTGTTAGTTATAAGTAGTTTAAGAAATCTATGTAATTTTTTTCTCCTCGAATTAGGCCGCAGTCAATAAATACTGAACAGTGTGCCTAGTTTTTTTGACGTTAGAATAGAAATCCCATGTTTAATAAATCAACCCCCAGTAGAAAACAGCCCCTGAACGGTTCAAGGGTTGAACAATCAGTAATAGCACGAGCCGTGAACAAAATCTCTTTCCACCACTTATGTCTACTTCATCATCATCATCATCGCCAGCCTATATACGTCTCACTGCTGGGCACAGGCCTTCCTACATGCGAGAAACACATGAGGAGTTTAGGCCTTAACACCACCACGCTGGCCCAATGCGGGTTAGTGGGCTGAAGCCGTTTCAGTAACAACCGGCACCACAGGCTTGACGTGCCTTCCAAGACATGGAGGAGCTTGAGATTAGAAATTATGTCTACTGTCTTTTCTGATGGAGACAAACTTTTGTCCACTCCAATTCCCAAGTGAGTTTGCCATGCTACAGGGGCATGTGTTGTTGAGTGACTTGCCGTGATTTGTATATTTTAAAAAACCTCTTTTTAATTGATACAGAATAACTTTAAAGAAGAAGCCCATGCAGGCATCAAATTGAGTGGCTAATTTAACCAGATGGCGGCGATATATCGATATCGACATGTTCTTAAAATTGTACATCCCTACTAAGCCCAACTTGTTACAACTCGCCCTAGTAATCCGCTTGTTTCGGCTGCTTGTCAAATAGTTCGTCTGTTCCCGCCTGTGGAAAGACAAATAGTTTCCGGAGATACATTTCGTGAAAATATCTTTCATTTTTGCTAATACACTATTTTGTTCCTGATAAAGTAACTCACTGATAATTCTCTCCACATATAAGACTATAGAAATGCAGAGAATCCGTCCATATTAGTATGTCAATGCGAAAATAACTCTGTTCGTCAGTTACGTTTTCACTACTAAGCCGCTGAACCGAATAAGATGAAACCAGACATAGGGTACCTTTCGGCACGCACGCATTGCACAGGCCGCCACGTCTGGGATTGCCCAAGTGACTCTGAGCAATCTCCAATGGCGCGAAACCTGGCCGTAAGGCCGGGTTGCCTGGGGGTGGGCTGTTGAAATTGCTTCGGCAGAGCCTAGGCTACCCCCGCGAAGGGCAATTAAGTTACCGGGGAGTTTTAGTGGGTATTCCTAGTGTCATTGGCGCTGGGCCCAACACACGCCCGTCGCCCAGCCAGCGGCGGGTAGGTCGGCAATCAGATTTCTCCCCGAAAATAAACTGGGTACCTTTAGCGATATAATCGCCACGCGGGCGGAGCCGTGGGCGACCACTAGTACTATTATACTCCTAATCCTAATATACTACTCATCATAGTTATTATTGACAACCGTCTGGCCGTGTGGTCTGTACCCCATACTATGAGGGGTATCCGGTTCGAATCCTGGCAGGGGGAGATGTTTGTATGATGACTATGAGCATTTGTTCACGAGTCATGTATGTGTGGGATAGACTTTTACATTTCTAGTTTATTTCTAATATTTATTCTATACATATTAATATCAATATTTGTCCATTATCTAGTATCCACAACACAAGCTCACTTTGGGCTAGAATTCCGCTAGATAATAGGTATGAGTGTATGAATATTCTTATTATTATTATTGCTCGTGAGTACATCTAGCCCAAGCAATAATGAATAATTTAATATTCATACACTGACACCTATTATCTAGCCAATGTGAGCTTGTGTTTTGGATACTAGATAGCGGAGAAATGTTGGTAATAATACTTATATAAATATTAGATATATACTAAATGAAGACTAGGTACTCGACCAGCCGGTCGTTAAATTAAAATTTTCCTTTCTATATAAATGATATTATCTTCTTTCTATCTATCCTTTTATTCAGTTGAACATTATGGCCAAAAAGTTTAATTAAAAATATGATAATGAACTCGAAAAGATGGAATCTTTTAAATTTATTCCGCCTAAAATTTTGGTGGATATTTTATATTCTCCTACTCTTTTCATTTATACTGTGACATTTCACGGGTATAATAATTAGCTATCTCGAGATTCTCGAGTCAACTGTTGTGCATAATTAAAATTTGTAATTCAATAAATCAATATGCAATTGTGCTTCGGAAGGTAGGTACGTTTAGTTTGCTATTGATTTTGTTTATCATATCTTAGTAAGCCTTACCCACGTCGCGAAACCATTTTTTTTTAATCTCAACGGGATAGCTCAATGACCTTCATCTTACCCAGATAATGAGGCCGAAGATGGAAGCGAGCTACACCCTAATTCCTCAACCAGGAGGAACTAGCTATCTTACCTCCAACTGCCGAAACACAACAATGGCCCTAATTCTGGAGAACACCATGCTAAGTCTAATTTTAGGTTCCGTCTATTTCTTTCTCTCAAAATGAATACGAAAAGGATAGCTGTCATATAAATTGACATTTAGAAAGGTGCTTTAAATTTTGGACCTTATTGAACGTGATAAAATGCAGTGTTTAGGAGGCACCTCCGTACATGCCGTCTAAAATTGTCTATGGTTTCTTTGAAATCTATCCAAATTTAATTGACAGCTCTAAACAAATTCTTGCTATCTTTTTCCTATTACATATAGCGAGAAAGAGATATACTGTACTTAAATTTAGAATTAGAGTGAGTCTTTACAATCAGGCCCATTGTTGTTATTATTATTGTTGTGTAAACGGACTTAGAAAAACCTTACCACCAACCAACCCGAGCAGAAAATTTCTGCCCCCACGGGAATTGAACCCCAGAACCCTAGATTTGAAGTAGGTGGTCTCAACCACTAAGTTAACTACAGAGGCTGAAAAACTTTTAACTTAAACGAAGGTAGTGATAATTTTTAAACATGAATTTGATTCTGGTAGCGCCTCATATTATAGATCAATAACATTTAGTAACACTACTTTGCGTTGCCTTCAAGCAGTGAGTAGGGTCGCCAGGGCTAATTGAGAAAGCGTTAGGTACTCTTGGAGCTTGTTTTTACATGTTAGGCATGAGTAGTACCCAATTAAGCTGATAAAATCTTCATCAGTCCACTTACCGTCTGACACCCGTGTGGTATAAATAAACGTCAAGTGAAAAACGACTCCATGTCTAATCCTATTCTTTAACTGTATTGTGGCAACGTCACTGCTGATATTATAGCTTCCAGGAATTAGGAACAATTAATGTTCTGTTTTCGTATTTACGGGTTGTGTGACAATTGCGAGCTGTTTACTTTATAGCTCAACTTGAACGTGGCCAGCGTGAGCAGAGGTCAAACTCACTGAATGCTGAGACGTAAATAATGATAATAGACTTTATTGACCGATGAACTCGTTAAAAGAACACGAGAACTACGCATTGCGTTTAAAAGCTTCAAATAGGGTCAAGCTGTAGATAGGATCTTTAACAACGTTCGTCGTGGTCAGATTCCTCTAAGTCGTCGAGGATACGTATAACTCCAGGCCTCCAGGTTCGGCTGCTTTCTACTCTCTCTTGAATATCCTAAACTGTACACCTAGCACAAACATTTTTAAATTGGGAATCCTAATCGTATCGTTCACGCACGTTTGAAATTTCAAACAAACGCCAGACAAAAGCTAACGTAACTCCTCGATAAGATGGAGATTCGATATTTAAAACCCTTTGAAGCCCGATAAACCAGACACAATTGAATTTTAATTGTCATGTCAACATAAGTTGCCGTCTGGGCATTGAAGGATTTAAAAGTGTTCGTGCTAGAGGTACTGATAAGAAGTCAATACTAAGGGTTCTTGGACAGTTTAGAACCTTCAAATCAGTTGTAGTAGACTGCTTGAAGAACCCAAGATAGACCTTCCTTGGTAAGAAAAACAAAAGACTGCAGACCTAATTACTGACCTAACTTACCCCCAAATGTGACATCCCAGCCGATGTATACCATATAATCCCGCAGTCATGCCAGAATATCTTCCTACTGCAGATATAGCGCAAGCTTTGCGGGTGCCAGCAACTGACTCCCTGCTGCAAGAAGACGACAATTACTTTAATTCTGTAAAAAATACAAAGCTCTCAAACCACTTAATGAATAACTCTAAATAAAGATAGAATTACTGATCTAGTAGGAGAGGTAATTGACACACATGATGACAACATCATGTTAAGTAGAGACTGTAGTCCATTTGAAAAAGCAACCGTAAGTAAGTCCTTCTTTACGCCTCACTTGAAGGAACTTGTATGTTAGGAAGAAGGTAACGTGATTTGTTTTGAAACTAAAATGTAAATATTAAATAGTTTGTTGCTCTTGTCTTTTGTAATCTGCGTCATAGTCATAACCGTAACCCATTGTAGACGCCTATTGCCTAATATTATGTTGGGCGACCATGTTACCTAAAGAATTTAAATAAATTCGCGTGATCACACTCGCTACGATGTCAACAACATATAATATACGTCAACTTGATTTATATGTTTTTCGTGTTTTTTCTTATGACTGACATGTCTTATTACCAATTCTAAATGATCAATTGAGATTGAGATGTTATTATTAGATACCCATCTTAAAAGTCTATGGAGGCCATTCTTCAGGTGGATAAGCACCTTAGTACCTTGATTTAGACGAGAATACTTTACACTGCAAAATGCTTTTATGTAATCTACTGTCTTTTTTACACAACTACATGAAAAGCAAACTGACGGCTCAACTGGTGGTAAGGGGCTACCATCGCTTGTAAACTCGTGAAATAACAAGGAAACAACACTGAGGCCTAAGATGAAATGCCTCCCATGCCCGGTAATTACACTGGCAACTTTTTCCTTCAATCCGCAACACAACAACCTGTTTTACGGCCGACATACGAGCTGACCACCTAGTAAAGGTTCTCTTGTGAGAAAAACCTTTTTTACAAACTTTTTGCTGTTTCACTATTGTGGAGAGAGAAAATAGTGTCATTGTTAACACAACAAGTAGACATATATACAGCTACTGTGCGCACGTCACACCAGGGGCCAGTCGTAAAAATCAGACATTACAGCGTGGGCTCGGCCGCAATGGGGTCAGCAGTGTTGATCCGAGCAACGACCGAAAGCTTCTGGCCATATCATACAGGACAAAATAGCTGTAAAATTTTCCGTCATTTTCCTATTCAAAGCTTTGAAACGCTCGAGTCCCGCCTGTACTGTTTCTATTCTATGGTGGTACTGTGTGATAAAACCTTCTTTCCCAAGTTTTTGAAAGAGGCAGCAGCAACAGCCTGTCCCACTGCTCTGGTTGATTCTTCTGGTATAAGAATTGATTCGTCGGTGATTCGGTTGATTCGTCTTCTGATTGTTCTGGTATAAGGGCAATTTTGACCTTCAGCTTGTACAACGATGATGAGGCAGGAACACGGGAGTAGTTTAGTGGGTAGTCTTGGTCATTAAAATCTTTGACTGAGGAGCCCCGCATAAACCTGTATTGTTCTTTCCCCACAATCCAGGGTAAGCGTAAATGCCTTTTTTCCCCCTCGAAAAGAAAAGGTGAAAGATTGTAGTTGCAATCGGGACTAATGGAAAACGGGCTTTCCGAAGCGCACATGAGCGAGAAATTACAAATTTTTCATTGACCCATCCGGTAGATCTAGGGATATTTCATAGTGAGTCAAGAACGTGCGCTGTAAAAGAGCCCCGATCAAGTACCAGTGCACTGCCTATTCAGCCTGCATAACCGACGATAGAACGGTGGCGACAGGCCATGGTATCAACCATGGCGAGCACTGCCCTCTTACCGAAGATTTCAGCTGATTTCCATTGGGCAGGCAACACGTGAGTAGTGCCACAGATATCATAATAGGGTAGTGCCAAGATACTACGAGTGTCAAGGCTACGGAAACCTTTAACTTTTATGTTAAATGCCACCTTTCACGTATAAAAAACCCACACGAGAATCACATGTAGTGGATTAGACAAAGGTATAAACAACAGTAGCCCTTTCCAAGTTAAAATGCCAACTGGTATTGTACATTAAATGAAGCAATTATCTCACAATTTAATTTAGTATTGTGTTAGGAATTTTAGCTGCTTTATTGTTAATTATTTTTAAAATAAAGAAGGGTAGTGTAAGGCTCAATCCTATTCAAAACTCTACGAAGGATTTCTCTTGGATAAAATAAAAAATATTATAAATATAAGATAAAAACCCAGGGCGCTGTGTCCAGATAGACCATCACCCATGCACGGGCCGGGGACAAAATTACTCTTCACCACTTATTAGGAGACAATATTATGTGTTTTATCTCTTTCTTTCTCTCGGACTAAGAGAGATATAAACTATTGTCCACTCCACACTGTTTTTTCAACAGGGAGTTTGCCATGCCACGGAAATGGCATGGCAAACTCCCTGTTGAGAAAAACAGGCGTCTCTTACAATCCATTCACTAGTTTCCCACACTTAAAAATCTGTTTTATCCGCCTCTGTGGTCTTGTGGATAAGACCACCTATCTCAGACCTAGAGGTACGGGGATTCCCGTGGGAGCAGAATTTTTCTGCTCAGTTTGGTTGATGGTAGTGCCCATGTAGCTACCACCATCTTACCTAAGTCAGCCGGCATAGCAAAAATGTTAACAGCATTGTTAGTTCCGCCAATTGGAGGTAAGATAATCAGTTCCTCTGTGGTTGAGGAGTCCGGGTGTAGCTCGCTTCCATCTTCGGCCTTATCATCACTTATCATCAGGTGAGATGAAGGCCAAGAGCTGCCTCGTTACGTTAATGAGCTTACTCTCCGCAGGTGGAATATAGCTAAGATCTTCCGTAATGAGGAGTTGCTTTCCCAGTCGGACGCGAAAATTCGAGTGAAAAATACCACTATGCCTTTTTTCTTAAGTTGATGCCTCTCATCAAAATGGCTTCCAATGTAAGCCAATCTCCGAACATCGAGATGGGTATTACAATTTAGTACAGTTGATATGATAAATGCTGCCATCCCGACAGGCTTGTAATAGACTGTCGCGCTAACAAATGATCAACAACTTGGTAGGTTCCCGTTGAACACACGTGTATTCGGTATTGGTCATACAATAGCCGTTTCAAACCTTCCTTCCCCGGGGTCCATCTGAAAAGCTCACCTGGGTGGACTATGGGCACTTGTTCTGACCCTTGGTACACCTGGGTGGACTACGGATACCACCGCAGACCCGTGGATCAACGGGGTGGACTACGGAAATGACGCAGAGCCTCGTAGTTGTTGCATACTTGTCATTTAAAATAATTAGTATTTTTTGTCTATGGTAATCTTTTTAAATCTCTTGTACTTTGCCTGTGTAACCTGTAAGTTGTGTCTCGAATCTCGATATAAAATAAATATGTGAATGAAGATACTAGTTATTACTCGCCATCCATCCAGCACGCTTATCTTCCAGACGATCCACGAACCCAAGCAGTATAGTCACTTGGGCACGCTCAGGCGAACAAGCCGCTGTTTTAGCCGAGCCGCTGAACTAGAGATGCCTGAGCCTGCTTAGCTTGAGCTAATCCGAGCGAGTCCGCACCTTGTCGGTATTTATCCGCAATCAAAAGGGATTAGTACCTATTCGCTGAAGTTCGCTCGGTGCTTAGCTCAGTGTTGTTTTGTACGGTTGTTTTCATTTGTGATAGTTTAAAATAAGATGTATGATTATCATTTGCTAATCATTATAAAATTAATAGCTCGTGGGATATCGAAACCTGGCTCATAACCAATTGGTGCCAACAAACAAAAAAAAACATACAGCGGAACATAGAACCTCCTTGTTATTTCTAAGTCGGTTAAAAACTGATAAGCTCATACGAAGAATTCAATTCAGGAATCACATTTTGTAAAGTTGTTTCTTCAATGACGACACCTTTCTTTCGTCCACCCCCCTGATGATTTTCTTTTCTTATGTAGTATGTACACTGTGAATCATAATCTGTGCTCAGGCGAATAAGCGGCTCAGATAAGCGTAATAAACTCAATATCCCAAAGCAAATAAGACAGACAGTAGCGTACCGCAAGGAACTTTTACCAAAGCCGTATTCTGAATATTCTGATAAACGTATAGGCTTTTAATGTGAGCGTGTGCGATCATTAATATTTATGACGACGTCCGTAGGGCTGGCTGTAAAATAATTTAAAAAGTGTCACCATTGAGGATTACCATAATCCTCTTCTTGTAAACAACTAAAAGACAAGCAATCTTACGGTCTACATGGTAACATTGGTAACTACCGTTGCCAATCATAGATACCTGCAATGAAAAAATAACTTGGTATAAATATTACAGTTGCGTTGCCACCATAAGGCCTAAGATGAAATGCCATCCATGCCCTGTCGGTATTTACATTCATTTCAACCCAAAACATTTCTGACGGAAAAACTACCAGGGAGGTATTTGTTTTTAATTTTAATTAAAGATTAAAGATAACTATATCTTTAATAAATAATTACTTTCCTAGTGGCAGAATAAATACAACCTTATTAGGAATCACAAATAATATGTTTTCGTTTATGGCTACTTTAAAGATATCTACAACTTTTTGTCTCTTAAAAGTTAAAAGCTATTGACTTATAACTTTTTACATGAAAGACAGCCCTAATACCATATACTGCGTCATCTTTGTACGTCACTGAAAAATTATTATAAATGATATCTTCAAAAATTATGTTTACGTAATTTACTGTGTCCTTTTCTTAAATTCAAAAGAAAATAGGAAAATAGGTTACTTACCTCACTTTAAAGCATGGGAGTTCTACAAATGAGGTAAGTACCCATGTCCTACTATGTGGTTTGGACAGAAGGCAGTATTGAGCCTTTCATAAATATCGGATATCGGATTCGATTCAAAAGTAAAGTCATTATATCCCCGTCTCGCTTTGTGAGGGTATAGTTTGTAATGTTTTTTTTAATACAAATCATGGCAAATGACTCAGTACCGCATGACGTGAAGCAGTAAGAAGAGTCGATATGCGGAGACAGCTAGTGCAGCTTGAAACACTCTGCTCTAGCCGCCTTCGCCTTGCCAGCCTATGGGAAGGAGGGAAAATATGTGCCAGCAAATAATTCCATGTTTTGGTAGTACGACAAAGAAACGAGTAACTAAACTTATTTGTGCGTGATGTTGAGGTGGAGACAGTGAATTGATGACTCCGAAGACCGGCACGCGTGCTCTTGAGCTGGGAGGGGTAAGGTGGTTTTCCGACAGTCGGTCCTGCTAGTTACTACAAACGGTTTTCAACCACACTGGCCAATTGAGAGTTCGCTTTCGGCTAGTGCGGGGTGTTGTGGTCCCCACAATGATTGTAATTTTTTCTCTCACTTATTTTTATATTTCTGTTAGATTTTACATTATAGCTGCAGTTCAAATACGCGTCTAAAAATAGACTCGCATTTCATAACAACTGAGTTTAATGAGAAAAAGAATTGTAAAATAATACTTATCAGTTCTTTGCGTAACCTAGTTGTTTAAGATGGTTCTGAGACAAGATTAAAGTGTGGAACGAAAGGTCGTGACGCACTAGGTTTTATAAATTATTATGAAGGAATACTGCAAAGAGAGAGCTTCAAGCTAGCAATAGATACACTGCCTTGATTTGAAATGAAAGCATTGAAAGGAGGGCGTCATTTGTTAAGGGCATGTAATGTCCTAAGTAATGCATATGACGATGGATTGGGTTTGAAACGAAAAGACGACAATTTTTTTGTTGGTGAACGTGTTGCCGAAAAAACCAAAGACCTTTCTAAAAATATCACTTAGCTTTGGCTTGGTAATAATGGCATTACTATTAGATTCACAGTTATTTTTTATGACCCAGCGGAGTCAGATATTTTGTAGAGCGGACTTTGGATTTGTCACTGAAACGTTCAATGACGAAAACTTATTATAAATATAATAATTAGTCCGTAAACATCCAAAGCACTTTTAAATGTGCTAACAGTGATTAACAGTTAAACAATAGTGAAGTTCCTCAAGAATCGATTCAGTCCGCTACCACAGGGTTGCGGATTGCGGACAGAACATTAATAAAATTCCACAGTCCATTAGATTGATATATGACAATAAACGATTTAAAACTACACTCAAGGGCTTCCTTGCTGAAAAAGCGTATAATGACCTTAGACTATTTTTTAATGATAATTAATCATGCAGCAACTGAATATTCTTTCTTTTTTTGTGATTTTGTTGAATTGACTTTTTGTGATTTTATTGAATTCATTTATCTTTGATTTGGACTTATTTATGATTTATTTTTGTGTTGTATTGTAATAAATAACTTGGTAATTAATTAATCTTGTTAAAATTAATAAAACTGCATGCAAAATGTTTATATGCCGATAAGGCGAATCATGGCTGGACATATAATTATATTCTTAACATCAATGTATTCTAATACCCATGTTTATGAACGAATAAATGAATATGAATATGAAAAAGGGGCACAAAATAATAGTCGGCTGCCTATTAATGTTCTGCTCGCGCCCAGAACCTTTATGTATGCCGATGACAGCACCGTCACGGACAGATACCTCAACAATGCTAGGACCATCCGTAAAGATGTAGGTCTTGTCGAGAGACCGTGATTGAATGCTTGCATTTGAGTCTGCAGGTAGGCTCCGATTGGTGTGATGACAATATATAAAATCCAATGTGACCAAAAGGAAGGCGTGTCAATTTTGCGCAAAACGGAGTCCTTTCGGAACGGATGAAATAACTTGAATACAACTAGGCACGCAGTTCTAATGAACTATCCACCCGCCTTTCCTAGCCTTTCCTAGCTATCGAGCGCTACCGTTGAACGCTGGCGACACCGATTTTTTGACCAGTCAGCGGCATCTTATTACCTGATCGGTAAGGATACGAAGAACGAAAACACTTCCTGTTCGATGGCGTTTAAATATTTTTACTGTGTACCTAGTCTGGTAAAAGGTTGTGGCAGAATAAATACTACTGTATAGATGCTTTACAATATGTTAATTTCATTCATTGATTCCCAGCTCACATGCAACCACTGTTGTCTATAGATCTCTTTTGTACTGCACCAATCCTCACGGTATTCTGTGCCAGCCGCATACAGTGAGGTCCTGTCAACCGCATAATGTCATTATTTCATTTTGCAGCCAAAGTCTACTCTCTACCCTAACTCATCGTCATCACTCATCAGAATACACGTCAATGTATTCTGATGAGTGATGACGATCAATCAATGAAAACACGTCGTTTAAACCGCTACTGCGCCTCGGCGAGCCCCTTAACCTCAACTTATACCAAACATCAATTACATTTCTTTTTAATTTTCAAAATGGGCTTGATCCTGATCCCGCTCTTGCTTCAGAGAAGTTAAGAGCGGTTCGACGATGTAGCGAGCTTACTCAGAAGATGCCTATATAGTCCAGCTTTGAAGGAACTCAGGTAGTAAGTAGTAGGGAACGCCGAGGCTGGCAGTGCATTCCACTCTTTGTCCGTACTCATTACAAATTATGAAGAAAAGCGCTGTGTGCGGATGTTTGGTACATATAGACTTGATGAATCTTGTTCTCAAGACAGGAAAACTTCCCAATTACTCTAAAGCGTCTGCAGCCAAATATGTAGACAGTTTAACGACTTGCTAAACGGATCACTAACCCGAGTCAACAATACGTGACGAATTAACCGCTAAAGCTATTAAATCGGCGCGCGGCTGTCAAAAGCATGGTTTAAAATAGGAATGTGGATCTTCGTATCCGGAATCCGGAACTATCATTTAATAAGGATGATATTATTATTACATCTACTTAGATCAGTCTTTTGCAACGAGGGAACTCTTTTGTTTATTTAAAGCCTTTAAGGAATCCTTCGATTCCAAAAAATCTCACGTAGATAATGGACAAAATAGCATGAGTGGGTAAAAACTAATTTTAATATAATTTTGGGCCATTTTGTACTTTAAAAAATCAAGCATTCACAATAGAATGTGAATTAGATATTCTAGATTTTCATATATTGAATTTGGTCATCCCAGATTAATAAACGACACACATCTGTTTTATCCATAAAATCTCTGTTTTATTTCTTCTTGTCTTCGCATCTAACATGTCACCCTCTTAACAACCCTATTTTATATCACGCACGCACATTAAATAACTAGTGCGAATAATTCAGCATTTTGTTTGATAGTGTCGTCACAGAATAGGTCGTTAAAGCTCGTTTGCGATGTGGGTCAATACGGCATAACTCCGCAAATCACGGCTTAGTTCAAAGTGCCTATAAGATGAATGGGGCCTCTAAAATGGGGCCAGTTTAAAAACTAACCTTTCTGTTTGCATTTCTTTTTCTTGCCTGATATATTGATATATTGTATCGTTTTGAAATGAGACGTGGCTTTTATCCCGAAGAAATTTGGAACAGCTGCGTTATACCTATTATGCCTTTCATGCCTAAGTCTCACTAGTTCCGCCACAGAAGTTCTTGCACGGAACTACTGGGAATAAAGGCTCTGAAGGATGCTTCTTTGTGGAGCTCGGGGGCGTAGTGGTTTGAGCGTTCCGGTTTCGATTACGGATCAAACCAATTTTCGCCATGGTCGATCCCGGAATGGGTCAATTAAAAATTGTTATCTCTAGCTCCTCCGTGCCACGGAAGGCAATAAGCCGTTGGTCCCGGTTGTTACTGCAACCGCTTTAACCTACCAACCCACAAGCTTGCCTGGTGGTTTTATGGCACAAACTCCTCATGTGTTTTTTCTCAATGTAGGTCAATGTAGGAAGGGCTATGCCCAGCAGTGGGACGTATAGGCTGGTGACGGTAATGCCTCTTTAGAAAGTGAATGCTACACGATTTCAAATCATCAGATTTTTTAACACCCCCGGTTTTGAATAAAGAAAATTAAAAATGTTCTACCCAACCGCGCATTTCCATTACCACGCATGAACTTAGCTTTTTAAATTTTAAAATATTATGAAATGCATGAAAAATAGACGAACAAGGCAATTTTGGATAGGATTAAGGTATCCACAAAAAGTCTTTCGCTTTATTTGAAGACTGCACACCTTCAAAAGTTAAATTTTTTTCTAGGTTTGAAAGTTAGTAATTTTAAGCCCTATACATTTTCTGGAATCTGGACTCTCCTTTTGAGTGCGTTAGTTAGGATTACAGAACAATCTTTTTATAAGCTATTCATATTCCGCTCGGTTCAGTATTGGTTCCTAAACTGCATCGCTTTCATATTACCTAGTAGATGGCGTCATAACTAATACGAATGAACGATTCTACTCAGTTTAGGTCCTAAGCTGGATCGCGATAAAAGATGGTGGTACGGGTGCCAGTAAAAGAGGTTCTGTGGCTAGGACGCTGGTGGGTGGTGTTTTGAACTCGGTTCACCCCCGTTTTCTGCGCTTCTGAGAATATCGCGGCTGCAGCTAGTGCCTGAATGACTTTTACCAAACAATGGCAACTTAATTGAGAGTTCAGGTTTCAGCACAAGCCTGGGTCTAAAGGATTGTTCACATCCACAAACCGCAGACGAGCACCGAATTCAGCTAAAAGGGGTAGGTTATAACGACACACGCTCACACCTATTATCCAGCCCAAAGTAGTTACCTAAGTATAGGTAACTACTTTAAATAAGCCAAGCTAAGCTTTAAGTAATAGCCAAATTAGGAAAAAAATAAATGTAAGCAAATCACTGTCATTTTTAACCCGCGGAAAAAAGAGGGGTGTTATAAGTTTGACGTGTCTGTCTGTGTATCTGTATGTTTGTCTATGGCATCGTAGATCCTAAACGAATAGACCAATTAATCACGTCAGCTTTCAATAAAAACATCCTTCGTCTATATTTTTTAATATTTTAAATAATCAAAGATCTTTAGATTAATAACTTAAAAAAAGAAATTGCATAGATGCGTACGATCCATCACAAAGTGCCAGCTGCGATAAACTTAGACCACTTCTCACGGTAATATACGGAACACTTAATATCAAGAGTAAAACGGTCCCTGAGATTTAGTTACAGAAAAGGTAATGGCATATTGTTATAGCTATGTTACAGCAGTATTTATGAAATTGACCCATATAATGTCTCATCAATCTATATGTCGTAGCCATCTGGTTAAATCAGCCGCTTAACTGGACGCCTAGCCCGTTGATTGAACGCCGGAATCCAATCAAACGACTGAAGTACAACTAGCCAACTCATTGAGCGCAATGTTTAACCTCGTCTGGTTTAAATTGGCCATTAAATGGGACGCCTGGGCGGGTCGTTTAAATCTAAGACCATTTTTGTTACTGTTTGAGTGATTAGTAGGTTCAAGGCTATTTTTTATGACCACTTAGAACCAAAACGACGTCGGTTATAAGTGGTCATAAAAAATATAAATAAGCTTGAATTTACCAATCAAACCACAAACTTTTCGGTACAGGACGATCCATTCAAAACGCCAAGTCCTTAAACGATAAGTGAGTTTTATTTATTTATTCAGGTACACAAAACAGAATTACAACAAGAACATGTTTAGAAGCAGTAAAAAAATTAAATACATCGATAGGCTGTAACTCCACAAGCATGTGCACACAGTATGATAACGATATCGAGACACATTACAAGATGCATATACAGAGAAATATATACAATAAAGGAAAAATTATAAAATTAGGTCGTTACATAGCATTTCGTTCTCGCAGCGTAATAAATATATGTGCTATCACACACATATTGCATATCTAATAGTCAGATACAAACAATACAATCATTTAAAAATATATATTATACATTTATACATTCATAAACATACACATACATACATATACACACACATATCCATAATTTATGCAGTATTTAGTCACTTGACTATTTGCTGTAAAGTAGATTTCCATTTAGCAAGGGATGAGCTGTAGATATCAGGCACACCGTCGTGTTCATTCAACAATGTGTTGTAATCGCGACACATCCTAAAAATATGGTTGTGGAAAGACACGTTATTATTAAAAAACGGAATAACAAACGGACGTTCCAGCCGGGGAGACCTGTTGGGGACTCCAAAATGTATGTCACTTAAATGTGTAGTTGATAATGGATGACGGCGTTTAATCAACGGGCTAGGCATCCAGTTAAGCGGCGACACATACAAATACAACACGGGGTACTGGAGGCAATGTGTTAAGTGTAAAAAGACAAATAATTATTAAAAAAAAATTAAACCGACTTTTAAAGACTAAAAAGAAACAAATAATTAAAATGAAGTAGGTAGGTACGTACTTACTTATCTTATAAAAATGTATTTTTTGGAGTCAGTACTCCAAAAAATGCCTTTTTGAGTTAATTATGTACATACATAACTACCTATTCCATTTTAATTATTCGCTTCTTTTTAGTTTTTGAAGTCAGTTTAATTTTTTAAATTAATTTTTATTTATTCCTTTTTTAATTTTGTTTAGCTAGAGACTAATTGTATTCCTTCCTACATTAGAGACACCCCTCATGTGTATCTCCCTGTACCCAGCAGTGGGACGTATGTAAGCTGGTGACGATGATGATGATGATAGCCTAATTGCACGCAACAATTGAAAAAACATTCATAATCACATGTTTTAGAATTACGCTGCTAAGCCAACGACACGTTTTGCTAGTGACTGTCGGTGAACCCCCAAGACAAAAGTTATATGGGAAGAAAGAGTATATTTTTAAAAATATTATGCAACAAAAACTATAAGTACTTTAAAATCCCTGCATAAAAACAAAAAAATTATCTAATTCTGGCAAAAAAACGCTATTCAGTTAAGTAAAATTCGCTTTTAAAAACAGTGACACATGTCAAACAAATGACAAAATGTCATTTGTTGTTGCGCGCATTGTCTTGTCAAATATTTTTATCTATGTAGGCATGGGTTCAATTTGGTTCAACAAAAAAAAATGCTAAAACAACACGGCAAGTTGGTTGTTGGTATTGTTTCCGTCTAATAATATGGTTTTTAAATTATTTTTTACTTTATACCATCAGAGAAACTTGTACAAAGATTAGATTTCTAGCATACACTTTTCAAAATTACCTACTCATGCTTAATTAATTGCCACCTTAGTGGTATAAAAAAACTCAAAAATGCCGGGGTTCAAACATAAAAAAGTGTTTATTCAAGATTCTATGAACATAAGCTTTCGTACATACGATATATTTTATCGTGGGGGTTTTCACGTACCAATATCGAACACCTTCTTTGCACAATTCCCTAAGTCGGACTATATCAAGTCCACCAAAAAAAGATTTTTTGCTATCCGACTTATCGTTTATGACTATGAGATATGCGCGAACAGCCATACAAATATACAGACATACATACAAACACTCCTGTAAAATTTGGCACCCATGTTCAGAAGCTGGTAAAGACTAACTTATACAAAATCTGTGCGATTCTGAAAATATTACATACATACGGGTATAATTGAAAGAAAGAAAAATTACTTTATTTAAATAGGCCACAAATAAGCACTTTTAAATCGTCAAAAAAACACATTCTTTCAACTATCACAAAAAATAATTGATAACCTCCTTTTGATTTGAAGTCGGTTAAAAACTCACGACCTAAAACAATCTGGATGCCTGCTCTAATCACTGAGCTACGGAGGACCTTGGAGAACGAATTAATTTACATCCTTCTTTCTATGATCTGAGGAATTTACTATTAGTATGCGGTTGGTATGCCATTATTTTCTCAGTTTTATTTGATCAATATTTGAAAAGAGTCTAGACTAGAAATATTCATGTCGTGGGGGAACAGAAACAACTACGAAAGCCGCCTCTATTACAAATGCATTAAGGGCGGTCTCAACATCAGACTGCTACGCTTGATGCTGTAATCTGTAGGCACATTTGTTTGTTTGCTTGTTGTACTAATATAGTATATAAGTAGGTTTTTTGGTGGCCTATGAAACCGAAAACCACATAGTGAAGATAAAGAACAATCTCATCTTAGATCATTTTATTCTCTTTGTTCTTATTCTTCACTTATGATATGCCTAGGCGTCTCCAGCAATACCATAACGCTCACTAATATTAAAGATAAAATCAAAGGCTTTTTGCATTAAACAAGATTCGGTAACCAACCGTTTCTGACAAAGTGCGTTCGTCTAAGTGCGCTCGCCAGGAAAGCTATTGTGTGCGCCCTGTGGAGAAAATCTCATTATACCATGTGACCGCCACAGTCGTCTGCTGAACTTCGAAAAGTTCGAAATATCTTTATAAATCCATAGACTAAATAGTAATGAAAGTTTTTAGCCGACTTCAAAAAAGGAGGAGGTTATCAATTCGTCTGTATATTTTTTTAATATTTTTTTATTCTTTTATGTTTGTTACCTCAGAACTTTTGACTGGGTGAACCGTTATTGATGATTCTTTTTTTGTTCGATGCGTAATAGTTCCCATTTGGTACCATAAAAATTTTTTGAAAATCCATTGGGTAGTTTTGTTTTTAATTAAAAAAAACTGGAAAAATATAGTCGTCTACATATGCGAAGTTGCGCATATGTGCTTTCCTATGTATTTTTAGTGAAATGATACGATAGTAGAAAACAATATAAGTTGACGGTCACCCACCTAGCTTTGACCTTCAAAAGTTATCACAAAAATCGTGATAAAAAAAAATAACAAAAAAATAAAACCGACTCCAAAAAACTGAAAAGGATTTTTTTTTCTCTTTATTTTTTTACAGGACTTTTATCCTAACGGATATGTCAGTCCTATTGAGAACTTACTAAAATTACATAAACATTATCATTGCTGGTCGGAAGACAGTCGCGGCAAACATACAAAACTGAAAAGGATAAAATAATTAAATTTTAGTAGGTACTCATCCCCTAGGAACATTTTGGAGTTGGTGCTAAGTTATTTCCAGAAACCATAGATAGTGAAGCACCGACTCCAAAAATATGTTCCTAGGGGATGAGGAGGTACCTACTAAAATTTAATTATTTTATCCTTTTCAATTTTTTGGAGTCGGTTTTGTTATTACCCATATCCTTAAATTATCTTCTCCCTCCAAAATCTCGTGTATGATTACTCCTCCAATAAAATCAAACTACTTTTAAATAACTGTTTGTCTAAATTAATCCAGTAACAAATTAACATTAGATGTGCACGTGTCCATTTCACTAGTTTTACTACCAGATATAAATTTTTACTTACCTTCGTAATACATAAGAAGTCTCAATATAATTGCAAAATTAAAAATTTTAAGTAACCCCCGGCGTCATTAATCATCTATCTAACACCATCTCATTAAGACTATTCATAAGAGCCCAAACACGCTATATCTGCTGTAAGTTTCTGAAGAATTAAGCATTTCGCAGACTTTTTGATGGTATATGATCAGCTCAAAGTTAGTATGTCATGGGATTGTCATCGAAGTGACAGTACACGAAATTTGAAATCAATCGGATCTGTAAAAGTTAGTAAAATCCTAATATCATGTAGAAAATGAGCTGATTGTCATCAAATGCCTGAACTGATCTTCATAAATTATAGCTAAGAACCATCGTAGTGACATCTGCTTTCAAACAAAAAAAACCGAATCAAAATCGGTCTATTCTTTTAGGCGCTACGATGCCACAGACAGACACACAGACAGACTTGTCAAACTTATAACACCCCTCTTTTTTCGTCGGGGGCTAAAAATACGAGTGTCAAACTGAAAGTGCTTAGAAAATCAAAAACTGAGCAAACCCAATGCCGTCCACCAACATCTCGAGACAGCTCGACCAGCAATGCTGTTTTTAACGGAGACGCAAATACTCCGCCCGGCTGACACTGGCTACTTGGTTTACCCTGGCTACGCTCTTGAAGAGTCCTTCATAGCGAAGGCCGGGGTATGCTTGTTTGTCCGGGCGGATGTTTGCTAACGCCGTCTGCGCTGCTTGGAGAACCCTTCCTACTCCATTCTTGGGGTGGATGTGTGTGAATTTGTTTATGGTTCCAAATTCATTTTTTTATTGTTGTTGTTAGATAAGCACAACTGTTTTCCATTTTGGCGCGGAGTTTGAGTTGCATCGGTTATTTATATTCAAAACAGTGCTGTTTTTAGTTATATCATATCTAGTGTGTACAGTGTAATTTCATAATGGACAAAAACATCGAACAAAGAGTTTGTCTTAAATTTGTCATCGCCAAGCCAATGGAATTTCGTGTTTGCAGTCACTGAAAATGTTACAGAAGGCTTATACGCTGCATCGACTTTATCAAAAACACGTGCTTATGAGTAGTACAAAGCGTTCAAAAGCAGTCGAGATGTGATGTATGATTTGCGGGTACCTATCATAAGCCCGAAAAATGTTTTACAGAATTTCATTTGACGGAAAACTTTTCGATTATTTTCGTTCTGATTTTTTTTTCTTCGTCGCAATCACGTTTGCCACTGTATCGTTTTACCTAGTATTAGTTTTTTTTTTCGTTACTCCGACGTTTTATTTGGTGGAAAAACATTTTACCGACCTTTGTTTGACCGAAGTAACGTTTAAGGTCCGGAACATTCATTACACCGCTGTTTAATTTGTCAAATCTTCATTTCACTTTTACAGAATTTACATGCAAGCATGCATGCAGCAAGCAAAAGGAAGCTCCGCTCGCTTCGCTCGCTCCGCATTGAGTGGTCACAAGTCAAACTTAACCTAACCGGCGGCTTTACTTATGTATTTGTAGTTTTTCTACAAATACACCTGCACCTCACCTCCCGGCAAGCATGCAGGCAACGTGCAAACAAGCATGCAATCAAGCAACTTTGCAAGCAGGCAACATACAAGCAAGCGTGCAAGCAAGCAATCAACATGCAACAGTGCTAGCAAGCTTTCCGTATCGTCCGTTGATTTACAATAATAAACTACACTCACCTAACCAACTGTGTCGGGGTGCTTTAAACTCGCTTCACCCAATACCCATTTTTTGATTTAGTAGAATAGCACAGGTTTAGTAGTAGTTGAATTACGTAGATACCTACATATAACATAGCTTTAGCCAAATAATATTCAGAAAAATGGTGTGTTGCTGAAGTGAAAGTAAGCCAAATAAGTTATCTGGCAAATGAAAAAAAGTCAATACAAAATAGGTATTTGTAAAAATCTGTGAAACGTAATTTGGTAAAGTGATACTTATGTCAAATAATATTTCGACAATTTAAAAATATGGCAAACAGTAAAAGAGAAGTTGATCAACCGTTTTCGGGGAATGAAAATCGAACAAGTAAATTTCGGGAAAGTGGTTGGTTCCCCTGAAAATCCTTATTCAACTTTGAGAGAGATAGCCGACGAACTTTCTGTAGATATCTCACGAGTCGATCCGTACCATTTTAAATAATTACTTGAGTATGAAACATGTTACCGCTCGGCTAGTCCCAAAAGACCTGAATTTTCTCCAAAAACTCAATCGCATGAGAGTCGCTGAGGACACGCTAGAACGAGTCAATTCCGACCCAACATTCATGTTACTGGTGACGAGACGTGGGTTCACGAGTTTGACATGCAAACTAGTCAACAAGCTTCGGAGTGGCGCCTTCCAACTGAACCGAAACCTACCGAAACCGAAAAAACCACGCCAAAGTCGATCAAAAGTCAAAGTCATGTTGACTGTTTTTTTTTACTCTCACGGTGTTGTGCACTCGGTAGTCTTACCGGAAGGTCAAACGGTAAATAAAGAATATTGTTTGAGCGTTAACCGCGGGCCACGCCACCGGTACTGGTGGTTGCCAAACGCCGCATCTGGCACTATGTGTCGGGAAATTGGAACAGTATGCGGGACTAGGTTATTTAAAAAAAAAGAAAAAAAAAGTTCGAAACAAACGTTTGCACAAGCGTGTGGTAGCACCTACAAAGAGCACCGCCACCATACAGAAGATCTCCAGCTAAATACCACTGTTTTGAGTTCCTGGCACGTCTGCAATGAGTAAGGTCGCCAGGGTTCAGTGAGAAAATGTTATGTTAGGAGTAGGGACCCGACTCCTGTGCTGTCTTGATTTTTACAGGGAACGCAACGCGTGAGTAGAATTCCACCTACCATTTTTAAAAAATTTTAAAACCATACAATTTTAAAAAAAACCAAACCTTATAAGTATGAATTGTTTTTATAGGTAACGTAGCGTATATATTGCGAATTGTAAAAAATAGCGCCACATTCAAACTTATAACATTATCCATATTTACAATCGTTTGAGAACTTTTATAAACTAGGCTTGATGTGCTCAAAAACCCAGAATTCAATGGGCCCTCAAGGGACCACAAATGCCTTCTCCTGTGTTATCATATCAGTCAACCCAACGCTACCTGGGATGTGCAGCGCGTGAGCTTTACTATAAAATGCTAAATAAAAAGGCTATAGCTACGATAACCGCTTACCCCTCACTTTTTTTTTTTTTATATACAACGAGATGACAACAACACTTACCCTCAGGCGTGCCATACACACTTATTGTTTTGGCTCCGAGCTTTCCTTTTGCCCATCCCTGACTTAGCTTTGCCCAATCTTGCCTTCTATATACCAACCCTAGAGTACAGTGGGCCAAAGAATACAACTGTTATACCTACTCATGCCTTAGAGGAATTAGGTATTCCCGCTGGCGCTACTTTGAATCCGCTTTCCGTCGAGTCTCGCTACGATGACCATAGACTAGAGATATACTAATGGAACGGTGACTCTAGCGACGTCGCGTCCTCGCTTCATAGTAAATTTTGTTTTTCCATTGCGTGTCACCGCCGGCAGGCTCGTAAGCAACGAAAGGTTAAGGTTAGTAAAACACTTTATACCAACAGCTGTATTTTTACTTCATGGACCAGGAGGTTGAGAATAGTGTACATAAAACAGTTTGTAAGCACAATATTCCATCAAAGCCAGGCCCAACGGATAGAGTACTCTATGGCCCATTTTAGGAGTGAACATGTAAGCAAAAAAAGCTGCTCCAGCCGTGTACCAACCCCATTCCCTATTATGTTGTATTGAATAGTGACACAGCGATATTATATTGCAAGCAATGACTAGATTTCCAAGCTGAATGTTGTCTTCCCCAGAAAGTGCCAAAGCAAACGGAACCAAACCAGATACAAGATGAATAGTGCTCAAAGCACGATCTCCGCGGTATAAATCTGCCATTAGACACGGTAGAGCGACATATCGCGTTGCAATATGACTGATCCCGTAGGCTGCTTTGAAATCGTTGTTGAGCAATCCGCCTGAAACAATAAAATAGCAATTAAAATGTTACAAGTGTTTACTATAAGTTTTATTTATGTCCGTTTTTGGTTTGTAGATAGTTAATAATTATACTTTTTATTTTAATCAATCTAGAGCCAGATGAAAGGCAGCCTGGAGTCGAGCAAAAAACTGCTAGTGGGTCGCAGAAAACCACGCATAATTAACTGAGCAGCCTCGACGTGAGCGGTAAGGCTGAATTTATAACAAACCTAAGAGAACAACGACTCGAAGTGACTTGCGGTGTTTGAGGACGCGCAATGTGTGCGAGGCATTTACGATTTCGAGCAAGTGGACTTAACGTGCGATTCTTGACCCGAGGCTGCCTCTAGTGTTAACGCGGCTGAATAGAATACGTCAGACTAGACCTCCTTGGAGTAAAAGTATTCTGTGGACTAGACTAGACATGGTTCAATGTCAAATGTCAAAGTGTAGCCCACTATATCACTTATTGCAAAGCGCAATCCACACATTTCCGGGAACCCGGATTTCGTACAACTGTACGAACTTGTTCACACAGTTCCGTGTCAGGCGCATCCGGATCGTCAGTGTCCAGCCCCCTTATTCTCAACCGTCGGAAAATACTCGAATTTCGGAAACTCCATACCTGTCACTTTTTATCGCTATGCGTCAAAGCGAGACGGCATGTGACTTTTGAGAATGACAGTTGAGAATAAGGGGGCCGGAGCACGCTCGGACGCACGGACGCCCTGACAGTGTTATCCGATTTTTACCTATACTCCAGCCAAATCCGATGACGAATAATACACTGACTGATACCGATTTCCCTGATATATGTGAACACGGGTGACGGATGACACGTCCCTGTCGGGAACACTGAAATGAACAACTCGGAACACGGATAGCTCTGTCCCGGAAATGTGTGGATAGCCCTTAAAACGTAATTGATCAGCTAAAACTAATAGGTAATAGGGAGTACAAATACGAACTTTGATGATGAAGGAATCCCAAAACTCCATGTATGAAGAAGTTAGCATGCATTCCCGGGTCTGTGAAGCTCCTACTCTGCATGCGGCTAATCCCCCGCCCGGCCACGCAGCACAGCACAATGTGTGCCAGAGAGGTTTGAACGTTATCATCTTGGCCCATTCCAAGCTGACCGTTCTAAATATAACCGCAAAATTTTGCGGAGTTGTTATTATATTTGCATATAATTAAAACGCTTAAAATTAAGCTTATTGAAATTTACTAAACAAAGTAAGTAAAAAAAAGACACGGTCAAAATTTTAGCTCCTAAACATTTTTTTAAAATCACATTTGACAATGTCTAATCTAAACGTATTGCTATATTCTCTTTGGCCTTATCTAAAATTTTCTTTTTTTGTAACAAAATCATGATGATATAAACAAATATTAATGTTCGTAGGAGATGAGAATCTACTTATTTTATGCGCAAGTTCTCTTGTCTATGGCTTCTAACTACTCTGTATTGTATTGTATTGGAGCGGTGTAATCTGTGACATCACCATAGACAATAACATTAATTTTTTTTAACTTCCTCATCTGCCATTTTGGTTCTTGAGTCTTCAAGTGTATTACAATTTACAAAGAAAATCAAATAAAAACCGCAGTGCTCTCATAAAATTCTTCATCCTGTAAGCTGATTGAGATAATTCAGAATCACATACAAAAGCTTAACCATGGCAGCGAGCGATTCCGGGACAGATGAATCACTTTACCCGATTGCTGTACTGATTGACGAACTAAAAAATGACGATGTGCAGCTCCGTTTGAATTCAATCAAGAAATTATCAACTATTGCTTTAGCGCTTGGCGTGGAAAGAACAAGATCTGAGCTGATTCCTTTCTTGACGGAAACCATTTACGATGAAGACGAAGTACTTCTGGCCCTTGCTGAACAACTCGGTAAGTCTTCGAAATTTTTTGTTTCCTTTAATTTTAAATTGTCATAACTTCCGTAAATAACCAAAATACTATCTATATTAAAGACTTATCGTTTGTTAAATATCCATTATCGATTTTACGAAACATAACCTCATGCAAGTGTCAGTCGAAGGTAGGCAGACTGGCAGCTATAAAGTTAGTACTCTGAGCATATTCTTACTTCCTTGCATACTTGAAAACTATTAATAATAATACAGAACAATAATACAGATATATATTATAATCCCAATTTATAAAACTATGTAGGTAATACGCACAACAATGGACTAAGCTTCAACCAAGAAAATAGAGACATATCTCTATTTTTTTGCTTGATTACAGCCACTACGTTTAAAAAATGTGTTTATTCATACATACAAATACCTATTGCCACCACACATTACTTAAATGTTGGAAATATAACTTGGAAAATATAACTGACAAAGATATTGTGGAGTATAAACTTACAATCTTTACAAACCAGAGGTCTGCTATTGAGGACTCTATGATTTGCTCTACTTTTTTTGTTGTAAACTAATGCCTACAATTTTGAAATATTTATAGTCTAACAACTGATAGAAAATATTTTGTCTGCTAAGTACAGCATAAACAATAATTTGTACTTATTTTAACATTTATGTATCCCTATTACTTTTGCAGTAAGAGTCACAACCTGTCAAAATTGGGTACATATTATTGCTTCCAACAGTATACCTCATACATTTAAAGGCCAGAACACAGCATGTGGTCCGGGGTGGGATGATTTTGTAATTTGAACACAAAAACTGACACACTAAAAACTATCAACAAGCAGTAGTGTTATGACCTAAACACCTCATGTGTATCTCCCATGTAGGCCTGTGCCCAGCAGTAGAACATATGTAAGAGGATGAGAGTACTCACAATCAATAAATTATTTGTAAGAATAACAAATAAATAAAGAAAATCATGAAAAAATTGTATGCGCCATGTGGGAATTGAACTCTCATATCCTTCGGTCTGGCCAGATGCAATAACTGCTACGCCACCAGAATACTAGGTGTAACCTACCAATTTCATCATTGCTTTCTACTTTTTTTTAAGGTTTTTGATTAAACTTGAGTTAGTTTTTGTTTTTAAAATGTTCAATTAGGTGTTATTAAAGCAGAAAATCAAACAAGTAAATGAGAATAAATTACTTGCTGTTTCCTTTACTTCAAACAGAAAATAATAAGGCACTCTTGCTATTTACAGGAAGCTTCATTAACCTTGTTGGAGGAGGTGAATTTGCGCACTGCCTGCTCCCCCCACTGGAGTCCCTGGCTACAGTTGAAGAGACTGTGGTCCGAGACAAAGCAGTGGCGTCACTCAGAGCGGTGGCCGCTCATCACACTCCTCAAGCCCTAGAGCAGCACTTTGTACCACTTGTGCAACGCTTGGCTGGTGGGGACTGGTTCACTTCACGGGCATCAGCTTGTGGTCTCTTTAGGTACTTTGTTAATTTATTTACTTCTTTATTTTAGCACTCCATAGGCTTAGACCTATGCCAACTAGTTGGATGAGTAATTCTAATTGTTAATACAATTATTTTTCATTATTTATTTAAAAATTAGTCTTTGAAATCAGTATAATCTTGTTAACAGCATAAATTGTATTACCAATCATGCAATTAAATTATTGTATTGAACTGGTTATTGAAGTTTCCATAAGTCTTAAATAAAAATCTAAAAAAGTAAGTCATCAAATATCTTTGTCATATCAAAAGAAAATGACAGATTCGTCAGAATCTGTCATCTACTATCTTGTACAGAAAAAAAATTATGTCTTACTTCACACCAATTTAATTCAATTGAAATTATTTTATTTCAGTATTTTTTTTTAATGATAACTCTGTAAAACCTGCAGATACATATAAAAATAAAAATTAATTCAAATATAATTTCCATCGGGACAAAGAACTGACATTTGCGTCTCGTTGTACACTAAAATAACAGGACTTTGAAACATTACATATTTTTTTTTATCAAAGAAGGAATACAATAATGCTTGTAGATCATAATTTATTCATGGATATTATTAACAGTATTGTACAGTCGCCAGCACATCAAGCGTACCAGTTTGACCTTGAGACCACAATTATAGGCGGCTTTCGTAGTTTGTCTTCCCTTTTTTTAATATATTATGGGTCCTGCCATTTACCAAGATTTCCCTTTAGATATGTATTTGATAGATTTTCCTCATTAAAAAAGCATCTTATATGCACAACATGTCACAATTTGAAATAGATAATAAAAATTTAGGAGCTGTTATTTTATCAAAAAAGGAAACAAACATATATATAGAACACAAAATTTATAGATTAATTTCAATAAAAAACTTATAATCTAATTTTGGCCATATTGCTGTTGTGTGACATGTTTATAGATCTTACCTAATTATTTATTTTTTAAATCGCTAATTTACACTACCTGATGTAACTCAAATGTTAATATTGTCTCATATTGTTGCCAGCACTTTACAATTGAAATCAAACCACTAATATGGTTTGATTGCTCAATGTGGAGGGTCTGGTTTTTCGTGCTATGTGCCCTGCCCACTGCCACTTTAATTTGCTAATCCTAAGAGCTATTTCAGTGACTTTGGTTCTCTTACGGATGTCCTCATTTATGATTCTATCTCGCAGAGAAACATCTAACATAGCTTGTTGTGCGACTGCGAACTTGCACAGAAGGCCCTTAGTGAGCGACCATGTTTCACAGCCGTATGTCATCACTGGCAACACACACTGGTCGAACACAGCTTCAAGCACAGAGGAATTTGGGACGAGAAGATCTTTCGCAATTTCCTACAATATTTTTTATCAATAAATATTGTTTCCTTACCCAGTGTATGCTACACCCGCGTATCGGCTCCCGTCAAAGCCGAGCTCCGCCAACACTTCCGTACTCTATGCCAGGACGACACACCTATGGTGCGCCGCGCCGCTGCCTACAAGTTGGGAGAGTTCGCGAGGGTCGTCGAAGTCGAGTATGTGAAGAGCGACCTCATCCCCATGTTCGTGACCTTAGCTCAGGTATGGTAACATTTAACGGTCCCTGTATTTATTGGGCGTGTGTAGATTATTCTGTGTGGTGTTTTATTGATATTTTCAGCTACTTTGAGGTTATCAATTCGACTGTATGTTTTTTTTTATGTTTGTTACCTCAGAACTTTCGACTGGGTGAACCGATATTGATGGTTCTTTTTTTGTTCGATACGGAATAGTTCCCATTTGGTCCCATAAAATTTTATTGAAAATCCATTGGGTAGTTTGGTTTTTAAATCGAAATAACTGGAATAACTAAGTCATCTACATATGCGAAATTGCGGATTTTTGCTTTCCTATTAATTTTTAGTGAAATGATACGATAGTAGAAAACAATATAAGCTTACGGTCACCCACCCTAAAAAGTTATCACTAAAAATTGTGAAAAAAATTTTTAAACAAAAATTAAAACCGACTCCAAAAAACTGAAAAGTATAATAATATAATTAAATTTCTGGTAGGTACTCATCCTCTAGAAACATATTTTTGGAGTCGGTGCTAAGTTGTTTCCAGAAACAATAGATAGTGAAGCACTGACTCCAAAAATATGTTTCTAGGGGATGAGTTCCTTCTAGAATTTGATTATTTTAGAGTTTTTTGTTTTTTTGGAGGCTGTTTTAATTTTTGTTTAATTTCCATGACATCTTAATTCATGGTTTGAACGTACACAGTACTCATGTCTTCAGCTAGCACTGCTTTAATTTTGCGGTTAAGATACGAACATTTTGTTTTGTTTGTATAGCTATCAGCAATGCCAATAGTCAGGTACCACAAATATCATATCATCATAGTCATTACTAGGTGGTAGGCCCGTATATAGGGTCGTCTGGGTAGGTACCACCGCCTTTCTTATTTCAGCCGTGAAACAGTTCACTGTGTTTCGGATTGAAGGGAAAGGTAGGCAGTGTAATTACTGGGCATGGACGGCATTTCATCTTAGGCCTCAGGATACGCACCTGCAATATCAAGCGATTTTCCCTTGTTATTGCAGGTGTCTATAGGCGGCGGTAACCGCTTACCATCAGGTGGGCCGTCAGCTTGTTTGTCACCTCCTCCTCGACATTACATTAGTAGGGGAATGGAGTACATCTGTACAAACGCCAGAACACAGGCTCGCTTCCTCACGGGATCACTCACAGGACATTTTGCCACCAACTACATGCTACACAAAATGCCAATTTTCCCTGCACAACCTTGTCAGGCATGTGGTGAAGGCCAGGAATCGATGGAACATCTTTTGTGTCAATGCTAGCTGGCTAGGATCCGAATGAGTCTTCTGGAAGTGGCGTACCCAAAGCCAGAAGACTATAGACTCTTTCACGCCAAAGATATAGTGAAGCTTATGGCAGCTATATTCAGGACGTGGGAGGAGTAAAGGCAGGGTTGGCACAAAAGATCCCGAAGGGTCGAAGTGCATCGTGGTAAAGTCACGGCCCCATGATAAGATAAGGTAAGATAAGAACATGACAAACAAAATAAAAAACATTTCTTTGCCGCTTTTTGCCCTTACTCAACAAAAGTTGTTTGTTGGCAGGACGAGCAAGACTCGGTCAGGTTGCTCGCTGCCGAGGCCTGCGCAGCCGTGGCAGCACTTCTACCACCAGAGGACATGGAGCAACTAGTGATGCCGACCGTCCGTGGCCGGGCCGGAGACACCTCCTGGCGGGTCCGGTACATGGTCGCTGATAAGTAAGTTATTAGTACAAACTGTTGGATAAAGTTGACGCTGTATACCACAAAGTTTCACAGATTTATTAATTTAAGGACTAATGATTATACTGACAACGTATAAATGGAAATAGTTAGCGAAAGTATCCACATAAAGAATTAAGTTTCTAACTACACTATACTACAATAGACAAAAAAGGAAAGCGATTTTAGTTTCTTTATTTTTTTTTGTTAAATAATAATCATCATCATCATCATCGCCAGCCTATACAGTGAGGCACATTTAGATTGGTCAGTATGGGAAAGTCTGAAACTATAAGACATGCGAAAATCTCTTCTCAGGAACCATGTCATTAATTTTAGTAATAAGAAAAACTGCATTCATACATTTAAAAAAAAAGTGTATTCAGCTCGGGAATCGAACCCGGACATTTTGAAAAATAAAACTAACACTATTTCTATTTAGATATCGATTGTGTAGGTCTTAAGCAGTAAACGTTACTATTAAACATGATGTCTAAATCGAATAAAATGTATTGTTTTAATTCTGCAAATATAATCAAGTATCTGTAATTATAAGTTGTTTCCGAAGGTTTGTGGAGCTCCAACAAGCCGTGGGTCCTGAGCTGGCGCGCTCGGACCTCGCGCAGATCTTCCAGGCCTTGCTCAAGGACACCGAGGCCGAAGTCAGGGCCGCCGCCGCTGCTAAGGTATTGACACACTTTTAATACAATATGAAATTATTATTTGACATAGAATTATTGACTTACAAACAAATTACCTATGTAATTTGTTACTATTAAACTTTTAAATATACAATAGTTTACTGTTAAATATCCCGAATATTTACTATGTAATTTGTTTGTAAAGAGATCCCGATACTGTGAGTGTATGTGTCGTGAACCAGTTCGTGGAAGCAGTGAAACTGAGTCTAATATTAGGGGCATTGCAAAGAGAAAACTGTTAGGTTTTATAAAAAAATAAAGTTAAATAAAAAAATATGTAATATACGAATCTATGCAGGCAGCCCCAGAACACACTACCAAAGTATCACCACAATGGTTTCGGAGCGCATCTCTTTAGTTATTATATTGATATTCATATCAGTTTTTTTTATCTTTCATCTTTAGGTCAAGGATTTCTGCATGAACTTGGACAAGGCGCATCAGGAGCACATCATCATGACTATGATCCTGCCCCAGATCAAAGACCTGGTCTGCGACCCCAACCAGCATGTCAAGTCCGCACTCGCCTCCGTCATTATGGGCTTAAGCCCCATCGTTGGCAGACAGAACACCATAGAACACCTCCTGCCTCTCTTCCTCACACAACTCAAGGATGAATGCCCTGAAGTCCGCCTCAACATAATTTCCAACTTGGAATGTGTGAATGAAGTCATCGGAATCCAACAGCTCGTACAATCACTCTTGCCAGCGATCATGGAACTCGCAGAAGACACAAAATGGCGTGTCCGTCTAGCCATCATCGAACACATGCCTCTTTTAGCTGGACAACTTGGGCAGGAGTTCTTTGATGAAAAATTGACCGGTCTATGCATGTCCTGGTTGATTGATCATGTATACGCTATCCGTGAAGCTGCCACCCTCAACCTGAAGAAGTTGGTCGAGCAGTATGGATCCCAATGGGCAGAGACAAACGTCATTCCAAAAGTACTGGCCATGTCACGGGAACAGAATTACTTGCACCGGATGACATACCTGTTCTGCATAAATGTTCTATCCGAAGTCTGCGGCAAAGATGTCACAACGCGAGTACTGTTGCCAACAGTGCTCTCAATGGCTGATGATAACGTTGCCAATGTCAGATTCAACGTAGCAAAGACATTACAGAAGATGGCTCCGTTCCTAGACCCAGCGGTTATTCAGCCCCAAGTGAAGCCCGTTTTGGAGAAATTGAACGTAGATCACGATGTGGATGTGAAATACTTTGCGTCTGAAGCGATTGTAGGGATAGCCGGGTAAGTTAGGATTATTGTGTAACCAAACATGCAAGGCGGTATAAATTGAGAATATAGTTGGAAAAATTCAATACATGTATCTATGATTTGTACCCGTGTAAGTTTCAATCGAAACGTGTCTATCGTGGTTGCGTTTGGATGTCAAAATCATATGTATATTAAAAGTAGTTTCAATTCAAAACAGATGCAGTTAAGTAACTTATTGTTTATGCTTGCGTACAGGCTGCCAAAATTAATAATTCCTTATGACCTTTTTTACTAACTATTCCCTAGGTGACTCTTAACGATGTCTCTTTCTATCTCGTTTAGTTAGAATGAGCTAAAAATTGCTTAAAGACTCTTAATGTTGGTGAAAACGAGCATGTCTTGTGTCTTTTCCAAAACTTAATTGTCAAAATCTGACAGAGGCCATAAAATAAAATTAAATTAACAAAGCACTGCTGGTTTTTTCATATGATTTTACAAATGAACTTATGACGATTGAGACGATTCGAGTCAATTGGAATTCACACTGGAAATACTGGAAATTCATTTTCTGTTAAGTGCGAAAGAAACACAAACCTAAGTGATGCCCTTCATTCCTATTCTTTCTTTGACCGCCTAGTACTGCATAGATATAAAATTGCGTTCTCACAGCAATATACGTGAAGTCCTTTAAAAATAATTTGTGACTGCCTTGAATAAATAACATTAAAATAAGGTAAATCCTAGTTACACTGGTGCATAAAGTGTAACCAGTTGCATTGCAAAAGCAGCCTTTTCGCAAGTGAATAAGGTCCATCCGAGCTATGTTTAGGCTTTATGTACTATCGACAAGGCAGAGTAATCGGTAAATAATTTGGCGATTTCATCACGTATCTATCTTCACGCCAGTCGCCAATGCCAATGCCATACTGAACTGCGTATTTCAAAATAGCGATGTCACTGTATTCAGAAAGATAATAAATTCGACTTGTGTGAATGAATCACTTCATTGCGAATTTTAGTTAAAGCTGTATTCGTGTTATAGCAAGCGTTATCGAAAGAGGGTAGATCGATATATCTGCCCGCAATGAAGATGACTTCTACCCTCAGTTACAGCAGTACTTATTAGTAATTAAAATATAATAAAACTAGAAAAAAAAAGTTAAAAAAAAAAGTCCACAGTTCAAAGTTTTTCTAGTTTTATTATATTTTAATTACTAAGTAATTTTTCAAACATTTATAATAATGTTAAAATCAAAAATTAAGAGTACTTATTAGCTTCGAACTGTGACATAAAAGAAATAGAAGCGTTTGTTGCGAAGTTCCGACATCATAATCAACCTATCTACGTCCCACTGTTGGGCACAATGCATGTTAATGGGTTAAAGCGGTTTCAGTAACATTCATAATAAAGTGATTTGTCTTAGCTTACTTCCTAACTCGCAGAGACCGCACTTATTTTTCGTTCTGAATACAGTATAACATCGCTACTTTAAATTTCGCAGTCACATTGTTTATTAACTTAATCCCCTTGAGTCGACATTACAAGTACAGACGATAGCACATTACGTGTAACCGTTGAACTACGAAAGTCGCCTCTATTACTTACTGAGTAAGGGCGGTCTCAAGATCAAACTGTTTCACTACGTCACTGTATTCATATAGATATACACCCTGCTCCCATGACCACATAATGGCTCAGATTTCGTTGTGGCTAATAAATCTAAGTTAAATGTCACATTTCTAACAAGAAGAGGTCAAAAAATTACGGGTAGAGTCAGTTGCCAATAGTAAATAGGTAATTGTAATCTGGCAAGCGGCGTTATAGCTTTGGAGGTCTTGGCAATTGAAAAATCAAGCATCAGATTAGATCGATTTTTAAAATGATTTGTAAAATGCTTTAACCCGTGTGGAAGGGTTAAAGTACTTTACAATAATTTTAATGTGTGAAGTACCCACATATAAGACACTTCCAATTGTTCTATTGGACTAACAATAACATTTTTTTTATATATAAATCAATAGCATTTATTCTTAATGAGTTTTATTAGATATGTGCTTATGAGGGCAGGGGATAGCACCTAAGATACATAATTTTTATATCCTATAAACAAAAATTATTCACTTTAGTATATTAAAAATGCGAGTCATGAATTCGAAATATAGTCACCTTACAAAAGTATTAGATTCAAAGGTGTAATTCCAATTCCCATTAGAGCTAGCATATTTTTTAAATTTTGTATAAGTGATATAACTAATACAAATTCATTTGAAAGCATTTTGTGTCGTTAAAATGTAATAAGTTAAATATATAAGTAATATAATTAAAATGTTGTTTTATTTGTGTATGCCTAAATATTAGGCCCACACACGTCAGATACCGATTTTTTTGGCGTTTTTTGTGACCTCTGACACAACGAACCACAGATTAAAAAGGATGTATGTAACCAACGAACTTGCCAGAAAAGTTCGTTGGTTACAAAAGAAAAAAAAGAAAAGACATTCGTACTGAAGGAATATGAACCAATGAATGGCATGTGCGTTTCAATTGTATGATAATGTACGAAGAAATTGTCTGACATGTGTGGGCAGCCTTATTAAAAAGGGTATATTTATCTAAGTTGATAAGCAATGGGCCGAATTCTTAAGTCTAAATTTATGTACAGCATATCACTTTATCGCAGTATGTAATAGGAAAAAGATATCATAGAACGAATTAGTTTATGTTGTACGTTACCTACTTTAATTGTTAATGATTATGGTGAGGAATAAATGGTTTATTATTATTATTATTTATAGTTTAGAGCTGTCAACTAAAGGAGATGTTTCATATCCGGCCAACTATATGTACACTATTTCAAAAATCAGGAAAAGCTCTCGAATCCGGGAAAAATACTAATAATTCGTTTTCATGCACAGTTTGTTTGTACAAAAATTGCAATTTTTCGTCGATGTCACAGTTATTTAGTATGGCAATATGGCGGGGGACCCTGAAGTCAACTAAACGTCACCAAAGTGACATAGCCGCCATGAGGAATATTTGACTGTGTTGCAGTTTTTGTATAGAAAAACTTGTTTTGTACGACGCAACAAAGCAAATAAAAATAAAATGGACAATTGAACACTGTTCTGCATATTGTTACCTATTTTTCAGTACACTGTACATAGACCTGGCCGGGTCTCCGTACATTTTTGGAACATCTTTTTTAGACAGATTTCAATTTTAGACGGCATGTACGGAGGTGGTCCATAAACACTGCATTTTATCATGTTCAATAAGTTCACGTTCACACATTTCGACATTGTAGGGTGGACGTTAGCTCATAAACGCAAATACAGATAGACTAGAAGAATTTCACAGGGATATCCCAAGTCCTGGGTGGCTCAGTGGTCAGAGCAGTCGGCCGGATGGCGAAAGGTCGCGGGTTCGATTCCCGCCTCAGGACGTGAAATTTTTCTAGTTTTATATTTTAATTACTACGTTCAATAAGGTCTAAAATTGAACGCATGTTTCTAAATGTCAACTTATATCACAGCCATCTTTTTCGTATTCCTATTGAGAGATAGAGATGCACTGAACTTTTATTTAGACTTAGCATGTGTTCTCCAGAATAAGGGCCATTGTAAAATCTAGCTTGTTTCTTTTAGCATTACAGCTTCTTAGCCTGTCAACAATCGCTCAATGCGATTAGATTTATATCAAGGGTGGCATTTATACTATATACTACATTATATTTATACTATACTATATGGCATTTATACTAATATATATATATATATATATATATTTGTGGCGGCCTGCTTGATAGTATACTGTATGTAGCCTGTAAGCGCTTTTATCGAACTACGTTATAAATAAAACATGATCAACTTTCTATACTTTATTCCATCGAAAACAACAGTATCGTAATTCACTTTGAATCACTGAATTAGCGTCGAAAGAACGTAGTGTTCGTACGACAACAGTAATTTGGAATGTAACACTTCGTTACGGGCTGCGGTTATATTATTTACATATTCCATAAATATTTGTCACATCTGTCTACCTCAAGCGATTATCACATATTGAAAATTTTCGATTACATAGATTTGAACACATTGCAACAATTTGTGCACAAAAAATACCAGTTCATTTAACATAAATTCAACGTGTCCAAAGCACCAAACAAAATAATGGCATCTATTCAAAAATATAATTTAAATAAACAAATATTTTCGAGGCCTATTCTAATTTCATAAATGGAAATTATTATATATACACAAGACGGCGTAACTTACGGATAGTTCTTTAGCGACACGACTGTATGTAAATTGATCGTAATACAGTTAGTACATATTAAATTATTAACAACTTACTATTACAATAAACAATATTATTTATCTTACAAGGTAACGTGGACCGGCGTTCTTTGAACAACTTTACTATTTTACTAGTGTGGCTTTGAACGCCGAACCGCGTGTTGAAACAGGCCGACTGGCTAACTCACTGAGTTACAGTGAGTTTGACACTAACTGTGAGTGATTTTATAAAGAGTTGACAAACTCATTGTGACGAGCTAACAAACTCACTGTGGTAAAGTGAGTTTGACGGTCACTGATAAGTTAACACACAGTGAGTGCAAACTCACTGTAATTATGTCGCATGAGTGCTGACTCGTTCTGTATGTCATTAACTCGTTTGTCAGTGAGTCAGTCGGAGCTGGGCGGTGAGTAGTGTCGAGGCCTAGTGGCGCGAGTCACGGGGGTAGAACTCCGCGAGGATGGAGGCGGGGATACGTTTGAGCATCTCCTTGGGGAAGATACGCAGCAGTTGCCAGCCGATGTCCAGGGATTCGAACACTGTACGGTTCTCGTAGTTACCCTGCCAATGATAATAAAAATATATAATTCAAGAAATGTATATTGTTGTATATTATCTACAGTGCTGGTTGACACACAAAAATGAACTTTGTAAGAGGATAGTTTTCTAGTTACGTAACAAATATAAATAATAATAAAAAATTTATTTCGTGAAACACAGGTACAAATAGTTGGATTACAAATTATAAATTTCCGCTGTGTCCAGCTGATTAGCATACGAAAAAGAAATGTATTAATCAGAAAAACAAATTGCAGAAAAGTCAATCTTAGAAGTTATTTATAATATAAATTAGGAATCAGATTAAACAAAAATTATAGTCATAAACTTGTCTAAAATTAAGAGTCATAATAATTTAAAATTTGTCATTAATAAATTCATTAATACTGTAATAACATTTGTCAATTAATAATGTTTTAAATCTTATTCTAAATAAATTACTGTTTAATTTTTTAATGTCCTTTGGAATTCTATTATAAATTTTTGGAGCCATGCAAACAACACTTTTCTGTAGAAAACTAGTCCTGGCAGAGAACAAGCACAGTCTGTCTTTATTACGTCTATTAAAAGTTCCTTCATTAGGTATACGTGGAAATAAAACTGGATTATCCCTAACAAATTTGGCTATCTCCAGTATATATAACGACGGAAGTGTAAGAATTTTATGCTTTTGAAATAATGGCCTACAGCTATCGGTAGTTTGAAGCCTAAACATACTCCGTATACAGCGCTTTTGCATTTTAAATATCACATCTTTGTCGGTCGAGTTGCCCCAAAAAATAACGCCGTAACGAAGCACAGACTCAACTAATCCATAATAAGCAGTAAGTAATGCTTTAGTATTAATTGTTGAGGAAAGATTGTAAAGGGCATATGCTGAGCTACTAATTTTTCTACATATTTCAAAGATATGAGCTTTCCAGTTTAGTTGTTTATCTATTAATAATCCAAGAAATCTGGCAGTATTAACTTCTTTTATATTATTATCTTTATATGTCACTTTAATATTTGGTATTGGACATCTTTGAGTAAAATGCATTACATTTGTCTTTTTGAGGTTGATTTTTAAATTATTATTTTCGAGCCATGTAATTACCGATGTCAATGCTCCATTAATGTCGGATTCATACGAGTACATGTTCTTACATTTAATCCAAATTGTGCTATCATCCGCGAATAAAGTCATTGCTTGGTTAGTTGTTTTAGGTAGGTCATTAATATAAACTATGAATAATAGGGGCCCTAGTACACTTCCTTGTACAAATTTGAATAAAATTTTTTGTATAAATTTGACATTTCTCTATTTCGAGTCTGAGCTGTATTAAATTGTTTATTTGTAAGGTTTATATTTCTAAGGGCCGATTTTTCAATCCCCTGATAAAACTACAGATAGCTACCTAAGGAATAAAGTTATTACACTGTTTATTCGTCCGATAAGTGACTGACAATTTTTCAATCAACATTTATCCTAAGAATAACTACCTGACCGTTTAGGTCTTCCATAATAACGCCAGCTTCAGGTAGTTGAGACAAATGTATAGAGGACACTAATGTTAGAGCGGGACAGACAATTTCTTTGTTTGCTGTTAACTTCACATCTATTGTCAAAAACAAGCAAGCATCTGGCATCTTATTTCATACTACATTCATACAGACATCAAGTTCTGTGGTATTTTATTTGAAACTTTACATGTAAGTGTAATCTACAGCTGATATCAATCAAGAAACCTTAGCTCATTTATGCTTCCTCATGGAAATGAAAAAATTGTCAGAATTCAATTTTTTCCTCAAAGATGTAATTGCAGCAGTACCTAATTTTTTTTATAATACGACATGAAGTGAAATTATTAATACCGCCAAACTATATAGGAGCAGTGATATAGAAACTCATAGGGCAAAGAATCAGTGATTGGCAGCTGTAGCATGGGAGGAATACAGTGGTTTCAGAAACAAAATTAAATATGTATTTTTTTGTGATTTCATTACTTACATAATTTATCTTTTACAAAAGTTTGCAAATATTGCACCGATTCTTTAGTAAGTCTGAATCTACGACGGAATTCTACTGTATACCATTTTACATGTGTTTTCTAACATGTTTTGTTATGAAGTATTTGACTCACCCAGAAAGCACAAGCATAATTTATCTATAGAATAAGTGGCTATCTGGCCGTCGAAGGGACAGATAGATTTATTCTTAAGTTAAGTGAATTATTCGTCGAATAAAGTCTATCTGACGCTTGAAAAACCCACTTTTTTGCTATCTATCGAATAAACCCTATCTGACTGTTTATCTGAGCATTGAAAAATCGGCCCTAAGGCTTTTTAATATTTTTTTTGTGCAAATTTAAACACTTAACAAAAATAACAGTGTTTAACCCGTCAAGCATCAGATTCCAGACACAGTAGATTTTTCAATTGTCATAGCCCTCCGGTGGGATAATGCTGCTGGACATATTGAAACAAAAGAAAAAAATACATAAAAACAACTCGAGCCAAACATCTCGTTGGCTCTGTAGTTGCTTCGCGCTGTATTTCGCAGCTTCATATTTAAATGGTAATACTATAACGGTTAACTAAGGAACCTGCCCTTACTGTCCCGTGTCAAAAATCCACCCACTATATTAGAATTTTTTCCTTTTTAGTGTTTTGAAGTCGGTTTATTTGTTTAATTTTTTTTTTACAATATTTTCTGATAACTTTCAAAGGTCAAAGCTAACATGACCGTCAGTATTATCTACTTGTCTGTCTCTCAGCCCCATAAGTGTCGTGTGTCAACGGCGGTATTGTACAGACCTGCGTGATGAAGTTCTTCTCGAACTTGGTGAGGAACTCGAGGTAGAGCAGGTCGTCGGGCGTGAGCGCCTCCTCGCCGACCACCGCCTTCATGGCCTGGACGTCCTTGCCGATGGCGTAGCAAGCGTACTGGGGGGCAAACAATCACCATTACATTTATTTATTCCATGAATATATGAATAAGGTTAACAAGATTTTTTACATTACAAACATTGGCCCTAATTCTCGAGAACACATGGTAAGTCAAAATTTAAGTTCAATGCATCTCTTTCTCTGAAAATGAATACGAAAAGGATGGCTGTCATATAATTTGACATTTAAACATGCGTTCAATTTTCGACCTTATTGAACGTGATGAAATGCAGTGTTTAGGAAGCACATGCCGTCTAAAATTGTCTATGGTTTCTTTGAAATCTATCTTAATTTAAGTGACAGCTCTAAACAGATCCTTGCTATCTTTTTCCTATGGCGTATTAAGGGAAAGAGATATACTGTACTTAAATTTAGAATTAAAATGTGTTCCCAGAATTAGGCCCATTGCAATTTAATATTTGAAAAGAGTGACTAAACGAGTTTGTTGCCGGAATCTTCTTGGTACCGGTGTAAATTCAGACATGACAGACAGACAGAGACTATGGTGTTGTTAGTTAATATATTTTTTGTGATAGTTGTAAGAATGTGTTTTTGACGATTTAAAAGTGCTTCTTTGTGGGCCCCTATTTAAATAAAATATTTATTCTTTATTTCTTAGAAGTGAGATGGAGGCCAAGAGGTACCGTGTTGAAAATAAAATAATAGTCATAGTGTTACACTCACACCTTTTATCTAGTTCGAAATAATCATTGTGACCTTGTGTTATTGATACTAGGGCTATTTGAGTAGGTATAACAAGTTTCAAACAGAAATTAAAAGAGCACTACCTTTCGAATTGATTGTGTGTCAGTATTATGTATCTGTGTATTATTTTATGTACATATTGTGTATTGTATTATTAAGGTAGTATGTATTATATGTATATTGTTATTTAATGATATTAGTATTTATCAGGTATCATTTGTTAGGTGTGATATTTAGTTTTTTTTTTCTCTCGTACACATTATCCCCGCTTGTATGTAATGTTTTACTAAGGCTAGGGTTGGCTGGAAGAGATCTCTTTTAGAGATAAGTTCACCCTTGTACATGTGTTTTCATTATGTTTAATTTTATGTGTTTTAAGTGTGCAATAAAGGATATATAAAGGATATATAGTCGGCAACACAAATCGATTAACACTTTAGTACTCTTTCATAACTAATAATAACATGACTCTGCATACTCTTCACAACTTGTATTATCATCATCACTAGCCTATATACGTCCCACCGCTGGGCACAGGCCTTCCTACATGGGAGAAACACATGAGGAGCTTGGGCCCAACTTGTATGAACACTGTGAAACTTGTGTGTTAAACGCCTTCTGTTGCTGCCCGTACCATCGCCTTTCTTATTTCCGCCGCAAAGCCACTCGCTGTTTCAGATTGTAGGAAAAGGTAGCCAGTGTAATTACTGGGCATGGAAGTCATTTCATCTTAGGACTCAGGATGACAACGCACCTGCAATACCAAGTGATGTTTTCCTTGTTACTGAAGCAGACCTAGCACGGTCCGTGGATAACATCTATCTCCACCACTTATGTCTACTTATTAGGACACAAAATGTCTTTTAGGTCTTCTTTCTCCAGGACGAAGAGAGACACCTTTTGTCCACTCCCCAGAGAGTTTGCGATGCTACGATAAGTGTCTATAGGTGTCTATAGACACTTACCACTAGGTGGCCCATAGCTATTTAACTGTTGGTAATGGAAATCGTATCCCGACGTAGCACAGTAAAACTAATACTAATAAACGAGGGTCCATGAACCAAACTTAATGTTAACAACTACATACTGATTGAGCAGACTGATAAGCTATTTTAGACTGAATACATAGGCAAAATTTATCTCTTTAAATTTTAACTCGTTTATTTCTTAATAATATCTTTTATCTTCAAACTTTTGTTAATATCAGACTTAAGGATTGTCATCTACTCTAAACTATATAGTAATTATATACATAAAATAAATTTGTACCTAGATCCATACTAAGAATACATAATAGTATCTGTAAAATATTGTAGTTGTTAGAATTAGCAGTTTTGTCCATAAATAAATAAATAATCTCTCCACCACTTGTGTCTAATAATTAGGACACAAAATGTCTTTTATCTCTTTTTTTCTCCAGAACGGAGAGACAAAATTTTCTCCACTCCCCAGGGAGTTTGCCATGCTACAGGGGCAGGTGTCTATAGCCACTTACCACTAAGTGGGCTATACAATGAAAATATCTTTATTCAATTAGGCAAGAAGCACTTGCGAATCGTCAAAAAACCCTTATGTCTAACACATAAAATAATATTAACTAAAAATCTCATAATGTTTGTCTTTCTGTCTTGTCTGGATCTACGTAAGCTGACATTGTTATAATGTCAGTCTGTCTATCGGTTTGTCTATCGATCTGTCTGTCGGTCCGTCTGTCAGTCTGACAGTCTGTGTCAGTCAGTCTGTCTATATGTAGAGTATAGCTATTCAACTTACCAACTGGTTGGACACGTCGGAGTGGTCCTTGCGGGTCATGCCCTCGCCGATGGCGGACTTCATCAGACGCGACAGGGATGGTAGCACGTTCACCGGGGGGTAGATCTGTCTGTTGTGGAGCTGACGGTCTACGTAGATCTGGACACAAAGATAAAAGTCAAAGTCAAAATGGTTATTGCATTCATATGTGTGAAATACAATAGTATTAAATAAATTACCCAGTACATCATGGTACTCTTTTAGGCATAGACTTTATCTAACTAAACTAAAGTATTATTAGTCCTCTAAGTATGATATTGCCGTTTAGTATGAATATTCTTGATTTTGATTTTAACATTATTATAAATGTTTTAGAAATTATTCAGTAATAAAAATCTATCTAAACTAAATTTGACGTCCTGAGGCGGGGATCGAACCTGCGATCTTTCGCAATACGGGCGACTGCTCTTGATTGCGAGACTGCTCCGAAAGGTCGCCTTTTTTATTAATTTAGTATGAAGTATTTTCTACAAACTGGAATAACCATACTAAGTTTTTATTGGTATTTAATTTGAAATTGGCTTGAAAGATTTTTGAAAATTTTGTGGATAATGAAAGATATAAGTACATTGTTAAGTAAATGAAGTGAAAAATATCAATTTTCAAATATTATAGTATTGTTTTTATTGTGTAGACTAATTAAAACAAATCTAAACATTGAACATATTCTACAAGCATATTCAACAAAAATTAATGATTGTATTCGTAAAATCATTTTTTTATTCACTTTTAGTAAAAAAACATATTTTTGGTAGAAATTCATTTAAAATTATTTGAAGAATGTCTAACGGATATTGATGGTGAAATGTCCCCAATAATAGTGATGTCAAAAGAATCTCCATGACGCGTCACACTGTACATAGACGGTCCGGGTCTCCAGTACAATGTACAGTACACTATACTAGAAAATGGGTAAAAATATGCAAAAGTTTTTAATATTCCATTTTGGTGGTGGTGAATTATTCTTTGTTACAGGCGGCAGTAACCGCTTACCACCAGGTGGGCCGTCACCTTGTTTGTCATCTAGTTGTATAAAGGAACAAAACAAGAGGTTTTAAAGGAAAATCTGCAACACAGCCTATCTCTAAACTATACATGATAACAAATTAATAGGATTTTTCCCAGATTTAGTTGATTTTTCGAGATAGTGTATATACCAGAAAGGATATAAAACATCTTTCGATTGCTCCATCCCGGGACCAACCATGGCGTTCAAACCACTGTGCCACCGAACTCCTCGTGTATGCTAGTCTAGAGATGTGCCAACTCGGGAAAAACACGTAACTCGAGCTGATTAACTCGGGTTATCTAGACGAAACTGAGTAAAAAATTTGTTTTTTTTTACCAATCATTAAACAAAATATTTAAAAAATACCCTTAAAAACAGCTTAAATACGTATTGGGACAAAATTATTGGTTGAAGTAGGTATAATTTTATCAAATAGTAATTAAATGTTCGTAATCATGTATTTTTAGATTAGATCGTCGTATTGTAAAGTATTTTTAATAATTAACAACAAAACTAGTCTTGTAACAGACATAACAAAATTATCAGTCTTATTTTATGGTGTAGGTACATACAAACACATGCTAATAACTATTAAAATGAGTCTGAGAGAATACAACTCGAGTAAATTCGAGTTAAGCCCAACTCGAGTTAACTCAAGTTAGTAAATCGAACGATCGAGTTGATCGAGTTGACCATCTCTATGCTAGTCACAAAAACCATGAGCTCACCTGTCCCTCAGTGATATAACCCGTCAAGTCAGGAATGGGGTGAGTGATGTCATCGTTGGGCATGGTCAGGATGGGGATCTGGGTGATGGAGCCGTTCCTGCCCTCCACGCGCCCGGCCCGCTCGTAGATTGTCGCCAAATCAGTGTACATGTAACCTGGACACATAACAACGATAACATTGAGCAAACAAATATATTATTCTTATATGATCGACTTAAAATGTTTAGTATTTCTCTGTTACAAAATATGTAATATATCTTTTTATTTATTTATTTTGTTTAGGCGATTAGTCGTCTAATACGACGTACAACCCGTTTGCCGGTCCGTGGAATGATGCACGTTCCCCTCCCGAGAAGGCGTATGTTGTATAATTTGCAATGCTTTTATTTTTTTATAACTCATATTTTCAAAATGTATGTGTAAAACACTCCAAATCCTTCCTAGGGGAGGAGGTAGGAGGATGGAGTAAATACATCTATGCAAACGATAGAACAAAAGCTCGCTTCTTGATTGGGGCGCTCACAGGGCATTTTGCTACTAACCACATGCTACATAAAATGCAACTCTCCCCAACACAACTTTGTCGAGCATGTGGTGAATGCCAGGAATCAATGATGCATCTCTTGTGTCATTGTGATGCCCTGACTAGAACCAGAATGAGTCTTCTGGAAGTGGCATATCCAAAGCCAGAAGACTACATGCTCTCTCTGCCTAAAGATATAGTAAGGCTTATGGCATCTATATTCTGGACACAGGAAGAGTTAAACGCAGGGGAGGCTCAAATGATTCCAAAGGGTCGAAGTGCACTGTGACTTAGTCATGGCCCCACTATAAGATAAGATAAGAGATTTGACAAACCTTAATTTTTACTCGTAGCCCGCATCCCGCATCCCTATTGTATTGATAAAAATAAAAAATATTTTATTTAACATCGTACATGTTCTGTTTGGACAACGAACCTGGGAAACCACGTCGGCCGGGCACTTCCTCGCGGGCAGCGGACACCTCACGCAGGGCCTCGGCGTATGAAGACATGTCCGTGAGGATGACCAACACGTGTTTCTGCAATTATTAACATGTTTACTTTCGATGGCACGGTAAATAAATAAACGGCATTTATTCCAAAAAAAAAATATACAGTATTTGCTATTTTTCACTAAATTATATCCCTAACTGTGCATAAGCCTCCTCGAGCTTCCAATACGACCTATCCCATGCCACTCTTGTCCAGTATGGACTGGCAGCAAGCCAGAGGTCATCTTCTCACTTTTTAACCGAATTCAAAAACGAGGAGGTTCTCAATTCGGCCGGTATGTTTTTTTTTTTTTTCAATGTATGTACACCGATTACGCCGAGATTACTGATCCGAATTACGTGATTCTTTTTTTGTTTGATGCGGAATAGCTGCCATTTGGTCCCATAAAAATTTTTCAAAAACAGTTGGGTACTTTGGTTTTAAATTAAAAAAAACTGAAATTATGAAATCGTCTACATAAGCGAAATTCCGAATTTTTGCTTTTCCAATGACTTTTTAGTGAAACGATACGATAGTAGGAAACAATATAACTTGACGGTCACCCATCTAGCTTCGACCGTAGAAAGTTATCACTAAAAATTTTAAACAAAAATTAAAACCGACTTCAAAAAACTGAAAAGGATGAAATAATTAAATTTAAGTAGTTATTCATCCCCTAGAAACATATTTTTGGTTATTTGTTTAGTTTGGTTTGGTTTGGTATTGTTGGTGCTAAGTGGTTTCCAAAAACAATAGAAAGTAAAGCGAACTCCAAAAATATGTTTCTAGAGGATGAATACCTACTTAAATTTAATTATTTCATCCTTTTCAGTTTTTTGAAGTCGGTTTTAATTTTTGTTTAAAATTTTTTTGTGAATTAGCCTTTGACTCCACTATTCTTTACAGCATGCAGTTGACAGGAAATAGTGTAACTTCATCATCATCATCACCAGCCTATATACGTCCCACTGCTGGGCACAGGCCTTCCTACATGGGAGAAACGCATGAGCTTGGGCCATAACACCACCACGCTGGCCCAATGCGGGTTGGTGTGTAAAGCGGTTGCAGGAACGACCGGGACCAACGGCTTAACGTGCCTTCCGAAGCACGGAGGAGGTCGAGATACCAAACTTTGATTGATCCATCCCAGGATCGACCATGGCTTTGAGTTTGAGTAAAGCGTGTCGTAGTTGCGCTACTGTTTCTGAGCGCTTTCACTTGCTAAACCTTATGAGATAATAATAATAATAATAATAATAATAAAGCTTTATTTTTCCCTCTTACAGTTTTTATACATTGTATTTTTTTAATATATATATATATATATTTTTTATATTGGGGCCCCTTGATGGGTGAAAGCCTCCTCCATCCTTTTCCATTTCTCTCTATTTCCTGCGGTATAGATCCAGTTCCTCCCTGCTACTGCCTCCAAATCGTCTTTCCAGCGCAATCGGGGTCTTCCCACTTTTCTTTTCCCTGATTTAGGCCCTGACCAAATCGTAGCTTTTGTTGTCCACCTGTTGTCTTTCTGCCTTGCTAGGTGACCCGCCCATCTCCACTTCAGTTTCAAAGCTTGGTTCAGAGCATCTGTTATTTTTGTTTTCTTTCTTATAACTTTGCTGTTTATTTTGTCAATTTTCCTTATTTTCAGAATGCTCCTCTCCATTGCTCTTTGGCAAGAGTTAATTTTGTTTTTAATTTTTTTGCTTATGAGATACATCAGAATAATATATACTAGTAAATAGAGGTTCTTAAAAACGCCTACAGAGCGCCTTTTACTTTTATTTCATTTAGGTGGTATTACAAGCAACATTTGATTCTGTCATAGCAGTGTTTAGTATTGCTTTTGTAAAACAGTACAGATATGATACTTTTGATTACTATAAAGTAGCCAGTGTAATTACTGGGTATGGAAGGCATTTCATCTTAAGCCTCGGGATGACAACACACCTGCAAGTGATTTGTTCCTAGTTATTGCAGGTGTCTGCAGAGCGAGTATGTCAGTCGGAGAGTCTTACATATCCCAACTGTGGCCCTTTATTGCAGCTTAGCTATAAAAGCTTTTCCATCAAAAAAAAAAGGGTCGACGGTAACCACTTACCAACAAGTGGACTGTCAGCTTGCTTGTCATAAGCTGTATAAAGTTTGGATTTCGTAGTTCTACAGACGCAGGTGTGCTGGCAGATTTCATTAATTTCTAATGAAAGCAGTGTGTTTGTTTAATTGTTTTATATATTCTCTTAGGAACGATTTGTGTACAGATGGGCGCTCATCAAATGTAGTACGTCAGTTGGAAAAGGACTCCTATTCCAACGGTTTAAGGTTCCCACAAATATGAAAGCAGAGCAGTATAAATGTATGTAATGTGTAACATAATAATGCAGCAGTATTAAACTGCACTAGTTGTCTTCGCATATGAACTCTTCTTACCGCTAAATAATAATATTCATACACTCACACCTATTATCTAGCCCAAAGTAAGCATCATTAAGAGCTTGTGTTATGGATTCTAGATAATGGATTAATATTGATAATAAATATTAGAAATATACTAAATAAACATATAAACATCCATGACTGGTGAACAAATGCTTGTATTCATCATACAAACATTTGCCCCTACCGGGATTCGAACCCGGGTCCTCTTCATCGGGCAGCCTGTATAGTAAGGGTACAGACCACTCGACCAGCCGGTCGTCACACAGGTCGTTCACATCAGGTGGTGATGAGTCATTTGTCGTGCATTACATAAAAAATACAAAACATAAGTCAAGTTTTCACAGACTGGCAAACTCACCTCGCACTGGTATGCCAAGAACTCAGCAGCGGTCAAAGCCAGACGTGGTGTGATGATCCTCTCAATGGTAGGATCGTTGGCCAGATTCAAGAACAGACACACGTTCTCCATGGAGCCGTTCTCTTCGAAGTCCTGCTTGAAGAACCGGGCGGTTTCCATGTTGACACCCATAGCTGCGAACACTATAGCGAAGTTGTCTTCGTGGTCGTCTAGGACGGATTTTCCGGGGATCTGATGGGAGAAAAGAACTTTTAAGTGGATTTCTGAAAACCTTTTTTTAATTTTATCAAGATGGCTAGTATCTGACGTTGATATATTTCATTCGTTAGGATTTTTTAATGAAATGAAACCAAATGAAAATATTTTTACTCGAATCAGATCAGAATCATCTTTCTCTTTATCTCTCTCCCTCTCCTCTCTCTCTCTTTCTCGCTGTCGATTTCGAATCGTCAATAATCCTGTCTGTCTGTCATTTCTGAATTTACAATAGCTAGCAATGTCATAATGTCTGTCTGTAGTGTCTGAATTTGCAATGTCTGCTGGTGCGCACTGCGTTGGTATAGAATCAAGATTTTTTAAAATTAAAATGGGCTTTTTCCTGATCCCACTCATGCTCCAAGCTAAAGAGGATATAGTGAGCTTACCAAGAAGGTGCCTATTTTATCCACCTTTGAAGAAATTCGGGTTATACGCGGTAGGAAAACTGAAGCCGGCAGAGCATCGCGCTCTGGCCGTGGCACTATAAAAGATGACCAAAGCACCTCTTTCGGATATTTGGTATATCAACCAGGACAGGGTGGTAGCCCGCCGTACGTATAGGATTCCTCTGGTAAAATGGGTTTGGCGGGATGAGCTCACATAGCTCCCGAGCCAACTCTCCGAAGTACAACCTGTATAAGACCGATTAGCAAGAAACGTTGTGGCGGTGGTCCAAGGTATGGAGCTCAGCCTCGACCAATCTCTTATCGCCAATAAGCCTCAGCTTAGCCTCTTTACTCTTCACTCCATCGAAGTGGCGAGAAACCCGAACGCTCAAACTACTAAGCCGACGAGCTTCTCAACTATAGTCTGATAAAACATTACGCAAAAGTAAAGCAATCTATCATCATCATCTAGTCATCTAAATATCTATATCTACTTAAGCATAAGTTAAGGTTATATTGTATAAAGGTATATTGTCAATGTTATGTGACTGGCAGTAATTTGCAAATAAACTTATTATCCATCTATCTCACCTTGACAAGACCAGCTTGCCTACAGATCTGGGCGGCGATTTCATTGTGCGGCAGACCGGCGGCGGAGAAGATGGGAATCTTCTGACCACGGGCAATGGAGTTCATCACGTCGATAGCGGAGATACCTAGCGAGATAGGACGGATTTTTTAATAGGAACATTAGTTCCTATTAAAAAATCCGTTTGAGATTTGTAAAGTGTTACTGCTAGCATTAGCTAGCAGTAACACTTTACAAATCTCAAGTGATCCAAATCTTAATACTAATCCTAAATAATATTAAAAATACGAAAGTGAGTTTGTTTGTTACGATTTCACGCCTAAAGTTCTGAACAGATTTGGTTGGTAATACTTTGAGACCATAGGAGGGACATAGGAAGTTTTTTGTAACGATAACCGACATCCCCGGCTAAAGGCTAATAATAGGTAATATTATAAATACGAAAGTTTAAATGGATGTTTTTTACTAAATCATGCCAGAACGGCTGAACTGATCTAAATAAAAAAAAATCACATTGATAGATTATACACTGGAATATAGCAAAAAGGCTACTTTTTATCCCTGGAATGTATACCCATGGGATCATGCCGACGAAGTCGCGGGCCGAAGCTAGTAATATTACAAATGTGAAAGTTTGTATGGATGGATATAGATAAAATTTGGGACAGAAATAGAAAGTGGAATAGCACATGGGATACATTTTATTTTATTTGGGAACATGTTCTGATGGGACAACGCAACGAAGTAATGGCCGACGCTAGTATAAATCTTACCAGTCTGAATCATTTCCTCGGGGTAGATACGGGACCAGGGGTTGATGGGCTGGCCCTGGATGTCCAAGAAGTCTTCGGCCAGAATTGGAGGGCCTTTGTCGATGGGTTTGCCGGAGCCGTTGAATACACGACCTGTGAATAAGGGAATCATTATTGTTATCATGTATGTCATGCAGAATGCACTGGTGTCCTAACATAAAAAGATCAATCTAGAGTACAACCTCACAACATACAAAACCAAAAATTATACCTTATAAAGACCCTTTCTATAAATAGCAAAGTTTTCCAAATCGTCAGCCTAATTTTCAAACCGAGTTACTCAAAAAATTACGAAATTAGACTTTTGATGCCAACAAGTGCAAAATTTAGAGATCTATCGATTAGAACACTTCTGAAGCCCGATAAATTGATATTTTATTAGTTATGAACGAATTGTAAAAAGACCTATTTCCTCAGCGCCCATTTGTATTTTAAAATAAGCAGTTTTTACTTTCTCCTGTAAAGTTTGCTCAAATGGACTTAAGCAGTTTGAAAATTAGACTGACGAAATGTTATCCTTGGGCTATGAACTCTCGAGTAAGACTAATGTCATTGCAATCTGAATGATTTACATTGACTCGTCACTAATAGGTTCAAGTAGATACTTGATTTGGGCACTTATCATAAGTATTAGGATCTTCTCAGCCTCAAGGGTTTTAATTTTATTAGGACTAAGTCTCCCAAGATGTAGGTTTCGCGTGTAAATGTGAGTTCCACAATCGGTCATGAGATGCATTGGAGTGTCTAAGTTTAAAAATACGTCCTTCAAAACGAACGAGTACCTACATATTGCATAGATAGCACTAGTATGACTTCCATCGGTTACTATAAAACAAATTAACTCATGATAATGTTCCAATAAAACAACCGACTCTTTCTTATTTCAGCCGGGAAACTGTTCGATGTGTTTCGGATTAAAGGGAAAGGTAGCCAGTGTAATTACTGGGCATGGAATGAAATTCATCTTAAGCCTCAGGATGACAACGCATCTGCAATATGAAGTGATTTTTCCTTGTTATTGCAGGTGTCTATAGGCGGCGGTAACCACTTACCATCAGGGGGGCCGTCAGCTTGTTTGTCATCTAGTTGTATAAGAAAAATATAAAAAACCATATACTGTTAAATGGTATTTACTGTGCTAGGTAGCAAATCAGATAGATTCATGTGAACTAACATAGAATATTGACCTACCCACACTCACATATTATAAAGTACCCACACTGCTAGATAGTACTGACTTATTAAATAAAACAAATCAGACATGTTCACAATTCATATATAACATATATATCTTTGTGGTTAAAGTTTGACAAACTATAAGCCTTGATCCAAGAAGGAGCAGGTGCCAAAAACTCACCCAACATGTCTTCTGATACGGGAGTCCTCAAGATGTCGCCGGTGAACTCGCAAAGAGTGTTTTTGGCGTCGATACCAGAGGTACCTTCGAACACCTGGACCACGGCCTTGGTGCCGCTGACTTCCAGCACCTAGGAACAAATTAATAATATATATAATTATGATCCAACGGCTCCCCGCGACCCTGACCAGGCCGTCCTACTCTTTGCGCTTTCCGGTACGTGATCGCCACTCCAGAACTTTAACGCCCCACCGGCCGTCCATTCCGCGTGCTATGTGCCCTGCCCACTGCCACTTCAATTTGCTAACTTGCAAGCTGCGCTGATAGGGATGTGCGATATTTATCGATATCGTTGAAATATCGATATTTCAATATCGATTATTATAACTATAAAATATCGCGATATCGATATTTTTAACATGATATCGCTGAAAGAAAAATTGCTCTCAAAGTTGCTTATATTGCAGAGCATTAATAAAAAACTATATGAGACTTTTAGTACCTAACTTTTTTGTAACCCATTCTTTCACTTCATTCAAACGTTCTTTAATTTTTTCTTTTATTATTTAACAAATTCTGATAAAAAATATGATGTCCATTATTTCTTACAATATTTTAGCATATAACTTACAGTTGTTTAACTTACATGGTTTCCGAATGATATTATAAAATATCGATATTTAGTGGCCGATAATATCGCATTATCGATATTGACCTTACGATATCAATATCGATTTCAATATCGATATTTTATTAATATCGCTCATCCCTAGCGCTGAACCGTTTTATTTGGAAAGCCATGGGGGAGGCCTTTGTTCAGCAGTGGACATTATAGGCTGATGATAATGACACTTATGATTAAGGAAGGTACAGCTGTGAACAGTTTTTCATTGAACTTTTCATCACCAGCCTATAATACCCACGTCCCACTGCTGGGAACACGACATCCTACATGGGAAAAACACGTGAGGAGCTAGGGCCATAACAGTGGTGTTATATAACCTACCAACCCGCATTAGGCTGGTGGCAGCCTAATGCGGGTTGGTAGGTTAAAGCGGTTGAAGTAACAACCAAGACCAGCGGTTGATGGTAAATGGTATTAGTGGTCTATAGACTCTTCTAGATCTATACAGCACTACCCCACCAGAAATCAAGGAAATCAAGAGGAATTGTTAAGTTGACAGCATAAGTCGCCCTTATAATAGCGAGAGAGAGAGCGAATCTTACCATTGAGCTCGACAGGGTGTTGAACCTCGTATCTGAATGGGGATCTAACAATTTTGTTGAGTTCAATGCTAAGAAAACACAGGTGTACGCGTTTACAACCAAAATGTCGCCGTTCCTTCCCCTTCCGTCTCTTCAGGGCACGACTCTTTCGGCACAGGGCTCCCTAAACTTGCTAGGCATGGAGATATGTTGCGATCTGAATTGCAGGAACTACATCGAAACCGTGATAAAAACAGCTTCACGGAAGCTTGGTGTCCTAAACAAGGTGCATCGATTTTTCACGCCTGACCAATTATGCCTGCTCTATAAAACTCAGGTCCGGTCTTGCTTGGAATATTGCTCGCACTTGTGGGATGGCTCCGCCAAGTACCTACTCGATGCCCTGGACAGATTGCAGCGTCGTGCTGTCCGTAACGTTGGCGATGTAGAGGTCACGAACAACCTTGAGCCTCTGCAATTGCGTCGAGACATTGCGTCGCTTAGCGCCTTCTATCGGCTATATCACGGAGAGTTGTCTCAAGAGCTATTTGACCTTATCCCACCTTCCCCTTTCCTATTTAGAAGCACGCGTGCCGGTCTTCGGAGTCATCAATTCACTGTCTCCAAATTTAGTAGCTCTTTTCTTTGTCGAACTTCCAGAACTTGGAATTCTTTGCCAGCACATGTGTTCCCTCCTTCCTATAACATGGGTTCCTTCAAAAGAGGCGTGAAAAAGCACCTTTCGGGCCGGCAAGGTGGAGGCGGCTAGAACAGTGTCTGAACTGCACTAGCTATCTCCGCATATGGACTCTTCTTACCGCTTCACATCAGGTGGTATTGAGTCATTTGTCGTGCTTTGTATTAAAAAAAAATGCTTCCTTGATTAGCTCTAACAAAATCTAGCAGGTAAGGCAGTGTTTATTTAGCATAAAAAAACCCTTATGTGTTTCTCCCATGTAGGAAGGTTCGTGGCCAGCGATATAGGCTGCTGATGATGATGATAATGATGTTAAAAAAAATTGTTTGGCGGGATTTGATGGTATCAGTCAAGATTTTTATTGCAATAATTAAAAATTGTGTCATAGTGAACTTTGTTTTGTAAAATTGGTATAGTTTTATGAAGCAAATGTTTGTGTTAACATACAACTAAAAGATTATTAGAATATAAGTGAATATGGTGTGTAAGACGATGAGAATTTCTTCGTGGTTATCCACCTGATGAAATAGCATCATTGCAAGAAAGACTTGGTCTTTCTGGATCATATGCAGACTGTCATCATAGATTTTGCGTCAAATTCTCCCGAGATGCATTGAAATGTGTAACACTAGCATTCCAATCCAATGAAGAAATAAAGAAATACTTAAGACATAACTGTATACGTTAGTTCCCTTTGCCTTCCCATCAGAGGGATAATGAACCAAAAAAAAAAGTGTTTTGCGGGATTTTGTGGTGTCAGTCAAGATTTTTATTAAAATAATTTAAAAAAATTATAAAAGTGGTGTAGTTTTATAAAACAAGTGTTTGTGTTGACATATACAACTAAAATATTATTAGAATAAAAGTGATTATGGTGTGAAAGACGTATCATATGGAGACTGTCATCATATATTTCGCGTCAAATACAATAAATTAAGAAATAAAATGTTGAAGACATGGCTGTATGGGCATTAGTTCCCTTTGCCTTCCCTTTATAAGGAGAATGAAGAAAAAAAAATGCGAAATTAAACCTTATGTTTCAACGTAAAATTGTGGGAAGTCTCTTACAAGGTCTTTATTCAAGTCTATTTAAGAAAATATTGTATACTTTTACAACAATAATGATAATAGAGCATTGTATCTGGCCCTGTTTTATTCATGGTCAAGGTGGGTTACTGACCTTATGCATACTTACAATTGAAACAGTCAACAGAAACTAATTAGGTTTCTTCATTCAATAAAGTATGTAAAATTGCACAGAAAACCGCACATCGAGTGTAACAAGTCAGTTCGAAAATAGCTCTTATTACAATGGACTAAGGTACCCACAAAAGAGAGTGTTTCACTTGGCGAGAGGTCGAGTGTATATGGTTATTGAAGAAAAAATGGTTGTATTTTCTATTACGCACCTGACCAGATCGTAGGGTGCCATCAGCAAGCTTCAGCTGTACAATCTCTGAGAACTTGGGGAACTTCACTTCATCAAGAATGACCAGTGGTCCGTTAACACCAGACACTGTCTTGTACGCTGAAACAAATAAATGTTTGTGAATTGTCAGATATGTGAAGATGGGGTTTTTTTTATTTTCCTGTGAATTACATTGTTAACCTGACACAATGGTTTTTTATTGTCTCATACTCCTACGAGTCTTACGAATGACAGCGATCAGCCGATGGACGCTCGCAACACCAGAATTAACACTCGCGCTATGCCAAACATGTAGAAACTTTTCACGCTTTTCTGGAAGGATCCCATGCTGTAGGATGTGACTTTTCGTATCGAATCAGTGATCCGACAGTTGAGAATAAGGCTGGCTCGATACCAGCTAATACCACTTAAAGCGATTCAAATTGATGGCAATCCCTAGTTTGCAAGCAGTATTGAAATTGAACCCATAAGTATGAGGAGAGTCTGCCTACCTGTGTGTTCTACCTCTTGTACAATGAACTATGTTTTCAAGAATTGTTCAACATAATGCCCAACGCCTGCTTTCTATCATCGCACCGCTCGCCATCGACTGGGGATTACCTAATCCCCACAGCCTACACCTTAGAACAGAACTGTGCAAGGAATTTCCTACCCTGAATGCTAATTAATAAATGCTAACTAATAAAATTCAGGGTAGGAAATTCCTTGCACAGTTACCTAAGGATTCGCGTCAAGAGGTCTTAGATGTACAGCTGGCTTGAAAATAAGTTAAGGACAGATTGTGATTCATAAAATAGCTAATAAAGGAGTTAATGTTGAGATGAAAAATGATAGAGGAGAGCGGAAGAATTGCACAGACTTCAAATGAATTGAGGAAATAGGGCAGGAAATGGGGTACCAGCAAAGTGCTCTTTGGTTGTGTCTTTTTGTGAAAGGCACCTTTTTTCACTTTCGTATAACACTAGGTACGATCCGTCTCCATGAAAGTCGGACCATCTGCATCCAATGCCTAAAACGCGCGATAGATTTGTCACTAAGAATTAAGAATTAGAAGCCTATTGCTATTTAACTGCTATTTGTGAAGCGTGTGATTAATACACGACTCCTAAGATATGTGGTCATGATTTTATCAACAAATGACAGTATGGTGTTGCCATCGTCTTCTAGAATATCTTGTATTGATGGGTTCTTCTTTTTCTTCATTATGATATCGATGTCAATTGAGCCTGTTTTGCATCAGTGGGTGGTGGCCGGCTTATTCCAGCCATCCCAGGTCCATCAGGAAGTCGCCCCGCACCTTCTCGTCGCCGAAAACTTCCCGGAGGCTACCTGGAGATCCCAGTTGGCCACTCTGTTGCATTCCAGCAGGACGCGAGCAATTCCTCTGCTACATGCAAGCTCTGCACAGTGGATTGTCTGTGATACCTAGGTTGATAAGATGTCTGTTAAAGTTGCTTTACTGGTTAAGGCCCCTGTTATTAATCAGAGCAGGGCTTTACTTACCCATAGTAGGGCTTTGGAGAGCTTAGATTTGAGAATGGTTTGCACGGCGACCGATTTTGAGAATGGTGATGTCATCTTCATAGCCTGGGCGTGAAATTCACGTCCAGTCCCGCTTTCTGTGTGGCAAAGCCTTTAGTATCGTCGTTTCTAGCAGGGTCTAACTACGACAGACACGAGACGATGATACAAAGGTCTCACGTAGCGGAAGCTGGCGTCCAAAAACCTAGATGTACTCAGTAGGCGAATCAGTACCACATCGACCCAAGACCTGCTACTATAGTTGCGTTTATGTCGCCAATTCGGCCGCATATGGAGTACTGTGTAATCTTGCAGCGGGAGCACCTGTCCCTGCTCATTCTCATTGTTGAGAAAGGATTCGAATTTCGGAAACTATACCTGTCATTATTTATTACGGTGCGTCAAAGCGAGACGGGATGTGACTTTTCGTATCGAATCAGTGATCCGACAGTTGAGAATAAGGCTGGCTCGATACCAGCTAATACCACTTAAAGCGATTCAAATTGATGGCAATCCCTAGTTTGCAAGCAGTATTGAAATTGAACCCATAAGTATGAGGAGAGTCTGCCTACCTGTGTGTTCTACCTCTTGTACAATGAACTATGTTTTCAAGAATTGTTCAACATAATGCCCAACGCCTGCTTTCTATCATCGCACCGCTCGCCATCGACTGGGGATTACCTAATCCCCACAGCATACACCTTAGAACAGAACTGTGCAAGGAATTTCCTACCCTGAATTTTATTAGTTAGCATTTATTAATTAGCATTCTGGGTAGGAAATTCCTTGCACAGTTCTGTTATAACGCTGGTATAAACGCGACTATAGTAGCAGGTCTTGGGTCGATGTGGTACTGATTCGCCTACTGAGTACATCTAGGTTTTTGGACGCCAGCTTCCGCTACGTGAGACCTTTGTATCATCGTCTCGTGTCTGTCGTAGTTAGACCCTGCTAGAAACGACGATACTAAAGGCTTTGCCACACAGAAAGCGGGACTGGACGTGAATTTCACGCCCCGGCTATGAAGATGACATCACCATTCTCAAAATCGGTCGCCGTGCAAACCATTCTCAAATCTAAGCTCTCCAAAGCCCTACTATGGGTAAGTAAAGCCCTGCTCTGATTAATAACAGGGGCCTTAACCAGTAAAGCAACTTTAACAGACATCTTATCAACCTAGGTATCACAGACAATCCACTGTGCAGAGCTTGCATGTAGCAGAGGAATTGCTCGCGTCCTGCTGGAATGCAACAGAGTGGCCAACTGGGATCTCCAGGTAGCCTCCGGGAAGTTTTCGGCGACGAGAAGGTGCGGGGCGACTTCCTGATGGACCTGGGATGGCTGGAATAAGCCGGCCACCACCCACTGATGCAAAACAGGCTCAATTGACATCGATATCATAATGAAGAAAAAGAAGAACCCATCAATACAAGATATTCTAGAAGACGATGGCAACACCATACTGTCATTTGCTGATTAAATCATGACCACATATCTTAGGAGTCGTGTATTAATCACACGCTTCACAAATAGCAGTTAAATAGCAATAGGCTTCTAATTCTTAATTCTTAGTGACAAATTTATCACGCGTTTTAGGCATTGGATGCAGATGGTCCGACTTTCATGGAGACGGATCGTACCTAGTGTTATACGAAAGTGAAAAAAGGTGCCTTTCACAAAAAGACACAACCAAAGAGCACTTTGCTGGTACCCCATTTCCTGCCCTATTTCCTCAATTCATTTGAAGTCTGTGCAATTTTTCCGCTCTCCTCTATCATTTTTCATCTCAACATTAACTCCTTTATTAGCTATTTTATGAATCACAATCTGTCCTTAACTTATTTTCAAGCCAGCTGTACATCTAAGACCTCTTGACGCGAATCCTTAGGTACCTGTTTATTCCATGATCTTATTAATTAAAATTTAATAAAGTATTCTTAATTTTTGATTTTAACATTATTATAAATGTTTGATTATATTTTAATAAAGTTTTATTAGTTTTATTATATTTTAATAAAGTAGTTCATATTCAAAAATGTTATACATTTGAAAACAGCTTCTGCCACAAAAGTTTTACTCCATGCTGGTTAAATTTTAAAGTGACGGCTGTGTTCTTTCTTATCTAAAATAAAAAAATAAACTTCCAATAGACCATCATAACATTTTTTTTAAATATAGTGGAATCTGTTTATTATGACTCCGCCTATATTGCCAACAAGCCAACTGCTTAATATGAAGTTACACAGTGAAAACTTTCAAATTATGTTTTTTGATTTTTGTTTTTGGTGGGCAAAATTAAGTAGGTAGGTAGGCTTTGTTTTAAAGTGCTTGTGAATGTTTATTCAAAAAGTTTGGTTATGTTTTGTAGTTTTTTCGTTTTTTGTTAGGTTACATTTTGTAACATAACGAAATGGAAAATGTTGTGACTTTTTCTCATTCTTTTATCGAAAGGTAGAAATATTGTATTTTTGCTACAGTTAATTTATTCATAAGTCACGAATCATAATAACCTACTTACAATCTTGACTTGATATGATATGATCTTGACTTCTTAATTAAACTATAATTATAATAAGCCATTTATTCCATACCTCCCTTTTTACAAATATTTGCATTACTTAAAAAAATTGTGTGTTAGAAGGTAATTGTTAGTTGAATTATTACTATAATTTGGAGATATGGATCTCTTTTCGGGTAAAGGCCTCCTCCAGACTTTTCCATGACTTTCTGTCTCCGCAAGTTGTGCCAATTTTTGCCAGCAATCTGTACTAAGTCATCAGCCCATTTTTTTATTGGTCTGCCGACATTTCTTTTCCTGGATGGACCTTTCCACTTTGTGCTAATTGATGTCCATCTTTTATCTGTCAGTCTTGCTATGTGACCGGCCCATCTCCACTTTGAATGTTAAAGCATGTTCGATGGTATCTGTAATTTTTGTTTTCATCCTGATCTTATCACTCTTGATTTTATATATTTTTTTAATTTTAAGCATATATCTTTCCATTGCTCTCTGGGTTCTGATAATTTTATTTTCTGCTTTTATTGTGAAGACCCAACTAAAACTATAATTAGATGCTTCTTATCCATGTTCAGGGAATCTTTTCATTTTCATAGTTTTGAATGCCAATGTGGTGATATTAAATGTGAGTCTTTATCTTTATCACGCCATAGTAATAAATTACCTTTTTACAAAAATAATCAAGATTACATATTTATTGATTGGTTGGTCTTAGATGGTCTCTTCTAATATATGGTGAAATTTTATTGGTGTAATATTTAAAAATAAACGTTGTTGCATCCTAGTCAAAGTGTATTAACAAACAAAATAAACACTGAAAATATATTATTGCAGATAGTTCTGTAATACCATTGTGCCGAAGCCCTATTGTTCCGTTTCATTATTTTTGTCATTTTCCGTTTCATTTTTGTTTCGTTACATGAAAATTTATTTTGATGATCCAGTCAACTATTTCAATCATAACATAATGAATTTCAATAGTTAAAAACCACTTTCCAATTTGACAGTTTACATTTAATTTATTATTTGGCAATATATTCAGTCAATATAGTGTTTAGAATTAAATTAGTTTTTTTTTGTTATACCCAATTGCCGACCCTAAACTTCAGTGGTCATTTGCATTTAAATTGATTCTCTGGACTCCATAGTTTAAAATTTAAAAAAATATTTATTTCCTAATAGTTACCAAACCATGGATAATTTCAATCACATGACCACTGAAAATGATGCTTTGTGACATCACCATCTTCATCAGATAGCTAATAATTAGAGTTATTGTTTTTAAGAATATAATGTATACCTGCATAGAGAATAGCGGAATACCACAACCTTCATGGTTCAGACCGTTCTTTTCCAAATAAGATAATGGATAATGAAAAAACATGACAAAACATTATTTCTGCAAAAAAATTCACTGAATTTCTAGAATGATGCTACATTATTTGATCCAACATGGCAAATATTCACATATAAACTAAAAAAACAGACTCAGTAGGACTTTAGAGCCCGAGCTTACAGAATATAAAGCATATAAAATTACTCAGTAAAAAAAAGTTTTTAGGTAAAAAGAAGACTTAATTGGGGTTAGTAGGTACTCTTATATTTGGTATTTTCTCAGTTAGTAGTCTACCAAAATATTAAAGAAACTATTTGATCTGAGGATGATTTCTAAGAATAAGATGGGCGCTAGATATGGTCTGAGAACAGAATTCAAGACAAAAAGTTCTAAATTTTGCAACTAAACCTTCTTAGTTAGATAAATTAGATAATCAATTCCTATTTACAGAAATGTATTTGTACAAGAAGACAATTATGCGTAGAAGACCTAGCATTTGGTGCAAAATCGATTCCTTTGACAAATATGACGTTACATCAAAAAGATATTCAAAGTACTTACTCAGACGGGGCTGGGATATGAAGTCCCGGGACACCGCCAAGACATGTTCCTTATTGGCCTGGGTCGCTGAGAGGGTCTTTGCCATTTTTCAGTTTTCACTTTTTGGCAGCCCGTTCAATAAAATACTAAAGTATTTATCGCTGCCTTCTCACCCGAAAACTGACGAATGGAGGAGAGGAGTTGTCTATGCCACTTCACGTGCCGTCACGTGACCTATCACAAGGCAAAAGTTGCCATATAAAATCTAAATGACTCCCTGTATGTAGGTTTTATAATTAGACTTAATTCAATAATAATTATATTATTGTGATAGAGTACAAATACATACATATTTTTATTTTGTTTTATTATAAATACAAACGACAACACAAATTACAAATGACGGCTACACGATGAAAGCCGCTGTTCCACAGACTTCTAAGAGATACTACGTATCGCTGTTTTTAACAGCGGAGTAACGAAGTTCTCAGGTTAAACAAGTAGGTAGTAATTTTCTCAAAGAAAAATTAAAAAGATATTGCTCTTGATTCTAAAGACACACTCTTATTCTAAATTTAGTTATGAGCTGACAAGTTTTAGATAGATTTCAAAGAAAACATAGACAATGAGCCTGATTGTGAAGACACATATACTGTATGTACAATACTTAAATTTAGAATTAAAGTGTGTTCCCAGAATTAGGCCCATTCTAATTCCAAATTTAAGTACAGTATATCTCTTTCTCGCAATATGTAATAAGAAAAAGATAGCAAGATTTTGTTTAGAGCTGTCAATTAAACAGATAGATTTCAAAGAAACCATAGACAATTTTAGACGGCATGCATTTCATCACGTTAAATATAGTTGAACGCACCTCTCTAAATGTCAAATTATATGACAGCCATCCTTTTCGTATTCATTCATTCGAGAAAGAAATGCACAGAATTAGGACCATTATGTTATTTAAAAGCTATAGTTAGTTTAGAATCTCCGTATCACAATTTATGAAATAAAAAGTTGTCAGTTCTCATCAACGAGTGATGCCTTATGTCAAGCACCTACTGTCCATTTTCCCTTTAGCGATAGTGATTGCAAGTACGGTAAGCATCTAGTCAAAGGGGGCAGGAGTTGGACAGATCACCCAGATATCCCAAATACCTTGCACTTATGCTTAAATTGGCAACACCATTGATGAATTTGACGATTGACAGCAATTGACAAAAAATGTATATAAGTAGAGTAAACTATTTTTTTTGGTTAATTCTCCCTGCAAGGAAGGCAAAGGGATGAAGCCCAAAAATCCATGTCATGAGTATTTCCTCTAATTCTGTAATTATTGCATTGAAATGTTGTTTGTTACACATTTCAATGGATTGAAAACAAAGTAGAATCAATGTTAGATTTAATACAAATCGTCGATGTCTCCCGATAGAAGATGTCTCCCGTAACATTGAAACAAATCCAGATACCTTGGGAGAGTTTGGCACGAAATATATGAAGACAGTCTCCATGATGTTACATTGATGAGGTGGATAGCCACGACAAAATTTTCAACGTGTTTTACACGTAATCACTTTTATTTTAATTATTATATTCCAATTGCACGTTAACACCATTTCAGATTATAAACAATAATGTACTGAATATAACATGATTTCCATAAAACAACTCAAAACTCTTACATTTTATTGCAAAAATAACGAAATAAAATAAGTATTGCATAAAATAACAACCTCTGGCACCTCTGTATATGTCGTCTAAAATTGTCTACGGTACCTTTGAAATCTGTCTAAATTTAGTTGACAGCTCTAAATAAATTATTGATAATAATTTATAACTTTTTTCTGAGTCTGGCAAAGTGTTCTGTGGTCTGGCAGTAATGGTTGCTCACCTAAGAACGACCGATTGCCAAATATTTAAAGAAGTGAAGTGAACTTTTTTCTGGCTCCGTAATTTTAAGCATAACGTTTATTGTCATAATATCATGTTCCATAATTTTAATACGAAGAATCATCGTCTTGCATATTATCACGACGCATAATTTTAAAAGTCCTAATATAGTGTAGGCTAAATTTGTTTGTCATACTTAAGTATTAAAAGGCATAAATTTTGATACGCAGAATAGTTTTAAGCAGAATTTTTAAAAGCATAACTTAGGTAAAGCATAATGATCACAACGAATAATATCTTAACGCATATTTTTTTAAAAGCATAATTGCTGTAACATTAATAAACACAACGAATAATAAGATACATTTTTAATTATTTGACTACTAACGCTTCTTGTAAATTGTGAGTATCTAATATAGTTTTTACAACTTTACAGGCATGCAAGCAGGCATGCAGTATGTATGGTTTCTGTCATGGCTCCGGCGCTGCGGGGCTCTGGCGGTCCCACGCGAGCTTATCGTCGCAGATGGTTATCGGTCACCACCTGCTCCTCAGCTCGCGAGCCGCCCCGCTCCTCCGCGCCTACGCGGGCTTAAATTACACTCTAGTGTAGGGCAAGGTCGGGCCACGTGGAGTCGGGTTGTGCTAGTTCGAATCCAGATTCAGATCCAGATCACCCAGGTGATAATTCGATTTAATCAATAAGATTTAGGACTTCCTATAATATGCCAAATAAAATTAGGTTTTTCTATAGTTATGGCAAATAAAATTATGCTAAGGGATTTTAGGACTGCCTAATATTATGCCAACTGAAATTAGGGATTTAGACTCTGGCCAGTGAATCGTGTCACTGAGAAAGATCGGCAATTTTAAAAAATCTTTAGCTGTAAACACTTATTTCGCAAGGAATAAATAGTCTTGATACTTCGTTTTTTAAGTGTGTAATAATTTATTTAAATGGATCCCTACCTTAATAAATACATAATATTCTAATTACTATAGTTTTGTTTTGATTGACCCATCCTGGGATAGGCCATGGCGACAGTTGCATTGTTTCCGTAAGCGAAACCAGAGTGTTCAACTTAAAACCACTAGGCCACCGAGCTCCCTCACTAGTATAATTTAAAGTTATTAGGGTTTTAAAAACCATCGGTTATCTTAGCTTTAAACATTTTATACATGGTGAAACGCGCGTGCATTAGGAATGTCTATTTAAAAAAATAATAATTCAATATTAAAAACAACAAAACATTTATAATTTTAATACTCTTTTAGATGTTCTAATGGTTATTAAAACACAAGGTGATATATGCTTACGCAATAATCTGTTTCATAAACTTGAGTAGACTTATCATGGGTATAATTCATGGATATTATCATCCTTGGTATAGATAAAATAGATTTGATGAGCATTAATGAGTTAGACCATATGATAGACCAAGTATGGCTGTAGGTAGGCAAGCTATCACTACATTAAACAGTTTTTTTATACCAGCTTATTAATTAGCTTGCCTTAAAATATTCGAATTGTTGTATGATTTAGTGCTAAATAGAACTTCAAATACTATTCCACTTGCCTATTCTCTATGTAAAAAGAAAAAGAAAAGTGTGAAAAAAATAGAACATTCCTAATGCACACGCGTTTCACCATGTATAAAATGTTTAAAGCTAAAATAGGTTTTACTCGGCGTCATTGTGGCAGATGTCTGATATCCGACGGTTTTTAAAACCCTAATAACTTTAAATTATACTCGTGAGGGAGCTCGGTGGCCTAGTGGTTTGAAGTTGAACACTCGGGTTTCGATTACGGAAACAATGCAAGTGTCGCCATGGCCTATCCCAGGATGGGTCAATCAAAACAAAACTATAGTAATTAGAATATTATGTATTTATTAAGGTAGGGATCCATTTAAATAAATTATTACACACTTAAAAAACGAAGTATCAAGACTATTTATTCCTTGCGAAATAAGTGTTTACAGCTAAAGATTTTTTTAAATTGCCGCTCTATCTCAGTGACACGATTCACTGGCCAGAGTCTACCTACTAAAGATGGCTGCCTCTAAGTGTTGTAACTGTCTTATGTGCATCTGTTGTCGATATAAAATTTAAAAACTTATGGATGAAGGTATACAAAGATAGGTTTATTATTAATGAAAAAATATATACGAATCTTCTTTGGTAAGTCAGTTTACTTGGCTAATTTCAAAAGAACTTATAAATTACAACGTGACAACAACAAAATATCGTTTGACAAAAAAATCTTATAGCTCAGACTAGCTAAAACTCGATTTTGAATTACCTTGTATATTACAGTCTTAAGTCATATTTTACCTGTAAATTATTCCGGGAGTTTTAATGTAATTTTATAGATTTTGATGTGTTTTTTCCGAATTTCTACTTTGTCACTAATTATTTTTACTCGTGCCATCATACTGGAAAAATTGCGGCTAAAAGAATTTGACAGTACCTTGTTTCTAAATAATTTCACGATAAAAATATTTATTTGCAAAATTAAATAAGACAAAGAATCCTACAAATTTTGTCATTACCTTTTTCCGTAAAATCTATAGCTCTGGCGTACGGGCGCCGCAATGTGTAGTTCAACATGCATTTTGGGCAAAAAAACTTATTTCCATACTACCTTGAGGTAAAAAGAGCGCCACGATTTTTTTTGTAGGCACACTGGGGATATCACGATAAAAAAATACGCTGCTTAGTATTTCTAAAGGTGGTAAGGAAATTAGGTTTTTTTTTGTCCAATGCGTCCGATTATTATGTTGGTACAAATTCCCTACATAAAACATTAGTGTTGGTTGACAGCTTGAGTACCCGTATAAAAATTGTAACCTATGGTTCACTCATCTCTAATCTATGGTTCAGTCAGTCGGGAGTAAAAGTGTTCTGTGGTCAGCAGCGTTGCCAGAATGTTACTTTTGTAACATTTTATCTTAATTTTGACCCTCTCATGTTACTTTCATGTTACACGACTCAAAATGTTACTTTTACCTTACATTTAGGATTTGAACAAAAGTAGCAAAAAAATTCACACACCGCGTAGTCATAAAACTGCGCTATTGAGTAGCTTATAATTGCCTTTTTTTTTTTGTTGAATAGTAAGTTTTATGATCTCAAAAGTTTTTCCAAGTCTTTTCTAAACAACTTCGAAATAATGAAAATTGAATTCTGAAACATGTTTCTTCAAAAAAATGAAAAAGGGATTCTGATACATGTTTCAGTAGTATTCTTTTTTTACCTAAAAAAAACTAATGTTACTTTTCAACCGCCTCGTGTTACTATTGACTATCGGTCACTGGCAGCACTGGTGGTCAGTCTCCTGTTGGTTGTTGTTGTCTTTATACATTTTGCCTTTATTATCCAGTGTGTAAAATAAATTTTAAACTTGTTGTTTATTTAACTGCTGGCCAACCGAACTCTGAAATAATATCTTCATCCAATATTTGAATGCATAAAAATACATAGTAATTAATTTTAACGAAAAGTATTCATTTGACGGAAAGCGTTACCAATATGCCTGTGATAGGAAAAATAATACCCTATGTAACCAGCCGTAATTTTGGGAAAGTTAGTGCCGCTTTATCCGCCGCTAAATCCAACAGGACCTATTTTACGTACACTCAAGAGTTATCGCAGCCAGTGAACCGAAATCCGGAGTTTCTTACTGCCAAGGAGGCATTCGAAAAATGTTTGAAATCAGGTAAGTCCACGCGATAAACTTTAATTAATCTGTTTCTGTTAATATATGAAGATATCAGGTACATGAATAATTTATTTCTCTATTCAACAAGCTTTTGGTAAATAGAATTAAAAATACATTTGAATACATCTACGTTAGAATTTGCTTTAGGTTTATATTACAACAATCAGTGAGAACCTATTTACTGCGGTAGTTACAAATTATACGAGGAAGTACACCACAGTACAGTATTCAGCACCTACCTACGTCAATTCATATAAGCAGCTACAAAGTCTTGTGTGTGTTTGTATGTAGGTACAAGGTTTTGCCTACTACTGCGCTAGGTACTTACTACAAATGATTGCCCTATCTACATATTAAACGACCCTCTATAATTCTTACATGTATATTGGTAAAGATCTTATTAGAGGATAAGTATACCTACTATAAACAAGTGTATTTAGTCTGAAGTTCAATACCTAATTTGATTGATTATTTCTATAATCTGACCTTATTGAATAAAATTAAGAATTGAATTTCTTTTATTTATTTATTTATTTATTTAAAAAAGGCACTGCTACAGAACACAATTTAAAACATCGTTATAATTTCTTACTTTAGATATTACATTAAAATTGAATTCCGATAACTGCTGCGCACAGCATTCACTTTAAACAAAATATACAAAAACAACAGCTCTACTTAAACTGGCTTAAGAATTAACTTGGCACGGTCCATACCAAATAAGACAAAGAAGTAATTATTTGGCTTATAAGTAACTGGTTTGGATTTGATTTTTCACTTTAAGCATGAAACTATGCTTTGGCATATATTTGAATTTGAAATAAAAATTACATTGAAAACTTAGGAGTTAAGAATGCTATGATGAATTGTTTCTGTCCCCTAATCCAATTAAGTCTTAGCAAGTCTTTTTCATATTGTTAGTCACAGAAAATAATTATTTTTTAAATGCTTGCTGTTTTGTAAGCTTGCGAAATTTTATAGTATGAGTATATTGATTATCTTATCCAATGCCAAGGCCACTTTCTACATCTATATACCAAGCTTTGGTTGGCATTGTGCCCACATACAATTATTTAGTGAAGTATCCACAAACCCAACAATAATAGATATTCTGTTGTTGGGCGACGCCAGCATGATGGTAAGGAAAATAATGTTCAGAATAAGACAAACATTATTTTTATACATGCAACAGCATGCAGCAACTATTATTCTTCAGCCAATGCAGCTCCTTCAAAAGTGAACAATTACAAACAGAGTAATCACAGTTTCTAGACCAAACTTCATGTATTTGTTTGGATATGGATCCCACCCAAGTATTAAGCCTTATCTATTTTTTCCTTTCTCTATTTATTTACAATAAGATTTTTACATCCCTCAGCATAGTTATGTTTTTCTTTTGACAGTACTGAAAGGGTCCAGTCTGGTTTAGCTTCAGTACTGCTTCACATCAGATGTTGTTGAGTCATTTGCCTGCTTTATATTAAAAAATATAATAAAACATGACCTTCATAAGATAACATTAATGCAGAAAGTAACTCTGAAAAGCTTACAATTAAATCAAGAAAAATCTGAAGAATTACTCTCCAGATAAATAATATCTGGCAATTGAAAAATTGGTGCTAAAACCTAACATGTGATTAGTAAAAATGTTACAATTTTGTTAAACCAAAAATCTGCATATATTCAAATTGTTTTTTATGTTAACTGAAAAACACTTGTGTAAAGTACAAGACATAGAATAGCTATCACTATTAAATAACTATCAAACAAATGTGATAAAAATACTGGCCTCCTTTGAACCAATGCAGATAAACAATTGTGGGCGTTTATTATTATTGATTTTCTCAACTTTGAATAAAGTAGGGTAATGTCACTAATATTATATCCACAAAGAAAATAAATTATGACTTTAATTAATATTTATTATTATTTAGTGATGTAACAAATACGAATTCTATTATTTGTATCCTCAGTTGTTTAGAATATATTGTGGTTAAGTTAGTTTTAAGTAAATATTTGTACAATATATTCTGTAAATGAGAGAGAAACACATTCTAATCAGTAAGACTGTTTTTCGAAAAGTCCTCATATAACTATTTAGGCTAGCCTGAGTTGCTTATATGCATGTAAAGTTGATATTAGAAACGGTTTATTTGTTACCAATATTTTTGTTTTGAAAGTTTGTATGAAAAGCCCTGCGACGTAAACACTCATAATGTAAACAAAAAAATAAGATATTTTACATTTAATTGTTTATTATTATATTAATTTGATATTCGTATTTAGTTGCATCGCTAGTAATATTTATACCTCTCGATTCTTGAGCTTGGGTAGCACGTTACAGAAGATCGCAGCTGAATTTTATTACTCTGTAATGCTGTGGTCCTGCTTTGAGTAACCTCTTGCTATACAGGGTACTCTGTTTCAATCCTGGTAGGAGCAAATTCTGAACATTTGCTTACATTAGTATAGGCAACACGATATACTTGGTAATTATAATGCTTCCTATGATGAGTAGAGCATTAGTATTATAATTACAAGAATATAGACACATCAGGTAAAACATTTCAGTTGCAAATTTAAAATAGCTAGACTAGATCTGAAAGATATACCTATCACTCTTATCTTCTTAGTGAATTTAATCGGCGCTACAAAACCTCTCGAACATCGTCTAAAACATATTGCTGCCTCTTATCCTACCGCCCCTCCGCCTCCGCTGTCCGCACCGCTCTGAGTCGTGGCACTTCAACCCCCATACTTACATTATTTTGTTCTCGCCGCTTGCCTTGCCGCGAGCCGCTGCAGAAAACCGCTCTGAGAAAATTGCTGCCGCTGCCACTTGACACCGGTGGCTTTTGGCGGACTCCTAACATTTTAGTACGTTTGTTCTCGCATCTTACCGCCACCGCTCTAAGCTGCCGCTGATGGGGCACGGTCGTGGCCAGGCCGTAATAGAACGGCTTACGTAATGCTGTTGTACACTTGACGTACTGTCGTCTGTACGATCGGCTTATAAAAACCTTGACGAAAAATTAATCAATGTTTTTTGCATCAAATCTCAAGCCCTCATAATAGTGACGCTTCCATGGCGGGATTAAAAAGTTCGTTAATTACATCACATGAGATTGAGTTGTATCAAAATACAAAAGTAGGTAGTAAACACATTTGTGATTGTATTATTTATTATCTTGCCGCAAACAGCACTATCTTAGAGTTCAATGAAACAATGAACGCTTATTAGTTTGACCATAAAAACAATTATAATCTTCTCATTATAGGTACTATTTGTCCCTACTGCTGTCACTTCTGTTTCATTATTAGATTCTCCGTCCTTCATACTTTCACAGTTATATTATAACACACAACGCGATAAGCGTGAAACAATGCACCAATATTGGCACGCTTTGAATGAAGCAGGTGATATCATGATAATGAATTTGGTGATATAATAATAATAGGTAACTATCGCAACTCAGTGTAGTTGATAGTAATCAAGATAACGTATTAATTTAAACTGTAAGCTCGCCTATACATTGGCTTCTGTGTCTACGCTTAGGTGGATCTTAAGGCGATATATTGAAAAAAGTCGCACTTTTATAAGTAATGTCATACGTTGCTGAAAGATCTTACGAATCTGAAAATCAAATATACGTTACTTCATATCCTTATCTAGATACGAGTAGAACGAAAACACGATTATAGGAATTTGCCTCGATACTTTTTATTTCCGAAAAGACCTCTTATAAACAAGAAAACTTAAGATTATTGGTGAACGATAATTTGTATTCAATAGGAAATTACTTTAAATAGTAGATATCATTAATATTCAGAATCGTGTAGAAGCTTTTTTTTGTAGTCCATAAGGTTATTTTTTAATAAAATAATTTGTGTATTTCGTTTACTTTTCACGCGCGATCGCTGTTTTGTCTTTTTTCCTCCCGCTGAGTCAGCCATATCTCTATCCCTATCGGTCTTGGCCGAAACAACGTTTCGATAGATCGCCTTAACGACATTTGTCCCTTTCTATCTCCTTTAGATAGACTGAGGTAAAAATCGCTAAGAGACTAAGCAAATCGTCGGGGATAGTGCAAATCCGCGAATCTACCATCCGTAAAGGCTGCGTATCTGCAATGGATCCAGTTTTACAGGTTAAGGTTAAAAAACTTAAAGACTTTTTGTTACGCGGATTTGCATTATCCCCGAAAATTACCAGATAGGCCACCAGAAGGGCAGTTTTGGTGAGTATACCGCACCGTTACGATTAGGCACTGGGCCGACCCCTACACACGCCCGTCGGTCGCTTAGTCAGCGGCATTTAGGTCTGTAAGCGAATTCCTCACCCAAAAAACCCGCCATCAACATCAAAAATGTCAAATCCCAATAGCGATTATCGAAAGACTCCTTGTCTAGGAGGCAGAATCAGTTAAAAAAGTTAGTTATTTCTGCTAACTAGGTGGTAGGCCCGTATGTAGGGTCGTCTGGGTAGGTACCACCGCCTTTCTTATTTCAGCCGTGAAACAGTTCGCTGTGTTTCGGATTGAAGGGAAAGGTAGCCAGTGTAATTACTGGGCATGAACGGCATTCCATCTTAGGCCCCAGGATGACAACGCACCTGCAATATCTAATGGTTTTTCCTTGTTATTGCAGGTGTCTATAGGCAGCGGTAACCACTTACCATCAGGTGGGCCGTCAGCTTGTTTGTCATTTAGTTGTAAAAAAAAACTACGTAACGAGATTTTGTTACAACTAACCGCGGAGCCGACGTAGCGAGAGTCACCGTAGCGAGACTCGACGCAGAGGGAATAATTCAAACGGAGAATTCACTGGATAAAGTCCTGCTACTTGCTCTCTTTTTATAACACTTAGATCACATTAGCATAACGACTTTTTGATATTTCTTCGTTCGGTATTGCTCAGATGTGGAATAAATTGTCTTATCGCCACCAGTTATACCTGCCCGCCTGCATGACCACCGAAACGCGATATGATAAAGCCATTTATCGCTTTGAACTGTCAAAAATCATTGGATATAACCGCCATCTTGAAATTTTATCGAAACTATTGTATTTCTTTATACAATACATGTTCGCAGTTTCGATAAAATTTCAAGATGGTGGTTATATCCAATGATTTTTGACAGTTCAAAGCGATAAATGGCTTTATCATATCGCGTTTTGGTGGTCATGCTAGGCCTACTGGTAGATTGCCTGATTAAATAGGTACTTAGAAACGGATTCCTATATGTACGATACATTATGTTTTCATTGCATATTTTTTCATAACAAGGTGACCTTGTTACAGGTATACTTGTAATCAAATGTTTTACGTCAGCGATACCATATAACTAGCTCTAAAAGTATAATCGTATTATTTTCACGTTCGTTACATTCATTACAATGCCTTACATTTTGCTTCCTTAACTCTATTATTTCACGCAATTAAAATAATTGATAAGTCATCATCATCGGCACCATCATAATTCATTTTTAATGTTATTCTAGTCACAGATAATAGCAATAACACAAATAGTTAAACAAAATAAAGATGAGAACAATAATAGGTATAATCATAATAAAAATTAAAAAAATTAAGGAACACCCGACCTCATTAATCATCTAACTAACACCATCTCATTGAGACTATTCTTATGAGCCCAAACATGCTATATGTGCTGTTAGTTTCTGAGGAATTGAGCATCCCGCAGACTATTTGATGGTACAGGAACAGCTCAGGTTTGGCATGTCTTGGAAATATTACCAAAATAACAGTACACCAAATTCCAAATCCATCGGATGTGAAAGTTAGTAAGAACCTTTTGTCAAGTAGGAAATGAGCCGATGTCATCAAACGCCTGAACAGATTTATTTTATTTTATTTTATTATTGAACAATAAGTCCACAGCACAAAGTATTTTAATCAATTACAGCTAAAGAACCATCTCGGTCCATTCGTTTAGGAGCTACGATGTCACAGACAGACACGTCAAACTTATAACACCCCCCTTTTTGTGCCGAGGGCTAATAAACAGGTGCACTCACATTAATTCTTCTCGCAAAAGATTGATCACCCATCCGTATCTGTATGTACATACATACACATCGTATCCCAGATGATGAGATGTACGGGAGTGCATTAATTTAGTTAATATTCGGCAGAGAGGGGACTGTGCACGCTATGCGGTGTGGGCGCGTACTGCAAATAGACGTCCTGCTCTGGGACGTATAGCTATGATATCTGAGCTGACTCAGATGCTTGTGTAGATCGGGAGAATTTTCACACGGAAAAAATGGTTTTATGTTCTACGTCTTCTAATAAAATTTAAGCCCATGAATCCTTAGGGGAATGTAGGCCGCTTCCTCTCCTGGCGGTCTTGTGTCCGTTTCAATCAGGAACTACAAGTCGCCAGATGTCATTGATCCAGCGTTTTGGCACTCTGCCTCTTCCTCGAGCTAAGCTCGGAGTCACTTTCCTCGCCCAACGGCTGGCACCCATTCGGCCAATATGTCCCGCCACTCTCGTCCCGTAACTACGTTGAAATAAGTAAAACAGCTTCTTGAAGATGGGCCTTGACTCTAAAGGAGTCAGATAATTGGAGAATCTGTTAGCGACATTTATATCTTTTCTACTTTTAGACGAAAAATCTGAACTTGGAACACAAAACTCCAATATGGCCACAACCTAACCATTGCCTGGTTAAGAAATAAGTTTACATTGTAAGTAGGCTAGGTACGGTGGCGTAGTGGCTTGAGCGCTCTGGATTCGATTACGAAAACAAGGCAACTTTCGCCATGATCGATCCCGAGATAAGTCAGTCAAAATTTATAATCTCGACCTCCTCCGTACTTCGGAAGGCACTTTAAGCAACTGCTTCCGAAGCATGGTCTTGGTTGTTACTGCAACCGCTTTCACCCACCAACCTGCATTGGGCCAGCATGTAGAAGTCGTGGCCCAAACTCCTCATGTGTCTTTCCCACGTAGAAGGGCTTGAGCTTAGCCGTGAAACGTATTTAGGCTGATAAGGATGATGATACGTTTCTATTACAACTGAGTAAAATCGATTCTAAATCCAAATACGTTACACTAAAGTCTAATGTGCCATCGACTGTATTTGAAGAGAAATAAGAAATGTCAGTAATTGAAAAAGGTTACAGTGCCGCTATTATCATGACGATTAAATATGTCCAACTTTTTTTCCAGGCCAAACGGTGTATGCCCAAGGAGCCGCTGCTACTCCGGTGCCGCTCCTCAACGCCATGACAGAAGTCGGCAAGGCTGGCAGCATGAAGGGCATCAAAGTGGTCCACATGCACACGGAGAAGGCCGCGCCGTACACTGCGCCTGAGTGCAAGGATATATTCAGGTTTGTTTTTCAGTTCATCTCTTTCACAGTAACGATGCGCGATATGGCGAGAGGTTTTTTCGAAGGTCATATCTCAATGGTTCACGAAGTTCCACTTGGACCAGTTATTACGATTGCGACGACAGACGCATAGCTTGTTCATTCGCAAGGTCTTGACTTGAGTTGTGATTGTGAGCCCAAAACAATCCATCATTTGAAAATGGCTTACAATAGAGCGTCTGTGAGCGAGCGGAGAGCGGGCGAGTGTCTGTGCGATTCTGCTGATTCTGATCAATCGAATGGACAGGGCAATTTTTGGAGAAATGTGAGTCCAGTTGACTCGATTGCATATTTTGAATACTACTATTATTCCGATTGTTGAAACATCGTCCGTCGCTATTCCACAGAGCACTTAAGCTGAGAAATGCAAATGAGACATTTCCGTGATACCGTGACATGGTGACAGTAAGACAGCGAAAGTTAGGACACGAGTCTTTCGGTCTTTAGCCGACCTAAGTCTTATTTCTAATGCTACGCGAGCAAAGGGTTTTCTCTTCCGAATAGCTAAATATACCCTGGAGGTGGGTTTTGCATTGTTTCTATATTTTTCCATCATTCACGTTTTGACTGCAAAAAGTATGCGCAGAAACTCTGCCTTGTTGTATCATCATTCAATTACAAGACCTCGAGCACTTAATGAATGTTTGATCATTGCTCTGTAACAACTACATGTCAGCACGCGAGCTAGCCGCAACATACAAATAAAAATATCAACGATATCACCCATATATAACAAAATTAATTACTTAGCAATATATCAAAATTATAGCACATGACCTCTTTTACAACCATCGATATGATAGTTTTAACAGGAGGTAGAGCATACCTTTCATCGTCTGATAAGATGCGGCATCAATTCTGACATTTCTAATATTTATATTTATATAAACTTAAAACTAATGTAAATTAAGTAGTTGTTTCCTTTATATTATCAAGAAGAAAATGACAGTAGTATTTGAGATATTGGAAGTTTAAAATATCGCTCAATCTAATTAATTATTATCACGTTCGTTTTATTTAATGTCTCCATTTATATTTTGTAAATAAATTCTAGGTGTAGAAGATTTGAAGACTTGTATGGCGACTTGGAAATTGGAATATCAGGTTAGCCTAAATAAAAATATACTCAATTACAATAAGCATAAAACTGAGATTATAATATAACACACTTCAAACCTCATTTCGTGATCAATTCAAAGCAGCTACGTACAACTGACAGCACATCAAGTGTAATAGTTGCACTATGATAGCCGCCTCTATTACTAACGAAGTAAAGGTCTCAAGGACAAACTATTAAACATGATGACCTATCGACAGTACATCCTACTACGCATGACTACGCTACATAGACTACGCTGAGCAAAGTCCAGAGGTAACGAGTTTGAATAAAAAACATCTCCATTCACAGTTAAAAACAATAAGCAGCAGATAGTGACGTCGCTGTTTCATTATTAATTTTGAGCATTGGAGTAATTCCGTTATGTAAAAAGGTGCTTGCTTCATGATGTTTGTCTTCAATAGAGGGGTATATTTAGGTCGCGGTCGCCAGTGGAATGACCGTGTTATGGTCGCTACGTGCGGCGTGGGCAAATTTTTAATCGGGAATATCACGATATTTTTGTATACTCTTCCTCTGTCTCTATATTAGTAGATAGTTTTGTGGAAATTCCACTACAATTGTATCTAATTTTATGGAAATAAATATTGCACGCATTATACGTTTCGATTGCAAACATCGAAAACATAGATTGTTCCATTTTCGCCACTGGTATAATCTGATTCCATTTAAGAAGAATCTAATCAGAAAAGCTTATTTGATTGCTTGTCCTAACGTCACGGTGAAATAGATAACATTACCGTGCTAATATGGACGATAGGAACGAGATGAACATACATTGGACATGTGCCAATGATTACACTCCGCTTTAGAAAGGCGTTACGGTAGGACACACCCATAGAGCTATAGCCTTACCAAGTCACCAGAGATTTAAGAGATCTAGATCAGGAATTCCCAAACTACGTGACATTTACTTGCACTTTGTATCAAATTATGGAGTAAAGACATACGTACACTGGAAGACCCTGATCTAGAACATTTGTTAGCCTAGGATGACGAATTCATGGTGCCTCATAATCCGCACTGCAGGTGGCAGTGTATCGTTTACGCAGCGACAAGAATTATATAGTAATTATTGCATCGGGTCAATATTGATCGGGTTATTGGCTCGGCTAGTAACAATACACAAATAGATTTGGTATTGCTCTTCGTACAAAGTGAGTCATCAAATGAGCCGAACTACTTAGATCAAACGGGGTTGGCATTGGAACAGTCGATTTCGTTTACTTCTGACGCGTGCTTAAAATTGATGAGTTAGCAACTGCTGTGGCAACATCCTCCACCCCCACAGTGCAGGTGCACCGCCTAACGGTAACTATACCTGTTACTTCCTAACGATGTGATCTTAATTTTTGAACAAATCCGTCTGAATTAGGGGCTAGCAACAATGCTGTGGTAGGTCAAGGAATTAACAAACTTCGTTATCCAGGCAGGGGTAAAGAGTTTATTTATATAGCTGTTGATATATCTGATTGTCAAACTACAATACTTAGTATACTGTCTATTTTTAGTCGAATACATTGATGAGATGTTGTAATACTGCGTCACTGGTATATTTTGGGATGGAATCACAGCCACGTTAATTGATGACGTACGTAATGGACTCAGAGCAGAGAAAAGTGTTGTTAGTCTTCGCTATGTTTACTGGTTAGAATGGTTTCTGAAAACAAAGCAAAGTTTAATTATTGCATCGGTGCTTAAGGAATCAGCCGCGTCAATGTGTGCGCTCTTATAAATATTTGCATACACACCGGAGTCATAGAATACGTAACTAACATTCCAAACCCGTTTACAATGTCAAAGTCACAAGTGTTTGTGACTTGGAATTTTAGTAGGGAATAATAAATTAAAAAACTTGTTATAAACAGCGAACAATATAAAAAACACTTATCCCTACTTTCTCAAGTGAATGCACAAACATTATGATACATATCTATCTGTTAGGTTTATAAAATTCCAACTTGAAGAATTCAACTTTCTAATACCTTCATCCTATTCATATTTCAACACATTTCTGCGTTGGCTGCGTTATTTCATAGAAATGTCATGAAATTATCAAACAAATAAGATTTATTTGAAAGTTACAAAACGTTTATCTGAACTTATATAGCCCATGTATTAATTTATTGTCGTATTGTCGTCATTTTAAATTTTCTAAAGAAAGTCCGACATGAATCAATTTGCTTTAAACCAATTTTTTTTATAATAAAAAATGTGGCTATGGTGATATTTTCCACTATAGTACATTTCGATCGCGAGTGTGGAAGGACCTCCCTGCTGCCTGGAGCTCGAGCTCATCAAGGAAGTTTTGCGTTGGAAGCATGGGGAGTTGTCCCATATGCTGTCAACAACAATCGCGAGTGTGGAGGGACATCCCTACTCATCCTAAAATTATAATTAAATATAATGAATGATATAAATGAATCATTGTTCTAAGGAGTAATGTCATAATATACATCAGCGGATTTTTTTATACCTATCAGTCATTGGCAACTCAAAACGTATCATCATTCTACCTTATGACATTGTTATCAGCAAGTTATCAGCTATCTATCTAACACTTGATAAACTGAGTTAAGATCTGTTTGTACGTACCTGAGTTCGACGTGAGGGATAGATAACTGAAGGCCTTGCACAACTATTTCCTTTTCAACCATTTTCAAAAAGAAGGAGGTTCTTTATATTTTTCATTCGACTTTATGCGATATCCCTGTCAAATCTAAACTGGTTTTGATCATCCATTGTTGGAAGGGGCATATTATCCTATTGTCCCTATTTTAATTTGGTAGCTATCTGATAAAGGACGGCAGAGATAGAGAACAGAACTCTTACCTAACTATAGCTTGACTGTTGTCAAGCGAACAAAACACTAAACAAATCTGAAAACCAACTTCTAAACACTAAAAAGACAAAAATAATTTAAAGTACTTACTTTATAAAAGTATTTTTCAATTTATTCCAGAAACAATAGATAGTGAGGCACCGACTTCAAGAAACACCGTTAGATTTTTTTTTCGATATAGCCTATTTAGTGTTTGGTGTCAGTTTCTAGTTTTATGTCAAAGAAGGAGGTCTGCTCCCAGCAAACGGTCCTGATATTAAACAACCTTGCAATATTAAGAAAATTAAAGGTGCGTTGATTTTCGCAGATTTAGAGCGCCCGACTGGGGAATCACCTCCATCTGACAAAGGATTTCGGTTCTTAATACCAGGCATAACAAATGAGTTGGCCCCACCTGATTAAATTAATCCAAATGACCAGTATTGCATTAGCTGTCACCGCCAACCAACCTATACTCCTCGTTTGAAGGAGGAAAAACGCGCTCTTGTAGAACTCATAATTTAGAAATTGATAAATTTCTGTGTGTGTTAAATTCGAGGAGTGGAGGCTGTATGGAATGGACCACACTCCTATTGCTCTTTGTTGTTCCGCTTGCAAGGCAAGTTTTACATACACTAAATGAGGAGACACAGACGAATGATGAACGTTTGCTTCTGTCAATGTCGATAAATGGAACGCCTAGGCAGGCTTGACTCTCTTCAGAGAGGCCCAGTCAAAAAACGTATTAAACCTCTACCGTATTTAAGGATTTTTTATAAAGCTACTATTAGATTGCGGTAGAAATGGTCTTTAAAAATAAACGTTTTATTTAGATAACTTATAATTTACTTTTACCTGTAGTGCACTTTGAATGTTAATTTTTAATATGAAATTGCACCCTTGTTTCCAGGTCATGCTCCTTGTTCATGGCCGCCAATGTCCGTGAAGCGGTAGGCGATGGCCGCTCCGACGCCATTCCCATCTTCCTGCAGGACATCCCTAAGCTGTTCCACAGGAAGATCATTCAGCCCGACGTTGCTATTATCCAGGTTAGGCTAACTAGCTAATTTAATACATGTGTTTGTGTACTTTGTTAGCGAAAGTTTTTTTTATATCACTAGATGACAAACAATCTGACGGCCCACCTGGTGGTAAGCGGTTGCCAGAGCGCTCAAACCACTACGTACGCCACCAACGAGTTCCTCCACAAAGCAACTTTCGCCTTGGTCGATCCCGGAAGACACGTTAAGCCGTTGGTCCCGGTTGTTATTACAACCGCTTTAACCCCACCCGCCAACATTGGGCCAGTGTTGTGGTGTTATGGCCCAAACTCCAGTGGTTCCATGTAGAAAGGCCTGTGATCAGCAGTGGGAGGTTCATTGGCTGGTGATAATGATGAAATCTTTTAGAAATATTTGCTTTCATTCACCTATCCATATTGAAAGAAATATTTCCTGTACAGCAAAGTCTAGAGATGAAAATTGAAGGCAAAAGTAATGATTATTTAATGCACGTTTGACCAAAAAAGAAAAATAAATAACCATGAAATCTAAGGCGATCGCTATGCGATTACTTTAATTGCTAATAAATATTGACCAACACAGATTGTTTCTTGTTTGTTTTATTACTTTTACCACACCACATAGTCAATTATTGATAAAAAACCAGTAAATGTGATGAATTTCACAGTTTTCATCACATTAACTAAATCACGAGGTAAGTTTTAATAATTACTAATTATTATTAATAATAACCATAGTTATCACATTTACCGTACCATATACACACTTTTATTGCTACTACAATGGAGTCCATAATACACATTTTGGATCAATGAGTGAATAAAATCAAGCATACACTATTTTATAGGTATCTCCCCCGGATCAGCACGGGTACTGCAGCCTTGGTACATCGGTGGATTGCGTCAGGGCCGCCCTAGTCAACTCCAAGATCATTATTGGTAAGGGTAGCAACTCAAACTAACATAAAAGGCGTAACAGCGAAACTCGAGAACTCGTGAAGCGCTGTGCGCAAGTCGTCTGACTCGCCCTATAACAGAGTCCAAGTCGAAACCATCGAGAACAATCGAGATGTTCGGACAATCGAAATTCACCTCTCGCCATCGCGCATCGCTACATAATTATTACTTATTTATGTTTACCAAAATTATATAATTTAAAACTAAACTTTTTCAAAAATATCACAGTTATTTTTTAGTAAACTCCCTACCTTATGGTTGTCTGATAGAGATCGCTTCTAGCGATAATACCGCCTTTTTGGTATATTGTGTTTGTAGTGTATTCTTATAAATTTCACGAGCATTACAGATTTGAAATAAAGCCATAGCATCCGTGAATCGGGCCGCCCAAATATAACACAAAGGGACGGTAGTAAACTTAAAACTTATCAAAGACAATTGACATCCTCAGTGTTCCCGTGACCACGATCGCTGTATAGTAATCGAAACGTCGGGCGTATAATAATAATGTAACATCCAATTAAACGCGAGTTAAATCTGGTTAAGGAGATGTTTCATATCTAGCCAGGTAAATGTACAGTATCTCAAAAAATCAGGAAAAATCTCCTGAATCCGCGAAAAATACCAATACCTATTTTTCAGTATAGTATACATAGACCTGCCCGCCTAGCATGACCACCGAAACGCGATATGATACGATATGATAAAGCTATTTATCGCTTCGAACTGTCAAAAATCATTGGATCTTGAAATTTTATCGAAACTGCGAACTTGTATTGTATATATACATGTTCGCAGTTTCGATAAAATTTCAAGATAGCGGTTATATCCAATGATTTTTGACAGTTCGAAGCGATAAATAGCTTTATCATATCGCGTTTCGGTGGTCATGCTAGGCGGGCAGGCCAGGTCTCCATATATTTTTGAAACATCTCTTTTGGTTTTATATTTCAAATATTGTGTTTGTTTTATCTCAGTACTTTATAAGTGAATGTGCGATATAAAGTATTTCTATTTATCTCAAATTTTTCCATATACTGTCAGCTCAAATCAACGTAAACATGCCCCGCACGTTCGGCGACGCAATCATCCACATATCCCACGTCGACTACGCGGTGCAGGACAACACGCCGCTGCCTGAACACGGCGGGAAGCCCCCGAGCCCCGAGGAGGAGAAGATCGGACAGCTGATCGGACAGAACCTAGTCGGCGATGGCGCTACTTTGCAGATGGGTCGGTATATTACAAGTACAACCTAAAGTAATAGGTCTTCACCTATGATATTGCCGTTTTTTTTCTAAAATGTTATTGTATTTGTAACTTTTTTATGTAGGTAGTTAAATTATAAAAATAGTCTACTTTATTTTATTTTATTTTTAATAATAATAATAATAATCATACACTCACACCCATTATCCAGCCCAAAGTAAGCATCATTAAGAGCTTGTGTTATGGATACTAGATAACGGATAAATATTGATAATAATATGTATAATTAGAAATATACTAAATAAACATCCATGACTCGTAAACAAATCCCGGTGGGAGCAAATGTTTGTACTCATTATACAAACATTGGGATTCGAACCCGGGACTTCTTGACCGAGTAGCCTGCATAGCAAGGGGTACAGACCGCTCGACCAGCCGGTCGTCATACTAGTAGTACTATACATTACTTCCTTCTCTTCATTTTTGATATGGGTACAGTACCATATATTGTCTTTCTTTGTATAAAAATATTGTTTTTTTAATTAGAATACGAAATGGATGGCTGTCATATAATTTGACATTTAAAAACTTGCGTTAAATTTTGGACCATATTAAACGTGATAAAATGCAGTGTTTAGGAAGCACCTCCGTACATGCCATCTGTGCGTCGAGAGCTCTTTGCCTATGGTTTCTTGGAAATTTACTTAAATTTAGTCAGCAGCTCTCAACGAATTCTTGCTATCTTTTTCCTATTGCGAGAGATACACTGAATTTAAAGTGTGTCTTCTGAATTAGGTCCATTGTAACTTAATATTTGAAAAGAGTGACTACACTACACAGTGAAACAGTTCGCTGTGTTTCGGATTGAAGGGAAAGGTAGCCAGTGTAATTACTGGCCATGGACGGCATTTCATCTTAGGCCTCAGGATGATAACGCACCTGCAATATCAAGTGCTTTTCCTTGTTATTGCAGGTGTCTATAGGCGGCGGTAACCGCTTACTCATCCCCTAGAAACATATTTTTTGGAGTTGGTGCTAAGTTGTTTCCAAAAACAATAGAAAGTGAAGCACCGACTCCAAAAAAATATTTTTTTCTAGGGGATGCGTACCTACTCAATTTAATTATTTAATCCTTTTCAGTTTTTGAAGTCTGTTTTAATTTTTGTTTTAGAAAATTGTGAGTTGTCCCTTCTCCTTTTATGAGTATCCCAAGCCCTTAACACCTCAGGGGTTAGTGCAGTCACCCGGATTTTTATAGAAAAAATATGCATATATTTAATGCGATATTTGCTAGTGATGACATACGGCTGTGAAATGTGGTCGCTTTTAGAACTGTAAGAGTTCTCAGTCACTCAACGAGCTGAGTGTTTCTCTGCGTCATAGAATCAGAAATAAAGACATCCGTAAGAGAACCATTCACTGATATAGCTCATAGAATTAGCAAGTTAAAGTGCGGGTTCGAAACCACACAGAACATGATTTTTTTCCAATTCAGTTGTTTTTTTAACTGACTGGTTGTTGGCCAGGCATCGGCAACATCCCCGACGCTGTTCTCTCTGCGCTGAAGGAACACAAGGACCTGGGCATCCACTCGGAGATGTTCAGCGTCGGCGTCATCGACCTGGTCAAACGCGGCTGCGTTACCAATAATAGGTGAGTTACTACCATTAAGTAACTGTAGGTAACAGTACCGTTTTGTTACTAAACACATCATTTACAACAAAATATCTTAACGGGGTAACTGTTGACCATCATCTCATCTGATGGTAAGTGAAGATAAGGCCGACGATGGAAGCGAGCTACACCCGGATTCCTCAACCTACAGAGGAACTGGCTATTTTACCTCTAACTGCCGGAACACAACAATGCCGTTAACATTATTGCTGTGGTGGCAGACTTAGGCTAGATGGTGGTAGCTATCCAGGCGGACTTAGAAAAACCCTACCACCAACCAAACCGAGCAGAAAATTTCTACCCTCACGGGAACTGCCAGATCTGAGTTCGGTGGTCTCAACCACTAGACCACAGAGGCGGTAAATTTCCAATAAATTACAATTACCTAACAGTAAGACTGATATTTATAAAAACTGTTTTTTTATGTCGGTTCAAATATACAACCATTTACCGGCAATGTTAAAGTCGCTACTACCCCTAAACTTATTTAGTTGTCGTATGAATTGAAGAAATGGTTACTTGAAATGTGTTTCTATTCCGTAAAATAATTTTTAGAATATAAGATTGATAATAATGATTTTTAATCCATATATTGATTTATGTTAATAATAAATTAATATAAATAATTTCTGGAATTTTAATGTGGGATTTGGATATTTTCTCATAAGGATTGCATACAGTGAGAAATATGTGAGACTATTATAGAAGAACCATTTATGTACCATATTTTTTTTCAAGTGCTTTTCCTTGTTATTGCAGGTGTCTAAAGCGGCGGTAACCGCTTACCACCAGGTGGGCCATCAGCTTGTTTGTCAACTAGTTGTATAAAAAAAATGAGCCACCTCACCACCCTCAAGTCAACAACTATATGATAAGCAATCTGACAGCCAAACTGGTGGTAAGTGGCTCACGTCGCTGGAACGTAACCTGCAATAGTAAGATTTAAAAAAAACAATCTGCATAGTTACACCAGCCAGTAGTGTCGCGTATAATGTCTGTAAGAGTCATATTAAAAAAAATATCGAAATATTTTCAGGAAAAAATTCCACAAAGGCCGCATGGTGGGCAGTTTCCTCGTCGGCAACAAGCAGTTGTACGACTTCGTCGACAATAACCCCTTCATTGGTGAGATCTGCTTGCTTCACACACTACAAACCACACAACACTACACAACACTTCACACACCACACACCATGCACAACACAAACCCACACCCACTCGGGTCAGTGCATATAATATGTTAGCATTAGCCAAAAGTTGTAGATATCTGTAAAATCAACAAAAAAAAACGTTATATCTATAACTCTAAAGTTAGTTGACCCTTGTTTTCATTTTCATAATGTGGCGCTAGTACTAAAGTCTTATACTGAATTCGTGACATCAAATTTTTACAATACGTAGTCAAAGGCGTTATACCTCTGGAGGTCTATGACGATTGAAAAATCTACTGTGTCTGGAATCTGATGCTTGACGGGCTAATATAAAATTAAAACTTTATTGCTTGTTTTCACTAAAATTTCCTTAGTCTTTTAGCGATTATTATCTCAGTCTATCTAAAGGAGAAAGAAAGAGACGAATGCCGTTTAGAGTCACCTAATCCTAGGGAATGGTTAGTGAAAACGGACGTAAGTGACCTCCGGCCTCGATCATCATCTACTCGACACCTCGTTGAGACCGTTCATATAAGCTTAAACACACTAGATCTGCTGTAAGTTTCTGAAGAATTGAGCATCAACAAAAGGTTAGCATGTCATGGAAATACCACCGAAGCGACAGTAAACCAAATTTCAAATCAATCGCATCCCTGAAAGCTAGACCCAATTGTCAAGTAGGAAATGAATTATAGTCATTGAACGCCTGAACAGATGTTCAAATCTAATCAAATCATTTATTCGCCAAAAATATGGTACATGGGATCTTACAACAAAACATTGAGTATCTGATTTCACCAAATGTGGCATGCAAATAATAAATTAGTAATTCAAAGTCAGATTTCATAGTTATAATCATAACACATTACGCATTTCTTATTTTATTATCTACTTACTAATATCAATACTAATTATCTTATGTCAATACTTTATTTTATGAAAAAAGTCATTTGAGAGTAAAAGTTTTTAACTTTTAGCCACTTTGTCAAATATATTTAAAATATTTCAATGGGTAACAATTTTATTTCATTAGCTATAGCATCATAGATTTTAACACACATTCTTCATAAATTATAGCGACGAACCTGCTCGATCACGTCAGTTTTTAAAGAAAAAAAACGAAATCGAAATCGGTCCATTCGTTTAGGAGCTACGATGTTACAGACGGACACACAGATACGCAAACAGACATCAAACTTATAACTAAGGTTAACTTTTAGCCCCAACGCAAAAAGAGGGGCTAAAATGAACCTCTAATGAATGGCAATTTAACCTATTGTTGGCAATATGTTTTTTCTTGTGTTAAAAATTATCTCTGGAAACTCTCTTGTTATCTAATGGCGGTAATGTGGTGTCTTACAATAAAATTATTTTTTATACTATCGAAGGAGTTTATCTTGCTGCCCACGACCTCCCACAGGACCCTAACACCTATATTTTTTTTATAAATATTTTATATACAACTAGATGACAAACAAGCTGATGGCCCACCTGATGGTAAGCGGTTACCGCCGCCTATAGACACCTGCAATAACAAGGAAAATTAATAATATAATAATAATAATATACATACACTCGCACCTATTATCTAGCCCAAAGTAAGCATCATTAAGAGCTTGTGTTATGGATACTAGATAACGGATAAATATTGATAATAATATGTAAACATCCATGACTAGTGAACAAATGCTCGTACTCATCATACAAACATTTGCTCCTACCGGGATACGAACCCGGGACCTCTTGACCGAGTAGCCTGCATAGCAAGGGGTACAGACCGCTCGACCAGACGGTCGTCAAAAATCACTTGATATTGTAGGTGCGTTGTCAGCCTGGGGCCTAAGATGAAATGCCGTCCATGCCCAGTAATTACATAAATGAGTTTGTTTTAGAGATGCTGGAGATTGACTACGTGAATAATACCCACGTGATCTCACTGTTGCCCGACATGACGGCCATCAACTCCTGCATAGAGGTGGACCTTACGGGGCAGGTCTGCGCCGACTCTATTGGTGAGCTCTTGTATAAGTCATTAACTTATTTATATTTATGCTATGTCTCCATATTTACTAATGAAAACCTATCTAAACCAGAAATTTTTCACATCCTGAGGCGGGGATCGAACGATATCTTTGGATGTTAGAGGGACAAGAAAATTAACGTGTAATTTACTTGTTAATAAAAAACTTGTAATAAATATTCTTAATTATTGATTTTAACATTATTATGTTTGAAAAATTATTTACTAATAAAAATCTATCTAAACTAGAAAAAATTCACGTCCTGAGACGGGGATCGAACCGGCGACCTTTCCCAAACCGGGCGACTGCTCTAACCATCTGAGCTACCCAGGACTTGGCATATCCCTGTGAAATTCTTTTAGTCTATCTGTATTTGCGTTATGAGCTAACGTCCACCCTACAATGTCGAAATGTTCTATTTCAACATCTGAAACGAGTATTTTTCTAGCATAAGTTCAAAAATTTTTCTAGTTTAGATAGATTTTTATTAGCATCGGTCACCTCTCTTACTCAAGGAAATAATAAGGTGGCTAAATTCTAAGCACGAAGTCACACACTACTGTAAAATGGGTGACATGTATTATTTATTTACAATAATAAATGATCGATTAACGGTTGAATAAATGAAAACAAGATTAATATCAATATTTCTAAAATGCGGGTAATTATCAATACACTGGCAACTTTAACTATCTATGTGTCAAACAGTTGTAGTTCATCTTTTCAACGCGGGACCTCAGTGGTGACGCGGACTCTAGTATAAAGCGAGGTTTAGACGAGCAATCTCTTGCTGCAAGTATTGAGACAGAGCTATGCGTAAGAGGGAGAGGTAATTATTTCCCACTCGCTCGTGCATATAGCGCCGTCTCAAAACTTGCAGCAAGAACGTGCAAGTCTAAACCTCGCTTCTGAAACACTTTCGTTATTGGTTTGTTATTTTTTAAGACAATTGGTTGTAATATAATAAAAATAAATGATGTTATAATGGTCATTATGTTACAGATTTTTAATTTTTCAATAAATATAATTTAATTTTAATTAATAGAATTGCTTTTATGATCTTATTGCATGGAGAGTCGAAGTTATAATAGTACTATTAGTCTATCGACTCTAATACACATTTGGCATATTTTTTATTGATAATTTACATGCATGATAGCTAGATTTAGTTTTACCAATAGGTTCATAATGTTGGATACTTTCTCAAACAGGCAATAATCTCTTGGTTTACTAATCATCGTTAGTAACCGTATCAGAAATTTCGAGTTTCTTTTTATTTCTGCATGCATGTCATAAAAGATTCTTGTCTTTAAAAATATTTGTACGCCACCGTGGCTGAAACACGTAGGGCATTGATTATTTTTAGACCTACATTGTAAAACTATGTACACTCGTGTTTTCACAAATAAATGATTACTTACTTACTTTATTTTAATTATATTAGTGTTGTATATTTTATATTATATATCCTATTCGCACGGCCTATGTGCCGCACGGTAGCTCATGCTCAGTCCCCTCTCTGTCGTATGCATACCGCTCTCAACACTCCTAATTGCTTTCCCAGACCTGGATGTGTTTAATGGTGATTTGAAGCCATTTTTGTGTCTTTGTTTAAAATTTTATGAAAATGTTTAGTTCTGCAAATAGAATGTTTAATTTAATATCTTTTAAATTTATTATTATTGCATAAAATATTGTAAAAACTTATATTATTATAATTATGTAATTGGGGCAACCCGTTTAATTATTAAAATTAATAAATAAATATAAGTGGGTATTTGGACATTTGGGCAGTCTGTAACCGACCATTAAACGGTGTGCTTCGTAATCTGCTGTTGTACACTTCATTTTGAGATTATAATTCGAATTTTAAAACATGAGTGAAGGTAAACACTGTTTTTTTAAAAAAAATATTTTATCTATTAAGGCACAAAACAGGTTACAGTTATTAACTTACAATGTTCTTAAGTCATTTATATATCTTAAGTAGTTTTTGAATTGTAAATTTGACGAAATGAATGTAAATAAATTGTAATAATGATATTGGCTTGGATTCTAGTTAGCTGTACTTATAAATAAGCTCATTTTTTTTTGAGATAAGTCAAGCTTAATTCCTATCTGGTCTATATATATGTATAAATATGTATTTGTGTATGTATTTAAGTATAGGTATATTTATTTTATTAATAATTATGTATTATTTTGTCTTCTAATGTTATCGTCTTTCTTGTACCCACTCTATTTCCTTCTGTATTATTTCCTTTAACTCCAGGTTGCCTGGAAGAGATTGCTGCTTATCAATAAAACCGCCAAGTGTATTGTTTATCTAATTTTGATTGTTTTGTTGATTATGTAAGTGTCCCATTGTGCAATAAAGAATGTTTGATTGGTTGTCAGGCACTCGCATGTACTCCGGGTTCGGGGGGCAGGTGGACTTCATCCGAGGTGCGGCGGAGTCTGTGGACGGCCGCGGGAAGCCCATCATAGCGCTGGTCTCCAGCACCAAGCGCGGCGAGACCAAGATAGTGCCCACGCTTAAACAAGGTCACTAACCAATGTTGTATGCAACTAGATGATAATAATAGTTTAAAGGAGCTGACATTGGAATTATATAAAACTAAATTGACATCATTCTTAATTAATAAATGCTATTATTCTCTGACGGGAGCTCGGTGGCGTAATGATTTGAGCGCTAAGCAACTTTCGCCATGGTCGGTCAGTCAAAATACTCGCTGGGATGGGTCAACCAAATTTATAATCTCGAGCTCCTCCGTGCTTCAGAAGGCACGTTAAGCCGATGGTCCCGCTTGTTCCTGGAACCGCTTTCCCACCAACCCGCATTGGGCCAGCGTGGTGGTGTTATGGCCCAAGCTACTCATGTGCTTCTCCCATGTAGGAAGGCCTGTGCCCAGCAGTCGGACGTATATAGGCTGGAGATGATGATGATGATGATGATTCACTGACGGAATTCTTAAATGACAAACTTTAAAATTAATTTAAATTATGCTGGACTTATTTAATATATAACTTGGATGGACTTTACTTTTTATAGCAAATATTACAAATAGATATAATATGTATTGACATTTTTGATTAGGAATTTTTAATTTTGTGACATGCATGATACTCAAAGTAAGTTACAAAGCCGAAAATTTATGTTTGCATACCGATAATTGGTAGAATTTACACGGAACTACAAAAAATGTAAAAACTATAAATATGTATTAATAAAAAAAAATTAAATTTTACAAAAAAAAAAATATTAATGACAAACAAGCTGACGGCCCACCTGGTGGTGAGCGGTTACCGCCGCCTACAGACACCTGCAATAACAAGGAAAAAATCACTTGGTATTGCTAGGTACCCTATACTGAAAAATAGGTAAAAAATATGCAGAGCAGTGTTCAATTGTACATTTTCTTTTAATTTGCTTTTTTTCGTGGTGCAAAACAGGAATTTTTTAGAAAAAACTGGCACACAGCCAAATATTCATCATGGCGCCTATGTCACTTTGGTGACGTAAGTTGACTTCTATGCCGCCCGCCAAATTGCCTCATTGAATATTGGTGAAATTCACGAATAATATAAAATTTTGTATGATTAAACTTTGCCTGAATACGAATTAGTATTATTTTTTTCTAGTTTCAGGAGATTTTTGAGATAGTCTACATACAGGGTGTAAAAGGGACGCTCTCTATAACAAAGGTAGATGACAATGCTGGTCACCCTAAGCAACACTTGATAAAAAAAAATTGTATGTAACAGCTGATTTTTTTCAGCGATTTGTAATTTATTTTTTATCAAGTCTTGCTTAGGATGACCAGCTCTGCCATCTGTCTTCGTTATAGAAAGCGTCCCTTGTACACCCTGTATACCTGGCCGGATATTAAACATCGCCTTTATGTATGTAATTGTTTATTGTCTACTTCGCGAAAAAACTGTTTATAAAATAACGTATGTTTTATTTTTTGTTGTTAGGTGCCGGTGTGGTAACGACTCGCGCCCACGTCCACTACGTGGTCACAGAACAAGGCATAGCCTTCTTGTTCGGCAAGACTCTCCGACAGAGGGCGTACGAACTTATCAAGATAGCGCACCCAGACCACCGCGAAGCTCTAGAGAAAGCCGCCTTCGAAAGACTCAAATGCATGCCTGCGCCTTGAAAAAAATCAAATCACTCATTGCCATAGACTATAGGACTAAAAACCTACTATTTTGGTAGTTTTCGCGCAAGTTTATGGTAGCAATAATTGTTGTCTGCAAAGTACAGAATCAACTTACTTTTGTGACGGTGTAAAGTATTTTATTTGTTAAACAATCGAAATGCTATGTATCCCGTGCGAGTTGCATTTCGATTATTGGCTAATTAATTGTTGAATTAAAAATATATAGACATTGAACGCCACATAGAACGCCTAGATATTGTAGCTGGAAAATGCCTTAATCACGTCAATAGTAATATAGTCAATAAGTAATCCAGCCAGTGTAAATAGATTAAGTATAACCATATTTTTTTTATATTCCAAATTGTTAAACTATTATTTTTGTTGACGAATTGTTAAGTACTACAACACTCATGTGACATACTTCTGTAGTGTTAGAATTTTATTATTATATTGCATACAATTTGTTTAGATTTTTTTCTTTTATGTAAACACGTAACAAATATACAAGTCTCTAAATGTGTGGCTTTTTATTACAGCCTCCAGTCTGTTCGACCGGGTACAAGCGGTCTGTACCCCTTGCTATACAGGCTACTCGGTCAAGAGGTCCCGGGTTCGAATCCCGGTAGGAGCAAATGTTTGTATGATGAGTACGAGCATTTGTTTACGAGTCATGAATGTTTATATGTTTATTTAGTATATTTCTAGTATTTATATATATATTATTATCATTATTTCTCCGTTATCTAGTATCCATAACACAAGCTCTTAATGATGCTTGATCAGGGCTAGATAATAGGTGTGAGTGTATGAATATTATTATCATTGTGTTCGGACAGATTTTTGTATCGTACTCGACCACAGAAGTAGCTGAACACTTAGTACCATGTCACAACGACTCTAGCGTCAATTTAGTACTGTTAATCTACTTATGTGGTCGACTGAACAAATGGCCAATAGAACAAATCTTAAAATCACTTGTTCCCAAAATGACTGATTTTCTTAATGTCTTTGTTTTTGAAAACCATAAAGTACAGACACGCTTACAATTGGCCTTTAATATGTAATATGCGTGAAAAATACATTTATAAAAAAATACCCAATGTTGTACTGCTAATGTGCAAAGCTAGTGCAAACAGAAATTTTATCCAAAAAATACTAGAGATATTTTAATTGGAAATGGCAGTCTGTTTCTAAAACAACTTTAATATGAAAAATTTAGTGCGGCGTGTACCTACTGTAATGTCAAAGTCGACTTACTACCATCATATGGCCTGCGCAGACGACGGACTTCTCTCCGCGGCGGAGAAAAAAGTACGCTCCGCGAATAAAAAGTCCGCCGCGGATTTACCGCGAACTCAACGCACACTGTGCGGTTATCGTCCTGCATACGTACGTCACTCTACTTGTTGCTTCGCCTAGTCACACGAGTTCTATTTTTTTCGGGGACTCCCCCGCACTTTTGTAAGGTCCGCTCTCTGCATGTCCTTGGTTATTCGGGGGACTTTTTGTACGCGGTACTTTTAATACCTCCTTTGCGTTACTCGATACAGTTGTAAGCGATCTATTTTAGCGGACAAAAATCCTTCGTTTGCGCAGGCCATTAAAGTCAAGGAGATCAGATACCCGAGTATTTATTAATTTCTTTATAAGATTTTGTGCCAGTACATAGTGCACCGTTATGTAAACTCCGGGCTGTGAAATCTCTTCGCAAACTGGAACTGTTTGATCTCAATCCACTTGATGCCTCTGGTCGGAAACGAAGCAATCAGCGGTAGTGGTTTTGTGGTCAGCTCATCTCTAGCGATGATAGGCCTTTTTCAGAGCCGCTATATGGGTCCCCCAGCACCGTGAGCCTTTCGGACTCATTGTGTCCTACGGGCTTGTGAAAAGGTAATATTCCAAAAAGGCCTTAGTACCATAATTATACCACATAACTATACAACTACTGTGACAAAAGACAGAAGAGTACAACCTGCCATCATACCTAGCGTTTCTGGACGATGAGAAAGCCTTCGATGCTGTTCTTATCCGGGCCGTGCTTCGGTCACTCCATAGATGCCAAACTGACTATCAGTACATTCAAGTGCTGCACTCTCTATGTCATTCCGGCTCAAGGAACAAATCTCGAAAGCAATACTTCAGCGAGGTGTGAGACAGGCCGATGTTATTTCTCCAAAACTTTACAACCGCGCTAGAGGATGTGTCTTATTAGCGTCTGGACTGGACTTTGACATCAACATAAACTTTAACTGCGAGTAGGTATATGAGTTACCTTTGTTTTGCCGATAATCATGGTTAACATACTGTGGACCCTGGAGGCCTTGGGCACAATGATCGACGACCTCTGTAGTCTCCCGACAAGTAGGTCTTAAAATAAACATGACTAAGACGGCAATTATGTCATATTTCCATGTTGTAGCCACTCCTGTAAAAGTTTCCTGTGAACCCTCACTAGAATGGGTACGACATGGAATTTTGGCTTCACCTTGGAAGTTGTTGACGAATATATTTACTAGGGAAAAATAGAAATGCCGAGTTGGATCCGTCGATTAACTAATCGACGGATCAAACTCGGCTGGGCAGCGTTTGGAATTGGGAAGAATCGCAGTATATTCTCGGCCCAACTACCGCAGTGTCTCAAGACGAAAGTCTTTTTTTTATTTTTTTTTATTTAAAATTACATAGCCTGGATGCAAGTCCTTTGGCCGAATACAATATTTTAAACACCACTTTTATCATCACTAATAAGTCTGTGACCTAGACGTAAAGAGAACTTTTCTGATAATCATTTTCCAACTATTATGAACAGATTAGTGAGTTCAGTTCTTTGTTCTTTTTTCTTAGGATGTCTTCTTACATTACAGCTTGCTTACAGTTTATTTATTGTGCCACAAACAAAACGAAATGTGGCATGGAAAAACGATAAGTTTGAAAGAATTTCTTCAAGGCGGCGGGGAAAACTTATTTTATTGTCTTCTGCAATTTCCTTTAATTCACTCACGAATGTCAGCCGTTGGAGTCCAAAGTTAGGGCAGGAGAAGAAAAGATGTTGGAGATCTGCTCTACTTTCTGGACAGTACTCACAGGAGCTATTGCGTACTATCTTTAACCTCTGAAGATGACTTGGGATTAAACAGTGACCAAATCTCAACCTTGTAATCACAGAAACAAACTTCCTGGACTCGCAAACATATTTATGATACCAAGGCTTTACAGGTAACTCTTTCTGTATAGATGCATACCAGCTTCCTTTACTTTGGTTAATTGTTTTCCAATATTCTATCCATATTATTTTCCTTTTTCCTTGCAGTAAATGGTAGAAATCTGTGAAGGGTATTTCCAGACAACTGCTATGATCCTCATCAAAACCTGCTGCCAAAGCTCTATCCACTTTTTCATTCCCTGCAATACCTCTGTGGGAGGGTACCCAAGCTAATTCCACTATGATGCCTTGAAGATGGAGTTTATATAATAAATTCTTAATCCAATAAATTAAATAATTTAACTTAAAATCTAATCTACTGCCTAATAAAGCTAATAAAACACTTTTTGAGTCTGTTATTAGAAGAAATGAAGTAACATTATTTACATTTCTAATATACAATAGTGCCTGATAAATAGCATAAGCTTCTGCCGTAAAGATACTGGAGTTACTGTTAAGATTATACACTCTTATAAATTTCAAAAAAGAGTCATAAAATCCTGCTCTAACAGAACTATCACTTTTGGAACCATCTGTGAAAATCCTATAAAAACTATTCTTATCCTTAATAAATTCCAAGTAATCAATATTATCTTTAATATTAGTTAAATGAACTGTACACTTATACGATAAACTAAGATATTCACATTTATACAAAGGCCAAATGTTATCCCTACATTTATACATATTTACACACTGTTTCTGAACATTTGTTGCTACAGAACATAATTCAGGAAACCTACCATGTAAGATACTGCTTGGTGACACAATAGAATCATTAATATTCTGCGAAATATTACCAGGTAATACCAAATTCTCTAAAGTTATAGTATTATTAATGGAGATAATTTTCACACAAAAATTTTGGGCCAATTGAAGCCTTCTTAATGATAATGGTGGAATACATGTTTCAATCTCCATGGCATTAATGGGAGTTGATTTCATTGCACCACAAATTATTCTTAAGCCAATATTTTGGATTACATCAAGTTTTTTCAATAATGTCGGACTGCTGTTCATATATGCCAAGCTGCTATAGTCAAAATGACTACGCACTATGCTTTTATATAGCATGGACAGGGTTTTGGGATCTGCCCCCCAAAAAACTCCAGCCAAGCTTCTCAATACATTAATGCTTTTTAAAGACCTTTTAGCAATGTGATCAATATGTTTTTCAAATTTAAGTTGAGTATCAATTATAACACCTAAAAACTTATGGCTACTTGTATTTGGTATATCAAGATTATTATATTTAATTTGGCATACATCACAGGAACCGAACACCAGTACCTTACTCTTTGAGCTATTAATGCACAGTTTCAGATCATTACTATAGTAATTATGCAACTGTTGCAAGGCGACATTTAACTTATTTTGTGCTAAGACTATATTTCTATCTATACTATACAATAACAAATCATCTGCGAACTGTAAAAGTTTAACATCTTTGCTAATTACATTTGACAATTTACATGTATATAAATTATATAAAATAGGAGACAAACAAGCTCCTTGCATCAATCCCTTATATGCCTTTCTTGGACCATGTAAAATGTTATTATATTTCACATAAACTGTACGGTTATAACAAAAATTAAAAATCCATTGTATTAATTTTCCAGGAATACCAATACTGCTTAAAACAAGAGTCAATTTGTGTAAGTCTACATAAGCACCCTCAACATCAAGAAACACAGCAGGTGCACTGAGGTGGCCTAGTAAACATTTTTTCATATCTGAAATAAAAGCAACAAAGCTTTCTACTGCACTTCGCCCTCTACGGAAACCAAATTGATTCAAAGGTATAATCTTATTTGATTCTACAAAGTACTCAAGTCTTAATTTAATCATCTGTTCAAATAACTTTCCTAAGCATGAAGTCAGAGATATTGGCCTGTATGAATTATAGTCACTAACTATTTTATCAGGCTTCAAAATTGGAATGATACACTGTGTCTTCCAAGTCTCTGGAATAATTAGATTTTTCCATAATAAATTATATATCTTCAGAATAATTACTTGAGCTGATTTATGAAGTTTTTTAATCATCATATATGGTATATTATCCAAACCTGGTGCTGTATCCCTCCTTGTATATAACACTAAATTAAATTCATCCCACTGAAATGGTTCTAGTAAAAAACCTGTACTACTAGTTTCATTATTTGAGTTAAAGATATGATTTAAAATGATATCAGACTGCATATCAACCTGAGAAAACTTATTAATGAAATCTGGTACCCATTCATCATTCTTAGAATGATTAAACATGCCTACACGTTTAAAGCGCCTAATATAGTTCCATATTTTAGATATAGGTGTGAATCGATTAAAAGACTCACAGACCTTATTCCAACTATTTCTTTTTTCTTCTTTTAATATAACTTTTTTCCTTGCATCTAACTTTTTATAATTAATAAAAGATTCCAAATTACCACTATTTCTAAATTCTACCAGAGCTACCCGAATTCTGAACTGCTTCAGCACATCTCGAGTTCCACCATGGAGCTGGAGCACGCCGGATGACACCTGCTTTGGATTTATATAAAGGCACACAATCACTCCTTAGAGTTTCCAATAGTTGACAAAAACTTTCATAAGTTTGTAAAGGATTATCATGATCGATAGTAAAGTTTTGGAAATATCTTTCTGAATTAGAATAATAAGTCGACCAATTTGTCTTACTAAACATAAATTTTTCAAAATTGTTATTTACTTGAAACACTAAAGGAGTTATACTGATATCTACAAAAGTCGGATAATGAATACTACCTAAAGGGTCATCACCCACATACCAATTACAAAGAGCTGCTAGCCCTGAACTAATGCAGCTTACATCTATAGCTGATGTATTCCTATAAGGTGCCTGAATAGTGGTATGCGTACCGTTATTCAAGATACATAAATCACAATCGTCAAAAAGATTAAATAGTTCTCTTCCTCTTGATTTTGTTGTATTACAGCCAAAAGCAATATGGTGAGCGTTAAAATCACCTGATATTAAACAAGGTTTTGGTAAGTTTGTCATAATATTTTTAAGTTTTCTAATCCTAAATCTACTTTCATTTCCAGGAGGACAATACACACACAAGATGGATAAAGGACCCCTTACAGTATCTACTGACAGAGCCACACATTGAATATCTTCATAAAATGGAATGGACAAAATTTTAAACTTATAAGAATTTTTTATCAAAATTCCTACACCACCATGCTTGTTTTTTGCATTTTTGTAAATGAAGCTATATCATGGAAAATTAATACATGTACTAGATTTTTTCAACCATGTCTCATTTAATAAGCACACATCAATATTTTTATCCCGTAACATATTACTCAACAAAGGTCTTTTATTATTGATACTTTGTATGTTATGCTGAACCACTAAGAATGTAAAAGCTTTAAATAAGTTTCCTTGATATGTGCTACAGTTTTTACTGAATCAGAATTACAAAGTGTTAATATAGTCTTAACAATAGTGTTTAAGACTTTGTCATCATGTATCACTTCTTTCGGCTTAATTTTATTTACAACTTCATTCCTTGTCTTGTTAATTACATTTAAATTACTTTTTGGCAAAAGTGGAAAATCATTAGAATTCTTTTTTAAAGCACTTGAATATGATTTCTTATTGTTTTCCATTTTGGCCATTTTAATTGGGCAAGTCTTAGAAATAGCTAAATGGTCTCCACCACAATTACTGCATTTCAAAATTTCCGCTGTACAATCTTTATAACAGTGATCCTGAGAACACTTTGAACATACCTGTGAGTTTCTACAAACCTTTGCAGAGTGATTGAATTTTAAACATTTGTAACACTGCATAATTTGAGGAATATACTCGACTACCTTATATCTCCAGTTATCTAGGTATACATACTGCGGAAGCTTAGTGCCTATAAAAGTAACAGATATAGTTGTTAAGGGAATAATATCTACACCATCTTTCTTTACAAATCTCCTAACACCTATAATTTCTGTGTCTGAAGTAAGTTTCTCATAAAGTTCTTGGTTTCCCGCTTCCTTTGGGATATACCTAACGACCCCTACCCTTTCCACAGAGGATGCTGGAATATAAGCACGCATATTATTTTGGGACAAAAATTCATTGCTTAGGAAATTATTAGCAGTAGCAGCTTGCTTGAAGACAAACATTATTTTAGTAGCGTTTACTCGACGCCTCTCGTGAATACCCTTGATGTTCTTAAATATTTTGGAAATTATTAAAGGATTTTTATTACCAATTTTATCCTCCTTGTCAACACTCTCTACAAATACAGGATACTCCTCTACATCACTATTTAGGTCTGAATATATCCGTTTATATCCAGGTTTAATAAATGGTTTGTATTTTATTGCATTTTCATTTGCGGTTTCTTTAGACTTTATCGAAACGAATTTCCTCTTTTTACTGGTGACTTCAACAAATCCACCTGGATCTGTATCCACCGAATCCTCTTCGTCGTCACCTGTCATTTCACCGCTTTTTACAGCAGTAAACAAGTTATAAATACTTAAATTTGCAAAATAATCTAAAATCAATTAAAAAACCCCGCTCTCAGTTTCCCGCCAAAAAACCGAATCCACGAAAGTCTTTAATTCGTGTGTGTTGCCAGTGATGACTTACGGAACTGAGACGTGGCCGCTAACATGGGCCTCATCTCATGAGAAGGTTCAATATCACCCAAAGGACAATGGAGAGGGCTATGCTCGGAGTTTCTCTGCGTGATTGAATCAGAAATGATGAGATCCGCAGAAGAACCAAGGTCGCTAACTCAGCCCAAAGAATCGCGGGCAAATAGGACTGATGGCCGTTGGGCCGGAAAGCTCGAGTGCCGGCCTCGTACCGGGAGACGCAGCGTTGGTAGGCCCCCCACAAGGTGGACCGTCGATCTAGTGAGGATCGTAGGAAGCCGATGTATGATGGTACCGCATGACCGATCGGTTTGTAGATTCCTGAGGGAGTCCTATGCTTTGCAGTGTGAGTCTCTCGGCTGAAATTATGATTTACAGAATTAAAGCATGGCATTAAGTGTTTGAATTGAATTGAATTAGTTCCCCTTGCCTTTTCTGTATTACAGAGAATTTAAAAACAACTAGAATAGTGATCTGTAAATTTGTAATCTGTGACCTGTAACCTCCCCTTGACAGTTCTTGCCTATATAGTATATAGACAAACATTAGCTCTAATCTATGGTTATTGCAGTTCTTGTTTACAAATAAATGAAATGACTCAAAGTGTATACATTGAATTAATAAAGTTAACCAAATGACTTGCTATTGTTTATTGTGTAAATATTCCGACTGATAAGTAAGAAGTTTTTAATCTGAGATACATTCGACCGCAACAATGACTTCGTTTCAGCGAATGCTTAGGTTAAAAATTGAAATTATTATTGTATCTAAATACAGAATTAAAAGAAGAATAGGAGGTGGTTCTTTTGGAGATATCTACTTAGGTATTAATGTTACAAATGGAGAGGTAAGTGATGTTTTATTTTGTGTAATTTTATCGTTGTTCTAACTTACCCTTAATATTGTGAAACACTTTTGGATTTGAAGGAGAGCCAAAGCCGAATGATAATCTAGCTATCAAAGCACAGTAGATAGCTATTTTAAAATTAGAATAGGTTGACTTCACCCTGTTAGGAGTGTTAGGTAATGTCACCAAAAATGCATACCCAAATGAAGAATGAAAATGACTTTACAGTGTATTTTACAATGTTTTGTTTATCTAGGTATTTGTAAATCTGTTTACCAAATGTGTTTTGAATTATTGAAATAAATGTGTGGATTAAATTACCTATGTTGAGAGTTCATATTATCCTTATCCTTTTGTCCTTAAACTGGACACTGAGTGACTGCTCAAAAATAGATTTTGTATTGTCTAATTTGTAGGGCAGAAAACCAAATATATAATGCATGGTACAGTCAGCAACAGAAGTCAATTAACACTTTAGTGCCTTATAATATTAACATATTGGCATAAATTAACTGTATAATTTGTATGAACATTCTCATGAATGTGGTTTGACATAGTACTAAAATTTTAATTGACTTTGGTTGCTGTCTACAGCTATGCAATAATAAGTACCTGTATTTGACATCTTACCATCCATATCTTCTTTGTATTATGAGCACCAAACTAAATAAATAATTGTGTACTTAAGTTTAAATTAAACAAAGTACCTAAACTGTTGTAAAGGTGCCATGAGTGGCAATGATTCTCTTAAAAAATTTCTTATCTATTTGATTACATATATGATTTTCATGATTTATTGTTGGTGTTTTGTTTAATACATTTTATATGTTAAAGAAATAGTTAAAGATGTTCTTTAACGAATGCCTTGATAATTAGCACTGTCCTAACTCAAAGACCCTATGCTAGAAATCCTTTCTAATAGCGTTTCTAATAAAGTATGTAATTTTTAAAATTAGGCCTCATTAGTTACATGTATTACTATATTTATACTTAGATTTATAATGTTTATGTAATGAAACATAAGCAATAAATAATGAAAGTAAACAGAATAGTATTTCGAAACATCTCCATTTCAACATAAAATTTTATTATTTTTTTGTGTACAAATCACGTTATTGGTTGATAGTTTTTTTTATTGTGTCATTGGAACAATTTCTTTGTCATAAAATAGCTATCAAAGGTTTTAAGAATTTACTTCATGGTACCAATTATTTGAGCATGGCAACACTCAAAGCCGTTTCGTTCAGAAACTAATGTTAATTGTAATAATATTATTGGTGCCCTAGCTAGAGAGTGGCTAGTAAAAAATATCTAGCACTTTGATAATAAAATACTTATAAAAAAGTTTGGAAAAAAAATGTGATCCTTTTCATGTTGAAATTAATGTAATTAGGTATACTCCTAAAGCTATCATGGGTATACCACTGTTTCTTTTTGAGAATTTTTCTCCAATTCTCCATTTCCGAACGGATTACGTCGTCCATTCATTCCAAACCAAAGAGTAATGATTCAATCTGTACCGTAAAATGTAGCTAATAATTTCTACCGTTGTTTTTATTTTCTAAACATTCGTAAATATTTGAAGTGTTTTCAAAAATATTTTATTAACGTGAGTCAAATAGTTCGTAAACATGGCATTTATAAATCCCCGGAAGGAAGTCATACTTACTGGAAAATACAAGGTGATGAAAAAAATCGGAGGAGGGTCCTTCGGTGATTTATATTTGGCGATCAACATCGCTAATGGCGAGGTAAAAATATTTGAACTCTATTTTTCTTTAAACTAAAAATTAATTTATTCATTTGAGAGGCCGTAAAAATATACTTCGCTTATTTTAATGCGTATTTATTAAGAATTAATTGAGTGACTAGCGTAGAAAACAATGCGACAACCATTGTTAGACCTCCATATTATTTCACCAAATCTCTAGTTTTTCTAGGTCAATCGAATTCACATCTTGTGATCATAATTCAATATTCTCACCCGTCCCTCGAAAAGGATAACTTCCTCTTTGATGTTTTGAAAACATATGACTGTCAGAAAGTTTTCCAGAGATAGCCAGTCTAAAGTTAATTTGAATGTGTTCAAATTTATATATATTTATTTGTTGTACAATGTGGTGATAGTGACATTGAATTTTATAATGTACAACTCTGATAATATTATCAGGTATTAAACATTTACATCAAGTAATTTCTATCATGGCATATTTCTTACTTTGTCATTAGGAGCAAATAGAAATTAGGTACATTTTTAATTAAAATATTTACTCCTTCGAACATTTTTATTTCTCCTATATATTAAATCAATTATAGCAGTATATAAATTGCTTATTATTTGTTTTCATAATCCACTTTACTGTTCTTCTGTAAGTCTGTTAGCCAGTCGGCAAAGGCCTCCTCTAACCTTTTCCATTCAAGTCTTTCCTGTGCTACCCTATTCCACGTTATTCCAGCTACCTGTCTTATGTCATCAGCCTATCTTACTTTTGTCTTTTCTTGGGCACCACTGATTTATTCTTTTACTTCATTTATCTTTGTGTCTATGTCCTGACCACTTTCATTTGAATCTTCTTATTTTTAGTATGATGTCCAGCTAGAGCTGGGGCTCAGGGACAACAGATTGGACTGGAACCTTTCTGCGGAATCTCAAAGAACCAGGCCATGCACTTTCTCAAAAGCAAACTCATACAGGAGTCCTCTGAACAATGGCTATGGACACCTGGTTTGATACATTCAAAGTCTCTGATACATGGTTACCATGCTAAACGAACTGAAGAGCTCATAAAGCTCAGCAGGAGTAATGTGAGTGCCATGATTAGAGCTTTCACAGGCCACTGCAAACTGAACAAACACTTATTCACCCTAAATCTAAGAGATTCGGATGTTTGCAGATTCTGTGCACAGGAGCCTGAAACCCTAATGCACCTCCTTTGCAACTGTGGACCTTTTATCCACAAACGAAGCCTTCATCTGGGGAGACACACTATTAACCCAAATGAAATTAAGACCCTTGAGGTTAGGAATATCCTAAAATTTATGAAAAGTGCCCACATCAAGGCTTTACTATAAACTATTGGTGGCAAGTCACAATAGATCTTTTAAGTTGCAGTGACAAACCGGTCTCAACAGGACTGAAAAGCCCCAAATACAAAATAATAATAAAGGAATAGTGTGATGTTCTGAGCTCCTAATATTGTTGCTTTTTATTCTATCTGCTTTTCTAAGACCCAACATGTTTCTTTCCATCACGCATTGGGAGGATGCGAGTTAATTTGCTACATTTTTTGTTATGGCCCATGTTTGACTGCCATACATTAACACAGGTATTAAGCAGCTTGCTCCTTTTCCAAATATCAAGATCCTTATCTTTATTATTTTTTTCAAGCCACACTATCATTTCCAACCATTTGCTATTCTTCTTTCAAGTTTTTCATTTATAGTCTCCTTAGGAGATAGAGATATTATTTGTCCCAGATATACATGTTCATCCATATATTCTATCTCTAGTTGTCCTATTTTTATAGAGATTTTTTCGCCATTAGTCATTACTTTTCTTGTATCAGGATTCAGTTTTAGCCCTACTCTTTCATTTTCTGATGATATGTCGTTCTCGTTTATCATAAGATTTAGTTCATTAGGTGTTTTAGAAAAAAGGAATAAGTCGTCGGCGAATCTTAAATCTGTCAATGAGTGTTTAATTCAATAATACTAGTAAGCACAAATAAAACTTAAGATTTTAATCACACAACTTGATAATATAAGAAAAACAAATAAAGAAAACGATGAAAATACTGTGTACAACGCCACCAAGTCCTGCAAAAAGGGCCTTCATCAGAACTGATGCACTGTGCTTTGCATGAGCTAGCCAAAAACTACTGACGCATCCTACGGGAAGCCAAAGCCGTACAGTCCAACTTCTGTCAACCCTCGCTGCCCCCATTAAGATGTTCTGACGGCTCGCTAGCTCACAAACCGCAAGAGAAAGCCGTCCTCTTAGTAACTCTAGTAAATCTTTGCTGCTCACTGCCGAATCGATGACTGCAACTCAAAGCCATTAAAAATCTTCAACTGTGGCCAAACAATGCCCGATATCCGTCTCAGGGGATGTGATGTATGTGCGGAGCTTCAGTCAATCGACGTCCGGAAAGCTAGTCTTGGAAAGATGCCAATGTGCAACATGCCTCTTAAAAAGGGAGATAGAGCAGACCCAGCTAACTACCGCCCAATAGCTGTCACCTCAGTTCTTTGCAAGGTCATGGAACGGATCTTAAATAACCAGCTGATCCGATACCTTGAAGATCACTCATTAATTAATGATCGACAGTAGCTACGGATTTCGGCCGAAACGGTCAACGGGTGATCTTATAGCGTATTTAATGTATTGTCTGGGGTAAAGCTATTGACAAAAGTGGTGAGTCATTGGCTGTTGGCCTTCACATTGCCAAAGTTTTTGATCGGGTCTGGCACAGGACTCTTCTCTCCCGGCATACATTCTGCCTGCTCAGCTCTGCAACTGGATCGCCGGCTTCTTGCATGAGCGGAGAATCCGCGTCCTTGCAGATCACGGAGTACTTAACCAGTGGAGAGCGCATAGATGCATTCCTCCTTAGAAACACAGGTCACTGCTTTGCGGTGCGGGGGCGACGAGGCATTGGCTTCGCTGATTGGTCAGTTCAATTACACGTGTTTTTGTAGGGAGCAGGGAGACCAAAAATATTATCGACTATCGATAAAAACTATAAGTCAACTTTGGTGCGAGGGAATTTCTAGTGTAATTAAACAACATAATAACTTAGTACGATATTAATGAATGAACGTAAGAAAGAAAGAAAAAATATTTTATTTAAATAGGCCACAAAGAAACACTTTTAAATCGTCAAATAAACACATTGTTACAACTATCACAAAAAATATATTAACTAACAACGTCATAGTCTCTGTCTGTCTGTCATGTCTGAATTTACACCGGTTCCAAAAGTTAACTACCGAGAAGATTCCGGCAACAAACTCATGTTGTCACTCTTTTCAAATAATAAATTACAATGTTTTTTTTTAAATATAACTTTTAGCAGCGCAGTGCCGCCGCCCAGCGAAAAAAAAAAATAATATTAGAAGAGAATGTATATCAACGTACCAACAAAGTAGGTACCCAATGTCAAAAGTATTATCGTCATTTTCAAGCTATCTGACAATGCACAATCACAATATAGGTATACAGGGGTTAATAGTCATAATACTCGTAAATAAACATATAAAACATTTTGGACTTTTAATGTGTCCACGCATTCTTATCATCTAAATATTCTTGGACCTTATAGTAGCCTTTTTTCATTAAAGTTTGTTTGACATATAACTTAAGTTTGTGAAAAGGCAGTTCAGTTACATTTGGTGCGACATTGTTGTAAATGTGTATACATTTCCCCATGAATGAGCGACTTGTCTTGTGAAGTCTAAAACTTGAAACAGCAAGTTTATTTTTATATCTAGTGTTTAAGTTATAATTATCACTATGTTTTGAAAAGGTATGTTTATATTTGTGAACATAAATTATGTTCTCATATATACAGAATGTAAAAAATCTATGGGCCCTGGAGGGGAACTACTTTAAATCCTTTAGTTATCTCATTTTACTGAAAGGAAACATTCTTTTATTTTTGAAAAGACACAAAACTGCATTCAAAGATCTTTTAAAACTTGCTAGTCTCACCTGGGAATCGAACCAACTAAAAATTAAAACAGTAAACCCTCGCTATTTTTTTATACGAATCGGTAAGATTATTGTGCAGGATAAAATTTGTCTAGCAAACACACTAATATGTTGTACGTGATACCTATGAAATTGAATATTTATTACAAGTTTTTTATTACCTACCTAGTACTGTAATGTTCATTTGTAACAAGTAAACCATACGTTAATTTTATTATAGGATTTAAAGTAGTTCCCTTCCAGGGCCCATAGATTTTTTCTACCCTGTATATATGAGAACATAATTTATGTTCACAAATATAAACATACCTTTTCAAAACATAGTGATATTCATAACTTAAACACTAGATATAAAAATAAACTTGCTGTTCCAAGTTTTAGATATTGAGAAGCAACGGTCAAAATATTCATTTGTTTAAATAAATCCCTTAGTGAATCACATGGTTTGAGTCTGTAAATAGAAATAAAAATTATATTAATCAAATTAGAATTTAGATTTGAATAATACGAAAACAATATAATTAAATCTTACAAAATGATTTTATTATCGATACCAAGAAGAAAGTGCACGTAACAGCACTATCTTTAAAAGAAAGAGATAAAGCATAGTACATTAAACCTAGGAAAGAGAGAGAGGGGTAGAAAGACATCAACGCGTGCCAATTTTATATTTATTAAAAAGAATTTATTTTTGTGAAAATTATTTTGTACGAATTTCATCTAAATAATACTTACCTGTGGAAGGTTATTCCATCTTTTTTGTAATTTGAAGTAGAACTCGACATCCCACACCATTTAATAGCACAACTGGGCATTTTTACCGTATTTTGACTATTTAAATAATATTTTACGTCACTGTGTGATACCCGCGGCAGCTAGAAGCACTCTGAAGCCGAAATCGGCACATAAACTCGTTTTAGCATATGCTTAGTGAGAAGATTGCCCCCGCAAGCGCAGTCAATTGGTTATATAGTCTTTGTTGCAGATAGATGCGCTTGATGGTTCATAGCAGTGAATGCTGGTTGCTTCCGGTCTGTTAAGAGGCTGATAAACGCCAACGACCTTGAGAAAATGAATTTCGAGGTCCCGCCCACTAATATTTCCGATAACGTGGCTCCACAATACTACACCGACAAGCCGCGTAACTACTACAAACTCAAAAGCGCCAACTTAAAAAAAATGCCACTAGATGGCGTGCTCCACGTGCTTTATTCCATAGACCATTACAAAAATAGAAATGAACAATAAAAAAATAAACACTTTTATAAAAAATATATATATGTGGTATTTTTAAATTAATGGTTAATATTTTACACGGTCAATATACTTATTTATACTAACAAATTTTATTAGGAACCTATTATGAAAACGAAACATGAAAATCAAGGATGCAATTACAAAAGACAAATCATAATAGTTTTGACATACGTATTTTCATGTCAGCTGTTCTATAAATTAGAGCTAGACTTGAATAAATTTTGGTTTTGAAACGCCTTGTAAATTTTTAAGTGCATGGATAGCCCAATCCGACACTATGAGAAATAGCGAAAAGTACTCAAAGGACTCTCGAAAACGTAAAAGAAAAACTAAACTGCATCATTGGATGTTTACATAATATTCCTAGCCAGGAATCAAAACTATTGTTTAAAAAAAAACTCACATGGTGTATTACACCATTCGATTAGATTCCAAATTACAAAATTCAAGTTTCAAGTAGGTTTTGCTTTTATAATTATGCTACAAAGTACGAAGCAGTATGCAAAAAGTTACTAGTAATCAACGAAACGTCGAACCAAATGTAAATTATTGGCACGATGTTATTAAAACGTAAAGTGGATTACTCGCACTTGTTGTTTCATTTTATTTCTTTTTCACTGTGGCCTTTAACATTACTTTAAAACATGTAACAGTTTATAAAAATCCAACATTTCCCTTCCGTTTTCCATATGTAATATCTTCCCGGAATTTATTGTTCCTTGTATACCGCGATACTATCGAATCGTGTAATGATAGTGTTTTTTTTTCAAAATCAACGGGTTCTATTTCTACCTTAATTTTTGATTTCTCAAAAATCTAATGCTGCACTTTTAGTTTTTATCGAAATCGGTCCCGATACTCTTTTGAGTACTTTTCGCTATTTCTATTTGGAATTCGGAATCCATAATAGATTATTTTTTTATCTAAATCGTTTAAGCAGCTTAAGTGTTAAAATGAAACACACAGAAAGACACAGTTACTTTCGCAATTATAAGAGTATGGATGTGTCATCTCATCACAGTAAAAATAATGTCAGTTCGAAGTAATAGAAAGATTAATCAAGTAAGTATTTATTTTTTTAAGTTAAGAGCGCTTACCCCGCAAGGCTTTCAATACAAACTTAATTTTTTAACAAAAGTGAATGCCGTAACATTTCAATTATTACTTCAATGTCGGAAACGTATCATCATCACAGGAATGCGATGATTGATGATATATTAAAATGTGTGCTGTTTAATATTTATTCATGTTTCGATTTATTTATTTTATTTATTTATTTATTTATTCAATCACATGCAGGCTTACAGATTGTATCCAAACACCAGCAAGTTAACAATAGACAAACAGAAAAAAATGTATCTCACAATAAATAGTCCAAAATATTATGACTGTAAACAGTAAATTATCAATATTTTATTCATCAATTATTATATTCATTAGTAATAAAATTTCTAATGAATAAAATAACAGAGTTTTGTCGATACAGAGTTTTGTCGATAAAATAATAATAATATTATGAAATATACTTTCTATGAAACGTATGAAACTTTATTCGATTGTATCAAACAGTCATGATTGGTTATTATGTTAATCAAGAAATTTAGTTATTAAAATTCTGGAATAGTAATTTTTGAAAAGATATACGAAATTGAAAAATTATGTGTTTTAATAAATACTCATCTGAAACAGTCTAGAGTATATTGAAATTTGGAACATGTTATATTTTTTTATAGATTTCTTTCTGTAGGTTAGGTATGTGATTATCTTTATTTATGTGCCAGCGTTCATGTTATATTTATCACAAGATCCGAAGGTCTGATACGGATTTTTTTCATTTATTGAAGACTATATGTTTTGAAGACTATATGTTTCGGTGGCGTAGTAGATTGAACTCTCTGGTTTCAACTACGAAAACAAAGTATCTTTCGCCATGGTCGATCCCGGGATGGGTCACCGTTGGTCCCAGTTGTTGTTACAACCTCTTTACCCCACCAACTCGCACTGGGCTAGCGTGGTAGTGTTTTTGCCCAAATTCATCATGTGTATCATGTGTTTCTTCCATGTAGGAAGGCTTATTTAACGTATACAGGCTAGTGATGATGATGATGATAAACAGTGTTACAGTATGTTAAAGCTAAACAATATAAATAATAAATAGTACATTTAAATGTAATCCTAACAACATTGCCCACAGATTAGGTAAATTAACAAAAATTATAATAAACATGAATTGGGATGTTGCCTAAGTTTAAAATTGGCACTATTTTTCACAAAATCGGTAAATATGTGCTACCACTACCCATAAAAACAATTCAAACTTAAAAGATATGAAATATTGTTAAAATTGTACCCATTTCGAAATAAAAATTAGACATTTATTTTCAAAATTTATCAAAAATGATAATGTAATTAGATTGCTGACATCAATTAAAGTAACTATTATAATGACAACTATTAATAAAAACATACTTAATACATAGTTATTATTAATTTTGTCAGTATGCCCATACATTTATTAGTAATATGGGAACATGTGACGTCACCTGTTCCGTAGATTTTCTATGGAGCCTTTTTGGATGTTGCGCCGCAACATATCAACATGCCACTATATCTGTGAAAGTATTGATCTTAGACATACTATTTCTTTTGCAATATTCCTTTATGGTTATAAACTTCTTATTTATGAAATAAAAAAAAAGTTGTCAACTATCCTATTGCTGAGAGCTAATTTGTGCTACAATAATATAGTGGAAAGAGGACATATTTGAATCATGCATAGTTTGCCGGTACAAAAGTTGAAATATAGAATACTCAACACCGTGGACTGGAATGGACAATTGAACACCGTTCTATAATTTTTTACCTATTTTTCAGTAAACTGTGTATAGACCTGGCCGGGTCTACATACAGTTTTGAAACACCTCTTTTATAGCATATGATAAAAGTTCTGGTTTTAAAATTTACATATAAAAGAACCTTTAAGCCTAGGCTAGGCTTAAGCTAATTTAGTGTTGTATGCATTTAATAATCTAAAATTAACTGTGCCTGTTGTTCTTCATGAATCACATTTTGTAACCGGAAAAATTAATATTAAAAAGAACAGAAACGAACCATTCGATATCTTGATTATTTTTAACACTGCCGGGTCTGACAATTACGTAGGTCTATGAAATAAACCAAACTTATTTTATGGTTCTATATAAAAACTTTGTTGAAATATATCTTTGTATTATGTAATACATATAAATACATAAGTTTTTTTTTACTTTCCTTATTCATTATGAGATAAACAAAGAATAATAAATAAAATAATAAAAAATATTAAAAAGAATTAATAAAGAATGAAAAAATAAGAAACATAAACAAAAAAGGACTAAAAATAAACATACAAAAAAATAATAAAAAAACCAAAAAAAAATAAATTTGATACAAAATTTTTTTTTGTATTTAAAGTTTAATCGTTTTTTATATTTATATTTTTTTTACTTTCATATTTCATATTAAAAAAACAAATAAGAAATAAAAAATACAAATAATAAAAAAAAAGTTGTGAACCATTGAAGGATTGAACTTCTACCTTTCGGATAGTAAGTCGAGCATCTCAAACCCTACACAATCGCGACAGAGTCATTTATTTCGAAATTAACTATCTAAATACAATATACTTATACATTTCCCTTCAAGTAAAAATAAACTTACTTTACAACTTCCATCTGTGACTGTGAATCTGAATAAGTACAACTTTCGAGATGATTATGGAGTTTTTGATAGTTCCTAAAATTAGATAAAATTAGCTATGTAAAGAAAAAATAATCAGGTTATTATTGTGTTATTTACCCCTGTACGATTGGTTTTTGACTCTTTTTAGACTATTTTCTTGGTTTTCCATAGTCCAAAATAATATTTGTACAATGAAACTTTTATTTCATAAATAATATTATTAACAAAATAAAATTTTCACAATAAAAATTTACGAAATTATTTACTCATTTTTGTCTATTTACTATAATACACTCACATAGTAATCACTAAAACCTAAAATATAATTGTCTATTTGATATTTGCAAATTAAAACAGACGCAGACTGATATTATTAAGAACCGCGAGCAAAGAAGCGACACAGGTCCAACTAGCAGCACGCCTCGGCGATCACTGTCGTTTCCTCTACAAATGAAAGAGAAGAATGGATAGTGGCGCGAGTCGCTATTGAAATCGGCTGAAGAATTCAGAATAAATTTATTTACTAAAAAACTAGCTACTTATTTGAAATTGTAAAACATCAATATTATAAAATTTAATATAACAAGTTTGTTTCCTGAAAACCAGAAAAAAACCTTTGACATATAACGCAGAATTTGTTCTGAAAGCTGATTTTGTTGGGTGACTTTTGCATTTTTTTTATACAAAGATTTTGATTATAATGTGTTTTGTGGACATGGATATTATCAGAAATATGTCCAAGAGTAACATATATTTTTTTCACTGCGTTTATTTCAACAGATTGTGCCAAAAAAAGTTTTAAGTAACGCTCAATTAGCAATTATCAGCCTCTTAACCATTAGGAAACATTTATTGTTATGCCGATGACAGTACAGTGCATGGGGGATATTACGGTCGCCCAGGGGCTGGGCGCGCTCAACAGGGTGTTGAACGTTATATCTGAATGGGGCTCTAACTATCTTGTTGAGTTTAATGCTAAGAAAACACAGGTGTGACGGTACGAAAAACCTTGAGCCTCTGCAGTTGCGTCGAGACATTGCGTCTCTTAGCGCCTCCTATCGGCTACATCACGAAGAGTGCTCTGAATAGATTTTCGACCTTATCCCCCGTTCCCGCTCCCTTATTCTCAACAGTCCGATCACGGATTCGATTAGAAAAGTCACGTCTCGCTATTCAAATTCTTTCCGACAGTTGAGAATAAGGGGGAGGCTCTCGAGCACGCGTGCCGGTCTTCGGTGTCATCAATTCACTATCTCCACCTCAACATCATCACCAGTCTATATACGTCCCACTGCTGGGCACAGGCCTTCCTACATGGCAGAAACATATGAGGAGTTTGGGCCATAACACCACCACGCTGACCCAATGCGGGTTGGTGGGTTAAAGCGGTTGCAGTAACAACCGGGACCAACGGCTTAACGTGCCTTCCGAAGCACGGAGAAGCTCAAGATTATAAATTTGATTGACCCATCCAGGGACCAACCATGGCGAAAGTTGCTTTATTTTCGTGATCGAAACCAGAGCGCTCAAACCACTACGCCACCGAGCTCCCCAACGGCCTACTCAACATCACGCACAAAGAAATTTCGCGCCTCGTTTCTTTGTCGTACTTCCAGAACTGGGAATTCCTATCTTCCTCCTTCCTATAACATGGGTTCCTTCAAGAGAGGCGTGATAAAGCGCCGTTTGGGTCGACAAGGTGGAGGCGGTCTTCGCATATGGACTTTTGTTACCGCTTTGCATCAGGCGGTGTTGCGTCGATTGCCGTGCTATGTATAAAGAAAATGACGTGATATCCGCTACGCCGTGTGATAAACGATGCTCTAAAAACGTTAACCCCCGTATTCATAAATACAAGTGAAGTTATAAGAGGCTTATAAAATGTTTTGTTTCTTTCACTCACATGAGAAAGGAAAAAGATTAAACATATTTTAGCAGTGTTTTATCTAAAATAGGTTTATTGAGCGTTTATGAATATGGGCGTAAAAGTAGAAAGCGGTGAACAAATTGGTAGGTTACACCTAGTGCTCCGGTGGCGTAGCGGTTATAGCGTCTGGCCGGACCTCAGAAGACGCAGGTTCGATTATTGCCTGGAGCATACAATTATTTCATAGTTTTCTTCATTTGTGTTTTCTTATAATAAAGTAGGCAATATAAACAAACGCACATAATCAAACATTTAAATGTGATTGAGAATATAATTTCACTAAACTCATAAGTTAACATAAAGTTCTTGGACAGTCATATTTTTAGACGAAGATAATGAAAGCGTGATTTAGGATACTAGCGCTACCAACTGTTGACATCTTGGGGACAACTTAGACTATTGATGAAATATTGTCCTCAACATGGCCTTCCACCAAGTATTTGTCCTTTTAAAAATCTTTTTATCCATTAAGGCAGATTCTGACAAATTACAGCACCAGCTTACCTTAAGGCGATATATTGAAATAAATCGCACTTTTTTATGTAATTTCATACGTTGCTGAAGGATCTTACAAATCTGAAAATCAAATATACGTTACTTCATATCCTTATCTAGATACGAGTAGAACGAAAACACGATTAAAGGAATTTGCCTCGACACATTTTATTTCCGAAAAGACCTCTTATAAACGAGAATTTTAAGATTATTGGTGAACGATAATATGTATTCAATAGGAAATTACTTTAAATAGTAGATATCATTAATATTCAGAATCGTGTAGAAACGTTTTTTTGTAGTCCATAAGGTTATTTTTAAATAAAATAATTTGTGTATTTCGTTTACTTTTCACGCGCGATCGCTGTTTTGTCTTTTTTCCTCCCGCTGAGTCAGCCATATCTCTATCCCTATCGGTCTTGGCCGAAATAACGTTTCGATAGATCGCCTTAACTTGTCTTATCCACTAACTAGTAAATAAAATAGTTAACAAACATAAAAAAATGCTACTGAGAAAATGAGAATACAAATAAAGCACTAATCGCTTAAGAGGGGGCATAAAGCAAATCACTAATCGTAGATTGGATTTTAATCATATTAAATCAAATCCAAATGAGCTGTAATTTTAAATATGGTAATTACATTATATTTATGAGGGTTGAGTCAGAACAAAAACATGAATTTATAAAATTTTCTCGATAGAAAAAAATCACAAAGATACCTCTGACTTCGAACGAGATTCAATTTATTGTCCAATTCACAATACTTCACCACAGGGAAAATTGATAAATATTTGAGTCACCATGTTTCTGAGGGCTTCTACTAGCGATTTTTCAATATATGTTATAGTTTGCAAGTAATTATTAAAAAACTATATTGGCGCATACTCCATTTTCGTTCCGCGCTAAACGTCATCGTCGGTCTCTGTCAGTCGCATGGTAGGCCGCATGATATTTGTTTTGTTTCACTTGCGGCTGCTCCATTGAGACGGGAAAACTATGTTTCTGCGTTCTCGCGCGCCCTCGTCAACATTCTCGCGTATAATTTGTACTTTATAACTTAAAAATCATAATTTAGTACATATATTTTAAGACTATTGCTTAAAAAATTTAATGAAACGTTCTAAGTTGTGATTTCTCATAATCATTAAAATAAAATGCTTTAAAATGAAACTGAAAATACAAATGACGGCTAGGTGTCAAACTCAAGTCTTTTGCTTACTCACTTTTTAAATATTGGTATCGACCTTATTTTTATGTACATTGAGCTGAAATCGCATTGTTTTTGCAATCTCAGTAGGCGTAGTATATGTAAAATAAAATCATGCTTTGTGTTTCTTAGACGATCTTTTTTTGGATGGTCGAAAATTTTCATATGCAATTATAATACAAAAATCACAATATTATCGGGCAGTTACCAATATGCAGTTGGAGAATTTAACACCTTAGTCTAAACTTTATTGCAATTTAATGACGACAGTGATTTTTCAGATGAACATCGCATTACTATCACCACAACTACACCTAATTAAAAAATCTGAACAAAGTGAACTATGTAGTAAAAAAAAACATGGTATCCACTATAAGATTTTTAATAACAAAATACACTATAGATGTCATAATATATGCTAGTTTAAGATTATATCTTTTGGATCAGAGGTTTTAAATTCAATGAGTGGTGAAATAAACTTTGCTTTAAAATCGTTAAGAAGAAGGATAGAAAGCGGTGAAGAAATTAGTAGGTTATACCTAATACTCCGGTGGCGTAGTGGTATTTGCGTCTGGGCGGACATCAGGAGACGCGGGTCGACTCCTAGCTGGAGCATATATTTTTTCATCGTTTGCTTTCTTTATTTGTGATTGTTTTAATAAAGTAGCCGTTTAAACGCACCAAAAACATTAAAATATGAATAGTTTATTGCTATTAACAACAATTAAAAACAAAAAATTAGCTTAGTTGAAGTCATCTGAAAAATATGACGTTACTTGTGTGTTGTTGCTTTTTTTAAATGTATGTTTTACTAAGTGGTGCATTTCTTCTATGTTATTTTAAGATGGAAAATTGGAAATACTTTTCATAATAATATAAAACAAATAAAAATGAGTGTTGGTGTCGTCAATACAGCAGTAAATTAAAACACGGGATATATTTGTTCATAGAAATAGTTTGCCACTTTCAAAAACATCTTATTCATTGAATAATTTTATGTATGAAATAACACAACATTGGCTGCACTATTTTATAGAAATGACATGGACTAAGAGTGGTTCCAGTTCACCAGCTGTATCGAAAGTTGTCGAAAGAATATTACGTTGATTTAGTAGTTTTCAGTACTAAATGTATGAAAAATGTTTTGGCGATTTCTGAAATTTCTAGTACAAATACCTTAAATGGTCCCATGTAGTCTTTTAATCCCCATACGAAGTAGGATCAATAAGCTTAAAAAATATTTTTTTGGATTTTAACACTTTTCGCTGTCTGTACATTTTCTCAAAAACCTTTGATGCTGTTCAGAATATGTTAAAAAGTTATAGATGATCTCCTAGAAACGTTCTCTTGTAACTATAACGGCTAAGTACCTGTCCTTACTGACCAGTCTCAAAAATCCAACCTATATAATTTGATAAGTATTTTTCATTAAAATAATTACAAAACTATGACTGAAAACACTTTAATACATAACTTTTTTTCTTCCCACTTTTATAAAAAAGTAAACTGGATTGAGTATTTATTCAGCTCCTGTTGTCTTATCAATCATCATAGTATTTTTTAACTTTTTAATAGCATTTTTTCATTAATATTTGTTTTTTAAATATACAGATTATGTACTTCTTGCTTTTTAGGCAATCGTTAAGCACAAAGCAATTATCACAATGTTTCATATCGCATCTGGTAAAATACTTCAGGTAGGCCTGCAAAAACATTGAAATAAATATCTGCACAAAGAATATGGTAGTAATTTCATTACAGTTGGAATTTTCTTTTATTTCGTATACAATTCTTTTACTTTGGGACTTTGTATCCAATAATTGCTAAATCATCACTGTTCAAGTTTTTCTATCCGACTTTCCCCTTTTTACCAGACATAGCGAAAACACCTTCGTTTTATCTTCCTTCAATAAGAATTAATCATATTATAAACCCTGTTTTAAAGGGTTGTTTTTTAAATTTCACTATAATCATATACCCTTAGTAGTCCTCCACAAGGTGGATCAACGATCTGGTGATTGTGGCAAGCCGATGGATGAGGGCAGCGCAGGACCGATCGGTATGGAGAACCTTGGGGGAGGTCTAGATAGTCATTGAAAACCATATTTCTAGCATAACCTCATTGACTTTTTGAGTTACTATTTAAAATTATTATTATTTTTAGTAAAACAAATCAAACCTATTAAAAGTTATTTTTGGGATGAGATTCTAAAGTTTTTGCATTTTATTTAGTATAGAGGTTTGCGTTACGGTCCTGAAAGCTAAAGCGGCGCGGCCTTGCACTTTTAAATATACTCAATGCATGGTTTGTACATTTGTGATTGAAAAAAAATGTCATCAATAATTTTCGCTACTGATATTTCCATTTCCACACCTTCTCGACAGGTTGTAAGAAACTTTATTAAAACATCTGTTTCACTCTTTGGTGTAAATTTCAATGTCTCTCTGACCAATATTAGTGAGCATCTCGTTATATGTATGTGCCCGGCTACATCAATGTGCCAAGCTTATTGATACTTTTTTTAAAATAAACATGACAAATGATTTAACACTTCCTCATGTAAAGCGATTAGATGAGTATTTAGGCGCAGACAGTCACTAAGAATTCAAAGTTTTGGAAGAACGACAAAGAAACGAGTCACTAAACGTCTGTATGAGTTATGTTGGAGTGGAAACAGTGAATTCTTGTGTAGGAAAAAGGAAGCTGAGATAAGGCCTAAAAGTGCCTCAATTGTGCTTGTGACCTCTACATCACTAATTATATATACTGCACGAACACTGCAATCTTTCAAGTGCATATACTTAGTAGAGTGCAATCCCACAGGTGCGAGTTATATTCCACGCATGATCGGTTCTTCGTTATAACGAAGCAACCAAGTATGCCTGCTTTATAAAGCAGGCATACTTGGTCAGCCGTGAAAAATCAATGCACCTCGTCGTGTAGTTTCTTTGATTTGGATTGCAGCATATCTCCATGAGTAATACTCTGAAGAGAAGGCAGGGGAATGAAAGGCGACATTTTAGTTGTGAAAGCGCACACTTGTGGTTTTTAGCATTAAACTCAACAAGATTATTCGAACCCCATTTGGATATAAAAAAGTTAAACTAACACAAAAACCCTGCCTTATAAGCTCGACGGTAGTATTCATTCTCTCTTTCTCGGTTTCAATGCGCTCCGCCCCTGGGTAACCGTAATATCTATTTACCATGCACTATACTGTCATCGTCATAGCTATTAATGTTACAATGATTCAGTTCAAACTGATTTAGCAGCAATATTTAGTACAGTTGATGGTGACCTAAATTTTGAACGAAATATGATTTTATTTTCAAAACTAAATAGTACCATTAAAAAATACGTCTGTTTTGGATAGTTCATTAAATTTTTTAGCTTATCTATAACTTTTTCTAGATGGGTGACATATCTTTATTTCTCTAAATGTGCCAACTACATCTAATTCAAGAGCACCCAGAAATAAATTACCCGCATTGATTTGAAATTAGAGATGATTTTAGTATGTTGCACCATTAACAAAAAATATTTATGCAGTGTATAGTTGATATGTATGCATAAATAGTGCAGGAATTGAACATGCGCGAAACAGTGCTTCAAAAAGTAATGCTATATCACATCACTTTTACGAAAACGTAATATCATACTGAGATATCACATCACTCGAAACATCACGCGAACAGATGAGATGCTGCGTATCGTGCGATGCGCACGCATTGCGCGCTAGATGAAACATCACATGGTCACAGCTATTACTTATTACACTGAGATATCACATCACTCGAAACATCACCCGATCAGATGAGATGATCGCGCAATACGCACGCAACGCGCGCTAGATGAAACATCACATCACAGCTATACGTGCGCTTCGGTCGGTCCCTTTCGCTCGTGCTCGGAGCTAGTGTAATGTTATTTCGCGTGATGTTTAAAGTGATACTTGATTTGTCGGAGTGATGCGTAATGTAACATCACGCGTTCGAGTGATATCACATTTGTGATATTACGCGCATTACTTACACATGTCTAATAAATAGTACAAGCATACATTATATTTCATTCGAGAATGTCAAACAACACTTAGATCTTAAGTCCACATCGATTTAATATTATTTTTAAAATGGAAAAAAATTGTTGAATTGATAAATTAACTTTGTGTCGCCTTGACGAAAATTTGGTCTGATTTTGACCCTTGTTTGTTCTTATAAAAATCTAAACTTCAATATTGCATTGATCCAATATAATTAATATTATAGATTAGAAACATTTACTCCTAAGAAGCTACTGATGCTTTCATGTGAATATTTTGCGTATACTATGTTATGACGTCGGCAGGTGACTAGACGAGCTTGATTGACAACACACTGCAATCGTGCCTCGCGATGCGGGGGGTGCGGGTGAAATTTTTTTTTTTTTTTCTAGCTTTAGGCGCACTCTTAAAGGTTATGATTTTTTTTCTACTTCCACGTTTCACAATACAAAGAATGCTTTTTACTTTCAATCTCTGGAAAATGTCCACCGTGACCATATTAAATAGGATCCTTTTGTTTATTATCTAGCCAGAACACAAATTTTACTTACAGGCCGTTTTAATAACCCATTTTTGCACTTTACAGTTTCAACTCTAGTCATATTATTGTTGGCGGGACATTGGGCCTGATTCTGAAGACACACTCTAACAATTAAAATATAGGTTTCTCTTCGGTTGATCAACAGTTATTATACAAATTTACAGATGACAAGCAACGAAATTCAAAGTTATCATTTTGCAAATCAACATTCCATTTATTTATGTTTCACAAACTTTACATCTCATAAAGTAATTTTTTCATATATTGTCATTTAGCAAAAGAACATTAGTAAATTTTTCCTAACACAAATACGTTGAACGACAAAGGTCTATTGACCAATTTTTCTTTAATAATATGGTTACTTAGTCTAAAGACATAAGGCAATTTATGGTATGGCACCGTATCATTTCTTAAATTTTCATGCGAAAACATAAGAATCCCTGAAAACAAAAAAAATATAAAAACATAAGAAGCGACTTATCTTTGTTACTTAATCGAGTTCAGCGCATTCCGACTTGTGTTGGTTAGGTTAGGTTAGAACTGTGACTACAACGCGCGGACCCCCGCGCGTTGTAGTCACAGTCCCTATCTTCTCCGAATATCGATCGTTCGAAAATCATAATCCCTAACACGTTTGCTATAATCATCACTTTTTATAATGTTCAAGCGAGTATACGAAAAAAAATGTTTTCACATTTTTAAGTGATTTTCTAAGGTCAAAGCAAAATGGGTGACCGTCAGCACTATCGACTTGTCAATCTCTCCGTCTTTGGTTGAAATACATAGTGAAAGAATTATCTTCTTACTCCTAACCGTTAAGGAGTTGTACCTTCCATCATGAGCTCATCATTATGAGATGATGACTAACAGAAGCAAATACTTAAATAGCTTTGTAAAGGAATAAAACATGTCATACGTGCCTATAAAATTTGAGATTTGCCCTCGATTTCCCTGGGATCCCATCATCAGATCCTGACTTGGTGACAATGGGACCACCTCAGGAGTATACTTTATTGAAGAAAAAAAGAATTTTAAAAATCGGTTCTCAGTTGACCGAGAAATCGGTGATCACCTCCTTCTTTTTTGAAGCCGGTTAAAAATTGTTCTAATCAAGATCGGCTAATTTTTTTTTTAAACTTTTTTATTTGAGGTTTTAATAATACAGTCAAATACTTGCTATACAGATTCATTGCCTGGCCCTGGGTTCCGAGGTTTTATCATTTTTATGTCTTACGGCTCTCCACTATACCCCTAGAGTGTAATTTAAACCCGCGAAGGCGCGGAGGGGCGAGGCGGCCCGCGAGCTGAGGAGCAGGTGGTTTTGACGACCAACGCCGCGGCCGAAGCTGTGGTGGTGGGCAAAAACCATCTGCGACGATAAGGTTGCGTGGGAACGCCGGAGCCCCGCAGCTCCGGAGCCGTGACAGAAGCCATGCATGCTGCATGCTTGCTTACATGCTGCATGCATGCTTATCTAGTATCCATTACACAAGTTCTTATGATACTTACTTGGGCTAGATAATTGGTGTGATGGTACGAAATTTATTTATATTTTATATTTATGTGCTTCAAGTATTATGGATAGAAATATTTCGATTTTTGGGCACGTTATATTATGAGGTATTACGTTAGGACTTACAACTATTATAGAAAAGCCTTTTATGTGTTTTAAATATTATAGATTGTGATATTTATAGCAAAAAAAATAGGTCATATTATATTTAGGGATTTCGGTTTTCGGGCAAGTTATATTATGAGACATTAAGTTAGAGCTACTTATCATTCGGACATATGATGATTATGTCACAAAACATTATGACACGTTAGATTATGTATAAAAATATATGAGACAAAATAGAGAACCGACGCGCGAGCCGTGCGAGCATTCCGACCGTTTTACTTTAGTTTAAATGATTAGACGCGCATTGCGAAAATTATTATATAAATTATTATATATATAATGGTAATTTATAAATTTATAATATTTAATTTGAACAATAGCAAAATTATAGTTTAGTAAACAAAAAGTTTGTAATTTAATTTAAGTCAAACAAATGATTTGCGAAATATTATTATTGGTTTTTGTAAATTGTTGACATGTCAATATGTCTTTTAAAAATTTAATTAATAATGCATTTTTGAAATGCCTGCTTGTCATATGCATGTTTGCGTTTTGATGTTTGACCTTGTTAAAGCATTAGTTTGCGTTTTGATGTCCTTGTTAAAGCATTAGTTTGCGTAATGAATCATTGACAAATGTTGTTTGTCAAATGGTCATTTTATTGGGATGTTGCCTAGGTTTAAATTTGGCGCTATTTTTCACAAATTCGGAAAACATACGCTACTGTTACCCATAAAAACAATTCAAACTTAAAAGATATGGAATATTTTTGAAGTTGTACTGTTTTGAAAATTAAAAAAAATGACTTTTTTTTTCAAATTTATCAAAAATGTTAATGATACTAAATTGCTGACATCAATTAAAACAACTATTATTATGACAACTATAAATAAAAACATACATAATACATAGTTAATAGCAATTTTGTCAGTATGCCCATACATTTCTTAGTAATATGGGAACATGTGACGTCACCTGTTCCGTCGATTTTCTATGGAGCGTTTTAGGATGACGCGCCGCAACACATCAAACATACCACTATATCTATGAAACTCAATAGTTTCATAGATATAGTGGTATGTTTGATGTGTTATACAATATCAATGATATTAGACATACTATTTCTTTTGCAATATTTCTTTATGAGTTATAAACTTCTCGTTTATGAAATCACGTCCTGAGCGGGAATTGAACCCGCGACCTTTCGCAATCCGGGCGACTGCTCTAACCAACTGAGCCACCCAGGACTTGGGACTTGGGATATCCCTGTGAAATAATTATCATGTTAAAATCAAATATTAAGAATACACTCTAATTCTAAATTTAAGTACAGTATCTTATCTTATCTTATTATGGGGCCATGACTAAGTCACAGTGCACTTCGACCCATTGGGATCTTTTGTGCCTCCCCTGCATTTACTCTTCCTGTGTCCAGAATAAAATTGCCATTAGCCTTACTATATCTTTAGGCAGAAGGAGCCTGTAGTCTTCTGGTTTTGGATATGCCACTCCCAGAAGGCTCATTCTGGTTCTATATTATTAAATAATATCTTATCTTCTCTTATCTACTCAGGGCATCACAATGACATAAGAGATGCGTCATAGATTCCTGACATTCGCTACATGCTCGACAAGAATGCCGACGATTTTTTTTCCAACAAACTATCGGGACTGTCAAGTTAGGTGTTTTGGTTAACACACGTGTTTGGTAGTTTTCTAACTAAAAAAAATCTTTTTTGCTCTCTTTTCATTGTTTTGTTACCATATTGTTTGTTTGTGTTGTCCAGTGACGTATGGTAAGTACTTTTTGTGCCAATTAACAGTCTAGGATCGACGACAATGTCGTCGATCCCTAGAAAACCCCCCGACCCTACTCCTATAGACGCAACCACAAAAGATGGCGTCGAGACTTCCCAAGATATGGAAATTATAACAAACATTAATGATAATCCCAGAAAAAGACCCGCCGATGATTCTACAACATCTATCCCAAAAAAAACCACTAATTCACCTTCGGCTTCTAACGAACATATTTACAGACACCCTTCTTTAGATGAAACCAAAAAATACTCGACTCATGACAATAGTCCTTTCTTAGTTCACGTTTTTCGTCAAGAAAACCATCCAAAGGCTGGTACAACCATAAATCCAATTCAATTCGGCAAAATTCTTTATAATGCAAGAATCAAAAATATTTGCAAGCAAGGTATTAAGAGTGTAGGGAGAAACAGAGTATCCATTGAATTTAAATCACCTACTGATGCAAATGAATTTATCGAAAATCCTATTTTAAATGATAATAAATTTTCAGCAGTTATTCCCTCTTATAATGTTTCACGTATGGGAATAGTACGAGGTGTCCCAGTAGAATGGACTATGAGTGAATTTGTAGAGTCAGTTGAATTACCTGAAAATTGTGGAGAAATTATTAAAGCTCGTCGACTTAATAGAAAAACATTCAAAGAAGGTGAGATTGAATGGGCTGCTACCCGTACAGTAGTCATAACTTTTAGTGGTCAATCATTACCTCAAAGAATTTACTGTTGCTACACATCTTTACCAGTAGAAATCTATGAATTACCCTCAATACAATGCAATAAATGCTGTAGATTTGGTCACATTCAGTCTCAATGCCGCTCGACCCCTCGCTGTTTCCGTTGTGCACAACCACACCCAGGTAATGAATGTTCTACAACTGAAACTAGTGCTACTTGTCTTTTATGTACTGGAAATCATTTTGCAACAAACAAGTCATGCCCAGAACATAGCCGCCAAAAATCCATAAAAATTACTATGTCTCAGGAAAATATTTCATATTCAGAAGCTTCCGCACGATTCCCCCCTGTGAAACGACCATATTCAAATGTTGCCCGAGTACTATTCTCACCTTCCCAGGCCTCAACTCCCTACACTTCTAGACCCAATATACAAACTCCTACTACTTCCTACAGAAAAACAGTAAGTATTCCAATCCGCCCCCGTTCTACACAATCTACTGGTTATGACATAGCTGCCCATCAGGCTCTAATTTCCCAAAGGGACCCCCCTGCTTCTGAAAATGGTGTCCTATTAAACAGAACGACAACACCTAATAATGAGAACCTAATGGACGGTATGTTAAACGTCCTTATTAATATGTTAAGTATGTTCAGTGATATTCCACCACCGTCCAACGTTGCCAAAAAACTGACTCAGCTCTTTGAAATTGTAAACATTCACTCTAATACAGTGGAATGCTCGCAGTTTACGCCCTAAAAAATGTGATCTGATTCAGATGATAAACACCTATGACCCTGTTGTATTTGCAATCACTGAGACATGGTTCAGTCCGGGCTCCCATTTTCGGGTACCCGGATATTCATGTCTCCGTGATGACAGAGGCGATGGGTATGCAGGTACTGCAATCTTAGTAAAAAGAACACATACTTACTCCCGAATTGATCTTCCTCCCACACCTCTCGGCTTAAATGCTGTGGCAGTTAAAACTCTCAACATAACAATAGTGTGTATTTATATCCCTCACCCTGAAAACATTTCTATCTCTGATGTTGAACAGATTTTCTCAGCTATTTCTGGACCTTTTTTAATTTTAGGAGATTTTAACTGTTCCCACCTGATGTGGGGTGGTTTGAGATATGACTCTTTTGCCTGTGACTTAGTTGACCTTATGGATGCATATAACGTCTGCTTATTAAATGATGGCTCCCCTACTCGTATAACTCCCCCACAGTCAAATGTGAGTGCGGTCGACCTATCCTTGTGTTCCTCTGATTTAAGCCCCATGGTCTCATGGAATATTCTTCCTTATACCTATGGGAGTGATCATTTTGTTATTCTACTATCCTTAATATCGTCCTCCATTCCCAGAAGGACATTTTCCCCACTTTTACAATACCGCTTATCACAGGCCAATTGGTCACATTTTGCTTCTGACACGGACTGTGAATCAAATGTGTTCCCACCCATCAATGACGACAATGTGAGTGAAAGCTATGATTTATTTGTGTCGTCACTTTTGAAATCAGCTGATGCTAACATACCTCTTAAAAAAAATAAGACCAACAGCAAAGTTTCACCTCCGTGGTGGGATGCCGAATGCACAGAGGCTCATAAAAAGCGTAAACAAGCAGAGATTAACTACTCCCTCGATATGTCCATGCCAAATTACATCCTCGTTAAAAAAACAACAGCACAAGCCAAACGCTTATTTAAAAAAAAAAAAAAAACAGCTTGGATCCGATTTACCCAAAGCCTGTCCCCACGATCCCCTTCAACCGTTTTATGGCAATCAATCAAACGTTTTAAAAGATCATTAAACTCTCATAATTCTAATTCCAATGATTTCACCATTTGGATTGAAGAATTCATGAATAAACTAGCCCCACCATATGTCCCTAATTTGGACTACTTACCTGCTGCATATCCCTCTTCCATACTCCCACACAAATTCAACGAATCTTTCTCTATGTCAGAATTACTTTGCGCTCTGGATAATCTAAAGGACTCTTCACCAGGTGCTGACGGAATACCATATTCATTTCTTAGAAAAGCGGACAATGACACCAAGACCCTATTCCTAACCATTATAAATAAATTTTTTGAACTCGGCTCCGTCCCGGACTCATGGAAAAATCAGCTGATCATCCCCATTCTGAAGCCCGGCAAAGACTCTGCCTTAGGCTCGTCCTATAGACCTATCGCGCTGTCGTCTACCCTCTGTAAAATCATGGAGCACGTTCTTAAAAAACGACTGGAGTGGTATGTAGAAAACAACGATCTTTTAGCGAAGTCGCAATTTGGATTCAGAAAGGGAATGAGCACGATGGATAACTTGGCTATCCTTACTACTGACGTTAGACTTGCCATGACGGAAAAACAATCACTTATCGGCGTCTTTCTGGATATATCATCTGCATACGATAATGTTCTACTTCCGTTACTCAGGCAGAAAATGCAAAATCTGAGTATACCCGAGAGGCTGGCACACTTCATTTGCAACATGCTTATGGAGAGAACAATACAGGTCAAAGTTAGTGACGTCACATTGCCTCCGAGACGTATCTGGAAAGGTCTCCCGCAAGGGTCGGTACTTAGTCCCTTATTATATGGTTTATACACATATGACCTACAAGTCTGCGTGGACTCATTCTGTTCTGTCCTACAATATGCCGATGACCTGGTTCTTTACGTAGCGTCTGACTCTATCCAAGAAGCGTCTAACAGGCTAAATCGTGCATTGTTGTACCTGGAGGATTGGTTAGCAGATAATGGACTTTCTTTGTCAGTTCCTAAGAGTAGCATAGTGGTATTCACAAGAAAAAGAAGACTCCCTGATTTCGAAATTAAATTCAAAGGACAACCTATCCCTGTTGAAGATCAGGTAAAGTTCTTGGGAGTCACCCTCGAAAAAACAATGAGCGGAAAAGCTCATTTAAATTACATAAGAGGTAAATGCGAAAAAAATATCAACATCCTTCGCTGCCTTTCCGGAGTTTGGTGGGGAGCTCATCCCTATACTCAAAAACTAGTGTACAATGCAATAGTACGTAGTCATTTCGACTATGGATCACTTGTACTTGAACCATGTAGCAAAGAGGCATTAACTACACTTGATAAAATACAATTCAAGTGCCTCCGCATTATTTTAGGAGCCATGAAATCTTCTCCTACTAATGCCCTTCAAGTAGAAGCCTTAGATCCTCCTCTAAATATTCGACGCAATCTCCTAGCTGACAGATACTTTTACAAAATAGCCCAAAATTCCAATCATATTCTATTACCTAAATTACGCTCCCTAGCATCAATAATCCCTCATAGTAATTATTGGACCAATAAGGATGTGCCATGTCTGATCAAAAGTTATAATAAGTACTCCAAAATCCCCTACACATGTTTCCAGTCTCCGACTCCTCCCCTATTCTCGGCTCCATTTGAAGTACTTATTTTTAAACCAAATATAATATTTAGCCTTGGAATTGTCAAGAAAGACCCAGGAGCCAACTCAATGTTTCAAGACAAACTAAAATTACAATGGAATGATTGGTGTCATTTTTACACAGATGCCTCAAAACTTGACAGTGATACTGCTGTTGGTGCAGCTGTCTGGTTCCCTAAATACCATGTACTTCTCAACTTTAAGTGCCCTCCAACATGTTCAATTTTTACAGGTGAAGCAGTGGCCCTTCTTGAAGCAATAAAATTTGTGCATTGCCACAAATACGACAAATCGATCATTTTTACTGATTCCCTTAGCTGTCTTCACTCTATTAATTCAAACTCATTTTCATTAGGATCAAAATTTCCGCTTATTTTAAAAATCAAGGAATACCTTTATAACTGTCACATCAATAATATTGAAATTATTCTGGCATGGATACCAAGCCATAGTGGTATTACAGGAAATGAAACAGTAGACTCATTTGCAAAAGAAGCCATTGTTACCGGATGCAGCGACCATCATCTGGTTTACTCTCATGATCTGCACTCAATATCCACTACTGATCTTATCAAAGACTGGGGAAAAAGATGGGAACAAACTAAAAAAATAAAAGGCAGGTACTATGGAGACATACAGCCCGTACTCCCAACCAGGGACTTGGTTCTCTCGTTATCGCCTGGCGGATAAACGAACTACTTCTGTTATTTGTAGACTTCGGCTGGGACATTCTTGCACACCCCTCCACTTATATAAAATAAAAGTCCGCGCATCCCCCATTTGTGATTGTGGTCTCGAAGAAGGTTCTACTGATCATATCCTGTTTAACTGCCCTCTCCAACCTGTATCCCTTTATGACATGTTACCCGCTAAAATTCCAAGACCAATAAATGTTAAGACCCTGCTTTTATTTACAAACTCACCACTAATTAAATTATTATGTAATTATATCTTTACTTATAAAATAAAACTTTAAATTTATTTCTACATTGACCTGCACTAACTACATGTGAGCTTCATATTTTTAGTGTAACGCTTTTGTTTTGTCCTATTGCAGGTAAATAGACGATGCTATAGAGACAGTAGAAATTGTCACTGATCAAACCACATCCACCTACCAAGTGTCTTTTCCATCACTTGACATTGGCAGAAATGGTCGTTTCTACTATTTAACGACTGATTGCCAAAAATCACAAAAAAAAAAAAAAAAAAAAGAATGCCGACGACATACCGTCCGAAATATCGGACGCTATGCATGGCGGTCTCTGAAGTATGGTGTTTGTTTGCTATTTACAACTTGGCAGTGCATGACATTTTATGAGCTTCAGAAAGTGAAGACGACGAGTAATCTTAATACATATTTAAAAACAAAAATGTAAAGATATACTGCAATGACTCCCCCATAAAGTTAAATTAATATTAATATGTACAGGATGGCTAATCCAGTGACGTGTAAAAATTTTTTTGGATGGCTCTTATCAAGAGGTATCCGAATCATCTATACTATGTAAGTTCAGCAAAAATTACTTAATAATTATTGATTTTCGATGTTAATAAATCTAATATTTTTTAAAATTATCTATAAAGTACAATTTAAGCTTTTCTTTAATGTTTTTATTAATTAAATCGTCACGTAATTCTGGAGTTATATCTACATTGCGTATGAACGGAAAGTATATTAGAATGCTTCAAAATTACTATCATCATAATGAATTTTATAACGAATTATATCATATACTATATTTTTTTGAATTCTTATCTGGAGGTTATATATTTTGTTTTAAGTAGGTGTTGTAGGTATGACCGTAACTACATAAACCATATTGTATTCAGGATTCAGCTAATGAATTACACAGGGTGGCTGATCCAGTACTGTATATTTTTTTTGCATGGGTTTTAAGAGGAGGTATCTGAATCACCCATACATATGTATGTTCAGCGATTTCTCGTCGTTTAGGAGATATGATTGTTTTAAAAAAAATTCCTAATTTTCACCTGAAAGTTTGGCACGGAAATAAATTAGTGACTGGAATAGCACAATAGGTTACTTTTCATTCCGGAAAATTACGGATCCCGTCAGGTGGAACTGACATTTACGTGGTCGAAGTCGCGGGCAAAAGATAGTATTATCACAGACCATTCTGTATTTTTGTGCCTCCCTCTCTTGTGATTTTGATATTGAGAATTGACAATATCAGTCCTCACATTCTTCTTCTTCTTTTACTATTATCTAATCTATGTCTATCCTATCTATACCCCGATCCCTTTCTTGAACATAGCTTTTGTGTACCCCATAAACTTCTCATTCAGACGTCTTTTTTACGTCTGAATTCTGACAGTTTAACATACTGTTATTATTTTTATTCGAACGTGATGTGTCAATTCACAACCTCAAAATATACAGTCCACTCAACGAACCTTTTAAATCTTTACCCGCATAGCCATCCATATTTCCCTACAGGTACGTAGGTACCTACAACATAAAACATACACGAACAGGTGTACGAACGGACGAACGAACGGTTTAAACATTTACGAAGATAGATAAAAATTCTTTATTTTGCACATTTACATAAACATATGCCAAAAAAAGGCGGTCAGTTAAGCGGTTATTGATAGGGAGTTTACTAAAATGAATAATAGTGATAAGCGCGAAAAAGTAGAGAAAAGTGTAAAATTAGAAAGAAATGAAAACTTCATATAATATTACAATTATCTTTCAATTGTACGCCTACACTAACTATTATGTTTTTTGTAATAAAATTCTTTTTACGTCGCCTTAAAATGGCGGTAAAATATTGAATCTACCTTAAAAAAAGTAAAGCAAAGGGTCAAGCCCATACACCCACGTCTTGTGTATTTTATTATTTTTGCAGTTCTTGCTTTGAAATGCGCTTGTATACATTTCAACTCGATTTTCAATTTTACTTCGGAGAGTTTGGGCGCCAAGTAAAAATTCATTGTATTATTTGCTTTTCAAATACAAAACAAAGTTCTTGTACCCAGCAACACGATTTAAATATTTTGCCTTGATACATTTTGTTTTCGAATAGATCTCGAAAAAAAATGAAGAATATTATTAAGCGATATTATGTATTCAATAGCAAATTACTTAAAATAGTTGATATCACTAATATTCACAGTCGTGTATAAGCATCTTTCTGGGCCTAATTCTGGGAACACACTTTAATTCTAAATTTAAGTACAGTATATCTCTTTCTCGCAATAAGTAATAGGAAAAAGATAGCAAGAATCTGTTTAGCGCTGTCACTTAAGGGGCTACCTCGTGCACACTAGCGACACCAATTGATTGTTAATAATTATGGTGAATTTAGAACATAATAAACAAAAACGCTTTAGAGAATTGCTAAAGAACGGTATTTGTAATTTTTAAAGATGTATCTTGTATAAAGTGTCTACCTGTGTGTAATTGTTAAAAGTCGCCACTTTCGGCAATAATGAAAAAATAGGTTACACGTAGAGGAATATCTTATACCGAACACATCAAAAAAATTACAAATACCATTCTTTAGTCATTCTCTAAAGCGTTTTTGTTTATTATGTTCTATATTCACCACAATTAATATAAATCAAGTGGTGTCGCTAGTTCCGACGAGGTATCGCCTTAAATTTAGATAGATTTCAAAGAAACCATAGACAATTTTAGACGGCATGTACGGAGATGCCTTCTAAACACTGCATTTTAACACTGCATTTTAACACGTTCAATAAGGTCGAAAATTGAACGCACCTTTCTAAATGTCAATTAATATGACTGCCATCCTTTTCTTTTTCATTTTGAGAGAAAGAAATAGACTGAACTTAAATTTAAACTTAGCATGTGTTCGCCAGAATTAGGGCCTCTGTCTTCATAATAGTTATTTTAGTAAAATCTTTACAAGTTACGCTGTCGTTGTCTTTTTTTTCCTTTCCTCCCGCTGAGAAGTTGTATCTGTTATTCGTCTCTGTCCCGGCCGAAACGTTTTGGTGCAGGTAGTGCCTTAAATCAATAGGTAGTAAACTTTTCAAAGTACCATTGTTTTTCCATGGTCTTAATATTCAGTCTGATTTCTTACACAATATCGGGGATTAAAAAATATACCTATATTGTCAATTATCTTAAAACATCAGCTTAGAAAATTGTACATGGTTGGTTTCCTTTTATAAATACATATATCTCCTTTCATTATTCCAAGTCGGTAAAAATATTTACTGGCAATAGTAATTTTTTGTCATTGTCTATGGTATGGTAGCTTTGATCAGTTCACAGCTGGCATCACTGCCACTGTGACGTCACGTAAAGTAGGCTGACGACATCTTTTTAGACTTCGCAATAAAATAAAATGATATTCATTGGTTTTTTGTAGTGTTTCTACGTTCTATTGTGTTTTCGAACAATACTAAACGTTAAATTTTGTTAGTGTTGTGTTCATTTCGCTGAAAGCGATGGACAGTTTATAATTTTTGTGACGACGAGTTATGAAGGAAAAAGAAAATGGCTACCTTCGAACGCATGTTGTTATCCAGGAAACATGTACTCATAGCTGACAAATACAACATTATTCGCAAAATCGGCGGTGGCAGCTTTGGGGACATCTTCATAGCAATAAATATCGGCGATGGCGAGGTAAATTATTTCATAATGATGTGTCTAAATTTTCAATCGATGCTCTTGATATAGTCGTCGTCTTGGTCTTGTCAATGGTATCATGTATTTCGGGAATTTGTTCTTGAAAATGGCGGTCTGGGCGTATTCTCTATTTATTTCAAGGCAGATAATACAGTTTTGTGGAAAGCAACTACGCTATTAGGGCTTTAACATATACACTACGCAATGTCTATCTTTGAATTAAAAAAACAGCTGTAGGTAGATATCGAGACTGTGAAAGGTTTCCTTTGTCATACCTGTTATATTGCATGGTGATTTCCTTGTATTAGCTAGATAGACAATAAAAAAAACATGTTTAATTTTATCTATCAACTGCATACAACTGGTACAGTTTTACACTATGTAGTTACTTTGTTGTCAAGGGGATATGTTTGTAGCAAGCAAAATGAGGTTGAAATTAGCATAAGTAGCTGTAATAAAATTGAGGCTTGAAAAAATGCATTGAGTGGTTATCACTTTCAGAACAGCTGATCATGTTATGATTTTTAGATTAGTAATTGTATTTTACAAAGATAGAAATAAATCAGTCTTAAATAACTGATATTAATATCCAAATAATACTTTATAGAACTAAAAGCTGAACACATCATCTATCTAAATCTTTTCTAATCGTCTCCTTTGCTGAGGTTGTATTTTTTAATAAATTTTTAAAATCATGGAATTGCGTTCACACTACAGCACATCAAGTGTAAAAGTTACACTACAAAAGCCACTTCTATTACGATCACAGTTGGTCTCGAGGTCAAAATGTTACGCTTAATGTGCTGTCGACTGTACATTGATAAACATTATTTAACCTTTACTGCCTTTAACATACATTTAATAATGTTTATTAATGAACTGTATTTTTTTTACTTTAAACTGAATGCTATAAAATTAAATCAAGATTATCATTGCTTGCTTGCACATACAAATTTAATACATACTTATTCACAAACATATAGCTGGGTGTAGGTGTAGGAAATTCTTTAAACAAAATCATATAGCTTATGATTCTAAGTATGAAAGTGTGACAATAAGCTTTTTAATTAAGTGTTTGCTTGTAGTATGATGATTGAGGACAAAAGAAATAAATACAATGTAAAACTTCTACATTTAAGTATTCATTAAAGTCAAAAATTGAACAAACCTTTCTTATTGTCAATTTATTTTCCATCCATTTTGAGAAAAAGAGATACTCTGCCATTGTTGTGCCATTTAAGCCAAAGAGCCATTAGAGCTATATGCTTTTAATTAACTAGACTTTTACCTGCCTCAGTATGACTTTATTTTTATGCCTGTGCTGCCCCATCATATTTATTGAACAGATAACTTTTATTTAAATGTTACATTTTTCTCTTGACTCAGCTACATGATATTCTAGCACAGTCTATATGAGTCTGCAATGTCCCACATATACATATCATGACTGGTCACTGTTAAAGGTATTGAAAATTTTATTATTATTATAGCCTTTATTGCCAACAGTTTTACAAATAAATAAATTCAAGTAAACAATACAATATTAATTATTAAGTGTCGGCGTGTCTCTCTGTGACACGAAGGCCTCTTCTAGCTTTTTCCACTCTGATCTTGATCTAGCAGTTCGGTGCCATAATGGGCCCCCTATTCTTCGAATATCATCGGACCACCTTTTCCTTTGTCTACCTCTTTTTCGTTTGGTTTGAAATCTTGGAGTCCACACTGTTATATCTTGTGTCCATTTGTTTGCCTTTTCTCTAAGCATGTGTCCGACCCATCTCCACTTAAGACTTCTTGTTTTGTATATGCCATCTTCTACCTTTGTTATAAGCCTTATGTCAGTGGCTCTTTTTCTGTCTCGTTTTGTATAAGCCTAGCATGCTTCTCTCTATGGCTCTCTGGCTCTCTGGCTCCATTAACTTATGGATGCCAAACCTGGGCAAACACACAAAAACAAGACCAAAAACTGAAAAGTATTGAAAATAAAATGTATTAAATGAAGCAGTCTATGAGTTTGGTGCTAAGGGCACAGTAATACAAAGCCATGTCGTCAGAAAGATTGAAGTTACTGTACACAATGTTTTAAATTTGTATTTTCAATTAATATATTATTGTACAATTTATAATCTACAGTAGTGGCAGATTATATAGATCAATTCAAATACCAAACTATTTATAAATTTCACATTCAATGCTTATTTTGTTGTAGGAGGTAGCAGTGAAGGTTGAATCAATAAAGGCGCGCCACCCACAGCTTCTCTATGAGAGCAGGGTGTATAAGATGCTCCAAGGGGGCATAGGCATACCACACATACGGTGAGTTCTGTTCATTATCTTTTTAACCATTTTTGTCTTTGAATATTGAATGCAGACCTTGAGTCTTCATTATGATTGGAGGTTTGTATGTCAATTCTTATATAAGTAGAATATGTTATTTATGCCATGAAAATCAATTTCATGCCATAAAAAGAATTATTTATTTTGTTATAATAAGGGTGTTAGTCTATGCTCCACCTTATGCAAGTATGTTTAATTTGACTTGTGATGTAGGTATTGCATAGTTTCATATTTAATTGTTGCTTTTTTATATGTCCATTTTCCGAAATAATTTATTTTACCCAAATTCACGAATGCCTTGAAAAGGTAAATTTGTAATCAGTTTTTATACCACCTACTTAGAATCATGACATTCATGACTACATTATTGTTACAAATTTTTATGTGAATAAATGAATATGAATATGTTAGTGCTAACAGTTTGGCCTAGACCATTATTGTTACAATTTTTTACGTGAATAAATGAATATGAATATGTTAGTGCTAACAGTTTAGCCTAGACATACTATAAGATTCTCATACTAAGTGGAGTAATACAAATTTGTAGTAGTCCACACTCGGGCATTTACTCCACTATACAGGAAATAATTTTTATACTTGGTAATTTTTTATTTATTTATCCATCTTCAAAAATTCAAACAAGAGATGCAATAGCATGCAGGTCATGAGAGTATATCAGTTCATTAACATGAATATTTAATCTATTGAAAGAAATGCCCATGTTTTAATTTATTGTCGCATTGACAGCACCACCCTGTCTATTATTGTATTTATGTTCCTTCCATACCCTTGAATAGATTTAATAGACTACCGCTACAGTTCTACCTAAAATTAATTATTTTTGTTTTGTTTTTTAATTCGGTTTTTGATATCTGTCGTAAACAATTTTATTTCATAAATTAAAAAAATATAGCGGATAATGTGTTCCCATATCAGTAAAAATACTGATACCCATTGGCGGCAGTGTCGCAAACACAGACTTATCTGGGCAGCTTTGTTTTATTGTTAGTGTTGAGTCTGAATGCTTTGTATTAATGTGGTGCTTTTCTTTGCAATGCCTGTGAAGAGAAAACTTTTAGGTTTTATAATATAAGAAAAGTTTTAATAATCCAGGAACCATCGTGCGCATCCCCAGAACGCCGTACCACAGATTCGTCACAATTTGATCAGTGGTTTAGGAGCGCATAGGGGACTAACATACAAACAATAATATTTCTACTAGATAAACAAAAAGGGTGTAAATCCTTAAACAAGGTAGTCCCTTATAGTGCAAATGAAAATCCTAAATCATGTCACTGGCTAAAAAACCAACCGAATAAAGAAATGAAACATTTTTGGAACTACTCCTTTTCATAACTATTTATTTACCAAACTTTTAACTATCACTTTGAAGTTCCCACATAATATCAGATAATAGGGAATTTTCATTAGAAACAAATACTGGTTTAATACATTTTTAAATAAATACATATAGTTATACTAAGTGAAAACAAATGGATTACCCGATTTACCCGAGTGCATTATAAACAAATACTTGTTTAATATTTTTATAAAAAAATGTATAGTATTGTCTTTTAAGTATTTTTGCGATCACTACACATTTGAAATAAAACCAATTAAACATATGGAGAATATATAAAGGAAAACGGAATCGATTTTAGCCAAGAAATACCCGAGGTATTTGAATTAGAAATTTCAGTATACCTGTCTCGTATCTAAAACAACTTAATAACGAAAAATCTATGGCGCCGTCACAGAATAAATTCTATGGCGCCTTCACAGAATAAATTCTATGGCGCCGTAAACTTTGTCGTCAGTCATTCTGCCAAAAGAAATCAAAAACCAACTTTTAAATAGATTTCAAAGAAACCATATTATTGTCGGATCCTCCTTGTCTAGTACGCTACTGTAAGTGGTTGTAAGTCGATCTATTTGTAAGTTGTACTTTTTTACGTTTTTAATCGAGTATTTATCAATATTTTTCTAAAATTCTTTAATTTTTGTAAATTGTTAATGTGTAAAACTATAAAAAATGTGCATAATTCCGTATTGGCGCCCCCGTGAATGTCGGCTATCGCTTCAAAAAGTGTTTTATGTCCTGCCCAGGGCTTTATATTATCGTGAATGGTAACAGACAGACAGAGTTACTTTTACCATAGGTATTTCTATGGATTGAGTGATCGCTGGCGGGCTAGTAAGGAAGGATAAATTAAGCTAACTTGAATTTTTTGTTTACCAACAACTTGTGTTATTCTAATAACTAAAAATTAAAACCGACTTCAAAAAACTGAAAAGGATAAAATAATTAAATTTAAGTAGGTATTCATCCCCTAGAAACATATTTTTGGAGTTGGTGCTAAGTGGTTTCCAAAAACAATAGAAAGTGAAGCACTTAGCACCAACTCCAAAATATGTTTCTAGGGGATGAATACCTACTTAAATTTAATTATTTTATCCTTTTCAGTTTTTTGAAGTCGGTTTTAATTTTTGTTTAAAATTTTTTTTTCACAATTTTTAGTGATAACTTTCTACGTTCAAAGCTAGATGGGTGACCGTCAACTTATATTGTTTCCTACTATCGTATCGTTTCACTAAAAAGTCATTGGAAAAGCAAAAATTCGCAATTACGCATATGTAGACGACTTCATAATTTCAGTTTTTTTACATTTAAAACTAAAGTACCCAACTGTTCTTGAAAAAATTTTTATGGGACCAAATGGCAGCTATTCCGCATCGAACAAAAAAAGAATCACGTAAATCGGATCAGTAATCTCGGCGTAATCGGTGTACATACATAGAAAAAAAAAAAAAAAAAAAAAAAAAAAAAAAACATACCGGCCGAATTGAGAACCTCCTCGTTTTTGAAGTCGGTTAAAAATGCCATGACTAGAGGCACGTACGCATATTGCGCATTTACGGTCAAAGTGCTATGAGACAACATAATGTAGGAGTTTTTTTTATAAACACAGGTATTATAATAATAATAATAATAATAATAATATTTATACACTCACACCTATTATCTAGCAAGCATCATTAAGAGCTTGTGTTATGGATACTAGATAACGGAGAAATAATGATAATAATATGTATATAAATATATGTATATTATATTCCTTTTATATGATTTTTGTAGTGATGATGTTACGTGGGCTGTATTCACGCTAAAAGTATTCACTATTCACCCATGCTATTAGATTTTGTTCTTCGCATGCCCTTGAGCCGATTCCACGCTGTCCTTTGGATCGCGATTGCGTATTGAAAAATTCAAAATGTAGGAGTCTGTTTTCTACTTACTTAGAAAAGAAAATATTTTCTTAGAAATAATATTTGTAAATAACACTGGATGTTCTCAAATAGCGTCAGGAAAGTTTTATCGCAATTTATTTTTGTTCTGCGTTGTCTTAATTTTTTAAATGTCAATGGTTATTGTAGGCGGAGGTGCAAGTCGCGTTGAAACTTCGTTCATAGCTTCATAAAATTAGAAATCGCGTAAAAATGCTACTGGTGTTTTATCCGGAATAAACGCAAATATTTTAATCAGTTGAAACGGTGTTATTTCACTTAAATATGAGACGAAATGATAACTTGTGTCTACTGAAAATTTCTTCTAAGATATTGGAAAAGTACTCGTATGTCTGCTTTAGGAGTTGTGGCTATGAAATATCTTCCAGACCATTAATTGGTCAAAGATATTTTTCACCTTTCTTTTTGATAATACCTTATTAATGTGATGAAATGGAATTCAATTATAAGATACATGAAGTTTCATCAATGTTTTATCTTAATTTTTGAGGCACCTGTAATTTTTGAGTGTTTTAAGATTGAATAGTCACAGTGGAGGATCATTATCCAAAAAGTATACCTCCAGAATACAAATATTTTGCCAGTAGTACAGTCAATAGTACATCAAGCTTAACAGTTTGACCATGAAATCGCCCTTACCCCGTTCGTTATAGAGGCGGCTTTCTTAGTGCAACTATAGGACTTGAAGTGTGTTCGTCGCTACAATATCAATTTGTCATGGAGTTTCGTTTATACTGGTTTTAGGAGTGCAGTTATCACGACTGTGTACGGTATTGTGAAAGAATCGACCGAGCGTTTGGAAAAAGTGCGTTGTGGCTAATGGAGTTTTTCAATCGATTGTTGCCGTGTTCGATGAAACGCTCGGTTTTTCGGCGTGAGTTACAAATGTTATAGTAGGCAGACGTGGCGTGAATCCGGATCTCTTGAACGTGGCGTGTTTTGTGTAGTATATCTAAGCGTAATGTATTTATTTATACCGAGCCTTATCCAGTCGTCATAGGAACGGGTTTGCTACGACTGTAAATGTATTATCTGATTTATTGTTTAGCAATAAATTGTCGAAATATACATGTTATAGCATAATTTTAAGGATATATCACACAAGTCGATCATTACTTTCTTGTTGACATAAATGATAGCGAAAGCGACGAAAAAAAAATCACGTTTTTTAACAAACAAATTATGCATGAAAACGAATTATTAGTATTTTTCACGGATTCAGGAGCTTTTACCGGATTTTTTGAGATACTGTACATATTACCTGGTCAGATATGAAACATCTCCATTCCACGAAAATTTTCTCGCGTTAAGTTCATGCTGACGTGACTCAGACAATTTACAATTTGCCGCCAAATCGTAACACAAATGAAAAATAAAAATAATCGCATAGTTCCATTTTCAAAATGTGAACTTATTTTTTTATTTTATTGTTTACAAGTAACCAGTTCTAAAAACTCTCTGTGTCGCCCTCGTATAACAAATGCAGTGTTTACTGCATTTAGGTGGGTTTTGAATGCTATTACAAAAGCTAGACGAGCGTGGGAACATCATTGCTTCTATACATATATGGCAATGTTAAAACTTGCCTGAAGTCGAATGCGAGAAATGTTATAGGTACATGGTTGTAAATACGTCCACCATGCTAATAGAGGCGGCTTAATGGTCTACCATAATAAAGTCTAACTCGTTTGCAAACCGTTATGGGCAACGTCACACAAATGCAGTTATGATATGAAGAAATGTATATGTGATTTTCAGATCCGTAAGATATTTTAGATGAGTATGACATTACTTAAAAAAGTGCGAATTTTTTCAATGTTTCGCCGTAACCCGTCAAGAATCAGATTCCAGACACAATTGATTTTTCAATTGTCATAGAACTCCAGAAGTTTTACGCCGCTTGACAGATTAAACATCTAGCGGTGGGCACCTAACGTAAAGCGTAGAGTCCATCTTAAGGTCGAGACGTTTCCCTTGGCGATTTCTTTTATCCATTAATTTTGAAAATTTATGACGCCATATTCTTAAAATTTATGTCATTTTGCACTGCCTGCCTATGAAAGCAATGTGGCTTATAGAGCAAGATTGATATTATTATACCTTTGAGTTAGGGCGGCCGCCTCGCAGGTCAGGGTCGCGTGGAGCCGATGAATGTAGGCCGCGCAGAACCGTTTCCTTTTAGAAATCGATGGGGGAAGCCTTTGGTCAGGAGTGGACATTTATAAGCTGATATGATGATGGTGAATAATAATAATGATGAATAATAATCTTACGGCAGGTGGCCTTAAGATGATATACTAAGATAAAATTATTATTATAAGATAAAATTATTATTATTACCAGTATTCAAATCCAGAGACTGTAGTTTTCGAACAGGGTGACATCCTAATATATCAAGCTTCCACTTAGTTAACATATTTTCTTGCGGTCCGAGAGTTTTAGAATTATAATATTAATACGTAAAGCAAAAACTTTGTACCACTTTTTACGAAATATGCGCGGAGAGAGGAGTATGAAATTTCGCACACTTACAGTTTATATGGAGAAGAGTACGCTAATATTTTTTTAAATAATGAATTAAAAATGCACTAAATCAATGATGAAATCATTAAAAACACTACCATGTATTTGACACACATGCATATATGTATGTCAAATTCAGAATAGATTAATATTGTTTGTTATTTGTCTATGGTATTACTGAATTTAAACATAACCATAATCAAATCAAATCAAATCAAATCAAATCAAATTTATTGCATGTCACATTACAAAAATATAGGATGGTACATTTAAAAAGGTATACATGTGACGCCCTGCAAGGGCATGGCAATTAATACAGTGCTAGGTATAAATTACTCACTAACATCATTACATTTACATTTTCTAACAATTTAGGAAAAAAAAACATATTTTAAGCTATGAACAGTAATCAAAATAACAACAATTTATCCCAGCTAATGAATTATAATTTTACAATTTAATTTCACTAATATAACAAATTAATTTTTATTTTATATTGTATTCAATTACCTTGTAGTGTAGGTATACAAGTAGGAACAAATTACGTCATTAAAAACTCATTTATAGAATAATAGCATTTGAATGTCAAGTAAGACTTTAGTGTTCTAGAAAATATTTTAAAATTTTGTTCGTTTTTAATGTGTGCCGGTAATTTATTAAATATTTTAACAGACATATAATAGGGGCTGGTATTTAACATTTTTATTCTAGACTGCGGTAAGTATAGCCTGTCCTTATATCTAGTATTAACATTGTGAATATCTTTTACTTTGGTAAAGTTTTGAAAGTTCTTGAAGGTGAATATGCATATGTCATAAATGTATAAAGACGGTAGTGTAAGTAGATTAAATTTTATGAAATAAGGTCTGCATGATTGAGTGTTATCTATCTGGGCTATTATTCTGACACATTTTTTTTGCATTATGAAAAGTTCGTTCATGTCAGTGCTATTTCCCCAAAGCATTAATCCATATTTAATTTGAGAATATGCATATGCATAGTAAGCCGATAATGCGGCGTCAATATTTGTGCTGTGAACCAATTCAAAGAGGGCATATGTGAATTTAGATAGTTTAGATTTAATATGTTGTATATATAATATAATAAAAAACATGAAATGAAACATGAAAATAATATAATAATAATAAAAAACATGAAATGAGGAAAAAAAAATCTATGGTTATAGAAGTATTATAGCCTTTGACAATAGAACCTTAATAATGTTCAAATTTATAATTTAAATTAATTATGGTCGAATTTCGGGCACAGTCGAATTTTGAACAGAGGGCACTAGTATAATATAAATTTCTAATAAATAACACATGTTTGTACAGATGGTACGGCTACGAGAAGGACCACAACATTCTGGTGATGGACCTCCTCGGTCCATCACTCGAAGACCTGTTCAACTTCTGCTCGCGTCAGTTTACCATCAAGACTGTGCTGATGCTTGCGGGTAAGATATACAAATCACATTAAAGCTAGTTTTGTTTATATTTTCGACCACCCACGCACGACTCGTGCATTCGTCTAATTATTGAACCGGTTTGGAAATATCAACGAGTGTAAATTCAGACATGACAGACAGATAAACATTATGACATAACCGCCTCTGTGGTTTAGTGGTTGAGACCACCTACTCCAGATCTAGAGGACCGGGGCTTTTTGCTCGGTTCGGTTGGTGTTAGGACTTTTACAAGTCCGCCTGGCTAGCTACCACCATATTACCTAAGTCTGCCGCCATAACAATAATGTTAACAGCATTGTTATGTTCCGGCAGTTGGAGGTAAAATAGCCAGTTCCTCTGTGATTGAGGAATCCGGATGTAGCTCGCTTCCATCTTAGGCCTTAGCACCACTTACCATCAGGTGAGATGAAAACCAAGAGCTAACCCATAAAAATATTGTTAGGTTACAATTCTTTTTATAGAAATACATATAGATTTTTTCCGATTGCAAGGAGTTTCTTTAGAGCCTACTCGAATGAAGATATTTTTGATGTTATGTGTTTTATAGATCAAATGCTCGGGCGTGTGGAGTTCCTCCACTGCAAGTGCTTCATCCACCGCGACATCAAGCCTGATAACTTTCTCATGGGCATCGGCCGGCACTGCAACAAACTCTATATGATCGACTTCGGCTTGGCGAAGAAATACAGGGACTTGCGCTCGCGTGCTCATATATCCTACCGTGAGGATAAGAACCTGACTGGTGAGTGGACATTTTTATTCTAGCGACTTTCGACGTGGTCGATCCTGGATGGGCCAATTAAAATTTTTAATTTCGAGCTCCTTCAAGCTTCGTCGTGGACTTTAAGGTCCCGGTTGTTACTTTAACCCACCAACTCGCATTGGGCCAGCATGGTAGTGTTAAGGCCCAAACTCCTCATGTGTTTTACCCATATAGGAAGGCCTGTGCCCAGCAGTGGGGCGAATATGGGCTGGTGATGATGATTGGCCCTATCTGAATGCCAGTTTTAGTATGTAATTCATCAACTTACGCCTACGATTCTAATGTAATTAACACAGACTTATCAACAAACAAGTTTCGGGTGTCAATAAAAAGAAATGTGTGCTAGTCCAAATGTAAACTGAACTTGGCCCGATGCCAGCAGTGTATTGTCATTACAAACGGTTTACAGTAGCGGATGAGTAATGTTTGTTCCTTCAGCGATTACGGTGTAGCGTCACGGAAAATCTGTCTCGTATACAAGACAACGTTTCTGCGTGACGTCACCCGGTGCTGCGTGAAATGACGCGTGCGAGGCCGAGGGTGTGTTGGCGGCGTCACAGCTTGATATTAGAGGACACGGACGCATTGAAGTCTTATTTATTGGAATTTTTTTTTTTCAAAAATTTTTTGTTATGTTGAATTAAAAAGATTAAAAGAGTAAGAGTAAGAGTAAAGAGAGAAATTATAATTAAAAGAGATTTTTCAAAAATGTATATAGACCCGGCCAGGTCTTTGTACACTATACTGAAAAATATTCAAAACAGTGTTCAATTTTTTATTTGCATTATATATGCATGCACAAAATTATTGCGTGGTACAAAACAAGAATTTTCATATAAAAAATTGCAACACAGACAAATATTCATCATGTCGCTTTTATGTCACTTTGGTGAAGTTTAGTTCACTTCTATGTCGTCCGCTATATTGCCACAGTAAATAACGGTAAATTGACAAAAAAATCACCCTTTGTTCAAACAAACTATGCATGAAAACGAATTATTAGTATTTTTCAGGGATTCAGAAGATTTTTCCTGATTTTTGAGATACTGTGTAACGTGGCCGTATATGAAACATCATCTCTTTTGAAAGTTCATTTTAAGTTTAATAATGTTAATTTACTCTCATTACTGACACATTTCGTTACTTACTATACCTACTTTTAAATTCATGACCTGTGGATCATAGAGGTCATTGTAACATCCAACGTAAAATTCAGTAATATTCGGTTTTCGTGCGGAACTTATTCTAAGCCTAAAATCTAAATACCTATTATGTAAACGAAAATACCAGGTTATGAATAAAAAATATCAGAAAAAAAATTGCACATACATTAATGTGCCTTCATACGAAATATCTCATTTAAAATTTAAGGCGATCTATCGAAACGTTGTTTCGTCCAGGACCGATAGGGATAGAGATATGGCTGACTCAGCGGGAGGAAAAAAGACAAAACAGCGATCGCGCATGAAAAGTAAACGAAATACACAAATTATTTTATTTAAAAATAACCTTATGGACTACAAAAAAAAACGCTTCTACACGATTCTGAATATTAATGATCTCTACTATTTAAAGTAATTTCCTATTGAATACAAATTATCGTTCACCAATTATCTTAAGTTTTCTTGTTTATAAGAGGTCTTTTCGGAAATAAAATGTATCGAGGCAAACATCTTTAATCGTGTTTTTGTTCTACTCGTATCTAGATAAGGATATGAAGTAACGTATATTTGATTTTCAGATTCGTAAGATCTTTCAGCGACGTATGACATTACTTATAAAAGTGCGATTTTTTTCAATATATCGCCTTAACGTGACCGCATTCTCCGTGTATAGATATTCCATCATTGGAATAAAATATCCACGGAATATTTTCAAGTCGAAAAGGTTCGTTAAGTCGGTCGGTCCTCGTAAACAAGTCGGAACATGTCCGTACAAGACTGGCTCCATAAGTGTGTCGGTTGCAGGCACGGCGCGCTACGCGTCCATCAACGCGCACCTCGGCATCGAGCAGTCCCGCCGGGACGACATGGAGTCTCTCGGATATGTACTTATGTATTTTAACAGGTGAGCCAAGACCATTACATACATATGTGTTTTATTCTGCCCTGCATCTAAGCTTAAAGAATGCTCAGAACCATGTTACTTAAAAAAAATGATTTTGAAAACCAGGCATTATGAGGATGACTGTAGTTAGATCGGTTTTTTCATGAACTAAAGTTGAAGTACAATGATTTAAAGAATGCCCCTGATAATTATGAAAACGGCCGTTATACTACCAACAAAGTCGATGTGCCCCACCCGTACCTATTAGATATTTTTTCAATGCACTGTTATTGCTGAGACATTAGGGATTTTTAAAGACAGTTAAATAGGTACATAATTTCGCAATATTTGACTTTGTTTCTTTAATCTCAGAGCAGTATTGAATATCAATAAATATAGTGGAATAATGAGCAATAGCCGCGTTAAAGTAAATACCGAACGCGAAACCGGCTAGCGTTATTTAATTAGAATATTTAACAATGCATGCAAGTAGGTAACATTAGTTGTTGATCTCTAATTTAGTTGTCCGTCTTGTTATTTCGTAATTTTACTTATAATGGGATCATTATTCATGGTCTGCATTGAATGATAATGAATTAAATGAACTTGTAAAACATGATAGACGAACCTAAACCAAAATCGTGAACAAATATACAAAAAATAATTTAACGAAATAAAACGTTTTTGAGGGCGAATTATTGTTAATAACCCAAATGGATTTGCCTTATTCCAACTTCAGACGCTTACAAATTAGCGCAATACAATAATTGTACCAGTAAAAACCTGACTTTAGAGGTGGTATTGTGTAAGACGGATTCGAAACTGCGTGGCCACGTGATTGCGCTTGATTCACTGAGGGCTCTGAGTCACGCGGCGTACGGCCCAATGTATTATGTCGTATTAGGATTAACCTGTACCTGTGTTGGCTAAATTGTACTTATTTATAGATCCACTGTATGACTTTTATCGTTTGATGCTTTGTACTACAAAGTAAAGTTATGTTTCAAATACAAGACTTATGACAACGGCTTCTAGAAAGTGGACATTACGATATTCATCTGTCAATACACTGACCTCAATAATGAAACGTCTTTGGAAACAATTGCGTAATTAATTAATTCATAAAAGCTTCTCTATGTCCTGTTACGTGTTTGACGTGGAGCTTTGGCAATGATATTGAGATATCAAATCTTTTTTATTAACTTTATCAACAAGATGTCAATAAAGATGTAGAATTATAAACAAAAATTAATTTCTCAGTAGAACTTTAAACATTAAGCCTTAATTCTCACTCTCGCGAGTAGCAAAATGAAGGTACATTCTGCTTCTTAGGCTCTGATCTGATGTCAATGAGATAGGAATCAAAATAGTATATATCTTTTACTGTACATGCCGTGCCAAACAGGGACATACATACACCATACCGCGAACTAAGCTAACATAGTAACAGATATTTCTTTCGAAGTTGACACAGAATGTGCACTTCTCATAATTTGCACTTTTTAATATTATCCAGGTAATGCATAAAGTTGTCAACTTAAAGATACTTTGTTATAAGCTTCAATGTAAGAATTTTGTGCTCACTATGACTTAGCCCCAACGTAAGCATCATAGAGAGCAATGTTCGTTGTCAGGCGTCATTTTATTCACTTCACTTCCACCATAGACTATATTTCCTAGATAATATTGTTTTTGTTACAGAGGATCACTGCCATGGCAAGGACTAAAGGCCATCACAAAGAAGCAGAAATACGAGCGGATCAGCGAGAAAAAAATGTCCACGCCAGTCGAGGTGCTCTGTAAGGTGGGTGGAATGGATATTTTGGGACGAGTATTTCTAGCTCGGGTTATTTTTGCAAATGCGAGTCACCCAAAAATACAGAGAAGTCTCATTTAACATTGGAAAGGTTACCATTAATGATTTTGACACAATATTACCTTATTTGTTACGCGGGTCCGCCCTCGTGGATTTCGGCTATCGTGCTATGAGATAGCCCATATTCTTTCTCAGGATGTAAATCTATCTTCAGGCAGAGTTATTTCTCTATTTTTGTTATTAATGAATGCATTACTAATTCTGAACTGGCTGTCAAGCTGGACGGTCCACCTGCTAGTAAGTGGCTAACGTCTCCTGTGGACACGTGCAATAACAAGGATACGATCACTTGGTATTGCAGGTGCGTTGTCATTCTGAGGCCTAAGATATAATGCCTTCCATGCCCTATTTACACTTACAACTAAAATGACTCAAATCAAGAAACTTAGTTGATATGTGTATGTGTTTATTATCTAATTATACATAGGAAGTATAAATCAGGGTTTTGTTTTATTGATCCAAGCAGTCATAACGATTATGTCCCTAATTCTGCAGAACACAAATCTATATCTAAATTGAAGTTCAGTGCATCTTATTCTCTCAATATGAATACAAAAAGGATAGCTGTCATATGATTTAACATTTAGAAACGTACGTTCAATTTTCTTACGTACTCCAAGTGTGAAATGCAGTGTTAGGAAGCACCTCCGTTCATGCCGTCTAAAATTGGCTATTTCTTTAGTCTGTAATTTTAGTTGACAGCTCTAAACAAATTCTTGCTATCTTTTTCCTATTAAATATTGCGAGAGAGAGATAAACAGTACTTAAATTTAGATTTAGAGTGTGCGCTTAGAATAATGCCCATTAACAAACTAAAACCATCTCATTTCTAGTTGTCTTAAATGTTATAGTCGCCATATTTTATTTTATTCTTAGTATATAACATACTATGAATAAACTACAGACAAAAAGGAGTAGCCAGGTTTTTTATTCAGTTCTTATAAGACTGGTCTGAAAATGTTGGCAGTGTCAACTCATAATTTATATTTTCATGGCCTTGAACATCCTCATATCGATTGCGCAAAGACCTACTTGTACGTTGTTGTTTTCTAAAATTACTACTTCTTGACTTTATTTTTGTACTGCAGTAGTATTGATAAATGGACGCGAGTTATGTCACAAAGTCACAACACAACATATGACGTATGTTTAAATATAGATACATAAACATAATTATGCAATCTTGGTTTTAATTCTTTCAAAGAATTGTAAAGTAATACTGTGAAGTAAATAATGAAGTGGTTCTTTTGGTTAAACCAGATAATAATATCGTAAATACATGTAGTATCTCCTCCTTCTTTGTAAACGCTCCTTCTTTGTGTATCAGTGATTGTTATGATATTATTTTACATTCTTTGACATAATAAAATATCGAAACCATGTCTTCAACGGTCGATTTGATAAACAACGGTTAGTAAAATTTTCAAACAAACCGGTTTTTCTTAAATAAATTTATAAAAAATTTCGCCACCCAGTTGTAACGATTATGTGATTAGACAGTGTCAAAATTCAACCAACCAGTTATAACGCTTGTTATATAATTATAACAGTGTCAAAATTTGGAGAATATCGAATATTATAGAAACAAAATTTTATGGGCTGCTTATTACAATGACAATAACCTAATCTGTCTCGAGCACTAATGCTGAAGAGTGATTAATAATTATCTATCTGTTGTCAATCGCTAATCAATATTGCCACAATCAAAATTATAGTAATTTGGCAAAGCGACCGTTTACAACTGGCCTCGCGCTGCTCTTCAAGGTTACTCAATGTATGTCATCTTAGCAACCTAGATGTATTGTTTGTCAAGGATAACCTAGTTGGAAAATGCTTCTACTATATTTATGATATAATTTCTATTATAGCCAACTTACGAAATTAATGCGTTTTATTAATTTCGTATGTTGGTTTTATAATATAAATCATAGTATTTACACAAATTGGGATGTTGCCTAAGTTTGCATATGGCACTATTTTTCACAAACTCGTAAAATATACGCTTTTTATGGGTAGCAACCCATAAAAACAATTGAGACACAAAATATATGAAATATTGTTGAAGTTGTACTGTTTAGAAAATTAAAAAAATGTTAACATTTATTTTTTCAAAATTTATCAAATATGTTAATAGAATTAGATTGCTGACATCAATTAAAACAACTATTACTATGGCAACTATTAATAAAAACATACGTAATACATTGCTATTGTTAATTTTATCAGTATGCCCATACATTTGTTTGTAACATGGGAACATGTGACGTCACCTGTTCCGTAGATTTTCTATGGAGCGTTTTTGGACGTTGCGCCGCAACACAACAAACATACCACTATATCTGTGAAACTATTGATCTTAGATATACTTACTATTTCTATTGCAATATTTCTTTATGAGTTATAAACTTCTTATATATAGAAATATAAAAAAAGTTGTCAACTACCCTATTAAGCCGTTTGGTTTGAAGACACATTTTCTTGGTAAAATTCATATTGTAGTCAGTAAATAATAAATTAATAATGGTTCAATTCAATTCTTATATGTAATAAAGATATCACAATTCTGTTGCAGGGATTCCCGGCTGAGTTTGCTATGTATTTAAATTACACCCGCGGATTGACCTTCGATGAAGCCCCAGACTACATGTATCTGCGACAGGTGAGTATCGTGTCACGTTAACCTTCTCTTACCTGCCCTAGGGCGTTCACATTTAATAGAAATTTATTGGGTCCTTCACAGATTAAGTAAAAGTAAGTATTTGATGTACACGGTTAATTGAGAACTGACCAATATTATGTTTCCTGAATCCCAAGTTAACAAATTTGAAATGTGTAGGTATGGTTTCTTGTATTGAAACTAAAATTTAAAGTCATACTAAGGCCCACTTAGGTGTCATGGTAGGCAGGGGGTGAGACGTGGGGAAGGGTGAATTTACCAATTATAATTTGTGTTTTACATAGTACAAGTAGCTGACTCCGCAAACATTGTTTTGTCATAAAAAAAAATTGTCCACAAAAAATAAAAAATATACACGGTGTATCAGAAGTACCCAAAAAAAAGAAATTCTTCATCGAAAACTCAAAATGAAAATGTCACTACTCTAGTGATCGGCTGTGAATGTCATTCAACCTAAAATTTACATCAAATTAATAGACTATATTTCCAAAGACTAGAATATGCAAACTATTAGTACCGTCGATTCCTTCTGAGATGCAAAAAACTTTCTTTGCCGATAAAACTTATAGTACGATGCCTTAATTTCTAATACGATGACAAGTAAGAATAATTTTATTGAAATAATCATTTATTTTTTAATTTTTATAACAATTATTTATCTTTTTGTTTAGGTGTTGTTTATTATTTTTAAGCGATAAATTGCTATTAGTATCGATTTCGCATATTACGTAAACACCTTTAAATAAATAGAGTATGTAAAATCAAATTGCACTAATCTAACTAAGCACTCATCTGCTACCGCTTAGTCTTTGAAAATACTAGACTTGCAGCAGAATTCACCGCCATTTGAAAAAATACACCTCAGGTTCAGCATAATTTATTTTTTAAACTTAAATAATACGTAAGTTTTCCTACATACCGGAGTATTCAAATACAGCTACAGGGTGGGAGGTACATATCTTTATCAAAAAATGCGCGATGTGAAAAGGTGTGATGTTATTTTCAAGCTGTTTTGTTTATGTCACAGCGCGATATTGCACAATCGAAGCGACGGGTCAAACGAGAACAGGGTTCAAAATTACTATTAAATGGAAATTAACTACGTGACGCATCGCTCTGGGTCAATAAAACTGGTTTTTATACCATTACGTGTAAAATGGCCTACCTGATGACTGCCGTTATAAAAAATTGTATGGTATGGTAAGTCACTGACATAGCTCATAGGATTAGCAAGTTGAAGTGGCGTGGGCAGGGCACATAGCACGCTGAACAGACGGCTGGTTGGGCGTTCAAGTTTTAAAATGGCGACCACATACCGGGAAGTGCAAAGAAGGACGGCCTCCCACTAGCTAGATGGACAGAAGACCTGGTCAGAGTCGCGGGAAGCCGTTGGATGCAGCTGCCAAGAACCATTTCATTTGGAAATCGGTGGGGGAGGCCTTTGTTCAGTAGTGGACATCAGAGGTTGGTATGATGATGTTAATGATGATATGGTAGTAGTAAGTGGTCACAATGAACGCGAATGTACTATTAACGTGCTGTCGACGGAATTACCTACGCATTAAAGTGGGCCGAAGTCTTCACTTGGATTTAAAATGTACCTGACTTCCCTTTATTTTACAAGCTTTTCCTTTAAATGAGCATGATCTAGCAAGGTTATTTGTCGGTCAAAATTAAATTGTAAAATTATTTAAGTACTAGGAGTTCAGAGGAGATTTAAAAAATTGGTTTACATTTTTTCCGATGAAACCCTAAACGCCCCCAAATGTGTCATTGGTTCACAACATTTTATTCAAAAGGTTTTTTTTAATACTCGATATAAAAAAAAACAGAGCAGAGTACTGCCGGATTATGACTAAGTGCCTATAAACTGTTGATTAGGTAGTGTTTGCGACCGTGCTCGCTTGGATATGTTTTTACTTATTTTGTAACCTACTTTTTTAACGTTGAAAAAATGGATCTTACTGGGCTTCGAATGCAAGACAAGCATTTAACGGTTTGTTTGCGTCGTTGGCGTAATTATGTTACACTACTTCTTATACCACAGATACATAATAGTACAAATACAGAAGATTCACTCCGGAAAATCATCTTAACATTTAATTAAATAGCTCTTGCTTGCCACGATAATTAAATGCTATTTAAGTCGAACCGCGCTCTAATAACCCTCTTAACGAAAACGAAAACCTTGTATTGTTCTCGACATAACTATTATTTTTTGGTACCAGCCTTAGCTTGGACCCAATAGTTATAAGGATACTAAAGTCAAAGTTGTTTATTGAATAGAATAGAATAGAAAAAAGTTTATTGGGCACAATAATACAATAATACTTAAATTACTTATTGCGATCCATACCTAAAATAATTTTACTAAACTAAAAAACTAGTTAAATGTTGACAATCCCTGTCATTCCCCGTACGCATGCGCAGAAGGAAAAAACAGCGGCGCAGAGCGGCGCGCGCAGACTACCTATTTCAAAGCCGCTTCCCGCTTTGTCGGCTCGTCAGTGTCACTTCATCTGTTTCCGAGCTCAGTTGATTTGATCATAAGTTCATAAAGTGTAGTCGCGTATAATTTTATCTCTGATCGTCGTTATTCTTATTAAATATTGCGAGATAATGCTATGTGTATGCCATGAGTAGGTATGTTGGCATCGATTACAAGGACGATGACGATATTATGGTGCGAAATGCGACACAGGCCGTGTCCGTCCCGACGACGGCCGTCGTTGTTGAGGCAGCAAGGAGGAGTAGGTACACTTTGAACTGCTTCTCTAATCTTAGGGCTATGTTGTAAGTGTTATGTTGTTGTGTAAGATATTCATGTGAACTGTAAAGCTGTGTTGATTGAGTTAAGTGGTCCCGCTTGTTAGGTGAGCCGTCAGCTTGCTTGTCATCTTGCGTTGTTGTATGAAAAAAGTGTTTCTAGTTCGAGGTAAGTTGTTTTTTATTTCTAAATGGTAGGATAGTGCTAGTACAATTACAAAGTACCTAATTGATTGATCCGTGATAAATTTTTAACCACATTTATCGATCTTACGGGTTCTTGTGTGTGATAAATACATACCTACTCAATTAAAATTATTTTTATTTTTGGTTTACGGCTTAAAACCTTAGTTTATTCATCTGAGCTATTAGGTAGATAGAACCTACCTACTCAGATTGTTACTTCAATACAACTTTAAAATTTATTTGTGGTTTTTATGTTGACTCATACCTATCTTGATTCTCACTCACCTAAATATTCTTGTAAAGTATTCAATAAAGTTATCTAATATCTATTTATCTTTTTTGTACTTAGCCTAGTAAAATAAATACTAGAATTGAGGAATTATAGGTTATTTATTTTAGGTTAATATTTGATCAAATAAATATTAGCTACCAGGAGTAGAAAAGTTTCTAAGAGTAGGAGGTAATTACGCCTGTTAGGGGGAATGAACTTAGAATAGAGCTGGGCTTCAATGTCGATTATTTTATTATTTTATCAAAAATAATTAATTTTTCAGCATGTAATAATGTCATACTACAGTTGTCATACATTGGTAATAAACTCTACACAAGGGACCCATTTACACCCTTTTTACTTTATTTGTATTTTTGGTACACCCTGTATAGTAGCCGATTTTCAGACCTACTGAATATACATAATTTATAAATATTCATGAAAATCGAATATACATAATTTATAAATATTCATGAAAATCGGGTTATTTGTTTCGGAGGAGTATATATTTATATAAGATGGGACAAATGTGTGTGTTCTGCGTTCTGATATGTACAGGACTTCAGAATGAATAATGTGCATCGGTGTACTTCGTATTGTCGAACATAATTGATAGCATCAAGGCAGTAGAGTATAGATCTGGTGTAATGATTTCACACACCTCTGTATGACTTCACAAACAATGGCACTCGACCTCTCGTCGGTCAATTCCTATTCTTAATGACTAGCGTGCGTTGCTCGCATGTTTTGCAATGTAACTAATTGTTAAAAAATTACGTGCCCTTTAATTGTTTGTGATAAACTTGAAATTTTAAGTAGTGATAAGGGCCTTTTTAAATAGTTTTTTAATTTGCAATGCTATTGTTTCTGTTGTTAGCTGATGCACATACACTATTATACTAGTATTTACTATAGAATATATTTATTCTTTTTGCTATCATCAGTTTTCTTAAATCACATCACTACTACGGAATCAAATTTATAGACGCCAAGAAAACACTGGTCCTAATTCTGTATAACACACGCTAAGTCTAAATTTAAGCTTAGTCCATCTCGTTCTCTCTATATGGACGGATGTCGTAAATTTTGACATTTAGAAAGGTGTGTTTTATTCTGACCTTATTAAATAAAATGCAGGATTTAGGAATCACCTCCTTGCATGCCATCTAAAATTTTTTTTACAAGCTACATGGGGAGTATTTTTTTACACCTGTAGTCAAATTCTTGCCATCGTTTTTCCATATTTATTGAGAGAAAACTTCACTTAAGTTCAGATTTAGAGGGTGTCTTCAGAATTAGGGTCACTGCGTCCTATTTATCAGTGCTGTTGACATGTAAACGATGTTGGCAGCTATTCCGCATCCTGTTCCGCACGATGAACTACCAGTACGACTACACGTTCGACTGGACCGTGCTGCGGCAGCGGAAGCAGCACATGGAGGCCGGCGCCGCCGCGCCCGACCGCCGCTCGCCGTCCGTGCAGCGCCGCGCGCAGCAGCCGCCGCCGCAGCCGCCGCCCAACAACGAGGTACTGCCACTAGCCCGCCCCGCCCCCCCCACCCCCACCCCCCACTGACACTAGCCCGCCCGCGCCCGACCGCCGCTCGCCGTCCGTGCAGCGCCGCGCGCAGCAGCCGCCGCCGCAGCCGCCGCCCAACAACGAGGTACTGCCACTAGCCCGCCCCCCGCCCCCCACTGACACTAGCTCGCCCGCGCCCGACCGCCGCTCGCCGTCCGTGCAGCGCCGCGCGCAGCAGCCGCCGCCGCAGCCGCCGCCCAACAACGAGGTACTGCCACTAGCCCGCCCCGCCCCCCCCACCCCCACCCCCCACTGACACTAGCCCGCCCGCGCCCGACCGCCGCTCGCCGTCCGTGCAGCGCCGCGCGCAGCAGCCGCCGCCGCAGCCGCCGCCCAACAACGAGGTACTGCCACTAGCCCGCCCCCCGCCCCCCACTGACACTAGCTCGCCCGCGCCCGACCGCCGCTCGCCGTCCGTGCAGCGCCGCGCGCAGCAGCCGCCGCCGCAGCCGCCGCCCAACAACGAGGTACTGCCACTAGCCCGCCCCGCCCCCCCCACCCCCCACCCCCCACTGACACTAGCTCGCCCGCGCCCGACCGCCGCTCGCCGTCCGTGCAGCGCCGCGCGCAGCAGCCGCCGCCGCAGCCGCCGCCCAACAACGAGGTACTGCCACTAGCCCGCCCCGCCCCCCCCCCCCCCACCCCCCACTGACACTAGCTCGCCCGCGCCCGACCGCCGCTCGCCGTCCGTGCAGCGCCGCGCGCAGCAGCCGCCGCCGCAGCCGCCGCCCAACAACGAGGTACTGCCACTAGCCCGCCCCGCCCCCCCCACCCCCCACCCCCCACTGACACTAGCCCGCCCGCGCCCGACCGCCGCTCGCCGTCCGTGCAGCGCCGCGCGCAGCAGCCGCCGCCCAACAACGAGGTACTGCCACTAGCCCGCCCCGCCCCCCCCCCCCACCCCCCACTGACACTAGCTCGCCCGCGCCCGACCGCCGCTCGCCGTCCGTGCAGCGCCGCGCGCAGCAGCCGCCGCCGCAGCCGCCGCCCAACAACGAGGTACTGCCACTAGCCCGCCCCGCCCCCCCCACCCCCCACCCCCCACTGACACTAGCCCGCCCGCGCCCGACCGCCGCTCGCCGTCCGTGCAGCGCCGCGCGCAGCAGCCGCCGCCCAACAACGAGGTACTGCCACTAGCCCGCCCCGCCCCCCCCCCCCCCACCCCCCACTGACACTAGCTCGCCCGCGCCCGACCGCCGCTCGCCGTCCGTGCAGCGCCGCGCGCAGCAGCCGCCGCCGCAGCCGCCGCCCAACAACGAGGTACTGCCACTAGCCCGCCCCGCCCCCCCCACCCCCCACCCCCCACTGACACTAGCCCGCCCGCGCCCGACCGCCGCTCGCCGTCCGTGCAGCGCCGCGCGCAGCAGCCGCCGCCCAACAACGAGGTACTGCCACTAGCCTTTTTTTACCAATGCCTTTTCTAAAGTGCATTAAACAAGCAGGATTTTACTAATGGGTTTATTATTTTTGATGAAATTTAATCATTGTAGGTCAGTTACACCTTGTAGAATATGTAGCCGATTTCAATGTTTATATATATATTTTTTTCTATTAATTTTAAAATGATTATTTTTTACGTTTCCTTAACAGTAAATGTCTTAATTATCCACAAAATTCCAAAACAAGTAGTCAGACCAGTTGCAAATTAAATACAAAAACATAGCATGGTAATTCCAGTTTGTACAAAATACTTGATACAAAACGGCAATTTCATAATTAAAGAGACCTTATATTTTCTTTTAAAAACACCATTTGTCTATGACCATAGCCTACAATGATCTAAATATTTCTGATCTGATCACAACCACAACCACCAATGTAGTAGTACACTCTCACTTATAATCAGTGTTGAAATCCTGGAAGCAGATATTGAGAAGTCTATGGCGAGTGCTTTGAGTCCTAGTAGATGATAGTAAGTGATACCAATTGTAAGAGAGTTCCCCCAGCTATCAGCTAGCCAACATGTTTTAAGTAAGTCGTATAGAATAATGATTTTTAATTTTGTCCCATACTGATGTTGAACAATTCAACCAAAAAATTATGTATACGTGTTCTCTTACTGTTATTAAAGTTTATTTGTGAAACGTACATCAACCGTAACAAACAAATCTCGACTTTATCCTCAAGTTCATAAGACTCCAAATTATTTCCGTACGTTACGCTTGATGTCCGCCGAAAGCATTCCCTCACGCGCCTGTCTCGGTCATAGGTGAAGTCTGTCAACGCCACCAACGAGTCCGCGAAGCCAGCCGTCAAAGGACACCAATCTGTTAGTCAGCTCAAGAAAAAACTTACTGCAATCTCTTAAACAACCACCGTTTGTCACAGCCCTGTATTTATTAGCGTGAAATATCAACAGGAAATAACTTTTTGATGTTCGAACTCATTTATTTTGGTCGATTTCAAGTGAACTGATTAGTTGCTATATGATGGGTTTTGTTATCACTTATCAGTGGCCAAAAACAAATGATCGTCGACGTTTTTATGGTAACGTTGTTATAAATTTTTTTTTAGGCTATATAGCAGTTTTTACTGGAATGTAGCATATTAGCATTCAACAAATTAGTTTTATCATAAAAAAATCACGTTTTGGGGCTGCGACCGAGCCAAATCTAGGTGACTTGACCCTACCCTGAGGTAGGGTCAGGGCAGTCACCCAGATTGTGAGTTTGTTGGTTTGGTTCCAGCCCTCATGGGAGTATTTGTTTTTTTTTTAGTTTAGGTATTTATCTAAATTTGCTATAGTCGAAATATTTCAAATTATTTTGTTTTAAAATCTAAAAATACTTTGTAGTGTTATATTATTGAAAATCAAATATATTTTTTTTTTATCTAAAGACATGCCAACTAAAATAAGCCAATAGTCTATAGATAGACTATATGTCAACTAATAAAAGATTTTCCATTGTTTTCTGAAAGAATTGGAATGAACGAGAGAGATGCTTAAATTTATTTTTGGAGAATGACAACAGAATCGACCCCATTGACTAATATAAATGAGTTTAATAATATGTGTCGCCACAGTAACATTACAACAAAGTTTTTTCTTGATTATTTTACGTCGATAATTACGGGGAAACCTAGATCACTTTCACTAACCCACGGTGTTCTGACATTATTCAGCTTTTTATAACACGATCGTGTGGTCCCTAATATCCTGCTATATTCAGGAAATGGATACTTTTTTTAAATGATTTATGAAGTTAAATTGCTACTATAACTTTTACACTGATTAAAGACTATATAATACAAAAATTATAAAATAATTAAAGTCTTGTCTTATATATATTAGCACCACACAGCTGTAAGTTTCGCTAGCGCTATTATAAAGTACAGATCTGACATAAAGTATTTTTTTTTAAATATTATGGAATTTCAAATCAGCTCAGTACAAAACAGCGCAAACGAAACTATTTTACTATTCACTGAATCAAAACATCTCCATTATATCACCTATCATTAATTGTTATCACAAAATACTTAACAGGTTTTGAGTGTTTTTTTACCTAATACCTACGTAACGTCACAGCGGGTTAGAAAAGTGATCTTAATTTGGTCTTTATAGAAATGCATCTTAAATTTAGGTCCATCTTTTAAAATAAAAACAACTATTTAAAGCGTCAAACCATTAGTTTAAAAATGGCTGAACGAATGTTTTATTACTACATAAAAATTAATATTTATTAAGTTTAAGATGCATTTCATATGCATTTATTTAAAATTTCTTTTGTAAAATTTTCAATTACTGACAAGAATTCGAATGGTATTTATAATTTTAAAAAGCAAGTCTTCTCTGAATGGTCTGTATTTGTTAAAATGTTAACACAGTGTGCAAGAAAAGGTATACTGTAAACACAATATGGATAAATATAATCTTGTTTCTTTAAAAGAGGTTTATTACTTACATAGACCAATTAATATGTCATAAAAATTAAATAACAATCCGTTATGGATATGACCTCATTGATAAAGGGACCAATACAAACTTTTTTAATTACTTTTGTAAAAAATCCCCTAAATCTGCTTCAAAAGAAGGTTGCCCTATGTTATGAGAGATAGGCTCCTTCTAAGGAAATGTTCTAGAAAGTATAAATTAAATCAATACAAGACTATATATAAAATTAGTTTAGCCATGTCTTAAACTTATAATAGCAGTTGTGAACTGCCCAGTATAGCTTTAAAACCTTGTTGCACTGTGTTACTCGCCCTTACAAAAATTATTGCCTTTGAGATCTATTTTATAATTAGTACGTAACAGTGTGCGTGTTTATTGTGCGCGTGTGTGTGTGTACATGTATTCTGTAAATTTTTATAACTTAAGGTATAAACGCTTATGAATTGGATACAAAGTACATTTTTATTTTACATCAGAACTATTATAGAGTTTTTGCGTCGCATTTTTAGTTACGACTTTGGACGTATATAAATGGTAATTTGTTATGATAATCTTTTAAAAATTGTATAAATTACAAAATGAGTGCAGTCAACTCTTAAAAATAATGATACTTTGTGAGGTAAGCTGCAATGAAATGTAATGTGGCAATGTGAATTTTATATAAATTAAATAAAAACCTTCAAGTATGTTATTACTTCATTTCATTGTCGTTTGAGGCCTCACTTTGACACGGTAATTGATATTTTTTAATTTTTAATGAAGTAGGATAGAGATCGCTCTCACTTTAGTGTTGCTGACACTGTACTTAACTTATTTGACCTATTCATCATACTGTCCTCCAACCTCGTCTCCCTCGGTTATTTTGAGATTCTCCAAACATAACACCTTTTTTAAAATAATATCTTGATTGTTCATCAGAAATTAACCCCAACATAGTACTAGGTATACAGTAGTCACGAAGTGGGTTATTGTTTAATTACATAGTATTAATTGGCTAGGAGCTTATGCTGTCCGGGACATTTATCAGTTAGTAATCAAGTTGATCGTTCACAACTCTTACCAGTAGCAGTATGAGCTGTCAAAGTTTTATGTTAGTCTGACGAATTTGTAGTAAATTTTTTGTGCAATGAACAAAAATATTTGTTCAGCAGTTAACACAAGTTATTAATGTAACAATATAGACATTGTATTTGTTTTTTCTATACTGAAAAAAATATCCTAAGGGAGATACGAGGTTGGAGGGATAATATTCACAGTTGTATGGAAACCGTAGTCACTAAAATCATTTTAGTCATACTAATAAACATAGCTGTCGTTTGATCATGATTAGCATTTGGAAAGTGGATACTTAAACTTAGTGTAATGATTTTGGCACCTTGCTACAGTAATCAATAAACTGACGTACAATTTTGTTGTGTTACAGTGAAAGAGATTACGACGTTCGGCAGCCGCGGGTGGTCCGGCGAAGAAGAGAGCGCGATAGCGTCTGTGTGAGTGTGTGTGTGCGTGTTGCCGGCCGCCGCTGCCGCGAACGCGTCGAGCGTCAAACTGTGCGTCATGCGTCAAGTGTCAAGTGTCATGCGTCATATGTCAAGTGTCATGCGTCATGTGTCATGTGTCCCGCGACAAAGTGCGTCAGTGTTCGCCGCGAGTGTCGTCAGCCTACCGCGAGCTCCCAATGTGCGTCGAACGCGTCGCCAAACAGACTAGCTTTTCTATAACAGAGGCCTTTAGTTTAATCATAGTGATTATCGGCCGGTGGCTCGCCGGCATATCCTAACGAACGGATTATTGTAAACTTCGGTCGCTAACTTTTGTCGTTACGAGTTGTGAGATCGTATTATCATTTCATTGTGTATTATATTTTCTCGTAATTTTCATTTTGTAATGAGTAATTAGGGTCCATTTATAGTTTGAAATGCATTTTAATAATATAATAAAATTAATACATATTATAACAAATATTTAACATGTGACATGTCCTAATCGTTCCGTTCTATAGTTTATGCTACTCTCAATGATTAATTAGTTTTCGATGTTAGTTTTGGATTAGCTAATGTTCATATTGATTGGTAAATTGTTCTGTGTTGCGAGCGCGTCGTTTGTGTCAAGGTTTATCCTATCAGTGGCTATCGCTTTACTGTACAAGTCCACCCGATCGCAGCCAGTGTTGTAAAAGGCTTGTCCTGAATCTTTCTTAAATTCCTCTAACTGGGTAAAACTCACGGGAGTCCTATGACAGTTAAAAAACTATTGTGTCTAGAATGTGTCGCTTGACAGGTGAAGATCGGTCTTTGCCAAATTACATTTGTAGAGCCTCATAAGACTCCCTGGAATATGACAGTTAAAAATAGTGTCTGGAATTTGGGCTTGACGGGTTACTGCAACCGTAAAACAGGATGTGGACAATATCTCTCTAATGCTTATGTCCACATATAAGGAGACAAAATCTGTTTTATCTGTTTCTCTCGGACGAAGAGAGAGATGAATTTTTGTCCAATCCCCAGGAAGTTCGCCATGCTGCGGGGTTTGGTTTGTCGTCTAGCTACTGCCAGAGATCGTGTAGCGGTCTCTGCTGTAATGACTGAAGCTTGTGTCCCCACAGGAACATTTACACAAAATAAAGTAAAGCAGCTACAGCCTTAGTAATGAAAATTTTACTCTTTGGATGATATTCTTAATTTTTGATTTTAACATTATTATAAATGATGATCCTTGGATGATCCTTGGATTACATAAATGTCATGTGAAAATAAGACAAAACATACATAGCTATTGCAGAATTTGTCTCAACGAGAAGCCATTTAATTAAAAGAAGAAGTAGATAGCTATTCGAAGAATTACTCAGTAAGTAAATTTTTTATTTAAGGCTATACAGTCTAGTATGTTTCATTTGTGAAGTACCCATAGTCCAGGCACTAGAATTCTATGCTGAGTAGACACTGGTTGGTTTGAAAAGCTCTTTATTGCACCAAATAATACAAAACAAAATAAATTTATACAGTGGTATGCAAGGGAGGTCTTATCTCCTAAAAGGGTTAGAGTTGAGCGATAGTTCAGCGGTCTCACGTGTATCCGACGCGCTCGGGACTGACCGAATGCGATGTAATAAAACAATAGTAGTTAATAGTTCATTAAAATTTACTGATTTACTATAAGTAGTTTTTCTGTAACAAAAATAGAAAAAGATGCAAAAAAAAAAATACTTAGTTAAGGTAAATGATTCCCGTTCGGTCGGGGAGCGCCGCGCGCCGCTTTAATAGATTTAGGATATTATTTTGGGTTTCTATCGGTTCGGAGAAGTATATGATAATATTAAAATTGTACATAAAATTACTGGCGGGCGGCGCTCCCCCGGCGACCTCGGTACATATTATGTATCGTGTATTTAAAAGTAAAATAGTACTTGTAAATATGAGACGGTGTTCATTTTAACTGTTATTTTTTTAAGAACACATAATTGTATTTCGTTTCAATTGTAACTGGCGTCGTCTCGTGACATTGTTCATCTGTAAACAGTCAGCTGTTCACCCGCCGGATGTTATTTTTGTATGAGAAAACTAATATGTCCTAACCCCAAATAGAAAATACTGATGCTTCCATAGTGGCTGCAGCCAGTTGTCATGAGACCCCGCGTATGCTTAAGCGATTTAAACTGAGATCTTGTACGATTGGGCGTGAGAAAGTGTATCAAATGGAGACAAAATATGTAGATATGTAAAATACGACGCTGTAAGGACACCGACTACGGAATTTGTGACCTCTCATTGTGATAATATGGATCTCAATATTCCTTCTACAAACTTTCTGTTTAAAGCGAACAACTTAACTTTTCCCTTAAAAATGTATCATTTAAAATTAGACAACCGTTATTTTGTCTCCAGTTGAGTTTTTATACTCAATGTAATGTGCACTTTTAATTATAAATTAATAAATAATAATAAACAAATAAAAGTTGTTTAATTGAAACAGGCCCGATGCACATTTTTACCACTTTATTTAAACATCATTGTCATATAACTTACAGTAATTAACAATAATCATTTTCACGTAGTCGACTCGTGCCAGACATTTACAGACTGAACACAAGTACCTACTAGTTGTAACATATGAAACACACAGAGCATTAACAAACAGGTTACGTAGATAATACTGCATTGGATATACTAACGTATTTTAGTACAGAAGTCCTCTAATATAATAATAACAAGTATAAAATTTAACAAATAATGAATTTTTACAGTGGTTGCATGCTAAACGAGGTACAGTCAACGTCAGAATCACCTCAGTCCTCAGAGTGATAAGAACAGAGCTTTTTGGTAGCTTCTTTGGACGTTCCATTGATGGGATAACGGAAAAATCATTTGACCGTGGACCCATTGGCTATTTGAACCACCGAAAATAATTTTTACTTCAATATAACTGTTTGTTTCCTGTGCTACTACCGCTAGTACCTAAGATGGACAATTTATCTTGGTTATCGTATCGTTTTATAATACATGTGTATATGTGTGCCCCATATGTACAACCTGTGCCCCTAGTGTAGTTTTTCATGAAATTGAAACAAAAGTGTTCGTCAATGTGATAACTGTCAAATTGTATGAATACTGCAGCAGCGTGTCTGTTGTGAACTATTGGAAACCACTTTTTATTTGAGAGGTAAACACGACGATGATATTTTTAGTTTCGTTTCGATTAAAACTTACACTAGGGGCGCACTGAAGTACCAGACTGCCATAACTATGTTGCTTTTCTAAAACAGTTATTTTTGAGCATTCTGAACGCTCAGGTAATTTTGATGCCGACTGTACATACATTAAAATAATTTCACATGCAGTAATTAGGTATCTATTTAGATATTTGAGAGAGTAACAGGTAAGGCTAAACTACGTTGGTTACAGGTACAAATGACTAGTAAGATATACTAAGCCAAAGTTTAGCCGTAGTACAAAATACACGTAGAATCTACCATTTACAAAGTTATTTACTACCATAGTCTACACTTATAACGTTGTGTAGATAATGCCTTTTCCAGTGAACCGCAAAATAATTTCTAAGATTTTTTGATGACGTAGACAGGTACCTATGTATACCATATTTGTGTTTATTGCATAATTACACACTAAAATTGTGTAAGTTTATAAATAACAAAAACGAATTGTCAAAGATGCTACTTATACTAAATACAAAATACATATTTAGTGCCACTAGGTATAATAGGAGCATATTTTCGTTTTACTAATGGCGCAGTTTTTTTTAGTATTTCTTTTTATGATGGTCCTCTACAATTTACATAACGTTAACAGCTATTTTTTTTGCTAAGCTAAGCCCAAGAGTGCCGGTTTAGCCTAGGACCAAGAAAAAACCTCGTTGCTAACATGATTTGTGTAGTTTCAGAGTGTTTCGTCAGTCCTGTTTTGGTTGCGGTAACTAAGCCGCGCTAGACTACTCCGCTTTCCTAGGAAACCATAGGTATGACCAAGTGCCACCGAGTAGCCATGGTCATACCTATTCCCTTTAAAAAGGGTTTTAAACAAATATTGCACATACCTGCAAATTAAAAATATAGTCTCCTATAGCGTTCTAAATTATTCGTACTTTAAAACTTGGTTCAATGAAAAATACACCTAACTATCCTTTAGTGAGGATGGCGTTTCTTTTTCAATAATATTAATTTAACAATTCTGTTCGATTTCATCGTTAGGGGGCTGTAATTGTTTGGTAATGTAAGATCGGTATAAGCGCGAGCGGTAATATTTTTGCTAACATAATTAGCAATCACTGTTTCTTACCGTTACATTACAAACCTACACAAGCTTACCTAATATACAATACAAGTAATTGAATTTACCACCCAATTGACATTAATAATTGATGCGTATATTTTTATGTTTTAAAATATATAAGTATTAGATTTAGGCAATCACATTTACATTAAATATTAAAATATTTGTTTGTAACATTTATTTAATATGACATTTTTAACACAAGCTTTTTACTTCAATACGCAATTAAAGATACGTAGGTAGATACTTATTTAAAAACAAATAAATATTTATTGTCAGCCTAATTATGTATTTTATACATAAAATATAATATGGACAGAAATACCTATATAAACATAATACGAGAGTCTTTATCTTTATTGAATTGATTTACCTTTCATTAATTATTACATGTTAAAATTTCATTTGTAAGACATTCATGCTGCATCTGGACACTGGATACAACATAATATCATGCGAAGAAAATCCTCAAAGATTAACTTCCTTTATAAGATATTAAACACATTATTTACTAAGATACAAACACAGCTAAATAGATCACAGGATTGGATAGATACGGGTAGATTTGTTAAACAATAAAAAGTCATTGGAAGTTGAGTTAGACAAAAATTGAGGTAATCGATGCGGGAAAAATACACTGTGGTGAGCAGAAAAATCAATTGAACACTTAAAAATCCTTAATATATTCCAAGTAGGTATCAGTACTTACCTAAAAATAATAAGTAGGAGAAAATACTTTTTTTTCATATTTATTTCGTAAATTTACCCAAAAAAATCTTTCTTTTAAGGTCTAGGTCTAGGTTTATTATCTACTATTAAAGAAAGTCGACGAAGAGCTCTAGTTTCTATCTTTGGAAAATTTCTGGAAGATCATTTTAATTAAATTTGGTTCGTCGGCAACTACCGCAAAAAATTACTTTTATTTATTTAATAGTGATTCTATTAAGTAATTCTAATCATATAACGAACGCTACATAATTTTAAAATGTATTAAAAATATACCTAAACAACTAGCAAATGTTGTGCTACCTAATATAAACTGGAGTTACTTTTGCATGACTTTCTTTTTAAACTTTCATGTCGAATAAAATTATAAATCACGTGAAACTTATTGTTCGAAGTAAATAGTCAAGTAAGTATGTTATCTTATTCGACATGGAAGTTTGGATCAGTCTGTGTAACCCTGGTTTATGGTAGGCATGACTTATAATTCGTCAATATATCGATGTCATGTCGTTTCTAAATTATTAGCTTCAAAATTGGACTTAATGTGGCCCTCGATAGAGTGCAATTCTGAATGATGCTGAAAATAGATAAATTATGGTCAAAAATATGAAAATGAAATTGATTTTTTAATTGATGAATTCAGATTTTTATTCCTTATTATTTATTATTTATTATTGACTTAAACTTGAAACGTAATAAATATGCAATTTTAATGCTGTTTATTTCAATCATTACCAAATTCCTCAAAAATTGCAGTCAAATACCAGCCAATAATAAATATTATTATTTTCTGTTATAACTTTATAAGTATTGTTTTAACTATATTTTTATTTAATTTTTCTGTTTTGAGTCGATAGTTTTTTATCTGGTTTCACCCCTTTTCAGGATTGCACTATACATAAGTATACAGGGTCATACTGTACCTACATACACATCAAGCACTGAAAAATGGTTAAATAATTAATGTGTTATACAGAAAATATTTGAATAGACTTCTGTCTCCTATGGACTAGCACATTATTTTATCACAAATAAAATTGCACCTACATAATATTTACAATACAAGATATTTTTTTATGAAACGGCTCCGGTTTTATCTATGTATTTATATATTATTCATAAGATATGGTTAAGCGTGTTTACACACGATTGACAAATCAATGGTCGACGTTTTACATAAAAATTGGTTATCGATTTGACTGACTTGTACCTACGACCACTCGTGTATGATAATGGTCACAAAAGAATAGCTTAAATATTAACTCTACCTAATACATATCACACAATAATACTACGAACTTCTTTACCAAGTTACTAATAGCGAAATAAACACAACTATATCAATTTAAAAATATGAAAATATATTTCGTTGAAGTTTCAATTTTAAAACCTATTAAATATTTTTAATCTGTCTGTCTACCTACAAGCTACGAAATTATAGGTAGGTATACTTATTCGTAATAAATGAAAATGACTTGAGTAGATAGGTACATATTTAAAATAAATATCTACAATACTTAACATACTTTATATACCGTGGATATACTACTTACTAAACATAACATTCGTTGGTACAGTCGACCACAGAAGTAGCTTAACACTTTAGTACCATGTCGCACCGACTATTGCGCTTGTACTTAATAGTGCTACCGTACAATATTGATGCCATAGATGGTACTAAAGTTTTCAGCTACTTCTGTGGTTGACCGTACTAGGATAAACCTATGCTCAAAATGTAAAACACGTGCCGCATTATAACATCAATGTGAGGTTAAATTGAGCTAATTTCCAAACTTCAGCTGTCAGTTGTTACTTCACTATAGATGCTTCTTTTCTAAATTTTTATGCAGGTAGGGAATTAAATAGCTGCTAAATGCTAGGTACACGAATAAACATAGGTTGTAGATAAGTGGGTAAGTACCTAGATTGATCCCGTCTGCAATTTGATAACGGCGAGAGCGAACGGCGAACGTGATTCGATTTCTTAGACACAATTCCGTTGGAAAATAGCCAAATATTGGAAATTTCTTCCTTTCTCCTTGTGTTCGAATTGAATCCGCGATTCAACAGGTGTAGATATGTAAGGGCTCTTGTATGGGTAACTATTAACAATGGCCCTAATTCTGAATTTAAGTTCAGTCTATTTCTTTCTCCCAAAATCAAAAAGGAAAGGATGGCTGGCATATAAAGTGACATTTAGAAAGGTGCGTACAATTTTCGACCTTATTGAACGTGCTAAAATGCAGTGTTTAGGAGGCACCTCCGTACATGCCGTCTAAAATTGTCTATGGTTTCTTTGAAATCTATATAAATTTAAGTGACGTAAGAGCTCTAAACAGATTCTTGCTATCTTTTTCCTATTACTTATTGCGAGAAAGAGATATACTGTACTTAAATTTAGAATTAAAGTGTGTTCCCAGAATTAGGCCCAATGTTACAATGATTCAGTTTTTATTAGGGACAACGAAAGTTATAAGTACCTACACAGATTCTAAGAATTTTGTGCGTACAAACTTTAGTATACTTAGATATACAGGTTGGTGGTGACAATACGATAATAAATTAAAACATGGACTTTAGTCCATAGAAATGTTATTCACCTTTCAAATACATCTTATTCATTTTATAATTTCATGACATTTGTATGAAATAACTGCATTTTATGTGGCTGCATTATTTGATAGAAATGTTATAAAATTATAAAATGAATAAGGAATATTTGAAAGTTGCAAAACATTTCTATGAACGAATATAGGTAGTCCATGTTTTAATTTACTGTCGTCACCATCCTGTATATTAGTCACCAAAGCACCTAAAGGGACTGCACGCAGAAGGATCCTATAGAACCCAATCTATCGAAGACATTGCACAAACATGCTTTAAACAAATCGAACGCTTTAAAATTCTCAAGGTTGGCAACCCTGACAGATTGATCTCAGGCCCAAAAATCAATTAAAACGTGTGGATGGTTGTGTGGTTTAAAGATATTTTATTTCTCTTTTTTCCTATACCTAAGTAATATCATTATTGACAACAGGTAATTAGAAGAACTAGCAATAAGTAGTTAATTATAGTACCTATATGGCCCAACCAACTTAGGTACGGACCCTGACTGTACCATCTTCAAAACGCACACCATCGATAGGTACCTATATAGATGGACCCCGTTCCGGGACCGGCTGCGGTCTGTGGCTGCGGCCGGTCCCAGAGGGGACCCTGGCGCTCTCCCTAGGGGCTGACTTCGGTTTGTTCTTGGGGAGGGCTGCCCGGAGGTGGCTTGGTGAGCTTGCTTCGGCAGATCCCGGGTCATCTCCGTCAAACCGGAGAGGTTTAGTGAGTATTCCCAGTGCCGCTAATATCAGGTGCTCGGCGAGCCCCACACAGGCCCACACTAAGCCGGCGGTCCGCTGGAACAGTCCAGTGATTCAGGGTGTCGTCCGTAAGAGAATTCCTCTCCGCAAAAAAGGTACATAAATAGATTACGAATTTTAATATACCTACTTTTAAATAATATTTACTTCCTTGTATAGATAATATTCAGGGCGGTTTTACCTTTAGCTAAGTACCCTACCTAACACCCTCAGATCATAGTAATAACTACCACCTGAACATAAAACCAAACAACTATGCTAGGTATTGTAATACCCTCACTTGTTATTGATAGTTTATACTTAGAGAAGACAAAAGTGTACTAACATCGATGCATTTATTAATAATATGACCTAGTGTCGGTAGAAAAGCCTAATGTAACCAATAACGGTTTTAACTTAAATAAATCGGAATAGCAACAGCTATGAACAATTTAATAGTGCTACTTCGTAGGCCGTTGCGGTACAATCAGTTGCACAGCTCACACATCCGAACACTCGCACACTTGGAGTGGGTAACTATGGCAGCCTGCTTCCGCATAATTGTTTGATAATCTTAGTGCTTAGGCCTAGAACGCACTAGCGGCTGGCGGCGATGCGGCGTGCCGTTGCGGCAGGCCGTAGTATATACGGTCCGCCATAACGGCACGCCGTATTCCGGATAACCGTATCGTCTTGGTCTGCCGCAATCGTCAGTGCTTCTAGAAATATTGTACATGATGGACGTCGAAGAAGTTGCGGCAGTTATTTATTTATATTATCATAGAAAATATCGTCGAAAAAGTAACTTTTTTGAGCTTTTCTGTATCAAAATCCATGACGCGGGCTATGCGTACAGTTGTCTAGCGCGGCGTTTGCGGCTAACCGCGCCGTGCGTGGAGGTGATGCGGCGTGCCGCAGCCCTAGAACAACTGGAGCGGTTGACAACTGGCCGCAAAGCAGTGCGTTGCTATCATGCGGTTTCATGTAAAAATTGATGTGCGGCACGCCGCGTCGCGGCCAGCCGCTAGTGCGTTCTAGGCCTAAACGATTCATTTTTACAAAAGCATGCTTATTAGCTATCTAAGACGGTATAAGATTATATTTTTATTCATGTTGCAAATTTTAGGTGTAAAAACTATGAAATTTACTAATCTAACAATATTACTACCTATCTATATACCATACTTAAAAGGGCAGAAATAAACCAACAGGGATGCGAGTACAAAATTAAATTAAATTGTTGAGAAAAAGGGTGCTATTTTTATAAATTTCCCTAACATGTTTTACTAAAATTACCTACTATAAATTACAACAGATTTCAAAAACATAAAATTGAATAGCTATTAGCTACATTATTATTTCTATTATCCCAAGTAGATACTAAGGAGTACCGCCACGTCACTTCCTCAGTGCAACAGAGCCGGATGTGTAAACTATTTTATTTATCTAATTAATATTATAAAGCACGGTCGTCCAATGAGAACTCTGAGCTTAATATATCTAGTGTTTAAAAATTTTATGACTCGGAGAGATAGTGCAGTTATAAGGATACTATTGATTTTAAAAAGTGACCTTTGAGAAATCAAATTGCTCAACATTATCATTGGCCCACTGTACCTACCTAAACGTTAAAATTTGGTACTAACTATAATTAATTAGAAATTAACCCATCTAAAACTATAAATCTAATAACAGTAAAGCTGTATAGTGATTGTGAAACGATTCCGACGAATTTTACGTCATTGAACGTTTCGCCGACATGCAAATTACATTCTTCAAATTTTATCAGACAAAATATACATAATCGACTCATAAAATATAATATATTCGAATAAAATATTCGACTCTACATTGGTCATAAAAAAAAACCATAAACCTACGAATAATGCCGTTATCCCGTTATTGCGATTAAATTATTTCAAGAGGTATTTGTGGAATGGATTTGTTGGTAAAACGTTCTTCGAGGAAAAAATTGTCCGAGAAGCGTTTTACAACGGTTAAAAGTTCATATTTCAATAAAAATTAAGACTAGCCAACGTAATTAAAATAATAATCGTACTTAAGTACTACTTCACTCTAAACGTTGTTGGTATTACGGCTATTTAGGTCATATTTATCTATTTACCGGATTTATATATAAAAAAATCATTATATACAGTAAAGAAACACATAGGTACTTTATTATATAAGCAGGTATAACGAAATTATAATCCGAGATAAATTTATTTAAATAAATATAAATAGTTTCAATTAATCTTTTTAGAAGTCTGGCTTTACCTATTCCAAAGACTTATGGCTTCAAGTACTTAGATATTCTTGAAGATAAATAATAATCGTGTGCTGAGATATACTCAAACTGCCTTGATAAATATAAGTATCTACAGGTACTAATATATTTTCCTCGAGTTTAATATGGTAAGTAGTTAAATAGCCGGGAATAAGTGTCCGCTGTTCCGTCATTTTTTTGTTTCTGCTTAAGAAATTACATTAAATCCAAACGAAGCCTACATAAATCACACAATACTCTTACTATGCAAGATGATTTGGTCTATGCTATAAGTAACATGATGTCAACAGGTCGCTTTATTTACAGTAACATATAGATAACATACAGTAGCAGACGGCTCGGCTGATACCACTGGCAGGCTCCAGACAAGAGACGATAACATGTACATGACGATAGAAAAAAATACGTGCACATTGTGTGGGACAATGTGCACGTATTTTTTTTCTATCAAAATAAGAATAGGATCGAGTCAGCGCCTTAACGTGAGGCCATGGAACGCTGAACTAACTTTACTTTAGTGACTTTGTTTCTGGATTAGAAAAAAACCTCAAAATATTTGCTAAAATAAAAATAAAAATGTTTTAATAAAATAAAAAACATAAATTTAATCAAACAAATAGTATCTACCTAGGCCAGAATGATTAAGATAACCTAAACCTTCTAACAAACGCCATTCATACCATCTACACTTTAGTTCCCAAAGTGGTACGGTGGACCCCCAGGGGTGCTTCGACGGGGTCTATGTTGGCGTGACAAAAAAACATTTTTTTTTGTCGGTTTTAGGAATATGGCAGAAATGTAGCTGCTAGGGGTCCACCGGAACAAGCTAAAGTTTGAAAGTGATCTATGAGAAAAAAGTCTGAGAACCTCCTACACTTTTATTTTAATATTTACAAAGACTTTTCGTCAAATATATAAACAATATTAAACATTTAATTCAAATATGGATTGTTATTGCTACTATTTCGATAAAAAATGGCGATACCTCCAATTTTGCGGAGTGAATTTAGTCAATGTTGCGTCCTATTCTAATTTTAATAGCGTAGTAAGTAGGTACGGCAATTTGAAATTAAAACTTAGATCGTTGCAACTACATACGTTATCGCTCGTTGTATGGGATCGACCATAAGTATCTATCTTCTAATGTTACCGGCGACCAATTTTACAGATTATTATTACGACAAAGAGATTCGCCTGTATCGTCTAAAACAGAAACTCAGACCGCAGACTCGTGTTACAGCAAAATGCACCTTACAGCTTAGTACTTAGAGATGCAGTCGGGCTTGTTGAACTCCCCGAAGACATTGAGCTCGTAGAGGCTGGCGAAGGTAATGAACAGGATGTACCAGAGCATGAGAACCGCGCCGTACTTGCGGTCCAACTTCCAGCCGTTGGCGTGCGTCGCCACTACCAGGAAGATCACCGTCGAAAACAGCGATAGAGTCGAGTAGATTAGACCTGTTGTTCGAACAATAAATAACTATTGAACGATCAGTAAAACCATAGACCAAACTTCTATCATCCTTGGAAAATCTACAAGTCTTTACTAAACAATTTTCCACTTCATCTGACTTGGGAAAGCTCAGATTTTTCGTAATACTAGATACTATTCTAATAATTGTAATAATAGTACTGTATTAACATTATTTTTTGCTCATCCGTTATGGATACAATGTGAAGGACCTCATATTTTATGTAACACCAATTTTGTATCTACTCACATATTAGCAAATAAATTATTTTGATTCTGATTCTGACTAGAATACTTGCATCACATATCTACACATGTGTGTATGATTGTGTATCAGTCTGCGCGTGAAATTATGATAGGATTTACAACAAACACGTATTATTGTACAGGTATTTAATACAACATACCTATGTATGGCCGATTTATTAATCATCCGTTAATTTTTATCCAGAGAATAACTTTCACAGGTAAATCTATACAAAATTTGTATAAACGCTATATTATTCGCTAGCTAAATAATATCTCTCCCTGAACGGCCTCTTTTAAAAAGATTCTGTTTTTAGGTTAAGTTTGGGATACTGGGATATTGATAGCTCACCCTTGCTGATGACGTTGACGTGGCTGCCCGGGTGGATGATGGCCGTCTGGATGAACCAGGGCAAGCCCAGGCACACAAGGATATCGAACACATTAGACCCCACAGCGTTGGACACCGCCATATCGCCATACCTGTAGGAGGTGGAATCACATGTAAAGAAATTGGTTGCGCATTGGTTTTTAAAAGGAAACTGCTGCGGACAATAAATGAAAAACTTATAGAACGTCCTAGTCAAATTACGCAACAGTTCAGTTCTTTTTGTGATGAATAAGGAGTAATCAGAATTCCCTGGGGAAGTATCATGTCACGTAATGACACCTTGCGCTTGTTCTAAGGTGTCTTTGTGTGACGGGCGGTCTATAGATTGTTCCTTAGTCTCAGGTGAGCCGCGTACTCTTGCTGTCCATGTTCTTATTATATAATAGACTAAAACTCCTACGGTTTTTTGTCAATTGAAGTGAATCGAAGTACCGTAAAGATGCGAATCAGAAGTGGATTAATATTAGTCAACAAGTCTACGCTGATGATTTCTTCTGAATTTTATGTCCAGTCCGTCAGGGTTATATGGTCGTCTCTAGAGATCGGATATCAGGATGCATATTCAGCTAAAGTTTAGATGATTGCAATTTTTTATTGAAAATATTCCCCAATCCCGGGATCAACAAATAGTGTAGATACTTACTCCATGAGATCTAATAATTCTCATTTGACCTTCATTTTGCTTCTTCTTACTTTATTCTCTCAAGATCCACAATCGTATTGTGGTGGCTTTCATTATTAGTAAGTCATCCGGATATACCATCTGATAGCCCAGTTTTTATTCTAATAAGCGCTTCCATAATATCCTATCCAAAAACTAACTAATATGAATCCGAATAGCCGATCTCTAGTGATCTCGCTATGGCAATCTTGATCCCAAAGATATAGGTCTTATGAAAGTGAGTAGTTAGTGAAGATCTTCAGCTTAGGAAGCGGTCCACCCTGTCGACTCACCCCTCCTTGATGACGGCGAGCGAGGACAGCGCGTCGGGCACGGACACGCCCGCTGCCACGAAAGTCAGCCCCATCACCGTGTCCGGGATGCCCAGCGTGTAACCTAGCGGGGAAACACGTAGGTAATGGTCATCAATGAATAGATAAAAACATCAGTCAATAATGACAGTTGATAAACCCATTATATCTCAAATCTACGCTATTGTAATTTCTCTTGCGATGATAATTTATTTTGTAAATTTATGTTTGATTAAGGAAACTATAGGTCTAGATATAATATTTTGTATGTATGTAATAGTTATTGTATATTGACTGTTTGTTTCTGAAATAAATAAATAAAATCAAAGTATACAAGTGTGAAGTGTCTATAGGCGGCGGTAACCGCTTACCTCCAGGTGGGCCGTTAGCTTGTTTGTCATCTAATTCACAATACGTAATACAGTTCGATTGACATTGAAGACGTTCAAGAACCAAATACATTAAGCCGTTTCATTGCTAGTGTTTTGAAATTTCGGATGTGTTAACGACTTTCGTTGCATAAAAAGTCGCCCGAACAACACGCGTAGTGGATAGTCCGTATGAAAATATCATTTTTCTTGGGTAAAACATGCGAGTTGAAATGTCAACCCTAGAAAAATGTCATTTCGATGTCGACAAATCCTTTCGGAGCTCTTCGAAACATTTTTCAGGTAAAAAATCATTTTTATTAATTGAAAATTGAAAAAGTTAACAGTGTGACGAGTTAAGCATCGCACGAGAATCCCACTAACTCTTTTCTTCGAATGACAAATCATGATTATAATAAAAAAGTAACTTAGGTACTTCATTTTTGTACATAGGTAGGTAGGTACATATATACAATAACGATAAAAACGGGAAAATAAAGGTTTGTTTTAGGTAATGTAGTGTCTGAAATTATAATCGTTATTTGTTTTTTCGTTCGTTGTTTTAAAATGATAGCTCAATTAAATTATTTTACTATAAATGAAATATCAATTTCATAAATACCTACTTCAATAACAACAAATTTAAGTAGACGAGACATGATAATTATATTGATTTTAAAATTTGCCTTAAAATCTAAACATCAACTCACCGATGATAGTAATCATCCAGACCATGAAGTACGAGTAGAAGGAGATCCAGAGCATAGAGACGAGGAAGGTGACGGGGTACCAGCGGCCGCGGCAGTCGGGCATCGTGTGCCGGCACGACCAGTGGATCGGGTACACGACGTACCAGCACGCTAGCCGGAAGTGGTCTGGTGGGAGAGGAATATTTTGAAAACTTTTATTAATATAAAAAAAAGTAGTATTACACTACCGCCATAAAAAGATTGGTGTGTAACTGACATTCAATATTTCAGACTATTTCTGTTCACTAATAAATTGTGTTTTTATGGTAGGTAACTGGTCTCGAGTCAATCGAAAAATTGCGCAGACTTCCTAATGGTATAATTATTTTCCTCTATGGCACAGACGCAATTCTTAAAGTCCAAAAGTAAGTAAGCCGTCAGTATTAACTCCAGAAATTCGATCCATTTACAACAAAGTGTTCAATGGTGGTTTCAAATAAATTTCGGTTCCATCACAAAACTAGGAATTAAAATCAAACACGATAGGGTTTATCATGAATCGAAACTTACTCGCTCCCACAGGCTTGACTAGAGGGTTCACAGCGGTCTCAGGGTTGTACTCTTTCGCCTTGTAGTACGCAGGAGCTGATGCTGGCTGAAAATTATTACACTTCACCTTAAAGATCAAAATAACATTTGGATTATTCTCTGATAATAACCATATTAGCAAAAGCAAAGTAGGACGGCCTCCCACTAGATGGACAGACGACCTGGTCAGGGTCGCGGGGAGCCGTTGGATGCAGGCTTAGAACCGTTCCATTTGGAAATCGATGGGGGAGGCCTTTGTTCAGCAGTCAAAAAATCATTCAAATATCGTTCCGTTCCTTTATTCGAGGAATGAGTATGTTCAGTTAATAATATGATATTACCTGAGGAGGCTGTTGCGGCGTGTGTGCTTGTTGCGGCGTCTGCGCTGGCTTCTGCTCGCTGGTCGGCTGTTGTTGCTGTGGCTGCTGAGCAGCATATCCTTGGTTGCCCTGCCAACCTGACGTCACTGGTGCTTGCGGTTGCTGTTTAGGTAGTTTTAGTTTTTAAATAAGATCTATTCCTGGGGAGCTTAGCATTATCAACAGGCATAAGAGTGTGGGTATTGCGTTGGAATAACTACGATGACCTCTGGAGAGATAAAATATTTTTTCATATTTTTATATTTCGGTCGAATTGAAGGTCTTTTAACCTTTTTTATTTGTATCTGTGATTTGAGAGGAATAAGCAAGCTGTACAGTCAAAGGCCATAAGTCCAGTACCACTTCAATGGCTACATGCGCGTGCACAAATCTACGCATATCTTTGTATGGTAATGCTCAACGCACACAACAGCATGTCACACAGCATATCTACAAAAAAGTAATGCATGTGGTGAACTGTCAATAGAGCTATACCCATTTCTTTTACGTTTTTAACCAATACTAGAATTCGCCATATTAGTATATGAATTGGATGTCGATCTATAATGATCTTTGAGTTACTACCGTGAGCCCAGGCAGTCTTGGTTCAAATTCAAGATTGTTGTTTTTTTTTACAATTTATCAATATTTGAGAAACCTCTTCAATTCTTGCAATGAGTATTGTGAGACTAGAATATACAATAGCTTTGTGAGACTGTCACTGGACTTTTGACCGCGACCATACCTCTTCATCAGTTTTACTGTAGAAATGTAAATTTAAAGGAGTTTAGATTAGAAGAGAAAATGATAAAAGAAAGATATTTGTCATTTAATATAGGGAGTGTGTCATCTACAATAATGTACAGTCAAGAGCAATATCATGTACCCACTTCTCATAGTTCGTGACTCTTATTGTAAAGGGAATAAGGAAGCTCTGATCTCAAAGTGGGTACGAAATGTTATTGCTCGTGATTATACAATGAGATGTGGTCCTTCAGGAGAGGATGTGTCCACATTGGTTGATGTCTGGCGGCATACCTGGTTCTCTCCCCACGCACTGTCAGGGTCCCAAGTAGAGTTGGGGTCCCATACGGGCGCCGGCTCAGCATTGTACGCAGCGTTGTCGTATGCACCTTCAGGGTTGTACGCTAGACAAAAAGAATACATTTTTCCAACAGATTTGGATAAAAGTAAAAATATTTTGTTCAACTTTAGCACATAGATAATCCTATATTTATTGATTTTTTTTATACTAATAGATGACAAACAAGCTGACGGCCCACCTGATGGAAAGCGGTTACCGTCGCCTATAGACACCTGCAATAACAAGGGAAAATCACTTGATATTGCAGGTGCGTTGTCATCCTGAGGCCTAAGATGAAATGCCGTCCATACCCGGTAATTACACTGGCTACCTTTCCCTTTAATCCGAAACACAGCGAACTGTTTCACGGCTGAAATAAGAAAGGCGGTAGTACCTACCCAGACGACCCTACATACAGGCCTACCACCTAGTACATGAATTGATGGTCGGTTCTAGTAACCTATCGGATACAATAAGAGAAAAACAGGCTAAAAACTCAGCAAGGTTTGCCCTTCACTTTTTAATGCTAGGTACACAAATTAGCGTAAAATTATCAAAGAATCCTCTCCTCCCTCGTTGATCATTTCAATAGCCTTAAGTGTCTTTCTTTGTTCAGTTTAATTGTGTGTTGAAGGTTGAGATATTATGTTGCTAGTCGAGGGTGTTGTAGGGGATGTAATTAAACCATCTCGATGTAGTTTAGAAGTGTATTGTCTGAACTGTCGTTACAGAGTGGAAAGACAACTTTAGTACTAATTTGGGACAAACAATACACGGTACTATGTTGCAGCGCGTAACGCTCAGTTGCGGTGTAAGTTAGAGTTTAGGCATATACTACACCTCCCCTGAAAGTCGCTCACAAGGTAACTCACGCGGATCCTGCAGAGGGGTCTCCTTGGTGCGGCCCTCCACCTGCGTGTACTGGCCCTCAACGCCCGCCGCCGTCGCTGCTGGCGGCACCGTCGCGGTCCTAATACAAACGGGTCTGACTCATGTATTCCAATAGAAAGGGATAGTGGTAGTGTTTGCCCTTTGAAACTTGAGCGTCCAACTGGGGTAACACTTCTACCTTGGAGAAGATACAGTGTAATATTCACGGATTGAGGAGCTCGGTGGCATTTTTTTTTTTTTTTTTATACAACTAGATGACAAACAAGCTGACGGCCCACCTGGTGGTAAGCGGTTACCGCCGCCTATAGACACCTGCAACAACAAGGAAAAGCACTTGATATTGCAGGTGCGTTGTCGTCCTGAGGCCTAAGATGAAATGCCGTCCATGCCCAGTAATTACACTGGCTACCTTTCCCTTCAATCCGAAACACAGCGAACTGTTTCACGGCTGAAATAAGAAAGGCGGTGGTACCTACCCAGGCGACCCTACATATGGGTCTACCACCTAGTGAATAGTGGCACAGTGGTTTGAACGCTCTGGTTTCGATTACGGGAATAAAGCTACTTTCGCCATGGTCGATCCTGGGATGGGTCAATCAAAGTTTGTTCCTTCGAGCTCCTCCGTGCTTCGGGAGGCACGTTAAGCCGTTGGTCCCGGTCGTTCCTGCAACCGCTTTAACCCACCAACCCGCAGTGGGCCAGCGTGGTGGTGTTATGGCCCAAACTCCTCATGTGTTTCTCCCATGTAGGAAGGCTTGTGCCCAGCAATGGGACGTATATAGGCTGGTGATGATGATGATGATTCACGGATTGCCTCACTTGTTCAAAATAAAGAGATAGCCTTAGAAGATGAATCCCTCAGCTCCCCATAAAACACTTCCTTAATGAGCTCTGCTAATCAAATTCACCGCAGGACCACTATTTGGCTGCTATTTTTTGTAAGAAGGTGCTGTAGTTTAAAGAACAGCGTTTTTTGTCTCTAGTGTGTTAGAGCGGGACAGGCTGAGCGTGACGTCTCGACTCACTTGTAGGTGACGAGCGCGGCCTGCTCCTCCCTGGTGGGCAGCTTGAAGGGCAGCGGCAGGGTCATGGCCCAACGCTCCAGGGTTGTGTTGAACCGGAGCGCGATGCAATACACGCCGTACATAAGCAGCATGAACAGCGCCTCTGGCCTATGGGATTGGTTTTGTTAGAAAGGCAAGATTTTGAAAAAATCTCACTTTTATATGTAACTAGCTGTGCCCGCGACTTCGTTCGCGTTGATGTCGGAAAATAGCAACTTGTAATTTTATTATCAAAAAATGGTTATAGTGAGCCAATTTCAAAAGATGCTGTCGCGGACTTTTTTTTTTAGAATTATTAAAGGAGAACAATTCTTAGATACCTACATGATTTTTGCGTAACTTTAACCGTCTGCGCAGCGCACACAACAAAAGTTCTAAAAAGGAATATAATTTTCCGTTTTTGCATTGATGCTCAGCTGCTATTAGTCGTAGCGTGATGATGTATAGCATATATAATACCTCGATAAATGGAGTACCCAACAAAAATAATTTTTCAATTTGAATCAGTTCCTGAGATTAGCGCGTTTAACCAAACAAAAAAACAAACAAACTCTTCAGCTTTATAATAATAGGTTGGGGAAAAAGTTTCTTCGCATTTTTTAAGAAAATTCAAATCATTTTTTAATATAGTTTATTTACATTTAACTAAAGTATGTAGGTACCATTTTGTTTGATAACTTTTTGCCATCTTGTAGGTAGGGACATGATCATATTGCTCTAGAAATTCTGGGGCTTCTGATCAAAATACCGCGACAAGTGGTTTTGGCAGTCCTCTCGTGACGTTAACCTGACACTGCCTAGAGAATTTTGAAGAGAGCGAAACAGGTCAAAATCTGAAGGTGCAAGGTCAGGACAAGGTCAGGACTATAGGCGGATGCATTAATACCTCCCAGCCAAACTCTCTTAATTTTTGCTGAGTGGTTAAAGATTCTAGCGTTATTATGATGGAAAACCACACCCCTTCTGTTGATTAATTCCGGCCGCTTTCTCTCAACTTCTTGCTTTAATCTCATCAGTTGTTCGCAGTAGAGTTCAGAATCGATAGTCCTGCAGGTGGTAACAGCTCATAATGAATAATGCCCTTCCAATCCCACCACACACACAGCATCACCTTGTTGCGAGTTAACCCGGGTTTCGCCACAGTCTGTGAAGCCAGACCGGCCTTTGACGACGACCTTTTTCGCACGTTCTTGTCGTACGTGATCTACTTTTCATCACCAGTTATCAGTTTCTTCAGAAATGGTTCGGTTTCATTACGTCGTTATAAAGAATGACAAATGAGTACACGGTTCATTGTGTTTCTTCAGTGAGCTCGTGGAGTACCCAAATATCGAGCTTTTTTGTGTACCATTTTTTTTAAATGCGCCAAAACTGTTTTGTGGTCAATTCCCAGTTCTTCAGCTACGTCGTAACTACTGATATGCCGATCTTGCTCCAGTTTTTTAAAAATGGCATCAATTTTATCCGTAATAGGGCGACCAGAGCGACGTGCATCTTTGACATCAAAATTTCCGGATTGAAAACGCTTAAAAAAATTTAGGGTGTAAGGGTTTCTGAACAACACCTTACGGGATCCAAGCCAACCTCACCCGCACGTGGTGCACCCTGCTGTTCAACAGACGAGGCTTTGGCGCTCCCCACCAACCCGCACTGGGCCAGCGTGGTGGGTGACGGCACAAAACCCCCCCATGAATGTATCACATAAACCCAAGGCCCCAAGTGCCCGGCGGTACCGGAGGTCGTGCCGGCGGTGATGGACGTTGGCGAGGCGCCGGGACCAGGGGTGCTAAAAATCCCCGGGTGGCGACGATATCCTATCATACGAATTTGGCCCTGGCAACATACAACACACGCATACTGCGGATCGAAGAGAAGCTGCTGGAACTAGAGGAGGAATTGAGTAGGATTCGCTGGAGTATAGTGGGACTATCTGAAGTCTGACGAGAGGGCGAGGACACGATAGTTCTTAAATCCGGCAACCTGCTCTATTTACGGGAGGGCGAAGATCTGTACCAAGGTGGTGTCGGGTTCATTGTCTCTCGTGAACAACGTTGTACAAATCGGAAGTTTGTCGAATAGGGTGGCGTACCTTATACTCAGAATTACCAAACGGTATTCATTGAAGGTCATACAGGTTTACGCCCCGACCTCGACTCACCCCGACGAAGAAGTAGAAGTAATGTATGAGGATATCTCTCGGGCATTACATACTTCCAAAACTCACATACTTCCAAAACGTTGAAGCTGATGGAGGAAAGACGTATGGTTTTGCAGTCTTCTGAGGATGCTCGTCGGCAGCTCAATAAGCAGATCTCTAAGTGCTTGACTCGTGACTTACGCCGATTTAATACAGAACGTATTGAACGTATAGAACGGAGAGAGAGAATCTTGCCATTGAGCTCGACAGGGTGTTGAACCTCGTATCTGAATGGGGATCTAACAATCTTGTTGAGTTCAATGCTAAGAAAACACAGGTGTGCGCGTTTACTGCCAAAATGTCGCCGTTCCTTCTCCTTCCGTCTCTTCAGGGCACGACTCTTTCGGCACAGGGCTCCCTAAACTTGCTAGGCATGGAGATATGTTGCGATCTGAATTCCAGGAACTACATCGAAACCGTGATAAAAACAGCCTCTCGGAAGCTCGGTGTCCTGAACAAGGTGCGTCGATTTTTCACGCCTGACCAATTATGCCTGCTGTATAAAACTCAGGTCCGGTCTTGCGTGGAATATTGCTCGCACTTGTGGGATGGCTCCGCCAAGTACCTACTCGATGCCCTGGACAGATTGCAGCGTCGTGCTGTCCGTATCGTTGGCGATGTAGAGGTCACCAACAACCTTGAGCCTCTGCAATTGCGTCGAGACATTGCGTCGCTTAGCGCCTTCTATCGGCTATATCACGGAGAGTGTTCTGAAGAGCTATTTGACCTTATCCCACCTTCCCCATTTCTACTCAGGAGCACGCGTGCCGGTCTTCGGAGTCATCAATTCACTGTCTCCACCTCAACATCACGTACAAAGAAATTTAGTAGCTCTTTTCTTTGTCGAACTTCCAGAACTTGGAATTCTTTGCCAGCACATGTGTTCCCTCCTTCCTATAACATGGGTTCCTTCAAAAGAGGCGTGAAAAAGCACCTTTCGGGCCGGCAAGGTGGAGGCAGCTAGAGCAGTGTCTGAACTGCACTAGCTGTCTTCGCATATGGACTCTTCTTACCGCTTCACATCAGGTGGTGTTGAGTCATTTGTCGTGCTTTGTATAAAAAAAAAAGAGGCGATCGAGCGGAACAAAGGCTCTTAAGTGTCCTGGGGGAGGCTTATGCCCAGCAGTGGGCGTCTCTTGGCTGAAATGATGATGATGATGATGAAACAAAATTTGTGCTATTCTCACAGACAGATTTTTTTCGCGGCTTGCGTTGCATTTTTACCTTTTTTGTAGTAAAATTTTAAAATGTATCGAATATCTTCATTAGATTCACTCCTCTTGACAGTACGAAAACTAATGAAAAACACACATTTTCCTAATTTGAATTTGGAATTATCTTTTTTAACATCTAAACTTTTAATGATACCAAAACCAGCCAGATACAAATAGTACAGCCAAAGAGATTTTATTACAAAAGTTCATACATACTATAATGCGAAAACACTTTTTCTCCAACCTAATATTACAAATCGATAACATGGTTCCTAAGAAGAGATTTTCGCATGTCTTATAGTTTCAGACTTTCCCATACTGACCGATCTACATGTGCTCGCCTAACCGCTGTATAGATGTCATAGGTCGCTAAAAGATTTTACGGATCTGAAAATCAGATATACATTTCTTCATATCTTTACCTACCTAGATACGTGTAGAACCAAAACAATATTAAAGGATTTTGCCTCGATACATTTTATTTTGGAAATGACCTTTTAAATAAAAGAAAACATAAGATTTTTGGTGATATGTATTCAATATAAAAATACTTTAAATAGTAGATATCGTTAATATTCACAATCGTGTAGATGCGTTTTTTTCTTATACTTATATATATAATATATAATATTTATACACTCAAACCTATTATCTAGCCCAAAGTAAGCATCATTAAGAGCTTGTGTTATGGATACTAGATAACGGAGAAATAATGATAATAATATGTATATAAATATAACAAATATACTAAATAAACAAATAAACATCCATGACTCGTAAACAAATGCTCGTACTCATCATATAAACATTTGTTCCTACCGGGATTCGAACCCGGGACCTATTGACCGAGTAGCCTGGGGTACAGACCACTCGGCCAGCCGGTCCGCTTATAGTTATTTTTAGTAAAATATTTTGTGTATTTTCGCTTACTTTACACGCGCGGTCGCTATTTTGTCTTTTTTCTCCTGCCGCTGAGTCAGTCATATCTCTACCCCTCTCAGTCTCGGCCGAAATAAAGTTTCGATACATCATCTTAGGATGTCAATGACAAATGATTTCGGAGTATTTTATAACCGCATACCTACCGGGTGTAAGGACTGGATATTATTTATTTTACTGTGGACGTTTGTGTTGGATTGTGATTTAATCGCTCTTGTTCGAATATCGATAACCAAAAATCTTGGGTGAAATCTCAAAATGAGTGATCAAATGAGAATTAATGCTTCCCGAGGCAACAACATTACGTTTAATGATTCTCAGTATCCGTTTAGGTACTTGTATTGAGATTAGTGTTTCTATCACGTGGAAAGAATGTAGACAGGCTGTTCAATGTAACCTCATAGTATAGTTACCAAGAAACAAATCCATTAGCGATGGTGCACAGCATGACGAGAATGGATAGCGCGTAGAAGAAGCAGTCGCGGCAGAGCGGCCACCAGTTGAGGTGCGACACGGTGCCCGCGCACATCGCGCACACGGAGATCACGAACATTATGTTGAATACTGCCGACCCGATCACGCCCGACACGCCTGCGAATCATGCCTTATTATCTTAGACAGGCCCTATCATAATAAAAGCGCTTCTGCGACATATTATAATGCCGCAAAAGCTATATGCTGAGATAGAGCCTTGTTGACGGCACCTACGGATGTGTGTTAATTATTTTATTTTTTCTACTTTATCTGTGTTTTTATTGTCTAAGTTTTATGCTGTATTTCTTTGTTTGGTGTTGTCAGTAAAAATACTATTCGTTCTTTCTTTCTATTAGGTCATTGTCCAGCCTGTCGATTCTGTAACAAAACTCGCACCTCACTTCGCAAGTCACTTCGAATTCAACTGTCAAATAGAGCAAATTTTCATACATTTTTTGCTTTATTTGACAGTTGAATTCGAAGTGACTTGCGAAGTGAGGTGCGAGATTCGTTACAGAATCGCACCCCAGCACCGGAACCGAGAGAACCTTCAAATGTGCTTTTAAAGCTGTGCTCTGCTACAAAGACAATGCCCGTTTAGATGCTGTCGGCTGTTTGCCACTGTAAATTGTATCTACGGAACAAGACTTTACGCTTTTATTTGAATATTCGTTCGATTACTGTGCTGGAGCATGACGTGTATTTTCCGTGCTGGAGCGGTGTCGTATATTTTAATCGTAAATTTGTCTATTGGTGTTTAGGGGGTGTCATGGGAAACATCTTTTGAAAAAATTGGGTGTCTTAAAACCATTTTGTAGGTTTGCAAAGTTTTATGTTTATTTATTATTCGCCGTCATGAAACAAATAAACCCCTTCTAAGTCAGATGTTGTGACGGGCAACTACAGAATACTGCATGTAGCTCGACTCGACACGCACTTGGTTGGTTTCTTAGGCATATCATCTAACACACTATCCATTTCTATTTTGTTAGGTCTTCTCTCTCTACCATGCACGTTCTTATTCTAAAGACAACATCACAGAAAACCTTTAGTAAATGTGTGCTAGTTAGGGAGATTTTCCAAAATTTCCCAAACTCCTGTGTATGTCCCGTGAAAGAAGGCCCAGCAGTGGGACGTGTATAGGCGGGTGGTGATGATGAAGGAAGGTTTTACCTATGTCGTCTTGAGCACAGAAGACTCCGATGACTACTGTGGCGAGCTCGGGGGCTGAACTGCCTGCCGCCATGAAGGTCGCGCCCGCCACATCGGGAGCTAATTTCAACTCTGAAAGAAAAGCACAACAAGTCTACATAGTAAGCTACCTTCTGAAATAAACTTATGTGAGATTAGATAAAGACTTACTTCAGGTGAAGTTCTGTTAAAATAACATCGGAAAACGGTATATCTAATTATTTATGGATGCAAAAAACAATGTTCCTACAAGGTCAAAAATAGTGGCTCAAATTCATTTTTTAACACACAATATGAAAAAAAAAAGTTTTATTTGTTAGTTTTTTTAAGTCTATTACTTTCATATATTAAGTATACAAATACATGTTTTTGTACCATAACTCACGCGCGGGCAATTCTTTTCCAAGTGTCATCATCATCATCAATTCGTGATTCATCATTGGCAAAATACACTGGGCAAAAACTTTCGATTTGAAGAACCGATGAATTTTGAAGGAGAAGATCTGACGCAATTTCCCAAATATAATAAACTTTCTTAATCCTTCGAGCTAATAAAGGACAAAATATTGGAAATAAACTCATTTTACCGAATTTAGCTCATGTTTAATTATATATTACATTAGTAGGTAATACATAACCGGCGCTAGGCTCAGAGGCCAGACGTTTCGATTACTTTACAGTGATCGTGGTCAAGGTGAGACCACGCCCGCTGTAAAGTAGATAGGATTAGATGTAACATCTAATTAAACGCGAGTTAAATCCAGTAAAGTGGTTTTATTTTAAATGTGCAGTGCTCGCGAAGGTTACGAAGGACAAATGTTAACAAATATTCACAAGCAACATACCTTCACAGATCCTGTCGAGGCTGGAGACAAAGTACTCGTCACACACGATGGCCAGCCCGATGAAGGTGAAGGCGGCGACCAGGACGTGGATGATCAGGCCCCCATGCTGGCGCGCCGTTTGGCCCATCAGGGGCCTGGGGAACTGTCGATTTATAATAAATAAATAAATATTCATACACTCACACCCATTATCTAGCCCAAAGTAAGTATCATTAAGAGCTTGTGTTAAGGATACTAGATAATGGATAAATATTGATAATAATATGTATATAAATATAAGAAATATACTAAATAAACATATAAACATCCATGACTCGTAAACAAATGCTCGTACTCATCATACAAACATTTGCTCCTACGAGGATTCGAACCCGGGACCTCTTGAGAGAGTAGCCTGCAAAGCAAGGGGTACAGACCGCTCAACCAGCCGGTCGTCGACAAATCGTTGTAAAATTAAAATATCGCACACTTAACGGAACTCTGACCTATTGGTACACATTCAAGCCAGGGTTAAGTTTGATATTTTTTTTTTTTTTTTTTTTATACAACTGGATGACAAACAAGCTGACGGCCCACCTGATGGTAAGCGGTTACCGCCGCCTATAGACACCTGCAATAACAAGGAAAAGTCACTTCATATTGCAGGTGCGTTGTCATCCTGGGGCCTAAGATGAAATGCCGTCCATGCCCAGTAATTGCACTGGCTACCTTTCCCTTCAATCCGAAACACAGCGAACTGTTTCACGGCTGAAATAAGAAAGGCGGTGGTACCTACCCAGACGACCCTACATACAGGTCTACCACCTAGTAGCCTTTCTTACCCGCCTTTCTTATTTCAGCCGTGAAACAGTTCGCTGTGTTTCGGATTGAAGGGAAAGGTAGCCAGTGTAATTACTGGGCATGGACGGCATTTCATCTTAGGTCCCAGGATGACAACGCACCTGCAATATCAAGTGATTTTTCCTTGTTATTGCAGGTGTCTATAGGCGGCGGTAACCACTTACTATCAGGTGGGCCGTCAGCTTGTTTGTCATCTAGTTGTATAAAAAAAAAAAGAACAAAAGAACAGCTAAAATTTGCAATATGTATTTCAACGGATTTGGCTCTCATGGATTTTATGAGCTGCTGCTATCATACTCTGTTTTCGCAAAATGTTTGATCAGTAAACCAAACGCGAGTCTTAATATGACTACGCAGGTAGGTAGGTCAAAAAGAAGGTGACCGGAAGAATTAGTTTAGACTAGTTTAGAGATTGTGGTAGATCCGACAGTTGAAAAAAAAACAGATAGATTTGTAATATTATCTAAGGATCACAACTAATATAACTATGGCAGATTTTGAGAGCTACAGTAATGCATGATGGTAACTTTTGAAAATTTTCTGATTAAGTACTTAAGTGAAATGGGACAATGAAGTCTCAATATTCATAGGAAAACTTTATGTTCCTCCTAATACCTGAGTAGTTGATCGAATATCATCACTTTTCATATAACTCAGCGAAATAAATACACTAAAATATAATTCAATTTAATTTTGTCACATATTTATACTTCAGTCTAAATCCTTCAACGATTTATTATTATATTTTGAGAATCTTTACAATATTTGAAATAGAACTTCTTAAACTACTTGCTGTAAAGTAATCGAAACGTCGGGTGTATAATAATAACGTAACATCTAATTAAACGCGAGTTAAATCCGGTGAATTGGTTTTATTTAAAATGGGTAGTGCTCGCGATACTATATCTTTACTATATCTTTACAATAGTATACAAATTCTTTCAATCATTTACCTGTTCAATGGCAGGCGGAGTGCAGTCTTTCCTAAGTGGGTGGACGGTCGGCACCAACCCCTTAGCATCTTTGCTCTCTTTTTCTCTAAGCGTTGTCATGGCTTCATCCTGTGACACAAATCTATATTCACAACATATAGGTATACAGTTTTGTGAATTATAAAACAGTAAACGTTTATTATTTGTTAAAAAAAACAGGATCCAAATATTTGAAGTTAATAATAAGCGTAGCCATGGACGATTCCATTTGGATGGACAACACCAGGAGTATCTACTACTCGCACATTGTTCACCCTGTAAATTTTTCACCCCATGATCGTAATTTGGTAAAATCCTGCAATTTTAGGACAGTTGGGAATTTCTGGCGATGCTAGTGACAATAGCTTTTTGCGAGCAGGACTGATTAATTACATAGGAACTGTTTAGCTCTCCATGAATCATATTTACTTTCAAAATAGGTCAAATATCAAGTAAAATGAGTATTGAATATGAGTGACATTTTAATCCATTGTGAACCGATAAACCAGACACAATTAAATTTTAATTGTCACGGCATTAGGTAACGCCATATGGGAGTTAGAGGGGGATTGACACATATTTATGAGATAATGATTTCTAGGCTTTCAGTCTTAGATAATTCTTTAATATAAAATCAATTAAAACAGCTATACGTACTTCTTTATAGCCCGCATCTTTCATTTTCTTTTTATCGTCCTCATCTTCGTCCATTTCTTCAGACTCGGTTGTAGTTTTTCTCTCTTCCTCTGGGCTTTTTTCAGTAGTCTTGGGGCTTGATGCCTCATTCTCCGGTTTTGTTGATGCTGTAATAAATAGCGTTACTTTCTAGAATGATACTAACATTAACTTGTTTTTCACAATAATGATATGTGTTTGTGTGTGTGCAAGTGTGTGCGCGCGCGTGTGTGTTAGATATTAAGTGTAGAAGTGGCACCTTAAAATATTCTCATATTAAAACTGAACTAAATACAAGAACTTATGTAGAACTTTACCAATCTTACACACTGCAGGATAAATAAAATAGATCAATGAGAAACTAGGCGATGTAAGCTGAAGCATTAAAACACGACTAAAAGTGTCTAAAGTGTCTAAGTTTCTGTATTCTTAAAATTGGTTGTTTCGCTGTAATATACGCGTTTTCCGCTTCACATTATTTCGTTTACCTTTCTCCAGTTCTTCTTTAACAACCACGGAAGGCACAGGCGTCGTGATCTTTCTCTCCACATGTACGTCCAGATTGTCTATGTCGGGCTCGGAGGCGTCGGACGAGGTGAACACGGCTTGGAACACGGAGTACGCTATCAGGAATACGGACACTGTCACCCACCGGTGGCGGCGGGGTCTCCGCATTCTCTGCTGGACAAATAGATACAATACCTGTCATTAAAAGTTAAAAAAAACTCTATCAAATTAATATAACAATCAATCTATTAAACTTTAACTTTAACTTTAACGAGGACTTTACTGGGAATTGAACTTCAAAGGCAATAGCTTATAATCATCAAGCCAACATGGCCTTAACTTTACTTCAACGTATCAGAAGGATCCATTTTTTTTTATAATCATCGGTTTTTTCGTGCAGTTAATAGATTTTTATCAAATTTATTTCTAGGTTTGGAATATTGTGTGTTCTGACATTTGTCAATGACAATAATTATTTTCAAAAGATTATATTACTACGAGACTTTGTGAAACACAGATGTGTTGAAAAAGCGTATCTTTTTATACCATGCTCACCGATATATTTACTGTCGTTCGCGTGAATGTCGGTTTTATCCCACGGGAACCATACATTATTCCGGGATGAAAAGTAGCCTTTGTACTATTGCAGACTGTCCTATGTCTGGTGTGATTGAGTAACAAGCATCCATAGAAACTGTCGCATTTATAATATTACTAGCTAATGCCCGCGGCTTCGCCGGAAAGTCGGTTGTCGCTAGAAAAAGTAAAAAGTATCCTTTGTTCTTCCCAGGGTCTCAAACTATCTCCATACCAAATTAATCTAAATCGGTTTAGTGGTGTTGGTGTGAAAACGCAACAAAAAAACCCACTTGCGCAGTTGTAATATTAGTTAGGATTAAATATTAGATAGAGATAAGTATTATTGGGGTATTAAGATTTATAAATTAAATTATATTTCAAATGAAGATATGAACTTCTACGAGTTTCCATGGACTATATTATAGAGTGTGGAAACTCATCTTTTTGCTGCTATCCTCATTGAGCGTTATGGAGTCTATACCATACTTCATAGAGTCTATACTCTAGCTATAGTCAAGAGTCTAGAGTCTATGCCTTATAGAGTTTATACTTACTATAACTCATAGAGGAATATAATACATGCTATAACTTGAGGAATTTATCGCAATAAAAGTCATTACATAGCTGCGGTAAGTGAGAGATCCTCAGATCATTAGTATGTCGGCTTAAGAGGGAAAAATATCACTATATTTTTTATGTCAAAAGATGTTTACCCAGCAGATGATACTGATAATATATTTACATAGGGAAAAAGCCATTCCCCGATCTAGGAGGTGTTCTCTAGTTTCGTTAATTTTCTATGTAAATATATTTTGCACACATTTTTATTATACAACCAGATGACAAAGAAGCTGACAGCCCACTTGATGGTCAACGGTTACCGCCGCCTATAGACACCTGCAATAACAAGGAAAAAGCACTTGGTATTGCAGGTGCGTTGTCATCCTGAGGCCTAAGATGAATTGCCTTTTATGGCCAGTAATTACACTGCCTTCCTTTCCCTTCAATCAGAAACACAGCAAACATTTATAGTAATGTTAAAATAAAATTTTAAATAGTAAAATTACAAATAAAGAAAGAAAACGATGAAAAATATATGCTCCAGGCGGGAATCGAACAATCGAACCCGCGAACATAGAAATAGCATTTGTTTTATTTTTCAAAAAGTCCGGGTTCGATTCCCGAGCTGAGTACACGTTTTTTTAAATGTTTGAATGCAGTTTTTCTTTTTACTAAAATCAATGACATGGTTCCTAAGAAGAGATTTTCGTATGACTTATAGTTTCAGACTTTCCCATACTGACCGATCTAAATGTGCCACCCTGTATAGCTGTAACATTTTAATTTTTTTTTTAAATTAAAATTACATAGCCTGGATGCAAGTCCTTTGGCCGTGTAACATTTAAGTATTTCGTTCCTTGCCAGCAGAAACACAAAATTCCTACCGTTCCGTGCGCCATAATTACAATGTCTAGTTTTCCATTTTCACAGAAATACAGCAATATTTATGTGATAGTGAACTATTAGTATACTTAAATCATTATACTTTAATAGAAAGTTGTGGTTACTACAAAGGCATTCAAAGCCATGCCTTCATTCATGTTTCGTATTGGGGTTATGTCGAGACACCATTCCAATTTGAATAATAGATACCAAACATAACCACGTGTGCCTAATTATTTACTAATAATTGGTGTAGGTACTGACTATCATGAAAACAGTTTTAATTCTATGTTTTAACACTTTGAATTTTAAAACACTATTTATAAAAGGAAATACCCGAATTACATTACAAGGGAAAATTACCTTCACCTTTAGGTATTATTAAAAATGAAATTAAGACTTTATTTACGGCTTTGATTACAATGAATGTCTCAAAGATATGGTCACAATACAAATACACAGATTTAATCATTACTTACTTACTATCTATTAATCCACTATGCTATTGTTATATTTTAATTGTCCTTTAGTATCGTAGATACATTTATATATCATTAATCTGTGGTCTTTTAGCGCAGCAAGGAATATAAATCCCCTATTCTATATATCCCTACTGATATATCCCCACTGGTAGATTAGTAATTTACTTGGTTAACACTTTAATTGTCAAAATAAGTTAGCGGAAAAGAAAGTGAATAAATATTATTTTAATCCTTATTTATGGATGAATCTGTGTGTGCTTTGCAATTTCATATAAAAAATACGACAGTTTCGACCGTTTCGACGTTTTGACAGATAAAATACAACACAAAATATAAAAGTAAAAAGGGTCAACAAAAAAGTTTTAATGATCTTTCGTGCACAAATGTCAAATAAGGCTACGACTTTAAAGCTGATTCAACTTTTAGATAATTTTTATTTCTTTAAATACAAATAAAGGTCCGTGAAGCGCTGACATCGCCATTTTCCTTCCATCTAAAAGGAAGGTGACTTGCGTTTGCGGAGTCAATCAATTCGTCAGTGACGTCAGCGTATTAGCGCGCCTATGCGGAATTCTCGCAATTTTTGTGCGACAGAAAGTTACGTACAGTCGACCACACATCACGCGTGACAGTTCAACCTTGAGTTCCCCCTTACTCCATTTATAATAGAGACGGCTTTCGTAGTGCAACTGTTTCCTTTTATTAAAATGGGCTGGTCCTTGATCCCACTCTTGGTCCAAGTGACGATGTAGCGAGTTCACTCAGAAGGTACAACTTATGTCCTACTTTTAAGAGGCCCTGACGGCATGACTCTTGTGCCTTGGAAAATGGGTAGGTCTTTGGTGTGGGACGCTACTTGTGTCGACAGCTTAGCCATATCCCATCTTCCAAGTACTTCGTCGACACCAGGATCGGCTGCTGCTTCCGCTGAATCTCTTAAACAGCGCAAATATGCTGGCTTATCTAGAGATTACATATTTGAGCCGTTTGGAGTTTAAGACATTGGGACCTTGGGGTCCAGGTGCTCACCGACTGTTTACGGACATTGCAGATCGTTTGTGTGAAACTTTAAGTGACAATAAGGCTGGTATGTATTTCGCACAAAGATAAGCCTCGCAATTCAGCGAGGTAATGCGACCAGTGTTATTGGTACACTTACTTTTTCAGAAGATTTAGGTGGTGCTTTTTATTTATAAGTTCGGTTAACTTTAGTTTATTTATAGGCATAAGTTTTTTTATTATTTCTGTAACGATTTTAAGTGTTTTTTAATGTTATTTAAAGTTACAATTGTTCAATTAGTGTAACCCAGATGTGTAATAAAAATATATCAATCAATGACAACCACGTAACCCAAGACACAGGCCTAAGTCCAGATTGGGTTCCAACAGCAACATATTGTATAATATTAGAGTGTAGTAACAATTACAAATAAAGAAAGAAAATGATGACAAAATATATGATCAAGATGGGAATTGTTTTTTGGACTTATACGTCATTTCTCTACTGAATTCGCCGAATTTTATTCCAATAACTTTTTGGGTTAAAGCGGGCCGTAATAAAATAGTTCTTATTATACGCCGTAACTAGAGGCCTAAAAAGACGCTCGTAAAACGAAACGACATGAGTAGAATTAGCAGGAAACGAGCGGTACGCTGCCCTGAATTCCGGGAACTGCCTAACGCCGGGCAGAGTTATAGCGGGTGGGAATATAGGGAAAACTATAACAATTATGGAGTCTCTTCCAGACTTACACTGGGTTCACATGTCAATTATCTAACAGTTGAATTAACAGGTTTTTATAATGTCTTAGGCAAAGCGTGAGTAGTGGCCAAGGTATGGTAACCACTTATCACCAGGCAGGGCGTAAAAGATTAACCTCTCGAGATACTCAAGAAACACGATTCAAAGTTTTTGCCACGACATTTTATTTTCAAAAAGACCACTTAAAAATAAGAAAGTTTAAGATCATTGGCTAATGATATTATGTGCTCAGTACAAAATTGCTTTAATAAGTTGATTCATTGTGAATATCAATGTAATATTTTATAATAATTATTTTTGTTGAAAAACGTTATAATGACACACGTGCGGAAAATGGTATTTACATACTCGTGACTATGGTGAGGTTTGTAAAAACCAAATTTTTGCACTAGTATCCTATATGTATAACTATTGTGTCTTTTCAAATTCAAAAAGACACAACTTTTCTAAGACTCCCGGAAGTGTTACGCGGCCCCGCAAATTAAACAACAAATAAATTCAACAGCAACTTCATTTTGAACATTTCAGGATTGTTTATTCAAAATTTACCACAGACACCGAAAATTTCTCTATTAAAATCCACACGATTGTATACCCAAAGTGAAGAGTGTACTCGGCAGTAGGTAGTATTCTGCGGCGGGTCTCAAGGGGAGAATCAGGTTTATTCGCTCTACAACCTTACAGTGGCGAGCCTCTCAAATATAGTCACTTAATTATAAAAAAAGCTCGAGGAGCTCAGTGGCGTATTGGTTTGAGCGCTCTGGTTTCGATACGAAAAACAAAGCAACTTTCGCCATGGTCGATCCTGGGATAGGTCAATCAAAGTTTATTACCTCGAGCTCCTTCGTGCTTCGTTAAGCCGTTGGTTCCGGTTGTTCCTGCAACCGCTTTAACCCACCAACCCGCATTGGGCCAGCGTGGTGGTGTTATGGCCCAAACTCCTCATGTGTTTTCCCCATGTAGGAAGGCCTGTGCCCAGCAGTGGGACGTTTATAGGCTTGTGATGATGATAAATTATTAAAAAGTTTGGTGACAAATCCGACGACCGGTTGGACGAGTGCCCATGCAGTACTTTTAGTTACTGGCTACTCAGCTAGAGGTCCCGGGTTCGAGTCCTGGCCGAGGAAGGAATCTTTCTAGAAAGTTTTGGGCCATAGTATTTCCAAGTTTTGTTGATTTTGTTGCGGTTTTTACTATAAGATGGGGGAAAGTTTCTACTGTAAGATGGGGTAGAGTGGTTCACTGAAGCATGTCTTCGTCTCTGTCTTACAGCTAACATGTCTAACACTCTGGCTAAACCTTATAAAGAACTAACAATATAAGCACGTACGCACGCACGCACAAAACGCAACATAACTAACGAAACATCAAAGAATGCAAGTACGAAATTTGTACAACTTAAAAAGGCCTACAGAAAACCGAGCGATAGCATTGTCTATATTTGCTGAGGTTAACAACTCACAGGAATCATTTTAAGAACACTTCAACGCAAATGGAGCGGACAGAGGATTGTTAATTATCAATATAATACGAGTTTATTTGTATCATGATAAATACTTTTGATTTAGGTCAAACAAATGAAACAAATTGACTGAATTAATTAAACCATAACAAGGCAATTGTAAAGCAAAAGGTCGGATTGTAAGAGTTCCCTGCCAATTAGTTAGGTGAGACTGCTTAACAAAACATTTAACCGAATCTCTCATAATGTGGTTTGTTTTTGTTTCAATACCGTAGAACTTGGAGACATTTGCTTCAGAAAAAGTACTTGTTACGAAAGAAATAAGATTTATGCGCTTTCAAATATGCAAACAGACTTTTACTGATAATATAAATTTTATTTTGAATTATTTATTTCATAGAATACACTCAATAGACGTTTACACAGTTAAAATACAACACGAGTATATAACCAATCTATTACACAGGGAAAATTTAATTTAAATTTAACTGCAGAACTCCGAATCAATTGACACCTGATTACCTGATTCAGTATACAATGCATCTGAACGCAACCCTTTGTTAAGTTCTAGGTTTATAATTAAAAATATATAACTCAGGATATTTCTGACTCAGAGCATTGTATTCCTACACGCACATTCTTACAATAGGGTTGCAAAACGATGTGTTTTTTCTATAAACGTGAATGTTAGCATCAATCTTAGAAAGAAAATCCCAGGAATCTATAGACAACACTTACGCGTGCATACACACACAGACAGACGAACACACCACTATAACACACGGAATTAGATACGTACCTCAGAGATGAGAGAAAAGTTAAGAATAAAAATACTGATAATAACAAATAATCATTATTGGACGTCATCATTGTACGTACATGGAAAAAAATACATGAGGAGTTTGGGCCACACCACCACGCTGGCCCAACGCGGGTTAGTGGGTCGAAGCGGTTGCAGTAACAACCGCGACCAACTGCGTAACGTGCACGACCAAGCACGGAGGAGCTCTAGATTACTAAAACAGTAGGTCTGTACCTGCACATCAATTGTACAAGTTGCACTACAAAAGCCGGCTTTATTACGAAAGTAGCAAGGGCGGTCTCAAAGTCAAACTGTTACGCTTGATGTGCTGTTAACTGTACAATTGTGCGGCCTACTTGCTAAAAAGCAATTACGTTTGTAACTCAATATTTATTTAACTTTTTAAAAGAAAACTGGTCGCAAACTTAATTAAATTTTTCATTCGTGAAATACCCAGAAATCGACACAATAGGTTTTCTATTGTTTAAGGTCGATGAAGGACGAAAGGTTAAGGCCTCTTTAAGGATAACACAGAGTAATTCATCATCATCATCATACCAGCCCACGATGTCCACTGCTGAACAAAGGGCTCCCCCATCATCTTCCAAATAGAACGGTTCTGCGCAGCCTGCATCCAACGGCTCCCCGCGACCCTGACCAGGTCGTCTGCCCATCTAGCGGGATGAAGTCCTTCTTTGCGCTTTCCGGTACGTGGTCTACATTCTAGAACTTTCACGCCCCACCCACCGTCTGTTCCGCGTGCTATGTGGCCTGCCCACTGCGACTTCATCTTACTAATCCTATGAGCTATGTCAGTGACTTTCGTTCTCTTCCGGATGTCATAATTTCTGATTCTATCTCTGCTAACATAGCCCCCTTCTATAGCTCGTTGTGAGACTGCGAACTTGCACAGGAGGCGCTTAGTATGTGACAACGTTTCATAGCCGTATGTCATCAGTCATCACTGAAAAAATTAATCATCCCTATTTATACAAAGTCCTTGGTAGCTAAGTGGTAAAAGCAATAATCCGGTTTGTGAAAAGAAGTCAGTACCTACACATTCTACTCTAGAATATGTCTTCTTTAAGTCTTAAATTATTTAAAATATTATACGTATTTAGTTACGTTGATCATATCTTTACCACATAAAATATAATATTTATTATGAGAAACAAAAAAGAACACATGACATTAAAAAACAAACTTATAAATAATAAAATACACCACCTAATTTTGTGATTGATTTTAATCGGTAATTAATTTTACCTGCTTTCAACTTGCAACTCTTAAATTAAGTACCTGAGCTAAAATCAGTGTATTAAACCTGAACATTTAAAGAATGAAACTTTTTATTGGCTTAACACTACAATATTTAGGTATAACGAACAAATTACAGTCACAAAATACGATAATTAATATAATTAATAATATAAACATATTGAACAAAGTGCAAAGCCAACAGGTCCCTGTCTCAGCACAAATGCCTCAACGACATTCGCAAAATAAACAAAAAAAAATGTTTATTCAAAAAATAGGTGCTGTGTACAATATTAAATCTTAAATAATAAGAACATGTTGCGAAATCAAATTTACCTAAACTAGGTTAGAAACATGTGCTTTAGGCGAGAAAGTGCTGATGTGTTATTTTAAAAGTATTGATTGTAATAAATTAAAATAATCAGCTTTTAATTAAAAGTAGAAGTGACAAATAAACTGACTAAGGAAAAAGTGCCTAGGCTAACAATGTTATTTAAAACTACTTACGTACTATGAGTCCTCCGTCTGTTCGTAGGACCGATATTTACATACAATATCTTTACAACTAAAATAATTTAAGTCATACATATTTAGTTCTCTTTTACTCTATTATACAACATAGGGCCTAAAAAATTGAAAAATCTATTTGTAAATATAAATTTTGAGGTATTATTCGAGGGGCAGACTATATCTCTCCGTCTTTTATTAGTAGCATTAAACGGAAGCGCAGTATGTTGTTTTAATAAAGTGTGCATAATGAAGAGTTGGCGGACAGTCAACGCGTTACTGAATTCATATAGAAGATGTGTGGGGTAGAAAAAAGGAAGAAAGCTGGATACTTTTTAAATGGCTCGCTGGGCTCTTTCTAGGGGTAGTTAGATAGTTTTAAGTGCTCCACCCCAGGACGTGATACATGCCGTAGAATGCCGTAGAATGCCGCAGAAGCGCTGATATTTACATACCAACCAGTTTTTATAAGCAGCAAGCAGGTAAATAAAAGCGAATAACTCTCTAATACTAGTGGTAATGTGGTTATGGTCATGTTATATTAGCGGTGTTATAAAAGTTTATTTCAGTTCTACTTATTAGTTCATAAGTTTGTATATACTATATGTCTCGTTTTATAACGCTCATATAATTTTACGCTTCATAAACACAATTTTTGTTACGAAAATGTAGATCGTAGCTGTGCTACGATAAATTGCTACACAAATTGCTACGAACTACGGTGTAGTATTGTGTAGCAAAATGAATGTTGCATGATAGAGTTTATAGTTTTGTCACATTTCTCTGTCTGTCAGTATGACTCCGTCACCTTTACACGTGCTATAGCGCGGGCCGTGGACATAATCTCTCTCCACCACTATGTACTTATTAGCATACAAATGTTTTTTATCTCATCTTTCTCTCAGACGAATAGACAGACAAAGTTTTGTCTACTCCCAGGAGTTTGCCGTGCTTAGGGGGCTGAGCTGAAATTTTTCACAGAGACAGAAAAATCTAATTCTCAAAATTAGAATTCCTAAAATCAGTTTTTAATTGATGTAGATTCTTTCGAATTTACGACGTTCGCTAGGCGCGCGAGCGCTATATTTTTCGTCTTTTTTATCACGCTGAGAAGTAATATTCTCTATTCCTCTTTGTTGTCTGAAACAAAGTTCACGAAGCATGAAAGGGAATCAAATATTTATATGCACAATTTCCGTGCAATAAAGTGTTCACTGCTCCCACGTCGGTCGCTTCCCGCCATTCTCACGGGCCGGCGTGGGATTTACACGATATTCCGGACTTATTTTCGCTTCCAAGCAAGCGAATGTGAACTGCACATTTAAAGCGTATACAAGGCAATTCCGCAAAAGGACTTTTATTTGATATTGAGTTTGAGGCGTTAAGGGCCCTTGTGCAGTTCACACCGTGGTGCGGACGCTAACGACGAAATTTTAGAGTACGTTACATGATTTGACTTGAATTAAAATTTAAATCATGTTTAACTCCTTCGCAATTAATGCATTGATCGCCCCACCCGCTCCCGTCCTCTTGGAAATCATAAATGCGTGCATGCTACTTGGTGATTATTTTGTTGCGGAGTTATTTTAAAATTATGATATTTTTTAAGATATTCATTGGAATCAAATAATGTGAAGAACATTTTTGTTCAATACTTGTGGTGAATAATGTATTTATTTTGATAGGAATAATTTCACGTTTACAAAAACACCTTCGCAGATAGTGCATTATTTTAGAAAAAAATTGATTCCCAAAAATATTTATAGTGAGTCAATTTCAAAAGATAGACATATACTAACGCGGACTTTTTTTTAGAACTTTTAAAGGAGAACAATTCCTGCACACATGATTTTGCATAACTTTAACCGTTTAAACAGCACATGCAACAAAAGCTCTGAAAAGGAATATTTTTTTTTCCATTTTTGCAACATTTTTCATTACAGCAGATCAGCATATCTGCTGTTAGTCGTAGCGTGATGTTATATAGCATATATAATACCTAAAAATATAATATAATATAAATAGACTATCCAACACAAACAGAATTTTTCAATTTGATTTAGTAGTTCCTGAGATTAGCGCGTTCAACCAAACAAACAAACAAACTCTTCAGCTTTATAACTTTAGTATAGATTAATGCCTTATTCTAAAATTAATTCCCAAATTTATATTTCTTTTTATTATTTAAATTGAGTATGTACTACTATGTACTTAGATTAATCATAAATGATGATTTTATTTTACTTTTTTTTTTTTAATACTACAGATGTAGCCTAAATATTTTGAGCCTCAAGTGGCAGTGGGCAGGCCACGGTGCAAGGAGAACTGACGGCCGTTGGGGCGGAAAGGTCCTCGAGTGGTAGCCGCGTACCGGGAGACGCAGCGTTGGTAGGGCCCCCACAAGGTTGGACGATGATATGGCCAGGGTTGCGGGAAGCCGATGGATTGTTTTATACAACTAGATGACAATGTTTGTCAGCTGACGGCCTACCTGGTGGTAAGTAGTTTCCGTCGCCTAAAGACACATGCAATAACAAGAAAAACACCACTTGGTGTGAAAAACGTGCGTTGTCATCCTGAGGCCTACGGTGCAATGCCGTCCATGCCCAGAAAAATTTAAGTGGATTAAAGAAAAAACACATTCAAGTGGAAAATACGATTTACTAAACTACACAATCTGTTTGTATGAAACAATTGATGTTTTTTTCCGCGATTTATATATTTTTTGTTACATTGTATTTAGGATGACTACCACTACCATCTGACTTCGTTTATCAGAGCATTGCCCTTACAACTGGTACAGAATCCAACCTCTGTCTGTCTGTTTGTTTGTACGCTTTTATTTTAGAACCACTATATGGATCTTGACACAATTTTCACTTTATGTTAAAAGGCTTCTTCAGGCGTATTCGGTTATTTATCATTACGTTATAACAAAAATGAGCGTCGCAATAAGAGTTTTAGTGAAGCATGTCTTAGTTGCGTCACTATTTTTCAAGCACTTACATGGCTTACGCTAGCTAAATTGAAACGATGTAATTACAAATTGTGCACAATGAAAAATCTGTATTAGCATGTGACTCTATAGAGTAATAACCATATTAAAAAGTCCTCCTCTTGAACGGAACCGGTAGCAGAAGTTTTTGAAATTTTATAATTTAAAGAATATTTTACTGCAAGCCTTTAATCAAACGATAATTTATCAAATGCACCGATTACAATCTCTATCCATCAATACTAACGTGAAAGCATTAACTTATCGAACTACCCAGTGACAAATGACCTACCTTACCCTTCTCCAACTTATACAATATTACCGTGACACAAGGAAGAGTACAGCGTCATAGAGGCCAAGTTACGCTTGCTATTTTCCACACACACAAACATATTTTCATTTCGATCAATACGACGGATGTTCGGATGAAGTCACGAGTATCTAGTTGTTGGAAAATAGACCTTATGATTGTCAACTTAAATATTGAAAAGGCATAAAAGGGCTTAGCTTTCGAGTTGCACTTGAAATTTGTAGATTAATTTCCTTAGAACGGTGGTGTGCCAACATCAGATTGGTGTTTCAATTTCGTTTGTGATTTGGTTCACTGACTTTTCTGTTACGATTGTTGGGTAGATTTATTGGGATTGTGTTTTATTTATTCTAGTAGAAACGTTTTAAATTGTTACAGTCGACATCCCTCGTGTAACAGTTGTTTGGCAAGTATCATTCCTATTACCACTGCGTAAAGTCGACCCAAAGTCCGCAGTGGTACGTGCGATGTCCTACTTATTGTATTGTATAGTATACTATCCGGTTCCTAAATCTAAATCAAATTATTTGCTCAGTGAAGCTAATGCCGCAGGTAATACACAGGAGTGATTATTTGATCGGTTATTGTTATTCAAAATAATATATACGTATTTCGTAGGAAATCAGTTACAAAAGTTAGCATATAGAAATATTTAGCTACTGTCGCCATTGTGCCGCTGAATTATCATGACGAAACGATAATACCTCAGTTACGGTGTTATTATTTGATTCAAAAATATATTTGGCATTGTAAGTCCGAACACATTTATTGAATTCTGGAATAAATATGTTACCGGTAGGTATTTTATTTACATAAACAGCACCTAATTCAATTTTTTTTAATTATGTACTTTATTGTAACAATTAAAAATAAAGAAAGAAAATGATGAAAAAGTAAATGCTCCAGGCGGGATTCGAACCTTCGTCTCCTGATTTCCGGCCAGACGCGATACCACCACGCCACCGGAGCACTAGGTATAACCTACTAATTTCTTCACCGCTTTCTTTCCTTTCCTTACGTTTTTATAGCAACGTTTATATCATTACTCATTGAAGTCAACACCTCTAATAAACCGAAAGAATATTTTTACAAATATTTTTAAACTTCCAGTTAAGGTGAGAAAAGCTATTTTAATCACTATTAAGGTTTTTGATGCGTTTAAACCAGTTTAAACTTTATTGTACTATATTTCACTGTACTGTACTTTCACTCTTTACTGTACTTTATTTCACAAAATACTTTAAGTAATTGTTATAGGGGCGCTCCAGTGTGGACGTCGGTTATCGCGGGAAAAGGGTTTTATGGAACTTGATGACAAAAACGCTGATGGCCCACTTGCTGGTAAGCGGTTACTGCCGCCTACAGACACCTGCAATAACAAGGAAAAATCACTTGATATTTATTGCAGGCGCGTTGTCATCCTGAGGCCTAAGGTGAAATGCCGGCCATGCCCAGTAATTACACTGGCTATCTTCCCCTTCAATCCGAAACACAGTGAACTGTTTCACGGCTGAAATAAGAAAGGCGGGAGGTACTATCTGGTTGTAATCAATCTCTATGCCAAAAGTGGTGGCCAAGTTTCTCAGGGCGTTTGAGATGTACAAAGAAAAAGTATATTATTAGAAAGCCTTGCAATTCTAGAATCATCATATAAAAACAAAAATTACAATACAATACAAATATACTTTATTGCACACTAGGACAAAATCTACAATCTATCAAAATCTACACACACGACAAAACCGACCGTCTTCACTAAGACAAAAATTGTCTAAAGACCCGGATTTTTATACGATAGTTATTGTATATATGATGGATATAAAAATATGTCAGGCGGGTTTTTTACTATTTTTAAGTAAATAAACTGCGCCTAAAATACTAAACTTATAATAACCGCACGTGTGTCATACAAAGATTCGAGAGAAAACAGTTCAATAAGTTTTAAAAATTTTTGACGTTTCTGTTATGAAAATGGCGCCACGTGCGCGTGGTGAAAATTATAACAACATCTTTTGTCTCATTTTCTCTTTAGTATCTAAGCGTGAAAAACGTAGTAATCTGAAAAGCGGCAATATACCACCGGTGGGCGATGACAAAAATCAATTGTGTCTGGAATCTCATGCTTGACGGGTCCAAAAGTAAACGTATTGCTTCCAAGGAGGTTCTATTATTCAGCCTATTTACCCTCATAATATGAAACTCCATGGTTGAATTCTGATATCTAATGTCGGAGTAATTATCTTTCTTCATCATTCTACAATAATCAAAACAACTATTTTTTAATACAGTTGCTCAAGAAGTGGCGTATTGCAGGGACGTATAGTGTTCGGGATGTGGGCTATTACACACTCGAGCTTTTTCTTTACCTTTTCCGAACTCGTGCGTTCACTTTCCCAACTGTCAAAATAATGTCCATTAAAAAGAAAAAAACAAACCATGAAGTTTTTACTAAAAAAAATTCATAGAAGTTTTTATGATTCATGCAAATATTTTTTGAAAGAAGCTACTAATTTGTTTCAATATAAGATTTAATGATTTGATTCAATGAGTTAGGTTCGGTTTCATTTCATTTCATGTCATTAAATTTCATTTTAATTGCATATCAATAAAAAAATTCTACTGAAGACTTGGCTGTATGGGCATAGTTCCCTTTGCCTACCCAGAATGTGTGAAGAAAACAAAAAAAAACTTACTTTTACTGTTGGCGCCATTTTCCAAAAATATTTTATTGTGTTTTTATTATTTTATTAAATTGCTTCATTTTTTCGCAACTGTATTAAAAATAGTTGTTCAGTACACGTGCGGAACCGTCATTGCAACTTGTTCCGACTGTCAAGCCTCACCTTCGGCTGCGCCTCGGCTCTAGTAGACATTTGTCGGAACTCTTTGCAATGACAGGCTTTCCGCACTCGTAATGAAATATACTATATTGATAATATTATATTTTTCTGGACATTTAGGGATAAAGTGTATAATTAGTATTAAAAATGAATAAATCAATTTAGTATATATTTTTTACACACATCAATGATTGATTCCTTTTTCGTCGCATTCCGGATTGGACATATTCTTGATCACTTCTGTACATGTTGCATTTAAAGTTTCATGTATTTTTTTGACGTTGGTGGGAGCAAATGTTTGTTTGATGAATACGAGCATTTGTTGACGATTATCTTTATGTTTATTAGTATATTTATAACATTTATATACATATTATTATCAATATTTATCCGTTATCTAGTATCTATAATACAAGCTCTTAATGATGCTTACTTCGGGCTAGATAATAGGTGTGAGTGTACGAATATTATTAAAAATGATTAGCTTGGCCACCTCCCTTCATCTAAATCGGTTCATCAGTTTAGGAGGGAGAACGTAACAGACAGACAGATTTACTTTCGCTTTTATTTTAGTATGGATGGTATTCTTTTATTTAAAATCCCACTTTGTCTGAAAAGTCAAAAAGTTAAATACTTAGATCTTATAAGTTTTAACCTAAAACGTACATTTTACAAAGACCCCAACGTGTTCATTATTTCATGTATAATTCTAAGTAGTTCCTAACCCTTTACAACTCCCAAAAGGGTGAAATACAATCCTCACTGCATAAATTTAGAATGTCTACCGCTTGTGGATCTTATTTCATACAGCAGCAAACTCAACTTGTACGTGGTGCGCTAAATAATCCACAATTCCGTTGAACATAAGACCCTATCGTCAAGTCACAAGGTAGAATAGTAGTTTCTGAAGTGTAACTCGTAATGTGACTTTATGGCCTTTAGACGTGGACTTTATAATTTATATTCCATTTGTTGTTTCAATTTGCTTTACTTTAGCATTTCTTGTTCTCATTTCTCGGATCTCTTTTTTATTACCACCGAGGGACTTGGTAAAATTAGAAATAAATGAAATGACTTATGAATATTGTGCGATATAGCCTGTCGCGGCTGTGTACCATGACAGTGCTATGAACATTTCAGGTTTGGTTTGAAAATTGACATATTGACGTCATATTATTGTCACAGCCATCTGGTTAAATTAGCCATTCAATTGAAAAAGAAATCATTTGGTTACATTATTATAACCAATAAGTACCTAGTCATAAAAATAGCCATGTGCCTACTACTCACACAAAAGTTCAGTACAAGACGATTCGTCTTCGAGTTGTTAAGCGTTGAGTAATTCTAGTTTTAGTTAGCTATCGGCCTAGGCATTTCATTGAATGCCGGAACTTAATCAACGGCCTAGGTGTCAAATTAAGTGGCTAATTTAACTAAATGGCTCTGCTACATTGTCATTTCGTATCACTTAAGTAACCAATATGACTTTTAAAGGTGATATGGTTGACTGTTGATAGGTTTGAGTCACGATCGACCCAAAGAGTACATTTTTTTCGATCCTCGGTGGGCGACGGACCGCTCAGCCCCCTTATTCTCAACTGTCGGATCACGGATTCGATTCGAAAAGTCACATGCCGTCTCGCTTTGACGCAGCACGATAAAAAGTGACAGGTATAGAGTTTCCGAAATTCGAATTCTTTCCGACAGTTGAGAATAAGGGGGCTGGAGGGTGTTGTGTCGTATTAATTCATATGAAGAATTTATCTGCTGTTGTCGATACGTTTATAAGACGCAGTAATCCATACTAATATAAATGCGTAAGTAGCTGTCTGTCTGTCTGTTGCGCTTTCACTTTTAAGCAGTTGAACCGATTACATCCTGGGATGGGACATAGGTTAACTTTTGGGGCGATACCTGACATCCACGCGAGCAGGGCCACAAGGTATTTATAAATTAATTTATGCTATGGTACAATTTCCTGAAAGTCCCTTCGAAAGAATTTTACATTTCAAGAATGTCTAATTTTTCAGTAGGTAATAATGTTTTAATTTTACGAAGACCGGATTCCGAGAATATAAATTTCCTGATACTATTTGGCTTATTTTGTACTGAATGTTGATTTTCATATTAAGGTATTAATATATTAAATAGAAACTGTATTTGTTATCTTAGGTACTTATTTAGTTTTTTTCTTAATATATGTATTACAAAATTTTTCTTACATTATTATGTAAAAAAATAAATTTCGAAAAAAGAAATATTTAAAAACGTAAAAGTGCTGGTTGTATTCATACTATACTAGACTTACTTACTAAACTTATACGTCTTCGAAATTACGATTATTACTTTGATTTAGAACTTTATTTGCTGTAACTCCTTCGAGGCTGGCACATCTTCCCCGCTTTTTTGCAATACTTTAGCGAAATTTTAAGAGGAGTCTTAGAATTTCGCTAAATTATTGCAAAAAATGTCGTTATTTTTAATACAATATTATATTTATGTGTTCAAGAAAGTATTAAGCTAATTATTTCATACTCGAATGGAAAGTATCACAGCCCAAACGCGAGAAAAACGACAATTAGATTTAGGATTAGTAAACTTTTCTCGACCTTCTCAACGGACGCTGCGTACCGGGAGACGCAGCGTAGGCTCCCCACAAGGTGGACCAACGATCTGGTGAGGGTAGCGGGAAGCCGATGGGCGAGGGCAGCGCAGAACCGATCAGTTAGGAGATCCTTGGGGGAGGCCCAGCTGTGGGCGTCTCTCGGCTGATATGACTAGATCCTCAGTATTTTGTAAGGTATTTGGAATCAGGAATTTGTAGAAGTATTTTTATATTTCAGTGATCCTTACTCTTACAATTTATAAAAGGAAAAATATTTTTCTTCTTAAAGTCGTAAATCAAAAGCGTCTTAGGAAATCAGAAGTTAGTAAAAGGTAGAGTTTCTACAAGGCATACTAAGCACAATATTATGATTTACGAAACTGTTAAAACTTTACTGAAAAGTATTTAAGCTATGAAAATAACAAATAAGCTTAGAAAGGTTGTATACGTTACCTTTCATAAGGCAGTGAAGGATTATTATCAACCTAACAATGTGTTTTACACGAGTTGCTTTATAGGTAATGTATGTTCTAAAAAAGGAAGTTTGACAGAATTACACGCATGTTCATAGGCTAATAAGGTAAAACATTGCTGCACAAGCACTATAATTTTGACACTATTGTGTTATACCCTTGTTAATTAACCAATGACTGAATTATAGCATTTTTATATTAGGGCATCATACAGTTCACACAATAATGACTCAACAATAAATATAATTCTGAAGTGTCAATACTGGTAGTTTTTTAACACCATTTTTACATACATTCCAGCGACTTATTCTTGCAAATAGTACGACTATGGTCTTTTTATGTTGTCGGTAATAATATGTTTGTATATTTATACTGATATGTATGCGAATAAGGGGACAAGTGAAAGGAACCGTGCTTAGATACGCACATTCGTTTATCTCACGAATGGTAGACCGCGTCGCAGACGCTATACTTACATCTATACCTATAAAAAACACACACATAGTAAATATATAATAGGTTGGGGAAAAAGTTACTTCGCATTTTTTAAGAAAATTCAAAACATTTTTTAATATAGTTTATTTACATTTAACTAAAGTATGTAGGTACCATTTTGGCCGATAACTTTTTGCCATCTTGTAGGTAGGGAGGGACATGATCCCATTGCTATAGAAATTTTGGGGCTTCGGATCAAAATACCGCGACAAGTGGTTTTAGCAGTCCTCTCGTGATGTTAACCTGACACTGCCTAGAGAATTCTGAAGAGAGCGAAACAGGTGGAAATCTGAAGGTGCAAGCTCAGGACTATACGGCGGATGCATTAACACCTCCCAGCCAAACTCTCTTAATTTTTGCTGAGTGGCTAAAAATGTGTGAGGTCTAGCGTTATCATGATGAAAAACCACACCTTCTGTTGATTAATTCCGGCCGCTTTCTCTCAACTTCTTGCTTTATTCTCATCAGTTGTTCGCAGTAGAGTTCAGAATCGATAGTCCTGCCTGGTGGTAACAGCTCATAATGAATAATGCCCTTCCAATCCCACCACACACACAGCATCACCTTGTTGCGAATTAACCCGGGTTTCGCCACAGTCTGTGAAGCCTGACCGGCATTTGGCCACGACCTTTTTCGCACGTTCTTGTCGTACGTGAGCCACTTTTCATCACCAGTTATCAGCTTCTTCAAAAATAGTTCGGTTTCATTACATCGTAATAAAGAATCACAAATGAGTACACGGTTCATTAGGTTTCTTTGAGTGAGCTCGTGGGGTACCCAAATTTCGAGCTTTTTTGTGTACCCATTTTTTTAAAAGCGCCAATACTGTTTTGTGGTCAATTCCCAGTTCTTCAGCTACGTCGTAACTACTGATATGCCGATCTTGCTCCAGTTTTTTAAAAATGGTCTTAATTTTATCCGTAATAGGGCGACCAGAGCGACGTGCATCTTTGACATCAAAATTTCCGGATTGAAAACGCTTAAACCAAATTTGTGCTACTCTCACAGACACTGCACTAGGTCCATAAACATCGCAAATTTTTTTCGCGGCTTGCGTTGCATTTTTACCTTTTTTGTAGTAAAATTTTAAAATGTATCGAATTACTTAGAACCAAAACGTTGTCAATTATAAGTGGTCATAATAAAATAACCTTGAACCTACCAATCAAAACTAAACTTTTCAGTAAAAGACGATCCATGATCCAAGTCGCTAGTTCAATTAACTATTGGGCTAGGCATTCAATGGGATGCCGGCGTTTAATCAATGGGCTAGGCATCCATTAAGCGGCGAATTTAACCAGATGGCAGCGACATATGCATGACCTTACGTGAAAAAATATCATTACGACACTTCAAAGCGTAAATAAAAAAAGTAATGTCCTGCCATCACTCTCAGCTTAATTTACAGTCTAGACGTAACGTCTGGAGCATCGAGGTCAGGAACCGGAGCCAAGATTTTTTACGTAAACTGGGTCTATGAGATACTACAGAAAAGCCATGGGATTTGTATCCTTAACTGCAGTGTTTTTAGAATAGAATTCCATTGTATGTTTTGTACAGGACTGGCGCATTTTCATAATTTAAAATCTCAAGCTCCTCTAAGCTTAAGAAGGCACGTTCGACTAGGCTGTCTCAGCTGATGACCCATCCATCTAGCTTTGAACTTAGATATATAACAAAAATTGTAAAAAGAAATTTTTGAACAAAACTTAAAACCGACTTCAAAACACTCAACAGGTAAAAAAATATTAAATTTTTGTACTTATTAAAAAAGAAGTTTTTGAAGCTAAGCTTTCTCCAAAACTATAGAAAGTGAAGCAATCACTCCAATAAATATATACCTTCATGGACCTGCTTACTCAAATTCAATTATTTTATGCGTTTTGAGTGTTTTGAAGTTGGTTTTTAGCCGATCAAACAAATCTTTATCGATTCGACCTGTGTGTGTATGTGATATTGTCAGAATTGCACAGTTTTTGTAAATGTTAGTCTATACCAGCCTGTCAGCATGGGCGTCATAAGAATTACTGCCACCAGCTCCATAGCTATTATAAAAAGGTATTTTTTTGGAGAATTTTTTCAGAACGAATAGAAACTGAAGCACCGGCTCCGAAAACTATCTTTTTATGAGTTAAGTACCCAACTTCAATTTATTATTTTTTTCCTTTTTGGTGTCGATTTCACAGTATTGATATTTCAGTTCCGGCTGTGGTCTCGCCTCCCTTCATTTCAGAGGGAGCGGCATACGTCACAGACTAGAGATAGACTGGTCTTTGTCTTATTTCTTAGAACGTGACTCTGATATGTAAATCCCGCTTTATATCCCATTTGTGGTTAAGTTATCGAACAAACAGATAGCCAGCCTTAATAGCCTAAGAGCCCGTGAGGGCTAGACCTTCCTTATTTTATTAAGGCTTTAGTTTCTGTATGTATGCTCGCGCCCACGCTACGGCAGACATAGTATGGTATTATACCGACACCTTTTCTTTTTTAGCTGTAAAATAAATATTTGACTGTGTTTTAGATTCAAGGGAAAAGTAGCCAGTATAATTGATGAGCATGGAAGGCATTTTTATTTTAGGCCTCAGGATGACAACGCACCTGCAATACCAAGTGGTTTTCTTTTATTATTGCAGTTTTCAATATAGGCGACAGTAGTAATTTTTTTTTTAATACAAAGCTCAGCAAATGACTGAACACCACCTGATGTGAAGCGGTAAGAAGAGTCCATATGCGGAGACAGCTAGTGCAGCTTGAAACACAGTTCTAGCCGCCTCCACCTTGCCGGCCTATAAGGTGCTTTTCACGCCTCTTTTGAAGGAACCCATGTTATAGGAAGGAGCGAACACATGTGCTGGCAAAGAATTTCCAATATAATATAATTGGATATGATTGTATATTGTGCAATTACGTAGTTATATTCTTAGATACATGCCATTCTCTTAACACGTTCAATGCCAGTACGTCATTGAACGGGAAATTATAATGATACGTAGTGACAGCAGGTCATACTTACTTGACGGGCTACTTAGAAGAGCAGAACCCACTATAATATAGTGAGCAACCTTATGTTTCTAACTGACGGTCGCATTACGGGTATTCATAAGTATCTAAACGCAGTAAACTACCTAAGAAAAAAGAGACACGATCCCTGCAAGTACTACTAAAACCTGCAGTTTTTACCCGTATTCGTTGTAGCTATAACTTGGCTACAAGCAATAAATTAACAGAAATTATAACTCTACTGCTTACTAGGCCAGGTTCCATAGAAAAATGCATATCAATGCAGTTCAATCAATTCAAAACCTTTTGCCTTTGGTCAATCAATACACTAAGCATTATAAATCCATTTAATATTGTATTAAGTAGGTATATTGTCTTCTTCCCAATTCACATCAAATCTAAAGTCGCCCATTTAGATTTAGTTGTCCATTTAGTGGGCTTAGTGAAGACCCTCAACGACTCATGTCAGGGGTCAAGTGGGCTGTTGACATCGTATCACGTTACCGTCACTGTGACTAAATATCGCATGAATTTTCCTTATAGCGAGTATTCCTGCCACGCTGTATTCCATTAAATATTTATTATAGAATTTAAGATAATCTCTATAAATAAAGAACGAATAAGGAGCTCGGTGGCGAAGTGGTTTAAACGCTCTGGTTTCGATTACGAAAACTAAGTAACTTTCGCCATGGTCGATCCCGGGATGGGTCAAACAAAATTTCTAATATCGAGCTCCTACGTGCTTGCCGTTGGTTCCGGTTCTTACTGCAACCGCTTTAACCCACTAACCCGCTTTGAGCCAGCATGGTGGTGTTATGGGCAAAACTCCTCATGTGTTTCTGTAGGAAGGTCTGTGCCCAGTAGTGGTATGTATATAGGCTGGTGATGATGAAAGAAGTAGGAGAAAACAAGTTTAGTAAAAACCACACCAATAATTCTTTGAACGACAGCCGGCGTCATTGCTAAAACAGTATACAGAGTCTAAAAGCTCTTCGGGGAGAGCGCGGTGATACCGAACGCGTGGAAATTTTGAGCGAAGCCGGAGTAGATAAGGATAGAAAAGTAGATTCTCTTACTGCTGGCTGAGAGGGAATGCGATGGAATTATTCCCGCGACGTCGACTCTCTTTACGTCAACTCTCGCTACATCGCGATCTCGCTACGTAAAATCTCACGATGTCGAGTACAGCTAGCAAGGCAAGACGCAATTGAAAATAAAATTTATTTAAGTATGTGAGAAATTTACTAACGAGCGTGAGAATATTTCGAGCATTATATTTATTTAAATAAAAATATAAAACAATACAACGCGAAACTTGGAAACCGGGCAGTGTGCCTTTCATTGAATTTAACGCAATTGAGGGTCAGCTTGCATGTCAGGCTCTGAACATAGGCTGTTTATCGTTCTTTACCATGAAATAAACAGCCTAGGTCGGAGTTACCCCGCATTTCTCATTAACCTCCTCTCTCCTAATATGCAGTCTTTCTTCCAGCTGCTACAGATACAGCAGTATTGTAGTCCTAAGCTCCTGTAGTATCGTCTAACGGTCTGGCCACGGGAACGGGCGGCGGCGACGGCGACGCGACTGGAGGAACAATATTCGCCCGCCTAATTTTATGCTGTTGCCAGTCGCACCGCCGCGCTGCCGCCGCCCGTTCCCGTGGCCCTGGCCAGGCCGTAAAATTGTTTATCACTAGCGGTAATATGATTTATCAGATCTATCATGTTGCTACAATAATAATTAGGTACCTACACACACTCGCACACACTGGAGTATGCCAATGGCTTAGTGGTTTGAGGGCTCTGGTTTCGATTACGAAAACAAAGTAATTTAGGCCATGGTTGATTCCGGGATGGGTCAATCAATGTTTGTAATCTTCGTGCTTCGATCCGGTTCTTACTGGAACCTATGTAATATGCATGTTTTGGTGAAATTGCCTCTTTGATTGATGCCATTATGAATAATCACTATGTGATTATTGTTTCTTTAAGATATAAGAATATAAGATACGTAGAACTGTTGCCGATATGAACCTTGTACATGCCATAGCCAACGGTTACATAAACAATTCGTATTTAATTAATCAGCTCAGTTTTAACGTTCCCCAGCTTCGTAGTAGACGCACAGAAGGCAAGCTGTTTCATATACCATTCTGTCGAACAAAATACCGAATGAATTCTCCATTAAGTCGAATTTTCAGACCATATAACTGTAATTAATCTCATATTGACCCATTCATAGCTTCTAAAAATAAATTTCTAAATATAATTATTGAAAATTCATAATTCCAATTGCAATAAAAATAACAATAATCAATAGTACCTACACGAAATATTATTGGCTGGTCTTATATTATATACACTCACACAAACCTTAACACGCACACACACGCGCACACACACACACCCGCGCACACACACACACACACAAAGTCCGTTCTTAGTAATTGTTTATTGGAATATTTTCTCAGGAAACCTGTAATTGGCTTGTAATAGTATATTTAGCTTAGAAAACCATTATAATTTGTAAACAGCTGTTGGTTTCTTAACAAAAAAAAAAAAAGATATAAACGTCTCGTATAAAATTGCTTGTGTATTTTGTTTACGTCCTTTGAAAGTGTTGAATCTAATTTAGCAGCCCGAGTGCTCGTTATCTCGGCCGTAGAAGACAAAATGCTTTGATATTTTTATGTAATAAATTCAGTTTCATATTTCTATACTATTAAAACTGGTATTTCTTATATTCTTCGATATTTTATATGTATTAGACTGGTATGTTGTTACTTATTACTGCTTCAACTTGAGCGCCTTTGTATCATGACTAAACAACATTGTAATTGATTGTTAATTATTTTGACTATTTCAAAATAATATAAAAACATTTTACATTAAAAGAAAGACTACAAGCTTTCACAGGGCTGTAAGTGGTTAAGTGCTTTTAAACATTTTCTAAAAAATATAATATTGAAAATCTTAAGTAACCCCCGGCCTCATTAATCGTCTATACAACACCATCCCATTGGGTCTATTCTTATGAGCCCAAACACGCTATATCTGCTGTAAGTTTCTGAAGAATTAAGCATCCCGCAGACTTTTTGATGGTATAAGATCAGCTCAAGTATGTCTTGGGAATGTTACCGAATTGACAGTACCCCAAATTTCAAATCAATCAGATCTGTGAAAGTAAGTAAAACCCTTTTATCGAGTAGAAAATGAGCTGATAGTCATCAAACGCCTGGATTGATCTTTATAAATTATAGCTACGAACCATCCTCGTCACGTCAGCTTTCAAACAAAATAAAAGCAAATCAAAATCGGTCCATTCGTTTAGGCGCCACGATGCCACAGATGGACACACAGAAACACTTATACACAGACAGTCACGTCAAACTTTTAACACACCTTTTTCGTCGGGGGTTAAAAATATCTGTATTGAAAAATCTACTTCAAAGACATTTAGGAAAAACCTAAATGTAAATGATCCAGCGGTGATATAGTAGCTAAGCCTCGGTCGGTGCTCTGGGACACGATCCGCAGGTTCAAGGTCAGGCTTTGTTCGCAGTTGTCTGCTTTAATGGAGTTCCAACAATGTTGAAGGTAATAAAACAATTCTAAGACACTGGGTATAAATTTTAGGGCTCCACAGTCAACTAGGACCTCTTAAAGTTGACGACCGGCTGTCCGAGTGGTCTGTGGGATAGACCACTCGGCCAATACCGGCTATTTGGTCGGGGCCCCCGGATTCGAATCCCGGTGGGAGCAAAATGTTTGTATAATGAGTACAAGCATTTCTTCACGAGTCATGGATGTTTATATAGTATATTTCTAATATTTATCTCTGTTATCTAATATCCTTATCATAAACTCTTAATGATGCTAACTTTTGGCTAGATAATAGGAATGAGTGTATAAATATTATTATTATAGTCTTGTTATGTCCGTCCGTCTGTCTGTCCGCGGCTTGTGTCAGAGTGAATACCAGAAAGCATTTAGCATGAGTATGCCAACACGTGAATATGTATGAAAATAAACAGTTTTTTGCTCGCTATTACGAACACTTTTATTGTAAGACTTTGTGGGCAACTGAGCCCATACACGACTCATCCCGCGGGCTCAGTTGACCGCTACGTTTTTCATTCATTACCCATACACAAGATGCTATAGACGCCGTGAATCACCTATCTTGAGTATTCTTTCCTTTATTCGTCTACCAGGAATCGAGGCGAAATAAGGACTATTTACATTGCAGAAGAATCAATTTTATTGCAATAAAGAACTGAACTGAACTGAATATATACCAAGGGGCACCAATGGATCACCGCTAAATATTCGGCGGGTAAACGCAAGTTATAAAAATAAAATAGGCAAACATTTGACCACAACCACACCTGATGCTGAGTGATGATGATAATTATGGGACATGTTTACCTAGAAGCCTATTCACTCTAACGTTGAAGATATCCAAATTGTAAAAACAAACGGGGCAAATAGATTGGTAGGAAGAGCATCACTCCTTATAGCAGTTCGTTTGGAAGAGATCAAGCGAAAATGGATGGTTGAAACTTTAAACTGAACATATTTCGTAAAAATTATGTAGGTGAACTCCTCATGTGGGTTTCTCCCATGTAGAGAAAGGCTTATGTTGTGCCCAGCAGTGGGTCGTAGGTATACATTTGTATAGGTTGATGATAATGATGATATAGGTAAACTGATGGAGGAAGAAGATTATTGTGGTATGTGTGAAATTGAACGTAATATACTGAACGTATTATAAGACAACGAATTCCGAAATATTACCTACGCTTTCATAAGAATTTCCAGCCCAATCCTAACTTACTTTATTCCACTTTTACGTGGCCATTTTTCATTGTGTACACTGTCCTTTCTTCCGGATGACGCATCAGGTTTTTCAGAATCATTAAGGATTATACGGGAGTACTATCTAAAGTACAGTACAGCCATTTCGCGATGCCATGGCTTTAGCTATAGCGAACTGGGTACGTGATGGAGTTGAAAATATAATATCTATTATTGCTATTTCAAATCATCTATGTTGATATCTTGGTAATATCAAAGCGGTTTTTCTTAATTTAATCTATAGTTAATATTATAAAGCTGAAGAGTTTGTTTGGTTAAACGCGCTAATCTCAGGAACTACTGATTCAAATTGAGAAATTCTTTTTGTGTTGGGTAGTCCATTTATCGAGGTATAATCAACAAAAAATGTTGCAAAAACGGTAAAAAATATTCCTTTTCAGAGCTTTTATTTGTTGCGTGCGCTGCGTACACGCCTTAAGTTACGCAAAAACCATGTATCTAAAACTTGTTCTCTTTTAAAAATTCTAAAAAAAGTCCGCAATTTTTTTTTTAATTGACTCACTAAGTATAACCATTTTTTGGTAATAAATTTCAAGTTGTTATTTTCCGACATCCACGCGAACGAAGTCGCGGGCACAGCTAGTGTCTAAATACATCTATTATGATAACTAAATTATCAATAAAGATAAATTAGAAAACTTTTGGCAACTATATTTTAGGCATTACATTTGTTCTATCAACAAATAAAGATACTAGTCGAATGATATGAAATTACAATATCTGGTGCTGTTTTCTTACGATTTGACAGTTACCAACAGTTGAAACTTACACTAGGAAGTAGGGACAGTTTTATATCCGCTGGTGAATGGGTATTTGGATCGTCACTTCAATCTTCACGCTCCCGACCACGAGCGACAGCCCGCAGTATCGGATTACAGTGAACTTTGAACAAAACGCCGCCGCATTCTTGTAGTATCAAATCACAAATTGTTGATTAGAGCTTAGGTGTCGTCGTAGTTGAAGAGTATGTTAAACAAGACAATCGTGTACTTTTGAGTATTGTAATTGTGTATTCAATTCAATTCAAAATATTTTTAGTAAATCGCCTTATTTACATCCTCAAAGTCAGTTTTAGTTTGATCTATTTTAAAAATTAATGAATAATGGGCGACTCCGACCACTCGGTCAAATTATTAAATTTTAAAATTTGTTGTGTATTATAAAATATGTAAAAAATATGACAGCTTTCTGAGTTATTTTTCTGGTTCTTCTCCACCTAGCTCTCGCAAAATTTCCAAACCAGCGGTAGTCACTTATTTATTCAACTTATTTTATGGAATATTTGTTGTGGTAATTTATTAATAATTGACGTCAACAAGTACTGAGATAAGTGTATGTTGAATAAAAGAGACCTTTTGGGCCGGCAAGGTGGACGCAGCTAGAGCAGTGTCTGAACTGCACTAGGTGTCTTCGCATATGGAGTCTTCTTACCGCTTCACATCAGGTGGTGTTGAGTCATTTGTCGTGCTCAGTGTAAAACAATAAAAAGAAAATCGACATATTATTCACACCGACAAAGTAAAAGGAAAACTTGAAAACAAATGTTCCCCCTACTCGTTAAGAAGGAATGCTTTTTTTCTCGTATATCCATGGTGTGGGGTGTCATCGAATACTTCTTTCAAAAATATTGGGGGTGTGTGAAAATCATTTCTCGATTCAGGGGAACTCCAGGGATTCTCCATTCGAACCATTTCTATTTGAAAAATGATAAGCTTTAAATTGATAATTTTTATAAGTCGCTAAGCTGTGAACTAAATTAATTATGGGCTTGTTGTTTGATACATTAGGTATCAAACAAGAAGCCCATTTTTAACTTTTTAATAAGTAGGTAGGGTGGGTAATTATTATTGTAAAATACATTTCATTTGTCTGACGACTAAAGTGCGAGCAAATAATTTCATTAATAACAGTACTTTACTAGGTGGTAGGCCGTATGTAGGGACGTCTGGGTGCCACCGCCTTTCTTATTTCAGCCGTGAAACAGTTCGCTGTGTTTCGGATTGAAGGGAAAGGTAGCCAGTGGGCTACCTTTCCCTGGGTATGGACTTCAATTACTGGGTATAGACTTCATTTCAACTTTTGCTTCAGGATAACAACGCACCTGCCATATCAAGTGATTTTTCCTTGTTATTACAGGTGTCTATAGGCGTGCTGTAGATGAGCCAAACATACGGGCACGCGCTTAACAGAATTTTGGGATAAGGGCAACAGGACACGAGGGTATTTTTAGTGGGTAGCTTCAGCGGTAAACATCTTAGGCAGAGGAGCCCCCCACATATCCCGGCATTACTCCAAGATGCAGGGAATGCGTAAATGCATTTATCCCCATTAAAAAAAGGTGTCTATAGGCGGCGGTTACCACTTACCACCAGGTGGGCCGTCAGCTTGTTTGTCATAGAGTTATATAAAAAAGTACTATTTTTGTGAATATACACATCAACAAGCATTATGCAGACTCAAGCGGACATAGTTAATTTCTTAAACGAGTTTAAATTCAACGGGTTTCCAATTTAGCGTTCATCGTAGCTGCTACAGACAGACTACGACGCTCCGTCTACGACGTAACGCTAAAGTGCTACGATGGCTACGAAGCCATACGGAAAATATTACACCGCGGTAATTGCTGCTAGATACTGCTAAGCGATTCTCTAAAGTCAGCCTTGAATTCGTGGCTGTGGCAACGCTGTCATACCTTTTTAGCCCCGACGAAAAAAGAGGGGTGTTATAAGTTTGAGGTGTCTGTCTGTGTATCTGTGTGTCTGTCTGAGGCATCGTAGCGCCTAAACGAATGGACCGATTCTGATTCGGTTTTATTTTTTTGAAAGCTGATGTGACTACGATGGTTCCTAGCTATAATTTATGAAGATCAGTTCAGGCGTTTGATGACTATCAGCTCATTTTCTACATGATGATAGGATTTCACTAACTATTACAGATCCGATTGATTTCAAATTTGGTGTACTGTCACTTCGGTGACATTCCCATGACATACTAACTTTGAGCTGATCCTATGCCATGAAAAAGTCTGCGAAATGGTTAATTCCTCAGAAACTTACAGCAGTTATAGCGTGTTTGGGCTCTTATGAAGAGTCTTAATGAGATGGTGTTAGATAGATGATTAATGACGCCGGGGTTACTTGAAATTTTTAATTTTGTAATTTTGGCGTTTGACAACCGATGGCTATACAAGCGTTTAGATGACGAGCACGGCGGGGGTTGGAACTATAAAAATGTATTTTTTTTTAACTTTATGTAAAAGTCAATTATAATGAAAGAAGTTATTATGATACATTATGAACGCAAAAAAGACTTAATTGAAAAATATCGATTGTATTTCATGTCGCATCACTCAAACAGCGAGAAACATACACAGCCAAGAAATCGACGTTAACATTATTGATTCGTCGACAAAACGTCAAAATGAATAGCGGCTCGTCGTTTCGGCTGATATGATGATGATGATGATGATGATGATGATACAGCTAATTAATTAACGAAAGACATTGTGACGTTTGAGCCACCAGATAATAGGTAGGTAGTAGACTAACCAGAGAAATGAGAAAAAGTAAGTTAGGTTTTACAAATTTTAATATATATTATGTTGAGAAATCTCTCTGGCTAGGTTATAGAGCGAAGTAGGGTCGTGGAGAACGACGATACTGAATCCGGGACTCTTTTATAACTGCCTCCTATCACTCCCCTAAGTCTTCCAGCGCAGTCCGGGTTTGTAGGCAGCCAATGTGCAGTCAGATCTGCGGTCCGGGGCAGGCGTAGGTGTTTACCCAACAGCTTAGGTATTCGCTGAAGTCGGCAGTTTTAATGATAGAAGAAGAACCCCAAGGCGGGGTCAAAATAATAACAAATATTATTATAAACTCAACTTTAACACGTATTAAAAGTAATATTTTAAATTAATTATTCAACTAAGCTCAGTACCGTGAGACGGCAGGCAGAATAAGTAAGTTGTGAAATCGGTCACAGGCCGGACGATTGTATATTCGCTCGATCACGCGAGGTTCACTTCGTTGCGTTTAATTATTACCATTTAGACAACTATTTAGACGTTTGAATAATAGCGTAACCAAATTATGAAATTAATTATTTAAATGTTAAATATTAGAACAATTATTTTAATTTAATAGCTAATTAAATAATTTCAATTTATATGAACCAGAAACCAAACTAAAACACATACATCATAGGTCGGTTCCTGCGCATTTAGCAAGGCAATAACACAAGGTGTTAACATCTCAATATTTGGGTGGATCCATTAGGGTATAATGGACCAAATACTTTTAAAGAAAAAATATGGTACGAAAATGACAAAGAAAGACAAACTTGTACATATGTTCACCCTTACAAATCGCTTTGGAATGACATAAGCTTGGAAAATGTCTGTTATCCATAAGTTAAAAATGTCTTGAAATGATGAATTACACTTTAAAACAGGTTCTCAAGTTATTTATATGTTAAATACGTAATATAAATGAATAATGTAAACAGATATTTATATAAAGATCCCTTTTTAGGGTTATGTACCTAAAGAGTAAAACGGGACCCTATTACTAAGACTCCGCTGTCCGTCCGTCTGTCACCAGACTGTATCTAATGAACCGTGATAGTGAGACAATTGTTTTTTTCACAAATGTTGTATTTCTGTTACAGCTATAATAACAAATAATAATAAACAGAATAAAATAAATATTTAAGGGGGCTCCCCACAACGAACGTGATTTTTTACATGTTTTTGCTCGATATTGATAACGGCAACAGGTAGACGCAGACGTAGTGGTTTATAGATAATGGTATGGAACCCTTCGTGAGCGAATTCGATTCGCACTTGCCTGATTTTTTGTGTACGTTCTGTTAATTAGAAATGGAGGAGCCTTGTCAAAATAACATTATATAATAAACATTTGAAATTAAAAATCAAGTAAACATGTAATTCAGGTAAAATTGATATGTTGTTTAAATTTTTCTACATTGAAGAATGCAATGCAACAAATTAAATTCATCAGTATTTTTTTATTACTTTCAAAACCTTTTGCTCTAAGGTGAACATCAGATTTGATTCCGATAAAAGTAATCGATATTACCACGTCTATGTTGCTTATTTGTAATGACTAAGCATTCTGTGATTAATCAAATTCACTTTCGACTCGGACCATTTAACTTCAAACTTGGAATCCTAATACACATTGTATTCAAAACCGTGTACGGGCGTTTGTTAAAAGTTTAGCCTTAGGGGGAAACTGGCCCAGGTCAAACGCGACCCCTTTTTATGTTTTATTTTCCAGTTGACAGTTAAGTTAAAAAATTGGCTATTATGACCTGTAAATAAAAATTAAAAAGGTGGCCGAGTGACAGCTTTAACAGAAAAAAATAGTTGGCCGAGTTTGACAGTGGCCGAGTTTATCCATAAGCCATGAAATTTAAGAAGTGCTCAATTTGTAATTTTCCCATACAAATTATCGATTTTGACAATCAATTAATTAATTTAGAAAGCGTTTGAGTATTCACACGTAACTCAATCAACGAGAGTGTGTGCGGAGTATTAGATAATTGTTGCACATAATTTATTAATGGAATGTGAGCGGAATCGTCATCTCAGAGATAAAGTGAATAATTTACTCTGTATTGGATACGGAACAACTACGTCCTCTGCCTGACGAGAATTGATGTCATTAAAAATTATATCCTGCCTTTGTGACTTATGAAAAATAAAATTGCTTTTCAGCTTCAATGGCAAAAATCTGTTTTAATTATAAATAGTCCGTAATAATATCTGGTCTAATCCAACCCGCAACACACATACTCAACAATCTACGTAAATTATGACTTCTTAACTTCTTAGCTGAGCCGTCACCTGAGGCCGCTAAAGTTATTATATATTTTGTAATTTCTAGTCTTAAGTTAAAATAGGCAATAAGATTGTAGTAAGAAGGAGCTGATATGATCTAAGGAATCGATTAAAGCAAAAAGAAAGTTGCAATTGTAGAGGTAACATTTTTAGTGACCCATAAGTGTTATGTAGAAATATGTAGAAATACTGCACGTAGTTCTTTCAATAACTTTAATCGTCATTATCATCATTGATTGGAGGAGCTCGGTGGCGTAGTGGTTTGAGCGTTCTGGTTTCGATCACGAAAACAAAGCAACTTTCGCCATGGTTGGTCCCTGGATGGGTCAATCAAATTTATAATCTTGATCTTCTCCGTGCTTCGAAAGGCTCGTTAAGCCGTTGGACCCGGTTGTTACTGCAACCGCTTTAACTCACCAACCCATTGCATTGGCCATGGCATTGGGCCAGCGTGGTGGTGTTATGGCCCAAACTCCTCATGTGTTTCTGCCATGTAGGAAGGCCTGTGCCCAGCAGTGGGACGTACATAGGCTGGTGATGATGATGATGATGATGATGATCATTGATATCCATTCCTGAGCGAAAATTTAAGCTATCAATTTGAGCCAAACAGGTTTTGCATTGTATCCGTCGGCACCCCGTGACATTAACGTTCGTTGTAACTTGTTCCGGGGCTTCGAAATAAATATTTAGTATTCATATAAAACCTTCCATCAAATGTCAGAAATAAAAGAAAAATCCAAAGCTCATTTCCTTTCCTCCGCCAAACTTCCCGATAAATCCTTATCTCCGGCAGGGGTCCCTATCCTACTCATCTGACAATCCTATTATCATTCGCCATTTTGTGCTCGGAATATAAAACGGGCATTTGTCGACGGCCTCGCAATTGTTGATTAGTTTCCTCTTACTTGATTTTTAAGATTTCTACTTTGATGAACTTGAAAATAAATATTTTTATTACTTATCAGTCCACGGTTATTTCTTGGTCTTCATATTTATAATTATTTTGAAGACATTCCAAAGTCCTGAAGTAACTTATGGTTGCGGAATTATAAGCCTCCACAACCATTATCCAAACTTTTTGTTTTTTAGTAAAGGCGCCCCATCTGTTCTTTAATTTTTTATTATATTAGGTTGGGGAAAAAGTCTTTTCGCATTATAGTATGTATGAACTTGTAATAAAATCTCTTTGGCTATATTAATTGTATCTGGTTGGTTTTGGTTTCATTAAAAGCTTAGATTTTAAAAAAGATAATTCCAAATTCAGATTAGGAAAATGTGTGTTTTTTATTTGTTTTCGTACTGTCAAGATGAGTGAATCTAATGAAGAAATGCGATACATTTTAAAATTTTACTACAAAAGAGGTAAAAATGCAACGCAAGCCGCGAAAAAAATTTGCGATGTTTATGGACCTAGTGTAGTGTCTGTGAGAGTAGCACAAATTTGGTTTAAGCGTTTTCAATCCGGAAATTTTGATGTCAAAGATGCACGTCGCTCTGGTCGCCCTAAAATTGATGCCATATTTGAAAAACTGGAGCAAGGTCGGCATATCAGTAATTACGACGTAGCTGAAGAACTAGGAATTGACCACAAAACAGTTTTGGCGCATTTGAAAAAAAAATGGGTACACAAAAATGCTCGATATTTGGGTACCCCACGAGCTCACTGAAAGAAACCTAATGAACCGTGTACTCATTTGTGATTCTTTATTACGACGTAATGAAACCGAACCATTTTTGAAGAAGCTGATAACTGGTGATGAAAAGTGGATCACGTACGACAAGAACGTGCGAAAAAGGTCGTGGTCAAAGGCCGGTCAGGCTTCACAGACTGTAGTGAAACCCGGGTTAACTCGCAACAAGGTGATGCTGTGTGTGTGGTGGAATTGGAAGGGCATTATTCATTATGAGCTGTTACCACCAGGCAGGACCATCGATTCTGAACTCTACTGCGAACAACTGATGAGATTAAAGCAAAAAGTTGAGAGAAAGCGGCCGCCGGAATTAATCAACAAAAGGGGTGTGGTTTTTCATCATGATAACGCTAGACCTCACACATCTTTAGCCACTCAGCAAAAATTAAGAGAGTTTGGCTGGCAGGTGTTAATGCATCTGCCGTATAGTCCTGACCTTGCACCTTCAGATTTCCACCTGTTTCGCTCTCTTCAGAATTCTCTAGGCAGTGTCAGGTTAACATCACGAGAGGACTGCCAGAACCACTTGTCGCGGTATTTTGATCAGAAGCCCCAAAATTTCTATAGCAATAGGATCATCTCCCTACCTACAAGATGGCAAAAAGTTATCGAACAAAATGGTACCTACATAGTTTAGTTAAATGTCAATAAACTATATTAAAAAATGTTTTGAATTTTCTTAAAAAATGCGAAGATACTTTTTCCCCAACCTATTATTATGGTACTTGTTACAATGTTATTACATTACTATAGATATTTACTCGGCGCTGGTGAAATTCGGTGCTCTTATACGATCCATCCACGTTCTCCAGTCAATTCTACTTGACAATAACTATGGAAACACGTGATCATGTGTCATTATCAGGCTTTCTTTGCTTTATCTAAGTGTCATACAAAATACATACTCTTTTTTCGGAACGCGTAGCTGTTACCTGGAGTGATATTGAAATGACTTCCATATAAAAATAATACTAAATTCTAACATGTATTCGAAAACGAGTTATGACATAGATGCAGTACTATTTGTTTTTTAACCGGTGTTATGTAGTATAACTTGCTTTTAACAATTTGCAGACCGAATAACCGTCTAACATAATTAAATGTGTAGCAACGGGTATAATTTGTCCCCACAAATTGTTTTATGTGAAAGTGAGAGCGACCTTGTTTGTTTTTTCTCATGACTAAGCAATCTGAGTTGGACGTAGTCCAACAATGAATTTTAGGCTTTAATAAATAAAGATGATTTTATACATAAACATATGGAACCTTGCAGAAGGTAGTTATTAGTTAGTATAATTTTAATTACTGGGCATGGACGGCATTTCTTGTTAGGCCTCAGGAGGACAACGCACCTGAAGTATCAAGTGTTTTTCCCTGTTATTGCAAGAGCTTACCACCAGGTGGGCCGTCAGCTTGTTTGTTGTCTAGTTGTATAAAAATGGCAGTGTTAGAGCTACCAAGAATAAGTGGTTGCCATTATATGACGCTTTAAACCACAAAAGGGTATCCTCTGGAAATTGGAAAGATAAAGTATCAGGGATAATTCCTTCTGATAACGTGTAAGAATACTCCATCGCACGAAAGTTACAGCGAGATCAAAAGGTAGTTCCTAAGTCCTATAACATGGGTTCCTTCAAATGAGGCGTGAAGGCACCTTATGGGCTGGCAAGGTGGGGGCGGCTAGAACAGTGAGTTTCAAGCTGCACTAGCTGTCTCCGCATATGGACTCTTCTTACCGCTTCACATCAGGTGGTGTTCAGTCATTTGCTGAGCTTTGTATATGAAAAACGTCGCGGTCTTCTGTACAGTCGATAGCACATGAAGCGTAACAGTTTGACCTTGGGACCGCTCTTACTCCCGTCGCAATAAAGGTGGCTTTCGCAGTGCAACTGTTACACTTGATGTGCTATCATCTGTACATAAGGCTTTATATGCTAAGCCGTAAGATTCCCGGTATCATTACAACTTAACACATTCACTGCCAAGGACTTAGTAGAAAAATCCAGTCAGGTGCCACACTATTATCTTTCGCGAACGCGGCTCTCTCGCTTAGAGGTATTCACCGGTATATCAAAACCAATGCAAGTTTTTACGAGTTCAAATTCATGCGTATGTGGACGTACGAAACGTCGCGCGTTTACCAGAGGCATCAGCAAGTAATAAACCAAACAAAATATTGGCGACGTACACTCGGATCCGAGTGTGCGTCGCCAGTGGCAGCGCATACCTCCACTCGCATCCGAGTGTTCGGCAGTAAATGTGCTAAACCTGAATCTGAATGTGTGGATAATTTGAGCCCCATTATGTTCTGAATGTGTGGCTTAATACGTTAATAAAATTCGAGTAAAATCTTCATGGGATAATATGAAAAGTCCTGTGTAGAAAACACAATGTCTTTTAAGCTACAAATACAATATTTTCTTTTGCATTTAACAGAGCTAGCAACGCGTGGGTAATCTTAGAAGTATCCACACATATTTTCTATTGTGTCTTTTGTGTAAAGAAGGATAATTGCACTATATGTGACGAAAAAGGTTCTATGTAAGACTTCAGCTAATTTCCTGTTACGTCTACGAAATTCACGGACGAAAAAAGAAGGAAAACCCATTACTCTGAATGGACGTAATCAAAGTAATGAACGCTAACTAACAAGATACTTTAAAGACTGCATAAATTATCCCGTGATTGTCCACTTAGCACCGATTGCTTGTTAATTGAATATCGAGTGCTATCGGAGTCTACTTTGAGAAGGTGTGTTATTCCAAACAATTTGAAGTGGTGCTTTCTCTTTTCTATTATTGCACGTTTTGATTATTTATGACCTGGTCCACTCGTCAGTACCCATAGCTAGGCTACTCGTCCAGGCGACCCGGTTTCAAGTCCCGGCCGAAGCAGATGTTTGTGGGATAAATCAGATTGTTTATGTATGTATATTTGTAATATTCTCACATAAATAAATTAAATATGTATTAAATATGTTTTCAGGTATCTAGTATCCATAAAACAAGCTTTAAACGATGCCTACTGTGGGCCATAATATGACATAATATGAGTGAGTGTATGAATAATTGTTATTTTATTTCATAGATGAGTTTTGAATAAATATCTACATAATATGTCATAGAAATCTACTAGGATGTTTTTTTTATTATTTTATTCCACATCTATGTTTTGTTAAATTAAGTTTACCTTATTATTTAGTTCTAGTGTAGTCTTTGGCGAGCGGTTCTGGGTTCGAGTCCCGATAAGGACAGTATTTTTTTATGATTATAGTCTATCCTTATTCAAGTATATCGTTAATTTGCTTTGCATATTATCCCTTATCCCTCATATCCCTTATCTTATCCCAGGTATTAGTGTGTTAAAATATTTGATAGCTTTTCACTTAAAATGATTGATAAAATATTTCTCTTTGTGTTTTAATTGTTACGGCATATGGAACGTTAGTATTATAAAATGATCTTTTAAATTTGTTATTTTCTTTTAGTAACTAAGCAACCTATAGTTTAGTAAATGCGGGTCAATTTGTTGTATTATTAAAATGTTATCTTAATATTCATACCTAAGAAAACGATATGAGTTCATTTGTTGTTTGCTCTTTATTGAATTTCATTGAAAGAAATTCTTCTGAAAGACGTCACAAGTCAAAAGTATAAATTTTAGATGATATAGCTATAATGGTAGATTTTCTCATACAACTGGAGTGCTGAAAGTATTTGGTTATATTAAAAAAGTTGTAAGGCTCTCACCGTAGTCTGCATAGCTGGTGGCTGGCGGCCGGCCAGCTGTTCCCAATCGCAAGGCTGCTATTTATACGCCCAGGATATCGATTTTGCCCGGAACAGTTACGTAACTTACACGACTGACACGAAAAGGTTTGGCGCCTCTGACGCTACCACATCTCACGGCAAACACATTGGCAACAACAATATCCAAATAAAAAATACTAGCTTATTTTTTCAAGATAATCTCTTGTAGATAATCTTCGTAATTTAAATTCTACACTAAAATAAACTGCTTTAAAATCCAATTTCCAAATTTAAATCTAAATGGAAGGCGGGAATTGACAACGATGGGAAGGGGTTTAGTTTTTAATTTACAATTGACTGCAATTCCGGAGGACCCGGCGGAGGCGCGTTCTAACACAACCGTGCTCAGTGGCGCCGCCGAGCTCACTGGCGGCAGATTGGGGCGACTGCGCGGCGTTCCACACACACATACGCCTAAAGCTTTTATACATCGCTGACTTCAACTTTATATGTAATCTCAAAGGGTTGAAATTCTTTTGCCCCAAACTACGTCACTCCGTTAAGCCTTTACAACAATAAACTTACATATAACACAGTCCTTAACCCATGGGAATAAGATTAAAAATTGTAGAGTTGGCAAAAAGTGTTTGGCAAACTCCGGACATTGTTTCAGTTTTCAGCACTGGCGGAAGGGCAGACATGATGGCGTCTATTTTCATTCATTTGTAACATGTTTATTGTTAATTTAATATGCTTTTTCTGTTCAAGCATTATTCGTCGCAATATTTCTGGGGAATTAAATATGATGATGTTTATTTCATATTAACTCGTACGGTGAATAAGTAAGTAGCGTATATTTTCGGGAGACAAATGAAAAAGGTCCAATAAATCCTACATTCATAAAGAAATTATTACGACAAAATGTAAAATTAATATTTCAATATTTTACCAAAAGACAACAATTACATATTAGAAATGGTAAAATTTTATACAATGAGTTGTTTACCATTAATATACATTTTCATTTATAACTGTAAAAATTAAATGATTACAGAATAAAAAAGTCTACATACTACGACTGTGCTACGAGGTTGCTACGAAGTGCTACGTCGTAGTCTCACTCTATAGTATAAATTGTGTCCTGTCTACCGTGGCTTAGAGGAGAGCTGCAAACAGGCTTACAGATATTAACTATATCATACAGACTGATACTTATATAATGGATAGAAATATTAGATTTCGATATGTTATTAAATTGTTGTTGTTATTAAAAGTTGGACTCGCCTTTTCTTTTAAGTTTCAATTTAGATATCTTCGAATTGGTTTTGGTAGTTACATTAGCTTATTCGATACGCCTTTTACAAGAACAAATTATAATAGTAAAGAGTTCCTGCAATAATTATCGTTCTTGTATCGTTCGTGGTATTATTATCGTTCTAGTAAAACATTTTTTAACCCCTGACGAAAAAAGAAGGGTGTTATAAGTTTGACGTGTCTGTCTGTGTATCTGTGCGTCTGTCTGTAGCATCTTAGCTCCTGAACGAATGGACCGATTTTGATATGTTTTTTTTGTTTGAAAGCTGACATGATTAGAATGGTTCTAAGCTATAATTTATAAAGATTAGTTCAGGCGTTTGATGACTATCAGCTCATTTTCTACATGATAAAAGCATTTTACTAACTTTCACAGATTTGATTGATTTAAAATTTGGTGTACTGACACTTCGGTGACATTTCTATGATATACTTACTAACCTTATGCTGATCCTAAACCAACAAAAAGTCTAGGGGTGGTAAACCCGTATGTAGGGTCGTCTGGGTAGGTACCACCGCCTTTCTTATTTTAGTCGTGTAACAGTTCGCTGTGTTTCGGATTAAAGGGAAAGGTAGCCAGTGTAATTACTGGGCATGGAGGGCATTTTATCTTAGGCCTCAGGATGACAATGCACCTGCAATATCAAGTGTTTTTTCCTTGTTATTGCAGGTGTCTATAGGCGGCGGCAACCGCTTACCATCAGGTGGGCCGTCAGCGTGTTCGTCATCTAGTTGTATAAAAAAAAAACTGACAGCAGATATAGCGTGTTTTGGCTCATAAGAATGAGCAATGAGATGGTGTTAGATAGATGATCAATAACCCCGGGCGGGTTACTTAAAATATTCAATTTTATATTTTGTTTAACATACAAGTAGAGATTTACACATATTCATATATGTTTATGCATACAAAGGACTCACTTGAAAGATAAATAAAAAATATTTTAGTACCTACTGTGCATTTTGGTGCGTAGATTGGATTGTAGTGTCATACAATGCATATTTGGTATCCATATTCCGTTCCGTACTAATATTATAAATTCGAAAGTGTGTCTGTCTGTCTAATTGTCTGTATCTCTATTACCTCCTTACGCTCAAACCGCTGAATTGTTTAAAATGTTTGGTATAGAGATACTTTGAATCCCGGGACAGGACATAGGATACTTTTTATTCCAGATATAATCCTTTAGGGGGGCGAAAAGGAGGTGAAAGTTTTGCAAGTGAAATCAATAACCGCTGAACAGATTTAGTTGAAATTTGGTATGGAAATAGTTTGAGACCCTGGGAAGCACATAGGATACTTTCGGCGCGATATACGATATACACGCGGGCGGTCACTAGTTGGTTATATGTGGAAACCGCAACCGCTTTGACCCATCAACCCGCATTGGCCAGCGTGTTAGTTTTATGGCCCAAGCTCCTCGTGTGCTTCTCCCAAGTAGAAAGCCTTGTGCCCAGCAGTGGGACGTACATAAGCTGATGATGATGATGTGTGAAAACTTCACATATTTGTGTATTTTTATAAAAGTTACTGTATTGTTTGTTTACCAAGTAAAAATAAATAACTAAACAAACGGTTTTATTTCTTCACATGTCTATCACAGTTCTAATCATACTTGACTATTTTAATTTTAAGTTTGTTTTCTAAATAACAGACTCAGTGTACATATTATTATGCACCCGGAACACCAGGGCCGTTTTTTGTAAGTGCCCTGATAAAACGGCACAGCTTTAGTCTGTCGTTTTTTTCTACGTTGACTATAATTATGCAATCCAATCCGTTTTCCCTTTGGGTAAACTGAAAGACGGGCTACTTTAACAATTACAAATCAAGAAAAATATATGCTCCGGCGGGAATCGAACCCGCGTCTCCTGATTTCCGGCCAAACGCTAGTACCACTACGTCACCAAGAACGCCACATGTGGTGAGATAAACGATACTGTAAAAAAAACGTTAGAAAAAGAAAGAAAGCGGTGAAGAAATTAGCAGGTTATACCTAGTGCTCAGGTGGTGTAGTGGTTTATTTACGTGAAAGGCGAAAGGATTTTTTTTGGAAAAAAATAATTTAATTGGTGAAGTAAAATGTTGCCTACAAAAATAATTTATAAATTGTGGTAATTTTTGAGGCATCCATTATTTTTCAACCCCGACGGGGTGTTATAAGTTTGACGCGTGTCTGTCTGTCTATCTGTGTATTTGTGTGTCTGTCTGTGGCATCGTAGCTCCTAAACAAATAGACCAATTTTGATTATTTTTGTTCTATTTGAAAGCTGACGTGATCAGGATGATTCTTAATTATAATTTATGAAGATCAGTTCAGGCGTTCGATGACTATCAGCTTATTTTCTACTTTTTACTAATTTTCACAAATCCGATTGATTTAGAATTTGGTTTATTGTTACTCTCTGGATTTCATCGTGCCTTTCATTCACCGGTAACGGACATCGCCCTTGTGGCGATGGCCCCCTCTTCGCCCCTATGCCACCCTATGCTGCGACCCCACAGGTGATTTGACGTTGGTCAAGGCCCGTTGAGCGCCTGCGAGCGGGCCACGGCTTATACTTCCGCCAGGGCCGCCTAACTCCAAGCTCCCTTGGAGTTAGGGGAGGGGGGACTAAGTGGTAGCCGTGCATAGGCGTTGGTGGTGATGGTGGTTGCGTTGGTGGTAATGGTGGTTGCGGTGGCGCGGTGCACGGTGAACAGCGCGATCACTCGCGCGCTCAGCTCGAAGCAGTGGTTTATTCATATTCTTACTTTGGTGGTATTTCCAAGGCATGCTAACCTTGAACTGATTCTGTGACATTAAAAAGTCAATTCTTTAGAAACTTACAATAGATATAGCGTGTTTGGGCTCATAAGAATAGTCTCAATGTTAGGGGTCACTTAAAATTAATATTGTTCGATAAATATTGAATGTGTTATTCTGTTGTTGTATACGTTACGACCTGGCCACGGCAACGGGCGGCGGCGGCGGCGGCGGCGGCGGCGGCGGCGGCGGCGGCGGCGGCGGCGGCGGCGGCGGCGGCGGCGGCGGCGGCGGCGGCGGCGCGGCGGCGCGAATACCAATAGCGTGAAATTCGCGGCGGGCGAATATTTGTTCCACCAGTCGCGCCGCCACCGCCCGTTCCCGTGGACAGGCCGTTAGGTTGCATTACGAAATGTCAATATTGATTAACTCTAAATTTAAGCGATAGTCAACATTTTAAAAGCATATTAATATTCCTCCATCAATGCTACTATTTAGGATCTTGCTAAGATTCAGTCACAAAAGTATCGGGAATGGATGATTTGTTTGTGGCTCCAAATTAATTTTTTTGTTTTTTTTTTCTTATTGTTAGATTGACACAACTGTTTTCCATTTTGGCGCAGAGTTTGAGTTGCATCTGTTATTTATATTAAATACTATTATATGTTTTAGTTATATCATATCTAGTGTGTATTGCGAATTTTAATTTTCAAATTTCAGACGACCGGCTGGCCGAGTGGTCTGTACCCCAGGCTACTCGGTCAAGAGGTCCCGGGTTCGAATCCCGGTAGGAACAAATGTTTGTATGATGAGTACGAGCATTTGTTTACGAGTCATGGATGTTTATATGTTTATTTAGTATATTTCTAATATTTATATGTATACATATTATTATCATTATTTCTACGTGATCTAGTATCCATAACACAAGCTCTTAATGATGCTTACTTTGGGCTAGATAATAGGTGTGAGAGTATAAATATTATTATTATTATTATTATTCATAATGGACAAATCATCGAACAAAGAGTTTGTCTTAAATTTTGCATCACCAATGGAATTTCATGTTCGGAGTCACTTAAAATGTGAATCGACTTTATCAAAACCACGTGCTTATGAGTGGTACAACAACGCGTTCAAAAGCGGTCGAGATGTAATGGAAGATTTGCCTCGCTCTGGTAAGCGCCATCAACGTCTGTAACTGAAGTTAACATCGCAAAAGTGAGGGAAATAGTGAATAAAAATCCGCATTAAACTTTGGGAGCGATAGCCGGCGAACTTTCTGTATCTCACGAGTCGATCCGTACTATTTTGAATATTAAATAATCACTTGGGTATGAAACATGTTGCCGCTCGGCAACATGTTTCATACCCAAGTGCTAGGAATTCTTGCCGGAAGGTCAAACAGTAAATAAAAAATATTATTTGAGCATTATGCGGCGTTTAAGAAAGCAAACCCGACCAAAAAGGCCAGATTTGTGGAAAGAAAATTCTTGGATTTTGCACCACGATAATGCACTGCATGCCTTTGCACAAGGCTATCATTGTGAACGAATTTTTGACCAAACAATCAACAAATACCATCGAGCAACCACCATATTTACCAGATATGGCTCCAGCCGACTTCTTTCTTTTTCCTAAACTCAAATTACCACTTCGTGGCACCCGTTTTCAATCGGTAGAAGACATAAAGGAGAATTCGCGGCAAGAACTAAACTCAATTCCGGAAACAGCGTTTAAAAAATGTTTTAATGGTTGGATTATTCGCTGGCGTAAGTGTATCATTTCTGAAGGTGATAAAATAAATTTGGATGAATAACTAACATTTTGTGTATTATTGATCTTTTTCCGGTACTTTCTTGACAGAGTAGTACATTACTAAGGTAGTATTAATTTCAAAAGTTTATTATTGGATGTGGGCTGAGCTTAAATAAGCCGCCGGTCTTGAGTGCTTTCCTCCCAAGCATCTCTACAGTTGAGAGGATTTGAGAGGGTTTCATTATCGTTTAATAATAATTTTGAAGCGTTTCCGTAACGATGCCAAAGATTATATTTATGTTTTTCTGGAATTACGTAACATTTAAAAATATATTCCTTACCTCAGGCCAAATTCGGGTTGGTGGGTTAAAGCGGTTGCAGTAACAACTGGAACCAGCGGCTTAACGTGCATGACGAAGCACGGAGGAGTGAGAGATTACAATTTTTTATTGACCCATCCCAAAATCGACTTCAGCGAAAGTTGCTTTGTTCTCATAATCAAAAACCAAAGCGCTCAAACCACTACGCCACTGAGGTCCTCTAATGTATCTTTACTTTTGACATTGGGTACCTACTTTATTGGTACGTTGATATACCTTCTCTTCTCATTTTAATTATTTTTTTCGCTGGGCGGCACTGCACTGCTAAAAGTTATAATTTTTTAACTACAAACATTGTAATTTAATATTTGAAAAGAGTGACTACTAGAGCTCAATAGATCTCGAGGCTTTTTCAGGATTCGAGACATTTTCAGAGCTCAAGCCATTATTCAGCGCACTAGCCTTTTCCTGTGCTTTAGTTGTGATGGACTGCTGATGAATGAGGACAAGTAAAGGTAAAGCATAATAGATTAGGCATCTAAGGTGCTCCTTATGACATACGACATTTATCTTTTTGGGCTGTGTGAGTTCGATAGGCTAGGATCCCGAGTCCCGGTCCCTACATTTGTTATTAGGTATTTACGGAGATATTAAAGTCACAAACGTACACTTGAGCTTTACTTGGATCATCATCATCACCAACCTATATACGTCCCACTGCTGGGCACAGGCCTTCCTACATGGAAGAAACACATGAGGAGCTTGGGCCATAACACCACCACGCTAGCCCAATGCGGGTTGGTGGGTTAAAGCAGTTGCAGTAACAACCGGGACCATTGGCTTCACGTGCCTTCCGAAGCACGGAGGAGCTCGAGATTATAAATTTTGGGTGACCCATCCCGGAGTCAACCATGGCGAAAGTTGCTTTGTTTTCGTATTCGAAACCAGAGCGCTCAAAACAATTCGCCACCGAGCTCCTCTTACTTGTTACTTAGATGCTCACCTTCATTTAAAGACGCTGTTGAAGGCTCAAGAGCTCTATTGATAGGGTCGATCTCTTTGAAGGCTCAAGAGGTCTTTTGATAGGTTTAAGCTCTTTTGAAGGCTCGAACTCTTTTGAAGGCTCAAGAGCTCTTTTGATAGGGTCGAGCTCTTTGAAGGCTTGAGAGCTCTATTAATAAGTTCGAGCTCTTTTTAAGGCTCGAACTCTTTTGAAGGCTCAAAAGCTCTTTTGATAGGTTCGAGCTCTTTTGAAGGCTCGAGATCTCTTTTGATAGGTTAGAGTTCTTTTGAAGGCTCGAACTCTTTTGAAGGCTCAAGAGCTCTTTTGATAGGGTCGAGCTCTTTGAAGGTTTGAGAGCTCTATTAATAGGTTCAAGCTTTTTTTAAGGCTCGAACTCTTTTGAAGGCTCAAAAGCTCTTTTGATAGGTTCGAGCTCTTTTGAAGGCTCGAGAGCTCTTTTGATAGGTTAGAGTTCTTTTGAAGGCTCGAACTCTTTTGAAGGCTCAAGAGCTCTTTTGATAGGGTCGAGCTCTTTGAAGGCTTGAGAGCTCTATTAATAAGTTCGAGCTCTTTTTAAGGCTCGAACTCTTTTGAAGGCTCAAAAGCTCTTTTGATAGGTTCGAGCTCTTTTGAAGGCTCGAGAGCTCTTTTGATAGGTTAGAGTTCTTTTGAAGGCTCGAACTCTTTTGAAGGCTCAAGAGCTCTTTTGATAGGGTCGAGCTCTTTGAAGGTTTGAGAGCTCTATTAATAGGTTCAAGCTTTTTTTAAGGCTCGAACTCTTTTGAAGGCTCAAAAGCTCTTTTGATAGGTTCGAGCTCTTTTGAAGGCTCGAGAGCTCTTTTGATAGGTTTGAGCTCTTTTGAAGGCTCGAATTCTTTAGAAGCCGTTAGGCGTGGCTCAGAGAGCTCGCATCTTGGCTAGGCTCGAGGCGAGGAGCCTACCGAGCTCACCGAGTCCTGCCAATCTGCCTCGAGGTTTCAAAAGTAGCACTCGACGCCTCGAGGTTTTTACATCATCAACTGGTACAGTCACGAGATGTATACATTTTTGACAGTCGATGACTCTTATTGCAAACAGGATAAGGCACACGATATGTCAAAAGTGTATACATCTAAGTGCTCGTGACTGCATGTAATACCTATATCAATAACCTGTTGAAGTAGCCAAATATGTAATTCATCCCACCACTTACGAGTCACTCACGCGAGATGCGAGTTCGTATTCGTCACGCGATGTTAACGTCACTCACAATAAGACTTTCATTGGAGTATTTGCCGAAATCTAAAGGTTATTTTCAGTGAAAATCAACAATATTTCTTGATCGATTAAGAAGTTATCCGTGTAGTGTTATTAGGGCAATATGTGGCTTGAATAAAATTTGTGAAGTTTGATTGTAGCTATGTGAAACCTTAAAAGAAAAAATATTTTCGATGTATGTCTACCATAAATGCCAAGCCACAAATGAAGCTTATAGAATTAAATTTTCAAATTTTATTTCAAATATTCTTCTTATAACAAAAGACAACTTATGGTAGTATTTACTAACGAAAACACTATCACCACACTTCACCACAGTTCTGGACGTGTACAATCGCATCTGAAAAGAAAGATGTGCACACTGAAAACTTCATAAGTCGTATAATAAACTCTATTGCAGTAATTATAAGATGTTGTATTTTGTAAGTCTTAAATGGATTATTAATAACCTCCTCCTTTTTTGAAGTCGGTTAAAAATACCACAAATCGCATATCTACGAGATTCCAAGAATGTTTTCTGTCTGTAGTTCAATAAAAGTATCAAATATGTTAGAGAAAATAATATGCGAAGAAGGAAAATGGCTCAGAAATATTGTCCGAAAATAATATTCAGTATTTTTAAACAGACCACTTTAAAACATTGACTTAATTATTTATTCAGTACCTAAGGGACATAAGGATCCTAAATAATCCCTTATTTTGCCCCAATAATCCCCAGAAATAACACTAAGCCAAGAAAAATATTAAAGCGGAAAAGTATTCTAACTAGAAGAAAAATGTTGTTTGACCAATATCTTATTAGGTATTATCCCTGACAACATATTTGTATTGCAGCGTCGTCTAGCGCGGGCTAGTTCATCGTCCCTTATTTTGCCCCAATAAACCCCAGAAATAACACTAAGCTAAGAAAAATAAGGAACCAGGAAATGTATTTTAAGTAGAACGAAAATCTTGTTTGACCAATATCTTATTGGGTATTATCCCTGATTAGATATTTGTATCGCAGCGCCATCTAGCACGGGGTAGTTAAAGCATGCTACAGTAATTGTCATGGGCTATCTGCTGTTTATAGATTTTCATCACAAGAGGGCGTTGTTGAGAAAGTGTAGAGTGAAAGGACAGAAATTTAACTAGTTTGTACATAAAAACAACTAACATAGCAAAAGTTGCATTTGTTGTCCGATTTTTTATTTATTTATTAAGATGTCATTTGCATCTTAAAAATGATTCTGCTCTTAGCAATTGGAGAAATGTGCCGCTCAGACGATAGCACATCAATCACTGAACTGAAAAGCAGCGTAATGGCTCCTCACTGCTGCCGTGACATTAAGCTGAGTGGCTAAAAATCAAGTTGCGGATTTGTTGTTTTATTTTTAAAGATATTTTTTTGTGTTTTGTAATATTATATCTGCAGCACCTAAATAAACGTTTTTTAATTGACTCCAATCATAATGTAGCGGATCTCTCAAAGTTTCTGTTTATGTAAAATAAAGTAGTTTCTGCGGTTAGATACTTATTTTAACGTAGGAGAATAAAGCCAATAGAAGCAACCTGTTTAATCCACAAAATCTATTTTAAGTGTTTGAGTTTATCATTATCACCAGCCTATATACCTTCGTCCCACTGCTGAAACGAAAGAAATACACAAGGAGTTTGGCCATAACACCACCACGCTTTGATCCAATGCGGGAGCAACAACCGGGGCCAGTGCCTTAACTGCCTCAAACAAAAACCGCTAACGAGCTCATTATGGCAAAACTTGCTTGTTTTAGTTTGTTTATTTCATCTCAAAGTAAGATGTTCTAAACAGGAGCCACTTTATTGCGTGGGTGAGTGCGGTGGTTCTTTTCAACCCCCCAAAAATTGGCGGTGTTATAACTTTGACGTGTTCATCTGTGGCATCGTAGCGACTAAGCGCATGGACTGATTTTGATTATTTTTTTTTGCTGACGTAATGAAGATGGTTCTGAACTTTAATCTATGAGGATCTGTTCAGGCGTTTTATGACTATCAGCTCATGTTCTACTTCATCAGCCAAGATACGTCCCTCTGCTGGGCACAGGCCTTCCTACATGGGAGAAACATACGACGAGATTGGGCCATAACCACCACCACGCTGACCCAATATGGGTTGTTGGGTTAAAGCGGTTGCAGTAACAGCCGCGACCAATGGCTCAACGTGCCTTCCGAAGCACGGAGGAGCTCGAGATTATAAATTTGATTGACCCATCCCGGGACCGACCATGGCGAAAAGTTGCTTTGTTTTCGTAATCGAAACCAGAACGCTCAAACTACTACGCCACCCAGCTCCTCATGTTCTACTTGATAAAAGGCATTTAAGTCTTTAAACTTTTAGTCCATTAAAATAAGGAGGTTTTAATTTACTTTCATTGGATTTGATTAAGTTGCCTGGACGAAATGTATGGTCACTAATATTAAGACTGCGTAATGTATTCTTAATAAAATTATTTTGTTGTGTTAGGTATCTGTTGTAATATGTCCTTGTTAATATGTCCTTGTTTAACAAAGCGTAGTTAATTTATTGATTGATTGAATTGTACATCTTTGCATATACTATTTTGGAAAATAAATTATGACTTTCTTTTTTATTTACTATTAATATCGCTACGCTATCGATTAGTTATCTTTAAACCTCTCGTATCAGATTCCCACAACATTTGTTATTGTGGTAAAGTCACAATGTCCACGCTCGGTGACTTTGTCATGGGGCTCAGATTTAAATCGTGCCGCTAAAGGCATGGGTGTGGCGTAACAGATGTGTGTATAGGCTTAGAAAAAATAGCTGTGAATTATATTTGTGTTGCCCTTTGTGTAATTGATACTGCGCGTGTGGAACATTCTCATCATTTTATTCTATAATAGTACTAAGCTTTGTCCTATCTCAAGATTTAATCTATCTCGACGCCAAATTTCATCTAAAGCTGTGTATTAGTGACCGACAGACATAATTACGTACTTTCGCAGTTCTGATATTGTGTGAATATATGGGTATTGTAATTATAATTTTAAGAATATGTAATCAATGCTGCGCGATGTTTCTGTTTTCGTAATACCTATTAGGTTTTGAAGTATGAAATTGACGTTTTGTATGATTGTGAAAGCGTTATGTTTAGTACAAACTGGATTTGCCACACATTGTTCGTTGTATTGAATTTGAAATTTACCAATTTTTTGTAATTTTGTGGATAATTTAGGACATTCACTGCTAAGTAAATGCAATGTAAAAAAATCTAAATATTGAAACCGGCTACATAGGTATTTTAACAGCTCAAATTGACCCTCATTATAGACTAATAAATTTTATCAAAAATTAATAATTGTATTTGTAAAATCCTGATGCTTGTATACTTCCCTTTGTATATTAACTGTTATGTTTTAGGTAGACGTTCATTTTCAATGATTTGGAAAAATATGGCATTGAAAAAAACGGCTATTACATATTTAAAGACCTACCTATTATTTTCTTATTGATCTGTCGATGTATTTATTATAACTGCATCTTATTGCGGCTTTGGGTTAGGCTAAACTGTAACTAAATACGGAGTAAGTCATTATTTTTGTTTCCGATTGACACGTGACATAGAAAAAAGAACTGAAGCCGACTCTATTATGTACAATCATATTACATAATAATTTGTATTGTAGATATGAACAGTAAGATCTATAAGAAAAAATGCAATAAGATGCAGTTTTAAAGTCAATCGAAAACGACAGATCAATACGAAAACGATGGGGCTAATAAACGTTGAGGTTAACGGTAAATTAAAGTACGTAATTTGTACTGAATAAAATAGTAAGAAAACGCATGAAGCTGAAATAAAGAAAACTATTTTAATTTGTATTTTTGTTAAGAATAAGAGAAAATGTTCAATAAAGTAATTTAAAACCTGTTTTAAAAAAAACTATTTTAGTCATAAACAACAGAGTCTGCGCCGTGAAATTTTTCCTTACAATCTGATTTACTTTTTGTTTAATAATGGAAAGACAAAATCAATCACTTATATTTTAACAGTGTTGTCCGTAAGAACCTTTCTGTTAAGATGTCACTTTCACCCAAAGTCAAGCTGGGATCTCAATTAAAACGTTCTCCGATTCGTCACGCTGTATCGCCCCGTCACACGATTAGCCAAAGTCAAAATTTCAATTACGCACCACGGTACAAAGTTGCTTCTGCCGGAAAATTTGCCGAGTCATTGAAATATCAACTGAATGTGGCAGAAAATAGAGACGTTATGAAAGTTATTAGCAGTAAAGATAAACGTGTTAGGATGAGTACTTAGTATAGATGACAATGTTGAAAAGATCGTGAGTACATTAGCTTTTGTGCGACGAATTACAAAGGATAGCTACGACTATGCACGTCAACAGGACACTATGGGATGATATTTTGTACAGAGATCGGTTCAAGTCGATAACCAATCTTATTTTCAAGGCAGCAAGGTTCAGAACAGTAATCTTGTTAAAGTTGTCAAAAGATACAATGAAATCAATGGGCAACTTTTTCCTATTGCGTTTGCTAAATTGGGTTAGGATTTTAAAAGCATTATGTCGGCTTAAATATTTGACTCTCGGGTCGAGAGCGCTGTTTACGGCTTTTTGTTTGTAATCCGATTAGATTTGTTTGTTATTGTTTTGTTGTTGTAATAGAGATTGACACTTCACGTGGGATGAATAACCGATGCTAAGAACAGGTGTAGACTGTTAAATATGTCATTGATTTGGGCGTTGCTTTTCGTGAACCCATTGTGTTAGCAAAATGCAAGATCTCTATAGTAACGGAACTATTATTAAACTTAAGTATTTATTATATTATTGCTTAAGAATTGTGCAGAATAAGTAATATCAATTATGTTTAGAAATATATTTAAACCAGAAAAAAATTCATGTAGCTACTCATACGAGAACCGACCCCTCAAAATTTCACAATCTGACCATCTGAGCTGGGTTCGGTTCCCGCCCGAGGACATGTATTTATTCTGGTTCAAATAAATTTCTAAACATAATTGATATTACATATTCTGCACAATTCTTAGGCAATAAAATCCATAAATATTTATATACCTTATTTTTTGCATTGGTGCTATAAAGTTATTATGCATACATTTTAAGAGTATTCACAATGTCACAATGTTCTATTTTTTTTGATATGACAAGAGTGGTATACAATTGTACGCGGTCCACCTGAAGGTATGCAGTTACCGTAGCCTACAGACGCTCGTAGCACCTTGGGCACTACTCTCGCGTTGTTACTGTAGCCTACAGATGCTCGTAGCACCTTGGGCACTACTCACGCGTTGTTACTGTAGCCTACAGACGCTCGTAGCATCTTGGGCTCTACTCACGCGTTGTTACTGTAACCTACAGACGCTCGTAGCACCTTGGGCACTACTCTCGCGTTGTTACTGTAGCCTACAGACGCTAGTAGCACCTTGGGCACTACTCACGCGTTGTTACTGTAGCCTACAGACGCTCGTAGCACCTTGGGCACTACTCACGCGTTGTTACTGTAGCCTACAGACGCTCGTAGCATTTTGGGCTCTATACACGCGTATATAGAGCGAGCCTACAGACGCTCGTAGCACTTTGGGCACTACTCACGCGTTGTTACTGTAGCCTACAGATGCTCGTAGCACCTTGGGCACTACTCACGCGTTGTTACTGTAGCCTACAGATGCTCGTAGCACCTTGGGCACTACTCACGCGTTGTTACTGTAGCCTACAGACGCTCGTAGCACCTTGGGCACTACTCACGCGTTGTTACTGTAACCTACAGACGCTCGTAGCACCTTGGGCACTACTCTCGCGTTGTTACTGTAGCCTACAGACGCTAGTAGCACCTTGGGCACTACTCACGCGTTGTTACTGTAGCCTACAGACGCTCGTAGCACCTTGGGCACTACTCACGCGTTGTTACTGTAGCCTACAGACGCTCGTAGCATTTTGGGCTCTATACACGCGTATATAGAGCGAGCCTACAGACGCTCGTAGCACCTTGGGCACTACTCACGCGTTGTTACTGTAGCCTACAGATGCTCGTAGCACCTTGGGCACTACTCACGCGTTGTTACTGTAGCCTACAGACGCTCGTAGCACCTTGGGCACTACTCACGCGTTGTTACTGTAACCTACAGACCCCCGTAGCTCCTTGGGCGCCACTCACGCACTGCTTGCCCTGTACAGCATAGGAGACGAGTTCCTCTACTCCCAACAAGACGCTTTTTCAACGAGCCCTAGCGACCTAACTCACCGCAGGAACACAAATACAAGTTCTTCTATAAGGTGGAGGACTACCCCAGTCGGGCGCTCACTACATTCGAGTGGTAAGTGTCTATACGGTAACGCTACTGAATTTTTACAATATATGCAAAATCCATATTAGTACCTATGCGAAATGTTTGTCTGTCTGTAATGTCCAAATTTACGTTTGCTTAACAATGTTGTATTGTCTGTCTGTCTGACATGTATGAATATACACCGGTTCAAAAAAGAACATTGCGTAGTTTTTGAACCTTAGCTCTGCACATTACTTAGCAAACAATACTAATGCATGATATTGTGCTGAATGAAAAGTACTGTAAGAAGAAGCATGTAACATAATGTAAAAAAAACCCTACACTCATACCTATTATCTCGAACGAAGTGAACATTTTTAAGAAATTGTGTTACGAAAACTAGATAACGCAGAAATATTGATAATAGTATGTGTAAATTAAAATAATTCACCAACTTGACGATATAACGTAAAGGCAATAAGGTCATTGTCATTAAAAATGAATTCTGTGACTAGGTACTGTACGTAACTGAAAACCGTGATTTATTCGGCGTCGACAGCTCACGAAGACACAGAACAGAACAATATGTGGTGATATGAATAGTTCCTTGACATTATTAGATCATGTTTTTATGTTTTCGCTTGACTTAAAAATAACAGGAGATTACAAAGCCACTTTTCAATCGGCCAAGCCCCGTCTGAACTACAAGACGCCGCTTTCAAGTGGCAGATCTCAAAATACTAATAAAACTTATAATATTTTGGCCCGTGTCTGTTTTTTCGCGGCAGATGTTCAAGTCAAAGGGAGTTAAGGTATTGTCCTGCGACCGCATGTGTCGCTCGTCGCCTAAAATCATTTATATTTATTAAAATATGGCTTTCCTACTGCTATCTGTATATGATGCCAATGTTAAGCTAAGTGTGAGTTGGATTATAATAAAATTCATAGATTCAGCACAAGAACATAGTAGTAATAGGGAATATGCATGAAAAAAAAATACATTTATAAAGAAATACGTGAATATAGGTACTACTCCTGACGACAGAAATAGATAGATTTTGGCCAAAAAATACCCGAGATATTCGAATTAGAAATTACAGTATTTCAGTCTCTTTCCAAAACAACTTCATAAATGAAATATGTATGTGATGGCAAAGTTTATATCGGATCTCCTTGTCTAACAATCAACTTTTTGTTCAACTTACAATACCATAATATTCATAATAACACAATATTTATTCAATGTTGTATTCGAACTGCATTTTATATAAGTGTGCTTTGTACAATACGTATTTGGTTTATTATAAGTATCTGAGTGTATTGTTGGTTCAGTTTCGGTCAATAGCATCATCGATCGAAATTCGATTCGATATGAAGCCACTTCAGGAATACACGACAAGTATCATGATGAAATAACTTCTTATACAACTTTGTACACAGCATTATGAATATTTAAAAACGTGAAAAAGGCCATTAAAAACGTTAAAAGTTTTGGCATTGCCACTTAAAATCATTTATTGGCTTCTTCATTACTGAAATAAGATTTTGTTTGACTGATAATGTCTACAGGGCGAACTATACGAATATGATTAAGGTTTTCAGAAGTCAGTACACTCTCAGTTGGCAAATAGTATTTCTCTAAGCAACTCTAAGTTACTATATATAAAAAGCTTCTATAATTACGTGTTCTGTTCTCGTTTGAGTAAGCTTAAGTGTATTTCAAAATGTAATTTACTCATCCAAAATCTCTTAGGGCATATACTTTTTTTTATACAACTAGATGACAATTAAAGTAATTTGAATTTATTTACCCTAATTTAATTTAATTTAGTTTTGATTTAATGTTTCACATAATGTAAAATATATGACCATAGTGTTGTCTTAAATGAATTCTATTCTATTATAGGAGCTTCTACATTAACATAGACAGAATTGGATGACACTTTCAACTTAAAATTTCCCTTGAACAAACTCAGCGATAGTCCCCACCCTGTCACCAAGCCCCCGCGGTCAGCCCCATGGTAAATTTCCGCGTCACTAAACATGCTTGGGGTATTATTTGTTCGCTCTTATGTACCCATAAAGTATGAGGTAGATCTGCGCGGTGACGAGCAACGCAGATGGCAACATTTTGCAATCAGAGTTTTGACATAACGTTAGGCAAAGAGTATGTAAAAGTTGATGAAAAATCCAATGTAAAATTAATATAGGTACTTCGATTTTTTTAAGAGTTTATTTCCGCGATACAATCAACATCTGTAACTATGAAAAACTGTACATACGAAACTTGTATGTACATTACATAGTTACAACATGAAACTAAATACAAAGCCACGGCAAGTTTGCTTGGATTCAGTTGGACCGACAGAGAACGTGTCTATAACGGGTTTATAAACTACTTAGTTAGTTCTTTCATTAAAGCATCAGATTCCAGACACAATTGATTTTTCAATTGTGACAGCCCTCCGGTGTGTTAACGCCGCTTAAGCCGGTTAAGGCACAAAACACGTGTTAAGTATTTCTGTCCCAAACTTCGGAAATTTTTCATATTTCATGGCTAGCATAGTTTTTATCTGAATTCAGTTTCAACTACCTACATTGTCTAGCTACAGAATCTATTCTATGTAGGTAACTGGCGTACAAAAAAGAAAGAAATCTCTGATGATAAAAGATTAGGTAGAGGACTAAATTGTCTTTTTATGAGGTAATACAGAACGCTTCTTAGGTAAATGTCCACTAAGTTAATTATGCATTACAATAATATTAGCAAAATATCATCAATTGTGAAATTCAAAAGGTCTAATTAACATATTATTAATTGAGCGGTGACATTTTAGTAATAAAAGATTAGTTTTTCATCTGATTGTGTAAGGAATAGTTTTATGTCTTAATGTATTATTAAGTTACCGAAGTATTACGGTCGCCCAGGGGCTGGGCGCGCTGAAACCGAACAAGAGAGAGAGAATCTTACCATTGAGCTCAACAGGGTGTTGAACCTCGTATCTGAATCGGGATCTAACAATCTTGTTGAGTTCAATGCTAAGAAAACACAGGTGTGCGCGTTTACAGCTAAAATGTCGCCGTTCCTTCCCCTTCCGTCTCTTCAGGGCACGACTCTTTCGGCACAGGGCTCCCTAAACTTGCTAGGCATGGAGATATGTTGCGATCTGAATTCCAGGAACTACATCGAAACCGTGATTAAAACAGCCTCACGGAAGCTCGGTGTCCTGAACAAGGTGCGTCGATTTTTCACGCCTGACCAATTATGCCTGCTGTATAAAACTCAGGTCCGGTCTTGCGTGGAATATTGCTCGCACTTGTGGGATGGCTCCGCCAAGTACCTACTCGATGCCCTGGACTTGCAGCGTCGTGCTGTCCGTATCGTAGGCGATGTAGAGGTCACGAACAACCTTGAGCCTCTGCAATTGCGTCGAGACATTGCGTCGCTTAACGCCTTCTATCGGTTATATCACGGAGAGTGCTCTGAAGAGCTATTTGACCTTATCCCACCTTCCCCCTTCCTACTCAGAAGCACGCGTGCCGGTCTTCGGAGTCATCAATTCACAGTCTCCACCTCAACATCACGTACAAAGAAATTTAGTAGCTCTTTTCTTTGTCGTACTTCCAGAACTTGGAATTCTTTGCCAGCACATGTGTTCCCTCCTTCCTATAACATGGGCTACTTCAAAAGAGGCGTGAAAAAGCACCTTTCGGGCCGGCAAGGTGGAGGCGGCTAGAGCAGTGTCTGAACTGCACTAGCTGTCTTCGCATATGGACTCTTCTTACCGCTTCACATCACGGTGGTGTTGAGTCATTTGTCGTGCTTTGTATATAAAAAAAAAGTATAAAATTAACTCGATAAGGGATGAAAGGTTAATATTTATATTGTTAACAGATCTCGCAACCATCTATGTTGCATAATCAATCATAATATATATTCATAATATCAATTTGTCCATTGACTACCGGTGAAAGGGTTGGTATGCCTTGTTACTTGATTGATCGATGGCTTTACACAAACAATGCATATTGCATTTGATGTCACACTTGTCTAATTGTGTCAAAAATGAACTTAGCATTAAAATTAAATGAATTAACTTAAACTAATAAAAAAGTTTTAGTTTACTTTTTTTACCCCGTATTTAAAATTACAAAAAGTTACATTTTAAAAATTTGTTACCTTTTTTCAAGTACAGTTTTTTTAAACTACAGTATATGCGGGTTGGCCGCATTGGGTCAGCGTGGTGGTATTATGGCCCAAACTTCTTATGTGTTTCTCCCATGTAGAAAGGCCTGTGCCCAGCAGTGGGACATATATAGGCTGGTGGTGATGATGATGAAACTAGTTTTTAGCTGAAGCACGTTTACTTATTGAAGGAAATAAATAATTATTTATATTATATCCATAGATACTAATGTTATAAATTCGAAAGTCTCTCTGTCTCTCTGACGTTTTCATTCATTCTTAAGACTTTGCTGACCCGGTTTAGATGAACTTTGTCATAGAGACAGATTTATTACCTACATCCCGGGAAATGATATATTAGAGGCTATCTTTTAGCGCAATAACTAACATACACCCGGGCGGGGCGGCCGCGGCCGGCCACTGTGTTTGAATAAGCTTTCTTAACTACCTTAGATGTCAAAATTGTAATATGCTTGACTTTACATATTTTCTTTAATATTATTAAACTGTATAAACTACATAATAATAATACCTACATGTTACGTTTTCTTCAATTTCTTCATAGAATGAAATATTAGGCATACTGTTCATTCCCACGTAGAGTCGAGTCGGGTTCGAGTATTAACTGTACGTAACTATTACCGTTTCGGAATCAACGCAAACACGATACGCTTGTAGGATAGCTTCGCTGGTATCATGCTTGTATATAAATAGGTTCCGCCACTTTTCTTTTCTCAAAGAACAAATCAAATTTTTTTGTCGGCCTCTGCATATTTTCCTATTACGCAGATACAAACCTATCCATTTCTGTGACACTATTTATATTTTCTTTAACCATTGAGCAATGTAAGTCATTTCATAACCAAACCCTGATCAAACCTTTACCTGTCAACGTCGATCACGCTTCGATGCGCGAGCGCAGCGACAAGGTGCGAAACTAACACTCGGCAAACAAACAAACAGGCAAAGAGACCGCGCCCCGCCCACGCGGTGCTTTTGGCAGTACACTCGTTTGTTATATGGGGCGAGAGGGTAGTTCTACTGAATGATTTTGATACTTGCAAAATACGTATTTGGTTTTCCGCCGGCGCCGGTCCCAATATTCTATCCACAGAGAAAGTTTCCAAAAATTTTCATGCCTAGCAATTTTTAATATTTTACTAAAAATAACAGAGGTTGCTTGGTAACTAACCTGTGGTAGGTCTATTTATCTATGTGAATAGGATATATGTTGTAGTAATTGAAATTCGAGATATTTGAAATATTCATCAAATATAGTCAACTATGTTCGCTCGATACGAAGAAATGATGATGACAGAACAATATAAATTACGTCATACTATTGACTATTGTTGTAATGTCACGTTTTCTATACATATGCTATCATCACACTTCATGACGATACGATGACAAGACATATGTTTCAGAAATTAATCGCTGTAGAACCGTCCGCCATGCCAGGTGCGCTGCTAAAACATTGATACGAAACTGACGATAACGGTACGAAAATTACAAATCTTATTTTCTTCTCGGTCTTATCTATAATTGTGGTATCGAGTAAGTTTCCACCATTAGTATTTCTTTAATTATCCTCTCCAGCAAAGATTCCGCACGGCACTCTACCCAGTCTATCGTAATAATCCTCTGCTAATGTGATGTAATCTCCAGTTAAAAAAAATACTGTCTAAATATGTTGCATAAGTATCTGGAGCGACAGTATTTCCAAGTACTAAATGAGAACAATGACACTAAGTAAATAGATAAACATAAAATATCACCACAAGTATCAAGGCACCTTATCCTGACTGTACTAAAGTTACCGAACTCTAGATTGATTTTGCAATAAACTAAATAACAAACAGAGTCGGCAGCCACAGAGGTGCGACACAATAGACTCTTCTCTTTGTCGGCTCATAACATAGACATCTCAATTGAAACCATAGACATGACACTTTAGATATGAGATACCGGTAATAGTGATAAAAATAGTATGTCATAATCTGTTTGCTTTATAAAGAAAATATACATCGCTTTTATTTTGCTCGCCGGCTAGTATAGTGTTAAGACAACCTTCTCTACTAAGTTAGAGGCCCCCCGTTCGATTCCCGTTAAGGGCAGATGGTTGTGGAGTCTTGAGTCATTGTTACACTAAATCATAGAGCATTGTTTGTGTTCACTTTGGTATTTTTTAAAATTTATATACATATGGCCGTCTACAGCTCCGCCCCTGTGCATCAAAGAGAAAAAGTCACGTTTTGTGCATGTTGGTTATCGAGCCAAAAAGTTGCCATATCCTTTCTCCATGTCAAATTTAATCTAAATCGGTTCAGCATAAAGGCTGAAAAGGATTGTGTATATGCGTTTTAAGTGTACGTGCATAGTCAAATTAAATATATTGATTGTTTTATATAGACAAAATAAAGAAATGGCCTTAAAATAGACAAAATCTTTCACGTGTTCCTTGGTGGACAAATAAAATGTAATCACTGCGCCAAAGATAATACGCTATCACACACTGCTTAAAAAAACAAAAAAAAACACTTATTTATTGAAATTTTAGTTCTCTATTTGAGAAATATCATAGGTATTCAGCCAGCACACTATTTTTAAAAACATAGGTATGCAAACTCTTTGCTGTTACATAGAAATTTACAGCCAATAATCCCTGAAAGTGTTCGTAATGCCTGCGAATATAACAACCAAACCTTATCTACAAGCTCAGAGCGTTCTCAAATAGTTCATGTTGTTTCGAAAGTTCTTATTATAAATGGTTGATTTATCATTATAGTATAGTGAACTTATGGTGTTATGTTTACAATTCCTAACAAAAAAATGTTATAAAAAAACAACAACGGTATCTCAAGTAATGTTAATAAAAAAAATTAACTACTAATGTTGATTAAAAATGTAATTTTATTGTACAGTCGGCAGCACATCAAGCGTAACAGTATATATAACCCTAGTAAACGCTATGTATAGCTATTAGAAAGAAAGCACACCCTCTTCGCTATTGGTTCAACTTCAACCATCTTTTAGAATTTGACCAATAGCAGAGCTTGTCAGAATGCTTCGAGCGTTGATTGGTTAAAATTGGTCGAATTGTTTGAGCTAACGCTATTTGTACGCAGAGTTTAGTCTAATTTCTATGACATCACATTTTTTAAGTATGAAGTTGGGGCTCAAGTTTAGAAGTTTTTTTTTTTGTATCTGTGGTATTTAAAAGTTGAGTATAGAAAAATCTCGTCCATTTTGTATTGAGACCTAAATTGTATGGGGCGACCTAATATTAAGGGTTCAAACTATTGAATACGAAATCACAAAATCAACTTTGACTGCTTGTCTATTTTATTTGTAGATAAATGTTAGTTTCGTTGAAAAAAATACCCAAGTAAAGTAATATACGAAATGGCCACGCACTTGAATGGAATAAAAATAAAATAGTAGCACTACACAAATAGGTAGATAATATGAAAATCCGACCGAATATCGGTAAGTTAAAACGCCTACTTTTGTTCTTAAGAGAACAGGGACATACCAACCTATATTTTAAATAAACTGCGCTTTTCTTCGTGTTTTTGAATGTAAACATTCAAATGAACGCCATATAAGTGTATGAAAGTATTTTGCTTCATTTATTTTTTACCTATATGTATACGAAACAGGTTTTGGTCAATGTCATTTGATTTTCTTCAACTTCTAAGTTTCTAACAAAATGAAAAGTATTTGGTTAGGTTAGGAGACTTCCTTTTTATACAAATTAACCTAGCAAGGTTACTTAGGTTACTTAGTTTGATTATTTGGTATACATAAACCAACTAATCATATTTGTAAAATGATTCCAGCTACTATTGTTTTGTAATTAAAAACATCTTTATATTAAGTAGCTGAAAGACTCAATCCAGTTCATTTATGAACAGGTTAATAAAACAAATATTACTTTGCAGGTGGCGGGCAGACCATATATTTTTGGTTTTTAAATATGAGATGAAGATCCAGGCTGTTTAAGAGGCTACAAGATAGTGTGTTGATGTGTGGTGTATTTGTTCACATAATTCTTGTTATTAGTGAATTCTATACCTATTTCTGTGAAATAACTAAGTAGGTAACCACAAACCAGACAAGAGATATTCTATTGTTGAGTGGATGCCAGTGTTAATATTTATGGAATTTTATTAGATATTAACCCATCAAGCATGATATTCCAGACAATTGATTCTTCCATTGTCATCGCCCCCGGTGGTATATCGCCGCTTGACAGATATTAAAAGCTACAGACATAAATATTTTTTTTACAAAAAGTATATAAATTACCACCACATAGAGGTTAGAGTAAGTTTCAGTTTATAATTTTATGACTGACTTCGAAAAAAAATGTAAGGTTATTGAAGATATTTTTTTTTAGATACTTAGTTCAACATTTTGGCTTAGCAATAGTGAGCACTTTAAATCAATACATAAGCAACCAGAGACATAATTACATTAGTTTTTGTTTCCTGGAGTGATAAGATCAACAGGGCCTGGTAAAAATACTAATAACACCACCACATTACAAAGTAGGTTAGGAAGAGTTGTCCCTATAGGTTCCTTTACCTAGCTCTGCCTGGACAACTGTAATATTCACACGTGCATAATTGTTCAGCAACTGCAGTTTTCCAAGTTCCTACATGATATTAGTGTAACTGTCATGACCTGTAAATTCAAATGCTTACCAGTAACAGTAATAGTAATAGTAATAATTGGATAGCCATCCAATTATCTATGTGATTTTTATGATAAGAAATTGATATAATTTCAAAGAGCAATGGTGTTAATTCACCCAAATCATTATTTTCTTAGCCCAAATTATAATAAAATATAGTTTTTAAACCTAACAGTCTTCTAACATATTTTCTCCTATTACTATTGTTGTTTATTATTATTTAAATTCAAGATGAAAAACCTTACTTCTCATTGCAATGGTTATTTGATTTAGAATGGTGTTCAAAATTTAATAATACATCTTAGGCAATTTTATAGGTTAGGTAGTAATATTTCTCACATCATAGGAATGGTTTTTCTATACCTGTCAAGTATCAGATTCCAGACACAACTGATTTTTCAATTGTTGTAGCCATCCAGAGGGATAATGCCGTTTGACAGATTAATAAATTACTAGCATAAAACAAAAAAATGTTTAACTCTACTAGTAAAAGAGAGATTTCTAAAAGTTATTTTGGATTTCATTAAATAATTATAGAAAAGAATAAGGGAGGAAAATTGGTGCTAAAAATACTAATATCTACCTACCTACCTACTTAACTGCATATTGTTATAATTAATTCCATTGAAATATTAGGCACCTAAGTTATTCATAAAATTACCCTAGGCCTACAGATTACTTTTTATTTTTTATAGCCCCCGACCCTAAAAGAGGGGTGTTTTATGTGTCTGTCTTTGTATCTGTAAGTTTGTCTGTGCCATTGTCAGCCATGCAATTTTTTTTGTTAGAAAGGTAATGTGGTTGAGATGGTTCTTGACTTTGAATTATGAAGATCTGTTCAGGCGTTTGATGATAATCTTTCACAGATTCGATTATTTTGAAATTTGGTGTACTCTTACTTTAGTGATATTTCAAAGACAAGGCTGAGGGTTAATTAAAATTATAATTTAATATTGTTAACTTTTAAATAAACATGTTAAATCAATTTTGACTCTTTCTTATTTCTTACACATTCCCAATTAGACCTGATTGCTCTCAAATAAAGAATTTCTTTTATCTGTCAAATCATGGATTGCAAAAACAATTGGTTTTTAGTTTTGTCCAAAAAAAAATGTATTTTTAAGTAATTTTATTGTCATGATTCAACCCTCACTTGTACTGAGGTTAAAAGAGTTTACCTCAGAGAAGTAGACCGAAGTAGCAGTTTCAGAATGTTAATGGAGTGTTTGGCTGAATAATGATGCAATTTGAATTGCAATAATACACTTATGGCTTATAAAATTACTAATCCAAATGTTTTTACATTCAAGAGACAGCACTTCCCCATTTCACCTGTAATTTCAGTTTTGTTATTACTACTTTTAGTTATTTATCTTAACACAATAATTTGACACCAGTGGCACAGATGAACTAGTAGCGACCAGTGTCTAGGAATTGTCAACAAAGCTGTTAGCTTCTTAAACTAGTCATATTAACAACCTCGCCAGAGCCTCGCCTCGTGAGGTCGCCAGAGCTCTTGGAGATATACTTATGGTAGCCTGGTACTTCAGACTGGAAATATACATTTATTAGGTGTCAATAGATGAAATGAATTAACGGACTGAAAAACTTTCTCCAGTGCTCATGGGGTGTAGCATCAGTCCGATAAGTCTACCTGTCTGTCTGTGTGTGTCGACTTAATATCTTGTTTGCACTCTTAGCTTAAAAAACTTGTATTAAAATTTGAATCCAACTTCTATTAATTCCCTACTATTATTTTATTTCAATTAATTTTAAAATCCCTACACATAATCATCATGTCAGATAAGAGATACCCACCGCTGAGCTTAAGCAATTGGGCAAGGACCTCCAAACCGATCGGTCTTGCACTGCCTACACATGAGAATAATTTTGAATCTTAAAATTACAAATCGATCCTAAGTAGGTAAGTATGATGATCTTGAAAAAGACTGAACATTTTTTGTTAGAAAAGTACCTAGGTATAATGGTGTGAAAAATGTTTCAACTAGAAAAAAATGTTCTCAGCGCTCATAGCATGGCGAACTCCCGGGAGGAGTGAATAAAAGATCTCTCTTCGTCAAAGAGAATTATATAAATAAAACACATTAATTTGTCTCATAATATGTGGACAGGTGGTGGTGGAGAGAGATTTTGTCCACGGTCCGTTCTACCTTCTACGAGTGCTCGTGGGTCCGAACCCGCGACCTTACCACTGAGCTATAGAGGATTTAACTGAATCCTATAAAGTTATTAAAGATATTCCTTAGATTTATACACAATTAATCTAAGTGATAATCTTTTGAGTTTTTTAGGAGCGTTTACTTAGATGGCCATAACTTAGACTAGTATATAACTATAAATTTTGAAATGTATTTAAACTATAATCCCCGACTTTACACAATCCTTTCACAAATCCTAACCTAACCTGAGACCATCCATAAACTCTACTAACACAAATCAAAAAGTAATGGCGAATTTGATGCCTACCTATTGATAAAAATATCATGAGCCATACCTTGGTAATTAATAATCGACCTAAAGTACCAGATATAAAGTCGAAATTCCATTGAAAACAACCGCATTGCATCATATAATATGTCGTATGGTAATTTACCTAGATAGAAAAGGGTAGCTCAAATTAAAATTGGTCTTTTTACTGTATTTAGAATCTACCCAAGTAAGTATATTAGTAAAAAACAAAGCACAAAGACCTATCTACCACATTGATCTACCATACCTATGATACCTACTTCACATAATTGAAAATTATCCAATTAAGTAAGTATTAGTTTTTTGATAGTTAGTGATTTACACCAACAAATCATTACAATTTTATACATTTACTAGTATACACAGCCATCATAGCTCACAGCCGAAATATAAAATGAAGCTACAATCATTATAATTTCAACTTTAAAGTGATGTAATAAGCTTCAAAATTGCTTGCGTCACACATCACTGGGTCTAGTAAAATACAATGAATAAATTCGAAAAGAAATTATCAACACCCGTGGTCGATAGAGTTACATGCTCGTCTTCACTCTTGGGGGAACCTGGTTCAAATCTCAGAAATTACATTTTTATGTCAATTTATTTTAACACTAAAATTCACGAAGATTTTGTGTGAGGTCTATTTTCTTCAAAATTGTTATTTCATATTCTATTCACATTTGTAGAGTAGAATGTTAGGTCTTTAAAATATTGTGAATGAGTAGTAGTTACAGGTATGATAGGAGGTGGTGAACTTTATAAATGTTTAGTAATTAGAATATAAAATTAGAAAAATTTCGACTCCTGAGGCACAAGTCGAACCGGCGACCTTTCGCAATCCGGGCGACTGCTCTGCTGACCACAGCCACCCAGGACTTGGGATATCCCTGTGAAATTCTTCTAGTCCATCTGTATTTGCGTTCATGAGCTAACGTCCACCCTACAATGTCGAAATATTCTATTTTTATTTTCTATTCTGTTTTTAATTACTTACTAAGTAATTTTTCAAACATTTATAATAATGTCAAAATCAAAAATTAAGGTTATAAATGTTTTTATTTGTTTTATTAACATTAAATAAATGTAGAAAAACAAACCTAAGTGTTTACTTAGGTTTATTTTAATTTCTCTCCATAACAATGGACCATAATAATGACCTGACAATAGAAATATATTTTTAAGTTAATAACAATGAATAAATAAGGAAGCCTGTATTTTAATAGGTATAATAATAGTTGATTGAAATAATTAAGTACGCTGAGCATTATTGATAAATAGGTAGCGTAAATAAAATATCATAACTAGCCATTATAATATGTAGAAAACTTTTTGTTTTAAATTAATGCAATGGTCTTAGCCGTACTTTAATTTTAAATCAAGTTGAAACAACGAAGCGAAGAGAGTAGGCCGCGTACGTAGCTAGCTGTAGCTATAGCTACCTATAAACCTACACATATTTAGTCGGAGGCTATAACGAAGAAATACTTTTAATAGTCGTCGCGATCACGTTCAAGGCTATCTGCGAGTATTGTAGGTATAAGAGTACTTGAGAGAGAGACGTTAGATAGAGGCGCTGAGAGACATATGTTTATCCTTTGCGCACAAATTTTCTGTGCGTTGCGCTCTAGGTTCAAGGACAAACTGTTACGCTTGACGTGCTGCCGACTGTACCTAATACATTTCTTTTTGTTAAAACCAATTTTATAAATCTCGTCAATACCTTCATATGTCCACCGACTTTAGCCATATTATGGCAAGTCGCCTTCAAAGACGCCGGCCGCCCGGGCCTGCCCCGCCCACCGCTCCATCAATGAGGACCTATCTTCACCTACAATTGTCGATTGTTGCCAAAAGAATGCCAATGACATTATAAATTAGGTTAAAAGCCGTCGGTTTTCTCTTGATGTGGCGAATTTTTGTTTGGTTTCCGCAGGTACATACTTGTACCGATAGGCGTCAAATTCCGATCACTTCATTGAAGGCTTGGTTGACATAAAAAGGCTATTAAATCCATACTACCTATCCCGTGATATAGCCAAATCTAAGGACTATAAGTTCTGTTGGACCGCCTATGGCAAGGTTTACGTCAGAAAAAACGAGCAGTCGCCGATTATCATGGTAAAGAATGAGGAGCAGGTACACTATCTCCTACGACAAGATTGACTAGATCTAGATGGAAAACCCGCTTATTGCTTATGCTTATATTGCGTTAATTCTATAATGATATTTATTTGTTATTATGTTTTACTAGTAAGCCTATCTGGCTTCCATTTGCTAATAGTCCTATGCACATATGTTCTGTGGTCCTATGTAGCTTTGATAACCTAGATTTGCCCAATTATTGTGAATTATTTTCTTTACTTAAAACCTTAAAATTGTTTTTGCTACTTTTGTTTTTGCTATTTATATTTGTAAGTATGAAGAATCATTAAAATAAAGATTACATCTTGAGAAATAAAAGGACATTACAGGCTATATTTAGTTAGCCGCGTTCGGTCACTAGTTTTTATTAAATTAAGTTGGTGGGCATAGCACCACCAACATGGCTCAATACGGGTTGGTAATTGAGAGTGTACTGACTTCTAAAAACCTTGATCATATTCGTATGATTCACCTTGTAAACATTATCAGTCAAACAAAATCTTATTTCACATAAGCACATATTTGCATAGTGATACTTAAAAAATTATGCAAATATAATAATAATCATAATAATATTCATACACTCACACCTATTATCTAGCCCACAGTATCTAATGGATAGTAGATAACGGAGAAATATTCATGATAATATGGTATATAAATAAGTATCAGAAATATACCGCAAACACCTATGCTTGTAAACAAAATAATGCTCGTACTCATCATACAAACATCTGCTCTTACTGGGATTCGAACCTGGGACCCCTGACCGAGTAGTCTGTATAGTTAGGAGTACTAACCACCAGACCAGCCGGTCGTCTAGAAATATAGAATTTAAAGTAGTTTATTTTGCCCTAACACACATAGTTTAATAATTCATCAAAAATACATAAAAGAGAAAATAAATCGCATGTGTGCAGCATCACCCGTAAGAGTCATACGCAATTATCACTTATTAGTTGTTAAAAAAACAAAGCGTAACTTAAAAATATTCCTACATTCATAAATAGTAGGTAATTTCATATAAATCTGGTAATTAGTGAAATAGTTTTTCTAAATTTAACAAACTAATTTTAGAAAAAAAGACTTTAAAATAGTCCGTTTACTTATAAAACGAAACAGGGAATGCCTCCTCATCTTTGTTTTTTTTTTCAAGAAAAAAATATTTTAATTAATGTTTTGATTTTTGTAAGTACTTTATTGATTAGACTCTGACATAATTAAAAACCAGAAGAACAGCTATGCGATTCTCTTAACTCACCGGGCTTGAATTCGTGGCTGTCGGCAGCGCTCTCATACCTTTTGACAATTGTTTTAAGTTAAGCTTATGTATGCTTTTTATATAAACAGGTGCTATCGGACTACACCAGTCTATATGAGCTTGTTTTTAAAGGTGGTATCGTTTGTTTTGATTTGGTATTGCAGTTATGCAATTAGTTTAGTTATGATGGCAACCATTGGTGACACTAGCGGTCCGATGACGAGCACGGCATGAGCCAGAACTAAAAAGTTGTTTATTTTATAACTTTATGTAAAAGTCAATCAAATATTGAATGAAGTCATTGCGATACGTTTAAAACACAAAACAAACGAAATAGAAAAATATCGTATATCTAAAACAGCGACAAACATACACAGCCAAGAGATCGCACGTAGAGATTTATATACGCTTAAGCGCAGGCCACACTGCCAGCGAGCGGCCGAGCGAGCTAGTCGGGCGAGCATCGTTTCACCTCTTTTCATACTTTGGTTCACACCGGTTTGGTTTCAACTTTGTAGTTCGTACAAAGTTAAGCTACGTTAGCGATGCGAACAAAGAGAACGAAATATCTAACGATTCCAGCGAAGGTACTCGTTCACCTCGTTAGGCACGCCGGTTCGCTAGCTCGCTCGCCCGCCAGCCCGCTAGCCCGGTTAGTTCACCCGTCCTCCCCGTTTCGACTATGTTTTTCGGACTAGTCGACGCTTGTCTTTCGAATAGCTTCGCCCGCCTGCCTAGCTCACTCGCCCACTCGCTGGCCCATTCGTAGTTTTTGGTGTGAACCCCATAGTTAAGCTCGCCAATATTCCGCGTAGTTTGTTTGTATAGTTTCCTTCTCTCGCTTCGCCCGCCCACCTAGCTCGCTCGCCCGCTCGCTGGCGGTGTGGCCTGCGCTTTAGGCACAGCGTTGTGCTCAAACGTCAAAATCAATGATGGCTCGTCTTCTCAGTCCTCAAGCTTGATGTCGAATATTTATTGAGTCACACTTCAGTCACAATTCTCATTAAAATATTTAATATCGCGGGGTAGCCCCCTAAATACATATTAGAGAGTTTTCTGTACTTAGCCGCAAGTCATGCATTTTTTATCGGAAAACTTGCCGCCAACTATTATTATTCCCCCTCAGCGTTTGCGGTTTGCCCATATGAAACTGGATTGTCACAATCAACCGCTGTCATTACAGCGGGAATCGAACCCCAGCCTACAGGGAGGAGTTACGATGACGGGAGACCGAGGGGCGCCAAATTAGGGTTACGGTATATATTATTATTAGATTTTTTAATTTATTAGTGAGTAGTAGGAAATCATTTATGGTAAATCATACTGTCCGCAGCCGGAACCTCCTACAAAATTATAATATTTACTTCAAATTTTTGTTTTTGGTATCTTATATTGATTTTTTATAAGTCAAAGAGGTTTTTCTTTTCCACTTTCTTTTGCTTTTGTCCAGGTCAGAGATCCCCGATTCAAGTCCCGATAAGTTTGTCTGATGATCAAGGACATTTATGATAAATTATATCTGCTGTCGGCAGCCCGCTCTAGCGCCCGCATCTTCTACAAAATTAATTAATACTGCATAAATCACGTGACTTCAATCTCTTATTACTTTATTCTTAACTGTCACTAAATAATAAATAAAGTAATTATTACTTATTCTAACATACATAAAAATAGCTCCTGAGGATGCTCAATTTGTTAAGCCGTGTACGACTCCCACCAGGAGCATAATAGGGTAGTTTTAAACTTTTTTTACATATATAAATAAATAGTATGTCAATTGTTGATATTGTAGAAGCAGTATATCTGCAATCAATAGTTTTGTTAGATATAGCGATTCGTTTCAGGAGCGGCTACAATAGTTCTCCAAAAACACTGTAAAGAAAATGTTGTGGAATTGTGACGTCACACCTTACTAGTGGCCACCGAATACGTATGCGTTTACACTTATTGGCTGTTATATTTGTATTGTTGTTATATTTATTATGAGCAAGCTAATAGTAGGCACAAACGTTTTTTAAATTTTGTAATATTTATTTCGCCATTTTTTGAATTTCCTAGCCACATAAGTTTGACACCATATAAAAAAATAGGTACTTTGCAAAGCATTTTTTAGTTACTACTTATGTGATACTTTGTTTTACTCTTATTTTCGAAGTGTGTGCCTTGACAAGTTAACTTCGATTAGAAAATTGAAATTAGCGTAAAAAAAAGTACCCTACGTGCAGTTTGTTTTAAGAAATTAACTTTAGGTATTACTTATTTATTTACACCTAATACTTACTTATACCTTACAAATGGTGGACTTAACGCCTACTCGTAACACTGTTTAAAGAATAAGATAAATTATTAATTTCAAATTAAATTAATGCTCATTCGTATAATTGTGAACTCCTTCCGCAGAAAATAGACCTTTTAAGCAAACACTTATCTTGATATGTTTATAATTTATTTCACCAAAATTAAATACAGTTTCAATTGTACAATAGTTATGAATGAAGCCACAAGTCCACAGGGTCCACGGCGTCATCTCGTCTGGTCCTCCGTGAATGGCGACTATGGGCTACACACAATAGCTCCGCGGGCATGTTAAATTTATGGGTGTCGTTGTTCTTCACGCTGGTTATGAGGTTCGCGATCATTCGAGGACCACACAGACGTCGCGAAACTTGTTATAGAGGGTGCTCGGTTATAATAAACTCAAAGTCAAACTCAAAATATTCTATTGTATCATGTGGTACAAAAGGTGTTACATAAAATAGATTCCAACATGACCCTGTAAGGGCACTACAATAATAATACAATGCGAAATCCGATATTCCTAGCCGCTTTAATCTATCGACAATTAAATATTTAATATTAAAACCTTCATTTTCCTCGAAATTCATCGTAAAACTCCTGCATACTATAAAAAGCTTTACCTATCAAATAGTTTTTAATCCTATTTAAAATAAATTGAAATTTTCTTCAGCCGTTATGTTTTTGGTAGTCGATTATAAACTTTTATTGCACTTACATGGGGACCCGAACTATGTATTTTAAGATTAGATGTGGGTAATGCAATGCAAATCTATTTTGAGGTTATAGATTTATAGATATTTAATAAGATAAGGTTTTATATTGCAAAGAAATAAATAATTGTAAGCGTAATGATTAAGCTCCGGAATTGGAAATGCAGTTCAGTAACATACCACTGCACTAATACCAACTGATCCGTTTTTAGTCCGGATTCCCATCACAACGCATCCAGACACAGGCTTTGGAATTAAAGGAAATGGTAATGTTTTGGGCCGGCTCATGAGCACCATTTCAGATTGTAGACAATACTGAATAAAATGGTTTCTATTAAATAACACAAAACTCTTTAGGTGAATTCAGCAAAAAATAACGATATAAAATAAGTTTTTATTTAGTTTATTATCTTGAGGTTTGTCTACAATGCCGCGAACAATCAACAATAGGCTGTCATAATAGCCAATAAACATAATAGCCAGAAAACGATACCTTTTGACAGTCAAAATCATAAAAAATTTCAAGCTACACAAAACAAAACAATCCTACTTACACTTAATACAGAAATCATAACCAGTAGTACAGAAACCAAACCAGTACAGCATAAAGCATATAAGTACTGTAAGATTTGTAAGTAGTCGCCCAGGGGCTGGGCGCGTTGAAACCGAGAGGGAGAGAATGTATCTTACCGTTGAGCTCAATCTCAGGGTATTATCAATTCTGTCTCCGCCTCAACATCACGCACATATGTTCCCTCCTTCCTATAACATGAGTCTTTCAAAAGAGGCGTGAAGAGGTACCTTATGGGCCGGCAAGGTGGAGGCGGCTAGAACAGTGTGTTTCAAGCTGCACTAGCTGTCTCCGCATATGGACTCTTCTTACCGATTCACATCAGGTGGTGTGACGTCATTTGTCGTGCTTTGTATCAAAAACAAGTGCCCATAATTTCACAGTTTATAGCCACAATAACGCTGTTAAAAAGTGGTCATTAATGTCATATTGACATTTATTAAAATTGTCATTCTGTATTTTCAACCGTAAATGTTTTGGGTGCATTTTTTGATTTTTGGATTTGTCTTTCCCTGGCTATGAAGAACTACAACGACAATATTCTAGGTAAAGTCGTAAAAAACAGACGTTGACGTTTCGTTTTCTTCAAAATGACGACCACTGTGATGTTTTTCAGCAAATTAAAATATTTTTTTACCGCTCCTAGGTACTATTCTTATGGAAATTATAAGGTAAGATGGATTCTTCGAAAAATAACGGTACGGATAAAGGTGCTCATCAGCTGGCCCATATCCCATAGAAACCCTACTAAACCCTCCTTTGAGAGAAATTTACACTTTTTCGTATTTTTCCAATAAAATTTTGAGCCATGGTTAGCACTCCCACTTTACAGAAGAATGCAGCTAGCTAACACAATTTTGTAGTGTTTTGTCCCTGTGGTGGGTACGGTCGCCAGGACTCATTAAGAAAGCTTTACATTGGAAGCAGAGGGATTCGTCTTCTTTGCTGTCAACGTCAATGTCAATGTCCTCAGGCAAACAAACATTTAAAACAACAATAAAACATCCAACAATTCATTATAAAATGTTCATTAAAAAAATCTCTTTATTTTTCAGGATGACGTGTGAGTGCTACGTAATTAATACGGTAATCCTTGCATAGAATAAAAATAATTTAATTAAGTAAACGTTTAGGAGGGCTCCTAAAGGTTTGCTTAATTAAAATATATTTTATATCATAACCGTGCAATGCCCAATGACGTTAAACGTTAATATCATGAAGAACTGAATAGTTAAATAATAATCATTAGCATTAACAGAGAAATTCACGAAAAATACATAAGTTTTAGTCACTGGCACTAAAATTAATAAATAAAATAACGTATTTTTCGTTCACAAGGATATTTTCAAACACCCTCGCTACTCGCTGCGCTCACTAATACTTTTCTAAGTCCCATTCAGTGGCTCAGTTCATTGACAGCCGTTGTAATTGACCACTAGAACGTAACAAAAAACTGGGCCACAGATTAAAAAAAGTTATCGGTATAAAGTTGTCACGCTCTTCAAAAAATCTCTTAAGGTGAATTTACGGAGACTCACTCGAACTTTTGTTGGCAAAAGATTTATATGAATTTTATATAGAAATTAAGTTATTATTATGTAAGGCCACAGAGTTTATCGGCCCGAGATTTATGAATGAATTGTCGATATTGTTGTCCGAATGTCCAAGTCATATTCTTAATTGTAATATAATTTTTACAAAAAAAGGTTGGAATTTACTAAACACTTTTGGTTAGACCTCTAAAAATACCATACCGTCACATTACCAGCCTATATACGTCCTACAGCTGGGCCCTGGCCCTTTTTTATAATTTAACTAGATGACAAACAAGCTGACGGCCCACCTGGTGGTAAGCGGTTACCGCCGCCTGTAGACACCTGCAATAACAAGGAAAAATCACTTAATATTGCAGGCACGTTGTCATCCTGAGGCCTAACATGAAATGCCGTCCATACCCAGTAATTACACTGGCTACCTTTCCCTTCAATCCGAAACGCAGCGAACTGTTTCACGGCTGATATAAGATAGGCGTTGGTACCTACCCAGACGACCATACATTCGGGCCTACTACCTAGTATTATAAAGCGTTCCTAGATGGGAAAAACACAAGAGTTTGAGCCATAACACCACCACGGTGTGCCCCAATGCCGATTGTTGGGTTAAAGCGGTTGCACAACCGAGACCAATGACTTTCCCAAAGCACGGAGAAGTTCGAGATTACAAAATTTTGATTGACCCATCCGGGATTGACCGTGGCTGAAGTTGCTTTGTTTCCGTAATCGAAGCCAGAGCGCTGAAACCACTACAAACCATTGCAAATCGAAACCTAAATAGGGCTAAAATACCAATTTGACGACCGGCGACGACCGACGACTTTGACGACCGACTGGCCGAGTAGTTTGTACTACCTTTGTACCCCTTACTATATAGGCTACTCGGTCAAGAAGTCCCGGGTTCGAATCCCAGTAGGAACGAATGTTTGTATGATGAGTACTCGTAAACAAATAGTCATGGATGTTTATATGTTTTTTTAGTATAGGTATTTATATACATATTATTATCATTATTTTCTCCGTTATCTAGTATCCATAACACAAGCTCTTAATGATGCTTACTTTGGCTTGGATAATAGGTGTGAGTGTATGAATAATAATAAGAATAATTATTATTATAAAAATTTAATTAAAAAGAAATGAGCTCGGCCAAATTGTTGAACTTGTCTTGCTGATTGCCGAAGAAGCTGTGCCTGCTCGTATGTCGTTCATTTATCTTCATTACATGGGTTTTATTTTTCTTATTGGTCCTAATATTTATTTTTATTTTAGACAGTGTTTTTCACTTACTTAGACACGCCCATTTAAAAGTGACGCCATTTTCTGCTCAATGGCTTGTAGTTAAGTTATATTTTGTGTAAGTAATACAAAACCAGATGCAATAAATACTATCATTATATAAACATTAAACAAACATCATTAAAATCATAATTTGAGTTATTCTTACGAGTGACTCTGTCTACTAAACTAATCCCAAAGTGGCCATATACTATGTTATACTTTAAGCTCTCTCAACCTAAGTATGTAGGTATATTTATATGTACCTATGCTTAATTTGAACTGGATTTTTTGGAGTGAGTGTAACAATACTAAGTATATTATTATATCAGTGATCTAAGTGGTACCTACAAATTTTTAGCACGAATTTCAAATTACAACGAAACGCAACTTTATCTGCCAAAAAACCTCGCATTCAAAAAATATAATACATTTGATCCATTTCCTGGATTAAAGCAAAAACTTTTCTGTCACCGAAGCCACAAAATGGATGACAGTGATCTAAACAAATCAGCTTGATTCGGACAATAGCACTTATTAAGTCAGTGGGATATTTCGATTGATAACGTTGCGAGAGCAATTCGGAATCGGAGTGAACTGTCGAAATTGGCGCGCGAAATGATTGATCGGCCATTGAAATTATTTGACAGAAAACTTTTAAATTCGTAATAGGCAAAGAAGTAAACAAAAAACAAATGTAGAGTTATATTATGAACTAGCTGTGCTCGCGACTTCGTTTCCGTGGATGTCGGGAAATAACAACGGTGGGGTAGGTAAGGTAAGGATTTAAATCATGTTTTTTAAACACTCTTGCAATTAATGCATTGATCGTTTAAAAAATATAATCCTTTCAAATGTTCAGCCTAGACTTTTAAAATTCAAATCATCGGCTACATTTTCATTGTTATGTTTATTTTTCGACTTATCTTTCTGTATATTTGTAATTTAATATTTTGGGTCAAAATAGTAAATACTATTTTCATAAATAAAAAAAAAACAATGGTCTAAATCATGCAGAGCATTTATTTTCAATAATTTTAATAGTTCTTTCAAAACAATATCCTTGTAACTATTCTTTGATTATATAATTTTCTGGTGCTGGTAATTAAAAATCACTTGGTCAATACCAAGTGATTTTTTACTTGCACATTTGTCATCCTGAGGCTGATTTATTACAGGCGCGTTTGTCATCCTGAGGCCTACGATGAAATGTCTTCCATGCCCGATAATTTCACTGGTTTTTTTTTATTTTTTTTTATACCTAGCACGGCAATTGACCCAACACCACCTGATGTGAAGCGGTAAGGAGAGTCCATATGCGAAGACAGTTACGGTTACCTTTCCCGTCAATCCGAAACACATAGCGAACTGTTTTTCATGGTCGAAATTACCTATGATCAAACATTCATGCGACAGGACGATCTAAATTGAAATCCACAGATGAAATAATATTTTTTTCTCAAGAAATCTTCCTACCGTTATGTCATGATTTCTTATTTATAAAGTTGTCTCATTTGACCGATCGTTAGTATTGCCTTCTTCGTTCTCACAATAACGGGGCTCGATTCGTCAACTTTTGACGTTTGACGTATAACTTTGAAGTAGCAAAGTAAGTAAGTTTTTCTTAAAACGGTTTTACTTTGTTTTGCCGTTTTGAAGTGTCGCGCCTCGTTGACATGGGGCCGAGTGATTGATAACACTTTTGACAGTTTTTTTGTGAACTTCTTAAGCTATATATTACTTAGTATAAGACTAAGATTATAATTATTTATAATGAATTTTAAATAATATTTGATACCAACCATTTTACCGATTTAATCAGAGAGTTGAAATAAATGAACACTTTTAAGCCCGATATTCAATTAAATTCACCACTAAAACCGGCGACCATCAAAATTAATGTCAACATTACCAAAGACGGGGAATAAAATTGTTTGTTCTCCCATAAACCGTTATCTCACAATAGCCATGTAAGTACGTGAGTATGTAACATAAATAAGAGTGGTAGCAACAATCGTAAGCCATTAAAACAAACCAGCTGCGGCAGGAGCCACTCGAGTGGAAAGTACAGCCCCTTCCCCGCCTCTCGGGCAAGCACAAAAATCAACATAAATAACAATACACACCCCTACATCTCAAACACTATGACACCTACACATACAATAAAGACATAACAACCATTATTACAATATAGCACAATACTCGACTTTAACAACCTGAACTAAGGTAGAGAATTGATTCAAAGCAAAAGACAGCGTAAAGACAAAAAATAGGGTCCGTAAACTGTGCAACAATTGAAAAATATTCCGTCTCTTTCGTCCATTGAATGGCAGCCCCCTTTTATTAAATTTATTGTTAAAGAAATGTATGTATATAAAAGTTGTCGAAATGAAAAAGGGTCCCAGTCAGTGATTAAGAACGCGAGTGACTACACACCCTTAGCGAGATGTTGTCGGTGGAGCAGAATTTTTCAAGGCTTTTTAGGCCGTGGGATGTCAGTGATACTAAAAAGATAGAACGAACCAATCTATACTGTAGTAAAAATAGCGTAGAAGATGCTAAGATGAAGAAGAGAAAACTAGATGAAACAAAAAGAGAGAACCGGCTACGGAAAATACGTGGGACTTTCAAGAAACATGAAGTTAATTTACATCAAGACGCGACTATATCCACGACAACTGGAGATGTTGAGGAGGATAAAAAGCCAATACTAAGTGTTCCTGAAAAGTCTGAAAGCTTCGAATCACCTGTAGCGAGTTTGAGCTTATGTTGCGATAGGCTTCTTGAAGCACCGAAGATAGAACTGGTTAAAGAAAAACAAAAGAGTGCAGCACCTATTTACTCACCTACCTTAGCCCCAAATGTGATATCTCAGTCGATGTACAATCCCGCATTCATGCCAGAATATCTTCCTACTGCAGACATAGCGCAAGCTTTGGGGGTGCCGGCAACGGACCCCTTGCTGCTAGAATCTCTGGCACAAGGCTACGCGATGGAGCTAGAATACGCAAGAATACTGCACCAAGAAAACGAGGCGAAATTATTGAACGCGAGGAAACAGCGCCCGAAGAAGTACAAATGCCCCCATTGTCAAGTAGGTTTTTCGAATAACGGGCAATTGAAAGGTCATATCAGAATTCACACTGGAGAAAGACCTTACAAGTGTGATGAGAAAAACTGCGGGAAGACGTTTACAAGAAACGAAGAGCTGACGAGGCATAAGAGGATTCATTCTGGGGTTCGGCCCTTTCCTTGTTCCACTTGTGGTAAGAAATTTGGCAGGAGAGACCATTTGAAGAAGCACACAAGAACGCATTACTTACAGGCAGAGAGAATGATGCCCGTGTTCGTGCCGTTATCCGCTGTACCGCATGTGGCGAGTTTCCCTTACTTATATGGTTACTGACAGGTAGTAAAGAAGAAAATAGATTATGTATTCATCTGCCTCTTAGTCCTTGTGGTTATTGACTGTGCTTAAATTAATAAAGTAAAATTTGGTAGGTACTTACCAAATCTGTCTGCCTTTCGATAACTGTTTTGTAATGTACTTACGATAGTAGATGAGTGCTATTTGTAATTAAAATGCCGTCTGCTTAGAATAAATTTTTGAAGATTTGTCAATTAAATTATTGTAAATAAAAGTCGAGAGAAATATTTATGTTATAAAATTGTAGATATTTACTGTTTGTATATAATAAATATGTTTTATTCACACCTGGAACATTTGTATCGGCTCATGGGAGTTTGCGAGCCTTTTTGTTTATGAGTCGTAATCGTAAAGTTTCTTGCTATATGTAGGCTGTGTTAGTCTGTCTAATAATACGCCGCTGAAGTATTTTTCATGACGTTTATAATTACATATAGGTATTGTAGTTGTCTATTGTAATAATTACAAATAAAGAAACACCACTTAGAACCAGTGTTCCGGTGGCGTAGTGGTAATCGCGTCTGGCCGGACCCCAGGAGACGCGGGTTCGATTCCCGCCTGGAGCATATAATTTTTCATCGTTTTCTTTCTTTATTTGTAATTATTTCAATAAAAAAAACGTTATAAATAAACGCACTAAATCAATCATTAAAATGTGATTATCGTTATGTCTATTATTCATTACACAATACATAGATATGCACTCCGTAATATATAGTAGATACTACATTTTGTTTGTTTAATGTTTGTTTAGTTTAGGACAGTATTTTATATAATAGACGTTATATGGCCTTTGAACAGATGTATAACTGTAACAGAATAAGAATCTCAATTGGTCCGCATGTGTACCGATTCAAATGTTTCACGTATGGACGAGGCTATCTATCACTATATCGATAGGAGAAGATGTGTGTTTGTATTTTTATACTGACGATTTTTAGCACTGGAGAATAATAAATTTTATAGGAGAATTGAAATTGTATTTTCTATTTTTAAACCTACACCGTTATTTTTTTTTATTTCTGTTCCTAAAGTATTTCATAAAATCGTTTCTAAATGAAATTAAAAAGCATCATTTGCGTCGTTAAACGTGCTACGCCTAGTTCTATAATATACAGCATGTTTGGCAAGTAATAGCGTTACAAGATGTCATCAGAAATTCTGAATTGTAAAATTGAAAAATTTTAAGTTTCCACATATTATATAGTTCAACATACATAGTTCGGTCAATTAAACAAAATGTATGGGAAACTTCAAATTAATGTTATAATTTAGAACCTTGATTTGACTATGTATTTTGATATCTAGTTTTCTACCGAAGTAACGTTTTGCAGAATCTTGTATGTAGCTAAGTTATAATTGTGCTTACGTAAAATAAATGTACATCAGTGGCTCTTAATTTATGCGTATTTGAATTAATTGGGTTTTCACATAAATTTGCCTTTTAAAAGTAATCGTGCATTTATTAAAATGCTTTAAAAAGCTCTAGCGCTTAAATTTTTATTTTGGGTCACATTTACAAGAGCACTTTAAACCTCTAATTATTCGATTGACTCTTTTTTTCTTGTTGGGGTAACGCACTCTGTTTAGGTTTAACTATTATCTAATCTGTGGCTTAGGTTGGTTCGTTGCTGAGTTAAATTAGAAAATTAAATAAACCTACCTTACGAAAGTAACTACATTCAAATTAAAAATAAATTCATTTGCATGCAGTTCCGGGTGAATAGAGTATTATAATAGATATTATAGAGACGTAGATTTTAATTGTAAAATATACATTTTATTTAAATTTATTTATAGTCTTTTATATTTCCAATAAAATAATATATAATTCAATTAAATACCAATTAGAACGTAAAACCTTAAATACATTTATTAATTACCCATAACATTTTTAAATTTTATTTTGTACAATTACAGAGAGACTTAGAATATTCTAAGCAAAGGCATGTTTGAGAAACTAATAACGCTTTAAAGCTACTCTGTATCTCAACTATAATGTAATGTCCAACAATATCACAATTAAAATAAAATTTATCGACTACAAATCGCCTTTGAGCCAAAAGAGCTTCTTTCAATCGTTGATTCATCATTCAACGGTCTTGTGCAAAATATTGAATGGTGACTTCCGCTGATTTCGACTAACAATAGTTAGGAAACAAACTATTAGCGCACGTAAAATATTTTGACTTTTGCCTCTTTCTGTAAAAAGGAACACTTGTGTTTTGTATGGAATTGCGAGAAACGTGAAGTGTTGTGTACAGAACAAAAAAATCATAATAAGACTTTTTACAACAAAACAGTAAACGTAACTACTTATTTGTTTGGCCTGAGGTTCGACCGACCTTAAAATTAAATTATGATTATACGTAAAAAAATATTAACATAGGTATGTGAATTATGGTGTGCTAGGTACGCACGCTTCTACGTACTATACTTACCTTAGGAATATACAGGATGGTGCCGTCAACACGACAGTAAATTAAAACATGGGCTATATTAGTTCATAGAAATGGTTTAGCACTTTCAAAAACATCTTATTCATTTGATAATTTTATGACATTGGTATGAAAGAATATAACATTGACTGCATTATTTCAAAATGTCAAAATACTATATCACGAAGACTGTTTTGTCTTTTTGATCTATCTGGGGATACCACCTTCCTTTACAGAAACACACGTTCTAGTCGAATTATTCTCTTACTTTTTACACTTCTACGCTCCCTACGGACGCTAAGAAATTCTATGACTGACTTCTTTGGCATAAGTACTTCTAAAGCTTGGAATTTTATAAAGCATACATGTTTTCTCTTTCACACACAGGTTTCTTGAAAAGACGCGTCAACAGGGTCATTGGGTCAGTGATTCTCGGTACGCTAGTTGCCTTCGTATGTGGGCTCCGAAACTCTACTACCCTTTAAAGTGAGATTGTTAGGCATCTTTACAATAAAAAAGAAATAAATCTGCTAATTGTCCAATGTTGTCAACAGAAATAAGTACCTACAGTCACGATATAAACGAGCGAGTTCCCACGACCACTGCCCTACATTTGGCGTTAAACTTAGAAAAACTTTATTGTGTAAGATATTCGGAAGTCCGACAACTCAGCATGATACCTACTTACTGACAAGCTAATTTATACTGATAAGAGACGTAGACTTTATTCTGCATAAATCTTATGAGCTTAAAAGTAAGATATATTTTTACTTGAATTTGAGTTTTGAAGAAATGTGTTTAGGTTTGTCAGAGGACATTAAATCTTTTAATCATGGGCGTAGAGAATATAATTGGAACGATAGAGATGTTGTCATTGACACAGCTTGAATTTGCTATTTTAAAGGCTTCTTATTATTGAATAAATTGAAGCAATTTGTAATTAATTTTGTTATTCTTGCTTCGTTATTTATATGCAGAGATTGTATACCTCATCCACTAAAACAGGGGTGTCCAGATGCGGATAAGGCACGATCTGTGATTTAACATTAAATTAAATTGCAAGATAATAATAATAATATTTATACACTCACACCTATTATCTAGCCCAAAGTAAGCATCATTAAGAGCTTGTGTTATGGATACTAGATAACGGAGAAATAATGATAATAATATGTATATAAATATTAGAAATATACTAAATAAACATATAAACTTCCATGACTCGTAAACAAATGCTCGTACTCATCATACAAACATTTGTTCCTACCAGGATTCGAACCCGGGACCCCTTGACCGAGTAGCCTGGGGTACAGACCACTCGGCCAGCCGGTCGTCAAAAAAAATGATCTGTTTGAAAGAAAGCATACAATGTGAAAGATGTTCTGTTCTTCTGCTTGTTTTTGAAAGCATTAAAATATTAAAATGGTGAGTATGAAAAAGTAAAAGTTGAATGAAGGAAGTTAGTAAAAAAAGGACTAATATTTTTAAAATAAAACCAATTTACCGGATTTAGCTCGCGTTTAATTAGATGTTACATTATTATTATTTACCCGACGTTTCGATTACTTTACAGCGATCGTGGTCACGGGAAGACTGAAGATGTCAGTTGTCTTTGATAAGTTTTAAGTTAACTACCGTCACTTTAAGTTATTTTCTGAGCGGTCCGAATTGTGCATACGGAGCTCACGGTGTCAGTTTTTTGGGCAGTGTGAGGACGGGGTTGGGACTTTATTATTCGCATGATGGGATCCCAAGCTGGTGGTACACTCCAACCATCTTCTCTATTGAAATCAGGATGTTTTTTGATTTCAATAGCCTCACGTAACATTCTAGGAATGAAACGGTGTTCTTTGGCGAGGATCTGGGGCTTATCAAATCTGATATAGTGATTGGGTCCGTCAAGAGCGTGTTCACACACTGCCGACTTCGTTTCGCGCCCGTGTTTCAAATGTGTAGTGCTCGCGAAAATATAAGACAATACTAATATTTTTAATTTAATTTTCTTGGACTTTTAATAATCAGCTGGAAACGACTGATCGTTTAAGCGCTCTTGAGCTCAAGTTTTTTTATATTGTATTATACTCATCTAGTACGCCAGTAACGCATACGAAGTCAATTTTAATAACCAATTTTAAGTATTCTTATTTCAGGCTACACATAGTGTGGTCACAGATTAATAATGTGTGGTGACGACCACACGACAATAAATTAAAACATGGGCTAGTTGAGAAATATTTTGCAACTTTTAAATACATCTTATTCATTTTATAATTTCATGAAATTTCCATGAAATAATGTAGCCAAGTTTATATTACTTCATTGAAATGTCATGAAATTATTAAATGAATAACTGTACTTGAAAGTTGAACCTATAGCCCTATTAATTTATTTAAGCCCTATTTATTTGCCGTTTTGTATTTACCACTGTGTATACAGTGTTCTTAAGTCCGAAATAAATTTTATGGGGGTGGTAGTGTTCTTTGTCAAGAGTTACCTCTGAAAGTTTGACACCTTTCAGGCCACTTTTATTTTTTGATTCAAATAAAGCAGTTGCACTACTCACGCCTTACCGTAGCCTATAGACGGTCGTAGCACCATGGGCACTACTCACGCGTTGTCACCGTAGCCTTTAGACGGTCGTAGCACCTTGAACACTACTCACGCGTTGTCACCGTAGCCTATAGACGGTCGTAGCACCGTGGGCACTACTCATGCGTTGTCACCGTAGCCTATACACGGTCGAAGCACCGTGGGCACTACTCATGCGTTGTCACCGTAGCCTATAGACGGTCGTAGCACCTTGGGCACTACTCACGCGTTGTCACCGTAGCCTATAGACGGTCGTAGCACCTTCGGCACTACTCACGCGTTGTCACCGTAGCCTATAGACGGTCGTAGCACCTTGGGCACTACTCATGCGTTGTCACCGTAGCCTATAGACGGTCGTAGCACCTTGGGCACTACTCACGCGTTGTCACCGTAGCCTATAGACGGTCGTAGCACCTTGGGCACTACTCACGCGTTGTCACCGTAGTCTATAGACGGTCGTAGCACCTGTACAGTACAATAAAAAAAAAATACAAAAAACAGTTAAAACCACTACAAATTATTTTGCGTGATATTTTCGGCCGTTCAAACACGTACATACAAAAATATTTTTAACCATCCATAAAAAAACAAATATGGTAATATAGGAGGCCATATTAAGACATAATCTCTATAATCTGTGACCATATTTTTAAAAGGTTCGGAAAAACGTTCGTTTTTAGTCTAGGAATGTGGAATTATGGACTCAGTCATTGAGAATTGAACAATAATGATTTATTTTCATTTCCCTAACTTAAACCACTGTACATACTCATAGCCGGGACTCCATATAAACCTGTACATCTCCTTTCTTTATACAAATAGTTCTTAAACAAAATGGATGGGAAATTTCAAAACAATTTTAGGGTTATGACCTTTGATAACATCTCAGTATTTCTTTATTTATGTTAAGATGGGTATGTTTTTTTTTTTTATACAACTGGATGACAAACAAGCTGACGGCCCACCTGATGGTAAGCGGTTACCGCCGCCTATAGACACCTGCAATAACAAGGAAAAGTCACTTGATATTGCAGGTGCGTTGTCATCCTGGGGCCTAAGATGAAATGCCGTCCATGCCCAGTAATGTTCGCTTGCGAAACCAAACAACAATTCCCAACCAAACCCAGATAAGTACCAATCACTTGTACTATAGGTATGATGCTAGACTACCTTAGTTTGTTTTCGCAGTCGAAACAAAAGCAACATTATAATTATTCTTACAGATCATAAAATTAATTGTTTATGTGTTACGTCAGAGTTTTTATTTTAAATAATTTCAACGGTAACTATACCGTGCTAACCGCGATTTTTGTAACAGATGTGCTTACACATACTAATGTGTAAGCGCATCTATCAAAAAATCGCGGTTTTCAAATTCCCACGTTAAAAAAACCCGATCATAAGTTTTATAATCCTAAAAGTCGCAGTATAGGTGTGACGCTATCCAACCCATTAAAGTCACTGAACAAACATTGAAAATATTTTATTTATCTGTAAACGAACCCGCCTACAATCCGTACAAATTCACTGAATAGATAATTTATTGGACATATCGCAGTTTTAAAATATAAGGGATAAAGTTTTTTTTGTTAAAAAATTGTTTTCTTTTTTGTTACAGGTGGCAGAGGGGTTGAATGAAATCGGTCACAGATGGATAGAATTAATGATATCTATGGTCAATGTAAACATTTTGTTGTTTGAAAACGATGTTTCATTCATGTTTTTTTTTCTTTGTTGATACTATTGAAAGAAATAGATGAAATTAGTCAATATTGATACCAATTGACAGAAAAAACAACAATATCAATATAGAATAGAGAGCACAAATTATTTCTTGAATAAATAAAAAGCGAAATAGGTACATATAAAGGAAAAATTACTAAAATTGATATGACTAGCTACAAAGAAAAAAATGGACATTTCCATCAAAGAATCTTTTATAACACGTAATAAAATCAAAGCTACCGTTGATACTTACTATAAAATCTGTGCCCAAAGCAATGTATAAATTAAATTGCATCTTCGTTCGCTTTTCAGTCAAGCTTCTTTTTTTAATTATCGTTAGCTTTGGGCATTTGTCAGTTGGCCAATAAATTAGTCATTTCTTTCAAAACTACATTTCCATCTTAGAATCTTTTATAACACGTAATAAAATCAAAGCTACCGTTGATAAGTACTTAGATTACTATAAAATCTGTGCCTAAAGCAATGTAGAAATTAAATTGCATCTTCGTTCGCTTTTCAGTCAAGATTCTTTTTTTTAATTATCGTTAGCTTTGGGCATTTGTCAGTTGGCCAATAAATTAGTGTTGACAAACAGTTTAGTGTGCTGTGGAGCCTATTGTCTGGTGTGGGAATTTCGCTCAGGTGCTCACGCCCGACGCAACTACCTGAATTGAATTTACAGGCCATTATGGGACTAAAGCGTTGAGTTTGTTTGTTGGACGTGTTTCTACCGAATTATTATGTCAAGTTTCCAAAACCCTATAAGCAAGCGCGTCACCATCACCAGCCTCTATACCTCCAACTGCTGGGCACAGGCCTTCCTAAATGGGAGAAACACATGAGAAGATTGGGCCATAACACCACCACGCTGGCCCAAAGCGGATTGATGGGCAAAGCTGTTGCAGTGGCAACCGGAACCAAAGGCTTAACATGCACGGCGAAGCCAAGGAGACCGAGATTACATTTATATCATACTAAATTATATCCTCACAATGCAAAAAAATATTATTTCAACGCAATAAACATAGACTAGAAAAATTCGTAGGATTACCACAAGTCTTTGACAATTCAGTCTTTTCTCTCTTCTCTGGATTTCTTAGTTCTTAGCTCTTTTCTCTCTCTCTTTTCAGCAGGCACCGGAATTGTGAAAGTTTGCGGGTTCGGTTGGTCCTCTCTCAGGATATAATTTATTTCTATGTAGGTAGTTAGTACATATTTTTCTAAGCAGAATAAATATAGATCTAGGTATGCAATATTATATTATTTGTACTATTTAATCTATTCTATTCTACTAGCCAGGTAGTGTCAGCGTGAAATGCTCGGAAACTTCGCGCAAGATTCAAACATACAACAAGCAATAAACTTAATCTAACCAACTAGTAAAATATATATAACTGTAATCACATAAAATAGGTGGATAAAGTGGGCGCAAACATGTCTCTTTCTCTTTCCTTCTCTCATGCTAAAAATTGCTTACAACACGGAATTAAGAAGTCACTCAGTGATTGTACTGCAGAGTCATATTGTCTGGTGTGGGAATGAATCTCAGGTGCATCACGCCCCCGCATACTCGACTACCTGACTAGTGCGTAATAATAACGGTGACCATAATGCTGTTTATAATTGGACCTAGTTATCCCAAAATGTTCCATGTCACAGGCAGGATACTCATTGATGTTTCAAGTAGCTTGTATTCTTTTTGCACAATATTTTTTTAAATACTTTAGTTGTGGGTTGGTATAATTTTAGTATTACTCATTTTAGGAAATAGATGCGAAAACGAGTCTGTGTCACATGAAAATAGGGTCCATTTTATATAATTTGGCATTGATATCTCAAAATAAAATTGACGACATTGTGGGTAGGATCAACTAGGTCAAATTTAGACTCTGGTAAGTTACATGAGTGCAAGTACGAAAAGCCTACATTTGATAGATAGAGTGTCATATTTTATAAAAAAAAGTGTAGTATAGGACCGAGTCACTGACATAATGTAACCTCGTAGACGTGGAACTAACTGCATTCCAGTGTCTTTTTTATGCACGGACTTATTATCTAGCCCAAAGTAAGCATCATTAAAAGCTTGTGTTATGCATACTAGATAAAGCAGAAATATTGATAATTATGTATGAAAATTTTTGAAATAATTGCTAAATAAACATAAAAACATCCATGATTTGTGAACAAACCGTAGTCATCATACAAAAAACCCACCCCTACCATGATTTGAACCCGGGACCCCTAAGCGAGTAGCATGTAGTTAGGGGGACCACTCGGACAGCCAGCTACTTGAAAATACGTCAAAATTAAACTTACGCCTACATTTCGACGACGAAGCGCCAACGCCAATAGGTCATTATTTCAGAAATCGACTTTCATAAATTATGATCTATGGCTTTTAGATCGATTTAGGCGATTATAATAAAACCACTTATACTTATTTTTAACGAAAAGTGGAATAAATTTAATGATTTAACAATTGATTTGGCACACTCTAAAATTGACATTATTATTAATTTGCATTATTTATATCGCCGATGCTTTTTTGATTCACCTCACATTGCGGAGAACAGTTAGCCAATAAAGTAGGCACTGGTTCTCACATGAATGTGCCTAGCTAATAATTTTTAAGCTAATCCATGGTCAACCTACACTTCCATTCAAATCAAAGTAACGATTGAGTCAACAATACAAATAGGATATTTACTGCGGTCATTACCAAACAATGCTCATTCATGACTTTAAGAATTCTTATACCGTGGGTACTTCAACTTGCGCAAAATATATTTATTTCCAGCAGGTTGGCTCGCATCTTTATTTTTTTAACATTGACGTTTGACGCTTCATGAATGCGCGCCTTTTTACTCCGTAAAACATGATCGATTTGATCCGATTTTTGTATTTGTTTAGTCGACCTTTTCGACTTTTGCCACTTTATACAAAATTGTATGTCGCTCCCACGCGATTTTAAGATTTGCTACACCTTGCGATGACGTAGCGTGGAACTAATAAAATTACTTATTTAGGGTTTTTTTACGGTCATATTCATTGGTTGATATTTCTGAGGCATTATCAAGAATTATTTAGATTTTCTCTCATGTTTTTATATTTTAGCATTAGTGCTAAATGGTGTCGTACGGACTATAACCCATCAAACGAATGTTACATTATGTACCCATTTACACTAAAATTTTGATAAACTGTGGAAGTGCAAATTTCTCCCGACCAAAGTTTGTAGATTTACAAATTATTTACAAAGAAGTAATAGATGATAGTTTTTGCTATTATTGTCACCAACGCCAAAATAGATTAATTTCTGGTTTTTTGTAAAAAAAAAAGTATTAAAAACTACAAATGATCCCACTTCCCGCTCGGAAGGAAGCCCGCGAAATAGCGAAACAAAATGGCGGCCACCCATGGTGTCCGATTTGTCATTGCGGTAATGATAGTCCTAAATTCAATTTTATTGTGGCTGCTTCAATGGATATTTGAATTGTATCTATCAACGTTGGGATAAATATTTTTTTTCATAAGTGTGATGTTGATAGTAAGTAATATTTATACAAGAACTTATTGTTAGAGTCTCGAATAAAAGAAATCCTTTATTATTGTTTCGAGATTATTTAACTTTATTTGTATAGAAGTTCTTTAATATTAAATGTTTAATTAAATTAGGTACTTTATCTATTGTTATGATAAGTAATCACAACAAGTATTAATACTTAGAGCTCGTATAATGTTATGACCTCTTTTTTCTGTACTTATGTTATTTATGCATGGAAAGTTTGTTTTAATACTCCCCTTATTTTTAAATATATTTTAAGCAAATCCAATGAGAACATAATGAAAAAAATAAACAGAATTAGTATTTTATTTGTGAAATACAGGTCTCGGTTTACAAAAGCAAAATAGATAAGCCCAACTTTGTATCGGTACCTCATTATTTAATTTGTAATTTTGCTTCTGTACGATAAAGAATATATTATACAGTGTTAGTAGGGGTATTAGCCTGGTCGTTAATGAATCTATGATACAACACGACGGACATCTTGTACTTACTATACATACTATGTATAATTATTGGAAATATACATAAGTGGGCTTACAATGGGCCTCACAAAAAAGATCAGTCACCTAAAAGGCAATGGAGAGGACTAGTCGGGGTTTCTCTGCGCGATCGAATCAGAAATGATGAGATCTGCAGGAGAATTAAGGCCACCGACATAGCCCAAGGAATTGCGAGCCTCAACTGGCAGTGGAAAGGTCGTATTGCAAGGAAGACTGAAGCGGATGCAGCGTACCGAGAGATGCAGCGATAGTAGCCCCCCACAAGTTGGACCGTCGATCTAGTGAAACCCGCGGGAAGCCGATGGAAACTGACAGCGCAAGACCGATAGTTTTGGAGATCTTTTGAGGAGGCTTATGTCCAGCGGTGGGCGTCTCTCCGTTGTAATGATGATAATTAAGGAATGATGCATTATAATCGTTACTTTTCATTCAATAGACGGGGTCTTTAAAATCTCCAACGTCCTTAACCTTATTGGTATCTTATTAAGGTAGGATATATTATTATGGTATTGCCGTTCGAATTCGCGCCCCACTGGGGTAGCTCCTTCACCTTACGCAGAAAGATAACGCTGTGTTATATTTTTTTTTATACAAAGCACGGCGAATGACTCAACACCACCTGATGTGAAGCGGTAAGAAGAGTCCATATGCGAAGACAGATAGTGCAGTTAAGACACTGCTCTAGCCTCCAACTTGCCCGCCCAAAAAGTGCTTTTTCACGCCTCTTTTGAAGGAAGCCATGTTATAGAAAGGATGGAACACATATGCTAGCAAAGAATTGCAGGTTCTGGAAGTACGACAAAGAAACGAGGCACTAAATTTCTTTGTGTGTGATGTTGAGGTGGAGACAGCGAATTGAAGACTTTGCAGACCGACATGTATGCTCCTGAGTAGGTGGGTAGGTGGGATAGTGGGATAAGGTCAAAAGGTGTTGCGCTTCTGCGATGAATATGGTCATCAAGGGCCCCGATTGCGCTAATTTAAAACGTGTTACCAAACCAAAAACCAAAAACGTTACGTTGCGCACAATTTTATTCCGCTAAACATTTTAATGGCCACCATACGTTGATGTCTTTGATTATATTTATATTTCATATTTATTGAGTTTAAATAACAAAAATAATAAAATTAAATCTTTGTAAATAGTGTAAATATATCGAGCGGTTTAATGCATTAAGATACAAAGAAGTCACTATGGCAACCAATTATATGGAACCTTACATGGGCACCGCTGTTGGACGAACATTTTTGTTTAAGTTGATGCTTGCCAAACGTTTGAAAAAAAACGTCATAAATGTTTGATGGACAGCAGAAAATACGTTCCTTTAACAGTTGCCTTAGTAGATAACGTCTTTGAATTTATTTAAATTCACTGTACTGTAATTCACTGTAATGTACTTACTGTAAAAAAACCGATACAAATTATGCTCAAGGGAACATTTTTGGATTTGCTTTCGTAAATAAATACATATTTTGTAAATTAGCGCAATCGGGGCCCAGAGCTCATTGAGGAACCGTTACGAGCAGGAAACTCGCCTCCAATGTTGTTTGCTTATAAAACGGAAAAAGTCAATGACACTCTCTCATCTTTGATTATTTTTCCTATACATAGTGACAATTGTCTCCATTCTTGTCTTAGCTTTTGTCTGTACAAAAGCTAAGTCAAGAATGGAGACAATGTCTTGTGTGTTTAGTTGTATTGATAAGTCGACTCTACATATTATTAAACGAACATCATGTGTGGTAAAAGTAGCATTAAATAATTAAAAATGCAAAATATTCGAGAGGTATCGCCTTAAAATTATTTAAGAGAGTTTTTAATTATAATCATAACCTCGTGTTAAAATTAATAATTAAAATTTATTGTCAGTATGCAGTGTAACTTGAACAATTAAAGACCCCGTGTGGTCTGATCGACCGCAAATAATTCCGTCGGCCATTGTCAGTTATGCAACTATGGGGTCGCTCTGCCCCTACGAAGCTATTGTGATCTATGCCGATTGTTGCCAATTGATTTATTGACATATCTAACGCTGATAGCCAGAAAAGCTTCGCTTAATTTATGCAATGAATGTTACATTCAAACAAATGATAGGTATGTGGAATTTAATGGCAATGTGTTTGAATTTAATGTTTCTTTATTTCCTCTCCAGCTCAAACTACGCTCTCCTGCTGGTAAGAGCTCGAGAACATCACGAGGAATACGTCGTCCTCCTTACCCTTCAGTAGAAGCACGAAAATGTTTCACAAACCAGGACGAACCTGGTGCTAACAGACTTAAGAACATAACAACGAGCGAAGTTTTCTAAACTTTATTCAGTTCGAATACATTCAAAAGAGAAAGCATAAACAATTACAAAATTAAACTCTACCTTCTATAGTAATTAGACAACAGAAAGGAAATATTAATACGGATCGATGTAATTAACTTCTTACTTTTAGCGGCATGCATTGCGTTGCCACGTAAAGAAAAATGTTTGGTTTTCTAATGTAGGACGACTTGCTTTAAGGGCATTTTGCTCCCTGGTCTTCTTTCATGCTGTAGGTAATTGTTATTTAGCGGGCATTGTGGATTGAGGACTAAATGCCTGTAAGGACGACCAGCTAACCAAACTAACACTAAACAAAGTTTCATCACATCCGAATAAAGTTTCGGAACGCAGAACAAAATATGCAAACCAACATTAATTTTTATTTTAAATAAAAAACGTTATCGTATACGTTAGTACAGTCGACAGCTAATCAACCGAAAAGTTAGACCTTGAGACCGCCCTTACTCAGTACCTACGTAATAGAGGCGACTTTCGTTCTTCAACTGTAACACTTAAAGTGCTGTCGTCTGTACATTTCTAATGCTCGCAGTCATAATCATTAACTCGAAGAGAAGAAGGCATTGGTGGCTGCGGTGTTCACTACTTGAATCTTGATCTCTCGACCAGGGAAGTTCCACCATCTTACAGAAGATCGTACGTAACTCGCTAAATAACATAACTTTGTAGTGACATCGAGTATCAACACGGTGAGTAAGGTCGCCAGATGTCATTTATTCTTCTTATTTATTCCTGTCTACACAACTTAAGCGAATGATAGACCTTTCAGGCAAAAAGTTTATCTTGGGTTTTCTACCTATAAAGGTAAGGTAGTAGTAGGTAAGTATTGTATTACTGTAAGTTGAGAAAAAGGAGTGAACTTTGAAGAAAGTGAAACGCATAATAAAGGAAAATAATATATCTACTGTATTTGCGTAGGTAAGTTGAGATACAATGAATAAACCTTAAAGAATAAGAAAGGAATAATAATGGAAAATAATTCAAATGTCAATTACTTAGGAACGTTTACGCCGCGCGGCTTTTCATTTAAACAAACAATCAAGTCGAAAATATTCGAAATTAACAAACCGAATCTAAAAAGACTTATATTGCTTAGGCCAGTCAGGCCAGTCTAATTAGTTGTAAGAGGATTTTTGGAAAACTAGGTGGTAGGCCCGTATGTAGGGTCGTCTGGGCATGGACGGCATTTCATCTTAGGCCCCAGGACGCACTTGCAATATCAAGTAATTTTTCCTTGTTATTGCAGGTGTCTATAGGCGGCGGTTACCGCGTACCATCAGGTGTATAAAAGGTTGTATAAAAAAAATAAAAAAAAACTAACAATAATTAAGGTAGAGCAATTTTTAGCTTGAGGTAGGTTCAAACCAAAAATAGCCAGTAAATCTTTATTATTAGACTTTTTAAAAATCCTTTTCCGATGGTATAGTATCGTCATATTCATATATTGCCACATGTTGGTATAACAGATGTTACATAAAAAAATATTTCCCATAAACATGACCCTGTCAGGGTAAGGCAAGTGAATAAATTCACAAGTTATATAATTAGGTATTTTCAGGTCATTAACAGTAACAAATAACGTTTCCCACGTAATGTAAGTAGATATCTATTAATAAACTTTTAAACATCAAAAAATTTTATGAATAATCTTTTTTTTCTATTAAATATTCCTTTAACTTTTTTTACATAAATCTGTATCTTTTTCTTGATCTTGGACATGTGATAAGTTCCTGAGCTCATCATATGTCTCAAAAGTAATTTATTAGCACAAATTGCTACTTTATAGTGGAACTAAAACGAATAGCGGGCAGCAAAGAATTATTTAATTAGACTTGAACACAGCTAAATTTAAGTGCATATTTGGTTATGATTTCATGATTTCATTTAGCTGCTGTAGCTCAGACAGTTTCATTTATTGTTAGAAAGCATTTTTATGATTTTATGTGATTAATGTATTTTTTGAACCAATGGACTGCAATTATTTATTTTTTAGTTTAACAGAAGGTGAAGCCAATAGTTTTATTGAAATCGGTTTGTTCGTTTCTTATATTACTTTTATTCTATTATTATACTAATTAAAGTAATATAATCAATAATAGTATTGATTATATTACTTTTGACTTAAAAGTTATTATGGAAACCCGTGCCGCGTAAACCCCTAAAGAATAATCTTAAATCAAATTAGAACTGGTTAAAATTCGTCCTTCACAGTAGGCCGTTTCAATTCATCGACCAAATCCTTCAGAACCAAGTTTATATCTGTCACATTCAGTTTTAGGCTATCAAAGTATTCTTTCCTAGTATCATCTTGCGCATACTCCAAGAAGGCTTCGAATAGTTTTATCGCGTTCGCTTTACGTTTAAACACTTTCGTACAATAAGGCTTAATGTTCTTTATCAACTCGAAGACTGGCGCTATGACGTCATTATCATCATTACTATTAGACCATGTTGCCCCGAAGATATTGAGCAGACCATTGCACACTGTAGGCGTCGACATCCGCTCAATCAATCCAATCCTTTGGTATAGTATAAATTTATCGGAATCCATCTTACTTCTTTGGTTTTTATCGTTTCTCACTTTCAAATGCTCTTTTAATATCTTATTGAATAAGTCTAAAAGTGTTGAGATCACGGAGGTGTCTAGTTTGGATACTTGATTGTAAAATGGCTCTAAGCCCTTCAATTTCATCACACGAACTTGTAATCTAGGGTTTTCTGGAAGCCAAATGTATAGAACGTCAAGTGCATGAGCTTTCATGGCTAAGTTATCATCGTTTTCGAAGATATTCAACAGTTTATCAATCGTTGTTATAGGTATCGTAGCATCGGTGGTTGATGGGGCTACTTTGAATAGAGTTTTCAAAGTAACGAGCACTAGCCCCCTAAGCTTTGAATATTTTACTTCCATATTAGGCATAATAACCCTATCAACGCCTTTGGCTTTAAGAAATTTGTAAGCGTATTCAGGTGTCCTGAGTATTTCGACAAAATCTTTAAACGTTTCAACCATTTCCTCGTAATAGTATTCTGTTTCTTCTGTTGGGAGAACGCCATCTCGTGTTATCTTTTCAGCTGCAGCTGCGTTAATCTCTACATGTTCTATTGCTTTTTCAATCACTTCAGTGAAATTCACGTACTCATTGTCTAGTGCAGGAATCGTATCTAGAATTTTTTTTTTAAATATATTTTTTATCTTTACGTAGATCTGTTTCATAATTACGCTAGGTTGGTGTAGTATAGGTGTGTCTAAACAGCCGGACCAAATATAATTAGTAATACTTTATTTTAATAAAAGCAGTGTCTATGATACTACAGCCAGCCGCACTTCCATCGCAACACATCACTTGGAAAATGGCTCTTGAGGATCGATGCTATACACGGGTAAAGTATATATACACGGGCATAGTAGCACGATAGAGTAAATGAAAAAGAAAATTACTTCATTCAATTAGGCTCCCGAAGAAGCTTCTTCGATTCGAATTCTATAAATCCAAATTCCACTAGTGATACCTGTTCACAGGTATGACGCATGTGTCAGCCATCGCTCCGTTCAACCATATTATAGGGAACGGAGCGACCTGGCACAGTATTAAATAACTATGGGCAGCATTGGAAGAGTAGCGTATTAAAATTTCTATAATAAAACTGAGTACCCGAAACAGGTAGAATAGTACCTACACCAATTCTCTCTAACGTGTGTACAGAATCCTTTATGAGAAAACACTACGATACTCCACGAATGTTAAAGTGCTTTGCTTGAACTGCTGTCGCGTGTACCTACATTATATATGGAGACCCTTATAGGTATGTTGCAGCATTACGAAGGATCTTTTATAAAAATACATTTTAGTAGATACCTGCATCTTTTTCTACTGGAGTATCTTCATTCGACGTAGCAATAAGTATAAAAGTTAAAACTAAAATTATAACTGTACACGTTTTCATTTTGATGAAATGATTTAAGTACACAAAATTTTCGTCAGTTATTTGTTCTTCACGCTGAAATGCAGCTAGGGTCAAACACTTTTTAGGCCCTCTGTATATATCTAAGCGAGTAGTGTCAAGCTCACAGAACACTTTTACTCCAAGGAGGTCAAGCTACTGTCTGAGCCTCTAAATCCAAAGAGAATTTAAGCACCACGTTCTTCTAAAACGCTCTATTTGACTTTTGCCAATAAGGACCCAAGCCTTTATCTTTCCACTGATGGACACAGACCTTCTTACATGGGATAAACACATAAGAAGTTTGGGTATTAGCACCACCATGCTGGCCCAGTGTGGGTTAGTGGGTTAAAGCGGTTGTCAGCAGGACCAACGGCTTAACGTGCACGACGTGGGAGCTCGAAATTATTTGATTGACCCCGCGATGCTTTGTTTTCTTAATCGGAACCAGAGCGCTCAAACCACTAAGCCAGCGAGCTTCTCTTGTTTTCTTCTCCTTTGATATTATCGAGGTATTTATCGAGCTTGATGATGCACCTGCCAAAACGTTTTTGCTAAACAGCCTGATGCCTTATAGTAGGTAGGTATATTAAATATGCCCCAGTGTAAACAGGCTTCGCTTTGAAATTAGTTGGCGCAGTTACATTTATTCATAATTGAATTCCCAAAATAAATAATACAAGAGAGTTTAATTATCATTGGAAATTAAATTACCTTTGCCTGTTGATTGTCCATGAAAGAATTTTGTACCATGGACTGAAACGCCATAATATAAAACGTCATATTCGTACGTCATATAATTTACAAGATTTCGACAAAAACAGTCAAAAAGTTAATTCTAAATACTATAAAAATGAGCCACACGTCCATAGCTGAGAACCTCAAGGCTATAATGCCATGTGATGATAGCAGCTGCTGCTGCATACCAAGGAGGGGCACAGTCATCATGATATCCATTATCAACTTAGTAAGATAATTGTTTGGTTTTCGCAAGTTTCTTTAAATATACATGTACCCCTACAATGGCTTAAGGGTGATCTCCATCGGCCTTAAGGCAGCCTGATCACTTGAGCGGAGACGGACAGACTTGAGTTAATGAATATGTATTTTATGGCTAAAAGAGTTACGATGTTCTTTGCGATACTGGCGAAATTTAAAGCATAAGTATAGAATTACGGAGATGTGCTCTAAAACAGCAAATGAATAGTGTTCTCATATAAAGCAACGTAATTAAGTTGATTTTCATTTCCACATCAAAGCTCCGCTACACTCGTCTCCGGGTTAGTGGACAGGCAACCTAAGACTAGGTTGTCTGAGAATGGTGAATATACTTACTTCGGCAAAGCACAGCCTATCCCCACGAAGGGGAGTGTAGTTACCAAGGAGTTTTAGTGGATATTTCCAGTACCGTTACGATCAGGCGTTGGGCAACCACTGCGCGCTGTCTCGATGTCGGCCACTCAGCTCGTTATCGTGACCGCGCAGTGGTTGCTGACACGCAAGACGCTGGACGCGCGCGGTGATGAGATTAAGTCTATACGGAGCGACTACGGCTCTTCCGTACGGGCACAGCCTGGACACTCGTAAAATCTTTATACTGTCTCAGCGGTACTCAGACATACAACCACCAATCGTTTGTGTGCGTACCCGAATTGTAAGCACAGCCTAGAGACTATATAGAGACTTCCACGAGTCTCACCGACGCCGGCGGTCTCAAATCGATAGCGGGAACATGAAACTGAATGGGGCGGAGAGTGGCCAATCTAACTCTGATTATTATGTTTTCTATAGTACGGCATAACTTTGTCAGTGTGACTGACTACAAACTTTGGTACTTACAAGTTACAAGCAACGCTCTTTACCGCTGATACACATCTCGCTCCTGTTCCGTTGTGCGTTGAAGCGTGTTATTATAGATAGAGATAAGTATATGTATACGTGGCCTTAGTGCTTGAAGCGTATGTCTGCTTTGGTAAAGCTTGTGACTGGGCCTCCATCTTACAAAAGGTCACAGATAATTAATACTACAGATTCTTTTTAGTGTTTCTGTGCGTAGGGTCGCCAGAGTTCACTGGAAAAGCGTTATGTCTATAGAAAGCAGGGCGACTCGCCTGGACCTATATTGACAGCAGTCAATATAGGTATACATATATGTATATGTTTTGTGTGACTTTGTCTTGATTCATTCTTATAGGGTAGTAGCTATGGTAACATTAAGCGAGTCATACGCTTGTTTACAATCCTTCATCATCACCAGCCTCTTATACGTCCCACTGCTGGGTACAGGCCTTCCTACATGGGAGAAACACATGAGGAGCTTGGGCCATAACACCACCATGCGGGCCTAATGCGGATTGGTGGGTTAAAGCGGTTGTAGTAACAACCGGGACCAACGGCTTAACGTGCCTTCCGAAGCACGGAGGAGTTCAAGATTATAAGTTTTTGATTGACTCATCTCGGAATCCACCATGTCGAAAGTTGCTTTGTTTTTGTAATCGAAACCTGATGGCCCAAACCACTAGGCCACCGAGCTCCTCCTTACTACACAATACATTCCATGATCGTTTAAAACAAACTAGCGACTTGGTCCTTCGAGTTTTGGACTTGTGTTCCTCTAACTACCTGAATAGCCTTGTCTTGCGTTCCTCCAGTTCGGCTGCGTGATGGACCTGATGACGAGCGACACTTGCCTCCACGCGTACTGCGAGGCGCGCGAGTTGGTGGACTCGCTCCGGAAGTTGCTGATAGCGCTCTTCCAAATGGCAAACCTTTTGCTGCTACTGGCGTCTTTATTTGTTAGTATTATAACACACTCACTGTCATGAAACCATTCCCGATGTTTTGTGGTGTCTTTGTAGAGGAACGCACCATAGGTTACTTCCCCAGAAAAGTTTAAATGATGAGATTTTTATTTGAAACAAACTACCGATTCTAACAAGTCTTGTCATGCCATTCTAACAAGAGTTGTCGAAGGTTTTTTTCGTAAAGTCTCGTCATCATCATCTTCCTACATCGGAGAAACACATTAGGAGCTTGGGCCATAACACCAATACTCGGGCCCGATGCGGGTTGGTGGGTTAAAGCGGTGGCAGGAACAACCGGGACCACGGCTTAGCGTAAAGCCGTGGTAAAGCGGTGAAGAAATTAGAAGATTATACCTAGTGTTCCGGTGGCGTAGTGGTAATCGCGTCTGGCCGGACATCAGAAGACGCGGGTTCGATTCCCGCCTGGAGCATATAATTTTCTCCTCGTTTTCTTTCTTTATTTGTAAATTTTTACTAAGTGGACTATTAGAAATAATTAACTGGCATACTAATCGTTGATAAATTCCCCATTTTAGATGTTTAGATGCCAACTGCCAACAACAATACCTAAGTATTAGGTAGTATTATTGTTGGTTAGGTTGGCTTAGTATGATGGCCCGAAGAAGTGGTTAAGGCGTTACTGGGTATTCCATGTAACGTCACAGAGAATATATGCATACATGAGCCAGAAGTAGAGCCCAGGCGGGCATATCGTGTGCAGATCTAGGCCATTGGGATAGAGGAAACTGTGAACTTTGAACCTGTACTACGATGAAGGACTTAAAAAGACATTGCACAATTATTTGGCAGACAAAGCTTACTATTCTGTTAATGAATATTTAAAGGATAATACTCTAATATTTTGAACATGTATCCATTGTTATTATTATACTTTAATTTGAATATTTTTTTGTTTGTATTACAGATGACATTATTGTATTTGACTATTGGAAACATATTGACTAATTTTTAATATTTAATGATTTAATTTCCTTTTTTTCCAAATATTTCTACGCCGGTAGGCTAACATAGCTGTTCTTTTTGTACATTAAGACCTAATTATACATGTACCTATGTTAACAAATAAAGAATTTTAAATTTTAAGAAGGAACATGGGGGTCTTTTTAGTGGGTACTCTCGGTCGTCAACATCTTTGGCTGAGGAGCCCCACATAACTCTGCATTGTTCTTTTTCCCCACAATGCAGGGTAAACGTAAAACCGCTTTTTCCCCCTCAAAAAAAAAGGGTTAGTAAATGCATGCCATGTTACAGGAGAACGCCATCCTGGTGGACATCTACATGTGGTACACCCTCGGGTACATCGTGATGGGGTTCGTGGTCACCATTTACGAGTTTGTCGTCAAGGCCAAGAGGATCGGAGCGAGGAGTTTGCTTACTTTCATACCAGAAGTCGTATTCCTGTTTGGTAAGATTAAATCTTATATATTTTTTTGGTTTTGTTGGTGTATCTTTCCTTTGTATCATCATCATTAGCCTACATACGTTCCCACTGCTGGGTATAGGCCTTCCTACATGGGAGAAACACATGAGGAGTTTGGGCTATAACACCGCCACGCTGGCGCCATAAATATATTGTTTAAAGCACAGTCTCACCTTCTTGGTTGTTTAGTGGTTTTTATCGATTATGTTCAAATGTCGATCAAATCATCATCATCAGACACGGGAGAAACATACGAAGAATTCGATCTATTATGTAATAATACAACCTGTATTATATTATATATACGCCTAACTAGGTACTTCAACTTTCCCCATTTCTAAGTAATTTTTCATGTCAATATTTGTTTCAGTAATATTCCGTTGCCTCCGATTGGTGGACTTATACAGGAGACACCTCTACAGCGTGGCAGCAGCTGCGTCAAAGAATTAATTTAGAAACAATAAAAATATCATGCAGTGATTGGCTACAATAATCGGCAACATTTAGGAATGACGTGTTATTACTTTGACACATTCGAGTCAAACGGGGGAAATATGACATAAATTGTTTACTATTTTAAAACTTGTCAATACATAAATTATGATTTACCAGTTACTTTTAGTAACTTTCACTAAGCCAACCTAATAATAAGAAAAAAAATATGATGCACTGTAAGTATACAAAATTTATATATCAACAACCCTGTGACTACCCTAAATGTTTAAGGTATACTCAACTTGTCTTTATAAATAGAGAGTATTTTGCAACATCCGTCAATCTAATAAGATATTTCTAAGATTTCCCAAAAAAAATATGTGAAAAACATTATTTTTTCTATTTTTGTAATATAATGTAGGTAATCATTTTGTCTACTTATGTTTAAAAACGAGAAAAAATAGTAAATATTATTTATCAAGTGTAAATAAATTAATAAAACCAAAATAATACTTTTAAATAATTTTCATTTAATATTTTTGTACTATCTACTATATACATGGTGAATATTAAATATCTATAGAAAAACACATCGTACAACAAACGTAAAAACTAACTCGAATAAACTAAAATAGTTAACACTTTTCTCGCTGCGTAGCGCAAAACACTTAATTAGGATATTTTCAATACATATTGGAAGCCATTGAAATATGTACAAGAATCTGCCTAATGGCTCCTAACACGTTTTTTCTCTCACCTGATGCTAAGTGCGGATAAGGCCGAAAATGGAAGCGAGTTACATCTGAATTCCTCAACCACAGAGGAACTGGCTGTCTTACCTCCAATTGGCGAAACACAACATTATTGTTATGGGGCAGACTTAGGTGAGACGGTTGGTAGCTAGCCAGGCGGACTTAGAAAAGTCCTACCACCATCCAAACCGAGCGAGAAATTCCTGCTCCCATGGGAATCATACCCCGAACCTCTAGGTGTAAGGTAGATAGCCTCAGCCACTAGAACACAGAACGTTGTGACACTAACATGCATGACCAACGACAAACCCAAGAAAAAAACTGGTGACCAGCGATTGACATTTCTAGATTAACTTACTTCACGATCTTTTCAATCTTGTTTAAAAATATATTCAAATCACAAAACTTATCTATATATGTATAACAAGACCGAATTAAAATGTCCCGTTTTTTCAGTACTAAAACTGGCTTAAAACAAATTTTAATTAGTTTCTATTACTTCACAATATGTATTGAATTATTAGGTAAGAAATAACCAGTGATATCCTCCGATGCGATTGGTTGAATACACAATATATAGTTTTAATTTATCTGTTTCTAAGCAGTATATACACAAAATCTTTATACATTTAATACACACACTCTTAAATTATATAGTTAACAAAGAGTTTTATATGAATCGCGATTTGACATAATATTTAGGCACATCTTCGTTGAACACCAACACAGAAAGGAAAACTTACTTTTGTTTCAACAAAATGTTCCCTACACATGAGTGTCCATTTTAAAAGAAAGCTGTATAATTCAATGACGTCTCTCTATTCACATCTCGCTTGCACAGTGGGCGAGATTTTGAAGGCACACACTAAATCTAAATTCAAAATAAGCTTGTCTCTTTCTCTCAATATGCCAACAAAAAGGATAGCAAAATTACAACTGTCAAATAAATTAAACTTAGACCGTTTTTTAGAAACCATAGAAAATTTTAGAAATCATGTAGGTTGATGCTAAAACCTACTTAGATCACGTTCAATATGGGCAAAAATTGGACACACGTTGGTAAACGTTAAATTATGTAATTTTTTCTTCCATGTATAAGAGAACGAGATCTAGTGAGAATCAAGCCCACTACCAGGCCGGTCTCACTCGGCGTCGGAAAGAGATGAGCGATTATCATACGCGACAGAAATAGAGCGAATACATAGCGGTGAATGCATAGGTAAGTACAATCGGGCTGTGCGATCTGAATTTCACTTTATTGTGTCACGGCAAGACTCGCTATTTATTTAAATAATTGTGCGGAGAGCACTTTCTGCCCCTATTTATGTATTCTGTGGTACTACTAAATTTATAAGAAAAGCAGTAAGCGAATATAAGTCAACTTTTAGTGTCTTGAGCCATCACATTATTGCAATCCAATTAATATTTTTATCATACCGGTTCTGAGGATATTAAAATTCTAAAACAGTAATAAATAATTAATAAATTGAAACGAAACATCTCATTCCTTCAATCAGACACAATTTTAGGGATCGTAATATGTTGTCTTTTTATTAGTTGGTTATTTTAGTGAAAGAGAGTTAAAACATGTTGTAAAATTGCCTAAATAAACTTAATTATACTTAACGACTCGCCAAGCAGAATCCTCGCTATATTTATACCAAGAAAGCTATTTTTCATAAGCATTAGCATTAGGTAATGCTAACGAATTCCAGTAAGTATATAACTATATTTAGATATATACTATATTTATATATAAAGAGGCTTGGTGTTGTGTCGCTATAATATACAACGGCTTATCATACAAAGGCACAAGTACCGCATCGAAGGGATATCAAGACATTTCTATTTAACAAACATTAGAAAATTACGTGTCTCATAGTCTTAGCCGATTGATAATGAACCTTATTTGGTTTGGATACGAGTCATTTTATCAAAACATTCATTTTACTATAAAAATCTGTGATAATCCGTTCTCTATGTCATGTGTATGTGTGTGTCTGTGTAGTTCACGTATAAACAACAATGAACACAGAAGAACACACCCTCATAATATATCAAACATTTCTTAGTTTTAGATTTCCTGTCGCTTTATTTAAAAATGAAACGATTAATTAATAACTCGTAGTAAGGCTATTTAGGCTTAATGTCGTCTAAAAATTACAATTAAGCAATTGTAATTCTATAAAAAACACATAATAATATATTAATTTATGAGAAACAAAGTTACCCTACACTAATAAACTATTAACATAATCAAAGCATTATTCTTCACTTCAATAACTAAAGGAGGATACCTATTATTATTGTGAGCATGTAACCATTATGTGCGAACATACATGCAACATAGTTATGTAATTTCGTTATCCTCCATAAAAAACTATACAATAAAACTAGTTACTAGTACAAACACATTCAATTTCCAGTTCTCGCTAGTTTTGGCACTAGAAAATATACAGGGTTACTTGTAACTCGACGTATTCCCAGAAACACTCGTTACCAGTCAGACAGAATGCAACAAATGAAACCTCCATATCAATGTCCAAAAACAAGTCATTTTCGAGCAATTCATGTATTTTAACTCTTCATGTATTTTAACGTTTAATTCCAAATTATAAAAACATATTTAAGATGTATATGTTAAGATTATTTACAAAAAATGTGATTGCGCTGAGCACTAAGCTACCGAGGACTTGTGTTTGACCCATATTTTATTGTCGTTAAAAACAGAGGGAAATAGCATAATTTCTACATATTAAAGATGGAACCCTCCCTATATTGAAATTATCAATTTCAACACCTCCTATGTTATCACAAACATCGATAATTCTGTTAAGTTACGCATCGCTTTTTACTATTGTAATTTTTCCAAGTATATTTCTAAATATCTTTCAAACATTAAATATCAAAATAAAATTAACAAAATATTTTTAAAAAACTTGTTGAAAGGAAAAAGATAAAAACTAATTTAGTATTAAAATTTGCATATTGACCGTAAACTGCCAATACCATCGGAAAAATCGACCTTAAAATCATAGATATATAGTTACTTTACCGGCGATACGGGGGTTAAATTGGTTGCATTTTGGTCTCGTACCGTGTCTTACCAGGAGCACATCGAGGTACCACTAACCTTGAATACTGAAAAAAACGTTTTGACAGTCCATGTGAGATCACAACTAATCTAAAGCATTTTGGAGCCCATTTCAATAGAAGTTTAGTCCATAGGACATACTTAATTCTTCTATAGAATGAACTCTATTAACAGAATCATAGAGGTCATTCTGTAGCAAAAAAAAACAGGCTTTTTTAAACTGAAAGAAAAGAGTTCTTAATACACCCGAGGTCTGGCATGTGGCAAACAGTGATTAACAAGTTGTGTGATTAACTGGTAACTCATTGGCAACGAGAAGAACCTACGAGGTGGTAAACAGCTCGGGAGTATGCTGTCCCTGGGGAGTGGACAAAAGTTTGTCTCTCTTCGACCGAGAGAAATAAAGAGATAAAACACATTTTACCTCATAAGTGGGCATAAGTGGTGGAGAGAGTTGTCCACGGCCCGTGCTAAGGGTGCTGCATTGGTTGACTGGCTATAGTTTGTTATTAATTGTTCCCGTGTATGAAAGGCAAAGGGAACTGAAGCCCTTGCAGCCATGACTTGTGAGATTGTCTGTAATAACATACTCAATGCATCTTTGGGTTTGGCAGCAAATATACGATGACATGATACGATTTCGATGAGGTTACCTATAGTAAAATTCCCGCCGTGCTTCACTCAAAATATACATTCATTTCAATGATTCCACATATTGTTTGTCTACAGGCACTTTCACAAACCAATACAACATATCTAATTTAAACAATTAATTAAAAGAAAACGATACCATTAAATACCGCCGGAAAAATACTGACTATAAATAAATTGACCATTTTAATGATGTATATTATTATGACAAAGTATCGATGACTCGGCCCGGCGAGTATTTTTGATTGCTAAATAGCAATTAACTGGTGTCATTTCCATATTTTTTTGTATTAAAATTTACTATTTTGATAGCTTGATATCGCTTACTGGCTGATAGCCAATAACAAATAAAACTTGCAGACTATTTCATATTTTTATCACACTTAAACTATGTCCATAATTTTTAGAATATTAGTTTCACTTGTCCATTTCTATTGACAAAAGTCATGCATTGACAGTTGGTTCATAAGGCTTCAGTCAATTGACCTTTTTGAATTTAATTTGAAAGTGTAAAATGAAACTTATTACTAGTATTAATAGAGGCTATACACAGTATTTATAACATTATGCAGTAACTAAATTACTATAGTTATTTTCACCTACAACTGTAAGAAAACATGAACCAAAAAATTCATACTGTGAAAACAGACTACTTAATTAGGTAATATGCTAAAGTTATTGCATAATAAATAAACACTATGTATGACTATTTTCTCGGATACTTCGGATGGAATACTAATACAATAGGGAAGTTGACTGCATTCGAAGTAAAATATAACTTTGACACATAATGGCAATTTCTATAATAGAATTACTAAAAAACACGACCGTGTATTGTAGTATTACGGAATTTAAACAATATATAATAAAACAAAATGCAATGAAATCACTCTCACCTCAGGTTCAGCGGTCGACATATATTGGCGATTTGAAGCTAAAAAAGAAACCCAATTTACGATACGAGGATTTTTAAAACATTAGTCGTATTATAATAATTATGATAAAATTTTAGGGCTATAATAGGTACAGACGGCAGCAGATCAAGTGTAACAGTTGCACTACAAAAGCCTCTATTACAAACGTAATAAGGGCGGTCTCAAGGTCAAACTGTTACGCTTGATGTGCTGTCGGCTGTACATATACACGACGTCATACAGTTCCCCAAAATTTGTCAACATCCCTATTGCTATTAAATATTCTTTGAACAAAAATTTATTGACAACAGTCAGTATAGGGACTGGGCTCTTTCAGAATGCTTAAAAATAAGTAGAATGTTTTATAAAAGCAACCATATTACAATGGATTAGAATCGTCTTTCACTTGTTGAAGATTTACTACAAACCACATATGATTCTATGATAAACGTGTTAGAGTTGCTTTTATGAAAAATTAAAAATATAATAACCAGAATAAATTACCAAATATCTAAACCAGAAAAATTTCAACACACCTGCAATACCAAGTGATTTTTTCCTTGTTATTGCAGGTGTCTATAGGCGGCGGTAAACGCTTACCACCAAGTGTTCCGTCAGCTTGTTTGTCATGTACTCGTATAAAAATCACGTCTTGGGGCTGGGATTCGTGTGCCTGCTTTAACCATCTGAGCTACCGAGGAGTTGGGAGAACCCTGTAAAATTTTTGTAGTCTATCTGCATTCGCGTTATAAGCTAACGTTCGCGTTATTCAAAACGGTCGCGGGTTCGATCCCCGCCCGTGACGTGAAATTTTTCTAGTTTAGATATTTTTCTTAATGCTTATATATTTTTGATCAGCCAGAGAGCTCTAATGATCTTGATGCTGACGGTACAAACATTTTATGTCCACTGCGACTGCTTTTAAGATTTATAAATCACTTGATAGCAGAACATTTTTGGTCCCTTGCAAATTCAGTCCAGAATGAAAAGCTACTTTTGTGAAACAAAAAAAAAACATGTCCTTGCATGACTTGAAAATTATTTTATACATACTAAATAAATATCCTTATATGTGTTTAGGATCAAGATATTTATGTTATTTATGTACAGTATTAGATGGTTTGAATCATTTCAATGTAGAACAGAGATCATTATGGTTGCACACACACTATAAGTTTCTTGACTTTTAGACAAGATAACTTCCCATAAAAATATGCAAAGTTGTCTTGTGAAAAATACACATAATTATTAAATTCTAATAACATCAATCAATTTCCGTACTTACTTCCACGGTATTAAAAAACATAATATGAATCCCTCGTCAAGACTTTAAAAAGAAATTACTGACTGATAGTAAAAACAACGATATCTTCGCTGACTATTAAAAACTCCTTGAACAGAAACGTAAAAGTATTGACTGTGCCTTACCAACCTCAATTCCTTAGTTCTTCCCAACAAACTCACATCATACACTAAACCACTATATGAAACTGAGACACTTTAACTGACACTCTGGTTCGCTATTGACACTACTGGCTGCTGGTTATTGGCTGAGATGACTGTCGAGCCCGGAGGTATCTTCTGAGGCACCATTCCGTCTATATGCCTATATTTCTTGAGCCTCGTCCATTGGCCGTTGTTGTAGTTCATTTGGAAGTGCATCTCTGAGAGCATCGTGAGGTATGTGTCATCCGACTGTAGGACATTCTCAATGTTCTCCGAGAGTTTTATTGTCACTATGTTGCCTAAGTTTGGACATGGATTATCTGTGAAATAATAAGAAATAAGTCAGATATTGCCTTACACTGGGCCTGATTCTAAAGACACACTCTAATTCTAAATTTAAGTACAGTATATCTCTTTCTCGCAATATGTGATAAGAAAAAGATAGCAAGAATTTGTTTGGACCTGTCAATTAAATTTAGATAGATTTCAAAGAAACCATAGACAATATTAGACGGCATGTACGGAGGTGCCTTCTAAACACTGCATTTTATCACGTTCATTAAGGAGAAAATTGAACGAACGTTTCTTAATGTCAAATTATATGACAGCTATCCTTTTCGTATTCATTTTGAAAGAAAGAAACGCACTGAACTTAAATTGAGACTTAGCATGTGTTCTCCAGAATTAGGGCCACTATATGGTCCCTACTAATGACCAATATCACTTTGAATGTATGACATATTCTGCCAAACTGTAGGAAAAATCCTAATGTATGCGAAAACCGTCTCTGTGGTCTAGTGGTTGCGATCTAGAGGTCCGGGGTTCAGTTCTCACAGTGGCAGAACTTTTCCAAGTCCGCCTGGCTAGCTACCACCACCTTACCTAAGTCTGCCGCTATAACAAATATGTTAAAAGCATTGTTGTGTCCGCAGTTGGAGCTAAGATAGCCAGTTCCTGTATGGTTGAGGAATCCGGGTGTAGCTCGTTTCCATCGTCAGACTTATCATCACTTACCATCAGGTGAGATGAAGGCCAAGAGATAGCCCATAAAAAACAATTCAGTGGTACAATTAGATGTAAGCAAGGCGTGCCGAAATACATAATTAGAAACTACCTCAGTTCACATTTACAAAATAACCTAGTCAAGCCCAGCCCAGCATAGTCCAGAGTCCAGACCATTTTGATATAGGATATAAAGTTTTTGGTTGTATGCTCCAGGTTATGCAAAACGATAAAAATATTGTATGCTCCAGGCGGGAATCGAACCCGCTTCTTCTGGGGTCCGGTCAGAGGCGATAACAGCTACGCCACCGGAGCACTAGGTGTAACCTACAAACATCGCTTTCTACTGTTTTACCACGCAAACAATCAAACATTTCAATGTGATTTTTAGGTTGGTAAGGATAAGTTAATAAGGGTGAAATCAAATATAAGTTATATTTCAATAATTAAAAAACTGATTAAAAGTCTTTTACCCCTTGAGCCGGCCATGAATCCAAGAATGAGCGCCTTTTCTGGACGAGTGACGCGATTCGCGTTCCTGAACATGTCTTGAGCTTCCAACATTTGTTCACGCTACGAAGAGATGACAAAGAATTATTAAAAATTGCTTGGTTATATTGTGACCGCTCAGATTTATTTTATAACAGAGTTACTTTAATAGTCATGAGTGTTGATAGAGAGTTACGGATATTTATTATAATTAGGAACGAAATATACAGGATGGTGCCGTCAATACGACAATAAAGTGAAACATGGGCTATATTAGTGCATAGAAATGGTTTGCCACTTTCAAAAATATCGTATTCATTTGATAATTTCATGACATTTCTATGAAATAATGCAGTCTATGTTATATTATTGCATCATTAAGAGCTTGTGTTATGGATACTAGATAACGGAGAATAATGATAATAATATGTACATAAATACTAATTAAAATATATCTAAACTAGAAAAAAATCACGTCCTGAGGGGGGGATCGAACCCGCGACCAAACATCAAACATTTATAATAATGTTAAAAACAAAATTAAGAATGTATATAAATATTAGAAATGTACTACATAAACATATAAACATCCATGACTCGTGAACAAATGCTCGTACCCACCATACAAACATTTGCTCCTACCGGGATTCGAACCCGGGACCCCTGACCAAGTAGCCTGTATAGCAAGGGGTACAGACCACTCGGCCAGTCAATGGTCAACTAATGCAGCCCATGGTCTAATTGTACATGTATGCAAAGAACAATGGCGAAACATTTGTCGAAATAAATTTTGAGCGTCTTAAAATATCAATATATCAAATTCACCTAAATTATTTTTTATGATTTTATAAGTCTTAAACAAGGTCCGTCCAAGCTTTTAAATAAAATCAATTATAAAGGAATTTTAACTGACCACCGATACTTAATTTTTTTGAGGTTGCTTTACTGGCCTGAACTCAAGTTCTTTTGGCCATTATCTATCGAGTATTGATACAGAGTCAGTCGCGTTGATCTATCTATTCTATCCACAGACTGATATTTAGGAACCTGTGTTATTTATTGTCAATTAAGGTAAGTATTTAAAAATACTATGAATATGAAACTGTCATGAAAAAGTATATTTTTGTGTTGTTTTGTAAAACATAATATCAAAAAGTTTAAATTGAAATATCTTTTATTCAAAAGTTGCAATAATAGTGAAATAAACACCAATTTATTAAGAAAATTTAGCTATATACTTTCATATTCATATTCATATTCATATTCTTTATTGCATCATGTTGTAATAAAAGGTCTTAAAGCTATGTCATCAGTACAGAACATGAACCCTGCAAGGGCATTGCAAATACACACACTACTACTATACTTTTACATATTTTTCATCTATAGACGCTTAAAAATTTGGTTGATTAAAATTTGTATTGGAGTTCGCCATTGTTCTTTGTCAGCGCAACTAACCGTAAGGGATAATCCTCTACGCGGCAACAGCGGCGTCTGTTGTGGCTGCACATTCTGCTGAACTGGTTGCTGGACCGGTTGTTGTACCGGTTGCGCGACCGGTTGTGCGACAGGCTGGGCGACTGGTTGCGGTTGTTGTACCGGCGAGGCCATCTGGACCTGGAGAAGACGATTGGACGTTAAAAGTGTGACATAGTAAATAGTTTGACGGAAAAGGAATCTTGTGACCATAAGGCATCGAAGACCGCGAAAGTTGCTTTGTTTTTGTAATCGAAATTAGAGCGCTCAAACCACTAGGCCATCGAGCAAGGAAATGAAATGAAAAAAATCTCTTTGCAATTAGTCGCCCCAAAGAAACTTTAGAATCGTCAAAAATTCAATTTATATGTCTATCACTATGTATGTCTGTTATGTCTGAATTTACACCGCTTCCAAAAGTTGAAATACCGAGAAGACTCCGGCATTAACCCAAAATATTAAGTAACAATGTTTGTAGTTCATCATCATCATCACCCGCCTATATACGTCCCACTGCTGGGCACAGGCCTTCCTACATGGGAGAAACACATCACAAACACAACACAAAGCGGTTGCAGGAACAACCGGGACCAACGGCTTAACGTGCCTTCCGAAGCATTTAGGAGCTCGAGATAAATCAAAGTTTTTTGATTCACCCATCCCAGGATCGACCATGGCGAAAGTTGCATTGTTTGTCGTATCGAAACCAGAGCGCTCAAACCAATACGCTACCGAGCTCCTCAGATGTTTGTAGTTACTTAGTGATAATATGTAGCATTCTCGATAAGTCAATGAATTATAAGTAGCTATAATCTGATCATTCTCTGACACATCTCTTGTGACATTGTGATGCCCTGGCTAGAACCAGAATGAGCCTTCTGGAAGCAGTGTTGCCAGATGACTGTGTGAACTTCCCCCTGTCCTTATTCGAAATCCCCCCAAAAATTGACATTTCTGACAAAAAAACCTCCATGTACTAAAATAATATTAACGACAGCACATCAAGTGTAACAGTTGCGCTACGAAAACCGCCTCTATTACGAACGTAGTAAGGACGGTCTCAAGGTCAAACTGTTACGCTTGATGTGCCGTCGACTGTACATCCGCAATCCGATTAAGGTTAAGACCTAAATACAGCGAATATAATGACATAGATGTATTTTTTTTATTGAAAAAAAAAATCAATTTAATTAAACAGAACAATACATTACCGAGCGAGCACTGCGAGCGATTATTTGTGGATACATAACTATATCATTAATTTGTGGATACATATATCATTAATCTGTGATTTAAATTCACTCACTAAACCACAGCACTGAACTAAAGATACCTTTTTTTCGGCAAAGGGACCAGCCTATACACCCATTTCTTTATAAAACAAGAATGTTGTGGAGAATCGTGTTTGGCTTAAAAAAGTCTCCGAATTTCCTCCAACTTTAATATTTCCCTCCGAAAATCCCCCCAATGGTCTTATCCCTCCGAAACTCCCTCCGAAGTAAAAAAAAACCTCCGAATTTGCAGGGAATCCCCCCCATCTGTCATCACTGTCTGGAAGTGGCATATCCAAAGCAAGAAGACTACAGGCTCTTTCTGCCTAATGATATAGTAAAGCTAATGGCATCTATATTCTGGACACAGGAAGAGTTAAACGCAGGGGAGGCCCAAAAGATCCCAAAGGGTCGAAGTGCACTGTGACTTAGTCATGGCCCCACAGTAAGATAAGATAAGCTATAATGTGACATACCTGTTGGGCAGCTGGTTGGACCGTATGGAGTGCAGGCACAGGAACATTGGTACGGGCGGCCGGCTGGACCACGGTCTGTGTTACCTACGGAAATAATATAACAGTTACTAGGTGGTAGGTCGTCTGGGTAATGCCACCGCCTTTCATATTTCGCCCGTGAAATAGTTCGCTGTAGCCAGTGTAATAAGTGTACATGGATTGCTGCCCATCTGAGGCTTCAGGTGGTCGAAGTGAGTTGGTGAGTAGGAATGTAAGAAAAAAATACAAATTCAGAAAACTTGGAAATGGAATAGCCCCATCCGAAGATTTACATGGATAACGACTGGAACATTAAATAGGTCTACATACCACAGTGGCCCTAATACTGGTAAACACATGCTAAGTCTAAATTTAAGTTCAGTGCATTTCTTTCTATCAAAAGGAATACGAAGAGGATGGCTGTCATATAATTTGACATTTAGAAAGTTGCGTTCAATTTTCGACCTTATTGAACGTGATAAAATGCAGTGTTTAGGAGGCACCTCCGTACATGCCGTCTAAAATTGTCTATGGTTTCTTAGAAATCTATCTAAATTTAAGTGACAGCTCTAAACAGATTCTTGCTATCTTTTTCCTATTACTTATTGCGAGAAAGAGATATACTGTACTTAAATTTAGAAATAAAGTGTGTTCCCAGAATTAGGCCCAGTAATAGAGGCTAGTCAGTGAATGAGTGAATGGATGCGTGAGTGAGAAAAAGTACATAATTCAGAACAATTTGAAGTGGACTAGAACCCATTCAAAGATTTCCAAGGAGACTGATTCATCATTAGAGTAATAGATTTGTGAGTGAGTGAGTAAAATACATAATTCAGAAAACTCTGAGGTGGGTAGCACCACACAAAGATCTCCAAGGAAAACGACTGGAGTATTGGACAGGTTTAGATACCACAGTAATAAACGCTAGTCAGTTAATGAGTGAGCAAAAAGTACAGAATTTAAAGTGGACTAGCCACAGTAATGACCAGTCAGTGAGATACTGATGGTATGATAAAGTGGGTGGTGAGTGTGTATGAGTGGGTGGTGAGTGTGTGAGTGTGGAAGTGAGTAATTGAGTGAATATCTCACCGGTTTGATATTCTGCAGTAGCACGACCTTGCCACCAGGTTGTAGGATGACGGCGGTGTTGGTAAGGTAAGGTAATAGGGGGGCTAGTCAGTTATTGAGTAAGAAAAAGTACAGAATTTACAGTGGACTTCCCACAGTAATGGCCAGTCAGTCAGTTAGTGATTGTATGAGTGAGTGGGTGGTGAGTGTGGAAGTGAGTGATTGAGTGAACATCTCACCGGTATGATATTGTGCAATAACACAGCCTTGCCACCCGATTGTAGGATGACGGCGGATGTGTTGGTAAGGTAAGGTAATAGGGTAAGTCAGTTAAAGAGTGAGAAAAAGTACAGAATTTAAAGTGGACTACCTACAGTAATGGCCAGTCAGTGAGTTAGTGATTGTATGAGTGAGTGGGTAATGAGTGTGTGAGTGTGGAAGTGAGTGATTGAGTGAACATCTCACCGGTTTGATATTCTGCAGTGGCACGGCCTTGCCACCCGGTTGTAGAATGACGGCGGAGGTGTTGGTAAGGTAAGGTAATAGGGGCTAGTCAGTTAATGAGTGAGAAAAAGTACAGAATTTAAAGTGGACTACCCACAGTAATGGCCAGTCAGTGAGTTAGTGATTGTATAAGTGAGTGGGTGGTGAGTGTATAAGTGTGGAAGTGAGTGATTGAGTGAACATCTCACCGGTTTGATATTCTGCAGTAGCACGGCCTTGCCTCCCGGTTGTAGGATGACGGCGGATGTGTTGAGCAGGTTTTGAGCGGATAGCAACAATGGCTTGCCACCAGCTTGCCCGGTTATTAGCAGCTTGGGCTGTTGCCCTATCACTATGGGTTTGGCTCCAGTGCCCTGGGAACAAAAGGTAGGCAACATTTTAGGGTCAACTTACGAATACGCGCAAACATCTGCGATATCAATTTAGGTACATAAGTAGGTATTTCACTTTTGTTCTCCGCGACACTAAGGATTATCTTATAAGGGAAATATTCCAACGGTTCGTGCGACCATACACATTGCGTTATATGGTCATCGATCTCAATCGATTGTCAACCAGCAAACAATAAAGGTAACTTACCTACCATACTGACACATTATTACAATATAATAAATACGTAACTATTATAATATTAAGTTATGATACAATTTAATACAGTTTCACGTAATTTGTAATATGGTAGTTTTTGTACTGGTTTCTTTTTATTGGAAAGCGACTGCTTACCCATAGACGGGCCGCACTTGTTTGTAGGCATGGAAATGTTTGCTACTTTTCGTTCATTTTCATTCAATGAATCGATGATATTTTTATTTTATTTCACAAGTAAAAGGAGATAGTAAAGTTTTTAGCTAGCTCATGAGCACTATTTCAGATTGTGGACAAAAAGGTACTGAATATCATAGTTTCCTTTACTCAACACAACACTCATTTATTTTATTGCAAAAACGAAACAAAATAAAATAATTATCATCATCAGTTTTCAAATTAGATTGTCCGTCATACTATGCGCAGTAAAGGCTAAAATGCTCAGTCTTTCACCGAAGCATAATATTTTTGATCATCCAACTCATTTCTTATTTGAAAAATTGACACATTTAAAATGTAATCCTCGTTTCTAACTGATAATATTTTGTACTTTTTTAACAAAAAGGTTTTCTATATTCTAGTAACCATATGCGTAAGATTTTCGTGTGTGAAAAAATCTATGCGCTATCTCTAATCAAATTAAATCTTCGACCTTGTGACACAGATTTGTGCAAAAATTTTTATTTAATATCTGATTCTTATATATAAAATTCTCGTGTCACAAATTTTCATGGAATTTTATATGTATATTCAGTAGGTCTGAGAATCGGCTACTATTTATTTTTTATTTTTTGGACGTATTTTTTTTTGTTATGGCAAAACAACGTTTGCGGGGTCAGCTAGTCTAATATATAAAATTCTCGTGTCACAACTTTAGTTACCATACTCCTCCGAAACACCTTCACCGATTTTCATGAAATGTTATATGTATGTTCAGTGGGTCTGAGAATCGGCTACTATCAATTTTTAGTTATTTTTTGGTCATTTTTTGTCTTGACCGATTATCATGAAATTTCATATGTACATATTCAGTAGGTCTGACAATCGGCTACTATCTATTTTATTTTTGTTTTTTGGTCAATTTTTTTTTAATGGAAAAACAAAGTTGGCGGGGTCAGCTAGTAATATTCACCTGTACCAGGATGGGGCTGGCCAAGGGTGGCGGCTCGTCGAGGGTAGGCCGCGGCTCGGGCGCCGGCGCCGGCTCGGGCGCCGCCTCCGGGCCTGCGCCCTCCGCGGTGCTCGCTGCACCACAACAAACAGTGATATAACTCCGCTGTTACGAACGACAGTACGGCCAAGAGATAGACGCCACTATACTCGAGTCATATTCAGTCAGGTTGAGACTAGGGAATGCAAATCTCGCGAGATTGGGGCTTTTATTTTTTTATTTATTTATTTATTTAGGACAACAAACAACTGTACAGTAAATTCACTAATTGATACATGTATTTTCATGGTTGTAGATGTACAATCAGCACCGTTATCCACATTTAGTTATATATTAGTGTGATTGATGCAATATTAAGAGACACTTCACCAGGACAAAATTTGAAACAAAAAGTAGAATTAAATATTACTCAGCGATTCTAAGAGGTGCCTTTTGAAAACATATGGAGACATACCATAAATAAGGGGCTTAAGCGAGATCCCGCGAGTTTATGAATATCTCTCGAGATTGTCAGTTTTGTGTATTTTTTTGCGAATAATCACAATATTTGAATGAATTAGAAGAAAAAAAATTTAAGTATTATAAGATAAATATTTATTTTCACGAATTTTTCAATAGACTTTTAATGCATCAAACATTGTTTGACGTATTTGTCTATAATTTTTAATAAACTTCTAAGTAGTAAACTTTGACGTACTTATCTATCAAATAATAAATGAAAGAAACAAATATCAAACAAAAATCTTTTAGTAATAAAACAGTTCTTTTATAACAAACAAAACAACGATTAGTAAATAAATGGAACTTATATCTAAGTTGAGTTGACTATCAAAGCTCGATAAACCAGACACAATTAAATTTTAATTCTTATGTCATCTTAAGTTGACATTCTGGGCATTGAAGGAATAAACTGAGATATTATTATCAATTAAATAACTCCGTCTGTGTCAGGCCGCGCTTCGAATAAGACGTTTTTATGCTTGAGTGCAATCTCGTTAAACTCGCGAGATCTCGCCCTTTTTTCATCTGAGATCAATCTCGCTAAAAAAGACCGAGATCTCGCGAGAACGAGATTGCATTCCCTAGTTGAGACCACCGAACTCAGATCTAGAGGTCCGGGGTTCGATTCCCGTGGGGGCAAAAATATTCTGCTCGGTGTGGTTGGTGGTAGGGATTTTCTAAGTTCGCCTGGCTTGTTAATGGCATTGTTGTTTTCCGGCAGTTAGAGGTAGGATAGCCAGTTCCTCTGTGGTTGAGGAATCCGGGTGTAGCTCGCTACCATCGTAGGCCTTATCTACACTTACCATCAGGTGAGATGAATATCAAGTTACCCCGTTAAGATAAAAAAAATCATCATCACCAGCCTATAAACGTCCCACTGCTGGGCACAGGCCTTCCTACATGGGGGAAACACATGAGGAGTTTCGGCCATAACACCACCACGCCGAAGCACGGTCCTCCGTCCTACTCGAGATTATAAATTTGATTGACCCATCCCGCGACCGACCATGGCGAAAGTTGATTTGTTTTCGTAATCGAAACCAGAGCTCTCAAACCACTACGCCAACGATCTCCTTCTATGTTATTTAGAACATAAATATTATATATTTTTTTGGTTTTATTCTTTATCAAAGTTGGCTTAAGTATAGGCTATGGATATAAATCAGTGAGGCCAAAAGGACTTGCGACCAGGCCAGTGAAGCAACCATAAAAAAGTAAAGTGGGGTGTTTGGCGGGTTTTTGTGGCGTCAGTCAAGATTTTTATTACAATAATTAAAAATTGTGTCGGAGCGAACATTGAGTTATAAAAGTGGCGTAATTTTATTATTCAAGTGTTTGTGTTGACGTCCTACTAAAAGATTATTATATTAAAAGTGATTATGGTGGGAAATACGATGAGAACCTTTTTGTGGTTATCCACCTCATCAAGTAACACATAAAGTGATTGTCATCATATATTTCGTGTCAAATACTCCCAAGAAGAATTAATATGTGTTACACCAGCATTTTAATGCAATAAAAGAAGAAATAAAGAAATACTTAAGACATGGCTGTATGGGCATTAGTTCCCTATGCCTTCCCTTTATAGGGAGAATTAACAAAAAAAAGTAAAGTTTACAGATGCGTTTCATTTTAGTTTTTTAATTTATCATTTTAGATAGGTAGCTACCGTACGATTGATCTAATTTATATTTTACACATTTTGCATACTGAATATTTTTCAAGCTTCACTGAAAGGCTTCTTTGAATTAAGGTCTTTAAGGGGATACCTCGTGTACACTAGCGACACCAATTGATTGTTATTAATTATGGTGAATTTAGAACATAATAAACAAAAACGCTTTAGAGAATTGCTAAAGAACGGTATTTGTAATTTTTAAAGATGTATCTTGTATAAATTGTCTACCTATAAGTAACCAAATTTCTATATTGTTAAAAGTGACCACTTTAGGCAATAATGAAAAAATAGGTTACATGTAGAGGAATATCTTATACCGAGCACATCTCAAAAATTATAAATACATTTTTTTAGTCATTCACTAAAGCGTTTTTGTTTATAATGTTCTATATTCACCACAATTAATATAAATCAAGTGGTGTCGCTAGTGTGCATGAGGTATCCCCTTACAAGACATTAATTCAAAGAAGCGTTCCAGTGAAGCTTGTAAAATATTAGGTATGCAAATGCAAATGTGTAAAATATAAATGAGATCAATCGTACGATAGCTACCTATCTAAAATGATAAATGAAAAAAACTAAAATGAAACGCATCCATCTGTGAACTTTACTTTTTTGTGGTTGCTTCACTGGCCTGGGTGCGAGTTCTTTAGGCCTCACTGATTGACAGCCATAGCCTATAGTTGGGCCAACTTTGATAAAGAATAATACCAACGAAATATATAATATATATTATTATATATTATGTTCTAAATATCATAGGAGGAGCTCGGTGGCGTAGTGGTTTGAGCGCTCTGGTTTCGATTAAGAAAACAAAGCAACTTTCGCCAAAGTCGGTCTCAGTATGGGTCAATCAGTCAGTCATTCAGTCGACGAGGTATCGCCCTTAAGATAAAACGAAAATCATTACAAAAAGACAAGCATGTACTGACCAGCCGGTGGTTCTTCCAGTTTGGGCACCTTGAAGTCTGGCGGCGGTGAAGGAGGTGCCGCCGCCGGGGGCTTCTTTGCTCCTTCCTCCATTTCTGTGACAAGTGATAACCTAAATGAGCTTGAAAATAATCTCTAGGACAATACTAACTAAAACTTAAGATGCGATGACTTTAAGCGAGCGCATATATTAAGGTTCTGAGATAAACCAAGTCCTATGCAGACTGGGACCGATACATAAAGGTTGAAGTATATTATTCATTCTTAACTTACATAATTTATTTATATTAAATTCAGCATTTATGGGAGTTTATTTACCCCTTAAAGTGGGGCCGCAAGTTGGGCGCCACATTAAAGGGTGCTTATTATTAACCTTTTTTACTACTAGATGACAAACAAGCTGACGGCCCACCTGATGGTAAGCGGTTACCGCCGCCTATAGGCACCTGCAATAACAAGGAAAAATCACTTGATATTGCAGGTGCGTTGTCATCCTGGGGCTAAAGATTTACTAATTCTTACAAAATAGATGATCAGAAAGTGAACAGCGTCTGAGTCGGTATATAATCACGCTTGCGAATGCCCGCCCGAACGTGATTTTTAGCTCGGACGCACCCTTTAAATGCATATTTTTAAATAAAACCATAAAGGAAAGTGTTCATATCATATCAATTTTGTTCCTATAAAGTTAGTTGCTGTGTGTAAGTACTCAAAATTAGTTTAGTATCTTGGCCGAGATCCGCCCACTGCTGGGTATAGGCCTCCCCCAAGGATGTCCAAGGCGATCGATCCTGAACTGCCCACATAAATCGGGTTCCCGCAAACCTCACCAGATCGTCAGTCCACCTTGTGGGCTAGAATGGCTACATCTCCCAGTTACAAAAAAGGATGGCTGTCATATAATTTGACTTTCAGAAACGCGATAAATGCAGGTCAAAAAGCACCTCGATACACCTTCCAAAATTATGTAAGGTTTCTTTGGAATTTATCTAAATTGATTTGACAGCTCAACAAAGAAAAATATCTATGCTAGAAACATTTCACGTCCTAAGAAACGAACCCGCGACCGTTCACAGTCCGGGTGACTGCTCTAACCATCCGAGCTGCCAAGGATTATGTTTCTAGTGTAGATATTTTCTATGTAAATATATTTTTCACACATTCACAATAATGTTGAAATAAAATTAAGAATAGCTCTTATCAAATTCTTGGTATCTTATTCCTATACTTATTGAGAGAAAGAGACATACTGTACTAATATTTAGATTTAGAAAGGTAGAACACACGCTAAATGTAAATTTAAGTTCAGTGCATCTCATTCTCTCAATATGAATACAAAAAGGATGGCGGTCATATAATTTGACATTTAGAAACTTGTGATCAATTTTCGACCTTATCGAATGTGATGAAATGCATTTAGGAGGCACCTCCGTACAAGACGGCATGTAAATTGTCTATGGTTTCTTTCTAATACAATATCTAAATTTAGTTGAATGCTCTAAACAAATTCTTGCCTGACTGCTCTAACCATCTCAGCTACCAGGGACCATTTTTTTAGTTAAGATATTTTCTGTGTAAATATTTTTTTTTTCACATTTATAATGTTGAAATAAAATTAAGAATAGCTCTTATCAAATTCTTGGTATCTTTCTCCTATTGCGAGAAAGAGATACACTGTACTTAAATCTAGATTATGTCTTCAGAATTAGGCCCACGGTATGTTCAATGTGCATACTAACCTAGCTTTCTCCTCTTCTTTATCTGCGCATGAGTGGCTGGTTGTTCGGCTATGTCGAGCAGTTTGATGCCGGCGCGGGGCGGAGGCCGAACTAGGGCGCCCGCGGGCCGGGGGCCGCCGCCGGCGCGACCCGCGAAACGAGAAGGCAGGCCTTTTAGGGGGGCTGGTGGGAAATACAGTCATAGGGTAGTTGAATTTCTTTTTTATTTCATAAATAAAAAGTATATCATCATCATCATCATAAGGCTGATCACAGCTTGCACTGTATTTTACTTGACATCTGTTCGTGTAGTTAAGGTGTATAATAACTTGTCTTCGTGAGAGAAAAATAAAATAACATCTGTTCACTTTGCCGGTTTATTGCGAACTAAATACAAAGATCCTTTACAATTTGTTTTAAAGGAAATGTATTAGCTAAACATTCATATTAGATATAACATGCCGCCCACCAAAAACGGAGTTTTTTTACGAATTAAATTCAATAAGTACTAACAATGCAAACCATTTACCGTGATTGACCTCTGTCAAAAAAAAAACAATCATACAATTTTAAAGAATAAATAACATGCTAACATTCCATAACTACCTCACATTGATTACGTTAATTTGTAAGAACGTGAGTAGTACGCGCTCAATGAATATTGTCAGTACGTAAACAAGAATCTTACAGAAAAAATTGTCATAAGGGCGATACTACACTAAACACTTTTAGATATCGTAATTAACTTGAATAATGATATGACAAAATTATTTTAAGACAAATTAACAAACTACTGCCCTTACAGTACATGTTTAAATTACAAATCTATAAATTATTAAGGTATTTTCACACTGGTATTGTATCAAAATTAATTGTTAAATGGTAGTGCACACAATTTACTTACTGGTCGTTTAATTATTTTTCCAGCACACTTCAAACTATAAACTCGACAAATATTGTCATTTCCGGGATGTTTTTCGGTGATGCGACCCATCGCCCATTTACCGGGAGGAAGATTATCTGCCTTGACTAGAACCACATCTCCCACTTGGAATTCTGGTTTAATCTTAAGCCATTTGGGTCGCTGTTGCAGTCTAGTCAGGTATTCAATTTGCCATTTATGCCAAAAGTCTTGTAGGACCTTCTGTTGGTGCTGCCATCTTGACAAACGATTCCAATTTGCATCTCGCAAGTCTGGCTCAGGTACATTTATTGGAGCTTCTCCGATAAGAAAGTGCCCGGGAGTCAAGATATTCAAGTTTTCTGCATCCGAGCTGTCAATGGGACACAGTGGTCTTGAATTAAGACAAGCTTCAATTTGGCACAATGTGGTAGACATCTCTTCAAATGTCAGTTGAGTGGTTATGACCCTTTTGAGGTGGTGTTTGATGGATTTCACCCCAGCTTCCCATAAGCCTCCAAAATTGGGACTATAAGGCGGGTTAAAATGCCATTGTGTTCCATCTTCAGCTAAAAGGTTGATAAGGTTTTCAGGCATTTCTAGTTTTGTATCATGCCACATAGTTTGCAATTCCTTGCTCGCACCAACAAAGTTAGTGCCTCTATCACTCCATATATGACAGCAGCGACCTCTCCTGGCCACAAAACGTTTGAAAGCTCCCAGGAAAGCATCCGTACTTAAGTCACCTACCAACTCAAGGTGTATCGCCTTGGTCGCTAGGCATATAAAGATGCAAATATACCCCTTTTCACTTTTATTTCCACGACCCTTTGATCTCAAGATTTGCAGAGGACCAGCGAAATCAACTCCTGCCTTCAAAAAGGGACGTGCAGGTGTAACTCGTGCTGCCGGTAAGTCACCCATAATTTGGTTTCTAGAAATTGCCCTATGTCTTGCACATATGAAGCATTTATGTATAGTTGTTGAGACTAAATTCTTGAGTCTTATAATCCAAAAACGAGATCTAATATAGTTCATTGTCAATTGAACTCCACCATGTAGTGTTCTTTTATGTGCATCTGCTACCACCAATGCAGCCAATGCGTTTTTATTTGTTATTATCATTGGATATTTTACTGTTTCAGGTATTTCAGCATGTCGCAAACGACCTCCTACTCTGAGGATATTTTTACAATCAATAAATGGGTTTAAATGACGTATTTGACTTTTATTTTCTATAGACTTTCCTTCCTTTAAATTTTTTAGTTCATCCTTGAATTCTTCCTTTTGTACAACTCTTACACAATCTTCTAATGCTTCATTAAATTCTTCTGTCATAAAAGTTTTTTTTATTTGTATACATTTATTTTTCTTAAAATTCATAAATCTTTTACAATAAATGATAGTTTTTATCAATTCAGTTAGTGTATCAAATTCCTCAAATTGGGTAAGTAAAGTTATTTCTTTAGTTTTGATTTCCTCTGTATGAATATAAACATTAATATTTTCTTCTTTTTTCAGGTCTTCAACCGTGTCTTCAACTTCGACAACTTCGTGCATCGAAATTTCATCATCCCTCAACCAGTGCGGTCCATGCCACCAGCGGATGCAATTTTTTAGATCTGCTAACAACATACCTCTAGACGCGATATCAGCTGGGTTGTCCTGGGATTTTACATGATACCATTTGTGGCCTATATTATCCAGAATAGTGACCACGCGATTTCTTACAAATGTTTTCCATTTTCCAGGATCACCACGAAGCCATGCTATGACTATTGTAGAATCCGTCCAAGCATAGAATTGTGTTTTAGGTATTCGTGTGGCTTCACTAATTTGTTTAAGAAGTTTTGATAACAGAACTGCTCCACACAATTCCAGCCTTGGTAACGATACTGGCTTAACAGGAGCAACACGCGATCGGGCTGCTATCAGTTCTGTCGTATATTGTCCATCTTCTTTCTTTACTCTTATGTATGCTACAGCACCATAAGCTACTGTAGACGCGTCACAGAAACCGTGAATGGTAACATAAGGTAGTGTATCGCTTGTAGTATGTAACCATCTACTTACTTTTATATCCCTTAAATCGTCTAAGCTATTTCTAATATCTAACCATTGTTCTTTGATTTCAGATTGTAGTTCTTCATCCCAGGTTACACCTTTAAGCCATAATTTTTGCAAGATAAGTTTTGCAGTAAGTATTGTAGGGGTTAGCCAACCAAGTGGGTCAAATACATGTTGGATCTCGGCCAGTATCCATCTCTTCGTGACCATATTCTGCGATACAGGTAAGGCGGTATTGTATTGTAGGTAATCTTCGTCTAAATTCCAGGACAAACCTAGTGTTCTGACTATTTTACCAATACGCATGTCGATATTCATGTGTGAACTTGTCTGAGAACTAAAAACCTTCCGAAAATTAGCACCGTTTGAATACCACTTTTGGAGAATAAACCCTCCTCTTTCCAATATAATTTTAATATTTTGAGCTATTTTTATGGCGCTCTCTTCAGTATCTTGGCCGGACATTAAATCGTCCATGAAGAAATCTGTACATATTATTTTAGTTTCCTCAGGGTGCGTTTTACCTTCGTCCTTTGCTATCTGCTGCAGAGTTCTTACCGCAAGGTAGGGTGCAGAAGCTGTTCCAAAAGTCACCCTTAGTAGTCGATAGTGTTTCATTGGTAAGTTAGGATTGTCTCGCCATAAAATTCTCTGGTAATCAGCGTCCTCTTTAGTGACAAGTACCTGTCTATACATCTTCTGAACATCAGATACAAACGCAATTCTCTTTAAACGCCATCTTATAAATAACGATCGCAAATCTTCTTGCAGTTGTGGTCCAACTAGTAAGTCATCATTCAACGATTTGTTGTTAGTTCCGAGCGAAGATGCATTAAATACAATTCTTGTCTTAGTAGTGTCACTTGATTCTTTGACTACAGCGTGATGTGGAAGGTAAACCGATCGATTTTCTATTTCCCCTTCAGGTATCTCTTCCATGTGTTGTAAGGTAATGTATTCTCTTATCACTTTATTGTATTCTGTTCTTAGGTTAGTATTCTTTTCTAAACGTCTTTCTAGTTGCATCAGTCTTTTCTTTGCAATTTCCTTTGTATTTCCATCTATTACATTAGGTGGTTCAATTTTAAAAGGCAATTTTACAATGTATCTGCCTTCTTCGTTTCTTTTTGTTGTCTCTTCGTACAGTTTTTGACACGTTTCTTCTTCCTTTGTAAGTCTTTTCTTATTGTCATTGTCTATTTCCCATAGCTTATGTAATAAATCTTCAAAATCAACTTGATGATGCATAACCATCAGTGGTTCCTCTGAAGAATGGGCTTGTATTTCTCCAAAGAGAATCCATCCAAAGCTTGTTTCTTGCGCACACGGTGTGCCTGGTTGACCTCTGATTAGGTTGTTCTTTATAATTTGGGCATACACATCAACACCTAGGAGTAAGTCAACCTTTCCTGGCCGATTGAAACTAGGATCTGCCAGGAAAATGTTGTCTAATTGTGGCCAAGTGTGTTTAGTGTATCCAAATGATTTTGATGGTAGCTTTGTTGTCAAGCGCGTGGGCATAACATAAGTCTTCACTGTAAGTTGGAATTCCTCTTCATATCTTGACAGAAGTTGTATTTGGATTACTTGGTTAACTTCCGTTTGTGTTGATCCAACTCCAGTGACGGTTCCACGTACTGCGGTTCTTTTTACTTTCATCGATTGTGCTGCTCTTTCGCTTATGAAACTTGCTTGTGATCCTTGATCAATCAATGCTCGCAATATTGTTGTTTGTCCTTTACTATCTCTTACAGGTATCAATGCTGTTGCGAGCAATGCTGTGGACTTCTTAGTTACGATGTGGGACGTTATTGTAACATCTTGTTGATTATTTTTAGTGTCTTGTCCTTCGATTGTATTTGTTACTTGACTGTAGTGAGTTTGTAGGTTGTCTGAAGAGTTCGCATAATTCTTCTGGTGCAATAAAGAGTGGTGACGTCTGTTGCATATTTTACAGGATATTTTGAGACGACACCTCATGGCAGAATGTCCAGGTATCAAACAATTGTAACATAATTGCTTATCCCTTACAAACTCGCTTCTTTCCATAGGATTTAGTTTTGTGAATTCTTTACAGTGGCAAAGTGTGTGGCTTTCGTTACACATTACACATGACTTCGACGGTGCTGGTGCAGAAACATGGAATGATCTTTCCTTGATAGGTCTAGTTTCTCTTGTGACGGACATTGGAGTGATCAACTCTAAAGTGCGGAATTTGCCCTCTAAGAAGTTCTTTAGTTCTTGCCAAGTAGGTAGTTTTTCTGAATCGGGGCTGTAAACATAGTCTTCCCAAGCTTTATGTGTCTCCATATCTAGCCTTTGAATAACGATGTAAATGATCATAGGATCCCACGAATCGGTAGATACTTGTAAGTTGTTGAGGCTATTGAGGCATTCCGTTGTTGTGTCAAGTAAACTTTTGATTTGGTTTGCAGTTGTTGTAGTAATCTTCTTTTGTCCAAAAAATCTTTTAAGTACAGAGTTAACTATCAATCTTTTACTTCCGTATCTTTGTTTTAGAATATCCCATGCTTGTTCGTAGCTGTTGTCTGTAACCTTGATGTGTCTGAGCAGAGCTTCAGCTTCTCCAGTAACGCTTGATTTTAAATAATGCAATTTCTGAACCTTTGTCAATGTAGTGTTATTATGTACTAGCGAAGTGAACAAGTCATTGAAAGTAGGCCATTCTTCATATTGACCGGCAAATGTCGGTAGTTGTATGTTTGGTAATTTAACTTGTGGCATAGTAATAGTTTCTGATACATAACTTGATTCTCTTGTTGTACCAAATGTCATTAGCATATCCTTTAAGTCTCCCGTTATACACAAATATAAATCTTCCACTACGTAATAATCTTCATTCAAGAAATATGGGAGTTCTCCGCGCTTCTCTTTAGGTGTACATTTTACGAGAGCTTGATGATATGACTTGAATGATTGCCAGTCTTCTTCTATAGATTTAAGTCTTACTTCAATGTAACCTTTCGTCAATCGCTGTTTAGGACATTTCTTTAAATTTACCTGTGTTCTTTGCAATGTACTAGCTTTTTCTTCTAATAAACTTAATATTTCTTCATATCCCAAACTCATTTTATTAATTTTATAAGTTTACTGTTTGTATAAATTTGTTCGAAATCAAATAAAATATTTTTATAAATTACTAAAGTGTAAGTGCACCTTTATAATTGTCGCCGACCTCAGGAATGCGGGCTTCTATTCATTCGTCGCCGTCGGTCGCTCGATGCTCACAGGTAAATTTTGCACTAGCAGGTACAATCCGGTTCGATTTTGACCATTATGTTCGTGTAGTTAAGGTGTATAATAACTTGTCTTCGTGAGAGAAAAATAAAATAACATCTGTTCACTTTGCCGGTTTATTGCGAACTAAATACAAAGATCCTTTACAATTTGTTTTAAAGGAAATGTATTAGCTAAACATTCATATTAGATATAACAACATCTTAATTTTACCTGTGTGTCATAAATAAATGATTATGATTATTATGATCATTTCAGCCGAGAGACGCCCACTGCTGGGCATAGGCCTCCCCCAAAGATCTCCATACCGATCGGTTCTGCGCTGTCCGCATCCATCGGCTTCCCGGGACCCTCACCAGATCGTCGGTCCACCTTTTGGGGGGCCTACCAACGCTGCGTCTCCCAGTACGCGGCCGCCACTCGAGGACCTTTCCGCCCCAACGGCCGTCAATCCTCCTTGCAATGTAGCCTGCTCAATGCCACTTGAGGTTCGCAATTCTACGGGCTATGTCGGTAACCTTTGTTCTCCTGCGGATCTCATTTTCTGATTCGATCACGCAGAGAAACCCCGAGCATAGCCCTCTCCATTGCCCTTTGGATGACATTGAGCCTTCTTATGAGGCCCATTGTAAGCGGCCACGTCTGTTACAGAACTGAGAAAAGTATATAACTCATAAAGAAATATTGCAAAAGAAATACTATGTCTAAGATCAATAGTTTCACAGATATAGCAGTATGTTTGATGTGTTGCGGCGCCTCGTCTAAAAACGCTGTATAGAAAACCTGAAGGTGACGACGTCACATGTTCCTAAGTTACTACGAAATGTATGGGCATATTGACAAAATTAATAATAACAATGAAATATATATGTTTTCATTCATAGTTGTCATAATAATATTTTTTTTATTGATGTCAGCAATCTAATATCATTAACATTTTGATAAATTTTGGAAAAAAATTAGATTTTTTTTTTGTTTGAACTGTTTTTATGGGTAACAGTAGCGTATATTTTCCGAATTTGTGAAAATAAGTGCCAGATTCCAACTTAGGCAAACATCTAACAATTAACGTTTTGACCACCAGTCAGCCATAGCAGACAATCCATGCTGTGCTCTGTACGTTGACAATATTTACGGTTTACTCAACACAAATTAAAGATATTAACGTTTGTCGCTGTGGCATTATGCTGAGGCAGTGACATAGTTAGCCTGTTATTCTCATTTTTTCATTTTTATATTTTTCTTATTTATTATTTATACATATACCACCGGCTGGCCGAGTGGTCTGTACCCCAGGCTACTCGGTCAAGAGGTCCCGGGTTCGAATCCCGCTAGGAACAAATGTTTGTATGACGAGTACGGGCATTTGTTTACGAATCATGGATATTCATATGTTTATTTAGTATAATTCTAATATTTATATACATATTATTATCATTATTTCTCCTTTATCTAGTATCCATAACACAAGCTCTGAATGATGCTTACTTTGGGCTAGATAATAGGTGTGAGTGTATAAATATTATATATACATATTTGTCTTTATTTGTTGGCCAATAAACACTTTCTTTCCTTGTATTAAATGATTTTGGAATCCCTGTGATTTTTGTATTTTTTTTCTCTAGACTCAAGCCTTCGCGGCACGGCCAGTGTTTGGGCCATAGCACCACTACGCTGGCCCAATGCGAGTTGATGGCATATATTAGTTGCAGTAACGATCGAGACCAAGGCTCAAAGTGCCTTCCGAAGCATGGAGGAGCTTAAAATTACAAATTTTGATTGATGCACCCCAGAATGAACAATGGCAAAAGTTTCTTTGTTTCCATAATCGAAACAAGAGTCTCCATACATTTGTGAAACTCCTCCTTTCCATGAAAATCAATTCCAATAAAAAAACCCTCACTTACTAGTATCAGTCATTTTCCTAGGCATGCCACGACTCCTAACAGGCACTGTCGGCGCTTGAGCCTTCTTCTGGTTGGCTTGGGCCTCTGTGGCCTTCGCTAACAACTCGCTGCGTAACGCCACGGATTTTGGTTTACGTTTTAATGTGAAGTGTTTCACTGCGTTGGGTTGTTGGCCCACCTGAAAAGATAGTGAAAATAGTAGTTCAATAATAGGGTTATTGAACCAAAGGTAACCAAACCAAGCTTAAGGAAGCGACCAATCACCTTACTATCTACAATTAATTTGAATGTTATTTTATTAAGCCTGAATAAATAATGAAAATAAAATTATTAGTAATTTGTCCGATTTTTCCACTTAGTTTCCGGTTTTTATAGGCTATTCCTGCAAAAAATCGTATTTTTGAGATTTGAGTATTGAGAAAACTATTCAGTTATATTTAACTAAATAGTTGGTGATGTAATGAAATAGCAATTTAGAGAATACTGTTTTATTTCTTCTTGAAATATTTTAACAATTATATGAAAAAAAGTGTCAGGACGCGAATTTTTCTAGTTTTATATTTTAATTAGGTAATAAGTAATTTTTCAAACATTTATAATGTTAAAATCAAAAAAATAAAAAAAAATTTGTTCTGTGTTGAAGTGTCTTATTATTTTAAATCATGTGCATTATTTGTGATTTCTAGAATGTTATATCTTATGATTAGACCTTCTAAACATTCCTCATCATCATCATCATCAACATCATATCAGCCGAGAGACGCCCACTGCTGGGCATAGGCCTCCCCCAAGGATCTCCAAACCGATCGGTCCTGCGCTGCCCTCATCCAACGGCTTCCCGCGACCCTTACCAGATCATCGGTCCACCTTGTGGGGGGCCTACCAACGCTGCGTCTCCCGGTACGCGGCCGCCATTCGAGGATCTTTCCGCCCCAACGGCCGTCAGTACTCCTCGCAATGTGACCTGCCCACTGCCACTTGAGACTCGCAATTCTAAACATTCCTAATTTAACAAAATTTAATTGCTATTAAAAAATGTAAAATGCTGAATAGCCAGTTTATGATTCCTTTTGTGTTGTAATATTATATTATACTCATTAATCAATCTGTACTCATCATGCCAAACTCGAGACTGGAATAGATTGAGAGACTCAACGCTTCCATTTTGACATGCCAAGCACAGTCTGACAGGGTGACTCACTCTCATACCCTTCTTTTTGCTGAATTTTGACATTTGTGCAAAGAGAGGGGTCTGGTCACAGTCTATTGTAGTGATCCTATAGTTATCCCAGGTCCCATTACTGGATAACACTGAGTAATTAAACATCTCATTCTCTCAAAACAGATGGAAAAAGGTCAGCAGTCTGATAATCTGAATAGGTGTGTTTAAATTTTGGCCATGTGATAAAGGGATAAACATAGGTTGATGCTTCCTAAAACCTAGATTTATAATTTATGAGATGGCCAAAAATTAAACACCCTAATAAATAAATGTCAAATAATTTTTATTAACAATCCTTTTTTATCTGTTCCATACCTAAACATTTTCTAAAGTTGTCTATGTTTTCAAACTAGTAGCTGGTTAACAAATTCTATTGTATTAACTCACCACAGAAACTAAAGCATTCTTATTCAAATATAGGCACTCAAGAGGTAATAGTCCAAGATCCGAATGTTTAGCCAGTGCCCGCCTAAGCTCCCCAATCATGTCACTGAAGATGGGCCTGGTCTCGTCAAACTCTGCTATCTCGGTGTTAAGAGTGCCCTGAGACGGGAATGTCTTAAGCACCTCTGCAAGCATGGCCACCCATAGGTCAGAGTCCACTGCTGCCACTTCAATGATTTCCTCCAATTCATTTCTCCACTGAAAACAAAAATCATTTTAGTACAACAAATCAAGCAAATAGTTATTTCAATGATAAACCTTTGTTAATTTATTAAAATTACAGGTATTTTAATTTGATTCACAGTATTAGCCCAATTTTTGCATTATTGGACCTAAAAACTGAAATCACCAGACAAGCTGTTAAAAAGCAGACTACCTCATAGAACTCAAGCAGTCATGATTTTTATTTATTTGATCTGGAAATAGTCAGTAGATTACCTAAAAACAAATTTTCTAGCCAAGTGCCACCAATATCAATATATTTGATAAAAGTCAAATATTGAAAAAGTTACTTAATATTTTCTACTTGTTAAAGATAGCCTCTCTCATAAATGTCGAAGCTTATTCCATCTCAACCATTGTGATCTCTATTATTTTGTAATGTGTAGATGGGTGTAGTTAAGGGGGTCTTAACCGCTAACTATAGTATAGGGGCAAAATATCTATCCTATACTTGAGGCAACTTTGATATAGATTAAATTTTAGTGTATACAAACCAAATTTCATTTTGTATAGGTTTTACTCACTACCTTTCTTGCTCATCACTCATACAAAAATGACAGGGCTTTTATTCAGTAGCTATGTTGGCTAAAGTATAGAATGTTTAGTGGTTCATTGTATCTGCTTGAATTTACCCAGGCTTGACTCAACTTTGCCCTTATAGCCTGCCGGGCTATCCTCATTCGTGTGCAATATATTGAAGACTCGAATGTATGTTCTCATGTGCATAAAATGAAATGGTAAGAGCAGAAGACAACACTCTGACCCAATAATTCTTTAATTTTCTTTAATGAAACATGAACTTAATCACAAGTAATGTTCTTTGTAAAACTATAGATATGTATTTCAGGTTGTGGGCCCCTAATACAATAATTAATTTCTATTAATTTTGGCCCAGGTTAAGCCCAAATAGTAAAAATAAATGTTATCTGAGTTATAGGTTATCCAACATTCGTGAATGATATTGAAAAGATATCTACTAATAAATCTAGGTAACATTTGCGGGCTGTTAACATTAAATAGGTAAATTAATATTGTCATGCTTGAGTACAAAACAAACAGAAAAATGCGAGGGAAAATGATATAATAATGGGTAGGTCGAGGAGACAATGTGTTTGCAGCAGCATTAGGCCTGTATTTTCAATAATTAAGTAAGTAGAAATAGTAGAAATATATCATTTTCAAAAGATTATTACAGAGAAATATAAATCATGTAAATGACAACAAATAAACTACCTAATACATACATCATATTCGTATCTCTCTTTCTAGCCCATAACAAATAGCTTTAGCAAGAAAGAGACAATACAAACAAAACAGTTACGCAAAACCATAGAACATCAAAGAGAAAAGTTACCTCTTCAACATTTCTGCGCGGGATATGAAAGAAACTTAGCAACAATTTAAGTTTCACTTGAGTTTGTAAATCTGGAAAACAATCCTTGATATTCTTTAGAACTTCAGCGTTTAATTGTGTACAAATAGAGCCACTTGTCCAAGAATCGTTCGATGTACCGAGTTTATTGTGGAGCCACAAAGATGTGTCACTATCACGAACGTTCGCCATCTTGTAACTGAGATAGTGACGTTTCTGCCATGTGCCTCTTTATTTTTTCTAAACAGCGTTAAATCAATGCTCGTGAAAGAAATTGAATGATTTTGTAATCGATTCAAAAAAACTCTCTACATGTCAACTTTTATGCAAATAGTATGCAGATTGGTTGCTGACGTTGCTGTCAATATAAAGAAATAATTCGCATTTACTGTGTTACAATTTTATTAATATTTCTTACAATAATTTAATACATTTTTAAAAGTCTACTTTCGTCTGTATAAAATATTAATTGTTATAGGCACCCCATAATTAAATATTAAAAAAATTAATTTGTAGATATTTTATAAATACAAACATATATTTTAATAATCATTATTTTGATTACTGATTTAAAAATAAAAAAAGCTTATGCCTTTAAGTAAACTAAAATTAACCGAACTTATAAATAAAAATAATTTTATTAGAAATGAGTTTAATTAATTGCCATTAAAAACATAATTATGAACTAGTAGATTTGTAAAACATACAACATATTTATGGATTTTGAAATGTGTAACACTGTAACACCACCATTTCTCATGAAAGTAGCATCTTATCAGTTATTGTTCTGAGATCTTATCTGACTGTCATCATATATTAATGCCAGTGTAATTACTGGGCATGGACGGCATTTCATCCTAGGTCCCAGGATGACAACGCACCTGCAATATCAAGTGATTCTTCCTTGTTATTGCAGGTGTCTATAGGCGGCGGTAACCGCTTACCATCAGGTGGGCCGTCAGCTTGTTTGTCATCTAGTTGTATATAAAAAAAAAATTGCGTCAAATTCTCCCAAGATGCATTGAAATGTGTAACACCAGCATTTCAATGCCAAGAAAAAATAAAGAGGGGTGTTTGGCGGGTTTTTGTGGCGTCAGTCAAGATTTTTATTACAATAAATAAAAAAATGTGTCGGACCGAACATTGAGCTATATACGTGTCGTAGTTTTATTATTCAAGTGTTTGTGTTGAAAAGATTATTAGAATAAAAGTGATTATAGTGTAAAATATGATGAGAACTTTTTTGTGGTTATCCACCTCATCAAGTAGCACATAAAGTGACTGTTATCATATATTTCGTGTCGAATACTCCCAAGAAGCATTGAAATGTGTTACGCTAGCATTTTAATGCAATGAAAGAAGAAATAAAGAAATACTTAAGACATAGCTGTATGGGGGTTAGTTTCCTTTGCCTTTCCTTGACGGAGAGAATTAACAAAAAAAATTGTGTGATTGTGTTAACTTGACGTTTCTAAAGTCTATTTGTCCTTATTTAATTAAAGTAAAATGAAAGAGAAGCAGATAAATTATTTTTATTGTCAACAGAGTAAACACCATTGTAATTTTTAAGCGCGTTATTTAAATTTTGCTGGGCTACATTATTGATTTAACAACATCAAAGCTTTTTGATTTTATACTGTAGTTTATACTAAAATAACCATGTCTCTTTCTTCTGCTACCTGTGATGTGCCGATAAATTTGTACGAAGAAGTATTAAATGACGAGACAATTTGTGACTTAACTTCTAAGCAATTATTAGTTGTTCCAGAAATCAATAATAAATTACTGTGTGTAAGTGTTTTACCTTATTTATTTAAACGAACATGTAGGTATGCCTACTATACCTAATATCTATTACCACTACGGCGAGCTGGTTTCGTTTGCAAAAACTAAGCAACATTCGTCACTATTGATAAGCCATTGATCTCCGACAAATGATCATGTCGCTGGCTATCCCGGGATGTCGCCAACTGCAGAAAAGAGCGTGTATCGTTGAGGAGTTTAGTTGACGAGAGCCCCCTCCCCCGTCATTCTTCCCGAAGGTGGGGGATACGCTGGTAAAGCTTCCCCTCTTTAGCAAAATAATGGTTGTTACGGTTGTTAATGCGACCAACCTGGTAAATTTAGTACGCTTCAATGTGAGATTGCTTTGTCTAATTCTATTGTGTCATCATTTAGGTACTTTGAGTAGTCCTTAAGAAATATGGTAAAGCGAGGAGCGATTCTTTTTCTGACTTGTAGGTATGAGCGCTAGGAATGAAGCAAGGGTCGAGTTCTCCTTGGCTCTTAGCTATGCTTATAGCACCTGCTGTGTGAGCGCTCAAAATACATACTTACTCCCAGTGATTTTACATGTCCATTTGTGTTACGCGTGATGTGCGGCCTTTTAACATTATCTACAGCTGTGTACGAAGTTGAAGCAGCTTGGGTTACTGATTTAGACACAAACTGACGACAATCATTTTGTTTCAGGTATTATACCTTCAAAATAATAAAATCACCAACTTACCCGCAGATTTCTTTCCTCTCCTCCCAAGTCTAATGTGGCTCGATTTACGAGATAACGAGCTAACAGAAATACCAAAGTCCATACAAAACCACCCCACTCTCAGCCATCTTCTCGTCCAAAATAATCAACTGCAATCACTACCGAACGAGCTTGGTACAGTTAATTTAAAAGTTTTACAATTGAACGGGAATCCTTTAGCTTATCCACCGCAAGAAGTTCTTAATTCAGGCGTCAAAAAAATACTAGATTATCTACACGACAAGTTTGTAGATAACATGTTTTCTCAATCGCATTCTGATGTCTCAGAGAATCCGAGTATTAATGAAAACTATACCGATCTAATGCAAGGAGTAGTGAGTTACAATTCCGTCATAGATGGCGATAAAATAAAGAAATCGAAACCCTTAACGATACAATTCAGCGGGAGAGATCAAGACGTTTCTGAAATACAGGATTATTATGAAAAAACTAAAGGGAAGTGTCCAAAGTTAGCCAAGAGCCGACATCAGATACCAACGTATCACCAAAGCTCGAAGTATGTGGAACCACCGAGTGCTGATAGCAAGGACACGATGAATCACAAGATCAAACAGAGTTATCTAAAAGATTTGGCCATAAAGAAACACAAAGACTTATTGGCCGCACGCGATAAAATCTTGCAGGGAAGAAAGTAAGTTATACTGCCTATGAGGCAGAAACCCTCCTTTTTACCAAAAGAACGAACCCATCCACTGCATCATGGGAATACCCCCTAAAACTCTTGGGTAACTCCCGTACCTTTCGCGAAGCAAATTCAGCAGAACACCCCAGGCCAACACAGCCTTACGGCCCGGCTTTACGTCTTTGGAGATTGCCCAGAGTTACCATGGACAATTATTTAAAACCCTCCTAACAATCGCTTAGATAGAACATATTTTAATTTTATCTAGTAGGTTATATGAGCATAGAAATAAACCCGGGACCTCAAGGTCTTCTAATGGGGCGCTTAGGTACTGACGTCACCAATGGAAAACAAATGTTTTAATAAAGTAGACTGAATTAGAAAGTTAATTTAAATCTGGTTAAATGTTCATACAACTATAAGTTCCACCTTATTCCAGAAACTTCGAGCTCCTCAGAAACTGGCGAAGGAACTACTGCTTCAAGCAACAATTCGTCAATTCTTCTTACAAACTGAACTCCAAACATTTTCCCTACGACACAGCACCGGAATACATGACTTTACTGACTAGAGAAGACTTGGAGAAGGACCTCCCTGATAAATATAGGAAGAATTTAATAAGAAGGTGCAAGCCTACTGTGCCGAGGAAGGATAAGAACGACGTACACTTGGCTATGAAGATAAAACAACTGTTCGACAATTTGGAGGCTATAGATTTGAACAAGGAAGGGTTGACTCCGAGGACTGAGAAGAAGATGCTCCTGAGTGAAATACAGAAGGTAGGTTGAAGTGGCCAACTTTGAAATCAAAATTATAGTCGAAGTCGAATCATACTAACATTCAAGATAGAAAAAATCAATTCTCCCAAATAAAAACTGAGCTCTGCTCTGACTATGATCACAAAACGATTTCCCAGTATCCCCTAAATTATGAAACATTGTTAAGGGTAAAAGTAAAAATAAATTTGTTTTAAAATTATAGGTAGGTAATCTAAAAAAGATTAGATTAGAAAATGACATATCCTCATGACGCCCTTAGCTAAAATAAATTTTAAGAAAATTTCAATAATTGTAATGTTTTCAGATCTCGGAAATAAAACAGAAGTTGTCGGAGCTGTCTTCAACGAACGCAAGATCTGTTGCTGTGGATTAAAATGAGAAATCGTTATATATTTATAATAATAATATATTTATTATTAAATATTATTGTCTTACGATGGTTGTTTGGAGTCTAATTCTTAATTTTCTGTCAATATGTAGGTATAGTCGTCAGCATCTCGTGTCGTAAAAGTTTGAACTTGTGAGACCGCCCTTATTCCGTTCTTATTACAGGCGGTTTTCAACTGTTACACTTCACGTGCGGTCTAAACGAACGTTTTTGGCGCTATATTAAAATTTAATTGTCGTTTCGAGAATTCGGCTTCGGCCGTAAGTTTAATTGCGGGGGAGGACCTCTTAAAGTAAAGAAACTTATTGGTGGGGCTACAAAACGATATTTGATTTTTCTTAATTGATTGATTTTGGTTTCTGCGCAAGCCAAAACCCGTGGGTAAGCTCAAGGTCGTAGCTAATGGAACAAGTTACGGTTTGTGAGCATTCCTGCATCTTCTGGGGGGGGGGGGGGGGGGGGGCAGCTGCCCCCCCCCTGCTCGTACCTCGCTACGCCCATGGGTAAGCTACGGTAACAGCTTGCCACTATGGAAGATGAATGCTTGTTCATCATTTCAGCCGAGAGACGCCCACTGCTGGGCATAGGCCTCCCCCAAAGATCTCCATACCGATCGGTTCTGCGCTGTCCGCATCCATCGGCTTCCCGCGACCCTCACCAGATCGTCGGTCCACCTTGTGGGAGGCCTACCAACGCTGCGTCTTCCGGTACGCGGCCGCCACTCGAGGACCTTTCCGCCCCAACGGCCGTCAGTCCTTCTTGCAATGTGGCCTGCCCACTGCCACTTGAGGCTCGCAATTCTTCGGGCTATGTCGGCAACCTTAGTTCTCCTGCGGATCTTATCATTTCTGATTCGATCACGCAGAGAAACCCCGAGCATAGCCCTCTCCATTGCCCTTTGGGTGACATTGAGCCTTCTTACTAGGCCCATTGTAAGCGGCCACATCTCAGTTCCGTAAGTCATCACTGGCAACACACACGAATTGAAGACTTTCGTCTTGAGACACTGCTGTAGTTGGGCCGAGAATATGCTGCGAAGCTTCCCGAACGCTGCCCAGCCGAGTTGGATCCGTCGATTGACCTCTTTCTGGAAGTTGGACTTACCAAGTTGGACTATTTGTCCCAGGTAAACATATTCGTCAACAACTTCCAGTGTAGAGCTTCCAACCTTTACAGGAGTGGGTACGACATGGGAATTCGACATTATTTTCGTCTTATCCATGTTCATTTTAAGACCCACTTGTTGGGAGACTCTACAGAGGTCGTCGAGCATTGTGCCCAAGTCTTCCAGGTTTTTAGCCATGACTACGATATCATCCGCAAAACGAAGGTGAGTCATGTACTCGCCGTTTATGTTGATGCCAAATCCTTGTTTGCTTGCTTGCTCCTTGCTCCTTGGTTGAATGCTTGTTTGCCAACATTAATTAAAAAATGGCTAGCTTACGTCTAAAAGACCACGATTGATTGTTTGTCCGATTGCCGTGCCCGAGCTGTGTCGTGTAAAGGCAATGACATAGTCTAAAGGTGCCTTCACAGTGTATTGTTGACAGACAGACGCGGGCAACCCCTCACCGAGACGCGACGCGACCGAGGCCATTGGGATAAACAAAAATACATATAGAGAAAGACATCGCATACAAATATCATGTACCGTTTTGAAACGATAGGATGTAGTTTATTCGCGGCCAAATGGTAATTGTAAGCGTCGTGATTTTCATTATGGCATCACACGTTTCGTTCTAACGGTAGCAAGCGACAGAGTAAATTATAGCGCGATAACTATGCTTGAAAAGAACATAGCGTAAGAAATACAATTAAAGAAAAATAACGACAAAAGTTTTATGCACCAGGCGGGAATCGAACCCGCGTCTCATGGGATCCGGCCAGAAGCGCGCTACGCCACCGGAGCCACCTTAGTGGTATATAAAAAAAAAAGCACTAGTGTACTTACGAATTTCATCACCGCTTTTTACTTTTTAACGTTTTTATAGCAACTTTTACCGCACCACTCATTGAAGTTTTACACCCTCTAGTGTAAGAATACTATAACAAGCATTTTAAACTTTCAGTAAAATTGAAGTCATTTTAATCCTTTAGTCACATAAAGTCCACTATATCAAAATGTCCCCTGTATCAAAACGACCACAGTATCATTCTGACCACACCTGTTTTTACTCGCAGAATATACTACCTTGTTTATTATAAGTAGATAATCCTTATTATTTGTACTGGCTGCAAAGAGAATTTTAATTATGAGATTTTGTTATATTTCGTCATGGCATCGTGTTTTAAAATTATTAAAAACCAAAAAGAGGATCATAACTTGTAAAAAACTTGTAACAAATGTGATAAATTAGGTCATAAACTATCTCTGTTCCAAATTTCATGAAAATTGGTCCAGCCATATCAGCGTGAAGAATAACAAACATACACGCTCACATCTCACACTGAAACAACCAAACTCCTGCTTTTTTAATTGATACAGTTGGCATTTTGGTGAAATGGACAATTTGGTGCAGTGGTCATTCTGATAATAGGACATTTTAAAGTGGGCATTCTGACACCGTGGTCATTTTGATACAGGGGACATTTTGAAATAGTGGACATTTTGTCACTAAAGGATTTTAATGTTCGACTTTGTTCGAACGCGTACTTTATTGTAAGAAATACATTTAGAGAAATATACGCTTTCTTTGAAATTGGTAAGTTACTCATAGTGCTCCGGTGGCGTAGCTGGTCTGGCCAGTCCCCAGGGTTGGATTCCCGCCCTGGAGCATACAATTTTTTCGTCTTTTCTTTTCTGTCTTTTTAACATTATAGTAGGCGTCAAGTCAAACATAAACATGTAAATGTGAAGAACATAGTGGTCTCCTCTATAACTTCATATGTCAATGGACGACGCACCGTGGAAATAGTTTCGTCCGTGGTAGTCCGCATAGAGTACATTTTTTATACGGGTATGAAAAACTTTGGACGGACATGTCCGTAGCGGTGCGTGCGATTTTTTGTCATTGCAAAAGGCACGCTACGTAGTATGTAGCCGGTCGTGGTGCGTGCAATCTTTCATAAAACAGCGTTTCAGCAGCGTAAACAGCTTTTCTACTAGGTGGTAGACCCATATGTAGGGTCGCCTGGGTAGGGCCCACCGCCTTTCTTATTTCAGCCGTGAAACAGTTCGCTGTGTTTCGGATTGAAGGGAAAGGTAGCCAGTGTAATTACTGGGCATGGACGGCATTTCATCTTAGGCCTCAGGATGACAACGCACCTGCAATATCAAGTGCTTTTCCTTGTTATTGCAGGTGTCTATAGGCGGCGGTAACCGCTTACCACCAGGTAGGGCGTCAGCTTGTTTGTCATCTAGTTGTATAAAAAAAATGAGCGTGACAGCCTTAAAACGAACGTCAAATAAAATACATTAATTATTTTCAAATTGTTTATTGTGTATTCATCTTCAGAATTCCGGCCCCATTTAACAAATATAGGAAAATATCTGATTACAGAACTTACTATAAAGCTATGGAGATTATAAAATAACATGAATTATATCTTACATACAGTCGGTCGCACATCAGGTGTAGCCCGTTACTTCAAAATTGACTTTTATTAGATACAAATTACTAAGGTACTGTAAACATTAAATAGTAAAAGACACTTATGTACAGTTATTCAATTATGAAAACGCAAGAAATCGTAGAAAAATGGCTTTACAACAAGTTTTACAAAGCACAGGCCAATTTACACTTTATGGTGGTGGAAGCAAGGTTATATTGCATTGAACGTATCTAATGTATACAAATATTCTTATCATATTGACTTCTGTCTTGTAATAATTTGTTATTATGCGACTTTCAATCAATCAATCTTTTGTCATAGTTTGTACACACGACATCACATCAAGTGTAACAGTTGCACTACGAAAGCCGCCTCTGTGACGAACAGAATAAGGTCAAACTGTTACGCTTGATGTGCTGTCGACTGTACTCTCGGGGTCGATCGGAGGACACATCTAACCGTCAGATGTCAGACCTTTGTGCAGTTTTTTAATCAACAATCGACTGTAAAAAAATCTGGCGTTCTTTTAGTTTGGACATCATTATGTTGTGATTCTAAAACTCGTGTTACACTACACATACCTACACATGATCTGCGACCAACCGTACATTTTGTAAGTGAAAGCATTACACGTTTTACATTACGAATAATTATAAAAGTTAACACATAATATCCTACTAAATACAAAAGTTGTAATTATGACACTTAATCTACCAATTTTTCGTAAAAGTTTTCGGCGAAAATTGAAAACTTTTTACGCGTCCGAAATAAGTCCTAAATGATGGGATAAATTTTAGGGAGTTCCGGATTCTGTTCGGTTACTTTCCAAGAGATTTATATTTACAATCCGCAAAATATTTATATCAAACTGTACATAGATTTTTGCAATGATTTCTCTATTGATTATTTTAAAGACATATCGACACTAGTTTCTCTCATTAATTTAAGATATCCGTAAAAGGCCGTCTTACTGGTTGGACCTCGAATAGCATTATTTTTAGAGATTCCGAGAAGAAATTACAAGGAATCAAATAAAATATACACCATAGTGTAGGATATCCAACCTATGTACCTATAGAAAATAATCCAATGAAGTTGATTTGTTAATTTCACTACGTAGTCTAAATTCAATGTCATTGCATCTCTCTTTTAAAGAGCTGCCAATTTCTAATATTAGAAAAAAAAGTAGTACGTTCCTTATCTAACTGGAAAGAGATGCAAGACCAAATAGGCAGCAATCATATGAGACATAAACTAACGGTTTGCTTTTATAATAATATACTTTAATCAAATTTTAATGTTGTTGATGCGTTTAAATGACTACTTTATCGTAACAATTACAAATAAGGAAGGAAAATTTTGAAAAAATTATATGCTCCAGGTGGGAATCAAACCCTCGTCTCCTGATGTCCGGCCAGACGCGAGCATTAGTACTTATTTATAAAGTAATACTGGAAACTGGAACGTAACTGAAAGTTTAAAAATACTTGTAAAAGTATTTTTTCGGATCACTAGAGGTTTTTTTTACAACTAGATGACAAACCAGCTGACGTCCCACCTGATGGTAAGCGGTTATCGCCGCCTATAGACAGCTGTAGTAACAAGGAAAAATCACTTGATATTGCAAGTGCGATGTCATCCTGAGGCCTAATATGAAATACCGTCCATGCCCAGTAATTACACTGGCTAACTTTCCCTTCAATTCGAAATACAGCGAACTGTTTTGCTAAAAAACGTTAAAAAAGGGGAAGAAAGCGCTGAATAAATAAGGCTGTCCGCCCACATCAGACTTTTTGTAGGACAGATAATCGGGCCGATTCTTATGAGCGATTTTTGACCGACTTTTTGTATGACGTGTGCGTTGCACTATTGCTATCAGTACGTTCTATTTTTCTCCTACAAAAAATCGGTCACCGATTATCGGACGTGGGCGTAGTGGTAATCGAGTCTGACCGGACGTCGGCAGACGCGGGTTCGATTCCCGCCTGGATTATATAATTTATTTATCGGTTTTTTCTTTATTTGTAATTGTTACACTGTGTTTATAAAAATAAAGAACAATAAATATATTCCATAAATATGTTGTTCATTATTAATCTACAAGAGGTTATACTTGCAATGTATTATTGCGAGAAAAGAAATAGAGGAAACCATACATGCATTATTACATCAATGCATCGCGGTTATATTCATAAGCCACCTGTTGAATATATAACATAAGGTTATATTCAACAGTCAGTCATAATAATTATATATAAAAATCAATAACGAAGTAGCGAAGTAGAGGATCTCGATGGCGCAGTGGTTTGAGCGCTCTGGTTGCGATTTCAAAAACAAAGCAACTTTCGCCATGGCTGATCCTGGGATGAGTCAATCAAAAATTTATAATCTCGAGCTGCTCCGTGCCTCAGAAGGCACGTTAAGCAGTTGCTCCCGGTTGTTACTGCAACCGCTTTAACCCACCAACCCGCATTGGGCCAGCGGGATGGTGTTATGGCCCAAACTCCTCATGTGTTTCTCCCATGTAGGAAGGCCTGTGCCCAGCAGTGGGACGTATATAGGCTGGTGATGATGATGATGTCTTAGGAAGAAAACAGAATGAACGCATTAAATTCACAAATAATTTTTAAGCAAGCGTGCCAATTTTGAGTAATCCCCATTTTGAGAAATCCCCATTTTAAGAAATCCCCATTTTGAGAAATCTTCCCTTTGAGAAATACCCATTGTGCGCCGAAAGGCATTCGGCCCGCGCGCCAATGGCGGGGCACCATTGCGTTTCATACATTTAAAATTCTGCGCAGGTTTAGAGTTTTCGAAATTCAGGAGCAGATTTTAGAGAGTTGGCTCGCCCGTGAGTCCTTGTTATGTGGTGCCTTTTATGCATCAATTGAAGAAACCATATTACAACGTGGGCGATGTAATATGGGTTTCTTCTGATGATGATGATGTAATATGAAGTTCGCTCTAGCGCAGTGTTGCTAGTCGGACCTTTCGGTAAGAATAACTACCTAACTTTCTAAATCTAATATATAAAATTCTCGTGTCACAAATTTAGTTACCATACTCCTCCGAAACGGCTTGACCGATTTTCATGAAATTTTATATGTATATTCAGTAGGTCTAAGAATCGGCTACTATTGATTTTTTTTCTTTAGGATTTTTTTTTATGGCAATACAAAGTTTTCCGGGACAGCTAGTAGTTATATAAAATCATAGGTACCCAATTTGAAACCGTTCGTTCTGATTCTACCCGCAAAAACAAACACAAAACTAGTTTATTGCTAGCATTCTAACACGAATGTCGCTTTCTTTTAAACAATAACTTTATTACTTAATATTGAACTTAAATTACAAGAATATGCCAAACTTTATATCCGAATATTAAAACTCATACACCCATGATTGTTGGTTGGTAAAGATATTTGCCAGGAGATAAGTCCTCCCTTGCTTGATACTACTGTATAGTATACTTTTATTTCTGTTTCGTATTTCATGCAATAAAGAGTTATAATTAGAAATCAGACATAAAGTTTGACACAGTCAGTACGCGATAAATAAAAGCATATAATTAATTTTACGATAATAAAAACAACTAATAAATGCTACATTGTGCATGATAATTGCTAGGAACGTTAACAAATATATTCTTTTCAAATAATATATTCTTTTTGATGATTGCAAGTAAATAACTATTTTACTTTTTACAAAGTAGAAAAGGCTTAAATTTTTTACGCTTCAATCTCGCCTAAGAGCGTCGCACCCATTAATTGAGTCTGCAACAACCTATGTGGTAGTTATAAATAGCTGGCGCTTTATAAGTAAAAATTACTTTCAAAGCCACGTTTTGCCCCTTAAGTAAAATAAGTATTAATATAAAATTAAAGAAGAAATGTCACTTTATTTAGTCATTTTGAGAGATTTAAGTGGTAGTTTACATATTGCGTGAGTCTTAAAAGTTACACCAATCACTGTCGACATAATAAGTGATTTAACTATTAGTTTCTTCTATGATACTTGCACGTATTTAGAAACAGAAAAACAATAAAAATCATGGAAGAGCGTATGATATGAGTAACAAGTTTAAAAAAAAAACTTTTTCGGCTAAAAATTTATGATTTTGCACACTTTTTTTTTAAACTTCAAGAAAAAAATATTTCTAAAACTTCTATTTTACCATCTTACATCAGCGTATCACAATACCAACTTTACCAAACTCAGTCTTTCCATCGCTTGACTAGGCATCATTCATCACACGCAATCTTACCTTACTAAAAAAAAAATATGTTTAAAAATGTATGGAGGCACAGAGCCTGGAAAATTTTACTGCGTTGACATGTATACGACTCAATTCCTATTTGTTCGGCTTCTGGCTGTCATTGTTCAGCATTAATATGTCTAATACAGACAATTAGATGGCAAAAAGCTGTTTTTATTTTAACATCGCCCAAAGCTAGGATGTATGGTTGGGACATTGCTCTTCGATTTTAGCATTAAAAGCAACTGAAATAGAAGTTGGTTTACTGAAAGCTTTTTTTTATTTAAACGTATACAAGGAATTGAAAATATTGATATCTCTTTACATTCGGTATAGGCTAACTGAAACAGTACTCGCTTGAGTTTAAATGCTAAGTCTCTGTCCATCCCACACATAATTTGTACAATTGGCATTTTTTAAAATAACTGATATTTACTTAACGCTGTGATTTTTTTTCAAATTAGCTTTTTTGTTTATTTTTTATTTATTTTACAAACCTCTCAGTTGTTTACCTTACAATGTAGCCATATAGAAAAACTATAAAGTTTATCAAATTCATACAAATTTATGTTCATTGTAGCAATATTTCTAATCATTCATTTTAACTTTTAATGTTAATTATAGTCTTAAATATTATTTACATTTTGTCTAGATATATTTAGTTAAATAGACCACAACTTAGAAAAGGACTTTGCATCACGTAGGACATCATCGTCACTGCGTCTGGTTAACATGAACATTTTGACACTAAAATAATTAATATTTTACATAATTGAGAATTAATTATTCTTATATTGAATCAAAACATCAATATTGACGTTTAAATTCGAATACTTATCTCTGAAGAATACTTTTATATGAAGCAAAATCACAATTAAGTTTTTAGCAATAAGAACTATAAGATTAAGCTATACTTAGATACCATAAACATTGCTACCTTAGTAATATATAAGAAAAAAACATAATATAAGTGTAGAAAATAATTATTAACACCAATAGTAGTCGCGTGCTGCATATAAATCACCTACCTATATAACATAATTGTTATGTAACTTCGATGTTAGTTTTACGCTGCGTTTAACATATTTTAAACTTTAAATAAATATTGTAATAGGTATAGTTAAAACTAAATGAAAGGTATTCACTTAATGAATTTATAATCAAAGGATCTGTGAAGATCATCAAATTAAACTGGGTAACTTTCTCCAAGGAAAATTAGTCGAGAAACGTAAGACATGCAGACACCAGACTTTCCTTACAGACATAAGATACTCCATACAGACGCCAGACTCTCCATACATACAAAAGAGACACCATACCTTCGCCAGACTCTCCATACGGATATAAGAGACCCCATACAGACGCCAGACTCTCCATACATACAAAAGAGACCCCATACGTGTGTATGACTCTCCACACAAACGTAAGAGCCAAAAATCGTATGATATATAAATGTTCGTACTAGCTAGGAATGCAAAATTTTAAACTGTAATTTCTATAATTATAAATATAATTTAACTACGGCGTTACTTATAAAAACCTATTTCTTAGCACAATGATAGATTACATCGTGAGAAAGGACAGCTCACCTTTTAGCGCCTCAACCGACATCCCCGCGGGCGGTGTCGCGGCGGTCACTAGTTAATTAATAAAGTGAAAATCAACAAAGTGGCAGACACTTTTCAGTTATTATTTATTTTAAAAGGACTATATCGAAACGTTTCTAACGAGACAAATAGGGATAGAGATATGTATGACTTAGCACGAGGAAAAAAGACAAAAATGGCGATCGCGCGTGAAACGTAAGCGAAAAGACAGAAATTATTATATTAATAAATAACTTTGAGGGTAACAAAAACATGCTTCAACACTACTGTCAATATTGATGATATCTACTTCAGTAATTTCCTGTTGAATACCTAATATCGATTAAAATTAATCGGAATTAAAATGTATAGAGGCAAAATCTTTAAGTCGTGCTTCTGTTTCGATACGAGTCTAGATAAAAGATATGAAGAAATGTATTCTGATTTTTAGATCAGACCGACCTATAGCAGCGCCATAACGTTTCGTTTCCCCCTTTTTTTTACAGATTTTACAATTAGTTTTACGTTCATCGACATATTTCTTTGGAGACAGGCGTTCAGTTAGAAATTGTGCTAAGATTCCAACCTTCCAACATATTATATTTGTTAAATACTTTTTAATTGCGTATTGGTGCTAATACTGTAGAACACTCGACTCGTATCACATAACAGTTTAAGGCCGCACTAACTCAGTTCGTAACAGAGGCTTAAACTTGATATGCTGTAATCTGTACAGTGACAGAAGGATAGAATGATTTTTAGAAATATTGATGACAGTTAAACGCACCCTAATAACAAGTCGACTCTCTTGTCATTCTCCAAAACTAAGCACTGCCATCTCTCTTTTTCTTGTTGAAACGAAATAAAGAGTGAAAACTAACTTTTAGATAATGTACAGATGATCGCACCCGTCAGCTAAAAATGACTCTTATTACCAGAGGTCGGAATTAGGTTCAGTTTTTTTTGTACTTGCATCGAAATGTTGATATTATTATGGCTCTTCATGGGATTTCAAATATTGCAACTCCGGACGGACATCCGATGTTGTCGGTGTAAATTTGGCAACGTCGCGCATGCAGTGGTTTAAATTGTGTAAAAGTAAATAACTTTTTTATTTAATAAATCACGGTATTTTTCTGCCATTGAAAATTAATCTCGGGATTTGAGGCATATCCACTTTCATCTTTCGCTGTATGAAATCAGTGTAAGAACATAAATAACTCTACCTAAGTGTTACGCTTAATATGCCATCGTGTGTACTACAGCATTAGCTAACATGACATGAGATTATCCTTATCATTCTGGACTTTTACCACTATCGATTGTTCCCTAAATCATAGATAAACTACGAACCTTTCAATATCTCCGGGCGTTGTATCGGCGCGTGCGACGCCCTCCTCTTCCGGTTGGCATTCGCCCGTAATTCATACGTCCGGAAAACGCACGTCCGGATATAACGCGGCCCGGATTTATTAGTCCAAAAGGTGAGCGTCCTAAAGGCATACGTCTTGAGGCTATGTGAAGTAGTTGTCCGGGTGTTTGTCCGGAATGTTCACCGGTTTGTCCGGACGGGGTCCGAGGTAGCAGACGGCGCTAGAAAGCTCTCGCGAGGTAGACGCGGGTATCTTCCCGGTGTACTTCGATGAAGCCTAACTTGCTGTAGAACTGGTGTAAGTAGTGGTCGGTCGTGTTGATGCATGCGTGTACGCCGTTCACACCTGTGGATAAACATACATAATGAAAATAAATAAAAAAAAATCTTTATTGAAATAGGTCTCAAAAATTGACGCTTCAAAATCACGTTTATAAAACTATCACAACAATACATCAACTAACAACGTCATAGTGTCTCTCTATCTGTCATGTATGAATTTACGTAACTGTAAGCGATAAATTGGGAAGAATAATATATTCATTGAAATACTATATGACTTTTTTTAAATTCTTTTTTGGGGTTAAATAAATAGTTTATTGATCTTGTAACCTAGTTTGAGTTTTGGATATTTGTCAGTTTGATTATGAAACGAAAAAAGGGAGGAAAAAGATATTTAGAAACGATTTTTTTTCCTATCAATACAATTAGTACCATTCATGTTTTGGCTTAGCAAAAATAGGATTTAATTGTTAACTAATCGCGAGGTAGTAATTTAATATGAGACTAGCAGCCAAGGCGTACATACTTCGATCCCGCAGCCAGCGATATTCGACCGGTACTTTCCCTGGGTCCCCAGCTAGCATTGTTCACCCGATACTCACCCCGGGCTAGCAGCTAGCCTTGTTCACCTTGTACTCACCTCGGGCTCGCAGCTAGTGTTGTTCACCCGGTACTCACCCCGGGTCCCCAGCTAGTTTTTTGCCCGATACACACCGCGGGCCCGCAGCCAGCGTACTCACCCGGGCCCGCAGCCAGCGTACTCACCCGGGCCCGCAGCCAGCGTACTCACCCGGGCCCGCAGCCAGCGTACTCGCCGCAGGCCCGCAGCCAGCGTACTCACGCGGGCCCGCAGCCAGCGTACTCACCGCGTGCCCGTAGCGCGGCCAGCAGACAGGCGAGCAGGCGCGGCGCGGCGTGTCCGGCGGCGGCGCGCGGCATGACGCAGCACGTGAGCAGCGCGGGGTGCGCGCGCCACACTCCCCCGGGCCCGCGGCCAGCGTACTCACCCGGGCCCGCAGCCAGCGTACTCACCCGGGCCCGCAGCCAGCGTACTCACCCGGGCCCGCAGCCAGCGTACTCACCCGGGCCCGCAGCCAGCGTACTCACCCGGGCCCGCAGCCAGCGTACTCACCCGGGCCCGCAGCCAGCGTACTCCCCCGGGCCCGCAGCCAGCGTACTCACCGCGTGCCCGTAGCGCGGCCAGCAGACAGGCGAGCAGGCGCGGCGCGGCGTGTCCGGCGGCGGCGCGCGGCATGACGCAGCACGTGAGCAGCGCGGGGTGCGCGCGCCACACTCCCCCGGGCCCGCGGCCAGCGTACTCCCCCGGGCCCGCAGCCAGCGTACTCACCCGGGCCCGCAGCCAGCGTACTCCCCCGGGCCCGCAGCCAGCGTACTCACCGCGTGCCCGTAGCGCGGCCAGCAGACAGGCGAGCAGGCGCGGCGCGGCGTGTCCGGCGGCGGCGCGCGGCATGACGCAGCACGTGAGCAGCGCGGGGTGCGCGCGCCACACTCCCCCGGGCCCGCGGCCAGCGTACTCACCCGGGCCCGCAGCCAGCGTACTCACCCGGGCCCGCAGCCAGCGTACTCACCCGGGCCCGCAGCCAGCGTACTCACCCGGGCCCGCAGCCAGCGTACTCACCCGGGCCCGCAGCCAGCGTACTCACCCGGGCCCGCAGCCAGCGTACTCACCCGGGCCCGCAGCCAGCGTACTCACCCGGGCCCGCAGCCAGCGTACTCACCCGGGCCCGCAGCCAGCGTACTCACCCGGGCCCGCAGCCAGCGTACTCACCCGGGCCCGCAGCCAGCGTACTCACCCGGGCCCGCAGCCAGCGTACTCACCCGGGCCCGCAGCCAGCGTACTCCCCCGGGCCCGCAGCCAGCGTACTCACCGCGTGCCCGTAGCGCGGCCAGCAGACAGGCGAGCAGGCGCGGCGCGGCGTGTCCGGCGGCGGCGCGCGGCATGACGCAGCACGTGAGCAGCGCGGGGTGCGCGCGCCACACTCCCCCGGGCCCGCGGCCAGCGTACTCACCCGGGCCCGCAGCCAGCGTACTCACCCGGGCCCGCAGCCAGCGTACTCACCCGGGCCCGCAGCCAGCGTACTCCCCCGGGCCCGCAGCCAGCGTACTCACCGCGTGCCCGTAGCGCGGCCAGCAGACAGGCGAGCAGGCGCGGCGCGGCGTGTCCGGCGGCGGCGCGCGGCATGACGCAGCACGTGAGCAGCGCGGGGTGCGCGCGCCACACTCCCCCGGGCCCGCGGCCAGCGTACTCCCCCGGGCCCGCAGCCAGCGTACTCACCCGGGCCCGCAGCCAGCGTACTCCCCCGGGCCCGCAGCCAGCGTACTCACCGCGTGCCCGTAGCGCGGCCAGCAGACAGGCGAGCAGGCGCGGCGCGGCGTGTCCGGCGGCGGCGCGCGGCATGACGCAGCACGTGAGCAGCGCGGGGTGCGCGCGCCACACTCCCCCGGGCCCGCGGCCAGCGTACTCACCCGGGCCCGCAGCCAGCGTACTCCCCCGGGCCCGCAGCCAGCGTACTCACCGCGTGCCCGTAGCGCGGCCAGCAGACAGGCGAGCAGGCGCGGCGCGGCGTGTCCGGCGGCGGCGCGCGGCATGACGCAGCACGTGAGCAGCGCGGGGTGCGCGCGCCACACTCCCCCGGGCCCGCGGCCAGCGTACTCACCCGGGCCCGCAGCCAGCGTACTCCCCCGGGCCCGCAGCCAGCGTACTCACCGCGTGCCCGTAGCGCGGCCAGCAGACAGGCGAGCAGGCGCGGCGCGGCGTGTCCGGCGGCGGCGCGCGGCATGACGCAGCACGTGAGCAGCGCGGGGTGCGCGCGCCACACTCCCCCGGGCCCGCGGCCAGCGTACTCACCCGGGCCCGCAGCCAGCGTACTCCCCCGGGCCCGCAGCCAGCGTACTCACCGCGTGCCCGTAGCGCGGCCAGCAGACAGGCGAGCAGGCGCGGCGCGGCGTGTCCGGCGGCGGCGCGCGGCATGACGCAGCACGTGAGCAGCGCGGGGTGCGCGCGCCACACTCCCTCGGGCGCGCGCTCCTGACGCTCGAACTGGTGGAAGTGACGCACGCACTCCTGCAAACAGGACCATCGTTCATCGGGGGCCTGCACGCGTAGCACAAGCAACACGAGAAGCTCGAGAGACGGTTTTTAATGTCATTTTTGTCGGGCTAAGGTAAGGTGAGGCCCGACAAAAATGACATTACGGTGTAGACATAACCGAGCCGTTTCTCGAGCTTCTCGTGTTCCTTGTACTACGCGCGAAGATTGAACAAAACCTACTGGCCACTCTATCTGTGGCCCCTGATATGACTAGCAACAGTCTATTTTTTTTTATACAAAGCACGACAAATGACTCAACACCACCTAATCTGAAGCGGTAAGAAGAGTCCACATGCGAAGACAGCTAGTGCGGAACAGACACTGCTCTAACGGCCTCCACCTTGCCGGCCAAAAATATGCTTTAATACTCTTTTAAAGGACCCCCGGTTATAGGACACAGAATTCCAAGTTTAGGAAGTACGACAAAGAAACGAGGCACTAAATTTCTTTGTGCGTGATGTTGAGATAAAGACAGTGAATTGATGACTCCGATGACCGGCACGCGTGCTCCTGAGCAGGAAGGGAGAAGGTGGGATAAGGTCGAAAAAGCTCATTGCATGTCATTATCGCGTCTCGTATCGTATCATTTTTCTAGATTTCGGAGGATCCCGATTCCGATTGCAACATCTATTTCGAGACCAAATGTGGCGGACGCGACATATTCATATAAAATCAACCATAAAAAGTTGCAAGTCTTAGAACGTAGTTCTATAGTATTACAAAAAAAACCTTTTGTGATATCATATTATAAGTATCTATGTATTAATTTAAGTAAATTCTACAATAAACATGTCCTTGAATAGCACTTTCTTCAGCAATAAATATGTCGTTAAATGCCACTGTAAAAACATGTTTCTGTAAAATCCCCTGTAAATTTGATTGCAACACTGTATTTTTAACGTGCAAAACACCGTATTTTCATATTCTTAATCTGGCAACACTGTCTAGTAGTGAGCACTTACCTTAGCAGCGTGGCTAAGGTCGTCCCTCTCGACCAGTGACTCGGGGTACTTCTGGCACATCTCCGGGATCCACGCCACCTCCTGCTTCTTGTAGAACTCCTTGCTGTTCAGCGCCGCGCACGCGTAGCCGACTATTTCAGGTTTCATACCTGAATAGTACGGGAGCACCATCATTATTGGTAGTCAGATAATTTGTTCGAAATCATTTAATTCTATGAAGCCATTGTACTCATATATATATTTTAGATGGATTTCAAAGAAACCATAGATAATTATTATTTTAGTGGGCATGTACAGAGGTGCTTCCTAAACACTTCATTTTAACACGTTCAATAAGGTATAAAGTGGAACGCACGTTTCTAAATGTCAAATTATATGATAGCCATCCTTTTCGTATTTTTATTGAGAGAAAGAGATGCACTGAACTTAAATTTAGACTTAGCATGTGTTCTCCAGAATTAGGGTCACTGTCTATTGACATACTATTTATTTAGTAATTAAAATATAATAAAACTAGAAAAATTTCACGTCCTGAGGCAGGAATCGAACCCGCGACCTTTCGCAATCCGGGCGACTGCTCTGACCACTGAGCCACCCAGGACTTGGGATATCCCTGTGAAATTCTTCTAGTCTATCTGTATTTGCGTTTATGAGCTAACGTCCACCCTACAATGTCGAAATATTCTATTTCAACATCCGAAACGAGTATTTTTACAAATACCGACGATTCGGTTAAGTTGGGGCAGTGCTTTCAAATATTCTTAATTTTTGATTTTAACATTATTATAAATGTTTGAAAAATTACTTAGTAATTAAAATATAATAAAACTAGAAAAATTTCACGTCCTGAGGCAGGAATCGAACCCGCGACCTTTCGCAATCCGGGCGACTGCTCTGACCACTGAGCCACCCAGGACTTGGGATATCGCTGTGAAATTCTTCTAGTCTATCTGTATTTGCGTTTATGAGCTAACGTCCACCCTACAATGTCGAAATATTAGTTGTTATTAGTTGTTAGTTAATAGTAGTTAGTCGTTTGTTAGTTTATAATAATGTTAAAATCAAAAATTAAAAATATTTGAAAGCACTGCCCCAACTTAACCGAATCGTCGGTATTTGTAAAAATACTCGTTTCGGATGTTGAAATAGAATATTTCGACATTGTAGGGTGGACGTTAGCTCATAAACGCAAATACAGATAGACTAGAAGAATTTCACAGGGATATCCCAAGTCCTGGGTGGCTCAGTGGTCAGAGCAGTCGCCCGGATTGCGAAAGGTCGCGGGTTCGATTCCTGCCTCAGGACGTGAAATTTTTCTAGTTTTATTATATTTTAATTACTAAGTAATTTTTCAAACATTTATAATAATGTTAAAATCAAAAATTAAGAATACTATTTATTTATGAAAAAATGTTTATGAAAAAAAATTATCCTATTGGCTTTGTTAATTATCATCATTTAAAAAATATATAATTCATAGAGTTATTCCAAGTGCTTGGTAGCTCAGATGTTTAGAGCGGAATCGGTTCATGCCTCGGAATATATCTTTTTCTTCTAATTTACCTATATATTTTTTATTATCTTTCCAACATAACTTACTAAAAATGTAAAAAAATAAAATGAAGAGTATTTATCGTTAGTTTAACTCAATATTTGGTTATATTCATCGGAAAATCAAAAAAGTATTTTTATTATGTTTTTTTTTAGGAACGTTCATCAATACAAGTGCGGAATTTTATCCAAGAAGGTTGGCGTAGTTTGTTTTGGTATCGACAATTAATGATACCAAATCATTTACGTATTTAGCCTGAACATTCGTGAGGTAGACGAAAAAAAATCTATAAAAAAACTCTTACCGTTTATTCTGGGTACAGAAGCGGAGTTCAGTTTTTCATTGAGCCCATCTTCTGCCCCTGGGTTGTTCTCTGGTTGGACTATATCATCGTCTTCTTCTTCTATCACCATACATAACTCAGGGTTCAGTATTAGGAATGGTGCTACTAACCTACATTAAGCATAACAATGGAAAGAGAATTTATTAATTGAAAAATTTGCATGGAACTAATATGTAAATTTTTAAAATTTGGCTAGAAGCACCAACTTGAAATTACTTTTGAGAGTTTGCAACCTACCTATCAGCCGGTAATGTCTGTAGATCGCTGGGGAAGAGATCACTGCAATCGGAGCCGTCTCGGCAGGTTTTGTGACATATCGCACACACCTAGTATCGAAATTTCATATATTATTATTAGAATTTTATTCTGTGATATACCTAGATCCAAGATATTAGACACACTAAGTATTCTATTACTCGTGAGCCCGCCAGCAGGCTTGTAAGGGACGGAAGGTAAGGGAATGAAATAATAATAATATTCATACACTCACCTATTATCTAGCCCAAAGTAAGCATCATTATGAGCTTGTATTATGGATACTAGATAATGGAGAAATTATAATAATAATAAGTATATAAATATTAGAAATATAACTTATTCAGCTATTAATTAGCATGCAAATATCAAATGTCAAAATTATCCAAAACCAATTCAGCGACAATCAGGATCAAAATTAATAATTAAACAGTGCAATCTGTTTAATTATTAATTATTTACTGTAAGTACTTTTACTTACAGTTGCATAATCAGCCGGTGTATACGGCCTGGGCGGGAAGGGCTCAGACCTAGGTATCGGTATAGGCACGACTGGCCTCAGAGCTTCGGCCGCGCAGTCCACGGCTAACAGCCTCCGCAAGTCAGCGGACAACCCCCCACGGAACACCCAAGGCTCCTGCGCCCCACTCTCGAACGCTTCCCGCCAACCTTTTGAGAACCCTATGAAAACAAAAGTAGTTCAGCCAAGAGAAAAATGTCCGTGGGCAGTGGTGAAGGGTTTAATCCTATCCGACTTATTTTCCGACTTCGTCTTCTGGTAAAGTGTTTCAACATTATAAGTACCAAAAATAGAGTCTCATAAAGTTATTATTATTTTTTAATGCCTCCAAATTGTAATGTCTGCGATAAACTGGAGGATGTGCAACACTTGTTGACGGAATGTGTCAAAACCAACGAGAGCAAAAATTATTGACGAGTCAACTAAACATTAGAGCATCTGATTTTGGAGTTTTCCAAACTATCCTGGCAGACCCTACATCAGAAGCATCTAAACTCGTATGCAATATGGTATTGGTGACTCGTCAATGATTGTCAAAAATCATAAGTAACAACCATTTGTTTTTAAGTACTTCTAGATTAGGTTACGATGGGACTGACATACTGTATAGTAAAAGTCCAAGTCCCTAAATTAAATAAAAGATTTAAAAAAATGCAACAGATGCTTTTAACTAATGTATCCCCAAGTCCGTTTCAAATTTCGCTCCAGAATGCCATTACTGTCACGTGACAAGCGTGTCGTCACTTGTTACCAAACACTGGTAAACTGCTAACGTATCGTTCTATCGTTTTCCTTTTGTCAGAGTTTGATGTTTGCCAACAAGTGACGTCATTCACCGAGTAAGTAGATTTCATTTATTAAAGATTATTTCATTTCCTTAATTATACAGAAAATTTGTGCGTTTTTTATGTATATTATTATAAAAACTAGCACTACGCGTCAAAATTATACTTTTATTTGAATACAGACATCATCAATGTTAAGCATTGTACAAAAGACGAAACTTGAATGGAACTAATTCTGTCGATAGAAAAAAAAAACCTAAATCCTCGTTTCTTTCTTTCCGTTTTATAACCAAATTCACAAATATTTAAAACCCAAACTAAGTTTATTAGAAAGACAATAAAATATTGGATTTATTCTCAAGGGTTTTTTTTATGTTAAAACTACCATGTTTGTAATATGTTAAAAACTATTTTATTTGTAATTTTTCGTTATACTCCAAACGTCTATACTTACAGGTGTAAGTGCCTTGTATATTCGTTGCTATGTTCGGCGGAAACTTCCCAAGTTCTGTAATAAGATATGTATATATTATAACATACTCGGACTCGGAATACAACAGACTGTCCATAATGAACATTCAATTTTGAAAAGCGACAAGTGGAGTTTTATGTTATACTTAGGTCTTTAAAAAGATTGTTGAATTGGAATTCTGTTCGGTCGCGATTAGGGGTGTAGGTCGTGACTACTCACCCAACCTTTTTTTTATACAACTAGATGAAAAACAAGCTGACGGCCCACCTGATGGTAACCGCCGCCTATAGACATCTGCAGTAACAAGGAGAAATCAATTGATATGGCAGATAAAGTAGCCAGTACCTTTTCAGAATCACATATTGGCATACTTTTTTACAATTTGAATGAACACAACATCAGTAGTGTGACATGGTATTAGTGTTAATCGACTTCTGTTGCTAACCGTACTAGCGCACGAACCCGTCGAGCAGGGCGAGCACGGCGCACAGCTCCCACACGTAGGGTGGAGGCGGCACTAGCCGGGAGCGCGTCACTCACCCAGCCAGCGCACGAACCCGTCGAGCAGGGCGAGCACGGCGCACAGCTCCCACACGTAGGGTGGAGGCGGCACTAGCCGGGAGCGCGTCACTCACCCAGCCAGCGCACGAACCCGTCGAGCAGGGCGAGCACGGCGCACAGCTCCCACACGTAGGGGTAGAGGTCGGCGTGTAGCTCCCGGTTGCTGGCTGCGGCCAGCCTGCGCGCCAGTCTCCGCGCGCGGCCCACCCACCACGCGAAGCGGCTCCGGCGCCGCCGCCACTCGCTCGTCTGCAGGCAAACACTCCTTACAGACGGGGCTCCACCGCGAAGTCAATAAGGCCTCTTGTTAACGGCCGGGTGACGGGCCTACGTGAAACGGCTGCCCTTGTACACGATAATTGAAGTAGCACGGGCGTTTCCGTCGTAGTACCATATTCTAGTACTATTTGTACAAAAAACAGCAGCTACAAAAACAAAGAAGGTATAGCAAGCTATGGGTTCATCCTATTTTATAATAAATAAAATATATATTTATTTTTGTAATTATAACGTTTTATCTCGTAGCACAGTGAGCCAATTCTGCTATTTATTTTCCTAAGCGGATCGGCAGCGGTTCAATATCATTAGTAATGCAGTTATAATACAAAAACGTATTTCACTAGCATTGCATAAAAGCCATACCGCTAACGAAACGCTCCCGGTTAGTTCAACTTAAGCTAGAAAATCTAAACTTAAGATAAAGTTGGTCATTCAAAGCCTTTACAAGACATGGAGAGAATGTCGTACTGAATTTCATTCTATCCCTAGGGATGGTCTTAATTTGAAAATATATTTTTTTATACAACTGGATGACAAACAAGCTGACGGCCCTCCTGGTGGTAGGCGGTTACCGCCGCCTATGGATACCTGCAATAACAAGGAAAAGCACTTGATATTGCAGGTGCGTTGTCATCCTGAGGCCTAAAATGAAATGTCGTCTATGCCCAGTAATTACACTCGCTACCTTTCCCTTCAATCCAAAACACAGCGAACTGTTTCACAGCTGAAATAAGAAAGGCGGTGGTACCTACCCAGGCGACCCTACATACGGGTCTACCGCCTAGTAAATAGGAAGGAATGTGTGTCATGTTACCTCCGGTTTGTTCCCTCTAGGCAGCATGCTAGCAGCGTGCGTCGTGAGCCAATGGAAGTCGTGCAGAAGTCTCAACCCCCGCGACCCATGCTCGAAGGGCAGGTAGAAAAGATCACATAGGAGCAGGAGATCGTCTGCTACGAGGGCGTTCGACTCTACGGAGGGCTCTTCTACCGCTCTGTAATGGAAAGGAATGAATATCTTTTATTTTTTTATTTTATTTTTTATGGTTAAGGAATAACAAACAGCCAACTTAAAAATATAATACATTGGGCCTAATTCTGGGAACACACTTTAATTCTAAATTTAAGTACAGTATATCTCTTTCTCGCAATAAGTCATAGGAAAAAGATAGCAAGAATCTGTTTAGAGCTGTCAATTAAATTTAGATAGATTTCATAGAAACCATAGACAATTTTAGACGGCATATACGGAGGTGCCTCCTAAGCACTGCATTTTAGCACGTTCAATAAGGTCGAAAATTGAACGCACCTTTCTAAATGTCAATTTATATGACAGCCATCCTTTTCGTATTTGTTTTGAAAGAAAGAAATAGACTGAACTTAAATTTAAACTTAGCATGTGTTCTCCAGAATTAGGGCCAATGTTGATTCTTCGACCAAATTAGTTGTCCACAAATATTACAAAAGAATATAATTGATAATTCATAGTCTCGACTTATTTCCTACAAGCTAAATCATACTGAACATCATGTAACACAAATAACAAACAGAAAATTAAGTTTTTAAGTATTTCACAAATCCAAGCCTGACAAATCCGCACCCAACACTAAAAACTAAATAAAAATGAAAAATATTTTTTCTTATGAAAAATTTTACACCAACTAATAATTTCAAAGCAGTCGTTTAGTAGGATCACCACTCATGTGTCCGTGTCAACAAATCTGGTTATGATTGGCGTCGATTAGAAGATATTGAGTTTCCGTTAATTTGTGGTAACCGTGCCCCGTCTCCTTGTTTGTATGGTCTGTGTACAACCAGGCCTGGCGCACTCAGCATTTTAAGCATGAAGCTACAAGTCAAGAGCGCGGCGAGCACGACTTGTCGAACCAATATAGTGGGTTGCCGCGCGCCGGCCGGCGAGAAAACATAGTTTGATATTCACTCACGCGATGCAACACGTTATTGATATACGGGGTGGTGCCGTCAATGCGACAATAAATTTAAACATGGGCTATATTAGTCCATAGAAATGGTTTGCCATTTTTAACAATATCATATTCATTTGATAATTTCATGATATTTGTATGAAATAATGCTGCCAACGTTACACTATTCCATACAAATGTCATGAAATTATCAAATGAATAAGATGTATTTGAAAGTTGTAAACCTTTTCTATGAAAGTATAGCCCATGTTTTAATGTATTGTCGTGGCAATACTGTATACTACCTAAATAAGTACCAAGCTTAGGCTTATTTGAAACGTCATTTATTCACAAAAGTAGGCACATAACTGGTAATTAAATATTCAATGAATTATTCTTAAAAAAAGACAACCCGTAGTCAGAAGATATAAAAGTTACGCGACAAAGGAGAGACAACATCTAGGTGAATATAAATGTAGGTAATTAGCGCTGTGCGACCTGAATTGAACTTTATAGTTTCGTAACATGAGTCGAGTATTTATTTAAATTATTTTGCGGAGTGAATCTTCTGTACCTATACCATTATGTATTCTGTGGTACTACTTTTATCAACAGTTTACAAATAATAATAATAATATTCATACACTCACGCCCATTATCTAGCCCAAAGTAAGCATCACTAAGAGCTTGTGTTATGGATATATACGGTAACTAGATATGCATATTATATTTTCACTCACTCATCCGCCAAGTCGGTAGGATCCGCTGGCTCCACCATCATGTCGGTGCTGAGAGGACTGTGGCTTGGCTCCACTTGCATAGACCCATTCTGGAGAAGATGGACATGATTTGTTGATTATTTGATGAATCATTGATAAATTTTTATCAAATAAAAATACTTTGTGTTACGTATGTGGGCAGGAGTTATTACCAGTAACACAACCGGTGGTCTGTAAGGAAGGGTAAGGAACTGTCTTTATTCGGGCTCTCAAGAGGAGGTGCGTAAGCGCAGTCAGGTAAAAATAAATGAATAAATAAATAAATATTCTACATTGCATACAAAAGACAAATGTAAGATAATTATTAAATCATGGACAGTATCTTTAGAGGAGAAGAAGAAACGCACGGCCTCACAAAAATGGTACGTTCGTTCGAAAACGTATGCGCCAACGCATATTACTCATACGCATTTACACAGACAGAAGGTCCTTTATAAAGTGACAGTCGAAAAGGGTAGCGATAGCGAATAAATATAAGACCCCGGGGGGCCACACGACCGCCGGTCATGACTGCTGTGAGTAGATTCTGCTGAAATATCTCGTTTAGCCACAACAACCTACCGCACTCTGGGTAATGAATTTTATTGTAATATCGGTATCAATAAATAGACAGTGCAATTACATGAGTATTAATAAATCATAGCTATTTTAGGCAGTCAAACGATCTAATATGAATCTGATTGGACTGAATGAATCTGTATTTAATGTTTGATCAGAGTTTGTGGATGTAATCAAATAGCAAATGTGAATACCGGATAAGTTTGCAAGTTATTGCAAAAAAAGTTAATGAATAATCAAAGTACAGATTATATAGATTGATATAATAATAAAAAAACAGGGGGCTTTTGAGGTCATCATCATCATCATCACCAGCCTATATAGGTCCCACTGCTGGGCACAGGCCTTCCTACATGGGAGAGACACATGAGGAGTTTGGTCCAGAACACCACCACGCTGGCCCAACGGGTTGGTGGGTTAAAGCGGTTGTAGTAACAACCGGGACCAACGGGGCAGGTTTTGGCTTAACGTGCCTTCCGAAGCACGGTCCTCCGTGCTTCGGAAAACCAAAATCCAAAACCAAAACCAAAATTTATAATCTCGAGGTCCTGCTCGAGATTATAAATTTTGGTTGACCCATCCCAGGGTCGACCATGGCGAAAGTAGCTTTGTTTTCGTATTCGAAACCAGAGCGCTCAAACCAATACGCCACCGAGCTCGTCAAGGTAAGCTTTTGAGGTATTTTAGTAAAATTATATAATTATATCTTGGGAATTGAATTAATTTTGAATATTCTATTGAGTTCAGCTTTTAGGTTCGTAAAAAACATTAAATTATCCAAATTAAAATCACTTAAATTTGGTTATATTCTTCATGTAGATGTTCAATAGAAAAATTAAACCAATATGCAAAAAATAAACCGTAATTAATTGATAATGCAATCCACTTTCAAATTAAAATACCTACAAGTTGTTTTCTTATCACAGTTCTTGAAGATATAATTAATTGATGGCGCTATATTATTATGGCAAATACTATATTATTATGAGATCTAAGAAAAGTGTTTTCCTGTTGAAATCTGCCCTCGACTATTTCAATATTGTGTATGGATCGTCCCACTGTGCGGCGGCAGCGGAGGCTTTGAGACACTAAGAACATTAAGCCTCGCCATTCAGCGAGGTAATACGACCAGCATTATTGGTACTGTAGTGGACAGCAAAGGAAAAGGCGGATTGGGAAGAGAAGGGTGTATATTGGTAAAACGGAAATACAGAAACGATATAAAAAAGAAAGAAAACTAAAGTACAACAAGGTTAGTAAACAAGAGCAAGTGACAAGAATAGATTAAGGAGCTTAATACATATACATAGACTATTATACACGATATATACAAAAGGAGGTCTGTCCTTCACAGGTACACTTCCTGTTTCACAAGATTTATGTGGTGTTTTTTATTAATAAATTTGTTTTTTAAGTCAATTGTGTATTGTTTGATTTTTTTTTCGCATTATGTAGATAAAGTTTCGGTTTTCTATTTTTGTGTATTCACAGACTTACCTCACTCATACCATCGTTCATGACCACGTCAGAGTCGGTCGCGGTGGTTGATGGGGGGTCCACGTCCAGAGGCTCCACGCCAACTTCGGCTGGAGGTCGACTGGGGCTCAGCGTTTGAGGCGTATCTAAGGTACAAGAAAATTGGTTTACTACATACCATTTAAATATACTGCCGTCTCTTTCTATTTTGATTAATCTAAAAGAGAAAGCAATATTTAACTTGTACAAGAGCTGGTTGACTACTTAAGCTAGGAATACGAAATTTCGCAGTAGGTTATTTTTGTCACGTAGAAACTTACTAAGTAGGGATTGTTTGAAATCATCCCCTAAGGGGGACAAAAAAACTTTATTTATTGTATTCGAATTAAAAATAAATAAAATCGAATTAAACGTAATTTAAATTCAAATGATAGACACGTCTTTAAGTATACGAGGCTGTTCACACGAAGTTTGAAACTAGCGGTCGACGTCAGTTTGTATCGATGCCTACGCGAATGAGACGCGCACACGAGAGCAGACTATGTGCTAAAAAGTCGACACGAAGATACGCGAGCATCAAAAGCCCCTTAAACGAGATGTTTCATATCCGGCCAGGTTGTACAGTATCTCAAAAATCAGGAAAAGTATAATTCGTTTTTAAATATAATTTGTTTGTAAGTTGAAATTTTTCATCGATTTCACTGTTATTCACTTTGGCAATATGGCAGGCGACATAGATCTCAAATAAACGTCACCAAAGTGACTCATACTCGCCATGATGAATTATGGCTTTGTTGCAGTTTTTTTTATGAAAAATCTTGTTTCGTACCAGGCAACAAAGCAAATAAAAAGAAAATGGACAATTGAACACTGTTCAGCATATTTTACCTATTTTTTAGTATAGTGTGCATTGTACATAGACCTGGATGGGTCTCCGTACATTTTTGAAACATATCTTTAGATAGACTTACCTCCAACACTCATATCGCCATTTCTCTGATGTTCTTCCACCACAGACTCTAAGTCATCCACAATAATATTCTCGCCCTCATCATCCTTCTTCTTCATATCCTCAATAAAACTGGCACTCTCCAAAACACTATCATTGCTAAGAGTGTCATCAACCTTATCCATCATCGACTGATCATTTTCATTCTTTTCTCTATTCCCCTCTAAAGGTTTGATACCTAAAATTGGAACCGGTAGCGTGGATACCGGAATTTCTGCAGGCAGAGCCATGTTGGAACTAGCGATCGGTATAATGGGATTAGGTATCGATTCGTTCAGTATCACTTTTGTTGGTGATACCAGGGAGTTCATCACTGGGTTCGATACAGGATTGAATGATTCGATTGGTGATATCTGTGAAGAATAATGTATATTAAAATGAAGCTCATTACTTGCTCTAATAGAACACATTCAGAAAATAGCCACTATGAGTAAAAACAATTGAAAATACCCTTAATTCTAGGGAGAAAATTTGGCTACTTTTGAGTGTTATGCTGTTTGTAAAGCAAGGTTTGTTCTTAGGAATTATTTGACATAATGCCCACGTCTCTTTCTATCATAGCCGCGGCGATTTTCTTTTACATGTGGTTCTTCCAAGAGGTTGTGAAGAAAGTTTTTACAGGCTACGCCACGTGCGAGTGATACCTCTGGTGTTGCACGTGGCCACAGGCTACGGTGCAGTACAGCCGCTTACCATCAGCTGGGCCACATGATTGATTGCCACCTTAGTGGTAATCTTGTCACTTTATCTCTGACTCAAGTGTAAATAGATAGAACTGCATTTTATTATGTTCATCGAGACCAAGAATAGAGCATGCTTCTTGAAATATTGTTATTAATATTGACTGTACTAAAATGGATTTGATCTTCGTCTCAATTAACCCGTCAAGAATGAGATTCCAGACACAATAGATCTTTTTCTATTGTCACCGCCCACCGGTGGTGTATTGCCGCTTTCCGATTAAAATGTGTGTGCTGGTGTGCTTGTTTATGTGGGCGTTTTGAAGCAGACGTCGGCCAGGGCTTGAAGCTGGTGTGTGTGTGTGTGTGTGTGTGTGTGTGTGTGTGTGTGCGTGCGTACGTGCGTGCGTGCGTGCGTGCGTGCGTGCGTGCGTGCGTGCGTGCGTGCGTGCGTGCGTGCGTGCGTGTGTGTGTGTGGTGACTGACCCCGGTGGATAGCAGCGGGCGGTCGGGCGTGGCGGCGCACACGTCGGCCAGGGCCCGCAGCTGGCTAGTGTTGACGGTGGGGATGGCGGGCGTCATGTCGGCGGTGCTGGTGGTGGCAGTGTTGCTGGTGGCCGTCACCAGCGACATGCACGTGTTCACCGACGGCAGGATCGGGAGGATCGGCACCGGGGGCACTGCCGCAACAATACACCACAGTACAGTCACCCTACGACTCGATTACCACTAACAACTAAATGACATACAAGCTGACGGCCCACCTGATGGTAAGCGGTTACCGCCACCTATAGATACCTGCAATAACAAGGGAAAATCACTTGATATTGCAGGTGCGTTGTCATCCTGAGGCCTAAGATGAAATGCCGTCCATGCCCAGTAATTACACTGGCTGCCTTTCCCTTCAATCCGAAACACAGTGAACTGTTTCACGGCTGAAATAAGAAAGGCGGTGGTACCTACCCAGACGACCCTACATACGGGCCTACCACCTACCTACTAATAAAAATGTATCTAAACTAGAAAAAAAATAACGTCCTGAGGCGGGGATCGAACCCGCGATCGTAGGTATTTGTTAAAATACTCGTTTCGGATGTTGAAATACAATATTTCGACTTGTAGAGTGGATGTTAGCTCATAAACGCAAATACAGATAGACTAGAAGAATTTCCCAGGGATATCCCAAGACCTGGGTGGCTTAGATAATTAGAGCTGTCACCCGGATTGCGAAAGGTCCCAGTTCTAGTTTAGATACATTTTACTTAGTAAATAATTCTTCAAACATTCATAATAATGTTAAAATCAAAATTAAGAATAATTTAGTACCTTTTCATAACGATATTGAGATAATCTTGACAATTTTTAAGAACACTGTGAATGGCGTAGTATGACTCTATGTGACACAGTAAAATGTTAATCGACTTCTGTCGCTAACCTTACACTCACCACCATATCCAATTTTATCAAAACCTGAGCTGTCCATGTTTATATAATTCTCTATAATGTACGAGTATGTAAGTATCGGAACGGAGTGGAACATGATGAATAAAAGAAACAGGTGTAATGATATTAATGGGCAGGAATCGATGGAACATGTTTTGTGTCAACTCGATGGCCCGGCTAGGATCAGAATGAATCTTTTTTTTTCTTTTTCATAAAAAGCACGGCAATTGACCCAACACCACCTGATGTGAAGCGGTAAGGAAAGTCCATATGCGAAGACAGCTAGTGCAGAATAGACATTGCACTAGCCGCCTCCACCTTGCCGGCCCAAAAGGTGCTTTTTCACGCCTCTCTTGAAGGACCCCATGTTATAGGAAGGAGGGAACACCTGTGCTGGCAAAGAATTCCAAGTTCTGGAAGTACGACAAAGAAGCGAGGCACTAAATTTCTTTATGCGTGATGTTGAAGTGGAGACAGTGAATGGATGACTCCGAAGACCCGTGCTCCTGAGCAGGAAGGGGGAAGGTGGGATAAGGTCGAAAAGCTCCTCAGAGCACTCTCCGTGATAAAGCCGATACAAGGCGCTAAGCGACGCAATGTCTCGACGCAATTGTAGAGGCTCAAGGTTGTTCGTGACCTTTACATCGCCAATAATACGGACAGCACGACGCTGCAATCTGTCCAGTGCATCGAGGTACTTGGCGGAGCCATCCCACAAGTGCGAGCAATATTCCACGCAAGACCGGACCTGAGTTTAAATCTTCTGGAAGTGGCGTATCCAAAGCCTATAGACTCTTTCCCCCCAAAGATATAGTGAAGTTTATGGCAACTATATTCAGGACGTGGGAGGAGTGAAGGCAGGGGTGGCACAAAAGATCCCGCAGGGTCGAAGTGCACCGTGGCATACTCACGGCCCCATGATAAGATAAGATGATATTACGATTTTAAATGTAAAATACAATAGGGAATAAAAATTAATTATCATTAATTGTCAAGGATAAGCTAAAAGCATTGAAACAAGCGCAACGCCAGAGCCAAGACAACCGTACTAATTTTTTTGGCTGACTGACTATTGCTGTTGGTCGCAGATAGCCTTTACGAGAAGCCTGGTAAGTCCTCACGTAAGATTTCTAATCGACAGGCATCACCTCCAGGGGAGGTGTCCGGTTGTCGCTTAGAGCCTCCAGGCCGCTCGAACCATGAGACTGCCGTACCGTCGGCCACGTGCCAACCTTTATACTCGTTACAAAACAACATTGAGTAGTGGGGATGAGGGGATAATCGTACGACGCGCTCGGTGGTGTGATCGAAAAGTTGAAAAATAAAAGAGGTCTGCAAGTTATCAATCTTTCAATGTAATGCTCGACAAGGAACACAACCACACCCTCAATTTTATTTCGGACTTCTGTAACACACTGTACATATTTTTTTTGCGATTAACGAAGCGATTTTTACACTTCGTATAAAATGTTGTCCATGTGTAGTATTCTCTAATTAGCAGTTTTGGACGTATACCTATTGTGAAGTATTTGACACGCCTGCGCATCATCACGCGCTGTCGAGTTGACAGTCGGACACAGACAAGTCACTAAGCCTGCACCTTATGACGTACGCGCTCGAGTTAAATCAAGTACTCGAATGCACATACACTACACTATGTTAGTTACTAGCACTTCGCCAGTTCGAGTGATCGAACATAATCGTATTACATTAATTTATATGCAAAGTCCGGCGAATGACTCGACACCATCTGATTTGAAGTAGTAAGGAGAGTCCATAGTGCGAAGACAGCTAGTGCAGTTTTAACACACTCTAGCCGCCTCCACCTTGCCGGCCTAAAAGGTTCCTTTTCACAATTCCTTTGAAGGAACCCATGTTATAGAAAGGAGGTCAGAAGTGCGCCGGCAAAGAATTACAAGTTTTGGAAGCACGACAAATAAACGAGTTATTAAACTTCTTTGTGCGTGATATTGAGGTGGAAACAGTGAATTGATGACTTCGAAGACGGCACGCGTGTTTCTAAGTAGGAAGGCGGAAGGCGGGATAAGCTCTTTTGAGCACGGTGCTAAACGACGCAATGTCTCGACGCGATTAATCGATCACTCGAACTGGCGAAGTGCCAGTACCTTGTAGTCATTGAAAATTTATTTAAGGTGTAAATTTTCAACGATTAACTCGTTGAAAATTTATTTAAAGGCTTTAAAGAATTATACAAACGTGGACAGGTAAAGTTTTGATAAAATAAGAATTTATTTAACAGTATTTGTTTAAGCATGTACGCATTGTGCCTAGTGCCTAATAGTAATTTTTGTATAAAATTATAATAAAGATGACTACTACTCAAGCATCAAATTCCAGAGGCAATTGATTTTTCAATGAAGAATGTTAACTATTTTTGATTATTAGCTCTCCATATTCTCTGTCAAAAATAAAAAAAACAAGTGAAAGAATTACTTCGATACGTCAATTAGTTTTTAGATAGAACGACGACGACGTTTCCGATTTATAGAAGTAAACGTGCGATGCGGACTCGTACTCGATGCGTGTGACGGTGTGACGTCATTTCACTACACGCGCTCAGTCCGCTCGCGCTCTCAGCACGGTGTCGTCTTACGTTTCATTCGAAGTTATAATAAATACTTTCAAAAATGTCCAATACTAGGAAATCATGTGTTGTGCCGAAATGTACAAATACAACCACCAATGCCCCTGACAAATTGTTTTTTATAGTTCCAAAAGACGTCCAAATGCGAAAGAAATGGATAAAAGCTATGAAGACATTAGATCCATTTGGAGATAAAAGTACAGTTTATTGTTGTGAAGATCATTTTGATGCAAGTACCTATACTGATAATCTTTAATGTAGGTACATAATAATGATTATTATAATCTTTTATAGTTTGCATTTATACTTACGTATAAACATAAAATCAGGCCAGAGGCAGAGGTGCAAAACCTTGGGTGTCTGAACTTTTAGGTTTACCGTTATGTTTATACATAGATATTATTATAATACTTATTTAAAGAACAATGCAACTGTTTTGCCTTATCCTTTGTTTTTTACACAACTTTTAATCTATACTAGACTTTACCTACTGCTCTGCTTGAGTAAAAATCTGGCTTATGAGATTTTTTCTTGTTTTAGATCAAGAATGATATGGAGAACTATATTAAATATAAGATGGTTGGGGGAAGAATTAAACTAAAAAATTAAAAGAAAAAATCTTTTTTTAAAAAAGATGTAAATAAATTTTTCCTTTAAAATTTTAACTTTAAACTAATAATCTCATTATATACAATGTATATGATCATAAAAGCTTGTCGCGAGGTTTGCGTAAGTACCTATAAGTATTTCTCGCGACGAGCTTTTGAGAAAATTGTGTATAGTAAGGTACTTTATATTTAAAATTTTAAAGGAATATTTTATTATCTTTTTAGAGCATTTAAATAAAAGCTTTTTTTTAAAGTATTTTCTTTTGATTTATTTTTTACTTTTTAGTTATCGCTGGCTTGGTTTTTGAGTCTCGGCAAGCCCTTTGATTTGATACCCATATTGTAGAAATGCATTAAAAATAACTATTCCGCCATCCTGGATGGTCCGCCATATTGAATTTAGAATGACGTCACACAGCTTATCGTGTATAAGCTAAACGTGTATACAAAATTTCAGCTCAATCGGTTGAAGATATCTGCTTTAAAATCGAGTAGCAAGATTCCATCCGAGCATAAGCAAGTTAAATAAAAGCTTTTAAAAAGGGTATAATACCTCATAAATTCAAATGTCAAAAGAAAAAGGAAGATGTACCTACCTATATTCACATGTACATTCGTACCTACAGATATAAAACTTTAACTTAACACCATAAACTAATACGCGGATGAAAACAAAACAAAATACTGCGCAAGCTCCTTATCCACTGACGCCTAGCGTTGCAAAATGACGTCACATGCGGTCACGTGACTGTTAACGGGACTCGATATTTATCGTAAGTTTAAATGCCTGTAAAATCAAAACTAATAGGTATTTTTGACTACAACAAAAGCTAGTGTATTTGTATACATACAAGCTTTACTGTAACAAACTTTCAAGCGATTTGGTATACCTATTAACATTCTCAATTGTCATAGACCTCTTGACCGATTTATCAAATTATGTCGGTGTTATTATTATTGACCGATATATGCATTATTATGCAAATCATGCCTACCAAAGACAACCCCACACCTACGCCCCCAGACTATTAGATCATATAACACAGAAATCTAATTTATAAAAACTTAATATAAAAACTTTTGTAATATTGACTGTATTGTTTTGTGACGTCATAATATTAGTAAACAGAATTTACTTACTAGCAATTACGGGCTGCGGTTTTATAACAGGTCCTTGCGCGGTTTTCGGTATCGAAAACTCGGGTAACCATTCATTTATTGCTAACCTGAAATAATAATTATTATAAATTCAAAAAAGTTTCATCATCATCATCGTCATCACCAGCCTATATACGTCCCACTGCTTCCGGCCTTCATACATGGGAGAAACACGTGAAGAGAAACTTTAATTATAATTACAAAATTAAAAATTTTAAGTATCCCCGGCGTCATTAATCATCTGTCTAACACCATCTCATTAAGGCTAATTATAAGAGCCCAAACACGCTATATCTGCAGTAAGTTTCTGAAGAATTAAGCATACCGCAGACTTTTGGCGGTATAGGATCTGCTCAAGGTTAGTATGTCATGGGAATGTCACCGAAGTGACAGTACACCTTTCAAATCAATCGGATCTGTAAAAGTTAGTAAAATCCTATTATCATGTAGAAAATGAGCTGATAGCCATCAAACGCCTGAACTGATCTTCATAAATTATAGCTAAGAACCATCGTAGTCACATCAGCTTTCAAACAAAAAAACCGAATCAAAATCGGTCCATTCGTTTAGGCGCTACGATGCCACAGACAGGCACACAGATACACAGACAGACACGTCAAACTTATAACACCCCTCTTTTATCGTCGGGGGCTAAAATTCTGTTCAAGATTTCTTTACTTGTGTAATCACGTGATAAATATTCTCTAAGAATTGAAAAATGGCCTTCGTGGGCAACTGAGCCCACACACGACTGATCCCGCGGGCTCAGTTGACCGCTACTGTTTATGTTGGGGGCGACTCCGACCACTCGGTCAACTCAGCCCGCGGGCACATTTAACCACTGCCTACGTCGTCTACCGCTATAGGGTCAACTCAGTATGGGAAAGTCTGAAACTATAAGACATAGGAAGATCTGTTCTTAGGGACCACGTCATTGATTTTAGTAACGAGGACTCCTAATTTTGCATTATTACTTTAATTATGTAATCACGTTATAAATATTCTCTGAGAATTGAAAAATGGCTCCTAATTTTGAATTATATTTACCTAAGCGCCTGCCGATGATGGTATACGTGTCTCCCCATTGGAACTGGGGCCTCGTCTTCACAAACACCTTGTTCGCTTTCTCGCTCCAAACGTATATCCCACGATACCGCCTCAACTACAATTAAAGTTAATAAAAGTTACCAATAAACTGACATTGGAAAGCATTTCCATGATAGAACGCACTACTTCAAATAGTAAGAAAGAACCATACGGATTGTACTCGGTAAATCTAATCGGTAATGTTCTATTTCTTATAAAAATGACAACTGTTAAACAAAATTTATAGAGCTATCTTAAATATTCGAATTGTCAAAAAATGTTTTGTTAGAGGAGAAATGATGAAAACATATTCTGTCTACCAGAAACTAAAGCAATTTAAAAATAAATTACATAAAACAGCGTACATTAAATACCAAAATGACAGCAATTCTATTGAAAAGCATTAAACATTGCAGACATTTCATATTTAGACAATCACATTAAAATGTATTTAGATACGTCAATAACTTTGAAGAAATGGAATTGAAAGCAATATTGAACCGATCCGTGTAATATCGCCTTTACCAGCCCGCCGTCGCGGCGTCTCATTATTACTCCCTATTTCCCTTTCATTTTTTTTATAAAGTCATATACAAACATATTAATAGGTTGGGGAAAAAGTTTCTTCGCATTTTTTAAGAAAATTCAAAACATTTTTTAATACAGTTTATTTACATTTAACTAAAGTATGTAGGTACCATTTTGTTCGATAACTTTTTGCCATCTTGTAGGTAGGGGCATGATCCCATTGCTATAGAAATTTAGGGGCTTCTGATCAAAATACCGCGACAAGTGGTTTTGGCAGTCCTCTCGTGTTGTTAACCTGACACTGCCTAGAGAATTCTGAAGAGAGCGAAACAGGTGGAAATCTGAAGGTCAAGGCAAGGTCAGGACTATACGGCGGATGCATTAACACCTCCCAGCCAAACTCTCTTAATTTTTGCTGAGTGGCTAAAGATGTGTGAGGTCTAGCATTATCATGATGAAAAACCACACCCCTTCTGTTGATTAATTCCGGCCGCTTTCTCTCAACTTCTTGCTTTAATCCCATCAGTTGTTTGCAGTAGAGTTCAGAATCGATGGTCCTGCCTGGTGGTAACAGCTAAGAATGAATAATGCCCTTCCAATCCCACCATACTTTCTTGTCGTACGTGATCAACTTTCCATCACCAGTTATCAGCTTCTTCGAAAATGGTTCGGTTTCCTTACGTCGTAATAAAGAATCACAAATGAGTACACGGTTCATTAGGTTTCTTTCAGTGAGCTCGTGGGGTACCCAAATAAGAGCTTTTTTTGTGTATCCATATTTTTTAAAATGCGCCAAAACTGTTTTGTGGTCAATTCCCAGTTCTTCATCTACGTCGTAACTACTGATATGCCGATCTTGCTCCAGTTTTTCAAAAATGGCATCAATTTTATCCGTAATAGGGCGACCAGAGCGACCTGCATTTTTGACATCAAAATTTCCGGATTGCAAACGCTTAAACCAAATTTGTGCTACTCTCACAGACACTGCACTAGGTCCATAAGCATCGCAAATTTTTTTCGCGGCTTGCGTTGCATTTTTACCTTTTTTGTAGTAAAATTTTAAAATGTATCGAATTTCTTCATTAGAGTCACTCATCTTGACAGTACGAAAAACAAATGAAAAACACACATTTCCTAATTTGAATTTGGAATTATCTTTTTTAAAATCTAAACTTTTAATGATACCAAAACCAGCCAGATACAAATAGTACAGCCAAAAAGATTTTATTACAAGTTTATACATACTATAATGCGAAAAGACTTTTTACCCAACCTAATATAATAAAAGGAGACATTTTAAGATAATTGTGGGTTTTAAAAAAATACACAGATATTATCACTTACTGTGCGCCGGCGCATCCAAGCTACAACTAGCCCAGTGGGCTAGCGTCCATATCGGTATCATGTTAGCGTTGTACTCGCAGTTGGGATTGGTGAGTACGCCGCGTAAAAGCGGTATCAGCTCCGGAGACCTCCCACAATATGGGCCTAAAAGACAAAAAATATTATGTAAACTTTTTACAGACTTCGGGCATAGTACAACGGCGCCGGTGGCGTCAAATTTCTGCCGGTTCAGTTCATTTTCTTAGCGCTCCGTGCGATCTCGTGCTAGCCGATTGTGTACTGTCATGGAGGACAACTTAAGATTTATTTTCCTAATAGCTGCGCTTTATTACTAAAATAATAAAAACGTTTAAAAAAAAAAGAACAACGATATACATATATTCCTGATATAACTGAAACGCGTTTATTAAGTGGTACTTTCGTAACTTTGCTATCGCAACTCCGAGAAGCCTTTCTTATTTCAGCCGTGAAACAGTTCGCTGTGTTTCGGATTGAAGGGAATTGTAGCCAATGTAATTACTGGGCATGGACGGCATTTAACCTTAGGCCTCAGGATGACAATGCACCTGCAATATCAAGTGATTTTTCCTTGTTATTGCAGGTGTCTATAGGCGGCGGTAACCGCTTACCACCAGGTGGGCCGTCAGGTTGTTTCTCATCTCAGGTCCGTACATATTAACACATTCAACCGGCGTCGGTCTAGCTATGTAAAGGCCCTTTAACCAGATTATTTGCGCTATCGACGAGTTGTCAAAAAAATTCCCCCGCACCAAGAAATATCCTTTTCTGGTCGTAGTCGTTGGCGTGAAGGTTGTCCCAGATGACTGGAGGCCGCCGGAGCACTTGGGTGATCTCCTCAATGCACTCCGATGTTAAAACCTTGGATATCACCTTCGGACCTGTAAATGCAAAGATGGGTTATTTATTAATCCATGTTTATTTTTATTTGTAATCAATTATGATATACAGGGACTCAACTTCATTCAACTTTTAACCGGTGTAAATTCAGACAGACTGACATATAGACAGACAGACTGACTGACACAGACTGTCAGGCTGACAGACGGACCGACAGACATATTGACAGACAGACCGATAGACAGACTGACATTATATAACATTGTTAGCTTACGTAGATCCAGACAAGACAGAAACACAAACATTGTGACACTGTTAGTTAATATTATTTTATGTGTTAGACATAAGGGTTTTTTAACGATTCGAAAGTGCTTATTGGGGGGCCTAATTGAATAAAGGTATTTTCATTAGGGTGGTGACGATAATACGACAAGAAATTAAAATGTAGGCTAAATTAGTTCATGGAAATGGTTTTGCAACTTTCAAATACATATTATTCATTTGATAATTTTATAACATTTCTATGAAATAATGCAGCCAATGGCCCTAATTCTGGTAAACACATGCTAAGTCTAAATTTAAGTTCAGTGCATTTCTTTCTATCAAAAGAAATACGAAAAGGATGGCTGACATATAATTTGACATTTAGAAATGTGCGCTCAATTTTCGACCTTATTGAACGAGATAAAATGCAGTGTTTAGGAGGCACCTCCGTACATGCCGACTAAAATTGTCTATGGTTTCTTAGAAATCTATCTAAATTTAAGTGACAGCTCTAAACGGATTCTTGCTATCTTTTTCCTATTACTTATTGCGAGAAAGAGATATACTGGACTTAAATTTAGAATTAAAGTGTGTTCCCAGAATTAGGCCTAATGTTATATTATTTCATAGAAATGTCAAATTACAATAGTTTATTATGTTATTTTTTTTAAAAAAAAATAGAAAATTCATCATTGACATATGTCATAATAAAATAAAACATTTTTGTAATGCTTTGGAATAAGTAGAGGGTACTTATTGTTAAAAGAAGTTGCATTACTTTGCTTTGCTAATAAATTATTTTGGTTGCATTTAAATATCATTTGGGTTTATGCTAATATTTATATAGAACACTATTTTATAATTACTAATTTTTGGTGACAATTGACGCTAATAAACAGTAGCAGTATTGTTTTTATTTTTCTTCTGTGATTACATATGATATAGAATCACAATGAATCACTTTGTTTGAGGAACCTCCTCACTTGGATCATACTCATAATGTTGCACAGACTTCTTTGTTAGAATCTTGCTTACCTTTTGCATTACAGCTACATGATTTATTTACTAGTAATACTGCTGAACATGGTTATTTAAAGCAACCTGATTTCTCTAGTTAAGTTTGATTTTTCTAGTTTATATAGATTTCTAGAATCGCTAACACCCACTGCTGCCACAGATTACTCACTGTGGAAATTTACAAAGACCTATGACAGACCACAACCGGCGAATCCTCCACTGCGACACAACAATGGCTGGGCCCGTACATCGCAAGAAAAGGCCAACTTGTTCGCAGAATATTTATCGAATGTGTTCAGCCCGAATTACGCTAGCAGCATAGATTCGGGGATAGAAATCGAATCTATTCTAATCCAGCCTATACAAATGTCGCTCCCACCTGCACCGGTCACTGTTCGAGAAGTTTGGAGGACCATTAAAAAACTTAAAGACAAAAAGGCACCAGAATATGACCTCATTACAAAGGAAGTTTTGAGAGAACTTCCAAGAAAGGCGGTAGTCTTCCTCACCATGCTGTATAATGGAATACTAAGGGATCAGCACTTTCCAGACCTATGGAAGGTGTCACAAATCTTAAGATTTGATACACAAGGCAGGAAAACCAGCAAACCAAACCACCTCATATAGGCCCATCAGCCTCTTACCTATCTTGTCAAAGGCTTGTGAAATGTTGATCCTTCATCGAATTTTGCCTGTATTAGAAAGCAACAATATCATCCCGAACCACCAATTTGGATTTAGGCAGCAACATTCTACTATTGAACACGTCCATAGAGTAGTTGAGAGAATAAGATAATCTCTAGAGGAAAAAGAGTACTGCTCGTCTGCCTTTTTGGACATCCAGCAGGCATTTGATAAGGTCTGGCACGACGGTCTTCTTTGTAAGATAAAACAAATCTCCCGCACAGCTACTACATTTTGCTGAAGTCCTATCTGACAGAAAGAATCTTCCAGGTGAGGGAGTCTGAATCAACCTCCAAATTTTACAATATTGAAGCAGGTGTCCCTCAAGGTTCGGAGTTGGGACCTATTTTGTATACCTTATACACCTCAGACTTACCACAGGTGGACGGAGTCATGACTGCTACATACGCCGACGACACAGTCATCTTAGTCAGTAATAAGCAGCCTGAGCTGGCCACAGAGAAACTCCAACAAGGCCTTGACGCTATTACAAATTGGCTTCAAAAATGGAGAATCAAAGCTAACGCAACAAAGTCCGTGCAGATCACTTTCACGCTTCGGAGAGAAGACTGCCCTCCTGTACGCCTTGAAAATTCCACATTATCACACAAAGACAGTGTGAGGTATCTGGATAAAGCATACACTTAGATCGCCATTTAACGTGGAACCAGCATATGAAAAGCAAGAGAGAACAACTTAATATACGGCACAAAAACCTCTACTGGATGCTGGGTAGGAATAGCAGGTTGTCACTAGATAACAAACTCTTAATATACAAGTCTATATTGAAACCAACTTGGACATATGGCATTCAGCTCTGGGGCAGTGCAAGCAATTCGAACATCGCAATATTGCAAAGAATTCAGAATGCAATATTAAGAACAATAGCCCATGTTCCGTGGTTCATTACTAATTCCGAAATCCACTCTCACTTGAATATGACCACTGTAAAGGAGGAAATTCAGATTTCGACTGAAAAATACCAAAAGCGGCTGGAAAAACACCCGAACGCACTTGCAGTGAGCCTAATCACTCGAAACTATCAAAAACGTCTCAAAAGAAAAGACATACTGTAGCGAGACTGCATAGTAATATAAAGAGTAGCTGTCCTCGCTGGAGGATGCACTTGACAAAAAAAAAATCAACACAAAACATCTGCTTAGAGTAGAGTACTGATTGCAGATTAGCACAAAAAAAAAGATAGATTTTTAATGGTAAATAATTTTTCAAACATTTGTAATAATGTTAAAATCCAAATTAAGAATAAAGTGACTTCTTTTTCAGATTTTCTAAATGGTTTTGCGAAAAAAAGATTTCGTGTTATTTGTTCTAAGCATTAGAACAAATAACACGTCAAAGTCATGGTTTAAAATTAAAGTAGATTCACTTAAACATTTTTGTCGTTTGTGTGACCTATTTTTAGTGAAAATTTAATTAAAATTCTTCGAAGCTTATAAGTATAACGCTTCTTATTATAATAAAGGTCAACTTGTCACTTCTTAAGATGTTAGTTTGGAGACTAAATTTCGTTCAGTCTAATGGTGCTCAATATTTTCCTGCAAAATATTTCTCCAGAATTTGTTAAATGTAATATAATTGAAAAGATTTCCTGGTCGATACTTGTACTGGTCGATATCATGTTAAAGATACTTGAGTCTTTTTGTTACTTGAGATAATCTATGAAAATTAAAATCTTATATTTTTCAAATTTTTTTCAAAATAACAAATAATTCTTAAAATCAAGATAATCATTTCTTAGGTAATCAAATTAATAAGTCTTTCTATGGCTTATCAAAATTTAAATCAATACATACCAGTCCACATAATATCAATCTGCTGGGAAAGTTTGGTGCCCAAGGTATTGAGATACTCAGAACTATTGACAGTAGGGACTGCCCTGGTTGAGCAGTACTGGGTTGGACACAGTAAGAACCGTGGACAGCCAAGATGCTGATGGATTTCATTTGTTACTGATACCTGTAACAAAAGTTTAAAAGTTACAGTTCATTGCACATAACATGTTTTATATTTTTCAATGACTAGATGGCCGCATTGACACATCAAAATAAATTCCGTTCCACACTCTAATCTTGAGCCCCTGAATATGTTATGATGATAGGTGTTGATGATTTATAAAATATTTTTTTGAAAAAACCAGTGACAAATAAAGTCATCATTATCATCATCACACCCTCTATACATCTCACAGCTGGACACAGGCCCTCCTACATGAAGAAACACATGAGGAGTTTAGGCCATAGAGCCACTACACTGGCCCAATGCAGGTTAGTGGGTTAAAGCAGTTGCAGTATTAACCAGGATGAACGGCTTCACATGACTTCTGAAGCACAGAGGAGCTGGAGATTACAAATATAAGATTGACCCATCCCAGGATGGACCATGGCGAAAGTTGCTTTGTTTTCGTAATTGAAACCAGCTCCTCAAAAGTATATTAACCTATTCTTAATTTTTGATTTTACCATTATTATAAATGTTTGAAAAATTACTTAGTAATTAAAATAGAATAAAACTAGAAAAATTTCACGTCCTGAGGCAGGAATCGAACCCGCGACCTTTCGCAATCCGGGCGACTGCTCTCAGGACGTGAAATTTTTCTAGTTTTATTCTATTTTAATTACTAAGTAATTTTTCAAACATTTATAATAATGTTAAAATCAAAAATTAAGAATATTTGAAAGCACTGCCCCAACTTAACCGAATCGTCGGTATTTGTAAAAATACTCGTTTCGGATGTTGAAATAGAATATTTCGACATTGTAGGGTGGACGTTAGCTCATAAACGCAAATACAAGATAGACTAGAAGAATTTCACAGGGATATCCCAAGTCCTGGGTGGCTCAGTGGTCAGAGCAGTCGCCCGGATTGCGAAAGGTCGCGGGTTCGATTCCTGCCTCAGGACGTGAAATTTTTCTAGTTTTATTCTATTTTAATTATATTAACCTAACCAAAATTTTCACTTCACATTTCACAATACAGTAAACTTTACTTACTTGGGCATGCGCAAAGCTCTGGAAGATCTGCTTGTCAGCCTCACTCATTTCAGGCTCAATATCGTCGAACAGCAATGCAAAACACGTGCAGCCAAACTGGGAAACCTAGAAGAGAGATATTTGCAATTCCAATAAAATGAACTAGTTGGAAAGAGATTAAAACACATCCATAATGTAGTGTATGTTAATATTCTGTAGGTAGTTTACATATAAAACAACAGACTTCTTTTCAAACTGACTCAGCTTAGATCCCATTTTTTACAATATGAATCAGAATTTAGCTGTAATTCTGCCAAATTCTGATTGATTTCATCAGAATTTGGCAGAATTACAGCCAAATTCTGATTGATTGCAGAATTTACCAATATATAGACATATACAGAAAGAAAGAATACAGAAAGAAAGAAAGACATATATAGAATACAGAAAGAAAGAATGTTTTCAAACAGTTTATTTTGGATGTATGAATATTATTCATTAAGTAAAGATTAAGATTTGTTATCCTTTATAATCATTAAATCAATAAATTTCGAAGTAGTATTTTGTGAGGAAATATAACAGAAGCAAAGTATTAACATGCCGATGATGGTCACAATAACTGTGATCTTGCTTTAGCCAATGTTTTTACACAGTAATGTTAACTTTTTGACCTGGCAATAGAAATTCAGACTTGTGGTCTGATTTGTGGGTACTATAATAATAATAAGCCTTTATTTACTGATCTGTTGTAGTTTTTAGAGTTATTTTAAATAAAAACACATCATTGCAGTGTAGCAATGTGGCAGTGCCTTTTGACACATAGGCCTCCTTAAACGAATTCCCACTTTTTCTGTGCCTGGCAGTTCTTCACCAAATTTTTTTAATCATCGAACCATTTTTTGGGTTTGTTCAACTATAGATTAAACTAGCAAGCCACACATTCCGGAGACAATTAATTTTAATTTTTATATGCTCTTAGGAGTCTTATGCAGATTAATAATTGAAATTCTAAATTATTAAAAAACTAAATTACAAAACAGTTCAACCAACCTGTTCCAATTTCCTTTTGAGGGTAGTGATTTCTTTCTGATTGCTATAAGTGATATCGAGCCCTGGAGATAAAGCATAACAAAATATGATCCCCTGAGCTTTAGCAGCTGAAATCAAAGATGTCAGATGTTCTGCTTCCTCCACGGTATAGAGTTCCCTCCAGTATGCTCGGTGTTTGTAGTCATCTTTTGGAGCATACACATACATATCCATGTTCCATTTTTTTAACCTACAATTATTTAAATTAACAAATAGTTAAATTTTATAATTTCTTCATAACTAGCTTTATATCTTAAGTTCAAATATATTTTATTCTCTTTTGTCCAAATAAAAATTATAATAATTGTCATAATAAATATTAACTATACATACAGTAATCAGTATATGAGAATTCTATTATCTAAACAAGTTACATCTCAAAATACTTACTTTTGGAAGAGATCTTTCCTTTGCTCCGTGGTCCATGGACGACCGTAAAAGCCTGTAATATCAGAACTTCGGTCATTCACTCTAACCCCATCTAAACTATTTTCATATACCTAGGGCGCACAGCCTAATCAATATATTTTATTATAAAAGCTCATACCTTCAACAACGCCACAAATAAAATCCTTCCTATTGGAACTTGGTTCGTCTGGTAAGCTTTCAGTCATTTTTACAGGTAGTAAACCTAAATCTCAAACAAAATATGAACGGTTCAGAGAAAGTGATATCTTCCCGAGATGTTCTTGTCGTGATATTGGGTCGCCAGTGACTCAATAACAGACAACAATAATATAAATAACTGTAATATCAGTTGCAAAACTTCAAATGCACCGGTTTACCTTCCAGGCGATAAATTAATCGTTTTTTAGGATTTCGACAGGATCAGAACATAAAAGTTATGTCCACAGATTACTATATAAAATGTCATGTCACATAATTATCTGTGGTCATGTCACCTCATGTCATGACCACAGATAGTTTAGTAAAATCAACTAGTCTCTAACTAAAGCTTATCAATTTAAAAAAAAAGGTGTTTGGCGAGGTTTTTTGTGGCGTCTCAGTGAAAATTTTTATTACAATAATTAAAAATTGTGTCGGAGCGAACATTGAGTTATAAAAGTGGCGTAGTTTAATTATTCAAGTGTTTGTGTTGACGTGCAACTAAAAGATTATTAGAATAAAAGTGATTATGGTGTGAAATACGATGAGAACTTTTTTGTGGTTATCCACCTCATCAAGTAGCATATAAAGTGACTGTCATCATATATTTCGTGTCAAATACCCCCAAGAAGCATGGAAATGTGTTACGCCAGCTTTTTAATGCAATAAAAGAAGAAATAAAGAAAAACTTAAGACATGGCTGTATGGGCATTAGTTCCCTTTTCCTTCCCTTTATAGGGAGAATTAACAAAAAAAACTAAGAGTGTTGGGCGGGATTTGGTGGTGTCAGTCAATAATTTTATTACACTAATTAAAAATTGTGTCGTAGCGAACTTTGTGTTATAAAATTGGTTTAGTTTTAACCAAGTGTTTGAGTTGACGTATGTGTACTTCAACACAAACACTTGGTTACGAAAGACTACACCTATTTTAAAACACGAAGTTCGCTCAGACACAATTTTTGATTATTGTAATAAAAATCTGCACTGACACCACAAAATCCCGCCAAATACACAGATTAGAAAGAGTATGCCAAATACCCCCTTTTTTGGTTCATTCTATCATTCTCTCTGTAATGGGAAGGCAATAGAAACTAAGGCCCATACAGCCATGTCTTCAGTATTTCTTTTTTCTTCATTCAATGCATTGAAATGCGGGTGTCACACATTTCAATGACAATTTTATACTGTATGTAAGGAAGGAGGTGCCTCAAACACTGCATTTAAGCCGGATTTTAACACGTTCAATAAAGTCGAAAATTTAACGCACCTTTTAAATGTCAAATTATATGACAGCCATCCATCCGTCTCGTATTTATTTTGAGAGAAAGAAATAGACTGAACCTAAATTTAAACATATTATGTGTTATCCAGAATTAGGGCCAGTATTACCTAAACGTAAATATTGTCTATCATTGCCGCCGTTTTGGCGGGGTACCGTTGGTATCGTGTGTCGGATAATAGCCGGCGGATATCTAACTTTTATTTAGAATCTTTTACCACCATAATAACCATGTGACAAGCAATAAATAAATAAATCTGTTCTTTTGCCGACTGACGGACGCAGTGATTACTCTTCCGCCGACTATGGCGCTCAAAAGAATATACATGTAATCAATGTATTGTTCACAGAAAAGTTAAGTTTCAAAAATGTATGGAGATCCGGCCAGGTCTACGTATGTACACTATACTGAAAAATAGGTAAAAATATGTGGAATAGTAATCAATTGTCAGTTTTATTTTTATTCGCTATGTTGCGTGGTGCAAAACAATAATGTATAAAGACGAACATTCTAATCTTCTATATCGCCCGCCATAATGCCATAGTGAATAACGGTGAAAGCGACGTAAAATTTTAACTTTTCTACGAATAAACATGTGTTAAAAACGAATTTTTGGTATTTCTCGCAGGTTCAGGAGATTTTTCCTGATTTTTTGAAATACTGTTACAATATACTGGGCCAGTTAGGATACACCTTTCAAATGTACGGTATCTATTATATAATTCAAATTTGTTAGTAAGTTTTAGAAATAAAAACTTCAAGTTTAGTTTAGAAGTAAGTAGTTATTCTTTTTCAAACGATACGATAGATATCTTTAACTTTATTATTAATAATAAAACGAAAATAGACATTTTAATTATTTAATTTCTTATTTCAGATTAGGTTCAATCATATTAAATTGCTACATAATACTGGCCGGTATAAACAACACTTAAAATTAGATATTGTATAGGAAAAATATCTTTACAATGGTTTTTATTGAATACATGATAAAGTGACTAGATTTAACGCACAATACACGAATGTCTGTTTTTTCTTACTCTTAAAACTAAATTATAGAACATAAACTTATTTACAATTATTTTCCAATCATTATTTACAAACAGATACTCATACTAGATGAAATTCATAGGGTATAGGTATCCCAAGTCCTCGGCAGTTATAATTCGATAGTAGCCAAAGACTACAAGATATTGATAGAAACTTAAACTAGGGGCACATTAGTCAGAACGTCACTGAACAAGTTAGAAAAATATACTCATTACTTCAGTCACTGAATTTTATTAGGTTACTGAACTACTTAGTAGGAATAGAGGTTTGTTTCTGCAAACTCTTTTCTTTTATTAATTTGTTCGTCGTTGTTTTCAATTTATTTTTGTTTTAGATTTTGGAATAACTTTGTCACCCTGTATTTGGTTTTAGCCTATAGCTCCCGACACAAAAAGAGGGTGATTTAAGTTTGACGTGTCTTTCTGTGTGGCTGTCTGTGGCATCGTAGCTCATAAGCGAATGGAGCGATTAAGATTCGTTTTTATTTGTTTGAAAGTAACGTGATTAGGATTGTTCTTAGCTATAATTTATGACGATCAGTTCAGACGTTTAGTGACCATCAGTTCATTTCCTACTTGACAAAAGGGTTTTGACAACTTTTTCTGATCCGATTTATTTGCAATTTGGTTTAATGTTACTTCGGTGTATATTATTTCTAAGACATGCTGATCTTGAGCTGATCCTGCCATAAAATAGTCTGCGGAATGCTCAATTCTTCGGAAACTTATAGCAGATATATAGCGTATTTGGGCGCATAAGAATACCTATTCTCATTGAGATGGTGTTAGTTAAATAGCTGATTAATAACTTATAATTTTCAATTTCATATTATTCCCATTATACCTACTACTCCGTCAATATAAAGAACGAAAACGTGAAATCGCGTGTATTGTAGAATCGGCTGGCATTTGTATTTCTTACAGGAGGTTCAGAAAAGTCAGTATGGCCAGGAGGACATGTATATCCTCGTGCTGATATGACAAATTAGTATGACCACCAGAAAAAGGGGATAATTTTATTTGCCTCTTGTTAACTTCAGTTAAAATGTGTAACCAGCCTCCTTAATAATCGACTCAACCACCAGTGACCAGAGGGCCTAGACAAGATGCCTTTCGATAATTTCTATCGCTATCACTAATCGAAAAATGTACGGGATTTGACATAAGCCGTCGATGATTTCGTCCCTCTAATGACTTCCGATTGCAAATGTCAAATCCCATACAATTTTCGCTTAGCGATAGCGATTGTCAAATGGCAACTGGGTCTAGGCCTTTAGCCCTCCTAGATAAGATGCCTTTGACAAACGCTATCAGGTATCACTCTTATCGTTATGCGAAAAATGTATGGTATGAAATATGCCTTCGTTCAACTTCAAATGTAAATATCAAATGTTCATACACTCGCACCTATCCAGCCCAATTAAGCATCTTAAGATCTTGTGTTATGGATATTGGATAACGGAGAAATATTGATAATTACATAGTTTTACATATAAATAAACATATAAACATCCATGACTCGTAAACAAATGGTCGTACTCATTAGACAAACATCGGTTCCTACAGAAATTCGAACCCGGGGAGTATACCACTCGGTCAGACAGTCGTCATCGAAAGGCATATAGTCTAGGGCGGCAGATTTACTCTAAGCCTACATTTGTGAGTAAGACCTTCCTTTGTCATGCTTTTTGTTGCAATGCCTGTTGCCGACAGGCACTGGCCGGTTCGTTAACTTTAGTAATTCCTTGTTATACATACGTGTCGCCGCCATCTGGTTGAATCACCCGCTTAACTGGATGCCTAGCCTGTTGATTAAACGCCGACATCCCATTGAATGCCTAGCCCGTTAGTTAATTGAACTAGACTCACTTCAAGGTATTTTTTTTCATAAACACTAATAACCGACAAGTTCTAAGTGGTCATCACACAAAAGCTCTTAGCTTATATTATCTCTTATATATTATATTATAAGCTTTGCTAAGTCCGCGTTTTTATTAGTAATGTTCCAAATCCCATCACTCGCAAAATGTAAGATAATTATGTTATCGAATTCTTATCATATACCGATGCCACATGCTTCTGAAATTTTGCATCTTCACTTTTTAGTGCCTCTTCTTCATAGTCCGCATCATTTTAACTCCTTGGCAGATAAACTGCATGGCAGATGTGGTAATGGACTTGTAAGGAAGCATCGGCAAATCTAATTACGTGAACAACAAGCCTGGTTTTAGTCCCATCACTGACACAATCCATATTGTGCTTAGTCGCATTACTCCCAAAGCGTATCGCAATGGAGAATGTTTGTCATATCCTGCGCATCTAGAAGGTGTCTTAATCTCACACGAGCTCTTAATTAACTTTTCAAATGCATTTCTCTTAGCCGTGTGGTGCCTGGCCATCTGCTCCCTTGGGTGTCGTTACAACCGACTTATTAATAAACTCCCCCAAGTGTCAGGCAGCAGTATTGTCTGGGTACTAGCAAATCACTGCGAGCACCAACCCGCCTGCCAAGCGTGGATTATGACGAAATTTTATAAATCCCCGCACTATGTTCAATCGATGGATGAAGCCTTTGACTGCTGAAGCAGCGGACATCATAGGCTGATTTGATAATGATGATGCATGTCACAAAATAATGTAAATAGCCCATCCCCTGTCTCAAGTGCGGTCAGTCTTACGTAAATGTCTCCAATGCGAACTTGCAAAAAAGTACCACTCCTACATCCGCATTGTCTTAATTGCCTTCATTCCCAAGTGTATGGCAACAATTTAAGTCGTAATATTTAGTCTAACTTGAAGACTAAGTACCGAGCATCAATAAAATGACGTAAGATTATTAATCTCATCATTAAGTCCGCAGTCCATAGTCTCATCATTCCCAAAGTGTATGTCAATAAATAACTTTATCCAGTCCTTTTAGAAGCTGTCTTAATTTGCTCAAGAGCTCTTAAATTATTGAATAACTTTTCGAAGACATGTCAGCTAAATATTGAAGGCAACCTATTCCATGTCATAAGAGCTTTCACTCTTACATAATCCGCATTGTCTTAATTGCCATCTTCTATTTCCATGGCAACGGTTGTAGCGTAGTCGAACTTGTAAAATAAGTACCTACCTACCGTGCGTCAGTAAAATAATGTGAGATCTTTAGTCCCATCACTTAGTCCGCAGTCTTTAGTCTCATTACTCCCAAAGTGTATAGCAACGGCGGTAACCTTATCCAGTCCTTCTAGAAGCTTAATTTCACATGAGCTCTCATTAGTTTTTCGTAGGCATGTCAACAGAACAATGTAAGGAACCCAACCCATGTCCTAAGTGCTATCACTCTTACATAATCCGCATTGCCTTATTTGCCTTCACTTCCGTACGTGTATGGACACAATTCAGCAATAGAACTCGAACTTGTATAAAAGTACCGTGCGTCAGTAAAATGACGTAAGATCTTTAGTCCCATCACTAAGTCCGCGTGCTCTAAGTCTCATCACTTCCATAGCGTGGCAACTAGTAGGCAGCACTACATGTAGACGGCTGACAGGCCGCGCGGCGGGTGTCAGCCGAGCACGCCGCCTGACATGTTCCCGTGCACGCGCATATGTCGGTTCAGGTTGCCGGACTGGGAGAACCTGGAACAAAAATATTATTATAATTCATTGACTACTAATCCTATTACCTAAGTATAGGCACCTTTCTTTCTTATTTTAGCCGCGAAACAGTTCGCTGTGTTTCGGATTGATGGGAAAGGTAGCCAGTGTAATTACTAGGCATAGACGGCAATTCATCTTAGGCCTTAGGATGACAACGCACCTGCAATACCAAGTGATTTTCCCTTCTTATTGCAGGTGTCTATAGGAGGCGGTAACCGCTTACCATCAGCTTGTTTGTCATATAGTTAAATAAAAAAAACGTAATACTAACTATAATAATATAAATGCGAAACTGAGTTGGTTTGTATGTTTGTTACGCTTTCACGTCGAAACCACTAAACCGATTTAGATGAACATTGGTATAGAGATGTTGTGAAACCCTGGGAAAGTCATAGGATACTTTTGGAGTGATAACTTACATCCACGCGGGCGGAGCCTCGGGCAAAAGCTAGTCCTACTATAAAGGGACGTTTGATCTGTAATCTGGATAAGATCATCATGTTGGATGGAATCATTTGCCGTGCTTTGTATAAAAGAAGATATTTGATAAAATATAATGTACTTAATGTACTTTTTTACCAAATTATTTACCTTAGCAAACACAACTTGCACTGATAAGGTTTTTCCCCGGAGTGGATCCTTAAATGCTTGGTGAGCGTAGAACTATCCGAAAAGGCTTTTTTGCAGGAACGACATCTAGAAATAGTAAAATAAAATGTTTATTTGTAAGTATTAAAAAATTGTAGAAAATTGGTAGCGTTCCACTGCACTGTCTCTATAAATTATGCACATTGGCAACAAATAGCCACGAATCTGTGCCCCTAGTGTAAGGGGAGTCAATTCTATGTGTGAAGTTCATTGAATATTAGTGATGTGTAACAAGAGAGTGATTGATGAAAAAGATATACATCCGAAAAAAAGTTTGAAGAAATAACTAAATCACTCGCCTTTTTGATATACTACAATAATATATTCATACACATAGACAAAGACATACCTACATTAAACTGTAAATATTAGAAATATATTAAATAAACACATAAACATCAATGACTCGTGAACAAATGCTTGTATTCATCATAGAATCTGTCCCTATCAGGATTCGAATTTGAACCGAGAGACAGAGCCTCTATAAGTAGTAAAGGGTACAAATCATTCGACCAGCGTATCGTCATCGTCATGCACTTAAAATACTTACAATAGTAAATTATTGTCATAAAGATTATTTTTAACTTAAAAACGCTTTTTCTTGATTTTAATAAGTAGCCTACCTAAAATACCAACTACTTATTGGCTCACTTATTGACAGGCTCTGATTTTACAGCATAACCGGAGTTTTAAGGAGGCGAGAACCTTGGTGAGTCCTTAAGCCTTGAGGGGCGAATTCGCCTCTGGAGGATTTCTAATCGTCAGGCATCACCTCCGGGGGAGGTGTCCCGCTGACTCTTACCCCCTTAATATAAAACACGGACTAAAATTAGTCCTGGTCTAAACCTGATGCTGTCACTTTTATTCATTAAAAGAAAGACAGTGACAGCATTAGTTTTAAACCAGGTCTAACTTTAATCCGTGGTTTGAAAAGTAATACAAATTTGGTCGCAGAATAACTAAACTTTAATTCTCACTGTATGTTTGCCTAATACAAAAAACTCTAATATTATATAGTGCGATTCATCATCGTTCAGCGCCATCTATTGGTCACTGTGAGAACTAATAATATGTATAGTACACAAATAAATGAATTTAGAAACTAAACATATCGCCCCCCAAAGGGCGTAAAAGCCCTTTAAAAAAAATTATGAACAATCTACGGGCATAAGAACAAGTTTATGAATGGGTCTCTTAATGACTGTATGCTTAACACTAACACTAACTACTCTGATTAGACCGTCGGACCCAGGATGAGTTTCTACAACTCTACCTAGCAGCCACTTCGCAGGAGGCAATCGGTCATCTTTGATAAGAACTATACTGCCTATCTTAATATTATCTTGAACACTGGTCCATTTATTTCTATTTTGTAAAGTTAGCAAATATTCATGACTCCACCGTTTCCAAAAATATTGTAGTCTTTGTTGAAGATATAACCATCGTTTTAAATAAGGAACATTGACATTTATTAAACTCGGTTCTAAATTAACTATAGGGGTTTCGCCAATTAAAAAATGGCCGGGAGTTAGTGCATGATCAGAGTCGTCATTCATAGGTATTAATGGACGAGAGTTCAAGCATGATTCTATTTGACACAACAAGGTATAGTATTCTTCAAATGTAAGTTTTGTATCATTCAAGACACGACACAAGTGTCTTTTTACAGACTTAATATTCGCTTCCCACAGCCCACCCATGTGGGGTGCTCCGGCAGGATTAAACTGCCACTCGGTACCATTCTGAGCTAATAATTCAGCAATTTCATGAGGTAAGTTTTTTAAACCGGTGTCATGTAATTCTTTAAGTTGTTTGCTGGCTCCAATAAAATTAGTGCCACAGTCACTAATCAGTCTCTGGCAATGGCCCCTACGAGCTGTGAAACGCCTGAATGATGCTAAGAATGCTTCCGAACTTAAACTTGTGATTAACTCCAAGTGTATCGCCTTTACTGCGGTACAAATAAACAGAACAATGTAAGCTTTATCTGTCCTATTTGAACCACGACCACTAAATAATTTCAGTGATATAGGTCCCGCTAGGTCCACACCACTAACAGCAAATGGCCTTTGAGGAGTGACTCTATGTTTGGGTAAGTCGCCCATCAGTTGTATATTTAATTTACCTGAATGTCTACAACACGAAATGCACTCTCTTATTATTTGTTTAATTAAATACTTAACTCCAATAATGTGATATTTGCTCTTAACAAAATTAATCATTAACTGTACCCCTCCATGTAAAGTTTTTAAATGAGCCTCTTTGACAATTAAATAAGAAAGTTTACAATCTTTGGTTAAAATAATAGGGTGTTTAACATCAAAATGTAGCTCAGAATTACATATTCTACCTTTTACTCTTAACAAGTTATGATCATCAAGGAACGGATTTAATTTTATTATTTTAGAGCCGTTTTTTAATTTATTTAAACCTTTACACTTATTTATACTTTCAACATTTTTTATTACATCCATTTCTTTGTTAAAATTATTAATCTGTGATATTTTTATTAATGTTTGTAATGAATTCCTTAACTCAATTGTTGTTAAATAGTCTTGATACTCTAAGAAGGAATTAGTTTTAACTTTATGTTTGACACAGTTATAAAATCTTAAAATAATTGCTGTTACTCTAACAAGCCTATTTAAATTAGAATATCTATAAAATAAATTAGTGTCTGTAATGCTATCACCTTTCTCACTTGTTATATTCACTGTATTGACATTCACTAACACCTTTTTCTCTAAGTTTGTAGGTTCTACGAAGGCGGAGGTTACCAACGGTAACTTACAACTCGTAAGCAGCCAGGGCGGACCATGCCACCACAGCTGGTGATCAGGTAAGTCTTCAGGGGTGATTCCACGGGAGGCTACATCGGCAGGGTTCTCTTGTGAAGCAATATGAAACCATCTGTCTTTTTCAATGAGGTTTGTGATCTCTGTAACTCTATTTGCTACAAATGTAGCCCAGTAATTTGGTGACTTTTGCAGCCATGCCAGAACAATTGTCGCATCTGTCCAAGCGTAAGTATCTTGTATCGACACACACAGGGCTGTTTTGATTCTATATAATAATTTTGCTAGTAAAACAGCTCCACAAAGCTCCAATCTAGGTAAGCATATTTGTTTCACTGGTGCCACTCTAGTCTTTGCTTCAATCATAGTGACACGAATATTATTATGTGTAATAACTCTACAGTACACGACAGCAGAATACGCTATAGTGGAAGCGTCTGAAAATCCATGAAGCTCTACTTTGATGCAGTTGTCTGTATAACCAATCCACCGGTCTAATTCAATTATTGGCATGTTGATTAGCTGATTACGAAACGTCAACCACTCTTGTAATAATGAATCTGGTAGACAGTCATCCCAGTCTACTTTGTCAATCCACAGTTTTTGTAGCATACCTTTAGCTTTAATTACAACAGGCGCTAACCACCCAGCTGGATCATATATTTTAGCGATATCACCTAAAACTGTTCTTTTTGTAATATTTGTGGTAGCCGGAGAAAGCTCTATTTTCAGTTCAAATTTGTCAGTGTAACCGTTCCAGTTTATGCCAAGAATTTTACGGTTTGCTTGTTCTGCTCCTTCTATTGCTGTACTATTTGACGCCCATTTGTGTAATGCGAAGCCACCCTTTAATAATAAATTTGTAAGCTCGCCTTTTAGCTCAATAATTTTCTCCACAGAATACTCTCCGGTCAAAAGATCATCTGTATAGAAGTCTAGCAGCACAGTGTCAATTATGCTATCTGGAAAGTTTCCTCTTTCATCCTCCGCTAATTGCCTTAATGTTTTAATGGCTAAGTATGGTGCACAAGATGTGCCGTATGTTACAGTTGTAAGGCGAAAGTGTTGTATCTCTTGTTCAGTATTAAACCGCCATAATATACGTAAATAGTCTCTATCTCTCTCATCTAGGCCAATTCTTCTGAACATTTGTCGAATGTCTCCAACTAAGACCATGCGATGTCTTCTCCATCTTAAGGTAACGTCTCTTATATCGTTTTGTAAAGGAGGTCCCACTAACAAGTTATCGTTAAGAGACTTTCCATTTGTAGTCTTAGCAGAACTGTCGAAAACAACTCGCAACTTGGTGGTTAAATGTTGTTCATTGATAACCGGGTGATGAGGAATATAGCACAATCTGTGTTCGGTTTCTTTAGATGGGACAGGTTCCATGTGACCCTGTTGTAAATAGTCTTCCATAAATTCATTATATCTTTTGCGTAGCTCAGGGTTTCTCTTAAGTCTATTCTCTAATAAAAGCAATCGTGTTTTAGCTGTTGTCAGTGATTTACCGAGATCAGGAGGATTCGTTTTAAATGGCATACGAACTCTGTACTCACCATTCTCTAGTCTCGTGTGTGTTTTCTCATAGTGTGTTTCACACTGTGTTTCCAATTTTGTCATATTTCTCTTATCAGTGTTTTCCTCTATTTCCCAGAAACGACGAAGTATGGAATCTATCTCAACTTTCACGTGATGTATGTGCACTTGACTTGAACGGTTGCTGGTCGTGTTGATATGATTTCCGGATACTAGCCAACCCAATAATGTTTGCTGAGCAACGAGCGTGTTGTTATTGTTTTTTAATGTTTTAACTCCCTCTTGTAAAATCTCTGCGAACACGTCTGCTCCTAATATGATGTCTATTTTTCCAGGTCTCTGAAATGTTGGGTCTGCTAATTCCAGCTGTTTGAGTTGCGGCCAATCAACTGAATGTGAATGTTGAGGTATGTACGAAGTGAGTGTCTTCAAAACATAAGCTCTAACCTTTATTAAATGCTCTGAGTTTCTGGAATGTATGTAAAATTCTATGGTTGCCTTTGTGATAGAAGTAGAAGAGCCTACTCCTAATACTGTGCCTTGAATTGGTGTTTTAACCAAACCTAAAAACTGGCAAGCTGCTTCGGTGATAAGGCTGGCCTGTGAGCCTTGGTCAATAAGTGCACGAAGCTTGTGTGATTGACATTGATCTCTCATTGACTGCACGTTAACTAGTGCAGTTGCTAGTATGACTTGACTTGAGTTCTCTGCGAATGTACTGAGTGTGTTAACTGTTTCAGGTTCTCTTTGAATGTGTGGATTAGTAACAACAAATCCATGAAGTAACGAATGATGTCTGCGGCCACATTTGCGACAACTAGTGGACTGTAAACAAGTTTTGACGTCATGGCCCTTTCGCAGACAATTGAAACACATATGATTACTCTGTATAAAATGTTTCCTTTTATCTAGCTCCAGTTTACAGAATTCTTTACAACTGTATATGTGATGTTGGTCTCCTTTACAATATCCACAGGTTATAGTGTTTGTTTTAATCTCAGTGGCAAAGCTCTTTGTTGGTGGTAAAACTCTAGGTAATGCGTGATGACTATGATCTTTCGGTTTTATAGTTTCTAGTGTGCGAAATCTAAATTCTAAAAATTGTGACAATTCTATCCAATTAGGTAAATGATCCGAAGACTCTAGTCATCACGCATTACCTAAGGCTGGCCTGTGAGCCTTGGTCAATAAGTGCACGAAGCTTGTGTGATTGACATTGATCTCTCATTGACTGCACGTTAACTAGTGCAGTTGCTAGTATGACTTGACTTGAGTTCTCTGCGAATGTACTGAGTGTGTTAACTGTTTCAGGTTCTCTTTGAATGTGTGGATTAGTAACAACAAATCCATGAAGTAACGAATGATGTCTGCGGCCACATTTGCGACAACTAGTGGACTGTAAACAAGTTTTGACGTCATGGCCCTTTCGCAGACAATTGAAACACATATGATTACTCTGTATAAAATGTTTCCTTTTATCTAGCTCCAGTTTACAGAATTCTTTACAACTGTATATGTGATGTTGGTCTCCTTTACAATATCCACAGGTTATAGTGTTTGTTTTAATCTCAGTGGCAAAGCTCTTTGTTGGTGGTAAAACTCTAGGTAATGCGTGATGACTAGAGTCTTCGGATCATTTACCTAATTGGATAGAATTGTCACAATTTTATCCATAGGTCGCTGGTTCAAATCCGGCTCGAAGGACCGAAAAAAAAAAAAAAAAAAAAAAAGGTGATAGCATTTTATGTGACTCAGAGTCAAGTTTTTGTATGACAATGTAAACGACTAAATCGTCCCAAGTTTCAGTGGGTAGCCCTAAACTCTTTAATACAGCTAGACACTCTGTTGTAACATCGAGAAGCTCGCGTATGTTTTTTGCCGACTCTGTTGTAATGCGCTTCTGATTCAATAACTTACCGATGTATGTATTAACTATACTCCTTTTATTGTCATAGCGTTTGTTGAGCATATTCCAAATTATATCATAGCTAACCTCAGAAACTTGTATTTGTTTTACTAGCATCTCTGCTTCTCCACGTAAACTTGACTTTAGGTATTGACATTTGTTAACTTTGCTAAGCGTCTCATTATCATGAACTAATGACTTGAATAAATCTCGGAATGATAGCCAATCTCTATAATCACCTGAGAATGTGCTTTATTGAATAGGTGGGAGCTTAGTGCTTGACGTTGGAAACTGCTCAGACACTGAATCATTGTGAGATTTGACCGTTGATTGAATTTTACTATCCTCTATTTCATTTAGCCTTTCTTTCATGCGTGTTTTTAGATCAAGATACTTTTCGAAGCAAATATCAAACATGTCATTCTTAAAATACTGTGAGATTTCTTTGTACTCGGCCTTAGCAGACAAAAGAGTGTTATGCTGTTGTTCAAATGAATTCCAATATTTATCAGCAATTTCCAATCTAGCTTCTATGAACCCTTTAGTTAGCCGATCCCTACCCGACTTTTTGTAATTAACAAGTAATTTTTCTATCTGATTATATGTGTTTATTTGAACTTCTTCAATTTTATCCATCGTAAAGTGTACTAAGTCTGTAGTAAATAATGAAAGTCTTACCCCCGTATTCATAAAAACAAGTGAAGTTATAAGAGGTTTATAAAGTGTTTTGTAAGTGTTTTGTTTCTCTCACTCATATGAGAAAGAGAAAAGATAAAACATATTATAGCAGTGTTTTATCTAAAATAGGTTTATTGAGCGTTTATGAATATGGGCGTAAATCTACAACTTACGAATACCAAGGTCCAAATCCAATTAATTCACTTTAGAACACTGAACTTTGAAACACTGAAATATGACCTTTTATTATTATCAGGTCAATGCACTAGACACTGCACACTATTAACTTTGTTATCACTTTATTTAGGTAGGTATAATCACTGCAATCCAGGTAGGTTATGATTGTGTTAGGTGTGGATATTGTGCTTTGCTCCAAGTAACCTTGCGTGCACAATCCATGCACAGTTACCCGTGTGTAATTCGCGTCGCGACGAACCCGAAATAACTTTAATCCGGTACGATATGGACCAAAATGGTTTGAAAAGTAATACAAATTTGGTCGCAGAATAACTAAACTTTAATTCTCACTGTATGTTTGCCTAATACAAAAAACTCTAATATTATATAGTGCGATTCATCATCGTTCAGCGCCATCTATTGGTCACTGTGAGAACTAATAATATGTATAGTACACAAATAAATGAATTTAGAAACTAAACAATCCGCGTTTTATAATAAGGGGGTTAGAGTCTCCAGGGCGCTGGAGCCAGGTACCCTTGGTACTACAATAAAGGTCTACGACAGCCACGGTTACCGTTTACCATCGTCACAGTGAAGACCGTGCGCTTTCTGCCGGTCTTTTGTATTTTTAACTTTTATTCACTTTGGTTACGCATTTTTAAAAATATCTCAATTTGACTTACTGGTATGGTCTCTCTCCTGAATGTGTCCTCATATGCGTCGTGACGCTGGAGCTCTGACTAAACCTGCGGTCGCATATTGGACACCTAAAACAATAGATAATACCTATAAGACAATCAAGAAAGTACATCAAGAAAAGAAAGCTTAAAGGCTAAAGAAAGGAAGTTGCAATAGTAACGGGACCAACCGCATAAAATGCCTTCTGAAGAAGGGCAGAGCTCGTTGTTACAAATTTGGTTGGCCCAACCGGGATCTACCGAATAAACAAATTCACAAAAGAATGCCTATAAACCGTTTATTCCGTCCTGTCCTACCAGTCATCCGATGATCGAACCGCTGGGTTGATTTATGCAAATATTTCCAAAAGAGTTTATTTATTGAAAAATATAGTTAGTTAGAAAATTAGTCTATCCCTCTCTCCCGAAACAATGTTCACGAGGTATCTCCCTAAGCGTATCGTTTTTTTTTCCATAATATTACTTGCAATAATATCATTTTCCATAATTGGCCGGTCATAATCTTAGTTAGCATTATTGTCATTTATACTAACACGCATGAAATAACAAATTAGGTGCCATAAAGTGCTATAATTACTTATGAAATAATGAAATTAGTGAAAATAATTATATGTAATTTGTTAGATAGTAACTAATCAAAACTACTATGGCAAATGAAAGTATGGCAATCGAAATTATTTAATGGGCATTTAAAATTGGGAAAAATGTTAAAGCGGCCTTAAGTATTACGTGTTGATTGATCTCACCTAAACGGCTTCTGTCCCGTGTGTGTCCTAACATGGGCCGTCAGGTTGGCGGCCTGTGAGAAGCTCTTGTTGCAGTCCCCGCAGCGGTACGGCCGCTCGCCCGAGTGCGTGCGCAGGTGCGTCTTGAGGGTGCTCGGCCGGGCGTAAGTCTTGCCACAGATACGGCACAGGTTGGGCTTCTGTTCGTCGTCCTCTGAACAACCACTGAGAGCTCCCACCTTGAAATTATTATTAGAACCTTTTATTGCACTAACCCGCCAAGCATCTAAACAAAGTATAGTAAATGACTCAACACCACCTGATGTGAAGCGGTAAGAAGAGTCCATATGCAAAGACAGCTAGCGCATGTTGAAACACACTGTTCTAGCCGCCTCCACCTTGCTGGCCCATAAAGTGCCTTTTCACTCCTCTTTTGAAGGAACTCATGTTATAGGAAGGAGGGAGAACACATGTACTGGGAAAAAAATCGAAGTTTTGAATTTTTTGTAAAGCAAGCATAATTGCTCAGGCATGAAATATCGACGTACCTTATTTAGTACACCGAGCTTGCGTGAGGCTATTTTAATCACAATTTCTATGTACTTAGTTCCTCTGATTCAGATTGTAGCATACCTTCCAATTTAATGGAAACCTTAGCCGAAAGGGTAGTAAAGAGAGGGGAGGGGAAGGGACGGAGACATTTTGGCTGTGAACGTGCACACCTGTGTTTTCTTTCTTCGCATTGAACTCAACAAGGTTGTTAGATCCCCATTCAGATATAAGGTTACCCTGTTGAGCTCAATGGTAAGATTATCTCTCTCTCTCGGTTTTACCGCGCCTAGCCCTTAGGCGAAGGTAATATCCACCATGCACTGTACTGTCATCCGCATAGCAATGAATGTTACCTAATGGAAGCATATCATTGATATGAAGAAGAAAGTGAGTGGGGGATAGTATAGAGCCTTGTGGCACACCAGCGTTTACTGACTTGAACTCCGTAGCGCATCCATCAACGAGGACACGGATTCTCCGCTCCGTGACATATTATTCTTTCCTCTGTGACCTTGAAGAAGATCGCAGCTTTGTAATGTAGGGCTAGTGTGTTCCTGCGTTATGCTGGGAGCTCGTGGATTTATTATCTTCTAAGCGGTTGACATAACGCATTCTGGTCATTTTTATAGAAATCACCAGAATCTATGGTGCTACGAGCTACATAAGTGTCCCAACCGGAATAGACGATTCATCAAAAATGATTTACTTTTGGTAAATGATGAACAGTGAATGACTTTTCCTATAAACACTTAAATGTTAAGTAACCACTTACATTATGCAGGCAGCCACTAGTGAATGCATAAATATTGAAGAACTTACCTGCACTTTTCCAGAAGCATTCACGCAAGCCGAGTACCCGTACTCCTGAGGGTGCATCTGCCCTTGATGATTCAGTATCGTGTATCCTCCTCCGATCCCCTGATCCTTCGGACTCTCTTGCATGTAAATCTTCGACGGAGGCCTTTTTAAAGTCTGCAAGGTTTTTTGCCCATAATTGGGTTTCTGTTGGAATATAGAGTAGTTTGCTTGGGGCTTCTGCGTGTTTTGTATTAAAGGTTTGAAGGTCGATGAAGCGGTAATGAGAGGGTCTGATTGGTTTGGAGTCCGGAAGTCGGCGGTGAAGGAGTATGTGGCTGAGGGGTAGGTGGTGGGGCTGATGACGTTCTGTGTCTGCGGGTAGACTACATTCACGGAGGGTGCTGACGAGTTCTGGTTCCATTGTACCTGCAAGTGTTTTAAAATATTTAGTAAAAAATGATTACATAAGTAGTTGTTTTTGTTTTTTGGCTCTAAACAAAATGATAAACATTTTCCCAATATTATTATATTATTTTCTTATAATTATGTTAGTTTGTTTGTATGTTATTAGTGTGAACGGTAGCTAGTGTGATTACTAGGCATGGAAAGCATATCATCAGGACAATGTTATTGTACGTGTTTTCAGGATCCGGAAGCCACTTACCACCAGCTGGGCCGTGATCTCGCTTGTCATGTAGTTGTAAAAAAATAAGCTTTATTTTATGCAAAGCGCGATACATGACTGAACTCCACCTGCCCGCCTAGCATGACCACCGAAACGCGATATGATAAAGCCATTTATACATGTTAGCAGTTTCGATAAAATTTCAAGATAGCGGTTATATCCAATGATTTTTGACAATTCAAAGCGATAAATAGCCTTATCGTATCGCGTTTCGGTGGTCATGCTAGGCGGGCTGATGTGAAGCGGCCGGCGCCGGGGCCTGTGTGTTCTTTGTAAAAAATAGATGAGCTTTGTCAAAAAGCTGCCTTACCTGAGAACAGAGCTGATCAGGCGGACACCCATGCATGGTCATGTTCATGGAGACGTTGACGCTCATGGTGGGGAACAGGGGGGTGGCGCCATAGTGCTCGTAGTACGGGTAGCCACCGCCACCGTTCACCATCATCTTAACCAATGAAACAACTTTTAAAGTTTGAATTAGAGTTATATACGGGATATTTACCATGTATTATATCCCGTGTATAACTCTAATTCAGATGTTAATAACCATGAAAGTATAAAGTGCTATAACTTTTAAAGTCTTTGTTGTCTTACTAATCGAAAGAAAACCTCACAGAAAACTCTCGATACAAAATTACCCACCCATTATTATTATCACCATGCATTCATTTTATCTATTTATAATAATTAGGTAAAGTAAAGATACACATAACATAGCTCGTTCCATAGCTCGTTGGGTGACTCTGAACATCCGACAGAGAACCAAAGTCACTGACATAGCTCATAGGGTTAGCAAGTTGAAGTGGCAGTGGGCAGCGCACAAAAAACTGACGCCCGAATGACCGATGCGCGGCAGTAGAGTGCTACCACGTTGCCGGTACCGGTAAGTGCAAAGAACGGCTTCCGTGGTTCGGAAAAGTCTGGTCCCGGTTGTTACTGCAACCGATTTAACCCACGAACCCGCATTAGGCTAACGTGGTGCTGTTATGGCTGAGATTTCCTCATCTGTTTCTCTCATGTAGGAAGGCCACAGCCTAGCAGCCATTTTGCAAAATCCTTTACCACTCTTCCTGGCTTCTTCGCTCCTCAGCAGCAATAACAAGGAAGTACATGGCTACCGCAAAAATATTATCTATAAATCTATAGTAAACCTATCTGTCAAAATCACTATGAACTTAAGATTTGCTGGTAGAAAGCAACGTAACTATTCTTTTTTGAATCTGTTTGTTAATAAGTGCAAGTACAAATTGTCGCTTAAATTACGCGTGAGTGCGATAATTTTATCTCTTATTTCGTCGCGTAGAAGTCATAGGTACCTCTCTGTCTAGGCTAAAACAACCTCCACGAGGCCGAGGTATCGCCTTAGCTAAATATTTCTCGATCACGTTGTGGTGTACTCACGTAACAATCGCAGAAGGACAAACAGTGTTGACCGCGCCCGTTGGTCTTTTGAGCAAAAAAGGCTTTGTTAGAAAGTTTAACCTTTTTTACTTTTACATTGAAATATCATTGTTCTCTTAATGAAAGGGAGGTGCTACAGCGACTTCCTGTAGGAGCTGGAATAGCTGGAGTAAACCAGCCATTATACTATAGACCCATTACGGATTGGCTGGAAGAAATCTCTAATATAGGTAAGTCCTACCTTGCATAGTACTGCATATATTTATTTTAGTTTTGTATTCAGTACATTCATCCCCAGCCTATAGGTCCCACTGCTGGGCACCGGCCTTAGGAAGGCATAGGAGTAACACGTGAGCAGTTTGGGCCATAACACATGCACCCGTACCACCATCTTTTATCGCGATCCAGTTTAGGACCTAAACTGAGTAGAATCGTTAATTCGTACTACGACGCTATCTACGACTATGACAGCGATGCAGTTTAGGAACCAATACTGAACCGAGCGGAATATGAATCGCTTTTATAAAGATGGTGATAAGGCCCCTGTACGATCTACACCGCACATCGCACGTGTCAAAGTAGTGTTAACACTCGCGCGTCTTAAATTGCATCGCACTACTTCACTTGATTTGTTCATATATATATGTATATATTTATGAGCTCAACTTCTTACATCTTAAGTGTCACATTAACTCTGTAACAGTGAACAACAACAAAAGAATAATAACCGACTGGATTTTCTTTGAAGACATTTTATAACTTTCGGCTACTCAACTCTAGCCAACAAAAAATCAAGCCTATAAACTCATGGTGTACTTTTTCGGTGCGGTCAAATAAGCGCTGCACCGTATACCCGCTGGCCCAATGCGGGTTGGTGGGTTAAAGCGGTTGCAGAATAACGGGGTACAACGGCTTAAAACTCGATGAGCTCGAGATTACTACATAATTTTGATTGACCCATAAATAACAACTTGACTTGTAAAAAATCTATGTTTGTATGTTTGTCCCCTATGCATTCCGTTAAATATACCTACTTCTAGAGTTATTATTATTATTTCAAATACCCGTATCTATCTATACTTAGCTCTACATTTTACGTAACAAGAATGAGACAAGTCTAGGTTTTTAAAAAGGAAGGGCTTTCTTTATATAAATATTCTTACGGTAGGTCCGTGTAGGTCACCTAGTTTTAGATTATACAGAAAATTTTACCATACTAGAATAATAAATTATCGATTTACACAGTAGGCCAACCATGAAAGGTCTACCGTAGTTTCGGGCCAAAGTAGGTAAGCGAGTTTGTTGATTAGGAATTAGAAAACCCCCGATTCTTTCGATCTCAAAAATTGGTTTCAGCTAGTGCAAATGAAAGGTTCAGAATTAAAGAAACTCTATGGTAGCTTCTTATTTTGTATTTCATTATTTCCTTCGTCTCATAACCAAGTTTCTTTTATGGTAGCCCTTCATTTCAACATGCCGGCTGACATCTTAGTTTTATTTTTGTTCCAAAAAAAATAATTATTCTAAAAGTTTGTCGTTTAAAAAAGGAATCAAAATCTATACATGGTTTCAGCCAGCTTCTGACGATAAAAACTATTCTTATTTTTTTTCAATATTATCGTAAATTAAAAATAAAACAATAATAAACAATATTTTTTTTAAAACTATTTTTAAGAAAGTATATTGTAGTTTTTCCCCGATTCGAAATTTTTGGTGTTCCATCGATTTACAAAATATTGAAATCGTCTTTTGAAAAATAAAATATGTAGTTTAATTACTAAAAATCCTCATAATAATAGATCAAACATTTTCCTCGACAATGCGAAGCCTTACTCGATGCCATATTAATTACAATAATTCCGCTGCGAGATTCTGATAATATTTTTACCCACCCTTGAAAACACCCTTTATTTGCACACTCATTCTAAAACCGACTTTAATTCACAACACCAAAGTTTATATTTCAATAACACGTGGGTGTGGATATAGCTGTGTACGTCTGTCACTGTCGTGCGTGTGGTAGTAGTGTGAGAGGGAAAGAGTGGACTATACCTGTGGGTGTACAGCTTCGGTGGCGCAGTCCCCGTGGACCACGGCATGCTTGAGGGAGAGGAGGACGTCAGCCGCCTCCCCCCCGCCCCGCTCACGGCATTCGCCCCCGCCGTTCCTGCTGGGATAAGGAAATTAATATAGCCTGCGAGAGGTTGGTTGCTTTTTGTTTGTAATTAGTATTTATGAAATATAAGTGAACGTTAGAAGCGTTGATTTATCGAAAATGCAAAAAAAATAGGAACAAATCTAAGTAAATAGTTATGACTGAGATTTGTTGTGAAAGGTTCTAAACATTTTTTTTTTACCTACATATTTTTATTTTATAAACAAAGCACGGCAAATGACTCAACACCACCTGATGAAGCGGTAAGAAGAGTCCATAAGTATGCGGAGACAGCTAGTGCAGCTTGAAACTCACTGTTCTAGCCGCCTCCACCTTGCCGGCCCACAAGGGTGTCTTTTGACGTCTCTTTCGAAGGAATCCATGTTAAAGGAAGGAGGGAACACATGTGCTGGCAAAGAATTCCAAGTTTTGGAAGTACGACAAAGAAACGAGCTACTTCTTTGTGATGACTCCTGTGTAGGAAGGGGGAAGGTGGGATAAGATCGTAAAAGCTCTTCAGAACACACTCCAAATTAATTAGTCGAATGATGTTGTATTTGTGGTGTACTCTACAATAGTAAAATGTGGCCATCAAAATGCACTGGATAAAAAGTCACACCTAAACCTACTAAGGGCTGATTTTTCAATCCTCAGATAATTTTTATCTAGAGAATAATTTTGAAGTTTTGACAGATTTTCTATAAATTAACTGTCAACTTGTCAAAGTTATTCTCGGGATAAATCTTATCTGGGGATTGAAAAATCAGCCCTAAGCGAATTATCGCCCTTGAATTCTCTTCGAAGTGGCTGCTCTGGTAGAGATAGGCATTAGATCCTTGAGGTTACACGCGGTGCGTTCTTTACAAACAATTAAAGAAGAAAAAATGGTAGGACAGAGAAAAAGGTTAATAATTATTGTAGATTAAGTTAAAGAATAAGGGTTTTTACACTACGTGGCAGTCAACCATACGCGGACCTGGTAAGCGGTAAGAAACTTGTTTCTGTATGATTTGTTTGGAACCTATTATTAAGACTCCGCTGTCCGTCCGGCCGTCCGTCCGTGTCACCAGGCTGTATCTCAAGAACCAAGATAGTTAAACAGTTGAAATTTTTACAGATGAAGTTGCCGCTATAACAACAAATACTAATGAACAGCATAAAATAATGGGGCTCCCATACAACAAACGTGATTTTTTTGCTTGTTTTTGCTCGATATTGATAACGGCAACAGGTAGACGCTTGTTTATAGATAATGGTACGGAAGGAACCCTTCGTGCGCGAGTCCGACTCGCACTTGGCCGGTTTTTTATATTGTGTTTCTAAATAAGTAAATAAATTGCCAGGTTTTTTTTAATAAGTTATTCTGAACATTATATTTAAATTACAAAATAATTATAAACGAAACCAAAAAATAACTTTTGGATTCTTACGAACAAATAATAGGTAAGCATTTGCATCTCACGTTCGAAATTGTAAAGTTAATTTTGAAATTACACATCTTGTTTAACTGATCGAACTACTTTTGTAAAGATTTTTTTTTAACCTTAATTCAAAAGATAATAATTATTTTTATTATTTTTGCTAAGAAGTAGGTAGGTATAGTCGCTCACGTGTCACGGAACTTTTCCAAGCTGCTTGGAAAACGTGACAAGGAATTCAAAAAGTTTCTAAAACATTCGATAAAAACACGGCATAGATTATCTAATCTGTAGGTAAAAGTGTGCGTCAATGAAGATACGCATATAGCCGCACCATTTTTTAAAATTTTTATGATTCTAGTGGTCAAAATATTTTATGAAATTTTCTTATTTCGTGCTTAATTTATGGAACTAGTGGCAAAAGACATACATAATATTCACTGAGGATTCTAATTAGTCGGTCTACAAATTTGGTAGCCTCACCGGAACCAGATAAGGCTACTTATGAGATTTTGAAATTTCATTTTGATATTACTTACTTAGCAGTAAGCTTAGGATGGCTTAGGGCCTATTCAAAGAAAATAAGACATGAAAACTTAAATCCTACCTTAATAGCTTTTACCTTAGTGCCTTATACAGGGATGTGCCGTCAATACGACAATAAATTGAAACGTGGGCTAACGTCGTATTGACAATAAATTATAACATGGGCTATATTAGCCCACGTTTCAATTTATTGTCGTATTGACGGCACCACCCTGTATAAGCGAAAACAACTTCGGCTATAATCAGTTCTCTTTTCGAAAATCAGCAAAGAATAAATAAATGAGAAGTTGCCTTTCCAAGAGGTGAAAGCCTTGAAGATTATTTATACAATAAGGCTGGCATAGAAGCGTACGGCACACCTGTTGGTACCCCCGGCTACCGTAGCCTATGGCACTTGGAGAACCTTGGGCACAACGCATAATCACAAAATGGGCACAATGTCACAAAAAGACACAACAAGGAGATAACTAGTGATTCCAAAAAGGTCAGCAACTGGGAAAACGAAACGCGAAGGTAAGCTTTTATTTACCTGTATAGTAAGACTTAAGTATATTGTGAGGAGAAAAAGGAGAGCTTTTATTCACCTGTATAGTAAGACGCATTTTTCGGGCAGTGCGACGAGAAAGAGGTGAGCTTTAATTTGCCTGTATAGTAGGTAAGATGCATATTTAGGGCAGTGTGACGCCAAGGTGGCGAACTTTAATTTGCCTATATATTAAAATGCATATTTAGGGAAGTGTGACGAGACGGAGGTGAGCTTCAATTAACCTGTATAGTAAGATGCATATTTAGGGCAGTGTGACGAAAAGGAGGCGAGTTTTAATTTGCCTTTAGAGTAAGTTGCATATTTAGTACAGTGTGACGAGAAGGAGGCGAATTTTAATTTGCCTGTATAGTAACATGCATATTTATGGCAATGTGTCTAGAAGGAGTCGAGCTTTTGTGTATATAGTAACATGTATATTTAGGGCAGTGTAGAGTAAAGCAATTACGAACGCAGGGTACCTTCGAACAAGGTCGTTTATATCTTGATAGAAAAGATCCATGCTCATTGTCTGTCATCGCGCATGGGTTTCCCTCATAACCAGCAGAAAGAGAAAATTTAATATCCCTTTTTATTATAATGTATGCATTTCGAACTTACCCCATTCAAAAATGACACTTAATCTAAATGACCAAAGATCATCAAAGTGTTTCCCCTTAATCTGCAAATACCCGCGCTACGCATAACACCTATGACTGGTTGTATTTTTAAGTGATAAACCGGGTGTTCTACTCATAAATATGAATAACTTTCACTATGAGACCAACTGTGACATCACGAAAAAAACAGCTGTTTCATACATAAATTTCGACCTACTGGATCGAAATTTATGGACCAGCTGATTTTTGTTCAGTAAAAGTAGTTCTTATTCATGGGTTTGTGTAAATTTCGAGAATGCTTAAAAAGTTACCCGGTGTATGTGTATGTAGGACTTACTTGTACCCGGAGCAGGGCGAGAACGGGAACAGCGATGGTAGAGGGTCGAGCTCTAGGGGCGGCAGAGAGAAGGAGCCCATATCCTCGCTCCAGCCAGCCTCGCCACTCACGTCCCCTTCTCCGAGGTTCACGTCGCAAGGCGCGATGGTTTCGCTCAGAGCGTTTAATTCTTCTCCATTTTCTGGGCAGCAATTTTCGTTTTCTTGCTGTAATTATAAGTTTTGCGTAAAAATGTGTTTGTGTGGCGTCCATTGTATTTGCATAAATATAATGCTTGACTAGTGATAAATAATGATTAAATGGGAACGTTATCCTAACCTTTCGCCCCTTGCCAGCGCTCCAGTGTCTCTCAACAATAGTACTTTACAAATGGCTTCACCTTACCAACTAAAGCAGCTGATTGAACACCAAAAATATATTAACGCTCGCGAAAACAATTTTCAATTTTTGCTTATCTTTTAATTATTTGGGTGAGCATATGTTATCTAACTTTTTTTAAGTGACCTTCCACCATCTCACCTAAGTCTGCTGCCATAAGAAACAATAATGTTGTTAGCATTGTTGTGTTCTGGCAGTTGGAGGTAAGATAGCCAGTTCCTCTGTAGTTGAGGTTACCCGGCACCCGGATGGGTGTAGCTCGTTTCCATCTTCGGCCTCATCATCACTTATCATCAGGTGAGATGAAAACCAGGAGCTAACCCGTTTAATACCAGAAAAAGATTCATGTTTGCATAGTGGAAAGATGATAGGTTCTACTTATTAAACTAGTTGCACTATCCCACCTGACAACAGTCGTCTTGGAAATCCCTGAGCTGAAGACAGGTGCAGGGCTGCAGCGGGTCGCAGCAATCGTGCCCCTGGCAGAGGTCCGCCAAGCCATACTGCGGGTTGTTGGGGATGTAGCACTCCATGGCCCCGCCTTCCCGCGCCGCGCATCATTACCGCGCAGGGGCGGGGATCATCCCGACTGTTAAGGGTCCAAATCAGTTGATTTTCCGCCGCTTGTAGTCTCGCCTTGGCATGGCTGAAATGGTATAGGTATTAGATGTTTAAATGTAATGTTGTTATCAGAAAGTGCACCTCAGTAATCTAATCTGATCGAATGTATTTTTTTACATAATCTTCGAAAATTCAATCTCAATATACATCTCACACGTCTCCTTGTTTAGGGTCTACAAAGTGTCTATCAATTGAGTTTTAATTTAAGGAGTTCATTATAAAGTTGCTATAGAGTTGCCATGGCGTCCTTCGGGAACTTGCGGGCGAAACTTTAAGATGTTAACAAAGTCGCCATAGATGTAAATAGCTGTAATATTATAACTTTCGACATGTCAGTCAATCATGGCTTGTATCTACATGACGAAGGCCGATGGCTGGATTCAGCAGATGGTTTAGTATTGAAGTGTGTTTCTGTAATTGGTAGGTTCAAGGTTATTTTTTATGATTACTTTCGAGTTTTAGTGGTCTTCAGTACTAGACAATGCGATCGTCCGATGTATCACAATCTGTCGAATTTAACGATCAGCCTTCGACATACAAACCGTAATCTTATACGTAAAAGTGTGCAAAACAAACAATGGAGATAATCATTATTAAAACTATTAGTATTGTCTCCTAATTGAGCTCTAATTATGGTTGCAGCACGCTATGTGAGGAGTTATGTGGGCATAGCGGCTTAAGCGCTCTGGTCTCATAACAAACAACAACTTTCGTTCGACTCGTTTCGAATCTTGAGTTCCTCCGTGCTTCTCATGGCATGCATCAACGGCTCTACCGTTGGTCCCGATTATTATTGCCTGCACCCATTTTAACCCACCAACCCGAATTAGGCCAGCATGCAGGCTGGTGAAGATGCATCCAATTACATTTTTTTCGCGCGAGAATCTTAAATGTTCAACGGGATGGACTAAGAACGGGAGCGGGCGGGGCGCTGCCCGTATTATATGCTTTAAGCTTAAAGTCAAAGTTTTACTATTATCTCTCAATAAAATAATAACCGTTACTACTGCAGCTGTAGTTAAGAAAATACCACATCATCTGTGAAAATTTCAACTGTCTAACTATCACGGTTCATGAGATAGAGCCTGGTGATAGACGGACGGACGGACAGCGGAGTCTTAGTAATAGGGTCCCGTTTTACCCTTTGGGTACGGGACCCTAAAAATTATGGGCCGAGCTCTATGTGAATTGCAATTTAATTTTGATCTCAGTTATTTTATTGATAGATTGAGGGCATTCTAGTATTTTCTTATTTATACATATTTATCTGTGAAAATGACCAGAAAAAAGGAAGCACTGGCGGGATTTGATTCCGCGACCTTGTGGTATACCAATCTCAATCTGGGCGAATTTTCTAATTACTGAGCTACCGAGGACTTTTGCAATATCTTTAAAAAACTACATTCAAGAAACTAATTATTTTTGCTACAAATGAGAATAACATTTGCATGCTGTTCTACAATTACGACGCGTGAATCTGTTTTACGTCGTGTTAAACTTGTCACCCACCGCATGTAGCAAATTAAAGTACTTGAATACAATGTCCCATATTGCTGGTGAACCGGGCACATAATTGTAACTATGAGAAATTTACGTACAAATGTAGGCGTTTCTTACACTCACAAGTCACATCTTATAATCTTGTAACGTGGTACTATCATTGTAATGTTATAGCAACTGTTTTCTCTTTTTCAAATTACTGTCAATCGTGAAAAATAATTCAAAGAGGTTTGAACCCGGGACTCTGGTTAGGTGGGCAGGGGGTACTGACATGACCAGACGGCCGTCAAATTATGATTTTGGGTTTCACAAAATAATGTCAAAAAGCATAAAAGTCCTAATGAAGCCTGCATCAAGAATGAATCAATCAAGGTGATCATTAGTGATTAACTACTTTGATTCTAATATGTATCCATCTATACCCAGTTATTAGTATCAAAGAAGCTATCACTACTTAATTCACCTTATGTTTTGTCGGTATTGGATGTGGATTATACAATATACAATCAGCCATAAATAGTATATCATCCACACATTAACTGTAATTATTATATTGAGAAGGAAGCTGGTTCAATCATAAATATCATTTTATTTGCAATAATTTATGGTCTTAGCTATAATTTATGAAGATCAGTTCAGTCATTTGATGACTATCGGCTCATTTTATACATAATAAAAGTGTGTACCTAACTTTTACAGATCCAATTGATTTGAAATTTGGTGTACATTCCCATGACAACATGACAATATAACCTTGAGCTGATTCTATACCACCAAAAGTCTGCGGGACCTTCAATTCTTCAAAAAATTACAGTAGACTTAGCGTGTTCGAGCTCTCATGAATAGTCTCAATGAGATGGTGTTAGATGGATATTAATAAGGCCGGGGGTTACTTAAAATGTTCCATATTATACTTTTTATGAGTTACTGAATAATAAAAGAATTGCTTTGTAACCGACTTCATGAAAAGAAAGAGGTTGTATGTTACACTGTGCTGACGGTCACCCATCTAGCTTTGACCTTAGGAAAGCACTTAAAAAAATGAAAAAAACATTTCTTTGGTATAGTTGGTGTTTTATTTTCTATTGTCTCTGGAAACAGATTAGCACCAACTCCATAAAATACATTTAAGGACGTCCTAGGTCCGGAAATTCAATTATTTTTTTTTCCTTTTTATTGTTTTGAAGTAGGTTTTATTTATGTTAAAAAAATCATACACCAATTCTGCAAACAACACCTTGCGCGCCTCAGTTGCAAACAGCAGTCTACAATCTACGATGAAACGTTTTCCGAAACTTCGGACCAAAGTTAAGTGTGTAGCGTACGTGACCTATAGCTATGTTTACTAGGAAACCCTGTTCTATCGTTCACCTCAAGAATGGTCTCTTTATGTGTAAATGAAAGGCTGAGAATCATAAACTTCATGGTAGCTTCGTGTTATGTATTACACTATTTCTTTCGTCACAATTTTTTTTGCGGCTATAAAAATATCTGAACTAGAGAAAGAACATATCCTGGGGTGGGAACCTGCTCTGCCCATTGCGTTACCAACGACTTAATTAGGAATGTTAAACCTATAAATTCTTATGAGTTTATCAGCTCAGCTTCAGCTCAGGAAAGAAATAACCGGAAAGCAGCGCCTCTGTATTGCACTAATACAGTTGCATAAGTCCTAATATTTAGGCCTCCGTTGAGAGGGAGCGTAGATTAGAGACCCCTTCGTAATAGGGGTTCAATGTGTCCCCTCCTTCCTATAACATGGGGTCCTCTAAGAGAGACGTGAAAAAGCACCTTTTGGGCCGGCAAGATGGAGGCGGCTAGTGCAATGTCTAATCTGCATTAGCTGTCTTCGCATATCGACTCTCCTTACCGCTTCAAATCAGGTGGTATTGGGTCAATTGCCGTGCTTCGTAAAAAAAACGCATGGCAGCAGTCTAATCGAGGATAATATGCTCTAGCAGCGCTTACTAGGTATAGCGACGCACCGACTAGCTGCATAATGGGCGGCAGGAAATGTCTTGTCGCCCATTATGCGGCAAGTTGTGCGTCGCTGTGGTTTTACACATCCCCTTTCACCTTCCCCGGGAGATATAGCGGCTGTTTGAGCTTTACCAGTGTCAAAAAAAGGGCTTAGAATTATTTACTAATCATCATTTGGCAAAACATCTTTGACCTAATATCGTTTAACATAGCGTCCATACACCTTCTTTACGTGTTGTTTAGTAGTGGGATTCAATACAAGACAATTTCTACCCATTTTTTCAGTAATGCGGCTTAGATCTCCATTCAGGAGAAGATGATAAGGTAGGCCCCATAGAAATTATATAAACATAGTGTTGGATTGTTATCACCCCAAAAAGTAGCCACATTTAAACAGACAAACAGTTAACAGAGTCCTTGCTTTCGCATTTGTATTATTAGAATGAAATAATTGTAGTACTATCATTATTAAAATGAAGAGGACTTGCTAACAACGCTCGAACAACGTTTGAACGCTCTGGTTTCATCAAATTTATAATGGATCATTCATGGATCACGAAAACAAAGCAACTGTCGCCATGGTCGGACCCTGGATGGGTCAATCAAATTTATAATCTTAAGCTCCTCCGTACTTCGGAAGGCACGTAAACCCGTTGGTCCCGGTTGTTACTGCAACTGCTTTAACCCACCAACCCGCATTGGGCCAGCGTGGTGGTGTTATGGCCCAAACTCCTCATGTGTTTCTGCCATGTAAGAAGGCCTGTGCCCAGCAGTGGGACGTATATAGGCTGGTAGTGATGTCCGATAACTTATTTATTTAACCCCCGACGAAAAAGAGGGGTATTATAAGTTTTAAGTGTCTGTCTATGTATCTGTGTGTCTATCTGAGGTAATGTGAATGGATTTGATTTGTTTTTTTTTAAAGCTGACGAGATTAGGATGGTTCTTACCTATAATTTGTGAAGATCGGTTCAGGCGTTTGATGACTATGAGCTCATTCTTTACATGATAAAAGGGTTTTACTAACTTTCACAGATGCAATTAATTTGAAATTTGTTCCCATGACATACTAACCTTGAGCTGATCCTATACCATCAATAACCTGCGGCATGCTTAATTCTTCAGAAACTTACAGCAGATATTGCGTGTTTGGGCTCATAAGAATAGCCTCAATGGGATGGTGTTAGATAGATGATTAATGAGACCGGGGTTTACTTGACATTTTCAATTTTATATTTTTAATACCTTTGTTGTACCAAAAATATTCTCATTTTGTTAGCTAATAAAAGAGCCCGGCTTAAAAGCTTTTCATAAAAGTTTGAAGTCGCATTGGAAACGAATAAACCGAATCAAATAAGACTTTACATGCATAAACAAGTCGGGCTAGCCTAATTAATTAGTTATAAGAGGATTTTTTGAAAAGTCTAATAATAATTGAATAAGAGCAATTTTTAGCTTTTCCTACAAACCAAAATAAATATAATATTCACACACTTACACCTATTATCTATCCCAAAGTGAGCTTGTGTTATGGATACTAGATAACGGAGAAATAATGATAATAATATGTAGGTATATAAATATAAAGAAATATACTAAATAAACATTTAAACATCCATGACTCGTAAACAAATGCTCGCAATCATCATACAAATATTTGCTCCTACCGCGATTCGAACCCGAGTCCTCTTGACTGAGTAGCCTGTATAGGAAGGGGTAGTGTACATACAGACCACTTGGCCAGCCGGTCGTCCAATCACCAGTATATCTGTATTATTAGAGTTTTCGAAAAATCCTCCTAAACTAATTAATTAGACTAGCTTGACTTGCTTATGCATATAAAGTTTTGTGAGAGTAGGTTTGTTCTTTTCCAATATTTTTTTGACTAAAAAGTTTGTATGGATTGCCCTGCGGCGTAAGCTCCCTTAATAAATTTATAAGAATATATATATAATACTCTTTATTGCACTTTAAAAATTACACTAACATAATTCATAACATTACTTAGCAAAGGTGGACTTATCTCTATAAGAGATCTCTTCCAGCCAACCCATAAATGTGTGAGGCATAGGTACTGGTGAAATGTAAGCAACACAAAGTGCATTTAAGACATCAGTAGCGGGAACTTTTTTTTTTTATACAACTAGATGACAAACAAGCTGACGGCCCACCTGATGGTAAGCGGTTACCGCCACATATAGACACCCGCAATACCAAGGGAAAAGCACTTGATATTGCAGGTGCGTTGTCATCCTGAGGCCTAAGATGAAATGCCGTCCATGCCCAGTAACTTAAAATCTCAATAGTAAAATAAAATTATTAAGCGCAGGGCACACCGCCAGCGAGCGGGCGAGCGAGCTAAGCGGGCGAGCATCGTTTCACCTCTTTTCATACTTTGGTCACAGATTAATAACAGTCTTTGGTTCACACCGCGAACTACAGAGCTAAGCTACGTTTGTATGTGTTTGTTGTTCATAATTTTGAGTTTGACTATGTTTGTCTTGTCGCCGCAACGTGCTGTCGCTGCAGCATTTGTCGCCGAAAGATGCTGTCGCTATAACGATTGTCTCTTCAATGCGCAATGATTGTCGATGTATTGTTTTTCGCTTTTATGTTGCGGACGCCTGTAAAAGAGGTAGTTAAAGTGTTTTCTATACTCCTGTGAAAGTTCCATCTATCAAATCATCAAAACCAGGTGGTTTTGAATACCGGATGCTTTTATCACTTTTATGATGAGTACGAGTCACGCGACATGGGTATTCCAAAAAGTATCTGTTCTTCGCAGGCTTTCAAACTTTCTCCATAATAAATCATATCTTACTCGGTTTAGTACGTTAGGCGTGAAAGCGTAACAAACAAACAAACTCACTTTCGCATTCATAATATTAGATAGGAATAATTCCTAGATTTTATAATTTAAACAAAACAATTGAGCTATTTATACGTCATCAAACTTCTGTCGTAATTTTTTTATTTCCGTACCTATTTAAAAACCACATAATTCCGATCTAAGTATTAAGAACATCATGCATTATAAGTAATTCTAAGTAAATAAAATAGATGTTAAAATGATATAGACCAAAAGCCTGTATGAATTTCACTCAATAAATTAACTTCGCTATTCAGCGAAATGATACGATCAGCCTTATTGGTACAGTTTCGCGAGACTTGGGCGGTGTTTTTCTTATTTGTTCTAGAAGTTTGTTTTTCCTAACAGTTTTAGCTGTAGGTAAATAAATCGTTTATTACGTTAAAAATAATACCAGCAAAATTTAAAAAGTTTTTAGTCAATACGAAGATATTGCGTTGAAATCTTTTTTACTATATAATTGTCTTTTTCGTAGCTGCTACGGGAGGCTACGTGCTACGATGTTTTTATTTTTTATAACTTCATATTTATTTCAATTTATTTATATATCCTATTATGTATTATGAAGTCGTATTTGTCTTTATTTTGTCTGTGAGTAATTGCGTATATGAGACGTTATTACACATTGAATTTCACTAAAATACAATAAGTAAGCAATAAATTTTAAATGATGATGTATTATCCTCATTGATTATTTTTAGTAACTGTCAACAGTAATTAAATTACTAAACTATCGCTTAATTATAAATAAAATATTTAAACGCAACATAAGGACAAGTCACACTTTACTCACTTAGTAAATCGCCATGAAAATCCTATTTAGGCATCCAATTTTTCCAAATTTATTAAAAACTAAATCGCACATCACAAAATCACAAAATCACGAGCACCTTCCTCTAATTTAATTAAGTCGCGTCGATCGAAGCATGCGCCATAGCCTCGATAACTTAAAAAAAAGTTAAGAGTGGACAAGCTCCTGCAGGTTGTTGATTGTAACTAAACTATCCACTAAAGTGCTAAGTGCACTCCGCTGCCGCCCCTTCGTAATTGGCTGTTTGTATCATCCCCTCGTCTGAAAAAAAACATGACATATTGCGCGCGGGAAAGTAGCTGTCACCGCGTATCAGGTTAACATGGCGGCTGGACAGCTTTTGTTTTTGTGGTGGGAATCGTTTAGTTAGCGGCATCTGATACTATTTTGATAAGCAATGTGGTAATTAATAAACCATTATCATGCAAGACAATATTTCTTAATTTATTGCCCTTGGATATTTACTTCCAGATCTGATACATTCCTATAGCTGTACAAGCAAGTGCGACTGGTAGCAGATTTTCAATTCAGTTATAAGTAATAGTACACTTTTACAGTACTCTTTTTTTTTTTTTTTTTTTTTTTTTTATACAAAGCACGACAAATGACTCAACACCACCTGATGTGAAGCGGTAAGAAGAGTCCATATGCGAAGACAGCTAGTGCAGTTCAGACACTGCTCTAGCCGCCTCCACCTTGCCGGCCCGAAAGGTGCTTTTTCACGCCTCTTTTGAAGAAACCCATGTTATACGAAGGAGGGAACACATGTGCTGGCAAAGAATTCCAAGTTCTGGAAGTTCGACAAAGAAAAGAGCTCCTAAATTTCTTTGTACGTGATGTTGAGGTGGAGACAGTGAATTGATGACTCCGAAGACCGGCTCGCGTGCTCCTGAGTAGGAAGGGGGAAGGTGGGATAAGGTCAAATAACTCCTCAGAACTCTCTCCGTGATATAGCCGATAGAAGGCGCTAAGCGACGCAATGTCTCGACGCAATTGCAGAGGCTCAAGGTTGTTGGTGACCTCTACATCGCCAATGATACGGACAGCACGACGCTGCAATCTGTCCAGGGCATCGAGAAGGTACTTGGCGGAGCCATCCCACAAGTGCGAGCAATATTCCACGCAAGACCGGACCTGAGTTTTATAGAGCAGGCATAATTGGTCAGGCGTGAAAAATCGACGCACCTTGTTCAGGACACCGAGCTTCCGTGAGGCTGTTTTGATCACGGTTTCGATGTAGTTCCTGGAATTCAGATCGCAACATATCTCCATGCCTAGCAAATTTAGGGAGCCCTGTGCCGAAAGAGTCATGCCCTGAAGAGACGGAAGGGGAAGGAACGGCGACATTTTAGCTGTAAACGCGCACACCTGTGTTTTCTTAGCATTGAACTCAACAAGATTGTTAGATCCCCATTCAGATACGAGGTTCAACACCCTGTCGAGCTCAATGGCAAGATTCTCTCTCTCCCTCTCGGTTTCAGCGCGCCCAGCCCCTGGGCGACCGTAATATCCCCCATGCACTGTACTGTCATCTGCATAGCAATGAATGTTTCCTAACGGAATCATGTCATTGATATGAAGAAGAAAGAGTGTGGGGGATAGAACAGAGCCTTGTGGTACACCAGCATTCACTGACATGAACCGCGAAGCGCATCCATCTGCGAGGACACGGATTCTTCGCTCATGCAGGAAGCCGGCGATCCAGTTACAGAGCTGAGCGGGCAGACCGTATGCCGGGAGCTTGGAGAGAAGAGCCTTGTGCCAGACCCGATCGAACGCTTTGGCAATGTCAAGGCTAACTGCCAGTGACTCACCACGTTTGTCAATAGCTTCACCCCAGACATGCATTAAGTACGCTAGAAGATCACCCGTTGACCGGTTCGGCCGAAACCCGTACTGTCGATCATTAATTAATGAGTGATCTTCTAGGTATCGGATCAGCTGGTGGTTTAAGATCCGTTCCATGACCTTGCAAAGAACTGAGGTGACAGCTATCGGGCGGTAGTTAGCTGGGTCTGATCGGTCTCCCTTTTTGGGGACCGGTTGCACATTGGCCTCTCTCCAAGATTCCGGCACACACCCAGAAGAGAGAGAAAGACGGTATAGCCGCGTTAAGACAGGAGACAACTCCGCTGCGCAGTTTTTCAGTACTATCGCTGGAATGCCATCAGGTCCACTAGCTTTCCGGACGTCGATTGACTGAAGCTCCGCACGTACATCACATTGCCTAATACGAATATCGGGCATTGTGTGGCCACAGTGGGAGAGTGTTGGTAGCTGTAAGTTGCAGTCATCGATTCGGGAGTGAGCAGCAAAGAGTTTTACCAAGAGATCGGCTTTCTCTTGCGGCTTGTGAGCTAGCGAGCCGTCAGAACATCTCAACGGGGGCAGCGAGGGTTGACAGAAGTTGGATTGCACGGCTTTGGCCAGACGCCAGTAGCTACGGCTTCCCGTAGGATGCGTAAGAAGTTCTTGGCCAACTCGTGCAACGCGCTGGGCATCCGCTCTGATGAAGGCCCTTTTGCGTGAGTGAGTCAATGTTGGGATCCCCGCAAGCTCGGCCCCTGATCCAAGCGCGGTATGCCGACTGTCTGTTTTCAACAGCTAAGGCACAATCGCGGTTGAACCAGAGGTTACGCCTACCCCTACTGATGAGATCGGAGTGAGGGATATAGTACTCCATCCCTAACATGATCTCATCAGCAACAGCAGTAGCGCTAGCGTTCGGGTCCAGCTCACTGAAACAGCGCTGCCTCCAAGGGACAGATGCAAAGTAATCCCGCATACCGTCCCAATCTGCCGACGCATAGTGCCAGATGCGGCGTTTGGCAACCATAGGTACCGGTGGCGACGCCCGTGGCACCCCAGCGGATATCAGGCAGTGATCCGATGTTCCCAAAGGAGCACGAACCTCTAGCCGATATCCATCCGGGCGAGTCGTCAGCAGAAGGTCCAACAATGAGGGCGCGTGACCGACAATGTCTGGAATCCTGGTGGGCTGGTTTACCAGTTGGGTCAGGTCATGCGTGAGAGCGAAAGCGTGGGCAGTTCTACCAGCATGGTCAGTTTTAGAGGAACTTAACCACGACTCGTGGTGAGCATTGAAGTCCCCTAAAAACACCAATTCCGCGGTTGGAAACTGCTCCTGCGCAACATCTGCCACCCGACTAAGATGTTCGAAAAGTCGAATTGTCTCCATGTCACCGCTGTGGGATCTATACAGGCACACGTAGATACGGCAATGTGTGCCCAGGTCCACATGCACCCCAAGAATAGAGTAGGAAGGGTCCTCCAAACAGCGCAGACGGCGACAGCAAACATCCGCCCGGACAAACAAGCATACCCCGGCCTTCGCTTTGAAGGACTCTTCAAGAACGTAGCCGGGGTAATCCAAGTAGCTAGTGTCTGCCGGGCGGAGTATTTGCGTCTCCGTCAAAAACAGCATTTCGGGTCGAGCCGTCTCGAGATGTTGGTGGACGGCATTGAGGTTAGCATGGAGCCCACGGATGTTAGTGAGCCCGACCTCAAACAGCGTGGTTGTGGTGGGGGTGTGCACCGCTGAACGACCGGAAATGTTTCTTAGCGCTGCCATAGTAAATGATGAAGGAGGAGAGGCGTGAATTGGGGGAACGTCGTTGCGATATATACGGTCAAAGCGTGAGGCCTGTTTCCCCAGGTAATAGCCGACAGCAGAGAAGCGCTGACCCGCCGAACGGAAGGGCCCCCGAACCCCCCCGGGAATGGCCGCCGGGACCCCACCACCCGGTCACCAACCGGCACGACGGACCACCCCAAGATTATGCGTGGCATGATAGGGCAGCCTCGCGAACTGGTTAGGTTCGCTTGGGCCCCTGTACTGTACCACGGGCGGCCAGCGGAACAGCCGTTTCTTCGGGTCTCCCTGGTCGGCGGGTCAACGCAGTCCACCTGGCTCTGGTTAGACGGAAGCCGTCACTGACCGCATCCATCGCCGCAACGTCTCCCCAAGCTCTGGTTGTACGCTGACTGATCCCGGAACGCGACCACAAGTGGTCACTTGGCGGGTTTTACGCCATGCGTACGGTGGTCACTAACCAGGCGGGTGTTCAGACCCTACCACCAGTCGAGCAGTTGGTAGCTCGGTAATCCCTTAGTCGCCTCTTACGACACCCACGGGAAGAAATGGGGCGGTGAATTGTATTCTTAATCCGTCACCGCACGGACTCTTATAATATTTCATTTAAGGTAGCCAGTATAATAACTGGGCATGGACGGCTTTTCATCTTAGGCCTCAGGATGACAACGCACCTGCAATATCAAGTGCTTTTCCTTGTTATTGCAGGTGTCTATAGGCGGCGGTAACCGCTTACCACCAGGTGGGCCGTCAGCTTGTTTGTCATCTAGTTGTATAAAAAAAAAAGTATTTTGTTAAGATACAACAACAAATGTAGATTGTAAAGTGGTGACCAATCTAGCTATTTAAATAGTTTGATTATAATTATCTGTTCCATGAAATTAAGGTAAGTAGATGCCGTAATATTTATTTACGTTCATTGTAGTCCAGTCAACTCCAAGTGTAATCACACTTGGAGTTGACTGGACTACAATGAACGTAAATAATTTTTTCTTTAATTTTGGTGTATTAACTATTATAATCTTTAATCACAAAAATTTGTTTTAAGTGCTTCTTAAGTGAATATAAGTAAAAATAAGCTAATAATGTAGATGACCCAACCCGCACTGGGCCAGCGTGGTGGTGTTATGGCCCAAATTCCTCATGTGTTTCTGCCATGTAGGAAGGCCTGTGCCCAGCAGTGGGACGTATATATGCTGGTGATGATGATGTAGATGAAGATTGTTTCAGAAATGTCTTCGTCAAAAAGAATATCTTGTCGAGGCTTGCGCAGCGGCGTGTACTGCTGCAACTCACCTGGAAAAAATACGAATAATTAAAAAAATTGTAACACGACTCCTGCACATAATTACTTCGAATACATAGGTTTATGCTCATCAAATTAACTTATATATTAGTTCGCTGAGGAGCTCGCTAGTGTAGTGGCTTAACCGAAATGGTTTCGATTACCAAAACAAAGCAACGTTCGCCATGATTGATTCCGGATGGGACAATCAAAAATTTGTAATCTCGCGCTCCCCCGTGCTTCGGAATGCACATCGGTCCCGGTTGTTACTGCAACCACTTTAATCCACCAACTCCCATTGGGCCAGCGAGGTGATGTTATGTCCCATACTTCTCATGTGTTTCTCCCATGTAGAAGGCCTATCCCAGGAAGTGTTGATATTTACGTCAGAAGTAAATGGATTTTCTCGTAATTTATATTTCTAAATTTACTTTTTGCCAAATGAAGTGTAGACAATGTATATACCCAAATTAATTTAAATCTAAATAATGTATAAGTTATTTTGAATTGATTACGCTGTGACCCTATGTTCATCATGTAGTCTGTATTTATTTTGTGTGTTTTTTTTTCTAATTTGGTTGTCAATCTAAGTATGTACTATTAACTCACGAACCATGCCATTTAGGTATCTACTAACCTATGATTGTCAACTGTAGTATATGCCAAATAAATATGCTTTTTTTCTATTATTATTAGGCCACCCAAGCTGCGGTGCGCTCATGTGCAATGCAATGCAAGAGGATATCCTGAATAATATGGGAAAGTGAACGAACTGCACCAGGATTAACTGAATCGATACATTTAACGACAGTGAAACTTGTTAGTTTCACTGATGTTAAATAATAATAATAATATGGCGAATAAATAAATACGATCGTTAGGAAAGTGATATGTAGAGCACTTTAATTTGTTCAATTTTATTATTATTGTTTTAAGTAAGTATAATTATTTTTCAATTAATATTTTAATAAAAACAAATTTTATTTTAATCCTAGGAGGTAAAATTTACAGTATTTCCTTTTGCCCATTCTATCAGGCCACCGGAACATAGGTTTGTTTTTAGAAACGATGAGCTTGATTTTTTTTTAGGTCTTTTACCTATGAAATACCTATGAACCTATGACATTGCCGATTTGTATGCACGAAATTGGGAAAAACGATATTAAAAAAAAAGTGTCTGACCAGATTTCGATGAAATTGCAAACTATAAGTAGATAAACGGAAAATAAAAGCTATGCACGGCATATAACACACATCAATGTCTCAACAGAGTATTAATCTGTGACAGAGTGAATGATAAAAAATATACCTAGTTGAGGTAGTCACAAACTTAATAGTGATGCAAGCATGAGGTAGTTAAGCCGATGACAACACGTTGGAGGTGTTTCCAATTACTTCCATATTTTTAAAGTTTAAACTTCCATATTGTAAAAGTTATAAACGGTACATATTGTAAAGGTACATTCTACTTACCGCTTCACATCAGCCCCCCAATTCTGCTATTATATTTTGATCTGAAACGAATCGGAAACGCTTAAGTTACAACGTTTTTGTATTCTGCTAACTCACCGCAATCGAAACGTAACTGAAACGCATCAGTTTGGTATTCTACTAACAAACACGTAACGCGAACCGTTCGGTTCAATCATTGTTTCGTATTCTGCTAAATATAAAACATTTGTGGCAGCCGAAAGGCATCGATAGTTTTTTGTTCGAACTGTCCAAAATTAACAACTGTCTAGTCACTAAGCCCAAAGATATTTGTTTCTTGCTATATTGCTAACAATTACCGAGCCGAAGTTGAACCAACCGAGAGCGTTTCGTTAGCGTTCCGGCTTTATAAGTAATGATAGTGGAATACCTTTTAGTATTACAACCGCATTGGTAACGATACCGAACCGCAGCCGATCCGTTTAGGAAAATAAATAGCAGAATTGACCCACTGGTGATGCGGTTTGTATAAATATATGAAGTAGGATAAAATATAGCTGTTAAAAGTTACAAATAGAATAAGATGTGCGAAAAGGCGGCAACTACATAAGGATCTATTAGGTGGCATACAAAAATCGCATATCCAACGGATAAGCTTCGATAAAATTTGAGTAAGTGTCAAATTTAATAACATAATTTAAAAATTAGTTACAGTGTTTATGCAATAAAAAAGTGCCGAGTACAACATTTCAGCCGCTGGAGTTGAGACATTGGGATTGGGACCTTGGAGTCCAGGAGCACACAGGCTGTTCAAGAAAGTTGCAGATCGTCTATGTGAAACTTTATGTGACAATAAGGCTGGTATATATTTTGCACAAACATTAAGCCTCGCAATTTAGCGAGGTAATGCGACCAGCCTTATTGGTACACTGCCAGTTCCACTAAATTTAGGTGGTGTTTTTAGGGTTCCGTATCCAAAGAGTAAAACGGGACCCTATTACTAAGACTCCGCTGTCCGTCGGTCCATCCGTTCGTCCGTCCGTCTGTCACCAGGCTGTATCCCATGAACCCTAATAGTTATTTGAAATTTTCACAGATGATGTATATAACAACAAATACTAATAAATAGAATAACATAAATATTTCAGGGGGCTCCCATACAACAAGCGTCATTATTTTTCTTGTTTTTGCTTGATATTGATAACGGCAATAGGTAGACGCTTATTTATTTATAGATGGTACGGAACCCTTCGAGCGCGAATCCGACTCGCACTTGGCCGGATTTTTTTATTTATACGTGTGTTTAAAATATAATATTTTATCTTAAACATTAATATGGTGCGAAATGAATTTGACTAATCTAGATTAGAAACCTGCTGCTGGTTAATGTAATATCTAAACCTCGTCGTTCATTATTCATTTTAAAATAACCGACTTTATCTTGTAGGTACTATCTCTTCCCGACATTTCATTCAACATTTTTTTAGTCGTCCGTTTTGACAGGTCCCGTAAAACTGAATGAACATAATCAGTATCGATTCCCGGCCCCCCAGGTAGCGAGCGACCATGCGTGAGCGCAGAGACAGACCGTCAGACGGCACCTGTGCGACAAAGTTATTGTTTCCTTGTAAAAATTTAAATCGATCTTATTTCTATTAGGAATAGCCTACTTTATAACGGAATAAACTAATTTGGTGTTGTGCAATCGCTGTTTAGATGAGTGGTTTACTGTTTCGCTTATGCTGGGATTAAGTAAAGTAAAGTAAGTAAACTTAAATATTTTTTTAGTCTAAGCAAATCATCATCACATTTTAATGTTTTTGATGTGTTTAAACGCCTACTTGTAATTGATTGTTGCCTATTTGTAATTGTTACAATAAATCATCATCATCATCACCAAACTGTATACATCCCATCGCTGGGCTCAGGCCTTCCTACATAGAAGAAACATATGAGGAGTTTGGGTAATCATAGCATCCAATGGCCCAATGCGGGTTGGTGAGTTAAAGCGGTTTACGTGCCTTCCGGAGCATGGAGGAGCTCGCGATTATAAATTTTTGATTGACCCATCTCAGGATTGACCATTACGAAAGTTGCTTTGTTTTCGTAATCGAAACCAGAGCGCTCAAACCACTACGCCACCGAGCTCCTTACCAGAGCGCACAGCAAAAAAATTATGATGAAATTGTACTTAATTATTATTTAAATATTTGGTACCTACACATAAAGCTAACAGAACCATAACTTTTATTAGAAAGGTAGACTTTTTGTCGTTTATTTTTAAATCGAAATTATAATATTACTCAAAAGATATATAAAAGTGCTACGGCTACGGACTACGAACTGTTACTACTAGAAAGAAATCTAGTAGCGCCTATCTATCAGCGTCTGTAGAGACAGCATGAAAAATATTTTTAATTTATATCGCTTTAACTAATGGGTATGCAAATTCTAAAGTCAAAATAATTTATTGCACGTCACTCGTGTTATTTAATTCAGGGCATCTTATTCGTTTGATAATTTCATGACATTTGTAATAAAACATTATCTGCATTATTTCATAGAAATGTCATTAAATTATCAATTATGAATAAGAAAGATGCACGTTAAAACGTTTCTATGAACTAATATAGTCCATGTGTTAATGATTACGCCATGAAGGCCTTTAAGGGTATGGGAATAAATTTATTTAAAATAAACATATACAATTAGAATAAAATGATTTAATACAGGTACATACATCATTTTGTTTCTGACTCTACAGGAATCTAATTTAGGCTTGTATTTAATTGTTCACCACACTAACCTAATCTTAATAACTAAACATACTAATTGAGTAGCAAAGTTATCTAAATGGTCACCAATTTAATGATTTGTACATAGAATCTTACAGTTGGCAGTTCTGTTCTCGAAGTTGTTGACGAGTATGTTTACCTCGGACAAATGATCCAGTAGGTCCAACTCCGAGAAAGAGGTAAATCGACGAATCCAACTCGGATCGGCAGCGTTCGGAAAATGGCGCAAGATCTTCTCGTTCGAGATTCCGTGATAGTGATCGTTCGAAATTCCGGCATGCGGCTGTGTATGAAACGTGGTCGCTCACTAAGGGCCTTCTGTGCAAGTTTCCAGTCGCACAACGAGCTATGGAACGAGATATGTTGGGTGTAAGATAGAGTCAGAAATGAGGACATCCTTAAGAGAACCAAAGTCACTGACATAGCTAATAGGATTAGCAAATTGAAGTGGCAGTGGGCAGGGCACATAGCACGCAGAACGGACGGCCGATGGGGCGTTAAAGTTCTAGAATTTCGACCGCGTACCGGAAAGCGCAAAGTAGGACGGCCTCCCACTCGATGGACAGACGACCTGGTCAGGGTCGCGGGGAGCCGTTGAATGCAGGCTGCGCAGAACCGTTTTATTTGGTAAGCGATAGCGGCCTTTGTTGACCAGTGGGCATCATAGGCCGGTATGTTGATGATGATGACATAATTTTTTTGCTGAAAATGTGACCTTTTAACAGACCTTCGTATATAGGCCGTGTTATCTGTAGTATCGTGTCTTATAGGCTGTGTTATGTATATCGTATCTGTGCCGATGTTAGCTCGTGATCAGTAGAGGGATATTATCAGATAATATTGCTCTACTCATTAAAAGATTTATTCAACGAACTTTAGTCGACGCTTTCATTTCCCGTGTTTTTCAAAAATCAACTTTTTCTCAAAATATTCTCACCATCATTAGTTATATTTTTGGTCCTACTTAAGCAGTTTCTTTAGTTGGAAATGTTACTGCGTCCACGTTTGAGGGATTTAAATGGGTGATCAAGATCAAGAAATTTAATCAAGAAAATAGATCTTCTATCGTGTGTGAGCGCCGGCGGGCTGGTAAGAGAACTATAAAAAAATCACTTTCCAGACGTTTGTCCCGTTAGAAGCCAAGGAAAATAACGTAAAAAATCTTTCACACCGTAGCCGTGCGAAAGTGAGTTTTTCACACGCTGCGTGCGCGCATGCCCGCGGTGCGGTCGGACCAGTGGGCAGCACAGCCTATGTCGTCGGTGGTCCACCACACACGATGACACCTGTGAAATATGGCCAACAATATAATGATTTTTTTATAAATACATACATGTACTGACCGATTTTGATGAGATGATCGCCGTAATAGGTTAGTATTTCCAATTTGCACAGCTGTACTTAGAATGCATTTACTACCAGTATAATTATATGACGGCCGGCTGGTCGGGAGGTCTGCCTGTACCCCTTACTATACAGGCTATTCGGTCAAGAGGTCCTGGGTTCCAATCCCGGTAGGAGCAAATGTTTGCATGATGAATACGAGCATTTGTTTACGAGTCATGGATGTTTATATGTTTGTTTAGTATATATATCTAATATTTATATTCATATTACTTATTATAATTTTATTTCTCCGTTATCTAGTATCCATAATACAAGCTCTTAATGATGCTTACTTTGGGCTAGATAAAAGGCGTAAATGGATGAATATATATATATATATTTTTATTAAAAAATATATGAACTGACCTCTGCTGGTGGCCTTAGTAGGTTAGTAGCCCTTGTATTTCATATTTGCACAGCTGTACTTAGAATGCATTTACTACCAGTATATGTATTTAGTCAATGGTTTGTAAGTAGTAAGGCGGGCGGCTACAGTACCTAGTAGTGGCTGCCCGCGGCTCCGCCCGCTATAGTATTAGTAAGCCCAAGATGATATCTATCTCCAAGCGGCTTATGAGTGACAACGTAACAAACAGACAGACAGATTAGAGCTGCTTTCGGATTTATAATATTAGTATGGAAGTATGGTATGGATATGGGTACAAGTGTTATTAGTACCTACGTAAGGCCCTGTTTAGTATGGCCTACAAGGTTGTACAGCTTAAAATGAAAATAAACTTCTAAATAAGTTTCAACGAGCCAAGGACAACCTCCACTGGTAATAAATAGTGATGCAAATTATTTAGAAAGATTTTTTTTACTAAGTTAATATAAAAAAAATGTGAGAAAACTACTAAAATACAATGTATTCTACCTTGAACGGTTACATGTTGCAACTACTGTAAATCATTTTCATCAATAGCGCCATTTACAATGAATCTGGAATTAATAATGAAACAATGTTAAACTTTGGTATTATAAATATATTACAAAAAAAACAACTTTTTTCTAGTAGGTAGGCAAAACTACCTCTGGAGAACTTAAAAAACAAAAATTATCCTATGTTAATACTTATAAATTAAAAAAATAACAGGGGTGGTTTTTATTGCATTGCGCATTTTTTTTTATTTAAATGAATATTTTTACAGCTATGTGCAGCATATGAATCTCATTGAATGCAGCATATGAATATTACCTTAATGCGGTACCCCTACGACCTCTCGGCTACCCTTAGATCGTAAGAAAAGTCAATACAAGTTGAAGTCTCTAGAATAAAACAATGTTTCGTTATCTCGATGGATCGTTTTGATATCTATCTACTTTATCCGGAAAGCAGACACAACCGAGTTTCTATTGTTGGGCGGTCCCAGGGGCCGCCCAACAATAGAAACTCGGGAAGTGGGAAGAAGAGTCAAGGCTCATATCATGACATGGAAGTACCTACATATATATTTTTATACAACTGGATGACAAACAAGCTGACGGCCCACCTGATGGAAAGTTGACAGCCCACCTGATGGAAAGCTGACGGCCCACCTGATGGAAAGCCGTAACCGCCGCCTATAGACACCTGCAATAACAAACAAAAATCACTTGATATTGCAGGTGCGTTGTCATCCTGGGGCCTAAGATAAAATGCCGTCCATGCCCAGTAATTACACTGGCTACCTTTCCCTTCAATCCGAAACACAGCGAACTGTTTCACGGCTGAAATAAGAAAGGCGGTGGTACCTACCCAGACGACCCTGCATACGGGCCTACCACCTAGTAATAACATTCTTTCACCAACATTGTTAATTAGTAATATTATAATTCTTTCACATGGTCGGTGCCGATCGATCGCCCACCTGTCTGAAAGTCGATCGGTCGGAAACGGAAGTGTCGGGTGTCCGGACACAGGATACACTGGATGAGCCTCTGACGTCACCCGCGATCAGTCTAACCTTCCCGAACATTGATCCGTGTTTAAAGGAAAAAGTATTGAGCACTACATTTTGCACTTTATGTACTTGGGATAAGTAGGAAAATTGAGATTAGAGGTACTTTATGAGCTTATAATAGTGAGCATTAATTATTTTGAATTTTTAAAAGAAGTTGAATGAAATATCAGTTATTAAAATTGAATTTACCAACATACGCTATTGTCTTACTCCGTGTATTCTAAGCTCTGCCGATTATGTAACGGGGTGTGTTCTGAGGAGTTGCTTGACATCCATCATACCCATAAGGGAGTTTATCCTCATTGCTACGATGGAATTTGTTGCTTCATGAAATTAGTTTACTTTATTATTATTAGTGTACTTACCACACTAATTTTATAACACACACACGGGATTCTCTTCGACCGCCATTAAGAATCTTTCACACAAGTAGCTTAGAACACAAATTTTACAACACTTTTCTCTCCGACTGCAATTCAGAGTTGACATAAACTCATCAGTATTCACCGAATTCACTGTTGACTGTTCCACCAAAAATCATTTGCCAAATCTTCTCACGATGTAACTGATAACACCTCGTGTCATCATTCAAATTGCGAACGATAAAACCTCCTAGCGATAGCAATCATCATTTTAGTCTAAAATATCACACAGACCCGACGTGTTGCACAGAGCAAACAGTCAAATTAATCCCAACTAACAAGAGCTACTGAACCAGTGATGAACAATCATCCCCATTTCACACCTGTATTTGCCCTACGGCTGATACGTCTATTTATTCTGTTGTTGGTAACAACTTAACAAGTGATGTTATCCAACTGCGCGTGATAAAAATTGGGGTGATGTTTTGTTGGCAAGTGGTTGTCTGACTGAAGCCGGCCCGGGGTACCTAGTCAACCCACAAAATACATTTCTTTATGATGGCATACACAACAGGTTACAATCGTTATTCTTATTATATTCAAAATGTAGTAGGTAAGTTAAGTCTAATTTTTAACAGAATAACAATTTTTTTAAAGATACTTAGTAAAATACTAGTAAAATTCATTCATGTTCTGCTGGGCGGTTTTTTTAAATCTAGATGATTGCTTTAGCCATCTGAAATTCTGAACTATCAAGGGCTTGGGTTCTTGGTATCCCGAAAGTCCGTAAAGAAAAATCATGTCCCTGGATCGGGTTCGAACCCGTGACCTTTCACAATCTGGGTGACTGCTCTTACTACTGAGCTACGAAGGATTTAGGATAGCCCTATTAAATAGGTATATTTAATGTTAAATTTAATTTTCTAGTGTTGTGTTGTTCAAATTGGCGAGTTCAATGGTTTTTTCATTAATATTATCGAACTAACTACATAATGTTCCTAGAACAATTTGTATTTTTTTGCAGTATACAATTATGAATTGTGATCATTGTCGGCTCGCAACCGATGGAAAGCAGTAACTTCATCTCAGTTCTCATTCTCACACATTAGTGTGAAAAAGACATATAATTAACTAAGTACTAAAAGCTTAGCTCACTACGGTGTAGGCACCGTAAAATATATCTGCGAAACTTCGAGGACGAACAAAAAATTAAAAACAAAGCTATCATAAAGTTCGAACATTCGGTTTCGATTCAAAACATTTCATTTGAACTACTCACTTATTGAACGAGTATAAACGTAAGAATTGGGGTTCTTAAGAAATATCTACCATGCCATGAAATTCCTACGTAAAAGTATGTATTTGGTCCCACCTTACGGAAAACAATTGGGATGTTGCCTAAGTTTGAATATGGCGGTATTTTTCACAAATTCGGAAAATATACGCTCCTATTACCCATGAAAACAATTCAAACTTAAAAGATATGCAATATTGTTGAAGTTGTGCTGTTTAGAAAATTAATAAATATGGTAATATTTTTTTCCAAAATTTATCAAAATTTTTATTGAAATTGGATTGCTAACATCAATTAAAACAACTATTATTATGATGACTATAAAGAAAAACATACATATTACATAGTTATTATTAATTTTGTCAGAATGCCCATACATTTCTTATTAATATAGGAACGTGTGACGTCACCTGTTCCGTAGAATTTCTATGGAGCGTTTTTGGACGATGCGCCGCAACACATCGAACATACCGCTATACCTGTGAAACTATTGATCCTAGGCATACTGTTTCTTTTGCAATATTTCTTATTGAGTTATATACTTCTTATTTATGAAATAAAAAAAAAGTAGTCAACTACCCTATTAGGTAAATATGTCATGATTAGCATTCAGCTCTTCACCAAATTATCCAAATCATCTTCTGCACGCAATATGAAAAAATCTATCGGAATGTTCGGATTTCAGAAAGAATCGCTGGTTTATATTATATATGATGTGTAGCTGTTGTGTTAAATGAAAATACATTCATTGCCAAGTTGATTTATTGATCGACACAGATATTAAAGCTTGAAATAAACAAAGTATGTATCTATCTTTCTCCTAATGTTTAATCGCAGCAGATCCCACATAATAAAAGACATAATCGGTGATTTTATTGGTTGTGGGTCTTCTGGGGCGGCAGGCAGGCCGGCACGAGTCCACCTTAAACTAAAAATACTTAACTAATTAATTACTCAAATATTGCATTTCAAACGGGAGTTCCATTAGCAAAAATAACATTCGCCTCCACATTCCCAGAGAAAACAATAACATTTAAATCGTTTAATCAGCCACTGTAAGCCGATACGGTCCAATCGGAAACGCAAATAAAAGATAAACGTTTGAAATTCAATATTTCGTTGCGGTTTCACTCATCTGCGTGATTCTTGCGATTGATACAGATTAAGTAATCTGTAAGGCTGACACAAATTTATTTTCGCAGTTGTTGATGGCGCTACTGTCTACGTACAACTGCGTTGATTCCTGTAGTATTTTAGTTCCAGTACCGGCCGCGTGCTCTGGTGTTTTGTAATTACGCATGGGGCTGAATTTGGCGCGTGCCCGGCGCGTGCCTACAGATAGCGGCCATGTTTCTTTTCGCTTATTTTTCTCGATCATTGTAATTATAATATTATCGCTGTAAAGCCCAGTAGTTTGGTATATTTAAGTGAGAAAATTATAGCCTCTGCCATGTTGCGATGAATCTTTAATGGAGTTGTAATGCAGAGCTTTTAAGGAAAGCTTTTTCCCAGTGAGCAATTTTTGTATTAGTAATTGGATACAAAACGATTTCTCACGAGGTTCAGACTTCAGTGATACTTACTTTTAGCCCCTGACGAAAAAAGAGGGGTGTTATAAGCTTGACGTGTCTGTCTGTGTATCAGTGTGTCTGTCTGTGGCATCGTACCTAGCTCCTAAACGAATGGACCGATTTTTATTTGTTTTTTTTTGTTTGAAAGCTGACGTTATTAGGATGGTGCTTAGTTATAATTTAAGAAGATCAGTTCAGGCGTTTGATGACAATGAGCTTATTTTCTACATGATAAGAGGGTTTTAGGTACCAACTTTCACAGATCCGATTGATTTGGAATTTGGAGTACTGTCACTTCCTTGACATTCCCATAAAATACAAACCTTGACCTGATCCTATACCATCAAAAAGTCTACGGGATGTTTAATTCTGCAGAAACTTACAGCAGATAGCGTGTTTGATGGGCTCTTACGAATAGATAGTCTCAATGAGATGGTGTTAGATAAATGATTAATGAGATCAGATATCCTTAAAATTTTCCTTTTTTTTTTGATGACCTATTTTACTGAAACAATTACACCTAACGATATCTATTGAATTAAAACATAAAAATCAGGAAGGTATCTACATAGTAGGTAGACAGTTGTCCCGATTTTTATTTGCTCCGTCTTCCATTTGCTTGAATTTATTCGCCACTGCTACCTAATACCTTACGTAGTCCATTAAAGGAATAGTGATATACTGGGAAGTCCTAGTAGGTTATACCTAGGTCCTAGGTATGTTATGGAATAGTGATATATTACTTTAAGGTGGCAGAGCTCCCAGTATATCACTATTCACAGCTCTATTTTACAACAACAAAATAGTGTTGTTTTGTGTTCCTGGGGGGTTGGTTGCCTGAGCTGATGGAATAGGAAATTGTTGTCATGAGAGGAGCCACTCACTACCTTTACCAAAATCATTTGGCTATCGGAATTTCAAGAGCGCTAACGCCGCACGGAATATTGAAAACAAACCGATTCTAATAATACTTTAGGTGGTCACTGTAAATAGTCTTAATGGTTATCAGACAATTTTTAAAAAAACCAGGGTTATTGTTGATTGATTATGAGCAACTCTCCGCAACACAACTTTGTCGAGCATGTGGTGAATGTCAAGAATCAATGACGCATCTCTTGTGTCATTGTGACGCCCTGACTAGAACCAGAATGAGCCTTTTGAAAGTGGCATATCCAAAACCAGAAGACTACGGGCTCTTTCTGAATAAAGATATACTAAGGCTAATGACAACTATATTCTGGACACAGGAAGAGTAAACGCAGGGGAGGCACAAAAGATCCCAATGAGTCGAAGTGCACTGTGAGTTAGTTATGGTCCCTTAATAAGATGAGATGAGATAAGAGCAATTTTTAGAGTTTCATATAAACTGAACATCCACGATAATTTCTTAAAATTAGACTATTCGAAAAATCCACTAATAACTTTTTAGACTAGCCCGACTGTTATGCATGGTGAGTTTTATTAGAAGAGATTTGTTCGTTTCCAATATTATTTACGACTTGAAAGTTTATATGAAATTTCGTCCGGCGTAAAGACTTCATATTTTCTTTTTATAAGCTATAGTCGTATAGTATTTCTAAATTATTATACCAATGCTTACGGTTGAGATCTACAACTTAACAATTCTGCATAATATTACTACCGCCAAAGTCATATTACAAAGCAGGTACTACTACTTACTACCTATAAATAACATACCTACATCTTACCTACACTAAAATAAAAAATAAACTTCACATAATTATCTATTAGTTTACAAGAAAATACCTACCCTACCCACAACGCAATAGAGCTTTATTTTCCCAACTTAAAAAGTCTAACTCTACCACAAACTAAAATTGTCATTCAATTGTGATTCTTATTTATACGGGCATAAGGATTCGAAGCCGTCCCCGCCCCACAAAGTTTTGAAAGCTCTCAACAAAACGTCAATACAAAGGGATAGGGTTGGAAATAATAACATGGGTCTAAAATGGGTCTTTTTTGCGATGGTGCAGATTCAAGACAAAATAATTTTAAAATGGTGACGTCTCTTTCATGCTATTTTAGAGAATAATAAATACAGCGTTAATTTCTGAAGTAGGCACAGGCATCTACTTCCGTAGCAACTCACATACGGAAGAGAACGGAATCTATTGATTAGGAGACAAAAAAGTGAATGAATTTATATAAAAAATATTTGGTTTTATAGCTTTGGTTATGTTACTTTGATCTTTTTATTTAGTACGTCAGTACCTATATCCTACAAGTATGTTCATTATATTTTATCTATTACTTACCAATAATGAGCTGTTATTGTTTTTTTTCTAGTTTATATACTTTTCTAATATGTTAGCTAGAAAATTTATATTCCATATTGTCAGTTAACTGTTAATCTTCCGAATAAATAAATAAGTTATGGCCTCCTTCATTATAAGACTAGCTTTTTACCGCGGCTCCGCCCACGTGGATGTCGGTTACAGCTCCAAAAAGTATCCTATGTTCCTCCCAGGGTCACAAAATATCTCCACACCAAATTTCATCTAAATCAATTCTGTGGGTTAAGCGTGAAAGCGTAACAAACAAACACACTTTCGCATTTATAATTTTAGCAAATATTAGTTAGGATTACCAACAGACTTCTTGTGACAACCCTAAATGTAGGTTTTTAATTTGCCGCTGAATGCTGAAGCCGTACGAAGCCGCAGAAAATCCAATCGATTCGAGCGCGGCTCACGAGCTTTTTGGAATAAGTTTGGATGATGAGTGTTGTAATTGTAAGCGATGCATTTCTATGTGGTAGCATGGACCCATCCTTGGTGGTAGCAATAATTTTGTTTCTTATATAAATCATTTTATTTATTTACTTTTGGCCCCCCACAAGGTGGACCGACGATCTGGTGAGGGTCGCGGGAAGCCGATGGATGCGGGCAGCACAGGACCGATCGGTTTGAAGATCCCTCGGCGGGGCTTTTGCTCAGCAGTGGGCGTCTCTCGGCTGAGATGATGATTTACTTTTGTTTTTTTAATATCTTAAATAAATTGGGATATTGAATTCTCGTCACTACTAACGCCATCTGTTGAGATCTTTGACAGTTAAATAAATAATAGATATTTTATCAAACCAATAATTATTAATTCTTTATTGCACAAAAAAGGCACAAATGGTGGACTTAGTGCTAAACAGCATTCGAAGCAGCACGGGAACTAAAGATATACAATAACGGTCCAATGATAATTAGAAATTAAGAAATAAAAGAAATTCATTATAACATACAATACATTCTATTATAAGACATAGATAGTGATATCAAAAAATACAATATGATAATAATATATTTACATACTTACATAAATATAAATAATAAGATATCAGGCGTTCTGAGAGCTGATAATAGTCTCGCAATATTCCTTGCAAATTAATAAATTTGCATTCAAGGAGCCTTTCGTAGGTGCAGCGGCAGCGGTCATTCCAAAGACCAATAGCTGTCAGCGTGAAGGAGTTTGATAAGAAACCAGTGATGGAGAGGAACTTCAAGAATAAGGTTGCTAGAACAACGTAGGTTAAGAATGTGAGATGAATGCAGAAATTTAAATCTAGATTCTAGATTAAGTGGTTCTATCTTAGTTGCAATTAGTTCATATTTATCAATTCTATTCTGTTACTACATAGGTACCTACTTTGAGGTCTTTTTATTTGCATTTCCTACAAGTGTTATTATTTTAATAGAAGGAAAAGCTGTAATATCCACTTCATTGCGCCACCAATAGAATTACTTACTTATTCGGGATCGGGACTCTCCGGAGAAATGTACTGGCAAATCTACTCCTTATCGCAAATATTACCCTGTGCAACTTGCATCTTGTATCTGTTTTCGATATCTTTGATATACCTACTATAACCTACAGGCTGAACCAATCCAATGTTTTAGAGTAGTATTCTAAATATTGATGTTAGCAAACTATACTCGAAGGAATTAGGTATGTATTTATTTCTAGAAATGAAATAACCGCGTTCAATGATTAACGAAAAGTTACCAGAACCGGGAATCAAACCCGCTAGATGTAGAAAATAAGTACCTAATACCTATCCTGTATTTTTATACACTATCTACCCATCAAAGTTATCGGACGATATAAGAATCAGGATTTAATTTAGACTTGTTAATTTTTTAAATAGGTACTATACTATACTACTTAGACCTTTCCAAATATCTGGAATTAGTCTGATTTCCAATATTAAATGTCAATATTGGAAATCAGTCCGACACAAGTTTTAATTATTGCAATAAAAATCTTGACTGACGCCACAAAAACCCGCCAAACGCTCCTTTTTTAAATCATTCTCCCTGTAATGGGAAGGGCAAAGGGTACTAATGCCCTACAGCCATGTCTTAAGTATTTGTTATTTCTTCATTTATTGCATTAAATTAAAATGCTGGCGTAACACATTTTATTGCATTTTGGGAGTATTTGACACAAAATATGTGATGACAGTCTCCATATGATGCTACTTGATGTGGTGGATAACCACAAAAAAATCTCATCGTATTTCACACCATCATCACTTTTATTATAATGATCTTTTAGTTGCACAGCCAACACAGACACTTATTTTATAAAACTACGCCACTTTTGTAACATGAAGTTCGCTCCGACACAATTTTTAATGGCGTAACACATTTCAATGCTTCTTGGGATTATTTGACACGAAATATATGATGACAGTCACTTTATGTGCAATTTTTTGAGGTGGATAACCACAAAAAAGTTCTCATTGTATTTCACACCATAATCACTTTTATTCTAATAATCTTTTAGTTGCACGTCAACACAAACACTTGAATAATCAAACTACGCCAATTTTATAAGTCAATGTGCGCTATGACACAATTTTTAATTATTCTAATAAAAATTTTCACTGACGCCACAAAAACCCGCCAAACACTCCGTTTTCCTTTTTTTTGTTTTAATTCTCCCTGTAATGGAAAGGCAAAAGTAACTAATGCTCATACAGCCTTGTCTTAAGTATTACTTTATTTCTTCATTTATTGCATTGAAATGCTGATGTTACACATTTCAGTGCACCTTGGGAGAATTTGAAGCGAAATATATGATGACAATCTCCATGTTAAAAACCAAAAAGTTCTCATCGCCTTTCACGTCATGATCACTTTTATTCTAATAATCTTCTAATTGTATTTCAACACAAACACTTGGTTCATAAAACTACACTAAAGTTCTCTCAGAGTGCTCAGACACAATTTTTAATTATTGTAATAAAAATCTTAACTGACACCACAAATCCCACCAAATCTTGTTGTAGTTGGTAAATGTATCTTTAATTTATTTATTTAGTTTTGCGGCTCCGGCTTCAAGATCTTTTGAGCCCGTGATAAATAAGTTTTCTTTATTTCTGCATTTATTGCTTTTAACAGAAAGTGTAAGTGTAACCCGTTTTAATTTAGTTTAATATTTATGTATCAAATTTACACGTAGTTGTAGCCTAATTAAGTAAAAGGCTGGTGCCTGAAATAGGTTTCGAAGCGAAACCTGTGCTACAGGTCACCAAGTCACACCCTAAGACCGCACTGTGTGTAAGAAGACATATTTTATTATAAATAGTATAATATACAAAAAAGAAAAATAATAATATTAATAACCAAGTTAATAGATTTTCAGAGAGCACAAAGTTGCGACTTGCGTTAAATGTGTAAGTGTGAAGAAATAAAGAAAAAACTTAAGATATGGTTGTATGGATATTAGTTTCCTTTGTCTTCTGTATAATAGAGAGAACTTAAAAGTTGGATTTGGCGGGATTTGATGATCTCGGTCAAAATTTTATTACAGTAATTACAAAATTGTGCCTGAGCAAGCGTTGTATTATATATTTGGTGTAGTTTATTTGTGAGTGTAAGTGTGTGAGTAAAGTAAATATGCTTGGGTGAGTTCTTTATTGTTTATAATAAGGTTAAGGTGTTCTAGTATGTAAAAGTGGATGTGCTATTTCAACGGATGAATAGTTTTTTCAGTAGTGTCGTAATTTAAGGCATTCACCTGATTGGTGAGTCACAAGTTTTGTAATTATTGTTAGGTGAGAGTGTGTTTACAATTTCAATTCATCTTAGAAGAGTTTGGCGCCAAATATATGATGACAATCTCTATGACCCTACTTTGATAAGGCGATACTAACTTTTATTAAAATGATCTTTTATTTGCACTTCAATTCAAACACTTGTTTCATGAAACTACACCAAATATATAATACAACGCTTGCAATGTTGTAGTTACTGTAATAAAATTTTGACCGAGATCATCAAATCCCGCCAAATCCAACTTATAAGTTTTCTCTATTGCACAGAAGACAAAGAAAACTAATATCCATACAACCATATCTTAAGTTTTTTCTTTATTTCTTCAGAGGGCAAGATTCCATTTGACAATCGCTATCGCTAAATGGAAAATGTATGGGATTTGACATTTTAGATAGGAGCTTCATCGAGGGCTTATGTCAAATCCCATACATTTTCCTCTCAGCGATAGCGATTATCGAAAGGCATCTTGTCTAGGCCCTCAGATATTGCATCGAAATGCTGCTGCAATAGATTTCAATGCAGCTTAGGAGAATTCGGTGCGAAATATAGGGTAACAGTTCTCATGATGCTATTTTTGTGAGGTGAATAACCACGATAAAATTCTTAAAGTCTTTCACATCACATTTAATTATATTACAACGCTCTTCAGATAATAATAATAATAATAATAATAATATTTATACACTCACACCTATTATCTAGCCCAAAGTAAGCATCATTAAGAGCTTGTGTTATGGATACTAGATAACGGAGAAATAATGATAATAATATGTATATAAATATTAGAAATATACTAAATAAACATATTACCATCCATGACTCGTAAACAAATGTTCGTACTCATCATACAAACATTTGTTCCTACCGGGATTCGAACCCGGGACCTTTTGACCGAGTAGCCTGGGGTACAGACCACTCGGCCAAGCGGTCGTCAGATTGCACGTTGGAAAAATTATCTTCACAATTTTATTTTATAAAACTATCTTAATATCTACAAAACACCTGAACGCATCCAAATGACTAAAAAATTACATTTATATACGTTTGATTTGACAGCAAGCAACACAAATACGGTCTGGCAACTTTCAAGTTTCTAATGTCAATTTTTTAATGTCGCAAAAATTTCAGTCATTATTTTCGTATTTAATTACGTGATTCAAATAGCCTGTAAAAAAATCAAAATTGATCTAAAACGACAGCCGCGTGGTCGCGGTCCGTCCGTTATTTCGGCCGTGGTCGCAAAAATTGTGTGTGCTATCGTGTGCAAAGGCCAGCTTAAATGAATAATGTCGTTGAGGTCGAAAGCCCTTGCTTTAGTGGAGGTGCTGTTGAGGGTGCCTCCTCTGTTTGTGGTGGATGAATTCCTCAAGATCAGTCTGGGTTTGCCGGTGTCGAGCGGCGAGGAAGTGACCGTACTCAGCAACTTGACGGTCGACCACATCGACGTCACGGACGTATACGCTGACTACTATGATGCCAACTTCTACAACGCTTTCTTCTTCACATTCCTCAAGTTCCTTGTCTGCTGCCTAGGTATGTATGCTATTACAAAACCACACCATACTGACATGCGTGTTAATATTGCGAAATTATTTCTCACCAATGTTTTCTCTGTACCTTCAATAGACTTATTTTCTTTACAACCTACCTCTTAAAAATATATCTTGGTTAGAGTATTAGCCTAGTACTAGTAGAGCAGGTAATTACTCATTTTGTTTAAATTATTTAGATGCTTTTTTGTATTTATTCACTACAAAAGAAGACCCTAATCCACTACCACAAAAACACAGTCATGTGGTATTTTTCGATACATTGACCATACTTAAAACTGGTTTTATAATGATGCTGTTTATAAATGTATGACTAAAGTGTCAACATTCAATTAAACCATTATTATTTTGGTCATTATTATATAAAATACACTAGTCACCAATAAAATTGTAAATTTAATGTGATGTGATGATATAGGCCCGTGTTTTAGCATAAAAACTATTTAAAACAGACTAATAACAATGACTGGCTATTTTGAAGTAGGTTATTAAGAATAGTATTTTTCCGTAAATCAATATAATTTAGCAGTATGAAATGATGAGAAATGAAAACCTTATAAAAAACATGGTGACAAAGCATCATGACAAAGCAAAAAACATTATGAATTGTAAATGACATATTGTTCCCAGGGCCTAGACTTTTAGACAAATATAAAAAAAAATTAATGCCAGAATGCAAGTTAAATCTGATAAATAGGATTTATTTTAAATGCCAATACTGTATTATAGTATTTTTATTTTTATCAAAATATCAGTAAAAAAGTATTTTTGTTACTGTCATATTCATCAATATAAAATATTAGTATTCTAATAGGTGAATAGAATCAATTAATAACATCTACTTTGTGGTTGATAAGCAAATTATACTATGTTTATAAAACGAATAACTAACACATTAAATATAATTCTGCAAATTGGATACAAAATACTTAAAAGCATAGGATTGTAAAAGTTTTTATTGTATATATATAATCTATGATTTGTTACTTTGAATCCTTGTCAGCTAGTTATGTTCTTACTCTGTGGAATATCTATTGGATTTGCTTGCTAGGTATTTTTCAAATTAATTTTGTACTATTTGATTGACCACATTTTTTCAAAAGACATTCATTCGACTCGAATGTCAGTCTAATTATGGTAACTCAATTGTGTCTTATTCATAACTCTGAGAGTAGTGATTTTCATTATAAGAATTTTATTACAATACCATAACGACCCATATGTAGGGTCGCCTGGCTAGGTACCACCACCTTTCTTATTTCAGCCGTGAAACAGTTCACTGTGTTTCAGATTGAAGGGAAAGGAAGCCAGTGTAATTACTAAGAATGGACGGCATTTCATCTTAGACCTCAGGATGACAATGCACCTGCAATATCAAGTGCTTTTCCTTGTTATTGCAGGTGTCTATAGGCGGCGGTAACCGCTTACCACCCGGTGGGCCGTCAACTTGTTTGTCATCTAGTTGTATATAAAAAAAAAAACTATTTTAGTTTATTAATATCAAATCAACTCATGGTCACATTACAATCAAACTGTGATCTCATTGCTTTTTGTGAACATCCAATGTCATACATGTGTATGTGAATGTCATTATTGATGTTAATGTTATTGAGAATAGATCGGAACTGTGCTTTAACTACTTTTTTACTACAGTTTGGGCTTTATGTTTTTAAAATCACAGCTCATAAAGTTTCTATTTTTTTAAAGTATCTGTTGAACTTAATTTTTTTCTTTGATATCTCATCATTCCTATGGGGCAATGACTTTATTATAGTGCATCCCTACACTTACCGCTAATTCTGTTGACATAAAATCACATTTACCATATTGTTGTACAGATAATACTCATTACCTTCTTTTCTTATTCTCAGCGCCAACTCCCAATGAAATTTTATAATATCTTTTGTGTTCTTTTTAGTCGCATTTCAAAGCCAGCACCAAATTCTAGATGCTCAAATAAATGTCAAAGATCTCAAAGTGAAGAATAATTTTGATAAGAAATAGGGGGAGCCATTAAATTATCTCAACATGATATGTATAAATTTTTGACCACAATACACTTTTATAATGTTAGCAAACAGAGGCTTATTTAAGATCAAGCTACAAAAGCTATGAGTCAATTTTTATTTGTAGTGTGAAATAAATTGAACTTTGTGCTCTAAAAATTACCGGTATACATACCAATTGTCTGAAAGTCATTAAAAGGTCTAAATCTAAATCTAAGGATAATAATGATAAATAAGAAATAATGATAAAAATATGTATAATAAATATTAGAAATATACCTACTAAATAAACATATAAACATCCATGACTCGTGAACAAATGCTCGTACTCATCATACATTAGCTCCCACCGGGATTTGAACCCTGGTCCCTTGACCGAGTAGCTTGTATAGCAAGGGGTACAGACCACTCGGCCAGCTGGTTGTCCAAATCAACCAACGTGTATCTATATACTTCTTATCAGAGGAAGGTTGCACATCCAAGCTCTTTTGCCATAATCAGTATAATATTTAGGCACATTGTACAGACCGACAGCTCGTCAAGTGTAACAGTTCTTTACACTACGAAAGCCGAATCTATTACGGACGTAGCAAGAGGGTCTCAAGGTCGAACTGTTGCACTTAATGTGGTGTCGTCTTAACATTGAGAAGCTTGACAACATAAGCAAAACATTTGACCTTTTTTTTAATTTTCAGAAGTTTATAACTTTCATTATTCTCTGTTAGGAATTTAGGATTGCAAAGGCTTTATCAAATACTTTGAATTTGTATTTGATTTTTAAGGAATCCTACGATCGTTTCAAAATTGAGCAGGATTTTTGTTAGCGATAGCTTCGCTATACTTTTTATGACAATGGGTGCGTGCAGTGCGATGCGTCATGCGACGTAATATCCAAAGGCTGTCTTCAAAGATTCACAACAAACTTTGCACTCGATCGGCGAAGATTTTGCATATTTTTTTGTAAAAAAAGATCCTTCCCTTAATTTTATTGACTAAGGTCAATGCACCTGACTGGCAAGCATATGCGTTCGCGCACCTTATACGCTGTCGCTGCGTTGGCGCAATATACTATTATTAAATACTACTTGAGAGGTGTCAATGTATCATAATTTTATTTATTTTAAGTCGACTTTTTCGCTTAGACGTGGGTTAGCAAAAAAATAAGGACAATAACACAGTGCTTACTAGTTTCAAAAAATGTAAGTCGATGAAAACGTAAAATTACAACGCACATGACCTACAAAAAGTCTGTATCTGTCTACATCCATCCGAGCCTAACGTGAACTACTCACAGTTAGTAAGGAACTTCCTCTTGCTAGGTAATGTCACAAATTGGCGCGGCCTTTGAATATACCAATTTATTTTTAAAATACAAAACATGACAAACGACTAAACACCACCGATGGGAAATGATAAGAAGAGTCCATATGCGAAGTAAACCCATTATTATTATTAATAAAAATCGCCAAAAAAAACTGGTCACGGATTTGTCTAACCCGGATGGGCCGGGCAGCCTAAACCGCATCGCTTCAGATTTGTTTAAAAAAATAACAAGTATGACCTACCTCTAAATTATTACAAACTTGCTTACGCAATTTAAATTTTTGTTAGTGTAATTAAACAATAAAAATAGAAACAGTGCAATGTCGAGCTTCTAAAATTTTACAAATTTGCCACTGCCAGAAAAGTGGCGCCCACACTGGGATTTTAATCCTTTATGCGCCCTTTTTTTTCACATTTTAATGTTTTCGATACGTTCAAAAGCCTACTATACACGCCTACAATAATGTAACAATTACAAATAAATAAAGAAAACGATGAAAAAAATATACCTATGCTCCAGGCGGGAATCAAACTCGCGTCTCCTGATTTCCGGCCTTTTTTTTCGGGGTCCACCAAAGTCACTTAGACATTCCCAGACATGGCGCTCCCAAGCACGCGGCCGAGCTTAGGGCACATGAAGACGGGCAATCAGCGCCCGTCTCCTCACACCCGACCTCGACCTAGGTCTACGCCGGTGAAGAGTAGCTCTAGCGACCCTCTTCACGCTCCCTCTCCGCTGCCTCCTTCTGCGTGAGCACAGTATCGCAGAAGGAGGCGCCCTGAATACTTTGGGGGGTCTTATCTAATATTAGCATCCAGTAAATAAATGAAGTAGGTGCCAGATGAGTGCAGGCTCCGCAGAGTTTTTATGGGTCCAAGCTCTCTATAGTTCGCATTGTCTCAAACATGACTAAAGAACGATTAACACCTGATGAGAATGACGGAGTGCTGCACACTGTTCTAGCCGCCTCCTCCTTGCCGGCCCTGTGATTTCTTTTCACGCCTCTTTTGGAGGAAACCATGTTACAGAAACAATGAAGGAATGATACGAGTTACAAAATACCTCATCTTACGGTAAATTTCTTGAGGGTAACATTATACATATACAAACAGGCGTACTTTCCTTTTTATGTTAGTCTTTGGGTCGGCATGATGAAGGCTAACTGATATAATTAATCATTGTTTTATTATACGCTTACGTCGATTATGCATAAACAAAATGCATGCAATTTCACGAACACTCCAATTATATTCTTAAACAGTTTAAAAATAATAAAAAGCCATGTCCTGCCGCGGGATATGAACTCGCGTCCATTAACAATATAATTAACTAATTATTCTTAGATTCATAATTTTTATCATCTTATCTACTATTCTAGAATATTCAAGTGTTGAATCTGACGATTTAATTTTATCTTATACTAGCTGTGCCCGCGACTTCGTTCGCGTGGATGTCAGAAAATAACAACAGTGGGGTAGATAGGCTAAGGATTTAAATCATGTTTATAAAACACCTTTACAATTAATGCATCGATTGCCCCGCCCGCGCCCGTCCACCTTGAAAATCATAAATGCTTGCATGATATTTTAAAACTATGATATCTCCTAAGATATTCATTGAAATCAAATGATGTCGAGAAGAATTGTGCTCAAAACTAAATACTTGTGGTGAATAATGTATTTATTTTGATGAGGAATAATATCATGTTTACAAAAACACCTTCGCAGATAGTACATTATTTTTAAAAAAAATTGATTACCAAAAAATGGTTCTAGACTTAGAGAGTCAATTTCAAAGAATCGACATATGCTGTCGCGGACTTTTTTTTAGAACTTTTAAAGGAGAACAATTTCTGCATACATGATTTATACGTAACTTTAACCGTTTACGCAGCGCACGCAACGAAAGCTCTGAAAAGGAATATTTTTCCCCCGTTTTTGCAACACTTTTAATTAATGCTCAGCTCCTATTGGTGGTAGCGTGATGTTATATAGCCTATACCTAGATAAATGGACTATCCAACACAAAAAGAATTTTTCAATTTGAATCAGTAGTTCCTGAGATCAGCGCGTTCAACCAAACAAACAAACAAACTCTTCAGCTATATAATATTAGTATAGAAATGGACTGCTGCCTTACTGTGTCGTCACTCGTCACGTCATTATCATATCATGCCTTGCGACATAGGATTCAATTACCTATCTCGTTTACATAATAATATGATCATCAATTTACATGCTCGCAGTTCCTCCCCAAATCGTGTTTAAAAACTGACTTGGCCGTGTACTATAAGTTCTTTTTTCCATTCAGTTTGATGGCTGTTGTGTTTTGACGTTGCATGAACATAGAGAACTGCTAATAGAGGTCTGTGTATAGCAAAATTAGAAGTGACTGAATGGAAAGCAAACTTTTGACAGACAGATAGACAATATGACATTGTGAGACCATTTATTTAATAATATACATATCACTACATAGTATAAAACAAAGTCGCTATCCGCCGTCTGTCTGTCCCTATGTATGCTTAGATCTTTAAAACTACGCAAAGGATTTTGATGCGGTTTTTTTAATAGATAGAGTGATTCTTAAGGAAGGTTTATGTGTATAATACATGGATAATATTTACATAAGCTTTACACCCGTGCAAAGCCGGGGCGGGTCGCTAGTACTTACATAATTTGTGGAGGCATATTAGTCTGAGCGCTCTGGTTTCGGTTACGAAAACAAAGCAACTTTCGCCATGGTCGGTCCCGGGATGGGTCAATCAAATTTATAATCACGAACTCCTCTGTGCTTCGGTAGGCACGTTAAGCCGTTGGTCCCGGTTGTTACTACAATCACTTTAACCCACGAACCGTTGGGCCAGCGTGGTGGTGTTATGGCCCAAGCTCCTCATGTGTTTCTCCCATGTAGGAAAGCAGTGGGACGTATATATCGGACGTAGTAGCTGATGATGATGATGATGATAAAGTTTGTGATTTTAACGATTCGAAAAGCTTCTTAGGAGCCTACTTGAATAAACGATATTTTTGATTGTGATTTTGCAAAGTTCAATGGTCAACAAAACTTAGACCGGACTATTTTTGCGATCCGTAAATATTCCGGCGCGCACAAACCTGCAATTTGTATTTAATAATATTGGCTTTGACACAGTTACAGCTGTTACCTTGTTAAATACTTTAGCGTATTACAAAACAACCGCTGTTTATTTGGTGCTAAGTGCTAACCAAAATGACAATTTTTATTGTAGGCCCATACTAAATGTACACACACTAATTAACCAGCTTTTGCAAGGGATACTAGATAACGGATAAATATTCATTATTAAAGTATTAGTAATATAATATTAATAATATTCTTACATTCGCACCGGTTATCTAGCCCAAAGAGAGAAAAACATACGTAAAATAATAGATAATAATATTATGTCTAAGTAAGTATAAATGTTAGAAATATAATAAAAAAATATACAAACATCTATGACTCGTAAACAAATGTTCGTACTCATCATACAAACATCCGCCTCTACTGGGTTCGAACCCGGGACCACTGCACGCTGGCTTATTAGAAAGGGCTACTGACTACTCGACCGGAAGACCTTTTTTATAATCGTTGCACATTATAAAAACAATGCATAGTAGCTTATTTATTTATTTGTGACTATAGATTCATAATAGGTACAGTCGGAATTAGAATCATCTGATATCTCAGAGTGATCAAAAATTTTGCGCTGTTTCAGAATTCAAAAGCAATTCTAACACCACAATGATGAATCGAATGTTGTTTCATTGTAGCATCACTTAAATCTGTAACTAAGAATCATAGTTCTTTTTAACCGACTTCAAAAACGAGGAGGTTCTCAATTCGGCCGGTATGTTTTTTTTTTTTTTTTTTTATTCTATGTATGTACACCGATTACGCCGAGATTACTGATCCGATTTACGTGATTCTTTTTTTGTTCGATGCGGAATAGCTGCCATTTGGTCCCATAAAAATTTTTTCAAAAACAGTTGGGTACTTTAGTTTTAAATATAAAAAAACTGAAATTATGAAGTCGTCTACATATCCGTAATTGCGAATTTTTGCTTTTCCAATGACTTTTTAGTGAAACGATACGATAGTAGGAAACAATATAAGTTGACGGTCACCCATCTAGCTTTGAACGTAGAAAGTTATCACTAAAAATTGTGAAAAAAAAATTTTAAACAAAAATTAAAACCGACTTCAAAAAACTGAAAAGGATAAAATAATTAAATTTAAGTAGGTATTCATCCCCTAGAAACATATTTTGGAGTTGGTGCTAAGTGCTTCACTTTCTATTGTTTTTGGAAACCACTTAGCACCAACTCCAAAAATATGTTTCTAGGGGATGAATACCTACTTAAATTTAATTATTTTATCCTTTTCAGTTTTTTGAAGTCGGCTTATATTTTGTTTTTGAGCACTCTGAAAGCTCAGGTATATTTTTTTTGTTGACCGTACCTTCAGCAAAAAAGTACTAAAGTGGAACTCGCGTAACATGCAGCTTGATTACTACAATAGTACCCAAAAAACAACTTGAAATTAACATTATAAAGTATCCAGATATTTAATATCTGACAGGGTCGACTTTATTTGGGTCAATTAAATTCGCTTACAGCCAACCGTCTTGGATAGGCTCGACCATAAGATCAAAGGGCCTAGACAAGATGCCTATCGCCTTTTGTTGATAGTTATCGCTATCACTAAGCGAATGGGAATTGACATAAGCCGTCGAACGTCTTCGGTCGCAGATGTTATGACATTATGGGGCTAAATGGAAAATGTATGGGATATGTATGCAAAGGAGTTAGGGACACAAACAGCACAAGAAATAATATAACAATAATACTACTGCGGTGAATCAGGAAGTTTTTTTTAACATAAATATTCATACCACATACAGGAACTATATCTTTGAATGTCGTATTCATAAAATAGTAAACATATTTTGTAGTAGAGGTGCGCCTAATATACAGTCGACAGCACATCAAGCTTAACAGTTTGAACTTGAGACTGCCCTTACTACGTTCGGCTTTCGTAGTGCAACTTTTTTTTATATATATTGTATAGGCTCGCACTTGACCACAATCTCACCTGATGTTAAGTGACGATGTGGTCGACGATGTTACCTGCTCACCTAGAAATTTCCTATTCACTCTAGCCTTGAAGAGCTCCAAGTTGTATCGCTCGGGGAAAACCTCACGAGGCAGGGAATTCCATTCCCTTGCTGTTCGCATTATAAAAGTGTTGGCGAAGCGTTTTGTGCGGATAAGGCAACTGTTACACTTGATGTGCTGTCGTGTGTATTTGCAGATTATCGTTTTACTGTGACTCGTAGCCTTTATTTAGAATTTTAGCTAGCTTTTGCCCGCGGCTCCGCCCGCGTAGATGTCGGTTATCGCTCCAAAAAGTATCCCATGCTCTTCCCAGCGTGTCAAACTGTCTCCATATCAAATTTCATCTAAATTAGTTCTGTTGTTTAGGCGTGAAAGCGTAACAAACAAACAAACTCACTATGCATTATAATAATTATTAGGATTACTTAATATGACACAAAGATAAAAATAAAAATCTTATAACTGTTTCTATAATCGTTTGACATTTTTTGAAATTAAATAATCAACAATTTGGCAATGAAATGACCGTAAAGATGTTTACAAATCTGTATAATTAATTATACAGCTTTTAGATTTAGTCAAATATTTTTTTAAGTCTCATAATTCGATACATAAATAATAAGTAGTCAAAAATTATAAATGATTTACTGTCGGTCTTCGGAGGAGCTTGGTGGCGTAGTGTTTTGAGCGCTCTAGTTTTGATTACGAAAACAAAGCAACTTTCGCCATGGTCGATCCAGGGATGGGTCAACAAAAATTTCTAATCTCGAGCTCCTCCGTGCTTCGGAAGGCACGTTCAGCCGTTGGTCCTAGTTGTTGTTGCAACCGCTCTAACCCACCAACCCGCAGTGGGCCAGCGTGGTGGTGTTATGGCCCAAACTCCTCGAGTGTTTCTCCCATGTAGGAAGGCCTGTGCCCAGCAGTGGGACGTTTATAGGCTGGTAATGATGATTGTCGTTCTTGAAAAGTGGTCAGCTCCACTGTATACTGTATAGCAGTAGACCAGCGGGCTTGGATCCCGATAAGGGTAGAATTAAAATTATATGGTTTGTCTCCTACTTAATCATTCGTGGAGAGAAATTTTGTTCACGGAGCGTAGGTACTACGGGTACTGGATTAAAATTTTCAACGAAATCCTTTTGGCAATAACTTTTATACGTTTCACAACAACAAAATAATTTGAAACCCACATAGAGTTGTCCGAAAATGTGATCGTTGTTGTTTGGTTAAGGCTTAGCCTCACCGAAAGCGGGGATCGGCGTAAAATTCGTCGCGTGTTGATCACGTTTTCTTACCATACGAATTACTATGGCAATGTATGGAAGCCGCCACACAGCGCGCAAGCTGGCGTGACCCCCGCGCCCAGATTCACGCGGCGGTTTCTCGTTTCTGTGTGGCGTCTTCCATATATAATAATAATAATAAATCATTTTATTTGTCTTCAAATACACTGAAAGTATACAATAATTAATCACAGTATTTCAGGAACAATTTACTTAAAGACAAAACGGCTTATGGCTCAGTGAAAATGAAAATGAAATTGAAAATATCTTTATACAATTAGGCCCCCCAAGAAGCACTTTCGAATCGTCAACAAAAAAACCCTGCCTATCACATAAAAATAATATTAACTAACTAACAATTTCATAATGTTTGTCTCTCTGTCTTATCTGGATCTACGTAAGCTAAGAATGTTATAATGTCAGTCTGTCTATCGGTCTGTCTGTCGGTCCGTCTGTCCGTCCGTCTGTCCGTCAGTCAGTCTGTCTGTCTGTCTGTCCGTCAGTCAGTCTGTCTGTCCGTCAGTCTGTCTGAATTTACTCCGGTTCCAAAAGTTGAACTACCGAGAAGATTCCGGCAACAAACTCGTGTAGTCACTCTTTTCAATTATTAAGTTACAATGTTTAATTACACAGTAATAGTATTTAGCAGCGCAGTGTCGCACAGAGTATAAAAAAGGTATATTAACGTACCAATAAGTACCTAATGACAAGAATATTTACTGTATTTAAAGGCTGTCCGACAATGCACCATCACAATATAGGTATTACAATACACAAAGGTCAACAATTAATATACAAAGACCTAATAAAGCTAAACATCTTTCATTAATTTTAAACACTTGTCGGACCACGTCATTACAATAATAATTGTATTGTTTTATATATAATATCCTATAATGCCATATACCTCAAAAATCTCTCAAAAATGATACTATCGATGAATATGTAGGTAAATTATTACAAAATCAAGGAAGCTTAGAGATGACCATTTCCACTAGTGGCACCTGTTCACAAGTATGACGCATGTGCCAGCCATCGCTCCGCTCAACCATATTATAGGGAACGGAGCGGAGGAGTGGTTGCAAAGAGCCCACAAGGCCACAACCTCTGTTATTCTGCCATAACCTTTTACCAGAATATGTAATATAAAACGACATCGAGTAGGAAATAACAAAAATAAAATACAGGTAGGTACACTGCTTCCAATCAGCTCCAATATGTATTGTCATAGTAATTCATAATTACCACGTTAACAACACATTATCAATACGCGACGTGAATTTCACGCCCAGCCCTGGGCCTCGATCGCGCTAGTTTCAACGTATTCACCAAAACCGTTACGTTGCGCACAATTTGTGTTGCGCGAAACATTTGAACGGCCACCAATTAGCTTTGTTACCGAAACATACGTTGTTATCTTCGATTTTATTTATATTACATATTTACTTAGTAGATGTTACATAAATAAATAGAATAAAAACTTTCTAAATTGTCTAAATATACTATAGAACAGTTTTTGACAGCAGCTATTTAGATACAAAGTCGTTGCTATAGGAACCATTTATAGCAACATATTTACCGCTGTCGGAAGAACGAGGAGAAACTTTTGTTAGCGTTACAAACTTTTGGAAAAAAACTTCAAAAATGTTGTTGGATAGTGGAAAATACACGGTCCTATAAATAGTGGTTCCCATAGTAACGTGTTTACTAATGTAAAATACTGTCAAAAAGCTTTACACAAATTTTGCTGAACGAAACGTTTTTGGCTTTGCTTTGATTGTAAATTAGCGCGATTGGGGCCCTGCTTTCGGTGTGGCGAAGCCTTTAATACCGTGAAGGTAACATTGGTATGATCTACAATTTGGCAACACCGGAACATGAAATTGTTATCAAGGCTGTCACTGGCCGCGATTCTAGACACAGACTTAATCAGAATTTAAATACAGTCTGTCTTTATAAAGAAGATCTATTGTATAAAAAAGCGGGTTGACTGACTCGTCAAGGAAAAAAAATCCTTTTGTGACGTAGTTACTCAGTGAGAAAGGATTTTCAAAATCTACCCTTATAGGAGTGAAACGAGGGGGCAAAGTTTGTTCGTAGGCAAAAATCTTTATCTATAATATGATTTAATACTCCATCAATAAAATCAAACAATAAAATAAAACAATGAAATATGAGTTATGTTTCAGGATTTGTCAAATTTCATCCTCTATAGGTGTAAAATAGGGGATTACATTTTTTTGCATGAAGATAGATCCTTACAAAGATTTGCGCGATAAACTACATGAAGCGGGCGGAGCCGCGGGCGACCTCTAGTCCCACTCTTTAGGATAACAATAGCAATTACTGCAACAGATGAACAGACAAAAGCAGTTTAGATAGCTTTTATAGAAGCAGGAATTTTGGGCAGAAATTTTAATAAGTAGGTGTTTCAAAACCAACAATATTAATTAATTATCATTATCACGTTCAGGTTCCTTTCCTAATGTAATGTAGTTTTAATGTAACAAAGTAACGGTAATTTTAAGTCAACTGTCCTTTCTGAATTCATATTGAGGGAATGAGACGTACTCATTTTTAGTTAATTTAAATGGCTTAATTAAATTTAACGAGGCAATCACTGGTTTGAGCGCTCCGGTTCTGATTGACAAAGAAATTGTCGCCATGGTTGATTGCGGATGGTCAATCAAAAATTTGTAAACTCTCGTGGTTCGGAAGGTCTGTTACGCTACCGCCGTTGGATCCGCTTGTTACTGCAACCGCTTTAACCCACCAACCCGCATTGGGCCAGCGTGGTGGTGGTATGGCCCAAACTCCTCATGTGTTTCTCCCATCTTGGAAGGCTTGTGCCCAGTAATGGAATATCTATCTGGGTTAATGATGATGAATTGAAATTAATACGTAATCAAAATATACTTTAGATACACACGACAGCACATCAACTGTAACAGTTGTACTACGAAAGCCGCCTCTATTACGAACGCAGAAAGGGCGGTCGCAAGGTCAAACTGTTACGATTGATGTGCTGCCGACTGTACTTTAATTCGGAAAGGTAACATTAATTTCACAATTTTCCACATTTCTGGTTTAATAACACCTTTGCTTATTTGTAAATTATCATTAGGTACTTATTAGTCTGTTGATCACCATCACAAATTTCTAGTTTTCTTGTCTGCCAAATGATGTAGTAAATCTACCGTTATAACTCGAATGAACTCTGTTTTGAATTACAAATTACAATACAATCACTACAAAAAATTAAGGTGAACCAATGGTGGCAAAATTCGCACCTCTCTAAAAAAATGACATAGGTCGCTGAAAGATCTTACGGATCTGAAAATTTTTTAGATCAGATTTACGTTATTTCATGAAAAAACAAAATATTGTTTATAGGCCACATCTTTGTGACTTTCAAATCGTCAAAAAACATCTTTTATAACTATCACAAAAAAAATATTAACTAACAACAACGTCATAGTGTCTGTCTGTCATGTCTGAATTTACGTTAACTAACAATGTCATAAAGTCTGTCTGTCTGTCGTGTCTGAATTTACACCGGTTCCAAAAGTTGAACCACCGAGAAGATTCCGCAACAAACTCGTGTAGTCACTCTTTACATTATTATCTAGACACGTGTAAAACAAAAACACGGTCAAAGGATTTTGCTTCGGTACTTACATATTATTTTCGAAGAGAACTCTTAAAAATAAGAAATTTATGATTATTGGTATATGAGACTTTGTATTCCATAGGAAATCACTTTGAATAGTAGATGTCATTAATATTCAGAATCGTGTAGAGGCGGTTTTTTTTTTAATCCTTATTTAAGTAGTTAAACCTACCTCTTCTTTACACTGTTCTATTCCTTCCTACCTCTCCATCCTACCTTAAAAATTGTTTTTCCCTTCGTTCCTCTTCTTTAGTTCGTCCTTTGCGTTCTTGTTTTAATCTCACTTTGGATATTCCTGCTCACTCCACTGATTTCCTTTCCTATTCCTTTTCCGTACATGCTGTTCGGTTATGGAATTCTCTACCAGAGTGCATCAGGGGAGCTCGCACATTGGATTCTTTTAAGCATCAAGTTAAAAGTCATTTCTTACATTTAACTCAATAGCTGTGTATTTTATTGCATAATATGTAAGTATCTTTAATTCGTATATTGTATTGTGTGTTTAACTTTCATTATGTACCTACAAACATATATATTTTATTTATTCCTTCTATTTCTTGCACCCTTCTGTATTCTCCCTCTTCATAATATGTATATCACCTTAGGTTGCCTGGAAGAAATTGCTTTTTAGCAATAAGGTCGCCCAATTGTACTTTTTTTTTTTTTTTTTTTTGTGTTTTCTAATTTGTATGATGAATTTCTCTTGTGTGCAATAAAGAATATTTATTATTATTATTATTATTATTATTTTTTAATCGAATAATTTGCGTATTTCCGCTTACTTTACACGCGCGCTCGCGTTTTGTCTTTTTTCCTCCCGCTGAGTCTGTCATATCTCTATCCCTATCTGCCTTGGCCTCATCAGTTCAATATTCGACTTTAATTAATGTTCTAAAAAGCATTTCGGCTACCCAGTTTATTCAATTTTAATATTAACTATCCTTTATCTATCCAAATTGAGAGATAGAGATTTAGATGCAGTAAGCATTGGAAACAGCACATAAGAACTAAAATCTGAGTGAGTAAATTTATATTCATTAATTTATAGGCCACCATTTCTATGTTGCTCGCTGTGCCCCAGTGTGAAGGGAAAGGTAGCCAGTGTACCATTGAGCGTGGGAGACTAATAACGTCTTTTTTCAGAATATACCGTCGAAAATCACCAGCCTTTAATAAGTCTCACTGCTGGGCACAGGGCTTCCTTCATGGGAGAAACGCATGACGAATTTGGGCCATCAAAATCCTCATGTGTTTATCCCAATGCGGGTTATTGGGTTAAAGCGGTTTCAGTTACAACCGGGACCAACGGCTTAACGTGTCTTCCGAAGCACGGAGGAGGTCGAGATTTGAAATTTTGTTTGATCCATCCTGGGATCGACCATGGCGAATGCTTTGTTTTCGTAATTGAAAGCGATCGCTCAAACCACTACGCTTCTGTGGGCCTAGACAAGATGCCATTTGACTATCGCTATCGCTAAATGGAAAATGTAGGTATGGGATTTGACATTTTCGATGGAAAGTCAATCGAGGGCTAATGTCCTAATGTCCTATACATTTCCTGTCTAAGCCCTCTGAGCTCCTCGTTACGTATATCACAAACGATTAAATTGAACCAAACCTGCACTGTCCGCAAACGGTCAGGAGTAACCTTGCCGGTAACAAGCTGTCCAGTCAAACTGGTATACATTACTTCACTTCCTACACCGGCTGCAGATTACTTCTATATTTAGACGTTTAGTTTGATATTACTACAAGCAAGTAAGGATTGGGTTTGAATGGTGGCCAATGCCCTTTTCGCTCGTTTTTTTGGGCTCCAAATCCAGACGCAAAGGAAAATTACACTGATCGACGTTTTTAAACAGAATAACGTTTCGATGCCAGTGTATAATGTGAAACCAATTAAACTTTTTAAAAATAGTTGCATTGACAACCTGGAAGAACAGTTTAGTAAACATGCCTTCGAGCCGGGCCTTCGGAATTCTGAAGCACTTAGGCACTGGAAATAACAATTTTTTACTTGCCCGTCTAGAAACAACCACGAAAACACTAGAAACTTTGCCTAGTCTTCTAGCAAAGTTTTCACCTCAAAAAGAAAAATCTAAAATTTGCAGATAAGTATCGTTTACATTTATCTCCGTTATTGGCCCGCCGTTGCTCACGGAACATTTTAAAATCTTGCGCAAAAAAATAAATTACACATACATTAAGTGTAACGGCAAACGGTTGCACTACGAAAGACCTGATCATCATCACAAACCACGCCTTACTGCTGGCACAGGCCTTCCTACATCGGAGAAACACATGAGAAGTTTGGGCCACAACACCACCGCGCTGGCTCAGTATGGTTTGGTAGGCTAAAGCGGTTGCAGTAACAAGCGTTATCAACCTCTTAACGTGTCTTTCGAAGCACTAAGGAGCTCGAGATTACTCCATCCCGGGATCGACCATGGCGAAAGTTGCTTTGTCAGCTCAAATGTTAATGTTTCTCAATGGGCTCCGTCTGTGGTTTAATATTCTTCCATTACTGCACTGCAATTATTATTTTTTGATAAAATTTATTAGTTGAAAATGAGGGCCAATTTAGAGCTTCTAGATTTTTTTTATACAACTAGATGACAAACAAGCTGACAGCCCACCTGGTGGTAAACGGTTACCGCCGCCTATAGACACCTGAAATAACAAGGAAAAATCACTTAAGATGTGTATGTATGTAGATTTCAATGTTTAGGTTTGTTGTAATTATTGTCTATTATTTAAAAATTTATCTAATATCTCTAAATGATTACTAATAGTATATTGTAATCAATTCGTCTAATGTATTTAAATATGCGTGGGTAACGCGATCAGCTGATACGGCTGGCAGAGTTAGTATTTATTTAATTAGCGACCACACACACACAAACCATTCCTTATCGTGTTAGTAGCTATACAGACACGAAAATAAATTATTGAGTATTGAAGTAGCTTCAGCCACATCTTCACACTCTTGCTTTATGCTGAGATATCTGATCTGACTGACCTTCATTTTGAGAAGGAGTTCTCTAAATTCAGAACCACCAGAAAAAGTTTATCAAAGATTTTTCAGATTAGAAAGTGTATAAACTTTAAATACACTAACAGTACAATAAAGTACTGACACGATGATGTAATTGACATTGATAAAAATCTTTGTGGCTTACAGTGCAGAAATAAACAGATATTTCGCCATAGCCACTTGCTTAAGGAGTTGAGGCCATAATACTTGATCTATTGGAAGACGCGAACTTATGTGTGAATAAAATAAATAATCTTTACAATATGTATGGTTCCAATGAATTTTCCATCTAACTTAATTGAATAACCATAGATTTAAGTAATAGCAGTCAGGTTGGAAGTGTGAAAGATCCGCAATCCAAAATACAAGGAAAAACGTTATTGACAAATCGACGAGTTCATATCATATCATAATATTTCTTTAGAGTCTATTAAGACCACGAGAAAAACAAAAGGGAACGCAATTACTTGAGAACAAATAGGCAATAGACAACAAAACTATAGGCAGGCAATCGGCACTATTCGGCACCAACATGTCTATATCCACCCCGCTAATCTCAAGGCCAGAATGAGCACGTGCCAGATTAGAATTCGGTAAATGTCTGACTAAGTGACGAACCTACTGCTTTGTAATTGATATACATTTTATTATACCTCGATAATAAATTGTTTATTAATCTTATGACGAATTGTGGATGCTGATTCGGTAACTGAGGTCTGGAACTGTGGAATTCGAGTCTCAAAAATTATAGGTTGCTAAGTACTGCTTTGTTTAAAAAATTGATGTGTTTTATCACGATCATTGATTGTCTAACACGAATATAACCTAATTCATCCCATAAATCATTGTAATATCTTACAGTCTATAAAAGAAAAGATCATTTAAATTTTTAGATAGGTACATATTTGGTTTTGTATGCGTACTCCGTATTAATTACCACAGGCACAGAATTTTACAGCAATAGAAATAAGAAAGCTCAAGGGAACCCTTAATGGCAATTAGTTCCACTATGTCCTTAATCTAAGGATCGTTCTTGTTCTCTTCCTATAATAATTCTTAAGGTTTCCAACATAAAGAAAAATTAAAAAAAAGAGGTCAAGAATATTGTAAAAATAATAAGAAAATCATATATTATTTAATATACATAATGACTTTACCTAAATTGTTAACAAAAAACGAAATCTTTGTTGTAGTATTTTGACCCAGCAGTCAGCAGAGAAGTAACGGAATCTCAGTTTATTGACCTACAAGGACTTTAAAACCACGTCCTTGCATGGTATTCAAAAAAATACTTAAGGATTATTAATTCGCTGTTAAATAAAGAATCTTGAGTTATAAATAACAAGTCATGTTTACCTAAAATAAATCTATCTGAAATCCAGAGAAGTAGGTAATTTTTTTTACTACTCACGTAGAAATTTCGACATTTATTTGTATGTGGTATTTGTTGTTTATTTGTATATATCAACCGATAAAAGTTGCGTAAATAATGTAAAAAATTGAGCATAAATTCCGCTTGATAAGCGATTATCCCTCATTTCAATCTTTTGTTCGCAATCTTGCAATATCAGAATCTGCCTACAGCAAAAACTAGGCTGAATTTTATATAAGAAAGTACTATATTATTTGTCTTCGCATGTAATGTAAGTTACTCGTGTTACGCCAATTCTACAGTTTAATGAACTCTTTTGTTTTGGTTGAATTTATGAATATTCTGAGAACTAATCAAATCAGTTGTTATTGTTCAGTAGTCGTTAAGATTGAAATTGTCAATCGAATAATGAAATTTTAACTGTAAAATTTTATGCGCGAAGGCTCTTTAGTTTAGACGTATTGTCTTCGAAAGTGACAGTATCGAAAATTCGACTAGTGACTTCTTCTGTTCTTATTTTTCCTTGCTTTCTACCATGATTCTGCTTTCATTGTACAAATTCAATGGTGTAAAATTATAGTCACATTCTACTACTGCTAAGTGGATTTCGCTCTCCGTTGACTTACCACAGAAATGCTCAAGTTGTTCGTTTCGTTTCCTGTTAATTATGCAGATTAATCAAACCTCTTCCTCCCTATTGCCTTTTAAGAGTTATTCTCTACACTGCTTACTTAGGATGAGCATAACGGTCTTTCGTTAGTATAGATTTTGTTTTAGTTTCTAATCTATTTAAGTCGGTTGGTATCCATTTAATTATTCCGAAAGAGTAAGTGAGAATTGGTGTCACAAATCTATTTATGGCTTTAAAAGATTTCTTGAATATAATTGTCTTTTACAAATTTAATTGAGCCTTCTCATACACCGCTACTTTTTAATTAGTACAAAAACTTTAAAGGCTAATTAGGAATGCCCTTGTTATCAAATATATGAAAGATTTTTTTTTAATATTTATACATAACAAAGTTATTACTTATCATTTGTTTTTTCCAAAATGACGCTAAATTTGTGGACGTAATTTATTACCCATTCATAACAAAAATGCATTTATCATATTCTCTCGCTCTAGCGCACCCACTATTCGCGGGAAGGGGCTGGCAGGTTTACCAATTATTGTATTTTTTGTGGACAATTTAGAAATTTTGATTTTATTACTTTTGACTATGTACCTATATGTGATCAGTAACGACTACTGAGACCCCCAATTTATTTTGTACTAATTAAAAAATAGCGTTGTATATTGTGTAGTTAATTTTGATTTTGTTTGTGTATGATTTATATGTTTTGACTGTTGGATTCCTTGACTTTCAAAATGAGTATCTCAAGTTCTTCGTTATTATTATTATTAAGAAAAAATTCTTCAAACCTAAAGAACAGAACAATCCTAGCACAAATTTCAAGATCCACTTACTAATATACCTACATACACATCCTTCACCGACAAACTCAATGTCAACACACGACCTTTAGGTAACAACTGATGTTAATCATTCACTGAAGTTTGAATAAATAATTTGATTCCACACATGTGTATGTATTCTTAAAAATAGACTACATATTTGTAACGATCATTCAACTATAGGATTTTTTATTATGTATAATTGCTGTTACGAACAAAAACCTCTTAAGGTTCCATAAAAACTACTACCACGTTAAAGGCAAAGTTCTTTATTGCTTTCATGTGTGAGTAAACGGTTTTAATAAGTAAAATTTTTACTAAAAGTTTATCTTAACCGAAATCGTGACCGGAAAATCTGAATCTACCGTGATCGGTCGCGCTGCTCATCAAACGTAAATTAACAGAGTTTGTAATAATATTGATCAAGTCAAGTGCTATGCAGTGCGGAGTTCCAGCTCTGTTTCTAAGAAATAAAGCCTCTAAAAAAGTACCCCGGTCGAAATAAACTGACCTTGTGGAAATACAAAGTCAAGGATAATACTGAAGACAGACATAGTATTGACAAAACAGATGAAATATGTAATGGCTAAATCTCTGTCGATAAATATTTTAACAATGAAAAAACCGGCCAAGTGCGGGTCGGGCTCGCGCGCGAAGGGTTCCGTACCATTATCTATAAACAAACGTCTACCTGTTGCCGTTATCAATATCGAGCAAAAACAAGCAAAAAATTCACGTTTGTTGTATGAGAACCCCCTTAAATATTTATTTTATTCTGTTTATTAGTATTTTTTGTTATAGCGGCAACAGAAATACATCATCTGTGAAAATTTCAACTGTCTAACTTTCACGGTCTCAGGATTACAATACAACGCATTTGCAATACCAAGTGATATTTTCCGTGTTATTGTAGGTGTCTATAGGCGGCGGTTACCACCACTCACCATCAGATGGGCCGTCAGCTTGTTTGTCATCTAATTGTATCAAAAAATCAAATCTTCTATTTTTATTATTTATATGTATATTCTTAATGGGGTGGCTTTTGGCTTTCATCTCACCTTGTGGTATGTGATGAAGGCTAAAGATGGAAGCGAGCTACACCCGGATCCCTCACCCACAGAGGAACTGGCTATCTTACCTCATAATCAACTCTAACTACCGGAACACAACATTGCTGTTAACATTGTTGTTATAACGGCAGACTTAGGTAAGTAGCTAGCCGGGAGGACTTAGAAAAGCCCTACCAACAACCAAACCGAGCAGATAATTCTGCCCACACTTGAATTGAACCCCGGACTTCTAGATTTAAGGTTGGTTGTCTCAATCACGAGACCACAGAGGCGGTAATTTAAACCGAGTTTTAAAAAAGTGGTCTAAATTTTTGAGAAATATATAATTATGTTAGCAACGTTAACACATTTATCTTCGTCCAATGTAGATCTCTTTTTAACCGACTTCAAAAAAAGGAGGAGGTTATCAATTCGTCTGTATGTTATTTTTATGTTTGTTACCTCAGAACTTTTGACTGAGTGAACCGATATTGATGATTCTTTTATTTGGTCCCATAAAATTTTTTTGGAAATCCATTGGGTAGTTTGGTTTTTAAATAAAAAAAACTGGAAAATTTAAGTCGTCTACATATGCGAAGTTGCGGATATTTGCTTTCCTAAGAATTTTTAGTGAAACGATACGATAGTAGAAAACAATATAAGCTCACGGTCACCCATCTAGCTTTGACCTTCAAAAGTTATCACTAAAAACTGGGAAAAAAAAATTAAACAAAAAATAAAACCGACTCCAAAAAACTGAAAAGGATAAAATAATTAAATTGTTTACAGAAACCATAGATAGTGAAGCACCGACTCCAAAAATATGTTCCTAGGGGATGAGTGCCTGCTTACTAAAATTTAATTATTTTATCCTTTTCAGTTTTTTGGAGTCGGTTTTATTTTTTGTTTAAATTTTTTTTGTTAATTCTTTTTTTATTCGAACAAGTATACTACCAGATAAGTCTCATATTTTCTAAATTGTCTTTTACGTAACGTGCTTGTGCGTTATTTTTGTCTTTTTTCCTCGCCCCGAAAAGTCATATCTCTATGTCTCTAACAACTCTCAAAAACCTTAAGATGAACTCTCAAAAAATTTTATACTCAAAAAATCTACATCTAAACGTATCGCCATTGTTTTTTTCGTACTAACCGTCAGTTTTATAGTTTCGAGATTAAGCCTAATTGTTTTGTGAGTAATGCTAATGCCGGAGTCATTGTTCTGTTAATAAATAAAGTTTGAGCAAGGACTTAGACTGACTTATTACCTAGCAAGAATTCAATTGAAATGCTTATTTTCCTAATTGGCATTAGCATACGTATTTTATAGCAACTGAAATGTTCAGAATTTACTTCGATTGATCTATCCTGTAAAAGACATATAAGTAAGACAAGTTATACTTATTGTGATTCTCTCTTTATTTTCAGGATGCATGTCAGCGCTATGCATATTCGTGTTATACACGAAGCACCTCATCATAGTGTACCTGTACCTGATTTCCGTGGGCATCGTGTTCGTGTCCTACTGGACCAATGTGTCTGCCGTAAAGCAGATCCACCTTACCCAACCCGCGGGCGATCTGCCCGCTGCCAGCGTGCTCGAGGACATCCTCAACCTCAACATGAAGAACCTTCTCGACCTAGACGGCCCCGGCGTACTAGTCATGCAAAACTTCGCCATACAATTAGTTCTAGCCGTGCTATTTAGAAATGTACATTTAGGTCCACGACACTCAACAATCCAAAAACTACTCCCGATCAGCTTCATGGCTCCATCCTTTCTAGCGATGCTCCCCGTCCCACCAAATCTTCTACATCACTCACCTGTGTTTTCTACCCTTTTACCTCTCTGCCTTGTCAAATATGTCCTCTGGTCATCTGCCTACAACGTCATACAAGTAATCTACGCCGGCTACCAACACGGCCGCCTCTTCGTCAGCAACTATGGACTATCAGCCTTAGTTGAAACAGAATGGATGAGGCTAAACATCCCCTGCGTATTAAGAGTATTCTGGGTGATGCGAGTCGCCGAACACGCGATACTTCTGCTGATGGACAGCTACGATGACGATTCGGAAGATGGTCTCAAAGTATCCACTTTACTGGCCGTTCAGTCCCTTGCGTCTATGGCCAAGTCACTTCTAGTAACGGGATGTGAAACGATTACAGCAGTTCTAGGCATGACTTCAGTGATTTCATTCTTCTGTCACTACATTGGCAACTTCTTCCAATGGATCCTTCTGACGGACGAGGAGGAGGATAAAAGTATAGGAGCCGTGTCTGCAATCCTATTTTATATACTCGCACTACAAACTGGCCTCACGTCACTAAACCCAGAGAAAAGATTTGTGCGCCTGTGTAGAAACTTTTGCTTACTATTCACTGCGCTTCTACACTTTTTGCACAATATCGTCAATCCTATGCTCATGTCGCTGAGCGCCTCGCACAACCCCAGCACGCATAGACACGTGAGAGCGCTTGGTGTCTGCGCTTTCCTGATAATATTCCCAATATCGCTGCTGGTGTATCTGTGGTCGCAGCACACTATTTCCACTTGGCTGCTCGCCGTCAGTGCATTCAGCATAGAGGTTATAGTAAAAGTGGTCGTAAGCTTAATGATTTACTCGCTGTTCCTGATCGACGCGTACCGAAGCACATTCTGGGAGCAGCTCGACGACTACGTGTACTACATAAGAGCCTTCGGGAACACAATAGAATTCTGTTTCGGAATTTTTCTGTTCTTCAATGGCGCGTGGATTTTGTTGTTCGAATCTGGGGGAGCCATCCGCGCTGTCATGATGTGTATACACGCGTACTTCAACATTTGGTGTGAAGCACGGGCCGGTTGGTCAGTGTTCATGAAGCGGCGGACGGCTGTGAACAAAATCAACTCGCTCAGGGAAGCTTCGGTCGACCAACTCGACCGTTTGGACGACGTATGCGCCATTTGCTACCAAGAAATGCACTCAGCCAAGATTACGAGATGCAACCACTACTTTCACGGCGTATGCTTACGGAAATGGCTTTACGTTCAAGACAGGTGTCCGTTGTGTCACGACATATTGTACAAAATAGATAACGATGTGAACAAAGATAACAATTCGGAAGCCGGCAACGAAGAAAACAGCAATAACCAGAATCTTCTCCTAGAGGAAGAACCTGATCTCTTACTAGGCGAGGGCGTCAGATGACTGCTCGACGAGGACATATACCACTTAGATTGAACCAGTGTCTGGCTCTTGAGTGGTATTCATTATTTTGTATAGTAAGTTATTGTTTTTTTGTATGGTAATATAAATTAAATAAATCGTGAACCTGTGATTAGAGTGGAAGCTTACATTGTGTCTCGCGTGTGCAGCGCTATATGGCGACAGACGCTCAGTTGGTTTTGTGAAATTCTGTGAGTGCATGTAATTTAAATAATAAAAAAAACCAATACACGAAATTGTTTAAAGTGAAATAATTAAAAACAAAGCTATTTGTAAATAGATAAGGTATTTAAAAATAGCTTTTAATATAATTGATTGTAACTCGGAGGATAAAAATTATAAAAATAGTAATTTTCTCATGATAAAACTGTAAATAAACTATTATTTTAGCAGTAATGGCATGTGTTATTTATAAAATACAATCGATGGCATTTCAATAGTAATTATTGAAGAACTAAAGTGTGACAAAAAAGTAGAAATAAAAGCCTGGAGTCGCTTTTTGCGGCAATACTGACCGTACAAAACAAAAACGATCATCGTCGTGTTCACCTGTCAAATCCATATCGTCGGTGTGCGTGCAAGACCGCGTAAGAGCAGTTTGCAATACAAAAGTCGCAAAATTGAAATATCGCGCCAGCGGGCTCTTAGCGCTGATTCGCTTATACTAGATTCTCATTAAGCAACACCCAGAGACATCCCAAACAAGCTCAGTCAAAGAAATGTGTAGAAATATCCAAGATATTATCTTTTTTCTTCCATTCTGTGAAATAAACAACAAGCGCATACGCGATATTGCAAACTGCTCTTACGCGGTCTTGCACGCCCACCGACGATATATAAAAAGTGGTTTACAATAATTCACAACAGGCGCTGCTGCCGTTATTATACAATTTGACAGTTATCACGACGATGAATATTTTCGTTTCATCACTCGCAAATATTACTCTTGATATTGATTGGTTGTAACTGTCCCAAGGGTATAGAAAGGACGATGTAAGTTAAATAAACAAGCTTTAAAGAAAATCTGTTTATTCTTAAGTAAATAGCAGCTTTGAACAATTGAAATGTTTACTTAATAATAAATACAAGATATTAACAAAATATTTAAATAAGGGCCGTATCACACAAGCGTTTTCTGGGCATAGGCGAGGACGCAACTACACTTACGTCGTTTTTCGCCGCGACTTTTCTATGATTAAAAAGTCGCGGCAAACATGGCTACAATAAATTTCATAAAGCGAGGTTTAGACTAGCAAGTTCTTGCTGCAAGTTTTGAGACAGACCTATGCGTAAGAGGGAGAGGTAATTATTTTCCACTCGCTCGTGCATATAGCGCCGTCTCAATACTTGCAGGAAGAACTTGCTAGTCTAAACCTCGCTTAACATTTGTTCACGATTATTAGATGTTTGTATGTTATAATTATAATATAAATTATTTTTTTATGTCTATATACATTATTATCTAGAATTTTCCGTCATCAAGTATCTATACCACAAACAAGGTAATAATGATGATAAATTTGTGAATGTAACGTAATAACATTATTATAAACTAGCTGATCCGGCTTTGCAGCGCCCGTAACGAGAAAAAACTGTTAGGTTTTATTATAATAAAACAAAATACAAAATCCAGGAACCTCCAAAAATACACCTGACCGGCTGGTCGAGCGGTCTGTACTCCTTGCTAAACAGGCTATTTGGTCAAGAGGTCTCAGGTTCGAATTCCGGTAGGAGCAAATGTTTGTATGATGAGTACGAGCATTTGTGTACGCAAAGATCGCCTGTGTGGTGTAGACATGCGCGAAACAGTGCTTCAAAAAGTAAAGCTATATCACATCACTTTTACGAAAACGTAATATTACACTGAGATATCACATCACTCGAAACATCACGCGAACAGATGAGATGCTGCGTATCGTGCGATGCGCACGCAACGCGCGCTAGATGAAACATCACATGGTCACAGCTATTACTTATTACACTGAGATATCACATCACCCGAAACATCACCCGAACAGATCAGGGGCCTTACCACCATCTTTGTAAAAGCGATTCATATTCCGCTCGGTTCAGTATTGGTTCCTAAACTGCATCGCTGTCATAGTCGTAGATAGCGTCGTAGTACGAATATAACGATTCTACTCAGTTTAGGTCCTAAACTGGATCGCGATACAAGATGGTGGTACGGCTGCAGATGCTGCGTATCGTGCGATGCGCACGCAACGTATATTACACTGAGATATCACATCACTCGAAACATCACCCAAACAGATGTGCATGCAACGCGCGCTAGATGAAACATCACATCACAGCTTCGGTCGGTCGTCGGTCCCTTTCGCTCGCGCTCGGAGCTAGTGTAATGTTATTTCGCGTGATGTTTAAAGTGATACTTGATTTCTCGGAGTGATGCGTAATGTAACATCACGCGTTTGAGTGATATCACATTTGTGATATTACGCGCATTACTTACACATGTCTAGTGTGGTGTCTCTAAAATCATTAAACGAATGGCATGGGCGCCAATATCCGCTTACATGCGGTAAACAAATTAGGGTGCGGATGTTGTAACTAAACTAAATTTAGTCTAAATGCAGCGCTTTCTTTGCAATCCAGCCAGAATGGACTTCATTTGATGTTTGCAGTTTTCACCGTCTATTCTAAGCTATTAGGTTGACAAATCTCATTACCTTATAGGTAGGACCAACCTCAGCTAGGAAAAAAAACCGAAACAAATTTTAGATTATTATCTATAAGGTTTAGGTTCCGAAGCATTGCACTAATTTTAATGTAGTTACATCATTTTCTTATGATATTTAAAGACAAGAGACAGTAATATATTTTTTATTTATAGAAATGTATTAAAATAGCCTCTATAAAACAATACTACTTGGTGCTTTAATTGTATACGTAAATAAACTTCTTTTAAGTTTTGTGCCTCTCTTTTATGCCAAAATAGGAAAGATATAAAAAATCACGTCGCCGTTCCTAAATTTCCAAAGCAAGACCTGCTTATATTATCTAAATTATACAGAGTACAATAAGAGACACTACACATAGGTATAATACACGCATACTATTCTATGCTCTCATAAAAGACTAGTTAACAGCAGTTTTTATATTATAATTGATATGAAAAATATAAAGTAGATGTTTCATATCCGGCCAGGGTGTATGTAAACTTTCTCAAAAAATCAGGAAAAGCTGAATCCGCGAAAAAACACAATTAAATTTTTTTTATGCATTGTTTACATGAAATTTTTTGTCGATTTCACTGTTATTCACTATGGAAATATGGCGGGCGACATAGAAGTCAACTAAACGTCACACACAAGTGATAGGCGCCATAATGAATATTTGGCTGTGTTGCAGTTTTTCCTATGAAAATTATTGTTTTCTACCATACGAAAAAGCTGATAAAAAGAAAACGGACAATTGAACAGTGTTCTGCGTATTTTTACCTATTTTTCAGTATAGTGTACATAGACCTGGCCGGGTCTCCATACATTTTTGGAACATCTCTTTTAGTTCTTTTTGGGAAGGAATTGTTCGTCTGAACAAGCTACAACAATTTCCCAAGAAGTGATATGATCCGGCAGTATCCAGTGGACTCTAAGCTTTATTCTAATTGAATATAAGTTCTTTATAGTTTGATAACAGGTAATAGTTGGAAACGCGACAGTTGGTGGAGGTGCGTACTACCGTGGTGCGGTCGGCTCGCTCGAAGTTAGCTTTTACGATCTCGTAGTAACGGCCGTCGCTGGAAACAAAATATGTCTGTATTACTAACTTATATAAAGGAGTAACAATCCAGCATCCCCAGTGTAATTTTCAATGGTATTGAAACGTAAGAAAATGGCAGCAGCGCCTCTGGTGTGAATTATTGGAAACCACTTTATACAGTATGGTGTCGTCAATAGGTGCGACAATAAATTGAAACATGGGCGATATTAGTTCATAGAAATGGTTTGCCACTTTCAAAAACATCTTATTTATTTGATAATTTCAGGACATTTCTATGAAATAATGCAGCCAATGTTATAGTATTTCATACAAATGTCATGAAATTATCAAATTATTAAGATGTTTTTGAAAGTGGCAAACCATTTCTGTGAATAGGTAGTTCGCCCATATTTTAATTTACTGTCGTATTGATGGCACCACCCTGCATATGGATTTGAGAGGTTAACACAAATAGATTTCCAAGAAGTACTTTGGATGTGTTAAAATCACATTTTTATGACTATCACAAAAAATTTGGTCACATTAAAACGATATTTATTTTACATTCAATCATGTAAAAAATGCTTTGGGGCATAAAACCCGTTTAAACTGTATACGTCCGGTGTTCCAGATTGCAATCCTAATCTAGCCAGAACACCATCAATAATAATAATATTCATTTATTCATAATATCTGACGATTGAGACAAATTCAAAAAACCCTTACCTCAATACAAGGCATTTGAGCTTCAAACATTTCACGCGGAGAATATCAATAGCTTTCTGACTCTTGTCGCTGAAGCGAAGGTTCTCAGGATCCCAGCGCAGTTCCAGCCTCTCCAGGTTGGGGCAGTTGTTTGCGATGCCATCCATTAGCTGTAATGTGACAGTAGTAAACAAAACAGCTATTAGCCAATAAACAAGGTTATTTTTTTATATTCATATTCACAGATTAATGTTACACAAGGTGTTTAATTTAATTCCTAACGAGATATTTCTTGGCCTTCATCTAAGTCATGATAACACTCGAATTCCTTAACCACAGAGGAACTGGCTATGTTACCTCTAACTGCCGGAACACCATGATTGTTATCACTATCAGTCACAATCAAAAGTGTGACTACGTGGCGGCGAAAAGACGCGAGGCCCGTGCCGTGTTAAAATAATTGCGCGCGAATTTTTACAAATTCATTAGATTAGTAGAAGAACACAAACTAAATAGAGATACTAACTAGATATTATTCCTAATTAATTCATCAAAATAATTAAACAATTTTGCTATTGAAGATTGCCTATTTTACATAGAATATAAAACGTATAATAAAAACTCAAACAATAAGTTTACCTGATCAACGTGAATATTCACTCCAAGCCTCTCTTGCGTACCCATTATGAGGATTCTGAAAAATTTCAATTTTTTTTAACATCTTTATTGCAGCTTTATGTCATCTGCTTCAATAAGTAGGAGACTTTCTATCCTTTCAGTACGGTTAGCAACAAAAGTTGATTAACAAAATCTTCGAAGACAGAAAATAGTTTATCAGTACGGTCAGCAACAAAAGTCGATTAACAAAATATTCGAAGACACAAAATAGTTAATACAGTAACACGTTCGGCGACAGTAACGGATAGAAATTGTGGCAAATGTCACTGCTATTTGTGTTTCACTGATGTCAAGTTTCTTATTATTTCTACTCTCAAGTCAAACACGTGCCTATTTTTAAAGGTATCAGATTTTTTTCTAATCGAATAATTAATGGTTTGATAGGATCCAAGAAACTCGACTATTAATAGACATTATACAGGGTGGTGACGACAATACGACATTAAATTAAAACATAGGCTATATTAGTTCATAGAAATGTTTTGCAACTTTCAAATGCATCGTACTTGTTTTATAATTACATAACATTTCTATGAAATAATGCAGCTCTTCTAATTTGATGTTATAGTGTCGTATTCACCCTAGTATACCGTAGCCACTCACTTCGTGTTAGTAAGTAGCAGCATAACGCTCTGCCACAGCTGGTCGGTGATATGCGGCATCCCACTCAACACCAGACCCCACAGCTGGCTGCCGTGCCGCGACAAGAAGCGGTGCAACGCCTCGTCCGTGAGGTTGTCGGAAGAATCCACGTCTAAGGCCACCAGGTTCCTAAAGGTGAGCAGACGGAGTTGAAATAATTAATGAGACATGGAACAAAAAAAAAATTGTTTTATTTAATCCGTCAAGCATCAGATTCCAGACACAATTGATTTTTAATCGTCATAGCCCTCCGGAGGGATAACGCCGCTAAACCAGTCGCGAGTGCGGCACGACAAATGAATCGTCTCCACCTAACGCTGAGTGGAAAAAGGAATCCAAATAAGGAAACAGCTAGTGCAAATATTGATCATACGGCCCTACACGTCTTTCCGGCTCATAAAGTGTCTCGTTTGGAAGAACCCAGCATATCGTAGGATAGGATGGAGGAAAAACGCGAACTGGCAGTTCATTCTGTCATTAGTAACACTGCAGAAACGAGTCACCAAACTTTGTGCGCAAAATGTTGCTGGAGACAGTGTATGGCGGACTCCAAAGAACACGCGTGTTCCTTTGAAGGAAAGGCAAAGGAGGAACGAGGTTGAAAAGCCGTTGGACCCGGTTATTACTGCAACCGCTATCACCTTTCAAGCTGTATTATTGGGCCTACGAGTGGGCGTTATCTATGGCCCAAACCCCTCTTATGTGTTTCTCCAACGTAGGAATATCATATCATCATATGGTATAAAGCTGACAATGATCCTAGGTAGATTGTAGAACACTATTTTTGCTTGTCACCTAGTTTTGCTTCTCTAATTTTAAAAACTTCCTTTTATACCTACCTGGCCGTCCCAGCTTCCAGCCAAGCCTTCAACACAGCGTCATTGAATCCGTTGATCTGTCCCGCGCTCAAGAATCTTAAGTTGGGGATCCTCGTCAGCATGTCGATGAGGCACTCGCTGGACAGATCTGTGGCCGTCACGTCCAACTCTTGGACGGAGGATTTCTCCCATTCTACTTGCATCACGTGCTCGGATTGCAGACCTGCAAAATTATGGTTAAGCCGCTTATAGTAACTTTACAAATCGCTGCGCAATACACAATTTAGGTAGAGATTACTACCGATGATTAATGAGTAGTAGCGGGTCGGAGAGGAGAGATTGCATTACACTGTATGGCATTACTTTTTTATATGACAAGCAAGTGTACAGGCCGCTAGATAATAAGTGGCTGACGCCGCTTATACCTATAGGCACCTGCAATAGCAAAAAAAAATCATTTGGTATTAGAGGTGCGTTATTGTGTCACCCTGAGGCCTAAGATGAAATGCCTTCCCTGTCCAGTAATTACACTGGCTTACGGCCGAAACAGGAGAAAGGTGGTGGTTGAAAAGACGATAGACGACTCTACATACGGGTCTACCACCAGGTCGATAAGTAAAGGCGAATCGCCACAGCTACGGACGCGTTTTTACAATACAACATATTTTATAGAAAAATAAATGTTTTACTTACTACATCCATTCATGAGCAGGCAGGTGAGCCTCCTAGAGCGCTGGAACAGTGTCTTCATGGTCGAGCCGGTCACCTTGTTGCAGTAGTTCACCGCTAAACACTCCAACTGAAACACAAAGTCTTGATCTAATTGCAACTTATTGATAATAAGACAAAGTAGGTACATAAATAAAATAACTACCATTAAGCCATATCCCTAGACTAAGTTGAATTGAAAGTATAAACTTTATTTTGTAAGTAGGTACTACAAAATAAAGATAAAGGTTTTGTAGGTAGGTACTGGTAGGTAGGTACTAGGTGGTAGACCCGTATGTAGGGTCGTCTGGGTAGGTACCACCGCCTTTCTTATTTCAGCCGTGAAACAGTTCACTGTGTTTCGGATTGAAGGGAAAGGTAGCCAGTGCAATTACTGGGCATGGACGGCATTTCATCTTAGGCCCCAGGATGACAACGCACCTGCAATATCAAGTGACTTTTCCTTGTTATTGCAGGTGTCTATAGGCAGCGGTAACCGCTTACCATTAGGTGGGCCGTCAGCTTGTTTGTCATCTAGTTGTATAAAAAAAAAGGTAAATGAACTGACTAACTCACTATTAATCTTTACTCAGGACTAAAGTTCGGAGGACGAGCTAGGTGGCGTAGTGGTTTGAGCGATCTAGTTTCGATTACAAAAACAAAGCAACTTTCGGCATGGTCGATCCCAGATGGATCAATTAAAATTTGTAACCTCTTGCTCCTCAGTGCTTCGTCATACCGCTTTACCCCACCAACCCGCATTGCACCAGCGTGTTGGTGTTATAACCTAAACTCCTCAGGTGCTTCTCTAATGTAGGAAGGCCTGTGTCCAACGGTGGAGCATATACTTAGAGGCTGATGATGATTATTATTATATAGTTACTCTTTATTGCACTTGTAACAAAGTTTATCAATACATAATGACAATTAGTTAACCCATGATTCTGTTTGGATATATAATGTGGTAAGGCAGGCAACACAAAAGTACATAGTCCAACAAAACAAACAATACATAAAAATAAATAAATTTGTAAAAAAAAAATACTACATAAATATAATTCTATTTAAAAATGCACATACCATAATTACTAGGTGGTAGACCCATATGTAGGGTCGCCTGGGTAGGTACCACCGCCTTTCTTATTTCAGCCGTGAAACAGTTCGCTGTGTTTCGGATTGATGGGAAAGGTAGCCAGTGTAATTACTGGGCATGGACGGCATTTCATCTTAGGCCTCAGGATGACAACGCACCTGCAATACCAAGTGCTTTTCCTTGTTATTGCAGGTGTCTATAGGCGGCGGTAACCGCTTACCACCAGGTGGGCCGTCAGCTTGTTTGTCATCTAGTTGTATAAAAAAAAATCCATACCACAGATTAATAAACTAACAAAGAATATAAGATACGAGTATATAATGTAGACTTTTACCTGTATACAATTTGAGCTAAACGCGTCGATGTGAGAATCATCCACAAAATTAATTCCATAGAGATTGATGACTCGCAGGTTTGGCGTGGCTGACTTCAGTTTATGCACATTGATGACTTCGTAGATTTCTTCTTCTTCCTCCTCCACTTTCTCGTACGTACCTGTGGGAGAAACGACCTATTTTACAAGGAACCGAAAACACGCAAAGTGTGAACCAGTAATTTCTATAAAATGATTTTGTAATTAAATAAAAATCATAAATTTGAGAATTATAACTAGTTTTCAGATTGAAATACAACAGAAAAATGATGTACTACCCAGTACCTGAAAATAAATTACAGCAATGTTGTATTTATGTAACATTTTAATGCTATAATTATAAAGCAAGGAGTCATGAGAAAAATATTCGTTTCGGATTAATACCTAGTCGAATTCGTAGAACTCATTTTTTATATTTTTAATAAGTAGGTAAGCAATAATAATTATTCACTAGATTATTTAAAACTTTTCAAAAATACAAATTACTTTTTTATACTACTAGACGACAAACAAGCTGACTGCCCACCTGGTGGTTAGTGGTTACTGCCGCATAGACACCTGCAATAACAAGGTATTGCATGTTATATTGCGTCGCCATCCTGAAGATTAAATGCCTTCCATGCCCAGTAATTACACCGCCCACTTATATTAAGGCTCTTTTATCATTCATAAAGATAGCAAATGTTACTTCTGATCTTCGAAAAACCGTTATGATATGCAAATATTGCGGATTTTAGCTTTCAGAGTTCATGGTAGGACGGTCACAGTTTGTTTTGCGCTTATAGGAGAAAGTCTTTTAATAGTCACAGTAGGCCTGTACAAACCAATGAGATGCAGCACCTCCAGCCCGTTGATGAAGTTGTATATCTTGCGCATGAAACCCTCCATGAAGATTACCTCGGAGAGGCAGATGCAGAGGTACCGCAGCTTCGTTGGGAACGCTTGCATCTCAGAGAAGTCGTGGAGCTGCATGGCTGTGGAGAAAAGAGAAAAATAGACAGGCATCCATAACTATAACGAGGATCGTCATCACCAAGCTATAATAGATCATTGTCCATCAAAGAAAATGGTCCCACTGTTGGGCCTGTGCCCAGAAATGGGACTTATTGCCATTTCCCATTCGCATTTGCTTTTTCCCCATTTCGTCTGTGGTCATCAGTGGGTAGTTAATTTAATAAAATAAAACCTTATTGCATGGGAAAAACGCATATGGAGTTTGGCCCATAACACAACCACGCTGGCCCATAACACAACGACGCTGGAACAGAGGAGGTCGACATTACTTTTGATTTGCATTATGTATCCCGGAACCGACGATAGCGAACTTTACTTTATCTTTGCAATCGAGACGAGCACTCAAACCACTGCGCCAGCGACCTCTTTACTACGCCCCATCCTTCTCCTCGACGAGGATAGACGAGGTCTTTGCCTTCTTTGTGTACAAGATGATAAACTAAGCAGAGTTTTACATAGTAAAAAAACCTCCGCAGTGAAAAATTAATTTGTCCTATTTTATAATAAACTATTTAAATTCCATCGAAGCATAGAGAAATACCTTACCAGTACTAAAATCTAGCAGCATGTGAGTAAGGTTAGGACATTTGGCAGCCAACTCGTGCAATACATTGTGTGTTATCAACTCAATCGGGAGCTCTATGTACCGCAGTGAAGGACCAAATCTTATAGAAATTAACGCCAAAAGAGATTCCAATGAACCTGAAATTAAAAAAGTCATCATTTAATTCCATAACATGATTTAAAAATCAATCTTTAATAATTCAAAATATTATTAAAAACTTTTAGAGTTGACGATGGATAATAGCGGAAATGGTAACCCGGAAATTAAATTATTATAAAACGGAAATGTGAAAGAACGAATGACGCAACAATACTGCTTTAATGTTACCAGCTTAAAGCAACAAGTTTTGTACATAAATGTAATATTGTATTGTTATGTCCAATATTAGTTAAGTATATAATTACCAACGTGTAATCCAGATATTTCCGGTCGTAAACTGACGTGAGTCCATAAACGAGTGTCATAAGCCACCAATCTCCAACGTTTACATACTGTTGCCATTCGGCATATTTCTCTGTGTGATAAATATGAAAAAATATTCTGTAGAACTTTGTCTGGTAACTTCTCGATAGTCTGGAAGGATAAAAAACAAGCACTATAAAGATTATAAGTAACTAGTAGCCGCCCGCGGCTCCGCTTGCGATTATTGCGCCATCAGATGACCTACGTCCTTTCTCAAAATTTTATCTATCTCCATGACAAACACCCAAATCGGTTGAACGGCTTAGGAGTGAAAGCGTTAGAACAGATAGCGAGACAGAGTTAATTTCGCATTTAAATGTGATAGTATGGATAGTATCTATAAACACACTAAATATTGCTTTCAATATTCTATTTACAGACAGAAGTAAGCTAAGTGAACCTTTGTTGCCTAAAGTTCAAGTATAATCCTAAACCCAACACAGAGGTTACATGTTGATTATTTATTTGTTTACACCAACTATCATTAACTTACAACTATCATTACAGGATAAAGGATAACTTAATGCGATAGTGAAGTGAAGACAATGAAAAAATCCTTATTTAAATATTTACTACTTATTATACTGCGGTAGGCCTATGTCTATCTCCAAATAGAATATTGAACACAACATGGATATAATGTTGTTTATGTCTGACTGCAAAGAACCATTTAATTGGAACAATGTTAGATCAAATACAGGTCATTAATGTGTGCCTATTTATTTTTAACATAGTTTACCCTAATTCCTATCGCTGTATTGAATATCAGTGACAGTTGTTTCCTTCTTGGCATAGCAATAATTTGGCAGGGTTGATAGATCGTTCCTGCCCTAGACTTTGTTTAACCACAACTATGTAGTAGGCACTGTAATGCTTATAATTATATTACCGTGTCAGCAAAAGGACTTCTGACTTGACCTGCATCGGTTAGGTATACTTGAGCAGCCTCCAGGGCAATCTGACCCCACACATCAGTACTTAAATCCATGATTACTGCCTTTTTACACTAATACTTTACAAATATAAATTTTTAACCTAATCTCAAATAAAACTTCACTCTCGTAATAAGTTTACTTCAGACGCCTGGAAAGTGTGTAACTAGCGGGTGTTGAGGAACGCTGTGGTTAATTTTGGAAGCGTCTGGGAGCGTACGAGGCTAGTGTGCCAGAGGAAAAACATTGAATAACTATCAATTATAAACTTTTGAATACCAAAAGAAAATTTATAATACAGCAACAAAAAGTGTATTTTGTATTCAAATTGAAAATGTAATCAACTTCAGGAGAAAATTATGATACTCTAGTAATATATGATTTCGCAAATCACATTGGATATTGGTATGCTTCCAGTTTTAGCGGGAAATTTGAAACGTTTGTGGCGAAAATTAAAGGGCCGTAATTTTATGCCACGTGAGTTTCTGTAATATCGAACTAAGTAACAGTGGAGATAAAATATTGTAATTTATTAATTACACTATTTTAGCCTAAGGGTATCTATTATTTTAGCAATATACACTCTCCCTGCAGACAGCATCCACCACGTAATGGTTAGGCAGGCATCACTTGGCAAACGGTAAGGTATTTCCTGGATCAGTGATTGATATCTAAACATTTTTGAGTATGATTACTAATAGAATTCATGTGTCGTGTAACTGGGTTGTTAACCGACTTCAAAAACGAGGAGGTTCTTTTTAATACCACTAAGTGGCAATCAAGAACACGGCTTACCTGGTGGTAAGCGGTTACCGTGACCTATTGAGGTTTGCCATACCGGGGCACTGGAATGTTCAAAGTGGGTAACGAAATTTTAAAGAAGTGTTTGAGACGATAAACATTAACAATAACAACATTCCATAGGGGAGCAAGTCTAAAATTATCTCTGTCTAGGTATTACTTTACAAATAGTTCGCTGTGTTTGGGATTGAAAATTGAAGGGAAAGGTTGCCAGTGTAATTACTGCGCAGTGCGCATGGAAAGTATTTCATCTTAAGGCTCATGATAACAACGCAACTTCAATGCCCAATGATCTTTTCCTTATTGTTGCTGATGTCTATAGGTGACGGTATTCAGCTGGGCCGTCAACTTGCTTGTTTATATAAAAAACCTACATGATTTTTTGTGATTTCTGATTTGCCCACTCATGTTGTAGAGGAAGTTTGATAATCTCAACTCAAACTTCTTAGAAAAGAAATCCCAGTATGTTAAGAATTCAGGGGCAGCACACTCACCTTCACATCATAGAAGATAAGTAACAACTGCTTTTGCTGTTTTGTTTAATATTATCCCGAAACATGGGCTACGAACTCACGAACTTAGAAGCAGAGCCAAAATTTATCACGAAATAGGGTTCAAAAATCTACCAACTAAAAATACATAATTTATACATCAAATAACTATCAAAATTCCAATATTTATCACACAAAAACTTTCAAACGGATATTATTAAAAAAATAAAATCGTAAGACCCTTAAGATGCCGAAACAGGCGAGTTTTGCTATTATATTTTTCCAAAATGTCAAAGAGTGCGTATATTTATTTTCAAGTTCACATTTTAGAATTTTAATGTGTCATACAATATTATGAAAGAGCTCAAGATAACTCTAACAATATCAATTTAACAGTTGGTATAATGAAACAATCAGAGTCGGTCTAAAGCATAAAGGGTTCAAGATTTTTCAGTTTTATGGTTAAAACATAATAATTGTTTCTTTTGATTCGAATAGGAATTTAACAAATTTTTGTTGTATTCGTATACTTTAACGGTCACTGACTGCATTATATTATTTTCAGATGACTGCTGCCGTCACCCGTATCATGATTTATGAGCTGATGCGAGTTTTACAATTACGGGTTGGCTAAAACAGTGCTTTGTCAGTAAACTGCATGTAACATGCAATCATAAATTAAGATAAATTTAATTTAATTAAATTTAACTCTGAAGTTTTTTAAAAATGATGTGCAGGTATCTAACTTGGCGATTGACGGCTATCTGGTCGAGTCATTAGTACCCCCGTCTACTAAACCAGAGGTCTCGGATTCGCATCCCGGTAGGGGTTTTTATAGTTAGTACCAACATTTGTTCACAAGTCGTGGATGTTGGTGTGTTTATTTAAAAATCATTATCACCACCAGCCAATATACGCCTCGCTGCTGGGCACAGGCCTTCCTACACAGAAGAAACACATGTCGAGTTTGAGCCATAACACCACCACATTGGCCCATTGTGGGTTGGCGGATTGAAGCAGAGAGGAGCCTCCTCGAAGAGCTCGCGATTACTTTGATTGCGACACCCAGGGATCGTCCAGGGCGAAAGTTGCTTTCTGTTCTTAATTGAAACCAGTGCGCTAGTTTATTTTGTATATTTCTATTATTGATCTGTATTTACACATTTTGGTAATAAACATGAAGTTATAATATAGTACATACAGGGTGGTGCTGTCAATGCGACAATAAATTGAATCATGGGCTATACTGGTTCAAAGAAATAGTTTGCCAAATCTTTTTTGTTTGATAATTTCATGACAGTTCTTTGAAAAAATATAATATTGGCTGCATTATTTCAAAGAAATGTTACGGAAGAGTTGTTTTTTGCACTACCTATTTAATCATTTTGGACTCAACTTTCCGGTTGATTGCTACAGAATGCCTAATGGTATTACCTAAGTCCGCCAAATTGTAACTCATTTTGTGCAATTAAAGTAAAAATAAATAAGTAGAATAAATAAATACAATATTTTCTCAAACAGTACATTTTTATATTTACCATAACTTGCTTCCGACGGAAGCTCGACTGCATATCATCCCTTGATATTGCAGCGGCTGCAGAGTCCACGTTCAAAATTCCCCAGGAATCCATTTTGCCTCCAATAACACAGTCACAACGAAAACTTACTTTTCAGTTTCACTACCGTTTAAATGGTTCATTCACAGAGAGAACATTTGGCGCCAAATCACTTTCCGATTTAACAAATTTTATGCGTTTCTGTCGTCGCCATACAAATGTGGCGAGGCGTCAGCTCTGCATCTACAGCTGTACGTATATACTGTCGGATATTTAATTGGCAAGCCAAAATAAGTCCGGCATTTTGCTTCAACTGGGCTACGATGTGGCTGCCAAGAGGACTCGTGTTGCATTCGTGTCATAGTTACCTGCTTAGATGTAGTTATCCCTCTAGTATCTTGTTAACTACACTGTGATAATTATAGTTAACTAGACATTAGTGTGAACAAACTCTATTGTCAACTATTTGATATTTTAAAAGATGCTGGGAGTGTATTATGTGAATCCGTGTTTGAAATATAATAATAATATATCGAAAATTGTAATTTTTGATACCTTTATAACAATATCATTTACTTTGGATGTAGACACTATCAATATGTAGGTACATACCTACATATCTATACGAATCACGTAAAATAAAATATTTAATTTACATGTAACTAATTTAGTATTCATAACTAGTTAGTTTACGGAATTAGAAAATTAGAACTATGTTACGTACGGAATCCTAAGCTTTCAATATGTGTACTGTAATTTATTCTCCTAAAGTAAAATAATTGCGTCAAATCTCATATTTAATATTTTAAAAAATCCTTTATCTATCTGTTAACTTTTAATTACTCCTAAACTCCTAAGCTGCTTGACAGATTTAGATGAAATGAGATGTTCCAAGAGAGCCGACCAGAGTCTATGTACACTATTCTGAAAATAGGTAGAAATATGCAGATCAGTGTTCAAAATATGTCCATTTTCAATTTATTTGCTTTGTTGCGTGATACAAAACTAGAATATATTTTATTTAATATATATAAAGCTACAATTCAGCCAAATATACATTATGGCGCCTATTTCACTTTGGTGAAGTTTAGTCTGGAAAGTCTGGATAACGGGGAATCAACGAAAAATTTCAACTTTTGTTCAAACAAACTAAGCATGAAAACGAATTATTTCATTCAGGAGATAACTCTAAACAATATCCATTCACTCGACAAATATTCATTCATTCTTTAAAAGTAAAGAAAGAAAAGGAAAGCTAAGGAGCACATTTTCGCTCCTTTAACAAAAGATGGCTCTGTCTCTGGCTAGAACGTGTTAATCCTTTAGGTAACGCCCAGATGTCGGACATGTATGACAAGGACAATTAAAATTTTAGTGTGTCTTGTATGTCGAGTATGGAGATGTAAGAAAAAGATTGTCTTAGGGCTGATATTTCAATCACCAGATAAGATTCTTATGATTGAGTTGCTAGAACTTCTGTATGATTGAGTTCTATCAACATCACATTTTGTATTTATTATTACTTCATCCAAAGACCAAACTTCATAGAAACTTAATACCTACCTACTTCTCTCACCCTTATTAAAACCCAGGATGGTAGAAGTTCTATGCTTTACTACAACCCAGATTTTGAACATTTTGTTCCATGTTATAAGCCTGTACAATAGGTACTGTCATTTCTCATTAACCCGTCAAGTATGAGATTCTAGACACAATTGATTTTTTAATTATCGTAGCCCGCTGGTGGGATAACACACCTTGAGGGATAATCAAGATTGTCAAGAATTCAGGATTTTACTTTTATGTATTATGAGCGCTTACGCCTGATGGCTTTTCGTACAAGTATTTTTGAAAAGTATTATAGTAAAAGAAATAAATAATTGGTAAAAAAAGAACTAGATTAAATCATAAACTGCCTATTTATTATTAAAAAGCTGCAGTGCAATTTACTAGAGTGTGTACGGCTAGGTACGGGTAGTGTGTGTGTTTATATGTGAGTGTGTGTGTTTGCAATTGTGTGCGTGTGTGATTATGTAGGAGAAATCATGAAGCAAAAGCAAAGTGATGCTATTAAATGACCTGAATGTAACTATAATATTTTACATAGTTCCCAATGTCATACACACCGCACGAATTGAATAGTCCTATCAGACTAGACCGAGGGATATTTCTGTTTACTCACAATCAAGTGGCTTGAGAAATTTGGTTACTGCTTTCTTGCAACTAGATTTGGGGAGCGGATAGATGTTGAGAGAGGTTCAGGGGTGTTATTTTGTTATAGAGGTAGGGATCAAGGTAGCTGATGAAGTGATGAGAGTAAGCTGTTCTAAAGATCCATGAGTTGCAGAAAAATACCTTTGCGAAGCTGCCCCTCCAGCAGAGACCATCATCATCTGTGATTCATCAGTCATATGAGATCTGTGAGTGATTTTTTAGTAAGTATGTCATTAAGAATAAATGTTATCCTGGCTGTTCATCCCAATCCCTGTATAGTTCAACAGTAGGGTATCGAAAGATGTTGCTGATAGCTAATCAGCTTTTTTGTTTTTATATTTTTGAACTTATTTAAATTTGTCAGTTTCTTGTTTTTATATGTCTTTTTATTATAGTTGTTGTCAATATACTGGTGTAGAGTGGAGACGTGGTTTTCTTGGTTCCCACTTCTTTCTACGTTAAAATACAGTCCACAGTCTCCAGCCTACCGTTAAAAGGAAGTTTGTATGAAAAGCTAAAATTTGCTCTTACTAAACAATTAGACTGTTTCTCGAAATATGCTATGATAACTTTTCAGACTAGCTTGACTTGCTGAAGCAAGTAAAGTCTTATTAGTTCGAATTATTCGTTTCCAATATGTACTTATATTCAAATTAAAGGTATGTACGAAAAGATAACTCCGTCACGACATTGTTGGCTACGTTTACAGCTGATATAAGTAAGTATTTAACGCAACACATTAGTCCATTTTCACTAACCATTCCCTAAGCTTAGGTACTCATCCCCTAGGATCCTCAAAAAAAGGAGGAGGTTATCAATTCATCTGTATGTTTTTTTTTATGTTTGTTACCTCTGAACTTTTGACTGGGTGAACCGATATTGATGATTCTTTTTTTGTTCGATGCGGAATAGTTTCCATTTGGTCCCAAAAAAAATTTTTGAAAATCCATTGGGTAGTTTGGTTTTAAATCAAAAAAACTGGAAAAATGAAGTCGTCTACATATGCGAAATTGCGGATTTTTGCTTTCCTATTAATTTTTAGTGGAATGATACGATAGTATAAATAAATTTAAGCTCACGGTCACCCATCTAGCTTTGACCTTCAAAAGTAATCACTAAAAATTGTGAAAAAAAAAAATTTAAACAAAAATTAAAACCGACTCCAAAAAACTGAAAAGTATAAAATAATAAAATTTTACTAGGTACTCGTCCCCTAGGAACATATTTTTGGAGTTGGTGCTAAGTTGTTTCCAGAAACCATAGATAGTTGTATAATCAGATTTATTCTTACCTTTATTTAGACACGCAAAAACGCGATTAACGGATTTTGCCTCGATACATTTTATTTCCGAAAAGACCTCATAATACTAAGAAAACTAATATTATTGGTAAACGATAATTTGTATTCAATATGAAATTACTTTAAATAGTCGATATCATTATTATTTACTATAGTGTAGATGGATTTTTTTTGTAGGTTGTCTTTAAAATTTTTTAGTAATTTAATTTGTGTAAGTATTTTTACTTTTTTTACCACACGCTTTCGCGTGTAAGCTAAGTGAAAATACACAATCAGTCATATTTCTATCCTTATCTGTCGCGGCCGAAACAACGTTTCCATAGATCGCTTAAATACGATAAAAGAAGCACCATGACTGACTTGTGCTTCTAAACCACCCCCGTACAATGTCAAACTCTCAGGGGAGTGGACAAAATATTATCTCTTTCTTCGTCTAACTAACTAATAGAAAGAAAGAGATAAAACGCATTTTGTCTCCTTATAAGTGGACAAAAGTGGTGGAAAGAGATTTTGTCCACGACTGGTGCTTCGGGTGCAACAAACCCTAAATTTGTCGCGAACACATGTAATGGGATTTGGGCCAGTATTATAACTTATTTTTATTGATAAACCTGTGATGTAAGGAACACAGAGTTAGTTCCAAATCCACTGCTGCATAATTAATGTAATCAAACGCCTTGTAACGCAACAGTGGATATTCAATTCACATAGTGGCTATCACTGCGACTGTCGTTTGTTAGCAAATAAGCTGGATGACCTAACCTACACATATCTAAAATTTTATAATAATTGGAAAGAACGGCTGCATTGATTTTAATTTCAAAACACAAAACCTGTGGTATTATTAAATGTAAATGAAAAAGATGAAATTTTAAGCTTGGCAACATCGCAAACATCTTTTTTTTCTCTCACTCATTCATTCCAATCGGTATTCATTCCGTCCGATCCGTCCCGTCCGACTACTATCATTCACTCAGTTGTTGTTTTGCTTTCATTGTGTAAATCAGTATCCTTAAACTTTTTTCTAAATAATTTAATAAATTGATAATAATTTAAATTTGATTGATGAGTCGACGCAAATTATAGGAAGTTTTGTGTTGAAAGAATAACTTTATAAATTTAATAGTAACGATGGTATCTAGATTATCTAGCCTGACCGACCGACGTCGTACTTACTCAATCTCAGCGTAGATTAGTCCGTCTCTCCGCTGTCTCTTTATCTCGCAAACTCGAAAAATGCGAATATCACCACTCCAGTGTTGATTATTTAGTTATTTGGCAACTGACTGAAGTAGTTCGTCGCGAGGAATGGTACATACGACGGTGACTCGTTGAGATGGCTCGTTATTAAATTTATTTCTTGTATGAAGATACTGACAAGTGATTTTGTTATTTTAATTAATTAGAACGCTTTATACCAAAAATTTGTTACAATGAGCGCGACAAGTTCCGTTTTGGCGGGATATTTTCCGGAGTATTTTTTAAGTTTTATCGAAGAGTTGGATGAGCACCCATGGCTATTTTCGGCGCTTGCATCTGTTTTGGTGGGGTTAAGTGGTATTCTGCCGCTTCTAATCATCCCCATAGACGAGACTGCGTCATTTAAAGATGGTGGTAAGTGCCTTTTTTCTAACTTTTTAGTATAATAAGCTTCAAGAAAGTTATATTCAATATAATTAGAACTGCATGTCATTCAAGCTTATTGGTGCCAAAAATCGGCGTTTGTTTAGTACTCCTTTGTTATGTATTGCATTTCATAAACAATAATGTTTGTAAAATGTTTAAAAGTTTTGATATCACCAGTCAACCGGAAAGTTGAGTCCAAAATGATTAAATAGGTAGTGCAAAAACAACTGTGTTAAAAATAAAATATACATTAACATGTGAATACACATACTTATTAATGCAAATATATAGGTATTGTGAAGATGTATAATTATGGATAAATACACAATTTAAAAAAACATATTTAATAAATACATATAAAAATACAGAAGTAATAAAGATAGATATATCAATAGGATAAAGGTGGAGACTCCAAGAAAAAACTGTGAACTGACTGCTTCAAAACTAGTTTGTTTTTGGCCTCTTGAATATTACCTAATTAGAAACCTACATTATTTTATATTTAAAAAACCAACCTATTACATTAGTTCTAGTTTTGGGATTAACTACTGAATTATTTAAATCTAAATACATAATTTATGCAACATAGACTTTTCCACGGCACTTATTTATAAATTTATGAAAGCCATAGTAAGAGCAGTCTTAAAGTCAAACTGTTATGCTAGATGTCCTGTTAACTGTACAAACACCATATTTTATAAAGAAACAATTTATATATATATATATATATAATATATGAGCACAAGGGCACAGATTATTTTTGTGTAATTTCTCGCGCAGACCTGCAAGAAGGAAATATTAATTAGGATTAATGTGGAAACAGTGTGTGGACAAATTTAACTAAAGTAAAATTGAGTTATTGTATATCCTTATGGGGAGGTGGTCCAAGATTAAATTACTTGAAGCAGATAGGGCCCAAAGATCTTATTAAAGACAATGTTCTTCAAGCCTTTTAGATTTTCTACTGAAAAACTATATCAAAATTTCAAAATACTATCCCTTCACTAATTTAGTTTTTTTAATCAAGTAACATATAAATTATGGAATAAGATTGTAACCACGCAGCGTGTTATGGAAAGAAGTTTACTAAACATTAGGAGAATACAGAAAATAAGAAGCACATATATAAGAAAACAAACAAAGCTTACAGACATTCTACAATATGCCTTAAAACAAAAATGGAGATGGGCAGGACATGTCACCAGAGCAAAAGATAATAGATGGAGAAAACAATTAACGATGTGGAGAGGCCCAGTGGGAAAAAGAAAAGTGGGAAGACCAATGGCCGATAATATAACAAAAGGAGCTGGCCAAAGCTGGATGACATTGGGACAAAATAGAGATAGTTGGAAAAGCTTAGAGGAGGCTTTTACCCTACAAAGGGATCAAATCAATTAATATAACTAACATACTCACATAACCTTCTACAGAGTTAAATTAAATTAAAGTTAAATTAAACTTAAAGTTAAAACAAAAGTATTGATTTGAGAAATAAAGTTTTATTATTATTATTATTAATTAGTAAGTACTTAAACAACATAAAAGCTCACCATACAAATCCAGTGTTCAAACAGTTAGAAGACAAAATACAGTGACTCCTACTCCCCCTGTAGAACCCTAATGACCAGACATGCTTAAAACCCATTCTGCTTATATGTCCATAATAAACTAGACAACTGGTCAGAGGACCTGAGACACTTGGATACTGTGAGACAGAAGAATTGGTATTTAAATATGCATTTGTAAGCTTTTAGCATGATTTCTAGTGGTTTGTTTGTCAATCCCAATATAATATATCGTAGGGTGAGACAGCTGCAGTAAAGAACTGTACTTTTATAGTTATGCAGTATTGTTGTACATTTAACATTTATCAACGGGAACAAAGGGTATTATTTAATACCTACAAGCACTTAAAAGGTGATTTAATTTTTATGATTAGTAGATAAAATTATTTGAAAAAAGAAATAATTCATGTAAACATTTCATTTGCTATCAATTCACACCAGTATATAATTTTAATAATGTATTCTGTCCAATTATGTGTCAATTGCCCTTTGCGTTGGTTGAATTTTTCCAAAAAAAAATGTGTTTTTGATAAATTGCAAATTTCCTAGTTGCTGAGAAAACCGCCATCGCTTTTCCACATTTTGCTCTATGTTTTTCACCAAGATTCTTGATGTCATCGTCTTATTAAACATCAACACTATTCTTTGTTATAGGTTATTGACATTTTATTTGTATAAACAGTTAGTGACGATACATCAGAGGTCAGTGGGGTTTTTAAGAATTACGATATTTCAAACTAAATATTTTTTAATAACAGGAACCATAATTAAAGATAGATTAAAATAAAAACTAAGTTTTTTTTGCAAAGGTTCCGGGAATATTAAAACTATTTTTTTATTTTTCTTTTAATTTAACCAATGAGTTTCCTCTTTACGGGCATTTTTATACAGCATGTCGGGTGCAGCTAGTAAAATAAGTATTAGCACTACATTTCCAAACAATTGCTAAACACAATAATAACTCATTGCATCCTTTGTGAGAGGTTGTTGACATTAACCAATTGCAGGATGCAGGAAACCATTGTTACTTGAAAGATATACACTTAATGAATCAGGTTATTCATAGGAAAGTCTGTTCTATATGTTTACAATTAATATCATATTGAGTAACTATATGTTTATGATAAATTATTAATTAACTATTGTAAATTTATACATCATAGCTTTAAGTATAATGTAATGTGAGGAACATGTGTTTATTGGTTTCTGATTTGAAAACTTTGTAAAACCGAAATTAAATTTATTTCAGCAAGTTTTTACATAAACCTGTAGTTCAAAGAGCTGTCTATGCTATGTTATTATAACATAAAAGTGAGTAATTTAGATCATTTCTGTACTAGTAAATTTTTTGATAATATTTTGATAATCCAAAGTAATGTACTTAAATGGAAAATCTTTGAAAAAATATTTCTTTAAACTGGTAGGTAATTAATTACATTAATTTATATTTATCACACAAACAGTTATTACAAATTTTTATGGTAATATTTTGTTATTTAAGTAATTGACTTAAATTAAATACTAACAAACATAAATATGTTTGTTTTATACTTATTTATGGACATACCTATTATTTTTCTGTGAGTGTAAAAATATTAATACTAAGCCCAAACTGAAAGTTCTTAGAAAACCAAAAACTGAGCAAACTAGCAAGTTATGATTTATTATCTTTTCAAAATAGTGTACATTAACATCAATATGTCGCTGCATCCGATGGAACCACTGAGAAAAGCACTTTGCCCACTTGTCCTTATAGGTCTCTTCGGCGGCCTTTTGAATTGCAACTACTGAAGCTCAGCGGCCTTAAAACGTTTTCCTCGAAGTTTTTCTTTTATTTTCGGGAATAAATTAAAATCGCAAGGTCGGGGCTATACGGCGGGTGACCCAGTAATTTTATGTCTGACGTTGCCAAAAATTTTGGGCCTCGGTCACATTATCCATCGGCCACAAAGCTTCTAAATGCTCACTCTTCAAGGAGGATTTGCTGCACTTGACAAAGTTTGTCCGAATCTGCTAATAGGTCAGTCTTTTGTCAGTCTCTATCATACACCGCACAATACTGATGGTAACTTTAGGGCCTGGCCACGAACTCACCGCACGCGCGTCCTGCGACTCGCGAATCGGCAACCACTGCGCGCTGTCTCGATGTCGGCCTCGCAGCGCGTCGTCGTGACCGCGCAGTGGTTGCCGAGTCGCCGCCGCCGCCGCCCGTTCCCGTGCCCAGACCGTCAGTCATCGCAATAGAAAGCCGCCCCTCATGCAGATCATCGGTAAGATTAGTGCGACCACGATTAAACTCACCAAACCAGTTGTAAACAGTAGCAGAAGATAGGGCTTCATCTTGAAAGACCAATCGAAACATCATAACACATCAAAAGACATTGCATGAAAATTTTCTTGCATTAAATTCATGCTGACGTGACTCAGACAATTTTCAATTTGCCGCCAAATCTTAAAACCAATGACAAATGAATGTAATACATACTTAATAATATTGGCAAAGAGTTCCATTTTCAAAATTTTAACTTATTAACTCGGGGGCTAAAGAAAAAAGAAAGGTGTTATAAGTTTGACGTGTCTGCCTGAGACACTGTGTTTCTGTATATGGCATCGTTCCTCTTAAACGAGTGGACCGATTTTGATTCGGTTTTTTTGTTTGAAAGCTGACCGTGACTAGGATGGGTCTTAGCTATACCTAATTTAAGGAGATCAGTTGCGCGGTTTCATGAATATTTGAAATTTGGTGTATTCCCATGACATACTAAACTTGAGCTGATGCTAGACCATCAAAAAGTCTGCGGGATCCTTAATTCTTCAGAAACTTACATCAGACATAGCGTGTTTGGGCTCTCATGAATAGTCTCAATGAGATAGTGTTAGATATATGATTAATGAAGCCGGGGGTTACTTAAGATTTTCGATATTTTTTTGATTGTATTGCTTATTTAAATAAGTAACCAGTTCTAAAAACTTTCAGTGTCGCCCTCGTATTAAACATAGAACTTGATAGTGGTTTAATATTAGATATTACACAATATTTATTAGAGTATAATAAAAGGATTCTTCTTTTCAAGTATATTATCAGATTACTGATATTACCAACGATATGCGGTATCTATTTAAATATTATAACCAATCTTTGATTGCCAAAGATTGGCAATATCAGACATAAATCAATATTCCCGTGAAATAAATGCATTCTTGAAACCAAGTGTACATACCATTGAGATAAATATAAAGGGTAAGACAACACAAACAAAGACATGGCCCATTTTGAAACTGTAGGATGTAGTTTATTCGCGACCAATAGGTTGTAAGCGCCGTGTTTTTATCATGGCGCTTACGATTTTCGTAGCAAGCAACTAAGTAAAATGGGTTTCGGACCCGTTCGACTCGCAACTTTTGCCCCTTTGCCTAAAAGTATCAGTTCGCCCCTTATTAAGGGACCCGTTCGCCCCTTAAGACGGGGTGAAGAAATTTTTAATATTTTTGAAGCACCCGTATGCCTCTTGTTATATTTATGTCAAAAACAGTACATCCATACATAAAATCAAATATAAAAGAAACGTGTACCGCCATAACCATACTTGAACAGAACATAGTAGTAGTGGCTTCTCTATGTTGTATTGTACGTGTAGTGTGCGAGTGTTATACGTGCGAGTGTTGTAGTGTAGTGTACGAGTGTTTGTAAGTGTAGGGTACGAGTGTTGTACATGTAGTGTTAAGTCAATGGTACGAACTAGATATGCCACGAATATTTATTTTGTCCGAATACAGAGGCCCACTGCCCACACTCTTAGCAGACGCGCCATATATTCCTTAGGAAGTTCAGCTTCGTGTTCAATTACTTCCTCAATTGCTTGCACCCAGTTGTTACTTTCATTAGAATACTGTGGAACAAGTAGGTTATATTAACGCTTTTTAGTTGTAGCCTCGAGACACCATGTTGTAAAACGAGAGATTTTGTAACATTTGGTCAACACTTCACTGATTTCGTTGCGTTGTTTTTTCGTCAGCAACAATAGATTTCGCCAAAATAGCTAAATACAATTTTTAGAATTCATAATGTATTTAGCAATTTAGCAATCTAATTGAAAAATTAATTTTGTATTGGATAGTCCATTTATCAAGAAAGGATTTAGGCTATATAACATCTCGCTACGATTAATAGAAGCTGAGCGCCAATGAAAAATGTTGCAAAAACGGGATAAAAATATTCCTTTTCAGAACTTTCGTTGAGTGCGCTGCGTAAACGGTTTAAGTTAGTATGCGGCGCAATAAAAAAAATTTTGGGAATAAAATTTGTAATAAAATAAATGCATTATCTGCGAAGTTGTTTTTGTAAACAAATAATGTTATTCCATAACAAAATAAATACATTATTCATCACAAGTATTTCATTTTAAAGAAAATTGGTCTTGACATCATTTGATTTCAATAAAAATCTCATGAGATATCATAGTTTTAAAACAACTCCGTAACATAATAATGACCAAGTACAACGCTCGTATTCTAGTATAATGCATTAATTGCTGTATTAAATGACATGATTTAAATCCTTAACCAAATAAATACTCAAGTAAATTCATGTACCTAACCTACCCACCTACGTACGATATGTTGTTATTTTCCGACATCCACGCGATCTAAGTCCCGGGCATGCTAGTTATTTAATAAAATGATACCACCTTGATCTTAGAAGATGTAGGAGAAATTCTTCGTCATCCAACCTACAACCGCCTACGTCTTATCGTCACCCCTCCACCTCATTGTCGTCACCAGACCCAATTTCACAGCTCGGCTGTCTTATTTATTGGACGAGCATCTGTGTCTTTAGATACCAAGGGAAAATGAACCTTTATAGGTTGTAGGTATTTCTTATTGGTTCCATAAATTTTAGATTTTCTACTGTCGCAAAACTTGTAAGAGATTTTTATTTTTTGGTAGTCATATAATCCCTATATGTATATTATTATTATTTATAATGCAATCCCTAAAATGATTTGCTATAGTTATTGTTGCCAATGTTTTCGCGGAAAGTCACATCTGTTCCTTACATTTTGAATTTTATGAATGAGATCAAAACATTCCTGAAAACATTTTATTTTAACGATAAACGAACAAAAAGTAAGAGAGGTGGAGATAGTTAGTTTATTATTTAAATTAAAAACTCCAATTGATTTTTAATTTAAATAATAATTTGAACTAACTACCTCTACCACAATCCATCAGACACAATTGTCTGGAATCTGTATTGCAGACACTTTAAGATTCTAAACGCCGCATTTGGCACTATGCTTCGGCAGATTGGGACGGCATGCGGAATTACTTTGCATCTGTTCCTTGGACGCATCAGTAGGGGCAGGGGGTAACTACTGGTTAAATCGTGAGTGTGCCTGAGCTAATGAGAACAAACAGTCAGCATACCGCGCTTGGATCAGAGGTCGAGTAAGTGGAGATCCCAATATTGATTCACTGAAAGCAACCTATGAAAATACCAGCAAGTTTTACGAAAATTCCCTCTTCAGAGCGGATGCACAGCACATTGCACGAGTTGACCAAGAGATACTTACATTACGCACCTTACGGGAAGCCGTATCTACTGGCGTCTGCCCGAAGACGTGCAGGTAATGTAATGTTCGCGCAGACTTTCAGTTTATCGACGTCCGGAAGTGGACGTCGATAAACTGAAGCTAGTGGACCTGATAGCATCCCAGCGATAATACTCAAAAAATGCGCAGCGTTGTTGTCTTTCGTCTTAACGCGGCTATACCAACTTTTATCTCTTTTGGGTGTGTCGGACTCTTGTATAGAGGACCGGATGCAGGTCCCCTAAAAGGGAGAACGATCAGACCTAGCTAACTACCGCACAATAGCTGTCGCCTCAGTTCTTTACAAAGTTATGGAACGGAGCTTAAATGACCAGCTTGTCCGATACCTAGAGGATCACTTATGAATAATGATCCACTGTAAGGGTTTCGGCCGAAAAGGTCAACGTGTGATCTCCTAGCGTATTTAATGCATGTCTGGGGTGAAGCTATAGACAAACGTGGTGAGTAGGTGGCTGTTAGCCTTGATATTACCAAAGACTTTGATCGGGTTTGGCACAGGGCTCTTTTCTCCAAGCTTTCGGCGGTCAGTAGTAGTAGAGGGCAGATCGTATGCTCTTCCTGAAACAGAGGATTTACATCGAAAGCGTGATCAAATGACATTGCATCTCTAAGCACCTTCTATCGGCTTTATTATGGAGAGTGTTTTGAGGAGCTTTGAGACCTTATCCCACCTTCCCCCTTCCTACTCAGGAAGTCAGGAGCACTCGTGCCGGTCTTCGGAGTTTTCAATCTACTGTCTCCATCTCAACATCACGCAAAAAAAATTTAGTAACTCGTTTCTTTGTCGTACTTCCAAAACTTGGAATTCACCAGCACATGTGTTCCCTCCTTCCTATAACACGGGTTCATTCAAAAGAGGCGTGGAAAGGCACTTTATGGGCCAGCAAGGTGGAGGCGGCTAGAACAGTGTGTTTTAAGCTGCACTAGCTGTCTCCGCATATCTGACTCTTCTTATCGCTTCAAATCAGGTGGTGCAGACGTGACGTACTTTGTATATAAAAAAAAACCTGGAATCTCACGGGCTTGGGGAAGCAACACGAAAGCAGCACCACCTTCCAAAAGATTCCAGCTCAATGACATTAATTTGAAGTGATGTATTCCTGTAGTGAATATAGTAAGCGAGCATTGTTGTTGAGATTTGATAGCGTGCTTTCAGTGAGCAGAAAATTTCATACCAATGTTGCCAAAACACCGCATGCTCTACTTGAGCTGGTTTCGTGTTGATGATTACTGTCACTATTATTACATAAAGACATGAAATGAAAGACTTACTGAGATTCTTTCATATAATTTGCTTATAGGGACCCCTATTGATCTAATTGCTAATGTCAACATTTCAGTAGCTGGCGAGCGTACTGCATCAACATCAATTATTTCAATTGATGCTGACGTGAACACGCCTGCGTTATTGATATATTATTGTTACGGGCTGGGTATAACTAAAATGCCAATTCCGTTGAGAAATCACGTTTATTAAAAAGACGGTAACAATTAACGATGAACACAAATTAACAAACATACAACGTTGCTAAAACGTTACTGAATCAAACACGACACTTAACACAACACTAGTTAATCATTTATCGCACTGATATCGCTTCAATGTTCAAATATGTAGAACTGACCCCTGTTCCGTGGTGCCACAAGTGCTTATATAGCCGCCGAATAGCCGCCAGGAATGGCTGTTCCTGTACCAGATTAATTGACAGCTCTGTTTTGCTGCATATAAACGACTTGTTTATACCCGGTACCAATACCGATCCATAACTTGTCCAGATCCAGTTGCAAGACTTGTCCATCCAGTGTGCAAACGAGCTGCACGATTTGATGCCACCTGCCCCTATCCATCATCGAGGATCTTGGCGTCTATTGGCCTATTACTCTTACGTTGTGGATGGTCCACTCTTCCGCACAAAACGCTTTGCCAGTACTTTTGTATTTTATATTATAATATAATACATTATATAATATATATTTATTATATGATTAAAACTGCAAAGGAGTAGATTTCCCTGCCTCCTAATATTTTCCCCAGCGAAACAACTTGGAGCTCTTCAGGGCTAGAGTGAATAGGAGATTTCTAGGTGAGCACGTTGACTGACGATTTTTCATGAAAACTTAACCTTAGTTTTAATTTTCAAAAATCCTTTCTGAGTGCTTACCCAAGTTATACACGATGTTTGGTACCCACTATAAAACCACCATTAATCTTCTTTTTTGGTAGGCAGCGGATTCTTACCCTAATAAGAGAACGTGTATGTAATGCGAAAGAAGCTAAAAAATTTCTATGGACGTCTTTCCATTCTTGTAATAACATGAACTGACAAACGGCCTAATTTTAAAGATACACTCTAAATCTAAATTTAAGTACAGTATATCTCTTTCTCGCCGTACAAAATAGGAAAAAGATAGCAAGAATTTATTTAGAGCTGTCAACTAAATTTAGATACTAATTTAAGGAAACCACAGACAATTTTCATTAGCATGAAAAAAGGCACAAAAAAGCATGATCAATAAGGTCGAAAATTAAACGCACGTTTCTAAATGACAAATTATATGACTGACATCCTTTTCGTATTCATATTAAGTGAAAGAGATGCACTGAACTTAAATTTAGACTTGGCGTGTGTTCTGCAGAATTACCACTGTTTTGTATATTATCTTGTTTACTTTCCTCAAATTCTAATTACCGCGTGCAGTGGCGCGTGTCGATAGTTCTCTTGGTCAATCGTTTCATCGATAAAAAATGTTGTGCAGTAACTAACTATCAAACAATTTGGAAATCAGTTACTCTTAGCAAGCTTAGGTATGAATCTACAAGTTTTTGTAACTGATGTGGATAGTGCGATATCGTATTAATTCAGGTAAGCTTCAATACAATTGCTCAGATTGGTTTATTTATTACCTAATATTCAATCTATACTAATACTTATTACATAGAAAGTAACTCTGCTAGGAAACCTCTCGGTGTACCGATTTAGAAAAAAATAGCTTTGAGATAGATTACAGTAGTTCATCTTTCGGAACCGGTGTAAATTCAGACATGACATACAGATTGACAATATGACATTATTAGACCATTTCTTTAATATATATACATATGTGATTTTTAGCGAGAAGAAAGAGCTTTTTGCGAGCCTACTTGAATAAAAATATTTTTGACTTTGATTTTATATCCTGAGAAAGGACATAGGCTAACCAACCTATCTTTTTGACGCGATGACCGACATGTGCGAAACAATTATCATTACTACAACACTAGTGTGTTAATCTAACAATTATGCTGATCCATAGAAATAATTTTCTTCTTTCTACCCTCAAGCACCAGATTCCAGACAAAATTGATTTTTCAATTGTCATAGACCTCCAGAGGTATAACGCCACTTGACAGATAAATAGAAACTATTTTACATGATAAAGGCAAGCAAAGAACGGGGTCTGGCCATTTACTACCAGGTGGGCCGTCAGCTTCCATACCAACTCGTTTAAAAAAAAAATTGTTTAGATTATTTTTCGTCATCCGCTGTCTTAGTGATCACGGAGGCAGTTCAAGAACGGAGCTACTGTCCTATTTGTTATCGGGGCCTGTCACTTATCAGTATACGTGAGCACAACCACACCGCGACTGATACTGGTGTGGCACGATAAGCTGTGAACCCGCAACCTTGCAACATCGACTTTAACAATGAGTTTTAGTGTGCGTATTGTTGTTGTTGTTTTTCCGAAAAGATATCCATGACGAACCGTCTCTCGCTGAGTGAAATGAGTCGACAGAGGCAGTAGGAGTGGAACCATGCAGATCTCACGCCTCTGTCAAGGTCACTCTTCATTGTCTGTAACTGTCATCGACAGTAACTGTCGCCAATGGTTGTCTAACAAACGCCAAAAAGTATGACAGCGCTGCCGACAGCCACGAATTCAAGGCGGCTGACTTTAGAGAATCGCAAAGCTGGAACTATTGGTTCGACGATGGATAACTTTACGAAGGATAACGATGTCGTTTTTTCTATTTGCCAGTCCAACATAGCTCCTTCTGTATCCAACCTTTCAATCAAGTGCTAAAGTGATAAGTATATCGCTTGTCCACTCTTGCTCGCTCGGATCAAAAGTTAGAGCATCGCAGGTTCTCGCTCGCCTCCTTTAAACTCTAGTAACTGCAACAACCATTTAAGGCGTTGGCGTTTGGAAACGGAAAACTGCTTTATTGGCGAACTGAAACTTTTGGGTAGACGATGAATTGACTCTGAGCTTACTTTACGAAACGATGACTTTTTAAGCTCATTCCACAACATGAGCGTACATGGGAGAAATTTTCTCTGAAACTTTACAGTACGCGCCCACTTTGCCTCCAATTTGTGAGGAGTGGTGCCCTGTCGGTGGCGAGCGGTGCAATGATAGAAAGAGGCCGTGGGCCGTGTGTCAAATAGTTCCTTAGAACACACCCCGCTATACAAACGGTAGAACACACACAAGAAGGCAAAATCTCTCCTTAGGATTAAAGGTTCAATACCGCATCATCTACATCATAAACAAGTGCAATGATCATAAAATCCCCGCTAAGACTAGATTACATTTTCGATAAGAGAGACAATGTAATGCATGCCTGTGAAATCCCACGAAAATATGTCTTGTTTAGATATTAATCGACCGTTTTAGATTATTGATAACAATTATTAAACATAAAGGCGATACCTCGCGAATGTTTGGCATTTTTAGGAAGAATTCGTTCCTATTTTAACTAAAGTGGTTTTCTATGTTAGAGTTGACAACGCCTGAAAAAGGGTATAAAGTATTTTACAAAAAGTCAAAGCATGAATGGCAACAATTTTCGTTCCCATTGAAATTTTGTTTTGAAGGCCACAGTTCTAACCTAACCCTATATCGAACCTTGGTGCGATTATATTATTGTTTGGTCTTTAAAAATGGATACCTAAGGAGGTTAAATTTTGAAAATGTAAAGGGTCAAGTTCCTACCTATCCCGAATTTTGTAATAGAAAAAATCCAAACATGTAACACAAAAGTTTCAACTGAAATGTTTAGTATATCATATATCATTAATAATATACTAAAAATCACTGATATGAACAGTTAGAGATAACACTAAATAAGGGCAATCGATGCCATCTATTACAACCAATTGAGTAAATATTGGTGGTTATCGTCCTGATAATAATTTTAGTACGATCTAAATCAACAAAAGAGAAGTTAGGTATGCTCATTTGTTTCTTTATACAGTTAATGATGAATTTACAAATACATAATAGGTTGGGGAAAAAGTTTCTTCGCATTTTTTAAGAAAATTCAAAACATTTTTTAATATAGTTTATTTACATTTAACTAAAGTATGTAGGTACCATTTTATTCAATAACTTTTTGCCATCTTGTAGGTAGGGACATGATCCCATTGCAATAGAAATTTTGGGGCTTCTGAACAAAATACCGCGACAAGTGGTTTTGGCAGTCCTCTCTTGATGCTAACCTGACACTGCCTAGAGAATTCTGAAGAGAGCGAAACAGGTGGAAATCTGAAGGTGCAAGGTCAGGACTATACGGCGGATGCATTAACACCTCCCAGCCAAACTCTCTTAATTTTTGCTGAGTGGCTAAAGATGTGTGAGGTCTAGCGTTATCATGATGAAAAACCACACCCCTTCTGTTGATTAATTCCGGCCGCTTTCTCTCAACTTCTTGCTTTTATCTTATCAGTTGTTCGCAGTAAAGTTCAGAATAGATGGTCCTGCCTGGTGGTAACAGCTCATAATGAATAATGCCTTTCCAATCCCACCACACACACAGCATCACCTTGTTGCGAGTTAACCCGGGTTTCGCCACAGTCTGTGAAGCCTGACCGGCCTTTGACCACGACCTTTTTCGCACGTTCTTGTCGTACGTGTTCCACTTTTCATCACCAGTTATCAGCTTCTTTTAAAATGGTTCGGTTTCATTACGTCGTAATAAAGAATCACAAATGAGTACACGGTTCATTAGGTTTCTTTCAGCGAGCTCGTGGGGTACCCAAATATCGAGCTTTTTTGTGTACCCATTTTTTTTAAATGCGCCAAAACTGTTTTGTGGTCAATTCCCAGTTCTTCAGCTACGTCGTAACTACTAATATGCCGATCTTGCTCCAGTTTTTCAAAAATGGCATCAATTTTATCCGTAATAGGGCGACCAGAGCGTCGTGCATCTTTGACATCAAAATTTCCGAATTGAAAACGCTTAAACCAAATTTGTGCTACTCTCACAGACACTGCACTAGGTCCATAAACATCGCAAATTTTTTTCGCGGCTTGCGTTGCATTTTTACCATTTTTGTAGTAAAATTTTAAAATGTATCGAATTTCTTCATTAGATTCACTCATCTTGACAGTACGAAAAACAAATGAAAAACAAACATTTTCCTAATTTGAATTTGGAATTATCTTTTTTAAAATCTAAACTTTTAATGATACCAAAACCAGCCAGATACAAAAAGTACAGCCAAACAGATTTTATTACAAGTTCATACATACTATAGTGCGAAAAGACTTTTTCCCCAACCTAATACAATTGTGTGCTTGAATAAAATCTTCCTGTAAAAGGCACGGCAGTGAGATAAAATTAATATACCAATCAGACAAACGGACTTCTTATTCATCACGCAAAACTTTTCAGTATGTACTAGACTATCTGCCTAGGCAGGTTGTAGTACGGCGTGTTATACGATATGGCTGCGACACATATATTATTATTATTAAATAATGACATTGGAATTATTTAAATTACACGTGGCTTTAGTAAAACATTAAATAGGTATATTTCTGAGGAAGCAATGACTTCTCTCGAGAAGGTTAGACATTGATTGAGTTAAGGGTCGAACAAGACTACATAGGTGACTTGATTAATTTTATCGATCATGAAAATATATCGATGTACGTGAACGCTGTATTTGAAGTGGTTCGAACAGTGACCTCTATGTATTAGGTATTGTTGTTCTGATGAGATAACGTTGGACTTGATAAGTTTTATGATATAGACATGTGATAAATGTTGCTTAGGGCTGATTTAAGAGATAATAAAGACTAACGTACCCACATGGGTAAAACCCGTGAGTTTCTGCCATATGGCACCATAACGGCACCACGCTGAGACCTCATCAGCGTCATCACATGCCTATATTCGTCTCACTGCTGGGCACAGGCCTTCCTACATGGAGAAACATATGAGGAGTTTGGACTATAGCGGTTCCAGTAAAAACCGGCATCAACGGCTTAACGTGCCTTCCCTAGCACGCAGAAGCTTGAGATTACAAATATTGATTGATCCATTCCGGGGTCGACCATGGCGACTGTTGCTTTGCTTTCTTAATCGAAACGAGAGCGTTCAAACCACTACTCCACCGAGCTCCTCTCCTGACCCCTAACTGGTATCCACCAGTACAAATATCCATTTGGGTTAAGTAAAGCAATAGTGAAGGGGCAGTTGCTGGATGAGGAAAGCGGGGGACCGTGTATTGTGGGCTGTGGCGCAGCCTTGGAGGCTTACGTCAATAGGCTGATATTACCTATGTATGTATTATGTATGTATGAGTGAAGTATATAATTGCAAACGCGGGGCAACTCCGCACGAGGCTTTTTATATCATGATATAAAAGCCTATAAAGCTTGTGCTCAGTGCCTGGCATTGAACATGGTTCTCCCTCTCAGCCAGCAGAAGAAAGAGATAATCAACTATCCTCTATGCTGTATTCGGTCTCGTTTAAAATTACCACGCGTTTTGGACTACACCACTAACCCCTACTGTTTTATACAACGAGCATGCTTACGTCTCACTGCGCACAGGCCTTCGTACAAGGGAAAAACCCACATGAGCACCGCTTTGCACGCTCTATAGTCAGTAGTGTCTTGTTGCTCGCATAGGAAACAAATGATCCAGATCCCAATGTAACATTTCATATAACACTTCAAATTAAAAAGAATTATCTATCGATGATGTACTCCGTGCGAAACAGTCAGAAGCGTTATTGAGGTAAATTGGGTAACACGATTCTAGACAAAAGAATCGCGAGACAGATGATGTCACCCACTTCAGATACTGTTCTACAGAGTCGGCTCCACTATCACTTATTGGGCGCACATCTCACTACATCTAAACATGTTTCTTATCTATTGTTGCAGCCAGCGCGGCTACTTTGCGGGTTCTCCTCAGCTTCGCTGTGGGAGGCTTACTGGGGGATGTGTTCCTTCATTTGCTGCCAGAGGCGTGGGAGCATGACCTTCGGAGTAGAAAAGGTAATTTGCTTAAACAACAAACGTGTCAAAGTTATTATTCATAACGAGTTAGCGGCCTTCATCTCACTTTATGGTACGCCGAAGAAGGAAGCGAGATACACTCGGATTCCTCAACCACAGGAACTGGCTATCTTACCTCCAACTGATAGTTGGACTGGCGAGTGAGCGACATTAGGTACTTGGCTGCGAATATCGTTGCGTCTGAGCGGAAAATACCAGCTCTTAAAATTAATTTGTGTCTATACAAAAGATAACAACACAACGTGACGAAAGATATGTACTATACAATGTTGCATTTGTCTTTTCTACTTTTTTATTCCGTGTATATCACGTTTATATCACGAAAATTCTTGGGTGTAGTCATATTGATTATCTTCATTTCCAATCAGTTTAGCCACAGATTAATAACGTTTAGCTTCCATTTATTTGACTGAAATAGAGTTTTTAACATAATTAATTACTTAATTAATAAATTATTTAGTAGGTGGTAGGACCGTACGTAGGGTCGTCTAGGACTCTGGGTAAGCACCACCGCCTTTCGAATTGAAGCGAAAGGTAGCCAGTGTAACAACCTCAGGATCAACGCACCTGCAATGCCAAATTGCCAAGTGATTTTTCCTTGCAGGTGTCTATAGGCGACGGTAACCACTTACCACCAGGTGGGCCGTCAGCTTGTTTGTCATCAAGTTGTATACAAAAAAAGTTTTGTTATTTTAAAAAATCTTATTATTCCTCACTTTTATATTATTATTTGCTCTGACTAGACTTGTTTCATTCATCCATTTAAGAAACTGAATTTATTTAGTAACCCACAATCGACATTATTATTTTTATACAATACAATTATTTAGTTTATGCTACAAATTACACTGATCAAGGCAGTGCCTAATGATTCAGAATGACATGCATATAGGTACTTAGAACTAAATTTAAAATGGCACTATCTGAGATGATATGAAATAGATAACACCACTTTTCTATTATTATTACAGTCAACAACAATGTCTGACATTATTATTACAGTCAACAACTTAGACAAGGAAAAAATATCATTGATTTTCTACACTAAGCAAAGATTATTTATTTTATACAAAGAACGGCGAATGACTAAAATTACTCGACAGTCAACACTACCTGATGGTTGCTGATGGAGTTGACTGTTGAGTGGTTTCCGTATAAGAGTTTACAAAATTCAAAACAGCAATTGAAATAATTTTCTAGATTGAAAAATTCCTCTCGTTTTCTTGTCTTCGTTTTATACGGGAACTGACGAATGTTTCCAACTCGAACTAAGTTTATTTAAGACATGCTATTGGATAAATTATTCATAAAAGAGTTTTTCAAAAATATGTTTTTACACAAAATTATTTGTCGCTTACGTCACGCACGCGTGCGATATTGATTTCTTTTTTCTTGCTCTGAGAAGTCATATGATCGTTTCTCTAGCCGCAGTCTGGTTAGATTAGCCTAGAAATTTTCTAGATTGAAAAATTCCTCTCGTTTTCTTGTTTTCGTTTTATACGGGAACTGACGAATGTTTCCAACTCGAACTAAGTTTATTTAAGATATGCTATTGGATAAATTATTCATAAAAGAGTTTTTTCAAAAATATGTTTTTACACAAAATTATTTGTCGCTTACGTCACGCACGCGTGCGATATTGATTTCTTTTTTCTTGCTCTGAGAAGTCATATGATCGTTTCTCTAGCCGCAGTCTGGTTAGATTAGCCGCTTAATTGGATGCCTAGTTCCAATGTAACGGCTGAATGACATCTATTGAGCGCAACGTTTTACAAAATGGCTGAACATGCCATATGGATAAATGAGTCGGACTGCTTTAGAAATTCTTCTATATCACATTTTAAATAGTTGGAGACTACATTACGTCTTAGTATAAACGTCGATGAAATCATATAATACCTCAATTGCCATCAGCACCCTAGTTTCGTATATGGGGCAATTCAGTAGATGTGACAAGAACATTAATAGCGCAGAAAAAATGTGTGCCAGCCTTGAGTGTAGCCGAATATTAAGCTGTACAAACAAATGCAGATTTTACCTCTTCCTTGCCTTTATATTTTTGAGGTAGGTGTGTTCGTAAAAAACTATCCGCATATATTCCCTTTACCTACATTGTGACGAACAGATCAGGAATAACAGTAGAGACCCAACAAAATTGCAGGTACCACCAGAGAGACTACACTTGATTACCAGGAATTCGTTCTGCATGGCTGTGGAAATCTATAATAATCTATCAAAAGAATTAAGAATTATGATAATTAGTAAATTTAAAACAGCTTTATTTAAATAGTTATTTGATATGTGTTTTTACTCAGCGGACGAATATTTAATTATGAAATAATAAATTTGTACTAGATAAATGAATTATCTTGTGTTATCTTAGCTAATATAGAAGGTGGTGTGGTAGCCATCGGCACTTGTCATTTTTAGCGAACAACTACCCCGTTAATAATAAACAAATGGTTCATTCCTATTTCCCTAACCAGTTGTACGGTAGGCCCGGCCGCCATAAGAAAGTAGGAATAACTAAAGAGAATCTAGTTTAACAAGATATTATTAGCCTCCAGTGTAATCATAAAATACTGGTTCAGATATACGTTTCAATAACGTTGATGCGACGACCAGTTGGTAGGTGGAAATGGAAAGGCTTTTTATATTAATTCCTCAAGCGGCGTTATCCCACCGGAGAGCTATGAGAATTAAAAAATCAATTGTGTCTGGAAACTGATGCTTGATTGGTGCATATGCTGTCCTCTGCTAGAAAACTATTTTTAAAACCTACTCATAAACTTAATTGTTACATTTTAATCATAAAAATCGAGTTTTACAAATGAAATTATAAAAAACTATATTGCATCAGCGGGTACACCAGCATTATTTCCTTTTATTATTTTACGTCGCTCATCTTTAATTCATGGTTTTTGTCAAGGAATGTTTAAAAAAGCGTCAAATAATAAAAAAGCGATTGTTTAATTTTGCATTGTTTAATATCTCGACTACAAAAACACATAAAAGCAATCGGAAGTGAACAATAGTCTGGGAACACTCCAAACGCCTACTTCCTAGAACCCAGTTTAAATCCATTTTCAAGTGCATACAAAACAATGACACGATAGGTTTTCCTATTTGTAAATGTAGACGGTACCACGCGGAGGTTTTGTGTTTACTCGCATTTGTATAATTAATTGAATGCTTGGAAAAACGCTTGTATGTTCTGCGTAATAAAGCTCAATATGAGAAGGCGTGAGTCATGTGTTTTGTGTTCCAAGCTATCTGACTTGGTGTAACGTTTAATGAGTATAATCGTTCGTGTTGACAAGCGTACGTAATGTTTGTAAACATTACCTATATTTTTAATCAAGTCGTGATACAGAGAAATGTATGAAGCATTCCCGTCAAATATTTCTGTTTGCAACGTAGGTAAATGTTTTTATTGGTTTTGTAGCTGATTGCTGGGTAAACAAAATGAAATTCCGCTTTTTATATTGAATGGAACAGCAGTTTTTTTCCGGAATTCTAAGTTGTTTCTATAACAACTGAAAAGTATTATAGGACTAACTTTGAATTCGCGGAAAATATTGCTGATCCATACAAAAAGTTCACGCACGAAAAAGTCTACAAAAGCTAGTTTCTTTTTTCCGAATGTTTATTATGCCCACGATTCTAGCATTTATGATACTATCCGCCATCCCTTATTGAAACCCAATGAAACCTGTTTTTCCAATGCGTCGCGTCGCACCACCATATGCAAATCCGTTTATTGTCTGATCCGCGAATATGTAACAGTTCATGGTCATGTCTATGCAAACTGGTTATCAGATCGAACTCGTGCTATGTTTGTAAATAAAGATGATAATTTGCATCTTTGTTTTATTTTTATTTTTTAGGAGACTATACCTACTTTTTTTTTTTTTCTAGTTTACCTTCACATTTTTATGTATATGTATATTTGAAACGGCTTATTCCACTAAACTCCAACTTTAACGCCTTTTCACTTTAACATTTTAGTGGATATTTTATTTATATTGAAATTATATGCCTAACATCATCGTGGAGTCTAAGTGGAAACAATGTATGAACGCTAAAGTTTTGAGAACAATGGCTTCGGAGTCAAGTGAAATAAGCCTTTCAAATTTTAAACTAATTTATATTAATCCAATAATAAGTATCTAAGTATTTAAAAATATAGGATCTGAGGATTCCCTTCAACAATGGCTCCAACGGCTCCCGTGACCCTGACCAGCCCCCTTATTCGCAAACTGTCGGATCGAGGATTCGATTCGAAAAGTCACATGCCGCCTAGCTTTGACGCATTGTGATAAAAAGTGACAGCTATAGAGTTTCCGAAATTCGAATCTTTTCCGACGGTTGCGAATAAGGGGGCTGGTCGTTTGTCCATCTACTGGTGGGCTGTTCTACTTTGCGCTTTCCGTTACGTGGCCACAGGTGGTGTGGGTACTCACGGGCCTGCCACCAAGATGATGTACCTATTGTGCTGGGAGCTGGCAGCGGTCTGGTCTCCTATTATGGCAACATAACATAAAGCTCGCTCTTTGAACAAAAACTGCCCCATGCTATTCTGTAACAATACTCACATCTCACTTCGCAAGTCACTTCGATTTCATCTGTCAAACAAAGATTTGCTATACTTGACAGTTGAATTCGAAGTGGCTTGGGAGGTGCGATTTGAGTTTTATTACAGAATAGCACAACAGGGTAAATAAGAACAACGCATGAGTAGTCAGGTGTTAAAAGCGTCTGATACTCTCGGATACGTCGGATATTCGGAGACCTTCGGATACTGTATCCAGCATCCGACTATGCACTTACCGTTGGTAATATTTTATTTGTTTTCTTTTTTTTTGAATATTTTGAATACCTGATCTCTAAACAGCTCCATCTATAATACCTAACTAAACAAATAAATTTTAGAAGGGCTCTCTTGCCCATCGACATTTTAATAATATGTTTTTTTTTTACTTTTTTCCAGAAGGAGAACACGTATCACTAAAGACAGGTCTCTGGTGCTTATGTGGCATGTTAGTCTTCATTATAGTGGAGAAACTCTTCGCCACAGTGGAGAACGAGGAAGGGGAGGAAGAAGAAGAGAAATCCCCAAAGACGCAAAACGGAATTATAAAGCAGATAGAAATAGAAGAGATCGAGAAGCTTCTAGAACAGGAAAGAAAGCAACGAGGGAAGTCTGAGGGGGAGGGCATCTGTAACGGAACAGTGACTGCCAAAGAGTTGTACGACACGTGCGTGTTTAATAATAACACGAAAGGTGAGAATCGCTAATACTTGGAGCCAAAACATAGGCACGATCCATTGCCCTATGAAAGAGAGAAAGAAAAAAAATATTTTATTTAAATAGGCCACAAAGAAGCACTTTTAAATCGTCAAAAAAGACATTTTTGTAATATCACAAAAAATATATTCATCATCATCAGCCTATATACGTCCCACTGCTGGGCCTAGGCCTTCCTACGTGAGAAGCTTGGGCCATAACACCACCACGCTGGCCCAATGCGGGTTGGTTTAAATATAGAACAATATATTATCGAACATAATATAATAAAATATGGGTGACTAAGCCTTGTTATAAGGTCCACTGTAAGCGGCCACGTCTCGGCTCCATATGTCATCCATCACTAACAATACACGATATAATTATGTTTACGAACCATTTGTATGTACTTATCTAAGTACACACATTAAGTTCATAATCATAATTTAAGTTTTGTTATATCCGTTCATGTATATAATTTTTATCCATTCGTACTTTACTTAAAAGAGATCTATTTCAATATATATATCTATCTAAATTAGATGCGAACAAAATCCCGGTCATGTTGCACCTACAATTTTCTGTTTTTTCAGGTGAAGCCGTATGCTGTAGTACTGCGCCTCCCAAATGCAAAGGCGGCAACAGGTGGATGGGCCGCTGTCTGCTGCGCGAGGCCCGGGAAAAGGCCCTCAAGGCCACGGACAAGAAGAACGGGAAAAAGGACGTTAGTATAGATGTTGTAATGTTGTAGGTATGTTTATATTATAGGTATACAAAGCACGGCGAAGACTCAACACCACCTGATGTGAAGCGGTAAGAAGAGTCCATATGCGAAGACAGCTAGCGCAGGTTGAACACGCTGTTCTATACCTAATAGCCGCCTCCACCTTGCGGTTCTATTATAAGGTGACTTTTCACACCTTTTTTGAAGTTTTTTGAAGGAACCCATCCCATGTTTAGGATATATTGATTTTCTAAGTATACTACTTTATGTTAAAAATGTTTGTTTACTTGTCGAAAAATAATCAAGTGTCCCATTAGATGTATTCAATTTCACAGTAAAAATAAACAGCAAGGCTAAATAGCATGATTAATACATCAAAACTATGAATAACCTGTACAAAATCCATGGCTTAACATTACCATCACCATTTTCACTGTTCTCTTTTTGTTGCCGATGTTGCCATTAATAAAATATTTTTCTAATTTTACTGTTCTTTATTATTATATTATTATTGACAATTTCAACTTCAATTCTTTCCCAGGTGGCTGGCTACCTGAACCTGATGGCCAACTCCATCGACAACTTCACACATGGCCTTGCTGTAGGGGGGTCCTTCCTCGTCGGGTTCAGAGTGGGCTTGCTCACTACATTCGCTATATTAGGTGAGATTTTTTTTTTTATTCCTCGTGCTCGGAAAGTAGAGTTTTCTTGATCTGAGTATTGGGAGGAAAACGCTAGTTCTCACCACGGGGCGGGAAAAACTCATACTGATTGCTTCCTGTCCTAGGGCAGGAATAAAAAATTTAAAAATAGAACTGAATTTGGTTACGAACTATCTGTGGTTCAATGAAGAAAAAAAAGTATTCGGCTGAATGGCCAGTAGGCGGTGACGCAATGTGTTCCAAATTTAAAAATACTCGTAATTTTTGATACCTCGCTCGCTTTAAGGCTTAATTTTTAAAAATACTCTTTATACATACTCTCTCTTAATAGGTTCTACTCATGATGAGTATTTTTATTAAGAAATTTTATTAGAAAGACTATTTTTTATTTTTCTTGCATTTGAAATGAAAAGGAGAGTGCTACACACGGGTAAAAGGAATCAAACCCTACTCGGACTATACGGTCGGACGGTCTAACAACCTCGTAGGGATTGATTCCTTTCCACCCTTATCCAACTGCCGGAGCACAAACAATGCTGCTAACATTGTTATTATGGCGGCAGACTTAGGTAAGATGGTGGTAGATAGCCAGGCGGACTTAGACGACCCCTACTGCCAACTAAATCAAGTAGATTTTTTTTCCCCGCGGGAATTAAACTCCGGAACGTCGAACCTCGATATCTAAGGTCGGTGGTCTCATTAACTAAACCACAGAGGCCGTTTGATTGACAATAAATTGAAACATGGACTATGTTAGTTCAAAGGAATGGTTTGCCACATTCATAACATCTTAATCATTTGATAATTTCATGAGATTTGTTTGAAATAATATACATTATTTCATAGAAATGTCATGAAATTGTCAAATGAATAAGATGTTTTTGAATGTGGCAAACCATTCCTTTGAACTAACATAGTCCATGTTTCAATTTATTGTCGTATTGACGGTACCACCCTGTATACTGTTTTACTTTATAAATCCACGTTTTGATTGGTTGATTACAGTGCATGAAATCCCCCATGAAGTTGGTGATTTTGCCATACTGTTGAAGAGTGGCTTCTCACGGTGGGAGGCTGCTAAAGCTCAATTGGTATGTAGAAATCTATCAGTAAACATTTCAATAGTAATATTGCGATTGAACTTTATACCTACTATTGAAAATTATACCTACCAAATTGGTAGGTTTTTTATTTCTTCTGTAGTTTAGGTAATTATAATGTGTATTGGTTATCTTATCTTATAGTGGGGTCATGACTAAGTCACAGTGCACTTCGACCCATTGGGATCTTTTATGCCTCCCCTGCGTTTACTCTTCCTGTGTCAAGAATGTAGATGCCATTAGCCATGCTCTTTAGGCAGAAAGAACCTGTAGTCTTCTGGCTTTGGATATGCCACTTCCAGAAAGCTCATTCTGGTTCTATCCAGGGCATCACAATGACACAAGAGATGCATCATTGATTCCTGGCATTCACCATATGCTCGACAAAGTTGTGTTGGAGAGAATTACATTTTATGTAGCATGTGGTTAGTAGCTTGTGTATTGATAGTACCAATACACATTATTAAATATGGAAGGGTTTGTGTCCGTGTCGCCCGAACATTGGCTAAAAGTCAAACCTGATGGTTCTGTCGAACATTTATTAACTAACACTCAGTTTTAAGAGTTTTATTTTTCGTACAGGAGTGTGACAAATGTTAGATTTGTGAATCTCTGCTTTATTACTTTTCCAGGCGACTGCTTCTGCTGGTTTGATAGGAGCAATGACTGCTGTGATTTTCAGTGGAGCGAGGAATGCTATAGGTTAGTATGACACGTGTGCTTTATGTGAATTATCAAAGATATAAAAGGTTGTGCCATGCATGTTATAGTATATTAGACCATGTTCGTGTTGAATACACAAACATCTACCCCCTACCGGGACCCAAACTTACGGTACACGCTATACAGAGTTACCTCGGAGACAGTGCGCATTTTTATTCCACATTATCAATAACGTTAATAAATCAGTTTTCAAGAACGAAATAATGTATTTTTTTTTTATATTTATTTATTTTATCCACTGTAAAATCATTGCAAGAGCATTGTCACTCTACCTTTAGTAATGAAAGGGGTAGGTTAGAGGAAGCGCGGGGGTTTAGTCACGTGGAATCACTCAGCGCAACCATAGGGTAATTGATTATGCTGAGATAGAGTTATCAGTCTGAATGAATGAAGTTTAACTAGTTGGCAATCACGGTAACATCTGTTACCGTTACCGTCATTGCACACTAGTCCCTTGTTTAACAAAATTCTCACGTGAGATTTTCAATTTTTTGCTAAATTGTTTTGGTCAACTATTTTTTTATGAAAATCATGAAGTTTTAGACATAAATAAAATACCTACGTATAACGTAACCTTCCGAAGCATGGAAGATTACAATTTTGATTGACCCATCCCGGGACCGACCATGACGAAAGTTGCTTTGTTTACGTGATCGAAACCAGAGAACTTAACCACTACGCCACCGAGCTCCTCAAACTTGGGACTGCTTATTTAGTAGACAGAATTACTGACCAAACCGCATGGGGTTATCACAGTACTTATATGGACTCTTCATACCGCTTCACATCCGGTGGTGTTGAGTATTTGCCATGGTTTGTATAAAAGAGAAAGATAAACTTTATTTCTAAGAATATACATAATATAAGTTTTACATTGTTTTATTTATTTGTTATTTCTAATTATCCCTAGCTTGTCCACTGACATAGGCCTCCTCCAAGTTTTTCCACTCTGCTCTGTTCTGTGTTTTTTTTGTCCATGTGGCCTGTCCATCTCCATTTTTTTTATGGTTATGTTCATTGGTGTTACTTTTGTTTCCTGCCTTATGTCCGTCCACTAATCTTATTTTATCTTTTCTTTTTATATTCAAAATACTTCTCTGCATCGAATTTTGACATATTTCTAATTTTCTTAGATTGTTTATTGTAAGGACCCACATTTGGCTTCCATAGGAGAGGCATGGTGTTATACATACATTCAGAATTTTGCCTTTCTGATGTTGGTGTTCACTTATTTTTCATATTGTATACCAATACCATAGTGGATACCAATTGGTTACTTTTTGGGTCCACTTGTTTTTTTGTCTCTCAACATTCCATATAATAATAATTATATTATTATTATTATATATATTATTATTCTTCCAATTTGCACATTTGCATTTGGTAGTTAATGTTAGCTGGTAATTAATGTTGCATTATTTATCTTTACAGAGGCCAAGACATCCTGGATCGCCCCTTTCACTGCTGGGGGCTTCCTCCACATCGCCCTCATCACTGTCCTGCCAGACTTGCTGCGAGAGCAGGACAGAGCACGCGCGGCGGCTAACCTGGCTGCTTTGTTAGCAGGAATAGCCGTCATGGGCACACTAACATATTATGTTGGCTAGAAGAACAGTGCAGTGAAGTGATCCATACTATCAGTGTTGTGCGACAAAATATAATATTAAACCAGTTTAGTTTCCTCCAAATCATCCTGATCACCGTCCTGCCAGACTTGCCGAGAGAGGAGGATAGAGCACGCGCGGCGGCTAACCTGGCCGCTTTGTTAGCAGGAATAGCCATCATGGCCACACTGACATATTATGTTGGCTAAAAGAACAGTGCAGTGAAGTGATCCATACTATCAGTGTTGTGCGTCAAAATACATTAAACCAGTTTAGGAAATTATCAAATTTTCAAGTGACATATAACTGTAACATCCTTTTGTGTTATAACAGCACATAAGTATAAAAAATAAGTGACAGGTAACTATTCAACACTATATTGTCGCTTAAGTTCTAACGCCACAAATAAATTTAATTATGTTTACCCTTTTCCACAATTTGATGTTACCTTTTTCTTCAGCCAATCAGAAACAAGCAATATCCAATAGGAGCTTATTTATGAAGTAAAAAGTAACAACACGGGATCAGTGACAACTGTGTAAAATTATGCAGTTCTTTCAGTGACCTGTAAATTTGCTATATTTGACTTATGTTGTGTTTGGACTTAGACGGTGATATGTTAACAGTGAATCTAACCTTAATACTAGAGTCAATTTAAAATAATCGTGATATTCATGGTCCAAGAAACGATTGAATTGTATGTATAGGAAATTGTTGTTAAGAACCTGAAAGAGAGCGCAAGTGAATAAATTATGGCAGACCTAACTGTAAATGTGCTCATTTAAAATTCAATATCCATGCTATTGTGTTAATTTTGTTTACTATACCAAAATGTTTTTATGAAATATGTAATTTTCAGTGGTTCTAGTCTCAGCAAAGCATAGTTCTGTGAATAACATTTGTTTTCTCTTTTTCTTTACAATTAACTATTCAATTTTCTTTAAAAAAATCTATCTTTTCTTTATAATGAATAATTATATATTATTATTGTCTATATATTGTGACAAATAAAATTATAATTTGCTATAGTAGGTACCAACAAACTACACAAAATAAGTTTTCTATTGTCGGAAAAACGCCAGCATGGTGAAGGAACGAAAGGGTTGATATGGGATTTCAATATCATCTATATTTTCTATTCCAGTATGACAATTCATTGTTACGTGCCTGTTTCCTGGTTTTTCTTAGGATATCTATCTAGTATGGATCACTATTTCTGTTTACCTACTCTTACAATCAATATAATATTCCATTTTGTTGATGAATTGATGAAATCCAACTTTATTACACACATTGTATATTTTTGATAGTATACCCAAGATTTTAATTTGACTCGTTTGTAATTTTATGAATTAACATAAAGTATACATTTCTGCAGTTAAGAGATATATTCACTTCATCAACAATAAATAAATTAACACTATTTTCATCAATTAACACACACCCATTCTTTTCACACATCCATTACTAATAAATGGATCAAAAAAATATGTAGACTTAAATTTATTCAAATAGCAGCTAAAAGCTGTGTGTTAAAACACATTCTAAATGTACAAAGTAGTCCTAACTTTTGGTGGATAAGCAGTCTTTCTCGAATAATGACTGATTTTAATATTTTATTTGCACTTTGAAATCAGTCTTGGTTACAAATTAATTTATTAAGGTTTATAATGACAGTGTGCTTCAAGTAGGTTAGTCCAGGTATTCAATTGTTACAATTCCCTATAAAATAGCAATATTTTGTTAGGTATATTATTTTTTGTTTTTATATAACAGTAATGTAGTAAGTTTACAAGGTATGAATAATATACAATTTTAATACAAGTGTAACTTTTGTTGTCACATTTATAATTATCAAGTATGCCAACATGGTGGTGTTATTGGCCAAGTTATTGGCGAATACCAGCTGTGCCTATCAGACGGACTTGCCTTTGTCAATGTGCTTCTGCGGACATATTTACAAGTCAAAGTCAAAACACAGTTTAGTTACAAGTTCACAAGTATTAAATATTAGATCTCTTTTTTAAGTTGACTAGCAATCATGAAAGTAAATGTATTGAAAGTTATATTATCTTACCGAGATTACATTGCACTAATAAATATGCACACAAAATTAATATTTTTCTACAGTATAATTATGTACATTATTGTAAATATAAATTTGTAAGAGTCTGACGAAATACTCAGATATTTATTAAGAGCTAAGTAAAAACTTTAATTCTTTAACATGTCAACAGACAATCAGTGGAGTTAGATTCTTGCAGAATGGAGATGCCCCCAAAAATTGTGGTGTACACTATACTAAACAATAGTCAAAAATATATAGAACACTTTATATATCCATTTTCTATTTGGTTTGTTTCTTGGTACAAAACAAGAATTTTTATAGAAGAAATCTGCAATACAGTCAAATACTCAGCATGGAGCTTATGTTCACTTTGGTGATGTTGACTTCTTTGTCGACCGCCATATTGCCACATAATGAAAAATAGTTAAATTGATAAATCATTTTGATCTTTGAACCATACTTTTCCCAGAATCAGCAGATTTTTCCTTGTCCTTTCCCTTTTACATGACATGACATCACATAGCATATCATCTATCCTATAACTACTAATTAAGGATGGCAATGATTTGAAATTTAGTTTTAGACTATGTATAATAGTGGGCCTAATTCTGAAGACAGCCTAAATCTAAATTTAAGTAATGTATGTACATCTCTCACTCAATTTGTATAGAAAAAGTTGGCATAGAACTTCGAACAGCGTTTATGGAAACCATAGCCAATTTTATAAGCTGTGCAGGCTGGTGCTTCCTGAAACTTACATTTTATCATGTTCAATAAATTCTAAAATAGAATTCAGCTTTCTGAATGTCAAATTGTATGACAACCATCCTTTTGTATTCATATTGAGAGAAAAAAATGCACTAAACCTGAATTTAGATTTAGCATGTGGTCTGTACAATTATTAGGCATAGTATGAACATCACTCATTGTCTGTCAAGGTGCAAACACACTTAGTGTATTCAGGTATTTACTTAATACTTTGTTTAACTTAGTCGGTAGTACAAAAAATCATCCCACTACATTTTTGTGATAGACATCTAGTTCCATGTTACATTTTGTTGTAAATATAAGCATATAGTTCAGTTTTATTATGTCAGTGACTTACTGATGAGTTGTTATAATTTAAATAATATATTAAAAGCATTTCATTTTGTCATATCCATACGTAACGCCTGTGTATCTTGTGGTTTTAACAAAGTATCTTTGCAATGACGTTTATTATTTAGTGAGCAATCTCCTCTAAATCCATGGTAAAAATCACAATTACAAATCATTCAATACTAGAATGTTGAATAATTTGAGTTACTTGCACTTTTATTCTTTTTGAAAGCTGCCATGAAATTATGTCACAAAAAAACTTTATTATGATTGTGAGGAAACAATTCTAATGAATAATAAATTATGTAAATGTTAAGATACTATGTTATATCTACCAATGTAAAATAGATTAAGTGTAATGTGATAAATAATGCCATTTATGAGTATTCAAGTCGTTATATATAATGACTGTGTAAAAATATTTAAAACGAATAAATAAGAAAACATGTACAGTATTATTGATTTTATTTTCATCCACAATATCATGATAGTATAATTTTTTGTGCACTTAGCCACATACAATACAATGAGAATTTTAAAGATCACAACTTTTATACAATTATCTCAAAATGTTGCAGTGAATATAGCTTTGACCAGAGAACACACATAATTATAGAATAAATCTTCAAACCATGCTCATTTCTCAGTCAAGATTTTATGATAACTAATAATATAAAATAGGAAGTAGGTACAGTAACTTCAGGCAAGTTACTATAAATTCTTTGTACAAAAGAATGATGAAAGAAACTTGCTAAAGGGGCTTCAGAAATTTATTTCTATTTTGAAATTGTTGCCAAGTTTTCTCTTGAACTATCAATTAATTTGATTGGGTCTCTTGGCAAATCGTTAACTTTAAATAAGCAGAGAGAGAGAGAGAGCGAGGCTATAGTGGCAGCCTTGTTGTGCCAATCGTAAAATAACCTATCGAAATACATTTTCTATAACTAATTTTTTTTCGATTACTAAATCGTGAAACATTTAATTATTGAAAATATTCACAGAGATCGCGCTTTCCTACCACTGAACTAGTTTGAAATGCTAAATATTATCACAAAATGACGCTAAACAAAGTAATTCTGAGCGACTACTCTTAACTAAAAAAAAACCAAGAAAATTCATGGGTTATACCAGGATCTCGGTAGTTTAGTGATTAATAGGTAGCTGGTACGGTCTACCACAGAAGTAGCTGAACACTTTAGTACCATGTCACAACGACTAGCGTCAATATGGTAGCAACTATACAGTACGTGCAACAAGATCGGTGTGACATGGTACTAAAGTGTAGTTAAAATATGGATATGTATATGTGTGTATATGTGTAAGTATGTGTATGTGTATGTAGGTATATATATGTATGTATGTGTGTAAATATACTTAATTATTTATTACGTACTAATACGATATTTATCATTTAATATTTACTTTACAGTGTGTGGTAAAATGAAATAATTTTCTCCATCCCCTTTAAGTTTATATTGATATAAATAAAGTAGGTAAGTAACTTTTTGCACGGGAATGAACGCTCTCAACATAAGTTTTTTCTGGTAGACTGTAGATAACTTTAACTGGCTTATAAGTGGATTTGTAAGTTTTGTTTTATAATGTGGAAATGCTGTTGTTATCCCTAATAAAAAAAAAAAAAATAAAGTGTTCAGCTACTTCTGTGGTCGACTGTACGTCTAATGTAAGTTTCAATCTAATCGAAACGTCGTCATGTTCTGTCTATTCGTATGAAGACAAAGCAGCGCTTCTATTAAGATTGATTGGACACCACTTCTTATATACCTGTCGATTTGTGAGCTTAAAAGAGTGGCCCTAATTCTGGCGAACACATGCTAAGTTTAAATTTAAGTTCAGTCTATTTCTTTCTCTCAAAATGAAAAAGAAAAGGATGGCTGTCATATAAATTGACATTTAGAAAGGTGCGTTCAATTTTCGACCTTATTGAACGTGCTAAAATGCAGTGCTTAGGAGGCACCTCCGTACATGCCGTCTAAAATTGTCTATGGTTTCTTTGAAATCTATCTAAATTTAAGTGACAGCTCTAAACAGATTCTTGCTATCTTTTTTCTATTACTTATTGAGAGAAAGAGATATACTTTACTTAAATTTAGAATTAAAGTGTGTTCCCAGAATTAGGCCCAGTGTTTCTAAATATCTTTTAAACTTAAAGTGTAAAAAATAAAATTAGTAGTTGTTTTGCTGTAGGTAGTAATTTTGCTATGCATTTTTTAGACATACTGAGAGAAAGTAATATACTGGATTGTGTCTTTAGAGTCTAGTATAGGGTTTAAATGCATATTGTATTAGATGTGCAACTTGATTAACAATAATAATTCTCTAATGCCCACAACGTTTAGTTTTCAAAAAGTGCGTTACATTAATATTGCTGCTCTCTAATTAATAATCGAATCTTAACAACCTGAGCTTGGTATAAGAATAATAAATATAATAAATTGAAACATGGGCTATATTAGTTCATATTTTTGTTTATTGTCGTATTGAGGGCAACACCATATACACTAATTTATTAAGTCTCATAACACAGTATTGGAGGGAAGTTGGGTGCCATATTACATTATTCTCGGTCGGCCCTAGCATCAAAGACGGCTATAAGATGACATCTTTGTTTTCAATCAATTCAGTAATAGATTTACCACCGGTTTACCTTGAAGATTTTTCTACGTAGGTATTATAGTTCCAAAAATACGTTAGTAATAAAAATATTAAAGCCCTGCTTTCATATCAGGGCCGTACAATGAGTTCAGAGAATTCTTGAACTTATAAATCAAAATTTGGTTCGTTAAAAAACCGACCTACTACTTAAGAAAATAATACCAGTTTTAGATTTATCAAAACTTAGAGAAACATGATTTTAAGGCAACTAAAAAGGTTCGTTAAGAGGACAGGCTAGAGAAATATCACCCGTGTCGGACCACTGGTCGCCGTTTCTACTTGGCAGAGTCAAGTTGTAGATAATTATTACAATATAATTACAACGTCTCTGTAAAAGGAAATTCAGAATATTCACAAGTACTTAAATGCCCATTAAAAACTAAGAGATACAATTATTTTTTATTATTCAAAGTTACACACTCAATGGCAGATCTTATGAGCTATTTATAGTATAGAGATATCTAAACCACTTATCCACTTTATTATGCTAAATATTAAAATTGTATTAGAAAAAGCGCCACATTGGGGTCTTGAATTATGACACTTGTTGCTCTTTCAATAGAGAATATAAATAGATATGTTATTTATCAACAATATTCTCACAATCACAACAATTACGAAACCCAAACTAGATTATTATGACCTTGTCCGTATCCATAGGACAGGACAACGGAAAAATATTCACGCAAAATCAACTTTTTTTTTTGAGCATCCATAATATGGGTGTTCTTCTGCTCATGTGTCATTCAGATCCGGAAAGGTGCGCGGTTTGTCTGTGGCGATTTTTTCTCATACTTATGATGGATGTAAAAGTCTTTTTAAAATATTTTTTATAAATTGTAATATTTACTGTGACAATTTACATAGAATCAAATAAAATGAATCAACCCTCTTTTTCACTAGTTTGTACTTTTCTAAATACTAAATTTTAATAAATATTTCTTACATACTTTGTATGGATAAAACGTCCAAACCAATGCCTTACTTTAGTTGCTACAATAAATGATCTTAGCGAAAATTATTATTATTTAAATTTAGAGTGCATGTTAAATATTTAAAAAACTTATAAGTTGTAGATAAGTGGAGTATTCTATGGTAAGGGTATATTATTATACAAATTCTATTGATTACATGACGTAGACTTTCTCGACGCTTTTCAAAGAAAACTCCTCTTTCGTCTTCGGGCATACGATGGAGCCGAGTTTCACCATCTCCTTTATGGCCTGCGAATATAAGTGGATTAAAAACAAATTAAAGCTTTAGTTTATAAATAACAATTCTGGAAAAAATATTTCAGCCACACGTTGGGCGCCAACGAAATGGCGGGTCTTTTATCCGTTAATCGGCATTTTGATTTTGATTTTTTTAAAGTCACTGTGTAAACAGGGAAAGGATTACATACCAGACAGAATTCTTTTAATCGCACCTAAAGGGAAAGTACTCTAAATACTGGAGGTTGCAAATTTTACACTAATGAAATATTAATTCTTGATTTTAAAAAAGAAATAAACCAGCATTAATGATTTTTGATGATACATTTGCTACACCCGGGAATCATAGCGGCTTAAATCCGATAACTAAGATCTTATACTTTTATGTCATCAATCGATAACCGTGGGTCAAAGCTTTTTAACGAAAACTGTCAATGAAATAAAAGGCAAAGCATGAAATAAAAAGGGTAATTGGGATGTGAAATAAAATTTTGAATTTTAACAACTTGCTATTTAATCCACGAACGCTATTGTTTCTTTTTAAAAATAAATTAATAGTTCCTAAAGAAAAATTTGCCATCTTCAGCCACGGCCCGTGCTAGGAGTGGTTAGCAAAATCTACTCTGCAAGCTTGGCCAGTGATACTATTTACGTAATCTCGTAAATATAAGGGTGTGTGCCCTCTCACCTTCTCGCCGTAGACCTGGCCGTTGGGCAGGACCATGGGCTGGTTGTGCTCGTTGAGCGGCTCGTGCGTGACGCGGCACACGAGGCGCGAGTGCGAGCAGTGCGCGTGCGGCAGCGAGCGCGCCAGCTGGCTCAGCGGCGGCTGGCACGCCGGGCACGCCGACACCTTGCTGCTCTCCTTGTAGCACTGAGTGCGCTTGAGTTAACGGGCCTCGTTACCAACTGTGGAAAATTTATGTGGCGCCCAAACTGGGACCAAGAAAGGTGTCCCAAAAACAAACGCCGGGCACGCCGACAGCTTCCTGCTCTTTTTGTAGCACTGAGTGCGATTGCGTTAACGGTCCTCATTACCAAGTGTGAAAATTATTGTGGTGCCCAAAGTGGGACTAATGGCGCCCAACTTGGGACTATTGGCGCCCAAACTGGGACCAAGAAAGGTGTCCCAAAAATAAACGCCGGGCACGCCGACACCTTCCTGCTCTTTTTGTAGCACTGAGTGCGATTGCGTTAACGGTCCTCATTACCAAGTGTGAAAATTATTATGGTGCCCAAAGTGGGACTAATGGCGCCCAACATGGGACTATTGGCGCCCAAACTGCGACCAAGAAAGGTGCCCCAAAAATAAACGCCGGGCAAGCCGACACCTTGCTGCTCTCCTTGTAGCAGAGTGCAAGCGCGCTAACGGTCCTCATTATACCACGTGTGAAAATTTTTGTGGCGCCCAACATGGGACTATTGGCGCCCAAACTGAGACCAAGAAAGGTGTCCCAAAAATAAACGCCGGGCAAGCCGACACCTTGCTGCTCTCCTTGTAGCACCGAGTGCAAGCGCGGTAACGGTCACGGCAATATGGGATAAATGTGCATGTTTGGATTTTTTTTACTTAAACACGCCAGAACGGATTGAATATGGCAAAGAGATATATTATATTCTAGCCTTGATTAAAACAGGATACTTTTACCTGTGATGTGAGTGTATTCCTGTATTTAGAGACCCCATTAATTGTTTATATTTTTATAACCAATAAACATTTTCCATTTCATAACATGAATATTTATTAAGCAAACTGTCATAATGTTCATCAGTGAAAATCCTTCAGCTAATTTACGATTGGCGTTAATGTTCATATGAAAAGGATATGGCGTGTTGAGTGCAGCCAGGCCAAGTTGCAGTGCGACGGGCAATGGCGGCAAACGCGCCGGATGAAGCAACCTAGCGTGCTCCCAGCGGAACTGACGAACGAGGGCCCGCCACCGGCCAGTCTCTAGCAGCGAGCGGTACGGCTCCACATCTGGACATGTACTCGCATATTACACTCGATATACTAACTAAATACGTAGTAAAGATTCTTAATTTTTTATTTAACATAATTATAAATATTTACTAATAAAAATCTTAACTAGAACAATTTCACGTCCTGAGGCGGGGATCGAACCCGCGACCTTCTGCAATCCGGGCGACTGCTCTAACCATCTGAGCTACCCAGGACTTTGGTGAAATTCTTCTAGTCTATCTGTATTTGCGTTATAAGCTAACTTCTACCCTACAATGTCGAAATATTCTTTTTCAATATCCGAAACGAGTATTTTTACAAATACCTACGATTCGGTAAAGTTGGGGCATTGCTTTCAAATATTCTTAATTTTTTATTTAACATTATTATAAACGTTTGCAAAAAAATATTTACTAAAGAAAAACTAAAGTAGATTTTTTTTATTTATTATTACGTAGTAAAGCTTAGTTTAATTTAGGTAATATCAAGAGTTATACATTACGTTACAACTAAATGCTTTCTAACATAACCTACAAGCTAAAATAGTCACATTTTAATGTTTTGATGCTTTTATAACGTATTCTTTATCATCTATTTTTGTTTTTTTTCATCGTTTTCTTTCATTATTTGTAATTGTTAGCTGAAATAGTGTTTTTTTTTCCACAGCTAAATTATTAAGTTTTGGTAGTAAAACACGATATACACGTTTTTTTGTTGATCTCCCATAGCGCTAGAGTATTAATGAGACCTTGTGTTACTGTAAGTAGGTTGACACAATCTAAAACCTTGCAACAGTATTCTTGAACTGGCTTGCACCACTAAAATAAACAATAAACCTTACCCGTGTCCTTGGGGAAGGCAAGCATGCCCATACAATGCTGAATGTCTTCCAATTGGCCCTCCTCGTAAGTGGAGAAGTGTTTCTTGGCGTATCTCACGGCTTCAAGTCGTTTGTCTTCGCGAACTAGTTCGATGAATTCCTACAATTTCAGATAAATAAATATTTTAAAAATTACCAAAATTAAATACAAGTTGAGGCGTCCCATGAAGGAATCATAAATGAAATAACTATTTCCAGAAAAGAATTGTACCGAATAATCTTTGATCGAAATTATCGTACTGTTAGGAAACCTGCGCTGGTTGTCTTTTAAAGAAAGAAAGAAAGAAAAGAAAGAAAGAAAAAATATTTTATTTAAATAGGCCACAAAGAAGCACTTTTAAATCGTCAAACACATTCTTATAACTATTACAAAAAATATATTAACTAACAACGTCAAGTCTCTCCGTCTGTCATGTCTGAATTTACACCGGTTCCAAAAGTTGAACTACCGAGAAGATTCCGGCAACAAACTCGTGTAGTCACTCTTTTCAAATATTAAATTACAAAGTTTGTAGTTACAAAAGTTTAACCTTGAGCAGTGCAATGCCGCCCAGCGAAAAAAAAAATGAAAATTAGAAAAGAAGGTAAGTCAACGTACCAAGAAAGGTACCCAATGTCAAAAATAATATCGTTATTTTCAGGCTATCTGACAGTGCACAATCACAGTATAGGTTACAGAGATTAATAGTCACAATACTCGTAAATAAATATATAAAACATTTGAAATTTTAATGTGTCCATGCATTCTTATCATCTAAATATTCTTGGACCTTATAGTAGCCTTTTTTCATTAAAGTTTGTTTCACATATAACTTAAGTTTGTGAAAAGGCAGTTCAGTTACATTTGGTGGGACTTTGTTATAAATGTGTATACATTTCCCCATGAATGAGCGACTTATCTTGTGAAGTCTAAAACTTGGAACAGCAAGTTTATTTTTATATCTAGTGTTTAAGTTATGAATATCACTATGTTTTGAAAAGGTATGTTTATATTTGTGAACATAAATTATGTTCTCATATATATATTGAGAAGCAACGGTCAAAATATTAATTTCTTTAAATAAATCCCTCAGTGTATCACGTGGCTTGAGTCTGTAAATAGCACGCACAGCCCTTTTTTGTAAAATAAAAATATCTTCAATGTCGGCTGCTGTGCCCCACAATAACAAGCCATATGACATAACACTGTGGAAGTAACCAAAGTAAACAAGTCTTGCTGTTTCAACATCACACAAAGACCTAATTTTTTTAACAGCATAAGCAGCTGAACTAAGTCTTTTAGATAGGGACGAGATATGAGGATACCATTGTAAACGAGCATCTAACTTAATTCCCAAAAATACTGTAGAGTCAACACATTCAATAGTTTCTTTATTGATTTCAACATGAGTACTAACCTGCCTTACATTTGGTAAAGTAAATTTAATACACTTAGTTTTCTTTGAATTTAACAATAAATTATTATTTTCAAACCAGGATAGCACTTTTGAAATGGCATTATTTACATCCTCAAAGTCAGTTTTAGTTCGGTCTATTTTAAAAATTAGTGAGGTGTCGTCTGCAAACAATACCGTCTCACACAATTTTTTTGAAAAGTAAGGGAGGTCGTTGATATAAATTAAAAAAAGCAATGGCCCTAATATCGAACCCTGAGGCACGCCCATATGCACAGGCACACCAGAAGACTCAGTTTTGTTTATAACAACTTTTTGAATTCTATTGGTCAAATAGGATTCAATAAGTTTTAATGAGTTTATTGATACACCATAAAAAAACTACACTTAACTACACACTATTTAATTTGGCAAAGAGAACAAATAACTTTACAATTTCACACACTGACTTCCCGATTTACTCGGAGCGATGCTTGGACCGCTTTTCGCGAGTTCCAGAATCTAACTGACTATAATTTGAAATAATAAAATAATGTAGAAAAATGCAAGTTGTCAATTTAGTCGCAATGAAAAAATACGTGCATATATGGGACCCCTGACCGCCAGGTTTCTAGGCAATACTAAAGGGATTAGTTGTAGTGTACATCCTTTTTATATTTCATAATCTAGAAACCTTGCGTAAGATTGAATACATTACTAAAGTTCGTACTATGAAAATGTTATTTGAACGGACGACAGTTTCGATCAAACATTATTCAGTATAAAAAAATCGGGCAATTATAATATAATATTAACTTGATTCGTGACTAAATTGTTTATTATTTGTCATATTATTGATTACATCAATTTTACATAATGTTCACTCGGACAATCTTATAGTTTTTATAATAAAAATATTCACCGTCGCCATTAAATGGCGGTCTAAACTCACCAAAGGCCGCAGTCTATGGTCGGGGGGGTTTTTTGGCGGGATTTGGTGGCGTCAGTCAAGATTAAAAACAGTGTCTGAGCAAACGTTGTGTTATGAAATTGGTGTTGTTTTGTGAAGCAAGTGTTTGGTGTTTATGTGCAATTTATAGATCATTGCAATATAAGTGAATTTGATGTGAAAGACCTTGAGAATTATATTATCGTTATCCACCTCATCAAAGTAGCATCAAGGAGGCTGTCATCGTATGTTTCGCGCCAAACTTTCCCAAGAAGCATTGAAATGCGTTACACTAGCATTTCAATACAATATTTGCAAAATTAAAGAAAATACTTCAGACATGGCTGAATCGGCATTAGTTCCCCTTGCCTTCTCTGTAATAGAGAGAATATTAAAACAACAGTCTATGGTCGGAGCCTCACCTGTATTCGTATCTTGAACTCCATGTTGGAGTTGAGCTTCCTGAGCTTGGACTTGTTATCGGCGCACCACTGCAGGCAGCGTGCCGTACGCCGTTGGCGCAGTTCCGCCTCCACCTCTGCTGCAGCCGCGTAAATGTCTACCACCATCACGCGTGACATGTCAATGGTCAGTAATTAAAATATATCTAAACTAGAAAAATTTTACGTCCTGAGGCGGGGATCGAACCCGCGGCCTTTCGCAATCCGGGCGACTGCTCTAACTATCTGAGCTACCCTGGACTTGGGATATCTCTGTGAAATTCTTCTAGTCTATCTGTATTTCCGTTATGAGCTCTAACGTCCTACCTACAATGTCGAAATGTTCTATTTCGACATCCGAAACGAGTATTTTTACAAATACCTACGATTCGGTTAATTTTATGGCGATTAACACACGTAGTTGCAGATTTACGGCGGCTTCGACTCATTCAAAGCTTGCTAGTGCAGTGCAGAGCGTCGCGTCAGTTTTGATATTAAAAATGGTTATTAGTGTGGTGGAACTTATTAACGATGCTGCAGTTATAATAACTGTTTGGTTTTTGTATGTTACACAAAAATTTATATATACAGTCTATATACAGTCGACCACATAAGTATGTTAACACTTTATTATCATGTTACACCGACTATTGCGCTTGTACTTAATAGTCGCCACCGTATTATATTAACGACATTGGTATTGTGACATGGTACTAAAGTGTTCAGCTACTTTTGTTTTCGGTTGTACCAACGTAAGTTGGGTATAAGTATTAAAAGTAGTTTTGGTAAACATAATTCTTTGAATAAATATAAGATCCGATTAAATAGATCTTACCTATGGCCTTGTAATTAAATATTAAACCTGCACAACTGTAATTGATAAAAATACCAGGTACAATAGTAGATAGGTAGGTATACAAACCACGTATGAATATGTCTCAGATAGTTAAAAAAATACCTTCATAAAGTGAAATCATACGTGGCGAAATAACCTGTTGCCTGCCATTCACTAAAAGTTACAAGTTTCGCTACCTATCCTTTATATCGCTGTTTCACGCTACAATAACATATGAAGCGTTTCGTCGTGAAACTTCGACGTACGTAAAACACCGATCGAGATCCGTTTTCCAACACTGTTCAAGCCCTTCCAAAATCACGCACGGCACTGCGGGTCTCGGTGTGCCATACGTTGCGTCTCGCCGCGCACCCACGCGCGGGTTTGCATGTTTCCCCGCTTGTAGGCGCGTGATCTGCATGACTGTGTGCTGGACTGTGTGTTTTTTCTATGTAAACACTCAAGCACACACAGGCGCACGCACGCACGCACACACACACACACACGCACACACACACACACACATACGCGTATACATTTATAACCTATGAATCTTGGTTATTTAATTACCAGTTATTTTCTCTCCTTAAAGGACAATGCCCAATTTACTATGAGAGTTGGGCCATGATTGCGCTTCAATGAAATGAGTGCCAAAGAATGGGAAAAATCTATAAATTATGTAGGGAAAATATCACGAAATTATGGTGTGGCAGTTTAGAGAAATCATAATTTTTGGTACTGATTTTGAGGTTATAATTATTCAAATATTTGACAGATTGACAGTTATAGTAGTATTCATTCATCCAGAGGGATAGGCGAAGGTAAAGGTATAAACATCCAGCCAATTATTTTATTAGGTTTTTCTGCAAACACATTTCAATGCATCTTAGGAGTATATGCAGAAATTAACAATATAATAATTTCTTCAGTCGCAGAAATCTTTTTCTTTGAGTTTGTATTAAGATGTAGATGTCTTTTTATCTTCTTCGTCGTTACGTCACTATGAAAATCTACCTAAACAGTTATAATAATAATAAGAAACTAAAAAAAACAAGTTCATCAGACACCTTTAACATTTTTGGTTCAACGGGCAGGATTTAAGGCGGCGCGGTAGGCTGGTAGTTCTAAGAGTTTTATATTTACTAATACTTGAAACGTACCTAACATTATTAAGCAGTATAAATTAAATAGACTAGCAGTCAATTATTTAAACTAGTTCGATCTATTAATGAAACTTACGATGCGGCTGCATACACGTAAATTCTTTGCCTTTCAAGTAAAGGACAAATATATTGTATTATTCCACAAATTAATTTCGGAGTGTTTGGCGGATTTTTGTGGTGTCAGTCAAGATTTTTATTTTAATAATCAAAAATTGTGTCGGAGCGAACTTTGGGTTATAAAAGTGGTGTAGTTTTATATACAAAGTGTTTGTGTTGACGTACAACTAAAAGATTATTAGAATAAAAGTGCACCGCACCAAGTAGCACATATGGAGACTGTCATCATATATTTCGCGTTAAATACTCTTAAGATGCATTGAAATGTGTAACATCAGCATTTTAATGCAATAAATGAAGAAATAAGAAATACTGAAGACATGGCTGTATGGACATTAGTTTCCGTTGCCTTCCATTTTAGGGAGAATGAACTACACACACACACCGCAGATTAATAATGTAGTATACGAAGTAGGAAGTCAGTGCAACAATTTAATATTAATTTAACTTTTTAACCCCACCACGCTTTTACATTTAAATTAACAATATATAACTAATAATTCGAGAGGTTTTTTTGAGATACGTTTGATTATTGCGCATCGTGGGCATGTTTGGGCATTCTCCTTTATCTTAAAATTGTTTTTACTTTTGTTTTTGCTATTATATTTGTAAACATGAAGAATCATTAAGGAGGAGCGGGGCTTCTCAACACAGGCCTTAAAGCTTAAAGTGAAGCTCCAACACATTGCTTCTAATGTATAAAATTAATAACGGAAATAAAGAATTTATTATATTATTATTATTATTAAACGAAGATACTTACAAGCAACGTTAAAACACGCATTCGCGCGCCAAGCTGCGTGTTGCGTGGCAGTGTGTTAATCGCCTAACATTTCGACATTGTAGGGTGGACGTTAGCTCATAACGCAAATACAGATAGACTAGAAGGATTTCACAGGGATATCCCAAGTCCTGGGTAACTCAAATGGTTAGAGCAGTCGCCCGGATTGCGAAAGGTCGCGGGTTCAATCCCCGCCTCAGGACGACATTGTGGATTCATAACACAAGCTCTTAATAATGCTTACGTTGGGCTAGATAATAGGTGTGAGTGTATGAATATTATTATTATAAAAACATATTGATATAATCTTGACAATTTGTATAAAAAGTGTTAATAGACTTATGTTACTGACTGTACTAATTTCATCGAACTGAATTCTGAAGACACGCTCTGAATCTAAATTTATGTACAGTATATCTCTTTCCCGCAATATGTAATAGGAAAAGATTGCAAGAATTAGTTTAGCAAGATAGAAAGATGTTCCAAAAATGTATGGCGACCGGGCAGGTCTATGTATAGCATACTGAAAAATAGATAAAAATATGCAGAGCAGTGTTCAATTGTGCGTTTTCTTTTTATTTGCTTTATTGCGCGGTACAAAACAAGAATTTTTATAGAAAAAACTGCAACACAGTCAAATATTCATCATGGCGGCTATGTCATTTCGGTGACGTTTAGTTGACTTCTATGTGGCCCGCCATATTGCCATATTAAAAAACGGTAAAATCGACGCAAATTTTCAACTTTTATACAAACAAACTAGGCATGAAAACGAATTATTGGTATTTTTTCAGGACTCAAGAGTTTTTCCTCATTTTTCGAGATGGTGTATATATGTATACTATATGTATACCTACCTGGCCGGATATGAAATTTCTCCTTTATATAGATTTTAAAGAAACCGACAATTTTAGACGGCATGTAAAGAGAATGTGACAGCCATCCTTTTTGTTTTCACATTGAGAAAAAGAGATGCACTAAACTTAAATATAGATTTAGCATGTGTTCTCTAGAATCCAAGCCATTATTGGAGGAATCCTCTATTAAAACCATATGCGAAGACATCTAATGCAGCTTGAGCACACTATTCTAGCCACCTCTACCTTGCCAGCGCATAAGGTGCCTTTTCACACTTCCTTTGAAGCAACCCATGTTTTAGGAAGGAGGCAACTAAATCTCAATCAAGCTTCGGAAGTACGACAAAGAAACGAGTTAGTGAACTTCTTTGTTTTCAACTCCAATTTTGAGGTGGAGACAGGGAATAAAATTTAGGAAAATATTCACTCTTTTCCCGGCCATAACTTGAAGTACAGTCGACAGTACATCAAGCGTTACAGATTGACTTTGAGACCGCCTTTACTGCGCTTGTAATAGAGGCGGCTTTCGTAGTGCAGCTGTCACACTCTATGTGCTCTTGTCCTTACATAATAATAAGCAATAATGACGCCTATTGTATTATTTTTATTTTAGTTATTTCTGTCCATTGCGTATACTTATCGTCGGTGGGCAAGCAAGACCGCGTAAGAGCAGTTTGCAATACCGCGTCTTTACAAAAGTCGCAAAATTTAAATATTGCGCCAGCGGGTTCTTAGCGCTGATTCGCTTATACTAGATTATCATTAAGCAACACCCAGAGAAATCCCAAACAAGCTCAGTCAAAGAAATGCGTAGAAATATCTAAGATATTATCTTTTTTCTTGCATCCTGTGAAATAAACAAAAAGCACATACGCGGTATTGCAAACTGCTCTTACGGGGTCTTGCACGCCCACCGACGTTATGTCCTACCTATTGTTCAATAAAGTGTATTTGGTTGATTGACTCTATCACCCACTTACCCACGTTAGTAAGGTCCCGAAGCGTCCTGGCATCAGCAAGCTTGTTCGCCGACTCGTAGTACCCATTCCTGAGGAAGTACTCCACCAGCATGCGGTCCAAGCGGACCTTGCGCCACTGGTTCATGGCAGTCTGGAAACAGAGATACCATGAAAAAATCTAGCCAAAACTTAATAGACGAACGTATTTTGTCCCTACTAATATTATAAATGCGAAAGTATGTCTGCCTGTGTGTTCCCTATTCATGCTTAAGCCGCTAAAATGATTTAGATTAAATTTGGTATGGAGATAGTTTAAGAACTTGCGAAGGACATAGGATACTTTTTTAAAACGTGTAAGTAATTACAACACAATCTTTTCTTTATATTATATGGACAAATTGAGGCTTAGGTATTTTAGTTCAAAGTTTAAAGCTGTAGAGTAGGCAACAGTGGAAGAAACATAAATAAAAAATTGAAAAAAATATCAATAAAATAAGATTTTGGTGGCACAACTAGTGCATCTTCGACAGCTCATGAATAAAATTGGAAACGTAACGCTTTGCAAGATCTTTGCAATCGATTTTTTGTTTGTAGTGATGTGAAATATATCGATTTAATAAGGTTTCATGCATGGCCAAGTTATTATTAATATAGTGCGTGGCCGCCATTTTAAAAAAAACTAAACTGGGACAAAAGTTTCAAACCCCTTTTATTTTATCATCAATATCAATATGATCTTATATTGATATTTATCATCTCTATCTTATTATTCTGTATCTATCAACCTCTTCTCGCCTTAAGTTTAGTAAAATCAGACTTTAGCTAAATTCAACAAATTATTATAAAAATGAACTCGATTGAAGTGAAATATCTAAGATGTGAATCCTTACACAACAAAGAAGTTTTGTGCCGTCTATAATGTAAATGTTGTAAACAAAATATTTTTTACCCTGACTTGTGGTGAGCTTGGCTCATTGAGCACACTTGCTTGCTCCTTCAAATGTTCCAGACGTTTCTTACATACGTAAGCAACCTGCAGCTCTTCATTTATAGCTTCTGATGCTTTACGTTTCATTGTAGTCAGTTTCTCAACCTGAAAAGTATGTTTAAGGATTTAACTGGACTGTCTTTGAGATTACTTTTTTTTCCACTTTTCCTTAATCTTATTACTTTTTCTTGTATTCTACCTCTTATGTTATTCAGGCTTACCATTCCTCCCAAAAGTGTATCTATTTCTCCTGTGTTTGCTGCAGGGTTTTTCGCTGCAGTGTCAATATCCCCAGTAGCGCTTGCAACCTGCCGTGCTTCTACATCAAGTACCCGTTGAGCATTACGGTAACGCTTGTTGAAAACTTCATATGGAACCTAGAATAACAATTTATTTGAAGATGAATAAATATAGTGATTTTTATTTGAACAGCAGATGAAATATTTGAAAATAATATGGTATCTTTTATTTTATTTTAATATTATAATAATATTCTGGTCCATCTATAAAATTAAAATAATACTTCATAGATTAATCTGTAAAGTACCCAAAAACGAGACACAATAGGTTTAAGTACTATAATTGGCAATTAACCAGTGGGATGGTAAGCCTCTATAGGTAAAATTTATTAAATTAAGAATATTTTAGTTGTTTTAAGTTTTGTTATTTATTTTAGTTCTGAAATAATAATGCATAAAAATCTAATAATAATTAAAAGACTGAAAATAATACAATTAATGCACAATTCGAAAATTTGTATAATTTTTTTTCCTATTGCGATAATAAAAATCTATTGTCTCTTAGTTAGGTGGGTGCTTCACAGATTACTAAACATTGCCATATTGTTCCATTATCTTCCATTATCATCTATGATAAAATTTGTCTTAAAAATATAATGTAAGGACGATATTGGGTCTGTGTATACTTTTGGTAAATAAGAAAAAAATAAGGTTAATGTTAAGTCATGGTAATAGTTGCTACCCCAACAACTATAAATCATGAGCATGAAACGATGTCCTTGGCACAGTAACACTCACATAGAAAATTACTTACCTTCAATGTAGCATGCTCCAAAGACTTTAATTCATTCATTTCGACTGTTTGAGCTTCTTGATATTATGAACAAGAAGTGCAAATAATCTCCAAGTCAATATACCTGAAAAGAAAACAAACTCAGCTGATTTTACGTCGTAATCGTAAGTGCCAAATGTGAGGGAGGTAATGTCTACGAGAGAAGTCCTACAATAATATTTTTTCAAAGCAGTATGCCTTAATTAATTGTAATTTAGCACTTACAGTAATTTCATAGCAATGCAGTCTACAAATAATACATAAATTAATAACAAACCCTTTGTAAATAATGAAGACGTAGAATATCAGCAAAAAGAAAAGATGATGTAGCCAAACAAATATTACTCTCTCCTTCGTACTAAGCTGGGAAACACAAAAAAGAGAGGGATAGCAAACTTTAAATTTGATGCTAGGGAAATGAGGAAAGAGCGTTCGTAATTGCTGACAAAGCGAATAAGATTTTAAAACAGAAAATATTATACATAGAGGTGGTTCGCATTTTAAAATAGACCGTATGTAATTTGATCGGAAAAAAATTAAATACTGAAAAATAAATTAGTAAAAGCTATTTTATTTCATTGTTTATCATTTTTTAAAGACATTTTTCACTATAAATTTGTAAGTGTTGTAACTGTAATTTATCACTAGGTATTGAACGTAAAATCGCAGACATTTTTCTTGCCTTTTTAAAAATAAGAAACAAAGGGAATACACATTTGTTAATTTTGACCGTACCTAAAGTGTATCTAAAGAGTTACAACAAACAAACGTAACCCCAGCGCAGTACAGAATATATAACTCGTACTCGTATACCGTTCTGTACTTATATTTGTTGATACGAGATACGATACATTCTGAATACATACAGTTTATCTCTTTCTTTAGGGCCTAGACAAGATGCCTTTCGATAATCGCTATCGCTATCGCTAAACGGTAAATGTATGGGATTTGACATATTATACCCACGATTGGCTTTTGATTGTAAAGGTCAAATCCCATACATTTTCCATTTAGCGATAGAGATTGTCGAATGGCATCTTGTCTAGGCCCAATATCTCTAAGAACACAAAGTAAGGATAATAAAACAGCACACATTATTATTCTAGCTGTCAAATTATTTAAAAGCTATCCTTATTTTTTTTCTTCTTGTTTTTCATGGTGGTAATCTTTACACTAATCTGAGGGCCTAGACAAGATGCCATTTGACAATCGCTATCGCTAAATGAAAAATGAATGGGATTTGACATTTATGATGGAAGTCGTTCGATGTCTTATGTCAAATCCCATACATTTGCCGCTTAGCGATAGCGATAGCGATTAACGAAAGGCGTCTTGTCTAGGTCCTCTGTGATCTAGTTACTTTTGTCGATCTAACAGTAATATGCAGTAACATTATTAAATTTTACTATGTAAAAAGCAATTTCCAACTCTAAGATGTTTGATTGCTGATTTTAGTTAATCGATTGAATTTTTATATGAAATTAGGAACAGGGTGACCGAAACTAAACTGGGCGTAATTGCACATTTGCACTTAAATTTTATTAACATTTGGAGTAGAATTATATTCGGGATATTTACCATGTTATTTGTCTCGAGTTCCCGTTGTAAGTGCGTGAATTAGGTGTGGTGTGAATGACAATACTAAGCGTGATTTCCGTGCTCATAAGGCATCAAACTAGATTCTAATTTTAGTTCTGATTGTGAATAATAAACACCTAAATAGATAGTATGTGTACTTTTTAAAATCCCAAACAAAATCATTATCTAAAAATATTTAAGTATTCTAGCAAGTAGCAAACATAAGTTTTCAGCGTACTATTAAAAAGAAAGAAAATGTTTATTTAGTGACACACTATTGTTTACTTTACAATAAAAATCTAATGACTAAAGTAATAGCTGTGACATTAAAAGGACAGCCACCAGCATATGTCAGTTGTCATTGTCACAGACATCTGACGCTTCTAGCGTAGCGTTTTATATTCTCTTTGCGACGCTGGTCTTCTGTGGTCACATAAATTTTTGTTTTGAGAGCACTACTACGCTGTGTTAAAACTATTTAGTTCCGACTCATTTGGCAAATTAAGTGTAGAGTATACGTTTTTAATAATAATATTATATAATTATAGGACGCATTACACACACAGAGACAGTATACATACACGGCACAATACCTTTATTAAATAAATACGATAGAGACAGTGTCTTTATAATGCCAAAAAGGAGACATGCGAAATGAAGGGAACGTCTAGACTTCATATTCAGTACACTACCTTTGTTTAGATAAGGAGTTACGTGGGCACTACGGGGAATGTGAAAACAATATCGGCCACATGCGTTCTGGACTCGCTGTATGAGTTTCTTTGTGTAATCAAAAAGACATTCGCCAATTACAACGTCAGCATAATTAAGTTTGGATAATACTAATGCCTCGCAAAGTTTGACTCTAATGTCAACGTCCAAATAATTGCGAACTTGGTATAACACTTTAAGCCGGTAAAAACAAAGTTCCTTGGTAAAAACATCCCTTATTAGTGTTGAAACCTGTAAGATTTTTGAATTTAGGTCACGTATCGCTTAACTGACTCAAACGGGATTCGTACCCGGAAACCCTTACCGAGTAGTCTGTATAGATGGTTTGGGGTACTGACTGTATTACATATAAAACATGTAATATATCAACGAGAGAGCCAAGACAAGATGTCTTTCGATAATTGCTATCGCTATCACTAAGCGGAAAATTATGGCAATTGACATAAGCCCGCAATCGACATTCGATTGCAAATGTCACTTCCCATACATTTTCCATTTAGTGATAGCGATAGTCAGATTAAATGGCATCTTGTCTAGGCCCTCAGGACTGAACAGGGAATTCTAAAAGCAGTGCAAGACAATAAACAATCATATTTTTGGAAAATATGAACAAAAAATATATGAATTGCCTATTAACGAACTATACACGAACTTAAATAACTATCACTAATGTTATTAATTATATTACAATACAATATTACCGTTTATTAACGATAAACTTATCTTCTCTTAATTTCTGTATAACCAACAACTTAAAAATAATAATGGGAACGCAACTTTAGTGGGCATAGACAACTTTCGTCCATGCGTTTCGTCGCGGCGCGTCATCGCGTCACTTTCGTTACGCAAATCCGCCATTTTGTACGTAGCTGGCTGTGCTTCAGGGTTTACTTTATCGGTATAGTGATTATTGTCACGAAAAACTGAAAACTACATGTGAATTAACTTCAAATTCAGACTGTGGACGCTGTCAACTTAACTGTGAAGTAATTTAGCTGCCACAACTTGTGCTTTCGTGATTTGTGAGTGTCCTATAATTGGAGCGCGTGGCTGGTGACTCTTTGTTGTTGGATTCTACTTATTTACGGTAAGTTTCTGTACCCAATAGTGATAAATGAATAGATTTAGTTAAACTTAATTATATAGTGACACCTAAGACATAGTAATTTCGACTGAAAATGTATAAAGCACGAGTATTTGGTAGCGTCGTTCGAGCGGCACTTTGTAGCGGCGCGGTGATTGCCGTGGCGATGGCTGATGGCCGACGACATTATTCCCGCGGCGGCGACGCCGACGCGTCACAAGTTGGGCGCGGAAACGTGTTGGTCGTGATCTAACTTTCTAGAAGCCACTGTTTGAATTTAATTCCCGTGAAAAATAGTTTTAAACCTGCAGCTGACCTACTTTTGATGGTTTGAATGAAATCTTGTGGTGTTTAAATCCATTGTGGTGTGTTCAGTGTTTACTGCCTCTGTGCTAGGCCTACTTATTCAATAGATACTGAGGATGCTACAGGGAATTCCATATGAGTGATAAAAATAAATAGGTGAGCCTTTGGAGGTTTTTAAAATATTCAGAATATCAAATATATCTTTTCTCTTTTGCTGTAAATATTCAGATAATTTGGTTTGCCAAAATCAAAATTTAAACCATAAATAACTATTTGTGTTTGTATAGTTAATAAACAAATTGTAATTTTTCGAGTTAACCAGCACTTATATTCCACAGGCTTTGTTCTTCTATAAGAAATACTGCTGACTTTTCACTTAACAAACTTGAAACTGAGCAAAAAGTTTTGAATGGAATTCGTTTGGAAGTTTGGCCTCCCATTATTTGCCTATTAGCTTTTGTATTTGTTTCATTCTGTAAAACTCTTTACAAGTTTCATAATTTTTTTCAAGTGAGCTAGAAGCCCGAGTGGAGCAATTGTTTAACATTAAAATGAAATCAAGGGAAAGTAAATAGTATTTAATATACTTTTTCAGCTTTACACCAAGATAAGCTTGAGTAATTAATTAAATTTTACATTATAATTTAAGTCATGAAATATTACTTTTCGAAGGTTTGTGACTACAATTGCATATTAGATAACTTTTCACTTTTCATCCCTTACAAGCCTGCTGGAGTTCACACAGTGGAATGCCTATTGTGCCCATTATGTGAGTAATTCACTGATTAACATGATTCAGTATATTTGATGTATCAAGAATAAGTACTTAAATCATTTTTAGAGAAGTATTCAGGGTAAATCAAACCAATGCCCCCCCGGAGGAAAATATACTAAATATTGAAGTTAGCAAATTATACTCCAAGGAAACATTCCTTCATTTTTAGAAATAACAATAACTGCAATCAAAGATTTATTAAAAGTGACTTACCTGAGCTGGGAATCGCACACACCAAATGTTTTACACGTTAACACCTGTATTATTATGACATGGATCAATTTACTTGTATTAATACAGTCTAATTGCCTCTAACATCATTTGTCTATTAACATTATAAGGAATCACTTAGATTAGAGAATTGCAGTTGTTGTTATCTTGGCACATATGTGTAAAATTCATGAAGCATACATTTACTTGTATTTACTTTTACTATTTCCATATCGCCTTTTGATTTTAGAGCCAATATTTTTTAGAGAGATTTGTTCATTTTGATTGGTGTCATAATAAATAATACAGAATGTTAATTTTCTATGTTTGGCAGTTTCAATTCCCAGCTCAGGTGTGTGACTTTTTATAAATTTTCTAATGCAGTTATGGTTATTACTAAAAATAAAGAAATGTTTGCTTTGAGTACAATTCGCTTACTTCAATATTTAGTATTATTTTATCTCTGGGGGGTATTAATCTCTAGTATTATTTTTTCAACTGGCATTGGTTTGACTCACCCTTTATACCAGTTGTAACTGTTGGTGCACTTAACATTGTCTAGGTGCCCAATACTTCTATGGGTTTTATATTGAAACAAAGAATAGCCATTGTTCTCAAGACAAATAATTAGTTTAACACTTATAGGTTTTCAGTGTACCAATTTTCATCAATACTTACTTAACTGTTGTAACATATTTGTTTCTTTCCTATTACTTTATCAACAAATAGAGCTGTTACAGAGATTAGGGAAAATAGTAATTTGTTGAATAAGCGAGCAAAGTATTTTTTGCTGAGATTGCTGTCTTTAAATTACAAACAAGCGAATTAGTCCAGAATTAAATCATGAGCTTAGCCAGTGGTTCTAAAATAGACTACTGAGCACTGTGAGTAATTTAAAAACTCATGAGATATAAAAAATTTGCTTTCAAGTGAAACATACAACTTTTAACCTCTCCCAGTGAGAAAAATACTAGGATATAACAGAAGTTAAATCATTTATTGTAGTATTTTATATAAATATTGAAATAAACAAATATATTTTATTTGCTATTCGGTATAAATGCACTCTGTACCGCCAGCAACTTAAGGCAGTGATGACTCCATTCATATCTAATTGGGGGCACAACCTCAATGTATCCAATACCTGGATATTGTTTATTTTACTTGTACATCATTTATTTTAAATAAATAAGATGCAAGGGTTCAACTGCCTTTGCACACACAGTTTATTAACCCCACCTCACCCAATGCTAATAGATTAGCAAGGTCTTGAGTATAAATTGCAATCTTTGTAGGTATATTTTAAACATTTCTAGCCGTTTCTAGGTAAAAAAGTTTACTCAACACAATATTCACATAATAGATTCTTACAACTTTCACATTCAAAAACATATCAAATTATGACTTACTAATATTAAGATAAATATGGAGCTATAAGAATGCTAGTCTTGAAGCTATTTCTGTGGTAAAATACATATAAATACTTATGTAAGATACTACTTATATATATACTACCTACTTAGTTTAAGTACAATGTTCAGGCAGTAAACAAAGGCTGCTCGCAAGCGTCTGATCGCCTCGACCTATCTTCGTTAAAGCGACGTCAAGAAATGCACACGTACGTACGTACATACATAACTATAGTGTAGATAGCTGATGACTCCGTCCAAGGTAGGGTTACCAATTAGCTAAATTACTGTTTAATTTTAACTAAAGTTTTACTTTTGCCTTTTTAGTTATGGCACAAATTAGATATTTAGGCGGCCGGCTAGTTAGAAAACGTTTAACTGCAAAGTTATATGCTTTCATTATTGAAAAGCAGATGTAGCCATGTACGTAAGATGCATTGTTCTAAGTTAGTATATTCTATGCTGAGTAACATTTGTTAAAATATAAAACTCCTACTAAATGTGAAATATTCTTGTGTTCCGTTAACGAGTTTTACCTAATGTTGTATTTTATTTATAGATACAAGCAAGACGGTTCATTAAAATTTCTACGTCACACGTTTTTGCGCGTGCTCGGTAGACCGTGGATCACAACTTTTCCCTAGACATATTTCCATGCGATCTAAATAGCACGCTATTGAAATATTAAAATTAACATACAAGCGGCGTGCGACGATAGCTCATCAAAATGTTAATTTAGTATGAAATAATAAAACTAATTAAATATTTTAGTTCCGTAACTCCCGCATGGAAAATACCATTTCTTTATTCCAATTCTAATTTTAAGTGCCACCAAATATTTATCAAATAATTAGTTTCCAGTTGGTAGCCCTAACAGCCCACATCCGCTCAGTGACGAGTGGTACACAGGCTCACAACCGGCCTGCGATCGGCCATCGATTGCGTGCCTTTTAAATACGCGCCTACAATCATTTTGCCGCTCAATTTTATTCCACGTTCAAGGCCTCACTTTTATTTTGCTACTAATTTATACGGATTGAAGGCGTGCTTTGGAAGAGAATACTGGACTCGTTGATTACTTATAAGAGCCGCTTTTACCACATTGGTACTTTTAGTAAAATGTCATGATTTTTTATATATTTTATAAAACAGACATACTAAATGCTACCACACCTAAAACGTTATTTTTACAGTTGTAGCCACTACATACATGAAAATATACATTTGCTTGCAGACACATTTGTAAACATTAGAGAGACAGCCCTCAAAGCGTATAATCTTACCCTGAGGGTCAAAGAAAACAACCTATATTTTTATACGGCGTACAATATCAGGATTACGTAATTCTTGCCATATATTCCGCATCGTCGCGCTCGCGTCTCCTTTTGAACTCTATGTGAGTCATATCCATTTATGGATTTAGCTGGAGGCAACGCGGTGGCGTCTTTGTGATAACGTTAAGAAGGCCATCGTAGGACACGTTCATGTAATTAACCTATTTTAAAAATGTTTAATGATCATACAAACATTGTTTTCAGTGCCTACTTTCTAAAAAGAAATAATGCAATAATATCCGTTGTCTCAAGTCTCAGTCTGTATCTGAGTAATTTATGCGCATATTTTACGCTTGCTTGTGACATCAGCCGGTAACTTTTTTGGTAGCGACTGCAGGTTTAATCATAAATTGGTCTTGTGTGTCAAGCGGATGAAGACAGGTTTTCCCTATACACTGCTACTAAAGTATAATTTAATATTTTTCCTGTGAAATCAATGACTTCGCATGGCGTACTAACAACGTGTTTTAATTAATACCTTTAATAAACCGGTGAAGTATATTTAAAGTTATGCCACGTATCATAATACATTTTATAATATACTATAAAATTATTAGTTTCATAATACATAGCAGTGGATTTATTGACTTTTTACCAGCGAAATATAAATCCAATATCCAGTAACAATATATCATTCCAAAACGTAGCGAAAACAAAATAACATTTCAATGAATACACAGCTCGCACGAAAATCACGATTCAGTTCAATAGCATTATCAAAAGCGATATAATTTGAGTTAGGTACAGCTCTATTGTACTGCAGGCCGTTATTGCCTCCCTGCCCGTTTGGGGGTGACTCCCCCACTGACCGACCTATTAAAATTGTAATTAACCAACGAGCTTTGTGTATTATTTTCGGAATGATGTCGTATCGATTGTTCGCCGCTCTGTGCCGATATTATGTGCCCATTAAATATTAAAGCCGAAACCATGTTATCTCCTGTAATGTACGTCTTAAAATACATCATTCGCCATAAAACTATAAGGATTATTACTTCAAGTGTAATAACTGGAGGTAATATTACTTATATCTACTTTATCCAGAACAATATCTCAAGAGCTCAATATAAGTTATAAAGGGTAATCGACGGTTATTAGTTATTTATCCGGCCAAAGTCAACAATAAAACTATCTTGATTAAGTAATTTTGTTCTTAAGAAAGTGTACATAAAGTACTAATATAGATAGATAGTTTCGAATAATATTCTCTCTGTAGGTACTCAGTATTACGTGTTCTTAAGTGTGTTTTATTGCTATCTTTATGAATGATGAAAGCGATGTCTTTTTTCATTTCCTACAAAGGACCAGTCTACCTTTGCAAGTCCTCTTCAAAACACCTTGTATCTGACGACGCGACGATATTATTGATATTATTGCCGCTACCTACAGGCTCCGTAGCAAAGGTACCGTCGAACAATGCGTAATGTGGTTTCAACACAAAAGGAGGGGAGTTAGTTCCCCACGGTGCCTTGAATTTTGAAGATTCTTAGTATTTATGACCTCATTCCATCCCCTCGTGCGGACGGAACTCGCTTATCAAGATCTGTCATTTCCATGTACTACTTTCATTTACTTCTTATTTGTATTTTATTTAGAAAAGTTATCCCATAGTGAATACTTATTATTAATGGTCAATAGGTGAACTATTTGAATTTCAAATTTCAGATAGGCGCTGCTGATCAAACAATAGGCACGTTCACCTACCAGAAGTCATAGTTAATGGTTTATTCTTAATTGCAGCATACTAACCTAACGAATAGAGATTATAATTGATTTGATCAGAAAAAATATTAAAAAGACTGATAAATCAACAATTTGCCGACCAATCAAGTTCTGCTGATGATGCAAATATTCTTTGCCGGATTTATTTACTTCCCTTTTTTGTTAGGTAGCATTGTAGCAATAAACCAGTAGGTAACATAGGGGTACTTTAATTGAGGTTTTGAGGTGACGCTAGCTTTTTTTTACAGTCCGTGACACTTATTGCAAAGAGTTCTTCTTAATTGGTCTTCATGATTCTTCTGAATAAGCCAGTAGGTAACATAGGAGTACTATAGATGAGGTTTTAAGGTAGCAACTATACAGCACGAGCATTAAATATGTTACACACTTTTTACCGTACCTGACTCTTATTGCGAAGAGCTCTTCATGATTCCTCTTAATTGGTCTAGATATATTTCGGGAGACATTATTGAATAGCTCTCAACTAGTTTTTATTATTATCTAATTAATGCCGCTCAAATTGTATCAAAAGAAAACAGTAATATTTTCGTCCAATTCCAACCACAGAATCGCGGAGGCGTCTGAGGCGCAACGTTAAAGGTTATCTAAAAATACAGACTGTTGCGTACAGAAATTACGTATGTTTTTGCAATAGACGCAAGTTTTTTTGTTTGGTGTTGAATTTAGAATTTGTTTGTATGGTTTTAAAAATAAGACTCGCCCATTGTATAGTAGCAAAAATTAAAGAAATAGTTACCCGGCTTAAATTCCACTTCACGATATGAGGAAGACTGAAAGTTAGGACAAAGTAGATCTCTGATTTTAATGCGATACCTCGTACGGAAAAAAGAAAATGTGAAGAATCATCGCTGGTTTTGCCTATTCAGAAGTTTATTCGTGGTTTGGTTTTTGAAAACACTTCGTCTCTAACATTTGGAAAACAAAAACAACACTAGTAGGCACAAAACGATTAAATACTTGTTAAAAATGCTGAATATTTGCGAGCCGTCGCCTTATGGGTATTACTATGACATACCTAAGCTAATGCATATATATTATTATAGCCATCTAGATGCATCGGTTATTATGTACGCCAATGTATAAACAAGATTTAACAAAAAAGTTATGATTTGTATAACATTCTTCAGCTATAATTCTTGACTGTACAAATTATGCACATAAACTCAATGCCCAATGATATTGAAAAATTCTCGTGTGAGTTGTGTTTCGTTATGTTACTTTAACAATGCAATAATGATAGATGTTCCCAGTGTATTGTGCATTGCAAACATGTGAATTATCCATTAAATCACAGGCGTCCTATTGTTATTGGTAGTTGAGCAATTACTATATATCAGAATTTAATATTGCTTTATTAAATAATAGTGGCCTCCCGCGGCTCGTCCCAAAAGATAGTCCAGGTCCTTTCTCGGAATGTAACTTATCTCCATATTCTTCTTCTTCTGATGAAGGTCGGCCGCTAGCCTCGCAAATTCTTCTCTGTCCATCCTGAGACGAAAAGTTGCTCGACGGATGTAATTCCTGTCCCCTCTCGGATGTTCCTCGCCCAGCCAAAGACTCCTGCGACGCTTTCTTTCGGCTTTGATTATCTCCACGCCTGATAGAGTTATTTTCGCATTTATAAAATTAATATGGATTATTTTTGCCGCGTTATATTTTATTTGATAGACCACATAGGAATACATATATTTGTAATCAGCGTGTACGTTGTAATTCTATTATTTAGGAGAGAACTAATACTTCACTTTCCAATACCAATTGTAAAAAACCATCTGCCCTCATTTCATAGAACCATCTAAGTACAAAAGCGATTGCCAACTTTGTTAGTTAAAAAATAATGCCAAGTTATACTGGCGTTCACTGTCCAAACACAACGGTAGTATTTCAAGGTTGCTGAAAGAATTGATCTTTTTTAAGTACTTGTTGACTTTAAGAAACTTGGCACTTTGTCGGCCCTTTGTTATCAGATATTACTAGAATTTCCTCTCCTTAGTTACTGCCTGGCCGTAATTTCTTTTGGAATATAAAAACAGCTTCACAAAAGACATTCTATTCTTTTTAATAGAAACGCTAGCTAATAATGAAACCGTAATTATAACGGTTAATACGACATTTTACTTGTATTATTAGACAACTGACTTAGTGGAATGCTGAGACCCTGTCTACTTAGCCAGTTGTTCCCGTTTAGAATCCCGGTCGCGGCAGATGTATGTGTGATGAACACGGCCATTTGTTTACGAGTCTTGGATGTTTGTATGTTTATGTATACGTATAGTATACTCTTGATGTGCTATTAAGAGTAACAGTTCCACTTTAGACCGCCCTTACTACGTTCGTAATAAAGGCGGCTTTTGTAGTGTAACTGTTACACTCGATGTGTTCTCGTCTGTACATTTATTTCTAATATCATAGTAGCTATACCCGGCATGCATGCATGCAATGCCACGTAAAAATAAAAAATTTGGTGCCATAGGTTTAGCGGGCGTTTGTAAAACTCGGATGCAAGGAGCGCAAAGAGGATAAACATACAGACAGACAGACAACAATTCAATTTTATTAATAAATACTATTATGTATTATTAGGCTGGTGATGATGATGATGATCATGTATGTTATCTTTTACCTAGTGTCCATAATTTCCATAACACAAGCTCTTAATTATGCTTATTTTAGGCGGAGAATTAATTGTAATTGTTAGAGTAATATTCCTAATTATTGTATTAAAACCCGACACGAAGTTTCAAATTATTATTTTGCATGTGTGGTGTCGGCTCAGCGTAATCAAGAAAAGCGTTGTCATAATTTACGCTAGTTACGTGTGAAAAAATAGGTTCGAGAAAAACACGTTTTAATTATTAACACGTTTGAATATTGACAATGAATAGAAATGTTGACAGACATTTTTATTTGGCAACTGATTTGTGGTAAGATGTAAAAGTAACGTTAAAATGTTTCATGCCGCTGTCGGAGGTAATTAACCACTCGGCACATCGTGATCATTAAAATGTATTTAATGGCGTCTTGTGTAAGCCGTTTTCGCGAAGCCAGTTTCCCCGGTTAAGGTTTTTTTAAGGTTTCCGCTTATTCGGCGAGTTAATGAAAGCCGGCGAGATGGGATGGCTAATTAGATTCCGTTTGTGTCGGTAACCGGCGCTGTTGAGTTTTCCACTGTGTTATGTTTTGTATTATTTGTTACATTATATAACTTTGGGGATGTTAGTAATAACTAATAAGTTACAAGCAAAATGAGCCGGTTAATCATAATTCTCTTTCAAAAGTCCGATACCTAAAATTTACAGATAAGTAAATTAGGTAAGTTTTACTGATGATTTGTTAAGTAAGTAAGCAAAACCGGCTATATTATGTAAAGTATACGTACTTTATTGATAAGTTTTAACTGCGTATAGAAACAAAAGGTAATTTTTCTTCTAAGAAAAACATTCATATTTTTCCTTTTATACAATACATTTCTATTAAAATCACAATTGTACCACGAAACCATTGAAGACACATTTTGTCGATATTATATAAAACTGTATTTAATTTAGCTAAAAGTAATTGTTTACTGAAAAAGCGGCGCGGTACTTTGGAAAAACAAGTCGCGCAATGCCGAATTTGATCCGTAGTCTGGTGCTGACTTGCTGACTCATATAAGTGGCGATTGCGGGGCGCTGTGGGGGGAGGGAGGAGGAAACCGCTCAGCTCAGCCACCTATTGTAGTATTGCGAAGGCATGTTGTTTTTGCGGAGAGCGGTGTGTCGGCGACAGGACGCAGGTCGACGTGGCCGTGGCGAACTAGGCTTAAATTCAACTTGTTTGAAAAGGTCTACCCGATAATTTAAACTAGCTATTGTCTATGATATTCAGCGCGTGAATGTTCGGTTTGGTCGCACGCTACGCCAGTAAATTGTCTTCAGATTTAGTATCTCGTTGGTGTTGGAATGGAAGTAAATATAAATATTACATTACACGTACGAATTACGAACATAACCTGTCACAGAAAGTAATACTTTCTGAGTTATGATGAACAGAAAATGGCATAACCTTGAATCTTTTGCTGCAACGAATTGCCACAATACGTACTGCCAAACGGGACAAAATGTAGGGACGGCGTGTTCTAGTCGTAGGACTAATAAGTTAGTTTATTCGAAGCCACTTTTATGCCAAGTAAGGCTGCTTGTGAAACCAACTGCAGAAACCGGATTTCCCGTACCTAACATAAATTGCCACTGGGAAAAAATTAACGTACATGTCAAAACACTAGAACATGACAGAAAGTCGTTGCGCATTATCGCTTATAAATATTAATTCAAATATTTATGAACTCAATTTGCATTTAATCAGATCTTGAATAACGAATGAAATTATCATGCCAAGGGCAAGAGAGGGCGGCGTGGACTACATAAATTGAGGTTTATATTCCTCTGAAGATGCCCGATGAGTCGGCAAGTTTGCCCGCGACACTACAAATGGCAATTACTTAGCCTACATCGCGTTGCCACGACCCGCTTGGGGGTCCTCAGGACATACTATTTTTATCGCCTTCTATCGCTACAGTGTTTGTTATGGAGAACAATGTGGTTGGTACAATTTTAAAGTGCCCCCGGAGACATCTTTTATCTATAAATATTAATAAATCAAATAAAAAGAAATGAATAGGTAACTTTCTTTTAGAATGCGTGAATGAAGAATACGTCCCACTTGTTCCATATCTTACATAATCTCATTTTTGTTTTAATCTAATGAGTTAGGTAGTTGACTAACTTAGTAAGTCCTTTTTAAGTACGATTTAATTTATATGGCAAGAGGAATTTGAATAAGTTCAAAGATAAAAGTTGGAGCTCGTAGAAGTTAATGTATTCGGATTCTCTAGTTAAATTAAACTGAACTAGAATTTGCCAGATACTAATGTCAGTAGGTTATCTAATTTTAAGAAGGGGAAACAATTGTGCATGACTTTTCGATAATGTCATCAACGCAGACTTGATGATGCTGTTTTATCATCATTTATGTATTTTCTGATAATTTTCATGTAGGTATACTTAATATAATAATATTTTACTTTGTTCCGTATTATTCAGTGTAGTACTTAACAACGAATGTTTTTGCTTTGTTTTAAATTGTCACAAATATCTTATTATCAAAATGTGTCACGCCACGCCTAACGCACAGATACACCAGTTGTTCAAATAACTCAATTCCTGGTATAATAAATTAATCTGATGCCTCGTGATTCAGTTCCTTTAGTTTTCACTTCGACCCTGTCCATTTGCTATTTTATAATGTCATCAGTCATCGCATCATCATAGGTCGTCCGTTGATCTTGTGTAATAAAACAAATTTATGACATCACAAATCATGAGATATGTATCTATAGCTTCGTAATAAAAATATACTAGAATTCATTCGATCAACATTCTTGCTGTAAGAAAAAAGGATTGGCACAATAATAAGGAAAACAACAGCCCTATACTATACCCCAGTTTGAGATAACTAAAGCCGGGAGAAAAACGACATTTTTGTGCTGGCACGGCTGACGCAAGCGAAACAGCGATCTAGTTTCAACGAATTGTTTTCCGAATGGGATCGCTTACACAAACATTTTTGGTCGTACTTACTCATTAGGAGGCGATGTGAAACGTTTGGGATTTGCGAACTGTTTTTGCAGATGTGTATTTTTTACGAATATGTCGTCATATTTATGTAGGTAATGTTAGTTTTGAAGCGACTCTTGGATTTGTAGTCAATCGAATGTTTGTCATCGGATTAATATCAGGCATTGCTGTGTTGTTGAATTTAAAAAAATGCTAAATATCACTTTAATCGTTACAAACATGCGATTACTTTGAGTAATTGGTACACGAAAGAATGACAATAAGTAATATTATTAGTTCGATATCGGGAATGGAATAATTTCGAATGCAAATGACTGGTTCAATGTAATTAATATTAAATCGTTTTAGTCTCGAACCGACGATAAATCAATGGTAATAGATCTGTCTCTGTCTTGTCCGTCAGTCCCAAATCTTGTAACGGGTCGGGTACGAGATAGCTATTTCAATGATAAGGGTATTTTGACATCGAATTTGTCACAGACAAAGTTTCCTGTGACAAATAAAAAATTGTACAAAAAGCGTCGAAAGCTCGATTAAATGAGATGAAAATCATAGGAAGTAATTTATTTACGCCTAAAGAAGTAACATAATTTCAATGTCACACCTTATTTTATATTATGCAAAGAAAGAGACCACAATACCTTAACAATAAAAATTGTTTTGAAAAATATAGTAAATATTAACACGATACTTTAAAATTTTCTCGCTGTCTTCGAGATTGTTAACAATCGAACATACGTAAATCATCTATCATTATACTTTAAAGTGGGCAGTCTGACTGTGGTTTCGTACTGAATCCTTTTATGTATGCAGAAAATTATTTGTTTATTGATATTATTATAACGAAAAATCCATAACTATGGCACTATGTAAAAAGACATCCTTAGATATCGCAAACTGTATAATTTTTATCAGATTGCTTGTACTACTACAAGAACTTCGCAATTAATACAAACGACTTCACCTTTTTATCTGTATTCCCAGAACTTATCAATAATCTTCGTTACTCCGTTGCTGATATGCATTACGATACAGCATTCTCTTGATAAACAACTACACTAATGAAAGCAGTTGTCTTTTTTTGTCTAATTGACATTGACAAGGTACGCGGTCGCCTCCGGCCACCTGGCGCTCGCTCACCAAACCAGTTTGCGAGGATGCGCCGCGCACCCTTTATATCTCATGTGCAGGAATTTCACTTCACATGTTGGAACTCAGATACGTCTGCTGCTTGAATCATTTTAAACTGGGAGAATTTTAAAGCAACGTTGCTCAATCGCGACATTGCAAACAGAATTTGTAAATGACAAAACATTTCTTTTAAGATATTTCCGCTATCGATGAAATAATAATGATAGTCATACATCTTGTAATAATAGGTAATAGATAACAGAAATGAATAAACTGTAATTTATACATTGGCAAAAACAGTGATTGTGAATGGAGCTAATTGGCTGTTACACATTATTTTTGTTTTTAATATTAACACGTTGTTTTGTAGCAATAAAACAATTCTTTACGTTTCGCTGATAATGTTTAACAGCTTTTAAGTCGCCTGCCAAACTTACACTTCTTATAGTTTCTACCATTAATCAAATTTGTACTAAAAAGGTGTACTTAGTTAGTTACATAAAAGACTACATTTTATTGCCTTGTGCTGCCTCTGAATTTATTATTATCATTTGCAACTAAGCTTATTGGTATTAGTACCAATAAGCTCACAAATAACTAATCGTGATGGAATTACTAAAGCATCTAGAATGAATCACCCAACATAATTAATGTGTAATATAACCAACCAGTAGGTATGTGACTCAAAAGACGATAAAGAATGATCGTAATATTCGTAATGTTTAAACGATATTTAATCAATAATTCAATATGCAAATTGAAAATTAGCTATTTTAACATAAGTAAGTAAAGAAGTACCGCCTACCTACTGTTGATATGTCGAAAATAAAGTAATTGAGCGCAGGTCATTCGATAACCATCATTATAATGGTTTGGTAATGCAAATCTATATGTATTGGTCATCTATGTAGCTACATACCTACTTTGTGCAAAATATCTACTGAAATGCGACGCAGTTTGTCAAACACTTCAAACACATTGTAACGTTGTCTTGTATTCTGTTTTATCCTATAGCGATAGCAGCCTATTTATCAAAGAATGAAGTCTTAAAAGTTTTTGGTTCAAATCCGAGCTGGCAGGTATCGATTTGTTTTCTTTTTCGCGACTAGTTTAGCCGGATCATTCAATATTAATCGTTAAAGCGAGCCGTGTCCCGGCGACATAGCTAGGTCGTAGTTAGGTTACGTAGGCAAGGGCGGTGACCTTGGACCCGTCACCCCTACCACGCCGGCCACCCGCGTCGCACCCCCACTAGGACGAGATGTGAGCTGACTTTTGAAAACCTACTCCTTCGTAGCTTATACGTACCTACCTAGTTTCTTTTTATTGTTACGTGTAAATAATAATATGTTACTTTGGTACGTTTCCTGGGAAGTAACATGATCCATTTAATTTTATTCCAACGTTGGGTTCTAAGTTAATTATAAATACAGTCACGGTTTATTTTTCCTCCATTTTTGATGTTCATCGATTATAATTCGAAAATGAAATGTAAAATTAAAACATGCCTTGGATGAAAGTCAGTAACTAGCCCTAGTTAACCACTTTAATCCCTTTAAATTATAAGATATATAAGATCTAAACTCTCAAATTAGCCCTTAGCACAAAGAACATTATTAAGCTTTATTTACATCAAAATATTTAAAAAAATCATAACTCATCCATTTAAATGTAATTTTTCTCGTTCGATAGTGGTTTAGTTTTGTCAATCATAAAATAATAACATTCAAATAACCAAAACATCAAACTAAATTATAGAGATTTAGTTCCCCCACTCTCAATATCTCCTTCCGTATCCACGATTAGTATAAAGTATTTTCAAACTCTAGTAATAAAAAAACCAGTTACCATTTGTTCAACTAACACTTGAACATTTTTGTTGTAGAAAAAATTTAATATTGTTATTTTACCGCCTTTCTTTCTTATTTCAGCCGTGAAACAGTTCGCTGTGTTTCGGATTGAAGGGAAAGGTAGCCAGTGTAATTACTGGGCATGGACGGCATTTCATCTTAGACCTCAGGATGACAACGCACCTGCAATATCAAGTGCTTTTCCTTGTTATTGCAGGTGTCTATAGGCGGCGGTAACCGCTTACCACCAGGTGGGCCGTCAGCTTGTTTGTCATCTAGTTGTATAAAAATAATAATTGTGTAACGTAAACAAGTACATACTGGCTTCCTTTTTGTTATTTACCAAGTTGTTTATATTGGTTTTATCGTATTAAGAGACCGGCCAGCGTTGTTGATACAACAACTTTCCACAATCGTTAATTAACTTCGAAAACATGTGTACCAATACCAACATTTCTACTACTACAGCTACCGATTCAGAAAGTTGACAGACTCTTATGTCAATAGATATAGCTAAGTATACAATTATATTTTGACGACCTAGTTTCATTTGGCTCGATATTTTACGTGGAATTTCTCTACTTCATTTTCGTTTAGTCATTCTGGTAAATACAAGATAACGATACATAGACTTATGCATTGTTAATAATAAAATAGTCTCGACACATAAAATATTTAATTAACCAAATAATTAATAAAAGTTAAGCACACGTCCGTCACTGATAGCGAGGAGCGGGGACTCTGCCATGGTCTCGAAGCCACCCCGCGCGCCTTCTTTCTATCCCGCATGACGTAGCGGGTCATGTTGCTAACACGGCCATACTGATGACTGCTTCGCCCTCGGAGCCTTAACTGAAATAAAATACAGGAGAGGGGGTTACAATCCTCTCACAGTCTGCCTTCTGCCTGACCTTAGTCAGAGATTTGTTCTGCCGGCCAACTTCTCATATTTTCAAAAGTGACCGTCACTCGGTGAGTGCTGCCATTAGGTCTTATGCCCAACACTTCAAATCGATCGTTCTTTAGAACTTTCATCACCTTGTAGGGGATGCTCCGGAATCTACCTTTTAACTTTTTGTATCCTGGATTCCCTTTACTAATGCGAATCAACACCACATCTCCAGTTTTATATGGAGATCTCACATAGCGTTTCGCATTAAAACGCCGCATCTGCCGCTTTTGATCTTCATCCAAAAGCTCACGGGCTTTCGCTCTTGTGACTCTCAGGTCCAGCCTCTCACCTGCCTGCGTGAGATAGTTTACCAAAAGCGCCTCACACAGCGCTGTCGGCTTATAGCCGAACAGCAACTCGTTCGGAGTTCTGCCAGTGACTTTGTTCACCGAATTATTTAACGCCTGCTGTGTGACTGCCAGGGCTTCACACCAGTTCTCTTCTGGTTCATCCCTGATAATAGCGTTCAACGTATTTAAATAGACCTGTTCAAACGCTCTACCTGTCCATTAGCTCTGGGCAGATTTAGTGAATTTAACACTAACTGGATACCATTACCACAAATAAATACGCCATAGCCTTTAAGGCTCTTATCACACCTTTCGTGCTCGTTTCAGCCACCGCTTCCAAGAAGCAGTATTTAGAAAAAAACATCTTGCAGAGCAATAACATACTTGTACCCTTCTTTGCTTTTCACAAACGGGCCAAGGTGATCCACATGTACCACGTCAAATGGGGTTTCACTCTTAGGTATTGGATGAAGCAGCCCTGGCTTCCGGCCAGTATCACTTTTGCCAATCAGACATTTAAAACAATTTCTGACATACTTTGTTACAACCTTCCTCATCCGGGGGAACCAGTATTTACCCCGAATAGCAACCAGTGTTCTATCGACACCTTGATGTCCGCTCTCATCATGCATAATTCTCAACACCCCCCATCTAGCGTTCCGTGGTACAACCCATTTGGATCCTTCCGGCGTCTTCCTGTAAAGGTGTCCCTCCTTAACCTCGTAATCATTAAAATATTGGTCACGATCTCCTTCATCGTTTCCTTCTTTCAGAATATTTACGATTCTTGCCAATTCTTCATCAGCCGTCTGGCATTCAAGTAAATTTTCTGCTGTTGTGAACTCATAAGCAAGACAAACAGGGTTACGGCTTAAATAATCAACATGTGCCACTCGTTGACCCGGACGATATTCAATATCAAAATTGTAATCTTGCAGGTATATCCACCATCGAGCCACTCGTGGATTTATATCCTTCTTAGTCATAGTAGCCCTGACAGCACTACAGTCTGTTACCAATTTGAATTGTATGCCGATTAAGTACACCCTGAAATGTTTGAGTGCCTGTACGACCGCTAAAGTTTCTAAATCATAAGAATGATATTTCATCTCATCCGGTGACGTTCGCCGGCTATAGTATGCCACTGGGTGTAGCTTGCCATCCTCATTTCTTTGAAGTAGTATTGCCCCAGCCCAACACTCGATGCATCGGCGTGAACTTCAGTCTCCGCCAGAGGCTCATAAATGCTTAGAACCGGTCTTTGGATAAGAATATCTTTTATTTCTTGGAATGCTTGCTGACAATCAGAGCTGCAGATAAAATCAACATCTTTCTTCAACAGGTTGTAGAGTTGATTAAACTTGGTTGCAAAGTTACAAACAAATCGCCTGAAGTAGCTCGCTAGACCGAAGAACTGTCTTAGCTGAAAGATTAGTAACATTGGGCTCGCATAAGGAGAAATACTAGGTTTTATGATGTTGGCTTCCAAAGGCTCTGCTATCATTTTCTTTACAATTTCTCTCTCGACTTGAGGCAATCTGCGAGGTCTAGAAAATATGGGTTTATCAGAATTAAGTTTTATTGTTAGTTGAGAAACTGTTGAACATCCAATGTCTTTCAATGATGTTGAAACGCGATCCCAGTATCGGTGCAACGGCTCTTTAAAATTGATTATACCATTCTTTGATAATATCCCTGTGTCAATATCATCAAGGTGAACTGCTAGCACGATCTGTTTGACTTCATTTAATTTTTCTTACTTGATGTATACGCCACCTTTGTTAGCTGCTACCTCAATACCAGGATATTTTAAGATGTCTCGCCGAACTAGCAAATCTACTAGAATATCGTTATAATTCACGACTAAAGGAGTAATGTCGATGCCGACACCCTCACTAATCAATTTACATTCTGTTACTCCAACGGCTGCGACAATGCTTCCATTGATTCTGCTTAAAACTGATGTAGTTGGTTTTCAACGTAAGCCAAGTCTTTGCGCTACATTTTTTTCTAATTAAAGTCACAGAACTTCCCGTGTCAATTATACTTTGAACGGGTTTGTTATTAATGTAACACGTGCTTGACTATTTTACCACCTTATCAACGTAGAGATTATCATGTTTCAATTTCTTGAAACATTTCTCGACTGTGTGTCCGTAGCGATGACAATGTTTACATTGAACCGGCCCATTGTTTATGTTAGAGTCTGAATTAGGTGTGGGCGCTGTTTGATGACTGCGTTTGGTCGGAATGACCTCACCAGTAATAGTAAGTTTCGACTTACACTCAAATCGTCGATGTCCCGGCTTGCCGCATTTGAAACAAGACGCCTTTGTTTTGCTATCGTAACGTGTGTGAGATTTCTATTTGTTCGCAGCGCGCTCGGTATGCGACGGCGCGTTATCGCGAGATTGTTGATAGCGGCTCAACTCATTATTTTGAGAAAAACTTAGCGATCTCTTAGACATTTGCATAACCATTGCCTGCATACTTTCACATCCCTCTAGTACTACGCTAATATTTTTGTCTACTATACCTCCCAGCATGGTGTCCATTTTCTGTCTCTCCGACAATTTCACACCAAGGCGATTGATTTTTGCAGACATTCGACCGGCATACAACACGAGCGACTTAGCGTTTACGCTTTTGTAGCTCAAAATATCCTCCATAGCACTATAAAAGTTTGCTTCTCTAGGGTAGGAAATAAATAAGTCATGCTTAAAGTACTTCCACGTCCTTGTCTTCGGTGACCAAATATTATACCATGCTTTGCCCTCACCTTCTAAAGCCTGGGTCGCACGATACAGTTTCCTGCGCTCACTCCACTCGCATGCCGTCGCGATGTCTTCGATATGACGCAGCCATTCTTTTACAAAGCTTCCCTCTTGACTGGGGTCGAACCCCGGGACAGAAACCAGTTCCGGCGTACGCGATCTTGTTCGGCGTACTTTCCTCGGAGGAGTATATCTCGTCTCCGATGAAACTGAACTTTCGCGACTTCGCGACGACCGCGACATTTTCACTATCACTTAGGTTGTCTGTCCACTAATAATAAGAAAAGTTCACTGTAGTCCAATTTCGGCGGTTTATGAGTAGTATCCCACCGCTGTGTTAATAATAAAATAGTCTCGACACATAAAATATTTAATTAACCAAATAATTAATAAAAGTTAAGCACACGTCCGTCACTGATAGCGAGGAGCGGGGACTCTGCCATGGTCTCGAAGCCACCCCGCGCGCCTTCTTTCTATCCCGCATGACGTAGCGGGTCATGTTGCTAACAGCATGCATGTCTATGAAAACAAATTTTATATTATCTTCGATGTCCTTTAGGATTAATTGAAGACGGAAAATATGAGTGAGGTCCGTCTTATTAATATTAAAGTATAATGTGGTCTATGTGGTGGTGTTACAACGACTTCATGCTGTAACAGTAACCTGTTTTTTTGTGTCATACATAATAAATGTAAGTAATAATGAAATATTCTTTCTGTTTCAGGTAATAAGCATTTTTACTAAGAACGACCACGCAACCGGCTCACAGTAAGTTGAGCTTTTATCCTAATGAAATTGTCTGTACGCCTTCCGTCTGTACTGTATGTCACGGTGACATGTTATGTTGTTTTAAAAATACACTATCAAGTATCAACAGTTTGCTTAAAAAATATTACAAGCTAAGTTGATTGATTATACTAATTTAACCTTAGTAGCAAGTCTATTAATATAGTAATAAGAATACGAAACCTTAGGGAATAACCATGTTTGATTGTTAATGTTATATGTTAGCATTGTTTTATTGCGTGCAAAGTTAGTTGTTTGAGAATAGCTATTACATAATATAGAAAATTTAATCAAAGGGGGACTATTCATAAAGTATCTACATTAATAAAATAGACTCCATCTGTTGTATTATTCATTTAAGACTTGGCTAACTTATTAATACTTTGCTGGTATTTCAAAGAAAGAATTTCATATGAGCCGACACTGACTTCGAAGATAAACTCTACAGCTGGGTAGTCTCGCTCGGTTCAATTTACTTTGAACTATATTTTAGTGCACCCGGGCGAATTACTGCCGGGATTGACGCACGACTTGAGCTCTACTCGGGAACTGTTCACAACACTTCAGATGTAACGTAACTTTAACAAGCAACTCAGCGATAACCGAATCCTACTTAAGGTAATGAATGTGTAGTTTCACATCTAACATCCAAGCAATAAATATCATTATACTCGATGTCATGACATTCGATACCCAATAATGTATGATGTCACATTAATTTCAAATTTGCTCGTCGTGAATGTGCTCCGTATTTGGAGCAAGGATTTTGTTGGCTTGTCATTAATATTTCATAGAGTCGTTAACCTTGTGCTTGTATACGTGTTTCTGTTTAACGTACGGTTGCCCAAAAAGGTGATTAATCTATTTTCTAAAACGGAGAACATGACAAAAATTTTTCACTAGCGGAAATGTATTTCGAGATAATTTAAGGATGCGCTCGCTCAGCAGAGGGCGTCACACAGCTGATATGATGATGATGATGATTTTAAGGATTTTAAATTCAGAGCCTTGCCGAGTTCCTGAATATTTGCATGTTTTTCATAGCGCAAAGCTTTCTCTTATAGTTTGGAATGTATGTCGAATTGGTTTGAGATTGATACGATAAGTGTATCGCAGTATTAAAATTAAAAAGTTCCCACCGCAGGTAAAATATCAGAAGGTGCGTAGTTTTAGCCGAACAATCGATATCTGCAGTGTTTGTATGCTGTTTCTGTTATTATTAGCAGCTGTGTATAATGCTAAGAGGAAAACGTATCTCGAAATAGCGTGGTAGTTGACGACGGACGCGAAGTTCTCACTGTCCGCCATTATTCACTTTTTGCAGCGCGTGCTAGTTCGACAGACGGTTGCTCTGTTGACGTGGACGTTTTTATGTCCGCTGCTTGATTTGGACGCTTTGTCATTTTTGGACGACCACTCTAATTTCCGGGCTAGCTGGAGCCGCGCGCATGATTACATACAAAAAAAAGGTATCCACTTTGTACTCGTCGGTTGGATACGTTGATTTTTTAAAATAGATTTCATATAAATCGATTTCCTCCTTACAAGCTATATGTATATGTGTACATAGTTGTATTTATATTTGTATTATAAACCGCTATCATATCAATCTAAAGAAAAAGATTATTCATTATGTGTAGTATTATGTACCTACCTACCAATAAAGTATATAATTAGTTTGATTTCATCATGTACTAATAGGCATTATAGTCCTATCTATTATGTTATGATTTATGATTGTCAAAATAGCTATGTTAATGGTATTTATATTCATATCTTTTGTGGTGCCGTCAATTCTCCATTCCTTTCTATGTCAAATGACAATCACTCTCAATCCATTCGTTTTCACACGAAACAATTCAGACAACTCTTTATCAAGCATTAGTGATACGAGGCTATGTAAGAAGTTTCCGCTTCATTTTCTTCACAAATCGATTCTTGCTTTTCATTGTAGGCTATTTACAAACTTAAACCTTTATTTTCTTTAACTGTATTATCGTCCAATCACTATCGAGTATTTCATTTTATGACTTAAGTTTCGCGAAACTAACAACGTGAAAACCGTAATTGATTCCGGGGCGTTCCCAAATTAGTGCGATTAGAAATGTTGAGGCTAACGGCAACGCCAAATTGGATTACATTTTGGTAAAATAATTATAGCAACTTTACATGCAAGTTCATGTCAACTCTCTTTAGGTGCTAGGTAAACGTTCGCCTTATCTCGTATTGCGCAATTCCCGCCTTTCAATTTACGTGTTATCTCGCCATTCGATTCGAGAAGCTTCGTACCGCGTGGTATTGTGCCCGAGGCCGATAGTACAACGGCGCAGGAGAATTGCACTCAAATCTTTTCACTTAAAATCGAACGATGGAGAAATGATAGATCACACACAAATTGCGTTTTCGCCCGTCGTGAAAGGCGACCGCGTTTGCTAGCGGTGCATTCACCGCTCACCGGATCGAATTTATCACAAAATCGATACGTGCAAATAGTCCCCAGCTCTCTGTATACTGCGCTTAACCGCGACGTCACCACGCCACACGTGGCGCGGCGCGGCGGGTTGACTGTCTGTGTGTGTGTAGTGCTGTGCGAACGATTACCTACAGAGCGAGCCGAACTTCGTCCGTCCAGCGGTAATAATAATTATAATCTGCCTCATTATTATTATTCGCCGCGACACGAGCTCGCCTCGCCCGTTCGTTGTCACCGACAGATAAACGCTCGCGCAACCAGACGCCGCGGCCGATTCTCGTGGCGTGTCGTTCAACGTCACCATTGTTACTATTGTTATCGCACAAGAAGTCCCTTTTGTGTGCTTGGTTGCCAGATTGTACAGAGTGGATTGTTTGACTCGGTCGAAGCGTACTATCAGGTATGGACGCCGTATAAACTTCACTTTGTGTAGTAAACCATGGACCGATTTCTGTCAACTGTGCGCACCATTGTTAACGTCAATGCCCTGCCGATTTAGGACGCTGACCCTTTGAAATGTTTAGAATAATATAACTTTGTGCGATATAACGTCAAGACGGAATTGTAAGTCTTCACCTTTCGTTGTTGACGCGTTGGTTGCTGTGCGCAAATATTACAATGCAGCGAAGATAACAGCTCAGGGAGTGTGTTATGTTTAAGGCCTACTTCTAATTTTACTATTTGGATTCTACTAGCAGGATCATATCAAGATTATGCTATATCAAAATATAAACAGTCTTTTCATTTTAACTAACTGGAAATCAGAGTCCATAATCATTATTCACCCCGTATTTGAGAGTCACCGAACGGAGGTTTCAAATCTGCGTGCGCTCAAAACTCATGTGGTCTTGGAACCTTGTAGGCTAGTGAAATCTATAATGATACCTACGAGCACTAATTTTATGTTTGATGTCCATAAGAGATCTTGGATTTACATTAGTTTTTAATGTAAATAAAGCTTAGGTTAATAATTTAATTTTATACATAGATTTATTAATCCGGTAGGTCGGCATAGATTCCATTTTAGCGAACAAATTGTTGGTTAGAATAAAAACACATTTTTGGCGTGAAGCTAAATCGAATACATGTATTTTACGTGGTGTCTGCCATGTACGTGACGTGATCGATGCAAACACGGAGCGCGACTGACATTAATCCTGGGTACTTCGGTGCTTTCTAACTAGGGCTGCTCAAAACTCTGAATTCAATAGCATTAAATAGCCTAAATAATATGAAATCGTTACTTAAAGTAACAAAAATATAAAAGGTAGGGAGAGTTAGTGATATAGAAAACTGTGCCATTGGTGATCCAGGACCACTTGCAAGACGTAAGACATCGCCGACGAGTTGATCGTCTATCGGATTTTTTATAGATTACATTTCGGGTGTATGTGCAAATGAGCTGCACGAAATGATTCCACCAGCACCTTTCCATTAGCATCATCATTTTTAATCCAGATGTCGATGGGTCTATCACCGTTACGCTGTAGATGCTCCACGCATCCTCAAGAAACGCTTCGCCATCACTTTTATAATGCGTACAGCTAAGGAGTGGAATTCACTGCCTCCTTATATCTTCCCCGAGGGATACAACTTGGAGATCATCAAGGCTAAAGTGAATAGGAAATTTCTAGGTAAGCAGGAAAGACCGTCGACCACATCGATACTTAACATCAACTGAGATAGAGTCAAGAGCTTGCTTATACAGTCATAAAAAAACACAAATATAAAATTAAATTTTTTAAGTAACCCCCGGCCTTATTAATCATCTATCTAACACCATCTCATTTTGACTATTCTTATGAGCCCAAATACCCTATATTTGCTGTAAGTTTCTGAAGAATTTAGCATCTCGCAAAATATTTGTTGGTATAAGATCAGCTCAAGGTTAATATGTTATGGGAATGGTAGGTGCAGTACACCAAATTTCAAATCAATCGGATCTGTTAAAGTTTGTCAAACCCTTTTATCATGTAGAAAATGAGCTGATAGTCATCAAACGCCTGAACTGACCTTTACAAATTATAGTCAAGAACCATTCTAATCATGTCAGCTTTCAAACAAAAAAATACAAATCAAAATCGGTACATTCGTTTAGGAGCTACGACGCCACGGACAGACATGTCAAACTTATAATACCCCTCTTTTTTCGGCGGGGGTAAAAATTAGGACAGGGCATCAATGTACTTACATTTTATTTATCGTGATTACAGCCGACAGGAGACAACCCTGAGCGACAGTCGCCGTAAAAACAGCGGCCCTCGTCCGCAATTTATAAAACAGCTCTTTGTGATAGCGCAGAGCCACGCCGCGCGCTGCGCCCGGTCGCGCCGCGCCCGCCGAAAGCCGTTTCTCTTGCCGAATGCGGAATGTCCATCTAATTAACGCAGACATCGGAACATAAGTTGGCCGGCCTTCTCATCGGGATTTTAAGTTAATCTATTGATACATTCGGTTTCTGTGGCGGATTTGGAATGCTCTCGCTGATCGTTGTCGTATAGGTGACTTAACTCTTTCCTGTTATCGACAGAAGATGCAGTGTGATGTGATAGGTAATCATAGCGACACGTCATACTAAATATGTAATAAAGATGATGTATAAAGAACATAATAAATTTTCACGGTTTTTTGAAAGCTAAAGAATTACTTGTTAAAAAGACATCAACGTGGTGCTTCTTTTTGTTAAATAATTTGAACCTGTAAGTATTTGAACGTCTCTAAGTAAATTCTAAACTTATTCATAATAAAATATATTGTTCTTTATAACAAGTTTTATTTTACGTGATAATCGTAGTACCTGATCTTGATATTATTCGTTTTTCTCCGATCGGTAATTTAACAAAGGATATTCCCTATTTCCTGTCTACTTTCTCGAGGTCACACGAGCACAAGTGACACGTGTAAGCCCAATTGACGTAATCTCATCTCAACGCCTAACTTGAAACTTTGTTGACATGACTGTGATATTTTTTTATAGAAACTAAACGCCAATAGTCCATGTAGATACAGATATCTGTGGGTATTGCAATTTGATTACTACCTAGTTATAGCAAAACGTGATTATTTTATAATCACGAGCAAATATCTCGATGCTGATGTCATTATTATCAACACGTAGCTTTATTTTTAATACCTTGACAGTTTCGTAGAAATTTGATCGGTGTCTAATCGGAAGAAATAATAAATTAACAATTACCAAATCATAATAAAATAAATTAAAATAACTTTGACTATACTGGTGAATGATAAATAAAATGTGTGTTGGGGTTAAATATTTATTTGACCTTGTGCTGTGCAGAGAATAATATTGTTTATATTAGTTACGCTTGATTTAAAGTTCCTTATTTTTATTCTTTTATGACTTTTAGTAGAAACCCGCTGCTTCGTCCGCTGTAAAAGAATCGTCCAATATTTTTATACATATTTTCATAATTTCTCTCAACGTTATTTAAACTGTAATCTTGCCTGTGCTTCGGTAGACACGATTAGCTAGCGGTTATTTTACTACTGCAACTGATTTCACCGACCAACCCGCATTGGCCCAGCAGCGGGATGGCATTCTGGTCCCAAACTCCATGTGTGTCCAGAAGAACACATACATAGAAATGTTAGAAGACTTGTGTCTTAAAAGTGAAACGATTATTAACTTAATTACTATGTTAAACGATTTTCATCACTATATATGTCCCACTGATGGGCACAGGCCTTGCTACATAAAACCACCTTGATGGGTTAAAGCCGTTGTAGTAGCAACCGGGAGAAACGGCTTAATGTGTTTTTCGAAGCACGGAGGAGCTCGAGATATAAAATTTTGACTCGTCCATCCCGGGATCGACCATGGCGAAAGTTGCTTTGTTTTCTTAATTGAAACCAGAGCGCTCAAACCACTACGCCACCGAGGTCCACTCGTGTAATATTATGACCATAAAATTCTCGAAAAGTAGAAATAAACATTAACAAATATATTACCGACACGATTCGTGACTACTCGTTTTGTTAAAATAGTGTGTGATGGATATGATTACATGTCTAAATCCACTATCATCAAAGTTAGGAGCCCCTTTGAAATATATTTGGGTAATTATACTTACCTAATACTGATTACTGGCCTGTTTTCCAAGTTAAACGTAAACTTAGTTGTTCGTCAGTTGTTTCGCACATGCCGACCGCTTCTCTGTAAAACCCATTAAACAAGAACCTTCAAGATTATATATTTTTTTTGTTAGAAACTTGAAAAGTTAATTTAAGGTGTTTGAGATAAGAACTCAAGAAGAGGCCTTGTTCAATAACTTTGTAAAATAAAGACAAAGAACAAGTCTGAAACGCTTCTAAGTCAATTATAAATGAAATTTCGGGCATTTCAATTGTGTGATCGTTTTCAGAAGTAATATTATTTTGTACGTTTCGATCTTTCTAGTATTGAGATATATACTTTTATACTTTTTGTACTCGTTAATTTATTTTCAGTACTAGTTTTTTTGCAGATATGAAGGAGGATTTTTCAGTTTGTCTCTCTGTCGTTTGTCAGTTTTGATTATCTCGTAATTATAAATGTAGGGACTCAACAATAAATGTAAAGTCAGCGTTTTAAACGACAATATACATACGACCAACACAACAACAACGTACATTATAACCTTCTAGGTTATTCGGAACGCACAATCAACTCTTAGTCACGGTTCCTATTGCAGTTGTCATAGTAATCATTGCCTATCAAACCGCATTTAATACTTGTGTTTGTTATTATTTGGTTAATTTTCGTTGTTTAGTTGTTAACCATGCATCTCCGAGTTGTGCATTAGTCTATTGTGCTTTGAAAGACGCTACAAAGCGAAGAGTTACCCGCATAGTTTATGAAGCCTTTTATAGTATTCTTTGTTTCTGCCATAACTTTAAAACTGGCTTTTCTAAAGTAACAAGCGGTGGCTGCGCTCGTATCTCGACCTACGCCAACGACTTTCTATAATACTGCGGTGTTTTATAACTCTCGTAGAGCGGCCTAGACCGGTTTAACGCTGACTTGGTCGAATCTAGCTAGGCCAGTCTATACGTAGGGTTATTTATATGTATAGTAGGCTGACTGCTTATATAATATTCCCGCCTTCTAGACTCGATTAACATGCTACGATACCATCTGACCTTTTTGTTCATTTAACATTCAGCAGGCACAAATCTCGTGAATTAAATTCCTTACAGGGGTTACTCCTATTAGTTTGAATTATTAGAAATTGCTTAACTGTTTATGAATGTATTTGTGATGGCTCGTGTTCTTTTATTATGCTTTTAACTTTAAAGAAGTTAGTTGTCTATCAGAAACCAATAGTTAAATAACCTAGTTATCAGAAAGACATTGCTAGCAATATCTTAACACTACCGAAATGTAGGTATTGGTAAAAATTGTTGTTCGGGTGTTGAAATTTAATGATTTAGTTATTGTCAAGTTAGACGTTATATAACAACAAAGGGTATAAAACGTTATAAAATTAAAAATAGTTATCCAAGTTCTCCTCGGTAGCTAAGTGTAACCACTGATTAAAAAATTTAACCATCGGACTTTAAAAATTTGTCATCACCAGCCTATATACGTCCCACTTCTGGGCACAAGCCTTCCTGCAATGGGAGCTACACACGAGGAGCTTGGACTATAACACCACCACACTCGCGGGTCCAATGCGGGTTGGTGGGTTAAAACTGTTGCAGTAACCACTGTGACCAACAGATGACGTGCCTTCCGAAGCTCGGAGGAGCTCGAGATTAGAAATTTTGATTGACCCATCCCGGAATCGACCATGGCGAAGGTTGCAGGGCGCTCTGACCACTACGCCACTGAGCACCTCTAACCAGCAAAAAAGACATGTCAAGTGTTTTTTATGCGTACTTCCGGGCCCACATTAAACTTAAGAGCGCATATTCTTAATTTTTGATTTTAACATTATTATAAACAGAACAACATTATTATTTGTTGAAATAGAATATTTCGACATTGTAGGGTGGACGTTAGCTCATAAACGCAAATACAGATAGACTAGAAGAATTTCACAGCGATATCCCAAGTCCTGGGTGGCTCAGTGGTCAGAGCAGTCGCCCGGATTGCGAAAGGTCGCGGGTTCGATTCCTGCCTCAGGACGTGAAATTTTTCTAGTTTTATTCTATTTTAATTATTAAGAGCGCATCTTTTTTGCTGGTTCAAACATTTTTTGAGACGGGCGTTTGAGTTCTAAATAATTCACAAAATAAGGAACTTGGATTACTAAGTTTCAACTTAAGAAAAGTCACTTGTAGTTAGGTAGGTACACCAAGAAACTGTCAATTAAGTTAATACACAATGAAAACTGGGTGTGTATTTAGAAAGGTAGGGTTACAGCATCGGTCTCTAGGCGTAGTTAACCTATGCTCTTGTGACATTTCGCAAGGGAGAAGAATCTAGTACGTTCACTGCTCGCTGAAGATGTCTCCTGGGAAAGTCGTGATGTGTAATTTAAATTGTATGGTATGAGGGCGATGTCGAAAGTTTTTAGAACTGGTTACTGGTAAACAATTAAAAAAATAGTTTAAATTTGAAAAATGGAACTATGCCAATATTATTGAGTATGATTTGGAAATTGAAAATTGTATAAGGTCGCGTCAGCATGAATTAAACGCGAGTAAATTTTCGTGTAATCACCATCTCATGCCACTGTTTACAACTGGTTTAATGAGTTAACGTGATCGCATCTTACCGAAGATTTACGTTCTGCTTCGATGACTGAAGATAACATCAGTATTGTGATTTGTGCGGCGTATGGTAGACTAAAATAAGAGTGACCTATCAGCAGATTTGGACTAACTTAGGCATCGGTATGAGTCGAGTGCACAAAATCCTCCATGAATAGTTAGGGGTCAGGGGAAGCTCTGTGCCCAGGGGATACCTCATGATTTCTCCGACGCCCAAAAACTCCGTCGTGTTTATTGGTGCCGTGAAATGGTTCAAAGATTTAACGGAGGTGTCTCAAATGCTGTGTTCGACGTACTTACGGGTAACGAAAGCTGGTTTTAGTGTTATGATCCCGAAACCAAAAGAAGTCTTCCTTCCGAGGAGATACCAACTAAAGTGAAGAGGACAATGAGTGGGGAAAAAGATGGTAGCCTCTTTCTTCGGAAGACAGTTCAGTACTCGACAATTATTTTATTTAGAGGATCGAAAAGTAGTTACTGCAGAGTGGTACACTTACAATTCTTTGCCACTTAACTTGACTTAAAAAAAAGTTCGGTAGTAGGATCCTCCATCACACCACGACAACCCTTCTGCGTCGCACACCGCCAGGCGAACGGTCGACTGTTTGGCGACGCCAGACGTAGAATTACTGGGTCTCCCGCCGTATAGCCCCGACCTCACACCTTGTGATTTTTATTTATTCCCGAAATTATAAGAAAAACTTGGAAGAAAACGTTTTATGGACGCCGAGGAAGCAGTGGCTGCGTTTCGAAAGGCCGTCGAAAAGACCAAAGGACGAGTAGGCAAAGTGGTTTCTCAGTGGTTCCATCAGACGCAGCGATGTTTTCATGCGAATGAACAGTATTTTAAAAAGATATAATATAATTAATAACTTGCTAGTTTGCTCAGTTATTAATTTTCTAAGAACTTTCAGTTTGACCCTCGTACTATGGAAAACAAGATCTAGATAAAAGCAAACGAGACACGGCTATAACAGTCTCCTAAACGTACCTATTACCTAGAATACATTCCACGTTCGTCAAACAAAAATTTGAATAATATTAATAACAATTTGTAAGAAAACATTTTATCACCACGCGTTTATACTCAGTTTCTGTTGTATGATTGTATGCACAAGTGTAGGAAAATTGTGCAACTCATTTAAATTGTTATACCATTACGTAAGCGGTTTTTGGTCTGCGCAGTTAACAATACGTTGGTACGTGATATTCAAATTCTTTTTATCACTATTATGTTCCGCCTACACTAGGATATCGATCGTATGTTTCCCGTGTTTAGATAGCGGGGATTACTTTTTGATTTACTTTCGTCCACAACAATCGATCGTTTCCAACAACGGGGACGGCCGCTTATCTCGGACACGCAGCGGACATAATGTATAGATCCACGCATACAACAGACGAATTTAATTTATTGATTACGTCCCACAAAATTGCCATGTCACTCGTGTTAAAAATATTGCACTTGGCACTGAATGAAACAGCGGCGTTAGCGCTTTGAACTATAGCCAAGCCAAGATACGCTTCAGTTTTGTGCTCTTATCTTGGATACATTATTGCACCTTGATAAAGGCCTACGGCTAGTTGGTACTTAAACTGTAGTGTCTATTTACCTGCACATTACTAGTAATCACCACAACTATAAGTATAGTACTGAGAGCCATTTGTTATGTTGTAAATGACGCAATAGTTGCTCCATTACTTTAACCCTTGATGATTACAGAGATTTATGCTGGATAACGTTGTATCCGAAGTTAGTTGGAATTAAAAACATTGTAGCTTTTATTTATACAGAGTTTTGAAGTGAACTAAAGTCACAAAGTAGTTATCAAGTTTATTTCGCGCCAGAGGACCGGCAGCGGACGGCCTCTCGACCTCAGCGAAGGCCGTTCCCGGCTTTATTGATTTTTTATGCGCATTGTCCATTTCGTTCGCTGCTACAACGCCCTCGCGCGGGTCTTATTGACACGCAATCAGGTCAAATACGACAATTTTGAATTATTGTAAACCTAACTTGCAACTTTTTTTAAAGTACTTTAGCCACTTAATAGTTTCATACACAATAGTACATGTATTTAGCTGTAAAAATAGTTTCTATATTTCTATAAACAAATAAAAAAATGAGTTCGCTCTACTGTCAATATGAGTAACTTTTGTATTTGCTTAATCCTTGTTATTCAAGGCATTTGACATGTTTCTGTAACATTATTATTACGAAGAAAAGTTTTTTTTCTAGTGATAGTGTGTGTGTTTTATTTTCTAGTCATGAATTTTTCTAAGTATCTTTTATTTTAATGTTATAATTAAAATTGAGGATATAAAAACGTATGTGAATTAATGGATTTTTACGTACCTACTTACAATGCGCGTAACATGTTCTTAAGAAACGAAACAAGTGTGAAATCGGGACGGATGGTGTAGTATTAATTCAATGTTTATAAAAGTCACAACTTGTGCGTTTTGTTGCTCATTCACGTTGAAACTATTCTGAGCTCAACTTTCCACAAACTTTATTTTCTTTCTATTTTTTACCGCAGAATGAATTTGAAAGAAGACTTAACCTTCATGTTTTTGTTACAGGTTAGCTAACCCGCAACGAAGTATTTTGGACTACTAAGTAAGTAAATTTAAATTATTAATTATAATTAATGGATTGAATAGTTAAATCAATGCTAATCTTAACATTAATGAGTTGTCAAATACGAATAATTAAAGCAATCAAATCAATTCATCGCACGAGGCGCCAAGTACCAATTACAGAGCTCTAGCTAGTCTCTATTAGGTCATTTTCTGAGTCATCTAGAATGGATTTCTTATTTTCATTCCTTTTGTTCACTGTAATACTTTATAATGTAGTTTTTTTGGTCTATGCGTCGTCAACAAATTAATTACCAATTTAATGAAGTTAGTAAACCGTGAATTATGTGATGATAAATGTACGCCAGGTTTTCAAGAGAGATCGCTGAATAATTACGTTTAAGATAATATCTTGTTAGTTCATTCGTCGTTACTGCTTTCATTTTAATTTATACGACGTCATCGGGGCGACCAAAATTAAAATCAATACTGTGTGTAATTAAATTTTCGCGGAAGACAAAAATTCCTTCCGTTTAATTTTATGTTTACGCATTGGAGCGCTTTGAGTTTTGGCTCAAGAATGCGTAGAATGTCGTGCGCGGGTGGCATTGTCCGACTCTGTCTAAGCGCTCGGCTTTCGGCGCGCAGCGCGGCATACAATCGGCGTGCGTCGGCGTTCGCTCGTCCGTCATGTACGGCGCTGGTGACACTTCACATCGACGGCCATAGTGATCTGTCTTTGTACGCATGAGTTATGCCTCGCGGCGTCTCGACAGTCCGCTAGATGAACGTTAACCGCGCTACAAATCATCGAGTCTGCTAACTCACTCCGCAAGAACTCTGCCCCCTCCGACTGCCACCCACCCCGCGCGCTCCCGTCGCCGTCTTCCCGCTAATTCCCACCCTGAAACGACACATTTACCCGCCACTCTCTAAGCGATTTTCACACGAACGCCGCAATGACGTAAACACTATAATCGTGCGCTCCGCCGACGTTAAAATTACATCGGGCCGATTGAGCACGGCACACACGATCATTAAACGTATATCTGTTAATAATAATTGCGATTGTCTGGTTGTACGTGCGCGGCAAGTTATGGCGCAGTTGCTGGGCGACTTGGAGCCCCCTCCCGCCCACTCGCGACCCCTCCGATCTGTGGCGAGAGCCGCATCTTGAGATGAAATGGCATTCAGTTTCGTTTTGTGACGGTTGAATGGGTGCCCGGTCTCGCGGATGCATGTGAATAGCGTCGATTTATGTACCACACGCTACATAACGCATTCATATCTTCCACATTACACTACGCCTCGGAATTATGTCGATTCACACATACAGACTTGAATGTCACATTCATTATTGTAATCTTATCAAGCATATAAGCTTGACAAAGACAATAACAGCCGCATATGTAGAGATAATTGCTGCGGCGTTCGGTCGGTGTGAATGCAAAACGGAATTGTTCATTGAACGGAAAAATCCGGTGTGCGTTAATTTGCTTACTTATACTAATTACTTTACTATACTTACACTATGCTATATAGCTAATTAAATAATAAATGATCATTTCAGAAGAATTGTAGTAGGTATCCATTGAGAAATATCCGTTCAGATATTGTCCAATATAATAAATTTATTTATTTCTCACCACAAACGTTTTAACAATAATGTTTTCAGTTAATTAAAATGCATACAATAGTTTTGCTTATGGCGAGTTAATACCAAAACTAGGAATATTCCTGTGACTCGAGTTATTAACGCTCCACCCCAAAGAGAAATGTTACTAGTAAATATTGATATAAACTAAGTCAGAATCTAAACAACAACAATAAAATCACTAATAAAGGCAACCATACAATAATTGGTATCTCCGAATCATTATAATATTGGTGTAAGAAACAAAGTTTGCAATATGTAATAATAATTCATAATAATATATAAAAATTAGGCGTTATGTGAAAAACAAAAGACTCGATATTGGCCGAACTAGGCTGTAATATTTCATAAATGAGGGGTACATTTTGTGAATGTGCCGAGAAAGCCTCTGGCTCTGCAAAGAAAGTCTAGAATCAGCAGCGGACCGCTTGGATGTTTTCGCTGGCGTGGTACAGTTTTCCGTTAGCTTGCACATTTTTACGATCACGATCGTGTAGCGGGCCGAATGGCGGTAATTTAACACAGCGAGGCGGAGAGGCGGGCTCTCACGACCACCGGGCCCCTACGTGATCTCCGCCGACGCGGCGACGCTGCCAGACTCGATAATAACTACGTGTTAAATAGTGATGTGGATCGAACGGATCCGATACTCAGATACTCGTTAATACGTCGTGATTTGATTTGGTAGTTTACGCATCGGGTTGCCACACAGTTAAACAAAAAGCATTGGCTGCGTGATTTCCGGTTATGTTACACCGCTCCGACGTTAAGCACTTCGTAATAATAAACAACTCTAACATCGTGATTAATTATTATATCAGGCTTTAAACTTCGAGTAACAACTGTCAGTAAAATAAACGAATCGTATGGAAAAGAAAATAGACTTTGATAACAATAACAAGCAGATATTTATTTACCCAACGCCGACGCCGACGTGTTCACATAATGAAACATGCTAGAAGTTATGAATAATGAATACGGATATTCCGATTAACCCCAACCTCCCTAAAGCGGCGATAAAACGTTCGTATACAGCTGTGTGGACATTTTATACTTGTGTCGATTGTGCAGTGTCACTGCTGTGGACATCGTTTTAGCGTTTAACTGGGTAATTGCTGAGCAAACATCGATAGAGCTCGCTCTATTTCAGTCCCGTTTTATTTTGTATAGACACAGACGAGTGCTTAGTAAATAGGCGAATGGTAGCAATAACACTATTCTCTTTTTTATAATAACTTCAATCACAGTTTCTTAAACAAATTTCTTCTAGGTTTCAATTACAATTCCTCCAGCATTATTTTCCAAGTAATAATCACAAACTCGTGCCGTTTTTATCGTAAAGTATACAGAGGGGCTTATAATGTGCGGTGCGGTGACATGTAGGGTGGCATCTACGGCGCCCTTACGCCTCGATTCACCCGGTGTTCAGTTACAAGGTCTCTGCATACCTACCTATAGGGGCTTTGTGAGTATGTGACAAACAAGAAATTGCCGCTTCACCGCTAGCTAGCCTTCGCCGTTTCTGTGAAAATACGCTCCATGTTCGACGTTCGGTCGTTTAAATATTTCTCGAAGTAGGTGTTTGCGAAGTAACATTTTACATACCTATATTTACCATGTGTTGGCAAATCTGGAGACTGGACGTGGCTCATAAATTCTTTAGAAAGTCGTTATAGTCGGGTTAGATGCCTTTTAAGGTAACGCATACATTCCGTGACGATTAAATACATGATACAAGACTAGTTGCTTGTCTCAACCACTAATCAAGATCCGGTGTTGTTTTTTATCATAATCTAGTAATTAAAATCAATACAGTAGGTAGATATCAGATCAAATAAACTATATGCACATTAAAAATAGCTCTTCTCAGAATTTAATAAGTCGTTTCAAGAGTTTCAAGATATTATGTTATTACGCTTTCTGTACATATTTTCTACATGTAAGCTATATCATCATCAACATCCCACTGCTGGGCACAGGCCTTCCTACATGGGATATTTAAAATAATTTTAATTGAACATAGTGCTACCCTGTCACATGCAGTGTAAGCAATACACATTGTATTGCTCACACTGCGAGTACCATTAAAGCGTTGTGTGCGATTGCCTAGTCAAAGTATATCTTTAAAAAAAAAACAAATATTGATACAGCCACTTTTGAAATAGACAAGTCTGTCTAAATCGAGTTTGGTTTAACATTACATCTCAAAACTATTTTGTAGCATAAGAACTGCGTTGCGAGATTTGCAACTGTTTAAATGTTATGTTTGTGATGGGATTACTTTATTCTTGTTTTGCTTTGCAGTTAACACAATGAAACAACTACTAACTTTACTTACTTTAGTTTTTATATGAGTTTTTTAAGAACAAAGGTTATGTACAGAGGGTATAGGTAGGGGATTAACTTTTGAGTTTCCTGCTCGTAGTGGGCCTTCATATGGTTCAATTAATTATTATTCTTTCACATCGGTATTTAAATCAGGAACGTTTGACTTTACTCGATATTGTTTCACTAAATCCTTATTCATATTAGTTTCCAATTCAACAGCTGCGGTTGCCAGTGTTAGCAGTTCAAATAATATAATAAATTGCTTTCAAAGTAACACTAACAAATGGAACAAGCCAGGACTCCGTCCAAAGTTGTAGTTTCCCAACTGGATGTAGTAATAACTGAGCGAATCAATTAAAAACTATCTCGTAGCAAAGTTTTGTCGCTCCGGCCGCGTGATTTACGCGCCTAGGTGCTACTAACTGCAGGAGTTTGGAATAGTTGTCGCTACTCACAACTTTTTGTCGGCTATTTTAATACGTATGAATATTTTGATAAGTTTTTAAATCGTTTCAAGCGGAATGTTTATGTTCCGTTATGTGTTATGCTTATGTTTTGGCGTAACATTTTGAATTGTATTCCGAATAATTTAAAGTTCAATATTGTATATTGGAACCGGTTGTCTGATAATGGTAAGCGTTGTAGTCGATTGAAAAATATATTCGTCTAATGACTGACAGGCTTTTAAAATGTAATAGAAAGTGTTCGTAACTCTTATTATTAAGTGTGAAGTAATTAAGATTGAAATGAACGCTTAAATGTTGCTTTTAGAATTGCTAAGGTAGAATTCAAGTTATGATTATTATGTGAACAGCTATACAATTAGTTTTTAATGTTCGTTAATGAAATAATGAGTCTTCCGAGTGCGTGATTCGTGGCACTAAATATGAACGATAAGGATTTTAAAATTCGTAATGTACATCATTAAATTGTGTAAATAATATTAACAAATATTGTTTGTTGTAAAAAAATGTAAAGGGACGTGATTTCTGTAGTACTATAGCTAATGATGCCTACTTTGGGCTAGATAATAGGTGTGAGTGTATCATTATTATTAATACACATCCTCCCGTAAAGGAAATCATAATGTGAAAGAGGTTTAAGCAGAAACAAAGGCAGGAAATAGCTTTGTGTATCTACTATTTCTAGTGGAATTATGCGACTGGGTGTTTTGTCTAAGGAATACATCTTTTTATAATTTTAAGAAAATACGTCTACATTAGAGTTATGACCTTTTTAAATTAAGGAGAACTTACATTTGTGATATAATAATCTTAGTATCAAAATTATGATAGATGAAATAAATATGTCAATTTTATAATATCTTTTAATATTAGGTTTTAATTGCAATAAAAATCGGTATGGAGTGAAAATATTACGAAAGATGCGTTATTAAATTCAATATTTAAGTCTCAATGTAAAAACGTTCGTTTATTTTCTGTTTTACTTATCGTACAATTTCCATAACATTATAGTCTAGCTAGTCGATGATCCGATGTGGTAGACTTACCCATATAAAGGGACATTGGATTGACTCATCCGGTATAGGTGCGAGAGTATTTAAGTATTTCACAAAAATATTTTTAAGGAAGCAAATGCTGTTTTTATTTTACCACACTTTAATAAAATAGAAAAGAACTTGTGCATGGAAGAAGGTACAATTAAGTATTTATCAACTGCGCTACCGACACGGAACTTCCCTAGAATCTGAAGTTGAAATACAAGTGTTCTTTGTGCTTCAAAGAGTGGAAACTGTTTGTTTTGTGCTCGTACTTGAGGTTCTCAACGTGAAATTGCTTCGATCGACGTCGATTTAGTTAGTTGACGTTCACTCAAAAGTGAATGACCGTGTCACGTCGAATTCGTGTAAACGAATAGGGGCCTCCTCCCTCGACTGGATGTGGCCATCACATGCTTAGTTCGCCATCTATGTGCGTCATACGTTATCAGTATCACATTTCTTGCTTGAGGTTTGGTTATTATAGATATCTTGATTACATACAACATACAAGTTTTATGTCCATAAAGGACAGTGACGGACTTGTCGATATGATGCTAATCGATATTTAACGTTACTGTTTTACGATTGTTTTATCTTGCGTCAGTACTCAATTGTATTTTGAAGGGCAACCTATGGTAGACGGCTAATTCTTATCACCGATTGATCAAATTCTTACCAAATACTTGTGCAGAAACGATTGAAAATTGTAATGCATACTGCGGATGTCGCTAAAGTACAGCGGAAAGTGTCGACGCCGTATTCTCGATGTTTCCTTTCTCACCTCTATAATTTTCAAGGCAACTGTGTTTAAACAAATTGCACCTGTAATTTTATCAAATGAGTACCCCGTAGCGGTAGGTACTTTCATTTAATTATTATTTATGTAGTTTTCACTGCCCACTCTCATAATGCCATAATGTCAGAGTGTCAGGACCGAAAATAGTAAATGTTATTATTTATCGTCTTCTTCGTTCCAAATAAATAAGTAATAAATTCCAAAGAAATAGGAATGTTATTACGTGATGTTTGTTTTATAATTTAAGATTAATCGCATATCAAATTATCTACCTTTCGTCCCTTATCAGAGTTATCAGCCGCTGGCTGGGCGCTGACATACAAGAAAAATCTATTGTATCTGATAATGTGAGTAGTACACTTATCAAGAAAACAAATACAGTGTGTTATTTTCCCTTTTCGTTTTAAATGAGAATGAAGAGAACAGAGAGTATACTTAATGTTATTTTTAGAGATATAAAAAACATTTCATAAAAATAACAACTAGATATAGTCTATTCATCTATCTATTATTCACATCGATTACTTAATAGTCGGTTAGTATTTTTCACGGCAACATCACATTAAATTTATAGTATGCGCATATTAAAATAGCAAACGTGTAGTAACGAGAAGGAGAATTAATTTCATTACAGTAGATTCACAATTATATATGCTCAGATTATGCCACTTTGTGTTAGTTTAAAAACTAAACTTGCCAGTTTTTACACGTGAACACCAGCGGCGCGATCGAGTTGAACGAACGGCCCGTCATAACAAGCCCACGGTAACAAAAAGATCATTTATTTACAATGGCCAGATCATTAGACACATCTATCTATCATCTACACGGTCTATATTGTTAGGAATTATTTAAACTAAACAAAAGAATTATTTATCCCTTTGTTTTTAACGCTTCATTTGCTAAGATACGCGTGTCTAAACAATACAAGCTGTATTATTTCTTTCAAATAGATATCTGTTATTTTATGCGAAGGACAATAGAACTACTTATCAGTTTCAGTCGATTACGCCAACTTCTCTTACGAATCAGTGAAATGCAGGGGACATGTCCAAATTATGTAAACTAATTCAGCGAAGCGAGAGCTCGGTCGTTCAACTCGGCAAAAGCGTTTAAGCAAGTGACCCAACAAAGCTAGTCGGCGGGAGTCGCGCTGCCCGAATGAAATATTCGCCTATTATTGGGCCTAACTTTTGTTGTGGCCACACTACGAGTATTTTCGACTTGACAATAGTTCTGAAATTGAATTAGTCGTCTTTACCATACAGGGAACAGAGTTCAATCAAAGTTTGCATTCATAACTGCTTGAAATCGACTGGATTGTAAAATGTGCAACACAATCAAATGCAATTTTCCGCGAACATTTATGTTCTTTACCCGCGTCACAAATGGTATTGATAAAATTTATCACAGACCACGTAAATTACACACGCGATCCGCGGTGCGCCCGCCGCGCCTGTCATTTGTGATCGTCGCGATAGCCGGCTGCATCGGCGCGATTCATCTCTGTTTCCGAGCGAGCGTAACGGAGTGTCGCAACAAAACACTGACTGGAAAGTAAGCCCCACTTTCGGTCGCTTTCTCATCGGACTGCGCCTAGCAACAGGCCTTTTGTTCGACTACTTCGACGCCTAATTTACGAAACGCACCCACTGACACGTTACCTGTTTGTAGTGCCAGTGACACCTGCCACTAATTTAGCAACGGGTATGGCTCAAGTCGTATGTGTGTAGTATGTTTTCACTCGCGTATACCTGCAGTAATAATTCTAATTTATAAAATATCCGTAGGTATGTAAAGAGCGCCATTGAAAGAAATTTATTCTGCATCTTCGGAAAGTACACTGACCGGCTAACTTCCTATTTCACAACACGAACTTTCCGCATTTCGCTCGCTGGAAAATACTTCTGTAGCTACCTACGTACATGTACTGTAGTGTGCTATCTCTGTTGGATGTTTGCGTGACCCGCCAGTTGATCCGGGCGTTACTTCGAGAAATGCGAATGTGTGATCTTTGTTCTCTAACGTCTATTTATTAGTACTGTGCTCTTGCTATTTGTGCAGGAAATTTTGACATAGTGTTATACTAAAGTTTCATATAACAACTCCATAAAGAAACTCGACTGTTGGAATAAAAATGAATTTTGGAAAGTTATCCGCTAAAGCAGACTGTCCACAGATAGTAGGCCGTGTGCACTTGCTAGGGAAGTTCTCAAAATCAGTGATAAAGTCACAAAATTAATGAGGTAGCAGATAAAACCTGAAGTTCTACTAGGTGATAAGTCCGTATGTAGAGTCGTCTGGGTAGGTAGGTGCCACCGCCTTTGTTATTTCAGCCGTGAAATAGATCGCTGTCTTTCGGAGTGAAGGGAATGTTAGCCAATTACTGGTATTTATCTTAGGCCTCAGGGTGACAACGCAAGTGATTTTTTCGCTGATGCAATATCAGCGAAAAAATGTCTATAAACGACGGTAACTATTTATCACCAAGTGGGCCGACAGCTTAATTGTCATCTAGTTTTTCTATGACCTCGTCAAATCGAAAACCCCATAAGAGCAATGCATATTCGTCATTTCATCCTCCAGAATTTCACAAAATTCCAAAATTTGCGTACCTACATACCATTTAATGGTGTCGGACCTTACAGGAAAAATCAATGTAGCATCCAACTATAACGGGAAAAAGTCGCCGTGAATACATTATAAAGTGCAAGCAAACATGGCGTGACATACACGCGCAGCCTAGTGTTTTCTAATCATACTCGTGGTGCTCGTGGGTAGGTACTTTATTTCGCATCGTGTAATATGTAACAAAATTTTATTATCAGGCGTATCGAAAAATGTGTAGATCTGATAAATTAATGACATTGGTGAAATGCCAAGTAAAACCATTCATAATTTAGGTAATTTCTATTCTAAAGAATCTTTTCTAGTCTTTCTGATTTCTGCTTACGTTGTTATCAGCAACGTCTATATTATCAAAGCCTCGCAACTATTGCATTTTCAACATCCGAATGAGAATTTTAACGAATACCTACTAAGTTTTCGGTAAAGTTTGGGCATAGCTGTACAGTTAATTTATGACATTACTTTTGAATAGAGATTATTTTTTGTAGGTATCATATCTGAAATGAAAAATTTAAAAAATATTAGGTAGGTTATACACTATACATATATTTTGCAACTAATTATATTATTTAAATTTCAAAATCTTTGCATCAAGTGATAAACATAATTACACCAAGCTATATACTTTGGATTGGCCTTATTTATACGTAATATTAGCAATTTTTAGCCAAACCGATACAGTTAATGTGCTGACAATTGTACACCGGTTCCGTGATAAGAAATGGACTATGAACCTTTCTCGATATGGTGTTTTGAACGAGCCCCAACAGCGAGCGAGGAGCGTGCACTGAATCCCAAATGAAGCTTGACACGTCAAAAGATATATTCCATGTCGGTCGCAGTTCGGGAATCGTGTATAGACCATAGAATTGCTCCAATAGCGGAATTAGTGAAATATTTATCACAAACTCATGCTCGAAAGGATCTTATTTATGACTTATGTATGAGTCTTATGATGACACATGCTCAAGAAATGTCCAATGAAATATCTACGATTAGATAAATAATGTGATATGACCCATGCTTGCATGACTACTGTGCTACTACTACGGAAGTTTTGATGACAATCACCTACGTTGTTTTATTCTCCACCAAATAAAGGTACTTCTATCAAAAGTACGAACTAGCTTATTCCTTTCGTAAGCTCCCGCCGTATCTCTGAGCAATTTTGTTTCACAAACTTGAAATGTATGTGTTAATAATAATAAGTTATTACTTCAATAACATTTTAAGCCATACTTCACTAGCGAATAGCGAGCGATGCAATCTCTCTACTATTCATAGTGTACACGAAACGGCAAGCGTTGCAGTTTCCAAACAATAATAATATTGAAAGACAGCCCGCCCGCTTCCGCTTAGTTTGCTGAAAAGGAATGCTGATTCGAACGGCAAAATGCTTGCCTAGCTACACACGAATCGATTTATCGGGGACTCGGCACGGTCAACGCACACTACGCTGTGTGTTTGTTTTAGTCTGCTGACATAGTTTTATTTATTCTACAGACGACAATTTTCATGTTGGTTTTATATTATATACATATAGTCAGTTTGAAGATTTACCATTATGGTCAAGTTGGTGCTATGCTATTATGCCTTAATCTTTCGCTAGGCCGCCGAAAATCTACATTTTAAGACACTACTGTCTTCATATGTGGATATTTCACAGAATAACCGGCTTAAATTGTGTAGACTGTTTTGGGCGGAGTTGGCAGCTTTGATACCATACCTTACATCAAAAGCACGGTTATTACATTTTGTTTGCAATAAAGTTTTGAGTTTGAGTTATTTTTGGAAGACCTATACTTTTTATTATATTCCGTAATCTTGCCGTTCATTCATTAATATCTATATTGAGCTGTGTTGTGTGTTCGAGAATAGTTTGTTTGTGCTAGAAAATGGCCCTGTGTATGGAAAAATAAAACTTATAAAAGATAATACTGATGATAACGTATAAAATGAACAACACGTTGCCAATATGCCATAAATGTTTATGTGAGCCTTCCCGTCGTGTCGCGCTGAGCAAGCATCCGTGATTTCTGATGCCATTGCTGCTGGTGTATCGCTGAAAAACAATTCCTGCGAAATTGCTTGCAAACATATTTTTTTCCAGTACCGTTACGAAATCATTTATCTAATTAATATACAGTTAATTTTAAACCTTAACAGCACGTAAATTAGTTGCAAGTTTGAAAATGCACAGAACGCGAACATTTGTCACACAGAATGATCAATTATTAGACTCGTGAGAAACATTGAAGCCATTTGTGAGACAAAAGGTATTCATGGACGTATCATTAGGACGTCCTTTGTCTGATAAAATACACGTTGTTAACAAAAAGTGAATAAATTGAGTGACTAATTTTGTTTCCATTCCCAATGTTTCGTGAAGATTCGTTTATTGCGAAAATTTTGAACAAGCCAACTTAGTCAACTTTGTATTCGCATTAGGCGAGTTTTTATTAGTTATCTTCAACATTCAAATCACGTCTTGGTTGTGTTCTTGACGAATGTGAGTTACTTTTAAGTCCTTATTGATTTGACAACGTTGGCGCATCCGGTCAAAATAGCTTAAATTTTAATGCTATGAAAATACGACTTAAGATTATGACATGAGCGTTGGTATTTACGAAATGTCAAACAGTAACGAGGAGGTACTTGATGAATTGAGATTATTGAAGGATTTCAAAGATTCCCTATCAAACCAGTTAATAGAAAGAACTTCCAACGAGTTTCTGGCACTCACTACGAAAGGTTAGTTTCAAACAATAAGGCGTATTCAGGTTGATTTACGATTCAACTCGAAACAACTAATAGCAAATTCAAAAGTGGATCAAACTTTTTGTTTTCGGCGAACGATATACGTAGTTTCATTGAACCTAGTTAATCTAATAGGGCATACTCGTTCACGGAATAGGATCGATCGAGAAAGTTCCTGCCGGCCGAGCTCCCCTCGCCCACCTGTCTGCTAGCGGTCTCACAGACCGCTCGTGACCCGCTTTTCATTTTGTTTCACTGAAGGGTTTTGTGGGTCGCGTAATTGGTGAAACGCTTAAAAGACATGCTAGTTTGAAATTGCATTCGGTTTTGGCTGTTCGGTTTCAATTAATTATTTGGTCCATTAATTTTCTATTGTCTACATGTTTTGAGGTGAATAATTCTTACTTAACCTTAGATGGTGATGAACTAGGCATTTTTCAATAACATTAATGATAATGATGCATGTTAAACCTATCAGATGGTGATGAGCGAGGCGTTTGCGTATACTGTGCAATTACGCGTAATCAATAGCCCTCCACTTCTCAACGAGCATGAGAAATAAAACGAGTTTTTTTTACGATCCGTTTTAATAAAAAATAAGTGTTTAAATAAAGCTTTACTTGAGCTTTCTATTGGGATTGCAGCAATTATAACTTGTATATAAATTTAGACATTTTTTGTGTATTTCAAGTTTAAGATAAAATTCTATTCTAAGTGGTACTTTGTTCTTGTAACCGCGCGTAACATCAATAATTTCATAGTTGCTTGTTTTGAAACAGCTTATGTTGAACTCGAAACTTTAGTCACGGAAGAATTGTGTTATAGGTAGGTGGTACCTTAGTGTTATGGCCAAGTTGACAGACTTAATTTCCTCTTCTTGATTTAACTTAATTGCCGCTTCTAAATATCTGACAAATAATTACCCCGAGCTCCGAGGCTCGTAGGGCCAGTATTGATTTGTCATAACGACACCGAAGCGGCTTCGGAAAGCTCAGTTAAAAGTAACGAGCAGTCCGCGGCCACAGTCACATGGGTCGGCGGACCGGACCGGCCGCGCGGGGTCAATGCCCTGTGCGCGTCTCGCGATCGAACACCGTCCGCCCCGCTCGACGCTCGTGCCGTCCCACTTGCACGACAAATTACTGCATTCGCACAACATAAGAGTTTTTTTTGTACAACGTGGACTTTTCGATGACTTTGGGAACAAGGCCATAATCGGCAATACTCTATAATACTGGTTTCAACTAGACCGTAATATATTTTTAGATAATGAAAATACATTTCAAAACGTACTATGTATTATATTATAATAATGATTTTCATTAAATAGTCAACATGGTGATAAACGTTTTGTACGATATTACTATCTATTTAACTTACTTTCCAAATACTTATTCATAACTCTGTCGATGCCATTACTCTTGCTATTGTGGTTTAGAATGTAGAGCCAAAGCCTCATTTCCCTCGTCTAATATTAGAGAATGTTGCCTCGTGCGCATTTTCACACGTTTTGTCGTTAATCGCGAATCCTAATACACAAGAACATTTCAAATTCTTTCACCTGCATTCATTTCAGACACGATTTTACAGTTCGTTCATTGCTATCAGAAATTTTGTGAAATCAGATTCTAAGGAACGGGGGCCATTAATATTTTAGCTTTTTATTTGGAGAGTCGTAACTAAAGTTCTGATCACTGAGTTACATAATTGTGTATTCATTGGTGCGTTACAAAGCGTGATGTTACAATAACGTTTTAGTAAACAGCACTTTCTAATAATTACAAAATAAGTAAGCGAATAAAGCCCTTTGCTCACGATAGCTAGGTGATAGGTTACATAAGCAATGCTTTTTTTTCACTATTTGTCAGCAGTCTAGAGAGTAGTCTCATACACAAACATGGCCTGGAAATATTATTCCTATCCCAGCTAACACTATTGTATACCTACCCAAGCTTTCCGATTATTTGGTAGATGATATGGAACAAAACCGTGGTTAAAATAATGCTACCTTATATCGTTTGTTAAATTTTTTACGATGTTGGTTTGGTTTATGCTAAAATCTTCGTATTTATTTACATATTTGTTAACACAATATTCGTTTTAGTACTTTTATTAAAGTGAAAAGGAGAACTGTGTCTATAGATATAAAAGTAGTTGCTACGCCATATCTCAGTTTACACACAATAACATCCGAACTATGATTTATATGCTCTAAATACGTAATGCAGAACAATGTTTACACGTGTCACCAGCGGCCATTATACCGAAGTTGCTATTTGGACAACGATTGCTCACAGATACTGGCAAGGCTACGCACACATACACCGCATAGTCCGCATACTAATTATTTAATTACGTTTATTAGAAATTGCATACGATTTGATAATCTTATTTAAACAGTGACTTAAACAAGTCAAGGGTAAAAAACTGATTTTATGGTGGTATTTCAAAGTAACTATTGAAAACTCCTTTCTGGCCAGACCTTAAGGCGATATATTGAAAAAAATTGCACTTTTATAAGTAATGTTATACGTTGCTGAAAGACCTTACGAATCTAAAAATCAAATATACGTTACTTCATATCCTTATCTAGATATGTGTAGAACGAAAACACGATTAAAGGAATTTGGTTCGATACATTTTATTTCCGAAAAGACCTCTTATAAACAAGAAAACTTAAGATTATTGGTGAACGATAATTTGTATTCAATAGGAAATTACTTTAAATAGTAGATATCATTAATATTCAGAATCGTGTAGAAGCGTTTTTTTGTAATCTTTATAGTTAATTTTTAATAAAATAATTTGTGTATTTTCGTTTACTTTTCACGTGCGATCGCTGTTTTGTCTTTTTTCCTCCCGCTGAGTCAGTCATATATCTATCCCTGTCGGTTTCGGGCAAAACAACGTTTCGATAGATCGCCTTAATTACTTGATGTAATGTTCAATGGTAATGTGTTTTATCTAAAGTTTATTACGTATAAAGTCGTTACAAGGCAGAATATCACACTTATTTTACAGTTAAGCAGCAAGTATATTTGTAAAAACTTTCAACATCAAATAGAGTTCATTATTATTAGTTTGCGTAATCAGGGGGCTGATTTAACATCTAAGAAGTACTTCAAGTTAAGAAAAATATTTCGAGCTTTTGCTTCTCAATGATTTAAGTAATCTCAATATTCCACCCGCTCCGTTTCAATTGATATTGCTGTCGAATGCACTTATAATTAGTTAAATTTGTTTTTGGATGCCTTTAACAAACTACGTCAATCGATCATGTGTTATGATTTGTGAAAGTGAGCGTAAACATTTTGTATACAATCAGAATATCATTAGAATAAAATCATAGAGTGTATTAATCTATAATGGTTCTTGTCCTAAATTAAGTGATAGGTACCTAATGTTTTACCAGGAAAATATAACTAATATAATGAGATTATTTTTAAAGAAAAGATTATCTTTGCCTTTAAAGACCCTCTAAAATCCTTTATTACTTCACGAGCTGCTTCGATTTAGTCAGTTTTTCAATATGTTTCATAACTGACAGGATGACAACGCACCTGCAATATCAAGTGATTTTTCCTTGTGTAATTGTATATAGCGGCGGTAACCACTTACCACCAGGTGGGCCATCTGCTTGTTTGTCATCTAGTTGTATAAAAAAAACTTACAGAATTAATTATTATACATAATACATATAAGGGACGTCGAGGTATCAAAATAAATATAATTAAATTTGGAAAGCTGTCATAAGAGATCGTGAATAGGTAAACATAGATCAAATTAGTTTGATATTTATTTTTATAAAGCCGACATAGAAACATGAAAGTGTTGAAGTAATTACATTATCTATGTAACAGGCGAGTCACCGCAACTCGCTGGCGAGTCATGTTGCCAAGTTAGCAACAACTTTGAGGGTGTTAGAGGCTTACATGAAACTTGTAGTCAGGGTTGCCGGATTATCCGGAAACTATGAAATTTCCTACTTTTAATTACTACTTACAGAAGTTTCAAGTACCTTCTTGGTTCAAAAATATGTATATGCGTTTTTCAAATTTCTTACGTAATAAAATGATTCTTTGTAAAATGAAATGAAATTTATTTACGGCCATATTCATAAACGCTCAATAAACCTCTTTTAGATTTTATTGAGCGTTATTCTAATATGTATTATCTTTTTCCTTTCTCCGAAAAGTGAGAGAAACAAAACACTTTATAAACCTCTTATAACGTCAATTGTTTTTATAAATTTATGGGTTATTGTTTATAAATAAAAAAATAAGAATTCAAACAATGAGAACTCTTAAAACATAAGTACATAATAACCAAATGGTCACTACTCAGCGTATGCTGGAACCTGCCCAAACAAAACCTGCCCTGCCCTAACAAAACCTGCCCTGCCCTGACAAAACCTGCCCTGCCCTGACAAAATTTTGTCTCTCTCTTCGCCCGAGAGAAAGAAATACATAAAATACATTTTGTCTGTTTATTACTGGACATAATGGCGGAGAGAGATTTTGTGGCCACGGCCTGTGCTACGTGTGCTGTAGATAATGGAAAATATTTTATAAATATGGAGATTAATGTTTTAAGTATGAACTAAGTCAGAAGTTCTGCACCTTTGGCTCGCGAGTCACATTGGCAAGTTGTATAACTCCATACGGGCTCGGAGCCGCGTACGAGGCGCACAACCGTCCGTGATACGATACCCCACTGTCAGGGTTGCCAAACTAGCTTTGTCGACAAACTATGTGTATTGTAAATTATTATCATTATCATTTTGTATACTTCAAGGTCTGGTTATTTATTTGTAATTACAGAACTTCGTGAGGCTGCTTAATTGAAAGTGTAATTTAGTGTAAAAATATTTCAAGTAACCTTGTGAGTTGTGACTAAACACAAGAGAAATAAATGATGTGTATATTTATTTAAATACTATTTAAAATCTAAAAATCTTTTTATAGCACCTTTATAAGCTGTAGCTAGTTAGCGTAACTACAAATCATTAATAAAAAATACCTTGAGTGTCATTCAACAACCCTATTTGTTTGTGCATCTAATCCATCATAAAAACAGTAATCCTAGATGTGTTTTAACTTATAAGCAAGTTCGTCAAGTCACTTAGTTTCACCCGCCCCGCGCCTTAACGTGCACGCCTCGCAGTAGCCCGGATACTTACGAACAACTACCCGATTATGTTACGTATTGTTTGGTTGTGTGTGCTTAATAACAGGATATATCAAGTCTACACTAGAATTTGCGTTCTGTTTATTAGAAAGCAATGTTTTGAACAATAACGTATTATTATCGCATTAGTCGGATTTGCTTAGAAAAAGATAACAAACATTGAATTTCATAATCATAACATACAGATAACCCAGTTTGATTTTGCTGCGTAGTCTTTGTCATTGTGTAACCACGGGGTAGTAAGTAATAAATGACAAAGTAAGAAGTTAAGGATCAATTGATGTATTGTATGAAATAAATTATCTTATTTTTTAAATAAATATTGTGTAGAAATGCATGTTATTAAAGAAAAACAATGCATAACTTAATCGAATCGTCGCCGTACTATAAAAGATATACGTTTTGGTGTTGAAACAATAGTTTGACCACTGTGAGGGTAGCTGGTACCTTATAACATTATAAATAACTTAAAAATAAATAGACTTGCAGAACTTCATAGAATTATCCCAGTGGACAAAGCAGTTATCCGGATTCTTATAGGTCGCGGTTTTTTTCTAGCTTACATATTTTTGTAATAATCTTATTTTGAGGATCCTTCAAGTTCGTCAGTTCTGATTAAAATTGAGTTACACCGAAATAAAACAGGACATCTTTTTCTTTTACGATGAATTTAGTACTTATACATTATGAAACGACTGAACATGAGTTTTATTTAACATACCGAAGTAACATTGCAACTATGTTTGATGCAATACTTATCCTGTGATCAAATTAAAAATTTCTACCACGTCTACTTTTAAATTTATTTTGCCAAAGTTGAAACTTGGAGAATTTGTGTTGGTAGATAGATAGATAAAGTAAGTACAGACAGGAGTCAGCGGGGACGCGAAACTTAGTTGCAAAAGATTTAATGGAAGTTAGTCTCTCTTTGTCTAAGTTTGGCACTCGTCTGGCCGCGCTCCGCCCCCGTTTCATAACTTGACGCCGGGCAGGGCTGCGGCTGCATAACTCTTTATTATTGCTTCGATTAATTAACATTTAGGCAAATCTAAATTTTCATACAGAGAGAGCCGCTTACTTTTTTGTTTCATGAGTTAAATAGGGGACAGCTATTTCTATATTGCCTTTTTCAGTTTTTGTTTTGTACAATTATAATGGGGAATACCTCTCTTTAGCTTGATTTGATGCGACGCATTCATACCTACTTATAAAATTACATTTATAATTTAAATAATTTCATTTATGTTACAATTGACTGATGATCTGGTAAGGGTCGCGGGGAGCCGTTGGATGTGGGCAGCGCAGGACCGTACGGTTTGGAGATCCTTGGGGGAGGCCTATGCCCAGCAGTGGGCGTCTCTCGGCTGATATGATGATGATGATGATGTAACAATTTAGTTATTTCATGGTTCTGAAAGGGTTATGCTGGTTAAGTAGCAAAATGATGTAGGTACATCCTATCACATCAAAATCCTTTATACCTATAATTTTGATACCGATTGTATCTGAGTTTTATATTTTTCGATAATATTACGATTATTACTACCTATAAACAGATACATAACTATTTGGGGATAAACTTTTCTTAACTGCTTTATGAACATTTACTTGCATTTAGCTTTCCAAAACTTATTGGCGTTCCGAAATTTCCCAATTAAGCGACAACCCTGCGCTCAAATGTATATCTGGGGGTTAGTCAAAAGGGAAGTTTTATTGCTCGTGAATTTCATTATAACTTTGCGAGGCTCTCTCCTCTTAATGTCTTTAAACGAGGATTGTTGTCTAATTTGTACGAATTATGTAGAAGTTTGCTCCCGGGACTGATGTCGGTGCGATGCGGGGGACGTGTGTACCGCGCGCTCGTGCTCATTCGCTACGTGACGTGTATTAAACACACTACAAGTATTGGACAACTAAACCTGTATACTATAATAGTTACTCACTTGTGAACACCTTCGTATATTAAACATTAACCTAGAAGTATCATTTTGCGCAATAGACTTTCAATATATTTTATTTAATCCATTTTTATTTTCTGGTTTGATAGTTTTAAACTGTCATATTCCTTGGTAATGATGTGATATGATTTGTTGATCAAGACTGTAGTTAAGACACAAAATAAATTATTAATATTTTGCTTAGTAGCTGAGGTGTAGTGACGTCATAAGATTCCTAAATAAAATCAATTAAATCCCATATTCGTAATCCACACTATATTGGATTGTGGAACGTTCATATGGTAGATTATGACGCATCACAAGTTACCCGATGCCCTCCAGGAGAAAGTTTACTCGGGCGAGTTTGTTCTACCCCCCTACCGCCCTCAGTCTGTACAGTTCTGGCAAGTTCACCCTCCACTCGGCGAAACTGAGCGTTTGGAAAGTATAGCTCCGCTGGATGTGGCTCACTTGGAAAGTTTCCCCCGAAGTTTGATGACGAAGTTACTAGTAACTCATTTGTAACAAACCAAGTAGGCGTACGGATAATTAGGATTGTATTGAGAGCTGTATACGATGAGTCAGATGTTAATAATTCATAAACTAACTACCTATGTACTCCATGAATAAGGGGCTATCTTTAATTTCCAAGAAAATAGATCCATCTTAAATCTGGGAAATATTGTTTTCAGTGTTTACTATGAATAAAACATACAAAGTAAGAGCACAGATTAGATAAAAGGTAAGAGTAACAACGCAAAATGTACTGTTAGAGAAATGACAAAATTCTTCTTCGATTTTATTTTGTCCTATTTTGTTATTTTTCTTAAAATATTTCATTCTTGATAACCAAGTCTTGTTGGATACACAGTTAATAAACAAGCCATCCTAGCTCCTAGCAATAAAATTAAAGTACCAGCTCTTGTACTTTTATTATTTTATTTTTGATTTATATCTAGTATCTTTCGATCCCTGGCGTGAAGTTTGTCCGTTGTTGGCTGTGTAACTACCGTCGCAACTTGCAGGAAGAGTCGAATGGCGAATGGTAAGGGAAATAATGTTATCGCACCGGGCGACGACTTCGGTTCGAATGCTCAACTTTCGGCCCCTTCGGTTATGTTGTAATGTGCTACACAAACAGGTCAGAGGAAAATAAAGTGATTGATGTCGTCAAACAAAACATCTATATATTTCTTTAACAATCAGTTTTATATTCGTATTTGAAGACTTAATAATTTAATTGGTGACGACGGCACTTTATGTTATCGATCTATGGACAACCGATGACCTGGAAGGTGATTAATCTTAGGCGATTAATTTCCTCGGAAAGCTTGATCTTGACAGTTAATTACAACTACTGCTATTATTCTTCTTTAATAGTATTCAGATTTGTATTATTAATAATCATTTGTGTTTCTAATTAACGGAATGACGTCTGTTTGATAATATTATGCTTTTTGTACACATTCGCGTTGCCATATATACTTAACTATTAAATACAGAGACAGAGTATTAACGCGACATTTATAGTTTCCAACTATTTATGCTCGATGTTTCGAATCGAGTAAACTGGCACGCGCCTGTCAAGTGTGCTTGTAATTTTTTCGACGTCTACCCTCAATTTTTCATCAAACTATTCTGCAATAGTCATTTAAAAAAAAACACTTAACAGTGTCCAATTTTATCCTAATCTAAGCGCGAAACATAAAGCACTGCAGTATTTAAAATTCATAGTGTTTGTTGCCAGTATAACTTGACTCAGCGAATAAGTTAGACGAATTTAATCCATGTTACTCAAACTACGATGTCAAACATGCGAAAATTGCCGAGTTGGCATCTGCTAACAAGTTGGGCATAAGTTTGGCTGTTCCACACGTCTTGGACTAGAAAGCTACCATAACTATTTATACTTCACTATATGTCCTATGAATATTCAACCGATTTCCAACTTTACTGCGTAATTCGTAATGCTCATTCTGGAATGTAGTCTAAGCAACTATGTAAATTGGGGATTACAGAAGCAATCAATAGTCTCAAAGGGATCGCTGTCAGTCAAAGATTATCGGGAGCTAGTAAATTACCATGTTTGCGTAATGTGCCCGTCTTCGTAACTAATACCTGCCCCATGTTTGCAGCGACGGACGAATTGATGGATTTTGTGTTGTCCAAGTGAAAGTGACGGCAATGAATTGTATTATTCTGTCAAGAAATCTTTATTGTTGTTTGTATTTTTTCATTAAGGAAGATTTTTGTGAAATGAGTATGCTTGAGCGTGCTGAAGTCAGTTCAGTCGATACTCTATACAATATAGCAATCAAACACAAAACAAAACGTTTCGATGTGAAACATCAATGTAAGTATAAAAAACACTGCAGATTTTATCCATCGGCTGGCGCTTGTTATTTAAGTTAGCGAATAAGGGGGCTTTTCACTTCACTTATTTCTTTTCACTGTGTGAATATTATAAAGAAAGGCGATACGACTTTTTTTTCATATAGACAGACACAAGTTTGATTTGATCAGCTAGAAACATGCAAACCATAATTATTAAGATTATTGGAATATACTTCATAGATAATGGAACATGCCTGCTAATTACTGATCCAGCAATTTCACAGCTAGATTTGTTTATGCAAACCCTTCCTTTGCCCTAATTATTAATGCCCCAAGAGCGATTCTCCTCAAAGAGCTTTGCTATGTGCAATCAAGAAGCCAAGCTATTACTATTGATCACCTTCGGCATTATGCATTGCTGGCTAACGTTAGCTGGAATCGAAATAGGGTTGCCATTACTTGTTTCCAAATAAATAACTGTTCTTTGTGAAACTTCGAAGCCATAAACTACGTTGCTGAGTTTTATAGTTGCGATTACGAAGATATGTAGCTAAGTTGTGGTTCCTATATGAAGGGAGAAGCGAAGTGTTGACGTGTTTATTTAAATTTGTTTCTGGAAACAGACTTACTAGTTGAGGCTCAACTTTTTTTTTTGTTTATGAATCCGGGGCCAAACATAAAACTTCTGTCGTATTAGAAAAAATACGTTTTGTAAACAGTTGTGAAAATGTTATAAAATTTTGATGTATCTTTCGTAATCGTAACAGTCTAAGAAGTTTGTATTATTTTTGGTGAATAAGTAAACAGCAGTATGTAGTTGTACCCTTATTCACGTAAGGACTGTCGGAAAAAATGAATATCGGGAACTCAATGCCAGTCACTTTATGTCACGGTGCGTTAAAGCGGGATGGGGTGAGAGTTTCCGAATAGAATTCGTGTTCCGACTGTTGTTAGTAAGGGTGCTGAAGGTAAACTTACTGACTTGATGGCAAGATAATGCTATCATGTGTAGTGTAGGATGAAAGTGCTTTATCTTCAGCGGAAAGTAACTGTCCCCCACATGATTCGTTATTGACATACACAGGGCCTCCATCGTGCTAATTTTCAACGTACGTATTTATGAAAGCAATACCAAAAACGTTACACAACGCACAACTTGTGTGGCCGCTAAACATTTGAACGGCCACCAAACAGCTTTTTTATTGGAACATACGTTCATGTCTTTGATTATAATTATATTACATATTTATTTAGTTTTAATTAATTTTATTAATTATATAAAAACTTTTTAAACTGTGTAAATATTTCGAGCGGTCATCAATAACGAATCATGTAGAGTGAATAGTTGGGCGAAGCAGACATTCGATCGGGGCATTCTGCGGTCAGACAAAGTGGTCCGTGTCTCCTGCGTCTGTGGTTAGAGGGTCTTGCAAGGATTAAATTCTAATTTATTTGATTTTTACTGTCCTACAAAGGCCCGTATAAATATAACGTTACTAAGCCGTTAATGACTATGAATAGAAAATATACAAAACGTTATTTTCAAATCTATTCTCGTCTCAAAAACAGACGGCCCACATTTTCTGTAATACGGGTTTTTTTTCTATTTTAATTTAATATATTTTAACTTTTTTAAGTCTATCTTGTACTTATCTAATAACAAAATTAGTCGACATGCTATGAAAGTGTCTTAGAATCGATTTCTTATATTGCATTTAGATTATGCGAAAATTTTACTACATTTGCAAAGTAACATTTATTTGGAAAGAAAACCTAAAGATATTTCCTATCTAAGTAAAAGTATCTTTTGCTTTTACTGGCTGTTTAACAAATCGTGACATATTTATCTTTCAAATCTTAAAACTTTCTTTCTTTAATGACACAGATGTGTCAGATATCATTGTGCATTATCGCGATTTTTTGCCAACGGATCAGCTGTGGTTATCTTTTAATTGGTCTGTATGTATTTACCGTTAGTTTGTGCTTGTAACGGAACGCTCCAAGCGAATTTGAACAGCGCTATAACTGTCTCGAGTTTCCAGCCAGAGCTACACACATTAAAGCGTAGACGAATTACTATAATCAAAGTGAAGGACAATCTGGGTCGCTTCCATTTTAGCCAGAAAAAGCAAAACTCGTTAAAAGTTGAATTGCGTCACTCAAAAACCGTGGACCGTTAATTTATTTGGATTGGCCTCAGTGTCATCGTTCCTGGCAGCGGCCGGGCGCGCGGCGTTGCTTCCCGGACGCGATCAATGGCTCTTTCAATTAAAAGTTTCCCCCGCCCTTTTGTAGGCCGCGCCTACGTATTGTTCTCAGTAACACTTTTTACATCATTTACACAGGGCTGTCAATACTACTAATTGTAGGAGCTATCACAGAAGTAATATACTATTTGGCGCTTTCATAGGTTTCCAGTTTAATTAGCCTTGCCTCAACGAATGTGTGTAAACGGCGGTATCTCTACGTGGACGGGCGGACGTTAAAGATATTGTGATTTTGTTCTGGGACGAGAGAACTAGTTATCGTCACTGACGTTTCAGTGTCTGATAAAACCTGTTTCGTGATCTAAAATATGCCATAGTAACTCGTAAAGATAACACTAAATACACGACTTCAGATAGCAGCATACAAATCATAAAACGCTACCATGTAATTTTTAATATTGTTTGTTCTTGATTGTAAAATAACTCACAACATACTGCAGTGTACAGTTTCGATGCGCCACTATAGGACTGACTACATAGTTGAGTGCACTTGTGCCAATGCTCCTATGCTGCTTGTCTTTGTCTAGAGGGGAATTGCGGATTTCTCCTCGGCGTGTTGGAAGTTTTTTTTTTATATTCGGGAAATAAATAAAAATCGCAAGGTGCGAGGTCGGTACTATATACGGCGAGTGGGGTCAGACGTAGAATTACTGGGTAGTAATTCTACGCCTGACGTCGCCAAATAGGCGATCGTTCGCTTGGCGGTGTGCGACGAAGCGTTGTCGTCTTGAGGGAGGATCCTGCTGCGAGATCTTTTCTCTCGAACTTTTTCCAAGACAAGTGGCATACAATTGTTAGTGCACCACTCTACAGTAACTGTTTTTCATCCTCTTAAACAAATGTCGCGTAATGATCTGTCCTCTCGAAGAATAAGGCCACCATCTTTTTCCCACGCTTTGTCCTCTCTTTACTTTAGTTGGCAACTCCTAGGAAGGAAACAACCACTGAGCACACTGTCTTTTGGTTTCGGGATCATAACAGTGAATCTAGCTTTCGTAACCCGTAAGTACCTATGTCGAACACAGCATTTGAGTCACTTTTAAATCTTTGAACCATTTCACGGCACCAATGAACACGACGGAGTTGGGCTTCGGTCAAATTATGAAGTATCCACCGGGCACAAGGCTTCCTGACCGTTAATGGAGGATTTTGTGCACTTGACTCATTCCGCTGCCTAAAGCTTGTCCGAATCCGCTGATAGGTCACTCTTTTGTCACTCCCTCAATGTTATCTTCAGTCGTCGCAGTAGAAGGCCGTCCCTTACGCATATCTTCGGTAAGATTAGGGTGACCACGTTTTATTAAACTCAATTAATCAGATGTAAACAGTGGCAAGAGATGGGGTTTCATCATGACAGGCCAATCGAAGTCTACCACAACTTTCTTGTTGACTTAAATGACATCGAAAGTTATAAAAGATCATTGTACGAATATTATCTCGCGTTTAATTCAAGCCGATGTGACTCAGACAGATTTCAATTTGCTGCCAAATCGTAAAACAAATGAATGTAATACATACTCAATAATATTGACAAAGAGTTCCATTTACATAGTAAAATATCTAAACTAAAAAAAAATCACGTCCAGATATTTTTCTACGTACATCTATTTTTAAACATTTATAATAATTTTGAAATAAAATTAATAATAAAGAGTTCCCTTTCTAGAAAATTTTTTTTTATTGTATTGTTTACAAGTAACCAGTTCTAAAAACTTTCTGTGTCACCCTCTTATGTGTATTCCTCAGGTTTCAAGCTTATCACTTTAAACTAGGTACCTATACGTGATGCAAAGTCGTAATTTGATCAAAGAATTCGCAATAGCAACAAGGAAGTACCTATACGTGATACAAAGTCGTAATTTCATAAAAATTCCGCAATAGCAACAAGGAACCTTTAAGTTAACGTACTTGTTGAGACTATGGAGTCGCGAGTTCGCGAATTATGAAAACAAAGCAGGTAACTTAAAGCTATAAAGGCACACAATGTTGCCTTTCGACGGCCCTCGCTTTATGGACCGTAAAGCATTACGCCGATGTCTGCGACGAAAGATAACGTTCTTAATATGTTGTTGTGCCTCAGCCTCGGCTTAATGCTAGTATGTTGCGCTTTAATCTTGCCTGCGAGTAAATATAATAGGATAATGTAGAACTGGCTGAGTCTATCAGCAGTAGTTTTTATGAAATATTTTATTGCAAATTAAAGAGGCAGCTTGTAAGCCATTTTGCCAGACACCAAACAAGGGTACTTATCCGTTGATAAAATTTTCAATGGAAGTGTGCGGTGGGATAAGATGGCAACTCAGCCTCACATTTTTTCTGATTTGTATTGATTTTTATTGCTAGCTCTATTTTTATTGACGCGCTAATATAAATAAGAAATTTTCAATGTAAGCAAGACATAAATGCTTAAACTTTGATTCTGTTTTCAAATGTCTAACCAAAGTTTTCTATTGTTTCAGGTGTCGTTCAGTGAGTGTCAGTAAAGTGAGTGGTGTGTATAGTGAGTTACAGTGAGTGTCGCAAGTGCTAGTGAGTGTGTGAGCGCGTGCGTCCGCGGTGGCGGCGACGCGTGGCTCAAGTCAATGCCGGTGCGTCGATGGAGCGGTGATCGTGGACTGACTAAATCGCAACAGCAGCGTTGGTGAGTTACCTTGTCCTTATACGGTTTTTAATTATGAATATCTGTCTGTGGTTTTGGGTTAATCAATCGGGTTCGAATCTCGATCTCATAGGGGCTTGCCCTATTATTACTTCCGTTTTTTCTGGGGGATAAAAAGAGAGACGCGAGGGACTGACACCTACAAAAACCCCTGCCAATACACCTCTTTGATGATATTACGGGCAACCTGTGTGTGACATATCGTCATCAAAGCAGGCGACTGCAATGCAGAGTGCACCGCGAGGCTGTAATTGTCTCCCCTATACCTATTAATAATACACACGGCGGTTGGGCTGTATCAGTCAAGCAGCTATTTAGTTCTTTCCACGCCCGAATTACTAGATAGTATGCTAGCTTTTCACAGTCTTATGCCAATATGATTGAGGAGCATGGTCATAGACGTCCCGTATATACTACTCTGTCAAGAAAGTACCGGGAAAAGATCAATAATACACAAAATGTTAGTTATTCATCCAAAATTATTTTATCACCTTCAAAGTATGCTCCTTCAGAAATGATACACTTACGCAAATGAATAATCCAATCATCAAAACATTTTTTAAACGCTGTTTCCGGATGAGTTTAGTTCTCGCCGCGAATTCTCCTTTAGGTCTTCTACCGATTGATAACGGGTGCCACGAAGTGGTAATTTGAGTTTAGGAAAAAGAAAGAAATCTGCTGGAGCCAAATCTGGTGAATATGGTGGTTGCTCGATGGTAATTGTTGAGTGTTTGGTCAAAAATTCGTTCACAAAGAATTCCGAGTGCACAACACCGTGAGAGTCAAAGAAAACAGTCAACATGACTTTAACTTTTCGATCGACTTTGGCGTGGCTTTTTCGGTTTCGGTTCCGTTGGAAGGCGCCACTCCGAAGCTTGTTGACCAGTTTGCGTGTCAAACTCGTAAACCCACGTCTCGTCACCAGTAACAATCGTTTCATGAATGTTGGGTCGGAATTGACTTGTTCTAGCTTGTCCTCAGCGACTCTCATGCCATTGAGTTTTTGGAGAAAATTCAGGTCTTTTGGGACTAGCCAAGCGGCAACATGTTTCATACCCAAGTGATTATTTAAAATGGTACGGATCGACTCGTGAGATACAGAAAGTTCGCCAGCTATCCCTCTCAATGTTGAATGAGGATTTTCAGTCACTATTTCCCTCACTTTTGCGATGTTAACTTCAGTTGGAGACGTTGATGGCCTACCAGAGCGAGGCAAATCTTCCATCACATCTAGACCGCTTTTGTTTGAACGCTTTGTACCACTCATAAGCCCGTGTTTTTGATAAAGTCGATTCACCGTAAGCCTTCTGTAACATTTTCAGTGAATCCGAACACGAAATTCCATTGGCGATGTAAAATTTAAGACAAACTCTTTGCTCGATCTTTTTGTCCATTATGAAATTCGCAATACGCACTAGATATCATATAACTAAAAACAGCACTGTATTTAATATAAGTAACAGATGCTACTCAAACTCCGCGCCAAAATGGAAAACAGTTGTGCCAATCTAATAACAACAAAAAAAAAACAAAAAATAATAATTTCGAACCATAAACAAATCATCCATTCCCGATACTTTTTTGACTGAATGTATTGTACACTATACGGTACGTAATTAATGACCATCATCCGGAAAGGCTGTTCATGATGACAACATTATGACCATACTGTAGTAACAATATAGTGTTTATACTGTCTGCTGTCTGCGATGGTTAGCACTCACGATCAGGTGGATCTTCTGCTTGTTTGACATTCTTTGATATGAAAAGTAATATTATTACATCCTTTCATAAATCTCATAAGTCTCATTTGGTCAACCTGGAGATTATTATTGAAAAAACTATGTTGCACATAATTTGATTTATCGAAAAGTAATTACAAATGTATTATTAAAAATTAGGTAAGTTTTCCGTAACTTTTTTTCATAAAATGAATTTTAAGAATGATATAGCTCCTTGTGCTTATCATATAATGCAACCCGCGTATATAAATACGTTTTAAACTGTGATTACAAAACACTAAAATGATACCGCAAAAAGGTTAATCGCGATTCGCGTTTCACAGAGTACCGTTCCATTAAAAAGACTCGTTACCCATCTTACTCGAGAGCATAGACCTTTCTTAATTACGTCAAAAGTGAGTATGACTCACCGGTATAGTCGACAACACATCAAGCGTAACAGTTTGACCTTGAGACCGCTCTTTCTCCGTTCGTAATAGAGGCGGCTTTCGTATTGCAGCTCTTACACTTGATGTGCCGGCTGTCGTCTGTAAATTACAGTGCCTGGGATTGAGTTATTATGGTACCGTATAGTTTGATTGGATTATCGTAATAAAAATATGAAAACGAGCATTCTTAATTTATTATGTATGTAACTAATAAAAAGTATAATTAGCTTAAAATTGTCAAAGAGAAAAACACTTGGTATTTATAGTTATTCTAAGTTTTATTTTATTTTTAATATGCCACCTTTATGGAACAGCAAAAAAGTGAATCATAAAAATAGACGAATTATTAACTAGTTAACGTTTTACTTTCAATATACAGTCTAAAGGTTTCTATACTCATTCTGTAGTATAGTATACAAGTTTCTATACTCATTCCATAGTTTTCTCATTCTGTGGTATAGTTATAGAACTTATCGGCCACATTGTCTATATTCTTTATAATTACGATGAACTTAGCCCTTTTGCTTCCTTGTCCAATTGTAGTACATTCATAATCATAATCGTTACGAAGAAAATTTGTATCAAAGAAATGTTGTCGCCGCTGTTCATTTCGTTCGCACAAAAATAAATCTGTCTCAGCACAACACTACGCCCCGCTCCAGTGCCGCGGGAACTGCACGCTGATTCTTGTTCGGGTCTGTGTCGCAGCGCCGCTCGCCGACGAGTTCGTGTGAACGGCCTAACGGCACTAGGAATACCCAATAAAACTCCCCGGTAACTCCACCGCCCTTCGCGGAAATAGCCTGGGCTTTGCCGAAGTAATTTCACCAGGATATTCCCGGGCAAACCGGCCTTGCCGCCGGGATAGCGCCGATGGAGATTACCCAGAGTCATTTGGTCAATCCCAGAAGTGACGGCCTGTGCAATGCGTGGCGCCCAACCATGGCTCTTACCATAGTCGGCAGCGAGAGGTACACATTCCGTGCCTACATTCCGGTTTTTTACGAATATGTAAGAAACTGATTAAGACCGAAATTTGAAACCGCATCGTTAAAAAAAATATTAATATCTACTAGATGCATCGGTAGGTATTCTAGATAATCAGATCTGTATAATTATGTGAAACACCTTTGTACTAGGTACATTATGGTTGCAATAAATGATTGAGTATTGAGTACAGATACTAGCATCGCAATCTGCAGATTGCGCCCCGAGACACTTTTGGTAAATTGAAAAGATATCCATTTTATTTTTAGATATTACAGGTTTAAACGTACTCTCCAGCAAAACCCAGTCAGCTTCTAAGAAACTAATTATATGTACACAATTTATTCCATCAATCATTGATGGAATAAACTGTGTACATATAATTAGTATAAATTAGTAGCAAAATATAAAAAAATGAATACTACCAGTAGTTTCGTTATAATAAAGTATTGGTTTTAAGGGTTCTGCCAAGGAGAATACTTTTCCAGCAGAACCCCTTTGCTTTGATCACTTTACAATCATAATAAAACGGGGTAAAGGTACGGGTTAAAGTATGATATTACCGTTTTATTGTAATAGGTACTTCGAATTGACATAGAACCTTCATGGTTTGAGATTTTTAAGTGAAACTTCTTCAAATGGTACCTATGGGGTTCTTCTTTTAAAAAATGTGCAACATTCGATTATCAACTTTCAGTTGTCTTTTTTATTCAGCTTAGACAAGAAAGATGGATACTTCGAAAATTCGAGTAAATTTTTGAAGACGAGATCCGACGCGGAACTAACGCGGCAGAAACAGCTCGCAATATCAATTTTGCGTTTGGAGAGGGGACTGACCGTGCGATTTTGGTTTAAACGCTGTCGTGATGGAAATTTTGATTTGAAGAACGAACCCGTGAAAGACCGCCCACACTGGTGAATAACAATGAATTGAAAGACATGGTGGAAGCCGATCCGAGCCAAACTACCCAGGAATTAGCGGCGTGGTTTAACGTTACCTTACCAACAATATTGACTCATTTGCGTCAAATCAATAAAATAAAAAAATATGAAAAAGGGGTGCTTCATGTTTTGACTGATCTACAAAAAGAAACGCGTGTTAAAACTTGTGTTGCCTTGATGAATCGATACAGAAATGAAGGAATATTGGATCGAATTGTGACATGTCATGAAAAGTGGATTCTTTACGATAGCCGTAAGCGAAAAATGCAATGGCTGTCCCCAGGTCAAACGCCGCAACAGTGTCCTAAAGCAAAGCTTACCAATAAAAAGGTAATGATAACTGTTTGGTGGCCTCAGCATGGTGCTATTCACTAAAGCTTTCTCCGATCTGGTCAAGAAATAACGGCAGATGTCTACTGTGCCGAAATCCGAACAATGATAGCAAAACTTGCAGTGAAACAGCCGATCTTCACCGTTATTGCTCCATGATAACGCGAGACCTCATACAGCACGAGAAACCGTTTTAACTATACAGGAACTGCAATTAGAAACCATTTGTCACCCTCCGTGTTCGCCAGACCTTGCTCCAACAAACTACCATTTTTTTCGTGATTTGGACAATTTTCTACGTGATAAAAAGTTTTCTTCCCAGGAGGCACTACATAATGCTTTCAGCGAGTTTGTAGAATCTAGATCACTAGAGTTCTATCGCAAAGGCATAAATGACCTTCCTATTAGATGGCAGCAATGTATAGATAATAATGGTAGATATTTTGATTAAATAAATAATAGGTTGGGGAAAAAGTTTCTTCGCATTTTTTAAGAAAATTCAAAACATTTTCTAATATAGTTTATTTACATTACCCTAAAGTATGTAGGTACCACTTTTTGCCATCTTGTAGGTAGGAACATGATCCCAATGCTATAGAAATTTTGGGGCTTCTGATCAAAATACCGCGACAAGTGGTTTTGGCAGTCCTCTCGTGATGTTAACCTGACACTGCCTAGAGAATTCTGAAGAGAGCGAAACAGGTGGAAATCTGAAGGTGCAAGGTCAGGACTATACGGCGGATGCATTAACACCTCCCAGCCAAACTCTCTTAATTTTTGCTGAGTGGCTAAAGATGTGTGAGGTCTAGCGTTATCATGATGAAAAACCACACCCTTTCTGTTGATTAATTCCGGCCGCTTTCTCTCAACTTCTTGCTTTAATCTCATCAGTTGTTCGCAGTAGAGTTCAGAATCGATGGTCCTGCCTGGTGGTAACAGCTAATAATGAATAATGCCCTTCCAATCCCACCACACACACAGCATCACCTTGTTGCGAGTTAACCCGGGTTTCGCCACAGTCTGTAAAGCCTTTGACCACGACATTTTTCGCACGTTCTTGTCGTACGTGATCCACTTTTTATCACCAGTTATCAGCTTCTTCAAAAATGGTTCGGTTTCATTACGTCGTAATAAAGAATCACAAATGAGTACACGGTTCATTAAATTTCTTTCAGTGAGCTCGTGGGGTACCCAAATATCGAGCATTTTTGTGTACACATTTTTTTTTTAATGTGCCAAAACTGTTTTGTGGTCAATTTCTAGTTCTTCAGCTACGTCGTAACTACTGCCGATCTTGCTCCACTTTTTCAAAAATGGCATCAATTTTATCCGTAATAGGGCGACCAGAGCGTCGTGCATCTTTGACATCAAAATTTCCGGATTGAAAACACTTAAACCAAATTTGTGCTACCCTCACAGACACTGCACTAGTTCCATAAACATCGCAAATTTTTTTCGCGGCTTGCGTTGCATTTTTACCTTTTTTGTAGTAAAATTTTAAAATGTATCGAATTTCTTCATTAGATTCACTCATCTTGACAGTACGAAAAACAAATGAAAAACACACATTTTCCTAATAAAAATTTGGAATTATCTTTTTTAAAATCAAAACTTTTAATGATACCAAAACCAGCCAGAAACAAATAGTACAGCCAAAGAGATTTTATTACAAGTTCATACATACTATAATGCGAAAAGACTTTTTCCCCAACCTAATATTTTAAATTAAAAAAAAAAGAATTTCAATATTTCAGTACAAATTGGCAATTTCATACTTTAACCCCTAATATTATGATGTCAAATTAATGACTGTAAATTTTATATCACATCTGTAGGTCGGAGAACAGGTAGTTCTCCACTACTTCCGATATTTTTTAATGAATAAAATAAAGGTTACTATGCCGAGCCAAACCTTCTCTTATTAACTTCCACATCGGTGAAATAACTCATTCACTGAGTTCTGCTATGTGAGCCGATACAAATGCGACATGGGGCCCAATAGGATGCAACCTCCAACCTTGCGGCCACCTTTTACTTGAATCAATTTGACGATTCGGGAACTGGGCATTACGGAGCTGTAGGGGTTTTTTTTATTTCTGTTATTTGGCACCATGCCTTAATTACGTCCAGGGGATCTGGGCTGTGCCTAATCACTTTTGGTCTCTTATTATTGTATAATATTTTAATTAATTATATGTCGAAGAGACCGCGTAATGAATGACATCTCCATTTATTTAGAAAACTTCAACAGTATGCCGTACTTTATGGTTTTATCTGGCTGTATTGGGTGACTCTTTTGCCTATGGCTTAGAATTAAATAAGATAAAGTGCGTCACTACACTAAGTAGTTCAGTTGGGTTTTGAGGGCAGTAAGGATTTGCAAATGGTGCAGCAATCCATGATCATCTAGCTGGTTGTGTAGTGGTTTGATGTGGTGGCTTTCTAGAATGGTTTTACGGGTGTGGATTATACGGACAGGTGGTCTTATTCAGGTCTGACACATACAGTCAGGCTGACAGACGGACCGACAGACAGATCGATAGACAGACTGACATTATAACATTGTTAGCTTACGTAGATCTAGACAAGACAGAAAGACAAACATTATGACATTGTTAGTTAATATTATTTTATGTGTTAGACATAAGGCTTTTTTTGACGATTCGAAAGTGCTTCTTGAGGGGCCTAATTGAATAAAGATATTTTCAATTTCGATCGCAACGTCCACGACCCGTCCAAAGGGACGTGGACGCCGATGCCACGCCCGCGGTGTGACACACGCTGCGTGCTGCAGTCACGCACACGTTCCGGCGACATTTGTATAATTAAAAGGCGTGAACTGTTTAAAGTGATACCTTATTTTGTTCTTGACTGTAATTAATTATAATCATCATTAATTCAGCCGAGAGAGCTGCTGGGCATCTCTCCCCCGGCGATCTCTAACCGATCGGTCTTGCGCTGCCCGCATCCATCGGCTTCCCGCGACCCTCACTAGATCGTCGGTCCACCTTAAAAAGCACTGTCAATAGAGTAGGAGAAGAAAATATTTACGTGAAGTAGGGTGGTTTGGGCCAGGGACTGAAAAACCGCTTTAACCGGTTATATATTCTGGTATCATTATTAACGCTATCCAAGAAAGTGAGAAAAAAAAACATCTGAATTAACATTAAGCGAAAAGATTTGATTTGAAGTTCATCAGACACCTTTAATGATAAAGGTGGTAATTGGTTCAACAGGATATTAGGTGACGCGGTAGGCCCGTGGATCAGAGTTTTATTATTTACTAATACTTAAAGCGTACCAAACATTATTACGCAGTAGTAAATTAAATAGACTTGCAGTCAATTATTTAAACTAGTTCCAATTAATAATGAAACTTGAGATGCGGCTGTATGTATACACATAAATATATTCTTTGCCTTTCAAGTAAAGGGTAAATATATTGTAGTCTAGGAAGTAGGAAATCAGTTCAACATTTTAATATTAATTTAATTTTTTAACCCCACAATGCTTTTACATTTAAATTAACATTATGTAACGATAATTCGAAAGATTTTTTTTTGAGATACGTTTGATACATCGTGGGCATGTTTGGGCATTCTCAATGTTTGTTCCTATTAAACAGTTATTAAAACGTGGAACCGCGAGTTTCCCATCACATTTGCGGATAACATTATGCAAAACACCCATAGCTTTTATAATGTTATCAACATTTTTTGAGTCGCACAATAAAGTCAGCCTGTGTAATGACTCTTTGTGGCGTGTCTTCGCCTCTTTGATTTATTTATTTATTTATTTATTTATTTATTTATTAAACATTGTTTCAACAGCATTTTTATACATATAATACAAATTAGTATTACCTAGACATGAGCCAATTATAGAAACACATTATGTTTATAGCAATGGTAGTTTTTATGGTAGATAGTTGAATAATATCACATATTACAATTAAAAATATAAATACATAATAATTATAAAGAAAAACAACAGTTGGCAGGTATACACTTACAAGAGAAGAAACTTAGTTAGCTTATGATTATGAGACCATGAATACAGTGTAATTGTGAGTGAGTGTTGAGTGTTGTGTGTGTGTGTGTACGCGCGTGTCAAAATGCGTGGAACAAAAGTGCTGCTTAAGGATGGTTTACATGTACTCTTTATTAGTTAGCAATTATATATTAATTATTTGACTTAATGTTTAATACTGACCTATAATCTTTGATTACCCAATTATTTATATTGTTAATTGTTCAACTATTTCGTAATTTCATAATTTAATAATTTAATAATTCAATAATTCAATTATGCAATTATTCAATACTTTAATTATTCAAAAATTTAAAAGTTTAAAAATTTAATTATTTCATCATTATCATTTAATTTAAATCGCGTCCGTGCATTATCTGTTCCACGCCTGCGCCGCGCCTTCGCCTTACTCCGTTTCTGTGTGTTTCGCGCCAAGGAGTATGCAAAACCATTCCCATTTGTGCAAGCACTAATTTGGAGCAAGGTTCAGCCTAACAAGCTTGCTGAGGGGAAGGCGCAACGTACCCGCCGCAGTGGATACCTACGTATACCACTCTTGCCATACTACACGTCCCGGGTGCGTTGCTGAAACCATCTCTCTAGGCCATACTGTAGTCCTCTTGGAAGGTTGCCGTCTACAACAAGGGCGAGGTATCCAATAGAAATCTATCTGGTTTACTACTTGGCGGGGTGTTTGACGTGCTGCATGACCGGTGTCGGTTAACGAAAATCTCGTCTCGGTCGACCCTTTATAAAACTATTTAAAGTGCTTGTATCCTGATTATTCAGCAATGTAATAAATACATTGCACAAGGATAAACGCACTTTTATACATTTACAAATATCTAAAATATTGTTCCATAATGAGAAATTCTAAATTACTATTTTCGGTTGCAAGCTCCTGGTGGATATAAAAGTGGCATGAATTCAGAAAATATTTTTATCCGAATGTCTTCAAAATATCTTCTTTTTTAATGTTTACAAGTCAAAATTCAAATGTCGCAAGAGTACGAGCAATGCCTTCTGACACAAACACAAGCATTATATGCTTAAAAGTAGGCTCTGGCCACTTACTAATATAAAATGATTTTTGAAGGCAAATAAAAATTTTTTTTTTTTTTTCATTAAGTGTTTATTACCACTAAATTTTTAACTATACCTATCCAGCGCAGTAGATTTTGTTAATTTATTATATTAATTATTATTATTATTACCTTCTAATTAGACTTTTCTGTGTCATGCAGACAATATAGTAATAGCGTAATAGTTAGTATTCATTCATTGCATAGTAATTTCAAGTAATATTATCGGACCTAATTCCAGTTTGTTGGAGATTTTCATTCATAAATGGCTCATTCAACTATAGTCCCCCAAATTAAAATTATATTTTTGGTTATAAATCGATTATCGGTTCACAAAAATGATGATTTTATATGGTACTAATTTCAGTAGTTTTATATGCTACTAATTTCAGTACTATGGGGTAACGCCAGTGACGAATGTGTTAATTAAATCAATAGCAAAAAATAATCAATCACCAAGATTGAGAAATCTAAAATGTTGATCACGGTTAAGTGAGTGAGTAAATTACAGACAACATTTATATTGTTTAATTTATCAAATATCTCGTTTTTAATTCAGGTAACACGAGAGACACAATTCGAGGTACTGACACTGTTAAGCATTTATCAGATAAAATAATCTATGACTGTCGCTGCTTCTCTAGAATACTCTAGATTAATATAGTTTGGAGTATTATTTAGTACTCTTGACTAAATTGAAACCGAAAAACATAAAGTCAATTTGAAAAAAAAAAATGATCAGAATGTCTTGTAAAATAGTTGATTCACCAAAATATTATAATGTATGAATGAGCTATCGTTTCGTTCATTCATAAATAAAGGATCGCTAATGTAACTAAGGATGAGATGGATCGATAGATATAAATTCTAGTAGCTACCCAACTTGTTATACTATTTAACCTGTAGTATGATGAATTAAATATTATAGTCTATATTTTTATTTCTTATATCTGTATCGTCCAGATAGAGGGTGGGGAGAGCATGAGCTGGTTGAATATTTTCACTGTTCTACTTATTTAATTTGTATAAAATTATATATATAGGTAGTTCTGTATATAACTTATTTTTTTAAATGAGGTATTTATTAATATTATAGTATAAACAAAAAAGTTCTTTCACAGATAAGATTCTTGAGTTAGACAAACCTACCTCAGTATTATGTAAATAATAATTTAGCTTTTCATTTTCCTCCAAAATTTACGTAAACACTGAAATTGATGTCGTGCGTAATTTAAATAACGGACTGTATAATTAAGCTTCTTAATTAATATATTTCCTATATTGATGGTCCCACTTGGCAACAATTTTGTCATGAAGCTTTCCATAATATTAAGCTGGATATAGCAGTAAAAACTCACACGTTATGTTTTTGCTTTAGGTAAAGCTATGCGCCACAACAACTACCCGAGCTGTAGGCGAACAACATCACTAATGAAATTAAAATTGTGAGTAGCATCTGCTCCTTTGATTTACTTATCTTTACATGGTTTTTTTACTATTTACAAGTGCCTGATGAAATTTAATTTTTTGGATATAATTGTCATCAATTTAGTACTAGTGAGACTTCAAGTGTAATTTGACTAAATAGTTTTTTTAACTAACTGACGTCTTCTATTTGTGCATATTATGGTTGTGCTCACTGTTTTCTGTATACATTCTAAATTATGTATCTAATATCTATCTGAATTCTTGCATGAATGATATAGAATATAGATTTTACTTTATTGAGTTTTTTGTAACACTAATACTATTTAAATAACGTTACAGATCACATTACAATACCCCTCAATTAATTACTTCAATAAAAAATGTACATGTCGTCCTTTACGTTATTTAAATATACTAATACACCATATCTTTCGTAATCGGTGAAGTAGGCAGCCACGATACGGTCGTCCACTCAAAAATATATTTTATATTGTTAAGTAAATGCCTCCAAAAGTCAAAAAGTTGAAAATGCAAAAATGCCCTACAGACATATTTTAAAACTGGTTTTCATAATAATATAATTGATAACAAGATCCCCAGACGACTTTAGGTACTCATTTCTCTCAAAGGAATATTTCCGCTGTACTCAGTAAAGATTCCAAGTAATACAAAGAAAACAGTTTCCTTGCCGTCTCAACTTGGGAACGGTCGTGAAAAACTTGGGCTTTCGTATGTAGGTCACATCACAGTTCAGTTACCCGAGTTGAAGCGGGCCGGTTCTATGGAAATAGGATGCAAATCCGTAACCGGTCTCACGTGTACGTGGACTACATTGTACTCGTTTAATGCTCAGTTTAACGTTTCAGAGACATTGCGCAAAGAGTTCCTTTTTGCACCAACAATTTACCATTATAACATTAAAATATACTCTTATTTTTTTTAACGTTATTATAAATATTCTTTATTTTATTTTAAGATTATAATAAATGCGTGAAAATATATGTACATAGAAGAATTTCAATCCCCGCCCCAGGACGTGAAATTTTTCTAGTTTGCGTATTTTTATATGTTTGAACAATCTATTTACTTGGAAGCTTAAGGAAGAATCAAGCATACGGCTAGAAAAAAAAAAATTGTAAAATTTCACGTGTGGGGGCGTAGACCACCTTCTTCTAGTCTAAATATTTTTCTTCTTAAAGTATACTTTGGTTATTACGTTAATAATCACATAATTTACAAATAAACTGAGTTAAATGAATTTTTATTTCTCCTGTACCTAATATTAACTAGTGCAAAAAACTTTGGCCCGTCCAGAAAGTTTCTCAAATTGAGATCTATTCTTAAAATAGTCAACCTGTCGTCAATACATACAAAAAGTCGCTTATCTCTATTCAAACATAGATTGTTAAATAAAGTTCTGTGAAATGGGTCTAAAAGACATTACCGATAAAATTAAACAAAAAAATGTAAATAAAACTCCCTGTTATTATTCATGTTCGTGATAAACTGATAAATGGTTTAAATAGAAGCATTACCCAAGATAGTACCTAATTAACCAAAGTAGATGTCGTGTCGTGTCGATCTACATGGTATCGACGGGCGAGTGCACTATTAAATAAAGGAACGTGTCTTTTTTCTGTTTTCACTAACCATTCCCTAGGCTTAGGTAACTCTTAACGACATTTGTCTCTTAAATCGGTAAGAAACTTTTAAGCCTAAGCCAATGTTAGTGAAGAACTGAAGACGAGCAATAATATCGTAAGTTATGAGCCGCAGCGCTCATAAGGTGCGGTATGACTTGAGTTGATTGTTGAATCCGGCAGATAGTTACCTGCCTAGGCAGATAGTTTAGTACTGAAGAGTTTTTGTATGCTTAGTAGCTTCAAGGAAATTTTTATGACCACTTGGGTATAATCACATATAATAATTATAATCATATAGTTTAGTTAGCGACACTAGTCTGAATTATTGTGAACATCATAATTATGTAAGCTTTCAACTCTTTATGGGTCATTCTAAGTTAAGAGGTACTAAGTTGTTAGGAGACGCGGCACGACAAAAATTATAGAATTCAGATATGATTACATTATTTTTTTATCGAAACACTTATTAGCTTCATATTCATAAAGCGGCCAGTCAATTAATTTATTATTTATTATTTTATAACTGACCAGGGGAGATACTGACTACAGGGGAGATACAAGACATACAGGGTAGGATATTTTGTGAACAGGGGAGAGACATTTATGTTGTTTTATGAAACAAATTACAGTAGTAGTTTAAGAATCAACTATATTTTTTTATTGTTTATTAATAAGAATCACACTTTACAGTTTTCAAAAGCCATCAGTCTTAATAAATATTTTTCCAGTTAGGTTTTTACGCACTTCGTTATTGTCCATGTCAATTCGTTTTCGGATTGCCGTCAAAACAATAATAAATTGAAACATGGACTATATTAGTTCATAGAAATTGTTTGCCACTTTCAAAAACATCTTATTCATTTAATAATTTCATGAGATTTTTATGATATATTGCAGCCAATGTGATATTATTTCATACAAATATCATGAAATTATTAAATGAATAAGTAAAGTGGATAAGTTCATCATCTTCTTCAACACCTTGTGCACATTGCAACATAACGATATTCTGTTTTTGTATCTTGAAGTTTAACCAGCACAAAGTCCCCGTTGAAGAATGTTTTCTTTCCAGATGTTGAGGGCTTTGAATCGTCTTTGTGCAGTTTGTACAGAATGCTGTAGTATTTCTTGAGGCTTCTTCCTGTGTTCTTGAGATGTGAAATTTAGTGTTTAGTGGTTCATCTTCTGAATCGCTAGCTCCGTATATATCATCAACACGTAGACGAAATTTAGGATGTGTTTGTGGATAATCCAAAGTACCCAATTGAAAATGACGACATAGCTCTGAGTCACAGAAGCAGCTCAAACCTTTTAATGTCAGGCAATTAGGTATAAATACGCAACCGGTAACTTGGTGAACCTTTAGTGTGCCTGAAAAAGTCTTTATACCTACAGTAGAACCTATTTCTGCTGCTTATTCAGACATGTCTGCATCATCTACGGTGAAAATTTTAATATTCGGGCCAGTTTTCTCATGGGCTTTACCTAAGTCATCTATTGATGAAAAATCGGTGCCACTCGAAACTAATCTATCTGCAGTTCTCTTGCAAGTAGCACCCACTCCATCAGAAGCTCCCTTACCGTGACCTGCTTCATGAAAATTCCATGTGAAATTTTGAAGGTTAGGGTAGAAACTTCTAGCATTGTTGCCAAAACCTGAACATCATTTTATTACGATATTGGTTGACTGGCCCATTGCTCAAGAAATATAAAGTCGTAACAGTAGCCGGCAGACAGTCAAGTATGGGCTGTAAATGCGCCCAAATTGCAGGAGGTGAGTGCAATAAATTTTGTGACAAAGTGCAGTAACATTGGCTTTTTAGCTCTTGGTCGACATCTTTAGTATACACTACAACAGTGTGCATACTTATTTGCTGTCTCGATCCACCGAAATGAAAGGATTGTACTTCTTCAGCGTATTTTGTTAGGTAATTTTCACACTTTTTCTGTAAAAAAGTCATTTAAAATTGTAAAGCTAAGATACATAATAATGCCAAGTAAAGGTTCAGAGAAAAATGTAGAAGTATTCATGAAAACGCATACAAATGTATCTCCCCTGGACATTAAGTATCTCCCCTGCCATCAAAAGAGCCAGGGGAAATACGCCAGGGGAGATACATTTTCGATTAATATCTAAAATAGCCGTAAAAGTGTTTCTCGTACGCAATTCACAATCAAACGTAACAATGTATGCACTATTCATAGTGAATATTTAAGTTTATATTAGTGTTTTAACAAATAATGGCTAAATAAAACTTACCAGAGGAAAGACTGCATTGACTCAACACTTCTACACCCAGCGAGCGGCGTGACTAAAATGGCCGTTAAAATGACTGCGCAGTCGGCTTATGCGCCGCTTGCTGCTAGCTTCACGTTACATCCTATGCATTCGTGGTCACAACTTCCACAAACTAGTAAAACAAAACTGATTTTTGAACGAAAACAAAAAGCCAGGGGACGGGACACGAAACACGGAGGACAAATTTCGGCGTTCATATTATTAATGCAAAATTGGAATATAAGTAATTTTACTTATAAGACACTGTGACTTAGTTATTGTTCTGTATAAAATTAACGATGATAAAGTAATTATTGAATTTTAATACATTCATAATAACTGGTTTACAAATAAAGTCGGTTTGGGGACAGACCAGGGGAGAGACTTTTTTCTTATAATTGAACTTATTGTGACTAAACTACGTACATTTATGTAATAAATTTCAGTGAGCATGAAGAAAACATTTAGTTTTATGTAATAAAAAGGTTAATTAGGAAGTTAATATATAAAAAAAGTATTTTTCTGTCCTGGCCATCGAAAGTACCTCTTAACTTAGAATGACCCTTATGTAAAATTAGGTACTAAATTCATATTTGAATAATATATTCTAATAAATGAATATAAGTTAATATTCTGCTACTGTGCCTATAATGAACAGCCTTTAATTATTGATTATATTATTTGATTGTAGTTTGTAGTAAAAAAGTATTGATTTAATTCACTATGATATTTTTTTTATAAGTCACTTTAAATAACTGTTTTAAATCAAGTGATTTAAATTATCTCAAACCTGCTACTGGTATACAATTACCCAAATTATGAGATGGCACCGGTTTGCATCCCGCCTCAGGCCATGACTTTTCTGGTCAAGCTAGATACATTTCTAAACAACGATGAATTTATAATAGAAAACACTAATCACAGATTAAAATAAAAAAGTAGGTAGTAAAAAAGCTATACAAAACACATCCTACTTTACTCACGGTTATTGGGTCAGTGAACCAGCGTGCGTAAGATGACGAAATGGGGGTTTGGCTTACATCGAAATCCATTCATTTCAAAGTATTTTATTTCTACTTTTCAGTAGCTATACTACCTAGTACCTACCTGGTTTATGTATCGGATTTAGTATCGATATCAAACCGAGGATTTAATATTTTGTAGACAAAACTTTTCTCGAGTTGCTCATTGTTACGCGTGCAAGGAGTACATTATCAACTTTTTCAGTCTAAAAGGCTGTTCCCTTACTAAAACGGTTCTTAGCAGCTTCTTATTCTGTCATCTCTTTTTTTTTAAAGAAAAGTAAAACTAAATAAAAAGACGTTTTAAATCTTTCAACGTTTTGTCTGTTTCATCGTACTGAAAATAAATACCGTAGTTTAATTGATTTTCACACGTTTAAAATTAAAAGTATTTTTTATGCAACTAGATGACAAACAAGCTGACGGCCCACCTGGTGGTAGCGCCTGAGGCCTAAGATGATGCCTTCTATGCCCAATAGTTACACTGACTACCTTTTCCTTCAATCCGAAACACAGCGAACTGTTTCACGGCTGAAATAAGAAAGAAGGGCGGTGGTTTGTGCGCTGCTGGCAGTAATCTGGTACACCCGGATTGGTTAAATAACTATTAGATTTCACAAAAATCTAAAATATAATTTTTCGCTTTTACTGACGATTATTCACAAAATTCCTTTGGTTTTTTGCCAGAGAGGATGGCTCGTTTTCGGGTTGTATGGAGAAAAGTCACCTGGCCTCTATTACGCTGCTCTGTTATATCTGGATATCTTTTACCCCCTAGGAATAGTCCATGCCCCATGCTTCAATAGCGATATAATATACTTTACCTTAATATAGGTAAAACTGGTTTGCAAATAAATACCAGCTTTTATACATCCGAAACAGCAAATTATTTTTTCCCATGACTAAAATAAATCAATGATCTACTTTCGGTTACGAAAACACTTATTGGTTATTATTACCACTCATAATATAATCGGTATTATTTCAATCAGCTCGCAATAAAGTAAAGATTCTTAGAAACAACAGATTAATTTTGTCTATAGGTACTGTAGGTATTTATATGAATAAATGCCTCTACCTTTAATAGTTTAATAACATGGGTTATTGAACAATTATCCATGTACAGGTTCGTAAACGTAAAAGGGACAGTGAACTTTAATCCCAGAATAGACAACATGTCGATTCTGGGAATAAAGTTTACTGTCCCGTTTTGTAAAGATTACAAATATGTTATCAAAAGAGACGAAATAGTTTTATTGTGGGATCAGTGGGATTTGTAATTCTTTAATGTATCGCGTTTTTAATTTTACCGATGTTTGACGTTTTGTACTTACACTTGGTTGTGTTAATTTCATTGCTGACCTTACAAAATTCATATACAAATAATCTGTGTTTTTCCCAGATTTCATTTTGATAGTCAAACATGCCTAGGTATATCTACATTGTTCAGTAAATGAAACACGCTGAATTATGATAAATAGCGTTTATTGCTATTTTTAAGATTATTACAAAATTATCAGTGAGTGAGCGGTACAATGGTTGACAAGAGAGAGATCGAGTGTTGCTACACCCGTAAACATAAAAACTTACAAATAATGTTGCCATTGATATTGCTTATAAATCTACTGTTCAGTGTAGTACTGAACATACATCGTTTTTGATTAGGCATTTATTTTGTAATTAGTCTTTCTATATAATCTCTGATGTAGTAGTATGTTACAAACCACTTCGAAAACACACTATTATTGCTATTATTTTAACTATACATTTAAATCCCCATTATTATCTAATAAACTCAGAACTGACACCAATTTAAAGATCGCCATTGGCCACGGCGTCAGTTATAAAAGTCTGTGTTTTAGACCTACTATTTATTATTATCAATAATTTTGCGCGACAATCCAAGATATATCCAAATTAACTGAAAGCTCGTTTTTGTATATGCGCAAAATATTCGATTTTTTTTCCATAATCGTTAAAGTTAAAACATTGTATTGATAACATTTTATAATAACAATTATTAAAATCGAATGTCGAATACGTTCCAAATTTTTCTATGATAAAGTTTTAGAAAACAATGTGTTAACGTTTAGGTATGTCTACATTTTATTATCATTTAATTTTAGCTTAAAAGCAATAATTTTTATTGTAATTAGGATCGGTTTCACAACTTGCTTAACTTATTTAAAACTTAACTGTTATTTTTGTCAGTTAGTAATCACGTGTCACATATTAAATACGTTGTCATATAATAGACTTATCCAGTACTTCTTAAGTATAAATAAGTAACACAGTGGTATTTGTATTCCAGGTGACGCGCTGCGGAGCGGTGGTTAAAGCGGCTCTGCCGCTTTAAATGGACAAACGCAAGATGATGCCAAAGAGAGCGCGTATGGATAGCATGCGGGGTCCTATCGCAAATGGGCCCCTGCAATCAAGGTCAGTACACGTTGATACGACGAAATTTTTCCTATTCAATAAAGTAAGATAATCCAAACCGCCTGATGGCAAACGCTTACCATCGCCTATCGACGTTGATGACGCTAATCACTTGGATCATTAGGATGCGTTGTATCAAGTCATGTACGTTTTTCCTAACAACCTTCTTACATTAACCCCTACCTTCTTACTATTACCTAACAACATTCTTAAAATAGGTTTTATACAACGCCCTGTCTGCATTGTCACATACCTATATTTTTTTAATTCATATTGTGTTCTATTGTTACGTCACTTATTGTATGTCAAATTATATCACCACTGCGTAAAAACATTAAGGAATTTTATTTCGTATTCCTTAGAAAATTGGTTGCAAGATGGCTAAAAACTTGACTACAAAATGTTAGCCCTTCCTCTCTTAAATTAGTTGCTGAAACTTCAAACAATCACAGATTCAATCTAATGAAACAATCGCTTTGCCAGGCGTTACTGCTGTTGATTCGTGCCAAACCAAAACATTGTATCCCTAACTCGGTCGTTAATAATGTTAATAGAGCGGCCCTAAACTCCCAATTGTGTAGTAATAAACAGTTTATCAGAGATCTGGCCCTCCCGTAATTCGCATTCTGGCCAACACCGCCGCAAGCGCGCGGCGATTTAACAAAGCGGCGTCCTTCGTCTATTTGGTTCACTCCACTTATTCTTTTCTCGCGCTAATCCTATTTGGTTTCCATCAAAACTTGCCCGAAGGGGTTGCGTCCCCTCTACGACACCTCCCCGCGGCACCCGTCGCCGGCCTCTTTGTTTGCCACCAAATCTGTTTTCGTCTGCCCCGGGAAAGTTTGCGAATTTCTGAAAACTCCTTCTCCGTCAGGAATTACTTTCTCGTTTCGCTGCCGAAACTTTCGGCGGCAATAATAATAATTCTGCTTCGCTATGACGAAAGTTTAAATTATTAGTTTAATCGTACTGGCGCGCTTTAATTATTCGAAGGGTGGGCGAGGGCCGACCGGGCCGTGTCCCGTGATTAGTTAAGTTGCCGAACCACGATCTTGCCGACGGATTCACCAAGTTACAGTATTTGCTTTGAAACTAAATTTGTCCATTAATTTAGGAATCTAGTCTGCTCGTAATAGTTAATAGTTGTATTGATTGGGTCGCCCGCCCCACCCGCTCCGTCCCTTGATTGCTGTTATTGTTCCTAACTTATATTGCGCTCTTAGATTTGATTACGCACTCGTTTTTTCCGCATCAATTTTATTAATCTGTGAAGTACTCACAAACCAGACACAACACAATATTATATTCTTAAGCCTAAGCACGTGCCTACTTTTAATACCGTTTATTTACGTGCTCGCCGTGATGTAAACGGTACTGAATATATAATTATAGCAAAATAAAATATGTATAATGTTTCACTAATAGGTTTTACACAGATAGCAACACATTTTGTTGTGTATTGACCTTGCTTAGTTTGGTGCTGATTATGTAACCATTTTAGAATGTTAAATGCAAACATTAATTTGCTTTACGTTTTTATATCAAACAGCAATCATGGTTAGTTTATGCATATTAATTCAATTTGAACATTGAAATATTAATCAGTTTTAAATAATAATCGCTTAATTGTATCTCAAAACTCGATACTGTTGATTCTGAGATACCTACTTGTCTAAATTGAGAAGTAAATTTGTTGCTATCTCTTATATGTTATACCAAAAGTAAATAAATATTTTGCCAGTTCATGCCTCTGTAAGACATCACAGTACAATCCTTTTTCATATTAGATTTCTCGCTGCTGAGGATCGTGACCTTCACTTGTTCTAGTTGCGTAGCTAGGTGGTCAAGGGTTTGGTGCAAAGTTCACTGAGTCTGCTGCGTAGCTGTGCCTCTCGTGCGGTATTTTTAACCTCGCAGTGGAATAGCGCCTGTTCCACTTCGAACTTTTATTGTACTATGCCGCTTGGTCACATTTTGAATTAGCGCGGGAACTCCTGCGATTCTGTGATAGTTTGATCAGTTCGCTTACCCATGATATCTTGAGCATTCTCAAATGCGCCACACTTCATTATACGTATAGTTCATCGTAAGACTGTCTTTGTGTCAAATATAATTAGGTCTGTTTCTTAGAATCCCATAAGAGCTCATGATAAGGGGCCAGCAGCTGGACTGGTATCGATAAGTTTTTTAGCTTCGTATGTTCACGTCTCTTATAAATTGCGAATCGCCATTGAATTTCCCCGACACTTCGTTTCGATAGTACAGGTAAAAAACCGGTCAGTCGGTGCAGTCGAAATTGCGTTTTATGCTGTCTTGCCCCTATTTAATCCAATCCAAGTATGCCTTCACGCATCAGTCTAATCTCCGGGCAGACATGCTTGTTTCAGTTGTTGCAAGCGTTTTGGGCTCTTGTAAATTAATTATGTTATAGCCTGTTGAGATGGTATTATTTACGATACACAATAAAAATAGCACCATTGAAATAATGAAATCTTTTAGATATTAAAATTTATACTGTACATTTCAAATTGAAATGTACAGTATAAATTTTAATATCTAAAAGATTTCATTAATACGCAACCCTTGAGTTTTAATGTAGCAATGTTCTCAATGTATAAAACACGTGTATACTACTGTATTTATGAGTTGTTGTATTTGTAGTCACATAATAATTATGTTGAATTATAATGACCGTGGTTCCACCGTGAGTCATGTAACGATTCACGGGTCGGTTTACACCGTCCGTGTTATAACAACCAGTTGTTTTTTACTTGGTGTAATTAAGCACTGCTGTCGACTCGGGTTATATAATTTGTTTACCGATACAAGTAATAAATCAGTTCCTTGTAAAAATTAATTTATACAATGTAACATACACCTATTCATTACAACTTCATGATCCACGTTAATACTAGTGATTCTTTAATGAACTTCAATTAAATGTTTTTGTAGGAATCGTTTTTTTTTTCAGTTACTTTTTTGCCCTTACCGCTAGGGTCCACTGAATAAATGAATATATAGTTTTTCAGTACTTTATAGATTACGGTGACAGCCACATTATATTTTGATTATTTTTGAATAAACACGAAATTAGAAATGGGTTTAAATATTGCTCTGTCTTTGTGGAATTCTTTTTTAATGATATAGGTGTCTGTATATCCTCTTTTTTTCTTTTTTATACACACACCTATTATCTAGCCCAAAGTAAACATCATTAAGAGCTGGTGTTATGGATACTAGATAACGGAGAAATCATGATAATTATATGTATATAATAAATATACTAAATAAACATATGACTCGTGAACAAATGCTCGTACTCATCATACAAACATTTACTCCCACCGGTATTCGAACCCGGGACCCCTGACCGAGTAGCCTGTATAGCAAGGCATACAGAACACTCGGCCAGCCGGTTGCCAAGTCTTGTCAAGTTGTGTCTGATAATGATAAGTCAAGATTGCGTATTTTTTTAGTGTTTTGGAACATCGCGATAGCTGGGTGGGTCAATCTAGCGGTGTTAGTTATCCAACCCAACCCAGTCGAATTGCACGTGCATAGGGAGGGAGGGCCCATTATGAGCAGTATTTATTGTTACGTCTGTTATTAAACTACACTAATAAGCAATAATTTTAATTCCAGGCCCTTGGTGGCGCTATTAGACGGGCGGGACTGCACCGTCGAGATGCCGATACTGAAGGATGTAGCGACAGTAGCGTTTTGCGACGCGCAGTCTACCTCCGAAATACACGAGAAAGTCCTCAACGAGGCGGTGGGCGCGCTCATGTGGCACACCATCATCCTTACCAAGGAGGACCTAGAGAAGTTCAAGACACTCAGGATTATAGTGCGCATCGGCTCCGGCGTTGACAATATTGACGTGAAAGCCGCGGGCGAGTTAGGTAACAATCTTAAACTACTTCTTTTGGTACAGTAGCTATAACATTAACATCATTATCATAGTATAATTTTACGCATACGCATAGTTTATATAGATAGTTGTTCAAATGCGGCCGAAAAGGTCCGCAAAAAAAATAGTTTTGAATATGGCAAATATGATTGGTCAGCTCATGGATTATTTAAGAAAAGTTAATAGTATTTTTTTTGTACGTATCTGCACAGCATTTAGAGTGTTGTTGTAGTTGCCAAAAACTGTATATCATTTTCCAGACTATTACCATTACGTCTAAATGAGTATTTGTAAGAGAACCATAGTAAAAACTCAACTGTAACTTAGTTCGAAAGCACAAACTTGTATTGATATATTCGACTCTATTTTTAAGTAGCAATAAGGTGTTGTATACATATTTATGATGCCTTAAATGTATACATCTTTTTAGGTCACTGTAGGCTGTCAAGGCTTGGATTAGCATAGCAGAGATTTGTCTATTAAATCACTAGTAGAGTAATCAATCACTCGGTCTGCTTGATGATAACATCTGGCATCACAATTCACAGCCGTGTTGGTAACCTTGATTGTGAGGATTCGTTGCTATGGCAATAATTCATAATTACCTATTATACTCGAAACAGCGTTGGTCGTGAAAGTCTAGTGAATTACGTAAGCGTAATAAATGTATTTTATTAGCTCAGGTGTATCTTACACCTGAGCTAATAAAATATATTTATGTTTAAAAATAAAATTTAATAAGCACATGCTTCTTATTACCGTGCAAGTAGAGTTACACACGGCGTCTCACGTTATTTTACTAGTCACTTTAAAATCAAATCATTCAATGAAAGCAACGAAACTTTTAAAAACAATAATAACATTTTATCGTCGTCATTATTGTCCTGGCCAGTGAGGCTACTTTCTAACAAATTCCGAACTTATTCGGGTGATCCTCATTCATTCGTTTACAACTCCATCTTCGGTATTCATATATCTCCAAAAGAGTACGTTCTTTCGGAAGCCGTTACAGAGTGTCTAATTATGCTCTAATTTTATTTAGAGTCTGCGCAGTATAAAATCTTCATCTTATAATTTAATAACATAAATATTAATGTATATTTTGACTAGCTTCTAAAATGAAATTGAGAATCAGAGAAGAACAAAATGAGCTCAAATCCTTGTAGGCTTTCAAGTAGTATAAAAGAATAATTAAATTGTTTTTCTTTAGCTCATATCCTCTAAATAGGTCGCACAATAAACAAGTATCTTCGCTTCTTATTCAAGTTCTCGGAATATTAATCTGCGCTTAATTAATTAATTGAAAACCTTCAAACCTCAAAGAAAAGCGTCCTTATGGTTTGGCAGAGCTGTTTATAAGTTGGTTTTGAATTGGGATTATTAATATACTCTGCATTACTTCATAGACCAGGTTTTCCTCACGCACCGCCTAATAATAAATTCTATCAGTTTAATAATATAACAATAATGTAGTAGCAAACTTTTAAATTATTATTATAATTGTTACTATTGTTAAATTGTTGTTTTAAATATTATTATTGTTTGTTTTTGTTCAAATGGTGATTAGGAATTTGTCCAATAATTTACGCCAGCTACGCTTTATGTGTAGTTTGTGTAGTGAGATAATACCTATCATGCAATAGTGTCAAACCAATCAGATACTTCAGTCACACTATTGATTACGGATTTTTTGGTTAAAGAATTTATTCCCATGAAGTCTTTTTGTAATTAACTTTACTTGACTAAATATTTATAAAAATCTTATAAATAAGTACATAGTTATGAAAAGAACACTAAAAATTCAATTATAAGTTACACTGCTCACACTGCCACTGCTGGCATCTATATTATAGTTTAGAAAATATTATATTTAGTTCCTGTTATACTTAGTCCTTTAAAAATATTAATTATTTATATAAAGAAATTATACAACACAAAGCTTCAATAAATTAATATAATAAGTTTAAGAATCGGTATTACAAGTAAGAATTGTAATCTGGAACTCCTAATAATTATTATTGTGTAAAAGCTCATTAATTCAAGTATAAATCATAATTTAGAATAAGTAAAATACTAGAATAAATCTACGAAAAACACGAATGAAAATCAACAATAAATTACAATATAAATTTACAATAATCTCAACTCAACCACATATTCCAAAGGTGAAAAAACATGATTATCTAAAATATAGCTCGGATTCGAATAGGCCAATAAGGCTGCCTAATCATTCTAACCGTCTGTCATTGTCAAATGGGTGATATTTTTTTTTAAAGAAAACTGAAGTTTCGAATTCAGTCTAACAATATTTTATGTATATTGATGTAGTATGTTTGTCCTTTTCCAGGCATAGCAGTATGTAATGTTCCGGGTTATGGCGTAGAAGAAGTAGCCGACACGACAATGTGTCTTATATTGAATTTATATCGGCGGACGTACTGGCTCGCCAACATGGTACGGGAAGGAAAAAAATTCACAGGTATGTTGCTTGACTACAAGTCATATTGTTTTTAATAAACGTAGGGTTATACTTATTGTATTTGCAACTAAGTTGACGCATCCAAAGGTGTGATTTCTATTTTATATGGTTGTTACTACAATTATATGGCTACAACAAAAATAAATAATTTTTGTAAATTATAGGTATTCCTAGCTAGAAATAAAGTCCGTAGCTTTTGAAAACAAAAGCAATATCTTGCACCATTTGATAGATTTGCTACCGAGGACCTAATTTGTGGAAAAATGACATGACATATGACATACGACATACGATCTAATGAAAACCGTTGAATATTTTCAACTCTTAGATTAGTTGCACACTTTTGACGTTTCTTGTGTCTAATTTTCGAAGTAAACTGTTGACCACGCGAACACCCGCTCCAAATTCACTATTTTACAAAAACATTCCCCTCCCATAAAACTCTACTGAAAGCAAGTTATCCAAGTGACCTTACTGAAAGCTTAGATCTTGTTCAGAACTAAACAAACAGAATCAATTTATAAAAGACGCTGGGTGATAAATAATATTAGCGGTAACTTCCTGCATATCCTCAGAACGAAAGCAGCACCCACCATGAGTCCACGATTGCTCACTCGCCAAATCAGAGAAATTTAAAAACGTTGTGACTGCTAAGTTAATATTATGTATTCCGTTTCGTGCTCCTCTTGTATTTCTCCCATGAAGGGAGTCCTGCGCCCGGCAGTGGGACGTATAATAAATAGGCTGATGATGATTTCATAATATGTAAATTTGACTTGTGGGTGTGATTAAATGTGATAATAATAATATAGATCGTCTGTTTTTTTACCAAAATCATCGTTTCGATTCGTTTCCGTCTGATTAGAAAAACGGATTTTCAGAAAACTATTATTGCAGTTTTAGTTTTACCATGACAAATTTACCCAGTAAAAAGTCATCCTCTTAAAAATTAATTCGGTAGATGATTCATCCTAAAGATTTTTTACACCCTCAAGCCTACAAACAACGCTTTGTGTTGGTTCACAAACGTTAACAGTTATCACGTTTAGCCTAGTCACAGTCGCGATCTAAACGAGACTACAGTTAGGTATATCTATTAATATTTCTCTGTACAATAATAAAAAAGAGAAATAAATAAGCTCGCACGTAGCCCTGACCCTGTGCACTTATTACAGTACGTTGACCTTGCAATGGTATCAAGACGCGCGCACCTCGGTTGACTGAGCCAAGGCTATTCGCAGAATGAGCCAATCAGCCATTCAGGGATGGATGGATTTGATTGTTTATTAAATTCAAATTATCAACGCTTTTGCAGGTGTTACATCTTATAATATTAATGGGAAATGGCCTTTGTTTATTATAGCTAGGGCTGAACTACCCACTTAATCAGTTTTATAAAGTAGTAGATAACATTAGATTAGGGCATGGAATATCGGACTGTATTTCTGGTATTGACCGGTATTGTAGCAATATTCCATTTAAAAATATAGGAAAATCATATTGCGTAGATTTTTGCAAATACTTATAACAACGTAAAATTAAACAAAGTCGGACTTTATTTTGTAAAAGTCGTTAACGACATTTTGTATTTATACTTCCATATTTACACTAAAAATAATAATATAATATTAAAATCCAACTTACAACCACAGCTAAAAAGCTGTCAGCTACACAAAGTGTACTTACTGTTCGTAGAGTTTCTAAAAATTTGGCTTCATTCGAGACGAGAAAAAATGACCGAAGCTCGAGAATTCTCGAGAAAAACTCGAGAAATCGGGCTCGAGAATTACATATTGAAACTCGCGATATAAAGCAGGTTGAAAAATCAGAAACCGTAGTCTGAACTGTACTCGCACTAGGTGGTAGGCCCGTATGTAAGGTCGTCTGGGTAGGTACGGTCGACCACAGAAGTAGCTGAACACTTTAGTGTCATGTCACAATAAAAATGGTGTCAATATAGTAAGGTACCCTACATACGGGCTTACTAGGTGGTAGGCCCGTATGTAGGGTCGTCTGGGTAGGTACCACCGCCTTTCTTATTTCAGCCGTGAAACAGTTCGCTGTGTTTCGGATTGAAGGGAAAGGAAGCCAGTGTAATTACTGGGCACGGGCGTCATTTCATCTTAGGCCCTAGGATTACAACGCACCTGCAATATCAAGTGATTTTTCCTTGTTATTGCAGGTGTCTATAGGCGGCGGTAACCACTTACCATCAGGTGGGCCGTCAGCTTGTTTGTCATCTAGTTGTATATAAAAAAAAGGTAGCAACTGTTAATTATATTCGCAGCAGTGGTGTGACATGGTACTAAAGTGTTCAGCGACTTCTGTGGTCGACTGTACCACCACCTTTCTTATTTCAGCCGTGAAACAGTGCTCTGTGTTTCGGATTGAAGGGAAAGGAAGCCAGATTTCATCTTTGCAACTGCAATAACTAGTGATTTTTCCTTGTTATTGCAGGTGTCTATAGGCGGCGGTAACCGCTTACCACCAGGTGGACCGTCAGCTTATTTGTCATCGAGTTGTATAACAAAAAAGACTTATACCTACTTCTCGTTGTTGGTAACTTGTTATTTCATTTCATCATCATCATCATCATCATACCAGCCTATGATGTCCACTGCTGATCAAAGGCCTCCCTCATCGATCTCCAAATAAAACGGTTCTGCGCAGCCTGCATCTAGCGGCCCCCGCGACCCTGACCAGGTCGTCTGTCCATCTAGTGGGAGGCCGTCCTACTTTGCGCTTTCCGGTACGCGGTCGCCACTCCAGAGCCTTAACGCCCCACCGGCCGTACGTTCTGCGTGCTATGTGCCCTGCCCACTGCCACTTCAATTTGCTAATCCTAAGAGCTTATTTCATTTACAATAAATACAATACAATGCTCGTGACACGGCTGTACAAAATTATTGTTGTAATTCCAGATCTAAATATTGATAGGAAACCACTTAATCCTGTTTATGTAACTGCCAGGTCCCGAGCAAGTACGTGAAGCGGCGACGGGGTGCGCGCGCATCCGCGGCGACACGCTCGGCATCGTGGGGCTGGGCCGCATCGGCTCGGCCGTCGCGCTGCGGGCCAAGGCCTTCGGCTTCAACGTCATCTTCTATGACCCTTACCTGCCCGACGGCATTGAAAAGTCTCTTGGACTCACTAGGGTTTACACACTGCAGGTAAATGTGACACAGTGCGCATAGTACCACGGCATTGATAGCACATATACAGGGCGGTGCTGTCAATGCGACAATAAATTGAAACATGGCCTGTATTTGTTCATAGAAATGGTTTGCCACTTTCAAAAACATCTTATTCATTTGATAATTTCATGACATTTGTATGAAATAGGTAGTATAAAATTGGCTGCATTATTTCATAGAAAGGTCATAAAATTATCAAATGAATAAGATGTTTTGAAAGTAGCAAGCCATTTTTATGAACTAATGTAGCCCATGTTTTAATTTATTGTCGCATTGACCGCACCATCCTGTATACAGACGCGTAGGGGAGAGTGGGGTAAGAACGAACGCGGGGTAACTCCGAACAAAGAATATAGATCCCATGCTCAGTGTCCAGCAGGGACGTAGCAGCCGCTGTATCAGCCGTATCAATGATACGTGACCCCCGGGTTACATGTGCCTCGAATGTGTATAAGTAAAAACTCTTAAATGTTATCTGGGGCCCTCCAAGCTTACTACGCCACTGGCTCTCCCTCTTAGCCAGCAGAAATAATGAGGTAACCACTTACCACCAAGAGGGCTTTCAGCTTTTTTATCATCTAGTTGTATAAAAAATTAGATTCCCTTGCTGTCATGATGTGCACGGTCATTGTCCCGCGTTCGGAACTATTCATCTCTCGCCTACGTACGGCGATTTTAAATCAATCGACTAACGATTCGTTTAACTTGAAATCGCAGTACGTAGGTATCTTTGTGCGCGTGCGTGTGATATCACAAAATAAGTATAAAACTCGTATTTTGTCTTGGAACCTTAAGGTAGCAGTAAGGTTCTACCTACATTGATTATCCGGCATTATTCTTACGTATTACGACATACGATGCTATGTTTAAGAATTCACACAACAAATAAAAAAATGTTGACTGAAAAATGAAAACAGAAAAATAAATATACCAAAATATAAAAAATTCTAGGATATTTTCTGCGGTCCTTTAGCTTGAGAAACCCTGAAGTGTCATATTGACAGTGACATAACTTTGTCTACATTTTTTCTGTGAGAAGAAAATCCAGACTATACAATAGGCGACGGTAGCTACTTACCGCCAGGTGGGCCGTCAGCTTGCTTGTCATCTGGTTGTATATAAAAAAAAATTGCGGCTTTTCTTCTGTCTCCATACATGCTCTACATAGACGACTGTCTTCCCAGTCCTCAACTTGCAACCCTCCAAACTGTTCCAGTGGTCCATATTTAGGTTGTGTGTGTAGGCACATACTTTATCTCCAATGTTTGTTTTTATTTCAGGACCTCCTATTCCAGAGTGATTGTGTTTCATTACACTGCAGCTTAAACGAACACAATCACCACCTCATCAATGAGTTTACGATCAAACAAATGCGTCCGGGTATGTGTACTAAGAGACAATTTATTTATTTTTATTTTATTTTAGCGTATGCATGGATATTTACTTATTTATGTTACTAGTAAATAAATAAAACATAACAGTAAACGAGCTAGAACGCTAGAAGTTCATGTTTTTGCAAAGAATTTAATTGTTTGGTTATCGAATCGACGGCTGTTCGTGATTAGTATAATGACAATAGTACAAGAACTTCAAATTCTGCGGTTATACCTTAACCGTCTACCGCCTGTTACCGCAGCAATTGTCTCATTTAATTACCGTCTAAATTACCGCTTTCAGTGGTGTGGGCTACACTACACTATACCTAGATATGCCAATGAACTAAGCGGTAAAAATATAATTTTTCAAGATAGATGTTGAATCGGAAATGAATCTTTTACATTTCAAAAGCTAAACCAAGATTTAAAAGACGATGGTGAACGATTTCTATGATTCTTCATACTGGTATCCCATAGACATGGTTTAGATTGGAATAATTCAAAAACTCGTGGGTTTCATTCAACCAATTATTGTCGGTCGACACGTGCGTTTCCGATAAACTTCTGTAGCACACTGGATAAACTAGTGTAGCCACACACGCTTTACTTATTACTACGTAAGAGTAATGAAGCTATTGCCTACCGCCATATGCCATATTGATTGGCATTGTAAAATTATGACCATAAACTCGTGGTTACACATAATTGTTGTTTACGGTAATGTTGCCGTAGCATGTGAGAATTAGCATGATGGGCAACGCTGTAGTTGTCGGAGACTAAACTTACACCAAACCAAAAGTCTCCGGTTCGAACGTCGTTCGACGTCACACAGCGGCGTCTCCATATATTTTCATAGTAATTGCACGTCAAGACCACACGCGACGTAAATTTCACGCCCAGCCCCGCTTTGTGTGTGGCAAAGCCCTTAACTTACACTAACACCTGTGGAGGGTGTGGAAGGAGCGGAGACACTTCGCTTCGCACGGAACTCATCCGACGCGATGACAATGCGAGGCATTTAACGCCTATTTTTCCTAGCTGTATCAGCCCGCTCCGTCCGCCAGACTGTTTCGTGGCCGAGCCTCAGCTATGATATGTACAGTCGACAGCACAATAAGCGTAACAGGTTCACCTTGAGCCCGCCCTTACTACGCTGGTAATAGAGGCGGCTCTCGTAATGCAACTGTTACACTTGATGCGCTGCCGTGTGACTCGCGAGTTAAGGTATCAGGACACTTGCGCGAAAGACATTTGCGCGAAAGACCTTTGCGCGAAGCCATTTGCGCGAAAAGCCATTTGCGCGAAAACCATTTGCGCAAAAGGACATGCGCGAAAAGCCATTTGCGCAAAAGGACATGCGGGAAAAGCCATTTGCGCGAAAAGCCATTTGCGTGAATGGACAGATGCGCGAAAAGCGCTGTAAAACCGACACCACGTAGTCTGGTCTGCCCTACCCCTAGAGTGTAATTTAAACCCGCGAAGGCGCGGAGGCTGCAAGCCGAAGCTGAGGTGGTGGGCGAAAACCATCTGCGACGATAAGGTCGCATGGGACCGCCGGAGCCCCGCAGCGCCGGAGCTGTGACAGAAGCCATTTCTGAACGTAATCTGAGTTCACCCATAACTATAAATCCATTTTTTTGCGCAAACGTCTTTTCGCGCAATTGTCCATTCGCGCAAACGTCTTTTCGCCCAAATGTCCTTTCGCGCATCTCTCCATTCACGCAAATGCCTTCGCGCAAGTGTCTTTCGCGCAAATATCTTTCGCGCAAGTGTACCAGATCCGCGAGTTAGTGGACTCGTTATGGACGTTTACGTCGCACGGTTTTGCATACAAACTGGCCAGTCGAAAATATTAAAATCTATGAAACCGATTCTAATAGACTAGCCTGACATGCACAAGCAATCAGGTTAGTCTCAATAGTTATCAGAGCAGAGGATTTTTCGAAAAGCAGTCTCATTTTTGAGCAAAAGCCATTTTTAGCTTTTCGTACAAACCAATAATCGCCAATAATTTCTTTATTATCTATAAGTTGTTGTTATTATTGTTGCGTAGTGGGTTTTTGAGCGCTCTAGTTTAGATTACGAAAACAAAGCAACTTTTACCATAGTCGATCCTTATTTGTAATCTCGAGCTCTTCCGTGGTTCGGAAGGCACGTAAAGTTGCTCCCGGTTGACACAGCAACTGCTTTAACCCACCAAGTCGCATTGGGACAGCGTTGTGGTTTTATGGCCTAAACTCCTCATGTGTTTCTCCCATGTTGGCCTGTGCCCACGAGTAGATGTTGAATTAAATGATTTCTATTTTATTCTATTCCATTTCTAATGTTTTCGCCTTGAAAATTTATATGAAGTAAGCGCTTTTAAAGCCCTCGCTCATTTCGCAATCGAGCACCAGCTTCAGCTATGCCTTGAATTCGTGGCTGTCGGCAGCGCTGTCATACCTTTTGGCGTTTGTTTGACAACCATTTGACAACCGTTGGCGACACTAGCGTTCCGACGACGAGCACGGCGTGAGCCGGAACTAAAAAGTTGTTAATTTTTATATCTTTATGTAAAAATCAATCAAATATTGAATGAAATCATTGCGATACATTTTATACACAAGAATAACGAAATCAAAACTATCGATTGTACTTCATGTCGTATAATCAAAACGGCGGCAATAATACACAGCCATGAGATCGACGTAAAGATTAGTGAATTCGGTTATTTGCAGCGCCGTGCTCGAACGTCAAAGTTAATGGCAGCTCGTCGTCTTATCAGACGCCAAGCTTGATGTCGAGTATTTCTGTCTTTCTTTCTTTTTGTGAATCACACCGCAAAGGGTGTAATAGGGTAGTTGACAACTTTTTTATTTCATAAATAAGAAGATTATTATAACTCATAAAGAAATATTTCACGAGAAATAGTCTAAGATCAATAGTTTGACATATATAGTGGTATGTTTGATATGTTGCGGCGCAACGTCCAAAAGCGCTCCATACAAAATCTACGGAACAGGTGACGTCACATGTTCCCATATTACTAAGAAATGTATGGGCATACTGACAAAATTAGTAATAACTAAGTATTAAGTATGTTTTTATTAATAGTTGTTTTAATTGATATCAGCAATCTAATGTCATTAACATTTTTGATAAATAAAAAAAAAATATGATCATTTTTAAAATTTTCAAAACAGTACAACTTCAACAATATTTCATATACATATTTTCAGTTTGAATTGTTTTTATGGGTAACATAATTGCGTATATTTTTCGATATTCAAACTTAGGCAACATCCCAATTTGATGTGTGTTTGTGTGTTGTGTCAGGCGCGTTCCTGGTGAACACGGCGCGCGGAGGGCTCGTGGACGACGAGGGGCTGGCCGCCGCACTCAAGCAGGGCCGCATCCGCGCCGCCGCGCTCGACGTGCACGAGAACGAGCCCTTCAACGTGTTCCAGGTCAGTGATCAACTATACGCTTTTTCAAATATTAAAAACATTGTTTTCGAAAAACACAAATAAATTGTACAAAAATAATTAGTTTTTTATTGTAATATCATTGTAAAAATACAGATTTCAAAACTTAAATAAAAACCTCTTTTTATTTATTATTAAAAAATTAAATAACAATTAATAAATATAGAATATAAAAAAGACGCAATGTGTGGAATGGAAATTATTGTTAATAGGGATTGACAGAATATACATAACCGAAAACGTAAAATTGTTTATAGTTTCTTTAAAATCTATCTACTTTTAGATGACAACAGTAAAAAAATTCTTCTTCTTTTTCCTATTACATATTGCGAGAAACAGATATATTGTACTTAAATTTAGATTTAGAGTGTGTTTTCAGAATTAAGCTCTGTAGGTACTTATTGCTCAAAAAGTTCTTCGCCGAAGCACAACTGATTTAAAATAAATCTATGTCCCCCATCATTCTGGACGTCCAGCTTCAATGAGCTGTAAGCCGTTATCTGGCGGGTGGAATCCTAAGTGGCTTGACGGAGAGACAGTACACGAGCTCAGGGCATTCAATAGTTCCGGAGGCAATCTTCAATAAAAATATCACGTCTGCGATTTCACGACTCAGTTGTAAAAGCCGGCACCTCCACAGGGGCCCCTGAAGGACGCGCCGAACGTGCTGTGCACGCCGCACGCGGCGTTCTACTCGGACGCGTCGGCGCAGGAGCTGCGCGAGATGGCCGCGTCCGAGATACGGCGCGCGATCGTCGGCCGCATCCCCGACTGCCTGCGCAACTGCGTCAACAAGGACTACTTCCTGCCGGGCGCGGGCGGAGCGCTGCCCGGCCCGCCGGCGCCCTACAGGTACCCGCTACTCCAATAATAAATCATTTAATCCTCACCATGGGTTGTTGTTTTTTTGTTTTTTTTTAAATTCTCCCTATAAAGGGAAGGCAAAGGGAACTAATGCCACTAATGAACTAATTGCTGGCGTAACACATTTCAATGCTTCTTGGGAGTATTTGTCGCGAAATATATGATGACGGTCACTTTATGTGCTACTTGATGAGGTGGATAACCACAATAAAGTTCTCATCGTATTTCACACCATTATCACTTTTATTTTAATAATCTTTTAGTTACACGTCAACACAAACACTTGAGTAATAAAACTACGCCACTTTTATAACTCGAATGTTCGACATAATTATTAATTATTGTAAAAAAATCTTGACTGACGCCACAAAAACCCGCCAAACACCCCGTTACAGGGGCTGTTATAGCTAGGGTTGCCATCTCTAAAATTTGGCAACCGGGACAAGACGCGTGAAAACCCCGGATTTTAGAGCCCAGAACCTGGACATGTCAACAGGTTTTTTTAAACATAGTGTAATAAAAACAGTTTAAAATGACATAAATCACCTTTTTAATTATTTTCAGAACTCAAAATTAAATTTAGTCATCTTTTATCATCACCATTTTAAATGTACCCAACAAAACAGAACTTTTTGACAAGAGAAAGTTTGTTACACATTGTTTTAATAATCAGTTAGAATTTTTTATTCTTATTTTTTTAAAAAAATGATGAAATAATTTAAACCCGGACTACAAATGAAGCCCCACCCGGACGCTCCCCGAATGCCCTCTAAACTAGGACAAATCCGGGGAAACCCGGACGGATGGCAACCCTAGTTATAACAAACTTGATTATGGTAGGTTCATACCTATGCTAAGATATATCCTGTAACACAGGTTATCAACCCTCCACCTCCAAGAAAGGTACCATAAGTAACCTTTTAAAGGTTAACAATTATAGCAGTATAACATATCGTATCGTAGTATCTCCCTACATAAAACTAATAATATAACTGTTAATTTTAAAGCGCTGAGGCGTATGTGAATATTTGTGTGTGTGAGAGAAAGAGAGAGTGTGTGTGAGTGAGTCAATGTGTGTGAATGTGTATACATGAGTGTATTCGTGTGTACTAGCGTTCGTGAGTGTGAGTGTTACTTTCATAGTGATCAATAGTTTTTCAATGGAAGCGTATTTTTGGTCACACAACTTGGCATGCATAAAAGTTTTTAACTGAATTTTATTTATTCTGTAAATTGGAGGGATAGCATTAAACTTCGTGTAAAGGAATGGGCTCAAGAATGAAATTTGCTGTTGAGCGAATTTGGCCTTTAAGGTTGGAATCGGAGGACGTGTGCGTCTTTTATTTTGCGGTAGCTGGTCGAGGTTAACAAACTTGTGATGACGAAGAACTGAACGGAGAACAAAGAGTTGTCGGACCGTTAACAGTTTAGTCTTCCTGTATAGGTTCCTCTGCGGAGTATCTTCTCGGTTTAAAGAACATGACTGATTACGGCCCTCTGAGCTCTCTCTAGTTCCATCAAGTGAGTCCAACTTTCAGAACCGGTGGTAAATTCAGACATGACAGACAGACACACTATCAACACTAACAAATGCTCAGGGTTTGGATGCTATGGCTGCTATACTGGGAGAGTGTGAATGATGCAGAGAGGTCGAGTGAAAGGTGTAAAGTAAACAACCAGTTTGAGTGACTGCTAAAATACACTAATTTATTATTTGTTCATATGAAATAAAATTACACTGGAATTAGGCCGTATGCAAACGCCTACTAAGCGATATTTTATTGTCTATATGAAAACTGTACGATAGCTACATATACATGATGGTAAGCAGTTACCGCCGCCTATAGACGCCTAGTATAACAAGAAAAAATCACATGATATTGCAGGTGCGTTGTCATCCTTAGGCCTAATATGAAATGTTGTGGAATGAGCTCCCTGCAGAGGTTTTCTCGAATGAGTACAGCATGGGGTTCTTCAAAAAAGGCGTGAAAAGGTTTTTACAGGGTCGGCAACGCGCAAGTGATACCCCTGGTGTTGCAAGCGTCCAAAGGCTACGGTAACCGCTTACCATCAGGTGGGCCGTATGCTTGATTGCCACCTTAGCGGTATAAAAAAAAATGCCGTCCATGCCCGGTAAATTATACTGGCTACCTTTCCCTTCAATCCGAAACACAGCTACTGTTTTACGGCGAAAATAAGAAAAGCGGTGGTACCTACCCAGGCGACCCTACATACGGGTCTACCACCAAATTTTTCGTGCTGTTATAAACAGAGGTCGGAATTAGGTTAGAGTTATTTATGTACTTCCATCGAAAAGTTGATATTAATATGGCTCTTGCCAGGATTTTAAACTTTGCAATTTCGGACACCCGATGTCGTTTATGTTAATTTGGCAACGTCGCGCGTGCATTGGTTTAAATTGTGTAAAAGTAAATAACTTTTTATTTAATAAATCAGGGGATTTTTCTGCTCCTTAATATTAATCTCTCCATTTGAGGCATATCCACTTTATTCTTTCGCTGTATGAAAGTAAAGTAAAGTGTAAGTACGTAAATAACTCTACATAATTCCGACGTGTGTTGCCAGTGATGACATACGGCTGTGAAACGTGGTCGCTCACTAAGGGCCTTCTGTGGAAGTTCGCAGTCGCACAACGAGCCATGTTAGGTGTTTCTCTGCGAGATTTAATCAGAAATGAGGACATGCGTAAGAGAACCAAAGTCACTGACATAGTTCTTAGGATTAGTGAATTGAAGTGGTAGTGGGCAGGGCACATAGCACGCAGAAAGGACGGCCGGTGGGGCGTTAAGGTTCTGGAGTGGCGACCGCTTACCGGAAAGCGCAAAGTAGGACGGCCTCCCACTAGATGTATAGACGACGGTCAGGGTCGCGGGGAGCCGTTGGATGCAGGCTGCGCAGAATCATTTTATTTCTTTTGTTCCCGTTGAGACACACCATTTTGTGTCACACTGTTACATATCGGGAAAAATATTTTTTTCCCGTAGTTTTTGTATGTAGCTGGATCATCCTCTGTAGTACCAGGCTACCATATCTATGAAGAAGATGTTAAGCATACTCTTATTTTATTTATATAATAATCGTAGGGGTACAATAAATAACCTCTCATATACTTATGGTAGCCTAATACTTCAGGGGATGATACATACGAATTTGAGCAATGATTTTACCCAAGAAGGTGTGTTACTTAACGAGAATACAGCGTTCTGTTTAGTTACACTGTCACTCAACGGGACAATATTTTTCCCGATGTGTAACAGTGTGACACAAAATGGTGTGACTCAACGGTAATAAAGGCACCAGATGGACAGACGACCTGGTCAGAGGGTCGCGGGGAGCCGCTGGATGCAGGCTGCGCAAAACCGTTTTATTTGGAGATCGATGGGGGAGGCCTTTGTAAATAATTGTTTTATCTATTTATCTATGTTCAGCAGTGAACATCATAGGCTGGTATGATGAATTCCGACGTCTGGTTATATAAATGTGTGTTTTTGTCTATTTGAAAGTGCATGTTTGTGGCGTATTTAATAATTGTTGTTTGCCTGTTGCAGCGAGGGCATGAACGGCGGTTACTACGCGGGCGCGGCGGCGCAGGCGGCGCACTCGACGACCGCGGCGCACGAGCCGCCCGCGCTGCCCGCGCCCGCGCCGCCCGCGCCCCACCCGCCGCACCCGCCCGTGCAGCCCTCGCCGCAGCCGCCGCTCTCCCTGGTCAGTGCCCCACGCTCTACCCCACGCTCTACCCGCGCTCTACCCGCGCCGCACCCGCCGCACCCGCCCGTGCAGCCCTCGCCGCAGCCGCCGCTCTCCCTGGTCAGTGCCCCACGCTCTACCCCACGCTCTACCCGCGCTCTACCCGCGCCGCACCCGCCGCACCCGCCCGTGCAGCCCTCGCCGCAGCCGCCGCTCTCCCTGGTCAGTGCCCCACGCTCTACCCCACGCTCTACCCGCGCTCTACCCGCGCCGCACCCGCCGCACCCGCCCGTGCAGCCCTCGCCGCAGCCGCCGCTCTCCCTGGTCAGTGCCCCACGCTCTACCCCACGCTCTACCCGCGCTCTACCCGCGCCGCACCCGCCGCACCCGCCCGTGCAGCCCTCGCCGCAGCCGCCGCTCTCCCTGGTCAGTGCCCCACGCTCTACCCCACGCTCTACCCGCGCTCTACCCGCGCCGCACCCGCCGCACCCGCCCGTGCAGCCCTCGCCGCAGCCGCCGCTCTCCCTGGTCAGTGCCCCACGCTCTACCCCACGCTCTACCCGCGCTCTACCCGCGCCGCACCCGCCGCACCCGCCCGTGCAGCCCTCGCCGCAGCCGCCGCTCTCCCTGGTCAGTGCCCCACGCTCTACCCCACGCTCTACCCGCGCTCTACCCGCGCCGCACCCGCCGCACCCGCCGCACCCGCCCGTGCAGCCCTCGCCGCAGCCGCCGCTCTCCCTGGTCAGTGCCCCACGCTCTACCCCACGCTCTACCCGCGCTCTACCCGCGCCGCACCCGCCGCACCCGCCCGTGCAGCCCTCGCCGCAGCCGCCGCTCTCCCTGGTCAGTGCCCCACGCTCTACCCCACGCTCTACCCGCGCTCTACCCGCGCCGCACCCGCCGCACCCGCCCGTGCAGCCCTCGCCGCAGCCGCCGCTCTCCCTGGTCAGTGCCCCACGCTCTACCCCACGCTCTACCCGCGCTCTACCCGCGCCGCACCCGCCGCACCCGCCCGTGCAGCCCTCGCCGCAGCCGCCGCTCTCCCTGGTCAGTGCCCCACGCTCTACCCCACGCTCTACCCGCGCTCTACCCGCGCCGCACCCGCCGCACCCGCCCGTGCAGCCCTCGCCGCAGCCGCCGCTCTCCCTGGTCAGTGCCCCACGCTCTACCCCACGCTCTACCCGCGCTCTACCCGCGCCGCACCCGCCGCACCCGCCCGTGCAGCCCTCGCCGCAGCCGCCGCTCTCCCTGGTCAGTGCCCCACGCTCTACCCCACGCTCTACCCGCGCTCTACCCGCGCCGCACCCGCCGCACCCGCCCGTGCAGCCCTCGCCGCAGCCGCCGCTCTCCCTGGTCAGTGCCCCACGCTCTACCCCACGCTCTACCCGCGCTCTACCCGCGCCGCACCCGCCGCACCCGCCCGTGCAGCCCTCGCCGCAGCCGCCGCTCTCCCTGGTCAGTGCCCCACGCTCTACCCCACGCTCTACCCGCGCTCTACCCGCGCCGCACCCGCCGCACCCGCCCGTGCAGCCCTCGCCGCAGCCGCCGCTCTCCCTGGTCAGTGCCCCACGCTCTACCCCACGCTCTACCCGCGCTCTACCCGCGCCGCACCCGCCGCACCCGCCGCACCCGCCCGTGCAGCCCTCGCCGCAGCCGCCGCTCTCCCTGGTCAGTGCCCCACGCTCTACCCCACGCTCTACCCGCGCTCTACCCGCGCCGCACCCGCCGCACCCGCCCGTGCAGCCCTCGCCGCAGCCGCCGCTCTCCCTGGTCAGTGCCCCACGCTCTACCCCGCGCTCTACCCCGCGCTCTACCCCACGCACTCCACGCACACCATACTACCGCTCACTAAGGGTCGACCGACACAGGATTTTTGTTCTCGGCCGAGAATAAAATTAAATCTCGGCCGAGACCGAGAATAGATATATCGTGAAAAAAAATCAAATACGCAAGATTTTTGCATAACAATGATAATATTTTGCCAAATCAGCGCAGCCGAAATTCGACCAATCACAATCGACATCTTACTCCCTCGCTGATACTGAGTGACGAATTTAATTTGAGGTGACCGGCGCTCATCCTACACACGATTTGTTAGAAATTAGAAATCGCGAAAATAATCAGCTGTTTCATACAACTTGACCAATCTACACTGCCTGTTTGTATGGAGCAGCTGCTTTTTTTTTTCGCATTTCCAAATTTATTTTCTAACAAATCGTGTTAGGGTGACTAACGCCCTTATTCTCAATTGTCGGAAAATATTCGAATTTCGGAAGCTCTATACCTGTCACTTTTTATCTCGGTGCGTCAAAGCGAGACGGCATGCGACTTTTCGTATCGAATCCGTGATCCGACAGTTGACAATAAGGGGTCAGCACTGCCTTTGTTTTCGAGAGCGTCCCCCCTTACACCCTGTATGTTTATTTAGTATATTTCTAATATTTATAATACTTATTTTTATCCGTTATCTAGTGTCCATAACACAAGCTCTTAAAAATGCTTACTTTGGGCTAGATAATAGGTGTGAGTTTATATAGTATTATTAGTACTGTGCAATGCGGCATAAACAAAACTAGCCCAGGCTCGACCGCAAATGAACCTAGCCAGACCTCCCGCCTCAGTAGGCTGGTGCAACTTCTGAGCCGCACCCGCGGTTAGCCTAACATCGCCACTCCGTAACAAGTTCTATGTTTGCTGTTTTTATTACTTGTCTTTGGTAGATAGTCTTGACATATAGTAATCTTTTACAAAATTAATAGTAAGCTCAAAAATATTTTTTTATCTTAATGGGGTAACTCTTGGCCTTCATCTCACCTGATGATAAGTGAAGATAAGGCCGACGATGGAAGCGAGTTATATCCGGATTCCTCAACCACAGAGGAACTGGCTTTCTTATCTCTAACTGCCGAAACACAACAATGCTGCTACCATTATTGTTCTGGCGGCAGACTTAGGTAAGACGGTGGTAGCTAGCCAGGCGGACTTAGAAAAGCCCTACAACAACAACTAAACCGAGCAAAAAATTACTGCTTCCACGGGAATTGAACCCCTGACCTCTAGGTCTGAGGGGTAGGTGGTCTCAACCACTAGACCACAGAGGCGTTATTTTTTTTATTTAACAATTAAAAAGAATGAAACGTTTTTATTTATATATCTTTGGATAAATGAATAATAGTAAAAAAATATTTACACCTAATTGTAAAGTTTTAACTCGCGAAATGAATTAATTTTCGTGAAAGACTCGAGACTGTGTATTTGAGATACAACAATGTGTTAATTGCCCTCTAAAGGTCTATTCCCACATATCAGTGAAGCCACAGTTCCGGCACAGTTCCGTATCAGTGCGAAATATTATTATCTATGAACGTATCTCCACTTGTCCGTATCAGTGACGGCTCAGTGCTCTGGCACCGGCAAGCACGGAAGGTATCGTCGACAACGATATTTTTTGCCGGACGGACTGATCACGGACAGATCACGGACGCCGACATCAACAAAAACAAAATAGAGGACGAGCGATTAATAGAATTGGTTTGTGAAAAAAGTGTTTTATATGATTTATCTCATGCAAAGTATATGGATACGAAATACAATCACGATTGACGACGGACACGTTTTCACTGAAGCTCCGTGAACTGAGCGGGCACTGACATGTGTGAATTGTATCACTGACGCAACACTGAAGCACTGATACGGAACTGTGCCGGAACTGTGGCTTCACTGACATGTGTGAATAGACCTTTAGTTCTTTGGCTACTTTTCCCTTCAAACAGCGACACCACGGATACAATAGGAAATACTGCATGATACTTACTCAGAAACAAATAAATGTATGTTTACATAAAGGTGTATAACCGGTGTCCATTTGTTGTTACAGCCAATCAACACGTCAGACCCGGCCAACCATCAGTTGAACAAGCAGGAGAGCTCCGACGTCCACTAGGCGACGACATACGCTACGTTACAGTACCGTAAGGCGCCGAGCGACTAAACAAACTACAAACAAACAATAGTTTTATTGATTCCATCGCAATATGTCATAAGTACCTATGTCGTAAGCCAACGAGTGATAATTATGTCAGCAACGTTTGCATCGAGACGCTCCGATCAGTGGTTTTATGACTAGTGGAACTGTGGTGACTACTCAAGATGCATTTCGACGGACATTGTGAAATGGACTAACACTGTCGTATCGTAGAACATTAGTGTTGCGGTTATAGTATAAAATATATGAACGATTCGAGTTCTATAGGAAGCACGCGCAGGAGGTCTCGGTGCAAGCGACGCGTTAAATTGAGCGAATAGTTGATTCTGTGTTTGTATTTGGTAAGTTGGGACAGCTATATATAAATACTGTTATATGTAAAAGGCGTGTAGTAATCGCGGGCCGATGTGTATGCCGCAGCGGACGGGCAATCGCCGCTTGACGCATCTCTGACTCAGAAATTTAGCAAATAATACGGTATTTATGGTTTAGACGGCCGACCCACAACTAGCGACCACCACCCCCACGTACAAATTACTCGCTTAATTAATTCAGTTTTAGTAAATCTGTCCTCAGATCAACTGCTAGCTATCTATTGGTTTGTTTAAACGATCAGATATGACGATTTGGCTACAGATTTATATGTTTCTCTATCGACTAGACTCGAAGCCATCGGGGGTGGGCACGGCTGTGTCAGGCTCGACGTCGGCGCGTGCGCATACGAACTGTTATTTTTAAGCATCAACAAATGGACTGTAGATTTTATCATCACACTATTAACGAGAAAAACAGGAGGTCTTCGAGTTTTTAATTTGAAATGTACAAACGATTTCATTTGATTATTTTTTCTAAATAGATTTTAAGATAATTTGTACATGAGCGAACACTGCAACGTAAAGGCCGAAACGCAATAGAGGGGCTTGTCCCCGTCCACCTGTTTGAAAATCGTGAGAATTGGTATTTAAAATTAGTATTTACTTACAATTTACTTTAACGACAAAAACAATGTGTATATTTTATGAGAAAGTGAAAGTTCTTAAATAAAACTATTGTTTTCGGATTAATTACTCTTGTGTTTTATTTAACTTCTCAACTATCCCTAACTAAATACAAAAGTATCCAGAATACGTAACAAAGTTAAGCATCGATTAAAGTTTAACAAAATGAGATCATTTAATCACTTGCAACTACATACTTATTAACATTTGTAATGTTTAAAGCATATAGAATATTTTTAATGCTTACACAAATGCCGTTTTTCGTTGTAAATGCTTAAAAATTGGCAAATTTGAAAATATTATTTTGTATGTTGTCAATATTACAACACCAAATTGATAATTGTTGGGGCATGTTTTCTGTGGAAGTCCATTATAGTTACTAATTACTACATAGTATAAAATTACAAAAATGACTAAACTTCATCAAAATTTGCCTACACTCTGCAGTGGATCATGTTTAAATATTTAAATGATGTGAAACCTAACTAAGTATGGTAGTAAAGTAATAATTTTACATTGATTTTATAGTAATATTGTAAAAATTTTATAGATGTATAAAATGTACATAGGTACATACATAAATTACACTAGAACTTTAAATTGAGACCCATTGATATTCCATCTTCCGTAAAAAGTGGTTGTAAGGGCCTGCGCAGACGACGGACTTTTCTCCGCGGCGGAGAAAAAAGTACGCTCCGCGAATAAAAAGTCCGCCGCGGATTTACCGCGAACTCAACGCACACGGTGTGCGGTTTATCGTCCTGCATACGTACGTCACTCTTGAGCGCACAACGCGGACTACAATCCAACAATCCGTCATGTGCGTTGCTTCGCCTAGTCACACGAGTTCTATTTTTTCTGGGGACTCCCCCGTACTTTTGTCCGGTCCGCTCTCTGCATGTCCTTGGTTATTCGGGGGACTTTTTGTACGCGGTACTTTTAATCCTTTGTTTGCGTTACTCGATACAGTTGTAAGCGATCTATTTTAGCGGACAAAAATCCCTCGTATGCGCAGGCCATTATAGTTCATCCTTGACATCCATCTTTAGTCAATGCTACAGTCGATAGACTACGACGCACAGATAATGCTGCAAAAGTTATAGTAGATGCTTCACTCTGCCGTGGTATTAGAAGCGGGGGACGGCACTCTGAGCCGGCGCGCCTCGTCTGCGTCGAGTGCCCGTTTCATTTCGTAGTACTTTTGCTTGAAGGAGTGCAAGTCTCCGTTTACGCGGTCCAATTCTAATCTGAGGTCGGACACTTGTTTCTCACGTATGCTTAATTCTGGAAGTTATAAAGTAGTCGCATAAATGGGGTGTAATAAAGCTTTTGCCACACCGCCGACGGGACGATTCGTCGACGGAACGTCTGCGTGTGTCACACCGCGAGCCCGCCATCGACGTCCTCGTCCCGGAACGTGGACGTTGCGTTCACTATGGAGCTCAATATTTAATTATTAAACTCCAGGGTTTTTAAGTACATTTTTAATCTTATTCTTTTTATTTCTTATTTTAAATCCCGCCTCAGGACGTGAAATTATTTCTAGTTTTATATTATTTTAATTACTAAATAATTTTTTAAACATTTATTTATATTAATGTTAAAATCAAAAATTAAGAATATTTGAAAGCACTGCCCCAACTTAACCGAATACGATTCGGTATTTGTAAAAATACTCGTTTCGGATGTTGAAATAGAACATTTCGACATTGTAGGTTGGACGTTAGCTCATAAACGCAAATCAGATAGACTAGAAGAATTTCACAGGGATATCCCAAGTCCTGGGTAGCTCAGTGGTTAGAGCAGTCGCCCGGATTGCGAAAGATCGCGGGTTCGTTTCCCGCCTCAGGACGTGAAATTTTTCTAGTTTTATATTATTTTAATTACATTTTTAATCTTGTTGGATAACTCTAACAGTTGCATAAAAATACAGATGAGATGTCGAGGGCGATCTCTCGCGCCACGCTCGCGGTGTGCCTACTGGCTATGTTTTCTATGCAAGCGGGACGTTTCTTGTATTACAACTCTCAGGTTTTCGGGAGGATTACTTTCAAAGTTTAATCGCACCGCATCAACGAGAAATTGTCAAAGAAAAAATGTACAAAATACTTAATACTGGGCGGTTTATATGTCGGATTATATGTAAGGGGAGTTAAGTACCTATTTTTATAAACTTTTTTAAGTACAAACAGCAACACTCTTAACTGCCAGTTCGAGACGCAACAGACAGAAAGGTAGAAAGAGATGAAAATATTTGTACAAATAATTTCATCTCATAAAGACGCAACAGACAGAAAGGTAGAAAGAGATGAAAATATTTGTACAAATAATTTCATCTCTCGAACGGGCAGTTAAGAGTGTTGCTGTTGGTACATAATAATATGACACATTTTTAAGTGTGCGTGAATGGTTAAGTCCAAAACTATAGGAAATATAGAAAAAAATTAAACGTCTGAAGAGCTGATTTTGATGAAAATTATAACAGCATTAATTTATGAAAAATACACTGTCTAACAAGGATCAAATAACAAAGAACAGAAACCAAACTAAAGAAAGTGCTCATTTTTAACAACCAAAATCAACGGGTTCTATTCGATTAAGGCTAGGAAATTGCATTGTTCAAGAATCGATTACTGTAATTTTATCAGAATCAGCCTCTATACTTTGTTAGCTTTTGATTGGACTATCCACGATTGGATACACTTGGAAAAATCACCATGTATGACCTACCTGCGATCAAACACTTCATCTTCGTAGTTCGCTGTGACAGCGCCCTTTGTGTTTTATTCAGAGTTTGCTGGATAAAAAAAAGTACCTGATGCAAAATTTAAGGTTTTGCCAGACAGAGCGCGTAATTAACGCGCGTCAGGGCGTTAGTCTGACGCCGCGTTATAGCGTCAAATTGTGTTGTACTATGAACGGTACTAGCCGTCAAACAGAGCACCGGCGTTAGCAGTACGCAACGCTCTGTTGCGGCGCTAGGACGCTTTGACGCCGGGCGTTGTATTTTTTTACAGATTGTGTTTATCGCCGGACTGCTCGTTTGCTAAAACATTGCAATTATGACTGAAAAACTAATAGAATTGGTTCGGAAACACCTATGTTTATATAATACGAAGGATAATACTTACAAAAATGGCACAATAAAGGCAAAATTGTGAGTATAAATCGGAAAAGCAATCAATACGAAAGTATGTAAAAAAACGATCTTCATGTGATGAAAGTTCGCGACACGAACGATGATATTCTCCTAATTCCTTTCTCTTTTTATTAATTAAGTGAACATATACTCTTTCTTTTTGTGTTAAAGCATATTAAAGTATAATTCCTCCAAGTGTGAATCACTCCACATCTCAATAGCACACAGACTTTCCAAAGACTGGTAGTGATCTGCACTGCGCTCTGTTGAATGGTACGCTGCGTTGGAGCGTTCCGCTAACTAATCAATCTAGTGTGTGTGACATGAAAGAACGCGACGTTAAAACGCAACGCTATTGACGCTCTAACGCGGCGGTCTGAGTACGCGTTCTATCTGGCAAAGCCTTTAAAGTTGCAAAATATTTATAGCTAAGTAATAAATATCATAAATAGGTGGCCCGTGTGTATCTCGATCAGACACCACCATGGATTAGAATTTATACTTCACCGAAAAAGAGATGTTCCATAAATGTTTGGAGACCCGGCCAGGTCAGTATACTGAAAAATATTTAAAAATATGCAGAACAGTGTTCAATTGTCCGTTTTCTTATTATTTGCTTTGTTGCGCGGTACAAAACAAGATTTTTTATAGAAAAAACTGCAACACAGTCAACTATTCATCATGGCGGCTATGTTACTTTAGATGACGTTTAGTTGTCTTCCATATGTCTCCCGCCATATTGCCATACTAAATAACTGTAAAATGGACGAAAAATTTCAAGTTTTGTACAAACAAACAATGCATGAAAACGAATTATTAGTATTTTTCCCGGATTCAGGAGATTTTTCCTGATTTTTTGACATAGTGTACTTAACTTAACCGGATATGAAGCATCTCCTTTATACACTACATATTTTTTATGTCAAAATAATTCGCCAAAAGTCAGTTATTGTGTCATGTTTTGAAAGTTATCAGGGTGCATTGATATTGATAGATTGATAGCGAGGACCTAAAACAAAGTAACTTTCGCCGTGGTCGATACCGGAATGCGTGAATCAATGTTTGCAATCTCGAGCTCCTCCGTGCTTCGGAAGACACGTTAAGTCGTTGCTCCCGGTTGTTACTGCAACTGCTTTAACCCACCAACTCGCATTGGGCCAGCGTGGTGGTGTTATGGCCCAAACTCCTCATGTGTTTCTCCCTGTAGGAACGCCTGTGACCAGCACTGGGACGCATATGTATATTCTGGTGATAATGATGATAGCTCAGTCAGAACGCATTCTTCATGGCTTGGACACCTCAATATCTTACAAACTATTATATCTCAGCCAACGACAAGCTGTTTCTTCACAGTATTTGCGCGGCGAAGGCGCACCTTCAAATCGTCAAAAATCACATTTGTATTGGTGTATTGATATACACAACATCTACACTATGATTAGTGTCTGTCTGTCTGTGTTATTATGTCAATTAGGAACTGCCGTACGTAGGTAGGTACGGCAAGCAACAAAAATACATTAATCTATTCAAATTTATTAAACGTCGCTTCGGACATCTACATAATTATCAAATTATGTAAACCAATAAGTGACATAAAAAGACTCGCTGCTTACTGTACCTAAGTACATAAGTCATATTTTATTATTGTCATTTTTAGTTAGTTATACATCACTTGCAGTTCATCAACGCTGAAGATGAGCTATATTTTGTGGTTGACAAGGGCCGGCGCTCACTGCCGGCACGGCGTGTCATGGGAAAGGATTTTATTACTAATCAAGTAATTTTGATACTTATTTCAATACGTTTAGAATTCATGTTACTTTATTTCGATACCACGATGCCGCGGCATGACTCGACGCGCCGCAGCATGTCGCGGCGCGCCGTTGCATCCCGCGCCAAGTGTCGAGGAATTATGATTGCTAAGATAGTTGAAATAAGGTTGAAACTTGTGCAGCGGTCATTTCGGTCAATGGGCGCAGTCCGGTCGGTCCGCGGGGGCAAGGGGGCATGCCACGGCACGCCGCTAGATGCCGCAGCACAAACTGCCGTGCCATGACTTGCCACGCCGGCAGTGAGCGCCGGCCCTTAGGCATATTGCGTCGATTTCTTTCACCGGCACCGCAAGGCGCAAAGTGATTTGTGTTCTACCTGTATCTCTGGGCTGGGCTGCAGAGCCAACATGTCTTTAACGGCGCTGTATAGGTTCCGCGTTTCTTTTAGCTCACGGTCTTTTAGCACCAACATCTCGCTCTGAGCGAGGACTTTCCTGACAACAGAGAGATATTTTAATTAGAAAGTATGGATCAATCCAAACTTTATATTATAAATGCAAGTGTTTGTTTGTTTGTCATGCTGAACCAATTGAAATGAATTTTGGTATGGAGATAGTTTGAGACACTGGGAAGAACTTTTGGAGCGATAACCGACATCCACGCGAGCGGAAGCTGGTTTAAAATAAGTCGAAGTAATTTTTAATATCGAGAAGTGAGGGCAAAATCGACACTAGCAAAATATTTAAGAGCACCGCCAATAGCCAAGATAATCATCTTTTTGCATTGAATTACCCTATGAATCCACAAATCCCAAATGCAATGACTTTTCCCGGGACTTAGTGAGACTTTCGGTTTTGGTAGCGGCGCAGTTGTTTGAATGCTCTGGTTTCGATTACGAAAATGAAGCAACTTTCGCCAATGTCGATTCCGAATGAGTCAATAAAATTTGTAATCTCTAGCTGCTCCGTGATTCGGAAGGCACGTTAAGCCGTTGGTCCCGGTTGTCGCTAGTTGTACGCTAGCTCAATGCGGGTTGGTGGGTACCAACCCGCATTGAGCTAGCGTAGTGGTGTAATGGCCTCTTGTTAATAATGGCCTATTTATTGGCCCACTTTGGGCAATTAATTACACCGCTCGCTGTGTTTCGGATTGAAGGGAAAGGTAGCCAGTGTAATTACTGGGCATGGACGGCATTTCATCTTAGGCCTCAGGATGACAACGCACCTGCAATATCAAGTGCTTTTCCTTGTTATTGCAGGTGTCTATAGGCGGCGGTTACCGCTTTCCATCAGGTGGGCCGTCAGCTTGTTTGTCATCCAGTTGTATAAATATATATATATATATAAAACAATAAATTATGCAGAACCCACTGTAAAACTCAAAACGCAGTTGCACATAGATGTTAACACGATCCTATAGTTATTTCTGGAATTATCCGAAAAGTCTCTACACAACATTCAGTCTGGGTAGACTGACTGTTGTGTAGAGACTTTCGGATGAAACGGTTCTGCGCAGCCTACATCTAACGGCTCCACGCGACTCTGACCAGATCGTCTGTCCATCTAGTGGGAGGCCGTCTTACTTTGCGCTTTCCGGCACGTGGTCGCCATTCTAGAACTTTAACACCCTACCGGCCGCTTGTTTTGCGTGTTAAGTGCCCTGCCCACTGCCTTCTTCTCACGTCAGCTTGTTTGTCATTTAGTTGTATAAAAAAAAAACCACCACGGAGGAGTTCAAGATAGCAAATTTTGATTAACCCATCGCGGGATCATGACGAAAGTTGCTTTGTTTCCGTAATAGAAACCAGAGCGCTCAAACTACTACGCTACCGAGCTCTACTCACCCCACATAGGTACCTACTCTTTTAAAGTCAAAGTCAAAGTAGGTAGGTAGGTATTGCTGTGTGAGTACATATGTAAAATATAATATTTTTGATAGAACATGATGCCCGTTGGGCGTAGCAAATAATATCTAAAATTCATATTTCAATCACATTATTATTTTTTTAAATCGATTTCACACCGTGTAACGGGAGACATTTTTTTAATTCAACGAAGCTTCTAAAAACTGCGGAGTTGACTCAGAGTTGATACTGATTTACAATTACTAATCTTTCTTTCTTTCTTTCTTTCTTTAATCTGAAAAAAAGTCGGTTTTTAGTTTTTTTACGTAGTACTGCCGTACATAGGTAGGTACGGCTAGCAACTAAAATACATTAATGCATTCAAATTTATTAAACGTCGTTTCGGACATTATATAATTATCAAATTATGTGAACCAATAAGTGACATAAAAAGACTCGTTGCTTACTGTGCCTAAGTAAGTCGTATTTTATTATTGTCATTTTTAGTTACTGATCTGAAAAAAAATCTGAAAAAAAGTCGGTTATTAGTTTTTCTTTCACAACTTTTAGTGATAACTTTTTAAGGTTAAAGCTAGATGGGTGACCGTGAGCTTATATTGTTTTCTACTATCGTATCATTTCACTAAAAATTCATAGGAAAGCAAAAATCCGCAATTTAGCATACTTACGTCTTAATTTTTCCGGTTTCTTTGATTTGAAAACCAAACTACCCAATGGATTTTCAAAAAATATTTTATGGGACCAATTGGGAACTATTCCGCATCGAACAAAAAAAGAATCATCAATATCGGTTTACCCAGTCGAAAGTTAAAGTAACAAACATAAAAAAGCATACAGTCGAATTGATTCCTTTTTTTGAAGTCTGTTAAAAATAATCCAATTGTCAAGCACTAGTCTTAATGGCGGCCGTCGATCAAAGTGATAAGCAGTTGTTGTATTATTTCTATGAAAATTTCTGATGCAATTCGCCTTGTAATGACTACTTACTTGCCGATAAGAACACGATATTGTATTCAATTTGGCGGTCAGTTTTCGACGGGCTGCGTACTAACGGGATAATTGACTACTTAATTGGCTTAAGCAGGCGGCGCGCGGCGTGGCGCGAGGCGTTGGCAGTCACGCGATTAAGGCCTTCTGCTCGCTCAAGACGCGTGCCACTTACGGCCTGGCCACGGAAAATTCGCCGCGGCGAATATTCGCGCTTCTATTTGCCCGAATGAAAACAAAGAGGACAGAGGAGAGGGAGGGGAGTTCATCCTCACAAATTGGAACCGAAGTGGTAACGTACTGTACGGTTTCAGAGAAACTTTCTCTCACGTACGCTCAGATTGTGGGATGAGCTCTCTGCAGAAGTTTTCTCAAATAAGTACAACATGGGGTCCTTCAAAAACGGCGTTAAAAGGTTTTTACAGGGTCGGCAACGCTCAAGTGACACCCCTGGTGTTGCAAGCGTCCATAGGCTACGGTAACCGTTTACCATCAGGTGCGTATTCTTGATTGCCACCTTAGTGGTATATAAAAAAAAGTATGGCAATATATTAAGCACGCTACGCGTAGCGGCGACCGGCGATCTCACCAGTCGCGCCGCCCGCCGGCCGCCGGCGCCGCCGCCCGTTCCCGTGGCCAGGCCTTAAGATGATCTGAATCTGTATGCCGTAACTACCCAAGGCCTCGTTTTTCAAGGTGGGGCGGGCCTGACGAACGTAAGGCATAGAATTACATTTTTTTTTGGGAAGGAATCCGCTTACGAACCTACCCGCCGCTGGCTAAGCGACGGGCGTGTGTGGGGGTCGCCCAGTGCCTGATCGTATTGGCACTAGGAATACCCACTAAAACTCCCCGTAACTCCACTACCCTTCACGGGGGTAGCCTGGGCTCTGCCGAAGCAATTTCACCACCCCAGGGCATAGAAATACCTAACATAGGTTTTTTCCTTAGAAGAATCAAAACCAATAAAATTTAGGCATCTGACTGATGTGAAAGATTAGCTTTTATTTCAATGATTTTCTAAGTCCGCCTGGCTAGCACCATCTTACCTAAGTCTACCGCCATAACAATAATGTTAACTTAAAAGCATTCGAATGATATGCGAGGCAGCCATTTAATTTTACTTCCGAAACATAATGCGTCTGCGTATCTTTACGACATTTGCCGACACATCATCCACGTTGACTCTGAACTGAATACTCAAAATTCTGATTACTATTCCTCGCGAATCGCGAAGAAAGGCATATTTAAAATAAACTAGAATGAAGCCACAGAGTACGCTCTAGCTGATTTTAAAGCATGTGAACAGCCTTAGAGGTAGTTATTTCTTAAAAATACAAATTATGACAGTTGTAAGTTCGTCTGTATTTTCAATTGCAATGAAACTGTCGAGGCCACAGACGGACGGACGTGTCTATTGTTTAGGCTCACGAATGAAAACAATGAGGGTTTGCCTTTAATTTTAATGTGGCGATCAATTCAAACTTGATCAGGCAATTAATCAGAAGTAATTATGCAGGTACCTAAATGTTTTGTTGTTAGAGCAATGGCAGCATGTAATGCAAAATTCAGTCTGATTGTTTTTTTAGACAAAAAGTTATATTTTGAACACATTCTGAAACAGTTATCTTATAATTTTAAAAGTGAAAACTATTTTCGCTATCATCAAACACATAAAATACAAGGTATTTAGTATTGACGACGACGACGACGTTTCGATTACTTTATTTAACTAAACTTTACTTTAGGTAAATTTGTTTTATTTCATTTTAAATACAAGGTATTGAAATATTTTGCTTGATGTAGGAAAACGTTGTTTCGATTTTCAATTTGCCACTTCTGAAATTCGCTACGAAAAAATCTGTTCGTCGTATCAACGATGATAGGTCGTACAGTTAGCATCAAATTAATATCTATCGCATTTATATATTCTAAGAGATGCCGGCTGTACATTATAAATACTGACGGACAGACGGACCGACAGACAGACCGATAGACAGACTGACATAACATTCTTAGCTTACGTAGATGCAGATAAGACAGAGAGACAAACATTATGAAATTGTTAGTTAGTTAATATTATTTTTATGTGATAGACTTAAGGGTTTTTTTGTTGACGATTCAAAAGTGCTTCTTGGGGGCCTAATTGAATAAAGATATTTTCATTTTCATTTTCATTTTCATTTTCAAATTAGATATACTTAGTTACTTATTATAACTCAATGAATGTCTGAGAGGTTTTGATTAACATTGAGATTTAAAGTTATCGAATATTTAAAATTTGAATACATTTTCCAAAAAGTTGGATTGAAAGCTCTCAATTAGCACCAGTCACCGTCAGAGCTACGCCTCTTTCGAAGTTACGACCCAAAACTCAATGGGTGCATAAGAGGCTATCGTAAATATTATATTTTAAGTACCTACCTACCTAGTCAAAGTTATAATGGCGAACGTCAAATTAAGTACCTACCTACTACCTAATTAAGGTGGACTTAAAAGGAGTTCTTTCAAAAATGTATGGATGCCAGGCCAAGCCTATGTACACTATACTAATGACTAGTCAAAAATATGCAGAACAGTTTTCAATTGTCCATTTTCTTCTTATTTGCTTTATTTTGTGGTACAGAACAATATTTTTTATAGAAAAAACTGCAACACAGCCAAATATTCATCATGGGCGACACTTTGGTGACGTTTTGTTCACTTCTATGTCGCCTGTCATATTGCCATATTTAATAATGGTGAAATCGACGTATAGGTAGTTTTGAATTTTGTACAATTGAACAATACACGAAAACGAATTATTAGTATTTTTCCCGGATTCAGGAGCATTTTCTTGATTATTTGAGATAGTGTACATATACCTAGCCGGATTTAAACATCTCCTTTATGTGATGTTTAAAAGTATTCGGCAGATTTACTTCCTCTAAGTAGTGGGTAGGTACGCAAACAAACAAAACTATCACGCTATCTTTCACACGGTGTCATAAATTTGTCATTGAACTATCTTTGATTAAGGTTGTTATTGAGTTGTTTGTGGTAAGTATAAAAAACGTCGATTCCTCGAAAATATTATTATTATTACTTTCACATCGTCAATCTAGCCCAAATAAGAATAATTGATGTGGTTGTGTTACGGATAGAAATACAATATAAATATAAGTTTTATAAAAACATAGGTGCAAACATCCATGACTTATCAACAAATGTTCAACACAATGATACAAACACGTATTTGTGCCTCCTGGAATTCGAAACCTAGACATTTGGTTTAGTACATAAATAATTACCTATGTACTAAACCAAATGTCTAGGTTTCGAAACCGAAAACCGGAGGTTCCGGTTCCGATTATTAATTACATTATGAGATTATGACCTCATAAACCATGGGCGGTAGGGTAGGGCCACGTAATAGTTACCTAAATCGAAGACCAAATAATATAATACAGGTGATAATAATGCGACATTAAATTAGAACATTGGCTGCTTTGTTTCATAGAAATGTAAATAAAATTATCAAATAAATTTAGGATGTATTTGAAAGTTGCTAAGCATTCTGTGAACTAATATGTATAGCTCATGTTTTAATTTAATCTGGGAAGCGGCGTTATACCTCTGGAGGTATATAACAATTGAAAAATCTATTGTGTCTGGAATCTGATGTTTGACGAGTTAGTGTCGTATTGTCTCACTAGTGTCACCATTCTGTAGACTGCCATTGTGCGCTTTTATAATTGGTAACGCGACGATATTATCGTGGACGTCCACGGTACTTACAACGATAACACAGGGAAGTAAGACGTGCACGGTATAACGTCCGTCCACGGAAATTTAAAAGCGTCTTCATATATTTCCATACAATTTACTTCCCTGTGTTATCGTTGTACCGTGGACGTCCACGATAATATCGTCGCGTTACAAATGATAAAAGCGCCCAATGTCATCCAAAATACTTCTAACATCCTTGGTTACACTTACTTCTGCGTGAGCCGCAGCTTCTGCGTCAGCTGCACGCTCTCAGGGTCGGTGCCTTGGAGCTTCCTCCAGCGGTGCACGTTCAGGGGTGTCTCCAGCGCCTCCTCGAGGGCCCGCACCCGGAGCCTTTCACGGCCCAGTTCGCGCTCGATGTTGAATACCTTTTAAAAATATTGCAAGCAATGATTGAGCGCTTTTATTGCGGGTATTTTTTTATACCACTAAGGTGGTAATCATTACCGCCCACCTGATGGTGAGCGGTTACCGCAGTCAATGAACGCTTGCAACACCAGGAGTACCACTTGCGCGTTGCCCTGTAAAAATCTTTCCACACCATAAAGAACCCCATGCTGTAGGTACTCGTTCGAGAAAAACTCTGCAGGGAGGTTAGTCCTTTACAATTATTGTAGGTAATTTTGTTGTCAAAGTTCTGTTATCATATGGAAACCATATAAGGTGTTAGGGGAACGCTCTCGGAAACGAAGGCAGATAGCAGTGCTCGTCACCTTAAATACGAATTGTTGAAAAGTAAATTAGAAATCAAGAAAAAAAATCAGCTGTTTCATACAAACAGGCCTTGTAAATATAACAATTTGTATGAAACAGCTAAATTTTTTTATTCGCGCTTTCATATTTATTTTTTAGCAAGTCGTGTTTAAGGTGACCAGCACTGCTACCTGCCTTCGTATTCGAGAGCGTCCCCTAACACCCCGTATGTATGACGTCTAATATTCAAATAAGATTTGTCGCTGATTAAAATGAGTTTTAGGGCTTTGCGCTTTCATTCAGGAGCTTCTAGTTTACTTTTTGGTTTTGCTATATGCTCAAAAATTTTGGGTTTAGACATACGGCACTGTAAAGTCTACTATACTCGATCGACCGTCTTTCTAACTATGTAGTAGGGGGCCGTCCAGTGCTACGCTTTCCGAAGCAGTCAGCAAAAACCTAACCGAAGAAGATGATCTTATAATAGTATAATACCTCAAGCCGCAGGTCCGTCATGTTCTCAATGCCCTTCGAGAGCAGGTTCTTTTCCTTCCGCAGCCGGATGATCTCGAGGCGCAGGAGACGAATATCTTCCACTCGCTGCTCGTACTGTCTCTCGCCTGACATTTTAATATGGTTAAACAAGTAAAGAATATTCTTAAAATCATGCTAATTTTAGAGTGACGTGATTCTGCGGTAAGAAAGTTAACATAGTATCTATTGTCTTATATTTTCGCGAGAAATACACATTTGAAATAAAACAAATTTACCGGATTTAACTCGCGTTTTATTAGACACAGGCGCGAAACGAGTCGGCAGTGTGTCAACACGCTCTTGACGGACCCAATCGCCTACATCAGATTTGATAAGCCCCAAATACTCGCCTAGGAACACCGCTACATTCCTAGAATGTTACGTGAGACTATTGATTTTAAAAAAGCATCCTAATTTCAATTGATCAGATGGTTGGTGTGCCACCAGCTTGGAATCCCATCATGCGAATAATAAAGTCCCAAGTCCGTCCTCTCCTCACACAGTCCGACAAACTGACATCGTGAGCTCCGTATGCGTAAATCGGACCACTCAAAATATAACACAAAGTGACGGTAGTTAACTTATGTCTTCCTGTGTATATTAATAATGTAACATCTAATTATACGCGAGTTAAATCTGGTAAATTGGTTTTATCTCAAATAAGAAAGTTAAGTTTAATGGATATCAATTATAACCAGGCGAATTGCAGAATCCATTAATTAATACCTCCGTAAAATAAAATCGCACTAACCTCTATGAAGCGTGACCTCCAAGATCCGGATCTTTTCATAAAGAAGAGATATCTCATCGTTGCGTCGAACCAGCTGTGCCCCGACCACGTCACGCTCGTTCATTAGACCTTCCAAGTCCTTCATCAGCTTTGCGCGGGCTGCATCACCCTCCTATATGAAATACTTGTATGATATTATGCCAGCTCCTGGCAGAAATGTAGATTGAGTAGGTAATATTTGCTAGAATTGAGGAGCACGGTGGTCAACTTTCGCCATGGTCGACCCCGGAATGGGTCAACCAAAATTTGTAATTTCGAGCTCCTTCGTGCTTCGGAAGGCACGTTAAGCCGTTGGTCCCTGTTGTTACAACCGCTTTTACCCACCAACCCGCATTGGGCCAGCGTGGTGGTGTTATGGCCCAAACTCCTCATGTGTTTCTTCCATGTAGGAAGCCCTGTGCCCATCAGCGGGATGTATAATAGGCTGGTGATGTGGGACAAAATGGCCCTTATAGCTAAACAGCACTTTGGCAATAAGCACGTTTATACACGCTAGTTAAAACTATGTAGAAGAGTGTAGGTAGCCATATTTTCCTTAGATAAAATTTTACTGGAAAAGCTTTTACAACTGAACTGACAATTGCAGTATATTTTATTTTAAAGTGAAAGGTCATCTTTCTGCTGTAACATAGGTTCCTGACGCGCCAAGTGCCATTAAAACTTTGATCTTCACAAACAAGCTGACGGCCCACCTGATGGCAAGCAGTTAGCGACGCCTATAGACACCTGCAATAACAAGGAAAAATCAGTTGATATTGCAGGTGCGTTGTCATACTGAGGCCTAAGATGAAATGCCGTCCATGCCCAGTAATTACACTGGCTACCTTTCCCTTTAATCCTAAACACAGCGAACTGCTTCGCGGCTGAATTAAGAATGGCGGTGGTACCTACCCAGACGACTGTACATATGGACCTAGTTTACTTTAACAGCCCATGGTAGCCTGGTCAATAGGAGGGACATTTCTTGTTTTTCATATTATAATAACATACTCCACTGAACGACTTAAAGATACAGCATTATAGAACATATAGAATAATCACAACTTTTTGTATATATTTTTTGATATACTGTAGTCTCCCATACCGCAATAATTCTGTTCAGTCTGGCTTCTTCCTGCCTCAGCGCAGCTATATCTCCCCTAGCATCGGACAGCTTCGCCAGCCCCGCCTGAATCTCGGCGCGGAGCTGCTCGCATCGCTTGTTGCATTTGCCCAGGGTGGCTTCGCACGATTTTAGGCCGGTTTCTTTACCGCTTATGTCTTCTTTAAGTTGCTCTATTTGATAGGCTAGCATCTGAGAAATAGTTAGTGTATAAATTGCGGATCGAGAGGAGCTCGATATCAGTTTCTACTAACACGATACAAAGTAGAGATTGAAAGATATAAATAAGGTAACATTATGAATTACACACACATTGACCTGACCTTGACCTACACATTTATGGAATAATTATCTATTTAAAAAAAATCATTGCTTGAACTAAAATAGTTTCCCGAAGGAGTAATGACATGGTCTTTCCTAATTTTTGAACTTATGCTTTATCAATTTCTGCTTGGATTACGTATTCTTCTGGGTACCAGGCGATGAAATCTTCAAGAATCTTTTGCCTTTACCTTACTTATCAACACATCAACTGATTTAGTCTCCTTTTCTACATTCTAGATCATAGATTAGAGATAATTGCTGTAGATCGTTCTCTACAAAAGCATATAATAATTTGACATATACATAGGTTGAAATTAACTATTGTGTTAGTGAAATAGATTTATATACGAGTCTATCAAGATCTAATCAAGAAAATTTCATGAATCATGTATGTATTAACCTGAAAAAAGGTTGTTTTCAGGGAAGAGTCCGCTTACCGATCTACCCGCATATCTGTGGGTAGCATAACGTCTGACTTTAACGACACTAGGAATACCTAATAAAACTCCCTGGTAACTGCAATGCCCTTCGCAGGGTAGCCTGTACTCTGTAGACGCATTTCACCAGCCTTCCTTGGGAAAAATTAGGTATTGCAATTTTTTTGTCTATTCCACCTTCAATATCTACCTTTAGTTTCTGTTTTAAGTCCTGTATCTCATCCAAAGCCTCCGTGTAGTTCTTGTGCAGCATGTTCCGCTCTGCGCGCGTGGCGTCCAGCGTGACCGACAGTTTACGGGTCTTCATCGTCTCTTCCCGTAACGCCTTGTTCAAATCCAGGATGTCAGCGGTGCGAAGGCGGACCTCCTCTGTAGGGTGTTTACGTGAATAAAAGAAATAAACACATTGTGCGTAAAATATCAGATACCTATTCAATTTGGAAAAACTAAAGCAATCAAAATCGTATTACAACTGGTGTAGCGCGAAATTGTAATACTGAATGCACAATTAATTATTTTTATTTCAAAGTAAAGGTAATTAAGTGATAACAAGTATCTATAGAATGTATTGTGGTTAATTATTTCCGAATTTATACTTATTTAGGTATACGCTATTATTGCAACGCACCGGAAATTTCATCAATTTTCTCATTGAGTGCGATGGTTTCTTCTAGCATTCTGAAAAAAAATAACACACGATTAGTGCTTAGTTAGGTAATAATTTGTTTTGTAGCCGTAACAGGAAGTAGCTCTCAAAAGAGCTTACAGGACAATCTGTTGAACAAGATAGAGGACAATCCATTAAACAGATTGTCATGGTAAGCTCTTTTCAGAGCTACTTCCTGTAGGCTACAATTTATTTATTAATGAAATATGTAGTCAGATTGAAGGATTTGATTTCAGTGCTGTCTGTTTGGTTATATTCATGCATCTATTTCGGGTTATCTCAAACTAAGAACGGAACAAAATCAGACTAAGTAATTTTGACTGAGCACACAAAAAATCACTTTTATTTGTAGTGTTATATTCCTGCCCGTACGAGTACAGTTACCACCAAGCGAGCCGTATGCTTGTTTGTCTTGCCACCTTTGTCGTATAAAAAAAAGGATATAATAGGAAAGAGAAAGAATATGCCCAAAAAGAGTTCACATAGGTAATTATCTAGGTTATTAGCTTGTATAATCTTGCCATCCCTATTACAGAAATTGACAGTTCCAAATACAGGGATGTCGGTTACACAAGCTCAAGTACAAAAAACCCTGTGGCCATTGTCACCTATCCTTGTCCTTCTCGAGTTGCCGTATCATGAGTCGCTGCTTGTTGGTCTGCGCGCTGCTCATCTCGAGTTCATGTTCCATTTGCTTGCGCCGCTGCTCGGCCAGGTGAAGCATCTGAAGGTTCTCCAAGGCCTCATCTGCGGATACCACAACCCGTAAACAAAGCATGTAGGTATGGGTTAACGCACAATAATTTCTTACGATGTTATTCTCGCTCTGTAATGATGACTCACTTGGAGGCAATGATTATAAATTATTATTGTGCACACGATTACCACGCAGCACTTCTGTTTACGTTTTATTTTTATAATTATTTGTAAAATATATCATTTCATTTTGATTTCTTTGATGACAAACGCCCAACTTCAGGACCTAACTAGACAATGTAGTCGCGAGTAATGCACTAAGATGTACAGACGACAGAACGTCAAGTGTAACAGCTGCACTACGAAAGCCGATAAGGGCGATCTCAAGGTCAAACTGTTACGCTTGATGTGATGTCGACTGTATATGTCGCCGAAAAATGTAGATAGTTACCAAGGATTTCGTAAAATCCCGGAAATTGACAATGCGTCTATCTTGCAGTTTTTAATTTTAACAGTTCAGCTTGACTGGTGACTCACCAACCCGTGTTGGGCCAGAGTGGTGGTGTTATGGCATAAGCTGCACATTTTTTTCTGTCACGATCATACGAAAAATTTAGCGTTTCTTTAAAAATTTTCATTAATAAACACTTTACATATTTCAACCAGTTTTTTTCCTAACCTCCTTGTTTTATTTGATTTATAGTGATTTAAAATTAAGTGGGCCTTACACGGCGTCTACACCTTACATCTTCTTGCACATCACTGTACGAATTATGAAAAGTCAATCAAAGGATCCTGTCAAATTAAGTACTGTTTATTATTAGCAATCTACTTACTTTGTATTTTCTGCATATTTTTGTTGAGGATATCCTTTTCTCTGTTCAGATTTTCTATCTCCCTTTTGTCCGATTCCGCTTGCTTTTTCCCCAGCATTATCTCTCTTTCCATTACGCTCACTTGTTGGCGGAGTCGTTCTCTATTGGAACATTTGGAGTAGCAATAGTTTAGTACATTTACAAAAAAAACAGTAAAATTATACTGCTTATAGTGAAAACAGAATTGATTTTGGCCAAAAAAGACCCGAGATATTTTTGAAATGCAGTATTCCTGTCTCTTTCTTAAACTTTCTTTCTTTCTTAAGAAATATGCATGACGGGTGTGCTGTGAAATGAAAGTGGCGTCAAATTTTATATCGGATCTTCTTGTATATCACGCCACCTAATTTGTACCTTAGTCAAGTATTCTTCAATAATTTCCATAAATTTTTCAGTGTGGAAATAATTTAAGAACCTAAAAAACAATTGATGCATATGCCCCATTAGTAACTAGGTATTTAAACTCCTTAGGGTCGCACTGTAACTTTAAACGGAGTTCGAATATTAAAGGTGGAATAAATACCCTTTGATTAAGAGGGGGCATAAAGCAAATCACTAATCGTAGATTTGATTTTAATCGTATTAAATCAAATCCAAATGAGCTGAAATTTTAAATATGGTAATTACATTATATTTGTGAGGGTTGTGTCAGAGCAAAAACATGAATTTATAAAATTTTCTCGATAGAAAAAAATCACAAAGATACCTCTGACTTCCAACGAGATTCAATTTATTGCCCAAATCACATTACTTCACCACTGGGAAAATTGATAAATATGTGAGTCACCCTGTTTCCGAGGGCTTCTACTAGCGATTTTTCAATATATGTTATGGTTTGCAAGTAATTAATAAAAAACTGTATTGGCGCATACTCCATTTTCCTTCCGCGGTAAACGCCATCGTCGGTCTCTGTCAGTCGCATGGTAGGCCGCATGATATTTGTTTTGTTTCACTCGAGGCTGCTCCATTGAGACGGGAAAACTATGTTTCTGCGTTCTCGCGCGCCCTCGTCAATATTCTCGCAAATAATTTGTAGTTTATAACTTAAAAACCATAATTTAGTACATATATTTTAAGACTATTACTTAAAAATTGAATGAAACGTTGTAAATTGTGATTTCTCATAATTATTGAAATAAAATGCTATAAAATGAAACTGAAAATTAAAATGACGGCTAGGTGTCAAACTCAAGTCTTTTGTTTACTCACTTTTTGATTATTGATATCGACCTTATTTTTATGTACATTGAGCAGAAATTGCATTGTTTTTGCAATCTCAGTAGGCGTAGTATATGTAAACTCGTATTTGATTTATTTGTAATAAAACTTTTTTCGATGGTCGAAATTTTCAAATGTATTTATAATACAGAAATAACAATATTATCGGGCAGTTATCAATCTGCAGTTGGAGAATCCAACACTTTAGTTTATTATAAACATGGCATAATAAACTTTATTGCAATTTAATGATAACAATGTTTTTTCAGATCAGCATCGAATTAATATCACCAAAACTACACCTAATTAAAAATTTTAATAAAGCGAAGTCTGTAGTAAATAAAATATGGTATCTACTATAAGATTATTAATAACGAAAATACATTATAGATGTCATAACATAATGTTAGTTAAAGTTTATTTCTTTTGGATCACTAGAGGTGTTAAATTCAATGAGTGGTGAGATAAACAACAGTAAATTAAAACACGGGATATATTTGTTCATAGAAATAGTTTGCCACTTTTAAAAACATCTTATCCATTCGATAATTTTATGACATTCGTATGAAATAACAGAACATTGGCTGCACTATTTTATAGAAAGGACATGTACTAAGAGTGATTCCGGTTCACCAGCTGTGTCGAAAGTTGTCGAAATAATATTACGACTTAATTTAGCATTTTTCAGTACAAAATGTATGAAAAATGTTTTGGCGATTTCTGACACGTAATCATTTAAATAAATGGTACCTTATATGTAAATATATTCTCATCCGTACTTAAACAAAATTTTTCTGTGACTTCCCTTTGCATACCGCTTCAGTAGTTGTTTCGATTTTATCAGTTAAATTAATCAGTTAAGAAATGACCAGTACGTCTCTTATAGGCTGCAAATCCTAAGTTATCTTTTAAAATACGCGACATGGTTTTAGGTGCTATCTTCATCTCACGAGATAAAATCTTTTGCTTTCGGACAAGATTTCTTCGAATTCTTTCCCTTACTGCTTTGACCACCTTTTCCGTACGACCACTACGTAGACGGTCAGATGTTTTTCTGTCACAAACAGAGGAGGTCTCATTGTACCTATTAAAAGCCCGGACACAAACATTTTAGTAATACCAAGCGTATGGAGCGCGTACCAAGAATTAATCATCGGTGGTATTAGAAACCCCTTTGAAACATTTTTTCAAATTTTACTATACTCATATACCGTTGGAAGGCCCCACAAGGTGGACCAACGATCTGGTGATTGTGGGAAGCTGATGGATGGGGCACCGCAGGACCGATCGGATTGGAGAACCTTGGGGGAGGTCTAGATAGTCATTGAAAACCATATTTCTAGCATAACCTCAGTAGCTTTTTTGATTTTATATCTAAAATATTTATTATTTTTAGAAAAACAAATCAAACCTTTTAAAAGTTATTTTTGAGATGAGATTCTAAAGTTTTTGCATTTTATTTAGTATAGAGGTCTGCGTTACGGTCCAGAAAGTCAAAGCGGCGCGGCCTTGCACTGTTAGATATACTCAATGCATGGCGGTGTCGCCGGTATGAGATTATTTTTGGTTGGTACATTTGTGATTGAAAAAAATTAAATTTCAATGTCTCTCTGACCAATATTAGTGAGCATCTCGATATATGTGCCCGGCTACATCATTGTGCCAAGCTTACTGACACTTTTTTTAAATAATCAGAAAGAAAAAAAAAATTATTTAAATAGGCCACAAAGAAGCACTTTTAAATCGTCAAAAAAACACATTTTGACGGTGGTGTCGAAACATAACAAATGATTCAACACCACCTCATGTACAGCGATTAGATGAGTATTTAAGCGCAGACAGCCACTAAGAATTCCAAGTGTTGGAAGAACGACAAAGAAATGAGTCACTAAACGTCTGTATGAGTAATGTTGGAGTAGAAACAGTGAATTGATGACTCCGAAAACTGGCACGCGTGCACTTGAGTAGGAAAAAGGAAGCTGAGATAAGGCCTAAAAGCTCATCACAGCACTCTTCATTATTATAGCCAATAGAAGGCGCTTCTCATAAGCTCGCTCGTAGAGGCTCAATTGTGCTTGTGACCTCTATATCACTAATTATATGTACAGCTCGAACACTGCAATCTTTCCAATGCTTATTAGAGTGCAATCCCACAGGTGCGAGTTATATTCCACGCACGATCGCTCCTTTGTTATAAAGCAGGCATACTTGGTCAGCCGTGAAAAATCAATGCACCTCGTCGTGTAGTTTCTTTGATTTGGATTACAGCATATCTCCATGAGTAATACTCTGAAGAGAAGGCAGGGGAATGAAAGGCGACATTTTAGTTGTGAACACTCGTAGTTTTTAGCATTAAACTCAACAAGATTATTCGAACCGCATTTGGATATAATAAGGTTTAACTAAGACAACAACGCCGCCTGTTAAGCTCGACGGTAATATTCATTCTCTCTTTCTCGGTGTCATTGCGTTCCGCCCCTGGGCAACCGTAATAACAATTTACCATGCACTGTACTGTCATCTGCATAGATAGTAATGTTACAATGATTCAGTTCAAACTGATGTAGCAGCAATATTTAGTACAGTTTATGAAGACCTAAATTTTGAACAAAATATGATTTTATTTTCAAAAGTAAATAGTTTGTTCATTAAATTTTTTACCGTATCTATTTTAGTCGTAACTTTTTCCCGGTGGGTGACATATATTCATTTCTCTTAATGTGCCAACTACATCTAATTCAAGAGCACCCAGAAATAAATTACCGACATTGATTTGAAATTAGAGATGATTTTGGTATGCTGCACCATTTACAAAAAAAAATTAATAATGCAGTGGATAGTTGATATGTGTGCGAAAAATAGTACAAGGATGCATTATATTTCATTCAAGAAATTTAAACAAGACTTAGATCTTAAGTTTACAACGATTGATTATTTTTTTTCATTTGAAAAAAAAATTTGAATTAGTGAATTAACTATGTGTCGCCTTGACGAAAATTTGGTCTAATTTAACAACTTCCCCTAGTAACAATAAAAATCTAGACTTCAATATTGCATTGAGCCAATATAATTATTATTATAGACTAGAAATGCATTACATTTACTCCTAAGAAGCTACTGTTGCTTTCATGTGAATATTTTGCGTATACTATGCTATGACGTCCGCAGGTGACTAGACGAGCTCGATTGACAAAACACTGCAATCGTGCCTCGCGATGCGGGGGGGGTGCGGGTGAAATTTGATTTTTTTCTAGCTTTAGGCGCCCTCTTAACAACGAACTCTATCCGAAACTTGTTGAGAATGTAAACCCTTGTTTTCGAACCAAATAACTTATTAAAATATAATGTTATTAAACATTTATTTCTTAAGTCTGTTTAAAGTTGATGTCGCATAACAGAATTACAACATAAGTTGAACTACTAAAAAGTATCAAAACAATAGCTATCCATCGTCTCCAAAACATCGATTGAAATAATTGGGCATAACAGATACTGATACTGACAATGGCGCCATATTTTGGGGTTCATCTAGTCAGACTGCGTCCATTTGGAAGTCTACTGAATGGACGTGTTGTTAGTGAAGAGCTTAAGTCGAGAAAAAAATATTTTTTTCGGTCCTTTAAATTTCACATAATATCATAATATAATAATCATAATAATAATAATTATTATAATGTTTTACCGTTCCGATTCCACCGACTCTTTGCTCTGCTCTAGAAGCGTGTACTTCTTCATCTGCTGCACCGCCTGCTTCGTCAGCTTGCTCACTTCGGTGCGCAGGCGGTTGCCATCATCGATCATGTTCTAAAATTAAAGAAGGAATTTCTGATTTGGGTCATTTAAAGACGATTTTTTCACATGCCTTTAAACATGAGTGTTCTCAAGTTACGAGGTTAAGAGGTTACGAAATGATTACTCCCAGTTTGCGGTGAATTATTAACTACTTGACAATAATCACCAATGATTGTTAAATCAATAAAAAGCAGTAGCTTTTGTCAAAAGTATTTGATAGAGCCAGTCATTAAAACTTCCTTCTTCCATGGTTTAAAAACAACAATATTAAATAAATGATTTCAATTTGAAAGGAAACTTCTAAAAGCTAGGTTTCGACATTTTTTGAGCTTTTCATTGAAGATGTTGAAATTTTTTTATATAGAAATCAAAAAATATTGGTTTGTATGAATTTAATACTAATACTACCCATTTTAAAACGTAAAAAGATACTTATACTTGTTTTATTTCAGTAGTTATTTCACCTTCAACTCCTTAGAGGTGTTTTGTAACGCCTGTTTGGTTTTGTCAAAGTTGGTATTGGTCAGGTCCAAAGTTTCCCTCAGCTGGGCCGCCTTAGACAGAGCGGCTTCCTCCCCCGCCTTGGCGGTCTCTAGCTTCGCGGTAATGTCTTTGAGCTGCTTGTCGCGGCGCTCGATCGTCTTCTCCGCTTTGGTCAACTAAGATTATAACAGTAGTATGATTTTTACGAGACTTTACCGAGTGTACGTTTAGAAGGGTAGATATTTAGCATTGAGCTTATACAGGTTGGCTTACAGAACAGGGGGTTATTTAATGACAATTTGCAAAGAAACACTGATAACGAAAGCGCCGCGCGACTCTTCTTACCGTTTAACACCAGGTGGTGTTGAGACCATAGCTAGTAGAAGTAAAAGTAGACTTACTGGTAAAGCTTACAGAATGTAGCTAAATTCGTCGCTTAATTGGAAGCCCAGCTCGTTGATTAAACGCCGGCATCCAATTGAATGCCTAGGCCGATAGTTATTTGAACTAGACTCACTTAAGGTTTAACGACTTTGCGTATTGAATGGATCGTCTTGTACTAAAGAGTTTTGGTTTGATTGGTGGGTTCAAGGTTATTTTTTTATGACCACTTAATCCGACATCCGTTTTAGTTATAAGTGGTCATAAAAAATACCTTGAACCTACCAATCACTCAAACAGCCACACAAAAACCCTTCGATTTAAACGACCTGCCTAGGCGTCCAATTGAATGGCTAATTTAACCAGACGGCTGACATGACGTTCAGCCATCTGGTTAAACGTTGCGCTCAATGATTTGGCTAGTTGTACTTCAGCTGTTTCATTGGATACCGGTGTTCAATCAACGGGCCATAACATAGGCCGTATGTATATCTCTAGTCTATGGTAAAAGCTAACATAAAACAGGCTAAATGCCTGTTTGCCACCCTTATCACAAAAACAGTAGGTATAATATCCCGACGGCTCATAAAACGTTTAAAGCTTATTACCTTATCATTCAGGTTTCCGATGGTAATTCCCCTGTTTTCCACTTCAGATTTAAGGGTAACACTTTCGCCTTTCAGATGATCTACCAACCGGTTCTGTCTCACTGCATTATTGTCTGCATCCTGTGAATAAATAAAGTATGTTTTACGTACCAGCTACACAGAATTAGTACAGAATATTAATAGTAATTAGTACAGAATTACACAGAATTATTATAGCGATTGTCAAATGGCATTTTGTCTAGGCACAAGATGCCATTTGACAATCGCTATCGCTATCGCTAAATGAAAAATGTATGGGATTTTACAATATCTATCGAAAGTCGTTCGATGGCTTATGTCAAATCCCATACATATTCCGCTAAGCAATAGCGATAACGATTATCGAATGGCATCTTGTCTAGGCCCTCTGGTCTTTTTATTAGCGTGGGAACAGCAACAACCTGGTCGTCAGACTCGCAAATATATCTATCTCAAGCTGTAAAACCCCAAGACAGCTCCGTAAAGTAGCACAATTAAGCTTTGAACTTTGTCCTAATTAAAGGAAAATGTTATAAAAATAAGTGTTCTTCTATTTTAAGTAAGTAAAATAAGGAAAGACTAGTTTTGGTTTAGTTAGTAAGCACAATTTGTAAGACTCAATTTTTTAACCGACTTCAAAAACGAGGAGGTTCTCCATTCGGCCGGTATGTTTTTTTTTTTCTATGTATGTACACCGATTACGCCGAGATTACTGATCCCATTTACGTGATTCTTTTTTTGTTCGATGCGGAATAGCTGCCATTTGGTCCCATAAAAATTTTTTCAAAAACAGTTTGGTACTTTGGTTTTAAATATAAAAAAACTGAAATTATGAAGTCGTCTACATATGCGTAATTGCGAATTTTTGCTTTTCCAATGACTTTTTAGTGAAACGATACGATAGTAGGAAACAATATAATTTGACGGTCACCCATCTAGCTTTGACCGTAGAAAGTTATCACTAAAAATTGTGAAAAAAAAATTTTAAACAAAAATTAAAACCGACTTCAAAAAACTGAAAAGGATAAAATAATTAAATTTAAGTAGGTATTCATCCCCTAGAAACATATTTTTGGAGTTGGTGCTAAGTGGTTTCCAAAAACAATAGAAAGTGAAGCACCGACTCCAAAAATATGTTTCTAGGGGATGAATACCTACTTAAATTTAATTATTTTATCCTTTTCAGTTTTTTGAAGTCGGTTTTAATTTTTGTTTTTAAATTCACAACTAAAATGATCCAATTTTAATACAATGGAAGTAATTTACGTCTGAATCAATTAGGGTCAAGGTGCCTTAATGGCAGTAATTTAGATGTAATAAAAAGGTTTTTTTCGCTCACGTATGATCATGATTCATAATGGTCACATTTTTTATGTAAGCTTTTTAAAATCTACCTAGTTACCAACCAGCTACGTAATATGTAACATCGAAATTGCCAATCGATAAACTTACAAATATTTAATTTAAAAACAACTAATACAAAAATGAGTGAAAACTAATGATTTAAACAGAAAAGTGGACTTTTTGTTTTTAATTATAGCTTTTAATAAATCCAATAATATATAAAGTGCATTTTTACTAATTGGTAGTCCGTATGACGGATGACCCGTGGTGAAGAAGTAATAATAATAATAAACTTTTCGTACCACTTGCTCAAAAAAGTAACATTCTATGCCACAAAAAGCGAACATAACAATAGTCATTTTTAATCTGTTAAAAACAGGGAAAGAAAATTGTACTGAATTTCATTCATCCTCTAGGGGGAGAATGTGATTTGAATTTGGAATACTTACCGAAATTTATACTGAACCATTGAGTTTGTATAATAAAGCATTATACATCTTTATGAAAAAGGAATACGCACAAAAATGTAACCTTCTCTATCAATAATTGGACCAATGTTTCGAATGTTAACTTTTACTTTTGTCATTATTTTTAATAAATGCTTATCTCATATTATTATTGTGTTAATTTTTTCTCAAATGGTACGAAAAGTAGAGTATTTTCCTCGGTGATAAAGCTGTCTTAGTCTTGGGTGAACTTAAATCCCTCGCTACACTCAGGACTCGTCTTAAATCCCTCGCTTCGCTCGTGATTTAAGTTTTTAACACCCTCGCTACGCTTGGGAATAAACCTCGAGTCCATCGTTACGCTCGCGATTTAAATCGTCACCCGCGACAGAAGACACTGCTTTATCTCCTTGGTTAATAATCTACTATTTATTTCAGGCATCAGGGCCCAGTGTGTTATAGTTACATGTTACAAGATAACTTTTATACTATTATAGTGTTAGTAAAATCACATGACATTATAATTATAACAAGTACTCTTAATTCAGTCAAATGTTCAAAACTTTTAAATTGTTGCCACATGAAGCATATTGCTATGATTCATGTAACAACAATCAAACCTGCCGGCAAATAATACCAGTATGGTGTTGGGACTAGCTCGGACTGCGCACCAGAGATGAGTACCGTTTGCGCATGGTCGCGCAAAAAGCAGCCTACCCGCGACTCAGCGAACATCCCGGACGCGCTACAGAATCGGTGCAGCCCCAACAGCACCCTGAACGCATTATTAAATTGAACCAAAATGGTAGTGAAAACATTTATACACAAATTATCTTGATACATATTATTTTTAGAATATTAATATTCTCAAGCTACTAATATTCGCTAGCGACTCTTATTATAAATGGAATTCCCGAACAGGAAGAAGTGGGTACCTACTTACCTACATGTTATTGCTCGTAACTGTACATCCCCAACAGGTAATCAAAATCTTCATTAAGGGTCGTCTCCGAAAAAGCTAGCCCTGCAGTCACGTACCTCAAGTTGTTCCTCCAGCTTAGCGATATCCTCCTCGGCGGTGGTGTTTCTTTGCTCAAGCTCCTCGACGTAGCTCAGCGTGTTATTCAGCCGGAGCTTGACGCCGTCCAGCTCGCCCTGCAGTCTCGCTTTCTCCTTTTCGAACTTCTCTTTTTCTTTCACTGCTGATGTGGCTCCCCTATGTGCAGATAAAGAGTGGCAGGTTTTGGTTTCCAACTTATTTAAGCTTAAACTTTCGCCTTTACAGGCGAAACCTTATCCTCCTTATTATAAAACGCGGACTAAAATTAGTCCTGGTCTTAAACTGATGCCGTCACTTATATTTGTTAAAAGGAAGACAGTGACAGCATCAGTTTTACTCAAGGAGAAAAAACACTGGCTGTGATGTATCAGGAAACAGGAAAGTCCTTCATGAATTCGGTAGTATACCATTGGATGGAACTTTATAACGGGAGTAAGTGATTATCAATGGCCAACCGCGAGTAGTTTCCTTGAGAGAAATCCCAGACACTGCTTTGCCGTACTGACTATACTGAGGACAACTGACGAGATCACCCGGCAGATGACACGTCGCGTGCAACACTAATTTCTATTTTTGTGGTGGGGAGCAGGAGGAGCTCTGTGGCGCAGTGGTTTGAGTTTGGTTGAGACTGGTTTCGATTACAAAAACAAAGCAACTTCTGCCATGGTCGAACCCGGGATGGGTCAATCAAAATTTATAATCTCGAGCTCCTCTGGTTTCGGAAAGCACGTTAAGTCGTTGGTGTGGTGCCGGTTATTACTGGAACCGCTTTAACCCACTAAACCGCATATGGCCAGCTTGGTGGTGTTATGGGGCAAGCTCCTCATGTGTTTCTCCTATAAGGAAGGCCTGAGCCCAGCAGTGGGACTTAAATAGGCTGGTGATGATGGTGATCATGAGCAGGGTAGAGTTCCCCGCATAGACGACTGTCTATGCTGGTAAGTTTACGCTCTCTCTTGATTGCTACAGGGTAGGCAATGCGTTAGTAAGTGCCCAAAGTGCTGCGAGCAGTTAAGTTAACGATACCTCTTGATTGTTACAGAGTAGGTGAGTAAGTGTCCAAGGTGCTACGAGCGTCTAGCTACGCTTAGGTAACTGCTTACCATCGGCGGCCCGTAGGTGTGCTTTAGTCATTTATGTAAACAAAAATAGATTTGAAATACTCACGCATCGTCGTCGCCAGCCCGTTTCCTCGCGTCCAGTTCCTTTTCAAGTCTGGTCACTGTCTTCTTCATAGTCTCCAAGCTTTCGACTCCTGCGAGTTCGCGCGCGTGCATTGCGTCTGCCAGGGCTCGCGCCTCCTCTGGACAAAGAACGTATGACCTTTGCGTGGTTTGATGACACGGTTGTACTATTTTTATTTTCAAATGTTTGAAAGATATACAGAAAAAAGTGTAGACATCAGAGAATAGAAACGATCAATAGTCTACCTACACGTACAAGTTATGTTGCTATCGCATACAAGTTATATTCCATTTTAAAACGATAGGATGTAGTTTTTCCGCGACTAAAATGTTGTACTACTTCTCCTTTCATCAGAATTCGTTGAAGAAACTTATTGGGATCAGGCGGGCATGTCTCCCAAGCTGATTTTAATGGATAAGTAGGTAACGCGTGATTGTTACAAACATTTTTATGCTATCGTATCCGCTTACCATCAGGCGGGCCGTATGCATATTTGCCGCTTTGTAGTATAAAAAACTAAATACAATATGTTTAGGCTAAATACAGTTAGGGTCAAGACATATGAATGACGGCGACGAAAGATTTGGCCGTATAAAACAGCACGGCGTGGCGCGTACGACTTGGCAGTGTTGGAAACACTACGATTATCGTGCTATTTTGTATGGCGTATGGTATGGCCAAGCCGTCTAGCGCCGTCGATACGTGTGTCTTGAACTTGACCTTTATGGTATAGAATACTTACCGATGTCCGATCTTAATTGGTCTATCGTTTTGTGTGCCTCGGAGAGCTCCGATTGGTAGTCCGACACCGTCTCATCGAAACGGTTCAACTTTGTCTGCAAACAGATTTTTAAATAAATGAAGGAGCCTGAACTTCACATATTTTGAATGACCTATCCTAAATCCACCCAGCGAAAGTTGCTTTGTTTTAGTCATCGAAACCGAAGCGCTCAGTCACTGTACGCCAGCGAGCTGTTCATGTAGAGAAAAGTGGAGAAAATAAGAACCCGACCGTGTAATTTATGATAGAAAAGTGTAGACTGTAGGCTGGCTGGCTCAGAAGCACATTTGAAGCTGGCAAGGTCGAGGAAACCAAAGCAGGGTATTTTAAGCTGCACGAACCGTCTTCACAAATCAGGTGGTGTTGAGTCATTTGCCGTGCTTCGTATAAAAAATATAGAAACTCATGCCCAATGCTAGCCTGGGCTGCCAGCCACTGATCATGGGCTATTCATATTTTTTACGATCTTAGACCTTATTGTTCTTATGATCTAAGATAACGATATATACGGCCGATTTGGAGTTAGTTTCAGGCGTTTTATAAATTATTTGTCTGGAGGCATTACTTTGTAGATTGCTCATACATTTGAAAGTACGTCAGTCTCGTTATAATAAAATAAACATATCTCGTTATAATATAATAAAATAAACAATATATTACTAGGTGGTAGGCCCGTATGCAGGGTCGTCTGGGTAGGTACCACCGCCTTTCTTATTTTAGCCGTGAAACAGTTCGCTGTGTTTCGGATTGAAGGGAAAGGTAGCCAGTGTAATTACTGGGCATGGACGGCATTTCATCTTAGGCTCCAGGATGACAACGCACCTGCAATATCAAGTGATTTTTGCTTGTTATTGCAGGTGTCTATAGGCGGCGGTTACCGCTTTCCATCAGGTGGGCCGTCAGCTTGTTTGTCATCCAGTTGTATAAAAAAAAAACAATAAATTATGCAGAACCCACTGTAAAACTCAAAACTTGCACATAGATGTTAACACGATCCTATAGTTATTTCTGGAGTTATCCGAAAAGTCTCTAAACAACAGTCAATCTGGGTAGACTGACTGTTGTGTAGAGACTTTCGGATGAAACGGTTCTGCGCAGCCTACATCTAACGGCTCCACGCGACTCTGACCAGATCGTCTGTCCATCTAGTGGGAGGCCGTCTTACTTTGCGCTTTCCGGTACGTGGTCGCCATTCTAGAACTTTAACACGCTACCGGCCGCTTGTTCTGCGTGTTAAGTGCCCTGCCTACTGCCACTTCAACTTACTAACGCTATGAGCTATGTCAGTGTCTTTGGTTCTCGTACGGATGTCATCATTTCTGATTTTATCTCGCAGAGAAACACTTAACATAGCTCGTTCCATAGCTCGTTGTGCGACTGCGAACTTGCACAGAAGGCGGAATTATATTTACAAAAATATAATTAATGATTAAATATCTCTGCTATCATAGTACCGATAGCAAGCTCTCATTGTTTATAAGGTCATTGAGCGTGAGATTATTATAAAATATTATCGTATTTTTTATGCAAGTCACCTGCATCGGCTACGTCATAACGCTACACAATGAGATAGTATTGTGTAACCGAGACATGGTTGATCAGCGACAAATACAATGTAAACAGAGCCGAGACACGACACATAAACGTCACAATACGTAATAATTATAAATGCCTGAGTGACGCTGACGCTGACTCAACTGATAAGTTCCTAAGATGTACATTCTCGGCGGAAAATCTTCCCTTTTCGCTGACAGTTAGTGGTGTGGCATGCCCAGTCTCATCCAACGCACACAGTAGATCATGGTCGCGGTTTTCAAATACGGACGATTTAGCATGTAAGACTGCTGTTTGTAGGAGAATGTAAGGAAGTGGATGAGTAAAGCCTTACTCATGGGAATTCGATGTGGTCAAAACCTTCTTGGAGTACCTACTTCATACTATGAGTGCGGTTGTCATAAGCTTTTATAGGGTATGGAAACTTTATAGGCTATGACTTTTACCATCCCCATTGTTTATAAGCAACTTAACAATAAGTACTCAATGAGGTCAATCGATTTATTAAATAAATAGTTCTCCGATTACACGCGTGTCACTTGTTCTTAGGGCAAATTAACTGACACATTGAAATAAGGAAATAACGTAAAATGTATTGTCTGAAGCGGTCCAAGGTTCGTTCCCAATACAATAGTGTAAGTTGGTTCAATTAACTTGTTAATATAAACTTTTCGTGACAGTAAATTGTAAACGGTTTGTTACAGTTAGATAATTGGGAGATTAGTTGCGTGCCGTGATTTTAGTTTACGATTACATTAATTATGTACCTACAGCCAATTACGAACTGGCCCAAAATTATCCAAGTGTTGTCAAAGATGAAAAGTTTCGTGATGTTAATTCTGTTGTCATTTAAAAATACTAAAATTATGTTCTTACGCCTCACTTTACTTGGTGGTAGGGTTGTCTGGGTAGGTATTCAACCGTGAAAAAGATTGCTGTGTTTCGAATTGAAGGTAGCCTAAGTAATTACTGGGCACTGAAGACATATCATCTTAGGCCTCACGATAACAACGCACCAAGTGATTTTTCTTTGCTATTGCAGGTGTCTATAGGTGGCGGTAAACACTTACCACCAGGTGGACCGTCAGCTTGTTTGTCATCTAGTTGTATAAAAAAAACTTTTGTTCCGCATGGAATGAAAGCATGTTTTATTAAAGTCATAGGAAAGCAAAAATCCGCCAATTGCGCATACGCAAACGACTTAATGATTTCAGTTTTTTTATATATAAAAACCAAACTACCCAACTGATTTTGAAAAAAAATTTATGGGACCAACGGAATAGTTGCATTCCGCATCGAAAAAAAAAGAATCACGTAAATCGGATCAGTAGTCTCGGCATAATCGGTGTAGGTCTAGGTCTAGAAAAAAAACATACCAACCGAATTGAGAACCTCCTCGTTTTTGAAGCCAGTTAACAAGGTAGGTATTTGTAAAAATACTCGTTTCGGATGTTGAAATAGAATATTTCGACATTGTAGGGTGGAGGTTAGCTCATAAACGCAAATACAGATAGACTAGACGAATTTCACAGGGATATCCCAAGTCCTGGGTGGCTCAGTGGTCAGAGCAGTCGCCCGGATTGCGAAAGGTCGCGGGTTTGATTCCTGCCTCAGGACGTGAAATTTTTCTAGTTTTATTATATTTTAATTACGTCAGTTAACAAATTAAATTACGTCACTTAACACGTGACTCTTTGTTGTCGGATTGTAATGAAAGAGTGACATTGAAATTAAATTTAGATTAAGTCGGTGCTCAAAAGAATCAGGGCCGTTATCAAATGCACACTGACGGAAATTCGGCCGGAAATTAAAAATAAAATAAACACAAAGATAATGTTTAAGGCAAACTATCAAAACGTTGTTTCAGCCGAGACAGATAGGGACAGAGATATGACCAACTCAGCGGGAAGAAAAAAGACAATATAGCGATCAATAAATAACGAAAAAATAACTTTAAGGATTACAAAATAACGCTTCTACACGATTTTTCTTAACCTTAACGTGTAACTCTTGGCCTTCATCTCACTTGATGTTAAGTGAAGATAAGGCCGGCGATGGAAGCGAGCTACACCCGGATTCCTCAACCACAGAGAAACTGGCTATCTTACCTCCAACTGCCGGAACAGGACAATGCAAACATCGTTGTTATGGCGGCAGACTTAGGTAAGATGGTGGTAGCTAGCCAGGCGGACTTAGAAAAGCCCTACCACCAACAAAACGGAGCAGAAAATTTCTGCCCCCACGGGAATCGAGCCCCGGACCTCTAGATCTGAGGTAGGTGGTCTCAACCACTTGACCACAGAGGCGGTTGCACGATAATTTAAGCACATTTAAATAATTTTGTGCGATATAACGCCTACTTTATTGTAAGATATCTAATATTTAAAGTAATTTCCTATTCAATGCCAATTATCGTTTACCAATAACCTAAAGTTTTCTTATTTAAAAAAAAAAAAAATATTTTCTTTAACCTTTTTTTATACAACTAGATGACAAACAAGCTGACGGCCCACCTGATGGTAAGCGGTTACCGCCGCCTATAGACACCTGCAATAACAAGGAAAAATCACTTGATATTGCAGGTGCGTTGTCATCCTGGGGCCTAAGATGAAATGCCGTCCATGCCCAGTAATTACACTGGCTACCTTTCCCTTCAAACCGAAACACAGCGAACTGTTTCACGGCTGAAATAAGTGCTTTTAACATAGTCTTTGTGTTAATCAAGATTGTAACGAACCGTGATCGTCTGGATATGTTCCTGGTGGGCAGCGTTCTCCTCCTTGAGCTTGTAGTACGAGTCGTACAGCTTGGTGTACACGTCCGAGTACAGCTTGAGAGCCTCGGCCTCGCGCATCTGCTCCAGGACCTGTAAGGAAAAGGACACGATAAGTACTACCTGTTCTAAAATTCTAAAAAAGGAAACTAATATACTAAAGGCTTTGCCAAACAGAACGCGTACTTCGCGTCAAATAGTAAATAGAGAACCGGCGTTGCGTACTGTTAGCGCCGGTGCTCTGTTTGACAGCTAATACCGTTCATAGTACAACACAATTCGACGCCATAGCGCGGCGTCAGACTAGCGCTCTGACGTTCTATTTGGCAAAGCCTTAAGTCTAACTATTATACGCAACGCATGCCGGACTTCGGAGTCATCAATTTAACATAAAATTGATGACTAAATTTCTTGTGCGTGGAGACGGCTCCACCTCAACATCACGATATCAGATCAGACGTGACAGACAGACACACAGAAGACATTATGATTAACGGAAATTTTGAAATGACAGACAGACATTAGGACGTTGTTAGTTAACACATTTTCTTTTGTGATATACTTAAGGCTTAAAATTGCGTCGGGTGCGACGCATGTCTATGCGTGTGGACACGTGGGCTGGTTCCGTAGGAATGCGACGGCACCCGTTGCGGAGACCGGATTTCCCAGTGTCCCTAGTACATTTTGATCGGTCTGCATTACAGTCATGTCGATGGAGTCAGTGCCTTGGGCGGAGGTGGTCAAGGGTCTGCGAAGTAAATTCACAAGACCACCCACAGGCAACACGGCCTTGTGGCCCGGCTTGGCGCCAACGGAGATTGCCCAGAGTTACCATAGGCAATCTTAGACGTGGCGGCCTTTGTACGCGGGAGCCACCCAAGCCACTCAAAATTTCATTAGGTATTATTACACATACTATATACAGTCATATAGGATTATTTTTTATGCATTGATGAATGATCCAAATAAATATCTTATCTTATCTTATCTTATCCTCAATAATGATTAATGACACACAAATGTAGCAATTATTTTGTACCTTTTCAAATTCCCTCTCCGCCTCCGTGGACTCCGAGCCGATTTTCATGGCTCCCCCGAAGGGCTCGTCATCATCTGGCTCCATCTTCAGGGTCCACTACACCCGTAAAAAACAGAAAAAGCAATATTGAAAGCAAAATGTTGTAAAAATATTCAGAAGCGCGTATTTACGCGGTTGCCATGGTTACGGCGTCGGTGTCAGTGAGATGTCACAGATGTCATGTGTGCAACTATAGACTAGGACGACCCACGGAGGACCAACCAGCATCAAACTATACTATACCATGGATTTATAAGGTATTAGAACATGATTGGGATTGGGACTATTGAATTAGATTTTTTAGTAATCCGTTATCGTTATTAATATCATAGACCATATAATACTTCCTTGCTTATATTACAAATGTGAAAGAAGCTCTGTCTGTCTGTTATCTTGTTACACTTAATCTGTCAAGCGGCGATATACCTCTGGCAATTGAAAAATCAATTGTCTCTGGAATCTAATGCTTGACGGGTAAAACCGCTACATCGATTAAAATAAAGTGTGAATATGACGATAGTTTGAGTGGACCCGCGGGGAACCACTGTATGTTTCAAAGACACCAATTATCAAGCCAAAATAAACATGCATTGATTGTAAGAGTATGTGGATTAAGAAATTGATTAAAGCATAATTAAAACAAATAATTACTTAATTGGTATAACTGTTTTCAATCCTTTGTTTTCTACTCTGTTGCGGAGATGCCTCCTCGGCTATATTTTTTATATCTTAATAAACAGCCAACCAAGAGTGGTGAAAAAATGTGCGTTTTCATCACACAAACATCTGTTTCTACTGGCACTCAAACCCGGCACTCCTGGTTTTATAGACAAGGTTCTCTGACTACTCCACCAATCGGTCGTCTGCCTACTTATATGTATCCATGGTTTGATTTTATCTAGAATTAATCTAATTTTGTTTAATAATTAATATATACAGAATAAGATTAATAAGACGTGGAAATACCACCAAGGTAACAAACAGTAAACCAAATTTCAAATCAATAGGATTTGTGAAAGCCAGTAAAATACTTTTGCCAAGTAGGAAATGAGCTGATAGTCATCAAACGCCTGAACTGATCTTCATAAATTATAGCTAAGAACCATCCATATCACGTCAGCTTTCGAAAAAAAAACTGAATCGAAATCAGTGCTTCGATGCCGCCACAGCCAGACACCAAGATACACACACACTGACACATATATACGCAGCTAACACAGCAGACACGTCAATACTCAATACTCAATATTTATTCTTTCCAAAATTACATAGGTGGTTACAATTTTGGACCCTGTTGGGCACAACAACTTGCTAAGTAGTGCTATTTAACAGAAATTTTTTATAAACAAGCTATTTATTAAACAATTACAAATTATCATTATTAATTATGTCTTTACTGAATAAATTTGTTTTATTTTCCTTGCATTAAAAGAAAAATTATTAAATTCAAACTCACGTCAAACTTATAACAGCCCTCTTTTTTCATGGGGGGTTAATAAAGGCCTCTTAACACACCCACACACCAAAGATCTATCATTCATAAACAGACACACACATTCACACGACTGTGAAAGAGATCACCATACATTAATCTGTGACCATACTATCAATAAATATTATTATGATCGCTCTTTCAAATTTGATTAATTAGCTCCTAAACATTTGTTAATACTTACTTTATACTTACCGTGACCTTAAATAAGGTTATTCTATTTATATAACGCAGTCAAACGCCTATCTACAATTAATCTACATAAAAAAAATATTTTAAAGACTATTATTTTCATAAATAAATTAGCGATATAATAAAATTTCGAGACTTATTTAATGTACTCATTTAGATTCAGATTTCAGTGCAGTATTCACTGGTGGCAGTGAATACTGCACTGGATATAAATTAGTAGGTAATCCACAAAAAAATCGACTCTCAGCGTAAAACAATCATTACCCCCAACGTTTCCCCCCTTAAATTATACTCATTTTTTCTGACCGTTGTAAGTTCTTGGAAAATGGGTATTTTTATTTAAATGGGTTCACTATTGATCCTACTCTCGCTTAGAGAGAAGTTAAGAGGGTGTCGACTATGTTGCGAGCTTACCCAGAAGGTGCCTATTTAAACCAGCTCTGAAGGAACTCAGGTTATATGCGATAGGGAACATCAAAGCCTGCAGAGAATTCCACTCCCTGGTCTTGCGCATTATAAATGATGTCGATAAAATCGACTTCAAAACACTAAAAATTAAAAACATTATTAAATTGAAGTACCTACCTAGGTACTTATCTCATAAAAATGTATTTTTTGGAGTCGGTGTTTCACTTTCTATTGTTTCTGGAAACACTTGAGCACCAACTCTATTTATTATCATCATTTATAATCCAAGCTAATAGTATAGAGTAAATGGGTACTCGTAGCACATAGCGTCTATTTACTCTATACTATAGACTTATAGTATAGAGTAAATAGACGTTCGTTGCACCTTGGCTACAACGCACTCACACAATCGATTACGTAGCCTATAGTACAGAGTAAATAGACACTCGTAGCATCTTTGCTACTACGCACGTATACAATCGATTGCGTAGCCTATAGTATAGAGTAAATAGACGCTCGTAGCACCTTGGTTACTACGCACACACACACAATAGATTACGTAGCCTATAGTATAGAGTAAATAGACGCTCGTAGCATCTTGGTTACTACGCACACACACACAATAGATTACGTAGCCTATAGTATAGAGTAAATAGACGCTCGTAGCACCTTGGTTACTACGCACACACACACAATAGATTACGTAGCCTATAGTATAGAGTAAGTATACGCTCGTAGCACCTTGGCTACTACGCACGCACACAATCGATTACGTAGCCTATAGTATAGAGCAGGGGTCTCCAAACTTTCCAGCCTTAGGGCCATACTGATTACTCCAGTAAGTTCCGAGGGCCAAAACCATATTATCATTGTTGCCGGTGGTAAAAAGTGAAATAGTCCACTGATGAAAAAAATAGTCCGAAAAAGTACGCAACGTTTAAAAAAGGCTGCAAATGTTTTTGGTACTACTTATTTGTGTGAGAAGACCTTCTCCAAAATGAAGTACACAAAAAATGTTTACAGATCTAAATTAACCGATGAGCATCTTACATCACTTTTAATAATTAGTACAAGTAAAATTAGTCCACAACTACAAACTATTGTCAGTGGAAAATCTCAATTACATAAATCTCATTAGTATTTCATATGTCAGTATGCTTGTTATAAGTTTTGTTTTTATTTAAAATGTATAAAATGTTAGTTGGATTCATTTCAATAATTTGTTAGTTATTATATACTGAAGATAAATTTTAATATTATAACTATTAAACATATCTTTACTCATTACAATAAAATTCTGTGTTTCTTTATACAACTTATCACAAAAACAATAACAATAAGCCTACAACAATGTTATGAGTAGTTAGCCCATGGCCATATCAATGTAGATGTCATATTAATAATTATTCAACATTAAATTAGAAAACTTCAGTAAACTAAATTTAATTTGCTATAAAAAATATGTTCTCTAAAAGGAGTTTTCAAGTATGCTAGCTCTCCGCGGGCCGGACAAAATCTGTCCGCGGGCCGGATGTGGCCCTCGGGCCGTAGTTTGGAGACCCCTGGTATAGAGTAAATAGACGCTCGTAGCACCTTGGTTACTACGCACACACACACAATAGATTACGTAGCCTATAGTATAGAGTAAGTATACGCTCGTAGCACCTTGGCTACTACGCACGCACACAATCGATTACGTAGCCTATAGTATAGAGCAGGGCTTTCCAAACTTATTTCAACTGTGATGCCCTTGGGAAGTTGCCATATTTTTGCGACGCCCTGGCCTTCGTGCCATACATTTACCCACTAGTTGTAGTTCTAGCCTAATAACAATTTGTCAGAAAAACTCCAAATAGTATCTAAATTTTGATGATGCCATGAGCATTGTGATCCGCCGCATCACTATGCGCATGGCGCTCACTCGACTCGGTCGCATCCACACAGACAGCCAACCTATTAAGATTGCCTCACGACGCCCCTGGGATGATACCGCGGCGCCCCAGGGCGTTGCGACTCACAGTTAGGGAAGCCCGGGTATAGAGTAAATAGACGCTCGTAGCACCTTGGCTATACTACGCACGCACCTTCAAGAAAAAGCGTGTTATGAGAAAAGTGCCTCTCATGCTCCCACCATAAAACTTTGGAGACCAAACACTAAATCTCTTACATAAGCCGTAGACAGACGGATAGCCAGACGGACGGAGACGGCAATACTTTATAAATTCCTTGACTATTGAATTTGGAAAACAGGCTGGAAATAGATAGAAATCTTTTATTTTGCAAACAAACTTGAACAGAACACGAAATCTAATTCACTCAAATGGAATTTTTAACGATTTGAAATTACGACAAATAAACAAAAAGGATGTCATAATGGGCTTGTTTTGATCTCTATCTAATAATTTAAAAATTACCCAAACACCAAAACTATATAGGTATGCAGAAAAAATATACCTAGGTCAATTAACCTTCGACTCGCGTACTTTCATACTTCGAGACGACCATCGCGTGGGGTGTTTAAGACCTTAAAATACAATGGTCTGCTTAACACCTTATAAAATGCTAATTTATTTGGTTCTTTAATTATTAACAATGAAATGACAACAATTACATTCAATTTATCGTTTATAATTAGTAATTCTTGGTGTTGCAATATAATTTAAGCTGTTTTAGCTTTAAAACTATTTTAACGCGGTTTTATAGTTTTTGTGAGTACGAATTTACCCAGAAACCAGACACAATATGTTTTCTATTGTTAAAATTGTTAAGGAGACGCTAGCATGACAGACTTGCAACGAACGAAAGTTTAAAAAGACAGGAAATGTTTCATATCCAGCCAGGTATATGTACACTATCGCAAAATATCAGGAAAAATCTTCTGAATCCGGGAAAAATACTAATAATTCGTTTTCATGCACAGTTTGTTTGTACAAAAGTTGCATTTTTTTGTCGATTTCATCGTTATTCAACATGGCAACGTGGCGGGCGACATAGAAGTCAACTAAACGTCACCGAAGTGACATTAGCCGCCATGATGAATATTTGGTTGTGTTGCAGTTTTTTAAATGAAATTTCTCGTTTTATGCCACACAAAAAAGCAAATAAGAAGAAAATGGACAATTGAACACTGTTCTGGATATTTTTACCTATTTTTCAGTATACTGTACATAGACCTGGCCGGGTCTCCATACATTTTTGAAATATCTCTTTTAGGTAACTTTTAAGTCGAGAGTCGTCAAAGATCCAATCTTTATGAACAAATGTATTATTAGCGAAATATCCTATCGGCGCATATAAATATCTTATCAGATGTCTGTACTCCTAGTTTTTTCTTTGTCCGCCGACAACGATGGTAATCGGTTACTGGTCTTACCGTAGCCTACAGACTACACTCGTAGCATCTTGGGCACTACTCATGCTTTGTCTCCCGTAAAAATGAAGAGAAAGCCTTATGATGCCAGCATAAGAGAATTTTTTTTAAATTTACTAGATGGTAGATGCGTATGTAGGGTCGTCTGGGTAGGTACCACCACCTATAGGCGGCGGTAACCGCTTACCACCGGGTGGGCCGTCAGCTTGTTTGTCATCCAGTTTTATAAAAAAAAAAATAGCTGTTAATTAATAATAAACATAGTAATTAAAAACTTTATATTTCTATGCTCATCCTCTATGACTGGTAGACTCGTTGTTTATGTTGCCGCCATTTTATCTGTCACCAAAAAATTGTATTTCCACCCGTGTACGTGTGTGTCGTGATCAATAAAACGTGTAGTGTTCTTGCGAACCCTCCACCCTCTGCAGGCCTAGCGCAGACCGTGGACAAAATCTCTCTCCACCGCTTATGTCCACTTGCTAAGAGACAAAATGTGTTTCATCTCTTTCTTTCTCTTATACATATCATATCATATCATTTTTTATTCAGTGACAGTTTTTTACAATTGTGTTTGAATGTCAATAAAATTAGTACTTACGTAAAAGAAATACAATACTTCATTACAAAATAAAATTACTAAATTCAACTCAAATAAAACAGTAAATTATATTATTAGATTATTTTTCAAATATAATTACATTTAACCATAGGTTCTAATAACTCTAGATTCCCGAACTATCCGGAAAATGCACGGATTGCGGAAAAACTCCTCAAGTGAGTAGAAACACCCCTTCAGCAAGAGTTGCCTCAATTTTTTATTAAATATAGTAGTTACTGTCAATGCATTTTCATTCTACAGGCAATGCATTAAAAATTCTAACAGCTTGCTTGATATTGATTGCAATGCTTAACAATATTTAATTTAGGATGGAACGTGATTACAATATTTTTTCTTCTTGTACCTGCACAATCTTTCGCCACTTTAGTTCATAGAAATGGTTTGCCACTTTCAAAAACATCTTAATCATTTGATAATTTCATGACCTTTCTATGAAATAATGCAGTCAATTATATAATACTATTTCATGCAAATGTCATGAAATTATCAAAGAATAAGGTGTTTTTGAAAGCGGTTAACCATTTCTATGAACTAATATAGCCCATTTTTTGTCGTATTGACGGCACCACTCTGTATAATATCTGAGACAGTAACCAATATGTAAAGGCTTGGGAGCGTTAGTATAATCAAAGAGTGATCAGAGAAGTGATTTTCACTTCAACCCCATGGGAGTCTTCCCATGGGGTTTGGTATTCGTACCATGGGTCGGATGGCTCGTTTCTGTACAAATAGAGAGTCAAATTTTTGTCCAGTCCTCCGGGAGTTTCCCGTGCTATGGGGGCTGCTCTAGCTTATCGCATTCTTGATTAATATTCTGTAAGGTGGTGGTATGTACATACGACAACATATCAAGTGTAACAGTTGCACTACGAAAGGCGCCTCTAGTACTAACGTAGTAAGGGTGCCCAAAATACGAGTTGCACGACTTATTTGTAAAGTTTGTTGGGAAGGTATACCTAGATAGGCTGGTTGTTCTATATTTTACTAGGTGGTGGGCACGTATGTAGGGTCGTCTGGGTAGGTACTACCGCCTTACTTATTTCAGCCGTGAAACAGTTCGCTGTGTTTCGGATTGAAGGGAAAGTGTAATTGCTGGGCATGGACGGCATTTCATCTTTTTTTTTATATCAAGCACGACAAATGACTCAACGCCACCTGATGTGAAGCGGTAAGAAGAGTCCATACGCGAAGACAGATAGCTCTAAGCAGACAGCTAAGCTCTTAGGGCTCGGGATGACAACGCCCCCGCAATATCAAGTGATTTCCCGTTGTTAGTGCAGCCCGCCTAGCATGACCACCGAAACGCGATATGATAAAGCTATTTATCGCTTTGAATTGTCAAAAATCATTGGATATAAATCTTGAAATTTTATCGAAACTTCGAACATGTATATATACAATACAAGTTCGCAGTTTCGATAAAATTTTAAGATGGCGGTTATATCCAATGATTTTTGACAGTTCAAAGCGATAAATGGCTTTATCATATCGCGTTTCGGTGGTCATGCTAGGCGGGCAGGTGTCTATAGGCGGCGGTAACCGCTTTGGGCCGACAGCTTGTTTGTCATCTATTAGTTTAAAAAAAACCTACATATGAAATGGTAAAATAATTGTTTATTGTTGTCAGTTCCCCGATATTGTAGTAAGTAATTACTTATGTCCCTCGCGGATCTGGGCAGTTATCCATTTGAACTACGAGTAGTTGCGGCTATTACGTGAGTAGGTACGGACAGTTATTAATTTATTAGTCTGCGCCCGCCCCAAACCGATGCCGATTGAAGGCAGGCAGTCCCACTACCAAAACGCTGTTTTCATGTTCGACTCTTTAATCACGAATATTAAAACGGAAAAATAATCGATCGGTCGACGGCATCGATCGATGGTGGAATGGAATAATCGATGTCGATCGATAGTTTCTACCTGATCAATCGATCGATCGTCGATAGACGGCATCGATCGATGGTAGAATGGAATAGTCGACGTCCATCGAGCTGGCCAACAACAACGCGTCCTCTTGTAAATACATTTTGAAAGAAACTGATGGAATATAGCCGGGGTTAATCGATCAACGTCGACCGGTGCCATTGACCGGCAATCGATTGATTGGTTAGTCGAACGGTATATGTCGATCAATTAAAGCTACCAGACCAGTCGATCAACTTCGATCGACGTTGACCAATGCCGTTGATCGACGATCGATCGATTGGTCTGGTAACACCCTAAGCCATTGGCTAATAATGTCCCACCTAATGACTCCCAAAAATTGTTACTATAAATAAGGTATAATGTAAAATATTAGAAGCATTTTTATATTCGCAAATTTGTTTCCTTACTTATCTCCAGTAAAGTTTCACCCAGTCAGAGCTTAAAACTTAAATACACGCAATAGTTAACGCAAGAACATTACGTCTTAAATAAAAAAATAAAAAAAATAATTATGTACTTACTTACTTATATTATTTGAACAAAAGCGATTAAAATTAGGAAAAAATATTTATTTTCAAAATTTAATTAAAGACTGACTGTGCGAAGGACTATTGTGCGAACTATTTTGGGCGAAAGCACTATAGTAGGTAAGGAAGGTGGGCTTTTGTCCAGCATTGTACAGCAGTAGACGTCTGAATAAAATAGGGTATTAAATACCCTATTCAAATTAAAATAAAATTTAATCTAACTAGTTTTTTTTTTGTAAATAGTATATTAAAAAAACAAAATTGCAGAAGCAATAGTATATCTGCGATCAATACTTTCTTACATAGTTAGAAGATAGCTCCCCAGAAAATTATGCTAGCTTGTGACGTCACAACACAGTAGGTAGTGCCTACCGAATTTGTATCGGCGCATTGACAAAAGCAATATATTTATTTACACGAATAGTTAGATTATTAAAAGTTCAGTAGTAAGTACACGAATAGTATTAATGGTTTTTGAATGAAATTTGTAATATTTATTTAGCCATTTTTTGAAAGTTCAATGCCATATAAGATCTATTATCAAACTATTATTTATACTATTTATTATATTATACTATTACAAAGATTCATATTTTCGAAACATATTAAAAAAAAAACATATTTTCTACATGTTATCAAATACGAAATTTACTAGGTGGTAGTCCCGTATTTAGGATGGTCAGGGTAGGTACCTACCACATGTACTGTTTGGGTACCACCTGCTTTCTTATTTCAGCCGTGAAACAGTTCGCTGTGTTTGGTATTGAAGGGAACTGTAGCCAGTGTCTTAGGCCTAAGTATATCAAGTGATTTTTCCTTGTTACTGCAGGTGTCCTAGTAACCTTCATTTTTTTTTTCGGGGAGAAATCTGATTACAGAGCTACCCGCCACTGGCTAAGTGACGGGCGTGTGTGGGGGTCGCCCAGCGCTTATAAGGCACTGGGAATACCCACTAAAACTCCCCGGTAACTCCACTGCCTTTCGCGAGGGTAGCCTGGGCTCTGTCGAAGCAATTTCACCAACCCACCCCCAGGCAACCATCTAGTTATTACAGCTACCTAACATAGTAAAAGTGTTATTAAAAAAAAAATTGTTTGATTTATTTTACATATTAAAGCATAAATAATAAAAAAAATCCTTACACTGTAACTGTAATTTTTCTCGATTCGCAATTGTATATTTAACAAGGTGCAATATTTATATATACATTCACTTAAAATATTTCTTATAGATCGATGGCGACACTACAAGGTCGTAATATCACATTTGAATCAAATCAAATTAAGTCTTCATTGCAAAGTTATTTAAGTACTTATTATGTCAGTTGTCATTGAAAACTTAACTTTATTTTTTATTTAAACTGACCTCAACATCGACAAACTGTTTTGCAGCAAATTTATATCACGAAGGCTAGTATTACGTTAAGTACATAGAGTTTTTTTTATTATTTTATACAAATTTAAGACAAACAAGCTTTCAGCCCACCTGGTGGTAAGTGGCTGCCCTCGTCTACAGACACCTGCAATAACAAGTACAACATCACTTGGTACGACAAGGGTGTCAAGCAAGCGTTCTGCCCTCCTGGCAAGCGGTGACCGTAGCCTATGACGCTCGTAGCAGTCCGTAGCACGTAGTACCTTGTGTTGCCTACCAGGGTATAACCCCAGGGTAGGCTTTTACGGGTAAAAGTCAAGAGAACGAAGTATGTTGACAGCATTACGGCCTGGCCACGGGAACGGGCGGCGGCGGCGGCGACTCGGCAACCACTGCGCGGTCACGACGACGCGCTGCGAGGCCGACATCGAGACAGCGCGCAGTGGTTGCCGATTCGCGAGTCGCAGGATGCGCGTGCGGTGAGTTTGTGGTCAGGCTCTTATTAGAGACAATTCGCCCTGCTGCCAGCATAACGGTTTTTTCATGAGCTCAGGCGACCTCACTTACTACTTGGTATTGTTATTTAGCGGCGATCTGCTGTAAGTCCGAGAGCTCATAAGCTTTTAAAGCCTAAAGATAACTCAAGCTTTAAAAGCTTATACATTCTTATTGCTTGAGTTTATTAGTGTAGGTATATGTATGAGTATGAAAAAACTAAAAATAATAAAATAATTAAATTTTAGTGGGTACTTGACCCCTAGAAACATATTTTTAGAGTCGGTGCTTCAATTTCTATTGATTCTGGAAACAGCTTAGTAACAACTCTAAAAAATATTTTTTTAGAGAATAAACACTTCATCATCATCAGCCTAATACGTCCCACTGCTGGGCACAGGCCTTCCTACATGAGAGAAACACATGAGGAGATTGGGCCATAACACCACCACGCTGGCCCAATGCGGGTTGGTGGGTTAAAGCGGTTGCAGTAACAACCGGGACCAACGGCTTAACGTGCCTTCCGAAGCACGGAGGAGCTCGAGATTATAATATTTGATTGACCCATCCGGGACCAACCTTGGCGGAAGTTGCTTTGTTTTCGTAATCGAAACCAGAGCGCTTAAGCCACTACGCCACCGAGCTCCTCAAATAAACACTTACTTAAATTTAATAAAAAAAAAGAATAAAAATCCTTTTTAGTACGAGTATTATGAATGCAGTTGCAATTTTTGTTAAAAAAAATCTCAATTTTTTGTGATAACTTTCAAAGGTCGCAGCTAGAAGGGTGACCGTTAGCATATGTTTTTTTTCCTACTATCGTATTGTTTCACTAATAATAAGTCATAGGAAAGCAAAAATTATAGTGAAAACAGAATTAATTTCAGTCAAAAAATACTCAAATTATTTGAATTGGCGATTGCGAGTATATCTAAAACAATTTTTTTAAGAACAATTGTACGACGGGCGACTTTTTTGTCTAGCAAGGAATTTTACGGAGTTGAAAGTCGGGTATTTATCAATATTTTTCTCATATTCTTTCAGTTTTATAAATTGGGACTATGAATAAAATCATATTCCTTATTTACCCCATTTCACCCTATTACGTTGTTGTCAAGTCAAACTGAGTAGGTATAAATAGAGCTTGGCCCCCAGTGGACAGCACGCCTAATATAGTTTTACGATCAGTCTGCCAGAGCCCCCGGACGCCTAATTGGCTTTTTAATGAGGAAGTGCGCTGTTAAATGCGCAGATTTGAGGTTACATCTTTATGGGCGGTAGCTGACATGCTACTTTGGCATCAGCGATTAGTGATTTTAACCCCCGACGCAAAAAGGGTGTTATAAGTTTTTTTTATACAACCAGATGACAAACAAACTGACGGCCCACCTGATGGTAAGCGGTTACCGCCGCCTATAGACACCTGCAATAACAAGGAAAAATCACTTGATATTGCAGGTGCGTTGTCATCTTGGGGCCTAAGATGAAATGCCGTCCATGCCCAGTAATTACACTGGCTACCTTTCCCTTGTGTGACGTGTCTCTTTGTGTATTATAGCTGTGTATCTGTTTGTGGCATCATAGCTTCTAAACGAATGGACCGATTTTGATTCAATTTTTGTTTGAAAACTGACGTGATCAGAATTGTTCTTAGCTATAATTTACGAAGATCAGTTCAGCCTGTCGATTCTGTAACAAAACTCGCACCTCACTTCGCAAGTCTCTTCGAATTCAACTGTCAAATAGAGCAAAAAATTTATGAAAATTTGCTCTATTTGACAGTTGAATTCGAAGTGACTTGCGAAGTGAGGTGCGAGATTCGTTACAGAATCGCACCCCAGGTGTCTATCAGCTCATTTCCTAAACTTGAAAAAAGAGTAATTAAAATAGAATAAAACTAGAAAAATTTCACGTCCTGAGGCAGGAATCGAACCCGCGACCTTTCGCAATCCGGGCGACTGCTCTGACCACTGAACCACCCAGGACTTGGGATATCCCTGTGAAATTCTTCTAGTCTATCTTGTATTTGCGTTTATGAGCTAACGTCCACCCTACAATGTCGAAATATTCTATTTCAACATCCGAAACGAGTATTTTTACAAATACCGACGAATCGGTTAAGTTGGGGCAGTGCTTTCAAATATTTTTAATTTTTGATTTTACTTTTGATTTTTTTAAATTTTTTTTTAAAATTACTAAGTAATTTTTCAAACATTTATAATAATGTTAAAATCAAAAATTAAGAATATTTGAAAGCACTGCCCCAACTTAACCGATTCGTCGGTATTTGTAAAAATACTCGCAAATACAAGATAGACTAGAAGAATTTCACAGGGATATCCCAAGTCCTGGGTGGCTCAGTGGTCAGAGCAGTCGCCCGGATAGCGAAAGGTCGCAGGTTCGATTCCTGCCTCAGGACGTGAAATTTTTCTAGTTTTATTCTATTTTAATTACTAAGTAATTTTTCAAACATTTATAATAATGTTAAAATCAAAAATTAAGAATATTTGAAAAAAGAGTTTTACTATCTTTCACAGAAACGATTGATTTGAGACTTCGTTTACTTCGTGTTATTTCAAAGACATGCTCACCTTGAGCTGACCCTGTATGATCAATTAGGCTGTAGGATGCTCTGTTTTCCAGAAACTTACAGCAGTTATAGCGTGTTTGGGCTATTAGGAAGAGGCGTATTCATTAGCAAAGATAATTAGCCAAACTTTTTTTATACCTAGATAAATAATTAATATGCCGGGAGTTACTTAAATTTTCAATTTTGTTTTTGGCAGATTGGCAATCTCTGCATTCAGTCGAAGTATAAGAAACGCATTTTAGCGACTGCACTTAGAATATGAGTAGGCCCGAGTGGGGTAATTGCGGACGCCGGGAAACACTAGACAAGGAATTTACATCGTGATTAGATGATCAAGGATGATAAATGGTCAATGCCGGGCACTAGGTATGAGTTCTTTGGGGTGGACCCACCTCTAGATATCAAGAAAGAAATCGATTATTTTAATACAATAAAATTCTTGTGTCACAAATTTAGTTACTATACTCCTTCGAAACGGCTGGACCGACTTTCATGAATTTTTATATATATATTCAGTAGAATCGGCTACTATAAATTTTTTTTAAAAAAATTGGCCAAAGTTTCTTTATGGCGAAACAACGTTTGCGGGGTAAGCTCGTTATCAATATTATTACTTATCTTAATCTCCCAGTCTCCCCTATACTGGCGCTTACACCTACGTGTAGTCGACATTAGGCTTCTTCCCCTATTATTATGTCTATATATTATATAGTCTATCTATTATTAAGAGAATAATAGTAAATTAGTGGCTACCGCGTTTCCTGTGGATCAAAAGATAGGCTGTGTCGTTTCTCTTTTGCTAGATTTACATGTTTTCTCTCATTGTAATGTCTTTTAAATTATTTTCAAGTTGATGAACCTGAGTTGGCCTTGTTCATAACCTTTAAAAATATTATGATGATTATAAAACACCTGCATCTTTTTCAATAAAAAAATTACAAAAGGCTTCAAGTTTGATTTAAAAACATACCTATATTTGTACACGGAAATGATTCTAGTTTTTTTAATATACTTAATTTTTGATCATTTTCCCGTCTAAACTTAATTCTGTGAAGATCCTTCACGAACTGCTTTACGTAATTATGATTAGTTTCCTATAAAAATAGATATGTAGGTAACAATTATCAGATAAAAACAGACACGAGTGCTTTTAATTAAAATTTCACGGTTTATTTATACTGATTTAGTTGAGATAAAGCAAAAATAGTTTTGAATGCGTTCAACTGTAAAGTTGGCCATGACCGAATAAGTTATACCGTTACCTAAGTAGCTACTTTTTGCGGCTCCAAGGAGGCTGTTTGGATGGATGAAGTATAGTAACTCGTTTCTTTGTCGGACTTCCAAAACTTGGAATTCTTTGCCAGCACATGTGTTCCCTCCTCCTATAACATGGGCTGCTTCAAAAGATGCGTGAAAAGGCACCTTATGTACCGGCAAGGTGGAGGCGGCTAGAGTAGTGTGTTTTCAAGCTGCACTAGCTGTCTCCGCATATGGACTCTTCTTACCGCTTCACATCAGGTGGTGTTGAGTCATTTGCTGAGCTTTGTATAAAAAAAAATGCTGATACCGAGTCTTGAATTAATGACAGGTAAAGTCTAAAACTGAGGAGCTCGTTGGCGTAGTGATTTGAGGGCTCTGGTTTCGATTACGAAAACCAAGCAACTTTCGCCACGGTCGATCCCGGGATGGGTCAACGAAAATGTCTAATCTTCGAGCTCCTCCGTGCCTTTGGTCCCGGTTGTTACTGCAGCCGCATTGATACCTAAATATGTTTCTCCCATGTAGGAAGGCCTGTGCCCAGCAGTGGGACGTATATAGGCTGGTCGATGAAAGTCTAAAATTAAAGCGGAATTTGAAATTCTCAACCTTATATAATTTTGATTTACATACACACAACATAAAGAACACTTAAAATCATTACAGAATTAAAAATTAAAAACTTATGCCTTTTAATAAACTAAAATAAACCGAACTTATCAATAAAAAACACCACCTTTACTAGGTGGTAGGCCCATATGTAGGGTCGTCTGGGTAGTATACCACCGCCTTTCTTATTTCAGCCGTGAAACAGTTCGCTGTGTTTCGGATTGAAGGGAAAGGTAGCCAGTGTAATTACTGGGCATGAACGGCATTTCATCTTAGGCCTCAGGATGACAACGCACCTGCAATATCAAGTGTCTTTTCCTTGTTATTGCAGGTGTCTATAGGCGGCGGTAACCGCTTACCACCAGGTGGGCCGTCAGCTTGTTTGACATCTAGTTGTATAAAAAAAACCTAAATCTTGTAATAATAACTAATACTACTACGGCTACTACTCCCTAATTTTGATTCATGTTTATGTTATAATTAGGCGGCGTTAACCGCTTACCACCAGGTGGGCCGCCAGCTTGTTTGTCATCTAGTTGTATAAAAAAAAATAGTTTGCGGGGCTATTAGCCACTTCACGGTACGGTACCGTTGCTCGTTTTATATTATTTTATTTTGTAGTGGATTCTTACTTCATATTTTTTTAATAATAAGTAAGTAATAAACTAAGCAAACCATGACTCGCAAACAAATGTTCATACAAACATCTGCCCCTATCGGAAATCGAACCCGAGTTTATTAGAAATATGCCTGAAATAAATGAATTTAATTTTGATTTTATTTAGTTGTTGAATATTGATTGCTTGATTAAATCAAATACAGTTACTTACTATTGAACACAAACGCCTACGCAATTATTTAATTACATAATTTCCAATATTTTTTTAAAATTATGGCAAACCCACTTAATGATACATGGACCCTATGAATGATATCCACATTATTAACTCCGTTTTTAAGATGTTTTCGCTCCGAAATTTTGCAAGAAAATAGATTGCATCCTTATAATGGACTGACAAGGCTTTGTTTGGTGCAATAGCCGACATAGACGCGGGTGCCGTCGCAGTCGCAGGCGACTACTAGTTGTATTATGTTAAATTTTAATAGTCTAGTGGCTCAGGAAGAAGTTTTAGGGAAGTAAAGAGGCCAAATTATTTATTATGCAAAAAGGTGTAGCAAAATTATAGCCGTAATGGATATACAGAAAGTTGTAGGCCTTAATTTGAAATGTACATACGACAGCACGGCAACTGTAACAGTTGCACTACGAAAGCCGCCTCTATTACGAACGCAGTACGGACGGTCTCAAGGTCACACTGTTACGCTTGATGTGCTGTCGACGTACGTATAGTATAGTAACGTTGTCATCGATCTTTACATTTCGTCGCCGTAGAGCGAAAAGTCACTAATTAGGTCTAAACTTGTTCTGAGTTCTGAAGGTTTATTAAAGTTTAAGAAAACAAAAAAAAAATATAACTTAGTTTTGGTACGGCTAATTTTATGGTTTCTCAGCTTAGAAAATAGAGAGGCGCATAATGTAACATTATTACTTTTAATGAATTACATATAATTACTTAGATAATACAAAAATTACAAACAAAGAAATTTAGTAGCTCTTTTCTTTGTCGTACTTCCAGAACTTGGAATTCTTTGCCAGCACACTGTTCCCTCCTTCCTATAACATTGGTTCCTTCAAACAGAGGCGTGAAAAAGCACCTTTCGGGCCGGCATGGTGGAGGCGGCTAGAGCAGTGTCTGAACTGCACTAGCTGTCTTCGCATATGGACTCTTCTTACCGCTTCACATCAGGTGGTGTAGAGTTATTTGTCGTGCTTTGTATAAAAAAAAAATACAAACTTATTTATTTTTCACTCTCTAATCCTGTAACTACCAACATTTTTAGTTAAATAGAGTTAAGTAGTAATTTTTCACTTATGCCAGGACCACTTTAAAAAATAATATCTCGAGTTAGTTAAAATACGACTAATCAATTTTTTTATCATTAATTATTAAATTATTTTAAAACAAAAAAAACAAGACTAGTCATTATAGAATTCATAGTCATTAAAAAACTAATCAAGTTATTTTAGTTAATTTCGCCCTGGATTTTAAGTTCCAGTTTTGATTAATTTTCTTAGGGGAAAAGTAACCAACCCGGCTTAGGTACAGATTTGTAGTTCCACGGGACAATGATAAAATGCTAGCAAAATTAATTTTTGACTAATGTGATGTAGTCCAAATATATGTAATTAGTGATTTTCTGCACTATCTAAAATTAAAACTATGATACGTGAAGACATCCGTAAGGTTGAAATCCGTGGAAAAATTTGGAGATTTTGATGACAAATTCGGCCACGATTTGTATTTATAAATTAGAATGAATTCACCGGCGTTTATAAAAGGCGATATATCGAAACGTTACTTCGGTTGTGAGAATGATAGAGACAGAGATATGTTCATATGAGTGACTCAGCGCGAGGAAAGAAGACAAAAATCGAACGCGAGCACAAATCGCGAGTGTGACGTAAGCGTAAATACACAAATTATTTTATTAAAAATTAAAAGCAAAAAGCCTTTTTAAAAAAAGCTTTAATTTAAATGCTCTAAAAAGAAGAAAATAAAAATTTCCTTTAAAATTTTAACTATAAACTATTAACCTCATTAAACACAATGTATATGATCATAAAAGCTTGACGCGAGGTTTTCGTAAGTCCTACCTACCTATAAGTATTTAATTAAACTGATTTAAAAAAAATAAACTTAGCAGATTAAGTTACTCCATTAAATAGGTACTAGTTTATTTACACAAGTAAATCGCGCGACAAGCTTTAGCTTTAGAAGGGGCGTATGCTCTTGGAGCCAGCGGTGTAGTGACGTCAAAAGGTGCTTCGTGCGACATTTTTGTAGAGTAGAGTAGTAGTACAAACGAACACATCGCAAACCAAATAGGGAGGGAGTCTGTTGCCCGAAATTTTTAAAATGCGAGAAGATGAAGCACCGAGGTCATTTTAGTGGTTAAGGTGCTGCCACACTGCTGTTAAAAAATGTTTACAAACATTTTCTAACACTAATACATTTACTAACAAATGTTAGGAATGGTTACATTCTGTTAGGAATTGTTACATTCTGTTAGGAATTGTCAAATGTTTCAAGTGCTCCTACACTGATAGAAAATGTTTACAAACATTTATAACATTTGAAATTATTTAACAACATTTGGCCTGGATTATATGTTTACAAACAAATGATAACAAATGTTTTATTTTGTTACAATTTCTTAATTTTTGATTTTAACATCGCAGGTTCGATTCCTGCCTCAGGACGTGAAATTTTTCTAGTTTTATTCTATTTTAATTACTGAGTAATTTTTCAAACATTTATAATAATGTTAAAATCAAAAATTAAGAATATTTGAAAGCACTGCCCCAACTTAACCGAATCGTCGGTATTTGTAAAAATACTCGTTTCGGATGTTGAAATAGAATATTTCGACATTGTAGGGTGGACGTTAGCTCATAAACGCAAAATACAAGATAGACTAGAAGAATTTCACAGGGATATCCCAAGTCCTGGGTGGCTCAGTGGTCAGAGCAGTCGCCCGGATTGCGAAAGGTCGCGGGTTCGATTCCTGCCTCAGGACGTGAAATTTTTCTAGTTTTATTCTATTTTGTTACAATTTGTTAACTAGTTTAGAAATGTTTACTAACATTATCTAACATGAAAACATTTTCTAACATTGTGATCGTATGTTTCTTAACAAATGTTTACTAACGTTTGTAAACATTTTTAAACAGCAGTGTGGCAGCACCTTTAGTCTCGACCTATACCATCTTTGGTCGAGGAGCCCCACATACCCCTGCACCTCTCTCTCCCCGTGGTATCCGATGCAGGGCAGGCATGAATGCCCTTTTTCCCGCAAAAAATTGAGTCTTGGAGCCGGTCTTAATAAAAATGTAAGCTATCGTTACATTTTTGAAATATAATTTTCTCCGGTGATAGTAGGTACTAAGCTGTATACACTAACTCTAGGAAAAGTTTTTTGCTTATTAGGAGCCCTTTTTTTTAAAGTTGGAGAAAGCTTATAAAGCTGCCCGGATGCGAGTGGGGCTGTCCTTATGTTATGTGGGACTCTCCAAAACTAGTCTTGGGCATATCCACTAAAAAAGGCTTTGACAGGGTAGGTACTTATTGCAATCGCTGTCACGCGCCAAAGGCTGAGAGCCTTTGTCCGCTTCTGGGCCCACTAGGCGCATAAAGGAGTCCTGCGACGGGGCTCGTCTGATACTCTCAGGCAAGGAGTTCCTGAGAATAATGGCACTGATAGAAGGACTTAGCATAAAAGTCAGAAGAATGAGAGGGAAATTTGTGGGAAGAACGCAGGTCAGGGTAAGGATTACAGATTATGAAAAGAATGGTTTTTACCTACTTCAGATCTATAGGTCTGGGGTTCCCGCGGGGGCAGTAATTTTTTGCTTGTTTTGGTTGGTGGTAGGGCTTATCTAACTCCGCATGACTAGCTACCACCATCTACCAAGTCTACCGCCATAACAACAATGTTAACAGCATAGTGTTCCAGCAGTTGAAGGTGGTCAGTACTTCTGTGGCTGAGGAATCCGGGTGTAGCTCGCTTCCATCTTTGGCCTTATATTATGTTCTAATTATGAAGGTCAAGTTAAGAGTAAAAAAAATATGCTGAGGTTATTAAGTATTTAATCCACAAGATGGACCGACGATCTGGTGAGGGTCACGGGAACCCGATAGGTAGATGTGGACAGCTCAGGACCGATCCGTTTGGAGATCCAAAGGAGAGGCCTATGCCCAGCAGTGGGCGTCTCTCGGCTGATATGATGATGATGATGAATAATCATCCACGGACACTTGGAAAATTTTCTGTGTGTTAAGTAGTTGCTGCGTAAACTAATAGTGGCTGTGAGTTGACATTGATGTCATTTCCTAGTAAGCTAAGTTTGTATTTAATAAGTTAGTAGAAAATTGTAATACGATTAAGAAGTGCAAATATGAGAATCTGCGAGCACTGGCGGTTCACGTCATTACTTTGATGAGTTAGTTTAATTAGTAAGTCATCTAAAAACCCCAGTTATTTTTTAACATTTGGGTTATTTTACGTTTATTTATCTTTGGTATCCTAGAATAGAATTATGTTTGTTAGGTATGTTTGTCATCTGAATTCAATATTCATAATGTAAGATTAAAACTTTTCAATGAAATGTACAGTTACTTGCAAAAAGATATATACACTTTTGACATCTGTGTGCCTTAACTATTATTTTTGCAATAAAAGTCGCTGTCAAATGTATACACAACTAAAATAAATAAAAATAAAACTTTATTGCAACAATTTTGGTTTAAATCGTAGCTGTTATAAAAATACATAAGTCTCACAATTTACCCCTATAGGCATAAAATGTTTTATGCTGCCAATCAACGAAATGAAATAATCTTCATATCAAATAATTCCCACAAATTATAGAAACATTGATCTACCAGAATCTCTCTCAAATACATAAATAATAGGAACTAAAAAGCCTAATACTCGTTGAACATTGAACTAATATTTAGGGATTCCAAATGCAAGCTTGTCATTTGGCTTAGAAAATACCTGTATTTGAAATAGCTGATGTATAAAATTTTTAAAATAATACTTAGAACCACCAAAAAGGAAAAAAATAATAAAAAAATTATATATATATATTTTTAAACTTAAGATATTTATTGAAGTCAAATAATGTCACGAACAATTTTGCTCAAAATTAAATACTTGTGGTGAATAATGTATTTATTTCGATAAGGAATAATTTCTTGTTTACAAAAACACCTTCGCAGATTGTACATTATTTTAGAACAAATTTGATTACCTAAAATGGGTCTAGTCTAGAGAGTCAATTTCAAAGAATCGACATATGCTGTCGCGGACTTTTTTTTAGAACTTTTAAAGGAGAACAATTCCTGCATACATGATTTATAAGTAACTTTAACCGTTTACGCAGCGCACGCAACGAAATATCTGAAAATAATTATTTTTTCCCCGTTTTTGCAAAACTTTTAATTAATGCTCAGCTTCTATTGGTGTTACCGTGATGTTATATAGCCTATATAATACCTCGATAATTGGACTATCCAACACAAAAAGAATTTTTCAATTTGAATCAGTAGTTCCTGAGATTAGCGCGTTCAACCTAACAAACAAACAAACTCTTCAGCTTTATAATATTTTGAAGTTGGTGCTAAGCTGTATATAGAAACAATAGAAAGTGTAGCACATCTCCAAAAAACACTTTTTACCTAGGTACCTAATGAATTTTAAGTATTTATTTTTTCCTTTATAGTGTTTTGAAGTTGGTTTTTATTTTTATTAAAAATATTTTTCACAATTTTGTGATTGATTTCCAAGGGCAATGCCAGATGTGACCGTGGACCAACCTGGTAGCATGCTAATGGAAATTAAAAGTAACAATAAAGCAGAAATCCGCAATTTCGCTCACATTGATGACTTAATTATTCCAGTTATTTTGAGTTTAAAACCAAATTAGTGAATAAATTTTGAAAAAAAATCAGTAGGAGAACCTATCTAAAAGTTTCAATAAAAAGAATGATTCCAAATCGGTTTATAAATGACGGATTTCTGAGGTAACAAACATACAAAACAACATACAGCCTAGCCGCCTACTTTTTTTTTTTTTTTTATAAAACTAGATGACAAACAAGCTGACGGCCCACCTGATGGTAAGTGGTTACCGCCGCCTATAGACACCTGCAATAACAAGGAAAAATCACTTGATATTGCAGGTGCGTTGTCATCCTGAGGCCTAAGATGAAATGCCGTCATGCCCAGTAATTACACTGGCTACCTTTCCCTTCAATCCGAAACACAGCGAACTGTTTCACGGCTGAAATAAGAAAGGCGGTGGTATCTGTTTTCATAGTACAAATGCAGTTTGTAGCACACTGATCGTATTAACATATTATATTATCAGAAAATAATTAGACATAATTATGAGTGATAGATTAATACGGAAATATCTGGAAGGTAACATTTCAATATTTTCCTTTTCATGGCCAAACACTACCGAATACCGAGAGAGGTGAGAAATTTTAACAGAACACGCAAGATTATTGGCTCAAAAAATGGTTTCAGGCTCTATTGGTGAAGAAACCGGTGTCTCAGAAGTTCAGAAACTAAACACATATTTGAGTGGTACATGTGTCCTGGAAATGTACCATTAAAATATGTGTTTACTTTTAGGCAAAGTATGTAAGTGTGTGGTACTTTATGAGTGCTGTCCACAGGTAGAGAGAGTAACTGGCTCCTACTCTACCATTTCGAGTAATCTTTTCTAGTGCGCACTGCCAGGGAGTGGAATGCTCTGCCGGCCTTGGGGTTCCCTACCTCATATAACCTGGATTTGCACTAAATACCTACGACATTAGAATGCGACCGACCAGCCCCCTTATTCTTAACTGTCGGAAAATATTCGAATTTCGGAAAGTCTATACCTGTCACTTTTTATCGTGGTGCGTCAAAGCGAGACGGCATGTGACTTTTCGAAACGAATCCGTGATCCGACAATTGAGAATAAGGGGGCAGCTGGCCAAGTGGTCTCAGTACCAGTACCCCTAACGATGTTGACAAACGGATCTAGTTTTTTAACGTTATCGTTATATCGTAACGTTTGAATGATAAATTTTGGTCACTGCCCTGCGGTGCAAGCATTGCGTAGAGCAGACGCGCCGTTAACAATTCAGTTTGAAATATAATTACTTTTGTGATGGCAATAAATAAATATGAACATTAAAGTTCACAACCCCGATAGCTAATGTAGTTACAAAACTTGGTAATGCTCCCGGATTTGATTGAGTATATATTTGACGCATAAAAATTTTGACAAACAATCAACAAAGATCATTTAATCATTTAGAAATAATCAAAACAAAACAACAAAAAACTGCCCCCCGCGCATCTTGTTGATACCATTTTACGCCATACGTCATACGTTTGTTATGTGCTGACTCAAAAAATTGTTATCTACTTGCTTAATTTTAGTTAGGAATACGTATGTTCGTTTTAAGCCCCCGACGAAAAAAGAGGGCTGTTATAAGTTTGAGTTTGACGTGTCTGTCTGTGTATCCATGTGTCTGTGTATCTGTGTGTCTGGCTGTAGTAGTAGCTCCATCGTAGCTCCTAAACGAATGGACCGATTTTGATTTGTTTTTTTTGTTTGGAAGCTGACGTGACTAGGATGGTTTTTAGTTATAATTTATAAAGATCAGTTCAGGCGTATGATGGCTATCAGCTCATTTTCTACATGATAAAAGGGTTTTACTAACTTTCACAGATCCGATTGATTTGAAATTTGGTGTACTGTTACTTCGGTGACATTCCCATGATATAGTAACCTCGAGCTGATCCTATACCATCAAAAAGTCTGCGGGATACTTAATACTTTTGAAACTTACGGCAGATATAGCGTGTTTGGGCTTTTAAGAATAGTCTCGATGAGATGGTGTTAGATAGATGATTTATGAGGCCGGGGGTTACTTTACATTTTTATTTTTTTTCACTGGCTTAGAATGTTAACGACATTTGTCTCTTTTTATCAGTAGATAAATCTAAAGTATCAGTAGATAGATCTAAAGTATTAGATAGACTGCGACAAAAATCGCAAAGAGTCTTAACGTTAAGCTAAGAGTCATATCGTTTTAGTGAATTTTCTTTGGAAAAAGGATCTTCGTATGTAGGTGTGTGGTATTTAAAGGGTGCTGTCCACAGGTAGTGATAGTTGCTGGCTACTCTACCATTTGGAGTAATCTTTAATAATGCGCACGACCAAGGAGTGGAATGCTCTGCCATCTTCAATGTTCCCTACCGCATTTATCTTCCTGCAAAGCTGGATTAAATACGCACTTTCTGGGTAAGCTTGCTACATTTTCGATCTCCTTCTAACTTCTCTCGGAGCAAGAGTGGGATGAAAAGTGAACCATTTATAATAAATAAAAAAACTACTAGTTTTAGTTCGTACTCTCCTATACCAATGGTGTCTACATTAGTATAGTTAGTACTCTACAGTGCTACTGTGCCGTGTACTCTACCACTGCTACTCTACCAGTTCAGGACTCTACCAGTGTTAGTAAGTAGCGCCTACATTAGTAAGGCAGGGCCTCGATCGCGCTAATTTTTATTGTATTTACACCATTTAGTATTATTTTTCGGAACATACGTTGATATCTATGATTATAATATTACATATTTATTAAATTCAAATAACATCAGTTAATAAAATAAAAACTTTCTAAATTGAGTAATATATCGATCGGTTTTTGACAGCACCTGATACAAAGACGTTACTATGGCAACCATAAAGGAACGTATTTTCCGCTGTCGGACGTACGTTTTGATTTATGTAGTTAGAACCTAAGCAACTTTTCATAAAACGTCAAAAATTTTTGTTGGACAGCGGAAAATAGGTTCTCATAGATGGTTGCCATAGTAACGTCTTTGTATCTAGGTGCTGTCGAAAACCGATCGATATATATTTACTCAATTTAGGGCCGATTTTTCAATCCCCTGATAAAACTACAGATAGTTACCTAAGGAATAAAGTTATTACACTGTTTATTCGTCCGATAAGTGACTGTCAATTTTTCAATCAACATTTATCCTAAGAATAACTATCTGACCGTTTAGGTCTTCCATAATAACACCAGCTTCAGGTAGTTGAGACAAATGTATAGAGGACACTAATGTTAGAGCGGCACAGACAATTTCTTTGTTTGCTGTTAACTTCACATCTATTGTCAAAAACAAGCAAGCATCTGACATCTTATTTCAGAACTTGATGTATGTATGAATCTATCATACATACATCAAGTTCTGTGGTATTTTATTTGAAACTTAACATGTAAGTGCAATTTACAGCTGATATCAATCAAGAAACCTTAGCTCATCTAAGCTTCCTCATGGAAATGAAAAAATTGACAGAATTCAATTTTTTTCTCAAAGATGTAATTGCAGCAGTACCTAATTTTTTTTATAATACGACATGAAGTGGAATTATTAATACCGCCAAACTATATAGGACCAGTGATATAGAAACTCATAGGGCAAAGAATCAGTGATTGGCAGCTGTAGCATGGGAAGAATACAGTGGTTTCAGAAACCAAATTAAATATGTATTTTTTGTGATTTCATTACTTACATAATTTATCTTTTACAAAAGTTTGCAAATATTGCACCGATTCTTTAGTAAGTCTGAATCTACGGCGGAATTCTACTGTATACCATTTTACATGTGATTTATAACATGTTTTGTTATGAAGTATTTGACTCACCCAGAAAGCACAAGCATAATTTATCTATAGAATAAGCGGTTATCTGGCCGTCGAAGGGACAGATAGATTTATTCTTAAGTTAAGTGAATTATTCGTCGAATAAAGTCTATCTGACGCTTGAAAAACCCACTTTTTTGCTATCTATCGAATAAACCCTATCTGACTGTTTATCTGAGCATTGAAAAATCGGCCCTTAGAAAAATTTTATTTTATTAATTTATGTAATTTGAACTTAATAAATATGTAATATAATTATAATCAAAACATGTGCACGTAAATTTATTCTTAAGTTAAGTGAATTATTCGTCGAATAAAGTCTATCTGACGCTTGAAAAACCCACTTTTTTGCTATCTATCGAATAAACCATAACTGACTGTTTATCTGAGCATTGAAAAATCGGCCCTTAGAAAAATTTTATTTTATTAATTTATGTAATTTGAACTTAATAAATATGTAATATAATTATAATCAAAACATGTGCACGTAAATATATTCCATAACATCTTGTAATACCATGTTTTCAGTGAATAAATGATTATCTTATCTTATCTTATCTTATCTTAAAGAAATCAACATATGCTTCGAAAAAACAGCTAATTGGTAACAGTGTTACTAACTCTACGATGGTGCCATTTTTTTTTAATAAAATCACTTTACCGGACTTGCGGTTAGTTAGATGTTACATTATTAATTAACCTGCGGTTAGTCAGATGTTACATTATTATTTTTAACTATTTAAACCCGACATTTCGATTATTTTACAGCGATCGTGTTCGCGGAAAGACAAAAATGCCTACAGTGTTCGCGAGAATATGAGCAATAAGTATTTGGATTTTTTTATACAACTAGATGAAAAGCAAGCTGACAGACCACCTGGTGGTAAGTGGCTACCAGCGTCTCTAGCTAGACACCTGGACCTGCAATATTTTAAGAACCCCTTTTTATGAGTAGTATGAGAGGTAGCGGTAGGTACCTACTCTTAACTCGGATTTATTTATAGCGACCGACAGATTGCAGCGAAATAAAGTACTTTGTATTGCTGTGTTCATGTAGTGAGTGAGGTAGTTAAAACTCATAGGGACTTGATAAAACCATAATGCGTCCTCTGGATTTTTAAAGGTGTGCAACCAATGCTACGGTAACCGCTTACCACCAGGAGGCTCGTATGTTTGTTTCCCACACTTGTAAGAAATGTTAAACACCTTAGCCTTTTGTCCTTTACGCTCGGCGTACACACAATAGAAAATCTGTATAGTATAATGTGGCTTCACAGATTTATCCAATCGTTACTCCCTACATTATGGTGCCCTATTTGTCATAGATCCCTCCACATCCTGCGTCTTTTGTCTCGTAACTGTCATTGGCAGTTAAGAACGAATGAATCAGAGGTTGTGAGTGGCGCGTAGCGTAGTGCTTAATGCTAGGACGAACGATTTAAGCCATGCGGTTCGATTCGCAAGGACTATATATAAATTGGCAGTCGGCTGTTGCACAAGCAGTCCGCGCTGTAGCCTTTGACAGGCATATTGAATTTAAAAAAAAACAATTGTCATCATCGCGGGTGCGCGGGAAAACTGTTTTGTGATCGAACCTTTTTGTTTGTGTTTGTGTTTTGCAATCTGTGGAGTACTCAAACTTTTTAAAAGTGTGAGTACATTTTTTTCTCTTATTATTTTATTAGAATACAATCAAAAGAGGTTCTCTACGTATATTTTTTTTAATAACAATTTACAATAGTTGTAAGAAGAATTAGCTATGTATATTAGAAGTAACCAATACAAAGCGTGGCTCAAAATAAAACAATAAATAATTCCCTCTATCTTTTTAAATAATTCATAAAGTATGCAGGGTTCTCCCTAAAATAATTTACGACTTTTAATAATTATGTATAATAACAAACTTATATAAGTTTTTGGGATAGGTTATAGAGTCGTGCATATTTGATAAATTAACAATATTTGACTGGTTGTAACAAAATTTTTTTTTAAACCTCACTTTGTGTTGTGTGTTGATTTTTGATTGACAATTTCTAAAGGAATGGTATTGTTTAAATAATTTTCATAAACGGTATGTGATGACAAAAATAAAATAAATTAAACCATAGTTAAGTTTTAAAAACATAAAAATCCAAAGCGTGAAAATAAAAAGTCATAATATACGAAAATTCAAAAAATTATCCGCCATTTTTTAAAAAACTTTAAAAGTTTCTTGAAGTAAACTAAACGAAAGCATGTTCTATCCCAGAACTTCTAAAACGTCCGAAACTTTTGAAAAAGCTATGCTTTCTTATTTGATATTAATTTGACTATTATTAATTTTGGCTTTTCCTTTTCAAGTGGAATAAAATACTGTACTGTTACTTTATTTCTGTGATGTGTACAAAAAAGTGTTAAATAAATAAAAGAAGACCAATAAACAGTCCTTGTGGATCTTTGATGATTTTTCAGAACTTTTCTTCTTTTCTTGTCGTAACAACGTTATTGAAGAATTTTCAACTATCGAACATTTTAGTTTTTAGCATTCATAAAAAGCCATATACATCTATAAACCTAAGACATTTTATACTGCCTAAAACTAAGTCAATAATAGTAGATTATTAACCAAGGGGATAAAGCAGTGTCTTCTGTCGCGGGTGACGATTTAAATCGCGAGCGTAACGAATGACTCGAGGTTTACTCCCGAGCGTAGCGAGGGTGTTAAAAACTTAAATCACGAGCGAAGCGAGGGATTTAAGACGAGTGCTGAGTGTAGCGAGGGATTTAAGTTCACCCAAGACTAAGACAGCTTCATCACCGAGGAAAATACTCTACTTTTCGTACCATTTGCGAAAAAATTAACACAATAATAATATGAGATAAGCATTTATTAAAAATAATGACAATTAAAAGTAAAAGTTAACATTCGAAACATTTGCATTGGTCCAATTATTGATAGAGAGAGTTACATTTTTGTTTGGTACATTTATCCCCTTGGTTAATAATCTACTAATCCCTTTTTCAAAAAGATGTATAATGTTTTACATACAAACTCAATGGTGTAAACACAGATGTAGTGCAGTATAAATTTCGGTAAGTATTCCAAATTTAAATCACATTCTCCCCCTAGAGGATGAATGAAATTCAGTACAATTTTCTTTCCCTGTTTTTAACAGATTAAAAATGACTATTGTTATGTTCGCTTTTTGTGGCATAGAATGTCACTTTTTTGAGCAAGTGCTACGAAAATTACTTTATTGACTTAGTTTCTTTCAAAGTAAGGGACCGCCGCGCCGTAGAATATGTATGATTGGAATTTCAGTGCTACATTATCTTCAATTCATTATGAAAGGTTGGCGGGTTACTGTGTTACAAGTTACAATGCAGATAGTCAATGGTGGGAATGAATAGAAAAACGCATCTAGCAGTTGGTATATTTCCCTTGTAAAACGTAACGGTTGAAAAAATTATGAGTGCGAATGCGAACATCTGTTCTTCAGTTTGTATTTTTATTTTGTATGTAGTGTGTCGCACGATACTCGTTAGGGTTGTCACGAGCTGGTGTGACAATGCTTTTATTAATTAATTATTAATTAAAGGTGTCAAACTTTCAGAGGTACGTAACTCTCGACTTCTTATTTCGGACTTTTGTAACTGTATATATGTTTCTCCGTAATTTACAGTTAATACAATGTTTTTTTTTTAATTTCCATATAACATTTTTTCGTGAATCCAAAAAAATAATGAAGTGTTTCTTTACACCATGAATTTTATTATAAATGTCTCCGATCCACGTCAGAAAATAAAATTTCGTGCAAAACTTTATATTTCAAAAAACATTAGCTATAAGTAGTTAGAATATTGTTTTTGTTGGAGCGTAAGCGCATATTAGGGTGTGCTGTAACATAATATTATGAAGAGATAGAGTTTGTAAGTTTGTTTATAGGAAGAAATCTCAAGAACTACTGAAACGAACTTTACTAGGTGGTAGACCCATATGTAGGGTCGCCTGGGTAGGTACCACCGCCTTTCTTATTTCAGCCGTGAAACAGTTCGCTGTGTTTCGGATTGAAGGGAAAGGTAGCCAGTGTAATTACTGGGCATGGACGGCATTTCATCTTAGGCCTCAGGATGACAACGCACCTGCAATATCAAGTGCTTTTCCTTGTTATTGCAGGTGTCTATAGGCGGCGGTAACCGCTTACCACCAGGTGGGCCGTCAGCTTGTTTGTCATCTAGTTGTATAAAAAAAAAACGACTTAGACGAAATATTATATGGAAATAGTTTGAGACTCTGGGAAGGAAATAGGATTGTTGACTTTTGGCGCGATAACCAACATCTACGCGGGCGGACCCGTAGGCAATAGCTAGTTATTCATAATTTAATTTGTTTTGTGAGTTTAATTTATTTATGTTACATTTTAATTACCCTAGTTGTCCAAATAAGCACGCAAATCAGTGACTTTATATACGTGTAATAGGGGTCACTTATATGCCTTCTATGGGCCTAGAGAATTAACTATTTTAAGTTTAATTAAATTTAAAATTCAAAGAAACTAGTCGTAGGATAACGACGTGTAATATGATTGATGCTGATTTCTTGACAAACTCTTAAGAAAGTTGATAACAAAATAATACCTTTTTGGAAAGCTTATGAAACCAGGTACTTATTGTAGTACTTTTTACGCGGGACCATCGTACATTTTTTTAAAGTAATTAATTACAGTTTTTAGAAAAAGGATCTGAAAAATTTAAGTGTTTTGCCTTTCAAAAACGTGTATTTCCATAAATATGGTGATTTTAAGCATACTTTTTTTAAAACCATTGGCTAGTTAATGAGCTTACTAAAAATATAAATTGATTGCCCAGAATGAAGTATATTTTATGAAATATATTTTTTTATGTGAAAAGTCGGAAAATTTTGAAAACATCTTAAAACACAACGATAACTTGGTAACAACTCAAGTCACTTTTAACTCATGGTTGGAATTTGTTGCAATTAACCTCTACTATAACTTCTTTAAAGGAATAGGTATATTTTTACTGTCACCCTGTATAGACTACGGCAACCACTTACCACCAGGTGGGCTCTTAGATTAATTTTGTAACACCATTATGGATACCCGTATTCGCAAATCCATAAGTATGATTAATTTGATATACGGCTGTTAAATCATATATACTTTATATTAATTTTTTTAATGAAACTAATCGATATGATATTTAAAAAACCATTATTAAAATAACTAAGGTCACTGTGGAACTATGCAAGGCAGAATGGATATTAATAAAAAAAAAATGTTTTTTTTATTCGCCTTGCGCCATTTAATGATTACATCTTCTAACTTAATTTAAGTAGGAGTTCACGAAACAGATTATGATAATTAGAAATACTTTAACATTAATATTATTATTATAATCATTAAATGGAACAGAATATATCTAAATAAATTACTGGCGGTTCAAATTCTAAGCTGTCTTACCAAACCTTGATGTTGGTTTAATATTGGACTATGACTCGCATTTCTGAATTTCAATCCAATATGTGTTTATAGTCTGATGTACCAGTTTTACTCTATTTATACAATTTGTTTTAAAAAGTCGGTAACAATATTTTTTAAAAGTTTGACACATTTGACACACACAATTTGACACACGAGCAGAGTGTGAAACAATGTTGCTGTATTAGCAACATTGTTTCACACTCTGCTCGTCACAAGTCACAAAAATATAAAATTAAATTTTTTAAGTAACCCCCGGCCTTATTAGTCATCTATCTAACACCATCTCATTGTGACTCTTCATAAGAGCCCAAGCATGCCCAAAACTGCTGTAAGTTTCTCAAGATTTAAGGATCCCGCAGACTTTTTGATGATATAGGACAGTGGTCGGCAAAACTTATTAGCCAAAGAGCCAAATATGAAAATTACAACAATAAAAAAAAATTGGAAGCCAAATCTGCTTGTTTAGTAAACTTTTATTACACTAAATAAGTAGTAGGTACACTAAATAAAACTAAATTTCATACTTAATAAATATTTATTAATGCAAACAATGTGCTTGCATCTCCTTGGAAAGTTTGAGTAAGTCAGTTTTGTATGTTGTTGTTTTTAATTTTAGGCATGATTCCAAGTTCTCATCAAAAAGACATTTTTCTTACCAAGTATTTTTTTAAATGAAAATAGCGCCTTCCGCGGTTATTTGTGCCAGAGTCGCACTTAAGGAGCCAAAGAGCCACATGCGGCTCTGGAGCCGCACTTTGCCGACCACTGGTATAGGATCGGCTCAAGGTCAGTATGTCATGGGAATGTCATCGAAGTGACAGTACACCAAATTTTAAATCAATCGGATCTGTGAAAGTTAGTTAAACCCTTTTATCATGTAGAAAATGAGCTGATAGTCATCAAACGCCTGAACTGATCTTCATAAATTATAGCTAAGAACCATCCTAGTCACGTCAGCTTTCAAACAAAAAAAAAACGAATCAAATCGGTCCATTCGTCACAGACACACAGATACACAAACAGACACGTAAAACTTATAACTCCCCTTTATTTTTAGTCTGGGGTTAAAAATGCGTACCTAAGCTAAGTGTATCGTAAGTATGACAAATCAGCTGTAAACTCTCCTTATAAATTTTGTATTTAATTTGTCACTTTTAAGTTTTTGACAGATACAAAAGTACCTTTTTTAATATGGAATTCTGTAACATCCGCTATATTCTACCAATGTTGTCTATTTTGTATAGTTAGTAGTATATCTATACTCTACCGCGATACTCTAAATTACTCTACCTGTCTAAAGCAGACTTTTATGGGTTTGTTCTACAGAGAACGAAAACGAGTCTAATTTCGTAATATTTTCTACATTCTAGTTGCGAAATTCAGCCTATTATCAAAAACACCACCTCTTATGTTAAGTGTTTAAATGCTAAAGTGGTGGTTTAAAATTAAAGGAGATATATCTCCTTTAGGCTAAAAGAAAAACTAAAACTGCTCATCTTTTTAATTAATAATGGCCAAGAGTTACCACGTTGTGAATAGAAAAAATAGGTTGAAATTGAATAAGTTTTATATTGTATTAAGTATAGGTAATAATAATAGTAAGTATATCAAACTATAGTGTTAGTTTGATATACTTACTTATATCACCTTGGATTACACTAATGATAAGGATTTTTCCTGTTTTTGGTATACATAGTATTGAGAAAACCGCTTATAGCCTCTTTCTTTGTTTAAAAAATGCATTTTCTACTACTTACATTTCATAGCATCTGACGGAAAATATAAAATTAAGGTAAATTTTAATAACACGTATTAATCATATTATGCATGTCCGCGAAATTGGTCATGACATGATTTAAAAACGACATTGAGCGGACAATGTTTCTGATTAAATAAATTTAAACAATTTAATTTCAAGAACTTATACAATAGTTACATAGAGGCATTGCAGTAAGTATGCAAATTTATGATTTTTATATTCAACTGTTTATAAGACTTTGCACTCGTTTTAAAATATCTTTCTCTGCTCACAAATTACGTTTGAATCCGTCATATCGCTGATAAGTATCGAATAATGAAACAATTTAAAATTCTGGATTTCGTGATTTCGTAGCAAATGGGATTTTGAATTTATGAACCCGCGTAAGACTCCCTGGAGCTTGTACACTTCGCATGTAGAGTTACTTAGAACCAATCAGTGTTATAAAGTTAAGTTTTTTTTATACTTAATTAAGTAGGTATGTTAATGTCATTACTTTTCCTCTGTTTTGATTTAAATAAATTCTGCTATTAGAACCAACTTTTCTATTGTTTTACTTTGGTTTATTTTGTTTCGATTTCTCTAGCACATTGTGACATGGTTAACTAACGAAAGTCAGACAAGACAAACAGAGAGACAGACATTATGACGTTGTTATTTAAAACAATATTTTTGAGATAGAGTTTTTTGAAGATTCGAAAGTGCTTCTTGGATAAAGATATTTTTATTTTTCATTTTCATTTCCAATAATATCGCTTACGCGTACATTAATAAAGAATGTTCTATTAGAAACGCACTCAATATTATTTTTTTACCAAAAGGTTTGTTTTCGAGCAGACATTTTAAAATAAAATATCAGTAAAATGTCCTTCGTCCTTCTCGAATGTCCCCGCATTGTAAGTGGTCAATTGTCGCAAAAGCCGAAAAATAATTAGGTTCATCATAAATTAAGCATTCCCGATGAGACGTTCTTATTTAAATTATGGTTGTGCTTTAAAAGACACATCATCATCATTATCATTTCAGCTAAGAGACGCCCACTGCTGGGCATAGGCCTCCCTCAAAGATCTCCATACCGATCGGTTCTGCGCTGTCCGCATCCATCGGCTTCCCGCAATTAAAAAGACACATTGTGCTATTTTAGTCTGGTTATTTACAAGGTAAGAATACGAAAGAGAATGCGGCTCTCACAAGAAAAACCAATTAATCTCATTTCAGCATAAAATTAGAGTTGACATTGTTAAAATAGAATGGTCTTTTACTTATTTACAGTTTTTCTGAAACAATCTCCTTGTAGCTTTTATATAAACTGCTAATAGATATTCTAGCTTCAATATTGATTTTTTTTGTTGTAGTTAAACGTATTCTTTCATAGCACAAATTCTGACAAATCAAAAACCAAAAGATATTTTTTTTTTCAATAAAATAAAATATAAAAAGAACAAATCATTGTTTAGAACCAAGCTTTTCAACTCAAAACACGCTAGTAAAAATAATTATGAATGAAAAGCTTATATTTATCTACTTTCGACGTTGTCAAAGCGTCGAGAATATTCGGCATATATCAAGCTATGCCTTTAACTTTTAAAAAATATGGAGGAATAATACCTACTTTTAATAAAAACAATCTACTTGTTTAAATATTTTAGCAATCGAATGTTCTCACTCAAGTCCGTTATACATTACGACAAAGATTGATCTTATATTTTTGGTCTTTGTTGCACCAATAATGTATTATATGGGAAGAAAATTTTTTTCAAAGCGTCACCATAAATTAAATTAATAAATGTTTAATATTTGAGTTAGGTAGTGTTAATTTTAATGTTACTTTATATTTCATATAAAAGCTGTGCCCGCGACTTCGTTCGCATCCATGGATGTCGGAAATTAACAATATGTCGCAAGTAGGTGGGTAGGTTACATCATTTAATTTGAGTACCTATTTATTTGGTTAAGAATTTAAATAATGTTTTTAAAAACACCTTCGCAATTAATGCATTATTGTAGAACAAATTTGATTGCCAAAAAAATATTATAGTGAGTCAACTTTAAAAGATACCTTTATGCTCTCGCGGACTTTTTTTTAGAACTTTTATGGGAAAATAATTCCTATACTATTACTTACTTACTATTACTTATTTTTGACTAACTTTAACCGTTTACGCAGCGTACGCAACGAGAGCTCTGAAAAGGAATACTTTTTCCCCGTTTTAGCAACATTTTTCATTGATGCTGAGCTCCTATTGGTCGTAGCGTGATATTATAGCAATAAAGCCTATAGATTTCCTCGATAAATGGACTATCCAACAAAAAAAGAATTTTTCAATTTGTAGTTCCTTAGATTAAAGCGTTCAACCAAAGAGACAAGCTTTTGAGCTTTATACATAATGTCTATAGATTATTTAATTATTGTGTGAGTAGGAACAAACAGCCGGTAGGCACGCACAACCTAGTTGAAATGTAATGAATGCGCCTATCTGAGAGCTTTTGACGTTTACAAATCGTTACCATCACGTTAGCTTCCATCTGTCAAAACGTATGACTTTCAACAGCAACTCTGTTGTGTAGTATTGGAAACATTCCTTTAGTAGTCCATATACAATGAACGCGGTCATTGCGTTGGACGTAAAGTACATTCAACCCTTGCACTATCGAGACCAGTTAATCCAGTATTGTCCCAGGTCATTAAGATCAACAACCCTTCTCAAGGCTACGATAGTTAGTCGGGGCTCGCCCGAGTTGCAGTTATGACATTCCCTTCTTTATATGCAAGTCGGACTCTTTTAAATTAGCGTGCGTCGTATACTAGCTGTGAATCTGGAAGTACCTAGGTATGGTCGACCACAGAAGTAGCTGAAAGCTTTAGTACCATGTCACAATAACTATGGCGTTAATATAGTACGGTAGCAACTTTTAAGTGCGAGCGCAATAGTCGGAGTGATAATATGATATAAAACATATAGTTGACTGATATATTTGTAAAGTAGATTTTGTTTAACGTGATAAGGTTAATTAATAATTAAAATAGAATAAAACTAGAAAAATTTCACGTCCTGAGGCAGGAAACAAACAAAACATTTCTCATTCTCTTCATTTTTTTTCAAACATTTATAATAATGTTAAAATCAAAAATTAAGAATAAGGTTAATTAATTTAAATTATTTTAATGTATGACATAAGTTTTGATCTATTTATTTTTCTGATTTTTTAATACTTATGTGAAAATTTGCAATGCCTTGTACAACATATTTAAGACCTTTCCTACTTTTTAATGTACCATGTTGTGCAAATTTTAGTGAATAAATGAATATGAATATGGTACAAAAGTGTTATGCTACTTCTGTGGTCGAATGTACCCAAAATGAACCTGTTTGCGGTGACATGTGATCGCAGTGTGACTCGTTATCAGAAATGTTCAACATCGAGCTTTATTGAGCATCGAGCTTCGAGCTTTCGCCGAGCCGCCATCGATTTTGACGTTTGAGCACAGCGCTGCGAGTAAGCGTATTCACTACAAGTTGTAGTCTATCTACAACTCTACGTCGATCTCTTGGCTGTGTATGTTTGTCGCTGTTTTAGAGATATGACCTGAGTTCAATTGATATTCTTCTTTTTCTTTTTTATTGTGTTAAAATGTACGTATTATAATGATTTTCATTTGGCGAGCGGCTGGCCGAGTGGTATGTACCCCTTATTATACGGGTTCAAATCCCGGTAGGAGCAAATGTTTGTATGATGAGTACGAGCATTTGTTTATGAGTTTAGTTTACGAATCCATGACTTTATATGTTTATTTAGTATATTTCTAATATTAATATACATATTTTTATCATTATTTCTCCGTTATCGAGTGTCCATAACACAAGCTCTTAATGATGCTTACTTTGGGCTAGATAATAGGTGTGAGTGTATGAATATTATTATTATTATTAATGACCTTATTCGATATTTAATTGACTTTTACATTGAAATATAAAAAAATAAACAACTTCTTAGTTCCGGATCACGCCGTGCTCGCCGATGAAACACTAGCGCCGCTAACGGTTGTCAAACAAACGCAAATCAAAGGTATGACAGCGCAGCCTCAACCATGAAATCAAGGCTGCTGACTTTAGAGTATAGCAGAGTACATAATACTATTACTCGCGGAATGATCTGACACTATTACTGCTGTGCTTTGTTATCTTCCTATCGCTGCAAAATCACGGAACAGACCAAGGTATGTTCCCATATTTGTTTTAGCGACGCGCGGACTGAATAAGGGTTCATTTCTGACGTATAGATCAGATCGTAGAAAGAAGTGTCTTCTTTCTGTAAACTGAAGATGCATGTCATCCGAGCATCAATCAGATCTTTAGTTAACACATTCACTGCCAAGGACTTAGTAGAAAAATCCAGTCAGGTGCCACTCTATTATCTTTCGCGAACGCGGCTCTCTCTTAGATGTAATAACCCTCTCTTAGATGTAATAACCGATATATAAAAACAAAGGCAAGTTTTTACGAGTTCAAATTCATGCATATGTGGACGTACGAAACGTCGCGCGTTTATCAGAGGCATCAGCAAGTAATAATACCAAACAAAACATTGGCGACGTACACTCGGATCCGAGTGTGCGGCGCCAGTGGCAGCGCATACCTCCACTCGCATCCGAGTGTTCGGCAGTAAATGTGTTAAGCAGCGCCCGCGCCGGCACATCATCGCGTATTTAGCGAACCGGCTACCTTCACCCTGACCCTCTTCGTCACGCCCTCGTAATAGCTCAAGCGTGAATGACGTACAGAAGACAGCACATCAAGCGTAACAGTTCGACCTTGAGACCGCCTTCACTCCTCGTAATAAAGGCGTTTTTCGTAGTGCATCTGTTACACTCGATGTGTAGTCTTCTGTACATAGCTAATCAATGGAACTTTAACCTTTTCGACATTGAATTTTAGCAGTAATTACGTTTTCCGTATCATTTTAATAATAGATGTTAGCAACTTTGTCTGGTAGGTTGGTCACTGGCCCAGTGCAATGGTTCCTAGGTTCTGATTCTGGCAGAGGCAGATATTTTAACCCAATTATTACTACCCGCACAAAAGGTATATAACCGTTTTTCTTTTTTGAATTTTGAGTGGGTCCATGGATGACAGATGTTCAGTTTGATGGTCTGGTATTCTCGGCTTCAAAAAGAATTTAAAATTCACGTTGCATAGATAGGTGGCATGTTTCTAGACTTGTATAGAAAAAAAGATTTGGGCATTATGTCTCTTATATCAATGCGATAGGGATCAAAATAGTTTATATCTTTTGGTGCTTATTTAGATTCAGAGCGTGCGTTCAGAATCCGGCCCTTAAGCAATCACAATAATGTCTAACTAAGATACAACAGTTTTTCCTATTACTTAACTTGTCGGAAAAGTCAATTAAGTAACTACATAATAATTATAATTAAGCTTAGAGTGTACTGTATTTCCTATACAGATATTATGTCTATATTGACAAGGCACAAGGCAAGCGTCAATAATAAACTGCTATATAAAATTATTACTTTTTAAAAGCTCTCCAGATAACATACCTACGCATAGATATGCATGCAAACGGCAATCCTACCGTTTATGACATCATAATAATATACAAGATGTTACAAAAATTAAAACCGACTTCAAAAAACTGAAAAGGATGAAATAATTAAATTTAAGTAGGTATTCATCCTCTAAAACATATTTTTGGAGTCGGTGCTTTACTTTCTATTGTTTTTGAAAACCACTTAGCACCAACTCCAAAAATAGGTTTTAGGGGATGAATACCTACTTAAATTTAATTATTTCATCCTTTTCAGTTTTTTGAAGTCGGTTTTAATTTTTGTTTAAAATTTTTTTTTCACAATTTTTAGTGATAACTTTCTACGGTCGAAGCTAGATGAGTGACCGACAACTTATATTGTTTCCCACTATCGTATCGTTTCACTAAAAAGTCATTGGAAAAGCAAAAATTCGCAATTTCGTTTATGTAGACGATTTCATAATTTCAGTTTTTTTTTAATTTAAAACCAAAGTACCCAACTGTTTTGGAAAAAAATTTTATGGGACCAAATGGCAGCTATTCCGCATCGAACAAAAAAAGAATCACGTAAATCGGATCAGTAATCTCGGCGTAATCGGTGTACATACATAGAAAAAAAAAAAACATACCGGCTGAATTGAGAACCTCCTCGTTTTTGAAGTCGGTTAAAAAGAAGAAAAAGAAATAAGCGGTTGCATACATTGCGTCGAGTAGGTATTGAACCTTACATAGATCAGTTGATTTCTTTTAGTTATTCCGTAGTTGTCCTCAAAGTAAAAGTTGTTTTTATTGATGGGTAGAATAAGCCCTTATAGTATGACTATTTATTTATCTATTTAAACTTTATTGCACAATAAAACAAAATGTACAAATGGCTGACTTAATGCCTGATTGAATTCTCTACCAGTCGACCAGGGGCTAAGCAGAAAACTCAAAAATCGGTTAAAAAACAAACCAAATTTTTTTAAACCTTGTATAGTCTGTTTATACAGCATGGTGCCGTCAATACGACAATAAATGAAAACATAGGCTATTCGCTGGGTCCGAAGTAGGTGGGGGTAATATAATCTACCGTAGCGCTCATAGTGGCCAAAAGTAGATATAATTTTGGCTCTATTAGGCACTCATACTGTTAAAGATATATCGTGATTGGGCTCATAAGAATAGTCTCAATGGGCTAGTGTTAGATAGATGATTAATGAGGCCGGGGGTTACTTTTTTTTTATAAATATTATTTTATGAAATATCTATAAAATAATGCAGTCAATGTTAAATTATTTTATACAAATGTCATGAAATTATCAAACGAATACGATGTTACACCACCCTGTATGAGATCGGTGGCGTACTGGTTTGAGCGCTGTTTCGATGGGAAAACAAACTCAAAGTAACTTTCACCATGGTGATACCGGATGGACCTTGATCCCATCCGTGATCGACCTTGGTGAGCCGCGACAGCTTTGTTTTCGCGATTTAAATCAGAGCGCTCATCCGAACCATCTAAAACGTTCATTTTACACTTCCGCACTTATATTCAACGCTAAGATATGCTTCTACGAAAACTTTAATTATAACTTGAACAGCCCTAATACGGCAATAATCAGATAAAACGCTTATTACGGAAGTATTTTGTATTTCTTGCTTTATTCTTGTTTGGTTATCAAAAGAAGAATTAAACATGAAAATAAAACTGCCATAAACCTTAATTCCTATTTTTATTCTTCTTTGGATAACCAAACAAGAAAATAAAAATACCTCCATAATAGGCGCTGATACGGCAGGTCGTAATAGGACTGTTTGTTTACGTTACAGCTTAACGTGTCTGTCTGTGTATCTGGGTGTTTATGGGATTGTAGCTCCTAAACGAATGGACCGATTTTGATTTGTTTCTTTTTGTTAAAAAGCTGACATGATTAGGATGGTCCTTAGCTATAATTTTTGGCGACCAGTTCAGGCGTTTGATGACTATCAGCTCATTTCCTACTTGACAAAAGCATCTTACTTACTTTCACAGATCCGATTGATTTAACAGAACCGTTTTCATAATATTCAAAATAAAATAAAGAATATATAGCAAAATAAATTACTCAAAAACAAAGGACAGTATTAGGTTACTTAAAAACGAAATTAGTGGCTCCTGGCACAGAAGGTTTTCTCAAATATTGCAAAACCGAATAACTGTAATGCAATCTTTTTCAAGAATAAGTTGTTTCTCAATTGTAGGCTATTCTTCGAATTTCCGTATCATTAAATACCTGAGTCCACAAACTCAAGGCACGCGTTTCCTATGTAGGTACTTCCTGTTCTCACATTATGACCGACAGTTGACTCTCAAATAAAAGTTTTAATCATTATGCCGCTGTATGCGTTTTTGTTTTTGACTGATACCAGACACCATAGCCAGATTCTGTAAAAACCAAGAACATATTCAAATTAAATTTTACTACGTGGTAGACCCATGTGTAGGATCGTCTGGGTAGGTACCACCGCCTTTCTCATTTCAGCAATAACACAGTTCGCTGTGTTCCAGATTGAAGGGAAAGGAAGTCAGTGTAATTACTGGGCATGGACGGCATTTCATCTTAAGCCTCAAGATGACAACGCACCTGCAATATCAAGTGATTTTCCCTTGTTATTGCAGGTGTCTTTAGGTGGCGGTAACCCGCTTACCACCAGGTGGGCCGTCAGCTTGTTTGTCATCTAGTTGTATAAAAAAAAATACAACCCCTAAACTATTTGACTTAGAGCTTAGGTTTTGACATCAGTTTTTAGGTAATACTTTAGTGCATCTAAAAAGTAAAAAAAAGGTATGTTATTATCAGGCTAGTTTTTTTGGAAAAGATAAAAAAAATTAAAAAAAAATTTAAGGTTTTAATGGGAATTTTTGCTAAACTTTTTAGTGTGAACTTATTGCCTACTTTTGTAGCTGTCGAACGAAACTACACTTTTATGCCTGTAGGACCTCTACATCGGTAGATATAGCAAAATAAATGAACACAACCGCACTAAACTAAAACGGCCGCCATTTCAAAACAGTAGGGGCAAAATGCCTTAATATGGTGGATTTGTCGATAAAATTGATCATATAGCTTCGCGGTGACTGGCTGTTCCTGGCTCCTGCTCCCAACCCAAGTCCCAACAGTGAAATCTGTCTTGAAAAATCAGTTGTGTCTGGTATCTGTGATTGACAGGCTAAAGCTTTTTCAGGAATTAATTGTGTCTTGAATCTGATGCTTGACGGGGGGCTTTTTCAGGGTGAAAACCGGATACCACATATAGCATAGGCGACATACATACAGGATGGTGCCGTCAATATGACAATAAATTAAAACACGGGCTATATTAGTTGATATAAATGGTTTGCCACTTTTCAAAACATCTCATTCGTTTGATAATATTATGACATTTCTATGAAATGTCATAAAATTATCCCCTGTATATTATGTTTCTTTGCTCCCAAGTCCCAACTTATAGCTTTTCAGTGACCTTTGTCGATCGTACTCACCAAAGGAACATAACATTTAATCAAATATTAGGAAACCTATAAAATTCGTACGTCCATCATATTGAAATTCGTTGACTGCATTTAGGCTGTGTTTGCAAAATTGTTCTTTAAAACTTGACTTTATGGTTGCAATTCGTGTACTCATCATCGAGGTGCGGCTGACCCAAATGAGATTTTCCGTTCACTTCCTAAAGATCTCAAGGAGAATATGATTGTAAGAAGTGGTAATAAAATCATACAACTCATAAAGCTGATAAAAGATGCCTGTGCTACACCGATATTAAACACAATTCGTTTTTTGCAACTTATTTTCTTTTAAAATTTTAATCTGTTATTTTTTAAAAATTTACTTCTGCTGTTCACTGTACCTTATGACATTTTACTATTGCACTTACTTATTTATTTATCTAAACGTATTCATAAACGACTCCATTTGGAATAATGTATAAAATATGCAGAGGATGTTTTATTTTATAGTATGTGTATTATTTAAATATTCTACCAATCATATTATTAACTTACAAATATTATGATAAATATTGTTAAAAATACCATTAAATTGTTATTAAAAAAATGTTTTCCTTAACTGAAATTTGATCTTACAGAACTTAAACCGCTATAAAATTATATTAACGAATATATTACGCAACCCAAAAAGACCTATTATATAGCCTAAAGTAAGCATCAGCTTCCAGACACAATTGATTTTGATTGATTGAACACACGAGGATTCATATGATACGGGCATAATTTAAGGAATACGGGTCTCTTAAATTCCAAGTGACTTAGTCGGTGTAAAACGAGCTTTGCCGACTAATTTTCGTCCACGAACATTTCGCCGACAATTCCAAAGGCCATATGCTAAAAATACCACTTGAAATTATTTAATGGAGATTATGGCATTGCTAGAGTTCATGGTTATTTTTTATTACAAAGTAAAGTCGGATATTCTAACTGATATTTTGTAGTGGTGGACTTTGGACACTCCAAATCAGTATATCAGTGGCTTAGACCATATGTGGTCTAAGATCAGTGTTTAGAGAAGCTAAGGAGTGTAAAGCCAGTTGTATCTAAAAATATGCAAGCTGTACAGGGCAGTCAACCTGATGTTGGTACTACAGGCGATATCGGACCATCGGAGGGTCATATTTATGCATGACAATGTTTAAATCATAAAATAATAGGCAAGATAATTACAGACATGTTCTAAAATAAAACTTGTCACAAAAACGTTTGAAAAAAAAATAACTAAAGAACACGCCATGCCAAAAAAACTAACGTTTTTTGGCAGTTTATCCAAAGCATTTTAAAGTTCTCGCGGAATACAGAAACTCGCACACATACATGAATCCTGAAATCAAGAGAGCCAAGAGGATTATTGGCGACGAGAGGTTGATGGAGACTGGGCTTCATAGCTTGGATTAGGGTGATTGCTTGTCGTCTTCTGCAGGTTGCTCTTCGGAGTGTGTTTAGGTTTAGGAGCTTCAGAAGCTTATCCCGCCTAGCTCATTTCACGACAGAACTACAGGACTATTAGACGTTCGGCAAGCTGCTATCCACACCGTCGATGTATCAAACATACCCACTAAGCGCTTTTGAAAGAGTGTTATCAAGATCCTATTTTGATAAGTAAAAAAAAGCCACACTTCTTTTTTGGCAGTCCTGTAACACATCATTATTCTCAATCCTCATCAAGGTAAAGACCAAACCCATTGAACTAAAATGTAGTAATTATAAAGTCAGAACCAGGTAACCGCAATCAATGTCCCCTTACACTTTAACACGTCCGATATCGAATTCGCTGGCATTTCCGTATTTGTTCTCATGAACACAATTAACCTCAAGGTACGGTTATTTTTACTTTGACAATCATTAACACAAAATTAAATGAAAAAAAATAAAAAGACTTCAAAACATTAAAAAGGCTTAATTTTTTTTAAACATATTTTATTCTCCATTTTTATTTCGTGTAGATAGAGCCTAATTGTATCCCTTGCTACATGGATGATACTCCTCATATGTATCTCCCCTATAGGAAGGTCTGTGCCCAGCAGTGGGACGTATAGTATAGGCTGATGAAGATGATAGCCTTAATTGCATGCAACCTTATAGATATTCTTTTGTTAGGTAAACATCGGACTGGTAAGGGTTAAAAGTTAAGACAATTTTTCGCCGTAGTTATTATTTTCATTTGCATTACCTAATATTCTCAAAAGAATCAAAAGTATTTTATTTTAAATAATTATTTAGGAAATAATTCAGGCTAGTAGACATGCGACGTTTTTGTAACGACGTAGAAATAACAAAATTTGAATTTAAAATATTTTTTTGATTTAAATATAAATTACACTCTTATACGTCAACAGCTATTGCTATTGATTCGCAAATATACCCGATGGCCTTTTTCTAAGAACACAATGTATAATAATCTATAGATCAAAAAATTATGTTTAGATACAATGATTTTTTTAAATACTCAATTTTTCAAGGACGAAAAGTACTCAGAGGAGTCTTGGGCCCTATTTTGATTTCATGAAATTTAAAGCTGCATTATTGGATTCTTGAAAAATCAATATTAATAACCAGGAATCAAAGCCAGTGATTTTGAAAAAATGGGAAAGTGCTTTTTTTAACAAAATACTTTTTTATTTTTCTTACATTACTTACCTACCTATTAAACCATAACTGATAAATTATTCATAATGATGGCCTTTATTTTCAATATAAATTTGGATTCTACTTATCAAGGATTGTACTGCATTAAGTTTTCATAAAAATCGGGCCGACACTGCTTTGAATACTTTTCGCTTAACCTCATAGTTTCGGATTTAGCCATTGGAGTGGATGGCTAGATGACAAAGAAGCTGACGGCTCACCTGGTGGTAAGCGGCTGCCGCCGCCTATAGACACCTGCAATAACAAGGAAACATCACTTGATATTGCAGGTGCGTTGTCATCCTGAGGCCTAAGATGAAATGTTGTACATGCCCAGTAATTACACTGGCTACCTTTCCGTTCAATACGAAACACAGCGAACTGTTTCACGGCTGAAATAAGAAAGGCGGTGCTACCTACCCAGACGACCCTACGTACGGGTCTACCACCTAGTAAGCATGTATACAGGATGAATTAGGATTTTTGGTCAAGACGAAAATGTATTACGAAGTGATGGCATGATACTAATGAGGCTAATTTTAGTATCAATGTTCGGTAGCTTGAATACCACCTACGTGCTTCATTAAAATAACTTAATTAATGTTGCAATAATACCATTACCATAATTTATGTCTGATTACATATCTCTGATATAACGCAATGTTAATAGATAAATCCTGTTTTGGAAGAGGTCAGTTCCGTATTTTAGATGTTAAGGCAGGACGCAGTCTTTAACCTTTGTTAAATCTGCGAAATTCCTAAGGACATTCAACTATTCTTGGGTAGGGCACCGGAAATAAAAAAACGTCGAGACAATTTACATATTTAATGCAAAATTGAAGTAGTTTACCAGTTATGCAAGTAATTAGTTGTTTTACCATTACCGTAATTAATAACTTCGAGGTCTTGAAAGAATAAATTCTTTAGGTGATCGATTACCATTTAATTTCCAAATTGAAAATGTGGTTGTGCTACGTATTTATATCTACAGAGTGTGTGTAAGGCGATACCTCGTCGGAACTAGCGACACCACTTGATTTATATTAATTGTGGTGAATATAGAACATAATAAACAAAAACGCTTTAGTGAATGACTAAAGAATGGTATTTTTAATTTTTTGAGATGTGCTCGGTATAAGACATTCCTCTACATGTAACCTATTTTTCATTATTGCCAAAATCAAAAATTAAGAATACTCAATGTATACTTAATAACAATATAATGATTAAACAAACAATGTTGTGTACTGTAGTAGAATTTAAATTGAAATATGGATTTAGAGAGTATCATGGTTTTGGTTCTAAATCTGTATTTTGTTAGTGCACCAAATAAATAAAATTAAATAATAACAAAATAATTAATCTCGTTATAAGTATAGATTGGTTTCAAACTATTCTTCGTACCTACTACGTGGCAAGTTACTATGTTTGGTTTAGCTGCAATCTTCAACTTAACCGGCCCTATGACCTGCTAATTTATGCAAAGACATAAGCACTTAGGTATGTGATTATTTAATAATCAGCAAGAGGTTCATTATTATATTAAGGATTTGTAGTGTTCAGTAGATCTGATTATAGACGTAAACTGTATAAATTATTTTAATAATTAGTGTTGCCGAAATTTCATAAATTCAAGGTATTGGATACGCTTATAGCTATTGAAATAAGATAAAATGCAGTTTTTAGGGGCAATGTGAAGTAGTTTTGTAAATATTTCGCATAATTATTTTAATTATAAGAATATGTGTGCAGACGCTCAGAATTCTCAACTAAATACGATTTTATATGATTTTCATAATTTTGGTACACTAAATTCCAGTTTAAAGGTACGTAATATAACTAAGTTAGGGTTATCTGGAAGCTGGAAGATATCTGTTTAAGAGATAAGCTTATATTAGTAGTATCTATACAAAATACATAAACCAATGGTTTTTATGAATTCCGGCTGGTCGAGCGGTCTGTCTGTACCCCTTGCTATGCAGGCTGCTCGGTCAAGAGGTCCCGGGTTCGAATCCCGGTAGGAGCAAATGTTTGTATGATGAGTACGAGCATTTGTTTACGAGTCATGGATGTTCATATGTTTATTTAGTATATTTCTAATATTTATATACATATTATTATCAATATCCGTTATCTAGTATCCATAACACAAGCTCATAATGATGCTTACTTTGGGCTAAAAAAAATGCAATAAAGGACAATACTACTTATTAAAGAGAGATATAATTAAAAAAAGGAATTGAATAATTATTCTTACAACTAGCTCCTTTGTGCAAAGTAGTATTAAAATCTTTTACATAAGTACTTATTGGTCGCGCAAGTAATGCATCTAAATAAGTACAATCGTCACCTTGAATCTAAAGACGCCTCTCATACAGACTAATGATAAGTCCGAATTAGTAAAATTACGGATTCTACCATCTGGCACCGGAACAACCAATTATTCGAGGCAGCCGTTCGCCCGAGTGTTGCAACCTGCAACCCTGAAGGTTGCCGTGCCTGGAGTATAACGAGTCTGGGTTGCGAAACTGACGGAATTACTACGTGAAGTCGACGTTAACTCACTTTGCATGAATTTGGTTACCAACTTTACATCATAGATTTAATTAAAGGCGACCTTTAAGCTTCTTATGTTTTTTTATCTTATCTTATCTCATCATGGGGCCGTGACTTTGCCACGGTGCACTTCGACCCTTCGGGATCTTTTGTGCCACCCCTGCCTTCACTCCTCCCACGTCCTGAATATAGCTGCCATAAGCTTCACTATATCTTTGGCGTGAAAGAGTCTATAGTCTACTGGCTTTGGATACGCCACTTCCAGAAGACTCATTCGGATCCTCGCCAGGGCATCGCATTGACACAGAAGATGTTCCATCGATTCCTGGCCTTCACCACATGCCCGACAAGGTTGTGCAGGGGAAATTTGCATTTTGTGTAGCATATAATCTGGTTCAATGATGGATCAAAGATGGACTCTGGAACAGGTGCTGTGGTCTATAACAAAGACACTCAAATATACCAAAGCTTCTTATGTTAATAAGTTGTGGAGTTTCTCAAAGGTCCATAAGTTGGTATTATTATATTAAATTACTTGGTACTTGGGGAATTTTTCATATTTAGGTTATACCATAAGTTGGGTCGGAAAGGTCCTCGTACCGGGACACGCAGCGTTGGTAAGCTCCCACAAGGTGGACCGACGATCTGATGAGGGTCGCGGGAAGCCGATGGATGCGGGCAGCACAGGACCGATCGGTTTGGCGATCTCTGGGGGAGGCTAATGCCCAGCAGTAGGCGGCTCTCGGCGGAGATGACGATGATACGTATAAGATCTTATCTTCTAAAATCCATACCTACAAATCTGTCTGTCTTGACTGCTTGACTTATTTAGATGAAATTTTCGAATATTGTATACATCCTGCATGAGAAAGAACATAAGTTGCTTTTTGGCTCGATAACCGATAACCACTGGTGTGTTACTGCGGTGAGTAGGGTCACTATTATCTAATGTTTGACCAGTGTTTTCTGTTTGAATCAGGAGTTCTCGTCTTCTGCGCAGTCAACATACTCTCATGATTCTTACCGGGTAAGCAGCGTGCGAGTAGTGCCCAAGGTGCTATAAAGCGTCTCCATAGGCTACAGTAATCGCCTACCATTAGGCCGACCGTACGCTTGTCCCGCCTGCGCAGACGAGAGATTTTTGTCCGCGGACTTTTTTGTCCGCTAAAATAGATCGCTTACAACTGTATAGAGTAACGCAAACGAGGGATTAAAAGTACTGCGTACAAAAAGTCCCCCGAATAACCGAGGACATGCAGAGAGCGGACCGAATAAAAGTACGGGGGAGTCCCCGAAAAAAATAGAACTCGTGTGCGTTGTGCGCTCTAGAGTGACGTACGTATGCAGGACGATAACCGCACACCGTGTGCATTGAGTTCGCGGTAAATCCGCGGCGTACTTTTTATTAGCGGAGCGTACTTTTTGCTCCGCCGCGGAGAAAAGTCCGTCGTCTGCGCAGGCCATTGTCGTATAAAATAAAGTACTGACTGAGCACCAAAAGAATCTATATGGTCACCAAATCTAGTGCGAAGCCGTCCTACTTTACGCATTCCGGTATGTGGTCGCCATGCTACAACTTTGACGCCCCATCGTCCGTCAGGTCTTTAAATATAGTTAAATTTACATTTAAATGTTTTTGATACGTTTAAACGGCGTCATAATAACAGCGCTTCTGCTGCATTTTGCAAATGTCGTAGAAGCATATGTGATGGCTAAGACAAGGGCCTTTTGGCTTTGCACACATAAATATTATTTTTAAGTAGATCTATTTGTGAGTATTATTATTTAATGTTCTAGATTTAGCGTGCTGTATTGTGCAAGTCAATAAATGTTTTTCTTTCTTTCTTTCAAACGCCTTTTTATTGTAACAATTACAAATAAAGAAAGAAAACGATGTTAAAAAAAACGTTGCTATAAAACGTTAAGACGTATAGGTTAGGTAACGTATAGTTGTAGTGGTAATCGCGGCTGGCCAGAAATCAGGAGACGCGGGTTCGAGTCCTGCCTGGAGCATATATTTTTCATCGTTTTCTTTCTTTATTAGTAGATAAAGAAAGAAAACGATGAAAAATCTATGCTCGCTATGTGACCTGTCCACTGCCACTTGCTAATTCTATGGGCTATGTCAGAGATTTTGGTTCTCTTGCGGATGACCTAATTTCTGATTCGGCATTTTGGTAAGAATTCAGCATTTCTGGTGATCTCTGTAATTTAAAACCGAATTAACTAACCAGAATATACCGTCGAGTTTTAATAGTAATAAAAGACATAATTTTTTATTTGTGTTAAGCACTCGTAAAATAAACTGAGTTTATTACAAGTTGTACCAACGGTAACAAAAAGATAAAGTATTTAGGTAAGTACATAAGCATTTACTGGCAATTGTTAGTAAAACGTCGAAATCTGGGTTCAGTCAAAAAAAATGTCAAAATTATTTAATCATTGAACATTAGAATACATAGGGCCTATGGTAGAGAGGGTTTTCTACGGCGTTATGTTGAGACCAGGGGTCTTTCTCCAGATTTTATAGGGTCTTTGATGCTACTAGCGTCTATAGGTTACAGTAGCCGCTTACCACCAGTCGGACGTGACGCGTGCCACCGTTGTTGTCAAAAGAAGGATTCGATTACCATAAAAATATAATTAATTCGTAATTTTGTTTCTTAGTTGATCTGTGATAAATTAACGAGGTTTCAGGCACTAAGCTGTCTGGAAGAGATTGCTATTTAGCGATATAACCGCCCTTGTATGTAGTAAAGTTTATTATTTTTTTAATTATTTATGAATTCATGTACACACACAATATTCAACAGGTCAAAACCTAGTCCAAGTTTCTACATATTTTTTGTAAGATATCTCTGAGATTTCTGGTGTAGCGGGAAATCCATTTAACAAATCATAATAAAGCATATAATATATCTATAGATTAATAAATAAACCGTATCTGTCTTTAAAATACATACATGTGTCGACCGGTTGGCCGAGTGGTCGGTACCCCAGGCTACTCGGTCAAGAGGTCCCGGGTTCGAATGCCGGTAGGAACAAATGTTTGTATGATGAGTACGAGCATTTATTTGCGAGTCATGGATGTTTATATGTTTATTTAGTATATTTCTAATATTTATATACATATTATTATCATTATTTCTCCGTTATCTAGTATCCATAACACAAGCTCTTAATGATGCTTACTTTGGGCTAGATAATAGGTGTGAGTGTATAAATATTCTTATTATTTATTTTTATTATATTATTATAGCTATCTGTACTGTATACCTATGTAACGCCGCCGCGCTGGTTGATTTTTTTCGTTTTTATTAATTGAGATAAAAACTTCATAAACTTAACTTAAGTATCTTTCCTCTTCCGGCAGTCATGCATAAGTTCATTGATTGAAGATTCGATGCTTTATGATTTAATTATATACTTTTGACTTCCTACTCCCACTGTAGGTAAGCTTATATGATTTTTACGTGAAATATTTTTTAACAATAAAATAAATGTTAAAACGCCTTTAGGAGAATATCCATCCTAGATAACATACATATTCTGGGCTAGGACGTTTTCTTTTTTTTCATGTTTATTAATTTAAAGGAGATGATTCATATCCGCCCACGGTAGTTAATTGTGTTACACTATCTCAAAACATCTAGAGGAGTTGGGCCATAACACCACCACGCTGGCCCAATGCGGGTTGGTGGGTTAAAGCGGTTGCAGTAACAACCGGGACCAACGGCTTAACGTGCCTTCAGAAGCACGGAGGAGCTCAAGATTATAAATTTGATTGACCCATTCCGGGACCGACCATGGCGAAAGTTGCTTTGTTTTCGTGATCGAAACCAGAGCGCTTAAACCACTACGCCACCGAGCCACCCGCCCGCAAGTGATGGCTTTTAGTCGGAAAAAATGAAATACACATTACAGTTCTACACTGGCTCCTCAAACCTCTTGTGTACGGACTAAAAAAATATTTAAACAAAAATTAAAAATGAATCCAAAAAACTGAAAAGGATAAAATAATTAAATTTTAGTAGGTACTCATCCCCTAGGAACATATTTTTGGAGTCGGTGCTTCACTATCTATGGTTTCTGGAAATTACTTAGCACCAACTCCAAAAATATGTTCCTAGGGGATGAGTACCTACTAAAATTTAATTATTATATCCTTTTCAGTTTTTTGGAGTCGGTTTTAGTTTTTGTTTAAATATTTTTTTTTCACAATTTTTAGTGATAACTTTTGAAGGTCAAAGCTAGACGGGTGACCGTGAGCTTAAATTGATTTCTACTATCGTATCATTTCACTAAATAATCATAGGAAAGCAAAAATCCGCAATTTCGCATATGTAGACGACTTCATTTTTCCAGTTTTTTTTATTTAAAAACCAAACTACCCAATGGATTTTCAAAAAAATTTTATGGGACGAAATGGGAACTATTCCGCATCGAACAAAAAAATAATCATCAATATCGGTTCACCCAGTCAAAAATTCTGAGGTAACAAACATAAAAAAAAAAACATACAGACGAATTGATAACCTCCTCCTTTTTTTGAAGTCGGTTAATAAAGTCAATCAGCAAGAGACCGAAGAAAGGAAAATGGCCGTGAAGTCATTTGAAATTACTGAAATGGCAATTTAAAAACATTTAAGTCTTATTGTAACGCACAACTAAAAGGTAACAGAATTAAATAAGCCAAAAGGGTATGGATGGGCTGAGTATCTCTTGACGTTGCTAAAAGTCATTATGTCCCTTATCCCTCTTTTCTTGAAGTATATTATAAGTTATAAGAGATGCAGATTTATTTTACTTATTGAGATATACTATATTTGACAACTGAATTGAAACGTTTGTACGCCTAATAAATGACTCCTATTTACAAAATAATCCGCGAAATTTAAATTTATTCTAATTAATTTATAATTCCAAGAGCAATTTGGAAAACTGTTTATTCTAATACTGTGGCATATTTGATTGATTATACTTATTATCATTACTCATGTTTAATGTAAGATAGTGTATGTAATATTTTCATACAACTGGATGACAAACAAACTGACGACCCAATTAGTGGTAAATGGTTACGTAAAGAGAGTCAACGCAGAGGGAATAATTCACTATAGCCTATACATATACTAGGTACCACCCCATCTTTCTTATTTCAGCCGTGAAACAGTTCACTGTGTTTCGGATTCTCATCTTATCTTATCTTATCATAGGGCCGTGACTTGCCACGATGCACTTCGACCCTTCGGGATCTTTTTTTTTTAAAATAAAAATAAATAAGTTTGTATTTTTTTTTATACAACCACGACAAATGACTCAACACCACCTGATGTGAAGCGGTAAGAAGAGTCCATATGCGAAGACAGCTAGTGCAGTTCAGACACTGCTCTAGCCGCCTCCACCTTGCCGGCCCGAAAGGTGCTTTTTCATGCCTCTTTTGAAGGAACCCATGTTATAGGAAGGAGGGAACACATGTGCTGGCAAAGAATTCCAAGTTCTGGAAGTTCGACAAAGGAAAGAGCTACTAAATTTCTTTGTACGTGATGTTGAGGTGGAGACAGTGAATTGATGACTCCGAAGACCGGCACGTGTGCTCCTGAGTAGGAAGGGGGAAGGTGAGATAAGGTCAAATAGCTCTTCAGAACACTCTCCGTGATATAGCCGATAGAAGGCGCTAAGCGACGCAATGTCTCGACGCAATTGCAGAGGCTCAAGGTTGTTGCTGACCTCTACATCGCCAATGATACGGACAGCACGACGCTGCAATCTGTCCAGGGCATTGAGAAGGTACTTGGCGGAGCCATCCCACAAGTGCGAGCAATATTCCACGCAAGACCGGACCTGAGTTTTATAGAGCAGGCATAATTGGTCAGGCGTGAAAAATCGACGCACCTTGTTCAGGACACCGAGCTTCCGTGAGGCTGTTTTAATCACGGTTTCGATGTAGTTCCTGGAATTTAGATCGCAACATATCTCCATGCCTAGCAAGTTTAGGGAGCCCTGTGCCGAAAGAGTCGTGCCCTGAAGAGGTGGAAGCGGAAGGAACGGCGACTTTTGTGCCACCCCTGCCTTTACTCCTCCCACGTCCTGAATATAGCTGCCATAAGCTTCACTATATCTTTGGCGTGAAAGAGTCTATAGTCTTCTGGCTTTAGGTACGCCACTTCCAGAAGACTCATTCGGATCCTAGCCAGGGCATCGCATTGACACAAAAGATGTTCCATCGATTCCTGGCCTTCACTACATGACCGACAAGGTTGTGCACGGGAAATCTGCATTTTTTGTAGCATGTAGTTGTTGGCAAAATGTCCTGTGAGTGCTCCCGTGAGGAAGCGAGCCTGTGTTCTGCCGTTTGTACAGATGTATTTTACTCCATTCCCCTACCCTCGCCCCCATAAAGGATTTGGAGTGTCTTAGTCGCGGTACCTTTTGCCATTCAATTCTATGCCTATTCTTGACTTCTTCTTTTCTTTTTTTACTTTCTTTACGTGTTTCGGATTACCTGGCTACCTTTATTCCCCTAAAGGTAGCCAGTGTAATTACTAGGCATGGACGGCATTTCATCTTAGGCCTCAGGATGACAACGCACCTGCAATACCAAGTGATCTTTTCCTTGTTATTGCAGGTGTCTTTAGTCTACGGTAACCACTTACCACCAGTCAGCTTGTTTGTCATCTAGTTGTATAAAAAAAATAGCATTGGAATAAGAAAGATGTAAAAAGAATTTGTACGCAAAATGATTATAATCTGTAATATTCTGTGCGGTGAGTAACGTCGCCATAGCTCACTGGTATACCGTACGATACGCGATAGTACGCATTTTATAGGGTTGTCACGAGCTGGAACAGTGCTTCTTGACAAGGAACACAGCCATCCTCTTTAATTTCTGATACTGGTAACAAACTGTGTACTTGTAGGTAGTAATGTTATATAAGTTTGTTTGTTTTTTTAGGTTTTAGGTTAGCGCCATCGATCCCTTTCGGCGTACAATCACACTATGGGGGTTTCTCCAAAAGTGGATATCGTCGTGAAACTTTTGGGCAGGCCTTCGTCCCCAAAAGTTACACGACGATATGGGAAATGATGATGATATAGGTTTGCGAGTAATTACAAAATAAATCTTTCTAAATTATTAAAGTCTAGGTTATCTCTTTTCAAATAAAATATCATCACTGGGCCTAATTCTAGTAACACACTTTAATTCTAAATTTAAGTACAGTATATCTCTTTCTCGGAATAAGTAATAGGAAAAAGATAGCAAGAATCTGTTTAGAGCTATCACTTAAATTTAGATAGATTTCTAAGAAACCATAGACAATTTTAGACGGCATGTACGGAGGTGCCTCCTAAACACTGCATTTTATCACGTTCAATAAGGTCGAAAATTGAACGCACGTTTCTAAATGTCAAATTATATGACAGCCATCCTTTTCGTATTCCTTTTGATAGAAATAAATGCACTGAACTTAAATTTAGAGTTAGCATGTGTTTACCAGAATTAGGGCCATTGTCAATGAAAAGTCTGTTTATTATCAATCAATTGTCTACGCCAAACGTAATGAAGACGTTAAACACACACCGTTCACGCATACTAAACCGCTCAATAAAAAACCAGTTGTTCTTCATTTAAGCACATTCATCGTATTAAGTAATCGAGGTTACTGACCTGGCTAACATGGATAAGGAAAACTATGGAGTAGACTCAGTCGTGTATCTATTGAAGGTGAACTAAAGCTAAATTATTTAATCATCCATTGTAATTCAAATTTAATTGCCTTTTAGCTACTACTTAATAAAAATCGTAAAATTTTAATGTATTTTACTACCTTATCCTTAATAATTAATATTTCTATTGATTTCTATACTCATACCTAATATTTTATAGCTACAATGAGCTATTTCATTAAATTCAACTGATTCTTCGCGTTTTATGAGAAGAGAATTGGTACCTACGTTATTTGACGATAACACAAAATCCATAGTGTTAGTAAAAAATACTTATCTCATAGTACTAGTAGACAGTAACAATGCATTTTTATTATTTATATCATAAAGCAATCAAGTACTTAATAATACCCAGTCATACTTTAAGCTCTAGGCAAAAATCAAATATAGTCAAATTGTGTTCTAGACAGTCCAAGACCAACCCATTGATTTTATTTACCTTATACCTACGTATTTGAATAAATTAGCATATTTTTTGCTCAGAATTCATTGTAACAAATATTTACAATAGACTTTTTTCTTTTTGCTAGTTTTAACTTGATTCTAATAAATATATCAACCAATAACGTGTTAAAACACGTATTAATAAAATAAAATAAAATTTACAAAAGTAAAACTTTTAATCGAATCCAACTCTACAGACTTCACTGTTCAGCTGTCATTCAAGACAAGACAATTAATTTCGTATTGTTTTTTTTGCGTTTGTACCCAAATGGGTCAGGTTCGTTATTTGGCCTACATTTTTTAAGTTAAGGTCTTTTTTAATGTGCACTTTGGAACGGACGGCTGCAAACTCATTGGGCGTGGATTACGTGACCAATGCCAAACAATTATATTACACAAAAAGAACTCGCAATTATTACGTGTTTAGATGCAGTATTTGTTTTGTTTATTAAACCAGCAAAAGTGATTACTTTACTGTCAAAATTCGACGTATTTTGGCATCCTTACTAATATTATAAATGCGAAAGTGAGTTTGTTTGTTATGCTTTCACGCCTAAATCACTGAACCGATTGAGATGACATTTGGCATGGACATACTTTGAGACCCTGCGAAGAACATGGGATACTTTTTGGAGCGATAACTGACATCAACGCGAGCGGAGACACGGGAAAAAACATCTTCATAATCGGTGGCTACTTTTGGACCAAATGTCTATAGAAATGTCAGATTAACTTAAATTAAGTTTTAAGTAGGCATGTTGTAATAGCCCAGCTACAGAAAATTACTATTTCTGATCACATCTTAGATGCTTTTTATATTCATAATATTGATTTTGTTACTTTGTTCTCGACGGTGATTTGAATTAATTGTTTTAACATGCATAATTGCCAAAACAAAGGTAGTGTAGACAAAGGAGGTTTGTTATTTACATTATTTACGCGTATGAAGAGTTTATTTATGAACATAAATACACGCTGCACATAATAATACTGTCGCTCACCATGATAGCCGTCCTCTTAATATTTTATTTAAGGTTGCGACTTGCAATCGTCATTGCTCCTGAAATAAAACTTAATCCCCTGTATTATAAAGCGCGGACTAAACTTGCACATGGGCCCCGATCGCGCTAATTTCCAACGTATTTACAAAGCAAAGCAAATCCAAAAACGTTCCGTTGCGCTAAGCATTTGTTTTCGGAACAATCATTGATGTGTTTGATTATAATTATATTACACTAGCTGTGATGTCGGAAAATAACAACGGTGGGGGAGGAAGGTAGGCTAAGGATTCAAATAATGTTTATAAGACACCTTTGCAATCAATGCATTGATCGCCCTGCCCGCGCCCGCCCGCCTTGAAAATCATAAATGCGTGCATGATATTTTAAATTTAAAACTATGATATCTCAGATGTTCATTGAAATCAAATGATGTCACGAACAATTTTGCTCAAAATTAAATACTTGTGGTGAATAATGTATTTATTTCGATAAGGAATAATATGATGTTTACAAAAACACCTTCGCAGATAGTACATTATTTTAGATCAAATTTGATTACCAAAAATGGTTCTAGAGAGTCAATTTCAAAGAATAGACATAATATGCTGTCGCGGACTTTTTTTTAGAACTTTTAAAGGAGAACAATTCTTGCATATGTGATTTATACGTAACTTAAACCGTTTACATAGCGCACGCAACGGAATCTCTGAAAAAGGAATATTATCCACCGTTTTTGCAACACTTTTAATAAATGCTTAGCTCCTATTGGTGGTAGCGTGATGTTATATAGCCTATATAATACCTAGATAATTGGACTATCCAACACAAAAAGAATTTTTCAATTTGAATCAGTAGTTCCTGAGATTAGCGCATTCAACCAACCAACCAAACAAACAAACAAACTCTTCAGCTTTATAATACCCCCGTATTCATAAAAACAACTGAACTTATAAGAGGCTTATAAAGTATTTTGTTTCTCTCACTCGTATGAGAAAGGAAAAAGATAAAACATATTATAGCAGTGTTTTATCTAAAACAGGTTTATTGAGCGTTAATGAATATGGGAGTAACTCCCATATTCATAAATGCTCAATACTTTGGATCTCAATGCTGTAAAAAAGCGCCATACAAATTGTGCTGAACGGAACATTTTTGGTTCTGCTTTGGTAAATACGTTGTAAATTAGCGCGATCGGGGGCCCTTGACGCTGTCATTTTTGTTTGCTAAAAGAAAGACAGGGAAGAAATCTTACTAGGCTAGCGAAGGATATAAACAAATGCGGTAAAAAGCGATAAATATCTATACCCAACCCGCATTGGGCCAGCGTGGTGGTGTTATGGCCCAAGCTCCTCATGTGTTTCTCCCATGTAGGACGGCCTGTGCCCAGCAGTGGGACGTGTATAGGTTGGTGATGATGATGATGATCAACAGGAAAACTCAAAGGATTCTGGGAACGGTTTTGATAAAAAATATTTAAGTACAAATAGGTAGGTACTTGAGCATCTCGTTCCTCGTAATATACCCTGTCGTTCCTCTAAATCCCTCCTCCTTAAGGTTCCAGTTCATTCTACCTCTCTATACTAGTGGCTCCTTTATTGTTCCTGCTGTTTGACTTTTGGATTCTCTTCCTCATTCTCTGCGTGAATGCACATCTCTGGACGTAATCAGCAGAAGGCTAAAAGAGCATTTCCTAACAACATAAGTTTATTTATATGTAAGTATCAATTGTATATATATTTATATTTTGAATTGTATTTATATTTATTATTTATATAGATTTGTATTTATATTATTTATGTAAATATGTAAAACTTTTTCTTTTATGTTTTTTTTTACACGTATTAGGAACCTCACCTACCTATCAAAATCTCTCTCTGAACTCAAAGGTTTGCTGGTAGTAGAAAACACAGTTCTGTGTACATCATGTTTTATTTTGTAAATTTTGTTTTAAGTTGTTTTGTGTACAATAAAGAATAAATAAATAAATAAATGCTTAAACTTTATTACACAAAAAATGTGTACGTAGTATCAATGTGTGTAATATTATATTATTCTTTAATATTATAAATTTATAATAAATGATACATGACATCCTATTAGAAAAAAAATCCTTTAGCTGCCATCTTCTGTAAGGTGAACTCCATACCACTTACGGTGAGTTTTACTTTCCATCCTCAGTTCCCCAAATAACCCGATATAATACAACTACTGGTCTATACGTACCTTATTTAACATTTAAAGACTTATCTTTCAACTCCTAACCGTTAAGGAGTTGTACCGTCCATCACCAGCTCATCAACATAAGATGACGACTATCAGCAGCAAATACTTTAATAGCTTTAGAAAAAAAACCTTGGGATCCTTCCCTGGGACCCCATCGTCAGATCCTGAAGTAGTGACAACGGGACCACCTCGTCTGGAGTATAGTCCATCGAGTGAAAATATAATTTTAAAAATCGATTCACAATTGACAGAGAAATCGGTGAACATACATACAAAAAAAATACATCCTGTGAAACATGGAACCTCCACCTTTTTTGAAGTCGGTTAAAAATACCTACCGAAGTAATTAAACCCGATATTTACTACCGGCGTAATTGGGAGGTTTCACCTTAGTAGATTTTTTAAATGTTTATTTCTAATTATTATTAATTTATATTTCTTCTTAATATAAGCCACGGAAAGATAGTATCATACGCTGATGATACGGCACTATTATTCTCGGCCAAAACCAGTACGCAATTGTATAAAAATGATACCGTAAACAATTGGCTTCGCTTAAATTTACTAAGAGACTCCGCACATATACAATTTCAAGTTGGCCAACTATCGAACAACTAAATTGTGTGCTTTCATAGGCCGCACCCGTACACTTCGTCGACTTAGTTGGTGGACAGTGTTGCTAGCGCAGTGAAGTCTGCGATAAAATGCGGAAAAACATCGCACTTCTTAACTTAATAAAAAGAAGACGAAAACAGAACAAAACATTTAGTATGCATCCGATATTAAGTGACAGATTAGAGCGTGGGAAACATCATACCTAACATTCTAAACTGAGATGTTACCCAGATAAGTTTTTTAAGGGCTTGCCTTTTTTGGACTTCGTCGATCAGCAGTCGAAGAATTATACAGTCGTGGGGTGGAGCATTAAAAACTAACATCCTTCCTCTCGAACGAGCTCAGAGAGCTGTTTTAAAAGTAGCCCATATCAGACCGTTTGTCTATCCCACAAGCCTGCTATATGAATCCTGTTGCGTATTGACTGTCCGTCAGATATTCCTACTGCACACAATACTAAAAATACACAAGATGCTTCCAATTGATAAGGACTTGAATAATAAAAGACGAAGAGAAATATTATGCACCTTAAACTCTGACTTTAAATTTATATTTACAAACAGATTCTTTAACTTTTTGGGTCCTTTCCTTTATAACAAAGTAAATAGAATTCTTAATATTTATAAGTTAAATTATTATAGCCGTAAAAAAGTATTATATGAGTACTTGAAAAGTCTCACCTACGAACAGACGGAGGAGTTACTTCTCAGACGTACTTATATAGGTATAATCATTTATTTAGATAAGTCTAGTATTAATTTATATTACTAATTATTTAAATTTTATTTCTATTTTATTTTTAATATTGCAGTTTTTCAGTTATCAGCATTTATAGAGTAATTATTTTATTGTATTAAATGTGTAAATAAGCGCTACATCACCTAAGATACAGATTTTTAACCTAGTTTAGGCAACTAAGTTTTCTCGTGGTGTTTTAATTTTTGTAAGATATTTGATTGTATTATTGTTTGTCCTGTTTTTATGAATAAATATTTATTATTATTATTATTTATTTTTTAACCAACCCGCATTGGGCCAGCGTGGTGGTGTTATGGCCCAAACTTCTTCCATTTATGAAGGCCTGTGCCCAGCAGTGGGACGTATATAGGCTTGTAATGATGATGATGATGTGTATTTATCCATTATCTAGTGCCTAATTAGGCTAGAATAATTTAAAAAGAGATGTTCCAAAAATGTATGGTGACCCGGCCAGGTCTTTGTGCACTGTTCTGAAAAATAGGTAAAAATATAGAGAACACTGTTCAATTATCCATTTTCATTTTATTTGCTTTGTTGCATGGTAAAAAACAAGATTTTTTATAGAAAAAACTGTAACACAGCCAAATATTCATCATGGCGCCTATGTCACTTCGGTGACGTTTACTTAGTTGACTTCTATGTCGCCCGCCATATTGCCACATTAAAAATTTAAAACATTTTTTTTTTAATTTTTTCCGTTTTAATTTTTGTTTAAAATTTTTTTTTTACAATTTTTAGTGGTAACTTTCTACGGTCGAAGCTAGATGGGTGACCGTAAACTTATATTGTTTCCTACTATCGTATCGTTTCACTAAAAAATCATTTGAAAAGCAAAAATTCGCAATTTCGTATATGTAGACGACTTAATAATTTAAGTTTTTTTAAATTTAAAACCAAAGGACCCAACTGTTTTTGAAAAAATTTTTATGGGACCAAATGACAGCTATTCCGCATCGAACAAAAAAAGAATCACGTAAATCGGATCAGTAATCTCGGCGTAATCGGTGTACATACATAGAAAAAAAAAACATACCGGCCGGATTGAGAACCTCCTCGTTTTTGAAGTCGGTTAAAAAACGAAGAAATCGACAGAAAATTTCAACTTTTGTACGAACAAACTATGCAAGAAAATGAATTACTTGTATTTTCCCCGCATCCAGCACGCGTGGCACAAGGAACAAGAGAAGCTCGCGAAACGGTTTTGTCTACACCGTAATGTAATTTTTGTCGAGTTAAGGCGCACGGAGGAGCTTCTCGGACAATGATATTGTCATTGGGTACTTCTTGGTACGTTAATATGACCTATTTTTTATACTCTGCGCGACAATGCACTACTATGTAACTAAACATTGTAACTTAATAATTGAAATCTTTTGGAACCGGTGGAACCTTTTTGAACCTATGTTAACAAGTGCAATAAAGAGTATATATATAAATTCAGACAGACAGATAGACAGACAGACAGACAGACAGACTAACAGACACAGACTGTCTGACAGACAGACGGACCGACAGACAGATCGACAGACAGATCGACCGACAGACCAACCGACAGACAGATCGACCGACAGACCGATAGAGATTGACATAATAACATTATTAGCTTACGTAAATCCAGACAAGACAGAGAGCCAAACATTATGACATTGTTAGTTAGTATTATTTTATGTAATAGACATACGGGTTTTTGACGATTCGAAAGTGCTTTTTGGGGTGCCTAATTGATTAAAGATATTTTCATTTCATTTCTCGTGTTCCACGTGGAACCTTGTGTTCCTCGTTTCCTACGCGTGCTGGAGATATTTTATGATTTTTCGAGATAGTGTAGGTGCATATACCACGCCGAATATGAAACATCATCTTTGTTATTCTTTATAGCAGCGTTTAGTCAATAATCCTCAGATTTGGTTTGGATCCGTTTACAAAACCCATCAATTACTTAGGAGCCAACCTGACGTGCACGGAGTCACGGGCGTTGCCAAGTTATCAATTAAAACTAATTAATAGACCATAAAGTCGAGATTATTTCAGAGAACAGTTCGTCTTTATGTATGTCAATTTGTTAAGCTTAATGCCTTCGTGTTCTAGGACGAAACAATCTGACTGACAATTAATTCGGCCCAAATAATACTACAATGAATGAATATTAATTCAAATTCCCGTGTACTTAATGTTTTATTTAATTTCGTTGTAACTTTTGTATCTATTGTTTGTATTGTATATCGTTAGAATCATTATTTATTCAACTTTACGGTAGGTAGTATTTTTATCTTTTGTTCCGCTAATTTGTTATACAGGTGGTGCCGATAATATATCAATAAATTAAAACATGGGCTATATTAATTGATAGAAATGGTTTGCCTCTTTCAAAAATATCTTATTCGTTTGATAATTTCATGACATTTGTATGAAATACTATAACATTGTTTTACCTGTAAAGAATGATTTCATAGAAATGTCATAAAATTATCCAATGAATAAGATGTTTTTGTGGCAAACCATTTCTTTGAACTAATATAGCCCATGTTTTAATTTATTGTCATATTGATGGCACCAACCTGTATATTAACCCCGTTTTTGAAGAATTGAGCATCCCGCAGACTATTTGATGGCATAGGATCAGCTCAAGGTTAGCAGGTCTTAGAAATACCACCAAAGTAACAGTACTTTCCAATCAATTTGATTTGTGAAAGTTAATAGTACCTTTTTGTCAAGTAGAAAATGAGCTGATAGTCATCAAACGCCTGAAAATGTATAGCTAAAACAGTAGATATATCTCTAATATTTTTCTAACTTTTTTTTAATTCTCAACGGGTAGTTCTTGGAATTCATCTTATCTGATGGCGAGTGTGATAAGGTTGAAAATGGAAGTGAGCTACACCCGGATTCCTCAACGAGGAACTAGCTATCTTACCTCCAACTGCCTGAACAGCAATGCTATTATCATGATTGCTATGCCGGCAGACTTAGGTGAGATGGTGGTAGCTCCAGGCAGCCTTAGAGAAAGGCAACCAAATTGAGCAGAGAATTTCTGTCCCCACGGGTAATTGAACCCCGACCTCTAGATTTAAGGTAGGTGGTGTTAACCGCTAAACTAGAGAGGCAGTTGTTATTTTTTAAGTTAAAATAAAAATTAAGAAAATTCCATCGCACTTTGATGATCGACAGATTCTATTTACGAATTTACGAATGGTACTAAAAAGGTACGATGATATCAGATTTGGTACATTTCCTCTATACCATAAGTTGTTTTTGATATTTCATGAGTCATGTATTCAATCCATATCTTAAGGGGTTTTTATAGTCTAAATTAATCAAAACTTTATGTAAAAAATATGTTTATATTGTAATTTTTACAAAAACCTTCCAATCTGATCCTCAGTTAAAACTTATTCTTTTAAAAATATTTTTATGCTGTCATAAATAATTATTACGCGTAATTTAGAAAAAATGGTATATTAGGACTAAAATATTGCATATCTTTTCTGTTACTGATCCAACACTGCTCCATAGATCGAAACTAACTTTAGAATTACTTTTTGGGTAACAAGTTTAGCCCATATTACGTATTAACTGTTTCGTCCCATGAACCAGAGGGGATTTGGTGATTGACAGTTGGGTAGTAACCCTTTTGAATAGTAAAAGCGACCTAGTCTGTGTTAAATACAACACTAGCATTGTCTATAGGACAGAACTATGAGTAGTCTATGGACTGTCTTGTCGGTTACCGGAGAGAGTAAATTAAGGTTAGGTATTGTAATAATTGTTAAAAGGTGTTCTAAGAAATAAAAGAAGATTAAGGATAAAAGGAAGTTTAATTTCAATAGTTATGGGCCCAGACCTACGTTTGGTCTAAAAGGAAGTAAGCATTGCAGTGATTTTTAAGGATTCAAATCTCGCGAGGTCTTTGTAACGTGGCCCGTCAATATGGCGTTTACTAAAGAAAATATCAGAAACATTACCCAGTTTAATGGGAATTGCTTTAACAATTGGGCATTTAGAATAAAAAGCATCTTAACTGAAAATGGTTGTTTGGAAGCAATTTTGTCGGAAAGTTTCAACAGTATAGACGCAAATAAAACATTGGAGGCAAAGGCCCAAGCAATAATAATTTCAGCGGTAGCTGATAGCCATCTAGAATATTTAAGATTAAAAAGTGCATACTTGATGTTTAAAAATTTAGAAGAAAACTTCAAGGAAAAAGGTACAAGATCAAAATTGTTTTTGCGAAGACAATTAAGTGATATGCAATACAATGGAAATAGACCCCTTAAAGAACACCTTGTAGAGATGCAGGAAATATGTACACAGCTAGAGGAGGCAGGCACAGTAATATCTGAAGAAGAAAAAATAAATTATATCCTTTTATCGATGCCAAAATCATTTGAGCCTATAGTGACCGCTTTAGAGACTATAGGAGACTTAAAATTAAATATGGTTAAAGACAGATTGTTAGCTGAAGAGGAAAAGAAAATAAAATATAATGGCACAGAAATGAAATTTGAAAGATTAAATGCATTTAATTGCTACCAGTGTGGAAAACAAGGGCACAAGAAATATCAGTGTAAACAACTAAATACAAATAATTCAAAAGGTAATACAGGACATACATATAATACACGAGGTCATACATATAATAGAGGACGGGGATATATACACAATACAGGTCGAGGACATATGTAGTATACAGGACATGGACAAATACATAACACTGGATTGGGGTATTTGAATACCACAAGAGGACAGTATAATATGAGCCCAGGAAGAGATTATAACTCAGGACGCGGACGTGCTTCTAATCGTGGACAACGCTACCAGGTAACAAGATATACTGAAGATTCAAGTAGTTTCATGTGTGATAGTGATGTGCCAAAGTCAATCAAAAGTGCGCGTATAGAGTTCTGTGTTGATTCGGGGTGTAGTGACCATTTAATAAACTCAAAGGAATATTTCAAAGACTATATAGAATTAAGAAAACCTAGAAATATTGCTGCTGCAAAAGCTGATGTATGTTTGCAAGCCGTAGGAATAGGAAATATGGAAGTTATGAGTAAGGTAGGTGGTAAGCTACATAAATTGTATATAAACAATGTATATTATGTACCTGATTTAAGGAAAAATCTTTTATCTGTATCTAAAATGGAAAATGCTAATCTAAAAGTTATGTTTAATGCAGGAAAAATAAGAATATTTGATAATGATAAATTAATTATAATAGGTAATAATACAGGTACATTATACATGGTTTATTTTGAAAATAATATTAATGAGTGTAATTATTCTAATCAATCTGATTTTTCTTTGTGGCATAAAAGATTTGGCCATTTGGGCACCAATAATTTAAAATTATTAATTCGTGAAAACATGGTTGATGGTTTGCCAAATCTGAAAAATAAAGTGATCAATAATGAACTATGTGAGCCATGTGTATTGGGCAAACACACTAGACTGCCATTTAACAAAAAGGGTTATAGGGCTAATCAACCCCTACAAATTGTACATACAGATGTCTGTGGGCCAATATCTCCTGTGACTTGGGATGGTTATAACTACTTTGTAACATTTATAGATGATTATACACACTTTTCAATGGTATTTTTAATTAAAAACAAAAGTGAAGTTTTCAAAAGGTTTGAACATTATTACAACTTAGTAACAAAACATTTTAACTTAAATTTATTAAAATTAAAAATGGATAATGGGGGTGAGTATATTTCAAGGGAATTTAGGGATTTTTGTAGCAATAATGGAATAGTAATGCACCATACAGTACCTTACAATCCAGAAATGAACGGGGTAGCAGAAAGATTAAACAGGACATTAATGGATAAAGCTAGAACTTTGTTAATAGATTCAGGAATGAAAAAGGAATTCTGGGGAGAAGCAATATTGTTTACATGTTATGTAACCAATAGAAGTCCAGTTTCAGGAAGAAATAAAACTCCTAGTGAATTATGGTATGGGGAAAAATAGGGAATGCAAACCGGTTTAACCGAAAACCGAAAAACCGGTTTTTTCTCGATTTTATTTCTCATTTAAAAAACCGGTTTCTTTTATTAACACCGGTTTTTTCGGTTTTTTTGATGGAGTAGAATTTTGCTTATAAGAGTTAAAAAGATATGTTTCATATTCCGCCAGGTATATGTACAGGTGTACGAACTAACAAACAAGTCTTCATTAAACATAACTAATAGACTTGATATCTAAAATGTATTGTTATAATTAAATGTTATAACAACAAATTAAATCGTTTTTTTCCTTAATGTAACTCCCAACTTAACCGAACACCATCATTAAAACCATAAATAATTTACAATAATTATAGTTTACATAAGCGTTATTTTTAATATTTTTATGCTATGGCAACACTGTTGAAGAAAAAGACGCCATCTTGACGGACGGACGCTGTAGCCATCATAGAGGAAAATGGTAGCCATTTCGTTCGCGTCGGTCGTAGTCGTACTTACGTCGTTCTTCTGTGGTGTAGGTGTATGTACTGTCGCGGTCAAAAGTCCAGTGACAGTCCCACAAAACTATAGCGAAACACTTGTTAGAGACTTACGTCGTTCTACAATTGAAAACGTTTGACTTACACAGTTAAACCTCGTTTAGAGACAAGCGCAAAGAATATGAATCTTAAATTCGACCCTCTTATAATGACTCTTGTAGCTCATCGCCTAATGACTCAGTCTTCATGCTGTGTGTCCACGGTTCGAGTCTTATTACTAATATATATAAATGAAAATATATTATGAATATATATTTTTCTTTTTATTGTATATTTTTTAACCACTGACGTGAATCCAGTACTTAAATAATTGTTATTTCGTCAACTTAATATTTTAAAACCATCTTTTCTATACTTTCCGCTTGTTTGTTATCTAATTGTATAAAAAAAACTTTAAGACGATATTTTTACTATTTTTCAACCCACTCTCGGGTTAAGAAAATAAAAAGTATCGTCAAGATTTATTGATTAATCTATTTGATACTCTTTGCTGTTATTGAAAATTTAAAGTTTATACATAGTTAAAGACTGCAAAATGTTTCTGTTCAACTGTTAGTTAATGTAGCAAATTATTTATTTACTTATAATTATGTATTGTTGCTTCTTTATATTTTTACTGTATTGATAAATTATCTATATTTTCTTGTGATTGGATTATAAGACTTAAATTTAAAATAAATGATGCCAAGAGCCCTTAAAATTTGTTTATTTTTGTTTTTATTAAAATTAAAAAAATATGCCAAAAAACCGGATTTTCCGGTTAACCGGTTTTTTTGAAAAAATCCGAAAATAAAAACCGGTTTTTAAAACAGTCCGGTTTTGCATTCGCTAGGGAAAAACCAAATGTATCACATTTAAGAGTATTTGGATCTATAGCTTACAATCATGTACCAAGTCAATTGAGAACAAAAATGGATAACAAAGGTAAGAAAATGATAATGATTGGTTATAATATAGGAGGTTACAAATTATTTGATGAAGAGAAGTATGAGGCAGTTACAGGTAGAAATGTTATTTTTAATGAGAATAAAAATATAGATAAGATAGTGAATATATCGGATTACAATGATGAAGAAAATATTGAAAGTAACGACAAATTAGAAGAAAGTCTTGAACAAGAAAATGAGGAAATAGAAATGGAGTTCACACCAATAAAGGATTTAGAAGGAGAAAAAGGAGAAGAAAAGGAAAGAACAGAAGAGAAAAGAGGGACGGAAGAAAAAGGAAGAGGAAATAAAGAAGGCAAGAGAAGGGTATATAAACCGAAATGGCAAGAAGATTATTATATGGACTTTAATAGTGATGATGAAGCTTTATTCGCTTTACTGAGTAGTCACCATAGAGATGTACCTATGACATATGATGATATAAATGAAAGAGAAGACAAGAAGCAATGGTTGAAAGCAGTAGAAGAAGAATTGAAAGTTTTAGAAGAAAGTGAGACATTTGAAGTAGTCCAAGAACCAAGAGATAAGAAAATTTTAGATGGAAAGTGGATATTTACGAGAAAAGAGATGGAAAATAATAAAACTATTTATAAAGCAAGATTAGTAGTTAGGGGATATCAGCAGGAAGAAAATTTTGAAGATGTGTATTCACCAGTTCTACGTTTACAAACACTTAGAACCGTATTGTCAATTGCAGCTAATAGAGATTATGATATTCACCAAATGGACGTCAAAGGAGCCTTTCTTTATGGTGAGATAGGTGAAATAGTATATCTAGAACCACCAGATGGAATGAAGATAATTGAAGGGCATGTATTGAAACTAAAGAAATCTCTTTACGGATTGAAAAAATCACCAAAGTACTGGTATAAAAAATTTAATGACATAATTATGTCTTATGGTTTTGTTCGCTCAAATAACGACTACTGTTTATTTATTAAAGGGGATTTATACTTACTTTTATATGTTGATGATCTCTTAATTTTGGGATCAGATTTGAATGAAATTGAATCAGTTAAAAACTTTTTGAAAGCTACATTTCGTATGAAAGATATGGGCAATAATAATCTTACCTATTTAGGTATTTCAATTAAGAAAAATAAGAATAGTATTTCCATTGATCAGATAAGCTATTTAAAAGATGTACTTAAAACATTTAATATGGATAACTGTAATGGATGTGAAATTCCTATGGATGCTAATTTTAAGATAGATGAAAATTGTGTAATTGACATTTCATTTGAAAAACAATGTAGATCATTAATTGGATCTCTTATGTATGCAACAGTTGGTTCACGGCCAGACTTAGCTGCTTCTGTGTATTATCTTAGTAGGTACCAATGTAAGCCCAGTGCAGACTTGTGGAAAGCACTAAAAAGATTGTTACGCTATGTTAAGTACTCAATTGATTTCTCATTGTTATATTGTAAGAATAATTCTAGTATGCCTCTTTTAGGCTATGCAGATGCTGATTGGGCAAGAACAGATGATAGGAAGTCTACATCTGGTTATCTTTTAAAAGTTTATGATAACACTGTTATGTGGAAATCAAAGAAACAGAATTCAGTTGCATTAAGCACTACTGAAGCTGAATTTGTAGCATTATGTGAATGTATAATGGAAGCTTGTTGGATGTTAAAATTATTATCTGATTTGAAAGTAAAGGTTAGTACTGTAACAATATTAGAAGACAACCAAAGTACAATTAAATCTATTAAAAATCCTGAACAGAAACGTTTGAAGCATGTTGACATAAAATACAATTTTATAAAGCAAAAGGTTGAAGATAATATTGTATCAGTTGAGTATATAAACACTAAACAGCAATTAGCTGACATTTTAACCAAGCCTCTAAATAAAAATTGTTTCAATTATATTATTAAGGAATTAGGAATAGTTTCTACTAGACATGCTAGCGTTGAGGAAGAGTGTTAAATACAACACTAGCATTGTCTATAGGACAGAACTATGAGTAGTCTATGGACTGTCTTGTCGGTTACCGGAGAGAGTAAATTAAGGTTAGGTATTGTAATAATTGTTAAAAGGTGTTCTAAGAAATAAAAGAAGATTAAGGATAAAAGGAAGTTTAATTTCAATAGTCTGATGTGCTGTCACTTTATTTTATCCATTATAGCATATTGGATATTTGGTCCCGACTCCCATACAGTATCCGAAGCTTGGGATTTTTTCAAAAGAGGTCTGGTATGTCACGGTAAAAACTCCTTGGCTAAGGTTATAATATGATTCTGGCTGCACTTGCTGTCTTTGACTTATTGATTTTACTCACTGCTGATCACCAAGGGCTGTGGAATCAATTGGGGTGCTTTGCATATGAAACATGTCCTTTTTTTATTCATTCCTCCTCCTCATTCCTTCATCAAAAATATTAAAAATATTTTATAAATTCTGATGCTTACAGGTTATAGGACATATTTACATAATAGGTATGTACTAAGCAGAACCAAATTCCTCGAATTCCTAAAGCAGATTCATCCAATCACAACTCTAGGAACAGAGACAGATTTTATCTAATTACACTTTCAACTGTTTTGTTTGTATGGTAAAACAAGTCGTTGAATCCGTTGTCATTATTGTAGGATGCGCTTCTAGGTGTCTGATGAGTGTTGAGGTGATTGATAATCTTGATACTGGCGATTATCCATAGACGTTGACATTGAGCGTGTTTATACAATCAATATTATTATGCAACTGCAGCAATGATACCAGCCCCCTTATTCTCAACTGTCGGAAAGAATTCGAATTTCGGAAATTCTATACCTGTCACTTTTTATCGCGCTGCGTCAAAACGAGACGGGATGTGACTTTTCGAATCGAATCCGTGATCCGACAGTTGAGAATAAGGGGGCAGTACCTAGGTATCTCCAGAACATTTGTCCGAAGTCGCAATGTCATTCGACATTTTGTCTCACGAGTCACGAGTTTCTTTGCCAATTACACAGCAAAGAAACAAGCCGATAGTCATCAAAGGGCTGCGAAACGACATGTTACACCGTCAGAATAACAATTGACTGCTGTACAGGCCGCACGCAGGTGCTTACTCATGTAAGATGAGGGAAGATGGGATAAAGTCAAAAATCTTTACCTCGAGCGCTCTTCATGATACAGGGCGCTGAGCAAAGCCATCTATCGACTCTTAAAACTGTCCGTGACCTTAATGACACGAAAACCACGTTGTGGCTGCAATCTGTCCAGTCCATGCACCGCCTCCGCCTCCTCCATGGTCCGCCTGACTTTGTCGTGGCGTGAAATATGGACGCACCTTCAAAATCACCTTGAATCTACAGGTTTAGGACAACGAGCTTCCACGATTCTATTTTGGTCACGACTTTGGTGATCGATTCGATCAATGACCTACTTTTTCTACTTGTAATAAGCGCAGTTTTACCAATGAAAGTGTTACTATATTTAACTGTAAAGTACACGTAGAAATTATCATAAATACCTAAGGGATATCTTTATTTCTATGATTTGAGGGGATATCAAAACTTACATTAAAGGACGCAAAAACTCTTTACCTTAGCATGTTTAGGTACTGTAATACGGAAATGTAAAAAATACAGGTTGTAAGTATTTCACGTTTGTTTGTTGTGATGTCATTGGGTCTGCTTCTTGCATCATAAGTATTTGCTTTTATTCAGATATCAAATGATAATTTATTTAATTTATTAGTTAGGTAGTTATGCATGCGAAATTGAAGTAGGTAATTTTTATAACTGTTAGTTAACTGAGAAACATACATGACTATTTTTACACATAATCGAGTGTACAACGACCGCCACCGCCTTTATTACTAAAGAAGTAAGGACAATCTCCAAGTCAAACTGTTAAGCTTAATATGCTTTCAAGTACCTACATAAGCAGAAGAATACATTGTAAGTATGTACAGTACGTATGTACGTACGTACGTACATATATATGACGACCACGTACCGGAATGCGCAAAGTAAGACAGCCTGCCACTAGATGGACAGACGACGTGGTCAGGGTCGCGGGGGCCGCTGGATGCAGGCTGCGCAGAACCATTTCATTTGGAAATCGATTGGAGAGACCTTTGTTCAGCAGAGGACATCATAGACTGGTATGATGATGATGATGATGTACAAAACAGTCTATATAAAGCATATTTAATTCTCAACTACGGTGCCGAAACATAAACGCTCACTAAGCATAAAATTAAACATTTAGAATTAATTTTTAGTAGCCACCGGGCCCGATAATCATCTATCTAACACCTTTTTTTATAAACAAAGCACGACAAATAACTCAACACCACCTGATGTGAAGCGGTAAAAAGAGTCCAAATGCGAAGACAGCTAGTGCAGTTCAGACACTAGACCTTCTTATTGATACTATTCTTATGAGCACAAACACGTTATATCTGCTGTAAGTTTCTGAGAATTGAGCATCCCACAGACTATTTGATGCTTCAGCATCATCTCAAGGTTAGCATGTCTTTAATTGAAATACCACCGAAGTAACAATACACCAATTTCAATTCAATTGGATCTGTGAAAGTTAGTAAAACCCTTGGTCAGACAGACCTTCATAAATTATAACGAAGAACCATCTCGATCACGCCAGCTTTCAAACAAAAAAACCGAATCAAAATCAGTCTATTCGCTTAGGAGCTACATGCCACATGCAGCAACAGAAAGACACGTCAAACCACTGTTAAACTTATATTATAGCACTCCTCTTTCTGCGCTGGCAGCCAAAAATACGCGAAAATAATATCAAATCCTTCTTCCTCCTCCTTTTACCTCTCTCGTGGCCTTGCTATACTAAACCTACACCCCGGGCACCTGCTTGTTTACTATCCATATGTATCAAAATCGTTTAACCCCTTTGATGCTGACCGTACCTACTTCACCGTTTTTCAAGTGCTAAGGGACCAATCCAGTTACCAGGCCTAAGTGAAGTTATTTCCTTCAACGCAATCGTTGGATTCGAACTGTAATTGACAATAATAGGGCTCCAATTTGTACAATAGGTCAAATTGTTCAGCTAACTAGGGTATGATTATGTCCTGAGTCAACTGGACTTGAATGAATTCGACGGTATTACGAAGGAAAAAGATTTAAAGGACAGGGAAGTTAAGGTTTAGAATGTTTTCAAAGTTTTTATAAAGGATAATAATATTTATAAAAGTTATATGATTTTTTTTCTAACGTGTTTAAGGATAAAACGAAAATTATGTCAAATTCCCATGTCGTACCCATTCTTGTGAAGGTTAGAAGCTCTACCCTGGAAGTTGTTGAGGAATATGTTTATATGGCACAAGAAGTCCACTTTGGTAAGTCCGACTTCCAGAAAGAGGTTAATCGACGGATCTAACTCAGCTGGGCAGCGTTCAGGAAGCTTCGCAGCATATTCTCGGCCTAACTACCGCAGTGTCTCAAGACGAAAGTCTTTAATTCGTGTGTGATGATTTACGGAACTGAGACGTGACCGCTTACAATAGGCCTCATAAGAAGGCTTAATGTCACTCAAAGGGAAATGGAGAGAGCTTTCTCTGAACGAATCAGAAATTATGATATCCGCAGGAGAACTAAGGTCGCCGACATAGCCCAAAGAATTGCAAACCTCAAGTAGGAGTGGGCTGGCCACATTGCAAGGAGGACTGACGGCCATTGGGGCGAAAAGGTCCTCGAGTGGCGGACGCGTGCCGGGAGACGCAGCGTTGGCAGGCCCCCCACAAGGTAGACCGACGATCTGGTGAGGGTCGCGGCAAGCCGATGCGGGCAGCGTAGGACCGATCGACTTGGAGATCCCTGGGGAGACTAAGGCCCAGGATTGGGCGTCTCTCGGTTGACATGATGACAACGATGATGAAATAAATGAATATAAAAAAAACTTAGTTACGCATAGTTTATGACTTATTATGATACAAGCATAATAATGCAAAGAATTTGAACAAAAATATATTATGTGACAGAAAAGGCTCATTGGGTGATGCGCTGGAGCATCCTTGGACGCGACGACAACAACGCCATTCTAGATGCTGAAATAACTGAGGATGCAGTATAATGAATAGGCGTTACGCATTACCTGAAGGTTTACTTCAGGTTGAAAATGTAAAGGTCTATCTTTTCTTTCACGACTTTATTCGTTTGATAAACTTAAAAACTTCTACCATTACGTTAGTCAACAACTCATATTATACTTACGCATACAGGAAGAAATAATTTAAATGATACGCGGTGTCGCAGTTCGCAGGATTTGCTCCGATGGCTCGCAGAGATATTATTAGTGATCTGGAAAATGTGCAAGTCGATAAACATACTTATAAAATTATACTTTTCACAAACAGGCAAATTATTTTTGGAGGTGATTAAGCTAAGTTCACGTTAACAGTGGAAGGAAATGTAATTAAACTCTACGGACATGACGCGTAAGTTCGAACTATCAATTTTATCTTTATGAAGATGGCTTCATTTTACTAGCAAAAAATTGTGAAAAAAAAGTTTTGAAGCAAAAATAAAAACCGACTTCAAAATACATAAAATAATTAAATTTAAGATACGTATCCCCTAGAAACATATTTTTTGGAGTCGGTGGTTTCGTTGGTTTTTCCAAAAAATATGTTTCTAGCGGATAAGTACCTACTCTCAAAAAATCTCGGCGTAATCGGTGTACATACATAGAAAAAAAACACACCTACCGAATTGAGAACCTCCTCGTTTTTGAAGTCGATTAGTAGATGTAAATGGTTCGCCAAATAAAAACTCACAAACATTTGGCAAATTAAACTGTTTAGTACCATTGAAGATAAATAAGTATAAGAAAATGTAAGTAATAGTAATCCTGCTACGCACTAAATTTTCATTCGAGATTATTCGTCAAAATAAAATGATTATCCAATTTAAATAAATCGATTTAAATAACAGCACCGACACTTCCACCTGATTCCGCTGTTTTAGCGCTGTGCAGTGTGCATAGAACTTTGTGTTTGGTACCTACGTAGTCAATAAGGTCGTGTCTTATTGACACGACCCTATTGACTACGTAGGTTCTGGTTTATCTGTATTAAATTAACTAGTTCTTAGCGCCATTAGTTCAGGAAACATTTCTTCAACATTAATCACGACACGGCAGTATGAGAAGCACTCTTTGGAGCCGTTACACATAACACCAACATATTTAAAATCGGAGCTCAAATTTTACAATGCTTTTGTACCATTAAAATCTGCGATTGGAGCTCTCAGAGAAATGTTGTATTAGGATATGCAGGGAGTCCTAATCAAAGTGCTCTAAGGCCTGTGAGCATTAGAGCCCTCAGCGTAGTACGAGCTCATATTTTTAAAGACCAAAAATGTAGGTGGAAACATGACAGTGTAAGGTACAGGTAGGTAGGTACTCCTAGCATAACAACCAGATTTTTTTTTTTTTTTTTTTTATACGGCCCACCTGGTGGTAAGCTGTTACCGCCGCCTATAGACACCTGAAATAACAAGGAAAAGCACTTGATATTGCAGGTGCGTTGTCATCCTGAGGCCTAAGATGAAATGCCGTCCATGCCCAGTAATTACACTGGCTACCTTTCCCTTCAATCCGAAACACAGCGAACTGCTTCACGGCTGAAATAAGAAAGGCGGTGGTACCTACCCAGGCGACCCTACATATGGGTCTACCACCTAGTAAAAGTAAATATAGAACAAGTTTTAGTTTCTGTTCTAACATCCAAAATGTAAACCAATACGGATCTTAACATCATAAGCTATGATAAAATCATATAACAATAACCACAAAACAGTAAGAAAAGATCTATAGATCCCACCAAAAACAGTACATGTTAAAATTTGGAAGTCTCGCAACGCAGTTTATAAACTACAAAAAAGTTTTGAGATGTAATTTTAAACCAATTCCGTTATATTTTAGTCCGTTAAAAAATCGAGTTCTATTTCAACCGACATGTTGTCTATTTTAAAAGTTACCGTATCAATATCAGATATTTTTAGTTATTTAATTTAAAATATGATGCCCCCAGAGAAGTTTATAATTATAATAGCTGAGAGACAGCTATAGCGGCCATTTTTATCAGGCGTCTTGCTTAATTAAAAAACACATCCTATACACAACCCACTACTGGGCATAGACCATATTGGTAAAACATAACTATAAAGAGGGCTCATCAGGTCCAGTACGGTAGTGCACGAAAATACCTCGATAGTTGCCATCATTCATCATCATCATTTCAGCCGAGAGACGCCCACTGCTGGGCATAGGCCTCCCCCAAAGAACTCGAGACCGATCGGTTCTGCTCTGTTCGCATCCATCGGCTTCCCGCGACCCTCACCAGATCGTCGGTCCACCTTGTGGGAGGCCTACCAACGCTGCGTCTCCCGGTACGCGGCGGCCACTCGAGTATAGTTGCCAACTGGGAACAAAATAAAAGTTCAAAAAGATTCTCACTTACTAGTACATAATATTCTTCTGTTTGTGTTGCAGTGAGGATGGGTTCTTTGCCGCGCTTCTCTGTGGTGACAGGGGCCCAGTCGGCAGTGCCGGAGGCTCCTTTGCCAGATCATCTCACACACCTCGCCACCAGTGACAGAACTGCTCTGGTCTTTGCAGGTATGGTGGTTTTGCTTTATTGATGGTAAATTAATCACAAAACGTGTTTTATATTCGTAACAATAAAAATATGTCTTCTCTGGGTTTAATAGACACCGTGACAGTAGAAGATCGTGAAAGGTTGCGGTATATCTGTCGCCGCCATTGAATTAAATTCGCCGCTTAATTGGATGCCAAGCCCATTGATTTAACGCCGGCATCCAATCAAATGCCTAAATAATTGAACTAGACTCACTCAACGTTTAACAACATGGCCTATTAAAAGTCTGCTCAATTAGATGCCTAGGCGAATCGTCTTGAACTAAAGAGTTTTGGTGTGATGGGTGAATTCAAGGTTGTTTTTAAATGACCACATATTACCATAACGATTTTGGTTATAAGTGGTCATAAAAAAACCTTGAATCTACCAACCACTCAAACATTCACACAAAAGCTCTTCAATTTAAGGGACAGCCCAGGCGTCCCATTGAATAACTAATGTAACCAGATGGCTGACATAGCGTTCAGCTGTCTCGTCAAACGTTGCGCTCGATGACTTGGCTAGTTGTCGGCGTTTAATTAATGGCCTAGGCGTCCAGACGAGTGGCTAATTTACTTTACCCAGACGGCTGCGGCATATCTATTATTTTTAGGACCTTAAACAAAAACAAAACATCTTTCGCCATGATCGATCCCGGGATGGGTCATTCAAAAATTTGTAATCTAGTTTCGGTTTTTACTGAATCTGCATTGGCCCAGCGCGAGCGTGGTGGGGTTATGGCTTAATCTCATCATGTGTTTCTCCCATGTAGGAAGGCCTATGCCCAACAGCAGGACGTAATAAGCTTGTGATGTTTAAAGTATAATGTTCCTTAGCATCATTATTCCATAATCTTTATGAACATTATGTTTTAATAGACGCCGTTATATTGTCCATAGACATAATAACAGATCCTAGATTGTCTAGCTAGATGGCGTCCACAAGCATCTTGTAAATTACAATCCGAAGGCTATCTTAATGTTGGTAACAAAATGTAGACATAATTATATTTATAATCATTTCACAATCAAAGCTTTATTGAGTTATAAAACGCAACCATTAAGGGATTTATAATTAAAAAAGACAATAATAATGACGTTAATAAACTAGCAGGGAATTTTGTAATTTTCTGTTTGTTTATTTAAAAAAATATAATTTTATGAAAAAATATCAATAAAATATCAATTAGGATAAAGCCTTATCCTGCAGTGGACGTCTTTGGGCTGAAATGATTACGATGATGCAATTTTAAACACACCAATCGTAGTTAAAGTCCCTATCGGACCTTAATGTCATGCATAAAATATGTTAAAACTACAGCCATTATTACTTACTAATTTATATTTTCTATAACTCCAGATGAGACTCGCAACGTTCGCGTCAGTTATGCTGAAATGGAGGCACAGACCAACGCTCTTGCTAGAGCAATAGCAACCAGAGCCAGAGCCACTGGCGTCAATAGGGACGGAGACTACGTCATAGCTGTTTGCATGCAGCCGACACATAAGTGAGTTGTTTTGGATACCCGTTACCAACTATTTGGGGCTGGGGCTGGAGTGCTTAGATAGAGTTTCAGACTGGACATATCGCTGCTTCTTCTTTTATCGATAGGACTATTATATCTGTATCTGCCAACTAATACATCTCCCATATCCCCCTCCTACCATTAGGCTACAGTTTCACTCAACTCTAGTTGTGACCTAGTTGTAGCTTCAATAAAATTGACACAACAATCCGCAACATGTCTTCTTCTATCATTCGAGTGCATAATAACTAGTTACATTAACATTATTAACAATGTCAATACATAATTTTCATATAACTTACTTTTACTTCTTTATCTTTTCTTTTTCTTTCTTTTCTTTATTTTTCTTGACATTTTTTACACTCATATCTTCGTCACACGTTTGTGAACCTGTAGTATGTACTGGTGTACATACTATGTAGTTGAACTGTTCAATCAAGAGTTCAATCTGTGTTTTTCAGTACAATCATGACGTTGCTGGCAACCTGGAAGGCTGGGGCGGCTTATGTTCCTTTAGAACCCAGCTTCCCTCAAGCTAGAATATCTCACATTCTAAAAGATGCTGAACCAGCATTAGTCATCTATGATGATACTGGTAAGTTTAACATTCCGTTTGTCCGTGCGCAGTAAGTACGATACGACACACCTAATGGTAAGCGGCTACCGTACCTACATGATTACAGGGCTACCAACTCTGTAACCCCATGCTTCATTCCACAACCTAAGCTTACGTGAGAGTAAGTTTCTTTGAAACCATACAGTACGCGACCACTTTGGTACCAATTTGTGAGGATGGACTCAGATGGTGAAATTTTAACGTTACCTAATTATGAGAATTCTTTCATCAAGGTAACTTGCCAAGTTTATCAAATTCCTAGGATTTGTTAAGCCTGCTTATTGTTTATTATAGATTTATAGGTGCATTTCTAGAGTCCGTGCTTGTGTACGATATTAAATACAACGTAATTTTAATATAGCACAAAAATGATTGAGTAATCTATATTCTTTCAGCAAATCCCTCCATGTTTGCTGGGAATGGTGTTCCATTCATATCATTCGAAGAGCTGGCGATGGAAGCTAGCAGCTTATCAGCCGAGGCACCTGGTGATATGGAGATACTCGCTCTATTAGGGACTGAATCCATCGCTATTGTGCTATATACATCTGGAAGTACTGGGATTCCTAAAGGTAAAATATTTCAGGAAATAAATTATTGGAATTTGAATCAAAATCATTTACGTTATCTATAAGGATTTGCTTATTACAAGAATTTGAATCATTTTGAAGAATTAGATTTTCTAGTTTAAATAAGTCCCGATAGAAAATTATTCACGCAATTCTTCCGTAATGGAAAGCTTAGAATCCGAAGTCAACAATAATATTACTGTTTCCGTCATTCATTTGTTTGCATTCCAGGTGTTCGCCTCCATTATTCAGCTATTTGCAATCGTCTCTGGTGGCAATTCCGTACGTTTCCCTACACCGACACAGAAGTGAACTGCGTTTGGAAAACAGCTCTTACCTTCGTGGACTCAGTTTGTGAGATTTGGGGCCCTCTCCTACATGGTAGGACTCTCATTATTCTGTCTAAAGAGACCACCAGGGATCCACAGAAGTTGGTACGGATTCTGAGCGAAAATCAGGTAATTATTAGTAATTGTTACAACGAAAATCAGGTATACAAAGTTTTAATCACATTTGTACTGTTAGTAATACAGGATTGTGCCGTCAAAAAAATCTTAGCAATTTGATAACTACATGACATTTCTATGAAATAATGTAGCCAATGTTATACTATTTCATAAAAATGTCATGAAATTATCAAATGAATAAGATGTTTTTGAAAGGGGCAAACCATTTCTATGGACTAATATAGCCCATGTTTTAATTTATCGTCGTATTGACGGCACCATCATGTATATTTATGTTGTTTGTATTAACTGAATATAAGCTAAATTAATTTTATTCTATTGGTGATAGAAGACAATAGGTGAATCCAAAATATTTTAAACCATTTAAATCTAAGTATTTGTGTATGTAGGTAATCAATTTGATTTTGAAATGCACTTATATTATAAATTTCAGATACAAAGGTTGGTTTTGGTACCAACTTTGCTCCGTTCAATCCTCATGTATCTCTCTCTGAACTCTTCAGAGCGACCTTTAGAGTGTCTCAAACTCTGGGTCTGCTCCGGCGAGACCCTCAGCAAGGAACTGGCTTTGAAGTTCTTCCAGTATTTTGGAAGTCATAATGGTTATAAATTGGCCAATTTCTATGGCAGCACCGAGGTTATGGGTGATGTGACTTACTACGTATTGGAAAAGAGTGAACAACTTGATTTACATAACACGATCCCGATTGGTGAGTACCTACTTGTGTAAATTAAAGTTTTTGTTTTAAGTTAAGTAATTTTCGGTTGACTTTTCAAGAGGTGTTGTAAAACTCTCACAAGACCAACACTAGGCTATCACAATGTTAGAATTCGCATACCACCATTCAGACAAATCAAATCAAATCAAATTGTTTAATGCTCCATAATGTACATACAGATGGTAAAATATTATAGTAGGTTTAAGGTAACAATTATGGGCCTTGTAAGGCATTGCAAACATTTTATAAATACATTGTGATGACGCTGTTTAACTCTAATTACATTATTTTTCTCTTTATAAGTAGTTACTACAGCTATTTGTATGAATATTTCACATATATATATATTATATTTAACTTAGGTGAAAAGTCTATTAATTTTGCAACATAAGAATTTCTTAATATACCAGTCATATTGTTAAACACAACTCAATATTCAACATATCAAACTAAATTTAAAATTTATCATTCAGGTATTCACTTATGCTATAATAACATTTATCTATTAACAACTGTTTTAATATTTTATAAAATATTTTATCGCTTTTTTCTTGTTTTATTACTTCAGGTAGTTTGTTATAAATTTTTATCGACATTCTTATAGACAATTTTTATAGACCTCTGATATATATTAGATTAGGCTAAGCCTGAAAAAGATTAGTTTACTTTGGGCGTTTGATTAAAAAGTTACGTAGGTATTTCTAGGTCTGACTAAATATACATCAGTCAAAGTCCGAAATTAAAATTGATTTCGGGGTTTGCTAGAAAGCGTAGGTCAAATCCAGAAAAAAACAGGTCATATCGAACTTTGATTACAATATCTACTTATAGGCATGACTACATACGTGTTATGAAAAAACAGAGTTAAAGTTTGGATGATGGATTTTTAACTATAAAATTTAATCAGAATTAAAGCTTAACTATAAATATACATATTTGTTTATCATAGGAGCACCTTTAGACAACTGCAGCGTATACCTCCTAGACGACGAGTTGAACCCGGCACGCGAGTCGGAAGCCGGTGAAGTGTGGGTGGCTGGTCGGAACCTCGCCGCTGGTTACGTGGGAACTCGAGCGCCTGACCGCTTCTGTGATAACCCGCATGCACATCATCCAGGTATTTTACTTAGGACCTTTATAAACAGGCAACAGGTTTATTCAGCTCAAAGATATAGTGAGGGTAATGGCTGGCACAAAAGATCCCGAAGGGTCGAGTGCATCGTGGCAAAGTCACGGCCCCAGATAAGAGGCTAATGGCAGAATATTCGGGAAACAGAAAGAGTAATAGCTGGAGAAGCACAAAAGATCTCGAATTGTCGAAGTGCATCGTGACAAAATCACGGCCCTACAATAAAATAAGATAGCTCCTTAATTTCGCCTTTAGATAATCCCAGCGTATGTGGCGGACTGTAACGTGCAAGGATATCACTGGTAAGTTCACATGGGTCTATTCCTCTTTGTAGGATTTAGAAAATTGCATTGAGTTGAAGAGTGCTAGTCAAAATCTTGTCATCGGATAAGTATTGCTAAAGCGGGGGTGAAAATTTTAAGTAATGCATCGCACTATTTTGAAGGGACTGGTTTGGATTTTTAGATGGTTACATTTATGCTGCAACACTTTTCAAACAAAACTCATCTATTACTATGATAAGTGCTCTAAAGTTTGCAACTCTGATAATTGAGAATAAATCAAGCTACAATTACAGTGTCTAAGGACACTGTAATTGTAGCTTGATTTGTTCACGTGTTTTGTTTTTCTTCCAGACTTTAGCCGACTCTACCGCACTGGTGATTTTGGCATCCTCGAAAAAGGTGTGATACTGTACGCTGGTCGCACGGACTCCCAGGTCAAGATCAGAGGACACAGAGTTGATTTACAGGAGATTGATCGAGCTGTCAGCGCTGTGCAGGGGATTGACAAATGTAAGAACTACCCACCATACTAGCTGTGCCCGTGAATTATTAGTGTTATTACGTCAGAAATTGTGACAAGACAGGATATTATTTTCTTTCTCTGAACTATGAATAATAATTTAGTGAAAAAAAAACGATGAAGACACCGATCTAAAGGTTTCATTATTTATGAATGTGTGTAGAAAAGAGACACGAAACTTAAAAAAACGGAATTTAGACCGTTTTAAAATGATGATTACCTATTTTTCTTGATTTTCAGGCTTTTAAAGCATTCTTGTGTAGTAGTTTGAGTGGAATGGAGAGATATATTTTTATTCTATCCATTTACGACTAAGTAGATGATATGGATTTATTTCATTTGTCTTCGTTAACAAAAATGAAACATCTCCAAGTTTAACCAGGCATAACTTTAATAAGGCGGCCGTGTAGTTTATCATTTTAAATTTAAAATTTAGTATCTATTATTTTATATTTTATTATAGTATTCCTTAATATAGTATTAAAGTACATATTTATCTTAGTTTACTGCACCTAAAGATTAAGCAAGCAATGTTGTGTGCAATTATAATTGAAATATGGATTTAACGTGTTTCGTGGTATAAGAAGTATCAGCTTTGTTTCTAATCTGTATTTTGTTATTGTACCAAATAAAATAAAATAAAATAAAAATAAAATCTTCTTGTAATTCTGGCAGGCGTGGTCCTCTGCTACGGCCTGGAGCGCGGCAATCCTGAGATCCTGGCATTCGTCACCACCATCCCGGAGGCACGTCTGGCCGCCCACCACATTGAAGCCAAGCTGAAGAACTCTCTCACGCATTACATGATTCCTCAAGTAAGAGCTCAATTCAAGCTTATTTATATTGAGATAGAATGGAAAACTTTGCCCATGCAAAGGTTCTCCTAGATAGTTATAACTTTTTATTTAACTATATTATTATTTATCAATAGTTTTATTGTATGTACACCAATTACATAGAAAAAAACAACGTGTGCATGAATACACAAGCAAAAGTTAAACCACAAGTATATGCAATACATACATAGTAGGTTGTATTTTTCATACTCTTATTTAGTCATATTACTGATACCTTGTTAACTGCTCCAATTTTCTATCATTATCATACTCGAGTTTGGGCTACGTGTAGTCTGGAAAAGCAACTAATTGGAGTTCTGTCTAAATAAAGTTGACTAGGTAGGTACCGCTTAGCACGAAGTCGTAACTTTTTCATAAGGCAATACTCATAGTACCTACTTATAAAATTAAGAAATTACTTTCAAATGTTACCTGTTCTCAGGTAATCGTCATCGACAACGTCCCATTGCTGGTCAATGGAAAAGTGGACAGACAGGCGTTACTGAAAATGTACGAGAACACAAACAACAACAGTAAGTAAACGTTTAATTAATCTTACGTCGTCGTATGCACACTGCACCCTAAAAAAATATGGCACTAAACTAGTCCTGGTATATTTGGAATTAGCTGTGCCCGCGACTTCGTTCGCGTGGATGTCGGAAAACAACAACTTGAAATTTGATCACCAACAAATGGTTATAGTGAGTCAATTTAAAAAGATTGGTATATGCTGTCGCAGACTTTTTTTAGAACTATTAAAGGAGCACAATTCTTACATACATACTTTCTGTGTAACTTTAGCCGTTTACGCAGCGCACGCAACAAAAAAAGGAATATTTTTTTCCCGTTTCCGCAACATTTTTCATTGATGCTCAGCTGCTATTAGTTGTAGCGTGATGTTATTTAGCCTATTAAATGGACTACCCAACACAAAAAGACTTTTTCAATTTGAATTAGTAGTTCCTGAGATTAACGCGTTCAACCAAACAAACAAACTCTTCAGCTTCATAATATTAGTATACATAGATTACCAACACTAAGCGCAGGGTAATTACCTAAGCAACTTTATTTTTGGCTAAGTGTTACCCTAAATTATGTAGTTCCTTTTTTCAGCTAAAGGTAGTTGAAAGTTCAGGTAACATTGTTTTCAGTGTGTCTGATAAAGTCTGATTAGTGGGCAGCTACTCCACAAATAAGTTGAGCCACTTGACAATAATGATACGAATGCCGACTTTTCGGTTGTTGGATGAAATGAAAGAAAAATATTGAAACGCAAATTACGCGCCAGAAATTAATGGTTTTCTCTAAGTAGGTACAGCCCCCGTAGCTTACCTTAATATGCTCGTAGTTGAAGCATGGCAAACTCCCTGGAGAGTGGACAAAGGTTCGTCTCTATCTTAATAGAACAGAAAGCAAAAGTGTGTTTTTGATGCGTTTACATCACTCGCATTCACATCTCACCACTCGTTGGTAGACGTAGGTACCAACGAGTGAGATGTGAATGCAAGTGGTCAATGAGAAGTGAGATACTTAAACGTTGCTATAAAAACGTTGGAAAAAGAAAAGAAAGCGGTGAAGAAATTAGTACGTTATACCTAGTGCTCCGGTGGCGTAGCGGTAATCGCGTCTGGCCGGAAATCAGGAGACGCGGGTTCAAGTCCCGCCTGGAGCATATATTTTTACGTTGTTTTCTTTCTTTATTTGTAATTGTTACAATAAACACCGTTCTTCCTCAGATGACTCCTGCATCCCTCTAGAGATGGACTACACAGGCGTGGAGCCCGATGATATGCAGGCAGCTAAGGACTTATTCGAGACAGTGGGCGAAGTCCTAGGCCGCGCTGTCAGAGGAGCCCTGTCCGTAAGGGTCGGCTTCTACGAACTGGGGGGAAATTCACTCAACTCCATTTATACCATCACGAGGCTGCGCGATAAGGGATATTACATTGGTAAGTTATAAGTAATTAGTGACTGCTGCCGATGTATGACAGATGATTGACACAGCTTTTCTTCTAATCAGCTCTACTTCATTGATTATTTAATTAATTTACGATATTATAGGAACAGTATAATACAGTGTGAGTCTGGGTAAAGTGCACAAACGATAATGGGGGATTTTATGGCTAATAATATCGACGAAAAAAATATTTAAAAAAAATATGGGCTTATTTTATTTTTTTATCTAATTTTTAATTTTTTTGACGTTTAAATTACCCCAGTGTAGATGAAATCGTGTAACTTTTAAAATAATTGATTTATCGAGATAACCCAAACTGCTTTATGGTTGGTAATAATAGGGCGCTTTTATAAAATTAAAATTTTGTAGAAAAAACTACACTGAATGAAAAAAAAATGCCTAATTTCTAACAAAAAACCGTTTTTTTTACAATTTTTTGCATAAATTTAAAAATTGCTTAATAAAACGCCCACTTTACATACTTTTCTCTTAACTTTAATTTATTCTACATTATTTTTCCTTCCTAACGGTGCAAATTTCATGCCAATACCTTATTCATATCGTTTTCTATTAACTGTTAATTAATGGTACTTCAACATACAAGTTATTACTTTCCTGTGGCAAGTTCATTTGTGATAACGATAGGATTATGGTATTGATATGAAATTTACACTGTTAAAAAGGAAAAACAACGTGGAATAAATTAAAGTAAACAGATAGGTATGCAAAGTGGGCATTTTATTAAGAATTTTTTAAATTTATGCAAAATGTATAAAAAAAACCGGTTATTTGTAAGGAATCCATCATTTTTTTTTAATTCTGTGTAGTTTTATCTACAAAGTTATAATTTTATGAAGACGCCCCATTATTACCAATCATAAAGCAGTTTGATTCATCGCGATAGATCAATTATTTTAAAAGTTACACGATTTTGTCTACACCGGGGTAATTTCAACATCAAAAAAATTAAAAAATCGATAAAAAAATTAAATAAGCCAATATATTTTTTTAGTATTTTTTTCGTCGATAAAGTTAGCCATAGTATCCCCCATTTCCGTTTGTGCACTTTACCCAGACTCACACTGTATATAAAAATAGTAAGTTTGTATATTATAAAAGGAAACAAACTGTAATTTGCGGAGCACAACCCGGTATTATTTATTAATAAAACAAACAAAAGTAACAAAATGGTGTTAGATGAAAAAACGGAGAGTGACATTGCAAAAAGCGGCAATATATATGTCACATTGACATTACTAAAAACATTTATTTATTTATAGCTCTAACCTTTAGTCTATTGACACCAACACTGTCCCTCAATATACTAAACGGTTAATCCTAACCCTAATGTTTAATAACAATATTTTATTCTAAGTTTAGGTAAGCCCTAAGCTTGACAAAAGTAGGAGCAGACAGAGGCTTAGTTAATATATCAGCAACTTGTTGAGATGATTCTATATAATTTAAAACAATTAAGCCATCAATCACTTTTTCACGAATAAAGTGATGTTTAATATCCACATGTTTCATTCGCTTATGCAAAATTGGATTTTTAGCGACCTTAATGGTGCTTTGATTATCTTCAAATATTTCTATATGATTAACATTAACAGAAAAATCATACAATAATTGTTTTAACCAACAAGCTTCAGTTGTTGCTATACTAAGTGCCATATACTCGGCCTCCGTTGAAGATAAGGCGACAGTTGGCTGCTTTCTACTACACCAAGAAACAGGACAATTAAACACTTTAAAAAAGTAGCCAGCTGTTGACCTTCTATCGATGGAATCACCTCCCCAATCAGAATCAACAAACCCCATTACAGTACAGTTATTATCACGTTTAAAACATAAGTTTAAATCAATAGTACCTTTAACATACCTAAGTACTCGTTTTAACATTTGCCATAAATCTGTACTAGCACACTTTTGAAATCTACTTAAAATAGAGACACTTGCACACAAATCAGGCCGACTGCCTAACACAGCATATAATAAACAACCAATTAATTTTCTACATCTTAATTCTAATTCTACACTTTCAGATGCTTCTCTTTTTAGTTCGCTACTTTTAAATTTAGGATCCATGGGGGTAGCAATACTTTTACAGTCTGACATGTTAAATTTTGATAAAATTTGTTTTAAGAATCTAGTTTGATTAATTTTAAGAACACCATTTTGAATATCTTGGTCCATAGAAATACCAAGAAAATATTTTGCTTCACCCATGTCCTTCATACTGAAATTTTGTTTCAAAAAATCTTTAGTCTCATTTACACTATTTATATCTGTCCCTGCAATTAATAAATCGTCTACATATAACAACATATATATTATATTTTCACCAGTTTCTTTTACATATAACCCATAATCAGTTTTACATTGCTTATAACCTTTAGTTACTACTATAGAATTAAACTTGTCATTCCAATTTTTGGGTGAGCTTTTGAGACCATATAACGATTTTTGCAATTTACATACTATATTACTATTATCATTACAGTAACCTTCTGGCAAAGACATATATACTTCATCTTTAATATCACCATGGAGAAAGGCATTTTTTACATCCATTTGGTGTATCACTAGACCTTTGTGATTACAAATAGCCAACAATGTACGAAACGTTGGTAGTTTAGCTACGGGTGCATACATATCATCATCAACAAAATCAATTTGCTGAAAACCTCTAGCTACAAGCCTAGCTTTGAACCGTAAACAGTTACCATTTGCATCAAATTTTCGTTTATAAACCCACTTACTATCAACAATTTTAACATTTTCTGGTTTCTCAACCAATTGCCATGTCTTATTATTCTCTAAACTTTCCATCTCTTCATCCATCGCCTTTTTCCATTCAGACCTTTCATCACTCTCTATTGCCTCTTTAAATGTTTTAGGATCATCTTCTGTAAAGCTAATAAAAGTGTAATCATCAGTATAATCATTATGCCACTCTGGCGGCTTTATTTTTTCCCTAGGTCTTAAAGATCTGGGTTGTTCACAAAGTTGATTATCTATATCTGTATTTGATAAACCTAATTGATTTTCTTCTATACTATGAACTGAATTTTGACTACTACTATTACTTATCTGATCCAACTCTACCTCAGGTGTTTGAAAAACGTCATTCTCAATTAGAGACTTGTCATAATCATTATTTGTATCTATATCGAAATTATTTATGTTTAGGTTTAAATCTTTATTTTGATAAGAATTTTCCTTAATTATGTTATTATTTTGCTGATTTATATTATTATCTGAAACTATGAAAACTAAATCTCTTTTAATTTCAACTTTATCTTCTTCTTCAAAATAAATTCTTAAACCTTTTGTTGACTCTCCATATCCAACAAAATAACCTTTCTTTCCTTTAGACTCAAGTTTTGTTCTTTTCTCTTTAGGTATATGACAAACAACTGGACTACCAAACTTATGTAGTTCTGTAATATTAAATGTTTTGTTATACCAACACTCAAAAGGTGTTTTATTGACATTCTTATTTTTTACATATGTCCTATTCATTATATAAACAGCTGTATTAACAGCTTCAGCCCATAATCTTTTACTTAAGTTTACTTGAATTAACATAGTTCGGGCGGCTTCCATAATAGTACGCATTTCACGTTCCACCTTACCATTTTGTTCAGGTGTATATGTGACAGTTGTTTGGTGTTGGATACCCTTTGAACTTAAAAATGACTCTAGATTCTTATTTAAAAATTCTGTCCCATTATCAGTTCTTAATATTTTTACTTTATTACCAGTTTCAGTTTCAGCATGAGTTATAAAATGTATTATATTATTTGGTACTGCAGACTTATGTTCCATAAAATAAACTTTCCTATATCTAGAGTAGTCATCTTTAATAACTAAAAAGTATTTTGAACCTCCAATAGATGGTACCTCTAAGGGTCCACACACATCAGCATGTATTATTTCACAACATGACATAGACCTTGACAAGCTAGTTGGAAATGGCAACCTATGACATTTCCCTTCTGTACATGCAATACAAGTATCAGAAGATTCAATAAAATCTATATTATTGTATTTTAAAATTTGACGACAATACTCATAATTTTGGTGAGCTAACTTTTCATGCCAATTTTGCAAAGTATCCTTTGAAGATACAACATTTGCAATATTTATGATGTTCACAAAATGCATTACATAAAATTTATTTACCTTAGTACCTATAGCACACACTTTATTGTTTTTAATAAATTCACATTTATTACCCAAAATTTTCATCATGTAACCATTGTCCACTGCTCTAGTTACCGAAAATAAATTCATTTTAAGTTCAGGCACATATAAGACATTGTTCAATGTAGATTCACTATATTCATGTCCATCAAATGATTTAATAAAAATTTGTCCCATACCTTTCACTTGAAGTCTTCGTCCATCTCCTACAGTTACAAACCTTTCACCAGTCAACTCTGAAAAGCTGGAGAAGTACTGCTTTTCATGAGTCATGTGGTCACTTGCGCCACTATCCACCAACCAACTTTTATCATGAAATATTGTATGATGCCCTATAAATGCACTTGAAATAAAAGCATTACCTTCTTTATTAATTTTTAAGTTTTTATTTTCTTTATCTTTATTTTTCATAAAATAACATTGCTCTGTCACATGGCCTATTTTCTTGCAATAAGAGCATTTTTTAACTTTGCATTTATACTGAGTGTGGCCTATTTTGCCACATTTAAAACATTTTATGGACTTTGTCAATAAAGCAACCGGCTCTTCGGCTTGTTGCATACGTTCTTCTTCAATTAACAATCTTGCTTGTAGATCATTCAGTGTTTGTTTTTCTTGGGGAACACTTTCCCATGCAGACACAAAGTGTCTGTATTGAGTAGGTAAGGTCATAAGTACCTTGGTTATTATCATTTTATCAGAAATAACTTCCCCCAATTGTTTTAATTGGTTTGCAATTTGCTCTATTTTGGAGAAGAAAGCTGCCAATCCTCCTCCTTCATACTTATACTTGATGAATCTTTCTTGTACTAAATGTACACTGCTAGCACTTCTCAGCTCATATATGCTACAAAGCTTGCTCCACATATCGGCTGCACTGTTGCAAGTAAGTAAATGCTGCATTACATTTTCAGATACGCGTGAAACTATCTGTGTTTGTGCTTTTGCATCCATTGTTTGGAAATCTTTATCTTTTAGACTTTCTGAGATCTCACCTCCATCTACGATTTGGAACAATCCAAGGCCGTTCAAAACAATTCTTGTTTGAAACTTCCATAGCGGCCAGTTTTCACTCCCCGTAAGTTTTACAACGGTTATTCCAGGATTACCTGTATTCACTTCCATTTTCTCTAACGTTTATCCCGTCTGTGCCCACACAACAATTCTTCAAAAATACCACGAAAATTTTCGTGTTTTACTTTATAGGCGAGTCTGGGCCCATAACCTATTATAAAAGGAAACAAACTGTAATTTGCGGAGCACAACCCGGTATTATTTATTAATAAAACAAACAAAAGTAACAAAATGGTGTTAGATGAAAAAAACGGAGAGTGACATTGCAAAAAGCGGCAATATATATGTCACATTGACATTACTAAAAACATTTATTTATTTATAGCTCTAACCTTTAGTCTATTGACACCAACATTGTACCTGTCTAGCATCGAATTCCAGACACGATTAATTTTACAATTGTCACAAACTCCGGGGAGTCTAACGTGGATTAACAGATTAACACTGGAAGGAAGACATGACCTGCGGTGGGATTCGAATGTTATAGCAACTGAGCTACCGAACCCTATTGATTTAATGCTAGTCTGTATTAACGTTATAATCATATGTTACCTTTTACCTTGTATTCCGTTGTAGGCGACCTTATCGAGAAGTACCTGGTCGTCCACGCTGTAAAATGCCTTTCAAAAGTCTGTGTATACTTTATACTCGATTTATACAGTTTTCTTCATTTCTAGAAATCAGCGATTTTCTCGGCGCCGCTAACTTAGGAGAGGTTCTCTCTTATCTCTCTACTGACCCTGATAAGAAGAAAGAGAACAACGAGCCCAAATTCTTCGCCGAGTCCATGAGGGATGAAGATAAACAGCAGGTTATCGAGTAAGTATAGCATAGTCAGATACTCGCTACTGTCGGTAATGCCTATGGTCGACGGTAGACAAGAAAGTGATGTATCGCTAAGGAGTTTCTTGGGTGAGAACGTAGTGAGAACCCTACAAAACTCCCCCAGGGAGATGGGGGATAGGCTGATAGAGATTCCTCCCATCGAAAAAAGATTACCCGAGATAATCCAAGCAAAGATAGCAGCACGAGCCTGTTTCCGCGATCCCTGCAAGAAACTAAGTGAAGCTATTTCTAAAAAGATTGACTGATTAGTACAAAAAAGAAACATCACACATAAACATTAGAATACAATAGAATAAATTTATTTGCTTAAAAGGTAGGTACACAGTATTATGATGTTACAAAATTGTTAAAGACCCTTGTACAGTTTGCCTTTAGGCATGCAAAAACTTAGACAGTAATAATAACTTAATAACCTATGCCAGTTTATTTATCGATAAGTAACAACATAAGACGTTTCTTAAAAATTCTAATTGGTTCCTCCCTGATATCATTGGGTACTTTATTATATATTGAAGTCGCCATAAAAATAACACTCTTTCTTAACATGCCCAGATTTTTTCATATGCGGATGACACCGCAATAATTTTTACAGCTGATACATGGGACACCGTAAAAATACACACCGAACAAGGACTAACTCAAATTGCTAAGTGGCTTAGATCCAACCTCCTAACACTTAACATTCTGAAGACCAAGTTTATTTGCTTTAGTATATATAACAATACCCAACCAAATAACAATTACACGGTTAAAATACATGATTGTGGGGATCCTATCAATTATATTAATTGCAAGTGCAGACCCATTGAGAAAGTCACTAAATTGAAATATTTAGGCGTTATGCTGGATAATCGACTATCGTGGTATCCACACCTTGAATATATTAGCAGTAGAATTAGGAAATTAATCTGGATCTTTAAGACCTTGCGGCATGTGATACCGAAAGATATTGAAGATGGCCGTGCCTCGTCACATAGTCTGTTGAATACTATATATAGCTCTAGTACAATCTGTTTTAACATATTGCATTACTGTATGGGGAGATGCTGGTAAAACTAAATTTCTAGAGTTAGAACGAGCTCAAAGAAGTCTCATAAAGGTAATGTATTTTAAAAAAATGCGTTTTCCAACGGATATCCTTTACCAGTTGAGTAACATCCTTACGGTAAGAAAACTATATATTATTCAGAGTAATCTAAAACTCCACAAAACTTTGCCATATGACCCGGGTATATTTAATAAAAGAAGGAAAAATGTAGTAGCTCGTGCCCCGAGAGTAAGGACCAAATTTGCACAAATACAATATAATTCTCAATCTACTCACCTTTATAATATCGCAAATAGAGAACTATATATTTATGACAAAACACTCAATGAAACTAAAAAACTTGTGACTAAATGGCTAAAAACTAAAACTTGGGAAGAAACAGAATCACTTCTATTATACTTATCCTAAAATATCTAATAAAAAATAATAATAAAAAAAACTATTGATAACACTCAAACACACATAGGCTCACGCACGCACACGCACACACACACACACACACACACACACACACACACACACACACACACACACACGCACGTATACATTTGTAACTTATGAATCTTGGTTATTTAATTACCAGTTATTTTCTCTCCTTGAATTTACCTTAAAATGTTTTTACTTTTGTTTTTGCTTTTATATTTGTAAACATGAAGAATCATAAAGGAGGAGCGGGGCTTCTCAACACAGGCCTTAAAGCTTAAAGAGAAGCTCTAACCCATTGCTTCTAATGTATAAAATTTATAATGGAAATAAAGAATTTATTATTATTATTATTATTATTATAATGCAGTTTTATATCCACCTGTGCATAATAAATTTTTATACTGAGACCTCATAGGATCGTATTTTAGTACTATTTAAAGTATACATTAACCTACTTTAAACTGATTCAATTTCTACGATAATTTTCATAGTGAATATTCAGTTAAATAGAACAAATGACGACCGTCGCCGAATATCTCGCTACCATATAATATAATAATTATAGATTATAGGCATCTTACGAGATATAGGTATTCTCTTATCACCAGAATTCTAACACACCTGCAGTATCAATCAAATTCCATAATGTAAATAGCAGATTACACAATCTGGTGGTTGTCAATTAGTGTGACGTGGACCATCAGCTTCTTCACCTATTTTCAAAATAAAAAGCTATCCTCCATTGGCAGCATGATCGTGTCGTCATTCTATGAAAAAGCGGAGTTGGAGCAGTTCTTGAAACACGAAATCGACACTCAAGATTACGCGGGCTGCGTGGAGGCCTGCTGGAGCGCGCTGCTGCACGCGCGCCTCAGCGTCGTGCTCAAGGACGGTCAGTATACCACAGCTGGTCGCAGATGACGACAGCTCGTCAACCATAGCAGCACGACCTAGAGACAGCCTTTACTCCGTTCGTGATAGAGGCGGCTTTCATAGTGCATCCGTTACAGCGTTGTCGTCTGCTGTACTTACGAAACAGGTCGACGTTTGGCGGAACTCAGGATTTCGACTGATGTTGCAATTCTATCTTCAGTACAGAAGATCATACATAATAGGTTGGGGAAAAAGTTTCTTCGCATTTTTTAAGAAAATTCAAAACATTTTTTAATACAGTTTATTTAGACTTAACTAAAGTATGTAGGTACCATTTTGTTTGATAACTTTTTGCCATCTTGTAGGTACATGATCCCATTGCTATAGAAATTTTGGGCCTTCTGATCAAAATACCGCGACAAGTGGTTTTGGCAGTCTTCTCGTGATGTTAACCTAAGACAGCCTGGAGAATTCTGAAGAGAGCGAAACAGGTGGAAATCTGAAGGTCAAGGCAAGGTCAGGACTATACGGCGGATGCATTAACAGCTCCCAGCCAAACTCTCTTAATTTTTGCTGAGTGGCTAAAGATGTGTGAGGTCTAGCGTTATCATAATGAAAAACCACACCCCTTCCGATGATTAATTCCGGCCGCTTTCTCTCAACTTCTTGCATTAATCTTATCAGTTGTACGCAGAAGAGTTCAGAATCGATGGTCCTGCCAGGTGGTAACAGCTCATAATGAATAATGCCGTTCCAATCCCACCACGCACACAGCATCATCTTGTTGCGAGTTAACCCGGGTTTCGCCACAGTCTGTGAAGCCTGACCACGACCTTTTTCGCACGTTCTTGTCGTACGTGATCATCACCAGTTATCAGCTTCTTCAAAAATGGTCGGGTTTCATTACGTCGTAATAAAGAATCACAAATGAGTGCACGGTTCATTAGGTTTCTTTCAGTGAGCTCGTGGGGTACCCAAATATCGAGCTTTTTTGTGTACCCATTTTTTTTAATGCGCCAAAACTGTTTTGTGGTCAATTCCTAGTTCTTCAGCTACGTCGTAACTACTGATATGCCGATCTTGCTCCAGTTTTTCAAAAATGGCATCAATTTTATCCGTAATAGGGCGACCAGAGCGACGTGCATCTTTGACATCAAAATTTCCGGACTGAAAACGCTTAAACCAAATTTGTGCTACTCTTACAGACACTGCACTAGGTCGCGGCTTGCGTTGCATTTTTATCTTTTTTGTAGTAAAATTTCAAAATGTATCGAATTTCTTCATTAGATTCACTCATCTTGACAGTACGAAAAACAAATGAAAAACACACATTTTCCTAATTTGAATTTGGTATTATCTTTTTTAAAATCTAAACTTTTAATGATACCAAAACCAGCCAGATACAAATAGTACAGCCAAAGAGATTTTATTACAAGTTCATACATACTATAATGCGAAAAGACTTTTTCCCCAACCTAATATATCATTCTGTATATATCCCACTGCTGGCTTCCTACATAGAAGAGTTTTGGGCCCTAACATCACCACGCAGGGCCAATGCGGGTCCGTAGGCTTAAGCGGTTACAGTAACAACTGGGACCAACGACGGCGTAACGTGCATTCCGAAGCAGGGAGGAGCTCGAGGTCGATGTTACAAATTTTGATTAACCCATCCGGAATCGACCATAGCGAAAGTTGCTTTGTTTTAAAATTAAAACCAGAGCGTTCAAGCCACTACATTACCGAGTTCCTCACGCCACCAGGCTCCTGGACGATACTTAGCGGTGCTAAAATTTGAACTTTGACTACTGATGTTGCGATTCCATCTTATAGTTACAAAAGATCATAATAACGTTAACAACAATTTTTTAGAGTCTTATCATACTGGCATTAAGTTTCTCAAAGAAGTGAATCAGATTACTTTTCTATTTATTCCAGTCAATGGCACTCCAATGGCGGTAGCACTCAATTTTGATGCAAGAGATGAACCAGAAATAGAGCTGGCTGGTGGACTCGCAAAGATCATGACCTTCTTGGAGTACGTTGAGAGCTCCGTTAGGGACACTATGCTGCCTGAAGGAAAAGGTAATTATAATTATTTACGCCGTTAGGATAGTAAGGACAAAATGAGGTAACAGGCCCGTCCACCTGATCATAACCTCCTTATAGAGCACAGAACAGTGTTGCGCGCTCTGCAAGGGGCATTATGCTGCCTGAAGTAAAAGGTTTTTAGGTAGGATAGTACGGACTAAAATAGACAAGAGATAGCCTAGACAAGATGCCATTTAACAATCGCTGTCGCTAAATGAGTACAGCACGGGGCTTGTTGCTGACAATAAAGCTAAACGTTGTTCGCCAATTTGTAGAAGCTATCACCACCACAACCAGCTGAACTACAGCGAATTTCTTCAATACGGCGCGTCTTTTGTAATACGGTGTGTGTGTTAAGCGACATTGCTGCGACAGATATTAAGACCGTTAATATAAAATAAACTATTTCATCATAGGTGTCATCCTTCATTCTTTTATGATGGCGACGTCCTCGTCGCTGAGCGCGCGGGAGAATGTAACAGCCATCAGGGCGCTGGAGTACGCCACCATGCGAGCGGCGCGCGAGCGCAACTTCCGGGGCGTGTTTACCACTAATACCAGCCCGCTCACACAGGTATTTAACTTTTTTTTAATTCTTAACGGGTAGCTCTTAGCCTTCATCTGACCTGATGGTAAGTGATGATGATAAGATCGACGATGAAAGCGAGCTACGCCCAGATTCCTCAACCATGGAGGAACAGGCTGTCTTACCTTTAACTGCTAAATAATTATTTTAGTCTTTTTTTAAAGTATATGTTAGCTGGTTAAGTTACCTATATGATATGTATAGACAACTTGGATAATCGTTTTTAATTTAATGTTTAAAATTCCCAATAATCTGTTAAATTAGTTCCTTTTTTTTAAGCATGTCGTGGCAACTTGTAAATAAGGCAACACTCCCGCACGAGTTAGAATAATGTAGCATTATAAATAGATAAAGTGTATGATTTGTAAGTTGTTCAAATAAATGAAAAAAAAAACTGCCGACACAGTCCTTTAAACATTATTGTTATGGCGGCAGACATAAGAAAATTTCAACCAGTCTATAAATCCAAAAGCCGGGCACAAGCCTTCCTACACGAGGAACTTGGGCCATAGCACCACCGCACTGGCCCAATACGTATTGATGGGTTAAAGCGGTTGCAGTACTTGCAATAGCAACCGGGACCAACGGCCTTACGTGCCATCCGAAGGGCTGAAGAGCTCGAGATTATATACTTTGAAATCAAACCTCTCAAACCACCTACGCCATCGAGCTCCTCAATCAATAGTAAAATATACCTACTTCAAAATATATAATGTATTTTTTTTTATTTACAGCAATTAGGTACAGATATTCTCGGCTTCCAAACCCTTCTGGACTACCAAATCAACCAGTATGTAGACAGCAACGGTGACAGGATCTTCGGTAAAGCGCCTGACGACATGCGAGCTATAGTTTGCTGGAAACCAGTCGAGTAGATTATAAAACTTTGTAAAACCCTTTCCAGGTTTTTAAGAAAACTTTAATTTAAGTACTGTAGGTATCACAGATATAACGCGGGAGTGAGATGGCCTGACTGTATTTAAAAGAATTGAAAAGGAATAAGTAATGTTTAAAGCAGCAAAACTGAATCAAAACGGTTTCTGAGGAGCGCGCATCAATAGGCATGTTTTGTTGGACTCCGTGGTTCTGCATTCGAATTTAATCCAACAAACATCTTCATCTCCTCACAAGATTTTAAATCTCTTTATTGAGAAGGTTCCTGTGGGTCAATTCTGCTATTTATTTTCCTAAACGGATCGGCTGCGGTTCGGTATCGTTACCAATGCGGTTGTAATACAAAAAGGGTTTTTCACTAACATTGCTTATAAAGCCGGAACGCTAACGAACGCTCTCGGTTGGTTCAACTTCGGCTCGATAATTGTTAGCAATATTGCAAGAAACAAATATATTTTGGCTTAGTGACCTAGACAGTTGTTAATTTTGGACAGTTCGAACAAAGAACTATCGATGCGTTTCGGCTGCCACAAATGTTAAATATTTAGCAGAATACGAAACAATGATTGAACCAAACGTTCGCGTTACTTGTTTGTTAGTAGAATAGGTACCAAACTGGCGTTTCGGTTACGTTTCGATTGCGTTGAGTTAGCAGAATACAAAAACGTAGTAACTTAAGCGTTTCCGATTCGTTTCTGATCAAAATACAATAGCAGAATTGAGGGGCTGGTTATAGAGTGTCATTACTCTACATATGCAAAGATATTTTATTTTGATCGCGTTCCCCGCTTGTCTACGATCGAATTCCGGTTCCAACCATCTTTTTGCGCTGCGTCATCTCTCTTTTTCCTATTACTATACTCTCTTTCCTATTACTTTGTCTGTCACTATCAGTTTTTCGAGGTTGTCGGTCTTTCTATGGGTACCTAACATTCGGTGCAAAAAACCGTAGACAGACTTTGGTATTATCTTTTTGTCCTTTACCAGACTTTTCCTTCAACTAAAGAATCTATTGTCTCTGGTTATTACGTCATTAGGTAGCCTAACGAAACTCTAGAATCGCATAATTTTTGCACAGATTGAATTATATCAGTTAAAATAGGAGTTTATTTTTAATTTGTGATGCAAATAAATCTTGCCGACATTGGAATAGGTAGGTATTTATCATAATGTCACTTAATCCACTTAATTAATTACAATATTTAATAATTCATTAGTAGGCAACGTATTTATGAAAATCTAATCTAATTAATACCAAATTAAAGATAAGCCTAAGGAGTTGTTTGCTTACATTAGGTATCGTAAGAAGCTATTTTGATACCTACCTCATTGACATAAAATACAGAATGCTTATATCATTTTGATAGGAACTGTACCTACACGTGTGAAAAGATCGACACTGCGAAAAAGGTTTTGTTATGCACGGACTACCAGGAACTAGAAGATTTATTGTAAAGACGGTTACAAACAACCAGACTTTTGCTACATTCTTGCGAGTTGATATTTATCGTTATTATATTTAAATTTTTTACACGAAATCTCAGGCACGGATTCCAAGTATAAAATATTGTAACCTCAGATCTGACTTTGTAACTGTGTAAATTTGTTAACGTAGGTTAGTCGGTATACTTTGTTTGTATTAGCTTAGAATAATAACGATATTATTATTGAAAGTAGAAGGGATTTTAAAGGTGATAATTAAGAAAACTGCCAACTAACATATTATCCCAGCTGTTACAAAAAAATGTTCCTAACTGATTATGAAATTATATGCCAGTGAAAATTTGTGATCATGACTATTATTTTATATTTATAGTTATTATTTAGTTTCATTATGAATGTACAATTAAATATAAGTAAGTATCTAAGTTATAGCTATGATATGTATAATTTACTATAATGTAATTTTACTTCTAGACTATCTGTGACATTTGCATCTAACAATATTCGTAGATAGTCTAACTCCCTTGTTTTATCAAATAGTAAAGCAATGACTACATAATCTAAAGAAGCTAAAAGGCCTAGAAGTGAGCCATGCTATACCTACGTAGTAATAGCTATCGCATTCACGAAAATATGCAATATAAAACAATCAAAGGTAGGTAGGTACTAGGTAGGTATTTATTTTATTACCTATACCTGTGGTGTAACTGTAGTGTGTCCTACGTACGATACGGAATAGTGCGTGATAGTACGCTTCTTTAGGGTTGTCACAGGACAATATTTTTTAATCGATAAGTGGTCTGAAAGGTGCCAAAATTTATTTCGGACTTTTGGAACATACTGTATAGTGTATGCAGATGTTGTAAGTTAGATTTTGATGAAATGAAACAAAAAATAAAAGAATCACTTTGCGGTGTTGCAAGTAATCCTGAGGAGAGTAAAGTCGCCAGAGCTAATCGAGGAAGTTATAAGTTGGTTAAAACACTTGATTTTTACTGGGTGTGTAACGCATGAATGGTGTCTGCACTGTCCGCGTCTTGCGTCTATGCCTGTGTTAACCGCTTACCATGTATAAGCGCGCTTATTCGCTATTCTGACTGCTAAAGTGATATCCACAAGCCTATATCCAAATAAACTTGCCTCATGTATAACTTGTAACGCAGCACAGGATAGGCAAATAACGCAGTGGTTGTTTATTTTCTGCGAGACAATTGTCAATTAAGACATGGCCTAAAGGACCTGCACCCAGACCAGTAAAGCCCAAAATAACTGTCAAAATAAGTTGGGTATCTAATTAATATGGCGAATAATTATGCTCGCCGCCAGTCGGACCTGTCGTAGATACATAAATGTTGTAAGGGAACGCTCTCGAAGGCAGATGGCAGTGCTGCTTCCTTATTCACAACTGTCGGAAAAGATTTTAATATCAATAATAATAATACTTATAGATAAAACAATCAGTTTTTTTTCGCTATTTCAAAAATATTTTCAACAAGTCATAGTCATCTGTCTTCGAGAGCGTTCTTACTTTACAGCCGCGGGGCGACCGCCTGACTTTATTGGTATGAACATTGGTATGGTTTATGACGTCATATTGTCATATTGAATTCAATTATTACATTTACTGACTTGTGATTGTCATATTTGCTTTCAATTATGACATTCACTGCCGTGTGAATGTCATAATTGAATATAATATGACAGTCAATATAAATTATAATGATAATTATGATAGTTTGCACCCCTTGTTCTAAAAAACTAAAATTCTTGGTGTTACCAGCCAGAAAACTATTAATTAAGTATATCTATATTAGAAGTTACCGCCTTCGTAAGAGATAGTTGTAAGTTAATACTAGATCTCTTTATGTTAATGTTATAAAATAGTTACAATGTTTGTGAATATATTAATTAGTTTTAAAACGTAATTATTAACTGTTGACAATAATTAAGGAAATATTGAAAAAACTAGGTACATAGATTTAATAGTGAAGTCTCTTTAATAAAATATATTATTTATAAATTTTAATTATTACCTACCTACCTTACTTCTACCTATTTACTTTAGTTGTGTTTAGTTTATTTCTGTAAAAATTCAATCCAGCGTAGGTATAGATAGGTATCTACCTAAGCAGTGGTATACATCAAGTACATGGTTTTCTAAGTAACTAAAAACTAAAAAAAAACACTTTTTACTTTTTAGCTAAAAAAGCGTGAGGTTTTTATGGTTGACTAAATAATTGCTATAACGATTTCACTAGTTTGATTAACCCATTATATCCTATGAACCATATATGAAACACAATAGAATCGTTGCTAATCATTTAAGAAAAATCTTAGAAAACTTCTATTAGAGTTACAAATTTCCAACACTTAGGCTGCTGTTTTGTGATCTGTCCCTATTATTACTGCTTATTACTGTTCACCTATCTGTGTTGTGTCCTTGTTTCTGCTTGTTATATGTATGTATCTTGAACGGGCAAGTATATTTTTATTTTTTATTTTCTTTGATGTGACATAAATGCACCATTTTATTATGTGATCATTGTATTACATGTATTTTTTAAGTACTTTATCCATAAAGTTATGTATAAGTATTCACTTTGTACGCATACAGTGTCAGATAAGCTGAATTATAAGCTGAATTTATAGGTAGTTCTCCTCTTTTGTTGTCTGGTTCCACTGAAAACCAGCGCCGCGATATTTAGCCATCGCGGCATTAAGCTGAGTGGCGACCATTTGGTTACATTTAATGTGTGCCTCTTTTTTGTGTTGTAATTTCATAATGTTACCAATAAATATTTTTTCTTTCTTTCTCTTTCTTTCTTTCTAATACCAAGGATGATAGAAGTTAGTTTATGCTAATATTATTGTACTGTCAACAACAGAAGTAGCTTCACACTTTAGTACCATGTCACAATAACTATGGCATCAATATTAGTACGGTAGCACTATTAAGTACGGGCGCAATAGTCGGTGCGACACGGTACTAAAGTGTGAAGCTACTTCTGTGGTCGACTGTGCGAGCGCAATAATAAATTAGTGTGACATGATACTAAAGTGTTAAACATCATCATTATCAACACGTCCCACTGCCGGGCACAGTTCTTCCTAGTTCCTACATGGGAGAAGCTCATGAGGCGTACCTTCACAGTACTACTTATTATTATGCTATCTAAAAGTACTGTTTTGCTGTTTTGGTAGGTAGGTAGGTAGTTAACTTTTTTTATATTTTACATTCCATGCTTTTATACCTATCTATGTACGATCAGCAAGGAGGTAGACCAGATTGATTAACTCATTGACATCAGAGAATTACAAAAAACTGTATTAAGAGTTTTTTTTAAATAAAGGTACTTACCTACCCAATATTAAAAGATATTCGTTGCAGAGCGTACCACCCTTTATAATATCATAAGCAAGTAAGCATATCGAGACGATAATGTTTATTTTGATGAATGTTTCGTTTTCAATAGAGATGTTGTACTTGTTTGCATCATATAGTAGGTATTTATGAAATATAATAAAGATGTAATTTTACACAAGCTGTCCTAGTGTTATATATTTTTATTGCTTTGATACATACCTTTACCATGTCAAACTATAGGTTCCACACACATCATCATCATCACCAGCCTATATACGTCCCACTGCTGGGCACAGGCCTTCCTTCATGGGAGAAACACATGAGGAGTTTGGGCCATTACACCACCACCCTAGGTCAATGCGGGTTGGTGGGTTGAACCGGCTGTAGTAAGAACAGGGACCAACTGCTTGACTTGACTTGCCTTCCGAAGCACGGAGGAGCTTAAGATAACAAATTTTACTGACCCATCTCTTGATATATCATGACGAAAGTTGCTTTATTTCCGTAATCAAACCACTACGCCACCGAGCACCTCACACCAATTGGAATTTGGAAACAATTTGACGCAAATGGTTTTTGCCATTGCCATAAGACTCCCGGGGTCTTACGCGGATTGACAAATTAAAATAGACTTTTAAAACTTGATAATCTAAAACTTCTGCCCTAAAGATGACCTCTAGATCTGAGGTACGGGGTCTCATTCTCAACAACTAGGGTAGACCACAAAGGCGGTTGAAACATTATATTATCATACAGGTTATATAAAAATAATTACTTTTCTGAAACTGTGTATTTCTGATCACTCTGAGCGCTCAGATGAGCACATTAACCATAACAGTTTGACCTTGAGACAGCCCTTACAGCGTTCCTAATAGAAGCGGCTTTCGTAGTGCAGTTCCCCCCTTCCTATAACATGGTTTCCTTCAAAAGAGGCGTGAATAAGCACCATTTGGGCCGGCAAGGTGGAGGCGGCTAAAGCAGTGTGTTAACTGCACTAGCTGTCTTCGCATATAGACTCTTCTTACCGCTTCACATCAGGTGTTGTTGAGTCATTTATCGTGCTTTCTATAAAAAAAAACTGTTACACTTGATATGCTATCGTCTGTACAAGGGAATGAAGGAAATCAAAAATATTAATTTTATTATTAATTTCTTTATTTATAGTAAATAAAATAATATTCTAAACACGAAATTCTAATTGACTAGAACATTTTACTATTCTAATCTCTATAACTATTGCTCTAGAGCTAATATCAGAGATTACTGGCAGGTAATAAGTGTTTGGGGATTTTTCTAAATACAATTGACTATAAGTTCAGACCGTTAAATTTATTATTATGATCACAAACGTTAATTTTCTTCGCTGCAAAACTACCTTTATTTATATTATTACTTTAAAACAGTGTTGACTAGATATGTCACGCATTAAATACATACATTAAAGAATAACTTATTCATACATAATAATTATGGGTTCTTATTTCAGAAATTAGAATGGTGTCAATAATTTGGTAAACATGTTTTTTCACCATCACCCATAAAGAAATTTAATAACGTTTTTCTTTCTCGTACTTCCAGAACTTAGAATTGTTTGACAGCATACTCTTTTGAAGGAACCCATGTTATAGGAAGGAGTTCCCTCCTTCGGTCTGAAAAAGCAGCTTTTGTGCCGGCAAGCTGGATGCGGCTAGAGCAGTGTCTAACTAAACAGCACTAGCATTCTTCGCACATGGACTCTTCATAACTTCACATCAGCTGGAGTTGAGTCATTTGCCGTGGTTTGCATAAATAATAGAATAAAGTACTTATTAAATGAAATCATTTATAAAAACAAAGGAACTAAGAGAAAAGTATGATATAATTATTTTAGCAAAACCAAGTCTTGACTGGCGGCTCGCCATCTACCGACATCTCATGTCAGATAGCCCCAGCTATCCCAAATTTTGTCAAATCAGGTACATCTATGTCATCCAGATTCTTCATCGAAACATAACCTGTAGAATCCGGTTTGATCGGCACGTAGTCTTCGGCCCCGTCATTGAAATCCAGGATTGGGTCTTTTGGGTTTATATTGGCGTCGTTTAACAGTTTAAGGGACTCTTCCAGGGCAAGATGGCGGTGTTCCGGGGTATGGCCCCTAGTGGATGGTGTTCTATCGATGTTGCCTGAGCGTCTATGGTGTAATGTTGAAGGGGGGTAAGGCGGCGGTTGTGGTCTGTTGTAGTTACCCGCTAAGTTTGAGCGAGGGCTGTAGGGGCGAGCTAGGCTGTTGTTGGGGCTGAATGGGGGCAAAAAGGCAAGTAAAAATCTTATTTTTGTATTCCTTATTATAATAAATGTTTGAAATATATGACAAGTATTTAAACAAGACCAAATTCATGTCCATTTTAGCTTTAAACGCAAATACAGATAGACTAGAGGAAATCCACAGGTTCATCCTAAGTCCTCGGCAGCTGCATGGTTAGAGCAGTCACCCGGATTGTGAAAGATAAGTAGCGGGTTTGGTCCCCGCCGCTGGATATGATGTCTTTCTAAATTAAACATTTTTTATCGCTTGCTAGCGTTGCTATACCGAAACGCATAAGCGCCATGCATATACTTGTCCATTTTGAAACTATAGGATGCACGTAGTTAACTTACAACACTAGCAAGTGACTGAGTGTAGCGTGATCGCTACACTTGAACGGGACATAGTAGCGATGGGTGGTGTCTTCTCAATACATAAAGTAAACAGAGTGGTGACGACAATACAACAATAAATTAAAACATAGGCTATATTAGTTCATAGAAATGGTTTGCCACTTTCAAGTACATCTTATTCGTTTATTAATTTCATGTCAATTTTATGAAATAATGTAGCTAATGTTTTTTTTTTTATACAAAACACACCACCTGATGTGAAGCGGTAAGAGGAGTCACTGTTCTAGCCACCTCCACCTTGCCGGCCCATTAGGTGCTTTTTCACGCCTCTTACATTATTTCATAGAAATGTCATGAAATTATCAAATGAATAAGATGTATTTGAAAGTTGCAAAACCTTTGTCGTCACCATTCTATATAATGACGGTGAAATATACAATTAGTATATGATTGAGATAGGGTTACCTGATGCCGGTGCTCTTGTTGCTCGCATTATCGGCTACTTGGGTCTGTTCTGTGTTGCCGGTGCCGTACCGACATATCTCTACTGTACCGGATTTTTGTGCTCTGAAATATTCCAAGCAGTATTTAATAGAAATTTAAAACAAAGAGCTTGAACGGTTAATAAAAAGCAAACTTTAGTTAATCATCATTAAAGATCATTTTCGCAGTCTAAAGTTATAATCACTGAGTTTTGAGCCATATATCTACTACTGCTTTACTACAACGTCATTGTGTTTGTCTTGCAACGCAGCAATAAACTCCTAGATCGTCACTTTTACTGTCAAAATAGGTTAACGAATTAACCTCAAGGTAAGTTTATTAAATTATAAGAAAATTAGATAAAGCTATTTTAGGTTACTTTTTACTTTATTCAAACACAGCCAAGGAGTTATATTAATGCACGTAAACGAACGGACACGAACGGACACAAAAGAAAATCAATTTATTGTTATGTATCATATATGATTCATGGCAGAGAATGGGTTAAGAAAGTATATTATGAGAATGTCGAAAGGAAATGCAGATATAAGAGATTTTATAGGTCATCGCATATTCTTAATTTTGTTTATTTATTATTTTATAGACAAAAAAAAACTAAATATTTTTTTCCAAAGTAATACGTGATGTTTCACAAAACTGTGTTTTCTACCAGCAAACCTTTCAGTTTAGAGTGTATTTTGACAGGTAGGGGAGGTAGTAAGTGTGAAAAGGATATAATAGGTATAATAGGTAGGTACTAGGTGGTAGGCCCGTATGTAGGGTCGTTTGGGTAGGTACCACCGCCTTTCTTATTTCACCCGTGAAACATTTCGCTGTGTTTCGGATTGAAGGGAAAGGTAGCCAGTGTAATTACTGGGCATGGACGGCATTTTATCTAAGCCCTCAGGATGACAACGCACCTGCAATATCAAGTGATTTTTCCTTGTTATTGCAATAGGCGGCGGTAACTGCTTACCATCTGGTGGGCCGTCAGCTTGTTTGTCATCTAGGTGTATAAAAAAAATTGAAAAAAATACTAAATGATTACCTACATAACGTAAAGTTAAACGTAAAGAATGGACTTAAAAGATTGTGTAATCAAAAATCTGTCCTCAATGTTAGTAAAGCTCGCAAAGTTCATTATGAATAGGTACCTTCTCTTACGATAATCGATACAAATATGAAATATGTTTTCTATGAAATATTCCGACTCTAAATCTGGCCTGAAAAAAACAAAATAACTTAAAACACAACACAAAATATAGCCTACGTGATGATAATAATTCCCAAATATACGACCCATTTTAGTGGACCAGCAACCAAAATCTATAATTTTATACTACTGTTGTACCTACTTGTTTTCAAATAATTTGACTTCAAAAAAAATAATTTACAAACCGAATTGAGAACCTCCTTGTTTTTGAAGTTGGTTAAAAAGAAGGTTTTATGTTCCACTGTAGATATGTATTTTTTTTGTAAGTATGTATGTTCCCCGATTTCGCTGTAAATTGTGAACCATTTCTTTTTATTATTCGATAGAGTTCATTCCTGAGGTGGTCCCATTATAACCAAGTCAGGATCTGTTGATGGTATCCCAGGGAATCGAGAGCAACTCTTAAATTTTATTTGCACAATTGCCTGTTGGAGAATAATTCTTTAAATAACAGAGGTACTTGTATACTGATAGTTGTATTCTATCCTGTTATTCGGGTGGACTGATGATTAAAAGTAAAACTCCATAACGGTTTGGAGTTAGATAATACTATAACAGTAATACGCTACGATAATATGAAACAATATATGTATTTAATTAAACCAAAGACTGAGAGTCAGACAAGTCGATAGTGCTGACGTGACGGTTGCCCATCTAGCTTTGACGTTAGGAAATCAGTTAATAATGTTCAAAAAAATAATTAAAAATAAAACCGACTTCAAAACACTAAAAAGCAAAAACTAATTTTTAAGTACCTAGGTACTTATCTCCTAAAAAAATATTTTTTGTATTCAGTGCTAAGCTGTTTCCAGAAACAATAGAAAGTGAAGCAGCGACTCCAAAAAATACATTTTACATATCCCCTAAAATGTATTGGCTGTGTTGCAGTTTTTAACCGACTTTAAAAACGAGGAGGTTCTCGATTCGGTTGGTATGTTTTTTTCCTATGTATGTACACTGATCACGCCGAGATATCTGATCCGATTTACGTAATTCTTTTTTTGTTCGATGCGGAATAGTTGCCATTTGGTCCCATAAAATTTTTTTCAAAATTAGTTGGGTAGTTTGGTTTTTAAATCAAAAAAACTGAAATGAGAAAGTCATCTACGTATGCGAAATTGTGGATTTTTGCTTTCTTTTAGTGGAACAGTCACCCATCTAGCATTTTTATTGAATTTTTTTTTACTAAATATTGTAAAAAACAAATTAAACAAAAATTAAAACCGATTTCAAAAAACTGAAAGGGATAAAATAATTAAATTTAGGTAGGTACTCATCACCTAGAAACATATTTTTTGGAGTTGGTGCTAAGTTGTTTCCAGAAATAATAGAACGTGAAGCATCCTTTTCCGTTTTTTGAAGTCGGTTTTAATTTTTGTTTTTCATGTTCGTTTTGAAAAGGCTATAAAATATTTTTAATGTACTAAAAATGCTAAATAATTAAGCCTTTTCACCCTATAGCACCTACGTAGGATTGCTGATAAAATTCAAAATAAAAATTATTTTAGCCCATACTTCTTATATTTTGTGGTTAAATTTAAAAATTACTATATAAAGTGTATCTAATATCAACACCAAATACCAATATTAAAGTCTTAAAATTTCATCTGGTTCGAGTCTAATGAAGAAATGTATGTAAGTAAGTAGCTACAGTATATCTGATTTTCGAATCCGTAATTCCGTAAGACCTTAAGAGACATATACAGGATGGTGCCGTCAAAATGACAATAAATTAAAACATGGGCTATTTTAGTTTACAGAAATGGTAGGCCACTTTCAAAAAAATGTTATTCGTTTGATAATTTCATGTCATTTCTATGAAATAATGCTGCCAATGTTATATTATTTCATACAAATGTCATGAAATCATCAAACGAATACGTTGTTTTGAAAGTGGAAAACCAAACCCTGTATAAATTTAAAAAAGCAGCATTACAAATATTTTTTTTGGATATAGCGTCTTAACCGACTTTGATACTTACATGGCAGCGTAATGGAAGCACAAAACTGCAGTTAGCGCAGCAACCGACAGCAAAAGCAGAAGCAGTGGAACAGCGACTGCTGCAGTCAGTTGCCTCGTGTAGCTTCTGGCTGGCAGCGACAGTTTGCTGGGCGCCGACCACACGTCGTGAGTGGCCAGCACTTTGGCGGACTGCGCTGTCTTACTGGTATTAGGAACCTCAGTCAAATATTCCAAGTGCTCGGTAGACCGTTCTTTATAAATTGTGTTGTACTGAAAAGTGTGGACACACATGATGAACACGCAAACAAGGACAACAGAGTAGGTACAAAGGAACTGGTTATTCCTCAAAGAAATCTCTTCCAGCAGCCCTACGACTATCATATCATTGTTAACATGTTGTTGTTGTTCTAAGATTGTTGTTTGTTGTTATTATGATTGTCGATAAAAGAAATTACGCTGCAATATTGATTCCGTGCTTCGGAAGGCACGTTAAGCCGTTGGTCCCGGTTATTACATTCGCATTGAGCCAGCGTGGTGGCGTTATGGCCAAACACCTTATGTGTTTCTCCCTTGTAGGAAGGCATGTGCCCAGCAATGGGACGTATAATGGGCTGGTGATGATGATGAAAGAATTGATTTTGCTTGGTTTACAAAATTATAGAAGGGGCTCGGTGACGTAGTGTTTTCAGCGATCTGGCTTCGATTACGAAAACAAAGCAACTTTCGCCGAATTATTCCCTTTGCGTCGACTCTTTTTACGTCGACTCTCACTACGGTGACTCTTCGCTATGTCGCTTTCCCATTACGACGAATCTCACGACGTCGAGTACAGAAGACGCGGTTGAAAATAAAACTAGTTTAAGTACGTGAATTTTATTAATAAAAATGAAAATATTTCCAGAATTATATGGCTGATCCCGGATTGATCAATTTAATTTTTTAATAGGTGGTAGGCTCGTATGTAGGGTCGTTTGGGAAAGTACCACCGCCTTTCTCATTTCGGCCGTGAAACAGTTCGCTGTGTTTCGGATTGAAGGGAAAGGTAGCCAGTGTGATTACTGGGCATGGACGGCATTTCATCTTAGGCCTCAGGATGACAACGCTTCTGCAATATCAAGTGATTTTTCCTTGTTATTGCAGGTGTCTATAGGCGGCGGTAACCGCTTACCATCAGGTGGGCCATCTGCTTGTTTGTCATCTAGTAGTATTAAAAAAAAACTTTTTGCTTCAAATTCTCCCAAGGTGCAATTTCATGTGTAACACCAGCATTTCGATGCATTAAATTAAATAAAGAAATAAAAAATACTTTAGACATGGCCGTATGGGCATTAACTAGTACCCTTTGCCTTGAGAATAAACAAAAAAAAAGTACAATGGGCCTAATTCTGGCGGCACACTCTAAGTTTAAATTTAAGTACAGTATATCTCTTTTACGCAATATGTAATAGGAAAAAGATGGCAAGAATTCGTTTAGAACTGTCATCTAAATTTAGAGAAATTTCAAAGGAACCATAGACAATTTTAGACGGCATGTACGGAGGTGCCTCCTAAACACTGCATTTTAACACGTTCAATAAGGTCGATAATTGAATGCATGTTTCTAAATGTCAAATTTTAAGTCAGCGATCCTTTTCGTATTCATATTGAGAGAAAGAGGTAGACTGAACTTAAATTTAATCTTAACATGTGTTCGCCAGAATTAGGGCCACTGTCTGAGACATTATACTGCGCGATCATTATTTTTGTTGCCTATTATTCTTTTTCATTATGGAAACAATTAATACAATCAAACCTATAATAATAAACATACCAGCTCGAAGTTACACCAGTCCAACGTAAATCCGGCATCCCTGAACAGCCTTTCGGAGGTGGTTCGCTTGTACTCCCTCGGGCAGCTGGGCAGACGAGACAGTGGCCGCACTTCCTCACGCAACCACTTGAGTTGGGACGAGAATGGCATAGAACTGCCGAGGCGGACTACCAGTCTGTTATTGAAGAGGATATTTGTGTCAAGGAATGTCACAGAAGCAGACCTTACCTGAAGGTAAGATTTTATACGACAAGGGAGCAAACAATTAACTATTCGGTGGTGGGCCTGAATAGTAGACCACAGCTTTTCCTATTTCGCCCGTAAAATTAGTTCGCTGTGTTTCGGATTGAAGGAAAAGTAGCCAGTGTAATTACTGGGCATGGAAGGCATTTCATCTTAGGCCTCAGGGTGATAACGCACCTGCAATACCAAGTGTTTTTCCCTTGTTATTGCAGGTGTCTATAGGCCACGGTAACCACTTACCACCGGGTGGGCCGTCAGCTTGTTTGTCATCTAGTTGTATATAAAAAAGATAACGCTTTCTCTTAGAATAGAATAGAATAGAACTGGTTACTTGTAAACAATACAATAAATATAAATAAATATAAAACTGGCCAAGTGCGTGTCGGACCCGCACACGAAGTTGATCCGTACCATTATCTATAAACAAGCGAAATAGTCGTTTGTGTAAATTCAACGCAAGGAATAGATGTTTACTATTTTTGAAACACATAATAATATAGAATATTAGCTACCCTTCTCCATCACTAGGCCTCAACGGTAGACGAGCGCCCAGATCAATAGCTGAAGCTAAGAAAGTAGTGTACAAGTCCTGGCTGCTTTCGATCCAGAGGCGGGACTTTAAGATCTCTTTAAGACGTGTCATTCTGAAACAACAGAGATCTAGGTAACACATATTATAGAATAATACATAGATCGATACAATGGCCCTAATTCTGGAGAACACGCATGCTAAGTCCAAATTTAAGTTCAGTGCATTTCTTTCTCTCAAAATGAATACGAAAAGGATGACTGTCATAATTTGAAATTTAGAAACGTGCGTTAAATTTCCAACCTTATTGAACACACGTGATAAAATGCAGTGTTTATGAGGCACCTTCGTAAGTACATACATACATGCCGTCTAAAATTGTCTATGGTTTCTTTGAAATCTAACTAAATTTAATTGACAGCTCTAAACAAATTCTCGCTATCTTTTGTCCTATTACATATTGGGAGAAAGAGATAATAATATGCTGTTACTTAAATTTAGAATTACAGTGTGTCTTCAGAATCAGGCCCAATAAAGTAAAATGCTCATAACTGACCATTATTATTTAATTTTATCATAGTAGGTATATCATCTTCAGATATCTATGTCACCGCCATCTGGTAAAATTCGCGGCTTAATTGGATGCCTAGACCGTTGATTAAACGCCGGCATCCAATCAAATGCCTATGCCGATAGTGATTAATGAACTAGACTCACTCAACGGTTAACAACATGGCGAATTGAAAGTCCGCTCTAGGCGGAACGTCTTGTACTGAAGAGTTTTGGTACTTTTGGTGTGATTGTTAGATTCAAGGTTATTTTTTATAACCACTTATTACCAAAATAACCTTGCACCTAACAATCACTTAAACATTCACACAAAAGCTCTGCGATTTAAGCTAATTTAACCAGACGGCTGACACGACGTTCAGTTATCTGAACTACTTACAACTTGGCTAGTTGGCCTTCAACCGTTCTGCTGTAGCTATAGCCACAGACCATTGTGGTCTAAGTCCCCTAGCTACAACCATAGCCCGCTCTGTCATACCCTGATGTCATACCTGTGTTCATCGAGCAGATCCTCGACGTTCAGGTTGTCAATCTTCAGCTCCACTTCATGCCGCGCCATGTTCTCCTTCATCTTCACGTTCAGCGTCAGCAGAACCCGGCGCGTCTCATAATCTTGGCGATTCAGACCAATTACTTCAATCTAAAATTAGGGGTGACAAATTACGGCAATTGAAGGACTGCCTTGCCAGTAGACGCTGCACTGAGTTCGTATCAAAACGTTCTTATACACAGTCACGTCGAAAGAGATATATCACAGATTTAAGGCTACAAAAATATGTATACAACACTTTATTGCTACTAAAATAAAGTCCATAATTATACATATTTCAAAGTTTTATTGTCTACTGCATCATTTCAGAGATGACTGCACTGGTCCTTCGAGTCACTTTTGTAGATTACGATCTGTCGTTGGCTTTCAGGAGTAACTGTGACATAAAATTATCAACCAACTGTCATTAAATTTGACATTTACAAAATAATGTGTTCAATTTTCGACCTTAACAAACGCGATAATATTCAGTGTTTAAATAGCACCTCCGGTTCCGTTGCCTCTGTACATGTCATCTTTCTAAGCTTAGAATCTATCTACCTAAAATTTGACAGCTCTAATTACTTATAGCCTATTTATTGATTTGATTGATTATAGAGAGAAGGGGATATAAAGCAATAATAAAATTAATTCATAATACATTAATGACTATTCTTAATTTTGATTTTAACAATTATGAATGTTTGAAAAATTATTAACTTATAAAAATATGTAAACTAGAAAATTTTCACGTCTTTTTCTATCTTTCTACATTGTCGTTTTTATCGAAGTTTAGTTATATTTACGTTTAAACATTTGCAATTTTTTGTGCTAGGTATATCCTTATACACGGAATTTTGTGCAAAATTTTGACAGGTCAGAAATGGACATTCTTCTTTAGACTTAAAGTGTGTCTTCAGAATTAGGCGACGCACGTTAACAGCGCGTCTAGTTTAACCACTGTGCTCTAGCGGTTATTATTAAGGCGACTTACTACAGATCTAGAGGTCCGAGGTTCAATTCCAGTGGAGGCAGAAAATTTCTGCTCAGCTTGGTTGATGGAAGGAATTTTCTAAGTCTATAGCTACCACCATCTTACATGCGTCTGCCGCAATAACAATGATGTTAACAGCATTGTTTTGTTCCGTTTCCGGCAGTTGGAGGTAAGATACCCAGTTCCTCTGTGGTTGAGGAATCCGGGTGAAGGGCTTCCGTCTTCAGCCTTATCGTCACTCACCATTAGGTGAGATGAAGGTCAAGAGTTACCTCGTTAAGTATAAAAAAAACTCAGTTGCGTTTGTATCATTACAAACGCCCATCCGATTGCATAAAACTGGCCGATTTGATTTAACACAGCTAAGAGAAGCTGTTTCAATTAGGAAAGTAATATTAAAATTACTGTAATAGGAGACTTGGTCCCTCTTGGCGGAGTCCCAAATATGAAGCCCGAGTGGTGGCGCCCGCTATAAATGTACCGGAGCCATGTCGGCAACTCGGGCTTGCCTTGCAATGACGCGTGGAAGCGGTATTGCTGGTCAAATTCTGAAAAAAAAATACTATCAAAATTAGGCAGTAATCGCAGTAAGTATGTCATTACTCATTAGGTTTGGTAAATTGAACTTTAGAAACCCGAAGTAAGTCCTACATAAATATACTCAATACTTTATTGCGTTTCATGTGTACATTTAGATGGTAATTAAATTATGTTTATTGTCTAAAGTGCAATAAAGAATATAATATAATAAATTTGAATCAAAAACATTTATGGACGGGCGGGCACAGCAAAATTTGATAGGAGAGAGGAAGATAGCACTCTGCCTCTCTCCTAGAGGAGATGTTTCATATCCGGCCAGGTAAATGTACACTATCGAAAAATGTCAGGAACCATCTTCTGAATCCGGGAAAAATGCTAATAATTCGTTTTTATGCACGTTTCTTTGTACAAAATTTAAAAATGTTCATGATTTTCACCGTTATTCAATATGGCAATATGGCGGTAGACATAGAAGTCAAATAAACGTGACCAGAGTGACATAAGGCCCTAATTCTGGCGAACACATGCTAAGATTAAATTTAAGTTCAGTCTACCTCTTTCTCTCAATATGAATACGAAAAGGATCGCTGACTTAAAATTTGACATTTAGAAACATGCATTCAATTTTCGACCTTATTGAACGTGTTAAAATGACACTGCATTTTAGTATGTAATGTATGCATTTTAGTTTTAGTTTTAGTTAGTATGTATGCATGTAAGGAGGCACCTCCGTACATGCCGTCTAAAATTGTCGATGGTTCCTTTGAAATTTCTCTAAATTTAGATGACAGTTCTAAACGAATTCTTGCCATCTTTTTCCTATTACATATTGCGTGAAAGAGATATACTGTACTTAAATTTAAACTTAGAGTGTGCCGCCAGAATTAGGCCCATAGGCGCCATGGTGATTATTTGACTGTGTTGCAGTTTTTTCTTTAAAAAATCTTGTTTTGTACCACGACTACTACGCAACTAAGCAAATAAAAAGAAAACGGATAGTTGAACCCTGTTCTGCATATTTTTATCTTTTTTTCAGAATACTGTACAGAGGCCTGGGCCGGGTCTCCATACATTTTTGAAACATCTATTTTACATAGTATTAAACATAATATATTTTTTTAATAAATAGTAAGTATAAAAATAATGAAGCTAATAGTAGTTAATACCTAATAATATTATTTATTTCTGAACAGTCAAAAGATAATGGTATCCTAATTTGAGTATTAGTTCCTAAAAGTTACTATTTTGAATCTTTTATGCTCATGAAATCTTTGAAGTCGTTAAGTTTTAAAACCACAACACAAACCTTGGTAAGTCCAGTTAAATAAATTTGGACTAATCGGTATGGAAAACATTTCTGTCTCCACAGTATTATGCACTTGGGATGTTGCAGCAACCGTTGTTATAAACAACGATATCATAAACGTCCGTGCCATATTTATGATCTGAAATAATTTACAAAGACAAAAAAATTAGAAATTCCCGCCCTTTTATTAATAATGAAGAAAACTTTTTTGTTGCAAATTATAAATAAAGCAAAGGACATGAATTGTACATACCGCTTGTATTTGTATAAGGACTACCTTTAATTCTCAATTACGTTTTATCAACCTCGTATCACAGAGGATCACTAAAACTAGAGTCAAGACGACCTATTTCACTTTAATAGAAACAATCGATTTCTATTTTCACAGTGTATACAAAAGGTTACGGGCTGAATACGGCGCACATGTGCAGTAAAAGGAACGCCCCACGGATGTTCAGGGAGGTATCCAAAATATTTAGGGTAGTCATATTTTTTAACAAAAACATACATTCTTAATTAAAAGTATTTCTTGAAATTCTATAGATTTAAAAATAAACAACAGAAATGTATACGCTTTTTCAACTAATTCTATAATACGGAATCGTAAATAGATAACTATTTTTTTTTCAATATTGTTTACAGTCGCGATATTACATTGGTTGCCAAGACATAAATACCTACAAAAAACATCATTTAACAACGCCTACACGCTCCGTTATTGTATTTCCTCATTTAGTATTTACATAGAGTTCCGATGACAAAAATAAAGCAAAATACGTCCCTGAAACTGGGTGTGACGTAAATCCTGATAGACGTCATCGGCTAAAACCCGGGTAAATGTAAGAGTCGTACGTTCCGTTTCACGACTTCCACATACACCTAATAAAAGATAGCATTTTTACAAAAAATCTTAGAGTCACCTTTCTCGCATAATTCTTAGTGGTTAATAAAAATATTAAATTCTTCTTTCTGTATCCATAATTTATGTTACATATTTATTTAGATTTTGAAAGAAAACTTTGAAAGTTTTAAAATCGGTTGGCTATTATTATGTTTACTTGCGGGTGTGGGCGTAAAAATGTCATTCATTCGTTTTCATTTCCACTATTTTGCACAAATGTCAAAAAGGGCTGTGGCAAAACTGGTGATTTTGCGCTATCTTACAGAGACTCCTTTTAAATTGTGAAAATAACAAACGGAACAACAATAATGTGATCAGCCAAGTTTTCCGACAGGGCGTAAAGATGCCAAGTTGGCAAAAACAGGAATAAACCGTAGCTCTGTGAACGTTTTTAACCTCGCTAATTTTGGCGCAATTGTTTTCGATTTTAATCGCTATTAGATCATGTTGAAGTTCAAAAAAATGGGATCGGATAAAGTGCCCCTGCTGCTTGTGACTGCGAACGTCGGATCGATATTTGAGGATGTAAGTAAAACAATATTTATACCTTTTATGTCAAACAGCACATAACATTTAATTAAAAATTATGTAAGTAACTCTAATTTAATATACTGTTTGCCGGGCTGTAATAATGTGTATATAAGTAGGTTTTACGCTTAGTATGCTGTTTCCAAAGAGTTGTAAAATTACAAATAAATTAGAAATATTATGGTTTTATCATTTTGGTTTTTCCAAGAAGAAAAAATAAGTAAAGTTTGTATGTAACCATTATAGTTTTAAAAAGTATGGCTAGTATTTAATAAAACAACTTAATATTAAAAACGCAAATGAAGTCCAAGGAGTACAGTTTATTTGGATTTTTTAACCACTTGTCCCTTAGCATCCCACCAGTCCTAACCATCTATTTTGTCACATTTATGGTTACTTCAGATATTTAAAAAATCTATTTACTAAACTACCAATGAAAAATTAATTATTAATTGTATCAATATTACAAAGTTCATGAATATTTTATCATCAATTTATACAAAATACAAATCAAGAACAGGTGAATTTACCTCGGTTAACTATGACATCTTTCAAACAAACATTATTGTGATGGAACAAAATGATAATACATTGATAAGTTTCTCACCTGCTTCTTATCAGAATATGAGCTCTTGGTAACTAGTAAATAGCTGGTATTATAGATTGCTATTCACAATAATTTGAATTTGACTATTCATTTAAGACAATTAAAACTTAATAAGTAACACAAGAGCAATGACAACAAAATCCATTGTCTCTGGAATCTGTGACTTGAAAAGATACTTAAAAGTTAATTTGTTAAGTCGCATAAACATTCTGGGACAACTAAACAACTAAACAAACTTCTGGGACAAATAAAAAGACATCACGACTGCAACATGTGGCTTGACAGGTTTTTAAATAAAAAGGTCCCACTCAACTAGGTATTCTTATAATTAAATACTATCCTTAGGGCCGATTTTTTAATCCTCGGTTATGATTTATCCAGAGAATAACTTTAACAAGTTGACAGTTAATCTATGGAAAATCTATCAAAACATCAAATTTATTCTATAGATAAAAGTTATATTATATCTGAGGATTGAAAAATCAGCCCCTAGTTGTCTATTTCTATTCAGGCACATCTAAGCAAGAACGAGTTTTTTGATGATAAACTTTAAAATAGGTTGAAAATGAAATAACTTTTGTAAATAATATGCCAATACTGATTATGTGGTTGTATGGTTATTTTGGTCTGCAAAGGACTTGTTCATACAACTTGGCCAAAACTACCAAAAGAAAATGGGTCACACACTTACTCTGGTGAATAATTTATTTTTGATGGATTAGGTATACAGGTATAAATTGTATACTAATATCAGTGCTTATCTTATATCTATATTATGTAAATTAGGAAGTAAGAACATTTTTATTTTTGTATCATCAAACATCACCAACTTCCTTACCCTCTTATTTTTTATCCTATCAGGGTACCTGGAAGAGATCCCTCTTAGCGATAATGCCACTCATTGTGCAAGCATATTTTGTTATTTCTTTTTGTTTATTTATTTGTGTGATATGGGTTGTGCAACAAAGTGTTAAATAAACAATAAAGTTAATACTTTTGTTATTGACTTTGTATATATTGTTTCTAACTAGATATACTTTTACTATTTTTTTTCTGTATGGCACTGCACAGCAAAATATTTAAATAATGTAACCACAAAAATTGTGACTTCATATTTTGAAAAGAGTGACTTCATGAGTTTGTTGCCGGAGTCTTCTCGGTAGTTCAACTTTTGGAACCGGTGTAAATTTAGACATGATAGACAGATATACAATAAGACACTGTGAGACCATTTCTTAAATAGATATACATAATTTGTGATTTTTGACGATTCGAAAGAGCTTCTTAGGAGCCTACTTGAATAAATATATATTTGATTTTGATTTTGATTAATAAATAAATCTGTCTTCAACTAGAAAAAAATTAAAGTATAAAATTTTAAGTAATCCCTGCATCATTGAATTTATCTATCTAACATCTTACTGAGACTATTCTTATGAGCCCAAACACACTATATCTGCTGTAAGTTTATGAAGAATTGAGCATCCTGCAGACTCTGATAGTACAGGATTAGCTACCTATATGTTAGCATGTTTGGGAGACACCACCAAAGTAACTGTAAACCAAAATTTCAAATCAATTGCATCTATGAAAGTTAGTAAAACCCTTTTTTCAAGCAGGAAATGAGCAGATAGTCATAAAATGCCTGAACGCTCTTCATAAATTATAGCTAAGAACAATCCTAATCACATTAGCTTTCAAACAAAAAAAACGAATCAAAATGGGTCCATTCATTTAGGAGCTATGATGCCACAGCCAGACACACAGACAGACACGTCAACCTTATAACACCCTCTCTTTTCGTGGGGGGCTAAAAATCAGTACACAACAGTAGGTACTGTCAGAAGCAAAAGTCGTTTAACATTAACAGTGTTTATACAAATTGTCAATATATGCCGATGCATACGCCCGTATGCAGTGCAGGACCGATCCTCTTGGAGATCCTTGGGGAAGTTTTCTCCCCAGTTGTGGGCGTCCCTTGACTGAAATGATGATGTCAATGTGCTCCCTAAACTTGCTTGGCATGGAGATATGTTGCGATCTGAATTCCAGGAACTACATCGAAACCGTGATCAAAACAGCCTCACGGAAGCTCGGTGTCCTGAACAAGGTGCCTCGATTTATTACGCCTATTATGCCTGCTCTATAAAACTCAGGTCCGGTCTTGCGTGGAATATTGTTTGCACTTGTGGGATGGCTTCGCCAAATACCTACTCTTCTTCTTCTTTAATAATATGGCTTCTCGTTTTATCGAATTCTACCAATGTCAAGTCAGTCATGGGAGTGACACTATTATTTGCTGCGGTACGGTGTAATTTTTTACTTGATGCCTTGGACAGATTGCAGCGTAGTACTGTCAGTGTCGTTGGCGACGTAGAGGTCACGAACAACCTTAAGCCTCTGCAATTGCGTCGAGACATTGCGTCGCTTAGCGCCTTTTATCGGCTATATCACGGAGAGTGCTCTGAAGAGCTATTTCACCTTATCCCACCTTTCCTTTTCCTACTCAGGACCACGCGTGCCGGTCTAGAAATTTAGTGCCTCGTTTCTTTGTCGTACTTCCAGAACTTGGAATTCTTTACCAGCACATGTGTTTCCTTCTTCCTATAACATGGGTTCCTTCAAAAGAGGCGTGAAAAAGCAGATTTCAGGCTGGCAAGGTGGAGGCGGCTAGAGCAGTGTCTGAACTGCACTAGCATGGACTCTTCTTACACCTTCACATCAGGTGGTGTTAAGTCATTTGTCGTACATTGTATAAAAAAAAAATCGTAGTGCAACTGTTACTGCGTTGTCGTCTGTACTCGCAGATAGATATCACTTAGTAATCGCATTTTATATTATTAATAAACACATCGATACAAGCAATATGGCGATAGGCGCGATATAATATTCTAATATTCAGCTTGTTGACAATAGGCCCTTGAACACTTTCTGATTACAGATATTGATGCTTCAACATAGCACTTGTGACGTCGTTTTGTTACGGCGCCTAGTAGTTTATTGTGGGGGGGGGTTGTACCACCTGATGTGAAGCTGTAGGCAGAGTCCTAAATGGTGCATTTCACATCTCTTTTGAGAAGATGAGACAGTGACTTGATGACTCCAAAGAGCACACAGGGGGAAGGTGTGATAATAAGTTTAAAATTCCCTCAGAGCACTCTTCATGATATAGCCAGTACGACAAAGAAACGAGTTACTGAGCATCTTTCATGATGTTGAGGTGGAGGCAGTGAATTGATGACTCCGAAGATCGGCATGCGTGCTCCTGAGCAGGAAGGGAGAAGGTGGAATGAGTTTAAAATGCTCTCAGAGCGCTCTCCATGATAAATAGCCGATATAAAGCGATAAACGACGCAATGTCTCAAGGAGTTACAGTTCATTTATGATTTTCACGAAATTAAATCTCTAACTTCGTTGTGCCTCTTGTTATAGGCCTCCTCCAGCTCCTTTCAATACAACACTACTTCCCATCTTGTCTAATATGGACTAGCAGCAAACCTGAGGTCATCATCCCGCTTTTTTAAGGTCCCTCCCTCCGTGTGGCGCCTCTAGCTAGTGTGCCAGTGAGTAATAAATGATAAATGTCTAGTACGAAAATGTGCAAAGCATAGAACAATGCAAAGCTAATTAATTTGAATACGAAGAACTTGATCTGTAGGAAAGCTTTCTTCTTTCTTGATTCCTTCAGTTATTCCACGGCAAGATCATACCTCGCACGGTAGTGTTATCTAACATTTCATTACCATGCACATGTATCGTAGATACCCCTCGTGTTCCCCTCCCATTCCTCTGAGGCTTATAGCGAACCCTTTACTGTACGCGCTATCAGGCTTTGGAACAGTCTCCCTGTTTATATCATACTGGCTGTGCCCGCGACTTCGTCCGCGTGGAATATTGACTTTTTCCATATAAACTTTCATCCCCTATTTTATCCCCTTGGGGGTAGAATTAATCAAAATCCTTTCTTAGCGGATGCCTACGTCAGAACATCTATATACCTGCATGCCAAATTTCAGCCCGATCCATCCAGTGGTTTGGGCTGTGCGTTGATAGTTCACTATGTCAGTCAGTCACCTTTGAGTTATATATATTTAGAAGATGTACTGAATGTTCTGTGAGTGCCGGCGCTGCCGGCGGGCTAGTAAGGGATGAAAGTTTAAGCATTCTTTTGTCTTTTTCATATTACATTGCCAGAGCGAGAAACAAAACACGTATTAGCAATAAGCGTTTGTAATTAAGGCCCTTATAGAAATTAAATACACTTACTTATTGGCTTAGGTATTTTATAAAGAAAAAACAAGTGCCTACATAATTATTTAAACCGCTTAAACATTTTTTTGCTTCTAATCTGGAATTCAACCGGTGGTTTACGGAAAACAAAGGTCAATACTAATGACGACATAAAAAAATCGCGTACGTCAATACTTAATTATATTCGTAATGTAACACAATACAATTAATTTACAAAACCGTATGCCTATACAAAAACAGTACGTAGCAGGTAATTTAATTAGGTACTATTAAATAACATTAGCAATCCAAGTTAATTATAAAATTATAATAGTATCAAATTTAACTTAACAAACAATGAGGTGGTTTATCATTTTTTTTTTAATTTACAGCTATGTATTTTTATCCTCATGGCAAGTCGATCGATCTATCAGGTTAAGTAAGGCATTTAAATTGAATGGTTATCCTGTAAGTGTAACAGAAATTTATTTGTACCTAAATAAAATTATTATGAACAATGATTAACTAGTATGGTATAGGCCCGTATGTAGGGTCGTCTGGGTAAGTATTCCCACAACGGCCTCTCTTAGTTCGCTGCGTTTCGGATTGGAGGGAAAGGTAGCCACTGTAATTATCGGTATTGCATGAAAGCCATTTCTTTGTAGGCCTTCAGGGTGACAACGCAACTGCAATACCAAGTTATTTTCTTTGTTATTGCAGGTTTCTACAGGCCGCGGTAGCCACTGACCTAAATCTAATAGAGATGTTGCCTAAGTTTGAATCTGGCGCTATTTTTCACAGATTCGGAAAATATACGCTACTGTTTTCCATAAAAACAATTCATACTTAAAAGTTATTGTTTTAAAAATTACATTTTACATATTTTCAAAATTTAACAAAAAATATAATGATATTAGATTGCTTACATCAATTAAAACAACATTATTATGACAACAATAAATGAATACATGCATATTACATAGTTATTATCAATTTTGTAAATAATCCCATACATTTTTCAGTAAAATAGCAACATGTAACGTCGTCTGTTCCGCACATTTTATATGGAGCGTTTTTAGACGGCGCGCTGCAACCTAACAAACATACCACTATATCTGTGGAACTATTGATTTTAAACATACTTTTTCTGTTGCAATATTTCTTTATGAGCTTTAAACTTCTTATTTTACGTAATAAAAAAGTAGTCAAGTGCCCTTTTGCATATAAAAATCGTGCTTAAGGCTCACTTTTTTATACGAGGTAAGGCCCGCCTTGGAGTAAAAGTGTTCTGTGAGCCCGCCTGATGGTTAGTAGCAACTTGGGCACTACTCACGCGCTGCCTACCATGTACAAATCAAGAGAAAGCGTTATGTTGACGGCATGGTAGACGAATCCCTTATTCTCAACTGTCGGTTCACGGATTTTATTCGAAAAGTCACATCCCGTCTCGCTTTGACGCACCGCGATAAAAAGTGACAGGATAGAGTTTTCGATATTCGAATCCTTTCGGACAGTAGAGTAAGGGGGTAGGTACTCCCAGCAGACTTTCTGAATCAACTCGCCGCAGGAACAAAACACTTCAAAGCAGGGAGTGCAACTACGAAGTTGCGAAAAAAAAATCAACTGATCCATAGTATAAGATTGAATGCCTGCTCGACGTTGTATAAGGAACAGCAGATTTATTTTCGCGAATTCCTAGTTGTACTAATAGTAAAAGTTCTTTGTAATGATGGGTAGAATAAGCCCTTAAAATATGACTACACCTTTTTTTAACAGGCTGGAATGATGAAGAATTAAGGAAGTAACTGTCTACAGTCATGTTAGGAGCTCGCTCTGTCTAACCGATACTTTATTTTTTTAATCCGATTCATTCCTCGGTGACTATTAATCATTGAAATGCTATGTGTATTATTAATTGAGTAGGTACTATTTATGAATGTCTGATTCTCTTAATTGAATTATGGCATTTGCGTAAAGCCCGATTCATAACATCCGCATTTTTGTGGTAATTTGCGTGTCTTTTGACGCAAGGCGTAAAAGATTTGTAGCTAGTACGGATTAGTCCCGGTAATACCCGGTATTCTGCAGTACCGACATCAGGTACCGACACAGAATACATAATAGGAGGTACCGGTACATCGTCATCATAATTTCAGCCGAGAGACGCCCAGTGCCTCCCCCAAACATCTCCAAACCGATCGGTCCTGCGCTGTCTGCATTCATCGACTTCCCGCGACCTTTCCACCCCAACCGCCGTCAGTCTTTGAAATGTGGCCTGGGCACTGCCACTTGAAGCTCGCATTGGGCAATGTAGGTGACCTTAGTTATCCTGCGGATCTTATCATTCCTGATTCGATCACGCAGAGAAACCCCAAACACAGCCCTCTCCATTGCCCTTTGGGTGACATTGAGCCTTCTTAAAAGGCCCATCGTAAGCGACCACGTCTCAGTTCCGTAAGTCATCACTGGTGGCAACACACGCGAATTAAAGACTTTCGTCTTTAGAAACTGCGGTAGGTGGCCCAGAATAAGTATGCAGACAACGCAATTCCCAAGACTTTCGTTCATCATGGCAACACCCACATTAAACATTATAAAGTATTTTTGTAACAAAAGTGTAATATTTTAATATTAGGAATTTTTGGTGCTTTATTTATTATACTATGAAAGCTGGTTTACAATAACCACTGCTTATTTATCTCGTTACAATGTATACGTTATACGATAACATTCTAAATATATATTCTAATGTGTTCCTCATCCTACCTCGGAGCCAATTTTTATGTGATTTCATTACATACAAATCATGTGTTCGGTATTTATATACGATTGGAATAATAAACATTTCACGCATATTCTCAGTTAAATAGTTTTAGTATTTAGTGTGTCACTTCTCTGTGTTTATTGGCGTGTTAAAGTACCTATACAATACGATTGGAAAGCTTGATGTTATAAATAAACTGTTATTGATTATGACGAGCGATAGACACAGACTAAATGATCACTCAGATGTTACTAAAGATAACACTACAATATTCGTTAAAACTGCAGTTTGAAGTTTTTTTTTAAATTTTAGAAGCACGAAGGCAAAACTTGACAGTTTTGACCTGATTAAGTGCTTTCCTTTGCTTTTTTCTATGAGAATATTTTAGTTTTTTTTGGTGTGGGTGGATTGACACAGATAGGTCAAATGAGATTTTTATGCGACTAGAGTGGTCAGTAGTGGTAACTTAGCAAGCCAGCGTAATATTTATATTCATCATATCAAACAAATATCTGCTCCTACAAGGTTTCGAACCCGCACTCTCAACTTCAATAGACACGAAATTCTCAACGTTTTCGGAAAGACAGCGATCTTAGAATAATTAACAATAAAATATATCTTCCTCCCCTTAAAAGGAGGACCTTCTATTCTAATACATATTTTTACTTTTAGTGGTTTAGTGGCATACACTTATAAAATACTAGCTTTTGCCCGCGGCTTCGCCCGCTTGGATCTCGGTTATCGCTCCAAAAAGTATCCTATTTTCTTTCAAGGGTCTCAAAATATCTCCATACCTAATCTGAATAGGTTCAGTTTTTTTTTATTATCTAAATTTTATTTAGGGGCTTTTGACCAGTATTAGGCATGTCAGCCCCATCGTAACCTAATGAGCTATTTGGTATCATATTGCCGCACAGCGGGAACGGGAAGAGTCAATGGTGCAAATATATATCACTTAAATATTTTGCAGCTTCAGAAGATGGTTCTGACAATATACCTATAAAGGCTCCTATATCCCATTGATTAATGTTACATCTCTGCACCACCCGAGTCCCTCCCGCTCCTATATTTTACACACTCTGTCAGCATGTGTTGGACATCATCTATGTTGCCACAAATATCGCAGTTAGGACTATTGACCTGTCTCATTAAAAATGCAAATTTATTTGACGGATAATGTCCAGACCGCAATCTGTGTAACATTACAATATGTTTTCTAGGTTCAGTAGTTTAAGCGTGATGAATGTGTAACAGACAAACAAAGACACTCACTTTTGGATTCATAATATTTAGTAATAACGATATGATATTTAGTAGGTAAACATGGTTATTTTTATCATACTTTTAAAAACAGTGTGATAATAATAAACAAGTTTTATAAAAAAGGAACGTTGGACATACTTTGTGCGATATAGAATAAAGAATTTAATTTACATAAATATTTAAAATCACAGCTATAAGCGCAAAGTTTCATCAATGGGCATTTCTAGAAAATGTAATAGTCCTAGTTCTGTCTTGACACCTTTGAAAGAGTAAATAAAGTATATTATTGAAAGATTATTTGTCCTCCAGCCATCAGTGATGCTGCCAATATGGACTTCAGAGTTCCTCCAAGCCGTCGCCCGCATGGACCCCAAGTTTATAGCGCTGCACTTGCAAGAGGTTGGGGGGAAAGCGTACGAGAAGTCCATGCAATACGTCCAAGACTTCGTGCAGAGGCTGTGCGACTGCCCAGAGCTGAGACTGTATGATAAGATCAGGATTTTCCTCGACGAAGACTTTAGCTCACCGGAAAAGTTCACGGTCAGTACGTTTAGTATCAAAAAAAGCTAGTATGTTTATTTTCTTGTCACTCACTAAAACTCCTCAACAGATAACAGCAAGTAATTCACAGTTAGTGCAATACCCAACGTAGAAAAATTAAAAACAGACACTTGTATCGGTTTGACCCCTTTGCCTTCCCTTAGAGAATTTAATTCATAGACATTTTTGCCGCCGTTTAATAGCGACGGTCAAGATTTTTATTAGATGCCTACAATAATTATTCTGAGCGAACATTGTGCTATAGAATTGGTGTTGTTTTATGAAACAAGTGTTTGTGCTGACAAGCGTTATAGAAAGCTATTATAATAAAACTTAACTTGTTGGGAAACATGTTGAGAATTTTATCTTGGTTATCCTCCTCACCGAAGTAGTATCACGGAGACTGTCATCATTGTATAATTCGCGTCAATCTCTCCCTAGATACGTTGAAATGTGTTTTCAATGCAATTACTGACGAAATACGAGTAAATAAAATACTTAAGAAATGCCTGTATGTGCTTAACACTTTGCCGACCCTTTTAAAGAGAAAACAACAAAAATTCAAGTCTTTTTTTGGTTCATTCTCTCTATAATGGGAAGGCACAGGAAACTAATGCCCATACAGCCATGTCTTCAATAATTCTTTATTACTTCATTTATTGCATTGAAATGCTGATGTTACACATTTCGATGCACATTGGGAGAATTTATCGCGAATAGAATAGAATAAACTTTATTTGCTTCAATTGTGGTTAAAATAGGTCTTATGGGGAATATTATACAATAGGTTTCTTCACATTTCACCAGACTTGGCATGCAAAATATAAAATATAATGATAACAGTCGCCATATGATGCTATTTATAGATTTAAGAGGCTAGGAATATTAGATTTTGCATTTATTATTGTAGTGCCCTTACAGGGTCATGTTGGAATCTATTCTATGTAACACCTTTTGTACCACATGATACAATAAAAGTTTTGACTTTGAGTTTGAGTTTAATGAGGTGGATAACTACAAAAAAGTTCTTATCGTCTTTCACACCATAATCACTTCTATTCTAATAATCTTTTAGCTGTACGTCAACACAAACACGTGGCTTATAAAACTACACCAATTTTATAACACAAAGTTCGCTCCGAGTCTCCGACTAAATTTTTTTTAAATTCTAATAATAAAACCTTGACTGACACCACCAAATCCCGCCAAGCACTCCAATTCAAGTCTTTATTTGTTGCGAAATAGACCATAGAACTTTTTTATTTCAGGCTCTAGGCAACATGTATTTCGCCCATTCGTCGCTGTCAGACTTAAAGATCTGGGACTTTGAGCTGAAAGCGTATGTAGACGTGCAGGGCAAGGAGGTCCACAACGGAAACATTGAGAAGGCGCCCACAAAGGAAAAGGCGAAATTTCCGCAGCATTTCTTCCCTGAGGTTTGTATTTCTGTTTTTGAATGACGCATGCCAGTGGTGTGGTTTATTATTTTCTTAATTCTCTTTAACACTATAATAATAGGCGACTTCTGTAGTGCAACTGTTCCACTCGATGTGCTGTCATATGTACTTCACTTAAAGAGATGTTCCAAAAATGTATGGAGACCCGGCCAGGTCTATGGTACACTGTACTGAAAAATAGTTAAAAATAATGCAAAACAGTGTTCAATTGTCCATTTTCTTTTTATTTGCTTTGTTGCGTGGAACAAAACTATATTTTTTTTAGAAAAATCTGCAACACAGCCAAATATTCATCATGGCGTTTCTGTCACTTTCGTCACGTTTAATTGACTACTAGGTCACCCGCCATATTGCTATAGTGAATAACGGTGAAATCGACAAAAAATTTCAACTTTTGTACAAACAAACTTTGCATAAAAACGAATTATTAGTATTTTTCCTGGATTCAGGAGATTTTTCTTGATTTTTTGAGATACTGTACATATACCTACCTAGCCGGGTATGAAACATCTCCTTTAGATTTTGTTAGTGAAACATAGTAATTAATAGACTACCTTATCCAGTAAGGCGCCAGTGAGGAGCTCGGTGGCGTAGTGACTTGAGCGCTCTGGTTTCGATTACGAAAACAAAGCAACTTTTCACATGGTTCATACAAGATGGGTTATTGAAAAATTTTAATCTCGAGGTCCTCGGAGCCTCGGAAGACACGTAAAGCCAACCGTTTATTCTCACCAACCCGCATTGAGCCAATGTGGTGGTGTTATGGGCCAAACTTCTATGTGTTTCTCCCATGTAGAAAGACCTATGCCCAGCAGTGGGACGTGGATAGGCTCTGGCTTATCTCTAGTTGTGATAAAAGTCTAAGATCCCGCTATAGAACGACCTTCACCGAGATGTTTATTTGATGAAACGTGTTTTATATTTAATTTAATATGTCAATATATATATTGCATATGGGTTGCCTATCAAAATTTAGTCCAGTGTATGATTAATTAATAATTAAAAAAATATTATTTTTTTAAACTTTCACCGGTTTGATTATTAGACAAATTCTATACCAATCAAAACTAAGAACCATCGTAGTCACATCAGCTTTCAAACAAAAAAAACTGAATCAAAATCGATTCATTCGTTTAGGCGCTGCGATGCCACAGACAGTCACACAGATACACAGACAGACACGTCAAACTTATAACACCCGTCTTTTACGTCGGGGTTAAAAAGTCATCATCACCAGCTTATATACGTCCCACTGCTGGGCACAGGCCTTCCTACATGGTAGAAACACATGAGGAGTTTTGGGCCATAACACCACCTAGGAACATATTTTTGGAGTTGGTGCTTCACTATCTATGGTTTCTGGAAACAACTTAGCACCAACTCCAAAAATATGTTCCTAGGGGATGACCTAGGGGAGCACCTACTAAAATTTAATTATTTTGTCCCTTTGACTTTTTTGCAGTAGGTTTTAATTTTTGTTTATTTTTTTTTCAAAATTCGACAACCGGAATTCGGGACAGATTTTTCGCAGGCAACCCTATACCACCGTGTTCATCATGAAATAATCTTTAATTTCATTTAATTTTAATTCAATAATCAGACCGGTGTAAAATGCTAGTATCGATTTACCTGTTTATATCTGGCTACCCGAGAGTTGTGACCGGAAAAGAATAGGCAACCTAACGTTAGCATATTCTATGGGCTTCATACTTTCGATTGGTATAGAAATTGTTTAATAATCAAACCGGTGAAATGTTTAAAAAAAAATTATTTAAAATTATTAATTAATCATACCCTGGACTAAATTTTGATAGGCAACCCATATGCAATATCTATATTGACATATTAAATTAAATATAAAATACGTTTCATCAAATAAACATCTCGGTGAAGGTCGTTCTATAGCGGGATCCTATACTACAAGGAATTCTTATCAGACAAGACGACTCGAAAAAAATAAGCAATTTGACTTGAAAATTCACTTGAGTATAAAAAAATTATTATTACTATTTCTGAAATTAATTGTAAATGTATTGTTTTTATAAATTTTTATTGACAAATGGTACCTTAGAAATTATGAAATAGATTTATTTTCAGTTTTATAATAAACTGACTAAATGTCATTCATTGTGTATTTATTTATTATTTTCAATTTTTGATCTCCAAAAAAATTGTAATATCTGAAAATTGATTTGAGGGAAGTATTTTTTACGTTGAATTTAAAGTACATAAATGCTTTTATGTACAGTCGACGGCACATCAAGCGTAACAGTTTGACCTTGAGGCCGCCCCTATTCCGTTGTAATAGAGGCGGCTTTCGTAGTACCTACCATATATCATTAGCATTACACTTGATACGTTTTTTTCATTTTATGTACATGATTGTGAATGAATAAATAAATAAATAAAATTACAGTGCAAATGGTCTCGCAAAGGGTTCTTGCGCACGCGATGGATGATCCGCGGCACCGCGGTGGAGTTCATCAATATACATCTCTTCCACGACGCCTCAAACCTACTCGCAATGGAACCGTTCCCATCCGTAAGTACACAGTTTAATTGTAGTAAAATATGACATCTTCAATATGACTTGTTATAGTTGTCATCCCTATACTTACCTACAGGGTGTTAGGGACGAAGGCAGGTGACAGTGCTCGTCACCGTAACACGATATGTACAGTCGAAGACATAAGTTGATGAACAGATCCAAATTTTCAAAACACCTGCACAATGTAAAGTTTCATATGTCGCTGAACAAATCGATGCCCCCAAGCAAAAAGTCGGTAATGTGCTATTATGGACTTATTCCTGTTTTGATGAATTCGGAATCTATAGACTTAGATACATCTTGTCAATTTTTTTTAGATTTTTTCTAATAATATTTATGAAGATAAAATGAAATATACATTTATTGCACGGAAATTAACTTACAACATTGTTCCAGCAAAAGTTCTGTAACGCAGTATTACAAAAAAATATTTCGAATCTTGTTTTGGTAAGATGCGTTTACCGGATTATTGCCGTAAAATTAATTCGTTATGGTTTTGGTAAAACTGTACTGCAGGATTTTTGTCGAAAGAATTGATGCATACAAATTTCGTAATAGACACTAACAATGTTGTTGCAGATAATAATTGGCTTAATAAAATACGTAATATGTCAATACTAATAAATTTATTTAAAAATCGATATGCCTAACTCTGTTGTCGACCTTTACTGTTTTTGGCTAGCCCGGCGACATTTTGCAATGCGCATTTCTCTCTTTCTTGTACTAATAATCAGACTGTAATAGATAACTCCGCGCTCCAACATATAATCCTTGACCTTCTGCCGATGCGTAATGCATTTTATGAATCATTATCTTGTGCTGAAGCACCGACTGAAAAGAGCACATGTGAAGAAGAATAATAATAATGAACACCTTGTCATATTTCTTGTATCTTGATTTTTTGTTTGTTACTTTTGTGGGTCTGATATAATAAATTTGTGTTTATTTTACCAAACTGATTAAAGCCAATAATATTATGTTTTGAAATTAATAAACTTTATTAAAATCCTAATAATATTCTGTCTTTTTTTCTTACAAATCCTTTAATATTACGTTCAATAAATAGTTCAATAAAATATTGGTATTGGTGCTAACGCTACACGTTTTATAATGAATTTCTTTGTAAAGATACTGTAATTTAGCAATACCGTTTTTGTATGTATCATAAATTACTGCAATAATACGGTAATGATCCATTAGGCGTCATCTTTCCTACAGAAAAGTACGTTATAAAAGTCCATAATTTAATGTTACAAATTGTAATGTTTCTTATCTTTACTGCAAAAACCCCGTAAGTATTAGTACCGTAATATTTAACTTACAACATTTCCTGTAATATGTATTTTCGCTGATTTCTAGCTTTTCATTAAACATAATTTCACAATGGTATAAGAATAACATTTCACAAAATATTAGGTTTGATTTGGTATATCAATTTTTGAAATATTCCTATGCATTGCAAAGATATTCACAAAAAACAGTAAAATGTCTCTCCTGTAAAATTTGCATTTTTCGATTACCGACTTTTTGCTTGGGGGCATCGAAATGGTTTATCAAATCTCTGTGTACATTAAAGAATGTCAAAAGTTAGTAAACAATATTTTATCAAAAGTTGCTGGACTTACCAAATTTTCAAAGCACCTGCATAATATAAAGTTCTATATGTCGCTGAACAAATTGTTGATCCAATCTATTGTACAGTCAACAGCACATCAAACGTAACAGTTTGACCTTAAGCCCGCCCTTACTGCGTTCGTAATAGAGGCGGGCGACTTTCGTAGTGCAACTGTAACACTTGATGTGCTGTCGTGTGTACATTGAAGAATATCAAAAGTTAGTGAACATTATTTTATCAAAAGTTGCTGGATTTCATAAATCTATATAATTTATTATTGATGGCAACGAAAGTCCATAAACACATACTTACAAAACACCTGCACACTATAAAGTTCCTATTGTTGCTGAACAGACAGTGCCGAGTTGAGTCATTTTTAACCCCCGTCGAAAAAATAGGGGTGTTATAAGTTTGACGTGTCTGTCTGTGTATCGTGTGTCTGTCTGTGGCATCGTAGCGCCTAAACGAATGGACCAATTTTGATTCGTTTTTTTTTGTTTAAAAGCTAATGTGCCTACGATGGTTCTTAGCTATAATTTATAAAGATCAGCTCAGGCGTTTGATGACTATCAGCACATTTTCTACATGATAATAGGGTTTTAGTAACTTTTACACATCCGATTGATTTGAAATTTTGTGTACTGTTACTTCGGTGACATTCCCATACTATCCTTGAGCTGATCCTATTCCATCAAAATGTCTGCGAAATGCTTAATTCTTCAGAAACTTACAGCAGATATAGCGTGTTTGGGCTCTTATGAATAGTCTCAATGAGATGGTGTTAGATAGATGATTAATAACGCCGGGGGTTACTTAAAATTACAAAATTTTGTATTTTTGAATGTTGAACAAAGACAATCACTGAAAAGAGTGCCCATGTTTCGCTCTTTCATTTTGGGAATGAAGTCTTTGTCGTGCCATTTTTTTATCTTATTCGCATAAGATTGACAAAAAAAAAGGTCGGAATAGCTATGTAAAATATACAATGACCGGTAGGCTGACACCGACTCTTTTTCAACTTGGCTGATGCTCTCCCGTCTGTTTTGATATCATTGTTATCGTTATCACATTAATCTATCACATTTTTTTTTTAATTAAACTCTAGTTAGTAGGAATAGTTCTTGAGTAAAGCGTTGATTCTCTACTTGTATATAATCATATATATTATAATATAATTTATTAAAATATAATAATTATCATTACATATTATATAAATTATAATGATATATGCCGAGTTTATTCTATGTCTGATGCAGGCGTAGTCTATACTCCTTGCCTCTTTTCCTCTGCGATAAACGGCCCTTATTTTCTTATATAATTGATTCTTAATTTAAATTTTACATGTCATAAAATTTGTCAGCAGGCTTTATGAAAGATAAAGTCATTGTGGTATGAACTAAACGTAACTTATATTAGAGACAGACATTCATAAACACATATTTATGATAAATACAACCTTGCCCAAAAGTATTGAGCTCCCCACTTTTTAACTTCAAAATAAAGTATCATTTTTCAATTTAAAAAATAATCATAGACGTAAAATATTTAGTGTTCCAACATGTGCTAATCATTAGTAGATATGTATCATTGCGAAGTAGCTACTTTTTTTTCGAGTGTGTATGACCCATAGAGGTATAAATCATGTGCTTATAAGTCAATTGATTAGTAATTAAAATACAATAAAACTAGAAAAATTTCACGTCCTGAGGCAGGAATCGAACCCGCGACCTTTCGCAATCCGGGCGACTGCTCTGACCACTGAGCCACCCAGGACTTGGGATATCCCTGTGAAATTCTTCTAGTCTATCTTGTATTTGCGTTTATGAGCTAACGTCCACCCTACAATGTCGAAATATTCTACTTCAACATCCGAAACGAGTATTTTTACAAATATCTACGATTCGGTTAAGTTGGGGCAGTGCTTTCAAATATTCTTAATTTTTGATTTTAACATTATAATAAATATTTGAAAAATTACTTAGTAGTTAAAAAACGCAAAAAAAATAGACTAGAAGAATTTCACAGGGATATCCCAAGTCCTAGGTGGCTCAGTGGTCAGAGCAGTCGCCCGGATTGCGAAAGGTCGCGGGTTCGATTCCTGCCTCAGGACGTGAAATTTTTCTAGTTATATTGTATTTTAATTACTAAGTAATTTTTCAAACATTTATTATAATGTTAAAATCAAAAATTAAGAATAGTCAATTGATTTAATGCAATGCATTTGTTAATAAAATAGGTAATTAATAATTAAGTAACAAAGTGTCAAAATAATGCTGATTTTGGACTTCTTTGTGGAATTTGAGCGTACAGTGACTTTTGGATTATTTCATCGAGTTTTAGTGTCCAGCGACTTTTGATGTTAATTAAGTGATGGTAGTGTTTAGTGACTTTTGAAATTTTATGACGAACAAGGAGTTTTGAACATACCTTTGTATATTAACATAGGGAAAGTTCTTGTGTACAGTTAATTTTGTAGCTTTATTTTGTTTTGCGACTTATGTCTTTGACTGTACGTGTAGATATTACAATTTGTATGATACAGCATGATTTTTTCCCGCGTTTTTAATTTATTTTTTTAGCAAGTCGTGTTTAGCAGCACTGCCACCTGCCTGCGAATATATGTCTCTTTGTACACTTTCAACTTTAGAACCGTTTAGAACCACTAAATGGATGGTGCAATGAGAGTTTTAGTGAAGCTGACTAACCTTGAGATACATCAACAAAAATTGCCTTTTTTAATTCTTAACGGTAGAGCTTTTAGCCTTCATCTCACCTGGGAAGTGATGATGAGGCCGTAGATGGAAGAGATCTACACGGGGATTCCTCAACAACAGAAAGTCTACAGAAAAGTCCGCGATAGCATGTGTCTATTTCTCGTAAGGTTGATTCACAGAAATCCTTTTATAAACCCCTATGTTTGTAACCCCTAAATTGCTCTTAAATATTACACACATCAACATCTTTAAAATTCTACAAATATATCAAAACCTTAAAAAATCATTTACCTACATCATTTCATTTTTGGCAATGTCTCAGCAGTTGTAAAAATGTTTTTTCTATTATATTTTAATACTAATATATGAGTATTAAAATATAATAGAAAAAACATTATCATATTATACCTTTAAAAGAAACAAAAATATCCGTTTATTTTTTATAATGTAGTTGTGAGAAATTTTTTTTGAATTAAAAAAATAAATTAAAATATCAAAAACCAAGACAGTACAATGTTATCAACAGGTATATTGTCGCAGTCGACGACGTGCGCTGCGACACACATTGCGACACTTGCACTCTGACGTCAACGCGGCGCCATATTTTATTTTTGGTGACTTCAACTTCAGAACGGATACCGGTGGAGTGGTTAAGGTAAGGATATATATTGCAGCCATATTGTATCACACGCCGTATTAGAATCCGCATAGGCAGATCGTCTTGTACTATAGAGAGTTTTCGATCGATTAGTACGTGTCTGTTTGTGTGATTGGTAGGCTTAAGTTTTTTTTTTAATCATTTTGGTTGTGAGTAGTCTGGTGTTGCAAGCGTCCCTAGGCTACAGTAACCGCTTACCATCAGGTGGACCGTAATAAAGTGACCTGGGAACCAGAATTTTTGACTTCTATTCCAAAATTAACAATATTTAGTTTGAAGCATACAAAAACAAATATTTTACCAAATAAAAAACCTTCATATTTTTTTTCTTCAGTCTACGCGGTGCAAGAATCAAGCTTTTAAAGCATAAAATCTAGACGAATGTTATCTTATCTATAATTTCCAAAAAATGATTCTTTAAAATCGGCTGAAAAGTAAAACGAATACTCTGATATGTCCAGCCACGAAATCATAATTTCATTACAGAACAAGTTTTTTTTTTAGAAAGTGACAGAAGAATTGACAGCATGCCGTTTACAAAATGGCGCCAATGTGGAGTCTTCCAAGCTTCAGTACCGCGCCCAACAAGACGACCGCGTCGTGCTCACGATAGGCAAGAAGGAGTTCTCTCATGTAGACCACCAGAAGATATTCAGGGAGCCTTGGGTAAGTTGATCCTATGTATGGCCATTGTAAAAAAAGATAATCATAAATAAAAATTTGAAAATTTTAAGTAACCCCCGTCGTCATTAATCGTCTATCTAACACCATTTCATTGAGACTATTCTTATGAGCGCAAACACGCTGTATCTGCTGAAGTTTCTGAAGAATTAAACATCCCGCAGACTTTTTGATGGTATAGGATCAGCTCAAAGTATATCATGGGAATATCACCGATGTGACAGTACACCAAATTTCAAATCAATCAGATCTGAAAGGTAGTTGAAACCCTTTTATCGTGCAAAAAATAAGCCGATAGTCGCCAGTTAAACGCCAGAACTGATCTTCATAAATTATAGCTGAGAACCATCGTAATCACGTCAGCTTTCAAACAAAAAATTAATAAATTTAAATCGGTCCATTCGTTTAAGAACTACGATGCCACAGACAGACATCTGTGTATCTGACAGACAGACACGTCAAACTTATAACACCCCTCTTTTTTCGTAAGCGGTTGAAAATATTTTGTTGTGTATTTTTTATATGTATTATAAAATACTATAGCATATTCATACACTCACACCTATTTAGCCCAAAGTAAGCACCATTAAGAACTTGTGTTATGGATACTAGGTAATGGAGAAAATATTGATAGTAATATGTATACAGGGTGGTGCCGTCAATACGACAATAAATTAGAACATGGGCTTTATTGGTTAATAGAAATGGTTTGCCACTTTCAAAAATATCGTATTTATTTGATAATTTCATGGCATTTCTATGAAATAATGCGGCCTATGTTATATTATTTCATAAAAATGTCATGAAATTATCAAGTGAATCAGATGTTTTTGAAAGTGGCAAACCATTTCTATGCACTAATATAGTACATGTTTCAATTTATTGTCGTATTGCCGGCACCACCCTGTATAAATATGTATTATAAATATATTAACTAAACATCTATGACTTGTGAACAAATACCGGGATTCGACCCGGGACCCCGTTCCACCTTTACCTTTGCAATAAGAGTAATGAACTGTCAACAGTGGATACTTATGCTTGTGACTGTATAGTTTATTATGTACTTGTCTTATATATAAAATTCAATTTCAATTCAATTTCAACTTTATTGCATTTCCACAATGGTTTTAAGGTCAAAAAAAAATATTTTGTCTGTACATCATGGACCCTGTCGGGCACAGCAATTAGTAGGGAGGAGGATATTGTGTCATTGAATTTATTACTTTTCAAATTACTATCTTTTAATTATGTGTTTATACACATCACAAGTTCTTCTAATATTGCTAACTAATTTATGTCAGTATTTAATTTATTAATCGTTTATTATATTTTATTATGTTTATTAATAATAGGTTGCGGAAAAAGTATCTTCGCATTTTTAAGAAAATTCAAAACATTTTTTAATATAGTTTATTTACATTTAACTAAAGTATGTGGGTACCATTTTGTTCGATACCTTTTTGCCATCTTGTAGGTAGGGACATGATGCCATTTCTATAGAAATTTTGGGGCTTCTGATCAAAATACCGCGACAAGTGGTTTTGGCAGTCCTCTCGTGACGTTAACCTGACACTGCCTAGGGAATTCTGAAGAGAGCGAAACAGGTGGAAATCTGAAGGTGCAAGGTCAGGACTATAAGGCGGATGCATTAACACCTCCCAGCCGAACTCTTAAATTTTGCTGAGTGGCTAAAGATGTGTTAGGTCTAGCGTTATCATGATGAAAAACCACACCCCTTCTGTTGATTAATTCCGGCCGCTTTCTCTCAACTTCTTGCTTTAATCTCATCAGTTGTTCGCAGTATAGTTCAGAATCGATGGTCCTGCCTGGTGGTAACAGCTCATAATGAATAATGCCCTTCCAATCCCACCACACACACAGCATTACCTTGTTGCGAGTTAACTCGGGTTTCGCCACAGTATGTGAAGCCTGACCGGCCTTTGCACACGACCTTTTTCTTGTCGTACGGTATCCACTTTTCATCACCAGTTATCAGCTTCTTCAAAAATGGCTCGGTTTCATTGCGTCGTAATAAAGAATCACAAATGACACGGTTCATTAGGTTTCTTTCAGTGAGCTCGTGGGGCACCCAAATATCGAGCTTTTTTGTGTAACCATTTTTTTAAAATGCGCCAAAACTGTTTTGTGGTCAATTCCCAGTTCTTCAGCTACGTCGTAACTACTGATATGCCGATCTTGCTCCAGTTTTTCAAAAATGGCATCAATTTTATCCGTAATAGGGCGACCAGAGCGACGTGCATCTTTGACATTACTCTCACAAACACTGCACTAGGTCCATAAACATCGCAAATTTTTTTCGCGGCTTAGGTGGATTTTTACTTTTTTGTAGTAAAATTTTAAAATGTATCGAATTTCTTCATTAGATTCACTCATCTTGACAATACGAAAAACAAATGAAAAACACACATTTTCCTTATTTGAATTTGGAATAATTTTAAAAAATCTAAACTTTTAATGATACCAAAATCAGCCAGATACAAATAGTACAGCCAAAGAGATTTTATAACAAGTTCATAATGCGAAAAGACTTTTTCCCCAACCTAATATGTTACTAATATTATTATAATTTACCTATATTATATTTAACACAATTTGGCTGTCCCAAAGAGGAAAAAAAACATTCGAATCAATTTATAGTTATTATAATATAAATATTGTGCAATTCTCGACTCACAGTTTTAGTTACCATACTGTTCCGAAACGGCTTGACCGATTCTCATGAATTTTTTAATGTATATTCAGTAGGTCTGAGAATCGGCTACTATCTATTTATTGTTTGGATCAATTTTTTTTATGGAAAAACAACATTTGCGGGGTTAGCTAGTTACATATATTATTATATTCCGTGAGAAGCTTCTTACTATAGAATTAAATGACGATATTTATTCACGTTTAATTCCAGCTGCAACGCTTCGATCGGGAGCTCGAGGCGCTCCGGCCACATTTGTACGAGTTCCCTGTCAAGTTCCCCCCCACTTACCCCTTCGAGGAAGACGTCCATCTTCCCACGCACTACATGAAGACCAGGTTACTATTAATAAAGAACCGCTGACCACTCAGTGGTCTATCGCCAAAACATCTATTGAAAACCAAGGCTGTGAACTCCAAAACGAACGATATCTAAATTAAATTACTAAACTCCTTTAGTTATTTAATTTAGATATCGTTTGTTTTGGAGTAAAGTTTTGGGCCAGGTCATAAGCACTATTTCAGATGGTAAGCAGAAATGTACTGAATAACGTGGTTTTCTTTAATTAACATAAAACTCGTCTATTTTAATTAAAAAGTTACAAAACAAAAAATAAAATAATTATTGAAAAGAAATGACAAATTAAAAGTCACAAAATTGTCAAAAAGTATAACATTACGACGCAGTTGAAAAGTCGAATTTTAATGTCATACCTATTGACAATGATTTGGCTGCGAGTTTTTGGTGGAAATTCCACATAAATTATATGAACATGACCTATCAAGATATAGAACGACAATGTTCAACGTAGAGTCGTATAAACGAAATTGTAATGTTTTTAAATGACGACCTCTGTGATGACTTTCAGCATATTTTTTTATACAACTAAATGACAAAAAAGCTGACGGCCCACCTGATGGTAAGTGGTTACCGCCGCCTATAGACACCTGCAATAACAAGGAAAAATCACTTGATATTGCAGGTGCGTTGTCATCCTGAGGCCTAAGATGAAGTGCCATCCATGCCCAGTAATTACAGTGGCTACCTTTCCCTTCAATTGGAAACACAGCGAACTGTTTCACGGCTGAAATAAAGGTAGTGGTACCTACCCAAACGATCCTACATACGGGCCTACCACCTAGTACCATATTAGTAGTAGTTTTATGGATTTTCATAGTTGGTTCCTGATGTGCCTGCCCAAATCCCATACACACTTTCACTGTCTGTTTTGATGATAATTAAGGTTTAATATTTCAGATGTCCGGCGTGGTGCGACAGGATCTTGTTATCTCAGTCGGCGAGGTTACTGGTTCAACATCAGGATCCCAGCAGGCCTGGGGAAAACAGACATCTACATACTTCCAGGTTAGTCAGTGAATACCATTTTTGAACATGGTCTTTATAAAATTGCCGCTGTGTTCAATATATTTTTATGGCGGATTCTTTGCTTTCAGATATTTTGTAAATAAAACAAATCATGTATCATGGCCAGAGGTCGGAATTAGGTAGAGTTATTTATGTACTTACACTGATTTCATACAGCGAAAGAATAAAGTGGATATGCCTCAAATCCTGAGATTAATTTTAAAGAGCAGAAAATCCCGTGATTTATTAAATAAAAAAGTTATTTACTTTTACACAATTTAAACCACTACACGCGCGATTTTGCCAAATTTACATCAACGACATCGGATGTCGGAAGTTGCAAAATTTGAAATCCCCGGAAGATCCACATTGATATCAAATTTTGATGCATGTAAGTACATAGATAACTCTACCTAATTCCGACCTCTGCTAATGATTAATATGAGTATGATAGCTGTTGATCATTAGTTTTTAAGGCCCAAGCTCCATACAGTTATTGAAAAAAGGCTACTTTAAGGTTCAAGAATACTCAGATGGTAAGAACGCGTGGACACATTACATTTTCAAAATGTTTAATATGTTTATTAACGACTATTATGACTGATGACCTTTTTAACCCCCGACGAAAAAAGTGGGGTGTTATAAGTTTGACGTGTCTGTCTGTGTATCTTTGTGTCAGTCTGTGGCATCGTAGCTCCTTAACGAATGGACCGATTTTGATTTTTTTTTGTTTGAAAGCTGATGTGAAGAGGATGGCTTATAGCTATAATTTATGAAGATCAGTTCAGGCGTTTGATGACTATCAGCTCATTTTCTACACGATAATAGGGTTTTACTATCTTTTATAGATCCGTCTGATTTGAAATTTGGTGTACTGTCACTTCGGTGACATTCCCAAAATATTCTAACCTTGAGCTGATCCCATACCATCAAAAAGCAACATTGGCTGCATCATAGAAATGTCATGAAGTATAATAATTCTAACCGATGTCATAATGGTCATTATGTTAAATTTTGTTTTAAATTAATTAAATTCTCTGTGTTAAAAAGTATGTCAATTTAAGTTCACCTTTGAGATCTTAATTCGAATTTTAAAACATGAGTGCTAAATATACCGGGAAGCATCATTCTGTTTAACACCATGATATACTAAAACGACGTGCCTTGTGCAGCAAAATTTGTTATAATATAGCCAATAAAAAAATATTAACTTCCGTTTTCACCAACCACCACCTAGACTAATGTGACTGTTATTGACATTTATCTCTTTCTATTTCCTTTAGATAAACTGAGCTAAAAATCGCTAATGACCAGTTAGCGAAAACAGGCGTAAATATTTTAAGGTCCAAACAATTGTCTTAGGAAATCGGTGGCCGAATCAACGGACAGTAGCGGACGAGTTTCGTCTTCAGACAGCAGTCCAGCGAGGTCTAGCTCCCCTGCGAGGCAGAACCACCAGGTATACATCATTATCATCACCCTATACACGTCCCACTGCTGGGCACATGCCTTCCTATATGGGAGAAAGCCACGAGGAGCTTGGATCATATGTACATGTACTCACTCAAAAAAATGAGAAAAAAACTCTTTAATCCGGGAAAAATACTAATGAACCAACTCAAAAAAATCAGGAAAATTCTCTTGAATCCGGGGAATAATAATAATTACACATGAAATTATCGATTCATCGATTTCTCCATTATTCAATAATTATGGTAATATAGCAATATTGCCTTTTTCTTGTCCTTTTTTTATCTAGTCACGGGGTTGATTTGGTTCAACATACGAATATTTTGCAATTATATGTAATAATAGATGCTAAAAGAAAAAGGCAAGTTGGTTTCTGCTCTTGTTTATGACTAATAATACGGATTATAATTTATTTTTTACTATATTTACACTTTTCAAAATTACTTAAAAATACCGGGAAAACAAAATAAAAAAAGGTGTATGTATTCAAGATTTTCTGATCATAAGCTTTAGTATAATATATAATTTATCATGGGGGATATTTTAAGTATCAATATCGAACACTTCCTTTGAAACGGAATTTATGATACATGATGTTTTAAAGTTTAAACAGTGATATTTTAAATAAGGATCTCGTTTGTAGTGGTTTCGATTACGAAAACAAAGCAACTTTCGCCATGGTTGGTCGGTCCCGGGATGGGGCAATCAAATTTATAATCTCGAGCTCCTCCGTGCTTCGGAAGGCACGTTAAGCCGTTGGTCCCGGTTGTTACTGCAACCGCTTTAACCCACCAACCCGCATTGGGCCAGCGTGGTGGTGCTATGGCCCATAAAACTCTCATGTGTTTCTCCTCTGTCTGGAAGGCCTGTGCCCAGCAGTGGGACGTATACAGGGTGGTGCCGTCAATACGACAATAAATGAAGACATGGGCTATTTTACGGAAATGGTTTCCCACTATCAAAAACATTCATTCGATAATTTCAGGACATTTCTGTGAAATAATGCAGCCAATGTTGTATTAATTCATACGAATGTCATGAAATTATCAAATGAATTAGATGTTTTTGAAAGTGGCAAACCAATCCTATGAACTAATATAGCCCATGTTTGAATTTATTGTCGTATTGACAGCACCATATAGTGTATAGGATGATGATGTTTTAAACATTATAGTGGTATTAAAATAAAACACAGTGACGCATTGAGCTATTCTTTTATAGTCTAGTCCCGGTAAAACATTGGAGAAAAAGAGCAGCGTCGCGGATTTGGACGCGCTGACGGTGCCAGGCATCAACATAAGCAGGAAGAGTATAGCAGACCCCACCAGCATTCAGCAAGCGATCAACGCTAGGTAAACAATATTTATTTTCATGCCCCCATCTCGGAAAGAGTATTTTTGCTCTTAGATATCTGAGTGCAAAAGCCGTTTTTATCCGCTGGAGGATAAAGTAAAATTGAATTTGGAACACCGTGTGCACTGTTTGTGAATTCAAAACATCATTAAACCTCTTTAGTTCTACCTCCGTGGTGCCGAATTTATCATACAACCTTTTTGAACTTGTTAAAAACTCAGACTCGGCTCCTTCTTGGTGTACTTTTTGTTTAATTTGATTTGCGCGCGCCATTTTCTATTCGCGACATAATTGTTAAAACCATAGGTTTAAAACAAAAAATTTGAAAACAAGTAAAAAATCTAAAATGAGTGATTCTAGCGTGGAAGAAGTTTATTTGACGCCAACAGAATTGACTGAAACTGTTAATAATGCGCAAATGTTTTTTTTGCGTTTAGTCATTTCCTCGTTGAGGTGGGATGAAAAGTTACGTGTTGCACTCGAGTGCAAAGATTTTTCACCTCGTGCTCTTTTGATTCCCTCGCTAACGCTCAGGATTCTAATTTTTTAATCCTTCGCTAGCTCGGTCATCAAAATTAAAGCACACTGCTAAAAAGCAACTTTGCACACTTGTATAACAAACAACTATTATTTTTCAGTACATTTGCTCAAAAAAAATCCATTTACAAAGCCTGTAGTATACATTGTTCGGAAGTTAAATAAATATTGCGTAGCATACAACTGAGCGTGCGGTAAAATTGGTACTTACATCTAAATACCTGTTTTACGTTGTATGGTGCGTATTCTTTACGGTTTTTGTTAAATTTCCTTTAAATATACAGTGTGTTTTTTTAACATGACGCTTTTTGTACGTGTAAGTATCGACTGTGATGCAGTAGATGGGTACTTTGAACTAACCTGTTGTATGAGAAACATTTTATTAAATTTGGTTGCTTAAATTTTTTTCTTCCGATACAATGAAACATTCCCTATATGAAATCGAGTCCATCAGCATCAAAAAAATTTTTTCAAAATGACTCATTTCTATGGACTACTCACGCCTGACCAAAAAAATTACTGTCATTTTTTTTTCACAAAAAAAGTATAAATGGCTCCTAAGGCCGTTTCCCTGTATCTTCTATGGTTTTGGAATTCCTGTTTAAGAACTAAGGCGTTTCACATTATAAGAATAAATAGGCTGAATGATCGAACCTTTTTGAAAGCGCTTTAAATAGCTCAATACAATTGTCTCATTTTAATACTAGAGAGAAAATGAGATTAAAGATGAATAAGAAAATGAGATTTTCAGCACGCGCACGTGGAGCCATTTGAAAATGTGCGCCATTTTCATATTAGGAACGTCAAAGATTATAATTTAAATTACTATACTATTAGTATTTATTAGCTATCGACCGCTTACATACAAATACTTTCCTAACCAGGGTAACAGATTCCGACGGGTCTCCGATACGACGCAAACTCGTTCGGAATCAATCGGAAGGCTCCCCAAAGCCTTGCGATTCCCTGTCGTCGGAGTTAAGGCGATTAGTCGAAGCTCCCGCCAGGAAACGCAACGAGTATGGCGTTATAGGAGACACTGCTTGTATGGGAGATCATAAGGTAATGAAATACACACGTATATAAATTAGTCTTCGAAATCGGACAGTTTTAGGTTCGCACTATACTAGTACAGACCGGATAATGTACTAGTTCACCTTTCTATGCTAAAAGTACCTAATATAAAACAGAAATATAGCCGTTATCCTGCGCAAGACTGTGCATTATTGCGCGAGCGTAAAGATACTTTTTGCTTGGCGGCCGTGGAATTTAATAATTACATTGTTATTGACTAGCTTTAATATCCAAACAAAATACCGAAATGAAAATCTTGTTCTGCAGTAAAACAGAACATACACCTTTCTATTACCACTTAAAACTACTTTAAGTGGTAATAGAAAGGTGTATGCAAATCCGCGCTTTAGTGTAACGGCGTGAAGCTCCTTATCGCTAATCAGTCGGTGGTGCACGAATAGTCTGATTAAGAGTCCGCGTTCGGTTAAGGCGATACCTCGTCGACACTAGCGACACCACTTGATTTATATTAATTGTGGCGAATATAGAACATAATAAACAAAAACGCTTTAGTGAATGACTAAAGAATGGTATTTGTAATATTTTGAGATCTGCTCGGTATAAAATATTCCTCTAAATGTAACCTATTTTTTCATTATTGCCGAAAGTGGCCACTTTTAACAATAATAAAAAATTTGGTTACTTATAGGTAGACACTTTATACAAGATACAATTCTCCAAAGCGTTTTTGTTTATTATGTTCTAAATTCACCATAATTAATAACAATCAATTGGTGTCGCTAGTGTGCACGAGGTAGCCCCTTAAGTTTCATTACGTACAATGCCGAGTATCGTCTTCACCTATTAATACTTAGTACGCATACTACACAAGCCTTATATAAAGGCACGAACCCCTAGGTCAGGGATGGCGAACCTTTACCTATCAAGGTGCCATTTTTCTAAAAGAAATGTTTAACAGGTCATAGACGTGCCATCAAATAAATTTGACTTTGTGATTATTGGAAAAATAATAGTAATAAATACTATCAACTCTTTATTTAGGTACTTACTACAGAAAAATAGGAACATTTTGCAATGTTTCAATTATACGAGTAATTTAAATTAAAGTAAAATTAGTGTGACTTCTGTTATTGCAGATTAGATGAAAAATAACATATGTTAGGATTGTAAGATGTTACTTTTAGCAGAATGCATGCTGACCTGAAGTCGTCTGTCAAACAGTTTCTAACCGAGTCTTTATTGTTATTTATTCTTCTAGGGAAATCAAGACTCGCAGGCAGAGGTTGATGAAAATATTGTTAAAATAGCATGAGCCAGCTACTTCAAACAATTAAATGTGTCTGGTGCCCAAAATATTGTGTCGCTTGACATTAATGGCACGTCACTGGTTCGCCATCCCTGCCCTCGGTTGAGTGTAGGCTGTAGTCTAATTTAAAACGTTTATTTCCAGCCAATCTACCTACGCGTGATGCTGCAAAGCGACCGAGGTACGATCTGTGTCGACAATAAACTTAGTCGCACAGTGTACGCCCCTAAAGTCCCGCCCCTCGCTCGACTGCCGACCGACCCCGACCTATACAACAAACACGCCTTAAGCACGCACTTCTCCAGCCACCCGGACACTTTAGACGATTATCGACTAAAGATAACTAGAACTGGCTCGTTGAACGAGAAAATTTTCCGAATACCCCACGTCGAAATCACCAGTGCCGATTATTCTAGCTACGACGGCATTTTCGTTAATGAAATCGATAATACATTGCTCTCGGCGAGGCCGTGTGTCGATCCTTATACGCCGGAAAGTATAGATTCTCATACCCCAGAAATGGACGCGTCTAGTACAGAGGAGATAACAGAGATAGTCGATTTGATACCGAAATTCGAAGGGAAATCGGTTAAGCTTCACCGAGATCGGAGCGTTTCGCCGACTCAGCTTAAGAATCGATTGGATAAATTGTTGAACGATGACAAGTATTCCGAAGTTCCCGAGTTACAAAGGCTAGATAGTAGGGATTCTTGCAAGTCTGGGAGTAGTGCAAAGGGGGGGTTGTGCTGTTTGGCTTTGAAATGCTACGGGTTTTGTAGGCGTCGGGCGCGGAGAGTGAACTGTCGATGTAGCTTTAGTGATTGTTGCACTTCTTGAGCTTTAATACTGGCTGGCTTAGTTTAAAATTAAAAAAGTGTTTTTTTATTATAAATGAAAAAAAGTTTACGACTCCTTTTTAGCGGTACGCAAACTATTTTGACAGTTCCTTTTTTAATTTCATAGACCAAACCATGCCGTATTTTTTGAAGTATGTAGTGACTTTTGTTGAAGTTTGTAACGTGTTCCGTAATAGACAATATTATTACTATTACATAAATGGTAGTCGTACCATTGTATATTTTTTTGACTTTATGGTATTTCTACCATGGACATTTGTACTGTCTTACTAATGAAATGAATGACTGAATTACTTGAAAATGTTATTGGTTAATTGAATTTGACTGTTATTATAAAACCTTAAGGTTTAAAATAAGTTACCAGTGTGCCGGTTATTATAAGTACAAATATTCAAATAAAGTTCTGTAGTGAGGCAGTAAGTTGCATGATTGTTTTTAATATTGTGATTTGGCATATTGTGTAGAATGCACGTAATCCAAATACTATAGGTTTGTTTGCGCTGCTTCAGTACTTACAACATTTTGAAAACTATCAAAAACTTTGTAAATTGTGTAATTTTGGGGATGTATCAGAATCATAAAACTGCACAACAGCACAACAAAAAACAAACAACAAAAGACAAAAGTAGGTATATATACTCTGCAGTAAAATGTAGATCGATCAGCAAAGCTGTCAGAGTGACATAACTAGTGCTGGGACGAGATTAGTGTAATTAATATTGACTGTCGATAGTTGTTGCTAAGGTTTGGTAGATGGGTGCCTCGAACGCATTTTTCATCGGTAGGATTTTTCCCCTAATCGCATTTTGCCACGATCGTGTTTTGTCACGTGTGCTTATGTATAATCGCTTTTTACCTTAGTCTCTCATTTCATAATCTCAGTTTTTCTAGCCGCATTTAGTCATAAACGCATATTCAAGAGAACAAGTATGTGTGTCAATGTTTTTGAGCTCTTCGTCTGTATCTGTAGGTTAAAATGACGAAAAAAATATAAATTTTTTATTTTTATGACAAGTAACTTTAATAGCCCAACTGTATTTGAACATTTATTATATTTTGAGAGTTATACGCGTAAAGAGAAAATCAAAATGCAATCTTTTAATTTACAGTAGGGCAAAAAGCATATAAGACTATGCTGTTAGGCATATTTTTATAGACCAAAAAGCGAATCAGACAACATGCTGTAAGGCAAATTACCTTTAGGAAAAAATACGATTATACATAAAGCATACGTGACTAAACACGATCGTGGCAAAATGCGATTATGGAAAAAATCCTACCGATGAAAAATGCATTAGAGGCACCCATCTACCAAATCGTTGCTAAAAACATTGATATTTCGTTATCGTCACAGAAGAGACAAAATAAACAATATAAACATAAGATCAGTATAATTGGGCGGCATTATTGCTAAAAAGCAATTTCTTCCAGGCAACCTACGGTGATATTAACATTCTTTATAAGATTGCGTGGATTTCGTTTAACGCAGAACAAAATGCCAAAGTAACTTTGCCTGTTTTTCTGTCTGTTTCATTTCCAGTCCTAAACTTCAGAACTTATTTAAATTTAATTTGACATGGCGAGAGATTGCACCCTGAAAATGAACACAGGTTACCTGATGGCGGGATAAACGACATTAAAAAAATTACAATATATTTCGAGTGACTCAAGTTGCATTGCAAAACCGCTCCTATTACATCGAGAGAAGGCTACAACCAGCGTAAACAAACCTAGTATGTAGTAAATGTGTTGTATTTTGTTCGTTGTATATGTGATAAATGCAATCCGCATAGCGTATGAGCGCAAAGATAAAATGCCGAAATTTCGGCCAATGTTATTAAAATAAATTATTACGTTCACCTAATGAAATAATACTTTATAGGTAAAATTAATGAGACTTTGTAAATAAGCGAATTTAGACTTAATGTTACGTCACGTGAGACACGGCTGCCGACTGATTTTTATAGACAGTGTTTGAAGCGACTACGTATGTTTTTTTTCATTCCAAATTTTGACTGCCACTATTCATTAACATAAATTCAATTGAATTTGAATAAGTATCCACTGTCTTAAAGTTCGTTATTGCTTGTAGTGTTACAGTTTTTCTGTGTTATAATCATACCTTTAGCAAACTAAGTCTTCATTGCACAATTACACTGTGCCTCTAGCGTCGATAATGACTGACTTACGGCTTACCGTCAGGATTTCGTATGCTATTAGGATGCACCGTGTTTGGTACAAAGAATAACAAGCGCCCACCTGCCGATGTTACCATAGTCATATAAATACTAATTTATTTTACTACTAACATAGTAAAATAATTTTTAAATTTCTTTATACAAATAGTTGAGTCAGTTAAACGAAATGTATTAGAAATATCAAAACTAATTTTATATACAGCCATAAAAACACTCGTGTGGTGTAAAATACTCGGAAACACTCGTGTGATGGAAAATACTCGGAAACACTCGTGTGATGTAAAACACTCGAAAACACACGTGTGATGTAAAACACTTGGAAACACTCGTGTGATGTAAAACACTCGGAAACACTCGTGTGATGTAAAACACTCGGAAACACTCGTGTGATGTCAAACACTCTGAAACACGCGTGTGATGTTAAACAAACGAAAACACTCGTGTGATGAAAAACACTCGGAAACACTCGTGTGATGAAAAACACTTGGAAACACTCGTGTGATGTAAAACACTCGGAAACACTCGTGTGATGAAAAGCACTCGGAAACACTCGTGTGATGTAAAACACTCGGAAACACTCGTGTGATGTCAAACACTCTGAAACACGCGTGTGATGTCAAACAAACGAAAACACTCGTGTGATGAAAAACACTCGGAAACACTCGTGTGATGAAAAACACTTGGAAACACTCGTGTGATGTAAAACACTCGGAAACACTCGTGTGATGAAAAGCACTCGGAAACACTCGTGTGATGTAAAACACTCGGAAACACTCGTGTGATGAAAAGCACTCGGAAACACTCGTGTGATGTAAAACACTCGGAAACACTCGTGTGATGAAAAACACTCGGAAACACTCGTGTGATGAAAAGCACTCGGAAACACTCGTGTGATGTAAAACACTCGGAAACACTCGTGTGATGTAAAACACTCGAAAACACACGTGTGATGTAAAACACTCGGAAACACTCGGGTGATGTAAAACACTCGGAAACACTCGTGTGATGTAAAACACTCGAAAACACTCGAGTGCTTTAATACCCATCATTATGGAATAGTTTCATAAACTACTTATTATAATTTTGAAATTTTGATAACACTTCAGTATTTATATGACTATGTTAACATGGGTAGGTGTCCACTTGTTATACCGTGTACCAAACACCTTGTATATCTTAGAATATAGTGCAATTATTTCTGAATATCAAACAACAATTGAGCAAATTGCTTCTGTCATTCGATTTTAAAAAGAAAAGGACAGCAAATTTTGTGTAAGCCAACATAGTTTATATGTAGATAACTAATCAAAACTTTGGCATAAATAAGACGACATTTGTTTGGTAAATTCTCACTGTGCAGGGACGGCAAGGGGATATATCAAGACGTCTTATATATATCGCAAATATTTGCATTGAAATGCATCTTGGGAGAGTTTGACGCGACACATATGATAACAGTCTCCATAGTGCTACTTTGATCTGGTGCTTGTGGATAGTGACGATAAAATTAACAACGTCTTTCAGATATTCACATATAATACAATGATCTTTTGATTGCTTATCAACACAAACACTAAAGTTCCTCCACAAAACTACACCTATTTAATAACACGCTCGCACAGACACAACCTTGTCAGTAATTATTATAATAAAAAATCTTGACCATCAAATCCCTCGAAAAACCTTGTATTTTTATTAATTCGCGATTTTTTTGGGCTGGCAAAGGAAATTGATCCCAAACAGCCACAGAGACCAGAGAGTACATATTAACAATGTCAAAAATCATCTTCTGTCCTTTTCTCGTTGAGTTGGATGGAAAGAGAGGCACATTGTTTAAATGCAACCGGGTAAATTGTTAATTTGGACTATTTTAGTATTAGAATAGGTATTGACAGTGACAGCTGTGTACCGTGACTAGGATAGAACAATATTTATACCAAATGCTTGAAATAATTTTCTAGTCTAGCTCTGCTCAAGCAGAATTATAATATGATTGCTTATCTTCGCTATTTATAATACTTTTAATTACATAATACCATTCCGCGTAGCATAGACCTGTTATTATTTATCTATGACCAATAATACTTTTTTTAAAGTATAGACAATGTACATACTTTTTTCGGCGTAGGAATACAAGGACTAGTGCCATAAAAAGGTTAAGTGTTTGTAAAACAACTAGATTGAATGAATTTTTTAAAGTTTAATAACGTCCTAACTGATGTTTTTTTTTATTAATGCGATTGTAGTGAAACTAAATTGAACTATTGATTTTTGTTTTTTGTTAGCACAAATACCGTTTTTTTAATTACTGCATAAAGATGTAGTAAATATAATTAGTGGTTATACTCTTCTTTATTTTCTCGATGACAGCTCCCTTAGAATGTAACTGCGTATGTTACGCAAAAGCTAACTTTAAAATGCGAGGTATAAAAAATATGACAACTGCCTAATTTTGTTCTTTAATCCCTTATTATATTCATCTAAAACAAATTGAGTCCATATGTGCAGTAGTTTTATTTTTAAGTACGATAAATAACAAACGTTTTAATAAAGTTACATTCTATGGCAATCAAAATAGTGATGTTATGATTGAAATGATATTGTATCGGTATTCATTCATATAGAACTAGATGTGTTCCCGCGACTTCGTACGCCAAAAAACAGCTAGTAGTTTTTTAAGTTATTCGTTATGAACATATAAATCTTTCCTCTTTTTAGTAAGTAATATAAGTATAAATAGGTAATCGACAATGAAATAAAATCATTTTAATGACAGGTAATTATTATTTATTGATTTTAATCAAAATCTGATGCATCGTCAATGTCATTCGATGAGCTCTCACCGACATTTATTATAAATTCTTTTCTTCATTTATTTTCTTCTCGATATCGTATCTACTAATCACATATTGGGTCACAACACTATAACTAACTGTCATCGAGAAAATAAATAATTGGAAAGACTATAGTGGGTACTAACTGAAATCATGCATCTATTGACACGCTTTATAAATTCTAAAGTGCGAAATTTAATTATAAATTTCCGAAAGTCAATATAGTATAAGACTGGAAATATCTGAGTTTTTGTTAGTTTATTTAATTTTTATTTTACAGCAAGACTTTTCTGACATAAAAGTTATTTCTAATTTGACATTTCGAATCAAAATTAAAAAACTTGTCAGTTTTTAAATAAAATGTAATTCACTCAAAACAATTTTATTATTACTGTCAATGAAATTTTAATGTTGGTTTCTTTAACCTAACTTATCTGGATTACTTTCAACTTCGCTGCATTATTCTAACTACATTACTTAACATATTTTATTCCTTTTTTTTCTTGTAATGTCATATGACTTATAAATTCAAATATGAAATCTTTCTTCTTAGTCTCTATTCATACGCATTAACAGATTAGTGGGAATAAAAATAACTTTTCACCTAACCACCTCGGAAATATACTGCAAAAGTGCATTTTATCCGCTAGAAAGAGTTTTTAAAATTTGAATGCCTATTCAATAATTTTCTATGCCACCAGTCCGCTGAAAATGCGTCAATACTTATTTCTTGTCAGTGCGCCAACCTCTTTTTTAGAATAGTCGTACTGACTAATACAACAAGTACCTACACGAAAAAAAATAAAAATCTTTTTGAAATTTTCTTCTGTTTATTAAATTTCCTTTCCATCATTTCGGTTTTTCAATTAATATTACTTTTAATTTTTAAAATAAATAAAAATTTTCGTCACTGTATAAGGTGAAAAGTTGTGTGTTTCACTCGGCAGCAAAGTTATTAAGAACCTTTTAATACGAGTACTCGCGCCAAAAAACCACAAATAACTATTTTATGCTTAAAGGTCTTGCAGTAAAATGTATGTCAATGCACTAAGTACCTATTTATAAGCCAGCTAATAATGCAGCGTGGTTCTAGTTTTAGCAATAAACATTCCGCACTGAGTGTATTACTGTTTTTTATTACCCGATTCACGTTTTCGACACTATTTTTTACACTTACATATAATAAGATCTATGTATAGACAATTTTTCGCTTATGTCTCCATATTTTGAGACCTATAACTTCCCAAGGAATGCTTCGAGATGACATAAAGTAAAGGTGCATTTTTTTTAACCACACCTGCACCTTTAGCACGGCTCGTGGGCAAAATCTCTCTCCACCACTTATGTCTTCTTATATACATAAGAGACAAAAGGTAAACATATATTGTATCCTATATAAAAAGATAAAACTAAAAAAAGGATGACAGAAAACAAGAGTTAAAACTATCTCTTGCTTTCTCTCGAATGAAGAGAGATAAACTTTTGTCCACACTCCAGGGAGTTTGCCATGCTACTGGTGAGAAAGTAGATATCCTAAATATTGGACATAGCAAATTATATATAAGGAAGCATTTCTTAATTTTTAAAAACAAAACTGCATTCATATAATTTTGTAAGCACGCTTACTACACCAGGGTCCTAAAATCCGAAAATTGACATCCTGTACTTTATTCCTGTAATAGGGCCACTGAGTACCTACTTATTAAGTTAGTAATCAATCACACAATAAACTTAATACATATTATTAAAAAAACGGACAATATATTATTATTTCTTACATCAAAATAAGTACCTAATTGACTAGTTATTTTCTGACTTCCGCAGTAATAGTTTTGATACAATAAAATGTGCCACCAGTCAAGTTGAGACCCATCCATACTGTGTAATGGTATTGAGTGTCCAATAATTATGTAGGCACTGTCACGCTTTATCGTAGCGAACGTCGTGTGTTTTTTTCGCTTTGCTTGTATTGTAAGTATTATTTTGTATATTTTATTTTATTTGCGGACATGGAAAAAAAAACTCTGCGCTTTTAATAAGTGAACGATGGAAATTGGCCGCAAATGAGTATACATATACATGGTGCCGTCAATACGACAATAAATTAAAACATGGGCTATATTAGTCCATAGTAATCGTTTGTTACTTTTAAAAATATCTTATTCATTTGATAATTTCTTGACATTTGTATGAAATAATTATATTTGGCCGCATCATTTCATAGAAATGTCATAAAATTATCAAATGAATAAGATGTTTTCGAAAGTGGCAAACCATTTCTATGAACTTATATAGCCCATAACCAACCAAATTGATTGTCGTATTGACGGCGCCACCCTGTATAAGTAGTCATGATTAACGCTTACATATTCGTGTCTATATGACGAAGTCATTATGTTATTTACTAAACAGCGGAGTCCTTTTTGTCATTGTTCGTAATTTGCACCTTTTTAATTGATTTCATTTGATGCTGACATTAAGCTAAAGCACCACAGTGTTGAGATTGTGTGCACGGTAATTTGGTAAATATTGTGTTTATACAGATATAAAATTCAACCTTGGTTTTGACATTGACCGTTAAACTGCAGTAACATTAGATCTAAAAACCTTTAATCACAGTTCGTATTAATCTGGTTTAATAACAAATATCTCCCGCCTTCACAGGCAACTTCAGGCAAGAGTACCATTCAGAAACCTCTCCAAAACACCCCAAGGCCGAAGACCACGACAGTCAAGCAGACAGCGTCGCGGAATCACCCAACTCACGGTATATACATTTTAGTTTAGATAGCCCCAACAATATTTTTAAAGAAACTGATATATAGATACAAAATTTAATGTGAATTTATGGGGTGTATCTTACTATTTCAATGGGAATATAAAATCGAAATTGTAGGGGGTTTTTTGCTAACTATACTTATCCCATTTTTTTCATAATATACATATTCATAATACATACAGGCTGGTGTCGACAATACGACAATAAATTAAAACATGGGCTATGTTAGTTCATAAAAAATGTTTAGCAACCATCAAATACATCTCATTGATTTAATAATTCCATGACATTTCTAATAATTAAAAATGCATGTATTAATTTATTGACGTATTATCGTCACTATCCTGTATAGTGCACTGAAGGCGGAATAAGATGTCAATGTCAATCTTATAGAGGATAATACAGGATGTAGGGGAACGCCCTCGAAAACGAAGACAGCTGATGACCCTAAATATGTCAAAACTAATAGCGAAAAACAGTTGTTCTAGACTAGAAAGTACCTACACGAAATAAAAAAAACAACTGTTTTTTCAAAAAGTCGTGCAATCAGAGTCATAAGCACTGCTTTACTTTTCGAGCGCGTTCCCCTTATTTTATCTAAAGGGAAACTATACATGGTTATTGTGAACGCCGACTTATACACTTACGGAAATTTGTTAATGAAAACAGTGAGATATATCCAATACATACAACGTGATTATATTAGCTGTTAGTATATTAGCTGTTGGTTCGATTTAGATGTCTGAATTAAGTAAAAAGCGAGTGAAGTTTTTATTCTAAAATTCTACTAGATTTGCTTTTGGTGTTCATTACATCCTGCCAAGTTGTAAAAGTGTAGGTACCCTAATCAAAACTTAGGTTAAGTCGACACTAGGATAGAAATGTGTACTTACAAAACAAACAATCTCACCACGGTATAGTCAAATTGTTACTCATAAACGATATATTCATAAAAAATATGTGTGCATATTATAGATTTATAATAATATACATATAATAGTAAACATTTAACTGTTTACGCTTTAATATTGTGTGACACTTATCGATAAGCCAATTGCAATTAAAAAGTATTTCAATATGCCCCAAAAATAAAGTGTAGACAAAAGAGTTCAGCGTTTACAGCCATAGCGGATATGTATCTTCTGAACAATGTAATGTTGCCATGATTCAATGCAGTTTGAATTAATTTCTTATCTCTTTAGACCAGTATTAACAAGATATTAATCAATACAAATTAATGTAATAAATGCGAAAGTGACTTTGTTTCTATCCTAAACCGCTGAACCGATTTAGACGAAATTTGGCATTGAGATATATGTATTATAGATTACCTTGTGAGAATGGATATAGGCTAACTTTTAGCGCGATAACCAACACCCATGTGGGAGGAACCTCGCGAGGCCACTAGTATTATAAAAAATTTATTTAATGATTTGTAGAGGAGGCAAAGAGAATTTATGTATGTGTATATTTTTTCTTTATGGCAATACAAATCAAGCGCCTTTAAAACATAAAAGAGAAAGAGAGAGACGTAAACAAAGTTGACAATTCTATCGATAAGTGTGATTAAATAGTGACCCTTAGTTTAAATTATTACGTGTGTTGAAAATGTATAGCAAGTCGTGATCCGACTTCAAACTTGTCTTGCATTCCAAATATCAATAATTGCCATGAACTAGTCAAAATATTATATATAATATAGATTTTATAAGAGAATAATAACACTGTACCTGTCTTACTCTCACATATATTATTGTAGATGGGTATGATTTTTTAATTAGGTCTTGTAACTTCCTTTACTAAGCTTAAAGGCTTGATAAATCAAGAACAAATTGTCATGCAGATTATACGTAATCTCAAAATTGACTCTTATTTCAAAGGATTAGGGTGCTAGTTGTCTATAGACCACTTGACTTCGATAAATATATCGTTTGGTTCTCTTGTCTTCTTTACCATAGACCTCCTTCAATAGTGCCATCTGCATCACGGGACCCTCTTCACAGGAACTCAGTGGTGTAGTGGTTTGAACGCTCTGGTTTCGATAACGAAAACGAAGCGACTTTCGCCATGGTCGATCCCGGTATGGGTCTATCAAAATTTGTATCTCAAACTCCCCCGTGCTTCGGAAGGCTCGTTAAGGCGCTCTTTTCCCGTTTTAAACATTTTCGATTGTATTTACCGCCACGAATATAAAACATTTAGTTCTAAAATTTTTATATAATATAGTTGATCATATTATCTAATAAACTGTAAAGACAGAAACATGATAGGTAAAATTTCACTCGATAGAAAAAAAATTCAAAGATAGCTCTGCTTAACATTTTAAAAGTGTTGTGAGTCAGATAATACTTTACTAAATGACATGAAAATTATTAAAATAGACGTAACTTTTCATCATCTAAATATTCAGAAAAGCATTTTTTTTTGTTTCTTACATTTTTATTCCGATAAAGCCAAAAAACCTATAAAAATCAAATTACGGAGCGCGCTCACTACGCTCCGCTGTTGCTTCAGTACCCGTCGAGAGTTTGCCGAGTATGTTCACGTCACTTTGCCACAGCCGTGGAGATCCCGCGCGAAAATTTATATTTCAACACACAGTGTCCTATGACGCATATTGTACCATAGTATAATAGCCGACAACAGTATGATTTCAAAACCCGTTCTTCACTGATACGTTAATTTTTATCCTGTTTTTTCGTTTGAATAAGTTCAAATCTATCAGTTTTATAAAAGTTGGTGTATTCAGGGGTGCCGATTCTGAATACAACATCAATTTTGAAATCCAAGATGGCAGACGCGAATTTTTTTTTATAAAAAATCAATATGGGTATCATTTTCGTGGTTTTCGAGGTCCTGATTCTGAATACAACATTAATTTCAAGATTCAATATGGCGGACGCAACTTTTTTATAAAAAAACAATATGGGTATCATTTTTGAGGTTTTCGGGGGTCCCGATTTTAAATACAACATCAATTTCCACATCCAAGATGGCGGACGTGACTTTATAGTACAAAATCAATATGGGTATCATTTTTATCATTTTCGTGGTTTTCGAGGTCCTGATTCTGAATACAACGTTAATTTCAAGATTCAATATGGCGGACGCAACTTTTTTTATAAAAAATCAATATGGGTATCATTTTTGAGGTTTTCGGTGGTCCCGATTTTAAATACAACATAAATTTCCAGATCCAACATGGCGGACGTGACTTTTTTATAAAAAATCAATATGGGTATCATTTTAGTGGTTTTCGAGGTCCTGATTCTGAATACAACATTAACTTCAAGATCCAAGATGGCGGACGCAACTTTTTTAATAAAAAATCAATATGGGTATCATTTTTGTGGTTTCCGGGGGTCCCGATTCCGAATACAACATTAATTTCAAGATTCAAGATGGCGGACGCAACTTATTCATAAAAAATCAATATCAATATCATTTTAGAGGTTTTCGGGGGTCCTGATTCTGAATACAACATCTATTTCCAAATCCAAGATGGAGGATGCTACTTTTTAATTTAAAATCAATATGGATATCATTTTTTTCGAGGTCCTGATTCTGAATACAACATTAACTTCAAAATCCAAGATGGTGGACGCAACTTTTTTATAAAAATTCAATATGGGTATCATTTTTGTGGTTTCCGGTGGTTCCGATTCCGAATACAACATTAATTTCCAGATCCAAGATGGCGAACGTGATTTTATAGTACCAAATAAATATGAGTATCATTTCCGTGATTTTCTGGGGTCCCGATTCTGAATACAACGTCAATTTTGACATTAGAGATGGCGGACGCGACTTTTTTTATATAAATAATGAATTTGGTATCATTTTCTTGGCTTTCAGAATCGGGACCCCCGATTCTGAATAAAACGTCAATTTTGACATTAGAGATGGCGGACGCGACTTTTTTTTATATAAATAATGAATATGGTATCATTTTCTTGGCTTTCAGGGGTTCTAATTCTGAATACAACGTCAATTTCAAGATACAAGATGGCACACGCAACTTTTTTTATAAAAAATTAATATGGCTTCCATTTTTGTGGTTTTCGGGGGTCCCAATTCTGATTACAGCATCTATTTTGAGATCTAAAATGGTGGACATGACTTTGTAGTACAAAATCAATAGGGGTATTATTTAAGTGGTTTTTGCGGGTCACGATTTTAATTACAACATCAATTTCCAGATACCAGATGGCGGACGCAACTTTTTTTATAAAAATCAATGATCCACCATCATGGATCTCGAAACAGATGTTTTATTTTGAATCGGAACCCCCAAATACCACCTAAATTATAAACACATTGATTTTATACTAAAAAAGTGGCGTCCGTCATCTTGGATCTCGAAATAGATGTTTTATTTGGAATTGGAACTCCCGAAAACCACAAAAATGATACCCCTAATGATTTAGTACTATAAAGGCACGGCCGCCATTTTGGGTCTCGAAATTGATGTTGTATTCGGAATCGTGGCCTCCGAAAACAACAAATATATATATTGATTTTGTACTATAACTTAATAATAACAACTATTTTATAACTATAATAATAATATAATAATAATTACTTAAAAATTGAAAAGAGTGACTACACGAGTTTGTTGCCAGAATCTTCTCTGTAGTTCAACTTTTGGAACCGGTGTAAATTGAGACAGACAGACAAACTAATAGACAAACAGACTGACGGACACAGGCTGTCTGTCAGACAGACGGACCGACAGACAGACTGACATTGTAACATTGTTAGCTTGTCACTTTCTTTTCATTGTCACCATCACACTTAACATATCTTGTAATTTAATACCCCAAGCCCAAATTAATTACACAAATTAAGACGATCCTCCTTCTTTCCTCCCGATGAAAAATGCTAGCGAGGCACCCACCTACCAAACCTTACACATATTTGCATATTTTTTATTCACTACCTACCCAAATTTCACGTGGTCGTTCATTCATACCTATATTCAGGCTGACTCTTTATTCAACTTAATTATTGACTAATTTATTGCTAATTAATAACTATTCAAGACACGTTTGAACCAAAGATTTTTCTTTAGTGGGTCATAAACGTCATTGTCGCCATATGTGATTACATCTTGGGTGCAAGCGAAAAAATGTGGACTATACTGTATATTTTTTACTATGGCACATCATACCGCTTGGACCGAGCGGGCCGCGCTGGCGCGGCCGTGCCACTCGCGCGCGTCGTGTTTGCTTACGTTACGCTAGTTAATGGCGGGGGCTGAGGAAGCATTTTTACCTACGACCGCTCGGAATACCTCGCCTTAAGCCGTTGCTTCCGGTTGCAACCGCTCTAACCCACCTCTCGAGTCAGACGATAAGTTTCAACAGGTATAGGTCGTAAAAGTCGTCATATTTGATGGGAGTTGTTCAACTGTATTATTTAATAGGCAGAGAGAATCATAAGTGTTTTCACTATAAGACGTTTATTGACAGTCGAAAAGCACAATAGAAAAGACAGTAAAACAAAATACAAAAAATCTTCTCTATTTAACATTGACATATAGCCCAGTCATATTAGGTAAAAAAGGGGTCAACCTCGGAATGAAAGATAATAAGCTGTAAATTGGTATAAACCTTTGTTTTGCCGTCCTTAATATTGTCTCAAAAGTCACAAATGCTAACGTGTCCGCGTCTTAATATTGGAGGTCAAAGGTCATAAAAATCTGTATTTAGCGTATATTTCGGTTTCTATTGCTTAAATGAGATTTGCACTTTTTGTAAAAGTTGTAAAGTATAAAATTCTCTATAACTTTTTATGAATTTTTTTTTCATACGATCAACGGTCTTTGGGGTAGAGCGCGAAGAGTGCGCAGCGTACAGTCATCTATGAGCTAATGCAAGGTCAAGCGTGAGTTACGGTTATCAGTACGTTGTATAAAGTTATTATTTACTTAAACAATGCCCATTATTTATGTACTAATTATTAATTATTTATATTTCACTATAGTATATTATTAATTCTGGATTATATACTTTAGTTATATTTTAAGTCAACGACATTATATATTATGCTTTCTTTAAAACGTATAAATTACACGCGTGCGTGCGCTATTTTTACACGCATTTAGTGGCTGTGACTTCTGCGCTGTTGAAAGAAGGAAAAAAACTGTTACTACTTTGAGCATTGGAGAAAATTCCCAATTTGGATAAACTGATGGAAGTATTTCAAAAAGAAATCTGCCCCGTACAAACATTATTTAAAAATGGAGTGCGCATCTTGCTGGCATTATACAGGGTGTACCAAAAATACAAATAAAGTAAAAAGGGTGTAAATGGGTCCCTTGTGTAGAGTTTATTACCAATGTATGACAACTGTAGTATGACATTATTACATGCTGAAAAATTAATTATTTTTGATAAAATAATAAAATAATCGACATTGAAGCCCAGCTCTATTCTAAGTTCATTCCCTCTAACAGGCGTAATTACCTCCTACTCTTAGAAACTTTTCTACTCCTGGTAGCTAACATTTATTTGATCAAATATTAACCTAAAATAAATAACCTATAATTCCTCAATTCTAGTATTTATTTTACTAGGCTAAGTACAAAAAAGATAAATAGATATTAGATAACTTTATTGAACACTTTACAAGAATATTAGGTGAGTGAGAACCAAGATAGGTATGAGTCAACATAAAAACCACAATTAAATTTTAAAGTTACATTGAAGTAACAATCTGAGTAGGTAGGTTCTATCTACCTAATAGCTCAGATGAATAAACTAAGGTTTTAAGCCGTAAACCAAAAATAAAAATAATTTTAATTGAGTAGGTTATTATCACACACAAGAACCCGTAAGATCGATAAATGTGGTTAAAAATTTATCACGGATCAATCAATTAGGTACTATGTAATTGTACTAGCACTATCCTACCATTTCGAAATAAAAAACAACTTACCTCGAACTAGAAACACTTTTTTCATACAACAACGCAAGATGACAAGCAAGCTGACGGCTCACCTAACAAGCGGGACCACTTAACTCAATCAACACAGTTTTACAGTTCACATGAATATCTTACACAACAACATAACACTTACAACATAGCCCTAAGATTAGAGAAGCAGTTCAAAGTGTACCTACTCCTCCTTGCTGCCTCAACAACGACGGCCGCCGTCGGGACGGACACGGCCTGTGTCGCATTTCGCACCATATTATCGTCACCGTCCTTGTAATCGATGCCAACATACCTACTCATGGCATACACATAGCATTATCTCGCAATATTTAATAAGAATAACGACGATCAGAGATAAAATTATACGCGACTACACTCTATGAACTTATGATCAACTAAGCGCGGAAACAGATGAGGTGACACTGACGAGCCGACAAAGCGGGAAGCGGCTTTGAATTGAAATAGGTAGTCTGCGCGCGCCGCTCTGCGCCGCTGGTTTTTCCTTCTGCGCATGCGTACGGGGAATGACAGGGATTGTCAACATTTAACTAGTTTTTTAGTTTAGTAAAATTAATTTAGGTATGGATCGCAATAAGTAATTTAAGTATTATTGTATTATTGCGCCCAATAAACTTTTTTCTATTCTATTCAATAAACAACTTTGACTTTAGTATCCTTACTATTGGGTCCAAGCTAAGGCTGGTACCAAAAAATAATAGTTATAACTAGAACAATACAAGGTTTTCGTTTTCGTTAAGAGGGTTATTAGAGCGCTGTTCGACTTAAATTGCATTTAATTATCGTGGCAAGCAAGAGCTATTTAATTAAATGTTAAGATGATTTTCCGGAGTGAATCTTCTGTATTTGTACATCTGTATCTGTATCTGTGGTATAAGAAGTGTGTAACATAATTACGCCAACGACGCAAACAAACCGTTAAATGCTTGTCTTGCATTCGAAGCCCAGTAAGATCCATTTTTTCAACGTTAAAAAAGTAGGTTACAAAATAAGTAAAAACATATCCAAGCGAGCACGGTCAAACACTACCTAATCAACAGTTTATAGGCACTTAGTCATAATCCGGCAGTACTCTGCTCTGTTTTTTTTATATCGAGTATTAAAAAAAATCTTTTGAATAAAATGTTGTGAACCAATGACACATTTGGGGGCGTTTAGGGTTTCATCGGAAAAAATGTAAACCAAATTTTTGAATCTCCTCTGAACTCCTAGTACTTACATAATTTTACAATTTGATTTTGACCGACAAATAACCTTGCTAGATCATGCTCATTTAAAGGAAAAGCCGGTAATAAAATAAAGGGAAGGCCGGTACATTTTAAATCCAAGTGAAGACTTCGGCCCGCTTTAATGCGTAGGTAATTCCGTCGACAGTACGTTAATAGTACATGCGCGTTCATTGTGACCACTTACTACTACCTACTACCATATCATCATTAACATCATCATACCAACCTCTGATGTCCACTACTGAACAAAGGCCTCCCCCACCGATTTCCAAATGAAATGGTTCTTGGCAGCTGCATCCAACGGCTCCCCGCGACTCTGACCAGGTCTTCTGTCCATCTAGCTAGTGGGAGGCCGTCCTTCTTTGCACTTCCCGGTATGTGGTCGCCATTTTAAAACTTGAACGCCCAACCAGCCGTCTGTTCAGCGTGCTATGTGCCCTGCCCACGCCACTTCAACTTGCTAATCCTATGAGCTATGTCAGTGACTTACCATACCATACCATTTTTTATAACGGCTGTCATCAGGTAGGCCATTTTACACGTAATGGTATAAAAACCAGTTTTATTGACCCAGAGCGATGCGTCACGAAGTTTATTTTCATTTAATAGTAATTTTGAACCCTGTTCTCGTTTGACCCGTCGCTTCGATTGTGCAATATCGCGCTGTGACATAAACAAAACAGCTTGAAAAACACCTTTTCACATCGCGCATTTTTTGATAAAGTTATGTACCTCCCACCCTGTCACTGTATTTGAATACTCCGGTATGTACGAAAACTTACGTATTATTTAAGTTTAAAAAATAAATGCGGAACCCAAAGTGTATTTTTTCAAATGGCGGTGAATTCTGCTGCAAGTCTAGTATTTTCAAAGACTAAGCGGTAGCAGATGAGTGCTTAGTTAGATTAGTGCAATTTGATTTTACATACTCTATTTATTTAAAGGTGTTTACGTAATATGCGAAATCGATACTAATAGCAATTTATCGCTTAAAAATAATAAACAACACCTAAACAAAAAGATAAATAATTGTTATAAAAATTAAAAAATAAATGATTATTTCAATAAAATTATTATTACTTGTCATCGTATTAGAAATTAAGGCATCGTACTATAAGTTTTATCGGCAAATAAAGTTTTTTGCATCTCAGAAGGAATCGACGGTACTAATAGTTTGCATATTCTAGTCTTTGGAAATATAGTCTATTAATTTGATTTTTTTTTTACCTTTACTATCTCCTATTTTAGGTTGAATGACATTCACAGCCGATCACTAGAGTAGTAACATTTTCATTTTGAGTTTTCGATGAAGAATTTCTTTTTTTTGGGTACTTCTGATACACCGTGTATAATGCTCCAAAATCTGAGGACAACATTGAACATTCGCAATTCATCAAAAATTAACGATACTAAATAAACCTGTACAATTGTCAACACTTCCACCAACAAGTGTAGCAGCTCATAAACATAATATCAATCGTGTCTACTACCAGATTCAAACGTGGTTAGGAAAGAACTTAGAACCTCAAAAATGGGGCTGGATGCTTGAAAATGAATTCCTGGAGCCCATGACAACGTTATTACCTCCAGCACTAGCCGAACTACTAAACATAATATTTAAATGGTTGTGGTTCCCGCTGTAGATGTAGAAAATCAGGGCTATTATGTTCTTTAGCTTGTGGCCAGTGCAATGGACAAGCTTGCCTCAACGCTCCACTATATCCAAGTAACCCCGATGAAGAAAGCACATACGATCCTGAAATTCTGGAAGGTATGGAGATGAATATATTAATTTTTTAGTAAATAATTGACTTTATACAACGTACTGATAACCGTAACTCACGCTTGACTTTTTTTTTTACCCTAGGAAAAAATGCCTTACGCATGACCTCCCGTCGGGGGACGGGAGGGGTAAGTGGGACTCCCCGGGAACGGTTCCCGAGTCTACCCACTAAAACGACCCAGCGGCACTCCCTCATCGCCTTTTGTGGTTGGAGGACTGGGAAACTGGCAGAGCCTCTACTTCCAGTCCCCCACCGGCGATTGCCCGCCTAGACTGCGGGCCCTTCACGCCCCCTCCAGGAACAGGGAGGGGGCCAGAGGGTGACCGTGAGTGCTCGGCCATCCCCTACGACGAGGTGATGAGCAGTGCAATGCGGGCGAGGGCGCCCCCGCGCCTTAAGCCCGCTGCTCTTCACCGTGGGGGGGAGGAGGGGCGGTTATGCGTCCGCCTTCTCCTGCCCCTCCTCCGCCGGCGGATCGCCGGTGCGTCAGGATCGTCCTCACGCGCGCGCTCCGCCTCCTCCTTCTGTGACATGGCATCTTCACAGAAGGAGGCGACCGCCGCCCAAGCCTCTTCGCTCCCCAGCATGGCATTTACCACGCCGGGAAGCGAGAGGTCCAGCCCGACCGCCGTGACAAGACCGCGACGCCGCTCGGACCAGGACGGGCACACCTCGAGGGTGTGCTGCGCCGTGTCCTCCGCCGCGCCGCAGTCATGACACACCGGGCTCTCCTCCCGTCCGATCCGGTGCAGGTACGACCCGAAGCAACCATGCCCAGATAGCACCTGCACCAGCCGGAACGAGAGGAAACCGTGCTGTCGCTCGAGCCAGTCTTTTAGGACCGGCCCGAGCGCATCTAATGTTCGGCGGCCGTAAAACGCGGAGGCGAGGTCCGCCGTCCAGTGATGGACAATGGCATCCTTCGTCTCTCGCCGGACGGCCTCCCGCTCTTCAAGGGCAGGGCGCTCGCCGAGCGCCCTTCGCCCTGCCGTCCACTTATAAACTCTGGCGAGCACCCACGCCTCAAGTTCCCAAGGCGGGGTGCCGGCCAGAGCGCAAACTCCCGCTTGACCTTGCATTAGCCCATAGATGACTACGCTGCGCACTCTTCGCGCTCAACCCCAAAAACGGTTGATTGTATGAAAAAAAAATTCAAACAAAAGTTGTAGAGAATTTTATACTCTACAACTTTCATGGTTAGTGCAAATCTCATTTAAGCAAAAAGAACCGAGATATTTGCGAAAAACTGATTTTTATGACCTTTGACCTTCACTATCTTAAGACGCGGACACGATAGCATTTGTGACTTTTGAGACAATATTTAGGACGACAAAACAAAGGTCTATACCAATTTACAGCTTATTATCTTTCATTCCGAGGTTGATCCCTAATATGACTGGGCTAATCATTGGGTTTCATTGGGTTTATATTTTAAAGTTGACAAATTTTGCATGCCCAACCAGGTGAATGTGTCTTGAACTTTAATGTTTGTATTAAGAACTGTAATGTAACCACATTCTAGCGAAATAAATTCTATTCTATTCTATTCTATTCTATTCTATTCTAATATAAAAACTATCAGATTAATCCGGCCTGTATTTTGGCCATGCAACCTCCAATAATATTTTTATACATAAACTTGACTTTCGCTCGAGAGTGAACCTTCTTATTCTGTACTAATATATGCAAAACTTTGAGTTTGTGTTAATTAGCGAATCAATCTGTATCAAAGAATGCGAAGATCGTCAGAGAATGTATTATGTATGAGTGCGTACCTTATTTCTTTTATAATTAAGAGTCAATTTTGGACGTTTTGCGCTTAAGTGTTGTTGACTATACTACAAAAGGGAAATTTTAAAATTATGGTACTGTCGATAGAACAGTATGACCTCGAGTCCACCCTTATTGCGTTCGTAATTAGAGGCGGCTTTCGTAGTGCAACTGTTTACACTTGATGTGATACCGTCTGTACGTCTGTATTGTAGTCGTGAATTATAAAATATATATATTTTTTATAGTTAGTAAATGTCTATGTGTATAATATAAGCTAATAACTATTAAACCATTTTAAATTATCGTATCGTGCTGTGAAAATGTCATAATTGTTAATATAGGTAGTTAAATTGTAAAGGTTTTTGTCGTTGTACCCTTAATAATAATTACGTGTGAGTAAATACAAGTTAACATAAAAAGTACTCAACCTGATAGTTTAGTAGCACTATTATTTGTAATACCAAGTGAAGCAAATTGTGTTGTGAGTGATACCTGATACTGACAGTAAAAATTTAAATCACTGTTATTTAATTGAATAAATAACTAAATTAATACTGATTTTTTGAAAAATGATTTAGAGAAAAACATTTGACCACAACCACATCTGATTTTAAGTGGTGGTGTGGCCTAAGATGGTACAGTCGACCACAGAAGTAGCTTAACACTATAGTACCATGTCGCACCGACTATTGCGCTCGTACTTAGTTACTACCGTACTGTATTGATGCCATAGTTGTTGTGACATGGTACTAAAGTGTTCAGCTACTTCTGTGGTCGACCGTACATGTTTACTTAAAATGTTCCTATTCACCTTATTCAGCCTTAAAGAAGTGTTTATTTTAGGATTCGTGAAACATAGGCGCAGAGGTTTCGATTCAACTCCACATCCACTTTAGTTGTACAAAGTTTCAGATCATAATTTCGACCCAACACATCGCACTTTTAGATGAAAAATAAAAAAGTTCACTCAGGCATGATTATTATGGATATTTTCTGCTCATTTCTTTGGTAATTACAAATGATGGCGTGCGTTACTTTAATTAGAAAGCCAGGAGTTATTCTTACAATAACACAGGGTATGTTCAGTTGTAGATATTAAGGGTTATGTATCACATAGCGTGAATAGCGTGACTGACTTACTATGCAATTTAAATAAGAAGCGAGGATTTAGCGAGTGCCAGACGTAAAACTTTACACTTGTTATATTAGTGTACTTATGGGCGCCGGAAATAACTTATTAGCCTGTTCTTGGCTAATGATATGTTTATTAGTTTGCTCTCCTAAACAAATGATATAAAAAAATGCGAACAAAATTGACGACATGGACTAAAACAACAGAATCCAAAAAGAGTGACGTTAGCCAGTAATCGGGTATGGTTTGCAAATCAGGGACTGAAACCGCTGGCAACACAAAATCGGGTATCATAATTACCGGTATCCAAATTCAGTGAATCACAAAGATATACAAAATTTACAGTAATGGTTACACGCGACCGGTAACTAACTGTACCTATTTAACCGAATACCAATCGCACAGCTGACAAAGTTACGTGTAAAACCGTTTTAAAATACGGGTACCCTAAATAAGGTATCTCCTATTTATCTAAGATACCTTAATGTTCAGGTCGGGTTAAGGGGATTAGTTATTTATATGTATAACTTTACTGTACTACCGTCATTACGGGCACCCTTAAAATTATGGTATCCTTTGAATGCTGGTTTAGTTTCATCGGGTAGCGTTACAGTCTCTGTTGCAAACTATACCTAAACATAAATATGTACCTACAACGTGTTTTATTGAAAACAGAAAAACTGTTATCATTAAATACGCAAGTAAGAAATAAAGCAAAAAATAATAATGTAAAGAACTTAAAACGTCACTAATAATTTAAATGTAATTCAATAATTCAAACAATTTCAAAATACCTGCCGTTTGTGAAAAACTAACCTTTAACGTGCGAATATTGATTGTGTGTTTTATGTGAGATACCGTAAAATTATTGTGATTTGATTATTGGGTTATATTGTCAAGGAGATGTTTTTGGTGGCCTTCCTTTACGGAGTGAAGTTAGTTAACCACCGATCCCATTCTTAATTTAATAGTGTAGTAGTATATATATTATATATCGTTATATAAGGCTACAACATATGCTAACTCATGCAATACTTTAATACAGATTAGTAACTTTCATAACTTTTTCAATAAACTATCAGCTACTGTAGAAAATATGCATAAATATTTTATATTATCTCGTTATAGATTCTTGATACTATTGTACCCCGACTAAAAATACATTGAAGTTAAGGAAATACCCTATACTACCCTCTAGCACTGGCGAGGGGAGAGTCGGGTAACTCCTAACGAGTCCATTTAAGTAGATACTATTAATTTCAACAAGCGATTAGTGTTTGAGTCCGGTGACATTTCAGATTTTCACATTTAACGCATTTTAGGTACTATTTTCAAAACAAAAATAAATTATAAAATATTTATTTTAAATTGTAATATCATTGTAAAAATACAACAATTGTGCTTCTCAAAATCGAAATAGAAACCACTACCAACAAACCACTACAAACAACTTTATTTATAATTGTTACAATAAAAACCACTATTTATTAATTGAAATTTATATTTTTTTTTATAATAAAGTATTTTAAACATACGCAATGTCTGGAACGGAATTATTAAGAATCGGCGATGTTTCGATTCTGCCATCTTGTCATATAAAAATATATATTTTTTTTAACAAAAATAAAACCGTATTCAAAACATTAAAAAGGCAAAAATAATTAAATTTAAGTACCTAGGTACTTACCTCCTAAAAATTTTTTTTTTGAGTTGGTGCTTCACTTTCTATTGTTAACACAGTTGCGTGACAGCTTAGCACCAACTCCAAAAAAATCATTTTTAGGAGATAAGTACCTAGGAACCACTTCAGGAGTCTACTCTATCGAATAAAATAAGAATTTTGAAAATCGACTTACAATTGACCGAGAAATCGATGAACATACATAAAAAAAAAACATACAGTGGAACATATAACCTCCTTCTTTTTTGAAGTCGGCTAAATATCGATGCCTACTAAATTATCGATTCGGTTGCAATAGGAGACACCACTACAATATCAAATTTGAACTGTCACAGGACTTATGTTATGTGAACTGGGCTTTATTTGACATGACGCTTTACTAGACGGTGGGATTAACGTAACAAACAATTTAATGTAATTATTATTTTAGTAATAAATGATTGATTATAAATATATAGAATTTTTGTGAATTATTTTTTGTATAAAAATATGACGAGGAAAAAATCATTTGATAAATTACTTAGAGATTAGCTAAGTAAGTAATGCTTATTTTAAGTGTTAGACTTAATGTACTTTCTTAATGTGCTGATTGTCATAATATTTAGATATTTATAAATAACTTAGATAACTTACACTATAAGAAGGTACTTAGATAGTGAAATTTAGATTTGTTAAAGACTAAATAATTAGGTAAGTAATTTATTTGAGTTCTGACTTTAATGAAATGGAATACCCAGTGTTTAATAGGTCCATTGCGGTCATTGGATTAATGTCAAAAAATCCTATCAAATTGACAAAATTGAAGTAAAAATTTAAATAAATTACAATACAAATAACCAAATACTTATCTTTAGAGGTCGGTGTCTATGACTTATTCAAAGAATATATTATTGTATTTACAAAAACTATTTATAGAACGTATTTTACAATGCCAGTTTTATAGTAATGTAGATGGTTCAGCAAGTATAACATTTGTGTGACAATGTGAATTAGGTTTTATTACGAGTAAATAGGAGCGTTTATAAGTACTCTAATCATATTGCTGTTAAAGCTATCCTCCGTTGAGAAAGAAAACAAGCTGAAAATTATTGTAAATGTAAACTTCAAGTACCTAATATTGCGAATCAAAGTAATCATAGGAAATAAATAAATAGGCTTAGCTACGTAAAAAGTAGTTTATATAAATATACAAAACAAACAACATTGTAATACCAGTGATTTTATATAAGAGAAGTAAGGCATCACTCCAAGGCAAGCCCCTCCACATATGCCTACTGGCAAGATGGCGCTTCCTAAGCCACGCACGGCTTAAAGCTACGATTAGCGCATGCCTTCAAGTTGGCCTTCTATTTGCCACCGTGAAAACGAGCTAGAAACGGACTGTAATAAATAAATAATAGGCCGCTTTAAATGCATAACAGATTTACTCGGCAATTTGCAAGACAATAATTTTAGTAATCGAAAATAACAATCCCACGTAACCTAGCAACGAACACAAAAATCATGTAAAAAAGTAAAATATAAAAGAGGTTGGCATCCAGTCGCCAACACACCGCTTCTCTCGACCTATTTAACGACCAACGCTAAATCACCTGTGGGCTGACCGCGTTGAAGGCTTCGCCTCCCAAGCCGGGTTCGTGGCATAGGGGCGAAGAGGGGGCCATCGCCGAAAGGTGATACTCGATGACCGGTGAGCTATAAGCTCACCTAGATGCCGCTCGGGCAAAGAGCTTTCGCTCGAGGCCCGCAACCGCGTCGAAGCGCGAAGAAACCCAGAGTCGAGAGTAGGCCTTCTATTTGCCACCGCTCCTCTCGACCTATTTAAAAATAATGACAATTTTATATCAATTCGTGAATTAATCTTTATTCATTTCTGTTTTCAGAAAATTTGGTTAACATTTATTTCATAATTTAATTTAATAAAATATTTGAAAAAAACATCTAAACAAGGAAAATGTCCTGCAGCGGGAACCGATCCGCGACCTTTCACAATCTTTCTACTGAGCTGCCAAGGCTTTTTGTCTATCAGTTTAGTCTCCATCGACTATCCTAAACATTCCATATCGGTATTATGTATGTAGGTATAATTAAAGGAATAAATGGCTTGCCATAATCAATTATTATTCAAAAATATTGTATCTATAGGATAAAGTAAGGGTAAAAATTATACACACACGTCATAATATTATTTTGTATTTTATGACTTAATTATTGTCTTTTCTAATAATTTATCTTTCTCTATTCTATTCATATCAGAAATTTTCAAATAAGATAAGTAGGTAATGTCGTACTCGTACCATACTTTATTTCAACGCAATAGTTGCTGTGACATGAATTGGGCCTAATTCTGAAAATAAACTCTTAAATCTGAGTTCAAGTACCTATAGTATATCTCTTTATGTATAGGAAAAAGATAGCAAGAAAATAATTAGAGCTGTCAAAGCAACCACGAACAATAGGGGAATTACAAATGAAAATGTAGGTTTTTCAAATACATTTCAAAAACATGAGTTATTATAAAATTATAAAATGTTTTGCATACAATTTTTTTTTGTATGACATCATACTTAGAAATTTTGGAAAAAATGGAAAAATAAATATTACAATATTCTATTAAAGCATTTGTTCTATTAGTTTGCTAACATTAAATGCAACTCCTTTTTATATGCCAACTATGAGTGTAAACGAATAAATTAATAAAGATATTGTCGCGGGTTAGGTCTTGCATAATATCATAATTTTGTCCATGCACCCATACAAATTCGGTGACCACTAGTAAGGTGTGACGTCAGACGTCACTTCTCATCGTTGTGTAGCATTTATTTGACAACTTGTGACCGCCCCTCAAACAAATCGATATATCTTAGAAACAATTGTCTGCAGATACACTGCTTCTGCAATATTTATCAACTGTTGACATATTATTTATATGTAATTGAAATTAAAAAAAGTTAGAAACTACCCTACTTTGTGCTGTTTTAGGTCGAAAATTGAACGCAACTTTCTAAATGTCAAATTACATGACAGTTGATGACAGCTCTCCCTTTTGTATTCATATTGAGAGAAAGAGATGCACTAAAATAATATTAAGATTTAGCGTGTGTTTTCAGAATTACGCCTACCAAACTATTAATCTACTACTGGGCTCGAATGTACAGTCGACAATACATCAAGCGTAACGGTTTGTACTGGAGACCGCCTTATTCTGTTCGTAATAGAGGCGGCTTTCGTAGCGCATCTGTTACACTTGATGTGCGGTCGTCTGTACTTACATAGCTTTTTGAGACATTTTATAATTTAAAGGCTTGATTAATTAGTGCCAAGTAGGTACAAATATAGATGTGTTTATTTTATATACTCGCATATTTATGTAATGGTATTGAAATACAGTCGACAGATACGTCAGCAATTTTTATACGAAAACAACTCTTATAGCAACTCATTAAGGTCAATAACGGAGTGTTAACATGTGCTGTAGTCTGTAGGTATATTGTTTTATTAATTGCAGTATTTTATCTACTAATTACAATATATAAATGTTAATTCATATATGTTTTGGATAACTTGATAAGCTATGCTTTAGCTACCAATTATTAAAATTTTAGAACTATATTTAAGTATTTAATCGCACAGTATTTGTATGATTTATGCAATGATCTTTCCATCGTTTATCTCGTTTTTTTTTTGGATGAACTATTTATTTATTGCTGTTGGCCGCAGATGGCCTTAACAGCGTAACTGGGGTTTTAAGGAGGCGAGAGCCTTGGTGAGTCCTCAAGCCTTAAGGGGCGAATTCGCCTCGAGGATTTCTAATCAACAGACATCACCTCAGAGGAGGTGTCCCGGGCACGCCTACCTACCCTCTTATTATAAAACACGGACTAAAGTTAGTAGGTGCTGATGCCGTCACTGTCTTTCTTTTATCAAATGTAAGTGACAGCATCTGTTTTACACCAGGACTTACTTTAGTCCGCGTTTTATAATAAGGGAGTTAGAGTCTACAGGCCGCTCGAGCCATGAGGGATGTTTCTCTCGTTTCATTTATGTTATTCTCTTTTCTGTTCGTCTCGAAATTACAAATCTTATCCTAGGTACATACCTAGTTACAACATAATGGCTATAGTGTCGAGCTCTTTTTCCGTTCATTCCCCATGGCTACGCCAAAATGACCGCCAGGAGTGTCACATTGAGACGTAAAATAAAGAAAACACCACCCATGACTGCTAAGGTCCGTCAGAATTGTGGCGATCGCGCTACACTTTACTCAAAGCGCCATGAAAATCACGGTACTTACCTTTTGGTCGCGAAAAAACTACATCCTAACCACATAGTAGGTACTGCTATGCGATTCTTTAAAGTCAGCAGCCTTGAATTCTTTTGGCGTTTGTTTAAAAACCGTTGGCGACACCAGCGTTCCGACGACAAGCACGGCGTTAGCCAGAACTAATAAGTTGTTTATTCTTATAGCTTAATGTAGAAATCAATCAAATATTGAATGAAGTCATTGCGATTTTTAAACAAGAAAAACGAAGTCACAAAATATTGATTGTTCATGTCGTATATCCAAAACAGCGCCAATCATACACAGCCACGAGATCGACGTAGATATTAGTGAATAGCTGTACGCTTCCGCGCAGGCAGCGCCGTGCTCAAAAGTCAACATTAATGGCAGCTCGTCGTCTTGTCAGACGTCAAGCTCGATGTCGAATATTTCTGTTTGTGAATCACACTGTCTGTGAATATTTCTGTCTGTAAATCCTCTTATCCTTTCAAAATGGAACATGACTTTTGTATGCGATAGCTTCTCTATTAGTGTGTCGTGGGGAATCCCAGTGGCACACCCCTAGTGATGTCCTGTTTACTTTTTAAGTATTCTGTGATCCGCCCACGATCACTTAAGCACACCCAGTAAAATACACCTATTACAATACTAATAGTCAGGTGTGTCATTGGGAATAGTGATTACATTTGACACACCTGGCGGTGTTTTTTCTGACGGTGCTATTGGGAATGAACGGTTATTTCTATATCTGACGAAAAGTTGAAGTTTAGATAAATATTGGCCCTAATTCTGGATAACACATGCTAAGTCTAATTTAAGGTCAGTGCATCTCTTTCTCTCAAAATGAATACGAAAAGGATAGCTGTCATATTAATTGACATTTATAAACGCGCGTTCAATTTTCGACCTTACTGAACGTGATAAAATGCATTGTTTAGCAGGCACCTCCCTCCATACTTACATGCCGTCTAATATTGTCTACGGCTTCTTCGAAATCTATTAAATTTAGTTGACAGCTCTAAACAAATTCTTGCTATCTTTTTCCTATTACATTTTGCGAGAAAGAGATATTACTGTATTTTTTAGAATTAGAGTGTGTCTTCAGAATTAGGTCCATTACCTATATCCTATAGTATTTATTTGCTTAAGTATTCTTACTTATTTAACACATTATAGATACAAATTACTTGATTAAAGTACTTTTTTTATTATTTTATAGTAGATATTGCTTAGGAATTTCTTATATAAAATATTTTTACGTAAGTTTATTTAGAGATTAGGAACATGTTTCTCTCTCTACATTGTATAAATCGTAAGAATATGAATTCGTTAATTTAGCAAAATATGTCTGTAATACTCTTAGCTATACTATTTCAAGTTTTCTCTTTATCTAGTCATTTTTGTGTATTGTGGTCAATGTGATAATATAGTGATGTTACAAATACTCAGTGTTTAATTTAAATTTTTTGTCACTTACCAGCCCACCGGCAGTTCCTAAACGATAGAAAACTTATTGTTTATTATCAGTTACCATCTATTGTGGAAGTAGGGACTTTATTAATTTGGAATTACGTAGGAATAATGTAGGAACAGAGGTTATTATTATACTTCGTGTATTTAATAAACAAATAACTAGTGGCTATATTTATTACCTATATACATAATACAAAACCGTCGTCTACAGGGTTTCGGGGCCAAGCATTTTGAATTTGTAGAGTAGATGATACCCTAAACTGATATACTAGAAAAAAAAATAGAAAAAAGTAATGCTATAAATAAAATTAACATCATTATCATCACTCTCTGATTCACTCACTAAAACACAATACAATCTCATAATCTCTAACGCAGTATTTAAGTAACTATATTGTGTTAGGTACTTACTTCCTATGTAATAGATAGTATAAAAATGTTTTTTTCATTTTCATCAATATTAAAGAAATATAATCTTAGTATCAATCGTAATCAACAGCATCCGACACAATCGTCGTCACAGCATCCATCGCCGTCGTCGCAACATCCTCCATCGCCACAGCAGCCTTCGTCACAGCAACCCTCGCCGTCGTCGTTGCAACATCCTTCATCGCTACAACAACCTTCGTCACAGTAACAACCTTCGTCGCAGCAACCCTCGTCACAACAACCCTCTTGTCCACACCCTTGTTCCCAACAATTATCTTCCCCGCAACAAATCCTGTACCAACAGCCGTTCTCACCACAGCATCCGTCCTCTGCGCAACAACCCCAGCATTTCAAGAAACCATTATCCCCGCAATCACTTTGGAGTCCTTTATACAGAGATACGCTGCTTTGACAGATAGTTGCCAACTGTCGAAAGAAATCCCTTATTTTTTCCAATGCTCCTCCACCATTTTCCACTTTCTTTTCTGCATTTTCCTTCGATGTTTCAGATTCTTTTTCCTTTTCTGTGTCTTTCTGTTCTTTATTTTCTGATGCTTTTGGTTGTGAAGTAACAACGTTTGATAAGCCAATAGTATCAGATGATCGGGTCTCACTCATATTATAAAAAAAAAATCTCGTGACAGTAATTGTTACCATTAAAACAATATTTGATGTAAATGCAATGAAATCGTTTGAAGGTGTAATCATAACTAATTTATTTAGTTTGAAATGTTTGCTAATTAAATACATTACCTAAATAATGTTCACACGATAAGCTCAATCGTGTAGGTAGTTTTTAGGATTCGGCATATGCGTCTATTGGACCCTGGGGCTTTTTCCGAGCGTCAGCGATATACAATGGGGAAAGCGCGGGCATTGCCCAATTTACCCTTTTATACTTTAGTTACCCTGTCAATACATGAAAGGTAAGCATCAGCTTGCTCTCTATCGAGAGATATTCTTTTTAAAATATTTTATAGTACCTATACCTGAGGTAAGTATGCGAATGAATGGTTTTAAATTGAAATCACGTCCACGATAGACCACGTTCGTCATTAGCCCCGAACTTACAATATTTGAGATTGTCTCTAATACTATCCCTCTTATTATAAAACGCGGACTAAAGTTAATCCGGCTCTAAAACTGATGCCGTCACTGTCTTTCTTTTAAGAAATATAAGTGACAGCAGGACTAACTTTAGTCCGCGTTATATAATAGGTTTGGACCTCTAGAACAATGTGTCTTTGGTTAATATCTATGTAATAAATAACTTACAAACTATTTATGTTAACTGATGTTCTCCTACAAATCCTTACTGAAAATTTGTTTCATTTTCATCATATCAGTTTGTTTTGGTGTCCACTGAACAAATGTCTCCCTAGATATTGATATAGATTTTCAAATGTAACGGTTGTGTGCAGCCTGCATGTAACGGCTCCCAGCGACCTTATCCAACGAAACCCCTGACCTGAGAATACCACTATGTCCCTATGATCTGAGGTCCTGCCTCTCATACCTTTGAATGGTTGGTTTTAAAGTAAAATAATTCTGGAAATAAATAAATAAATAATATTAAAATGAATTTAATAAAAATGTTCATTTATAATATATGTAGGTATAAACTTATTATACTATTTATAATATAAATACAATTTAAGCTTAATTTAAAATTAAAGTACAGAAGTCTGAGTAGGTACTAGGTACCTACCTACGTTGTTGTAATAAAAATTGTATTTTTACTCTACATTTAAATAACTAAGTCTTATCTACATAAATGCTTTTACTAATTTATATTCAACGCTCAATTATTACTAGCACTCTAAGTATTTACAATTACACCTAATATTGGTCAGACAAAACAAAATAACAATATTTATTTTCCACAATGATAATGTTCTGGAGAACTATTCTAAATTTTAACATTGAAATAGCTGATAGGATTTTTGTTCAACACTAAATCCTTTTTGGAATCTAAACGTAAACGAATATAAATTGGCTACTTTAGCAGACCCCAGCCCTTAAATGATTGAGCAATCGGAAACCCTTAGTTTTTTGTATAAAGTTATTGCTTTTCATTGTTTTCAAAAACATCAGTACCCGTACCACCGTTTATCACGATCCAGTTTAGGACCTAAAGTGAGTAGAATTGTTAATTCGTACTACGACGCTATCCACGACTATGACAGCGATGCAGTTTAGGAACCAATACTGAACCGAGCGGAATATGAATCGCTTTTATAAAGATGGTGGTAAGGCCCCTGGTCGCAAAGACTTTTTGCTAGGTACCAGATGTCTTTGGGACAAAAATTAATTAATAGTTTATGTGTTTTTATTTATCCATTGTTTTCAATTGACACAAAATTTCTCAGAGACACTCTTAAATTCTATTGGTGTGGATGATACCCCAAGTAGGCGGTAGGTAATTACCAACCTTTGTGTACAAAAATGATCTTTAGTGTGGTAGGCTGGCTTATTCTTTGATGGTACTTATCTAGGTAGATAGGTATTGTTAAAATTCTCTTTGTCTTTAGAGAACCACCACCGATTAGATTCACTTGTGGTTCTTTGAGTAGGTAAGATACTCGTACCTACGTTTGTCCATGAGACTATATAATTACAGTTAACAGTAAACCCAGTAAACAAATTAATATCGAGAAAACAAGTGATTATCATAAAATCACCTGAATGTATGAAACACTATGAAATGACGGAAAACGAATATCCGAAAACCGAGAAAAATAAAAGAAAAACAGTCAAGAAGTTTCCAGTAATTCCGTAGAAGTAAGATTGGAGAGTCTCAGACGCCCCATCAGTGAGTGGGTCTTCGGATACAAACTTGTATTTAGAGATGGTGGTATTTTGGATTATGGAGTGATGGTTCTGTAGATACACACTATATTTATTCAAAGAAGCAGTAGTGGGTCTAATTGGTGGGTCTCAGTAGACATTTAGTAATATAATTTTCGTTAAATATAAACGTCCTTAAGTAGGTAGGTTTTAGATACCTGCTTCCAATAGTGGGCCGCAATCATACGTTAGTTATTTTCTATTCTATTCTATTCCATTTTTAGAGATCTTTATACTTTATAGTATCTAATAATATTAGATATTGACAGTTCACATTATCGTACCTATTCATAAACATTCCAAACAGCTTTTATTCGATAACACGACTATTCCACTATTCTACGCAGTGTCACAGAATGCTAAATAGGAGCAGAAGATTCTCTCCGCACAATCATTTAAATAAATAGCAACTCTTGCTATCACCAAGGATGATAAAATTCACTTCCAGTTGCCTCTCTTTCTATCGCTCTTTCCAACTACAGCATTGGCACCGGATTATACCAATACTTTTAGAGGCCGTCATGTACAGTCGACTGCACATCAAGCGTAACAGTTAGATCTTGAAACCACCCTTCCTCCGTTCGTAATAAAGGCGGCTTTCGTAGTATAACTGTTACACTTGATATGAATGTCGTCCTTACATATAGAATATCGCTAATCTGTGGTTATAACGAGGAGTGAGACCAGCCTGGCAATATAGAAAAGTGAGAATAATCGTGTACACAGCACAGAATACCTATATAGAGGTACACTGCTTCAAAAACGATGCATCGACTCATATTATCGGTACTCGGACTGCTGAGTCTTCTCCTTCAAGATGTGGCAGCAGCTATGATGCAAGGACAGAAGACGATAGCACTCCTGGACCTGAGGATAAAACGAAACTCGTGTCAATCAATCCAAAATTTATTATAAATGCGACAGAGAGTTTGTTTGTTTGTTACTCTTTCACGCCTAAACCTCTAAACCGATTTAGATGAAATTTGGTATGGAGATAGATTACGACCCTGGGATGGATATAGCATACTTTTTGGAACGGAAATCGACGTCCACGCGTGCGAAACCGCGGGCAAAGATCCATCCTTTTCGCATTTATAATATAACTAGTATATTATAAATGCGAAAAGGATGGATTTTTGTTAATCACGGCTGAACGGATTTGGATAAAATTTGGTACAGAGATAGATTAACTCTGGCAAAGCAAATAGGCTAATTTTTCTCCCGGGAAAGTGTTCTCATGGGATAACGCAGAAGAAGTTGCGGGCAGAACCCAGTCTGAAATCAATAATTAGGACTTTATTTTAAAACTTTTCTCCCGTACTAGCTCACCGGCGGACTAGCACATAAAAAATAACCTACTTATGTGCCTGAAATGTGAGTTATTTAGATGTTTGTTCTGACAAACGAATGAGTCAGCCCATCTGAAATCCAGCATAACGCATGTCGTGTATGGGCTTCAAAATCCACCGCTACTGTGTGATCTCATAACCGTTATCCCGGTTATTGCGGTAGGTATTGAACAGGAAACTCAATAGGGATATTAATAATAAGTCATTACAATGCGTGCTTCATTTAGGTAAATAATTATTTATAGAAGGTGGAAGAGAACCTACCTAGGTACAAATTCTTGAAATAACTAAAAACCGAGAATAAACAAAACTTATCTATCTTACTTACCTATACAGAGTGGTACTGTCAATACGACAATAAATTAAAACATGGGCTATATTAATCTATAGAAATGGTTTGCCACTTTCAAAAACATCTTATTCGTTTGATAATTTTATGACATTTATATCAAATAATGCAGCCAATGTTATATTATTTCATACAAATGTCATGAAATTATCAAACGATACGATGTTTTTGAAAGTGGCAAACCATTTCTATGAACTAATATAGCGCATGTTTAAATTTATTGTTGTATTGACAGCACCATGTTGTATTGACAGCACCATCCTGTATACTTAATAGGTAAGTAGTATTTTTTGGAGTTGGTGCTTCACTTTCTATTGTTTTTCGAGAAACACTTAGCTGTAAAAGTACTACATGGGAGAAACATGGGGACTTTGGGCCATACGCGGGTTGGTTTAAAGTGGTTGCAATAACAACCGCAACCGGGACCAAGCAATGGCTTAACGTGTCTTTCGAAGCACGGAGGAGCTCCACATTACTGATCCATCTAGGGTCGACCATGGCGAAAGTAGCTTTGTTTTCGCTGTCGAAACCAGAGCACCTCAAACCGCCTCAGTGGTCTAGTGGTTGAGACCACCTGGCTCAGATCTAGAGGTCCGGGGTTCGATTCCCGTGGGTACATAAATTTTTAATGTTAACAGCATTTTTGTGTTCCGGCAGTTTGAGGTAAGATAGCCAGTTCCTCTGTGGTTGAGAAATCTGGGTGCAGCTCGCTTCTATCGTCGGCCTTATCTTCACTTACCATCAGGTCAGATTAAGGCCAAGAGTTACCCCTTTAAGGTTAAGAAAACCACTGCGCCCACCCACCGCGCTCCTCTCTTCCTCTTAAAATTCCTCTTAAAAAAATTGTACTCACAACATATTCGTGCAGCAAATAAAACAACAAGCCCCACAAGCCACGCAACAGTTGACAGCATCCAAACACCGTTGCTTGGTCGCAGACCCACAATTCCTGACACCATCAGCAGGTGAACGGCTCTTCTTTTCACTGTCACGTAGCATATCCATCTCTTTCTCGCTTATAGCCTCGCCGATGGTAATATTGTTCAAACTACCACTTTGATTGGACGAAGCCGGTATTCTGTCTCGTTTCTCGTTTGTCGTCGGCTGGGTTGTAATGACTTCAGTCATTTTAAAGTATGACTTTAACAAGTTAATACTAATTCGACGATAAGTTTTCCACGGTAAAATGTTACTAAACTTTGCCACCTTTAGGTATTAACTTAGATAATACTAACTCAAAAGCGTGCGCGGAGCTTCCTCTTACGTGTAGGTAGAATATTTATAGCCATATCGTTATACCCACGTATACCAAACATTATTGAAATGTCATCAAAATCATTACTTATGAGAACATGTTTTGAGTTTGGCATTATATTTGACATTAAATAATATAGACTTTAATTACCTACTCAATAACTTAATGTCGCAAAAATTGACCACTTTAATCAAACTGCCTGTCTTGGACACATGTGGTAAAATTTTAAAAGCTAAAATAACTTTAGTGAGCCAAGATATATCTAACTTTGTACTGTCATTAATAGTTGAAGGATTCCACAAGTTGGATAGCGTCACAATACCTGAGTTAGGTATAGTATCATGCTGTTATTCCGTGTCTCCATTCCATACACATTCACAACACTTTGTAGCAATAAAGTTTCCAAGCGACATTAGCATGGCGCAGATACAAGCCTGGGCACCGTCTTTCGTGTAACCCAAACAGGTGTTTTTTCCACAACAAAAACACTTGGTGTCACTAGTGTCACTCGTAGCTTGATCATTTTTATCCTCCGGCTCATGCGGCTGTGTTTCGGCTGCAGATTTTGGTTGAGTTGTCACGACCATTTTGTGGCACAAATTGATATTTTACCACAAGTTGATATTTTTGGTGGTGACCAAATAAACGTCTTACTTTCTTTCTTAATGCAACCGTCACTGAATGCGCTCCTAAAACGACTGAGCCGATTTAAAATGGTTGGAAATCTCGTTTTGAGTTTAATGAGGACTTGTTCTGAAGCGGTTTGAATTGAACATTTGGATCCCATTCTTGTTACACAGCAAATTATTGCCAAAAGTATTCTCTATACCTACTCATCTACAGGCTATATCTAGGCATATAGGAAGGTAGCTATTAGCCGTAGTAAGTAGGTATAACTATGATATGTATTAGTTTTTAAACGTGTTTTATATTCATTTTTAAATCATATGTGTGAGAGTGACAGATAAAACAAGATCGCAGAGAATGTAGTTTGACAAGACCAGCTCGTAATATCATCTTGCAGGCGCACACAAACGTATAGATATTTAGTAGGTACCTATATCCATAAGAATAAGGATAAAAATCTATATAATAACATAAAATTATGTTCATACACTCACACCTTTTATCTAGCCCACAGTACCTAAGCATCATTAGAGCTTGTGTTATAGATACTAGATAACGGAGAAATAATGATAATAATATGTAAACATAAACATAGAAATATATATAGAAATATACTAAATACACATATAAACATCCATGACTCGTTAACAAATGCTCGTTCTCATCATACAAACGTTTGCTCCTACCGGGATTCGAACCCGGGACCTCTTGACCAAGTAGCCTGCGTATAGCAAGGGGTACATACCACTCGGCTAGCCGGTCGTCATCCATACTAACTAATATTATAAATGCGAATAATAAATGTGTGCCAGTGTAATTACTGGGCATGGACGGCATTTCATCTTAGGCCTCAGGATGACAACGCACTGCAATATCAAGTGATTTTTCCTTGTTATTGCAGGTGTCTATAGGCGGCGGTAACCACTTACCATCAGGTGGGCCGTCAGCTTGTTTGTCATCTAGTTGTATATAAAAAATAAAAAAAAACCTATTATAAAAACTAATATCCTAAATTAATTCTGAGAAAGGAAGTACATAGGGTTCTTTTTGGCGCGATTAAAAGGTCCCCGCCTAGGACATGAATTTACTTTTCAAATTGATCAATTATCATAAGGTCACTTACCAACAAAATATTAGATTAATCTGTAAAGCGGCAATATACCACCGGTGGCCGATGACAATAGAACAATCAATTGTGTCTGGAATCTCATGCTTGACGGGTTAAACCTCTTTTGTAGGTAAATAGCCGTCAGTAGGTAGGCACCTCTTATCAGCTATCAGCATAATCTTATCATAGGGCGTGAATATGTCACGCTGCAGTTCGACCCTTCGGGATCTCTTGTGCCACCCCTGCCTTCACTCCTCCCACGTCCTGAATATAGCTGCCATAAGCTTCACTATATCTTTGAGGTGAAAGAGTCTATAAAGCATAATACCACAGATTAATAACAGGACAGATACTTCACTCTAATACAAATGGTGAAAAAATTTCGTTATATTAGCCTACTAGCATTATTATTATTAGCCATTATAGACGACGCGAGAAGAAATATACTCTACAAACGCGTGCCGAGAGTCGAGAATCCCGCATACACCGCGTGATTGCGTCATCGAGCGAAAACGTAAGGGTTATGCCACGACCATAAATTAAATTAAATGACTGAAGTAATACTTATTTTTTTATTCATACATCTATTGCAATGAAGTGAATGCAAAGAAAGCCAGTCAATTAAATGTGATTTAATTTTATAGAATGATCAATGTTTTTTTTCCATCTTTGTATTCATTCGTTAATATTCTAAATCGTATAAAATACCTTTAACAAAGTAATCCATTAGAAAACAGGGGCAAGGTGGGATAAAATCAATTTCTTGTAGTATATTCATTGAAGTGCTTCCCGGCTGGTTCGTAAAGACTTCATCAAAAATTTTAAAAAATAATTTTTTTTTAATTCATCCACGTAATTGATAAAAGCCTCCGGCGGGACTTTCAGCCCTCCGTAAAACAAAGATTTTTTATTGTACGATTTAAAATGAATGTACAGTCTGGTATCGTCCATATAAGGTTCATCGTTTAGTAGAGAATTAAAGACGCTACAGTTATGTTTCTTGCCACATTTATATAGTAAGTATCCCGCTACATAAGTCAACGCATTTTTTGCCGGGAAGTCAAAACGGTAGTCGACATTTAGAGCTACTTCTGAAGGTGTTTTAGTGCAACTTGCAACTAGTACTCCCCCGAATCGTATTCGTAAATCGAGCTCCATAACAGTAACACCCTTAGATTATTGTTAATCTGTGCCCCTAGTGTAAGGTTAAATCGAAACGAAAACGATCATCGTCGTATTCACCTCTTAAATCCATACTAATATTATAAAGTTGAAGGGTTTCTTTGTGTGTTTGTTTGGTTGACCGCGCTAATCTGAGGAACTACTGATTCATATTGAAAAATTATTTTTGTGTTGGATAATCCATTTGTCAGATATTATATAGGCTATATAACATCACGCTACGACTAATAGCAGATGAACATCAATTAAAAATATTGCAGAAACGGGGGAAAAATATTCCTTTTCAGAGCTTTAGTTGCGTGCGCTGCGCAAATGATTAAAGTTACGCTTAAATCATGTTAGTAAGAATTGTTCGCCTTTAAAAGTTCTAAAAAAAAAAGTCCGCGACAGCATATGTCTATCTTTCAAAATTGGCTCACTATAACTATTTTTTGGTTTCCAAATTTATTCTAAAATAATGCACTATCTGCGAAGGTGTTTTTATAAACATGATAATGTTCCTTTTCAAAATAAATGCATTATTCACCACCAGTATTTAATTGTGAACAAAATTGTACCTGACATTATTTGATTTCAATGGATATCTTAAAAAATATCATAGTTTTAAAATAACTCCGCTACAAAGTAATCGTGAGCCGTGAGCCCGTGAGTATCGTTGCGTTTTGCGCGGGAAACGTTCAACGAGCATGCGTTCAATCTCGCTTGCGGCGGCCCACTGCCGGTCGGATCGCCAGATTTCCACTTAGCGGCCGCTACTTTTAACGCTGCATTTCGAGAGTGACGGGGACCTGATAATACCTACAGCTTAGGAATAAGCTGATTATAATTATGATAAAAGTCTTACATTAGGGGTAGGAGGACAGAGTTAGATTTCATCGAATCTTTAGGTTTCGATCGTGGTTGCGCACAGAATACTTTTACTTCAAGGAGATGGTTGCGTTTCAATTACATCACAGAATACAAAGGTAAGTAAAAGGAGTCCACAATAAAAGTGGTTTCCAATAATTCACAACAGACGCGCTGCTCTCGTATTCGTACAATTTCACAGCTGGAACCTCCTTTATTTTAGTCTAGCCAGTGGCGGCGAGGATTTTATTTGGAGAAATATCCTTCCTCATTGGAAATACCCCATGTGCTCCCCACAGAGTAGGTACTTTGTATATGACAGGGCCTCGCGCCTGTGGGGGCCTCGTAGCTAAGAGAAATACAGCACTCCTTTGAAGTGGGCAAAAATTTAACAAGTCATTCAGTTCATTCATGTATTTTATTAACGAACTTACAAAGTTTTTGTAACAGGAATGGTCAGATCATATGATCTATTATAGTATAGGATGTATTGTAGTTAATATAACAATTAAACACTATTTATAGTAACAAAACTAATATGTGGTGTATACGAGAATATATAGTTCATAAAATGAATTGAAAAGTAACAGTAGCAATCTATTTCATGTGCTGCATCTCTTCGTAAGTACGTTCTAGTAAAGTGTGCCATCTAAAAAGTATTGTGGACTTTTTATCCATCAAAAAATACTTAAATCACTATTGATTACTACTTTGTCATTTTTTACGCTTTACTAGATTACATTGTTAGAATAACAAAAGTTCTGTATAATTCTAGTTTTAGTAAATCAAACACAGAATTCTTGCTGTGTCGTTAACAATAAGAAAGTCTAGTTTCTATAATTATTGTTCTTGTAAACCCTACAAGATTTTTTTCTCCGTGTTTAGGTTTCGATCGTGGTTGCGCACATAATACTTTTACTTTAAGGAGATGGTTGCATTTCAATTACATCACAGAATACAAAGGTAAGTAAAAGAAGTCCACAATAAAAGTGGTTTTCAATAATTCACAGCAGAGGCGCTGCTGTCGTATTCGAATTATTCCCTCTGCGTCGACTCTCTTTACGTCGACTCTCGTACAATTTCCTCCTTCCTTCTTTATTTTAGTCTAGCCAGTGACGGCGAGGATTTTATTTGGCGAAATACCCCGTGTGCTCCCCACAGAATAGGTACTTTGTATATGACAGGGCTTCGCGCCTGTGGGGGCCTTGTAGCGTAGTTAAGAGATAAACAGCACTCCTTAGGCAAAAATTAAACAAGTCATTCAGTTCATTCATGTATTTTATTAACTAACTTACAAAGTTTTTGTAACAGGAATGGTCAGATCATAATATGAACAATCGATGTATAAACCGATCCCTAGTTTCCCTAATAGTTTCAATCGAATTAATTAAGTACCTAACTATAAGCTATTTTTACTCATAAAAACAATTCAAAAATTTATTATTTTGGAATAATGTTTAAATTGTAGTTATCTACAAAAATTTCGAAAATTTACAAAAAAGGTTATTTTTTTTCAATATTTATCAAAAATTATTATGAAAATAGAATTAGATAGATCTATTTAAACTTCTATTATTTCGACGACTATAAATAAAAACATACATAACTAATAGTTACATAGTTATTATTACATTTACATACATTTTTAGTAATAAAGCAACTTTTTTGCACTTTCAAGAGCAACTTTCGCAAAATTCCACCTCGTCGCTACGCGTTGCTTGACACTACGGTTTAAATTAGGCACTCAATGGTCCATAGAGCGGGCCACATAACAATGGCTTCTATGCGCGGCTCAATTCTGGCATAAAAATGAATTCACTTAATTATTCAAAAGTGTCCACCTACGTTCGTTTGAAACAAGATACTAAATTTTTTTAACGTTACACAGTTCGTAATGTTGTCTCACTCTTCCGCTACGTGTACGAGGAGAACGAAAAACGTCGCCATTTTCAATTAAATCATTTCAATATCACCTACTTAATACAAATAACAATATATAGAAACTAAGAAACAGTTAATTGGAATTACCACAGCAACCGCCCAAAAAACTGTCACAAAAGCTTTCACAACAGTCACCACATTCAATATCACAACAACCCCCTTCAGACGAGTCCTTGTCACCACAACACATACATTCGCAACACTTCGTGGTAAAGAACTTTGTGACTGCCGAAATTATTGCAAGGATGCAAGGCGGACAGGTCTCTACTGGTGGACAGCAGAATGAATATCCGCAGCACGAGCATTTACTGTCGATTGCTTCGGGTTCGAGTTGTTCGGGCTTCTTTTTTTCTTCACCAGACATCGGCTGAGATGTTATAACACTTTCCATTTTCAAAATTCTTACTTAAAAACTTATTCTTGTCTACGGAGTTTATCCAAGTTATTTAAACTGTGCCAATGTATCGAATGGGTATCCGCGCGCTTGAATGCGTCTGCGCAGAGCTATTGATGTTATTATTATTCTCATGCGCGACGGAATCCCGGGATAATGTTATACGCATTTATGTACAAAACGCAGATCGAACTAATACAATTGTTGCTGTCACTGTCCGAAACGTGAATGAGCTGATCGTAAATGTTTAAAAGAAACCAAATTTTAATTGCAACTTGTTTTGGTGAAGTTGCTCCATCTCTTTCTAAATTTATATGCGCGAGCGCATACATAAATATGTAAATATGGAACAGTTTAGTTTGGTGGGACCATCAAAACTGGTTCTGGCGCATACACCCAATAGGAAGATGCTTTATTATTATATTTATTGTCGTTTTTAGTAATTAGGCAGTCCAACTAAAATAGTAGCGAGTTTTCCCATAACAATCGATGGTAATAACCACGTATTAACTAATAAGTTATAGGTAATGACAATAATTAAGTAAAGTAAACTCATTAATATCATATAAATAAATAACTTTAAGTAACCCAATGTCCTTACCTGGAACTTAAAAACACACGCACACCAAAAGCACAATTTGTGTTGCGCTAAGCATTTAAACGGCCACCAATTTTAGCTTTTTTCGGAACATACGTTGATACCTTATAATTATTAATTATATAGATAGGGTTAAAGTTGCTCGTATTAAAATATAGGTAATAATTTTACTTTTATTAAGGAAAGATTCTAGTTTGGTAAAAATCAAATAAGTATTAGGTAGGTACCTACTTATCCAGAAATTTTGTTACCTGAGTGCAATCAGGATTAGCAATTAGCAACATCTATTGTATTGAGAATGTATTAATCAGTTACGTACGAAAACTTATACTGTTTTGCGTTACCGCTGTCGCATTGTTCCACCACGTTCAGACCTTAACAATTTTAAAATTATCAAATTTCATCAACATCCGATCAAATTTTTTAACAAATAATAATAATAATAATAATTAAAAGTGGTAATTCTCAATACAATAGAATAGTTAGAAAATTTTTACAAATTGAAGACACAAATACAGATTCCCTACTCATTAGGTACATAACTCAGACATCCCACCGCCAATATAAGTCAACACACCAAATATTTAACAATGGGTAACACTTGGCTCAGGCCCGTGTTACTCCTATAAACCGGCTACATACCGAGATAAAGTAAGCATTTTATAAATAATAATAATATTCATACACTCACACCTATTATCTAGCCCAAAGTAAGCATCATTAAGAGCTTGTGTTATGGATACTAGATAACGGATAAATAATGATAATAATATCTATAGGGTGGTGCCGTCAATGCGACAATAAATTTAAACATGGGCTATATTAGTCCATAGAAATGGTTTGCCACTTTCAAAAATATCGTAATCATTTGATAATTTCATGACATTTGTATGGCATACTTAGTGTAACGTTGGCAGCATTATTTCATACAAAGGCCAGTTAAAGGTATCTACATTTAAAGAACGGAATTTAAGTAGGTGATCTCAAGGTCGAACTGTTATGTTCGAAGTGCTTTCGACTGTACCTAAATGATAATAGAATATTACATATAAAGGATAAAAGCAATAAACATCTGCAAACATGATTAACTAGTTGCGAAATGGCACTCATAGTTTTAGTCGCAGTTTATTGAGGAAAATGAGGATCACACACAACTTGGAATAAAAAATAAATTGGGACTATTCAATAAATAACTAAATTTTTTTATATATTCTTTATTTTGATTAAATTTGCCACAATTTTACGTTAAACTTTAAATATTCGTAATTGTAAGTAAGTATTTATAAAAATGTAACAGCGATTTGAGGAACATCGTAATATAAATAATTTTCATAAAATGCTTAAAAAAACTATTTTTCAGCTTTATTGCCAAAAATAAGGCCTCAATTGAGCTCCTAAGACTAATTTATTCATTGTAACATTATTTTACTTTAACAGTGGATACTACATTTATAAATTTGGCAAAAGTGAGATTAAAATTAATTACATAACATTAAAATATCTAAAGTACAAAAACAACAAAAAGGTACAAAAATACGAAGATATAAACTTTGTACTACCTATGTTAAAATAACTTATTAATAATTTATATAAAATCATCAAAAACATCTACAAAACATAAATAGTTCTATAAATCAGCAAAAAATTGTAAAATCAATAGATTGTGTAAGTAAAAAAAATAAACACTATCATGGTTTATTTTTTAATTAAGTTGCACTTTCTGCCAAAGTGCATGACTAAAGTTACCACATAGTTATTCTTAAAAAATAATATTTTCATAAGGCGACACCTCGCGAAGACAGTAGTTTTACAATGCTAATAAATTATTTATAAAAAAAACAGTAGTTTTAATAAGGATTTAATTCTATATTTCTTACTTCCGTTTTCAATTATGTTCAGAGTTGATTAATCAATTATAGTACTTTTCAAACGCCAAAACATGATGAATGGAAATAATTATCTTGATAGAAAAAATATCCTGGCATGATCCCTTTCATTCCCTTTCTGTTATATATGAAAACATATTATTTTAAACCCAAACTAAGTTTATTAGAAAGGCAATAACTATTGGGCTCATTCTCAAAAGGGTTTTCTATTCAAATCAGTTACTTTTAATAAATAAAATTCGGACGCGTGATCTATTCCTATCTTTTTTCCTCGCGCTTAGAAGTCGTATCTCTAACCCTTTCTGTCTTGGCCGAAACAATTTTACGAAGTATCGCCTCATGACAAACATCTGGCGCAAGCAATTTTAGAGCCTATTAAGGGCTGATTTTCCAATCTTCAGATATTTTTTATCTAGAATATTTTGGCGTATTGACAGATTTTCTATAGATTAAATGTCGAATTGTCAAAAATATTCTCTAGATAAAAAATATGAGGAATGAAAAATCAGCCCTTAATGATCAACAAAAATTTCCTCAATAGGGATGTTGCGATAAGTTTAAATATGGTTCATCATTTGAATATGGTGCTATGTTCATATTTTTCACAAATTCTGAAAATAATACTGTTTTTACCCATAAAAAACTCAATCTTAGAAGTTAAGGAATATTTTTAAAAGTTGTATTAAGTATAGTTTAGAAAATTAAAAAAAAAACATTTTTTTTCTAAACTTTGTCAAAAATGTCAGTGGTATTAGATTCCCCACATCAATTAAAACAACTATGATTATGTCAACTTTGAATAAAAAAGTACATATTACATAGATAATATTAATTTTGTTAATATACCCATATAATTAGTAGTAATCACATATTACTACAAAATGTATGGGTATACATTTTATAGTTATATGGGTGGTGGAACCACCTGTTCCGTAGATTTTCCATAGCGCGCTTTTTGACAATGCGCCGCTACACATCACACATATTACTGTATCTGTGAAACTATTGATCTTTAACATACTATTTCTTTAGCATTATTTCTTTATGAGTTATAAACTTCTTATAATTATTAAACCAAAAAAGTTGTTAACTACCCCATTAAGTATAAAAATCTTTCAGACTGAGTTAGAAGTTTGTAAATATCTCCTTGGAAACTCAATTGACATACACATTAAACATACACCTTTATCTCAATAAATGCACAACAGTATTTATATAATGTTTTTGAAGTATAAAATTGTCTCATATTGAGCTTATAGAGATTAGAGAATAGATATAGCCAACTCAAGAAGTTGTAAACTTTACAATGCGGTTGACAAATAAACTGTTTCAACTTGACTGTATAAATGCCAATAAATGGCTAAAAGGCTAGTTTTTTTGAGCTGCATTTATTTATAATAAATTTAATATTATTACACTTCACATATTATTAGCCCCAATTGAGCAACATTAAAAGCATGTGTTATGAAATTAACAAAGAAATATAGATATTACATATAAATAAATATTCATAATCATCATCAACAGCTAAATACATCCCACTGCTGGGCACAGGCGTTTGGGCCGTACAACACCATTCTACCCCAATGCGGGTTGGTGTGTCAAAATATGTTAATAATATTAGTAAATATTAAATAAACATACAAACATTCATGAGTTATGGAGAAAATGTTCGTACTCATCATACAAAACTTGCACCTGCCAGGATTCAATCTCAGGACTTTTGGTTTAGTAGATAGGGATACTGACTACTCATTCAGACAGGCAAAGGAAGACTTATAAACATTAAAAAAAGAGTTAAGTTTTTCCTTGATTGTACAAACTCTTCTATAATAATTTTGTATATTAACAACCAGTTTCTGAGTAGACCAATTAAAGGTAATCGCTCCTGAATCTATACTTAAAACATACAAACATAATTTAAAATTGAGAATTATGACATTCTGACTCACAAACCCACAACTGAGTTTTGCTAGAATATGTAACTCAGAAACCAGAATAATGTAACAATAATCAAATGTATTGATAAAAAACTATATGCACAGATCTTATCTGGCAAGCGATTTATACTTTAATCCAAGTATACTAAGTTGACAAAAAACTGTCATGTTGTGAAATAATCATGACAATATGGACATTACAATTATCATATACAATATATAAGATTATTACATTTTCAGCAGTATAGTCATTTCGAGTATATAATATATTTAGTAAATAATTTAATAGCACTTCATGCCCTAACAATTATGTGTTTCTGATGCCATGTTATGTCAATAATAGTACATTTATAACTTAGGCTTTTATAAAACCGTCTCTACAGACATAGCAAAAAGTTCAAGCTCAATTTTCAAATTGAATTTTAATGTTGGAATGTTGTCATAATGATTTATGTTAATCAGAAAAATGTCTAGACTAGAAATGAAACACTCCAAATTACTGTTGTAACCACTGAGCCACTAGGGACTGCAATTGTGGATCTGCGCCCCACCCGAGAGCATTTCTTTGTCTAGGCTAGACATTTATCTAAAACTCTTCGAGTTAATTTTAATAATGTTAATATAAAATTGTAATAAAATGTTATTACTAATTAGGTATTATATTATTGTAAAGTATTAGTTTGGTTGTACAGATTTGTGTGAGTACTTTTATTGATTTTCTTATGTATACTATATTGTTTCTTTACTTACTCAAAAAAATGCATGCTGTTTGTATTTAAAATTATGTCAATGTACAGACAACCATCAAGTGTACAGTTGCACTACAAAAACTGCCTCTATTATGAATGGAGCAAGGACCGCCTCAAGGTCAAACTGTTACGCTTGATGTAATAATTTGGATGACTAGAAGAAAGCATGGCTGGATGTTAAGTTCTCTTAAAAATTACAGTCGCAACCTCCACAATCACAGTCACAACCCCCACAATCGCAGTCACAGCCACCACAGTCCCCATCACAGCAACCATCTCCCTCACAGCAGTTGTCATGGCAGCACTTACAATCCAGCTCACAGCAACCGCCACAACCATCACAGCCATCACAACAATTTCTGTGATTCCTTGAGGGATCTCCACTGTCACATAGACCGAGACAACATCTCTCACATGTTGATTCTGTACAAACCCCACAAGCCACAAACAAGTCTGCTATAGATCTGATACACCAATAATCATAAAGTGGATCTGTTTCTTGTATCAAGCAGCAACATTCTTCAGAAGCTCGATCTCGCTTTTTTTGGTTTTCTTCCTCATTCTCTGCATCCTGTATAGTCATATTCTCTAAACCACCGTCGACCGTATCGGCAACAACTGCGGTATATTCCATAGACTTAGATGTGGGTTGAGAAGTTATCACATGAGCCATTTTCTTATGATTTTTTAAACTAAATATTTATGTACACAAAATTCCCTATGAAAATTATTATGAGTAGGCAGGACCAAAGAGTACACAGATCATCTTTAAAGAATAATGATTCACAGAATCACAGATCACTTTATTCTAAGCAGATTCTAAGGACTATTACACAGAGTACTTTGATGGACTATTACTCTATTTAGCTTTAAAATATCACAATTTGGACTCACTCTGGGAACACACTTTAATTCTAAATTTAAGTACAGTATATCTCTTTCTCGCAATAAGTAATAGGAAAAAGATAGCAAGAACTGTTTAGAGCTGTCACTTAAAGGAGATAGTAAAGGTTTGGGCTAGCTCATGAGCACCATTTCAGATTGTAGACAAAAATGTACTGAATAACGTAGTATCCTATAACTTATACAAAACTCTTTCATTTGATTGCAAGAAATTATAAAGTAAAATAATTTTTGTAGTAAAATGGCAGCACTGCATTCATAAAAGTGCCCAAAAGTGTATTATCCAAAGCTATAAACGACGTTAAAAAGTTAAACTTATTGTCTTTGTGATACTTTACTTGATTAGTTGTCATTTTGTGTTTCGACTATGATAAGATTATGCTGTGTTTGTTGATTGCTAGAACTATTTGATCCAGCCTATTCTCCTTAGACCTTCTCTCACGAATAAGCATCTGGTGACTTGGCGTGAACCTTGATTCTGATTAATATACGCTGTTGTTTTTGATTATTGTCATTCAAACAAGTTGGTGAGTAACAGTTTTTCTGCCGTAGTTTACAAAGAACCGCTCTAAGAATGTTATTTATATGGTTGTCTCCCATTCTACGACGCATATTTTATTGATTTCTAGTATTCTATCAATTATTCTAACATGTTCTTTGGAGGTTTGTAAAATAGCACCTGATGTGCGATTATATCATTGGAGGTGATATTCAATATCATCTATGGAATATGGGCATTGAGATCACCTAATTCAAAAGAATTGCAGATGGGACATGAGGTAAGATAACATTATTTGTATAATATTTTAATGACTCTTCTATCTTTAATATTATAAATGCTTAAAATGAATTGTATTTATTCAAATTATTACAGATTTAGTTGTATTGTGAGCTATGTCAGGATTGTTTTGACAACATTTTGGAAAATGTTGACCATACCATAGAAGTTGCAGTATCTCATGATGATCATGTATGTATTTGGTGTTGATCATCATAAATTCAGAAGAAGATCACACTGTATTCTTGACCCACTCAGACACATTGTATCCAATCAAATAGGGTCTATCCACCTAGTAATATCAACATGCTCATAGCATTTTTTCATTTATTATGATCCATTACTGTTATGTAAGTAAATAATTAATGTAACAATACTTTGATTACAGTTACTTGAAGGCAGTTTACACTTTGTGTGTCATGTTGGAATGATATTCAAAATGTTGCACTGGAACAAAATATAGAATATGTTGAAGAATCGTAGAATACAAACATTTGTGTATGTTGTGGATTCTCTGTTGCTAGAATATGTTCCCATTCTTTACCATATGGTCTAGAGAGGAATTATATTGCAACTACAATTCAGCCAAGACAGGTAGTTACCTAAGTTCTTTTAATTATAATACTGTTAATTTGTTTAAAAATGAGTATGAAAATATCTTCATGTTTGTGTTTGTAGATTACTGGAGGTGGATGTGTCTGTTGGGTTGTTGGCAAGTAGCTCAATGTCATGCCAGAAGAGATGACAGTGAGCAGCTTGGTGATAGCGACAGGTGCTCAACTTCTTTGAATCATAGGCAGTATAGATTGCTTGACCCTGAGCATGAAGAGCTAACGACAAGTATTTATCCTCGACAGGTATGTTAGAAATGTTTGTTTAGTTATATTCTAATTTTTTTATGAAAGCAAATGTGTACTATTAAATTTTTTTTAAAAAACATACTATGGAATAAATATATTGCTGTTACTGTTGCAGATACCTTCAGCAGCACATGTCTGCCCAGTTGCCGGAGCACCTTATCCAAGCATCAGTCCTCAGAAATATACAACATATTTACTAGGCCACAAGGTTAAAACTGTGCAGAATAAATGAATATTATTGTAGTTGCATATGTGGCAAACAAACAGTGTGGTATTGCTCTCATGTGATAACAATAGTGTGGTATTGGGGCTGGGCTCAACACCAAACCAATATAGAGCCTCCGGCCTCATTTTAAGATGGTATTTTACTTCAAGAAGAATTATAATATATGAATTGTGAATAAATATCAATAAATGATAAAAGGAGTCGTTCTTCTTTAATTTCACAACCTTATTTTAGAACCAAGTGATGCTGGAATCAAAATTAGCTTGACATTTTAGCATGGTGTAATATATATTTTTTTTATAAAAACCTCATTGTTTTAGAGCTTAAATTATAGAAGTTACAGTGAAGCCTCTTTTAAAGCTTTACAGTAACTCCTCATAAAGTAGTACCACCTTATATGTGAAATGAGTAGTGTTAAATGTGCATTGGTAGTTCCTTCTTTTGCTGTTTGCCAAATAATATGATGGCAATGAAAAATATAGTTGGCTTTTACAGTAAGTCAATGTCATCTGTTGAAACATTTAACCTGCCAAGGATCAGAGTTTAGACACAATTGATTTCTCAATGGATATTGACTTCCAGAGGTCTAACGCTGCTTGACAGATTAACAAGGTACAAGCAGTGGAGAATAGACTATTAGTTTTAGCAGCTGGTCATAAGCAAGTTGCCTTGATCTTAGTAGGATCTTGAAACTTATTCTGTCATCACATAATTACCTATAATACAAGTAGTTGCACCACATTTGTAGATGAAACTTATTACTAACAAAGCACATAAAAAGGGGTTATTCACATACTTCATGAATATTTCATTAGAGTAGTTTTAAAATCAACATACAATAAGTTTGTTATCTTTGATGCATGGACTTTTTATTTTTTGGCACAAGTAGGTAATCCTATTAAGTAGAGTACTATGGGCTAGATAATAGGTGTGACTCTATGAATATTTATTTATTTACTTTGAGAAATAAGTAACAATGATTGAAACATCATCATCAACCCATATAGGCCCCACTGCTGGGCACATGCCTTCCTACATAGGAGAAACACATGAGGATCTTGGGCCAACACACTATCACGGTGGCACAATGCGGGTTGGTAGTTAATTAGAGAATGTAATCTCGCAAATCAGATTAGACCATAATCAGGGGCATATGTAGCATACCTACTAAACGATACTTTGTTCTCTCGAGCCGCGATAGACTCCCGGGAGTCGATGACAAAAAACATCTGTGTCTGGAATAGTAGGTACATATTTTTGAAGTCAGTCCTCCTAAAACACCTGTAAAGAGAAAACCATGAATGCCACTCTGTCTGACCCAACTTTGAACGAGTTGAAGTGTTCTTATTTTGTAATAGTTTCTGTAAAATATAAAAAACGACGAGGAGATATAGTTTTCAAAGGTGACAAGACAATGACATTGACATTTTGTTTTTTTAAAATGGCTACCTTTGTAATATTTTATTGAAATTATTATAATTTTCTGCGGCTGTAATCAGTAATGTTATGAAGAAATGTATAGATTTTACGGTATCTTACAAATATAGCTATAAGAAAAAATGGTGCTCATGAGCTGGCCCAAACTTCATAGAAACTTTTACCATGTCCTTTAGATAGATTTCAAAGAAACCATAGACAATTTTAGACGGCATGTTGTACGGAGGTGCCTCCTAAACACTGCATTTTAGCACGTTCAATAAGGTCGAAAATTGAACGCACCTTTCTAAATGTCAATTAATATGACTGCCTTCCTTTTCTTTTTCATTTTGAGAGAAAAAAATAGACTGAACTTAAATTTAAACTTAGCATGTGTTCGCCAGAATTAGGGCTACTCTTCACAGACAGAGTATAGAGTACGCAGATTATAAAGAGTATGTCTAAAGAATAGAGTATATATTTCTCGGTGTATTATATATTCCTCTAATACTTCCTCTATGGTATAATATTTATATCTACAATGATTCAACACAGAGTAATGAATACTAATGAACTCGACTTGACATTACACATAGCACTAATGATGGAAAAATCTAACGTAGTGTTTATATCCTCTTTGGGAAAAATCACAGATATATCTACGATAGGAAAAATTAGCAAAAAAAAATGTAAGAAGAGTATTCTTAATTTTTGATTTTAACATTATTATAAATGTTTATTCTATTTTATTCTATTTTATTCTATTTTAATTACTATGTAAGAAGAGTGTTTGGCGAGATTTTGTGGTGTCAATCAAGTTTTTATTACAATAATTAAAAATTGTGTCGGTGCGAACTTTACGTTAAAAAGTGGCGGAGTTTTAAAAAATAAGTGTTTGTAATTAAAATAGAATAAAACTGGAAAAATTTCACGTCCTGAGGCAGGAATCGAACCCGCGACCTTTCGCAATCCGGGCGACTGCTCTGACCACTGAGCCACCCAGGACTTGGGATATCCCTGTGAAATTCTTCTAGTCTACTACACCACTACACACACTACTACAACAATTTTATAACACAAAGTGCGCTCTTACACAATTTTCCTGCCTATTTTTCAGTATAGGTACTGTAATAGACCATAGAGTATACTATACTGGTCGGGTCTCCTTACATTTTTGGAACATCTCTCTTTTTTATGTGGGGATAATCAGAGGCCCTGAGAAGGACGTAAAATACTTTTTAGAGCGATAACAGACATCCGAGACATAATAAAGTAAAAAATAGAAGATTAAGGGACTACTCACATTATGGGCTGCGCAGACGAGGGATTTTTGTCTGCCGACTTTCTCGTCCGCTAAAATAGATCGCTTACAACTGTATCGAGTAACGCAAACGAGGGATTAAAAATACCGCGTACAAAATAAAGACCCCCGACTAACCGAGGACATAGAGAGCGGACCGGACAAAAGTACGGGGGAGTCCCCGAAAAAAATAGAACTCGTGTGACTAGGCCAAGCAACGCACATGGCGGACTTAAGTCCGCGTTGTGCGCTCGAGAGTGACGTAGGGACGTATGCAGGACGATAAACGATGCGAACGTGTGCGTGAACGTTGAGTTCGCGGTAAATCGGCGGCGGAATGTTTATTCGCAGAACGTACTTTTTCTCCGCCGCGGAGAAAAGTCCGTCGTCTGCGCAGGCATTATTCAGCTCTATTTAGTGTATGTCCATAAAAAACAATGCTTTTGTATGGAAACGTGTACGAATCCGTTTAGCTTTCCGCGTCTATTCAGCTTTCGCGGGAAACGAGTTTAAAATAAGGACAAATTTTAATGTATTTCAATAATGCGAGTGCTATTATAGCACTCGCACTCGCTTAACGTGGCAGAACAGTGCTGAACTCTATCTAATAAAGATATAAACGCAACAGCGCTGCACACGGATGGTTCTCGACTCCTTGTCGACACGTTGGGACCTGCATAATTTCTGTATAGATTTGATTTTTTTGATTTTTTTTATGAATTATAAAGTAAACTAGAGAGATAACACGCTATGACGGCTTTTCTCATTCTTACGAAGCTGTACGCGGTTGATAGGGGCAGAACTGTATAAGTGTGACGAAAATCGTTCAGCGAAACCCGAATGGAGCTGAATAAGTGTAAGTAGTCCCTAAAGCGACTTCTCGTCCTATAGCTGTGCTTAGTGTGTAACCAACATCAACATAATACATCAATCAATCAATCATTATTTGCGAATATAGGTATAAAAGTAAATGTTACAAAAATATTTTACTGGAGCGTTCTATATTCTACCACTTGGCATGCAATAAAACTACACTAATTAATTAAATTAATGGGTACCTACATGTTGAAAATTGTACTTAATAAATAATATATCGGACCTATACAGGGTATTAGGGGGACACTCTCGAATTCGAAGGCAGGTGGTCACCCTAAATACAACTTGCAAAAAGTTAATTAGAAATCGCGAAAAAAAATCAGCTGTTTTTTGCAATTTTTGTGATTTTTTTCGTGCTTTCAATTTTATTTTTTAGCAACTACTGCCACCGCCTTCGTTTCCGAGAGCGTCCCCTTATTACGCTGTATATATTCACCTAGAATGGTTTTATCAGCGAAAAATTCTTGAATAATAATAATAGTTATTTGTTAAACAAGAGTGCAAAGTTGCTTTTTAACCGCGTGCTCAATTTTGATGACCGAGCTGACCGGATTCTAAAATTTAGAAAAATTTGAATCCTGAGCGTTAGCGAGGGAATCAAAAGAGCACGAGGTGAAAAATCTTTGCATTCGTTCAGTCAAGTAAAAATGTTCTGTGATTCGAGTGCAACACGTAACTTTTCATCGCACCTCAACGAGGAAATGACTAAACGCAAAAAAAACATTTGCGCATTATTAACCGTTTCAGTCAATTCTGTTGCCATCAAATAAACTTCTTCGTCGTTAGCATCACTCATTATTTTAATGCCGAGTCTGAGTTTTTAACAAGTTATAAAAGGTTCTATGATAAAGTCGGCACTATGGAGGTAGAAGTAAAGAGGTTTAATGATGTTTTGAATTCTTGTGAATTCAAAACATCATTAAACTTAGTGCACACGATGTTCTAAATTCAATTTTACTTAATCCTCTAGTCTAGCGGATAAAAACGGCTTTTGCACTCAGATATCGTAGAGCAAAAATACTCTTTTCGTACCACTTGCTCAAAATAGTGACATTCTATGCCACAAAAAGCGAACTTAACAATAGTCATTTTTAATCTGTTAAAAACAGGGAAAGAAAATTGTACTGAATTTCATTCATCCTTTAAATTTACTTACCGAAATTTAAACTGAACTAGGTACATCTGTGTTTACACCATTGAGTTTGTATATAAACCATTATACATCTTTTTGAAAAAGGAATACGCACAAAAATGTAACTCTCTCTATCAATAATTGGACCAATGTTTCGAATGTTAACTTTTACTTTTAATTGTCATTATTTTTAATAATTGCTTATCTCATATTATTATTGTGTTAATTTTTTCGCAAATGGTACGAAAAGTAGAGTATTTTCCTCGGTGATAAAGCTGTCTTAGTCTTGGGTGAACTTAAATCCCTAGCTACACTCAGGACTCGTCTTAAATCCCTCGCTTCGCTCGTGATTTAAGTTTTTAACACCCTCGCTACGCTCGGGAGTAAACCTTGAGTCATTCGTTACGCTCGCGATTTAAATCGTCGCCCGCGACAGAAGACACTGCTTTATCCCCTTGGTTAATAATCTACTATTCCGAGATGGGGGGATGAAAAATAACTTTTTTGCACGAGTAAATGCAGTCTTTTTTTTAAAATTAAAATCTCAGTAATCTCTCGGATAGTTGCTGAAATTTTAGTGTAATACACAAAGTATTAGGTTGGCAACACACTACTGATAAAATCAGTCATTCAAGTTATTGCATGTCCTCCATAATATTACCACGGTAGTAAATTTTTATCCCGTAAGAAATACAATAAAAATCAAATATTTTTCTGTTTGTATAAAATTTTATTAATTATTCGTGATGTGGTCTCTAAAAGCCACATAATAAGTTTGAACCCAAATCACTCGGTAAGGCAAGCTACAAGGTACAATTTAATTTCTATATATTATTAGCTAAGCCTTTACACAAAGGACAATTTTGGACGTGATATTATAACAGTTATAAAATTATAAATTGGATTGGATTACAAATTAACACTAAATGTTATTTTTGATTCTTCGAACGTTAATCAAATCTTGCAATAATTATGTATATATCGCAGCCGCCTGGTTAGATCAGCCGCTTAACTGGAGGCCTAGCCCGTTGATTGAACGCCGGCATCCAATCAAACGGCTGAAGTACAACTAGCCAAATCATTGAGCGGAACGGTTAATCAGATGGCTGAACGTCATGTCAGCCGTCTGGTTTAAATACGCCATTCAATTGGCTAATTTAAACAACGGGCTAGCCGTTCAGTTAAGCGGCTGATTTAACCAGACCACGGCGACATATCTATCATGAGTCTGTAATTTACATGACAGTGGAGAAACAAATTTATATTGCTTGTTATTTTTATCTAACCAAAAGTTTTAATATTTCAAGAGAATATAAACAAAATTTGCTTTTATAAATACCAACCTCTATATTTAGTATTGTTGAACACTTCATAGTGACTTTTCTAAATAATAATACAATTAACTCAGTACCTAGGTATCTGGTGAGATACTATTTATCTTACATTACTATTTACCGCGCCCCAAATTTATTGTTAAAAAAGTATTTAAACTAGAAAAAATGCATGTCCTCAGATGCGGACTAAACCCTCGACCTTCCACAGTCCGCTCTAAAGAGGACTATCGAGGGTGAGGTGTATTGTTCAAATTAAACTATTTGATTATCGTTCGATAAACCGACCGTGACAATTCCACTGTGGCATAGTCTCTAGTCTCTACTGTCTAGAGTCTAGACTTTTGGTTTTGCAACCGTGTTGTGTACAGGTGTTTAAAATCAGAGACCTAGTCTCAAAAGAGAGGTTTTAAAAAATGTATGGAGACCCGGCCAGGTCTATGTACACTATACAGAAAAATAGGTAAAAATATGAAGAACAGTGATCAATTGTCTATTTAATTTTTATTCGCTTTGTTGCGTGGTACAAAACAATAATTTTTATAGAAAAAAACTGCAACACAGCCAAATATTCATCATGGCGCCTATGTCACTTGTGTGTGACGTTTAGTTGACTTCTATGTAGCCCGCCATATTGCCATATTGCCAGTGAAAATCGACGAAATAATTTTACTTTTGCGCAAACAAACTATGGATGAAAACGAATTATTAGTATTTTTCGCGGATTCAGGAGATTTTTCCTGATTTCTTGAGATACTGTACATACATATACCTTTTTGGCCGGATATGAAACATCTCCTTTCTATACTATTTTCATATCAATGAGTCCAGTGACAGTTTAACTTTTATATTTGTAGCTTAAAATACTGAGCGGCGTATTTCGTATATTTCTTATACTTATATACACAATATCATTATTTCTCCGTTATCTAGTATCCATAACACAAGCTCTTAATGATGCTTTCTTTGGGCTAGATAATAGGTGTCAGTGTATGAATATTATTATTATTTATATTAATACGTTTTGGAAGGAAACGGAATATTTTACATTTTAATGTAATTAAACTATGATGTACGATCAAATGTCACTAGACGGCCATATTCAAACATCTCCGATTATGTTACTTCTATTTCTAGATATATCTCCATTCCACGCATTGAGTATTTTTAAAATACATATTTTCTATTGTTTTATTCTTAATGATAACTAACAATAAAATATAAATTTTTATACAATTTATTTTTATTTCTCGAAAATACTATTAGTAAATTAGGAAAATCTGATGTGTGTCCGGACTCATAAGATGTGAAAAAGAGTATTATAAAAGGGACCCTATTTGTGTGGGGGTCTTTTGGACCCTTAAGGACTTAGCCTTCAACCCTCCCCTAGTTACACCTACAGAGGTTGTATTCATCGTCATTCTTTAGGCGTTGAAGGGTTAGTATCTTCAGCTTTTCTCTTGCTACCAGCGTGCTGTCCCCTATTCTTCTCCGGCTTGTATTTCTCCCACCTATTATGATTGAGTGTGTCGAAATCTTCGCAGTGTTTAGCTATATCTTTCAGATAACTGGACAAGTGTAGTAGTTCTCTGTCAATGTCCCTGTTTAAATGAGCTTGTCTGAATGGTCTGATTTTAAGACCACTTTTAGGATTCATAATGAAGTTTCTCCGTATGTCGTCAAACATTATGGTGTTTTTGGAACTGTATTGGGGATATTTACCCCATATCACTCCGAGTGGTTTCACCTAGAAAAAATAAAGAATCATATTTTGATGTTTTTGATGCGTTAAAACGCCTACTTTATTGTAACAATTACAAATAAAGAAAGAAAACGATGAAAAATTTTATGCTCCAGGCGGGAATCGAACCCGCGTCTCCTGAAGTCCGGCCTTAACTGGAAGTTTAAATGTGTTTGTAAAAGTATTCTTTCGGCTCACTAGAGGTGTTAACTTTTGGTCGTGAACACTAGCAACACAGCAAGCAGTGTTGCCAGTGGCCGATAATCAAATGTAACACGAGACTGCTCAAAAGTAACATTTTGACGTTAAAAGTAACATTACTAAGAAAATTTGTGTATTTTATGTAGAAAACGACTCTAATAGTGTTATATGGCACTTTAATAGAGAAAAATAAAAAGTCCTCTTCACCATAACCATTCATCAAAAGAAAAGTAACAGTTATTTGAGATCGTAAGACTCATAAATGATTATGATTATGATTGACTGAGTAACGTGTAGCGCGATTGCCACACTTGAACAGAATATCGTAGTGATCTATGGTATCTTATTTTGTGGTACTTTAAATCTTAAGGGGCTACCTTGAAATTCTCAGCATTTTGAATTACATTTTAATTCTATTTTTCCTACTTCTGTTGTTCTCGATTTTAAATATAGTATAATTGACTAATCAATAAAGTCATTGACGAAAGCCAAAACATGAATGGAAAAAATTTTCTCGATAGAAAATAAATCCAAAGTTGACCCTTCTTATTCACTTTTTTTGGTTTTATAAGCCAACGGATGAATATTTAAAACCCACATTTAGTTCATTAGAAATATAATAGACTATTGTAAACATTGACGAAATAATTTTATTCAAAAATCGTTTAGTTTTTTAATAAATAAATAATTTCCACTTTGTCGCTTACGACCTTTTATTAAGGCAATCGTGCGCTATTGTTGTCTCTTTCCTCGCCCTGAGAAGTCATATTTCTATCCCTCCATGTGCCGGCATTCAGTCGCCCGAGAACTTTGATTGACGCCGTACATGTACTCGGGGGATACGGATAGTGCTATATTTAATCGACAATCTTGTATTATACCTAGCTACTGTGCTCAAGCATACCTAAATTACTAAAAAGAAAAGTACTAACTTGTTTATCGTGTTGTTTTAAAATAATTAATACATTTAAATAATATTTTGTTTCTACCATGGGAAATAAACAAAAACCAAAGTTGAGAAAAAAGTGTAAATTTGAAACGGTTATGGGAACAAGCCAGTGATTTATCTAAGAGAAAGGAAAAAGTAAGTTATGTACAACAGTTATACTCGTACCTACAATACGATTTTATTATTTAGTTAGTGTTTTTGTTTTTATTATTACCTATATTATTTAATTTAATCGTAGTTGGGAAATAAGTCTAAGTAGGTAAGGTATCTAAACCGTGTTGATTAAAGTAAAATAAATAAATACCAATATAGTGAAATAAGTCATTCGATCAGTCACAAATCAAGCGTTGGTAATACCTACTTTGTCGTTTACTACAGCGGCATTTTCTTCTGTTGTAAGAACTTATTTGGGAGCAATGTGTTACGCATGATGTGTGGTCTTTGTCACTATTACTACTTATTTATATAACTTCTTAAAAATAATTTACGTATTCATTTTACAGGATAAAAATAGATCCAGCAAATGACACCAATAGTGATGACAATTTTACTCGCGAAAAATCCATAGAACAAAAAAGAGTGGAGTCATCATTACATGGTATGTAATGCGGAATGCTGGAATAAAGTTTCAACTTTTGGACGTTGCTGGCATGAAGGACGATTATAAACAGTATATATATCTACTTTTAAAACAATTTTTTTCCTGTTTTAGTAAAAATAAAAAATATATTTTACATGTTGGTTCTAATTCTTAAAATCAGATGTTTTAATTTTCGTCTTCGTCATTTTAATCAATGTAAACTTATAACTTACAGAAGAGAAACCGAGGAAACAAGTTTTACTGAACACAGCCTTATGGAATCGACTTCATGTGACATGCGATTTCCAACTACTATTAGAAATAAAAGCTGGGTATTAATTTAACGAAACAATCTGATGACACCTGACACCCTATGCCCTATAGGTACCTCGAGTTGTTAAGTACCTGAACCACCCGAATATTTACTCATTTCAATGTTCATCATGTACATATCTATATTATGACCATTTTGTAGTGTTTGTTTGGTATACCTAAAATTTTGTAGGGTATACCTAATACTTATATAGTATACCTAATACTTATAAAATCAGACCACAGGTACAAAACATTTGGTGTCAAAAGGTGTCCGTTATGTTTATTCGTAATATTTAACTTAAAACAACTGATTTGCGACATCATTTGTTTATTGTATTTAATTAAATAAATAAAATTTATTATGTTGTTCTAGTTTACATTGTAATAGTAATCGTTACCGTAATGACCGAATCGTTGCATCTCTAATATTTATACATTTTATTACACATGTTTATGTGCCTTATTTATTATTTTTAGTTATGGAACATTTTTATTCACTTTTCAGCAATAGATAGTGATTCAAGAGGAAGTTATACATGATTATTAAAGTATAGAAAAGCCGAAACGTTTTGTATGGATCGGGTGGTACGAAGTTCGCCGAATATTTTAACAATTTGAGGCACCACATTTCGAAGATTTATAAAAAATTGTTTAACCCGTTAAGCATGAGTTTCCAGACACAATTGATTTTTCAATTGTCCCGGTGGTATATCGCGGCTTGACAGATAAGGAAAAAAGCTTTCAATAAACCAATTTTAAAAGTACATGTGTTTCTTTACTTTTTTTATTTCTAATAATAATTACTTATTACCATTATTTTCCCCCTAGCTTAGTTAATAGTATATTGGGCCTAATTCTGGCGAACACATGCTAAGGTTAAATTTAAGTTCAGTCTACCTCTTTCTCTCAATATGAATACGAAAAGGATCGCTGACTTAAAATTTGACATTTAGAAACATGCATTCAATTTTCGACCTTATTGAACGTGTTAAAATGCAGTGTTTAGGAGGCACCTCCGTACATGCCGTCTAAAATTGTCTATGGTTCCTTTGAAATCTCTCTAAATTTAGATGACAGCTCTAAACGAATTCTTGCCATCTTTTTCCTATTACATATTGCGAGAAAGAGATATACTGTACTTAAATTTAAACTTAGAGTGTGCCGCCAGAATTAGACCCATTGTATCACAAGGGAACATAATTATAATATTTCTACAACGAGGGCGCCTTTATAGTCAATATACGTCGCCCGAGGTAAAAATAATTTTGCGACTGAGTAATACACTCTGCTTTTCATCCCATCTATATGATTGAATATAAAATATATAGGAATATAAAATATATAGGAATATACAGGAATCGATTCCTGCCTCAGGACGTGAAATTTTTCTAGTTTTATTATATTTTAATTACTAAGTAATTTTTCAAACATTTATAATAATGTTAAAATAAAAAATTAAGAATAAAATATATAATTATACTTTACCAGCGGCTCCGGGCTCGATTGAACCCTGGCCGGAACAGATGTTTGTGTGATGAGTACAGATATTTGTTCACGGGTATTGGATGTTTATATGTTTATGTAAGATTATTTCTAATATCTATAATTTATATACACCGTCTTCCTGAGGTTATACATTGACTTCGGCATGTTATTCAGACTATTAAATTGATCATTTTTTACTATGAACACTTTTATGAATTCCAATTTCTTTAACAATTTTACTTTCATACAAACTAAATGCTTAGATGTAATTTATCTAAAATGAATTACTCTTTACCTGAGCTGGCAACGTCACATTTAAAACTTTGGTCCATATACAAGTTCTTATGAATTTTAGGATTCTTTAGAATTTACGTACGGATTCATGTTTGAATTGCCACGTGCTTAGCGGTGAATGAAACATCGTGAGAAAACAAGGAAGAAAACGCACACAGTTTATCAAATAGCAAGGGTCCACTGTGTAGAATATGTTCAATACTAAGTCCATCGTGGCCCGGCGACTTCCCGCGCTTCATTTCGCGCACGCATTTAAATATACTATCGGGAGTGAGATGAACCTCCGGACGCTGGCCTAGGTGCGGACCGTTTGCGGAGGCGCGGGCAGTGGCCGACCCACCACAGACAGGCTTCTCCCCGCTACACTCTGACATTGTGCTATTCACATTGAAATAAGATGCAAACATATTAGCTATATCTTTAGTATTCTGACATTTGTTTACAAATAAAGGCAAAGTAGGTTTGCAGTTTAATTTACGAGTTGACTTCCGAAATTTAGAAAATTCCTTATTGTATCTATGCTTCGCAATTATTAAGCATTGCATTGCATTTTTATCTTATGTTCATTATTAAAACACCATTTTAATTTATTTTTTTCTTGCAAAATGCATTTCATCATATAAATGTCCTTGACTCGGCCGACCGTTTAATACCCAAACTTGGTGTGCTAATCGAGCTTTGGAATGACTTTCTCGGACATGAAAATTCCAACCAGTAATTTGTTTTTTATGCTTAACTTTACAGTGGTACGTATCACGAGCCGCCCGAGTCAATACATTCACTATATTGTTATAGTATACATCACTCATTACTATTGAGTAACACAGTGCATTTCCCTGCCACAATTTTTGTTTTGTGTATTGGGACTTTAGGTAATACAATATTTGGTGTAATGAGGTCCACACTACACTTGACTGCCAATGGCAGATGATCAGACCAATACACATTGTCACTTAAAATAGAAACATCCTGCACAAGGTCAAACGCCGAAGTCGTACAGACGCAGTGGTCTAACCAGCTCGTCTTACCATTCACTTTACTACGAAAAGTATAAGCATTGGCTGACTCACCGAGGAGGTCCATGTCCGCACATACCCACTGCTGGTCGCTACAGAAGTCCCGCAGCTCGTCCCCAAAGCGAGCTCCAGGGGCTGCGTTGTAGTCGCCCATCGCCAACATGCAATCCCCCTCAAGGTCTTCTATCACAGCGCTAATACGCCCCAAGCACTGAGTGAATAGGGGCAAGTTGTCCTCACAGTCCGTAGGCATATATACTGACATGATCAGCAGACTTCGGTCTTTGAGTTTCATCTGTACTGCTGCAATACGGGTAGTTCCACAGCATACGGGAGTGACGTCAGTAAATTTACTTTTACGCCACATAACCGCGACTCCTCCATAGGGTCTCCCCCTTATTCTTCCAGCAGCCGTGTCCTTCGCTGACAGTCCATGGTAGGCGAAATCAGAGTGCACATTGCCCAGGAAGTCGATGTCATTTTGTAGAAGCCATAGTTCTTGTAGGCATGTAACATCGTAATCCTTACATAGTTCCGTCACGTGTGCGCATGACCTCCTTGTACTTTTACAGTTAAAAGATACAATACTGATTGGATTCATATTAAGTGGTATGCGATATTTTGTCTAGCGCTAACCCTTGAAACGTCTGTATACTATTCCTAAAGGCCAGAACTCTTCACTTAAGAGCTTGTTTTCTTTATCTTTACCTATAGTGATTTAAAATGATGAAAAACCAGTGGGCTTATACGCCGTAAGCTTTTCTATGCTGTGTACTGTTTCTCCCAGCTCAGTCAGTAATTCCCTTACGTCTTTTTCCGTAGTAGTAGGGTCAAAACGCGATACGTATATGTGCGTTAACTTGGGTACAATTTTTGTGGTTGTTAAGATTAAAGTCGCTTTTCCGAATTTATTTTTGTTCAGTTTTCTTTTAGATTTGTATTTACCACAGTTTGAAAACTATCATCTGTTTCTGTGCTACAGATATCTTCAATATCGCTATTTCTATTACAGTCCGTTTCATTAATGTGGCTCGCTAACGCCGAAGATGTAGTTGCAGGTATGCGAGACCTCGATATACGCCCTGAGGGCGGTAGTGGTATCACTACCACTAGCACCAAATGACGAGGGACCCTCGCACAGGGGAAGGGGACGAGGTTACCAGCGGTTTCTTAGCCTCGTTTTGATGACGGCTTGTTTTATCTCTGCCACCTGGGTTTGCAGCTCTGTCAGTGAGGATGCCTGCGCAGAGTTTCGTTTTATGATGCAAGTTCTTGTTTTATCCGTGACAAAATTTAAAACCATATTTATCGATCTTCCGGGTTCTTGTGTGTGATAGACACATATCCAATAAAAAATATTTTCATTTTTGGTTGAATGCTTAAACCCTTAATTTATTCATCTGAGAAATTAGGTAGATAGATACAACTTTTAAAATTTTATTTGTGTTTTTTATGTTGACTCATATCTTGATTCTCACAACTTTACTTTACTTTACCGTTGTAAGTATTCAATAAAGTTATTTATTATCTATCTATATTTTTTACTTAGCCTATCAAAATAAATAGGTACTAGAATTGAGGAATTATAGGATATTTATTTTATGTTATTATTTTATCAAATAAATATTAGCTACCAGGAGTAGGAAAAGTTTATGAAAGTAGGAGGTAATTACGCCTGATAGGGGGTATGACCTTTGAATGGGGCTGCGCTTCAATGTCGATCATTTCATTTTTTATCAAAAATAATTAATTTTTCAGCATGTAATAATGTCACACTACAGTTGTCACACATTGGTAATAAACTCTACACAAGGGACCCATTTACACCCTTTTCACTTTATTTGTATTTCTGATACAGCCTGTATATCTGTGTAACTAGGTAACGAATAAATCTGAAACCGCACAGTTCGAGACCATTTTAGTTCAAGTAAGGTGCTATATTATACATATAAAATAATTTATTCGTTACCTAGTTAGTATTCATAACACAAGCTCTAACGGTGCTTGCTTTGAGCTAGGTAATAGGTGAGAGGGTAAGGATATTTAATTTTAATTAAACATATATAATGAAATGGGTAATAAATAAATGTTTAATTACCTATATTAAAATTTGTTTATGTACCTACATAATATTCTTTGACTTAGGTATAAATAAACATTAGAAATAAACTAAAATATACATTCAAGACCCGTGCACAACAATCTTTTTTAATCACACAAACATTGTTCCGACTGGGGGGTTCGAACCCGGAACCGTTGGCTAAGTAGTCAGGGTCTCTGACCACTCTACAAAGAAATATGAGGCGCTTTTAGATACAACAGTAACTGTTAGAATGTATTGGGCTTAATAGATTAAAAAAAATATATATTTAGGTATACAGTTTTTCGTGTTTTATTATAAATGCATTCATACAGACGAATATTTACATACTGAAATTTTCAATAAAATAGTGTGATACAACTCCATTGCTTTTTTGTTCTTTTCCATTGACCCTACTGACCCCATGACGGGCGTTCGGCGCGAACTTCAAATTTTACGTAGCGAGCGACGAGTGTAAATTGCGGGTCGCGGGGGTGAGTAGGCGGGGCCATTTAAAAACAAATTTCTCGAGGTATCGCCTTAACAAGTTAGTCTACTCACATCAATGGTCCCGTACTTCGCCGTGTGCACCGTAATCATAGCTAGATAGTCCAAGTAAAACATTATCTTGTAGTCCTGATGCGTGGACACTCCAAGCAGCCTCATCTTCTCCTCAATCCATTTCATGCCAGTGGCAGACCAGATAACTATGTCATAGTCTTCGTATGCTGACGTAAGAAACTCGTGGAGGAAAGGGCGCATTAGCTCGTACCCTAGAGGGAGAGGGAGGTAGAAAATAACTGACTTAAAAATATAATATCTAGTCATGAATAAAACCATCATTCAGTTTACATTTTGTTTAAATAAACCCTGAAACTATTAATATCTTTTGTTTATACAACTAGATGTCAAACAAGCTGACGGCCCACCTGGTGGTAATCGGTTACCGCCGCCATTTAACATCTGCAATAACAAGGAAAAATCAGTTGATATTGCAGGTGCGTTGTCATCCTCAGGCCTAAGATGAAATGCCGTCCATGCCCAGTAATTACACTGGCTACCATTTCCCCTCAATCTGATACACAGCGAACTGTTTCCTGGATGAAATAAGAAAGGCAGTGGTACCTTTCCAGGCGAGCCTACAAATGGGCCTACTATCAAGTAATATCTAGATACTTTTTTTTACTATTTTGTATAAATAAAAAATATAAACAACTTCAAACTTCAACTTTACTTAAAATTCGTTTATGGAAAATCGACCTACTTATAATCCACAGTAAGACAGCTATTTGAAGTTATTAAAAACCTTTTCACGCCTTTAAAAGTGTTACACAAGTGAACTTACTAGATTAAATATTTTGATTACAATCAATTTAAAATTATACTTTAATTAAATTAAATAATACTTACCAGTCTCTGCAACTGATCTGTGGTCAAATAATGTGTAGTCTATGTCTAATACTAATAATTTTTTTCCTGGTCGAGATTCATTCAGTGTAGTTATTTTATAATCTTTTATGCGTTTATTAATTTTTGCTAAGTAGATCTGAAAAAAAGGATTAGAATTTATTATAATAAGACATACAAATAATTAATAATGTTAATTTGACTTTATAACTTTAATTAGGTGAATCACATGCTAAGGTTTGTACACACACACTAGAAGAAAGTTTTTATTCTGTTATCAGAAGCTATGTTTTACTATTATCATTTTGAAATAGTCTTAAAAGTTCATTTGTGAATAAATAAAAAAATAGTTAAAAAATTGTATACTTGTGTATTTTTTTTTAAATAAAAGGGTTTTTTTATTTTATGCTTACTTTTACTGTCATATAAGTATACTTTCTTGCATTTATCAAGGATATTTTTTCATTAACTAACTAAATTCCATTTTAGTAGTAAAGGACTTTGCAAGTCTCAATAAATTTTAACACTCAATAACAGAGAGTACTGTGCTTCACATGCACTGAGCGCCTGTGCGACACAAATACTCGCACTCTGCGTATGTACGGCATGCGCTGCATTACGCATGTGTCATATGTTGATCAGTTTTTAAGCCAATTATATAAGTTTCAGCACGATATTTTAAAAGTTTAAATAATATTGAGATATACTTATTTTATTGGCATTATTCTTATATTGGTAGCAAGTACTTAAATCATGATTATTGTTTGTTAAAACAAGACGTAAACAATTTAATTGATAAAATGTTTAATCTTATAACATATTACGATTTTAGGATGCATTTTCATGTCTTAAATTATTTGAATAAAGAAAAAAGTTGTTTCGTTTTTGTACACGTGGTCGATGAACGTTCGTTACTACATGTTTGTCACTGTTTATAAAAGCGTGAGCTCCGGCCTAGTCTGGACATTCTTTGTCGAGCCCTCGGACCGAGCACAGCACCAGTTAAGTACTACCTGTATTTTGTTTAAAATGTGAATTTGTGACAGTAAGAATATAAATTATATTGTTACCTTTCTATAAGCTTTGTGAAGTAAAAATGGTGCTTATTCTGTGGTATTGCTAAATATCTGATAATTTCCATTTAAGTTATTATTGAATAATATGAAAATACATTTATGTTTTATTAAATGGTGACAATAAATGAGTTTTTTTTTATACTTCGATTTTATTTGTTCCACATATTTTAATTGCTACTCTTATAGATCTATAATAATCCAATCTATATATACCTCACCCCCAAATTCTGACACATGCATGGCACATAGACACGTGTACTCTGTCTAAGAACACTTTGTCGTAAATAATGACTATTCATTATCTATAATTTTTTTTTTAAATAGTATATATTAACGCCCATATTCATAAACGCTCAATAAACCTATTTTAAATAAAACACTGGTACCAATATGTTTTATCTTTTCTCTTTCTCATATGAGTGAGAGAAACAAAACACTTTAGAAGCCTCTTATAATTTCACTTGTTTTTATGAATATGTGGTTAAGATTATACATGCAAAAGTAATTTGGTCTATATCTCGGTTTCATATGTTTTGACTCCTAAGCCACTGATCAATTTAGATAAAATTTGGCATGGATATAAATAGTCCTGAGAAAGGAAATAGTCTATCTTTTAATGCGAATACCAACATCCACTTGGCTGTAGCCCCAAATGGCCACTTTTTTTTTTGTATCTTTCAATAATGCATACTTCCTGGTTTTCCACGTCAACTTCTTCTTCTTCAATGTCCAGGTCATTGACTACATCACCACCTACATCAGGCTTTGTTCTTGCACCTTCTATTGCCTCTTCCAAGGAACCCATCATCATGATCTTTAAATTTGGTTTAAGATTTAATTCAGAGAGTGTAAAGTTATCTGTGGCCACTTTACCTGATGTAAACAATTAATAAAATATATAAATAAGGAGTGTGATAATAAAGATCATAAAGAATGCATAAAAATAAGCAATGCATGATCTGGATGCTAAGAGCACTGTACAGCAGACCAAGCTAAGCAGTCTATACATTACACTTTTACATCAGCCTGCATGACAGTCGTTAAAAATACAAGTCAAAGTAAAAGGCTTAATCGCCACATGAAAACATGGACGTTATCTACTTGACAATGAGAAATTTCTGTTTATAATTATAATAATAGTCATATACTCACACCTACAGGGTTACAGGTTAAGTCGACCTTGATCTGTTAAGGGTGTGTAGTACCATCTTTTCTGGCTAATTTCACCCTGAAACACCCTAGCCCAAACCAAACCGTTTTCGAGATAATCGAACTTTAATTTTTTTTATAAAAATTACTTTTACTATACTTTGCTTTCAAAAATTAAAGTTCGATTATCTGGAAAACCGTTAGGTTTGTGGTAGTGTGTCTCATAGTGAAATCAGTCATAAAAGATGGGTACTACACACCCTTAACGGATCTAGGTCGACTTAACCTGTATTCCTGTATTAACCTGTTTATAATTTTTATTGATTTTTTTTATATACCAATTTGATGAAAGACAATAAGAAGATTTTTAAGTGTGCTTACTTTAAGATACAAATATTCTCTAACATGTTGTGGACAAACAAACATACATTTTCATCTTTTGATGATTGTACACTGTATTAAGTACTCACAGAAACAAAGTTGACATGACTAAAATGACCAAATATTTAGGCCTTGAATAATTAAATAACTAAAAAATCAAAGCGCTTCTTGTATTGCAATAGTTACATAAATTGCTAATAAGTGAAGTGGAACAAAATAATGTAATTAGGTTACTAAAAATAAATCTTATGTTTCATTACTAAAGTAGGTATGGGATTATAATAATAGCATAAGAAAAACGCTGTAGCATACCCTGAAACTTAACATTCAGTAATTTTTGTCTTTCTGGTCGAACTCCGGTGGCATTTTCAATCGCAATTTTGAGCATCGCGACGGAGTCCGAAGGAGCAAATTCTGGTATAGCATACTCTTTGCCATTCCACTTAACGGTCAGTTTTAGCGAATTATCGTTTAAATCACACATGTTTCATAAGAATCACAAAGAAATCGACGAAGTACAGATGTAATCAGATGTAATGATGACACATAAACAAAACAGTTTCATGTTTCAATTTTGACACTTGACAGTTTTTTTGTTCATTCTCCCTGCAATGGGAAGGCAACGGAATATATGATGACAATCTCCATATGTACTACTTGATGAGGTGGATAACCACAAAAAATTCTCATCGTACTCGTATTTCACACCAAAATCACTTTTATTCTAATAACCTTTTAGTTGCACGTCAACTCAAACACTTTGTCGATAAAACTACAACATTTTTATAACAAAAAGTTCGTTCCGACACAATTTATAATGATTGTAATAAAATCTTGACTAACACCACCAAATCCCGCCACTTTTTTAAAATTCATTCTTCCTGTAATGGGAAGGCAAAGGGCAACTAATGCCCATACAGCCATGTCTTCAGTAATTGTTATTTCTTCTTTTATTGAATTAAAATGCTGGCGTAACACATTTTAATGCATCTTGGGAGTATTTGATGACAGTTTTCATAAGATGCTACTTGATGAGGTTTAGGTTTAAAGACTTTTATTTTCATAAAGACTTAAATAAGCCACTTACATGAAAATGAAATTTAAAAATAAGTTTCGATGGTAAAATAGTATATAACAATATTAATATATTTTTTTAAAAGTATAAAGCTCGTAATTTTCAATAATATAATGAGACAATTTGGACTTAAAGCTGTTATACACTTTTAACTTTTTTATGTATGAAGGTAGATTATTGAAAAGTTGTGCTCCCTCAAACGTGATGCTTTTTTAGCATAATTTGTACGTACCATTGGCAGGACGAGTAAACTTGGCCGACGTAAACTGCGTTTGCTGATTTGAGACTTTTTGGTGAAAGTTAAGTTAGTATGAATATTTTTATCCGTCATTTTACGAATCAGAAGGCAAATACTATAAATGTAAAGTTGCTTTATATTCATTAATTTAGTTTCATTGAAAATTTTTTCTGTAGGTGTTAGATAGGTAGGGGTAAAGAAATAGTGTCTTAATTACTTTATTTTGCATTATTTGAAGCTCCCGTAACCTTGTCTTGCAGGCAGTGCCCCAAATTTCAATAAGGTATAGCAAATGAGGTTTAACCAGGCAGATATAAATATTAAAGCGCAATTTCTTAAAGATGCATTGACTAACGTTACGAAGTGATCCTATGAGTGCAGATAGTTTGCCTTTAATATAGTCAATTTGCTTGTTCCACGTAAGACAACAATCCGATAATAGAGGTGGATAACTACAAAAAAATTCTCAGCGTATTTCACACCATAATCACTTTTATTATAAAAATCATTTAGTAGCACGTCAACACAAACACTTATTTTATAAAACTACGCCACTTTAATAACATAAAGTTCGCTCCGACACAATTTTTAATTATTGTAATAAAAATCTTGACTGACACCACAAAATCCCGCCCAAAAACCTCGTCTTTTTTTGTGTTCAATTCTCCCTGTAATGGGAAGGCAAAGGGAACTAATGCCCATACAGCCATGTATTCAGTATCTCTTTATTTCTTCTTTTATTACATTGAAATGCTGGTGTTACACATTTCAATGCATTTTAGGAGTATATGACGCGAAATATATGATGACAGTCTCCATATGATGCTACTTGATGAGGTGGATAACCACAAAAAAGTTCATATCGTCTTTCACAACATAATCACTTTTATTCTAATAATCTTTTAGTTGTACATCAACACAAACACTTGGTTTATAAAACTACACTACTTTTATAACACCTCCGACACAATTTTTAATTATTGTAATAAAAATCTTGACTGACACCACAAAATCCCGCCAATCCCTTTTTTTTGTTCACTCTACCTAGAATAGGAAGGCAAAGGGAAAGAAAGAAAATATTTTTATTGACTTACACCAAACATAAAAATATACAACATAAAACTTAGACAATAAAACAAAGAAAAAGTAGGAAAATAAACACATAACAGCAGGTGCAGTCAACAAGGCCCTATATAAGCATAAAGCTTTTGCGACATTATAAAAAACGTCGCAGAAGCGCTGTTATCATAATAGGGCCAAAGAGGATATAAACACTTATAGGGCCTTAGGTGTGACTTACGATGGAAACTTAATTTTTGTAATGAAAATATATTTAGATAAATATTATAATACTTACAAAACATGGTGGGTATTGATAGAGAGAAAATACTAACTATCTAATTTAGTATTAAAAAGTAAAATATAAAAATAAAAGTTAAGTACCTAAGTACCTACATAGTAAAATATTTTACTAAAATAAGTAAAAACAAGATTTAGAAGTTCTGGTTTTCCACATGGACCTCCTAAGTTTGCGTGCTGTTTTCGTTTTGTGTTCTAAAAGGATTCCAAAACAAAATCTTCGGGCTCATACTGCAGGTTTAGTTGTCTAGACCTTATAATCTCTTTGTAAATAAAGGCAGCCTTTCTTGGTTTTCTAGTACGTTCGGAACTATTGAAATCAACTTCGTACAAGCCAAATTTTTCGCTGAAATCATAAAAAGATTATTAGAGATACACACACACCGCACAATCTTAATTCTCATTATACCTATAACGCTTAAGTTCCCTGTATAGGGCCATAGGGGCCTACTACCCAATCGGCCGTATCGACCGTATAAAGGATCGATTGGGTAGGTAGGTAGGCAGGCACTACCACGGAATACAGACCACAACCTTTCCTGTTTCAGATTAGCCTACGGATTTTTTTCTTGTTGTTGCAGGTGTCTATTGGCGACGCTAGCCACTTACCATCAACCGCAACTTACAATCATACGCAACCTAAAAGAATCCTCATTACCTGTATCCATTTTTCCATTCAAAATTGTCGATAAGTGACCACGCAGTGTAAGCTCTGACGTCACAACCCTCGTCCAAGGCATCCAGAAGAGCTGTCAAATAGTTCCTATAGAAGCTGATGCGGTCGTCGTCCAATAGTCCACCGGCTGTCGACCAGCCGTTTTCAGTTACGAACACTGGCGGATTGTTGTATAGGTCCTTGATTTCCATTAGCAATTTGTGAAAGCCCCAGGGTACTTCCTGCAAAGTTAACATTTGGTTTCGTGTATCAAAGCAGATTTTTTATTTTATTTGACGAAGAACGTCAAAGATGCAGATAATCCCTCTGATGAAAAGTGGTAACAGGTGACCATCGTCACCAGCAGGTCCATTGAATATTGTCAGTCACACCTATTGTCCAGCCAAAATTAAGTATGACAGACTTTCTGTCAATCCCTGTGAACACTGGTGACTAGTAAACTAATAGGGTAGTTGACTACTTTTTTTTTCTTTCATAAATAAGAAGTATATAACTCAATAAGAAATATTGCAAAAGAAACAGTATGCCTAGGATCAATAGTTTCACAGATATAGCGGTATGTTCGATGTGTTGCGGCGCATCGTCCGAAAACGCTCCATAGAAAATCTACGGAACAGGTGACGTCACACGTTCCTATATTACTAAGAAATGTATGGGCATTCTGACAAAATTAATAATAACTATGTAATATGTATGTTTTTCTTTATAGTCATCATAATAATAGTTGTTTTAATTGATGTTAGCAATCCAATATCAATAAAAATTTTGATAAATTTTGGAAAAAAATATTACCATATTTATTAATTTTCTAAACAGCACAACTTCAACAATATTGCATATCTTTTAAGTTTGAATTGTTTTCATGGGTAATAGGAGCGTATATTTTCCGAATTTGTGAAAAATACCGCCATATTCAAACTTAGGCAACATCCCAATTAACATATTGGTACTAGATAACGGTAAACTAAATATAATATAGAGATAAATATTGGGAATAACCTATATTAGGTCTATCCAAGATAAAGAAGCACTTTCATTTCATCATAATTGCTCTCTCATTTCCTAAATAATATTTATTGAGCCAACCACCGGTTGTGTGTCTTCAGTAAGTATTTAATCCCCGATGAAAAAGAGGGGTGTTATAAGTTTGACGTGTCTGTTTATGTATTTGTGTGTCTGTCTGTGGCATCGTGGCTCTTAAAACGAATGTACAGATTTTGATTTGATTTTTTTTTGTTTGAAAGCTAACGTGATTAGCATGGTTCTTAGCTATAATTTATGAACATCAGTTCAGGCGCTTGATGACTATCAGTTCATTTTCTACATTATAATGGTTTTATTAACTTTTACATAATATACGATTGATTTGAAATTTGGTGTACTGTCACTTCGGTGACATTCCCACGACATACTAACCTTGAGCTGATCCTATACCATCAAAAGACTGCGGGATGCTTAATTCTTCAGAAACTTACAACAGATAGAGCGTGTTTGGGCTCATAAGAATAGTCTCAATGAGATGGTGTTCGATAGATGATTAATGAGGTCGGGGGTTACTTAAAATTTTTAATACTATATTTTTCATATTAGTACCTAATTTTGTTTAAATATAAAGTTTTTCTATGTGATAGAAAGAAAGAAAGAAAAAAATATTTTATTTAAATAGGCCACAAAGAAGCACTTTTAAATCGTCAAACACATTCTTATAACTATTACAACAAATATATTAACTAACAACGTCAAGTCTCTCCGTCTGTCATGTCTGAATGACATGATAGTTTTGTTAGTGTATTTGTATTTATGTATAGATGTAGGTACATATTTGGCATTGATATTAGGTATAATTATAGTCTGGGGGTGAGCTGGTGAAATTGCTTAGGCAGAGCATAAGTTACCCCCGCGAAGGGCAGTGGAGTTACCAGGGAGTTTTAGGGGGTACTGTGCGACCCCCCCATAATCTCTAGTCTATGACCCCCCACATATGCCTGTGGCTTAGCCAGCGACGGATAGGTCCGTAAACTGATTCCTTCTCGAAAAAAAAGTAAAGGAATTTTATATTTTTTTATACAAATGCACTGATGTCACTTCTGATTGGACTTTATAACCAACACGACCATGTCGGGTTGGCTTGAAGAGATCTCGAATAAGTCCATCGCATCTTCTGTTCTGTATAATATTTTTTATTTTTATTTTGTAATTGTTCTCGTGAGTCAGCCAATGATCTGCCCCTACCGGGACTTGAACCAGACCAGCCCCCTTATTCTCAACTGTCGGAAAGTATTCGAATTTCGGAAACTCTATACCTGTCACTTTTTATCGCGGTGCGTCAAAACGAGACAGCATGTGACTTTTCGAATCGATTCCGTGATCCGACAATTGACAATAAGGGGGCAGACGACCGCTATTATCTAGATATACCTACCTGTAGCCAAGTAGACTGCGCTTGGGGCCATGATGGATCTTTGATCATAACTGCACCCATATCATCCATATACGAAGGCACCGCGTACAGTCCCTCCAAAGAAGCGTCTCGATACGTCAACTTGGTCGTGTAAGTGTTCATCCCGAAGAAATCCGAAGATCCTCGGATGAGAGTCACTTCGGTTGCGGACAGCTCTGGAAGACGGGATTCGGGGAAGCCTTGTTCTGCACTCTTGGCTGCTATGTTCAATTTTAATTCTATAGGATAATCGCCTTGCTTTGTAAATATTGGGTGGGCATATTGACCCCACTAAAAGAAGGTAAGCAGAGAATAAAAGTTGTATTAGTAATGTTTGAAACGGTTTAAATTTTAAAATTTTTACAACTGCAAATGCAGTATAATAGGTTATGCAATTACACTTTGAAGTGTGGGGTCAGTTAACCCGCACTAAAAGAGTACAAGCTAAACGAACACATAAAAGTTTTGATATTTAATAAATATTCAATAAAATGATTCTGCATTTATACCTATGCCATATTTTTGTCAGCAAGAGTACCTCTTAAGGGGGTTCAGGTTGTCAGTTCACGGTCAGTCACGAGATTACGTTAGTAAGTATACTAATAATACAATTATATATCAAAAAAGGCACTAACATCAAATCGTCTCGCATCCACAGCCGCTTGATTATCGTCGATCGTGTCAGAAGCCGGCTCATACCAAGTGCAGCTGATGGATATCCCTATGGTACCATTATGCAGCTTCCTATAATGCTCATCGTATAAACGGTATACTTTAGCATGCGCCAGTAATACGTTTTTTGCGCACAGATACTCCGCAATTCCAGTAACATTCAGGAAAGGCGCTTTCAAGTCGCTGCCATAACCTTCGTAGCAGATTTGTTTAGGCTCATTGATTGTAATCCAATAACGGACTCTGTCACCAAGTCTGTCGAATAGAACCTTTGCGTAGTCCACAAACCAATCGACTATAAGAGGGTTTGCCCAGCCTCCTAACTTTTGCAAGTTGTGAGGCAGATCCCAATGGTACATTGTAACGAAGGGAGTGATATTCTTGTGGAGCATTTCGTTTATAAGATTGTTGTAGTAGTCGATGCCGGCTTGATTGATTCTATCAGCGAAGCCGTTAGGAAGGATTCTAGGCCAGGAAACAGAGAATCTGTAAAAGTCTAATCCCAGTTCTTGCATAATTTCCACGTCTCTTTTGTATAAGTGGTAGGAATCAGCTGCAATGTCACCTGTGCTGCCATCATTTATCGGGGATGGCTGCGTGTGAGTGGCAATGTCCCATACTGACAGTCCTTTTCCTGTAAACATAGTTTATTTATTTATTGGCACACGAAACAGAGTTACAAACAACAAATTAGTAAGTAATGAGTTGGAATAATAGTAGGTAAGGTACTAAATAATTCACACAAAAAAGCCGAGCAGTTATAATTAAAATATACGTTCATTTTAAATATTTACTTTAATTATTTATAGAAAAAACTTATTTTAATATATAAATTCAAACTCAAATAATTTACCTACAATAACGTAAATAATTTACATCAATGACCTCCCCAAAATCATGGAGGAGCCCTGTATATTGTTCGCAGATGATATTTCACTACTCACATCATGTCAAAACAGTGTAAATATAGAAACTAAATTAAATTACATACTATCAAAAACTGTCAGCTGGCTTAATGAACATAATCTGGAAATAAATTTTGATAAGACAAAACTAATATCTTTCCATCCACGTCAAAAAATCCCATTGAAATTTAGCTATAACTTTAATAATAAAAAAATATAATGCGTAAATGAATTCACTTTGCTCGGTTTAAATATAGACACCAATCTAAATTGGAAAGCCCACATCCAAAAACTTAAATCAAAATTATCCAGCTTCGCATATGCACTCTACGAGGTTAAAAAAACTACCGATCTAAATACTGCTTTAGTCACTTACTATGCATATGCGTATGCATGGCTTAATTATGGAGTTATTCTATGGGGAAACAGCACGGACGCTCCTTCTTTATTTATTCTTCAAAAAAAATTGGTTCGTAATATTGTTAACTTGGAGCAGACTGAAAGTTGCAAACCGTTTTTTCAGAAACATGAAATCCTTTCTCTTCCGTGTATATACATTTTTGAGATATGTAAGTTTGTCAGAAAACATGCTGAGTTTTACACAAAACATGATGATGTACAATTAAAATATTCATTAAGACATAAAAACAAATTAGAAGTTCCTACTGCACGTCTTACTTTATGTTCATCTAGCACATATAACATGTCAATAAAGATTTATAATAAACTTCCTGAAAAATTAAGAATCGAAAAAAATAGTAATAAATTTATAAAACTGTTAAAAGAAATGTTAATAATTAAATGTTACTATAGTCTTCAAGAATATATTAATGACAAAACACAATAATTATATATAAATGACCTTAATTATTTAATATCTTGCGTGCATATTAAAATAATTAATAATATATTTTTTTTTATAGAAATTATACGTCCTCCTCTCCTCTTTCAATTTGCGATACCCGACAGGGTCCATAATTGTACTTTTGATATGTATAAACACCTTTTGTAAACATTATGGTTGCAATAAAATATTGAGTATTGAGTATTGAGTAATTAGTGTGGGGTTTGCAGTTTTATGATCAGTATCATCTCATCAAACAAAGGGAATAATTAATGGCATTCATTACACAAAAAATAACGGTCATCAGGCCGTCCTACTTAGCGCTATCGTGGGTGGTGTTCTGCATTCTATAATATGTACCCTGCCAACTTTTACTTCTACTTACTAATCCTATGAGCTATGTCAATGGTTCTCTTACGGATATCGTCATTTCTGATTATATTTTGCAGGAAAACACCTATAGCTCATATATTTTCTAAATATATTTTGTTGTATTACTCGTAACTATTCCGGCATAGTAGGTAAGACCCTACCGTCTTCATACCAGCCTCCTTCGATCTGATAGGCGGCTGTAGATGCACCGAACTGGAAACCTTCAGGGAAACTTCGTACAGTCTTTTTGCACCATATGACGTCATAACAAAGCAAAAATGAACTGGAATGATACAAAAGGCATTATTAATATAGGCATCTAAGATGATAAATAAATTGTGTATATCTAAATGTGCTTATAGGTATTTTAAAAATGAAATGGAAATGCAGTATTAATTATATTTAAACAAACTTATTGACACTGTAAATATACACTCTGGAATTGTTAGAATGCAATGGTACCTATCTATTTTAACTTTGAGATTTTTTTTGAGTACCTAAGTATCTACTGATAAACCAAACAATAACTTATATACTGTCGGGAGACGCTTTGGGCTGTTAATTAAGAAATAATTAGTTATTTCCTGAATTACCCAGCTCACAGACTGTTACTTAGGTAATGTACTATACAAGTACTTAGGTATTTGCCTAAGCTAACATCTATACAATATTTCCTGTTTGGATCTAAAGAGTTCCAAATACTTAAATAATAGTAACTATTTTGTTCAAATTTAAATAGTTCAATTTGAACAAATTGAACTATTTAAATTTGAACAAAATAGTTACTCATGCACACAATCAATCTGTCAAGCGGCGTTATCCCTCCGAAGGGCTATGACGATTGAAAAATCAATTGTGTCTGGAATCTGATGCTCGAAAGGTTAAATACGTTTAGGTGGTTAGTGTAGTTTAACCACCAAATCTGTAGAAGGTACTGAATGAAAACACAAATGTGAAACAATAACAAGCGCGAAAGCAACGTGACGTGCGATTGTGCGATTTGTCTCGTGTAATAATTCGGACTGCTCAGCACCCGTACCGCCATCTTTTATCGCGATCCAGTTTAGGACCTAAACTGAGTAGAATCGTCAATTCGTACTACGACGCTATCTACGACTATGACAGCGATGCAGTTTAGGAACCAATACTGAACTGAGCGGAATATGAATCGCTTTTATAAAGATAAGGCCCCAGGCCTGCGCGGGAGCTTCTGACGCGGCCCGCGCGGTGCCTTTGTTCCCGTTGAGTTACACCATTTTGTGTTACGGCTTGGCCACGGGAACGGGCGGCGGCGGCGGCGTCGGCGGCGACTCGGCAACCACTGCGCGGTCACGACGACGCGCTGCGAGGCCGACATCGAGACAGCGCGCAGTGGTTGCCGATTCGCGCGTCGCAGAACGCACGTACGGTGAGTTCGTGGCCAGGCCCTTACACTTGTCAACCATTGGGAAAAAAATACTGATGGACCGGTTTTTATGACAAAAGATAAGACATGACTACAGTGTCGCGCGACAAAGCAGCGCTGCTACTGCTTAGCTTTCAGATACTACGTCATACGAAATACTGATATAAAATATGTAAATATGCGTGTGTATGTATTATAATGTGTGAAAGCGAGACGAAGGAATGAAATCTATAATCTTATTGAAAGTTACGATTATCTTAGATAGTAAGATTAATGTAATAAATTTTATTCAGTTTGTCTCTTTTATTTCTATGAAGGTACTAGTTTAAGGTTTCTAAATATTATGTTAGTGTGATATTATATTAATTAATAGTTTTTTTATGTAGGTATACTATTCTATTGTACCTAATGTAGTTAGTATGAGTATTAGGTTCCTTACATAAGTTTATAAACAAATAATATTTACCAGAACAAAAGTGTCCGTGCTGCCGATGTCGCCATGCCTCGTGTGCGTCTGTAAGACGACTATAGTGTTATGAATGGCCAAACCTTACTGCATATCATAACAGGGTTATTCTATACGACACCTTACTAGACATTGACTCGTTTTTGAGAATCGGGGATTATTTTTTAATTTACCTATGTATCTTATGGCATGATATTATGAAATTAGTACATTGTTTACTGAGTAGTTACAGTTTTTTAAAACTCATTTTATATAAGTAGCAATCAGCGTGTCTTTCGACATAGGCCTCCAACGCCTTCCACCTTTTTCTGTCCCTGGCAGTTCTCCACAAGATATTGCCTCATTTTCTTCTAATGTAATACCGAGGCGTCGATTCTGTAACTATTCGTGACCATTTCCCTGATTTTCTCAACATATGGCCCACCCAACTCCATTTCAATTGTCTGGATTTCAGAGTTCATCATCAATTCTCGTTAATTTCCTAATGACTATGGCTTTGTGTCTGTCTGATCTCTTGTATCCGAGGATACTTCTCTCCATAAAGCATAATATTAAAATAATATAATTAAGTAGCTACGTAAGTGTGACATTAAAATAGCAACTATGCCTAAATTTAAGTTTGCTGTCGAGAGTGAGTGCTGCGAATTGCGAAATTCTAAATCATTATGTTTTAGATCTTATCACGACATTTACCAGCATTTATGCTCATATAATTTATGCCATTCAATTATAACTTATCCAAATCACTCTGATATACATCGCTTGCTTTAATTACATTTGTATTTTTTAGATCATAATATGCAAACAAGTAAAACTTTTGAGTATTCAAACCATTTCTATAATGTTACTATTAAACAAGTATAAAGCGAAGGTCCCAGATGAGAGCCTAGAGGAACTCCTTTATTCGCACTTGTTTATAGTGCGGCAAAGAAATAACCTACAAAATATCTATAAGTAATCGTAAATTTCCACTTGGTAAGTAAGATGGTCACCTATTCAAGAAAACACCATCACCAGTAATTTGTCATAATTATGTATTAGCAAATCATGGTTCACTCTGTTAAAGACTTTACTGAAATCTGTACGGCAGACTTAGTACTAAACCAGTGGCATGTATTGAATATGACGCGATTTGGGATAACCCATTTCTAGTGGGACAGAAATTCATTAATACTTTGATACATATTTTCATTATCTTCGTGATATTAAACATTAATGCGATCCCAAGTTCAAGCGGAACGTACCGCTATGTTTAATACATCGCATATATCATTAATCTGTGTTTAATACAGCAACAATGATCTCTAGTCACAAGCAATTGAGATTGGAACAGAGGTTAGGTGTTGTAAGATAACTCGTGATAGCAAACTCTACGATTTTGATAAACCACATAAATTGATACGTATTATTATAACTTGCTATTTTAGCAAAATAGTCATTTTTAATAAAAAAATAATACCAATATAATATCTGTATCGGACACCTATTCCTTAAAAGTCCTAGGTCCTAAATTCATCCTTAATTCATGCCCGTATCTAGTTAATCGTGTAACTTTTCTAATAGACTTAAAACCTAAGCAAGTAGATATTTTATTTGGGCTTGACAAAGGCGTCGAGAAAAAAAATTGTAGGAAAATGTAGAATTACTCTCCATAAACATTCACAGATCTTATTTGTTTAAGATTACATTATCATTTATTATCAAAACTTATTCAACACCTCTCGATAAGTACAATCACGGGGAAAAGTGTAAGAAATATTTATTATGCAGGCCCGATCGCAGGCTAGGTGGAGGCCTATGCTCAGCATAGGGTGTCTCTCGGCTGAAATGATACTGATGATGAGGTATTGAGTTGAGTTCGAGATTTTTGATTCAACGTGCAGGTGGGTTAACAGTATACTTACAAAATATCATGCCATAGAACATGGTTATAAAATATTATGAATGAATAAATGAAAAATGTTTATTTGGAGCATATAATACAGTACACTTAATCATAAATATCTTAAAAATCTTATACCCCTTCTCGCGGGCTAAAGTTTTTATGGCCAAAATTAAAATTTGATAGAAAACCTAATTTTAAGCAAAAAATGTTCTATAAAGTTTTTTCTCAAACTCCAAAGTTTTAAAGTTATTCGTGACTGAAATCTCGCCATCTTCATTAAAAAATGACACTTTTTCAACGGTTTTTACGAATAACTTGAAAATTATGCCTCTGATGAAAAAAAGTGTATGGAACATTATGTAGCATAAAAAAAAACAAAGAGATTCATTATTTTAGATACTTTTTTTGTGAGTGCTCGAATCGGTTAATTTAACATTGCTCACTGTGAGGAAGCTATATTTAGTTTTAAAAACACATAAAACAACTATTAATATTGCGAAAACGCTGCCGTCCAAAACCTGGGCTATCGAAGATCAGAATGGCCAAGTAAGTCACTGAACTGGACAAAATTTCGGAAGTTTGGAGAAATTACAGTCAGTCCTTGTTTCAAGATCCTCAGTCGCGAAATTTCGCACCTACGGAGCCTGCGAGTGACTTGTTCGAGCTTGATATTCTTGAGTCAGAAGTAAGCGCCGCCATTCAACATCTTAAGAATGGGAAAGCCACAGGGAAGGATGAGATCCCAATTGAAACTATACGAGCATTAGGAGAGCGTGGCGTTCGTATTTCCTACATCATCTGCAACAAGATTTGGCTCACAGGCAAATGACCTTCTGAATGGGCTCTGTGTGAGCCCATTCAGAAGGTCATTTGCCTTTTTTTTCTTCATCCCTCTTCATAAAAAAGGTTCCACGAAGAAATGTGGCAACTATCGTCTTATTGCCCTGATAACACACGCGAGCAAAATAATGCTTCACGTTGTAAACGAGCGACTGAAGGCATATTTATCCCGAGAAATTGCGCCAGAATAAGCCGGATTTGTGAACGGAAAAGGAACCCGTGAGCAAATTCTGATCATTCGTGAGATCATTGAGAAGGCTCGAGAATTCAACAAACCGACATACATATGCTTTGTTGATTTCTCCAAGGCGTTTGACTCGGTGAGATGGCCAACGCTGTGGAAAACACTACTGGACATGGGCACACCACAACACCTCGTGCACCTGCTTAGGGAGCTATACGAAGGGGGTACAGCTTCAGTGCGGACAGATGACCTTCTCTCAGATAGTTTCCATCCAAGTGCGGGCGTGCGACAGGGATGCATAATATCACCTCTACTATTTAACGTTTACACCGAGCTTGTAATGCGAATCACTCTCGAAGACTGGAACGATGGTGTTGTTATTGGTGGATACAAAATTGCGAACTTACGGTACGCAGATGACACCACCTTATTTGCGAGTAACGCTGACCTTATGGAGGAATTACTTCTCAAAATGGAGCGCGTAAGCCTTACGTTTGGGTTGAAGATAAACCGATCTAAGACCAAGGCTATGATCGTGGATCGCGCCAACGACAATTCGCCCGAAGTGACACAGATTGCGAACTGCGATGTGGTTCAGGCCTACGTATACCTTGGCGCTTTAATCTCAAACAACGGCGGCTGCGTAGATGAAGTGAAACGACGTATGGCCATAACCAGAACTGCGATGGAGAAGTTAAGGAAGGTGTGGAGGAATCGCAACGTTGCCAAAGCCACCAAGGTCAGGCTTGTGCGAGCACTTGTATTCCCCATTTTTCTTTACGCGGCAGAGACGTGGACAGTGCGCGAGTTGGAAAAGGGAAAGATAGATGCTCTGGAGATGTGGTGCTGGAAGAAGATGCTCGGGATATCGTGGACGGAGTTCCGCACCAACGTGTCAATTCTTCAGGAGCTTGGCATCACGTAGCGTTTGTCGGCCGTAGTAAAGTCGCGCATGCTACAGTACTTTGGACACGTCTCTAGGCGGGATAACGACTCCATAGAGCGGCTGGTAGTAAAAGGAAAGGTGGAGGGAACCAGATCGCGCGGCAGGTCGCCTATGCGCTGGACTGATCAAGTGAAATCCGCAGTGGGTAGCCGCGTTTCTGACTGCGCCAGACAGTCTGTCAACAGAAGGAGATGGCGGGAGATCGTGCGAAGAGCTGTGTCTGCCTCTGCCATTGACGTGAACGCCTCAACGTGACCACGACCGCTCTGCCAAGAGCGAAACGACAGAGAAGAAGAAGATGAAAACAATGCATTATATTCATTTTAGACATCATGTTTCATAGTAACGTTTACTGCTTAAGACCTACACCATCGATATCTAAACAGAAATAGTGTTAGTTTTATTTTTCAAAAAGTCCGGGTTCGATTCCCGAGCTGAGTACACTTTTTTTTTAAATGTATGAATACAGTTTTTCTTTTTACTAAAATCGATGACATGGTTCCTAAGAAGAGATTTTCGTATGTCTTATAGTTTCAGAGTTTCAAGAAGAAGAAGAAGTAGTGGAACAATGCGAGTGCCCGTCACTTACTAGGGGCAAACATAGTGCGTAGCAATGGACCGCCGCTCCTAGGACGTGATTTTCTTTCGTCATTTAACTTAAGCATACTACAGTGTAATCATTTACAAGAAAAAGAATTAACTACTTCACTAATTCAAGCTCTATATACCCCGAAGTGTTTGCTGACAAATTGGGGACATTTAATAAATTTGATGTTGATGATGACAGTCACAACCAGTTTTTTTTAAAGCGCGACCGGTAGCATTTGCTCTTATAGATGAAATAGGCAGTAAAATCGACCGGTTAGTCAGTATAGGGGTCATAAAACCAATAGAACACTGACTACGCTTGTGCCTGTGTTAAAACGCAATGGCGCGGTTCGTCTATGCGCAGATTACCTACTCTGTAAGCATTAATAAACAATTAATTGCTGAGCATTATCTATTGCCGTCCGTTCATGAGCTAGTTTTCAAATTTTTTTTTGTCAATGGCATACACCCAATTTTTGTTAGATGAGGACTACCAGAACATTACATGTTAAATATACATCGCGGTCTATTTTAATATACGCGTTTAGTGTTTGGGTTGACCAGCGCACCGTATATATTCCAAAAAGCAATGGAATAATGGATTGTGTGCTTGCTGGCATTGAGGGCGTATTATGTCTATCAGACGATATTTTAATAACCAGGAATAAAGTATAGCATTTACAGAGGCGACATGAGGTTTTAGGCTTAAAAGCTCAGGATTGGTGGTACAATGGTACAAAAGGATAAGTGTGAGTTTTTTAAAGATGAAATTCATTACTTAGGGTATACTATTAATAAAAACGGGTTAAAAAAATAAATGAAGAGGTCAAAGCTATAACGGAAGCCCCCGTGCCTACTAATGTCAACAATTTACAGTCTTTTTTGGGGCTTGTCAATTATTACCGCAGTTTTGTACAGAATGCAACCAGTATTCTTATAAATTAAAAAAAGGAGTAAAATGGGCAAGGACAAATGACATGATAATGCATTTAATAAAATTAAAAAAATTCTTACGTCCGATCAAGTGCTGGCACATTCTGATCCAAAAAATAAAAATTTTTTAACGGTGGACGCATCACCGACAGGATTGGGGGCCGTTTTATTTCAGTTAGGACCTGATGGAATCGAACGACCTATCTCTTTTGCCTCACGCACCTTAATTTCGGCTGAAAAGAGGTACCTACTCACAAATCCAGAAAGAGGCCACGGTGATTATTTTTGGGGTAAGGCGGTGTCACTAATACTTATACGCCCGATCAGAACCTTTTTCATTGAGGACAGACTATAAGCCACTTATTTCTGAATTCGGGCCATACAAAGGTATTGCCGAAGTCTCAGCAAATAGATTGCAAAGGTACGCCATGTTCTTAAGTGGTTACAATTTATTATTGCATAGAACTCTTAAGAAGCGAAAACAATAGTGCGGAGTATCTATCTCGGGGAGGAGGGCGCTCACTGCGCCCCCGCCGGTGCTAATCCCTCTCACGCCTGTCGCCATATTATCTCTAATCTATGCCCTATACAGGGTCGTGCCGTCAATGCGGCAATAAATTTAAACATGGGCTATATTAGTTCATAGAAATGGTTTGCCACTTTCAAGAATATCGTATTCATTTGATAATTTCATGACATTTGTATGAAATAATGCTGCCAACTTTACACTATTCCATACAAATGTCATGAAATTATTTTGGAAGTGGCAAACCATTTCTATGGACTAATATAACCGCAGGCAGCAGCCTGTATATTATCTCTAATCTATGTCTATGCCTGTCGCCGCCGCCACTCGTCGATCGCGCATCATACGTTAATTATGTGATAGACCGGAGTCTGCCTGTAACTCGCGAAGTATTGCGCGGTGAAGTGAAACGAACAAAGATGCAACCTTGACTAGAGTAAAACACTTTGTTTTAAATGGTTGGCCAAGAAAAATAACGGATACCACGCTCAGGCCATTCTTTATGTGTAAATCGCAGTTATCTGTCCAAGAAGATTTTTTGATGCGGGGCCATAATGCATCTCGGGAGAGTTTGGCGTGAAATATAAGATGACAATCTTCATAATGTTAAGATCGGTAAAGTCTTCATCATCATAACCAGCCTACTTTACACCCTACAGCTGGGCACATGCAGGCCTTCTTACGTGGAAGACACATGAGGAGTTTGAGCCATATACAACACCGCTGGCCATTCAAAAAGGTTGCGGTAACAACCGGGACCGACGGCTTATTATGCATTAAAAATAAATTCTAAGCGAAAATTAGCAATATTGTAAAAAAACTTTTTTAAAAAATTTCGTGCTACTTTTTATCATAATACTGTTCCATGGTCGCGAATTCGCGATGGAAGACTGAATATTCGCTACTAATATACAGGTTGGCACATTTAGATCGGTCAGTATGGGAAAGTCTGAAACTATAAGACATACGAAAATCTCTTCTTAGGAACCATGCCATCGATTTTAGTAATAAGAAAAACTGCATTCAAAAATTTAAAAAAAAACATGTACTCCGCTAGGGAATCCAACCCCGACGTTCTGCAAAATAAAACTAAAACTAACACTATTTCTATTTATATATCAATTGTGTAGATTTTAAGCAGTAAACGTTTTTTTGAAACATTAAGTCTGAAATGAATAAAATGCATTGTTTTCTTATCCTTTTAATTTATTTTAGTAAGTGTTCGAAATTACCACCATTACCACCATATGAGGTTTATCACGTCTGTGTTTAAACCAAGACGTTCCATTTTCAAATGAAGTTTATCACGCCTTTGTATTGTATCTACATACATATTCTAAGTGGGCTTTTCAATTCATTATTAGTGTAAGTATGATTAATAGAAGTAAGCAATTACAATCATAGATAGATAATATTATCGCAGATAACAATATGTAAAGTAGTGTATAGTGTATGTAACAAGTAGCGACACCAGTAAAGAGGTACAAACAACCATAAAGACAATTTTACGCACCTTAAACGAGTCGAAAGTTGTATTGAAAAAAAAATATTTAAACAAAAATTAAAACCGACTCCAAAATACTGAAAAGGATAAAATAATTAAATTTTAGTAGGTACTCATCCCCTAGGAACATATTTTTGGAGTCGGTGCTTCACTATCTATGGTTTCTGGAAACAACTTAGCACCAACTCCAAAAATATATTCCTAGGGGATAAGTACCTACTAATATTTTATTATTTTATCCTTTTAAGTTTTTTGGAGTCGGTTTTAATTTTTGTTTAATTTTTTTTTTCAATTATTTTTAGTGATAACTTTTGAAGGTCAAACCTAGATGGGTGACCGTGAGCTTATATTGATTTCTACTATCGTATCATTTCACTAAAAATTCATAGGAAAGAAAAAATCCGCAATTTCGCATATGTAAACGACTTAATTTTTCCAGATTTTTGATTTAAAAACCAAACTACCCAATGGATTTAAAAAAAAAATGTATGGGACCAAATGGGAACTATTCCGCATCGAACAAAAAAAGAATCATCAATATCGGTTCACCCAGTCAAAAGTTCTAAGGTTACAAACATAAAAAAAAACATACAGACGAATTGATAACCTCCTCCTTTTTTTGAAGTCGGTTAAAAATGGTGCTCATTTCGAACACTTACTAAAATAAATAAAAGGATATGAAAACAATGCGTTTTATTCAATTCAGATATCATGTTTCATAGTAACGTTTACTGCTTAAGACCTACACAATCGATATCTAAATAGAAATAGTGTTAGTTTTATTTTTCAAAACGTCCGGGTTCGATTCGCGAGCTGAGTACACGTTTTTTTTAAATGTATGAATGCAGTTTTTCTTATTACTGAAATCGATGACATGGTTCCTAAAAAGAGATTTTCGTATTTCTTATAGTTTTAGACGTTCCCATACTGACCGATCTAAATGTGCCACTCTGTATTTTAGACAAGCCCAAGTTAATTCAGTGAAATTCCAAGTCAATTCAGGTGCGTATTGATAGAGAGAAAATACTATAATTTAGTCTGAGAAACTAAAGTATAAAAATAAAATAAAAATAAAATAAGTAAACAGTAAAATATTTTAATAGAAAAAAGTTCTTGTTTTAACCAACTAAGTTTGCGTGCTTTTTCCGTTATGTGTTCTAAGAGGTTTCCAAAACAAAATCTTCGGGCTCATACTGCAGGTTTAGTTGCCTAGACCTTATAATCTCTTTGTAAATAAAGGCAGACTTTCTTGGTTTTCTAGTACGTTCGGAACTATTGAAATCAACTTCGTACAAGCCAAATTTTTCGCTGAAATCAAAATAAGATTATTAGAGATACACACACAGGGATAGGGAACAATCTTAATTCTTCTACAACCTATAGTATCCAAGTACGTTACGGTACGTACCTATGTTAATTAGGTGGTAGGCCCGTTTACGGGGTTGTTTGGGTAGGTAGGCACCACCTCGGAATACAGACCACAGCCTTTCCTATGTTTCGGATAAGTCTCAGGATGAAACCTGCAATAACAAGTCTTTTTTCCTTGTTATTCTTCTTTATTTAATGGCCTCTCGTTATTACGAATTTTGCCAATGTCAAGTAAAATTAATGTGCAAATAACTTGCGGCAACGTTGTACTGTGATTGGGCAAGACGAATTCGTTTTCCGAAGAAAACGTGGTCGCCGGCCCGATAAAACAAAATGGATGCTGTCAGATGGCTGTGGTTGCTGTACAACCCGTCGATTTCAGAGTCAGCCGACAACAACCTTCCTTGTTATTGCAGGTGTCTATTGGCGACGGTAGCCACTTACCATCAGTTGCCCGCTGTCATAATAATAATCTTTATTTGCTTCAAATGTGGTTACAATAGGTCTTATGGGTAATGTTATACAATAGGCTTCTTAACCATTCACCAGACTTGGTATGAAAAATATAAAATATACTTAGGTGTACCTTCGTACATCATTTTTTGCCTTTACGGACAACGGCAACACATAAAATCAAAGTTAACTTTTATGATCAAAATTCTCCTTTACAGAATAGAAGGATTTTTCCCGGAGCCATTTTGTTAAATTTCTCTTAAATAATACGTTTGCCAGTAGTTTTATATTACATACATTTTTACGCACATAGCGTCACACCGTCGAAGATATAGCTTAAATGTGGATAATTAGGTATTATAATGTAATTTATTGGAATAACGAGTGCTTCTACAGTTATTTATTGTTTTAATAAGATAAATATTACACTTTACAAAATTGGCTACTTCAAGAATTTACATAACTACAAGGAAGAAAGGGTTAAAATGCCTAATGTATATAAAGCATTCAAAATGCAGAAAAGATGTATTCGAGCTTTATGTAATGCTTGATTTTTAGACAGTTGCGTACCATTGTTTAAAAAATTGAAAATACTTCCGTTGCCATGCATTTATATAAAGGAAATTTGTTTATTTTTAAAGAATAATTTAGGCTATTACAAAAAGAGAAACCACAACACTTTGAGGCATACTAGATCGCAATACCTAAACCTACTATATCAGCCTACCTGCCAGAAGTATCTGTATAAGCAAAATTCATACAACATGAGCATAGTTCTGTATAATAAGTTACCAAATGAAATCAAATGTTTACAAGGAACTTTATTTAAAACGAAATTGACAAATTGGCTATTAGACAAATGTTTTTACAGTGTTAAGGAATATTTGAATTTTAAGAAATTGTAAATGAATTAGAATCCTTTATTATATTTTCAAATCAATTTATGTGAGTAGTGAGTGACTTGATAAAAAATTTTGCACGTCTGCACGCAGACTGAATACACGTACTGTAACATAAACTTAAGATCTTTTAACTGTTGTGTTCATGCAAATAAACCTTTTGACTTTGACTTTGACTTTGACTAATGATTTAAATAAAGGTTTACAGGAATCACGAGGTGAGCTGCCACACATAGCTCGAACACATTTTTTCTGTACCATAAATAGTTTATTAGAGTCTTCAGAATTTCCCCAAATTATGAGTCCTTAATTAAGTAAAGAAGAAACATAACCGTGATATGCTGTAAGGGTGCTGGACATTGCCGAGATGTGACGCAACCTGTTTATAACATAAACATAACGGTTAAGCTTGTCTCTAATTTCATCTATATGTTTCTTCCAATTACAGTTATCGTCTGTTACAACACCTAAGAATTTTGTTTGTGTTACTTCCAGTATGTTTTGTCCCATATAGTTAACATCAAAATTTAATTTATTTTGTTTATATGTACAGTCGGCAGCACATGTCGCCAAGGGGCGCCCCTTGGCGACGCCCTTGGCCTTGCTGCCGTCTGTACCAAATTGAATAAGATTTCTTTAAATTAACTGCTAAACTATTTTCATACAGCCAAGGAATAATCGAATTCACTGTGTTATTAATGTCCAACTTATAAGATAGCAGATTTTTACTATAGGGTATGACAACTGAAACAGCATCGGAAAACAGAATACATTTGTTTTGTGACCGCAGGGATGTCATTTATGTAGAGCAGAAATAGTAACGGGCCAAGTACATTTCCCTGTACTCCGACTGCATTATATTTAATTGTGACTGGTTAGATACTACGCAAGATTCTATGTCGAAACTTTCTGTTTCCACTGCTTGTTGTCTATTTTGTAAAAGGACTCGATCCAATCAAGTGCTAATAATCATTTAATTTTGAGAGTAATAGGTCATGCGCCACGAAATCAAAAGCGCGAGTCATATCAAAAAATACAGTAACTAATGTTATTTTTGCGTTTATTTTCTCAGATATTTCCCGTACTATACATTTTTTTTGATTTTTGAGATTAACAGTTGCAATAGGATCCATATTACACATTACCTACCTGTATCCATTTCTCCATTGAAAATTATCGATAAGTGACCACGCAGCGTACGCTCTGATGTTACAACCCTCGTCCAAGGCATCCAGAAGAGCTGTCAAATAGTTTCTATAGAAGCTGATGCGGTCGTCGTCCAATAGTCCACCGGCTGTCGACCAGCCGTTTTCAATTACGAATACTGGCGGATTGTTGTATATGTCCTTGATTTCCATTAGCAGTTTGTGAAAGCCCCAGGGTACTTCCTGCAAAGTTAACATTTGCTTTGTGTATCATACCAGATAATTATTTTATTAAGGACGAAGAACGTCAAAGATGCAGATAATCCCTGTGATGAAAAATGGTGACAGGTGATCATCGTCACCAGCAGGTCCATTGAATATTGTTAGTCACACCTATTGTCTAGCCAAAATTAAGCATGACAGAGTTTTGTTAATCCCTGTGAACACTTGGTCTGACTGGTAAATTATTTATCTTATTGGTACTAGATAACGGAGAACTAAAGACAATATTGAGATAAATATTGGAAATATCCTATTGGATCTATTTGAGATAAAGAAGCACTTTCATCATAATTGCTTTCTTTTCTCCTAATAATTATTTATTGACCCAACCACCGGTTGTGTATCTTTAGTAAATATTTTATATTAATACCTGATTTTGTTTATATAGTAAGTATTTATATGTGATAGTTATATTAGCATATGTGTATTTATGTATGTACATATTATGCATTGATATTTAGGTACAATTAATTATCGTCTAGGGGTGGGCCGGTGAAAATACTTCGGCAGACCATATAAGCTACCCCCGCGAAAGGCAGTGGAGTTACCGGGGAGCTTTAGTGGGTATTCTTAGTGCAGTTTTGATCTGGCACTGTGCGACCCCGCAATATCTCTCCCCAACTCTCTCTAGTCTATGACCCCCACATATGCCTGTGGCATAGCCAGCGACGGATAGGTCCGTAAGCTGATTCCTCCCCGAAAAAAAATATTTTAGGAATAATAGATTTTTTTTTAAATAAACACATGCACGAGGAGCTCGGTGGCGTATGAGGAGCTCGGTGGCGTATGAGGAGCTCGGTGGCGTATGAGGAGCTCGGTGGCGTATTGGTTTGAGCGCTCTGGTTTCGAATACGAAAACAAAGCAACTTTCGCCATGGTCGACCCTGGGATGGGTCAACCAAAATTTATAATCTCGAGCTCCTCCGTGCTTCGGAAGGCACGTTAAGCCGTTGGTCCCGGTTGTTACTACAACCGCTTTAACCCACCAACCCGCATTGGGCCAGCGTGGTGGTGTTATGGCCCAAACTCTTCATGTGTTTCTTCCATGTAGGAAGGCCTGTGCCCAGCAGTGGGACGTTTATAGGCTGGTGATGATGATGATGATGACACATGCACCAGTTGGGGGTCACTTCTGATTGGACATTAATACCAACACATTCATGACTGGTTGGCTGGAAGACATCTTTAATAGAGAGAAGTCCGTCGCATCTTCTGTTCTGTACACGGAGTACTTAACCAGGTTCTGTACATGTATATTAAAAATAAATAAACTGATATTTGTTTATAAAAACTTCCGTGACTCTTGAGTCAGCCAATGATCTGTCCCTATCGGGACTTGAACTAGACCGGACGACCGTCATTATCTAGATATACCTACCTGTAGCCAATCAGACTGCGCTTGGGGCCATGATGGATCTTTGAACATAATTGCACCCATATCATCCTTATACGAAGGCACCTCGTACAGTCCCTCCAAAGAAGCGTTTCGATACGTCAACTTGGTCGAGTAAGTGTTCACCCCGAAGAAATCCGAAGATCCTGTGATGAGAGTCACTTCAGTTGCCGAGAGCTCTGGGAGACGGGATTCGGGGAAGCCTTGTTCTGCACTCTTGGCTGCTATGTTCCGTTTTAATTCTTTAGGATAATCGCCTTGCTTTGTGAATATTGGGTGGGCATATTGACCCCACTAATGAAGATAAGCAGAAGATAGTTAAGGATTAAAAGTTGTATGATTAGGTAGTAGTTGCTAGTGCCTAACATCATTAATATTCTAATCCTTCAAAAATTAGATTTTTTACAACTCCAAATGCAGTTTAAAATGCAGTGTACTCTTTGCAGTGTGGGTCAGTTAACCCACAGTAAAAGAGTACAAGCTGACAAAAACATACAAGTTTTGATATTTAATTTAATAGTCAATAAAATGATTATAGCTACGCCATATTTTTGTCAGCAAGTGTAGGTGCAGGTAGGTGCACTTGCTGACAAAAATAAGGTGGTTCAGGTTGTCAGTTCACTTTCAGTCACAAGATTTCTTTAGTAAGTAGGTATACACAGATATTATTAAAAAGAGGCACTAACATCAAATCGTCTCGCATCCACAGCCGCTTGATGATCGTCGATCGTGTCAGAAGCCGGCTCATACCAAGTGCAGCTGAAACATATCCCTATGGTACCATTATGCAGCTTTCTATAATGCTCATCGTACAAACGGTATACTTTAGCATGTGCCAGTAATACATTCTTACCGCACTGATACACCGCGATTCCACTAACATTCAGGAAATCCGTTTTCAAGTCGATGCCATAACCGTTGCAGATTTGTTTAGGCTCATTGATTGTAATCCAATAACGGACTCTGTCACCAAGTCTGTCGAATAGAACCTTTGCGTAGTCCACAAACCAATCGATTATAAGAGGGTTTACCCAGCCTCCTAACTTCTGCAAGTTGTGAGGCAGATCCCAATGGTAAATTGTAACGAAGGGTGTGATATTCTTCTGGAGCATTTCGTTTATAAGATTGTTATAGTAGTCGATGCCGGCTTGGTTGATTCTATCAGCGAAGCCGTTAGGAAGGATTCTAGGCCAGGAAACAGAGAATCTGTAAAAGTCTAATCCCAGTTCTTGCATAATTTCCACGTCTCTTTTGTATAAGTGGTAGGAATCAGCTGCAATGTCACCTGTGCTGCCATCTTTTATCGGGGATGGCTGCGTGTGAGTGGCAATGTCCCATATTGACAGACCTTTTCCTGTAGACATAGTTGATTTATTTAATTTAATTATTTATTGTCACACAAAACAGAGCTACAACAAATTAGTAAGTAGTTAGTTGAAATAATAGTAAGCCGAGCAGATAACTAATTAAAATATACTTACAGTTATTTTAAATATTTAGTTTAATTATTGATAAATAAGACTTAACTATTTCATAAAGGTAATTAAATTAAAAATAATCTATTCAAATTTAATTCAATTTCGTGTAGGTACTTAGGTAATTCAAACTAAGATATTTACAATAGCCTAGTAATAAGTGTGGGTTGCGCAGTTTTATCATCAGTATCATCATACAATGGGAATCATGCGCGTTCACAACCAAAAATCTCGCCGTTCCTTCCTCTTCCCTCTCTTCAGGGCACCACTCTTTCGGCACAGGGCTCCTTACACCTGCTCGGCATGGAGATATGTTGTGATCTGAATTCTAGGAACTACATCGAAACCGTGATCAAAACAGCCTCACGGAAGCTCGGTGTCCTGAACAAGGTGCGTCGATTTTTCACGCCTGACCAATTATGCCTGCTTTACAAAACTCAGGTCCGGTCTTGCGTTAAATATTGCTCGCACTTGTGGGATGGCTCCGCTAAGTACCTACTCGATGCCCTGGACAGATTGCAGCGTCGTGCTGTCCGTATCGTTGGCGATGTAGAGGTCACGAACAACCTCGAGCCTCTGCAATTGCGGCGAGACATTGCGTCGCTTAGCGCCTTCTATCGGCTATATCACGGAGAATGCTCTGAAGAGCTTTTTGACCTTATCCCACCTTCTCCCTTCCTACTCAGGACCACGCGTGCTGGTCTTCGGAGTCATCAATTTACCGTCTCCACCTCAACATCACGCACAAAGAAATTTAGTACCTCGTTTCTTTGTCGTACTTCCACAACTTGGAATTCTTTGCCAGCACATGTGTTCCCTCCTTCCTATAACATGGGGTCCTTCAAAAGAGGCGTGAAAAAGCATTTTTCAGGCCGGCAAGGTGGAGGCGGCTAGAGCAGTGTCTAAACTGCACTAGCTGTCTTCGCATATGGACTTTTCTTACCGCTTCACATCAGGTGGTGTTGAGTCATTTGTCGTGCTTTGTATAAAAAAAAAAAAAAAACATTATTGGCGTTTAGTTCACAAAACCAACAACGGACATCACTCTACATAACGGTTTCTCAGAGAGGTCTGAGGGCCTAGATAAGGTGCCATTTGACAGTCACTATTGCGTGGATTTGACATTTGCGATGGAAAAATATCGAAAGACTTTTGATGGCTCATGTCAAATCCCATACATTTTCCACTTGGCGATAGCAACTATCGAAAGCCATCTAGTGTAGGCCGTCTGGTATCGCATTACTGCAATCTATCAGTTATAAATATAGGTTTTTCTTTTTTTTTATATTTGTTGCCTCAGAACTTTTGACTGGGTGAACCGATATTGATGATTCTTTTTTTGTTCGATGCGGAATAGTTCCCATTTGGTTGCATAAAAATGTTTTCAAAATCCATTAGGTAGTTTGGTTTTTAAATCAAAAAAACTGTAAAAATTAAGTCGTCTGCCTTTTTTTTTATACAACTAGATGACAAACAAGCTGACGGCCCACCTGGTGGTAAGCGGTTACCGCCGCCTATGGACACCTGCAATAACAAGGAAAAACACTTGATATTGCAGGTGCGTTGTCATCCTGAGGCCTAAGATGAAATGCCATTCATGTCCATTGCCGTATGCGAAATTGCAGATTTTTGCTTTCCTATGAATTTTTAGTGAAATGATACGATAGTAGAAAACAATATAAGCTCACGGTCACCCATCTAGCTTTGACCATCAAAAGTGATCACTAAAAATTGGAGTTGGTGCTAAGTTGTTTCCAGAAACCATAGATAGTGAAGCACCGACTCCAAAAATATGTTCCAAGGGGATAAGTTCCTACTTAAATTTAATTATTTTATCCTTTTCAGTTTTTTGGAGTCGGTTTTATTTTTTGTTTAATTTTTTTTTACCGCTTCACATCAGGTGGTGTCGAGTCATTTGTCGTGCTTTACATAAAAAGTCTAGTTTAATCTGGACGTTTTTGATGAAATTATCACATTTGAAATGTTTGATGTTGCACGTTTATTCTGCCTATCTATTTGTGATTGTTACAATGAAATTAATGTAGATTCCGTAAAATGTAAACAGTGCGGTAAAATCTTTTCACGCAAAGTAGGCAGCAATACTTCTCTGAAACTTCAACATAAATCAAAACACATTGTTGAAGAAGAACTGTTGTCACTGAAAAAGATACTCAATTTTCTACTATCCGTAACCGAAATTATCCGAAACAAGCGGATTATCCGAAATAATTTCTTATCCGTAACCGTATCCGAAACCGGTAAAATATTATTCCTATATCCGTTTCCGTATCCAGATCCGATATTTCATATCCATAATCCCTGGCCTGGTGTCAACTTCAATCGCCTTTACTGCTTAATTTATCATCGTAAAAATTAAAAAAAAAAAAAATACGTATCTATCACCTTTTCGAAGTGAAATTATATATATATATATATGTATATAATATTATTAGAAAAGTTCAAAAAACACATTAAAATTAACGTTTTTCAAAAAGTATGCATTTTAAATCAGTTAAACTTTCTGAGCATATGAATAACACTAAAATAAAATATTGTAGTCGGAAATTGATGCATTTTAATTCTGGTGGTCGTGAAGTTATTTTTACTTATTATTTAAATTAATTTTTCCGTTCTTTTAAGTTGAATGCACCGATTCGTGCACTCACTCACAAAAAAAGTTTTCTTTCGTCCACTAATCTCTCTTTACATTGCACCTAGGATATTTCTAAAAAAAACGAAACTCTTAGTTTTTTGATAAGCTACAGTTATGTTCCTCAAACTTTTTTCATTAGACGCATAACTTTTAAGTTATTCCTAAAAAAACGAGAAAACGTGTTATTATTTAATGAAAATGGCGAGTTTTCAATCACGAATTACTTAAAAAGTATAGAGTTTTCGATAAAACTTCATACATCATTTTTTTCTTAATAGAGAACCTAAGTTCTCTATCGACTGCCATGCGATCGTTATTTTGGCCTAAAAAACCACCCCTAGGGTAAAAGCGCAAGTTGCCACCATGTTACTTTTGATATTTGAGGCATACACGAACTTTTCCCAAATTTTCACGCAAATCGATGACGGTTGAAAGATTTCGGAAGCAATAGCCTTCATTGACTAGAGTGACTGAGAGACTGTAGTACCAACAGATGGCGTTGACAAGAGTTATTTGCCGAGCTTTGAATAGAATAAAAGGTGGAGGAGTTTGTGCATCCGAGTAGGATGCACAAAACTCAAGTGGGTAATACAACTATTAAATCATTATATCAGCCTATGATGTCCACTGCTGAACGAAGACCTCCTCCATCGATTTCCAAATGGAATTGTTCTGCACAGCCTGCATTCGACGGAGCCCGACCAGCCCCCTTATTCTCAACTGTCGGAATGTATTCGAATTTCGGAAACTCTATACCTGTCACTTTTTATCGCGGTGCGTCAAAACGAGACGGCATGTGACTTTTCGAATCGAATCCGTGATCCGACAATTGAGAAATAAGGGGGCAGGTCCTACTTTGCGTTATCGTGGGCGGTACGTGCTAGAAATTGCTCCTGGCCGTGTGTTCTTCGTGCTATAATATGTGCCAACTGTTACTTCTACTTGCTAATTCTATAAACTATGCCCCTCTATTCGCCGTAGTTCGGTTGTTAGTCCGGTTTACCGAACTACTGCTACTTTTCAGTAACTTATGTAGAAAACGAAAGAAGTTATTGTTACATACTTTCCTTAAAATTATTTTAAAAAATATATAGTTTAAAATAAATATAATACAAAATTAAAAAATTTAAGTAACCCCCGGCGTCATTATCTATTTAACACCATCTCATTGAGACTATTCATAAGAGCCCAAACAAGCAATATCTGCTGTAAGATTCTGAAGAATTAAGCACTTCGCAGACTTTTTGATGGTATAGTATCAGCTCAAGGATAGTATGTCATGAGAATGTCACCGAAGTGACAGGACACCAAATTTTAAATCAATCAGATCCGTAAAAGTTAGTAAAACCCTATTATCATGTAGAAAATGCGCTGATAGTCATGAAACGCCTGAACTGATCTTCATAAATTATAGCTAAGAACCATCGTAGTCACATCAGCTTTCAAACAAAAAAAACCGAATCAAAATCGGTCCATTCGTTTAGGCGCTACGATGCCACAAACAGACACACAGATACACAGACAGACACGTCAAACTTATAACACCCCTCTTTTTTCGTCGGGGTTTAAAAACTAAACAAACACGCTTTAATGGCAAATCGAACTAAAAATCAGAAAATAAATTTTAATTTATATTTTATTCAACGGTTATAAAAAGTATCCTAACTCATCAATATGTTTCAATAATTTTCAAAAATTCTAAAATAAAAATAAAGTTATGAAAAGAAAATCAATTTCATTGTAAAAAAGCGTGGGGTGCTCGATATCGGTTGTTGTAAATATATAATTAGTAGTTATTTGTAAACATAGAGTTAATATAGAAATATGATATAAAAAGCTACCTAAACTTATTATTTAGATGCAAACTTGTGACAGATGCTAATCTTAAAATATCACCTGGTATTTTTTTTTCTTTTTCTAAATATTTTTTTGTATTACTCGAAACTATTCCGGCATATTCTTCTTGACCCTGATTTTCTAAATAATTATTTTATTGATAGCGTGCCACGCGGACAGTGTGATGATAATCTGCGTCAAGAAATTGAGTCTCATAAACATTCCGATCTGGAATTTAATTTTGAGCCCGTAAGTGAATCTACAATAGAAAATATACTTTCTAGGTTTTCTTCTACAAATTCATGTGGTGATGATGGTATTTCATTGGCTATGTTAAAACTAACACCACCATATTCGTTAGAGGCCTTAGTATGTATAATAAATAAATCTTCATTGAGCGGCTTAATATTACGGATGACATTCTTTCTGAGTCAGATGTAGGTAGAGGGACACTTCTTGTGTTATTGGACTTTAGTCGTCCTTTTGATTGTGTGCATATACCTACCTTGGTAGCTAAATTAAAATACTATGGGCTTACTGACCCCGCTTGTGCTTGGTTCAAGTCTTACCTCCTGGGGCGTAGTCAAAAAGTAAAATGTATAGATACTGAGGGTAATATCAAAGTATCAAGTCCGCTCTTTCTCGGGAGGGGTATTATTCAGGGATCCATTCTTGGACCGACTTTGTTTTCAATTTATACGGCAGACATCATCAATGTCATCAAATATGCTAGTATTCATTTGTATGCAGATGATAGTCAACTGTATATTCATACACTACCATCTAGGGAGAATGTGAATGATCTGAAATCTGTGGCGGAGTGGTCAACTAGGCACGGTCTTGTGCTAAATCCCAATAAGAGTGTTACTATAACACTCGGTACTAAGCATCAGGTTAAAATGATAAATGCATGCAAGCCTTCTATCCAAGTGTGTAATACTGCTGTACCTTACGAGGCTTGTGTACTAGGTAGGTATCTAGGATTGTTAATGGACGAAAATTTAAAATTTGAGAAACATGTTCAGTCTAAAATAGGAAAAAGTTATGGCTCCTTAAAAAACCTTTATAGACTCCGTCCATTTCTAAGAAAAGAAGTGAGACTTTTGTTATGTAACTGTTTGGTATTGTCTCATATTAACTATTGTGATATTGTTTATCAACCATGTCTGTTTAAAAAAACTACCAGTAGTGTGCAGCGAGTGCAGAATGCGTGCATGCGATTCTGTTTCGGCATTCCACGGAGGGATCATATTACACCCTATCGGGTCAAAAATAATATATTGAATATGGGTGATGCTGTTACTTTGAAGTATGCCTGCTTCTTGCATTCGCTGCATCGCAACAAGGTACCTATTTATTTATATCATAAAATTAATGTCACGAAGGAGAGCTTGCAGTCCCTCAGAGACAGGCTCTGCAAGCTTTCTTTTCCTGTGTCTAAACTTGCTAACACCAGGGGTGGTTTTAAGTATGCAGCAGCCAAAATATGGAACGACTTACCACCACCTGTTCGTCCAGCCCTTTCGGTATCATTACCAACTTTTAGACAAAAATGTCGTCAATGGCTGCTTCATAAACAATCCCTGGCATCAGCGATTATTTATAATTTATAACTTGTAAACTTTGTGTCTGCATTGCTAGTCTTGTGTTTCACCGGGCACACTTATTTGCTTAAATTGAAATTGTTAAAATCGGCTATGGCAGAATAACAGAGGCAACGGGATTCCTCCTGCAGCCACTGAGTCATAGACCCTTTTGTCTTAAATTTATTTAGGTCTATCTTGTCTGTAACTATTTATTATGTTTTTTGAGACAAATAAACTATATTTTATTTTATTTTTATTTATTCATAGTAAGTAAGACCCTACCGTCATCATTCCAGCCTCCTTCAATCTGATAGGCGGCTGTAGATGCACCGAACTGGAAACCTTCAGGGAAACTTCGTACAGTCCTTTTGCACCATATGACGTCATAACAGAGCAAAAATGAACTGGAACGGACACAAAAGAAAGGCATCAATATACGCATAGAAAGATGATCGCTAAGGATGATACACTTGATTAGATAACTTGTACCTATATAAAGTATTAGACTTGTATTAGATAACCTATATCTAAATGAGCTTATGTGTATATTAAAAATCAAATAAAAATGCAGAATTAATAATATTTAAACAAGCTTATTAACACTGTCAATACATTCTGCTTCTGGGATTGATAAGAATGCAAGAACTGTACCGCTCTACTTAAATTTTGAGAAATTCGTTAAAAAAATAATTCAAATCTGTTTATTTCACTATAAGAAAATATATATAACAGTACATAACAACAATAACAACAATATTTACACACTCACACCTATTATCTAGGCCAAAGTAAGTATCATTAAGAGGTTGTAGTATGGATACTAGATATCGGATAAATAATGATAATAATATGTATATAAATATTAGAAATATACTAAATAAACATATAAACATCCATGACTCGTAAACAAATGCTCGTACTCATCATACAAACATTTGTTCCTACCGGGATTCGAACCCGGGACCTCTTGACCGAGTAGCCTGGGGTACAGACCACTCGGCCAGCCGGTCGTCGGTATACATTGATACATTAAAAATATATTCAATCTATGCACCCATTACAAGTATACACAACACTCTTTTATAGAAACTATAGGTTAGCTTGCTTACATCTACTTAAGTAAGTTTATTTTGAAAACTTATTGTTTTTATTTTCATAAATAGATTAAAAAAAGAGAAACTGGAAACTAGGTATGCTACAAAAAAGAGAGAAGAATTTTGTTCAAATTGAAATATTTCAATTTGAAAAAAATAGTTACTAATAGTTATTTGGATCTCTTTAGATCCAAAAAAGGAAATATATAGCTGTTAGCTAAAGGCTGATTTACACTTGCATAAGTACAGTAGCGAGCTAACTTGCGGTCTTGGCGAGTTAAGTTCTTAACATTGTTTGGACGGGAATTTGAACTTAACTCCCCAAGACCGCAAGTTAACTCGCTACTGTACTTATGGAAGTGTAAATCAGCCTTTAGGCCAATAGCTGAGTAAGTACTTTCGTTGCGTACTTACGCAACAGTAGGTACATTTTTTTAATTTTTTTGGGATATTTATTAATTACTAGCTGACACGACACGGTTTTGCCCAGTCCGGGGCAGTGGTCCAACGCCATAAAAAATGTCCAATAAATAAAAAAATAATAGATAGTAGCCGATTCTCAGACCTACTGAATATACATATAAAATTTCATAAAAATCGCTCCAGCCGTTTCGGAGGAGTATGGTCACTAAATTTGTGACACGAGAATTTTATATATTAGATTTATTTATTTATACTAAGACTAACCACCACCAACATATAGGGAAGGATGTACGACCACACTCTTTTACCATAATTATTGTTAAATTTATATAACCTCAAATGTAGCAATAACGTGTAATTTACGCATGTTACTCAACCTGTATCTTTTTTTATTTGACTTAATTTTTCAAAGTTTTCAGATATTACAGCTATATCAATTTTCTTATAAACATTCATGACCTTACAATGTTGGAACAATTTTACATAATAATAACCTTTATACACAAGTAGTAAGATAATTATGTAAAATTGTTCCTTACTTATTTTGGTTTTTAACAATTTCAATCAATCAATGTTGAGAACGTACCTACTGATAAAGCAAACACAATAACTTTTATACCCTCGTCAGCGTGAGACAGCTCCGGCTGATAATTGAGAAATAATTAGGTAAGTAGTTATTTAATTTCCCGAATTACCAGCCCACAGACTGTTAATTAGGTACTGTTACGTAGGTAACAAGTACTTACTTAGTTATTTGCCTTAGCTAACAGCTAAACATTTCCTGTTTGTCAAATAACTATTAGTAACTATTTAGTTCAAATTGAAATAGTTCAATTTGAACAAAATTCTTTTCTCTTTTTTGTAGCATACCTAGTTTCCAGCACCCGTACCACCATCTTTTATCGCGATCCAATTTAGGACATAAACTGAGTAGAATCGTTTAATTTGTACTACGACGCTATCTACGACTATGACAGCGACGCAGTTTAGGAACCAATACTGAACCGAGCGGAATATGAATCGCTTTTATAAAGATGGTGGTAAGGCCCCTGAATCTTTTTAAAAAAAAAACAATTTATGAAAATAAAAATAAAAAGTTTTCAAAATACGTATACTTAAGTAGATGTAAGCTAGCTAACCTGTAGTTTCTATCTGAGAGTGTTGTGTGTACCTGTAATAGGTGCATATAATTGGAATATAGCTTAGGTATAGCTAAGTGTTTTTTTTAAATGTTCAATGTATGTACTGTTGGTGTATATAAATAAAATAGTTACTCATGCACACAATCAATCTGTCAAGCGGCGTTATCCCCCGGAGGGCTGTGACAAATGAAAAATCAATTGTGTCTGGAATTTGATGCTTGACGAGTTAATTAAGTTTATAAACAATTAATAATATTTACCAGAACAAAAGTGTCCGTGCAGGCGCCATGTCTTGTGTGCGTTCGTAAGACGACTAATGTGTAATAATTGGCCAAACCTTACTGCACATCACAACAGGTTTATTCTATACGACATCTTACTAGACTTCGACACCGCCAGCGAGTCGTTTTTGAGCATCGGGGATTATTATTAATTTACCTATCTATTTAAAGGCATGATGATTATAATACTTTGTTAACTGATTAGTAACAGTTTTTAAAAGGTGGGTAATTTTAAATAAAAACACACGAGTCCAGTGTAGCAATCAGCGTGTCTTTCGACACAAAGGCTCCTCCAACCTCAAACGCTATCCAACTTTTTCTGTCCCTGGAAGTTCTCCATAAGAGAGAGCCTGCAAGATTTTTTAAGGCATCCAACCGACCATCTTCTAGGTTGTCTGCCATTTTTTTAAATGTAATAGCGAGGTGTCCATTCTGTAACTATTCGTGGCAATTTCCCTGATTTTCTCAACATATGGCCCACGTATCTCCACGTATTCCAATTGTTATTTATATTATAAAAGGTATCAAATATTTATTATGTAGAACCGATCTCTTTGGAGATCCTTGGGGGAGGTCTATTCCCAGCAGTGGGTGTCTTTCGGCCGAAATGATGAGGAAGTACTGAGTTGAGTTCAAGATTTTTTTATCCAACGTGCAGGTGGGTACAGTTTACACACACACACACACACACACACATTCAGTTTCACAGTTTACATATTTATAATACAGTGGACCCCCGCTAATCCGGCCCCTGACTAATCCGGCACCCCCTGTAATCTGATATGACTATTATTTACTTATTAGCGGTATTAGTATATATTTATGTGTCAGTTTTTTAAAAAAAAATATGTGCATGATTGAGCTGGTTACAAAATTTGTACGCGCCAGTGTTGAGGTTTGTTATTGTTTTGATTTTGATTTTGTTAAATTTACTAAATTTGATATACAAAATGAAGTATGATTTGTACTTCAGAGTGTACCGAAAACCGGAAAACATCATTTTGTGTAACAACAGGTTCCACAAAATACACAAAATGGATGTGGTTTTGTTACACAAAATGGTTGTGGGTTCTTATATGTATTTGGCTACCTGTACAAGACCTGACATAGTCTATGCAGGTTGTAACAATCTAACAACAACAAAAAAAGAATCAAAATTGAATTTGGAACCATAAACAAATCATCCATTCTCGGTACTTTTTGGACTGAATGTATCTAAACAGCGAATTATTATTAGCAAATATTTCAATAATTATTTGCTACAAATGCCCAATATTATCCGGCGGATTTTAAAATTTTATATCTTCGTTAATAGATAGATAAGTAAATCGGCTTTAAAGCACAGTTGTGAGTAGGGTATACCTATAATTATGGCACGCTAGGGAAGTACAAACATAAACACAAGCTAAGTAATAACAATTTTATTAGAAAGCTAAAACGGTCTAAACAATATTAACATTAAAAGAGTAAAACAAATAAAGCAAACTATAACAAACCGTAGGTACTTTTCTTTAGCACAAACTTTTCATTTAGTAAAGACAAGGCATCTTCTCGTGAACATTCTGAAAATAAAATATCGTATTAAACTTGAAGATCAGGCGATTGAAAAACCGACTTTAGAGTTATATCTGTACAAAACATTTTTTACAACGAAGGTCTAACATCAACATCTCAATGTAATACTATTAGTTAGAAACGGGGTAAAGTAAAAGAAAACTATTGTTTTTATTTTTAAAAAATCCGCGTTGCTCACTTTCATGTCATGGGCAGCGTTACAATAATTTTGTTGACATCGTTTTAATTTCTTAAAATTACCAGACTTGATGTTCCTGTGAATTTCAGTAAATTTGTAGCTAAATAGACCTTGTGCCTTGGCAATACATAATTATATTTTGCAACTATTTTTCTGTTGTAATAAACCCGCTGTGGCTCCACAATTCCTTAACACACCGCTTTCCATCTCTACGAGTATCGTGTTGATATCTCTAGTGACGTGCAGTTCCGCAATCATTTGGAGGATAAAGTCTAGCTGGCATCCAAGAAGCTTGGTGTGCTCAATAGAGCGCGGTGGACCGGCGGTATTTCACTTCGGGGCAAAGACTGTTACTGTATAAGTCTCAAGTCAGGCCCCATCTGCCATTTATGGGCGGGAGCACCTAGATACCAGTTTGGACCATTTGACGTGCTCCAAAGACGCGCTATGAGAATTGTCGACAATCCTGAGCTCACAAGCGATATTGAACCTTTAAGCCAGAGAGATTTTGCCTCCTTGTGTGTGTTCTACCGTTTGCATGCCTTCGGACACATTGGTACTCCTTACAAATTGGAACCAAAGTGGTCGCGTACTGTACGGTTTCAGAGAAACTTTCTCCCACGTACGCTCAGATTGTGGAATGAGCTCCCTGCAGAGGTTTTCTGAAATGAGTACAGCATGGGGTTCTTCAAAAAAGGCGTGAAAAGGTTTTACAGGGTCGGCAACGCGCAAGTGATACCCCTAGTGTTGCAAGCGTCCATAGGCTACTGTAACCGCTTACCATCACCTTACTAGTATAAAAAAATCTACATATATTTAATTACCGTTCTATATTTTTCCGAGACTTTCTTCTAAGATCATCTGTTTCAGTCCATTCATATAAAGTGGATTTTCTTCGAGGACTAATCTAGAGAAAATAAATAAATAATTTAGGTGATATAAATTGGTATCTATTGCCTACTACAGGTGCCACGAGTGCTACGAGATACATTTCGTAGCATCGTAGATCGTAGCAGCGTAGATGTAAGTAGTGTCCAAGGTGCTAGCTACGAGCATTAATAGGCTACGATAGGCGTATGCTATTAGGAAGACCGTACGCTTATTTTTTGGCACCATGGTCATCATCATCATCAGCCATTATACGTCCCACTGCTGGGCATAGGCCTTCCTACACGGGGGAAACACATGAGGACGTTGGGGCGAATTTCGCTTGGCCCATTGCGGGATGGTGGGTAAAAGCGGTTGCAGTAACCACTGGGACGGCTTAACGTGCCTCTAAAACACGGAGCCCGAGATAATAAATTTGATTGACCCAGCCCGGGATCGACCATGGCGAAAGTTGCTTTGTTTACGCTCAAAGAACTACGCCAACGAGCTCCTCACGTCAATACGACAATAAATTAAAACCTAGGCTTTATTAGTGCATAGAATCGCCACTTTAAAAATATCTTATTTATTAGATAATTTTATGACATTTCTACGAAATAATGCAGCCAATATCATATTATTTCATACAAATATCATGAAATTATCAAACGAATAAGATGTTTTTGAAAGTGGTAAAGCATTTCTATGCTCTATTAAAGCCCATGATTAAATTTATTGTCGTATTGACGGCACCACCCTGTACGGTCTTACTCATCGTCGATCAGTAAGCCTAGATTAGTTAAAACGCTTTTAAATATAGTGTCTGTTTCACTCATAATCATAACTTATAATTGCGTGAGAGAAATAAAATACGTTTCTATTTCATCAAAGCTTAAAGTAAAATAATAAACCTAGTGTTTTTCAGAAAAAATAAAAAGTGCTTAGTAATAATTTTGCTGTCTAATAATACGTACAAACAAACAACTTTTTACAGACCTGATTCTGTCTTGATAAGAAGGGTATATTTTGTGGTCTAATTACTAAGTATATGTCCCGTAACCCGTAGACTGTGTACAAATTATAAAATACCTGTTTACGTGGCGAATAACATTCTTCAAGTCTCTTCATTTTGTGATCTAAAAAAGAGAAATAATATTACCTAATTTAAACTTTCGTCAACAAGATATGGATAACAACAGACCTCAATCTGAATTACACTAAATACACAGTGAAGAGGACAACTTTCATTTGAACGACAACTGTCAAATAATTTGACATTAGGAAAGTGTAGGTACAGATAAATGTAAGGTTTGGAAAACACGGTTTCTACAATCATACTTGTTGTTCCATTCTTTTCCTATAAGTACATATTGAGACAAAGAGATCTACTATTTTGAATCTTACAACAGTAGGTAAGTTAAGGCGATACCTCGACGGAACTAGCGACACCACTTGATTTATATTAATTGTTGTGAATAAAGAACATAATAAACAAAAACGCCTTAGTGAATGACTAAAGAATGGTATTTGTAATTTTTTGAGATGTGCTCGGTATAAGATATTCCTCTAAATGTAACCTATTTTTTCATTATTGCCGAAAGTGGCCACTTTTAACAATAATAAAAAATTTGGTTACTTATAGGTAGACACTTTATACAAGATACATCTTTAAAAATTACAAATACCGTTCTTTAGCAATTCTCTAAAGCGTTTTTGTTTATTATGTTCTAAAATCACCATAATTAATAACAATCAATTGGTGTCGCTAGTGTGCACGAGGTAGCCCCTTAAACGTAAAAATCATACTCACTTCTCCGAGTATATTGGTGAATTCCGACTGAAGGTTTCTTTTGCATAACAGGGCATTTCTGCTAAAATCACAAAGAATAGTAAAAAAATACAACTGTACCCCCAGCACGAACATTTTAAAATTTCGAATCGCAATCGTATCGTTCACGCACGCCTAAAATTTCAAACTGCTGTTGTTTGACAAAACAAAAGAGAGTTGAGACAAAAGCTAACGTAACTACTCGATTTCGAAATTTAAAAGTGTACGGGCTAGGGATACTAACAGCAACACTCTTAACTGCCCGTTCGAGACGCAACAGACAGAAAGGTAGAAAGAGGTGAAATTACATTGAATTTGTACAAATAATTTCATCTCTTTCCACCTTTCTGTCTGTTGCGTCTCGAACGGGCAGTTATGAGTGTTGCTGTTTGTACATATCTTTTGTTACCGTCTATTCGAAAGTTGTAAAAATAAATATTTTTTCATTTTACCTGGACCATATTGACGGAGAATAAACGCGGAGAGTAATATCTCGAAGAAAACAGTTTGTTAAATCATTTTTAAGGTACAATAATTTAACATAAAATAACTATGTGATGTTAATTTAATTTAATAGCAACACTGAGGAAATATTACTATATAAGTAGTGTCAACTGTCAAAACTCTCTCTGTTCTTCTGATTCAGTGTTAAATTCTGCATAGTACATTTCTATTAAAGTAATAATTATATGAAGCACCATCTTTTATTCTACATGGTGCGTGTGGTCCTTCGGCAAAGTTTCGTCGTGTATTTGCAAGATAAGTGGTCTATTTTCGTCGCAAGTTCGGCCAATAGTTCGATCGAGTGGCGCGCTGGCCGGCAAGTCTTGGTGCAAAATCTATAATTTTTGCATGTGACTATCACCTAAGAAGACACGAGGAAGCATATTCAAGAGAAATACAGTCTATTTGTGAGAAGAATTCCTATTTTCAGAAATATTTTTTCATTATTTGAAGATTGAGGGTGTCTGGAAAAACGGTTACGTACGGATATTATCCGTCGGATAAAGTCGGAGGGTACGTCAGAGAAGAGTGAACGAACGACGTGGTCACGTGACGCTACGTGCAGTTGGTACCCCTGAGCGAAGCTGTCAGCTGTCAACGCATAATATTTTCATTCGCTCACTTCACTCCGTCATTCAGTCAACCAAAGTAAACAAACAACGGCTTCAATTTTCAAAATAACATTTAAAGTGTTGTCCACGGCAATCAATAGCGGTAATAAATATTATACGTAGCTGGTGCGTGTGAAAAAGCTAAATACAGTGCGGTTTGTATCTGTAATATCAGTGCGGTTTTGTGCCTATCAAGCAACGCAACCATGGCGGAAGAACATACCTTAAAAACCTTACGACTACAGCGGGGACAGCTTAAAGGTACGGTAACTCGTATTGAAAATTTCATCAACGACCCAGTTAGTGTAGCTTCTGCTACTACAGAGTCCTTTCAAGCGCGTAAAGAAAAATTAGTGTCAACATTAAAAGAATATGAGAAGGTTCAATTAGACATTTTGTCTTTAGATGCAAAGGACTCTGAAGATGTTGCTGTGTTAGAGGATAAATATTTTGCTATCATATCTAAAATCAACGAATGTTTGAAAAGCTTAAACACATCTGAAATTGCTCAATGTACTAGTGTATCTTCATCAAAATTACCAAACATTGAGTTACCTGTTTTTAGTGGCCATGATTTTACCAAATACTTGCCATTTATGGATCTATTTACAGCTGTGATACACAACAACAAAGCTCTTTCAGATGTGCAGAAGCTATTCTATCTACGTAAATATTTAAGTGATGAAGCCTTGAATGAAATTGTTAATTTACCTCTTGTTAATGAGTCATATCGAGAGGCATTAGATTTACTTAAAAAACGCTATAATAACAAAGCTAGGTTAATTATAAACCACATAAATGTTATCTTGGACCTGCCATCCATGCAGAAGAGCACTGCGGCCTCTATAAGGTCTTTTGTGTCCAATACAAAGCAGCAGCTATATGCTTTAAAAAATTTAAATCAGCCCATAAAGGAGTGGGATATGTTATTATTGTCTATATTATTAAGAAAATTAGACCCTTTCTCTAATAGAGCCTATCAACTTGACAGAGATGGGGATGTGTTACCAACGGTGGAGGATTTGCTGCTGTTCCTCGAAAAGCGTGCTATGGCGCTTGAGGACAGTGGCATCTATGAAGGTGCCTTAAATAGGAAGAATAAGGTAACCAATTTTGCCATCACAGACAATACACTTACTTGTAAATATTGCAAAAATTCAAGCCATAGGCTGTATGTTTGTCCGTCTTTTAAAACAGCTTCAATAGAAGCTCGTATAAATTTTGTGACAACTAATAAATTATGTTCTTTGTGTTTAAACACCCATAGTGGTAAATGCAAATTCAATTTTAACTGCCGCACTTGTAAAGGCAGACATAATACTCTTCTTCATAAGGAGAAACAAAGCACTGAAGCGGAGCAGGCTGTTGCATTACACTCTAGTGTGTCCAACCATGTACTACTGCCCACCATAAAGGTAAAATTATTTAATGTTGCTGGTCATGAAGTTTATGTACGAGCATTGCTCGATTCAGGCAGCCAAGTTTCATTTGTCACTAAGTCCTTGGTTCAAAACTTGGGCTTAAAATGTATTAAACAAAGTGCTAATATTGTTGGCATAACAAATAAGAATACAAAAATCAATGATTTTGTAAATGTAATGTTACACTCTCCAGTGTCAAATATTGAAATTAGTGCAATGTGTCACGTGGTAGATGCTATAACTACTCAGTTGCCACAGCATTATATTGATGTATCAAAGTTAAATTTACCTAATGACATAATTCTGTCAGATGATCATTTTAATATACCAGGCCATATTTCTTTGCTTTTGGGTGCTGATATATATTTTAATATTATATTGAATGGCCATTTCAAATTAGACAATGGACCTGTATTACAAAAAACTTTATTTGGTTATGTAGTTGGTGGCAATTTATCCAGCCTATGTACTAATCAAACATTTGTATCAAACTTAGCAATAAGTGATTCTAAAAAATTAGAAAATGTCATGGAGCAATTTTGGCTCACTGAAAAGGTTCCAGAAAATGCTGCATCTGGTAGCTTATCTAGCTCAAAAGAGCTACAGAAAGCTGAAGCTTCTTTTAAGAAGTCTGTCAGTATTAAAAATAATATTTTTCAGGTAGATATACCACTTGTCTGTGATTTTAAGCAGTTACAGCTTGGGGACTCCTTTTCAGTAGCCCTTCAACGATTTTTGTCATTAGAAAATAAATTTAAAAGAAATCCCATGTACTTACAAAAATATAAACAGTTTATTGAGGAATACATCTCTTTGGGACATGCAAAAATAGTAGACATCAGTAAATATAATATTAATAGTGGAAATGTTTACTTTCTAGCTCATCATGCTGTGATCAATGAGGATAGCAAAACAACCAAACTGCGTGTGGTGTTTGATGGCAGTATGAAATCAAAGAGTGGGGTCTCCCTTAATGACGTCATGTTGAATGGACCGGTAGTACAGAGTGAGCTTTTCGATATCCTGCTGCTTTTCCGTACGTACCTCTATACATTAGTTTGTGACATTACCAAGATGTTCCGCTGTGTGATGGTCAATCCAGAGCATACCTGTCTTCAAAACATTCTTTGGAGAGATGACCCTAAAAAGCCTATCAGTTGTTTACAGTTGCAAACAGTAACATATGGGATGAAAGCCTCTACCTTTTTGGCTACTCGTTGCCTAGTAGAGTTAGCGCATAGGTATAAAGAAAAGTATCCATTAGCAGCACAGGCAATGTTATCTAATACCTATATCGATGACATCCTGTGGGGTTGTGACAATAAAGAGTCTTTCCATGACATAAAAAACCAAATTATAGAGCTTCTCAAGTTAGGTAATTTTAATCTACATAAATGGTGTTCCAATATTAGCAATGCACTTGATGATATTCCCAATGAGCATAAATATTTTAACGAAAATATAGAAATAAATAAGAATGATACTATTAAGACATTGGGCTTGAAATGTGATATTATTAATGATAATTTTAAATTTGAATGTCCTCCTAATGATCATGAGAAGATGCACACCAAGAGGCAAATATTAAGCTTTGTCGGCAAGATGTTTGATCCTCTGGGTCTCATAGGGCCCATTGTGGTAATTGCAAAATTACACATGCAAGAGCTATGGTCAATGAAGGTAGACTGGGACACTACATTGCCTCAAAAATATTTAGAGAATTGGCGTAAGTTTTTAGGCCAACTGAAGGTTATGGGTACGCTTACAACACCACGCTGTGTAAATTCTCATTGCATGTCGGCAGTAGAACTGGTGGGATATGCAGATGCATCACAGAAGGCGTTTGGTTGTACATTGTATCTGAGAATTTTCAATAATGATGGTTCAGTTACCGTTAACTTATTATGTTCCAAGTCGCGCCTAGCTCCATTAAATAAATTATTAACCATACCCAAATTGGAGCTTAACAGTGCTTTGTTGCTTGCTCAGATGGCACATGGAGTCAACAAGGTACTGTCTTCCAGATTTAAATTTAAAGTAGCTTTATACAGTGACTCACAAATTGTGTTGGCATGGATCAAATCTTATAATAATATAAAATCGAATCCATATGTCTCAAATAGAGTCAAACAAATACATAATTTAACTCAAAATTTTAATTGGTATTATGTCAGAACAGCAAGTAATCCTGCTGATCTTTTATCTCGTGGGGTTGCTCCCCAAAAACTTCAGTCGAATTTATTGTGGTGGCATGGTCCGCCAGAGCTATTAGGAAGTGATTTTCGTCATTTACATGTTGAGCTTAATCTGCCCATCCCGTCTCCTGTGCCGGTGGTTGTTGTTACAAACACATGTGTTATGGACCAATCTTATTTCTTTGACCTTATTGAAAAGTTTTCTAATTTGAATAAATTGCAAAGGATTGTAGCCTATTTATTACGATTTAAGAACAATAGCTTATCAATAAATAATAAAAATCTGGGCAACCTAGCTCCTAAAGAGTTGCAAAAATCCCTAATGACTATTATAAAGTGTATTCAAAATAAATATTTTTCAAACGATATAGAGTCTTTAATAAATGATAAATGTATAAAATCTAGCATAACATGTCTTCATCCATTCTTAGATAAAGAAGGCATTCTACGTGTTGGTGGCCGCTTACAAAATGCAGAAAATATTTCTTACAGTAAAATGCATCCAATCATAATACCTAAATCATGTCACTTCACAGGGTTATTAATAGAGCAGGAGCATTTGCGTCTACTCCATGCTGGACCCAAACTGTTATTAAGCTCTCTCTCTCAAAGATACTGGCTTATCAGTGGTAATAGAGAGGTCAAAAAGGTAGTTCACAAGTGTATGCAGTGTGTACGTTTGAAGGCTGCAGTGGCTAAGCAGCTGATGGGCTCTTTACCAAAAGAGAGGTTATCAATGACCAGGCCTTTCCAGGTCGTTGGTATAGATTTCTGCGGTCCATTTAATATGAAGTCTGCGAGGATAAGGCGCCCGCTCGTGACAAAGTGCTACATCGCGCTATTTGTTTGTTTTGCTGTGAAGGCAGTACATGTTGAGTTGGTCACGGATCTGACTACTGAGTCGTTTTTGGCATGTCTCAAAAGATTTATATCAAGGCGTGGTATGCCATCGCAGATCTATTGTGACAATGCGAAAACATTTAAAGGTGCATTTAATGTATTAAAAGAGTTATATGATTTGTTTAACAAAAAGAGTCACAGAGACTGTAAAGAAAACTATTGTTCAAATAATTCAATGAAATTTAATTTTATTCCAAGTTATTCTCCAGAATTTGGCGGCTTGTGGGAGGCAGGTGTCAAGAGCCTTAAGTATCACCTTAAAAGAGTAGTTGGCAACCTGTGTTTAACATTTGAAGGCCTATATACTGTAATAACAGAAATAGAAGCAGTACTTAACTCTAGGCCTCTGCTACCTGTGAGCTCAGATATTTCAGATCTTAATTACTTGTCGCCTGGTCATTTTTTGATAGGTAGTTCATTGACCTCCTATCCAGAATTAGATCTTTCAACAATTCCCATGAATAGATTAAAATTTTGGAATATGTGTTCAAAATTAAAGCAAGATTTCTGGAAGGCTTGGTCAAGGGACTATCTTGCTCAGTTACAGAGTAGACCAAAATGGCACCAGTCAAGCCCTAATATAAATATAGGTGACTTGGTGATTGTTAAACAAGAAAACATGCCCCCTTTGTCGTGGCCTATGGCCAGAATTATAAAAACATATCCAGGTCCTGACGGTAAAGTCAGGGTAGCCGATTTTAAAATGGGTGGCAAAGTTTATACTCGCTCTTATAGGAAATTATGTCCATTACCTGTTTAATTTTTACCAATAATATTAAATTGAATTTTGTGTAATTAATTGTTAAGTAAACCTGGTTATAGTTAGGTAAACCTGGTTCTAGTTAAGTAAACCTTCTTTATATAAGTTACATAGTTATGTAAAATCTCTCGCCCTGGCCTTTCGCCCCGGCCCAACTATGTTAAATCATTTTTAAGGTACAATAATTTAACATAAAATAACTATGTGATGTTAATTTAATTTAATAGCAACACTGAGGAAATATTACTATATAAGTAGTGTCAACTGTCAAAACTCTCTCTGTTCTTCTGATTCAGTGTTAAATTCTGCATAGTACATTTCTATTAAAGTAATAATTATATGAAGCACCATCTTTTATTCTACACAGTTCGTTGTAATATTTTTGTGACTGAAAATTATTTATATATATTTATATCCAAAGTTAAAATTCCCATCAGTTCAAGAGTACCTACTTGGCAAAACTTTACGAAAACTAATTTATGAAATAAGTAGCTTTAAAATTACCTCCAGCAAATATCGCGTAGGTGACATAACATCATCTGCATCTAATAAAGAAAATGGATATTTAGGATTGGTTATTTAACAACAAATTCATGAAGTTCAAAGCGATAAATACCGGTTGGAATTATTTGAGCTTGACTTCTAAATTGTACAAGTTTTGCATCATTTTTGATTGCTCTCTTCTTAGTCAGTCCAGATTTTTTCTCTTTATCTCTATCTTTCGTACCCTTATCAAACATTATCCCTTTGTACAGCCTTCTCTTTTCCACCATCGGACTCCACCAATCTTCAGTAGTGGTACTAACATCGCAGACCCTTGGTCTATCAGTTTCCGTTGCTTGATTAGCTTTTGTGACCACTTTAGTTCTTCTCGACTTTCTTTCCCGTGGGCTTCTGTCTAAATAAGCAAGGCTACAAATGGTGGCATTTGTGCCGATAGACACGTCACTTTTGATTGAGGAACTGAGTATGGACTCGCTACCAGAGCAACTGCTTGATGTGTATTCGTAGGTCTCCCTTTGAAGCTTTTCTGTAATAAATGCAAAAGACACATAATTCTCTGGTCTAGGTTGTCGAGTGCCTATACATATCATTGATTTATTTTACATTGATGTACTTTTGCCCAACATACCGTTTTTGTATTTCAGACTTTCTACTAGATTGACGATTAAAATTTTCATGCGTTTTACTTGTAGGTCGTTTTACTTGCATGTCGTTACCGCCTAAAGACACCTGAAATAACAAGGAAAAATCACTTGATATTTCAGGTGCGACGAAATGCCGTCCATGCCCAGTAGTATTACACTGGCTACCTTTCCCTTCAATCCGAAACACAGCGAACTGTTTCACGGCTAAAATAAGAAAGGCGGTGGTACCTACCCAGACGACCCTACATACGGGCACCTAGTAAAAACCCGTTTTTTTATTTATTTCTATAGTAAAGTGGACGCCAGTGGTAAGGTTCAGAACTTAGGGCTCGTTTTTAAACTGTCAAGCAGCAGCTCTGAAGGTCTTACGCGACGTGAGAAAATAAGAACAGTGGCATACCTGATGATTTTTTTAAAGTTTTGGATGTTGTACTGTTTTCAACTTCAGTAACTGAAAATTAAAAGACAAAAAATCTTAATCCTTAGAATTTGTCGAATCCAAATTTTGAGACTAATCTAACCACATTATAGTATACAGGGTAGTGCGGTCAATACGATATTAGTCCATAGAAATGGTTTGCCACTTTCAAAAATATCGTTTTCATTTGATAATTTCATGAAATTTCTATGAAATAATGCAGCCACTGTTGTACTATTTCATACAAATGTCATAAAATTATCCAATGTATACGATGTTTTTGAAAGTGACAAACCATTTCTATGAATGTTTTAATTTATTGTCGTATTGACGGCACCACCCCGTATATGAGGGATTACGTTAACATCTCGCCAGTGAGTGAGAAAGAATGTCATGATATTCATAGTGTTTAATTACCATCAATACTTATTTATAATTTATGGTGTAAGTAAGTGACATTGACAATATGACAGTCAGTCTGTTTTAAATAAACCCTGAATAATAAGGCGATCTTTTATTACAATTTATATTTTGAGAAAAAGTCCGTAGAATAGAAAAAGAGTTTGTATTACCACTTTTATTTGTAATGCTTTCATGGCTTTTTTTCGAACGCAGTTGTGTTTTCTTTTCTGAATAAGAGAAAAATTAATAAAGCAAACTATTAAAATAGTGGGAATTACTTATACTAATATTATTAATGCGATTGTGAAAGCGTAACTCTGTCTGTTATGCTTTCACTTCTACACGTTTAGATGAAATTTGTAACAGAGATACCTAGATTATACAGGGTCTAAGGGGCGCCCCCTCGCGAAAATGAAGGCAGGTGGCAGTGTTGGTCACCCTAAACACGACTTGTAAAAATTAATTTGAAATCACGAAAAAAAATCTGCTAACTTTACTTAATTTAAGAACGATAAAAGGTATTTGTTATTTTAATAAAATTTAATAAAAAGATTTTTACCTGGCCTTTGATCGCGGAAGAAGGAATATTCATTGTTTTCATAGTCAGCGTTCCATAAACCTTTTACCAATGATATTGAACATTTCAAACTGTCAAATAGTATAATAAATTATAGTAAATTAATGAACAAAAACTGAAAATAACTTTACTGTAATTAAACTTTTTTTCACAGGGTTATCTTAAGTCCTGGGTAGCTCTGAGGGTTAGAGCAGTCACCCGGATTGTGAAAGGTAGCGGTTTCGATCCCCGTCTGAAGACGTGAAATTTTTCTAGCTTAGATATTTTTTGTAAATGAACTTTCCTAAATAACAAGCTAAAAAACATCATTTTTTTGTTTTAATTGTTTTATTCCGTCGGTAATTGCTTACCTAGAAAGTATTCCCTCAGATATATTGCTGAAAAATAAACAAAATTTATAAGGCAGTTTGGGAAAAGTATAAAAGAAAGTTACCTACTTATTATTTTTATTCATTTGTGAAGTACGAGAAGTTTGTGATGTGCGCTGGAATTACATATGGAATACGTAAAATTCGTGCGCATTTTACTGTTTTGTGAATGCCGTAATTACGGTATCAATCCTTCAATGCCCAGACGGCAACTTAAGTTGCCATAACAATGAAAATTTAATTGTGTCTGGTTTATCGGGCTTTGATGGGTGTAAATTTTATTAACACCGATATAGCAAGCCAAGCTAAGATACTCGCATACTAAGAAGCAAAGATTATACTTAGGTACATGTTGTGCAGGATTTATAATTTTTTGTTAAATTGTTATAAAATCCTGCACTAATAGACTCCTTCTTAATGTGAAAGAGGACTTAATTAATGCTGAATTTTCATTAAAACAGAGGATTTTTTAGTATGCTAAATTTATAGTTATTTACCTTTTATAACGCGTTATTGCCTTTCTGAGTTTGTTATGATTTCTTATATAGTATGGTTTCTTTTTAGTACTTGTACTGTAATCGGACCAAGCTGAAAATTAAAATGAAAGAAATGTTTCAGTTTTATATGGAGTCCCGCCTATGATTATGTACAGTGGTTTTTAAGTAAGGGAAATGGAAATAAAACATTATTTTTCAAATATTCTTAATTTTTGATTTTAACATTATTATAAATGTTTGAAAAATTACTTAGTAATTAAAATAGAATAAAACTAGAAAAATTTCACGTCCTGAGGCAGGAATCGAACCTGCGACCTTTCGCTATCCGGGCGACTGCTCTGACCACTGAGCCACCCAGGACTTGGGATATCCCTGTGAAATTCTTCTAGTCTATCTTGTATTTGCGTTTATGAGCTAACGTCCACCCTACAATGTCGAAATATTCTATTTCAACATCCGAAATGAGTATTTTTACAAATACCGACGAAACGGTTAAGTTGGGGCAGTGCTTTCAAATATTCTTAATTTTTGATTTTAACATTATTATAAATGTTTGAAAAATTACTTAGTAATTAAAATAGAATAAAACTAGAAAAATTTCACGTCCTGAGGCAGGAATCGATTCCTGCCTCAGGACGTGAAATTTTTCTAGTTTTATTCTATTTTAATTACTAATTATTTTTCAAATCATTTTCATTAGTTTTTGCTGTTTTCCCTAACAAAATACTTCCTGATGATAAGTGACAGTTTTATAATTATTAATATAATATGGCAACACTATAACGTCAAACATCTAAAATTATACCACTCAAAATACAGAGTGGTGCCGTCATTACGACAATAAATTAAAACATGGGCTATATTAGTTTCCGACTTTCAAAAATATCTTATTCATTTGATAATTTCAGGACATTTCTATGAAATAATGCAGCCAACGTCATATTATTTCATACAAATGTAGATAATGAAATTATCAAATGAATAAGATGTTTTTAAAGGTGGCAAACCATTTCTGTGAACCAATATAGCCCATGTTTTAATTTATTGTCGTATTGACAGCACCAGCCGGATCTGTCTATCAGACTACTGAGTAAATAGCTCCATATTCCTAGACTAAAACGAACGTTTTTCCGAACGTTTTAAAATATGGTCACAGATTATAAAGATTATGTCTTAATATGGCCTCCTATATTGCAGTATTTGGTTTTTTATGGATGCTTGAAAATATTTTTGTACGTTGTTTAAGATAGCCCGCAAATTGATTTTTAGTGGTTTTAATATTTTTTGTAATTTTTTGATGTAATGAACATGTTCATAGCCGAAAATGAAACATCTCATTTTTCGCATGCTTTTGACACGGGCCTAGTTCTGGAGGCACACTCTAAATCTAAATTTAAGTACAGTATATCTCTTTCTCGCAATATGTAATAGGAAAAAGTAGCAAGAATTTGATTAGAGCTGTCAACTAAATTAATATAGATATCAAAGGAACCATAGACAATTTTAGACGGTATGTACAGAGGTGCTCCCTAAATACTGCAATTGATCACGTTCAATAAGGCCGACAATTGAACACACGTTTCCAACTGCCACTGTACCTATAAATCAAGCTCTTATTTCGCTAAAAATCTTACCCCTAAAAGGATCACAATTTTCAAAATCATCAAAATTAAAGCTTGCACTGCTTTGATACTGAAATAAAAAGACATAGTTTAGAAATTAAGTGCATTTACGCGGCACGGCTTTCCATAAAAACTTTCAATATCTGCTAATGCTTCACTAATTTCTATATTTGCTTCACCGAATTCTGTTTTCACCTTAGTTCTAGCATTAATGCTTGTCCTATGTCTCTTCATCCAGTCTTGCTCAGCAAGGTAAGCAGAAATCCTATACTTTCTGGTTTCTTCGTTATCAACTCCGGCACTTCTGCAGTCTGATGTTGAAACTTTACTTTTAACTCCCTTTTTTTTCCTTCGCTTATGATTCTTCTTGTTAGTAGATACATTTATGTCATTTTTCCCACTAGACCTCAACACAAGACTAAACAAAGCTATATTAGTCCTAATATTTTGCCAATAATCAGAAAACAACATCCGTAGTTTTCGAAAACTATAACATGAACTTGTATCTGGTTTTGAATATCTTGCTTCACAAACTTTTTTATGTTTTGGTTTTTTATATTGTTCATTAGTGTAAAATTTGTTAATAAATATTTTGTGATCATGTTCACAGGAGTATGAAGTCGCAGATGCAGCGGGCTCTTTGTTTTTATCGAAAAAGGTATATTTCGTGCCGCACTGTGTATTCTTTATAAAATTAAAATATTTTCTTTTTTTTCTACTTTTCATTTTGCATTTTTTGGTAGAACTAAATCGTTTTTGCAAAAATTTGTGAAATGTTGCTCTGTGATTAATTTTGTCAACATTAATTGAATTTTCAGATACCGTGATACTATAAAAGCTGCATTGAGACGTTCTTTTTACGAACTTTGTAAAAGATGGAAGGGATTTAATACTCTTCTCCGTTGAATGTGATTGTTTATCAACTAGACTTTTATTTCTTAAATTGGACAGATCATTACTCCTTTTTGCATTTAGATGATGTTTTGAATTATCAAGAGTTTGTCTCTTGTCACATCTTTTGTATTTTGTCGGTCTGGATTTTATTGAACATTTATTGTTGAGTTTTATTTGCCGATCATTTTCTTCATATTGATAAGTTTTACAATTGAAGTTTACTTCGCCGTCACCACTATCACAATAAAGACAACATATTAATTTCGTTTGTCTTTTGTTCATTTCTGTATTGAGATCGCGATATTTCCTTCTATGCCTCACTATCGAAGCTCTCTTAATAATAGTCTCTACATTATTCCCAATAATGAAAATATTGTTGAAATTTTGATCAGGTTGATTCCTAGAAGTCATGTTTTTCCTTCTTAATAAAGGCATTGAATCTTTACTGTTTCCTTTGTTTGGTGAAAACAAACTAGTTTTATATTTTCTAGAACTTCTCATTGACGCCGTGTCGTTGTATTCACCAGATTCGCAAATATCGAGGTCCTATAAGAAATAAAATAAATTGTAGGGGCAATGATCCCAATAATTAGCATTATACACTTGAAAGGCGCATTAGACCAAAATATTTGTAACTTCTCGAATTTAATTTTATTCTTACGAAGTAACCAAAAATATAACTCACACAGAAACTTGGTTCTTTCCTGGAAGTTGCATCATCTTCACTATCGCTTTCATCCGATGAACCTCTATGATAGAAAGAAAAAAATTTAAACCCGACTCCAAAAAACTGAAAAGGATAAAATAATTAAACTTTAGTAGGTACTCTTCCCCTAGGAACATATTTTTGGAGTTGGTGCTACACTATATATGGTTTCTGGAAAACACCTTAACACCAACTCCAAAAATATGTTCCTAGGGGATGAGTACCTACTAAAGTTTAATTATTTTATCCTTTTCAGTTTTTTTGGAGTGTTTTAGTTTTTGTTTAATTTTTTTTTTCGCAATTTTTAGTGATAACTTCCAAAGGTCAAAGCTAGATGGGTGACTGTTAGCATAAATTGTTTTCTATTATCGTATCATTTCACTAAAAATTCATAGGAAAGCAAATATCCGAAACTCCGCATACGTAGACGACTTAATTTTTCCATTTTTTTTTATTTAAAAACCAAACTACCCAATGGATTTTCAAAACATTTTTATGGGACCAATCGGGTACTATTCCGCATCGAACAAAAAAAGAATCATCAATATCGGTTCACGAAGACAAAAGTTCTGAGGTAACAAACATAAAAAAACATACAGACGAATTGATAACCTCCTTCTTTTTTTGAAGTCGGTTAATAACGATGCAATTGGAAACTATTTGATAATTAACGTTTCTATTACAATTTGATTGCACATTTTGTAAAATTTTAACTTATAATAATTCAGAAAAAAACGATTATTACAGTTTTATATCTACTTTGTTTCTTACTTTTCCAGGCTGACGTCACTGGAATCTCCATAATCGTCTGGTGATAGACACACAGTGCACAGTTCACCGATATCACTAAAACAACTTGTACAATATATCCCTGGGCAATAAGAGCTTTTGCATCTGAAGTTCAAGAAAATGAAAGATATACTTACTAAGGGTACTGAAAGTTGTAATTTGGAAATGAAAATGAAACAAAAATATTTATGTACATTATGATCAGTGTTATCTTGAAACAGGCCATATTTACCTTATAAGTTGTGTGTCTTCTCTATATTTATAATAATTTGTACCACAAAGTAAACAGTGTGGTTCGTCATATCCCGAACCTAGAAATGATCGGAGCCATTGAAACCTGAAAATAAATGTGAAACAACAATAACCATGTTCTTGTCTTTATCAATTTCTTGAAGGACCAAACTTTGACAAATTATTGTAAAGCTCATCCCACTTTTGACTCTGTTCATAAAATATCTTCGACCTATTTTCCAACTCCTGTAATAGAGAAGAGTATGTAACTAGCTCTGTAGCAGTAACTCGAGAAAGATTTGGTTTACATCGAAATGATTTTTTCCTCGGATTGAGAAAATAAATCAACTTTCATAATAGTAAGCAAAACTTCCATATGAACATAGACAAAACGCGTGCAGCTAAAGTTGGTTTTGTAGTTGTGATTTGCATATTATGCTCAAAATATTTTCATTTTACTAACGGTATCCGATCATTCAACCATCTACGGAATGTGAGTCTTTCCTCAGGTCTGTATTTGTATACACGGTGAAGTTTTCTTCTGGCGAATTTCATAAAACCACCTACAATAGAAAATAGTCATGATTTATTAACCTGTTGTATTGTGGAAGAAACTTATCAGCTTCAAATATTCTTAATTTTAATTTTAACATTATTATAAATGTTTGAAAAATTATTTTACTAATAAAATGTATCTAAACTAGAAAAATTTGTCACATCCCATTTGTCCCCGCCTTAGTAAGTGAAATTTTTCTAGTTTAGATACATTTTTATTGGTTATCAACCTCAGTCAGTATTTCAATGAAATTCGCAGCCAGAATACCTCATATATAGGTCATTTCATAATTCATTTATTCACATAATTTGTCACGTTACTTTGTATATAATATTTGTGGAATATATCTTACCTCTAGTTCTCAAAATATGGTTGTAAAGCCAAACAGCTCTTGCTTTAGCTCGGTCGGGTTGGTAATGACCCATTACAACGTGACGCAACCGAAGACCATAAGGTTCAAATATCGCGAAAAACCAGAGAAGAAAGATTAGAACACCTGCCAGAAAACACAGTATAATCTTGAATATCACTTATCAAAACTATAGAAGACATGGTGCCTACAGATTGTGATCTCTTATATTATGTAACATTTATCTCTTGACCTGTTAAGCAACACATGTCAAATACAATGGATTTTCATTGCCATATGCTCCGAGGGGGTCTAACGCGGCTTAACAAACTAAAATGACGCAAAAAGTAATCATCGACCTGTGAAACCAGCCCCTAAAAATATTAAATGGCGGTATTGGCAGCAACTTACCGATTTGACTGTAGCGTTTAAAATCTGGTGGATTAGGATTCGGAAGACACGTTACTGGAGTAGTCACGGCTGATTCAATCAGAACATTGAGTGATGAAATGATTGCTTTCAGTAAATCAGCCGTTGGTCCTGAACCTGATATATGAGCATGTGTATTCAATGCACCCGCTGAAGAACAGTAAAATATAAATTTAAAACTATTAAGGTAAATAGCAGTACCTAAGGATAATGTAAGCAATAAAATTTTCTCATCAATCTTAAGTAGACACGACAATCTTCATGAAATGATCCTATTGAGCTGATAAACCTTATCAAGAGTGCAAACTAAACTAGCTCTTGTTATTTATAAAACTTAACTAGTTTTATCAAAACTACTAGTATCATAAGAAACAAACATTTGTTTAGTATTACTATTCTAATGTTTGTAGATACTGCGGACGGAAACGAGAAACTCCAATACATGTTCTGTGCGATTGTAGACAACCCTTTCACAAATGAAGCTTTCTTACAAAGAGGATACAATCACTACGTTAGATTTAGTTAATCAACCTAAATGTATTCAAGACCCCTGCTGTTGAGGGTTCTTTTTATGAAAAGGGCCCAAACCAAGGAGATTCGTAGTATGACACTGTTTTGCTTAAATTTTGGCCCCATTTGTGGCGAGATATGTTCAGGTTGTAGTGACAATAGAACGCAATAGTACGAATGCCGGAAACACAATCGATAAAATAATAATTATTTTGAGCAGCACATGAATACTACACTGTCAAAACTTGGTATCAACATATGGTAAATAATGCGTAAGCAGTATCGTTAGAGTTAGAATTACAAGCGTCTATAGTCTATAGGCTTGCCATTAGTCATGATTTATATTACTTCAAAGTTAGATGAAACTAAGAAAAATAGAATTTATATAAATGTAACAAACATTTTTAATTTTACGTAAGCATTACTAACGTTGTATAAGCGATTGTAATCTCCCGTGGTATCGTATTGTCATCAACACCCAATACAAACTATAATCTGCCACCATATGTATCAGCAGCTTAAATGTGGTTATAGTCATAAACACTATCGATCTATTGAGATACGCCTTCTCTGTAGCAACAAGGCGGAATGATGTTGTCTGAAATGATAATCGATAACATAAATCATCCAAATCGATAGCACAAACAAGAACTACAGCAGTTGGTGCAGCTCGTATTGGTAGTATGTCTGGAATAACCTAGCTAGTACCAAATTAAAAGCCCAGCTTTATTTTTGATACACATTTCAACAATAATTAACTTGTTATAGACTAACGGTGATAGCTTTAACGATAGAAATGACTTCTTTTTTGGCATAGTCTAGAGTCAACGCAGATTAGCAGATGTGCGGCGAAGAGATAAATTGCATGCAATCAATCCATGCAAAGCGAAATAAATAATATTCCAAAATTCATATACTTCAATTAAATTAAACGACTAATGAATCGCACCATGCTGCTTGACACAATAATAGTACCTCGCCTCAAGTGTGAGTTTTGCCCATCACATGAAGATACCTAACAACTGCGTTCATCATATAGACTCCATAATAAAAATAATATTCAAGTAGGCAATTACAAACGAGACAACCTGCACTAGAGCCTCAGAAAGCAGCCATATGTGCAATATGTAGAAAAAAACTAAATTTATTTCACATTTTTTATCAAATTAGTCGCTTTACCGCCATTCCGTTAGGTGTCGTCTGCGCTGCAATCTAAGACGTTAGTATTTACAATTAATGCCATTAATTCGTTAAATTACCAAAAAAAATATTTACCGTTACATATTTTGCTCGTTCTCTTCTATTCAGAGGTAAAATAGTTTCCTTACCTTCCCTCAACCTCTTTAAATCTAGTATTCTAATTTCTTTAGTTATATACCGATTATCAAACCGCGACCTTGTTTCAAACATGTGTTGGTAGTTCTTAGCTCTAAAAATGACACGAATATTAGAAAACACTTCTCTCACAGGATAACCAAAGTGCCAGGCGTTTTCCTTCAGCGTCTACATATTTAAAATGGCTAAAAGTAAATTTGCTGCAATTTTTAATTTCTTCTACAACCTACCGAAATATGATGAGCAACAAGAAAAGGCTGGTGACACAAGAGCTCCAGGAAAGCCAAGTAAGTAGCGGATCAGCTCTCTTCCTAATCTCGGTGACGATGCCAGCGGCCACCTGGCTAGCAGTGCGCGTGGTGTTACTGCTGATGGAGTAGGAGTGATGCACGTGCACTTCCATGAAGAGCATATGCTTGATGCGGTCTGAGAAGTTCGCAAGCCCTGTTGAAAAATGATCTTACAGTTAAAAAAAAAAAATGTAAATACTGTCGGCTTCAATACCTTGTGTTGTGAAATATGCGTGCTTGCAACGAATGTTTAAAGACCTCTTCTACTTTTTATGGAATTCGGAGGATTACTCGTGTACAATTATTTAAGCAAATGATAGCAAAATAAGGTGTATTTTCGACAGACGAAAAAAATATCCGAACTGACTGACTCTCGTCTGTGCTGCCTGCCTCTTACAGTTTTAGACGACATTGAAAGTCAATTTTCACAAATTCCAATTGAGGTTGGTGTAACGAACTCAGACCGCTAGCCAAATTAAAAATGAGTCAATATTTTCTTACTTTTCTTGATGACAGGTATTACATTCCCATACACGTGCTCAACCAAAACACACAGTACGCCGTGTTTTATGTTCGAGCAGATTTTCTTCATGTCTTCACCAAAGATACAAAATGTAGATTGATTAGAACTAAATTCTTTTTTGCATCGATGTATACCATCTTGGAACGAATGCATGCATCTAAAGTAAGGATTGCCTAGTTTTTCATTACAGACTGTGGATCGAGAAGCCAACCAAAGATAGCCTGTTTGGATGACTTGGGCTGCAAAGAAATATTGTTTTTTTAATGTAGTCAAAATGAGCTTCGGAAGGTCCGTCCGGTCAAATGTCCTCGGTAACATTATTCCCCAAATAATAAGGCTCTTTATGTCCTTGGTAACATTATCTACCAGCCGCCCGAACAATTTGTAGGGGCCCGACATACCTGGACATTTTGAATTTTCAAAAATTTTAAAAACATCGTACAGCCATGGGAAAAAGACCTACAGAATCGGCACTAAACGGGCTGTACACTACAATAATCCCCTTGCCTTTTCCTATTTATGGTTTTCCCACAGCGAAATAAGAAACAAAAAAAAAAGTTCCGATTCATTACCTGTGACAACTTTTGCTTTTTGCGCGTCATCTGTGCCGATTTTTATTCTGTTTTAATTCTGTAAGTATTGTTTATGCTCTTGATTATATATCAAAATATTCGTCATTAAACAGGCTTTAAGTCAATATAACATACTTTTTTCGCCATTTCAATAGTTTTTATTCTAAAAATGTCCGAAGTCAAACCCGCTGACGCGGCTATGAACGACGGCTTTGTTGAGTTATTATTAGTATTATATTTGCTAGATACATAAAATTTATACTAAATAACGTTGTTTATTTAATAATAAAGCCCGTATAATTTTTATTTTGTAAAAATAACTTTATAATTTCTCAATCCAACAAATAATATGAGGCCGCGCGACCTACTTTATATCCCAACAGTCCCGGGTACTATTGTACCCGAGATTTTTATCATTTTTCCTGGAGATGTTAGCATATACAAATGTGGTATTAATAGAAAGCTAGTTAAATTACCTACACATTAAATATAAAATAAAGGATAAGGATTCATACCGACGATGTAGAATAAGCTTCTAACACGGGAGGTTGGACGAAAATTGACGAAAATTTCTGCCGCCGCGGTAAATGCGGAGTTTAGTTTTTGAATTTAAAGAATCTAATACTAGTTATGTTTAACATGTTAGTACATCATTAGAATCGTTATTTAATCAGGTTGACGACAGTATTTTTTGTTTTTTTTTCCGTTACTTGGTTAAAGAGTTATAAGCAATAAAAGGAGGCCGCGCAACCTACTTTCTACCTCAACCGTCCTTGGTAACTAAAGTTACCGAGATCACAAAAAATTTTTTTTATTTTTTCTGTAGATGTTAGCATACACAAATGTGGTATTAATAGAAAGCTAGTTAAATTACCTACACATTAACTATAAAATAAAGGATAAGGAGTCATACCAACGATGTAGAATAAGCTATCAAGATGGAAAATGGAGAAAATGTTTTTCATTAAGGAAAGTTTACACCCAATTTAAAGAATATATCTATTAGATATGTATATAATGTTGTTATATCATTGGAATTGTTATTTAATTAGCTTGACGACAGTATTTTTTGCGTATTTTTCCGATGTTTGGTTAGAGAGTTAGAATTTTTTTTCTGCGCCGCGGGAGTTGCGCAGGAGTTGAAGGAAAATCTCCTTCTCAACCCCGGACGTATGACCCTCTCTGTTTTTAAAACACGGACGTTTGAGCGGGTAGTGTAGTTCGGTAGGCACGTTAAGCCGTTGGTCCCGGATGTTACTCAATACTCAATACTAATAAATTGCACCACTATAGCCTGTTCACACGAAGTTTTTAAAACGCGCAGGCGACGCGCGTTTGTCAAGTGCATAGTAGGTATTTGAGCACAAATTAGACGCGCGTTAGCAATCAATGTGCGTTTACGAGAGCGTCCCCTTTACACTCTGTATACTCCAAAATTAATTGTTCATCAACTACCCTTAAATGCATTACGATGTATATCTACATCGTATATTTTCATGGCCTTAGGCTTAATATACAGTTGTCCAAAGACGTAACTTTTGGCGACACTACATATAAATGCTCTTTGCATTATTTTACCCCGGATTTTTTCCCAAAAGATTTACAAGGAAACAAATCTGTATTCAGTCCACAAAAAACCAAGATTACAAGGCTAAAGATTTTCTTAGCATCTAACTAACTCAAAAAAATTATAGGGATTCTCCTGTTTATGTCAGACGTACATTTTCCAAGTGTGCGTGCAAAATTGGCAGCCAAAAATTGGGTATGAACCAATAAAAAACGGCATGCCAGGAAATCACTTCGAGCAGATCCAGGACCCAGATCATGACCGGCTACATAAACTCAGACCCATAGTAGACCATTTAAATAATACGTTTTTTTCAACGCCTCTCAATAATAGACGAGTAAATGTGTTCTACAAAAAAGCGCACTTCTTGAAACAGTACCGAATAAACCGCACAAATCGGTATACCTATAAGCTCTTCGTCTTGTTCCTCTTGTGTGTAGTAAGAGCTATGCATACCGCTTCACTTTTTTTCGCGCTACATTTTTTCCTTGCTTACAATTTATGTTTTCCTATGACAACAGTTAGAGTATCACTAAGAAAGAGACAAAAGTGGATTAGCAAAGGTATAAGACAGTGTTCTAAACGAAAAAGACAGCTACTTTGGAAATACAGGAAAACCAAATTAGTAAGAGATAAAGAGGGTTTCAAATCATATTCAGCAAAACTTAATCGCATTTTGAAATTGACACAGAAGTCACAAAATAATTATCATAATAAAACAGCACAAAATAAAACTAAAGCCAGTTGGGACATTATAAATAATTATAAAACCAATTTACCTAATGACAACATTAAGCAATTAAATATTGACGGAAAAATAATAACAAATCCGATTGACATAGCTAATGCATTTAACAATTTCTTTATTGACCAAGTGAAACCTTTGACATATAAATATGACGCTAGAACTAATTTTAAGTCATTGACATATAATAATTATAATTCTATTTACATTAGCCCCACTACACCACATGACATAAATATCATAATACAATCGTTAAAAAATACGAAGAGTACTGGATACGATGACATATCTACAAAAGTCCTAAAATATGTATCTCGTGTAATATCACCCGTGTTATGTCACATTTATAATTTGTGTATCCTTCATGGTATATACCCTGAAAAATTAAAAAAAACAATAATAAAACCTTTATTCAAAAAACAGGATAGAGAAAATTTATCTTTTTATAGACCAATTGCTCTTATACCGGTACTTTCGAAAATTATTGAAAAAGCAATATATAATAGTCTTTATAACTATTTAGAGAAATATAATATACTGGCGAAGGAACAAACAGGATTTAGAAAAAATAAAAATATTAATATGGCTATATATAAGTTCATAGAGGAAGTTACAACAAACATAGATAGGAAAATCCCTGTATGCGCTTTATACATGGACCTAACAAAGGCATTTGACTACGTTGATCATGATATATTGAAACTAAAATTATTCAACTATGGAATCCGGGGAAATGCATTAGACTTAATTACGTCATATCTAAGCAGTAGAGAGCAAGCAACTCTTATTACAAAAATTTGTCCAAAATTAAAGTCTGAAATGATTTACCTGTCCAATTATAGACGTGTACAATATGGAGTGCCTCAAGGCAGTGTTCTTGGGCCTTTGTTATTTTTAATTTACATTAATGACTTTCCGGGAATTGTACCTTCACCAATGATACTATTCGCTGATGATAGCACAGTAGTATTTTCCAATAAGAGATTATCAGTACTTCAAAGTGACATAAATAATACGCTTAATGACATTATAACCTGGTTACAACGGAATAACTTACTTATAAATTTAGATAAAACAAATATTATGACATTTCGTAATCGATCTAGGACTCCTATATCAATTGACATTAATCACAACGGGAATGCCATAAGAGAAGTTAAAGTGACAAAATTTTTGGGCTTAAATGTTGACTCTAACCTTAATTGGAAAGCACATGTTGAGAGTATTTGTACCAAATTAAGCAAATTTTCTTATGTTCTGTACATGCTCGCTAAAGTAGTTAATACTTCTACGGTGGTGATCGCGTACCATGCACACGTAGCATCTACGCTTCGGTATGGACTTATATTTTGGGGGAACTCAGTTGAAAAAGAGTCTGTATTTAAAGCCCAGAAAAAATGTATACGGGCTATTTGTAAATTACAACCAACTGACAGTTGTAAACCACATTTCATATCCTTACAACTTTTGACATTTCCAATTGGTAATGTCTGAAAATGTATATATATGAAATAGTTATATTTGTAAGGACTAATTTACATTTATACAAAACATTTGAAAGCATTAGACGTTGTAATAATCTTCGTTTTCCACCTAGCAAGACTTGGCTAATGAATAATAGTGTCCTTTGTATGGCACCAAAAATATATAACAAAATACCTTTAGATATAAGACAAATTACTTCCATCAATATATTTCGACACAAACTGAAAGAATTATTGTTAAATAAGGCTTATTACAGTATTAAAGAATTTATTGACGATAAAATGTAATAGAATTTAATGTGATTTGTATAGGTGCATAATTTCAATAATTTAATGTTTCATCATCACCAGCCTATATACGTCCCACTGCTGGGCACAGGCCTTCCTACATGGAAGAAACACATGAGGAGTTTGGGCCATAACACCACTACGCTGGCCCAATGCGGGTTGGTGGGTTAAAGCGGTTGTAGTAACAACCGGGACCAACGGCTTAACGTGCCTTCCGAAGCACGGAGGAGCTCGAGATTATAAATTTTGGTTGACCCATCCCAGAGTCGACCATGGCGAAAGTTGCTTTGTTTTCGTATTCGAAACCAGAGCGCTCAAACCAATACGCCACCGAGCTCCTCACCAATACGCCACCGAGCTCCTCATGTGGCAGCACGAGCATAATTTAATGTTTATGTTTAATTAATTTCAATTCTTCAGGTATAAATTTAATAATTAAAGTGACTTATGTTAATATTATATACTAAATTTTGCATGCCTTGTGGCAAAATACAGAAAAGCTCAAAAAAATGTATAACATCTATGTACACACCTGTATTTGCAATAAAAGTGATTTTGATTTTGATTTTGATTTCAAAGTATATTCTGGACCAAAGTCTGGAATAAAATAAAGTCGTACGTAACTCTATTGTCTAGTTACATTGGATCCCAGCAGACTGGGAAAATTACGCGTTACTATAAAAAACCACAACCCAAAATTGATATATTCCTTGCCCAAAACTTGAACAAGAATATATTATGCACATGGTAGGAGTAGGTGATGGATAGTCATTTACCAACGACGTTAGCTTTTATATTGGTCAGGAAACGCAAGTGGTATAATTACGTCTTATTTACCACTTTTTAGACTTGGCGGTTATAAACTCGTGGATAATGATGAAGAAAAATTGCATAGCAAATAGCCTTCCAAAAAACAATTATCTAACCTTGGCAAATTTCGAAACGAACTAGCAGATGCCCTTTGTAGTGTTGGATACACCAACGGCAATACAAGAGGACGACGTCCAAACAACAACAAGAAAATGCATGCAAGAAGCTTAAAGTTTCAAGTCACCCTCTTCTGTGACGATGTAAGAAGGGATCAAGGGACGGTATTGACCGCTAGCCTATGTTTGCCAGTCGATGTAAAACAGTCACCTGTAAAGGCACAAAGACACAATGGTCATGCTCGAAATGCAACGTACCTCTTTGTTTGAATGCAAGAAACAACGATTTCCACAAATAATAGTATGAAGTGGATTGCCTATTGATATTTTGTTATGACATTTTGCATACTGATCAATTTCAAGAAGTTTTTTTTTAAATATGTAGGTATGTTAATTATTTACTTTTTTTTTTCTTTTCTGTCATCTATAAAGGTTATGCCATTAATTCCTATTTAGAAATAAAATTCAGGGTAATTTTAAATTTTAAAAAGCGGGACTTTCCTTACGCAAAACAATGCGTACAATTCAAGATCCGGCTGAATTTTAAAGATATTATATTATGTATATCCAAACGCTGCTCATAAATTGGTAGGTTTGAGAGCAGAACCGAGGAACTTTACAGAAGTATTATGTAAAACCTAAAATTATTGTCTAGCTTGGAAGTACTATGGTCGGTAAAAAAATTATTCAAACATCATGCATTTAAGGGATAATAACGTTAAATACACTTGGATGGCTTCATCCGAGTAGTCCTTTGAGCATAAGATACTACGCCCAGTTATCTTTTTACAGTTGAGAGATTTTATTACGTAGTTTGTATGAAAATCTCATTTATTTTCTTACATAATTTTCTTCCAAGTTGAGACTATGCAAATATTTAGAAAGCCTAATGCACATTTTTATTATTATCCTCGTTAAACTTTGAATATGTGAAGAGCATCTCGCCCACGCGATAAAGTTTCCATCCATATTTTATAGCTACCTTGTATAACTAATTGAAAAAGTGATGAAAATCACAGCCTATTCCTCGCAATAGGCGTCCAAAAATTTACAAATTATTTTTTGTCTAAAATCGGATTTGGTTGTAGTTTTCAGTAGATGTAAAAATCAAGGGGTTAAGTTAGGATTTATGGGGAACGCTCTTGTAAATAAAGGCAATACCTACTGGTGACCTTAAACAAGACTTGTGGAAAAAAAATCATCATCACCATCGTCATCCTATCAGCCGAAAGACCTCTACAGCTAGGCATAGGCCTTCCCCAAGGATCTCCAAATCGATCGGTCTTACGCTGCCCGCATCCATCGGCTTCCCGCGGCCTTCACCAAATCGTCGTTCCTATTCCTCGCAATAGGCGTCCAAAATTTACAAATTATTTTTTGTACAAAATTTGTTTGGTTGTGGTTTTCAGTAGATGTAACAATCAAGGAGGTTTATATACCGGATGTAAGGGGAACGCTCTCATAAATAAAGGCAATACCTACTGGTGACCTTAAACAAGACTTCCTGTGGAAAAAAAATCATCATCACCAAAGTCATCCTGTCAGCCGAAAGACGCCGACAGCTGGGCATAGGCCTTCCCCAAGGATCTCCAAATCGATCGGTCCTGCGCTGCCCGCATCCATCGGATTCCCGCGACCTTCACCAGATCGTCGTTCCACCTTGTGGGGGGCCTACTAACGCTGCGTCACCCGGTACGCGGCCGCCACTCGAGGACCTTTCCGGTCCAACGGCCGTCAGTCCCCTTCCCATGTGGCCTGCCCACTGCCACTTGACGCTCGCAATTCTTTGGGCTATGTCGGCGACCTTAGTTCTCCTGCGGATCTCATCATTTCTGACTCGCTCACGCAGGGAAACCCCGAGCTGTTTCATACTAAATTATAAACGACCTGTTTGTATGGAACAGGTGATTTATTTTTCGCGTGTTCATTTTTTTCGACAAGTCATGTTTAGGGCCTCCTATAAATTTTTATTTACGTCTCACTTTTGATGTCCAGCCCCGTTATTCAAACACTGTCGAATCACGGATTCGATTCGAAAAGCCACATGCCGTCTCGCTTTGAAGCACTGTGATAAAAAGTGACAGCTATGGAGTTCCCGATATTCGAATCTATTCCGATAGATGTGAATAATGGTCCAGCACTGCCAATACCAAATGCCAACTGGTCCAGTACTGCCAGTTGGCATTGGCAGTGCTGGACCATTATTCACATCTATCGGAATAGATTCGAATATCGGGAACTCTATAGCTGTCACTTTTTATCAAAGCGAGACGGCATGTGGCTTGGATTTCGAGAGCGTTTCCTTACACTACACACGACGATGATCATTTTTGTTTCGATTCGATTAGGTTGAACCACAGTCAAACATTGATATTTTATTAAAATCAATTCTGATGGAATTTCACCAAATCTGTATTAAAGTTGATTCGGGAACAAGCAAATAATGCGGAAACGTAGACCAATGAACAATGATATGATATCAATGACCAGGAATAAAGCAGCAAAAATTCTTTTGAGCATTCAGAAAATCAATTCCTACCGGCAAATAAAAGCAATCGAGCTCCATTCATCTTCACAATGCCCTGATTGCTTGAATATTTCAAGGATCATCGATTCTTCTATACGTACGTCTGTGGGGGCGTTGTATTAGCCTACGCACAGAACAAAGAAAGAGGTTTTCTTAGTTCAGTGGACCTATGTCACATACCTATGTGACATAGGTATGTAACATACCTTATAAAGTATGTTACCATAGGTAACATACTTTACCTTTTAATTGATTCTGGGATCGCTATTGATACTTTCACATGTGAAAGCGACTGTACTGTAACTGTGTGTATGCATAAAACTAGACACAACACTGTGTACGATACAGTCGGTTCCACATATTGTAATCATTGTTTATGGCTCGGCTCTCTCCATATCGGATCTTCAGAATCGTTTAGACTTAATCACCTCCGAATCTCTTTTAGATTAGCTAGTCAAGATGGAACTAGTTGCGTATCTTCCACAGCCGTCCACAATAAATTGATGGGATCCACTGGGCCACCGTCTATTTTAAAGCCATATCAATATCAGTATTGCTTTGAAAGCCCTGTATTGCTTTTATAGGCGATACAACGTGACAATATGACGTCATACACAATACCAATTTATTCACAAATGGCCCCGGGGTCATAATGATGCGAGTATTGGTATTATGTATATAATATAACTTACATATAATCTTGTTAAAGAAGGTTTAACTACAGACTAAGATCCAGCACCCTAATCATATTATTAAGATCTCTTTTTTTCAAAATTTATTTGGCTTAATCAAGAAACATACAAGAGAATTGATATTGATTTTTTTTATTCGATCCAGGTAGGTATATAAAAAACTCTTGTGGAAGTCTGAATATCTCCGTTTAAGTTAACGAAATCAAAGAATACGACCAATCCGCATATTTTGACACTCTCCAATAACTCAAAACCTTTTAAGGTTTTAAGTTATTGGAGAGTGTCTAAACTATTTTATTTCCCTTTGACCTAGAATAACGAAATTTGGTAAGTAGCAACGTCTCACAGCTTAAATAAAGGAACCTTCATTTAATTTGCTGTTGGAGAAGAGGCCGCGTGGTGGTGATCGATGTATAGGAGAAAGTCTTTTCATCTATCTAGGTACTACAAAGTAAAAGTGCTTCAATCAGAATTATCTTACGTACTGCGAGTAACTCTGCGTATGCGAGTTTTACAGAACCCTCGGTACGCGAGTCAGACTAACACTTGTCCAGTTTTTTATTACGGGACTTTGGGTTCTGAACACAGCAAGGTGGGGCATTTTGGTATTTTACACCAGAATTTCAGGCGACTGAATTCTTCCTGAAGATCACAGCCGCTGATCTGTTCTTGTAGCGAGTAAGTTTACCGGTTACGTTGAATTACGCTACGTCAAATCTATGTCGAGTCACGAGTCTCGCTACATCGAATCTTACGATGTCGAGTAGGTACAGCTTGCAAGGTAAGACGCAGTCGATAATAAAACTATGTGTACCTAGTAGGAATTGGGAGGTTTATTTAACTTTGTCTTCTATGCTGTCAAGAAAGATAGAGATTTCTCTTGATTTTTCACTGCAGCCATCGCGTGAGTAGTGTCCAAGCTACGAGTGTCTATGGTACGGTAATCAACCTCTTACCTTTGGAAAGTACACGCTTGTTGTTACCCTTCTCGCATAAAAAAGAAAGGTTTCACACGGCTACATTAAAATGACCCAGTGACCCCCATTATTGCACTATCGCGTGAGTACAAATGCTTTCTGATGGCTTTTATTTTTTACGAACCTAATCGAACAATGTTGCAAAATATGGTAATGTCTATATTTTGTCCTGAATTTTACAAATTACTGCCGGATATATTTTCTGACTACGCGAAGCGTCAGTAGTTTTTGTTTTCCACGTTATTTATTTATTTTACAAAAATCCACAGCTTAAGTAGTCTAAAACAGATTAATACACTTTTTCTATGACACATAAAACTTTTTTCTATGATACGTTATGTTATAATATTTAGAACAAGCAACATAATGACATTATTTGGATGGTTTAGCTTTTGAATGTTTAATTTTGGCATTACAAATCCAACGTTAACAATGTCGCGTTTTATAGTTAAAATATTTATTAACTCTATTAATTTTGGGTAAGCCATGTCTTGAGTTTGTATTTGCATACTAAACATAAAATTATTCTTCAGATCGTCGTAGGTTTTTACCCACAAAACTAAACAGTTTCCAAATTACGCACCATTATTATCCATTTTTCCCAACGCACCTGCAATATCAAGTGATTTTTCCTTGTTATTGCAGGTGTCTATAGGCGGCGGTAACCGCTTACCATCAGGTGGGCCGTCAGCTTGTTTGTCATCTAGTAGTATAAAAAAAATAAATTTAAAAGTTTATATCGTACTAGTCCGAAACTCATGAACTGGGCTGGGTACAGCTACAGACCTTCCTATATGGTAGAAACTTAAGAGACGCTTTGGCCTATAACAACTCCACGCCACAGATTAATAACAGTCCACGCTGCGCGCTGGCCCAATGCGTGTTAGTAATAAATAATGGGTGATAGCGATTGCAGTAACAACTGTGACAAAGGATCAAAAATATTTAATCAAATATTTATTAAATATCTATGAAAACCTTAAATTAAATATTTTTGACTGCCCCATCAGAGATCAATCACGGATTTAGTTGCTTTGTTTCGTAATCCAGTCCAGCGCGTTCAAGCCACCACTCCATCAGCAAGCTTTTGGTTGTAAAAAAAGCAAGAAACAGATATTGTTATTTGCTTTTCAGTGCAGTAAAGTTTTTATTAATTTATTTATAACTCAAAAATCTTTTAAGCAGCCGAGCCATTTTTAGTGTATGTGCGACGCTATTCTATATCCAATTGTCTAGTGCACTGTATGACCGTGTATTTAATGTAGGTACTCACCAACACTCAGCACCAATCTATTAATTTTCAAAGTCATTTCTTTCACTCTAACGGCGACTCTTCTCAACCTTTCCACCATCAGCTCGATAGAGTATTTTAAGTTGTTCAATGGTTTCGTCATCAGTAAATTGAGGCTGTTCACACTCGTCTTTATCTGTTCCTGAATTATAATAATAAAGGGGAATATTTCGACATTGTAGGGTGGACGTTAGCTCATAAACGCAAATACAGATAGACTAGAAGAATTTCACAGGGATATCCCAAGTCCTGGGTGGCTCAGTGGTCAGAGCAGTCGCCCGAATCGCAAAAGGTCTTGTGTTCGATTCCCGCCTCAGGACGTGAAATTTTTCTAGTTTTATATTATTTTATTTACTAAGTAATTTTTCAAATATTTATAATAATGTTAAAATCAAAAATTAAGAATAAAAGGGGATTAATTTTACAGGCTTCTTACAAGTTATTTACAAACATTTCAACGTTTACTGGTTATTGGGCTTGATGGTTTAACTCGTCTACAATAGTAATTTTAAACCAATATGAAATTAATATTTCGCTTAATAAAAATTCTTCATTATTGTCAAGCCTAACCAATGTTTCGCACTCATAGTTTGGTCTAAAATTTTTAAATAAACATCTAGACGACAAGCGAGCTGACGGCCTACCTGGTGGTAAGTGGTTACCGTCATCACCTACAATAATAAGGAAAATATAACTTGGTTTTGCTACCACCACGCTGGCCCAATGCGGGATGTTCGGTTGAAGCGTTTGCAGTAACAACCGCGGGACGAATGGCTTAACGTGCCTTTCGGAAACACGGAGGAGCTCGAGATTATAATTTAGATTGATCATAGACTTGACCATGGCCAAAGTTGCTTTGTTTTCGTAATCGAAACCAGAGCGCTCAAAACACTACGCCACCCACCTCTCGCCACCGAGATCCTCACGCCACCAAGCACCTCCTTGAGGATTAAAAACAAATATAGTAAAATAATAAATTATTGTCCATGAAAATGTGACATCAATCCTGGCGCCTACTTGGCAGCTGCCTGCGGAAATCAGAGCAGTAACACTAACCTGACCACAAGCCAATGATTCTGAGAGAACTTCAGAATTTTTCAAGGTGTTTGTCGCAGGTCCTGTCAGAATAAGCACCAAGGCGTAACATGTTAGAGTGAAGCGTCCCATGCGTGAAAAGAACTGAGGTATCAAGAGAAACACCAGGCACCTGTAAGAAATAAATAACTACATACTGAATGCAAATCAGCTCAAATACACACGAGTACCTATTTGCCGGCAAGGAGGATGCGACTAGAACAGTGTCTTTTAAGCTGCAATTCTGCAGTTCGCATATGGACTCTTCTTACGGCTTCAGTACATCGGAAAAGCGCGGCAGACTCGAGATTCGACATATCAGGTAGTCATGACCTCATGAGACATATGCCGTGCTTTGTTTAAAAAATCTTGATTCGCGTGTGCCTATAGACACCAAGGTTTTCGAGGAGTAGTATCAAGGAGCAGTAGCAGCAACAGCAAGAGTCTTTAATTGTTCACCTTACAGAAGATCGCAGTCAAAAACTTCTCTTCCAGTGCCGCGTACCTGTGGTGTTTACAAGGCACCGGCACTTGTTGGTGTTGGCTAGTTCCACTGTGATTGAGGAATCCGGTGAGAAAGGCCAAGTGCTAAACCGTTAAATAAATTTAAAAAAGCCAATTTTTGTGCCAGGGTAGTGGCTATATACGCGTTCTCCAGTTATGACGTAGGTATAGGTACTACCTACTTCATTTGACTAGGAACTTATTAAGGTTGGTTAGACGTATGGTAAAGATGCTTGACTCACCTAATCCTGTAGCTGAATGCCAGACCCAATGTAAGAAGTACTCCTATGACAGAACTCATTATTGTGGCATTGATCAGAGAAATAGACAGTTGGAATACGAAAAAAATAAAGCATAGATATGTAAGAACTATTCCACCGATGAAACCCAAGAAACTCTTTAGCACGAAGTTTGGAAACGTTTGGTCTGTCTTGAGGTAAATCAAGAAGTTTGATAATGCAGACCCCTCAGGATACCATTTCTTAAAAGTTCTTGATATCCTCTTCTGAGTATCATATCGATAATGCCGCCATCTTTGAGACAAAGACTGCTTGGGTATTTGGGTTTTAGACATCATGATGGAGTTGATTTTTTCAGATTCATAATTCAGCCTGTATCTCTCTATAGTTCGTGCTTTCCATAGCATGGCGAAGTAGGCCATGCTGGTTTAGTTTAAGTATTTTTTATTTTCTACAACTATCTGCAATTACTTCCATTTTTATTTTAAATTAAACTGTCATTAAAACTATATCACAGAATTTCATTTCTTTACATTCTTCTATTGACAAGAATACAAAATGACAGTTACTCTGAGGATAGTTATTTCCGGTTACAATTGCGACTCAGTGTGACTCTGTGATTGTGCTCGAAAAGTGAATATACCATACTCTATGGATTATATCAAATAGTTTTCTGTGTAAAAAGTCGAATTAAAAACTTTAAACGTATACAAAGTGAATCAAAAGTACCACAGTACCCCTTAAGCGGAAAGGGTGTAAATATTGTGTACCAAGAGTTTATTACCAATGTACTTATGACAACTGTAGTATGACATTAATACATGCTGAAAAATTATATCTTTTTGATAAAAAATAAAATAAAACTACACAGGGGACCCATTTACACAATTTCCGCTTATGGGCTACTTTTGATACGACAAATCGGCCATACTATTGGTATTATTTGGTATAGTACCTATTTGTTTTTCTTTATGGACCCTTTTATAGAAAATTATTGGTATATGAGCTTAACACTCAAAATAATGTTGCTAAGTTAAATTAAAAACCATATCTTAAAATAAAAAAAACATGGCCTCAGGCGGAAACTGAACCCGCAATTTTTCACAATCCGCGGGTGACTGCTCTCACTACCGAGACTTGGGATAACCATAATAATATGATAAAGATTATTCTTGTCAGGCTAGTCTATCATTTTTATTTACGTTATCGCAATGTTGAAACTATTCAATTTCAACACAAGAACACATCATCAGCCGATATAGGTACCGTCCCTCTGCTGGGCACAGGCCTTCCTACATGGAAGAAACACATGAGGAGCTTAGGCCGTAACAACATCACGCTGGCCCGATGCCGGTTGGTGGGCTAAAGCGGTTGCAGCAACAACCGGGACCAACGGATTAACATGCCTTCCGAATCACGGAGGAGTTCAAGATTTGACCCATCCCGGGACCGACCATGGCGAAAGTTGCTTTGTTTTCGTAACCGAAACCAGAGCGCTCAAACCACTACGCCATCGAGCTTCTATTTTATACAAACATTCAACTTGAATGAATAATTGAATCGAAGGTAGGCAGGACTAGGAACTGTAACGTTAGAGGACCTTGCTACATTTCCTGTAATTCCAACTCAGCAAATTATGCGATAGGCAACATTGCCGAAGTATATTTGCAGGCGTACAAACAATCTCAATTTACCAATTGTGTATCAGGATAACTACTATGTATTAAAATAAGATTTATGTAGGTACACGATTTTGATGCCTATCGTATTGACATTAAGAGACAAGATGTATAGGTACATAATATAATATGTAGTAGGTATGATCTACTACTTTGTACCTAGAAAGATAAAAAGGAAGTTACCTATCAGGCTGTGCGAAAACTACAATAACCACTCTAATTACACGATCTGAGACAATGATCGTCCATTCAGAGTTCATTGACGCCAAAGAAAATTGTCAATAACAAAATTAAAATGAACTTGCCCTGGTTGCTTGGTCTGCGGATCTGCGCAAGGTGTTCATTCACAAAACATGCGCACAACGCTGCATTGCTACAAAATCAACTTCACTCCGTAGCTCCGAATAAATCGTGAAAAGATTATCTTTATTTCAATTATTTCTATAAAGCATAATGCAGTTACTTTATAATTTTATTCCGGGTCGTTCGTAATTGTGTCTGTGTGTGAAAATGTATAATAGGTGATCTATAAGTAATCGTTCCTGTTATAATATTGGAGATCAAGGTTCGATACTAAATTCGCGAGGAAATCGTAAGTGAATCATAAATTTTTATGTTCCTCAGATAGGTACCTAGGTACTTTCCTATCCACCCAACTACACAGATTCCAGTGGATCGTATGTATTTTATTGTTGTAACAACGAGACTCTCATTCTGGTGAGGATCTTTTGATAATATTTCTTTTATGTACAACATATCACTTTTCAATTTGTCTGCCTCGTAAAGTAATACATACAATGGCTGTAGGTAAAAAAAGTAACTCCTAGCTCCTAGTTAGTCAATCAAAACTTAAGGGTTTATGGTCAAAACTCAATAGAATTTGTATTAAACAAACCTTGAACGACTTATTAATATTTACTCGATAAGGCTAAAAGCTTAAAAGGGCTTGTTTATTTGGGCATTCGTGAATATGATTTTAAAAACAGGAACAGTATTTAATTAGCAATTTATTTTTGAGACTTCTTCAAATAAAAAAATATTTGTGGCTGAATGTAATTACTACTTTTGTTGTGTGTAAAATTGCAAGTGTCAAAAAGTTTTGACAGCTTCAAAACTTTAAGATTTTTGATTTTGTTTGGATTTGTTTTCAAAATATCTTTTTCTATTTATTTGGTCTGTGATATCGAATAAAGAAACATATTTTGAAATAATAAAATTAATTTTAAATTATTTTTAGATATTAGCCAATTTATGTGTTCAAAAGATCAATACTTATGATATTACTATAAACTTTACAGTGTAAAGAAACGAAAAATAATACTAAATTGCCTACTCCAAGTCTTAAGCATTGAGATATTGTTTGCTCATGTCAGGCTTAGTTAGACCATAAGAACAAAAATATCAGGTTTTATCAAAAATACCAATTGATAAGATTGGAAGTAGAAGCAATTCTTTCAAAGTATTCTCCATAAATAATAGTAAATGGTATCAATTGAATGGGTCTTGTACATATATTTTGATATTTGTAATTTTAGGCCATGGATAACGAACAACCCCACCAGGAATTGGTGAAGTGTGTGGTGGTGGGAGATACAGCAGTGGGCAAGACACGGCTAATATGTGCTCGGGCGTGCAACAAGCATGTGTCTCTATCGCAGCTGATGACAACCCATGTACCTACAGTTTGGGCTATAGATCAGTACCGAATCTATAAAGATGTGAGTGATCATTTACTTTCTAAAGAATTGATCTTGACTTGTCAATTTTTTTTTATGTAAGAAGTCTGGTAAATAAGCTTGATAGCTCACTCACCTGATAGTAAGTGGTTATTGGTACCTACAAACAAATGTGTGTTGCTGCTTGTATATTTTTATGTGAGTCTAGTCTTATGTGAGACTTTTCACTGCAATCTGAAAAAATATTGATTCACCAACAGTTCCTTACTGTGGCTTAAATGTTTATTGTAGATTATTTATTTGGGCACTTTCCATTACTGTCAGGATCAGGCTTGATTTAATTTAATTTGGGTTGATTATATGTCTCCCCAGACAGGCTTGTTTGTAAATGTTAGGTCCACAATTATAAGCGAGATTCTTGTACAGTCACAAGAAAATACAATATGTAATTAATTTCTACAGTTTGTGATTTATTACAAAAGATAATGTACTTTAATGTTATGCATATATTTTATTGCTTGGTACTGTACATTACTGTACCTACATTCACATCTTGAACTCCAGCTTCTAATAAAACTGTTCCTTATCAAGTTCTGATATCCATATTACTCGAAGAAACACAAGTGAAATAGTGTTATCAAGTTTGGTCTATCTATGGTATTATTCATTGTTTAATATTATTTTTGTACCAATTAACATTAAGTTCAGATAAAGTTTAATTGATATTGTTGTGTTTTTACCTGTCAGTACACTATTCCAGACAGTGTATAATAGATGTAGGTTTTTCAAATACATTTCAAAAATATGAGTATTAAACTTATATGGCTTAAAAAATTAAAAAAAAATCAAAATAAATATTAAATTCATTTTATACATTTGTACTGTTAATTTGCTCAAATTAAATGAAACAACTATTTATAAGCCAACTATGTGTGTAAGTAAATGCATAAATTATAAATATATCATTAATTTAATCCATGCGTATGGGCATAGGTACGTATTTGGGAGCCACTATTAAGGTGTGACATCTCTATTCCGCATCATTTTCTGTAGAGTGTTTCTTGACAAATAAATCACTAGCATTAATTGTAGGTACACTGTTACTTCTGCAACATTTATCGACTATTGACATTTTATTTATGTGTAGGTAGGTATATGAAATTATAAAAGTTGGAATCTAACCTTACCTCAACCCTATTGGCATAAAGAGTTCTCTCCACAAATTAATACTGAATGATAACATTTGTATGCCGTTTAGAAAAAGATAATTTAATCTTAGCAACTATCTAGGTATATTAACAGCTTATTTTTTGCAAATAAATTTTGCTAAAGAGCCAACATATGTCTCCCGTTAAGCCATCCCTTACTTGACTTTGCTGCTCTAAATCTAGTGTAGGTATGCCAATGTTCAGTGCTCTCTGAAATTTCGAATGGTCTTTCTAACAGGTACTGGAGAGATCTTGGGAAGTTGTAGACGGTGTGAATGTATCTTTACGTCTATGGGACACATTTGGGGATCATGAGAAGGACCGACGCTTTGCTTATGGGAGGTAAGAGGAAGGCGAGAAAAATTGAAATGTTACATTCGAATATAGTTACAGTAAGTAAGCCAAAAACTGTACCTTGTTTGTAGCATTACTTAACCTTCTGGTGGTATCGTGGGGTCAATTCCAACCCTAAAGTTAAATCAAACAAAACATGTCAATTAAAAAACATATTTGTAATTTATTTATATAAATTAACTCTTTATCTTCTTCTCTATATTTCTTTCTTTCTTTTGTTTCATCATCATCATCAATTTAGCCGAGAGACGCCCACTGCTGGGCATAAGCCTCCCCCAGGTATCTCCAAACCGATCGGTCCTGCACTGCCCGCATCCATCGGCTTCCCGCGACCCTCACCAGATCGTCGGCCCACCTTGAGGGGGGCCTCCTTCTTTTGTTTTATCTTTTTTTTACTTTTTTTTTTGTTTTCTTCCTTTGTTCAAAGTAATTTCACAGTCAATAACTTCACTAACACAAAAATTTAAATAATACTTTATATCAGCGATAGCACTCTTATTCAAATTCTGGGCCATTTTGTATAATTCGATTTTTAAAATCCAAAAACATTTATAAAGTCTGAAAATAATTATATTTAATTGACATTGTGGGGTCCCTTTTGACCCCAGCACATGTTTATGTCTGTAGGTATGTATAACACTACAACGGTGTAAATTTTGCTACTACAGGGCGGCTATGAGTTAAGAGATACCCAAAGTAACACATCAGTGCAGTAATTAGTATAAAAAATAGAGATAACTACTCCCTTAGGTCAATTTTGACCTCACGATGCCAGTTAAGGGTTAAATTTTAACAAGTGAAAGGCGATTCTAGCGCTGTGTTAATACGGTTGCTTTTAAGAAAAGCTTAGAGTATGATGCTGACTATATGGTTGGTACTATCACATATGCACACTAACAATATGTATATGTTATATTTTCTGAAGTATATTTTATTGCTCTTTTTGTTTTACAGATCTGATGTTGTACTCCTGTGCTTCTCTATTACAAATCCTATATCTCTGAGAAACTGTGGAGCCATGTGGTATCCTGAGATTAGGTATGTATTATAAATGTTAGCTCTTGCCAAAAAATGATTAGATGTGGGTACAGTCAGCCACATACCAACTGTCAATATCATAATATCATAGCTCACCTACACGATGCTCCTCCGCCGTTGGCATTAGCTGTTTTGTTATTGATACGTGTATCTGTGAAATAGGTCTTTAGGCTACAATAAATAAAGTCTATATTTTAATGTTCGTTCGGATCATCTGAGTAAGGTCTCATGAGTTTTATTTTATAAGTTCATATTACTTTCCCTGTACGTTGTCTGATTATAGTTTTTTTTTATATTTATGTTTTTCACGTGAATTGTACTCTTTTGTAGACGCTTTTGCCCGAATACTCCAGTGCTTCTCGTCGGCTGTAAAAACGATCTGCGCTATATGTACAGAGATGAGACTTACTTGAACTATTGCAAAGATCGGAGCCCATTTATTCGGTGAGTTTTTATTTTATGTTGCTGCACACATCATCCATCACCAGCCTATATATGTGGCCATGCAGGGCACAGTCATTCCTACAGGGAGAAACTCATGACTCCACATGGCCATTACACCACTGCGCTGACCCAATGCAGGTCGGGGTGTTAAAGCGGTTGCAGAAACAACCGAGAACAACAGCTCAACGTGACCTCCAGAGGACCTCGAGATTACAAATTTTGTGTGACCCATCGAGGATTCGAAACCAGAGCTCTCAAATCTCTATGACACCGAGCTCATAACCTAACGCGAGGAAAAAGTCAACTATAGCACTTGCGCGCGTAACTTAAGCAACAAATTGCTTTTTTTTTATTTATTTTTTTAAAAACTTAATGATTATTGAAAAAAACTTTTTTGAGAGTAATGCCAATATTATACTAATAAAATTATTTTGGGCTGTAAGTATTTGTCTGTTTGTTTATAAAACGGAAAAAAAGCACTAGAAAAGATGATATAGTATTTGTAAGTAGGTACATAATTTATAATTTGAAAACCACAACTACAGTACGAAGAAAAATAGGATTAAGGGGCTACCTCGTGCCTGTAGCGACACCAATTGATTGTTATTAATTATGGTGAATTTAGAGCATAATAAACAAAAACGCTTTATAGAATTGATAAAGAACGGTATTTGTAATTTTTAAAGATGTATCTTGTATAAAGTGTCTACCTATAAGTAACCAATTTTTTTATTATTGTTAAAAGTGGCCACTTTCGGCAATAATGAAAAAATAGGTTACATTTAGAGGAATATCTTATACCGAGCACATCTCAAAATATTACAAATACCATTCTTTAGTCATTCACTAAAGCGTTTTTGTTTATTATGTTCTTTATTCACCACAATTAATATAAATCAAGTGGTGTCGCTAGTTCCGACGAGGTATCGTCTTAAAACCTTATTGAAAATTATGAATATTCGCGAGGCTCGCACTGACCTTCTTTCTATTAAGTACATACGATAGCGCGTCAAGTGTAACAGTAGTATTACGAAAGCCGCTTCTATTACGTACTCAGTAAGGGTGGTCTCAAGGTCAAACTGTTACGCTTGATGTGCTGTCGACTGTACAATTTGTGCGCCTAGTGTAAGTTTTCATAGAATTGAAACGAAAACGTTCGTCGTCGTGATAACTGACAAATTGTATGAACGGCTGCAGCGCCTCTTTTGTGACTTATTGGAAACCATTTTTTATATAGGTACACCATGTTCCTGAGGATATACATTAACTTTGAATAATACTTCTATAGCTCTTGTTAAACATATCGTATAAAGGAAGTAGTAGTTTAGTATAGCATAGTTTTTAAGTTATTGGTAATTTAAGTTTAACCATTTTCATTGTGTTGTGCAGTGAGAAAGAGTCTTTATCTGTGAGATGTTGCCACTTTGCGCAACCAAAACTATCAAAGTTTATGTCATAGTTTCAAAAGTCAAAATTTTAAAAAACATTGTTAATGTCAAGAAAAGTTTCGAAAATTTTATATGGACATGTGGACCAAAGTTTCAAATGCGACGTTGCCAGCTCAGAAATTGTGTAATTCATATTAGATCAATTACATCTAAGCATTTAGTTTGTATGAAAATAAAAAATGTTAAAGAAATTGGAATTCATAAAAGTGTCCATAGTAAAAAATGATCAATTTAATAGTCTGAATAACATGCCCAAGTTAATGTATAACCTCAGGAACACGGTGTATATAGATTTGAGAGGTGAACACGAAGATGATCGTTTTCGTTTCGTTTCGATTGAAACTTACACTAGAGGCACAGGTTTTAATCTACTGTTTGTTAGGTACGAAAGGTTCATCATCATCACCAGCCTATATACGTCCCACTGCTAGGCACAGCCTCCTACATGGGAGACACACATGAGGAGTTTGGGCCTTGAACCACCACACTGACCCAATGCGGATTGGTGGGTTAAAGCGGTTGCAGGAACAACCGGGACCAACGGCTTAACGTGCCTTCCGAAGCACGGAGGAGCTCGAAATAACAAACTTTGATTGACCCCTCCCAGGATCGACTAAAGTTGCTTTGTTTTTCGTATCGAAACCAGAGCGCTCGAACCAATAGGCCACCGAGCTCCCCAGGAAAGGTTAACACAGTTTTATTAGTCTGCTGTCCATATTTTAGCGCGCCCAGGAAAAGCGATCTTGTAATGCCAGACCAAGGACGCGCGTTAGCTCACGAGTTCGGCATTTATTACTACGAGACTTCAGTGTTCACTTACTACGGGGTGAATGAGGTGTTCGAAAACGCTATACGAGCAGCACTGATCGCTCGTAGGCAGCAGAGGTTCTGGATGACTAATTTGAAGCGAGTACAACGACCTTTGCTTCAGGTAAATATCTTGCTCCTGCTTTTAATCTTCCTATGTCCAGAATATAGATGCCGTTAGCCTTAGCCTTAGTATATTTAGGCAGAAAGAGCCTATAGCCTTCAGCTTTGGATGTGCAACTTCCAGAAGACTCATTCTGCTTCTATCCGGGAGAAATAAACTGACTTAAATGATGCTTCATTGATTCTTGGCGGTCAGATTTCAAGATTTGCCTTCATACAGAAAGCTGTTTATTTGAAGGTATAAGAAATCTCGTAAAATGGTTAAAAAATATCAATAGTTGTTAATGAAATAAATTACCATTCCTATAGAATTGAGACGTCCCTAACGTACGATGGAATGTAAACAGCATTTTTATTCGACCTAACTTTTTACTGCACCCGTACCAACATCTTTTATCGCGATCCATTTTAGGACCTTAACTGAGAAGAATCGTTAATTCGTACTACGAAGCTATCCACGACTATGACAGCGATGCAGTTTAGGAACCAATACTGAACCGATCGGAATATGAATCGCTTTTATAAAGATGGCGATAAGGCCCCTGAGCTACAGTTAGGTTTAAAAATATAGATAATTATTAATTAGAACAAAAGTGTCCTAAGACTAATGATGTGATGAGTGATGAGACGAGTAATAAGATGGGAAATGCTAATTAAAGGTGTTAATGGAGTTTTTAAGATGAAGTCGTTTAAGGTCGACATTGTGGCAGGTTCACAAAGAGGAATAGATAAGGTAATAATAGGGAATATGCATAAAAAAAATATACTGGTTTAGTACATATATGAAGAAATACTGCTAATAGTGAAATAGAACTGAATTTGGTCGAAAACTACCCGAAATATCTGAATTAGAAATTGCAGTATTCCTGTGCCATTCTAAAACAACTTTTTATATTAAATATGTATGCCGGGTGTGTAATGTGATGTAAAAGTTTGTCGGATTTTCTTGTCTAACACACAACTTTATGTGGTTGTAAGTCAGATATTCAACAGTGTTTGAGTTTTGTAAATTGTAACTATTTAGAATTAATTTTAAAGCCTATAAAAAAATATGTTTATTCCCCATTGCATCAAAAACAATTACCTAAGTATGCAATGATTCATTACCCTTTATAGTTTTATATCAATGAACCTTCATTGATGAAAGTCAGAGATGGAGTATCTAACAAACAAAATATGATTTCTGGCCATGCAATGAAGACAATTTGTTCTTATTTATTATTATTGTTACTATAAAATTTAAAATTTTAATTAATCCCCGGCCTCATTAATCATCTAACTAACATGATCTCATTGAGACTATTCTTATGAGCCCGAAGCTATATCTGCGGTAAGTTTCAAATGAATTGAACATTCTGCAGACTATTTGATTACAAAGCATACTTACCACCGAAGTAACAGTTAACCAAATTTCAAATCAATTGGATCTGTGAAAGTTAGTAACGCCCTTTTGTCAAATAGGAAATGTGCTGATGATCGTCAAACGCCTGAACAGATCGTCATAAATTATAGCTAAGAACCATCTTGATCACGTCAACTTTCAAACAAAAAAAACTAAACAAAAATCGGTTCATTCCTTTAGAAGCCACGATGCCACAGACAGACACACAGATACAGACAAGCACGTCGAAATTATAACACCCCTATTTTCGCGTTACAATATGAATTACTTAATATTAAATTAATAGCAACATGTTAATAATAATATTCATACACTCACACCTATTATCTAGCTAGCCAAAAGTAAGCATCTTGAAGAACTTATGTTATGGATACTAGATAACGGAGAAATATTGATAATAATATGTATCTATATAAATATTAGAAATACATATACTAAATAAACATATAAACATCCATGACTCGTGAACTAATACTTGTACTCATCATACAAACATTAGCTTCTACCGGGATTTGAACCCGGGACCCCCGACCAAGTAACCTGTATAGCAAGCCGTACAGACCACTCGGCCATCCGGTCGTCGGTGTTGTAAAGGTCCAGGGTTTTTTTAAATAAGTAAAACAAACTTTTGTAAACATAATGTACTATCATTAATCTCCTAGATCCGGCTCGTAGGACCACTTACATCGTGGGATCTCGTATACAATGTTTGTGTTTGATTTAAGGCTCCGTTCAGACCTCCGAGACCTCTGGAGCCAGAAGTGGTAATAGTCAACAGTGTCTACTTGGAGAATACGACTACACTACTCCGTCAGCAGGTAACCACAGTTGGGTATAAAAAATATATTTCCGTATGTTTTATTTGACTTTTTCGTGCCTTCCGTCGCATACTGTACTAATTTATTTTCTTACATTTTGAAATGTCTAATGGAAATATTAAATTATTAATATTTTATTTGCCTATTCAACAGTTTTTAAATTTTATATTTTACCTTTTAATAAACATCAAAATGTCTAGGAAAATTTGAGTTCCGAACCGGCGACCTTTCACTATTCAGGTGACTACTCTGACCACTAAGCTACCGAGTACTTAGGATGACCCTATTAGTTTCTTATGTTTCGTTTCATCATCAAAATAATAAAAAATCCTAATTATAATTCGACTGTCATACGATTTTGACCTACCTAATTTAATTATGATGTTTTGTAGACTTCAAGTGGGCCATAATGTGGTAAATAATTTTGTCCCACCTGGTGGTAAGTGGCTACCGTTGCCTATAGACACCTGCAATAAGAAAAAAACGTTGTCATCCTGAGGCCTAAGGTGAAATGCCTTCCATATCCAGTACCTAATTACACTGGCTACCTTTTCTTTTAATCCGAAACACTGAAACACAGCGAACGACTTTACGGCCGATATAGTCAGACAAAAGAAAAAGCTCGCTGGAGATTGGCAAAAGGTTTAATTATGCCGGGTGTTAAAGAATGACGCAATTAAAATTGGAATTCTGGGGTCAGATGTATCGTAGAATTTGTGCGCAAGTTGTGAATACACACACGTGTGGTGTAACTGTAGTGGGTCGTACGATACGCAATAGTACTCATTTTAGAGTTGCTACGAGGAGGTGTTACAATATTTTTATTAATTTAATCTTTAAAAAAAACGATAAAAATTTAAAATTTTAAGTAACCCTTGCCGTCATTAATCATCTATCTAACACCATCTTAATGAGACCATTCAAAAGAGCCCAAACACGCTAAATCTGCTGTAAGTTTCTGAAGAATTAAGCATTCCGCAGACTTTTTGATAGTATAGAATCAGCTCAAGATCAGTATGCCATGGGAATGTCACCGAAGTGACAGTACACCAAATTTCAAATCAATCAGATCTGCGGAAGTTAGTAAAACCCTTTTATCATGTAGAAAATGAGCTGATAGTTATCAAACGCCTAAACTGATCGTCATAATTTATAGCTAAGAACCATCTTAGTCACGTCAGCTTTCAAACAATAAAAACAAATCAAAATCGGTCCATTCCTTTAGGAGCTACTGTGAGTCTGTCTGTGGCATCACAGACAGACTCACAGATACACAGAAAGATACGTCAAACTTATAACATCCCTTTTTTCGTCGGGGGTTAATAATAGTGGTCATAAAAGGTGTAGTCATATTTTAAGGGCTTATTCTACCCATCAATACAAACAACTTTTACTATGAGAACAACTATGCAATCGCAAAAAAGAAATCAGCTGTTCCATACATTGCCTCAAGTAAGTACATTGACCTTACTATGGAACAGCTGATTTCTTTCTCGCGATTTCGTAGTTGTACTCATAGTAAAAGTTGCTTGTATTGATGGGTACAATAAGCCCTTAAAATATGACTGCACCTTTTTATAACACCTAGTATATATATATATATATTTCTACTTTTTCTTTCAGTATTTTTCCGATATGGTGATAATTTGTGGTGCGAAGGGCTTCCCAGTACACCGTTTCATGATGGCCGCGGCCTGTGAAGCCTTCCATCGCCTTCTTACTACTGACTGCGTCAGTTTGTCTGCTGAACTGGCCAGGAGCTCCAGCGAGAGCAGCATGGTATGGGCGAGGACTTTAGTGCTAAGAGATAGAGTTGATTTTCCTTTACGAACTAGCGTGGGGTTTCTAAAAGATAAGGTTTGTAAAAAACCACATAGAACTTTTAAAAAATGTTTTTGCTTAGTTAAGTGCGTTTATAATCGATTGCTTTACATCAAACGCTTAAGTGCAGTCAGTAGCAAAAAATATTAACGATTTTGAACCCTATCACATTGAGATAAGCGACAGAATCTGTACATAATTTTGGTGCTGACTATGCCAAACTGTTGAGCACAGTTATTGTTACATGGGAGAAGTACATAATGGACCATTTAGGTACACGCGAGACAATCCACTAAGCCAAGCCAATCATACAAGCCACTAACCCAATCATACAATCCACAAACCCAATCATACAATCCACTAAGCCAATCATACAACAACAAAAAACAGCCTATGCGTAAAAACAAAAACTTCTTCGTGTACAGTCGACCACAGAAGTAGCTGAACACTTTAGTGCCATGTCACACTGACCTTGTGCACGTACTTTATAGTTGCTACCATACTATATTGACGCCATAGTCGTTGTGACCGTCGACCGTACTAACATATACTAAGGTGAGTTTTGTCAGTTAGGGACTCTTATTGCAATAAGAATAAGTCACACGAGTGTACACATATTTTTGCACGCAACTGTACTACTTATAAAGAAATCATATTCCATAGTGTACTGTACGCCTTCAAATCTATTAATTCCAAATTGCTTGTAATTTTAATATCTGCTAGCGCACGTGCCTGCAGCTGCAGATAAGCGAAACACTGATATTTGTGGGTATCTTAGTGTCTTGTAATAAGTTTCTTTTTCCAGGCGACGAGTTAGGTACTCATCTGTGCACGCATCGAGTGTTGGCACAACAGTTGGAAAAAGACTTATGCAAGTAACGCTAGTCTAAAAAATCGGCTGAGAATATTTTGAAAAAGACTGTTATAGTTTAGTAAGAACAATTTTGTCCTAAATTTTCTCGTGTGTTCCTCTCATGTAGGAAGGCCTGTGCCCAGCAGTGGGACGTATAATAGGTTGGTGATGATGATGATGATAAAGAACAACTTCTTTTGAAACTTTTCTTACTAACCAAAAATTACTAATAATTACTTGATTGTTAGAATTGTAAAAAATCAAACCCTCTTCTTTGTTTGGGTAATATTGTGTCAAGTAACTGTAACTGTTGTTTACACTATGCTATATAAAGAATCAAATATTTTATTTATACCTAAATTATGTGCGTCATACTATCGCGTGACTCATCATTCCCCTACATAACTTTAGTATACCTTACCAGCGAAATATGGGCTAATAGTAAATAGCACGAGTGAGTTTAGCGTAATAAAGCCAGTTATCAATAGTGACAGTCAATACGCTTGACAGGTAAGCAGCATGGGAGAGGCCACAGCTGGCGACTTCAATGAAGACACTGAATATCTGATAAGACAGGATCAAGCTAAGCAAATGAGGTTGGTAACTAGCCTTATGTCTGTTTTCACTAACGATTCTTTAGGTTTAGGTGCCTCTTAACGACATTTGTCAGAAAATAAAAATATCAGAAAATACATCTAAAAAATCGTCTGTTTCTATCTCCTTTATATAGACTGCGATAAAAATCGCTAAAAGACTCTTAATGCTAAGCAAATGTTAGTAAAAACGGGCATTAGTGTCCATTAAGTTATGGAAGAGCGGTGCCCCCTGGCACAGGCATTTGTATGCTTAAAAGGGGACTCCAGCTACAATTTGTTAAGGTTTACAAGTGAATGTAAATAAAGATTTTTTGATTTTTTGATTTTGATTAAAATTTAGAAAATGTGAACATGTCTTTTAAAGGTACCCGTTAAAACGGTTTTGAACAGAAATTGTTTTCGGTACCCAACCGCTTTCTGCGCTTTTAAATACCGCATATAACGGTACCCGAATATTTAGGTATAAACTAATCCATCACTCAAAGGATACTAGAATTTAAAGGGTACCCGTAATATCGGTACCTTAATTTTTAGGTCGTGTACCCGTATGTTAAAATGGTTTTACACGTAACGTTGGCAGCTTGAGCGATCGGTATCCGATTAAATTCAGATATCCTAATCTTTAAGGTACCCGTTAGGAGTTTTGATATTAGGTATAACGGTCGCTTGTAACCGCTACCGTAAATTTTAGATATCTTTGTGAGTTACTGAATTTGGATACCGTTAATAATGTTACCAGAATTCTGTCTTCTAGCAACCGTCTTGTTTGACTTGGTATACTATATATCAATACAGCCCCATTTGAAGGTAATTTTAAATATGGTTCAACAAAGATTTGGAACAACATCCCTCCATTACTTCTCAACACTTCGTACTAATTTTCTTTCGCATTAATATTGTTTTTCTTTTGTTATGTTGATGACTGCCAAATAAAGATGAACTGAACACACACTTTAAATCTTTAAAAAGCAGCATATCTTTTTTTCCCAATATGTATTAGGAAAAAGGTAGCAAGAATTGAATTAGAGCTGTAAAATAAATTTAGATAGCTTAAAAAGAATTCATAAACAATTTTAGACGGCTTCTAAGGAGGTGCTTACTAAACTCTGCATTTCATCACGCTCTTTGGTCCTATGAGGGCACCACTTTAGGATCAGAAGAGGAATTATTGTAAATTACGGACAGAAGTCAAGGATACAATCACTTTAATAGCAATCACAGTTATGGAATATAATATTAACAAGAAAAGTGCAGTCAGTTTTCACATGGTTGGTTATTTATAGAATCTCTCAGATGGCATACAGACCATAGTGATGTTATGATACCATAGTGCTGATACCATAGTGCATTTTGAAAAAATAATTGCGACCATTTTTCAATTTTCAAATCAGTACAACTTCAACAATATTCCATATCTTTTAAGTTTGAGTGGTCTTTATGGGTAACAGTAGCGTATATTTTCCGAATTTGTGAAAAATAGCGCCATATTCAAACTTAAGCAACATCCCAATTGTTTTATTATCAATCAGGGTTTGGGAGCAGATCAAGCGGCGGTCTTCCTGTCAGATCCTGCCTCTGAGCGATAGCTGCAGGAAGCCTCCAGACCTGTATCGGGAGGTCAACCACCCTGCCATCAACTCCATCAGGGTTGTGAAGGTAATAACAGTACCTATTCGAATAATTTACATATTTATTATTTACTATCCGTTACTATCCGTATTTATTATTTACTGCCCGTTATTATTTACTATCCGTAAATAATAAACAAATTACTAGTCCGCCAGCGAGTTAGTCTGCGTTACCCCCGGGAAGACATTTTTAGACGAAAAAAAAGCCTATGTGCTTTTTCAGACTATAATCTATCTCAGTGCCAAAGGATCTACAACATCTCAAAAATCAGGTAAAATCTCCTGAATCCGGGAAAAATACTAATAATTTGTTTTCATGCATAGTTTGCTTGTACAAAAGTTGAAAGTTTTCGTCAATTTCAATATTATTCAATATGGCAATATGGCAATATGGCGGGCGACATAGGTGCCATGTTGTATATTTGGCAGTGTTGCAGTTTTTTCTATGAAAATTATTGTTTTGTACCACGCAACAAAGCAAATAAAAAGAGAATGGACAATTAAACATTGTTCTGTGTATTTTTACCAATTTTTCAGAATAGTGTACATAGACCTGGCCGGGTCTCCATACATTTTTGAAACATATCTTTTTATACAGATTCTTTATGTCGTTCTGTCATGTTTGAGTAACAACCATCCATCTAAACTTACGCATATATAATATTACTAGCTTTTGCCCGTGGCTCAGCCCGCGTGGATGTGCATGACAATATTATAATGTTTATTTATCGGCTAGTTAATAGGTGAATAGGTGTGTGTGTGTGTGTGTGTGTGTGTGTGTGTGTGTGTGTGTGTGTGTGTGCGTGCGTGCGTGAGTGCGTATGTACGTGCGTGCGTGAGTGCGTACGTACGTACGTGCGTGCGTGCGTACGTACGTAAGTGCGTGCGTGCGTGTGTTAAGAATATTAATTAGAGTGTTAGATTACTTACGTCCATATTACGTTCTTATAATATTCTAGTGCGAGAAGATACAGCACGCGACATCACAGACCCAGACCATTGTGACGATGAGCAAACTGATCTCGCAAACGGTGATGCAAGAAATCATCAACTTCATATACGCGGGCCAGTTAGACACATCCGCCTTCAAACAACAGGTGAGTCGATCGATTCAATTCAAAATCGAGTTTTTTTACTACCGATCGATTGTCGCTTGTGAGTTGTTTTGTTGTTGAACTGAATACTTTTGCTTTTCTAATCGATTTGTAGATCTTTAGGTTAATTGGTAATATTAAATTTGATTAGTTCAATTAAAATTAATAATTCAGTAAAATTTTATCGATTCAGTTGAGATTTCTTTATTATAATTACAATTTGTTTCTAAATTTTTACTTTTCTTTTTATAATCAGATGTATTGGTAGTTTATGTTGTCTGTTTGAAGATTATGACCGATGTCTTTATGCGTAATGCTTTCAAAAGCACTTAAAAGCCTATTTTGTGTAACCTTTATCTAAATTTTATCGGCTATTATAACTTTTTACTTAAAAAGTGCTTTATCAAGTGATTTCTAAGCAGTAGAGTTTTCAATATTATCTCTGCTTCAGCTTAATAAAAATACACAAAATTTTATTGCCTCTTATGTCCAGACTTTCCTTTCCTTTATTTTTCTATATTCTCACATTTATGAATTTTCGCATTTATGTGTAATGTAAATAAGTCTTATTATTTGATTTGATAAATCTTCGCATTTTATGTAGGATGTACCTATGTATTGAATTAATGTTAAATAATAATAACAAATTAATAATTAAAATTATTAAAAGTAATTGTATAATATTTTGTGCAGTCCGCTGCTATTGGATTACTTCTGGTAAATTTTACTATTATAATAAAATCCGCCTAAAATCATAAATTATTAATTTTTTATCATTATTATTTATTCAAATCTTCGCACTCGCTATTTCGTCTCTTTAATTTATCGTTCTATGTAGCTAAATCACTTTTTATAATATTTTTTCTACAGGAAGAATTGTTTATCACACAAATCTTAATACTTTTACCAGTGGTGTTGGGAAATCTGATAACTAAATGGTATTATAAATCACTCCACTCTTTGTATAAGTGGGGACATAACCTTAACTACGCTTAATATGGAAATTGATAATAAGCTTATCTATGTGTTTTTTAAAATAATTTTTTATTTCGTTCTCAATGTTCACTGATAAATAAGTCTTCCTGTGTTTACATTGTCACTCATGCTTTGTTCTGCTGCTACAGTAACATTTAGTAGGTAAGTACATGTACATGAGATGTCAGCTATTGTCAATCATATACCTACTTTCTTTGTAATAAATAAAAAAAAATATTTTAATTCAGTCATCATCAAAACTTAGACCCATAAAATACAATTAAAAATAAATTATGTCAAATTATTTTCATGTAATATACAGTCGTCAATCAATAAAGTCATAAGAAAACAGCACACATTCTGCGTAGTCACGACCCATAGCTATACAACCCTTACTTTTGAGGTAGACGTCATTATATTGCGTTGTCACTATAATATAGTCTGTTCTTCAAGGAATCAGTGTATCGCTATTGAAATAGTTCGTGTATTGCTATTATACGACAAATGCAAATATTCGTCAACCTGCTAAACATTTAAATTCCCCGACTCCGATCATTACATGCTCCGACCCCGTGCATGTAATAATAAAATTGACCATATTAAACTGCATAAATCGTTATACTCATAATAACAGAGTCATTAAGGCGAATACCTCGTGTACTTTTGTTTCGGCTGAGTCAGAGAGGGATAGATATACGACTTCTCTTCGCGAGGAAAAAAGAAAACAATAACGCTCGCGCGCGTAACTTCAACGACATATCGGAAATTATTTATTTATTTATAAACTAACTGATTTAAAAAAAGGCCTTTGAGAATAATCTCGCCTTAGTTTATTACCTTTTTAGTAAACTTAGTTTTTGTTTTAAATATTCGTCGATTGTTTCAAAACGGAAAAAGGAGCTGAGAAGGATCATCTTGGGATTTTTTTATCAAGAAACCTTTTTCTATTCATATACCTAATTTTGGCTTTTGTACCTTAAATACTTTATTATTTAGTTAATTTTAACACTTCTCACAATGAAGACTCCGTAGAATGTTGATTTCGTATAGTGACAACTTCTCAGTAAACGTGTCATTGGTCGTTCTATCGTTTATAACATAAATATTTTCTTTTTTGTTCTAATAAACAGGAGATCCGCCAAGCAGCTGAACTCCTCGGCTTCCACGAGCTGACGAAGCTTAGCCAGTTCATACTGGATCAGCATCTAATCCAGGACAAAGGTTTCATGCTGCAGTTCCACACTGTAAGTATTCTGTCTCTTTCTTTGTGAACGAAAAGATAATGAGTATTAAAAAGATGGCTTGTTTTCCCTTAAGTAGATTGTTCTCTATCCCTGCTTTTCTTACAGTTAGAAGAGATGTGTTTGATAAGATTAAATTAATAGTACGATTAGATATAAGTGTGGAAAGTAGTTATGTCATTTCGGCTTTAGTCAACAATAGAGTGGAGTGGAAATGACAATTCCGCACGTGCATCGAGGTGCGGAACGACGTTGTCTAATACTTTGCGAAAAATATAAAACAACAAAAAAGCGCTTCCAAGAAGATTCTCCTCATAATGCTTTACTCCTTGGTTAAATTCTGTCTGACGTATTTTATATGAAAATTAAAAAAAAAACGCAATGGATTCCCAAGGTAACAATTACGTACCAAACAAAGGAGCGTGCGGTCCGTTGTTAAGACACGAGGAATGACATATACCCATTTCATTTAATAAGGTAACCTATTCACACTGTTGAAATATTCTTTATAAATAACACGTGATAGAATATTTTTAATCGACTTCAAAAAAAGAGAAGGTTATCAATTTGAGTGTATGGTTTGTATTATGTTTGTTACCTCAGAACTTTCGACTGGGTGAACCGATATTGATGATTCTTTTTTTGTTCGATGCGGAATAGTTCCCATTTGGTCCCATAAATTTTTTTTGAAAATCTAGTAGGTAGTTTGGTTTTTAAATCAAAATAACTGAAATGAGTAAGTCATCTACGTATGCGAAATTGCGGATTAATGATACGATAGTAGAAAACAATATAAGCTGACGGTCACCCATCTAGCTTTGACTAGTTATCACTAAAAATTGTGAAAAAAAAACTTTTAAACAAAAATTTAAACCGACTCAAAAAAACTGAAAAGGATAAAATAATTTTATTTAAGTAAATACTCATCCCCAAGAAATATATTTTTTGGAGTTGGTGCTAAGTTGTTTCCAGAAAATCTAGATATTTTTTTGGAGTCGGTTTTAATTTTTGTTTTTTTTTCAAATATTTTTTGTTCTCAACAGCCTTTACCTCAAAGGCTTCGTGACATGTATGTGGAACGGAACCTCTTCGCTGATGTGACGTTTGACCTTGACGATGGCATACATCTGGCTCACCGAGCAATACTGATGGCGCGGTGTGACCCTATGAAGGCCATGTTCCAAGGTCATTTCAGAGAGAGCACTTCCAGAGTGGTAAGTGAATCTTGGCGCGTTTCTTGAAATTCCGTTTAGGCTTATCCATGTTATGATGTACGATCGCGGTCTAAAAATGTTTATCAGTTTATAAATTGGGTTCTCTGTCACATTGTGCAGTAAAGGCTAAAATGCTTTGTCTAGATACTTATTACTTTTAATATAGTGAAGCAATCTATTCAGTCAAAGAGTGTACATGACTTTTTGATAATCAAACTGATTTCTTAATTTAAATATTGACGTTATTTAAAATGAAATGTCCTAGTTTCCTTTGCAGATGATATTTTGTAGTTTTTTTAGCAATAAGTTTTTCCATATCCTAGATAACCATCCTTTTGCGATCGACTTTCGTGTGTGAAAAAATCTATGCCCTATGTCTAATCAAATTATAACCTCGACCCTGTGACACAGATTTGTGCATGAAATTATAAACCTTATGGTGGTAAACATTTTTAAACTTTGATCTACTTAAAAGTACGGTTTATTTTATATGTATTTAATTTTAGACAATTTATAACAAAATTCAGCATCAAGGCAAGGACTGTATAGTTATTATTGCAATCAAAAACAGCTCATTATTCCAATTGGCCCTGACTAATACGAATCGATGGAGTTTGTTATGGTGGCAACACCATAGTGTTAGCAACATTGATTGCTTATGTCAGTTTTTGAAGAAAGTGTGTTAGAGTTTTAATTAAGTGTAGAATTGTAATTATGACTAACCTGATAGTTCTAAATAAAATCTTAAAATATTACTGTTGATCTCTCATTTAGATTTAAAGATATAACATGGATCTAAATTATTAATGTGTTTCTCCCAAGTAGCAAGGCCTATTTCCAGCAGTAGGATAACAGGTTCTCGAAGATGATATCACTTTGTACCTAAATGGACGTCTTCCCAGATATCGTTCCCAGGCGTGAAAATGTACGCGTTCCACATCCTGCTCTGCTACATATACTCGGATAAGATCCCGAAGGTGGAGCCGGTGAGGTGTCTGGAGCTGTTGGAGCTGGCCAACAGGCTGTGTATGACGAGGCTGGTGAACCTCGTGGAGGCCAGGGTCATCGATCAGTTGCAGCATCAGGATAGGTAAGTGTCTGAAAGAAAGAAAAAAGGTGTCTGGAGCTGTTGGAGCTGGCCAACAGACTGTGCATGACGAGGCTGGTGAATCTCGTGGAGGCCAGGGTCATCAATCAGTTGCAGCATCAGGATAGGTAAGTGTCTGAAAGAAAGAAAAAAGGTGTCTGGAGCTGGTGGAGCTGGCCAACAGACTGTGTATGACGAGGCTGGTGAACCTCGTGGAGGCCAGGGTCATCGATCAGTTGCAGCATCAGGATAGGTAAGTGTCTGAAAGAAAGAAAAAAGGTGTCTGGAGCTGTTGGAGCTGGCCAACAGACTGTGTATGACGAGGCTGGTGAACCTCGTGGAGGCCAGGGTCATCGATCAGTTGCAGCATCAGGATGGGTAAGTGTCTGAAAGAAAGAAAAAAGGTGTCTGGAGCTGTTGGAGCTGGCCAACAGACTGTGTATGACGAGGCTGGTGAACCTCGTGGAGGCCAGGGTTATCGATCAGTTGCAGCATCAGGATGGGTAACTGTCTGAAAGAAAGAAAAAAGGTGTCTGGAGCTGTTGGAGCTGGCCAACAGACTGTGTATGACGAGGCTGGTGAACCTCGTGGAGGCCAGGGTCATCGATCAGTTGCAGCATCAGGAGAGGTAAGGGTCTGGTCAAGTGAGGTTTTGAGTGTTATTTTTTTATACTACTAGATGACAAACAAGCTGACGGCCCACCTGATTGTAAGCGGTAACCGCCGCCTATAGACACCTGCAATACCAAGGAAAAATCACTTGATATTGCAGGTGCGTTGTCATCCTCAGGCCTAAGATAAAATGCTGTCCATGCCGAGTAATTACAGTGGCTACCTTTCCCTATATACAAGGTGGCACATTTAGATCGGTCAGTATGAAAAAATCTGAAACTAGTATAAGACATATGAAAATGTTTTATTAGGAACTATTATGCCATCGATTTTAGTGAAAAGAAAAGCTGCATTCATGCATTTAGAAAATAACGTGTACTTAGCTCGGGAATCGAACCCGGACTTTTTGAAAAATAAAACTAACACTATTTCTATTTAGATATCGATTTGTAGGCCTTAAGCAGTAAACGTTACTATGAAGCATGATATCTAAAATGAAAAAAATACATGGTTTTCACATCCTTTAATTTATTTTAGTAAGTATTCGAAATTACCACCATCACCACCTTGTGAGGTTTATCACGTCTCTGTTCAAACCAAGACGTCCCATTTTCAAATGAGGTTTTATTTGAGGTCCCGAGCTGAGTACTCATTTTTTTTAAATGTATGAATGCAGATTTTATTTTTACTCAAATCCATAACATGGTTCATAAGAAGACATTCAAAAAATAATAAAAAAACAAACAAATAAAAATTAGACATTTGCTTTATCTGTTTCTAGAGTATGCGGCGACGACGACCAAGTGGTGGAAATTGCCCTGTCTCTGTTGGAGCTTGTAAAGGTAAGGGCAAAATAATTATACCTACACTTTGCAAGTTTAAAAAAAATGATATTTGTCGATGACAAAACCTCTTTTTAATCGACTTCAAAAAAAGGATTAGGTTATCAATTTGACTGTGTTTTTTTATTGCCTCAGAACTTTCGACTGGGTGAACCGATATTGATGATTCTTTTTTTGTTCGATGCGGAATAGTTCCCATTTGGGCCCATAAATTTTTTTTGAAAATCCATTGAATCGTTTGGTTTTTAAATAAAAAAAACTGGAAAAATTAAGTCATCTATGTATGCGAAATTGCGGATTTTTGCGATGAAATTTCATTAAAATCGCTCAAGAAAAAAAAATTGGCAAAAAAAAAATAGACAGTAGCCGGTTCTCAGACCTACTGAATATACATATAAAATTTAATGAAAATCGGCCCAGCTATTTCGGAGGAGTATGGTAACGAAATTTGTGACACGAGAATTTTATTTGTACTTATATTAGATATTAGAAATATACTAAATAAACTTAAAAACATCCATGACTCTTTAACAAATGCTTGTACACGTAATACAAACATCGGCTCCTACTGGGATTTGAACCCGGGGCCCCTAACCAAGTAACCTGTATAGCAAGGGGTACAGACCACCCCTGGCTGGTCCCATTGAGGTGCCTATGCCAGCTGTTACTACCTACTTCGCTACGCAGTGATTAGCGCCGTTTGAGGCGCCCAAGGCCACCGCCGGAAAATATTTTCTTATTTCAGCCGTGAAACAGTTCGCTGTGTTTCGGATTGAAGGGAAAGGAAGCCAGCGTAATTACTGGGCATAGAAGGCATTTAATCTTAGGCCTCAGGATGACAACGCACCTGCAATACCGAGTGATTTTTCCTTGTTATTGCAGGTGTCTATAGGCGGCGGTAACCGCAATCCATCAGGTGGGCCGTCAGCTTGTTTGCCATCTAGTTGTATGTAAAAAAATAAAACATCTTGGTGCGGGTAGAAACGCCATCTTTGCCTACGGCCGCCACTTGACCCTGTCCCTACCTCTCCTACTACGCTACTCCGCTACTCCGCGGCGCCCTTGCCCGCTGCTTTAATTTACTCTGGGGCGCCTTAGGTAGGAGGATGGAGTAAATACATCTATGCAAACGGTAGAACAAAAGCTCTCTTCTTGATTGGGGCGCTCACAGGGCATTTTGCTACTAACCACATGCTACATAAAATGCAACTCTCCCCAACGCAACTTTGTCGAGCATGTGGTGAATGCCAGGAATCAATGATGCATCTCTTGTGTCATTGTGATGCCCTGGCTTGAACCAGAAAGAGTCTTCTGGAGGTGGCATATCCAAAGCCAGAAGACTACACGCTCTTTCTGCCTAAAGATATAGTAAGGCTAATGGCATCTATATTATGGACACAGGAAGAGTAAACGCAGGGGTGGCACAAAAGATCCCAATGGGTCGAACTGCACTGTGACTTAGTCACGGCCCCACTATGAGATAAGATAAGATACTCTGGGGCGCCTTTGTCTGCCACTCATGCCACTAGCCGCAACGGCCGTGCTGAGACTTGAAGCTTAAAGAAAGAAAGAAAAATATATTTTATTGAAATAGGCCACAAAGAAGCACTTTTAAATCGTCAAAAAAACACATTCCAATTATGTCTGAATTTACACCGGTTCCAAAAGTTGAACTACCGAGAAGATTCCGGCAACAAACTCGTGTAGTCACTCTTTTCAAATATTAAATTAAAGAAGCCATTGAAGAGTTTATGCCTGCCAACGCCTTTAACTCCACGGCACGCGCCTTTTAAGTACCTCTTGTTGCCATTTAAGTATTTCAATTAAATTTTACTAGGTGGTAGACCCGTATGTAGGGTCGTCTGGGTAGGTACCACCGCCTTTCTTATTTCAGCCGTGAAACAGTTCGCTGTGTTTCGGATTGAAGGCAAAGGTAGCCAGTGCAATTACTGGGCATGGACGGCATTTCATCTTAGGCCCCAGGATGACAACGCACCTGCAATATCAAGTGACTCTTCCTTGTTATTGCAGGTGTCTATAGGCGGCGGTAACCGCTTACCATCAGGTGGGCCGTCAGCTTGTTTGTCATCCAGTTGTATAAAAAAAAAATTAAGTGCCTTCTGGCACGGTCAGGCGCGGACCTAGCGAGGCGTTTTTGTTCCTGCTGCCATTCTCTTCACTGCGCGTCATAAATTTTCCAAGGAGGTTCCAACATTGAGCCAATTTATCCTCATAATGTTCGCTATACGTTTTTTATGAAACTCGCGGTCGGTCTCTATCTCAGATCATAGAATTCTATGATCTGAGGTCTCTATGTTTCAAAAATGTATGTAGATCCGGCCAGGTCTATGTACAGTATACTGAAAAATAGGTAAATATATGCAAAAGCGTGTCCAATTGTCCATTTTCTTTTTATTTGCTTTCCGTGGTACATACAAAACAAGACTTTTTCTACAAAAAACTGCAACACTCAAATAATCATCATGGCGCCTATGTCACCTGATGACGTTTAGTTGACTTCTATGACGGCAGCCATAATGCCACATTGATTGAAACGGTAAAAACGACGAAAAATTTCAAATTTTGTACAATCTGCATAGTTCGTGTGTACGAGTGAAAACGAGCTATTAGTATTTTTCTCGGTTTCAGGAGATTTTTCCTCATTTTTTAAGATAGTGTAGGTATATGGGCGGGAAACTGTATGTTTATTACAGTTATCCTAAATAATTAGTACGATAGTGTTATTGTATTAGTTTTAGGCTAAAAAGATGTTTCATTTATATTCTCGTTAGAGTACCTACTGACTTCCGGTAACCGTTTTATATTAATTGATAAAATGTAAATTCTGCGATGTCAATTACAAAAAGGCTGTATTTATATTATTTATATGCTTTTCCTTGTATTTATTTTTAATGGAAAATTTATTTATTCTAAGCTAAATCTATTGTGCATCACGTGAGTTGTTTCGCTCAAACAAAACAGAGGCGTGAGCGAGGTACTTAGTGTAGTAGGGTTGTTCGTCGGCACTCCTTTAGCTCTTGAACTGTGGCGTAAGCTGTTACTCTGCTCGAGTTATAAAAAAGTGATTAGCGTATTTGAGTTATTGTCATATTTCTAATATGGAACCTGATGGTGGAATATCGCCGACATGTACATATAACTGGCCGGGTATGAAACATCTCCTTTCTGTCGGAACAGCTACACAACGCCCACAACTTGGCTGCTTGGTGCACTTGGCGGCTGTGTGGCGCCTACGACCGCGTCTGTCGCGCCAAACATCTCAGCCAAGCCTCCCGGGAGTATCTAGCGGACAACCGCTGGCCGCCAGTATGGTAAGACATTCATAAGAGCCGTATAGCAAAAGATAGAGACCACTCGGCCACAAAACTCCCTATAATCGCCCTGTTTCCAGGTACGTGAAGGAATTCGACTATTACCAGAAGTGCGTGAACGAACAAAGCAAGGAGCAGAAGGAGTTGCGGCTTACTGCGCCTCATACCGCGCAGCAGACTGGGTGCTTGTGCTTCAGTAGTGAGTTTATATCAAACATATCATATTTAACGTGTCTAATAAGTTTGACGTGTCCTACTGTGTATCTGTGTGTCTGTCTGTGTATCTGTATGTCTGTCTGTGTATCTGTGTGTCTGTCTGTGTATCTGTGTGTCTGTCTGTGTATCTGTGTGTCTGTCTGTGTATCTGTGTGTCTGTCTGTGTATCTGTGTGTCTGTCTGTAGCTCTTAAACGAATGGACCGATTTTAATTCGTTTTTTTTTATTATTTAAATTATAACTAAGAACCATCCACATCTACTTAAGACCACTATTATTAATTAACCCCCAACAAAATAAGGGGTGTTATAAGTTTGACATGTCTGTCTGTGTATCTGTGTCTGTATGCGGCATCGTAGCTCATAAACGAATGGACCGTTCTTGTTTCGTTTTTTTTTGTTGTTTGAAAGCTGACGTGACTAGGATGGTTCTTAGCTATAATTTATGAAGATCAGTTCAGGCGTTTGATGACTATCAGCTCATTATATACATGATAAAAGGGTTTTACTAGCTTTCAGACATCCATCAAAAAGTTTGCGGGATCCTTAATTCTTCAAAAACTTATAGCAGATATAGCGTGTTTGGGCTCATAGGAAAAGTCTCAATGGGATGGTGTTAGATAGATAATTAATGAGACTGGGAGTTACTTAAAAACGTTTTTCGCCACATCATCAGCGAAAAATGAAAGATCTTATTAGTTGGTAGGCCCGTATGTAACGTCGTCTGGGTAGGTACCAGCGCCTTTTTTATTTCAGCTGTAAAACAGTTCGCCGTTTCGCATTGAAGGGCAAGTTAGCCAGTATAATTATTAAATTTTAAATCAATAGTTTCACAGATACTTGTTGTATGTTTGATGTGTGCAACGCGTCGTCTAAAACGCTCCATGTAAAATCTGCGGAAAAGGTGGCGTCACATGTTGCGATATTACTAAAAAAATGTAATGGACATATTTAAGAAATTGATAATAAATGTGTATGTTTTTAGTCATAGTTGTCATAATAATAGTTGTTTTAATTGATGCAAGCAATCCATTATTATTATAATTTTTGGCCAAAAAAATGTCCACTTTTATAAATTTTCCTAACCGCACAATTTCGACAATAGTTCAATACTTTTAAGTTTGAATGGTTTTCATGGGTAACAGTAGCGTATATTTTCCGAATTCGTGAAAAATAGCGTCACATTCAAACTTAGGCAACATGTCTATTATGCTATCGTGTATCCAGGCAAAGTGCGGCGGTCCAGCGAACCGGAACCGGAGCCGGAGGCGGGGCCGGAGCCGGCGCCGGCTGACGTCACGACGGCGCTGTGCCGCGCCGCGCCGCCGCCCCCCTGACACCCGCCGCACTGGAGGTACGCACCCTGTATACTGTATACTGGAGATAGCTGTTATGAAGATAGAGCCCCCTTATAGTGCATACTAGAGTTAGGCACCCTTATAGTATATACTAGAGGTAGGCCCCCTGTATAGTGTATACTGGAGATAGGCACCCTGTCTAGTGAATACTGGAGATAGGGCCTCTTATAGTGTATACTGGAGATAGGCAGCCTGTCTAGTGTATACTGGCCCCATTATAGTGTATACTGGCCCCATTATAGTGTATACTAGAGATAAGCCCCCTTATAGTGTAAACTGGAGATAGGTCCCTTATAGTGTATACTAGAGGTAGGCACCCTTATAGTATATACTGGAGATAGGCACCCTTATAGTGTAGACTGGAGATAGGCCCCCTTATAGTGTATACTGGAGATACGCACCCTGCATATTGTATACTGCAGGTAGGCAGCCTGTAACATAATTATAATATAAACTTTCTTTGGTAAACAAGCTGTAAATTAGCGCGATCGGGGCCCTGGATTATAAAACTTTTTAATTTTTTATTATAAAACCAGACAGATTTATCTTTTTCTTTCAGTTTTCTCTTTTTGTTTTCATTGTAAAGCATGCGGGGTGCAGCTAGTAGTATATAAATAAATGTTATGCTTTGTCCACAGGTCTCTCCGCATCGCAGTGCTCTTACCAGTGTCAATGTGTTTCATGAGCACTATACTGACCATTCTCATACTATTCCACATTTACACCTAAATGTAATAATAGTTCAGTGCACTCGACTTTCGTCTCTGTTGACTGCTATAATATAATACCTCGTAATGTCGATACTGCTTTGGCAAGGGTAGGAGCGGATAATACTTTCATAAGTGTCTTTTATTTACCTAGGCTAACTAACGAGTTGTCTGTCCTTTTCTTATTGTATTATAATGAAATAGAGGGGCTGTGTTTAATTTAAAGGAGATGTTCCGAAGATATTTGGAGTCTAGTATTTGAACTCTTTTCAATATAAGAATTTGAATAGAAAAAACATAATGGCAAATATTTTTAAACAAATTAATTTTAAATATAAATCCCTGAATTATTATATAATATGAAATTGACTACTTAAAAAAAAAACTCGTAGCAAATAAAAATGCGAACTTGCAACACCGACTATAAAATTCGTAGCAAATTAAAATACGAACTTGCAACTCTTCTCATCTGTCTTTTAAATGTAATAGACTAGTTAATCAAATTATAGTTCGTTTTATATAAGTAATAGTTACTTTCCTTACCTTTTTCAGAATAAGTATATTTTTAAATGCAGACGCTTAGATCAAAATAATTTGCAGAAGTCCTATTAGGTAATACATACCTTAGGTTTAAATTTGATGTATAATTAGTTTTTTTTTAATATTAATTATAGGCCATTTCTACGGACTCTTGGCCCGTATCTTTTTTAGTTTTGAGTTTTAACTATTAGATAAGTACAATTTAATACGCTCCGTCATAATTTAACGTTGAAGGTTTTAAAGTACTATTTTGGCACATCTCTCATTTGCAATACAGGATCGTATTCAGTTTGATATTCCCAACTTTTACAGTTGGCAAAGCAATATCGACAAATTTTATTATAAGATAACCTTAGCTTATATGATCATACATGCAAACATCAGACTTAGCCCTAAACTGATTCTCAAGGCTGATTGGGATTTTGTGCTGTCAAGTGAAATAATGCGTTCTTGCCGCGTTTTTATTTCAAAATGGCGGAATATCTGTCAAGTTAACTTTTAAGCAACACTATGGGTGGAATTTTATTTTTAAAATTTTAATCTTGCTATTTCGTTTCTGTGTTATCCAATTGAAATAAAAGAAAATCGCACGCTCATTTTAATCTACAGCGATTTTTAAAACGGAACTTTATTACGGATAAACTTTAATTTGGAGTGTTTGGGTAGGAATATGTGCCTCTATTTTAAATTTTGACAATTGCGGATTCGAGTGGTTTGCTATCGTATAATGAGCCATAAGGCAGTCTGTGAAGATAGGTTTTAGCTTGGTGCTTGACTTTAGTAAAGTAAGAAGTTAGTAATATGATTCGGTTTAGTTTTACATCATAAGCCGTTTCTATAAGTTTTTAATAAAAGTCAGTACGGGTAGAAGCAATCTGAATTATTTGTTTATTAGTTATTCTATGTAGACATCTAATTTTCGTCTTGTTACTTATTACGCATTTTAATTGAGATAAGGATTTTCATAAATAATAATGGTTTTTTGCTAGCGAATTAATAACAACTAATTATTTGTACCTAAATGTTTTACAAATAATTTTATTCTTAAAATTGAAAGAAAACACGTCGACAAGTATTAAAATTATTTCACCCGTGAATCAAGTTACGATGTATAGATATATTATTAGTAAATAGATTGCTCATTCTAGCAAGTATTTATTTTGGTAGGATTAAGAAATTTTATATTGGCAAACCTCAGCTGTTTAGTATTGTCAGAACAAAAACTACTTCATTTTTTTATCTGAAGTGAGAAAAGAAAGAAAGATATTGGTATTTTAAATGTCAAAGTTATTTTTGTACACCGCAAAGCAAATCGTATCACATTTTAATATTAGATAATTACTATAAGCAATTATATTAACTTAAGGTACAGTATAAAATTATAATCGTAAAATTACATAGGAATTAAGCATTTTTTGGTGGGAGATTTTTAATAAGTAATATTAATTTGAATTTTATTTACACGCATCTAGGTCATAAGTTAGCGTAAGTACTTTGTCACTCAAGCTTAGCTATATGGTAAATATCCATTTAATCATAAGTAGTTGTATTTTCTTCAGTATGTATGGATTCTTTATGGGATGTTGGAGTTCATTTTGGAATATTTCCATTTGCAAGGTTTTCATTCAAAATATAATTAGATTAAAATCGCTCTGTATTTATATAGAGGATTTATTTAAGGATTGCTTCAGTCAGTGGTAGACACGACAGCACCTCAAGTGTAACATTTGCACTACGAAAGCCGCCAATAAAGGCGGTCTCAAGGTCAAACTGTTACGATTGATGGGCGGTCGACTGTAAAAAACGAGGAACTTTCTCGAAAGTCTGAAGAGAAAAAAAAGCCAAAAGGAGTCCCGAGTCTCTCATCTCTCATTTGGCTTTTTTCTCCAGACAACCCTATAAAGGGAAGGCAAAGGGAGCTAATGCCCATACAGACCCTGTCTTCATTATACCTATCTTTATTTCTTTTATTGCATTAAAATGCTGGCGTAACACATTTCAATGCTTCTTGGGAGTATTTGACACGAAATATATGACAGTCACTTTATGTGCTACTTGATGAGGTGGATAACCACAAAAAAGTTCTCCTCGTATTTCGCACCATAATCACTTTTATTCTAATAACCTTTTAGTTGTATGTACGTCAACACCAACACTTTGTATATAAAGCCACACCACTTTTATAACACAGAGTTCGCTCCAACACAATTTTAAATTATTAAAATAAAAATCTTGATTGACGCCACAAAAACCCGCTAAACACTCTTTTTTTGACGGGCAGAAATCCGTTTACAGACATACCCGCCGCTGGCTAAGCGACGGGCGTGTGTGGGGATCATCCAGCGCTAGTAGCACTGGAAATACCTACTAAAACTCCCCGTTAACTCCACTGCCCTTCGCGGGGGTAGCCTGGGCTCTGCCGATGCAATTTCACAAGGCTTCTTAAATTATTGCTCCTCCTCCTAAAAGATCTTATTAACATAGTAATTAGGTCTCTTTTTCAATGAAACTAATTTAAAAAAATATGACATGGATATGTACAGTTGTCCACAGAAGTAGGTAATCTTTTTTAGTACTATATCACATCGACTGTTGCGCTCATACAGTCGATAACACATCAAGATCAACAGTTTGACCTTGAGGCCGCCCTTACTGCGATCGTAATAGAGGCGGCTTTCGTAATGCTAGTTACACTAGATGTGCTGTCGCCTGTACATTAGTACTACGAATATCAACGTAATGTTTGGTTGACCGTACATTGGCCGAAATTCTGTTGTTAATTATTAAAATTAAACCTATGCTAATCTGTCAAGCGGCGCTATACTTACATCTAGAGGTCTATGACAATTGAAAAACAAATTGTCTGGAATCTCAGAATCTGATGCTTGACGGGTTAGGGCGATCGATACCTCGCGAATGTTCAGTATCTATTTTACTAATGATTTAATCGTATATTTCCTACTGACGTTATTCTTGTTTTCAAATGTATGTCGCAGCCGTCTGGTTAAATTAGCCACCCAATTGGACGGCTATCCCGTAGACTCATTTGACGTTGAACGACGGCGTATTGAATGGATCGTCTTGTACTGAAAAGTTTTAGTTTGATTGGTAGGTGCAAGGCTATTTTTTTTTATGACCATTTATAACCGACATCATTTTGGTCCTAAGCGGTCATAACAAAATATCCTTGAATCTACCAATCACTAAACAGCCACAAAAAACTCTTCAATTTAAACGACCTGCCTAGGCGTCCAATTGAATGGCTAATTTAAACCAGACGTGACGTTGACATGACGTTCAGCCATCTGGTTAAACGTTGCGCTGAATGACTTGGCTAGTTGTACTTCAGCCGTTTGATTGGATTCCGGCGTTCAATTAACGGGCTAGCCGCCCTATTGGGTAGCTGATATAAACAGACGGCTGCGATATATACATAGAAATTTTCTGAGAAAAAGTCCGTACATTATCCTTAGTGATTAGCTTAAAATCAGCGTTACCTTGCATATGGAATACACAGTGAACCGATTGTAAATTGTTCCTGGAAGTTGGGATTTCGATGATCACCTTTGAGATTTTAACCCTTATTGCTTTCGCACTAAGAGTTACCTGATCGGTCAAAAGTAAACGTCGTGACGGTATAAGTAACTTGGCCCTCTCAGTATTGCTTGGAAACTGAAGTGTAGTCTGTGATAGGTTTATATCAGAACTGTGATTCGTATGGTCAAACCACCTGTAATGATAGTAATATATGGTCACCATCGGCAACACAATTATGTATGTTTTAATGTGAACGTAAAATTCATTAATAATATGAGAATGGTTGCAATAGCAACTATCCGGCTCGAAGGACCAACTTGAGTTACCAAACTAAAATAAAGCATTTCGTTAATTTTATTTTAACATCATAATTAAGACATTTAGAAATATACCAGGAAATAAAAAATATGTCCTGGAGCGGGAACCGAACCCGCGAATTATCACAATCCGGCTGACGGCTCGGACCACAGAGCTACCGATGTTTTTTTCCAAAATAAAGTAACTTATTGTTATATTATATATAGTTTTCATATTGCTGATGCCTTTTCGAAGACTATGTCAATTTTAAATGCCTCATGAGGTAAAAATAATTATGTTGCCGATAGAATAAATAAAGCATTAAATTGTGTGTGTTATACATAGATTGTTGAGTATGTAGTTGTGGGTACGTAATTTTTTAATATTTTGCAAGGAAGATGTTGAATGATATTTTTTAATGTTTAAGGTTGTAAAACAGTACTTGTTATATAAATATTGGGCATTGTTTTTTATCTCAATAAATTTGTGTCAATTGAAACCTTTATCTTCATACCTTTACTCAGGTTTTGTGCCTCTAGTACGAGTTCTGTATACATTAAAGCTACTACCGCGTTTACCTTATGGACTTCATATAAAAATATGGTTACCAATTCCAATATTGTCGATTTAGACAATTTATGAAATTTAAGTATAGGGACCCAACTTCCCCAACAAAATGGGCAAAATTCATTTATTTTGAAACTAGTTCTTATTAAAAAAAATAGTTTGAGAAGAAAAATTAAAAGTTTTAATAAAATTAACACTGGTGAGGTCCCTTTGGTAGAGTAAATAAACAAAATTATGGCTTAATTAATTAGACAAAAGTTTCCTAAGAATATGAAGTACAAAATATCATCATGTCTTCACTACATATAGTTCAAATTGATCCAACTATCATTCTTGCCCTCTAATGTTCGCGAAATATATTATGAAACTAAAGAATCTGTATTTTCGTATTATATTTTTGAATATTTTAATAATAATGATCTCATCTAAGCACTCATCCAAAAGCAGGGTTACTATCTAAGATAATAACATTGCTTCAATTACTAGTTAATTATTGTATACATAGGATAAGATTTCAGTAAATTTTACTTTGTACTTTTTCATGTTTCAACATAATAGTTTGGCTTTAATGGAATTTAGAGATAAATCAATATTACCTATAATACTTTTGTATAATTTGGCAATTGAAATTCTAACAACACCTACTGGTAAAGTAAAATTTCTGAAAAAAAAACATGAAACAATGATACATAAAACATATGATAGAAAATAGAGTTAGCTTTTGAACCGACTTTTTTACAAGCTTTCAAGATCTATGTACCCAACATTGTAATAAGATCAATTTTTGTAAGAAAATATTAAATTTACTGAAATCTGTTCTGTAAGCAAATCTAGACTTTTAGCTTAGGCATTTTAGTGATTCTAGTGCATAATTATTGTAAATGTAATTTGCCAATCTTCACAGTCAGTAAATGACAATCTGCCATTTTTTACGTACCCATAGATTTTAATAAATGTATTAAATGTATGTGTAATTATAAATTTGTTTTATTATTTTTATTGTGATCTTCCTCTTTTAAATCAACTCACAACCAAATCACTGGTCATATCATCAAGTTGCATAATGGTGGCTCCTCACCATTTAAAAATTTTCGATGTGAACTTTAGACATTTTAAAATCCTTTAATGTTAATAGCCAATTCATAGGATTGTGATAATTCAAATTTGAACATTTAAACATTAAATTAAAGTATTTGAGAAATCTTATATTTCATGTCATCCTAGAACAGTCCTTACATGACTTATAAGGTTTGAGAACTCTGGTTTCGATTATTAAAACAAAGCAACTTTCGCCATGGTTGATCCCGAGTTGGGTCAACCAAAATTTCTAATCTCAAGCTCCTCTGTGCTTTGGAAGGCACGTTAAGCTGTTGGTCTTGCTCGTTACTGCAGCTGCTTTAACCAACCCACGCCAGCCAGCTAGCCAGAGTGGTGGTGTTAGGACCCAAACTCCTCATTTGTTTCTTCCTACATGTGTTATTCATATAGGAAGGCCTGTGCCCAGCAGTGGGACGTATATAGGCTGGTGATATTGATGATGTTGTCATAAACTTACTAAAAAATAAATAACTTTATAATAGACCTTATGATTATGACATCTAATTTTATATTTATTTCATGAAATATGTACAATTTATTAACCAATTAAGCATCAGAGACGAGACAATTGATTTTTCAATAGACCTTGCTAGAGAGAGATATCGAACCATACCACTGTTAGTAGTCACGTCTATGTAAGTCAATGATGACTTATCTGACCCGGGTATAAATGTTTTTGCTAAAATTAAGTCCCTAGAGAGTGATAATGTCATCATTGTTGAAGTTTAGAGGTCACAAGTTGCTTTACTTTGTCCGTAATCTCACTGTGTAGTAACTGTTTTTGATGGTTAGTCTAAAATAAAAACTTTTTTTGTTTTGTTTTTTAATAATATTGTGTAATATTACTTACAATCTAGCTTTATTTATATATCTTATGTGTCAAATACACTACTATAGTGATTCCCAATTTTTTAAATATCAGTATTTGATTTCAGATGAAAAATAACATTGACAAATCAATAGGAAATCACTTCAGCAATTTATTATAATTCGAATCCAATCATATTCGATTGTTTTAAAAGTGTCTATTGAAATTAAACCATTAACGTAAATCTACAATTATAGAGGGTGACCCAATAACTTTATTTCACTTTTAACCTCCTCATACAAGTCCTTGTAATCTTCATGTTCTTTTATGAGCACCATTACACACCCCCTCAAAGTACCCATAGCAGAACCAATATCTTTCCGACTGGGTGTGTAACAATATGGAACATCTTTCTCCTCACATACTGCAGGCAGGTGGCACATGATTTCTATTGGTGATATATCCCCAGCAAAGAAAACAATCCTGTAATATAGACATTTAATTTTATTATTTTACTACCTAAACAAGGTTGAAAATAAAACGTTATAGTTTATCTTAGCCTATTCATAATTTCAAAAATTATATGATATCAAGCCTTAGACCTTAGCGGTTAAGATGGTCTAAGTATCAGGCATAATATTAATAAATAAAAGTATAACCTCAAAATTATAAAATTAACACCTACCCTTTCTCTCCAAGGCGCAGTTGCTTTTGTACTATTTTAAGTCCATTCTTGATGTAATTTTTATGACTACTTGATTTCTTGATGAGTTTATATATCTTTTTACTTAGTTTTTTAGGTGCCATCGGCTTGGCGATCACGCTGCAATGACTTACTTTATCATCGTAGCTTTGAGGTTCACTTTTTATAGAAGTGTCTCCTTGCTCTTCCGTAGGTTCTTGTTTAATTTTACCCATTTTGATTTGGTTATTTACAGTTTAGCACGTGTAAAAGCAAGGAAACAAACAAAGTCTTGCGAAGTCAGGCCAAGGCCACAGAAACACAGATTAGAAAAAAGAGGCCAGACCCAGAAGCACAGATTAGAAAGAGTAGCTAGAACCATAGAAAATTGTTTTTTGTTAATTCTCCTTATAAAAAGAAGGCAAAGGGAACTAACGCCCAAACAGCCATGTCTTAAGTATTTCTTTATTTCTTCTTTTATTGCATAAAATACTGGCGTAACACATTCCAATTGACACGAAATATATGATGACAATCTCCATATAATGCTATTTGTTGAGGTGGATAACCACAAAAAATTCGTATCGTATTTCACATCATAATCACTTTTATTATAATAATCTTTTAGTTGCACGTCAACTGAAACACTTATTTTATAAAACTATGCCACTTTTATAACATATAGTTCGCTACGACACAATTTTTAATTATTGTAATAAAAATTTTAAAAGTTAATGCAATAAGAGAAGAAATAAAGAAATACTGAAGACATGGCTGCATGGGCATTAGTTCCCGTTGCCTTCCTTTTATAGGGAGAGTTGACAAAAAAAAACAAAAGGAGTGTTTGACGGGTTTTAATGGCGTCGGTAAAGATTTTTAATATAATAAAATTGTGTCGGAGCGAACTTCGTGTTTTATAAGTGGTGTTGTAAAGTGTTTGTGTTCAACTAAAAGGTTATTAGAAGAAAAGTGATGATGGTTTGAAATACGATGAGAACTTTTTTGTGGTTATCCACTTCATCAAGTAGCACATAAAGTGACTGTCGTCATATATTTCGTGTCAAATACTCCCAAGAAGCATTGAAATGTGTTACGCCAGCATGTTATTGCATTAAAAGAAGAAATAAAGAAATACTGACGACATGGCTGCATGGGCATTAGTTCCCTTTGCCTGCCTTTTAAAGGGAGAATTTACAAAACAATAACTACAAAAAAAACATTTCGAAAATTTCGTTGCTATGGAAACATCACCATGTCAACAAACTTTCTATTGTATCTCTGCACAAGTATCTCTGCCTCCTTCGACTCATTCCCATCGAATAACTCAATTATGAAACCAATTATTATATAAACGGCATAATTTACTTCAGAAAGTATTCGTACATATTTATTCTTCTGTAAAATGGTATTATTAGATATGTGATCTATAATGCAATGGTAAATTTTGTTACGGGAATAAATGTTGTTCTCTTGTTTTAGGGATTGCTTAGCATTTTGAAGAAATTACGTTCGCACCCTGATAAAGAACTTCGTTTGCTCCTTCTCGGGCTTGATAACGCTGGTAAAACGACGATACTGAAACAATTAGCCTCGGAAGATGTGAATCAAGTTACACCCACTGCGGGCTTTAACATAAAATCAGTTTTGTCTAGCGGATTTAAGCTGAATGTGTGGGACATAGGCGGTCAAAGGAAGATCAGACCCTATTGGAGGAATTATTTTGAAAATACGGATATTTTGGTAAGTAATTTAATCATAACATGTAGGTATTATATTGTCGCGAGCCATAATTGAAATAAAAAAATTAAATCAAAAATTTTAGAAGTACCTAAATAATTTGTTCATTGCGGATTTAGTAATTTCAAATTAATGGAACTCTTATATATCAATGATTAATTACATTATATTACATTACAATATTCAATTACAGATTAAGTTTTATTTTTTGTTTTGTAAATGGTTTAATGCATGTGCCTGCTGGTGTCCTTAAATAAATAAATACATAAATAAATAAAGGAATGAGTACATTGAATTACTGTAAAAATGAATCTGCAGCAACTAATTAATCTTAACCTGTCAAGCATCAAATCAATAGTTGAGAGCCAAGACCTATCTACAAAAAGTAGATTTTATAGAAGGCGAATAAAAAACGTTTTTTCGCAACTGTTTCTTCTCTTCGTGATCTTGTTTTTGAATGTTTTTCAAGAAAGCTCCATCAGCTTCAGTTACTTTGAGAGAGATAGGTGATATTGGTTTAAATATTTTCATAGTTTACCGGGAGATATTTGCAACTGAAATAGAAAGTAAAATAATGTGTCAAGGACTTTCATCAACAACAACATAATTATCTAAGTAACACTTAGATCTTAGGTGGAATATCTTTTATTAATTACTAAATATTTGTTGACAAAATTAATAGCAGCAGTAGTAGTACCTATCCTTTCATGTAATTGCTTAGCACAGTCTCTGAGGCAAAGCCACCGATTGTCATCAATATCAAATTTTATCAGCATCTCACCACATTGCATTTAATTTCATGCAGGTCTGTTATAATGAGAACATATATATCATAAATTTTCTTCCCTCATACTTACAGATCTATGTGGTAGACTGCTCAGACCACCAACGTCTGGAAGAGACCAGCCAGGAGCTATCGGAGTTGCTGCAGGACGACAAACTGAGGGCAGTGCCACTGCTGGTGTATGCAAACAAGCAAGACTTAGCTACAGGTGGGATATCTTTGTAAAATATATTATATGCTCCATCTATAAAATATAAAATATCAATTCAATTGAAACTTACACTAGGGGCATTTGGGAAGCTGTCGCCTCTTTCTGCGAGACTGTGCTCATGTAGAAGGAGGCACCGGAGAGGGAGCAGGAGGAGGATGCTCTAGCCGCTCCTATCCGGCGTAGACGGGTGGGTGCGAGAAGGCGGGCGGCGGCGATCGCCCGCCTTCCTGCGCCCTAGGCGCCCTAGGCGCGGCCGCATGCGTGGGTGGCTCCCACGCATGCATTGCACATGCCGCCACGTCTGGGATTGCCCAAGTGACTCTGGGTAATCCCCATCGGCGCGAAACCTGGCCGTAAGGTCGGGTTGCCTGGGGGTGGGCTGGTGAAATTGCTTCGGCAGAGCCCAGGCTACCCCCGCGAAGGGCAGTGGAGTTACCGGGTAGTTTTAGTGGGTATTTCCAGTAATTCCAGTGCTGATAGCGCTGGATGACTCCCATACACGCCCGCCGCTTAGCCAGCGGCGGGTAGGTCTGTAAACGGATTTCTCCCCGTAAAAAAAAGGGCATAGTGCACCTAGTATAAAATATTTGCCGTCGTGATAACTGTGAAATCGCATGAAAACAGCAGCAGCGTCTCTGTTATTGTGAATTATTCATAAGCACTTTTGTATATGGAATTGAGAGGTGAACATAATGTTGATCGTTTTCGTTTCGATTCGATTGAGACTCACTAGGGGTACCTACTGCACGTTTCACCGGTCAAAATGGTTCCGGAATTCCCAGAAAATGGGTTTCCTTTCCTGGTCCTGAATATAACCAATAGTCCCTGGGAGTCCCGGGAATTTCAGTAACTGGAATTTTCGGGAGCAATCCATATTGATTGTATGTGTAACTTCTTTCCTTCCTCCTTACCCCGTTGCCGCGAAAACGCGTTGTTGAATGTTCAACTTCTGTTGAACTTGCGAACGAGCGTCATAAATGATATTCTCATTCGACTTTCACATTACTTATTCTTGATCGCGAGGTCGCACGAACAATACTTGCGCGATCTAGCGATGATTATATGATCGCATTCTATTAGTATTACCTACTTACCTACTTATTGTGTAGTGTTAATTTTAAAACGCGAAAAATATTGATGCATATTCGCTATTGGTTTTTAATTGTCATATGATCTTCGGTGGTTTTACGCGGCATGACAGAATGGAAAGACGTCGTGCAAGGAGGCCCTAATATAAATTTTTTTTCTTCCATAGCACTGCCGGCGAGTGAAGTGGCCCAACACCTTGGACTCCACCTGATCCGCGACAGGACTTGGCAGATACAATCCTGCGTCGCTACTGATAGTTCTGGGGTTAAGGTGAAATTACCTACTCTTTTTTATACTCTTATTAGGTACTTGTTGCTAAAAATCTTGTGAAAGTACCACAAGAACAATATTTAATAAATAAGTGCTTTTACAAACTACATGAATATTTGAATTTAAAAAAATGTGGTACCTATAATAATTATAGTTATATTACATATTTTCCTGTATCTAAAATAAATAATTAAGTACCAGTATCAACAATGAGAAGCTCAGGTAGTACTTAAGTTAATATATAAAAATATTAAATTTTCATATACCATAGCCCTTTTACTCAAGCTTTCTTTATTGCAATACCTCTCATAAAAGGTTGCTAAGTTTTAAGTGCAATACATAGTGTAAATTCGTATAACACCTACTAACTATAGGTACACTTAGTGAGAAAAATAAATATTTGACTTTGACTTATTTGTAGTTAAAATTTCCGTAGCATGTTGTCTACATAGAATTAATTAAATTGATAAAAACTTCGGTTGGCTCGCATAATTTCGCTGGCTTAGCTTCGCTCGCGGTGTGGGCGGCGCTTTAAAAACATGTACTACCTACTGTACTTAAATTAAGATTTAGTATGTATTCAGCACCAGCCCTAGTATTACTAAGAATCCTATCATAGACATTATGAACAAATTATACAGCATAGTCAACTTCACTGTAGTTGTGAAATGACTCTTTTCTTCAATGTATAAAGTACCAAATCGCACAGCTGTGCCCACTCTTGACTTATCAGATATTTTATATTGCCGTAAGCCTGGAGCTTAATAAAATTAATTGTGTTGTTCCAGGAAGGAATGGAGTGGGTGTGTAAGAATATCCCGGTAAAGAAATAATTTTTCATTATGGGTTCACTACGAGAGTATGAAGGGAACACAGTAAGAATTTTCAACTTTAACTTAATACAATAAGAGCTTAAATTCCAGGTAATGTGTACGCCTAAATCTATATAATTAAATCACGTATTTTAATGTTGTTTACAAAGTGCGATACTGTAAATAATCCGTCCATTTTTTTTATTGAGACTTAATTCTCAAATAACGTTTATGAATGCGTATGCGCAGTCTTATTCATATTATGATATTATTTATTTAACTATGGTACAGCACAGCGCTAAAGTGTTGATCAAGTGTCATTCTAATGGCATAATGAGGCAGCATCTGTCAAAAAAAGCTTTAGAATTTCTATTTTATAAACGTCAAAAGATGTCACCTGACGTTTATCCCTTTCTTTTTCGATTGGAAAGAAAAACTCAAAGGTACAATCTCTTATATTCTGATATCCTTAGGATATTTGTAATATGGTCGTTTTTTTAATGAACCGAACTTTTAATTACGATTTCCTTAAAAATGCTATTCAAGATACGGATAGAGTGTAATAAAGTTGTCACCATTACTGAAGTTGACTTTCTTTGAGAGATCAAATCAAAACCCACCGATAGAGGTTGAAACTAACTACACTTGACTGTACAGTCTCGTCTTAATCGATGTAATATGTCGTAGGGAAATGAAGATACCAGGGATTTCGTGAAATCGCGGAAAATTTCGAAGCATCGAATATAATACGTATTATTAGGTACGTACCTATTAAGTTTGTTGTGGATTTCAATAATTGGAAGTGGTCATAGATTATTGTAATCTATTTTTACTTACACAACTGGTATCTACCAGTACTCATAGGCAAGTTGAACTTCTAAAATAGAGAACTACAAGAAAAAAGATATTTCGACATTTTCAGGGATTTCACGAAATCGCTGGCATCTTTATTTTCCTGCGACATATATATTTTTGCTTTGAATGTGTAGGCAACTACATGTTTTCAGACGTGACTACTTACTATAGTTTCGATTCTGATAGCTTTCTTTAAAACTAAAATTAGGTTATTTGCTTCTCTTTCATACTTATTCAATAAAACGGGACAAAATGACTCTTGGAGACGTAAAGTTAGATGACGCGCTGAGTTTTCTTAGTTTTACTTCAGACTTATTTTAATCAGCATATTTTAGAATGTGCGTTTATACTCAAATAAGGCTGTCAAAAGGCTGTCTGTCCTTTTCTGGCCGTTTTATAATGAAAGAGTAACTTAAATTTAATTGTAATCTTTACAACAGAATCAATGCCTTGTAATTATCATTTAAGACCTTATTTATATTATCAACATGCACCAAAGAATAATTTTGTAAATAGTTATTTTATTTTTCCTAAATTATATTTTACCAAATAAAAAAAAACAATACAAGTTGGTGACGACAACAAACTAAAACATGGATTATATAAGTTCATAGAAATGTTTTGCGACTTTCAAATTAATACATTTATTCATTTGATAATTTTATGACATTTCTATGAAATAGCATAACATTGGCTGAATTATTTCATAGAAATGTCATGAAATAATCAAATGAATAAGATGTTTTTGAAAGTGGCAAACCATTTCTATAAACTAATATAGCCCGTGTTTAAATTTAGTGTCGTATTGACAGCACCACTCTGTATAATGACAAGAGTGTATCGTCCTCTCCACTCCTCTCTTCTAATGTCACGGTACTCGACAGAGTCCTCAATGATCCTTGTGTTGTATTTACCATCTCATTAATTATATTGTGCTTTGCAATAAATATTGAAATTAAACTTCAAGTCCACTTGCATAACAAAAGCTACGTAGAAAATTAGAAATTACGTCAAATTGATACAATGGGCCTGATTCTGAAGACACACTGGCCCTAATTCTGAAGACACACTGGCCCTAATTCTGGAGAACACATGCTAAGTTTAAATTTAAGTTCAGTCTATTTCTTTGTTTGTTTCGAAACGAAAAGGATGGCTGTCATAAAAATTGATATTTAGAAAGGTGCGTTCAATTTTAGACCTTAGTGAACGTGCTAAAATGCAGTGTTTAGGAGGCACCTCGGTACATGCCGTCTAAAATTGTCTATGGTTTCTATGAAATCTATCTAAATTTAATTGACAGCTCTAAACAGATTCTTGCTATCTTTTTCCTATGACTTATTGCGAGAAAGAGATATACTGTACTTAAATTTAGAATTAAAGTGTGTTCCCAGAATTGTAATAGGAAAAAGATAGCATGAATTCATTTAAAGCTGTCATTAAATTTAGATAGATTTCAAGGAAACCATAGACAATTTTAGAAGGCATTTTATCACGTTCAATAAGGTTGAAAATTGAACGCACTTTTCTAAATGTCAAATTATATGACAGCTATCCTTTTCGTATTCATTTTGAGAGAAAGAAATGCACTGAACTTAAATTAAAACTTAGCAATTAGATTTGTAGTGCAATCACGTGCAAAATATCACAAGCTCTAAATGTCAAAGGAGATGGTAAAGTTGTGGGCCAGCTCATTAGCACTATTTCAGATTGTAGACAATAATGTACTGAATAACATAATTTCCATTAAATAACACAAAAATCGTTTTATAACAAAATAACATAAGAATTGTATAAAATGGCAACATTGAAGTGCCAAAAAGTGCATAGACGATAGCCACAACAATAAGGCTGTTAAATTGTTTGACCCTGGCTATGAAGAAATAAAAGGACAGTAGGTATTCAACGTAAGGTCGTAAGAAACAAAATTGTATTATGCAAAATTCCTCCTTTGCAAAATGTCATAGTTATCAAGAGATCCTATCGCAAAACGCCGTTTATTCAAATCGATAACCTATTTTACTGAAGTTCAGATACGCCAAAGGAAGGGGCACGTCGTAATGCAATTGAGTTTCGTTGCGTGGAAACAAAATTGTATTTTTTTCGCTACCATAAATTTCAATGACATTGCCATTAATATTGAGTGTTTGAGTAGGTAAATACACAGATGCATCGAATATCTGTCTAAAAATACATTTTTAAAATGATATTCGTAGCGTAATCATCCCAACGACGTTCACAATGAAAGTCGTTATTTTGTTTTCAATGACACAAGTCGTTTATACACGGTGGTGACGACAAAAAACACGGGCTATATTAGTTTTATTTTATTTTATTTATTTAAGACACATAACCGGATACAGTCAATACCATACAAAAACACTTAAACATACTAATGTGCTAGACTGCAGCCCAAAAACATGTCTCTAGCTAGACTGGTGTTGTAAAATTTTACATATTAACCGGAATCTATTTAAGAACCATAATAGTGTTAATAATTATAGGGAATAAGGGAGTGTCTTTAACTATTACAATGCTACTATAGCTATGACAAATTACTTAAGGTAGTACTTAACAGACATGTTTCTTGAAGATATTTGGATTTGAGAAGAAAATATCTAATTAGTCATTATTCTGTTCATAGAAACGTTTTGCATCTTTCAAATACTTCGTATTCATTTGATAATTTTATAATGTTTCTATTCGATATAGATTTTTGTTGTTGAATTTTTATAAAAATAGGGAGCGCTCTATTAAATTGCTATATCCGAAAAGGGCGACTGAGTATAAAGTGCCATTTTTATATTAAGATCTATATATTTACACTTGGTCTGCAATAAACGATTTGTATTTATTTGTATTCTATGAAATAGCAGCCAATGATATATTATTTCATACAAATGTCAGGAAATTATCAAATGAATAAGATGTTTTGAAAGTTGCAAAACACTTATATGAACTAATGTAGCCAACGTTTTAGCTTATTGTTGTCACCACCTGTATGATACATTTTTGCGTTTATTTATTAAGAGTTTCTTAGCCTTTAAATAATTAAAATAACTAATTACTAGTCAATTTATATTTTATAGATGTAGTTTAGTATTTTTCTTCCAATTAAAATGTCAAAAATAAAACAAATATTTCAAAATCGCGTTTTATTTTATAATAAGTCCTTAAAATTATCACATGAGAAAGAACGCAGGAGATTTAAGATTTATTTTCCCGTAGACCAATGTTTATTTTTTGGTTGACGGGAATTATTGTAGGTAGGTGATCATGATAAATGGATAATTACGAGATTCACAACCAGACACTAGAATTCATACAATAAACAGTGGAAATAAAATAGTTTGAAATCTTAAAGGAATCTTTAGGGTAAAGAGTAAAATCTTGAAAGTGATAGAATCTTTTAATACTGAAAAAATTATGTAGAGATTCAAAACATTGCTCTATCGCAATTATAATATTTAGCACCAATATCCAGCAATAAAATTCTAAATATTTAAATTAAATCTACCTAATAATCACAAAAAATATTTTTTCTAACTAAAATGTGCAAAGTATTTTTTATAACCAAAAAGTAGTACTAAAATATTCTGTTTATCAATTAACATAAAATACAATAATTTATTTATATTAGTCTAAGTTAATTAATACTCAACTTATAAGTATCATCGAGAAATTACTAAAGTCGTAAATTTATTTAAGTACTATTTGTGGGTAAAAATTGCATTTCTTAAAGAAAAATATTGTAAAGTATTATGTAAATAGGAAAGCAATTAACTATAAAATATTTTATAATCTCTATTAAACCTAAATAAATGCTTTCAATCATATTTTTACAATAAATCTTAAATAACTCAATTTTATAATAAATTCTTGGATGGAATGTGTATAAGATTATTAAATTATTTAAAACCTACCTAAATATACTAAAAACAGTGCTATCCGTTTAAATAAATAAAGCGTTCGAAAATATTGTCACTTTTTAAAAACTTACAGCGTCTTATCTGTCTGCCTAAGGTGAATCTTTGTCACTAATGCAGATGACATTTTCTTTTTTTATTTGGTAAGCTTTATTTATACTCTATGCAAAGGAAACCTGTGACTTTGAAGCTTATAACTCGCTGTGGTAGACTTCTGTGGTGACCTTCAGTTCGTGTTCATGGAAGGCTGAGCAGTCAGCTGGGTATGCGGCCTGAAAATGAAAAATGTTTATTCAACGTCCAGTCGTTGAGAAAACAGTGGCCCTAATTCTGGGAACACACTTTAATTCTAAATTTAAGTACAGTATTATCTCTTTCTCGCAATAAGTAATAGGAAAAAGATAGCAAGAATCTGTTTAGAGCTGTCACTTAAATTTAGATAGATTTCAAAGAAACCATAGACAATTTTAGACGGCATGTACGGAGGTGTCTCCTAAACATTGCATTTTAGCACGTTCAATAAGGTCGAAAATTGAACGCACCTTTCTAAATGTCAATTTATATGACAGCCATCCTTTTCTTTTTCATTTTGAGAGAAAGAAATAGACTCAACTTAAATTTAAACTTAGCATGTATTCGCCACAATTAGGGCCCGTATAAAGAACACCACACTCATCACTACTATATTCCGATAGCGCTGCACTTTAATCAGACGCTTGCTAGCGTTGCTAGAACGAAAGCGTAACGGTCTGTCCACGGGAACGGGCGGCGGCTGCGTCTCGGCAACAACTGCGCGGTCACCACGACGCGCTGCGAGGCCGACATCGAGGCAGCGCGCAGTGGTTTCCGAGACGCCGCCGCCGCCCGTTCCCGTGGCCAGGCCGTAAGTGCTATAAAAATCACGGCGCTTTACAGTTACAAAGAACTGCATCCTACAAGCAAGGATTATCATCTTTAGCCTAACTATATACGTCCACTGCTCGGCACAGGCCTTCCTACATGGGAGAAACACATGAGGAGATTGGGCCATAACACCACCACGCTGGCCCAATGCGGGTTTGTGGGTTAAAGCGGTTACCGTAACAACCGGGACCAACGGCTCAATGTGACTTGAGAAGTACGGTGGAGCTCGAGATTATAAATTTTATGGACCCATCCCGGGACGGACCATGGCGAAAGTTGCTTTGTTTTCGTAATTGAAACCATAGCACTCAAATTACTACGCCACCGAGCTACTCCCAGCAGGGAGTTGTCATTGTCACTCTCCATTTTTGGTATGTTTAGCCGGCGCACGTCTCGGGCAGTAGGTTGCCGCTCGGCTCACGGATCGTCGCGTCCCGGATTATTAAACATCTACCTATTATTTATCGACGAGTGAGAACCCTATGCTCTTGCCGCCAAACCGGTTTCGAGTCAGCGGTGCCTAAAGGACTATGTACGCTCGTGGTAATGGTAACGATCGTAATAGTAGGCTTTTTATACCTAAACTTTGCTTTTGTTCGAGAGTGAACCTTCTGTTGATTTTTAGTTATTCTCTGCTACAAGTGTTAAAGCGCTGAGTGCGCTGCGTAAACGCTTGTAATAATAAGTATTCTGTGCGTTTGGTTAGATGACTAATGCCCGGTTTCTGAATACATTTGACGGTGACTTATCTGTTCGATTACGCTAAAATCCATAGATATTTTGACGTTATGGAACAGATAACCCATCGACAAAGTATTCAGAAACCGGGCATAAATGTTGCAGCGCTGCAGCGCAGTTTAGGTATGATTTTTAAAATTGAAACACGACTTTCGCATGTGATAGCTTCTACCTTTATCTATCTCAATCCCCCTTATTATAAAACGCGGACTAATGTTAGGCCTGGTTGAAAAGTGATTCTGTCACTTTTATTTTTTAAAAGAAAGACAGTGACAGCATCAGTTTCAAACCGGGGCTAACTTTAGTACGCGTTTCATATTAAGGGGGAATGAGTCCAGTATTTCAATTTTATAAGTTCTTAGGACCAATCCAGGAGCAGCAGTCAACGTTTTAAGTATAATAGGTATACTATATCTAAGCCTATGTACAGACTACACCACATCAAGTGTAACAGTTTCACTACGAAAGTCGCCTCTATTACGAACAGAATAAAGGCGATCTCAAAGACAAACTATTACGCTTGATGTGCTGTCGACTGACATTTCAAGTTGTCTAAATATTTATTTGTACAATGAACAGGGAGATATTTTTTGAACTACACGATTTACAGTACGATGTGATGAAATCGTTAGGTAATAGTAATCCTACTTACGTCACAATTGACATCGTTCTGTATAGCATTGTACAGGTCCCAGAAACCTTTACCGCTTTGGAAGCTGAGCGCCGCTGACGCGGCCAGGCTGCTAATCTTTGTTAATCCTGCCTTGAAGCCGGGCATTCCTGGAATTCCAAACACAGTATAATAAAAAAAATCTTTGCTTTTTTAGTGCTGTTTCCATACCTAGTGTTATTATAGTAGGTAATATTTGACGTCAACAAGTCATTAGATAAGTCTAGGTTCAATAAATGTTATGAAACGATATGTTTAATATCAGGCCAAGTGTAGGTAAGTACATGCGATATCACATCAAACGTACAGTTTGATCTTGAGACTGTCCTTATGCTGTTGTAAGTGCAACTGTCACACTTGATGGTTTTCCTCTGTACATTATCTCAAAAAAACAGGAAAATTCAGCTGAATCCGGGAAAATTACTAATAAGTAATTCGTTTTCATGTATTGTTAACTGGTAGAAAGTTCCAAATACAATATTGCCATATTGAATTTGACGAATCATTTGGAACTTTCTGGCGGGCGACATAGAAGTTAATTAAACGTCACCAAAGTGACAATCGCCATGATGAATATTTAGTGCTTGCATTTTTTTCTTTAAAACTCTCGTTTTTACCACGAAGCAAATGAAAAAATGGACTATTAAAAACTGTTCTAATACATATTTTAGCTTAATTTTTAGTAAAGTGTGTACCTACATAATCAAAATCAAAAATATATTTATTAAAGTAGGCTCCTAAGAAGCTCTTTCGAATCATAGACCTGGCCGTTCTCCGTACATTTTTGAAACATCTCCTTTGAGTAGGTACCTACTATAGATGCACACAGAAAAGTGCTAAGTCAATTAAAGTCGGTATCTAAATACAACTTACCCTGTTTTTGTTTGTCAGGGTGCCTGTTTACTAAGCACATGAGATGCTCCTGACAATGCGGTGCTTGTACTGAATGCTTGTATGCTCTGTAGACCCTTAGCACGGGTTCAATAACCTCCAAGTTAAGGGTGTCAGTTAGGCGGTCAGCGAGAGCGTGGTAGTCGCTACGAGAAGCCAAATTCTGAGATGCTGATTCCGCCATTTTTGCTGTTTGCTGTGAACAAGATGACGGGTAGATTGATGGTTGACTTGGATGGCATAGTGCCCAATACCTTAAATCTCACTTTGTATACATTTTAGGTATACAAAGTGAGATTTCTTTTTTTTCTTTATACCGTGTGTTACAAAAGTCCAAAATTCCGGTTGTGTTCCTTGTCAAAAGTTACCTCTTAAAAGTTTGACATTTTTCAGACCACTTTTATTTTCCGATTAAATCAGTCCTATTCGTGACAACTATAAAAAATGCGCACACCAAAAACCCGCGTACATAGGTACTAAGATATCCCCCGCAACTCACTCTTTTATTTCGGAATTCTAAAACACCTGATAAACGAAACGCGGCAAATGACTTAACACCATTTGACTTGAAGCGGTAAGAGAGTCCATATGCGAAGACAGCTAGTGCAGCTTGCACACGCTGCTCTAGCTCCCTCCACCTTGCCTTATATGTGATTTTTCACGCCTCCTTTGAAGGATATCATGTTAGAAGAAGCATGTGCTGGAGCAAAGAATACCATATATTTGCCATATAGGTACATCATAATTATACGTTAATCTAGCTAGAGCTATTTCCACATCTGCAAAATACGGATACCTAAGCTTCATCGGAAATCGACTTTAAATTCATAGATAGGAAAGTCAGTCCACTTCTCAAAAATATAAGATAGTAGTTAGGGGTTATTGGCACTTTGATTTATAGAATTTTTGGTAGTTGTTTAATGTTGGTTAGTTTTGGTGCCTTCTTTTGTTAATGCCCTTATGTATTTATGTTCTACATATAAGCCTTAAAATATAAAAAAGTGGCAAACGCTATTGCTCCCGTCATGGCGGGCAGTCTTAGGCTGCGTTTCCACCAGGGATGTGCGAGGGTACGTAGCGAAAAATGTGTTCGTTAAGAACCAATAGAATCGCTTCATTGACCTAACCTCACGGACTGCCGCTCCCTAGTATTTCTTTCACACTTTCTCATTTTGTACAGGGATCGACGGTCCGTGTCTCCCGAAGCGCATACGCTTACAGCCCTAGCGCCGAAGAAGACACGGCGGTCCGTGTCTTAGCTCCCTATCAAAGGGCATATACCTTTCACTTTGGTCACTGGCGACCCATCTCCCGCTGCAGCGTACTACATTAGCGCTAAAGCAGGAATTGGGAAACCCTCCTAAACACACAAGTTGCATAAGTTACCACCTTAGAAAAACCAAAACAAACCATAAATTATTATACCTACTCTAAGCAAATAAACTGATAATAATAAAGAAAAACCGCGTTTAGTTTATGTGGAAACGGCTTAGAGCGTAGTTTTTGTACGTACAGACAGCAATAAATCGATATAAGTCGATTGACACTTTAGTCAATAAAATGTTGACATTACATTTGCCAATTTGTATGAACACTGTGAATGACATAGTGTGGTGTGACATAGTACTAAAGTGTCAATCGACTTATACTGCTGACGTACGGTCAGTGAGGATGGGTGCTAGGGATGGAGGCGAGCGAGAAACTGCTAGCAGGTACTATTGTGAGAGGGACATGTGTAGGTATTGTACGGTAAACATGGATCAGGGAAAAGAGCCCGCTGACACATCCTTGCACCGTTCATCTGCGCACTGTTTCACGCCTGTACGCTACGCACCCTCGCACTCGCCTAGCACATGTCTGGTGGAAACGCTCACATCTTTTCACAGCTTCGTTACGCATCCTACATGCCGCCTTAACCGGTTCTTATTTAAACTTAGGCTTAGGTACATCTTATCGTCATCATCAGCCTATAATATCCACTGCTGAACAAAGGCCTCCCCATCGATTTCTCAATGGAACAGTTTTGCACAGCCTGCATCCAACGGTTCCCAGCGACTCAGACCAGGTCGTCTGTCTATCTAGTGGGAGGCCGTCCTACTTTGCAATTTCCGGTGCGTGGTCGCCATTCTAGAAATTTAACGCCCCACTGGCCGTCTGCTCTGCATGCAACGTACCCTGCCCACTGCCAATCCTATGAGCTATGTCAGTGACTTTGGTTCTCTTACGGATGTCATCATTTCTAATTCTATCTCGCAGAGAAACACGAAAGAAAGTATAGCTCTTTGTGCGACTGCGAACTTGCACAGAAGGCCTTTAGTAAGCGACCACGTTTCACAGCCGTATGTCATGACTTGCAACACTCACTGTTCAAACGCTTTCGACCTCAAGCACCGAGAAATTTTGGACGAGAAGATCTTACGGAATTTCCCGAACGCTCTTTAGGTACAAACACTTACAATTACATAATTATTACTTACACAGCTTTCCCAAAGGTAGCAGTTTAGTTTTCTGCTATTTTCTTTTTAGCAAATAGTAATTACATATTGGATTACTTAGTTTGGCTTATAGTGTTTAAGTACCAAGCGAAATTAAGTTAACCAATTAATACTTAGTTTACTTAGTTAATAGACGACCCGGGAAGAGCAGTTATTTATTTAGCCGCTTGGTCGGAATGGAGCATAGTTTATTTTTTATTTTTATTTTATTTTATTTTATTTTATTTTATTGGTAGATCAACAGTTTTCTATTACAAAAATAAGACAAATAAGTAGAAAATAGTAAACCAGTTACAGATCCACACTAATACACATCGAAATACAGTATATAAGTAATGTTGAGCAAACAGAGAAAATTTTAATATTAGCTCGATAAGAAAAAATTGCACACACGCACTTAGTTTATAAAGCAGCACAATTATATCACTACAAACTAAGCCAGATAAGACCTTATTCAAGTAAAATCTATTGAATTGTTCTTCTACTAAATACTACTTTAAAAGGATATAGTAAATATATAGTATATGTATGTACTTAGAACTAAACACATTAAGGTTCAAGAAACATATTAATCATCAAACGCCTCACTGAATCAAACCCGGAGTTGAAAATGTCGAAGTCAAGCTTGTCGCATAGGTTGTTAAGACATCTGCCTGCACGCAGCAAGTATGTGTTTTGTGTAAAGTTGGTGTTTGAACGCGAAACACAAATAGGTTTGAAATTGCGTACTGATCTAGTAGGGACATTCAATTTTAATAATGCCAAAAGCTCGGGACAATCAACAGTGCTTCTTAATATTTTTTGTAGAAAAATAACATCTGAAATGAAACGTCGGTTTTCAAGTGTAACAAAATGATGTTTAATGCATAACTGAACATAGTTATCAGAACTATAACGCATTTTTGTACGATAGCATAGATATCGGATAAATTTTTTTTGTACATTCTCTAACCTATCAATATATGTAGCATATCTAGGATTCCAAATTTGAGAAGCATACTCCAAGTTACTACGGACTAAAGTACAATAAAGTATCTTAAGAGTTTTGGGGTCTGAAAAATCTCTTGAATTTCTTATAAGAAAACCTAGAGCTTTAGTAGCTTTTGATATTATGGTATTAATATGTTCATCGAATAACAACTTAGAATCGTGCAACACACCGAGGTCTCGCATAGAATATACTCGTTGAAGTGTTTGATTCCCAAGAGTGTAATTATGAGTAATTAAATTATTTTTACGACTAAATGTCATAACTGTACATTTTATCGGATTAAGTTCAAGCCTATTCTGATAACAATACTCTTCAAGCCGCTTAAGATCATCCTGCAATAAATTTGCTTCACCATGAGAAGATACCTTGGCAAAAATCTTCATATCATCAGCAAAGCTTAAGAGTTTAGATGAATGACAGCATTTCTCTATATCATTCACAAAAATTACGAATAAAAGCGGACCAAGCAACGATCCTTGGGGCACACCGCTAGGAACGGGAACCCAACTTGACATATAGTTATTAACAACCACGGCCTGGCATCGGTTCTCAACATAGGAAATAAACCACCTAAGCAAATTCCCATGGATGCCGACTGACTGCAACTTGGTGATAAGAATAGTATGCTGGATTCTGTCGAAGGCTTTACTGTAATCAGTATATATAACATCGACTTGGCGACCACTATCCATGGCTTCAGTTATATAACTATTCAGAAGGATCAAATTCGAAACAGTTGAGCGACCCTTTAAGAATCCATGTTGAGAGGAAGTAAAACAATGGGACAAACTAGAATAAACCTGGCTGTAAATAACTTTCTCAAACACTTTAGCTATTAAGCATAATTTGGAAATAGGTCTATAATTACATATTTCAGATTTATGGCCTTTTTTGAAAACAGGTGAGATATAAGCACGCTTCCAAATAGCAGGCATGTAACACTCAGTTAGAGATCGTTGAAAAAGACACTTGATTGGCTTTGCTAACGATACAGCACAATTAATAAGAAAGCGGGAAGGTAAGTCGTCCGGGCCAGCCGATTTAGCAGGATCCAATCCTTTTAATAAATTTAAAATTTCCGATTCGGTAACAGATATATAAGAAATATCGGCGGTACTGTAATTTATAGATGTTGCTAGATTTAAGTTGCTGGGACCAGGGAGTCTGCCGTCATTTGAAAGAAAGGATGATTGAAAGAAAGTAGAAAAGGCATTGCAAATTGATTCACCGGTATTAAACTCTGCAGTTCCAAGCTTCATGTTGCAGGGCATTCGAGTTGTATTTGACTTAGACTTTAAATGAGACCAGAAGCATTTAGGGTTCTTCTTTATTGAATTTTCCACAGCCCGAATATAGTTTTTATAACAATATTCCTCTAAATATTTGAATCTGTCCCTTAGTACCTTATACGCCTCGAGATCAGCCCTGTTCCCATATACTTTGAATTTACGAGAGTACTTATGCTTTTCTTTAATAATTTTCAGCAACGGCGCAGTGTACCATGCCGGATATTTAGAGTTTGAAATAAACTTGGATGGCACATATTTATCTCTAATCGCATATAACGATCTATAGAAGAAATCAATTGATTCATCAAAGCTGCGCGAGGATAACTCAATTTCCCAATCAATATCACTAATCTCCTTATTAATAGAAATATAGTCTCCATGATTATATAAGAATTTCGTGCGTGATTCGCAGCTTAAAGGCTTAAAAATTAAATTGGGAATAGTAATAGTCAATGCACCATGATGCTTATCAATTGTTACTAGCGCCTCAGAACTACAGTCAGCCACACATAACTCCATACTAGATAGTACTAAGTCCAAAGTCCGGCCATAACTATTTAATATACCGTTATACTGATGCAAGTTTAATATATTAATTTCGTCGATCAATGTCGTCTCATCATATGAACAATAGTTACTCGGGTCGTATGATAAATTAGTGATATTACTTGGCGTCCAAATTATATTGCTTAGATTAAAGTCACCCACTATAATAAATTCATCATTAGGATTTGACATAATTACACTATTCAAAGAAGATAAAAAATTACTAAGTTGCTGCGAAAATGTGTGGCCTAGGTTTTCTTTGCATAAATACAGTACACATAGATGAACAAGGGAAGATTGCCCACTACACTTACCCGATGTAAAAGTAATCCAAAGATCCTCTGCCGTAGAATGATAATTTAACCTGGGAACGACACTGATATCCCGACGTATGGCGATTAATACTCCACCCCCCCTAGTTAAACCCGTAGCAGAATAATCACGATCACGCCGAAAAACTAAGTACCGCATGTCAAATAATTCGGAATCTAAAATATCACTTACTAACCATGTTTCAGTTATGATTATAATATCGAAAGAACTAGCACAAACATTACGATAGAAAATATTTGTTTTTGAGCGAAGCCCACGAGCATTCTGGTAATAAATATTTAATTTATTTTTTTCTTTCTCCGTAAGTCACACACAAAAACAGAATAAAACCTAAAACAGAATAAAATAGTAAATAATTATCGATATTTGAAGTCCATAAATAGATAATTGAACTAAAAACATTGCAATAAATAATTACCCAATGTTTCAATACGTACAAAAATAAAAACAGGTAGTTAACAATTAACATTACATTTGTGCGAGCAGCGAGGCATGCGTAACAACAACAAGCGCGAGCAAGAAACAAACAAACTCCATTCAATATATCCCTACTTGTTGGTACCGACACCGAACAAAAGAACTGGTCCGGGTGATTAGGCGTAAATGTGGTTCTCAAACTTTTAAAATAAATTCTTAAAGTTATGAAACATTCACAAATAACGTTATAAAATAATACAGATAAATTAGATACTATTCTTAATATGGAACTGGCTAGGATAATTTGTTTAAATCAGATTCCTTAGAAATCACATATACAGGCGACGTATCACTTTTACGAACATGAATCTTTGAATGCTTCACCCACACATACAAAAAATTTTTGTCTTTCGCCACACTCTTAACCAAAGTTAGTAGCTTCTTATTATCAGCTGTTAGGTGATCATTCACAAAAATCCTGGCCGAAGAATTTCCGTAACCGATATCCTCAGCTTTGATAGACTTTCTGGCTCGTGCAGCGGCTATAAACTCGTCCTTTATATATCTATTAATAAAGCTCACAATAATAAGTTTATTCTTTGGGTCTTGAGTAGGTACTCTCGCAATATAATTTATTTGAGTCTTAGGAAATGAATAGCTTATGTAATTGGACAACCCTTGCACAATCGTGAATAGATTTTCATCTTTTTTCACAGGCACACCCTTGATTTCAATATTGTTGAGGCGTGCCCACTGTTCTCTAGAGGTGTTATCACGCTTCAGAGCCGTGATTTCTTTAGTGGTTTCACTCAGATGTTCTTGAAATTTATGCACTTCAGAGGTCCTCAGCTCAACCGAGCATAGCCTCCCTTCCAGCTCCTCCAACTTCGCACTATTGAAATCGCAAGACGATCTAAGGTCAGAAACCTCTTTTTTTATGGACTTTACGTCCTCCACAATCAAAGGTATGCTGTTCAAATGCCTCTTCATGCCTTGCAGTTCTTGGAATAAAAGTTCTAACGTTACCGGAGTAGAAGGAACATCACAGGGACCTGCCACAGCTGCACTCCCACCAGCAGCATCATCACGGATGAAATCGGTAACATTCACGGGTATCCGAACTGGTGTGGACGGCCCGCTTTTAGAGCCTGATATCTTGCATTGCGGGCATCTCCATGCTAACTGACGCTCACGGCCGAGTCTACGGTATCCAACCTCAGCAATATTAGCACAACTAAAATCCAGGTGTCTATTACACCCAACGCAGAAGGCTCCGTCATTAAACTCAACGCCACAGGCTGAACACTTCATTTTAACCGTAGAATGAGTTTAAAAATGTAATAAAAGTTATGAATTAAGTTTTGGGAAACACTGACTTATGCGACCAATTTGTGCGTCTGTAGTCTCAAGCTTACTCAACGTGACTGAAACTTAATTCAACTAACGCAAATGTAGCTTTATATTATTAAAGAATACTTTATCAGTTTTATTCTGAGCATAACAGATGTGAAATAATAAAAACATAAATTAGTGACTATATATCCTTGTCTTAGGTCTGCTGACTGAAATTTCTTTAGAAATAAGCAGTGCCTATTTAGAAATAAATATCTAAATAAGTGCTAATTCTGAGTACAATCTGTAACATTAAACTCAAGTTTACTCCTTCTCAAACTCTTTCGCTCGAAACAGTTACACAATGAAAGCCGCCTCTATTACGAACGGAATACGGGCGGTCTCAAGGTCAAACTGTTACGCTTGATGTGCTGTTGACAGAACAACGCCAGTAAAAAAATATACGCGTCGTTGATTGAGGATTGCGTTTTATTTTGTCGGTCAAAAAAAATGGTAGAGTTTCAAGCTTAGAGATGTGCGTCGATCATTTTAAATATAATAAATGTTTCGACTTTCTCCTTTTTGCGTATTCACCTAAGTGGCGGGTCACTAAAGGTCATTTGATAAAGCGAGTTCACAATCGAGCAACAACGTGGTGATAAGTGGTGTCAATAACATAACTGTTCAAGATGTAGTCGATAGCGCCTCAGTCGCATACCAATAAGATACTTGTTCGCCCCTCGGGCATACAATTTAATCGCGCGACTAGTAGCGGACGCTTAGGATACCGGTAGCGTAGTGTGCGGATCGCTATACAAATGTATGTGAGATACCCCTCGGCGACCCATCTTCGAGACTCGCGTAAGATACTAGTCGTCTGTAAGTAGCGTAATGTAAGAAGGGCCTTTGCCAGTACATGTGATTCCCTCCCTCCTTCAACTTGGATTCCTTTAAAAGAGGCGTGAATAGGCAACATATAGCCGGCAAGGTGGAGGCGGCTAGAGCAGTGTCTAAACTGCACCAGCTGTCTTCGCATATGGACTCTTCCTCCTTACCGCTTCACATCATTTAGTATTAAGTCATTTGCCGTGCTTTATATATTTAAAAAATAAAAATGCAACATACTCTGATATAAGTAACTGCTGGTTTGACGTAAGCTGATACATCCGTGTCCATATCCAGGTATTTCTTGAGAACGAAGTTAAGCATCTTAGTGAGCGACGTCTCTGGTCTCGTCATGTCGAAATGGATGTTCTTCGGCATGCCTTGGGAGTCTAAGAAGCTGTTCAAGAGGTATTGGCCTGATGCAAGATACCTGGAATTAACAAGAAGGCATGGTAAAATGTCTGGGGAGTGGAAAAATGTTGGTCTCTCTCTTCGTGCGAAAGAAAGAGTTAAATTAAAACACATTTCGTTTCATAACAATCGTAATAAGTGGACATAAGTAGTGGAGAGAGATTTTGTCCACAGTCCGCGCTCTAAAGCATGATAGGACATTTAGTACCTACTAAAAGAACGTTAAGTTCAAACTTATAACTTAAAACATTTATTAGAACAAGCCCTAACAAGTGCATATAACAATAAATTATTCATTTCTACTATACACTTAATTAATATAACTATATAAAATAAAGCATGTTAAAGCCCTTAGTAGTTACTTTATAACATCCCATTAGCTTCCATCTAGAGAGTCCGTTTTAGCTTGTTGCAAAATGGGAATTTAAATGTATCTTCTATGTCTGATTGAATATTCATGTTATTTATTAATTAAGTAAGCACAAACACCCGCATTACCTGTACAGGATCGTGTCGACAATAGGACAATTAATGAAAACATGGGCTATATTAGTCCATAGAAATGTTTTGCTACTTTCAAATGAATCTTATTCATTTGATAATTTCATGACATTTCTATGAAATAATGTAGCTATCGTTTAATTATTAAACAGAAATGTCATGAAATTACCGCTTACCATCAGGTGTGCCATATGCTAGATTGCCACCTTAGTGGTATACCAAAAAAAAACTAATGAATAACCAAAAAAAACTAATCTACTACGTGGTAGACCCATATGTAGGGTCGCTTGGGTAGGTACCACCGTCTTTCTTATTTCAGCCGTGAAGCAGTTCGCTGTGTTTCGGATTGAAGGGAAAGGTAGCCAGTGTAATTACTGAGCATGGACGGCATTTCATCTTAGGCCTCAGGATGACAACGCACCTGCAATATTAAGTGCTTTTCCTTGTTATTGCAGGTGTCTATAGGCGGCGGTAACCGCTTACCACCTGGTGGGCCGTCAGCTTGTTTGTCATCTAGTTGTATAAAAAAAAAAGAATAAGCTGTATTTGACTGACACCATCATGTATATGTAAGCTGTTTAAGTAAACTTAGAATACCGCAATTTTATTGCAGTCGAAACAACATTTAATTAAATGCACTAGTTAAGGTATCTAACAACATTATTTGCCTGAATTGCGTTATATAAAGAAATAAAATTGATATGTTGAGCGAACAGCACGACACCAATTTGTTTTGTTATAATACAAATTTTCTTTGTATGTCTTAGTGAATGACGATATTTCTATAGGTATGTATGTACAAGTAAACATGTCAGGTTTAAGAAATAATCCCTTTTGAAAATATCACGTAAATATTGTACTCTTTTAAAATTTTTATACTATTCTTAAACTTCGCTTTGAACCATAAAAAGTTTAGTGAGTGTAACATGGAACTCTTTACAAAATATTTTCGTAATACTGAAGTACCTATGACGCAAATTTTTCATGCGGGTGTTTGTTATGTAGATACCTACCTATAGGTCATGGAAAGCACACGATATTAAATAGGTACAATATGGCTGCATGGTGATTATCGTGTATTGTGAACGTATATTACAGTAAATATGCAGCTATATTGTACCGCATGTATTAAGCTACTAGAGCTGTCTCTGCGCAGATAATTTTCTGAACTCATCTACGTGAGCGTTTCATTTGTTCGACGAAAGTCAAATAACCATTCCATAACGACGTGGAGGGCGCACAGATTATACATATAAGATGTCTGCTGTAGTGAGTAGCTATATCCAATATTTAAGTTCACCATTGACATTTACTAAATAATGCTCGCTGGTGCGACGACGGAATTCGTATTAGAAAATATCGCAGAAAAGGCGAGACAACGAACGAATTAAATTGAATTTAGAATTCCAAGTCAACTAAAAGATATTGAAATTCATCTTCGTTGGTTCATAATAATCTATCTATACAGTTTGTTCTAAAAGTCCGGAATAAAATTTAAGGGGGTGGGTTTGATAGGGAACATGTCAACAGTTACCTCTGAAAGTTCGACACCTGTCAGACCACTTTTATTTTCCAATTAAATTAATCAAAACATTGTCCTGTCCTGCTCGTGACAACCCTAATAAATGTGTACTATTGCGGATCGTACGACACACTACAGTCATACCACACACACATAGACACACAACGCGCACATCCAACCCCCAGAATTCCAATTTTTTATTTCGGAATTCTGTAACATACGATATAAAAAAAACAATGTTTGTATGTTTGTCTTCTATGCGCTTCGAAACCAGATTGCCGATTGTGATGAAACCTTGGTAGGGTGTTCTGAGGACACCCGCGAAGGTTTCTGGATTATAAATACTTTTTAAATTTTAAAACCTAATGGTTTTCTCTATACGCGCATTGCAAAGCATGCCGGGTGCAGCTATACCCCTTTTTTTCGGTTGGGCCCAACATGTAAACAAATTTGGCGACTTTGACACATATGACACAGCTAGAGATGGGAAAATTCTGAGTACGGAAATGTCTAAAATAGTAACTTGGAACAAATATAACATAATAACAACGACTAAGACGTTGTTTTGGCCGAGACAGAAGGGGATAGAGATATCGCTAAAGTAGCGGGTGGAAAAAAGACAAAATAGCGATCGCGCGTGTAAGCTAAGCAAAAATACACCAATTATTTTATTAAAAAATATTTATAAGTATTACAAAACAAGGCTTCTGATTCTGAATATTTATGATATCTATTAGTTAAAGTAATTTCCTATTGAATTTGAATCATCGTTTACCAATAATCCGAAGTTTTCATATTTTTAAGATTTCGGAAAAACAATATCGAGGAAAAGCATTTAATCTTGTTTTTGTTTTACACGTGTCTAGATAAAGATACAAAGTAAAGTTTAACTGATTTTCAGATCCGTAAGATCTTTAAGCAACCCATGACATTACATAAGAAAGTGCGAATTTTTTCAATGTATCGCCTTGTGTTATAGTATTAAATCCACCATTTGAACCAGTTTTTTGTGTTACAAAGAAAGAATTCTGTAACTACTTAAACAAAGCATATACATAACTAGCTGTCCCTGCAAACGTTGTTTTGATATAAAAAAATGTCCAATAAAACATAATAGATAGTAGTCGATTCTCAGACCTACTGAATACATATAAAATTTCATGAAAATCGGTCAAGCCGTTTCGGAGGAGTATGGTAACTAAATTTGTGTCACGAGAATTTTATATATTAGATTATGTCTCTACAATATCAGTAGCAGAGATGGGTAGTTGTAAAAGATACCATATCTTTTTTGTACAGTTTATCAAAAATCAATGCTTTTTTATAAACAGGCGCAGAATATACTAACCTTTGGTAAACTTCAGGCTTAGCATTCTTCACTACAGCGTCTGTCAAATATTTCGCCGCAGCCTTGATCCAGTGCCTTCTAAACGAATGGTTCTCAAAGTTCTTGAACATCATCTCAAAGCTGAGGTTTCCATCAGGACCAATGAAGGCTTTCATAGCTTTCTTCATGCCAGACTTCTCCCAAATACTCCTGCCTAATTCCGAGTTGATGAACAAATCCCAATACAGATGAGCCTTTTCTAAGAATGGTGGAAGGAACGAGGCGTGGTCTTTATGTTCTTTTGCTCTTTTCTGGGCTTCGGGCTCAGAAAAGGAGTTCAGAGTATCCATTATAACTGGAAGTATTCCCGCTCCACCATTTTGATTGCCCAAGAAACCAGATGCAATATTCATTATGCCCTCCAAGTTAAAATCATCGTCCCCTTTGCTTTGTCTTTTCTGTCTCTTCGGTTCCTGGTTATTATTGTACTGTTGAGCAAACATTGAGATCATAGAACCGACAAATGCTGGATCTATTTTACCGTCTTGACCTCCTAATAGACTACCAAGTCCTGCAAAAGAAGAACGGAGCAATTATTTTGGAGATTGGGGTTACGACTAAGCTTAGAGTGTGGGAAGAGGTAAAGTATTTTTTTATATGACTAGGGGTGGTGCCTAATAATAGAAATAAATAAAATTTTCAGTAACCCCCGGCCTTATTAGGTAATCATCTATCTAACACTGTAAACTGTAAGTTTCTAAAGAGTTCAACATGCCGCAGCATATTTGATGTAAAGGGAGTCCTGTCCAGTCCAGGAGTTTGAAAACGTCTTTCAACGCAGCGGTAAGCGGCAACGCAGTTTCGGATATATTAAATTGCCCTGTCTTACCCCTCTCTGCTGTTGGATAGGTTTCTTTTACTGATTCTGTAACACGGACCGATTTAGTGGCGCTCTCGTACAAGGATCTCATCACCTCAATATACCGATAGTATATGGTACATCTGAAGAGACTGAATCTAGGCCCATGTTTCAATCGAATCGAATTCCTTCACGTAGTCCACAAACACAAAGTGGCAAAAAAAAACCTCTAGCAAAGTCTTAACATAGTGGTGTCTTGAAAATGCCACCGAAGTAACAGTAAAATAAATTTCAAATCTATCGTATCTGTAAAACTTGGTAAGACACTGAGATTTAGTAGCAGCTACGCTGCCAGACACAGATACAAAGCTACATAGATAGACACGTCAAACTTATAATATCCCTACTTTTGCCGGGGCTATAAAATAGTACGTCTCGAATGAAGATGAGCGGCTACTGAAGAATAACCGCGTTTGACACCTTGGGATCCACTACTCATGAGTTGCCTCTCGTGTAAAAATCAAGAGATAGCGTTATGTCGTTAAGCGTTATTTCAGCCGCGAAACAGTTCGCTGCGTTTCAGATTGAAGGGAAAGGTGGCCAGTGTAATTACTGGGCATAAACGGCATCTAGTTGTTTAAAAAAAATAGGGACAAATCCCCAACATATCGCTTTCTCAATGACCCATGGCGACCGCAGGCACACAACTCTACAAAATAAGTAAGGTAGTTATTTAGATGCGATCTTCTGTAAAGTGGTGCTACCCCACTCGGACGCTTAACATTCGAGTAGTGAGTTGTAAATATCACTATGTCCTAAACTCCTAAAACTCTTTGAAATTAATATTTGTATCAATGTAAAGCACGCGTCAAACATCTAGTTTGCTCTGGGTTCCGATCGCGCTAATTTACAACGTATTTTCCAAAGCAAAACCAAAAACGTTCCGTTGAGCACAATTTGCATCGCGCTTTTTGACAGAATTTAGATCCAAAGATGTATAATTTTAAGTTTTAGAATACATCTTTCTGACGACTGGAGTTTATAAGTACCTATATTTTTTTTTATTTACCTGATAGAACATCACCAGCGTTTCCACCCCCATTGCTGTTCTGCCCCAGCATGGCTCCCAGGTTCTTGGCATTGTCACCTTGCATCAGACTCCCCATAATATTCCCCAGTGCTCCCAAACCATTCCCGCTACCTCCATCGCCCATATTTTGAAGAAGAGACGACGCTAGATCCAGGAACGGGTTTTCATCATCACTTCTGGTGCTTAAAATTGGTATCGTAATAATTTGGCATAGGAATATTATGATAAAGCTGATTCGCGCCATTTTGCTCCTGAAAAAGAAAGAAAACGTGATTTAATATAAGTGCTAAATAAACTGTAGCTATTAAATCTAACTAAAGCGATACACTCGCAAATATCTGGCGTGGAGTTAACTAATACTTTTTTTCCTATTACTAGTTTATTGCCTGTCTAAAATACTGAGTTTGGCTTTTAAATATTCGTCCGTTAGCTGATAAAACGTAAAAAAGGGAACGAGAAGGATCATCTTTTGATAAATCGAGAATGTTGTCTCCATTCATGTCTTAGCTTTTGTAAAATAATTTATTGAATAGTCAACTCCGAAATATTTTAAAAACCAGATCAATGGTAGTATCAAAAATAATATTGTATCTTTATTTAAAATTTTGAATATTCGCGAGTTTTACTCAGCCCCCTCCACACAGTGTTTTGGAACTAAATGATTGGCTCCCAAAATGTGAGGAGGATAACATGCTGACGGTCAATTGTTAAAAAAAATTAAAACCGACTTTAAATACGAAAAATAATAAAAATAATAAGTTGGTACTTATCCCGTAGATACATATTTTTTGGAGTTGGTGCTAAAATGTTTCCAGAAACAATAGAAAGTGAAGCAACGACTCCAAAAAATGTTTCTAGGGGAAAAGTACCTACCTACTTAAATTTAATTATTTTATCCTCTTTAGTATTTTTGATAAATAATTTGTGCCATTGAAGCAGAGAGAGGGATCTACGTTTATATTTAAATTGATCAGGTATCAAATTTTCAGCTGCACAAACTTACGTTTTCAGAGCCACGCAAAATAAGGCAGCAGTTAAAAAAATCAGTTTTATGACGCATTTTATGATTATTGCTGGTCGCTTTTACGATGGCTGTGGCAATGTTGGGTGGGCGTAAATTTATGGTAGCGTTTTGGCACAGGTAGTAAATTAGTTTGTTTATTTATAAAATAATTTTGCCGGATAATACCTAAAGCTCAAGTTTTATATAAATTACAGTCCCTAATGAGGCGCCAGAACCACCTGACAAGCTACTATTTTGAATAATTACATTCTTTCAAAGCCTGAAAATTTTATTATAAACCTAAGTTCCTTCAAGGTAGGATCAAATAGGCACCTTCTGGGGTAAGCTCGTGACATCAAAGTGCAATAGGGTCAAGAATTAGCCCATTTTATTAAAAAAAATAAACCTTATCTACAAAAAAAATTGCTTGCATGCCTACATAATTACTCATAGGTACTATAATGTCTGCACGATGCTAATATTGGTAATAAAATAATGAATATTGAATTCATATAACTCTTACACGTGTTAGACGTGTTAAACAATTGTGTACAATATTTGTTAGGCTTTTTAATTCATGTGAATGTGACTAACCTGAAGCATTGTCACTTAGGTCATTGGCGTATGTTACGGTTTGTCTAACATATTAAGGTGTATCGATCACAATATTTTTTACGGAAGATGAAAATGCTGCTTCATCTATATTACGAACATACCTTAACATTCTTATTTTAAAGTTTTTTAATCAATGAAAAAATCACCGATTTAATTCATATAGAGAATATACTTTTAGGAAGTGCTATCGGTGGAAGCCACTTTATATCCTTTAAGAAAGTAGGTAAGTATAACAGATATCTTTAATTCATTTACAAAAACAAACTTAATATAATTTATGCACACCCACCTTGGTAATATTCCTGCTGTATTATTATTAATTCTAATCAAAGTAATGTTAAGTAATAGAATTGGACGACTTATTATCCAATTCTTTATTAAAAATTTAGAAATAAAAGTTATCATCTCTTGAATGATTTATGTAGGTAATTGTTTAAAACTCGGATTGACTGATTGATTACTGATATCCAAAAAATGCTAATAGGTACTATTTAATTAGTAAACAACTAGCCACCGCGCCGTGTTAAAACTAACTAATAATAATAACTGTGAATCAATCAATATTAAATTAAAATGTGCTTTATAATACTTACATCACAAAGTTATTATACAACCGTACAGTAGCTTTGTGTGCTTTATAAAGTGCATTTTAATGATTTAGTTAGATTCGCTTGTTCCTACACTGAAAAAAAGTTTTAACCAAACTACCTCGGTTATATGTACCTATGTATTTGTAATAACCAACATTTGGCAAGGTGTAATTACAGTTTATTTGATTTAACAAACCGGTGCATTTTTATGCAACTTTATTTTTGGCCAGGAGTTACAATAAGTTAAGGCGAAGGGTAAGGCAGGAGAATATACAAAAAAAACGTGTTTTTGAGCAGGTTTTCTGGCGAAAATACTGCATAGGGGATGTTGTAATTGATAAATTAGGTAACATATATGTTGAATTTTTGCCTGTAGTGACTAAATACTAGTAATTAGTTCTTATTATCTCAAAATTAACTCAAAATTATTTCAAAGTTCCCCGATCTTATTTGAGCTACAAGTAGTCGAAAATTCAGTTGTCATTTTCTTCAGTGTCCGGGTCTGTTTTAGAAGTATATTTTTCCGAACGAGTAACAATGCTACACGACTAAGACACCTCTTTATACTTATTTAAAATGTGTAAACTTTTCCTAAAGTAAAATACAACTCTAAGGTATTTATTTGATAAATTCCACTTTCGCTTGCCGTTTCATAGTAAATTACATTTGACTATTACGGCGACGTGGTTCGCTGTGCTCATAATAACGTGAACACATTTCAGAGTTCATGAACTTTTAGATTAGTTTGCTGTAGTCATGTCATAGTAGTGGAGCTCGGGGGCGTAGTGGTGAGCGCTCTGATTTAGAATACGAGAACTAAGCAACTTTCACCATGGTCGAACCCCGGGATGGGTCAATCAAAAGAGATGTTTCAAAAATGTATGGAGAGGTCTATTTATTATCCGTGTGGATAAAAGCCCCTAATTAAATAAAGGGGGAAAAAAGGTCTATTTACACTATAAAAAGCAGTTACAGTAGCAGCAGCAGCAAGCAACAGAAGCAGTTGCAGTTGCAGCAGAAGCAGTTGCAGTTGCAGTTAGTTGTTTGTTGCAGTGTGTATATTACTTAGTTATTATGTTGCCACTTGTGAGGACCTATAATTGGCTTTTTGTTATTTATTTATGTCACTTAATTTGTTGTGATAGCTGTTGGTCTTCCGAATAAATAAATAAATAAATAATGTACGGCCAGGTCTATTTACACTATACTGAAAAATAGGACAATTGCACGAAGTGTTCAATTGTCCGTTTTCTGTTTATTTGCTTTGTTGCGTGGTACAAAATAAGACTATACAGGTTGGCGCCGTCAATGCGACAATAAATTTAAACATGGGCTATATTAGTCCATAGAAATGGTTTGCCACTTTCAAAAATATCATATTTGTTTGATAATTTCATGACATTTGTATGGAATAGTGTAACGTTGGCAGCATTATTTCATACAAATGTCATGAAATTATCAAAGGTATATGATATTTTTGAAAGTGGCAAACCATCTCTATTGACTAATTCTGTATAAAAAAACTGAAACACAGTCAAATATTCTCATCATGGCGCCTGTGTCACTTTGATCTGTGCTTTGGTGACATATTGAATATCGGTGAAATTGACTAAAAATTTTCGTGCAAACAAACTATGCATGAAAACGAATTATTAGTATTTTTTACGGATTCAGGATATAGTTGGCCGGATATGAAACTTCTCCTTTGTAATTTAGAGCTCCTCCGTGCTTCGGAAGGCACGTTAAGCCGTTGGTCCCGGTTGTTACTGCAACCGCATTAACCACCAACCCGCATTGGGCCAGCGTGGTGGTGTTATGGCCCAAACTCCTCATGTGTTTCTCCCATGTAGGAAGGCCTGTGCCCAGCAGTGGGACGTATATAGCCTGATAATGATGTTGATGAGGCATAGAATAGATTGAAGCTGCAGTTGCAATATGAAATTGAAGTGTTGTGTGATGTCATGATGATGAATCATGGAGAAGATTCCGTAATATAATATTTTATTTTAAAACTAAATTTTGGCCAGATCTCGTTTATCGCGCCAAAAAGTCCTATGTCCTTCCCAGAGTCTTAAACTATATCCATACCAAATACTTATAATCTAAATCGGTTCTGTAGTTATTCAGTTCTGTTTGTGAAGTTTGTTTTTAGATTATCCTACAAACAAACTCATTAACTTACAAATTTTACCTCTTTTAATATAAGCAAGGATGATATAAGTATATTAGTATAGATAACGTAAAAAAATTAACATTTATTTTCTGATTGTTATAATTTTGACCATGTCAAAATCCTGGATACTTGCCGACTTTCAAATTCTTGCCATACAAAGGCATAATAATAGCCCTAAAATTACTCTAGATACACTTAAAAAGAACGGTTTATACTTAAAATAATAAGGGTTTATACAATGTATTGCAAACGTTTGAACGCAATTCTATACATATATAATATTTTATGCAAATATTGGATGTGGATCTATTCACAGTAAAATTAAAATAAATGAATAAAACCTTATTAGTAAAAACAAGAGTTCTTAAGCACGGCAAGAAGCGACGTTATCATAGAAACTGTGAGTTGCGAGTATATCTCACGCGATATTGTCACGTGAGAGTAAAATGGACCCTGAGTAATAATAATTAATCTTACAAAACATTTTTTATTGCAAAGCAATTATTTTTTTCCGTTGTACAGTCGATATCACATCCAGAGTAACAATTTGATCTTAAGTCCGCCCTTATTCCGTTCATAATAGAGGCGGTTTTCGTAGTGCAACTGTTTTTTTTTTATACAACTAGATGACAAACAAGCTTACGGCCCACCTGGTGGTAAGCGCTTACCGCCGCTGTTACCAACTGTTACGCTTGATGTCCTGTCGTCTGTACAATCGAACTCAGATATGTAGATTGACACTAGTACCATGTTACACCAACTAAAATGCGCTCGTAAAATAAAGTAACAAACATACCTACCTTGGTATGTTTGTTACTAGTATTGTAACAGTAACAAACATATCTACCTAGGTATGTACAGTAACAAACATACCTACCTAGGTATGTTAATTACTAGTATTGTAATATTAACAAACATACCTACCTAGGTATGCTTGTTACTGTTATTGAAAATTGAACCGTTCAAATGTCAGTCATTCATCATCGTTACATTACAAATTGAGATAATGCTTTATATCTTAATGACATTACAGTTCTTTTTCAATAGTTTTTTCTTTTCTATGCTTTCCTTAGGCAGGTATAGTCGGCAACAGAACTTGATTACCCTTTAGCACCTTTTCATAATAACATATTGGTTTGCTGTTGATAATTTGTGTGAACACTATGTAATGACGTAGTGTGAAATGGTACTAAAGTGTTAATCGACTTCTGATGCTCAGTAAAACTAGTCTGCCATCTTGGACCGTCTGCCATACTGTATTTAGAATGACGTCACAACTAAACATGAATTTTCATCCAAACTAAACTTGTATTAAGGATGGGTCCATGCTTGTATGTACAATTTTCATCTTAATCGGTTGAGGATGGCTGCGATATGATATAAAATTCAGTTGATAGTTTTGACACGAACACACATACAAATATCTATTGTAAGTTAAAGCTGTAAAACCACCTTGTTTAGGGGCTGGCAAATAATTATTATATTATATTCATACACTCACACCCAAGGGCGTCGCCAGCCCATGGCCTAGGGGGGGGCAAGTTGCTAATATGGAGAACTTCTTTTTAATACAACTAGATGACAAACGTGCTGACGGCCCACCTGGTGGTAAGTGGTTATCGTTGCCTATAGATACCGAAGACTCATTGTGATCCTAGCCAGGGCATCGCATTGACACAACAGATGTTTTCATCTCGATTCCTGGCTTTAACCACAAGTTGTGCAGGGGAAATTTCATTTTGTGGAGCATGTAATGGTGGCAAAATGTCCTGTGAGTGCTCCATTGAGGAAGCGAGCCTGTGTTTATTGTTAGTCGAGATATGGCGAAGGCACAGAACTACCAACTTACGGGCTCCCTGAGGGCTTGTACAAATAGGACGCTAGCTTTTTGTGCAGAAGGTGCATAAGAGCCGTTGACGGCAGTTTCTCGGATAGCGTGGACATCAATGCTGGCGTCCCACGAGGCTAGGTGCTGTCTCCTAACATTTTCTGATACATATCAATGATAAACTGTCTATTCACAGACTGCATTGTAATGCGGATGACAGACTGGCGACACCGACATGCGGCTTGTGCCAATACCCCTAATAAGAAAGTTTCGATCGACTTGTGTCTGAAATCGACAGTTCTCTAATCAGAGTCTCTAATTGGGTGCGACTAGATATAGTTGATTGAACCGCACTGAAGTCTGCGCGTTTACCGTTAAATAAACCCCAATAATTGTGGCTCCACATTTTTTTAACACACCCCTTTCGATGTCTAAGAGTATCGGGAATTAGGGATATCCGTAGAGACGTTTAGTTCCGCAGTCATTTAGAGGATAAAGTCAAGCTGACATCCAAGAAGCTTGATGTGGTATATGTCTCAAGTTAGGCGCCATATGAAATAGGAGACTGCGGAGCCGGTCAGAGACGGGTGGCCCTTAGCTGACCCGATCAGTCGCAGACGGCCACGGGTAAGAAGAAGGCGTTACGTCCACTTGCTTCTCCTGTTGTAGTGGTGCCGTAGGTGGAATGTCTTGGGGGCTCACCGCCGTATAACACGGCCCGTCAAATATGAATAGAGTGGAGTTGGAAGAGGCTCGCAGTTGTGCGGGATGAACGCAGAGTGGCAGGGAGAATTGTTTGCCCGGGAGTCCCACAAAATCTTCAGGGTCCCCCCGGGCTCAGCGATAGGCGTAATCGCCACACTCCTTGTTAATCAAAAGAGAGATTTTGCGTCCTTATGTGCGTTCTGCCGTTTGCATAACGAGTTGTGTTCTGAGGAATTATTCGACATGATGCCCAAGGCCTCATTCTGTCCTCGCACCGCTCGCCATTGGCAGAGATTTTCATCCTCACACGTTGGGACTACAGTGGTCGCGCACTTATACGGTTTCAGAGAAACTTTCTCCCGATTACCCCACTCAGGCTGTGAAATGAGCTCCCCACAGAGGTTTTCTCGAACAAGTACCACCGCCTTTCTTATTTCAGCCATGAAACAGTTCGCTGTGTTTCGGATTGAAGGGAGAGGTAGCCAGTGTAGACACTGGGCATGTAAGGCATTTGATCTTTGGCCTCCGAATGACATGACAACGCACCTGCAATAACAAGTGATTCTTTTTCCTTGTTGTTGCAGGTTTCTATAGGCGGCGGGAACCACTTACCACCAGGTGGGCTGTCAGCTTTTTTGTCATCTAGTTGAATAATAAAAAGTGTGCATGGGGTTCTTCAAAAAGGGCTTGAAAAGGTTTTTATGCGATAACGCGAAAGTGATACCTATATACCCCTGCTGTTACAATTGCAACCGTCAATAGGCTACGGTGACCGCTTACAATCAGGTGGGCCGTATGCTTGATTGCCACCTTAGTGGTATAAAAATATTTTTTTTAGGTACAGTAAAGACTCAAGAGCATGATCGAAGCTTTACATTTGTAGCGAGAGTAACCGCGCATTACCTCTACTGTATGGTGATTGTAATAAGAACGGTTCAAAGTTCAATGTATAGAGCGTCAGGAGCTCTTGACACCATTGTTATTAAAATATTATAAATATCGAAGAAAAATAATTTACGACAGTTAATAAAAACATAAGTTCCGGGGGTTTTCTTAATTTTCTAGACTACAATAACATGAAATTCTTGTAAGTTTTATTTTAAAACCGTCTATAAAATATTACTTTCTGATACTTTGTGAATTTATTGGAGTTTTGTTGGCTACATTTTTTGACAGTTTACGACAGTTAATAAAAACATAAGTTCCGGGGGTTTTCTTAATTTTCTAGACTACAATAACATGAAATTCTTGTAAGTTTTATTTTAAAACCGTCTATAAAATATTACTTTCTGATACTTTGTGAATTTATTGGAGTTTTGTTGGCTACATTTCTTGATTTTTGGTTCTCTAGGGGGGGGGGGGGCAGCTGCCCCCCCTGCCCCCCCTTGGCGACGCCCTTGTCACACCTATTATCTAGCCCAAAGTAAGCATCATTAAGAGCTTGTGTTATAGATATTATACAGGGTGGTGCCGTCAATGCGACAATAAATTAAAACATGGGCTATATTAGTTCCTAGAATTAAATGGTTTGCCACATTCGAAAACATCTTATTGATTTAATGAGTGTGTAATTTAATTTAGTGAAATTTGTATGAAATATAACATTGGCTGCATTATTTCATAGAAATGTCATAAAATTATCTAATGAATACGATATTTTTGAAAGTGGTAAACCATTTCTATGAACTAATCTAGCCCATTTTTAACCGACTTCAAAAACGAGGAGGTTCTCAATTCGGCCAGTATGTTTTTTTTTTTTTTTCTATGTATGTACACCGATTACGCCGAGATTACTGATCGGATTTACGTGATTCTTTTTTTGTTCGATGCGGAATAGCTGCCATTTGGTCCCATAATTTTTTTTTTAAAAACAGTTGGGTACTTTGGTTTTAAATTTAAAAAAACTTAAATTATGAAGTCGTCTACATATGCGAAATTGCGAAGTTTTGCTTTTCAAATGACTTTTTAGTGAAACGATACGATAGTAGGAAACAATATAAGTTTACGATCACCCATCTAGCTTCGACCGTAGAAAGTTACCACTAAAAATTGTGAAAAAAAATTTTAAACAAAAATTAAAACCGACTTCAAAAAACTGAAAAGGATAAAATAATTAAATTTAAGTAGGTATTCATCCCCTAGAAACATATTTTTGGAGTTGGTGCTAATTTAATTTACTGTCGTATTGACGTCACCACTCTGAATATTTTGTTTTCACGACTCCAAAAGTAGGTCTTATTCAGTAAGTAAAATTATATTAGATATTGATAATGTGTCAATGTAATGAAATATCTCTTCTATTTCATCTATGTATAAATGCAACATTGTGTAGTACAGGCAGCAAAAAACACTTGTTGAATTAAAGATGAAGTTGAGCTGAGACGCGACGAATTTAATAATGAAATACCTACATCTCGTCTGTCATTTGTTAATCGCGAAAGTCCAGTAAAAAATGTACGCTGGTTTATTAAGTGCGATTTTTTTATAGATACATGGCAGATGACTCAATACCACCTGATGAAGCGTTATTAAATGTCCATATTCGAAGACAGTTCTAGCCGCCTCCAATTTACCGGCTCATAGGGCCTTATCACGCCTCTATAAAAATAAACCCATGTTATAGAAAGGAGGCAACACAACATGTGCAGATAACGAATTCCAAGTTTTGGAAGAACGAAAACAAATGGCGCGAAGAAAGAATTGGTGCGTGATGTTGAGGTGGAGACAGTAAATTAATGATTCGAATATTGGCACTCGTGCTCCTGGATAGGAAGGGGATACGGTCAAAAAGCTCGTTAGTGGACTCCACGATAAAGTCGACAGAAGGCGATAAGCGACGCAATTTCTTTCTTTATCGCCATTGATACGTACAGCACGACGCTGCAATCTGTCCAGTGTATCGAGGAGGTAGGTTAGCGGAGCCATCACTCAAGTGCAAGCAATATTTCAATTTTCACGCAAGACTACATCTAAAATTAATATTTTATCTGTATTTTTTTTTGCAGGTATTTTTATTGGCTATTTTTATTTTTCTTAACATCCTTACTAAATTACATTAAAAATGTGTGAGTGCAACATTCCAAACCGTGGCTGTGTAGCGAGAAATAGCGGTAAGCAAAGTGGAGGCTCGCGCGCGGAGGTCTTTGACCTAGAGTAGAGCAAAGTGGCCATGCTTTTGGAGTAGTCAGTATAATTATTATTGCAAAGTCCAACCACAGTGTTAATGCTTATCACAGTAAAACTGTATTTGCAGTAGGTATCGCGAGAGGTTAAAGCCACCAAAGAGTAATTTCGTAGGTGGTTTTTCTAATTTATTTACACTTTTAACATGGCGTATTTTTAGAGGTAGGTATTCCTTGAACGCACCAAAGTTATAACGCGCCAAATTTAGAGCACCAAAACTATTCCTCGAAACGCAGCAGTTTGTGCGAGTTTACGAACTTTGTTTGAAAGAAAATTGTATTTTTTAAACAGTCAGTTTAAAAAATACAATTTTGTAAACTTAGTTTTCAGAACGACAGAAGGACATCAAGCTGAACCGTCTGAATATTAATCTGCCACGCTCGACTAATTTCAATGGGCTTCTATTTATCTCATCACTATACAAACCTAACCTAACCAACCTTAAAAATATTATTGATCATCAAAAATTATAATTGGTCATCAAAATACCGGGAAATTAACGATTTGTAGACCAATTATTATTTTTGATGACCACGCTAATATTTTTAGTAGACCCTTTAATTTTTTTCTATTTCAATGTCCCCATTTAGCATCCTACTATGATCAATAAGCGGCAATCAGTAGGTAATTTTTTATCAATAGATTTTACGGTTTGACATTACTTTAAGTAAGATGGCCCCTGGTTCGTGCTAGTACGTTATCACGTCAGTTCGGTTTCTAGTGCAAAAATAACAAAATGTATATAAATGTAAAAGTATTATTTGGTCCATGCTACTATGTAAATTGTCTAATGAATCAAGTACCTATATTTAATGTGAGCAATACGATCCTTGAAACTATCAGTCGACCACGGATAGCTGTCTCTCTAAAGTCGGCAGCCTTGAATTTGTGGCTGTCGGCAGCGCTGTCATACCTTTTGGCGTTTGTTTGACAACCGTTGGCGACACCAGAGTTCCGACGACGAGCACGGCGTGAGCCGGAACTAATAAGTTGTTTATTTCTATATCTTTATGTAAAAATAATCAAATATTGGATCTTTCATTGCGATACAATTTAAAGACAAGAAAAATAAAGTCAAAAAATATTGATTTCACTTCATGTCGTATATCCAAAACAGCGACAATCATACACGGCCATGAGATCGACGTAGAGATTAGTGAATACGCTTGCGCGCAGCGCAGTGTTCAAACGTCAAAAACAATGGCAGCTCGCCGTCTTGTCAGACGTCAAGCTCGATGTTGAATATTTCTGTTTGTGAATCACACTGCAGAGCGGGCTTATATAACTTGTCACCGTAACAATAGCGCTTGTATTTCATAGTATTGTAAAAAAGCAAATGTAAGCTCCATTTCAATAAAATTATAATAGTGTTTTTTTTATCGTTCCTTAGCTATTGATTTTACTTAAAAAAAAGTTATATGCAAGCAGACAATTCTTGTAAAATTGCTTAAAATCGACTCATGAGATAGCGGTCATATTATTTTGCGCGTGCCCCTAGTTCGTGTCACTCCCGAAACAGGGATGTTTTAAATGCATTTTTGACGATTATTGACGATAATTTACATTCAAATTATCTAATTTGAATGTAAATTAGAAAACAAATAATGCATATCATTGATTTTCATTCTTATAAGAGTTATGAGCGAGGTTACATGTTTTGTTTACCTACTAGAGTTCTTATAAAACGACTTTGAAGGTACCCAAAATTTTCTATTTTAAGGTAAAAATATGTACATAAGCAAGTAGTATTATATCGATTTTTATATTTATGTATATTTTTATGGTAGATTTACATAATTTAATTAAATGCATTGAGTTTTTATAAATTATTAGTTTGTAAGTAATAAAAGCTTTGATAATGTTAGTATGCTGAATCTGATCTCACTTTTACATGTTTTTATTGTTATAATTTGTTAAATAAATATTCAACTCTACAATTATTTATTAATAAATTATCATAACTAACTGTAAAAAATATTATCCCGATATAGAGGCCACAAACTCCAGAACTAAGAAGCAGAGCCAAATTTTATTACGAACTAAGGTTCAATGTTTAAGCAAAAGGTCGGCAAATAAATTAATATAAAAAAAACTTTAAACTAAAACTACATAATTCATGTATTAAATTACTATCAAAATACCAATATTTATCACAAAAAACTTTAAAACGGATATCTAGTTTGGTAATGTTTTAAAAAAACGTAAGAGCGTTAAGATGCCGTAACAGCACTTACTACCTGCACCTCTTTCTAGAAATAATGAAGTTATCGACCTTCTAATACGAACTTTTTGCAGTCCAGTTGATAGATCATCTAAAGCTCACCTATTGTGAAAATCGTAAGGGAAAACAATTCTTTTTACTACCGCCAGAAGGACAACAAAAAGTATTAACGGTTATGCGTGATTGGCTATCGATTGTACGCCAAAATACAATAAAAAGTTACACGCCTAATGTAACTATCAATTTGCAATAAATAAGTATGCAAGGAGGACGTAGATGTCTTTATTCCTTTATTTATTGCTTGATCTATAATAAAATAATAATAAAGATCTATTTTATGATTATTTGAAGTAATATAAGCTACACAAGAATTGCAAGTATCATCTTATTACCTTATGAATTATTAATTAAAATATAAAACTACGTGTCTACTTTTTGGGGCCGAGCCCCTTGTTTTTTCATTTATATGTATTAATATATGATTTTGCTCCGTATGATATAAAAAAAAATAAAAAAAAATACAGGTTGGTGCCGTCAATACGACAATAAATTGAAACATGAGCTATATTACTTCAGAGGAATGGTTTGTCACTTTAAAAAATATTTTATCCGTTAATAATTTCGTGACATTTGTATGAAATAATATAACATTGGCTGCATGATTTCATAGAAATGTATGTTCTCTTTTTCGGTAGTCAATAATTAAAAAAAAAAATCTTGGTTTTCAGTTATTTTCTATTTCTAAATTTGTTATTGGTCATCAACCTGTAGCTACAGACGACAAAACATCAAGTGTTGCACTACGAAAGCCGCCTCTTTTACATATGGAGTAAGGGCGGTCTCAAGACGACCACACACTATCGGAGGTATATCTTGTAGTTTCTAATTTATTATCCGTAGTCACCGTAAGCTGATTCAGTCAAACAAATTGCTATAATTTTTAATCAACGTTATTTCAAATAAAATATATCGGACAATGCCATGTAGCGGAATTATGACGAATAAATAAATAGGGAAATATCCTCAAAGTTCAGTAAACTAAGTACATACTACTTCTAAAGGTAGGTATTGGTTTTGTTTATAAAATGAATAAGTTTAATTTGGACGTTTCTTTATTTTTGGTCTGTCTTTTTATGTTTACATATATTGGAAAATGGAAATCTTACAATTTAAACATCGAACCCATAGTATTTGTCCTACATGGAACAAAGTCCTAAAAGCTCCATAGTTCTGGCCATTAATTTGAACATCGAAAGAAAGTATCCAAAGTAGAAAAATATATTCTGGAGCAGGAACCGCACCCGCTCGCTAGTCGCTACCTTTAAAAATCCGGATGACTATTCTGCCTACTAAGATACCTTGTTGAAGCGAGGGATTTCCGGCGCGTTAAGCCACCTATGTTGTTATAGCAATTTCAACAGACACCTCTTTAACTTAGGTATCGCGGACTGTCCTCGATGCAGAGCATGCATGAAGACAGCAGAAACAGCCGCTCATGTTCTGCTGGAATGCAGAGGTGTGGCTAAACTACCGGGCGAACTACCTTGGCAACCCTGGGTAGCCTTCGGGAGGTGCTCGGCAACGTCAAGGCGCTGGGTGACTTCCTGGAGGAGCTGGGCTGGGCCGAATAACCCAGCTCACCATTCTCCGACGCAAAACAGGCGCAACTGACGTCGAGTTGCGGAAACCCGCGCGACGAAGAAGAAACCACCTATGTTTCAATTTTAACCTGATTGGCGATCATTTTTCCAGTGCGCTTATCCGAAAACTATCATTTAGAAATTATGTTCAAAAGAGCGTAGCAATTGGTATCATTTGCCATATGATTGCAGAGAAAGCGTATTAGTATTAGGGTTTCATTGTTGAGCTTGCTTGACTGTTATAAAAATGGACAGTAAAAGAAATAGGAATTTACTCTTTACGGACTTCTTATTTACTAGAGACCTGGGAGATTTAAAGTTATAATAATTAGGGAGCAGTATTTTTTGTGGCGTTGCCGCCATTAAATCAATCGTGAATCATGTATCCTAAATTCCGTTTCGAATTTCGTTTCAAAGCCCCAACACATGTGACGTAACCACTGTGACGTCACCTGCCAAACACTGATAGGTTGCTATGGTGATTTAGATTGTTTTCCTTTTGACATCGTCTGATGTTAACAACAAGTGACGTCATACACTGAGATTGGTTTTCGTTGTCACGTGACCTGAGGGCTGAGAGTGATTTAATTGGATTTTGTTTATTAAATATTATTTAAATTCCGTAATAATAAAATAAATAAAGTATTTTGTTGGTTAGGATTTCTATTATTTAAATTACCACTACGCATCAATATTATAATATTTTAATTTGAATACAGTCAACATCCCTATTTATGAGTAGTACAAAGTACCTACCTCCACTTTACAGAAGATCGCATCTATATATCACTAGTTTGTAGTGATATGTTCCTGCGGTGAGTAAGGTTGCCAGAGCTCACTGAGGAAGTTTTGTCGGGAGCAGGGGGATTCCCTAAGCGGTCGAGATAACACTACGTCTTGATATTTATAGGGTAAGTCACGAGAGCATATAGACTACAGTAACCGTTTACCATCATAAGGCGGACCGTAAGGTTGTTTGCCACATTAAAAAAAAAACATATTATGTAGTAGGTATATTTGTCGCAGAAGCCGCAGTAGACTTCTAATTATTTAACACCTCATGTAGTACCAATGCACTGGTACAGGAGGTGATAAATAATTAGAAGAATGGGCTGTAGTTTAAATCTAAATTAAAGTTCAGTGCAATCTGTAAGGACGTCTTGCTCAGAGAATGCCACAAAAAGGGCCGTGTTTAAAATGCAGTTTTTAGGAAGCTATCTCTAGGAGAATGCCCATTTCGTTGGGGTAGTTGAATAAAGAATAAAGAAATTTATTTCGCTTGAAATATGGTACATGTTTCGATGTCAACAAAGGTTTGGGATCCACATATTCCACCAGAAACTGGCATGCAAAATGTTTCTTTTTTATGTCAAACATAAAACAAATAAATTAAGATACACAATGTGAAATAGATTCAAAATAATCGAGTTACTACACTTTTAGTTTTATATTACAACAATTTCTAATGTTCTTGAAAGTATTCAAAGAACTCATTAATTGAATAAAAGCAATTTTCTATCAACCATGTTTTGAGTTTTTGTTGGACCAAAGGTTGGTTGAAAAAAGAGATGTTTCAGAAATGTATTGCAATAAATGATAATGATTATGATTATGGAGACCCGGCCACTATACTGAATAAAATATAAAATTAATATTTTTAAGTAACCCCCGGCGTTACTTATCATGTATCTAAAACCATCTCATTAAGACTATTCATAAGAGCCCAAACACGCTATATCTGCTGTAACTTTCTGAAGAATTAAGCATTTCGCAGACTTTTTGATGGTATAGGATCAGCTCAAGGATAGTATGTCACGGGAATGTCACCTAAGTGACAGTACACCAAATTTCAAATCATTCGGATCCGTATAAGTTAGTAAAACCTTATAATAATGTAGAAAATGAGCTGATAGTCATCAAACGCCTGAACTGATCTTCATAAATTATAGCTAAGAACCATCGTAGTCACATCAGCTTTCAAACAAAAAAAAACCGAATCAAAATCGGTCCATTCGTTTAGGCGCTACGATGCCACACACAGACAGACACACAGATACACAGACAGACACGTCAAACTTATAACACCCCTCTTTTTTCGTCGGGGGTTAAAAATAGGTAAAATATACAGAACAGTGTTCAATTGTCGATTGTTTTATAATTTGCTTTATTGCGAGTTGGGATGTTGCCTAAGTTTGAATTTGGCGCTATTTTTCACAAATTCGAAAAATAAACGCTACTGTTACCCATGAAAACAATTCAAACTTAAAAGATATGGAATATTGTGATAAAGTTGTACTGTTTTTAGAATTAAAAAAATGGTCATATTTTTTTTCAAAATTTATCAAAAATGTTAATGATATTAGATTGCTGACATCAATTAAAGCAACTATTATAATAACAACTATTAATAAAAACATACTTAATACATAGTTATTATCAATTTTGTCAGTATGCCCATACATTTCTTAGTAATATGGGAACATGTGACGTCACCTGTTCCGTAGATTTTCTATGGAGCGTTTTTGGACGATGCGTCGCAACACAACCACTATATCTGTGAAACTATTGATCTTAGACATACTATTTCTTTTGCAATATTTCTTCATGAGTTATAAACTTCTTATTTATGAAATAAAAAAAAGTTGTCAACTACACTATTGCGAGGTACATACAAAACATCTCCTTTATGAAAAATTTACATTAGATTTACAAAGGAAAAACATTTTATTTTCATAATAAGAAAAAAGATTTGATTTTTTTTACCCACGTTTACCAGATATCATACTTTTATCCTTTGTTATTATTTTTATATATCTAAACAACCGCCCCGTTCAGTGCCCTCTCGGGACGAGTATAGAAACTAAATAATAGAGGTGGATCCACTTTCCTTACAAATTATACATACTTACCTCATAACTAAGAAAAACTATATTTTTATTTCTAGGGTTCGACAAATAGTACAATTTATGTAATGGAACTAAGAAAAATATGACAATTTTATAGATTTTATTTCATTATGGCACATTGCATAAGTTTGGGCAATCTCCTTTTAATTGTTGACATGACAAAATATAATTTTACTCAAGATATACTTAATTCGAGGGTGTCTTCAGAATGAGGCCCAATATAAACAGTTATGTATGAGTATGACTAAAGCTAATCTGAACTTAGATAAGAATTTAGGAAACCATTCATTTTTATCCCACTTACAGATAAAACAACAAAATATAAAAGGTCTGGATAAGAGGAAGAATTACTGAAGTATTATTTTGTCATTTAACTTTAACAATGTATTTTTTCTGAGTCATTGCTTTAAAATGTTTGTAAAAGGCAGCTCTATCTTTATCTACAGACAAGTTTGCAACGTGTGTTATGTTCGGTTTCACTATCATTTGCTCTTAGTCTCTTAGCGATTTTTTTATCTCAGTCTATCTAAAAGAGATAGAAAGAGATAACTGTCGATACGAGTCACTTAAGCCTAGGGAATGGTTAGTGAAAACAAACAAGGCATCTTTACGCTTCATTTGGGCTAGATAATAGGTGTGTGTGAGATTATTATTATTATCATTATTAAAATAAAAAATACAACCAAATTAAGTATCTCCTGCTTTAAAAAAACAGCGTCATACCCGCCGATACGATGTTAATTATAGCATGAAATCAGGGAATGTGTCAGACGGTCCGATTTCCAGTATCTAAAACTGTAAACATAGAACCGCTTTTGTTACTTTTAGACCATGTCTTATTTAGACAAGGATTTTCTAAAAAGTAAAAATAAATATATTAAGTAATTTTACCTAAATTATTTTGACGAAAATAAATTCTCAATTACAAAAGATATCTCATTTTGTTAAAAAGAGACGTTAATGTAATCTATTTCAAAATACAAATGGCTTGTTTAAATGGCTATCTCATTCATGTAGTTTGATGAGCGAAAATTGCTATGGAACGACGAAGTATAAAATAACTCATCATCATAATCATCAGCCTATATACGTCCCACAGCTGGGCACAGGCCTTCCTACATGGGAAAAATACATGAGGAGCTTGGGCCATAACACCACCACGCTGGCCCAATGCGGGTTGGTGGGTTACAGCAGTTGCAGTAACCACCGGGACCAACGGCTTAACGTGCCTCCCGAAGCAAGGAGGAGGACGAGATTATATATTTGTTTGACCCATCCCGGGACAGATCATGGCGAATGTTGCTTTGTTTTCGTAATCGAACCAGAGCGCCCAAACCACTACGCTACCGAGCTCCTCATTGAACCGAATATTAGGTAGTTGTATTTTACTAGCTTTTCGGTTCAATCCCAGGGGAACCGTGTATTTTTCTGGGAATAAAAGTGGCCTATAGATGAGCTATCCCAGACTATGGTCTATCTTTGCGCCTATATAATTTTATCCAGATTCGTGCAGCCGTTATGGAGTGATTGAGTAACAAAGATCCATCGAAACTTTCGCATTTATATATATACTAACATTTGCCCGAGTTATATATTACTTACCGTTATATATTACTAACTTTTGCCCGAGGCACCGCCCGCACGGATGTCAGTTATCGCTCCAAAAAGTATTCTATGTTCTTCCCAAGGTCTCAAACTATCTCCTTAACGAATGCCATCTAAATTAGTTCAATGGTTTAGGCGTAAAAGCGTAACAAACAGAGTCACTTTCGCATTAATACTTAGGAAGTAGGTATGAGTTTTTTATTGTTTGAGACGAAATGACAATTTATTTTTAAGAAAGTCTTTGTTTGATATGTATGATGCAAACATTTAGTAAACAGATTCCAGCATATTATTATCTTCTATTTCTATTTTTGGAGTTGGTGCTAAGTTGTTTCCAGAAACCATAGATAGTGAAGCACCGACTCCAAAAATATGTTCCTAGGGGATGAGTACCTACTAAAATTTAATTATTATATCCTTTTCAGTTTTTTGGAGTCGGTATTAATTTTTGATGATAACTTAATCTCAATTTTTAGTGATAACTTTTGAAGGTCAAAGCTAGATGGGTGACCGTGAGCTTAAATTGATTTCTTCTATCGTATCACTTCACTAAAAATTCATAGGAAAGCAAAAATCCGCAATTTCGCATATGTAGACGACTTCATTTTTCCAGATTTTTTCAGAAATCAGAAATCCAAACTACCCAATGGATTTTCAAAAAATTTTTATGGGGCCAAATGGGAACTATTCCGCATCAAAAAAAGAATCATCAATATCGGTTCACCTAGTCAAAAGTTCTGAGGTAACAAACATAAAAAAAACATACAGACGAATTGATAACCTTCTCCTTTTTTTGAAGTCGGTTAAAAACGGGAAATATTTTTTATAAAATATGACACAAAAATAAATTAGTGATGTTTAAGCCCCTCATACCTATCGATAAACCGTTTAGCGGGACTGATGCAAACGTATAAAATATTCAAAGTGCGTGCTTTCTTCGTCACCGCTCACGTATTTGGCCAGGCGATTGCTTCGCTGGTATGTAAGCATTTTATGAATATTTTAATATTATCTTTTTTGCAGATTGAGAGACAGTTGTAAGAAAGTGTATTGAAAAAAGGTAAACGTGTTAAGGTGATTTTATAGCTGCAGCGTTATGCATTCGGTTTAAGTGGTAATTATTTTCTAGTTTTTGTTTTGTTTTTTGTATTAGCGATAGTTAACTTTTCTAACGTCATGTTTTCTAAAACAGGATGATTCCTTTATAATTGTCCAGATTTTTTTAGGTAAAGCACATCGTGACAATTTATTAAAAATACTGCGTTATTATTTTAGACTTCTTAGTCATTTTTCGTAATTCACGGCTGTAATAAGAAAGGTGCTGGTACCTACCCAGACGACCCTACATACGACCTAGCCTACCTACCACCTAGTACTATTACGAGTTAACTACCGTATGTAGTACCTAGTATTATTACGTAATAGGTTGGGGAAAAAGTTACTTCGCATTTTTTAAGAAAATTCAAAACATTTTTTAATATAGTTTAATTACATTTAACTAAAGTATGTAGGTACCATTTTGTTCGATAACTTTTTGCCATCTTGTAGGTAGGGACATGATCCCATTGCTATAGAAATTTTGGGGCTTCTGATCAAAATACCTCGACAAGTGGTTTTGGCAGTCCTCTCGTGATGTTAACCTGACACTGCCTAGAGAATTCTGAAGAGAGCAAAACAGGTGGAAATCTAAAGGTGCAAGGTCAGGACTATACGGCGGCGGCGGATGCATTAACACCTCCCAGCCAAACTCTCTTAATTTTTTCTGAGTGGCTAAAGATGTGTGAGGTCTAGCGTTATCATGATGAAAAACCACACTCCTTCTGTTGATTAATTCCGGCCGCTTTATCTCAACTTCTTGCTTTAATCTCATCAGTTGTTCGCAGTTGAGTTCAGAATCGATGGTCCTGCCTGGTGGTGGTAACAGCTCATAATGAATAATGCCCTTCCAATTCAACCACACACACAGCATCACCTTGTTGCGAGTTAACCCGGATTTCGCCACAGTCTGTGAAGCCTGACTGGCCTTTGACCACAACCTTTTTCGCACGTTCTTGTCGTACGTGATCCACTTTTCATCACCAGTTATCAGCTTCTTCAAAAATGGTTCGGTTTCATTACTTCGTAATAAAGAATCACAAATGAGGACACGGTTCATTAAGTTTCTTTCAGTGAGCTCGTGGGGTACCCAAATATCGAGCTTTTTTGTCTACCCATTTTTTTTAAATGCGCCAAAACTGTTTTGTGGTCAATTCCCAGTTCTTCAGCTACGTCGAAACTACTGATATGCCGATCTTGCTCCAGTTTTTAAAAATGACATCAATTTTATCCGTAATAGGGCGACCAGAGCGACGTGCATCTTTGACATCAAAATTTCCGGATTGAAAACGCTTAAACCAAATTGGTGCTACTCTTACAGACACTGCACTAGCTAAACATCGCAATTTTTTTCGCGGCTTGCGTTGCATTTTTACCTTTTTTGTAGTAAAATTTTAAAATGTATCGAATTTCTTCATTAGATTCACTCATCTTGACAGTACGAAAAACAAATGAAATACACACACATTTTCCTAATTTGAATTTGGAATTATCTTTTTTAAAATCTAAACTTGTAATGATACCAAAACCAGCTAGATGCAAATAGTAGAGCCAAAGAGATTTTATTACAAGTTCATACATACTATAATGCGAAAAGACTTTTTCCCCAACCTAATATAATGCGAAAAGACTTTTTCCCCAACCTAATATTTAGTGTTTTGCTAAAGTTATTGAATTATTTCGTCATCTATAGGACAAGGAACGTCAAATGTAAAAGTATAAGTAACCGGAAGTTTGCACTAAGGACTATTAATTTAAGTTAAAAAACTGTGAAGTTCTACAGGATTAATAAATATACGATAATTCATTATTTTATTTTTATAATTTGATACCTTAGTGGTGTTCTTGTAAATGCTGGAAAATTACTTAGGCAGAAAATAGCCATGTCCTTTGACAGAGAGCGAGAGACTGCTTATGACAGAAACATTTTTAAGTCAGTTGTACCTATTTATTTTTATTTTATCGCGATTAGTGGAAAAAAGCTTATTCATTGCATTAAATCGTTAGCTAACCACAGCCTTACATCGTACATAACGGCACTCACCACTGAGTCGTGACGTCACAGCAGCATAATTGTGTCGATGACCCCACCTGTTATCCCTCACTATAATTTTGAAGATTGATTCCGGAAAAAAATAAAAAACCGGTCAAGTGCGAGGCGGACTCGCGCACGAAGGGTTCCGTGCCTACCATTATCAATAAATGAAGTTAAGACATGGCTGTATGGGCATTAGTTCCCTTTGCCATCCCATTACAGGGAAAATGAACCAAAAAAATACAACAAAAAATTTATTAAATTATAAAAATAAACTTTTTGCCACTATTTATTGAATATGTATTACATTCATTTGTCATTTGTTTTACTATTTGACGGCAAAATGACTGAGTCACGTCAGCGTTATTAATATCGCGAGAAAATTTTCGTCCAATTATTTTTTACGACCTTTGATATCATTTAAGTCAACAAGTAAGATATGATTTCGATTGGCCTGTAAAGCCACAGAATACCCTCGAGGAGCTTAAAAAACCAATTGTGTTAAGAATTTGTGGCTTGACAGTCATTAATATTGTAGATACTTAATAATTATTAGTACTATTTTTCCTTAGTTCTTGCACCCTCTTCATTCATCTCCATTTTCTTTATTTTCTTTCCCTGCAGGTTGCCTGGAAGACATTCCTGCTCAGCAATAAGGCCGCCTATTGCATTCAGTTTTATTTTATTATTTTATCTATAACGTGTGTCCTTGTGCAATTAAGTGTATTGATTGATTAATCTCATTTTAGTATCTTTAATACTAGTAATATTATATTATCTCATAGAAGGAGATAATCTATTATATTACGATCTGCGTATTATGCCTGCTCTGCTATTAAGCCGACACAGAAGAGCCCTTAAAACCCTGAACGTCAGCAAAACCTTTGTTTTCGGTTTATTTTTGGCCGTAAAATGTAATGTCAATTTCCGCAAGACTCGAGTCACCTCCTCAAGTGCGTTTCGATTCGCTTACGCAGGCATACCTACTGAGAAGACGTTCCCTTATTTTTATTGTCCTTCTTAATACCCCTTCCTGAGCCTTTTTCTAACATGGAAAGCACTTTTTCTCTTTCTATAATTATGAACCGGTAGATCTCTTACCGGTAGGTACGAATGGATATGCAACTAACTAATACTTTTTCACCTCTACAGCACGAAATGGATGCTTTTGGTTTTGCTGCTTAAAAACTCGCAGCAACTTTGTATTTTGCTAACACATGAGCATTGATTTGAATTTAGAACACGATATTTTAATAATATTTGCAAAATTATTTCTTTTTTGGTATTTTACTGATCTGGATGCATCTCCTTTACGCCAGCGCAGCTCAAAAAATCTGAACTACGTTCAAAATGTTTTTATTTATTCGCCTGGTTTGAATTAATTATAAATATTTACTTAATTATTGAACATAATTAAGAAATATTACAGACGGAATTATATGAGACGTTTAAGATAATACAAATTTGCGAAATTGCAGCTATTTTACTTTTCACTTTAGGTTTAATAAATTCAATAGCTAAACTATTAGGTATTTCACATCGGTCAAGGTACGAAACGCACGTGGTTCACGTTTATCTACAGGAGATAGAAAGAAAAAAGAGACACATGTCGATAAGAGTCACCCTAAGCCTAGGGAATGGTTAGTGATAAATAACTGATAACGGACATATTATACTAATTACTAGGGGTCTATTTCAATTTCGATTAGACAGTCGAGAGTACGCTAAAATTTTCTCGATTTCCTACATCGAGTAGCTGCGGGAAAAACTTGATCTGACTGATATTTGCTCGGTGAAAGAATTAAAACGTTTTAAAAATTACAATTCGTAAAAACTTAAATATGTATTTTAGTCAATTTCTTCTAAAAAAAAATAGCCAACCCTTAATAATATACTCACTCACGTGTACTAACGTTCGGATAGTTTGAACACAACTTTAAAGAAGCATGTCACAACTATTCAATAAATAAGTTAATATGTGTTATGTTAACATTAATGGTAAGCCCAAAAGCCCCTATAATGTTCTAAACATACCCTATTTATCGCAAATAAAGAATTTGATTTGATTGATCAAACATATAAAGTCTAAGATATTACGTTATTGGACATAACGTAAATTTACTTACGTAAAACCCCAATAATTTTACTTAGGTAAGACGGTAAACGTCAAGTGTAATTGTGTTCAACAAGAAACTTTTTTTAACAAACTTTTTGGTACCGAACAAAAAAAATTTTGGATAATGGAACTTTCTCGTAAATTTTCTAGTTTTTTTTTCTTTATTCTAATATTTACAATAGAGATGCCCAATTACAGATTTTTAGTCCTCAAGACGCGGATAGACGGACTAATAGACGGACTTGGCGAAACTATAAGGGTTCTTTGTTGACTATTGTTACAAGTACAACATTTCATTTTAGTATTAATTTACAAACTTAAATGGCAACACTAAACAATGTTTGTTAATTTTTCTTCTTCTTTTGAACATGGTGGAATAAAACGTGTGTCATAAATTGTGAGCCATTCTATTTTAAACTAGCAATAGCAACCTAACTAATTACCTAGGTATCATCACGATGAACTAATTACCTAGGTATACAGTCTGCTAAAATATCTCTTCTTTACTACTACCTACAATCCATAAAAAAGGAAATTAAATTACTCATATTACTTACTATGAAAAATGAATCAAGAATTGCTGTCTTTTTATCCATTATAGCGATAACAGTTAAGAATTATATATATTTATAAACACTAGCGTAACGAACTGCTAATAAAGATTTTTGTATTTTAGCTTTTATGTATTAATTAAAAAGACTGTTATTACAGTGGCTGGAAATAGAAGGTAAACATAATTTAGGTCACTAATGAATGTGTATAATAAGCTTCTCGTCATAGGCGATTTGTTGTTAAAGAATTTACATTTAGATCATATTGTTTGCAATTTCGATATTTAAATACAGGTAGTAGGTATGTAATTAATATTAGTTTTATTAAAATGTGAATGAATCATCAAAAAACAAAAAATGGAAGTTAAGAAGTTGTCCACATTAGTTATTTTTGGGGATTGCTTATAAATATAGACATTTTTTTATGTCAGAAAAACCCTTTATGGGTACCTTGCCGCGAGGAGGGACCACGACAGAGGTTATCTCGGACTGCCGTTAGATGAGCCAGTCTTTGGGTAGCAGGTCAATGTTAATTATTTAATTAGTATTACAAGCATTTGCGCAAATATAGGTACAGTCGGAAGCATATGCCAATCAGCCATTTTTAGGTCTAATAAATAATTAGATATCTTTTTTGATTGATGTTATAGATTTAGCAACTACCTAGGTGACAAGCGAGGAGACGGCCCATCTGGTGGTAAGTGGCTACCGCTCTCTCTCTAACATAGTTTGATGACTCACTTGCTGTACCTCTTTTATAAGAAAACTTAATACTGTAGCAGAAATGCTACAATATTAAGTAATATTCTTATATAACATTTTACGTAGAAATCATTCATTTATTTTAAAATAATTCCATTTAAAAATACGTAAGCAAAGTGCGCGTTAAATTCTTAATGTCATTTTAGATAGGTACCTACAGTTGAATTTGCGTAAAATGATAGGTATGTTATTTTTGCTAACGAATCAGTTTCGGTCTTTTTTATGAGGTTTTAATAAAGTAGTTCAACTAACCTCTTAAGGTAACAAACAATTACCTTTTGGTTACAGAATATAATTAAAAGTTAATGAAATACAATAAAAATAAAACAGAACACATCTTACCCGTTTGAAGGTCCAAATTTTGAGAATCCAAGTTCCAATTTTAAAACTTCACAGAACTAACACTGTTAAAAAATATCTAATAGAAAAAGTTTTTATTTAAGTACCGCTGTCTACTTGCAGTAGCACTATCTACTCACTACCGTACTTTATCATATATTACCATGCACTGGTAAACGCAAAAGACCACGTAACCATTGCCGACGGAACGTTTGATTTCTAGTGTTGCTATAAAAAAAGAAAACTAACAAAAAAACTGTCAAACAAAACCGCTGAAATTGTTCCAAATTTAAAAACGCGGGCGCATAAGTAACGTGGTGTACCCACCGTCTTCTTTTTTCATCTGAACAGAGCCGGCAGATACTGTTATCTCGTTCTGTTGTATAGCTGCTACTCTTTCGCGTGTAGAAAACCAAGTGCATCCGTCCTTGACTCTGAACTCTCGAAGATACCGTTGGTTTGTTGTCTTGCTCGCTCTAAGACTTGTTTGGTACGTGTGATAGAGACATGTGTCATTACCGGTTAGGTGTGAATTCTGACTGTCAATGACCGAAGGCTTGAAGGATCAAAATACAAAACTTCATAGTAAAGTACTGTTATGTTTTCTGTAGTTTTATTTTTCTATTCCTCTGAGCTCATCTGTTTTGGATGATTCTGGAAATTCTTTAAAGAATCTTAATAAAAATATGAAAGGCCTGGCCGGTCCCAGAAGATGCGGGTTTTTTATTTTTATTAATTTTTCTTATTGATTGTAAGACCATATACCAAATTAAATTAATATGATATTACAAAATCGTATGAACACTATCTTTCCTCCCTATCTTAAATGCTATTTATATCTATGTTATGGTTGTATTTAGGTATTCATTTAATTATTTATATTATATTTGATTAATTTTATGTAAGTAATGTATTTTATTTATTTTAGTTTTAGGTATTGTTCATCTGTCCACACGCTGTTTCTTTATTATTAAATCAATATATCCTTCTCGCAGGTCTGCTGGCAGAAATTTCTTTAGAAACAACCAGTGTCTTTGTTCTTGAATTATCCTAAATTGTCTCCTTTTAAATATTGTATGAGTACGTCCAGGAATTTATAAATAAATAAGAAAAAAATAAATAAAAAAATAAATCATTTTATTTTGCATTAGTTGCGCCATTAATCTCTCGTCACTTTATATTACAAAAATATTTACGCTAGAAAAAATATATTTCAAAACTTTATTATACTTACGATCAAATTTTGTTAAAAATATATGCATTTATAAAATTATCTAAGCTAGAAAAATTAGTGTCATTTTATAAACACTGCTCACTTTTAGTGATTATTTTTTTGTTTTTTCATCTCGGCGAGTAATCAAACATTTACTACTGAAATGATTTTTAAACTAAATTGTTGTGATTTTAAATAAGGTTTATGAACTTAAAAAGTAGGTAGTAGTTATTGTTTAGCTGATTTTAATTCATACTTAAAATGACCTAAATTTAATTCATTTATCCTTTTCAGTTTTTTAAAGTCGGTTTTAATTTTTGTTTTTTTTTAATCTTAAAGCTTATCCATAAAAAGGTTTTATTGCTACTCAAATGTCATAATATGCCACAGTTCAGCTGTGTGAGAGTCTTCAAATGGTATACCCACTAAAACAACCAGTTCTACCTTGCATCCTGGTGACGCGAAAACACGGGAAGCTTAGTAGTCTTCTGCGTAGCCACTTGCAGCTGGCCTTCGCAGCCCACCACGAAAGTATTCGTGATAATTATATCCCAGAAGAACATCGGATATCCCTACCACACCAAGTGATTTTCCTTGTTATTGCAGGTGTCTGTAGGCGACGCTAACCACTTGCTTTCATGGGCGGCACTAAATGACAATGATGACGATTTCCATGCAACACCGCTTCCCGGTGACGATGTAGACGATGGAGCGCAGAGGATGGAGGGTTTGCATAACCTTTTTTGTGATGGAAAAGCTTACATGAGACTCGCCGACAGATATACTCACTAAAACCCGACCACACAGTGAACTTGGTAGTCGTCCACGTAGCCGCTTGTCTCAGCAAGCCACCACAAAGGCGATAGAAAATGACAATATGTCGTCATAAACAATACCATTTTTTGAATTAACGCTTTAGGCGGTCGCCCCCTGATGACGATGCAGACAATGGAACTCTATGCAGGCGATGGAGCCTTTGCTGACGATGGAGCCCTATGCAGACGATAGATCCCTCCCCTGTGCATACGATGGAGCCCTATACAGGCGAAGTATCCCTATGCATACGATGGATTCCTATGCAGACGATGGAGAACTATGCATACGATGGAGCTCTTTGCAGATGATGGATCCCTGTGCAGACGATGGATCCCTGTGCAGACGATGGAGCCCTATACAGGCGAGGTATCCCTATGCATACGATAGACCCTATGCAGACGATGGAGCACTAAGCATACAGTGAAGCTCTATGCAGACGATAGATCCCTGTGCATACGATGGAGCCCTATACAGGCGATGTATCACTATGCATACGATGGATCCCTGTGCAGACAATGGAGCACTATGCATACGATGAAGCTCTATGCAGACGATATATCCCTGTGCATACGATGGAGCCCTATATAGGCGATGTATCACTATGCATACGATGGATCCCTGTGCAGACAATGGAGCACTATGCATACGATGAAGCTCTATGCAGACGATATATCCCTGTGCATACGATGGAGCCCTATACAGGCGATGTATCCCTATGCATACGATGGATCCCTGTGCAGACGATGGAGCACTATGCATACGATGAAGCTCTATGCAGACGATAGATCCCTGTGCATACGATGGAGCCCTATATAGGCGATGTATCCCTATGCATACGATGGATCCCTGTGCAGACGATGAAACCCTATGCAGACGCTAAGGGCCTATGCAGGCGATGTATCCCTATGCATATGACAGAGCCCTGTGCAGGCGATGTATCCCTATGCATACGATGGATCCCTGTGCAGACGATGAAACCCTATGCAGACGATGAGGGCCTATGCAGGCGATGTATCCCTATGCATATGACAGAGCCCTGTAAAATGAAAAAAATGAAAATATCTTTATTCAATTAGGCCTCCAAGAAGCACTTGTGCACTGTGCAGGCGATGTATCCCTATGCAACGATAGAGCCCTATGCAGACGATGGAGTCCTATGGATGTTATAGTTCTTACTTTTAACCGCCTCTGTCGAACTCAGATCTAGAGGTCCGGGGTTCGATTCCCGTGGGGGCAGAAATTTTCTGCTCGGTTTGGTTGATGGTAGGGCTTTTCTAAGTCCACCTGGCTAGCTACCACCATCTTACCTAAGTCTGCCGCCATAGCAATAATGTTAACGGCATTGTTGTGTTCCTGCAGTTAGAGGTAAGGTAGCCAGTTCATGGGTGTAGCTCGCTTCCATCGTCGGCCTTATCTACACTTACCATCAGGTGAGATGAAGGTCAAGAGTTACTCTGTTAAGATAAACAACTAAACCTATTTCATAAGTAATTTTATGTTATTCTTGGGTCTTTAACAATTGGTTCAGTCAGGTAAGGTAAGTTCGGATTTTTCAGGTCATATTTCCAGTCAGTCAGGAAATATGACCTGAAAAATCCGAAAATTACTAATAAAATTGTCCGAAACTATCCGAGGGTATCCGAGGGGAGGGATGAGTTTTACACTAAGCGAGTTTCCTCTTACGCCTTAAAAAAGCCCAGGGCAATTCTGACCTTAGAGTAGAGAGAATAATTCTGACATTGCTTCATTGCGTACTTTTTGCTTGATTATTCCTACAAGGCATGTTGCTACAACCATATTACATTTATAGAATTTATAGAATGTTTGTTTCCTTAAAAGAAAAAAAAAGAAAATAAGGAAAAACTTATTTAAGTATGCAGATAATTATTTATTTTTCTATTTTAAAATTATTTTTTTTAGTCCAAGATACATTGATATTTGTATAAAAACGATAACAATACCAGCCTTATCCTTCTTGTCGTCTAAGAATTTAAAATTTCTCTCGAATTTCTCTATTCGAAAAGTCATTGAAAGTTTTTTAGCTGAAAAGTTTTACCCCTAGTTATTTTCTAATTGATGAGTTAATTAATGGTTTTAAGTAAACAGTACGACATCAAACTTTCAATAAAATTAAATTTTAAGTATTTTCTTTATCAAGTTTTAATGTTTGATTTTGTGCGTTTAAAGGCCTACTTTATTATAACAATTACAAATAAAAAAACTATGAAAAAAAATTATGCTATAGACGGGAATCGTAGCCGCATCATTTGGGGTCCGGCCAGACGCGATTACCGCTACGCCACCGGAGCATTAGGTGTACTTAGCCTACTAATTTCTTCTTCGCTTTCTACCCTTTTTTTAAAAAAAAATATATTTTCTTAATAATTAAAATAATATAAAACTAGAAAAATTTCACGTCCTGAGGCGGGAATCGAACCCGCGACCTTTAGCAATCCGGGCGACTGCTCTGACCACTGAGCCAACCAGGACTTGATATATCCTTGTGAAATTCTTCTAGTCTATCTGTATTTGCGTTAATGAGCTAACGTCCACCCTACAATATCGAAATATTCTATTTCAACATCCGAAACGACTATTTTTACAAACACCCACGATTCGGTTAAGTTGGGGCAGTAATTTTTCAAACATTTATAATAATGTTAAAATCAAAAATTAAGAATATTTTCTTAACTTTGTTTTAATCTAAACTTATATTATATTATAAAAGCGAAAGTAACTTTATGTCTGTTACGTTTTCACTTCTAAGCCGCTGAACCGATTTATATGAAAATCGGCATGAAGGTAAATTGCATCCTGAGACCCAGACAGACAGTGTTACTTTCGTATTTATAATATAAAGCATGAATATTTCAAAGACATAAGTAGTGGTTTCGGATCCCGCCCCAGGACATTTATTATTATTTATTGTATGGGTATTTTTCTAGAATAAGTATCTTTATTTCAGTACTTACTTAATTATTTACGACTTCCTAATTTGACGTTAAAATTTTATTATTTTACAATTTATTTTGATGGTAAGGAGAAATATTTTTAGTAAATTCATGTTTGACTAAGCATATACATATTTACTATTATTTTTTTCTTAATCATTCCGGAAGTATTTAGTGCGCTCTTTTTACACCTACGATAATAATAATATGTACTTAATTATGTATTTATACACAATTTGAATGTAAATAAATTATTATAGGTTTTATCATTTTAATAATCTCCTAAGAAAGACTCTAGTTAACCGACTTCAAAAACGAGGAGGTTCTCAATTCGGCCGGTATGTTTTTTTTTTCTTTCTATGTATGTACACCGATTACACCGAGATTACTGATCCGATTTACGTGATTCTTTTTTTGTTCGATGCGGAATAGCTGCCATTTGGTCCCATAAAAATTTTTTCAAAAACAGTTTGGGTACTTTGGTTTTAAATTAAAAAAAACTGAAATTATGAAATCGTCTACATAAGCGAAATTGCGAATTTTTGCTTTTCCAATGACTTTTTAGTGAAACGATACGATAGTAGGAAACAATATAAGTTGACGGTCACCCATCTAGCTTCGACCGTAGAAAGTTATCACTAAAAATTGTGAAAAAAAAATTTTAAACAAAAATAAAACAGACTTCAAAAAACTGAAAAGGATGAAATAATTAAATTTAAGTAGGTATTCACCTAGAAACATATTTTTGGAGTTGGTGCTAAGTGGTTTCCAAAAACAATAGAAATTAAAGCACCGACTACAAAAATATGTTTCTAGGGGATGAATACCTACTTAAATTTAATTATTTCATCCTTTTCAGTTTTTTGAAGTCGGTTTTAATTTTTGTTTATTTCTCTTTTAATATCTATTGTATTAGATGCATGACGTTCAGGTCACGCCATTGCATTTTTGTATAGGTACTTATGCACAGGTTTCGCTAGTAAAAACCGTACAGTTTCTTATACTAAAGTTAACGAATCTAGCACTTTTTAATAAGATTATAATTTTATCTACTAAGTTAAGCCAACAACTCTACAAAAGCGAAATCCTTCCCCAAAAGTTATACTAGTGATTAGTTATTGTTTTAAAATATATTACGCAATATTATTTGTTCGCATTCGCACCAAATGTAAACAGCTAAGCTATATGTTGCAGTATTGTTGGTGACATACCGTCAAATGAGTGCGGACCATCCCTGCGGTTGGTCTATTCAAGGAATAACGAAATGCATAATATTTTGGAGTCGGTGTCCTAAAAAAATTTTAATTGAAATGTGAATTTGCGGGGCCAAAATAAATAAATTAATCAGGGTTAAGGAATTTTGTTACTTACACCTTTGTTTTTGTTAAGAAAGCACACTTACATTTCGCTATATCTTTTTTTTCCTACTACTAGATGACAACAAGCTGACGGTCCACCTGATTGTAAGCGGTTACCGCCGCCTATAGACACCTGCAATAACGAGGAAAAATCACTTGGTATTGCAGGTGCGTTGTCATTCTGAGGCCTAAGAAGAAATGCCGTCCATGCCCAGTAATTACACTGGGTACCTTTCCCTTCAATCCGAAACACAGCGAACTGTTTCGTGGCTGAAATAAGAAAGGCGGTGGTAACCACCCAGACGACCCTACATACGGGCCTACCACCTAGTAGATATCTTCATAGAAGGGCCTGATATACGGTGCGATTTGTAGTTGTGATGGCTCGTTGGACGAATCGCTTCGATTTAAACACAGACGTGCTATCGCGAACGGAGATCCAAATAATTCAAGAAATTCGTTTTCCATTTTTACAATGGGGCCATTGTAAAAATGGAATACCATTTTCTTTTCACTACCTATGTGGCGGTAAATTATTTTTCACTAAGAGCATCAATACGGGTTTGAAACCTGGCAAGATTTTTTAAAATTTTAAAATAAATAATTAGACTTTTTATGCAACTGTTGTTTTATTTTATTTTCAAGAATTAAGTTTTATTATTGGAAACAATTACCCTTAGTTTACTGGTTTAGGTACATTTGAGTGATGTCTATGTACCCGTATCAAAAATGCACTCTGTGCACAGACTGAGACAAAAATCGAATCGTTAATCGCAAAGGGCCATACATGGAGAACACATGCTAAGTCTAAATTTAAGTTTAGTGCATTTCTTTCCCTCAAAATGAATACGAAAAGGATGGCAGTCATATAATTTGACATTTAAAAACGTGCGTTCAATTTTCGACCTTATTGAACGTGATAAAATGCAGTGTTTAGGAGGCACCTCCGTACATGCCGACTATAATTGTCTATAGTTTCTTTGAAATCTATCTAAATTTAATTGACAGCTCTAAACAAATTCTTGCTATCTTTTTCCTATTACATATTGCGAGAAAGAGATATACTGTACTTAAATTTAGAATTAGAGTGTGTTCAGAATCAGGCCCATTGTCGATTTGTGTTACGATATGCATGATTTGTTGGGTTTTGTTGCAATCAACGATATCGTCTCGATAGTTCAAACGTTGTTTAAATTTTATATTAGTTCTAGTTTAAATAATAAAAGTATTTTTTTAAAAACTCAAGTTTAATTCACACTACGTAACAATTTGGCGCTGTCAGTAGGATTGAATTGTTGCGTGGCGTGAATATTTCAATCAAGAAAACACTGTCGATTCGTCGTTTCGATTCGTCTGAAACGTCGGATCGTTACAATGAATTTGCACCGTATGTATACACCCGGCCTTATGTGTGTGCCACGTGTGTAGGAAGTAGTTTGTGCGCTTTGGTTTCGATTAAGAAAACAAAGCAACTTTCGCCATGGTCGGTCCCGGGATGGGTCAATCAAATTTATAATCTCGAGCTCCTCCGTGCTTCGGAAGGCACGTAAAGCCGTTGGTCCCGGTTGTTTCTGCAACCGCTTTAACCCACCAACCCGCACTGGGCCAGCGTGGTGGTGTTATGGCCCAATCTCCTCATGTGTTTCTTCCATGTAGGAAGGCCTGTGCCCAGCAGTGGGACGTATATAGGCTGATGATGATGATGATACTTTAGTGGAAATAAAATGCATTTTAAAGAAAAATGATATGATCGAAACTACAAATAACTTTTCGACTTTCGTAGCTCAAGGAGCTTGCGCAACAGTCTGTATATATCTCTATCTCTAGTCTATGGTATGTATTAATGGCCGATAGTGATAAAATGTGACGCAATGAATAAACCTATTTTAAATTTGCTTGTTTTGGACAATGATGCAGGTATTAGAGTCTAGAATTACTTGTCTGAGGTATTTGCAATGCGTAAAGAAATACCTCGAAATGAGAGAGAGAGTGGGAGAAATGAATAGGAGCCATCTTTCGAAATAGGCAGAGAATGCCTTGGACATAAAATAATACATAAATAACTATAATTTACAACAATTTCGGTAACTGTAGAAGAATTATCGTACAAAGGTGTCTGAGAATAAGTTTCTATTTCAAAATTGCTTCTTACGGTGTTCCTATTTAATTACTCAGCTTATTAGCTGATTGCACGGCTTGCACTCTAAACTTATTCAGCCAATTCCAGCGATGTTCGTCTTGTAAGAATTTTCTTTCGCTATATGTTAGTTATTTAATTTCCTAATGCAGGTAAGAATAAGTATGTGTACCTACGTTCAGGTAGGTCTAATACTTTTCAATAATAAACGGTATGGTATGACCACTCCAGTGCGAGATAGTATCGTCCCACTATGTTTATTTATAACAACCGCAGATCATAGAAAGAATTTCTATGATCTGAGATAACAACCCTATAGTATAATACCTCGATAAATGGACTATTCAACTCAAAAATAATTTTTTAATTTGAATCAGTAGTTCAACCAAACAAACAAACAAATTTTTCAGCTTTATAATATTAGTAAAGATTAAAATGGACTTACGAGTACCTACTTTTGAAATTTTTAGGTGAAATAGTGGCATGAACCGATGTCGAATCCCGGTAGGAGCAAATGTTTGTATGATGAGTACGAGCATTTGTTCACGAGTCATGGATGTTTATATGTTTATTTATTATATTTCTAATATTTATATACATATTATTAGATATCAATATTTCACCCTTATCTAGTATCAATAATACAAGCTCATAATGGTGCTTACTTTGGGCTAGATAGGTGTGAGTGTATAAATATTTCTTGTTTAATAGCTTTGATTTTTTTGCTTGTTGTAATTTATAAAAACCTCTAATTAACTCCGCCTTCCTGTTTAACTTTTTAACCCTTATCAGCTCTCAACAATAGAATACTTCATTGTTTCGGGTTTGTGGATACTTCGCAGTACTAAACAAACAATAAAATTAATCAACTTTTTTATCGGTCAAGCCGCAGTATACCTTCGGAGGGTTTATGACAATAAAAACCAATTGTGTCTGGAATCTTTAACTTAACAGGTTATAGGGGTAGGTCGAAGATGGAAGCGATAGCTAAGTATACCCGCATTCCTCAAGCACAGAGCAACTGGCTAACTTACCTCCAATTGTCGGAACACAACAACGCTGCGTGTTAACATTATGTTTACAGAGGTAGACTTAGGTATCTTGGTGGTAGCTATCCAGGCGATCTTAGAAAAGCCCTACCACCAACCACCAAGCAAACCGAGCAGAAAATATCCACCTCCACCTGCGGTAGTTGGTCTCAGCCACCAGACCACAGAGGCGGATAAGCCCGTCAAGCATGAGATTCTAGACACAATTGATTTTTCAATTGTCATAGCCCCCCGGTGGTATAACGCCGCTTGACAGATTGACCCTCCACTTTGCAATAAATATTATGTATACCTAGGCTCCAGTCACTCTAATTTCACCACGTTTCGTTTCAACAAGCCAACTCCATAACACAAAGAATGTTGTTTTAAACAAAAACTAAACAATAAAACCTGCGCCTAACCATATGAGCTGTAAAGCATTCTTAAATTCACCGTAGTACAGAATTTGGTTCATTGAAAAACTGCCGTTAGAGCGATTAAAATTAGGTCGGTTTTTAATGATTCCAATTCGGAGGTACGACGAGGAATAGGAGTTCCTGGTAAGACGTAATCAGTTTCCGCTTGACTTCAGCTGAGAATAGTAATGTTGAAATGCCCTTTTTTGGCTTGAATCATCCTTTTGTTCTAGTCTCACTGACACTCGTCATCTTTGGCCGTGATAATTATGAGGTAGGCACTGGTTTTTATTTTATTTTTTATGTCACAGAAATGTGAATAATTGATCTTTTTTAGGGTTCAGTAGCAAAGAACGTTTACTGTTTTATCCTGTCCGTCCGTTGTCCGCGGCATATCTCAGTGACTCTAATAATACCTATACTATGTAGAAAGGTGATGGGTAGGCACAGTCGACCACAGAAGACGACTTTAGTACCATGTCACACTGACTATTTACGCACGTACGTAATTGCCACCGTATTAAATTAACGCCATAGCTATTGTGACATGGTACTAAAGTGCTCAGCTACTTCTGTGGTCGACCGTACACAACCACGTATTACGAATGGAGTAAGAGGGATCTGGTATAAACGAATTTTATTATTATTAGTTTTATTCAGAATTTGAAATTTGTTCGAGTTCTGAATTTCCTGATGTTTTGAAACTCTTTAGTTTCGTGTAGTTATTGTTTCTATTATTTATCAGCGAACTAACAAGATGATAATAAACAACTTTGTCGATTTTGTTGTTTTTCTCCCAAACTTAAATTAAGGGGTATGAACCGCTATGCCGACAAACCTTTCGTACATTAACATTTCGCCGACAAATTACAAACGACTTTCTACGAATATCAGTACGAATACGAGTGTAATTACTGGGCATGGACGGCATTTCATCTTTGGCCCCAGGATGACAACGCACCTGCAATATCATTGCCTGCTGTTATTGCAGGTGTCTATAGGCAGCGGTAGCCGCTTACCATCAGGTGGGCCGTCAGCTTGTTTGTATAAAAAAAAATCAGACAAAGTGTCCGACTCTTGAGGATCTCCGTAGCATAGCGGTTTGAGCGCGCTGGTTTCGATTATAAAATCAAAGCAACTTTCACCATGTCCATCCAGGGATGGGTCAATCGAGCTTCTTCGTGCTTCGGAAGGCACGCTATCTTATCTTATCTTGTAATGGGACCGTCACCACGCCACGATGCACTCGATCCATCGAGATCTTTTGTGCTTCCCCTGCTTTTACTTTTCCTGTGCCCCGAATCCGAATATAGCTCCCAGCTTTACTATGCTTTTGGGATGAAAGACTCTATAATCTTCTGGCTTTGGATATGCCACTTCCAGAAGACCCACTCTGGTCAGCCAGGGCATCACATTAACTTATAAGATGTTCCATTGATTCCTGGACTTCATTCTTTCTCGACAAAGTTGTGTTAGGAAGAGTTGCCTTGAAGGCACATTAAGCCATTGGTCCCGGTTGCTACTGCAACCGCTTTAAGCCACCAACCTGCATTGGGCCAGCGTGTTAAGGTTTTATGGCCCAAAACTCCTCATGTGTTGTTCCCTTGTAGGAAGGCCTGTGCCCAGCATGGGACTAGGCTGGTTGTGATATCCGACTCCAGTTGATCATAAAATACCATAAGTCTAATAGGTCAATAGCATTTTCATTGAATTTTTATTCTTTGTAGACTGGTTTTTGGATTTGTCCCGAAACGTTTATCGACGAAAGATTCGCCGGGGAAGTTCACTTCAACTTAATGTCTATATCTTGAAGTCTAGATATCTTTCCATTTTACATATTGTTGCAAAGCAAAAAGTTGTAAATAAGACTTTCAAAGCTTCCTTTCAGCATCGTAATAAATGAAGCCGTTTCACAACTGTGTCATAACAAATGATGCAGTCCGTTGCGCCATAATGTAAAGGCGGACCATTTTCACCATTCTTCAGTAAGCTGTAAAACAGAGAATAACGGAAAAGAAGAAATGTACGTTCATTTGTAAGAAATCCCGTTCGAATGAAATTTTTAATTTGTTTTGAAACCGGAAATGATTCTATTTCAGTTACAGCATCAAAATCATTAAGTAGCTACCTAGTTAGACATTCTGTCTCATAAGTCCATGGTATTAGGATCAAAATCCAAATAGATTTGAAGTTTGTCCCTTAACAGTTTTAGCCACTATTTAATGGCGTAGGTACGGTATAAATTTTTATTACAGTGATTGGAACATTGGGTTTGTGTTTACAAGCAATATGGGGAATCATTGTAATAGAAATTGACTTGTTGTAAAGAACGCTGAGAACTTTATCGTAGTCGTCCTCCTCACCGAAGTAGCGTCATGGAAACCGTCATACTATATTTGGCGGCAAAGTATTGGAAAATGCATAGATATGACAAATCCGCGTCTTAATGCCAAAGCTGCCGAAATTACAACAAGTAGCTGAATTACTTAATTTTATGACTCGATTAAAAGGCATTGAAACCAGAGCCATAAAACGAAATATTAAGAAAAGGAAATGTCAACAAAAAAAAATGAGTAAGCTGCGATCGAAATTATAATGTAGAGAAAAGCAACCAAAGACTCTACCAGCTTTTGCCGGTGGCTACCCGCGTAGATGTCGATTATCGCGCCAAAAAGTATTCTATAATATACAGGGTGGCGCCGTCAATGCGACAATAAATTTAAACATGGGCTATATTAGTCCATAGAAATGGTTTGCCACTTTCAAAAATATCGTATGCATTTGATAATTTCATGACATTTGTATGGAATAGTGTAACGTTGGCAGCATTATTTCATACAAAGGTCATGAAATTATCAATGGAATACCAAATTTTTGAAAGTGGCAAACCATTTCTGTGGACTAATATAGCCCATGTTTAAATTTATTGTCGCATTGACGGCACCACCCTGTATACAGACGCCATTCACGTCAAGTGTAAGAGTTGCATTAAGAACGAAGTAAGGCCTCAAGGTCAAACCGTTACGCTTGATGTGTTGTTAACTGTATTTTCTAGGGTCATAATCTATCTCGAGGAGCTCGGTGGCGTAAGGTTTGAGCGCTCTGGTGTCGATACGAAAAACAAAGCAACTTTCGCTATGGTCGATCCTGGGATGGGTCAATCAAAGTTTGTTATCTCGAGCTCCGCCGTGCTTCGGAAGGCACGTTAAGTCGTTGGTCCCGGTTGTTCCTGCAACCACTTTAACCCACAAACCCGCATGAGACCAGCGTGGTGGTGCTATGGTCCAAACTCCTAATGTGTTTCTCCCATGTAGGAAGGCCTGTGCCCAGCAGTGGGACGTATATAGGCTGGAGATGATGATGATGATGATGAATCTATCTCTTTACCAAACAGCTAAATCGGTTGAGTAGTTTCAGGGATTACTTCCTAGCTTCCTACAAACAATCTCACCAACTTTACCTCTTTATAGTTTTAGCCCTTAGAATAATAACGATAATTACTTCATTTACGCAAACTGGAATTACCGTACAATATTTTTTGTGTTTACTTTGAAATTAGTCTGACCGATTTTTTTGAAATTTTGTGGATAATTTAAGACATTAATTGTTAAGTAAACACAGTAAAAAAATATTTTTTAAATAAAAGAAAATAATTACAAAAAATACCTATAATCATTGAAATCAGCTAAATATTCTACAAGCTTTATTTGACCCTCATTTTCATTTTATAAATTTTAACCAAAATTAATAATTCCATTCGTAAATTCCTGCTTATAGCAGGTTGGTGCCGTCAATACGACAATAAATTAAAACATGGGTTAATTAGTTCATAGAAATAGTTTGCCACTTTCAAAATCATGTTATTCATTTGATAATTTCATGGCATTTGTATGAAATAATTCAAATAATATAACATTGGGTGCATTATTTCATAGAAATTTCATGAAATTATCAAATGACTAAGATGTTTTTGAAAATGGCAAACTCTTTCTAAGAACTAATATAGTCCATGTTTTAATTTATTGTCATATTTGCAGCAATGATTGATTTGGAATCTGGAAATTGATGATGAATGATTTGGAAAAACACAGCAATTTCATATTTAAAGACCTATTATTATAGTAGGTACATACAGTCCACAACATATCAAGCGTTTCATCATAATCATATTAGCCTATTGCAGTCCACTGCTGGACGTAAGCCTCCCCAAGGCTGCGCCACAAAACACGATCTTCAGCTTTTCTCATCAAGCCATCACCTGACAGATTCTTTATATCGTCGGTCCACCTAGCAGAAGGACGCCCTACACTACGTTTGCCGAGGCGTGGTCTCCATTCATTCATTCATTTGGGAACCTTTCTGCTCCACCGGTCATCGGTTCTGCGACAGATGGGACCGGCCCACTGCCACTTCAGCTTGCTACATTTGTGGATAATATCAACCACTTTGGTCTTCTGCCGGATAACTTCGTTCCGGATTTTATCGCTTAGCGAAATTCCCAGCATTAACCTTTCCAGAGCTCGCTGAGCGACGTGAAGTGAAAATATCAAGCGTTTGACCTTTCGTAATTCAACGGCTTTCGAAGTGCAACGGTTACACTTGATGTGATGTTGTCTCTCTCTACATAGTACCTATAAATTATGAGTGATAAGTAAAGATAAGAGGTGTTTCCTTTCAGGTAGAAGCAAGACAGAAAGATGTCATCTCTGTCCCAGGGTGGTTCAATAGCGTAGAAGGTTTTGTGGTTCGTGTAAGTATTAGTTCTCCCTTGCACCATCAGAAAGCGACGGCTTTCTTCTTATTGCCACTAAAAGTAAATGATTATATTTGACAGCTCATGTTTGACCGTCTGTGTCTGACTGATATTTTTTATTATTATTATAATTTTTAATAGATAGCACGGCAATTGACCCAACACCAAGGGTAAGGACAGTCCATATGCGAAAACAGCTAGTGCAGAATAGACACTGCTCTAGCGCTCTGCGCCTCCACCTTGCCGGCCTAAAAGGTGCTTTTTCACGCCTATGAAACACTAAATTTCTTTATGCGTGATGTAAGAGTAGAGACAGTGAATTAATGACTCCGGACTTCGGAGACGCCTGCTCGTGACACACTTCTCACTGTTCGTGACTCTTATTCAAATCAAAAGTACCCCTTAAGCGGAAATTGTGTAGGGTTTTATTTTATATTTTTATCAAAAATAAATATTTTTTAGCATGTAATATTGTCATACTACAGTTGTCATACATTGGTAATAAACTCTACACTAGGGACCCATTTACACCCTTTCCGCTTAAGGGGTACTTTCAACAGTACTTTGATACACCTTGTATAATATAAATATAATTGAATATATTTGTTTCAGAACTTAAACGAGGGTTCAACCGATTCTTCAAAAGTAATAATCCCTGACTCAGACAAGCACAAATCAACAAAGACAAGAAGAAAAAGGAAACGCATCATAAAGAAAATTGTAAGGAAAGTTCACAATGGAATTCCAGATGATCACTTAGTTGAAGTGCAAGAAGTAAAGAAACGCAAGAAGAAGAGAAATTTCGTGAAGACAAGCGACGATCGGAATGCCGATTCTAATTTGTCTGAGTTACCAGAAAATAAGAGGTACAGGAAACCAGTAGACATTATTGTGCACATAAAGATGAATGAATAAAAAAAATAAAATTGAAAATTTTAAGTAACCCCTGGCCTCATTAATCATCTATCTAAGACCAACTCATTGAGACTATTCTTATGAGTCCAAACACGCTGTATCTGCTGTAAGTTTCGGACAAATTAAGAATCCCGCAGACTTTTTGATGGTATAGGATCAGCTCAACAATGCTAGTATGTCATGGCAATGCCACAGAAGTGACAGCACACCAAGTGCCCCTTTTATCATGTAGAAAATGAGCTGATAGTATCGTCATAAATTAAAGTTCGTAAAATTTATTGGTAAAAATTGTAAAAGAATGTTATCTGGTCATCAATCTTGGTTTTAGCATTGCAGAATTCAGAAGTTTAAAAGCATACCAAATTCTCAATCAGAACTAGGTATTTAATGTTCTCGGCGTTTCTCGGAAATCTTATACGTTGCATGTTCTAACTTATCGAAGTTTGTTAGCTTAGAATCTATGTTACAAAGTTTCGGCAACAGCATGTTTACCGGATAGAATATACCCTTTAGACATTAACCGCATCAGGTTAGAATCCTGTAAATCAATATTTGTCCTAAAACAATATTAATATACCCGAATAATAATAATCATAATATTCATACCTATCAAAAAGGCCAAAGTAAGTATCATTATGAGCTTGAGTTATGTATACTAAATAACGGAGAATCGATAATAATATTCATAATAATTTTTAATTATATAGGTAAATGATGAACTTCAATGATTCTAGAAAAAAATATTTGCTCCTTCCTACCGGCTATCCAACCAGGGACTCCTGACCTGACAAGAGGTACAGACCACTCGGCCAGCCGGTCGTCTATATTATTATTTTAGTAGATTTTCCTAAGAACTTATAAACTATAAGTATCCGCTTAAGTTCAGTAGATTGTCTACAAGTTACAGTCGTAAAGTGTGGCAGCGACTGCTTTATTTATCGACATAGCAGTTTAACCTCTATCGCAGTTATTTCTTAGGAAAACCTATCTTCGGGTAATCTTCGTGCAGCTGTGAAATGCTGAAGGTACCTAAGTCTGATGCCCGCGACCCTACCGCATTGTATATCTTGTAAAATCAAGAGGAAGCGCAGGAACATACACTACAAGGACTGCCTTGTAGTGTATGTTCCTGCGCTTCCAAAAATAACAAATATAACACTAACATTGGTTAGTGTTATATTTTGTAAGGTGGAGATTCTAATCCAGTAGGCCCGTATTACAGAACATTTCTCAGTAACGAATCAAATTTTAAAACAAATTCAGAATTTACTTGAAACCTTATACATTGATCAGCTCTCAGCTGAGTAATTGCCTATTTTAGAACGATACCTACTTACGTCAAAATATGCGCTCAAGTAAAGATTTGCTCTTTGTTTATGGTCGACACCATTCTTGAGAACGGATCATGTACTATACTCCCAAATAAAGTTGTAATGCTAGTTCAATATGCTTGACATAACGCTATATTGTTTTATAATTAGAGAGGTTATATTCGCCCATGTTTTGACAGTTTTGCTTTTCTGTACTTGTCATTGTTGCTTTGTCAATTATTGATTCTAGTTTCAGCTGATCGAGTCTTAAAACGCAACCTGTAATAAGCTGGGAAATTAAGTAGTGATCTACACTTGAAACTAGTTTTGAGTGATTCGAGTTCAAACGATGCTAGAGCCGCGTTCTGTAATACGGGCCTAAAATTCTTGAGGAATATAATATCACTCTGCCTTTCAGGAATCATGTTCCTTATCCGTGATCCTCTCTTCAGCTTAATGAAGTCTAATCCTTTTGAATTGTGAAAGATGTTCGCTACGCATTACGCATACTGTTAAATTAACGGACTCAGGGTATTAAATAAGACACAACCTTTTGCACTATATTTATTTCACTAACATTTATTTCTTATATATAATTAATGAGGAACTGGGTGGCGTAACGGTTGAGCGCTCTAGCTTCGTTTACGAAAACAAAGCAACTTTCGCCATGGTCGGTCCCGGGATGGGTCAAACAAAATTTCTAATCTCGAGGTCCTCCGTGTTCCGGAAGGCACGTTAAGCCGTTGGTCCCGGTTGTTCCTGAAACCGCTTTAACCCACCAACCCGCATTGGGCCAGCGTGGTGGTGTTATGGCCCAAGCTCCTCATGTGTTTCTCCCAAGTAGGAAGGCCTGTGCCCAGCAGTGGGACGTATATAGGCTGGTGACGATGATATAATTAATACAATAGAAATTTTCTGGAAACGTCTACACCGTAACGAGGAGAGCGGCTAACTAACTAAATCGTAGTAATAAAACACCATTCTCAATCTTACAGGAAATCATAAATTAAATTGAAATAGTAATAAGAGCAAGACTCCCTTTGTTCTAATTCTGTTCTCATAGCACTCATATAAACAAGTAGATAATTAATTTCTGTCGCTATGCATAATGTAAACCATTTAACACATACCAATAACATTAAACCTTTTTCTTTAAAAAATTTCCAAGTCTTCCTGGTTTTCAATATGTTATATTTCATCATGCAAATCCTTGCAAGTATCTTCCCGACTCCAAACTAAACATAAGTCCTCGTAATATTATGGTAATTGGATACACGAAGTTTATGCCAGTACTCGGAGGTAATATTTCATCTGAATTAGCCGTATTATACCGTATGTTGTAATACAAACATTGTTCAATGTGTACACCTTCAGTGAATCAAGGTTCCGCTCTTAAAAGGAACATAAGGTTGACGTAGTCTCGGTGAACTCTATGTGTGGGTGACTACAGTAGCTTAAAACAATTTCAGCTTTTGCGATCATTTATGCGTTCCCTCTCCATTATGTTTTTATTTCGGCATGTAATATGAATGTCGCAGCCATCTGGTTAAATTGGTCGCTTGAAAGGATGCCTAGCCTGTTGATTAAACGCCGGCATCCAATCAAATGCCTAGGCCGATAGTAAATTGAACTAGACTCACTTAACGTTTAACGACTTGGCGTATTGAAAGGGACGTCTGGTACCGAAAAGTTATGGTGTGATTGGTAGCGCCGTTTCATTGATGCCAGCGTTTAATCAACGGTCTAGGCGTCCAGTTATGCGGCTAATTTAATTAGACGGCTGGATGGACTAAACAAACCAATTTTCAAAATATTTCATCACATTATTTTAATGTGACCTGTGCTCAGAAGTCTGTCTCTCGGATGAAATGATAATGATAAATCAATTGACCAATTTTTAGCTCATACGTATCAAAATCAATGAAAAGTCAAGTTTGATAGTCAAAATATTCATTTACACTAGGTATATTAAATATATAAAAAAAACATTTTGAATTAGCGACCTCTTGATTTTTTTGCGGAATTTGAACATTATTCGATTTTAGTGTCGTTCGGTGAGAATTTCTAGAACGCATGATTGTTCACAATATTGGCAAAAGTAAGTTAGTAATTGGTTGTAATTTATTAGGCTACACCTATTTAATAATTAAGTAAAAGTATTCTCACAAAAATTCATCAAAGGACACGGTCTAAAATTGTATGAAAGGTGGGCCCCAGCAACGAGCAGCTACGAAATTTTTACAGCATGTAGTGTAAATTACAGTAGACCACCCGGTAAAATATTACATTGTAAATATCCTCCGTTTTGTTGTTATTAATAATTAAAATTAATTAATGCTGGCAACTTGAATGAAGCAAACAACATTTAAAAAAATATGAAATGTCACAGATTAGAAAAAGTATGTTCTCTGTGATTCTGTTGACGAATTAACCACATAAAAGTTTTTGTTGAAAATGTTGAAATATATCAAAATGAGTCCATAAATCGTTATAAAATTAATGCAGTGGGACTTTTGAGTTATAATGAAGGCCATAACTTAATTTATTGTACAAACTTATTTTATATTTTATCGATTACATTACGTAGTTCAAAGTAGTAGATATTTTATCCCTTAAATCAATGCCATTATTTAGACATATTCAATTTAAAATTGGAAAGAAATAAGGCCGAGTTGAATACCACTCGAATAGCAACATCATTCGAGAAGCATTGTCATTTGAGTTGATAAATAATTAGATCAATAGCATAGATACAGTATCCACAAATAAAAATGTATTTTATTATGACAAAAAACATGTGGAAAGAAAGTCATTTGGTAAAAAGAACAAATCATTTACTCATTCGACAGTAAACAATGATGATTTTTACTGTTGCAATTACTGTTCATATAATTATATTGACAATTATGCAATAAAAATATTACACAATATTTTGTTTGAATTTGGTGAATATTGGTGTCAACGGATTGAACAGTATTATTGTTCATGTATTATAGGTAAACGAACAGTGGAAAGCTGCGCACATATCATGACAATAGTATGGTATCTGGGTTAGGCACGGTACCAAGAAACTATATTACCACCTGCCGGGGTTTCTAGATGCTATTTTGTTAAGACTCTTAACAAAATAGCATCTAAAAACCCCGGCTTAACATAAGAGAAGATATTCAAGAAGAATAAACTTGTTTTACTAAATACCATTTTTTATTTCACCTTACTACATAACATTTCTTATCAAAGAAAACTAATGTAGAAGAATAATATCCTTTGTTCCCGTTCAGTCACACCATATGCACCATTTCCATTTATTTTTTGTAATCACTGAATAGTAGTATTCATTTCATTGTTCTTCAGTTGACGACCGGCTTGCTGCGTGGACTGTACCCCTAGTTAAGTTATACAGGCTACTCGGTCAAGAGGTCCCGGGTTCGAATCCCGGTTGCAAAATCCTGGAGCAAATGTTTGTATGATGAGTATGAACATTTGTTTACGACTCATGGATGTTTATACTATATGTTTATTTAGTATATTTCTAATATTTATATAAATATTATTATCTTTATTTCTCTGTTCATCTGTTGTCTAGTACCTATCCATAACACAAGCTCTTGATGATGCTTACTTTGGGCTAGATAATAGGTGTGAGTGTATAAATATTCATTATTTCCTTTGCAAAATATTTTTAAAAATTCAAAACTAATTATTATTGAGCATGCAAGTTTGATTGTTGTCGAAACAATTCCAAATCAATCCTTTTAAAAATGTGCTTTAATGGGATATGTAACGAAGTTAAGCTTACTCTTAATTTGCTAAGCCGCGTAAAGTCTAGCGAGGGTCGTATGATAAGACAATAATTAAAAACCAATAAGGTGTCTGAAATCTGTGGGTCTACACTTGAGGAACTAGAGATTAACATTCCGCTTGAAAAGCATATATTTTATGATCCGATGAAGTTCTTCCACATAAAAGTTACACATTTGTTCGTAATCCTATTTAAGTACTTATTATTCCAAGAAAACATTGGATGGGTAGCATTTTACATTTTTATAATACAATTGCGTACACACTAAGTAGGTAATTGAACTTTTCAATTTGACTTCGTGTATTAATTTTACGTAGTACAGATATTACTAATTTGTGTTTACATATTATATTTCTTCGTCAGTAAATGAGATAGCTAAAAATTAAATAAAATTCAAGCTTCGCACTTGGCAGTCAGTGAGTAATATTATTCTATGAGTCAGTGTCACATTGACATTAGATTAACATTGATACTTGAGCGTCACAGACTAAATACAATAATTCAGGGTGGTCAGCGCAAAGTGTCGAGAGATCAATTAATGATTAATATTTAATTAATTATACAATATTAATCAACTCCGTAGCCAAATGGTATCAGCATTTATTTAAATTAACAATTTAAAAGTAATTTTAGAACAATTTAACCGTGCTGTAATGATGTCTTTTTATTGTAGTCGTCAACTTTCAAGAATTATTTATAAAAAAACGGAGGATATTTAAAAATTGGAAAAATTGCTACTGTTAGCACTTAAAATTAGCTTTCCAATGATATAACTTTCGACACTGCTTATGATCGGAGCCCACTTTTAGTCCATGTCCTTTATTTCTTAGATGCTATTGTTGTACCGTAGTAAGTTGTGGGCCCGTAGAGTTAAATCGGCGTAAAGACTTTCTCTTGTGTTTCTTAAGTTTCTTCTTATTCATTTGCTTCATTTTCATTTTCAATCTCCTCACTAGCGTAGGAATGCTGCTGTCCGAGTTGTTCCTCTTATCAGAGTATTTATTCTTGATTTCTGCTAGAAGATGTTCTAATACGCTCTCAGTTACAAGTTCAACGTGACGGACATACTGGAAGAAAAAGTTACATTTTTTTAAAGATACACGAAAGTAGAGATGGTGACAGTGAAAGTGTAACCTAAAATAACTATTTTTAAGAAGTATTGGTAGTTTAAAAGAAGTTCTGAGGATTGAAACGCCTCAAGTTATCTTCAAGACTTGTCACTCATAAATCAGTGTTATGCAGTCACTGTTCATGCGATCGTGGTCAAGTAATGCGTAAGCCCATAGTTCCATTCTAATCTATTGTTTGGTTAACTAAATCTTATTTTCTATCGTGTGGCTGCTATGTGCTAGGTTTTAGCCTAATCCTAACCTCTTACTATTACCTACTCGATCTAACAATCTTCTTGGCCTTTCTCACAGACATGTTTCACGTTTAAAAATAAGAAATGTGTCGAATCAGATAGCCTACCATATTCATAATTCTGTTTTCATCAATGTATCTTTATCAAAATATTTCCCATCCACAGTGTAAAACATTACTCGTTGCTAATAATATGGCATATGAAAGTTAAATCTTCACCCGTCAAGCATCAGATTCCAGACACAATTGATTTTTCAATTGTCGTAGACGTCCAGAGGTACCTATAAGGCCGCTTAACAGATTCATATTTTTTTTTCTCATAATCTTTAAGTGAAGGTAAAAAATCAATTACAGTTATTGACCTAATCAATCATAGTTTTTGTATTGTATTACTTACCCTTTCATTGTCCGCGTAAACATTATCGTCAGAATGATAGAAATCTAGAAAATTATTATCATCGTCTTTGATTGTCTCTGTTTTTGTCTGAAAAACACAATTGTTACTTTTCAATTCTGTTATTGCGAAAAACTAAATATGGACTCAATACATACCCCCTTTATATGTAAATCTTTTGCATAAACTGCTGCGCATAATATTAGTAGACTCCATATCGAATGCATTGCTAAAAATCTCACTATAGACTAATTGATTAATTCGTTTCTGATTGGCACAGGCGACTCGTTTGTTTGGCAATTGTTTTGCAAAACAAAATACTGTTTTGGTTACGGCTTCGATAAAATTGTTTGGAATAGTCGCAATCTGCCGTGAAATTGTTATTTGTGTATTTTGTTGCCCGCTGCTGAAGCTTTGTCCACACCAAATGCAAATGAACCAGTAAATAAAGCGAAAGCTTCATCGTTACCTGTCCACGTTTCACATTTATTTTCACTTAGGCTCTATAAAAACATCGTTTTTCGCAGGTTCAATAAAAACATCGTTTTTTATACAATTCTGTGGTGTCTTTTATGAGCGATATATAAAAATTAAAATCAAATACCCCATAGGAGTTGCGATAATGATACATAATATTGAGCATATACAAAAGCAATGAAAAGCAAAGAAAGTAGAAAGTATTCGGTCATTTCATAGATTTGTTAATACTTAGTATAGTCACAATTGATCTCTTAGGTCACAGTGACAAGAATCTTTTACGAGACTTCAAACAAAAATAGTATTTGTAGTAGGTACCTACGTAAATAAAAATATGACATATATTATCTTAAATTTAATTTTAATATTACAACAAATGTTTGAAAGAATATGAGATTAATGTCTAGACAAGAAAAAAAACATATACTGGGGCGGGAGGCGAGCCCGCTACGTTGTCAGATTCCTATGATGTCTACTTCTAAAAGTGTCTGTTTCCTAAAATGTCTGCTTCTCAAAATGGCCTTCTTTGCACATTGTCACTTTATATAATTTCTACTTCTCATACTGTCTGTTTCCTAAAATGTCTGCTTCTTAAAATAGCCTTTTTCTAGCATTGTCAGATTCCTATAATGTCTACTTCTTAAAGTGTGTTTTTTATGTTTGTATAAATATGTTCAATGTGAACATATTTTATTCAAAAGTCACGGTACAGGTGTAGGAAACAAAGAAGAAAACACTGTGAGAAGTAGTCATTGTAAGAAACGGGTTTGTAGAACACAAATAGTGGGCATTTTATAGGAAACATACATCGTAGGAATTAGACATCATAATAAGTGGACATTATTGGAAACAGGAGAATTTTCGAAACGGACTTAAGGAAAGGATCATTCTAGGACAGTGACATCATAGGCAATCATTTTCTGACATTAGAGGAAAGAGTCGTTTCTTGGAAGAACACCTGTTTGAGAAGCAGACATGTTAGGAAACGGCATGAACGAGCTTGAGCCATTCTTCAACACTCAAACGAGTATTTGTACAAATATTGTCGGTTCATTTAGGATAGGCGTTGCTTTCGCGTTTTTTGCTAGCGCTGTCTTTTTTTTCTAGTCCAGACAGCCGTTTTTTTTATAACATAAATTATTTAAATAAGTCTATGATTTAGAAACCATGTAAGAATCTTGCTCGATCTGGCATATAAAATGGATCCAATTGGGTTTTCCCTGGTCTCAGAGGTTGTTCATCACGAGTAGTTGGCAGAACTGGACGCAAGTGTCGATCAGGGCCCTACAAAATAATGGTAAAATATGGTTAATATGAGACATTAAGTTTAACATTTTATATCGCAATTCATATTATTTAGTATAGTTGTGTAGCTCCACTGCCGCGGTAGTTACTTTAGTGTTTTATTCTTATGCGCGTGATATTCCAGTTTCAAAAACTATCATGTGAAAAGGCTCTTAAATTATTTTATTCCATTATTCAATTTATTATTAGTCGACAGCTCATCAAGCGTAACGGTTTGACCTTAAGACCGCACTTACTCCGTTCGTAATAGAGGCGGTTTTCGTAGTGCAACTGTTACACTTGACGTGCTGTCGTCTTTTCCTTAGTTATTTAAAAGTAGAGACAGAAAGATTTCACTTGTCTCAATATTGACAAAGAGATCAATATTATTTGATTAATTTGTGAAGTACTGCTACGGTAACACGGTAAAAAAGTCTGTATAGTGTTTGGTAATCATAATTATTGCAGATGAAACGTACTTCTTTATGATGCTTGTAATGACTTCTGTGAAGTTTTTTCTCTAAATTGTCAAGTTTTTCTTGATAATATTTTCTTCTATCAATACTTAAAAGATCACTATAGCTTTCTTGGTCCATGGACTTTCTTTTATCCATTATATCGCTTAATTTTCTTTTTTCTTTAGCATCAGAGAACAATCCCCCCTTATCTTCTTTGTCGCTGAGTATATGTCTAAATTTTATTTCATCATCATCACTCAAAGTGCCTTTGTGAATACCGTTTTTTGTATAATCATCATGAGGATGTAATAAGCTTAAATAAGATTCAGATTTTTTAAGAGATTTTGAATGTTCTTTGTCATATTTTTCACTGATTGAAAGGGAATTCCGATTTTTATTAGTTGGCCTTAACTTATGTTTCGAATCAAAATAACTATTTTGTGCATTGTGATTCTTCTCGAAGTTTTCGATTTCATCAATTTTATTATGTAATTTCTTGGCATTGTGATCTAAATATTCAAAGTCTGAGAGTGTATGATCTGAATCATATTTATCAGACATTTCGAAATTTGTCATATCTGCATCGTATTTATCAGAAAATCCACGAGTCAATAAATCTACAGGTTTTCCAACTACAGTGCCATAAATTTTTCGAATTCTTGCATCAAATATTTCCTTTTTGTTGCCATCTAATTCTATATGGTTTACTTCTTTTTCTAATTTATCTAACAAATGCATTATAGAATTGTGTGAATTTTCTCCAGATGACTCTAAATCAAAATCACTATTGATACCTCTTTTGGGAACACTAGAATTAGATTTTACTTTATTTTTTAAGTAGTAATTGGAACTTATAACCTTTTCTTCTGCAGAATTCAAGTTCAAAGGCTTATTGTGATACTTCATAGTAGTAGCTTCTAAATTAATCCTTCGTCCCTCTAATCGATATTTTTTTAGATTCATGTAGTTTTGGACGAGATTTTGGACATTAGAAAAATCTTTTCTTGGTTGAACGTCAGGCTTGAACGTAGTATTCTCTTTTTTGTATAATTCAAAAGTTGGTACTTTTGAAAATATGCTTTGTTTCTGGAATAAATGGTAATTTTAATTTAATTTTTTTTTAACCTTACTTAGCATGAGTAAGGTTTTGTATACAACAAAAAAAACATATATTTTTAGCTGGAGACTCACAATCCGATACAATTACCGGAGTAATGTAGAGGAGGTATGTAGACCAAACCTTTCTAGAGATCCTTATGCTATGAATGCAGGTAAATCACTGCACCCAGCACTAACTGCTGTGTGCTTTGAATTTGTGCTCCATTCAGTCCTTAGTCTTTAAACAGTCTTAAATATGAGGTATGAACTGTAGATGAATCTTTTTTTAGATCCTGTTTCAATTTCTGTTTCATATGCGCACTTGTTTGTATAGTCGACTGCACACCAAGCGTAACTGTTTGAACTGAGACCGCCCTTACTCCGTTCCTAATAAAGGCTTGCCATCAGGTGGGCAGTAAGCTTGTTTGTCATCTGGTTGTATGAGAATAAAAAAAAATAAAAAAAAAAGTTATTAGTGGACTTTGTTCAGCATGTGTTGCAGTTACTATGTATCTATAAATGGGAAATTGACAACCTTTTTATTTTCATTTATATTACTTTTGATTTTTATTACTTAGATAAAAGGGTTGGAACTCATAAAGAAAACGCGAAGGAATTGTATGTTAAGATCAATAGTTTCCGAGATGCAGTGGTATGTTTGTTCGGTTGTCACATGTTGTTATATCTCCTATTGCTAAAATATATAAGGGAGTATTGAAGAAAATAATGATAACTGTGTAATATGTGTTTTGTGTTCATAGTTTTTGTGTTTAAAGTTGTCTTAAGGTGATTGTCTTAATTGATGTAGGCAATCTAATGTCATTATATTTTTTCTATCTTTTTTTGATAAATTAAAACCATTTGTATGAAATAAATTTTCTAAGCCGTACAATTGTAAAAATGTTCCATAACCGTTAAACTTCATTTGTTCTTATGGGTAACAGTAGCGTATATTTTCCGAATTTGTTAAAATCAGCGGCATGTTTATTTATTAAGCAGCATCCCTATTGTGCATAGTATTTATAGATTGTGTTATTTTGTCATTTATAGCTTCCGCGGCCACGGGAACTCTGCCGACAAACTGTGCGACAGTTTGGCAGAATACTAAATTAAGTTTTTTTTGTAACTCCTTATGAATTAAATAAATAAAAAAAACAAAAAAAGGCGGTTTTCGTAGTGCAACTGTTACACTTGATGTGCTTGCGTATAAGCAAAAGAAGCTCTGTTCAAAGAGCGGCATGTCACATTTGTGTAGAAGCATACAATCGTCATGCAATCGAATCATATTTGTGTGACTATAAATGGTCATAGCTGAGATAAAAAAACATATCTGGTATCATTTGCTGCATTCACTCAATCTACAAATGACAAATAAGCTTTTGCTCCGATTCCTATTAATTAAAACCCTCTTAGAACAGGATATCCTCAGCGGTTAATTTCAGGATAAGAAAAGTGTTTGAAAGAATCAGAATCAAGAGCAAGAGGAGGAAAGGAGGTTGATGAAAAGTTCATAAAATATTACCTTTATGTGTCCTACATTGTGAGGCTTTGGTTGATACGAAAGTTTTGGCAGTCCATGTTTTTTATCAAAGAATCGATTCTTTACATCTCGCATTATAGATTTTCTTGTAGTTCTGTAAATATATTGCTGATCATCAGTTTTATATATTTAATTAACTCGTGCATGCTTAGATAATGTCGAAAAAATTTCAGGGGTTATGAGAAACAAATACATTGCTGTTATTAAAAACAACGGATAGAAAGCTTAATTTCCTTCAAAAACTTAATTCTTAATATAATGTTTGGCACAATTACCTAACTTTTTCATAGGTTTTCCTACCTTTATAATAATTAGGTAATAGTGAAATGATTACGTCTTTTACGTTAAAATTTAAAGTTCTTTAAAATATAATTAGAAAGATTTAAAATGAAAAAGGTTTCCTTATAAATATTACAAAGTTATCAATAACAAAAAGTTTAAACGCAATAATTATATTGGAAGACAAAAAAAACACTCTTTCTCTTTTACGAGCTCTGATTAATAATGAAATGAAAATTATTAATGAAATGAAAATGAAAAAGACAATAGCTTACGTTATACGCTGAAATCTTGGTTGAACTTCATTTATGATGTTATTCAGAACGCTGTGAATATTCGTCTGTGAAGGAATTAAATTAATGTGAGGACGTGGTGTCAATATATTACTCAGATAATATTATTTCTCCTTAGAAGCTTAATTAAGGAAGGCTCGTGCCTGCGTTATCTCCTCATGTTGGGTCCATATTTTTCTGGATTACTATATTGCGCTCGAGGGTAAAGACTTTTGTCACATTTATAATTCCTTACATGTCTTTGCTATGTGTTGAGCGTCTTGTATTATACCTCTAATCGAAATACTCTTTCTTGACTATTTTAATCTACCCTTGCTAACTAATGTAATTATGTATTGATAAAATAATAAATAAATAAATTATTAAGCCCAAAATAAGCATCGTCAAGAGCTTGTGTTATGGATTCTAGAGAACCGAGAAATAATGATAATTAATATTTAAAATATTCTAAATAAACATATAAACATCCATGACTCGTGAGCAAATTGCTTGTACTCATCATACAAACATTTGCTCCAACCGGAATTCGAAACCGGGACATGGTAGCCTGTAAAGCAAGGAGCACAGACCATTCGGCCCGCCGGTCGGTCATTTGATTCATCATCATCACCAGCCTATAAACGTCCCACTGCTGGGCACAGGCCTTCCTACATGGAAGAAACACATGAGGAGTTTGGGCCATAACACCACCACGCTGGCCCAATGCGGGTTGGTGGGTTAAAGCGGTAGTAGTAACAACCGGGACCAACGGCTTAACGTGCCTTCCGAAGCACGGAGGAGCTCGAGATCATAAATTTTGGTTGACCCATCCCAGGGTCGACCATGGCGAAAGTTGCTTTGTTTTCGTATTCGAAACCAGAGCGCTCAAACCAATACGCCACCGAGCTCCTCCTCATCATTTGATCGATAGTGTAATAAAGAGTATTTCTTTATTAAATTATGTTATCGTATAAGAGTTTATTTATTTATAAAAGATGTTTCACATCCGGCCAGGTATATGTACAGTATCTCAAAAAATCAGGAAAATTCTCCTGAATTCGCGAAAAATACTAATAATTCGTTTTTATCCATAGTTTGTGTGTACAAAAGTTGAAAATTTTCGTTTATTTCAACGTTACTCACTATGGCAATATGGCGGGTGACATAGAAGTCAACTAAACGTCACCAAAGTGGCATATGCGCCATGATGTATTTGTGGCTGTGTTGCAGTTTTATCGATAAAAAATCTTGTTTTGTACCACGCCACAAAGCAAATAAAAAGAAAATGGACAATTGAACACTGTTCAGCATATTTTTACCTATTTTTCAGTAAAGTGTACATAGACCTGGCCGGGTCTACATACATTTTTGAAACATCTCTTTTTGATATAAACACATTTGATTGATATTATAAATCTATATTTCTTTGTGGCGAAGGAGCTCAATACTCAAATGCCGTGGATATTTAGTAACAATATGAAAATCATAGATAAATACAAAAAAATGAGAGAGATAAACAAAATTCGGAATCATTATTAACGGTATCCAAATGAAATTACTTATAAAGATATCTAAAATTTACGGTAGCCGTAACACGCGACCGATATTATATCACAACTCCTAACGGGTACCTTAAAGATTAGGGTATCTATATTTAATCGGATACCGATCGCACAAGCAGGCAACGTTACGTCTAAAACCGTTTTAAAATACGGGTATCCTTTTATTGATCAATCAGTATCTAAATTTTCAGTGTGGTGTAGTTTGAGCCCTTTGGTTTCTAACAAAAACAAAGCGCCCAACAACTTTCGCCATGGTCGATCCCGGGATGCGTCAATCAAAGTTCCTCCGCGCTTCGGAAGGCACGTTAAGCCGTTGGTCCCGGTTGTTACTGCAACCGCTCCAACCCATTAACCCGCATAGGGCCAGTGTGGTGGTGTTATGGACCAAACTCCTCATGTGTTTCTCCATGTAGGAAGGCCTGTGCCTAGCTGTGAGGCGTGTATAGGCTGGTGATGATGACATCAGGTACAGACGACAGCTCGTTAAGTGTAACAGTTGCGCAACGAAAGCATCCTTAATTACGCACCCAGTAAGGGCGGTCTCAAGGTCAAACTGTTACGCTTGATATGCTCTCGACTGTACCTGCCGTCACTATCGGTATTTAAAAGCGCAAAAACGGCAGGGTACCGTTTAAAGTAACCGTTGAAAGTGTTGAAACCCATGTCATTGGGTACCGCTACCCTTAAGGTTCCCACCTTACAGTTATGTTATTTGGCTGCGATGTTCTGTGGCTACCCAAAGTCGAGATCCCTCTACTACTAATCGCTGTTTCCCTGTTTTATTTATAAAGGAAAGGATTATTACCTGATCATGAATTGGAGGTGGATAAAGAACTGATGTATCATTGGGACTGTAAAAGTCCATGATTTCCATCTCGGATTCCTTTTTCTCCTGGCTGTATAACAGATGAAATGTTTATCTTTTAATTAGATTTCTGAACATTCCTCAAAACCCTCTAACTCCCATATGGCATTACCAAAAGCCATGACAATTAAAATTTAATTGTGTCTGGTTTATCGGGTCACAATGGGTTATTGCCACATTTTTAGAAATACCTTAGCGATAAAACATCCTAATGCCAAAAGACGTTCCTATCGCTAGAAGCAATCTCTACCACCAAATTATTACCTAACGAAATTAATAGAGTTTTATTCATTTCAGTGAACTCCCTAATTTTTTTTGCAGAAATCGCTTCGATAATCGATAGACATAAATAAAATATAACAAAAAAATATTCCTTTTGAAAGGGAATTGGAGGAAATAAGAAAGGAAGAAGAAGATTCAGATTATGTGATAATCTCAATATCACCGTATTGATTAGGCGGTATCATTATTACATACTTAAATACGTATAAAATATTCAGTAGATAAGCTGTAATGCCAATGACAAATAAGTAAACGTTGGACCCTTAACTTTTGAAGTGGAAACTGTATATGAACAACGATGAGTGGGGTGTTGTCATCCCTCCTCTTGGAGTTAAGCTCCTTCATTGTGAAGTAGGTATTCATATTTTATCTATATTTAAATACGGATCATAATTTAGGCGCCGGCCGCTACCGTTTTTATACGATTAGATAGCTGAATGTAAACGCGACAGTAACGTTTTACGAACGAAATATCCCTAGAGACTTAGGTGGTTTTCCACCAGAGGGGCGAGACGAGATTTAAAATTTGTATGGCAAATTTTCAATCGTCGCCTCGCGCATCTTTGGTGGAAATAGTCAGGATTGACGAGGATATTAGTATAGTGAATTGAAATATTTGTTTGTGTAAAAATGAACCATATTGCTTCCGATATAGAGTATTTTAAATGTGAAATTCGATATGATTTCAAACCCTAGGCGATTTTTCACCAGAGGGGCGAGACGAGACGACGCGAGACGATAATTGAAATTTGTTGCAGAGTTCATTTATACTCTATAACGGAAGCTATACGGTTCATTTTTACACAAACAAATATTTCAATCCTCGTCTCGCGCATCTTTGGTGGAAACAGTCGGGATTGAAGAGGATGTGCGAGACATGAATTGAAATATTTGTTTGTGTAAAAATGAACCGTATTGCTTCTGTTATAGACTATAAATTAACTCTGCAACAGAAACACGCTTCTCGCGATAGGTTTATTGTGCGATTTCAATCCTCATCTCGCCCCTCTTGGTGGAAAACCACCTTTAGGGTATTTTAAGATCACCTTCACACCAAGTAACGATAATGAATGGCGATCATATATGAGGATGGAGAAAGTTCGACTCACATGTGAGCTCTTTCAAGCTCAGAAATTTGCGTAACGTAAATTTTCTGAAATAAATGAAATGAAAAATATATGAAACCTTACTTAGTGCGGGCAATCAGCTTTTCTGGTGGAGCATTTTCAACAGTAAATATCGGTAGAAGGACTACTGCTGGCTTGCAGTTTTTGCCCGAATTCGAGCACGAGTCTCTGGCGATTGTAGGATCTGGAAAAAAGTAAAAAATATTTATATTTTCCTGTCTAATATAGCAACCACAGAGCTGTGGTCAGTTTCACAAAGACTTAATTCCTTATCCCCCCAACTCCCATCTATAACACGAATTCCTTCAAAAGCTGCACACATACAGCTTAACATCAGGTGTATTGGGCCATTTGTCAAAAAATGTGTGCGTTGTGCGTTTGTGTTTTTTACAAAGCATGGGAAATAAGGCATCACGCTATAATAGCATATAATGTGATGGTAGGGTTAGCGGGTAGTTATATAGCTTTTCGTCATAACTATTAAACATATTCACCAGTAATGGCGTTCCTTGGGCTTTCGTAACACAAGCAGTCATTGTCTTCTTCCGTCCCCGGTGGACACCCACACTTGATGGTGTACCCAACTTCTGAGGGAGGATTCACCTCATAGACAGCGCGGCCTTTACGAGGTCGTGATGAGTAATTGCAGATTACTTGTATGGACTGGTAAAATATAATTAATGACATTTTAATCGAAAATTTAAGTAAGGGGGAAAGGTATTTGTGACAGAGAAGTCGTGTTGCAGGTGCAGGTGAAGTTAATTAAATGAGGAGCCAGTTTATTGTATGTATCTGGGTAGACCTTACTAGATTACCTATTTGGCTATGCACAGTTATCTTTATTTCAGTCTGAGGAGAACCGCCTCTGTGGTCTAGGGGTGAGACCTCCTGCCTAATATCTAGAGATCCGGGGTTCGATTCCCGTAGAGACATAAATTTTCTGCTTGGTTTGGTTGGTGGTAGGGCTTTTCTAAGTCCGCCTGGCTAGCTACCACCCTCTTACCTAAGTCCGCCGCTATAACAATAATTTTAACATAATTGTTGTGTTCCGGCAGTTAGAGATAAGATAGCCAGACATTTTCTGTTCAGTTTGGTTGGTGTTAGAGCTTTTTTATGTCTTCTTGGCTATTACCATTTAGCACCTTACTTTCGTCTGCCGCCATAGCAATAGATAATGTTAACAGAATCGTTCTGTTCCGGCAGTTGGAGTAAGATAACCAGTTCCTCTGTGGTTAAGGAATCTGGGTGTAGCTTGCTTTCATCTTCTGCCTTATCAGCACTTACCATCAGGGGAGATGAAGGCCAAGAGTTGTCTCGTTAAAAAAACCCGCAGTATGAAGGAATTCCCCCATAACGTAATTCGTAATTTTATTTGAAAAGTACTTTATCCAAAAGTTGCTTATCTCTATCTATATGTTCCGAATATCAATACTTGTTATTTAAAAATTCTCTTTTCTAAATTATATTTTAACATTATATTAATTGTTGACAGGATTCTTCAATATTCCGTTTTGCACATATTTGTTTTATATTTATACATAAACTAAAAGAACATTAATTTTCAAACCTATATTTTAATGAGTTTCATAATATACTGTATGAAGTATTTTCCAAAAAAAAAAACAAAAAAGAAATTATCCTATTTATTTATTTTTAAAAAAAGGGGCGTGTAGTGTATGCCGCGTCTTCTCTTATTAGGTTTCTATATAGACATAGGACTTATATTATAATTAGTATTAGTTAATCAGTAATAAACTGGAATCATTAACTCCCGACATTGCACTATCTGAAGTAGGTTCCGGCTTAGGTATCAGTTGTCATCACGATTGAATCGCTCCTACGGCTACCATCAATAAGATGACTGTCGTTTATCCTCGTCAGCTTGGATGCCGGCTTGAATAGCTGATAGATGGACTGCTACTCATGCGAACGAAAGATATATCGCCCCGGTTATAAGAAGGCGTAGACGATTCAATTTAAACCCGTCAAGATTGTGGTGAGACGACGAAGTTTTGTGGACAATATTGAATCCTTTTCTTGCTTTTTATGGTTTTCGATATTAAGTTTTTAGGTGAGTGAAGCAAGCATGATTATGCCGATCGTGGGGTTTTCTAAGGAAACCGTGAAATCGTGTTGAAAGACGGCGAGAAAGAAGGGGGGCATTTTTTTCTACAAAATTGATGCCTTTGTTGATGGGTAATTTTAGCGTAACTAAGATGTTCATAGAGAGGACAACATCCAGATAAAAGTTCTCGGTTTACGCCGCACGGCCTCTCATACAAGCTTTCAAGTCGAAAATATTGGAGAACCACTCGATTCTAGTTAAAATTTACATACTATGCAAGTCAAAGTCAAACTGTTACGCTTGATGTTCCGTCGACTAAACATGGGCCCTAATTCTGGCGAACACATGCTAAGTTTAAATTTAAGTTCAGTCTATTTCTTTCTCTCAAAATGAAAAAGAAAAGGATGGCTGTCATATAAATTGACATTTAGAAAGGTGCGTTCAAGTTTCGACCTTATTGAACGTGCTAAAATGCAGTGTTAAGGAGGCACCCCCTTCCATGCCGTCTAAAATTGTCTATGGTTTCTTTGGTTGGTATGGTTGAAATCTATCTAAATTTAAGTGACAGCTCTAAACAGATTTTTCTTTCCTATTACTTATTGCGAGAAAGAGATATACTGTACTTAAATTTAGAATTAAAGTGTGTTCCCAGAATTAGGCCCATTGATGGTATTAATGAACAATAATAATAAAAAGACTTAAAAATCGTACTCTTGTGATGACAATAATTTAAGCTAATAAGTGTCGTTACGATTATTTTCGTAATGATATCGTATCAACATCGTAGGTTCTACATATCCTTCTTTCGCCCGTTAAAAGGGTCCATTAAGTGAAACCTAATTAGGCAATTCGTTTTACTTATTCAAAAGAACAAACGAATGATTTCACTTTGTTTTACAAGGAATTGTTAGGTTAAAAATGTTTAAATTAATTATTTTGTGGGTTCAAATGGAGCTTTGATCTCCTAAAATAATTTTGTTCTGTTTGATGTGACTCATACATACCTAAATGTATTAAATTACCGTTATTTCAATAACAAATTAATAACGAACCATTTAGCCACAAGCATGTTTTTTTTTATGAGAATTTTAAATAAACTCTAGACATTTATCACTTTCTGGGGGTGAGCTGGTGAAATTACATCGGCAGAGCCCAGGCTGCCCCCGAAAGGGTATGGAGTTTCCAGAGAGGTTTAATGGGTATTCCCAGTGCCTTTATGATCAGGCAGTTGGGCGACCTCCACACACACCCGTCGCTTAGCCAGCGGCGGGTAGTTCGTAAACAGATTCGTCCCCGAAAAAAATACGTATTTGTCACTTCATAAAGGTAGAGTACCGTAGCCAACCTTAGTCTTCTCGGTTTGTATGTCTTTATGTTATAACTGCTGATATAATCTCGCTTAACTGACCTGAAATATTGCACAAAGTATACCTGGTAACCTAAAACCAGAAATGACAAAAATATCTTGCAAGACGGTTTTTTTAGCTATTAAACTTTTTTTATGTGTCAATTCACGTTTTCCAGTTTTGTTCTCGATAATCCGAAAAAACACGATGGTTGGCTGTGGTAGGTATACCGTCTTCCCGGGGAAGGAAGACAGGGGAAGGGAACTTACTCACACTCGGTAAAATCTATGCCGTTTTCTATTCCAAGCGCTAACAGCAGCCTTGGCTACAGAGGGGCGACCGCGATCTTATGATTTATTTAAAGAAATTAATATTTTGACCGTTGCTTCTCAATATATATATGAGAACATAATTTATGTTCACAAATATATTTTCAAAACATAGTGATATTCATAACTTAAACACTAGATATAAAAATAAACTTGCTGTTCCAAATTTTAGACTTCACAAGACAAGTCGCTCATTCATGGGGAAATATATACACATTTATAACAAAGTCCCACCAAATGTAACTGAACTGCCTTTTCACAAACTTAAGTTATATGTGAAACAAACTTTAATGAAAAAAGGCTACTATAAGGCCCAAGAATATTTAGATGATAAGAATGCATGGACACATTAAAATTTCAAATGTTTTATATGTTTATTTACGAGTATTGTGACTATTAACCTCTGTAAACTATACTGTGATTGTGCACTGTCAGATAGCCTGAGAATAACGATATTATTTTTGACATTGGGTACCTATTTTCTTGGTATGTTGACATACCTTCTCTTCTAATTTTCATTTTTTTTCGCTGGGCGGCATTGCACTGCTAAAGGTTAAATTTTTGTAACTACAAACATTGTTATTTAATATTTGAAAAGAGTGACTACACGAGTTTGTTGCCGGAATCTTCTTGGTAGTTCAACTTTTGGAACCGGTGTAAATTCAGACATGACAGACGGAGAGACTTAGACGTTGTTAGTTAATATATTTTTTGTAATAGTTATAAGAATGTGTTTTTTGACGATTTAAAAGTGCTTCTTTGTGGCCTATTTAAATAAAATATTTTTTCTTTCTTTCTTTCTTTCTTATCCAATATCCTTTTTAGAGGGTATATTCATAAAATTCTTCTTAAATAGCCGGAGCCCGGATGTCATATTCTATTAAATACAATACAGCGACCTTCGCTATGGTCCATAATAGAATGCCCAATCAAAATTTGTAATTTCGAGCCCTCCGTGCTTCGGAGGCATGTTCCACCGTCGGTTTCTTCTGCTAACGTTTTCACTAATCCACCAGCATTGGGGGACAAGCTCCTCATATGTTTGTCCCGTGCACAGCAGTTGTATAATGATGATGAATAATATAATAATAATAATAATAATTATTTGCGGTCGCTGCCCGGGGGTCGCCGGGGCGCATCTGGAGCCGTTGCTGGATGTGGCAGCATGCAGTCCATCGGCGATGAGGAGCTGAGCAGGCGGGTTCCTATCGAGAAATATACTACAGCCGAAGAAGAGTTCCAGGATCTATCTAACCTGGATTATTCCAATAACTTATCATTCAATAGAGACGATACTGTGTATACACCTTTATCAGATAATAGTGAACAAGCTATGGATGTTGTACAGGAAGCCATATGCGCTGAACAACCCGTACCCACCATAAAAGCAGCTTGTAAGCGTAGAAAATGGACAACTGATATGAACCAATTTATTCTACGTACATACTTACAGATAACAGCCTTAGAGACAATCAACACTAAAAGTTACTTAGAACAATTACACAAAAGATTTACCAAACAGTACCCAGATATGCAAGTTAATCGACAACGTATAGGAGACCAAAGAAGAGCTATTCTACGAAGAAACTTATTATCCGAAAAAATAACAAAAGACATATATGATCAAGTACAGATAGAACTTAACAACACTACAAACAATCAAAACAGTGCAGTACAGAACACATTAAACAATACAATTCAACACACATTAACTAAACCACAATCACAGACAAACCAAAGAATGCGTTGGAACAGTTTACACAATGAAACAATAATTAGGTCATATTTAAAAGTAACAAATTTAGAAAAAGATAAAACTGCATACAGGAAGAAAATACATGAAGATTTTATTACCACGTTCCCTAACCTAGCCCACATATCAGAACAGAGGATTGCTGACCAGAGAAGATTAATAATGAATAATAAATGGATCAGCGAGGATAGATTACAAATCATTAAGGAAGAAATTGCTGCTAAGAGTGAAGTAAAAGATTGCAATACACAAATGGAGGATAATTATTTTAATACAGCAGATGCAGATGAACAAATATATAATTTAAATATCAATATACCTACGTCAAGTAACCAAACCATAACACCATCTGCAAAAGGCAATATAATAGATGTTGTAAATACCCACACTTTAGAAGGAGAAATAGTTGAATCGAGTAATATCACGCAATGCACACAAGAATTAGGTTCCCATCTCACAGAAGAAAGTAGCAGCCAAAATAAAATAATAGAAAACATCCCTAAAATAAATGAAGAAATTAGTTACGAATTCGATAAAGCTTACAAGTTATATGAAACCACTGAACCAACAAATAGACCATATCTTCCAAAGCTTAGAGTAACTAAAAAATTATGTTACATTGTAGATTACCTAAATAAAGAACTCTTACCGAAACTCTTAAACACTGAACAAGATTTTAACACATTGCAGACTACAATTTACTGTGCAGCATACACTGCCGTTATATGTTGTGGTGCTAAAGTAGGTAACTCAAAAAAAAATAACCCTAACATCAAGCCAGCCTGGCAAAGAAGACTGGAAAATAAAGTAAGCAAACTGAGAAGCGAAATAGGTCGTCTCACGCAGTATATTAACGGGAATAGAAATAATAAGGTAGTTCTAGCTGTCAATGAGATAACGGAGAAGTACAAATTACATACCCAGTACGAAAGCTTGAATAACGAGTTGCCACTTTTTCTTGATACTCTTAAACAGAAGCTAAGTGCTACAGCCAGCAGGTTAAAGCGATACATTACATGCACAAAACGTAAAAAAGAGAATACACTTTTTAAAAATAATGAGAAACACTTTTATAGGTCTCTAGAGAATTCACAACCACCATTAATAAATGAAACACCAAGCCCACAAGCGCTACATCAGTTTTGGTCAGATATATGGGAAAAGCCTGAAACGCATAATGACAAAGCTGTGTGGTTAAAGCAATTGAACTATAATAATATTCCCAATATGGATTTCGAATTCGTCTCAGCAGTTACATTTATCAATGTTTTATCACGCACACATAATTGGAAAGCACCTGGATCCGATCACATACACAATTACTGGTACAAAAAATTTACTTGCACTCATCCATACATACATACCCACATAAATAGCTTCATCAAATCACCCGGCACAATACCAGCACATCTAACAAAAGGTATCACATACATGTTACCCAAAGACACAGACACAAAAAACCCATCAAAGTACCGACCAATCACCTGCCTACAGACTATGTACAAAATTATTACAGCTTGCCTCAGTGAAACTATATATAACCATCTTAATGAACACAAAATCCTCGTTGAAGAGCAGAAAGGATGTAGAAAGAATACCCAAGGCTGCAAAGAACAGTTAATAATAGATTCAGTCACGATGAAACAGGCATATAAAAGAAGAAGAAATATTCACTGTATGTTTGTAGATTACCAAAAAGCTTTCGATTCTGTACCCCATAGCTGGCTTATTTATGTTTTAAAGTTATATAAAATACACCCTACCATAATAGAATTCTTAGAGTGCATAATGAAAAAATGGGAAACTACTCTAAACATCAGAAATGCAATTGCTACTGATCCAATCAAAATACAAAGGGGCATATTTCAGGGAGACTCTTTAAGTCCACTGTGGTTTTGTCTTGCACTCAACCCACTCTCACAACTGCTTAGCGACACAAAACTTGGTTTTAAGCTCTTACACAATAATAATAGTTACATTTTATCTCACCTCTTATATATGGACGACATAAAACTTTATAGCAGCAATAAAACAGAACTTTTTAAACTCGCCGATATTACAGAAAAATTCTCTCATGATATAAAAATGAAATTCGGAGTGGATAAGTGTAAGATTTTTTCAGTAAATCGTGGAATTAGAGAGCATAACACTTATACATTACAAAACGGACAAGAAATAACAGCAATTACTGACAGAAATACTTACAAATATTTAGGTTTTGAACAGTCAACACAAATTCATCACAAGAAAACCAAATCCGACTTAATTAGTAAATTTCAGCACAGAGTAGATTTAATATTAAAAACTGAGCTGAATTCAAAATCCATTACTAAAGCTATCAACACATTTGCAATACCAATATTAACTTACTCATTTGGAGTTATACAATGGTCACAAACAGAACTAAAAAGAATACAGCGCATTATCAACACAAAATTAACCAAACATAGAAAACATCATCCAAAATCTTGTTCTGAACGACTCACTTTACCGCGGAAAGATGGCGGTAGAGGTTTCATAGATTTGAAAAATTTACACAACAAGCAAATAACGAACTTAAGACACTTTTTCCACAACTACGCTGAGCACTCTTTATTACACAAATACATAATAGACATAGATCATCGATACACGCCACTCAACTTAAGTGACAAAAACACACAACCCAATGAAGAAATAACCGATAATAAACACAAGGTCTCTAACTGGGAACAGAAGGTCTTGCATGGCAGGCATAAATCAGCCTTAAATCAACCATATGTAGACGTGGAAGCTTCAAACCAATGGCTTCAAAGAGGAGAGCTTTTCCCTGAGACAGAGGCATATATGCTTGCCATACAAGACCAAATAATTGCCACACGAAATTACAAGAAATATATATTAAAGGAATCGAACTTCCCAACTGATATGTGTAGACATTGCCATGGTAATAGCGAAACAATCCAACACATAACCGGTGCATGTAAAACTTTAGTAAATACAGACTACAAACATCGCCACGACCAGGTTGCTTCCATCATTCACCAATACTTAGCACACAAATGTAATTTTATAGCCCAAAAGATGCCATACTATAAATACAAGCCAAACCCTGTTCTTGACAGTAATCAATTCAAAATTTATTGGGACCGCACCATCATAACAGATAGAACAACACACCATAATAGACCCGATATTACAGTACATGACAAGCAAACGCACACAGTTTATTTAATTGACATAGCAGTACCTAACACTCACAACATCCAAAGTACAATAAACGAAAAGCTTACGAAATATACTGATCTGGCCATACAGATAAAAAAACAATGGAAAGTACAAAATGTTCAAATAGTACCAATAGTAATATCATCCACTGGAGTTATACCAAAATCTCTGAAGAAGAGCCTTAACATATTACAAATCCATAATTCTATATTACATTTATTACAAAAAGCAGTCATATTAAATACTTGCCGAATTACCAGAAAGTTTTTAACAACATCGCGTATTAATTAACTTGCTACAAAACACACCACACACATACAAACACACACACACACACACACACACACACACACACACAAACTATTACACCACTCTGACACAACATTATTCTACTCACGCTTGGTATCAACCCGCGTGGAATTGGAAAATACCTCAGAAATGAGAGAAAATAAAAATAGAAGTGAACATAATAATAATATTTATACACTCACACCTATTATCTAGCCCAAAGTAAGCATCATCAAGAGCTTGTATTATGGATACTAGATAACGGATAAATAATGATAATAATATGTATATAAATATTAGAAATACACTAAATAAACATATAAACATCTATGACTCGTAAACAAATGCTCGTACTCATCATACAAACATTTGTTCCTACCGGGATTCGAACCCGGGACCTCTTGACCGAGTAGCCTGGGGTACAGACCACTCGGCCAGCCGGTCGCCCAAATAATGTTTCTTTTTCGCTTTCTCCCTTTTGAGAAATTAGTCTCTGTTTTAATCTATTTATGATGCGGAATTCTAGGTACATTTTTTTTTATAAAAATAGACTTAACAGACTTAAAGTCTTAATAATTTTCTGCTAAAACCTTCGCAAAGTATTATAATCTAATATAAAACTGTACCATAATCCAGCGACATGATCCGCTCCTTAACTAACCCAATCAAGAAAAATTTCAGAGCTTTCACTCATTGAATTTAGGATTTCAACGAGTTTTACTTACATTATAATTTAAAGGAGCATTGTTATCGTAGTATGCATACTCCGTGTATGCAGATATCCCGCAGCCCATGTGTGTGGATGGACCGTATATCATCTCTAGATATAGTCTGCCAATAGTTTGATGCGGCGTTCTGTAAATTAAAGTTACAATAACACTTTAAAAATGGAGGTTGCTAAATATTCATATACCGGATGTTATAGAATTCCCAAATAAATTTTTTAGATAAGTCAAAAACTTAGATGTCATCATCATCATCAGCCTACATACGTCCCACTGCTGGGCATATGCCTCCCTACATGGAAGAAACACATGAGGAGCTTGGGCCATACCACCACCACGATGGCCCAAGGCGGGTTGGTGGGTTAAAGCAGTTGCAGTAACAACGGAAACTGCTTAACGTGCCTGGTAGCATGGAGGAGCTCGAGATTATAAATTTTTGATTGACCCATCCCAGGATCAGCCATGGCGAAAGATGCTTTGTTTTCTAAATCGAAACCAGCACCCGTACCACCATCTTTTATCGCGATCCAGTTTAGGACCTAAACTGAGTAGAATCGTTAATTCGTACTGCGACGCTATCTACGACTATGACAGCGATGCAGTTTAGGAACGAATACTGAACCGAGCGGAATATGAATCGCTTTTATAAAGATGGTGGTAAGGCCCCAGAGCGTTTAAGCCACTACGCCACCGAGCTCATCCCTCCTTCTTATAAGTAACGCCACCACCTCCATAAAGTTCATTTCGGACTTTTTGAAACACATTCTTTAATCGATTAGTTTTTCCCAAAAAAAAAAAATAAAAAAAATGCTGTAGTTGTATGTATACAGTACCCCTAGCACGAAAATTTTTAAATTTCGAATCGCCATCGTACTGAGTAACATGTTACGTATTACTTTTGTCTGGCTTTTGTTTGAAATGTCAAGCAATGTATGAACGATACCATTACGATTCGAAACTTAAAAATGTTCGTTTAGGACAAAAAAAAACATGGGTTTTATTAGTTCGTAGAAATGTTTTGTAACTCTCAAATCCATTTGATAATTTCAAGACATTTCTATGAAATAATATAACATTGGCTGCATTATTTCATAGAAATGTTATAAATTAATCAAATGAATAAGAGATATTTGAAAATTGCAAATCATTTCTATGAAGTAATATACACCATGTTTAAATTTATTGTCGTAATGACGGCAACATCCTGTATCTACTTCAACTTAGGAACAGTAAAAATTTCATCAAAATTTGTGCAGAAGTTTTTATGATATGGGCTAACAAGTGTAGGGCCTTTAACCTTGGTTTATTACTTAAAAATAAATAACTTAAATTATAGAAATTACTTAACTTATATTAAGATATTTTTGGTACATAAGTTACGTATACATATATTTTATTGCTTTAACTATTTTCATAGAACTTGGACAAAAACAAAAAACTACCAAATCTTACTGGTTTCTTCAGTAGAATTTGCGCACTGTAGTATAAAGTTAATATGTTTTGCATTATAAAGTGTTGACATCAAGATAAATGGTTGTACAGAGTTTAATATTGTATTGTTCATTCTCAAACCACCTTCTGCGGCTAGCGTGTTTAATTATAAGGCGTGATTTATTACTTGGAGTTTAAATTATGTCTCAGATTATACTATATCTTATTCACTATGTTTTTCACTGGTCTGACAGTCAAGTCCACTCCTTGGTGTACATACCATTAAATTGAACAACTCTTTTAATGGCCAACTCTGATATCGCAACAAATTAAACAACTGTTTCATTCAAATTTTCAATACCAACCCGCACGAAAAGTATAAAATAGTGGATTATTTATCCGCGTATACGGAGATGGTCCCATGTCATTCAGTTTTTAGACAACTAGATGACAAACAAGCTGAAGGCACACCTGGTGGTAAGCGGTTACCGCCGCCTATAGACACCTGCAATAACAAGGAAAATTTACTTAATATTGCAGGCGCGTTGTCGTCCTGAGGCCTAAGATGAAATGCCGTCCATGCCCAGTAATTACACTGGCTACTTTTCCCTTCAATCCGAAACACAGCGAACTGTTTCACGGCTGAAATAAGAAAGGCGGTGGTACCTACCCAGACGACCCTACCACGGGCCTACCACCCAGTAAACACAACAACAAACAGTTGGACAAACATTACGACAAAATATAATGTGTAATTAAAGACTTACTTTTCCCAGTCAGGGTAGCTGGCCAACATTTCAGAGGTGACGCCGTTCTTCTGGTTGTACCAGGATTTCAGGGATTGGGTGATGGCATACGATAGCTTGGAGACTGTCAGGCCAGGCTTGGTGAATTGGGCCGCATTGGTGACGGGAAACCAGTCAGGATAGCTGAACCGGACCAGACCTGCGGTTTGCCCTGGGTCTGAGAATCGTTCTGGAAGAGATCATCTCATCAATAAGTGTAATGCAAAGTAGACTTTTGTTCCAATGGTGTGCTTTGAACGTATTAATGGCCTAAATAAATAACTATTGCTAGTTCCTGATCTTGTAACTCTTATGTGCTAAAGACTGTATAAGACATCATGTATTTTTAAGCACAAAAGCAAAAATAGGTGATCTGCGAAATAAATTGCTCAAAGAATATTTCGAGTTGATACCTATATCGATTTTTCTGTACAAAATATATGGGAAAATTTTCGCCAATTTATAGTACTCATAATTATCTTTAAGGTGTCATAAAATATTTTGATCCCCACCATGAAAAGGGACCGATATAAAATTTTTTTTGGTAAGTATTTTTTTCGGTAGTTTTTTTTTGGTAGCATGTTTTTCGCTGACTGTGCACTTTTTCCAATATCTGTAAATGCAGTTCAGAATATCTTCTAAAGTTATGAATGGTTTCTTAGGACCGTTTTCCTGTTGCCATAACGGTTAAGGTACCTGCCCTTACTCAAAAATCCAGCCTGCATAATAAAAAATCTCATAACACCCTATCAAAGTTATACCAATCAGATAAATTTTTCCTTAGCGCATAGGGGACAAAATAGCAATAATGGACATGTAATTTATGATACTTTCCAATTAAGGTCAGGCTTTAGTCAGTACGATTTATTAGTTTGGCGTGCGCTGACGTGGAAAGTGCTAAACTCAAATGGTACAAATATTCTATACACATAAAAGATTTCAGGCCGGTTCTAAGAAGAATGGGCAAGATACTCCCTGAAAAATGTAAAATTCTAGTAGAATTTAAAATTGAAATTTTATCAATGTTAAATTTTGCGTACTAAGATGGAGGTCAAATCATGAAAGGTAAGGTCTGTGAAGGATTCATCGAAAAGATAGCACTTCGATGAATCCTGCATCGCGATAGCAAGATATTTTTTTGCTGACTATACTCATAGCTATAGTTAGTATCAAAATGATAAATATATTCTGTCTAATATGTCCACGCATTTGAAATCAAAAGCGCATTTATCTTTTTGAAGCTGCCTATTACTAGATAAGTAATGGAAAAAGTTAATAATGCACCTATATAAATGTCAGAGAGATACAAACATGTGTCCCCACTGGGATTTGTACCCTGTAATTTCGTAGACAGGGGCACTGGCCAATCGACCAGACGTTCATATATGTAATATCTTCATACACATCTCGAGATTAACGACCTAACGCTCAAACGTCACTTAAAAAGGTGAACTCAATTTGTCGTTTTCCAATACAAATATACAAATACTTTGTCTATAGGTAGGTAATTAAAATATTTCAGAGATTTTCAACGAGAGTTGGCCGTTAAGTACAGTCGAAAGAAATAAAGAAAAAAAGGAATGAAATTTATTCAGAGCTCAAAAAAATATAGGGAGTGTTTGGCGGGATTTTGTGGTGTCAGTCAAGATTACAATAATTAAAAATTGTATCGGAGCGAACTTTGTGTTATAAAATTGGTGTAGTTTTATAAACCAAATGTTTGTGTTGACGTACAACTAAAATATTATTAGAATAAAAGTGATTATGGTGTGAAAGACGATGAGAACTTTTTTGTGGTTATCCACCTCATCAAATATCATCATAATTATGGAGACTGTCATAATATATTTCGCTTCAATTTCTCCCAATGTGCATTGAAATGTGTAACACCAGCATTTCAATACAATAAATGAAAAAGAAATACTCAAGACATGGCTCTGTGGGCATTAGTTCCCTTTGGAAGGCATTATAGGGAGAATGAAACAAACAAAAAAATAGATACAGAAAAATAGTCATAGACATTATTTAAAGAACAATAATTAATTAAAAAGTAGTGCTTAATTTACAATAAAATCTATGTTGCAATGAAGCTAACTTCATTAGTAACGGAATAGAGGCGGCTTTCGTAGTGCAGCTGTTACGCTTGATGTGCTGTCGTCTTTACTAGATGCGCTTGTGTACTGTGTTATAGATAAATATTCCAAAACAAAATAGGTACTTACTAGTAGCTCTGCACATATCGTGCCTCAAAACACATTGGTTAGCCAACACTTGGGCAAACGTGGCCAGTTCACTGTCCCATTTCTGGAAAAAGTGTATTTTTTAGCAAAGAGGACTAGTTTTCACAGCTTTTAGAAAAGATCGCAATACAAGCCCTCTTACGTTATTGACCGAAATTAAATAAGACGCATGTAATTTCTAGAAACTTGCGTAATGCTCTAACAAATGAATATAAGTATTTTTTTTTAATTAGTGTTAGTAAGCAATAAAATCATTAGTTGATAGAAATTGGAACAACATGAGTTTGGAATTCAACCACTACTCAACATAAATTATCTATAAATTACCTTACAAAATCCTATCATCATAGTAACCTAATCAGGATCCGCACCATACTTAAACTTCCCGATGATAGAGTTGTACCTATCACCTACCGTCTACAGGGTATTGTAATGTTATGACCTCCACACAATCTGTTAATCAGCGATGCTATTTTTTTCCACATGATGTCATGGAAACCACCAGTCTGATATTCCACAAACACCCCTGCCGCGCTACAACAACGCGGCAGTCCCAGTATTCCGAAGGTGTTATTCTATTAGACGCGTAAGGCATCTAGCGATCTATTGGTGTGGCAGACCCACAGGCTTCCCGTGTAAAAACTACTAGTAACTATTCTATACTAATAACAAGAGACTGTAGGTATGCACTTTAAACAGAAAACAATTTCACACCCTTCTTTTACGCGTTGACTAGTAGAAAATGCTTTAGGTATTAACTCCTTCCCTTTTACTTTCTCTGTGAAATAAAGATCAAACAAATAAATTAACTTCAAAAGCCAAGGCAACGTGAGAACTCGAGACCATATTCAATATCAGATATACTTGATATCACATTCTTGTTTGAAGAAAAGGTGTTATACTTTTCCTTTATTTGAAAGACTCGGAGGGGAAAACATATTACTTTTGCATTTATTATCGGGAAATGTGGATTTTCATATATAAATATAAACACCAGTCACATTTATGAGATTTCGAGGCATCTGTCAAACAGATATAAATCTTAAGGTTAGTTACATTAAAAGTGATTATAGTGTAAACTTAACGAACCAGACGGAACATTCCGAAGCCTCTTGGTAACAAATTTCCCCTTTTCCCTTTCTCCTTTCCAAAGGCGATCTTGCTTCGGATCCTAAAAAAAAATTGAATACAAATAGTAAATTCTATTTTATTAATATTTGCGAGATAGAATCAGAAATGACGATATCCGTAATAGACCCAAAGTCACCGACAAGCTCATAGGAGGGCACATATCACCCAGAGCAGATGGTCGGTGGGGCGTTAAAGTTCTAGAATGGCGACCACGTACCGGAAAGCGCAAAGTAGGACGCTAGATGGATCATCCCACTAGATGGACAGAAGACCTGGTCAGGGTTACGGGGAGCCGTTGTATGCAGGCTGTGTAGAACCGTTCCATTTGGAAATCGATGGGGGAGGTCTTTCTTAGCACGTTATTTGAAGGAAACTGTTTACGATGTCTATTAAAATATACAATAAAATCCCTATTGAACTAAGACAATTGCCTACAAATCTGTTTTTGAAAAAAATGCGGGACTGGTTGGTTGATAATTGCTTCTATGACATTAATGAATATATTATTGCGACTACATAGTTAAAACAAATAGCATTATATACCTTTCCAAATGATTTGACCTTCAATAAACACTTTTTTTTCAGGAATAAATCGACAATGATTTGAAATTGTCAATTGTACTCAATAATGATAATTTTAATTTTACTATTTATGGACATATTGCGACTAATTAATTTCTCTTGAATGATACTTTGAAAATATTTTGAATTGTATTGACCTATATTATATATTTACTAAATTAAAAAAGAAATGAATGTAATAATGGCATCAAATTGACAATTGCACTAATTAATAAGAAATAATATGTAGTTATGCATAGTTTTTTTTGCATACCTAACAGTGGTAAAACATGTGAAACTTATAAATTACTGTGATATCTGTGTTCTAAATGTACCATGTTTAATGCAAATAAAGGATATTATTATTATTATTATTTCAGTAGTGTACATCATAGGCTGATATGATGATGATGATGAATATCACTCCTTATTTCACCGACAAAAGTTACCGACATAGCTCCAACAGTTGCCAAACTAAAGTGACAATGCACAGTACATCAGATTCTATGATTTGAGGGCAGGACACATCGCTCACAGAACCGATGACTATTGGGGCGGAAAGGTTCTACGTTGGCGACCACGAACGGAAGTTCAGACCGACGATCTGGTAAAGGTCGCAGGTAGCCACTGGATGCGTGTAGCGCAGCACCGATCGTCGAGGAAATCATTAAGGGAGGCCTTTGTCCAGCAGTGGATGTCTTTCGGCTCAAATAATGATGATGATGACACCATAATTATAAATGCATAACTTTACCTATTCACTCAAGTGTAATTTCATCCATAGCTTATCCTTTTATCCTTATCCTTCTCGACCACTGCTGTATGTGGTTATAATTTGATTACTCTTATAAGAGAAAATGAGGATGCCTAATCCGTCGGTGGATGCATTTCTAAAAATGCGAAATTCTGTGCTGTTATACCAAAGATAGAAAGATAAAATACTATGAAAATAAAACTCACGCATTCGAAACTTCAAGCAATTTATCTGCTAGCACTGGAGTGATGGACACGTTCTTAGGTTTATTGCAACGTGGTCCCATGACCCGACTCTGTTTGGTATGAAAAGTTACTTATTTAGAATAAGTTTCTAAAGGCAACAACAATCTAAAGCATAAGCTTTAAAAGTAAAAAGCCCGATTAAATCCTTTGATGCCCAGACGGCAACTTAAGTTGCCATGAACATTAAAATTCAATTGTGTCTGGTTTATCGGGCTTCAAAGGTTTAGATCCCTTTTGGATTATATAGTAGTAATGATCAGTAGCAAATGGGACTGCATATTTCTCAGCTAATTTTCTGCCAGCAGACTTGTGCGATTTTATCATTTTCATGATGAGTATCGTATCCAGATTCGTAATTCCTTTTTCTAGAGAAAAAAGTTCCTATTTCGAATTTGAAAAAGATTTTACTTCCCTGTCGAAGATGGCCATTAAACCTGATTCGGAATTTTCAAACCGGTTATTGCTGGAACACCTTTACCGAATGATCCAGAAGGATTGTTACATCTGTAACAAGTCTGCTGGTCGGATGATTGTCTAACAATAAGTTGTACTTACCGGGTCATAATACATGCACATTACATGCGTTCCTTCTTCACAGTGCGCCATTTTGGGGCAATATTCTGATACGTGTAATCCTTTTTGACTTAGGCTGTCTATGACTAGAGAACATTGTATTGCGCGTAGGAATATGAAGGATAATATTGGTTTTAGCTGCAATAGATTGATATTATAATTTACCATCAGGATATACCATTATGAAGTATATCATTATTAGGTCTTTAACTATGAAGTTACTTTTATAGATGATTTAAAACATTAATGGTTAAGAAAATGCACTGAACAAATTCAATTTTCAAATAGATAATAGAAAATAATTACCTACTAGAAATCTAAACATGGAAGTCGGCGACATATTCTATCCCTTCATTATTTGACCCTCATTTACAACTAATAAATTTTAACAAATATTTATAATTCCTTTCGTAAAATCCTGCTTGTTTACTGTACTTTGAATATTTCGTTGCAATCTTGTTCAATAAGCCACTTAATTGAAGTTAAACGACTTAAGAAAAATAAGCCAAGTCATTGAGCGCAACATTTAACCAAATGGCTGAACATCATGTCAGCCGTCTGGTTAAATTAGCCAATAAATTGGACGCCTAGGCAGGTCGTTTAAATCGAAGAGCGTGTGACTATTTGAGGGATTAGTAGGTCCAAGGCGGATTTAAGGTAACTTTTTTATGACCACTTAGAACCAAAACGATGTCGGTTATAAGTGGTCATAAAAAATAACCTTGAACCTACGAATCAAACCAAAACTTTTCAGTACAAGACGATCCATTCAATACGCAAAATCGTTAAACGTTATGTGAGTGTAGTTCAATTCACTATCGGGCTAGGCATTCGATTGAGCGGCGCCGGCGCATTTAACCAGACGGCGCGGTGGCGGCGACTTATACATATAGAGCGATAACCAACATTCACGCAGGCGAAGCCGCGGGCACTGACTAGTTTTTTATAAAGCATATGGATGTAAACTAAAAGATGCTTATGGCGGTATACATACGGCTCATTCGGGTTGTATATAGAAGATTTTCGTATTGTTTTGCACTCAACGCCTATCAATTCAACATTTCCATGTACCTGAGGGCGATCCCTTCACTATAAAAATATGAAGCTTACTTCAAAACTTGAATCACGATAAAACTGACACTATTACCATCCGCATAAGAACTGTTTTTTGGTTAACCTAAATAGTACGGTGTATATACCTTTAAGCTATTTCCTTTATAGTCAAGGAAATAGGAATAAAATTGATGGCATTTATTTATCTTCTGGTTCACTTTGTATTGATGTGGCAATCGAATGTGTTTGGTTATTGTTCTGTATCTACTTATTTTAGTAGAAAACATTGTTTTTCGGTGTGTCGCCTATTTTAATCCTAAGAGTACTGGCCCATAGTAGAGTTGTTTGGGTAGGTACCACCGCCTTTCTTATTGCAGCCGTGAACTAGTTCGCCGTATTTCGGATTAAAGGGAAAGGTAGACAGTGTTATTACTGGGCATGGACGGCATTTCATCTTAGGCCTCAGGATGACAACGCACCTGCAATATCAAGTGACTTTTCCTTGTTAATGCAGGTGTCTGTAGGCGGCGGTAACCGCTTACCACCAGGTGGGCCGACAGCTTGTTTGTCATCTAGTTGTAACAAAAATAAAAAGTAAAAATAGTGTATGAAATGGACGACTTTAATTTGTAGAGATAACTGTGACGATCTACCAAGAAGTAAGATAATTATTTTAATTCTCTTTATTCTCTTGGTTTTTATCTCTCACTGTTAGTCTATATTAGATACGTATCACTAATCTTTGATGTTTGTCCTTCATTATTTTTCTCCGAGTTAACATTTCAAGCTGAGGGTATAATTATTTCCGTGAATAGGCTTCGAGACTGTCAGTCCTGCGATTTTAATAATACTCTGCGATCGGTCTACGACAAGAATGTGGGATAGACTACGCCCACGCAATCCTGAAGTGGCGGAATAAATTAGCTGTTCCATATAAATAAATCACCTAGGAGTTACAGTAATTTTCATGTCTTATTCTTAAAAAAAAAGCGCTGCAGATTTAATAAATCAAAAATTAAAACCTCGTTAGTGAAAATCTTTATAGTAAAACTAGCTGTGCCCGCGACTTCGTTCGCGTGGATGTCGGAAAATAACAACGGTAGGTTAGGTTACATGTTTTTACTTGAGTATTTATTTGGTTAAGGATTTAAATCGTATTTATAAAACGTCTAAATCATAAATGCGTGCATTACTTTACATTACTTGATCATTATTTTGTTGCGGTGCTTAAGATATTCATTGAAATCAAATGATGTCAAGAACAATTTTGTTCAAAATCAAATACTTGTGATGAAAAACACCTTCGCACTTAGTGCATTATTTTAGAACAAATTTGATTACCGAAAAATGGTTCTAGTGAGTCAATTTTAAAAGAAAGACATATGCTGTAACGAATTTTTAAAACTTACAAAGGAGAACAAAAATTCCGGCATACATGATTTTCGCGTAACTTTAACCGTTCACGCAGCGCACGCAACAAAAGCTCTGAAAAGGATTTTTTTCCTGCTTTTGCATCAGTAGTTCCTGAGATTAATGCATTCAACCAAACAAACAAATTCTTCAGCTTTATAAGTATAGATTCGCTTGAGCGCTCTTTAATATGATCGATAATGCTCTTCAATAAGTTTAGTCGATGAATCAACGGACGCTCGTGTTTTTTTTCTTTTCCTAAAGCCGGGGCTCGACTGCGAAATGAACGAGGTCATTTATGAGTCCTCCTAACTCGCAACGATAATTATCATAGTTGAGGCTCGACCGCGAAAAAGGTTAGCGGAGCGGTGTATCTATGAAAATTATCGTTGCGAGTTAGGAGGACTCATTAATGACCTCGTTCATTTCGTGGTCGAGCTCCGGCTTAATATTTTGGCTTGCAGTTACTTAGGCCACAACGCCTCACAACGGTGCATAAAAATGACGGATTGGGAAATGAAGAAAAGTAATTTAGGGGTAGGATCAACTATCAGATAGAATTATGGTGAGATAGACAGATATGACATAGTAGTATTCCACTCAAATGTGGTGTAAAGTTCATAGCAATATAACACCATTGGGTTGTATTGGAAGTAGAACGACTCCTCTCAGGGCTACATGTAATTATTACCATTGTTACGAGCGCGTTTAGGCTACAGTGACCAGTGTGAAACTCTTTGTCGATGAACTTTTCGTTAAACTTCTGCGACGTTTTAATGATATCGCTAAAGCTTTATGCTGAGATAGGGCCCCGTCGACTGCACCTACTGATATGCTACATATTATTGGGTACTTACAGATTTTCGAGGAAACGAACCATCGGGCTAATGTGATTCGGTCATTCGAATTTCGAAGAAACGATCTATCGGGCTAATAAATCTTACGGGAAACAAATATTCCGCAAATCGATCTTTATATGAAATGTAAACACAGGAAACGCGTTTCTGTAAATAGTGTTTCGATATGGCGTAGGAAACCCTTTAAATATCATTTGAAATAATTCTATGGAAATTACTAGTAGGTTCATGGTTATTTTTTATGGCCAAGCGAAGTCAGAGTGTCCGATACTTTTAAAATGGTTTTTGGATTGGTCATCATCATTACCAGCTTGTATACGTCCCACTGCTGGGCACAGGCCTTCCTGCATGCGAGAAACACATGAGGAGTTTGGACTATATCACCACCGCACTGGCACAATGCGGGTTGGTGGGTTAAAGCGGTTGCAGTAACAAGCGGGACCAACGGCTTAACGTGCCTTTCGAAGCAAGGAGCTCGAGATTACAAATTTTGATTGACCCACCCCGAGATCAACCATGGCGAAAAGTTCTTTGTTAACACTGCGCTACCGAGCTCCTCTACGACAACGTTCATATATGAAAAATTCGTCGGAAAAGTGATTCTCACCCGACCACTTGCCATCTTTTAAGCCGTAGAATTGTCTTAGGGGCTTTATTGAAGGGTTTATTGAAAATCTTTTACCGACGTCGCTTTAATTTATCAAAATTCTGAAAACAGTTCTTACCTTAAACATTGTCGTTTCCCAAACACTCAATCATTCATCGTTTGGTTATGAAATTAGTTAATAAGCCTCCTAATGAAGATTCAGCCATAATTTCCAGAAGTTTGTCGAGTTGTATGTTGTTAGACCACAATTTTAATAAGTTAGGTAAGTCAGAATTTCGTGTTGAATAGGTAATAAGCTGTAAAATTTCTTTGATCTTTTGTTCCTGGAATGTTAATTAGATAAGTTGTTTTATGTTAATAATAATAATGGTCTTATTACTTAGCATTTCGTTTTATTTATTTTTTTGGTTTAATTTTATACATAAAAGGGAAGGCAAATGAATAAATTAAGCCCACATAAACATGTCTGATGTTGTATTATTGCTTACTGCGTTGAAATGAAGGTGTGACACATTTCAATGTATCGTGGGAGAGTTATGGGAAAGATCAAATGTGATAACAGTCTCCACGATGGTTTTTAAAATAAAACTAGATGACAAACAAACTGACGGCCCACCTGATGGTAATCGATAACCGCCGCCTATAGACACTTGCAAATCACTTGATATTGCAGGTGTGTTGTCATCCTGAGGCCTAAGATGAAATGCCGTCCATGCCCAGTAATTACACTGGCTACCTTTCCCTTCAATCCGAAACACAGCGAACTGTTTCACGGCTGAAATAAGAAAGGCGGTGGTAACTACCCAGACGACCCTACATACGGGCCTACCACCAAGTAAATTCTTCTTCTATTAAGTTGTTGCCTACGATTAAATAATGGAATATTTTCACAGCAAGTAAACGCGTATTTCAACGATTTCTCGTACTTTTTGACAATGTTCTTTATTCACATTATCATGCACTGGTTTCACAAACTTATATCACATGCACAATACTATGCGATATGTATAATACTTACAAGTAGGATGAACAAAATCAAGGTTCTAGGCCGATTCCCCAGCAAACGATTTGCTCCTTACGTTCCGTGTTCTAGTAAAGTTTTGTTGTCTTGGTGCTAAGTTGTTTCCAGAAACCTAAGATAGTGAAGCACTGACTCCAAAAATATGTTCCTAGGGGATGAGTGCCTACTTACTAAAATTTAATTATTTTATCCTTTTCAGTTTTTTGGAGTCGGTTTCATTTTTTGTTTAATTTTTTTTTAACAATTTTTAGTGATAACTTTTGAAGGTCAAAGCTTGATGGGTGACCGTGAGCTTATATTGTTTTCTACTATCGTATCATTTTACTAATTCGCATATGTAGACGACTTAATTTTTCCAGTTTTTTTTTATTAAAAAACCAAACTACCCAATGGATTTCCAAAATTTTTTTATGGGACCAAATGGGAACTATTCCGCATCGAACAAAAAAAGAATCATCAATATCGGTTCACCCAGTCAAAAGTTCTGAGGTAACTAACATAAAAAAACATACAGACGAATTGATAACCTCCTCCTTTTTTGAAGTCGGTTAAAAAATGAACCAAATTTCTTATTTAAAAAAATGTGTTTGGGAATTCAATGGATATTCATTATTTTGTCTCTCGATTAGTCTTAGCTGGGATTTCATATTGCTGCTAATGGTGTAGTGTAGATAAATTAAATAATCCTTAACTAACCCGTCAAGCATCAGATTTCAGACACATTTGATTTTCAATACTCATAGCCCTCCGGAGGGATAACGCCGCTTGACAGATTTAAACGGTTTGCAGTAAGTATTGAAAATATTAGTTTTAAATATTGAACAATAGTATCGAATAGTATCTTGCAATATTTGAATACAAAGAGAAGATTAAACAACTGTTAAAAGAAAAACCATTTCCTCTTATTCACGTCTAATTGTGCTTTTTCAATAATAGTATTTCAAATAACACTTACTTTTGATAGTGAATATTAATATAAATCAAATCACTCAAAGTTGCTACATACCTATACGTGCAACTTAGTCAAACATGAACTTTTTATTTTCATAACAATCTATCTCACGAAAGTTAGGATAAAAAGCAACTGAACGCATATCCGTTGGATTCGGTGACGTTTCTTTTTAAACAGTGTAAAGTTGAGCTCATTAACATGTGGACATACGAGAAAAGAAATTTAAAGTAATTATGTTATAAGTTTGTTTAATAATACACGCTATAGTTTTCTTATCTTATTTAAATATCAAAATGCCCTGGAGACTCAAAGCGTCAGCTGGACACCTCCCCTGGAGGTAATTTGTTTGTAGAATGTAAAATTATTCTCTGAATTTTGAAAGCATCTGGATTTCTTTATTGATATGTGAAATACCCACATATTATTATCGGACACAATACGTATAATATCGTGTGGTCGTATCGTCGGCACAACACATGCCGTCGTATCGTGTATAGTAGCGATGCTTGACGTCAGTTTCTAGGTTACCTACATCGAAAATTTAGCTCCAGTTTTTGTAAAACGTAGAACACTTTCCCGAATTACATTAAAATCGACGGAGCAACACGACAATTTCTCATTTGCAAGTCCAACAACTTCGTTTTAATGTAAGCATAGATTATCGTGAGATAAGCAATGAGTTTTATATCAAACGCAACTGTGGCGTCATTTCAGAAAAAGGTTTTGATACTTTGTTTCAATCAATAAGGTGCCTCCTTAGTACTTTATATCGTGATTAAAGGACAAAGAGCCCAAGCTCTTTGCTTGAAATTGAACATCGGCCTCCCCCTAAGCCACCAGACAGAGAACATCTTTATTTAAGTAGGCCCCCCAAGTAGCACTTTCGAATCGTCAAAAATATGTAGGTATGTCTATCATAGAAATATAAATCAATGCAAGGCTATCTATTTTCCACAGGAGGGGGCCTAGAACCGACCTCTGTGGAACACGGCATATCAACCCAAATATCCTTTCCTATCATGATGTAGGTATTTTGTTGAATTGTTTGTTTGAATTTTGTTAAAAATTTCCGCGCGTTTGGAAGTACCCCACTCTCTCTTATATAAAATTTTAGATGTTGATTCAATCGTATTTTTGCCCAATTAAGTCAGTCATCGGAATTCTCAAATTTAATTTCCATACGACTGTACTTCTTAAAACAATGGTGTTTAGGTTAAAAACCGATAAACTGTTAGAGTAGGTCTGTTTATAAGAGTTTATACTCATTGTGGCCCGCATTCGTGGCTCAAGTGCAACCTTTAGTAACATTGTAATGTTACTGCATTTGTTATTTACTGTTATTTTCAATGTTATTCTGAAAGCAGCTTCGGAAAATGAACAGGTATGTGCCTAGCTTAGAGCTTTATTCTCACAAAACAATACACGTTCACTTAAAATCAAATACAGATAAACATTGAGTTTAAAAGTACAGAGAATATATCGTTTCAAGTCATGTTCCATTTTGAAACGATAGAATGTAGTTTAATCGCGACTAAAAGGTTGTAAGCGCCGTTACATTCATGGCGTTTACGCCTTTCAATCTAGCAACGCTAGCAAGCGACTGTGTAAAGTGTAGCGCGATAACCATACCTGTACGGAGCATACTGGTAATGGGTATACGTTATATCTTACTCAATGCAGATAAATTATAATACTAACAAAAATATAAAATGCTATATTTGCTAGTATTAATATTATGCTTTATGAGCATAATAATATCCTTGTGTAGGCAAAGTCACAGTTTGGCATTGCAGTCTAAGTTTATTTTTAGAAACATTTAAACTATCCAATAAATTTTCATATGCGTTGGTATACATTTTTGTCTTTAAGGTTAAACCGCAGATTATATGAAACAAGCGGAATTTATATCATTTGCGGGCTGAAGAAGTACAAAAGTATCATCATCATCACCAGCCTATAATGTCCCACAGCTGGACACAGCCTTTCTATACGGGAGAAACCTTTGAGGAGTTTGGACCATAACACCACCACGCTGTGCTGGCCCGAAGCAGTTGCAGTAGCAACAAGGACCAAAGGCTTAACGTGCTCTTAAAAGCACGGGGTGCTCGAGATCACAAAATTTTGATTACCCACCAGGGATTGACTATGATCACCGAGCTCCTCAAAATACAAACGTATAGCCACAAAGTCAAACTCTTAAATATTAAACAAACGAACGAGTAACCCATATTTTCACATTGTATAATTTACCGGCAATGTCAAACATGCTGTGATGAATTACTTGCCATTTCGTGGGCGATTCATCCAAATTGCCGTTTTTAGGGTAGCAATTTGTTACTTTAATGATTCAAGAACAAAAAGTGATGAAGAAAGAAGTTCCGTAAAGTGTTATTAGCGTAAACGGAGAAAGGGGTCGCTGTCCTTTAGAAAACGACACTTGTTTTAACATGATGGCGTTCTAAGCTTAAAATTATAGATGACGTTACTGGTATTTTGCTAGTTTATGTATACGAACAGGCAGCGGTCGGATATTTTGCTTACTTACATAATATTCTGCGACAGAGGGTGTATTCTGGAACACCGTTGAGCCGTTGTAGGTTGCTGATTCCATAATCAGCAACCTACAACGACTGGGTCAGTTCAAGATTGTGTATTTATTTCTCTACGTTTATGCTGTACAGCACTAACTGCTGTAGGGAATTAGGAGGTTGTTAGAGAGACGTGGGGCAAAACTGGATCTATACGCGTGTGTAAACAGAATGAACAAGAATACCACCTTATCAAGAGTATTTTGTACGAGCTACATAACCTCGTTTCACTAATTCAAAATAAAGCTCTTTTATGTATATGCTCTTCAAGTTTAGGAGCTCGGTGGTGTACTGGTTTGAACGCTCTGGTTTCAATTACGAAACAAAGCAACTTTCGCCATGGTCGGTCCCAGGATGGGTCAGTCAAATTTATAATCTCGAGCTCCTCCGTAATATTACTGGTAATCTAGAATAAGCACCAGCTTGAACGATTTGAGTGTCTGATTAATATATGAATTGAATATGATTCAATGTTACGAAGGGAAAAAAATCATAATTTGTGGAGCTATTCTTCTGGGAGCCTATGACAATTAAAAACCAATTAACTATTATTTACAATGATTTTCTAAGTATTTTTTAATGATTTTAATTATGCCTGGACTATGCAGCTTGACAGGCTAAACATTTTTTTACTGAAAACATCTTTTTCCCAGTCACCACACATTCACGGAAAAGATGACAACCACAAAGCGTTCCAGAAGATTCTCAATAACATAAATCCGGTGAGTACAAATAATACCTAATTACGGCGCCGGCCGTTTGTTGCCCAAGAAATTTAAGCGGATCCCATATAATTCCCAATTAGTGAAGAACCTTACGTTGATTGTTAACTCTGAAAGATATGCGATGGAGATGCTAACAATTTTGATTGTAATTGAATATAATCTTTATGAATAGTGTAATAAAGATACTCTTGTTTTGAAAAGAGAAGGCAAGTTTATTTCAAAGTACGTGACTAATTATTGATATCTATGATGTGGTTTATGGATTACTAACAGGTCTTAGGTCTTCTTACATAGGTGAAACACATAAGGAGTTTAGGCCGGAAAACCATGATACCTTAATACAAATTGTTGGGTCATTTTAAAATATGCTGTATAATAAAGAAAAACGCCTATTTTCGTAAAATTTTAATCCGCGTTTAATCCACCGTTAGAAAACCTAAAAGGAAAGCTGAAAATGAGAAATAATGATTTATTTTAGGAGTTTCTAATGTATAGCATACCCACTTTTCTCTTTTAACTTTGATGTCGCTATTTAATTTATATAATTACCTACTGTTGGTACATATTTCATCTGATTGGTGAATAAATCAAGCTAGCTATTATACCCACTTTCTCAGAATCTGGTCTATCATTTAAATCTAAGAGTTTACTATCTGGTAATAAAATTTATTTTGCATCTGAATCTAACGATACCTCTCAGTCGATTGTACGTTTGCTTTGAAACAAACAGAATTATAACCTTTTACCTTCGCAATTCGTATATCAACCTCAAGACCACTTAACTTTTTATTGATGCCGCGGCTTTTTATTACATTGTAACTAACGGTTCAACAAAGAAAACCATTTTTCTGCCTCAATGCCAAAAATGTTTGTCAACTATCATAAAAATATATGAGATTATTATCTGTAACTAAATTCTTCATGTTGGCAATAACTTCACGTAGACTTCCTATGAAGCCTTCGTTATAACCTTAAGTATTTTTGGTGCCAATAACCTGAAGGTACCTACGGTAGGTATCGGAAATAAAAAATGTGTTTTTTATTTCATTCCGAATGAGTAAATAAGTGACGTCATTTACAAGTTCAAATTAGGTCAAATTTTTTCGTAATTATTGAGCAAATTCAAAATATGGAAAACCGTCTTTCTTGATTCTTGACCTACAAAAATGGTCAAATGTAAAAAGCCTAACAAAATTCAGAGAAGCCCGACACCGTCTAATTTGACCGGATATACATCCGTTTTGGGTGTAGCACTGTGAACCCTTTCCGACTTTACTCGAACGCACGACATCGCTACGTTTAGATAACTTGCAACTCTACCAACATTCTTGTAGTGAATAGTGTTAGCACTATTCATACAGAATATTATATCCGTGCCATGGACTTCGGGCTTTATTTATGGACAGGTCTAATTACGTCCCTTGAGGCGAAACGTCTGAAAAATAAGGAATGGTATTTCTATTAATATTTAGTCAGTATTATAATTTTGTAGTCATCGTCATCTCAGTTGATATAATGGCTGCGAAACAAGTATAGTATAAACTATATATGCTTCATTAGTTTCCTAATGGCGATCAAGTAGGTACTTATATCACTGAACCTATTATGATTTAAAATAGTCTATCCGAATTATTTTGTTGTAGTCTGTAGTGTGTTCATTCTTCGTCCAGTACCTGTTGCTAGTGATGACATACGGCTGTGAAACGTGGTCTGTCTACTAGTGAAGCTATCTGTACAAGAAAGCGAGGAATGAACTATAAATTAATTTGAGATAATGTACTAGTAGCATCGGTAGCAATGTCATACATAACATAGCTACGCTATGAAATATAAACAAGCAGTGAAGCCTTTTGATGGAAAGCAAGAAGTTACCGTAGACTAAGATACTAGCATAAGCGTACTGTTTACTTTGTTACTGGCTTTTTCATAATATAACAAAAATTAATCAATAAATTTGGAACATTGTGGAAGAATTAAACACATTCGTAAATAACAACATGCACATTATCAACTTTGAAAACAATAGTATTAGCATTAGTAGCTATCTTTGGATAGAAGCTTAGTTAATTTCAAAACATTTCCTGAACTTGTTTTAATTATCTTGTTCACTACATTCTTTAATGACGCTCCAGTTCCATATCAATAATAACAATAGTATCGATCAATTCTTTTAAAAATTAAGAATAAGAGCATATCTATGGCTATTTATAGCAAACGAAATGGATGTGTTTATATAGCATATGAGTCTGATATCATTATATTTAATATTTTTCCTAATTTTATTGTTTATTTCATAAAACATACATAAAGATGTTCCATATTTACCTTTCAGTCTACGCCTATGAACATGACGTACATCGACAAAGTGGAGAACATGGTCAAAATACCAAATTTACCGAGAAATTACGAAGAACTTAAGAACAAAAAGAAATCCATCAAAAAGTCACCAAAGAGAACAATACAGAAGATTATAAAAAGGAATAAGTCCAGAAAAAAGTTTTACACGAATCAAGCAACAAGTACAACAAACGTGCCAAACGATGGAGATGAGTTGGAGAATTATTACGCTCAAGAAGAAATAGCGCAGAAGAATGAAAACTTTACAGCGAATCAAGTCAATCAAAAGAAAAAATATAAATGGAATAGCATTTCGAGATATCCGATGCCATATCAGAAACTGCAACCGATGAGAGAACATAAAAGATATAGAAGGAATGCCGGAAGGGAAAATGATAGGCAAGATTTATATATTTTTACAGATCTCGATGAAATGGAATTTTTGAATAATGATAAAGATAAGGATGTTGTCGTGAATGCTCATGTTAAGAACTATTGGCAATGATGTTAAGATAAACATTAAATATCCTCAATTTAATAAATTTTAACTAGACACTTGTCTTGCCTTTTTTGGTATAATAGTCAACTGAAAACTCACAAACTCTTCCTAGCGATAAGCCAAGTGATGAAATGACTGTTAGAAAGCTCGAGTTCCTCAAAACATGTCTTTCTCGCTTTTTTGTAATTCTGTGTGTATAAAATAACAAAGTTTTAAATTCAGTCAGGACATAATAATCCATGGAGTTACGACGATGGATTAAATATTAAGATTAAAGGTGTTATTGCAGCTAATTTGCGTGTCGCCGCGACACGCGACGCCGACGTCGTGACGCGCGGACAGACTGTAATAAAAAGTAAAATACATACATACTTCTTCATCATCACATAAAACCCTCTCCTACAGTAACTTTCCCATCAGTTACATCAAGGGCGATACCTTTGATGACACAATTGATGAACAAACATTTTTGAAAGAAGCCAAAGCGAAGTACTATCAGGAACCTGACAACTGCAATTAATAATGATAATAATATTCATACACTCACACCTATTATCTAGCCCAAAGTAAGCATTGTGTTATGGATACTAGATAACGGAGAAATAATGATAATAATATGTACATAAATATTAGAAATATACTAAATAAACTTATAAACATCCATGACTCGTAAACAAATGCTCTTACTCATCATACAAACATTTGCTTCTACCGTGATACGAACCCGGGACCTCTTGACCAAGTAGCCTGTATAGTAAGGAGTACAGACCACTCGGCCAGCCGGTTGTCAAAACCATGTTTACTAACTACAATTCCCTTTCATCTTTTCTAAAACATTTCCCAGTCACTTCCCAGACTTCACAATTCCTCACAAATCACGGCTACCATAAATTCTCTCCATCGGTTTTATATAATATCCGACTCTCTTTGTCCTTTTGACTCCTTTTCCACACAAACACTCCTCCACCTATTTTATAACTGCCCCCGGTTCAACGTAACAAGACATAACCTCATAACCGCCTGTAACTTTATTAACATCGACCCTCATAATCTAAACCAAATTACTGAAAAGGCCACAGCGTCTGAGCTGCCACATTAACAATATAATTAATAATGTAATAAACTTCAACAATACCCTAAGTAAATAAAACCCGAGCATGACAAACAAACACGGAATAGACGCCATACTTATTATATTTCATCACACACCAACACACGCACGCACGCACACACGCAGGCACGCACGCACGCCGGCACACACATACACACACACGCACAAACTTCTTTATTTACCAACTTTACATAATCATACTTAAACTAATTGCATATACTGCAATACCAAATCAAAACAAACAATACCACCTTTAAAAAACAAGCTTATATAGACAGGTGAAGTCCGATAGCACCTGTTTCTATAAAAAGCATACATTAGCTTAACTATAAAAAAAAATATAAATAGAAATTGTTTGTCATGACATTTGTATGAAATAATATAACATTAGCTGCATTATTTTATAGAAATGTCATGAATTTATCAAATGAATGCGATGTTTTTGAAAGTTGCCAAACATTTTTTTGAACTAATACAGCCTAAGTATGTTTCAATTTATTGTCGTATTAACGGCACCACCCTATATACAGTGACGGCGTGTTTGTATTCCGTGTAAGCTTACCTTAAATCCTAACAAAGTAGGTAACGCGTGATTGATGCATTGGTATTTTGTTGTCGCAAACAATTTTAAGGTTCCCCTTACCTTACCAAAAAACTTTCCATGACGATACTGAAATGAGGGTTGATAAGGGATGTTTCTTTACTTATCTCAGACTTCTGTTTTCTGTTGGCGAATTCAAATAAAAGAACCTCTTGTTAAATAAATGACACAATCTTTATCTTACAAAAAGAAAACAACACTTTTTAGGTAACAATATTTTATTGAAGTTTTTTTCGTTACAAAAATGTATTTTACAAATAAACACAGTGAACATAAGCGAATGTTTTTCATTTATAAATAAAGTTTAATAAAATTAATGCTTAAATACAAATTAATATCTAAGCGTCTAAAGAGCTTACATGTGAATAAAACTTCATTCTTAATAGAATAAGAGTTACTTTACAATTACAGCTATGTAAAGTTTGCTATTACTTAGGCAGTGCGGAATTTACTTGTGTAGCAAGTTAACACTACCTACATATATTCCTCGTTATAATTATAATCTTATTAACTGAGTTACACAAATAAATCCCGATAGATTCAATATCGCCATATTTGTTCAAGCAGCACACATTACAGGATACCTATTTACACAACATTCGGAAATCCGAATAACAATAACTTAGTGAAGTAAACTTACTTAATAACATAAAGCATGGCGTAGTATTAAAAGTAGAAGAGGTAAAATGTAAACCCAGCATTTTTTACACGATAAAAATGGCAAACAAGCATGCGGTCCGCCTGATGGTAAGCGGTTACCGTAGTCTACAGACGCACGTAGCATCAGGGCAACTAGTACCCTAAAATCAAGTGAAAGATCAGGAGGTAAGTCCCCGTACTCCTAATATAACTTATCTTATTTTTTTTTATACAAAGCACGACAAATAACTCAACACCATCTGATGTGAAGCGGTAAGAAGAGTCCATATGCGAAGACAGATAGTGCAGTTCTGACACTGCTCTAGCCGCCTCCACCTTACCGGCTCAAAACGTGCTATTTCACTGCAGGAAAACCACGCTACAAAGTAGCGATACTTTTTAAAAATAAAATTTAGGACCTATTTTCCATATAGCAAAACCCAGAGAATATCTTTCGTAAATTAACAGTTCGTTTAAAGAAAGTTTCTCGAAAATATTTATCTTTGAGCGGCAACCGAAAAACGAAATGCTACAACAATGGAACGGATTGCGATGGTTTTGACGTAAACTTCTTGAAAAACTGACGATTTTTATTTATTTCCGAAAATAAAAGAAATACTTCGAGGAAAACGTTTTATGGACGCCGCGGAAGAAGGCGTGCTTTTGATTGATGTGAATGGACACTATTTTGAAAACATAAAATAAAACTAATAACTTGCTAGTTTGCTCAGTTTCTGATTTTATAAGAACTTTCAGTTTGACCCTCGCAGCCAAGGCGCCCCGATCTTGAGGGCGCTAGCCGGCCGTACCTACGTCTACGATATGTTGTTATGACATCCCCACGAACGAACTCGCGGGCACAGTTAATAAATATAGGTAGTTATTTATTTAATGAAATACCGTTTAAAATCTTTATAGTTTAGCAGTGTAGCTGGAACTTTAGTTTTCTAAGAATGAAACCTTTGTGGATTTTATAGCCTGGTGGATTTTTATTGATTATTATTCTCGCGAATGCCCGTTTTAGCAAAAGTATACTATGAAACTACGTATTAACAGCGACTAGCGAACAAAAGTGAGTCTTGTGTTAAGGTAGAAGAGCATCATTTGAATTAGCAAGATTTTCTCGCCAGCTGTTGCTAGTTTAAAGGCTAGACCGTCTCTAGCACGATACGATGTTATGGAATAAGTTGATTAAATCGATAAAACACATCTTAAGAAGATGGACACTAATATCGACTTTGAGTACCAGTGATCTTAACATAATGAGTATTTTTATGTTTTAAGTTGTTATTATTTAAGTTTCTCAGTGAGTGACTTTGTAATTCTAATGAGGAACAAACATTCTTTAACCATGTGTTTCAATTTCAATTGACTCTTTATCCAGAACTTCTGGTTTATTCGCTAAATTCTTTTATAAAATAGATAAAGTGAACTACTGAGTATTATGTCAATAGTGACATTTTTGCTAGTACGTAAGGCAAAGGATGTGCAATTAATACCAATAAAATATTCTTACACTCACGTACTTACAATAACAAGACCAAATCAAGCATCATTAAGAGCTTGTATTGTTTTTATTTTACTAGTTATCGGAGAAATATTCACATCCATGCGTCGTGAAGAAATTTTCGTACTCTTCATTACGACCATCTGCTCTTATCGGATTTCGAACCCAGGAGAGCTCCTGGGCTATGGATGTTTATAGTGATCTCCTTTCTACTAAACTAGAGGTAGTTTAATAGAAAGAAGTACTGATTGTTTGTTCGCATTAATTGTCGAAGTTAGATAGCGAATAACCCCGAATAAACACTGGACAACCATAAGACTCAGATTATAACTAGTTACCTATTTATGAATATTACAATGAAAATACTGCAGTCTTATGCTTCACCCGCCTTGATGTCGTCACCAGATTTCTTGTTCCTGTACTCCCAACCCTGGTACGCTAAGTCTTGAGGACTAGCTTCATGCTCCCTGAAGGATATACCGCCGGAGCCATATTTATGACCTCCCTGCAAAAAGAATTAAATGTGGATAATATTATTTATGTATAATATACTAGTGTGTGTTGTAATTATGTGTATGTAGATGTACAGATGACAGCACATCGAGTGTAAGAGTTCCACTATAAGACCCGCTTCTATTACAACAGAATAAGGCCTCAATAAGGTCAAACTGTTACGCTTGATGTGCCGTCGACTGTACGCAAAAATTTCAGTTATTAACATTGCCATTATGGTCGTCTTTAAATTTCCTAAACCTTAAATCAAGTGCAAGATTAATAAGCAGGATTTTGATCGCGCCAAAATCAATGGAAATTTTCAAGAACAAGAACATTGAAGCTGCCATTAGCATACGCCCAGACAACACTTAACGCTTTGTTATTCCAAATCGAGTTCTTGATCAGTGCTCACAGAAAATCACCAATAAGTACAGTCCGAACAACATCAGGTATAACAAACACCGCATCTATTTCGACCGCATAAGGGTTGTCCAAAGTTCAAAGCGATAATGGTTCTCCTGGTGTGTTGTCGATTGTTTAAAACTTTGGAACTATTGGCGTAGTTTCTCAAGCGAAATGTAGGACTTTCATTGAAATGTTTTAGAATGCTTTACAAGTCATAAGCAGTATTAACAGTGAAGTTAGGAAATTGGTTGTATTATGTGGATTAAGTATATATTATTTAGGGGTTAATTCTGGTATTTCGAAATCGTCTGATTGCATATCTTTATTTTTACGCAAATTGAATAAAGCCGCAATTTTAATTAAGTTACACTAGTCATGCCTTGTACAGTCGAAGATAGCGTAACAATTGTGACATTTGATGAATCTGATGTCCTTGATAATCAGAACATTATTTTCAGAACGAAAAAGAATGAACAGAACAACTTATTACGACGACTAGTTTTGTTTATTTCAAGCACAGCAGAATTAACACCATTGTACGATGACTAATGACTGGCGAATTATAAGGAAAACAATACTAATTATAAGGAAAACCATACTAATTATAAGAAAAACAATACAAATTATAAGGAAAACAATACTAGGCCAGCTAAATATTTACTTGATTAAGAAAATCAATTTTTTTATAACAGATTAGATACGTATTAACAGATAAATTAAATATGAATGAACCCTGAATTTTTACTAGTTTCTAAGCTACTGATTGGATTATTTTGCTAATTAGGGTTCCTTTCTAATAAAGTGGTGGTTTAAGCTACATTCCTTCCAAAGAGGCGTGAAAAGGCACCATAATCTGTCAAACATCAGATTCCAGACACAATTGATTTTTCAATTGTCATAGCTTTCCGGTGGTATAGCGCCGCTTGAGGGATTAAAGGCCAGCAAGGTGGAGGCGGCTAGAAAAGTGTGTTTCAAGCTGCAGGAACTGCTTCGCATATGAACTGTTCTTACTGCTTCACATCAGCAGTTGCCGTGCTTTGTATAAAAAATAATTCATACGTCATCGACAACTTTTATTTATAGCAACTTACATAATTGTCATAATGTCCATAAGGTGACTGAGAGTGTCCTCCAAAGGGCCCAACCCCGATGCCAGCGGGGGAGTACTGGGGTCCGGCGTAGTGGTTTGACGAGAACGGAGAACTAAGGTTAGGCTTGCAGAACTTGAAGTACCCGATCACTCCTGGAAAAACAATACAGAAATTCTTCAACATGTAGATAAGTCAATGGTTCTAAATAAACGTGCTTATCTATCTACGGCTTGATTAACCGTAGATAAAAGCCTCTTGCTCCAAGCACTACGCTTCGATAGACGAAGTCAGACATTGCTACTCACAGCCGAAATATATACAGTAGAATGAACCTTTCCAAGATGCTCGCTACAAATGTAAGTGGAAAGTAGTTTTCTTATCGACTGCATAGATTGTTTGCTAAAGTAAATTTACAAGGTGAAATGAACTTCAAATATGTTTATGGATGAGCGCCGGCAACTAGATATACGTCGTCTGAAGTCCAACTTACGTCTTTATGGCTACAAGGTGCTATCCAATAATTTAAATGATTCTGGATATCTACGTACCTGGAATGATCAAAGCCATAAATCCAAGGAACTTCTTAAAACTCGCTAGACCAAGAATCAGGGGCAGAAAGAGCAATAGTTTCAGCTTGAACAGCTTCAGGATCAGCAGCATGGGGATGATTAGCTTCTTCAGTTTGTGGCGACCTAAAATTGAAAATAATAATAATTATAATCTCGCATCCACACCACCTATATAGTATGTATACTTTGCTTTGATTTCAATTGAAGATCGAGTTTTTTAGTCAAATGTCACATTCCTTATTAATTTAGATTGAATGAAAAATTTTGATAACGGCTCCAATTTACTGCTAGAAAAATTAATATAGTCTCAAAAATTTGAATTCAATTCCGTATTTTGACCCATTTACATATTAATTGATCCATTTTCTTTGTCGGTTTTCCTGAACTGTTAAACAATTATCATAAATTATTAATTATGTATTCAAGAAATTCAAAAGTAATCATTAATCATGAGATTTGTTATGTCAATTTCTCGAATTAAATTTTTACAGAGAAGCAAATTTTTGATCGGAGACAAGGGTTGTTTAAATCCTTAAGATTAACTTTGGAAATTAACACAAAGAGACTTTTTCTTTATTCAATATAATTTGAGATAAATGTCGTCCGTTGTTAAGTCAAGTGTCACTAATGAAGGAAATCCAGTAAAGCGGATGTTGCACGACTGAACTACTTGGATCCGTATTAATCAAATTTTAGTGGTTGCACTACTCATGCTGAATTGACATCGGGTCAATTATTCTTAATTTTTGATTTTAACATTATTATAAATGTTTGAAAAATTACTTAGTAATTAAAATGTAATAAAACTAGAAAAATTTTACGTCCTGAGGCAGGAATCGAACCCGCGACCTTTCGCAATCCGGGCGACTGCTCTGACCACTGAGCCACCCAGGACTTGGGATATCCCTGTGAAATTCTTCTAGTCTATCTGTATTTGCGTTTATGAGCTAACGTCCACCCTACAATGTCGAAATATTCTATTTCAACATCCGAAACGAGTATTTTTACAAATACCGACGATTCGGTTAAGTTGGGGCAGTGCTTTCAAATATTCTTAATTTTTGATTTTAACATTATTATAAATGTTTGAAAAATGCAAACACAGATTGCAAATACAGATAGACTAGAAGAATTTCACAGGGATATCCCAAGTCCTGGGTGGCTCAGTGGTCAGAGCAGTCGCCCGGATTGCGAAAGGTCGCGGGTTCGATTCCTGCCTCAGGACGTAAAATTTTTCTAGTTTTATTACATTTTAATCGGGTCAATTTTCAGCTGTTTGGATATTCTTAGAGATAAAAAAGGGCTTAAAATTATAATGTGGCGATAGAAAAACTATTTGCTGCATTAAAAACATACGGAGATGGAAAGATAAGACACTGGCAGAAATTGCTGGATGGTGAGGCAGTTCTTTTTTTTTTATACCACTAATGTGGCAATCAAGCATACGGCCATACAGCAGTTCAAAACCATTTAAGTTATTTAATAGGTCTAGATAAATTAACAATAACTGGACTAATTGATAGTAAAACATATTGTGCAAAGTATTTTTAGAACAATGAAACCCCAAAGAGTAAGGAACAGGAAAAAAATTAAAGTCAAGTATTTATATAAAGCAATTGGGTGTGACATGAAAAATGAAAATGCCGGAGCAAGAAGACAAAATTGTTATTCATAAAGAAAAAAAAGTTAAAGGTTGTCTCTTTTGTTCAAACTGTTAGGGAAAGACTAATTATGTGTTTTTATTCAACCATGAATAAGCGAAACTTGAGAAAAACTTTCTTGTTACCCAACTTATGTTCTATTATTATAATATCATTGTTCTATTGATAATAAGAATACTCGGTTTTGTGTTTAGTTAAAGTTTCGTTTGCTTAATGAAAAGGTTAACTGCAAAGGACTCAGGATGACAACGCAACTGCAATACCAAGTGATTTTCCCTGGTTATTGCAGGTGTCTATAGGCGGCGGTAACTATTTACCATCAGGTGGACCGTCAGTTTGTTTGTCATGTAGTAATATAAAAAATATCAGCTTTGATATCATAGGTTGTAAAAATGTAGTTTCTTGCTCATGTATTTGCCCAGAATAAAAATAAACCTCTAAGCCTTACTTATGAAACCTCTTAACACTCATTGAACTTATTTAGTTATAACTTGGTTATAACAATGTGAAATGAAGAAAACTAACTATATTAATCAGTTTTAATTAAAAAGGTGTAGGGAGCGTATAAGTCATTTCATTATAGTCAGTATATATAATATTGTTAACTACCTGTGTGTATGATATTGTGTAGTGTGGTGTACCAATCAAAATATAAACCCCCCTAATATCAATAGAAAAATTGCATCATTCAAATGTTGTCAATTGACTCAGGAAGGTTTACTTTAAATATGAAATGCAATTATACTCACGGAAAGGAGGCGCTCTCTTGTCTTCAATAATGTCGACTTCATCAGCGATTTCGTCTAAGAACTTTGGAGCGATAACACCATTTGATGTGACCTCATCATCCAGGGAGAATTCTAGGGCTGTGGACCGCAGGAATCTAGAACATAAAGAATCTAATATAATGGTTTAAATTCTTAACGGGGTAGTTCTTGGCCTTCGTCTCACCTGATGGTAATTGTTATATGGCCGAAGATGGAAGCGAGCTACACCCAGATTCCTCAACCACTGAGGAACTGGTGATGTTACAGGGCAGTTGGAACTGCCGGAACACATCGGAAGATATTATCGCCATGGCAGCAGACTTAGACAAGATGATGGTAGGTAGCCAAGCAGACTGAGAATAAGCCCTACGACCAACTAAAGTGAGCACAAATTTCTGCCTACACGGAAATTGAATCCCAGATCTCTAGATCTAAGGTAGATGATTTCAACCACCAGACCGCAGAGGCGGTTTGTTGTTACTGTGCCAGTGTCTATTTTATTATGTACGAGAATTTCATAAAAATTACGCGTTATTCCTTTTTATCATCTGAAACCTACATGTAACCTAAATCAGTATTTATCCATTATAACATTATTCTTTGCGGGTAAGCCAAATTAGAATACCTTTATGATGCTCAAAATGCCTTCCATTTCAAACAAAAAATGGCAAAACCTAATCCGCGTCCATATTAAATTTATGATAACGCCAGCGGCCGATATCCATTTTCATTCAACCTTTTTCATTTTGCCTTTTGATAAGTACCTTGCTTTTTATGTTATATTTTGGAGTTGGCTAACGACAAGCTGTACTGGTTTTACGAAAGGTTTTTTGAGGACTTTCTACACCAAAATAGTTACTCGTTGTATCTTTACTGCTTCTAAATTTGTGTCTGTTGACTTAAAATAGCTGCTATAATGCTGCGAAAAAAGCAAAGCATATGAGTGGCAATCGTGATAGCCGGAACATTTCGTCTTTGTATTTTACTTCGGCCATTTCATCAGTTGGGTCAAAGAAAATACTGGATAAATACCGCTGTAAAAGAACTATTATCATAATCATTTCAGCCGAAAGACGTGCACTGATGGACAAAGGCCTCCCCTAATGACTTCCATGACGATCGATCCTGCGCTACACGCATCTAGTGGCTACCTGCGACCTTCATCAGATCGTCGGTCTACCTTGTTGGAAGCCTGCTCACGCTGCGTCTACCGGTTCGTGGTTGCCACTGCCGAACCTTCCTGCACTAGCGGCTATCGGGTCTGTGATCGATGCGTACTGCCCATTGCGACTTTTGTTTGGGAATACTTTGAGCTAAGAATGACTGTATCTTCTTTTTACGCTAATCAATGGAATAAAATTAACACTAACGAAGTTCTGGCAAGATAAACGCCAAAAAATCCTTCAGGGCGCTTTCTTAGCTCTTGTGTCAGTGTGAAAATTATAATTACTTATCAAACTTTCATCTCAGGGATTGAGTTTTAGTATGGCACTCCTTTGTTTGAAAACCGTGAAGTATTCCTATAACATGATTGTTATGTAAATTGACAGAAGCCCCTAAAGGAGTGTACAGTCGGCAACATATCCACAATAACCTTTGCTTAGCAAAAACTGCCTTTATTGCGACTGAATAAAATCGGTTCCAAAGTTGGAGTCGACTCTACTATTGGAATAAGTATGAATTGATCATTAACAAACTTCACATCTTCAAGAAACTTAAGAATTGCGTTTAAAAACATTTGTTTTTCATATTCCCCTACTCGGGATTAAATTTTGACTTGTGTGAATTCGCAATAAAGTTTAGCTTATATCAGCAGTTTTCCTCGTAATTACTATTTGCTTAATTTTAGTTTTGGAATAGAGCTCCCCTATTTGCGTTTAATATGTACTTCACGTAGTTCTAGCAAGAATCCTGATAGACATCAAAATGCTGTTTCTGCAATTCTACCGACAGTTCAGTTAAAACTTTATACATAGAGACTTAAAAGATAAAATGGCGTATCTTTAAAAACGTAACGAGATTAGCGTGTCGAGAGTTTCTTAAAAATGTGTCTACTTTTTCACTAGTATCGTGCCAGAAACTTCAGAGAAATATCGGCTGCTGACATAACTTCAACCTTTGCAAAGTATCCTTAAAGATGAATATTGAAAACGCTGCTCGTGCGCTTGTGTGTCATCTTTATCGTATCTATAAAACATAACATATGATATATAATAATAGCTATTGCCCGCGGCTCCACCCGCGTGAATGTCGGTTATTGTTCCAAAACGTTTCCTAATTTTATGCCGCTTCTATCAGTTTAGATTTATGGAAATAATAAGGTAAGATTATTAAATTATTTCTTATAAAAATAACTGTGCGGAAAACTGGTGCTTATGATCCAATAGAAACTTTTACCTCCTTTAATCTAGGCCCACTCAGGCATTCTAGCGTAATTGAGAAGAAACATTTAAACTTTCATGGTGTTACGTCAATGTTATTCTAAGCACTATTACATTTAATCATACTGCCTTAGTTTGTTTCATTAAATAAGCGACCTAACTAAAATGCAACTAAGGATTGTTTTTTAAATAAAGATGTAAATGGTTCCCTAAATGCTGTAATAAGGGCTTATGGTAACCATTACTTTTTATGCCAGCAATAAAAAAAACTTTAGTCTGTTATTACATTAAAACAATATTACTAGGCGTTATAATAGTCCCGCCGTGGAAGGTAGCAGGTGAGATTGTAGTAATATTTGTCGATTATTAAATTAACCAATATTAACTTCGCTGCCTCTTTTTCATTCCAATGCAAGAAGAAAAAGATAGCATCATTTTAAAAGGCGTCGAGATCGATTATAGGTAGCCGATCCTTTACAAACTGCGACATAATTTAGGCGGCATGTTTTTGGGGTGTGTGCAAAAATAGAATATTAGCAATTTCCATTTTAAAAACGGCCAAAGACATCACCTGTCATATTACTATGTCCTTTTTAATGTTTTTGATCCGTTTAAACGCCTGCTTTATTATAATATTCACGAATAAAGAAAGAAAACGATGAAAATATAAATGCTCCAGGCTCCGGCTAGACGCGATTACCACTACGCCACGCCAGCGGAGCACTTGTTATAACCTGCTAATTTCTTCACCGCTTTCTATCCTTCTTCTTTGAAGTTAACACCTCTAGTGTTTTTCATTGTGACATCAGGAGACGCGGGTTCGATTCCCGCCTGGAGCATATATTTTTTCATCCTTTTCTTTATATGCAATTGTCATTTTGTCCTTTTCTGTTCCATTACTTTAAATTTATTTTAAAAGGGTCATTGAACTCATGCTTAGTTTTAGAACTTTATATACTGCAAAGGTGCACATTACACAATGTTCAAAAGGGATATACTTAAATCAAAACAAGAGATTATTTGTTATTTTGAGCTCCTCTGTGCTTAGGAAGGCCCGTTAAGCCATTGGTCCCACCATTCCGCATTGGGCCAGCGTGGTTATGTTATGGACCAAATTCCTGATCTGTTTCTCTCATGTAGAAAGGCATGTGCTTAGCAGTGGCAAGTACTTATAGAATCTTAGACGCAAAGATAGAGATAATGATAATGAAGAGACTATAAGTTAACTAAATGTTCACCAAAAAATTGGACGATAAGCAAAACTTCGATAAGCCATTGATTTGGTCCGCATTTAATCATTTTTGGTGCTTAACATGTTTCTATGGTTGGATAAGTAAGGCTTATATGTATGGTCAGCAGTTAAATACAAGCATTGCAAAAGTAATTAAATAAATTCTGACGTGAATATTCAAAACCCTTTGTGCAGTCTGTCACACACACGTGATAAAACAAATTTATGATCTGGAGTGACAAACAGCGGACCTCTGCTTTAGTCATTTTGCAAATTAAATTCAATAGTGCTGCTTTATTTTAGCACAACAATGCGTAAAGTAATAAAGGCCGAGAATACAATACATTTTATCGGAGAAAGAAAGATAAACAATATTTTAAGCATTCTCGTCTATATTATACGCTCTTTAATAAAAAATGTATAGGTTATTTAGTTTGTAACGGTGTCTCAAAGTTGTTGACGAGTACGTTTACCTCTGACAGATAGTCCAGCTCGGTAGGTCCAACTTCGAGAAAGAGGTAAATCAACGAAACCAACTCGGATGGACAGCGTTAGGAAAATTGTGTAAGATCTTCTTCGTCCAAAATTCCTCAGTGCCTAAAGTCGAAAGTTTTCGACCAGTGTATGTTGCCAGTTGCCAACGTGGTCGCTTACTAAGGGTCTTCTGTGCAAGTTCCTAGTCACCCAACGAGCTATGGAACGAGCTATGTTGGGTATGTTGGGTTCCTCTGCGAGATAGAATCAGAAATGAGGACATCCGTAACAGTACCAAAGTCACTGACATAGCTCACAGGATTAGCAAGTTGAAGTGGCATTGGGCAGGGCACATAACACGCTGAATGGATGGCTGATAGAGTGTTAAGGTCTAACATGGCGATCCAGAGAAACAAAAGTTATTTACTTACCTCTCAATTTTCCTCATTCCAAACTTGACTAGAGCATCCCAGTCGGAGTCTTCACTGCGAGGTTGGGAGCTTAGAGCTGGTGGCTCATGAATTAAAGCTCTGGCCTGAGAGTCCACCTTTACGAGCACTGCGTTTTCTGACAGTCTATAAAAAGTCAAGCAAGTGTTAAAAAAAAGAAAGATTGTGAACGAAAGGAAAAATGTAGAAGTATTCGAATAGATAATTAATTGTAAGGTAATATAAATAGTTAAATACCTAAATATATTTGTTCAAGCAGGATTCCAAGAAGCTTTTTCGAATTGTCAAAAGTTACAGAAAAAAAACCCATGCTCTAACAAATTTTTTTATGTCTATTCTGTAAGAATTTAACTCAGTTTCAAATGTTTAACCTCCGCGACTACTCTTTAGATTTGCTTCACTTATTTAAAATCTAAATAATATCCTTGCAAAGCGTTATGCTATTTGCTCCTGGGGTAAGTTAAGCCACAGATAGCGAGGAGAACTTATCTCCTGCGTGCATTCGCAATGTATTATGCTGTAATTTTGGTGTTAAAGGTGCCGGTTATTCGCCAGGTGTCTTGCTGGTAACTTGTTTGACAAAAGATCATCCCAAAAGATTGCATAGCGAAATTATACTATAATTACTTACTGATATGCTTGCTTATCAAAGAAGTCGTCGAAAGACCTCAAGGCTTGGGCTTTGAAGCAATCAGCTAGGTCTCCATTGATGCACTGTTGTGTGGACTGCTGAAGGTAAGGATCTTGATCTTCGCCTAGACCTATCCAGTCAAGTAAACCTCTGCCTTGAGCTTGAGGCTGGAAATTTAGAAAGATCATAAAATAAATGTACGAAACATCTTCAGTTGTACAGCCTCAAGAGAGATGTTGTTGTGGTAATTTATTGGTGTTTCCATAATAAGTTGAGAATTTCGCTCAGTTTTGATGCTGCTCAATTTTTTGCTTCACGATGATGAGAAATATGGTGAGATGCGGATTTTGTATAAAAAGAAAAAGTAGAAGAATTTTTATCGATGTAGTACTTTTGCATAGGAAAGCGGGCACCTTACCATGTTAACATCGTCATAAAAAATTAAAACAAATGTATGGGAAAAATTCAAAACTTATTTAAAAATTTTACTTATTTATTATGTTATCAAGTGGTAACTCAACTCGCACTATTACATACCTTAGCTTAGTTGTTTAATTATGGGATAGTGTACAAAATTTTATTAAGATCATTGGCATGTTGAATAAATAAAAAAAATTGCTATGCTACCAAGGGTAGGGGTGCTCTTGTTTATACTATATATCAAATACCCTTTATATACATTATTCTTTGTTTACTGACTTTGTAGATTTGAAAATATTTTCAAACCAATATTACTGAAGTATAGGTAACAAAACAAATCTTGCTAAAATTCTTGCCCGTTCTTCTCAAAACAAGACCCGATACATTTACAAACGGGTGGCTTAGAATTGATGTTTAATACGCATGTATACCAATAAGAATATACAGCAAAGAAGAATAAAACTTTTATAATTTACTTAACCTTTTTTTTTACTGGTAAAACTTTGATTTGTATTCTATGACCTATGTATTGTGTCTGTTATAAGGGTATTTTCTCATTTCACATTGACTGAGTTACGTTTTTCAAGAATAATTATTAACTTACAGATCGACCCCTGTCGTCGTGTCCAAAGTTTATGGATCTTCCTTCAGTTTCTTCTTTTGGAGGTTGGTCAGGTAGCCTGATGCCTCCATCCCCTCGTGACTGCAGCGTGAGGGTCGCTATGATTACCATCATCATCCATCTCTTCTGTGGAATCATCTTTGATATGGTCTATAGCCTGAAAGTTGGGAAAATTTTAATTTTTAGAAAAAAGTTCTTTCTTGATAAAACAATGATGCGACTATATTATTTATTCGATCTATAATATTCTTATACAACACCACTTCATAAGTACAAAAACAAAGGGCGGGCCTTATTATTTTATTTGTGTGGTCAAAATATTAAAATATTCTTAAATAACTATGTTATAAGTATTTCTTTTTATCCCTTTGTTTGTTTAAATATTTGTGCCTTATTAATTTATTAACAAGACACAAATATTTAAACGCCAAGTTGTACAGTCCTTAGAGAATATTGAAAATTAATAATTGTATATCAGTAATTAGTGAATATCAAAATTTAATAATTTTAATGCTAGTTTTGTGAAATTAGTGCTGTCATTGTGGTGGAATTCATGCTTTTTATTGTTCAATTGGAGTGAGCTGCGCTTTATATGATTTTATATGTAAAGTTTTAAGTCCACTTTGCATGTCGTGGCAATCTATATTTAAGACTACTTAGCTCATGTACTCTTTAGTTTTAAACTCTATACCGTGTCCGTTTTGTTGATTGTTCTGAATATAAAAAATCAAGCATTGTGGCTCTGCGTAGATATGATATCAGGCTGAGTTGGTCACCCTTTCTTATTAACATTGGTTCTCATTGTTTTCTTGGTCCCTTGTAATTGCCCAAGCTTGAGACCGATTGAACGTCTTTCACGTGTTTCGAACGTGTTCAACAAAATTATTATTTGAATGTTCAGAAGCTAAATGCGCAGATTAGTCTAATTGTAAAAAACTATAAAAATTGTATTTTTGTTAACATTGACCAACTATTAGACAACTACAGATTCCAAAGTAAGACATCTTTACAAAAAAAAATAAGTTTTAAATTAAATATCGAAATTGATTACTTAAAATATAAAAATGACTTTATTAAAAATGTATTAAAAATGAGAAACAGTTTAAAACATAAGACTTGCTATGATGTAAATAATAGTTCAAAAAATAATAAAAGTACCTCACAATTATTTAAAAAGGGTACAATACCATATTATTTCCGCATCGAAACAAAGAACCTTAAAAAAACGCCCCAAAAAGAAGTACATGATTTTTTTCGGTCCCCAAAGAAACCAAAAATAACTTTGTGATTTTTCATCAAAATATTCAAGGCCTACTTTCCAAAAAGGAACTTATTGAAATAACTCTTTCAGATCTTAAACATGACTTGTATCCTGATGTGCTTTGTTTCACTGAAACCTTCATAAAAGGCGGTGAAGAGAAAAATATTAATATTCATAATTATGAACTTGCAGCTCACTACTCAAGAAATAAAAAAAGGGGGGGCACCTGCATATTGGTTAAAAAAGGAACCTCTTACAAAAAAATTAGTATTTTTGATGATTACGCAGCAAATTTTCATCTTGAATGTTGTTCTATAAATATAATGTCACAGAACATTATAATTATTTGCGTATATCGTGCGTCAACAGCTACAAAGAAAAGACACTTTGAGTACTTTTTAGATAAATTGGAACTTATACTTAACAAATATTTATGTAAATACCCTAAACAGAATATAGTTATTGCGGGAGATATAAATATAAACACACTTTTACGAAATAATGTAACCAGTCATCTAAAAGACATTCTCAAGAACTATAATTTAGTACAGCACATAACCGAACCCACTAGAGGTATATCTTGTATTGACCATATTTTTAGTAATGTAAAAGGTGCCGTTGGAAATATACTCCCACTCTGGTTATCTGACCACGATACAGCACAAGTGCTTAGCTTTAAAACAAAGTCAAAACCAACTAAAACTAAAGTAATATATGCCTATAAGAGATGCTACTCTGTTGTGAATATTGAAAAGTTTAAAAGATATTTAGCCAGTTTCTCTTTTTCTGATGTATATAGTGAGAGAGAATCAAACGCTGCGTTTAATAAATTTTATGACTGGTTTTGCTTGCTATACAAACTCTGTTTTCCTGTTAATAAAGTTAAATTAAATGCAAACACAAATCTACGTTGGCTTTCCAAAGGAATTGAAAAGAGTTGTGCTACAAATAGAATTCTAAGGTACAACTATTACAAAAAGGGAACCTATGGTAGCAAAGACAAGTATAAAGTTTTTGCAAAACTATAAAAAAAATGCATATTACAAGCTAAAAAACTGACTAATAATAGATTTGTGCTAAATAGTAAAAATATTTGTAAAGCTACCTGGAAGATAATACAAAATGAACTAGGCACTACTTCACAGTGTAACAATTACATAGATTCAATTGATGTTAAAAACGGTGTTATAAGTAGCCCTACGGAAATCGCTACAGCTTTCAACAATTACTTTATTGAACTAACAAATAAGAATAATACGACTATTTTATATGAAGCCCCCAATGCCCCTCTTAATTATTCCATTTACCTTACCCCCATAGATGAATATTATGTTAGAAAAGTTATTATGGCGTTAAATAATACAAATTCAGAAGGGTATGACGATGTGTGTACAAAAGTTATTAAGGCATGCAAAGAACAAATAAGCACAGTTCTAGCATTTTTAATAAATCTGTCAATGGTCACCGGTACTTTCCCAGATAGTCTTAAACTATCAATAGTTAAGCCGTTGTATAAGAAGGGGAAAAAAACAATATTAGAAAATTACCGACCAATTACATTAGTGCCTGTTTTATCTAAGATTTATGAGAAAGTTATGCATGCAAAACTTATTTCATTCTTTGATAAGTATCATGTATTAAAGTCCAATCAATACGGGTTTCAGAAAAGTAAATCAACTACACACGCCATTTTTGATTTGGTAAACGAGACGCTAACATGCTTAAATGACAAAAAATATGCAACGGCCATCTTTTTCGATATGTCTAAAGCGTTTGACTTTGTATCCCATAGCCAACTTTTAAAAAAGTTGGAACACTGTGGTATTAGAGGTACTGCTTTAAATTGGATTGAGACTTATTTGAGAATTAGGATGCAAACTGTTGAAATCGTAAAATTTGACTCAAACCATCATGTGGCTCAAAAATATAGATCAAAATTCAAAGAAAATAAATTCGGAGTTCCTCAGGGAAGTGTACTGGGTCCTCTTTTATTCCTTGTCTATATTAATAACCTTCCAGATGTTACTGAGCATCGATGCACCCTATTTGCTGATGATATTTCTGTAGTAGTGAAAACGGATAGTAAAATGACGCTAAATGACCATAAAAATGACATTAATAAAACTATGATAACAATAATAAATTGGCTTAAAAATAATAATTTGCTTATTAATATTGACAAAACAAGTATAATTAATTTCAATAATATATCAAATCAGACATTTAATATAGATTACTATGGACAAATACTAAAAACTACAAATATGACAAAATTCTTAGGTATAGAAATTGACGAAAAATTTGACTGGAAAAAACAAGTAGAAAATGTGTGTAATAAAATCAATGGTTTCTCTTTTGCACTCTACAAACTAACGAAAATTGCAACAAGAAGCACAGCTCTTACAGCATACTTTGCTTACGTTGAATCCGTTCTGCGATACGGACTCATCATATGGGGAAATAGCACAGATATTAAAAAGGCATTTATTATTTCTCAAAAAAAATGTGTTAGAGCAATATGTGGTACTGCTCCTGACGAGCCATGCAGGCCATTATTTAAGCAATTAGGTATTTTACCACTTCCCTGCCTTTACATCTTAGAAGTGGCCAAATTTGTAAAGCAAAATATGCATAAGTTTAGACAAGCTAAAGATGTTTACATACGAAATACTAGACATTGCAATAGATTGGTCTCTGTTATCATTCCTAAAAGTAAGCGATTTAATAAGAATTGTTATTGGATGTGTATATTGATATATAATAAAATACCTGAGAATTTTAAAGACTTACCCTTTAATAGATTTAAAAGCGCTTTATATAGCTGGCTAAAGGAAAATGCTTTTTATACAGTTCAGGAATTTTTTAATTACAAATAGATAGTTAAGTATTATTTGTGTTAATTTTGATTTTTGTATGTAATTATTAATGAATGAAATTAATTTAATATAATATTATGAAATGAATAATAATTTAATGACAATGAATTTTGACATAGGTAGGAATATATTTGCATGCTAATATAAGTGGCTGAATAAGCAGAAGTTAATATTATAATGACCATCTCCAGTGTACCTTATTCAATGGCAAATAAATATTTTCTTTCTTTCTTTTCTTTCTTTCTTTCTTTTCTTTCTTTACCAGCCCGCTGATGTGTCCTGACCAATAGAGTCTCTATTGTGTCCGGTTTATGGGTACTTCGCATATTAATTTTCACATATCAGGTACAATATATTTTCTATTGAGTATGGCCACTGGCGGGCTGGCAAGGGACGAAACGTTATTATATAGAACATATTTTGTTTGCTAGCGATGTTTTTTCTCGTAAAGTTAAGAAAAATAACAAAAAGATTACATATTATTACTTTTTCGCCAACATGAAGCTTACTTTTTCGTCAGAGTTTATTAGTTACTTAGTTACTTTGGGCATTCGACAACTTGCTTGTTATGTTACTTTAATGACTCTTTCAGGATTTTATTGCTAATAGATTAAGTAATAAACTACTTATGTAGTATTTCACTGTCCTTCATTGACATTAATTTATTTTAAAATATTGCTATATAAACAAGTGAGCATTAAAAAAAATGGGTGGGCAACTTCAGAACAATTCTATGAAATAATGCAGCCAATGTTTATTCAAATTTTATCCAAATGTAACGAAATTTTTAAATGAATTAGATGTTTTTGAAAGTGGCAAACCATTTCTATGAACTTATATAGCCCATGTTTAAAATTAGTGTCGTATTGACCGCACCATTGTTCACGGAGTCGGGCAATGTTTACGCATCGTAACAAACTTCTTATGAATATTAGAGAATAATCACAAAATAAAAATTTATTACTAATTACTCATCAACAAATTAAACACTTTAATTAAAAGTTTAAAGTTTAACGTACACAGTTACTATAGAATAGCTGATTATTTTATCATACATAATCGATTCTTAATTTTTGATTTTAACATTATTATAAATGTTTAAAAAATTACTTAGTAATTAAAATAATATAAAACTAGAAGAAAGAAGAAAAAATTTTTTCTAGTTTATTATTTTATTTTAATTACTAAGTAATTTTTCAAACATTTATAAGCATGTTAAAATCAAAAATTAAGAATATTTGAAAGCACTGCCCCAACTTAACCGAATCGTAGGTATTTGTAAAAATACTGGTTTCGGATGTTAAATTAGAACATTTCGACATTGTAGTGTGGAAGTTAGCTCATAAACGTAAATCAGATAGACTAGAAGAATTTCACAGGGATATCCCAAGTCCTGGGTGGCTCAGTGCTTAGAGCAGTCGCCCGGATTGAGAAATATCGCGGGTTCGATTCCCGCCTCAGGACGTGAAATTTTTCTAGTTTTATATTATTTTAATTAATAAATAGTCGAAATTATATCGTAATTAATAAAAATAATGCTAGATAAAAATATTTTAAAATCAATTATATTGAAATGACTATATATGTCATTAATATCGATTATGACACAAAAGCGTGTAAATGAATTGGTCGAACTCGATGCATTGAAAATAGCACGTTATGCTATAAATAATTTATAAATATAATTACAAACGTTGAAAAGCTAGAATAGTCGTTGTGCTGCCTTTTTTCGTCGGCTAATAATTTAATTTTCGCTAAAGCTATTTTATATAAGTCAATTTTGTGTGTTTAATCAACTTTTATTTCGTACTCTTTGTTTTGCATAAATACTTACGTTTTCTGTTGCAGACTATTAAGGCTGATAGCATATTAGTACCTACGACCTACTTAAGAGCCTGAAGCTCAAAGATATGACTGACAACCTCAGTTTCGTCTCTCGTAACATTTCAACAATAATATCCTCACTAACTATTTGTAACTCGTTCTTTTGTTAAGAGGGCGCGTGTAGTACGTGATTCGGATTTATTATCATCATTTCTCAGGGATTCAAGAAACATTATACACAAACATTGCTTTTCGGTTACTATTATTATTACTGTAAGCTGAATAGTGTTTCAGAACCGTGTTCCGTGTAATAAGATTTATGTTTTACGGGAGTTACATTTAACTCTACTATTGCTGTTGCGAAACGTAAATTTGAATTCGGGACAAGTTATTAGTCACTAGTGACCAACTTTTGAGGTTTATGTGGATTTAGGATCGTAAAATATTTTGTTAACTATGTGTGGACAGGACTAAGGTAAGTAAATTACTAATGATGAAATTATGACGTAATACCACAAGCTACTGAATACATATTATTAGACAAATTAGTATTCTTCTATTAGTCCAGACTTGAAGCTAAGTTGAGATTTCCTAGAACCACAAATTGGTCACTAGATTACTTTATCATCATCAGACCCAAATAGTTCACAACTGGACATGGCCTCTCAATTTTTAAACCGCTTACATTAAAAAAAATATTTAACCAAATTAATTTGGTTACATTTGTAATAAATGAAATTTGCGAGGTGTAATTATATTAATTACAGTTTATTTGGTTTAATAAAATGTTGCAGCTATCGGCAACTTATTGTTGGCTAGGTAGGTGTTACCATATGTTATGTTGTCCCCTTTTTGAGCTACAGGTGAGCTCGCAACTGTCGAAACAGATTCGAATTTTGGAAATTCTATACCTGTCACTTTTTATCACGATGCGTCAAAGCGAGACGCCATCTGACTTTTCGAATCAAATCCGTGATCCGACAGTTTCTGAATAAGGGGGCTGGTTTGGAGATTCATAATCGCCACGCTTGCTTAACGATTGCAGTGGGAGTAGGATTTATTTATAGTTCTTATATACAACTAGATAATAAGCAAGCTGACGGCTCTTCTGGTGGTGGGTGGCAACCGTCATCTATAGGCACCTTAAATACCAGAAAAAATTCGCTTATTGATATTGTAGGTGCATTGTCATCCTGAGGCCTAAGATGAAATAAATTCCATGCTAAGTTTACTACACTAGTTACTGTACGGATTTTGGTTTCCATATTTAATATAGTTTGGTATTTTCGTAAATAATAAATAACAATAAATTTAACACAAATCATTATTAAGATTTTAGTCACCACTAAAGTAACACGACGTGTGGTCATTTCCGCTTAGTTTTCAGTAACAAATTCCATTAGAAACTAAAAAGTTTTTGTTAAGAATTTCATTTCACAAAGTAGAAAAATTTAGTGAATACTGTCAGGAATAACATTACATGCTTCTGAGTTTTCACTTTTCTTTGCTCTAGTTCATACATACCTATATATGTAGCGGAGAAAATTTGTAAGAGTAAGTAATGATAGCAGCAAAGCAAAACTATAAAACTATTCGAAATTTTCTTATTTCAAACATTTTAAGCAAAGTTTTTTATTAAAAGAAAAAGACCGAGAAACAAATGTTAGAATGAAACATCTTTGTTTATTAGACCTAATATTGATTCTTCTTGTGTTTTACTTGAAAAAGAATTTTCCCACAGCAAATTTATTTTCCATACCTCGATATGTGTTTCCTTATCAACAGAAAGTGATTTTACATAACTAAAACTATTTTTGAGCACTGTTATATAGAGTGATTAATTTATATAAGTATTATGTTAATGTATAGTAATAGCTGTTATAAATTCACCTTAAAAGAACCAAAAGTAACAAGCAAAGTAAGTATCTTGTTACAATCGTGAAACAAGTCGCATAATATAGTTAACATGTTGAAAGTTACCACTTTCAAACATAACGAATCAAAACCAACTTAACCAAGTAACATTTTAAATTATAGCCTGTAAATAATTCACCGCGTAGATTATTATTAAAAATGTTCATAATTTTATAACATTGAAAATAAAGACACTCACATGTCAAACACGCGAAAATACCAAAAGAAAAAAATCACTCGTACAGTAAAATCAACATGGCGGATGTGCGTGCGAGCGAGACGCACGACTCGCGTAGACTGCGCGTGAGTTGGTGCACGTCGATAACGGTCGCGCTTACGATTTTCGCTATATTGGGTTCGCGAACGCGATCTAAAGTCGATTACTTACGATAATTATCAATAAGGTTTAATACCACTTTCAAATATACGAATAACGACAAAAAAACTTTCTTATTTGTTTTGTCAGGATAACTGTAGGTACGTGAGTAAGTAAGTCAGCATCCTGGGGACTTGCCTCGCGTGTTGTCAATATTATCCGTTCCTCATGAATTTTACAGGAAAGAAAACGCGTGAATGTCCATGTCACTAGGTGGTAGGCCCGTATGTAGAGTCGTCTGGGAAGGTACCACCGCCTTTCTTCTTTCAGCCGTGAAAAAGTCCGCTGTGTTTCGGATTGAAGGGAAAGGTAGCTTGTGTAATTACTGAGCATAAACAGCATTTCATCTTAGGCCTCAGGATGACGACGCACCTGTAATATCAAATGAGATTTTCCGTGTGCTTTTTGCAGATGTCTATAGGCGGCCGTAATCATTTACTTACCCTCAGGTGGGCCGTCAGCTTGTATGTCATCTAGTTGTATAAAAAAAATCGCTGACATCTACTGGCTTTTTTTAGTTACTTAGCTCGATTGCCATCCTTGTACACAAAACTTTTAAAAGTACCTACCTAACAAATCACTTTGCAGTAACATCCTATATATCCTACATACTACTACCTACATGAAAGAAACACATGAGGTGCTCGGCCCATAGCACCACCACGCTGGCCCAATGCGGGTTGGTGGGTTAACGGGGTTGCAGTAACAGTCGGGACCAATGGCTTAAAAATTTTTGATTGACGCACCCGTTCTTAAAAATGTTTAATCTCCGGCTCTTTCTTTGCAGAAAGCCTATCTGTAGGTATGATGACCCAGTATCAACCATGGCGAAAGCTGCTTTGATTTCTTATGGAAACCAGAGCCCTCAAATCACCACGCCACCGAGCTCCTCGTCCATCACTTTAAATTAGCGGATTTAAATAATATTCTAATTCAAACGAAGAACGAAATTAGCAGTAAGGCTTTAATTCATTTAAAATTTAACCTTAAATTTTCTATCTCAATCAGGACAGTCTGCTCTATACTGCTCACGTACATTTTAGTTCGACCTAAATGAACGATAATACGTGCCGGCTCCTCAGCGTTCGGAGGGAAATAATATTACATAGTTATTTTATTAAGTTATGACAAGTAAAAAGTTTAAATTATAGCCTGAAGTCTCTTTGTAATATAAGTCTCTAAGACTGTGGTGGCATAGTAGTCTTTTTAGCACTCAAATATTGAGTGTCCATCTGGGTTATTCTATAAACTCCTGCAATATATATAAATGCCTGTGTTGTGAAGCTATATATTAATAATTAACTAGTTACTGTTTAACAACTATTTTCCTTTTTCTACGTCCCGTAAGCATAATTAAACATGTTGTGTACACTAAAATAGGATAACTGTCTAGCTTAAGTCTTTGTATTTATTACACCTATAACCATGTAATGACAATTATCTGTAAGTGTACCTATCTAAAATAAATAAAATAAATAAGTAAATAAATAACAAGGAAAACATCACTTGGTTTTGCAGGTGCGTTATCCTTATCATCCTGAGCCCTAAGATGAAATGCCTTCCATGCCCAGTAATAATAACATTGCCTACCTTTTCTTTATATGCGAAACACAGCAAACTTTGTATGCTTCTGGGAATAGTCTATCGACTCGAACTAAAAAATCGGCCAAGTGCAAGTCGGAATCGCGCACGAAGGGTTCTGTACCATTATCTATTGACTGGCGTCTACCGGTTGCCATTAACAATATCAAGCAAAAACATCACGTTTCTTGTATAGGAGCCCCCTTAAATATTTATTTAATTGTGTTTATTAGTATTTTCTGTTATAGCAGCAACAGCATTATATCATCTGTAAAAATTTAAACTGTCTGACTATTACGGTTCATGAGATACAGCCTGGTGACAGACGGACGGACGGATAGCGGAGTCTTAGCAATAGGGTCTCGTTTTACGCTTTGGGTACGAAGCCCTAAAACACCTTTCAATCATACGAGTTTTTTTTAATTGTTACTGTTTAAAAGAGGATTTAATTAAATTTTTCTGCGATTTAACCCATTCAATCCTCGTATTAGCTGGCTGCGGTCCGTTTTATAACGGGACGCCAATTGGCGTGAGCCGCACCTCGTTTGTATGGAAAATAAACGCCGATACGCATTACCACACCGAGTAATGGATTTCAAAATTTTAATGCCCAATTCACAAGTAAACACTAAAAGTACGCATTATGTCAAAAAATATTATTTTAGTTGGTGTTATGAAAGTTTGCACAAAATGTAACTTTTTGTTGATTCCTAACCTAAAATTTCGATCATGTATATCTCTGAAAATGTGAAATTACTTTGGTTTTTGGGCGATAGATAGGACTATTTACCCCCCGAATTCATCATAGTTTCCTGTCATTTCCTGAAACTCCGATAGGGCTGTTGTACTGACAAATGACATACATTGAAAGCATTCTTTTTATCATTTTATTTGGCAAAGTTATTGCTCATAATTATGTTCAACGATGATCGGCGTAGCGTATGTCGCATCTGGATGTAAAATGAAAATACATGCCGCATCTGGTTGTGAAATAGTAGTACGCCTATCGGCGTTTGCAGCAACGAATTAGTTAAGTCATGAATTTCCAAGGCAAAAACTACAAGGGTGATAGTTAGCACTACCGAATTTTTTAGTATATCAGTTTCTGGTTGAAACACTACCGCTTTACTGCTGATTAATTCAAATCGTTTCAAAGACACAATATGAGAACCATCGACGACACCGAACTCACAAGCAGGCGAGTTGCTTAGTCTTATGCGTGCTTTACGTTCTACCGCTTATTTAGTAGGATGTGTTCTGAGGTATTGTTTTCAAATGATGCCCATGAATTTCCACCATCACGTACGTAATAGAGGCCTTTTTCGCAGTGCAATTGTTACACTTGATGTGCTGTCGTCTGTACATTTTCATTGGTGTGCAGAGTGCGGACCAGCTCCAACAGCGTCCTGGCGATGATAGCCGAGAGACTGGACTGCCCCTATTCAGCACTGTTGTAGTAAACATGTCCCTTGTGGTGCCCGGTATGGTGACAGTCGACTTATAAGTGTTTATTAATTGTGATTTGTATGTCGTTTTGATTTAAGTTCTTAGTTTTATATTGACATTTTATTTTATTGTTCTTGATATCGATTTGGATTTTTAAAATTCTAATCTAATTGCATTATTAAAATATTTATGTGTTAATTTTATTATTTTAATTCAAATGTGTATATTTTCCTCATATGAGATATTGCACTATGTAACCTGATTTATATAAATAAATAAAAAGGAGGATTAATCTTAGTATGAAGCCTTGCCCCACCTAAAAACTGACACGTCCAAAAGTAATTTAGGGCGCAATTAGATATTATTAGGGGCACAAATTGTCATCCTCCTTTCCTATCGAAATTTTTTAATTTGCAAAATTAGCTTCAAAGTAAATCAACAATATAGGTTAGTGTCTTTTCTGTTATGTCACCTCCACAGTGGTTCAGATCTCTGCGTAGACATAATATTGTACAGTCGACGGCACATCAAGCGTAACAGTTTGACCTTGAGACCGCCCTTACTGCGTTCGTAATAGAGGCGCCTTTCGTAGTCCAACTGTTACACTTAATGTGCTGTTGTCTGTACTTTAAGCCAATAAGGACATGGTTCACTTTCTCTTCCCATTGTTTCGTCCAAGCACGTCTAATGTACTTTTTGACCGACTTCTATCTGTGGCGTTGATATACTTATGTCAGTCACATATACGAAGATGTAGGGCATGATAGAGAACTTCATTGAGTGTAAATGGCATTACAAAATAATGTAATTCAATAGGAAATCGCATGAAAAAATATACAATATTTACTGCATTTAAGTATAAGATTATACGAAAAAATTAAAGCAAAAAAAATGTTGACCTGAAAACTTTATTAAATTAATATTATAATAATTGAATCACTATTTATCGTTTTTTTTTTGTGAATAGTCTATGGAATATTTACAGCCTAACTATTAACAATGTATTAAACCCTATTTATTACTCAGTGTTTTGTCTCTTTTATACGAATTCTAAATGCCAGTTATACAAGACTAATACGATGGTTATTGAATAGGCCCTTTATATTTTTAATGCAAATAAATCGACATTTGTAGTTTTTTTTTGCTATTTACTTACGACTTCTTTTTGTAAATAAGGTTAATTTTTAAATCCACTTACCTAATTTAAGCCAATGCACTTAGTGAACGTTCAATGCACTACACACTGAAAACTATTATGAACCGAAAGACGGTCAACAAGCTTATATAATAACAACATAAGAATTGCACAAACTTCTTGGATCCGTATTGTATCAACCGTACCTTACAAGCCGGCTTCAAACGACTAGAAACTCTAACAACTCGAATTTAAAACTTATTTTCTCTTAAACTGTGGAGCGACTTCACAACGAATGGCGTTAGTGGCTTTAAGAAGAAAGTTTTAAGCCAAAGTGAGCTTTAATAAGACGGAATATGAGTAAGTTTTAAGTGCTGTTGACGACGGTAAGTTTGGGCTTCAATGAATTTAACGCAACTTGGGGTATCCCAGCTGATGTTCGTAAAGCTAAGTTGTATGGAATCGGACTCAACAAACTAGGAGCTGCTTTTAATCAATTCTTTTACATATAACTTAAATTTATTTATATAGAAATATATTTATAGGTTGTTTAAATATCTTAATAATTGAGATTTAAGTTACTTCTATTGATGTTTTTTACCTCACTTAGTGATGCCTGCATTTCTCCAGGATGTCTCACACATTTATGGGTTTTGCTGGAAGAGATCCTTATAGACATGAGTCCACCTTTGCTAACTTACGTTACATTCATTATATTTTGTAATTTAATTAAAGTATACTAATAAAGATTAAAATTTTGAGTTAAATAATACTAGATTTGAATTTTAAAGATCTCTTTAAAATACCTAAAATATTGAAGTAAAAAACATGCGTAAGTAATAAATAAGTAATTTAATGGCAAGAATACGTTTAAAGTTTATGTAAAACCTACTTAAACTTTAAACATCGATCAGTTTTTTTCGGTCACCAATCATCCGTTATCATAGAAACAAGTTACTTAAGTTCTTTGAGCGGGGATGTTAAGGTGAACGCGAAAAACCGTAAACAAGCGCGAGTTAAATGCGTTAAGGTGGTTTTATTTCAAACTAGCTTAGCCCTGCGGCGCCGCACGCGTTGGAAATCGGTTATCGCTCCAAAAAGAATCTTATGTTTATCCCAGGGTATAAAACTATCTCCATACCAAATTTCATCTAAATCGGTTCAGTGGTTTAGGCGTGAAAGCATAACAAAACAAACTCACTTTAATATATTTAACGAATATATATAATTTTAATGTTTAAAAACAAGTTCTCGAGCTCAGCATCGGATTAAAAACAGAAACAGCCGCCTCCGTATATCTTACCTCGGTTACACGGTTAGATCCTGGTAGGTTTCATAATTCAGTTCGTGGAGGCTATGACGAGGAATACCCTGGACCTTGGATGTCGAAATGGTTTAATCGAAAAAAATGAAGGAAAGACTTAGCGAAAATAGAATTAGCGAATTACCACTTGCATTTTTGAATACTAAAATACGCGTGTCATTGTGGGTTAATTGAATCTGTATTAATTATTGTTAGTATGCTAGTATACGCTCGCTGCGTGGATGTCGGTTACGACAAAAGGGAGTCCATGCCCATTCTCTGAATGTAATCTATCTACATACCAAATACCAATTTTCATCTATATTAGGTAGGCCCGGTGGTAGGCCCGTATGCAGGATCGCCTGAGTAGGTACCACCGCCTTTTTTATTTCAGCCGTGAAACAGTTCGCTGTGTTTCGGATTGAAGGGAAAGGTAGCCAGTTTAATTACTGGGCATGGACGGCATTTCATCTTAGGCCTCAGGATGACAACGTTATGCAATATCACGTGACTTTTCCTTGTTATTGCAGGTGTCTATAGGCGGCGGTAACCGCTTACCGCCAGGTGGGCCGTCAGCTTGTTTGTCATCAAGTCGTATAAAAAAATCAGTGGATTAGGAGTCAAAACGTAGCGACAGTGTTATTTACGCATTTGTATTCTGGAATGGATTTTTATGCTTAGGTCAAACTTTTATTTATCAGCACTGAATCCCTGATAGGAACAGATCATGGACCAAGGCAATACCGTTGAGTATCTGGTCTATTTGTCCTGATGCTTTACCGGTCGTCATGGAAATCATTAGTGAAGACCCTTGTATCCTTGTACCCCTGATGCTGATTGCTGATTGAATGCTGATTGAGCTTCTCATTTGTCTTGGTCCCACGCAATATTTACAGTGATCACTATTAAATTGTAAAGTTGCGTAAAAGTTCCGGAAGTATATGTTCATTCAATCCTATTTGTGTCTGTATTGTGTGGCTTGATAGATCGGTTCCTGACTCGTATTATGAAAGCAATAAGGATTATATTTGAGTTGATACTGAACGATAAATAAAGATGCAACACACCTATTCAACATCTCTTCTTTGTAGGTTTGAGTCTCTTGTTATATAAAGACTCGTTATTATAGCATTGTGTTCAGATCCTTTGATTTTCACGAGGTCGGTAATACAAACCCAAGGGGATTCTAAAGCTCACCAGCAAGCATCCTTTTTTGTGAGCGGCTATGAAAACTCGAAAAAGAATTAAAGAGATTTTATTTCTTTATTTTAAGGGGTAGCTCTGGGCCTTCATCTGACCTGATGGTATGTTGTAATAAGGCCTCAGATAGAAACGAGATAAACCTGAATTCCTCAACCACAGAAGGTCATAATTAGTTTATGTATCCTATATTGTATAGGTATATAACTATCATATTGTATTTTATAATTATATAATATGTATTATTTGTATTGAATTGTGTAGTAGATATATTTTATGTATTGTATGTAACAAATGTTATATTTATCATTAGGTACACACGATATACTCATCTCGCAGCACATCTCCTATGGTAGGTGGGTTGGAAGAGATTTCTTTTAGAAATAAGCCACACCTTTTGTACATTTTTGTTTTGTTTTTTGTTATTGTTTCTATATGTACAGTAAATTATTAAATAAATAAAGCAGTATGCTTAGATTGTTTAAGAGGCCTTTTCCGCGATATTTTTTTCTAGGTTAAAGCATGGACCAAAAAAGGAAGCATCATTTTTTACTAGGTGGTAGACCCATATGTAGGGTCGCCTGGGTAGGTACCACCGCCTTTCTTATTTCAGCCGTGAAACAGTTCGCTGTGTTTCGGATTGAAGGGAAAGGTAGCCAGTGTAATTACTGGGCATGGACGGCATTTCATCTTAGGCCTCAGGATGACAACGCACCTGCAATATCAAGTGCTTTTCCTTGTTATTGCAGGTGTCTATAGGCGGCGGTAACCGCTTACCACCAAGTGGGCCGTCAGCTTGTTTGTCATCTAGTTGTATAAAAAAAAAAAAAACATTATAGCTTGTGTTGTGGATACTAGATAACGGAGAAATAATGATATAAAAAGGAAAAGATATTATAAATATACTAAATATCCGTGACCCGTAAACAAATGATCGAACTCATCAAACAAACATTTGCATTTACCGGTGTTCGAACCCGGGACCTCTTACCGAGTAGCCTATATAGTGTATAGCAAGGGACACTGAGAACTAGGTCAGCGGGTTGTCGTACTTCTGTACATTACGTAGAGTTTAAGATTATAAGTAAGTATTTCTCTGATACTCTTTTAGTATTTAAGGCACGCTCTATCTAAAATTTAGGATTGTTTCCTCAAACCGCTTCCCGTAATAGAGGAACCGGCTATTTTACCTCCAACTGCCCAAACACAACCGTGGCCCTAATTCTGGAGAACACATGCTAAGTCGAAAATTAAGTTCAGTGCATCTCTTTGTCTCAAAATAATTACGAAAAGGATGGCAGTAATATAATTTGACATTTAGAAACGTGCGTTCAATTTTTGACCTTAAGGTCTAAAGTTGTCTATGGTTTCTTTGAAATCTATCTAAATTTAAGTGACAGCTCTAACAGATTCTATTACAAATTGCGAGAAAGAGATAAACTGTACTTAAATTTAGAATTAAAGTGTATCTTCAGAATTAGGCCGAGTGTAATTACACCCTTTTTAATGTAACAAAACTGGTGTATCTCTTTTTCTTTGTGCAACTTAATTTTGGTTTTGTTAAGTATAGGAATCACTTTTTAAGTTACAGATAGTCGGAAGGTCAGTTCCATCAGTTTGAAAGTCATTCGCCTTCACAAACATCAGTACATGGTATAGTCTATTTACCTTTTGGCCGTAAGGATATTATAGACTCTACATCCTTACGACCCAAAAGTATATTTCTCGCCGAACTACATGCTAGCCACATGTTCGCAATTTGCCGGTAATTTGTATCAACTAATTGTAAATCAATATTGGTTCTTTTGAGATTATTATTACCCTAACAATAATAAAAAAAAAAACAATATTGACTTACTAGATGGTAAGCCCGTATGTAGGGTCGTCTGGGAGGTATTACCGCCTTTCTTATGTGTCATCTAGTTGTATAAAAAAAAATCTTAAGTCAGTATCTTAATCACCAAGTCCATGTCTGTCATCTCTGGTGACAGTCAACAGAGCCAGATGCTTGTTGCCAGAAATTTAGAATCGCTAATTCTACGCTTTGTGAATTGCTATTGTCTTTCACGCTTTCGAATACTGAATTTCGTGCTGACGAATATTTTAGAATTATTTAAAATAATGTTTACATGTTACATGTTTATTTTTTTGGTTCAACTCTATGTAACCTACACTAGACAAAGAATATTTATGCCTCTACCAAGAGTAAATCGTTTTGCCGCGGGAAAACCACTTTTGAACTCTTATACAATGATTTAAATAAAAAAACAAACCGCGGGTCGCTCCGTTCCCTACAATATGGTTAAGCGGAGCGATGGCTGGCACATGCGTCATACTTGTGAACAGGTGCCACTAGTGGAAATGGTCATCTCTAAGCTTCCTTGATTTTGTAATAATTTACCTACATATTCATCAATAGTATCATTTTTGAGGGATTTTTGAGGTATATGGCAATATAGGTTATTATGTATAAAACAATACAATTATTATTGTAATGACGTGGTCAGACAAGTGTTTAAAATTAATGAAAGATGTTTAGCTTTATTAGGTCTTTGTATATTAATTGACCTTTGTGTATTGTAATACTTATTGTGATGGTGCATTGTCGGACAGCCTTTAAATACAGTACATATTCTTGTCATTAGGTACTTATTGGTACGTTAATATACCTTTTTTTACTCTGTGCGACACTGCGCTGCTAAATACTATTACTGTGTAATTAAACATTGTAACTTAATAATTGAAAAGAGTGACTACACGAGTTTGTTGCCGGAATCTTCTCGGTAGTTCAACTTTTGGAACCGGTGTAAATTCAGACAGACTGACAGACAGACTGACTGACGGACAGACAAACAGACTGACTGACGGACAGACGGACCGACAGACAGACCGATAGACAGACTGACATTATAACATTCTTAGCTTACGTAGATCCAGATAAGACAGAGAGACAAACATTATGAAATTGTTAGTTAGTTAATATTATTTTTATGTGATAGACATAAGGGTTTTTTGTTGACGATTCGAAAGTGCTTCTTGGGGGACCTAATTGAATAAAGATATTTTCATTTTCATTTTCAAACCAAAAAAACATCATTGAGGAGCTCGGTGGCGTATTTGTTTGAGCGCTCTGGTTTCGATACGAAAACAAAGCAACTTTCGCCATGGTCGACCCTGGGATGGGTCTATCAAAGATTGTTATCTTGAGCTCCTCCGTGCTTCGGAAGGCACGTGAAGCCGTTGGTCCCGGTTGTTCCTGCAACCGCTTTAACCTACCAACCCACATTGGGCCAGCGTGGTCGTGTTATGGCTCAAACTCCTCATGTGTTTCTTCCATGAAGGAAGGTCGATGCCTAGCAGTGGGACTTATATAAGCTGGTGATGATGACGATGACATGTTCATTTTTTTGTTCTACTCTTTAAGACCTACACTAGACAAAGAATATTTATGACTCTACCAAGAGTTAATCGTTTTGCGGCGGGAAAACCACTTTTGAACTCTTTATTTCAATAGAGAAGATGGTTGGGGTTTACCACCAGCTTGAGATCCCGTCATGCGAAAATAATAGAGTCCCAAGCCCGTCCTCACACTGTCCAAAAAACTGACACCGTGAGCTCCGTATGCGTAATTCGCACTGCTCAAAATATAATACAAAGTGTCGGTAGTTACTTAAAACTTATCAAAGACATTTGACATCTTCAGTCTTCCCGTGACCACGATCGCTGTTAAGTAATCGAAACGTCGCGTCGGGTGTATGATAATACATCTAGTAAAACGTTAGTTAAATCCGATAAATTGGTTTTATTTCACAATGATTTAAGGCAGTAAATATCATATTATGAAGTCCATAACGATTACCAGTGGAGTTTCATTATTAGTGGAACTAACAAGTGAAGTATTTACTTCTATTTTCGTAGGGTCATGTACACATATCCAAACTGGTCACATCACTTGTTTACTGAGCTTTAAGCTAGAGTTCCTGGATTCGTTACGGGAAGTAAATTTCATATTCATTAAGGCTTTACTATCAATATATTTTTCATAATAATTTATGGTTTATTTAGGTTTAATAAAAATTTATTTAGGTTTTAGAATGGAAAAGAACACTCTACTTTGCTTTGTTTTAACACTCACCTAAACCAACAACGTAGGAAATCACATGAGTAAGTTTTTAGATTTAGATGAGAAAAACTTCGTTTACATATTTAGACCATCGCAACTTTATTACAGTCGTAAGTCTATTTTATTTTCCTAGACAGAAGCTGCGAAATCTATTTTAAAGTGCAATTCGTCGCTACCAGCTACATCACAAACATCCCTAGGGAAATTTTCCCCTCCACGATACGTGGATAGCATCCGGAGCGTAACACTTATAACCTTACCTCTTTTTAATGGACTCACGATAAGAGTAAAAGTTTAATTGATTGTATTCTAACGGGTTAATACCCTTATCGGCTATTAATGCTTAGAGACATACTTTGCTTGTTATTTCACAGAGATCGGCAGCGGTAGCATTGTGCTACTCAATTTTGACAAAAATATCTTCCAAAGATCAAAGTCAAAAAACAGTACTTAGTATTCCTATGGCGAGTAATGTCTGCTCAACTAGACGTCCCCACCCTACCTTTTCACGCCTTGTTTGAAGAAACTTGTAAAATAGGAAGACGAAAGGACGCGCTGGCAGAGTTCCATTCTTTGGAAGTAAGAGAACCTTGTCATTAAATTTCTTTTATGCACAAAGTAGAGGTGAAGATAGTGTATGGATGATTCCCGCGTCAGCACCTGTGCTCCTGTGAAGGAGAGAGGAAGGTGGAATAAGGTTATTATAAAACATTTGGAAGGTACAATCTCCATGGTATAAGCAATAAAAGCAATGCGTCACATAGAGAATAATATTCATACACTCACACTTATTATCTAGCACAAAGTAAGCATCATTAAGAGCTTGTGTTATGGATAGTAGATAACGGAGAAATGAAATGATAATAATATGTCACATTATCATCAGCCTATATACGTCCCACTGCTGGGCACAGGCCTTCCTACATGATAGAAACACATGAGGAGCTTGGGCCATAACACCACTACGCTGGCCCAATGCGGGTTGGTGGGTATACTTGGTTGGTGGGTAATGTATACTTACTATAAATATTAGAAATATACTAAATAAACGCATAAGCATCATACAAACATTTGCTCCTACCGGAATTCGGACCTCTTGACGGAATAGCCTGTATAGCAAGGGGCACAGACCACTCAGCCAGCCAGCCGTCAATATTACCCGCTTGCCGCAAAGCAGACCATTGCTAGTTTGCTTATTCTGTGTCTTAGTTTAATCATTGCTAGTTACATACAACAAACACGGTTCCGATATCATTTGTTAGAATACGTCACACTTGATTAAATGCATAAAAAATCAGTCACTAACCTAAAGAAGAACAAGTTCCAAGTGCAATGACCTCTGAATCATCTGGCCGAGATGACGTGTAGAGCATTATTCGCAATACTGACCGAAAAACACACTAAGTCTTGCATAATACCACCACTGATTTAAATGTCAACTTGCTATCCAATACTAGCTCTTGTCGCAGCGACATACAGTATACAGTTTGACGCGGGTAAATAATAAGCTGGGGCAACTTTCTAGTAAGAAAGAAGGGATAGTCTTAAGCCGGATGTCTGCCTCGGCTGTAGTATGACTAACGTAGTTTGATCTTTGCTTTTAACAGGTGTACAAATACAAAGGAAGACGAATAGCCTGTCTCCAAAATAAGAGATCACCTTGCTTTCTTAATGAGTACAAGGCATTAAGCTAATTTAAGAGCTAATTACTGAGATGTTTACGTTAAGAAGAGGATGTAACACTTTTTTTCAAACTTGTAGTAGATAAATAGATAGTTTATACAAAACTACGGGCCTACTAGGTGGTAGGCCCGTAGTTTTGTATAAACTATCTATAGGGTCGTCTGGGTAGGTACCACCGCCTTTCTTATTTCAGCCGTGAAACAGTTCGCTGTGTTTCGGATTGAAGGGAAAGGTAGCCAGTGTAATTACTGGGCATGGACGGCATTTCATCTTAGGCCCCAGGATGACAACGTACCTTTAATATCAAGTGATTTTTCCTTGTTATTGCAGGTGCCTATAAGCGGCGGTTACCGCTTTCCATCGGGTGGGCTGTCAGCTTGTTTGTCATCTAGTTGTATATATATAAAAAAAAACTTCTATAATAACTTCAGCTTCAACTGACTAGACTAGACTAGACTTCATGAGTCTTTGGAAATGATGTAAGCAGTTTTTGTTAAAAAAAATGAAAATTGTGAGATGGATATCTTTTCAATTCTCTTTATGGTTAGATAACAAAGTTAGGTATATTTTAATCGAATAAAACTTCGTTCGTTAAGATTAAGGCTCTCTAAGGTATTATAACATTCCAAGTCTAATTGAGCATTCTTTTAGATCTTTTAGATTTCTTTTAGGCAAAGATAGAGAAGAAAGAATAAATACTTTAAAACTTAGTTATTGTGCAAAAACTTAAAAATAGCCATTATAAGTGTAATAATTCTAAAATAGCACTCACTTTAATTACTGTTCCGAGTATTTGACTGTAGAAGATTTGTGTTTCATTGAGAGGATTAATATTCATTAGATTGGATGGAAAACAGGTGAAATACAGCCAGAGGCTAACCGTGCGTTTGTGGGCCCTTGGCTAATATTACTTGGGGCCTGCCTAATAAATCAACTAATTGCCACTTTGTCAATAAATTGTTTTCTATAATCATGTACAGGCGACAGCTCATCAAGTGTAACCAGTTGTACTGCGAAAGTCGTCCTTATTACGAATGGACTATGGGTGGTCTCAGTGTCAAAACATTAGATTTAATGTTCTGTCGACTGTACTAGGTATTTAAAAGATAAAAAGTACAATAAAATATTTTTACTTACACAACTCACGATTTAATTAATCCTAATGTTGCCAGCCGTATGATAGGAAATTTTGAAATATTAGTTTTTTTTTCAACTTACATTGTTGTCCCTAGTCTTTAATGGGGGCTGGAGTCTCTTTATATCCATGGAACCCTGGTCAGCATCCCAAAAACTCTTTATATAGTTTCGCCCCCGAGCATAGCCTAATAAAGGATTATTACGAGTACATATATTTTCAGTACACCAATTTTTAAAATTATTATAATTACTATTCTAAATAACAGTGAAGTATCAAGATCACACTGTCCGCTGCTTACAACAATATGTAACAGCTTAGATACTACAATCCATAGCCGGTTTCGTATTATCTATCACATTGATTGCCGATATATAGCTTGGTTATGTTTGTAGATCACACGAGTTTGTGCAATAGATTTCAAGAATAAGAATAATTATATTATTTAAAGCGTATTTATTATTCAATTTTATTGAAGATTCCTACAACATAGCGTGACGGCTAGAACAGTATGTTTAAGCCGCACTACCTGTCTTCGCATAAGGACTCTCTAATTACCGTTACATATCACCTAGTGTTTGCCGTGCTTTGTAAAAAAAAAGATGATTGGAGTTCCTGTTTATTCCCACAACAGTCCAAGTGTTGTTGGTTTTGCGAGTAATTTACCGTTTGAAAGTTATAAGTTAGAGGTTGCCCTAACCGCTTCTAGTTTTGGTAGGCCCCGATGATTTTTGTGGGTACGATTTTCGGATAGAAGTTAATATGGAACTCGCTAAAGGTAATGTCACGCGGAGAAAAAAAATTTTTGATCTTATAAATAGCGTTTTGGTTTTTTGTTTTGATCTCCGTCGAATACGAATAGAGTAAGCGCGCAGTTTGTTTATGCGGCATGGTCTAAGTATGCGGCATTCGCTGCGGAAAATGCTCAAGGCCAACGAACTCGGATGTTTTATTTATTATATTTCTAATATTTATTACTTATTAATATCATTATTTTTCCGTTATAAAGTATCCATAACACAAGCTCTTAATGATGCATACTTTGGGCTAGATAGGTGTGAATGTATGAATATTATTATATTACAATTATATTAACTCCGTTTATCTGCGTCGCAAAGAGATGCATTATTTCTCATGCTGAGGTTACTGTAGCCTATAAGCGCTAGTAGCACCTTGGATTAATGTTTCTCGTGTTGTCTACTCATTCTACTATTTTTATTTTTAAATGGTTTTATTCAGCTTGCTTTTTTCTCATTTTATCTGTGGACAAGCCCACGGGTTGTACCAGAATATTGGTGCATTACTCAGATTCCGTAGTTTCAGTAATACAGTCACTGAGCTGCGACCGTTTTCACTTCTGCACACACACATGTGATAATTTTTTTTTGTACCTAATTATTTATTTTATGCTCATATCATAGCATTTTGTGGTAAAAGAGATGTTGCTAGATCTACGTACACTCTACTAAAAAACAGGTAAAATATGCAAAACAGTGTTCAATCGTCCATTTTCTTTTTATTTGCTTTGTTGCGTGGTACAAAAAAAGAGTTTTTATAAAAAAAACTGCAACACAGCCAAATATTCATCATGGCACGTATGTCACTCTAATGACGTTTAGACGACGTGACATCTACGTCGTCCGCCATATTGCCAAAGGGAATAACGGTGAAATCGACGAAAAATGTCAACTTTTGGATAAATAAACTATGCATGAAAACGAATTATTAGTATTTTTCACGAATTCAAGAGATTTTTCCTGATTTTTTGAGATGCTGTACATATATCTGGCTTGTTATGGCACATCTCCTTTGTTGTATGCGTCTGATGAAGGATTTAAATAATTGTTGTCTATCATCTGGCCTATGCAAATCAAGAGAAAGATTTATGTTGACAGTCCCTTCCAACATAACGCTTTCTCAATGAGCTCTGAGGGTCGAGACTAGTGTTGCAAGCAATAGTATAAAATATCGATAGTCTATCGATATTATCGTGGCCTTGAAAAACATTCACAATATCGATAGGACTAGGATAGTATCTATAACATCGATACTATCGATAGCCAATAGTTTGCAATACTATATGATGAAACCTAAAACTAACGAACTATTATGTAGTTGCGGGAAAACATCCACTCAAATTTTACAGTGTTAAAGCACTGACTATTATTAATAGTCAAAGCTGACTGGATGACTAGCCACGTCAAATTCTTTCTAAGATAAATACTATTGCGTCTTAGCCAAATATCGATATTACAATACTATCGATAGTAATTTACCTATCGATAGTTCTTCATACAAAAAGTAACAATAGTATTAATAGAATCGATACTATCGATAGTATTGATTAAATACTATCGATTGTATCTAAATTCAATAGTATCGATACCATCGATAGTTTTAGGTTTCATTAATAGTATTGCAAACTATTGGCTATCGATAATATCGATAGTATATCGATAGTTTTGCAACGCTAGTCGAGACAAGATGCGAGGGTGAAAGAGATAATCGCTATCGTTATCGCTAAGCAGAAAATGTATGGGATTTGACGTAAGTGCTCGATTGACTTTCTATCGCAAATGTCCATACCCATACATTTCCTATTTTGCGATAGCGAAAGCGATTGTCAAATGGCATATAATTTAGGCCCTCTGGTAACCTTAGACTAGAAACAGAATCCTACAGAGAGAAGGGAGGAATGTTATTTGGCGCCATCTTCTATAATGGTGGAGGTGTGATCCAGTCGGGAGCGAAGTGCAAGTGGAAAAAACTGACACGACCAGTTCCCATGTAAATGAAAAATGAAAATGAAAATATCTTTATTCAATTAGGCCCCCCAAGAAGCACTTTCGGATCGTCAACAAAAAAAACCCTTATGTCTATCACATAAAAATAATATTAACTAACTAACAATTTCATAATGTTAAAGAGTATAGAGTTAATAAATTTTAATATACACAGTAAGATTCAGTAACTTGTTTAGTTAGTCATCTCCCTATTGAGCCCATCACAAACATGGTATAAGTCGTGCCATGTCACCATGACATACGCTATTTATTTTGTTCATTCTGTAATGGTAAGGCAAGGAGTATTTGACGCAAAACATATGATGAAATTTTCCATATGATGCTATTTGATGAGGTGGATGACCACAAAAAAAATCTCATCGTCTTTCACACCATAATCACTTTCATTTCAATAATCTTTTGGTTGTATACGTCAACACAAACACTTGGTTTATAAAACTTCACCACTTTTATAACACAAAGTTCGCCCCGACACAATTTTTAATTATTGTAAAAAAATCTTGACTGACACCAAACCCCGCCAAACACTCCCTCCCTCCCAATGGCATCCGCTATATCCTAAGTGTTACCATGCACGAAACAAAAACCACTATGCAGAAAAAAAAATGGGTTAAAAAATAGCATATCAATTTGGCCTAAATATTCGTATTCTCCTGTAAAAAAAAGTCAAGAGATTTCTAACATAAGTGTATTTTTATATACCGATATCTTGGGAGTTTAAATATATCTTTGCCTCAATTATGAAGAAGGATAATTACAGGACGCGAACAAGGGTTGTTGAAAATGACAACTTCCAGGAGAATGCTTCAACGAACTTTTATGTTGAATAAATACTTACTGCAGACCAAAATACTAGCATGTCGATTTTATACCTGTGTAGTTATAATTTTGAAACATTAAAAACTTAATGCTGAAAAAAAGGTTTTTATTTCATAGGATATAATTCTCATATTTGGGTTTTGAAGTTTTACGGATTTTATCTATAGAGCTGTTATACACCACTAATATAATAGGTAATTATATTAGTCTTAATTATACTTATGCCGAAATAATATTATGCAAAAGAACTATTATGCCAAAGTAATATTATGATAGACAACAATATGCCAAATTCATTATGCCAAAGTATATTAGGATAAGTGGTGACTTATCTTTAAAAATAAAAATCATTGTTCAATTATGTTTGTTCCCTATTATATGCGTTTCGAAAGAATTGATCAAAAAGAAAGCAAAGGTTCCTGAATTATGAAAACTTTAAAATACTAAAAAAATAATAATAATACAACCTAACTTCATAAAATAAAAACCTAGTTTTCTCTTGACGGGCATTGCAAAGCATGCCGGACGGGTGCAGCTAGTTAAGTAATAAAAACGGGATCCTTTACGTTGGCATAATGTATTTACTCCTAATATACTTTGGCATAATGAATTTGGCATATTGCTGTCTGTCATAATATTAGTTTGGCATAATAGTTCTTTTGCATAATATTATTTCGGCATAAGTATAATTTAGACTAATATAATTACCCATTATTATAATTTACATAATGGTTTTAGGCATAATGTAAAGTCGTATAAATGAATATGTATTTGAGTAGGTACACAAAATTGGGACACATGCCTAATAGTAGGTTAGGGTGCTGCGGCGAGGTGGCCCTTGGGCCACCCCTAAGCCGCCAATATGTTTATTTTAAATACGAAAAGTATTTATTAGAGCAATATGTAAAATTGTGTAATAATGGTGTTGCCAGTATTCATTATGGTTGTATCATTATGCCTTTTTCCAATTATGGTTTATTACATTATGCTTAACATTATGCCTTTATACGTAATGGTTGTGAATTTTATGCTAAAATATGATTATACTGATTGTATTTATGATTAAACCAATTATGGTAAATTTGTTATGGATGATAATATTATGCGTAAATATCATTAGTATGGATTACCACACTCCAACATATTTTATGGTTTAAATTTGTATGCAAATGGATAGTGAACCAATAAAAACACCAAATCCCTTAACAAAACATTTATTTTTACTACTTACGACCTCTACATGACTACAATTTTATAAAATAAATAAAACAGAAAACAAGATTACATTTATTTATGACCATTTAACAACAAAACCGTTTCCTAATGAAATCCCCGAAATAAAGACTTTGTCAAAATAAATTCTATTTTTTTTACAACCAGGGTGGCAAAGAAGCTTACGGCCTGCCTTAGCTTTTTAGCCACCCTTAACAGGGTAAAGTTATTACCCTGCCCTAAGCTTCCACGATGTGCCTACCCTGCTCAAAACAAGGAGAAACATCATGCTGACAGCATAAGTATAAGCCCCTGCTGCCAATACAACGCTTGCTTACTGAACACTAGCGATCTTATCGCAGGATATTCTCTTCTTTTACATGATATTTTTAATAAAATGTATTTCGACAGTAAATAGTATATTATTCTTTAACTATTTAATTACAGCAAACAAGATTAAAAAATTAAAATAAAACAAGTAGGTATTAGAATTAAGTTAAGAATAAATAGGTAGATTTAAAATAAGTTAAGATTAAAATAACATTTTTTTCAGTCTCATACATCACGCAGGCATACAATAAATTACATTTATTCCCTTTTATAAATAATTTATTAAAAAGGTATTTTTATTCACTGAGAACCATTTTTTAAAATGAAAATACTAAAATGAATTTTCATTTCGTTTTTATTTACCGGACGATTTTCAGACAGCACCAACAAAAGATTTTTGTGCTGTCATATTTCTGATTATGCTCAATTAAATAAATAACTTTATAAAATCAGAAGCTGAAAGTGTTGAGTAAAATACGGCAATCATACATAATTTTTTCACATTATTTTATTAATCGGGTAGTGTAGACACTCATTTTAAATGCAAAACCGCTCCATCTTTAAGTTAGCTGATTTAAATTACGAAGTGATGCGCTTTCTATATTTCGACAGAGTCTAGACAGAGAACAATTAAAAAACAATACATTAGCTCGTACAGTTAATCGCAGACATTTTTTACACTGACAGTAAGAAAATTACCTTTATTCTCTAAGTACATAATGTAAAGATGTTCTGTATTTTAGACAAAATAAGAAAAAAAATACCAGATCTTTAGGAATGTGTAGGAGGCCAAACTCAGTAATCAAAATGGGTAATTTTAAATGTGGAATGACATTAAAGTTAGCCATGCTTTCTGAATTTGTATTATATTACTTTAAGCTGAATTCTGACCTCTCACAAGGTCATAACGGCCTGGTACTTTTTGTTTACTTTACAGATTGATCTTCTTGGTCTGTGTTATTTATAAATTTCTTCATTGGTGTTTTATTTTGCAACTCGATCAAATTAAACTGGAAGACAGAAATAATATTTGGATTATTTTAACATTTATTTACTGTCTTTGTAGTTCCTTTCGAGTTTTGTTATCTAAGGATTTCTTGCCGTTAGTAGATTTTCCTACAGCATATCTGAAAAAAGTAGTAGAATTAATATAAAACCTTTATTAACATTAGAATAATGAAACCCTGCTAAATCAGAAAAAAGGGTTGTCAGGCGTCCGGATAAAGCCGGACAGGGTTAGGCTTTTTAGATTTGTGTCCTACCGAATTTGACGGTATCGGACTTGTGCTTTTCACATTTTTTTTATATTAAATGTCTTGGTTCATTCAAACTTAGAAACAAAGGTTGATTTATAGTGGATTATGATGACGATAATTTCTTGCCACTAGAAATTGAACTATGAATTTAATTATAATATTACAATAAAATCCGTTAAGTGCTCGGGAATTTACTCAAGAATGACACAAGTCAGAACATATTTTTCCAAAAAGTCCAATTGAGTTGCACTAAATTGAATCAATAATTCGGATTTAAAGTTATAGTACGAACGACAGTACATGTAGTGTCGCAGTTGCACTACTAAAACCGTCTTTATTACGAACGAGGTAAGGGCGGTCTCAAGGTGGAACAGCTACGCTTGATGTCTGTCGACTGTACATAGATGACTTGTCATTAGTAGTTTTATGTATTGTATACTTGAGCCAAAGTCGATAAAGAATAAATGTAAACAAACTACTGTCACTTTTGTAAGAGTGAAAAGCAAGAAAGGTAGAGAATGAAAGGAACAAACCTATACAAAATGACATTTGGTTTGTTTACATTAATTCTTTATAGAATTTGGCTTAAGTATAGTTATTGTGCTATATCAAATACTATGCATCTGTGTATAATGTGTGCGTCTTACATCTTAATTTACAACTGTAACGTAACTAAAAATGAAATACAAAAAAAAATGAGTGCAAACTCGCCAACAAACTCATGCACAGCATAACAGTGAGGTTCTAAATTAAGAAAACTTTTGAATATCAGTAGAAGCAACAAATAAAGTAATAGTAAAATTCCTACACGAAGTTCTCAATACCCACAACGTAGGTACTCCTCATGTAATAACTTGTAATAAAGATATTATGTGACATAAAAACGTCACTAATAATTTTGGCGACCTGCCCGGGACGTTAAGGTCACCATAAAAGCCCCGGAGTCGAACTAATGGTTTCCATTATGACATGATATTCGCCGGATTCAATAAATAGGCTCGATTGTTTGCGTAGTCTGTTGATAGAACACCATTGTTTGATGAAATATAATACTTTGGATCAAAAACTAAATAAAATGATAGACAAAGCGATTGTTAGCAATACAAATATGAAATAAAATATGATAAATCAACGTATCGTCGCTCGATAAGAAGGGAACAAAACGATGCTCGCAATAAACTTATCAAATAACTATCGAATTTTATAATAAATTTTAGAATAAAATGATAGACCAACAAATTGAACAAGCATAAACATAGGAAATGTACTTAAAATACGAATAATAAGCATGAAATTTATTCAGCACCCTTAGCACGGACATTAGAAACGGAAACCCCTTGTACAGACGACAGCACATCAAGTGTAACAGTTGCACTAGGAAAGCCGCCTCTATTACAAACGTAGTAAGGGCGGTCTCAAGGTTAAACTGGTACGCTTGATGTGCTGTCAACTGTATCTATACGTGTAACGGCGGTACCTATGGGTGATTAGCACATATTACACCATAACCAGTGCAGGTAGATTCTTCTATAAAATATTCAGAAATCCAGAATTTCAGTATACCTCTATCAGTTCTTTAGCTTTCGAGCAGTAACCAGCTTGTTGATGTCATGGTAGGCAGCAATCATAGTGTGAGCTGGGGCCGTGTTGGTGGCACAGGCCGGGTGAGCTCTCATGCAATCGGTGCCTTCTTGGCCACGTCTCGCTGCCCTCATGTAGCGGAAGAATCGGAGGATTTCGGGGTTGTCAGACACGGGGCGACGGAGCTCGTTTAGTTCCCTGAAGAAGAAAGTCAGCATACAATTTAAGGAAACTCCGTCTCGGATCAGATATTTTTTGACTCGATAAAGTTACCTAAGCCAAATTTACAGTTGCAAAATTTTAAGGAGGTTCAGCAAAAGTGGATAACTTTACGTCTGATATTGATAAGTTATTGTAACACGTGGTAGCATCTTTATTAAAGTTATTGACTACCTGTCCTTAGAAATATTATTTTTTTATTATTGGATATTACATTCTTTTTACTAATATCATTGATGTGAAAGTTTGGATGTTTGTTTCACAATCACACCGGAACGGCTGAACATATCTGAATGCAATTTCGCACAGAAGTAGATCATAATTTGAAATAGCTCATGGGCTACTTTTGTAAAAATAAAGAGGGTCCCGTGGAATAAAACCGACATTCACGCGGACGAAGTCGCAGGTGAAAGGTAGTAAGTATCTAACAATTTTTTTGGTCTGGATCTTAAGGGTTTGTTTTTCATTTACTTTATTTCAACCATATCTATTACAGAAAGCGTCGTCGATGATCGTTTGATAAATCACTTGAGTGAATTTTCGTAGTAGCTTTGTATATTAAATCTATCTAGAAAAAAAATTTGCGTTACTGTCTCTTCCACCAATCATTAAATTAATAATTTTTTTGCTTTCAATCCACCCACAAGCCTCCTTTAGAGGATACTCTACATAATCTAATTAAAATTGAAGCTGTGAAGTCTCGACTGAAGGGAAAATATTCTCAACTCTCTTTGTTGCCAACAATTTAAAATAGAACTCTTTCTTTGATTTAAAAATAAAAATTGTTGAAACACACAAACATAAAGTTCTAAAGTATTTACTTAAGACTCAAATTGAGTTTATATATTAGTATATATATTATATATACGCAATAGTTGAATAAGGGATAGACTGTTTATGAAATATATTTTAGTACAGCAGGTATCACAGATATTTTTATACGTTTGTCGATTGGAAACTCATATATCACATAGAATAAGGGATATATAATAAGATATCGAAAAGAAGCTGCTATTCACCAGTTTACTTTTGCAGATTTTTGCGCATATTCTATTGCCGTACAGGACCGCTGTATATTTCGTCCCGAAAATTTAAGAAATTGGTTTTCATTCTGAATTACATAAATTCATCATAATACTAGCCTATGATGTCCACTGGTGAACAAAGGCCAGTTTTGTGTAGTCTGCATCCAACGGCTCCCCGCAAACTTGACGGTCGTACGTCCAAAGTCAAGATAGTAAGTATCAAAGGTATTTTAGTCTTCATTAGTTTAATGATCAGCTGGAATATACTGCTAGTCTAATATTCAATTTCGTATGCCGTTATTAATTACAAACCTTTAGTTGAAAGCTTGTAATGTTGGGAGAGTCTCCAATCTTGACTCTCTGTCTTCGAAAGGTATTTCTGATGCTGTAGTCGTCTAACTTCTAACTTGTAAGAGCAATCATTTAAACAAGATCATATCAGTACAAAAACTCACAATATTGCAGGACGCTCAGACGCAGAGTACAAGAGGGACTACTTTTAAGGGTGCCTTAAAACTTTGAAACCTTAATACCTCAAAAATATTTAGCTATGATATGGTTTAGTGACTCTAGAACAAACATTTTAAAATTTCGAATCGTTATTGTATCGAATAACAGAGTTTTTGAATAAAATCAGGCGTCAACGATACGATTACTATTCGAAATTAAAAAATGTCCATGCTAGGGGACTATACATATTACGGCACATATCAATCAATCAATCAATCATTTATTTATTGCCAAACCACAATGTACAAAGGATGTTACATAGAATGTGAGACCAGTATTATGGACCCTGACGGGCACGCAATGTAAGGGCTAGGAGAGAGGAAACGTACTATTAATTACATTAATCAATCAACTGTTGTACATTCAAACTATTTCAAAATAAATTATCATTACAATAAATTAAATATAATCCAATTGAAATTAAAATAAATATTATCAATAAAAAAATTAATGAATATCATAAAATAGCATTTACTTGTCAGGAATTATTATAATTGTCTTAAAAATATATTGTTATTATTTTCATTTATTAGATGGGTAAATCATATTTTATATTGTTTATTATATATTATTCTTAATAAATTATATTTCTATTAAATATACTTCAATATTGAATTTATTTTCACTATCAGTATCCTATGTTTGTATTATCAATAAAGAATTCGTTAATATCATAATAGCATTTATTTGTCAGGAATTGTTTTAATTGTCTTAAAAATATTTTGTCATTATTTTCTGCTTTTAAACGGTCGGGTAATTTATTATATATTTTTATAGAAAAGCTAAAGGTACTTTTAGAGTTTAATGGTACTTTTAGAGGTACTTTTAATTTCACATCACTCACATACCTATACAGTTGACTCAAACTAAACCAAAATCCAATCCAAAACCAAACCATGATTTGTTCTGTCTAGAATTGTGGTTTGGTTTTTGGATGATTTGAGAGAGTCCAAGAAATCTCAAACTTACCTGCTCAACTGTGCTGATACTAAATTGCTGTATGGGGCATATTTGGCTGGGCTGGAGTACATGAAACAGATAAGCTGCTCACGGCATGCTTCAAGCTTCACATCGCTTAAGCTCTGGCCTCCAATCTGTGCCTCACCATTTACTGAATTCTCTGAAGGGGCCAGACCTGGAATCAGATATTGTACAAATATTAATGACCGAGGAAAAACTGCTGGTTTCTTAGAATAGGTCTTTCCTAATATAGATAAGTAACTACAAACTGACATACGAATAGACAGGTATGTCAGTTTGTAGTTACTGCGCCGAGAGGATTTTTCTCGTAATGTGTTCTGGCCGTTAGGGAAGTCTCCAAGACTGTTAGAGGAAACTCTTAAGCAATACTGCTTCAATTTCTGTCACCAGATCAAGAGTTCGATAGAATGTGAGTTATATTCCTAGTTTCCAAGTGTCTGTATGATTGAGATCTTCAGTTGACCCGACTTTTCGATTTATAAGACATTTAGTGTGATGTTCTAAAAGTAGACTCATTATTACATATATCAGAGAATTACACAGGATAACCTGTCCAGCCCGTCTATCTCAGATCTAGATGTCCGGGGTCCAATGCCCGTTGGGGTACACAATTATTCTCATTATGGCCCCGGGACTCTTACACGGCTTAACAAAGTAAGAGATAACACTTTAATCTCATGAGTTTTTCAAATTGTGTGTCGTTTACTAGTTATAAGACAGCGTTGTTTTATTGTTACATTTTAAATAATATCATTATGTTTTTTTTTGTACAACTAGATGACAAACAAGCTGACGGTCCACCTAGTGGTAAGCGGTTACCACCGCCTATAGAGATACCTTCAATAACAAGGAAAAATCACTTGATATTGCAGGTGCGTTGTCATCCTCAGGCCTAAGATGAAATGCCGTCCATGCCCAGTAATTACACTGGTTACCTTTCCCTTCAATCCGAAACACAGCGAACTGTTTCACAGCTGAAATAAGAAAGGTAGTGGTACATTTCTAGACGAACCTACATACAGGCCTACCACCTTGTAAATGATTATGAATGTTCTATGCTTAGAGATTAATTTTCTGAAGTGAACGTAAAACTGGCTGGTTTTAAATTGGCTGACGATTCGTCAAAGAAGAGATCTGAGAATCCTGTCCACTCTATTTTCTATACTAAATGATCCATATGCTCCTGAATATCTGAAATGTAAATTTCAGTATCTGGGTGCTTCTCATAATCGTGCCCTTCGTTCAAGCGGCAAACTTACTCTAACTTTTCCTTCTCACCGCACTGGCTTCATGTCCAATTCCTTTCAATGTCAAGCAATACGACTCTGGAACGCACTACCTTCCCATATTCAAGAGGCCAAAAACAAACTGGCTTTCAAGCGGTCAGTTCGCAGTCTTTTTCTGGAGTCTCCTCCTTTATCCAATTGATATAATTATCCTCATTATTTCTGTATTTATTTAATATGTATTTATTAAATATGTATTTGTTATTTATGTATTTATTATATATGTATATATTAATTGCGTATTTATCCATAATTATTCATCTTACAATTTTTATTTTTATTGTTATGCAGTGTATTCGCTGTTATTGTATATTTTAATTTTTAAAACAGTTGTTTGTGCACTACCTATTTAATCATTTCGGACTCAACTTTCCGGTTGACTGGTAGAGAATGCCTAATGGCATTAAGTCCGCCAAATTGTAACTCATTTTGTGCAATTAAAGTTTAAATAAATAAATAAAACAGCTATCATGTAAATTTATTAAAAATATATCTCGCAGGGCTTTATAGGTAAGGCACTTGACTGCTTCTTATGTAATCTAGCTTGATAATCCAATATTAGTACAAACAAAACGTGTACGGGATTTTGCCATTGGCATCAAACGATATTGCTAAAGATAGGCGTAGAATTATTTAACCTTACATACACGAGGTAAATAATTCTAAGCTTTATTCTTGGAATTCTAGGAAGAACCCATATATCAAAAGCTTGGAAAGTGCAAACAACATTGTATGTTCACGATTTGAGTACAAAATGTTCGAAGGTAAAAGGAAAGATGAAAGGCACCATCCCCCTTATTCTCAATTGTCGGATGACGGATTCGATTCGAAAAGTCACATGCCGTCTCGCTTTGACGCACCGCGACAAAAAGTGACAGGTATAGAGTTTCCGAAATTCGAATATTTTCCGACAGTTGAGAATAAGGGGGCATATGGGCCAGTAAGGTTACAGGGGTGGCTTGTCACACGTGTTTTTTGAAGCCATATACGACGGAGTGCGTTAGTGTATATTATGTTACCGGAAATGTATAAAATCTAGGAATTGTATACAATTCCGAAGCTATTTAGGAAATATATAAAATATAGTTTAAAAAATTAGTGAATACATACAATTATCCTAGGAAATGTATACATTTCCTAGGAAAATGTATGTAATTCCAATATAGTATTAGGAAATGTATAAAAAGTATGCTTTCTGTAATAAAACACGTTGTTTTATTTGTTATATTCTTATAAAGTTAAACTTTCATTTGGTAAGTAATAAGTCTGTTATTTAAGTAATTATAAATGTACTGACCAGTTGTGGTTTAATTGGTAGGTCGGTCCGTGCGGTGACGGATTAAGAATACAATTCACCGCCCCATTTCTTCCCGTGGGTGTCGTAAGAGGCGACTAAGGGATTACCGAGCTACCAACTGCTCGACTGGTGGTAGGGTCTGAACACCCGTCTGGTTAGTGACCACCGTACGCATGGCGTAAAACCCGCCAAGTGACCACTTGTGGTCGCGTTCCGGGATCAGTCAGCGTACAACCAGAGCTTGGGGAGACGTTGCGGCGATGGATGCGGTCAGTGACGGCTTCCGTCAAACCAGAGCCAGGTGGACTGCATTGACCCGCCGACCAGGGAGACCCGAAGAAACGGCTGTTCCGCTGGCCGCCCGTGGTACAGTACAGGGGCCCAAGCGAACCTAACCAGTTCGTGAGGCTGCCCTATCATGCCACGCATAATCTTGGGGTGGTCCGTCGTGCCGGTTGGTGACCGGGTGGTGGGGTCCCGGCGGCCATTCCCGGGGGGGTTCGGGGGCCCTTCCGTTCGGCGGGTCAGCGCTTCTCTACTGTCGGCTATTACCTGGGGAAACAGGCCTCACGCTTTGACCGTATATATCGCGGCAACGTCCCCCCAATTCACGCCTCTCCTCCTTCTATATTAACTATGGCAGCGCTCAAAAACAGTTCCGGTCGTTCAGCGGTGCACACCCCCACCACAACCACGCTGTTTGAGGTCGGGCTCACTAACATCCGTGGGCTCCATGCTAACCTCAATGCCGTCCACCAACATCTCGAGACGGCTCGACCCGAAATGCTGTTTTTGACGGAGACGCAAATACTCCGCCCGGCAGACACTAGCTACTTGGATTACCCCGGCTACGCTCTTGAAGAGTCTTTCAAAGCGAAGGCCGGGGTATGCTTGTTTGTCCGGGCGGATGTTTGCTGTCGCCGTCTGCGCTGTTTGGAGGACCCTTCCTACTCTATTCTTGGGGTGCATGTGGACCTGGGCACACATTGCCGAATCTACGTGTGCCTCTATAGATCCCACAGCGGTGACATGGAGACAACTCGACTTTTCGAACATCTTAGTCGGGTGGCAGATGTTGCGCAGGAGCAGTTTCCAACCGCGGAATTGGTGTTTTTAGGGGACTTCAATGCTCACCACGAGTCGTGGTTAAGTTCCTCTAAAACTGACCATGCTGGTAGAACTGCCCACGCTTTCGCTCTCACGCACGACCTGACACAACTGGTAAACCAGCCCACCAGGATTCCAGACATTGTCGGTCACGCGCCCTCATTGTTGGACCTTCTGCTGACGACTCGCCCGGATGGATATCGGCTAGAGGTTCGTGCTCCTTTGGGAACATCAGATCACTGCCTGGTATCCGCTGGGGTGCCACGGGCGTCGCCACCGGTACCTATGGTTGCCAAACGCCGCATCTGGCACTATGCGTCGGCAGATTGGGACGGTATGCGGGATTACTTCGCATCTGTCCCTTGGAGGCAGCGCTGTTTCAGTGAGCTGGACCCGAACGCTAGCGCTACTGCTGTTGCTGATGAGATCATGTTAGGGATGGAGTAGTATATCCCTCACTCCGATCTCATCAGTAGGGGCAGGCGTAACCTCTGGTTCAACCGCGATTGTGCCTTAGCTGTTGAAAACAGACAGTCGGCATACCGCGCTTGGATCAGGGGCCGAGCTTGCGGGGATCCCAACATTGACTCACTGAAAGCAGTATATAACAACGCCACCAAGTCCTGCAAAAGGGCCTTCATCAGAGCGGATGCCCAGCGCGTTGCACGAGTTGGCCAAGAACTTCTTACGCATCCTACGGGAAGCCGTAGCTACTGGCGTCTGGCCAAAGCCGTGCAATCCAACTTTTGTCAACCCTCGCTGCCCCCGTTGAGATTTTCTGACGGCTCGCTAGCTCACAAGCCGCAAGAGAAACCCGATCTCTTGGTAAAACTCTTTGCTGCTCACTCCCGAATCGATGACTGCAACTTACAGCCACCAAAACTCTCCCACTGTGGCCACATAATGCCCGATATACGTATTAGGCAATGTGATGTACGTGCGGAGCTTCAGTCAATCGACGTCCGGAAAGCTAGTGGGCCTGATGGCATTCCAGCGATAGTACTGAAAAACTGCGCAGCGGAGTTGTCTCCTGTCTTAACGCGGCTATACCGTCTTTCTCTCTCTTCTGGGTGTGTGCCGGAATCTTGGAGAGAGGCCAATGTGCAACCGGTCCCCAAAAAGGGAGACCGATCAGACCCAGCTAACTACCGCCCGATAGCTGTCACCTCAGTTCTTTGCAAGGTCATGGAACGGATCTTAAACCACCAGCTGATCCGATACCTAGAAGATCACTCATTAATTAATGATCGACAGTACGGGTTTCGGCCGAACCGGTCAACGGGTGATCTTCTAGCGTACTTAATGCATGTCTGGGGTGAAGCTATTGACAAACGTGGTGAGTCACTGGCAGTTAGCCTTGACATTGCCAAAGCGTTCGATCGGGTCTGGCACAGGGCTCTTCTCTCCAAGCTCCCGGCATTCGGTCTGCCCGCTCAGCTCTGTAACTGGATTGCCGGCTTCCTGCATGAGCGAAGAATCCGTGTCTTCGCAGATGGATGCGCTTCGCGGTTCATGACAGTGAATGCTGGTGTACCACAAGGATCTGTTCTATCCCCCACACTCTTTCTTCTTCATATCAATGACATGATTCCGTTAGAAAACATTCATTGCTATGCAGATGACAGTACAGTGCATGGGGGATATTACGGTCGCCCAGGGGCTGGGCGCGCTGAAACCGAGAGGGAGAGAGAGAATCTTACCATTGAGCTCGACAGGGTGTTGAACCTCGTATCTGAATGGGGATCTAACAATCTTGTTGAGTTCAATGCTAAGAAAACACAGGTGTGCGCGTTTACAGCCAAAATGTCGCCGTTCCTTCCCCTTCCGTCTCTTCAGGGCACGACTCTTTCGGCACAGGGCTCCCTCAACTTGCTAGGTATGGAGATATGTTGCGATCTGAATTCCAGGAACTACATCGAAACCGTAATAAAAACAGCCTCACGGAAGCTCGGTGTCCTGAACAAGGTGCGTCGATTTTTCACGCCTGACCAATTATGCCTGCTGTATAAAACTCAGGTCCGGTCTTGCGTGGAATATTGCTCGCACTTGTGGGATGGCTCCGCCAAGTACCTACTCGATGCCCTGGACAGATTGCAGCGTCGTGCTGTCCGTATCGTTGGCGATGTAGAGGTCACCAACAACCTTGAGCCTCTGCAATTGCGTCGAGACATTGCGTCGCTTGGCGCCTTCTATCGGCTATATCACGGAGAGTGTTCTGAAGAGCTATTTGACCTTATCCCACCTTCCCCCTTCCTACTCAGGAGCACGCGTGCCGGTCTTCGGAGTCATCAATTCACTGTCTCCACCTCAACATCACGTACAAAGAAATTTAGTAGCTCTTTTCTTTGTCGAACTTCCAGAACTTGGAATTCTTTGCCAGCACATGTGTTCCCTCCTTCCTATAACATGGGTTCCTTCAAAAGAGGCGTGAAAAAGCACCTTTCGGGCCGGCAAGCTGGAGGCAGCTAGAGCAGTGTCTGAACTGCACTAGCTGTCTTCGCATATGGACTCTTCTTACTGCTTCACATCAGGTGGTGTTGAGTCATTTGTCGTGCTTAGTATAAAAAAAATAAAGGTTCTAGGTTATTTTTTTATGACCACTTATAACCGACATCGTATTATGAACATTCTAAGTGTTCATAAAAAAAATAACTAAACTGAAAAAATAAATGAATGAATCTACCAATCACTCAAACAGTCACACATTTCCGGGCGATTTTAGGAACTACATACATTTCCTAGGAATTAAATACAATAACGAATTACATACATTCCCGTAACATATATATTCTTTGACGTAGGGGACATATTTGCTGGTAAGAAATTACAAATGCTGGCAGTATGTCAAAGAAACGAATCACTAAAAATTGTGCGTGACGTTAAGATGGAGATACTTTTACATTGTGATCGAAGACCGGCACGCAGGGGAAAGGTGGGATAAGGTCGAAGAGCTCTTAAGAGTACTTTCTTTATGTGCGATGTCAAAGTTGAGAAGCGTAAATTGAGAACTCCGAATAACGACACGCGTGCTCCTGAGTAGGAAAGGGGAAGGTGGGATGAGGTAGAAAAGCTCTTCAGAGTACTCTCCTCAATCCTTAACTAGTGGTGCTTCCCAAATTTGGAATTTGGAATTATTTGCCAGCACATGTGTTCCCTCCTTCCTGTGACATGAGTTCCTTCAAAAGAGGCGTGTAAAGGCACCTTTAGGGCCGGCAAGGTGGAGGCGGCTAGAATAGTGTGCATGGAGCTTTTCGACCATATCCCCCTTCCTGCTCAGGAGCATGCGTGCTGGTCGGAGTCGTCAATTTACTGTCTCCGCCTCAACATCACGAACAAAGTAGTTTAGTAACTCGTTCTTTTGTCGGACTTCCAAAACTTGGAATTTTTTGCCCGCACATGTATTCCCTCCTTTCTATAACATGGGTTTTTTCAAAAGAGGCTTGAAAAGGCACCTAATGGGCCGGCAAGGTGGAGGCGGCTAGAACAGTGTGTTTCAAGCTGCACTAGCTGTCTTCGCATACGGACTCTTCTTACCGCTTCACATCAGGTGGTGTTGAGTCATTTGCCGTGCTTTGTATATAAAAGTACTAAAGTACTACAGTGTAAAATAACAATAGGTAAAGGTAACGTTTGGTACGTGGAAGGTTCTAACAGCAGGGTGTAATTAAGTTAAAATTTCCTGTAAGTTTATAATAATAACAAAATTGTTTACGTGCCTATCATGTACTGTCTATAATTTAATTAGGAGGTTGACATAAACAAATCTTGTTTTTAAAGGGAGAAAGGGTGTTTGACATTCTCTCATTGTACAGGACAGGCTATTTTAATTTCACTATTTACTTAGGTTGTGTTCAAGCTATGATAAAATTGTACAAATATTATTTTGTTGTAACAGGATTTGTGGAGTGCTAAAGTTATTCTTGGTTTGTTTCGTTAGAAAGATTCACTTTTGAAATGAAACGGTGTAGAATTCCCAGAATAAATAAACTGCGTGTAAAATAATTTTCTTTTGTAGAGCCCTTGTTTTGTTAAAGGTTATTTTGATTGCTTTATTCAGAAGTTATAATTAAAAACAAAATTATTGCTTTTAGGCTGATATTTAAAGCTCAGATTTAACATTAATAATTAGACAATTACATTATCTGTCAAAATGTAATCAAATATCAAAATTTTAATGGCTAGATATAAGCCTTGACATCTTAACCTGTAATTAAAACTTTTAGTAATAACAGAACGGCTACAGATCGTGACGCAACAAATGGACGGTCGGCACTAGGCGCCTGAATTGGCGTACACCGAGAGAAGTCGCGTCGTCTCTTTCTCTCATACCGTAGGTAATTATAAATCTGTTGTTCTCTATTGTCTGTGTGTGTTTTTAAAACATATGTTTATCATCAAAATTAAATAACTATTGTTATTATTGTATTTGCAAGTAAAATGGAACACCTTTAACTCTATTAAGGAACATATCCAAGAATTATTGGTGAAGGTACTTTTAAAAGATCACTACGGAATTTTAATACATGTATTAAAATTGTCGACAATTCTGATAGCGCATCTTTGGAGCACGTCAATTGGTCCAAGCTGGTATCTAGGTGCTCCCGCCCATAAATGGCAGCATATGGGGCCTGACTTGAGACTTAAGACTTTAGACTTCTATGGCGGGCGTGGTGACTTGTTCTTTATTTTAAGAAAAATATTATCATAACATACCAAGTCTAGCGAAGATGCCATCAAGCCTAGACAGCAGCGGAGAGTAGAAGGGGTCGTAGTTGCTGAGAATCATCGAAGAGGATGGAATCTTTTGGAACACCTGAAATAGAATATTGAATGTTAAGATGTGCTTATGAGACGGGAAATAGCGACGAAAATAATATTTTAATCTAAACGTTGTGTTTTGGATACTAACAACATTTTATTGGTTACTGTCGGCACTAATGACTTAAACTTGATTAATATGAACCGTAGTTAGTATTCTAACTAGGTTAAATTAAGCCTTAAACTATTTAAAATCATAATTATAAACAAACCCGCTTATTAGTAGAAGGTATTTATCATTCACAAGTAGGAGAAAATTAACCAAAAATTTAAACTAGTAATAATACCTAGAAAACAATGCAATGTTTATTGACGTTTCTTCTTAGCATTCTGCTAGTAATATTCTGTATCTATTAAAGCATTTCACGAAGAAATGAGATTATTTATAGGTAACCTTATTATAAAGTTCGTCATTCATATATTCAATAGTGTAAGATGTTAAGAATTTCCAAAAGTTGTAACAGGATATTTCAAATTCAGATCACTGAACCACTCCAGATAATTTACGTCTTGCCACCCCCACAATTGTGGGGGTGGCGAAGAAGACAATGGCTCTAAGGCTATCATGAAACGACAATCACGTCATTGTAAGTAATGTTGATCGTGGTCAGGGTCCGGGTAAGTGATTAAAGAAAATATATATTATTATCTGAAGCTTATTCGTGCTTTGGAAGTGTCGTTAGGTTATTTGCTGGATGGTTATGGTTGCTGCTTGTTTGTTGGCCTTTATATAAAAAAATAAAAGGTTAATAATGTTACGATATTTTTTAAACCCTATACCATCAATATCGTTGGAATTTTTTATCAAAATGCTTCGTACAAAAATTACTGTACCTTATAATTATTCGTGCTGGACATTTGGTTTTTGTAGTAACCGTTTTTCGTTGGCAGATATGACACCTTCTGTCCTCCCATTCCGAACCTGAAATGGAACACACAATACTTCATAAAATTAACGAAAGTAGCCGGTTTCGTTTTAAAAAAGGTTCAGAAGATTATTAGAATTTGGAATACATTTTATTCAAGAATAAGGATTAAATTTTGGATCATTACCATGTGCTAATTTTTAACGTTCATATGATAATGGAGCAGGGCTTATAATCAGACTGCTTTAAAGCTTGATTAACACTTTCCTATGTGTGTTTAATCAACTGAAACCAAAGCGATTCATCCGAAAGGTCAGTTGTGCCTAAATAAAGGCGAAAATCATTGGAAGTTGGAAGACGTTTGAGAAAAATCTGACCATTATTTATTTATATTATTATAAATTTATTTATAAAATTAATAACGACTCACCAGCCATGAAACTATAATGAGTTGATAGCAATGCAATGAAACGCTTTTTAATAAAATAAACTATTTCCTTAAATGAATTTCTTAAAAATATAAATTAGGTTTTTTTTTGAATACATTTTATTTTGTAATTAAGTTGTATATTTTTATTATAAAGCTCAAAATAACGATGTATATTTCTTAATTTTATGACAAATATATGACAGATACTTAAAAAAATCAGGTATTTTCTAGACTAAATATATTATCTTTCTACATAATTATATTGTTACTGTGGATTTGGAGTTGATATACTTTAGTTTATAGTTAATTTAATAGCAATGGTTATATTATTAATTAAATATGATATTAAAAATATTAAATTATGAAAGTATCATCAGATGTACTGATGGCCGAAAGGACCCAGAAAATTATTGGATGCGGGCCGCGTCTGTGCGGTCATTGTGGAAATCTATGGAGGTGACCCATTTCAAGCAGTGGGCGTCCAATAAGTAAATATATTGTCTGGGAGATACATATTATTTAAAATGAAATAATACGACTAAAAGCGTACTTCACAGCATGAAAAATCAGTCTAAACAAGTCAAATATTATATTACAATTATCTTAGTACTATCTATTGTAGCGTCCTGCTATCGCTTAGCATTAAGTTAGTTTTTAAGTTTGTAGGAATAAGTACTTTTTGGCAATAAATTCTTAAATATAAAGAAAGTAAGCTTGTGCTTGTTTTCTTTATATTTTTATTTTGCTTCGCTATCTCCTTTGTATTTTTACTTTGCTTCGTTCTGTATAGTTTCTTTTGTCTTAATAATACTTTTCGTTTTGTAAATATTTTCATAGTAAATTAATTCATTATTTTATTTTATCTCGGACTAGCCCCTTTTGTTTTAATTTATTATCCTTTGTTTTAATATCAGCCGGCTGTTCTTACCTTCAGATTTATTATTTTGAAACCTACAAATAATAGGTTATGGAAAAAGTTTCTTCGCATTTTTTTAAAAAAATCAAAACATTTTTTAATATAGTTTACTTACATTTAACTAAAGTATGTAGGTACCATTTTGTTCGATAACTTTTTGCCATCTCGTAGGTAGGGACATGATTCCATTGCTATAGAAATTTTCGGGCTTCTGATCAAAATACCGCGACAAGTGGTTTTGGCTGTCCTCTCGTGATGTTAACCTGACACTGCCTAGAGAATTCTGAAGAGAGCGAAACAGGTGGAAATCTGAAGGTGCAAGGTCAGGACTATACGGCGGATGCATTAACACCTCCCAGCCAAACTCTCTTAACTTTTGCTGAGTGGCTAAAGATGTGTGAGGTCTAGCGTTATCATGATGAAAACCACACCTCTGCTGTTGATTAATTCCGGCCGCTTTCTCTCAACTACTTGCTTTAATCTCATCAGTTGTTCGCAGTAGAGTTCAGAATCGATAGTCCTGCCTGGTGGTAACAGCTCATAATGAATAATTCCCTTCCAATCCCACTCCCACGAATTTGGAATTATCTTTTTTAAAATCAAAACTTTTAATGATACCAAAACCAGCCAGATACAAATAGTACAGCCAAAGAGATTTTATTACAAGTTCATACATACTATAATGCGAAAAGACTTTTTCCCCAACCTAATATATACACTTTGAATGAAACTCACCTCGACATATCAACGTTAGACAAATCATTCGCATCGTTAGCGTCCATATTCACGTAGAATCCATCGTTGGGGTACGCGTATGCTCCATTCTGATTAGTTTCGTATCCCATGAAGTCCTTATTATCATTATTGTAAGCTGCCTGGTCGTCAGTGTTAGCTGGGGGATAGCTTGCTTGACTGGACGTCGCGGATATCTGAGATATTCCTACAAATTAAGCAATTTAATTAAATTTACAGAATTCCATTACAACCAAAGTCTGTAGCCTTAAAAAACAAGAATAATTTATTGATAACACTTTTTATAGAAACATTGGTTGTTACGATAAGTTTACATTGATGCTTACTTTGGGCTAGATAGGTAATAAGTGTGTGTGTGTAAGAATATTAATATTATTATTTATCTTTATAAGTTGGTTTTGTGTCTTCGTTAGAATTTGTAAACTTCCTTCATCATAATCATGAGCGTATATACGTCCAACTGCTGGGCACAGGCATTCCCAGCAGCGGGCCATAACACCAAAACGCTGGCCAAGTACGGGTTGGTGGGTTAAAGTGTTTGCAGTAAAAACCGGGACCAACGAAGAATATAATCCAAAACTAATAATTCTTTCAAATGATTTTATAACATAAAAACATTTGTATCAAACACGAAGAGGGAGAATAAAAATATATATATATATATTTGCTGCTTCGTTCCGCTCGATACTGTTTCGAGCAAAGCAAGTATTTAAGAAACCGCCATGCTGTGCAGATGCTGTAAGAAAACACGAGGCTAAATATTACCAGCTTCAAGGAGCCTTGACGTGAATAGGAAACTGAAAGGCTACCCGGACCAGTTTATATCAATTTGCAAAATAGAGCCATTGAAGTTAGCTAACTAATCTAGGATTTTAATTAAAACTTGGCTGCGCAAGGAACTCAGTCTATATTACGTTAATGTTTTAAGCCATGATTTTGTTAAGATATTAGATTTTAATGCCTCGGGTCTTATTGTCATGTTCCATTTCTTAGTCAATTAACTAAAGAAAAGCCTTTGCAGCGAATAATATTTATTTTTCAATGATCAAGTGTTCCCTTAGATTCATTTTCTACAACCCTCGCGTCTATTGTAGAGTTATTATACTTAAGCTTCTTATATTGCATCAATGTCTCATACATGCTTACCTTTTCCTAGTATTTTTCCAAAACTTCCAAGAATGCTGGGCAGGAACATTGCAAACAATATTGATTTTAATAGCACCTGCCCTCCAATCAGCAACGGCACAAAAAATTTGTTTAGCCCGAAAGCTGGAAAAAGATGTATATGTTGCTAAAAAACTAGACACATAAAACGAGGCCTTTCTAAATCATATTGTTATTTGTTAGTCAGGCTTCATTATGTGAAAATATCAATTGTACAAACGGATACAAAACATTAAATAATTAAGTACTTAAAAAAAACAATTAAAATTATAGATACTTGAAGATATTAGATAGTATCTTTAAAAAAATGTTTTATGGACACTTACACCTGAATCCCATTATTTTTGCTGCTTTAGGTAAATTTATAGAAAGTACATGAGTATCTATAAAGTCCTTAAATTTCTGGTACAATCTGTACTCGTAGCTAAATTTGCTAAATAAAGCTCTCCCTTCATTACTTTTGAAATCTGATTTCTTCAACTCATTTTGTTCAACAGATTTTATTTCGATGCCTTCAATAATTTCGTACTTGTCCTTACTTAAAGCATTACTTAGTATCTTTTCTACTTCTTTTTCAAGTTGTGTCTCAGTCATATTGACGAGGACATATCTTTTAGTTATAGTTCCCAAAATTTCTATTACATCGTTTACTATATCCTCTTTATCTTGTGCGCTATCATCTATTACATTGTTTATACTTTCTAAGTTAATATTTTCATTACTATTACTAATTTGACAGCTATGGCAGTGACTATCTTCTACTTTATTTAAGCTACTATCTGTTTTGGTTAAGCTTTTTTGACTGGTATCTATAGAAGTTTGACAACTGTTTTGTGTAGGGAGAAGAATTATATACAAAGAGATTAGGAGGCCTCTTTCTAAGAACCTCCATTCTTGCCTCCTATTATATCTTCCTTGTCTGGTGTATATTAAGGCCATTGTTAGTCAATATTTTTCCAAACCTCATCACCGATCTATTTGTTGTTTTCGACGAGATTCTTCTTCACAGCCGTATGTAGTACCTGTAACAATTGAAAGCGGCAATGAATCATTTTCTTGGAATAGTTGCACTTTTTATGTCATTTAATTATTTCTCATGATTGTTGGAGAAGTTGAGGTTCCGCAGAAAGTTATTAGAAACTGTAATACTTGTTTGTAACATTATAAAGTATTGGCTCATAACATGAAATCCATAAATTGATTATCCGAACCGGAAATTTCTGAAGAAGTATCTTAGTAACATGTGTAGGTACCCACATCTTTAATTTTTTTTACTTCCTTTAGTATTAGAAATTAAATTCGACTAATACATCCAAGTATATGAATCGTGAAGATCTAAAAACTAAATTATGTACTTGACTAGAGTATAAACGATGAGGAGCACTAAATAATTATCCCACGGTTAAATTAATTTGTTTTGTGTAGTATTTGGTTATTTCGGATATAATAGCCGACTTCCGATTCTGACCGCACCAATATTGTGATGTTAATAAATAATTTTACACTTACTGCAAAGGATCACGTTAATAGAAAGTAGAATTTAGGTTTTTAGATTCGAAAATATAGAGCAAGTCCATTTACAGGTTAACGGTTATCATTACTCTTTTTAGGTTAAACTCAAAGGATATAAACATGTAAATAGCATTATATTTTTATGCAAACGTGAAGCCTTATAAAGACTTTTATTTTAAAAGTCACTCAGCGTATACAGCTCAGCGCCAACATAAAAATTGGGTTGTTTGTTTGTCTGTATTCGTATTATGGTCGATATGAATGCAGGCGGATTTAATTATTTCTACAGTATGCGAAGCTTTATTTTGTGAATTGCCTTATAAGACATAATAAACGTAACTTCTTGTTTACATCTGTTACTGAGTATATTGAAAGAAACTGAGTTAGTTTCTCAGGTTTATTAACATTTAATTGGATTAAGATGCTTCAATTGTTTTTATTACTATTTGCTTTACAAATTTGAGCCCCATTCAATATTTTACGTATCGTCCAATTAAAATAATAATCAATTATTCGTCAAATATGGTACATGGGATCTGTAAAAAAATGTATGACCAAACGTCTAATTAAACACTCCATAAAATTTGTCATTTTTAATAAGATGTTGATGTAAAGACTCTAACTATTAATAAATATTAATTTACGCTGACATTTATAAATGATTTGATGTAGATATAACTTAGATTTATAACCTGACGTTTGTTATACCTTTCAAACGTTTGTTTGACGGCTGAGCGAGTGATCAGTACCCCTTGCTATACAGGCTACTTGGCTAGGGGTGCCAGGTTCAAATACAAATGTTTAAATGTTTATTTAGCATCATTCTAATATTTATATTTATTATTATCAGTATTTTTCCGTTATCTAGTATCCATTAAACAAGCTTTTAATGATGCTTATTTTGGGCTAAATAATGAGTGCGAGTGTTTTTTTATTATTTACTATAATTTGGCTGATAAACTAAAATTTATATTCATTCTGGTTTTCTGAAATTTATAGACTGTTGTTGACTATTATCTATTATTGACTTTGGATATTGTTTTTATTGACATTTAAAACGATTCGTATGCATATCTTCCAATTCTAACACCCTCACTTTTGCTGTATTTATTTGAATGACGTGACAATAATAATTCTATAACGCATTACTACTATTATCTAATCTATAGTATTACTCTTAATTGGACATTGCATGATATAATTTTATGGTGTGTAACTACTATACTCGTTTGGCGCTATATAGAACACTGGTAGTCTACAAGTTTTTAAGTAAATAAATAAAATTGAACTATACGTACAGACGACAGTACGTCAAGAGTAACGGTTGCACTAGGATAGCCGCCTCTATTATGAACGGAGTAGGGGTGATCTCAAGGTCAAACTGTTACGCTTGATGTGCTGTCCACTGGACATAAGTTTTGAAATCGAAACGAAAACGATCATCGTCGTGTTCACATCTCAAATCCATATAAAAACTGCTGCTGCCTTCATACGATTTCATATCGAACTCATACTCATTTCACTTCATATCGATCGATTTCATATTTCAGATATCATGACGAACGGTTTAGCTGGAACTTACTTTAAGGGTTTGATTTGGCTTAAGAAGATAATGTTTGAGTATTAGGCCCCTAAAAAATTAAGAGATAAAATCAATACAAGGTGTTATAAAAAGGTGTAGTCATATTTTAAGGGCTTATTGTACCCATCAATACAAGCAACTTTTACTATGAGGACAACTACGAAATCGCGAGAAATAAATCAGCTGTTCCATAGTAAGGTCAATGTACTTACTCGACGCATTGTATGGAACAGCTGATTTTTTTTTGCGATTTCGTAGTTGTTCTCATAGTAAAAGTGGTTTGTATTGATAGGTAGAATAAGCCTTTAAAATATAATTACACCTTTTTATAACACCTTGTATAACTAATTTTATTAATAAAATAAAACCCCATGAATCAGAAATAAAAGAAGTTTTATTGTTGGGAAGCCATTAAGTCGGATAATAAGGGACCAGAAAAGATAACCAACAAACAAATCGAAAAGAGCAGCTGAACGTCTATTTTGACCGACTAGCCGTTGCATTCTTGACAATAAATCGCCGAAATTAGCAATAGGCTTAATCTTGCTCGTTTTCTTTTTTCTATATTAGTTTAAGTTAGTTTATCGTTCAATTAAAACATACCGTATGGATTAAAAAGCTAATGCTCGTTTTCACTGACATTTGCTTACTGTAGGAAGTCTCGTATAGATTTTTTGCTCAGTCTATCTAAAGGAGATAGAAAGAGACAAATGACGTTAATAGTCGCCGAAGCCTAGGGAATGGTAAGTGATAACGGACATAAAGTGCTATATCATATTAATGTGACCAACAACATTGATTGACCTACAATTAAGATATTGACCAACAATTAAGATATTAGGGATTGCAAAGCATTTTCTGTTCACACGAGGCCCAAAACATGCCTGCATATCGGCTCTCTGTTTGCTTTTGCATACAAATTATGCTTACCTACGTAAAACTATATACCCACGGATATTTATTCCTCATTCAAAAAACGTCCTCAGTAAAATACTTGTTCATATTCACCAAAATTATCAAATTCATTTGTAGTTAACAGAACCAAGCTCGCTCGTCACTTTATAAATCGTCCGTGTTATCATTGCACGATTGACCATCAATCAAAAGTATTTTAATCACGTAAATAACATCAAAGTACAGCGTTTTACCAAGACTATTCTATTCGTTTATCTGACCACTTTTGTGTAAATCGAAGTATCTCTAGCCGAGAAAATATTACTACCCTAACATTTCCGTCTGTACAAAACAAAATTCTTACTGTCGCAGAAGTACGTATTTTACGTTGAAATTCTTTTGAATGGTAGCTTTTATGGGAAAGGAAAGTAAAGAAAAGAGCTCTTACAACTCTAGTCTTAAGACAAAGATTTCAGTGAGTAATATTGAATAAAAGGATGAATATGAATTATTGTCGCTGCTTTCCTAGTTGCTGGTTCCTTATCATTTGTCGATGATGAGTTTATCAGTAGTTCTTGGTAGAAAATAAATAAAGTTCTTTTCTTAGTAGCTTTGTGGATTGGGTATGAATAGAATTTACTGTACAAGTCAAAGAGAATATTCAGAAGACAAATATTACTCACATAAGAAAGAAAAAAAAATAGAAACAGAAGGATGGTGTTACGTGTTCCACTTCAAATTCTAAATCAAAGTATATTGATTGGTTAAATACCTATCTTGACTGTATTATTCTGATGGCGTAAATTTTAAATAATTATGAATCATAATTAAAAACTTTTATGGAAAAATATGTACCTATAGATAACGGAGAATTAAGGAAAGTATTGGTATATAAATATTAAAATAATACCAATTAAGCTTATGAACAGACATCCGTGTCTTCTTTATTGTTTATTTTATTTTAACTTCCATTTTGCTATTTATGTCTATGAACATCGATTGATTGAGCCACTTATGAAATTTTATTCAGTGGTAGTAAAACTCTTTCTTCCACTAATAAGCATGCTTATTAGCATGCTGATTTCTAGTAAGGCACACACACATGCTAATAAAAAGATAATTGCTTAATAGTGGCATGCTTTTGTGCTAGTAATGATCATGTCTATTCTGTACCGTTAATATATTAATATTTATTATGTTGAAACAACATTATGGAATTTAGGTACTTACAAACAAAATATTTATAGGTACATAAATATTTTGTTTGTATTGCCCAACCCGAATTCAATACGTAATAGATATTTGAATGTCACTGACTTGCTGAAAAGAGTCTCAAAATAAACATGTGAATTTTATCTTGTCTGAGCTGTTACAGGACCTCAAACATGTTCTAAATCTCTTGACAGAAAAATAATAATATAAATAATATTCATACACTCACACCTATTATCTAGCCCAAAGAAAGCATCATTAAGAGCTTGTGTTATGTATAGTAGATAACGGATAAATAATGATAATAATATGTATATAAATATTAGAAATATACTAAATAAACATATAAACATCCATGACTCGTGAACAAATGCTCGTATTCATCATACAAACATTTGCTCCTACCAGGATTTGAACCCGGGACCTTCCGACCAAGTATCCTGTATAGCAAGGGGCACAGACCACTCGGCCAGCCGGTCCGGTTTTATTACTAAAAAATACTCGTAAAACTTGAATAACTTTATTTACTTGATTGGTGTGCTCACAAAGAATTATGAACGATAACTGATTTTAAAAACAATAGAAAACGCACAGTACTCAGTTTTAATAAAATATCCAATTATTTATACGATTACATTGCGAGAATGTGCGACGTAATAGTACATGTCCCTAAATAAAAACGAGTGCTAACACGAGTTTTCATTTGACCTATCCGAAAATTTACTTACTGTTATTATTGTATTTGCGGTCAACAACTTAATTCAACTAATTATGAAAATTACACACACTCCAAATAAAATATTGAGAATTCCATATTATAGACTTTGAATTGAATGCATTAAATAAAATTGATACCGTGCTCTAAAAATAAATAAAGAAATTAAAAAATGTAAGTAAAATATAATTATATTTTTTGAACTGAAGTACGGTATAACACATTGTTTAAAAACTACCAGATATCTATTTGATTTCTGACGGTCGTTTCAGTGTGTGGTGTCGTTTCCACAGCACATTGTAAAATGCTGTCAAGTGCCTACTGTCATTAAATTAAATGCTGATGTGAAAAGAGCACCGATTGACAGTGATAAATAAAGACATTCAATTTTATTGGACCCCATTTCAGAACCGATTTTGCGAGCAATGCTCCATATAGGGACTGTAGAGTAAAGAAAAAGGATATGAAAGTTGAAATATAAGATCTGTGATATAAGGCAGAGTGGTATTTTAATGTTGAAACATCAACAGGCATAGCTGCTTTATTAAATAACTGTCATTAAATTAAATGCTGATTTGCATCCTTCTGATTATGCTCCATATGTGAAGAATGAAATTAAAATTAACGAAATTGCGGGCCGCTATTTCTCGTACACATGAAATTAAATTTACTGTAACATTGAAAAGAAATTTGGTCTTTCGTAAAAACGTGGCCCAAGCCAAAGGACATTAGACAGTCGTTAAAAGCTTTTCGTTTAACAAAAAGGTCTTATTCATTATCTCATTTGGACAAACAAAGTCTTTGGAATCTCCTTAATTAACTTGTGTCCGTTACAAAGAATTGGGTCTAGGTGTCTGTCTTGAGAAATGACATTTCGCTGTTCTTTGTAAAAGGATAATGGTATTTGATTTCTATGGAATTTTAAATTCTTAACAAACTAAATGTGGTCCCGAAATCTCAGCTGAAATAAATACCTAAAAATAATAAAAAATTGTGACCTATTTGCCCGTCATGCTTTTGGTTTTTTAACTTCGACTATATTCTCACTAAAAGCAGTTTCATTAATTTCGTTGTGGAATTGAGGTAAATGCCTTGGAACCCTATTTTACTACATCTTTAAAGTCGATATTGCTACGTTGGACTACTATTGGACTACTTTGAAGGAGTATTATGTTAAGATGCAATATATTTTATGGATTCCTGCTGAATTGTGAACGTGACTTGTTAAGAAAACAAATAATTAGTATTTGTTTTTTTAGTCTATGATCAATAAGTGGTCGTAGTCTTGTATGGAATGATTTGTTCTATTTAGAAAATCTATACTGTCTATTGTGACTACATTTACTCAGTTTATGCTAGCTGTCATTTCGATCATATATATATAACTGTAATGTCATTGAAATTTTATCTTGTTCCAATTTTTTTGTTACAATCTCAAAAAAAATATGTTTTTTACACCATCATTTTTTCTTCAGAAGGAGCTTATAGGACCTTAAGCTATTACTTTTATAGTGTGACCGTGATTACTGAAATAGACATCTTAAAAGACTAATAATGCACGAATTACGCGTAGTTAAGTAACAACTTGTTTACTGAGTTTAGTTTTTTTATTAATCCAGAATAATGTTGCTTTACCGGCCTTGATGCAAGTCCTTATCTTTGTAATATGCTGAATTTAAAACTTTATTTTCATTAAAATGTTGGTAGTGCATATTATACCTTTGAGAGTTTTACGACGAACGTATGATGAAGATTACAGCCTTCAAATTCTTTAAATCGAAAATATTGAAATTTTTCATTCAACTAATTTAGGCTGTTCTTTGAAAGTCAGGAAGTCATTGTAAGCTTTACTTAGTAGAATAGACATATTTTCTAAGGCTTCTGTTTCTCAACACTAATATCACAGAAACTTAATATCTGCGTTATTCTTTTGTAGAATACCATATCATTTCTTTGAGGACAGGCACTCTCTGTACTGGAAAATATTAAACTTTCTACTGAGAAAATAGGCAAGAATTTAGTGCAGATAAGACCGATGCAGCTTTTATTAGAATATACGGAATTGCAGAAAATATTAAAATGAATTCCACAAATATTTTTATTTAAACATTAAGCAATTCTGCTTGATGATAATGATCATTATGAAATAAGGATTAATGTGAACAAATAATAAAAGTGATTTTGATAAAGGTAAAGCAACATTAATAGAAAAGAAGACTATGTCTTGTTGCGTCTCGAAGTTTCCTTATAATAACGATGAAATTAGAAATATTTGATACTTTTTAATAGCTTATAAGATAATGTAGTTTTATTAGAGCACGCAAGATAAGGTAGTCCCAGAAAAGTAGCTCTGTCATGATGAAAATTTCTTGTCGAAATTCGATTCTGGAACATAAATATACTAATAAAGTTTTTCCAACGGTTTTTTGTTTTCCATATTCCATTCTAAACCAATTACTAGATAATACACTCGTATCCTTAAATTACATTTACAAAAGGGAACATTATATTTATACACCTATTTTGAGATTGACACGAATATTTGATACGGTATTGATGGATCAATCCGATAACGCGATAAAGCTTCTAAAACATGAAATGTAACGGAATTTGCTTCAAAAAATACTCCGGCGATATTTCCAGTATCTAAATAGACGAGTGTGTCAAATTACTTTGTCGAGTAAAAAGTTAACAATCTCAATTTTAAGATGTGCTTATTACCTGGTCTTTAATGTATGTTAACGTTCATCATCTCACATTTGAAAAGTGGAGTTGCGAGGATAACTTTTAGTTTCGCTATTGTCGATCCATTTATCCCAGAAAAATATATGGGGTTTTACGAGTATCTACAGGTAGATAATCTCTGAATCTCCTGATCCGATTTGGAAAAATTTTCTCAACAATATTATAGGTAGAGTGAACGTGAAGGGTTGACATATGTTTAATGAGGAATAGCGAGGATTACATTTGGTTTTGATATTATCTATCCATTGCTTGCAGCTACATTATTGGGGTTCTATCTATAGAGGTAATATTCTTAAGTTTGGATGTAGGGGTAGATAATCTCCAAATCTACTCATCCGATTTCTAAAACCTTTTCACCAATATTTATAATTGACATTCAGGGTTTACGTACATTTTAAAAGCTGTTCCACACGGAGGCATGGACAGAAACTGGTACATTATAAAAATCATCAAATGACTGAAAGGTTTTTAAGGCCCGTTGTGTTAGTTTACTATATGCATTAAACCTAGAATTTTGTTTATATAAGGATTTTGAAGCTCACCAAGCTCGTTAAGGTGTTAACGATGACAACGGTCATCTTATTATCCTAAGCCTTAGTATTATATTGTAATATTGTGAGGAAGCTGAAGAGGGTGCGGACTGTGGTGGACTCATATTATTTAGATTCCTGGTTGAAACTCAATTCTTGGCAGTTTGAAAGTGATTGAAATAAGAAGAGAAAAGGATCCTCATTTTAAAAAACTTTCATGTCTCTTTTAATTCACGGTGCAAAAATTTTGTTTTTTTTTACTCGATAGTATAGTATAAAATGAGTTTGAGAATCGGATAAAAATAAGAAAGAAAAAGCATCATAGTGATGCTTATTCTTTCTTCATCATAGTGATGCTTTTTCTTTCAAAATTCAAATTTAGTTTTTCTCATTTGCATATCTGACAAAAACCGTCAAAATATTGATTTTTCTTGGATTATCTATCACCGCAAAGTAAAAAGCTTTTTAAGGAAACATTTTTTGTGGAAAAAAACTAAACTTAAGTTTATCCTCGCAATTCGCTTCCACTTCAGCTCGATCTATTCGACTACCCTTAAAGGGTTTGGGAAGACAACCCAATCTTGAATGGCTGTATGTAATGTCACTCTGTTGGCAATTAAGACCAGGCTACCTTAGACCTCGGGCTAGTAGCGCAATTGTGTTAGATTGTAACGGCTAGAGCGGTTAGCACTATAACGTTATAAGTATTATAGTGCTATTTGTGAGAATTAATTTGGATCGTTCCGTCTGGAAATCAATAGGAAAGCCTTTGTTCAGCAATGGACATCAGAATTGTAATGATAATGATTCTTTGGATGTGACATTTTCGTAGATGACGTAGGTAATACTTAATTTATTTGCTTAATGTTGGAATAAGTATGAACTGAATGAACAATTGACCTCAAACACAGCGGAAGCAGCACTACCTTCCCTGACCTGAAACAGCCTGCCAAATAAATAAGATTCCATCAAGAGAAAAAAACCATGAGGGAGGCATGTTTTTATCTTGTGAAGGAGGCCCTTGTGCCAAACTTTGTCGAATGCTTGTTTTATATCCAAGAACACAGAGAATGAACAATATTTGATTTAATAGCTACCTCAACTGTATATGTTTTTTTTTATATTAATTAGAATTAAAGTATATACCTGGTATAATACCGAAATTTTATAAACATCTGATATTTACGTAGCTAAATATTGTTCGCAACATTTAATTCCGCCAAATAGTTAAAGCACAGAACGATTGCCATATTTTAATTTTGAAATATATATCTATTTATTCATATTACCTACTCTATAGGCCACTTAAACTATATGAAATCATGAGTTCTTGCTCCCGGCAAAAGGTGCTCCTACTCTACCGACAAGATTAAGACGACAATATAGTAGGTAGGACCAATTTGTTACGTCATGAACTCTAAATACGCACGTCTCTTTGCTCTTTTCAAACGAACTATATTTTTACTTCTAACCGTTAGTTAGTTGTTATTCGACTAAAACAAAAATTGTGAATGTGCTCTCATCATCATCATCACCAGCCTATATACGTCCCACTGCTGGGCACAGGCCTTCCTACATGGCAGAAACACATGAGGAGTTTGGGCCATAACACCACCACGCTGGCCCAGTGCGGGTTGGTGGGTTAAAGCGGTTGCAGTAACAACCGGGACCAACGGCTTAACGTGCCTTCCGAAGCATGGAGGAGCTCAAGATTATAAATTTGATTGACCCATCCAGGGACCAACCATGGCGAAAGTTGCTTTGTTTTCATAATCGAAACCAGAGCGCTCAAACCACTACGCCACCGAGCTCCGAATGTGCTTTGCTAAAACAATTTTTTTTTCTCAAATACTTGTAACTGATTTTTGTAATGTTTAATGTGGAACCTAGTCCCAACAGAACACAACTCCGACAGGTAAATTGAAAACAGAATATTCTGGTCACTGTTCCTGTCTGGTCCTGTCGGAGTTGAGTCTGTTCGGACTTAATGTCCTATCGGATCTGTGTCTTGTCGGGACTAGGTTTTTTCACCTTTTGAGAACGCGAATTATTACAACCGGCTTGTATTAAATACTATGACACAGTTATCTTTATTAACTATACTTAATTACCATTTATTATTGTGCAAGTCAATAAATGTCTTCTTTCTTTCTTAATATTCCAGACATTATTGTACACTATTGTGAGTGATGCATTTTTCAAAGTTCTAATAACATTATTTTGATTCGATTGTGCGTCATGGCTATTCGGCAAAATGAAATTAGGGGAAACATTACCAATCATAACTTCGGCCAATTGTTGCCGGCGTGATGAAATTCAATATAAAATTCTTCGGGCAAACAACGGGCACTACCTAAACTACTTGTGACATTTTGTGTCCGAAATGGTGTGCGAAAGTGACACAATATGAGGAAAACAGAGGGGCGTTATAAGTTTGACGTGTCTGTCTGCGTATCTGTGTGTCTGTCTCCTAAACGAATAAACCGATCTTAATTTGTTTTTTTTGTTGTTTAAAAGCTGATGTGATCAGGATGGTTCTTAGTTAAAATTTATGAAGATCAGTTCAGGTTTGATAACAATTAGCTCATTTTCTACTTGACAAAAGGGTTTTACTAACATTCAAAGATCCGATTGATTTCTTTTACTGTTACTTCGGAGGTTTGAATTAGCCATTCAATTGGACGCCTAGGCAGGTCATTTAAATAGAAGAGTGACTGTTTGCGTGATTGGTAGGTTCAAGGTTATTTTTTATGACCACCTAGAACCAAAAAGATGTCGGTTATAAGTAGTCATGAAAAAAATAACCTTGAACCTACCAATCAAACCAAAATTTTTCAGTACAAGACGATTCATTCAATACGCCAAGTCGTTAAACGTTAAGTGAGCCTAGTTCAATTAACTATCGGGCTGGGCATTCAATTGCAAGCCGACGTTTAATCAACGGACTAGACATCAAATTCAGCAGCGAATTTAACCAGATGCCGGCGACATAATTATGTATTTCGATGACGGATCGTAAAATTTAGCACTTCATGTTAAAGGTACCTTGATGTATCATGACTGACTGATAACATATAAATATTAGCATTAAGTATACCTATTCTATCTATTATTATATTTTACAAACTGTGTCCACTGCGTATTATTTACTCGTTTTCCTACCGCTGGCTGATCTGTTGGTAGAGATTTGAATAAGTGCCTTTGTACTTAACCGTTTTATTTATTCTCTTATAAACCTTTTGTGCGTACAAATATAAATAATTAATAAATAATATATTTGAGTACGATTCTGATTTTCATGGAGGTTTTATTTTTAAGTAACCAAAATCTCAAAGAAAAGTTTAATTAAAAGCACATAACATTAAATCAAACAAACAAACGAGGCACTTTCTAGCTAGATGATGCTCAATTCCACGATCGACTTTTGACAAAATAATGACAATAATATATTTTCAATGTTGCTTTCTTTTTTAAGTGTATAAATAAATAAATGTTTTGAGAATCTTAAGATCATTCAGGTCATTAGTGAGAAACCAAACTCAGTTGATTACAATTCAGAATCTCAAGCAACTTTCAAGCATTTATCGTCAAAGGAGTTCAAAAACTTTGATTTCCACTGAATTCAGCGTGGTCTTTATTTAAAATGATACCCACTCCAAATTAATCAGAGTACGTAATCGACTAAGCCTTTGAGGCTAGTGTTCTTTTGAGTTTGATAAATCGATTAATTAAAACTGTTTGACCGACTTCAAAAACGAGAAGGTTCTCAATTTGGTTGGAATGATTTTTTTCTTTGTATGTACACCGATTATCTCCCATGTAGGAAGGCCTGTGCCCAGCAGTGGGACCTTGGGGTCCAGGAGCTCACCGACTTTTTAGGGACATTGCAGGTCGTCTTTGTGAAACTTTAGGTGACAATAAGGCTGGTATACAGGGTGGCACATTTAGATCGGTCAGTATGGGAAAGTCTGAAATTATAGGACATACGAAAATCTCTTCTTAGGAACTATGTCATCGATTTTACTAAAAAGAAAAACTGCATTCACACTTTTGAAAAATAAAACTAATGCTATTAATATTTCGTTATCGATTGTGTAGGTCTTAAGCAGTAAACGTTAAGGCCGCCACAGACGTAGCTATAATATATTTAATATAAATTATAGCAAGACATATTACGATATATTTTCTATACAAACATTCAAGTGACCGCACACGCAGCTATAATATATATATATCTATGACGTCACCAACGTATATCGTAATTTATATTATTGCATATTATTGTATAGCAAGACATATTACGACATATTTTGAATGTACAACATGTTCCAACATGTTCAAGGGAAATATTGAGTGAAATTTTTTGAGGATAGTTCAGGATACAAATTAATTTTTATTCTTTATATGCGATTCAATCCATTTGGTTCTAGTTTTTGTGCCTGATAGGGCAACTATCATATCAAAAGCAGCATCGGAATCGTCCTCTAAAAAACTGTCAATTAAATCCAATAACAATGTACTCGTTGAATTCATAATTTTTCACGTCCTGAGGCGGGGATCGAACCCGCGACCTTTCACAATCCGGGCGACTGCTCTAACCATCTGAGCTACCCAGGACTTGGGCTAACCCTGTGAAAAAAAATATCTAGTTTAGATATTTTAATAAGTAAAAAATTTTTCAAACATTTATAATAATGTTAAAATGAAAATTAACAAAACACCCTTTATTACAAAACGCGTGCAAACACTAGGCCGACCGTCAATGAAATGACGGTAAAATATATATTATAGCATCGTCTCCGTGTGTGGTAGCTTACTATAATTTATATTATATTTCATTCGCTTCATTCGAAGATATAACATAATACCACAATGTAGTTTCTTTTATCTTACTAGCAACATTCGCACTTTTAGAGGGTATGTTTATTTTAAAATTTTTCAACTGTCAAATCATTCACCTTAGCCGTGCAGAGCCGGCGCAGCTCATTCTTTTACTTTGCGCGGCAACGAGCACACGTCTCCTTAAAATTCACGTTATCATGCCTAAGCGTAAGACTGTCCAGTATTACGAAGAAAAAATAAGGAAGCTGAAAGAAAATCCAAAGAAACGGCCTCGTCGAATAGTGTATTCTTCTTCTTCAGATTCCGAAGATAATCAAGGTATTTAATATTGTTACAATTATATGTGAAAAAAAAAAAAAAAAAAAAAAAAAAAAAAAAAAAAAAAATGCATCTCTAAGCTACTTTAATATTACGATTTAAATGAACCGTAATTATTACCGTATATTTACGGGGTAGTATGATGCAAAAAGAAATGAAAAAATAACTCCTAAGTTTGACAAAAGTCAAACATGTGGGTATAACGAAATTCATTATCTTTATGTTACGTAGTAATGTAACATCACCGTCCATTTTATTTAATGATTGCCTACTATATAGACACTCGCACTAAATATAAACATTTGTTCTTTACACAGTTAACGGTACCAATAAGAGAAACACTACCGAAAAAATACAAGATCCCGAGCTGCCGAGATGCTTGTGAACTCGAGCCAGAACCCACGCCAGAGATCGTGCCTTCGCCCGAGCTCGTGCCAGGACTCGAGACAGAGCCCGGCCCGTCGTCGTTGGGTGGTCAGCAGCCACAATTGGATAGCTCCGATGGTTTGACCGATCTTGACCCTGAACTCTTGTTAGCATTAGGTGACGCGTCAGTTGATTATCCAGTCTTTGGGGAAAAAATTCACAATAGCTTATCTCAGCGTTGGCTCCCTATTTTAAAAAAGGGTTTGTTAAAAGAAGCTAAAACAACACTTATGAAAGAGTATACTATCCCCGAAAATTGCAAATTACTAAAAGCCCCTACTCTGAATTTTGAAATATCAGCGGCAGTTGTCGAAGTGGTTCGCAATCGCGACAAAAGCATACAAATGAAACAAGATCAATTAGGTCAGGGATTAGCTGCTATAAATAAAGCCATTACAATTTTACTTACCGGCGATGATAAAATTAAAGCAATTAAATTTTCTTTCTGATGGTTGTCGGTTACTATCCGATTTACACTACATGGAAACTGAGCTTAGAACAAAACTAATAACACCCTGCCTTCAAAAATCGTTCTTATCCGTAATTGAAAATCAAATTAGGGATGAAACACTTTTTGGGTCAAACTTGTCAGATAAAATAAAAGCCTCAAAGACTATAGAAAAGCAAGGTCATTTAATAAAGAAATCGGTATCAGATAAAACACCCACACAGGCGTCAACCTCATCTGCGACAAGATCTCGCTACCAGGAAAACTGGTCGCCCCCCCCTCGCTATCCCTTGACGAGCAGGGGGGGGCCAGCACGCCGGCCGCCGCCGCCCGCGATACAATCGACGCAGTATCGGCGCCCAACAGCGACTCTGGCGCAGACGGCGACGCGACCAGTACCGTCTTACCCGACGAAACAACGTGCCCAACGGCAATGATACAGGTACATGCAGGTAGACTGCAAAATATATTTTTTTTGAATAGTTTTGTTTGAGAATTCTTAAAAATAAAGTGGTTATAAATTGGATTATTAACGGCTATGTTCTCATAAGACTTCACAGTCTACACTATATTCTTATTCTTATGGTCTAAGACTATATCTAATAGCAATATGGTTTATTATTTACAAAGAAAAACATGAAATGACAATAGCAATTGATAATTATTTGAGTCTTAACCCAATAAGTACCTACATATTTTTCATTACAATATCGTAATGTCAACCAAGTTCAGATCAATTTATCTCTTATATTCTTATGACCAAGCCATTTAGCTTAGTCAATAGGTTTATTCATTATTGGAGAATATTTAACAATAATATTAAAAGAGTTGGACGTTTTGTGTCATTGGTGTTAGGCAGAGAAGGTTCTTATGATTTCAATTTCAAGATGTACGAATGTAGCGCAATGCCGCATCTTGTGTTCGTCACCTAGAAGTTTTACGAACATGTTGAACCATTTTATTAATAATTAAATTGCTTAGAGATCATTGTTAATTTCTTGTTACGGGTGCATCAAAATCTGGTTAGGGTGCTTTTTATAACAGAAAACGTGCAAATGGAAAATGGAAAGATACTGAAGTAATATCACATAAGTATTAAATAGTTGAAGCTTTTAGCAGTAAATTTCAGATTTCCTTTTGGTACAATTATTTTCCTCTATGATTGACACGCTTTGCACGTTACTGTTATAATTGAAATTTTTTTTTGCACCACACACTAATGAAAAATAACAGTAGTACGTCTCGTAGAAACCAGATTTAGATGCACTTAGCTGTGGACAAATTTACTATATTTTCATTGAAATAATAAGAATAATAATTAAAAAAAAAAAAAAAAAAAAAAAAAATGGCAGAAAAGGTGTTTTTGTGTTCTCATATTGGGCATCACGCCCATTGTTCCGACATCTTAAAACCACGATTTAATCTGACTTATTATTCCTGGATGCCTATAGGAATGTGTCCTTGTCTTGTTCCAGGAACCATCAGATCAATCGTCTTACCCTGGGTGTAGCCAAGCTCTCCGAGAAGCTTTCACCAAGCGCAAGATCCCAGATGCATCTTTAGATTTGATGATGGCATCACTTGCTAAAAATACTTTAACACAGTATAGTGTTACATAAAAGTTATGGTGGGCGCATTGTAATAACGATTGTAGCGACCCTTACCTGTATGCATTACCTTCCGTAATGTCTTTTCTAACGCACCAATTTAATAAGGGTTCTGCGTACGGTAGTTTAAATAGCCATCGTTCGGCCCTCTCATTGCTTTTTGGAAATGACCTCGGTTCTGAAGAACCGATTAAAAGATTAATGAAGGGCGTATTCAGACTAAGGCCAGCTATGCCGAAATATGTTTTTACGTGGGACCCGCAAGATGTATTAAATTTCGTTGCAGAGTGGGGCCCCAACAAAGATTTACCACTAGAAAAATTAACGAAAAAACTGGTTATCCTTCTTGCATTGTGTACAGCTCACAGAGTACAAACGCTATCGTTAATTAATATAAACGAAATAAAAATTCAAGATGATAGCATACAAATTTTTATTAAATCTGTAATAAAAACCTCAGCAGTCGGTCGAGATCAGCCTTTACTTATGTTACCATACTTTAGAGAAAATAAAACAATCTGTCCGGCGACGGCAATTGAAGATTATTTGTCATTTACTACAGATATTAGACCCGATTCAATTAATAATTTAATTTTAACCACTAAACGTCCATATCGTGCGGCAACTGCCCAGACTATTAGTCGATGGATAAAGCAGACATTGGCGGCGAGCGGCGTGGACGTGGCGCAGTTCAGCGCACACAGCACCCGCCACGCCGCTACCTCCGCGGCGCACGCTGCCGGTGTCTCGCTGGATGCCATCCGCAAAACTGCCGGTTGGACACAAAACTCGCACACGTTCGCTAGCTTCTATAATCGGCCTATAGCAGATCAATTTAGATTCGCAACTGCTGTTTTTGGTGTTGATAACAGCTAATAATGTAGGCTCACTCATTAACTTGATTATTATCGCTTATTTTCATAAAATAATTCATGATTGGTACACAAATTATTGTACGGAAATATATGCATATTATTGATTGTACAATTAAATAATAAACAAAACATTAAAATTAATAATGAGTTGTTTTTATACTAAGTACCTTTATCTATACCTACCTGGTAACAAAATTTCTGACTCTGAACATCTACATTGTGGTATTATGTTATATCTTCGAATGAAGCGAATGAAATATAATAGACGATTAAACGAACTTCGAAGTGAAGTTCGATCACTATTATATGAATTCGCTTCATTCGAAGATATAACTACCCACCCTCCCTAACCCAATAGAAAAAATTTTGTTACTCTCTAAAAACAATGAGCTGCGCCGGCTCTGCACGGCTAAGGTGAATGATTTGACAGTTGAAAAATTTTAAAATAAACATACCCTCTAAAAGTGCGAATGTTGCTAGTAAGATAAAAGAAACTACATTGTGGTATTATGTTATATCTTCGAATGAAGCGAATTCATATAATAGTGATCGAACTTCACTTCGAAGTTCGTTTAATCGTCTATTATAGCACGGCATATTAATATATATTATAGCTACGTTTGTGACGGACTTCACTATGAAACATGATGTCTAAAATGAATAAAATGCATTGTTTTCATATCCTATAATTAATTTTAGTAAGTGTTCGATATTACCACCATTTTTTCAATACAACATTTCCAACAACCAAGACGTTCCATTTTCAAATGATGTTTATCACGTCTCTGTTTAAACCAAAACGTTCCATTTTCAAATGAGGTTAATCACGTATTTGTATCTACATACTTTTTCTAAGTGGGCTTTTCAATTAATTATTAGTATGATTAATAGAAGTTAGCAATTACAATCATAGATAGATAATATTATCGCAGATAACAATATGTAAAGCAGTGTATGTTACAAGATACGGCACCAGCAAAGAGTTACAAACAACCATAGAGACAATTTTACGCACCGAAACGAGTTGTTATATTGAAAAATGGTGGTAATTTCGAACACTTATTAAACTAAATTAATGGATATGAAAACAATGCATTTTATTCATTTTAGACTTCATGTTTCATAGTAACGTTTACTGCTCAAGACCTACACAATCGATACCGAAACATAAATAGTGTTACTTTTATTTTTCAAAAAGTCCGGGTTCGATTCCCGAGCTGAGCACACGTTTTTTTTAAAATGTATGAATGCAGTTTTGTTTTTACTAAAATCGATGACATGTTTCCTAAGAAGAGATTTTCGTATGGCTTATAGTTTCAGACTTTCCCATACTGACTGATCTAAATGTGCCACCCTGTATATTTCGCACAAAGATTAAGCCTCGCAATTCAGCGAGGTAATGCGACCAGCCTTATTGGTACACTTCCTGTTTCGCAAGATTCAGGTGTTGTTTATTATTTGTAAGGTTTTTTTTCAATGTCACGCTTTGTAAATATTAGGCTAGTGTAAAGATAGTTAGTTCACTTTGAAGAAAAAACTATATTTTAATTAAACGTAGACTTTTTAGGAGTTGGTGCTAAGTTGTTTCCAGAAATAATAGAACGTGTAGCAGCGACTCCAAAATATATGTTTCTAGGTATGAGTACATACTTAAATTTAATAATTTTATCCTTTTCAGTTTTTTTGAAGTCGGTTTTTATTTTTGTTTTTGGGTGAACACTTCTTCTACGTTACGAGCCATCGAGTAGTTTTGGGTCGGTTTTATGTGCTCTGAATTCCTAATTTTCTTTTATATTTTTTTATATACTTATAAGCATGTCACCATAATATCACATCATAACTACATTGATGTGAAAGTAAGTGCCGATTAATTCTAGCCTCGAGAACTTTAAAGTGTTAATACCTATTTGGGCATACCCCTTTCGTACCTGAAAATTTTTCTCCGTCCTTACGGCTGTATTTATTAAAAATAATAATACTTAGGACCTTCAGATTAAGGGACAAATAGTAAATAAAAACCATCCTATGCAGAGTTTTACAAAAGAATGCCGCACGACCGAACGTCGACGAACCCTTCACCCTACGCACGATTGTGAGTTAAGTTAGGTTTAGTTTTTTATTATGTTTTTTTCATTATTGAACGTTGTTATTGGCTAGTTTAATTTATATTTTTATAATAAAACATCGAATTTGCCAAAATCAACTATTTATTTTACTAATTTGGTCATATTGTCTGTCTCATGAGATTTATCAATATAATCGGTTTTCATCCACAGGCGTCTACGTTGGCGGCTCTTCACTTTAAATTGCTTTTTTTGTTTAGAATTTTCGCTACTTTTCTTATGTTTTTGGCCTGTGATGATGATGATGATCGTGATGGCCTATCACGCACGATCATGATTTGAAGAACTTTTTCTTTTTTGAACCTGGTCAAGAGGGATTCTCCTCCTCACAGCTGGTGCAACACAAAATTCCTCGTCAGCCTCATCAATGTCGATATCTGAGCATTCTCCATTTTTGAGAATATCAAGAACAAGCTTATCATTCAATAACAAACCTGAAAAATAAAATAATACTTGAATTTACTCCATGAAAAAATGTAAATATACGCAACTCATTTCATGCTTAATTATAAATAAACCCGAGAGCTCACGTGAGTGCGTTCCATATTTCGACACGAGCCAGGTCGACGTAAATGTGAATTGATTTTAATTAATTTCTACTATACGATTATTATATTAATAAATATTAAACAGAAACATTATTTACTTAATAAAACTAAACATCAAAACCATAAAAGTAATACAAATACTTACGGCGCTTAGTACGGGCATCGAGAGAGACCGCCATTTTGGCCACACCGGCGAACAAACTGACCTGCCCCCCAATTCTGCTATTTATTTTCCTAAACGGATCGGCTGCGTTTCGGTATCGTTACCAATGCGGTTGTAATACAAAATGGTATTCCACTAACATTGCTTGTAAAGTCGGAACGCTAAGGAAACGCTCTCGGTTGGTTCAACTTCGGCTCGATAATTGCTAGCAATATTGCAAGAAACAAATATATTTTGGCTTAGTGACTTGACAGTTGTCAATTTTGGACAGTTCGAACAAAGAACTATTGATGCATTTCGGCTGCCACAAATGTTAAATATTTAGCAGAATACGAAACAATGATTGAACCGAACCGTTCGCGTTACGTGTTTGTTAGTAGAACACCAAACTGATGCGTTTCGGTTACGTTTCGATTGCGTTGAGTTAGCAGAATACAAAAACGTTGTAACTTAAGCGTTTCCGATTCGTTTCAGATCAAAATACAATAGCAGAATTGGGGGGCTGTTAATGCCGCGAAACTGCTTCTGATTGGTTTTTTGACTAACACACAATCATGCAGTTCTAGGCGCGCGCGACTAAACAAAATACACGCGGCCTCAGATTTTTTTAAAATTTGAACTCACCATCGTATAAGTCAGGTGCGAAAGGGATACATAGACCTTCCTCACTGTTCAGGTTAAAACTTTCAACGGATGTCTGCAATATCAAGGAAGAAGTATCCTGATATTCCGATGATGAAAAATGAGTGATAGATTTGAATCATGCTATTCCTACACATATTATATCAGCTAACTGCAGTCCATTTTTGGACATAGACCTCCCTAGGGCAGCACCTACGCTACGATACATGATATCCCGCTTTCTTTTCACTTCCAAGTGCCACCTCCTTGCAGGGAGACAACATATAGACGATAAGAAGCCGTGGACACATTAAAATTTCAAAATGTTTTATATGTTTATTTACGAGTATTATGACTATTGTGACTTTTATGACCTCTGTATACCTATATTGTGATTGTGCATTGTCAGATAGCTTGATAATAAGAATAATACTTTTCACATTGGGTACTTACTTTGTTGGTACGTTAATATACCTTCCCTTCTAATTTTATTTTATTTTTTTGCTGGGCGGCACTGCACTGCTAAACTTAAAATTGTTTAACTACAAACATTGTAATTTAATAAGTATTTCAAAAGAGTGACTAAACGAGTTTGTTGCCGGAATCTTTTCGGTAGTTCAACTTTTGGAACCGGTGTAAATTCAGACGTGTCACACAGACAGAGACTATAGTAATAGTTATAAAAATGTGTTTTTTGACGATATAGAAGTGCTTCTTTGTGGCCTAGTTAAATAAAATATTTTTTCTTTCTATTTTGCCGAGGACTTCTTTCAAGAACATTAATATTCTTTGGTTCTACGACAGATGTAACCAGCCCACAGTCATCTTAGCTTGCAAGACTTTAGATGATGTCAACCACTTTGACATCGAATGGTTTCAAGCATTGTCTTATTCCAGCTGTTCAGATGTGAAATATCGTCTCACCCTAAAGCGGATGCCGAGTTTTTTTTTTGCTATGGACTCAGTGTTCTCGACAAAATTTATGCTGGGCAGAATCTCCATGCTAAGAAGATGCAATGGTTGTTCGCCGGAATGGATACACCCCCGAAAGTCGGAGTCAGATGAAAGTACTCCGTTTAGCGGAAAATAGACACGCCTGAGTTTTAGTCGCATGGAATTTCACATAATTGGCATCACCACATTCACAGACGCCTGTAGACTCAAATTATCCGCATACCCAAAGGTTCTAGGCATAAGCAGATCATTAATATTTAGCACAAACAGGGTTATGGAGAGGACCGATCCTTGGGGAACTTCGGCATTAGTGACCAGTTTCCTCGCGTTACAACTCGTATCGACCGGTCCCTGAGAAAATCAGAAATCCAGTTGCAAGACCATCAGAGATTCCAAAGGAACGAAGCTTACTCAGTAGGCTTCCTTCCTCCGGAATCTGTGATGGTCTTTGCAGCTGCCATGCCAAACCCTCTCAAAACCTTGGAGATGTCAAGTCGTTAAGCCAATTAATAGCAATACGATAGTGAGGACGAAAAGATATTGAAAGGAAATAAACGAAATTTTGATCCAGTTTCGGTTACAATTGACACACAGGTGATGATAAATAGATCGAATTAAGAAAACTGAAATCTTATAATGACTTTAATAACATTACTCCTCTCAAGTAAGATCGTAAAAATAATATACTGATGTTAGATAAAAGGATTGCGTTTAGATTAACAGCATTCATTCAAAGAGATCAGGAAAATAAAGAACCCTCGAGTTACCCTCTAGAGAGTTGTGATTCTTGTCAGTTAAGCGAACTTTGCGATAACTCGATATTTTACCTGGCATTTAGGGCATTCAGAATCAAAATCGGATAGAATTCAGAAATCTATTGTTATAAAACTATTTAAAAGCAGTGAAGAAAATCCAGAAAAAACAATTGGGATACTGGTACGTAAATAAGGTGTTTTTTTTTCAATTTTTGTCTGTTTGTCTGTCTATCTGTGCGCGCATCATGAGAAAACCGCCATTGGCTTGACCTCTCCATAGTTCTAGCCTAGACACAATGAGGAGACCATTGGAAATAGACTTCGCGAGCGTAGTCTAAAAAACTATTTTGACACTGACGAGCTAAGACATTTATTTTCGCGAGCACTACACAAGACAAAAGAGAGAAAGAACATGTTCTTGGGTGGAATACAAACTTAAGATGTCTATTATGAATAACAGAAAAAAAACCGTCAGAATTTTAAACTTTTGAATGGCTGATGAAAAATAAATAAATAGTCCAGCGAATTTATAATTGCTGGAAGACGTAGAATTTCGGCGAATCAGCATTTCATTGAACTTAATAAGCGATAATTGTGATTTTTGAAGCAAAAAAGATTAATTTGATACTTTGAATTGATTAGATTGAAATTATTTGAATACGTATAATAATTTTAAATGTAGTAGATGAATGTGTTATATAGTTACCCGAATTATCAAAACTATACCACATTACAACAAAAATACTGAATTATGTAAATAGATTCCACATAATACGAATTATTGGCTCAGATATGAGCTAATCAACAATATGATATTATTTGCTTAAAATATAACATCCCTAATTGTATTTAAATAGTTTTCACATATTTTGCCGTATACAGTTTCTTAATAAAAAAGAATAACTGCAACCTCTTTATTTTCATTGTTTTGTAAAATTGTAGAAATTTCAGACGGTCACGCACAAAATAATAACACCTTAAGGTGTAGCCTTATCTAGTGGTAATTTTAAGAGACTCAATGGGCTCTCGGGACCGCGTTATAGGTACCAAACGCCTCCGACTCCTACATGAATCACAAAGTAAGTTTTTTGAGAAAATGAACTTAACATAAGCATTTTACTATCTACATGATTACCTGCTTGCTATCACCACTTTCCATTCTTAGAATTCACAGCAAACGTACCATAACGATGTCAAGTTTAATTGGTAAACGTTTACAGTAAGACAATTGATACAGTGTTTAGCTGTTGCGAAACACGTACGTGACGAGCATACATATTAATATCTAACAAATATGAAATGAAGTGGGGTTTCCTCACGACACCTAACGTCCACTACTTTCGCTCACTATGAATTTGAGTTACAAACTTAAGCGAACAATTGTCATTGTCGTGTATCTTATTATTAATTATATGTATTTTGTCTACACCTCCACATCACGCACAAAGAGGCTTGGTAACTCGTTTCTTTGTTGTACTTCCAAAACTTGGGATTCTTTGCCAGCACAATGTTTTCTCTTATTCCTGTAGCATGGGTACCTTCAAAAGAGGCTTAAACAAGCAGCTTTTACACCGTCAGGGTAGAACCGGCTAGATCAGTGTAAAGCTGAAAAATGCGTAATCTTCTCATCCAAAATTCCATAACAACAGTGGACAGCAGGACATATATGCCGATGGGGCATTTAAGTTCTAGCATGGCGACCATGTACTAGAAAGCGCAAAGTAGGACGGTCTCCAACTAGATGGATAGATGGCCTGGTCACGGGAGCCGTTGGATTTAGGCTGCGCTGCGCTGCTGATACGTTTGTAAATCGATAAGTGAGGCCTTTGTTCAGCAGAGGACATCTTATGTTGATATGATGTCGAAGATGACGATGATGTTGCAAAATGACAAAAAACTGGAATATTTTTGAAACGGTATTAATAATTTTAAATCATTTTGTGCTACTTCGATTTACCATAGGTGGCTTCTAGATCACTTTCAGCGGTTACAAAATCTGCTGGCATCTCAACTTGATATAATACCGAAAATCTGAAGAATGTTCTAACCTTAGAATCTGTTCTTAGAATAATATAGAATCGATTAATAATTATCTAATCAATCTGAAATAGTTAACGTTTAATCACCCCAGGAAAGCAATATTGAAAGAACGAAGGTTTGTAAGTAAATAAAACAGTAGGAGAATCTTGCACGACAACAAATCAGATCACATCTCACATCCATTGTTTTGATCGCAAACAGAGAAACAAAGTCCTTTTATTACAGAAATAAGGAACAATAAGATATCCACTTCACGGAATACTTGTGCAGGTTGAATTGAATTTGAGGTATTTCTAGTGTCTTGCGAACAAAACAACTCAATGAAGGACTGATAATGTTAAGGGTCATTTGTAGAGAAGTATAAACTTTTAGAAATATTTGTTCACGACCGGTTTCATTCTAAAATTCTACATACCTCGTACTCCAGTACTCTTAGTGTAAGTTTCTGTCGAATCTAAATGCTTCAATCCTTGTGGTGGTCGGATGTCAAATCGTATGAAATAAAACGACGATGTTCTAAATTATTGGAAACCACTTTTTGAGATTTGAGAGCTGAAACGCAACCACGAAACGTTTCGATTCGTTTGAAACTGACACTAGGGATACAAACAGGCCGGCTGTGGTTTAATGATGTGGCTAAAACTATAAAGAGAAAATAACTTCATGGACTGCCTTTTAATAAAACATGGTAGGCAAATTGTATAAAATATGTACAGATGACAGCACACCAAGTGCAACAGTTCCACTACAAAAGCCGCCTCTATTATGGACGGAGTTCAAGGGCGGTTTTAAGATCGACGTGCGTATTGAATTCTTTGTAAAAATATATTTTTACAACCTACAGGAATTTATTACAATGGGTGTGAATGAATCCTTGTTTTGGTGTAATAAGCGATTTAAATTAATTTGTTTACTAAGATTTTGTATTGTGCATTTTGATAAGGACCTTGTATAATGTTATTAAGCTAATAAAGTATATGTGATAATGAACATGGTGTTACATCAGGTACGTTCTTCATTGAGGCTCACTGCCACTATAACAATAATGTTAATAGAACATTGTTGTGTTCCAGCAGTTAGGTAAGAAAGCCTGTTCTTCAGTGGTTTAGGATTCCAGGTGTAACTCACTGCCGCCTTCCGTCTTATCATCAGTTTCCATGAGGCGAGATGAAGGCCAAGAGCTACCACGTTAAGAAATATTTCTTTTCTATGAATATAATATAAATATCTTTGTTTTAAGTCGACACAATATAGATCAAAATCACTTACATCTTCTTGATGCTGACTGTACATTTTGGGAATTATTCGAAGTGGAATGCTCCCAATCCTAAAACTTTTTTGGCTATAGACAATAAGACTTAGTATTATAAAGACTTGGTTTGGTATTATTATTTAATTACATTTCACCAAGACAGTATTTGACTTTAAAATGGTTGTTTTGGTATGTACGTAGTCACTTTGTTAACAAAACCACTATTTACATTAATTAGTAGATATTTATTTGTTGTTGTTGACTTAATTTCTAAACGAAATTAGAAATACTCATGATTTAAATATACATGATTTTAATGGAGGCGCTTTATATGATACTGCCCAATAAGGTCAACAGATAATTTTCTACAATAATAGGTAGTATGAAACTTAAGAAGATTAGAAATTAGTAAAGTCTTCAACAGAAGATAAAAGAGGAGGAAATTCCAGGACTAATTTGAAACTTATTATAAAAATGGTAGCTCTCAGATATACTCTTATCTATATACTGAGCAACTTACAGAAAATTTATTTATGGAACTATTTTTTGAAACTTCTATTGCAGCAGCCAAATAATACTTTTCAGATCAGCCATTGTTTTGATTTCAAATAGAGAAACAAAGTCCCTTTTGTCTGGTATTTTATACTTGTGGTTCGTATTTCGTAGCAGAGTCCTCACAAAGTGCTAGACAAGATATGTAGAATGATTGTGCATGTACTCAATTTGTTCTGTATCCTTGAAATGACATCATGTTTGTTTAACAATCACAAATACCAAAGTGTCTTAGCTTTCGCGTTTCCGACAACAGCAGGATTGTAATCGCTACAGCCCATTATTTAGAGTCTTTTAGAGAAAATGCGCTGGCGCATGTGTAATGCAAATCGATGCACGCGTTGCTTTCTACGCATCTTCAATTTCAACTCGTTGCTTTTGCTTTTAACGGCGAAGGCACGGCATTGACATGACTGTAACCTACATAATGGAGTAAGCAAATTTAGGCGCGGTAAATAACAGCAGGTGAAAAATTTCGCATGTAAGTGTTAAAGTTTTAAGTAAATAATGTAATAGCTTGAATGCAAAATTGCCTTTGGCATTCTATATTTCAGTTTCTAAGAATTGTCGGACTTGGTAGGGCATGACGAAGAAGAAATCAATGACGCAGTCTAATTTACTTGTTATTTTTCAGAAATGGATTCAACTAAATACTGTAATTTTTTTTTGTCATTTAATGATGATGTCATCCTCATCATCATTATTCCAGCTGAAGAAAAAGATGCCTTCCATAAAGATTTCCACGACGAAGAATTGATAATAAAAAAAATACACTCTAATCTTGAAGAGTTCCTACAGTAACTTTCAGAGAATACAGTGATTTTGATTTAGGAAAACAATTACAAAGGATAAGCCTCCACAGGTAACTCAATATTTTTGTGAAAGGAATTCTTTCTCAATAGGTTTCGATAGTAATACGAACTTTAAGGGTGAAATTTTTTGAGTTACAAAACTCATAGGTAAGAAAATTCCGAGTAGGCAATACTAGCCTCTATTGCCTTTCAAAAGGTTATGTGTGGATAGGCCGAGCCACCTCAGTGTAATAGATACCTTTACAATTTGTGCCATAGAAAACGATGAAATGGGTAGTTAGTAGAATTCTCGGGATCAAATTGATACATCCATTAATCTGTGAAAACCCCCATACTAAATAGTCGTCCGTTTGCTTTTAAAACGGAACTTTTTCCGTTTATTCTCTTTAGAATAAGGAATTGTATTTTTGTTCTATCGAAGAAATAGTTGCTATTCATGTTTAGAGTTTCATAAAATACTATAATTAATCAGCTACAATATTTTAAAAGTAACAATATTTAAAAGCAAGAAAAAGTGGCAGGGAAAACAGGAGTAAGTCCTTCTTAAAGATGCCAAAAATTCGTCTTAAAATATATTTTACAACAAATCGCCTGTAAAATTGGGCGAAAAAACAATATCAAAACAGATTGGTGGAGAAAGCCTCCACACTAACTTTCATTTTATCTACTGTTTTGAAAGAGGCTTTAGGGACCACAATGATAACATATTTTTTGAAAGTACATAGAGAGAAAGAACTGAGTAACAAGAAGAAAAAAAAGTAAATTCTGAAAATTAAACTTTGTGGTAGGAGAGCCCAGGGTGTTAAATGGGGCATTAACAGATTAGATGCAAAAAAGAAAAAAAAGGTTAGAATGATGTATTCATTCCATTTCTCTGGTGTGGTAAGAGTGTAGTGTAGGTTTTGAAAATGTGAATAAAATAGTCACAAAGAAATACTTTAGCGCGTCAGATATTAATAGTGTATACGCCAAACGGTTTTCTGATACCAAAAATCTGATATAATGATTTTTAAAATTGAATCAAATTTTTTCTTGACCACAAAAAACAAAGCTCGCAATATTATCACTCATTTTCGTAGCACATAATAAACCCACTGCATATATTTCACTTAACTCATTTTGAAGCACAATGGCATACCAAAGCGTTGTACATATACGAACGAGTTGTGATGGCATCATGGCTATGACGGAAACCGTGAACGGAAAGTAGAGTGAGGATGGGGATGGTGCGAGAGAGTGAAAGACAGAGAAAGAGTGAGAAGGGAAGAGAGGCGCGGAGTGGGAAATACATAATTCTCAGCAACTTCATTGATAATTTTAGCTACTTCGCCCAGCTGACGTAATATATTATTGCATCTTTGTGACTCTCCCATTTCCTTACGTCAAGCTCAAATCGTCAGATTATTGAATTGTACACTTTATGCATGTAATTAACACCCGTATTCAGAAACGACACTATGAGGTCTCACAGTGCCCGCGGACGCACAGGGTGCGAAATTCCTATTCATAAACAATACTTGAGTGACAATCGGCACTATGCGTTTGTCATAATGAACACTTAGCTAAGGGAGCCTGATAGCTATATTAATCAACGCAGTGTCTAACTCACCAAAGAGAATGTAATCACGACGGAGTTTACGATTAAAAGCAAATAAACAATAAAATTGAAATGTCAGTCAGTGAAGTGAACTACGTAACACTGATCAACCAATCACAGAGCTATATTCAACGCTATGCGTCCGCATAGTAAAGATTCATTTGAGCATTGTTTGTGAATTGAAAGGCTTGACATAGTGAACCCACTGAGAAATGCCTTAGTTCGCATAGTATTGCTCCTTTACTTACATAAGTATCGTTTGTGACTATTTTACTTTTTTACTGTTTTTTTACTATTTTGATCGGCTACCTAGACGATATAAAAAGTTCATGTATGGTGCCCCCACCACTGAACAGGGTACACGAGGGCTATCCCTTTGTGTTTTTCTGCCGCGCTTGAGTAACTCCCAAAATCCCTGCTTGGGCTCCAGTACCATTTATATAATTTATAAAATATTTAGTAAATCTAATACAAATGCAAAGAATGATATTACCTATCGAAAGCTTTTAGTGTCAAACACGCACGAGTAGCAATATACCATAAAACGAATGTAACACCAATAAAACTTATAATTTCTAAATGATAAAGCCACCTATTTGTCATAAGACCTCCGGAGGTCTTACGAGGTTTGTCAAATTAATTGCATAAACATTGCCTTACCGTAGAAGTTTTACTCGATTCATATAAAGATTAAGAATTAAAAAATATTTATAACATTTACTTTTACAATAAATAACAGATTTTCGAGATTCTTCCAGGCGACAAAGAAAGCGCAACATAAAACTGCTAACTCCAACTTAAAATCAACGACCATCCATAAGTTATCATTATTACCCTCTCAACCTTATTGGTTTACCGTAATGGGCGTCTCGTGTGTAACTTCCTTTATAGTAATGGGTGTTGGTAATGGAAATTATTACAGCACGATAGTGTTCTATTCTTGCATTTAATTACTTGCTTTAACAGCTCTTAATAGCATTCTTGTGTATTAATATCCTAACGATACTCAGGCACTCTTGATACAATATTACTAAAAGGTAATGGATGGTGAATGGATACCTTGTTTAATCTCTACGTTCAATATGATGTGAATGGTACTGAGCTAACACAATATCATCATCACTAGCCTATATACGCCCCACTGCTGTGCACAGGACTTCCTACAAGGGAGAAATACACGAGGAGTTTGGGCCATAACACCACCACGCTGGCCAAATGCCACCCGCATTTGGTGGGTAAAACCAGTTGCAGTAACCACCAATACCAACGGCTTAACGTGCCTAACGAAGCACGGAGGTGCTCTAGATTACTAATTGACCCATTCCGGGACCGACCATGGAGTATGTTGCTTTGTTATCGTAATCAAAAACAGAGCGCTGATACCACTACGCCACCTTGCTCCTCAATACGGAAGGTATAATGGTTGATATAGATTAACATTCCATAACAGAGCCGTTGCATATGATCAACAATTAAAATTGAAACAATTTATAATTATAAAAAATCGTAAGAAAAAAAAATGTAGCAACTCGCTCGGGATCCCGCACCAAGAGTGCAGCGACGTTATACGTGCATTTGTAACGCGTTTTGTGCAGTCTATTCCTTAAACCTACTCCTTGCGACCTTATCGATTTCCTGCAATCTTCACTGGGTCCTTATCTTTTCGGTATTTCGTCGATTTCCACCACGAGCTGTTCAGTTCACTCGATGGTGCGGATCACGGAACTTTTTTGAAATCTGTTTCACACCGTGGTATGAATCGCCAAATACTTTTTCACTTTTGAAATCTACACTGCCGGACTAACTATTTACTCTTATTCATTTATTACGATGAATCGAAACAACAGAGAAGGTTTTGAATTTAACCTACTTTTAAATTAACGACTAATTCTTTTCAGAAGAATAATTAAAACCACTTCAAAGCTTTGTATTTTGGAAACCGGTAAAATGAAAGTAAAATTTCCGCACAACGAGAAAATAAACTGGACCTTACATTCAATTTAAATCGCCTTAAAGGAAATAGCACCACGCTTTTTTCATTAAGGATTTTAGGTCGAAAATAATGAAAAAAGTTTCTTATTCTGTTTATGAAACTGTATTGGAATAACTAAAAAGTATCGTCACTATTTTTACGGTTAACCCATGTATTGTATGCCAGAAAAATTCTTGGGTGAGGCCGCCTTGCCGTGGGGAGGGACCGCAACAGAGGCTATCTCGTACTCGTTGGTACTCAAAGGCGTACCGAGTATTGGATGTTTGTGGTGCATCACATGAGAAACTAAGTAGGCGTTCGTATTATACGTCAGCAGCGGTTAATATAACCCAATCTACGGATGGACAATGTCCCCAAAACCCCGGGGCACTTTGAAGAATGCCAGATAGTTTTGGAGCTTTGGCAAACTACCCATTTTAGTCGATAGCATAGGAAACAAATTTTCCACTCTTTATAGATCGCTTCCACTAGGTGATACTAGGTTTTACTAGTTGGTGGGCCCGTATGTAGGGTCGTCTGGGTAGGTACCACCGCCTTTCTTATTTCAGCTGTAAAAAAGTTCGCTGTGTTTCAGATTGAAGGGAAAGGTAGCCAGTGTAATTACTGGGCATGGACGACATTTCATCTTAGGCCCCAGGATGACAAGGCACCTGCAATATCAAGTGATTTTTCCTTGTTATTGCAGGTGTCTATAGGCAGCGGTAACCGCTTACCATCAGGTGGGCCGTCAGCTTGTTTATCATCTAGCTAGATGTATAAAAAAAAGGTAGCTCCTCCGAGTAGTCCTCCGGTGATTACCATACCATTATTTAATGGGTACCACCCTTACTCGCCGCAGAAGTGCAACACATTACAATTATCGTTAAGCTGACATAATTATGTTCTGTAGCAGTGCTTTTTAAATAAATAGGTAGGTCTAGGTCCCCCTGCAGACACGAAATCGTGTTGTAGCAGTCAAACGCCCCGAGCGATGGCACAATGGGTTATGCCTCTATGCTGCATTTGTCGCCATCGAATAGTGGAGTAGAGGGTGCATCGATGGGAGTTTTAATGGGTGCGAGAACCGAAAGTGCGTTTCTCCCATTAAAAAGAAAAAGGTAAGTATTTAGCTTGAGACGGATAGTTTTTCCTTACCTTACAAAGCAAAAATAGACTTAGGAAATGATGTTAATTATGTATTACTAACTACTCTCCAGACCGTAAGTGGTTGTTGTGGTAGACTTTCATGTTTAACACAATCTCACATTTAAACTGTGAGTAATGGTAATGACATACAAAATATTGCAAATTGGTGAAAGTTCCCACGAATTTTTTGTTAGCAGTAAACCTGAAGTGTAGAATACAAAGAAACCACGAACCATGAACAATTCAAAACATTTATATTAATTAACTGGTGTTAAGCGGCTATTCAGTCTCTACTGACACTGTTCTCTGACAGGGACTGAAAAACTGCGTTAACCGGTAACACGAAATTCGGGTACCATTATTAACGGTACCAAAACTCAGTCACTCATAAACATGTCTAAGATTTACGGTAGTGGTTACACATTAACACTCCTGACCTGACACCTGATTAAATTACCTAATCTTTAAGGGGTACCTTAAAGATTAGGTAATTTAATCGGATACCGATGGCGTAATCTGGCAACGTTATGTGTAAAACGGTTTTAAAATACGGGTACCCGACAAAAAAATTAAGGTACCGTTATTACAGGTACCCTTTATATTATGGTATCCTTTGAATGGCCATTTCTGTGAAATAAATAATTTGTATTTGTATGATGGTTTAGTTGATATCTAAATTTTCGGGTATCATTATCATTGGTAATTAAAAGCACAAAAAATGGTCGGGTACTAAAAAAACTATCCGTTGAAAACAGTTTTACAGGATACCGTTAAAAAAAAGTAACTATCTCTGTCTGTCTTTTACCTTTTTTACTCCTGAATCGATTTAGATGAAATTTGACATGCAGATGGATGACATGAAAAAGGACATAGCTAAACAAACTGAGCAGAATATTCCTGCCCCTACGGGAATTGAACCCCGCACTTCTAGATCCCACTACGACAACAGAGGCGGTTAACTAAAGTCTTGTATTTTCTGAAAACGTATCAAAAACATAAAACATTGTGCCAAATCATAAAACTCGGTTGCCCCTAAAATTACCTTTTTCCGATTCCTACCTCATCCATCCGGCCGGATTTCTGCCCTAAGAGACAAGCAAAAGTGGTTCCTGGGTCCTGGCGGCATTATAAATGTTGCTGCGTATTTAAGAGAAAATGTAGATACTTTTAGATTTGCGATCTCTGAATAGGATTATTCTTAGAAGTTACGATCGATATTTTGAGTCCATTATTTCTGATCTGAAATGATATATGAAAATGAGTCGTCTGGAAGAGGCATGCTTATGTAAATTCTATAACCTGTATAGGTTAGAATTTTGTTACCGCTCTTGGAGGGAAAGTACTTTAAATATATAAAAAATAGAAACAAACCTATTTATCACCAAAGACACAAAACTGCATATAAATATTTGTAAATAATTGATTTAATTTAATATCTCAAGCTGCGTTATCCCTCCGGAGGGTTATGACAATTGAATAATCAATTGTGTCTGGAATCTTGAAGCTTGCCGGGTGAAAACGCTTTTTCACATGTCATAATGGCCTTACTCATACATAAATAAGAACGTATATAATAATTCTGTAAAAAGCACACTAAATGAATCATTTTATGCAGACATTACGAATCGTGTTTGAATTGGTTATATAATTTTCACTATATAGTACTTTAATCTACTTTATTATTATTTGTATTTAAACTAAATTACTGATGAAACTAGAATACTGAATGAATATGTTATCTATACTAATATTCTAAAGCTGAAGAGTTTGTTTGTTTGTTTGTTTGGTTGAACGCGCTAATCTCAGGTACCACTGATTCAAATTGAAAAATTCTTTTTGTGTTAGATAGTCCATTTATCGACGTATTATATAGGCTATATAACATCACGCTACCACCAATAGGAGCTGCGCATTAATCAAAAATGTTGCAAACACGGGAAAAAAAAATCGTTTTCAGGGCTTTCGTTGCGTACGCTGCTTGAACGGTTAAAGTTATGTATGAATGAAGTACGCAAGAATCGTTCTCCTTTAAAAGTTCTAAAAAAAAGTTCGCGACAGCATATGTCTATTCTTTGAAATTAACTGTCTAGAACCATTTTTTGGTAATCAAATTAGTTCTAAAATGATGGTCTATCTACGCAGGTGTTTTTGTAAACATGATATTATTCCTTATCGAAAGAAATACATTATTGACCACAAGTATTTAATTTTGAGCAAAATTGTTCTTGACATCATTTTGATTTCAATGAATATCTTGAGAGATATCATAGTTTTAAAATACCGTGCACGCATAAATGATTTTTAAGGCGGGCGGGGAGCGAAGAATGCATTAATTGCAAAGGTGTTTTATAAACATGATTTAAATCCTTAGCCAATTAAAGGCTGAAGTGAAATCATGTAACCTACCCCACCATTGCTATTTTCCGACATCCACGCGAACGAAGTCGCGGGCACAGCTAGTTATGAATAAAAGTTTGAATTATTCATAGAACAGGAAGTAATAAATCAGATTTATGATAAAGTAATTGTAGTCGATTCAAATTAATGTTATAATTTCCTGTGTTTAGAGGTACAATTAGCATCAAAAGAAGCTAGTCAATAAAACTTTTAAAATTAAATATTAGTTTCATTTCAATCAACGAATCTTTTGATTTTATTACTCACTAGATGTCCCAACGAATTTCGTATAGCCCCATCCCGGATGGCATGATATCATATAAAAATATAACGCCTGAAGCTACAATATTTATACAATTTTCTGAACAATATCCTTAATTTTTCTTTCCTTAAAACTTTGGAAAAAACATGAATGAAATCGGCAAACCACTTCTCATGTTATGGTGTGACCAAGGCTAATAGTGATTCATTTGTATATACAGAATTACAGAGTGGTGGCGACAATATATTAAAATATGAGCTTTTTTAGTTCATAAAACAATATGATAAAATATCTAATTCATTTGTTAATTTCATGACATTTGTATGAAATAAAATAACACTGGCTGCGTTAATCATAGAATTGTCATAAAATAATCAAATGAATAAGATGTTACTAGGTTGATACTAGGTGGTAGACCCATATGTAGGGTCGCCTGGGTAGGTACCACCGCCTTTCTTATTTCAGCCGTGAAACAGTTCGCTGTGTTTCGGATTGAAGGGAAAGGTAGCCAGTGTAATTACTGGGCATGGACGGCATTTCATCTTAGGCCTCAGGATGACAACGCACCTGCAATATCAAGTGCTTTTCCTTGTTATTGCAAGTGTCTATAGGCGGCGGTAACCGCTTACCACCAGGTGGGCCGTAAGCTTGTTTGTCATCAAGTTGTATAAAAAAAATGTTTTGAAAGTTGCAAACCATTTGTATGAAGTAATATAGCCCATGTTTTAATTTCCTTTCGTATTGTCGGCACCACCCAGTAGATGATAAGTAATAACAGACAGCAAACATGACACATTGTAACAGAAAATAATACAATAGGCGGCTTTATTGCTTAGCAACAGTCTCAAGAAATGGGGTAGACGAAAAATAAGAGAATGGGTGCAAGATATACTAGGGATTTATTTTATAGAAATATGTTATAATATTATAACCAACAGGAAAACTGATATTGACCTTTATCTTAGTTTTAAAGGATCATTATGATAAGCTTAATGCCAAGCACTAGGTAAGGTTCTTCGGCGTGGGCTCACCTCTAAATATTAAGGCAGAGATGCACTATCAAGTATTCTTATTTATTATGATTAACGGCCCTGTCCTGTGTTACCCCATTCTCCCATCTATCGCATCCATCCAAACGTTGTCATGAACATTCTCCCATGTACACGCGACAGCACATCAAGTGTAACAGTTACACTACGAAAGCCGTCTCTATTACGTACGGAGTAAGGGCGGTCTTAACGTCAAACTGTTACGCATGATATGCTGTCGACTGTACAATTAAGTATCTTTAGATTGTTTGTATTTATAATTTTTGCTGTAACTATAATAAAGCATATACTATCTATCTATGTAAAACTGGATGTCGGAAAAAAACAACTTAAAATTTGATTAAGAAAAAATGGTTATAGTGAGTCAATTTCAAAAGATAGACATATGCTGCAGCGGACTTTTTTTTAGAACTTTTAAATGAGAACAATTCTTACATAAATGATTTTTGCGTAGCAGCGCACGCAACGAAAGCTCAGAAATGTAGTATTTTTTTCCCGTTTTTGCAACTTTTTTCATTGATGCTCAGCTGTTATTAGTCGTATTGTGATGATATATAGCCTATACCTCGACCAATGGACTACCTAATACAAAAAGAATTTTTCAATTTGAATTAGTAGTTCCTGAGATTAGCGCGTTCAACCAACCAAACAAACAAACAAACTCTTCACCTTTATAATATTAGTATAGAAGTATATAGATTAAGTAAAGTAAGAGCTAAATTACCTACTACACACGTTAATTGTACTTATCACTCAGTTTAATGATTGATTGATTCCTTCGCCTTCCATTATTGTCACTTTCAATATTATAATGCTCGTGGTAAGCCTTGAAAGCCTCACAATGTATAATGAACTTTAAGTGATATTATAATTAACGATACCAACATTTTGCTTTTAAATTTAGTAATGAAATATTTGATTTACTTGACTAATTAATAAACGGCATTTTTTTTCACACGAGGCGGCAAAAAAGCCTGATGGTAAACGGTCACCGTAGCCTATTCGTAGCACCTTGGACACTACTCACGCACTGCATAACTAAAATAAAAAAATAGAACAAAAAAACCCAACTTCTAAACACGAAAAAGGAAAACATAATGAAAATTGTCTAAAAAGGTGATTTTTTAAGTCGGTGCTTTAACTATTGTTTCTGGAAACAGCTTAGCACCAACTCCAAAGAATACTTTATACTGGGTGGTGCCGTCAATGCAACAATAAATTTAAACATGGGCTATATTAGTCCATAGAAATGGTTTGCCACTTTCAAAAATATCGTATTCATTTGATAATTTCATAACATTTGTATGAAATAATGCTGCCAACGTTACACTATTCCATACAAATGTCATGCAATTTATCAAATGAATACGATAATTTTGAAAGTGGCAAACCATTTCCATGGACTAATATAGCCCATGTTTAAATTTATTGTCGCATTGACGGCACCACCCTTTATACGATAAGTACCTATTATTTTTTATTATTATTTTCCTTTTTAGTGCTCTTAAGTGGTTTTTGTTTTGCTTTTATTATCAAGTGATATATTTCTAAGGTCAAAGATAGATGAGTGACCGTGGACCAACTTTTTTTTTATACAACTAGATGACAAGCAATCTGACATCCCACCTGGTGGTAAATGGTTATCGCCGCCTAAAGAAACCTGCAATAACAAGGAAAAAATCACATGTATTGCAAGTGCGTTGTCATCCTGGGGCCTAAGATGAAATGCCTTCCATGCCCCGAAATTAAACTGGCTACCTTTCCCTTCAATCCGAACCACAGCGAACTGTTTTACGGTTAAAATAAGAAAGGCGGTAGCAGTTGACTACAAAAGTAGCTTAACACTCGCACTTTATAGTTGCTGCCGTACTATATTGACGCTAGAGTCATTGTGACATGGTACTAAAGTGTTCAGCTACTTCTGTGGTCGACCGTACGAATCCAGACGACCCTACATACGAGACTACCACCTTTTAACCTGGTAGTACACTTATTGTAACGCAAATAGAACCGATAAGCAGTCCGTGATGACGTCATTGAGGATTTAGTTGGGGAGCAGAGTAACCAAAGACTGCTGGTCGAATAAACACCAATAAAATCCGCAACTCCGCTGATATTGATAGCTAATTTGTTCCAGTTCATCATCACCAGCCTATACGTCCCACTGCTGGGCATGGGCCTTCCTAAATGGGAGACATAAATGAGAAGCTTGGGCCATAACACCACCACGCTGGCCCAATGCGGATGGGTGGGTTAAAGCAGTTGTAGTAACAACTGGGACCAACGGCTTAACGTGCCTTCCGAAGCAGGGAGGAGATTGAGATTATAAATTGTGCTTGACCCATCCCAGGATCGACCATGGCGAAAGATGCTTTGTTTTCTTAATCTATATTACAGCTAATAATTCTCTTTCCGTTGCAGAATACTTCACTTCTTGAGCATTTAAGGCACGACTACTTAAGCAATAGGGTGATCTAAGTTAACATATTTTTGAGTCAAAGCAGCTCCAATAGCATAAGAAGATGCATCTGTGTGAATACTAGAAGGTAGTTAGGTAGGTATTAAGGACATTTTAAAATAGGTGCAGACACTAAAGCAGTCTTCAGTACATGAAATGATTCGTGTGCCTCATGGCACCACTCAGATGGAATTTTTTGACTAGTTAAACGTGACAGAGGTCTAGATATTTTGATAAAATCTTTTATAAATCTTTGGCACCAACCAGTCGTAGCTAAGGATCTTTCATACATGGCAATGTAGGATAGCCTAGGCCCAGCGATAGGACGTAGCTGTTGATCATGGTGATATACAAATTCTAGTGAGTACCATCGAACATCGAACAAATCCTCATTATTTCACAATCCTTGGTTATTGCTCGTAAGTCTCTGTCTTCTTTGGAGACATAAACGTCTATTGGCATTAAGTTAGATGGGTTTACTACTACAGCAAAGTTAATCCCGTATGTACAAGTAATCTATGCGTTGCAGAACACAAATCACTGTCTGTGTATGGAACGGAGCCAGAATAGACTGGGATTGTAGCAGATTAAGGAGTAGACGAGTTTGTCTGCGATACAATTACAATAAGGGTATGATAACATCAAAAGCAAAAAGGTATATAAATCTCGAGTTCGTTTATAAATCTAAAATCTCCGCCTTTGTGGTTGAGACGATTATTCACCATATCTAGAGGTCCGAGATTAATTTTCGACTAAAATAGAGCCAAATGTAGATTTATAAAAAGGCATAACGCGCCAATTTCATGGAATTCTCGTACGCAATAACAAATACTCTGACACAATAACAACAAAACGCCTCTGCAGTCTGGTGGTTAAAACCATTTATCGCAGATCTAGGTATCTGAATTCCCGTGGAGGCAGAAATATCTGCTCGGTTTGGTTGGTGGCAGGGCTTTTTTTAAGACCGCCTGGCTAGATACCACCATATTACCTACGTCTGTCCCAATAATAAGAATGCCTACAGCATTGTTTTGTTCCGGAAGTTGAAGGTAAGATAGCCAGTTCTTCTGTGGTTGAGGTATCCCGATGTAGCTCATTTCCATCTTGAGCTTTATCATTATTTACCATCAGGTGAAATGTGGGTCAAGAAGTTTCCCTTCTCGGCGGCGGTCACCTCTCGATAAGCGCCATGGTTGATAGTGAGAGGGTATGGGAGGCTGTCGCCTTCTTCTGATAAAATCAGCTCTTGCAAAAGGAGGCAGCGGAGAGGAAGCAGGAAGTAGATGATATACCGCCCCTATGCGGCGTAGAAGTGTGTGCGTGAGAGGGCGGGCGGTGATCGCCCGTCGTCTTGCATCCTAATGTGTAATGCGCGGCCACGTGCGTGGGTGGCTCCCACGTGCGTATTGCACAGGCTGCCAAGTGTGGGATTTTCCAAGTGACTCTGATCAATCTCCATCGGCTCGAACCCGTCCGTGAGGCCGGTATTCCTGGGGGTGGGCTGGTGAAATTTCTGCGGCAGATTCTAGACTACCCCCATAAAGGGCAATGGTTTCAGCGGATATTCCCAGCACCGTTATGATCAGACACTGAGCGACCCCCATACACGCCCGTCGCTTAGTCAGCTGCAAGTAAGTCCAGATTGGATCTGTGGCAGCACAAATATTTGACTTTGGAAATTCCTGCTTAAAATATTTAATAGGGCGTCAAATTTAAACATAACATTAACATTTGTACAACACATAACATAACTGTAACATTTGTACCCAAACATTAACTAAATGAAAAAAAGAGATAACTGGAACCACAAAAGTTCCAAGAAACTTGGAAACTTTCTATACAAAATGCCTCTAATGGCGGCAATTCTGTCACTTTCAAACAAAATCAAATTTACTATAAGTATAGGTAGTCTGGTAGTTTGGAGATCGATAGGGGAGGCCTTTGTTCAGCAGTGGACATCATAGGGTGATATGATGATGATGATGATGATAGGTAGTCTGAATGAATGTTTTCTTCCCAATTCAGGCATCTCAACACAACACAGTATTTTGACATTACTCACTAAACGCTGGAACACAATACTTCAAAAGACCTGCATTTCATCATTTTCAGTTATATTTAATTCCAGTCGCCCAAATGGGGCATTACCCGTATAATCATAGAAAATTAATTCAATGTCACAGAAAAGCGAAATGAAATTAATAAAAAACCAACCTATCGGATTATACTCGCGTTTAATTAGATTTTAGGTACACGATAATTTTTTAACTGATGTTTCAATAATAATTATTAAAATGTCACGGAAACACTAAAATGCCAGTTAACTACCGTCGCTATGTGGTCACTATGAACTTAACAAAGACCGATGACATCTTCAGTCTTCCCGTAATCACGATCGCAGTAAGGTTAAAAAAACGTCGTTTTTTAAAATAATAACCTTTAATTAATGGTGAGTTAAATCCGATAAGTGATTTTATTTGAAATTTGTAATGTTTGCGAAAATATAAGACAGTAAGATAGAGCGGAATGAAGATTAAATATGCACGCTTACTTCTAAATACTTACTTCCGTTAGATAACTCGCAAGTACTACTCCTCGTACAAAGAAAATTCTCATTAAAATGTAGGGTTTGTTGTCATGAAATTAAGATCGTAAGGACTTGTAATCAGAAGGCTCCATCTCTCCAAATGCTAACAAGTTTGAGCCACAACAAGAACAACACTTACGAAGTGATGGCGTAACTTTTGGCAGAATATTGTGAATCAAGAATATTAAATCTGACCGCATTTATTACACGCTGTGTCTAAATTGTCATATTATTGTCATACAGGATGGTGCCGTCAATGCGACAAAAAATTTAAACATGGGCTGTATTAGTCCATAGAAATGGTTTGCCACTTTCGAAAATATCGTATTCATTTGATAATTTCATGACATTTGTATGGAATAGTGTAACGTTGGCAGCATTACAGATACAGTTTTTAAACATAAAGAACAATAACTATCGCTGGTATACTGATTATGTTTTTGTAGTCTTTACATTTTTTCCTAAATATCTAACTAACATGCTATAATAAAATTAGATTAATTATGGTTCATAATATTTTTTAAAATATTTTATCATTGATCCAAGAAATCGTTGTCCTTACTTACCCATTACGGGACGAGCTTCTGCAAAAACTATGATTGATTTCAATTATATATAATTTATTATATTATTTTTATTTGTTAATCAATAATTTCAGTAGAATCAAAACTCGACTGTATCAAGATAAGTTTTCTAGTAATTAATTGAATATTTTGATTATGTTTTCTCAATACTCGTAGTAAATTAATGATACACATAAATCTTAACCGATATTATTAATTCGAAAATAAGTTGGTTTGTTTGTTACGCTTTGACGCGTAAACGACTAAACCGATGTAGATGAATTTAGTCTGAAGATAGTTTGATAACCTGAAAAGAACATAGGATACTTTTTGGAGTGATGACCGTCTTCCACAAGGGGGGAAGACGCAAGCAAAAGCTAGTATCAAATAAAACTGAAATTACTGTTTTGTTAAAATTTAAAATGACTTACTTTATGATGTCCAAAACAGTTACAAATTAATAAATCCATCATCGCTATAGGTATTCCTTATTCGCTTTACCATTTTATTTTTCTTTTAGAAAATATTGGAAGTCTTATTTGTTTCCATAAAACCAAATTTTGATTATTAAATTTACCTTATTTCTTCGAAGTCATCTATAATCGTCATGTTTTTTTATTTAGGGCAATAATCAATAAGATTTACAGTCTTAGCAATTTAAATATTGTGACAGTTTTTTTTGTACAAACGACAGCACATCAAATGTAACAGTTGCACTACGAAAGCCGCCTCTATTACGAACGGAGTAAGGGCGGTCTCAAGGTCACACTGTTACGCTTGATGTGCTGTCGACGGTATCTTATTGGGAGTCTATGACCGGAATTCGATGCTTGATAGGGATGTTGGCAAAATTTGGTAAAATGGTTCATGTCGTTTATATGTATCTATTATAGCCCGAAATATGTAGTTATCATAATTATTTTATCCGACTATTGTTTTCGTTCCAAACCGCCAATACATGTCACGTGATCGCTGTGACGTCACCTGTTACCAAACACTGAAAGGTTGCAATGGTGATTTTGATGGTTTTTCTTTTGACAGCGTCTGCCGCTAACAACAAATGACGTCATTCACTGAGATCGGAGTTCGTTGTCACGTGGCTCGAGAGAGATTTAATTGCATTTTTTGTATTAATTATTACTTCAATTCCATAATAATACAATAAACTATAGTGTTTTAAAGAATTTCTATTAAAAAACTACCACAAGTCAAAATTATATTTTAATTTTTAGTACAGTCAACATTCTTATTATGTACTGTGATCTTATGTGATACATATTCATTATATGTATGTGTGTATTCACATGTTATTTTTTAAATTAAGTTTTAAAACCATTTATTTTTACTTACTTACTTTCCTTTTTTGTTAACTTTCTGTTTGACTTCTAAAGAATGCCCAGCAGCATTAAGCTCGCCAAAGTTTATATTAATTAATAAATAATTCATCCTACAAAACAAAGGAAATAGTATTTTTACCACAAGGAGGCGGCTCAGCTAAAATGGCAAATTTGACCTAATTCTGGTGGGATGGTGTTAACGACGACGAGATTAGCAACAATAGCTAACATAAAAATATCATAAGAAACACAACCATTAAGACCATTATAATAATAATAATAAATTTATTTTATTTCTTTCTTTCACAAAATACACAAAATAACCTTAGTCACTATTATTTATGTAGCACTATTGTATTTGTGAAGAGACTAGTTCCTGAAATAGGTTCCAAAGGAACCTGTGCCACAGGTAACTAGGCCCCTCCCGCAGATAAATATGCACACAATTTCATTAGACCATTACCATGACCATTACGAAATGGCATACCATATGTAGTTATGTGTTTTAGTTATTATACATATTCGCCTTGCATTAGCCACTAATAGCGAAAGATAGGGATGAAACTTTACTATACTAATACTTTTACGAAGTAGTTACAGGAGTGGCCTTAAAGTACCTATTGTGCCTTACTCGATATCGACTGATATGTATTGGTTACATATTCGAATTGATTGATTTTTTAGTGGAATTTTGGATAAATAAAAAGAGCATAAATTAAAAATGTATTGATATTTTTACTGACAGTACCTTGTCTTCAGACATTTTATTAGATACAAAAATGAAGAGGCTTTTTTTCATAGCTATTTTATAGCCAAAAAAAGTTTTTGTAGTGCTCCTTAAAATTGAGAAAAAATATACAAATATTCAATAAAAAATTTGAACATTATTAGGGATAGATCTCGTAGCCATATTGTTAATTTGTGTGCTACAAAAATGGCCTATATACGTCCAGCCTATACAGGTGGTGCCGTCAATGCGACAATAAATTTAAACCTGGGCTATATTAGTCCATAGAGAAATGGTTTGCCACTTTCAAAAATATCGTATTCATTTGATAATTTCATGACATTGGTATGGAATAGTGTAACGTTGGCAGCATTATTTCATACGGCACCACCCTGCATACGTCCCACTGCTGGGACAAAACTTCCTACACGGGAGAAGTACATGAGGAGCTTGGGCCATAACACCACCACGATGGCCCAATGCGGGTTAACGTGCAACGGTTAACGTGCCTTCCAAAGTACGGAGCAGCTCGAGATTATAATTTTGATTGACCCATCCCCGGATCGACCATGGGGAAAGTTGCTATGTTTTCGTGATCGATATCTGAGCGCTCAAACCATTACGCCACCTAGCTCCTCCCAAAGCCGCAGGAATACAACACTATAAATTTATGTGATGTGGTTGCGATCTTCTGAAGGCGAATGCTATGTCAAGCATGGATCTCTCGCTAAACAAAATTTGACGTATCATCCCGACTAAAATCTCTTTGTCAGTTCTAAAGTCAAAACTTCGCGATCGATAGATCCTTGCTCGCAGGGCTTTTGCAATTAAATATATCTGTTTACCATGACCTTTTACTCGTACATACCTGCAAACAAAAAGAAAAATACATGAAATTGTGTTGGCAACACTCGTGCGTGACGTCACGGTTTGACAGGAGGCGGGAGAACGGCCGCCACTGCCTGACTGCGGCACTTCGGTTCCGGCCGTCGACCGCGCTTGACTCCGTGTTTACCTACTTTTTAACCGACTTCAAAAACGAGGAGGTTCTCAATTCGGCCGGTATGTTTTTTTTTTTTTTTCTATGTATGTACACCGATTACGCCGAGATTACTGATCCGATTTACGTGATTCTTTTTTTGTTCGATGCGGAATAGCTGCCATTTGGTCCCATAAAGTTTTTTTCATAAACAGTTGGGTACTTTGGTTTTAAATTAAAAAAAACTGAAATTATGAAATCGTCTACATAAACGAAATTGCGAATTTTTGCTTTCCCAATGACTTTTTAGTGAAACGATACGATAGTAGGAAACAATATAAGTTGACGGTCACCCATCTAGCTTCGACCGTAGAAAGTTATCACTAAAAAATGTGAAAAAAAAATTTTAAACAAAAATTAAAACCGACTTCAAAAAACTGAAAAGGATGAAATAATCAAATTTAAGTAGGTATTCATCCCCTAGAAACATATTTTTGGAGTTGGTGCTAAGTGGTTTCCAAAAACAATAGAAAGTAAAGCACCGACTCCAAAAATATGTTTCTAGGGGATGAATACCTACTTAAATTTGATTATTTCATCCTTTTCAGTTTTTTGAAGTCGGTTTGAAGTTTTGTTTATGTGTGTTCCATCCCGAAAAGCCACTTTGTCAATTACTTATATTTTAATATAAGAGCTAAACTGATTAACGTATACATTTATGATGTTTTAATTACCCTATAATAAGTAAATAGCTAACAATGGTATCTACTCAGAGAAATGGTCAGTAAAATCGTCATATTAAATTGAATTAAAAGGTCCTATGAAATATCAATATATCATAGGACCTTTTAATTCAATGTACCGATAGTAATGACAGCTCTCGCCTTGAAGCATTTCTCCGATCCTCGGTATCAAAGATGACGTCGTAACAGTTTCACCTTAAGGAAATCCCAGGGATAGTCCAAACGGAACGACTTCAAGTACCAATGGAGTTACTGGCGGTTTGAAGTTATATAAGTCCAGAAATTGTTACGGAAATGTTTTGACTTGATAATCTAACTTAGGGATCAACTTCAGAAATACTCTGCATTTTTAATAAGAATCTTATCCTATATTTCCTGCTAATGTTCTTCATGTTTTCAAATGTGTTAGAGTAGGCTAATCAATAAAATATTTTTCAACACATTTGCTTAAAAAATGCTTTTACGAAGCCTGTATAAATAGTTTGAAAGTTATACATATATTATGTATTACGCGCCATACGGCGGAGCGTGCGTTAAAATAGGTACTCACATCTAAGTACCTGTGTTACCATACGCTCCGTTTGAATGAAACCGTGCGTAATACTTTACTGTTGTTTTGATATTTTTCTTAAAATTTAGAAGAATTCAACCAAGGAGTTTCACAATAAGAGACGAATTAGGCTAGATGATCGAACCTCCTTGGAAGCGCTCTAGCTCAATACGATTGTCTCATTTGATTATTTGAAAATGGGACAAAATATAGAAAATATAGAGTTCTAATTTGCAAAAAGTGCACGTGGTGTCATTTTCTTATTAGGAACGTTACAGATTTTTGCGACTTTCCGACTTTTTTTTTAAATGTACAACCTGAGAAGAGCTCTTCAGTTGTTGTTTCAAAATTGGGAGATGACTTGATTTATTTATCAGGGGTTTCCAACGAATAAACTAATCACGCAACCTTGCTTCAGTATAATTTACTGCGGCCTGTTAATTATTACTGTTTTTTACCCTTGCTTTAGTAATAATTTAGGGCAAACTGTTGTCCAAAATTCTAATAATGCGAAAAGTTGGAGATATTATAGTGGTTAGTCTCGACCTACACCATCTTTGGTCCCCTACATTCCCATGCCTCTCGCCATCACCTTCACCCCGCGGGGTAAGGCAGGCGTAAATCCCTTTTTTCCTAGCGAAAATGTCACGTGGGTGAATGTGGGCATAATTTATACTAGCTGTATTCAATACCTTGTATTTTTCATTCCTCATGCTCGGAAACTAGCATTTTCTTGATTTGAGGGAATAATATTGGGGGAAAACGCTAGTTCTCACCACCGGGCGGGAAAAACTCATAATACTTCATTGCTTCCTTTTCTAGGGCGGGAATAAAAAAAGTAAAAATAGAACTGAATTTGGTTACGTACAATCTGTGGTACAATAAAGAAAAAAATAGTATTTAGCGAATGGCCAGTAGGCGGTAACGCGATGTGTTCCAAATTTAAAAATACTCTTTAAATAGGTTCTACTCATTTTAGGAGTATTTTTATTAATAAATTTTATTAGAAAAACTATTTTTTATTTTCCTTGCATTTGAAATGAAAAGTAGAGTGCTACACACGGGTAAAGGGAATCAAACCCTACTCGGACTATAGCCGTCTAACAACCTCGTAGGGATTGATTCCTTTCCAAGTTTCCACCCTTATAAAACAATCTAGTATCCGTAACACAATCCTTTAATGATGTTTACTTTAAATGTATTAAAACCTTATTTCTATTTGTTCGCTCGTTTGACTAGCTATTCGCACAAATAGACTATAAAAATTTTGCACACAACATTAAAGTACATTTTATCTCTATCACGTTCTGTATCTGTCCCCCGTGGCTTAAATTTCACAATGCTGCTTTTCTTTAAAAGCATTTGTGCTATTTTAAGCTTTTAAGACATACGCTTTTAGAATCTGTACTTTACCAACCCCTAAGCGGTGGTAATCTCAAAACTTCTAGTATATCAAAGAGGTCACCATTACCTTTAACCTAACATAAATACTTTATCACAAAATCTGTTTATAAGGCAGTGGTTTGACAAACGGCGAGGTGGTAAATCATATTTTTTTGAGAAATTGACTGTTCGTATCCATGCCTTTAAGGTCGATTTCCACGTGTTTTGATGAAGGCACTTATTACTATTTTTAACGACACATAAGTAGTGCTCACTTCTTACTGTTTGCTAGTTTTTACTTACTTGTTACTAGTAACAAACTTGCAAAACACTACTGACATTACTCTAATAACTTACTAATTTCACAACTCGCTACTAAGTACTCGTGAAACTCGCTAACCACTGCTCACGTGATTCTAATCGTCTAATAACTTACTAACCGCTATTCACACAACTCGCTGTAACTACAAGCAATTCGCTTAGCACTACTCGCATGACTCTAATAGACAAATTGAACTATTAAAATTGATCTTTTTGTTTTTGTTTACATAATGAAAATATCTTCATTCAATTAGGCCCCCAAGAAGCACTTTCGAATCGTCAAAAAACCCTTATGTCTAACACATAAAATAATATTAACTAACAATGTCATAATGTTTGTCTTTCTGTCTTGTCTGGATCTACGTAAGCTAACAATGTTATAATGTCAGTCTGTCTATCGGCCTGTCTGTCGATCTGTCTGTCAATCCGTCTGTCAGCCTGACAGTCTGTGTCAGTCAGTCTGTTTGTCTATATGTCAGTCTGTCTGAATTTACACCGGTTCCAAAAGTTGAACTACCGAGAAGATTCCGGCAACAAACTCGTGTAGTCACTCTTTTCAATTATTAAGTTACAATGTTTAGTTACATAGTAATAGTGTTTAGCAGTGCAGTGTCACACAGAGTATAAAAACTAGGTATATAAGCATACCAATAAGATGACAAGATTATTTACTTTATTTAAAGGCTGTCTGATAATGCACCATCACAATATAGTTAGGTATTATAGTACACAAAGATCAACAGTTGATAAACAAAGGCCTGATAAAGCCAAACATCTTTCATAAATTTTAAACACTTGTCTGAACACGTCATTACAATAATAATTGTATTGTTCTAAATAATTCCTATAATGCCATATTCCTACATCCCTCAAAAATGATACTATTGGTGTGTCTAAGTATGTAAATTATTACAAAATCAAGGAAGCTTAGAGATGATCATTTCCACTATACCTGTACCTGTTCACAGGTATGACGCATGTGCCAGCCATCGCTCCGCTCAACCATATTATAGGGAACGGAGCGACCCGGCACACGACGCCATATTCGTATGTAATTATTGATTGTAATTGAATTAATGTGAATCTTCTCCTCCCTTGCTGTACCTGACAGGGTATGATAATGTCCTTTTTAGCTTGAAGAATTTGTAATATTACCTATGCTATGCAATAAATATTCGGGTTGAATGATTCTAATCGCTATCCGAACCAGATATCTGCCGGCCGAGTGGTCAGTACTCCTACAGGCTACTAGGACTGATGTCCCGGGTTCAAATCCCGACAGGAGTTGATTTTTGTATTATGTGTGCGATCATTTTTCCGCGAGTCATGGATACTTGTATGTTTATTTAGCATATTTCTAACCTTTATATTAGTAAAATTTTCAATATTTTTCAGTTATGTTAATAGATACTTAACACAAGCTCTTCACTATGATTACTTTGGGCTTGATGAAAGGTGTAAGTGTATGATTATTATTATCATTATTATCTACTAACTGCGATGTACACAACTCGCTACTAAGTACTCGGAAAACTCGCTAACCACTACTCGCATGACTCATGACTCAGTGATTGGAATAGGGTGAGTATATTTGCCTACACTATGTATATTTGATAAAAATTGGAGACTTCCCTGCAATATTTTTTACCGGTAAATTTACCGGATCATTACGTGAATTACGTGAATTTAAAGATCTTATTATTAATATTTACCGCGTAACAAACATACAAAAAAAAACGATCAAAAATAGTCGAATTGAAAACCTTTTTTTTGAAGTTATTAAAAATGAAGAGCCATGTGTTAGATTTTATAAGGAAGAATATTTACGCAAAAGAACTTTCTATTTGATTAATTTGATGTTTGAATTTACGTAGTTAAAATTTCGGTAAATTATCGGTAATGTAAAAAAAATGTTTTAAGGAAGTCTCCGATTTTTATCTCTCTTCTACAAACTGTAGGTAAATATACTCACCTAATTCCGATCACTATTTGAACAGCTTTGTAAACGCCTTCTGCACATCATTCGTTTTCGCCGTAAGTACGCCCGCAGCCTCATTGATGTATTCTGATTATGACGTTGTTACTTGCTTTTATTTCGGATTCTGTGAAGTGGACCACAACGTCCAAAAGGGACAGCATCTGGTCAAAGATCCATTTATTATTTATCCGACCTTAGTAATAGCCTCTTTGTAAGTTGCCAGGATGAATGTCGGGGTAGACATTTGATTTACGTTATTTAAGATTATATTAAGAATAAAAGCCTTACTAATAATCAATGTACCTATATGCTTTAAATAGTTAAAACGTGTTTTATGTCTTTTAGGGCAAAATTTATCTATTTATTTAACAATATAAGAACACACAAAAAACGACATCAATGAAAACACAAATAAGGACAACAGAGTACAAAGGAACTGCTTGTTCCTAAAAGGCATAAAGATGGCATATCAAATTAATATGGTACAGAACACTCGTATGTAGGGTCGTCTAGGTAGTAGGTACCACCACCACCAAATTTCAGTCGTTGTAACACAGTTCGCAGTTTCAGAATGAAGGGAAAGCTAGCCGGTGTAATTACTGACAACGCACCTGCAATACAATATGATCTTTCCCTTGCAATTGCAGGTGTCTATGGGCAACGGAAGCCACTTACCACCAGTTTTTTTGTCATCTGGTTTTTTTTATTATATACAACTGGATGACAAACAAGCTGACGGCCCACCTGGTGGAAAGCGGTAACCGCCGCCTATAGACACCTGCAATAACAAGAAAAAATCACTTGATATTGCAGGTGCGTTGTCATCCTGGGGCCTAAGATGAAATGCCGTCCATGCCCAGTAATTACACTGGCTACCTTTCCCTTCAATCCGAAACACAGCGAACTGTTTCACGGCTGAAATAAGAAAGGCGGTGGTACCTACCCAGACGACCCTGCATACGGGCCTACCACCTAGTGAATATCTAGTAATGAATGATCTAGTTGTATATAAAAAACTCTTGATATTTTTATAAGGAACACACAAGTGGGCACACAACTGAACACAAGCGTGATACAGCTATTCGGATATAATTTGACACCACAAAATTATCTTATAATGGGGCCGTGATCACGCCAAGATGCACTTCGACCCTTCGGGATCTTTTGTTCTTCACCACAAAATTAGTTTTGCTTTGTATTTCATGGTTTAATATTATGTGAGACGAGAAATTTGTCATCATAATGTAAACCATAATTTTCGCGTAAAATTAATTTCCTTTACCTTATCTTATCTTGTATACTCACGCAAATTATTAAGCTTAAATTAAGTACCACAATGAGACTGTGTTATGAATGACGGGTAAAAGAGCTCCTGCCGTGAGTAGGGTCGCCGCAGCTCATCAGTGAAGCGTTATGTTGGGAGCAAGCTAGATGGTTGCCATAGTAACGTCTTTGTATCTAGATGCTGTCAAAAACCAATCAATATACTTACTCAATTTAGAAACTTTTTATTTTAATAATTTATGTAATTTAAACTTAATAAATATGTTGTATACTTATAATGAAAGAAATCAACGTATGTTCGGAAAATAAGCTTAAATGTTTTGCGCAACACAAATAGTGCGCAACCAAACGTTTAGGGTTTTGCTTTGGTAAATACATTGTAAATTAGCGCGATCGGGGCCCTGGTCTCCAATCTTGTTGACACCCTCACTTGATTTCCATAGGGTTGGCAACTCGTAAATAAATCACGAATACTGAGGTATGACTCTTACCGCAAAGAGAATAAGGTACATAAGGTGTCAAAAGTGTACACATTCTTAATGCTTGTGACTCTGCGTTAGTGTAATGAGAGCTATATCATAGGCTACGATGGCCCCAGTTTGAATATGAAGGGTTTTTTTTATATTATTATATTGGATAGCTTTAGGTTTAGCTAATTCTGATACTTAGGCGCTAACGGTGTACGCCTATTCTAATATCAGCATGTTTTTAACCGACTTCAAAAACGAGGAGGTTCTCAATTCGGCCGGTATGTTTTTTTTTCTATATATGTACACCGATTACGCCGAGATTACTGTTCCGATTTACGTGATTATTTTTTTGTTCGATGCGGAATAGTTGCCATTTGGTCCCATAAATTTTTTTTCAAAATCGGTTCGGTATTTTGGTTTTTAAATAAAAAAACTGAAATCATTAAGTCGTCTACGTACATGAAGTTGGCGGATTTTTGCTTTCCTATGACATTTTAGTGAAACGATACGATAGTAGGAAACAATATAAGTTGACACTCACCCATCTAGCTTAGAACTTAGAAAGTTAACACTAAAATTGTGAAAAACAAAAATTAAAACCGACTTCAAAAAACTGATAAGGATAAAATAATTAAATTTGAGTAGGTACCTAATAGTACTTATCCCCTAGAAATATATTTTTTGGAGTTGGTGCTAAGTTGTTTTCAAAAACCCAAAAACAATAGAAAGTGAAGCACCGACTCTAAAAAATATGTTTCTAGGGGAGGAGTACTACTAAGTACCTACTCAAATTTAATTATTTTATCCTTTTCAGTTTTCTTCGTTGTTAAATGTTTTAAATAATGTTGTTTTTCATATGTAATATTGTTGGTTTTAAATGATCAATTACGATTTGTATTATATGAATCTACTACATTATTAAGTTTAATTTATAAATATATTATGTGTGTGTATATAATTTGTGTATAGCCGTATAGTATGTAAATGTTTCTGTGTTAATTTGCGTGCGTGTGTATGTGCGTGCGTGTGCGTGCGTTTGTGTGCGTGTGTGCGTATTGGTTAATGAGTGTGTTTATCATATATTTATTTATTTGATTGGATTTCGTTGAATTGCTTCAAGTTACTTATTACTTATATATTAGATATATTATGTTGAAATGTTTTAGCGGTAGCATTTTTATTTGCAATATTTACAAAGTTGTACGGGTCGGTTTGTTCATGGTGCAGCACGTGAAGTGCTCCTGTATGGAGGTAACCGAATGCACGTAGAATATGAATGTTTAAAATTTTGTCCTGAAATGTCACTCTGGCAGCTGTTCGCCGGCTAATTTAGTATAAATATGTAGGTAAATTTAGTGAGGAACTCAGTGGCGTAGTGGTTTGAACTCTCTGGTTTCGATTACAAAAACAAAACAACTTTCGCCATTGTCGGTCCCGGGATGGGTCAATCAAATTTATAATCTCGAGCTCTTCCATGCTGGAAGGAAGACACGCTAAGCCGTTGGTCCCGGTTGTTACTGCAACGCTTTAACCCACAAACCCGCATTGGGCCAGCGTGGTGGTGTTATGGTCCAAACTCCTTATGTGTTTTCCCTTGTTGAAAGGCTAGAGCCCAGCAGTGGGACGTATATAGGTGATGATGATGATAAATATATTAAAAAGAAAAGAAGTTTGCTGCAGAAGTGTTTGCTCCACTTTAAAAGTGTTTATTATAATTTCGTGACTTTATTATAATTTTCTATACAGACATCTACGATTTCTTTTATCTAACCGCAACCTAGAGAGCAACACATGCACTTAAGCGTAATTCTCTTATCTAGAATGAAGACATTATTTTTCCTTTTACTATGACATTATTGTATGTCTCATTAAAAACTCATCAGACTTGTCGTCAACTTTCACAGGAAATGGAAATAAAAAGCTATAAAAAATACTTAATATTACTTCGCAATCAATACAATAGGTGATAATTTTGATATGGCAAAACCTTAATTTATTGTCATAGGTAAGTTTAGGTGTGTGAATACTAACAAGCAAGGATTTTGGTCTGTGGTAACTAGTTACGCTCTCCAAACCCGTCATCTAAGGCACAATTAAATTTTAATTGTCTATTACCTATGCCAGACATTTATGACGTCTGGGTGTTAAAGGATTAACACTTTACCAGCGACGTGCACGGTCGACCACAGAAGTAGCTGAACACTTTAGTACCATGTCACAACGACTCTAGCGTCAATAAAATACGATAGCAACTTTAAAGAACTAGCACAAGATCGGTGTGACATGGTACTAAAGTGTTCAGCTATTTCTGTGGTCGCTGTACTAGGGCTGAGAGTTTGTATACAAGTATAACAATTATAAGAGTATATTTTTGATTGCCTAATTTTTAACCTTATTGTCATTGGGGTACGAAATATAGGCCTAAAATTCCTACGCAAAATTTTCCCTTAATACTTAATATGTTTGTTAGACAGGATAGTGACGACAAGAAATTTAAATATTGGCTATATAAGTTCATAGAAATGTTTGGCTACTTTCAAATACAACTTAATCATTAAAATTTCAGAACATTTCCATGAAATAATATAACATTAGCTGCATTATTCTATTGTCGTATTGACGTCACCACTCGGTATAACTAAATCTATATAAATAAAAATCTCTGCTTGTATATTGGTTTGTTTCTTATGCGTCCCGAAACCATTGATCAGATTGTGATGAAACTGTGGTAGGGTATTCTGGGGATGCCGCGAACAATATTTTAATAATAATTTATTAAAATTTTATTTCGAAACCTTACACTTTTCTCTTAAAGCATGCCGGGTGCGGCTACTAATAAGAAAATAAAATTTCATGTCCTTTTTCGTCATTTTTAAAGAACTCATCTATAGACAATATGCTTAGCTTGGCCATGAATACTGTTACAATTAAAAATAAACAAAATATTACATTTGAATTTGGAATCTGTCATTTTTATATGATTGTTCATTGAGTTTTCTCATTTTGGCGCCAATACATTGTACAATATTTTGCTTGGCTTTGGGGTGATAAAGAGAACCATCGCTGTGATTGCATTACAAAGTAGGTAAGGAGCAATATGCAAATTTTAAAACTCTCCATATGCTTGTTATTAGTAAAATGTTTGTGTACCGGGCTATTGATAGGTACAATGAGACCGCCTCTGTTTGTGACAGAAAAATATCTGGCCGTCCGCGTAGGGTCAAAGCAGTAAGGGAAAGAATTCGAAGAAATCCTGTCCGAAAGCAAAAGATTTTAAAGACCGTCTGACCGAGTGGTCTGCTATACAGGCTACTCGGTCAAGAGGTCCCGGGTTCGAATCCCGGTAGAAGCAAATGTTTGTATGATGAGTACGAGCATTTGTTTACGAGTCATGGATGTTTATATGTTTATTTAGTATATTTCTAATATTTATATACCTACATAATATTATCATTTTTTCTCTTGGACTAGATAGTAGGTGTGAATGTTTGAATATTTATTTATTTATTTTATTTTATCTCAGGAGATGAAGATAGCACCTAGAACCATGTCGCGTATTTTAAAAGATGACTTAGGACTTGCAGCCTATAACAGACGTACTGGTCATTTCTTAACAGATAATTTAAAAAAGAATAGTGAGGTAAAATCGAAACAACTACTAAAGTGGTACGCAAAGGGATGTAACAGAAAATTGTTGTTTATGGATGAGATTTTTTTTACAATTGAGCAACTTTTTAACAAACAACATGACCTATTTATGCTCAAAGCTCTAAGGAAGCTTCCCAATTAGTCTTCAGAGTGCAACGTGGGCACTACTTATCCAACTTCAGTAATGGTTAGGTGGGGTATTAGCTATGAAGGAGTGACCGGGCCATACTTTTGTGAAAAAGGTAGAAAGAGTGCGTGCTTCTATTGATAACTGGCCTCAACGTCTAAAGGGCTGTAATGCAGCCAATGGAGACCACTTCGAATAAGCTTTTTATATTGTGTATTGTTTTATATTTATGAATTAAACTAACACACTGTAAAAGTAATAAATTTTATTTGCAATAGAATTTTTTTTTTCTTATTTTCAGTGTTCATGGCAAGACTAGGTATATTCTGTTGTTTTTTTTATAATATACGTGTCTACGTAAGTAGTCGAGAAATGAGGCACTTTTCTGTTAATTATAGTTCATAAAGTGCCTTAGATAAAACATTATGTTATTTACTAATAGTAGGTGTAATTTAAATCAAGTATAATTAATTATTCAAATGCTTTCAAATAGAAAGCAGAGGGAAAGCTTTTTTGGTATTCCTAATCTACATTTATATGCGGCAAGCATTAAAATGTTACGTTAATTGAAGTTTCATTTTACCAGGTCAATGAATTGGAAGTACGCGTAATTTATGACAGATAGGCGGTAGTTGATTTCTCCGTGCGCATATAAAGATAAATATCTGAGTTTGATTTCGATATGATTTTTACTACTAACATGTCTATACACCACGTTTTGATTCGGAATTCGGAGGTTTATGAAATAAGCTAGCAGCAGCCCGCGGCTAAGTCCGCATGGAAGTTAATTATAATAATCTACTTTGATGCCAGATTTCATTTACGTCGGTTCAGCGTCTGAGGAGTAAAAAAGTAACTGATTGACTGACAAGGGTTGCTTTCGCATTTATAATAATATCAGTGTGTTTATTTTTTTCTTATGGGTTCACTCTAGATCCCACTCTCCGAGAGAAGTTAAGAGGGAGTCGAAGATGCAGCGAGCTTACCCAGAAGGTGACCTAATCTAGCTTTGAAGGAATCCATGTTAACGCGGCAGTACACCAAGGCTGGCAGAGCATTCCACTCCCTGGGCGTGCGCATTATAAAATATGATGAAAAGCACTTTAAGTGTATGTTTTGTATATCAACCAGGTGTAAATATACCTCAGAGGCGAGACATAATTGTCATAATATGCTCCCGGGAGTTTAGCATAGCTTAACAAATTAAAACTAGGCATATAACGAGAAAAGGAAAAGAAAGAAACACAAGTGTGTGTTCACATTTTAATGTTTTTGATGTGTTTTAACGCCTACTTTATTGTTACAATTACAAATAAAGAAAGAAAACGATGAAAATAGTTATTTGTTATACAAGAGTGCAAAGTTGTTTTTTAACCGCGTGCTCAATTTTGATGACCGAGCAAGCGAAGGGTTCTAAAATTAGAATCCTGTGCGTTAGCGAGGGAATCAAAAGAGCACGAGGTGAATAATCTTTGCACTCGAGTGCAACACGTAACTTTTCATCCTACCTTAACGAGGAAATGACTAAACGCAAAAAAAAACATTTGCGCATTAATAACAGTTTCAGTCAATTCTTCAGTCAATTCAATAAATTTCTTCGTCGCTAGAAGCACTCATTTTAGGTTTTTTACTTGTTTTCAAGTTTTTTGTTTTAAGCCTATGGTTTTAACAAATGCGTCGTGAAAAGAAAATGGCGCGCGCAAAGCAAATTTAACAAAAAGTACACCAAGAAGGTGCCGAGTCTGAGTTTTTAACAAGTAAAAAAAGGTTGTATGATAAATTCGGCACCATGGAGGTAGAAGTAAAGAGGTTTAATGATGTTTTGAATTCACAAACTTAGGGCACACGACGTTCTAAATTCAATTTTATTTTATCCTGTAACGGATAAAAACGGCTTTTGCACTCAGATATCAAAGAGCAAAAATACTCTTTCCGAGATAGGGGGATGAAAAATATATTATTATGCTACAGGTGGATTTTTTTTCATCGTTTTCTTTCTTTATTTGTAATTGTTACAATACAAGTGTGTGTTATTAATTATTAAGCTCCCTCTCCCAATTGTTCTTGGTCACAGCGGCTGGATTGTGGATATTGATGAAGGTGAAGAGCTAACCGCCTACCGGTTATAATTTAAAAAATCGTTTCTCTAAAATACGTTCACGTGGGATAACGGATAACACAGACAAAGTAGCGGGCATCACTTTCTCGCAGAAGGTTGCCTCCAGTTATGATTCTCCAGAAGGAGGCTTGTCATGCTCTAACCGCCATAGCCGGGAGTGTGGACGATGGAATGGGGCTCCATCGTCTGTATCGTCACCTAGCGTGGTAAGGATATTCAACGACCTTCCGGAATATTCCGAAACCTTTGTGGTGACCTGCTGAGGCCAGGTGTAAGCGGCCACGCGGACAACTACTATGTTGCCTGTGTGTTCGCTTCGCTAGGCAGCGAGGTAGGAAGATCTGATAAAAAGGCAAAGTAGCGGGCGGAAGCTAATTAAATAGGAACAAGACGTGACGCATTGTGTCTCAAATAATAGGGTCAGACTAAGACCGGTAAGAATGGCACCGGTTATTCGACTGCCTTTGTGTGATGATACATAATTTTAATGAAGAGTGGATGATAGTGGAGGAAGAGGAAATCCTTACAGAAGGTGGATATGCCGAATATCGCTAAAAATAGACTGAATGTTAAATTACACACATAAGCGAATCTTTTATTACACCAGTATACTCAATTTCTTAGGTCAGTCAGTCTAGAGTGGCCAGGATCTCAGGATCAAATGGCAATGGGTCAGTACACCTGTCCTCTGAGTGAATTTAACTTGGGATAGTAAAAACTACCTTATTACAAATTAATTAAATTCGTTTTGAATGCCCACGTTTTGCCGGCAGTCAAAGTCATAATTATGTGATTTTTATCTTATTACAAATAAATGAAATTCATTTTGAATACCGAAGTGCGAGTGTAAGAGTAATACTCAAAAACACTTGGTCGGTCCAGTGTGTTTTTTTTAATAAACCGAGTTTTTAATTTGCCGGACTCTCTAAAACATACTTCAAGACGGGTTACATTACGTGTTTTTATAAAAACTACTTTCTTTTCCTTGCGCCATCTTAAAGAATATCTTGTTTGAAAAATTTAACCAGAAGGGATCCCGTAAAAATTGTTCCTTATCTAATTTACGCCAGAAAATAATATTACCAAGTCACAAAATTTTCCAGGAAAATTGAGATACAGGGTAAAGATTCCAAAATAGGATTTTTCAATATAATGAAATGTATTTTCCTACCACCGATTGATTGATTAATGAATTATTGAATACGCACATACCTAACACATCAAGTTATATCACCATTTGTTCACGAGTCATAGATGTTGCATGCATCTTTATTCTGTATATTTTCAATATTTTTTTCCGTTATCTAGTATCCTTAACATAAGAATAAGAACATATTATTGTATAGCTGTTACAAAATAATATGGTATTATATGTTATTCCACACAATGAGTAAGAACAGTTACCCTTCTCGGGCATACAATACTATGATAAATTGATAATGCTATCTGATTTTAATATTATTACAGTTCATATACTTAGTCAATTAAAAAAAACACAAGCTCTTAATGATGCTTAATTTGGGCTAGATAATAAGGTGTAAAAGGTGGTGTTAACGGGTATAATAAACGATATACTTAGTAGCATGGTTGAGTACAAACAAACTATACCAATGTAGACAGCATTGGTTCGCATTAGTGTATATGTCGTCGCCATCTGGTTAAATTCGCCGCTTAATTGGATGCCTAGCCCGTTGATTAAACGCTGGCATCCAATTGAATGCCTAGCCCGATAGTTGATTGAACTAGACTTATCTAACGTTTAACGACTTGGCGTATTGATTAGATCGTCTTGTACTGAAAAGTTTTGATTTGATTGGTATGTTCAAGGTTATTTTTTATGACCACTTATAACCGACATCGTTTTGGTTCTAAGTGGCCATAAAAAAATAACCTTCAAACTATCATACAGTCAAACAGTCACACAATAGCTCTTCGATTTAATTAAACGACCCGCCTAGGCGTCTAATGGAATGGCTAATTTTGACTGACATGACGTTCAGCCATCTGGTTAAGCGTTGCGCTCAATGACTTGACTTGTTGTACTTCAGCCTTTCAGCCTTTCAGCACAAATACAACGGAATATGTTTCAAATTGCACAAATTATGCGAAGGAAAATATAGTAAATAAGAAAGTTTATAAAAATTATACTTATTGGCCTAGCAGTACCACCATGCCACAGAGTAATCGTGCCAGGCGCACATAAAAAGAACAAAGTAAAACAGTAGGGTAGAGAGGGGTTAAAACGAACGCGGGATAACAATACGCATTTTTACGCTGATGGTAAGCGGATACCGTAGCCTATAGACGCTCATAAGACATATGCGTTGCATACCTGCATAATTCAAGAGAAAGCGTTATATTGACGGCATGAGAGGACGATTAACTCCCCTGCAGTGAGATTCACTGACAAAACCATTCGACGTCGAGCTTTACGACGAGCCGCCATTGATTTTGACGTTTGAGTACCTACAGCGCTGCGCGTAATCGTATTCACTAATCTCTACATCGATCTTTTAGCTGTGTACGTTTGTCGCTGTTTTAGTTTAGAGATACGAAATGAAGTGAAACCGATATTATTGGATTTAGTTTTTCTTGTGTTTATTTATTTTAACTTTATTGCGCAATAAACAAGAATCACAAATGGCGGACTTAACGCCATTCTCTACTAGTCAACCAGGGGCTAAGCAGAAAACTCAAAAAGCGGTGCACAGCAATAAAAAGGAAATAATTTTGAACAAACTAAACTAAAGAAAGTTAAAATAGCTGTACATACATACATACATCAAATAAACTAAATATTTAAATATAATATATACTTCATAAATTTTACACCTAAGTAACAAAACTACATGCAAATAAAAAAATAATCAATACATAAGAAAAAAAAGAAGATGAAATAACATACTAGTAACTACTCAAGTGATTTTAAGAAATATTCACGCACTGTTTAATATGTTTCGTAATGGCTTCATTAAGTATTTGATAGATTTTAACACAAAGGTATAAAAATAAACAACTTTTTGGTTCCAGCTCACGCCGTGCTCCTTGTCGAAATGTTAGTGCCGCTAACGTTGTCACAGGTTTGTCAAACAAACGCCAAAAGTTATTACAACGCTGTCACAGCCACGGCCAAGGCTGCAGGTTAAGAGATTAGCATAACTGCTCCCAACATAACGCGTCCTCAAAGAGTTATGGTGACTTTACTCACCGCAGAAACTGCTATCTTCTGAATGGTGGTGCACTCAAAATTGAGTGGTAAAATAACACTATTCTCTACTTCTCTTAATTAGCATACCTGATCCTAACATAATGCGTCCTCAAAGAGTTATGGTGACCTTACTCACCACAGAAACTGCTATCTTCTGAATGGTGGTGCACTCAAAATTGAGTGGTAAAATAACACTATTCTCTACTTCTCTTAATTAGCATACCTGATCCTAACATAATGCGTCCTCAAAGAGTTATGGTGACCTTACTCACCACAGAAACTGCTATCTTCTGAATGGTGGTGCACTCAAAATTGAGTGGTAAAATAACACTATTCTCTACTTCTCTTAATTAGCATACCTGATCCTAACATAATGCGTCCTCAAAGAGTTATGGTGACCTTACTCACCACAGAAACTGCTATCTTCTGAATGGTGGTGCACTCAAAATTGAGTGGTAAAATAACTTACTCCGAACGAAGAAAAGCATAAAAAGATAAGTGCTTGGCATTGAGTATGGCTATCTCACAGCCAGCAGAAAGAGATTATCAACTATCCTTTTCTGTCTTTATGTAGGTACACTCACGAGCAAATACATATACCCACTTTTGATAGTTCTTGGCTCTTCTTGCAAAGTAATAAGAGCGATACAATATATTTTCTTTCTAATTCTTAAAGGGGTGGCTGGCCTTGATCTCATCTAATAGTGAGTGATGATGAGGCCGAAGGGAACTGGAACACAGAGGGCTATCTTACCTGCAACTGCTGGAACACAACAATTCTGTTAATATTATTGTTATGGTGGCTAGGCGGACTCAGGAAAGTCCTAACACCAACTAAGCCGAGCGGAAAATTTCTAACCCTACAGGAACGGAACCCCGAACCTATAGATCTGAAAGAGGTGGCCTCAACCAGTAGATCACAGAGGCGGTTGAAATATTAATGCCATTGACTGTTCAGTGCCACGTTTAAAATTACCCCACACTCCCCTCTTAAGCAAAAATTTCATGCCAAAACAAATGGTGAAGATAATAAAAAACTCGATAACTTTATCGGTGGTAAACAATAAATAAAAGTGCCAAAACTTGGCCAATGTTCTTGGATACTGGCCAGGAGATAAGCTGACTAAGTAGCGCGGTATTAACCTCTGGCATTTTCTTTGTAGCTGGCGTGGTAAGCTAAAATGGTTGCGGTTGGGAAGGTGAGACTGCCAAGTATAATGTAGATTAGGTACTTTTACAGACACTGGCCCTAATTCTGGAAAACACATGCTAAGTCTAAATTTAAGTTCAGTGCATTTCTTTCTCTCAAAATGAATACGAAAAGGATGGCTGTCATATGAATTGACATTTAGAAAGGTGCATTCAATTCTCGACCTTATTGAACGTGCTAAAATGCAGTGTTTAGGAGGCACCTCCGTACATGCCGTCTAAAATTGTCTATGGTTTCTTTGAAATCTATCTAAATTTAATGACAGCTCTAAACAAATTCTTGCTATCTTTTTCCTATTACATACTGCGAGAAAGAGATACACTGTACTTGAATTTAGAATTAGAGTGTGTCTTCAGAATCAGGCCCACTAACGAGAAGCGTACGACTCGACTTGCAGCAAGCGGCTATCTTGCTTATATTATTTTGTATGGGGCGAAAAAGTGGTAGTTATATAATATTTTGCTTATACTCAACCAGATGTAACTTCTTTTTTATGTTAATGCTACTGCATAATAAAGGTTTGTGCGATAAGTAATGTGCATTTTCATCTCTAGAAATGGACCAGTTTCCCATAACAACCAATGCAGATTGCACATTTGAAACAACGTGTGGCTTTCATAGATATAGAGATTTGCATTAAGTTCTCCATTTTATAAAGAAAATATACTGTTCATTACTCACTGTATTGCAATAACACCTAGCATTAAGAAACTTTGTAACAGTTTGACAATAAATATGTTCTATTCTATTCTAAAAACACTCAATGCTTTATTGTCAATCAAAATGTGAATTAAATCATAAATCCGTATGAAGCTCACTAGTTTTCTTGCTCAGATGCGATTTTCTCAAAAAACGTACCCGCCTTACGGTTTTCGTCCAAATGACCACTTTAAATGGGGACCGCCATACTTGAGAAAAATTCGTAACAGAACTTGTCATCCATATTTCACTCCATCGTAACCTATAAAATTAATTTGATATCAGTCCATAAGACTTTCAGACCCATTAAATCACGTAATTTAGGCATTTTGATACAGGCTACTGTGTTAAAAAAATATAACCCTTCCATTTTGATTTGGAGAGTGCAAACAAGAATGATAATTCAAAAATATGAATATTTTACGAAAACATGGCAAAACGACCGAAACGGATTTTATGGCCGTATCAAATGTTTCTCGTCCATGTTTTATTTTTACTATCGTCAACATGTTTATCAAAATATTTACTTGAAAAATGCTTTTTGCATTCCGATAAGCTTTTACGGATTAGTATTTATACTAGAAAGTATTTAAGAACTTAGCTTACTCTTATGCCATCTATATAAAAATTTTAAACAAATGTCATATTGAAAGAAGTTTTGAGCTTTTGAAAATTAAAGAGTGAACAAAATATGTATCGAGTTGATAACATTGTACGTATAAGGGAGACTGGGGTAATGATTTTTTTTTTTCAATTTATTGGAACAACAAACAATGACATAATAATGCTTATGTTGATAATACATGTAATAACTATTACTTATTATGCAACCAGCAGCGTTATTCACTAGATAATGTCTGTTAATAAGTGAGAAGCAGTGCAATAATGTAATGAAGATACACAATCTTTAACTAACTCGAATCAGTACGATTAAATTAACAAGAAGATTAAATTAACAAAGAAATTGAAATATCTTTATGCCATTATGCGTCCCAAAAAGCAATTAGAGGCGTGAAACATCCCACATGTTTCACAAAACTACGCCAATTTTATAACCCAATGTTGTTCACTTAGACACAATTCAGAAATCGTTGTAATAAAAACGTTGACAGTCAATTCGACATTCGAATAATTAGACAGACCAAAACAAATATCGAAAAATAAAAATATAATAAATAAATCAGCACGTCACAAAGCAGCCGGCCACGATATATAAAGGCCTTTACACAACAGTAGTACACAAAAGAAAACGATAACTGCTCATACAGCCAAGCCCAATGACTTGTCAAACAATCTGACTCAGTGCTTGACTTCACTTGACAGATTAAGCCATTATGCTGCTTGATCGAGCGTAGCAAAACTACGTGCAGGTCTTCAAGGCTATTCGTGAACCTTATTTCGGCCTATACACCGAGGAATTTCTCAGCGCAAGTATACCGCGCCTGCGGTATTGTTGTCTGTTTCACTTGCGCGTGAGCAACAAATTGGGATTTTTTTTTCATCAAAAACTAACAGATTTTTTAGAAAAACTCTTTCAACAACAGAAAACAGAATACTTTATGGATTCTAATAGTTCATTGCCTTTCTGATAAGCTTAGTTTGGATAAGAAATGGAAGAAAGGGTATATAAGAAGGATATTTTTTCTGACAGCAGATAGATATAACGTGTTGGGGCTCATAAGAATAGTCTTAATGAAATTGTGTTAGATAGATGATGGATGAGACCGGGAGTTACTACTGTTTAAATTTTATTTTATTTATTGTAAATTATGTTTCTCATTCTTCTATGTTTCCTATACGTATATTTTATGTTCTATCAAAAGAAAACTGTTTTTCTTCTATATGTTGGGAACTGAGAATTGCTCGTCGATCTTAATGCAACATGATTGTAGCTGTAGGTATTTGTAGGTTTTATTATTATTTGACAACTTTTGTGCAGTTCTTCGCATTATCCTACTAAAAGAAAACTATTTTGAAATGTGAGAAAATTTAAGAGTTTTCAGTCATGACTTGAGAAAATCTTTGGGACAACTTAATTAATAGAAAATGTTGTAGTAGGTAATCATTTACGAGATCTAAGTAAGAATTACTTTTATTAATTCTAAAAGAACTCAGAAACTGCTAAAATAAATGGGAATAATTATGACATCATCTAGAAAGAGTCGATAGTTTTGAATAGGTACCTAAATGAATATTTAATACTTGAAAAGAGTATAAGATTTAAAACGCTGCGCTTTCGTGTTGCAATTTAATAAACTATATCTGATCGCGTGCTCCGCACCCGACCACGGGTAGTGCAAATGCAATCTGTACCCCTAGCATGAACATTTTAAAATTTCGAAACGTAATCTTTAATCGAAACTTTCACGCACGCTTAAAATTTCAAACAAAAGCCCGACAAAAGCAACGTAACTACTCGATACGATGACGATTCGAAATTTAAAAGTGTTTGTGCTAGGTGTACTGCAGTGTGATTCACAAACAAAGATATTCGACATCGAACTTGACGTCTGACAAAGACGTCTGCGCGAAAACGTATTCACTAATCTCTACGTCGGTCTCTTGGCTGTGTATGATTGTCTCTGTTTTGGTTATACGAAATGAAGTATAATCGATATTTTTTGATTTTTTTTTTGTTGTGTTAAAATTGTATCGCAATGACTTCATTCATTATTTGATTGATTTTCTACATTATGATATAAAAATAAACCACTTTTTAGTTCCGGTTCACGCCGTGCTCGACGTCGGAACGCTGGTGTCGCCAACGGTTGTCAAACAAACGCCAAAAGGTATGACAGCGCTGCCGACAGCCACGAATCCATGGCTGCTGACTTTAGAGAATCGCATAGCTGGTTGGAACGCCGAGCAAAAAATTTTTATTTTTCTCAAACATGCTTGAAAATTCAAGCAATATTTTGACATCATTCTTCGAGATAAATCGAAACTGCTGTATTCAATACATGCGAGCAGCGGACGGCAAAGGTTGTAAGAAAATCCATATCTGTCGTGTTTTAGCGGCCAATTTTATTACAATGTAAACTCATATCTGCCGTCTAGTTTAAAAATAGAACGATCTTTTACTCTGGAACATGGCAACCAAGGAGGTAATTAACTATAGGTTTTATTTAAATTTAATTTTTTGCAAGCCAGTTGGCTTGCAAAAAGAAAGCTTTTTATTGAAAAAAAAATCCACTTTAAGTTTCAAAAATTGTACATTCAATAACTGTATAGACTGTATTTTCAAAAAAAAAGTTCTGCCTAGGTAGTACTTAGTTTCGATTTTTAACGTATTATTTGATCCTTCAATGCCCAGACGGCAACATAAGTTGCCATAATAATTTTAATTTAATTGTGTCTGGTTTATCGGGCTTCAAAGGGTGAAAAGTACTATACATGCCTTGACCATAACTAGGCATTGATAGAATTTACGTACGTGTGCCTCGGCTTCTTTTACACATTCGTCCATCAATGCCTCTTTTGCTGGCCGCTGCAGTAATGTACTATCGCGTTTATAAAGCCCATTAATATCATTGCTAATTCATAATTTGAAATGAATAACTACACGAGTTTGATGCCGAAAGCTACTTAGTAGCTGAACTTTCAGACCAGGTGTCAATTTAGACATGGCAGACAGACAGACAGACAATATGACATTTTAGGTACCTAACAATTATTATTTTTTACACTCACACCTATTATCTAGCCCAAAGTAAGCATCATTAAGCGCTTGTGTTATGGATACTAGATAACGGATAAATATTGATAATATATAAATATTAGAAACATACTAAAGAAACATATAAACATCCATGACTCGTAAACAAATGTTCGTAGTCATCATAGAAACATTTGCTCCTACCGGGATTCGGACCCGGGACTTCTTGACCACTCGGTCAAGCCTGCATAGAAAGGGGTACAGACCGCTCGACCAGCCGGTCGACAATAATAAATTAATTGTAATGTTTTATTAAATCTTTATTGTGATAGACATGTTTGGGATTTTGATTACCTATAATTATGATTTGATTGAATATATTATAATTTAAAAATTTATTAGCGTTTGTGAATTTTCAAAATTCTAATAACGATTTGTCAAAGCCACAAACTGTCTATGTGCCTATAACTACATTGCATGTCATGTTGTCTTACTTGCATGTAAGTAATTGTTTTGAAAAAGTTTTGCTGCAGTTGAAGCTCGGCGTGGCTCGGCTGCGATGTCACCTATTATCGCTAACAGGAATAGGTATATTTTTTTTATTTGAAATCGAATAGATAGTGTTATATTACTGACAGCTACAGTTTGTAGTAGAAATTCTTGGTGATTTTATTGGAATAAATATTTTTTTATCATTTATTATTGAGTAGGTAGGTATATAAAAGTAAAATAAAAATAAAATTACAATAAACAGAAAAGTATTTAATCTAGAAGAGACTCGTGTCCTCAGGCGGGGACTGAAACCGCGACCTTTCACAATCTAAGAGTATACAGAATGGTGCCGTCTATACGACAATAAATTAAAACATAGGCTATATTAGTTCATAGAAATGGTTTGCCACTTTCAAAAACATTTTATTCATTTGATAATTTCAAGACTTTTCTATGAAATAATGCAGCGAATGTTTATTATTTCATACAAATGCTATGAAATTTATCAAACGAATAAGATGTTTTTGAAAGTGGCAAACCGTTTCTATGAACTAATATAGCCTATGTTTAAATTTATGGTCGTATTGACAGCACCACCCTGTATAAATATTTTAAAGAAGCATTATTATCAAGCTTCAACTCGATTTACAATTAATCGTGAAAGGTTTTCAAGTACCAAAAAGGTTTTGAAAGGTCAACTTTTAACCTCTCTTCTCTTACCAGCCCACCAGCGATCATCATCATCATCACCAGCCTATATACGTCCCACTGCTGGGCACAAGCCTTCCTACATGGCAGAAACACATGAGGAGTTTGGGCCATAACACCACCACGCTGGCCCAGTGCGGGTTGGTGGGTTAAAGCGGTTGCAGTAACAACCGGGACCAACGGCTTAACGTGCCTTCCGAAGCACGGAGGAGCTCAAGATTATAAATTTGATTGACCCATCCAAGGACCAACCATGGCGAAAGTTGCTTTGTTTTCGTGATCGAAACCAGAGCGCTCAAACCACTACGCCACCGAGCTCCTCAATCATACATAATAGAAAATATATTGTCTTTTTTTTGTGGAAAACACACAGATTGGTAATTATACATATAACCTTGTAACTTTTTATGACAACGTCCATTATTAAGGAATTGAAATTGTTCGCCAACAATTTTCTAATATAAAATTTACACGCCAATTGTACCTTACGCTTTTTCTGAGTACGTTCAGTAACGTTATTAGTTACACTCGAACTTGTTGTTTTACTGTAAAATTGATCGTAATTTTGGAAAGTGACAAACTTTGAGAGGCGCTAGAATATGCCCATTTTTATGATCAAAGTTAATAACCTAACATAAAAAACTTTTAAAGGAGAGGATCACTAAATGTGTGAAGCCTAGGCTTAAAAATAATTTTAATTTTTTAACAGCAATCCTACCTATACAGAGTGAAAAGATAAAATTATTTAGAATTTTCAGTTCATTTAAAAATATTTTGTAGCCCCCTTTTTTATAAATGAACATGATCAAGGTTATCCCATAGTTGCTATATGTTATTGCATTAATATAACAACCTTTACTTTTGTTTTTCAAAATATAGAGCTACAGCTAAAGTTATCATAAAAACTTCCAATTATTATTGGAAAATGCAATGCATGCATGGTGCATTTGACATGTTTTACGTCTCGGAAAACGCGGCAAAAAGAAAAACTTCGTTTAGTTTCTGCAGGAATATTTTTTATAATTTTTACACAAATGAAAAAGAAATCAAAAAATCCAATTGATTTAAAATCGAGTAGCTTTTTTAATTAGCTTTCTGAAGAGGTATATCATATCGCTGTTCAAAATTATTCGGAATAAAAGCCCCGTCACACCGCAAAAAACACCGTCTCTTTTGAAAAATAAAGTTAGGGCAAGTTGACACTCACCTACTTTTTTAAAAACTTAAAAAAAAACCTTTGAAAAATATAAAATTATTCTGGTAATGAATATTGGGACTGTCACAATGACAGCGGCTGTACTCATTTGAGGACGTTACTACCTACTTAAGTAACATTCTCAAATGAGTGCATACATCGGCACTACCTGGTAGAGAGTACCTGGAATTTAATTCAATTAATGGAATCAACTCTATTCTTGAATTTAATAGGTATTTTGTAAATATCACTCAATTGTTACCTACCGTCCCTGTCTTGCCGAAGCACTGAGCTACAGGTCTTACTTTTATTTTGTAATAAAGTTAATTGTATGATATTTAGTCATAGGTATCAGCATGGACCAAATAATTAAAGCATCCTCGGTATCAGGTTTCTCTCCATGTTTGTGCATCTACAAAAATATCTTGCGAATGCTGTTTTCTCCGCCGTGAGACTTCCCCTTGTTATTAGGAAATTCATATCGAAGTTCTTTCAAGAGTCAAACGTCACGTGACATGGGATTAGGGGAAAAAGATCGAAAGATTGTGTGTAGGAATGAACATAATATGCTGCCACAGTTTTGTTGACAGTATCGAACTGTGTTGTCATGTGTAATTTTATTTATGGACTGTTACGTGCAAAAACATGTCTTGTGCCTTATTTCTTTGCAATAAGTGTCAATATCCCTGATTTCATGTAATATTAAATAGTAGGGTTATGGTTGGCTGGAAGAGATCTCTTGTAGATATATTAATAATAATAATCATCATCATCAGCCTTTATACGTCCCACTGCTGGGCACAGGCCTTCCTACTTAGGAGAAACACATGACGAGTTTGCTCCATATCATGGCTTAAAGTGCCTTTTGAAGCACAGAGGAGCTCCAGAATACAAATTTCGATTAACCCATCCTAGGATCAACTAAAAAAAACAAAATTATAAATTAGTCTTGACTGAACATCTTCAAAAGCATATTACGTTACATAATCTCCCTGATTGCACGTAATTTTAAGTAAGGTAAGGGTTGGCTAGAATAGATGTCATTTAGAGATAATAACTATGATAAAGTAAGTATTATATTTCAAACACCGCGCAACGTGGTCCACGGCGCTAGTAACAGATTGGGCAATTTATTTGAAGTGTTAGTTTAAGCCCTAACTATATAAAATTTTGGTCTATATACATTTTATGTAGGACCTTGAGACCGCCCTTACTGCGTTCGTAATAGAGGCGGCTTTGGTAGTGCGACTGTTAAGCTTGATGTGCGGTCGACCACAGAAGTAGCTGAACACTTTAGTAACATGTCACAACGACTCTAGCGTCAATATAGTACGGTAGCAACTATAAAGTACGGGCACAAGATCGGTGTGACATGGTACTAAAGTATTTAGCTACTTCTGTGGTCGACTGTACTGTCATGTGTAGAAATTATATTATTATAGGCTTAGAGAGAGTATAAGCCACGAATACAGGTATTCTTTAAAGTAAAAAAGAAACGAAACAATACGCTCCAAATACAGAAGCAGCGAATTGGAATCTCGCCAATAAAATATATAACAATACAGTAAGTACAAATTACAGCTGTGTACTCATAAATCATAATGGCATTTTAATCAAATGTACCAACTTAATTCAGAAAGAGCAAGAGTAAATGAGTTTTAACCTGTCCAGCCACACATTCAGACACAATGGGTTTTTAATTGTCATATGCTGCCGGGAGTCTAACGCGGCTTGACAAATTAAAGTGAACAATTATTATCTTATTAAGAGTAGTATAGTTATTCTGTCACGAAATAAGGTGGACATAAAAATCATAAAACCTTTCCTAGTATCTCTATCCCTCGGTCAGGCGTCCCGAGATCGAATCCCAATAAGAGAACATGTTTGTATGGTGAGTATAAGTAAGTATTTATATAAGTACATATTATTATCATTATTTCTCCGTTATCCAGTATCCATAACACAAGCTCTTAATGATGCTTACCTTGGGCTAGATAATAGGTGTGACTGTATGAATATTATTAATATTATTATCATATAAATCGCCTAAATTTTTTGTAGCCATACTTAATCATAATTAACATCATACCAGCCTATGAAGTCTACTGCTGAACAAAGGATTACCCCATCGATTTCCAAACAGATCACTTTTGTATACATCAACATCCAACGGAACCCTGACCAGGTCCATAATGTCATTGGTATAATAAAGTATAGGCTTAAAACTTTTTTGCATAATTTGATATTTTTTAGGATTACAGCCTTACTATCAAAACACACAAAATAACAACAATAAGACATTAAGACACATTTATAATTTTTTGGTATATTTTAACTTGTCCTAAATGACAAAAAAAATGCGCATCCTGCCTGAGGCCTGCCTTCCATGCCCAGTAATTACACTGGCTACCTTTCCCTTCAATCCGTAACACAGCGAACTGCACGGCTGAATTAAAAAGGCGGTGTTACCTTCCCAGACGACGTTACATACGGGCCTACCACCTAGTGCGAAAACGTTTTCAAAAATGCGGAATATATGTGAAATACCGCAGCCAAATGACACACACTACACTACACTATACGACGACACCACACACACTATTCACACTACACACACTATAGTGACTACGCTATAGTGTTGTGTCTATTATCTGCTGTCCACATTCAACGTAGACAGGTCCGTACGAATATCTTAAATACAATCTTAACTTTCATTGACTATATTACTTTCCCTTTCAAAGAAGGTATAAGTAAATGACCATTTTCAAGGCGCTTTAGTCACGCGTCGAGCTGAACGGTTATGGCATTGTATCAAACGAATGGTTAAATAGTTTTGTTTTGTTAATGGTGGTTTGTGAACGCTGAATGATATTAATGTTGTGGGCGGTACAGATGTCTAACTGTCAGATTCAATATTCTACTCTTACAATCACTTTAAGACCGCCCTTACTTCCATGATGATAGAGGCGGCGTTCGTAGTGTGGTAAGCCTTACTCTATCCGTGGATAGAATAGTGAAATTATTTGCCTCTTTTTTTAGTTTATTATTGTTGAAGCGAGACAGACTACATTTAAAGATGCAAGACGGAAATGCATAGACGCCACCATAGACTTTATAAGTGCTTATTCTTTATTTGATTTTTACACTTGTCAGGGGTTAACAGAACATACAGGGTAGGCCCTGTAATAGAAGCAAAGATTAAAATATAGAACCTATAGCAAATCAGTAACTACGTCCAATTAATTATGATGAAAAATATTTTTACTGTTCTTTTCAGACAAAATTAATCGAGCCAGCATATGCTACAGACATTATGTCCAGTCGCTGTAATTGACAGTAACATTTAGTGACACTAATACATGTTAGAATCTATCAAAATGTCCGGTACCAAGATAACTTTCGACCATTAGGGACAACAACGCAATGAAAAATTCATTGATGGGGAATCTTAACTTGAAATGCCTATATCTCCTTATTTAAGAACTTGCGAACATTAGGACCACTTTGTTATAACTGTGGTAACTTTAAGGAATCTCTGTCTCCATTTTTTGGTTTAGTTACAGGGCCCACACCGTATACATTTTATATATAACTTCTATTTATTGCACTTTTTTGCATTATACTTCTTGGTAATATTTATATCACCTTCCCAATCGTACTGGTTTGTGTTTATTACTTGGTAAGTATTATTTAATTTGTCTCTTGTGTGTAGCTAATAATATTTACTATTACCTATTATTATCATGTCAGTGGTTAACTATCTTATCATCTATTTGTAACATCAACTCGGACTTTAATTGGAATTATTATTTTTGCTTTCCCTGTCTATTCTGCTTGTCCTTACCTTAGCTATAACTATGACGCTTCAATCACTAGCATAGCAACTACTCCAGAAGACAAGCCCCGGGGCTCAGTCGTAAGTTTACTAGAAAAATTTGCAACAACAATATATTATATGATATAAAGACAAACCAAAACAAATTCTCGTCTTCCTACAACAGTAAATACTTAATCGATTCTAAACAGCTCTCGTAGAAACACTTGTGTTAATTGTAAAATCAAAGCACATTCCTCGTTTCCTACGTTTCCTTGTGCGGTTCAAATTTGAACTTTATGCCCAAGAAATAAGTGATAAGTGCAGTGGTTGGGATACGAATCACAGTTCCACTTTCATCCTCGACATTATCGTGCAACCGGCAGCGGTATTCGACTTTCACCATTTTTAAAACACGTTATTTGTAATCGGACATTGCACGGAATTCCTCGTCAGATTTTGATTTGCACTTCGGACATAATATGCAACATGGTCACACGATAGGGCGATAAGATAAAATAGTTATCAATAAATAACTGCATGACATTATGACAAATAGAACAGCCGAGACGTGTTCATTAGTGTATTCTTACCGTTGGATTGCGAAAAACGTTTTTAAAGTTTACAGGTAATTTTACGTTAAGAAGAGCAAATCTACACTATTCCTTATTTTTCGCAAAACACACAGAAATAAAACTCAGTATTTGAACATAGCATTTAACTATTACTACTGTAGTAGTTTTACTAGGTGGTAGGCCCGCATGTCGCGTCGTCTGGGTAGGGTACCACCGCCTTTCTTATTGTAGCCGTGAAACAGTTCTCTGTGTTTTGGGTTGCAGGGAAAGGTGGCCAGTGTAATTACTGGGCATAAAGGGTATTTCATCTAAGGCCTCAGGATGACAACGCACCTGCAATATGAAGTGATTTTTCCTTGTTATTGCAGGTGTCGCCTTGCTATTGGCGACGGTAACCGCTTACCAACAGGTTGGCCGTCAGCTTGTTTGTCGTCTAGTTGTATTTCGGTTATTATCTTTAGAGGAAGCCTTTGTCCAGCAGTGGTAGTCTTTTGGCTGAAATGATGATGATGATGATCATTAAGTTTCGGTTAGGTTATTATTTTAATTAATTTTTCGTAGAGGAACCAACCGGCAGTACGCCGCATCACAGCAATGCTGTCAAGATTATTAGTATGGGGGAAGACTTAGTTAAGATGGTGATAGCTACGTAGCTAAAAGTCCGCCTGGCTAGCTACGTAGCTAGCCAGGCGGACTTTTTTTCAAACCCAGTAGAAAATTTTCCCCCACGGGTATCGAACTCTAGATCTGAGGTGGTCTTAACCGCTACACCACAGAGACGGTTGAAGTGGATTACTATTAACAATAATATAATTTTTATGCTAGTGCATCGTAAGCCTGCAGATTAACATAGAAATCACTGGATTTACTAATTGGTTGATTAATCCGCAATTAGACTCCGAAATAAGACTCCGATTACAGAAAGAATAAGACTTACAGAATACATTTCTTCTTTATCTAGACACGATTTAATGATTTTGCCTACATACATTTAATTTTTGAAAAAATCTTAATATAAGGGAATTTAAGATTATTTGTAAACGACAATATGTATTCAATAGGAAATAACTTTACATAGTAGATACCATTAATATTCACAATTATGTAGAAGCGTTTTTTATTCCATATAGTTATTTTTTTTATTAAATGATTGGTGCATTTTCACTTACTTTCACGCGCGATCGCTATTGACTTTTTTACTCCCGCTGAGTAAGTCATACCTATCTTTATTTGTCTCGGCTGAAACAACGTGTCGATGTAGCGCCTTAAGACCCCCAGGGTTCTTATGACAATTAAAAACCAATTATGTCTCGAATCTGTGGCTTGTCTAGTTAATGTTTTCTTTTTCTGAATCATTGGTATTTTATCCTATTTAGTTACACAAATTGATAATTCTAAAATTATTTGCCAAGAATTATTTCTTTTTGCACTTCGGAGATACTAAATTGTTTTTTAGTATCAATAATTTTAAAATACTTACGAGTAGAGGAGGAAAACATTTGATATGATTTCTGTACTATGTTTAATTTATGACAACTGTCACGTAGCGTATCATTTAAGTTATATGTTTTCAGAAATAAGAACGTATGTCTCTAGCTTTAGCCTTTATTTTCTTATATGTTTTTACATAAATAAATGTCAATCTATCATGTTGTCCAAATCCCAGCGGAAATACTAACTAAATTTCAAGAAAGCTGTGAAGATAGCCCTTTAACTACAACATTTCCCTCACACTGAAACACAGCAATTACCTACCCAAGAACAACAACGAAAAACACGAAAGCGTTTGTTATTAAAAATCTCCTATCCAAAGTTTAATATTAAGCAAAAACTGTAGCGCATAGTTTTGAGACCTTTGGGAAGTCAAACAATATAGTGAAAGCAATTCTGTTCCAATTTTGTATAGACCCTAAGTTGTTATAAAATTTCACGATATTGTTTTTTCATATCTATATGAAATATGTTAAGTTACTTTCGTTTTTATATTTTTTTATACAACTAGACAAACAAGCTGACAGCCTAGCTAGTGGTAAGTGGTTACCGTTGCCTATAGACTAGCGACAACAAGGATATAATCCCTGGTATTGCAGGTACTTTGTCATCTCGAGGCCTAAAAATGCCTTCCATGCCCAGTAATTACACCGGCTACCTTTCCTTTCAATCTGAAACACGGCGGAGTTGTTGTTGAATGCTTTACGGCGGAAATAAGAAAGGTGGTGGTACCTACCCAGACGACCTCACATACGACTTATCAACTAGTATTTTTTTGGGTTAAGGTAATGATTTTTCATTCCCTTTCATTTAAATTCAGCTACTGCAGCCAGGCTTCCTGTGCCCTGATTATTATTTATACGCCTTATTAGTAACATGGCCTCAACCAACTATAATGCAATTAATTCGTAGGTACTGTGCCACAGAGCACGATGTGTCTAACGGTGAAAAGCAGGTGACAGGTATGGGCCACGTATAGAGATTATGTCTTAAATTAGACTTAAATAAGTTTTTTTGCTATTCAATGGCGATGGTCTAGATTTTTTTCAATACAAAGCACAGCGTATAACTCCACACCCCCTGATGTATAGCGGTAAGAAGATTACATAATACACTGTTCTGTTCCAAGGAACCCATGTAATAGGAAAGAGGGAACACATGTGCTGGCAAAGAATTCCAAGTTTTGGAAGTACGACAAAGAAACGAGTTACTAGTACTTAATTTCTTTGTGTGTGATGTTGAGGTGGAGACAGTGAATTGATGACTCCGAAGACTGACACGCGTGCTCCTGAGTAGGAAGTAGGAAGGTGGGATAAGGTCGAAAAGCTTATCAGAGCACTCCCTATGAAAAAGCCGGTAGAAGGTGCTATACGACGCAATGTGGAGACGCAATTGTAGAAGCTCTAAGCTTATTGTGGCCTTTTCATCGCCAATGATACGGACAGCATGAACGGTGCAATCACTCCAGTACTTCTAGAAATTATATGTTAGACTATAGAAATCAGTTTATTTACTAAGCTACATAATTAAGTGTAGGCTGTTTATACAGAGTCGCCAGGAGTTCTGAACTAGGCATATCGTGTATCTTAAAAACCATTTAAAAACCTACTATTGCTTATAAAAGAATTCATTTTAAAAAAAGAAAAAAAACGCAACTTAATAAGAAATAAAAATAATACCCCTGGTGTTGCAAGCGCCCATTATACGCTATGGTAACCGCTTAACATCAGGTGGGCCGTATGCTTGATTGCCACCTTAGTGGTATAAAAAATGAGCAAATTATTATGAGCTAATGAAAGCAATGAACGTATTGTTCCGAAGAGAGTTTCATACTCTCCATATCATTGGAGCAGTGTAGCTGAGGCAATAGCATTGTAACGTGGTACTATAACATTGCGATGTTATAGCATCTCGTTACACCTTCCAATTCCTGGCAATATTTAGAAACATAAATTCAAAATTCAAATTCATACTTTGGCGTTTTATTCGGTTTTATCTTTCAAATCATTATTTCGATGACTCTGAGAGGAGACGTTTCTCTATTTTTATCATTGTCTCGCTCTCAACGCCTACATGTAGATTTTGGCGATATATTATTATTACAACAATTTATTATTATTCCGGATTGGATACTAAATTTATCAATTTCTCTAGAATAAATATCAAGGCACTTTTGTAAGTCCTACCTACCTTATTTTTATAACTATTTTGGTATTTCAGTGTTGTTTCAGTTTTTAAGTGTTCAATTTTGAGTTTATTTATTTTGTTACAATGTGTCTTAACTTTTAAATATAATATACCCTAAGTGACGTATTCCGGTGTGTTATTCTTGGACTCCATACCACCAATCGTGACAGCATGCCACTCGTCTCGGCCATGATATATTTTTGAAGTAGATATGTAACTACAGACAGACAGAAAGACACATTTACAGATTTTTAATCTGCTGTTTTAATAATTGGAGTTATATCTTATTACAGTATTAGCTTTCTTCATAGAACGAAAGATGGGATGTTTGATTGTTTTAATTAGACGTTTCATTGTTTTTCATCTTCATAGACATTGAACAGGTTGATAATTTTATCAAAACCTGAATATTTTTATATATCTTTATTTTGATAAATGCTTTTTTACACTTTTGTTTCTGAAATGAATAAGAAGGCAGAAAGAAATACATTAATCAGTATTGATGGTTTCATTCAATCCAATCATGAATTTCTGTGAAACATATTGTTCTAGATAAAATTTATTGGTCTATTTCGATTTACAATTTGCAAGCGTCTTGCATATTTCATGTTGAAAACAATCAGTCTTACTAACAAAGTGTCTGTCTTAATGACGCGATTGTATTCATTTGAAAGTTAATTACTTTTGTCTCTTGTAAGTAAAACTAATCGCTTAGTTCGATTTTATTTTAAATAACTAATAATGTAATTGGGAGTGTATTTTGATATTCTCTTAACGAAATATTTTTAAGATTTTAATGAAGGTAACTTTTGTGCACAATCACTCTTATTTTGAGAATCATAATTATCATAATCATAAGGAACAAGAATCTGAAGAATTATTACTACAATGGTACGGGATTCGTTATTGGTATTGGTAGATTGTAGTCCATAAAAAAATCAAAAGAGTGTCTAGCGGGATTTGGTGGTGTCAGTGAAGATTTTTATTTACAATAATTAAAAATTATGTGTGAGCGAATGTTATGTTATAAAAATCATATTGTAGTTTTATAAAGCAAGTGTTTGTGTTGACGTACAATTGGAAGATCATTGATGTAAAAACGTTGAGAATTATATCTATCTACCAGTAGATGTATGTGAGTATGAAACATATATTTTTTTATACAACTAGACAACAAACAAGCTGACGGCCCACCTGATGGTAAGCAGTTACCGCCGCCTATAGACACCTGCAATAACAAGGAAAAATCACTTGATATTGCACGTGCGTTGCCATCCTGGGGCCTAAGATGAAATGCCGTCCATGCCCAGTAATGACACTGGCTACCTTTCCCTTCAATCCAAAACACAGCGAACTGTTTCACGACTGAAATAAGAAAGGCGGTGGTACCTACCCAGACGACCTTACATACGGGCCTACCACCTAGTAAAATAATAAACAAAAGAAAAGAGAATGTGGTTAAAAATTCCATATTTATATTACACACTGACTTCGTTGGAAGGCACAGACTATACATAAAATTAAATATACGAATGACGATACTAACATTGCAAATGTTTCTGATGTGGAGAACAAATCTTTTGTAAACTACTTGCTATTCGCTTGCACCTCGTACCCAACCTGATCGCCCGACCGTGGCAATGACCACCGCTTATAAGGTCACGACTAGTCAACATTTACAATGCGAACTAACTCGAATGCAATCTTGTATTGTGGTTGTGCTACTAATTTGTTGATTTCGTGATGATGATATGTAATGTATCCATCATTGAAATCATCGAAAAACGGTTTTACTGTTTGCATGTCGAAGTATTGAAAATCGCCTTCAAATGATTAACAGCATTCATGTTTCTTTCCATGTCACGTTTGATTTCAACAAGAAATATTAAAATGATATTGCTATGTTAAAAATTTCGTGTGATCTTTACTTTCAAATTTCTTTTTTAACTCGATATTCTCGTAATTTACAAAATTATCAAACGCTCGCACTTCAATTAGCTGCAAATGTTAAACTATTTAGATTACTTTTTCTAATAAATAAGACTAGTGTCAAATAGTAATAGACTTTCGAGGGCTAAGCGATGATGCTGCTGAAATTATTAGAACCGCAACTTTAAAGTTGATCTAGACTGAAGTAACTATCTACAAGAAAAGACACCTTCATCATTTGGATTTTCTTTAATTCTACAATCAACTTTCGTCAGTGCTAGTCCACATCAACGCTTATTTAAATATTTAAATTAAATTTAGTAGGTCTAAGATATTCAGTTACACTTACTTAATTTAAATTAGAATACTGTGCTTTTTTATCTCAATCAGTAAGTCAAGCATGTTCAATTTAAGACCTTATGGAATGTGTTAAAATTTATATTTTAGGTGTCACTGCATTATGATGCTAAACAGAATTTTCTGAGGTATTCTCGTTGGAACACTTAAACTTCATGAGTTTGACTGTATCAAACTCATGAAGTTTAAGTATTCCAACTGCATATTCGCCAACGCTTTCCTATCCATATTGAAACAAAGGATTTCAGTTGAAGCCTTTAATAAAACGTTAAACGTATTGAAGAAGTTAAATGACTTCAGCCACCTTAAGTGAATTTAGCAAACGTTTATTTTCAATGCAGCATAATTTCATTATTTCACGGCTGAAATAAGAAAGGCGGTGGTACCTACCCAGACGACCCTACATACGGGCCTACCACATAGTAAACAAGGTTTTGACACTACAAAAAAATGTTTTACAATAACGAGAAAAAAAAAATATGAATATAAATAAATATGGTGGCGAGTCAACACTTTGAAGGCATCAGATTTGCCGTGGATCAGCTCCGATAACTGCCCACTATAATATCCAAAACCCACTTAGTAGTCAAAGAACACGTAGAAAGTTGGAACCAGATAAGGAAAAGAATGTCGTCTCATCTTGGACGGGTAAAAATGTTGATTCCGGACCGGTGCCAAGTAAGTCGAATGGAGACTTCTAGGCTGATCGTTTCATTCAACACATTCAATGTGTACTGTAGAAACACTGTCAGTATTTTGTCAACTCATCATCATAATCATCATTCCAAAATGCGCCTACTGCTGAACATGGGCTTCCCTTAAAGATTTTCACGACCTGTGACCTGCGAGCTTCGCCAGATCGACGGTTCATGTTAAAAGCCCATGCTGCGTCTTCCAGTCCGGTTACCACTGCAGAACCATTCGCCCCAAAGGCTATCGATTCTGTGAGCGATGTGTCCTGCCAACTGCCACTGAAGTTCAGTATAGCTTAATTATTTTAACTTTATTACCAGCCTATATACGGCCCCCTGCACGGGCCTTCCAATATGGGAGAAACACAATTGAGAAATTTGAGCCATTTAGTTTTACAGTGAAATTAATTTGTAAAGCAGACTTTAACATAAAAACTAGGCCAATCGAGTAAAGTATAATTTTATACGAATACAGTATTGAAATCTAGTGTCAAATAGGACATACTTGTGTAGAGCTAGTAATCAATATGTAAATTAGCATGAACACAAGGCTTCCAATTGATTTTCTAACGGATCTCGATGACAGATCAGGGATTTAATTTTTTAGTGACTCATATTAAGCTGACTGGGGTTGGCCCGTGTGGCCAGATTAAGTTTTCTTAAACTTCTTCATAATGCTACTTGGTGGATAGCTAATAGTTAGACATATTACAAAATGTATTTGATCTGGCTGGTAACAGCGATACAGTGATATCACATGGTAATAGTGACCTTTACATAGATCTAGGTAAATTTTATATGAATGTGGCTATAACCACACGAGCAAGATTTGACGCAACATCGATGATTAAATTAGATTGCTTTTTCAGATGTGCTGGATCTATAACCAACAATTTCTCAGTTCTAATGTCATTTGCAAGGTATCCATTTACCATGACAATTTTATTATATTTAATGTACGGTATTATAGTTAGCGAGTTTAAGGATTATTTCCGCTTTAAATTAGGAGTTTTTTAGTTATTGTCATTTTAATGCATCATAAAACTTTAGTAAGGAAATAAAAACCCTAAAAGACCTACCCAAAAAATGTATGTATTAAAATTAAAACCTAAAATTAGAACACAGTGACCGGAAGAGCTATTTTAGAATACAAAAAAGGTCAGCACTAAACAAAATCACCTCACTGAATTCTAATCAGTCTTAATTTGACACTGAAACTTTCACCACTTTGGAAACACATCTAGAACAAACAACGCTGAAGTTGCCACCTAACGATTAAACTTTTTATATTATATTAATAATCAAAATTACTCACATTCCAAGAATATATCAAACTGATGATGTAAGCCCCGTAGTTCCCCACATAACCTTAAAACAGTTCAAACACCTAACAATTATAGAGAAAGTATTCTATTCCATTCACGCAAATGAATGAACAATTATACCGTTAAGATTATCACGTTAACAATTAAATCACATGTAACAGTGGTTAATTATACAGCTGTACAAATTAGTCGACGTTCTGTTGATTTAAATTCATCAGCTTTAAAGTAATGGAATTGAATTGTTCTTAACATGACTACGTTAAGAATCTGGTTTGAATGAAAGAGGAATTTCGTCATCCACATTATTATTATGTGAATCTGATATTCGTATACAACAATAGTGCGAAGCAACATCATAATACTCAGAAGCTAAAGCATATTTATCATCGCACCATTTTTACATTTGACTAATAATGTTTCATGTCCGTCACTTTTTTGGATGCTTTAAGCTGTGGTTTATTTACCTTTAAAATAAAAGGCGTTCGTCGCCAACTCCCGCTAGCTGTTACTAACACAGCTTATATTGAATTCGGGCATACGCGGTATCTATTCACCGGGAAAATGCACCTTGTCTGAGAAGGGATCATTGTTGCTAGGATTCAAGATTCATCTCATTTGTATTATTCGGATTACAAATTCTGAATTCCATTTGTGCATTTGAAATAGTTCGTCAAAAGAGCCCCTCACTGAGATTCCTCACTCAATTCTGACCCTTATGATAGTGGAATAAAGATTGATATCAGAAACAAAACTTTAGTTCCAATAGATATTGAGTTTTTAGTCTTATTTTTAATGGCATGAGTCATAGCAGACTAAATTTTTCCTCACTACCACAAATATTATTGTTTATTGCCTGCAATTTTCCATGACTTGCAGTGTCTTGGGTTATTTTTTTGTAGCTAATAAATTTAGATTTGACAGCGCTAATCGATCTTTATCTTATTTAACACGTGTTCAAAATTCTTTCTAAAGATGTCAGTAATCGTCTGAATTCGACAATCCTGGAGAGATATTCGAACAAACCATTATGGAAATCAAACGCTTTTACCGTGCGAGTTATTGTGATGCTCTTAGAAGATTGAGAGGAGTTTTTACGATCAACTGATCTTCGCTTAACGTGTTAAGATAAAAGACACATTAAAGTCTCAGTTGAAACATAAATCGTCTTTGATATCAACAATCAAGAAATCGTTCGCTTGAAACAATTTGCGTAGAGTAAAACCACTGAAGATAAAGTAGAACGAACCAATGATGAATATCATTTGGTCCATGCTCGAACTACTTAAATATCCAATTCAAAAACTAAAATTTAGAAAAATATCTCATCTAAAAAAAACCCGCGACGGGTCGCTTCCCGTCCTAGGACATAAACCATTCAGAATCCGATTGACTGCTCTGACAATTTTTCTACGAATTTCGTCTAAGCTCTATCTGCATTTATTCTTAATTTTATTTTAACATTATTATACATATATGTTTCAAAGTTTAATTTACTTATAAAAATATCTAAACTAGAAAAAATAACATTTGCTTATTTGTTTTGTTTTGCCTATTATAGTCTTTATGTATGAAATTGCCGTTTAGTATGAAGTATTGTTCAAACTGGAATTAAGTGCAATAGTTTTTGTATTTAAATTGAATTATCTTTACCGATTTTTTTGAAATTTAAAACATTCATTGTTAATTATGTAACTGCATCAAATCCAAATACTGAAATCGGCTACAAATATGCACTTTGACAATGAAGGTCATTTAGAGCTTGTAGAATACTACAAGCTTTAATTTATCCTCGTTTTCAACTGTTAAATTAAAAAATCCATTCGTAAAACCCTGCTTGTTTATTGCAGTTTGAGTAGATATAAATTGTTATATTTTAGGTAGACGATCACTTTCAAATGATTTGGAAAAAACGGCATTGGAAAAAAAACAGCAAATTTCGGTGGCGTAGTGGTAAGCACTATATTATAATGTGAGCAAATTCATATTCAAAGACCTATTATTTGAAATATAAATGAAAATTAAAAAGTACCTAAACTAGTCACATAAAACTAATAGTTAAAGACAAGCGAATACTAAAAGCTACTTTATAGAACAGTCAATAGACAGGTTCATATTGCAGACTCACGTAGCGATGAATCTATCAAGTGCTGGATATTGATAAAGACCAATAGAGCTCGACGGTCTGACGCGGCGATAACTCCGTGTCAGGCACGGAACTTTTCTCATAAAGCTGCCACAGATTAATAAAAAGTTTTTATGCGCGACATATTAACGGGCAACTCGTCTATCAGTCACTTTAGTAGAATTCCAGGTTCACGTTCCGATTGTCATGTTTATTTAGTTATCGTCATCTTCATTATCAAGCTATAGGTAGGTATGCGTCCCACTGCTGGGCACGGGCCTCCTGCATGGGAACAGGAACACCAGCACTTATCTATTTTTTGATGATGATCATAAAACCTTGTCGATTTGTGATTTACTTGTGTAAATAAACTAGTACTTATTTAATTGAGCGACAAGCGTTTATGATCATATAAATTGTCTATACTGAGGTTATTAGTTTATTGTTAAAATTTTTAAGGAAAATTTTATTTTCTTCTTTTTAAAGCATTGAAATAAAAGCTCTTTTTAAAAAAATAATAATATCTTAATTATTTTAAAGGCAGGCGAAATGCCTGTACGCGCTATCCCGTCCTCCCGCGGAAGGAAGACGGGGGAGTGTGGGGCTCACACCCACTAAAACCTGTGCCCTCTGGTACCCTCTGGTTCGCGGCTGACAGCAGTTATGGGCGCTCTTGGAGCTTTACTTCAATTTTTGCTGTCATGCAAAGCGACCGCGACGCGATCTCTTGATTAACCATGGCGAGATCGACCAATGTTATTTTTGTAATCGAAACCAGAACATACCAGAACAACCACATGCTCCTGAATTTTAGGTATATGTAAGTATATATCTTGTAATATAGCTTTCGGAGGTTTCGTCCTACAATCCATATAAATGTTGTAAATGGAAAAGTTTTCACTCCTTAGCCGTTGAACTGATTTCCATGAATTTTTGCATTGACATAGATTATTACTTTTGGCGCAATAACCATCAATTAAGGTAGATGGGTAGGCGGATTATTAACTTATTTAAACTTTATTGCATAAAAGTGTACAAATGGCGGTCTTAACGCCTAATTGCATTATCTTCCAGACTTCTCGAATATTTCAAATCGATGATTTTGTTTAAATCAAATCAAATTCTCTCTTTCTAAAGTAGGAATTCAATGTCGTTGATTTCCAATATAGGGCTTGTTATTGAAGGTTTGTGAGGGTCTTTTTTTAATAATTCGTACACTCACACCTATTATCGAGCCCAAAGTAAGCATCATTAAGAGCTTGTATTATGGATACTAGATAATGGAAAAATATTGACAATAATATGTTTATAAATATCAGTAATATACTTAATAATTAGACAAACATCTATGACTCGTGAACAAATGCTTGTTCACATCATATAAACATCTGCCCTTACCGGGATTCGAACTCGGGACCCCTGACCGAGTAGCCTATATAGGGTAAAGTACCCCTAGCACAAATTCAAATTTCGAATCGTAATCGTATCGTTCACGCACGCCTAAGATTTCAAACAAAAGACAGACAAATCTAACGTAATCTACTCGATACGATGGTGATTCGAACTTTAAAAGTGTTCGTGCTAGACAGCAGACCACTCGGCCAGACGGTCGTCACTAAATACTCTTTGAATCTTCATAAAGATTATTAAGTACCTAGTTACTACGTAATTTTACGAGATCCACAAACTTCTTCGTTAGATTTTAAGCCTAAGAAATATGTACCTTTAAGTCTACTTTTGTTTGGATTTTTTTTAGAAATGGAGGTTGATGGGTCGATAGCTTTTTCTTCAAGAGCGATTCACAACATTGCTTAACTATATTATAATGGTACTTTGAAATTTTAACTATAAAATTACATGCAGTAAAAATAAAAATGAACTGCATATTAGATACAGACGACAGCACATCAAGTGTAAACGTTGCACTACAAAAGTCGCCTCTATTGCGAACGACATAAGGGCGGTCTCAAGGTCAAACTGTCGCTGGATGTGATGTCAACTGTACAGAGCGAAGATAAAAAAGCCACCGGTTTGTCTGATAAAAAATCATTAATAAATGTTTTATCTCGGTTTTCAGTTGAATAAATGTAATATAATTAGTAAATATCATTGGAACAAGTGGAAATTCTTCTGAAATAAGAGTAGGTAGCTTAGTATCTCGATGTTTCTTACGGTTATCTGATACATATTAACAAATGATGATTATTAACAAAAACTGCTACTTAATAAATAATTTTCAATATATTTAAAATGGCTTTGTTTTTGTAATCGATACCCAATCGCTTAAACCACAGCGCAGGCGAGCTTCGAGAAAGTTGGATGATTTGTATCAACTTTCTGAAGTACTCGCATGTGTATAGAATTAGAAAAGTCATGTGTTATTTGATATTTCATTACTTTGGGAGGTTCTGCCTAGGGCGTCACAAAGTTGTCAAGAACATAAGACATATTGATTGCTGTCCCTGATGCACATTGTTTTTAATTTAATTAAAGTCATGTCTCCTTTTCATTTGATTTCAACAAGAAATGATAGGTGCCTTAAAGTGCTTCTCAAAACATGACTACTTTTTGACCAAATTTGTACCAATTTTTGGCTGATTTTCTGTCATTTAATCTATATTGACGTATTTATATAAGAAGAACGTCAATAAAGATTAGCCATCTATTGATGTCAAACAAGCTGATCCATCTGGTGGTAATCGGTTACCGCCGCCTATATACACACACCTGGAATAACATGGAAAATCACTTGATACTGCAGGTGTGTTGTCATCCTGAGGCCTAAGATGAAATGCCGTCCAAGCCCAGCGTCCACGCCCATTTCTAATAATAACGCTATCTAATAAAATTAAATTCTATAGTACATTGTGAATTTAAATGTAGTTTTAAACAATGTTGCCTTTACTAAAATTTGTGATTTAGTTGACATTGCAAGTCATTGCCATCGTAACAGAATCATGGTTGTTAAAAGTAACACCTTTGTTGGTGGATGGATATACTACAGAATCAGCATCAACACTGTAAATTTCATAATCAGCGCTGTAAGTACCTTCAACAACAAACATTATTCAATCTAAGCAATTAGTCCGATGGTGTGATTCGGTATTTTTAATATTGCAACTTTTGACGTTTTTGATAATGTAGTCATCCGTAGACTATGTACCTATGATATGAAAACATGAAAAGTAGTACCTACCACAAATAAAGAACAGTTTTCCAAATTGTCAAAGGGTCGATACTACGACGAAATTATAATAGGTAATCTTTGACAATATTTCATTTCGATTATTAGAACTTTCATTGTCTACTCTAGATAGATAAAACTACATGTATTAGGGGTTAAATGAGCTACGTTTGTAGCTCATTTAACCCCTAATACTATGGAAATAGAAAACATTTCACTTTTAACAAGTTCCTCAAAATTGAAACCGGTTTTTTATTATCCTATTCACGATTAAAAACAAACTGACAAGTTCTTTGCTGACACGGATATTAAAACATACGTTTAACCTAGATCCGAAACCAGAAATAAATTGATTTCTTATGCAAAACCAAAACGTACTAAACATGAGTATTTTTAGTCTAACTACGAGCAAAGTGCTTATTTTCATGATCACTACCATAGATAGAATTATATAGGTAAATAATAAAGTCTCCAAAGCATTAATGTGATGCGTATAAACACTTATAAAAGAAAGTAATAAATTCAATCACACAAAAATAAAAATAAATAATATATTATCTTTTTGAAATATACTCCTCCCTTCTCATTGCCTTCTGTGCCCGAAAGGGTCCATGATGTACAGACAAAATAAATTTTTAGACCTTAAGACCATTGTGGAAAAGCAATAAAATTAAAATTGAAAATTGTAATTGAAATAAATATGTGTTATGAAATTACATTCTGGTTCAATAGCACTAATTATGCTGATTGTGGCAGAATTGAAGCAATCATGTGGACTTGAACATAGTTAGAAAATTAAAGTAACTTTGAAGCATAGAAATTTACGATTGATAATTATATCTGTTAGGCTATTACACAATTATTTGTTTTTTTTAGATTAAAAGTAAGAATAAAAATAGGTGAACAAATATGTGGTAAGCTACAGTTACTAGTGAAAATATCAGTGATGCCCTGTAGAGCTTAGCAGGATATACCTATTTTGTACTGGAGAAGTGATCTCCTTTACATGTAGACTTAAGGCCATAAGCTTTTTTAAGCCCCTTTAAACCAAAAAAGATATAAATAAGGCAATTTTGTAAATTGGCAACTTGTAGAAAATTTGAGTTTAAAACAACGATTCTAGATAAATGAATACTAAAATAAAATTATGAATTAATAATGATATTCTGTTAGGTTGGATTGCCAATATTGCCATGCCACTTGATCCAAGCGAAAACATACTTCTATTTTGAGATTTCTAAAGAAATCGGCACACGCAAAGTTTTTCGTATGATTGGCTCTTTGGTTTCAAGTTTTTAGTCGTAAACTATTTAAATTCCGATCCAAACTCAAATGAAGACGTAATTATAAAACTTGTGTTACTTTTACACTTGAATACAAAATTTTACTTTTATCAACTTCAACACTTTCATATTGTATAATAACTATAACTAGCATTAAAGTAGGTACTTACATTGCCAAATCGTTGATAAAATCCATGTTGAAAAACTCTCACCAATAAAAAAAATCTGTTCCGTATAGAAAGAGAAATCAGCGGAGCGGCTTTTTAGCACCTTTCCTGTCGGGCAATGCACCCAAGCTTACATATCGCGTCACAAACACTAAGAAAACCATTCAAAACTTAATTAGAAAATGCACTTATGCCCACAAAACGCACTGTTTCGATACAACCAGGTTAGCCTACGCGTAACACACATACAATCCGCTTTGCTGTGTCACGGTCAACTCCCACATTGATATGCTCTTGTGTCGATCACCCGTCAACTTTCGTTGGTCGGTCAAAATTTCTACAAGACCTTTTTGCGTCGGAACGGGTTTTCTCGCGGAGACTGCAATGGTGAATGCCACAATGCCACACTCTCTTGTCTCTTTCGCTGGCGCACGCGCAGCGGTGTTACTGTTTGTTACGATCTCGATTATTTTGCCTTTCACTGTACTTATCTATTTCTTAATAAAAGACGCATTTTTTTAAATCTACTTGTTCATACATATATTGTGGAGGGCACCGAAGGGTGACGCCTTCGTCGACGTGAATACGACAATAAATTAAAACATGAGCTATATTAGTTTATAGAAATAGTTTGCCACTTTCAAAAACTTCTTATTCGTTTGATAATTTCATTATATTTCGATGAAATAATGCAGCCAATGTTTTATTATTTCATACATTGAAAAATTTTAGGTAGTTGTAGCCTAATATTTAGTTAATAAATATTGGCTTGACTTGGACTTGTAAGCCCCGGCAAAAGAATAAATACTCATTTTCATATCCACCTAGTTCAAAAGTTAGCAGCGAGTTGCAAGTGAGTTCCAGTAGTATCCCAGTGGGTCAAGCAGGTGAACATCTGACCGTTTACTCGCTAGTTAAACTGTGTGACGACAAAGTGGCATGTTAAAGAACTCCTAAATCACCTCAATGAGTTGTTGAATGCTAGACACAACAATAACACTTACAGCGAAATTTCTAATACTTTCAATCTTAACTGAATTTGTGTGCTTATGAGCGCGCACGTCGAACACCAAGTTTTGTGTAAATGAACCATGCAAAATAATAAGGAGATTCCTGATATAGAGCCTAAAATTTGCAGATGGGTTTGGTTGAATGAGGACGTAGTTCCTGAAAAACGTTCCAATCCACAATCACATCGAAATGAAGTTAATTTTACCAAACATATCACGTTTTTTATATTTATGAACTGTCGAAAATTAACAACTGTACTGTTTCCATAGTTATTAAATTTTAATACAGTTGTCCATTTTAAGTTTGGCAATATTAACTTCATTTCGATGTGATTATGGATTGGAACGTTTTCCAGCATCTAGGTACGTCCGATTGAGCGTCAGAAAATTTGTTCTGTTTATTCATCAATAATGGACGGTTTCTTATACTTTCTGCAATGAAAAAATGCACACTCTGCAGATCATTGCAGACTTGACGGTTTGAAAAGTCGTATTTCTCACTAATTAGGCTGATTTTTGTCACCAGTGTCTGGCCTTCACAGATGAAACCATTGCACAATATGCTTTTTACTTAAATCTACAATTGGACACACCAAGCAATATGAGGGAAATAATGGTGCATTTGGATTTCCAAATCTAATTCGGAAAAATTTCAAGCACTACTTACCTCAAAATCTGTTGAAGTACTAAATGAACTACCAAAATTACTAGTCAACAAATCAAGCAAATATAGTAGTTTCCGTCAAGACTAGTTCAACTTATTTTATGGAACTAATTTATTTTAAGGAATTTCCTACCAGCTCAAAGGTACTTTAACATTTAACTGCCACCGATGTTACATCAGTATGCCAAATTTCAGCAGAATCGGAACTTGGTGAAACAAAGGTTTATAAAATTTTAATGAGACAGCTTACTTGAATACGAAAATTGAATGTGAAATAAAAGATCAAGGAAATTATTTTACATGTCCACAGTCCAAATTTTAAGCAATTCCTTTTTTATCACCCGAGAACTAATTTTGATGACATAGTTATCCCTTTTCTAATTACTATGGTTACTTTACGAGCTATTTCTAAGCGAATACAGAATGTTTGGGGGAAATAACACTCTACAATAGTTTTGAGTTTGTCTGAATTGCTTTGGCCCTACTATTGAAATAACCTTAAGTGTTTAAAAACGTTATTGTCCCACATCTTTTCATACAAACTCTGGAGTCAATCCTATTGGACACGAACAAACCGATTATAATGAGACTTTCAATGCCGAAGCAAGTCATGCTAGTCATAGAGTACATAGGCTAGTCAATAGATTTTCGGAAAACAGTGCTATAGGAGTACCTACTGTTTTCCGCAAATCCTTCAACGAGTTGAGTATAAATAATTGCTAACTTTTCATAGTCACCCCAAAATAGCAAAAAAATACTTATTTATTATTGGACTTTACGACAGTTGACATTACTTCAAAATTTTGTTGCGATCTTTCAAGTGATTATCATTAGATCATTAATGAGGAAAAAACTATATCGTTGCTAAGTTTTTTTTTACCTACATTTAAAGTATAATCTTGACTTTCACGAAATGACCTTTTAAATATTAAAAAAAAATAATTAAAATAAAAACAAAATTGTTATACTAGAAACTAGACAAAATACAAATCGGGTCTTAATATTAGAAAAATACTGAAATTTAATATTTTTTTGCCTTTTTATTACTTTGAAGTCGGTTATTACGAATGATATTACATCGAATTTTTAAAATTCTCAAGCTTAAAATTGAAATCAAACTCCAATTGAGTGGACAGTAAGACACGTAGTAAGATCTTACTCGAAGGACAGCATTTCCGGGGATTGGCGCATTAATAATGCACAAGAAGGGTGTTACATCGTGTGGTTTATTTGATGAGATCCTCATTCTCTATTTCCCCCTCAAAAGTAAGGATAGCTCGGTCAGACGTTCTCACACTATAAAAGTGTATTGCAACTTATTTTAATGGAATCGAGCAATTAGAAAGTTTTAATATAATTCTGTACTTTATACTTTATATATCAACACTTTGAGTTAAATAGAATTGTTATTATAATTTTAAATTGCCCCAACTTATAATTAGTTTGTGCGCGGCTGCAATCATGAACTGAAAGCAATTTAGAATTTAGGCATTAAAATTTACTGTACGTATAAAATCTTTCGTCCATCTAACATTAAAATATACAACATTATGAATTCTTTATTTCTATAAATCCTTCTAATTATTATATTAAGGCAAAAAATATCGAAACTTATGAATCACTTATCGAAACACATGAATATAAAGTCACGATCAACATTCTTGATAATTTACGGACTCCTCAAATATATAAATATATTTTTTAACAAAAAAAAAACTGACTTCAAAACACTAAAAAGGAAAAAATAAGTAATTAAAATTCAGTACCTAGTTACTTACCTCCTAAAATGTATTTTTTGGAGTTGGTGCTTCACTTTCTATTGTCTCTTTTTTTCTCATTTTTAAGTGATTTCCTAATGTCAAAGCAAGATGGGTGACCATCAGCACTATCGATTTGTCTGTCTCTCAGTCTTTGGTTGAAATACATAGTGAAATAATTATCTTCTAACTCCTAAACGTTAAGGAGATGTACCTTCCATCATCAGCTCATTAACATTAGATGATGACTAACAGACGCAAATACTTGATTAGCTTTGGAAAAAAGTAAAACATGTCATACGTGCCAATAAAATTTGAGGTTTGCCCTCGAATTCCCTGGGATCCCATCATCAGATCCTGACTTCGTGACCATGGGACCACCGCTGGAGTATACACTATCGAATAAAAAAAGAATTTTGAAAATCGGTCCACAATTGACAGTGAAATCGGTGAACATACATACAAAAAAAAACATACAGTGGAACATATAACCTCCTTTTTTTTTGAAGTCGGATAAAGCATGCTAGTTGTCGAGATTTTATGTATGTTTATTTTTAATGTGACTGTACAGCATTTTTTTTATACCACTAGATGACAATTAAGCTGGCGGCCTACCTGATGGTAAGCGGTTACCGCCGCCTACAGACACCTGCAATTACAAAGGAAAATCACTTATTATTGCAGGTGCTTTGTCATCCTGAGGGCTAAAATGAAATGCCGTCCATGGCCAGTAATTACACTGGCTACCTTTCCTTTCAATCCGAAACACAGCGAACTGTTTCACTTTCACGGCTGAAATAAGAAAGTCGGTGGTACCCAGACAATCCTACATACGGGTCTACCAAAACGCTTAAAATAGGATGCCTTTCATCACATTACTCTGTAAAAACTATGCCAGGGTTAAACAAAACTTAAAGCCGGCTTTTGCGATACCCATGAGTGGGAACGGTGAGATAAAATTCTACGCCGCAAACGCACAACACGTAAAAAGTTTCACAGGAAATGTTTGTATATCTTAGGTGTGGCAAAGTTGATGGCCTCTCTCAATGCACTAGAGGATTTGAATTTTGAATAGTTATAGCTCCACGTAGTTTAACGCTACTGGACCTAAAAATACATATTGAACTAAATTCTAAAAAGGATTTTGTCAATACTGCCAAGAATGAGCCGTAGCAGTGTTTTCTGAGAACTTTTTCGTAGCAGTATTTAACTTTTCCGATTTAAACCGATAGCCTTTCTTTTTACAGGATGTAATCTCTCCATAGGTACCTACCAAATTTCTTAGAAATCGGTTCAGAGGCTTTAGGATTGAAAATGTAACGGACAGAGACAGTTAATTTACTATGAATTTCACATTCATCACCAGCCTTTATATTTCCCACGCTGGGCACAGGCCTTCCTACATGGGAGAAACACATGAGGAGTTAAGGCCCATATTATTATTAATCTGTGACTACGCTGGCCAATGTGGATTCGTGGATAAAATTGGTTGCAGAACAACTGGGATCAACGGTTTCACGTGCCTTCTAAAGCACAGAGGAGTTCGAGATTACAAATTTTGATTGACCCACTCCGGGATCGACCATGGCGAATGTTGATTTGTTTTCAAAAACTCAAACCCTCACGGCGCCGAGCTCCTCAAGAATCTTCCTCCTCCTCTGAATTTTTTTGTCTAAGAGACAATCAGATTACCAATTTAAATTAGAGATATTACTAACCTATATTTAATGGTTCTAACTTCACAAGTGTTTTTCTAAATGAGATTTTAATAACGCATAAAGCTAAAGAAACTTAATAATGGCTTTTTAATTGTAAACTCTGCAAGTCCAAATACACGTATGGCAGCATTATAGTTTCGAAGGGTAGAACATCGAAATATAAATTAAAGGTGCTTATTAAATAGCCTATGCGAAGAAACTGTTTGTTGGTAGTAGAAAGTAAGTCCAGGTATTTTGTCATTACTTCATCGACATTCCATGAGTCATTTAGTAGTCATGTCTGATTCGTGACTCAGATCTCGAACTCAAGGAATAATCATGTGTGTAAGTAACATAAATGCATAATTTATTTTAATAATAATTATTCTACAAAAATGACAATCCTTCAAAACAGCCACAACAACATATAAAATTCAGTCTGCTTGCAAATTATTTTTTAATGTTTTTATTTACAATCCGCTTAAAGTCCAAAGTGTACTTCCAACACGTAACGTCCGTTTACGGTGCACTTCTAGTACAGTCCTTTTAAAGTTCACATCCAGTACGCAAAGTTCATTTCCAGTGCACTTCCAGTACAGACTGTTTAAAACGTACTTCCAGTATTACAGTCTGATTAGAGCACTTCCAGTACGTCCATTTAGGGTGCACGTCCAGTACGTCCAGTCCATTTAGCGTGCATTTCCAGTGCAGTCCATTTAGAGTGCTCTTACAATACAAACAGTTTATTTAGAGTGCACTTCCAGTACGCACAATTCATTAAGAGTGTATTTTCAGTAAAGTCCATTTACAGTTCGCAGTCCGTAGTGTACTTCTAGCACAGTCTGTGCAAAGCCTAAATGACAACTTACTTGTCATTCAGAAAAGAATTCCATGCTTTTTTTATTGAAAGAATTAAAAGCTATTTGTCACAACGAGCCTAAAAATAGTTTTGAAAAATTACAACACTTTCAACATTAGTTTCTTGATGCTAACTCGAAGTAATAATTATTATTGTAAAATTATAGCCAATACTTATTTATGCTAGAAAAATGTAATATGTAGTCTACATGTTTTGCCTTCTTCTTTTACCTCATGGTAATTGTGTAAGCACATAGGTACTACCTATTACATTATTATGATTAATTATTAAATAGGTTCACTGTATCATGATTAATGGGTCTACATTATATTGATTAGTCAGATGTGTGGCTGTTTCCATTTAATCACCTAATAACAAACTTTCACGATGATATTAATTTTCTTACACACACTAGCCCATACTTACGTAGCTCAAATTAAGCTTGAAATGAAAAGATGATTTTATTTTAAGGTATATGGAAAGCTTACAGCATTATATACATAATAACATAAATTAATGTTTGTCTAAAAGCTAAGTACATAAAGTAACAGACACTCTCGGGAACTCAGCAAGAAGGTTCTTAAATTGACGTATACTACCGTAAAACAGATCAAGGCGGCTAACAATCAAAGTCGATCTAAGCAAAAAACTATTATCTCATAATTGTGCGAGCGTCGCATTGGCTCAAGTTTTTCACAGAAACTATTATTTTGATTTTAATAAGGAGTTCCGGACAATCAATCTTAAAATTGGCATTTTTAAAAGGAATACTAATGTCGGTATGTTAAGTTTAGATAAGTCACATTACAGTACTCATTCCTCCAATAAAGGTGGTTTTTCTTTCTTAACTTTGTCCCTTACCAGCTCGCTTGGTGTCTCATTAACAAAGTCAACTGTCTGGTTTTTGGATACTTCACAAATACCTTCGGTCAATAACGACTGGTTGTCCATTCTCGCGAGATTTGTGCTAGGATTCTAAGCGAAAATTCCACACCGTAACTAATGAATCAGAAGTTGGTCGTAGACATAACTTGTCCAGTGAATCCCGGTATTAAAGCAAGCCAGATATAAAGACCGGTTTGTTTGTCGCTTAGTCTTGTTTATGTCACCTACATACGTGTGGACGAGATGCCTTAAGGGAGGCGAGTTCCTTATCTAGTAAGATCAACAATAATAATAACCTCATTTTTACTAAACGCTGATTTCATATAAAGATGTGTGGTTACTTACTACAAATCCAATCATTATTACTGGTATATACCTCGTATAAGGTTTCCTTTCAAAATTTAGATATGTCGGCAGGATTCTTGGGAAATTTTGTAAAAATTAAACGTTCTGTGACACAGAATTTATGATTAATTTATTTGTTGTAGGAACCACTTTCACGACAGCTAAAATTCGGGCGAACCGGCCAGTTCAACTTTCTCCTTGTAAATTTTTTAACGGGTCCGTTTTGGTGCTCTTGGGATTCACAATGTCAATGGTTATCTTAATGTCGCGAAAAAATGAGGTAAACACGTTTCTGATACTCCGAATAGTTTATAAAATATTCAAAATTTATAGATATTTTTTTAAGTAAAAGTAATGTCGATTGGTACCTAATCTAAGCCTGAAAATACCAAGCAATATTAAGTAAATTAGTTGATATTACAAGAGGATTGTTGTGACAGGAGATATTAATCACATTTTAATGTTTTTGATCCGTCTAAACGCCTACTTTATTGTCATCACCAGCCTATATACGTCCCACTGCTGGGCACAGGCCTTCCTACATGGATGAAACACATGAGGAGTTTGGGCCATAACACCACCACGCTGGCCCAATGCGGGTTGGTACTTTACTGTAACAATTACAAATAAAGAAAGAAACGTAGCTATATAAACGTTGGAAAAGGATAGAAAGCGGTAAAGAAATTTGTAGGTTATACCTAGTGCTCCTGTGGCGTAGTGGTAATCGCGTCTGGCCGGAAATCAGGAGACGCGGGTTCGAGTCCCGCCTGGAGCATATACTTTTTCCATGGTTTTTTATTTGTAATTGTTTCAATAAGAGATATTAATATATTTTTCATACTAAAATTTCACTGGCTAGCATTCTTTTCTGTACCTACTGTTTTTTTCCTTTCCGATTTTATTTTATTCTTACATAGAAATACAATTTAAACCCAGGGAAAAATATTTTTGGGCGAAAATTCAGTCAGTGAAATTTTTTTCAGGTGCTCAGAATTTTCACGTATTTTGAAAGACTGAAAGGTCCACACCGCAATATAAAAAAGGTAACAATAAAAAAATACGGGTACCTCGACACGTCTTTGGGACTTACTAAATATTTATTTACGTTCTAAACCCTGAATCCAATAATCTTTATGTTTACGAGAACGACCACTCCGGGATAGTGTTTTACCAAAAAGTAATTTTCTGGAAAGAGATACTGGCAAGTCGTCCAATAAAAAATTCATCGAGCGAAATCTTGCAACCTGTGCAATCAAAATTTAAAATAATGCCAAGAAAACACGCTTAATTAAATTCCACTGATTCGTAAACCAGATATTTAATGATAAAAACTCCGCTATTGATCGAAGTCATCAGTTTATTGCAGAACAAACAAAATATATTGTCTGAAGGTCTGTTCCAATAGAATTGAATTTTAACAACACAACAAAAGCATCTGCAGTAATTGTTACGTGGACTAATATAATTCAGAATAGCGATCGAGAAAGTGAAAAGTTTATTCCAGTAGCATAACAAACATGTCACGGCTGTTGTCTTCCAAAATTGATATGGAATGGAAAGTGAAAGCACTTGTATGATGACAGCTGATTTGTACGCTGCAGGGGTTTTGTTGTTTCAAAGTAATAGATCAACAAAGTAATACTAATGACAAATCTATTTGGAGAAAGATAATTTCGAGTTTAATGATTGAAAGTGAGTTATCTTTATTTTTAGTACTTTCTAGATTGATCTTACGTGATTTATATTCGATTTAGAGGGAATAAAATGATCAGAAATAACGTACACGTAAAGCGTACCCGTACAAAAAACCTCTTACTAAGCATATTTTGAGCATTAGTTTTTGTAGTAGTCGTGAAAAATGGGAACATTAAGAGTTTACTAATTGATATTGGTGCTGCCATCAATACGACAGTAAATTAAAATATGGGCTATATTAATTTATAAAAATGGTTAAACCAGTTTCAAAAACATCTTATTTTTTTGATAATTTCATGAAGTTTGTATGAAATAAAAAAAATGGCTGCGTTATCATAGAAATGTCATAAAGTTATGGCAGGCGCAACCCTTCATAATGATAAGCTTAGCAGTATCTGATGTTAAGATTCAAAACATTTATATTAAGTTTATTTTTAGCGATAATGTGATCTTAATACTCTAACTTGACATGCAGCTAATCAATTTTCTTTCGTAGAGCGAAAACCGGTTCTCGCTTTCATTCTAAGATAATTATTTTTTGTAATAGCAATAAAAATTCAAATTACTTTGGTATGTGACATGTTTCATTTCTAATTACTCTATTGTATTATTGTTAGTGTCACTCGCACGCACGCGAACGACACGAAATATTGGGGTTTAATGAGTGCCTTTTAATGGACAGTTTTTTTTACACCTGACATTGTTTCAAATAGTATTGTCTTATATTTTCGCGAACACTACACTTTTCTGATGGACTTGATCTAGTTTAAAATAAATGAAATTTATTTTACTTCAGGCGTATCTAGTTAGGTGAATTAACAAAACTTTAACGAATAATTCAATAAAAAATAGATTGTGCTAAATTATGTTTATGTTACTTGCCAATCAATATAACCTTATAGAAACAATATACGCTCTACGTAATCATTCCAGTTTAAATAAGAGGCATTTTATTTAAGAGGTCTGAATAAAACGTAGTTACATTAATGTGTTACGTACGACACGTTCTATATAATGTGCACCATTAATTATTCACGAAGGTTTAGGATTTACGAACTGTTCCCGTTTGTACTGTACAGTTTCGAGCAAGAATATGTTCACATGCTTAACACCTTAGTATCTGTATTACGTTTGCAATAAGGGTCACAAAGAATCAAAAGTAAGTAGCTGTGACTGTGCCTACCTCAGATAATTCGACGACATTTGTTTTGATAAATTTTTTGCAGGATTATAATAGATAATAATAGATTGATTGAAACAAAATTGGAAATGCGAAAATGAAAAGTGAAATGATTTGGTTTATTTTTTTATAATTTTGACGAACAATTAGATTTCAGTGTGTTAAATAATTTATTATAAAGGTATAAAGGTCAATACGACAACAAATTAAAATATGGGTTGTAATATTAGTTCCTAGAAATGGTTTGCCACTTTCAAAAACATCTTATTCATTTGATAATTGACCTTTGACCTTTGAATAAAATTATGCAGACAATGATATATTACTGGGGTACCGCCACTTGCCCGAATTTCATTAGCCCGGATTCAATCTGCTATAATAGTCAACAGACATAATAATTTATATGACATAATATTCATATGATACTCATTGTTTACTATATTGGTCACGTACTAGAAACTTTGTTTCCCGTAAAGTAATTTTCCATAACATCATTTGCTATAATCATTGTAAGCCGTAATTATCACATTTTTTTTTATACAATGCACGACAAATGACTCAACACCACCTGATGTGAAGCGGTAAGAAGAGTCCATATGCGAAGACAGCTAGTGCAGTTCAGATACTGCTCTAGCTGGCTCCACCTTGCCGGCCCGAAAGGTGCTTTTTCACGCCTCTTTTGAAGGAACCCATGTTATAGGAAGGAGGGGACACATGTGCTGGCAAAGAATTCCAAGTTCTGGAAGTTCGACAAAGAAAAGAGCTACTAAATTTCTTTGTACGTGATGTTGAGGTGGAGACAGTGAATTGATGACTCCGAAGACCGGCACGCGTGCTCCTGAGTAGGAATGGGGAAGGTGGGATAAGGTCAAATAGCTCTTCAGAACACTCTCCGTGATATAGCCGATAGAAGGCGCTAAGCGACGCAATGTCTCGACGCAATTGCAGAGGCTCAAGGTTGTTGGTGACCTCTACATCGCCAACGATACGGACAGCACGACGCTGCAATCTGTCCAGGGCATCGAGTAGGTACTTGGCGGAGCCATCCCACAAGTGCGAGCAATATTCCACGCAAGACCGGACCTGAGTTTTATACAGCAAGCATAATTGGTCAGGCGTGAAAAATCGACGCACCTTGTTCAGGACACCGAGCTTCCGTGAGGCTGTTTTTATCACGGTTTCGATGTAGTTCCTGGAATTCAGATCGCAACATATCTCCATACCTAGCAAGTTTAGGGAGCCCTGTGCCGAAAGAGTCGTGCCCTGAAGAGACGGAAGAGGAAGGAACGGCGACATTTTGGCTGTAAACGCGCACACCTGTGTTTTCTTAGCATTGAACTCAACAAGAATGTTAGATCCCCATTCAGATACGAGGTTTAACACCCTGTCGAGCTCAATGGCAAGATTCTCTCTCTCCCTCCCGGTTTCAGCGCGCCCAGCCCCTGGGCGACCGTAATATCCCCCATGCACTGTACTGTCATCTGCATAGCAATGAATGTTTCCTAACGGAATCATGTCATTGATATGAAGAAGAAAGAGTGTGGGGGATAGAACAGAGCCTTGTGGTACACCAGCATTCACTGACATGAACCGCGAAGCGCATCCATCGGCGAGGACACGGATTCTTCGCTCATGCAGGAAGCCGGCAATCCAGTTACAGAGCTGAGCGGGCAGACCGTATGCCGGGAGCTTGGAGAGAAGAGCCCTGTGCCAGACCCGATCGAACGCTTTGGCAATGTCAAGGCTAACTGCCAGTGACTCACCACGTTTGTCAATAGCTTCACCCTAGACATGCATTAAGTACGCTAGAAGATCACCCGTTGACCGGTTCGGTCGAAACCCGTACTGTCGATCATTAATTAATGAGTGATCTTCTAGGTATCGGATCAGCTGGTGGTTTAAGATCCGTTCCATGACCTTGCAAAGAACTGAGGTGACAGCTATCGGGCGGTAGTTAGCTGGGTCTGATCGGTCTCCCTTTTTGGGGACCGGTTGCACATTGGCCTCTCTCCAAGATTCCGGCACACACCCAGAAGAGAGAGAAAGACGGTATAGCCGCGTTAAGACAGGAGACAACTCCGCTGCGCAGTTTTTCAGTACTATCGCTGGAATGCCATCAGGTCCACTAGCTTTCCGGACGTCGATTGACTGAAGCTCCGCACGTACATCACATTGCCTAATACGAATATCGGGCATTGTGTGGCCACAGTGGGAGAGTGTTGGTGGCTGTTAGTTGCAGTCATCGATTCGGGAGTGAGCAGCAAAGAGTTTTACCAAGAGATCGGCTTTCTCTTGCGGCTTGTGAGCTAGCGAGCCCTCAGAACATTTCAACGGGGGCAGCGAGGGTTGACAGAAGTTGGACTGCACGGCTTTGGCCAGACGCCAGTAGCCTACGGCTTCCCGTAGGATGCGTAAGAAGTTCTTGGCCAACTCGTGCAACGCGCTGTGCATCCGCTCTGATGAAGGCCCTTTTACAGGACTTGGTGGCGTTGTTATAGACTGCTTTCAGTGAGTCAATGTTGGGATCCCCGCAAGCTCGGCCCCTGATCCAAGCGCGGTATGTCGACTGTCTGTTTTCAACAGCTAAGGCACAATCGCGGTTGAACCAGAGGTTACGCCTGCCCCTACTGATGAGATCGGAGTGAGGGATATACTACTCCATCCCTAACATGATCTCATCAGCAACAGCAGTAGCGCTAGCGTTCGGGTCCAGCTCACTGAAACAGCGCTGCCTCCTAGGGACAGATGCGAAGTAATCCCGCATACCGTCCCAATCTGCCGACGCATAGTGCCAGATGCGGCGTTTGGCAACCATAGGTACCGGTGGCGACGCCCGTGTCACCCCTGCGGATACCAGGCAGTGATCCGATGTTCCCAAAGGAGCACGAACCTCTAGCCGATATCCATCTGGGCGAGTCGTCAGCAGAAGGTCCGACAATGAGGGCGCGTGACCGACAATGTCTGGAATCCTGGTGGGCTGGTTTACCAGTTGGGTCAGGTCGTGCGTGAGAGCGAAAGCGTGGGCAGTTCTACCAGCATGGTTAGTTTTCGAGGAACTTAACCACGACTCGTGGTGAGCATTGAAGTCCCCTAAAAACACCAATTCCGCGGATGGAAACTGCTCCTGCGCAACATCTGCCACCCGACTAAGATGTTCGAAAAGTCGAGTTGTCTCCATGTCACCGCTGTGGGATCTATAGAGGCAGACGTAGATTCGGCTATGTGTGCCCAGGTCCACATGCACCCCAAGAATAGAGTGGGAAGGGTCCTCCAAACAGCGCAGACGGCGACAGCAAACATCCGCCCGGACAAACAAGCATACCCCGGCCTTCGCTTTGAAGGACTCTTCAAGAGCGTAGCCGGGGTAATCCAAGTAGCTAGTAATTAAAATAGAATAAACCTAGAAAAATTTCACGTCCTGAGGCAGGAATCGAACCCGCGACCTTTCGCAATCCGGGCGACTGCTCTGACCACTGAGCCACCCAGGACTTGGGATATCCCTGTGAAATTCTTCTAGTCTATCTGCATTTGCGTTTATGAGCTAACGTCCACCCTACAATGTCGAAATATTCTATTTCAACATCCGAAACGAGTATTTTTACAAATACCGACGATTCGGTTAAGTTGGGGCAGTGCTTTCAAATATTCTTAATTTTTGAAAAATCAAAAATTAAGAAATCAAAAATTCAAAAAAAAAGTAATTTTTCAAACATTTATAATAATGTTAAAATCAAAAATTAAGAATACGAGTAGCTAGTGTCTGCCGGGGGGAGTATTTTGGGGGGGAAACAGCATTTCGGGTCGAGCCGTCTCAAGATGTTGGTGGACGGCATTGAGGTTAGCATGGAGCCCACGGATTTTAGTGAGCCCGACCTCAAACAGCGTGGTTGTGGTGGGGGTGTGCACCGCTGAACGACCGAAACTGTTTTTGAGCGCTGCCATAGTTGAAGATAGAAGGAGGAGAGGCGTGAATTGGGGGGACGTTGCCGCGATATATACGGTGAAAGCGTGAGGCCTGTTTCCCCAGGTAATAGCCGACAGTAGAGAAGCGCTGACCCGCCGAACGGAAGGGCCCCCGAACCCCCCCGGGAATGGCCGCCGGGACCCCACCACCCGGTCACCAACCGGCACGACGGACCACCCCAAGATTATGCGTGGCATGATAGGGCAGCCTCACGAACTGGTTAGGTTCGCTTGGGCCCCTGTACTGTACCACGGGCGGCCAGCGGAACAGCCGTTTCTTCGGGTCTCCCTGGTCGGCGGGTCATTGCAGTCCACCTGGCTCTGGTTAGACGGAAGCCGTCACTGACCGCATCCATCGCCGCAACGTCTCCCCAAGCTCTGGTTGTACACTGACTGATCCCGGAACGCGACCACAAGTGGTCACTTGGCGGGTTTTACGCCATGCGTACGGTGGTCACTAACCAGACGGGTGTTCAGACCCTACCACCAGTCGAGCAGTTGGTAGCTCGGTAATCCCTTAGTCGCCTCTTACGACACCCACGGGAAGAAATGGGACGGTGAATGGTATTCTTAATCCGTCACCGCACGGACGCACATGCCATAACATCATTTGCCATCGACGTTGCTTCTAGAAAAAAATCATAAAATCGGTTTAAACTAGACAATCAATAGGTTTATGTTCGGTTAGCACATGAAAGACAATGCACGAGCCGAGCGAGCGAAGCGAGCGTGCCGCGGCAGCGGCCGGCGAAGAACTAATTTTTTTATATACCACTAAGGTGGCAATCAAGCATACGGCCCACCTGATGGTAAGTGGTTGCCGTAGCCTTTGGACGCTTGCAACACCAGGGGTATCACTTGCGCGTTGCCGGCCCTATAAAACCATTTCACGCCATAAATGTAGTTGCATTCTTACATAGATAATATAAACATTAAAAACGCAACAGAAAAGCATATTTGTACTCTCATCAACGCAATAAGCTTTTTCACGGTATTCTTGGTATCATTTGCGCTCATTTAGGTCGAGGCAACTCCCGCAGTGGAGTTTTTATAGTAACAACAGCACGATTACAAATTTCTTAGTTAAAATATTTCGCAAACGACCATTTATAAATTATATTCTGAAGCACAATATTAACTACAAAACTGTAATTACACTCTTCCTACTAAGATCATTCTTTTTACAAAATGATAAACTCGTATCTAGGCTCATCTGTACCACCGTCTTTCCTTTCGGCCGTAAATCAGTTCGTTGTGCTTTGGATTGAAGGTAGCCGGTGTAATTAAATGAATAAGTATTCATACACTCACACCTATTATCTAGCTCAAAGTAAGCATCATTAAGAGCTTGTGTTATGGATACTAGATAACGGAGAAATAATGATTAGTAATATGTAAATAAATAAATATTAGAAATATACTATATAAACATCCATGACCCGTAAACAAATGCTCGTACTCATCATGCAAACAATTGCTCCTACCGGGATTCGAACCCAGGACCTCTTGAGCGAGTAGCCTGTATAGCAAGGGGTACAGACCACTCGGCCAGCCGGCCGTCAGAATTGTAATTACTGGGCATTGACGGTATTTCATCTAAGGCCAGAATGACAAAAAATCTGCAATACTTTTATCACGTTATTTTTTCCTTGTTACTGCAGGCGTCCATTTTCGACAGTTGCCACTTATTACCAGGTGGAATGTCAGGTTCCTTGTCATATAGTTGTATAAAATAGTAGATTGTTGCATCGAGTGTTCGAGTGCAATAATAAACGTCACTTTCGCGAGGTTCATAATCTGCTTTTCTTTCACCTACCGAATAAAGAACTGAAGTCAAATGGTACATTTCGTGTAAGGTTGACACTTTGAAATGTAGAAACAATTTATTTAAAAAAATAAAATTTTCACAGAAATTCAATTTGCGCCAAAGAATTTGAAAAAGGTTGCGATTTGATTGGCGCCAATTCATATCTTTTTTTGGCAATGGACATAATGTATGTCCATTGCCAAAAAAAGGTATGAATTTATTCTCCCATTTTTCCCAGGAATAAAAATAGCGCTGATTGGCTGGTACAAAACTAGTTAGGCATGATTGTAAAGATAAAGACTGCGATTGGAGAGTTACCTGGGGTTTTTGCTTTATAACAAAAACAACAGTGCAGCAAAGCACTGTATTAAAGCAAAAGCAGTGCAGTAATGGAGTTCTAAACATAGTTCACTGCACTGTTTTACTCTCAAGCAGTAAAGTGCTGCTTTTTTAGGGTGACATTCATATTTCCGAAAACCATTTTACCTACTAAGAGATCCCATAGATTTTTTTCACTTTTATAATTTTCATCAAATGAACTGACCAATGCACGTTTGACCGAAAAATAAAAACAAAATTACCACGAAATCTAGGTCCGACACGGCCGTGGTAGGTTAGAGATCGTGGTTACTATTTTTTTCTTTTTTGGTCAAACGTGCATTGGTCTACAGTTCATTCGATGAAAACTTTAAAAGCGAAATAAATCTATGGTATCTATAAGTTGGTAAAATTGTTTTCGGAAACATGTTCGGGACTCTCAAACTTCAGCTTAGTTGATATTGTTACCTAAATATTGTAATCGCAAATACAATCGGAGCAAACAGCTTAAACAAACGCCAGAAAACTATTCCTTCTCTAAACGTTTAATTTCGTTGTGTACCCGCAACAGTAGTTCAAGTAATTTATTTGTTCCTAACAACAGTGGTTCAGGAGCCACGAATTGATTTATGCTTAAATTGGAAAGGTAAAATCAACCCTAGATTTTTCATGATAGAAGGTAATAACGGACACTGGGTAAATCTGCACAAAGCTATTTGTCATGATAAGAGTAAGTAATAATACTTGATAATCTATTTTCATCCTTGATATTTCATCTTGGGCCCCAGGATGACAACGCATCTGCAATACCAAGTGATTTTTTCTTGTGTTTGCAGGTGTCTATTGCAGTAACCACTTACCGCCAGCTGGGTCGTCAGCTTGTTTGTCATCTAGTCGAAAAACGAAAAAAAATTAGAGGTGGTGGGTCCACTCTAACGAACCCATATCTAGTGCCTTAATTTTTATAGCTCTTTGTTTAGGGACTTTTATGGGCTTACCTATACAACTATACAATTTATTATTAGAACTCTTATATAATATTTCTTATACAATTTATAACAAATTCCAGTAGAACCTTCGCAGATTCAGACGTCGGTTCTGCAAGAATTTAATGGAATAGGCCGACATCGTATTGATTCGTACATCATCGACAGTTGGCGACCGACTGGCGGAGTGGTCTGAGTTCCTTGCTATACAGCCTACTCGGTTAGGGGTTCTTAGGTACATCAGGTATTTAAAAGTACCAACGATGTAGATTCGGCCCGCGGTCCCCGTTCAAACACCTAGCTCAATGGAGGATCTCCTCTTTCGCTAATTTTATGGCGAAACCAAACCAACAGACGCTGGACAACAACTCGCCGCACACGTTGGAGCCAAAGTGGTCGCGTACTGTACGGTTTCAGAGAAACTTTCTCCCGCGTACGCTCAACGCTCAGGTTGTGGTATGAGTTCCCTGCAGAAGGTTTTCTCGAACGAGTGCAGCATGGAGTTCTTCAAAAAGGGCGTGAAAAGATTTTACAGGGTCGGTAACGTGCAAGTGATACCCCTGGTGTTGCAAGTGTCCATAAGCTACGATAACCGCGTACCATCAGGTGGGCCATATTCTTGATTAGGTTGCGTTGTGGCCGACTTAGTAGCATAAAGTCAGCCACAACTCAACCCACGGCTACTTCCAGGCTATTCAGTTTCCCACATTAGATATAACTCAATGGCAAATACATTACGCTAGTATTATTGTAAGGAACCAGGCTCATTCACAATGAGGGCGTGAACTCTCAAACGATTAATTAGTTAGTAGCTGGAGAATCAAACTATGATTAGTTGAAATGGAATAGCGTGGAATAAATGCGTGTGTAAATATTAACAATGAAAAAGAGGGTCACACTGGTGTTGACTGGTGCAATGATAGTGCAATACTTCCTATTAATCAACGCATGTTCATAGAGCTTCGGCTTGATGTGCCCAAGAAAATAAGAGTTCTACGGTTATTTTTTAATGTGCAGGAATGTCAAGCAAATAGATGATCCACGATGGTAACATTGAGTTACAAAGTATGAAGAAAACACCACCCACAACAACCTATGTTCCGTTCAAGAGTGGAGTTCGCGCTATACTCTACTCAGTCTCTTGCTAGCGTTGCTGAACTAGTATCTCTAGAACAAACACTTAAATTTCGAATCACCATCGTATCGAGCAGTTACGTTAGCTTTTGTCTGGCTTTTGTTTGAAATTTTAAGCGTGCGTGAACGATACGATTACGATTCGAAATTTAAAAATGTTCACGCTGGGGTACTGGTTTCAATTACGAAAACTTTTGCCATGGTCGGTCACAGGATGGGTCAACCCATATATATTTAATCTCGAGCTCCTCCGTGCTTCGGAAGGCATGGAAGGAAGTTTGACACCATTCAGACCACTTTTATTTATTAACCAATTAATGTACACACAAAAAACAACAATGAAAACACAAACAAGGACAACACAGTACAAGGGAACTGCTTATTCCTCAAAGAAATCTCTTCCAGCAGCCCTACGGCTAAGAATTATAAATTATTATATTAAATCTCAATGTTGTTTCGGAATTTGTAACACTTGGTATAAATAAAAATCAATGATTGTATGTTTGTTCCCACTGCACTCCAATACCACTGATCAAGGTGTTATGAAACTTTGGAAGGGTGTTTTGGGGATCCCCGTGACATTCACGGGGATCCCCAAAACACCCATTCACATTTTTGAATCATAAAAACTTTTTGGTTTTTTCACTATTATCAAAATCCCATTCATTATTATCCTCCGTTTCTGGACAGATTAGTGACAGTTGTGGTTTAATGTCAATCTTCATACAACCTCAAACCTAAGCTCGTATCTCCATAAACCCAGGCATTTCGTAGCTGAATGATACCTACAATTTTGTATTTTTTAGTCGCCTTGTTTCTGAGGCGTTTATCTTCCCACACAAACACACGAGTGTCACCTGAGTCACCTGACTAATGTTTTGTGGGAACACAAAGACTTAGACAAAGCGTATTTGCAGATTTTTCGACGTGAACTTTGTCCTTTGTTCAATGTACACAATTGTTTTCATAAATGTTTGAATTTTCTTTAGATTATTGAATTATTTTTGCTTGTTTTTGATTGTTTTGAGATGCAGATATATTCATTTTTAGTAAGACTCCGCTGTCCGTCCGTCCGTCTGTCACCAGGTTGTATCTCATGAAGCGTGATAGTTAGACAGTTGAAATTTTCACAGATGATGTATTTCTGTTGCCGCTATAACAACAAATAAACAGAATAAAATAAATATATAAGGGGGCTCCCATACAACACACGTGATTTTTTTGCTTGTTTTTGCTCGATATTGATAACGGCAACAGGTGTCTACATGTTTATAGATAATGCTACGGAACTCTTCGTGCGGGAGTCCGACTCGCACTTGGCTGTTTTTTAGTTTAATGTCTAAAAGTGAATCTGGATTGGATTGAATTATTACGTTTCTGTCTAGGATGTATTTATCAGTTGCACATTTTTTTAACATTTATTTTTATGACTAGAAAGAAACATTTGCACTCATTTATTTCGTGTACAAATTTTATAATACACGCCTTTGTAATAAGTATAAGTTAGTTCCATTAATGTGTAAAGTTATCACTTATAAAGCCCAGTAGATTTTCGATTGCGTTTAGTCGTCAGCGAGCTGGTAAGGGAGAAAGTATAAAATGTAAGAGAAATTGTGGAGCTTATACGTCAATTGTTGGTATCTTATTTATGTTAATCAGTACTTACTACTGATACAAAAAGGCAGTCTAGGAGCTTACTTCACCACAAGTATTCAGAACAAACCAGCAAGTGAGCGAAAAATATTCAACATAACAACAGCGATGTTAAGTAGGTAAATGTTTTCGCAACAAAAAACTACAGAAATATAGTTGACAGGGTGAACATTTGCGACCTTTACTTAGTGTCTATTATAAATATTTTCCGCAATAAATATGCCGCGATCGTGAGTGGTTTCCTACTTTAAGTGGAAAAAAATTGGAAAGGCAATTTCCTCTGATTCATTTTTTTCGAGGATCTCCGCTGGTAAGATTTTTTTTTTTTTCACAATTTTTAGTAATAACTTTTAAGGTCAAAGCTAGATGGGTGACCTTCAGCTTATATTGTTTTCTACTATTGTATCATTGCAATAAAAAATCATAGGGAAGCAAAAAGATGACTTACTCATTCCAGTTATTTTGATTTAAAAACCAAACTACCCAATGGATTTTCATGGGATTTTTATGGTACCAAATGGCACCATAAAAACCAAATGGCTATTCCGCATCGAAAAAAAAAGAATCATCAATATCGGTTTACCCAGTCGAAAGTTCTAAGGTAACAAACATAAAAAAACATACAGCCGAATTGATAACCTCCTCCTTTTTTTGAAGTCGGATACAAAATATGTGAATAATGTATTTTTTGTTAATAAAAGTGACTAAATAAAAAATGAAAAAGGGAGTTACTTTTTAAAACAGATCACGAAATAATAATACACGAAATACAAATAGTTACGAAAATAATGCGGCACAAAAGTTATTTTAATCTCACACAAACAAAATATACATTTCACTCATTAAAATTGTAATCAAAACTTTATGACTAAGGGTTCGCAATGTTGTTGGATAATTCTAAATGTACCAAACTGGCTGGTGATTCCCTAACTTTTTAACCGACTTAAAAAAAAGGAGGAGGTTATGAATTCGTCTGTATGTTTTTTTTTGTATGTTACCTCAGAACTTTTGACTGGGTGAACCGATATTGATGATTCTTTTTTTGTTCGATGCGGAATAGTTCCCATTAGGTCCCATAAAAATTTTTTGGAAAGCCACCGGGTAGTTTGGTTTTTAAATAAAAAAAATCTGGAACAATTAAGTCGTGTACATATGCAAGTTGCGGATATTTGCTTTCCTATGATTTTTTAGTAAAATGATACGATAGTAGAAAACAATATAAGCTCACGGTCACCCATCTAGCTTTGACCTTCAAGAGTTATCACTAAAAATTGTGAGAAAAAAAATTAAACAAAAAATAAAACCGACTCCAAAAAACTGAAAAGGATTAAATAATTAAATTTTAGTAAGTAGGCACTCATCCCCTAGGAACATATTTTTGGAGTTGGTGCTAAGTTGTTTCCAGAAACCATAGATAGTGAAGCACCGACTCCAAAAAAATGTTCCTAGGGGATGAGTACCCACTAAAATTTAATTATTTTATCCTTTTCAGTTTTTTGGAGTCGGTTTTAATTTTGGTTTAAATTTTTTTTTTTAACTTTAACTCCTACATAAATCTCAATATTTTTAGAAGACGAAGACAGTGACCTTTAATGTAGTAGAGGCACTTGGTGTAAGAAGTGCTCACAAATAATACATTGCTAAAGAGACACCGGTGGGCTGGTAAAGAATAAATTATATGACTATACAACAGAATGAGAACACTATCGAATGAGTAAAGAAACTAGTACTATACTATAGAATGAGTATTAGCAAGGATGATAGAAGTATTATTTGGTCCATGGTATTAAGTAGGTATAAACTTTTCACTTTATCACAACCTTCAATATGACGACCGGCTGGCCGAGTGGTCTGTACCCCAGGCTACTCGGTCAAGAGGTCCCGGGTTCGAATCCCGGTAGGAACAAATGTTTGTATGATGAGTACGAGCATTTGTTTACGAGTCATGGATGTTTATATGTTTATTTATAATAATAATAATAATAATAATACTCTTTATTGCACTTGTAACATAGGTTCAAAATACATAGGTAATTATAATTAGTTAGCAAGGGTGGACTTATCTCTATAAGAGATCTCTTCCAGCCAACCCACAGATGTGTTGGAAATGTAATGTGGTAAGGTGGCAACACAAAAGCGCACAGTCAGGTATAAATAGAAAGAGGAAAAAAAAATACAAAACGAACAATACTTACATATAAATAGGTACGTAATAATAATATACTATATATATCTAATAAAATCCTAAATACATACTTACAAATATAATATACATACATACATATTATATACCTATACATGAAATAATGTGGGTAAAAAGAAAAAAAAAACATGCATTGACTACGGAAAATTTTGCGTTACATAAAGGTACTTAACTCTAGTTTTAAAAGACACAATAGAAGGGCTCTCTTGGATAGCAACCGGAAGACTATTCCACAACTGTGACGCACGAAATGAAAAGGAATGAAGGAGAAAGTTTGTATTACCCTTGGGAAGCTCGAGCATCCTGGTTAAGCACGGCCGCTTAGAGCGTAAAAGAGGTGGTAAAAACTGGAAACGTGAACGCAGGTAGGCAGGAGAATTAGGGTCATTCAAGATTTTATAAAGAGCAGAAAGGATGTGCAAATTACGGCGATGCCGAATCGGAAGCCATTTCAGCTGAGCACGAAAATGTGATACATGGTCATATTTCCGTAATCCAAAAACGAAACGTATGGCCAGGTTTTGGAGCCGCTCGAGCTTGTCAAGCAGTTCCTCGGTCACATCTAAATAGCAAATGTCAGCGTAGTCGAGAATTGGGAGTAGGAGAGCTTGCGCGAGCATAAGTTTTGTTTTAAAAGGGAGAAAATATTGAAGCCGCTTGAGTGAGTGATACGAGAAATGCATACGACGGCTGATTTCATTGATATGAGCTGACCAGTTCATATTGCAATCTAGTACTAGTCCTAGGTTCTTCGCCTTGTCACTATAGGTAATGACAACCCAATTATAAACTAGAGGCTGAACCACACTAAAATCTAATTTGCTTCTTAGCCTGCTGCTACCAACAATCATGGCTTGTGATTTCGCCGGATTAACAACTAGCCCGAAAGATCTAGTCCAAGTTAGAACAGCACTCAAATCCCGATTTATTGCATCAATGTTGGCATTGATCTCCAAAAGCCCCGAGTGCCTATAAATCTGTAGATCATCTGCATAAAGATGGAAGGATGAGGAAATAACGGATGATATTTTATTTATAAATAAGGAGAAGAGTAACGGGGAAAGTACACCACCCTGAGGCACACCCGCAGATAGGGAACGCCAACTCGAAGAAGTATCGTCAATTTTCACACACTGTTGGCGGCCAAAAAGGTAGGAGCGAAACCATTCAATAACTGGGGAAGAGACATTAGCGGAGCGAAGAGTACCAAGGAGTATATCAAAGTCTACAGAGTTGAAGGCGCTACTAAAATCCAAAAGGACAATCGCCGTGAATTTGGTGTTATCCATAGCACAACGAATGTCCTCCGTTACATTCAGTAGCGCACCAACAGTACTATGGGATGGGCGAAAACCGGACTGTAGAGGACATAAAAGGGAATTCGTAGCCAGAAAGGTATACAATTGTTGGTGAACAATGGACTCAAGGACCTTGGATAGAATGGGAAGAATAGAAATAGGACGGTAGTCGGACAAAGCTGAAGGATTATGGATTTTAGGTAAGGGAATTACATAGGCTTTCTTCCACGATGCAGGAAAAACACTGTGCAGAAAAGAGTAATTCATGATGTGAGTGATGACATACACAATGTCCTCCAGCACAGGAAGAACCATGTCCAGGCTGAGCTTATCGCTACCAATGGCCTTTGTAGATATAGCCTTGATACTCTTCGCAACGGTGTCTTCATCAACAGAAGCAAAAGTGAAGGAAGGACAATCTGGTAAAACAAGGTTAGAAAGGTAATTAAGAGAAGAAGATTTTGTAGGTACATCTAAAACGATAGGAGATAATGAGAAGTGATAGTTAAGAGCATTGAGATCCACTGTAGATTTACAAGCACCCGTGGACTTGCCTATGCCTAAAGTATTTAAAAACTCCAAATTTGGTTTTTATCAATATTATCTATTTTGTCATGAATGTAGGAACGTTTTGCGTCCCGACAAAATCTATTACAGCGGTTACGCAAACATTTATAATTATCTAAATTAGCTTGATTTGAAAATTTCCTATTGCGTATCTTAGCCTTGTCACGCAGCGTCATCGCCTTTCTGATCTCCGGCGATATCCAAGGAGCTGGTACATGCTTGACACGAACAGGGCGCACTGGGGCATGAATGTCAAACACTCTGAGTAGTTCAGCTGTAAATAGCTCCACCATGCTATCGACGTTGTTAGACATCAGCACCGGAGACCAATCTATCCCTCTAATATCTTCTCTCAAGCGGTCTATGTTCATATGCCGAAAGTTGCGCTGAAGCAGTAATTTACGTTGAGCCTTAGGAGGACGAACTTTATAAGTTAGGAATATTAATTCATGATGGGAGAAAGGCGCTGCAGTTTGCTCGTGGGAGAATACAAGATTGGGATTAGAAACTATCATAAAATCGATAAGAGAAGGCCTACAATTTAGTATATTTCTAATATTTATATACATATTATTATCATTATTTATCCGTTATCTAGTATCCATAACACAAGCTCTTAATGATGCTTACTTTGGGCTAGATAATCGGTGTGAGTGTATAAAAAAAAAAAAAAAACCTATCGTTCATTTCTTATTTCTTCCCATGACTGGTTAATAATTCGCCTATTTTTATGATTCACAATTTTGCTGTTTCATAAAGATGGCCTGTCGAAAATTACTGAAATTATTTGCTTCACGAAGTCTGCGGGCATTTTGAAACGTCGCGTCAGCGTCGATAAAAACCACAACACCCATATGTTACAACACTACGTCGATGCAGACCACATAGTACTTTATTTATATAAGAAATAGAGGCTTATTATGAGTTCTTGAGACACAAAATGGGACATGAAACACCAGCGCCATCTATGATTATAAGTAAAAACTATTTAGTATTTTCAGCTTGCGATCTTACCTACCTGTTACTCCTACCATAACCACTGAGCCAGATTACCTACTGTTGTTCGAGATGACGAATTAGCACTTCCATTTATTCATTTAAAAAGTATTCTCTTAATTAATCAAATATTGGTTAAAAATAAATATGATAACAGAAATCAGTGTACCTATATTTTTTACTAATATAATATTTTTTAATTTAACACCAAATTTTAGTAGGAATTTAGAGCAAGCTCGTGAACTGTAACGGGTAGCTATAAAAATTTTTATTCTTTCCCATTTTAATTTTTAATGAATAGTAAAATTAATAAGTTCTTAATGATAACAAATTTCCAAAGGAAATAAAAGAAATATCATTAAATTTGTTTAAAAAACAATTGCTAATTTATTGACTGAAAAGTGTTATTACAACACTAATGATTTTTTAATTGATATGACTCTGTAAATTAATTCAATACATTTTTTTATATATGCTTCACATTTAATCCAATTTCTATCATTTTCTCTTACTATTAAGACAAGTATTTAACTTTAACTCTTTGTAAGACAATTAGGATTCATAATAAGAATTTTAAGAATTGTGCTATGTAATTTAGACTTTTACTGCATGGATTCTACTTTTTAAATTTGTATGCCTATATAGGCAAATCATAGTAGACATTAAAATAATGTAAGAACTTTTTTATTTACCTATGTGTGACAAATAAATGATTACTGATTACTGAATGATAATTTAAATTATTTATTTTAAACGACAGGGTGCCAAACAAGCGCGCGGCCCGCATAACGGTAAGCGGTTCCACCGTAGCCTATAAACGCTCGTGGCACCTTGGGCACTACCCACGCGCCGCAAAATATTTCCGAGTGCATACAACTATAGGCTTCTAAATTTTACAAATAGATACTCCACGTCGCTTCATAAGTATCGATAAAACTAAAGATCAAAAGACATCACTATTTGCTCTTTTAATTTTAATGTTGTAGTCTAGAATCATTCATTTGGAACTTTATAGTTTCCGCACTGCTATGTATTACAAATTTCACCGTCTTTAGGCCATGATTTTGTGTAATATAGTTGTCATTATGAAGTAGGTTATTATTATACACCCAGAATTATTAGGCCTTGACTTGTATGGAAACTTTGAAAAGTATGACTTTACTGTCATATTATAAAGGTACTTACATGAATAATAGCAAAATGTATATAGTAGTATATATAAAATTTATAATAATATTTTTTTATTTATATTTTTAACTCCGGTAGAAGCTTGAATGATTGCGGTGGTAGGGACCAGGCCAGAGCATTTCTAATTTTGGTCGTAAAATAATTCGCAGTGTTTCCGAGTGAAGGGGAAGGTAGCCAGTGTAATTACTGGGCTCAAAAGGCATTTCATCTTAGGCCTCGGGATGACAACGCACCTGCATCAACGTCGGTGGGCATGCAAGACCGCGTAAGAGCAGTTTGCAATACCGCGTATTTACAAAAGTTGCTAAATTGAAATATCGCGCCAGCGGGCTCTTAGCGCTGATTCGCTTATATTAGATACTCATTAAACAGCACCCAGAGAAATCCCAAATAAGTTCAGTCAAAGAAATGTGTAGAAATATCCTTAACTTTTTTCTTTCATCCTGTGAAATAAACAAAAAGCACATACGCGGTATTGCAATCTGCTCTTACGCGGTATTGTAACTTCAATGAGTGGAGAGATAAATGTTGCTATAAAAAAAATGTTAAAGGAGGGTAGAAACTGTCACATCATTTCCAAAGACTCAAGAAGTCTAGTCTAGTCAGTTGAAGCTGAAGTAATTCTAGAAGTTTTGTATAAACTATCAATTTATCTACTGCAAGTTTGAAAAAAAGTGTTAAATCCTCTTCTTAACATAAAACATCTCAGTCATTAACCCTAAGATTAGCTTAATGCCTTGTACTCATTAAGAAAACATGGTGATCTCTTATTTTGGAGACAGACTATTCGTCTTCCTTTGTATTTGTACACCTGTTAAGATTAAACTACGCTAGTTACTAAGTGAATAATAAATATCAGGGGTTAAAGTATGAAATTGCCGATATGTACTGAAAAATTGAAATTCGTTTTTTTTTAATTTAACATATTTATTTAATCACAATATCTACCATTATTATCTATACATTGCTGCCATTTAATAGGAAGGTCATTTATGCCTTTGCGATAGAGCTCTGGTGATCTAGATTCTACAAACTCGGTGAAAATATTTTGTATTGCCTCCTGGGAAGAAAACTTTTTATCACGTAGAAAATTGTCCAAAACACGAAAAAAATGGTAATCTGTTGGAGCAAGGTATGGCGAATACGGAGGGTGACGAATGGTTTCTAATTGCAGTTCCTGTACAGTTAAAACGGTTTCCCGTGCTGTATGAGGTCTCGCGTTATCATGGAGCAATAACGGTGAAGATCGATTCATGAGTCGGGGCTGTTTCACTGCAAGTTTTTCTATAATTGTTCGGAGTTCGGCACAGTAGACATCTGCCGTCATTGCTCGGAGAAAGCTATATTGAATAACACCATGCTGACACCAACAAACAATTACCTACCATTACCTTTTTATTGGTTAGCTTTGCTTTAGGACACTGTTGCGGCGTTTGACCTGGGGTGATGCCACACATCACATCACATGTCACAATTCGATTCAGTATTCCTTCATTTCTGTATCGATTCAACAAGGCAACACAAGTTTCAATACGCGTTTCTTTCTGCAGATCAGTCAAATCATGAGGCACCTACTTATTTTATATTTTTTTATTTTATTGATTTGACGCAAAATATTGTTGGTAAGGTAACGTTAAACCATGCCTCTAATTCCTGGGTAGTTTGGCTCGGATCGGCTTCCACCATCTCTTTCAATTCATTGTTAGTCACCTGTGTGGGCGGTCTTCCACGTGGTTCGTTCTTCAAATCAAAATTTCCACCACGAATGCGTTTAAACCAAAATCGCACGGTGCGTTCATTAGCAGTCCCCTCTCCAAACGCAACATTGATATTGCGAGCTGTTTCTGCCGTGTTAGTTCCGCGTCGGAACCCGTATTTAAAAATCACTCGAATTATCGATGTATCCATCTTTCTTGTCTAATACAAAACAAAAAAAGCTACTGAAAGTTGATAATCGAATCTTGCACATTACAAAAAAAAAGGAACCTCATAGGTACTATTTGAAAAAACTTTCACTCAAAAATCTCAAACCATGAAGGTTCTATGTCAATTCGAAGTACCTATTACAATAAAACTGCAACTTCATACTTTAACCCCTATTATTATCCAGAAAAAAAGACACCCAAAGACAAACTTTACCTGGATCAATGAACCAAATGGAACCGCACTTTGAAATGGTCATTAAACTCATTTTCTTGTAACACGTGTAAGGGTACACATCAGAGCACTTTACATCTGATAGGGTCTCATTAGACGACAAAATGAGGTAACTTTCTTCATTATTGAAGTTGCTCAGTTCGTTCGGAGCCCAATTGTGAGGTATTTTGAATAAAGTTAAGAGTGTTATAGTTTAAAAATAAGCTTTTGTTTTTAGAAACAAAGCAATATAGTACTTTAGAAACATATACCTAACATTTCTTGAATGAAATCAATAACAAAATGGATTGGTTTTTCATATAATTATCATAGCTAAAATCATTAAATCTTATTTCAAAAATGGATACGGTGTAATCTGTTTGTTTTTTTTTATTCTTAAAGAAGTATTTCTTGGCCTTCATCTCACCTATTGGTAAGTGATGATAAAGCAGAAGGTGGAAGCGAGCTACATCCGGATTCTTCAACTACAAAGGAACTGAATATCTTTCCTGCTGGCGGAACACAACAATGCTGTCAACTTTTAGTAAAAATTACAAAACGACGAAAAAATATATGCTCCAGGCGGGAATCTCACCCGCGCCTCCTGATGTCCGGGTCGACGCGATTACCACTACAATCAATCAATCAATCATTATTTATTTGGGAATATACTTAGGTATAAATTATTACATGTCAGTTGTTGAATAATACAAATTACAGGAGCGCTGTAATTTGTAGGGGGTGTAAGGGGTTCCGAACAACATCTCACGGGATCTAAGCCAACCTCACCTGCACGTGGTGCACCCTGCTGATCAACAGACAAGGCTCTGGCGCTCCCCACCAACCCGCACTGGGCCAGCGTTGTGGGAGACGGCCCAAAACCCCCCCATGATAGTCACTCCAGATATGCCAAACCGACTATCGGTACATCCAGGTGCTGCAGTCACTGTACGAAAACGCCACTATGTCAGTCCGCCTTCAGGACCAAAATTCGGAACCAATACGTCTTCAGCGAGGTGTAAGACAGGGCGATGTTATATCGCCGAAACTGTTCACTGCCGCGTTGGAGGATGTGTTTAAGCTTTTGGACTGGAGAGGACTTGGCATCAACATAAACGGCGAGTACATGACTCACCTTCGTTTTGCGGATGATATCATAGTCATGGCTAAAAACCTGGAAGACTTGGGCACAATGCTCGATGACCTCTGTAGAGTCTCCCAACAAGTGGGTCTTAAAATGAACATGGATAAGACGAAAATAATGTCGAATTCCCATGTCGTACCCACTCCTGTAAAGGTTGGAAGCTCTACACTGGAAGTTGTTGACGAATATGTTTACCTGGGACAAATAGTCGAACTTGGTAGGTCCAACTTCCAGAAAGAGGTCAATCGACGGATCCAACTCGGCTGGGCAGCGTTCGGGAAGCTTCGCAGCATATTCTCGGCCCAACTACCGCAGTGTCTCAAGACGAAAGTCTTTAATTCGTGTGTGTTGCCAGTGATGACTTACGGAACTAAGATGTGGCCGCTTACAATGGGCCTCATAAGAAGGCTCAATGTCACCCAAAGGGCAATGCAGAGGGCTATGCTCGGGGTTTCACTGCGTGATCGAATCAGAAATGATGAGATCCGCAGGAGAACTAAGGTCGCCGACATAGCCCGAAGAATTGCGAGTCTCAAGTGGCAGTGGGCAGGCCACATTGCAAGGAGGACTGACGGCCGTTGGGGCGGAAAAGTCCTCGAGTGGCGGCCGCGTACCGGGAGACGCAGCGTTGGTAGGCCTCCTACAAGGTGGACCGACGATCTGGTGAGGGCCGCGGGAAGCCGATGGATGCGGACAGCGCAGAACCGATCGGTATGGAGATCTTTGGGGGAGGCCTATGCCCAGCAGTGGGCGTCTCTCGGCTGAAGTGATGATGATGATGATGACAGGAGCGCTATATCCAACTCGTAGGGTATACAAATTAAAATTTTTAATCTAAAGTTTATTCCATCAATGTAATCAGGTCAGTAATACACAGAATGAATTTAATTTTTGTCTATAGTGATATTAAAGTATTAAGTAAGTTGGTAATTAAAGCTATTTATCATACTACTATTACATATGAAAATTAATTATAGAAAATAAATTAATAAATTAAAACATCTAAGTCATGATAATAATAATCAAATAAAATTCCATGTCATAAATTCGTTTATACTATAAAAACATTTGTCAACTAAAAAACTCCTAAGATTCTAACTCATTTCTCTTATATTTTTAGGTAGTCTGTTGTATATTTTAGGTGCCATGCAAATAATACTTTTAGACATTAAGGCTGTCTTACCTTTTGTCATGTAAACAATATTGTCATCTCTTCTATTACGTATGACAATTTCTGAGTTTCGTTTAAAAATATTGGGATTTAGTTTCACAAACACTGCTATTTCAAAAATATATAAAGAAGTTAATGTTAGTAAATTAAGTTTTTTTAAAATGGGGCTTACGGCTGTCTGTCTGTTTCAAACCTAACAATGAGCGTACGCATCTTTTTTGCGATTTAAATGCTAAATCTCTGTCTGTAGAATTTCCTCAAAATATTATCCCATATCTCAAACGAGACTCTGCAATACCATAATATGCAGTTATACGCCACCGGAACACTAGGTATATCCTGCTAATTTCTTCACCGCTTTCTATCTATCTTCTTAACGTATTTTTCACCGATTCCTTTACATATATTTGTCTTTATTTGTTGGCCAATAAACGCTTTCTTTCTTTCTTTCAATGATGCAAGTACAGATAGACTAGAAGACATTCAAAGAGTCATCAAAGTACTAGGTGTAGGTAGCTCTGTGGTCAGAGTCGTTATTCGGATTGTGAAAGGCAGCTGATTAGGTATGTTTTTGGCCCTAACAATGACTTTTGTCAAGTAGGAAATGAGCTGATAGTCATCAAACGTCTGGACCGATCTTCATAAATTATAGCTGAAAACCATTTCGATCACGTCAGCTTTCAAACAAAAAATACCTAATCAAAATCAATCAAAGATATATGATGCCAGACATACACACAGATACACAGACGGACACTTCAAACTTATAATACCCCTCTATATAAGTCCGGGACTAAAAATAAAAAGTAGATAATTTTAGTTGGTGTATTTATTATTCCTCATTTTCCTCTTTATTGCAAACCAGTTCACTAGGTGCTTTTTCACAAATGAAAGCGTAAAATTTCTCACACCACAGATCGTTTAAAAGGCCTGTCCTGTACACAGAACCACAATATTCCCCTGTAGTCGAGTTATTCGGTTCCCCTGGTGAAAATTTGTTGAACCCTGCTGCGGTCAAAGTTTTACCTGCAAAGGTACATAATTTAATTAAATTAATCAATTCTTTCTTAGTGATACCCTTTTTTTGGATGGACTTGCTGTTGGCCGCAGATGACCTTTACTCAGTAATCGGAGTTTTAAGGGGGCGAGAACCTTGGCGAGTCCTCAAGCCTTGAGGGGCGGATTCTGGAGGATTTCTAAACGCCAGGCATCACCTCCGGGGAGTTGTCCCGCTGACGCTTAGTTTCCAGGGCGCTCAAGCCACGAGGGAGCGACAAACCAGAGGGTGCCTCTATAGACTCGGAACTCGGCTCCTCTTAGTCGTGTCATGGAGACTGAGTGATACTCGATAAGATATATTTACGTGCAAACAAATTTACTTTACTTGACAGTACAACAATGACATGTCTAGGGTGATGATTTATATTTCTTTAGTTTTTGGTTAAATCCAAAGAAGGTAAGATGAAATTGGCAATAGCTAAAGCTTACACAAATAAGCCTGTTCTTTCTTACTTTGTATTGAGGTGGGTTGTATGTGCACATTCCGCTCCTATTGGCTACTCGCAACCTATTTTTTGGGGTGTCGACGCAACATCCTGCTGCATTCTAACTTAAATAGTGACCAATATTAAAACGACTCCTTCTCTTCAATACTTACTCACTCGTCTAGCACCATTAATGTTCGTTAATATAAAACGTACCATGTATAGTCCTCCAGTCAAAATGTTGGCCCCAATCATGAAACCCGATAAATGCGACATCTTTCCAGAAATTTCCAACCATAGTTCGAGCAGGGTACTTGGCGAATAGTTCCTTGATGATAGTATATTCCGTCTCTGAATTAATAATGGCCAAGTGGCCACCTTCAGCCATACAGGCCATGTAGGCTTTTGACCAAGTGGCTGGTACTGTGTGAAATTTATAGCATTTACCGTTTCGAGCATCTAATTTGTATGCTGAAAAAGTAATTATTGAATTTAAAATAAAATCCAGAATTAAAAACTGCTAGGTCAGTTAAATAAAATTACGATAGAAACATTCTTAATAATATTGTTAATGCTACTATTTTTGTTGTTAGTATCTTCTAGTGTGCTACTATGCCGTTTACTTTCCAGTAGAACTTATGGAGCTCGGTAGCGTAGTGGCCTGAGCGCTCTGGTTTCGATTACGAACACAAAGCAACTTTCGCCATGGTCGATCCCGGGATGACTCAATCAAATTTGTGATCTCGAGCTCCTCCGTGTTTTGGAAGGCACGTTAAGTCGTTGGTGCCGGTTGTTATTGCAACTGCTATAACCAGCCAACCCGCATTGATCCAACGTAGTGGCGTTATGGCCCAAACTCCTCATGTGTTTCTCCCACGTAGGAAGGCTTGTGCCAACCAGTGAGGCGTTGCTGGTGATCATGAGACAGTACCTTTAAAAGATTTAAATGAAAGGTATGGGGATAAATGCAGAATAACAGAGGACATACTACGGTAACCTTTTGAGGCAATAACGAAATTCCACGCGAGCGGTTTCTTTTTTGTAATAATTATCATTGACACTACGGAATGAATGTGAAGATTGAGAGAGGGTAGCCGCTGGATACGGGCAGGGCATGACCGATTGTAGTGGAAATCTTTAATGGAGGCAAGAGTCCAGCAATGGACGACTTTCGGCTTAAATAACGATGATGATGAATGAAAATAACAAAAGTCCAAATTGAGATGGACCAACGACCTGTTGAAGGTCGCAAGTAGCCGTTGGATGCATGCAGAGCATCACCCACTGTCGTAAAAATTTAGAGGAAGCCCTTCCACAGCAGAGGAATTCTTTCGACATAAATGACGATGATTATAAATGAAAATAACAAAATTCCAAGTTAAGGTGGACCGACGATCTGTTGAAGGTCGCAGGTAGCTGGATCGCTGGATGCATGGAGCACATCACTGACTATATTTAGGGGAAGCCTTTCTTCAGAAGTGGACGTCTTCCGGGTCAAATCACGATCTTATCTTATCATCAAGCTATACTGTTACCCGTATCTGTTGTACCGCATTCGGTTACTATAGAATTGCTGTGTTTATTATAACACATGTAAGAATGTGTTTCAGAACACTTCACATCTGCCAGAGTCTTATCTGCCAATATAACAAGGCAATCTTCTTCGTTATTATAGTTATCAGGTTCACCCGGCGCCCAGGAGTGTGGTATATGAGAAAGTGGCACACCTGTAAGAAAAGGGAGTCAGTAGGTATATCCTAAAATTCAAAATATTGATGTATTGATATAATTTAATTATGATGAATTTAAATTGCATATTCAATTAAAATTTATTAACAATGAACTGTTTTTCAAACGGTTTTATTTAGATTACCCTGTTTGTTATTTATTTTATTTATGTAATGTACCTACACTAACTATCGCAAAGAATTAAATGAGCAGCAATATAACTGATAAGTATAACTTTATAGATATAAAATTACATGGTAATTCTAACCACGTTCCAGCTTCAATACCGCATCAGCAAAGGCTGGAGCAGTTGTAATATGTATAAAGCCGGGGCTCGACCGCGAAATGAACGAGGTCATTAATGAGTCCTCCTAACTCGCAACGATAATTTTCATAGTTACACCGCTCCGCTAACCTCTTTCGCGGTCGAGCTTCAACTATGAAAATTATCGTTGCGAGTTAGGAGGACTCATTAATGACCTCGTTCATTTCGCGGTCGAGCCCCGGCTTAACATTGGCTGCATTGTTTTATGGAAATATCATGAAACTATCAAAATAATAAGATGTATTTGAAAGTTGCATATCATTTCTATGAACAAATATTATTATATAGCCCATGTTTTAATTTATTGACGTATTGTCGTCACCTACTTGTATAGTCATTAGTCTTCCATAAATAAATAAGTTTTCTGTACTAATCGTGTGATTACGGGTATGAATATTCAGTCACGTGTCATGTTAGTTTGTATGTTGAATTAAATTTGGATTATTTAATAGACGAATAGAACTCTACTAGTTTTAATTATATGGGCTACAATAAATATATGTTTAAATAGCGCGACGATAAAATCTTCAATCCCTTTTCCAGTCGTTTTCACATAACTTTTATTATCTTTTCTTCGTGTGCACGTTGTTTATAAGACAATGGATCTTTTAAATAACTACTCAATGGGTTTATTTTACCTACCATCTATTGTAGTGTAATCTCCCTTTGAGAATGTTGCGTGAATACCAGTAAACACTGCGCAGTTTGGGCTATTTTTCTTTATCATATCAGCCATTGCTTCACTAAGGTCTTGGTCTACGGGTGAGGCTAAGGTTGCACCTGTAATATTTGCAGGAATATCTTTATTTTCACTCGAACTAATTTTTGTATAAGTGCAGGTCAATATTCTTAATGATTTTAAACGAATACTAATCTTTTTTATGTGTTTATAGGCAGCCACTTGACCAAAGTCTCACTTGATGTTAGGTGCCGATGTGGTTGACGGTGTTGCGTGCTCACCTATAAATTTCCTATTCACTAGCCTTGAAGACCTCCAAGTTGTATCGCTCGGGGAAAACATTAGGAGGCAGGGAATTCCCCTCATTTGCTGTACGCATTGTAAAAGTGTTGGCGAAGCGTTTTAGCGGAAAAGGAGAAAGAGGGTACCTTTGGACTAGTTTAGAAAAATGACCAAATCGTTTTTTTACAAGCTTTAAATATTTTGGTCCGCTTTCTAGCACCAGACCTGTTTGAGTTCTGTCTCGTCGAATTTGCGTCCTTTCGAAGTCCAGTCCGAACGACGTTCAAACTTTCTATGTTGTATCTGTCGATATTCTCGCCTACTTTTTAGAAATTGTTGATGATTTCATATTATTTCATTACCTTCCATTTGACATCTGAGACGAGCATCTTTCCAAGTGGCTGGGATTTCGTGGTACTTCAGCCATCCCTTAGCTTGTTCGACGTATGTGTAATCACAACGAAACTGAGTTGCAGCAGCTGGACAAAGATAGAAAAAAAAAATATCATTTGCAAAAATACATACTATGATTAGGGTTAAGAAGGGTTCGCTTCTTCATAACAACATTCCTAATTTGGTTGTGGTTACAATTTTTAATTATTATATTTCATTTAATTTACAACCTAGCGCCTTGTTACTTTGATTGCTAACAGAGAGAAATGAAAATAATAAATAAAATAAAGTATATTACATAGATAAAGTATGCACTCAAAGTGCCAACCTTTTATAATTTTACACATTTTAAGCTCATTTTTACTTTTATTTAATTTAAATGTAAAAGGCTTCACCTAAATTTAATTTAGTTTCTCTTAAACTGCTGGGCTGCCTGCCATGTTAACAAGAATAAAACTAAATTCAAGGTTATTGTGTGGATAACACTTTGTATACAAAGTTTGTATAAAAATTCACAACAGACGCGCAGGTGCCGTTTTCATACAATTTGACAGTTATCACGGCCGCAAACGTTTCCGATTCAATTCGATTGAATCTCACACTAGGGGTAAGACAACTTGCCTGAGATCTTAACACAACACACCACCAACAAGACACAACTCAATAGCGTCTTCATCTTATAATATTTGATAAACGAATCAATCAAACTGTCATAATAATAAGCGTTATGATTCCACCGAAGTGGACGTCTAATTAAATAAACAATCCAAGTACTGAATAACAAGGTCAAAATTGGTTTAACCATTATCAGTAACTGGTTTCCAAGAGATAAAGTCTTGCTTTCGTTGTACTAATATTAAGATACCATATTTTAACTAGTGGCCGATAGCGGTTTCGCCTGCCCGGCTATAGCGCCAAAAGCCTATGTCCTTTCTCAGAATGTAATGTCTCTCCAAGCCAAGTTTTATGTAAATCGCGGCTGCCCAAATTCAAAACCTAGTAACAAGTGATTTTTAAAAAAAACCGTTTTTGGCATTTTTCGACTTACTAGGCAGTATCAATATGATGTGGACCTTAAAACTCCCAGTTTCTTACGTAATTTTAAAAATATAATTTAGCAAGTCTGAGCAATTTGGCATGACTATAAAAAAATCCATGAAGTACCAATTCTAAACATAGCATGTCAGAATACAAATTTAAAACCCTAGCAACTCAACCGACTTACTAAGTTATGAATTTGCAAAACCGACTTGCTATGTTTTGAATTTGGCACCGATTATAAAATCAATGAAATGTCATTTAGTAAATCGTCGTGACACCGTCGCTCGAGTGTTTCGCTCCAAGATATCAATATATAAAATGAGTTTTATGCAATTTTATCGATCCAGGCGTATAATGCGTGCTTTGCAGAACGAAAACGATTGCAGGTAAGAAATAACTTATTCATTATACTCGAACTCCATCATGCTCGAGGGTAAAACGCCAAAAGCATGGCACAGGTGCGTGGTGGCACTCTTCTTCAAAAAGGGTGACAGGACCCAATTGAAGAACTATAGACCCATCACGCTCCTGAGTCATGTTTACAAGTTGTTTTCGAGGGTTATAACAAATCGTCTCGCACGCAGGTTTGACGACTTCCAGCCTCCCGAACAAGCCGGATTCCGAAAAGGCTTTGGTACCATAGACCATATACATACGCTGCGGCAGGTTATACAGAACACCGAAGAGTACAACCTGCCATTATGCTTAGCGTTTGTGGACTATGAGAAAGCCTTCGATTCTGTTGAGACTTGGGCCGTGCTTCAGTCACTCCAGAGGCGCCAAATTGACTATCGGTACATCAAAGTGCTGCAGACACTGTACGAAAACGCCACTATGTCAGTCCGCCTCCAGGATCAAGAAACGAAACCAATACGACTTCAGCGAGGTGTTAGACAGGGCGATGTCATTTCGCCGAAACTGTTTACAGCCGCGTTGGAGGAATTGTGTTTAAGCTTTTGGAATGGAGAGGACTTGGCATCAACATAAACGGCGAGTACATGACTCACCTTCGTTTTGCTGATGATATCGTAATCATGGCTAATACCCTGGAGGACTTGGGCACAATGCTCGACGACCTCTGTAGAGTCTCCCAACAAGTAGGTCTTAAAATGAACATGGATAAGACGAAAATTATGTCAAATTCCCAAATCGTTCCCACTCCTGTAAAAGTTGGAAGCTCTACACTGGAAGTTGTTGACGAATATGTTTACCTGGGACAAATAGTCCAACTTGGTAAGTCCAACTTCCAGAAAGAGGTTAATCGACGGATCTAACTCGGCTGGGCAGCGTTCGAAAAGCTTCGCAGCATATTCTCGGCCCAACTACCGCAGTGTCTCAAGACGAAAGTCTTTAACTCGTGTGTGTTGCCAGTGATGACTTACGGAACTGAGACGTGGCCGCATACAATGGGCCTCATAAGAAGGCTCAATGTCACCCAAAGGGCTATGCTCGGAGTTTCTCTGCGTGATCGAATCAGAAATGATGAGATCCGCAGGAGAACTAAGGTCACCGACATTGCCCGAAGAATTGCGAACCTCAAGTGGCAGTGGGCAAGCCACATTGCAAGGAGGACTGACGGCCGTTGGGGCGGAAAGGTCCTCGAGTGGCGGCCGCGTACCGGGAGACGCAGCGTTGGTAGGCCCCCCACAAGGTGGGCCGACGATCTGGTGAGGATCGCGGGAAGCCGATGGATGCGGGCAGCGCAGGACCGATCGGTTTGGAGATCCCTGGGCAGTGGGCGTCTCTCGGCTGAAATAATGATGATGATGATGAAACACTTTGTATATAAGTTTGTTTAGTCTTTACCTTACCTCAGAAAATCAAATTGAGAACCTAGTAAACCGACTTGCTAAGTTTTGATATTGTTTTTATAGTCATATTTGGGTAAATTTTCAAATAAAAACAGAGTGTAAGCGGTTTAAGTGTATCCATAACCTCTAACACGATTACGAGTATCACAAACTACAGTCAACAATATAGTGAAACTTTTCGTCAAACACCCCAATCGCTACTATTTCTGGTTTCGTCGGGCCAACGAATTAAAGTAGCCCACCTGTTTTTTGGCTCTCCTGAACATTCTTGTTGGAACGAGTTACTATGTTTTGATTTTAAGCAGCCGATCGGTTAAACTGCTTAAGAGTAAACATGCAAGAGAGACAGGCACACTGAAAAAAGTACCATAAAAGGGTAGTTTACATTTTTTTCTATTTCATAATTAAGAAGTATATAACTGATTAAAAAATATTGCAAAAGAAACAGTATGCCTTGAAACAATAATTTCACAGATACAGCGGCATGTTTGATGTGTTGCAGAGGATAGTACGAAAACGCTCTATAGAAAATCTATGGAACGAGTGACGTCATGCGTAGGATACGTATACTAGGAAATGTATGGGCATACTGACAAAATTAATAATAGCTATGTAATATGTATGTTTCTAATTTATAGTCGTCATAATAATCGTTGTTTTCATTGATGTTAGCAATCAAATATCATTAGCATTTTTAATAAATTTTGAAAAAGAAAATACTTTTTGTATGACTTTTCAAAACAGCACAACTTTAACAATATTCCATAACTTGTAAGTTTGAATTGTTTTTATGGATGACAGGAGCGTATATTTTATGAATTTGTGAAAAATACCGCCATATTCAATCTTAGGCAACATCCTAATTGTTACTGCACCTACTTTTGACTGCCTAAAACTTGAAAAAAGTGACGACAGTCATAACTAGGTCATACGGTAATACCTAATATAGAGTTCTAGAAGGGGAGTACCTATGTGGTCCAGTGGTGTAGATCCACCTCAGCTCTAGAGGTCCAGGGTTCAATTCCCGTGGGAGTAGAAATTTTCTGCTCGGTTTAGTTGGTGGTACGACTTTTTTAAGTCCGCCTGGCTAGGTTAGCTACCGTCTTACTTGAGTAATAATGTTAACAGCATTGTTGTGTTCCCCTAGTTGGAGGTAACATAACTTGCTGCTCTGTGGTTTAGGAATCCGGGTGTAAAAAAGCACCTTTTGGGCCGGCAAGGTGGAGGCGGCTAGAGCAGTGTTAAACTGCAATAGCTGTCTTCGCATATATACTCTTCTTACCGCTGTACATCAGGTGGTGTTAAGTCGTTTGTCGTACTTTGTATAAAAAAAAGCTCGCTTCCATCTTCGGCCTTATTCAAATTTACTTCAAAAATATGAAGACCAAGAGTTACTCCGTCGAGAATTAAAAAAAGGCGTCTAAGGGTATTCTTACCATCAGGCTGATCGCAACATTTTTTTTTTATATACAACTAGATGACAAACAAGCTGACGGCCCACCTGGTGGTAAGCGGCTACCGCCGCCTATAGACACCTGCAATAACAAGGAAAAGCACTTGATATTGCAGGTGCGTTGTCATCCTGAGGCCTAAGATGAAATGCCGTCCATGCCCAGTAATTACAATTACATAGCATAACATGAAAAATTATAACGCTGAAGGTAGCTAAGTTTTTTTTCGTATAATAACGAATTAAAAAAAATATATCAAGCCGAATATAAATTACACACTAAAGTCTTTATTGAGAATATTTTTATTCAAATCTTCGTTTTTAATATCGCATAACGAGCAAATTAAGTGTTATCAGGATCTTTATTATATTTTTAACATGATTATGCTAATTGCCTACTTTTATTATTCCGCACATTAAGGGCTATAGACTATAGAATGTTGCGTGTTAAGTATGTTACTAAAAGATTTTGTAGTGAAATTCTTTTATACTTAGTTATAGCTAATCACAATTGAGTGTAGGTACAGTCGATTTAGCGTGCACTAAAATATATACACGTTTGGTTGCTCTATTAGTGACTAGATTGGACCGAGATCTCGATCTCATCATTCTCGGCTACAAATCCAACCGAGAACTGTCTCGGTTCTTGGCCATAACGGAGATATTATTAACAATAAGCAAAATTAGCGCATTTAATTATTTATCAAACAATTTATACACACAAAAAAAAAACAACGAAAACACAAACAAGTACAACATAGTACAAAGGAACTGCTTATTCCTAAAATAAATCTCTTCCAGCAGCCCTGCGACAAGGAGAATTAACAAATAATGGTAGAAATGGTGTGATATAAAACATAATATATAAATAATATGTATATAAACATAAATATATACTATATAACTAAAATCACAAAAGAATAATAAAACAAATAAAAATGGGCTTATAGACTTTAAAACTAATGAGTTTTTTAACTCGCGATTTGAAAATACAGTTTCGCAATCACGGGTTTTTTTTCGTTTTATCTATTCTCAGTCTCGGTTGAGATTTAATTGACTCTTATTGCAAAGAAAATACTTAAGGCACACGAGATGTCACAAATGTGAATCGAAGGGAAAGGTAGCCAGTGTATTACTGGGCATGGAAGGCATTTCATCTTAGGCCTCGGGATGATAACGCACCTCTGCAATACCAAGCGGTTTTGTCCTTGTTATTGCAGGTGTCAATAAGCAACGGTAGCCACTTGCTGCTTGCTTGTCGAAAGCTGTCCCCACAATTAAAAGTGACTAGTGTAATACTCCAAAGCGATGTGTCAGTATCTAATAACTATTTTGCAAACCTCCACGACGCTACCTTCTTTAATAACATCAGTAATTGTTACCTATTGCTATCAAAAAATACATTAAGCCGATTTGATTCTAGCGATAGTACTTTATTACCGAAAAGTTTCGTGGTATTTCATGAATAGGTAATGAAAGTAACTGGCAATTTTTTCTACTTAGGCTTACCAAATTACGGCCACTACTTATACAGGTTGGTGCCGAGGGACGATAATAAATTGAAATATATGCTGTATTAGCTCATAAAAATGATTTGCCACTTTAAAAACATTTTACTTTTTTGATAATGTCATGAAATTTCTATGAACTAATACAGCCCACGTTTTAATTTATTGTCGTACGGATGGCACCACCACGTATAATCTATTACTAGATTGTGAATTAGTACGTTTATTGTCGTATTACCAAAAAATTAGTCTCTTGTTTCAGTCCTACAATGCTGGTTTCCGTAACAATAGAGTTCATTTTCTCATTGGCAAAATATTTGTTGTAAGTCATCTCATTTCGCTTTAATACCAATTATAGCTACTTAACGCAATGGCGTCACTTATGGTAGTAGCCCCCTATGTAGAGTCGTCTGATTAGGTCCTATGGCCGTAAAACAGATCGCTGTGTTGAAGGATTGAAGCGAAAGGTAGCCAGTGTAATTACTGGGCATGGAGGGTATTCCATCTTAGGCCTCAGGATGACCACGCAGCTGAAATACCAAGTGGTTTTGTCTTTGTTATTGCAGGTGGGCCCGGCTGCTTACTTGTCGTCTAGTTGTTTAAAAAAACTGTTCCCCACAATTAAATGTGTCAGTATCTAATATCTCTTGCAAACCTCCACGACGCTACCTTCGTTAATAACATCAGTAATTGTTACCTATTGCTATCAAAAAATACATTAAGCCCATTTCATTCCAGCGAAAGTACTTTATCACCGAAAAGTTTCGTGGTATTTCATGAATAGGTAATGAAAGTAACTGGCATTTTTTTCTACTTAGGCTTACCAAATTACGGGCACTATACAGATTGGTGCCGAGCGACGATAATAAATTAAAATATGGGCTATATTAGTTCATGAAAATGTTTTGCCACTTTAAAAACATTTCATTTTTTTGTTAATTTCATGACATTTCTATGAACTAATATAGCCCAAATTATAATGTATTATACCAGCCTGTATAATACATTACTAGATTATGATTTAGTACGTTTGTTGTCGCATTACCCAAAAATTAGTATCTTGTTTCAGTCCTACAATGCTGGTTTCCGTAACAATAGAGTTCATTTTCTCATTGGCAAAATATTTGTTGTAAGTCATCTCATTTAGCTTTAGTACCAATTATAGCTACTTAACGCAATGGCGTCACACCATGCAATACCTTGATAAGATGCACGCGATCTTCAGTAAGTATAATAAGGCGTTCCGCACGTAATAACACTATATTAGGGCTATTTTTTTTCTTGTTTATATTCTGAGGGTGTTTCTTTAAGTCATGTTATATTATGTGATTTATGTATCCTCTTAGTATAGGGTAGGGTACGGAAAGTGCCTAGGTGATTACAAAGGACGAATATAATTACTATCACAAGACTATAAAAGTTCACGTGCTCATTGTACAGATAGCAGCACGTCACGCGTAGCAGTTTGACCTTGAGACCGCCCTTAATACGTTCGTAATAGAGGCGGCAACTGTTACACTTGATGTGCTGTCGTGTGTACATGTATCTCCCTCTCACTCAGCCGAAACAGATCATCAACTTATTTCGAGAAGGCTGTGAAAATAAATAATCAAATAACAGCGAAGCCTGTTCCCGTATTTACAAGAGACTGGAATGTTTTAACCGCCTCTGTGGTCTAGTGGTTGAGACCGCCTGCCTCAGATCTAGAGGTCCGGGATTCTATAGAAATTTTCTGCTCGGTTTGGTTGGTGGTAGGGCTTTTCTAAGTGCGCCTGGCTAGCTACCACCATCTTACCTAAGTCTGCCGCCGCCATCGCAATAATGTTAACCGCATTGTTGTGTTCCGGTATTAAGATAGCCACTATGGTTGAGGAATCCGGGTGTAGCTCGCTTCCATCGTCGGCCTTTTCTTCACTTACCAAAACGAGCACAATAAATACTTTGACTATTTAACTATTAGTAGATAATCTGAATTAATCCTAATGCTGTCTTTTAATGTAAAGTCGATATCACAGCAAGCGTAACAGTTTGACCTTGAAACCCCCTTACTCGGTTTTAATAGAGACGGCTTTCGTAGTGCAACTGTTATATACTGTGTATGATTATTTGAAAACAGAGCGGAAATCGCTTTCCCTAGGCAAAATAATATCGACCTAATACTGCTCAAAATTAAAAGGGACAGTTTATCAATATTACCGGAGCGTTAAGTAAACCACAATCTACATACGTCGGTCAAAGAACTAATACCGTATATTTGTCTGGTAATGAAAGTACCATGGCCATACACCCTGAAGTATCGACATCAGAGCGTAACGATAGCACGTTTCGATTATTTACCTTTGGCGTTCTTAATATCAAATGAAGAGAAATTTTCTATTGTACGCTGTATAAACATCGTTTATTGAGAAACTTCAGATAATTTTTTACCTTTCAATAGGTATATATTGTTAAAATAACAAGCTGCCCACGTGACGGATATTTTTTAATAGGTATCTAAGTAAGCCATAAACGACCTTGTTAATAAAAAAATCTCTTTGGATCATCCATACACTATCCTTGGATCAACCTTGGATCATCCTTGGATCAACCTTGGCTTATCAATCTCGTATTTTGTCTTACACATGTATCTTTAAAAATATTACAAAATATAGATTAGCCATTCCAAGGATCATTCAAGAAATAAAACTTTTATTAATAAGGCCGAATGAGTTAGATTGAAGGCCTTTTTAAGCCCTGCCATTTTTCTTACATTGTTTTGATGTATCTCTTAAGATTGATATGTCATTGTATTGAAATAAGATTTGAAAATACGTAGATATATTCACAATTAAGGCTGAACGCCCACGTCAGACTTTTTGTAGGAAAGATAATCGGGCCGATTTTTCCTCCCTATTCTTATAAGCGATTTTTGACCGACTTTTTTTAGGACGTGTGCGTTGCACTATTGCTATCAGTACGTTCTATTTTTCTCCTACAAAAAATCGGTCACCGATTATCGGACGTGGGCGGACAGCCTAAAGCATCAGTTTCAAAGCAATACATTCATATATCACTAGTTAATTTATTTATTATATTTAACGATGTAAGCTTTAATATCTATAATTTAACCAGAAACATTACCCTATTTATTGTCGTTTTCCCAAGTGATAAAATTATAAGCTTCCAAAAATGTGCATATTGGCCCATCGGTTTTTAGGACATATTTTATGCAATTTCAACTCGCATTTTTATGTGAATAAGGAACAAAAATATAGGACCAATGAAATAAAGATGCAACAGACAATTTGATAGCTGTGTTTGTTGCCAGCGAAAGAAAGATCTTTTAAAAATAAATGCGCATGTTTAGAAAAGAATACAGTGTTACATATTATGATGAATATTAACCTCGAGAATTGTTTGCGATTGGATCTTGCCCTTTCGACACTACAAAATGAATTTGGTAGTAATATAAAAACAGAAAATAAAGAAAATACATTATTAAGCAACCTCAGCTTTCAATAATTCAATAAAAAATGGCTCGTATATTTGATTTACTCAACATAAATTTTACGCTAAATCCGAGGCTAATTGGACTGTAAAATAATAGGCTTTATCGCTTTACACGCACCACATTATTATGATTGTGGTCACATGTGATTAGTTGCTAAGTAGTGTCAAATATACAAAGACAGCCCAAAAATCTGCAAACGTAAAGGTGTCAGCTAAGAAAATGTTAAAATGTTGTCGTGAATGAATTGAATTTTCCATTAAAAAATACCAAGCGGATACTAATTAGTGTGGGAGGAACTAGAACCTAAATTTAACAAAAAATCAAATCGCAGTTTCGAATTCCGAACCTTTCAAATTCAATTATAGCGCCATTCATCTGAGCGCCGCTGCCAATCGCTACCGCTATTACGTACTCGATAATTTGATAATAGATTCCATCCGAATACTATAGTAACCGCGTAGGGTAATGCCTACGTGATTACTCTAGTATTCGGATACGAACGTTTTTGTTTTAATTCGATGGTAACTTATACCAGGGGCACTGGATAAAAGCTGAAATATTGCCAGAACATAACTTTAAATTAAGAACCATAATAAGTTTAAAGAATGCCAAGAAGCAGGTGGTCCATTTAATAAAAATGATAACACCTTCTTCTTCTTCTTCTTCTTCTTCTTCTCAGCCGTTCTCAACCATTTTGGTGTAGGCCTCCTTCAAATTACACCATCTAGCTCGATCTTGCGCTACGTCCATCCAATTTATCCCTGCAGTTCTCTGCAATTCTCTTGACATCATCAACTTTTTTTTTCATCAACTAGATAACACCTAGCTACAGTTATATTGAAGCCCATGCCCTGTAGTGCTAATCCTTTTTTGTCGCTGATGGGAAGCTCTACCAGCACTTCCTGAGCAGAAACAAGGGGGTGTGTCGGTCCTTACTGCTTACTGTTGACGTCAAAAGATGGCCCGAGACACTGCGACCGTTTATTGGAAGGCAGCCTGACCTGCTCCCTTTTTATGAACTATCAGATCACGAATTCGATTGAAAAGTCATAGTTTCCAATCGGATCCAATAACCATAACGTGAGAGGCATAGAGTTTCCAATGTACAAATCTTTTTCGACAGGTACGGATCGGACCCGTTTCATAGGAAGGCTGTAAATAGGCCACCACAATACAACTGTGTTGTTTAATGTCAACGTACCAATGCACTGACATACTGACTGGACTGTGCAAGTCGAGCACGATCCCCAACTACGCCCGGAGCCCAAGAGTCGTACTCAGAATCTCATCTAAAATAACCCTACAAATTGTCAAATTAAAATTTTGAACATTTAGTTAACACAGTCGATAGTGCTAAAAGGTAGCCAACCTTGTCCAGTTATAATAGAGCAGTTTTTACATTGCATCTATTATATTTAACGTTCTGTCCACTGTACCAATACTCAGGTATTATAGGTCTGATTGTGACTTGGATATTGTGAAGGCTCGGTGACCGTTACAAATCCCGAGCTACGTTCATAATGGTTACCGTTTGGTTTGTGGTTTATGATGTGAGAGGAAGGCGTAGTGAGATTTTTTATATATAACAATTTGTGATACCTATCTTAAATTCAATCTTCGTAGGTCTACACGGCGGCTCTCTACGTTCGCTGTGTCAACACGTTTCGACCCACAAAACAGTTATAGATAATAGATATTCTTTTCGGGCGGGGTAATAATGGTCAAATGTATCTTATTATAGGCCACCAAACGGGGTTGTCTGATGATAAGTGACCACCACCGCCCGGGATCAGGTGCAAGCTTGGAGTTCCAGGTCAAGGTTTTGTCAGCCTTAAAGAAAAAATGGCACATTTCTAATAGGATTTTAAGTAAAAACCGATTCCACAATGTTGTGCGAGGGAAATTTTGATTCGTGGTGGGCTGTACCGTGTTGAACTCATGATAAATGCGGTAAGAAATTCGGAGAAAAGCCTACCTCTACGCAACATCCGCTAATGGGTCAAGCTGTTGAGAAAGCCTCTGTAATTCGATTCCCGTTGGGGCAGAAATTTTCTGCTCTGTTTGGTTGGTGGTAGGGCTTTTTTAAGTCCTCCTGGCTAGCTACCACCATCTTACCTAAGTCTGCCGCCATAACAATAATGTTAACGGCATTGTTGTGTTCCGGCAGTTAGAGGTAAGATAGTCAGTTTCTCTGTTGTTGAGGAATCCAGTCAAGATTTTTTAAAAATCTTAACGTTCCCCGTTAAGTTTTAAAAAAAGCAACTAATTGTCAACGATTCGAGCCGCTCGTCGCTGCAAGTGGTCAAAGAGAAGAAGCTGGTACCAGCATTGAGACGTATAGGCTGGTAGTAAAACTGCAAAATATTAATTTCGCTGGTCTCTCATAACTTGATATAGCAGGTGTAAGTTGACATTATTTGACAAAAGACCGAAGACATATTAAATTTTGCAATCCCTTCGTTTTGAATTGGAATCGTCTGAATGCTGATAATGCTAGGTCAAGTCAAGTACCAAAGCCCGTCTCCATAGTACCTATGAGCGGAAAGAAGCATACGCTCATACTGGCACATACTTATTACTTCCCAATCACACACACACACAGGCCTTTCTACATAGGAGGAACAGATGAGGAGTTTGAGACGTAACACACCACCACGCTGGCCCAAGTTGGGTTGGTGGGTTGCAGTAAGAACCGGGACTAAACGGGTTAGCGTACCATCCAAAGCACGGAGGAAATCTGGATCATAAAGTTTGATTGACTCATCTCGGTATCAACCATACAGAAAGTTGTTCAAACCTTTACGTCATTAAGCTACTCGCTAAATATAGTACGTGTAATTTATCGTCCCAGGTGATGTGTTGTACGTTTTAGTACACTTAATACTACTAGGCGCAACCTACTTTTAGGACTCGTCCCATTAGCTGTCAGATTTTCAAGAAGTGCTGAGATCGTCTGACCGTTACGGCAATCACTCACCAATCTCACCGTCAGGCAGGCCACTTGTTTTTCCCTTTGTCGTAAACAAAGAATAAACAGGCCGCCTTCTCAAGTCCACCATAAGACTCTTACACACGAGCGTCTCCGGTGGACTTTTTCCTGTAATAAATCCTCTCGATTCGCACTGCGTTTGACACAAAATACTCAAGGCTTTTACGCGCCTTCATGTTTGTACTTATCAACGTTTGGTTCTCGTTTTTGAAATCAGGTCAATGGGTACTCATGCACGCAAGAGTTGTGGGAAAACCGATATGAGAGGAACTTTACCTTTTAATATTTTGTTCCGCTTAAGCCCAAAGCCTAAGCTGGATCGGATCCAAATGAAAACTAATAATTAAGTTGGTTTGTGTTTTACTCATAAATTCTATGTAGGGTCCGCTAAATCTATTAAGCTAGGTATAGTACGGGTCTTTCGCTTATTATTAATTTCTTTATCTTATTAGAAAACCCACAGCTGAAAATACAAAATAGAACAGTCTGTTTGACAGACATAATAAAGGGTCTCCACTTACAAACATAGGTAATTTAAATCACATACTCCTTTTCAGAGTTAACTTTTTATTTTACTTACCGTAAATTGGACGCATTACTATCCACATTTTAAGTCAACGCGCAATACCAAAACTATATCCTAATGGCCACCTTATAACTGAAAAGCAACTTCTTCTAGGCATCAACGTTTAACGATATGGCGTATTGAAAGCCAGCTCAATTACTTAGATGCCTAGGTGGATCGTCTTCTTTTGAGTTTTGATGAGATTGATAGGTTCAAGGTTATTATAATAAAATCTTACTGACTATGTAACCGTCTCGCAATCACGGATCCGCCTAAAGGCAAGAAACTGTTTTATTAAACTTAGGACCAACTCACAAGAATGAGAGAGATTCATGTAGATGAAATCAGCAATCAATTAACTAGACATATCGTGTTTGCACCTTTATACCAACATAATGACTGTCGTGTCTCAACCATCACCAAAATTCTATAGAACTGTGTAATTACAATGGCACTATGAGTTGCTGTGCTATTCAGTGAAACTCGCTCCGAAATTCACAAGTCACTACAATTTCATCTGTGAAATACCAGGATTTCCCAAACATTTTGACCGTGGAAACCCGTTCGCCGTTTAAACCGAATTGACTTGCGAAGCAAGGTAATAGTTATGTATGCTACATAGGAGTACAGCTGAAGTGAATTTATTATTAATAAAGCACCTAGAAATAGGTGCTATTTTTGTTTCATTATTTCTTATCCTGAAAGGAAAACTTATTCTTTTGGTGTACCCAAAGGAGAACCTAAGATAATTTTAGAACCATACCATTAAAATGTCCTTATTAACGTGTGAACTATTGATGCTACAATATTTTGTATAATATCCTATTTTATATCCTCAGCAAAAGTAATCTTATTTGCAAATTAATTCATTAAATTTTCAAGATGTCACTTGGAATGAAAATGTAGGTACCTACACCAACATAAACCAATAACAATATCCGTTCCTAAAGATTCCTACGGTAAAATCACTTTGTGGAAATAATATGCAACAATAATTGACATTTCCTTTTCTACGTTATATCCTGCCACTCAATCTTCATTAAAATCTGTCCCGTAATTTAGACGAGGAAATCTAACAAATGAACAGAAGACTGACAGGCTTGAAAGCTCTCCTCTAATACTTTGCCCTCCCATCATGCCTACTTAAAGTAATCGGAACAAATTAAAGATTTTTAGAAGTTTTGAATTCTAAATGAATACCTGTGCATTTCGTAGGCATTCAATTGCAACAACGAGAATAAAAATAATAAAGAAATAAGCAAACGTAAACCCCCTTATTATAAAAGGTGGACTAAAGTTAGTCCTGGTCTAAAACAGATGCTGTCACTTTTATTTGTTAAAAGAAAGACAGTGACGGCATCAGTTTTAGACCAGTACTAACTTTAGTCCGCATTTTATAGTAAGAGGGAAAGTGTTTAATTATTAAAAATCAAGCAATGCAAATAATTTAGATAGATATCTTAGATGCAAATAAAGAAATATGTCGTATGAAAATGTGTGCGACAAAACAAGAAAATATAATGCAACAACCTAGGTCTTGAATAAAAATCAAGATTAAAATTACGGTTTTTATTCGACTGCGACTAATAAAACGAGACCAACAGTAGTAAAAGTTCACGAACTCCGATAAGGGTACGATAAAATTTATCTCAGACGATGCGATGTCTCGTTGTCGCATTTCTTGCAATATAGCGTTAATAAACTGTGGTCATTTTAAGGATTCCTGACGAATAATCGGAATTTTTTTTTTAGAATTAGTCCTTCTTTTCCTACAAAATTTAAACAAAAATTAAAACCGACTCCAAAAACTCGGTTTAAATTTTTTCCAATCATCCTAGGGGATGAGTACCTACTAAAATTTAATTATTTTATCCTTTTCAGTTTTTTGGAGTCGGTTTTAATTTTAGTTTAATTTTTTTTTCGCAATTTTTAGTGATAACTTTTGAAGGTCAAAGCTAGATGGGTGACCGTGAGCTTATATTGTTTTCTACTATCGTATCACAATATAATATCCGCAACTTCGCATACGTAGACGACTTAATTTTTCAAGTTGTTTTGATTCAAAACCAAACTACCCAATAGATTTTCAAAAAAAATTGGGACCAAATTTTTATGGGACCAATTGGGAACTATTTCGCATCAAACAAAAAAGAATCATCAATATCGGTTCACCCAGTCAAAAGTTCTGAGGTAACAAACATAAAAAAATCAGTCTTCCCGTGGCTATAAAATTATTGTAACGGCGGGTGTAATAATAATGTAACTAACATCTAATAAAACTCGAGTTAAATATGATTAAGTGGTTTTATTTCAAATTCGTTACATATTTACAATTTACATTCAGCTTTTATCTACTAAAACATTGTGTCAGCAGACACAATGATATACATCATTATGTCTACAGACAAAATGGGGCGTACTCTCATCTATGTAGAGTGTGCTAACAGTTGACAATTGCTTCTATCTATCTCTTTCTGCTGGATGAGAGAGAGACCCAAGTTACATAAAGGCATAAGCATGACCTCTTTATCTGTTTCCATCATAAATTTAGCCCCGTTCAGAACTCCCCCGTGTTCCCAATGACTATACTCTCCCCTTACTTTGGTCTTGCTTTAAAACTGCTATTGTTGGCTAATCCATAAAGCATTTTACAAAAACAAAAAAAAAATTAATAGAGTTTATCGACCTAAAAAAATTCAAAGAAGAATCTTCTCATTCCCTTTTCTTGTTTTATAAGCAGACGGAGATGATAATATAAAGCCCTATTTCAGTTTTAATAGCTATACAAATACTATCCTTATTGCTATAAGTAAAACCTACCTCTTATTACAGCTTTTGAATCGGTTTTCTCTTTTTTTCTTATTTCCATACTAAGGAATTATTTTTTATTGTGATTTTCAAATTAATAACATCAGTAAAAATTTACAGAACTAAAAGAATTTTAGAAATATATTGATAAATACCAGACTTACAACCATTTTATGTTGCTTGCTAGACAAGGAAATCCGATATTGACTTTGACGTCACAGTACAAGCTTGATACAATAAGTTGTTTTAGAAAGAGACAAGACTATACTGCAAATACTAATTTAATTATCTCTAGTATAAATATAATTAATTCAGTTTTTATTTAATTCTATAACTTTACCAACGTACTTTTTTAATGTATTAGAACAGTAAATTTTCAAGCATTTCATTTTCATAGGTATTTTATAGTATTATTGTATAAATTACATGCTAAAAAAGCTGATCTCGATGTAGATGAAAAAGATAGCATCCAAATAATTAATACATCATGCTTATAATGTCAACGTACAGAAGACAGCACATCAACTGTAACAGTTGCACTACGTCCACTACGAAAGCCGCCTCTATGACTAACGGAATAAGGCCAAGGTCAAACTGTTTCGCTTGATGTGCTGTCGTCTGTCTGTACTAAGGATCAAAAACGTTTGCATATTTTTTCAGCTGACATCAGTCGATTAACACTTTTGTAAATTTTATTAACAGCACAATTATTTAGCGACCCTTTGCAATTCCCTGGGCTTGGCCAACCACGGCCACTGCAGGGCCGGCTTTGATGATGCTATTTCGAATACGTTTGCCAGCACGCTCCTGTAATAACAAAATAGCAATGTAGCCGTATTGCCGTTAATTAGTTGTTGCTATTCAAACCAGCAAGGAGTCACTCACTCCTTGGCAATTTGAATAGCAACAACAATGAAGTGAGTAACGTTACGTCGGTGGGCGTGCAAGAACGCGTTAGAGCAGTTTTCAAGACCGCGTATTTACAAAAGTCGCAAAATTGAAGCGGGTTGTAGAGCTGATTCGCATATAGGTACAAGATTCCTATCAAACAACGCTTTAGAAAGTTTAAACAAGTTCAGCCAAGCAATGGGTAGAAATATCCAAGATATCAACTTTTTTCGTGAAAGGAGGAGCATGAGGAGTTTGGGCCATAACACCACAACGCTGGCCCAATGCGGGTTCGTGGGTTAAAGCGGTTGCAGTAACAACCGGGACCAACGGCTTAGCGTGCCTTCTGATGCACGGAGGAGCTCGAAGATTAGAAATTTTAGTTAACCCATCCCGGGATCGACCATGACGAAATTTGCTTTGATACACGCCAACTGATCTTGCGAGGTCTTGCACGCTCACCGACGGAGACGACAGTTTTGAGATTTCCATTTTTAATTTGGCACCTATTTTTATGGTTAAAAAATTTAAAATTCTTAAATCTAGTTTTATCTTTGTTGCCTGCTAAGGCAACTTGGTGTTAATTGTTCGTGGCCTTGTTAAGAAATCACAATGGTTCAAATCTATGGTCATGAATAATACCTATAATTGCTTTAAGTAATTTATTGCTTTGTCGATGGTAAAGCAAAAAAAAATACTTAGGTACTTGTTCATATTGTGATTAAAAATAGTTACTTAAATGTAAGATCTATGATAATTTTTTTTTTTTTTTTTTTATTTATTCAAAACATTACAATATTACACATTTATAACATAGCTGCGGCTCACAAACCATGATGGTTTATCTGTCCGCAACGACTCGCTCTATTAAATAGTCTTTCAGTGCATTTTTAAAATTACATTTTCCCTCTGCATATAAGTTTTGAATGCCGGCAGGCAATTCATTTATATAGCTAGGTATTATATAACTCGGACTTCGTGTGCCGTATACATTGTTCGTTTTAGGTAGAATAAATTTCTTATTTCCTATATTTCGCAGGTTGTGCGGCCTGATATAGGTATTTAAGTTATTTACATAGTTAAGTTCAGTTAGAATAGTAAATTTAATTTTGTCATAAATATTCATGATTTTACAATGTCTAAATAAACCGATTTCACTATTTTTATACTTTAATTTTATATATTTTGGGACAATAGTTTTTAGTATTCTTAGTTGTAAGTTATAGATATCTTCCAAGTAGGTTTTGTATGTCAAACCATAGCTACTTAGGCCATATCCAATAACAGAGTCAGCTAGGGCCATGTACATTAGCCTGAGAGTGTTGTATGGAAGCTTGTATTTCAGTATTGTAAATCTGCTTAAAATAGATCTTAGTTTTGAGCAGACATGATCCTTGTGTGGTCCCCAGCTGAGTCTGCTATCTATGATAAGGCCAACATACATATGTCTATCTACCATTTCTAGGGCTTGACATGAGCATCTATACATAAGTGAGTGTAAGCACTGGTGATTATGAGCAATGATGGTTGGTGTGAATGGTGCTTTGTTATGAGACGAGTGAATATGAATAGTTTTTGTTTTTTGAGCGTTCACTACCAAACCTACATCATGGGCCCATTTACATAATTGGTTGAAATTCTCTTGCATATCGCTTTGAGCCTGTATTAAGTTCTTGTGAGCTACCAATAGGCAAGTGTCATCGGCAAACTGAAAAACCGAACCATTCTCAATGGCATTGCACATATCATTGACATATAGGAGGTACTCAATCGGCCCAATTATTGAACCTTGAGCCGTACCTTGTTGAGTTGGTATCAAATCACTATATTCATTTGATATTTTTACTGTGATAAACCGGTTCGTGTGATAATTTTTTAACAAATTCAAGAATGGACCCTGTATTCCAGCTCGCCACAATCTGTCATATAAGATGTCATATTGCAACATATCAAATGCCTTGCTAAAATCAATAAATGTCACAAGTACGTGCATTTTTTTGTCTAAGTACTCATTAACTTGATCTGTGAAGGAGCGCAAAAGCTGCGTAGTGCTTTTATTTTTTTGGAAACCATATTGTTTTGAATTAATAATTTTGTTGCTTGATATATATTTACTAATTTGATTACATAAAAATCTTTCTATTATTTTATCTACACAAGACAAGATTGTGATAGGACGGTAGTTGTTGTAGTCTTCATGTTTTCCTTTTTTGTATATCGGTCGTATTACTCCTATCTTTAACACGTCAGGGTAGATTGATGTGACTAAGCATCGATTTATTAAGTGTGTAATTAAGGGTACTAGCAGGTCAGAGGCGTATTTGATGTCCTTAATGCGTACGGCATCATAGCCCGGGCTCTTTTTATCACTCATCTGTTTAATAATAAGCTCAATTTCTTGAGAGTGCGCTTGCCTCACTCGAATCGACCTATCAGGCTCTCAGGATTATCATCATTTATTTTATTTGTGTACCTTACAAGTTCTCTACGCCAATGGATATACAAGTATCACTAACTAATCTCATAGGTAGGTACAGAAGACAGCACATCAAGTGTAACAGTTGCACTACGAAAGCCGCCTCTACTGCGAACGGAATAAGGCCGGTCTCAAGGTCAAACTGTTATGCTTGATGCGCTGTCGACTGTACATACAGGTATTTATTGTAGGAGTTCTTTACTTTCTATCGCTTCTGGTAACAGACTGGCGCCAAAATATATCGCCTAATGTATATTAGAACTGTTCCGTTTAGAAATCGATTGGAGAGTTTGTTAGGCAGGTTTTTTATTATTCTTAACAGGGATGCTCTTATTGGCCTACATCTCACCTGAAGGACCTGAAGGTCAGTGATGATAATGCAGAAGATAGAAGTAAGCCATATTTGGATTCCTCAAGCACAGAGCAACTAGCTATCTTACCTCAAACTGCTGGAACATGGATGATAGTAGCTATAGCCACAAGGACTTAAAAAAGCTCTCGTCATCATCAGATTATATTCGTTACACTGTTGGGCATAGGCCTTCCTATATGCGAGAAACACATGGGAAGTTTGGGCCATAGCACCACAACGCTTTCCCAATGCGGGTTGGTCGGTTAAAGCGGTTGCAGTAACAACCGAGACCAACGGCTTAACGTGCCTTCCAAAGCACGGAGGAGCACGAAGATTAGAAATTTTGGTTAACCCATCCCGGGATCGACCATGACAAAATTTGCTTTGTTTCTGTAATCGAAACCAGAGCGCGCAAACCACTACCCCACTGAGCTCTTCCACCAACCGAACCAAACATAAAATTCCTGCCCACACGGAATTATACCCCGTACCTCTAGATCTTAGGTACATTGTCTCCGCTACTGGACTCCAGAGGCGGAAGGTTAAGGTTTAGTTAAAGTTGAAGTTAACCTTCCGTCAGTATTGTTTTGCTAAAGTTTAATTTATTGCCATAATATTACCACGTCTATAGGTCAGATATCTGTATAAAAACAATCGTTTTTGGCAACTCTACGCCTAATGCAGCCGGTGCAGATAAACAGAGTTACAATGACAATGACAAAAAAATACTTACAATTTTCTTCCAACCCTTCCAACGAGGATCTGGAGCACTAGCCACCATGGACAAAGCCAGGATGCAAGTGAAGAAGAGGAATAAAATCTTTGCAAAATCCATTGTGTCTGCGAAACTGCAATGCGCGCAAAGAACTATTTCAGCCACAACAATGATACCAATTGTCGCATAAATTTCTTTTTTATACTGCCGCGATAATATTTGTTACAGCTACTTCAGTTAATTTTTAAGCTGAACCTATCTCTTTGCATTAAAAGATAAGATTCAATTTGAAGCGGTGTGCTGAGTAAATTCTAGGTTAACTCAGTTCAGGTAAGTATTTGTTTTAGTCAGAAACGGTGTGATTCCCTACAATTATCTTAATTGCCTCATTGTTTAATTTGTGATAGCTTGAATGATCCTTTTAATCTTTTGATCATGATGTTTAATGATAGAGCATTGCGATTCTTTGTCTTACAAATGAGTGTCAAGTTTATCAAGTAGATAAACAAACCACAGATGAGACTGAGGTAGTTAATTGCGCTACCATCCGAAGCAGCACAATTGGTGAAGCTCCTTTCTGAATAGTATCCTTATGACGTCACTTGGTGCGAGGTGTCATAAACTACGATCCTACACAATTGGTCTTTCACCAGTTGCTTGGTTGGTATTGGTGATACAGACTATTCCGCAGACAACAATTAATAACCAATTATGTCTGTAATTTGTGGCTTGACAGGTTTAAATTTTTGAAATGTGAAAATTTATTACAATCCTATTACGGCATTAGTCAAAATGCCTATTACGCAGGATTTCTTTATTTTCGTCACTCGGGATGGAAAATGTCCCGTGCGCTGCTCGAATACATAAAGATTCAAGATTATCATTCATGACAAAGACTGAGTCGGATAATGATGACGTCATTACGAAGGCTTAAGCTTCTGAACTCAGTAGGCAGTCGGTGCGAATAATGGATTAGAAGTCAACATTGCAAAGGCGATTTGTCAGATTAATGAGACAAGGTTTTGAAATGCTGATACTGTGTTTTACTATCGCTTTGTACGGGTGGGTAAATTGATGACAGTTGACAGCTGTTGTTATCATCATCGTCACCAAAATATCATGTCCACTGATGCCTATGATGTCCACTGCGACCAAGTAGAGTAAATAGAATTGTTATAGAATTATTTGGTGTTATTTAGGTGCATGATATAGGTATTATTATAAATGTCATACTTAGTGGTTCTGCAGGGGCGAACCTCTGTAGCATATAGTTTGCATGGAGGTTTACGAGCGAACTAGAGATAAAGACATTTTAAAAATTGTGCTAGTATTTAATTGACTTTGTATAATTTTTAAAGTTTGTTATAACCGAAGCGGTTCTGCCAAGGAGCTTATATAAAACGTCTTATTTTGTCGATCGTTAGAATTTGATTTTAAAATCAACATATAGAATTCCTGCAAACAAATTTAGAAAAGAAAATAGAACTCGATAAAATGGTTTTTGTTGCTACGAAACGTTTTATTTTGTAGATCGATAGATCCAAGCACGGCTGGAGTGAATGAAATGCAAAAGCTTTGTTTCTTTTTTTATTTCGGAAATAAATAAATTAAAAGTACTTAAAGTTATGTCTATCTTAATGAGGTATACTTATTCAAATATCTATGGCATGGGTTTGTTGCTCGGTGGCCGCACTATTGCTATGATTCATGTTTGGCTTGACTTAAAGGCGAATGTGCTTTAACCCTTCAAGATGGCGGCAGCTTGCCCAACGACTTCGACGGCTGGTGCCGCTTTAATGATGCCATCTCTTATGTTTTGTCCCATGTGCTCCTGAAATGAAAACAAAAAAAAAATATTAAAGCGCTATCTTGTGAATTTTCTTCCAGCCCAGACAGAGAGGGATACTGATATGTGTTCTCCGCGTGAGGAAAAAGACAATAATAGCAACGGAAACGTTTTTTTATTTATTTTAAAAATAAGTATCTATTGCATAGCAATACCGGTGTATCCGTGTAGCCTCGCAATGCCTTCCTTTCAAGGTTAGAGAGAATATGTCTTGACGTTACCTTCGCTATCGTGAGCAGAACTGCCATGTTATTTTGTAACAAAACTTGCATCTCACTTTACAAGTCAGTTCGATTAAGCGAGGTTTAGATTAGCAACTACTTGCTGCAAGTTTTAAGTGGGCGCTATATGCATGAGCGAGTGGAAAATAATTACCTCTCACTCTTACGTATAGCTCTGTCTCGAAACTTGCAGCAAGAACTTACTAGTCTTATTTGCTTTATTTAACAGTTAAATTCGTAGTGACTTCCGATGGGAGATGCGACTTTCTTTACAGAATAGCAAAGTTGGTCACAGATTAGTAGTATATGTATCTACGTACTGGTCGCACATATGTGTGAGAGACTATGCGAAGATTTGAGCGTTCGCAACACTACAAGGTAGTGTTATTGAGTTGCTATGTTCTGTAATTGAGGGTGTTCTCTAATTATGGTTTGTATATACAAATTTCCAACCCGCATTGGGCCAGCATGGTGGTGTTATGGGCCAAACCCCTCATGTGTCCAGCAGTGGGCCGTATATACATATAGACTCGTGATGATGATTCAAATTCAAGTTCTTAAAAACGCTATTCAACTTAAGTTCAATAATTAAGTTGAATAGCGTAACTTAATTTAAAGCAAACTTAATTTCAATAATTGCAGAAGATGATTTTTAACCGAATATGAGTACGGAAATGATTATTTTTGTGGTAATTCTGATATAATTAAAGTAAAAAAAACTTACGATTTTTTTGAAAATCCGCCATTTTGGAGAAGCTGACACTGTTGATGTGGCCAGAAACAAAGCGAAGACGAAAAAGAAAATCTTGCAGAAATTCATTTTGTAAAAATTAAATGTTTGTTGAATTTGTTAATGCACAATTAAATTAAATATGTGTTTCGAATTCAATCTCTTTTCAGCGAATGCTACTGTATGAGAAGTTGTTAGCTTTAAATACTAATTTTACATACTAATACAAGTTTCCTGTTTACACTTATAATTTTAATCAATCTAAAATGAAACCTTATTGCTTCGTAATTATGATCTATAGCTTCCAAACGTATTTCTACTATAAATAAGTAATAATTTCATGATAGCGGGATTCACACTAAAAAGGGATGCCCCGCTATTTTGTTTATTATTATTATGTCTGGGGTCAAACGTTGGGAGATAAACATGCGTCAAGTAGTAAATAAAATATATACGTCATCTAGTTGCGAGACAACAGTTTTAAAGATCTTAAAACTATTATGGTAGGTACAGCATATTCTACCTGCATGCAGGCGTGCGAAATTTTATTTGAAGCTCTCGTTGGCGTGATTTGGTCGTTTTGGTTTCGATAACGATTTAAAAAATTTTTTTTTCTTCTTTTGATACTGACATTATTAATATGCTTAATAATATTGGCATTTTTTGGATTTTAATCGTTATTAATTTAGGATGATTTATGTAAAATTTGTATGCCTGTAGGGCGAAACATAGTGATACTAGCCATTAACATTTAAAAACTTTTTGTACCTATGTTATGACAAATAAATGATTATGATTATGAAAATCAAATTAACTTTCGCCCTGGTCGATCCCGGGATGGGTCAAGCAAAATGTGTAATCTAGAGCTACTGCTTGTCCCGGTTGCTACTGCAACCGCTTTGGGCAGCGTGGTGGTGTTAATGGCCCAAACTCCTCATGTGTGTCTCGCACGTAGGAAGGTCTGTTCCCAGCAATTGGACGTAAGTATACCTAGTCTTGCCATAAATACGGAAACAAAGAAAAAAAATTCTCTATTGCAAATAACATTTATTACTTTACAGTGTGTTAGTTTAATACATAAATATAAAACAATTTAAAATATAAAAAGCTTATTCAAAGTGGTCTCCATTGGCTGCAATACAGCCCTTTAAACGTTGAGGCCAGTTATCAATAGAAGCACGCACTCTTTCCATGGGAAAATTCTTCACTGCCAATCGTACGGATTGTTTTAGGGACTCCAAATTATCATGGTGTTTAGAGCAAGCCGTACTCTCTAAAACTGACCATAAATCAATAATCCAGCGGATTAAGATCGGGACAAGACGACGGCCAGTCTTCAGCTCTGATGAAGTCTGAAACGTTCGTTTCCAACCAAGACTGCGTAGACCGAGCTTTATGGCCCGGCGCCGAGTCTTGCTGGAAGGACCATTCTTGGTTATTGAACATGTTATTGTTAAGGGGCTTCACTACCTTCTCAAGAATGGTATCTTGATACACTTGTGCCGATGTTTTGCTACCTTTTTCACAAAAGTATGGCCTGGTCACTCCTTCATAGCTAATACCCCACCTAACCATTACTGAAGTCGGATAAGTAGTGCCCACGTTGCACTCTGTAGACTAATTGGGAAGCTTCCTTAGAGCTTTGAGCATAAATAGGTCATGTTGTTTGTTAAAAAGTTGCTCAATTGTAAAAAAAATCTCATTAATAAACAACAATTTTCTGTGACATCCCTTTGCGTACCACTTCAGTAGTTGTTTCGTTTTTGCCACATATATTCTTTTTTAAATTATCAGTTAAGAAATGACCAGTACGTCTTTTATAGGCTGCAAGTCCTAAGTCATCTTTTAAAATACGCGACATAGTTCTAGGTGCTATCTTCACCTCCCGAGATAAAATCTTTTGCTTTCGGACAGGATTTCTTCGAATTCTTTCCCTTACTGCTTTGATCACCTTTTTCGTACGAACACTACGTCGACGGCCAGATCTTTTTCTGTCACAAACAGAGGAGGTCTCATTGTACCTATTAATAGCCCGGTACAGAAACATTTTACTAATACCAAGCGTATGGAGAGTTTTAAAAATTGCATATGGCTCCATACCTACTTTGTGTAATGCAATCACAGCGATTCGGTTCTCTTTATCACCCCACTCCATTTTAATATCGCAAAATATTGTACAATGTATTGGCGCCAAAATGAGAAAACACAATGAACAATCATATAAAAATGACAGATTCCAAATTCAAATGTAATATTTTGTTTATTTTTAATTATAACAGTATTTATGACCAGACTAAGTATAGGTTGGTGATGATGATGAGGATTAATTCATTAAAAGTCTCGACGTCAACACAGGATTATTAGTTCTAATGATATTGAAGGTAGCAAGGAAACTAAAAAGTTACCTATTTTGTTTCTGGCATTCATGTAGTACCTGATACCTCCTAACAGGCATTATACATGTACGCCAGACACTGTTCACGAGCAAAAATATACATACGGGTACCCACTTTTGATAAATTTAAGCACCCTTATGTATCCTGTTTCCCATAAAAATAAAGCAAACTTAAAAGAAATGGAATATTCTTAATTTTGATTTAAACATTATTATAAATGTTTGAAATACTCGTTTCGGATGTTGAAATAGAACATTTCGACATTATAGGGTGGACGTTAGCTCATAAACGCAAATATAGATAGACTAGAAGATTTTCACAGGCATATCCCAAGTCCTGGGTGGCTCAGTTGGTTAGAACAGTCGCCCGGATTGCGAAAGGTCACAGGTTCGATTCACGCCTCAGGACGTGAAATTTTTCTAGTTTTATGTTTTATTTAAATTGGAATATTATTGAAGTTATACTGTTTAGAAAATTTATAAAATTGGTCAATTTTTTTCCAAAATTTATCAAAAATGTTGATGGTATTAGATTGCTCACATCAATTAAATCAACTACTATTAAGACCACTTTGAATAAAAACATACATAATTCATAATTATAATAATTGATTTTGTCAATATGCCCATACCCATACATTTTATTGTAATGAAGGAACATGTGACGACACCTATGAAGTGTTTTTGGACGATACGCCGCTCGCTACACATCAAACATACCACTGTATCTCGGAAACACAGATCTCAAACATACTATTTCTTCTGCAATATTTCTTCATGAGTTATAAACGTCCTATTTATGAAATAAGAAAAAGTTCTTAACTACCCTATTGCCACGAACTGTCAACAGTGATGGTTGCTTTTCCGACCGTAGCTTGGGTATAGTGTATAGTCGCACATTAATTTTGTCTTTTCTAAAAAGCTCGAGAGATGGCGCTATACGTTTCTACATCGCGCTACCGCTGCTTACACTTAATAATATAAGACGAGATTATTATAATTTCTAAATTAAAAGCTAATTCGTCGGGTCGAATTCAAAATGACAATTATTATTTTTGAAAGACGGCGTTGTTTCTTTAATACGTTGTCCATTTTTATTATTTCATGATTCACTTATGAGACTTGTAGGTCCGCCGTAAATTGGGATCTAGATCCGGGATCCGTATCCGTCGGACCTATATGGGTCCGGAGGTCTTACCAAACGGCCGTGAAATGCGGGCGAACTCAGATCATCGGATGGAATGCGGATTGAGTATGAGGATGGAACGGAATACTAATCCTAAGAACGCGATGCAGTTCCCTACCGCGCCTCGCATCCACCGCGCCGTCACTACCGAACTCCCGACCCGTAATCCACGCGTGCGTGATTCAGTTCCTTATCGCGTACCTACTATAACGTAACTCCGGGGATTGGTATCCAACTGGCTGTGGGATATACATCCATCACTAATGCGTGTGATACAGGTCCGCTGATCCGTATCCATCCGGACCTACACATCTCTAATTCACGAATTAATTAATGATTGTTTTTTATCTCTCATATTTCATATCTATATTGAGATTGACATGCATTATATTATTAACAGACATATTTCCATACATACCTGTTATGCTTGTTAAGTACTGTTACATGAAATGAATTACATGAAAATAAAAGGACACAGTAACTGTTAAAAATAACAGCCTGTTATTATTTTCATTTTTTTTTTGGTTATTCACCCTATAAAGGGAACTAATGCCATGTCTTCAGTATTTCTTAATTTTTACTTTTATTTGGAATCCTGGTGTTACACATTTCAATGTATCTAATGTATGAGTATTTGACGCGAAATATATGATGACAGTCTAGTCTCCTTATGATGTTACTTGATGAGGTGGATAACCACAAAAAAGTTCTCATCGTCTTTCACATACCATAATCACTTTTATTCTAATAATCTTTTAGTTGCTTGACAACACAAACACTTGGTAAACCACTTTACACTTGGTATATAAAACACTACTCATAATACAAAGTTCGCTCCTTGACTGACACCACAAAATTCCGCCAAACACTTTTTCTTTTTTTTTCATTCTCCCTGTAGTAGGAAGGCAAAGGGAACAAATGCCCATACAGCCATGTCTTCAGTATTTCTTTATTCTTCATTTATTGCATTGAAATGCTGGTGTTACACATTTCAATGCATCCTAGGAGTATTTGACGTGAAATATATGATGACAGTCTCTATATGATGCTACTTGATGAGATGGATAACCACAAAAATATTCTCATCGTATTTCACACCATGATCACTTTTATTTGTACGTCAACACAAACACTTGTTTTATAAAACTACACCACTTTTAAAACACTAAGTTCGCTCCGACACAATTTTTAATTAGGGTAATAGAAATCTTGACTTGAATTAAAAAAAGGAGTGTTTGGCGGGATTTTGTAGTGTCACAAAATCCCGCCAAACACTCCTTTTTTAATATTTTATACCTACCACTTATCAGTTACTGAGAAATCAATAGTTCACGCGCTATACTTAGATAGATGTCATTTTTCGCTCGCCAATAAGTCATAATTAATTATCTTTATCCTTATATCGGCGAAAACATAATTCACGAGGTATGAACAATAAAAACTAGAAGATGGCTCTGTAGGGCCTAAATTCCTTTGCCTTTCCCCAACAACAAAAAAAATATATTTTTTGCCGCCGTTTAATGACGACGGACAAGATATTTTTTTCAATAAATGCAAAACTGTGCCTGAGCAAACATGCTGTGTTGATGTTGTACAATTGAACACCCAACACAACTCGCGAGGGAGGTGGACGTGTTTATGAGTATTCGGTATAATTTTGGATCAATAAAATGTCTTTGCACTGTCAAGCTTGCAATGTAAAAGTGTCTAACGAAGTAATTATGCAGTGTTCGAATGGTGAATGTGAAAAAGTGTACAATATACAATGTCTTGGATAAAAAAAAGATAAGTTCGAGGCATTCACTGCGGACTATAAACAGCAATGGAGGTGTCTGGAGTATGTTTGTTCAAAACTCAAACGAATCGACTCGAACACGCCGGTCCGAGGTACGCTTGAAAGTAGAATTGCGTTCCCAAGTTCTAATAATGTCAACACTATGCGCGGCAGTCGCAGCAGGCAGATTTAGGTACCTCCAAAAGAATTGGAAAGCACTTTGTAGATCGAGTTTAGAGAATTTCGCAGGGAAGTCATGAATATAATTGGATATTGAATATAATTACAACAACTGTGTCACTCAAACAAATAGGAACTATACAAGTATTAATGACGATTTTTTCAACAATACCTGGAAAACTGTGCCTAAGCAAACATCGTGTGTTGATGTACTATTTGATGTTAAAGACGTTGAGACGTCATGGAGACTGTCATCATACATTTCGCGCCAAACTCATAGAGGATACAATCACTATCATAAGATGGATTGAACTGGCAATTCAATGCATTAGTTGCATAAGTAAAAAATACTGAAGATATGGCTGTATGGGCATTAGTTCCCCTTGCCTTCTCTGTAATAGAGAGAACTTAAAAACAACAACAACAAAAAATATTGAGTATGATATTTTGACCAAATGAAGGACTGATTGGCGGGATTTTGTGGTGTCAGTCAAAATTTTTATTACTTAATAATTAATAATTGTGTCCGAGCGAACTTTGTGTTATATAAGATGCAGGCATATACAAGTTAGATTGTGACTGCGGCCTCTCGTAGATAGGTCAAACAAAGAGAAGCATAGGCACCCGGGTGAAAGAACATATAGCTGACGTAAAACACAGGCGCGAAACTAAGTCGGCAGTGTGTGAACACGCTCTTGACGGACCCAACCACTACATCAGATTTCATAAGCCCCAGATCCTCGTGAAATGCTTTAATCGAAACGTCGGGTGTATAATAACGTAACATCTAATTAAACGCGAGTTATATCCGGTAAATTGGTTTTATTTCAAATGTAGGGTAGGGTAGGGTCGCCTGGGTAGGTACCACCGCCTTTCTTATTTCAGCCGTAAAACAGTTCGCTGTGTTTCGGATTGAAGGGAAAGGTAGCCAGTGTATTTACTGGGCATGGACGGCATTTCATCTTAGGCCTCAGGATGACAACGCACCTGCAATATGAAGTGCTTTTCCTTGTTATTGCAGGTGTCTATAGGCGGCGGTAACCGCTTACCACCAGGTGGGCCGTCAGCTTGTTTGTTATCTAATTGTATATAAAAAAAAATGTGTAGTGCTCGCGAAAATGTAAGACAATACAATATTTAACCACCTTAGTAAGAATGAGACAAAAATAATAACAGGCCTCACGGAATAGATAACGTAACCAAACGATGAAGACCTTCGTTCTATAGATAATGTTTGTCCTAAACTACCAATTCTATTAGCTAGGTTCAAACAAATGACGAAAGATTGAGATACATAATATCACAGAACAGATAAAAGAGGTTCTGTGCAAAATATAATACGGGTAACACAGGAATAGTTCAGTTAGGTAATTTTTGTAACAGTGAGACCGTTTGTGACTGTAGAGTCTGGTTTCTTACAGCTATTGCTTGTTCCAAGGATACAATTTAGTAATTATTGTATTAAAATCTTGACTGACTCCATCAAATTCCACCAAAACTCGGTTTGAAGTTGTGTTTAATTTTTTTTAATAATTAATTGACGTGTCACGCAGCGCTTGCTAAGCAGCTGTACACGAAAATAAGATTTAATTTTGAAATAAATTTATTAAGGTAATAAATGAAAATATAAAATAAGTAATTCTTGATAAAGTATATTTTAATTAAAACTACTACTTACAATCTACTTACAAAACCTTATAAGTAATCTTTTTTTAAGTATATTATTTACAAAATTGTTCGGTAAAAATTTACAGAAATTTTGGTATCTCACAAAAAGTGAACAGCTATATGAAATGATGAAATATAATGACAATAGCATTTAAAATCTTTCAGGTAGGTTTAAGCTATTCACTATTGCCGCCATTCAATATTTTTTGCAATTCAGCGATGGTGTCTACCGCAGGTCTCGCTTTGATGATGGCATCTCTCACTCTCTGTCCTGCTCTTTCCTGGAAATAAAAAAAGAGTTGCTTAAGAAACGACATCATATCAATTTATAATTATGATTTTAATAGGGTAGGCAGCGCGTGAGAAGTGCCTAAGTTGCTACTAGTGTCTCTAAAGCTAGCCATTGGGCAGGTACCTAATCGCTTGCCATTAGGCAAGCCTGCTTGCTTGCTGTTTTCGTATAGAATTTCATCTGAAAAGCAGATGCTTAAAAAACGTATAGAGACCCGGCCAGATCTATGTACACAATACCTACGCAGAATAGTTTTTAATTCCAATTTACCTTTAATCTGTCAAGCCGCGATATACCACCGGGGGGCTATGACAATTGAAAAATCAATTGTGTCTGGAATCTCATGCATAACGGGTTAATTGGTTTCTTTCTTGGTACAAAATAATTATATTTGCAGAAAAAACTGCACCACTGCCAATTATTCATACTGGCGCTTATGTTAATTTAGTGACGTATTGTTGACTTCTATTCGCTCGGAAAATTGCCACATTAAATATTAGTGAAATGAATGAATAATACTTTGTATAATTTTCCCGAATTCTGCTGATTTCTCCTGATTTTCAGACAGTGTACTCACATAGGCAGATATGAAACATCTCCTTTATCCAGTTTGGATTTTACTACAATTAAGCTCATGAATTTGTTTCAATTTCGACATTTTGACTAGGAACCTCTAAACATGATTGGATCAGCTTCAATATTCCATTTATTAATTTTATTTTCATCCTAACTAACTTAATTAACTATATGTAATAGTGATAGATTAAAATTAGAAAACTACAGTAGTAAATACAAATTGTATTACTTACAATTTCTTTCAGGAAGTCGTCAGGCCTCGCTGTGGCACTGGACATCGCCATCGCGAAAGCGAAGAAGAAGAAGAAAATCTTGGAGAATTTCATTTCTGTTATTATTTTGACGTCTTCAACGTTCGACGGCAGTGTCGCAATTGATACTGCGAAAACTAAGAATGAGCTTTTATTTGCAAGAATAAACAAAATTTAACTTACAGCTGTTACCAAATATACTGGTACATTCTAAGCCTTCTGGCTTACAAGTTAAGAGCTACATTCGTTTTGTAGTCGCTATTTATTTAGTTGTAAAGCTCATGTGCATAATTATAAAGAACCCATAGGGTCTCCCCCGAGTAAATTTCTATTGCTTTTTATATTAGTTTCTAGGTATCGAGGTTTTAATGTTTTCCTTGAAGATATTGTTTTTATTTTTGACATTAAAGGTCATATCTCCATCCCAACATAACGGTACTTTTCATTCATTTGACATGCCACAAAAACCAGTCCCGAAAATGTTTCCGAAAAGTATTTCACCTACTAATAGTTCCAATATATTTATTTTACTTTTATAATTTTTATCTATTACCTAGTTGATGAAATGTTTTTCGGAAACATGTTCGGGACTCTACCCATGTTAACATAGTCATATAAATGTATGATTCGATGTTTATGCCTAATTAACTATTCGTAATTCTGCACAATATTCAATTCAATTCTTCATTGCATTATAATATTGTTATAATAATTAGATTGTATCAGATTGCATCACATATTTTGACTGTCGCACAACATGCAATTTTGCGGTTATTAATTCATAATCTAATTATTATTAAACCTACTTATAATTAATCACACTATAAAAGGTCGAACATTCAATAAATATTAAATTTTAAACAATTAAAATAATTTCAATTTGGTTAAAGTTTATGTCAACAAGGCAACGAAAGAGGTCAATTATGTTAAGTCATTGAAAAACTCTGCAACTGTGTAATGAGACTAATAAGTTTTTTAACTAGAAGGCCATGTAAGCGACAATTGAATGTGGAAAGTGGCAGTGTTTTTAAAGTTTCTGGCAACTTATTTTAAATTATTACCGACATTTATTAGCTATTTCTATCACAGATTTCAGTTCTAGAATTCGGATGGTACAACTTATTAGGATATCTAGTACTGAACACTCTACACAGCACTGTTTTTTATTATTACGTGTTCTGCACATCTGCATTTGACTGCATTTCTATTCTTCAGTCATTATTTTTCTACAATACTGTTTCTTCCTAGTCGCGATTCTGTGTCTTATTAATATGAATAGTATGGTGTTTTATCTAAAATTTGAAATTGTAACATTATTTTATTTTCATATTTCCCATACATTTTGTTCAACTGACAGACTTATTTGTATAGAGGAATTTTAAATTTGTTTAACAGTTTTTGATAACAACTTAGTTGGTTTAAATGACTATGTTAGGATGGGTAGATGCTTGCTTGTAATGCTATGTACCGAACACGCCATATAAATCATACAAACAACTTGATGTTCTTAATGCACTTCCTGTTGCCTGCGTTCCACCATTCCCACGCACTTACGTGTAGACTGGAAGAGATCTCTTACGGAGGTAAGTCGACATTTGTTAACTTTATTACACTTACATGCAATATCATCATAGATCGGATAATCGGGCCTTAGCTTCAAGAAAGTACTGACATAGAGTCGATACAACCACCATCCTGATAAAAATAAATATCAATTTTCCGAATTCAAACAATGCTATAGTGGTTATACTAACGGCTAGTACTAGCAGTATCGGGTACTGCGAGTAATGCAGAATATTTTTTATGTGACTAACATATCACGAAAATAATATAAAATAATAATATAGTATGTAGGGTCGCAAAATGATGCAACGCCATCTCTTGAGGATATTTTAAATTTATTTTTGCATGATAATTACTTTAATTATACTATAGTGTGCACAGATTTTACTTATTAATTTTATATTGGCCTGAATAGATGTTTTTTATACCACTAAGGTGGCAATCAAGCATACGGCCCACCTGATGGTAAGCGGTTACCGCAGATGTTGTTAAATCATTAGATATCAACATGAAAATTGTCAATTAAATGGACTCTCGGATTTAAATCGTCCTATATTTTAGCGAATATTTTATAAGCTTACCCAGAATTTCTCGAAAGGAGCTTGGTGGCGTATGGGTTTTTTAAAGGCTCTAGTTTCGATTACGAAAACAAAGGAACTTTCGTCATAATCGATCCCGGGATGGGTCAATCAAAATTTGGTATCTCGAATAGCCCCGCACGCACATACGTTACGCTTTGGTCCCAGTTGCAACCGCAACCGTCTTAACCCGCATTGGGTCAGCGACCGTCATCAAACCCCAGTTTGATTGATAATCGCCTCCGCAAGGTTGGTAGACAAAGGCACAAAGAATTGATAACAGTAATTTCATGAATAGCAAATTTTTAATGAGGCATAATTATTCTTTGTTAACTGTTTTTTACACCCAGAAACCAAGAGTACCTACATTACACCACTACTGAAACAAGGACCGTTACTAAAATACAATTTGTTAGCAAAATATTGAAACGGGAAAGGCCCCTTTAACCACATACAAAGATATTGGTGAAGCAACACAAAATTACACTGCGGATGTCTTTTGTTACACCGTTCTTAGTGTAAGGTAATACGGTTCAGATTAGTTTAGTAGCCGCAAAATTTATATGAACAAAATGGTAATTAACTTACATAAAATATATGTATATATAGCTCGGCTAAGTATTTTGAGTCAAGACACCATTCCAGAACTGTAAATCTCTTAGCATTGTTAGCACCTCTGTGTAAATTAAAATATCATAATGAAATTTTCAAGAATATTCTTTTTTGTCTTCGCTATCGCCATGGCCTTCTCCAACGCTTCAGCAAGACCTGATTTTTTGAAGGAAATTGTAAGTATTTTTTAACTTTTTTTTTCATATTGAAACTTAACGCATGATTTTTAAAGATTTTTTATTGTTGGTTCATATTGTATAATAGGTTCTTTAAAATGTTATCTAATAAAACTAATTTGAAGTGTTATGTTCCTGTGGTCAGTAAGGTCGCCCGACCTTATTTAAAAAGCGCTAAGTTGGGTTAGAAGCAAAAGGACAGGTCATAAATGCTGACAAGTGACAACATAACACTGTCACTTGCTTTTGACACATCAGCCACGTAGCCTATGTCCTTTCTCGGGATGTAATCTATCTCCTTACCAAACTTCATCTAAATTTTTTTAGCGGCTTAGGTGTGAAAACGATACACGGACAGACAGAGTGACTTTCGAATTGTAGGTAAATACCTAAGTATCTTAACTTGAAAAGTTCTTTTAATGTTAATACTATCGTTCCTGTTAATCCGTATTTATGAAGAGCAATACAATTATGTGATTGGTTGATTGTACAGTCGACATCACAACAGTAACAGATTGAAACCGAGATCGCCTTTACTCCGTTAATAATAGAGACGGCTTTCCTTTCGCAACTTTTACACTTGATGTGCAAAAAAAACAACATCTCATTTTGGTAATGAATATCTATATATTAACACTATCTAATAGTTATCTATTTGCTTACAGGAAAGAGCAGGACAGAGAGTGCGAGACGCTATTGTCAAGGCCAGACCAGCCATCGACACAATAGCTGAGGCGCAGAAGATTTTCAAAAGCTTTTAGAAACTATTAATTGTAAATATTGTAATAGAGATAAGCAATGTAAGACATTAAGTCGAACTCAAGTCAGAACCGATGCCAAATATTTTTTTTAAATTTCTCTTATTGTTTCGTAGTAAAACGTTGTACATAAATAAACATTCTAGTTTTATTTATCTTTTTTTTTATACAACTAGAGGACAAACAAGCTGACGGCCCACCTGGTGGTAAGTGGTTACCGCCACCTTTAGACACCTGCAATAACAAGGAAAAGCACTTGATATTACAGGTGCGTTGTCATCCTGAAGCCTAAGATGAAATGCCGCCCATGCCCAGTAATTACACTGGCTACCTTTCCCTTCAATCCGAAACACAGCGGACTGTTTTACGGCTGAAATAAGAAAGGCGGTGGTACCTACCCAGGCGACCCTACATACGGGTCTACCACCTAGTAAGTGGTAGACCCATAATGTATGTATGTATCTTAATGAAACCGAATCAATTTAAACTGCCCCATTAGTATGAGGAATTCGTATTCATACAAAGAGTACATTTTTAGGACCATATGCTGTCTAACCGCTGATCTTGCTGCTTTTCTGGATCATCTGCTGTCAATGTTTTTAGTCTTATTTACCCACATCTTTGACCTCTTGTCACACCTATCGTGCACGAAAAAATCTAGTAACTCGTTTTTCTGTCGTAGGAATTACTTTCAAAACTTGGGATTCTTCGCCAGAACATGAGTTCTGGCCTTGCTGTATCATAAGTTTCTTGAGAAGAGGTGTTTATAGGTCGTCAAAGCGGAGGCGACTTTCATTTGCCCTGTTTTGTATTAAAAAACTTCTTTTTTCTTATGAAATTACTTTCTGAATGGCCCTAATAACGAGTCTTAAAATTCTGTACCACACTACTTTTATCTTCAAGGTATTAGTTTCCAAGCATTTGAACTTGCCAATTCACCGCGACCGTCGCCTATTGACACCCGCAATCACAAGGAAGACATCACTTGGTATTGCAGATGCGTTGTCATTCTGAGGCCTATAAGATGAAATGCCTTCTATGGCCAGTAACTACACTGGCTACCTTTCTTTCAATCCGAAACACTGTACTAGAAAACATCCATTTATTTTTATGGTAGAAATAAGTAAAAAAATGTTAATAAGTATATAGGTATAGTTTGGTATTTATCGTATGGACTAACATGCATTAGTGGGCTTACTGTTACTATAACTAAACCATTATAGAATTTACTATCAGGTTGTATACAAGTAGTGTAAGAAATAAATCTATACAACCAAATAAAAATGAATCGCCGAAATGTATATACCTACTTAGTTTCCGAACGAACGTACCAAATTGAATTATATTTTTTTGATGTGTTCTATATTGTCAAGCAATACAACTTTTAAATGGTACGAATGATTTGTAAAATCTCTTACTATGAAACGACAGTGAGTGAGACAGACGACCAGTGAGTGAGACAGACGACAGTAAGTGGGGAAAATCTTCAATATTATGACAATACACATGAATATACTGTTATACTGATATGGAGATCATGGTTAGCGCTATCACCACCCGTGTAAGCTTTTTTATACACGGCACGACAAATGACTGAACTCCACCTGACGTTAAGTGGAAAATATGTAGTTGTTAAGCGTCCAAATGTGGAAATAGCTAGTGCAGTCTGGATCCTACTACCCTAGACGTCCCAATCCCTGCCAGCCCAGAAAGAAAGTGTCTCTTCACGCTTCGTTTGAAGGAATCTTACTGTTGTAGGAAGGATGGAAAATGCGGGCGAAAGAATAGTACTCCCTGCAAGAGTTTCATAATGTTGCCTGACCTTCCTGAAATTTGGAACCATTATTTTGAGGATCCGTAATAAAAGTCTTGTAGTCATCTCTTCTGATAACCTTACGTGACCAATCTACTTATGTATATGGTCCATTTCACACTTTACAGCTCCTTTCATTTCCCAGTTGTGCATAAAATGCAACCCAAATTTCGTGTGATGAAAAAAGTTATAAAGAACATCAAATTCGTAACAGCTTTTTCGTCACGAACGTTGGCCAATTTAAGTTTTAAATTAAATCCGCTTACGGATTAAAGAGCTTTATTAACTCGAAATCAAAAATGTTGCAGAGTTATTAACGTTTTGTTTAATAAAGCAACATCGGCTAAAGGTAATCGCTCGCGAAAGTTTACGCTGGTGTGCAAAATGAATAGCTTTTAAAGTTTATTCCATCCATTATAGTTTGGTTTTTGGTCATTATTTATGAAAGAGAAACTAGCGCTGATTATGTCGGATATAGTCCTTTCTATAAAATTCATTAAAAAGGTTGGATTATTTTAAGAATCGCTAAATTAGTTCTTTGAAATTCAACCTTTGTATATACCTTTATATAACCATAAGATATTTAATTTATAAATTTTTTCTTTAAAATAAGATTGAGGTATTAAACAAGGAAAAACAGGTGATCATTTTACATAAAAAATATGTTCAAGGGAATTAGCTGTACTTATGAGTAGTGATGGCACACGTTTTGGTGAGCTACTTTGGTGCATTGATGTGCTTCGAAGAATACTTCGTGTGACTAGGTTGTTGATAGTAATTGACATTACACTTTATACCTTTTTTACTGCCAACACAATAGAGCTCAAAACGGAACTAAAAATACGTCTACTACGTCTACTGTTGTTACAGATATTTCAAGTATTAAAAGAGTTTTTACCAAATAATTTCTTTTATTTCTAATTAGATCACATGGAATCAATACTGCTGAAAGCTTAAAAGTCTAAATATTTACAATTCCTAATACAAATAAAATTATTTTTGATATAAAGTAATTAGTAAACGTTAAAAACTTTTGATGACCTTCTGCGCTTCAGCTATAGTATCAACTGCTGGCCTTGCTTTGATGATAGCATCTCTCACTCTCTGTCCTGCTCTTTCCTGAAAAGAAACAAGAATATGATTAACAAGTCACAAAATATATCATAAGCCAAAGACTTCGCCAAGGTGAGACTAGTCAAATGTAATATACAGAGCGGGTAACGACCAAATTATATTATTTATATTAAAACCTTAATTTAAGACATTATATTAAAACCTATGCTACATTACTTCATAGGATGGTTTTGCAACTTTCAAATGCATCTTATTCATTTCATAATTTCATGCCATTTTTATGAAATTAACAGATTTTAAAGTTGCTAGACTAATATACCCCATATTTTAATTATTATTTACTGTCGCATTGCTGTTACTAGCCTGTATAATCACTTCGACCAAAACTTTAAAATCATCTGCTTAAATGGAAACCGATTTATTAACTTCAATTCAATATTTTTATGTTGCAAAGATAATTTATAAGACGTGTAGGTTAAATTGATTTATTGAAAACTGGTTGAATCGACAGTTTCTTTGAGTTTGAACTTCATTTGATCAGATAGGTTTTCAACATTTAAACATTATTGCCGACTGTCAATGGTTTCTTGTTTATTAATCTTTAAAACTATTTAAAGTGAGATCCAAAACATTATCTTAGTTAAAGGTACGATCACAGACACACACGAGACGTCACAATCTACTGTAATACCGGTGTAACTGTTCATTATGAATCACAGTTTTATTTCATTTATAAATAGTATGTCAAAAAAACAATATTGTAGAAGCAATAGTACACACCTGCGATCAAAAGTTTCTTAGATATAGCGAGTTGTTGGAGGATCTGTTACAAGTTATCAATAAATGATTGCGGACACTCTCTGATAAATTAAAAATGATGCTAGCTTGTGACGTCACAACACAGTAGTGGTCACCGAATATGTAAGTATGGGCGCCAGGACAAAAGTAATGATATTTAATGCGTTTACATGCATAGTTAGCATATTAAAAGTTATTACATGTAATGTGAGTAAACGAGTAGTATTAATGGTTTGAATGAATTTTGTAATATTTATTTCGCCATTTTTAAATTTCAATGCCATATATATTATGTGATATGTAATACAAAAAATGTACTTTGCAAAGCTGTTTATATCTAAAATACTTGATATTTACGAAATATTTAAAAAACATACTAATTGTCAAATACCCTAGAGGGATGAACCTTGCTCAGATTCTTGAGGCTGTTCTGTTCAGATCAATAACCTCAGTAGACTTATAAATGGACTTAAATTTGAAGTCCAATAATATACCAAAGTGAAATAAAATATTTAGACGAAAAGGCGTGAAAAGGTTTTTACGGCAACGCGCAAGTGATACCCCTGGTGTTGCAAGCGTCCACAGGCTACGGTAACTGCTTACCATCAGGTGGCCCGTATGCTTGATTGTCAACACAGTAGTATAAAAATTATTAGGTTACTTACAATTTCTTTCAAAAAATCAGGTCTGGCTGTAACATTGGAGAATGCCATGACGATAGCGAATACGAAGAAGAATACCCGTGAGAATTTCATGTTGATCAAAAGTGTGTTATTCTCACAGGTCCAGTCAGGATAATGGCAATTCTTGAACTGATACCTTGAGTTGAAAAGGACGAGCTTTTATTTCAAAAGGTAACGTGTTCAACAATACAGTTATTAGAATGGTTGCTGTGAAATTCTAAGCCTTATTGCTTGCAACTAAATAATCAATGATTCATTTGAAACCGCTTTACGAGTCAGGTGAATCCCCTGCTCGGTATTCTTATAAATATCGTCCATGGATTTTCCTGTCTCTTAAAATTTTCTGGAATTCTACTTTTATCCTTGCATTTGAAAATCTTTTAAGAGGAACTGCTAAGGAATGTCTGCAAAAAAGGTTTTATAGGAAAATCAACATTGATAAGTTTTTTTTATTGTGAGCTAGATATCGCATCAATAACATTTGATAGTTGAAGGTCAATATTGAGAAACAGACAAACAGCTTATGATTACTTCACATTTTAACATTATCATCAGCAGCAGTCTATAAGGCGTCCCACTGGACACAGTCTTTCATACATGGGAGATACATAAGAGGACTTTTATCGAATACACTTCGGAGAGTGTGCGAGGGAATGACATGAATTTATTCCATTTACATATGGAACAAGCATGACTGGTTTGCTATACTTGTTTCACAAGTACGTGCAATATAACGAGAAAATTGTATTATGCAGACGTACAGACCGAACGAGATGACGAAGTTATAAAGATTCTGTTTTGGCTTAGGAACCTTTAAGATACATTCTTTTATCAAAGCGGCGAATTGCCTTTAGGGAATTTTGAATCCACAGGCAGGTATCACCTTCTGAAAAGGTATTTTGAGTCTCCAGAGGCACTCGAGGCCATAAGAGGCCTTAAAATACTGAAAAACAAAGCTAAGGCCACATAAAACAGTGACTAAAACCAAAATTACGTTACAGTGACTGCGCCTACGATATAGATTTTGGTTTTATGGTTATTGGATAAGCGTATTGAATACTTTATAATCCATCGATGTTTTCAAATACGATTGTGGTATGAATATGAACAGTATGATACGAAATCTAGCAGCATTTGTTTGCCTATGTGAGTACTTAAATTAGTAAATGAAGTTTCAATAGGGTAGAGGTAGCCGTAGAGTATATTTTTTTATACGGGGAGGTAGTTCAGTGATCGTGAAAGGTTTTGTCTTTATTAGCCTAGATATTTATTTTATCTATTTTTGTGCCACATTGGCTTTCTAAAATTGTGTTTTAAAATACTGAGTTGGTATATTTTTTTATGGATTCTAATAGGTTCCGCTGTTATTACTACCGATTAGGCTACTATGGGGCTGACTCTATCAATGGACAAAATCCTCTAAAAAATAGATAGATAGATAGATAGATAAAAGATTTATTTTCATTTCTTCATCACACACAAATACAGTTTGAATTTGAACCAAACAGTTACTTAGGTATAACAATACACATTAAACAACAATAATTGTGTGCGTTGTAGAAGTGCAAAAGGGTCGCAACTCAGTGACTGGATTTTGTTCACACCGCGGGATGTGAACAAAGCACTGGTATTCTGCTACAACCCGAGGGCTTCTTGCTTTTAAAATGTAACAGACAGTAGCACACTAAATAAAATAATAAAGCAACTAAAACGGGGACTAGTGTAAAATGCTTAATATGTGTGCACGCTTATGATAAGATTTATAAAACAATGTGGCACTCATGAGTCACAATCACAAATAATAGAAATATTTAGAATATATAGTTCACATATAGCAGAAAGAAACAAGTCCATACTCTCTCTATTCAGATGGCAAAGTCCGCTACCGAGTACCCCCTTGGAATACCCAGACATTGCCTTTGTAAAATATATGATTTCATATGTTTTTTGAAAGAAAACTTTGATGACAACTGTCTTATAGGTGGCGGTATGTTGTTCCAACATTTGGTAGCTAGGTAGCGAAAACTGCCAGTGAAAGCAACAGTCTTATGTGGGTGACATTCCAGAAGACGCCTGCAGGCTCTGGTATTATATCTGTCATGAAAAGTAGATGATCTGAGTTTCGAAAAGAGGTATGTTGGTTTCCCAAATGTCAAGACATCAAACACCAAGCAAGCAAGGTGCAGTTGTCGCCGTGAGCACATGTTGAGCATGGATGCTCTGTTCAGGTATGGTGTGATGTGACTTCTGGGAGGTATTTTGAAGCAAAAGCGACAACATGCGTTCTGTACGCGCTGCACTAGGCGGCGAGTCTTTGACTGGAGTCGTGGTCCATAAACCAAGTCACCATAGTTAAGTTTAGACAATATCAGTGATTCACATAAGGTAATTCGTAACTTTTCACTAAGAAGGTTTCTAATATTGTACAGAACCTTCAGGCGATAAAAACAGGATCTGACAAGGTTCAGTATATGTGTCTCAAAACGTAGATGACTATCCATAGTCAATCCCAAATTTTTAGCTTCATCTACTCGCTCAATCATTTGCCCCTGAATCGCAACTAAAGGATTACCTTTCATAGTCACAGAAACTTGATGTTTCGAACCAAGAATTAAAAACTTTGTTTTATTAGGATTAAGAACTAAGCCACTTCGCATAGACCACGAGGCAACGTTACTAAGATCTTCATTCAATTTACAGAAAAGCATTTCAGCCTGTCTTGGCTGGGCCGATAGGTACAACTGTATATCATCGGCATACAGCTGATAGTTACAATGTTTAATGGCTCTGACGACATCAGCACTATATATGATAAAAAGCAACGGGCCGAGTATGGAGCCCTGAGGAACACCACGCTGTAGAATCCTAGGTTTAGATATTGCGTGAGTTCCGTCTTCTCTGGGAAGTTTGACCGATTGCCAACGATCCTGGAGGTAGCAATTAAACCATGACAAAGAGACAGAGTCGACACCATAATAATGCAACTTTGCTATGAGTAAGGGGATATTTATGCAGTCAAAAGCGCGGGAGAAATCCAGGAGAACCATACATGTACTGTTACCGGCATCTTGCTGTGTGAGCACATTGTCGACAACATCCAACAAAGCTGTAATTGTACCCATACCCCTACGAAAACCCGATTGAAGACACGGTAGAATATTGTTTTCTTCGACGAAACTACTCAGCTGATTGTAGACTGCCCTTTCCAAAATTTTTGATAAATAGGGTAAAATACTAATGGGTCTAAGTTCTTTTAGGTCAGTTGGATTATTTATCTTAGGCAGAGGCGTTACAAGAGCCGACTTCCAAATGGTTGGGACCTCTCCCGTTATTATAGATTTATTTATAATAGCCGTGATAACTGTAAGAGACTGAGGAAGCGTCATAAGGACCATATCTCTACTGATACCATCAACACCCATAGCATTAGTACATAAAGAAGTGATGTATTTCGCAACGTCATTCTCATGCACCGGCTTTAATTTGAAAACAGCACTTCCAAAGTTGTGGAGTTCAAAGTAGGTTAACTCAGACAGCGGAACCGAGTTGTTTCCAGGGACGTTGAGAAAATGGTCATTAATGGCATTTGGGTCACTAAAACAATCGGGTAGGCAGTCGTGCTTAGTAGCATCCGTTAAAATATTTCTTTTTAAATTTTTCCATAGTACTTTTGAATCCTTGTGGTTTGAATTAATGTGATGATTGTAATATGCTTGTTTTTCCCTAAATATACTATCTTTAACTAGTTTTTTTTTTTTTTCAAAATAATGTTGATATTTATGAAAAAAGTGCTATGATATTAATAGGCTTAATTCAAGTACGCTCGCAAAATCTCAATGTAAGAGGACAGCAAATAATGATAATTAATTACTTAAAAATAAATCAGTTTTAGGAAGTAAGCGATTTGAAGGGGCTTCTTGAGAGCCTACTTGAATAAAATTATATTCTGCTTTATATTCCCTTTTTTTCTTGTTTTCGTATTCTTTTATTGTGCACGCTGTCCGATTATGAAACTCGCTGCTAAAGTATATCAGAAAAGCCCAGTCGTTGGAGTCCAAGTTAAAAATCACTTCAGTTATTCTTATAGTATAACTCATTTCTTTAAAAATAAGTTAAGCTTCATTCCTATCTGGTATCTATATTTATTTTATTATTATGTATTTTTTAGTGTTGCTGTCTTTCTTGCACCCACTTTTATTATTTCCTTCTGTATTATTTCCTGTCACTCCAGGTTGCCTGGAGGAGATTGATGCTTAGCAATAAGGCCACTGATTGTATTGTTTTTTTTTTTTTTTTGTTTAAAAATGTGTCCTATTGTGAACTAATGAATATTTGATTGATTGATATTCTTGATTTTGTGAGCTCTTATTACGGCCTGGCCACGGGAACGGGCGGCGGCGGCGGCGACTCGGCAACCACTGCGCGGTCACGACGACGCGCTGCGAGGCCGACATCGAGACAGCGCGCAGTGGTTTCCGATTCGCGAGTCGCAGGACGCGCGTGTGGTGAGTTCGTGGCCAGTTTAGAGTTCGATCTTGAGACTGTCCTTATTCCGTTCTAAATAGAGGCGGCTTTGCTAAAGCGGCATTTTTTTATTCATATTCGGAGTACCGCTTGGCCTTCATCTTACCCAATGGTAAGTAATGGCTGAAGATGGATGCGAGCTGTACTCGGATTCCCCAATCACAGAGGAACTGGCTATCTTACCTCGAACTGCCGGAACAAAACAATGCTGTTAACATTATTGTTATGCCAGCAGACTTAGGTAAGACTCATGATGCAGCAGCTGTCTTCTATATTATGTTCGTCGTGTTGTATTGCTTAGGGAGTTTATGTTACGCTCGACACGCTGTTGACTTGCTTAGCATTATTGTTCTCACTTTATTTCTCTTAACAAGATACACAAGTTCATTTCTATTAGTTTGCAATACAGATGGTTATTGAATAAAAAAAAACAACCTTATAATTAATATTGTATTTCAGAGAAAATTGATGGCTAATGTTATTAATGGAAAAATCCCTGTTCCAGTGGTAATATCTACGTCAATGGCATCTGACTACGTAAACAATAGTCACACGAAGCCTTGGAAAGTCCGGTACTACCCCAAAAAGTCCCTCTTTAAGAAAGCTGACCTCATAGACCATGGATGCAACGTATTTATCAGAGAGTGTCCGCACTCTTACAAGTACGTATAATAATAACCATAACATTCATACACTGAGACCTATTATCCCAAAGTAAGCATCATTAAGAGCTTGTATTATGAATACTAGATAACGGGTAAATTTTGATACTAAAAATAATAATATGTGCATAAATATTATTAGACGAGGAGGCAGAACAGCACGTACACATTGTTCTAGTCGCCTCCACCTTGCCAGCCTAAAATATAATGTCTTTTCACGCCTTCTTTAAGCATTATTTGTAGAATAGGGCATTTGAAAGAATTATGACTCATCTACAGTAGGAACATCGTACACAGCACCTAACCCTTTGAAGCCTGATAAACCAGACACAATTGAATTTTAATTGTCATGTCAACTTAAGTTGCCGTCTAGGCATTAAAGGATCTATAAATTGTAGCCTTGTTAGCATAACAAAGACGAAAAATCTTGGAGTATTATTAAAACGAGTTTTCTCGTCCACCAGAATAAACGCAATCTGTGCCAGGCATTATGATGGGCAGTATAAAACGTTCGATAATTATTGCCTGATGGAATACGAAAATTGCAATAGTTGGAGAAGTAAGTACATTAACATTTCATATTATTGGTTTGATAACGTGACCTTGGCCTTGGTGAACAACTACCAGATCTCTACGAGAAAGATATAAGTATTACAACCTGCCCGCCTAGCATGACCACCGAAACGCGATATGATACGATATGATAAAGCTATTTATCGCTTCGAACTGTCAAAAATCATTGGATATAACCGCTATCCTGAAATTTTATCGAAACTGCGAACATGTATATACAATAAAAGTTCAAGATAGCGGTTATATCCAATGATTTTTGACAGTTCGAAGCGATAAATAGCTTTATCATATCGTATCATATCGCGTTTCGGTGGTCATGCTAGGCGGGCTGCATGGTATCGAGAACTCCACTCAAAAAGCTCTGACCACTTTTAAAATTGTGATCGAATTTTTTAATAGTCTAAAATCAAAGGATGGGCAAATAGATTACTATAACAGCTTTACTCTATTTGTTTATTTTTCAGAATGGAGTATGGTGAAAAGAGAACGATGTTGATTGGATTTGAATTTTAGATTACTTGTCATATTTGATATGGAAGAAAATTCAATTTTAAATGACGTTTAAATTTACATGGATGATTGTGTGATTATCATTAAAAATTAATAAAAGTACTTTAATAGGATGATTAAAAGAGGTTAAAACTATTATTTTGTTTGAAATAAGAAAAATATGGATATAACTTAAGTTTTCTTTTGAAGAGGTACTACAGTTCGGCGTACAATTTATTACAGCCTGGCAGAAGAGAAATAATAGTGCCAAAATTGTAAGGCCAACTTTTCAAAAATGACAAGAGCTTCATAAATTAATACTATTAATAAGTTTCTATTCTTTTTTGGCAAATTGTACTTGAAATTTGAATGTTATTTGAAAAGTTGTAAGGTACTTTTAATTTTAGATAGGTGGTAAGTATCTTATTTATCATGGAATGCACTTCAACCCTTCGGGATCTTGTAGTAACTAAAACTCAGTGCTTCATTGCACTTTTTCGGACGTACGAATAAACTAACTTTGAAAACATTTATGCTTCTCCTCCTGACTTCGGAAACATGATTTTTATACTCTTCAACAGCTTTTTCTGTTGAAAAAATAATAGATATATTTCTATGTCACCCGCCATATTTCCATACTACTTATTAAATATAGTGAAACAGACAAATTATTTTAAATGTTGTGAACTTTACATGAAAACGAATTATTAGTATTTTTCCCGTATTCAGGATATTTTTTGAGAAAGTCTAGCGGGCGGAGGCGCGGTTTGCAACTAGTGTTTTATATCTCAGGATCTTTCCTCGTACCCATGGAAGCACACGGGCAAAATACATTTTTATTTAACTAAATTAGGATAATTAATTTATAAAAAATTCAATAAAAAATTTATTTATTTTGATAAAAAATACTAACGTAAAAAGCAAAGTCAGAATAAATTGAATAACGATAATTTATTAAAAAGTAATATTTACAGTATTAAATAATGAGTGCTATAGTAATAACAGTATTGAATATTAAAACGCGAGGTTATTTTCCTATGGCAGCTGCTGAGCCGACGACAGCCACTGCTGGTGCGGCTTTAATGATTCCATCTCTCACGTTCTGTCCTACTCTTTCCTGTAACCAAAAAAATATCATCAGTATCATCACCAGCATGTATACCCCACTGCTGGGCACACACAGGCCTTCGTAGATGGGAGAAACACATGAGGAGTTTAGTCTATTGCTGGTTGGTAGGTCTAAGCAGTTGCAGTAACAACCGGGACCAATGGCTTAAAGTACCTTCCGAAGCACGGAGTCTTTAATTGACCCATCCCGGGATCGACCACGGCGAAAGTTGCTTTGTTTTCGTAATCGAAACACCGATCGCTTAAACCACTACGCCACCGAGCTCCGAGCTCCTCAGTGAATAATGATAATATTTGGTGATCAAAATATTGATGAATATTTTTATTGCTATAATACTTGCTCAAATTAATTATATCTAATTGTTTCTTTTTTTAAAGGACAAGGATGACAAGCGACGCCAGTAGCACCTTTAGCACCTACTCTTTGCCTACCCTGTAAAAAAAAAGGTTACTCTGACAGAGCATAGGAGAATGAGTCCTCCTACTCCCAACATAACGTTTCCTGGAGGAGCTCTGGCGACCTTACCGCAGGAATACAAAACTACAAAGCATACCGATATTATTTCAATTTGATAGGTATCATTTTTATTTTTTGTATTTAAGTAATATCAACAACCAACAGTCTACGCAATGACCTCTGACGTCATGAATTGTTATCTTAAAACCGCACGAGTAGTTACAGATTATATGGATGTTGAAAGTTTATTGATAACGAAATTATGAGACAGCAAAATTCTGTCTATAAGTATTAGGTAAAATTATAAATCTAATAGGCATATTAAACTTAACTTCTTACTTAGAATGAAAGCCAGGTTGTTATTTTAATAAATATTAATGTCAGTACCTAATCAATCTAAAATGTAAGCAAAGATAAAAAAATATTATCCTCAAATTATCTAATAATAATTCTTTGGTAAATCAATACTTCTACTATGAACTATTTTATATACAACTTGTAAAATATAAATAATAGTATTAATTTTCCATTTGATTTTATAATGAAAAATTAATATTTAAAATCAATGAAGTACTAAAACTTTTGTTACGTTTCTAGATTGAAATACGAAAATTAAAGTTTGTCTTTCAAATTGTTAAGGTTTTAATTAAAAAGTTTTTCGTTAAGTCTGATAAGCTGATAACTTATTAGGTTCATTTTTAATGACACAAATACAATAATATACCTCATTACGTTTTATCTACTCCAAGTCAATAAAAAGCTGTTAAAATATTCCTAAATGATAATTCCTAAAATAGCTGTTCTATTTTTAAACATAAACTATATAGGCCTATTTCTAAAGAAGTCGAAGGCTTATCGCAAAAAGTATTACCAACTAACACCTCCTTTCACTTTTTGCTCAAAAAAATAAACTATAAATATTGCTCAAAAACTTACAATTTTCTTGAAAATTTTCCATTTTGGCGCGGCTGACACAGTAGATGTTGCCAGGAATAAAGCAAAGACAAAGAAAAATATCTTAGCGAAATCCATTTTATTATTTAATTTCAAAGTTTGAATTTAGATTTCTCTATTGGGTACTATTCGTTACACTGTCTTGGAAGACTGGCGTTTGATGTGTGTTATTTAAGCCCTTCTTTTATAGCTAAAACACTACATGTACAATTTCTATTAACACTTGCAGTTTGAGGAAACGTTTTAAGTCTTTGTTTTTGCAAGTCAAGGAATTATGTTGCTTATAAGACAGTTCTAATGATTGCTATTCAATTGCAGCTTTGGTTGAGTCATCGGGTTCACGAGTTCTTGCTACTCAGGGCGCCCCCTAGTGTCAGCGATAAGTTATTCCCCGCTCTTTGAAAGCGATAGTAATAATTAATTGTATTAATTATGATGATTTATCTTTTATTAGGCGCTCGCAATAAAGTCCCGACTGTATCATAAGTCATGACATGTGTATTGAAAAATAGTAAATATAATTATTTGGTGCCGTCAATACGACAGTAAATTGAAACGTATCCTATATTAAGTAGTACATAGAAACGGTTTGCCACTTTCAAAAACATCTTATTCATTTGATAATTTTATGACATTTGTATAAAGTAATATCATTGCCTATATTATTTGATAGAAATGTCATGAAATTATCAAATGAATAAGAAGTTTTTGAAAGTGGCAAACCATTTCTATAAACTAATATAGTCCATGTTTTAATTTATTGTCGTATTGACGGCACCATCCTGTATAGTATTTGTACACACGACAGCACATCAAGTGTAACAGTTGCACTACGAAAGCTGCCTCTATTACGAACGCAGTAAGGGCGGTCTCAAGGTCAAACTGTTACGATTGATGTGCTGTCGACTATACAAAATACAAATATGTACCATCACGGTCTAAAGGTCTAAAGTTTTACCAAAGAGAAAAAGAGCTTCAGTTTTCTTTTGAAAAGGTACTACTTTTCAGCGTACAATTTATTACAGCCTGGCAGAAAAGAAAATTTTAATTTTATTGCATGTACAAATCTGTGTCACAGGTTCGATGATATAATTTGATTAGACTTATGGCAGAGATTTTTACACACACGAAAATCGGTCGCATTATGATGAAAACCTTTTTTGTAAATACAAGGAAAACATTTCGTTTGAAATGTGCGATTTTTATTTTGTATTATTTTGTACAGGTAATTTGCATAAAAGGGTAGTCTACGACAGGGCGTCATACTACATACATCAATATAATATCATAAATACATTCTGTATTTTTGTAATAAATCTCCGTATTTCTGTAATAAAAATACGTCCTATATATTTGTAATAAAGAACCAACTTGTATTTAAAATAAAATATATATATATATATATTCATAAAAAGTTATGAAGGCTTTATATGCTTGTAATAAATCTCCAAAACAAAAACATAATTAATTTACGCTCCGCAGCAAACAAATTCCGCTGAGTCAGTCATATCTCTATGCCTACCTGTCTCGGATAGATTACTTTTTTTTAGGTTTAAGCTAAACTTGACATTCATATGCAAATCAGGCTAATCTAACTAAATGTGAAAGGATTTTTTGTAAATTCCATTAATAAAGACTTTACTGGCGCTTTTCGTTTGTATACCTGCTTACTTTTTTGTTACTTTTCGAAAAATTCTCTAATAACTAATTAGACTAGCCTGACTTGCTTAAGCATGTAAAGTCATATTAGATTCAGTTTGTTGGTTTCTAATATTTTAGACTTAAAAGTTTACTATGCTACGTCGCGCGGCGTAATCTCCTTAAAAGCAGTAATAACAGTAAACACTTATTTAATAATCCTAGCCCTATCAATATAGTAGATTGTTGCAGTGAGCAGAAAGTGACTTATAATTGCATCGAGTGTTAGTTTGGATCCCGAGCTCAAGCGAGGGCTCTAACACGAGTGACATTACAAACGTCACTTTCGCGAGGTTCACAATCCGCTTTTCTTTCAACTACCGAATGAAGTCAATTAAAGCAGAAAAATAAAATTTTCACTGAAATTCAATTCGCGCCAAAGAAATCGAAATAGGTTGCGATTCGATTCGCGCCAATTCAAGTGCAAAATTATCAACGTCACTTTCTGCATTTCTTTCAACTTTAAAAAAATGAAGTAGAAAAAATAAAGAACTGAAGCAAAATAAACTACAAATAAAATTATTTAGAAAAAAATATGGGAACATTCGAACCTCAGATCATAGAAAGAAGATTATTTCTATGATCTGAGCATTCGAACAATATCCGCGCCAATTGATATTGCTTTTTTTGGCAATGGTCGTACATTTATTCTGTCATTGTTCCGGGGAATAAAAATAGCGCCGATTGGCTGGTATAATTCTAGTTGGCCATGACTGTAAAGATGAAGCCTGCGATTGGACTATTACCTGGGATTTGTGGCTTTTGAGCGAAAAAAATGCAGTAATGGATTTTCATACAACTTTACTGCACTGTTTTAAAGCAAAATCAGTGCAGTTTCATACATGTATACTTTACTGCACTGCTTTAGTCTGAAGCAGTAAAGTGCTGCTTTGTTCTCACTATTTATGCTACTTATGATGAAGTTATTGCGTAGTTGGGAACGAAGAATATTTTGTCATAATTTTACATTTTGTCTTGGTAACAAAATGATAAATCCTCGGATTACCAAGGAGTAATATTTTCATTAATAAGGCCGTAAAAGACATCTTAAAATAAAAGTTTCCATCTGCAACTAAATGACGCCATTTTATTCATTTATGTTATTGAATCATCATCATCATCATCATTTCAGCCGAGAGACGCCCACTGCTGGGCATAGGCCTCCCCCAAAGATCTCCACACCGATCGGTTCTGCGCTGTCCGCTGTTATTGAATACTTTAACAAAATTTCAATTTTAAAATTTTAAGGTAAAAATCTAAAATAAGTAGCATACGATATTAATTAGCATACCCGACCTTATAATTATTATCTTAACACGGCATGGAAAATGTTTCAAAGGCTAATATAATGATTCCCTTGTCCTGTTCTTAGGGATGTTGACAAATTTTGGGTAAATGTTACATATAGTGTATGTATAAGTAAGTACCTAGGTACCTATTAAAGTCCGAAATGTTTATCATATTTATTTAAATTACCCGTAGCTAATGTTAACGGTAATACGCTAATGTTAAACGGTACTTTCCGTTTCAAATTTCGCTCCAAAACGTCAATAGGTACTCATGTGACCACTTTGACGTCACTTGTTACCAAACATTGATAGGTCGCTGTGGTGATTTAGATCGTTTTCATTTTGACAGCCTCTGATGCTAACAACAAGTGACGTTATACACTGAGATTGGTGTTCGTTGTAACGTGATCCGAGAGTGAATTAATTTTATTTTGTTTTTTATATTTTATTTATATTCCGTAATAAATAATACAAAAGATATCATGTGACACTTATTAAATTAAAGGTAATTTAGTAATTATAAAATTTATTTACAAGATTTAGAAAAGAAGTCAAGAAGTCTGACAATGTCAGAATATTGGATAAACAGAAATTTTGAAGAGAATACAAGAAATAAAAACCTAGATAATATTGAAAATGCTGAGAGAAAGTGGTAAAATAAAAGTGCAAGCGTGAAACAGTAAAATATTTATAGGAACATAGTATACCTATTTCAAGGGAAAACGTAAAGATGATTAATAGTTTATAGCGAAATGATGTAAATACGAATGATTAAATAAAGACACATTAACAGGCGAATATGCCTTAATGTAATTTACATACACAGATTTACATATGAGTAGACGAATAAGTAGTATTACTGAAAATAACACTACAAGTATTGTGTTTTTCTGTGTTTCTATTATAAAAACTTCTACCTAGTACCTACACGTTAAAATTATATTTTAATTTGAATACAGTAAACATCTATATTCTGGACATACAGATAGTGTGATTACCGAGCTTTAATTAATTTTTGTTACACAAAAAAGAACGACATTCAGGATTAAACCTGAAGCCAACTTCTAACCAAGTTCTAAGCTATGCCCACGCCTGTGTATTTATTTCGCTCAGAAGTACCAAATATCTGCTTTGCTCGTAAAACTTTGTAAGTTATATGTTCATTTTTGTCGTGGAGTCATTATGCCTTGCTTTTTTACAAAGGAACAGGAACATGGTGAGAGTGGATGCGGGGTAGCGTAGTACGAGTACGTTTATTCATCATCATAGAAAATGTTAAAAAGCTTAAAGGCCAAAAAGGCCTTTTTTCATTTTTAAAAACAAAGCAATTTAATCACTCGCAGGCCATGTGACAACGAACACCAATATCAGTGTATAAAAGTTCTGCTGCCACACTGCTGTTTAAAAATGTTTACAAACGTTAGTAAACATTAGGAAACATACGATCACAATGTTAGAAAATGTTTTCATGTTAGATAATGTTAGTAAACATTTTTAAACAGTGTTTGGTAACAAGTGACGTCACAGCGGTCACGTGACATGAATTGGCGTTTCGGAGCGAAATTCGAAACGAAATCTAAGATACATGATTTTCTAAACATTAGTCATGTTAAAATAATTGTGATCACTTTTTCGGGCTTTATTAGGTACTTATACATGACGTGAAACACGTCCCCAAAATTTGTGAACATTCCTATTTGTTTCGCCTACTTTCAGTTATCCTGATTATATCATCCATCACTCTGAAAAATCTCAATCATTTTTCTTCACATCACCCTACCTTTAACATTATTCACGCTCGCATGCAGCTGCATGCATTACCGTTATAGAAAAGACACAACGGCTGTTATCTACCGTTCCTAGAGAAACCAATTACATACTTTCGTCTCGTAGCATATTGCGTTCTTTCAATATTACAGTCGACAAATTTTTCCGTTTCTCTTCATGCAAAAGGTAACCACACACCTTTTCTGTTCATTTCTTCGGTCTTATTGTAATTTTACATGCCTGTTAGATGTCTTGGCTATTAAATTTGCTTGTTGCTCCTGTAATATAACCCGTTAACATTTAGGCGGTTCATCCACAGTGATTCAAGCCGGATCGACCCCGTCTCCATGCCATTTTCAAAATGCATCTTGTCAATGAAGTTGCGGTCTATGGCCGCTCAGAATTTTTTTATTATTTCTCCCGGCACTGCATATGCCTTTAAAATCTTACAATATGACAGCAAACATCAAACGAGATTGAGTCGTTTCGACTCTGTTGCAGCCTACACTGCAATATGAGCAACTCCAACCAGCTGTTTTAGTCAGGAGCAGGGTAATCGAAGGTGTCCACTATAATATTGGAGTTCCACTACTGAATATTTCGCCACTAAAACTCCAGAGTTTTGGGGAATCTACATTGTCATCATCGCCGGCTTATATTCGTCCCGCTGCAGAGCACAGGCTTTCCTACATGGGAGAAACACTTGAGCAGTAAGGACTCAATACTTGGATACTCAATATATAGTTTCACAAATTACATACGTGGTATAGTACAATTATATATATGGGCCATAACACCACGAACCTATTTACAGAGTTGTGCCGACAGTACGACACTAAATAAAAACATGGGCTATATTAGTTCATAAAAATGGTTTGCCTGCCACTTTCTAAAACATCTTATTCATTTGATAATTTCATGACATTTCTATTAAATAATGCAGCCAATGTTATATTACTTCATACAAATGTCATGGAATTATCAAATGTATAAGATTTTATTGAAAGTGGCAACCATTTCTATGAACAAATACACACGTTTGAATTTATTGTCGTATTGACGGCACCATTCTGTATATGTTCCACAGCTGGGCACAGGTCTTCAACATGAGAGGTTTGAGCCATAACATCAACATGCTGGTCTCTTGTGGGTTGGTGGGTTAAAGTGGTTGCAGTAACAACCGGAACTAACGGCCTAACGTGCCTTTCGAAGCACGGAGGAGCTCTAGATGGCGAAAGCAAGTTTCGCCATGGTTGATCCCGGGATGGATAATGAATAAACTTGCTTTGTTTTAGTAATCGATACCATATCGCTAAAACCACTTCGCCGCCGAGCTCCAACATGCCTTAGGCACATTTTCTCCACCAATAGATTGGGATAAATCAACTGCTGCTGACGTATCGTACGAACGTCTACGTAGCTTCTCATAATATGATGCTCCACTATCGCAGAGCGCACCCAAGACGCTGTCAATTTTTTACTGTTGAGTACCAACGGGAGTGCGGGACAACCTCGGTCGCGCGAAGGGGTCTTTCTGACATAAAAAAGTCCACAGTGTGCTTCGATCTAAAAGGTATAGAGAAGCTATCGCTTGTAGAAGTTATGTTTTATTTTGAAAACTCAAACCAGAACTGCGCTGCAAAATTTAGTGTATGTTAATTGGATGCCTAGCCCGTTGATTAAATACCGGTATCCAATCAAATCCCCAGGCCGATATTTAATTGAACTAGGCTCACCTAACGTTTAACGACTTGGCGTCTTGAAAGGATCGTCTTAAACCAAAGAGTTTTGGTTCGATTGGTGGGCTTAAGATTCTTTTTTATGACCACTTATAACCGACATCGTTTTGGTTATTTATTTATACATTTAGATGACAAACAAGCTGACGGCCCACCTGATGGTAAGCGGTTACCACCGCCTATAGACACCTGCAATAACAAGGGAAAATCACTTGATATTCCAGGTGCGTTGTCATCGTAAGCCCTAAGATGAAATGCCGTCCATGCCCAGTAATTACGCTGACTTGTATGTGGTCATCAAAACAACTTAACCTACCAATCACTCAAACAGTCACACAAAAGCTCTTCGATTTAAACGACCTACCTAAGCGTCCAATTGAATGGCTAACTTAACCAGACGGCTGACAGGACGTTCATCGGGTTAACATTCACTCACAAATTCAATTGCACACACTCGCACACAGACAAAAACGCACACATGACACGCACTTGCACTATTTCAAGTACTCATACTCATATAACTATTGAATATCATGAAGTGCCTTTTCATGATGGTTTAATAAATAATTTTGATTTAATTTGAAATTTGCGCTCAATGACTTGGCTTGTTGCTCAGCCGTGTCATTGGATGCCGGCATTCAATCAACGGGCACGGGCGTCCGCACACCATGTAGGTGTTTAGTTTTTTTACGACCAAAAGGTTAGCGCTGTGAAAATCATGGCGCTGTGCGCTAGCACTAACAAGCACCTGTCTAGTGTTAGTGCAGCGCAATTGCTACACTTAAACGGAACACAGTACTGATGGATGGTGTGTTCTATAAACTTTATAACTCAATGATACCTAATGTAATGCTAAAATCGTTATGTCGCGTGTCGTTCCAACTTGCATGACCGTGGGAGGACCGCCTTAATGTCAGTGTTTATTAATATAGGATTACAGGAATTAAGACAGATTGTTTTACTGGCTTACAAGGGAGGTCTTGTATTCGTAAAATATTGATTAACATGTACTTTATCATCGTTAATGAAGAAAATGAAAGATTTGTTTTCTCAAACATGATATTAGGTATAATGTCAACGATATAAATAAAACAGGATATTAATTACCACACATCTTTAATAGAAACCAACATTATGATCTTAGTTAGTCTTATATCGATATTCTAAGAATTATTACTTCGTTCTTTTATAATCTTAACCTGCATCGGATTCCAAACACAATTGAATTTTCATAGACCTCCAGAGGTATATCGCTGCTCGACAGATTACAGAAGGCTTACAAAATACAAAAATGCTTTATCATCCTCCATCAACCATGCATTAAAAGAGGTAAATCGGCGAATCCAACTCAAATGGGCGGCGTTCGGGAAATTGCGTAAGATCTTCCCATCTAAAATTCCTCAGTCCTTGAAGTCGAAAGTCTTCGACCAGTGTGTGTTGCCAGTGATGACACACGGCTGTGAAACGTGGTCGGTTACTAAGAACCTTCAGTGCAAGTTTGCAGTCACGCAACGAGTTATCTCGTATCTCGCGTAGAGAAACACGTAGTGTTTCTCTGTGAGATAGAATCAGAAATGAGGACATCCGTAAGAGAACCAAAGTTACTGACATAGCTGGTTAGGTGTTTCTCTGTGAGATAGAATCAGAAATGAGGACATCCGTAAGAGAACCAAAGTTACTGACATAGCTAATAGGATTATCAAATTGAAGTGGCAGTGGGCAGGGCACATAACACGCAGAATGGACGCCCGGTGGGGCGTTAAATTTCTAGAATGGCGACCACGTACCGGAAAGCGCAAAGATGGACGGCCTCCCACTAGACGGGCAGATGACCTGGTGAGGGTCGCGGGGAGCCGTTGGATGCAGGCTGCGCAAAACCGTTTTATTTGGTAATCGACGGGCCTGAACAAAGGTTCAGCAGTCGACATTATAGGCTGGTATAATGATGATTAATTTACTGCACAAAGACAGATATAGACATACTTAATTGCGTTTCGTCATCGAGTGTGACGATAGCACTTAGATTAGCAAAATTACGTCATGCTACCATTGTAATGTCATGTGCCCCTTACGACATTACAATGATAGCATGACGACATTTTCATGTTTTTGTCAAATAATGCGACCATTGTTTTTTAACCCTCGACGAAAAAAGAGGAGTGTTATAAGTTTGACGTGTCTGTCTGTGTATCTGTGTGTTTGTCATCGTAGTTCCCTAAACGAATGAAACTATTTTGATTCGTTTTTTTTTGCTGACGTGACTAACTAGGATGGTTTTAAGCTATAATTTATGAAGATCAGTTGAGGCGTTTGGTGACTATCAGCTCATTTCCTATATGATAAAAGGGTTTTACTAACTTCCACACATCTGATTGATTTATTCCCATGACATCCTAACCTTGAGCTGATCCTACACCATCAAAAAGTCTGCGAGATCCTTGATTATTCAGAAACCTAAAGCAGATATATCGTGTATAGACTCTTATGAATAGTCTCAATGAGATGGTGTTAGATAGATTATTAATGAGGCCGGGGGTTACTTAAAAATTTCAATTTTATATTTTGTACGGTACCTATAGTTGATGATACAAAAATTTCAAATATTCGTGCTATACAATGCGACTTTTTGCCTTTTGGGGCTGCTGATAGCCGCATGATGTTAGGGCACAAAAGAAATGAGCCGGACAAGCCGTTTATAATAGAAAAATGTATGCAAACATTTTAACATTGAGTGACTCATGGTAAAAATAAAACACTTTTCAGTAGAAATGCTATACCTACACGGAAAAACTTAATTTTCTTTATGTTGTTCTGTTGGACTTTCAATTATGACTGTTTATTGTAACTACTTAATCAAATAAATATAAATCTAAAAAGTTGCTTCAATCCGACTTCATAGTTGATTTGTAAAAACTAAAATCACAAATTGAACGCGTTCTGAAATCTCGTTTTGAAAGTATTTTTACTTTCCAGTTTCCAGTAAACCTCAATTATCTTTAGCAGGCAGGTTCATATATAGAGAATTGCGGTTACTTATATTCCACGAAATGGGTAAAATGAGCACGGACTTAGACTTAATTTACGATGGAGCCTAAGAATGAAAGTCTTATAAATTTAAAGGGAAGAAAAATAGGTATTCTGTGTCACCAATTGTCGTAGTGGTCTAGTTTAATCTCTTTAGAAAAGAATTTATTTGGTGCTTTCTAACAATATAGAAATTGTCTCTACTAACATTATATCTATAACTTAAGTATTTAACTAAAATATTAATTAATTACAAGAAATTACCATACATCTTCAGTAGAAACAAACAACAGGATACTTCTTTAGTCTAATCACGATACTTTATGGATACTTGTCCTTCTTTAATCTTAAAAAGGTTGTCAAACTAGAAAAAGTATCTAACTAAAAGACAAGTGGCGATTAAGAACAGCACTGCTGTATAATATCAAATACCAAATTTCAACGATATAGATTGAATAGAACCAAAGATACAAAAAGATACAAAATCAGACTTAATAAGTCGGTTCGACAGACACGGCGTCAGACTGATTCAGTCTGCGTGACCGACAGGGGAAGTGAAATATCAGACTGATTCAGTCTGCTTGACCGTCAAGGGGCTGTGTGTTTTTATATTGTCAAAGAGTAAGTATATGATACGGGTCATGGACGCACAATATGTTATGAATACTAAATTGAATGTTCTCAATCCTATAAAAATTGAGACCCTCACCCACTCTAAGCCCCTTCGCAGACATAACGATCTTGCGACCAGCCATGAACCGCTTCTAAGCACTGCGACCTAGTTTTTTTGGCAGGATCAAATCAAAGATCCACTTTGAGTTGTTGGCGTTGGTCACAATAAATCTTTCATTTCGTATTGACAACAGACTGAACAACCCCAAATTCAGTTAACAATCTCCACAGCTGCTAACAAACTGTTTGCTGAAGAAGTGGTAATTTGCACTGAAACCTGGAACCCCTGGATAAGATAAAAATAAAAGAAAAGGTGATGTAGGTAGGTATCTTGACCTACCTACATCACCTTACCAAACGGAAGCGAAATAGCATTTCATTTGGAGTGCGATGATTCTGCAGTAAATATTAAGGTCTATTAGATCTCAAGTCAGGAGCTCGGTGGCGTATTGGTTTGAGTGCTCTGGTTTCGATACGAAAAACGAAGCAACTTTCGCCATGGTCGATCCTGGGATTGGTCAATCAAAGTTTGTTATCTCGAGCTCCTCCGTGCTTCGGAAGGCACGTTAAGCCGTTGGTCCCGGTTGTTGCTGCAACCGCTTTAATCCACCAACCCGCATTGGGCCAGCGTGGTGGTGTTATGGCCCAAACTCCTCATGTGTTTCTCCCATGTAGGAAGGCCTGTGCCCAGCAGTGGGACGTATATAGGCTGGTGATGATGAGATCTCAAGTAAAGCTGTGGTGCTGCTTGGGATCGAGAGATATTGTGCTCTTAGTTTATACACGACACGTTAGTTAAGTGGTATAAAAATGTACGGTATTGCAAAAGTTCCGTCTAAAGCTTTATAAGCTGTTCCATATGTTGCCGGCAAAATGAATCGTCCTTATCATATTATCAGTATAATCCCTCGGTAGGCAAATGTCACAATACTAAGGTAGCTGCTTACCAGAAAGCGGGGCTTTTATTTAACTTTATTGCTGAATATAATTCCTACTATTACAAAATTGGTTAAATTTGTTGAAACTTTGAACTATTTTTATTGTCACAGAAAATTACATTGACATTACAATTTTAGAATTCAAATCCCTGTTTTTTCGTCAGTCAGATTACTGAAACTTCTATAAGTACATAGAATTTATCTTCTAAGTTTCCGTGAATTATCTCTGTCAATCTCTTTTTGCGGCCGCAGCTTCTGACCAAGCTCTTCAAATCGTGGTCTAGATGGTTTCGCAATATTGAACAGACAATCTAACTGCATCTGCCACTATAAGGCGGCCTTATCCATCTGTTGCAGATGATAACTAACTTTACAATGCAATTAACACTAAAAATGTGACTAAAGTCCTATAGTGGAAAAACTTATAGGAGGAGAGTGGGGTGATTCCGAACGCAGAGTAACCCCTTGACTGCTTACATCATAATAGGAAAGAATACAGAGCTTATTGCTTGCCATAGAGCATAGCTCCCTTCTCAGCCATCAGAAATAGATCGTCAACGTATCCTTTTTATCATGATAATAAACGGGCTCGTTCTGGGTTTCCCCTCATTCGAAAACCCTACTCTCCTATAAAAATGGCGGTACAGGCATAATAATAAAACATCAGAACATTGTTCATCACGATATATTTCCCAACAAAATGGCTCAGCATAGTTTATCATTGGCGTAATGCCAATAACCTATAAAAAAAGAGAAACATGATAAGATAACAAGTGAAATGAGATAAAACCGCGGCGCATCTAATGTTATTTGCTTTGTAATTGAAAATACAAAAAAAAACCGCGATAAATCCCTGACGCTTATGTTCGATAATGTAGGCAATTGAAATTTATTTCATTTTTTGAAAGCAAACCCAAGTAAGAAGTGAAAAAGAAACTTTTCTTTTTGAAAGCACCTTTTGAGTATAATTTTATTGGAATCAACTTTTTTACATTATTATGTACACAAGAGTATACATACGCACACACAGATAATCATGACGTTTTCTTCAGTAAAAAAAATGTAATACAAGGCGTTTGGTGTATATGTCGCAGCCGTCTGGTCAAATTAGCCACTTAACTGGACGCCTAGCCCGTTGATTGAACGCCTACATCCAAAGAAACGGCTGAAGGATAACTAGCCAAGTCATTGAGCGCAACGTTTACCCAGATGGTCTAGTTAAATTAGCCATTCAATAGGATTCTTTTGTGTAATACTGTTTGAGTGATTTGAAGGTTGTACGTTATTTTTTTAATGACCACATATAACTAAAACGATGTCGGCTATAAATAGTCATAGAAAAATAACAAAAGAGTCTAGTTCAATTAACTATCGGCCAAGGTATTTATTTGAATGCCGGCGTTTTATCAACGGGCTAGGCATCCAATTAACCGGCGAATTTAACTAGATGGCGGCGGGTGACATATACAAGCGGACACCTATTCATGTTGACATAGTCCTATAAATACTAAGGAATTAATAGAAATTCAAAATAGAAAAATTAATTTTGAATTTTCTTTGCTCTCATACATTTTTGTATGGAGAAATTTTAAATTCATTTTACAATTTAGTTTTTTATAGCACCTTAGTACTTATTTATATGACTATATTAAGGTTAGGTGCCAGCTTGCAGTACTGTATACCAGACACATTGTTTATGTAACTAAAGACCAACCCTTAACGGAAATTGAAGTTGCGCGCTGTATTGAATTTCGTTCATTCTATAATCATTCAATTAATCACTGCCTGATTGATACAAATTGTTTTCCGATAGTCAGTGAAAGTGCTTTCTAGCTTACCCATTCCTAAATTCCATATTTCTATGTACAGTCTCGACCAAAAACATGTACCTACTACTCGCTGTTCTTGTCTACTATTGTAAATGGTGAGAGTCACGAACAGCGAGCGTGAATGTAGGTACAGTCAGGTTAAAAATATATAAATTGACATGAGGGGCAGAACGTATTCAACATTTAGCTGCCGAGTGTACACGGAACCGGAGACAATTAACCAGAATTCCATCGCATCGTTTTGTGGGAAAATAGAAAATCAAATTCTAATCTTTTGGAGATGATGGTTCTGGACGTGAACAAGTTTTTTGTGATGGATAAAACTAAGACAATAGAGTTAAACATCTCGCTTTATGGTCAGACGTTACTTAGCTTGTATACAGGGTGGTGCCGTCAATACGACAATAAATTGAAACTTGAGCTATGTTAGTTCATAGAAATGGTATACCACTTTCAAAAACATCTTATTCGTTTGATAATTTCATGACACTTTGTATGAAATATTATAACATTGACTGCATTATTTCATAGAAAAGTCATGAAATTATCAAACGAATAAGATATCTTTGAAAGTGGAAAACCATTTCTATGAACTAATATAGCCCATGTTTTAATTTATTTGCGTATTGACGGCACCACGCTGTATATAACCTAGATAAAATGATTCCGAGGGGTGATATGAGAAAATTACAAATTCCATTTTTAATACCTACGTGATATCACCCACGTGAACATAGTGGATTTTGATGTTAAGTGATGCTTGTGTAGATGGTATGGCAACATATCCTATAAGACGTCTTGGTGATTCGGGAAACAGCTGATGGGCAGGCAGCTATATTCTGAATGCTATATTTGTAGTGAAACTACTTCGAGTACCTATTTTTCCTTATTTCTATGCTAAACTAAAATAAGTTTTGTATTTGGCCATCTACGTAGAGGACAGTTGGGTAATTCAGAACGTGGGTGACGTGGGGAACCAGCCTTTTTATAAATGAAAAGCTCTGAGTTACTAGAAAGAAATAATGAACGTTATCAACTATTATTTTATATCATATTATAAACGGCCTCGTTTTGAGTTACCCCGCTCTTCCCTGCACTAGAAATATTCAGTTGTATAATCAGATACATTACTTTTATGTACTTTGCAGTTTTCATACAGCATTTCGCACAAACTTTGGAAGAATTTTGTGTGGCCGTCTTCATTTTCTGCACAAATAAGCAGTTCCCTGGAAAAATCAATTCAGTATAATAATAGCATAATATCATTTATTGAATAAACCATTATTATAAGTTTGTCAAACGCTGTAGAAAGCCTTAGAGATGTCAAGTGACTAGGCAAAGATTTCACTATGGCATGAACAAGAATATACCTAGTAGATGAGCCCTGATGATGAACGAATATACCATTTTGCCATACCTACTTTAAGAGGACACGTGCACTTGGCACAATGATATATTCGACTTGGTGATATACTTATCTGATTCAATACAAATTTCGAGGAGCTCGTTGGCGTAGTGGCTTGAGCACTCTGGATTCGGTTACGAAAACAAAGCAACTTTCGCCATGGTTGATCACGGGATGGGTCAATCACCAACTCGCCTCGGGCCAGCGTGGTGGTGTTATAACCCAAACTCCTATGTAGGAGGGCCTGAGCCCACCAGTGGGACGTATAAAGGTGATGATTAATACAAATTTCCCATTGGTTTCGCTATCGCCAAAAAAACTCAATCGCCCATAATTTACTACATAAGTAACAATAAAAACTTGCAGCGATGGAAATTTCATTTAATCATGAACTATTCCATATTTAAATACGATATAAATATACCTAATTGAAAAGAATCTCTACGCTTAATGAATTGATTGAGTTCAACGAAGACCACAATCCTCAAGCTTTACCAAGTAAATTGATGTTGAATTACAGAAGTAGAAAAGAAAAAAATAAATTAATTGAAATAGTACAAACAAATTGAAAAAAAAAATAGGAAAATCAGCTAATAATTTTATTTGATTCATATCATTTTGGCTTCGTTGATTATTATAATTATAAAAATATTGTTATTATGTTGAAATTCAAAAAGATCTACTTATAAGAATTCTATATCAGGCTGAGTTTTATGACACAAATTGATATCGCGTCATTCACAATAAAAACTGAGGTTTGTATACTAAGCAGTTTGATTTATAAGTTCAATCCCTTTCATAGATGTATGTAGTTAGTATTTCACAAATCACAAGGCGTATCCTCTTTTCTCCTCTTACCGGGGACTATGGCACTTGATTTGGGTCATCTGGCCCGGTAAATATATCACCGGGCCAGTTAAAACTTTTTTTCCCATGTGGCCCGGCGCCGGGCCAAGTGACCGGGCCAGATGGGATACACCCCCAATAACCGACATACACGCGGGCGGTTGAACACTAGTATAAAAAAAAATTAAGTCGTTACATATTGATAAGACCACGGAATCACCGATATGCTAGTGCATAGCAGCACTATTTAGGTTACAGAATAGGGTAGATTTCATAAGAAGTTTATAACTCATGAAGAAATATTGTAAAACAAATAGTATGTCTGAGATCAATAGTTTCACAGATAGCATTCACAGTCGTATGTGTGATGTGTAGCGGTGCATCGTCCAAAAACGTTCCATAGAGAATCTACACAGTGACAACAACAGGGATTTGATGTTAAAGTTAGGTAGTTGCTTATGAAATTTATAAATTATCTTTACTTATTAAGTTCGACGATTACCAATACACTAGAAGTTTCGAAACCTTTGTGGGAAAACTGTGCAGACTGTAACTTATAGAGGTTTTTTTTTTTTATACTACTAGATGACAAACAAGCTGACGGCCCACCTGGTGGTAAGCGGTTACCGCCGCCTATAGACACCTGCAATAACAAGGAAAAATCACTTGATATTGCAGGTGCGTTGTCATCCTGGGGCCTAAGATGAAATGCCGTCCATGCCCAGTAATTACACTTGCTACCTTTCCCAATCCGAAACACAGCGAACTGTTTCACGGCTGAAATAAGAAAGGCGGTGGTATCTACCCAGACGACCCTACATACGGGCCTACAACCTAGTAAAACCTCTACCTCTAATTTATTGTTAAGTAGAGGAAACTCACTGAGATATTGATAAATAAAAACTACGTAACCAACTATCCATTAGGGTTAACAAACTTCTAAAAACATTCGTGTTTTTCGTCCTTAAAAGCATCCGCCCTGAAGCTAGCCATTTATCTCGAAAAAACCTGCGTCTCTAGATCTCCCTAAAAGGTACAAAGTAACAAATTAGCCGGAACTACGCACTAGGCTTCACATTTCCGTTGGCTGGACCAAAAATTAGAAACTTTCACGGACTGCTAGGTCTTTTGAACGGCTCATTAAACCTCAGACTCTGATGCTACTATCAGTTTGGTTAGTTGGTTCCAGTCGTTGGTCCTTTTGACCTACACATCGCATAAGTTGGAATTTTACATTATATCGCATTGGGCATCATTCCTTTGTGGACGAAGGAATAATGCCCAACGGAGTAAAATGTATGCCATGTGCCAATTCTTGTGTGCGAACTAACTGTGACTTATAACTAAAGACATATTATATAGAACCTACATTATGGAGGATACTAGAAGCGCCCAACTAGTATACCGGTTAACATCTGTAAGAGCTATTGTGAAATAGGCCAAACAGAGCAGAAATCAACCAAGAAAAAAGAATGGAAAAAGAAGAAGAATGATGAATGATAATGATGAAATGTACCAAGTGTTTTTTGCCTTGTTATTGCAGGTGTCAATAGGAGCCGGTTACCCTTATCACCAGCTGGCCGTCAGCTTGTTGGTCATCTACTAGTTGCATAAAAAATTGATACTAAATAAAATATCATTGGAAACTTATCGTCCAGGTTTATCATACAAACCTCCGAGTGATTACTAGAAAAAAGAAGCATCCTTGTAATTCTGTCTAAATCTACTATTAAGGCTCGACAGAGATTACAATCTTCATGCGTCGTAAATTTGACGAAGGCATAAACTGAGGAGACAAGATAATTATGACCCTGGTAGATGAGGCTTAATCCATGAGACGTTAATCAACTTCCATGTAGCTTTTACTACTTACACTATATAAAAACATAAACTAAAATAATAAACAAAAATATTAAGCCATCTTTCCTAACACTTACAGGAATTGTTATTTTTAATGTACGAGTATCTTTTTAATGTATGTTCTTTGGAAAATTTACCCACACGCTTTCGTATCAGTAAGCCAATGAGTAGTTAATCTTAACATAAAATTACCTACTAGTGCAAATTATAAAATATTAGAAAACGCCAGATAAACAGACGACCCCTTGTTCGCAAAAAAATTACACGTGTCAATGCCCAGCACCTTTTTTTTTTTTTTTTATACAACTAGATGACAAACAAGCTGACGGCCCACCTGATGGTAAGCGGTTACCGCCGCCTATAGACACCTGCAATAACAAGAAAAAGAACTTGATATTGCAGGTGCGTTGTCATCCTGAGGCCTAAGATGAAATGCCGTCCATGCCCAGTAATACCTTACCTAATACATTGCTGTTTCTCGCGACAGTAAAAGGAAATTTTTAGTTGTTAAACATCAATGTACGTAAAAACACCGAAAATTTGCGTCTTCCACTCCGATCAACTGAACGAATCAACAATTTATCCACCAGTACTTGTCATTCGAGTAAACGAATAAAAAAAGAAATGAAGAAATAAGAAATACTGTAGACATGGCTGTATGGACATTAGTTTCCGTTGCCTTCCCATTGTAGGGAGAATGAACAAAAAATAATATAAAGGGAAGGCAAAGGGAACTAATGCCCATACAGCCATATCTTAAGTATTTCTTTATTTCTTTTTTTATTGCATTAAAATGCTGGCGTAACACATTTCAAAACTTCTTGGAAGATAAGGGGGCTGGTCAGGATCTCTGGGAGCCATTGGATGCCGGCTGCGCAGAACCGTTTAGTTAGGAAATCAATAGGGGGGCTTATGAGACATCGGCTAATAATTATGATAGTGATGAAGCTTTATTATACAGTTGGAATTCTTATTCAAAATAACTCTAAAGAATTGCAAATTGGGATGTTGCCTATGAAATATGGCGCTATTGAAAATATACACTACTGTTACCCATAAAAACAATTCAAACTTAAAAGATGTGAAATATTGTTCAAATTGAACTGCTTTGAAAATTGAAATAACTGTAATTCATTTTCCAAAATTTATCAAAAATGTCAATGATATTAAATTGCTGACATCAATTAAACCTGTTCCGTAAATTTTCTATGGAACAAACATACGACTATATCTGTGTAAATACTGATATAAGACATACTGTTTCTTTTGCGACATTTCTTTATGTCAAATACTTCTTAGTTATAAAATAATAAAAAAATGTCAACTGCCCTATTTATAGTGACCAGGCTGCAATTTACCGACTGAAAAACTGACCGTATCCCAGACGCGCTATGCCACAATGACGCACCACGCGAGGAACTCCGTAGACGTTGGCATGGTACGCCAGCATCGGTCGTTTCCGACCACTACTCCTCCGAAGAGTGTCCCCAGGATACGATGGACACCCTTCACGCGCTGGGGCATTGTGTGTGATGAATGACGGGGCCCTATCCCGTCACACATCGCCCCTGACTAAGGCAGATGTTGTTGGGCATAAAGTCCTATTATAGTGACCAGGGTGAACTTAAATTAGCTGTGTTCAACTACATACCTAAGTAATATGAATGAATCTTTAGAATGAAGAAATCTGAAGTTTTCTTATTTTTATTTTACCTGCTGAGCATTCCGGAACATGTGATGAATTCCTTCATACAGTCTTCCAAGTTAATCTCGAAGTCACTTTTGTTTTGCAACATGAAGTTCAAATCTTCTGGTATTGGTCTCCAATTAACCTGCAAGTCTTCATACTGCACTTCTATCACAGATCCAGTAGTTCGAAATAAAGAAATAAAAACCACTAAAAATCAAAAAGGTTTTGTTTCTACCTCTGTTGTATTACATATATCAAATATGGTCGAAAGTTCCATTTACATGGCATTTACAGAAGAACTGATGAAAAGTTTCTGTGACTTGCGTTAACGGTGTTAAAAAGGAACCGACTTAACACAACAAAACAAACGTACCTAATAAAAATACAAAATTAAAAATTTTAATTAGCCCCCCGCGTCATTAATCATCTATCTGACACCATCTCACTGAGACTATTAACGAGAGCCCAAACACGCTATATCTGCTGTAAGTTTTTGAAGAATAAGGCATTTAGCAGACTTTTTGATGATATAGGATCAGCTCAAGGATAGTATGTCATGGGAATGTCACCGAAGTGACAGTACACCAAATTTCAAATCAATCGGATCTGCAAAGTTTAGTAAAACCCTATAATAACATCAGTTTTTAAACAAAAAAAAACCAATCAAAATCGGTCCATTCGCTTAGGCGCTACGATGCCACAGACAGACACACAGATACACAGACAGCGACGTCAAACTTATAACACCCCTTTGTTTTCGGGGTCGTTGTTCGGGGGTTAAAAAATCGTCATCGTCATCATCACATCAGCCGAGAGACGTCCACTGCTGGGCATAGGCCTCCCCCAAGGATCTCCAAACCGATCGGTCCTGCGCTGCCCTCATCCAACGGCTTCCCGCGACCCTTACCAGGGTCCACCTTGTGGGGGGGCCTACCAACGCTGCGTCTCCCGGTAAGGGTAGCTAGTTAAAAAGTACTGAAAGATAATTGTATTTTGTTTAGACGTAAATTTTTTATTATTTCTACAACATTTGCTTTATAAATTCTGGAGTGGGCATAGTGTATGATGCCCACTCCAGAATTTGAAACTGATGCGGAACAGAATAAACTATTTTATTTTTATTATTATTTTATATTCAAAGCAGTGTAATTCGATAATATATAAAATATTGAGACAGCATGTAACTTCGGAAATTCAATGAATGATACTCTTAGTTATTATAGTCATTGCGCAGGAGACGTATCATAATTTTCGTTCACTAAGTCTCTTTTCTTTCAACCCTCCAAAAATACTGTAATCTAAGCATCAGTAATGAATAGATGAAAATACAGTATTTTCATATACTTTCCTATTTTCGTATCTCTAGTGATTTGGCAATGATGTTTATCGTTACCTAGTAGCTAAAGGGGGACTGTAATGGTGGCAGCGTTACTTACTGACGGACCAGTCGTTCTTTATACAATCTAATATGTTACATGCGAAAGTAATTTTGTTTGTTTATTGCGTTTTTTCGCCTAAACCACTAAACCGATTTAAAAGAAATTGGTTATGGAGATAGTTTGAGAACCTAGGAAGAACATAGGATACTTTTGATCAACCAACAAATATATAAATTACTTTTAAATTTTAGAAAAATACGACTACCTGGCATTATCCAAATCCTTTGCAAGTTTCTTCTAAGCATCACTTTTACAAAAATGATTAACACCTCATTGTGAAATCTCGATTTAAAGTTGACTGTTTTAGTTTCTTCGAAATTGATATAATATTTTACTCTTCCCTTGAAAATTCACATGAACAATATGAATATTGATGTTTTTACCTACTTAATGCATGTTAACAGAATTTATGACGTAGTCTGACACGTTACAGGCAACACATTCTTAGCACACAGTGAGCATAAAAACAACTCTAAAGATAAACAAATCTATGACAATTTATGTTTGATTATTTTTGTGCACTAACTGTGAAATTGATTTAGTAATAGATTTAGCGATTTTATAGCAGAGGTATCGTCTTGTTTGCTTATATAAAAAAACTATTCAAATTTATTCAGATATGTTGACATCACATCTGGAACTGTGTGGTCTGTGATCTTTCAGAGGCTCAGAAGAACTGTATGTAGGTACGATACACTATGTGATTTGTTAGCAAACATCCAATGGGTAGGTGATTTATTGATTTTATCGGTGTTGTTTCCGTGAACATTATCTAAAACTTAATCTGAGTTTACTGTCCTCCAATCATTTCATTTAGAAAAAAAAACAGATTAATAGAATTTTGACATGATTTAGATGCTCATTTTAAGGGGTCTACCTTTTATTGCAGAACTTTTTAAGTCATAATTTTATTATGCATAACAGCGGAAAGCATAAACTTCATTTAGCAGAAAATCATTTGACACACACTGATTAATCATATATTCAAAACCCATAATTTTATAAGTCAGAATCATCTTTAGGCATATATTTAATATCTATAATAATAAAGAGGCAGAACTATCATATTGCAGAAAGTTTATATTCAGAATCATCTTTATGCATGAATTTGATATCCATAATATTAAGAGGCAGAACCATCATATCGCAGTAAGTCAATATTGAGAATCTTCTTTTAGCATCCACCATGCACGCATGCAGCATGCAAGAAACAGTCAGCATGCAAGCAACCGGCAGCAAGCAAGCATGCAGCATGCAAGCAAGCATGTAGCATGCAAGGTTTCTGTCACGGCTCCAGCGCTGCGGGGCTCTGGCGGTCCCACGTGAGCATCGTCGCAAATGGTTGTCACTCACCACCTGCTCCTCAGCTCGCGGGCCACCTCGCCCCTCCGCGCCTACGCGGGCTTGAATTATACTCTAGGGGTAGGGCAGACAAAACTACGTGGAGTCGGTTTTGCAGCGATTCGTTTCTGTCACTAATGTAGCACAATCTCCAGAATCTGCCCTTTATCGCAAAAATTTTTATGTCACAATATTATTATGCATATCAGCGGATGACATAAAATTCATTTGAAATAGTATGCCTATAGAAATTATTCCAAATGGAAAACTGCCATCATCGTAGTATGACAAGTGAAATAATACCGAGTAATCGTCGCACTAAATAAGTGTTTTGATAAACAAAATTATGCGTAATGAAATTCTGCTAAATGAAATTATGCCTAGTGAAAATCTGCCATCTTAAAAGTATGCCATAGGGAATTCGGACCTATAAACATTCGACCAAATAATGATTTTTATGCATTGAACATATTCGTTTAAAGAAAATTATGCCAAGTGTGTTATGCCAAATAAAATTTGGAACAACAAAATTAGGAACTTCATTTTGAGATGTGCGTCTTAGGATTACAGTGCTTTATCAAATCATCATCTATTGATAATTTTCTGTTTTCATTCGGGTTAAAAGAGACAATCTGCAATATCTACTATCGGTACCATCACTATTATGATGTGTCTCTGAGTTAATAAAGTCACTCAAAATCTCGCGAAATTAAATTCTTTAGGTAGCTGTTGTTGCAATCACAGCTGCCTAAAGAATTTAATTTCGCGCACGTCTTTGTTTGACGAGTTTCGCTTTGTACAAATTTTTCAAAGCAATTATTTAAATTGCACAACAAATTACGCCGTGATATGAAAATAAATTTAATCCTGAACAATTAAGGGTTTAGAATAATAAACAATATCCCCTTTTAATGATTTATTTAATACAAAACCTACAACTAGATTTACTTACATATTAAATTAAGAAATATTAGTACTTTACGTTTTGGGCTCATAAAAACGTATAGTACAATATCGTTGTTTAAAGTCTTATGCCTTATATTAGGAGAAACAATTCATAGAGTTAATTACAATAAAATTTACCTTAGCATATCATTCAACGTGAAAAACAGAATTAACAAAGGAACTTTATACACAGCACTGTTTAATACAGTCTAAACTAAAGCAGTCAGTAAAATTGACACTGAACATAGTTCAAAAAGTGTGCATTTCGACACTACTAGTCTCGTGCTATTTGAAGCAAGTTTTTAGTCAGAAAATCTGAGAGCACTGAGACGTTTTTGTGTTTGTTGTCACCGTGTGCTCCAACTGGGCTAACGCTGTCAGCTCCGTGTCCTTCTTTCTACTTCTTATCCTCATATTTTTCGTCAATTCTCCCTTTTTCTGACAACAACACAGAATCTCTTCAAACTCCTTCCTAAAGTTGTCGTTCAACCAACCGTAAAGTAGCGGATTAGAAACGGCACTCGACATCCCGAACATATGACAAACAGCGTAAGTTACTGTCATAGTTTTCTCATCCATAAATGGCTCTGGACTAAAATCTGCTACTATATTAAACACATTTAATGGTAGCCAACTTATGACGTAAGTCACAGCTATTGCTATTAGAATCGCTGGCGTCTTCCTTGTTGTCCTTCTCCTTCCACGGAGCCTCCTGTGGATCTGTAAATGTGCAACTACTACAACTAAAACGGGCAGGACATATTGTAATATTAAACTCAGCAGGGAGTACATGGCCCGACCATTTTTAATGGGCCAGTCTTCTATACAGAAACTCAGAGAATCTATTCCAATTAATCCCAGTTTGTGTGTCTTCAGACTTCTGAATATGTACAAGGGTGACGCGAGGGTGAAAGCAGTCAGCCATATGAAGAACATCGTGACGAGTGCTCCCATCGTCTGCAAACCAGGCCGCGTGGGGTAGACGATGAGCTGTGAACAAATCATAATATTAATAAGAATTATACTTTAACTCATAACGTTAGCTCATAACGCAAATACAGATAGACTAGAAGAATTTCACAGGGATATTCCAAGTCTTGCGGAATGCGGGTTCGATCCCCGCCTCAGGACGTGAAATTTTTCTAGTTTAGATTTTTATTAGTAAAAAATTATACTCATAAATCAGAACAATCAAAAAGTTTTAAATACATTTTAATGGACTTATTCAAAGTGTTTTCAAATCGCAATATATTTTTGATCTAATTATATATACAAAAGAAGCACGTGAACTGTCTCAACGTTTTAGTGATATTTGCATTAAGACGACCGACTGGCCGATACATATTATTATCAATATTTGTCCATTATCTAGTATCCATAACTCAGCTCCTAATGATGCTTATTTTGGGCTAAATAATAGGGGTATTCAAAAAGATATTAATAAATATATGGGAAGATTGTAAATAATTATTGTGACAGGAATTGAATTCTGGATTACTTATATTTCAAACATTTTATCTACTAGTACTTGCTTTGTATTACTTTATAGTCCAACCACTTCAATGAACAGCTACTCTTAGCTGTTAGATTACGGTAAATTACTAACGTCATAGGCCTTTACTATTGAGTGATATTGATAATAGTTGCAGTACAAGCTATAAATTTAAAATATTTATTAAATGGTGGCCGCTCACGTCTTCGCACGCGTAGAAGTTGGTTATTACGTCAAAAGGTACGCCAATGTCCTTACTCCTGATATAATGTATCTCCTTTCAAAATTTCATCATAATCCATTATGAGGATTCGACGTGAAAACGTAACAGACAAACAGAAAGAGTTACTTTCATGTGAGTAATGATGCAAAATTTAATCCCCTATTTTACAATCACAAAGCTGCAAGAAGTATTTAGGTACTTTTTTACTAAAGAATATGTATAAGCAAGCTTGATTTGAAGACAATAGATATTGTTACGGCGGTGTAACTTTTTTTTACGTTGGAAAAATGCATTTATGCATGCATAGGCAGGGTGGGGCCCTGCCCGGGCTATGTGGGACTCAAAGCACTGAGGACAAATACTCACTAAAAAACCTACGTGTTCCTTCACTGTGAAGGCTTCAACACAGCGCAGGGTACTTCTCGCAAACAACTGCGCAGAAGTGACGAAGCCACGATGCCAGCCCGCTACGGGCACCACAAGGCGGAGAATGCACAACTCTCTCGACACAGGCTGTTAGTGCATGTAACAGGGCCCCACTCTGACATCCGCCACCCTGACTATGGTGGCCGGAGTTGGGCGGCATAACGCCGCATCATCAAGCCGCGCACCTAAAGGAACAAGCTGTTCGGCAAGATGTGTGTCTTGCTCCCTCTGGTACGTTACCTGGCGAGCGGCTAGTTCGGCTTGACGCGCTTCTTGCTCCCTCTGGTACGCTTCGGCGTTTCCGGCGAACAGCTTGCTGCTGGATGGCATTGAGCAAGACGCTTATATCCACCGCCGTAACAGTATTTTTTTCCCTACATAAAAACTTTTCCATCTCGCATAAATCTCTTAGGGGTGGAATTTAAAAAATCAAACCGACGTCAACTTCAAAAAATCAAAAGACAAAAAAAATATATTGAAAAAGCTACTTTTCTCGTTTTTAAGTATTTTTGTGAGTCAGTGCTTCACTTTCTATTGTTTCTAGGAAAATTTTGACACCAATTATTTGTCTTTCGCTGTAGCGTTTATCACTGTGACGTATTGTCGCTATAACCTTTGATGCCTCAATGTACTGAAGCCGCAAACACTGTCACCATTTTGTTTTCTTTGCATAACGGTTTTATTCGGAGCTGGAGGATTTATTCGGATTAACTAGTCGTAGTCGTTTTAAAATAAAAAAAATGAAGGTGTATTATTAAGTTATTTTACATGTAAATAAATACGGAACCTACCCTTCTTAGTAAGAGTTATTTTAGAAGGACTATAATAACAAAAAAAATCAATCTTTGTGTGATCTTTAGTTGTATTGAAGACACATTATCGTTTGATATCAGAATCTTGACATCCTAATGTCCACAAAGGAATCAACCCTTCGCCAAAAGATCATATAGGTTACACAATTCTGCTTTCAAGACAGTATCCACTATTTCGATTATCGAATTTGATAGTTTTAGGATTACTCCAACTACTTGTCATAATAGATGACAATGGGGATATCCTATTTCGGGTTACCTATGATGGTAATTTTTTGACCGAATTTTATTTAACCGGAAACTTTTCGACTATTTTTATTCAATCTTTCTTTACTTCTTCAAAATCACGGTTTCCACTGTAACACAACTGTTACAGTGGGAAACGTGATTTAGAAAATTTATTATAAATTTTCTTTACTCTATTATTATTATCACATTACTCATTTAGTCAATTTCTTTTTCTCATTCTTTGAAATATTGTTTCCAAACATTCACTTCGCCTCAGTTTTATTTGCCATATTTTTATTTCGCCATAATGTATTGAATAATTTGAGCACCCCTGCTTATACAGGCAAGTCAGCAAGCATGTAAAATGCAAGCAAGCATGCAACATACCAGCGAGCATGCACCATGCAAGTAACATGTAGTTTGATTCAATAAAATAATATGCATGCAGAATAACTACCAACACTCATTTTATAATTTAGTAGCATAGAGGAAGTAGTAGCTGAATTACATATAATAACATAGTTGTGGCCAAATAATATTCGCCTAAATGTTTTTTAAATGAAGTGAAAGTGTGCCAAATAAATCATCTGGTAAATGAAAAAAAAATCAAAAGAGAAGTTTGTTTTTGAAAATGGGTGAAACGTAGTTCTTTCAAAGGATACATTAAGTTGAATGATATTTAGCAAATAATATAATACATATTAAAATGAAAATGAATAGGATGATTTCGTTATCAAATCAAATAATTACAGAGATTTAGGGGATCTTCTGATATGTAAATATGATACTTGTAGGAGAGGACCCCGCTCCTTCGAAAGACATAATATGCAATAATTTATCGATAAAGTACATTATAATATATGCAGTTTTTTTAAGAATTCTTTTTTAAACAATTCTTTTTTAAATGATAAATAAATAGTAAGTAACATATTAAAGGGTGTGTGTGTGTGTAGGTACAGATATTAAAACATATGTCTGTCAACCGTTTTCGGTGAAATAAAATTCGGAGAATTATAAATTTCGGACTAGTAAGCGGTTCCACATATTAAAATTTTATGAACATTGTCCAGAACTATTTCCTTACCTATATCAATATTAAAATTTACTATTGACCGCCTGCGTGTGGTTCGTCGTATCGTAAATCGGTTTAGCATCGCACCTTAGGAGTGAAATCGTAGCAGATAGACAGAGTTATTTTCGCATTTAAATAGCAATCACATTTATATTAAGTATGGATGAGTAGCAAATATGAAAACCTCAGATCATAGAGAATCAGATAAAAACATTTCGCTTTGTGGTAAGTCGTTAATTTAACATAGAAGCTTGTATCAGTAGGGGTTGTAACCCTGAGGGCTCCAACTTTGTTACAAGCGTATAAAGTTAAACTAATGACGTGACCTTTTGGCCTTATCGAATCTGTAAATTTCATGAGTAGGCGGAAAGACTAACCATCTCTGTGGCTTAGTGCTTGAGAAAACTTATCGATTCTAGAGATCCGGGTTCAATTCCCGTGGGGCAATAATTTTCTGCTCGGTTTAGTTGGTGATAGCGCTTTTTCAACTACGCCTGGCTAGCCACTACCATCTTACCTAAGTCTGCCGCCACAACAATAATGGTTAACAGCATTGTTGTGTGCCGGCAGTTGGAGGTAAGATAGCTTGTTCTTCTTTGGTTAAAAAATCCGGGTGTAGCTCGCTATCATCTTTGGCTTCATCGTCACTTACCATCAGATGAACTGAAGCCCAAGAGATTTGCCTTGTCAAGAATAATAATAAAAAAGGTTACATCTAAACTAATTGTAGTGTATATCTCCTATTATTAGGTTTCCACATATTATAGCTAGCATAGTTCAATAGTAATAAACTGAATCTTAAGCAGTATACCCGGGTCATCATTAACTGCTACCCATCACCGACATTACAATAATGTTATAAATACGAAACAGCACTGTCTGTGCTCCTTAAGACTGACTTAGATGAAATTTAGCAGAGGGATAGATTGCATCCTAAGAAAAACCACAGGCTGTTCTTATGGCATTGTGGTAACTGAGCTCCATGCGAGCGGCCATTAGTTTCATGTAGCTAACAACCTCCTACTTCTACTTCAACAGTTCTTTATAAGAATACAAATACATAGTACGATGTAGTATCATTTGATCTTCTGTTTCGACATACTTCATTAGCTAAAGAAGTCTGTAAAATACCCACAAACGTTTTTATCTAACACGTTATTAATCATATTTTATGCTATAAATTATCACTACCCAAAGCTATCGAAAGCATCGACCCACCTGCCGATATTACCTCAATTCCATGTACCTTTTATTAAACATCAAACAGAGAGAGGATATTGAATTCCTGTGTTTTATAGTCAGTCTGATATCAACTTTATTAAGTGGTGTTATCAATGTTGTAGTGCTGTGGCACTTGGCTCATTACGCGGGCCTCTTCACTGATACACTGATAAATAATGGACTTCTAGCAAAATCAATAGAAAGTTTATCGTTTATTGTATTTTTAAAACCGTTGAGTAAAAACTGAATACTAACATCAAATAATAATTCTGTTGTGATATGTATAATTCTCCGACCTAATTGAGTAAGTATAGCTTACTAGTTCTAAATAATGACTATCACAATCTTTTAATTTAATTAATGAACATTGACGTTTTAATACTCCGGTTTAAAAAAATAATTTTTGCCTATTTTTTTATTTTTATGAAACAAAGTCTACATTAAATTGTACTATGATCACCATTTTTGCCACGTACCCATTTTGCATGCTTAATTTTCATCGAAACATTGTTGAATATAGTTATTATTTTTTACATCTATATTGTACCGTGTTTCTTGCAAATAAATAAATTTCAATTACAATTTTAATAAATCTGTCAGAGGTAAATGGTTTAGTTGACAAGATTTGAGTATCTGTGTTTAGTCCATGACACGGATCAAATACAGACCGCATCAAGCGTTAATTAGGACATCCTCAAAAGAATCCAAAGTCACTGACGTAACTCATAGGATAGGTAAATACAACTGGCTGTGCGAAGTGCACATAGCACGCAGAACGGATGGCCGATGGGATCTTAAAGTTCTAGCATGGCGACCACGTACCGGTAAGCGCAAAGTAGTACGGCCTTCCACTAAATGGACAGACGACCTGGTCAAGGTCGCGGGGAACCTTTGGATGCATTCTTCGCAAAACCAATACGTTTGGGAATCGATGGGGGAGGCCTTTGTTTAACAGTGGACTTCATAGGTGATGTGATGATGAGGATGAACTAACACTGTATAAATGTCAGATTACTGAAAATTCTGTATCTAGTGTTTAAGTTATGAATATCACTATGTTTTGAAAAGGTATGTTTATATTTGTGAACATAAATTATGTTCTCATATATATATTGAGAAGCAATGGTCAAAATATTAATTTCTTTAAATAAATCCCTTAGTGAATCTCGTGGCTTGAGTCCGTAAATAGCACGCACAGCCCTTTTTTGTAATATAAAAATATCTTCAATGTCGGCTGCTGTGCCCCACAATAACAAGCCATATGACATGACACTGTGGAAGTAACCAAAGTAAACAAGTCTTGCTGTTTCAACATCACACAAAGACCTAATTTTTTTAACAGCATAAGCAGCTGAACTAAGCCTTTTAGATAGGGACGAGATATGAGGATACCATTGTAAACGAAAATCTAATTTAATTCCCAAAAATACTGTAGAGTCAACACATTCAATAGTTTCTTCATTGATTTCAACATGAGTACAAACCTGCCTTACATTTGGTAAAGTAAATTTAATACACTTAGTTTTCTTTGAATTTAACAATAAATTATTATTTTTAAACCAGGATAGCACTTTTGAAATGGCATTATTTACATCCTTAAAGTCAGTTTTAGTTCGGTCTATTTTAAAAATTAGTGAGGTGTCATCTGCAAACAATACCGTCTCACACAATTTTTTTGAAAAGTAAGGGAGGTCGTTGATATAAATTTAAAAAAGCAACGGCCCTAATATCGAACCCTGAGGCACGCCCATATGCACAGGCGCACCATAAAACTCAGTTTTGTTTATAACAACTTTTTGAATTCTATTGGTCAAATAGGATTCAATGAGTTTTAATGAGTTTATTGATACACCATAATGCTTTAATTTACCCAATAATGTTTGATGATCAACACAGTCAAACGCATTGAACAAGTCGCAGAAGATACCTAGAGCATCCTGCCGATTTTCTCAAGCATCAAATATGTGTTTTATAGGTGCATTTCCCGCGTCTGTAGTATTTTTTCTTTTAGTAAATCCGAACTGTCTATTGTGAAGCAATTCATTTCTCGTAAAATGAGAAAGCAATTGGTTATGAATAATTTTTTCAAAAATTTTGCTAAGAGTCGGCAAAATAGAAATGGGACGGAAATTTGTGGGGTCATTGCTATCTCCCGCCTTAAACAAAGGTATTATTTTACTTAATTTCATTTGATTGGGAAATACACCATCATCAATACATTTATTAAATATAAACGATAGTTGAGGAGATATAACATTTATTATAGAATTATAACACTAACAGAAAAGCCCCATAAATCCTCAGTCTTTTTCATATTCAAAGACTTGAAAGCTTCTACGTTAATTTCATGGAAATTGAAAGGAATATTGCACTTATGAACATTCGTCTCTATGAGAGCAAGTGCGCGCTTAGTACACGAATTCAAATCTTTTGTGATTTTAATAGGTATTTGGAAAAAAAAGTCTCGAAGGTATTTGCAACTCCATCATCTGTTTCTATAGTTTTGCCATTGACATTAATTTTAAAACACCTATTAGTAACTTTTGATTTACCACTTTCTTGATTTATAACTTTCAAGTGGCTTTTATTTTATTATCAGATTTCTTAATTTTATTACTCAAAAAGTTCGCTTTGGCAGTATTACAAACCTTTTTAAAGATTTTGGAGTACTTTCTGACATAATCAATAAAAAATGGATCAGTAGAAGTCGACTTCTGATAGTATAGTTAAAATAATTTTCTTCTACTTATATAAATACCCGGAGTTGCCCAATCACTAAACTTCCTTTTAGAACTGACTTTAAAGCTTTTTTGTTTAAAAATATTCTTGAATTCAATATTTAAATTATCAAATAAACTGCTATACAACTTATTGGGATCATCGGTTTTTTTTAGACAGTGAATTCTATTCATTACATTATTTTCAAATTTCCTCAAGCGACTATCTGCAATAGGCCAATAAGTTATTTTTTTTTATTTGGTTAACATGATGGTGCTCAATAGCGATTTTCTGTCCACTATGATCTGAATTTATACAATATATAATTGATTGTTCAAGTACATCACAGTTACAAAAAATATTATCCAAGCAGGTAGCTGATATTGGTCTAATTCTAGTAGGTTTAAAGAAAGTATGGAGAAGATTAAAACATCTGAATAAATTAAGGAACCTATCTGATTACGAACATGATACCAAAATGTTTATATTAAAGTCACCACATACAACTATCTTCTTGTTATTGCCACTTATTATATTTAAAACGTTTTCCATTGAAGCCTCAAATAGATCATATTTTCCAGAGGGAGGTCTGTATACACATACAACAATATGTTGCTCGAGTTCTATACAGGAAATTTCAATAGTTCGCTCAATTGAGTGACGAACAACACCTGGTCGTTCTTTATATTTTATATTATTTTATAGGAGAAGCTTGGTGGCGTAGTGGTTTGAGCGCTCTGGTGATCGATCAAAACAAAGCAACTTTCGCCATGGTTGGTCCCTGGATGGGTCAATCAAATTTATAATCTTGAGCTCCTCCGTGCTTCGGAAGGCACGTTAAGCCGTTGGTCTCGGTTGTTACTGCAACCGCTTTAACCCACCAACCCGCACTGGGCCAGCGTGGTGGTGTTATGGCCCAAACTCCTCATGTGTTTCTCCCATGTAGGAAGGCCTGTGCCCAGCAGTGGGACGTATATAGGTTGGTGATGATGATTATTTAATAATAATATTAAAGATCCACCTCTAATAGTAGATTCTCTTGTAAAAGCACTTACAATATTATAGTTTTCAATACAGGTCAGAATTTCATTTTGTTTTAACCAATGTTCTGTAAGACATAACACATGCACTTCCATGGTCTGCAAACATAAACTAATTTCTAGATCTTTGCCAGAAAAGTCCTGTACATTTTGGTGAACAATATTTAAATCATAAGACTTTTCTGTTGTTTTAACTTTGCCAGAGACTTTCTCTGTTGTCTTATTATCTAATTTAAATGAATTGGAATAGATTCCAAAACACTATCATAAGTCAATCTAAATTGCTCAATAGAAGCATTGTCAGGAGTAAATTGCTCAATAGAAGCAAGGTCATTAATAAAAGTCTGCTCAATAGAAGCAGAGGTTTGAATAGCCAAATTTCTGGCTAAAGTTAAAAAATTATAGCTTAGCAATTCAGCTATTTGTCTTCTAAAATACTTAGATTTATTCTATCTTTAGTCAAATAAAATTTATTTTTTAAGTTGGTCAATTTATTGAAGTCAATAACTTGTATTTTCTTACTAAAATATGCCATGTTGGACAGTACTAAATTTAATTTATACCTAATGTTATTTTCTTCCTGTGGCAAACTCCAAGAGTAGGATAATGTAAATATAACAATTTTTTTCACATTTAATCTATTTAAATAGTCAAGATAGTTTTGAAGCTTGGATTGGTAATTAATAATGTATTTAAAACTATACACGAGGACATGACGACTTAATTATATGTACGGATATAGACTATGTTATATCTGTTAAATTATTCTTGAAAATATTTTTTCATTTCCTTCAAAGCTGGATTAAATAGTCACCTTCTGGGTAAACTAGCTATATCCTCGACCCTCTCTCAACTTCTCTCTGAATAAGAGTAGAAGCCAAAACATGCATATTTTAATAAATTCAAGAAATGTTTACAATAAATTGTGCTTCTGCGCACCAACGCGTAAAATCAGGTGTGATGTGAGTCATACTTGACGAGACGTTAATCTAGCTGCTAAAATAAGCATGGCGTCGATGTAACAGACTCCTTAAAGAATACAACTCGGATTCATGTTTATAAACAATGCTATTAACTGTAAACTTCATCTGATGATGATCAAAGAAACTCTTATATAGAGTTAAACGAGCCTGGCTATTTAGGTAAAAGAAAATTTTGCATGTTTTAGATATTCTGTTTGTTTCCGGCGAACATTGCAACTCAGTGAAGAGCATAGGAAAGTTTATCCCGCTTGACGATTTAATGTTGTCGTAAAAGCAATTACTGATTTATTAATTAATGTATACAACAGAGGACAAGAGGTAAGTACGGTATGATGTTATCACTCGAATATGTGGGGCTCCCGGACAAAAAAGGCTCGTCCTATCCACTAAAACCCACGTCGGAAACCCTCTTCCATTATTTTGGGGCGGCACGGGAACGAACAAGCAGTCAACTATGCAACACTGGTGGTCAGCTCGCACAGAATATCACCTTACCTTTTTATACGTTAGAAAATTTTCTAAAGATACCCAAAGGTAGGGGATGTCTCTGGGTTATGTGGGAGTCTCCGGAGCTGATTTCCGGCGTACCCACTAAACACCAACGTATTTCCTTGAGCCACGGCTTAGACGCACAACAGGGCACTTTTCGCAATCGCTATCATTTGCTAAAGACTGCGTGACTAATTCATGCTGTCGAAGCCACCAGGGATATGGCACGTGCGAGACAGAACGGTCGTACCCCAACGCCCCAACCTACACTTTACGTAAAGAAGATGGCTGCTTATTTTGACTCATCTGTAGTAAAGTATCTAAACTAGAAAAAATCATGTCGTTGTGCGGAGACAGAACTCGCGACCACAATCCCGGTGACTTATCTAACCATCTGAGCTACCGACGAGTTGGAATGTTTCATTGAATTTGTTCTAGTCTACCTGTATTTGCGTTAGAAGCCAAAGTTTACTCTCATAATGTCAAAATATTCGATAATCTGATCTGTAGTCAGTAACTCCTCATGCGTTTCTCCCATGTAAGAAGGTCTGCAGCAGTAGGACGTATATAGATAGACTGGTGGTTTTGGAACCGGTGTCAATTCAGACATGACAGACAGATAGCCAATATGACATTGTGAGACCATTTTTAATTAGATATACATATTTTGTGATTTTTGACGATTCGAAAGAGCTTTTTAGGCGCCTACTTAAATAAATATATTTTTGATTTTGATTTTGATGATGAAGATGATCTGTTGTGTTCTTTTACTGAGTAAGTGACATGGTAGACAACGCATGAGTAATGACAAAGGTGCTAAGATCGTCGTATACGCTACCATCACCCGGGCTGTACGGTTTGGCCACACTTTTCACTTATAAAAAATAGAGATGATTTGGTTAGATTACCAAAAAATATTCCTATAAACTTGTTTATACACTGTGACTGTTTTCGCCCGCATGAAAACAAAAGTATGGAAATGTACTAAGCAGGCCACGGGTAGCTGCGCCGGCGACCGGCGACCTCGCAAGTCGCGCCGCCGCCCCCGTATCCGTGGCCAGGTCGTCAAGCTTCAGAATATTCTTGAGGGCCATATGGCAATTAAAAACCAATTGTGTCTGGAAATTGTGACAAATAAAATACAAATGAGTGTCTAATTTAAACAAGATGTCAAATAATACGCTATAAACTCAGCTTTATAGCTTTTGTAATTGTTTCACCTAACGCATTTTAATTGGGGATTAATTACGACTTCTGCCTTAGGGAAATGGCATTGTTGTCATGAAAAAAACGATCCTGATTTTGAAAAATGATAAAGATAGATTTAAAACAGTCGATTAATGTAACATCTAATTAAACGAGAGTCGAATTCGGTTAAGTGGTATTATTTCAATGTAGTGCTCGCGAAATAATAAGTGAAACAATACCTATGGGATGTGCCTATACTTAATTTCACAAATTGATCTCATCCAATGCACGTAAGTAATAGTAACATAAGAAACTTCGCACTCACGAGCTGCCATAAAAGTTTGTGCTCCGGCTGATGGTTTATTCTCATAGCACCTACTGTATTTTGCAGACGACACTCGAAACAAAAAAATGTCTGCTCGCCTATACATTTTATGTCACCACAATTTTTAACCAGTAGCATTTTACTTGTCTTGAAAGGTTTTTTTTAATGATTAAATATGTCAATATTTAGAGAAAAGCATACAAAGTAAGAAAAAACATATATATTATTTGTGATTATAAATCATGTACATAAATTTCAATTTTTGTCGTGTTCTTGGATGAAAAATTTCAAAACGAAAAATTCAATTGCATGACTTGAATTTCTAATATAAGTTTGAATATAAGTTTGTCGTTATTATTACCAGTATTTAGTTTAGTTTACTTGCTTAGTTACGTGATTCATTTCTGATAAAAGTAAAAGCTTCCAATACTTGAGCCAGGATTTGACTGTTCACATAGGTAAATCAGTAAACAAGTATGGGGAATGTATCAGTATACCTACATATTCATTCGCTTTTCGAAAGCATGACTCATAAAACGAATCCTACGCATTTTACGATTAGCGATTGCGATTATTTAAAGAAATCAAAATCACAATGAATTTTTTGTAAAAAAAATCAAGGATAGATTCAAGAAAAAAACAAAGAAAAGTTAAATTTAGAAAAATTAAGTAACTCCCGGCATCATTAATCATCTATCTAACACCATCTCATTGAGACTATTCTTATGAGCCCAAACACGCTAATCTGCAGAAAATCTCAAAAAAATTAAGCATCCCGAAGACTTTTTGATGGTATATTGGTATAGGATCAGTTCAAGGTTAGTATGTCATGGGAATGTCACGGAAGTGACAGTACAGCGAATTTCAAATCAATCGGAGCTGTGAAAGTTAGTAAAACCATTTTATCATTATGTAGAAAATGAGCTAATTGTCATCAAACGCCTGTACTGAATAAATTATAGCTAAGAACCCTCCTTATCACGTCAGCTTTCAAATGAACAAAAATAACAAATATAAATTGGTACATTCGTTTCGGAGCTACGCTGCCACAGACAGACACACAGATGCACTGACAGACATGTCCAAATTACAACACCCCTCTTTTTTCGTCGGTGGTTAAAAATAGGGGAAAATAAGAAAGTTCTTTTTTTCCAAAAATACAAAGAAAGTAGAGAAAAAATGACAAACTTTTATTTTCCAAATATACAAATTGGTGTCACGCCATGAAAACTATAATTTATTTCTACCTTACGGGATGTAGTTACATATTTATTCTATTTATCCTGTAATATTAAACTTATTACGGGCACTTATTAAATTAATAACTTAATAATTATCTGACCATTTGTGGTTAGGAGAATGAGAATATACCTTAATTGCTATGTAGGAAGTTTGTGAATAATTCAATTTATCATACGTAAAAATGAGTTTCGTGCTGTTAATGGAATTAATTAAGTGGTGAGCCTAATTAAGCCAACTTGGTATATTAAGTTAACCGCATGAATTGCGGTGAATATTGTGTATTTTTTTGTTGTTTCTTATATATATATATATAACAACAACAACAAATATAATATATTAAATATAATATATTGTATATAATATATTGTATATTGTTGTTGTTATTATATATAATATATTGTGGCCATTATAGCTTTTTTGATAGAATAGACCAATAGTTAATATCTAATTTTTTTTCGCATAATTTCACTCTTTATAATCGTGTTTGGTCTAATTTCACTTCGCCTAACTTTTTGTCGCCATATTGTTATTTACCAAATGCGACATTTGGCGGAACAATTCGTAATCCCTTAAGTTTTCAATTACTAAATATTAATTTCCACAAAATTAAAAATCATAAAGTATAAAACGCCGACATAATTTAATAAGGCAAAGTAACTTGGCCAAAAATTTGTATTTGTTGCAAATTGATTTAATCAAACATATTATTATAGAGGTATTCTAACAAAAAATAGATGTTTTTCCTTTTAATTATTTATATTTATTAATACTAACGTAGCATGCCGTAGGCATGCAGCATGCAAGCAGGTATGCCATGCAAACAGGCATGCAGCATGAAAGCCGGCATGCAGCAAGAAAGCAGGCATGCAGCATGCAAGCAATGTTTCTTAGTCAATGTTTGTAGTGCTTGTGTTTGTTAAATAATAATTGTAAAACGAAGGAGCGGATTCCTCTCAACACAGGTTGCTTGAACTTAAAGAGAGGACTCCCTCAACAAACTGTAACATTTTATTGTACTTAATAAATTTATTAATTTCATTAATTTATTAATTTTATTTTATTATTAAGCATGGCTTCTGCCACGGCTCCGGCGCTGCGGGGCTCCGGCGGTCCCACGCGACCTTATCGTCGCAGATGGTTTTCGCCCACCGCCGCGGCTGAGGCTGGCCAGCAAGCCGAAGCTGCGTCCTCAAAACCACCTGCTCCTCAGCTCGCGGGCCGCCTCCACCCTCCGCGCCTTCGCGGGCTTAAATTACACTCTAGGGGTAGGGCAGACAAGACTACGTGATGTCAGATTTGCGGCGATTCGCTTTTGTCAATTTATTTATTCAATAAAATTGATTTTGATCTTAGGCTGATAAATTTTTGGCACATTTAATATTAGATATGCTAAAATTAGAGCTTTATTATGCGTAATCGTCGTAATGCCAAAATAACGTTATGCTAATATATTTTAGGGTATTTCACATTATAGATCCAAAAATCAGGGTTTTCAATTCTTAGACCAAATTATAATGGTGGCAAAACAATTGTTAGGCGAAACAATATTTGTTCGCTTTAAGTTTAGGCCAATACGGTTTGGCCATGTAATATTAGGACTAAAATTTTTAGGCGAAACGAAGGGCACCCCATAGATACACATACAGACACGGCAACCTTATAACACTCCTCTTTTTTCGTCTGGGGTTAAAACAGCTGCGATCTTCTGTAATGCTACGCTGCCCTAGCGCTCAAAATTCGTGTGGTGAATATTACCACGCCTACCTCTTATAATACTTCAGTCAAAATGGCCTCTATTTACAATGGATTAAGGTATGTACCCCCAAGTAATGTTTAAGTTGTAAACTTAAGTTCAAAAAGATTTTTCTAAACATGCTGTCTTTAGGGCTTGTGTCAAAAATTATAATAAATCGGCAGAGGTATTATTTTTGTTGGTATTAATAAAATTCGTCTGTACTTATCTCATATAATCATATAATATAGTTTTTTTTATATAGTACAAAAAACAAAACTATTTAAACTTAAATTAAATTATCCTCTGTCACTGTATTATTATTTCCCAACTTCTTGATCCTTTTTTTATATGCATAAACCTGGTTAACACCTGGTATTGTTGTTATGGAATAATTTTTTAACGCTTGAACTTAATTTTTATTAGTACAACTGATAAAAATTTAGGTAAAACGCTGTCCTGTTAGAATTGGGAACAGGTTTTCCTATTCCTAGCACAACTTCATCATCATTGGTGATCTTACCCACCACAGAAGCTCAAAAATACAAAATTAGATACACCATTACTGCCTTTGAAGTTACAAAAGGGAGAATGGGCGAGGCTGATAAAACACAACAAATTATATATATAAACTTTGTGAAATTTTTAAGTGTTGGTTTCACCTTCAAGATTCAGGTAGTTCAAACGTTTCCGTTTTAATATTGGCTGAGATATTTAATTAATGAGAAAACCTGATACTTAGTTCGATGACTTTTAACGGTATTGTTAGCTTGTGGAAATTTCCAATCACCAAGTACTTTAACCACTGCAGTTTAGCAAATATTTCGGGTAAGGCTTTTAATCAAAATTTTAGTTTGTTGAAGCATGGATGCTAATAATATTACCCAGCTCCAAAATTTTACACGGCAGTTATATTGGTGTTGGCCGAAAATCACCACAAGATGTTATTTTCAATGTTGAATTTCTTATTACGAAATGTTCATTTCTATGTCATGAATATTCCATCGATTGGTATATTTTTATATTCTGTTCTATCTAACCTTATGATTTCCATATTTTTGTGCTTTTCTCTGTTGAAATCGGTTGTACGTGACCTCTCCAAAGGAGAATCGGCGAAAAGATTGTATTTTTGATACATGAATTGTTCTTTGGGAAACTTTGTATATGATGATAAATTTTTGGTCGGTATTGCTGACACCGTATAAGTCACCTTTCATTCCTTACCAGTCCACCGGCGCACACACACAATATAAATTCTATTGTGTCTACGTGACTCGTTCCCAGATTATTAGTGTGTCAGGAGATGCAATCACTATGTTATCTTTTAAAATTCAAAGGACTGTTACGCATTCCACAAGAACACAAACTGCGAGTCATTGCTGTTGATCTATCTAAATTACAAGTTATAAAAAAATGACGGGCATAATGTAGGATTTAATAAACCAAGACGCTTCTGGGAATAAAGTTTCAGTGGACAGTGTAAATTAATTAAGACACCTTAAAAGAAGAATAAACTTAGTTTCTGAAGTAATGAAAATACCCAGTTCTCTAACTATTTAAAATACTATGAAGATTCTCTTTAAGGCAGCATCTGGACGTCATACTTTTTTAATCACTCAAGAAGATTCATGTACCGAATCTATTATTAAGGCAGCTTGGAAAATGAACCACAAATTTCCCTAAAGGCAATTCCAGTTAACCACGTTAAAAGATTTGAAGCTTTCGAATTTAATCAAATATTTAAGAACTGCAAGATAATTTACAGATACAGTAAGATAATTTGCACAAAGTACCTAACTATTCCAGTTACTTTGCGCAAATTATCTTACTGATTTTAGACCGTCAAATTTTATATCTATAGGATATCTCGCGAGCACTCGGCATTTTTAATAAGGATTCAATCTTATTTTTGCTACTACTGTTATTTTTGTTTTCTAATGGTGACTAATCAATAATGTATTAGGTCTATAAATATGAAATTGCCGTTTTTATGAAGTATTTTGTGCAAACTGGAATTACCATACTATATTTTTTGTATTTAATTGAAAATGGGGTTTTGAAATTTTGTCATTTAATGCAGTGAAAAAAAAACAATTTTTAAATACTAGAAAATAATTTAAACAAATCTAAATATTTAAATCGGCTTCATATTCTACAAGCTCTAAGTGACCCTTATTTTCAATCAATAAATTTTAACAAAAAAATAATAATTCCATTCGTAAAATCCTGCTTGTATATTGCACTTAGAATGTAAACTTTTATATTTTAGGCAGACATTTATTTAAAATGTTTTAAAAAAGAAATGGCAATTTCATATTTAAATTTTTTTTTTCACAAAAGCTAAAACATGATTTGATATAATTTTCTCTACAGAATCTTTTAAAGATGACCCCTGTAATTTCTTTTTTCTATTTTCTAAGCAAACAAAGGAATATTTAAAACCCAACATTATTTTACTAGAATACACTATTCTCTAGGAAAAGAATTTTGATAAAAAATCAATTAGTTTCTATAAAAATAATTTAATTCTAATTTTTAAGTTACGCGCGCGTGTGATATCGTTGCGTTGTCTATTTTGCAACCATATAGGTATGTATCCCTCTGTATGTAACTAAAAATCGCTTGGAATGGAAAGCGATGATAAACTGAATTACAATATAGATATAAAAAAGTATCTTAACACATAATATTTGGGGGCGGAAATTGAATGAGTGACAATATCACTACTGAAAACCTTTGATGCCACTGAAGCGTAACTTTTAAGATAAAGCGAGAGTGATATTGTTATTCATGCAAACTGAGCCTAATGTCATCTACGTTTAGGAGCTATTTTGCAATCGCCATCATCTGACTGAAGTATTACGTCAATGTATGTGTTTTTTGGATTCTCACTACTAAGCACTACGCCCCAATTACCCTTCTCGTTGGAAACATGAAAATGAGCTCGCCACCGGATACAATGCGTGTCACTTGACGTGATGGATTACTGGTTCTTATAAATTGTTAAGTGGTATTAGTCGATATGATATATTACAGGTGGAAACTGAAGGGTCTTATGAACCATTCAACGTTGTAAGCCCAAAACCACACAGGCGTTAGGTATACTGCTGCAGATTAAGTCAACGTTTGTAACTGCCTTAGAGTCGTTTATAAAAGGTTCATTTTTGCAGTGACGTGTTACATTTGATCATTTGTCGACTATACAAGAATGAGTTTTGTAAATGTGAACGATTTAAAGTAGGGTACTCCCCTAATTTAAATCGAGAAATTACTTATCTAGATGTATTCATTGAATAAAATTATTGTAATTATTAGTATTATTAATATTGAGTAAGTTTGATAAATCAAATTAAAGTTAATGGTTTGATTATGTGACTTAGATACAAATAAAGAAAACGATGAAAAAATTGTATGCTCCAGGCGGGAATCGAACCCGCGTCTTCGGGGATCCGGCCAGACGCGATTACCGCTACGCCACCGGAGCACTAGGTGTAACCTACCAATTTCTTCACCGCTTTATACTTATAACGTTTTGATAGCAACGCTTATCTCACCATTCATTGAAGTTTACACCTCAAGTATACAATTGGCATACTTTTTTTTCATCGTTTTCTTTACTTGTATTTCTTACAATAAGTATAATTTTTCAATATTTTAAGCTGGTCGAATGTGTAAAAGCTACCGTTAGAAGAAATCCTATTGATGATGAAGACAAGGGGATTAATCGAACTTATTTTATTAATTTTTGGTAACGTTACGATTTCTTTTGTTATGATGATGGAGCAAAACATGTGCACTTAAATATACCTATTCCCTAATATTCTTTACCAATATGTTTTCAGTAAATAAATGATTATTTATCTTATCTTAACTTAGTTCAATTTTGGCTAAAATTGTACTTAAGTCTTATACTCGATCTAAATTAAACCATAAACAACTTGTAAAAATTATGCTCATAGACACTCACAGGAAAGTACAAAAAATAAGTACTTATTAAATTTGGATTGACATTAAATAACTTTCACTTTCGTATTTGATTTTACAAAGACTAGATAAATCTCGTATTCGATAAATCAGTTTTTACAAATAAGTAAAAACTGATTTTGATTTAAGTTTTTGACTTGTGTAAAATATGACTAATCTAAGATTAGACAAATTGCGAAATTAACAAATTAAGCTTTTGACTTGAGTAGAATATGAATAATTTAGGATTAGACGAAAGTCTGATTTGACAAATCAAGAATTTGACAAGTGGCTGCGAAATCCGCTGGTCCCCGTTGTTCATGCAACCGCTTCTACCCACCAACCCGTATTGGGCCAGCGTGGTGGTGCTATGGCCCAAACTCCTCATGTGTTTCTCCCATGTAGGACGGCCTGTGCCCAGCAGTGGGACAAATAGGTATAGGCTGGCGATGATGATGATGGCACCTGCTAAATCAGCTTACAAACATACGTGACAATTGAAAAAATCATAATTATGAACATCTGCGTCTTTCAACATCGCGATTCAAACCCCAATGCTCTGGTTAATTAGACAGTTGTACTGACCACTTGACCAGCCGGAAATTGCCTTGTGAAGGCATTTTTGGTGTTGTTCCAAGTTTTATTAGTGCCATTAGGCCCCAGATGGTACAGCAGTTAACTTCTGCGTTATAAAGTAGATTATCCAGAGACCTTAGACCGTAGAAGTTTGTTCGTTCCGCAAAATTGCGTTTGTGGTGTGAACAGTGGCACCAGCTGCTCTTGTCTTCGGAGACGCGTCCCTCGCTAACAACTGTTTCACTACTTGTACGCTTGCTAAACTAATTTTTGGGCAAATTTCGGAACGGTGTTCTCATGTATTTGATTTGTAATAGCTATTGCGCTCTTCCTCAGATTTATAACAGCAGTCCGGATGGATGGATTTGTATGGTATGATGGATGACTAATATAATAAATGCGAAAGAATTTCTGTCTGAATGTTACATTTCACGCTTAAACCGCTAAACTGATTTAAATGAAATTTAGTATAAATATAGCTTGAGACCCTAGCAAGGACATAGGATACTGTTTGGAGCGATAACCGACAACTACGCGGATGGAACCGTAAGCGGCCCTTTGTTGAATTATATTTAGAATTGCCAAATGAAGTGACATTATTGAGGTAGCATGTTTCTAGATCCACATATAGGTATACCGATTCTTTACTACATTATATTGTAATAAATTATATTTTTGGTTTTGTCTAAACCAAAGACAAAACCTAAAATATAATTGATTACTGCTCTGAAGCCAATAAATTTTCATATTTACAAACTTTTTTTTTGAATATATTGAAAGAGAAGCATTGAACTTCAGTTGTATGTTGTATGTAATCAATATAATGTAGTAAAGTATCGGTATACCTACAGCTAGTTTATAAAATGATTATTGATTTATTTTTATTATATTCTAGTCTGAATCGCAGAGCAGTCAAATTTTAAGACTTAAACACTCTTCCTAAACAAAAGTCGATATTAGATTCAATTGAATATTTTCGTCATTTATCTCTCTCAAATAGGCTGTGAAGTAGAAAGTTATACTTAAGTTCCAACTTTATGTAAGTTCACAACTTATTTAATAGGCTCTTAAAGATACAATGTTAACTTAATTTAATAGGCTTCAAAATGGAATTATTTACCCGCATCAATACCACAATGAGAAGCTGCCCGACTGGGAAAAACCTTCACCTTCAAATCACGCTTAATTAAGTTACTCTTTATAGAGTTATTTTATCAGATCCAATATGAAAATGACCTTGAGTTTCACTGAAGCGCTACCCACTAATAGAGACTGCCCCCTGGGCAGTTGAGTCAGGAATCTTTTCACTATTTCATTTGGAGTAAACTCAGACGAAGGTCAAAACTTGCTTTTGCAACTTACGACAGCAACAATAAGAATTTTACTTACATTTAAATCTTAATTATACTCGTATTGATACACCATCACTAATTCATTCTATTAAAAAACAATATTAAATTTTTAAACCTATGTAGACTTTATATTACAATGCCGTTTCTCCTACTATTCTATTATACTCCATGGTCTGCATCTTATGTATGGGTGTAGTTTGCTACGTTTCCTTAATAATTAAGGAATCTCTGCTTTTTCATGGATGTTATTGATATCGAAATTGTGGAGTGGAGCCTGCCCGCCTAGCATGACCACCGAAACGCGATATGATAAAGCTATTTATCGCTTCGAACTGTCAAAAATCATTGGATATAAGCTGCGAACTTGTATTGTATATATACATGTTCGCAGTTTCGATAAAATTTCAAGATGGCGGTTATATCCAATGATTTTTGACAGTTCGAAGCGATAAATAGCTTTATCATATAGCGTTTCGGTGGTCATGCTAGGCGGGCTGGGTGTGAAAAACTATTTAAGATCATTTGCGGGCGAAACTGTTATCGAATTACCTAACATGTCTGCTTATATCGTATACGTATCATATCGGTATGAATATTTGGTTTGTTTCTTGCTTTTTATATAGTAAAGTAACTAGCCACTTAGCTGTTTAAGAAGTGAAACGTTGACTTCTTGTTAAAGTTTGTAAGCACACACACACAAAATAAAAACAGTCGTATCTTAAGCTCACCTGATATCTATCCAAAGCAATTGCAGTTATAGAAATGGTGGACACAAAAATAGAGATGGCTTGGATGGCTCCGCAGGCCTTACAAAGGCTGGGCCAGTCAGGTAAGGGCCAATGCTTCGTCAAAAGCTCCATGAGGGTGAGTGGTGTGCCGACGCAGCAGACCAGCGCATCAGAAACAGCCAAGTTGACTATGAACATGTTCCGTGCCGTTCTCATCTGCGGTTTTCTTACTACCTGAAAAGAATAATTTGCTTTTACAATTTTGTAAAAAGGAAAATTTTTAACGACAAAATTCTTCACACTCATACAAAATATGTTTACTTCATACTCATTAAGCAAAAATGTACAACATTATCAAAAATAATCACGTACGAAAACAGACGAATAAAAACGATTTAGGATCAATTGCCTCCATAGCACTACTTCACTTTAGACGTACCGGACGCTGTTAAAAAGTTCACTTTAATATCAAATTGACATTAATATTCCGTTCCGTATTTTCAACTATGAATGTTTAGGGTGCGCTTGAAGTGTTTATGTTGCTTTTTTTTGACTCTGGTTAAAACAATATCATATTATGACATTGAAATTTTTTAATCTTTTTAATTCGCGACCTCTGTGACGTATTTCATCAAATTCAAATATTTTTGGCCACTTCTATCAGTCAAGATTTATGAAAATGATAAGCTAAGATGGATTCTTAGAAAATAACTGCATGAAAAAATGGCGCTCATGAGCTAGCCAAAATTCCATAGAAACTTTACTATCTTCTTTATGAAGTGTTCTCCAAATGAAGGATATAAGGGGAGCTTTCTCGTAAAAGAAGCCAGATGGCAGTGATGGCATTGTTGAAAAAAATCGCGGAAAAAATATAAGTTCCATACAAATAGATTGTGTCATCATTATCATCATATCGCCCACTGCTAGGCATCGGCCTCCCCCAAGGATCTCTAAACTGATGGGTCCTGCGCTGCCCGCATCCATCGGCTTCTCGCGACTCTCACCAGATCGTCCGTCCACCTTGTGGGGGTCCTACCAACGCTGCGTCTCCCGGTACGCGACCGCCATCCGAGGCCCTTTCCGCCCCAACGGCCTTCAGTCCTCCAATATGACCTGCCCACTGCCACTTGAGGATCGCAATTCTTTGGGCTGTGGGGGCGGCCCAATGCGGGTTGCTGGGTTAAAGCGGTTGCAGTAACAACCGGCATTAAAGGCTTCACGTGCCTTCCGCAGTACGGAGGAGCTCAACATAAAAATTTTTGAATGACCCACTCCAGGATCAACCATGTTCAATGTTGCTTTGTTTTCATAATCGATACCAGAGTTCTCAAAACCACTACGCCGCCGAGCTCCTCTGAGTGTTCGCTAGTAAAATGTACTTATCGAGGCAAAATCTTTAAATCGTGTTACTGATTTGATATGTTTCTAGATAAAGATAATAAAGAAATGTATATTTTATTTTCAGATCTGTAAGATCTTGCGACATAATGAGTTTTTTTTCATACAACTAGATGACAAAGAAGCTGACGGCCCACCTGAAGGTAAGCGGTTACCGCCGCCTATAGACACCTGCAATAACAAGGAAAAATCACTTGATATTGCAGGTGCTTTGTCATCTTGAGGCCTAAGATGAAATGCTGTTACACTAGTTACCTTTCCCTTTAATCCGAAACACAGCGACCTGTTTCACGGCTGAAATAAGAAAGGCGGTGGTACCTATCCAGAAGACCCTACATACTACCACCTAGCATTATGGCATTGCATATAAAAGGGAGATTTTTTACGATGTAGCGCTTCAATCCCTTAAGCGGCGTTATCACACCGGAGGTCTATGTCAATTAAAAAATCATTTTTGTCTGGAATCTGATGCTTGACCGGGTAAGAATCACTAGTACTGCCATCTGCCTTCGTTTTTTTGAAGACCGTTGCCCTTTATCTTGTATAATAATGTAATTATTGAATAGAAATTTAAAAAATTCAAATTACGTATTCCCTTTCCAGTTCGACTGTATAACTTTCTCTCCAAGAATACTAATTGAACCATTAGTTAATTAGTTACGCTTTAGTTGGTAATTATTAAAGTCTGGAAAGGAAATGGTAAAGTTGTGGGCCAGCTCATGAATGAGCAACATTTAAGACTGTAGACAATAATGTATAAATAACATGGTTTCCATTAAATCACACAAAAGTTTGTTTTATTATTGCAAAAAAAAATTATGAAATGAAATAAGTATTGTATAAACTGGCAACAAAGAAGTCATATGAATGCCCAAAGTAAGTACATAGTCCATAGCCATAATAACGCTGTTAAAAAGTTCACTTGAATATCATATTGACATTTATTTACTAAAAATGCCATTTTACCGTGAATTTTTTAGGTGCGCTTGAAGTCTTTTGAAAGAAAGAAAGAAAGAAAATATTTATTTGCCATTGAATAAGGTACACTGGAGATGGTCATTATAATATTAACTTCTGCTTATTCAGCCACTTATATTAGCATGCAAATATATTCCTTTTGTTGTTTTTCAAAATTGTTTGACCCTGGTGGACATAAAAACGTAAAAAACAAAACTGTAATAAGACATTGATATTTTGTTTTCTCCAAAATAGCGACCTCTGTGATGTTTTTCAGCAAATTAAAATATTTTTTGCCGCTCTTATCAGTCATAATTTGAAGAAATGGTTAGGTAAGATGGATTCTTACAAAAATACCTGCGCGAAAAAATGGTGTTCATTACCTGTCCCAAACTCCATAGAAAGTTTTACTATCTCCTTTTAATTTCAGGACTCAGTTCAGAAGGTGTCCAAATTTAGATTATAACATTTTCCGTCTCGAGTTTCCAGCCAAGTATTTGTTTTAATTATTAATGGAATCTGGTGTACGGTTCACTTAACTTGATTAAGTTGTTTTGTACTACGTCAATAACTTAGATTGACTACGACAAAGACAAATTTGCGGTCGTCAATTAATTGATGGATTTCTAAATTCTTTGCCAGTTTCCAAAAATAATTATGTAATTTTTGTAAAAATATAAACGATGTTCAAAAATTAGTTAATTAAAGGCCGTTTGCAATCCTTATATAAATAATCTAGATAGTAATTTTGACGTTATTCTCTTGATAATTTTTGTCTGGAGGATAAAAAAATTGATCCTAAATCATTTTAGGCATATTAATAAAATTGAAAGCTCAATAAAATATTTCAACACAATCTGCTTCTTTAAGTAATAATAACTATTATTAGATGATGTGTTGATGATATGTGTGTGTATGTGTGTCACAGATAAGAAAATGGAAATATACCTAACTAAATATCGAGTGCTCAAGAAACACCAATAGTATCTAACTAGTTACTATTGATTTATTTGACAGTCTCTACAAACACAGTAAGTAATTTAGTTTAATCGAGTTTCATTTCGTTCGCATCGGCTACTTAAGGGCTACTATGGCTTTTAGTTGACTTTATACTGACGAACCACGACGCCATTAAAACATTTATGAAGTTGTCAGAAAGTAGATAATTGCGAATAGTTGAACCGAGATCAATTTGTTGAGTTTACTTTTACACATCCATTACACTTTAATGCGATCTTGTGTCTTACTTAGGATTTAATTTATCTACTAAACTAAGACTTTATTTAAGTATGGGTAATAAACTTTGCTTTATAACTTGGGTGATATAGCTACTTGGAAAAATGTAAAATGAGACATTTTAGAGTAACCGAAAAGAAAGGAGATGGTTAAGTCTTGAGCACCGTTTCCATTAAATAAGACAACTCATTGTTTTCTTTTTTTAAAAAGTAAAAAGTATTGTATAAAATGGCAACGTAGATGCCATAAAAGTTCATAGTTCATTAGCCACAATAACGCCGTTAAAAAGTTGACTTTAATGTCAAATCGACATTAATTAATATTGTCATTCCGTATCTCCAACCGTTTTGGGTGAGCTTGAAGTGTTTTTGTTGATTATCGAAATCGTTTCACCCTGGCTATGATGAATATTGTATTCAACGTAAAGTTGTAAAAACAAAATTGTATTAAGACATTGACATTTAATTTTCTTTAAAATAGCGACCTTTGTGGTGTTTTTGTACAAATTAAAATATTTTTAGCCGCTTCTATCATTCAAAATTTATGAAAATTATGAGGTTAGATAGATTCTTACAAAAATAACTGTACGAAATATAATTTTAGCTGAAATCAAATATTTTTCATGAATTTTTATACAGCTTGCTCTGGATTCAATACCTGACTTCCTTTGAGAACCATTAAGAATCATATTCATTGAAGTATATAAGAACATACGACCACACATGAAGCATAACACGTCAGTTGGAAAGTGATTCTTATTACAACTGGTTGAAGTAGCAAGTCAAATTTTAAAGTACTACCGCTTGATCTGCCATCGTGTGTTTCATTCCGTAAAAAATCCTTACTTACCGATATAACTACCAGGGCATTCCCAACGGCTCCGATAACTACCAGGACAGCATAGAATGTAAGAAGTATAGCTCTGGTCGGGTCGTCAATTTTCCTATTCTGCGAGAACTTCTCCAGCAATACATTTGGGTCCTGTATGCCTCTTGAAGCTTCTATTATCATTCTAACGGACGCATTGACGGTCAGATTCATACTGGCGTCCGGTACCTGAAACAAAAATAAAGATTCAATAAAATATTCTTTAATTTTGATTTTAACATTATTATAAATGTTTGAAAAATTATTTAGTAATAAAAATCTAAACAAGAAAAATTTCACGTCCTGAGGCGGAAGATTTAATAAAACTGTACTCAATATTATAGCTTTAGCCCTTAGAGAAATGGAAATAAGGATCATATGGCGATATTCCGCGAAAATTCAGCAGTTTTATTCTACTACTGATTTAATCATATTTATCCTTCTATCGCTGCCTATAATTTTAAAATATGTTTGAATTGACTAATTATTAAAGTAATTTAGATCAGCCAAACCCCTTTTGACTCATAAGGACTACTTCCCAAAAGAACTACTTTCCACACGTTTGATAGAAAGTTTGATAGAAAGGCAATAAACTATTGGAATCATCCTCAAAAGTTCTATTGGTTTTTTGATAAACAAATAAATTACAATTTGTCGCTTTTGTTGTCTTTTTCTATGGCGCTGACTGTAAGCCATAGCTTCATCCCTCTCAGTCTCAGTCGAAATGAAGTCCACGAGGGCTTTAGAAGTGTAATGTTTTAGATTCATTACTTTTATAAAAACAAAAACAATGTTTGCAGAGTAACGTTTCAAATACATTAACGCAACAAAGTATTAAGTAAGTCAAGCAAATCAAAAGGCACATTAGACCATTTCCTAAATGACGGCTCAAGATAACCAGGTCCTGAAAGGTGACAACACCTCTGACAGAAGAAGTGATGGATGTTAATTTCGATATAAGTAATCCGAGCTCCGGTAAAATGTTTTGGAATAATTAAATGGTGACATACTTAGTAACTTTACCGCTCATATCTGAAACAAAACATTAATTAATGATCTCAAACTCCTCTGTACTTTCAAAGGCACGTTTATACGTTGCCTTGACTCCAAAAGATTATTCGAGCAATGAGTAAAATGCGTTGGAGTCTGTTTTTGTTTGTTTCAAAATTTTCTTGTGCTTGGCTTTAATTAATTACGTTGAAGCTATGCTATCTTCTCATTTTGGTGAATTTAGGAATACGAGCATTGCGGCTTATGTTTCACACAGTAAGGGTGGAAAACAAGCTCATTGTATACCTGATACTAAGTGGTTTGTTATCCTATAGTGCTCAATCTTCTCGAACAAAATGTAGTTTTCACTACATCATCATCATCATCATCATATCAGCCGAGAGACGCCCACTGCTGAGCATAGGCCTCCCCTAAGGATCTCCAAACCGATCGGTCCTGCGCTGCCCTCATCCAACGGCTTCCCGCGACCCTTACCAGATCATCGGTCCACCTTGTGGGGGGCCTACCAACGCTGCGTCTCCCGGTACGCGGCCGCCATTCGAGGACCTTTCCACCCCAACGGCCGTCAGTCCTTGTCGCAATGTGGCCTGCCCACTGCCACTTGAGACTCGCAATTCTTTGGGCTATGTCAGCGACCTTAGTTCTCCTGCGGATCTCATCATTTCTGATTCTTCACTACACCGATTGGTAAAAAGTCACTGCATTTAGAAAATGTTCTGAAATATATTACATATAAGTATACATTTTCTAGACTTACAGCAAATTAGCATGACCTTACATCTTCGAGTGAGTAATGAAAGTCTCAAAGAATGCTCTTATTAAGATTCAGTCGCGTTAAGAATACATAAGCAATTTCATACTCAGCCTTTAGCGTTTTTAATTAGCCTTAATTTATCTTAACCTAAGAGTTGTGTGTCTCATAATAAATACTTCTCTGGTTTCCGAAATAATTTCAGTATTTAATTTTCAGGTTTTTTATTTACCGTTGTGTACTTATGTATGTAGATATATTACATATTTAATTTTTTGATTTGATTTTTACTTATTTCCACAACTGTATTGAAAAACATCATAAGCAAACTCGTGACTTTAAAAACCTTCTTCGCCTCGGGTTTGTTAATGACGTACTATTTTTTTTTTCAAATATTGAAACAATACCCTCAATACTTCTCAATACAAATATTTGGAATTATAAGAAATATTTGGACCTATCTCTTATTACGATTTCTTCTTTTGTGGAAGGATGATCGTTGGACATCTTTTTATAAGCCGAATAAGCCCTTTGTGACAGGACACAGTAGGCTTATAAATTATCATATGTTTCAGGATAGTACCGTGTTATACCAACTGCTATTTTCAAAAATAAAGCAAAGGATTATTATTTTTAATTTATAACGCCTAGCTTAGTTATTCCTGAGTATTATTCTTTCATGTAGAATTAATATGTGGCAGGGGTAAATCTAACTTTATGTCTACTGCTTCGTATACTTATTTACTTTAAAAACTATACCGCCTTTTTTGTTCTTCTTTAATTATATACGGAGGTTTAACACTTACGTACATTACGCTAGTTTCGTTTGTGTAATAAGTAAACAACAAATCAAACACAAATATCGATGCAAATTTTTATCCCTTTTTTTTACACCTCTAGACGATGAAATTTATTAAATTATGCTGAAACATGTTGTTATTTATTTTTATTGACGAGTATTTATGCTCTATATAAAGACAATAATGAATGAAGATTTTCTCCGACAGTCATTTCACCGTTTGCCCCTTCGCCGACAAAACGTTTCGTCATCGGGCAGTTCACCGACAGAATCTTTCACCTAAGAACAATTCGCTGACAGACGCATACCCCTCGGGCATTAAACGAGATCAGAGCTGTCCGCAGCTAGGCTGGGCAGCGTTCGTGAAGCTTCGCAGCATATTATCGGCCCAACTACCGCAGTGTCTCAAGATGAAAGTCTTTAATTCGTGTGTATTGCCAGTGATGACTTACGGAACTGAGACGTGGCCGCTAACAATGGGCCTCATAAGAAGGCTCAATGTCACCCAAAGGGCAATGGAGAGGGCTATGCTCGGGGGTTTCTCTGCGTGATCGAATCAGAAATGATGAGATCCGCAGCAGAACTAAGGTCACCGACATAGCCCGAAGAATTGCAAGCCTCAAGTGGCAGTGGGCAGGCCACATTGCAAGGAGGACTGACGGCCGTTAGGGCGGAAAGGTCCTCGATTGGCGGCCGCGTACCGGGAGACGCAGCGTTGGTGACCTACCAACGCTGCGTCTCCCGGTACGCGGCCGGAAGGTGGGCCGCGGATCTAGTGAGGGTCGCGGGAAGCCGATGGATGCGGACAGCGCAGAACCGATCGGTATGGAGATCTTTAGGGGAGGCCTATGCCCAGCAGTAGGCGTCTCTCGGCTGAAATGATGATGATGATGAGAGCTGTCCGCGGAAGCGCGACACGGCTGGGGTAGGTTAGAAATGTAAGGCGATCGCACAGCAATCTTACATTTCATGGTTATTTTTTTACACGACTCCCGCATACGTACGTCTATCGGAGAATTGTCCTTAGGTGAAAAATTCTGTCGGTAAACTTCCCGATGGCGAAACGTTCTGTCGGCGAATTGTTATTCGGTGAAAGATTCTGTCGGTAAACTGCCCGATGACGAAACGTTTTGTCGGCGAAGGGTCAAACGGCGAAATAACTGTCGGAGATAATATACGTTGTAAATTCAGTTTTTTTGTCTCCGATACAAACCTTGTCACGCATATTACATAATTCCCATCTAGTCTCTATGTCATAAAAGGAAATTCATGTCCAAATATCATGTTTCTAGCTTCTGTACTTTCGGCTGGGCGTTAATGAGGCATCCATTCAGTCTTATGTATATAGGTAGATATTTCTAACCAATTTTTATTAATAATTCATTTGAGATTGTTTTGTAAGTTGAATTGAATATGAAAAGCGTTCTAACCTACCCAAACGCACATTGCAAAATTACCACCCAAAATATGACAGACCTTAGACCGTACCGTACCAATTCCCAAGATGAGTGAAAATGTACAATTCAGCGAAATTGCTGCCAAATTATGAGGATTTCTATTTTTGTCTGTCATCTTGTTCGAACTCTTCAGCATCATTATAACCGTACGGATAAATCCATGTTTTTATCATTCTTGTGGAATGATAAAAACATGAATTGATCCATGAGGTATTTGATAATTTCATGACATTTCTATGAAATAATGCAGCCTGTATAAAGTATACTCGTTACTGTGTTTTTTTGAAAAAAATGAGGTTTTCTTTTATTTTGCAGTCTTAATAGAACCGCTAGCAGTAGTTACTTTTACAGAGTGGTACCGTCAATACGACAATAAATTAAAAAATGGGCTATATTAGTTCATAGAAATGTTTTCCCACTTTGAAAAACATCTTAATCATTTGATAATTATACCACATTTCAAGAGTTAATGCAGCGAATGTTATATTATGTCATACAAATGTCATGAAATTATCAAATGAATAAGATGTTTTTGATAGTGGGAAACTATTTCTATGAACTAATATAGCCCATGTTTTAATTTATTGTCGTATTGACAGCACCAACCTGTTTATGTAGGTAGTGTTATTTGGATGTCATCTTCTGAAAGGTGAAAATGCATTAACAATCAGGCTTCTTCCGAATCCGAGTGAAAATCCTGTTTGATCTACGAGCACGTCCTTTGAAACTGACTAGTAACTTTATTTGAAAACGGTTCCTATTACGTTAACATAAGGTTGGTTAAGAATTACGAATGTTACACGTGATACGCTATAGACTGTATTTTCGTACCCTTGTCATGATTAAATCTCCAATTTATTCGAAGAGCGTTGAAGTTGATTGAAATTAGTGTAGTAATAAATCGTACGGAACCTAATTTATAGTAGAATGTGTACAGGCGGCTTCTTCGGGAATTAGGGCTTTTGATAGATGAAGCATGCATTGAAATAATTGAGGGTTTTACGTGGAATCAATCAATCAATCATTTATTGCCAAACCATAATGTACATAGGATGTTACATAGAATGTGAGACCAGTATTATGGACCCTGACGGGCACGCAATGTAAGGGCTAGGAGAGAGGAAACGTACTATGCATGTACCTAATTACATGAATCAATCAATTGTTCCGTATTCAAACTATTTCATAATAAATTATCATTACAATCAATTAATTAAATATAATCCAATTGAAATTATAATAAATATCATCAAAAAAATATATCATAAAATAGCATTTACTAGTCAGGAATTGTTATAATTGTCTCAAAAAAATATTGTTAATATACCTATTCATTTATTAGATTGTCGGGTAAATCATATTTTATATTATGTTTTATTATATATTACACTTATCAAACAAAATTACTATTAAATATACTTCAATATAAATTTATTTTTATTGTCAGTATCCTATGTTTGTAATATCAATAAAGAATCATTAATATCATAATAGCATTAATTTGTCAGGATGATGTGATCTGATGTAAGGCCCCCATACGAAGTAACATATACCATATTGTATCAAGATGAAGCCTAGTATAATTTATTAGGTCTGAGGTCCAAACGACCATCGTATGGACTCCATTATCAAATACCGGTTTCTATGTCAGGCAACACTAGTTTTTTTTTTCTGAATTCCAATAGGCGCAGATATGTGTATGATGAGTGTGAACACATTTATTCACGAGTCGTGGATGTTTGTATATTTATTAAGTAGGTAAATTACTAACATTTATATCAAACAATTTTATTATGTACAGTCGATAGCACGTCAAGCGTAACAATTGTACGGAGACTGCACTTATTTTTTAATTCGTACACTTACACCTATTATCTAGCCCAAAGTAAGCATTGATAGCGCATAAGTAAAGTAATTAACGTTTCGAGAATTCGGCTCCTGATTATTTTTATTTATTTATTTATTTATTTTCACAAATACTTATAACTATCATTACAGGTTTTTTCCCCAATGCGATAGATACAGCAATTTTATTTAAACATAACATATGATCCATGTAGCTATCTTTGTGAATTCGCTCATAGTACAAGTGAATAAGTCAGTTTCTTTATGAATTAGGTTGAGAGTACGAAATGCACGCGTCAGTGGAGCTTCCTTCAGCAATTTAGTGCGGCCCGTAGGAACTGCTAGCAGGCTAGGGCGGCTCCGTCGACAAATGTATTCATCCGGAACACTAATACCCATTATACCTAACATATCCGTATTAGATACCTTACCCCTAAGTACCATAAAAAGATATGAAACCAGCTTCAGCTCTCTCCTAACCCTAAGCTGATCATATCCTACCATACCCAGAACAAATAGTGTAGGATATCGTAATGGGTAAAACGGGTACACCAAATACAGCTTTAAATACAAATATCTCACAAATTTATTCTGCACTCTCTATAATTTTTTTCATGAGGAGCCCAGATCATCGCATTACATTCTAAATGACTCCTAACCAGTGTTTTATACAAAGCTATAATGGCATGTACATTAGTAAAATTGTTTACCGTTCGTAGGGTAAAACCCAAAGTCCTAAACGCCTTTTTACAAATGTCAACGACATGATCCCGAAATGATAAATCCGCTGTGAATTTTACCCCTAAATCCCTAACTTGTGTAACCTTAGTTAGAGGTGTTCCCTCAATGTTATATGAGTGTTCTATGGGCTTATGCTTGCGTGTAAAAGTAATCGCAATACACTTGGACGTGTTGAACTGTAACATGTTATCTTTGCTCCATTTAACAACCCTATCTATGTCTTCCTGGAGTCTGTTACAGTCCTCCACCGTTCCTATATCCAACGATAACTTAAGGTCATCTGCAAACAACAAACATTTAGAGTTTTTCACTACATCGGGTAAGTCATTTATCATGATTAAAAATTCTAAAGGCCCTAAATTTGACCCTTGACTTACACCGGACCAAGTAAAATACGGTTCTGACTTTCGCCCCTCGTACTCCACATACTGTTGCCTATCTGTCATATAGCTAGAAAAAAAATTCAATAGATGTGGGGTGAAACCAAATCCTGCCATTTTCTTAAGAAGGATGTCATTATTTACTAAATCAAATGCTTTTTTGAAATCAAAATATGCAGCATCACTTTGTCCCCCATTATCTATTGTTGGAATCAGATCAGCCACGAGCGCCAGAAGGTTACTCGTAGTGCTCCGGGCCGGTCTAAACCCATGTTGCGCCTCCGACAGTTGTGAGTGTATCTGCTGATATATGCTTCTGTATATAGCAGACTCGAGTACCTTCGCTGGAGTCGACAATACCGCTACGGGTCTATAACCATCGACACTAGCTCCTGCAGTACCTTTCGGAACTGGGACAACCTTAGTAATTTTCCACCTTTCTGGAAATATAGCTTGGCTTAGGCATTTATTGTATATGTGGAGTAGTGGCTCTGCTAGTATCGAATGACAATCCTTAAAAAGAAATGGTGGGATACCGTCAGGTCCCACAGATTTTTTCGGCTTGAGTTGTTTAAGCGCGATATGGACGTCTCTCAGTTGCAAATAATTCAAATGAACTCGAGCTGCCCCGTTACTCCCGCCGGCATTCACCATCGCCGTGCTCACGTTCAACTCGGCCCTCTGCCCACTATACACAGAATGAAAATATTTGGCAAACTCTGAAGCACATTGTTCACTAGTCAAGACCTCCCCATTTTTTAAAATCTTATGTGAATTTCGACTACTTCTTTTTGAATTAATATAACTCCAAAAGGATTTTGGATCTTTTTCAAGATTATTTTGGACACAATTGTTATATTGATTATACACAGCTATTATCAAATTTTTTACTTTAGTTCTTAACTCGGCAAATTTCTGATAGTCAGAATCTAATTTGGTTGTTTTAAATTTTTTATGTAACATTGCTTTATATCTAACTAAACGAATAATATCATCAGTATACCATTCCGGGTATATCCGATTAGAACCTATTTGTTTACATTTTTTTTTCGGTACACACGTTTCTAATATCAAATAAATTTTATTGTAAAAATAATCTAAACTTTGTTCCAAATCCAACGAATAAATTGGAGTCCAATTAATGGTACCCAATAATGGATATAATAATAAATAATCGGCTTTGTAAAAATTAAATTGTGAGATACCTGCTTCTTCTTCAGACGATTTACATGTTGGTGAATCGTAGCTACTGGCGGTGGCGGACGATGTTATCACCGTCACTTCCAGTGGTGGATGGTACCTGTCTACGCTCACCAGACACCTATCTGCCGCGCGTACCCTTACACAATCCTCCTCGTTAGACGAACTCAATACCAGGTCTAATGTTCGATTGTCACAGTTACTCACTTTGTTACTCTGAGCGAATCCACAAAACGATTGAAAGTATTCAAAAAATTAGTTACGTTTATCGAACAAGAATATAGATTAAAGTCTCCTATTACTATTATTTTTTTATAATTTGCACTAAATTGTTCTATAATTCTAAACATTAACATATACTCGTCCTCACTACTACCAGGTGGGATATACACAACACAATAAAAACAAAAAACGACTTCTTAAATATACGGACGCACTGACTAATTCAAATACATGGTTATCAATGTTAATATCACTAGGCCCGTGCACTCGTCGCAGTTCGTAGCGCGGTGTGGCCACGAGACACGCGCCACCCTGTTTTCGACCGTCCGCTCGGTCACATCGCAGAATGGTAAAACCCGGGGGAATCAATTCAGCGTCTTCAATGGAACGGTTACAGCCTGTTTCCGTTATGGCATATAAGTCAGCATTTAACGATGATATACTCATGTAAAAGTCTTGTGTTTTGGTCCTGAGTCCTCTCACATTTTGATAAAATATCTCTATTGATGAATTTGATTTCTTGGTAGACTTTTTATTCTTTTTGTGGTTTATTGTGAGATTTTCGAAACCAAATCCATTCGCAGAATTCAATGTTTATTGGCCAACTTTCTGGTTTACATATTCTATGATAATGACTTTCCGGGACTCCAATGATGAAGGAAGCATAATCCCTTTCTGTCTTGTGTTTTATTTTCTCTATTTTTACCGGTATTTCCTCCTCGTATAGGCTTTTAACATACTTTTCTATATTTAATTCTGTAGTATTTTTATTCAATCTTCATATATGTAAATATTTTCTGCGTTCGGTACCCTGAATAACATTATTACTAGAAATTCCACCTTTTCCTACTTCGCGATTAGGATATCTACTTCTTCTCTTATTATTTAAAACAGTTGTCCACTCTTCTTCACTTTTTGAAGGTTTTTCATCTTTTTTGTTGCTGTCCATTTCGTCACTTCGCAGCTTTGGCTTCCTAATCAAACTATTTGCCTGTTTCGTGGCCACACATTTCTCAACATTTGTATCGCCGGTAGGTGGCAATTTTTTATATTTTCTTACTGTATCCACAAATGATGCTTTAGATTTTTTCGGTACCTGCTGATTATCTGATGACACTTCATTATTTTTTCTAGTGGTGGTTTCTAAGTGCATATTTTTCCTCGTAAGTTCATCTATTTTGCTCTCTAAGATATCAATTTTATTCGCTTTTTCTTGAACTACCCTCAACATGGTTTTTACTTCTTGTAGTTCTATTTCTGATTTTATAAATTTATTTTTTAATAATGCATATTCCTTAATCTGTTCCTCAAACTTCATATTCATCTCCCGACGGAACTCCCTTAACTCCTCTATGAGTTTGTGCTCAGTAGACGAAGCAATAAATTCATTGTTATTGCAACGACTACCACGCTCAACATTTACGAAATTGCTTGGCGTAAACGTTGTATTCATGGTAACATTGCTACGTACCGGTGTCCTTGTATTATCCTTTTTCGGAATAATGCTTACACATTCTGGGCAGATCCATGTATCCTTATATTCCTGCGTAAGGGTTTCAAAACTCTCTACTGAAAGAGCTAGGCACTTCAGATGGTACAGTTTTTTACATGATTGTTGGGTACACTCCATGTATAACACGTCATAAATTGGGGACTAATAATAATTATGTTTGAGTTACTATAATTGCTTGTAATGATATAGAGTATGAATAGGGACTATATTGAGCACTTAAGAAATCAAAGTATACTTAAACATGTAAAAGAAATGGTTCCCTGGCGTTTGACAAAAACTTTTACAAAACAAATAAATGTATGATATTTTGATAAATAACTTTTCATGCATACATGCATACATATTTAGAAAATTATTCATTCATCAAAATCCCATAACAGCAGAATCCTGCTTCAGAGCACAAAAATAATCGTAGTAAATTAGGGGGACATAATTCGTTGTATATTTATTCAACCGTAAAAAGATATCGTCGATAACGTTGTTGTGCGTGCAAAACCGTGCTAGAGCAGTTTGAAAATACCGCGTATTAGCATTTTCTTCATTTTACAAAAGGTAGAAAAATGTTGATATCTTGAATATTTCTACACATTTCTTTGACTGAGCTTGTTAAAATTTCTCTAGGTGTTGTTTTATGAGAATCTAGTAAAAGCGAATCAGCAATAATAACCCGCTGGCGCGACAATTTCAACTTTTGCCACTTTTGTAAATACTCGGTATTGCAAACTGTTCTACGCTGTATTGCACGCTGAGCGACGATATAGAATTTTGAGATTCTTTCATTAGTCTAAAAAATTATCAATTAAGATAGCAATTACCAATTCAATTCACACCAGAGATACAATATAGTAATAATAATAATCACACACTCACACCTATTATCTAGCCCAAAGGATACTAGATAACGGAGTAATAGTGTTAATAATGTGTATATAAATATTAGAAATATACTAAATAAACATATAAACATCCATGACTCGTAACCAAATGCTTGTACTCATCATACAAACATTTGGTCGTCGGCTATATTCTCCAAAACATTGAACATACTATATTTCCCAATAGACTGTGACTAAATGAATTTGCACATACTAATTTGTCCCTCAGCTATTGTGTAGTCGAAGAAATAGCTAACCTGCTCATTAGTCCCGAGGGATGCACCGACGACATTTCTTTCAGTTATTACTCGGGAATCTCAGAAGTAAAATAAGTCTGGTTGAAGACATGAAATGGTAATCATAGCATCTATTAAATTGATTGGGTTTTTCCCTGTCTTCCGATCGGAACTCCGATTGGTAGGAGGAGCGGGAATATTTTTTCCCATGCCTCCGATTGAAATAATTTTGTTTTTATCACTGACTTATCTTAACTAAAAGTACAGTCAAGACCATTATACAGACCCTGTCCTATCTATCGCTTTATTATTGTATTAAGAAAAACAATATTGTGCTAGATATATTATGAAATTAAGTGGTATCGGTGAAACGAAACGCTTTTTCTATTAATTGATTTCGTTACTTAAAAGTGAGATTTTCACAAAATTCTATTGGAAGAGATATCCTTCGACATTTTATAAAAAAGAAAAAGAATTTTAAAATAACCAAAAGGATCCCTATCTGCAACACAGAACTGTTACGAGATCAAACACGTACCCAGTAAGGGGCATTCCCCTTACTGGGCACGTGTTTGATCTCGGCGGCTAAAATTTTAAAAAGAATCTGCGTAAAAATTTCAAAATAGCAATATCAAGTATTCAAAGCCTGTACATCAAGTCCTTTTAGATGAAACACTGTATGAACCAAATAAACCCAATGTTTTCAAGTGCTTTCCCAATCTTGAAAGCATCAAACGAAAAAAATAAGTATTCTGCTAAGGAATCTAAGGGCATCGATATTTCTTCTGAGGATTGAACCTCTTATTCTGAATCCGAAGGACGACAGAAACACACAGTCCAAAAATTACAGTGCCACCCACATATTTATTTATTTATTCTGTATCGCACAAAAAAAGATGAACTTAATGCTATACAGCATTCTCTCCCAGTCGACCAGTAAGCGGGTAAAGATATACAATATCGGTGCAATAATAATTCATGGTAAAAAAAATAAAAAAACTGACTCACTGACGTCATTCTGAAACATCATTTTGTTGTTGTCAGTCGATGTATTCTGTGCTTTTGAATCGAGGGTTCTTGTTTTTCTGACTAAGCGAAGGGTAAAAAGGCAAGTCTTTGATATTTCTACATGTAGTTACGAGTATTAAAAAGGCTAAAGTTATTTATTTTTTATTTAGTGGCAACTCTTTTCGAAAGGGGCGATGACCGCTACATTCTACAGATAAGTTGGTGACACTGTAGTTTGTTGTTTCGGTAAGTTATGCTCGTTTTCACTAACCTTTGCTTAGCGTTAAGAGTCTCTTAGCGATTTTTATCTCAGTCTAACTAAAGGAAGCACAAAGATACAAAAGACCTTAAGAGTCACCTAAATCAAGGGAATGGTTAGTGAATCTCTTAGCAGGGAAAAGTCGATATAACGATTTATCTTAATTTTTCTAGGAAGGCGCCATGACGTGAGTACCTCAAGGTGCAACGAGCGTCTATAGGCTACGATAACCGCTTACCATCAGGCACACCGTACGCTATTTCACCACCCTTGTCTTTAAAAAATGTTTTAACTATTAAAAGAGATGTTTCAAAAAGTATGGAGACCTAGCCAGGTCTATGTCCAGTATACTGAAAAATAGATAAAAACATACAGAACAGCGTTCAATTGTCCATTTTCTTTTTATTTGCTTCGTTGCGTGGTACAAGAATTTTTACAGAAAAAACTTTGTCACTGTCACTTTGGTGACGTTTCGTTGACTTCTATGTCGCCTGCCATATTGAATAACGATGAAGTCGGCGAAAAATTTTACCTTTTGTACAAACAAAATATGCATGAAAATGAATAATTAGTATTTTTCCCGGATTTAGGAGACTTTTCCTGATTTTTCGAGATAGTGTACATGTACCTGGCCGGATATGAAACATCTCCTTTAAAAATACCAATAACTTTTAGTAGTGAAAGCTATATCGTTGCTTAATTGATATTAAATCATACACCCGACGATGGGTGGTGCGATAGTGGTCAATTGATTGTATAACTACTTGTAGTATGATAAAACAATACCAATCGATATTTTTATCATCCAGTAATGCCTCTGTAACTTATCTAACTTCTGAATGAATGAGTCAAGTTGTTTACTAAAGTGCTGAATGAACCAAACATCAGTAGGATTGTGACCGGTTTTATAATTCATAAAATTATAAATATGAATGTCTTGATGATTGCTCTTGATATTATCATTTACTTAATTTTATAAAACTCACTCTCCCTGTAATGGGAAGGCAAAGGTAACTAATGCCCATTCAGCCATGTCTTCAGTTTCAGTATATCCTTATTTCTTCTTTTATTGCATTGAAATACTGGTGTTACACATTTCAATGCATCTTAGGAGTATTTGACGCGAAATATATTAATTTAATTAATTTAATTTAATTTATCTTTATTGCGGACATAAATTATCCAAACAGGTTAGTAACAAATTTTTCTTATAGACTATGGTTAGTAAACAGGACAAACAATATTTATTACATTACATCAGATAAGTAACCGATCAGGCTCACCGAGGAAGGGAGAAACCATCTACTTGACGGCATGAAGCCGTATCCAACGCCCCAAAACCGGTGAATCCCATCGGTCAGCTAGTACGTTTAAGATTCCATTGGTGCTGGCGAGCGCTCGGTGCATTGCGGAGGCACATCGCTTGCGCATTAAAGCATAAAAGCAGTCTGTGCGTTCCTCCGCAAACATACCAGATGCACTGCAGTACCTCGCCAGGCCCAATAGCACCCTAAACGCATTATTATATTGGACGCGTAGGTCGCTATATGCCCTCTGCGTATACCGCACCCACAGACTGCACGAGTAAAATGATTGGCAATATGCTTTGAAAAGTGTTACTTTTACTGCTTTGGTGCAACGTGCAAACCTGCGAGACAGCATATTGCATCGGACAGCCAGCGACCTCCGCTCCCGCTCGATATCTAAATTATCATTTAGATCTTCAGTGACCCAGTGGCCCAAGTACTTGTATTGCACAACTCTTTTTAATGGGGCACCGCAGAGTGTAACATTAAGTGTATGAGAGTAAGTTTTACTGCCCGCCTTGAAAACCATATATGACGACAGTCTCCATGTGATGCTATTTGATGAGGTGGATAACCACAAAAAAGTTCTCATCGTCTTAAACATTATAATCACTTTTATTCTAATAAGCTTTTAGTTGTACGTCAACACAAACACTTGGTTTATAAAACTACACCACTTTTATAACACAAAGTTCGCTCTGACACAATTTTTAATTATTGTAAAAAATCTTGACTGACACCACAAAATCCCGCCAAACACCCTCTCATTTACTTGAGATGACTTGAGTTCTTTGTCCGTTACATAAAAAAACTGTTTTACGGCTCTGGCTTAAGATCTTTTAAGTCAGTTAAATCATATCTATTGCGATGCATTTTGGGAGAGTTTGGAGCAGAAAGTAATGATGACTATCTACGTGATATTACTTCGATGAGGCGAATAGCTACGATAAAATTGTCAACGTCTTTCACAAGCCAAGTGAACATTTATTACGATGACATTCCCTAATGCAAACATTTTGTTTCAAAAAAATTCCACCAATTTTACGACACAATATTCGCTCGGACACGATTTTCCAATCATTGTAATGTAGACCATGCCGCTATAAAAGTGGTGGCAAAACTTCATTGCTCATGTTATACTTACTGTACTTGTGATTATAATTATATATTTTTTTTATTGTAATGTTTTGCTATATTGTAATTTTCCGGAGATTCACGGCGTTTAAGAGTAATATTTCTGTCTTGGCATATATTACCGTATTTATGAAAATGCATTTAATTTTCTCTACGGGCTTAAACCAAAAACAATTATCAATCAAATAAAGTTTCATCCTTATTGTCCGGTGAATAAAATATATCTAAGGAAAAGTAGCTTCCAGAATTGATGTCTGATAGGAAAAGGTTGGTAGAGGCATAGACCTGGTAGAAGCTCCAAACTAATTGTTGTGGTAATTAATTTAAACACATACATCTACTGCTAGCTTAGCATTTCTTCTAGGAACTTTGGCTGCACTCACAGCAAGAAACACGCAATACTAGCATTAATTTGATCGCAATATGCCGTAAGTTCATTTCTATTCAGTGGGTGGATCTAATAAAGTTCTTAACCCTGCCATGTTCCATGCATATGTGGTTCTCACAATCTTTTATTTTATAATAAAGGAATCTTATCTTGTATGGAGCGTAAACTCTTCACAAATGTTTCTCCTATGCTGTGAAATTTATTCCCATTGCAGTGGGTACCTCCAAAGTTCTCTATCATCAAGCGTCACAGCTGAGAATTTGTAAAATATATTACCCAAAATGCGGTATACCTATCCATAAGATTTTTTACTTGATGCAGATAGCCATAGAGATGTTACTTTAAGGTATTAGTTTTAAACGTGCCTTCATTATCCATAATGGCTAAAGCGTGACGATGCTGATTTATAAGTCCTGTCGTTTTAGCCTGGAAGAGGCGTTCAAATAGATGAAGTGTTGACGAGGGAATTTTAAGACCTTCGCAATATTCAAGGAACGAGCCGTGGATACATTTTACCTCAATTTAGGTTGTAAATCTTTTGAAGTAGCACCAAAATGATAGATCATATAAATTTTATTCGACGTAAATATTGAAGAACGTTTCGTTTCCGAGACTTAATATATTATATTTCATGACTAAAATAAGTGTCTAAAATATACTTAAACTCTATACTCTAGACCATAAGAACAAGTAAGCTTAAACTAAAGAAAATTGCCTGTTATTAAGGAAGTTGCTTGGTACTGAGATGTGGTTACAGGCTAAACTTAAATTGATCGTGAAGATATCATAGAAACTAAATTTAAGGTAATGTAACTAATTAATGTGATTAACAATAAAAAAAATAAACTAATAAATGTTAGCACGTGGACAATGACGCTTCCGGAATTCTGAGTACTTAACAACAAAAAAACACAGCGAAATCAATTCTTTTTTCACTGACCCGGAAATTGTTGCGGACAATGTTGATAGATTCAGCGAACCGATAAACGATGAAATAGGGACAAATTGAGATTTCCTAAACATTTGAAAATCTTTTCGGTTACAAACTTTATTATCGTTTAAGATCTGAATGGAACAACGGTGGTAATTTCATCCTGATGTTCTAAAGTTGTTTCCGGTTCAACTTGCCTTACAAACATGGACATTAACTTTATGAAGATATTCATCAGTATACATGCGAGGAAGGGGATTTTTTGAGTGGGATGAGGTTGAAAGCTCTTCAGAACACTCTCCATGATACAGCCGATAGAAGCTATGCAATGTTGCGTCGCAATTGTAGAGGGTCAAGGCTGTTTGTGCCTTTTCCGGCTTTAGTACACCCGTCAAAACTTACAGAAACCATTAAATGAAATTATTTATTTGTCTTTCCACAGGTAACACAAAATTTAGTTTAGGTCTATGTTAAACTATTTAGGTAAAAATTCCCATTAGGGTGATAGGTAAATCGGTTATGGCGGTATTTTTAATGTTATGCTTTATTCTCATACTTGGTTCTGCCCGCGACTTCGTCTGCGCAGGATTAGTACTTCGAGCCAATTTAACCGACTTCAATATAGGATGAGGTTATCGTTTCGGTTGTAAGTTTTTTTTGTATATTTGCTACATTAGGACTCCGTCATTTAATAAACCTGTTCCTGATAGGTAGTTAGCTTCTTTAAAATGTTTTTTTATATTTCTGTACAGAGTTAAATTTGTCAGTTTCTTGTTTTTCTATAAGTATTTTTATTGATAGAAAAAAGTATTCTTCGTTTCCAATTTTCTCTATAAGTATACAGTCCACAGGCACTACTAGCCTTCCGTTAACAAAACCGATTTCATTCTTTTTGATGATTTATTATAGGTACTTACTTCCAGATTGGTCTCATATTTTTTTTTCAAAATTAATTCACTAGTTTGGTTTTAAAATAAAAAAAGTAAGAAAAAACTGGAATAAATAGGTCATCAAAGTAAAAGAAATTGCGATGATTTGTTTTCGTGATTTCTATTACCGTGGGGGCAGAAATTGTCTGGTGGTGGTTGGACATTTCTACGTCCACCTGGCTACCAGCTACCTGTTAAGTAAGTCTGCCATCATAATAATAATGCTAACAGCATTGTTGTGTTCCGGCAGTTGGAGGTACGATAGCCAGTTCCTCTGTGATTGAGGAATCCAGGTGTAGCTCACTTCCATCTTCGGCCTTATCATCACTTACCATCAGGTGAGATGAAGGTCAAGAGCCAATCCATTGAAAATTTAAAAAAATATCTCTGTTGCATTTTGGACGGCTGAAATAAGAAAGGCGGTGCTATCTACCCAGCCGACTCTACATACGGGCCTACCACCTAGTAAACTGAGCTACTAACTGATAATGTTGTCGTGACAATTTCATAATGCCTCTTTTGCTAACGTTTTGTCTCAGATCTATTTTTTATTACTTTAAGCGCAATCTCTCCTCACTAAGAACGAGTTTTTGTCAAAATCGCTCACACAGCGACTTGCGCTTTTTGATTTGGCTTCCATTGCACTCATAACTAGGTCAAACGCTGTAGGCTTGTGGCGACTAGGTGCTTGATTGCTAAAGTGAGAGGCAGAACGGGAGAATCCTGAAAACTTTATCAATTAACAAAATGAGTCTCTTTGATTCTGCTGAAATTTAAAATCGATTGTTGCCATTGAAAAAAAAAAATCGTATTTAAACACTGTCAGAATCTTAAATCTTGCACAAAGACAACATGAAAGCATTTTTTTGTGACGTTTCAATTCCAGGTACCTATGGTTTTGGTCAAATGTTTGCCTATATAAAAAGTTTAAAAAATAGGTACTGTTTTAATAGTAGTAAACATTTTTCTCAACTTTTTTCATTGCTCAAATTATCAAAGAATATTCTTTATCCATATGTTGAATTTTTATTTTCTTTAGTGTATGCTTTTAATAATTTTTAATTAACTTGGCTTTGTTATAGACATCAATTAGAAATGAATAAAGAGCAAAAATCCACTCCTGTTGTGTTCAAACCTTATTTCAGCTCTAGGCATTTAGAACAGCCAGCGGTCGAGCGAAAAATGATTGTTGTAAACTGAAAAATGAGCCTCGGCTAAAACCGCACACGGTTTTTGTTCACGAACCAAAAGGAATGCTGTGAATACGGTTCGTTTTCACGTACCAAAATTTCGTGTGTTCATAAAAAGTTAAAATACTCGGGTGGAGAGAACTTAGTTATATAGTAGCTAATGCACTGTTATTGTTTTTCTGAACAATAGTAAGAACTCATTTCATCAACATATTCAATATCTAAGACAACTGTCATTTGAAAGCTTAAGAGTTGATTACATACATCGTCACCCCATTTTTTATAAAGCGATGCATAATTTTTAAGTTATGGTTAAAATCCTAATGTGTATCTCCCATGTACAAATGATTTGTTGTCAATACATGTTAACAACACAACATACTTATGTCTTACAACAACGTCAAGACCACTCAATAGCAACAAAACAATAAGTCAATAGTTATTGCCTCTCCTTATTAAAATAAGGAGAGGCAATAACTATTGACTTATAGAGGTTTTCAAATCGTTTGGTATAGTTTTTTTTCTATGTACCTACATCGATTACGCCGAGATTGCTGATTCGATTAACGTAATTCTATTTTCTGTTCGATGCGGAATAGTAACCATTTGGTCCCATATTTTTTTTAAAATCGATTGGGTAGTTTGGTTTTTCAATAAAACTAACTGGAATCAGAAAGTCGTCTTTGTATGCGAAATTGCGGATTTTTACTTTCCTATGACTTTTTAGTAAAACGTTACGAGTAGGAAACAATATAAGCTGACGGTCACATCTAGCTTTTACCTTAGAAAATTATCAATAAAAATTGTATTGTGCAAAAAAAAATTAAACAAAAATTTAAAAAAACTAAAAAGGATAAAATAATTAAATTTAAGTAGGTTCTTATCCCCTAGAAACATATTTTTTGGAGTTGGTGCTTCACTTTCTATTGTTTCTGGAAACAACTTAGCACCAACTCCAAAAAATGTATTTCTAGGGGATGAGTACCTACTTAAATTTAATTACTTTATCCTTTTCAGGATGATGAAGACGGTTTTAATTTTTTTTCTACCTTTCTTTTAGGTTAGTACCTGATTACTCAGGGTCTAACTACTTTTACAATATTCTTAATGTGGAAGCAATAAAACATTGAGTATTGTGGCTATGCTAATGGTGAACAATTTTATAATATTGATTATGTAACTCTAATTACGGTTGTATAACTTATTTACCTAATACACCGCCTTCTCTGTCGATAATCACTATAATATCACCCAGTGATCGAATATTACGTGGTTTGTAATATAACGCGTATTACGTAAGTAAATAAGTAATATGAATGTTTCCCTTCGAAATGTCCTGAAATTGTATTGACATCGTAAATCCTTCTCTGCGACACTTGCTTCTTGTTCTATGGTTCTATGCGTGTTTTCACGGGGAACTATTAAAAGATGGGGTCTTAAGATCTGCCTTGATACACTTGCGGTGCACGAAGATGACTCTCAAATGGAGTGTCCCTGTTTCCAGCGAATAGTGATGAAACAGAGTTTTTAGTGGAAGCGGATCCCACACTCCCTAAGAAGATGGATAAGGTGGTAGCCGTTCTCTCTGCATTTCAAAAAAGATCTCGACCAGTTAAGTGGCGTTCATGTAGAGAGGCCCGTGTCAAGCAGTGGATTGTTCTGAGCTGATGGTGATGATGATCACGACCAGAATAAAATTAGACAGACAGATAAAAAATCTCTATTTCGCACAGGAACAGATACAATACAGTGAAAATATAATATTATGACAATAAGGCGGTCATGGCTAGTAGCGTATTCTATCGACCACATTTTGGTAGGAGTTTTCTGAAATAAATACCTAAGTGACAACAAGACATGCGACCGATGTCTTCGTTTTTATAGAGGATGTGACACGACAATAATAATAATATAGTAAAACGTCATTAATCTGATATTGATATCGTACTATGTTTATTAATAATTTCACTAGTAAGAGTACTATGCTAAAGACGCACATGAAGAGTGCGCCGCTATCACTCGTAACAATTTCGGAGTTGCTCTGTACACAGAAAACTTTGAAACAGTAGTAAAAGAGATTTAATCTCATATCAATCTTGTGAAAACAAGCAGATTTATCACAAAATCAACAAATTGACGAAGTTTTGCTCACAATTTAATTGAAAACGTTCAAAACCCTACTAAAACTTTCTTGAACACTAAGCGGATTCGGCGATTTGCTTCGTTCGTGGCCACGAGTTTGTGAAATGTTTGTCACACTTTATTAACATTTAATATTTAACCATTCACCAGTTTTGAAGAGCACTGAACATTTAATCGGTTTTCATAAGCTTTTGTAAGCTTTTGGAGTTTCAGCCAATAAACGCTGTAAGATAAATTACTACACGCCGCACATAGGCTTTCCAAGTGCCGACATCAGCGACTTAACATGTCTTCGAATGTAGGAGATCGAGATTTTTATTGGCCTTTCTCGGATCATCCTTGGCAGAGCTTGCTTTGTTTACGTAATTGAAACCAAACTTATCAAAGTAATATATCAGCAGGTCCCTCGTATAAGGTTCTCTTGCAAAATAAGCATAATTATTATTGTCTATGTATAGCCACTTTAGAAATGAATTCGAAAAAATTATAAATGTAGAAATTTTAACTTTTAGAAGCCTTCACTAGATCGTCGGTCCATCCTGTTGGAGGCCTGCGCATGATTCTGCAGTGATAATGTTTTTATTATTCTAACAAAATTTAAGAGCTTTAGAGCAAATATTTGGCGACAGCGAGAGTAGTTTCAAACTCAAAATCAAATATTTTTTTGATAATAAAACTGCCATTTGACGTGTCTTTAAATTAAATGTAGGTATGCGAGTATTGCTGTGTTTACTTTTATTAAAATTAATTGACGAGTTTTATATACGCTGTTTTGTGATATGCATCCTTTGAATCAGACTTGTTTGTATCTGACACTTGATTATTATATTATATATTATATTAATTTTTTTATTTTTTTATTATTTTTTTATTATGTTATAATTAAATGTATGTTGTGTGGTAAGTACTAAATAAATAAATATTAGAAAGATGGCGTGTCAACGACCGAAGATTTACAGTGGGTGGAGCGTTGGCGAAAGACAATTGTAATCCGCACCGTTTTATACTTTTTGGTATCTAAATCTTTTATAGTAGATTGTTTACTTTTTGAAATATTTGCTTATTTTCCAGTTACTTCTATATTATTACACGGTTAAGTCTACTTTTACAATTTTAGATCTACTTGCGTTCAGTTAAATTGAACTTGAAAATTAATACCGAATTCAGCATCAACAATAACCATTGGCGCTATGCAATTAGAGGGCAGTTGGCCATTTTAATAAAGCTGAAGTTAAGCAAGCTACGTCATGGACAAGAAATGTCTCCCTTTATAAGCTTAAATGTACATTGTATAGCACCGTTCTGCGATAAAACGGCACCTTGTTCAGGCAGCTTTCTAAATATAAGCCTTTACTCCACTCTCGTACTGTAACATTATATAATATGTTATCCATTACGCCATGATCCCCTTACGCATTAACCAACACACACAACATAAAGATGATGACGTCATTTCAGCACCGTGGCGCGAAACGACGTTATTTATATTAGATACAAAAGTTATATCTTACTTAGTGGCCATCCTGATAGGTTTTTGGGGTTGTTCTCTATAGACATCAGTAAAGTTACACAGAATATTAAATAATAGGTTGGGGAAAAAGTTTCTTCGCATTTTTTAAGAAAATTTAAAACATTTTTTAATATAGTTTATTTATATTTAACTAAAGTATGTAGGTGCCATTTTGTTCGAAAACTTTTTGCCATCTTGTAGGTAGGGACATGATCCCATTGCTATACAAATTTTGGGGCTTCTGATCAAAATACCGCGACAAGTGGTTTTGGCAGTCCTCTCGTGATATTAACCTGACACTGCCTAGAGAATTCTGAAGAGAGCGAAACAGGTGGAAATCTGAAGGTGCAAGGTCAGGACTATACGGCGAATGCATTAACACCTCCCAGCCAAACTCTGTTAATTTTTGCTAAGTGGCTAAAGATGTGTGAGGTCTAGCGTTATCATGATGAAAAACCACACCTCTTCTGTTGATTAATTCCGGCCGCTTTCTCTCAACTTCTTGCTTTAATCTCATCAGTTGTTCTCAGTATAGTTCAGAATCGATGGTCCTGCCTGGTGGTAACAGCTCGTAATGAATAATGCCCTTCCAATCCCACCACACACACAGCATCACCTTGTTGCGAGTTAACCCGGGTTTCGCCGCAGTCTGTGAAGCCTGACCGGCCTTTGACCACGACCTTTTTCGCACGTTCTTGTCGTACGTGATCAACTTTTCATCACCAGATATCAGCTTCTTCAAAAATGGTTCGGTTTCATTACGTCGTAATAAAGAATCACAAATGAGTACACGGTTCATTAGGTTTCTTTCAGTGAGCTCGTGGGGTACCCAAATATCGAGCTTTTTTGTGTACCCATTTTTTTTAAATGCGCCAGAACTGTATTGTGGCCAATTCCCAGTTCTTCAGCTACGTCGCAAAAATCGCATCAATTTTATCCGTAATAGGGCGACCAGAGCAACGTGCATCTTTGACATCAAAATTTCCGGATTGAAAACGCTTAAACCAAATTTGTGCTACTCTCACAGACACTGCACTAGGTCCATAAACATCGCAAATTTTTTCGCGGCTTGCGTTGCATTTCTACCTTTTGTGTAGTAAAATTTTAAAATGTATCGAATTTCTTCATTAGATTCACTCATCTTGACAGTACGAAAAACAAATGAAAAACACACATTTTCCTAATTTGAATTTGGAATTATCTTTTTTAAAATCTAAACTTTTAATGATACCAAAACCAGCCAAATACAAATAGTACAGCTAAAGAGATTTTATTACAAGTTCATACATACTATAATGCGAAAAGATTTTTTCCCCGAGCTAATATATTGTTTTTTTTTATACAACTAGATGACAAACAAGCTGACGGCCCACCTGGTGGTAAGCGGTTACCGCCGCCTATAGACACCTGCAATAACAAGGAAAAGCACTTGATATTGCAGGTGCGTTGTCATCCTGAGGCCTAAGATGAAATGCCGTCCATGCCCAGTAATTACACTGGCTACCTTTCTCTTCAACCCGAAACACAGCGAACTGATTCACGGCTGAAATAAGAAAGGCGGTGGTACCTACCCAAGCGACCCTACATATGGGTCTACCACCTAGTAAGTGTTATTTCAATTAGTTTTTGCTTCGCTTTGTGAACTTACCTAAATATTAAAATCTAACGTGGACCTTTTAAGCTACAAATAGCTCAAAAGCTAGTCGTATATTATTATAAGCGCGATATACACCACTACTTGTTTGATAGTATTTTTAATTTTAAATCGTTTTTAGGTGAGGTATTCTTAACTGCGTAAAAAGCAACCAAAGTAACATAATTTGTTACAATACTCGTACTTTTTTAATTTAATAGATAAGTCAATAAGGTTACTTTGTGTACAGCTGCTCTCCCCCGTTCAAGGTGTTCACGGAAGACCAGCGTCATGTTACCTACGGGTTACCTGACAATATGTTGAGTGGACGCCTATTTAGTGCCACTAATTTTAATGTATTTTAAGGTCAGAAATATGTATTAATTCTAGTTGTGACACTGAATAAACTATTTCTATTCTATTCTATTCTACTTGCATGACGCAGCTGTACGAAAGAGGATGTATTATAAATGTATATAATATACTTGTGCATAAAATGTGCTTTAAGCATACCGCCGTTAAAATCGTTTTTGTATAGAATTGTTAAATTAAAGGTTTTTAATACATATGAACACAACCGGAGCTTGCTTGATACAACTATGACTCTAGGTTTTTGATAGAAAGAGATGGATTTATGGCAGTGCCATACCCACAAACGAAAGAGTATGAAATTTCGTGTATTTGGCACTAGCAAAGTGAAAATTTATAATTCTGCACTAAGTACATTTGAGAGCTAAGCCATCGTTATGATCTCATGCCAATCCTTCACCAAAATCAGACTTCAGGTTTTAATTTGAATATTTTGCTAGATGATCTTCGTCCTTAAATTAGTCCTCATATTATGGAAATTATATATAAAAGATGTAATTGTATTCTCAAAAAAGCAACCATTCCTAACCCACATACGAGACACGATCAAATTTTAATTATTTATGACATAGGTCTATGCCGTCTGGTAGTAAACAGTAAACGAATTTTCATATTCAGAAAAAATATGTATACTCAGTTAATCACCCGATGAGCAAAATGCCGACTTGGGGACTTGCAAAAACATTTCACTGTCAAAGTGACTTTGAAGGACGAGTGAGTTGGATCAAGGGAGAACTGGTTAATCTGTGAAGTGGTGAAAACTTGGGGAGGCTTCTAACTCCAAGTTGCCATTCACATCGAAAATATTATTGCATTATCTTTTTTCTCACGACAAAATTACGAAAATAAATTAATAAATTACTTATAGTTTATTTTCTCATCAGTGTATGTTAAATATAGATTTATAAGTTGGTACGGTCAGCATCATAAGTCGATTAATACTTTAGTACCATTACGTCAGTCACAATGTCCATACATATTATCAAGAGTATGCTTTACGAGAATTTGTCAACCTAAGTATATTTTGAGTTTGTATTTATCTATACTAATATTATAAAGCCGAAGAGTTTGTTTGTTTGGTTGAACGCGCCAATCTCAGGAACTGATTCAAACAGAAAAATCTTTTTGTGTTGGATAGTCCATTTATCGATGTATTATATAGGCTATATAACATGCTGTCATCACGCTACCACCAATGGAGGCTGAGCATTAATTAAAAGTTTTTGCAAAAACGGGGAAAAAATATTCCTTTTCAGAGCTTTCGTTGCGTGCGCTGAGTAAACGATTTTTACGTATGTATCATGTATACTGGGAATTGTTCTCCTTTAATAGTTACAAAAAGTCCGTGACAGTATATGTCTATTCTTTCGAATTGACTCTCTAGAACCATTTTTTGGTAATCAAATTTGTTCTAAAATAATGTGCTATCTGCGAATGTGTTTTTGTATACATGATATTATTACTTATCGAAATAAATACATTATTCACCACAAGTATTTAATTTGAGCAAAATTGTTATTGACATCATTATATATCAATTAAATCTTAGGAGATATCATAGTTTTAAAATATCATGCACGCATTTATGATTTTTAAGGCGGGCGGGCGCGGGCGGGGTGATTAATTGCAAAGGTGTTTTATAAACATGACAACATATCCACGCGAACGAAGTCGCAGGCACAGCTAGTGTAGAATAAACAAAGGTTTCATGCGTGAACGCCATTTTGAAAAAAAAACCAAATGCCTGCCAAACACTCTTAACCTTTTGAAACCCAATAAACCAGACACAATTGAATTTTAATTGTCATGTCAACTTAAGTTGCCATCCGGGCCTTAAAGGATTAATAAACATTTAAATTTCGAACCAGTATCACAACTATGGCGGTGACAAAACCGAAGAGCAATTCTAATGATTTACGATCGCACGTTAGTTACTTTACTTAGTGTTTGTAATTAATAGTGGGATACGCTTCTGTGCAAAATTTACTGTTAATTTAATATCAAAGATTTATTACAGCTACGCTAACAGGCTTCAACGCTATAATTAGAGGAGTTACGAGGGCATCAAGTAATATGTATGTGATATTACTTCTTAAAAACAAATTGAATAAAATTTGAAAGCAAACAATAAAAAAAATTAAAAAAAAAACCTGTCAGTAAATAAATATCTGTAGTAATTTATTTGTCTGGTTACAATGTGGTAATTACATAAAAGTTGTATGTTAATTATTATTGTTCGAATTTAATTATTATTGTTGTATGTAGGTACTTAGTAAGTAAACTATATCTTACTAAAAGCGGATAATAATATTACTTAAAAATAGTAAAGTTCATAAGTTTGAGTGTAGGCGGTACTGATATTTAGAATGGACCTTCAGGGAGGATATCCATAAAGAATAAAGAAACTAAAAAACATGTCCGTTATTAATAATTTATACTTCTAAAACGAAAACGCTTTCCATCCGAAGAGCTGTTTTATTATTAAAATATTTGCTTCCATCTCCCAAGTGAAATCGGAAGGAACTTATTCTCGCCATAAATGTATGAAATAAATAAATTTTTCATAGTGGTAACCTCAAAGACAGTTCAATGAAATGCGTGAAGATATTATGGGAACTCCTTTGACTAACCTCTTTCGCTGCATAGAGTTAGACACAGATTAATCCTGTGGATATTTCAGAAATGAGCTTTTTAGACCAATCCTCAGAATTATGTACACAGCCAGGAAAATTTCATTTTGAACTAACAAACAAGGTACCGGAAGAACTATTTTTTCTATACAAAGCACGGCAAATGACTCAACACCACCTGATGTGAAGCGGTAAGAAAAGTCCATATGCGGAGACAGCTAGTGCAGCTTGAAACACACAGTTCTAGCCGCCTCCGCCTTGCCGGCCCATTAGGTGGCTTTTCACGCATCTTTTGAAGGAACCCATGTTATAAGAGGAGGCAATATTCAAAGTGCTGGCAAAGAATTCCAAGTTTTGGAAGTCCAAAAAAAAAACTACTTACAGTATCAGACTTACTAGAGACAGTAAATTAATGACTCCGAAGACCAGCACGCGTACTCCTGAGTAGGAAGGAGGAAGGTCGGATAAACTTCTCAGCACACTCTCCATGACAAAGCTTAATATTTTTTTAGTGAAGACTATTAAAACTGCTATTTTTCTAAAGTGTCATTGAAATACTCAACTTTACTAATCAGCTCATTATTACTAAGGCAGATAACGCCTCAGTGAAATCTATACCGTTGCAGATTTCTCACCAGGATCGTCCATTCACGATCCTTATTTAGTAATAAGAATACACCTAGTATAATGACTTTTTTGTTTGGAACCCAGATAGGCTTGGACTTTTATACTTGCATATTGTCCGCGATTACACGGAGCTTCTACTAATTAAAATACCTGAAGCCCTGATTATGAAAAATAAGATAAATATACTTAATAAATGCTTTGGTACAAATCACCTGGGGCGCCCCTCTTCTTCCGCAGTAGGCACACACTTTTTGTTTGTTGGTTTTATTTATATAAGAATACAATACATATATTTATACATATAATAACACTATATTTCCCATAGAAACTCAAAATTCGAAGTTATTATTATACACCTAGCACCGAATCGAACCGAAAGCTAGCATCACACCGATTGAACTGTGTCACATTGATATCAAAACTCGAGAGCTAAACTTAACTGCGATAAATTAATAAAAATCTTATATAGATTCACGCCCATGTTCTTAAACTCTCAATAAACCTATGTTAGACTTAATGTTTTGTCTCAATTTCTATTTCTTAAATAACTTCACTTGTTTTAATGAATAATGGGGTAAGTATCTTTTCCAAACAAATATAATATAATAGTCATATTTGTAGAATTACTTAAACATTAATTCACTGTATTGTATATAAATAAACATCTAACCCCGTAATACGCTCACTGCAATCCAACGAAAGCTACAAAAGTCCCCTTAATATTTTATTTCACGTTCATAACTGACGATATTTAGTCGTAAAAATTAAAATTAATTTTGCACTATAAACTGCAGCTATTAAGTCGTTCTACTGACATTATACGTTTGAAAGTAGGTCGATTGGCTCTCAAGATTGAGTGGTCGACAGTCGGTCAATGGATCCATCGACTTAGAATCATCAAAAAAGGTTTAGCTGCAACGGACCCAGCTTAGAACCTTTTTGGCTTAAAAGAGTTTTTACTCTCATCGCCACTGGCTTTTCTTCACGGCTCCATCCCTTGAATGTAGCGCAGTGATTAGTCGTTAGTAAAACAAGTGACGAATTTTCACACTTTTACGACTGTTGTTTCTCTACGAAAGAATAAGGGGATTTTCTCGTTTGTTTTCTTTAGAAAAAATAAAAAAAAAAATAGTAAAACTTTTGACATTTCCGATTGGTCCATGCGACACTGCACTTAAAAATATCCAATATCATAAGTTCATTAGCTGAGCCCGCGACTTCGCGTGGATGTCGGAAAATAACAACATGTCGTACGTAGGTGGGTATGTAACATGATTTTAATTGAGTATTTATGTGGTTAAGAATTTAAATAATGGTTACAAGTATAAAAACACCTTCGCAATAATGCATTATTTAACCTTAAAAGATAGACATAAGTTATCGTAGACTTTTTTTGGAACTTTCAGAGGATAAAAATTTCGGCATACATGATTTTTGCGCAACTTTAACCGTTTACGCAGCGCAAGCAAGGCAAAATATTTTTTTCCCGTTTTTGACACGATTTTCATTGATGCTCAGATTCTATTGGTTGTTGCGTGATGTTATGTCACCTATAGCGTTCCTCGATAAATAACACACTCAACTATAAAAGAAACAAACTCTTCAGCTTTATGATAGTAGTATAGATTCATACCAATGGTATCCACGTGAGGAAAATAAAACAGTTGCGAAGTGTAAATAAATGAAACATGATTATTTCATGAACTTATTGATGCTGATGGGATAAATGAAATAGTTTGTATGGCAAAATAATCGACCGTGTACCATCAGTCTACAAGAATTCATTTGGAACAGCCTATATAAGAGAAGGCTTTTCCTAAATTGCCGCGATAACGAATCCAAAGATTTTAAAACAGAGAGAATTTGGAGAGGTATGTGATGTGGTACATCGGATCCGCCGTTAGCAAAATCCGCAATTTACAAATTCAATCAAATCATCAATAAAGATGTTACCAATCACACCCACTTTGCTACGTTACTATGATTATAATAATTGTTGTCTGGAATCGTTTTTCGGTTACATTTCTTATAAATAAAGCCAACATCTCCCGCTGATTCGCTCCGTATATTTGATGAACTGACGTCTTTATAATGGATAAGATAGTTTTATCTGTGCTCTAATTTTGTGATGGAAATCAAAGACAAAGTTAACTACAAATAGTTTCCAGGTATAGATAAAAAAAAACGTTTGTACACAGAAAATAGGTGTTGCGTATCTAAAAAGCATTTTCCGAGAGTGATACTTATAGAAGTTGATGATACCTTGTAATAGAAATAGATAAGAGGACGCTTATAACCTTTAGAAGCCGTAAGACCCACATCAACGGTAATACCTCAGAATATTCGCGAGCAAAAACCTTCAAGATGGCTTGTTGGGGTGTTTATGGTAAATAGAAAAATAATAACTAAGTACGCTATCAGAGGATATCGCTTGCGTTATTTGTGGCCAACATTTTGGACTGAAATCTTAGGAAGGTCGTGTGTTGATATACAAATTCAGAAACCTTTTTTTATAAGTCTGGGTAGTTTACACTCTTTTACAACAACCTTTTTATTGATTTTCATCCAATAATAAATATAAAATTACAATAAAAGTTTGATAATATAGGAAAGAAAACTAAACAAATATTGAATACTTAATGGCACTTAAAGCAAGAGGAGCTAATTCAGCCAATTCTTATAATATTCTTCGAAAAGTCATTTAAGCATGCATATAGATATTATATTTCTTTGGAAATCATGCCTACAATCTAATGGCAAGTGGTCACTAATAATAAACTTTGTTAATCACATTGTAAAGATATATGACCATAATTTCTTCCCTTTACTGCTTTCCCAATGTGTTTCTAGCAGAAACTGAACTGTAAGTCATTATTAACTCGTACTACCAGGCAGGCTTTATAGCCCTTATGCATAAACATAAATGTGTCAAGTGATAACCAAATATATCTAAAAGGAAACAGTGGTCTGTCCTTACGGGGACTTGGAATACATTATTTCTACATTTTTTGTCCATAGTCACACATTCCCTGAAACCGTTTTGTTTGACATTCAAAAAAGGTGTCGCTTAAAAACTAATCCGCTTCCGCATCAGCAATATTTACGATAGATGATGTAAGAAGAGTATTTGTCAAACGTGTCATCATTGAACCTGAGCAAAAAGGCTTTTATTAGATTAATAATTTATCTTTTCTGGATCAAAACTATTTTTTTCTTGTTAAAACCTCCCGCATTTCATAATATCACTGGCTTGAATGGGATAACTAGGGATTACTATCCCGCAAAACGCGGGATTGCAAGAACGCAATCCCGCAGGATCCCGCTACGTACATTAATCTGGTGGATCTTGCACCTTCAAAGCGCGGATCCGCGGATCCCGCAAGTAAAAAAATTGGCGCTAAAACTTTCGCGTAAATCGACAGTAGCACAAGCACTGACGTTGCAGTTCAGCACAGGCAGCGTGCCGCCAGCGACTAGTGGACGGTTGGTAGCCTGCGCTGCGCACGTCTTTCTGTAGATGACGAGTGTTTTTGTATTCACCGTCTGGCGTTAAATATTGAATCTAAGAAAACGGATTACTATATTGCATTAATTAAGTATACATTTAATTAATCCGTGAAGCGGAGCTATCCCACCAGAGGGCTATGACAATTGAAAAATCAATTGTGTCTGGAGTCTGATGCTTGAGTAGTCAATAGAAACGAAATGGTTTCTGCAATAAATTAATATTAACCATTTCTTAAATTAATATATAAGAATTTAATAATTAATTTAGGTTGTTTTTTACACAAGAATTCCTAGTTTTAATTTGATTTTATAACATAATTTCTAAGGTGCGGGATTCAGTAATCTAGCATATGCATCCCGCGGGATCGAAGGAGCTGCGGGATTGCAATTCCTAGGGATAACCTTGTTTTTATTTTGAATCGACTTCAAAAAAGCAGGAGGATATCAATCCGGCTGTACATAAGTTTTTTTTTAAAACATATGCTACCCAGAAGTCTGTCATTTATAAGCCGATTAGAAAAAATATATTTTGAATTGAAAAAGTACTCTTTCAAGTTAATCCCATAGAGATATTGACAAAATTGATTCAGTAGTTTGGTTTTATTAAACGAAAGTAACTGGTATAATGAAGTCAATGTAAGTTGTTGACGAATATATTTACCTGGGACGTATATTCCAACTTGTTAAGTCCAACTTCTAGAAAGAGGTCAATCGGCGGATCCAACTCTGCTAAGCGGCGTTTAGGAAGCTTCGCGGCATATTCTCAGCCCAACTACCGTAGTGTCTCAAGACGAAAGTTTTTAATCCGTGTGTAATGCCAGTGATGACTTACGGAACTGAGACGTGGCCGCTTACAATAGGCCTCTTAAGAAGGCTCAATGTCACCCAAAGGGCAATGTAGAGAGCAATACTCGGGGATTCTCTGCGTGATTGAACCAGAAATGATGAGATCCGCAGGAGAACTATGGTCACCGACATAGCCCAAAGAGTTGGAAGCCTCAAGTGGCAGTGGGCAAGCCACATTGCAAGGAGGACTGACGGCCGTTGGGTCGGAAAGGTCCTCGAGTGGCGGCTGCGTACCGGGAGACGCAGCGTTGGTAGGACCCCCACAAGGTGGACGGACGATCTGTTGAGGGTCGGCGGAAAGCTGATGGATTCAGACAGCGCCAGACCGATCGGCTTGGAGATCCTTGGAAAAGGCCGTGGGCATCTCTCGGCTGAAATGATGATAATGACGAAGTGAAATTGCAAATTTCGCTTTTTTTTTGGCTTTTGGCTTATGATGATTATATATATATATATATACCGAAATAAACAAAAACACTGCTAACAGTGACCCATCTATCTTTGACCTAAGACAGATAGTACTAAACATTGTTATTTTTTGGATTTGGTGATTCACCTTTTTATCCGATAAGTACTTACTAACTTCAATTTTATTATTTTTTTCCTTTTCAGTGTTTTGAAGTCGGTGTTTATTTTTGTTTTGGTAAATATTTTTGTCGTTGGAACATTACCTTATATGTTCTTCTTTTTCATAAGTACGTACTTATCTCCAATCTATTGAGTATTCACCAGACTTCTTTTCTCCAACGGCCTTCCCATTTACATGACCATGTTCCTCATAAATTAGGCAGTTAAAATTCTTGATTGAAACTAAGTTTACAATATCGGCCATCTGTTCTCTACTCCACAGAAAATATTGGAAAACCAAACTTTTAGAACGAAACATTATTAATCGATATTTTAAATTAGATTTAGGGTTGATAAAAATTTCTCGATAACTTCAACCCATTGTTTTGTAAGAAAAGAAAGTAAAAATTGTATAGTTGATTATATAGGATCTACTGAGGCAGTAAATATACTGCCAGAAGATAAGCTGCTATCGTAGCCTAGGGACGCTTTAAGTATGATCGCAGAATAAAATATCAAGTTATTCGTTGTTTTAATCTCTGGAAGGTTTGGGATGTTTAGCATAGACACCACGTCTCAGCGTTTGGACCTTGTTTTTTTTAATTTTAAATTACTTTCCTGTTTTGAAATGATCCATCTTTTAGCATCGGCACCACGTCTCAGAGTTTGGATATAGTTTTCTTTAATTAAAAACGACTTTCCGTCTTACAAATAATATTATTGTTTGACATTCCGGCATAATGCAAATTTTTTGGCTATTAAGAGCTGAGACTTTGGTCCTCTTCACTATTTTGAAGAGCTTGTATTATGGATACTAGATAATTTATCCGTTATCTAGTATCCATAACACACGCTCGCTCTTAATGATGCTTACTTTGGGTTAGATAATAGGCGTGAGTGTATGAATATTATTATTATTATTTTAGAATCAGTTTATGCAATTCTTGAAATTTTGTACGACGTTAACGCTCCTAACTGAAATTGCAAATCGCGGCGGGAGGTCCGGGCAATCCGGTGACTGCGTAGTCACTGGCATGCTGTTCGAAACCCAAAGGTTCAACCTCCGAATTATTAATGACTAATTTTACCTTTCACGGTAAAGGTTAACAACATCAATCTCGAGATTGCTTAGTAACAAGGGTACAAAATTAGTCGAAGTAATGTCTCGGGATTTTGGAGACTCATAGTAATTTATCAACGGTGAAGAATTTAAGATTTAAAAGGCTTGAGAAATAATGTTCGTAGGATTTTTTAAACGCTTGTATTTAATTGATCACCATACAAACTTTTTTTTTAATGGGTAAAAAAGGCGTTTGTGAATACCCTGCATTGTGTGGAAAAGAACAATACAGGGCTATGTGGGGCTCCTCGGTTGAAGATGATAAAGACCGGACTACCCACCAAAACGACCCGCGTGTTCCTTCTTTGTCGCAGTACAGGTTAAGGTTAACAGTTGCCCTTTTACCAGGCCTGTACGCGATTCGCCCGTGTAACCTCAGCTCTGGCACATAGCCGTGTGATCACTGTAGCCACTACCACTTCGTAGCTACCACTCCTTCGGGCCATAATCCGCAGTAGAGGGTTTCCCCACCCCTACTCGGGACCTACTCACGGGGCCAGCGCGCCGGCGAATGCTCTGCGTCGCCGACCAAATCACCATACAAACCTAACCTAACCAACCTTAAAAATATAATTTGATCATCAAAAATTATGATTGGTCATCAAAATACAAAAAAAGACAATTTGTAGTCTAATTATTATTTTTGATGACCACGCTAATAATTTTTGTAGACCCTTTAAATGTTTCCCTTTTTTAATACAATTCTTGTCGTATAACTATAGGTACTGCCAGATTTCTTATTATTTTAGTCATTCAGAACCGCTGGGCTGCAAATAAATTCAGAGTGTTTTTCAAATTAGAAAGGAGATATTCAATATTGGTAGTTAACTCCCCACAATAAATTATACAGGGTTACTTTGCGGAAACTTTTTGAATATGCAGATCTTTAAAAATAAAAATCCACGAATTTTTTTCTTGTTTTTCCATGTCAATTAAACTTCACTCGAAAATATTAACAGCACAGCGGTAATCATAATCACACTGTTCGGTACTTTACTAATTTTCCTTGTTCTCTTACAAAACTTTCATTAGTAATAAATTCAAGAAAGTGTAGTTGATAGAAACTTTTGATGGACACCTTTGTTTAGCATCAAATGTCATAGGTCAGTTTACGTGACAAATCAATGTAATATTTAATTTCCTGTTTGACTATTTTTTTCTGATATTTCTGTTGAGTTGATACGTATTAGGCTAATATTCCATGGTTAAGCAATCTGTGCTGTGTAATCTGGACGCGGTCCCCAACCTCACCCAGAACCTAAGCCTGCATTAGTAGGTACGTATCGTGATATGAAAATACTAAAAGATATCTGCAATTAAATTCAGATTAACATGTCTGTTTAGGTACGTGGAATCAGGTTTGTGAACTTAATTTAAAAAATCCTTTATGTAATGGCTTCATGAAAACAAAATTACTTTGGATATATTACCCGTTTCACAATACCAAGCACAACTCATAACATTAGTGAAATTAAACGAGTAGACAGGTTTGCTTTACGTTAAATAAATGAAGCGTGTGGTTTTCACAAACATAAAAAGTTAAAACGTTTAGAATTTTTCTGCGTAGAAAGGCATATGTAAAATTTAATTATAAAAAGCCTGCCCAAACACGCGTCGAAAAAATTCAGTGTCTCGTTATGTCAATCCCATTAAAAACATTAATGTGAAATAAAAGCCAAGTTCAATATTGAAAAATGCGTCATTCTCGACTTCACTGATAAAAGAATCGTATATGGATGCCAAGTTCTGTGTTCACGCGGGATGTAATTCAAGCTCAATATTTGAGTCGGCCATTTTTATGACATTTTATTTTATAAGACAAGTCCCAAAGACATACCTAGCATAAAAAAAACTGTAAAAAGGCACACTACCATTACAAATCAAGTCTGGGCAAAATATATTTCAGAAATGAGAAAGAAGCTTAGCCTAAGAAACACCGCACACATACAATTTCAAGTTGGCCAACTATCGAACAACTAAATTGCGTGCTTTCATAGGCCGCACACTTCGCCGACTTAGTTGGTGGACAGTATTGCTAGCGCGGTGAAGTCTGCGATTAAATGCGGAAAAACAACGCACTTCTTAACTTAATAAAAAAAAGGCGAAAACAGAACAAAACATTTAGGGTGCATCCGATATTAAGTGACAGATTAGAGCGTGAGAAACATCATACCTTACATTCTAAACTGAGATGTTACGGGTCTGGTCACACTGCATCTTACCGTGCGACTGACCAACTAAGTTCTTATAGTGTGCAGGCTATCGGCCGATAGTTCGCCAACTATTTAGTTGAACGACATAGTTAATATAAAAGTTAATATAACTAAATCTCAGAATGTCTAATAGGCATAGAATCTTATAATAGCCCTATTATAAGATTCTATGCCTATTAGACATTCTGATATTTAGTTGGCCAACTTGAAATTGTATATGTGCGGTGGCTCTAAATATTTCCTTTAACATTATGGGTTCCGCCAAGTACCTCCTCGATGCACTGGACAGTTTGCAGCGTTGAGTGTCCGTATCATTGGCGTTGTAGAAGCCACGAACAGCCTAGCTAGAGCCTCTACAATTTTATCGGCTTAATCATGGAGACTGCCCTAAAGAGCTTTTCGACATTATTGCACATTCGACGACCAGCTGGTCGAGCGGTCTGTGCCCCTCGCTATGCCGGCTACTCGGTCAAGAGGTCCCGGGTTTGAATCCTGGTAGAAGCAAATGTTTGTACGATGAGTACGAGCATTTGTTTACGAGTCATGGATGTTTATATGTTTATTTAGTATATTTGTAATATTTATCAATATATATTATTATCAATATTTATCGGTTATCCATAACACAAGCTCTTAATGATGCTTACTTTGGGCTAGATAATAGGTGTGAGTGTATGATTGTTATTATTATTATTCTGCTTCCTACTCAGGAGCACGCGTGCCGGTTTTCTGAGTCATCAAAGCACTGTCTCCACCTCAACATCACGCATAAAAAAGTTTAGTAACTCGTTTCTTTGTACTTTTCAAACTTGGGATTCTTTGCTAGCACATGTGTTCCCTACCCTATAACATGGGTTCATTCAAAAGAGGCGTGAAAGTCATCTTATGGGCCGGCAAGGTGGAGGCGGCTAGAACAGTGTGTTTTAAGCTGCACTAGCTGTCTTCGCATATTATTATAGAGTCTTCTTACCACTTCACTAAGTCTAAGCATTTTTTTTCTATGAATTAACTTTTCAGATCATATTGAGCTCGATAAGATATGAAATCGAAATAATTACCGATTGTTTATTAAAAGCTTAAACTTCAATAACCAATCGTACAATTTTTCACGCGGAACATAAGTTCAACGTTTTATTAGTTACTTTAAAAGGAAAACAGTAATGATGTGCCTCACACACATTATGAAATAAAATAAATTGCGTCGGCTATTTGGGTTTAGCTTATTTTTTACTAAATGGATTCCAATAAATATCTTGGGGATAGCAATTATGAATTTAGTGAAGAGTGGTGAGGAGCGATGTAGATATTTTACTAATAATAATTATTTGCATTATTGATACAAAACATTAATAACTAAACGAGTAAGGCTAGGTAACATTCTACATCAGATTTATCTTAGCTTCCAGAGTGCTCAAAGATAACTATGATTTTCTAAAATAGAAATTATATTACTACGGCATTAGATTTTACTTACACTTCTTAAAGATTTAAGTAATGCTACAAACAATATACAACTCTATCATCATAGTACTAGAATTGCTTTTCTAAAACAGTGCATATATTTTTTATCAGTCTGAGATTGGCTGTGCAAAATTAATCTTTAGTATATCAAGGTAATGATTATTATGATATGCAAATCATCGCCCTCTATACACCCACCACTTAGAAACATTTCGAAAGCGGCGGGAAAACGAATTGTCAAATCTGTCAATCCACCCCGCTCATCGCTGATGTGACGTGCACTTAGAAAAAGACTTGTGGGAGTTTCTTGCGCCTGCCCTTCTTCACATCTAAAAGCCGTATAGCACGTGATTTATTATTGAAAGGTAAGGTAATATTTTCATTTAATTGAGAACTATCACTATGGACCTGGAAAAGGATTTTTCTTGATGTACTTTTTCAATTTTTTAAATATATTACGAAAGTATTTACTAAGTAAGTTATGGTGTATCAGTTGCCCTAAAATAAAACCGACTTCAAAACACCAAAAAGGAAAAAATAATTCAATTTCGGTACCGAGGTACCGAAATCTAAAAAAAAAAAGAGGTTCTAACTCTTAACCGTTAAGGAGTTGTACCTTCCATCATCAGCTCATCAACATGAGATGATGACTAACAGAAGCAAATACTTGAATAGCTTTGAAAAAAAGTAAAATATTATATGTCATACGTGCCAATAAAATTTGAGGTTTGCCCTCGTTTTTCCTGGGATTCCATCATCAGATCCTGACTTGGTGATAATGGGACCACCACTGGAGTATACTCTATCGAATATAAAAATAATTTTGAAAATCGGTCCAGAATTGACAGAGAAATCGGTAAACATACCTACAAAAAAAAACCATACAGTGGAACATATAACCTCCTTCTTTTTTGAAGTTGGTTAAAAATATACTATATTCAATGTATGCTCTAGACCAGTAAATCATGATCTGTCCCCATTATGAGCATTTTATTAATCGTGTGTCAATTTTAATTCAGCTGCGGTGAATGCGCTGCCGCAATACTGATTATAACTAGTACGGAGGGTAGTTGTCATTGTTCCTGTTACTCAGCACATTCAAGCGGTGTAACCACTTTGTCATAAATAAGGTAACTTTTTTGCCAACCTTGTCATGTGCAAGGTAACTTTTGTGCCAACCTTATCATATAAAGGGTAACTTTTTTGCCAAACTTATGTCATATACATGATATTTTTTTAAAGCATTTCAAGCATGCGCGAAATTTTCACAGTGTGTTATATACCCATGAACCTGAACAACCTTCACTATGAGATCGACTGTGAAATCACGAAAAAAGAACAGCTGTCTCATACATTTTGGTCGAGTCAGTTTTTAAACTTTTCTTATATATTTTTATCTTTCCTGATAAAACTATATGACAAGCAAGCTGACGATCCTGGTGATGTTGGGTAGCGGCAGCCGTCGCCTATAGACAGCAATAACAAGAGAAAGGCCACTTGGTATTGCAGGTGCGTTGTCATCCTGAGGCTTAAGACGAAATGCCTTTACCAGCAATTACTCCCGCCGCATTTCAAAGTCGGTTTCTATTTGCTTTCCAAAGTAAAACAAGGTTTTCACGTCAAACCAGACAACACTTTAAAATTTCCTTTAAGGAAACCAACCTGTATTTGAACTTGCCTTTATGAAAACAAAACAGTTCACCCGGATGATGGCTTCGTCCCCAACAGATCGGAAACGTTCAAACGTCGATCTAACAAAGTTAAACTTATCATTTAAATCTGTCTATGGTTTCCTTTAGCTTCTCTGCCCTGCCGGCTTATCCGGCTTATCTTGAAAGTTAAATCAATCAACCAAATATGCTTTACATCGGTTAGGTTTGGGTGTAGTGTTTAAGAATCAAATCAGTCAGTAATTATATAAACTACCTCCTCTAAATAGGTCGAATTAACCGGGTAATCTTTTAGAGATAAGAAGTTTTGTAGATTTGTGACTAAGGAAAAACAATGTCCTAAATAATATTAAAAATGGGAAGTGAGTTTCTTTGTTTCGCTTTCACGTCTGACCCACTAAACCGATTTAAATGAAATTTGACGTGGAAATAGTTTGAGACCCTTAAAAGAACATAGGATACTTATTAGAGCGATAAGTAGTACCGTGACAGAAAACATATCATACTAGCTTATACCGGCGCCGTCGTCTGCGTCGTCCCGTTGCAACGCATTCCCAGGACAAAAAGAATTTTATGTTCTAATCCAGATTATAATCTATATTTGTGCCAAATTTCATTCAGATCTGTTCAGCTGTTTCGGTTTGATTGAGTGACAAACATTCAAACTTTCGCATATGCAAATAATAATAGTTAGACAGTGGAAAGTAGGTAGTAGGATTACAAATATAAAATTTTATTTTGAGTAAATCTGTGGGTGGGGGTCTGTAGACATATAAATGAACTAACTATACCAAAACTTTGATCAACCGTTTGACAGATGTTGTAACGTAGAAACAAAAACATAGCACAATTGCTACTGCACTGTATAGAAGCTCTTATTACAAGCCCGTTAAGGTGCCATTCTGTCAAAACTTATGTGCTGACTGTACTAACAACTCGAAACCAAACATCGACGGCAGCACGTACAGCTGAGCATTGAAGTGTCGGCCTTTTAAACTAATAAGTTCATTAAAACTTCATAGAGTTGAGGGCCTCGATTCTATTCTTATATTATATTATGTCACGTTCAATGTTTGTAACGATACAATGTCTGCTGTAATAGAATATTCACATAATACCTATCATATCATATAACGTAGAAAAACATTAACTTTAATTAATATGAATTATGAGTTCTACATAAAATTCTGTAAAAGGGGAATTAGACTAAGTTTGGACAGCAATGCGATTCTCTAAAGTCAGCAGCCTTGAATTAGTGGTTGCGGCAGCGCTGTCATACCTTATGGCGTTTGTTTGAGAACCGTTGGCGACACTAGTGTTTCGTCGACGAACACGGCGTGAGCCGGAACTAAAACGGTTGTTCATTTTTATATATTTTGTAAGTCAGTCAAATATTGAAAGGAGTCATTGTGAAACATCTTAAACACAAGTCGATTGTACTTCATGTCGTATCTCTAAAACAGCAACAAACATACACATCCAAGAGATCGACGTAGATATTAGTCTCAAACGTCAAAAAGCTCGAAGTCGAATATTTCCGTTAGTGAATCGCACCGCAGGAATTATATTTTCGTAGCTTAGTCTATAAAAATACAATAGTTTCCTGTGGGCCACGCGGGCGAAGCCGCTGGCAGAAGCTAGTAGAATATGAAAAGTTTCTCAGTTTACATCAAGTGAAAACGGGGCCTTTACGTAATGCGGTATTTGATTATAAGCCATAAAAGTTTACGAGTTAAATCTTAAGTACTTAGTCTTTCTTATCGTGCGTTATCTTTGTATTATGACGCTATTTTTCACTGACTACGTACTTAAGAAAAAAAATTCCTTGATTCATATACTCTGACGTTACGGTAGTTTTTTTATTTATGGTCAGAAGCAAAAATTTTAAGCGCTCTCTCTCCCTCTCAATCGAATACACTTAAACACTGACAATATCCCACACAAAGCAATAAGGACGAAGTTCTCCGTAATACTAAAGTTAATAAATTTAAGATTATAATACTTACTGAGTTAAGGTTTTATTGGATAAAAAATGGTTTTAACAAATCTGTTTTTTTTAAGAAAATATCTAATTAGGAGACGACCAGAATTGGTGAATAAATAATGAATATTGCTTAAAACGAAATATTTTAATCATGCTTCCCCGTGGTGTTACGCTCTCCCCTGCGTTTCCCTGCGATCCTTCGCACTCCCTCGTCCCCTGCAACCCTAGAATTTCTAATTTTATTTAGGAATTGCAAGTGACTTAGAAGAGAGTCGTAATCGTCACATTATCACATTCATACAACCCAACAATGGCATCATGGCTAAATCTTTGTGATAAGCGTGAGATTTTTATTGCTTTAATCTAGATAGTATTATTATCTCGTGATATACAACAAAACAAAAAATCCGTCAAAATACTGTTGCTACGTTGATGAATTGAGCAATATTTCTTAAATGAAGTGAATTAGTTTTATTCACTCGAATCAACATATATAATACCTTTCTAACAAATGGACTGACCTGATCATAGGTGTTTGACGACTATGTGTTAAGAGTACCCGAAAGACATCTGCAATAATTAATTATCATCATCAGCCTATATACGTCCCATTGCAGGCCACAGAAAAAAAATGTTAGAGAAACACATGAGGAAGTGGGGCCATTATACCACCAACGGCCCAATGCGGGTTGATGGGTTAAAGCGGTTGCAGTAACAACCGGGACCAACGGCTTAACGTGCCTTCCGAAGCACGGAGGAGCTCGATATTATAAATTTGATTGACCCATCCCGGGACCGAACATGGTGAAAGTTGATTAGTTTTCGTAATCGAAACCACAGCGCTCAAACCAATACGCCACTGAGCCCCTCCTGCAATAATTATCATTAAATTATATTGTTAGCCAAGCAACACGACGTACTACTTTTTTGTTGACAATCATATGTAAAACAAGATGACGGCCCACGTGTTAGAAAGTATTTACCTTCGCCTGTAGACACCTTGCAAATAACAAGGAAAAAACACTTAGTATTGTAGGTGCGGTGTCATCCTGAAGCCTAGGATATTTATTTTCCATACCCAATAATTATTACACAGACTACCTTTCTCTTCAATCAGAAACACAGCGAACTACTTTAGGGCCGAAACATGAAAGGCGGTGGTACTTAACCAGACGACAGGATATCTACGGGTCTAGCACCTAGTAAAAACTTTGTGGTGTAATTTTTACCGTGAGTAAGGTCAGCAAGTTCGTAAAAAGGAGATGTTTTATATCCGGCCAAGTATATGTATACTATCTTATAAAATCAGGAAAAAATTCCTGAATCCGGGAAAAATAGTTACTAATAATTCGTTTTGATGCATAGTTCATCTGTACAAAAGTTGAAATATTTCGTTGATTTTGCAGTTATTTAGTATGGCAAAATGGCGGTGGACATAGAAGTCAACTAAACGTCACCAAAGTGACATAGCTGCTATGATAAATATTTGACTGTGTTTCAGTTTTTTCTATAAAAAATATTGTTTTGTACCTCGCAACAAAGAAAATCGCAAAAATATTATTATTATCTAAAAGTGGGTAAAATAAAGCAATACTTAACGAGAGCAGGGAACTAAATTTTAAGTAATTGACAAGCTTTTTTCATAGAATACCTCTAAGCTTTCAACCAATCACCAACCGAGATGATCGTACACATGGGTCTACTACCTAGTGAAAACTTTGAGGTGCTGTGTTTTTACCTTAGGTAAGGTCACAAGAGCGATGAGATTCGTCTCATAGACAAACGCCCTACTGCGGGACAGAGGGCTTCTGACAAGAGAAAACACTTAAAGGGCACCTTGAGACCTTGATGACGATAGGGTGAAAGCGGTCGCTGTAACAACCGAAGGATTAATGTACAGATGGCCGCACATCAAGCGCAACATGTCTGTTGGAAAATGGCTCCATTTGCCATGGATTAGGTTCCTCACAATTTTCAAAGTAATTCAGACGTGTGCTTTCATGGCAGATGTATTTTTATGTGATGATACTGAGAAGCAGCAGTTTAAATAGATCTCTGGATGAATTACGTGGATTGTGTCTGTAAATGCTCTATTGAAACGAGGGACGGTTTCGTTTCTTTAATTCCCGACTTAACCGCCGTTCCTCATTCCTATTTTTTGTATAAAAGGAAGGAGGAAGTGAACGTGATATCTGTGATAAGGTAGGATGCGTGATATGTTGGTGAAATATCATGAAAATGAAAAATCAAAGCTACTGTTAACAAGCATTAATATCACTGGTGCACTAAGAAGTGGCCATTTACATTACCAATATTTAAAAACTAATTTTGACGTTTGAAAATGAAACTCTGGTTTTAAATCATATTTTTGTCACTTGGAATTTTTTGATTTCTTGTTTTTTAGCCGACTTCAAAAAAGAAGGAAGGTTATCAATCCGACTGTATTTTTTTTATGTTTGTTACCTCAGAACTTTCAACTAGGTGAACCGATATTGATGATTCTTTTTTGTTCAATGCGGAATAGTTCCCATTTGGTCCCATAAACTTTTTTTGAAAATCTATTGGGTAGTTTGGTTTTTAAATCAAAATAACTGGAATAAGTAAGTCATCTACGTTTTGCGAAATTGCAGATTTTTGCTTTCCTATGAAGTTTTTAGTGAAATGATACGATAGTAGAAAACAATATAAGCTGACGGTCACCCATCTAGCTTTGACCTTAGAAAGTTACAATACAATACAATAATCATTTATTTTCTCTCACAAAGGTATCCTTATTGACTATTGAGTTTATTACATAATTTTATTTATCACTAAAAATTGAGAAAATAATAAAAACCAACTTCAAAAAACTGAAAAGGATAAAATAATTAACTTTAAGTAGGTACTCATCCCCTAGAAACATATTTTTTGGAGTTGGTGCTAAGTAGTTTTTAATATAGCGTGTCTAGGGTACCTACCGTGGATATAAAACGTGAAAGTTTTTGAAGTATTTTACTAGGTGGTAGGCTCGTATGTAGGGTCGTCTGGGTAGGTACCACCGCTTTTCTTATTTCAGCCGTGAAACAGTTCGCTGTGTTTCGGATTGAAGGGAAAGGTAGCCAGTGTAATTACTGGGCATGACGGCATTTCATCTTAGGCCTCAGGATGACAACGCACTTGCAATATCAAGTGATTTTTCCTTGTTATTGCAGGTGTCTATAGGCGGCGGTAACCACTTACCATCATGTGGGCCGTCAGCTTGTTTGTCATCTAGTTGTATAAAAAAAAAAAAAGTATGATTTACTACAATTTTAAATAATGTAGTTTGACGACTCACCAAAGTATCGCTCGTCTTTTAACTGCTTTTGGCGAGCACCATGCAAGTTGACTGAATATAACTGGTTTGCAGAATTCAAACGCTAGTTTTCATAGAATAAAGAGAGAGAATAATATTTTGAGAAACAATAAATTACATATTGACCAGTTATAGTTGTTTTTCTTAGTCATTCCAGAATTTTTTAGTGCGGTAAAAAGAGTCTACATTTTTTTTATACAACTAGATGACAAACCAGCTGACGGCCCACCTGATGGTAAGTGGTTACCGCCGCCTATAGACACCTGCAATAACAAGGAAAAATCACTTGATATTGCAGGTGCGTTGTCATCCTGAGGCCTAAGATGAAATGCCGTCATGCCCAGTAATTACACTGGCTACCTTTCCCTTCAATCCGAAACACAGCGAACTGTTTCACGGCTGAAATAAGAAAGGCGGTGGTACCTACCCAGACGACCCTACATTACGAGAAGACAGCTAAGTATAGCATGAATTGTTTTAACCGCCACCACCATGCCGGCTTATGACGTAACGACTCTTGAAGAAACCCATGTTATAGGAAGGAGGGAACACTTGTGCCGGTAAAGAATCTAAGGATATGGAAGTACGACTGTGAAACAAATTACTAAATTACTATTTGCGTGAAATAGATTAATAACTGTATACTAATATAGTTTGAGAAAATCTTGTTATCTTCTAAATATACAAATAAAAATCAGGCCTCTGCCTTGGGTTTATGTCCCTAAATTAAGAGTATTAAAAAGGAGATAGGAATATAAAGTTTTATTACAAACTAAACTTAAAACATCCCTTCACTCTGATTGCTCGCAAAACCTGTAAGTAATAGCCAGATCAAATTTTTTCAACATAATTAAAACGGTTACTATGACATTGTATACAACATTAGACCCTTTAGCTATAGACGTAAAGTTTAATTTGCAATTAAGAATTGTGCGGTGGGGTAACCTACGTTGTTAAGTAATTTTGTACAATATGTATACAAAGTATATGCACATGAATATAACAAAAAAATATGGAGCAGCGATTGTAAATTAGCTGCATAAAAGTGTAACAGTTGCACTGCGAAAGACGCCTCTATTACAAACGGAATAAGGGCGGTCTCAAGGTCCAACTGTTACGCTTAATGTGCTGTCAACTGTATATTTACCATCAAACTCGTTACGACCAAATTTCTTTACTTCCTTTGCTTGGTAAGACGAAATTACTGTCTGCCAAAGAAAAATCTTATTACGTTGCTAAATTTGAAATCTTTTTGTGTTCATTTCATGTTATTATAGAGTTCAACTTTGTAATTTTGTGTTGTATGTTGAAATTGTAAAAAGGAAATTATTTTTTATTAACTTCATGCAACCAATTTTTGAAAAGTAAGTTGAGATTTTCTTCTTTACTTCGGAAATTTAAAATAATTAGATAATAATGGCATAAACAACAACATTTAAAGATCATAATTACGTACCTACACTAACTACTTTCACTTTCTCCCGTCCAGTACCAAAGTTTTTTTTTACGAGCTCTTGTTCTGACTGCTTTAGATTAGGTAAGTACATACTCTGATGTACACTACACCCAACTATAATGTCGACAAGTTGGACTGACTTCTAAACGCCGGTAATATTTAGGCTTCGTAAAGATTAAATCTCTCCTTATCGCAAGCAACTCAAATGGCTTCCTATCCGTGAGCGTACAAAGTTGTTTGTATACTTTTCAGTATACTCCTGTATCCACTTGCTCCAGACTATCTGTAATCTGCAAAAAAGCAGCAACTCAATTCACATTTACTTTCAGATGGCTACTTAACAGAATATTGATCGATGGTTTGAATATTGTCTCACTATAGTATAAGTATTACTTGCGTACTGAGCATGGATTTGCTTATCTTTGTGGGTATGACTATATGTATAATTGTCAGGCCTCTTTAGAGCGCAGTAGACAAATATTGCGTTAACTGTGATAATAGGGGAGAGTAGGATGATTCTGTATTACCATTATTCAATATCTTTATAGGGGAGACTAGGGCAATTCCATACGCGGAGGAAGCCTTACTAAGTACTGTACTTATAGGTTAAAGAGGTGTTTGAATTAGAATTATTTACGAGATATTTACCATGTAACTTTATAGTTGTGAGTTCCCGATATTTCGGCGCAGTTGCATGCGCCATGATCACGGGTAGACTGCTGAAGCTGCGAGTAGAAGTCAACTTCATTGCGGGCAGATATATCGATCTACCCTCTTTCGTTGACGCTTGCTACGATCGATGCCCCTACCACTGGACTCAGTCTCACTACCAACACAAACTGGTTCCCGACACACAACACTCACAGTATCGACTCGCGGCACTGATACGGGACGCTTTTTCCCACATAACCGTAACACTGGATTCCAGACACTCGACAGTTGAAACCCGTCTTCCCGATTAAAATTACTGTATTTTGTAATTTCTATCGCTTCACGAACCAAACGTGGTATGTAGTGGCGTTCTGTCGAAATTATCTGTGGGTTATAAAACTCGATCCAGTGATTAGGCCCTGACTCTATGAGATGTTCTGCAATAGCCGATCCGCGAATGTCGTTCTTTTTGACTGTGTTGATGTGCTCCTTGATCCGACAGGAAACTGTGCGCTTAGTTTGACCAATATACGAGCTACCGCAACTACAGTCGATCTTGTACACACCCGGTCTCTCTAAGGGAAAGTTGTCCTTTGGTGAGCGCAAGCATTGACCAACCCTTTTAAGGGGAGTAAAGACAGTTTTTACTGAAAGTTTATTGATTTGATTTTGATTGATTTATTTCTTATCTGTCACTCCCTTCACGAAGGGCAAGAATGCTGGCTGTCTTTCTACCTTTTTTTGTTTTATAACCCACAGATAATTTCGACAGAACGCCACTACATACCACGTTTGGTTCGTGAAGCGATAGAAATTACAAAATACAGTAATTTTAATCGGGAAGACGGGTTTCAACTGTCGAGTGTCTGGAATCCAGTGTTACGGTTATGTGGGAAAAAGCGTCCCGTATCAGTGCCGCGAGTCGTTACTGTGAGTGTTGTGTGTCGGGAACCAGTTTGTGTTGGTAGTGAGACTGAGTCCAGTGGTAGGGGCATCGATCGTAGCAAGCGTCAACGAAAGAGGGTAGATCGATATATCTGCCCGCAATGAAGTTGACTTCTACTCGCAGCTTCAGCAGTCTACCCGTGATCATGGCGCATGCAACTGTGCCGAAATATCGGGAACTCACAACTATAAAGTTACATGGTAAATATCTCGTAAATAATTCTAATTCAAATGTGGCCATAACCATGAAAGTATAAAGTGCTATAAAGAGGTGTTTTTTAGAGTTGATGCTAAGTTGTTTCCGGAGACAATAGAAAATAGAGTAAGATATTCTTGTAGTCGTAGGGCTGCTGGAAGAGATATCTTTTAGGAATAAGCAGTTCCGTTGTACTCTTTTGTCCTTGTTTATGTTTTCATTGTTGTTTTTTATTGTGTGTACATAAATTGTTAAATAAATAATAAATATATAAAGCACCTACTTCAAAAAATACCTGTTATCCGCTAAGTAGATACTCACTAGGTGGTAGGCCTGTATGTAAGGTAGGCCACCACCTTTCTTATTTCGGCCGTAAAACAGTTCGGATTGAAGAGAAATTTAGCCAGTATAATTACTGGGCATAGAAGGCATTTCACTTGCAATACCAAGTGATTTTTCCATGTAGATTCCGTCCGGTAGGCCGTCAGCTTGCGTGTCACCTACCTAGTAGTATAAAACCTACACATATTTTGTTATTTTTCTTTTTTAGTGTTTTGTTTTTGCAATACTTATTTAATATAGTTTTTGTTTCTTCTACTAAATGAAAACAACCTGTCCATACCTCTTTATATAAATAGTATACCTTCTTTGCTACCAGTCAAATTATCATGAATCTCCAATAAACGGATCCGTTTGCTCAATGTACCATAAGAAAAACAATTTTATTTATTAATTCAAGCAAACTTTTCTGTAAACTCTTCAATGATATAATAATAATACGCAGCTACGCGCGCAGTTCGTAAACATTTTGAAGTATTTATGCGAAGGATTCAGCAGGTGCAGTAAACATGTTCAGAAAAGGGACGTGAAAAAAATTAAAGACGATTTATCGATAATCGCAAATTGATGCCATAATAAATCTAAAAGTTTGTAGAATTGAGAAATTTTAACACGGTACGGAATTTAAAATAAATGTCAAGCGTTTAAAACACAGAAAAACCCACACACACAGCCAACAGTGCACAAGAACGATTCCGTTATTTTCAATGATGATATACCGACTAAAAATAAGTTTTCATTTATTTAAGTTTTATATTTTTTAATTCTGGTACTTACTAAAATCAATGAGAAATAGCTGAAAACTCAGGGCATTATTTTTTTGGTAATAAAATTTGTACAAAGTGATAAAAATATTACTTTGATTTCTATTTTTGTTTCATTTCTGAGGTATTATCTAATTCCACTTGGCTTGATACCAAGCATGGATAGAAATATGCATTGTGTCAGAAAGGTGTATTCGTGTGTGTGTGTGTATGTGTGTGTGTGTGTGTGTGTGTAACTGGTACCTACTTACCTAATAGTTTTTAAAATATTCTAAATTCTCAATAATCTTGAAATCTTATGATATCTTAATCTTGTTGTCCGTGATATCATATGCCACAATTCTGATCGTTTTATAATTAAGCTGCAATATTATGTACAACAAATCACACACAATATTATATTCTATTGTTGATGAGATGATGGTGTAATGTTTGGAGTATGTACTTAATTAAAATAAAACAAAATCATATCATCGTATGATTACCTGTTTGCGGCACAATGAACTTTATCATATTTTGAAGATATTCATTAATAAAACATCATTTTACTATTCGGCACTAATAAAATATGAGGTGCCTTTTAATTCCAGAAAATCAGCCTAAAATCAGTTAGGAGTCACTTATAACCAGAAAATAATTATACAATATAATTTTATACAAATGTGCTGTCGACTATTATACATCAAAAAGATATGACTCTCAGGATGTACAGTCGACATCACATCAAGCGTAACAGTTTGATCTTGAAACCGCCCTTACTCCGTTCGTAATAGAGGCGGCTTTCATAGTGCAACTGTTGTACATGACGTCCTGCGCCTGTACATATTATTTTATTATTGAAATATCCAAATTTTCCGCTACTGAAGATAAAAGCATCTAAGTTGTACACTGTTATTTTTACGTTACTTAAACTGCTTCGGCAAAGGTTTCTCTTTTCTTTTGAGAAAGCTGCCCATGACCCAAGCGCTTCGACAACAACGTTACGAATATTTTTAGGTGCGGAATATTCAAAAAAATTTAATAAAGGTACGCTATATCAACAGTTTTGAAATAAGTTACTATTATTTTATACCGGTTTAGTAAGCTCAACGACGTCTAAACAAGATATCGATAAATTATTGATAAACGAACAACACTATTTAGAATGACGTATTTGCTAAACACGCACTTTTATAAAGATACGTATGTAATAATAATGTGTATATTTGTATCGCACGTGCTGATGGTACCTTCAATATTTATTGGCTAAATTCTTCCACTGTTTTCGCTTTTTTATTTCCGGTTTGGTTACTTCTTGATACAGTCGAATAAAAAAGGTTTATTTTGTCTTTTTATACTTTTATACGAAGGAATCATTATTGGAAAAGCAAGACAAATGATTCAACACCACCTGATGTGAAATGGTAAGAGTCCATATTAATATACGAATCTATTAATTTATTTATTTAACAATTTATGTACACACAATAAAAAACAACAATGAAAACATAAACAAGGACAACAGAGTACAAGGAAACTGCTTATTCCTAAAAGAAATCTCTTCCAGCAGCCCTACAACTAGGAGAATGAATAAATAATGGTAGAAATGGTGTGTACTAAAATATAATAAAAATGATAATTATATAAATAATATGTATATAAACTAAAATACCCAACAATACGTACAAATATAACTTAAAACACAAAATAACAATAAAAATAAAACAAGTAAAAAGAGGATTATAGAATGGAACCTACTGCAGCTTAAACGTACTGTTCTAGCCGCCACCAACGTTCCGGCCTATAGTGCGCCATTTTGAGGCAATCCATATTTTAGGAGCTCGGTAGCATACCTATACTATAATGGTTTTTAGCACTCTGGTTTCAATTAAGAAAACAAAGCAACTTTCGCCAAGGTCGGCCGGGTCAAAATCCCACCAACCTTCCCATGGCCTGTCACAGCCGTTCGGTTATGCAGGCTGAAGGCGGAATCATGGAAGAGTGCACTGCCACTCGCTCGGGGCCCTTTCACCGCGCACCTTCCGGACTCCCTACAAATTATTATCTTTCGCCATGTCCCTATGGTCCCTCTACCCTTTCTGGGTCAGTCAAGGGTCGTCTGGGTAAGTACCACCGCCTTTCTTATTTCAGCCGCAAAACAGTTCGCTGTGTTTCGGATTGAAGGGAAAGGTAGCCAGTGTAATTACTGGGCATGGACGGCATTTCATCTTAGGCCCCTGGATGACAACGCACCTGCAACATCAAGTGATTTTTCCTTGTTATTGCAGGTGCCTATAGGCGGCGGTAACCGCTTACCATCAGGTGGGCCGTCAGCTTGTTTGTCATCTAGTCGTATAAAAAAAATAAAAAAAAAATGCAACTAATTTTGAATATGAAATGCTTAAATTATGATTATTCCAGCATAATCATCCACGGCCTTTGTAAGTCCTGCTGGGAACTGTTGAGTTATAAGTGAAACTTCTAAATTTATTTTAGCAAGGCCTTGTTAACATTTTCACCGTGAGGGACAGTAATGTTAATATCTGTAACAACATAGGCCTTATTACGTGAATCATACCATGAACAGCTTGGGTCATAGCATCACTGCGCTACCATTGTACTTAGCATCCAGCAGCATATATCGGCTTTACGTCACAGCAGGGAGGAGCTGGAGATTGTAAATTTTAACTGACCCATCAAAGATACACCATCGTGAAAGTGGCTTTGTATACGTCATCGAAACAAAAGCGCTTTCGCTTAAGTCATAATATTAGCATAAATATTCTAATTTCCGAGAAAAAGTCCAATTAAAAACTGATTATAACAATAATAAAAACTTTCCATTGCTAGGCGATTTTCCCGAAGGTTTGGAGTGAGCCATCTGAAATTGAAATTGTCAATTAACAAAATTAGCTAGATGAAAGCCAGGTTCCTAATTAATTGATACGTACTAATTTTCCGTATAATATTACAATTTAATGTATAATATTACAATTTAATGGATATAATATTACAATTATACCTGCTGCTGTCTCGTCCTCGATGATGAAGAAATTGATAACTAAGGTAGTACGTCTCCCGGTGAGATGAGGGCGTCACAAGTTTAAATCTAAAAGAAAAGAATATTAGTCCTGTTTCCGAACGCTCCCTTATGTTTATTCGCCATTATGTCACTTCCGAAAACGTCATTAGTTTCTTTGTGACTGAGGCGTCCTCACCGCTCTCCTTTTAATTATTGTTTTATTTAGTGTTTTTACAGTGATTTACAGCCATACTTTAACAAAATGTTAGAGGAAAAAGTTTTTTCTACAACGAACACAACAATGAGGAAAGAAAATACAATATCGAGTAATAAAGACAGCAAGTAAGCCTACTTACTTTCTTACACGTACCTACCCTTTGAAGCCCGATATACCAGACACAATTGAATTTTAATTGTCATGGTAACTTAAGTTGCCGTCTCGGCATCAAAGGATTCTTTTTCCAAATGATAATTATTACTTTAGATAAATCAAGTGTTCATTTGAATGGTTTTAATTAAACCACTGTGACAGTTGTTGTAACAGTAGTCGGAGCATTTTTTCACAATACGTCAATAACCGGATTATTCCGATCAATCACTAGAACCTTGAGTAAGAACTCTGACTTCACAAAATTTTACAACGCGAAAGGAATCAATTTTACTGATGTTAAACCTTAGAGTTGAACATCATAATAATAAAATCACTGAAAATACTTACCCACAGTAGTTACATTAACTTAATAACAAGAAAAGTACCAATTATGTATGCTATAACTACATGTACTGCACCGGGCCAAATGTTTGTGTTATGGCCCAAAGTTTTTAAAAGAGTCTGCCATGGACTAAGAAATTGGAAAGCAATACCAGCAGTCAATGATACTAAATTTAAGTTTTGTAGAAATAAGCACATTTTATCTAGTCATGTATCAGAATCCAAACAATTAATTTTCAATTGTCATAGCCCTCCGGAGGGATGAAAACGCTTGACAGATTGAGTTGTGTTATGTTGACAAACTAGACTCAGTACATATTACAAGGGTCAGTATTTTGAGTAATGAAAAGAAGAGAATGAAGAAAGGAAAGAAACAGTTCAGCTCTTACTATACCACCAGAGGAATGAACATTATTTGGGATCAAAGAACTATACACATGGCAATTTGTAGGTGGCTGTTGCTATGCTTTTAGAGCATCGAACAGCACTAAATATAAAAAGCCTACCTTTCCAATTATGGTAAGTTGCTGCTATACTGTCAGAGTATCGAGCAACATAAAATACCTGTAAAATTGAAATTAGCTGTTGCTATACTTTCAGAGTGTCGAACAGCTATATATATGTATATATTTTATGATTAACCAAAAAAGGTGAATCATGAGTGTTACACAGTCTGTGATGCCAATTCAAATTACTACTCTTGAAAATAAAATTAGCTGTTGCTATGCTTTTAGAGTATCGAACGGCCTTAACATACATTTCTTATTCTCACATATAAATGTGAGTCATGATTGTTAAATCACATTGATTGCAGTCTTTCATTCAATTACCAAAAGAGAGAAAATACTGAAAAGAACAGGCAAACACTCGTTGAAATTAAAGAACAACCCACCTGGCAATACTTTTGTAGGCAAATATTTGATATGCTTTACAGGCATTGAACAATATAAATATTGCCAATTGCCTATAGATCTTTATATTGAAATCAGTTGATGCTATGTTTTCGGAGCATCGATCAACTACCTTTTCAATCAAAGTCAGTGGTCGCTAAGATATTTATTGAAATAGCGAATTTTGCTATGATTCATTCAAAATAGCAGACAACCAGTTACAGTTTTTTACCTATCCTATATTGTGCTCAATACTAAACTTCTAGAGACGATAATCAGATATTTGAATTTCAATCAGTATAGAGTTCCTATGAATTATTACAAGTGTAAGCAATATGCATCAAAAGTATGAATTAATTATACAATAAATTTACTGGTTTACTGGTTACTCAATAGAAGTTTCCAACTAAGATGCTATCTAATAATTCCAGGTTATGGAAAAGTCAGCATTTCTAAACATTTTAATAAAATCCTTTTATTACCCAAACTATTTTCACTGAAATTAAGTAAAAATAATTGACAGCTACTTGAGAAGTATAGGTTACTCATCTATGACACCTGATATCTGCTATTGCTGTTGCTTGACTTAGAGTGGATTTGGGCATGAATATTGATGTACAATATACATGTCATACATAATGAAATGCATAGTCTTTTCATATAATGACATGGCCAACTCCATATCAGGTGCAATTATTAACAAAATGAGAACCAGACCCATATTTACCAAAATATGTCTTTGAACTCATGGGGCTGTCCTCAGCAGAGGAATAGTCACCAATTCTTGCACACAGAGGGAGGAGAACTACATTGGATGAAGAAAAATTAAACTGAATCACCGCAGGCAAAATGTATCACAGCTGCATCTGCAGAACAGTCTCAAATGTTCCCTTACTCAATTATACTAGCTGAGATACTAATCAAGCTATTTTTTATGCAAAAAAATATGACTTTAACAAGGTTAAGTAATTAGGTATTATTAATACCAAATACAATACCTTTACCTACCTAGGAGTTAATTCCTAGTAGCAATTTTTATTAACAAAAGTTATAGTGAAGTGCTTAGTGATCTAGTAAGCTCAACTTCATAGTATTATTGAAATTATATTACATAAACATAATCCCTTTCTGGTTCAAAGTCAAAAGGTTTATTTGCAACATGTAACCATTAGTACTTGCTATCAGATCAATTTGTGTTATGCTGTTCACTTATAAGAAACAGAAGAATTAAATTTCTCCAAAAACCCAAAGAAACTTGGGGATAATTGTATCTTATTATAGGTTTCTATATACCTGTATCTACTAAGTTTTTACTTAGTTTGTAAGATAATTAAATAGATAGGTACTAATATTTGGCACACAATAAAATATCTTGTTGTGTTCACCGTTCAGAAGTAATAAACTGAACATAGTTACACATTGATTTCTGAGTAATTAATGTTTACATTTTTAAATGATAAATGCATATTAAGTATTTATCAAAAGGTACCTTTTCTATCACTAATTGCAAAAACAATTACTAACCTCAAATTTCTTTTTCTGTTAGTACAGTTACCTATACAATATTTTGCTATACTACTTTAACATTTTTCTGTTAATAACAACAACATTGTCCTTAATAAAAGGAAAGAGATATATAGTGATCTTAAGTTTGAAACATTGCCAAACTAACGTCATTTTATAATGTCATTTTATATCAATCTTTGAATCAATAAAGATTAGGTATTAGGCAACAAGAGGAAAAACACTTTTTTCACAAATAAAAATAAAAAATAAGAAAATAGTAATAACTTATTTTTTTAGAGTGGGCAAAATGATCTTATACCTAATCAAGATCAGAGACCAAATACTTATTGGTTTATAATTATCTTATAGATATTTGTCATCAGATTATTGATATTTAAATATCTACTTAAATAAATATTTCACACCATGAAATCAAAACCTCTGAAGCAAAATTCCTCAAGTACAAGAAAATTTTCATGCTGCTGCTTGAAAACTTTAACTGCTTGAAAATCATAAGATTTGCACTTACATACATACAGTAAATTTGTTATATGTTATGCTATGATACAGATTGATATGTTAACACCACATAATGATGTTGAATATGGATGTGGTATGCAATGTATCATAATTTAAGCAGCTAATTAATAATCTTTCAGAGTTATACTGACCAAAAGTTTACATTGATAGCTTTCTATTAATATTTTTTATTAATAATAATTATTGATTAGCTTATTTTTTCCACGAAAAGTTTATCCGACTTAACATTGATGCGCAATTGATGCACATTAGTTTTCGTTTTGGAATAATTGGTCTTTTTATTAAAAAAAAAAAAAAGGAAACGTTTTGGAGTATTGGCACTATGATTGTATCTGACGCAAACAGCTAAAAGACCCCCAATTAAAAAAAAAAAAAAAAAAAAACGTATTTCAAAGAGTTTTTTATGCACTGCTTAGAGCACTGCTACATGTTTATATCATACATCAATGTAATGAACTAAAAAATCTCTGAGTTGAGTATAAGTGGTTTGATACCTAAACATTAAATTAAGTTTTATTGACTTAAATAACTTATAGGTAGATAAGTTAGTGCCTAGATAGATCCAAGTAAGGGTGTATTGAAACATTTTCACATAGTAATGCTTATGATACAAAATCTTGTTAAGCTACATTTTTTTTTTATAGTGGACACTCTTAATATGTACATTGCCACTTAACACAAGTGGACTAAAGTTTAGATGAATAGGTTCATCATTCTACCAATATATTGAGACAGACATTTCTTGTTTTGTTGTTTATAATCAATAAGTTTATTGCTTACTAAAAAGAGGTATAATAAAGAGGAATAATTACTTTTATTTCAAAAAACAGGTTTACAGTCAATATTAAAAAGCTATGGTACTATATAGACTTACAATAAGCGACTGCCATAGGCAAATATATTCTAAGCTTGCAACATTGGGGGATACTCCAGCATCCGCAGTGCTACAGATGTCCTCGTTGGCGATATCAAGAATTTAAACAGAATTCTATTAAAATTTATGAAAGGTTTTCTGATCTCATGTATTTTGCATTGGAAACCTCCTTACAGTAACACATTGTAACTGTAATGGACGTGTGTTATTTTAAAAAAAAAAAAAAAAAAAAAAACACTAAGAAAATATCTGATTGTACAACAGTCTTTGAACATCTACCTTAGTTATCAATTTCTTCATCATCGAGGACGAGACAGCAGCAGGTATAATTGAACAATCAAACTAGCTTACCTGTAAGCGCTGTTCGATTGAAATTATTCCTGCTGCTGTCTCGTCCGAAGATGATGAAACCCACCCGCCCGTCCTGTTAGCGATTAATCGCCACAGCCCCTGGTGATTGTAGCAATCATATATTTTGGCTGTGAACTAAATGACGTTTTCGGAAGTGACATAATGGCGAATAAACATAAGGGAGCGTTCGGAAACAGGACTAATATTCTTTTCTTTTAGATTTAAACTTGTGACGCCCTCATCTCACCGGGAGACGTACTACCTTAGTTATCAATTTCTTCATCATCTTCGGACGAGACAGCAGCAGGAATAATTTCAATCGAACAGCGCTTACAGGTAAGCTAGTTTGATTGTTCAATTTTCTGTTGCTAGCTCTAAAATAAATAATTGTTCTAGTCGGAGCGGGCTGCTGTAAGCGATTTCTTGTAAGAGTAATTGTTAAATAAATAAATAAATTTTAGTAAAAATGCAACGAAATACAACCGAACTACTAAAAATACTAACTATGTTAATAGTCACTTAAAAAGTAGGACGTTCAAAACTCAAGTGGAATTTAGAAGGTATTCTGAAAACTGTTTGTTAAATATGGCCATTTTTAACATTTGAAATAAAATCCCTTTACCGGATTTAATTCGTGCTAAAATGTATGTTAGGTACACACGACGGCACATCAAGTGTAACAGTGGAACTACGAAACCCACCTCTATTACAGCGTAGTAAGGGCGGTCTCAAGGTCAAACTGTTACTCTTGATGTGCTGATACTCGCAAAAATATAAGATAACTAGCTGACCCGGCAAAAGTTATGCCATTAAAAAAAATACCAAAAAATAAAAATAAATAAAATAGATAGTAGCCGATTCTCAGACCTACAGAATATAACTTAGGAAACTTCATAAAAACGGTCAAGCCGTTTCGGAGGAGTACGGTAACTAAATTTTTGGCACGAGAATTTTATACCTTATATTAGATACTATAACCATTATAGTGTAAAATTAGTGGTAGAATAGTACCTGTGACCTTTAAGATGTTGTATAGTTGTATAGATAAAGAAGAAACACAATTCATGTTATTTGATCATTAGCTTGAAATGCTTAATATAATTCATGTTAGATAACAGCGGGGAACTCCGTCTACATGGAAAGCCGGTATAGGCCGCCAAAATGCACATTGAAATTAGTTTTCATAAAATTCAATTTATTTTCTTCTCATTGACGAGATGCTGTATTACCGACTGAATCGTAGAATGCCGTAAATCGATTACAAGATGCATTTTGGACTTGCGGCGCATCGTCCAAAAACGCTCCATAGAAAATCTACGGAACAGGTGACGTCACATGTTCCCATATTACTAAGAAATGTATGGGCATACTGACAAAATTGATAATAACTATGTATTAAGTATGTTTTTATTAATTTTGCAAAAAAATATGAACATTTATTTAATTTTCTCGGTAGTTCAACTTTTGGAACCGGTGTAAATTTAGACATGATAGACAGATTTACAATAAGACATTGTGAGACCATTTCTTAAATAGATATACATAATTTGTGATTTTTGACGATTCGAAAGAGCTTCTTAGGAGCCTACTTGAATAAATATATTTTTGATTTGATTTGATTTGATTTATTTGATAATTTTCAAAACAGTACAACTTCAACAATTCCATATCTTTTAGGTTTCAATTGTTTTTATGGGTAACAGTAGCATTTTTCCGAATTTGTGAAAAATAGCGCCATTTTCAAACTTAGGCATCATCCCAATTCTTATGTACCCTGTTACACAAAGAACGGTGGCGGTGCGGTGTACGCTGTGTGACAGGGTACATAAATGTATGTAAAATGTACCAAAAATGTTAGTGTGTGCATGTAAATAAGTGTACCGATTTCTTCGCTCACAGTCAATAAATTCGAAACATATGCCAAAACATGTGTTCTGAAATAACATACGAAGCTTATGTTTGTATAAAATACCGTGATAATCTGGTTGTGCGCGTTGTGAAAATTGAGTTCTTATCTTAGTTCGGAATTAAAATAACATAAAATATTTACAAGTATGTATTTAAATATCATCTTGCTCAAAGCTAGATAAACCTCTTGAGGAAGTAAAGGTGGTTTACCATCTAAAATTCAATATAGTTTATCTAAACCGATATTAATATCTTTAAAATATTTAAAATGTTTTACTTGGGCTATTAATAGGTAACGTGAATCCGTTGTAATGAAACAAAGACCCGAAAATACGAGGGTGAAGCTCACTGCAAAATTTTCCTCAATTCAAAGTATTTCCCAGGTAATTCAATTAAAATTTTATGCTTGCTTTTAGACATTATAAAGGAAATGTGTGAAATTATGACTGTCGGCGGTTTAAATTAAATATAGACTCTGATCAACTGTGTAAAATACCATGTGAATAGGTAGTTTTTTACTAATTGATGTAAGCAGACTGCTGCAGAGGTTTAGAGCTTTCTTATTTCAGCCGTGAAACAGTTCACTGTGTTTTGGATTGAAGAGAAAGGTAGCCAGTGTAATTTCTGGGCATGGATGGCATTTCATCTTAGGCATGACAACGCACCTGCGATATCGAGTGATTTTTTCTTGTTAAGTATTGCAGGTGTATAAAGGCGGCGGTACCACTTACCACCGTGGGCAGTCAGCTTGTTTGTCATCTAGTTGAATAAAAAAAAATTGAAGTCTGTCTAGGTGTAGCTTGAGAGTGCATCCTACACCTCTTTTTATATGACAAGGGGGTGGTAAGCAAGCATTCATCTCGCCTGATGGTAAGCAGTCGCCGTAGTCTTTAGACGCTCGTAACACCTTAGGCACTCTCACTCACTGCCTACCCTATAAAACTTGAGACAAAGCGATAGGTTGACAACATAGGAGTCGTGTTCCCTTGCTACTAGCATAACGCTTTCATAATTAGATATGGCACTGAACTTTGGGGTTCCCTTGCAGCTAGCCGAAAGAATTCATCATCTATCGTTTCAAATGAGCGTTCGGAATCACCTCACTCGCCACTAATTACAAAAAGTGTTTGTGTAATTGTATACCTATCTAGTAAAAAGCTCTAATGTCCATTTTCACTAACCATTCCCTAAGCTTAGTTGTTTCTTAATGCAATTTGTCTCTTTCTATCTCCTTTAGTCAGACCAAGATAAAAATCGCTAAGAGACTCTTAATGCTAAGCAAATGTTAGTGAAAAGGAGCATAAAAGATCCTTCATTAGGACTCCATAATTATGTACGTACGTCACCTAATTGGTTGAAAATATTGCATTAGTCAGTTTTGGGGTCGATGTAACGAAGGTTTCCAGCCGGCAGATGTTTGAAATTGTCGAATAAATTGACATGGGTCGTGGGAATTTTCTTCATCCTCCCAATGGATATAAAAGTCATAACAGACTAATTGGTTTCAGGGTATACTCAAGCAATTACCTAATAAAGTGGTTCAGAAATTCCTCATGCACTCAAAACTCTGCTAGTTTCGGAATTTTGTCAACATATAAAATGCGATGAAGGATTGTACTTCTAATTTTCAAATTTAGGAACATCAAAGATTGTTGCGACTTTCCGACTCATAACTTTGAAGCCCGAGACGATCGTTTACTTATTTGTAAAATACAACTCACTGCACTACTATCATAAATAACTATAATTCACCCTCCGTTTTGGCACCGTTGTAGCGCCATACAATTCCAACGGAGCCTGTTTTTTACTTGAGTATTATTTACGTTTTTCTTAATTTCCATATTAATAATATTAAAACCAAGTTTACATTACAAAGATAAGGGGCCGTCCATTAATCATGTGATATTAGCATTTTAACCCTCTCCCCCCCCCCCCCCCCCCCCCCGGTGATACGTGGTGAGGTTTAAGAATACACCCCCCCCCCCTTAAAATCACGTGTAGTTTGAGTACCTACTAAGAAGCTTAATTTTTTTTGAATATTATCTGTAAATACAGGTGCAAAAGTATATCTAATTTTATTCTTAGAAAATTTAGGTTGTTTTTTACTGGCTCAAAAAGAATATTAAAGGATTGGTTTAATCATGCGAAAAACATATGTATGCGTAATATAACTAACTTAAAGGAATATCTTTAATACACATTGTCCTCAGACCACAGATTAGCAAGACTTTCTTCAACACTAACAACTGGATAAGCATCTTGTAAGTCAGTTGTTGGTACTGTGCTTAGTTAAAGATCAACGGCGAGTAAAGGTCACACTACTCGCCGCAAAAATCGCGCGTTTCACGAATAAATAAATACACGTGATATCTTACTATACCCCTCCTCCCCCTTGTGATATTTCATGTTTTTTCCCGAACCCCTCCCCCCCCCCCTTTCGGAGCCTCACGTGATTAATGGACGACCCCTAAGTTGGCTGAATGATCTAACCTCTTTGGAAGTGCTTTTGCTCAATATGTTTGTCTCACTTTAATACTAAAGAGAAATGGAGGGGAAAGATGTAAGTAGAACACGCGGTCGTGGCTCCAATTGTAAATGTGCGCCATTTCGTATTGTTCTCTTTTTTTATTTAAATAGGTTTGCTCTTGATCACACTCTTGCTCCGAGAGAAGTTAAAAGGGGGTCGACGGTTTGCCTATTTAATCCATCTTTGAAGGATATCAGGTTGTAAGCAGTCCACTCTCTGGCTCTGCGCATCACAACAGATGACGAAAAGTGTTTCCTGCGATATTTGGTATATCAACCAGTACATGACCACCTTAACCAGTACCTTGGTGGGTCTCTGGTAAAAGGGGCTAGGGTGGGATAATGTCACGAAGCACCTGAGCACACCCTCCGAAGTACGATCGACCACAGAAGTAGCTGAACACTTAAGTACCATGTCCGAACAACTATGGCATCAATACAGTACGGTAGCAACTAAGTACGAGCGCAATAGTCGGTGCGACATGGTACTAAAGTGTTAAGCTACTTCTGTGGTCGATTGAACAATCTGTAGAAGACCGACAAGTAAACATCGCTACGGCGGTGGTCCGGACTATGAAGCTTAGTCTCTCGCAAATGTTTTATTGCAAATATAAGTATATGTTGAAAAACATGCTATGACTCGTGTGCGGAAATTGGTATTTACAAACTTATGACTATAATAAGCTAGTATTATAAATAACATTTTCTTCCAACTACGCAATAATTTCATCATAACTAGCCTAAATAGTGAGATTAAAGAAGCACTTTACTGCTTATATTATATTATATTATTATGCTAAAGTATGTATGAAACTCCATTACTGCACCGCTCTTGCCTTAAAACAGTGCAGAAAAGTTGTGTGATAATCCGATACTGTATTGTTTTCGCCCTAAAGCCACAAATCCCAGCTGACTGTCCAATCGCAGCCTTCATCTTTACAATCATGGCCAACTAGATTTATACCAGCCAATGACCGCTATTCTGACCACACAACAGACCAATCGCAGGCTACAGGCATGATCAACTAGTTTTCTACCAGCCAATCAGCGATATTCCCGGGAACAATAGCCAAAAAAAACTACTACTACTATAATTTCTTCTTAAAACATACGCTGTACACCTTGAAATAATGGCAGGCGGTGTTTAATCTCCTTTTTCTTTTAAATTTAGAATTTTAGCTTAGTGACAAAACATAGTTACAATACAAGGTCAGTACAATGATTATTAGCAAGGCCTTTATAGTACACTTTTCTCAGCCGCCACGGGAGTAGAAGGGCTGGTACATTATAAATTTACTTTTGCATTGTTAGATACGCGAGTGCACTTTCCTTGTTCCTCGCTTATTACCTCTTGAAGCCTACTCTAGCTTTTCCAATCTTTCCTTTTGTTGCGTAGACAATGAATACACGGCTCAGTTATGTCTAGAAATCGCAAGAATATACAATAGATACAGTGTGGCCTTGGATAAAGTGCAATCCCCAAAGAGGGTATCTCCTCTTTTAATTAATTAATTTTTGTCTGTTGTAATTAAATTGAAGCCTATGGGTGCCAATGTGAGTGTGGGTGTGTGTGTGGGTGGCTTGGTGCCAATGTGATTTGATCGCTCTGGTTCCGATTACAAAAACAAAGGAACTGTCACTATGGTTCTGTACCCCTAGCACGAACATTTTTAAATTTCGAATCGTAAACGTATCTTTCACGCACGATTAAAATTTTATACAAAAGCCAGACAAATGAATTCGAAATTCGAAAGTGTTATGGGTTGTTCGTATATAGACTGATGATGTGCGTCATTCATACCGATCTACGGCAGATCTCAACAAAAACCTTTTGCCTCTGATATTTTTTCAAATGAAAGCTGCAAGCTATTTTTTTGATGAAAGGATCAGAATGGGGTCTTTTAAGCGACAGTTTTGAACATTGTGGGCTCCTAAAATAGATTTCCGTTTGCCGATGTCTTGTCAGCAATTTCGCTTCCATCGCCGTCTCGCCTTGTTTACATTACATACAGACTAAGTATCTTGTTTGATATATTTTTTTACTGAAACTTTATTTATTGAAAATATTAAAGGTTGCCATTGTATATTCTCGACAAGATAACGATTTCAACGTGCTTCTGTAGTCACTTACGACAGTACTGATAACTTTTGATTATGTTGTACAGTAGTTCAATCACATAACTTATCATATTGGATTGATACGTCATTATTTAGATATGAGATTTCGAGATTTGACAGATAAATCTCGTAACGATAAGTAACATGCTATCAAAACAAGTTGGTTGAGCCAGCCATAGACTTGACTTAAGTGATATTGGGTAAATTTGGCAAAATAAATACAATGGAACTTACTTAAGTACATTCTTACCACGTTCGCTGCCAACGCGGTCAGTGCTGACCGGCAGCTAATTTTCCTTTATGGCCAAGCAAAAATCAGAGTTCTATTACAATTTTGTCCAATTTTTTTTTATGTTTATATTAACAAAAGTCAATTTGAGTTATTAGTTCCGGAGATATTAACGTCGGACAGCACTGACCGACGTGGCCTCTGAAGACAAAAAACCGACTTTCCGTTACAAGGGGTCGCGCGGGTCGCCGCGCCGGGTCATCCCGGAGCTCCGGAGTTTGAAATCCCACCCGCGCTCTCGCAGTTGACGCCGGTATCTTGAGTTGGGCCGTCACATCACTAATTATCATCATCATCATATCAGCCTATGATTTCCACTGCTGAATAAAGGCCTCCCCCAAAGATCTCCAAATAAAACGGTTCTGCGCAGCCTGCATCCAGCGGCCCCCCACGAGCCTGACCAGGTCGTCTGTCCATCTAGTTGGAGGCCGTCCTACTTTGCGCTTTCCGGTACGCGGTCTCCACTCCAGAACCTAAGCGCCCCACCGGCCGTCCGTTTTGCGTGCTATATGCCCTGCCCAATGCCACTTTAATTTGCTAATCCTAAGAACTATGTCTTTTGTTCTCTTACGGATGTCCTCATTTCTGATTCTATCTCGCAAAGAAACACCTAACATAGCTCGTTCCATAGCTCGTTGTGCGACTGCGAACTTGCACAGAAGGCTCTTAGTGAGCGACCACGTTTCACAGCCGCATGTCATCACTGGCAACACACACTGGTCGAACACTTTCGACTTCAAGCAAAGAGGAATTTGGGACGAGAAGATCTTACGCAATTTCCCGAATGCTGCCCATCCGCGTTGGATTTGCCGATTGACCTTTTACTCGAAGTTGGACCTACCTAGCTGGACCATTTGTCCGTGGTAAAAGTACTCGTCAACAACTTCGAGAACAGAACTCCCAACTGTACCTAACTGGTATAGGTGCGACATGGGTATTAGACATAACCTTTGTCTTGCCCATGTTCATTTTCAGACCCACCTGTCGGGAGGTTCTGTCGAGGTCGTTGAGCATTGTGCTCAATTCCTGCAGGGATTCTGCCATGACTACTATATCATTGGCAAACCGAAGATGAGTGATGTACTCGCCGTTAATGTTGATGCCGAGTCCTGTCCAGTCCAGTAGTTTGAAAACATCTTCCAACTCAGCGGTAAACAGTTTCGGAGATATTACATCTCTTCCTGTCTTACCCCTCTCTGCAGTTTGGCGAGGCATTGGCAGTTAGCCTAGATGTAGCGAAGGCGTTCGATCGGGTCTGGCACAGGGGTCTTCTTTCGAAGTTACCATCTTACGGGCTGCCTGAGGGGTTGTGCAAATGGGTCGCTAGCTTTTTGTCCAGCAGATGCATAAGAGCCGTCGTTGACGGCAGTTGCTCGGATAGCATGGACATTAACGCTGGCGTCCCGCAAGGCTCGGTGCTGTCTCCAACATTGTTCCTGCTGCATATCAATGATTTTTTTTTTTTTTTTTATACAAAGCACGGCAATTGACCCAACACCACCTGATGTGAAGCGGTAAGGAAAGTCCATATGCGAAGACAGCTAGTGCAGAAACGGACAATGCACTAGCTGCCTCCACCTTGCCGGCCCAAAAGGTGCTTTTTCACGCCTCTCTTGAAGGACCCCATGTTATAGGAAGGAGGAAACACATGCGCTGGCAAAGAATTCCAAGTTCTGGAAGTACGACAAAGAAACGAAGAACTAAATTTCTTTGTGCGTGATGTTGAGGTGGAGACAGTAAATGGATGACTCCGAAGACCAGCACGCGTGCTCCTGAGCAGAAAGGGGGAAGGTGGGATAAGGTCGAAAAGCTCTTCAGAGCACTCTCCGTGATAAAGCCGATAAAAGGCGCTAAGCGACGCAATGTCCCGACGCAATTGTAGAGGCTCAAGTTTGTTCGTGACCTCTACATCGCCAATGATACGGACAGCACGACGCTGCAATCTGTCCAGTGCATCGAGGAGGTACTTGGCGGAGCCATCCCATAAGTGCGAGCAATATTCCACGCAAGACCGGACCTGAGTTTTGTACAGCAGGCATAGCTGGTCAGGCGTGAAAAATCGACGCACCTTGTTCAGGACACCGAGCTTCCGTGAGGCTGTTTTTATCACGGTTTCGATGTAGTTTCTAGAATTGAGATCGCAGCATATCTCCATACCGAGTAAGTTCAAGGAGGCCTGTGCCGAAAGAGTAGTACCCTGAAGAGAGGGAAGGGGAAGGAACGGCGACATTTTGGCTGTAAACGCACACACCTGTGTTTTCTTAGCATTGAACTCAACAAGATTGTTAGATCCCCATTCAGATACGAGGTTCAACACCCTGTTGAGCTCAATAGTAAGATTCTCCCTCTCTTTCTCGGTTTCAGCGCGCCCAGCCCCTGGGCGACCGTAATATCCCCCATGCACTGTACTGTCATCCGCATAACAATGAATGCTTCCTAATGGAAGCATATCATTGATATGAAGAAGAAAGAGTGTGGGGGATAAAACAGAGCCTTGTGGTACACCAGCATTCACAGACATGAACCGCGAAGCGCATCCATCTGCGAGGACGCGTATTCTCCGCTCATGTAGGAAGCCGGCGATCCAGTTGCAGAGCTGATCGGGCAGACCGTATGCCGGGAGCTTGGAGAGAAGAGCCTTGTGCCAGACCCGATCAAAAGCTTTGGCAATGTCAAGGCTAACAGCCAGTGACTCACCACGTTTATCAATAGCTTCACCCCAGACATGCATTAAGTACGCTAGAAGATCACCCGTTGACCGTTTCGGCCGAAACCCGTACTGTCGATCATTAATTAATGAGTGACCTTCTAGGTATCGGATCAGCTGGTTATTTATGATCCGCTCCATGACCTTGCAAAGAACTGAGGTGACAGCTATTGGGCGGTAGTTTGCTGGGTCTGATCGGTCTCCCTTTTTGGGGACCGGTTGCACATTAGCCTCTCTCCAAGATTCAGGCACACACCCAGAAGAGAGAGAAAGGCGGTATAGCCGGGTTAAGATGGGAGACAACTCCGCTGCGCATTTATTTAGTACTATCGCTGGGATGCCATCAGGTCCACTAGCTTTCCGGACGTCGATTGACTGCAGCTCCGCACGTACATCACATTGCCTGATACGGATATTAGGCATTGTGTGGCCACAGTGGGAGAGTGTTGGTGGCTGTGAGTTGCAGTCATCGATTCGGGAATGAGCAGCAAAGAGTTTTACCAAAAGATCGGCTTTCTCTTGCGGCTTGTGAGCTAGCGAGCCGTCAGAACATCTCAACGGGGGCAGCGAGGGTTGACAGAAGTTGGACTGCACGGCTTTGGCCAGACGCCAGTAGCTACGGCTTCCCGTAGGATGCGTGAGTAGTTCTTGGCCAACTCGTGCAACGCGCTGTGCATCCGCTCTGATGAATGCCCTCTTGCAGGACTTGGTGGCGTTGTTATAAGCTGCTTTCAGCGAGTCAATGTTAGGATCTCCGCAAGCTCGACCCCTGATCCAAGCGCGGTATGCCGACTGTCTGTTCTCAACAGCTATGGCACACTCCCGGTTGAACCAGAGGTTACGCCTACCCCTACTGATGAGATCGGAGTGAGGGATATAGTACTCCATCCCTAACATGATCTCATCAGCAACAGCAGTAGCGCTAGCGCTCGGGTCCAGCTCACTGAAGCAGCGCTGCCTCCAAGGGACAGATGCGAAGTAATCCCGCATACCATCCCAATCTGCCGACGCATAGTGCCAGATGCGGCGTTTGGCAACCATAGGTACCGGTGGCGACGCCCGTGGCACCCCAGCGGATATCAGGCAGTGATCCGATGTTCCCAAAGGAGCACGAACCTCTAGCCGATATCCGTCCGGACGAGACGTCAGCAGAAGGTCCAACAATGAGGGCGCGTGACCGACAATGTCTGGAATCCTGGTGGGCTGGTTTACCAGTTGGGTCAGGTCGTGCGTGAGAGCGAAAGCATGGGCAGTTCTACCAGCATGGTCAGTTTTAGAGGAACTTAACCACGACTCGTGGTGAGCATTAAAGTCCCCTAAAAACACCAATTCCGCGGTTGGATACTGCTCCAGCGCAACATCTGCCACCCGACTAAGATGTTCGAAAAGTCGAGTTGTCTCCATGTCACCGCTGTGAGATCTATACAGGCACACGTAGACACGGCTATGTGTGCCCAGGTCCACATGCACCCCAAGAATCGAGTAGGAAGGGTCCTCCAAGCAGCGCAGACGGCGACAGCAAACATCCGCCCGGACAAACAAGCATACCCCGGCCTTCGCTTTGAAGGACTCCTCAAGAGCGTAGCCGGGGTAATCCAAGTAGCTAGTGTCAGCCGGGCGAAGTATTTGTGTCTCCGTCAAAAACAGCATAGCCGGTCGAGCCGTCTCGAGATGTTGGTGGACGGCATTGAGGTTAGCATGGAGCCCACGGATGTTAGTGAGCCCGACCTCAAACAGCGTGGTTGTGGTGGGGGTGTGCACCGCTGATCGACCGTTCATGTTTTTGAGCGCTGCCATAGAATATGATGTAAGGAGGAGAGGCGTGAATTGAGGGAACGTTGCCGCGATATAGACGGTCAAAGCGTGTGGCCTGTTTCCCCAGTTAACAGCCGACAGAAGAGAAGCGCTGACCCGCCGAACGGAAGGGCCCCCGAACCCCCCCGGGAATGGCCGCCGGGACCCCACCACCCGGTCACCAACCGGCACGACGGACCACCCCAAGATTATGCGTGGCATGATAGGGCAGCCTCACGAACTGGTTAGGTTCGCTTGGGCCCCTGTACTGTACCACGGGCGGCCAGCGGAACAGCCGTTTCTTCGGGTCTCCCTGGTCGGCGGGTCAACGCAGTCCACCTGGCTCTGGTTAGACGGAAGCCGTCACTGACCGAATCCATCGCCGCAACGTCTCCCCAAGCTCTGGTTGTACGCTGACTGATCCCGGAACGCGACCACAAGTGGTCACTTGGCGGGTTTTACGCCATGCGTACGGTGGTCACTAACCAGACGGGTGTTCAGACCCTACCACCAGTCGAGCAGTTGGTAGCTCGGTAATCCCTTAGTCGCCTCTTACGACACCCACGGGAAGAAATGGGGCGGTGAATTGTATTCTTAATCCGTCACCGCACGGACTAAATGATATGCTGTCTATTGACGGACTGCATTGTTATGCAGATGACAGTACTGGTGACGCTTACTATACGAGTCGTGCTAATACCCCTCGGTCTACAGTGGAGGAAAGTCGCGGTCGACTTGTGTCTGAAATCGAGAGTTCTCTAATCAGAGTCCGATTGGGGACGACTAAACTTAGTCCAATTCAACCCCACTAAGACACAAGTCTGCGCGTTCACCGCTAAAAAAACCCCATTCGCTGTAGCTCCACAATTCCTCGACACACCGCTTTCCATCTCTACGAGTATCGGGATCCTTGGTGTTGATATCTCTAGCGACGTGCAGTTCCGCAGTCATTTGGAGGATAAAGTCAAGCTGGCATCCAAGAAGCTTGGTGTGCTCAATAGAGCGCGGCGGTATTTCACTTCGGGGCAAAGACTGTTACTGTATAAGTCTCAAGTCAGGCCCCATATGGAGTACTGCTGCCATTTATGGGCGGGAGCGCCTAGATACCAGCTTGGACCATTTGACGTGCTCCAAAGACGCGCTATGAGAATTGTCGACGATCCTGAGCTCACAAGCGGTATTGAACCTTTAAGCCTAAGGAGAGATTTTGCCTCCTTGTGTGTGTTCTACCGTTTGTATAACGGGGCGTGTTCTGAGGAATTATTTGACATGATGCCCACGGCTTCTTTCTATCATCGCACCGCTCGCCATCGGCAGGGAGTTCATCCTCACAAATTGGAACCAAAGTGGTCGCGTACTGTACGGTTTCAGAGAAACTTTCTCCCGCGTACGCTCAAGTTGTGGAATGAGCTCCCTGCAGAGGTTTTCTCGAATGAGTACAGCATGGGGTTCTTCAAAAAAGGCGTGAAAAGGTTTTTACAGGGTCGGCAACGCGCAAGTGATACCCCTGGTGTTGCAAGCGTCCATAGGCTACGGTAACCGCTTACCATCAGGTGGGCCGTATGCTTGATTGCCACCTTAGTGGTATAAAAAAAAAAAAAAAAAGTTTGGTAGGTTTCGTATACTGATTCTGTACACGGATCGACATGGTGGCGGTCTCGTACAAAGATCTCATCATCTCGATATACCGATAGTCAATGTGGTACCTCTGAAGAGACTGAATCACGGCCCATGTTTCGATCGAATCGAAGGCCTTCTCGTAGTCCACAAACGCTAAGCAAAATGGCTGGTTATACTCCTCGGTTTTCTGTATAACCTGCCGCAGCGTATTTGAAAAAACCAATTTCATAAGTAGTAACTAGAGGGCCACGCGGGTCAATGAATATGTGATTAAGTTTGATAGCACTGCCCTACGGCCTGTAAGAATAGATCGCAAACACCTGTAAATCGCGGTCATCACTGACAGACGCAGCTCAAACGGAAAATCTAATTGTCGACCAGCACTGACCGACGCGGCCTAAACGGAAATAAGCATTTTTTATTTTGGCGTTGAACGTGATACTGAATATATTTTATTGGAAACTTAGAAAAATGCCTTTTAGTAAAAAAAACATTAAACTGTTAATGTTGAACGAAATCTACTACCGTAATGGGTTTTCAATGTCATACACACTATTTATTTATCAATATAAATTCGAAAGTAGCTTTGTCTATCGGTCTGCCATGATTTTACCTCATGCCACTGAATCGTTTGGATGGAATTACTCGATAAAATTGGTGGCCTTTCTGTGATGATAATGCTAGATAGTGACATCAAAAAAACGGACGCGAGCTGAACCGCGGGCGGTTTCAAATTTTAAAATGTCTGTCAAAAATATAACGTACAATCACCCTACTTCTTTACTTCTTTACCCTCTGAATTTATATCCTATCCATCCTAAGGTTGCCTGGAAGTCATCGCTCTTCGCCATAGGGCCGCCCATTGTGCAAGCATATTTTGTTATTTCTTTTTTTTTATTTGTGTGATGTGTGTTGTGCAATAAAGTGTATTTATAAACATAGTATTCATTAGAATCACAACAATCAGTATTTACTGATTGTGTGTACTTTAGGTGTTGATTAACACTGTACTTAACGGTTTTTAAAAATTTTTATTTTGTGATATTTTGAGTGCGAGTGTATTTTAGTATTTACAACACAGAGTAATTAAATTACTTTATTTATTATTTCCAAAAATCTTCCGATCATGAAAGATTCATAATTATAAAAATAATGTCCTTATTTCTTTCGTGCCACTTTAAGCAGACAAATCATTTATATCTAAAAATAATAAAAAATCAAATCCATCAACAATGTTGCTTCTAAAAGGTCTGGTTTTATTCAGATAAAATATCTGCTCATATTACCACCACGTGCGCCGATTTGCTTCTTATCATTGTTGATATAAAGGTTTGGGTTTGGGTCTGATTTCCCTGTAGAGTGACTGGAATTTATGCTCAGTTCATGAAAATGAAACAAGTGTTATTCGGTGTTATGAGTCACATTAACTTCCTTTAGTCTTAGGTATTTTTAGCCGGCACTTTGTTATCATCATATTAAAATAGACATAATAGTTGGCATTTTTTCCATAAATGAGAAGTTGGTCATAAATAAGAAGTTTATAACTCATGCCAAATTGTATGGTGGGTTGAACCGGTTGCAGTAACAACCGGGACCAACGGCTTAACGTGCCTTCCAAAGCACGGAGAAACTTGAGATTATAAAGATTGACCCATCCCGGGACCGACCATGGTGAAAGATGCTTTGTTTTTGTAACCAAAACCAGAGTAGAAAAAATGATAGGACAACAAGGAACTAGACTTCCTCGAGGTTCTACTAAGACAAGCTAGTAGGACTATGAGGCAACGGGTGTTTTTGACGAGCTCTAGGGCGATGTGTGTTTTATCTTGATCAGACCAGTTAACTCAAAGTATTTTGACTCCGATGTATCCACTGGCAATATTTTTTCCACGTTGTCAGGTTTCTTCGATCTGATTAATTCATGTAACCAAAGACACGATGGTAGCAAACAGGAGGCAATATCGTTATACTGTCTACAGGTGACGGTAATATGATCAATGGACTTAATTATTTATGTACGTATCGAGAACAGATTCTATTGAATTACGCCTGGAATTCAAACCGGCCAATCAAGGAAAATCAATGCGGTTATCTTAAATAAGATTTGACTTTCCCAGAACGATCGGTGTAAGAGATAGCTACCTACCTGTAACTTAATCAGACCTATTCTATTGGAAGATGTGCCAGCTAGTTAGGTGTGTAGGATTTCCGTTGACAAATATTCTATTTATGTGCCAATACAATTACGATACTAGGTAAAGTCTGTTATCCTTGTACATTTTCACATGATAATTAATGTAACAAAACTTAATATTCAACTAGAGGATAAGAAAGCTGACGGGCTACCTGGTGGTAAGTGACCTACCGTCGCCTAGGCACCTCTACGAGTGAGTTGTCATCCTGAGTCCTAAGATGAAATGCCGTCCATGCCCAGTAATTACACTGCAAGTGATTTTTCCTTCGTTATTGCAGGTGTCTATGGGCGGTGGTAACCAGGTGGGTCGTCAGCTTGTTTGTCATCTAGTTGTATATAAAAAAATTACTTCTTATATTCACGTTGCAGTTAAAGAGCTAAATATCAATAAATTAGAATTAGTGAATATTTCATTATTATTATTTTTACCCTAAAATCGGTATAAGTTTCCTTAGTGGCAACACTAAATTCGACATCAGCGACGCTTTCACCGGCGCGGTATTGTATATAACGTCACATTGTCATATTGAATTCAATTATGACTATCCTACTCGTCCGTGAATGTAAAAATTTAAAAAAAAGTATGACATTCACACGTCAGTTTTATTTATTATATAATATGTAATAGAAGAATATGAAAAGAATATGTGTCTTAGGACGAAAGTCTTTAACTCGTGTGTGTTGCCAGTGATGACATAAAGAACCGAGACGTGGCCGCTTACAATGGGCCTCATGAAGGCTCAAAGTCCCCAAGCAATGGAGAGGGCTATGCTTGGTGTTTCTCTGCGTGATCGAATCAAAAATGATGAGATCCGTAGGAGAACTAAAGTCGCTGACGTAGCCTAAAGAATTGCGAGTCTCAAGTGGTAGTTAGTGGGCAGGCCACATTGCTAGGAGGACTGACGGCCGTTGGGGCGCAGAGTCCTAGAGTGGCGGCCGCGGCCGCGTCCGTACGCGGACCGATGATCTGGCGAAGGTCGCGGGAAGCCGATGGATGACGGCAGCGCAGGACCGATCAGTGTGGAGATCCTTGGGGGAGGCCTATGACCAGCAGTGGGCATCTCTCGGCTGGCATGATGATGATGCAATAGAATTCAATATAGCGATGTGAAGTAATAAACCCCATAAGCCGCGCGGGTCAGAAAAGTTTGTGACACTATACCTTATTCGATGATGTTATATGCCACATTAATGCTTAGGTGTAAGGTCTTTTCAGCATTGACTTTTTTACCATCGTTTCGTGGTTCCGTTTATTTAATATTTCCTACCCATATGACCCTATTAACGCGCCTACCACCAAGTAAGTTGAACGAGATCTTATCCTAAGCATTGATTTAAAAAATCTCTGAAATCGTCACCGACAGCATTTTTACGTAAGCATTTTGTAGTTAGCAGAATTTTCTAAAGCGATATACGGTATCGCTCTTTAAAATATTGACTGAATTACTTATGGGTCACGAGGAGCCGATAGATGCGGGAACGCAGGACCGCTCAGCTTGGAACTTTAGAGATCCTTGGGGGAGGCCTATGCCCAGCACTGGGCGTCTCTCGGATAATATAATGACGATGATGGTTGTAACACGTAACATTCTCTCGTTCGCCCTTTTTCAAGCAGACTTTAGCAGTACATATGGCTAGGGTTAGCAAAATTCTTAGCAATTCTAATGCTAACCCTAATGGATGTTTTTAATGTTCTAGAGCTCACCAAAATCTATTGAAGAACCTTTTTTTTTTTTTTTTTTATACACTCACACCTATTATCTAGCCCAAAGTAAGCATCATTAAGAGCTTGTGTTATGGATACTAGATAACGGAGAAATAATGATAATAATATGTATATAAATATTAGAAATATACTAAATAAACATATAAACATCCATGACTCGTAAACAAATGTTCGTACTCATCATACAAACATTTGTTCCTACCGGGATTCGAACCCGGGACCTTTTGACCGAGTAGCCTGGGGTACAGACCACTCGGCCAAGCGGTCGTCAGAGCAGTCTTTACATTTTGAAGAAATAAAATAACATACAGTCTGTGCTGTCAATACGATAGTAAATATGTTCATGGACTATATTAGTACATAGTAATGGTTTGGAACTTTCAAAAACATCTTATTCATTTGGTAATTTCAGGCCATTTGTATGATGTTTTTAAATGTGGCAAACTATTTGAATGAACTAATACTTATAGCTCATGCTTTAATTTAATGTCGTTTTGACAGCACCACCCTGTATAATATACCCAAGTTTATTGAGGCAACACCATATTGCATTATTTAGGCCACATTGCAATGAGGACTGACGTCACGGCCGTTGGGGTAGAAAGGTTCTCAAGTCGCACCGTTGGTAAGCCCCCCACAAGGTGGACCGACGATCTTTAAGGGTCGCGGGAAGCCAAGAGATGCAAGCAGAGCAGGATCGATCCGCCTGGAGATAGTTTGTATACGAGTACAAAGTTTTTGTCGAGTCGTTGATGTTCTTAAGTTTATGTAGTTCGTTTCAAGTTGTCACTGAGAAATATCATGAATGTGAAAGCAGCTCTGTCTGTCTGTCTATCTATCAGATAAGTTTCTACAGCTACACACTTGCTACAACACTATAAAGTAGAATTAATTAGCTGAGATCTTCTGTAGCGCTCACGATTTCAACTTTACTAATTTTCTCAAGATTGGTCCGATTTAAGTTCAATCAAATCAATTTTTTATATGCCCACTTAGCATTTTTGTTGGATATATTGAAATCCTTGGAAACATGCCATTGAAAAATATATGTCAAGGTGTCCTTGTCAGTCAAAACCGAGAAAAGTTTTAACTGAGACATTTATAAATTTTACGAGTTCTAAAGAGCTTCAATTGAAAAGCCATATTCAAATTAAGTTTAAACGAAGTTGTGTTGAAGATGAGTCGTTAAAAGTTTTCACGTTTCAGTTAGATGTCTTTTCAACAAACATTAAAAAACTCCTTACATAAATTTACCGTTTCCGATAGCTCAAGTAAGTCGGAAATTCAAGATGAATCTTGATCGAAAAACAATACACAAAAATGTCATCATCATTATCATCATTTCAGCCAAAAGAGGTCCACTGCTGGACAAAGGCCTCCCCCAAAGACTTTTACGACGAATGATCCTGCGCTACACGCATCCAGCGGCTACCGGCGACCTTTTCCAGATCGTCGGTTCACTTTGTTGAAGACCTGCCCAAGCTGTGTCTTCTGGTCTGCGGTTGCCTGCAGAACCTATCCGCCCCAACAGCCATCGGTTCTGCCAACGATATGTCCTGCCCACTGCCACTTGAGTTTAGCAACTCATTGAGATACGTCGGTATTTTTTTTATACAACTAGATGACAAACAAGCTGACGGATCACCTGGTGGTAAGCGGTTACCACCGCCTATAGACACCTGCAATAACAAGGGGAAATCACTTGATATTGCAGGTGCGTGGCCATCCTGAAGCCTAAGATGAAATGCCGTCCATGCCCAGTATTACACTGGCTACCTTTTCCTTCAATCCAAAACACAGCGAACTTTTGAAATAAGAAAGGCGGTGGTACCTACCCAGACGACCCTACATACGTGGCTACCACCCACCTAGACCCTACAGACATTGGGTCTCCTACGGATCTCTTCAGTTCTGATTCAATCCCAAAGAGATGCTCCAAGCATTGTTCGCTCCATTGCACTTTGAGTTACTTCGAGCCTCTTAATGAGACCCATCGTAAGCGACCACGTCTCAGCACCATTTGTATATCATTCATCAACACACCCTGGTCGTAGACTTTCGTCTACAAACACTACGGTTTTCGGCACTTGAAGATATGCCGTAGCTTCTCAAACGCTGCCCATCCGAGTTGGATTCGACGAGTGACCTCTTGTTCGATATTGGACGAACCAAGCTGGAATGGTTTCGTATACTGTGACTGATTTTAAACTTTTGTAATAATATGCTTAATATTAATTTACAATTTACAAAAGTAATAATCACGGCTTTTTACTTTAAATTTTTTCTAAAATAGTAGCTTGTATCGATGATCTAAGTACTTAGAGTGATTAAAAATACTGCACTGTTTCATAAAAGCAACTCTAACGCTTCAATAACAGAATCGTAAGTTGTTTGTAGTATCACTTAAATATTTAACAAATGAAAGCTGACTTTAATGTTGTAGTGATAGCTATTTCATAACATAGTTGTTTTTAGCACTACGAAAGCTCAGATGCTTCTATTGATAAACATTGAGTATAATATAATTGACATTTCATAATTAAAACAAGGACATTACATTTTTTAATGTATTATTTTGATAGATATTGACATTGAATTGTATTGTAATGAATCTATCCAATTATGAATCTAGTTTAAATGTAATATTGTGATTATTAATACTATTTACATTTAATTTTGCATGCTGAACATTCAGCGAAACATCTCGTAACTTATATAATTTTATAAAATCTATTCTGTACCATGTTTCCTGCAAATAAATAATTTCAATTTCAATTTCAATATAGCTATGCCCTAATTAATCTCGTCAAAATTATTTCGCATTGATTCTAGGCCTCACCTTTTTGTCTCATATCACTAATCTGTGCGATTGTTTACCGAGAAGTTGCCAGGCATTGATTCTATAGTCTATTGTTTCTATAGAGTATACGATAGTGTGATTAATCTCTCTTCAGTCGTACTCATGCCAGTGACAGATATGACATATTGGATAAGTTTTTATCGATGTTTGACAATATATAGTAGAACTGTGCAGAACAAAAAATACTTTCGTTAAATCTTTACTAAAGGAATAGTATTTTCTTTCGATACGTATAGTGCTTTTTTATACGAGAAAGGTGGAATAAGTATACGGACAGGTTGGTGGTAAGTGGTAGACGGCTCGTAGTATTGCGCGTTATATGAACTACTACAAAAACCATGGCAGAAATTATTTGTAGGTCTTACTAGGTGGTAGGCCCGTATGTAGGGTTATTTGGGTAGGTACGCTCGACCACATAAGTAGCTGTAACACTTTAGTACCATGTCACAACGATTCTAGCGTCAATATAGTACGGTTGCAACTACACAGTACGTGCACAAGATCAGTGTGGGAATTTTTGTTAGAATCGGTATGTTTGACTCGAATATGAAAAGCTCTCAAGAGTATTCGATAAGCATAACTTACATTGTGTTTCAAGATTTAGAAAGTATGACAGCGGAAAAACAGATCTGTTTGTAGATACGAAGATCAAAGTGAAGTGCGGGGCACGTTCTGAGTAAACAAATATGTTTACTCTGTGTTTTGAAATGGCCATTGTATTTCTAAAGTTCAATCAGATTGGTTGGAACATAAAGTGGTTTATGATGCCGATGTTTCAAATGATAGAACAGAGTGGCGAGGTCTTCACGTTGAGGAAGGGGGGGATGCAGAGGTCCTTGCTACAGACCCTTTCATCCCCTTCTCCCCCCCCCCCCATTGGGGCCATCCCGTTATGTCGTCAAAAAGTGGTTCAGAAGGTGCGTCGCTGAGGAGTTTGGTGGGTGAGAGCCCCCCCCCGGGGAGTTGGAGGTCGGCTGGTAGAGCTTCTCCTCAGCGTCAAAAAAAAAAGGTAGCTCTTCACCTCTTCCTATCGACACTGTCATCCAAAAGATGGTCGGCAGCGACACGTCTTGGAAGGCGGTCGCCGAGTTCTGTGAGGACGTGGTGGCACAGAGGGAGGCTGCGAAAAGAGCCCGGGAAGACGATTATTGCTTAGGCGGCAGACTTAGGTAAGGTGGTAGCTAGCCAGATGGACTCAGAAAAGCCCTGGTGGTTACCAACCAGACAGAAAATTTCTGCCCCCACTTCTGCCCCTGCTTCAAATACCGAACGAGTGCATTTTCAACTGCCCACGATTTTTAGAGTTAATATTTAAATATTTTTTTTAAAGTTAATGCTTTACTTAAAAATCCGTGAATATAATATTTAATCACCAGCCTATATACGTCCCACTGCTGGGCACAGGCCTTCCTACATGGCTGAAACACATGAGGAGTTTGGGCCATAACACCACCACGCTGGCCCAGTGCGGGTTGGTGGGTTAAAGCGGTTGCAGTAACAACCGGGACCAACGGCTTAACGTGCCTTCCGAAGCACGGAGGAGCTCAAGATTATAAATTTGATTGACCCATCCAGGGCCCAACTATGGCGAAAGTTGCTTTGTTTTCGTGATCGAAACCAGAGCGCTCAAACCACTACGCCACCGAGCTCCTCCCAAACCACTACGCCACCGAGCTCCTCCTACGCCACCGAGCTCCTCCTACGCCACCAAGCTCCTCCTACGCCACCGAGCTCCTCCCAAACCACTACGCCACCGAGCTCCTCCTACGCCACCGAGCTCCTCGTACGCCACCGAGCTCCTCCTACGCCACCAAGCTCCTCCTACGCCACCGAGCTCCTCCTACGCCACCGAGCTCCTCCTACACCACCGAGCTCCTCCTACGCCACCGAACTCCTCGTACGCCACCGAGCTCCTCCTACGCCACCGAGCTCCTCCTACGCCACCGAGCTCCTCGTACGCCACCGAGCTCCTCCTACGCCACCGAAATCCTCCTACGCCACCGAGCTCCTCCTACGCCACCGAGCTCCTCCTACACCACCGAGCTCTTCCTACGCGACCGAGCTCCTCCTACGCCACCGAGCTCCTCCTACACCACCGAGCTCCTCCTACGCCACCGAGTTCCTCCTACGCCACCGAGCTCCTCGTACGCCACCGAGCTCCTCCTACGCCACCGAGCTCCTCATACGCCACCGAACTCCTCCTCCGCCACCGAGCTCCTACTACGCCACCGAGCTCCTCCTACGCCACCGAGCTCCTCCTACACCACCGAGCTCCTCCTACGCCACCGAGCTCCTCGTACGCCACCGAGCTCCTCCTACACCACCGAGCTCCTCCTACGCCACCGAGCTCCTCGTACGCCACCGAGCTCCTCCTACGCCACCGAGCTCCTCGTACGCCACCGAGCTCCTCCTACGCCACCGAGCTCCTCCTACGCCACCGAGCTCCTCCTACGCCACCGAGCGCCTCGTACGCCACCGAGCTCCTCCTACACCACCGAGCTCCTCCTACGCCACCGAGCCCCTCGTACGCCACCGAGCTCCTCCTACGCCACCGAGCTCCACCTACGCCACCGAGCTCCTCGTACGCCACCGAGCTCCTCCTACGCCACCGAGCTCCTCCTACGCCACCGAGCTCCTCCTACGCCACCGAGCGCCTCGTACGCCACCGAGCTCCTCCTACACCACCGAGCTCCTCCTACGCCACCGAGCCCCTCGTACGCCACCGAGCTCCTCCTACGCCACCGAGCTCCACCTACGCCACCGAGCTCCTCGTACGCCACCGAGCTCCTCCTACGCCACCGAGCTCCGAGCTGAATATAATATTTACCAGCATCATAATATTTTGAAAAATATTAAGTGAAGAAAAAATCTTGCCCTAGGGCGGGACCCGAATCCGCAACCTTCTCAAACCGGATAACTGCTCTGAGCTATTATAGAGGACTCCTTTGTCATGTTCCATTTCATAATGACAGTATGAAATGACATGTAATTTTGATTTTGATTCAAGCTAATAATAATATGTCATCCTTAATACTGTAATTACTATATTGACAACTTTAATTTCTATTTTAGTATTATTATTATTTATTCACTGTAACCAATAACAAAAATGATGATGATGATGATGTGTTCAATGAATTGAATATCTTTTGTATTTTAAACGACTTTATGCATGCTGTGGTTACCTCTAAATGTAAGAACAGTTAGTGAGAAATCGTAACAATTTATTATATTTCTGTGTAAAACTGCTGTAACTTATGTTGGTAATCCAATAAATAAATAAATGAGGTTTTATACGCCGTTATTTTCATGGCAGTTACGCGTTTCTTTCTTGCTACGCTAGTAGCCACTGAGTAAAGTGCAGCGCGATAGCTACACTTGAACGGAACATAGTGGTAACATAGAGGTCTTCTCTATACTGTCTGTATATCTCAATGTTTCTTGTCTTCATATTTTTCTAAGTTTTGTCATTTTTATAACATGCAATTAGCAGGCCCACTAACATTCCGCATATTACATGCTGTGTTTTACTCTCTATTAGTCTAAATGAAAGGCCCTGAAATTCGGAATAGAAACCAAAGATGTTTCATTTTCCGCTATGAACATGTACAGAATGTTCATTAAAAATGATTAAAACCACTACAAATAAATTTTCATGGTATTTTCGGTCATTAAACCACGTACAAAAATATTTTGAAGCATGCATAAATAAACAAATATGGCTATATGAAGGCTATATTAAGACATAATCTCTATAATCTGTGGCCATATTTTTAAAAAGGAAGGGAATGCGTTCGTTTTTAGTCTAGGAATATGGAAATATGGACTCATTAAGTAGTCTGATAGGCGGATCAATATTTTTTTTGCTTTCTTCTGTATATTTTGAGTGGTATAATTATAGAAGTTTGACGTTATAGTGTTGCCATTATATTGGTAATCATAAAACTGTCGCTTATCATTGGAAAGTATTTTGTACGGGAAAACAAGACAAAAATAATGAAAATGAATGAAAAATATGTTTTATTTCCATTTCTCTAACTTAAAAACCACCTAAAACCATTTGTTATGTTTTTTATCATAGATTTTTACGTAGAACTAAGTTAATCTAATATATTTAAGGTAAATAATACGCGAAATACTTCGGCTACAAATAACCTCGAGGCATGTTTTTGGTAAAATTACTCATGCGATTAAGCGTGTAGTATCGGCGGAGGGAGGGTCATGCGGAAAAATTGTTCATGCAACAACATGGCTCCGAAATTAAGGTTACAATCGTTACATTCTTTGTTCATTAATTATAATTTTATTTGTCACTGCCTATAAATACCAGAAGAAAATAGTACTTCCAGTCGTATTAATAAAGACTCGTTTGATATGTGACAAGAAAAAGCCAAGAGGCGGATTTAACTTCTAGAATTTTGTTTATTCTCTGGAATAATTATTGTTTTTCATAATTTTCATGTTTATACGTGAATCGTTTGTATTTTATCGAAGACTAGACCAAAGTATCAAGATGGTTAAGTTACTAATAAGAAAAGTGACCAGTTAAAGAAAGTTTAATTAAAAGTACAGAATTATTTTTAGTACTTATATAAAGCGTAACAGTTTGACCTTGAGACCGCCCTTACTCCGTTCGTAATAGAGGCGGCTTTCGTAGTGCAACTGTTAAACTTGATGTGCTGCCATCTGTACATAAGAGTGAGGTAGGCAATGGTATTATTCTCCACTCAAATTGCACCCTACTGGGGTAGGTGCTTTTACAGGAGAACGTTTTGTTCCTGCGGTAAGTTCATATTCGTATTCATGTATGGTAAGCGGCCCAAAAGGTTCACGCCTCTTTTGGGAGGAGGAAGGAAGGAGGGAACACATGTGCTGGTAAGAATTCCAAGTTCTGGAAGTACGCCAAAGAAACGAGGTACTTTAAGTAGAATGAGCTCCCTGCAGAGGTTTTCTCGAAGTACACAGCATTGGTTCTTCAAAAAGGGCTTGAAAAGTTTTCTCAGGGTCGGCCCTGGTGTTGCAAGTGTCCTTAGGCTACGGTAACCGCTTACCATAGATTGAAACATGTAGTGAATCTCACTAGATGTTTCAGTCTTAACAATGAGACATACATAGTAGTAGGTACTATGTAAGTGACCCCTGTAGCAATTTATTGGCTTACATAAACCTATTGTTAATAATTATATTTTTCATATAGAAATCTTAACTATGATCACTACAATAATTTTATGAAATATAACATTAAAGCTTTATGTTGGAAACATAAAGATAACATTATGTCTTATACTGCCAACATATTTTTTTTTCTTGATTTTATTTTCATTCTTAACGGGGTAACTCTCGGCCTTTATCTCACATCAGGTGAGTGCTGATAAGGCCGAAGATGGAAGCCAGCTACAACCACAGAGGAACTGGCTATCTTACGATAACTGCCGGAACACAACCATGCGGTCAACGTGATTGCTATGGCGGCAGACTTGGGAAGGTGGTGGTAGCTAGCCAGGCAGACTTAATAAAGCCCTACCACCAGCCAAACAGACCGGAAAATTCCTTTTTCAATGGGAATCGAACCCCGGACACAAGACACACAAGACTATAGAGGCGGTAATATCGTTGAAAACGCGTGAGTATTGCCCAAAGTGCTACGAGCGTCTACAGGCACCTCTACAAGCGGCTACGGTAGTGACTACCAATAAGCTAGCAAAAAAAAGTATACGGCCCATACTCTTTATTGCCAGCCCCTGATGTTTCTAAAAAAACGTTGTCTAACGACATGTATGTATACTTTGTTCTTTTAATTAACAGTTATTCGCATCGCAATAATATGTAACGTGTACCTTTTCTTATAATTCGTAAGAAAATCGACAGGGTCGATAGTGGGCGTCTCTCTGAAATGATGACAAAAATAAGAATTTTTGTTTTTTAGAGGGGATACTACCTACTTTAAAAGTGTTTATAAAAGATTAAAAGCTTGGGCTGAAAGGCGTTAGTACACCCGGTTGCAGATCAAACGAAACACTTAGAAATCCATACTTATTATTGTAAAGACTGAACTAACTCTGTCTGTTAAGAATGTATAAAGTGGGCAGAGCCGCGGGCGGCCATTAGTTTTGACCACCCTCATTATTTAAAAAGAAAACACAAAGTGACGGTAAATACTTACGCCCATATTCATAAACGCCCAATAAAACTATTTTAGATAAAACACTGCTAAAATATGTTTTATCTTTTTCCTTTCTCATACGAGACAGAGAAACAAAACACTTTATAAGCCTCATATAAGTTCACTTGTTTTTATGAATACGTAGCATTACTTAATTAGCATTTAACTTTTCAAAGACAATTGACATCTTCAGTCTTCCCGTCACTACGGTCGCTGTAAAGTAATCGAAACGTCGGGTGTATAATAATAATGTAACATCTAATTAAACGTGGGTTAAATCGGGTAAATTTGTTTTTATTCTAAATTTATAAGTAGTGTTCGCGAAAATATAAGACAATGCTATGTGCACCCTCATTATTACAATATTACCATTACCACTTACTGGTAGGTAACCGTTAATCCTGTTTTCACTAGGTGGTAGGCCCGTATCTAGGGTCACCTGGGTAGGTACCACCGCCTTTCTTATTTCAGCCGTGAAACAGTTCGCTATGTTTCGGATTGAAGGGAAAGGTAGCCAGTCGGTAGCATTTCATCTTAGGCCCCAGGATGACAACGCACCTGCAATATCAAGTGATTTTTCCTTGTTATTGCAGGTGTCTATAGGCGGCGGTAACCACTTACCAACAGATTTCTGATCCGATTTGCGTGATTCTTTTTGCGAATGCGATGCGATGCGGAATAGTTGCCATTTGATCCCATTAAAATTGTTTCAGAATCAGTTAGTTTGGTTTTTAAATAACAAAAAACTGAAATGTCAAAGTCATCTGCGAAATTGCGGATTTTTGCTTTCCTATGACTTTTTAGTGAAACGATACGATAGTAGGAAACAATGTAAGCTGACTGTCACCAATCTAGCTTTGACCTTAAAGAGTTATCACTAAAAATTGTGAACAAAATTTTTTAACAAAAATTAAAACCGACTTCTAAAAACTGAAAAGGATAAAATAATTAAATTTAAGTAGGTACTCATCACCTAGAATTTTTCATTTCCAGAAATAATAGAACGTGAAGCACCGACTCCAAAAAATATGTTTCTAGGTGATGAGTAGGTACCTAGGTAGGTACTTAAATTTAATTATTTTATCCTTTTCAGTTTTTTGAAGTCGGTTTTAATTTTTGTTTTATTCCAGGCGATAGTTGCTTGGCACATAACTATTTACGCGACTTTGTAACGTACGCGACTTGAACACTAGCTCCATTTCTAAGCCAAGCGTCACTATTTTTATTCCCCCCATAAATGCTCTATATTTTAGAAAAACATAATGACTGTTCAATTATTTATGTTCGGTTAGAATATTTGTAGAGTTATATCGGTCCAGACAGGGTGTGAATTTCAATTCAAATTAAATCCTTCCCGCAGCATATTTATAAAAAAAGCTCTGCTGGCAGAAAATTCTTTAGCATTGACTTTAAACTTACATTTTTGTTTTTTTTTTAATTAACAATTAAATGATATTTGAAATAAAACCACTTTACCCGATTTAAGCCGCGTCTAATTAGATGTTACATTATTATTATTCACCCGACGTTTCGATTTCTTTACAGCGATTGTGGTCATGGGATGGGACCCTTCTTGAAATGTGTAGTGTTCGTGAAAATATTTAATTCGAAAAAATATCGTGATAAGTAAGTCCCTTAATTTCGTAAAGATAGAATGCACACGTCGAGTATAAAGATTGGAGTACTTAAATTTAACAGCAAATACAATCAGTAAAATCAAAAATAGAAAAGAAAATTTAATTTTTTAAAAATAGTTCTTTTTTCAATTTTGATAATCATTGTCAAATAAATAAATAACAGTAGCGGCATGCTGGCGATCACAGATCAATGGCTTGTGTATGCTCAGCAGTTCTTGTAGGTTTTTTATTTAATTCCAAAGGAATCCTAGAACTTACAATATATATTATACCTACCTACTTACTTTTTCTGTAGTAATATTACGAATATTATGAATTTCGCAGTAAAATTATTTTTTTAATCTAATATGGATGCTTAATCTTAATCACCACCAGCTTAAAATAAAAAAGTAGACAAGTAAGTGTTTATGGAAAATCAATGCTTTTCCCGGTTTTGTTTTAATGGTGAAAAATGTTGTTAATTATTATATACCTTTAGGTATGTACGTTTCATAGACACTCTCGCCGTAGTCACCTAAATATAATATTTCATCTATCCACTTAGCTTTGCTGACAGTTACAAGATAATAATATTCAAAACTGACAAGTCGACTTACCATATCATCATAAAAAGGCATCAGGACGGTCAGTATCCGGCGTATGTGATAGAAACATAACGTCCAATTTATGTTGAATCCGCTACATGAAGAGAGTGTACTTTCTTCGAGGTCATTCTGACTGGGTATATCTAGTCCACCTATTTTGACTGATCACCACTTGAACAACCATTTAAAAAAAAACACTGGCCACTTTAACAAAAGTAACGAAAAAGTTTGCAATAGTTCAGTTCTAATTAGGAAAGTCGAAATCTGAACAGGTGAAATGTCAATGATTAACTTTTATTTTTCGGGGTATGGATTATTCAGAAGTTTTCAGAGAAGTGTCGATGTATTTCAGAGCGAAATGTGTACACGTCCTCTCATGAAAATGCCTGAAAGCGGACTGGCGCGTTCGAGTGCCCACCCAACACGCGTTTGTTTTATCTACAATGTCTGAAATTCGTAGTACATTCTACGCCTACGGGTTGAGTGATAATTAATTTTCTTGTTTTATAGGCTTAACCACAGATTAATAATGGTGTAACGTATTATTTTTGAACAATAACGTTAATATTTTAGTAAGATTATTAACATTGTTTACTTTCAAAATTAAGCTATTATGGAATCGATGCTAATTCCGTGAAGTGGTTTGATAGTTACCTTTCACACAGACGTCAATATGTGGAATTGACAATGGCTAATGGTTCAAGAACCAAGTCCTCTCCGCTATCTGTTACAAGAGGAGTTCCACAGGGCTCGATTCTCGGCCCAATCTTGTATGTTTTGTACAGTGCCGATATTGTAGACGGAATAATGCATTGCAATCATCACCTATATGCTGATGATATGCAACTTTACTTGCCGTTTGCCGCATTGGACTATTCTGATGCTGCGTTAAAAATTTATTGTGATCTTGCACACATATCGGCTTGGTGCAGGTCAAACTGTCTTGTCCTAAATCCTACCAAATCAAGACTTATGTTACTGGGTACAAAAAAAAGCATTCAAAAGCTCAAGAATGCTAACTATACATTTACTATAACCATAGATGGCGAAGTTGTCGAACAAGTTGAATGTGTAAAAAATCTAGGACTTGTCTTCGACAATCACCTTAACTTCGAAAGCCATATAGTAGAATGTGCTCGCAACTATTTTTATCGACTAAAACTCCTTTATAAGATAAGACCTTACTTATCTGAAAGTCTTCGGATAAAACTATGTGAGTCACTGATTCTTTCGAAGTTCAATTATTGTGACATAGTCTACGGTCCACGCATCCTAACTAGGACAGCGAAGCTTATCCAACGGGTACAAAACGCTTGTGCAAGGTTCTGTTTTCATATCCCACCTCGAACACATATACACCTTTTCATAATGAGGCAAACATACTCAGAATGGAAGCGCGTAGAAAACTTCATCTTGCGACACTGTTGTTCAACATTATTAACACAGGAAAACCAGAGTATCTTCACGACAAATTGGCTTGGTCGCAAAGCTGCAGGGGCTATGGGAAAAGATCGTGTACTCCCATTTTCACTACTCCTCAGCACCGCACTGTAGCCTTCCGCGGATCCCTTAAGTTTGCTGCCTCCCGGTGCTGGAATGATCTACCACCACCTTTGCGTGCGCTGAAAACGAAAGTTTCATTTAGGTCACATTTAAAAAAGTATCTTCTCACTCTGCAAAAAACTAAAAATGTAGTTTAGTTATTTCTTACCTTCACAAGTTGCACGACGTTTCACTACAGGGTGGGTACAGATGGGATTGGTCGGCGACCAAAAATAGTTAATTTTCATGATGAGTAGTTTGTTGTTTTGGATGGAGGAGGAATGGATTGTGAGAATGGATTTAGGTTTAGTAATTCGGATATAGTTTTGTTAATTTGTAGCCAATGAGGAATCTTCGTCTTAGTTGTAGCTAACATCACAGTTTAAAAATATGGTGCTTAGATCACACATTGGTACATACTAGTAGACTACAAAGTGTAATGTCTCCCAGATCACCAATATTATATTTTTTTGGTTGTTGTTAAATCTCCCTGTAATGGGAAGGCAAAAGGAACTAATGCCCATACAGCCATGTCTGATGTGATTGAGTTTGTGTCACTTATCTATATGTATATGTGTAAGTATATGTATTTTGGTTTAATATATTTATTTTATTTTATTTCCATATATTTTAAGTTTAAATCCAAAGTCACACCCAAGGCCCTATCATAATAACACCGCTTCTGCGACGTTTTTTATAATGTCGCAAAAGTTTTATGCTGAGATAGGGCCTTGTTGACTGCACTTATTGTTAAGTATAAACTGTTTGTATTTGTCTATTTCTTTTTTTTTCTTTTTTTCTTTTATTGTTTAAGCTTCATGTTGTTGTATGTTATGTGCATGTCAAATAAAAAATATTTTTCTTCTTTTCTTTTTCTTATGTCAGACGTTCAAGCGGCTTATTTAAAATTTACTTAAAAATTAGTCAATAGCTGCTTAATGATGTAAAATAGCTACAATAAAAAAAAAATTGTTAGATTACATATACACATACTTAAATAAATTCTAGTTTATGAATCGACCAAGAAAATCTTTGACACGCCGGGTACCGCGTTAATGAGTTGACTGAAATCTCGATATTTTCAAACGCTATCTGAGTTGGAAAATTAAAACTGATTGAATTAGTTTTTATAGGATTATCTTTAAGAGAAAATAATAAACAGTTCATTTATGAAGGGAGTATCTCTTATCATTTTACACCTTTGTAAAATTTAAAGAGCGGGGTTTTCTGGTAAAAGCAATTAAGCGTGATAAAAAGAAGCAGAACATAATTTACAAATTATGCAACAGAATCATGATTAATTCAGTGTCTCACAAACCAGTTTTGGTTAAGTACACCCCACTGCCACTTCACATGCTTTCACTCTCACACTCACTCACACACTCTCTGACTGTTTTTAACCGACTTCAAAAAAAGGAGGAGGTTATCAATTCGTCTGTATGTTTTTTTTTATGTTTGTTACCTCAGAACTTTTGACTGGGTGAACCGATTTTGATGATTCTTTTTTCGTTCGATGCGGAATAGTTACCATTTGGTCCCATAAAAAAATTTTGGAAATCCATTGGGTAGTTTGGTTTTTAAATAAAAAAAAATTGGAAAAATTAAGTCGTCTACATATGCCAAGTTGCGGATATTTGCTTTCCTATGAATTTTTTGTGAAATGATACGATAGTAGAAAACAATATAAGCTCACGGTCACCCATCTAGCTTTGACCTTCAAAAGTTATCACTAAAATTTGTGAAAAAAATATTTAAACAAAAAATAAAACCGACTCCAAAAAACTGAAAAGGATAAAATAATTAAATTTTATTAAGTAGACACTCATCCCCTAGGAACATATTTTTTTTAGGTACTTTTGATTTCACTGCCATTGATCATCCCGGATTACGGCACTCATTTCACAATATAAATATGATTGATGACAAATTATAGACGGACAATCCACCGCGGTGAAAACTCGAAAAACACCTCGTAAACTGGGTTTCTACTTAATTTTAAAAAAATAAGTTTAAAAAGAATTTTTTATTCATATTCCCAAATACTTTCTATCTTACATCACCGATTGTAAACAAAATTAAACGGATCAGGTAAAGTCAAATTAATATGGTATGAGTTGAAAATGAACTTGGAAAAATCAAATATCCTATAACCAAAATGAGGGAAAGGGCGATGAAGGGAACAATCAATAAGGATCAGTAATGCTAAATCAAATTCGTAAGAATTTGTATTCACATTGTTCTTTTTGACATACGATTATATATCACTTTTTGCTCAACGCGAGTACTTAACTTTTTTTATTATTTAAAATTTTCGTTGCTCCTAGTTGCATGTAGTCTTCACCTATAACTGTAATGACATTAAGCTGAAACCAAATTGTAATTATGTCTAAATTGTATATCTTTGATGTTTATTGTGTTGGTGTTCAAATAAACAAAATAAATTGTTTATTCTTACTTTTGTTTAGTCATTATTATTTTTTAAAAATGTTATTCTCAACGGGATATTTAGTTCTTGGAATTCATCTCACCTGATGGGAAGCCATGATTAGTCGGATTCCTCAACCACAGAGGAACTGCCTATCTTACCACCAACCGACGGAACACAACAATGCTGTTAGCAATGCTGTTAGCATTGTTGTGGTGGTAGCTAGCTAGGCGGACTTAGAAGTCTAATTAATAACCTCCTTTTTAAAGTCGGTTGAAAATATAGCATACGATAGAGTCTACGCACAGTATGCGGTGAAACATTTTAATGTGAGAAATACAAATATAGAAAGAAAACTATGAAAAAACTGGCACAGGCATCATACCCGCGTCTCCTGGGGTCCGGCTAGACGCGATAACGAATTATTCCTCGTAGATACAGTTTCCTCGTAGATACACTTTTGAAAAAAGTTCGCCTTTATTCCTTATAGATCCACTTTCATATTGCACAGCAAAGCAGAAAATCGATTGTAATGACTAGTAAAGTTTTGTCACTCGAATTTAAAAAATAAAATAAAATACCAATTGTTTTTTAAATAATGTAACATTAAAACAAATTGGATTCAAACAAGATAAAAAAATGTCTGTTTATTTAGAAAACAAAGAAATAAAAATTATGTCCTTAAATAATTAAAGTAAATATCTTATTGTTTTGAAACGGATTAATGAGAGACGTTCAAGGCACTGCTCAATGTCAATTTAGTCATCAATAACATCTTGCACATTACACTTTTGTTTTCAGAACTGTACACAAAAGTGAATCTATTAGGAAACGCTACATTGGTTTTTAAAAAGTGGATCTTTAAGGAATAAAGGCGAACCTTTTTTTAAAGTGTAACTCCGAGGAAAGTGTACCTACGAGGAATAATTCGCGATAACCGCTACGCCACCGGAGCACTACGTGCAACCTACCAATTTCTTCACCGCTTTCTACTTTTTAACGTTTTTAAGCAACGTTTACCTCACCGCTCATTGAATTCATCGTTTTCTTTCTATAATTGTATTTCTTATAATAAAGTAGGCGTTATTAACGCACAAATTCAAACATGTAAATGTGATATTTTAATGTGTTACGTAATTTTGTAATGCAAAACATGGAACATGAATAACTTCATAACGAAAACACGCCATCACGAAAATGTATCACAGGAGTGGACCTACACGAATCATGATATCTATTTTTTTAACCTTAACTGGGTAACTTTCGGCCTTCATCCCACCTGATGATAAGTGAAGATAAGGCCGACAATGGAAGCGATATACACCCGGATTCCTCAACCACAGAGGAACTGGCTATCTTACCTCCAACTACCGGAACACAACAATGCAAACATTATTGTTATGGCGGAAGACTTAGGTAAGATGGTGGTAGCTAGCCAGGCGGACTTAGAAAAGCCCTACCACCAACCAAACCGAGCAGAAAATTTCTGCCCCCACGGGAATCGAATTGGACCTCTAGATCTGAGGTAGGTGGTCTCAACCACTAGACCACAAAGGCGGTATCACAAATAAGCCACGAAAAATTTGTTAGCTAGGAGCGAAGCGATTAGCGTAGTTTGTCTAAGAACCGCCAGAATCGAAATAGTCTCGATATTTCGATGTTAAGAGTCTTTTGTTATAATTACCTGCAACAGAGATAAAAAATCCTATAAGGTATTTTTACTTTGCTTTGTTTTTTTCTTTGAGCTTTGTTCCGTGATCTATATTTTCGTGCATTCGTGATTCGTAATTCGGAACTATATTCATGATTATTCAAAGAGATGTTCCAGAAATGTATAAAGGTAGAAAAGTCTTCAATTGGCCAATGATTGCTTTGTTTGTTTGTCTTCTTCTTCTTCTTTTAATAATGGCAATGTTTAATAACTTTGATGTTGTTTGTGATGTTTAGTTGACTTTTAAGTCGCCCGTTATATTGCCATATTGAATAACGGTGAAATCTACGAATTTAAACTTTTGGACAAACAGACTGTACATGAAACCGAATTATTAATATTTTTCCGGGATTCAGGAGATTTTTCCTGATTTTTCTAGTGTACCTACATATACCTGGCCGGAGATAAATCATCTCCGGCCGTGACGGAGTTATTCGTGGTAGCGTAAATTGGTGATGGAGTACTTATATTCTTCCTCCATACGACATGATAGATGGCGAAAAATAAATTTATTTTTCTATAATTATGTTATATTGTGCAGTATACTGATGAATGTTTAAAGCAGTTACATAATAATAATAATAGCACTCACACCTATTATCTAGCCCAAAGTAAGCATCATTAAGAGTTGTGTTATGAATACCAGATAACGGATATTGATGATAATATGTATACATACTAAATGTTATAAACATCCATGGCTCGTGAACAAATGCTCGTATTTATCATACAAACATTTGCCCCTACCGGGATTCAAACCGGGACCCCTGACAGTATAGACCACTCGGCCAACCGGTCGTCAATACACTTGGAAAATTCATCCCGTGTAGAAGATACCATAGATTTTTTGGACCTTAATTTCCTTTCATATTTTTATACTACTAAATAATCAATTTTTACCTGGAAAATCAAGGGCTAACAAGATTAATTACGTTTCTAAGCGCCAAAACTCGTTTTAATTTCAATTACAGTTAAATTTAAGTCAGCTGGTAAACATTAGTCCTTTTGTATGTTAAAATGCCAAAGTTCAAATGTTGTATCGAAGCTTTGTCATTCTATCGTGTAAACATGTCTTTGGTTTATTGTCATGTTTTTGTATTCTTACTCTCTTGTATTTTATAAGTTTTTCGTCTTAATAAACAATGAGAACTTCACCAAGAGACTTTACGAAGCGGAAAGAAACCACGATCAAATTAGTTGGAGATACATAAATTTGTTGGGAAAATCATTCGACAAAAATGGTATTGGGAATGAAACGCCCGTAAAGAATAAAAGAATAACAGAATGTCATAGTAAAAAAATAACATTTCAAAATCTTATAAAAAACATAAATTATAGGTTGCCAGCTTAGCATAGTCAACAAATGGTACTACTACTTAATTTGGGACAAAAACAACATTTATTTATCATTATAGACATAAAAATCTTTGACTTAATAGTCAAAGTTTTCAATCCCAGGTTAAGAAAAATAACAATAGTAACAATAATAGATGGAACAAAAAAAATATGTACTTAAAACTCGTTGAATTTTATTTCATTGTACAAAGAGTTGCCTAACTTGGACAATCCTCTTTATGAATAATTACTAGGGTCGTCAGACTAAAGCACACATGTCAAAAAAGGCTAATTTTCATTTTGGAATTGAAAAAAACTGCTCAAACTTTTTGTAGTAAGTATTTTCATATTTTTTTTATTTTACAAATTGTCACAGTACTTACGAATGGCCATATAACCAAAGTACATTATTTGTTAACTAACACTAAATAAATGATTTGTGGGACTTATATTAAAAGGTGTAACATATTTTTCGAAGGCTAAACAACATAATTATGATGACCTATGTCAAAAATTTCTTACTGAACTAATAACTTATTTGGACCTATGTTAAAAACACACTTATTGAAATAGATCAAAGTGTAAGAGACATGACCGTTTACCTAAATAAGATAAAGATAAAGAAAAAACTTCGAGAAAACACATTAAACCTCAACTTCTAGTTCAGGTCGAGGTCTAGCTCGGTATTTCGGTCATTTACTTGCGTTAAGATGTTTTTATGAAAGTTGTGAAATACTTTAGATTTAAGTGGAAATAAACCAAAATCTTTGCCTTAATCGCTATCACCTCCTTCCAAGTCATTTAAAGTAAATCAGTTATTACTGGAACTGCTGGTGGGTAGCCCGCATATAAGTATTTGTCCTGTGTTGGCAGGCCTGCACCCATGGTTTAACTACTTCAACTAGGTATATTTTTACCATATAAGTTGGTACTCTGTTTTGAGAAATTGGAATACACAGTTCATAGCTTTTTCATCTAATTACGGTTTGCAATTGCATCAAAATCTTTTCTGACATTTTCAAATCATCATCACCAGCGTACATACGTCCCATTGCTGGGCACAGGCCTATCTACATGGGAGAAACACAGGAGGAGTTTGGGCCATAGCACCACCATACTGGCCCAATGCGGTTTGGTGAGTTAAAGCGGTTGCAGGAACAACAGCTTAACGTTAATATCATAACAATGTCTTGAATCTTAAAAAATATTAGCTTCTTGTTTTTTCTTCACTTCACCTATTGAATGTAACATAATACCAAGTAATGATAAAAGAAGACATTTTATAATATTTGTTTCTGTTACTAAGAAATTACATAATTTTCATGTAAGATCTCGGCAGAGAAACAAAACTCGTTGTAAAATGATTTAACACAAACGTTGTCAACAATATGGAAGTCGAACCAGATTTATCAAAACAACCTGTGAAGCATAACAATTGAATAGAAAAAAAACAGACAAAGATCTAACTTATTCGCAGTATCGGCGGCAATGTGGTAACATTCTATCCTTCTGTTTTGTTTTCATTCTAGGTATTACCTCCAAAAATATTTCAGATACATAACGCTTTCTTTGTATTCCGAAATTTCGCCTTTTCCCGTTATTCCAAACCTTACAAAAATTACAGCCATATGGGTTTCAAATTAACTCGCATCATCGCCTTTGACAAGACCAAAAATAGCTAAGTAGGTCAGGCATCCCTTAAAATATATTTTAGCACACAGGTTCGTTTGAATGGTTTAAATAAATGGTTGCTAAATAACACTAGACTCAGAAATGAAGACATCCACAAGAAAGTGAAGTCACTGACATAGCTCATAGGATTAGCAAGTTGAACTGGCAGCGGGCAAGGCACATAGCACGCAGAATAGACGGCCGATGGGGCATTGAAGTTCTACCATTGCGACCACGTACCGGAAGGCGTAACGTAGGACGGCCTCCCACTAGATGGACAGACGATGAGATGACCCGCGGGGCAACACACTGACGTGTAATTGTCATATTTGCTTTCAATTATGACATTCATTGAAATGTGAATGTCATAATTGAATATGTGACGTCGTAATCTATACTTCTGTTCATACTATGTTAGGTGGACGCCCGCTGGTCAGGGTCTCGGAGAACCGTTGCATGCAGGCTGAGCAAAACCTAAAAGATAAAAATATTCCTAGATAAAGAATGGTACTCCTCAATGAACTACAGTCATGTTATAAAAACAGTACTAATATTCACATTTTTTAATTTTTTGATGCGTTTAAACGCCGTCTTTATTGTAACAATTACAAATAAAGAAGTTCGTATCCCACCTGGAGCATATAATGTTTTCATCATTTTCTTTCTTTATTTGTAATTGTTATAGTACTAATACTATTATGAATTTCAACCAGAAACAAAGGGACAGTCTATAATGCTAACGGTCACCCATCTATCTTTGACCTTGGATAATAAATCACTAAACATTGTAAAATAGTAAAAAATAAGCAAATCAAATCAAATCAAATCAAATTTATTGCATGTCACATTACAAACAAAAGCAAAAATAACAACTGATTTCAAAACACTAAAAAGGCAAAAATAACTTTATTTATGTATAAGTTGTGGAGCTCGGTGGCGTATTGGTTTGAGCGAAATGGTTTCGCATACGAAAACAAAGCAACTTTCGCCATGGTCGACCCTGGGATGGGCCGCCAAAACTAATCTCGAGCTCTTCCGTGCTTCGGAAGGCATGTTAAGCCGTTGGTCCCGGTTGTTACTACAACCGATTTAACCCACCAACCCGCATCGGGCCAGCGTGGTGGTGTTATGGCCCAAACTCCTCATGTGTTTCTTCCATGTAGGAAGGCCTGTGCCCAGCAGTGGGACGTATATAGGCTGGTGATGATGAAGTAGGTATTACTGATCAAATATTTAAGGCATTTGTAGAGTTGGTGCTAAGCTGTTTCCAGAAACAATAAAAGTGAAACGCAGACTTCAAAATAAATAAACCAATTTATTAGATAAGTAGTACCTATAAGTAGTATAAATTAAGCTATTTTTAGTAATTAAAATAGAATAAAACTAGAAAAATTTCACGTCCTGAGGCAGGAATCGCGAAAGGTCGCGGGTTCGATTCCTGCCTCAGGACGTGAAATTTTTCTAGTTTTATTCTATTTTAATTACTAAGTAATTTTTCTAACATTTATAATAATGTTAAAATCAAAAATTAAGAATAAGCTATTTTTGCTTTTTAATGTTTTTAAAATCGGTTTTTTTATGGTAAGCAGTGCGTGAGTAGTGCTATGAGCGTATATAGGCTACGATGCCAGTCAGGTGCTCCGTACGATTGTTTGCAATGCTTATACCAATAAGTTAAAAACTCTACATCTCCACAATTTAAAAGAAATACTCGCACTCTTTCTCCTCATGTTCCTCCCATGAAGGAAGCGCCTGAGCCCAGCAGTGGGACATAAATAATGATGACTCGCAGTCTCAACCTCTCTCAGTATCCAATCAATTATTCCAGTCTGCAAGAAACACTAAATCTCAATATGTTATCATTAATAAAGCCTGGAAATGTTCATGAGGCTGTGTCGGTAAAACCCGACGGACCTTTGGGAAATTTAACCAGCCCTAAAATTTCAATCAAAATCGACGGTTATTTATGCCGGCACCTGCACGAAAACTTTGTTTAGGGTCTAGATTTATCATGCTAGATTATTTATAGAGTTTTAGATGAAATGGAAATAAAGGTAAGGCGACATTTAGACACTGACCATGCAGTTTGGTTGGTGCGGTAACAACCGGAATCAACGAAAGCTTAACGTGCCTTCCGAAGCACGGAGAAGCTCGAGATTATAAATTTTGATTGACCCATCCATGATTGACCATGTCGAAAGGTCCTTTGTTTTCGTAATCGAAACCAGAGAGCTCAAACCACTACGCCACCGAGTTCCTCGGGAAATAGAGGTCATAGGAGTATACAGGCTAGTGGCGTTGTATGAAACAACATAACATTAGCTGCATTATTTCATTGAAATGTCATTAAAATTATCGAATGAATATGATGTTTTTGATAGCTGCAAACTATTAGGGAGACCTGTATTACGGGTTTCTTTTGGAAACCTATCTCAGGCTCCAGTCTGTCAAACAATGGTTCATACACTCAAATCAATGTACCTACTTACACTATATTGAAAAATTGTAACTTATGTGAGAGAAAATAAATAAATATTCTATTCTATTCTATTGTATTCTATTAAACTATGAACTAATATAACCCATGTTTTAATTTATTGTCGTATTGCCGTCACCACTCTGTATATTTTAAGATAGGAACACGTCGTTCCTAGTCTACCAGGTTGTTCGATATGAAAAACTGCTAGAAACTAAAGGTCATATTGAGAAACTCCTCGTTTTTGAAGTCGGTTAAAATAGGTAAAAATATGCAGAACAGTGTACAATAGACCATTTTATTTTTGTTTGCTTTGTTGCGTGGTACAAAACAAGAATTTTTGTAGATAAAACTGCAACACAGTCAAAAATTCATTATGGTGCTTGTGTCACTTTTGTTAACGTTTGTCAAATATAAAAATATCATACAAACTATGGTCTTGTAAAACTTACCGTTTGCCTACTTGGACTTACATTAGTTTTCCAGGTAACAAAGAGTTTTTTTTTTAAACAGAACATGACAGGGTTATGATTTTGGAATTCGAGCGTAAATTGGCCATTCGTTTGCTATACACAGAGTTATAAGTCATTTTTGTAGTGTTCTGGCAATAAAAGTGTATTACTATCTAGTCGAAGAGTTTTAATTAAAACTATTTTCAGTATAAAGTAATAGTATAGCTATTTTGCATAAGGAGCGACGACACTTTGATGAGTTTACTTCTATGTCACTCGCCATATTGCCATGGTGAATAACGGTGAATGGACGAAAAATTTCAACTTTTGTACACACAAACACTGGATAAAAACGAATTATTAGTATTTTTCGCGGATTTAGGAGAATTTTCCTGATTTTTTGAGATACTGTACATAAACCCTGGCCGGATATGAAACATCTCTTTTAACTAAGAAGGGTAATTTCGAAATTCGTCCCGAATGGGGGTGTAACAATTTTGTTCGCCATTATAAGCTTTAACACCTGTTAAAGATGCAAGCTAAATGTTAAAGTTATTTAATTCTACAAACAATTGTTAGTTCTAAAGTTTGTCACTAGATGGCGTTGAACACTTATGAATCGCGCTAGTGTTTTTTACACCTTCTTTCTTTAGTAGTGTCAGTTATTAATTAAAGTTGTTACCAAACTTAGAGCAAAGTACTCTTAGAGGTTTAATTTTCAACCCTATTAGTATCCCCATACAGTCCAAGGTCAACCCCCCTTTACATTTGGTCCTCCTGTAAGCCGGATTAGTTAGGGAATTTCAGAGCAATTTTTGAGAACAGTGGTCCGTGGACCATAGCCCGTACTCGCAGTGGGTCGCTGCGGATAAAGTACCGGTATACTGCCAGTACTCTGGCATACTGTCAGAGGCAGTATCCTCACAGCGGCAGCCCAAGGAGAGCGGAGCCTGATGGTGACAGATGAGCTGAGGGACCATTCTGAGAGAGCAACATCTACCTATCCAGGATAGAAATACGAGGTGTATCTTCGTGTGAGTGAGTTCAAACATTTGAGTGAAGTGTCAAGCGTGAGTAGAACATTTATTTAAAACTTTGGCAGGCGAAATTGAACTTTGATGCAGTTATTTAATTATTAGACAAGTCAAGCAAAATTGGACTTTATTTTCATCAGTTAAAAAACTTAGAACATTGTGTTATTATTTAGGACTTGTAAATTTCACTGTTTGTCTATAATTTGCATGTGTTATTAGTTATAAGACTTAGAATAATTTGCATGTTAGGACTTAGAATAGTTTTATAAAAAACGAAGGAACGGGGAATCCATGCCCGATTTCCCTCCGAGTGCCAAACACTTGTAAAATTTTCAACAAAGTTAATGAACTTTGTATTAAATTTTATTGTTTAAAATTTTTATAATTAATTTAATTTGATAAAATGGAAGGTCTTATCAATGTTCAATTAGATTTATTTAATTCAGTTAAAAAGGGTTTAGCTAATTTCAAAAAAAGTCCTAAAGATAGAATAACAAAAGAATATGTCGAAGCCAGGTTAGAAAATTTAGAGAGTGATTGGATATTATTTAAGTCAAACAATACGAAGCTATATGAGATTTCTAAGCAAGGAGATTTATTAAATTCTAGTTATGTAACAAAGGAAGTTTATGATAATACAGAGGAAAATTATTTAGTGTATAAGTCTTTATTAAAAGTGTGTTTAAATCAATTTTTATCAAACAAAAGTGAGTCGCAATCTAAAAAAGATAGTGATAAGTCGAGTTCATTATTGCGACTCCCCAAAATTACAATACCTACTTTTTCAGGTAATTATTCTGAATGGACCACATTTCGTGATCTGTTCCTTTCATTAGTTCATAAAAATGATACTTTGGAAAATGTACAAAAGTTACATTATTTAAAATCTCACCTAACTGGTGAGGCAGAACAATTAATAAGATACACGCCGATTACAGACGCTAATTACAGTCAATGTTGGTCTCTTTTAGAAAAACGATACAATAATAAAAAATACTTAGCGAATTGCATTTTAAAGCGTTTATTCGGGCAAAGACGTATGAACGTTGAATCTTCGTCGGGATTAAAAGAGCTACTAGATACCACCATGGACTGCTTAAATGGTTTAAAAAATATCGAAATCGACGTGAGCACATGGGACATTATTATTATTCACATTGTAACTTTTAAATTAGATCCGGAAACACGTAAGCAGTGGGAACTACAAATATCTAGTAATGATTCGAATGAATTGCCATCTTTAGACCAATTTAAGTCCTTTATGGAAAGTCGTTTTCGCGCTTTAGAATTTGTTGACACTAAAAAGCCTCAGCAACAGTACACTAGTGGCTCTCATGCTAAACCGAAAGTTCTGATGTCTACTAATGTCTCAGGTATGCTTTGTGAGTTTTGTTCAGAGGGTCACAAATTATGTTTTTGTAAAAAGTTCACGAAACTAAGCTATTCTCAGAGACGTGATTTTGTGGTGAAAAATTCTATGTGCTTTAATTGTTTAGGTGGTAATCACACAGTATACGACTGTAAGAAACCAACCTCATGCCGGGTTTGTAGAAGACGTCATCATTCCCTCTTACACCCAGAAAATGTCGAATCTTCCCCTACATTAAAATCTCAAGACGCTGTTGAGAGTATTAGTTCGGCCACTAGTTCTCCTCCAATAGTTTCATGTCTGTCCACTCGTCAAGTCCCTAGGTATGATCAAGTTTTACTACCTACAGCCCTCGTAAATATCGAAACACAGTCTAGTGGAAATCATGTTGTAAGGGCACTATTAGATCAGGGCTCCCAAGCTTGTTTCATAACAGAGGCGGCAGTGCAGCTCTTGCGACTAAAGAAAAATTCGGTCAGAGGAACAATTACAGGATTAGGAGGAAGCAAACCGCTAACATCAAAATATGTAGTGACAGTTCAACTTCAATCGCGAATCGACAAGGAGTTTAAAATACAATTTGAGGCCTATGTGTTAAAAAATATAACTTCATACTTACCAGAACGGAAAGTACAATCAATAGATTGGGTAGAATTAGAAACGTTGTGCCTAGCAGATCCTGAGTTCAATACTCCGAACAGAGTTGATATTTTATTAGGTGCTAATATTTTTAGTCAAATTTTAAAAGATGGTGTGAAAAAGAATTTAAACAGCAATCTTATTGCTCAAAACACAGCTTTAGGGTGGATTCTGTCCGGCACAGTACACGATGGTAAGTCATATGAAGATAGATCACGAATAAAAGTTATGCATGCACAAATTAATGAGGACAACATTTTAAAACAATTCTGGGAAATAGAAGAACAACAATACAGTACAAAAACTTTATTTACAGAAGAAGAACAGAAATGTGAGGACAATTTTATTAGTACAACTAAAAGAACATCTGAAGGTCGCTACGTTGTGAAGCTGCCATTCCGTGATGCGGAGCTGGGTTGCTTAAGTGGTGACTCACAGCGAATAGCTGTAACAAAATTTAAATCATTAGAAAAAAGGTTATCAAAGAACTTAGAACTAAAAAGAAATTATACAGAAGTTATAAATGAATACTTAAAGTTAGGACACATGCGGTTAGTAGATAATAGCCATGCAAAAATTAATGAAGCTGTATACTTACCTTACTCAGATAAAACTACCACTATAGTGCAAGTTGTTGTTAATGTTTTTAGTAAGAATAGCTATGGAGTATTGCATAATGATACACTTATGATTGATCCAAAGTTACACTCAGACTTACGTCATTTGGTATTAAGATGGAGAGTACATCCTATTGTATTGGTTGCCGATATTATTAAGTATCGACAAGTTCGAATAGCTGAAGAGGACACAATAGTCCAGCGTATAGTTTGGCGTGATGATTCTGAAAAAGAATTGAATGATTATGAATTACAAACTGTAACTTTTGGCACAGCATCTGCTCCATATTTGGCGGTTAGGGCAATAAATCAAGTGCGTGTTAATGAAGGAAAGGATTTTCCGTTAGTTTCATCACGAGTAGTTCATTCTTTCTACATCGACGATTTGATGAACGGAGTTTCTGGCGTCAATAAAGGTATAGAAGTATACAAACAAATGACAGGATTACTATTAAGAGGTTTCAGATTGCAAAAATGGAACAGTAATAATGAAGAACTACTCTCAGAGATACGCAAACATGAAAATGAAAATAACATGCAAGGACAAATACAGGTCATAAATATTAAGGACAATGAGTTAGCTATAAAAACAGAAAGTACAACTAAAATATTAGGTATTACCTGGGATCGCAGCGAAGATCATTTTCAGTATTCGGTGAACCTTCCAACGGCGACGCCTGGACCTGAAACAAAAAGAACGATAATATCAATTATAGCAAGGTTGTATGATCCATTGGGATGGATCGCGCCTAGTATTATATTAGCAAAAATGTTCATTCAAAAGTTGTGGCTATCAGGCCTAACTTGGGATGAACCAATATCAGCTGATTTAAATAAAGAATGGTATACTTACCGTAATGAGTTGACAAAACTTACTGCGGTTCGAGTTCCCCGATGGTTAGGTAGTTCTAGTACAAATAACAATTACGAATTGCATAGCTTTTGCGATGCCTCTAAATTGGCTTATGCAGCAGTCGTTTATATAAAGGTCATAGATAGCACTGGTAATATGCGAGTTTTTCTGTTAAAAGCCAAAACCAGAGCTCCAATTAAACAGGTCAGCATTCCTCGCCTCGAGCTGTATGGTGCTGTGCTTCTGGCCCTACTTCTTACTGAGGTAGCCGAAGTATTAAGCATCCTCAAAGAGAACATCAAGGCGTGGACAGATTTAACAGTGGTGCTTGCGTCGTTGAATAGACATCGCAGTAGGTGGAAGACTTTTGTAGCCAATAGGGTCTCGGAGATCTTAACTTCGTTAGAAACTTCGCAATGGTTACACGTGCCATCAAAACAAAATCCAGACAGTTGCGCGTCACGAGGTGTCCTACCGAATACACTTGCTGACAACCAGCTGTGGTTTTCTGGACCACCATTTCTTAAATAACAGATCATACCATATCATAAACCTAAAGATTTAAAAATTCATTTAAAAGAAGCTGTTAAATCACATGTCAATGCTAGTACGGAAGACAATATAGATATATTTAATAGATTTTTTCATTACAAAAACTGATAAGAGTTATAGCTTACTGTCACAGGTTCCTCAAAACAGACAAAATTGATACTATTTACATAACTAAAACAGAAACAGATAAAGCACTAATTTATTGCATTAAAAACTTTAATAGGAAGAATATAACAGGAATATTTACAGTTACAAAATCAAGTTTATTTACAATCTAAAACTAGTACACTAAAATCATTATGTCCATATTTAGTTAGGTTCTGGAATAATGAGAGTTAGCGGTAGAGTACAAAAATCACAATTATTTGAAGAGACCAAACATCCTATTATACTTCCTCATAATTCTCATTTCGTAAATCATATTGTATCAAGTGCATAAAGGTAGTGATAATGTTACCCGTGTGGTCACCATTCAAATGAAATTTAAGCCAGTAAAAAGACCAACGTCAAAAATATGTATTTTACCTGTAAATATTGATAGTTAGACTATAATTTAGAATTTTGTAAATTCAGTTCACCAAGATCTTGTTAACGCCACGGTGGGCGGTTATATAGTTTTATAAAAGGCCATTTCGCCACTAAATGCCCTTGGTGGGCGGAATGTTAAAGATGCAAGCTAAATGTTAAAGTTATTTAATTCTACAAACAATTGTTAGTTCTAAAGTTTGTCACTAGATGGCGTTGAACACTTATGAATCGCGCTAGTGTTTTTTACACCTTCTTTCTTTAGTAGTGTCAGTTATTAATTAAAGTTGTTACCAAACTTAGAGCAAAGTACTCTTAGAGGTTTAATTTTCAACCCTATTAGTATCCCCATACAGTCCAAGGTCAACCCCCCTTTACAACACCTAAAGCTTATAATGGCGGACAAAAATCGTTACCCTTTGTTGCAGTGGATTAATATTCTCTGATATTGCATGACTTGCATGAGTTACTTTCTTATTAAACACATTTCCCACGGGAACTTACTCAAGGATGGTACTTTACTGACATTTTAGCGTTTCAGCGAACTAGATTATTTTTATAAGGTCACCCTACTAATAATTCTATTAGTGGCGTTTTACGACGAGAGTATTTTTAGTCACAAAATATTGGAAAACAATCTCAGTAAAGACTTGTTGAAACCGTTACATCCACGGATGTGTCTGAATTATTTAGTGTGTTATATTTGATGGTCAAGTAGCTCAACAAGCTTATTAATCGTTTCCCTCATATTTGAATATGGATGGTGAATAGTTATTATCATATTAAATCAATCAATAAGTAACTTAGTAAGTTCGCCGTAGCTATGTTCGGAGTAAGTGGACAAGTCGGTTAATTAACATGATCATCATTTCAGCCGAGAGACGCCCACTGCTGGGCATAAGCCTCCCCCAGGGATCACCAAACCGATTGGTCCTGCGCTGCCCCCCCAGCGGCCGTCAGCCCTCCTTGCAATGTGGCCTGCCCACTGCCACTTGAGGTTCGCAATTCTTCGGGCTATGTTAACATGATACTTTGTCTTAATTTTTACAGGGTAGGCAACGCGTGAGTAGTGCTCAAGGTACTATTAGCGGTTATAGCTATGATAACCACTTACCATCAGGCGGGTATACTGCAAACACTGCATAACCATTTATTTTGTCTGAAAATCTTTTACAGCTATTACGACGGTGGCTGATGTAGGATTATGTGAGGCTTTCTGGATAGACAGGTAACGTAACACACAATACTTACTAGAAACACAGTTTTCCGTCAAATCGTCAACGAACTAGACGCGGGGAAGACAAAGTAGGCATCCGTGATTGCACTAATGAAGGCTGGTGAACGCGCCCAGTCAACAAGGAGGAAAAAAATACCCTCGGAGAGCATCGGATATTTTCTTATGACGAGGGGACGGTTAACTAATGGTAGGCGCAGGAGGCCGCCCAAGCACCCCACGACCACGCCCAACTAAATTCGGGCAACTCACGGAAGTATTGGTTTCAACAAGGCTTATACGGAGCGCTAAAATGCGGTATAAGTGTAGCTTTGTTATCTCTTTTATCCTGATATGGTGGTATTTAAAATTACTTGATTTCTTAATGTCATTCAGCTGCGAATCTTGCAATGAAAAATGTGAAAGCGTATATTAACAACTCTTATTTATACAAATCACTTTATCTACGCAAATGGTTCTCCGAGAGTATTTGCTATTGTTTTTTTATCATGATCGATCTTCAACTCCTCGTACTTATGAAGTAGTAACTGAGGTTTTTTGGGTAGCTAAGAGATGTACAGTAGACGGCACATCAAGGGTAACAGTTTGCCTTGAGACGGCTTTCGTTGCACTTACTGTAACACTTGATGTGCTATTATCTGTACATATAACAAAAGTTTTTTAATCTGTCAAGCGGCGTTATCCCTCCGGAGCAATATAATTTCTATTGATTCTTGTTTGTCATTACTTCTCACAATATCTTTTAAGAAAAAACTTCCGCAGTCACTTTGTGATATTTTTAATTTTGATTTTAACACTAATGTTTGAAAAATTATTTACTAATAAAAATCTATCTAAACTAGAAAAATTAAACGTCCTGAGGCGGGGATCGAACCAGCGACCTTTCACAATCCGGGCGACTGCTCTAACCATCTGAGCTACCCAGGACTTGAGATATCCCTGTGAAATTCTTCTAGTCTATCTGTATTTGCGTTATGAGCTAACGTCCACCCTACAATGTCGAAATGTTCTATTTCAACATCCGAAACGAGTATTTTTACAAATACCTACGATTCGGTGAAGTTGGGGCATTGCTTTCAAATATTCTTTAATTTTGATTTTAACATTATTTTAAATGTTTGAAAAGTTATTTACTAATAAATCACCTAATAATCACCTTGTGATGGTTGAAGGTTTAATATTTCAATTAAGTATACATTTTCATTAAGCTGTTATGCTGAAATTGTTACTCTGTGAATTTGTAACTTTGTGCTCTCTATTCATCATGACGTGCTCTACCCACCAACCCGCATTGGGCCAACGTGGTGGGGTTATGGCCCAAATTCCTCATGTGATGTGTTTCTCGCATGTAAGAAAGCCTGTGCCCAGCAGTGGGCCGTGTATAGGCCGGTGATGATGATGATGATTGATTCATTAAATGTAGCGTACACAATTTTGATGTCAATCTAGCCTAAATTCACTAACCATGTCAGGTACTTATTTTTTAACTTACTTTAAAATGAAGTGGGTTCTGTTTTTGTGCATATTTAACGAGATATTTCCGTTAAATCTAAGCCGATAATACGCATACATACATGCAAGAGAGGAATGAGTATTATCACTCATTCCTCTCTTGCTTGAAAGGGTATTAAGTTTACTATCGGATAGGTCCCATTAATTCTTAGTGGTTATCTGATGAACGTCATCAGATAAAAAGAAAAACTAGCAACAGTGAAGCGTTCGCAAAAAAACAATACATAATTATGTTTCTACCAGAAACTGACAGACGGACGAATCGATAGTGCTGAAGTCACCCATCTAGGTCTGACCTTTAAAATTTCTCACTTTATATAAACCAAAACCTAATCTATAACGCGATTAAGATATCATGATTCTTGTGATGGTACATAATGTTTATTTCATGATAAATTCAAAACCTAGGAGTAACATTGTATTGACATTAATATAATTACATTATAATGTTTACTATAATAACTATAATTTTCTGACGTCACTAATATCAGTTGCAATGCAAGTTTTAAATAATTTATTTCTGACATTCTGGATATTTTTGTCGCCATAATTATCAGTTGCATGTCTCAAATGACCCCGGAAAAATAGTATCGAATGCTATCGATTCCAATGATTGAGAATGGTTTCGTTCTCTCTGTATAGAACTCTAATCATTAGCCGCTGTTCATATAGGTAGCAGCTGAAATAACAAAAACGATCAATATTACGAAAATAAGCTGCTGCTTCTAATGTAAACTATTGGATAAATGTACAAATGACAGCACATCAAGTGTAACAGTTGTTCTACGAGAGCCGCCTCTATTACCAACGCAGTAAGGGCGGGGTCAGGATCAGACTGAAGAAATAAAATGTTTATACAGAGATTGTATACTACGTTAACTAATGAGATTCATACTTTATCGAATAGTATGCCAGAAGTGAGCTTAAAATAAAAAGGGTTACGTTATTTACATTTTCTTTATTATTATTGTATTTATTTTTAACCCTCGACGAAAAAGACAAGAGGGCATAAGTTTAACGCGTCTTTCTGTGTATCTGTCTGTGGCATCGTAGCGCCTAAGCGAATAGACCGATGTTGATTCAGTTTTTCGCTATAATTTATAAAGATCTATTTAGGCGTTTGATGACTATCAGCTTACTACTTGACAGAAGGGTCTTACATGGTCTTACTAACTTTCACATATCTGATTGATTTGAAATTTGGTTTAATGTTACTTTGTCGCTTTTTCCAAGACATTTTAACCTTGAGTTGATCCTGTAACATGTAAAGGTCCGCGGAATGCTCAATTCCTCAGAAACTTACAGGCTCATAAGAATAGTCTTAGTTAGATTTTGTTAGATAGAAGATTAATAAGGCCGAGGGTTACTTACTTAACATTTTCAGTGTTATTCGTATATTATCGAATTTCATGCAAATTTTTGCTGTGTCCATATAAGTCCATTATATTCTATGTCAAATGTTTTCGCATCGTATGTGTTGCTGTATACATGTTTGGATGTCACTCACACAAAAACATTAAAAATAACTTAGCACCAACTCCAAAAAATATGTTTCTAGGGGATGAGTACCTACTTAAATTTAATTATTTTAACCTTTTCAGTTTTTTGAAGTCGGTTTTAATTTTTGTTTTAATTTTTTTTTTTTTTGTAATAACTTTCTAAGATCGAAGCTAGATGGGTGACCGTCAAATTATATTGTTTCCTAGTATCATACCGTTTTACTAAAAAGTCATAGGAAAGCAAAAATCTGCCAATTTCGCATACGTAGATGACTTAATAATTTCAGTTTTTTTTTTATAAAAACCAAACTACCAAATAGATTTTGAAAAAATTTTTATGGGATTTTTAAAAAATTTTTGACATACAAAGAAAAAAAAACATACCGGCCGAAATGAGAACCTTCTCGTTTTTGAAGTCGGTTAAAAAATATGTCCAAGGCGAGAACCGAATCAGTGTTTTTTTAATATACATATTTTTCTAAATATTTTATTGTTATTTTAAAATATAATTTGTCAAAAGACACCGAATTAAAACGTTTTAGAAGTTTTTTCAGCAATGCTTCCTTTTTCATAAAGGTAGGTAGTTCATATATACAATAAAAAAAAATACCTTCATCTAAGCTCTGTCTGTGACTTTGGTTCTCTTACCGATTCTTCACAAGTAACATGTGATATTATACCCATTTATAAGTATTTTCGTACCACTTGCTCAAAAAAGTGACATTCTATGCCACAAAAAGCGAACATAACGATAGTCATTTTTAATCTGTTCAAAACAGGGAAAGAAATTTGTATTGAATTTCATTCATCCTCTAGGGGGAGAATGTGATTTAAATTTGGAATACTTACCGAAATTTTTACTGCACTACATCTATGTTTACACCATTGAGTTTGTATATAAAGCATTATACATCTTTTTGAAAAGGAATACCTACGCATTTATTGTGCAGTTATGATTATTAAATAAAATTACGAAAACCGACGAGGCCGTATTTGGCCGGCCGATACGGCCGATAATTGGACCAATGTTTCGAATGTTAACTTTTACTTTTAATTGTCATTATTTTTAATAAATGCTTATCTCATATTATTATTGTGTTAATTTTTTCGCAAATGGTACGAAAAGTAGAGTATTTTTCTCGGTGATAAAGCTGTCTTAGTCTAAGGTGAACTTAAATCCCTCGCTACACTCAGGACTCGTCTTAAATCCCTCGCTTCGCTCGTGATTTAAGTTTTTAACACCCTCGCTACGCTCGGGAGTAAACCTCGAGTCCTTCGTTACGCTCGCGATTTAAATCGTCACCAGCGACAGAAGACACTGCTTTATCCCCTTGGTTAATAATCTACGATTAATGGTCATATCCACAGTTTGACAATCTTTAACAGTCCCTTTTACCATAAACGGAAAAGTCAGTATGGAAATCTTCAGCAACTTTTCCATTTATGGTAATGAGATACCTAGATTGGTTCTGTTACTTGTAATAGAAATTTACTCTTCGTAACTTAAATTAAACGTTTTTATTCCCCTTGGACTGAATGTAATTCAAAACAGTCTAGAGTTCCTTTAAGTAGTTTGTTTACAAACTAGTTAACGGAATTCTAGATCTCTTTAGATAGCTTCTGTATTACTCAGAACCTTATTTTGAAGTCATTTTAGTAATCTAGCCTCATATCGAATTATGGTGGATTTAACATGACAAAGTAGTTAGTATTTATACATAAAGAAGAATCACAGATATATTTTTATTTAATATATTTATTTATCTTTACAATATGCCATAATTTAATCTTCATATTATAAGTGTTTATTTGTTACCAACACCGATTTGGATGAAAAGACATGGCCAAGATTGCGTAGAAACTTTGCCTAGGGTATTAATTTTCATTTGCACCAATGTTTACTATTATTTTATTTTCCTAAATACCTATAGATTAAAATAAAATAAAAATAAATCCCAAAGAACTTCGCAGACAGGCAGAGCAAACGAAACCCGTTTTATAAGAACGCACGATCACACAAACTAAAGCACATATTATACTTTGCAATTCAAAATTCAAAGGGCAATAATGAAAAAGCCAAAATCTGGTTAAAATCTTAGACAAACATACAAAATAATACTTTTATTATTTTTCATCCCATCCAGTCAAAAAGCGCCAATAGATTTGCACAATTAAGTGCGAGCAAAAGACGTTTGTAGCGGGCAGTAATGAGTTATAAAGGAACATAATCGAGTTTGAATTGAAAACAAAAAATGTTCCGTAACCAAAGAGGTCCAATAAATATAATTATTGTATGAAAAAATATCACGTCGCCACGCGCCTTCGGTATTTAAAAAAAGAAAAGCCGGAAACTACGTTGTTTTCTGTGTGTTGTTCACGGATAAAATGTCATTTTAGTTTCTACTTACATGTCATGGTTCTAAATACTTATTGTTCTTCGTCACATTCTAATATTTACCTTAAATATTCTAGGAGTCGTATCTAACAGCTTAAACTGTATTTTCATTCAAATCGTATTCTAAGTTAGGAACGTCAAATTAATGTAAAAGTATAGCCGCAAGTTTGCACTAAGAACCATTAAAATATGTTAAAAAACTGCCAAGTTCTACAAGACTAATATTTACAACATAATTCATTATTAAACCCGTCAAGCATGAGAATCCAGACACAATTGATTTTTCCATTGTCATCGCCCCCGGTGGTATTTGGTGGTGGCTTGACAAAAATCATTATTAAAAAAAATAATTGTGTTCTTGTAAATACTGGAAAGTTACCTAGGCAGAAATTAACCATGTCCTTTTGTACAAAGATACTTTGAGATCCTAGGAAAGATATAGGATACTTTTTGGAGCCATAGCCGACATCCACGCTGGCAACGTCGCTTATGGTTGCCAATGATACAGGCTGGTGCCGTCAATGCAACAGTAAATTGAGACATGGGCTATGTTAGTTTATACAGGACGTCCCACGGCCATGCCACACGGAGGGAAAGTATATTAAATATTGAACGTAGGATATTTTACTAAAAGAAGACATCGTTTTATTTTTAATAATAAGTAGAACTGCATTCACAGATTTTTTAAAAATCGCTTACCTCAACCGGGAATCGAACCCGCCAAATGTGATAGAAAAATTACTCGTATTTTATAATAGCGTTTGAAAGGGCTACTCATAAGCATTATTTTTTCCTAAATGACCTAGCATATTAAATGAAACTAAGATCATAATTTTTTTCATTTTATTTATAATTTTGTTCAGGGAAATTTCCTCTGACTTGGCCATGCTTCCAACAATTAACATTATCATTTCAAAGACCTACCCACTTGAGATACGAGTTTTCCGTGGTGTAAGTACATGATAATAATAAAGCGATACATGAAGTGTAGTAGGTACTTGTATGCATTTCTTCATGAGCTCACAATTACCATGCAACTGGCTGATATTAGTAAAAATAAATAATTCGAAAATGGAACACGTAAAATTTCAAGCGTCTGTTCTTTTGTTTATTGTGAGTTTCATTTTCGTTTATTAGCAATTTTTGTGTTAATTTACTTACCATGGCGTACCAAAATAATTTAGATTTAATAGAAGCATACTTTTTAAATCACAAAGACATTTCATTAGCTTTGCGGTGGTACCGCGAAAGATATCCCGATAGACGCACACCATCTCGATATGTGTTGAAAAGAATGGTGGATAATTTAACAAATTTAGGACGTTTTGATCATCGCTTACAGCAACCACAGCAGCAGATAATAAACGTCAGCGATGATAAACTCAACATTCTGATTTACTTTGAAGCGTACCCGAAGAGTTCAGTGAGGGAAGGTGAAGAAGAAATTGGACTTTCAAAGAGTAGAATACATCGCGCTCTGAAAAAAAAACAAGTTTAAAAGTTATGTTGAAGGGCGATTAGTGCAAAAATTACGGCCGGGAGATGCTGAAAGACGATTTAATTTCTGCCAACATATCGAGAGACTCATCCTTGAGGATCAAAATTTTTTGAACACCATTATTTGGTCAGACGAGTCAAACTTTAGTAACAACGGTATGTACAACCGGCGTAATAATCGCATTTGGTCCAGACAGAATCCCTTACGAATCCGCGAGACTAATGATCAAGTGCGTTTTTCTTTCAACTGTTGGTGTGGGATTGTAAGTAACCGGGTTCTCTTAATACATTTTTACGAAGGAACTCTGAACACGGAAAGATATCTAGAAATACTTGAGATTTTAAGAAATGAGATTAATAATCTTCCTGGTGCAGATCGAAGAAATCTCATATTCCAGCAAGATGGGGCTCCGGCTCATAACAGTAGGAGAACAGCCGAGTTTCTTAATGAATATTTTCCTTCCTGGATCGGCACTTTTGGACAAATTAGATGGCCACCGAGATCCCCAGATCTAACCGCACTTGATTTTTTTTTATGGGGTTATGTAAAAGATTTAGTTTACAGGAACCGGTACAACAGTGTGCAGGAGTTACAAAATGAACTTAGACGTATTATTTCAAACATCCACCATGCAAAAATAAGTAAATCGACAGGGAGAGAAATTATCAAAAGAGTGAGAATTTGTATACAACAGAACGGATCACATTTTGAGCATTTGATAAATTAATTTTTTTTTTAAATAAAATGAAAAATTATGTAATTTTTCTATCAGATTTGGCGGGTTCGATTCCCGGTTGAGGTAAGCGATTTTTAAAAAATCTGTGAATGCAGTTCTACTTATTATTAAAAATAAAACGATGTCTTCTTTTAGTAAAATATCCTACGTTCAATATTTAATATACTTTCCCTCCGTGTGGCATGGCCGTGGGACGCCCTGTATAAATGGTTTGCCACTTTCAAAAACATCTTATTCATTTGATAATTTCGTGACATTTGTATGAAATAATATAACATTGGCTGCATTATTTTATAGAAATGTTTTGAAATTATACCATCAATAAACTTTATAATAGAGGGTTTTTATTAATAATATATGTTTTCTAGAACATGTAGTATTTTTTATAACTTTCATTGTAATGTGTGTAGGTAGGTACGTGTATAAAATATAAAAAAGATAAATAGAAATAAATGCACCAGAATACTAATCATCGGTTTCAAACGACAGCTCTGTGTGAATTAAGTCACATCATACTCAAACTTACATGCTCACTTACACTCACTCACATCCATCAACACCTCATACTCACTCACTATACTTACACAATACTTACAAACGAACAAATGATTTATTTTAGTTTTTTCTTATCTATATCTCGGCAAGTTACTTTGTTAATTCTAGTTGGTAACTTAATTGTGTTTATTTATCATTGTTTCAACTTATTACTAAATAATTCAACTTATAATTAAGCTAGTTTTTATTATTTCTGCGGGAGGGGCCTAGTGACCTGTGGAACAGGTTTAAACAAACCCATTTCAGGCACCAGTCCTTCACAATTTTAGGTTATTATTTATTATAAGGTCTTCCTATTATAATTCTATTTTTTGTGAAGGAATAATAAAGAAATTATTATTATTAATATTATTAATTGAGTCATCCATAACACTGAGACCAAAAGGTAGTCTTTTCCAGAAAATATATTCGTGATCATAGGGATCATACACTTTTCCTTAACGTTATGTCGTTAACAGATAAGCTCTTTCAAAAATATCTTTGATCTATATAAAACGTCTGGTCCTGTCCTGGTAAGGATATTTCACCTAATCTCACGAAATGAAAAATCAAACGCACTCTACTCAGTCATTTTCTTCAGGAATGTACAAAGCAAGATATTTCTTAAAGTATCACACGTACATTAACAGAAAATATGCCAAATTTTAGTTAAAAAAATATCAATTTTGGATATATCTTCAGCTTCAGTCTACGTAGGAGATATACAAAAATAAATACTTAGAGGCCGAAGTATGGATCACTCAAAACTTGAATTTCTTAGATTAATAAGTTTTTGTCAAGATCACTGCTTAACAAATTCAATCTTACGGTTAGATAACATGCACAACAAAAATAATATGTATTTATTCTGGTGATATTTTTAAAAGCACTCATACGACCACCATTCGGCTTGAGTGATGCAAATAAATCGTTATAAATTTTAAACGGGACAGGCAAACAACTTCATAATTTCTTTTAATATATTTATTTGTGAACATAGGTACAATACAGTCAGTTCTTGTGTTGTATAGTACGACCGCTATATCCAACCCTAAGGGTATACAAATATTTTATTCAAAGAAACAGATAACTTAAAGAACTCATACATTCTACAATATATTAAAATGGTATTCAATTTCTTAATGGTATTTGATATTTTTTTTCATTTTTTTTCGAATGAGTACAGCATGGGGTTCTTCAAAAAAGGCGTGAATAGATTTTTACAGGGTCGGCAACGCGCAAGTGATACCCCTGGTGTTGCAAGCGTCCATAGGCTACGGTAACCGCTTACCATCAGGTGGGCCGTATGCTTGATTGCCACCTTAGTGGTATATATGAAAAAAAACGTAAAAATAAAAAGTATGACTATTATAATTATTCTGAGCTATACATAGCATTTTCATAATTCGTGCGGTATGAGTGATCCACTTTATTGACTATAACTTTTTTACCTCAGGTTTAACAATTTTTTCACTTTACCGTGACGAATTTAACAATTATTTGCAAAATTTTCTTCGATAATTGTAAAGATTGAAGATAGAATCACTCAATCCACATGCACACGCTACTACCTGATAGGGAAGAGCGTTAAGTTGCTCAGGGTCATCTGAATAGGTACCACAGCCTTTCCTATTTCAGCCGTGAAACAGTTCGCTGCATTTCGGATGGAAGCGAAAGGTAGCCAGTGTAATAAATGAGCATGAAAAGGCATTTCGTTTAGGCCTTAGTAGGATGACAACGCACCTGTCAATACTAAGTGATTTTTTTCTGGTTATCGCAGTTGTCTATAAGCGACGGAAACCATTTACCACCAGGTAGGCCGTCAGCTCGTTTGTCATATTGTTGTATAAAAAACACTTTAAATTATAGCGTGTGTAATGCTTTAAACAGGTGATAATGTCTTCAAAAGCATTAATTTCATAAGCTGAATTCCCCAGATTCAGCTTATGCCAATATTTATCTATATTTTAACCTTGCCTGAGCATGAGCTGCCTCACGAATGATTACTCTCATTCTGTGCGTTATCACTCAAAGATCCAACCTATTATTTATTCTGTGGTGCACGCAAAAAAAATTACCAGTATTGTCTATGTCTCAAAAGACGGTCCCTTTTCGCAGTCCTCTCAAATCCTGACACTTCATCGACAAAGACAAATTGAATGCTGCGTGCCGTATTTTTTTCCCTTTGTCCCGTTTTATTTATTGTTAACGTGTCTTTGATCGTATTTTTTTTACTAGCGGTATTTATGAGGAATGACGTACTATGTAAGGTTCACGTAATATGTACTAGGCTATAAGCTGGATAGTTGTATCGGTGGGATCGATGCCTCGGTTTCGAATACACAGTGTGTTGCAGATTTCCCTGATATAAGTGCTCTTTCAAGTTTAAAGAAATTTATTTCTCATCATTTATTCATTAAATCATTTACAATGAGATATGAAAAATATAAGTCCTCTGAGGCCTTTACAAAGTGTACAATTTTCTTACGTGTTTTCTAAGTTTATTTTTATAAAAAGGTATGCTATGTCTTTTATGTCACTTGGAAATGCTTTATACAACTGTGCTCCCTCGAACAATATCGTTCTCTTGCCATAATTAGTGCGCTGGTTGATATACTGGAGTTTGTTTGTATTCCGAAAGTGGTGAGTTTATATTTTCTTACTGAACGTTATATTCGGTTTAATATATCTCTCTAATGATGGTAAAAATCTTTTATGATGAGAAGCCCTTCTCCAGTAGGCCTGAGGGCTACATAGGTGGTAGGAAAGCGCGTACCCGTTTAGTCTGTGTAAACAAAAGCTGCGGGGAGCCCTCAACGACCGTCGAAATTATCTTTGTCAGTGATTTATAATGAATATATTTTTTAAGTTTGTGGATTCAGTCAACTTTTTATTTCTTTGCATACACCGGAGTTGAAATTACAGGGTTTATTGTGTTTTATTTTCAAATAGCTTTTATTTATTTTTTTAAATAAAACGGGCATGTATCCGCATCGAAAAGGATAGTCGCCGCATATACTTTTGGAGAGTGCCGCCCAAAGGGTAACAACATGCAAACAACTATATTTCTTTAAAGATTTCTTGTATCAGAGGACAAAAAATTTGTAAGAAATGTGAAACATTGAAAACTTTACTAGGTGGTAGATCCATATGTAGGGTCGCCTGGGTAGGTACCACCGCCTTGCTTATTTCAGCCGTGAAACAGTTCGCTGTGTTTCGGATTGTAGGGAAAGGTAGCCAGTGAAATTACTGGGTATGGACGGCATTTCATCTTAGGCCTCAGGATGACAGCGCACCTGCAATTTCAAGTGTTTTTCCTTGTTATTGCAGGTGCCTATATGCGGCGGTAACCGCTTACCACCAGGTGGGCCGTCAGCTTGTTTGTCATCTAGTTGTATAAAAAAACAACTTGGCGACTTTTGACAGCCTAAAAAAGTTAAATATGTAGGTATAATAAATAAGATAATGTTGTTTTGTGTTAATTATCTAAAATTTATGCCAAAGCTGATTGCTATATTTTCCTCTATATTTAAGGTTAATAATAGTCCACAACATAAAATTAATCATACTTACCCAAACTTTATCCAAAAAATTATTACATAAAAAAATAGTTTTGAAAGTGAGTCTTCTATTCCTGCATGGGGCAAGTATCTCCCGAAGTCGTCTATCCGCCATATTAGGCAACTTTCCCTTTTTCAATAGGTCAAATGAAACGGGATTTTCTCGAAAACAATAAAAAAAATATTAAAAAGATTGTGTACAATAATAAATTAAAGACTAATATTTCACTATAGACGCAGCATATTTTTGGTACCTTAGCATTTTTGGTACTAATTTGAAATTGTTATGAAAATTATGTGTTTATGATTGTTTTCTGGTACCAAATAAACTTTTTTCATTCATTCTTTCTTTCTTTCCTTTCATATTGTCAGTAGATACGTAGTTTTGAAGTAATAGAGATTTTTTATAAAGTAGGGCAACTATCCGGCTTTTACCCTATTTGAGGAAATAAAGTAAAAATGATTCTATTTTATTGAGGATAAACCACTAACTTATTGCGCAGCTGCTTACTCCTGCCATGACAGAAACACGTGAGAAGCTTTAGCGTTTTTTCCACTACTATAATATATAAAGCACGAGGCGTAATATGTTCTACGCAAGACCATGTTGTAGCTTGGGTATAGTGCCTATATTTGACGTGGCTTTGCAGCTAGAATACAAAATAAAATACATAAGAGTATAATAATAATAATAGAGTATAATAATAGAGATATGCTGCGATCTAAATTCCAGGAACTACATCGAAGCCGTGATCAAAACTGCCACACGGAAGCCCGGTGTTTTGAAGAAGGTGCGTCGACTTTTCCTGACCAATTATGCCTGCTTTACAAAACTCAGGTCCAGTCTTGCGTGGAATACTCCTCGCACTTGTGGGATGGCTGCACCAAGTACCTCCTCGATGCACGTCGTGTTGTCCGTATCATTGGCAATGTAGAGGTCACGAACAACCTTGAGCATCTGAAATTGCGTCGCTAAGCGCCTTTTATCGTACTTCCAGAACTTGGAATTCTCTGCCAGCACATGTGTTTCCTCCTTTCTATAACATTCTTCATCCTCCTTCAAGAGAGGCGTGAATAAGCACCTTTTGTGAAAAAGCACATCAGGTGGTGTAGGGTCAATTTTCGTGCTTTGTATGAAAAAAAAACTTATCGCATTCCATGCCACTTGACAAGAATTGAAAATAATGAATAGATCATAGTACTAATATATCATAGTAATTACTGTAATAATTAGTTACTGTACTAATACTGTACTGTACTAATACTTACTTATTACTGTACTAATTATTAATTAGTTTAATAATTAGTTTAATTAGTGTAATTACTGGGCATGGACGGCATTTCATCTTAGGCCCCAGGATGACAACGCACCTGCAATATCAAGTGATTTTTCCTTGTTATTGCAGGTGTCTATAGGCGGCGGTTACCGCTTTCCATCAGGTGGGCCGTCGGCTTGTTTGTCATCCAGTTGTATAAAAAAAATGTGTTAGCTTTAAGTATTATTTATTGTTACCTATTTGTAGTCAACGAACTTGCATTTTAGTAGATTTGTAAGAATGTATTTTGTTATTTATCTGGTCTTACATGAATGCTACTTAATAATTTTGCGATTGCAATAAATAATTGTTATTTTATAGAGAATTTATAGTAAATGCATATAGTCCTGTGGCTTTGAGCCATAACTGCTTAAAGTTCTGAACACGCTGCTGCGTATCTAGAACCAGACAAGATAAAAAAAAGAACTGGCTACGCGCTGTGTGTGTACCATTTGAGGCTACTTTTGACCCTTTCACAACTCGTAAACTATTTAATCTACATACACGTTTGGCACATTTATTAAAGCCCCTTGTGAATAAATTACAATTATTGATATATGTATATTATATCGTATGTTGTCAAATAGGTTTGACTGTCTGTACCTTCATGAATCATTGCTCTATGGTTCATGTGGTGACAAATAAACAAATTATTCAATATAATTTAATCAATAATTAATAATTTAAAGTTTTAATTCAATGTTTATTTTAATTGTAATTAAGTTTCCTTAACTATATTTTTATTTCATTTAATGTAATTGGAAATTATTTACCTAAATTTTATTTAAATTAAGTTTAGTTTTATTTAAATTGATTTAATTTAGTTTAATGTCTCACATAATGTTAAATCTATGACCATGATGTTGAAATAAATGAATTCTATTCTATTCTATTAACGTTCAAAAACCGGCATTTTGGTGACTGACTGTCTCAGTCATCAAAAACACTTCAACCAAATATAAGTATTAACTTAATAGTGTTATCCAGTACAAGCAAGAAGTACGCTAACTAGCAAATATAATATAGCCAGTACGTAAAAATATAGATATTTCTTTACTATGTGGTGACAAATAAACAAATTATTCAATATAATTTAATCAATAATTAATAATTTTAAGTTTTAATTCAATGTTTATTTTAATTGTAATTAAATTTCCTTAACTATATTTTTATTTCATTTAATGTAATTGAAAATTATTTACCTAAATTTTATTAAAATTAAGTTTAGTTTTATTTAAATTGATTTAATTTAGTTTAATGTCTCACATTATGTTAAATCTATGACCATGATGTTGAAATAAATGAATTCTATTCTATTAACGTTCAAAAACCGGAATTTTGGTGACTGACTGTCTCAGTCATCAAAAACCTAACCCTACTTCAACCAAATATAAGTATTAACTTAATAGTGTTATCCAGTACAAGCAATTAGTACGCTAACTAGCAAATATAATATAGCCAGTACGTAAAAATATAGATATTTCTTTACTATATTCTGTACATGACACCATCACATGTGTGTTGATAGGCGAAAACAATTGCAGTAATATTATTAACGAGATAATTATAAAAAAAAACTGTAGCGAAAGGTAGACTATTAGTTATTATGAGGCGAAATTAGCTTTGTTTACAGAATCGAAACCAAAGCTCTTAAGGCTCTACGAGTCTACGAGTATGCCAGCAACCTCCTCAAATCGATTACTCTCTAGTGAATAATAATCGTATCAATCAAATATCATAATAAAACAAAAAATCTAACTTTAATCAAACCTTTTTTCGTTAAATTAATGAATTATTCGCAGGTGGCTTGAAAAATCAGAAATATTAAAATTATTTGTTACAATCTTAATACGATTTTTGCGATAAACTTTCACGCTGTTCGATAGAATTGAGTTTTTCATACTAAACCTTTTTTTAATCATTGTTGTTACACATATTCTTATTAATTTTTAAACATTATGTTTGAAAAATTTATTAACTAATAAAAATCTAAAATAGAAAAATACAATATTTGACAGCAATGCCCAAACTTAACCGAATCGTAGGTATTTGTAAAAATACTCGTTTCGGGTGTTGAACTAGAACATTGCGACATTGTAGGGTAGATGTTAGTTTATAACGTAATTACAGATAGACTAGAAGAATTTCACGGGGTTCTTCCAAGTCCTGGGTAGCTCAGATGGTTAGAGCAGTCGCCCGGATTGTGAAAGGTCACGGGTTCGATCCCCGCCTCAGGACGTAAAATTTTTCTAGTTTAGATTTTCATTGTTACACAGTTTGTTCGGTATATAATAATTCTATTATTATATATGATATTATAAGTATGGCGGGTTAGAACCATATTCACGAGGACCAAGTCGCGGGTAAAAGCCTACATATTATATTTCTAGCCAAAAGCAAAAATAGGGAATCACTAACAGTTCAAATTAAGCTCACAGGTTATCAATTTTCGTAGTGAAGGTAGCCAGTGTAATTACTGGGCATGGACGGCATTTTATCTTAGGCCTCAGCAACTACCTACATAATAGGTGTGAGTGTATGAATGTTTATTTATTAACCGACTTCAAAAACGAGGAGGTTCGAAATTCGGCCGGTATGTTTTTTTTTTCTTTGTATGTACACCGATTACGCCGAGACTACTGATCCGATTCGCGTGATTTTTTTTTTGTTCGATGCGAAATAGCTGCCATTGGGTCCCGTAATTTTTTTTTAAAATTCAGTTGGGTAGTTTGGTTTTTATATTGAAAAAAAGACTGAAATTATTAAGTAATCTACGTATGCGAAATTGGCGGTTTTTTGCATTCTAATGAGTTTTTAGTGAAACGATACGATAGTAGGAAACAAAAAAAGTTGACGGGCACCTATCTAGCATCGACCTTAGAAAGTTATCACTATAAATAGTTAAAAAAAATTAAACAAAAATTAAAACTGATTTCAAAAAACTGAAAAGGTTAAAATAATTAAATTTAAGAAGGTACTCATCCCCTAGAAATATATTTTTTGGAGTTGGTGCTAAGTTGTTTCTTAAAACAATAGAAAGTGAAGCACCGACTCCAAAAATATGTTTCTAGGGGATGAGTACCTTACTTAAATTTAATTATTTTAACCTTTTCAGTTCTTTGAAGTCGGTTTTAATTTTTGTTTTGATTTTCTTTTATTTTATAACTAGAAAAATATGACACGTGTTTGTTTAAAGGCTTTACTTTTTAAAACTTTTCTTTATTCTCAACGGTTTAGTTCTTGGCCTTCATTCCCCATGATGGCAAGTGACGGTAAGGCTGAAGATGGAAGAGAGCTGCACCCGGACTCCTCTACCACAGAGGACCTGGCTGTCTTGTCTCCGTCTTCAGGAACCCAACAATGGTGTTAACCCTTATTATTGTTGTGGCGGCAAACTTAGATAAGATAGTGGTAGCTAGCCAGGCGGACTTAGAAATGTCCTACCACCATTCAAAATGCTAAAAATAGGCTACTCCCAAAGAATGTGCAAAGAACGCGCATTGCCTGCATTCTTACAATTTGTCAAGTACCTACATATTAGAGATAAGACACAATAGGTGATCTATTGTTGAGGAGACACACGCGAGCTGATACAAAAGGCAACGAGAGTCATGAACTGTTAGAAATGGGTGCTTTATTATTTTTTGTGACGACTGTCCAGAAAATGATTTTTTAAGAAAAGTTTCTTTTTGCTGCTATGAGACGGTGCCTGAAAAGGAATAATGGTGTGCTTGAAGCGACAAGGATAAAAAGAAAACGCTCTTTCAGGAAATTAAAGGTTTTATTTACCAAACGCTTCTATGGCCCGCGTTTCTTTCATGTTATTTGTAAATAATATATATTTTAGGATAAACAAAATATGTTGATTGACTGCGTCAAGAGCGGGGCAGAAAGGGAATCACTATTTAAAGAATAGCACTAAAATAATCACGGTGAGGAGCTCGGTGGCGTAGTGGTTTGAGCGCTCTGGTTTCGACCACGAAAACAAAGCAACTTTCGCCATGGTTGGTCCCGGGATGGGTCAATCAAATTTATAATCTCGAGCTCCTCCGTGCTTCGGAAAGCACGTTAAGCCGTTGTTACTGCAACCGTTTTAACTCACCAACCCGCATTGGGCCAGCGTGGTGGTGTTATGGCCCAATCTGCTCATGTGTTTCTCCCATGTAGGGAGGCCTGTGCCCAGCAGTGGGACGTATATAGGCTGATGATGATGATGACGATGACTTAAATAATAAATATGTACTTAGGCTTAGCACTAAACATTCTGGCAGCACCAAAATCAGAAGCGGCTAAAAATTATGCACTCTAGTTCAACTGACAGAGGAGTGATTTCTTTTCTGGAAATGCAAGGATACAATGGCGCTGGCATAACCGCATGGATAAAAACCCCAAATTAAATAAAGAAAAAAAATTGGCTGTGCGCATTTTTAAGAGGTATTTCACCTTATAAACAGGATATACGATATACATGTTACATATAATATGTATATCTCGAAAACAAAGGCAGATGGAACAAATATTTGGGATGCGGACCTGAGATCTCTGTTTTAGTTAATAGGGATACTGACCTCTCATCGTGTAAGGACGGGCAGGTGCTTTAAAACGACTCTTATTAGAACGGATCAAAGTTACGACGCAAGATTTGCAGGCGTGTGTAGTAAACATGTATTATATGTTGGCTACCAGCATAGCAAACCTTTTTCGGAGCTGGCAATCTAAATTCTAGTGAAATATGAAATTTTGATATAGTGTTCTTTTGATGCGTCATGTAAAAACAAAAGTAGTGTTGCTTACAGTTAAAATATACGGGTTATACAGGTTCAGGTGGTTTTCCTCATAACCTCGGTCCTCAACATATTTATGAAAATGACATTGCCGTTTTTTTCCAATATCGTTTATTCCAAATCATTAACAGTTTATATACAAAGTGCAGTAGACAAGCAGGATTTTATGAATGGAATTATTATTATTTTTAAATGAATTAGTTAAAAATTTGAGTTATTTAGAGCTAGTGGAATATGTAGCCGATTTCAATGTTTAAGTTTGTTGTAATTGTATTATATTTCACTGCATTTACTTATTATTGAATGTCTTTTAATATCCAATGATTTAAAAAAAAATCGGTTAATCCAATTTTAAATGAAATACAAAAACATAGAATGGTGATTCCAGTTTGCACAGAATTCATACAAAATGGCAGCATTTCACACTTAAATACCTAATATTTAACGTGATACAAATTCTTTTGGATATAGTAATCGATCAGTGCAAATCGCGACAAGCATCACGATAAACGAGTCGATTCGAATCGAATCGCAATAATTCGTCTTATAAACAATAAGCAGCTTAGGCGGAAACGCAACGTAAAGGTAAAAGGTCAATAAATATAACAGCGATATTTTTGTGTGCGTTTTTTATATAATAATAATAATAATAATAATATTCACACACTTACACCTATTATCTAGCCCAAAGTAAGCATCATTAAGAGCTTGTGTTATGGATACTAGATAACGGAGAAATAATGATAATAATATGTATATAAATATTAGAAATATACTAAATAAACATATAAACATCCATGACTCGTAAACAAATGCTCGTACTCATCATACAAACATTTGCTCCTACCGGGATTTGAACCCGGGACCTCTTGACCGAGTAGCCTGCATAGCAAGGGGTACAGACCGCTCGACCAGACGGTCGTGATGCATGATATTCGCGTTTGAAACATAGTGAGAATAGGTCCTAAGAGATGATGAGATGTTTTAGATGAGTAAATTTATTGAGGAGCTTGGTGGCGTAATGGTTTAAGTGCTCTGCTTTCGATACGAAAAAAATTTCGCCGTTTTCGATTTCGGGATGGGTCAACCAAAGTTTGTTATCTCGAGCTCCTCTTTGCTTCGGAAGGCACGTTTAGCCGTTGGTCCCGGTTGTTACTGCAACCGCTTAAACCCACAAACCCAAATTAGGCCAGCGTGGTGGTGTTATGGCCTAAGCTCCTCATGTGTTTCTCCCATGTAGGAAGGTCTGTGCCCAGCAGTGGGACGTATAAAGGCTGGAAATGATGATGATGATTAAATTTAATTCAGATTTACCTAAGCTTAGTCAAACGACAATAAAACAGGAGACTTAAAATACCGCCGTTATTGGAGCCGACTTCAACTACAAGGTACCGCCTTAATAGGAGCTTTTAATTTTACCTTAGTGGCATTCACCATTCGAGTTTTCAACGCCAGACTTGAATAGCACCTGCACCTTACAAACGATCTTAGCTTAAGGGGGTTTACGCCTCACGGCTTTTCATACAAGCTTTCAATTTTAAAAAATGGAAACGAACCAACCGATTCTAATGAGACTTTACATGTATAAGCAAGTCTGACTAGTTTAATTAGTTAAGTTAATTAAAGTAATAATGGGTCTAAAGGACAACTCACCAACTGTCAAACTCGGCAAATTTCACTATTTTTAGTTTTGGGTCAAAAATCTTACTTTTACCAAGTTAGTGTTTTAAATTAAATGATCTACTAATAATGTATGGAAGCTAACTAAATTTAATTGGCTAGAGCTCAACGAGGGTGACCCTCTCCCGCAAGAGGCACAGGAATATCCCAAGATATCTCAAGTTATCTCTGACCCTCGTAGAACTTGCTACGAAGAAGACTAACAAGTTCCCAGTATAGCAGCGAGGTAGAGAAAATGGATGGTTTTAGTGAGTATACCGGAATAGTAGAGTCTACCATAATCCGGCTGTGGTCCCCCATCCCAACTCGGTAGCCTTCCGAAAAAGAAAAACATGAAATGAAAATTTTCATCTTCCATATCATTCTGATACTCATCATGATACTCCATATCATTCTTATCATTTATCATTTTCATATCATTATCTTCTTCTTTTCTCGAAACATTCAGGTTTTAGAAAGCATAATATCTTTGTTTTTTCACCGTTTCTAACATTGACTATGGCTACCATTGAAACTGTCAAAATTTCAGTAATTTTTAAGTTTTTATTTCTTCTTTTCTTTTTCTAAACATATGGAGAGAAAAAGATATCCCGATTCCAAATTTAAATAATGTTTGTCTTCGGAATAAGGTCCCTTGACATTTTTAACACCGCTCTCGCTTATACACGTGCCAGTCTGAAAAAGAAATTGTCTCTAGATTATTAAGCCCATTAAGTTGCGAGCACTTAACAGCTTTGTGTTTAAATGTGTGTGAATCAGATAATGCTGCTAATAAGATAATCCCTCTCGGACCAACCTTCCGTCCTTGGGACATTGTTCACAAAATATGGCAATTTAATTACTTTTGCATTACAATTTAATCATGAAATCACAAATTTGTATTCTGTAAAGCGATTGCGATCTAAATTAGCTAGTCCAGTGTACCGCAAAATATGCGATAGAAATTTTAAATTAGCTTGAAATTATTACAACGTCGCGCCCCAACCAGTTCAAAGTGGGCCCGTAAATATATTTTTGAACGAAAACTGCTGCTAATAAGCTCCGAAAACGCATGTTATTGTTGTGAAATTTTAATTAACTCATTTAATTTCGTACAAAATTAACTTTTTGAGGCAAGCATCACAAACGTATCGAATTCAATTAATTTATATGTGGTGCTATGTGGTTCTGATTTATTGCGCGTATGTATAAATAATTTTTAATTTCAGAACTATACTGTCATTCTTTTAAACTGGTGACAACCCGCGGCTCTGCCGGCGTCGATGTCGGTTTTCGTTCCAAACAGTATCCTATGTCCTTCCTATGGTCTCAAACGCCATATCATATTCGTCTAAATCGATTCAGCGGTTTTCGCATATATAATATTAAGACATAGTTACATTTGCTTTTATAATATGAAGGATAATAGATTAGTAAATATTTAAATGTTAACTCAATGACTTTCAAAAGGCGTTAAAAAGTTTGACATATGAAATATTATTATGCTGCAACAGAACATATTTTTTGCGGTAGTTTTATTTATGAACAACTCAAACCTAACACACACACGCACACACAGACAACAATAGTAAGTACAAGTAGTTAATACATTTTTCTACTAATATACTTGTAATTGTAATCTGGCTTTTGTAATATTATAAAGCCATTGACTTATAAAGCTATCGAGCGCATATTTTTAAAACAAGTATAATAACTGTGACACAGCCATCTTTAACATATGCAGGTATTGCTGTGTACTATTGTAATGTAATGCATTTGTTATAAGTTGTAATTAAGTTGTTTGAATTTGAATTAAATAACTTAAGCGTACACTACACGTGTCTTTCATTAGAGGCAAAGTTCTCTCCAGCGTAAATCTGAGGATTTTTTCTTGCAAATATAGCTCTCGCTCGAACCCTTATTCACCCTTATCTTTGATTATGCCGATGCCAGCTATCTCGATGCCGCAGAGATTTAAACAAATTGGAATGTTTGCATAATCCTTGCATTCGATTCATTTCTGGGATAGTAAAATTCGAATACTTTGTCGTAACTCAATCGTAGGTTGAAAGACACTTCAGCTGGAAGTGGCTTTCAACCTACGATTTTGGGGATATTCGTCTTCTATTTGATATCTTTCTTATCACAGCCTATTCCAGCCAAGAGATACTCACTTTTATACAACTATATTAAAACTTAAATGGTAAAGTCAGTATCAGAATCATCTAAGCTTTCAGAGTGATGAACAATTTCTGATTTTTTTTTATATAACTAGATGACAGACGAGCTGACGGCCCACCTAGTAGGAAGCGGTAGTAAGACTATTAACGCCTGCAATAACAAGGAAAAATCACTTGATATTGCAGGTCGCAACACAGCGAACTGTTTCACGCCTGAAATAAGAAAGACGGCGGTATACCTACCCAGACCTTCCTCAACCACAGAGGAACTGGATACCTTACCTCTAAGTACCGAAACACAACAATGCTGTTAACATAATTGTTATGGCGTCAGACTAAGATAAACTGGTGGTAGTTAGCCAGGCGGACTTAGAAAAGCCTGACCACCAAACAAGCCGAGCTGAAAAATCCTGCCCTCACGGGAATCAAAGACCACAGTGGCACTAAAACACTTTTGCACTCCAATTTTTAATTAATGATGAATGTTTGGAAGTAGACTGATAGGAGCAGAGGGTTGAAGTTACCAAATAAACGAGGTAGTTTTACTTTTTACTTCCGAGCGGTAGCAAGGAAGTAAAAAGAAACAGACTTAGCGCTGTGTGTTTCATACACTCTGCTTAAAATGATCTAGTAGTAAGTTGAGTCTTTGTTCGTGATTATTCTACTTATGAATAAATACAATTTTGTTTTCTTAAGCTTGTTGGTAACTTTAAGAATAAAAAAAAAAACTTTTTCCCCTAGAGCGAAATAAGTAGGTTTGCTATTTTATCCTCGCTCTGGTACGCTTTAAGGACGGACTGATTCAGGAAAAGAGGTGAAAAAGTGATTTTGGAAAACTTTCTTTTATTAAAATCCTAAAGCAACTTTACGGGCTTAATTGAAGCCTTGAACAATCATCAACTGTGACCAAATCGTGTTGGGCATCAATAATTTTGTGTTAACTTAATAAAACTAATAGTTCAAATAACTTTTCCTTGGAAATATAGTGAGACCTGGTTTAAATTGAATTTATTTTAGTGAAATTAGTTTGATTAAATTTCCAACTTTACACCTGAAGAACTTTGTTGATGTAACCTTTCTAGCTTTTGAACAAGTTCCGTTAAAATCATTGGTGCATTAAAAACTATATCATAGTAAAGTTAGTGCTTTACCAGAAACTTTCAACCTTCGCCTGAAACTAATAGGCAAGTCGTTCCGATCCGTGTCTCGTCGTTTATATCGTTAGATGGCTGCCGTCTGAACTGTTCCCATCAATTGACAATACAATAAATTTGTTATCACACAGTTTCAGTACGGTGGTTCGAAAAATAACAATTTTGTAAAAAACATTTAGTCATAAATTAACACATGAAATTTTTATACGTACCTAACAACAATGATTAGGAGTAACATAATGGATCTGGTTATTTGTCAGTTGGCAAGAGTGTTTTTTGTCCGGATTTTTAATGGCGTTACAAATAATACCTGAAGTTGCTAAGTACATAACATGTATTCGTATGCATTTGAATTAATTATTGTATATATTACTCTATAGGGGTAAGGCAAACAAGACTATGTGGTGTCGGTTTCACAGCGATATATTTCTGTCACTGAATTTTAAAACGCAGCGGTTGTTTAGGCTTATAAGACAACATTTTAGTTAAATTATTTCAAATGTAATTGAAACTGTCTCTGGATAAAATGATTTTCTTGATAAAAAGTCTAATAATAACTAAGCTTTCTGATATTGATAACATAACCGAGATAAGCCTATAACATACATTATAATGATTAAACATACTTCTTCAGGAAAGCTTTGAAGCTTTTGGAATAAGTTCAGGGGAAAATCATGTTATAAGACCTTTTTAAATCTTTTGCAGATAGGCTGGGCGGCCCCATACTTTAACATTGGAAGAAAGAAAAACGCTTATTTGAATAGTTACATACACTACAAAATATGGAACAATAAATCATACAACCGAGTTGAATTTTGTAATCAATTTTCGACCTCATTGAAGTGATAAAATGCAGTGTTTAGAAAGCAACTCCGCACATGCCGACTAAAACAGACCTATGGTTTCTTTAAAATCTATATAAAGGAATTGTTTCAAAAATGTATGGAGTCCCGGCGACTTTTATGACTCCTACCATCTTGAATAATGGTCAATCGACAAGTAATTTTGAATTTTGCACAAGTGAAATAATCGTAAAAATGAATTAATTATCCGTATTTTCTATCCGTATTTATGCCTGGTTGAGATAGGTATTTCATTTTCGTGCACTAGTGAAGTAATGACATCTTAGAAAAGAATAAAAAACAAAGAAAAAACTTAGAAACGATTGATATTGCAATAAGCTATTTTGTGTTCCTCAATGAAAGGTCTTTTATGTTACCTTTTTTAAAGTAACTGCATTTATTACTTACTTCTCCAAGTGTTGCAATTTTCATACTGCATCTCACAATAATTGGAGAAGTCCTTGAAGTCACCGTTGTAATTGCGCGCGCATATGTGTTGGTACCTAAAAAATAAATGTCCGTGTGTAACTATGAAATACGAGGTTCAACGTCGAACATTGTGGAAGTCTTCTTATGCTGTGTTAATGAATAATTATGATGTAAGCTTCAAGCCTAAACTTAATATAAACTGTAGTGTACAATTAGCAAAGTATGTTAGTGAACTGAGTCTCTACGTGATTTAGCTTGCACAAAATTTATATTAGGTCCTTACATATGAAATTGGTGTTTCATCGTACTGGCCACTTTGAACTGAAATATCTCCTGTTTGGTTAAGAATTCCAATTTCAAATTTATAAAGCTATTTACTCATGCATTTGTGGTTCGAAAACCGTGATTCATTTGTTTTTTCCTCTTTTGGTTTTTTTCTTTGCTCACTCAGTTTACAAAATGGAAAACTTGTTAAATCGCATTATTTACGAATACGAGTTCCACCGTTGCACCAGGGCTGCAGAAACGGCTCGAAGGATTAATGCTGTGTATGGCGGCGGTGTCGCAAAAGAAAACACAGTGCGTTTTTGGTTCCAACGTTTTCGTTCTGGAAATTTCGACCTGCAGAACAAGCCCCGTGGACGGCCGGAGTTCAAAGTTGATAATGAAGAATTGAAGCCTATTGTGGAAGCGGATCCATCGCAAACCACGTCTGAGTTAGCTGCAGGCTGTGGTGTTAGTGTTTAAACTGTTTTAATCTACTTGAATCAAATTGGGAAAATGAAAAAGCTTGGAAGGTGGGTACCTCATGAATTGAGTGCAGCAAACCGACAATCGCGCGTCGACTGCTGCGTTACATTACTCAACCGGCACAATAATTAAGGGATTTTAAAACGAATCATTACCTGTGATGAAAAATGGATCCTGTACGATAATTGGAAACGCTCATCTCAGTGGCTGAACCCTGGCGAACCAAACAAAGCGTGCCCCAAGCGAAAATTTAACTACTCAAAAAATTACTTGTGAGCGTTAGGTGGACTAGTGCCGTTGTAGTTCACTACAGCTTTCTTAAATCTGGCCAAACGATTACGGCAGATGTCTATTGTCAGCAACTGCAAACCATGATGGATAAGCTAGCTGCTAAACAACCGAGGCTGTTCAATCGCTCTAGACCACTGCTGCTTCATGACAACGCTAGACCACACACTGCAGAACAGACGGCTACCAAATTAGAGGAGCTTCAATTGGAATGTCTAAGACATTCACCGTACTCCCCGGACCTTGCTCCAACAGATTACCACTTTTTTTTCGAAATTTGGATAACTTTTTGCAAGGGAAAAAATCAACTCCGATGGGGCAGTCCAAAGCGCCTTCAAAGATTTTATTGATTCGCGTCCGAATGGTTTTTTTTAGTAAAGGCATTAATGAACTACATAAAAAATGACAAAAGTGCATTGATAGCTATGGTACGTACTTTGATTAAATAAATATAAATATTAAAAAAAAAGACTTAATGTTCCTCTCTTACAAAACGCCAATTTCATATGTAAATTACCTATAATAATATTTTTCCGTTTTGATATATTTTATGGATATTAAGAGCATTGCAGTAAATTTTTCATTCGGAATGTCACAAAAGATTATTATTATCTCAGTAAATTTTTCATACGGAATGTCACAAAAGATTACTATTATCACAGTGTCATTTTCAAGCGACATCGGAATGGTTCTTAGCTGTAATTATTCGGCGTTTGATAAGTACCAGCTCAAATGAGCTGGTAGTGATCACTCAATACACAGATCCAATTGATTTAAAATTTGTTTTACTGTTACTTCGGTGGTTTTTGCAAGAGATCCCAACTTTGAGCAAATCCTGTACCATCAAATAGTCTGCGGAATGCTCAATTATCCTCAATTCTTCTTCTTCGAAACTTAAAGCAGATATTGCGTGTTTGAGCATAAGATTATTCTTAATGAAATGGTGTTAGATCTTGACGAGGCCGGGGTAACTTATTTTTTTTTCTTATCATACGGTTAGCTTACTCACGGTTACGGGTTACGGTTATACTCACTTGTAAGATCCAGGACATTGATCCACGAAGTTCTTGCATCCTCTCACAAAGAAATCAGTTGCCCAAAACTGCGTGTCTTTCGGATAATACACCACTGGCTTCCTATATTTGTTTTTCGCAGCCGCAAAGTTCATCAAGATGATAACGTAAAGGCATCCTGAATAAACAAAATCGGTTCATTTTCTCTTTATTATTCTTTGATTAATTTTCATATCGACAATCGGAATTGATGCTCGATATTTCCACTTCTAGTGATTGTGTTTGAACAAAATTGTGGCCCAAGGCACAGTGAAGGAAGACGGGCCGAAATTAATTTTCACAGTTATTGTGTTCTTGCTTTAGCTCAAGAAACAAAATGATTTTTAGCACATAATTTTCGTAAATGTTATATTAAATATTTATCAATGTCTAGATAAGAAAATGTTCGCGTCCTGTTCTTTCTAACAACTAAACTACTGATCCTATGAACGTCATCTTTTTATTTTTAAGTTACAAACCGATTATAATAGGTTTGATTACAGTATGCAAGTCAGGCTTGTCTAAATAGTTGTAAGAGGATTTGTTGGTCAGAGCAAGTTTTAGCTTTTCATACAAATCAAATATCGACAATAATTTCTTCATTATTAGTTTTTTCTAAAAATCCTCTGATTTTCAGGCTAGCCTCAGTCGCATATACAAGGCAAGTTTTGTTAGAATCGTTTTCTTTTTGTTTTCAATATTTTCTGAAAAGTTTGGAAATTTATATGAAAAGCCGATCGTATAAGCAAACCTTCAAATAGTCGAAATTGTTTTATTTCAACACTCGAACGAAGGGGTTTTACGAATACCGACAATTTGGGGTTTGTAAAATTTTCTTAGTTTTTTTTTTTTTTTTTTATACAACTGGATGACAAACAAGCTGACGGCCCACCTGATGGAAAGCGGTAACCGCCGCCTATAGACACCTGCAATAACAAGGAAAAATCACTTGATATTGCAGGTGCGTTGTCGTCCTGGGGCCTAAGATGAAATGCCGTCCATGCCCAGCAATTACACTGGCTACCTTTCCCTTCAATCCGAAACACAGCGAACTGTTTCACGGCTGAAATAAGAAAGGCGGTGGTACCTACCCAGACGACCCTGCATACGGGCCTACCACCTAGTTTATTTTAGACTAGCTGTGCCCGCGACTTCGTTTGCGTGGATGACGGAAAATAACAACGACAGGGAAGGTTACATGATTTCACTTCAGCATTTATTTAGTTGAGGATTTAAATCATGTTTATAAAACACCTTTGCAATTAATATCATTATTTTATTGCGGAGATATTTAATACTATTACTAAAAAAAATATTAAATGAAATCAAATGATGTCAAGAACAATTTTGTTCAAAATTTTCATGATGAATAATATATTTATTTTTTTAACGAATAATATCATATATTCTTAATTTTGATTTTAACATTAGCGAAGGGTCGCGGGTTCGATCGTGACGTGAATTTTTTTCTAGTTTAGATAGATTTTTATTAGTGAATAATATCATGTTTACAAAAATACCTTCGCAGATAATGCATTATTTTAGAAAAAAAATGATTTCCAAAAAAGTCTACCTTAAAAGATAGATATAATTATGTTGTCTATTTTTAGAACTTTTAAAGGACAATGATTCCTGCTTCCATGATTTTGCGTAACTTTAACCGTTTACGGAGCGCACGCAACGAAAGCTCTGAAAACGAATATTTTTTCCCGTTTTTGCAACATTTTTCAGCTCCTTTTCGTCGTAGCGTGATGTTTCATAGCCCATATATCCAGATAAATGGACTACTCAACACAAAATCATTTTTTTAATTTGAATCAGTACTTCCTGAGATAAGCGTGTTCAACCAAAAAAACTTGTCAGCTTTTTAATATTAAGTATAGATTCCAAGTCCTCTGTTCCTTAGTGCTTGAAATACACCAAATTGTGAAAGCTTGCCAGCTTAAATCCCACCCCAGGGCCTTGTATTTTCTGTCACTTAGAGTTAGCTCTTGGCCTTCATCTTACCTGTACCCCTAGTACCAACACTTTTAAATTTCGAATCGCTATCTTTTGTCTGGCTTTTGTTTGAAAGAAGCGTGCGTGAAGCATACGATTACGATTCGAACTTTAAAAATGTTCGTGCTAGGGGTACATCCCCCAATTCTGCTATTGTATTTTGATCTGAAACGAATCATAAACGCTTTAGTTTCAACGTTTTTGTATTCTGCTAACTCAACGAAATCAAAACGTAGTCGAAACGCATCAGTTTGGTATTCTAAGTAACAAACACGTAACGTGAACCGTTCGGTTAAATCATTGTTTTGTATTCTGCAATTATTTGGCATTTGTGGCAGTTGAAACGCGACGTTACTTTTTTGGTTCAACTGTCAAAAGTTATCAACTGACAGCTCACTAAGCTAAATTATATTTGTTTTTTTGCAACATTGCTAATGATTATTCAGCCGAAGTTGAACTAACCGAGAGCGTTTTGTTAGCGTTCTGGCTTTATAAGCAATGTTAGTGGAATACTTTTTTGTATTACAACCGCATTGGTAAATGGTAACGATACTGAACCGCAGCCGATCCGTTTTGGAAAATAAATAGCAGAATTGATTCACAGATTCACAGACAGAGTCAGAGACAGGCGGTCTTATTTCAGACAATTTTCTAAATGTGCGATAAGGAAAAGATGGATGGTAAACTCTTTCTGCAGGCTGAGAAGGAAACCCATATACTTAGGTAGTGAGCATCGGTTTTTTTTTAATACACTAGGAAGTTATAAATGGCTTTGTTTGAAGTTACCATGTGTTCATGAGAATACTCTAAGATTGCATCGCTGTTTCATACATAAATAAATCAACAATATTATAAGTGCTATTAGTAGGTATAATGAAAACAGATTTCAAGACTTGATAAATTATTAATGCATTAATCATAATTAAGCAAGAATTTAATTTGATTAACATCATAGACAAGCATTTCGATTATTAGACAGAGCATAAATGATATTAGACGATATGAATTGGAAACAACTAAACAGGATCAAATCAATGAAACAACCTTTAATTAAATCCTGTCTGCGGTTGTTTTGAAACAAACTTAATAACAATAACCGAGATGGTTCTGGTAGGTATCAGACCAAACTCTTGTTTTTTTTCTTTTATACCAATGGCCGCGCGTGGGACTTAAGACGTTCAGTTTTAAAAGCTATCTGTATGTAATTCTATATCGTGTAAGCCAAAGCGAACAGTGAAGTATTTTTATATGTTCCAAAAATGTTGAATTTAAAGGTTACTCAATCTCATTTTTTTAAATAGTGTCTAAGAATATTATGCTAGAAAAGTGAATTGAAAAAGTAGGGATTTTAGGCTTTTTTATACAACTAAGTATATGACAAAAAAGTTGACGGCACGCCTGGTGGTAAGCGGTTACCGCCGCCTATGGACACCTGCAATAACAAGGAAAAACCACTTGATATTGCAGCTGCGTTGTCATCCTAAGGCCTAAGATGAAATGCCGCCATGCCCAGTAATAGCACTAGCCAGCCATCTTCCCTTCAATCCGAAACACAGCGAACTGTTTTACGGCTAAAATAAGTAAGGTGGTGAAACCTACCTAGAGGACCCTACATAGGACCTAGTAAAAGAGAAGTGAATTGAAAAACGTTTTTTATTTTTCAAGTATGTAATTATTTTACCGTGACGCAGTTTGCTATATTTTAATGTGAAAGGAGAGATGATTATCTAACTCTATTTGACTACCGGTTGGAGTTAATGGCTATTCGGCTAAGAATCCCGGGTTACACACGAGAGAAAGTTTTTTTTCATATCTTGTGTCTTTAAATCACAGATCTGTGCTCAGTATTCTAATGTATAACATTTGTCATCGAAGTAACTCCTCCCATAAAGGCTTTTCAGACTCCCACGTACTCTGTAACAAGTAGCTTAATCTTATCATCATCATCATCACCAGCCTATATACGTCCCACTGCTGGGCACAGGCCTTCCTATATGGCAGAAACACATGAGGAGGTTGGGACATAGTGGTGGGTTAAAGCGGTTGCAGTAAGAACAGGGACCAACGGCTTAACGTGCCTTCCAAAGTACGGAGGAGCTCGAGATTAGAAACTTTGATTGACACATCCCGGGATCGACCATGGCGAAAGTTGCTTTGTTTTCGTAAACCAACCCAGAGCGTTCAAAGCACTACGCCACCGAGCTCCTCAAAATGTTATTTACATTACAATCTAATAGATTGTTGCTTAATCTATCAGATTGTAATGTAAATAACATAACCAGAGCTAAATGTGTACTTTGGCTTTTGAGATTACGATTGACAGTCATCCGAATAAGAGAATCTTTGAAGGAACACGTGGGTGCTTCTCGAGTAGAGAGGGCGACTTTGGATTAGTCCAATTAAAGGTTTCAGGAAATCATCATTAATTTTACACAAATCAGTAGATTCAAATGTTGCTTCAGGCTCTGATCTGGTCATAAGGATGACGTTGAGCCGATTATCTTCGAAGATACAATTACCAAATGTCGATTTGACAAGGAACTTTGACTTAGGATTAGTTTGCTGACTTGTTGTTGAACCAGCAGTATTTTACTAATTAGCCAGTTATTCAGCTATTGTACAGTCGAGAGTACATCAAACGTATCAGTTTGACCTTGAGACGGCCCTTCCTCCGTTCGTAATAGAGGCGGCTTTCGTAGTGCAACTGTTACTCTTGATGTGCTATCGTCTGTACATCGTAGGGGTTTATCATCAGTTTTAGGTAAATGAGCGCAGTACTTTGTTTTATATTTGAAATTATTAACTTGACTGTCGTTTCAACTTGGCACAGAAAAATGACGAAAAAACGGTCTTAACACAGAATATCAAGATAGAAAAGGTAGAATTGACGTTAGCAAATTCACTCAAACTAGAAATGCAAAAACATAATATAGGTAATACGGAACACAAAAAATATAAGTACATTCATCGTGAATATTTCTCTAGTATTCATTAGTAGCAAGCTCTTATTGACGCATGGTGCTAATTGGTTTGAGATTGAGGAAAAAAATATAAATATGAAAAATAATTCTAATAAGTAATTAACAAATAAATTCGTATACCATACCCACGAGACGTGTTCGACACATGACGCGTAAAATTGTTACGACTGAACAACATGTGAAACTTATAAACACTCTGAACAGTAATCTAAAACAAAATGGAAACTCCTATATCAATAAGCAAAATAAATAAGCATTACAGCCACGACCAACCACGATAAAGTGAAATAAAATGAAAATAACATTCACCATAAAAGTCACTTGTAATCTTTGAAGTGGGGTGTTGCCTACACTTGAATACGGCGCGATTTTTCACAAATTCAGAAAGTATTATGTCTTTACGTATGAAATTGCTGTTTTTTACATTTTATTGTCTTTGTGACGTATAAGAATACTTAAATAATTTCCTACTTAAATGTTTACTGTTTCTATAGTTAAATATGTCACCTATTAAGTTAAATATGCACGTATGTATTTGAGCTGTGCCGATTTGTGAGGAAACATGCACATTACTTCCAGCGGCAATGTGAAGCTCCAAGGCGCTATGCCTCGCGCCGCGTAAATGACCTGGTCACACCTCCCTCGCGGCTTGCGTTGTTCGGGACTGGTCCATACTGTATGGCTATTAAAGTCTACAATCACTTACCAGTTGCACTTAAAACTCTTCATGACGACGTAGATTTTCGTTCGGACGTTCATTGAGGAAATTACTCGTCAGCAAGGCTTACTATTCTCTAAAGGAATATTTTGACGATAAATTAACATTGTAGTGTATGTACCTGCCTATTGTTACCTACTGACATAAAATAATTGTGTAAATTGATGTTGATATTATTAATTTTGTTGTTTGTATACCTAATTTTTATATTTTAATTTGTATCCGATAATTTAATAGTGACATTTAATTTTATTGTGACAATTAATATTTAATTTTATAATGACATTTAATTTTAATTTAATTTCAAATGAAAAATGTGTTGCAGTGCCTGACTAGGCTCCATAATGATACCTAAGTGTTATTTAAGATCTAAATGTAAACATTATGTGATGCAATAAATGAATATGAATATTACATTTTAAAAGCAGTTTCCCTAATGCATATGTATTGCTTAGAAGGAAGTCATTGCAAACCTCTTCAATGTGTCGTCAACTCGTCAGCTTAACTACTATAAGTTTAATAATCAAATATATTTTTGAGAAATTTTTATTATTTAAATACGCACGTACTACGTTTAAATACGTACTGATTTCTCTATGCCATGTCAGGAGTAAAAGCGTAGCAGACAGACACACATATTACTTTCACATTAATAATAATGTAAAATTTAATATTCTGTTACCTCCTTGACGGCTGAAATTTATTCGACAAATCCTGCAAAACTTTATTTTTTAGTTTTTTTATGAAATGCTTAATATTAAGACAATTGATAATTGATTTAGTAGGTGGTAGGCCCGTATGTGGGGTCGCCTGGGTAGGTACCGCCGCCTTTCTTATTTCAGCCGTGAAACAGCTTCCTGTGTTTCGAATTAAACGGAAAGGTAGCCAGTGTAATCACTGGGCATGGACGGATTCATTTAGGGCTTCAGGATGACAACGCACCTGCAATATCAAGTAATTGTAGGTGCCTATAGGCGGCGGTAACCGCTTACCTCCAGGTGGGCTGCCAGCTTGTTTGTCATCTGGTAGAATAAAAAAACTATGATTTTTTTTTTTCTACAAACAAACTTTGCCATCTACTTTGAAGGGAGCTAGCGACTCACGTCTGTAATTAAATTCAGGTGATATTTTATATCCGATAGGGACCTATAAACTACATACAAACTTACACTTCCTCAGAACTTAAACCTACTTGGTATTAATGCCAGTTTATTTATTTATTTATTCATTACACCTCGTCATTAATTTTCATGATACACCGCGTATTTATAAATAAAATGTTTCTTATAGGTCTTTAAGGGATAGAATACAGGTATATTTTTCTAGCACATAAGTTGGTTTGTTTTGAACTAGTCTCAGGCCGCGGTTTCGCTCGCGTGGGTATCGATTATAGCCCAAAAAGTATAGTATCCTTCCCAAGGTCTCTAACTATCTCCATCAAAATTTCATTTTGATCGGTCCAGCGGCTTAAGCGTGAAGGATTCAACGCTGAAAGACAACAGAAAGACAGTTACTTTCGCTTTTATAATATTGGTACGGATATGGATAAAATATAGTATTTTTGTTAATACGAAAATATAACCAGCTTTATGTCATTTGTTCGGTGTGTTTTATTAACTCTTTGACCGCCATTAAATATTTTAGTATTCGTGCTCCCAGCGGCGCACGGTAGAAGAAAAATCGTCACTAGAAGTACTAAGACGCCATTTCCATAAATCTGTAAAAAACGGTGATCCTGCCAAAATATGGAAATTTTTAAAAACGCTTGGAGTTGGTAAACCTCACAAAGATTCTCCCGATACAAGTCTTGATCTCAATCAACTTAACTGTCAATTTACTTCTACTCTGCCCATTAATATTCGCTGTAAGGCCGACACGCTACTTCGCCTTTCTTCATTGACGACGCCCGATATCTCCTCTTTTGTTTTAACTCAATTTGCGGAGTGTGATGTTAAGAGAACTATCCTTTCTATTACCTCAAGTGCGGTTGGTGGTGATTCCATTAGCCGTAATATGATTCTTCCTATTTTAGATATCCTATCTCCCATCATCACTACGATCCTTAATTCCTCAGTATCACCCGGAGTTTTCCCGTCCGCGTGGAATGATGCTAACGTCATCCCTCTCCCTAAGAAATCTAATGCTACCTCTTTTCCCGATTATCGTCCCATTTCCATTCTTCCCTTCCTGTCCAAGGTCTTAGAGAAACTTGTTCATCGTCAATTGACCTCCTTCCTTAATACTAACAACCTCCTTAATCCTCTTCAGTCTGGTTTCCGTACGACTACAGCTTTAGTAAAGATCACTGATGACATCCGACGAGGTATGAAAAACAAAAAACTTACTCTGTTGACATTACTGGATTTCAGTAATGCATTCAATTCTGTCGACTTTGATATTCTCATCGATGTGTTACGTTCTCTTAATATATCTCCACCCGCGATTGACTGGTTTCAAAGTTACCTGCGTGAACGTCGTCAGCGTATTCGCATTGAAGACTGTTTCTCTGGTTGGTGCGATATTAATGCTGGAGTTCCGCAGGGTGGCGTTTTATCTCCTTTACTTTTTTCTATTTTTCTAATTTCTATCACTCACTCACTTTCTTGTTCCTATCACCTATATGCTGATGATCTGCAGATATATACGCAAACAGCACTGTCCGATCTACCGCATGCCGTGTCTTTGACCAATGGGGACCTTAATATTATCTCCAATTGGAGTGAATCCTTTGGCCTCAACATCAACCCTTCGAAGACACAAAGTATAATCATCGACAGTCCGTACTTTATATCTAGAGTCGATTTAGAGCTTATCCCGTCGGTTATTCTGAATGGAATGCGAATTCCTTACGAAAAGACGGTTAAAAACCTGGGTATTGTATTTGTACGTTGAATTTCTCTTGTGTGCAATAAAGAATATTTATTATTATTATTATTATTATTGTCCTTGACCAGTGTCTTTCATGGCAGCCTCAGATCGATGAAGTGCGGAGGAAAGTTTATGCTGCATACGGTGCGCTTAGGCGTCTACGTAACTTTCTTCTAACCAGTCTAAAGTCTCGCTTGCACTGTTTTTTTTACTGTCTATATTAGACTATGCTGATGTGACCTTACAGAAGAACTCCTTGATAGGCTTGAGCGTTTGCAGAACGTATGCATTAGATTTATTTTTAATTTACGCAAATTTGATCACGTGTCTGATTTTCGTGCAAAATTGAACTGGCTCCCTATCCGTCGTCGAAGAAACCTACACGTTCTTACTCTACTTTATAATATTCTTTTCCTTCCAACCTCGCCAGCATATCTGAAAAGTAGTTTTGCCTTCCATTCCTCTCCTCATTGTCATACCTCACTCTTCAAAGTTCCTCTTCGTAGTACCGTCTTTCTTTCATTTTCCTTCTGTGCACACGCTGTCCGGCTGTGGAACTCCTTACCTGAATATATAAGAAGGGCTCGTAGTTTGGAGTCCTTTAAAATTCAGGTTACGAAGCACTTCCTACGTCCTTAGATATCTTCTGAAATCCTATATTTACGTATGTATGTATGTGTATATATGTCTTTTGATTAAGGGTAATAATTTGTATTATAAAATATATACCTATCTTTATCTCTTTATTCTTGCACCCATTATGTTGTCATTTTAGTCCATTACTTTCACCCAAGGTTGCTTGGAAGAGATTGCTTGTTAGCAATAAGGTCGCGTTTTGTATTATTTGTTTTCTTTTCTGATTTTAATGTTTTTCTTTTGTCCTAGTGTGCAATAAAGTATATTTGTACTGTATTGTGTTGATCATGATTTTCAAAATATCAACTTGGTGTTTGGCTAAAACTGTTTATGTACTTCAATATAGATCAAAATTGTAAAACTTTTGACCGTAACGTTTTGCATAGTGTTAGTTTTGTGTGCGGAGTGGGTGAAGTAATTATATAATCCAATATAGTAAACCGAATATACAGGGCAGTGCATTGTTATATTATTTCGAGCAAATGTCATGAAATTATCAAATGAATAAGATGTATTTGAAAGTGGCAAACCATTTCTATGAACTAATATAGCCCATGTTTCAATTTATTGTCGTACTGATATCACCACTGTGTATTTCGCGTATTCTTTCAAACGTACATTTCATTCAGGTGGAACGGACTGACTGCGGGGGTCGAGTCAGGACGCGTTCGCCTTCTGCTAATAATGCATTATTGTTTCAGGTATTTCGTCATTGCGATCCCACACACAGTTAAGTAGAAAACGGGTTCTATTAGAATCACAATCTATGGAAGCTGAACTTAAATGAGATCATGTTGCATTATCTAATGTATACTTAAATATACTTTATCGATAGAAATTTTTCTTTAGATCTTTTTTTAATTTAATAGCTAGGACATTGTTGTATTTTTCCACAAAAATATTGAGCGCCCGGCTACAATTACTACCTCTCCATACCCGACATGAGGAGCTCGGTAGCGTATTGGTTTGGGCGCTCTGGTTTCGAATACGAAAACAAAGCAACTTTAGCCATGGTCGACCCTGGGATGGGTCAACCAAAATTTGTGTACCACTGCAGATGGAAGAAACTCATGAGGAGTTTGGACCGTAACACTACCACTCTTCAGGCCCATATACGGGTTGGTGGGTTAAGTGGTTGCAGGAACAACTAGGACCAACGGCTTTACGTGATTAATATTATTTGTGATTAATTTATCCCAGGATCGACCATGGCGAAAGTTGGTTTGTTTTTGCTATCGAAACACAAGCGTACAAACTACTAGTACGCACCGATTTTGCAATTATTTTTTTTATTTGGTGCTTGGTAGTGAGTTGACTTTCATTGCTGTCCGTACATTTGACAGCAAACAAAGTAAGTGGTGTACTTACTATCGAACAAGTACAGCGGCCATTAACGTTTGTATCTTATTAAGTTGACCCTTTTATTACGTCGAAGAATAAGTTCAAAAGTCTGATGTATGACATCTTGAATACATCCCATCTTGATTAATGGTTAGTGTTTGTTATTTTCTGACTTTAGTACCTATGTAAGTGTGGAAATTTATACGTATATACCTATTTATATAGATTTGTATGATATATGTACTTGTAAATATGTATGTGTTTATTTGTGTGTATGTATGTTTATATTAAAATATTATGCTAAAATATATATTAAATATCATATATTTTATATATAACTTATTTTACCGGCTAAAGTTTCATATCATTGATGAAAATTGTTATTTCAAATGAGGATAACTGTTGTTGGCTATTTAAGAAATACAATTAAGGAATTAATATTATGTAATGTATACTGTTGTTATCCCAAATAAATGAAAATTAAAAAATTAAAAAAAATATCAGAGGTCGGAAGTAGAGTTATTTATGTACTTACATCGAAATGTTGAGCATTAGATTTTTGCAACTTCGGACATCCGATGTCGCTGTTGTAAATTTGGCAACGTCGCGCGTACAGTGGTTTGAATAGTGTAAAAGTAAATAATTTTTTATTTAACCTTTACGTCCATATAAATCACGAAATCTTTCTGCTCTTTAAAATTAATCTCGGGATTTAAGGAATAAAATATCTACTTTTTTCTTTTGCTGTATTAAATCAGTGTAAGTACATAAATATCTCTACCTAATACCGACCTCTGCTTCTTATGCAATTTATAAATAAAATAAAATGATAACTTTAAAAACCCCATCCGTCACTAGTCATCTATCTAACATCATCTCAAAGAAACTATTCTTATCAACCCAAACATGCTATATCTGCTGTGTGTTTTGATGGTACAGGATCAGCTCAAGGTAGCATGTCTTATAAAAACAACCTAAGTAAACGTAAAATTAACTTCAAATCAATCGGATCTGCGAAAGTTAGTAGTTACCTTTTGTCAAGTATGAAATGAGGCTTGAACTGATCTTCATAAATTATAGCTAGGAACCATTCTGAACACGTCAGCTTTCAAACAAAGAAAACCGAATCAAAATCGGTCCATTCGTTCAGGAGGTACGATGCCACAGACAAAAACACAGATACACAGACAGACATGTCTAACATATAATACCCCTCTTTTTTCGTCGGGGGTTAAAAAGAACATGCACCTATATCAATCACTGCCGCCCGTTCTATGATAGATAAACCACCCTTAAGACTTACAAATAAAAATCTTTCGAAAGAAAAAAAATAATAGTTTTTGACAGTTATTATATTTCAATATAGGTAATACTGTTAATTTATATGAGTACTCTCACTGTCCAAAATTATAGGATAAAACAAATTCTAAGCACAATCACCTAATTAAGAGCGAATTTGAAATCTAAATTACTAGAAATTTTATATAGATTCGAATACTTATTGGAATTACATATAGTATTTAATTTCTTTCTAAGAAATCTTAATATTGTTCAGTTTAATTTTATTAGTGTTGTGATAATGCCTCTACCTATATTTTTTTTATCGCTGTCGGACAACTTTACCAGCCTAACTCCCAACTCAATGGGGGAAAATGGAGACTTCTCCATTTTCCCCCCTGGAGTTGGGAGTTAAGCTGGCTGATGCTCTCACCCACTAAAGCCCTTAGCGCAGCATGATGGGTACATATCTTGCTGCGCAACGGTACATGTGAGGATAGCTAGTTCATTATGAACATACTGTCTTTGCCGCCTCCAAATTGAGCCTTCAAGGTGGAGTCGGCTAAGACCGTAAGAAGCCTTTTCTACGCCTCTTTTGAAGGAACCCACGTTATAGGTTTTGAAGAAACCGTGTTATAGGAATAAGGAAATACAGGTGCTGGTGAAGAATACCATGTTTTAAACGTAACAGACAGACAGAGAGAGAGACTTTCGCATTTATTTATGTACAACCCTTATCCCACCTTCCCTTTTCCTACTCAGGAGCACGCGTGCCGGTCTTCGGAGTCATCAATTCACTGTCTCCACCTCAACATCACGTACAAAGAGATTTAGTGCCTCATTTCTTTGTCGAACTTCCAGAACTTGGAATTCTTTGCCAGCTCATGTGTTCCCTTCTTCCTATAGCATGGGTTTCTTCAAGAGGCGTAAAAGGCATCTTTTGGGCCGGCAAGGTGGAGGCGGCTAGAGCAGTGTCTGAACTGCACTAGCTGTCTCCGCATATGGACTCTTCTTACCGCTTCACATCAGGTGGTGTTGAGTTGTCGTGTTTTGTATAAAAAAGTCAATCGTTAAAACGTGTTGCAGAAATGTAATAATTGACAATTTAAATAACTCGTGGAGCAGATCCCATCTAAAGTAACGTTTCAATGAGCTCACACCCTAAAGTGTCGATAACGTATGTAAATTGGGATTCGCTGTACATTATTTGGGTCTTAAATTCAAATTACGGCGTCGAATTGAGAACTTCATTATCGATGTGAAGTTCGACAGGCGTTTAATTAAGCAATTAAAGAAAGGTTGGGTGAAATGGGGCGATCCGTTTAAGTGAGCTATCATTACGTAAATAGTTGAGTCCTTAAGTTAGATGTAGACTTGAAACTTTGTACTAACCCTATTGGTAATTTTAGGTATAGTTAATTGCCACTTCAAGACATCCCAGTTCACTATAACATGAATGGTGTCTTTTGCGTAGGTATAAAGTCCACTTAAAACGTTTCAATTTCAACAATTATACAGAGTTGTGATGACAATACGACAGTAAATTAGGCACCATCCTGTATACTTTAAGAACATCACAATCTCCATCATAAATATTTCAAACAATAAAACATAGGAAAAAATCTACTTTGAATTTCTTCAATATATTTTAAATACTAATTACAATGTTAAAATTAAAATAGGAAATAATAATAATAATATCATACACTCACACCTATTAACTAGCCCAAAGTAAGCATCATTAAGAGCTTGTGTTATGGATACTAGATAACGGATAAATATTGATAGTAATATGTATATAAATATTAGAAATATACTAAATAAACATATAAACATCCATGTGTCTCAAACAAATGCTCGTACTCATCATACAAACATTTGCTCCGACCAAAAAATCAAACAATTGACACAAGTGATCTAAATGGAGTATTATATCTTAGGGCACCTATGTTATAAAACCTAATGACGTTTTTATCATACAATTACTAAAAAATAAAAAAATAAAAATTTTAACTAACCCCCACGGCCTCATTAATCATTTAACTAACACCATCTTATTAAGACTATTCTTATGAGCCCAAACACGCTATATTTTCTGTAAGTTTCTGAAGAATTAAGCATACAGCGGTATAATTATACTTTTTAATGGTATAGTAATTGTATAGTTTTTAATGGTATAGTTATAGTTATGGTTAGTTTGTCATAGTAATGTCACCGAAGTGACGTATACCAAATTTCAAATCAATCGTATAGTTTCAGATAGAAACTATTAATTTTAGGTACACCATTTCTCTTGTAATATTATTTCTTTATGGATTAACTAACAATTTGTTAGTTTTGAAATAAAAAAATTTACGTATTACTTTCTTAAAATTATTAGAAAATAACGTGAATTATATTTTTTACCCTAGCTGAACACTTGCCTTGTTGGTAGCCTGTTAAAAGTTTGATATGGCAACGTAAACTTATTTGATATTGCTTTTCTGAAGATATATTATATTGGTGAAATTCTTACAATCACCCAATCAAATACCGATTACATATTCACATTATATTCAATAAACTTACTTTCTTAGTTTTCAATTCCATTCGATTTCAACTATAGCAATGCCTACAGATTAGATGATAGTGCGGAGAGCTCTGGCGCAATTTGTAGAAATCGGTAAATGAAGGTAATCAGTCGCGTGCGCACTGTAATTTATACAGCCTGCCTCAATTTAAGTTAAAGAAATTCCACCTTTATTGCAAAGAAAATAGAGCGAACGAAAATTAAGCCTACTCGTTTTGTAAAGTAACATTGCTTTGGGAATATGTGCCTTGGTACAAAGAAATAAGAAACGTGAGCAAAATTACTGCTGAAGAAATTATTTTTGCCGGACATCCTTTACTATTAGTAAGTAGAAAATTCACATATCTTTCTAAGTCTAGGATATATTAAAAAAACTATATTTATTAAAGTACTTAAGTATGAAAGTGGGTGCATACGATACGAACCTTAGCCGACAGTAAAATTACACACAAACATCATATGCGTAGTTTGTACGCGTACCATTGTCTTTAAAAGATTAGGGATAAACGCTTGTTTCACTCATGATATATTTAAAAAAAACTAAGGTACTAACTGGTTGACTTTGAAGTATTTTTATTTATAACCAGAATCGATACAAATCCATTACTACAAATCTACTACAAGTAAAATTATTTTTGATAAATTTATTTATACCACACGGTTTTTTAAACAAACTTTGAAAATATTGGAAAAAAACAAACCGATTCTACCAAAACCTGCCGTGCATAAGCAAGTCATGGTAAGCTATCAAGGTCATTAAAGGATTTTTCCAAAACTCTAATAATAAAGTTTGTTATGTTTGTTTGATTTGTATAAAAAGCTAAAAATTTTCTATATTAAACTATGAGACTATTTTTTGAAAAATATTCCAATAACTAGTTAGACTAGCCTGACTTGCTTATGCATGTAAAGCCATATTCAGACAGTTCGATTCTAACATTTTGACCTAAAGGTTTGTATGAAAAGTCGTACTACGTAGGTAAACCCCCTTAAATAATGCCCAAATTCCTATTTTACCTTTCCACTCCTAAAACTTGTTTTTACAATTTTTTTGGGCATGTTTGCGTTACTTAATTTAATACAGCATGTTCTATGTTTGCCGACTACTATGAAACCAAATGCAGTCATCAGAGTTAGAGCTTAGCTATTTGTTTAAATAGCGTATGATAAGAAAGCGGAGAAAGGTTTACTTTTAATTTTTCTGTCATTTCTGGTTGGCGTTACCAACAGGTGTATTCTCTGGAAAAATTTAGCTAACTTTTTGTAAAAGTAACGAGAAAAAATTGATGTGAGCAGTAAGATAGACAGATAAATAGAGATACGAAACTTACGTAACTAGTCATACGAAATTCGCGTTACATAAGGACCTATTTTGACGACCTTGTAGGTATTATATTGTAATAATTACAACCAAATATAGGTAATATAGGATCTATGAACAGTTTGCGACCTCTACTGATATTGTTTGTACCTATGAGTTGCCGAGGGTAAGCGTATTGTTCTCCGCCTTGTATTATACCTAACAATAGTTAGGTATAGGCGGAGACTTATCGATAGTACCAATAGGTTTTTTTCGTTTATTGGGAAACTTTACTAGTTCTCTGAGTTTTACTAAAAACATAATTGAATGTATTCATTTATATTTTATAACTCGTAGCTAACTACAGAATTTGACATCTAGTACATAAATATTAATTGTTAAGAAGCAAAGTATTTTTAGTTTAAAGTTGCTCTGTATCGTGTAGTATTAGTGTGTTTTGTTTAATTTGGCAGTTATAAATTAGTGACCGATGAAGAAGTAAGTAGATACACTATAAAAACTAATATAACAATATTTTCACAGTAAAAATACATGTTAACGCATAGTTATTGCATTCAAACCATCATTGTGAACCTATACTATCTGTTCTTCTTATCTTATCACCATGTGTTTCTTACTTGCACATTACACATAATTACATAGGTTCCTTCAAAAGAGGCGTGAGACTAGATATGTGCCGGCAAGGTGGAAGCATCTAGAACTGTGTGTTTTAAGCTGCACTAGCTGTCTCCGCATATGGACTCTTCTTACCGCTTCACATCAGGCGGTGTTGAGTCATTTTCCGAGCTTTGTATGAAAATAACTATTTTGCTCATACCGATTACTGTTGCCTATTTTGGTAAGTCGGGTTGAAAGACAGATCATTTTTTTTTAATACACTCACACCTATTATCTAGCCCAAAGTAAGCATCACTAAGAGCTTGTGTTATGGATACTAGATTACCGAGAAATAATGATAGTAATATGTAGGTATATAAATATAAGAAATATACTATCATCACCAGCCTATATACGTCCCACGGCTGGGCACAGGCCTTCCTACATGGCAGAAACACATGAGGAGTTTGGGCCATAACACCACCACGCTGGCCCAGTGCGGGTTGGTGGGTTAAAGCGGTTGCAGTAACAACCGGGACCAACGGCTTAACGTGCCTTCCGAAGCACGGAGGAGCTCAAGATTATAAATTTGATTGACCCATCCAAGGACCAACCATGGCGAAAGTTGCTTTGTTTTCGTGATCGAAACCAGAGCGCTCAAACCACTACGCCACCGAGCTCCTCCTATAAGAAATATACTAAATAAACATAATATAAACATCCATGACTAGTAAACAAATGCTTGTACTCATCATACAAACATTTGCTCCTACCGGGATTCGAACACGAGACCACTTGTTCAAGTCGCCTGTATAGCAAGGGGTACAGACTACTCGACAAGCCGGTCGTCAAACGTCAAAACGTAAAGTTATTGTCAGAAGTTAAAAAATCATTCTATCGATATTATGTGGAAAGACATCACTATACTTACGCACAATAAATTAAGACTGTACACAATTATAATTTCCCAGTAGATATTATTGATTACAAATACAGAATTTACAATACAAATGCGATAAATTCTATTGGTATCCCAATATTCCCGCTTTATATTTGATAATTAAGCCCTAAATTTCCACATCGTTAATATCATACCAATACTCGAACTTATTTTTATCCAAACCCTTTTATTTATACACGGGAAAATTACCTTGATCTCAATCTTTGAAGTGACGTTATGTTACCCAAGAAATATTGTAAAAGAAATATTGTATGATATCATCAAATTCAATACGCTGGCACATCCATATTGACATCCAAAATAATGAAACTAATTTGCGAGCGTCGACGCACAAGAATAACATTTTAGTGATGTGTACACTATTCTATCTCGACCTTCGTCTTTGAAGGATAAGTGATGTGATAATAGTGATTTCAGCAATTGTACTAAAAGTTCAGCTTGTACAATCGCAAGCACGTTAAGCTTATCACTTTGGGAGTAATCATTTAAGTAGTATTTTTTTATTGATACACCCTATTACCAGCTTTATAAATGTGTTCTGGCTTTTTTTTGGCTTTAACGACCATAATACTCATAAGTGAGCTAAGTTCCAAGATATCCTCAGTGCCTGACTGAACATGGTTCTTCCTCTCATCCAGCATAAAGAGATTATCACCTATCCTATTCTATCATCATGATACGCGCCTCGATCAAAATTACCCCGCGTTCAGATTTCCCCACTCTCCTCTATTGATTTCAACATGATACGTTCACGTGTTTCGGGGGAAAAGGTACAGACCCTTGTAAAACCACTTCGTTGTTCATCTCATGTATCTACACAGATGACTAACGAAATAAACAAGGGTTCCGTCTTAATCGACTTCGAAAATGGAGAAGGTTCTTAATTCAGCGAGTTTTGTATTCTTTTTTAGGAATAAAAAATGGAAATAGAAAACTGAACTCCTCAAATAATAACAGTCATGTAAAATGAAGACTCATGAACACCTATAAGTATGTATTTTGAAATTTAAATTTATCACCAAATTGTGAAAAGTTTTTTTTTTTACACAACAAAAACAATTAAAAGCCATTAAATGACATTTTGCTCAGAATACTACTAGCCCCCTTGTTCTCAACGGTCAGAAAGGATTCAAATATACGAAACTCTATACCTGTTTATCGCGGTGCGTCAAAGCAAGACGGGATGTGACTATTAGAATCGAATCCGTGTTCCGACAGTTGAGAATAAAGCTGGACTGAAAAGTGGTATGGACTTATCTAATATAAAGGTATTTTTTGAAGTTTGTGCTAGGCTATTTCCAGAAACAATAGAAAGTCAAGCATGAACTATAAAAATATAGATAGATGGATAAATAGTTTTTTTTATAGTCATTAACATAAACATAAAACAAACATTCAAATATTTTTTTCTTTAAACATACTTTGAAATTGGATATGTAGGAGCGTATACAGACTGGTGATAATTAGATAAATTGGTACGGCTGATAGCTCAATACTATAAAATACCATGTCACAATAACTATTGCATTCATATTCGAAGCAAATGTAATTGGCCGAGCGCATTAGTTTGTTGTTAGGGTATTAAATATTAAGGAGGAGCTCGGTGGCGTATTGGTTTGAGCGCTCTGGTTTCGAATACGAAAACAAAGCAACTTTCGCCATGGTCGACCCTGGGATGGGTCAACCAAAATTTATAATCTCGAGTTCCTCCGTGCTTCGGAAGGCACGTTAAGCCGTTGGCCCCGGTTGTTACTACAACCGCTTTAACCCACCAACCCGCATTGGGCCAGCGTGGTGGTGTTATGGCCCAAACTCCTCATGTGTTTCTTCCATGTAGGAAGGCCTGTGCCCAGCAGTGGGACGTATATAGGCTGGTGATGATGATGAAGATGTATTAAATATTAAGCTACTTCTGTGGTCGAATGTATTTAGATAAATATTTTTTTTACTGTTTTATAGACAGTTTATATTTTTGTTTCAGTCCTTTTGAGGCCCGGAACCCTAAAAGTATATTTTATCAGAATCAATGAATTATCTTTGCATATTTTATGTATCGATCGAATGGCTCGACCTTTGATATTCGACCATGTAACTTTCGTCAGCTCATTAGCTGTAAACACTGCGGATCAAAAGGAAACCGTGTAACAAGAATCACTTTGTTTAAAATACCCTTTAACTAAACCCTGGATTACGGTCGGAAAATTATGTTTTCCTGTTTGGAAAATCGGGATAATCTAATAAAAGCGTAGATCGATTTGACTTTTAGGTACGATTTATATTTATTAATGATTTACTTTACCACGTAAGATATGAAAACGATAAATATTGATTAAGTATCATATTAGATTGGGGAAAAAGTCTTTTCGCATTATAGTATGCATGAACTTGTAATAAAATCTCTTTGGCTGTACTATTTGTATCTGGCTGGTTTTCATATCATTAAAACTTTAGATTTTAAAAAAGATAATTCCAAATTCAAATTAGGAAAATGTGTGTTTTTCATTTGTTTTTCGCACTGTCAAGATGAGTGAATAATGAAGAAATTTGATACATTTTAAAATTTTACTACAAAAAAGGTTAAAATGCAACGGAAGCCGCGAAAAAAATTTGCGATATTTATGGACCTAGTGCAGTGTCTGTGAGAGTAGCACAAATTTGGTTTAAGCGTTTTCAATCCGAAAATTTTGATGTCAAAGATGCACGTCGCTCTGGTCGCCCTATTAAGGAAATCGAAAAATTGATGCCATTTTTGAAAAACTGGAGCAAGATCGGCATATGAGTAGTGACGACGTAGCTGAAGAACTGGGAATTGACCACAAAACAGTTTTGGCGCATTTAAAAAAATGGGTACAAAAAAAGCTCGATATTTGGGTACCCCACGAGCTCACTGAAAGAAACCTAATGAACCGTGTACTCATTTGTGATTCTTTATTACGACGTAATGAAACCGAATCATTTTTGAAGAAGCTGATAACTGGTGATGAAAAGTGGATCACGTACGACAAGAACGTGCGAAAATGGTCGTGGTCAAAGGCCGGTCAGGCTTCACAGACTGTGACGAAACCCGGGTTAACTCGCAACAAGGTGCTGCTGGTGCAACTCGATGCTGTGTGTGTGGTGGGGTTGGAAGGGCATTATTCATTATGAGCTGTTACCACCAGGCAGGACCATCGATTCTGAACTCTACTGCGAACAACTGATGAGATTAAAGCAAGAAGTTGAGAGAAAGCGGCCGGATTTAATCAACAGAAGGGGTGTAGTTTTTCATCATGATAACGCTAGACCTCACACATCTTTAGCCACTCAGCAAAAACTAAGAGAGTTTGGCTGGGAGGTGTTAATGCATCCGCCGTATAGTCCTGACCTTGCACCTTCAGATTTCCACCTATTTCGCTCTCTTCGGAATTCTCTATGCAATGTCAGGTTAACATCACGAGAGGACTGCCAAAACCGCTTGTCGCGGTATTTTGATCAGAAGCCCCAAAATTTCTATAGCAATGGGATCATGTCCCTACTTAAAAGATGGCAAAAAGTTATCGAACAAAATGGTACCTACATACTTTAGTTAAATGTAAATAAACTATATTAAAAAATGTTTTGAATTTTCTTAAAAAATGCGAAGAAACTTTTTCCCCAGCCTATTATATATAGTTGCATCACAAATGGGTTAGTAGACCCTGATCTTTACAAAGATACATTGTATTATATTAGGTATTACCTACAGTAACACGAAAATATGCTATGAATAAAACGGTCACAATTAAATTACTATGATTACTAGTATGAGTAATAGTTAAACGCCGAGGCAGCGCAACTGAAATTTAAACACCAGTTTTACCTCTGTATTATTTAAAGTAAGTTATAAATTAGCCATTTTGATGAATAAAACAGTGTGGAATAATGCACTCTCTGATTTCAGTTGCTAATTTATCCAGGTTTCTATGCTTCAGTTATTGTTCTGGAGATAGAAGACTTTTTTTAAAAGGAAATAGTTAAGACATATTATAATAATGTTGTTACTAAAAAGGTTTAAGAAGCGTTTATAAATATGACTGTAATAAGTTTTTAAAGGTCATTATATTACGTACAGAATTTTGTATGCGGTCTCGAGATAATAAAAGCGAATACTTGCCAATTTTAAGGTATATGATTTTGTTGTAAGTACGCGTCACAGTATCATATGATATCTTTGTGATTCTTTACTAGGTTAACGCTACAAAAATTAATATCATTTTGTTTTAAAATACAGAGCTGAAAGAGAAGTATACCCATTCGTGTTATAATACAAATAGTAAATTCAAAATATTTAGACTGTCCCATCTTAAAGAAAATGAAAATCTTAAATACTTATAATTTTATACAATAATACATATACCTATCTAAAAGGCACGATATTTAGGTAAACAAAAATTAAGACGGATAAAATAGTTATTTTTTTTATAATTATTGTGAAAATGATGTTCAGTAAAATAACAGATACTGTATAAATAGTTCCTAGTGATTTGATCTCTTTTTGCTGTAGTACAGATTTTAAGAACAGATACTGTAATAGAACAGATACTGTATAAATAGTTCTTTGTGATTTGAGCTATTTTTGCTGTAGTATAGATTTCAAGAACAGATACTGTAATAGAACAGATTGTAAAAGAACAGATACGGTATAAATAGTTTCTTGTGATTTGAGCTCTTTTTGTTGTAGTACAGATTTTAAGAACAAATACTGTAGTAGAACAGATTTTATCAGTATCCTTTAAATAGTTCCTTGTAATTTGATCTCTTTTTGCTGTAGTACAAATTTTAAGAACAGATACTATAATAGAACAGATTGTAATAGAACAGATACTGTATAAATAGTACCTTGTGATTTGAGCTCTTTTTGCTGTAGTACAGATTTTAAGAACAGATACTGTAATAGAACAGATTGTAATAGAACAGTAATATAACAGATACTGTATAAATAGGTCCTTGTGATTTGAGCTCTTTTTTGAAATAAAACCAATTTACCGGATTTAACTCGCGTTTAATTAGATGTTACATTATTATTATCCAAAATATTATATTCGAAACGTCGGGTGAATAATAATAATGTAACATCTAATTAAACGCGAGTTAAATCCGGTAAATTGGTTTTATTTCAAATGTGTAGTGCTCGCGAAAATGTAAGACAATACTATGAGCTCTTTTTGTTGTAGTACAGATTTCTAGAACAGATTATAATAGAACAGTCATATAACAGATACTGTATAAATAGGTCCTTGTGATTTGAGCTCTTTTTGTTGTAGTACAGATTTCTAGAACAGTCATATAACAGATACTGTATAAATAGTTCCTTGTGATTTGAGCTCTTTTTGCCGTAGTACAGATTTTAAGAACAGATACCTACTGTAATAGAACAGATTGTAATAGAACAGTAATATAACAGATACTGTATAAATAGTTCCTTGTGGTTTGAGCTCTTTTTGTTGTAGTACCCATTTTAAGAACTGATACTGTAATAGAACAGTAATAGAACAGATACTGTATAGTTCCTTGTGATTGGAGCCGCCGCGCCGCTATTACAAACGGCGTAAAAGCGATCTCAAGGTCAAAATTGTTACGGTTGATGTGTGGTTGACTGTACATAGCATCTCATTAGCGACAGATCCCCTTCCGTTTCAACACTTGAAGCTTTTGCTTGTATTGATCTGAATATTGTGATAACAATATAAATAAGTAATTGGCACCAAAAATACTGTAATATATTTGGAAAATCACCGATCTTTTTATAAAAGTATCTTTGTATTTCTTATCACAATTACGAGTGAATAGTGACTATAAAATGTTCAAAACAAACACCCAAATTAGATGGCTCAACGTAGTCATATTCTGCTGTGCCCTTTATAAAACATGTTACACTTAATTATGTTACACTACGTTCAATGTCGACAACGCTTGAAAGGTTTCAGAGTGCAAAAAGATTGACATACAGGGAATCATAAACATTTTACCTTATTTGCGTGAATTCTCTAGAACAATGACTGATTAAATAATTCTTTGAATTTTTCATAAGCACTCACTGAAATACAGACGCATATCTTTAAATTTTTATCAAGATTTTCGATCGTAAAACGTTGCGATGTATTTTGAATTGAAGAGAAAGATAGTGTTATTACTGGGCATGGATGGCATTTCATCTTTGACCTGAAGTATCACCTGCACCAAGTACCAGTGACTATTTTCTTGCTGCGAATAGGGAAGTTGACCACTTTTTTTTACATAAAAGTAGTTTAGAACTCATAAAGAAATTTTGCAAAAGAAATGTGATTGAATTAATAGTTTCACAGATACAGTGGTATATCGGGACATCCATCTAACAAATCTGCTAAATTACTAAAAAATGTATGAGCATTTTGAAAAATTTGATAATAACTATGTATTATGTATCTTTTAGTAGTTTTATTTGATATAAGCCATCTAATATCATTTTAATTTTGAAAAAAAATTAAATATTTTATAAATTTTATAAACCGTACAATTTTATTTATGGGTAACTGTAGCGTATTTTTTCCGAATTTGTGAAAATAGCGCCATATTGAAACTAAGGCAACGCACATAATGCCACCGGAGGGCCGACGGCTCGCTTTTCATCTTATTGTATGAAGTAATAATAATATTATTTTTAAAATAAGGTGTATTTTGTTATTTGATGTACCAAAGTCCAGTTTTTCGATATTTGCGACTGTCGGTCTAATACCGATATTACGACTAAAATACAAAAGAAAATGAATAAAACAGCAATCTCGGTACGTGTTGGGATTAGAAAGAGGTCCTTAAGTTTCAGGTCGTAGGGATTATTTCAAAACTACCACTTACGTCAGTACTGAGTCAACGACCCTTAGTGTATTAAACTTTGTCTCGCTAGATGAAATGAATATAGAAAATGCAAGTGATATGCTATAAGCAGGGAAACCTTAGCAAATATAACATTACCATATTAGCCATAGATGTACGATACGCTGAGGATGAGGCAAATTAAATTTATTAAATAATGTTTACTCAGCCTATGGATGCGGTCATGTGACATTACTGTCATTGCTTCTTTGAGATCGTAATAGGTATCTAGACAAACCTAATAATTATAGGTACAAAAAATGGTTTTCAAAAGTAACCTATTCGCACATTTTAGCGGTATGTTTTTGTTTGTGCGTTATTTTAGAAACTTCAGAATGTTGTCATATACTTTTTATCCCTATCTTTTTTGATTCGAAAAAGATGGGAGAATAATCTAACCGCCTTTGTGGTCTATTGTTGAGATCACCTGCCTCAGATCTAAGTAGATTTCCAGGATTCAATTTCCTTGGGGGCGGAAATTTTCAGCTCGGTTTGGTTGCTGGTAGAATTTTTTTAAGTCCGCCTGGCTAGCTACCGCCATCTTACCTAAGTCTGCCGTCATGACAATAATGTTAACAGCATTGTTGTGTTTCCGGTAGTTTAAGGTAAGATATCCAATTCCTTTGTGGTTGAGAAATCCGTGTGTAGCTCACTTCCACTTTCCATTAATGGTTAAAATAAAATTTTCTAATAATTGAATCCTTATGATAGATGAAAAAATTATAATTCATCATTCACCCCATAAACCTGGGAAAAACACCATACAATTTTACGGGATATAAACACAAAACCACACCATTCAAGTTTTCACTACTGACCACAGACCTAAAAGTAAGTTTATTGATTTCATTCAACTTGCTATTAGTACGCAGTGATATTTTATGTGCAGAGAATACTTAAGGCCCATTTACACTATGCAGGTTTTTTGCCTGTGGCAAACAATTAAATTCAAGCAAGAAATTACTTGCACTGTCTAATGTGTCACATACTTATTGGTCCTGATTAAAAAAAAACATTTGGTTTTGCATTATACAAAACTCCTTTCTTAGAATCTAATTTTAAATAGGGCAAGCAAATTAATATGGGATTTTAAAAAATAAAGAGGCGTTGCTAATGATCAATTTTTCTAGTAGTAATGTTATAAAGTATTAAAATCCGGTACCGTTAAGAAGAACTTAGCCGGTTAGTCATCCCTTACATAACTTTAACTAAGTATAAGTACAGTACAACTCGAACTAAATTTGAATATAGTTTACAGTCTGTTTAAAAAGGACATGAAAACCATAGGGCATTTTAAAATATAAAGGTGCTTCATAAATACTGCACTTATCACTGGGAACACTTTTTTCTAAGTGTCAATTAATTATTTAAAACAGAATTGCTCTTTCACCATGAGTGCGGAAAACTCATGATGAAAGAACGAGATTTACGGACTTTGAATAATAATTTACATTCTGCCTCCGTACCGTAGACTCAGGCTCGATAGCTTTGTAATAAGAGTCACGAAGGCAGGTTTTATGAATATAAAGTTTTAAAACGTTTTCTAAGATGAGTTTTATTAAATGAGCTTGAGAAATATTTATTTGTTTCTGGTAAATGTTGTAATTTTCAACAAAGGCGACGAACAAGCATACTAGCTAGTAACAGTTGGACCATATAATTGTGTTTTTTACGATCCATCTCTGCTAACTTAACATTTTCGTGATGTGTTAATTCCTTAAAAGAAAATCTATATTCAAAAGTAGAACGAGTATTGAGTATTGTTTTTAGAACAGAAATGTCTCGTCCATTTCACAGATAAGCAATTCTATGCTCTTTGCCCTAAACACAAAGGGCAAGTACATTTTTGCTATAACAAAAAAGTGTTTTTGTCCATTATTTTGTAGCGAGGTTTTCTTTATTTATAAGGAAAACTGATTCCAAAGAAACGAAGTTCTTTTGTTCACGGTCTTTTACGGTCGTTTTCTTATCCTTTATGGTTACCAGAGACCACCTGAATTTAATTTTTTGTCACAATTTAAAAAATTAAAAAGGTAAATACATTTATTTTTTTATTTTTGTTTTTATATTTTGGATTTTAATCAGCCCGTCAAACATCGAATTTGAACACAATTGATTTTTCAATTGTTATAGACTCTCGGGAATCTAACGCGGCTTATCAGATTAAGTAGGTAAATATATTTATTTACATATTTAATACACACCATTTTTCCTTTCATGGGTACCGTAGCCAAAGGGTAAAACGGGACCCCATTACAAAGAGTCCGCTGTCCGTCCGTATGTCTGTCACCAGGCTGTATTTTATGAACAGTGATAGTTATACAGTGAAATTTCCCAGATGATGTATTTCTGTTGCCGCTATAACAACAAATACTAATAAACATAATAAAATAAATATTTAAGGGGGCTCGCTTACAACAAACGTGATTTTTATGCTTATTTTTGCTCGATATTGATAGGCAAGCAATAGGGACACTCTTGTTTATAGATAATGGTACGGAACCCTTCGTGCGCGAGTCGGACTCGCACTTGGTCGGTTTTAATGTGTTGTTCTAGTTATGAGAAGAAGCGGTACTTTTGTATGTAGAATATTTGATATGAAACAATTAAACAATATACTTTTTAAACACAAATGAATCATAGTTATAAGCCGAAGGTAGATTTTTTACTCCAAAATCGATCGATATCTGTCTAAATCGACATTAAGTGATATCCAGTGCTATTCTAATAAAATGGGGAAATGCAATAGAAAATAATATCAGAGGCTTGTAACTTTGCCAGGTAACCCAGCCTATACAGAGTGGATTGTTTAGACGAGACAGTAAGGGCAGATACGGTCGACCACAGAAGTAGCTGAACACTTTAGTACCATGTCGCAACAACTGTGGCGTCAATATAGTACGGTAGCAACTATAAAGTACGTGCACATGGTCAGTGTGACATGGTACTAAAGTGTTCAGCTACTTATGTGGTCGACTGTACCTTAGTCGTTATAGTAACAGGAAAACGGTACTAGTAGACCTTCCATATCTTTTAAAGATATTTTGAACAGTAGGTATTCACAGTTTTTGATAAAATTTACAGTCAGCGAAAAAATATTTAAATACCAAAAAAAAAATTGTATGCCCATCGATCCTATTTCTAAAGTCTCTATGAGACCATTTTTTTCCCGTACAAAATTCATGGGGAAAGTTTTTGGCGATTTTTATCATTTCTAACTCATACATTAACCCTTTGACGACCACGGGGACACCCGTGTCCCAGACAAAAAAATAATTATAAGTCAATAACTAAGAAAGTGGTAGGTATAACTTTAGTTTTAACTAGTTTCTGAAGGTACTTTTTCATTTTTTTTATTATAATACCACAGCATTCCAACTGTCAATCTTTGTTTATGGTCATTAGAAATTGACAGTTTATTTCGCGCGAATTTCTTACATTTTGAAAAGTTATTTAGAGGTGCAAAAGTTGTTTTCAATATATTATATTGTGGAATATTTATTGCCTGGTAGGTTTTTTTTTATTTTGTCTACTTATAAAAACTAAATTTATATTGTCCGCTTTGATCTGTGATTATAAACATAAAGGGACACCGGTGTCCCTGTGGCCTATGAAGATATGTATCTGTTGTATAGAATTATATTATAGAAGGTATCTATTTGCAATATTTCGGTTGCAATTTTCTTAAAAATTACCCTCATTTGCTATTTTTATGTTTGCAGATTATGTTTCGTAAAGGACGTGCGTTTTACAACTCAAGTAAAATGAAATCCAACAGATTTTGATGGGTGATAATAGTGACAATGAAGATAATTTATTGCTCGACGAAGAAGATGTTAGGCTTCTTACATAGGAAGATGGCCAAGGTGTACTTGATGTTGAGATTGAAGATACGACACAACAACTTCAAGAATCCAGGAGATCATCATTCGAGCCTTCAACTTCTGCGTTAGTATTTGTCAACGAACCTCTTAGCGACCGTCAACTAGTTTTCAAGTGGGCCCAGAGAACATACGCTCCGAATATATTTGGAAACATTGAATATGAATTCGGAAAGTTGCAAATCAGCCTTCGCAGATTTGCACCTTTCCGAATTCATATTCAATGTTCATTCATATTCAATATTCAATGGTTCCACATCTTCATGTGGAAAACAATAGTTTGTTGAGTCCTTTCGAAATATTCCTTTCAACAACAAAATTTGACACTTTAGTGCAATTGATAGTATCAGAATCAGTGCAATACGTTCACCAAAACGGGCGAGAATTCACATCATATTTTGCCTTGATGGCATCTACATCATCTAGATTTATGCAATAACGAATAAGCCAGAGACCCTTTCAGTCCAAAACTAGTGCCGTACGAAGAGCTATAAAGCGTCAATCACCTACACATCCCAAAGAAAGGGTCAATTTCAGAAAAAGGTGTGTAAATTGTGCCAAGTTCAAAAGAGAAAATCGTAAAAATAATACTTGTGCTTTATGTAAAGTTCACCTTTATTACACCATAACACCAATGACAGAAATTGTTTCGCTGTATACCATAGTCAGTAAAATAGAACTTTTTCATTAAAATATATATAATATATAATTTCATTAATAAATAAATACGTATAATAATAAATAAGTTGTTTGTTTTTGTAAAAATCGTAAATTATGAATAAATGTTAAACACGTAAAGATAAGCTGAATAAGCAAAATATCAGCCCTTGACGTCCATAGGGACAAATATGTCCCAATAAAAATCAGAAAACCCATTAATATCTGAAAGGGTTAAATGGACCTATAGAGTCTTTTGATGCTCAATAAGATCGAAAGGCTTGGTTTTTTTATTTAAGCATTTTTTTCTGATTGTACATTTTTTCCAAAAACTGTGAATGCAGTACATAATATCTTAAAAAGTAAAAAAACGTCTCATTGGACCGTTTTCCCGTAACTTTAACGGATAAGGTACCGGCCCATTGTTGTACTGTCTCAAAAATCCATATGGGGACAAAAACATAAGGAATTTAGGCCATAGCACCACCATGAGGCATAGTGGGTTAAAGCGGTTGTAGTAACAACCAGGACCAACGGCTTAACGTGCCTACCGAATCAAGGAGGAGCTCGAAATTACAAATTTTGATTGACCATCCTGGGATCAACCATGGCGAAAGTTGCTTTGTATAATCAAAACCAGATCGCCATCGAGCTTGTAACATAAGATTATGATCATTTATTTTCCACTGTCATTTTTTACACAAATAAGAATCTACCAAAAGGGTGGTCAATCAAGAAAAATGAGAATGTGAAAATGAAGAGAAAGCTATCTCTCGTTTCTGTAGTGCATCGGGCTGATGGCTTTCAAGCAATATTTAGAAAGAACTGCTTCCCTGATCCGCAGAGAGCGTGACAGTCACAACAGCATCCCGATGACCGCAGCTAATAGGTACCTATACTTCGCCACTTTAGGGGTGTCTGGTGTGGAGAGTAATCGCGTAAGGATACTTTGAATCCTATCCGTTGCTCTCGGCACAAGGCATATGTGTAAGTTAGCATAATTGTTTATTGTATAAAAAAACAAAATTCTGTTTTTTAGCATAACACTTAGCATTGATAGCGAGGAGCTCGGTAGCGTAGTGGTTTGAGCGCTCTGGTTTCGATTACGAAAACAAAGCAACTTTCGCCATGGTCGGTCCCGGGATAGGTCAAACAAATTTATAATCTCGATTAGGAGATCGAGATTGTATATTTGTTCCGTGCTTCGGAAGGCACGTTAAGCCGTTGGTCCCGGTTGCTACTGCAACCGCTTTAACCCACCAACCCGCATTGGGCCAGCGTGGTGGTGTTATGGCCCAATCTCCTCATGTAGGAAAGCCTGTACCCTGCAGTGGGACGTATTACAGCATTGGTAAAAATATTCTTATTTTTTAACATTACTTACCATTTACAAACGTTTAAAAGATAAGAAAAGTATCTAAAATAGAAAAGAAAAGTCTATACATGGGCAGGACAGAGAAATTTATACAGACGTCCCAATTGTTCGGTCGCGCGTTGGTCTCTGTTCCAGGACATAATTATTTTCTAGCTTAAAAATTGTTACTAATTTTTAAAATAATAAAAAAGATATTGTTTTTTTATACAAAAAAAAATCACCAAGCAAACCCAGCTGCAACGTACTAGCTATCATCACAAAATGATCCGCATCGTGGAGTAGCGATTCTAGATCATTTAAATAGCGAATCAGGAGCATGGTTGACATTGACTCGTTGCGCAGACGCCTGCGCGGTCGGTACGTCATCGAAGTAGTGCTGTGTTGCTGTGTGAATATTTTAATATTATTAGTGTGTGTGTTTTTTACTACTGGTAAGTGTGTATTGAATAACGCTAGTGAGTTCGCGTGGAAATAGTTTTTATGAAAGTTCAGCCTATGCCTAATAGACCATTTAAACTGACCTCCTCAGTGTATCAAGCTTCATACTGCGGAGAGGTCAAGCTGTATATCTGGTTCTTACAACCCGACCAAAATGAGACATGGTTTGGATTTTAAGTTAAAATTGAAAATAAAAATTGATAACGATTTGCACTTCTGCTGGAAGGCACCGAAAACCTTTTTTGATTTGAGTGAACTCAATTTACGAAAGTTTGGGTATAAGGCAAAGATATCTTGAATGAAATAAAATGTATGACCCCAACCCTTCAATTATTGGGCACTCAAGCGCCTACCATTTAAAGTGAAAAGAAATCTTGATTATTCAAGCCGCGTGTTAGAATCGCTTTGTTATTGTTGACATTTTGATATATAAATTATTGGCGCCTTTGGTTTGTAAGTATTTTAAGTTCGTTTACATAAAGTTTTCATACTAACTGCCGCACAGCTTTTCATACAAACTTTTAAGTCATAAATATAGGATGGTTTCCTACTAACAAAAAAAAAGCGCTTAAAATATCAAAATGTCGATGAAAACAAAATTCGCAGTTCCTTACAATTTCACAAGGAGAGTAACTTTACAACAAAGACACGCAAAGGGCTTAATTTGAACTACAATCTTAGAAAGCGGTCAAATCTCACTGCCAGAGTCACCACCGTGACCAATAAAACCACAAGAACAACACTAGGATATCGATAATTTGCACTAGATGCGGGTAGTACCTACGTATCGTAAGCAAAGAAAGTCGATTAAAATATACAGGATGGTGCCGTCAATACCACAATAAATTAAAACATGGGCTATATTAGTTCATAGCAATGGTTTGCCACTTTCAATAACATCTTATTAATTTGATAATTTCATGGCATTTCTATGAAATACTGCAGCCAATGTTATATTATTTCATACAAATGTCATGACATTTCAAGTAAAAATAGTAATAGGTGATAGAGTAAAACTGAACAGGGGCCTTACCACCATCTTTATAAAAGCGATTCATATTCCGCTCGGTTCAGTATTGGTTCCTGAACTGCATCGCTGCCATAGTCGTAGATAGCGTCGTAGTACGAATTAACGATTCTACTCAGTTTAGGTCCTAAACTGGATCGCGATAAAAGATGGTGGTACGGGTGCAGAGTACGTATTAAAACGTGTTTATTTATAATGACATACCACCTACGTACCTACTACCTACCTGCCTTATCATCATCACCTGCCTATATACGTCGCACTGCTGGGCACAGCCCTTCATGGGTTCTCCCATGAAGAAAGGCCACATGAGGAGTTGAGGCCATAACACCACCACGCTGGTCCAAAGCGGGGTGATGGGTGAAAGCGGTTGCAGTAAGAACCCGTCCCAACGGCTTACCGTGCCTTCCAAAGCACGGAGGAGCTTGAGATTAGTAATTTTGACTAACCCATCTGCAAAAGATTGCTTTTCTTAAAAAACTCAATGTTTGTACACTTTGCTATAAGGATTACTCGTACACAGTAACATCTATTGTAACAATTACAAATAAAGAAGGAAAACGATGAAAAAATTATACGCTTCATGCGGGAATCGAATCCGCGTCTCCTGATGTCCGGCCAGACGCGATTATCACTACGCCCCCGGAGCACTAGGTGTAACTTACTAATTTCCTCACCGCTCTCTACCCTTTTCTTAACGTTTTTATAGCAACTTTTATCTCACCACTCATTGAAGTTAACACCTCTAGTGATCCGAAAGAATACTTTTAGTTTACTTCTTTTTAGTAAAGTGTAGTGGTATTTGCATCTGGCCTGACATCAGGACACGCGGGTTCGATTCCCGCCTGGAGCATACAATTTCTTCATCGTTTTCTTTCTTAAGAAACGCATAAAAAAACATTAAATTGTAGTAACATCCAAATAAATCAATATCAACTTTCGTATGTTTGTCCCTTAGGTGGTCCAAAACTGTTGATCAAATTATAATGAAACTTTAGTAGAGTGTTCGGAGATGCCCGCAAAGGTTCCCGGATAACATTTTTTTATTTTGGGACCTAACAGTTTCCGCTTTACGGGCATTGCAAAGCGTGTTGGTATTTTATATAGCTCATTGTATATAAATTGCCTATGTGGTTTGTATTAGCGGAGACGTTTTGCTGGCTTTCTGTTTTTTATCAATCTCTATAATTGTTCTATTGGCTATATCTGTTAAATAAAAAAAGAAACATTAATGGCTTACATAAAAAACAATATTACCAAAAATTATTTTCTTACGCAGGGTACTACTCCTTTGTTGTGCTCTACTCCTATGTTGAATAACGCCAAAGCTCATAAGTAAAGCCTTATATTAATAACTGAGGGACATATCTCTTTTTGCTGTCACTATTAACCGGTTAAGGCATTGATTCCAGGCACAGTTGATTTTTAATTGTCTTATGAACTCCAAAGGTTTAAGTGACAGTTTAAGTTGGCAATATGATTCACTTTTTTATCCACTAAGGTGGCAATCAAGCATACGGTCCACCTACAGATCGACCAAAGGACTTGCATCCAGGCTATGTAATTTTAATAAAATCCACCTACAGTAGCCTATGGACGCTTGCAACATCAGATGTATCACTTGCGCCTTGCCGACCCTGTCCAAAACCTTTCAAGCCTTTTTTGAAGAACCCCATGCTGTTTTCATTCAAGAAAACCACTTAAATAGTTTAAGACAGCTCTGAAGGACCAAAAGTATTCTAGAGTATGCTAGTACCGCCACAGATTAGATATGGTTCCGCTCAGTGCGAGTTTTTGTCTTTAAAATAGTTTAAATATCAATTACTAATATTACCAAATGGTTAATTGAGGAGGTCGGCACCGTACGTGGTTTCAGCGTTCTGGTTTTGTTCACAAAAACAAAAGCAACTTTCGCCATGTTCGATCCCGGGACGGGGCAATCAAAACAGTTGGTCCCGGTTGTTACTGCAACCACCAATCCGCTTGGAGCCAGCGCGGTGGTATTATAGCCCAAACTCCTCATATGTTTCTCCCATGTAGGAAGGTTTGCGCCCAGCGTTGGGACACATATAGGCTGGTGACGATGATAATGATGATATTATTATTAATTGACACCTGTCTCAGGTAGATATTAACTACGGAAGGCGTAAGACTTATAATTCAGCGTGGTTTCATGTTTAATTTAACCGTTTTGAGGTCGACAAGCTTAAATTGAGTCTTGTATTTTGTCCCACTAACCCTGATAATTGTTATTTGGGAAATGCAAATATGAGCCTTATGGTTGAATCTGCATATTTTAGCTTAGTTTCGGAGACGGAACATTAAATTATGCACTCGAATTATAATATTACAGAAGGCCAGGTGTTAAAAAAGTAAGAGGAAAACGTCGGGTTGAACTTACGCATCTCTGTGGTCTAATGGTCTGCATTTATTGCCCGTGGTCCACACGCACTTTTCAGCTGGGCAGACCAAGGGAATTTGCATTACCTACTTGCCCCCTTATTCTCAACGGTCGGATCACGGATTCGATTCGACAAGTCACATGCCGTCCCCCTTAGACGCAGCGTGATAAAAAGTGACAGGTATAGAGTTTCCGAAATTCGAATTCTTTCCGACAATTAAGAATAAGGGGGCTGTACACCAGAATAATAATAATCATAATATTTAAACACTCACACCTTTTAAACTAGCCCAAAGTAAGCATCGTTAGGAGCTTGTGTTATGGATACTAGATAACGGAGAAATAGTGATAATATCCACTTGGCTAACTACGACCATCTTACCTAAGTCTGCCGCCATAACAATAATGGTAACAGCGTTGTTGTCTTCCGGCAGTTGGAGGTAAGCTAGCAGTGCCTCTGTGGTTGAGGGATCCGGATGTAGCTTGATTTAATCTTTCGTCCATATCATCACTTACCATCAGGTTAGATGAAGAGCTATCCCGTAAAGATTCTTTGAATAGCAGTCGCCCGTGATTCATACTACGTGGATATTATTATATATTCTATTATACATTAATATATTATATTCTGTTATTGCACCAAAAGTTGGCCTATGTCCTTTCATGCCAATGCCAAATCTATACTAATATTATAATGCTGAAGAGTTTGTTGGTTTGGTTGAGCGCGCTAGTCTCAAGAACTTCAGATTCAAATTGAAAAATATTTTTGTGTTGAATAGTCCATCAATTGAGGAAACCTTTAAGCTATACAGGGTGGCACATTTAGATCGGTCAGTATGGGAAAGTCTGAAATTATAAGACATACGAAAATCTCTTCTTAGGAACGTGTGCACGTACACACGTGCCGGTGTCTTCCTGCCGGAGAAAGTGGGATAAGTGACCAGAGAAAAGCTCTGTGGTGTAGGATTGGAATAATATAATAGTTTTTTTCAAAAATATTTTAATTAATTTAGGGACTTTTACTATATAGTATGTCAGTTCCATCGTAACCTAATCTAGAAACACTTAAAAAACAATGGTTGTTCCTAATGATTTTTGACAATCATTGACGAGTCACCAATACCATATTGCATAGGAGTTTCGATGCTTCTGATGTAGGGTCTGCCGTGATAGTTTGAAAAACTCCAACATTAGTAATTAGTATAGATTTGAAAAGTGACGGAAAACCCTCACGCCGTAAAGTAGCTGTATATTAGTTGTAACCTCAATACAAACCATAAAATTTTCATATTAACATAAGTCGTGGAAAACTTAAGGAATCTTCACCAAAGTTTATTGATAGTCGAGTTAAATATATTAGTTTTAAACTTAAATAGGAACTAATATTATGAAACTTTCCTCATAAATGAACGCTACTTGAAGAGTTACAACAACAAGCAAATTCAACTTCATGATTTTAAAGATAGATTCGAAAAAGATACATAAAAGTATTTCTTTAATAAACACAAATTTTCAAAACTACACTAGCTTAACTTTCTATTGCTTCTGGAAATAACTCAGCACCAAACCAAAAAAATATTTTATGGGTTAAGTAGGCACCTACTAAAATTTAATTATTTTCCTTTTTAGTGTTTTGAAGTCGGTTTTTAATTTTCGTTTAAATAATTTTTTACAATAGTATTGTCTTTTTTTACAATTTTTAGTGATAACTTTCTAGGGTCAATGCTAGATGGGTAACCGTCAGCATTTATTGTTTCGTACATGGGCTAATATTACTTCATAGAAATGTTTTGCAACTTTCATAGATGTCTTATCCATTTGGGAATTTCTTCTTTTTCTTCTTTTAATAATGGCAATGTGTTTATCTTAACGATAACAATTCTGCCAGCCCAGAGTTTTGACCAAGCATGTGTATGGGAAAATATTATTGTTTTGCTGTAAAACAAGTCTGTTGTGATAACCTCGGTTAGTATATTTGGGTTAGTCAGTAGAGTATCTGTAAAAGACAAACATTAAATATAATAGTTCCTGTTAGGACAAATTAAAATTGGATGTATATATGGTTAGAGTTATAGATTATTACATTTAATAAATTTAGCGAGGATACAAAAAACTTCCGGGGATGAATAAATTAAAAGGCTACTTAGGTTAATAGGAAGAGGAATTTTGATTTTAGCAAGGACATCATACAATTTAAAGTTAGTATTTATTGGAACATTCAAAGAAAATATGGTCCAAGGTACCATCTGCCGACCCGCATTCGCAAAGGAAGTGGTCACGAACTCTGATTTTGCTTAAGAAAACTGGCGAGCAGCAATGGCCTCAAGCAATTCTGAGTCTACACAATACGGAGACAACGGTTTTGAGAAATTTCTTATATTTGAAAAACCAGGGTTTAGCTAGGATATTTTTTTGGATACTATAATAAAAGCCATCCTTGATTTGAGAATTTTAAGACATTGCTATGAAAAAATTTGACATTGGCTGCAAGCCATCACACTTATTAAATAATTGTGCAAAGTTATAAATTGTAATAATTTGAACTGTCATTGCATTTCCTGTGTATTATAGGAAAGAAGCTAATAAGAAAATGGAAAGCGTGGACTTTAAGCAACTGTAGAGAATTCAGGCGCTACGATAAAATCTATATTTTTGACATGTATAAAGGTGTCTAACTGACATGCAACATTTGCAAGAAAAAAAACTAATATTATCTTCAAAAAATTGTCATCCCAAACATTATTTCGTGTCATTTCATACACCTAAATAAACTACACACATAATGAATAAATAATGTGGTAACGTAGGGGCGTCTCCTACTACTGAAAATGTAGGTTTTTCAAATATGTTAAAACAAACACGAGTTTGTTTTAACTAAAAAATGCTTTGCAAAGTATAAATGTTTTTTGTATGGTATCAAGCTTAAGTGGCTTAGAATTATTTTAAAAAAATTATGAAATAAATATCGCGAGGAGCTCGTTAGAGTAGTGATTTAAGCGCTCTGGTTTCGATTACGAAAACAAAGCAACTATCGCCATTGTCGATCCTGGGATGGGTGTCAATCTTTGTTATAGATAGATAATAAGTTCATTTGAAAATTACTGCCACTCACATAAAATTGTCAATTTACAATAATCTTAACTTAAGCTTAAAAGTAGATAAAGATATTATAACATTATATTAACCAATGGCTTAGATATGTTTTCCGATATTCGGGAGAAGTGTTATAAAACGGGATTTTAGCACGTTACTAAATATAATAATAAATATAATATTTCATGTTCCAGGTAACTTCAAGATGTCATCCTCAACAATCTTATCATCAATCCAAATTATATTATTCTTCATTCTTCTCAAGCAATCTGAAAGCATAGAAGACGGGTACTTACGCTACGTAAAAGACAGCTGTTTTGTCAAAGGAGAGGCACTCTCTTGTGTGAAATATAAAGCTTTAAAAATAGCAAAGAAGACTTTGTTCGGTGATAATTTTTATAACAATGAAACCATCAAAGCCAATCAAATGATCAGCCTTGTACCCCTGGATACAGAAACAATGGAACAGCTATCAATTGGTGAGAAGTCAGAAGTGGTGGCGAGTGAACCAAAAGGTTTTATGTCAGAATGGACGGAGTTGGCCAAGTATTTTATGAGACTGATAAAGGATTTCTTCAAGGTTAAAGGGTTAAGGGTGAATCTGCCTGAAGGTGCCCGGACAGTTGAAGAAGACGATATCAATGATGATGGTAAGTGTAAAAAATAGTTCCATTAGGTTTACGCATAACCCTTACAAGACATCACAGATGTGTCTTATCAGTTATCACAGATAAGGATCATAATTTTTATTTATTCATTTGCTAAGAAATAAACTGTCATACGAGTACCTATTTATTGTTATGCTACGGCTACATTATCGCGATAACGCGAAGATTTCCGTTGTCGCGACAGGTGTGGCCAAATAATTCGTCCTATCGCGAATCAACAACTCAAAACGAAGTTTTATCGCGACAACGCGAACACGAATCTTGTGGGGACCATTAGAATCACCGATTAGAATATTATAACTTGTCAGATATAAAGCTTTGTATTCTTTGATTATTAAAAGATTATAATAGCTTTATAATATATAATAGCTTATCTGTAACTAATACAATATCACCATCACCAAGTAATAGTCAAATACCAAATTTGACTGTAATACTGCATTTACTTATGAGTGAAGAATGTTTACCAGTTAGTTTTCATTCCTGAATAACATTCAAAATAACACTTGTAGACGGCAAAACTGACCTCGAACGTAATCGAATACAAACATAGCAAACCAAAATCGTTTTTAAGTTTCCTTGCATCCTCTAAAAGTTATGGCTGCTGTGCCAACGCAAGTTCCGTCTTGCGTGATTTTTTTTTGGATTTTAGGGATTACTCCACCAAGAACCGCATTGATGCATTTGATAGATTGTAGTGCAGTGCTGTACGTATTGATGGCGATATTGATGTAATGAACACGTCAGTTTCTACAAATATTGTCGCCCAGCCCCCTTATTCGCTAAAAATGACAATTGTCGGTACCAGCTTCTAACATTGATATTTCAAGGTACCCTGAAACGACACACTTAGTAATGAAACATCAATGTACGTAACAACACCAAATATTATATCCATCGGCACTTGCCATTTGTGTTAGCGAATAAGGGCTAGTCCTTTCATCGACTGAAGAGAATATATAAAATAAAAGTTACTCACAAAACTGCTCATCAAGATTAATACTTTTCAGAGACTCTAAAATTAAATATGGATGTTCAAATAAAATCCTTAATACCCGACAAGAGAGTAGCTCAATTTTACGTTGTTATTTAATAATTCAATAACCCTTTAAGGCCGTAAAATATTTTAAAACTTTTCTGAAACCAAGTGGCACTTGGAAACTTAATTTTTCCTCTAATATTAAATGAACCTTTCTAGTAGAAATTGACTTGAATTTTACGAAAAAAGTTTTTATCTTTGACAACGACAAATTAAAAATGAGAGCTCATAATGAAGTCTTAAAATTATCTTAATAAAAGTTGAAAACTGATTTTTAATATAGTATCAGTTAATTGGCTCGTAGCCTGTCAATCTGTCAGTATATAGTATTAATTACTTAAGGAAAATAAGGATAATAATGTTCTGCGTATTATCCTTATTCTGACATATTACGCTTTAAGGTATCTTTATTATTTAGGATACTTTTGTATTCTCCTTACGTATAATATTCAATAAATGATTATTAACAATGATCAATGAAATTTGAATTTTATACCTGGCTCAATTACCAGGAATTTTTGTATACGATCTTATCCATCGCTCTGAAATCATTAATGTCTATTTTAGTCAAATAATTTTAGAACTTTTATACGAGGTGATACACGTGTAAGCTATCTACCTACCTATGTGGGAGGGAAAGTATGAAAATTTTTAAACCTACTGTAGAACTTATTTTCTGAGCGAGACAATTTTCTGCCTTAAAAACAAATCAAATTTAAAATTAGTTTTCATAACATTTAAAAAAAAAAACTGTTTTTAGAAAGTTTTTTTAACTTTTTGCGCTCTGTGTACAAAATTATTACCAGGGTATAAAGTGCTTCTACCAAACGTCCCTTGGTTGCTAACTCCTAAGTTTATCCCTTTTCCTTTAGATGGATATAAATAAATCTCTGTAAAACATGATCATTTTTTGTTAAGTTAAACTGCCACTGTAATCTAGTGGTTGAGACCATCTACCCCGGATCTAGAAGTCCCAGGTTCAATACCCGTGGGGGCAGAAATTTCTGCTCGGTTAGATTCTTGGTAGGGTGGCTGGCTGTGGGAAATCCGGCTGTAGTGTGCCCATATTCGGCCTTGTATAAGAAAAAAGTAAAAATGAAAAATAATAATATCTTAAATGTCGGCAAGTTCCTTTCCCCTAAATTCTAAACCTTGGTTGTTAACTTACGTCCCCGATTATGGTGAAAGAAATGAGTTTCTGGTAGCTAATAATAATAATAATAATAAATATTCTCACAAGCACAAGTATTACCTAGCCCAAGTCTACCATCATTAAGAGCTTGTGTTATGGAAACTAAATGACGGAGAAATGTGGATAGACGAAAATATGCATGGAATTATGAGAATGGAAAATAGAATAAAATGACTTACACCTTAAATTACAGAACTAAACAAATCAGGTAGTATACCCTATCTCAGCTTAGAGCTTCTTCGCTGTAATAGAGCCTTGTGAGGTATGAAACATTATGTAATTTAGTCACATCATACATTCCTGATCTAATACAGTTTCATATTCTTACGCATAAAAACAAGTAATTAATTAATTGTTGTCCGGGCTTGCCCCTTTGCCGTCTCTTCAATAGGGAAAAAACTCTCAGAGTGGTTTTGAACAATGAAAAACAAAAAAAAGCAACAAGAAAAAAACGAAGTATGACTGTTACAAATAGGCAAACAAGTTACAAAGATATTAGATTATAATAAACTACAGGAAATTCATAGGGATAACCGAACTTTTCTGTAGCCTATTAGACAGAGCAACCCGGGTTAGGGCCGCTCTATCAAAAAATTTTTTTTTGAGTTAAGAATTTTTCTACGTATTGGAAGCCACTTTACAAGGTGTAAGGGAGACGCTCTCGTACTCATCGTTCTTAACACGACTTATTAGAAAATAAATTTGAAATCGCGAAACTAAATCAACTGTTCCATACAAACAGGTCGTTTATGTATGTATTTGTATGAAACAGCTGTTTTTTTTACGATTCCAAATTTTTTTTTCAACAGGTGTTGAAGGTCAGCAGCACACTGTATCTGTTCGATTCGATGAAAACTAACACTACCTAATTGTAAAATGTGAAAAAAAATACGTAGTCAACGGTAAAATTACTTCCTACATTTCTCTCTAAAATCTTCAATCGGCTTATGAAGTATAAATCGTCAAGCGAACTTCAAACATTTGCAATCATACGCTAATGGGAAAATCAGGCACCAATAAAATGTGAAATTGCCAATAAAATACGTGGCGTGTCAAAAGTCCACAGCTAATCGGTAGTCTTCACCCTTTCTGTAGAAGGGCATGAGTATTCATAGAAACTAAGTAGGGTAGCTACACCAGTTGCGGTCACCCACAGCTGTAAAACAAATAGAGCAAAGAGACCACAACACAATGATATCCGCTTTATCTCATAGTGCGCGATTAATCTTAATTTATGATCTGTGAAAACGCGTAATAAGCAAACTTTTACTCGAAAAGGAAAATGTGATTGCGTTCGTGCGTAAGTATTTTTACGGATGATTGTTTTTTGACATTTTCTGTCACACTGCTCTATTTATTTAATTTTTACATTTAAGCTTTGCATAAACATATGTTTCTGGGTTGAGATTTGAACGTAAATCAATCTAATATGATCATAATTTTTGATAAATTTTCAAACTTAGGCAACATCTCAATTCCTGACATTTCCATATGGATATTTAAACCCACAAAATATTTATTTATAAACATATTATTTATCTCTTTTTTCTTCTTTTCTTTTGTTTCTTATTTTTCTAGTTGAAATATTTTTGTAAGTAAATATATTTTTTAAACATTTATAATAATGTTAAAATTAAATTAAGGAATACTACAATATATTTTTAAAAATAAAAACTTTAATTTTAAGTAGGTATTTCAAAATGAAAATACTACTTAAGTAATATTGACTGAGTTAAAATCTCTTATGGCGGCCCTATTTTTATTTTCATTTTTTATTCTAGTTTGAGTAAACTTAAGTACATTAAAATGTAATTTACACGTCCAAAATCTCTTGGGATCTATTCACACGGGGTTTTTCAAATGCGCTTATCACGCTTATGAGAATACCGCTTTTATAGAAAACAACTACCGAATGACTACCGCCTCCATAGGAGCTTCTATCAATTATCTTTACAAAATAAAATTTGGTGAAAAAATCTAAATTGGATATTAGGATTTTAGCAATAATCATCAATTTGAAATCCAATTAATTTACATATTTCGGACTCAACTCTAAAATCCTATCTGCAAAGGGGAAAATTGCCAATGCTAAAGGTTTATTGTAAAACAAAATTATTCAGTTCATATTTGGCAAACGCATCTGGACGCTGGCCAAACATTGAATTGGTGTTATGTAACATCTATTAAGCTTTCATGCTTTTTTTAGGGTCCCGTAGGGAATTCTTTGCCAGCACATGTGTTCCCTCCTTCCTATAACATGGGTTTCTTCTAAAGAGGCGTGAAAAACACCTTTTGGGCCGGCAAGGTGGAGGCGGCTAGAGCAGTGTCTGAACTGCACTAGCTGTTTTCGCATATGGACTCTTCTTGCCGCTTCACATCAGGTGGTGTTGAGTCATTATTTTGTCGTGCTTTGTATTTAAAAAAAATTAAGAATTCTTATCGACAAGGAACCAGTTTCACAATATCCGTCCGTATGACTAACCTAAGTTACATGCACTATATTTTCCCCTCTCGACGAAAAAAGAGGGTGTGATTAGTTTAACGTGCCTCTCTGTGTATCTGTATGTCTGTCTATGGCATTGTAGCTCCTAAACGAATGAACCGATACAATTTATGAAGATCTGTTCAGGCGTTTGATGACTATCAACTTATTTACTACTTGAAAAAAGGGTCTTCCTAACTTTCACAGATCCTACTGCTTTGTAATTTGGTTTGCCGTTACTTCGGACCAAGACATGCTAACCTAGAGCTGATCCTGTACCATCAAATAGTCTGCGAGGTACTCAATTCTTCAGAAACTTAAAGCAGATAAAGTATATTTGGGCTTATAAGAATGCTCTCAGTGTGATGGTAAAATTTTCATGTTTCTGTTATTTATAATTTTAAAGTTAATTATAGTCAGACGGTAGGGCCGTAGGTATTTATATTTTTGACACATCCTTATGACACGACTGTGTGAGGAAACTTAACTAGTGCTGGGGGACCTCTAAGGGGATATTTACATAGAAAGTCCTAGACATATTATAACATACATATGCCGTTAATATTATATTATGCGTATAGCGTAGTATTTCACACCAGAAAGTATTGTAATCCCATGGATAGCCTCCATAATATAAGAAAAGCCGATAAATTTCCTCTCCGCAAATTTATTTAGGGATCAAAGGAATGTGTTTTTCAAAAACAAGGAAGCCATTGTGTTGTAAGGATATGTAATAAAATATTTTTCTTCTTTTCAGTGTTTGATGTGAGACCTTTATTATTTTCGTTAGGTGACTTCTGACTGTTAGTGTCTGTTAACTCGTCTATCTCATCTGTCTGTTAGTCGCTATTGAAATTTGTTGTTATTATTCATCAGCAAATGTCTACAGAATCTGGTTGATAAGAAGGCGAGTCAGTTTTTATTAGCGGTTACTTGTAAACAATAGATATTATTCTTAATTTTTTTGATTTTAACATTATTATAAATGTTTGAAAAATTACTTAGTAATCTAGTTTCTAGTTTCTAGTTTCTAGGTTCTAGTTTTCTAGTTTTATTATATTTTAAATACTCAATAGATATTAATTAAAAGTGTAAAGTTTGAAAAAATAACTCTTTGCCAATATTATTGAGCATGTATTACTTTCATTAGGAGCTCGGTGGCGTATTGGTTTGAGCGCTCTGGTTTCGATACGAAAAACAAAGCAACTTTTGCCATGGTCGATCCTGGGATGGGTCAATCTAAGTTTGTTATTTCGAGCTCCTCCGTGCTTAGGAAGGCACGTTAAGCCGTTGGTCCCGGTTATTCCTGCAACCGCTTTAACCCACCAACCCGCATTGGGCCAGCGTGGTGGTTTTATGGCCCAAACTCCTCATGTGTTTCTCCCATGTAGGAAGGCCTGTGCCCAGCAGATGATTACTTTCATTTGTCATTCGTTTTACGAATTGGAAAATTGAAAATTGGCACGCAAATTGAAGCACATCACCATATTACCCGTGAAAAAATTCATGCAAAGACTTTTTATGACTTTCGATGACATATAAGTCAATAAGAAAGTTATAATAGAGTTGGTCGTTCATGATGAAATCCTATCTCGTGCCACTGATTAAACGTGGACGCACTAATCTTACCGATGATATGCGTGAGGGACGGCCTTCTACTGCTACGACTGAAGATAACATCAGTATTGTGCGGCGGATAGAAACTGACAAAAGAGTGAGCTAACAGCAGATTCGGACAAGCTTAGGCATTGATATGAGTCAAGTGCACACAATTGTCCAGGAATAGCTAGCGGTAAGGAAGCTCTGTGTGCGGTGAATACCTCATAATTTGACCGAGGCGCTAAAACTCCTTCGTGTTGATTGTTGCCGTGAAATGGTTCACAGATTTAACGGAGGTGACTCAAATGCTGTGTTTGATATACTGACGGATGACGAAGCTGGATTTACTGTTATGATCCCGAAACCAGAAGACAGTCTGCTCAGTGGATTTCTCCTTCCGAGGAGTTGGCAACTAAAGTGAAGGAAGGACGAAGTGTGGGGAAAAAGATGGTAGGCTCGTTGTTCGGGAGGACAGGTCATGCGACAAGTTATTTGTTTTAGAAGATCGAAAAGCAGTTACGGCAAAGTGGCACACTAACAATTGTTTGCCACTTGGAAAAAGAAAAAGAATCGGGAGAAATGACCTGGCAGTAGGATCGTCCTTCTTCTTCTTCTTGTTCTTCGTCGGCGGTTTCCGCAAATCGACGTCAGTTGCGCCTATTTTGCGTCGGAGGATGGTGAGCTGGGTTATTCGAGCCATCCCAGCTTCTCCAGGAAGTCACCCAGCGCCTTAACGTTGTCGAGCACTTCCCGAAGGCTACCCGGGTTTCCCAGGTAGTTCGCCCGGTAGTTAGCCACACCTCTGCATTCCAGCAGAACATGAGCGGCTGTTTCTTCTGCATCCATGCATGCTCTGCATGGACTGTCCGTGATACCTAAAAGGATCGTCCTTTACCACAACAACTCTTCGTCGCACGCTGCCAGCGATCGACTATTTGACGACGTCAGCCGTATACTTTCTTGGTCACCAGCCATATTGCCTCGATCTCATACCTTGCGATTTTCATTTATTTCCGAAAATGAGAGAAAACTTTGAGGAAAACGTTTTATGGACGCCGTGCAAGCAGTGGCTATGCGTTTCAAAAGGGCGTCGAAAAGACCCCTTAGAACGACTGGGCAAAGCGCTTTTTTTAGTGGTTCCATCGGATGCAGCGATGTATACCTATACGTGAACGGACCCTATTTTGAAAACATGATAAAATTGATAGCTTATTAGCTAGTTTGCTCAGTTTTGATTTTCTTAGAACTTAAAGAAAAAGAAAGAAATGAAGTTTATTCAGTGCTAAAAAAATAAAAGATACAAAAAATAATAGAAACAGAGACATACAGTTACTTACAGACACACACACACACACGACTGTGTGACTTACAGTTTTACTCTCGTACCTATTGAAAACTATGCATTATCGAAATCAGTGATACCAAAAAAAAATCATACGCGTCGAATTAATAACTTTGTCCTTTTTGTAGTATGTAAATAAAACTAGATATGTTATAAAAACAGTTTTTTTACAACATAAAATGATATCTGTAGCACAGAAACTTCTTCTCCAAAGTTACCTCCAAACAAATTGCTTGTAAATGATACGTGTAATTTGAAGCAGATAGCAACCCTTTAATAAAATCTTTTTGATTCAATTGAAATGTTTTGTACTTTGGAAAAGTATACCGAAAGAATACTTTGCCAACCAGCATTGAGTCAAACCCGTCATGTCTTTCTCCCATATTAAAGGCTGTGACTAGCAGTGCGGCGTATATAGGCTGGTAATGATGTCTTCCGTACAGTGTCTAAAAATACAATAGGTATACTTACTCAGAATTTGTAAAGCCATGCTCTGACCTTGATATACCCTTTTAAATACTCAGAGTGACCACTCACAAAAGTGACTGTTAATCCTAAAAAGGGTGCAGGCAGGACCTAAATAAATAATTCATAATCGATTGGTTAAATACAGAAAAACTTAGAGGATTTGATAGATTAAAGGTTTTTAATGTTTTACATGAGATAATAAATGGTAAAATAAAACAATATATAATAAAGAAAAACAAATAAAAAGCTAAACAAGCAAAGCTTACTGTTACTACCAAATAGACCAGGGGACGGATCATCATCATATTATCAAACTATGATGTCCACTGCTGAACAAAGGCCGCCACAATCGATTTCCAAAGGAATCAGTTCTGAGCAGCCTGCATCCACCTTCTCCCCGCAACCTTGACCAGGTCCTCTGTCCATCTATGAGGAGGACTGTCCTTACTTTCGAATTTCCGGTACGCAGTCGCCATGCTAAATCTTAAATGCCCCATCCGCCGTCCGTTCTGCGTGCTTTGTGCCCTGCCCACTGCCACCGGAGATGGATATCTAGCCAGAATTTGTTTTTTTAATTTCTCTTATTATTTCTTATTTGATGGCATAATAAAGAAATTCCAATAAAGATCGCAATTAGACACAAGTCTAAATACTTCTGCTATCTGATATACTTTTGTTCTCAAAATCACTCCAATTACGTGCGTAATAAAATGAATCGCATGAAAAATCTGTGCCTTTGTAAAATGATCTCAGAGTTCCGTATAACAAAGAAAAGACCAACGTGATTCTGAACAGACGATCGCACTTCAATCGTGACACGGCAGTTGGAAAATGACTTTTATTACAACAGGCTAAGGTATCACCAGATATCAAAGTGTATGACTTGATCAGCAGGCGAGCCTATATTTTGCCTGTGTGATAAACGTTATGCTCGCACAATGTTTTCCAGCACATAAAATCCCTGCTTCCTACGAGTATAACCTTCCCTGTCCTTCAATAGAGGGGTGAGAAGGCACCTTAAGGGCCTTTAACTCTTCTTACCGCTTCACATAAGGTGGTGTTGAGTCGTTTGTGTGCTTTGTACAAAAAAAGAATTTCAATTATTGTTCTTTATTCGTATGATTAAAGCAAAGTTATATATTTTTTTAAACTACCACGTTTAATTTCAGAACTAGTTGGTACCTCTAGACATCAGAGTGATAACGAAACCTGTTATTAGTTTTCTTTATGGTTGCAGTACAGTGCTAATGATGTCTTCCGTACACTTACAAATATTTGGACAATATTTTTTAAAGAGAATTGCTCAACAAGGAAAATTTACTCTTAATTTTTGATTTTAACATTATTATAAAGGTTTAAAAAATTACTTAGTAATTAAAATAATATAAAACTAGAAAAATTTCACGTCCCGAGGCGACTGCTCTGTCGCCCGGATTGCGAAAGATCGCGGGTTCGATTCCCAAATTTTTCAAACATTTATAATAATGTTAAAATCAAAAATTAAGAATATTTGAAAGCACTGCCCCAACTTAACCGAATCGTCGGTATTTGTAAAAATACTCGTTTCGGATGTTGAAATAGAATATTTCCACATTGTAAAATTTAACCAATGTACGGAACTAAGCCTAAATTTGAAAGCTCCACTTTATTATACTATACTTTTTCATCATTATCCAAACCGCATTTATCAAGCTCACCAATTTAACCCATAACAGATGAATTAATTATGGATTAAATTTGCTATTCAAACACGAACTAATAATCGGAACATCAGGTCATTGAAGCAATCAGGCCGCGACGTGGGAGTTGACCCTCAATGGTTTTGGATGGGAACGGAATCAAGTGTAAAATACACGTTCGGTGTAAATGAATTTTGAACGCTATGGTCAATTGTTTAAGGTTTACTGTTACGTTGAAATAATGATGATAAAGCTTGTAAAATTGAAAACCTCCCCTTTTTTTAAAGTCAGTTAAAAATAATACCGCAAGTTTTAAATATCTTTTAGAGTCGCTGAATTTAGATGCTGTTAATTATTGATACCCAAATTTTGTGTTATCAGTTAATAGCGAATTTTATTCCATTTTAAGTTGAAGGTCACTATTTCACTCTAGCGTCCAAAATTCCAGTATGTCCACCTTTCTTAGAACCTAATTTTCTACCTAGACGTAAAAAAAAACTACAGCACAACCATTTATATCTCTGCAGGACTAAGTAAAAATTTCCTAATATTAATTGCTTTCAATTAAGTTCTTTGAAGTTTGAGAGAGAAACACAGGAAATAATATTGTTTATTGAATAAAGCATTTCCATTTGGAATAGGAAGCCAGAATTATTTTATTTTGATCGCATTTAGGCCTTCGAACGCTTTGAAGGTATAGTTTTACATGGTTCTATTAACAGTCGACAGCACATCAAGCGCAACAATTTGATCTTGACGTCGCCGTTACTGCACTCGTAATAGAGGTGGCTTTCGTAGTGCGACTGTTACACTTGATGTGATGTCGCTTGTACTAAATATATGATAATTCTTTGAAAATATCAAAGAATTTTATTATCATAGATGTGGGTGTGAAACACTGTGCTGACGAATTCTCGTGGATAAAACTTTTTTCGATAAATCCTCAATCGTTATGCGAAAATGACAAATGGATATTGCCTGTATTACTTGTAAACAAATTTGGAAGCAATTTGTTATTGAAGCCTAAACAGCTTTTTGAGTTGTGGCCCATGAATAAAGTAAACGTTCTTTCCTCGTGTGTTCATATACGGTTTGAAACGCTTCGTCGACAAGTCCAAAGTTTATTTTCTAAATTAATATCACTTGAAATAGTTCAATCGAAATGATGCATAAAACCTAATTATTGATTAACTATTATTAATATCTCGAATTTCAGCACGTGGCAAAAAGAAGAAGCTGGCCGTCGTAGTTCCACTGCTGACGCTACTCGCTGCTCTCAAAACAAAATTGCTACTGATACCTGTGTTGCTGTCTGTACTGCTTATAAAGAAACTATTATTGGTCGCTGCACTTTTGTTGCCGAGTATCCTGAACACGTTGAAGGCTTGCAAGGTAAAACAACTTTTATTGATACGGAAATACGTTTGAGCTTCTCATGAACGAATACTTTTTTACGAGTCAATACAAATTACAATTAGGTACGTGTTGGTTAGCTTTAAAAATCTGAAGAATATAGGGATTATGTAATATTAGATCAGAGCGGCGTTATAAACTTCAATAAATTTTTAGTTAACGTGTCTGATCGCTCTTTGGGGAAATTATTGGGAAGCTTATATTCTTCAATAGCCGAACGCCTTAATGACATCCACTACTGCAACGATTCTAGGAGGTTGTAAAGCAACGCAAAGGAAAATTAAGCACATCTCATTACACAGAAACGAAACCAATTTCAGTATTTATAATTTTGTCTCACAAAGTACTGAAGATGTACTCTAGAACTTCACGACAGTGAATCAGAAGTTTAAACTGACCTTTTCGATATTTTTATTTTTATTTAAAATTATTTCTACGATAAGCATATTAAATTGTCTGTCTTAATAATAAATAAAATAATTAATATTAAACAATACAAAGTCTGTCTGTCCTCTATTTTTATATGGCATTAACATAATAAAACTATCATTGGCCCTAATTCCGGAGAACACATGCTAAGTCTAAATTTAAGTTAATAATGAATACGAGAAGGATGGGTGTCATATAATTAAACATTTAGAAACTTCCGTTCAATTTTCGACCTTATTGAACGTGACAAAGTGCAGTGTTTAGGAGGCACCTCCGTACATGCCGTCTAAAATTGTCTATGTTTTTTTTGAAATCTATATAAATTTATTTGACAGTTCTAAACAAATTCTTGCTATCTTTTTCCTATTACATATTGCGAGAAAGAGATATACTGTACTTCAACTTAGAATTAGAGTGTGTCTTCAGAATCAGGCCCATTGTTTATAATAAAACTTAGTTAAATTAGTTTGGAATTTCGTGGCAAATCTGTTTCTTATCTAGAAAGCACCACTTCTTTCCAGTATCTCCCAGAAACAATCTTAGCATATTCCCCCGTTCTCATAATTGATTACAATCATAGTAAACCTCATCACGTTAAAGTTTCGGAGAATCGGAATCTTCACTTTGATAAAATACTGGCTTAAATCGCATTCGAAACTAAAATGATAAGTTAGGAGTATAATTTCATCTCATTTCCGTTTGGTAAGCTTTATAACTTTAAAACTACTCCAGACCTTAATGCTTATTTTGCATTCCATTGAATTTGCCATGTTTGTCTTTATAATTATAGTAACATAACATTATTGAATTATTAAAGTAACATCATTTCAGTTTTACGCAATGGTTTAAGTCACTGAGTCAGAAATAACAATATGGGGCATTTTATCTAATAACCACGTGTGATGTAACTCAGTTTAATTGATAAGAGATTATTTATAAAGGTCCAGAGCAATCTGCACATAATTAACTACCATTTGGAAACGAATAATTGGAATTTACTTTTGCATGCAAAATTGAATGTAATGGTATTTTTTACAATTCTATTTTATTAATGAAGAAGTAGAATGTTGTTTTTTTAATTACAGGCAATCATATCTACAGTTAAACTATCTATATCAACATGAATTTCATATTTACGATCTTTGTGTATTTTTCTTGTACTATTCTCTTACGAATCTTCACTTTGAATAGGCTCACGCGGAGAATTATTATTAGTATAGCGATTTGACTGTTGTTTAGTTTAGGGAACTTAAAAGGTTTCGGTTTTCGGATGGAGTCGGAACTTTGTTGGTAGTTACAGTGGGATTCCTAGTCTAAAATGCACTTGACCATCCTGGCCTCGAAGTCAAATAAGCTAAAGCTAAAAATACAAACTGGAAATCCATGAAGATAAAAAAATAAAATAAAACCGAATTTGTTTTTATCTTTTGCAGAATCACAGTCAGTATAGTATGACAGATTAGTAAACGCTGATACAGTTATGTACTTGAAGGAACTTTTCCTGAAGAGTAGTTTCGCCATCAACTCGAAACACAAAGGTAAAGTTCCTGATGGTCATAATAATCTTAAAATAAGATTGAAAATAAATGAGGAATTATTTGCTAGTCGAATTTATGCTTTAGGTTATATGAACAGGGAATCTTTAAAGAAAGAAACAGTCTAGAAATTCGTGAAACTGCTCTGGTTTTGATAGCTGTTGTGAATGTTCCTTATCAGCCAGATCAGCACCCTACTGACAAATGTCGAATCACGGATTCGACTCCAAAACTCTTATTTTGTCTTGCTTTAATGCAACGCGATAAAAGGTTACAAATATAGAATTTCCAATACTCAACAGTTTTCCGACAGTTATGAATAAGTGTGCTGATCTTCATACAAGGGTATTTAGAATGGAAATAGAATGAATATGGTTGAAAATTTACCGCCTGATAGACTCGCTATCAGGGCCATGTGCAGTATCGTTTTTCCTATTTCAGACACGAAGCCGTAATATGTATTTATTTCATTGTAAAGGAAAAGGTAGCCAATGTAACATTTTCTGAATCCAGAATGTACCTGAAATATCGGGGGATTCATTGATATTGCATGTGTTTATAGGCGTTGGTAACCAAAATCTGCTAGTTTGATATAATTTGACATGACTATATTACATTTTAGTTCTGCGACAAACTTCTTGACACATTACATTATGAGGAGCATCGTTGAATCTATATTTTTATCATCTCAATAAGAGAAGCAGTACTTTTCTCTCCAAAGCTACCTTAGGAGTTGTTTGATGTATACTTTCAGATAAAACATTATTCAACTACAATATTGACGAGCTCGGTGGCAAAGTGGTTTGAGTGCTCTGGTTTCGATTACGAAAACAAAGCAACTTTCACCATGGTCGGTTCCGGGATGGATCAATCAAATTTATAATCTTTAGCTCCTCCTTAAGTACTTTTGGAGGCACGTTAAGCCGTTGGTTCTGGTTTTTCCTGCAACCGCTTTAACCTACCAACACGCATTGGGCCAGCGTGGTGGTGCTATGGCCCAAACTCCTCATGTGCTTCTCCCATGGAGAACGGCCTGTGCCCAGCAGTGGGACGTACAAAGGCTGACGATGAGGATGACTTAGATATTATATACACCTTACAGAGATTAATTTCACTGTTTTTTGAAAAATAAGTACTAACTTTTGAAGTCTTTAACTTAAAATCACGGATGACATTTGAAAGTTTACAAACAAAGTTTTTATTGAATACACCTTTTTAGAAATTCTCTAAAGAAAAACACAAAGAATCGAAGTTAAAGCAAAAGTTAAAATTTTTTAGGGAAAGTAATTATATGACCTTAGCGACTTCTTGCTAAGTATTTATAATATTTTTATTTTTCTTTACCAATTTCATAAATTTGTTTTTTCTCAGCATCACCATCCCACGCACTACTCCTACTTCGGAAACAGCGATACTTCCGACTTCAACTCTGACTACGGAAGCAGCTATGCGTACTCCTCTGGAGCAGGTTATAATAAGGACTGGGCTTCTAACAGAGCCTACATGATGCCCAAACATAGGCCTACCTCAGGACCCGTGTATATAACCGCTCCTGGTGGAGCTGCTTAAAAATACAAAATTATTAACATCATTTTCCAAAGCGATACCATCATAAAGTGAGAAATCGGACGCCTCTTGGATACTGCCTATTAAAGAGTTGACGACAACAGGAGTTTGCATTTACTTTGTTTAAGTATTTAATATAATTGCTAAGACTGTAGAAATATTGCTCATTTTATTTAAATGTCACAGTTAAAATTAGATTAAGCTAGGGTCCGGATATGTTGGGCCATCGTTTTGTACTAATGTACTGGGTAATCATATTATTTAAGTCCACTTGAATTTTTTCCTTGATCACTAATAACTAACTAACTAACGATTATTTACCCGATTCATTGGTTCAACATGTTGGCATACCCTTTACCTGTATATTATAATCGCTACAGAAATACAATTTCAAAATTGTAAGTTAGGAAAATAAGTCATAAATAGCAGCGGTTGCCAAAATTTTAAACTAATTTTACACCTTTCCAATGTAAGTTATATTTATGTTTGTATAGGGCATTTTTATTTTTTTAGAAAATATATACTAGTAGTAAACATTATAAAGACTTAAATAAAATTTAATAACGATAATACGGTATTCTTTTCGTTCAAACGTATCATCCAATGACAAGATACCTTAAACTTAAGAGAATTCGAACAAATATTTTTTTATTTAAATTTTATTTTGTTTCTCATCTCATCAGTCCGCTGGTGTCTCCTCTACAGTACTAAACCTATGGTGTCTGGTTATGTTACTTCACAAATGAACGCGCATTAGATTGAACCCGATTGCTGGTAAATGGAATCTAAAACGTTGAAACCTGCTAAATTTGTTTAAAAGCAGGCGTTGCTTCAACGTATATCCTTTGTGATTGGACGGAATGTGTATTTAATTTTTTGCTGCATCTTCTATTGGTCTAACTTTAAAGCTACCACGCGTAGTTCATGCCCCAAATCAAGTAGCTACATATTCAGTCGCATGTTAATTTAATGTCATTGATCGGGAAATGGTTGTAATTTATTATTTAATAGTGTGAAAGATATTTATATATACCACTGCTGTTTGAATTGAACACGCTGCGATAGGCACTATTAACAAGTGTTAAGGTGAGATCGATAGGTATTATTTTAATTCTCCATACTCGGGGCGGAGACGCAGCGTTGGTAGGCTCTCACAAAGTGGACCGACGATCTGGTGAGGGTCGCGGGAAGCAGATGGATGCTGGCAACGCAGGATGGGTCGACTTGGAGATCCTTGGGGGAGGCCTATGCCCAGCAGTGAGCGTCTCTCGGCTGCTGATGATGAAGATGATACTTACAGTATTATATAGTATTGATAGTAATGATACTTACACAATTGAACAAGTACCTAGTATTAGTTTTGTAGACAACAGTCAAACTGTACAAAGCTAAAGTTTACAAAGCACTGTAGCACAGAATTTTGACTTTTTAGGTTTTATGAAGCTATCTTGTAATTCCACTTATTCTATATATGCGCCACGATGCTTTCTTGTTTTTCATTTTGTTATAATGTAAATTAAAAAAATATTGTTGTGAATGTATAAATTGGTGAATTCGTTTAAGTATTTATTTGATTTTAGTATTATCGAACATAGTTACGTATTATTTATTTTAGCATAGTAAAATTTAAGTGTTAAGTATTTATTGTAATTTTAAAAGACATATACAAAAATGATAGTTTGTAATAAATTATTTCAAAAAGTTGAGTGTATGTTTTACTTATACTATAACTGTCGGCCGCAATAGAATATAAGCATTTCCTGTTTGATGGTACAAAATCTGGTTACTTGCGAATCTGCTGAACTTCTATTTCTTTTTAGTTTCAAAGTAGCATAATATAATTACAATCTTTTTTCTTTTCTTTTTTTTCTTTTTTTTGTTACTAGGTGGTAGACCCATATGTAGGGTCGCCTGGGTAGGTACCACCGCCTTTCTTATTTCAGCCGTGAAACAGTTCGCTGTGTTTCGGATTGAAGGGAAAGGTAGCTAGTGTAATTACTGGGCATGGACGGCATTTCATCTTAGGCCTCAGGATGACAACGCACCTGCAATATCAAGTGCTTTTCCTTGTTATTGCAGGTGTCTATAGGCGGCGGTAACCGCTTACCACCAGGTGGGCCGTCAGCTTGTTTGTCATCTAGTTGTATAAAAAAAAAAAAAAAAACCACAACGTCTGTCGCTGCAGTGTCGTTCGCCCTTGTGGAGTTCGTTTCAAAGACTTTTCGCTCCAGCGTACCACGCTGAAAGTATTTCGCCAATTGCCACAACGACCATTCGCTACAACGTCATTCGACACTACGTACGGGACCCGTCTAAACTGTTCATAAAGTGCGTCTTGAAAACGTGGCAAAAATACTAAAGAGGATCTGAATTTATTTACTGAAAGGAAAAGAGAAAAATCCGAAAAACATTTTCAAAATTTGTGAGTTTGAAGTAATTTTGTTAGTTTTGTGGTGAATAATTGAGCGTTTCGTGATCACCAAGAGTTCGTTCGGTTCGGTTCGAGAGATAATTAGTCAGCTAATGCTCTGAGCAGGAATTTGAGGATCAATCGACTAAAACCTTCGAGATGTAGAGCAGGCAATTTAACATACAAGTTTAAAATCAGGATTTTTGAAAATTTTTGAAGTGGAAATAGTGAAAAATACAAAATCCATCAGTTTGATTTAAGCACTTTGTCAAGTCTATCTACTTACTAATGGGTAATTTGCTGTATAGGCATGCCGAACTTGGAAATTCAAATTTAAAGTGCGGATATTGATACAGTTGGCTATGAGCAATTATAGCATAAAAAGTAGGTAAGTTGAAAAGCCTTTGAAACCTCCAGGAGAGAGTTGTGCAATTTTTTTTTTATACGAAGCACGACAAATGACTCAACACCACCTGATGTGAAGCGCTTAGAAAAGTCCATATGCGAAGACAGCTAGTGCAGTTTAGACACTGCTCTAGCCGCCTCCACCTTGCCGGCCTAAAATATGCTTTTTCACGCCTCTTTTGAAGGAACCCATGCTATAGGAAGGAGGGAACACATGTGCCCATGTGTTCATCTTTATTGAAGGAGGCTATGTACAGTCGACAGCACATCAAGCATAACAGTTTGACCTTGAGACTGTCCTTCCTTCACTCTTCCTAGAGGCTTTCGCAGTTGTTACATTTGATGTGTTGTCGTGTGTACATCATGATAGAAAATACTATACAGGGTGGTGCCGTCAATACGACAATAAATTAAAACATGGGCTATATTAGTTCATAGAAATGGTTTGCCACTTTCAAAAACATCTTATTCATTTGATAATTTTATGACATTTGTATGAAGTAATATAACATTGGCTGCATTATTTCACAGAAATTTTATGAATTTATCAAATGAATAAGTTTTTTTAGAATAGAAATAGAATATTTAGAATTTTTTTTTTTTATTTTTTATTTTTTAGAATATTTGTCAGATATTAGAATCAATTTAAACTGATGTTGTTCATCCAACGTTCAGTTATTTTTATCAAGGAAAAATATTTTATCAATTCTAAAAATAAAGCTATAAATATAAAATTAAAAATTTTAAGTAACCCATGGCCTTATTAATCATCTCTCTAAGACTATCTCAGCGAGACTTTTCTTAAGAACCCAAACACGTTATTTCTGCTGTAAGTTTCTTAAGAATTAAGGATCCCGCAGACTTTTTGATGGTATAGGATCAGTTCAAGAATTTCACCAAAGTGACAGTAGGTACACCAAATTTCAAATCAATCGAATCTGTTTAATAGTAAAGCCCTTTTATCATGTGGAAAATAAGGTGATAATCATCAAACGCCTGCGCTGATCTTCATAAATTATAGCTAAGAACCATCCTAGGTCACGTCAGCTTTCAAGCAAAAAAACGATATAAAATCGATCCATTCGCTTAGGAGCTACGATGCCACAGACAGACACACAGGTACACAAATACACAGACAGACACCTCAAACTTATAGCACCCCTCTTTTTTTTCGGGGGTGAAAAACAAATTCTGCGATTTTATTTACTCTTCAAGAATATTTGTACGTAAGATCTATTATGCAGGCGCTTACAAGTTTTTACATATTTCTACATGCCAATTAGGGTAAACAGGGTACGTGAACACGCCCCCAAACCAGTGTGAATGATAAATGAAAGATTCCCTTTACTATATTTACCGGACTGAGGGTCACCAAGCCAGCCTCAGCTTGAATACAAATACTAAATAAATATTCCCTCGAGTTCCTACAACTCCTTATGATTTATTTATGCTGGTTCACAAGGAAAATGTTAGAAATTTTTCTTAAAAAGAAATGTATTGTTATGAGCTTGTGGGAGCGCTTAATAAACGAAATGAATCGTTTGGTAAAATGAAAAATTTGAGCATATAACTATGTACTCTTACTTTCATTCAATACTTTAAAGCAAGCAACATGCAAGCAAGCATACAGTATACAAACAAACATACGGCATACAAGCAAACATGCAGCATACAAGCAAACATGCAGCATGTACACAACATGCAAGCAAGCATACAGTACACAAACAAACATACAGCATACAATCAAATATGCAGCATGCACACAACATGTTGGTTGTGGTCAAATAATATTCGGCAAAATATTGTTTTTCTGCAACGAAAGATTGGCAAATAAATCAAGTGGCAAATGAAAAGAGTTTAAAAGAGACATCGGCTAGTAGTAAAAAGTTAGTTTAAAAATCGGTGAAATGTAGTTCGGTAAAATGACACTAAGACAAATTATATTTCGTTGGTATAAAAATATGGCAAACCATACTTATAGCAAAAAAAAAACCGCAAGTCAACCGTTTTCAGTGAAATAAAATTCGGACAAGTAAATTTCGGACAAGTAATCGGTTCCCCTTGATATTAATATGGAAAAATGAATATTATTTGTAATTTTATTTTTGTTTGTATAATTGCACGAAAGTAGGTGCAGCCCCTTGAAATGCGAAATTCATTATCATGAAAAAACTTACGTAATGTTAAAGGTCCTAAAAATAACCTCTTCATGTATTTTTCTCAAAACTAGGCTAATTACAGCTTTTTAACGTTTTAGAAACTCATTACCATAAATAAATTTATTATTATAATATTCAGGTTCATTTGAATAAAAGCATTAAAACGGTAAGGTTATCGGTTGTAAGACAAGAAAATAAATTAAGCAATTTATCAGTCACGCTTTGAATAGACCTTATTCATTCCTAATATAAGCGAAATTATGTTCCCTTACATAAGACACATAGATTTCTTTAAAAGAGACGTAAAAACTAGTAGAATGGTGTTTTAGAGCTGAACTACCTCTCTTATAATTCGATATCCAAATTTTAGTTCCATAGCTTGTAATTAAAATAAATATAGCTACAATTACAAATAAAGAAAGGACATGATGAAAAAATATATACACCAGGCGGGAATCGAACCCGGTTTCCTTGCCGCTTTCGCTTTTCTCACCTTAACTGAAAGTTTAAAAATGCTTGTAAAAGTATTCTTTCGGATCACTACAGGAACACCTCTAGTGATCCGAAATGAAATTCCGTTCCTCTCATTTGTTAACTTCAACAAACGTTAACAAACTTCAATGAATGGTGAGAGAAGCGATGCGTTAAAAACGTTAAGAAGAAGGATGGAAAACGATGAAGAAATTAGCAGGTTAATTAAACCTAGTGCTCCGGTGGCGTAGAGGTGATCGCATCTGGCCGGACATCAGGAGACACGGGTCCAATTCCCGCCTGGAGAAACTATTAATGTGATTAAATATAGTTATAAAAAAAAAAACTATATAAGAAGATGATATTTAGTGCTAATAGAGTCCGAAGAGATAGTTGAGGTGAGGCGTGAAAGTTTTAATTATGGTTTTTTCTTTTTGCATGTAAAAACTTAACAGGAGAATGCTCCTGTTAAGTTTTTACATGCAAAAGTTCCAATGCGTGTCAGCAACTAAACATTGTATTGAAGCAAATCGTTTGGTTAGAACCACATAAAACTAGAGTGAACCAGTTCAAAGCGGATTTATACTGTGCATGGCAGTAAAAGGAACTTTATTACTTGATTGTTGAGAACACCGTTTTATTGTCCTTTTCAATGTAATGAAAAATACCAGCTTTTATGATTTTCAATAAAAAATACAGTAAAGTAGTTATTTTTAACGCTTTAACGTAAATGAGCGTAATATTTTTGTAAAATGCCAAATAATAGCTGTATTTCATTAGGTATTCATCGATACCTAATAAAATACGAAAGTTTTAAAAAATACTTTCCTTTACGCCAAGAGCTCGGACATAATTTGATCCTGGTCTCATTATGATCTTTTGTGATTAAAACTTAAGAAAGCTGGAATACCTATTGAAGTAATAAATGTATTGTCATTCTGCTACAACAATCAGACTAATATGATTAGGTGGGGCAATGATTACTCTGATGAGTTCAAATTAAATTGTGGTGTTGGTTGGGCAATGTGACATTACGTCTCCTTTGCTGTTCAAGCTCTCTTTTGCTGCTGAGATGGTATTGCTGACCCCATCGGTTGGTGGCTTCAGAAGTCTGATGACCATATGTCAGCCCTATGTAGCTAAACATGGACTGAAGTATAATGAAAAGAAAAGTGAATTCTTGGTTTATAAAAATTTGCCTTTAAATATTCCAGCAGTATTTTTGAATGGTACTTCATTAGTTCAGGTCAATAAGTTCAAATACCTTGGGCATATTGTCACAGATACTTTGAGAGATGACCTTGACATAGATAGGGAGCGTAGGGCATTGTCAGTGAGGGTTAATATGCTAGTTCACAGATTTTTAACACTGTTTAAATCATTTTGTCAGTTTTTTTATACAGGTAGTCTGTGGACCAGCTTTACTCAGAGAGCCTGCAATGACCTGCGCATCTAGTATAATAATACATTGAGGGTGTTGTTTGGACTGCCGTGGCGCTGCAGTGCTTCTGGTATATTTGCCGATGCTTGCACTGAAGACTTATATGCTTTAATGAGTAAAAAGTCTGCTTCGCTTGTGCATAGATTTTAAAAAGCATCCTTAGGATGATTCATGGAAGGGCTGACTCTCCCTTGATTTGAAGATTCATCAAACTGCATGTCTTACCAAACAGCGGTTTCATGAGTATTTCAGGGGGCTGATAGGAGGATGTCCACTGCTGCTAAAATTCTATTGTATTTCACTAGGTATTTTTAATTAAAATGTATTAGACTAACATAGTTTTTTAGATAATTGATTGTTACTAACATTTTTGGACTACATTATCTGATAATGAACAATTTTATTTTTATTTTTTATATGTATAATGTTCGGGGTTCAAGTAGGTACTGGTAGGTACAAATTAAGTTATGAATCATTATCAACAGTCTTTATAGCTCCCACTGCTTGGCACGGGCCTTCCTACATGGGAGAGATATATGAAATGAACGTGCCTTCCGAGGCACGATATCACAAATTTTGATTGTCCCATCCTGGATCGACATTATAAAGTCAGCCATATTATCACCAGAGAGACGCCTACTGCTGCCCACTCCATGTCTGCAATAAAGAACTTTAACTAAAATTCCGTTAAAACATTATTTTAGCAAGAAGTATTTTAGTCAGTCCGACTGGGGAACCACCTTAAAAAAGATATTAGCAACCACATGACTCAACAGGTATAGAGTCGTGTTCCTACCGACCTGTGGTAAAGTTATCTATACAAGCAACGCTTTACAATACCGAATAGCAAAGTGTACAAGACGATAAACATACTGATAAAAACTTACAGGTAATCCTGACGCTTAACTTTGACTTCGAAATTCATGTACATTGAAGTGCATATATTTCATATTAGGCGACTGCATTTTATTAGTATATTTTAGTAATCGCATAGATAAAGGTAATGGTTATACAGAGTGGTGCTGTCAATACGACAATATATTAAAACGTGGGCTATCTTACTTCATATAAATGGTTTGCCACTTTCAAAAACATATAATTCATTTCATAATTTCATTACCTTTCTATGAAATAATGCAGCCAAAGTTATATTATTTACTAAAAACAAAATAATTGTTTAATGAAAATAAAATACACCTACTTACTAAAAACTTGAAAAATATAGCAGCTAAAAACTTCTCTTCAATTTTAATTTAAGAGGAAAAACGTCGCTGGACGTGACTCGGGTGTTATAAAAATCATATTCATTGGTAGGTTTATCAGGTTTAATGAATGTGAAATGGGGAGAATGAATGGGGACATTCTTTACCTCCATGTCGCATTATTTATGATAGTTATATTAATAAATGTAATATACGATACGATGTATTATACGATGTAATATACATAAAAATACGAGATTTTCAGGTTGCTGATAGATTTAGAGTAAGTAAGGTTAAAGGCTGGTACGTTTTTAATTAACTACGTGACTAGAATTTTGGAGGAGTGGGGTGTACAACCCCACAAGATTACAATGGACAGAATTTATTATTCTATTGAGAAAGAGAAATAAGTTTATCAAAGTTTTGCTGACTAAGTCTTTTTAAATACTAAACTTTGTAACTAAGCTGTAATAAGTCTCTATCTGTGGGTAGAATATTAAAAATGTCGTATCACCAAGGATGACTCCATTCTATTACCTGTTTAAGGTATAGCGTTGCTAACAAATCAATAGTTTTTACTAGGTGGTAGACCCATATGTAAGGTCGCCTGGGTAGGTACCACCGCCTTTCTTATTTCAGCTGTGAAACAGTTTGCTGTGTTTCGGATTGAAGGGAAAGGTAGCCACTGGACATGGACGGCATCAGGATGACAACGCACCTGCAATATCAAGTGCTTTTCCTTGTTATTGCAGGTGTCTCTAGGCGGCGGTAACCGCTTACCACCAGATGGGCCGTCAGCTTCTTTGTCATCTAAAACCAGCCAATCTTTGTTTTTTTATACAACTAGATGACCACAAGGTGAAGGCCCATCTGGTAGTAAGCGGTTACCACCTGCAATAACAGTGAAAAATCACTTGATACTTATTGCAGATGCGTTGTCATCCTAAGGCTTAAGATAAAATGCCGTCCATGTCCAGTAATTACGTATATCGATATTATCGATAGTATTTTCCTTTTCCTACTATTATTCAAGTTGTTTTTAGTACTGAAAGTAAGCTGTGTATAATATTCGAGCTCTTTGTAGTACAAAGAGCCGGAAAAGAGCTATTGTCTAAAAGTAGTAGCTTTTAGGCAATAGCACGCAAATATCATTCGTTTTAAACAAAGACTATATAACCAATTGACTGCGCTTGCGGGGGCAATCTTCTCACGAAGCATATGCTAAAACGAGTTTATGTGCCGATTTCGGCTTCAGAGTGCTTCTAGCTGCCGCGGTTATCACACAGTGACGTAAAATATTATTTAAAGAGTCAAAATGCGGTAAAAATGACCAGTTGTGCTATTAAATGGTGTGGGATGTCGAGTTCTACTTCAAATTACGAAAAAGATGGAATAACCTTCCACAGGTAAGTATTATTTAGATGAAATTCGTAAAAAATAATTTTCACAAAAATAAATTCTTTTTAATAAATATAAAATTGGCACGCGTTGATGTCTTTCTACCCCTCTCTCTCTTTCCTAGGTGTAATGTACTATGCATTTATCTCTTTCTTTCAAGATAGTGCTGTTAAGTGCACTTTCTTCTTGGTATCGATAATAAAATCATTTTGTAAGATTTAATTATATTGTTTTCGTATTATTCAAATCTAAATTCTAATTTGATTAATATAATTTTTATTTCTATTTACAGACTCAAGCCATGTGATTCACTAAGGGATTTATTTAAAGAAATTAATATTTTGACCGTTGCTTCTCAATATCTAAAACTTGGAACAGCAAGTTTATTTTTATATCTAGTGTTTAAGTTATGAATATCACTATGTTTTGAAAAGGTATATTTATATTTGTGAACATAAATTATGTTCTCATATATACAGGGTAGAAAAAATCTATGGGCCCTGGAAGGGAACTACTTTAAATCCTTTAGTTAGCTCATTTTACTGAAAGGAAACATTCCTTTATTTTTGAAAAGAAACAAAACTGTATTTAAAGATCTTCTAAAAGTCGCTTGTCTCACCCGGGAATCGAACCAACTAAAAATTAAAAAAGAAAACCCTCCCTATTTTTTTATACGAATCGGTAGGATTAATGTTCAGGATAAAATTTGTTTAATAAACATTTGGTATTTGGAATAATAAAAGTAAAAAGTAACATCAATTATTTACGATCGAATACATTCAACATTTTTAACGATTTTAAAAATGTTGAAAGTTGTCGTTCTAATTTCAAATTGCCCCGCGTTGCATTAAAAAATGCATTTTTAACTTTTCCTCAGATTGCCTAGCTTAAGAACGAATTGTGCATAAATTTATTATTACAATTTAATGATTTTCTTATCGAAGTCTTCAATAAGGTACTAATGACATAAATAACATTAGCAAACCTGTATTTCATACAATATCTTTGGATGTTAGAGAGATAATAAAATTAACGTATGGTTTACTTGTTACAAATGAACATTACAGTACTAGGTACTAGGTAGTTAATAAAAAACTTGTAATAAATATTTAATTTCATAGGTGTCACGTACAACATAATAGTGTGTTTGTTAGACAAATTTTATCCTGCACAATAATCCTACCGATTCGTATAAAAAAATAGCGAGGGTTTACTGTTTTAATTTTTAGTTGGTTCGATTCCCAGGTGAGACTAGCAAGTTTTAAAAGATCTTTGAATGCAGTTTTGTGTCTTTTCAAAAATAAAGGAATGTTTCCTTTCAGTAAAATGAGATAACTAAAGGATTTAAAGTAGTTCCCCTCCAGGGCCCATAGATTTTTTACATTCTGTATATATGAGAACATAATTTATGTTCACAAATATAAATATACCTTTTCAAAACATAGTGATATTCATAACTTAAACACTAGATATAAAAATAAACTTGCTGTTCCAAGTTTTAGACTTCACAAGACAAGTCGCTCATTCATGGGGAAATGTATACACATTTACAACAAAGTCGCACCAAATGTAACTGAACTGCCTTTTCACAAACTTTTAACTTATATGTCAAACAAACTTTAATGAAAAAAGGCTACTATAAGGTCCAAGAATATTTAGATGATAAGAATGCGTGGACACATTAAAATTCCAAAATGTTTTATATGTTTATTTACGAGTATTATGACTATTAACCACTGTATACCTATATTGTGATTGTGCATTGTCAGATAGCTTAAAAAGGACGATAATACTTTTGACATTGGGTACCTACTTTGTTGGTACGTTGATATACATTCTCTTCTAATATTATTATTTTTTTTCGCTGGGCGGCACTGCGCTGCTAAAAGTTATATTTAAAAAAAAAACATTGTAATTTAATATTTGAAAAGAGTGACTACATGAGTTTGTTGCCGGAATCTTCTCGGTAGTTCAACTTTTGGAACCGGTGTAAATTCAGACAGACAGAGACTATGACGTTGTTAGTTAATATATTTTTGACGATTTAAAAGTGTTTCTTTGTGGCCTATTTAAATAAAATATTTTTTCTTTCTTTCTTACGTTCATTCATTAAAATCGTACTAAGTTATTATGTTGTTTAATTACACTAGAAATTCCCTCGCACCAAAGTTGACTTATAGTTTTTATCGATAGTCGATAATATTTTTGGTCTCCCTGCTCCCTACAAAAACACGTGTAATTGAACTGACCAATCAGCGAAGCCAATGCCTCGTCGCCCCCGCACCGCTAAGCAGTGACCTGTTTCCAAGGAGGAATGCATCTATGCGCTCTCCGCTGATTAAGTACTCCGTGGTTTTAAACAAGGATTTGATCATATTTTTCTTAAAACTGTTGTTCTTCTTTACAAATATGTTAAGACTAATCAATAAAGTGTACTTAAGGTGACAAGCTAGTATTCGGCCCGCCTAATTATAAGGGGTTACCGAGCCTAATAAACGCTCGTAGCACTTCGGGCACTATTACTCTTTGCCTACCTTGTAAGGGTTATCAAGCCTAATAAATGCTCTTAGCACCTTGGGCACTATCACTCTTTGCCTACCTTGTAGGGCCTACCAATCCTAATAAATGCTCGTAGCACCTTGTTTACTATTACGCTTTGCCTACCTTGTAAGGAGTTACTGAGCCTAATAATCGCTCGTATCACCTTAAGCACTGTTACGCTATAAATCAAGAGAAATCGTTATGTAGACAGAATAGGAGCATCAAGTCCTATTCCCAACATAAATCTTCCTCAATGAGCTCAGGTGACCTCACTCACCGAAGAAACACAATACTATAAAGTACTGTCATTTAGCTGCGGTCCTCTGCAAGGCTACCTCTAGCCAAAGAGTACATTTATTATACGGGTATAGAGGTATCACTCCATACTACAAAATATATCGCGCTTAGCGATATCTATGGTCGTAGTCGATACTTCAATGTTAACTGCAATTGGTCGTATATGATATGGTTATTTTAGTATGAAGTTATAACACCGTGCCTCTAGCTAGCGCAGTCGCTGGCTAACCTCTTTTAGTCGAATTTTCAAAATAAAGAATGTTTGTTATTTCACGCAATGGACCAATAAACATCAAAGATTAAACTTGACGTAACATTACTAGTTTTATGAGAGCAATAATCCGATCTGTCTCAAGTTTTTTATGACTTAACTGCACTCTACGCTACGGTCAGATAGCTCCTGTATCTTACGGTATCTAAACAAGCACGCGATGAGTATTAACTGTTAATAGTTAACTTGGTAATTATACGTTTGACGACTATTAGGCCTTATTACACTGAGTTAGAACCCAATTTCGAAGTGAGTTGCTATGCTAAATGTGTGGGTGATTGTTCTTTAAAGTCATTGAAATGAGACTGATTTCGTTAGCACTTTCAAGCAGAAAGTGGATTGAGTTTACTTGTCCGTAGAGGTGTTTAATCAATAGATACTTCATCTTCTCCAAATTTCAGCCTTTAAATGCTGATCAAACTAGGAGCTACTCTCCAACAAATCCAGAAATATCTTAACCCTTTTTGCACGACTGCCATCGTTCATTCTGATGTCGGACATTGCAGTGGTCTAAAGGAATTTATATGTTACTATTGGCTGTTTTAGTAAAAGTGTCTGTTAGGTACTGCGCCAAAAAGTTTTTACTATGTCCTGTTCCGGGATGTAATCTATCTTCAAGTCAAATTTCATCTCAGTCAGTAAACATAATTTATTACAGTTAATTCATTTTAAAAATTAAAATTAAAATAAACTTAGGCCTATAAATAAACTAAAATTAACCGAACTTATAAATAAAAAACACCACCTAAATCTACTGAAAATGGAAGTGTACCAATAAGACTGGTCGCATTACCTCGCTGAATTGCGAGGCTTATTCTTTGTGCGAAATACATACCAGCCTTATTGTCACTTAAAGTTTCACACAAACGATCTGCAATGTCCCTAAACAGTCGGTGAGCACCTGGACCCCAAGGTCCCAATGTCTCAACTCCAAACGGTTCAAATATGTAATCTCTAGATAAGCCAGCATATTTGCGCCGTTGAAGAGTTTCAGCGGAAGCAGCAGCCGATCCTGGTGTCGACGAGGTACTTGGAAGATGGGACATGGCTAAGGTGTCGACACAAGTAGCGTCCCACACCAAAGACCTACCCATCTTCCAGGGCACAAGAGTCATGCCGTCAGGCCTCTTCCCATCATCGCGCGCTAAACCGTTCGGCTCCAGAGCAGCAGGGGTCCCGGAGGTAGCGAGAGCCCGACGAATAATATCATTGATTTCAGAGTGCCGGGAAAATCGACCAGCACTTCTTGCACAAGAGAGGCAGTCCGTCCGTCTCAGTCAGTTCATTGGCTTAGGAGTGAAAACGTGACAGACAGACGGAGTTAGTTTCGCGTTTATAACGTTACTATGAATTGCAGAAAGAAATTGCTACAGATAGATGGTAAATACTATATAGGAATACTATATGCTACGGTAACTGCTTACCATCAGGCGGGTGGTACGCTCGTCTGCGACACTTGCTGCCTGTCGATTCTGTAACAAAACTCGCACCACACTTCGCAAGTCACTTCGAATTCAAAAAAATGTATGAAAATTTGCTCTGTTTGACAGTTGAATTCGAAGTGACTTGCGAAGTGAGGAGCTAGATTCGTTACAGAATCGCCCCCCTGTATGAAAAATCTTTTCTCGAAGTCATTGCAAAACATATAAAAAAATATTAGTATTCATAGACAACTTCCATTACAACTATTAAATATTTGAGAGTAGTTTAATGTATAGAGAACTCTCTCTCTCTCTTGTTCGTTTAAAAAATCTTTTAAATCTGTATCAACAGAATGGGAATGAGTGTCCTCCATAGAGATGAAACTCCGCAATCCAATTTCAAACCCACACGGACAAATTCCGCTGTAAGTTTGAATGCAATTGCATTCTATTTGACGCTGGGATAACAATGGTCATAATACAGCTTTGTTGTTCAAATACGTTTGATAGAAACTACTGGGTATTTAGTATTTACTATTTAAATATCTATGTAGAACAGCTAACTTTTTTATAAAATTATACTGGGCTTACCTTACATGTTATTGAACACAGACTAATCTTAATCGTAGAGTCTATTGTTTTATCTTAGAATTGTCTAATTACTTAAATTTAGTTAGCTTCTTAAACCTTAAACCTATACTTCAGCCAATCAAGATAAATAATTAATGTAAACCAACCACTGTATGAAGATTACATGTTTTCTGAGACTTACCTTAATTCCTTTAATTAAGGTTAAAGCTTTCTCAGTCATGTTGAGCGGGAGCTTGTGGCGCTATTTTCATGGCAGAGCGCGACAATCTAGATTTTTATCACAATGATTGGAAAATTGTATCGGAACGAATATTGTGTTATGATATTGGTGTACTTTTGTAAAACAAGGGTTTGTGTTGGCGAGAACAATGTAAAATCATTGTAATAAACGTTCACTTGATGTGATAGATGTTGAGAGTTTTATCGTGGTTATCCATCTTATCGAAGAAGCATAAAAGGCAAGGCTGTCATCATAATAATATTATGATATTTGGCGCCAAGCTCCCAAGATGCATTGAAATATGTTACTTTCGCATTTCAATGCAATACCAGAAAATAAAAGCAAATACGTCAGACATGACACACACACAAAGCCATGACGGGCTTTTAAAGTCTTGACTTTTTTATAAATTGTCTGGGTTGTTGTCGGTTGACTGTGAAATCGACAGGTTGTGCGCATCTACAACCATCTGACAGCATCCATTTTGTTTTATCGGGCCGGCGACCACGTTTTCTTCGGAAAACAAATTCGTCTTGCCCAATCACCGTACAACGTTGCCGCGAGTTATTTGCAGATTAATTTTACTTGACATTGGCAAAATTCGTAATAACGAGAGGCCATTAAATAAAGAAGAAGATAAATTGTTTGATGGCTTTAGCTTCAGCAAAATCCATCAAACAATTTATAAAAAAAGTCATATTGAGAGAATATTAAATTCAGCCTCAATTTTAAACATCAAATGTTTCGTTACCTTAACATTTATTTCGGAAGTACTTTAAGTATTTTTTTCTTTGCCTAAAGAACGACTCGTTACGTTTTAATGACTATAAGATTTTCAAAATAATCCAGCAGCAATCATAAAACTCTAGCTGACAGCTTAAAAGTTGAAACATCCTGGATCCTGAGCATAAAATTTTAAACCTTGTTACGTAGCTGTAAAATTAAAAAATCATAATTTCAATTGGTGTAAGTACATCATACAGCATGAAAAACCAAACAGATATTTATGTTTTAGACATTTTAATGCAGAATTGTTGAAAAGAGATCGACAATTGGACACACAATTCTAAATGACAAATTATATGGCAGCCAACCTGTTTGTGTTCATATTAAAAGTACGAGATGCACTAATCTTTTAGAAGCGTAGTAGCAACTATAATTTTCAAACTACCTATACCTTAGATATTGTATTGATAATATAGATAGTTTTTAATTAATAAGTAGAAATACTATCGATAGTATCGATACTATCAATAGTTCAATCAATAGTAATACTATCGGTATGCCATCGATATACTACTTATTGCTTTGCCTTCGATATTCGTCTATCAATTGGCAACACTACTTCGGGCTCTCTATAGAAGACGCATATTAATTTGACACACAACACATTTCGAGTACTATTATGAACACAAATATTCAACACAAAATACACTTCGAGCTGTTTAAAGAAAACAAATATTCAACACACACAACACAGGAACCCGAATATTCCATACATACACTCTACTTTCACACTCTTGTTAATACAACACCCGTTCTAAAGACCTTATAACTATTTGATTGTTGTTGTAAATTAATACCAGAGCAGCTGTTATACAGTCACAATATACTTTTTATTGTCATGACGGCTTTTACAGCGTACTAAATTGTGAAGACTTCGAGTAGAAAAGCGTCTCAAGTCCTTGACGTAAGCGCTTAGAACTATATTATAAACTTTGGCTAGCGATGGTCGACTTCGAGATGTTTCGAGAATCGAAAGTTTCGTATTCGTGAAGAATTATATTAACTCGTTATTCCCACAAAACAGTCGAGATGTTGTCGACTATTTTGAGTCAGCGGAATCGCTCGCTCTCGATTGTTCTTAGCCAATCTAGCTCGTTGATTATTTTCGATCAAAATTGAAAAGTTATTTATTCAGACCCGCAATCATAACGCAAGTCAAAAACTCGCGAACAAATGAACTATGCGCCAGTTGTCAAAATCATAATGACAGACTGAGCAACACACAACTCCATGTAGGCGTCGAAACTATCGAGACGTTTAAACAATCGAATAAATCTCTCGCCATCGCGCAATCGAATAAACTTCATAAGTAACACTACGAGTGAGTAAGTATCTTTGGTGGTAATAAGTGTCTCCAAGCTACGGTAACCGTTTACGGTAACATCAGCTGTGCGATTTGCGTGTTTGTTTCTATCTGTAATGTTTCTTGCGCATTAATCTGTAATGTGTCTATGAAAGGAGCTGTCTCGACTAAAAAGATAATCGAGTCTTTGACTTTAGGATTTGAGAACCCCATCTTATACCACATCAGACAAACAGGTCTCTCTGTCAATAGTATATAAAGTAAAAAATAGAATAGAATAAGTTTCCAAGTTCAAGATAATATAAAACATCGTACTATAATAAGTATCCATTACACTTTAATGGTTTGACAAAATGTGTACACACGGTCGATAAAACATGAACACAATAAACATTTATTGCTTTTATTTATCGATAGCTGAAAAAGTAGGAGAAATTTGTACAACACATAATTTCTCATGTTCTTTCATAAAATGGCAATGTATTAAGTTTCATTATTTTCATATTGAAGGTCACAAGTCACGTGGTAATTTTTTTTTTAATAGCCCCAGATGACAAACAAGCTGACGGCCCACCTGATGGTAAGTGATTACCGCCGCCTATAGACACCTGCAATAACAAGGAAAAATCACTTGATATTGCAGGTGCGTTGTTATCCTGTGGCCTAAGATGAAATGCCGTCCATGCTCAGTAATTACACTGGCTACCTTTCCCTTCAATCCGAAACACAGCGAACTGTTTCACGGCTGAAATAAGAAAGGCGACTACCACCTAATACGAGCCTACCACCTAGTCATATGTTTCTTTTGAAAAGGCTGATGTCCGTATCGCAGTCAACTTATTCACTTAATTGGACGCCTGTTAATTAAACGCCACACGATATCCAATGAAACGGCTAATGGAGATAACCGAGTCAATTAGCGCTACGTTTAACCAGATGGCTGAACTAACACGATGTTAGTCATTTGGTTAAATTAGCCTTTCAATTGGTCACTTGGCAGGTCGTTTAAGTTGAAGAGTTTTTTCGTTACTGTTTGTATTTTACCTTGAAACTGCCAATCACACCAAAGCTCTTCAATACAAGACGATCCGCCTAGGCGTCCAATTGAGCTGACTTTAAATACGCCAAGTTGTCAAACGTTGATTGAGTCTAGTTCAATCAACTATCGGCCTAGAAATTACATTTGGTGCCGACGTTTAATCAATGAGCTGGGCGTCTAATAGAGTGGCGAGCTTAATTGTGGTCATCCTCCAGTGGTGACCTCCGCATTGTAAAAAGGAAAATTGTTTTTTTTATATGACAAGAGGGACAAGACAGAAGTGAATATAAAGATTAAACCGGAAGTTCACGGATCTGTTTGCCAGCGTGTCTTATAGTAGGGAGACAATAAAAGCTTTTCCGAGTGAGTACATTGTCCACCGGTTGCATTGTGCGACTTTGTTCAGTCGACACAATGCTTGAGTAATGATTATGCGTTTTATAAAACTGGTGAATACACCAGAAGACCTCTAAGTAGGTAGGTTTAGGTAAGAATACTTATATTAGTGCAAAACTGAGCTAGCGTCAAATTGCAAATTTGGTTGCGGAGGAAAATTGCAACGAGCAGTAAGGTTGCGCGGAATTTGTTTTGATGTCAGGTTTTTATACTTTTCTAGGAAAATGACAGGCAGGTATTATACACATTTTCAACAAGGTTTTGATCAAGTTTAACATATTACAAGAAATTTATACAATGCCAAAGAAATGTTCATATTTCCTGCGATATGATTGGAGTGGAGGAGCTCGGTGGCGTAGTGGATTGAGCGCTCTGGTTTCGATCACGAAAACAAAGCAACTTTCGCCATGGTCGGTCCCTGGATGGGTAAATCACATTTATAATCTTGAGCGCCTCCGTGCTTCGGAAGGCACGTTAAGCCGTTGGTCCCGGTTGTTACTGCAACCGCTTTAACCCACCAACCAGCATTGGGCCAGCGTGGTGGTGATATGGCCCAAACTCCTCATGTGTTTCTGCCATGTAGGAAGGCCTGTGCCCAGCAGTGGGACGTATATAGGTGATGATGATGATTGGAGTTCCTAGGTTTCATAGATTTCCGGTAACATTGTATACATTCAATAGGAAATAGAGAAGACGTTATTGAATCATAATATTATTTAGTTAGGTATTAGTAGGAATCGCCAGTACGTATTGCTAAAATATCCCAAATACTGTTGATTCCAAATAAGAGACTAGGTGTTTTACTAGGTGGTAGACCCGTATGTAGGGTCGTCTGGGTAGGTACCACCGCCTTTCTTATTTCAGCCGTGAAACAGTTCGCTGTATTTCGGATTGAAGGGAAAGGTAGCCAGTGTAATTACTGGGCATGGACGGCATTTCATCTTAGGCCCCAGGATGACAACGCACCTGCAATCTCAAGTGATTTTCCCTTGTTATTGCAGGTGTCTATAGGCGGCGGTAACCGCTTACCATCAGGTGGGCCGTCAGTTTGTTTGTCATCTACTTGTATAAAAAAAAGAGACATTTCTATTGATTGAGATGGACGTTTTACGTGAAGAATTATTTAAAAACTGATTTAGCTATAAACAAGACTTAGGTGTTGGTTGGTATAACTCTTAAAATTTCTTTCCTCATTGTTATGACTTTACGCTCTTACCAAAGAATACGCTAACGCGTACCATTACTACCCAATATAGTCTCCTATCCATCATTTTTAAGGAAAATTATGTGAAATTAAAATATTTTTAGTCTGAATGACAAGTAATAAGTTAATCATCCCTATTCAATTCCCAATCAAGCAAAATGGAAATATTTTCTTAACAATTTATACTATCGTTAAGCAATTAGTATAAATTGTTAAGAAAGTCTTCATATTGTACAATAGATAGTCTTCTTATTGTTTCTAGATCGTTAAGCAATTAGTATAAATTGTTGAGATAATATTTCCATTTTGCTTGATTCGGAATTGAATGGGGATGATTAACTTATTACTTGTACTTAATTTGTCAATTTATGACAAACTAGGATGTTTATTTCAAATTGAAGAAACAAAAGACAAAGATTGGAGAAAGATTCTCTCTCTCTCTCTCTCTCTCTCTCTCTCTCTCTCTCTCTCTCTCTCTCTCTCTCTCTCTCTCTCGGCCTCGGATTGTATTTCATTTAAATTGAGTGGAACCGATCACTTGTCCAAAATTTACTTTTCCGAATTTAAATTGACTTAAAACGTTTCACATATGTCTTATAGACCACCGAAATATGGAAAAACACGTATTTAAAACTGATCAAACTGTATGTAGAATGCTGCATGCTCGCTTCAATGCTTGCATATTGACTTGCTTGCTTGCATTCCGTATACAAAATTTCATTTTTAACCGACTTCAAAAACGAGGAGGTTCTCAATTCGGCCGGTATGTTTTTTTTTCCTCTATGTATGTACACCGATTACGCCGAGATTACTGATCTGACATATGTGATTATTTTTTGTTCGATGCGGAATAGCTGCCATTTGGTCCCATAATTTTTTTTTGAAAATCTGTTGGGTAGTTTGGTTTTAAAAAAAAACTGAAATTATTAAGTCGTTTTGTTAAGTCGTTTGCTTTCCTATGACTTTTTAGTGAAATAAAATGATACGATAGTAGGAAACAATATAAGTTGACGGTCACCCATCTAGCTTCGACCTTATCACTAAAAATTGTCAAAAAAATATTTAAACAAATATTAAAACCGACTTCAAAAAACTGAAAAGAATAAAATAATTAAATTTAAGTAGGTACTCATCCCCTAGAAACATATTTTTGGAGTTGGTGCTAAGTGGTTTCCAAAAACAATAGAAAGTAAAGCAACTACTCCAAAAATATGTTTCTAGGGGATAAGTACATACTTAAATTTAATTATTTTATTCTTTTCAGTTTTTTAAGTCTGTTTTAATTTTTGTTTAATTTTTTTTATTATTTCTTTACATTGCTTTAAAAATGAAACCTTTTACGAATAACAAACACTACAAATAATTATTATCAGGTGCAGTCGTTCGGAATTTATGCGCGTACACATTATTTTCATACATATTTTTTTGTGTTATGAGGTAATGTATTATATATATCTTAAATAGCTGAATACTTATATTACAACACTCGAACTAATCGAAACGCCTAAATTATAAATGTTTAAAAAATCTATTAGTAATTAAAATAATATAATCATTTTGCTTAAAAGATGTCAAGAAATAAATACTAAAAAGTAAGTAAGTAAGTAAGTAACTAGTAATATTTTTTAAACTGTTTAAGAAATATCAATATCTTTTAATATAACAATAAAGGTAAGTAGCCCTACTACTGCTTATACTAACAATAAACTGTAATTTATCAATGTCTTTCTTATTATGTTGACTTTAGTTACGAAAGTTAAGTATATTAAACCATGTGGGTGAAAATATATCAATTGGACACGTAAGCGTCATTTACAAAAAGGATATGGGTCATTTACTGGTTAAATTATTTTTAACTAGTATTTTTTCAGGCATAACAATAATAGTGGTATTGTTCTTCTTGAATATAGATTATACAGAAGAATGCGTCAAAATTAGTATGTGCAGCTGCTCTACATTATAGTGCTGTGGTCTTGAGGTGAGTAAGCTCGCCTCTCATCAAAGAAGCAAGCGTTTTGAGAGCAAGGAGTTTTGTCTCTTAACGCTGACAGTATAATGCTGCCTCTTACTTATAATAATGTGAATTTCGACTTTATAGAAGAATACGTCAAAATAAGTATGTGCTCTACATTATAGTGATGTTATAGTGAGGTGAGTAAGCTCGCCAGCTCGTCAAAGAAGCAAGTGTTTTGAGAGCAAGGAGATTCGTCTCTTGCCGTGGGTGATACGATAATGCTGCCTCTGACTTACCTATACTAATGTGAATTAAGACTTACAGAAGAATGCGTCAAAATTAGTATGTGCTCTACTTTAAAGTATTGTGTCCTTAGGGTGAGTAAGCTCGCCAGCTTGTCAAAGAAGCAAGCGTCTTGAGAACAAAGAGATTGGCCTCTCACCTGCCCTCAAACTCTGGTGAACTGCTAAGGTAGTTTAAATGTTTTAGGTGAGGATGAGTTAGAAGTTTCATCAGTTGATGGTACCTCAGAAATCATTCGACGCATTAATAAAATGACGTATCTTTTTGACGGCGTGTGATATTTTTAGCAACAAATGAATTTCGACGACCGGCTGCTCGGTCAGGGATCCCGGGTTCAAATCCCGGTAGGGGCAAACGTTTGTATGATAAATACGAGCATTTGTTCACGAGTCATGGATGTTTATATGTTTATTTAGTATATTTGCGGTGCCGTCAATGCGACAATAAATTTAAACATGGGCTATATTAGTTCAAAGAAATGGTTTGCCACTTTCAAAAACATCTTATTCATTTGATTATTTCATGACATTTGTATGAAATAATACAACATTGGCTGCATAGTTTCATACATATGTCATGAAATTATCAAATGAATACGATAATTATTTTTGAAAGTGGCAAACCATTTCTATGGACTAATATAGCCCATGTTTAATTTTATTGTCGCATTGACGGCACCACCCTCTATACATATTATTATAAATATTTTATCCGTTATCTAGTATCCATAACACAAGCTTTTTATGATGCTTACTTTGCGCTAGATGACAGGTGTGAGTATGATTATTAAAAAAAAGACGTCACGCACTCCGCTTTATGTTCGTGGTCATGTGACCGGTGAGTGGTTTCGTTGCAAGTTTTTATTGACCACTATATAAAATTTGTAAAAGGTGCTATTAGTATTATCAAAACTCAGTGGGCCCAACGAAGAATAAATCTTACAAGGAGACTAGGTACTTATAACATTATGCATAGTGAAGCCGTGTATAAATTAATTTAAAAAAATACTGTTATTTCCACGTTTTTTAGTAATAATTATGAAATTTATTACCATTTTAATTGACCGCAACGCAAATTAAAATACGATTAGCTGAATAAAATACACCTTTTTTAATCCCACTTCCTATTTTTCGGGAAAACGTCACGGGCAGTTGGCTATAAATCAAAATGGTATCAATCGCCGAAACCTGAAAAAAATGGCCAAAACCGTAACTGATATATATTATGGATTCCGTATATATTTCTCACAAAGGTATACTAGAAGAAATATACTTTTATACGTCAAGGCATTATATTTGTGCCTGTTTGCCACCTTTCTTTTGACGAGACTATTTTTTTTAATTTTATTACCATGTCGTGTTTAGGATGACTAGCAATGTCATCTGTTTTCGTTAAAGGGAGAATTCCCCTTATAACTTATCTAATAATTAAGATAACATTCTTTACATTTATTTAAGAATTTTGTACACCATATATAGAGGTAGTATGTTGGCTCGACGGTTTGCTAGATATTCAGCAGCAATCTCCCTATTAAGACGTATTGTCATAACCTTTATATCCGCAGTTTATGTGTGAATTATATACAGAAGACACTTTAGCGCTCCGTGTTCAATATAACAGCGCATTTTGGATGCTATTGGGGTTGCCACCGTGGCGTAGTGCGGGGATGTTTGCTGAAGCCCGTGCGTATGGATTCGCGGCGATTATGCACAAAAGAGTCGCATGCGTGGTAAATTCAATAGCCTCCAGAAAGTGAATCCCTTCTTAAAAAAAAAATGTGAAATTACAAGTAGCATAATATGTTTTGTTACCAACATATAATAAGAACCATTGTTACTAACCATTGTGGACCATATAAGTATCTGATGTATAAACGAATTTAATTTATTTTAAAAAAGGTGCTTTTCTTTCATAAGATAGTATGAAGAAACTTTGTACCTTTTGGAAAGTCACTAAGAACGGTCGACTTTTGAGTGACATGCCAGACACTTCTATACAAGGAACCCTACTAACCCACGCACATATTGACAATCATTTTGCGAAACGTTTTCTTTTTTTCATTCCTCAGACCTCATGTTTATTCCCGCTACATACATAATAGGCAGATAATTACAAGCTCTGGTATTTCGCGTGACTGAAATATCGTGACTTTCCACATGCTATTTTTAAGATGGCGACGACTGGAAAGTATTTTTTTTCGAGACAGGTTTCCCCGATGTAATGTCATTTAATTATGTATGCTATCTGATCTTGCTGTAATAATCCTACGTATGTTCCGTTGAGACGGGATGGTTGATTTGGAAAGACGAGTGACCAAAATTAACAACTAAAATTACAATTGGAAGACCAAAATTATAAATCTAAGGAGGTGGTAACTTCTCGTGTGTCCTCCATGTAGGAAGGCCTCTGCCCAGCCTTGGGGCGTATATAGGCTGGTGATTATGATGAAGATGGACGTAAAGTCATGTCTGAAACCATAGTATACATTGAAAGTTTCAAACTATGTATAAATGAACTCTATTTCAGAAGCAATAAGGGTCTGTATACGGGTCAAGTAGCTACTCATTATTTATATAATAAACGGCAAATGACTCAACACCACCCGATGTGAAGCTTTAAGAAGAGTTACAGCTAGTAGGTACAGCCGCCTCCACTTTGCCAGCCTATAAGATGCTTTTTCATCTTAAGTGCTGTTTTAAAGGATTCTAAGATGCCTTATTATCTTCCATGCCCAATAATTTCACTGGCTACCTTTCCCTTTAATCCGAAACACAGCGAATTGTTTTCTAGGGTAAAAAAAGGCAGTGGTGCCTCCTCAGATGACCCTACTTACGTGCCTACCAACTAGACACGGTAGCATTATCGTGACCTAGTACATTATCAATTTCTGCATAAAAATTGCTGTCTTTTTGACGTGTTTTTATACGTATACCTATTTAATTGGCTTGATGTTGGGTTATGAACGTGCTTTTTATAAAAAAAAACGATGAAAACGTACCGCAATACCAAGTTTTGGTCCCTATTATTGCCGGTGTCTAAAGACGATGATAACCATTAACCACCAGGTAGAATGCTGAAACAGACCACCGCCCTCAGCTTGTATGTCATCTATTTGAATATAAAAAATGGTGAATTGTTTATCAACCTATCAAACCACACATTCCAGTAGCAATGCGTATTTAACTGTCATAAGCTCCCGAGAGTTTCACGCGGCTTCACAAAGGCTAACACTCATTGATACTCATAAGAGTTAGGTCCAAAGTTAATAAAAAAATCTGACTTAATCTGTCAAGCGGAGTTTTACCTCTGGAGGTCTATGACAATTGAAAAATCAATTGTGTCTGGAATCTGATGCTTGACGGGTTAAATTATTTAAATAGCTTTTCGGAACTTGAAAGGGAGTTGCTGTGAAGATCAGTATTATATTCAATCTTATAATTAATTATCTTCGGAACCCAGCAATGACCAAGTTACCACCTATAACATTACTGCGTAAAGGCGGTCTTTAGGGTTAATTTGCTGCCAGGATAGGCACATGAATATTCTAGCTGGAAGTTGGGAAGTTATCGGTACCGCAAACATATCGATTGAACAAGTCGTATTTGGTATGCGAAGTTGGGAAGTGGCGAATTCGAACCTTGCTTAATATATTGTTTGCTTTTCATCTGTGCACACAACCACTGGAGTGGTTTGGCTGAGCATAGTAAATAAACTTTATACATATTTTGAATATTGGCTTTAAGGCTGGGTGTAAATGGGTGATATAAGATTTTTTAATCGACTTCAAAAAGCAGGAGGTTATTAATTCGACTGTTTTTTTATGTTTGTTACCCCAGAACTTTTGACTGGGCGAACCGATATTGTTGATTCTTTCTTTGTTCGATGCCGAATAGTTCCCATTTGGTCCCATATTTTTTTTAAAAAAATCCATTAGGTAGTTTGGTTTTAAATCAAAATAACTGGAATGAGTAAGTCATCTACGTTTGCGAAATTGCGAATTTTTGCTTTCCTATGAATTTTTATTGAAATGATACGATAGTAGAAAATAATGTAAGCTGTCACCAATCTAGCTTTGACCTTAAAAAGTTATCACTAAAAATTGTAAAAAAAAAAATAAGCGAAAATTAATTTTCAGAGGATGAGACTAGGAAATTGAAATTGAAATTGAAATACCATGTCACAATAACTAGTGGCGTCAATATAGTACGGCAGCAACTAGTACGTGCGCAATAGTCGGTGTGACATGGTACTAAAGTTTTGATGGTACTAGTGTGGTCGACTGTACGTCCCTCCGCCAGCCACTGTCTGGCATGGGAAAAATGCAGAAGGAGTCAGAGACATAACATCACCACGCTAGCGTATAGCAGGTTGGTTAATAAAGCGGTTGCAGCAACAACCGGGACGCCATGCCATGGCCACTAATTATCAGACGACCAGAAAGTTTGAGTATTTACAGGTATACCAATTATCAGACTACCAGAAACTTTAAATACTTATAGGTATACTACTAGGTGGTAGACCCATATGTAGGGTCGCCTGGGTAGGTACCACCGCCTTTCTTATTTCAGCCGTGAAACAGTTCGCTGTGTTTCGGATTGAAGGGAAAGGTAGCCAGTGTAATTACTGGGCATGGACGGCATTTCATCTTAGGCCTCAGGATGACAACGCACCTGCAATATCAAGTGCTTTTCCTTGTTATTGCAGGTGTCTATAGGGAAATAAATGGTTTTAGCGCTCTGGTTTTGTCTTACGAGCAGTAACCAACTTTCCCCGGTCCTGGACGGGTCAATCATTTGTGGTCTAGAGTTCCTCCGTGCTTCAAAAGGCACGTTAAATCTGCTAATAAATTTAATTGTAACTTTACTTACAGTTTAGATATATCACAAAATAGTTTACAAATATGCAATACAGTCGTTTGTTTTATGCAAAAATAACAAAAAAAACAGACTATTATACTTCAAAAAACTTAGATAATGAACAAATGTATAAACAAATCACTGTCATTTTTATATAAGTGATGAGCAAGATAGGAAGCGAGTGCAAGGGACAAGCCTCTACAAAAAATTAAAACGGACTTCAAAATACTAAAAAAGATAAAATTATTAAATTTACCTTGTACTTATCCCCTAGAAACATATTTTTTGGAGTCGGTGCTTCACTTTCTATTGTTGCTGGAAACAACTTTGCACCAACTCCCAAAAATATAGTTCTAGGGATAAGTACCTACTTAAATTTAATTATTTTATCTCTTTTAGTATGTTGAAGTCGGTTTTGATTTTTGTTCAATTGTTTTTTCACAGTTTTTGGTGATAACTTTCTAAGGTCAAAGCTAAACGGATGACAGTCAGCATATACATATAGGGTGATATTATTATTATTATTATATTATTATATATTGTTTCCTACTATCGAATCGTTTCACTAAAAAGTCATAGGAAAGTGAAATCCGCGATTTTGCATACACAGAGGACTAAATTATTCCAGTTATTCTGATTTGAAAACCAAACTATTCGATCGATTTTAAAAAAAAAAGTTATGGGACCAAATGGCAACTATTCCGCATCGAACAAAAAAAAACACGTAAGTCAGATCAGAAATCTCAGCGTCATCGGTGTACATACATGGAAAAAGAACTTACCAAGCGAATTGAGAACCTCCTCGTTTTTGAAGTCGGTTAAAAATGACATTAGTTTTATTTAAATTCATTCTTTATCTATTATATGTTGGCTCCAGTACAGTATGTTTATTACATCGATAAATTGAATTTCACTGAGCTTTAGTGATATAAAGTCATTAAGCTCTTAACCAACGTTAAACCCTTTTTAATCCGTTTTGAGGGAAAAATGCGAACGTGGGAATATTCAATAATTGGTGTTAAAAATATTGGCGACAGGCTGGCATGAAAAGATGCCTTTTGTACGAGTATTTAATACATTTGAAAATGTGACATTAACTTTTGGTATATTTTCTGTTTTTGTCAAATTATGTGCGTTTATTGCTATTGTGATCTAAGGTCCATTTCCACCATGCCAGGTGTTCTTTAGGTTATGCAAGTGATTTCTGGCTTCAATTTGATTGTATGCTACAAGCAAAAAACTTCCTTAAGAACACTTGATCCGACTGCTTAGTCCTATGCATCCAAGAACTTGAACCGTGTAAATGCGCCTTTAATTACCATTTACTTAATCTTTAATTAGCCCACACTATTTTTATTCGTTTGATTTATCGTCCACGTCTTTTTGAAAGCACACTTTAATTAGACAAAGACAAAATATACAAAAATTTTTTGACATATTTTCAAGAACTACCATTTTAATATTATAAACGTAAAAGTTTGTATGGATGTCTAGATGTATGTATGGATGTATGTTTGTTAGTCTTTCACGCAAATACTACTGAATGGATTTTTATGAAACTTTACAATAAAACAACAAAATAGCTCATACATCAAAATAGCATACAGGCTACTCAAACTAATCCTTTTCTTTCTTTTTTTTCAGAGAGTAATCCGCTTACGGACCTACCCGCCGCTGGCTAAGCGTCGGGCGTGTGTGGGTGGGGGTCGCCCAGTGCCTGATCGTATTGGCACTGGTAATACCCACTAAAACTCCCCGGTAACTCCAATGCCCTTCACGAGGGTTAGACTGGGCTCTGCCGAAGCAATTTCACCAACCCACCCCCAGATGTATAGTCTGCATCAAAATCATCTGAGCTCATCATCCATGGAACAAGCTCATAGCTGCTTGAATTCCAGATAGATGACTGATGTTTTTTAGCCAGTGTAATTACTGGGCATGGACGGCATTCCATCTTAAGTCTCAGGATGACAACGCACCCGCAATAACAAGTGATTTTTTCCTTGATAATGCGGTGTCTATAGGCGGCAATAACCGCTTACCATCAGGTGGGACGACAGCTTGTTTGTAATCTAGTTGTATAAAAAAAAGATATGTGGAGGCAGGCTATATTTCGGTAAATCTAAATTCTAAGCCGGCATTGCAATCTCTACAACTTTTCTTGTACCTACAACGAGTAATTTTATCAAGAAGTTGAACTAAAAGGTACGAAAATATTCTCTTATTATTGGATATCGAAGTAAAAATTTATGAAAGGGAAAATTTGGGTAAGTATTTCAGTATCATTATCGGAATACTGAATAGTTAACAAGCCGTATTTTTCCTTTATACTAAAAAGAAAGGAATGGTGCCTAATATACCTAGGTAAATATTGTAAGAGCGACCCTTGTTATCATAAACAGGGATGAGGAAGTGACTAGCCATCTGAATTTGAAAATTGTGATCAGAAGATTTAAGAATTATGCATACCAAATATTTTGATACCCTTAAAGTGAAGCATCAGTTTTTTTCAGAGACTTGATAAGCAACTTGGGTGGTAATGTTTTTATTAGGTTTACTTGAGATTAAAACTTTAACTATCAATTTTATTTTAGTTGCCTGTGGTAAAGTGGAATGAAATGGATAGGTGATTCGCGCTTATCTGTGTTAAATTTGAAATCTGATTCCACCCTTCTCAGGGGATTTTATCAAGGCAACGTCGGGTTATATTCGAAATTTAATACCTATAAGTTATGAAAATTTAAATTATAAATAGTCCTTTGTGATTTTTCTCCCGCGTAGAGTTTTTCGAATTAGAATCAGAATATTTATTCAAATAAAACTAGATAACAAAGTTTGTAACATTGTTATTATTATTCAACATATTATTTTGTCATGCTAGACATGAAAAATATTAAAAGGTCATAAAGAAATCAATCTAAAATTAAAACAAAAATATAAATTGTATAAAACAAAATACGCACAACCAAATACAAAGTGTTTATTTTCTGGTAGATGTCCGCTACATCACTAGTTCATGGGACTTCAGCATTTTATGCCTAAACTAATTAAAAAAAATGTTTTGAAAAAAAAACATATCGTAGGTAGGGGAGCCGTACCCGCGATCCCTTGAAATATAAGAATTTCAAAATTGTGTAGACGGACGTCAGTTTATAGGGCAAACATTGAAAACTATAAGTCACACGGATAGCCTAGGACATGATTTTCTCTAGTCTATATTTTTCTCAAGATCTTCAAAATGATTTTTTATTGTTTTTATATTAAAATTAAATTTAAAAGAAAGAAAAAAGACTAATGACTTCGAAGTCATTCAGAGCCATTGATATTTATTTGTGAAATGTCACAATTTTACAATGAAAATAACGCATTAATGACGAATTGAATTTAACAAGTCACATAATTAAGTTAGTGTATCCCATGACACCCTTGACGGGTTGGCTGGAAGAGATCGCTAATAGAGAAAAGCCCTCCCATGCATAATACTGTATACATTTATTTATTATTTATTTGTTACAATTAAGAATTAATTAACAAAGTTCCAAAGTAAATAATTTTGTTAATACACGGTGAGTTTTTTTTTCGGGTCAGTATGGGGAAATTCTAAACTATAAGAGATAGGTAGAGAAAAACTATCTTAGGAACCGTAATCTTAATTTTAGATAAAATAAAAATGGTATTGAAAAAAAATTTAAAATCTTAATAGGTTTGGAGATATCGGATTTTTTGGGAAAAAAAATCCCCATACTGTCCCGAAAAAAAAACTCACCCTGTATACTCAAATGATTACATTGAAGGTAAAGTCAATTAATTATATAGCACCAAAAATATTAACTAACCCAGCGCTAAACAATGAAGTTATAATAAACCAATCACCCCAATTAGATGTTCAATTGTAATTTACTCAATTGACGAAAGCTGCTTTGATGATTCTGTCACTAAATACATTACAAATAAAATGGACAACAACAATTTGATTGCGTAACATGCTTCGTAAACACTGGCTGAAAAAGTAAAACCAGCAGCACGTTAAAAAAAGAAAATGAGATAAAAAATCTATGTTTGACGTCACACCTAAGAGCATATAAATGCTCGCGTATATGTGACACCCCACTTGCCTGTTCAAGCATCGCCATATAAAACTGAATTGCCACTAACTTTTCTGCATTTGCTGTACAAACATCGTGCGCTGGCCCCGGTGCATAAACAATAAACATTTTTTCAAAAGTTGGTGCTAGTGAAGTGAATTTATCGACATGAAGGCATTTCTGCTATCGATTTTGTTGTTCGGGATCGTGAGGTCGAGCGAATTTGATAATGAGGTAATATTACATTACTTTTAAATTAGCGAATAGCTTTTAATAATTTCGTTTGTATTTTGAACAGGAATTATGTAAAACAAAGAAAACGTTGTAAAAAAATATTTGTTTTTTTTTGTGACACTAAAACTAGAAAACTGTCATTTAGTTCTGTTTCGTAAAGTTGTCACCGCAGCTATTTGAAACAAATAGATAGTCAAATTTATTTGTCTTGTTTTTAACAAGTTATTAATCATGTCGTTTACAAATGTGACATGGGAGGCGGTGATTAATTAACGTGAAAAATAGACTTTTCTACTTAACACGCTTCACGCGTATCACGCGTCGGTGGACACTAAATAGTTGACAGTGCTATTTTCACTTCAACTTAGTGGAAATTGGTTTCACGTTAATGTGAGTTTATTAGTGTGATGAGCTATTAGCAAGACAACTTTTTAAAATAATAAGCTTAGATTAAAAAATGTTCGGATTTGTTTTGAGACAGTTTATTAGAAAATTGTTTTTGTTCATTTCCTATTAACATATTTATTTTTTGGAATTTCCTAATTTTTGTCGAACTGTTTTATGGTATTTTCTCACTTTTATAGGAGGTAGATAGTCTTTTTTTATTTATGCTAAGAAGTTGGATACTTCTTGTTAATATTTCGTGGAATTCGAGCATTTTCCTGACTCCATACATCACAAATACAGTTTATTTATTTACCTTTGTCACTTTGTGAGCCTTATTACCAAACTATTAAGATTGCTAAAAGAAAAAAGATAAACGTACAGAAGTGACATACAGGGTGGTGCCGTCAATATGACAATAAATTAAAACTGGGCTGTATTAGTTAATAGAAATGGTTTGCCACTTTCGAAAATGTCTTATTTGTTTGATAGTTTCATGACATTTCTATGAAATAATGCAGCCAATGCTATATTATTTCATACAAATGTCATAAAATTATCAAATGAATACGATGTTTTTGAAAGTGGCAAACCATTTCTATGAACTAATATAGCGCATTTTTCAATATATTGTCATATTGACAGCACCACCTTGTATAAAGTTTAGATGACATACAGAAGTTATAATGATTGTGTAGCATAAAACCCTTTTGATAGTGTTGTCATTAAGGCTCAGATTCACAGATACGTTACACATTCTTTACTGATAGTCAAAGTTACAATAACGAAATAATTTGTAAGTGTTGATATTTCTGAAATACTTGAAAAAGTTTTTCTTCCTTTCCTTATTTAATACGATATTGGATTCTTATTTGGCAGCATTTAACATACTCAATAGTTACTTATTCTTTACCGGTCGATGCGATTTGTATTAGAAGGGCACTCGCCCTATCGTCAGTATATTAATGCCGGAGTCCTCAAAGATCGGTCCTGTCCGCAGCCCTTTTTGTGCTGCATATTAATGATTTGCATAGGCTGGAACCTTTTGGGTATACGGATGACAGCACCGATACGGATAGATATCTCAGCAATGGGATATTCAGACCTGTCGAAAGGCTACGATAGAACGCCTTAATTTAGTTTTAGGCCGTCTCTGAGTGGGGTGATGCCAATCATGTAAAATTCAATGCGACCAAAACGCAGGCGTGACTATTTTCCGCTAAACGGAGTCCTTTTCATCTGACTCCAGCTTTCGGAGATGTCGTCCGACATGAATTTCAGCGAGTACATTGAGTCTACAGCCAGCACTGCTGCAAAAAAAAACTTGGCATCCTCTGTAGGCGGTATTTTACAACAGAACAGCGGCTGTCAAGGCGCAAGGTCGATCATGTATGGAATACTGCTTTCACCTATGGGATGTATCTGCAAAAAATCAGCTGGCGGCATTGGACTCCGTCAAAAATTTTCAAAATTGGTTAGCAATTGACAGAGAAATCGGTGAACATACATACAAAAAATACAAACAGTGGAACCTAAAACCTTCTTCTTTTTTGAAGTCGGTTAAAAAATTGTCTTCCATGAATCAGCAAACGGTATTATTTCTTGTTTAACTAGCATGAAGTACGTTTTCTTTAATAAACTCAACTCTGTTAGCAAAGTGTGAACGAGTGATATATCTCTAGCAAGACCGAAAACTACGAGAATTCTTTCGACTTCTTAAAAAAGATTCATTATGTTCTCCGGGCTGCTTCGCTTACTGATTTTGAGGTTTTGCCGCTTTATTATGAGTATGACGTTAGAATTATTAGTTTAACTTTCGTCTCTTACCAAACCGCCCGCCGCCCACACGGCGCTCATGCCAAATAAAATAAAGAGCCCTCTGAGCTTTACAAAATCAATGTATTATTGAAAAAAATGGGGAATTCTTCATTGTATTGAAATCTTATTTGTTAGTTTTTGGGCGGAAACGATACGATAGAATAACGTAAAAGTCCCTATTATGGAAGTATTTTTTCCATGTTTTATTCTCGTTTCAGTAACCTTAAGAATACAGAGGACAGTACATCAGGTGTAACAGATGCCCTACGGAAACCGCCTCTATTACCAACGCAGTAAGGGCGGTCTCAAGGTCAAACTGTCACACATGATGTGCTGTCGGCTGTAATATAAATATGGAATTTACTCATCCAAAACCTCTTAAAGCCAATTCACACGTCACTCGAGTGCCCTGGAGACATTAAGTGTCAGCGGGACACCTCCCCGAAGGTGGCGATTAGGAATCCTCCAGAGGCGATTTCGCTTCTCAAGACTTAAGGACTCATCAATGTTCTCGCTCCTTAAAACCCAGATTATGCTGTAAAAGCCATCTGCGGACAATATTTTTCAAACGCGAATATCACGCGTATGAGAACAAAACACGAAAATAAAACAGGTCTGTCAGATCCTCGGTGATAGTTTTTTAGTCAACTCAGACAAATGCATGCACGTACCACCCCGAGGAGTACTTGCGTAACACAGAGTGGCACGGGGAAAGGTACATAAACAACCAAGTTAATACGCAACTCGGGCACAACAATATTCATGATTATTAATTAGTAGGGGTCTGTGAGTCGTTTGGTAGGTGGTTAAGGGTTAAATATGAGAACATTATAAGCTATTTAATGTCAAGCTTACGGAAATGTTACAAAATCATCACAAGTATTAAGATTGTCAAACTTTCAACATCATTTGGAATTTATATTCGTCTTCCTAAAGTCGGCTTCGAGTTTTAATACTTAAGTTTTACTTTGGGCCCTCGGTGTTCATGTACTATTTATTTTAAGAAACAATTTGGTACTCAAAATTGGCTTCAACGGAGTTTATATCTGAATAGTGTCTGCCCATTGGTCCGCCCGCGTGCATCAAATATGTCCTTTCCAGGGTGTCTAACTATCACTATACCTACCCAATTTCATGTAAATTAGTTGTGCAGCTTAAGCGTGAAAGGGTAAAATAAATTATAAGATAAACAGACCTTTACCATCAGCCTATATAGGTTCGTCCCACAGCTGGACTTAGGCCTTCCTTAATGGGAGGAACACACGAGGACTTTGGGCCAGAACACCACCACGCTGGCCCAATAAGGGTTGGGGGGTTAAAGCGGTAGCAACCGGGCCCAATGGCTTAACGTCCCTTTTAAAGCACGAAGGAGCTCGAGATTATAAATTTTTGACCCTCCTCTTCTACCTACAACTTACTACGCTCAATTTACCGTTCAGTTTCTATATTTTGTTCATAAATGAAGCCGTTAATAACTGCTCAGCGGTTTTATTTGAAAAGTGTCTTAATGCGGCTCGATAATGAGTTTTCTTCCTAACTGCACTTAACGCTGGATGCACGTCAATCTACTGTTATACACACAGCTTATAGTTTAGTCAAAAGCAACGCTTAATCTTACGTAGGTATTTTTAAACTTGTTGGGTTACAAAAACAAGAACCTTCATAGCTATACTAACTACATACATTTATAGCTATTTTCCAAGCATAAGGTCATTCAGCGATCTATTAGAGAGGGCCATTTTCGGAGTCAAAGTCATTAACATAGCCCACCGAATCAGTAAGCTGAAGCGGCAGTAGGCCGGCCATGTTGTCCGCAGAACTAATGACCGTTGGAGTAAGCGGGTAATTAAGTGGAGACAAAGACGGCTCCTAGCGCCAAAAGTGCCTTTTTGGCAAATTGTGTTTGTTTTATCTCTATACAAGAGTCAACAGCTATTGAATAGCCATGCGATAACCACTATGGCTATATGGTTGCTTGGTTTACGTAAGTAATTGAAACTGAAGTGCTGAAATTACTACAGCAGTCAGCGGCCCTAACGCTTTCAAAATTGCTACGGTTAAGACGTCATATTATCATTGCGTATAGTCTACCAAAGCAATATCGCTTTCGTTTATTTCATTTAAAATTGTCTTCGTCCTTAGAGTACGTACAAAAGCGAATTTGCTCTACGAAATAACAATACGACGTCATAAACCATAGTAATTTTCAAAACAACGTGGCAATGTCCTGCGACCCTGGTAGACATGCAGGTATATTATATAGTTATTTGAATAAACGGGATACCACTTTAGGAGATAAAGCTAAAGCTTATTTTTATTATACTTTTCATCTTCTCTACACATTAAATATCAGTTTAAATATCAGTATGTAGGTTTTACTGTAAGGTGTGAGGTTACATCCATTTGGAATAGTTTAAACTTTAATAATTATATCAAATATAAAAAAATAATAGAATATTAAACAATCAAATTTTAAATAGTTGAAATTAAACTTTTGATTTCGCAATGCCGAAATAGACGGCGTAACCGTGGCAAAACCGCGGCATGCTTCATCAAATTTCATGAAGTATGCCGTGGTTAGCTCATAGGATTAGTAAGTTGAAGTGGCAGTAGGCAGAGCACATAGCAAGCAGAACAGACGGCCGGTTGAACATTAAAGTTCTAGAATGGCGACCACGTACCGAAAAGTAGGACGGCCTCCCACTAGATGGACAAACGACCCGGTCAGGGTCACGGGGAGCCGTTGGATGCAGACTACGCAGAACCGTTCCATTTGGAAATCGATGGGGAGGACCTTTGTTCAGCAGTGAACATCATAGGTTGGTATGATATTGATGATGATGCAGTGGTTTTGCACTATTTTCAAACGCTTACATGGCTTCCACTGACTTTACCTTGAAATAAATAAAAAAATGCACTAAAAAAATGCAGTTCTTAAAAAGGCCACAAGAAAATAAAATATCTATCTCCTAAGGTCAACACGTAGTAACCATTTTGAAAAATTGGTTACGCTGGCGGAGTCGCAGAAAAGCGCTATTTTTTGTATAATTTATTTAGAAACCTCTTCTAATGCTGAATTTTCATGTGGCACACTCACATAAAAAATATTACTATTATCACAGATTTATAAAAGTATACTACGTCAGTGAAATAAATCTGTGTTTGTCTGATGCTGATTAATTTCCATTTATGAAATGTAAGTAAATATTTATTCAGAATCAGAATCAGAATTCCAATTTCAATTATTATTATTACATCGATTTATTATTTAAGGTAGGATTATTTTTTAATTTTCGTTTATTCAAAAAAGGTTGGAGTGTTTCCGCAGCCGTATGTCAATACACATTTATAACGTGGAGCGATATTGGAACAAGTTGTATTTCAGATCACTGATTAATTATAACGGTGGAAAACCCCAACGGAGACTAATGCGAATCGCTTGTTCCATTACTCGAATAAACGAGTTTGTGTTCTATCGTATATCACTTAAAGGTTCTTTTTAAACTAATATTAATATACTTACATATCTGATAAGGTGTGAAATTTTAAACGGTGTTTCTCGATGCTTACAGATTTTTTCGATTATATTCCTATTTAGACATTAATTTAACTTTGTTAACTAATTATCGAACTTTGCCAAAAAACGTTAGATCCAGCTACTCGTATTGTAGACTCATACGGAAGTTGCTTCAGGACACTTTTTTAATTTTATCTGCTCTATAACTTAGTACAGGTAATTATATTAATATGCTTGTAACAACGGCGGTAGAATTATGATAACTACTTCCATTTTAAAAATACCTACTTACATCTTAAGAAAAATCTTCCACATCATTATTATCTGCTTTCGCGATACAAGTAAAATAGTAGGTATTTTAAAAGCTATTAAAAAGATTCCGACAAAACCTTCTCCTTTTTGAAATCGTTTCAAAAGGAGATTTTAGAGCAAAGCCTAAAAAAACGAAACATATTGATTAAAATCCACACATCCCCATTTAAATTAAATATAATTTTGACGCGTAGTAATTTTGTTTATAATCGTATTCCTAAAATCACAATACTTTATATAATTTAAATAATATGTAGGGCTAGCTTTTCAATCCCCAAAAAAGATTTATCCAGAGAACAACTTTGACAAGTTGACAGTTTTTCTATAGAAAATCTGTAACGGTTTGATATTGAGACCGCCCTTATTGTGTTCGTAATAGAGGCGGCTTTCGTAGTGCCACTGTACCCTTAGCATGAACATTTTAAAATTTCGAATCATAATCGTATTGTTCACGCATGTTTAAAATTTCAAACAAAAGCTAGACAAAAGCTCACGTAACTAACTACTCGATACAATGGCAATTCGAAATTCAAAAGTATTCGTGCTAGGTGTACTGTTGCACTTGATGTGGTATAGTGTGTACGACATACGACATGAAACACTTTCTCGAAATCGTTATGATCCCTATTGGTTAATTTTCTGTTTATGTAATATTAAAGTAAAAATAAGTGAACTATAACTAAATAGGTCAATTCAATGTCCATTCGATCAAATGCGTCCGAACAGTTTTAAAGTTCCGCTCAGCTCGAGGTACGGATCGCTCAAACCGTTCTATCTGACCTAATAATTTGTGTTTCGCTTCATCTGACATCAATGTCTTTACTAAGTCGAGAATGCGTGGCTGAGTCATAGGAGGAAGAAGGGTATCCTTAAAATGATCGCCGAATGCTTAGAAGATTTAAATAATGATTCTGAGGAAGTGCGCACACACAGAGATCTTTGTTGAGAAGCTTTCATCATAATTATTGTTACTGATAGCTAATCAGCCTTCTTGTTGGGTTTTTAAATTTTTGTACTTATTTATATTTGTCAGTTTCTTGTTTTTCTGTATGCCTGTTTTTGATAGTTGTTGCCAATATACTGGTGAAGTGCAAAGTGGTTTTCTTGGTTCCCACTTCTTCTATTTTAATATACAGTACACGGGCTCCAGCCTACCGTTAACAATCATCATTAGCCTATAAACGTCCCAGTACTGGGCACAGGCAATATAATCTGTAATGACATAGAAGGCATTCCTATTAAGAAGTAAAAAAAATATCTAATGCCCAAATGACGTAATAAATACAGAAGAATATTTTATACGAATCTTTTATGTACAGCGAATGACCCTCGGACCTCTTTTAATGTGGTTTGAAATTTGTGAAAAAATAAAAATATTATTTTATTGCCCTAATGATATTTTATAATATTAATGTGGAGGAAGGAGGAAGTATAAATAATTAAGTCCTATAAGAAATACTTGTTATATAATTGGAATTTTATATACTTATTATTTTGCTAGTGAAATATGAAAATTATTAAACCAAAATAACAATAGCTATTGTTTTTGTGAACTTTATAATTAATTTAGTAAGCACGAGAAAGTTGTGGAAAAGTGAAAAATCGTAGACAAGCGTGGACAGTAATTCGTTATAATTATGCATGCATCACGATGCACATTCCCACTGGGTTATAATTAATAAGCGCACTTTCTCATGACTTGAGACGCGTCATTCTACACTGACGTATCAATTATAATACGTGGAAAGTGGGGAACTAGTGCATAGGCAGAGTGATTGATTCTTCTGAGTTAAGGTGAAGTTCAAATAACTGAAGGGTACGAGGAAATGTGGCACTGTACTCAAGCAGGTAAGCCTACACTTCAAACACTTCGAGTTGTTTTTTTGTCTTGCTCTTAGATGAGGAACGATGCATGTTGTTTTTATAACCTCAAATTTTGACAAGGAGTTCAATCATTATCTATAACTAATACGAAGTCCTCCAATCCGCAATAAATTCTGTTTTATGTCTTTATTTAAACTTTTATTCACTTTTATCTAAGTAATCTAAAACTAAGAAGTAACATAAATGAGATTTGTCATATCCCATCTCATTTGACGGATGGTCACTAATACTTATGACGTTTTAAACGTCAGAGTGTTTTTTAACCATCAAAATTGATCGTCAAAAAGTTGCAACTCTCCAAGGCTCGGAACGGGGTACCTGTGACAGCCAAACGTCATGTCGAAAGGCACGGAACGGCCTTAGAGTAAATAGTTGTAGGCTTGGAACGCGCCCCAGTGCTAGCTGTCATTTATCGTATGTCATATTTCGTTTGTCGTATGTCTTACGAACCTTCTTACCATATGTTGAGGTGGATTCATTTGCCGGGCTTTATCATCAAGATTCTATATACGTCCCTTTGCTGGGTAGATCGAGAGTAATATATTTAATAGAATAATTATAATTAAAGGGACTTTGAGTTAAAAATCTTGTTTTCTCTAAAGAAATCAACTGTTTCATTTTCATATTGTACTAGTGGCTGTGATTTATTTGATAATTATCGACATACCTAACTAAACTGATAAGTTAGCAAGGGAGGTATTCCGGTAACCGGAGGTTTTAAGTTAAGTTGGACATATTGAGCGTCACGCTTTGGTTGCCTAGTGTATACACGCCTTAACACTGACATGGTTTTATAGGCTTCTCATTAACACGTTAAGAACGTTTTACAATGATTAACGAAACGGAACATGTGTTTTGCCTATATCCGCCTAAAGACGCATAATTCACATCTTTGTAAACAAACACTAAGTTTTTGCTGATGCTATTAATACAGTAGACAGGTGCATATGGCAATGGCAGCATTTCAAGCGTTACTCGTTAGTCAACTAGACTAGAAGTCATTTTACTACCGCTAGAGTCCCGCGAAGTAGACAGAAATAAATAGTCTTCTTCTAGCCGTTACCTTGCTTTCAGATATAAGGAAAAGCTCGAATACCTACTGCTAGTGAAAGTACAGTTTATGTAGAGTTATGACAGCTAAACGCGAACCCGATCTAGCCGTTTCGATTCGGCTGAAACTTGCGCTATGGATATAATGTGTTCCTCAGGCACTGATAGGCAGACACAGTTAGTTCATTTGTTTGAGAGTACAGCATTATGTGTTTCTTTATACTACTGCAAAATATATAGTCAAACTTGTAACATAGTTTATGTCGCTAAAAAATATATATTGTGGTTTGATCGACATCAATTATTGAATTGGTTTTACTGTCTAGTTCTTCTTGAGAAACATAAAATCCTTTGAGGCGGCTGTCTGCTGAGAATAATACAAGATGATCTTAATGTAACAAAAATTAAACTTCTTATTGAAAGAGAGAATTATTGATAAAACTGCGGGAACAACGTTATTCAATTTTCAAACCTAACCATTATTCATTCTACTCTAGCTTTATTTCGGTTTAATTTAAAATATTCGTTTAATTTAAAATATTCGAATACTAACTCTCTGTCATGAAATTACAATAGACCTAGATTGAAATGAGTCTATTTTAATAAGATTTAGGGCTCCAATAACTCCTTAGTTTATAAATAATCAAAATTACATATCTTCAGTCGAAGTGAGATGAAAACCTCTGAGAATAATGGTGACAATACCTTTTAACTGAAAGCAATTATCAAATTGAATAATTCTGTTTTTGATTAAGTCCATCTGCTAATACATTACATCGATCCGCTTCTTCTAGTTTTTTATACGAATAAAAACGGGAAAAAAATTGTCACCATACCGCAAGGTACTGGATTATGAGCAGGGATCGGAATAGGTATCTAGGTATAGTTTTTTGGTACACACGACAGCACATCAAGTTTAACAGTTGCACTACGAAAGCCGCCTCTATTAGGAGCGTAGTAAGGGCGCTCTCAAGGTCAAACTGTTACTCTCGACGTGCTGTCGACTGTACAAAACAAAGTCTAACTCACTATAAAATCTGAATATCCCTTTTAATCTTAGTAATTTCTAAAATGTAAAAAATATAGTTCTATTTTTTTTTATACTAAGCACGACAAATGACTCAACACCACCTGATGCGAAGCGGTAAGAAGAGTCCATATGCGAAGACAGCTAGAGCAGTTCAGACACTGCTCTAGCGGCCTCCACCTTGCCGGCCCGAAAGGTGCTTTTTCACGCCTCTTTTAAAGGAACCCATGCCCCATGTCCCATGTATTTTGTCTTATCGTAAAACATAAAACTAGATCAGGTAAAATATCCGATTGTTCTCAGCAATAATTATTAGTTCTTATTATACGTTACTTTGTGGTAGGCCCGGTTCGAAGGGTCGTCTGGGTAAGTACCACAGCCTTTATTGTTTCAGCCATGAAACAGTTCTTTATCCTTCTGCGTATACTTATATGCCTCAAAAGAACCCGAGCAACGTTTTATGCTGTACGTGATAGCAAAGATAAGGCCACGGAAACTATCTTTGTAATGTATAAAACATTACAAAGATGTCAAGACTGTGTGTTTGGACTACTAAACTCTCAATAACTCAACAAAAAAGCTGGGAAAATTCTATGCTGGAAGACGAAATGAAATTCAATACTCTGCCCTTCCTGTGAGCTCTTTTCAAAGTCGAAAAAAACTTTGTTTAAATCCCAGACGTAGCTAGGTTTCATTTGTAGCTGTGGTAATGACGATTTTCTTTTATTTTATACCTAATTTGACGGTTGAAGTTGAAAATTGTGCCACTAGAACTTGAAAAATGTGATTCGCAGCAGTTTAAATATTCTCATAGTCAAAGAAATTGAAATAGAAATATTAGCAACGCAAAATGTAAGTGTAGCTGTTTTTCAATCTCAAACATGAAGAAGCTTTTTGCTTTTACCTTAACTGTCATTCCTTACTTGTCATTCCTCTTACATAAGTATATAGTAAATAAAATTCGACTACTCTAAATGGGAACTAATGAAACTAGAAACTCACGTTAATGTCAGACAGAACTTTTCTTCGCGACGCAAACTTCCGCTTGCTTCTCGCAGCAACTTCACAAAACTCTGCAACATGGTAGTACAGCAAGCACGGTTTACACCCGAAGATTTACGTTGAATCGTATCAGTGAGCTTGCAAAAATCACAAATTGCTTTTTTTTCACTAAGGACATTTTAATATAATCCCGAGGTTTAAAAGTTTTTGTGTTTTGCATTATTTTAGTAGTGAGCTACGTGTACTATTTTTCTACCAATAAAGGCATTCGCAGAATACCAGCGTCGTAGTTTTTTGCTGCGACATTTTGCTGAGCGGAGACCTTTTTGGTACTAATTTGAAATTGTCATGAAGATTATGTGATTATTATTATTTTTTGGTACCAAATAAACTTTTTTTCTTTCTTTCTTTCTTAAACTAGGGAGTTAAGTTAAATTCGATACTCCATTGGTTTTTATTATTTTAACACCTCCGGAGGTCTTAAGCGGCTTGACAAATTACAATGACTGCTTGCTATATTTGATGTATACTTTGCTTTATTTTTCGTACATATCAGCGTAAGCGCATCGGGAGCAGATGCTGCTGTCATTATGTTTATTTATCACTCACTTGTCTATCCAAAATTGCCAAAACTTTGAGTTTCGAACATGGTCATTATTGACCAATAAATGAATTAGATTGATTGATTGATTTATCTACTCCAACTTTAATACAACTATCATCATTATTGGCCATTTCTAAATGACCTTGTAACTTACTATTATGCACCATAAAATTATCATTGGAGAATATAGAAAATAATTAATGTTTATCATTTCTCGTTTGTTGCAGACGGCGTCACCCTCGGAAGAATCGCTCAAACGGGGTTTGAGCAACAAATGCGTGCAAAGAGAAACAATATCTGCCTGCATCGCATATGAGCTGGTGGGCTACGTTGACAAGATGCTCAGGACAGCGTCTGTGCAGCTGAGCGAAGAAGCCATGATTGTCGATGAAAGGTACATTTCACAGATGCTTATCTCGTTAGCAAAGTTGAGATTCAGATGACCAAAGTGGTTGCGTACTGTACTTGAGAGAATTTTTCTCCCACGTACGCTCTGATTGTGGAATGAGCTCCCTGCAGAGGTTTTCTCAAATGAGTACAGCGTGGGGTTCTTCAAAAAGGCGGGATAAGGTGTTTACAGAGTTGGCAACGCGCAAGTGATAACCCCGGTGTTGCAAGCGTCTATAGGCTGCGGTAACCGCTTACCATCAGGTGGGCCGTATGCTTGATTACCACCTTAGTGGTATAAAAAAAACAAGGCACCCCTTGCATACGAATAAGACCAAATATTTGCAAATGTTGTGGGAGGGGGACGCCTTTGTTCAGCAGTGGACATCATAGGCTGGTATGATGATTTGCACAGTTTGAGAAAATAAATTCCAACACTGCAGCAATGAAGTCGTATGTTGCTTGTAGCATTACGTATATATTTAACAAGTGAAAGGCGACTCCAATAATATAGTAATAGGGTTGTTTTTATACAAATCATATTTATATTTGAGCACTCTAAAAACTTAGATGATTCTGAAGCCAACTATACAACATCAACATGAGTGAAATTAAATTAGTTCATGACAACAACGCACACAAATACAATAATTAAGTATCTTACATGTCTATAGGCGGACTGTGCACACACTTACTAAATTACTGCATTTACATGCAACTGGTATTTTCTTTGCAAAAATGTTTGGAAATGTTTTTTACCTTTAACCTTAGAAATTATTAAAGAACATATACAACATGACGTAAAAGTAAGAAACAGTTGCTATTTAAAAAAAAAAAACAAGCAAAACTACCATATTACATGCCACAAAAACACGTCTCTCAAAAGAATCATATACATTACATAGATAGATATTTACTGCCATGCCTATTTAATAGTACATATAATTAATGACAAATATTTAAAATTAAGAAGCAACATTTTAAAGTCAACAACATTCTTTAAATTGGATACCTTCTAAAGATTTAATTAAAATTGTCAATTTATTGAATAGGTCTTTTACATCTGAATTGGACTTTTACATCAGCAAAAACGGTTATTTTATCAAATACCTATGCAACTTGATGTTTTAGACATGATTATATTATAACGCCATAGAATAAACTTACAAACCTGTAAAAGAAATTCCGCAACACACGTGATATCCGTTTACTTTGACGTTCATTGTAAGTACATTTAAGAGTGTCGACATCAATTTCCCATCCATTTCACAAACCATTAGGTACGAATTTTTCTCGCGGTGGTTGTAGATTACATTACGGTAACGGGAGGAGAAATCGTTCGTGAAAAGAGTGTACATTATTTGAAGAGGTTCAAATAAATATTATCATTTATTTAATTGCGCTTTTTGAGCAGCTCGATGGGGTAGAGATTTGAGAGCTTTCGTTTCAATAAATCCGTGAAAAATTTCCTCCGTGCTTCGGAAGGCACGTTACGCCGTTGGTCCCGATTGTTACTATAACGGTTTTAAACCGCCAAACCGCATTAGGCCGGCATGGTGGTCTCACGGCTCAAACACGTCATTGTGTTTCCCCCATGTAAGAAGGCCTGTGTCCAGCTGCAGTTGATGTGGCAGTCCAAAGTTGTTGGCTTGTTTAAATTATTCTTCTTTGAACTGTTGTATACCTGTGGTGAGTAAAGTCGCCAGAGCTCATCTAGGAAGCATTATATCGGAACAGGGGGACTTGTCCACTCCAGGGTGGACAACGCGTGAGTAGTGCCCAAGGTGCTAAGAGCGTCTACGGGATGGGCCGTACGCTTCCTTGCCAGTCATGTTATACAGGGTAGTGCCGTCAATACGACAATAAATTGAAACATGGGCTATATTAGTTCATAGAAATGGTTTGCCATTTTGATGTTTTTGAAAGTGGCAAACCCTTCCTATGAACTAATAGCCCTTGTTTTAATTTATTTCCGTATTGACGGCACCGCTCTGTATTAAAATGCCTATGGGCTATCAGAAAATTGACAAAGGAAGATGGCGTAGGAAATGCTGTGAATAATTGTTGGGCAAACGATTCGTTCATCACACCACTCCATTATTCAATATTCTGATTGAATATTAAGTATAATGCCGCTGATTGAAACGGTCCAAAATATGTACGCGACTGCAGAGCCCATTTTCAATATTGCTCTGAAATACGAGACAGGAATTTGAAATTTATACGCACGGAAAGTGCTTACACGTATCCTCGCCCGCAAAAGTTTAGAAATGGAATTTAAATTTTAAATAGCATATTTTGTGGGAAATTGATGTTGCTTCAGTTGGAAAAGTTTCGTAAAGTTAAGTTTTGATGGTAATCGAAATAAATTAGTAGTAAAAATAACAATGTCAATAAATTATAGTTGTGAAGTTAAGCGATTTGAACAGCTAGAAAACTTCTGGTTTTAAGCCGTTCCAAAATTGTTTAAAACGTCCTTAAGCCACGAATTCCTATCACAACTCCTGACTACAGCTATAGCTAAACCGTTCCAAGGAAGAATTCTCAGTGACATTTTCTTTTGAAAATGATAATGCGACCAACGACGAATGTAACATTGAATTCATCATAACGGCTTCGATTATCGAGAAATCCACTTTCGCGAGTGGAGTCATCTCTTAACTATACTGTAGAATTCACTAACATCTAAGGTCTAGCAGCTTCCTTCTTTTTATCAGCTAATAATAACAAATGATTTTACTCAATTCCAGCAACGGGGCTGCAGCAGAAATGTCCGTACGGCCTGAATCCCTGGCCCGAGCGGGCACATCCTTAGAAGATCAAGCACAGCAGCTGATCATGGATAAGCTATACGCTTTCGCCACTACCAGGTCCCTGAGGTACAGGCTGCTCAATAATGCTGACCTTGTCATCTCAGGCAAGACTGAGAAGGACGGAACTCTTGGCGTTGGTAAGTTTGTTATTCCGTTATCTGAGTCATTAAACAGCTCACCTTTCACCTCTGACCCATCTGAAAGAAAGAAAGAAAGAAAAAATATTTTATTTAAATAGGTCACAAAGAAGGACTTTAAAATCGTCAACCCTCTCACCTTCTCCTGGCCTCTCACCTTCTCCTGACCTCTCACCTTCACCATTTTCCGTAGACACACCTTGAGCGGTCCCTTTCAACTTGAGGATCTAACTGACCTAGTGGAACGCACTAGTTGCTATTACGAAAACAAAGCATCTTTCGTCATGGTTGATTCCGGATGCGTCATTCAATCTCGAGCTCCCTCTTGCTTCGGAAGAAACTTTAAGCTTGGTCCCGCGTTGTGATTGCAACCGCTGTGACCCACCAACACGCATTCGGTCAGCGTGGTGGTGCCTATGGCTCCAACTCCTCATGTGTTTCTCCTACGTTGGAAACCTGTGTATGTAGGACGTTTATACGTATTCCTATAGGCTATTCGTGACGGTGAAACTTTCAACAACTTGTTTTAATTTAGTTTTTTTTTTATATCTTTGAAATATTTAACAATCTTGCCTTCCTTGTATACATGCCTGCCAATCAAGCTAAATAATTTTACATTTGTGGATACATTAACTGCAGACGCTAAGAAACGAGATGAAATCTATTCTCTGATACGAGGATTCATTTCCCAATTGACATGTTACGTACTCTTGATGTTATACCATCTGTACTATTGATTAAAATTCAGTGCTTTGTTTCCAATTAATCAATGAGTCAGTAAGCAATAACACAACTATTAATTAAATTCTCATTACCAACGGTATATTGAAAATTAACAAATTTTAGCCATTTTATTTTATTTCAACCACTTAAAGCACTAAATGTACTACTTAAATAAGTAATTGCTTCAATTAACTTGAAGTGTAAATTCCACCAGCTGTTTAAAATTAAAAAATAAATCTTAGAGGATTTTTCAACTGCATCTTTCAATTAAGAATATAAAAGCTTCTAAAATATTTTTTATAGCACAAATGATAAAATGGCAATGAAGCCTACGTGCAACCTGCCTGATGGTAAACAGTTTTCTTAGCAGATGCTTGTACAGACCACAGCGCATCAAGTATAACAGTTGCACTACAATAGCCAACTTTATTACGAACGGAATAAGGGCAGTCTGTTACGCTTGATGCGCTGCTGCCGGGGCTACCTAGGTATGGCCAAGTAGCCTTGTTACAGTCAACAGCGATGACCTTGAAGGTCATACTGTTGATTGACTCTGTCACTTATACGCACATAATACTTTTACTCCAAGGAGCTTATACGATACCGCTCCGGCATTGCATAGCAACCTAATAACATAGATATTTAGTTTTAAAGTCTTGTTCCGTAGACATAGATTACAATAACAATACAACCAGCGGCAAAAGGACGCCGCAAGCGCACTTGTCATTGTAAATTGTAACTACAGAACATGGCTTTAAGTTCATAACATTGTAAATTCTAATAACAGATTAGAAATAAGATTTTCATTTCGTTGGAAAAAAGGGTCTGGAAGAGGTTAGAATCCTTTTTCACAGAGGATGAGGGCAAATCACAATGTATTCATAAATAGCACAAAGGAAAACATACCATTTCAGTTATAATCTAATATTGGAGGCTAACGATAGCCATATCATACAGAGGAATATTAAATGTCAAAGCAATGATCCTATCGACCTTCCAATTTAATTAAATATTCGAAAACTTCAGCAAAATATTTGAAAACAAAATTGAAGGGTTAGTAGAACCTTTTGTAAAGTTTTGTGAATAGAATGGAATGTTGTATTGATTACAATTAGAATTTAATTGAATACGCCCTTCTCATTTTCTTTATATTTTTTTTAGTTTTTTAAGCTAGCTAGGTTAAGATTGTGAGATAAATATCTAAACTTGAAAAAGGCGTGTCCTGAGATGGAAAATAAGCCCAAGACCTTTTACAATTCACGTGGCAGTTCTGATCATTGTGTTATCGAGGACTGACAACCCTAACTATTTCTTCTAGATAATTCTTCTTTAAAAGAAAATTATATGCTCTAAACACGCACGTGATTGTTCAAGAAGAGCTCGCTTTAGTAGTATTTTAAAATACATGTTATTGTGCATTACATTCTAATCACGAAATCGTATTACTTTCCAGGAGTGTCAATGAAGGCGCCCAAGGCAGTCGAGACCGGCAGAGCTCGCAACAAGAACATTGGTCCGTTCCTAGCTGCCGCTGCAATGAAGTTTGGTCTTCTGGGTGCCTTGACCTTCAAGGGTCTCACCCTCATGGTCGGGAAGGCTCTCCTGATCTCCAAGATCGCTTTACTTCTCGCCACGATCATTGGTCTGAAGAAGCTGTTCTCCCATCAGGTGACAGACTAGTTACAGCCGATAGTAAAGAATTCGCATGAAGTGTTTGTCTTTTCTTCTTGTGTCAAAACAAGAATATAACAGCATGTATTTGTTTTAACCTCTACACAGATCGGTTTCTTCTTTTACACTCTTTAGCATGATGTTTCACACAGTGCTTGAAAAAATTATAACTTAAAGCTAAATCTTCTCCAGTAGTGGGATCAAAGTTAGTGGAGAGAAAATTTGTCTCCCATTCGCTACAAAACCTTCAAACTCTGCATCATGTCTTTCATATACATTTGTCTCTAATTCGTTACAAAATTGTGTATCTGTACTTGACATAGCACATCCTGCCTTTCATATTATTGCTTGAGACAAAGAGTAGTGGACTAATAGTTAAAATCTTGACTTCTGTAGAATTCGACAAAGATAAAAAATACTTACAAATATCGATGGAGAAAAATCTTCTTAAATTACTGATGAGTTGTACCACACTAGGTATTGCTTGTGGTATGTACTAAGGATTAGATCAGAGAAGTAGGTTAAAGAAAAATGATTGATTATGGATTCACAAATTTATAATTATTGTAAGGTTTGATTACAGAAAATAATTTTACACGTGGCACGATTATTAACATAACCAAACATTGGATATGCACAGGGATGATTGTGGAAAGTATCTGGTATTGATTAAATTGCACAGTCACGCATGTTAAATAATAAAAACATTGTTTGAATTTTGCGCATGATATTAATAAAATTATGTTTCAATAATGTTATGAATCAGTCGGTATATTTAACTTGTATCAAGCAGTATCTACTGTAAAAAAATATTATTGGCTATTTACCAGTAATACATACAAAAGCTTTTAAATAGAAGCTTTTGTCCAGCAGTGGAAGTCTTTCAGCTGAAATGATGATGATGATGATAAAGTTAGATCTATATCATAATATTTCTATTTACTGTTATTACTATTGAATTTACTTAGAATTAAGTCTTTTATGTTGTGATGCTGAATAAAGTTTTATTCTATTCTATTCTATTCTATTCTATTGTCTGAAAATAAAAGTCTATAGGTTCATTTTGTGGAAAAATTTCGTCGTATAAACAAAACAATAGTATGCATCAATAATATGGGTCAATGTATGTTCAATGTTAAAGAATACTTACTTTCTTTGAATTCGCACTGAAGACAAAACAAAGTTTTTGTAGGTACACATAACTGACAATTACTAAGTACGCGTAAGCTATTACTACTTCTTACAATATAATAAAACTCATTCATCCCAATTTCTAGTTTATAAAATAAGAATAACATTTAAGTAGGAGAACAAAATAAAGGCACATCTGCCTGATTAAATTATAGATTAGGAGTAAAACTCACACTCCCAAACAGGATAAAGTTTCTTTAATATAATTGTTAACAAAATCAAAACTCAATCATATTTCATGAGAAAAGAATCAATCGATATAATTTTTATTGATTTTTCAAGTATTACGGATTTTTTTCTAGCTCTACTAGTAGCTTTAGTGATAATTTCATATATATATTGATTAAGCTTTTCAATAAAATATCTCTTTTAATAAAGACTCAGGCTGACTCAAATGAATCATGCTACCGTTGCGGATCGCGGTTTTGTACCTTAAATTGTTTCTTTTTAATACTTATTTTACGAAAATATTGGGTAGTAATTCGAAAATATAAAAACCAAATTGCCATCAATTTTTCAGCTAGTCCAACCAAACCATCACTGGTTGTGTAATAATGGAGACATTGGTGTAGATTATAGTAAACTATGTAGGAGTATAAAAACGTAAGAGAAATAATACTAGTACTTATTACATAAAGTAGAGCAGCATCAAAGCTACATTATTCTGTAAAACACACTCTGTTTCACGATGAAGCAAACAGTTGCAGCTGAGTAATTGCTAGGTTACTATTGATCTTGCAAAGCAGTTTTCACGTTTACAGATTGTTGGCTCAGCTTGGATCTTTACTTTGTGCGAGGAAGCTTTCCTAGTTAGTCCTGGTTTTCATAGTAGTAATTATAACGATTCATCTAACAGTCTGGCGATATACACACTTGCACACGCGTATTTGCTTGCGTTTTAGTTGAAATTTTTACCTGTATATAAAAATATGTTTAGTGATAAGAAAACATCTTTTGTAGTTATTTACTGGCATCCGTATGTATAAACATGCGAAATACACATCGAGAAGGAACACTGTTTTTCACTTCGCTGCCTCACAAAGAAAGAGGCGGGTATCTATAATAGTTTTCGCTATTAGAATGTTTATGAATAGGGAAGCCAGACCTGCGTGTATATCCCGAAATCCCGCATGTGCATGGAACCGTTTAAAATGAAATTGAAGTACGAATACGTTTCAGGCTGTCATCAAAAAGGACTAACTCAAAATCCTTGACTGACACTTGATGGATGAACGGGGCGTGCCACTAACCTCAAGCTACTAACCCTTGGGCTTACATCGCCTTCGTATGAATCGATGAAAATTGCAGTTTATTGGGAATAGCTGATTGATTCAACGGAATGGACCAATATAATAGAAATAGCGAACCCACACTGGGTTTCGCATAATAGAAACCAAAAAAATAACTGTTGTCACCGAACTGACTGTGCCAAAGATCAAATAAAAAAATATATTAAAAAACAGTTCTCTGATGACGATTAAACAAAAAAATCTCAAACAATGTTTGCAGTGTAAACACGTTATAAAAATGTAAATAACACGATTATTTATTTGTTATTTATTATTATTTATATATTTATAGTGTATACTTTTGTACTTACCTGTACAATGAAACTGGTTTCGCATTTAATACAAAATAACTAAGCATTTGCTTTATTATTAATAATTTATTATCGTATTAATGTACTAAAAATATTTATGAAGGATTAAATGAATTGAATACTAATTTATTAATTTTCATTTCACCCTAACATCTTAATTAAATAGAACTAAGTTATTTAGTTACGAGTATGAACAAGAATAACTTTCCACTTGTATTCTAACGTATTATTTTCAATTATCTTAAGATACGCTACCTTAAATAATTAACTTAAATTAATGAAATGCTTTTCTAATCGTAGTTACTGATTCACCGCACCTAAATTCTCCTGTAAATTCAGCATTTTAAAAACAAAGTAACCTTCTTTTATGTTTGTAACAATTATGTGATATTCTTATATAAATTTCTATAAATTACAATCTTACAGTATTACAAACATAAAAGTAGGTTACATTATACAGTATTATAAAAATCAAGAAGCCTAGGAGTATGCTATGTCAAATACACTAGGCTAATTGACATGAAAACAGAAAAAATAAATAATAAATTTAATTTTATTGACAAGATAGCTGTTAGAAGTATTCAATTTAAAAGTAATTCTAAGTAATCAAATAGTCAGATCGAGTTTACAAGTATAAGTACAACTCCGAACGTCTTCTAATTGTAATTAAAGCACTCCAACCATTAAACCAGCGAGCCCTAGATCGATGAGGAGAGCGGTGTGGTGACTAGTACCTAGGACCTACTTTGTTATTTACATCACTATTATCTTTCTTCACAATTAAACCATTTGCTATTTTTTTGTCAAATAAGTCTGCAAAATCCATTCATTGAATGAATCCTATACTTTCCTTTATTACCTGATTAATATATCTTTATACAGTTACTCAACTACCCTGTTAAAGATAGGGAATCTGTTGAGATATCAGAATTCAAGTTATTATCACTCTAAGTCATAGCGGTGTTTAGTTACAAGAACCTGGAGTCAATTAGGAGAAACAATAATAGTAAGTAGCAGAGATATAGGGATATTTTGTTTTCCTTTATTTAGATATCTGATTTCACTTGATATCTGTTAGAAATTTGGGTAAATAACAACGAAAGCAATTGAAATTTACTTATTAGAATTCGATTTATTTAAAATAGGCAAATCAATTTTTACGAATATTTTAAAAGACTATGATGTCATCTAAGATAACTATGGCGAAATTTGGAAATACTTATATATATTTTAATTTATAAGAAAAACCGCAAACATTTGAACCTATCTTATCTCTATATTGTCCATGTTGCCGAGTAGGTAGGTAGGTAGGTAGCTGGTTCGCTGGGTTTCGGAGGAAGGAAAAGATATCCAGTGTAATTACTAAGTCTTCAAAAGAGGCGTGAAAAGGCACCTTATGGGCCGGCAAGGAGGCGGCTAGAACAGTGTGCTTCAAGCTGCACTAGCTGTCTTCTCATATGGACTCTCCTTACCGCTTCACATCAGGTAGTGTTAAGTCTTTGCCGTGCTTTGTATTTCAAAAAAAAGCATAGAAAGCATTTCACCTTAGGCCTCAGGACGACAACGCACCTGCACTACCAAGTGATTTCATTGCTGTTGCGGGTGTCTGCATTTGTTACAACCAGGTAGGCCTGTTTTGAACCCCTGATAAAAAAGAGGGGTGTGATAAGTTTGAAGTGTCTGTCTGTGTATCTGTGTGTCTGTCTGTGGTATCGTAGCTTCTAAATGAATAGACCTATTTTGATTCGTTTTTTTTTTGTTTGAAAGCTGACGTGACTAGGATGGTTCTTAGCTGTAATTTATATAGATCAGTTCAGGCGTTTGATGACTATCAGCTCATTTTCTACACGATAAAAAGATTTTACTAACTTTCACAGATCCGATTGATTTGAAATTTGGTGTACTGTCACTCCGGTGACATTCCCATGACGTACTGACCTTGAGCTGATCCTATACCATCAAAAAGTCTGCGGAATGCTTAATTCTGCAAAGGAGATGATGAAAATTACAGCAGATATAGCGTGTTTAGGCTCCTGTGAATAGTCTCAATGATATGGTATTACATAGATGATTAATGAGGCCAGGGGTTACTTAAAATTTTCAATTTCATATTTAAATCTAGTTCTGTAAAAAAAGTTGTGGTTTCTAATAAGTTGTTTCCAAAGTGGCTAAAGGGGATTTTGCATGTCTGTCTAACGTGCAACTATAGCAACATGTGATCTGGAAAAAGCTAATCAGTACTCTACTGTTCACTGTTAATACTGGCTGCATATTATTAACCTTTCGTCACTTGCCAAGTAACGCCTGCACCAGAGAAAACCAATTAGTGTGGTATGCCGGTAAGGTACATCTATACATACAAACTTTCAAGACTAAAATATTGGAAAAACGCAAACCTATTCTAACAAAACGTAATGTCATGCATAAGCAAGTCAGGCTAGTCCTAAAAGTTAACTGAATATTGGCGATTTTTGGTTTGTGTGAAAAGATAAAAATGGGTGTGAAGCGCTTCGCCGACAAATGCAAAGCTCTTTTCTTAAATACCAGACAAAATATCCAACTCTGCTTGCAATAAAAAAACACGAACCCACTAGTAATGCCATTATTTCTGTTGAATTATTTCAAGTGGTATTTGTGGAATGAATTTTGCATGTGCCGGCGAAACGTTCGCCGCCGAAAAATTCGTCGGCGAAGCATTTCACACCGAATCAACATTAGAGTATACACCACTGCTTTCCCTATGTCAGCCGTTAAACATATTGCCGTGTTTAGGATTGATGGGAAAGGTAGCCAGTGTAATTACTGGGCATGGAAGACATTACATCTTAGGTCTCAGGATGACAACGCACGCACCTGCAATATCAAGTGATTTTTCCTTTTATAGCAGGTGGCTATAGGCGGCGGTAACCGCTTACCATCAGGTGGGCCATCAGCTTGTTTACGTAATTTTTACAATAAAGTAAGCGATAGGGTCGCACAAAATTAAACATAAATATTTTTAATGAAAACATTTTAATAAACAGAAGAAAAACGTGACATTCGAAGTCTTCACGGACATGCGACCGCCCAATGATTGGAACCACTGGAAGAGGACTTTGGAAGACAGTGTCAAGAAATATAGTTAACAACGGTATCGAGGGTGGTAGCTCAGAAGTGGAGCTGGTGGACCAAATATTCAAAGGTTCTGATTTCTCTTCCAAATGCAGCTATTTCACTAACGATGCTCTACTTAACCCAGAATCAATTTAAAAGAAGACAAGAAATTTATGTGTATTTTGTAATTTAGAATTTAATCTTACTCAAAAATGGTAAAACACAAATAGTACAGACTGATAAGCTCATACTCGTGTGTATATTGAAAGCGGATGGTCAAATCCGGCAAATAGTTAACTGCCTAGGCAGTTTTTGTGTGTATTTTTATATTGGTTCAAGACTATTTTTTGTAACCATTTATAATTAAAATGATTTCAGTTTTAAGTGTCATTAAAAACCTTGAACATACCTTTGGCAGTATTCCCACATAAAAACTATTTGTACTAGACTATCTGCATAAGCAGAAGAAAGATCACTGTCTGCCGGATTCAACTATGAGCTCTCAACATAAACATTTTCAATTTTAAGATACTAATCGTTTCAGACTTTGACCTGAAGTTTGGCTAATCACGTAAATAGGTATAAATACTACGTAAATTGTTTTCATTGTGTATTTCTTATTGATATAAGAAATAAATCTATTCTATGTGAAAACTAGATAACGAAATATTATTAAAAAATATTGCTTTGTTCTAAATTATTAAAATAAGATCAGGGCAGGATATTCAAAATTATACGATTTTCGATTCAACGCTAAGTAATCAAATACTTTATGTTTTATTCGGAAAAAAATAAAGTATTATATGTTGTAGTTCAATAGCAGTTCTTACTTTTTAACATGATTTTTTTACATCAATTTTATAGGCACGTATGACGTTTTTTCACGCACGTTTTTTCCAAAGCTATTCAAGTATTTGCTTCTGATAGTCATCATCTCATGTTGATGAGCTGGTCATGGAAGGTACAACTCCTTAACGGTTAGGAGTTAGAAGATAATACTTTCACTATGTATTTCAACCAAAGCCTGAGAGATAGAAAAGTCGATAGCGCTGACGGTCACCCATCTTGCTGACCTTAGGAAATCACTTAAAAATGCGAAAAAAAAAATATTAACAAAAATAAAATCCGCTTCAAAACAAAAGAGGAAAAATAATTAAGTTTCAGTACCCAAGTACCTACTTACCTCCTGAAATGTATTTTTTGGAGTTGGTGCTAAGCTGTTTCCAGAGACATTAAGAAGTGAAGCACCAACTCCAAAAAATACATTTTAGGAGGTAAGTACTTAGGTACTGAAATTTAATTATTTTTCCTTTTTGTTTTGAAGTGGATTTTATTTTTGTTAAAAAAAAAATTTTCACAATCTCTTTTGGCTACTAACAGTTGAATGTCCTGGCCTAGTAAAGGTTCTAACAATACAGGCTGGCGCCGTCAATACGACAATAAATTGAAACTTGGGCTATATTAGTTCATAGAAATGGTTTGCCACTTTCAAAAACATCTTATTTCATGACATTCTATGAAATAATGCAGCCAATGTTAGGTATACTTATACTATTTCATACAAAAGTTATCAAATGAATAAGATGTTTTTAAAGGTAGCAGACCATTTCTATGAACTAATATAGCCCATGTCTCAATTTAGGGTAGACTAGGTGGTAGGTCCGTATGTAGGGTCGTCTGGGTAGGTACCACCGCCTTTCTTATTTCAGCCGTGAAACAGTTCGCTGTGTTTCAGATTGAAGGGAAAGGTAGCCAGTGTAATTACTGGGCATGGATGGCATTTCATCTTAGGCCTCAGGATGACAACGCGCCTGCAATATCAAGTGATTTTCCCTTGTTATTGCAGGTGTCTATAGGCGGCGGTATCCGCTTACCATCAGGTGGGCCGTCAGCTTGTTTGTCATCTAGTAGTATATATAAAAAAATGTTGTATTGAGAATATCACCCTGTATAATGTGAAATAACACGCACAAAAATATATTTTTATATTTTTTTATTATTTATTATTTGAACTTTAAAAAATATGAATCCAAACTAATTTTATTAATGCAAAAGTAACTCTGTCTGTGAGCCTGTTACATTTTGACTCCTGAACCGCTGTACCGATTTAGATGAAATTTAGCAAAGATGTAGATTACTTCTATAAGGCCATAAGTTACCTCTAGCGAGATAACAGACCTCCACGTGGGCAGGATGTGTTACTCACTGAACTAATTTAACGGATCTTTAGGGATTCAAATACAAATACAAATATATTGATTGTTTTATGAATTTAGGCTTGCTTGCACAGTATTATAGTGAATCCCATTGGGGCACTACAATAATATAAGTTACTACTTTAATATGATTACATGATTTAATTTTTAATTAACCTTGGAACATTCTGCAATAAGCTATAAAAAAAAATTTTCAATAAATGCTCCATCTTTCCTAAGAAAGCTTTTGTATCTGTGGCGCAAAATAGATCAGTCTGAAATAGCGGGTAGACTACTTTCTATCCAAGGAATGCGTTCCCACGGGATAACGCAGATGGAGTCGCGCTAAATAATTTCTATAGGTAGATTCACTTATTTAATAAATAATTGATACTTATGATAACTGAGTTTTATTACAAGACATCTAAATTTTTACGAGAAGTAAGGCAAGGGTACTTTTCAAGTCTTCCTTTAATTTTGAGTAGGTACTTGAATGCCTCCTTATAAAAGACTTTTAAAAATAGAGTACTTGACTGCTGCAGCCTCCTTAGAACAGCTTGCATCCATTTTTTATTAAACGTCAAATATACCTAGATGACAAACAAGCTAAGGCCCACCTGGTCGTAAGTGGTTAACGTCACCTACAGACACCTGCAATAACAATGACGACCCGTTGCTATACCTACAGGTTACTCGGTGAGGGGTTCGGGTTCGAATGCCGGTAGGAGCAGATGTTTGTATGATGAGTGCGAGCATGTTTACGAGTCATGGATGTTTTTATGTTTATTTAGTATTTTTCTAATATTTGTAAACATATTAGGTACTATCAATATTTCTCCGTTATCTAGTGTCTAGAGTCCATAACACAAGCTCAAAATGAAGCTTACTTTGGGCTAGAAAATAGATGTGAATGTTAAAGCATAACATGGAAGAAGTCACTTGACTTTGCGTGCGCCTCAGGATGACGACGTACCTGCAATACGCAGCTGCGTTGTCATGAGGTATAACATGAAATGCCTTACAATTGTATCAAGCGACACCGTATACAAGTAGAACCTATTTTTGTGATGGAAAAGCTTTTACAGCTACCCAGCTGTGATAAAGGGCCACAGTTGGGTTATGTGAGACTCTCCGACTGGCACACCCACTAAAAAACCATCGGTCCTTCCTCCCTCGCTGCCTAGCGACGCGGCCACAGGGAACTTGGTAGTCGTCCGCGTGGCCACTTTCAGCTGGCCTCATCAGGCCACCACAAAGGGTTAGGGATATCCTGGAAGAACATCGGATATCCCAACCACACCGGGTGACGATGCAGACGATGGAACCATATTCTATCGCCCACACTCCTGGCTACTGTGATTGGAGCGATAAGCCGCCTCCTACGGCCCATGCGCCTCCTGCGGGACAGGGCCGCGAGAGGGTAAACAAGTAGAATCTATTGTAACATTAAGACAGACGACCAGCTTAAACCACATGTTTCTCCTATTGAGTTTCAAACGCCTAGTGCTGATCAACGAGAGTATGTTGCAGGCTGTAAGTTTGCTATTGATAAACAGCTAGGCAAGTTGATGTCAATATAATTATGCAAGTTCCAATGATGTACAGTCGCTCGTACGATGTATTCATATTCATATTCATATTCATTTATTCCATTTACAAAACATTGTGTCGGAACACCAAGTGTGCCACCACCATTGTGTACAGTACACCAAGGGTTACAGTTTGACCTTGAGACCGCCCGTATTCCATTTGAAATAGAGGCGGCTTTCGTATGCAACTGTTACACTTTATGTACTCGTCTGTACAACGAATACCTATCGCTAATAATGTGGCGAACCCAACCAGACGTTATCATAACTTCTGGCAATCCTATTCACCACAGAAATACCTATAGCATGGTAGGTTTGTATAAACATTATTCGTCTAGTAGGATTTCATCAATATTCAGACTAAGGTTCTTCATCAGTCCAGCAGTTTTCAATTTATTGATAATATTTTTTTCACACAAAAACTGCTTGACTGACGCCCTATCTTTCTTACTAGGTATATGCTATAATTGAAAGAGGTGCCTTCCATAAATTTTTACCTACATTTACCCTCGCGTTAAAACCTATATTATGACTACTATCGAGATAAATTTGTAGCAATATGAGATAGTATGAAGGCTTTTACTTCGTAAGTGATTTTCCTCCCACAAAGGCTCATTTCCTATTCTCAATCGAGATTCGTTTTGCCCCAAAAACTCCCTCAGTGCGTGGCTAGAGCTTAAATATGCATCCAAGGTTTCGGAAACGTGTTTAGATATTAATAACCAGCAAATAGAATAATGTTAAAGGAAAATCTTTGTAGGTATATGGTAGGCAAAGGTCATCTTATTAATTTAGCTGGAAAGTTCTTGGTAGTTACCATAAATGCATAGATAGCCGTAATGACGTATCCACTTCTTTCGCTTTAGTATATCAGGCTACTCGAATCAATCACTGCTTTAAAAAATTCAGTCATAATACGAAAAATTTTATTTTAGGACTATAGGAGAATTAATATACAGGGCGTCCCACTGCCATGCCACACGGAGGGAAAGTATATTAAATATTGAACGTAGGATATTTTACTAAAAGAAGACATCGTTTTATTTTTAATAATAAGTAGAACTGCATTCACAGATTTTTTAAAAATCGCCTACCTCAACCGGGAATCGAACCCGCCAAATGTGATAGAAAAATTACTTGTATTTTTGAAAAGGGCTACTCATAAGCATTATTTTTTCCTAAATAGCCTAGCATATTAAATGAAACTAAGATCATAAAATTTTTCATTTTATTTAAAATTTTGTTCAGGGAAATTTCCTCTGACTTGGCCATGCTTCCAACAATTAACATTATCATTTCAAAGACCTACCCACTTGAGATACGAGATTTCCGTGGTGTAGGTACATGATAATAATAAAGCGATACATGAAGTGTAGTTGTATGCATTTCTTCATGAGCTCACAATTACCATGCTGGCTGATATTAGTAAAAATAAATAATTCGAAAATGGAACACGTAAATTTTCAAGCGTCTGTTCTTTTGTTAGTTGTAAGTTTCATTTTCGTTTATTAGCAATTTTTGTGTTAATTTACTTACCATGGCGTACCAAAATAATTTGGATTTGATAGAAGCATACTTTTTAAATCACAAAGACATTTCATTAGCTTTGCGGTGGTACCGCGAATGATATCCCGATAGACGCACACCATCTCGATATGTGTTGAAAAGAATGGTGGATAATTTAACAAATTTAGGACGTTTTGATCATCGCTTACAGCAACCACAGCAGCAGATAATAAACGTCAGCGATGATGAACTCAACATTCTGATTTACTTTGAAGCGTACCCGAAGAGTTCAGTGAGGGAAGGTGAAGAAGAAATTGGACTTTCAAAGAGTAGAATACATCGCGTTCTGAAAAAATACAAGTTTAAAAGTTATGTTGAAGGGCGATTAGTGCAAAAATTACGGCCGGGAGATGCTGAAAGACGATTTAATTTCTGCCAACATATCGAGAGACTCATCCTTGAAGATCAAATTTTTTGAACACCATTATTTGGCCAGACGAGTCAAACTTTAGTAACAACGGTATGTACAACCGGCGTAATAATCGCATTTGGTCCAGACAGAATCCCTTACGAATCCGCGAGACTAATGATCAAGTGCGTTTTTCTTTCAACTGTTGGTGTAGGATTGTAAGTAACCGGGTTCTCTTAATACATTTTTACGAAGGAACTCTGAACACGGAAAGATATCTAGAAATACTTGAGATTTTAAGAAATGAGATTAATAATCTTCCTGATGCAGATCGACGAAATCTCATATTCCAGCAAGATGGGGCTCCGGCTCATAACAGAAGGAGAACAGCCGAGTTTCTTAATGAATATTTTCCTTCCTGGATCGGCACTTTTGGACAAATTAGATGGCCACCGAGATCCCCAGATCTAACCCCACTTGATTTTTTTTTATGGGGTTATGTACAAGATTTAGTTTACAGGAACCGGTACAACAGTGTGCAGGAGTTACAAAATGAACTTAGACGTATTATTTTAAACATCCACCATGCAAAAATAAGTAAATCGACAGGGAGAGAAATTATAGAAAGAGTGAGAATTTGTATACAACAGAACGGATCACATTTTGAGCATTTGATAAATTAATTTTTTTTTTTAATAAAATGAAAAATTTTATGATCTTAGTTTCATTTAATATGCTAGGTTATTTAGGAAAAAATAATGCTTATGAGTAGCCCTTTCAAACGCTATTATAAAATACATGTAATTTTTCTATCACATTTGGCGGGTTCGATTCCCGGTTGAGGTAGGCGATTTTTAAAAAATCTGTGAATGCAGTTCTACTTATTATTAAAAATAAAACGATGTCTTCTTTTAGTAAAATATCCTACGTTCAATATTTAATATACTTTCCCTCCGTGTGGCATGGCCGTGGGACGCCCTGCATATTATATCAGCAAGGAAAAAAAGCAGCAGACGGACATATAGTGCTACTTCCGCATCTTATTATTAACTATGGACTTTGATTTAGATTAAAAGGTTTTTTTTTTAAAAAAAATGTGAATTAGCACTACTTTGACCGTTTTGGAATTAGCTTTTTTTCTAGTAGGTATATATATATTTGTTATCATCATCATATCAGCCTATGATGTCCACTGCTGAACAAAGGCCTCCCCCATTGATTTCCAAATGGAATGGTTCTGCGTAGCCTGCATCCAACGGCTCTCCGCGATCCTGACCAGCTCCCTTATTCAGAAACTGTCGGATCACATATTCGATTCCAAAAGTCACATGGTGTCTCGCTTTGTGGTACCGTGATAAAAATAGACAAGTATACAGATTCCGGAATTCGATTGTTTTCCGACAGTTATGAATAAGGGGGCTGGTCATCTGTCCATCTAGTGGGAGGCCGTCCTTCTTTGCGCTTTCCAGTACGTGGTCACCATTCTAAAACTTAAACGCCCCACCGTCCTGCGTGCTATGTACCCTGCCCACTGCCACTTCTATGTCATTGACTTTAGGTTCGCCCACGGATGTACTCATTTCTGATTCTATCTCGCTGAGAAACACCTAACATAGCTTCATAGTTCCATAGCTCGTTGTGCGACTGCGAACTTGCACAGAAGAACACAGTTCAGAGATTTTTTTTGCGATGCGACGGCAGAAAGAGTGCCCACGGCCTCTTTCTACCATCGCACCGCTCGTCATAGGCAGGGAATTCATTCTCACAAATTGGAACCAAAATGGTCGCGTACTGTATGGTTTCAGAGAAATTTTCTACCACGTATACTCAGGTTGTGGAATGAGCTCCCTGCAGAGATTTTCTTGTAAGAGTCTAGCATGGGGTTCTTTAAAAAAACGTGAAAGGGTTTTTACATGGTTGGCAACGTGCATATGATACCCAAGCGTCCATAGGCTACGGTAACCACTTACCATTAGGTGGGACATATGTTTGATTGCCATCTTAATAGTATAAAAAGAATTCCCCGTGGGAGCAGGAATATTCTGCCCGGTTTGTTTTTGGGGTAGGAATTTTTCTAAGTCTGCCTGACCAGCTACCACCACTAATTCCACCACCATAACAATAAGTCTAACACCATTGTTGTGTTCCGAGTTGTAGTTAAGATAGCCAGTTCCTCCGTATCATCATCAGATGATACGAAGGCGAAGAGCTACCCCGATAATAACAAAAGAACAAAATCAATAAAAAGTGGTGTTCAATTACAATTGTTAGAAAGATATTCACCCCATCTCCTTTTCCATGACCACAATCACAAGGAGCAAGATTTGATAGATTTCTAGTTACATCTAAAACATAAATTTAAACTAAAGAATAATACATCCCCAATATACCCCTAGATATTAATTTACTAAGCTTACCTACTAAATGATGCCTACAAAGAAACAAGTTATGAACAAATAAAATGATTTACACTAAATCTATTATTTAGAAGAAATAATATCATAATTTGAATTTGTTGGAAAATATAATTCTTGTGAAAACCTCTTTACCCGTTATTGTTTTTACATTATTTTTTCAACCTTTCCAGCTTTATTGTATTTAGTCAAGGAGTTTTTTCTTTCTTTTCCTTAATATCTTGTGTATTTTTTATAATTTTAACTTATAATTACTTTTTATACTATCTTAAAAACGATTTTTGGATAGTCTACCATCATCATAGGCTAAGTTAGTCTCTAATTGACCATTTAACTGTGTGTTCCGTAGTCTATATTTTATTCAGATAATAGTGTTAATTTACCTACCTACATGACATAGCTGTTGGCAAGGAAGATAGAATGAACAATAAACAAAGAGTTTAGAAGTTTCGGGGTGGCATCGGCATATCAGCTTTTTATCATTCATCATCAATATTTTAGCAGAAAGACGTCGTACGCTGCAAGTGGCTACCTGCAATTTTAGCAGTCCACCTTCTTGAAGGCCTTTTTTTTGGGAAGAAATCCGCTTACAGAATTATCCCTCGCTGGCTGAGCGACGGGCTGTTGAAAGCCTACCCAAGCTGTCTTTCGGTTCGTGCGACCATGGACCGGAAGACACAAAATAGAAAATATATGTAGTTTTCTTAAATATAGAATAAAAAATAAAATTGTCTTGTGAAAGTAAATATATGTTTTGGTTTTTCAATTGGAAACGCTGCTCAATTTTCTAAATTTAAAGGAAATAATATAAAACCTATAAATGACTGGAGATTTCTATAAAGAATGCTTTTCGGATAAAGAAATGAAATAAGGTAAATCAGTTATTATTATTTTATTTCACTACGTGCTGAATAAATATCTTATTACAACAACACTTATAATTACAAATAAATTACAATAATTAAATAAAGTCGACGGGCTCGCGCTTAGCAGTCTAAAGAGATTCAGTCTTAAAATTAAAAGGTGGGCAACTCAGCAATGTTTTAAGATACCGTGACGCCTTCCAAAAAGTTTCAATGTCAAAATTTAGCTATCCGGTAAATTAAAACATTGCGTTTGCTATATCTGTCAGACCACCACGCGAAGAATTGGATCAAGGAGTATGCGTGGTGGTCTGACATCTATTTGAGCTATTGCCACTTGATCCAGTTACTAATGTTCGTTGTCCAATTATGTTTGTGCCGGCGTTGGCATGGACATTGGCGCACCATACATTTGGGGCAACACGTACATTGGCATTGTCATTGAAGGGGCACTCAGTGGCGCGGGTGGTAGGCCAAATAGGAATCTGAAGTAGCGCGCGAGGTTCCATAAAACATTGGACGTCTCCGGTACCCTGTAGAACAATATATGTCAATTACAAATGTCAAAAAAAATAATAATAAAACAAAGAATATAGAACGTAATCTAATAATTGCCTTAAAATAACCTTCACTACAATATCGTATATATATTATAATAATTATATACATTAAATAATTATTGATTCTCGTTAAAGCAATTATCAGATTATGAAATTATAATCAACACAGATAAATATTTACAAAACGTTAAAAACCCAATGAACACCTATACCTATATCGGACATACATTTTCGTGTTATTTTAAGAAATACCACCACCATAAAAGTAAAGAGATGCCACACATTTACCAGATTTCACATTAGAAAGCTAGATCTAACAAACAAATTAAAGAGTTAGGTCAATTTATCAATTAATTTTGTGTCGAAACAGTTTTTATTTATTTAGTACTTATGTGTAGCACATCTTTGAGTAGGTCTAAATATAAATGCAAATCTAAATGCAAAACCTACTGCAAAATTTATATTGCATTTCGTTTTAAGTAAGCAACTTGAACCTAAGACTTTTTCACGTTCCTACTTATTTTTGATAACTTTTGCTTTTTAGACGGTTTTGATTTCTTTACATTATTCTTACTTAACGCATGCTCACTAACTGCTTCTTCTACACTCAAAAGCCCATCAAAAGTTTCTAAGCTCCATACAAGAATATTATAAACAATGCTATAATATTTGGGAGGCTCCTTAGATTTTATAGAACTTTTAATAACCGATTTCGCATAGCTCTGAGCTTGCTTAACAAAAGAATACATTGTGTCAGAACTGAAAAAGTCTTCAAAAAAGTCCACAACTCCTCTATTAGTACCTATCAAACTTCTTTTATTAACATCAATAGAGTTGCTAGCGTTACGAAAACCTAATCCATATTTTCGGTCTGGGGTACTTCTTTTTACTCGAATTCGATTTTTCCCAACTTTTTTCTTGTTGTTTTTGTCAATAGAAAGTTCCTTAGTGATATTTAGTGATAAGACTGGATGTTCAGCAAGCACTACTATCGGCTTCCATTCCGTGGAAGCATTAGTTACAGTTATATTTGAGGTACCGTTATTGGATAAGTTGAATGCAAACGTCTCTTTTTTATAAGGTCGAAGTCTACTATTGTTCGGTTTACTCATAAAATTCGTAGGATTCACAAAATACTTGACTTTTGGATAGTAAAAGGTATTAGGATAGTTATACTTGTATTTCTTCGTTTTCATGTAGTCATACAAGTCCTTATTGTGTTTAAGTCGTTCCAAATTGATTTTCAATTCAGAATACTTCTTGGGTCTATGTCTGTAAGGTTTTCTATGGTTCATTTTCCTTTGCGCAATCAGTCGTGGTTGAGGGACCAGAATAACTTTTGCTTGCGTGACGCTTTCCTGGGCTTCGGGTTCGTAGCTTTTGGATTCTGTCGTTGACACTTCAGAGTTTAAGCCTCGGAATGTCGCCGGCATGGAGTAGAAGACATTTGCGATTGGGTCCACAAAACTCTTGATTGTATCGAGGACTGGTTCAAGGAGTTTGAGTAGTTTCGACTTACCGTCCCATCTTTCTGCAGCTCGCGTTGAGTTTACTAGCTGAAGTGTTGGCGCCTGTTGCGACTGCTGAGCACTGGCGTCGGGTTGTTGTAATAACTCGTGTGCTTGTGCGTGTGAGGCCAGAGCAGTCGGGTTATACAGCTCTGGTGACGCAAATTGCGGGCTCACTCCGCTTACGGAGTACGCGTGCGAAGAGGCGCTCGGAAAGTCAATCGGATATTGCGAGTAAAGGTATGGATGATTTAAACCGACGCTGGAAGGTAAACAAAGATGCTTTAGTATAAGCTCAATCGCGTTCAATAGTCAATCCAGTTTGTCTCGTCCATTTTCTTGTTTACTTTGTCATTGTCTGTTGTCATGTAGTCCGTTGGCTGTTGGCTTAGAATATTTTTGTCGGTCCTCAGACACTAATATAAAATGTTTAGTTTGCAATGAATTTAGTCCATTAAAATTGATATCATTGAGTATCATTTGACATCTAATACTAAATCATTTAATATCTTAATCATTTATTTTCATCGTCCTTAAGCATTTATTTTTAATCGAGTCCTTGGAACTTTATTAGATTTCGACTAGACGAAAATATTCACTAAAATAAGATTTTAATAACTAAATTTGGTTACTGTTTTCGATTATAATTTTCTAGATTATGATGAAACGTTGAAGTAATAAATTTAAGACCTGTATATTATGTCTACGCAAAGAAACTAGAATTCTTATATTATTTTTTAAGTACATAATAAGAATTTTGATGATTGTTTAAATTATTTATTTAAATTTTTGTAGGCTTAATCAAATTTTGTAGGGAAAGTTAAATGTTATGTTAGTAATATTTTGCTTTATACAAGCCAATTTCATCATGTTTCTTTACGTGCGTGTCTTTAGTAAAGACAAATATTTTTGTCGTAACGAGACTTCACAAATTATTATATTTGATGGCTAACACATTTATTTTTATTTGAAGAATCTCATAATATTTTCTGTAAATTTACTCATACAGTATCTATTTATTGAAAATGAATATCCAGTTGTGTTTACATTTTTTGTATGTGGTTCTTTTATTGTTATGTCTTTAATACTATTCGTTCGTGTATTCTTCGTTTTTGTAGTGCGTGATCGAGTCTCATAGTAAATAAGTAAGAATGTCAGTCATTTTCCAATTCCAGCTTCAGTTCTTCAGTTCGGTCAGTCACGTAAATAAGTCGAGTGAAATTATGTACAGTGAAGAAATCCGCATGATTGCCACTAGTGTGAAAGTAATAAAAAGAGCACGCAACGCATCGCGTGCGAGTGGATAAATGTGATATTTTTTCAGATGTTCTATATCTACGGAACTTTCCTCCACTGGACACATACATTATGTGCATAGCTCACATACGTGCGTGTCAGTCAGTCAAGTCATGCGACAAATTTACAGTTTCAAATAATTGCAATGGCACAAGTGAAATGAGAGAGCATCAACAACAAATGAATAATATTGAAGAGATTAATAGATAAATACTTAATTAATATGCCTTGCGAAACATTCACGGATCCTTATTAATCACAGCTTTTACTAAAGTTAGCTTAGCTCATATAACACAGGGGCATTATTTATTTTATGCTCAAATCGCGACATATGTATATATTAGTAATCAAAATCTATGTCATCTAACTAAGGCTCTGCATCTAACTTAGCTTTCAGGATTGTATTTACTCACACCTTTAATGAGATTCTTAACTTACAAGTGTTCTTTAATATGTTGAAATAATCAAATTTTCAGTTTCGTACGTATATCAAATTCCAACCACACTCCCAATTTTTATTGTAACGTATTACGCATGTACCTACACGTATTAAAAGTTCTTGCGTCTGATATAATCTCAATTCTTATATCTGTAATCCAAATCAACACATTCATCGACTTAAATTACGATACAGATGGCACTGTAATTTAGGTAATTATATTTCGCTTACAGCCTCGACAATTTAGGTAATGCAATCTCTAAAGAAGCCATTCAGTTGGTAAATAACGTGTCTTTCCATTCTTAACCATCTAAAATAGGAGTTCATTTAGATTTTGCCAAATATATTTCTGATTGTACTTAAATGGTTAAATTAGCAACTTAATTAGACGCTTAGGCCGTTCATTAAACGCTGTCATCCAATAAAATATCAACTAAGTCACTGAGCGCAAAGTTTAATAAAATCGCTGTACGTTATTGCAGCCAGCTAATTTAATTAGCCAGTTGATTGGCCGCCTAGGCAGATCGTCTAGTACGAAGAGTTTTTATGTGTCTGTTTGTGTGATTGGTAGTTTTTTTTAAAATTGAATGATTCTAGTACAAATAGGGCCTAGGCGTTTCCATGGATGCCTGGATGCCAGAGCTTAATGAACGGCCTTGGCCGTTCATTTAATCAGATGGCTGCTGCAGATACTTTGATTCTTAATTCATATACAACCTATTGTTTGTATTTTTAAGTTAATGGCTGTTGACATCCTAAAACAAATAAAAATAAAATAAATATAAAAATTTACTTTAAGATGGTTACTTTGGCATTATTTTTAGTAGAAGAAAGACAGTACATTATTTTGTTTTTCATCTAGTCGTGAAAATTTTCAAAATAGTATTTTTTTAACTATGTATTACGAATAGAAGATAATAAATAATAAAAGATTTAGGAATTAATAAATTTTATGGCACTTTTTCTTCAAACTCTCGAAGAAGGTTTGGAGAAAAATGACATATTATTTTTTACTAGGTGGTAGGCCCTTATGAGGGTCGTACGGATAGGTACCACCGCCTTTCTTATTTCAGCCGTGCACAGTACGATGGACGGAATGGACGGAACCTGCAATATCAAGTGATTTTTCCTTGTTATTGTAGCGGCGGTAACCGCTGACCGGCAGTCAGCTTGTTTGTCATCTAGTTGAATAAGAAAAGAGGATGTTTTTTGCCGCTCAGAATGATGGCTCGAGCTTAACCGTTACTAGTTAAATTAGCAATAGCTATGATCTAATTTTAAATTTTCCTATGCAAAGTACACTGAAATATTTTTCTGTGAAGAATTCGAATCCGTGTGTATCTCATTTCTCTCATTATAGTTATTTTTATATAAATCTTCGATATTATTCATTTGCTAAATATTAACGGTAGAAAATGGCGCCGCTAGTTTGTGCCTTTTACTCTAAGTATTAATAGATTTTTAGGTCGTATAAAATATAAACAAATGTTTATCGACTAGTTAAATAAAATATTTATGTTATTTTAATATCTAAAGAACAAATATTGAAACATCACTTAAAAATTAAGGAGTGCTTAGTTTGAAGTGGTCTTTCTATACAAATTTTGACTTGACAATAATTAGAATATTTGAGAGACTCAAATTTTCACAAAGCTTTTCAGTATTTAAAAGATGGCCGATTGTAGGATTACACATATTGTTCTGTACTCGGTACTGGTGGTTGGTTTTTATGGTACTATTCCTTAGAATCAAGGTCAATGCCCCTTTAAAAAGCTACAAAAAAACTTAACAAAACGTCATACGAAGCCATTTTCTCTCGTCTTATAAAGGCACGTACAAAGTGACTTGGGAGAAGTAATCAGAATGTAATTTTTGACCTGGAATTTGAAATTGCAATTACAAAACTTGTAGTCAAACAATAATCAATGTAGTCATGATATCTACTTGGAAATCATTGTTTTAGTGAGCATTTTTAAATATTGTATTGTAATATTTAGTTAATTTTATGCTCTATATAAAATCTTGAATTCATAATATATCATTATTTTCTATTCTTACCCCAAAAACAACTTAGAAGAACAAAGACAAACGTCTTAATTTTTACTGTGAGCTTAAATAATAAAACTGCTGAGTACAATGGGCAAGCAAACAAGAGCTTCTTCCACTATTTTTATTTACTTACAAATGATAATATTGAAAAGTACTTCTTCGAAAATTTTGGTCTTTAATTTTTACTTAGCAATGACTTTTGAATTGAAATCTAACTAAAACTGTTCAAATATGTCAGCCTTATACTTGTGGTCAAGCAGGTGTCCTCATTTTGCAATAATGTTTTACGGTCATTTAAAATACATTATATCAGCTGCGATATAAGCTCTCACTAAGTCTCCCAACTCACTTGTACTACGCTTACATTTTTACAAAAAAATATGCAATAGAAATGAAAATGATAACTCACCCGCTACTATACGATTCGTATAGTTTCTTTGCCGCCATGCCTGCTGTGACGAGCAATGCGGCTTTGCTGGCGATGAACGCTTTGAGAGTGAGGACGGTGACTATGGCCATGGCAAAGATTACCACGGCAGCTGACTTCATGCCGAACAGCAGGGGGACGACGGCCATGAGGACTTTCTTTTTCTGTCTCCTCCCTGGAATCGAGAAAACAATAGCATCATTATCATTAGCTTAAGCACGTCCCAAGAGTTTTACCATAATAGATTACTACTCCTGGCCTGAGGAGCTCGGTGGCGTATTGGTTTGAGCGCTCTGGTTTCGATACGAAAAACAAAGCAACTTTAGCTATGGTTGATCCTGGGATGTGTGTTTCTCCCATGTAGAAAGGCTTGTGCCCAGCAGTGGGACGTATGTAGGCTGGTGATGATGATGAGATTACTACTAGATGATCATGTCGCAGTCCTCTGCCTGGCGTAGGCCGTACCTATGTTACATCACAACAAAACAGAGGCACCCTCTTTCCTCGTCCAGCGACAACTTATTTCTTTAAATTACGCTGGACGAGACGTGGTCTCCTTTCGAGAACTTTCCTACTCCACCACACATCGCTTCTGCAACAAATGTAGGCGGCTTACTGGACCTTTAACTATACATCATGATGATGTGTGAATGGGGGTGCACGGAGGAGCTTGGAACTTTATCTAGCCAAACCAGGACTAGCCACGGTGAAAGCTTGTTTGGTTTTCGTAAACGAAACCAAAGCGTTCAAGACATTACACCATTGGTTTTTATACCTACTTGATGCTAGCAACGTAGGTAAATAATTTAAGTTATACATGGAAAGCATCATGTAAGTCGCTCTTTACAAAAGCTTGTCAAAATTTGCGCAGTATCTGAGAATATAACTTCGAGAATTAAATTAACATATTCTGACAAAAACTCCAAATTCGAAAATAGGCGAAAGAAGAAAAAAATTGTATACCCTTTATTCACAAACGGAGCCAAAAATTAAATGTAGATCTAATACTTATATCTTTTTGTAAGATTTTGAAGCAACTAGAATACTTTAGAAAATAGAATTGCACTCCAAACTCTAGCTCACGGACTCCCCTATCCTTTACGTCTATTTTAACATCGTCTAAGTCTCGAGTCTAGACAAGACGATATCGCTAAATTAAATTCATTCCTATCAGTTGAATTGTTCAATCGAAAAATGTCGATTTAGATGTAGTGAGATGGAAGTAACAGCCGCAGAAGGGAAATGCTTGTTGCCTCTTAAAAATAATTATAAAGATGAAGAAAATAAATAGAAATCCAAAGTCTGTATCTGTATTCTAATACAGATTAATAAAACACAGATAAATTGAAACATTAGCAGCCAATGTTTAGTATTTCATACAAAAGTCATGGAATTATCAAACGAATAAGATGTGTTTGGAACTGGCAAACCGTTTCAACTAACTAATATAGCCTATGTTTCAAATTTATTGTCGTATTGACGGCACCGCCCTGTAGGTATACTTGTAAGAGGGAGTTATGAAGTAAGCAATACTCAATAGACTTCTGCTTACTTCATGAAGCAACCGAATCAAAATGTCAAAGTAATAGGATCGTAGAACCATTTGTTAGGATCAAAAACCTTTTTTGTAGGTTACAGTACACGAACTCCTTGCTAATATTCACTTTCTTTATATTTTAATATGTTACATTATTCTTTTGTTTTTTCTCTTGTCAATAAAAAATATATCAATGATGTCGTATTAATTTTAATTTACATTTTAATGCAGTATTTTACGCACAATATATTTTTATGCAGTATTCTACGCACAACATGTGAATCTTTGGAAGCTGTAGACGACTCGACAAAGTCAGGCCCGACAAGTCAATATTGAATAAAAACCAATTCCTAAACATTTTTTGTTTGTTTGTTGCACTTGATCTGACTAAAACATCAAGAGTAGGTAACCTTTTTTTTCTGTTAATTCATATCAAATAATGTGGTACAAAATGTTACATAAAAATTCCCGGCCTGAAATGGATTCGGAACTAAACACGAATTCTTGAAGTCAGGAATCCAATCTACACAAACATGAGGTACCACCGTTAGTCAATTTTGATCTCTAAGCAGTTATCAATAAGAACTGTGTCTATTGGTGTGTTGAGCTAGATTAGTTGTATTATTAGTGACGGTCCGACAACGATAGGTGTCAATGGATCCGCGTCCGGCTCAAAAGAAAGTATTGGTGGGCAATTAACAGCGAGCTTGGTCATGCTCATGTTCGCATTTTTGCTTTTTTGTTGTTTTTTGAGGTCTGCGTTACATTGAATTGGGGTAATACATTATTGTTATTACTATAGATATGTATGTCTTTGTATTTTGGTACAAGGCATACTATAATGTCGTAGTTCCCATTCACCACAGCTTGCCTGTTCATATTTGACTTTTATTTACAATTATCTGCTGCGTTTCGTTCCTAATAAATAGTCCCTTTTTGACAGTAATGGACTTTAAAGAGGTTTATTAATTTACTTCATTTAGAAGACTCTAAATAATCCTGGAAAAATATATTTAAGGCCTTTTATCTTATAGTTATGAGATGTGTTATGTAAGGACTATAAATAAAACATTATAAGGGTTGATACATAGGTACTATTAAAAGAAAAATAGAGTAATATACTTTAATCGTGCTTATCTATCCTCTTCCAAATATTTCGATAACATCCAATCATTTCGGCGAGGATAAAATAAATAAAAGTGTATAAATTATTGCTCTAGATAAACTAACTTTATCTTACTAAGAAAATCACAAATACAAAAAGACCTTTGACATCATTATTCCAGGCGGCACATACAATATATTAAGGCATGCTCGTGAACAGAAAATGTTTTATTTTATACGCCATATGTGTTCCTGGGGCGGGAGAGGATATATGTTACGTGACGTCATGATAAATATATTAGTACGCGTGCTTCAATATTGCAGAATAGTTTTGGATTGTACTCCAAGAAAAATGTGCAATTAGAAGTGATCATTATAATAAATTATATGTTTTATGGAAAGTTTAGCGTAGGACAATGATTGTATTTGAGTTTAGATCAATTGCGGATGTTCTGGCTTCGAATTCCAGTACTGGTAATTATGGTAAATATATGTTTTGTGTGTTATAATGAATAAAACGGGCATATTCAATTTCGATTAGTTCGCGAGTCTTACTTGTTTGCTTATTTCAGGTATTTTTCTTATACTCAATATTTTAAGTACTAAGTCTGAGGTAGGAGTATGGAGTAAATACATTAAAACAAACGGTAGAACACAAGCTCCTTTCTTAATTGGGGCGCTCATAGGGCATTTCGCTACTAACCACATGCTACACAAAATGCAAATCTCCACAACACAATCACAGCAAGTGGTGAATGCCAGCAATCACTGATGCATCTTTTGTTTCATGTGTTGTCGCTAGAACCAGAGCCTTCTGGAAGTGGGACATCCAAAGCCACAGGACTACAGGCTCTTTCTGCCCAAAGGTATGGTAAGGCTAATGGGAACTTTATTCTGGACACAGGAGGAGCAAAAGCAGGGGAGACACTAAGGAACCCAATAGGTCGAAGTGCACTGTGACTTAGTCATGTATAATAAGATAAGATAAGATTAGTATGCTGAAATAGTATCTAAATTCTGCTTTTAAGCAGTATTTAGATAAATAATTAACTTAAGCATAAATTATAAGCTTATATAATCATAAGCTTTTATGCAAAATAATTAACGCACATGCTTTATAAACGCGAATTTTATTTCAAAGAAAACCGTTAGCATTGGTAAGGCATCTTATTAAAATAATATTTGACAGTATCTCTACCATGTCAAGATATAAATAAGCAGCGGTAATTATTTTTATGCAAAGGAAAAGATGAAAGTGCGATACCTTTTAACGAGCGTTTTCATTGAAACGTGGAAATATATCGAAATAATTCCACTTTATATCAACTCTCAAAAGCAATTAATTTGATTGATGTAACTGCGTATTATTACTAAGAATCTTTGTCGTGATTAGAAATTAGCTTATAATAACCTTTTCGACGTCTTCGTCTGTTTTGCTATCGTACAGTTAACGACTGCAGATATTAAATATTAAATTACAAGCCCTTATTTCATCATTCAGATAAGAAAACCAAAAAGATAAATCTGTGATACAATTACTAATCTAATTTCTCCTTCTTTACGTCAGCCTTCAAACTACGCCGTTGCTACCACAAGGCCCAAAGAGAAATCAAACTTTACCAAAATAGCGACAAAATTGCTGCGATTATTTTTCATAGAAGCGTTGATTTTATGAATTGAAAATAATGAGCGGTCGCGGTAGCAACCGACCAAGATATTTCTGTAAATCCGCCACCATATTTTATGTGTAGCAATCATAATACCAAAGGCATCGCCCCGTAAAATAAATTCAACGCAGGCGACCGACGTTGAAAAATTGTTTAGTTACGCCTCTTCGATTTATTTGACAGGTGAGTAAATAAAATAAAAATTGTCGGCGATTTAGGTTGGTTCCTTACTTGATATATTTTTTTGAAGACAAGGCAAAAAAGAGTACTGTCCACCTGGTGGTCAGCGGTGACCAAAGCCTATATGCATTAGTAGCACCCTGGGCACTACTCATGTGCTGCCTACCCTGTAAACATCAAGAGAAAGAGTTGTGTTGACCGAATAGGAGACGAGTTTCCCTGCTCACTTCATAACGCTTTCGCAATGAACTCTGGAGAGAATACTGCAGGAGCAAAGCACTTCAAAGTAGTGTTATTTAGCTGTGTAACAGTGTTACAATATGAAGAATGAAATTAACATATGTAAATGGAATCCAGGGGACTATAGTAGGACAGGGGACCAGTAGACATATTCGAGTGTTATCTAGTGTGTACAGTTTTTCTCTACTTATATTAACTTCACATCATTGTTTCCTGTGGATGGGGGTGCATTGAAGCCAAAAAAGTTGAAATTAAGATCACAGCAATTTTCAACTATTAAAGCGTAAATCGTTATTCTAAATGCAAACACTAAATGTAAATTTAGTGTTTGCATTTGCATTCGTATATGGGTGTAAAAAAACTTGCTGTCCAATTAATAATTATTTTTGAAACCATTTTGTAATGTTTCTTCACAAAAATCTACAAAATACAAAACATTACCGAAAATTGTATATCTATCGTCGCGGAAGCAAGTATTTACCTTAGGAGTAGCAAGCGAAGACTCACAACATGATCTCAGACGTCCTAGCGGAAGGTAATGAGAAGCGAGGGAGATGCGGTCCCTGCTGCGGCGTTATCCGATATCAGACTTTGAAAATTAAACCTGTGTCCACTAGACCCATTTATAGTTAAATTAAAAAAAAATACGAGACAGCCAATGACGCTGTAGCAACAACAGGGTTCAAATTTTACCTGTCCAGCTTCCGTGGAATCCTAAAACAGAATGACACAAATAGTTCCGATATTTCACATAAAGTCCAACAGTTGACAATTACTAAAAGCTTTTACCCTGTCCCTTTTATTTGACATGAAAGATATTCCTGGTTACTATCGAAACTATCAAATTATTTGTTCCTACTGTACAGGGGTTATGGGAAAATTTTAGAGTTGGAACCATATTCATTGGTAATAAGTATCATCTCTCCACTTTAATGTACACTTGATATTTTCACGATTATAATATCATAAAACGTTCAAGGAGTATCTATACCTAGTAAGTTACGGGCTTCGGAAGCTATAAATTATTAAAATTTATTTATTAGTCTTCTTTCAACTAATATAGTTCTAAATAATTCGAGGCATAAATTACCAAAAGTTCTGTATCCCATAATACTTTTTGGTAATTTATAGTTTTGGATCGCAAAATAAAGATGATATTACTCCAGCTAAAGATAAATTTGACTCCAATTTTTTTTGTCTGTCTACTCACGAATCATTTTTTCGAATCACTATCAAAATGAAAATGAAAATGAAAAGATCTTTATTCAATTAGGCCCCCCAAGAAGCACTTTCGAATCGTCAACAAAAAAACCCTTATGTCTATCACATAAAAATAATATTAACTAACTAACAATTACATTATGTTTGTCTCTCTGTCTTATCTGGATCTACGTAAGCTAAGAATGTTATATAAAATTGTGAAAACTATTAAACGGCGTTTATAAATTTAATTTGAATCGTCATCATCAGCAGCCTATATACGGCCCACTGCTGGGCAAAGGTGTTCCTACACGGAAGAAACGCACGGGGATTTTGGGCCATTACACCACCACGCTAGCACAATACTAGTTAGTGGGTTGTTGCGGTTGCAGTAACAACCTGGACCAACGGCTGGTCGTTCCTTCCGAAAAGCAGAGAAGCTTAAGATTAGAAATTATGATCGACCCATTCATGGCGAGAGTGGCTTTGTGTTTGCAACTGAAAACAGAATGCTCAAGCTAATTTGGATACTATATATATTTATAATAAAGCCTAATCTAGAAAAAGGAAAATATCAATGTCAGAAAAAGTCCCGAGCGTAAAATAACGTGCAAATAGGAAGTAATAGCCTAACCCCAGAATATAAATTACTCAATATTATGTATTTTCGAGAGCAAGGAAAATATGTAAACGAAAATAATGTCATAGCATCTTAGGATTTATGAGGCAACCATGTTGTAATTTGGAAGGAAGAATGCAAATAAAATAATACGTATGTTCATTTATTACATAATAAAATCCTATCCACAAGAAAATAATATATGTATATTTAGTTAATCACACATTCGTTTTCAATTGATGAATAGCTTTAGTCATTGAATAGTGCAATAGCAGTTAGAGACTCAATCTTCACTCAGGTAAAAGCACATTTCAATCACAAAACAAAAGGATACCTTAGGCTAGCATTCTAGATCCGATTCTATTCAAAATCTGTAGAAATCTACAAATCAAAACAAATAGCACTCCATATGCAAATAATATCTTTAAGAATCTTTGTTCTCTGTTGCTTTGGCAAATATGTGCCCTACCTCCAGCTTTTCAGTAGAATTTGTAATGTCTTATATAGTCATATTTTTTATACCTAGGTATTCGTGCAAATTGGATGTAAAACATTTTCTATTGATGCAATTAAACTCAGATGCCGCATATTAGTACGTAATATAACTAGATAATTTATTTGAGTACAAAACGAACTGACATAATTGTAACAATTATTATCAGTGATTACCATAAATTAAAATAAAAAGAACATTGATATTATTTTTCCTCAGATTACTTAGAAATGTTTTGAATAATTACCGTGCAAAAAGTGATGTTTTCCAACAATTATATTATTATCTAATGGGGCGTCTAGTTGTCGTTGGAAAATAATTATCCACAAATTCATGTTGGAATGTAAACTTTTTATTGACTCAGATGTACTTCTCATAATGTTGATGGTATTAACATTAAGTGCGTTCGATGCTACGATGTTTATGGATCGTAAATGTACTCAGTACAGTACAGTACTCATTACGAGCTTGCGAAGTATTAAAACATTAGATATTGGAAAAGTCACTTCTGCTATAAGTTAAAATCCCTCAGGCTTTTTGGAACAAAAACCACGATAAAAATAGGGTAAAAATGTAGTTGTAACAAATTGAATAACACGAGGGACATATTTGTATCTGTCAAACATTTTGTAATACTACTGACGCACAGTGGTGACTAATTTTTAATGATGATTAAATCTGCGACAGAATTTTCGGAACAACATTCAAAGTTCAATGGAGCATGTGCTATACAAGTAAAGCTACCAGAAAAGCATGAAATGTTAAAGTCATTGCAGCTAGCTTTTGTAAACGTTTCCGTACACGAGATTGCATTTTCCAAAATGTAAAAAGACAGTGTACAGTTTTTCCCATTCATAGAGTTTTTGACTTAAACGCTGCTCTGGTATACAGAGCTTAATTATCTGCATATTCTTATACAATATGTAAAAATGGTTCAACTACAGTACGTATACTGTGAAATTTTCCATTTTCATGATATATTCACCTCAGAATAACCTACGTTTTATATCCTACCCTACTAATTTAAAAATATAGATACTCACTTAAGCCTAACTTTGTGTGAGGTCCCTTATCTGCTTCTTTTTCTTCTTCAACTTTGCTCGACGATTTCTTCGGATTTGGATCCGAAACATCTGAAATAACAAAAATTATTCACATTTATATTTACACTACAAATATTTGTAAAGGCATTGCAAAGCGAAATTTATTTACAGATGCTAAAAATTGATTTGATTATTCCAAATGGTTCTGCTTAGTCTCAACCTAAAAAAATAAACCTATTGATATAATTTCGTACATCAGCCTGTTGAAACGTATTAGAAAATTACTTAAACAAACTGCAATCCTCTGAAATTGTATGCCCGGCATAGTCAGGGTATAAAACTGCTAGGCTTAAAAGCACTGATTGTGTCGCATCAGCTTTGATAACCAGGCAATTTATTATGCTGCCGCTTTATTTGCTGGAGTAACAGTACCGGAACTAAAAAAAGTTTGCCTGTCAAATCTGCCGCTGTAGACTAGGTAGGTACATATAATATATCACTAATCTGTGCTGTAGAAAATACGAGAGTACTGATGTCGGTTGGGAGAGAATGGTAAAGAAATATCAAAATATAAAAAGATTTATAATTCATAAAAGGTTTTGTGTAAATCAGATTAGTTACATCCGCAGGAAAAGTACTAATATAGAGTCATAGCATTCGGAAATCATTTTTTAAATTTAGAAATGATATCCGTACGTTTAATGATCAGTTAATTCTAAATTCAATAAAATTTAAATATACATAAACTCAAGAAATATTTCAATATCAGGTCCACTGGTCAACATAAAAAATTCTAAAGAAGAAACGCAAACGAGAACGGGGTTTCGAAATTTTGATTGGCCATGTCACACCCATGCTTATAAAAAGGGAACGTTATTTTGGGAAGCGTTCTGGATCCATATCGGCTGGTCAATCCGACTTTTTAACAAAATTTCTCGTTTTGGTAACTTGGCACTATACATTTAAGCAATTTGTTGCTTTCACACCTGCATATTATGACAACTAGAAATTTTATCAATTGGATGTTATGATAACTGGACAATTATGACAATTTGACTTTTTAACAATTTGGTGTTTTGACGCCTCGATGTTATGACAACCGGGAATTTTAACAATAGGGCATTATTTCCTTGTCATTATGACACACTGGCCCAACATACCCCGGAGTCCTGTTATCAAATAAAGACTCAATTTTATTCTGTCTGTTAATATAATAGTAGTAGATATAACATCTGATAATAATAATAATAATTTGATAAGCTTACTAAACGTCGAACTTAATCGTATTGATAAGCTTGCTAACGAGATTCGGATTTGTGGCACGGCTCGAAATAGTATCAAATGTACATACAATACCGTATTAATGCTACAATCTTGGAATTATGTATAACTCAAATCATTCTGAAAATGAGACTCCCTATTTATGATAAATGGATATAAAGCCGGATGACGTGGTAGGGATTTTACTTATGATAGAGAAGCTAACTGTCTTAGTGGTTTTAAGAGTTTTGATTTGATTACGAACACATAATCATCAATTGCGAGCCTCAAGTGGCAGTGGGCAGACCACATTGCAAGGAGGACTGACGGCCGTTGGGGCAGAAAGGTCCTCGAGTGGCGGCCGCGTGCCGGGAGACGCAGCGTTGGTAGGCCCCCCACAAGGTGGACCGACGATCTGGTGAGGGCCGCGGGAAGCCGATGGATGCGGACAGCGCAAACCAATCGGTATGGAGATCTTTGGGGGAGGCCTATGCCCAGCAGTGGGAGTCTCTCGGCTAAAATGATGACATAATCATCGTTTGATTACAAATCACTTCACTTATGTATCAGTTACTAAAATAAATTCGAGGATTTGAAAGTGCTTCTATAGGGCCTATTTAAATAAAAATACTTTAGCTTTTACTTTGACAATTAAAATGTGATTGAAAGATCTGTGGTAGATTTCTATATGGGTTTGTAATAATAACGTAAGTCTCTAAGAAATAGTTTTCGAAAAGTTTGAGGAAAGTTGAAAGAAGCTTAAAGAGATATTACCAATGAGAAATTTCATCGACATATAGCTGGTACGTACGGTCGACCATAGAAGTAGCTGAACACTTTAGTACCATGCCACAACGACTCTAGCGTCAATATAGTACGGTAGAAAGTATAAAGTACGTGCACAATCGATCGGTGTGACATGCTACTAAAGTGTTCAGCTACTTCTGTGGTGGACTGTACCTAATATAAATATAGAAACGAGTCATTGTGAAGATAAGGCTTCCAAACTAAATTTCAATGAAAGCTTAGGTCTGAAATATGAGTTTTTATATCACTTTCAGTTATAATAACATTCGAAACAATTTTCGAAGTATCGTTATATGCCAAATTAAGTGTATAAAAATTAAAACCGACTTCAAAAAACTGAAAAGGATAAAATAATTAAATTTAAGTAGGTATTCATCCCCTAGAAACATATTTTGGAGTCGGTGCTTCACTTTCTATTGTTTTTGGAAACCACTTAGCACCAACTCCAAAAATATGTTTCTAGGGGATGAATACCTACTTAAATTTAATTATTTTATCGTTTTCAATTTTTTGAAGTCGGTTTTAATTTTTGTTTAAAATTTTTTTTTCAGAATTTTTAGTGGTAACTTTCTACGGTCGAAGCTAGATGGGTGATCGTAAACTTATATTGTTTCCTACTATCGTATCGTTTCACTAAAAAGTCATTTGAAAAGCAAAACTTCGCAATTTCGCATATGTAGACGACTTCATAATTTAAGTTTTTTTTAATTTAAAACCAAAGTACCCAACTGTTTTTGAAAAAATTTTTATGGGACCAAATGGCAGCTATTCCGCATCGAACAAAAAAAGAATCACGTAAATCGGATCAGTAATCTCGGCGTAATCGGTGTACATACATAGAAAAAAAAAAAAAAAAAAAACATACCGGCCGAATTGAGAACCTCCTCGTTTTTGAAGTCGGTTAAAAATAAAGTTTATTTTATACAGTTTGATGTTGTTATGAGCCGTATTGTTACGTTGTCAAGGTTATTATGACAATCTGACTTTTTAACAATTTGTTGTTTTGGTAACTTGACATTACGGCAATTAGACATTTTAGCAATTTGTTGGTTTGACACCTGGATATTATGACTACTGGGCATTTTGTCAATTGGATGTTTTGATTACTGGACAATTACGGCAATTTGATTTTTTAAGAATTTGTTGTTTTGACACCTACCTGTCTATCAATTGGATGTCATGATAACTGGACAATTATGAAAATTTGACTTATTAACAATTTGTTGCTTTGACACCTGGATGTTATAACAACCGGGCATTTTAACAATTGGGCATTACTTCCTTGTCATTTTGACACACTGGACATTCGGACACTTGGCCCAACATACCCCGGGGTCCTGTTATCAAATAAAGACTCACTTTTATTCTGTCTGTCAAAGATTTCTGCAGCCTTCAAATTATTAGAAATAAATTCAATGTAATTTTGTAATTAATCTCCTCATGTGTTTCGTCCATGTAGGAAGATCCGTGGCTAGCAGCGGGACGTATACAAGGTGTTTGGTACATGGTATAATAATCGAACAATTCTAAAGTATTATAGAAAATTTAAAATTGTTAAACTAAACTATTTGTATGAATAACTTTGAAATCTATTTCAGTTTGGAATTTTTGATAACCCCTTAGTATTTATGACTATGTTATCATGGGTAGGTGATTGCTTATTATGCTGTTTAAGCTGCTAATCGATTTAACTGCAGCTTAAGACATAAAAGTGTATCCTCAACGAAATAAGTTTTTTTTTAAATGCTGACACATATTATTATTCTTAACGAAATTTCTTGCGCCGCTTATGTTCCACAGCTAAAGAAATCGTCTGACCGGTTGCAGGGTTAAATAATGACGATTTTATAGTATTTAATTTGAATCTATTTAAAGAAAGGGCTATACTTAAGATCTATAATTAGACAGGGAGTTAAGGTTTTGAAGATATTTCTATAACGAAAAAAATATACGTCCTTGGGTGGGCGGTGAAACTATAACCTGTCAGAATCTAGGCTTTATGTTCTAACCACTAAAAACGAATAACTATTATCATAATTTTGAAGATATAATCTCATTTGCGAACTTTTCGAATTAACGCGTCGTTAATTCTCATATTCTAGTAATTCTATTTTGGTCGATGAAGATTTCGTTGTGGCTATAGAACCTTTTCTTGCATGACCCAACACTCATGTAGCTGGTTATTTTCTGAAAGGTAACTAGTGACCTTTTTAGGGATATTTTCCATGTTTTTGGATTACGTGGATACATCCATGTATCCAATATCCAGTGATTTAAAACTGAATAGTTTTCGATGCAACCTTACAGTTTTTTTTCAGTAAAAATATAATATTTGACATACTGTAAGGCGTGGTTATCATGTTATATTAATGTTGCTGAATGTAGAATCGTTAGTAACTATTTTGTAATATTGGATAAAGATACTTTTGGATGACCGTAGGCTTATAACGCGAATTATATTAATTCGGGTTATCCTAAGCTTAGCCTTTGGCCTTTGAAAAGTCAAAGTTTGATGCACGGTGATGAAGAGTGACAGATTTAAAGTTTCTGATCTTAGTATCTTTTCTGACAACTAAGAATAAGGGGGCTGGACTGTAAATATGTTTGAAGCACACATTTTAATGTTAATAATAAAATTAAGACTATTAGATGAAACATTCAAAAACAAGCTAACTTATTGAAGTCACATGCTTGTTTACTACAAAACAAAAATGCAAGATTACTAGGTGGTAGGCCCGTATGTAGGATCGTCTGGGTAGGTACCACCGCCTCTCTTATTTCAGCCGTGAAACAGTTCGCTGTGTTTCGAATTGAAGGAAAAGGTAGCCAGTGTAATGCAAAAGTCATATGGTATCTTCTCAAATAAAACAGTAACATCTGGCGTCGATCGCGACTAGAGACATTACATTGTTTTATTAGGTTAACATAATTTTTATATCGTTGGTGTAAGTTTAACAGTGGGCGATACGACATATTCCAAAATATAAATCTTGAAATAAGGCTGCATAGTGCACTCAACGAAGAAGGATCTGGTGAAGGTCACAGATAGCTGCAGGATGCGTGCAGCTCATGACCAATCGTCATGGAAATCTTCAGGAGAGACCTTTGCCTAGCAGTGGACGGCCAAATGATAATGATGATGATGGAGATGCTCCAGGGAGATGCACTACAAGCAGTGTTTTCAGTCATGTTATGTTATGTCATGTTAATTATTTAAGGCATGAAATCGCAGAAAAAATTAACAGATCTTATTAGTTTGTTTCCCAATCCTCAAAACTGTAATTATACACTAATGGTTACAACAGACCAGATAAAATAATTATACACAAACCTAACTCTAGACTAAACATAAGTACATAGACTATTAAACTGTCTATAAATATAAGTAAACTTACATATTTATAATAAATAATCAATATGACATTGGGTTATGTAAAAATAAAATCATAAAGTTACAAATCTTGTGACAGAAAGTGCTCCTTGGCTCGTGTTTTGAAAGAAGTAATAGAAGGGCTATCTTGGATAACTGTTGGAAGCCCAATCCACAGGTGTGCGGCGTGGGATGAGAAAGAATTGGGGAAAAACATTAATCCAGTGATTTCCCCACTTAGACAATTACTTACCTAGAATTAAACAATAAGTTAACATCAAATGTTAATATTGAACGAGTTGACTCTTTAAGAGCATTGTTGATGGACATGCTCAGCTGATTTCTGAGTGAGATGTGAACAAAAAGATATAATAATGAAAGCAATGGAAAGTTAATGTTTGAAAGTTGGCATATTGAAAGTGTTAGATTATGGTTCGCATACGTAATAAATACACAGATACAGTCGAACTCAGAAGAAGATTTACACTATACCGTTGTACAATCATAGTAGCAGTTCATAAAGCAGTATTAACACATACTTTTTTTATACACAACGGTCGGCTACGGTCCGCCTGGTGGTAAGTGGTTACCATAGCCTATAGACGCGTTGTCTACTCTATGAAAAAAGAAAGAGTTATGTTGACAGCATAGGTGAATAGTCCCCTTACTTCCAAAGTCCCCTTACTCCCAAATTTAGCTTTCTTAATGAACTCTGGCATACATAGCTAACATAGCTTTATTAATTAATAGCTTCTTATTTAAGTAGATTATGATACAGTAAAAAGCTTAGTCTCCAGGATCGTAGGCTTATTTTGGATCAAAAAATTTTACATAAGATTGTTGCTGGTGTAATAGATTGTCCATCTCTAGTTCAATCAATAAATCTCAGTGTTCCAATTAGGTCCCCTCGTTCTAATAGAATTGTCCCATTTTGTGTTGGTCGATCTAAGAGTAACTTGGGGCACCATGCCACCATCAATAGTCTACAAAGACAGTACAATGGTGTAGTAAAAGAAGGCGACATTGATATTTTTATAACTAAGGCACAAATATTTAAACGCCAAGTTGTACAGTTATTAGAAAGTATTGTAAATTAAATTTGGCACTAGTTTTGTATTCAGAATAAGTGAATACAAAATTTTTGGAATTCATGCTTTTTTTTGTTCAATTGGAGTGAGTTGCACTATATATTATTAGTTATATAAGTTATGTTTTAAGTCCACTATATGCATGTCGTAGCAATCTATAATTAAGACAGCACTTAGCTCATGTATATACTCATTAGCTTTAAACTCTTTACCATGTTTAAGTGTTCGTTTTGTTGATTGTCTTAAATAAATAAATAAAATAGCTAGTAGGATTAGTAAGTTGAAGTGGCAGTGGGCAGGGCACATTGCACGCAGAACAGACGGCCGGTGGGGCGTTAAAGTTCTAGAATGGCGACCACGTACTGGGAAGCGAAAAGTAGGATGGCCTCCCACTAGATGGACAGACGACCTGGTCAGGGTCGCGGGGAGCCGTTGGATGCAGGCTGCGCAGAACCGTTTTATTTGGAAATCGATGGGGGCGGCCTTTCTTCAGCAGTGGACATCATAGGCTGGTATGATGATGATGATGAATGAACTCTGGTGATTTCATACTCAGTAAATGCAACACTACAATATTCAATTTTTGTCAAAGTCGCTACTAATCAATCAGAAACATAGCGAACTGCTTTACGGCCGAAATAGAAAAAGCAGTAGTACCTACCTACCCAGGCGACCATACAATAGCGGTCTAAAAAATGTTTACCACACTAAGGTTTATATTTGCATGCATAAATCTGCGTTAAGGGACTTATGATATAATTTGATTAGATTTCTAACACACGCAAATCGGTCGAAATTATCTAGGATATAGAAAACCTTTTTTGTTAAAAAATTACAAAATATTATCTGATATAGAATCAAGGACATTTCATTTTAAATGACGTGTCAATTTTTAATTAAAAAAAGAAGTTTGATCATCTACAAGTCATCAACAATCTTTGTCTGAAAAGATTGCTTCATAAATAAGAATAAGTGTCTAGACTTCACTGCACACAGTGTGAGAGAGAATCCAATTTGAATACTGATAAACATTTTTAGACCGCCATTGTACTACAATATATATGGCGCCGCCATCTGGTTAAATTCGCCGCTAAATCGGATGCCTAACTGATTAAAAGCCGTTGATTAAACGCTGGCATCCAAATAAACGCCTAGACCGATAGTTACTTGAACTAAACTAACTTAAACGTTTAACGACTTGGCGTATTGAAAGGATCTTCTTGCACCGAAGAGGTTTGGTTTGATTGGTGGGTTCAAGGTTATTTTTTATGACGACTTCTAACCTTGAACCCACCAATCACTCAAACAGTCAAACAAAAACTTTTCGATATAAATGACATGCCTAGGCGTCCAATTGAATGGCTAATTTACCCAGACGGCTGACATGACGTTAAATAACATGGCTAGTTGTTCTCCAGCCGGATAATTGGCTGCCGGCGTTTAATCAACGGGCTAGGCGTCCAGTTAAGCGGCCAATTTAACCAGACGGCTGCGGCATATATACTCTATAAAAGTGCTCTGTGATACGCGCCTATCACTCAGTAAAGTATACACAGACAGAGTTACTTTCGCACTTCTAATATTATTATGGATAAAGGATCTCGCGCTCTGGTTTCGATTACGAAAAGAAAGCAACTTACGCCATGGTCGATTCCGGGACATGTTAATCAAAATTTATAATCTCGAGCTCCTCAGTTCTTCGGAAGGCAGCTAAGCCGTTAGTCCCGGTTGTTACTGAAACCAATTTACCTACCAACCCTCATTGGGACAGCGTGGTGGTGTTATGGCCTAAGCTCCTCATGTTACGAATCACATGAGGAGCTTGCGCCATAACACCACAATTGGTAATATTCAATTCTATGAAATAATATAACATTGGCTGCATTATTATAGAAATGCCATCTAATTATCAAATTAATGAGATGTATTTAAAAGTTGCAAAACATTTCTTTGCTCATGTTTTAATTCTGGTGATGGTGATGGATGGACTAATTTTACATAAGTGTGACACGAGCCGTGCTTATTACTGAAACTAATCACATTTCTTAGCACATTCGCAACATATCTCAGATTTTAAGAAATAATTTTCGTCGCAGGTGTTTGAAATTACCATCGTTAATTGCGTTACTTCACGACAATGAAAACAATGTGGTGCAAATGAAGACTAATGACTAATTAACTGTTAGAGACGTTTTATTTCTGATCGTTAAAATTATCATAATAGAGAAGATTTAAAATAGAATAGTTCTTAAAATAGATGTTATAATTAAGAAAAATAATTTTAACGCTCGCGGGCTGATTTAGGGTCAAAAGGTTGAAAGCACGTTTGAAAAATTACGTTGTATCAAGTGCAACGTTGTAGAATTTGAATGACAGAGTTTAATGTTGTATTATTGCTTTTCTATTTAAAATTTACGAATGACATAAAAAGGTAAGTAATCAGTTTTTATACCACCTACTTACTTATAACTATGCCCACGTTATTGTTACAAATTTTACGTGAATAAATTAGTATGTAAATGAACATATATCAGTACCCCTTTTTTTCGGAATCGGAATGTGGGTCATTCCCTTTTTTGTTGTAGTGAAAATTGTCCCAGACCATTTAATTTTATTTTTGTAAGAACATCTAAACTATTATTTTGTGAAACAGTTATTCTAAAGCGATATTTATAATTTACACAAGCTTCCGGTAAAATTATTTAAAAAATAATTATCTAAAAAATATCGTGACAAAGACGCGGCGCGTGACACAGTCGTTTTCCATACTATAAAGTACTGTCACGTACCATCTTTGTCTTGGGATTTACGTTTGCGGTATAGAATTTTTCTATGACAAGTGAGTAATGATGTTTTATTTTCTTGAAGACATTAAAACTTTTGGCTTATTGTAATACAAAGTAAAAAAAATACACATTTTAAAATAAATTTTCAGTAAAATATTTTGCTGATATCCCCACGCTACCTTTAAATGCTGTTTTCTGTCACAATTTCTTTTTAGATTTAAAGATGACAGTCTCTATATGATGCTATTTGATGAGGTGGATAACCACGAAAAGTTCTCTTTGTCTTTCACACCATAACCACTTTCATTCTAATAATCTTTTAGCTGCACGTCAACACAAACACTTGGCTCATAAAACTACACCAATTTTATAACACAAAGTTCGCTCAGACACAATTATTAATTATTGTAATAAAAATCTTGACTGACACCACCAAGCCCCGCCAAACACTCCTTTGCACCCATAACAATTTCAGAAATAAGATTATTGTTTTCAATATTTATTAAGGCATCAAACAGTCATACGTTGATAATAATGGTTTCGATACAAATGGTTTAAGTATAAAAACGAAAACAGTGCCTAAGACGTGGCTATATGGCCTTGCTTTATCTTCTATACTATGTATATAAAAATACGAGCTGCACCCGGCATGCTTTGCAGTTTATATTCGTACGTTTTGTATTCAAATAAAAATAAAAAATAAAGTATATATCATCCAGGAACAAGCGCAGGCGTCCCCAAAGCATCTGCTAGTTTTATTAAGGGAGAGTTCTAACTTTCTTCTCAACGCCTCAGCATGCAGTATCTAATAAATAATTATGTTACGGCTGAAGTTGGTAGTGGTAGTTGGCAGTACATTAGCTTAACATTAGTTCAGCCCAGCTAAACTTTTTTTACTAACGTCCGTTTGAAGGACGGGAGTCTATCATAATATTATATCACTATCGCGACATTTAATGATTTACACAGATGCTTATAACACCGATAACTACCATCCATACTTAATTATGCTATATTAAAAGTTGGTCATTAAGAATTCTTATCGTTATTTTTTCTTTTATTTATATGTATACAGTTCAATCAACATTATTTCAGCACTTGACGTGTAAAGGTAAAGAAATGGTTAGCTATTTATTTCCTGGGAGTTATAAATTTGATACAAAATAACATATCCGACTGAAGATTAATAGGTTGAGAAATGGTGCCAATTCTTTATGGTACTGGAAAATAGAGAAAATATGAAGGCGCGGTGAGTGGGTAAATTAATGAGAAAATTATTTTTATATTTATCGAATTACATTAGGATCTTATCGGATGCTGAGTAACTCAGAACGAGGCTTTATATCATGATATTAAATATATGAAATAAAAAAACCATGATACCCACAGCTCCTTTTTTATTTTCAACAAACTGACAAATAAGCTGACGGCCCACCTGGTGGTAAGTGGCAGTAAGTACTGTCACCTAAACACACTTGCAATAACAATTCTTTGTTATTGCAAGTGCGTTGTCATCCTGAGGCCTAAGATAAAATGCCTTCTATGCTCATTAATAACACTGGCTACCGTTCCCTGCAATCCGAAACACAGCGAACTGTTTCACGACTGAAATAGGAAAGGCGGTGGTACCTACCCACACGACCCTACACACAGGCGTATCACCTAGTCTATCTTTGCACCGCTGGCCACGGTAGGGTGTGGAATGAGCTCCCTGCGGAGGTTTTCTCGAACTAATACAGCATGGGATTCTTCAAAAAGGGTGTAAAAATATTTTTACAGAGTCGGCAACGTGCAAGTGATACCCCTGGTGTTGCGAGCGTCAATAGAATACAGTAGAGCTTAGCAGATGGTCCGAATGCTTGATTGTCAATTTAGCGGTATAAAAAATGCCGAGTGCTTGGCATTGAACATAAGTTTCCTCCTCAGCCAGGCGAAGAAGATTAATCAACTATCCTTTTCTAGATATGTAGACGGTCTCTCGAAAACTCCCCGCGTTCAGTTTACCCCACTCTCCCCTACATAAAATTTAATGATCGCGATAGATACACAGTAAAAGAATTTAATAATAAATTATTCAGACGGTTTTCTAGCGTATTAGTGTCGCTATGAAGTAAGTCACGCGACGTTAGCAAGTAGTCCAGAAAAATTAGATATGGCAACGGAACATTATTTAGATCATCTCTATATAAAATCCGTGAACACCTATCGATGGTGCGAATCTGTGTTACTTAACACATTTGCTGCCGAGCACTCGGATCCGAGTGGAGGTATGCGCTACCACTGGTGCCGCACACTCGGATCCGAGTGTCCGTCTTCAATATTGTGTTTGGTTTATTGCTTGCTGATGCCTCTGGTATACGCGCGTCGCTTCTTACGTTCACTTATGCATAAAATTGAGCTCGTAAAAACTTGCATTGGTTTTGACTGGTTGATACCTGTGAGCGAGAGCGCCGCGTTCGCGAAAAATAATAGTGTGGCATCTGACTGAATTTTCATATGAAGCCCTTGGCAGTGAATGTGTTAATCACCTTTAACATCGAGCTTGACGTCTGACAAAGACGACGAGCTGCCATTGGTTTTGACGCTTGCGCACTGCGCTGCGTGAATCCGTATTCACTAATCTCTACGTCGGTCTCTTGGCTGTGTACGATTGTCTCTGTTTTGGTTATACGACATGAAGTACAATCGATATTTTCTGATTTCTTTTTTGTTGTGTTAAAATTGTATCGCAATAACTTCATTCAATATTTGATAGATTTTTTACATAAAGATATATAAAGATTAACCACTTTTTAGTTCCGGTTCACGCCGTGCTCGACGTTGGAACGCTGGTGTCTCCAACGGTTGTCAAACTAACGCCAAAAGTATGACGGCGCTGCCGACAGCCACGAATTCATGGCTGCTGACTTTAGAGAATCGCATAGCAGGACCTATTCTCACGATGACAAGAAAGGCAGATGCAAATGCTAGTAACTCTAAACACGAAAAAAGAATTCGAAATCGCGAAAGTAATTTAGCTGTTTTACACTATTTTTTATAGATACTTAGATTATAAGTTTATTTTAAATTCACTACCACTCACATATAATTGACAAGACAAATACAATTAGGAAATGCTCAAATGTAGATATAGATATTTTATCATTATATTTTAACTGAAGTATACATAAATAATCATACTACGTGAATGTGAGCAGTACTTAAAAACTAGGCCGTTGGTTTTTTTGTCAGTGTAATTACTGGGCATAGAAAGCATTTCACACGGGATAACAACGCACCTGCAATAGCAACGTAATATTTTCCTTGTAACTAGTAAAAGGCGACGAAGTAGCCACCGGGTTAGCTCTCTTTTCATTAATATAACTATATTAAAAAACCGTACAAAATATCAAGCTAAAACAGTTTAACAAGCTCTGACGGAACTTGTAGGCATTTAGCAATATTTCATAAAATTAAAGATTCTCTATTAAACCGCGTAATTTACAGTATTTCTTTTTCATCGTTCTGATTTGGGTCAGTGATAGAGATCTTACTGCTAAAAGAGCGAAGATGAACCAAACCAGCAACAATGATTGTATCAGACTCTCTTTTCTTTTCACGATAAAAATTTCATTTTTATTCCGTTACCCATTACCCATAGCGATGAAATTTATTACCTATACGAGTAATAATTATGGCGACAATAATTCATGTAAGGGTATTGCTTTTGTCATGATCAATTGTATCATACCACAGGAAAATTAGATATTCTGATAACATATGGCTTTGAAGAACAAAGGACCCTTTGTGACAGAGAAATGAATTTAAAATTCTAATCGCTAGTCCAGCATCGTACAATATATTTTTTCATTTCCTTTGAAGAGAACTCAGTACACATTCCTAACATCAGATCTGCGTTCTATTTTCTAGTCAAGACATTTTCCTCTAAACTTATTGGTTAGTAAACTATTTAAAGGGGAAAAAATCATGTCTTAATATCAAACAATAAAATAAAATTAAATAAAAATACACACTTAACGAGGAGCTTAGTAGCGTAGTGGTTTGACCGCTCTGGTTTCGATTCGTGTCTCTCAGCACTGGGCAGTACTTTCATCCGTTGTAATAAAAAACAGTTTCCAATTGACTTATTATTACGCTTGATTTGCAGCCCCCATATAAATATTATAAATGCGAAAGTAGCTTTATCTATCTGTCTGTCTGCTAAATTGTAACTCCGAAATCGCTGAACTAACTTATTCAGAGAAAATTTTTCACGCAAAGGGAAATTACATCCTAAGAAATGACATTAGCACCCTTGTGGCGTAATAACCGCGCCGCGTAAGTATATTGTCTAAAGTTGGTAGGTTAACAACTTATTTCTACATTGACCTGCACTAACTACATGTGAGCTTCATATCTATATTGTAACGCTTTTGTTTTGTCCTATTGCAGGTAAATAGACGGTGCTATAGAGACAGTAGAAATTGACACTGATCAAACCACATTCACCTACCAAGTGTCTTTTCCATCACTTGACATTGGCAGAAATGGTCGTGTCCACTATTTAACGACTGATTGCCAAACATCACAAAAAAAAAACTCTGTTTTTAATTTGAATGGTAATAACTACTACTCTAAATAGTACAGACCACAGCACACCAAGCGCAACAGTTTCACTACGAAAGTCGCCTCTATTTGAACGGAATAAGGGCGGTGCCAATGTCAAACTGTTACCCTTGATGTGCTGTCGACTGCACTTTTCATAAAGATCAACTAATTCTATTGCACTCTGTCCCAAGTGCACTGTCAGTAGGAGATTTTTGCTTAAAATGTGTACTTTCACCTTAAGTCTGTAGATATTATCTACTCACTTAATTTACTATATTCTACTGTCCAAAAAAACAAGTTAGTGGAACTCGCACACCTACTTACTACAAAAATAATAGAAACAAATAAAAGCGTGGGTAGATAAGAAACAATTTTTGGTGAAGAAAATTTCAAGTAGATATTCAATATGAGTTCATAAAGATCATGTGCTTAAACGCACGTTTCCCAATCTCTGTTTTATATGAGGACTACAAAACATGAGCGTGTCGCGCTCATGCGTGGATAGTACCGGAACGGTACGGTTTTATGCATTTATATTGTGTTAATTCTGTTCTGTCTTATATCTTGATTTACTCATCTTGTCTAACGTAGCAAAGCAGAAATGCCGCGAAAGTGTAACTTAATTATTATTTATCGTGTATTAAAACCACTGGGGAGCGGTAAATGTTATTAATGGAACAAACTAGAACCGTTTCCATGAAAATTAACACAAAACTATGATACTAGCATGTTTTGTATGAACACTGGTTAATTAGCCATCAAATAAAATACATGACTTATATTATGTTTTACTATAGGTTCAGTATTTTATTTGATGTATGTAACTAAAAATATTATATTATTGATCTGATCAGTGACTAAAAGTTCACTATAAATATGTATACAACTTGTGTACATTGGGGAAAAGTCTTTTCGCATTATAGTATGTATGAACTTGTAATAAAATCTCTTTGGCTGTACTATTTGTATCTGGCTCGTTTTGGTATCATTAAAAGTTTAGATTTTAAAAAAGATAATTACAAATTCAAATTAGGAAAATGTGTGTTTTTCGTTTGTTTTTCGTACTGTCAAGATGAGTGAATCTAATGAAGAAATTCGATACATTTTAAAATGTTACTACAAAAAAGGTAAAAATGCAACGCAAGCCGCGATGTTTATGGACCTAGTGCAGTGTCTGTGAGAGTAGCACAAATTTGGTTTAAGCGTTTTCAATCCGGAAATTTTGATGTCAAAGATGCACGTCGCTCTGGTCGCCCTATTACGGATAAAATTGATGCCAAACTCGGAGCAAGATCGGAATAGCAGTAGTTACGACGTAGCTGAAGAACCGGGAATTGACCACAAAACAGTTTTGGCGCATTTAAAAAAAATAGGTACACAAAAAAGCTCGATGTTTGGGGGCGTGAGGTACCCCCACGAGCTCACTGAAAGAAACCTAATGAACCGTGTACTCATTTGTGATTCTTTATGACGACGTAATGAAACCGAACCATTTTTGAAGAAGCTGATAACTGGTGATGAAAAGTGGATCACGTACGACAAGAACGTGCGAAAAAGGTCGTGGTCAAAGGCCGGTCAGGCTTCACAGACTGTGGCGAAACCCGGGTTAACTCGCAACAAGGTGATGCTGTGTGTGTGGTGGGATTGGAATGGCATTATTCATTATGAGCTGTTACCACCAGGCAGGACCATCGATTCTGAACTTTACTGCGAACAACTGATGAGATTAAAGCAAGAAGTTGAAAGAAAGCGGCTGGAATTATTCAACAGAAGGGGTGTGGTTTTTTGTCATGATAACGCTAGACCTTACACATCTTTAGCCACTCAGCAAAAATTAAGAGAGCTTGACTGGGAGGTGTTAATGCATCCACCGTATAGTCCTGACCTGGCACCTTCAGATTTCCACCTGTTTCGCTCTCTTCAGAATTCTCTAGGCAGTGTCAGGTTAACATCACGAGAGGACTGACAAAACCACTTGTCGCTGTATTTTGATCGGAAGCCCCAAAATTTCTATAGCAATGGGATCATGTCCCTACCCACAAGATGGCAAAAAGTTATCGAACAAAATGGTACCTACATACTTACTTTAGTTAAATGTAAATAAACTATATAAAAAATGTTTTGAATTTTCTTAAAAAATACGAAGAAACTTTTCCCCAACCTATTATGTTAAGGGAAATTATTTTATTTGTAATCTTTACAAGTAAAAATATAGTTACTCAGGTTGTTATCCTGTGCCAGTTAAAAATTGGATCTTAGTTAGTTACCATAATACAACTACCTAGCAAACTTCGAGCATTTTACTAAAAGGATAATATAATTTACGTAAAAATAAAATTTATTATTTATCAACCAATAAAACACATCTTAGTTTTAACAGAGAAGATGGTTGGAGTGACAGAATGAGCCGCCCTACCAATTTCAAAACATTTTCGCTCGAAAGTTGAAACTGGCTACTTTAGCAGACCCCCGCCCTGAAATGATTTAACCAATCGGAAACCTTTATTTTTTGTAAAAAGTTATTGATTTTCATTGTTCTCAAAAAACATTTGGTGGCAAAGATGTCTTTTTGACAAATAATAAGTATTAGCATTTGTTTTTTATTGATCGAGCTGTTTCGTCCTACGACACAATGTTGGCTTTACTAAATAAATATTTAGCTTAAACGAGCAAGCCTTTGTCCAGCTCAGTTGACGTCTTTGGGATCCAATTTGAAAATTCAAGTGACTCATAATCTCTTAATGAGATATTAGTCAAACATTTTAGATTTAAAAGATTTTTGCCATTTAAGTTAGGAGTAGTTAAACACTAGATTGGTTATTTAATTTAAACAAGGACGAATAATTAGAAATTCAACAAAAGCTCTTCTATACGCGCCATTTATCTGAAACTTAAAAAAATATTTGGAACTATATGACAAACAAGCTGACGGCCCACCTGGTGGTAAGTGTTTACTGTCGCCTATAGACACCTGCAATTAGAAGAAAAAAATCACTTGGCATTGCAGGTGCGTTGTCATCCTGAGGCGTAAGATGAAATGCCGTCCACGCCCAGTAATTACACTGGCTACTTTTCCCTTCAATCCGAAACACAGCGAACTGTTTTACGGCTGAAACAAGAAAGGCGGTGGTTCCTACCCAGACGACCCTACATACATGCCTACCTCTACATCTAGTAAATTTTGGATTTTTGCTTATATGTTCTGAAATACACTATTTCAATAATTCAAATTAGCACCTACATTGTCCCTCTGTGCTTGGTTTTTTACACATTCCGTCAACAGATGAAATTCATTTTCAAATATCCATAAAAACAATAATGGTATATTCAAACTGGTTTTAAATATTTCATGGCAGAACAAGAACGCCTCATTCGCAGTTTTATAGCCAATATTCAGAGGATGATAGACAGGCGCCTATTTTACATTTTGTAAAATAGTATGTAACCACAGAAAAAGATAGACAAATTTGCTAATGAAGTTATGCATGCTTATTAAAACTATATTACTATTCGTTCAAATCGCAAAATGGTTTTGCACACAATTCTTGTAGTAATAACAAAAGCTCACAGATGGCATAACCCATTTTGTATATCGTCTAAAGCGATAATAATACCTCACCTAGACCATTCTTGCAGCATATAAGCGAAGACGATAGACAGCATATTGAAACCTTACTTTATTTCGATTCAGTCAACGAAATTTAAAGCATTGTTTGCTACATAATATGGTAGATATGTATTCAGTACCGCCTTTGTTTCGAATTCAATATTGGAATGCATATTTTTATATCAGTTCATACGGGAAACGTGGCACATTATAAGCACAGGTGTTCTTGGTCTTACAAAGTTTTCATGAAACTTAAGTATTCAGCGCAGATAGCTTTGACAAAAATTCACAATTTTTTTTTTATAAAATAGTCACAAAAAATTGTGAAATTGTGCATTGGAATTAGTGTGAAACTAAACACGAGTATTGTTTCTCGATTACTTTCAACGAAGATTTCATATGACGCTACTTATGTCGTAGAATTTTAGCCGTTCTTGTTTTAATGGCTCTCATTAGAACTTATTATTATTATCAATACAGTTAAAATGTTTAATAAATATGCAAGATATCAAGAAATAATACCCATTTTTCGTTTTCCTAAAAAAATGGAAAATAAAAGATATTCTGATATGAAAAAGTTACTATACATATAACAGAGTTTTGATAAGGAACCATCTTAAGAAGCTTAACATACATTTTTCATTGCTAGAATATTACTATCACACACTACGCAACAGTCTACTTTTATTTGAACGGTTAAACGAAGATAAACACCTTTGTAGACGTGACAATAGCAATAATATTTTCTACGCGTTCTTTATTGCCGAGGAATAATACCTTGAGATCCGTTTACGTTCAGTGTCTTTTTAATATCTATTTTTTTCTTTATCATTGAGTGTTCGTAATATTACCATATATTTTGTTTTACGGTAAACCATAACTTTGGCAAGGTTTATATTCTCAATTTTACGACGTATTGCTTTTATGTGGATCCCATAAATAAGTTTACACGTTTGGAAATGTACAATCGAACTTCTAGTTTTATACTGTCTTAGTAAAATTTCTACAAAATGTATCTAAAATCCAAATTATATATTAGTTATTAGCTTCCGCCCGCGAGTTCTTCTGCATTATTCCATGGTAACGCGTTGCGAGGATGAAAAATCTTTGATTAACAAATATTCTTCCAAGCTTTCATATTTATATTCATAAGATTAGTATTAAATTTGTATGTAGCTGAGATTGAGTTTCAGCTTTTTTAATTATGTTCATTTTATGAATATTGAGATTGACCAGGCATCTTATATTATTAAATTGTTGAAGGGATCTTACGATGTATCACCATTCCACTCAATTTTCGTCCCACATGATGTATCATCTAATTACCTACACTATTATTTATTTATTACGCAATATAACGTTCGTCGTTCTAATATTTCAGAGATTATATTTAGCATAGAACGAAGTCCAATTAATGCAAATACCATAGTATCATCAAGTAAATATATTTATTACGGAGAAATATTAAAAGCAATTTCATCAGATTTCCTTAAGGATAGCCAATTAATAAGTCTCACAACTTCGACAGAAAGTGTGTTTTTAATCAAAGTTTAAATTATATCGGCGCAATATTATCATCGATATCAGATAAGAACCTGTAGGAAGTTCAAATCAATTAATGGCGACGGGATAAGATATTTTATTGAAGCAAACTTCTGGACACCTACAAAATTGACTTTTTTCACCTATTAGCGGGTGATTGAGATTAGATAAATTTTTGATAATGATTCAAATGACTAATTGAAAACGTGGACCAAAAATTATTCTAATGCCTGTTTTCACTAACATTTGATTTTTATCCTAGCCTATCTAAAGGAGATGAAAGAGACAGATGTCGTTGAGAGTCAACTAAGCCTAGGGAATGATTAGTGAAAAATGACATTAGTGTAAGCCTAATTATGGTCCAAATAATGTAACTCATTATAAACTTATGGCGCCGTGAGCTTGGAAACCTGTAGTTATTATATAAATCTCAGTTGTTTATATGTCAAATTATATCAAAAAGTAAATTGTAAGCTTTTGGCAAAGAATAATTACATAATTAAAAAAAAAATTTCGGGAAATCCATCTTATTATACAATTCTAATGGCTACCTTTATTTTAATTTGAAATACAACGAACTGCTCCACGAAGTAGAAGAAGTAAATAAAAATTAATATTTCTAGACACATTCCATGCTTGATCGATGGAAATCCAAATAGATACTTATCAGAGCAGAAACTCGTGAATACATGTGTGAATTAGCTTAGTTTCGCTTCCGTCTAGTGGTTTCAAGAGAATATTTTATACACTTCAATTTAAATGCAGCTTCTAGCACGAAAAGAAATTGAATTCTTTCATACGAAAGTTGGTTCTGTCACGAGATTTCACGACTATTTGCACCTAGACTATGATTTGCACTAATTATCAACATTTGCACCGTCCTCACGTTAGTAATTAGTACCAACGCAGAAATTACTAGGTTCATAATTGTGCTCATATATATAATCTTGCAGTGGAACCACTTTCACGAATCGGGATGTGTCATATAGATTGTAATGGTGACATGGAAAAAGTAAGTAACTTATCACAGTGAGAGAGCAATTGAGAGGAAACCTGATCATAAGACGAGGGTGGAGCTATAAGGACGGGAATAAAGAAAAGCTTGATAGATTATGCAGTGATGATTTGGCTTAGAAAGGAGTAAATGATTTATAGAGGAACCATGAATGGGAAGACGTTGCGCCGATCCCAAATAAAATTAGAAATGCGTTTTAACTTAGTTTGACTAATTGATGATGAGTGTTTACGCTTAGAGTATTACTTTCCTATTTTAACGTTGAATATTGTTACATATAAGTTTATCGTCTAACATCTAATAATTTTGTATTAGTCAATCAAAAAGTTTGACAGATGAAAATCTCGTAACCGTCTCTTTCGCGTCATAAAGATATAGTATTATTTAATAATAATAAAAAAAACTGTACGATAATCTAAAGGACCTTGAAACATTTTATCCATAAAATGCATAATTACCAATCAATTAATTATTAACCCTTTAGAAAATAGCACTGGTGTCTAGATCTCTTGGGAACAAAACTTTACTTGTTCATTGAAAGCAACGATGCATATAGCGGAATGCATGGGCATGGGCACTCAATAACTGAACTGATTGTTTGAACTAATAATAGCTACAACTATCTTTTTCTTTCTACCTAAGTATTGGCAATCAACCCTATTAAATAGAACGTACAAGTTAACTGTCTATTGTTTCTAGATTATTGAGCATGGGTTATTGATATCAACAATTTTTACTTTCTTAGCTTAGATTTATATTTTATAATATCTAAATATGGCTTGGGACGTCTGATACTTATGAAAAATCAAAATCACAGAAATGTAGGCACATTTCCGTGGGTTTAAGAACCTACTCTCCGGATCTTCTTATCATACACTCACCTTTAGCACTCCTGCTTTCGTAGACCTCCAAGTCTAAAATATCACTTCTGTCTTGAGGTCTTGTTACTCTAAACGTGTAGTCATTCCAATCGAAGCTGAAAGCGTTGCTCTTCGTAAACCGCTCCAGTGGTCCCTCGTTGGACCTCGCCTGTCGCTGCTTCAAAGGTTCTATCGTTATCGAATCAAACAACCTCACAGTCTTCTGTTGTCTTAAACTCCTCGCCGTCTCTTTTAACATGTGGTCTATGCAAGTAGCATTATCACTACAGCTTAGTTCTACCACCCCTGCGGTAACATGCCCTAGCGTCAACGCTACCAAGAAAACTAGAGGAGTCATTTTGAACACTTTAAAGTTTGTTTATTATATATCACAAAACACTTTCGCACAAAGTCGTCACCAATCCATTTGTAGGTCACGCCAGCTTGGTTCGTACCACCCTCATCGGTAGCTCCTTAGTCAATGAAGTTCTGTATGCCGTGTTGATGATTTTTATCCATCGTCACGCTGCAATGGTCCTGTCGAGCTGTGTGTGCAATTTTTTTCCGACTAGTTCACGTGTGTTGGTATACCGTTTTATTTGCACACAGCACTTTTCTTTCCACGACACATGAGCTCAATCGATAGTTTTCCGTAGCACACGATTTTAAAGTCTAAATTTGTGTTGGATTTTAACAAATTTATGCATAAAATTATAACGTACCACAGAAATAGGTCTGGAGAAATGATATTTTACTTTCAAATGTAGTGGCAGCAAAAGCGATCGTTACATTTATGTAGATGATGTTAATGAGAGGAATGTAAGAGAGTGATTCGAGCGCAGTAAAAAAGTGCAACATGCAAATAAAATTGAAAATAGGTTTGTAGACATTACTCGTCGACTGTAAACCGATGGAAATGGCGTCTTTTGTGAGGAAATAAATTAGTTAATCAACTTCGCAGTTAATCATAAATTTTCTTGTGCATGTTTCTGTCATTCAGTTAAAAACTTGCTTGCATTAAATCAATCTTGGTCACATCTGCATTGGGTACAAATTAGTCTTTCTGGATCATTCTAGTGATTTAGGCTGCTTAACATTCCATTAATAACGCAGTTGGAAAAGAACTGATATATTATTTTTAAGCCCTGACGAAAAAAGAGGGGTGCTATAAGTTTGAAGTGTCTGTCTGTGTAAGTATCTGTGTTTGTTGCATCGTGGCGCCTAAACGAAAATACCATTTTTGATTCAGTTTTTTAAAAACGCTGACGTGAACAAGATTGTTTTTAGCTATGATTTCTGAAGATCTTTTACGGCGTTTGATGACTATCAGCTCATTTACTAGGTACTTGACAAATGGGTTTTACTGACTTTCACAAATCAGACTGATTTGAAATTTAGTTTACTGTTACTTCGGTGGTATTTCTAAGATATGCTAACCTTAAGCTGATCCTGTACCATCAAATAGTCTGTGGGATGCTTAATTCTTCAGAAACTTACTGTCGTCTCGCATTAAATACGTGTCAAAGCAATTATTAGTTCCTTTTGCTTTCCTATTAATAAAGCTTAACCCTGCAGTGGTCGCGTGAATCGAACATTCACAAAAACCTGGTGACGTACTCAGTTTTGTACGAGCGCCGATCAGTCCTGGTTTTATCACAGGAGCAACCTGAAGATTGTCAGTATCAAAATTTAGTAAATAAATTTATCATTATCATTTACAAATTATATGCTTCTCATATGCAGGAAAGATTATGTAAATTGTAAAATTGTATCATTCATATAACACCAATTAAGGTTTTCTGTTATTTTTCTCAACTTAGAAGAAATATTTAATTTTTATTTCATTATTACAAATATATAAATTAAGAAACGCGATTCGATAACCACGTGAAGTGTTTTTTTTTTTTTCAGATATAACATAATTATATTTATCTATCATATCTGAAAAAAAACACACAGAAAAACAGACAAACACACAGACAGACATGGTATGGCCGCCCGACCACTCACGTTACTGTTAAAGGCCCAACCAGTGCAGGGTTAAACAATTTTTACTTGGTTCAAATTTAAAGATAATACTTATGTATTGCAAGTTGGTACCAGTGTAATCTTATTGATTGTTATTATTTTATTTATTTTATTCTGTTCAAAGCGCTATTAAATATATTATTTAAACAAAAGCCTTATTTTATATACCTCAAGGGTTGTAAATTAGCGCGTACAGTACGATTGGTGATAAGCGGTTACCATAACTTATAACCTGCCTTATAAAAATCAAGAGAAAACTTTATTTAGGTCGCACTCTCAACATAACCCTTTACAGTGAGTTCTGGTGACCTTACTCGTAAAAAACAACTGACGAACTTTTTACAGATATTTCAGTTATGATACTGAACACAAATAATTGCTAGTTGTAAAAATATAACACATTTTGTTTCAGTTTGAAGTATGTGCTTATAAAAAGCCATAACAATTTTAAGCGCGAAATTATTACTTATTTGAAATTGGTGATTGTGAAATTAATATCCTGCATCACTATTCTACATCAAGGGAAGAGCTCCGCAAATAGGTCAGATGAGAAATAAAACACATTATTTATTTTAATGTCATGTTCTCATATAAGCTGGTTGTTACTTGAAAAGTAAAATGATTTTTAACCGACTTCAAAAAAAGGAGGAGGTTATCAATTAGTCTGTATGTTTTTTTTTATGTTTGTTACCTCACAACTTTTGACTGGGTGAACCGATATTGATTATTCTTATTTTGTTCGATGCGGAATAGTTCCCATTTGGTCCCATAAAAAAATTTTAAAATTCCATTGGGTAGTTTGGTTTATAAATCAAAAAAACTGGAAAAATTAAGTGGTAATTTAGTAGTGGTGGTTCTACATATGCGAAATTGCGGATTTTTGCTTTCCTATGAATTTTTAGTGAAATGATACGATAGTAGAAATCAATATAAGCTCACGGTCACCCATCTAGCTTTGACCTTCAAAAGTTATCACTAAAAATTGTGAAAAAAAAATATTTAAACAAAAATTAAAACCGACTCCAAAAAACTGAAAAGGATAAAATAATTAAATTTTAGTAGGTACTCATCCCCTAGGAACATATTTTTGGAGTTGGTGCTAAGTTGTTTCCGGAAACCATAGATAGTGAAGTGTTTAATTATTTTATCCTTTTCAGTTCTTTGGAGTCGGTTTTAATTTTTGTTTAAATATTTTTTCCCACCACATTGAAGTTTGTTTTCTGACGTTACTTTAAACATATTGTTGTGATTCACGCCCACTAACACGCGAGGCTGCTTATATAAGGTTATCAGGTAAATTGCAATTTATGTCCTAGTTTCAAGGCAGGAAATTGATTATAATAACATTTTGTAGGTCCATATCAACCGCTTTAAGCCACCAGGCCGTATTGGGCCAGGTGATGGTGTTATGGTCCAAACTCCTCACGTGTTTTAAATAGGGAGGCCTGTGTCCAGCTGTGGGTCGTTTATAGACTGGTGATGGGTATGATACTGAGCGTAAATGAGAAATATAGCTGTTGGTTGGCTGGGCTAAAAATACTATAAATATTCGAGTTTCTTTTTATACAACTAGATGACAAACAAGCTGACGGCCCACCTGATGGTAAGCGGTTACCGCCGCCTATAGACACTTGCAATAACTAGGAAAAATCACTTGATATTGCAGGTGTGTCGACATCCTGAGGCCTAAGATGAAATGCCCAGTAATTAAACTGGCTACCTTTCCCTTCAATCTGAAACACAGCGAACTGTTTCACAGCTGAAATAAAAAAGGCGGTGGTACCTACTCAGACGACCCTACATACGGGCCTACCACTTATATTCAAACATTCTCACTATCACTTGATACGGACATAATACAAAGGGATTTACTGGCTTTAGGCTTGATACCCACTTTGGGGTCCCTCCTCCTCTCTCTAGCGAATTCCGAAACTTCAAAAGATGTACATAAACAATGAATATCATAATATAGCAATGACAAGTTACCTTCTGCTTTAATTTTTTCTGTAGCATCATTTAAACTTTTAACAGCTGATAATAAAACTATCAGCTAGAAGCTAAGAAAGAACGTCCACGACAAATTCAACTAAGACCCGTTACATAATTTACTTAATAACATTAGGTCAACCCAGTTAATATTCCAGTTACGGTGTAAGCAACATTATGCAAAGGATCCATTATTTAGTAAGCCAAGTTACACTAAGAAACCACAAAATAGAAAAGCAGAGAGCTCGCTATATACCTACTAAATTCAACATATACAGAAAGTCATCCACAAATATAATGCGGTTTAATATTATTAATAGAGTGTTAATTATTAACTACTACGTTGACTTTTGTGAAAATAAATTAAGGCATATAATATATGAACACCTTACAATGAAAGAGATAAGCCCTTTTTTTCCAAGTAAGCCTAATGTGCCTTTTAATGTGTGAATTTAGTTTTTATGACAAACTAACCCATGTTTTCACTAATTTAAACACCCAACACTATAGATGTGTCGCTTGAAAATGGATGCAGTCACGGCCTCCTTAGTAAAAATTTTACTTCTTGAATCATATTTTTTTCCGGGGAGAAATCTGATTACAGACCTACCCGCCACTGGCTAAGTGACGGGCGTGTGTGGGGGTCGCCCAGCGCTTATACGGCACTGGGAATACCCACTAAAACTCCCCGGTAACTCCACTGCCTTTCGCGGGGGTAGCCTGGGCTCTGCCGATGCTAGAATACGATAACGGTGTTTGTCTTGTTCTTACACTATGTCGATGTCATATGTATTAATATGACAGATTTTTTTTTATTAATAAGGCCATCGTTGCTTATCACGATTAATGTCCGCGAATAAATAAATAAAAAAATATAGGAACTTCGCCCTGTGGTGCGTCGTTTATTTAAGCTTCATTAGGAACTGTTTACAGAAGGGAGTTACCTTGAAAAAATATCTTTGTAACATTGGAGACGAACGAAATAGTGCAATATTAATAAAAAAACATTTGTGAAGTAAAATAAAGAACACGGTTTTCTAATTAAAATCTATTATTCGAGTAATGTTTTATGGTGCTTACAATGAAACATCTTTGCCTCCTCAGGTACCCCCAGCTAAGGAAATCGGTTGGTGGACTGACGTGTCGCTTAGCGACGGAATCTCTTGAAATAATGCTTTAAACAATGTGATATTGTATAATGAGTCTGTGTTCCGAAAATAAATGGCGCCCAATATCTTGATATCGAGCCAAGACGACCTTCTGCGTGGTTCTATTTAGTGAAATAACCTTGTTTGTGGTAAACCGTCTTACTGACTTAATGGTAGCTGGTCTTGAACTTACTGGCTCCGTGGTTCGTACTTATGGCCTTTAGCTAAATTTCAAAGCTTACTTTGATATTCAAATATTCTAGATTAAGCTGGCTGGAATTAAATATAAATGAAGTGCTTCTCTTTCTGTCACCACGAATAGAAAAAGGTGCTTTTCTGAAATAAATTTTGAAACTATGAAATCCAATTTATTTCCACCTCTCAATATTAATATACCGGGCGGTAATGGCAATAGGACAGTAAATTTTTCATCGAATGTAGTATATTAACGCTAATAATCACCAAATGGAAAATGGAATGTGTAATTACTGGGCATGGACGGCATTACATCTTAGGCCTCAGGATGACAACGCACCTGCAATATCAAGTGCTTTTCCTTGTTATTGCAGGTGTCTATAGGCGGCGGTAACTGCTTACCACCAGGTGGGCCGTCAGCTTGTTTGTCATCTAGTTGTATAAAAAAATTAATAAAAAAAAATGAAAAATCATTCAATTATTAACCGACTTCAAAAACGAGGTTCTCAATTCGGCCGGTTTTTTTTTTCTATGTATGTACACCGATTACGCCGAGATTACTGATCCGATTTACGTGATTCTTTTTTTGTTCGATGCGGAATGGCTGCCATTTGGTCCCATAAAATTTTTTACAAAAACAGTTGGGTACATTGGTTTTAAATTTAAAAAAACTTAAATTATTAAGTCGTCTACATATGCGATATTGCGAATTTTTGCTTTTCAAATGACTTTTTAGTGAAACGATACGATAGTAGGAAACAATATAAGTTTACGGTCACCCATCTAGCTTCGACCGTAGAAAGTTACCACTAAAAATTGTGAAAAAAAAATTTTAAACAAAAATTAAAACCGACTTCAAAAAACTGAAAAGGATAAAATAATTAAATTTAAGTAGGTATTCATCCCCTAGAAACATATTTTTGGAGTTGGTGCTAAGTGGTTTCCAAAAACAATAGAAAGTGAAGCACCGACTCCAAAAATATGTTTCTAGGGTTTGAATACCTACTTAAATTTAATTATTTTATCCTTTTCAGTTTTTTGAAGTCGGTTTTAATTTTTGTTTGAAATTTTTTTTATTCAACAGTTTAGACACAGGATTTTTTTTATTCGTTTAAAACATTTTAACAACTATTTGCGCTGTCGCTGTCGTTATTAAGGCTAGTAACCTATTTTTATTATATTATATCTATTATTTCTATATGGTGTTCTTTTTTATTTCCATTTCTGAGTTTATTACGTCAAGCCAGATCGACTGACAGAGCGACCGACAGATCAACAGACAGACCGATAGACAGACTGTCATTATAACATTGTTAGCTGACGTAGGCCCAGACAAGACAGAGAGACCAACATTATGACATTGTTAGTTAATATTATTTTATGTGATAGATATAGGAGTTTTCTGACGATTCGAAAGTGCTTCTTGGGGGGCCTAATTGAATAAAGATACTTTCAATTATTTTTATTTCAAGCGGCGCTATCCCTCCGGAGGGCTATGGCAATTGAAAAATCAATTGTATCTGGAATCTGATGCTTGACGAGTAAATTTGTTTAAAAAAAGTTTTTTTTATATTGGATGTAGAATCATTTCGATAGTGTCATTATATTTCTATGAACGGAGCAGCAAATGGTTTAATTTATTGCCGCATTGACAGCACCACCTTGAATAAAATTCTGTGGGAGCGTCACTCTAGACAAAGAATATACCGTAATCATAATTATTTTCTTCACAATACACATTTATGTTTGAAATATATACTGTATATTTTTTTACACTACTAGCTGACCCGCAAACGTTGTTTTACCATAAAAAATATGACCAAAAAGTAAAAAATAAAATAGATATTAGTCGATTCTCAGACCTCCTAAATATACTATAAAATTTCGTAAAAATCGGTCAAGCCGTTTCGAAGGAGTATGGTAACTAAATTTGTGACACGACAATTTTATGTATTTGATTTGATTATTGTAAAGACTGGAGCTTGAATTGGGTAAAGATAACCTGTCAAACAATATTTCGTATTACACGCTGTATTACTAAACAGCGCGCCGGATTGAAAAACTTCGCTTTAATTTACTGCGGCTAACTCACGGTCAGCTGGATTTCAATCGGGCTGAAATAAAGTACGCCACATTGAATGAGCACTTTGCGTCCGTCAAGGCTAAGTAAGGCGAAGCCCACATACAGCGCGCATCGTCGATACGGCGCTTGGATGAATTTCGTTTCTTGTCTATGCAAAGCGTCGGGTGTCAATATGAGAACCAATAGAGACTCAGGAATTTGTTGCTTTAAATGTTTCTTTATTAATATATGTTAGACGTTGTCCTAAATTATTCTTAGTACAGGTACGGTCGACCACAGAAGTAGATGAACACTTTAGTACCATGTCGCAACAACTATGGCGACCATTTAATACGGAAGCAACTATAAAGTACGTGCACAAGGTCAGTGTGACATGGTACTAAAGTGTTCAGCTACTTCTGTGGTCGACTGTACCTTCCAGGTCCCATCGTGTGATGTACACCCTACACTGCCCGTGCACCGACGCGCATTGAGATTTTTTACGCTGATGGTAAAACGATTACCGTAGCCTAAAGACGCTCGTAGCACTTTGGGCAGTACTCACGCATTGTCACCGTAGCCTATAGACGCTCGTAGCACCTTGGGTACTACTCACGCGTTGTTACCGTAGCCTATAGACGCTCGTAGAATCTTCATGGGTACGAGTTACTTACTCCGAAAATATCCAGAGAAAACATTTCGCGGTTCAGTGAAACCACGCTGTGAAAAGCTGTACCTTACCTTAAGCCCATCAATAATCTAATGGTAGTTTCCCACACTCCGTGATTACACATGTCTGGATAAACAAACAATACACATGTGGGAACATAAAATTATGCATTAGTATGACGTAGCAGCTTTCCTACCTCCTCGGGGCGAAAGCCGCTGCCTCTACACCATCATGGAGACTGTCTTCAATTGGTTTTATGTGGCACTAATATTCAGCATCATCGATTAATGGAATATTTAATAAAACAAAGCGGTTGTTTTGTACCATCGACTGACTATTTTATTGTATTATAACAAGTACAAGAACTTTATAGAGGGCGCCGCTCCAATTTTCGGAAACACACAGTAAGTATATTTCAATACATAATATAAAAATGTTTAGGATGATGTCAAAATCAATAACTGCTTTGTTGAAAGCCTCCATTGAAAAAAAATCAAATTAATATAGATATAAAAATAATAACAATGGTGAAATATCTCATGTATACATGGAGTACTGTTTGTATTGTTTGTTGTCGTTGTTGTTGTTGTTGTTGTTGTTTAGTTGTCAATTGATAGGCGGCTTCTTACACATAGCCAAATTTTAACGCACAGTATGTTAAGATAGTTCGTCAACCGGCCTGTGGTCTGTACGTACTATACAAATTACTCGATCAGGGGTCCCGGGTTCGAATCCCGGCAGGGGCAGATTTTTGTATGCATTTGTTTACGAGTCATGTTTTATGTTTATTTAGTATATTTCTTATATTTATATACATATTATTATCATTATTTCTCCTTTTATCCATAATACATGTCTTTGACGACCGGCTGGCCGAGTGGTCTGTACCCCAGGCTACTCGGTCGGTACTTAAATTTAGTTTTAATTAGACCACACCAGAATTAGGGCCACAATCTTTTAGTTTTTTTTATATAGCTTAACCGCAGTCATTTTTTAAAAAATATTTTCTATAAATTAAACTATACATTATTATAATTGAAATTATAGAGTTGTTTCTTAAAATACTTAAAATACAACAAAGTGGATGACAGAAAAAATTAAAATCTAATTAACTTTAATGAAACACAAACAAGTGTCAATTAAAATCACATAAAATGTGAAACAGGTAATTAGGAAGTACGTGGAAATTAAAAGAAATAGGAATAGAATCAACACACGCAATGGTCCAACCTACATGCATTGTTATCGATTTCCTGTAATCAAAGAATAACAATCATATGTGATGCGTAGACGCGCCATATGCACTCATTACTCACCTATAAAAAACTTGAAACAAGCCCGATACACGTACGCATACAATATGACAGGTGACGTCATAAATTAACTTTGCTAGTAATTTAAACATCTATAAATTGGTAACATATCTTCAATCTAAGATGAGGGAATAGGATTAATTTTTAAATTTTGTAAGAACCTATAAGAAATAGGATTTTCGAAATTCAGTCTCAACAAATGTTGTCGAAAAAAGTGTGTAATAAAAAAAAACAATATATATTTTTCTCTCAATACAAAACGAAACAGGAAAAAATTGACAAAAACTTAATATCTGAGTATAAATGTTTATTCAATCTTCGACAACAATGAAATTTACGGAAATTACGAGTATTATACAACCAATAACTCTTTGAAATGCAAATTTATACTCGCTTACCCGTCATATAAGTCCTTTGCACATTTTTAAGAGCCCCGCGAGAAGCTTTTAACATTCAAAATGACTGCAGTAACAGCCTACTGCCTCCCCAATGTCGAATTTGTACTGTATAAATTAAATCTTAACTGTTTATAACAAGGCAGTTTGAAATTTCAATTAAGACAATATAAGACATTGATTAATGAATAAATAAAGCTCAGCAGTGCTTGAAGAAATAAACTTTAGTAGTTTGAGCATTGATATAAAGTATAGTTGAGACACTAAATTTATGTTCCATTGAAACGATGGGATCTTATTTATTCGCAATGTAAAGGTTGTAACATCCGTGATTTTTGTGGCACTTACGCGTTTCAGTAACGCTAGCAAGCGACTGAGCAAAGTGTAGAGTGACAACCATACTATACCAAATTAATTAAAAACAAAATGGTTAAATTAGATTCTAATGGAGGTAGAATTACCATTGACGGACTTACACAAAAAAAAATGATAACGAATCAACTGTCATGGCGATCTTACAAAGATCCACTTGAACGGAGCATGGCGGTTATGGGCGATTTGTCTTTTATATACTTTATACATTAAATGGATTTGAGAAGGGTCGGTTCAATTTTTAAGTCAAGCAGAACGAAAGTTATTAAAGCTATTAGTTCTGCTTTTATAGCAGTTTTACCAAACTCATTAAACTTAAGTTAAAGTAGTAGTTTTACTTTTAAATCGTTTCTTTTCTGCCATCAGAGGGGCCTGATGACCAGATAGGTTCGTTCTTAAGCCTATTTGAGACACCAGACTCTCACAAACTAACTAAGCAGCTATTATTGATCTTGTCCTGCAAACATTAAAGTTAATTTAAGCAAAATTGTGAGGAGTTAATAAATTATTTTATTATTTTATCACAAGTTTTACGGGCACTACAATGCTAGAGTCATTTAAAGAATAATTCATTTATAAAATTAGTCTCTATTTATTTCTATATTAGGACAGGCAGTGATAAAACAAGATAGCTTGAATATACTTAAATTACAAAATAAAATAATTAATGCAGCCATAGTATGCTTATGAAATTAACATTATAATTAAGAGATAAGTACCTACTTAGCTCATTCTATACAGGATGGCCCAAGCCTGATAGACACAAAAAAAAAACTCATCAGATTACAAGATAAATTGTTTTTATAACTAAAGTTTTGAGATGTGTCTACCATGATGGATAGCAATTTATTTTTTAATCTTTTTATTATTATTTTCGATTTTTTGTCATGCATGACGCTTATCAGATAAAACTTCTGTCTTATATAGAAAACACTCCGAAACTTCTTATTTCTGTTAAAATTGATTTTATTGTTATTTATATCATAATAAAACCTTTTTAATAATTTTAATACATATTTTTTATCGATCTCTTTCCGTTTGCAAAAACTCAAACGCAAAACGTGTCTACGCGTCATTGTCAATCTTTGACGCTATTTTAACGGTCATTAGATGTGTATCGTGCGTACCAATTATGACGTCGTCGTGATTTAAATGCTTTGTTGTTGAAGGAAATAATAATTAAAATATTATTTACTTAGACGAATGAAGTGTTACCGTAAGCACTCATATTACGGCGGTATTCGAAATCAACGCCTATCACGGAGGTATTATATTTCATGTTTTATTCTTGTTCAGTTATCCAAACAAGAATCATCATCCTCATTATCAGCAGCCTACGTCCCATTGCTGGGCACTGGCCTTCCTACATGGGAGAAACACATGGAGAGTTGGGGCCTCAATACCTACTACACTGGCCCATTGCGGATTGGTAGGTTTAAGCGGTTGCAGGATCAACCAGGACCAATGGTTAATGTGACTTCCAAATCACGGAGGAGTTCGAGATTACAAATTTTGAATGACCCATCCCGGATCGACCATGGCGAAAGTTGCTTTGTTTTCGTTATCAAAACTGAAATAACGCACGAGTCACGGCTGTATATAAATAATTATTTTTATTATAATTTATTGTAAGAGGAGAGCAGGATCAGGTGTGTCCGGGCGCGCGGTGATAGAGCAGCGACACAGTGACTCGGTGCGGGACGGCCGTGTGTGCGAAGATCGTGTGTGTGGACTAATAATTTTGTGAATCTGGTAACCAGTAAATATATTATGTGACATTATGTGTTTGCATTGGATTCTCACCTGATATTTTACCACCACTAATATTATTATGTGTATTTATACACGCTAATATCCATGACACAAGCTCGTAATTCTGTTTATTTGGTCTAGGCAATTGATGTGAGTGTAAGAATGTAATAATATTACAAATAATTATATTATAATTATAATAATTATATCACATAATAAGAGGAAAGAAGGGACCCTTGTTTTGCTATCCCGTACGGGAAAGTCAAAGGTCAAAGGCAGTCAGTCACATCAGGGTGAATTATTTCTTCAGCTATTAAACTGAAATAAATCAGAAATAGATTTTTTCACTCGTTAATGCGAATCGAAAAGCGCTGATTATGAAATGCAGGTGTTTTCTCCTTGTTACTTTTGTAAGTAATGAGTTGTGAATTTGGACCATAATGGAATTTTAATTTAAATCAAAAATAGTTCAGTGTTCCGCGGCCAAAGAGGAGAAAATTACTGGCCGCTACAAATTTAAAAAAAAAATGGTTTGATGCTATATACTGTCTACGGATTATTAATATTAAGTTTTCTACTTTACATTACATGTTTCTAATTACTTATTACCTACTTTATTTCACATTATAATAGTTACCATTAATATATTTAATAGATCTCCTATTTCTTTGGTCATAGATGAGATGAAAAACAGACTTTATAACTAAAAGTAATAATAAAATGCAAAGTCAACACTGCGGCGGATTTAATATAACTGCTTTTCATTGTCTTTTTTATATCGAGGATAAGGGGATCCCACTCTTTGGGATCTTTCAAATAACTTGTCATTGTGAAGGATGAGGAAAAAAATTACCATAACTCTATGGAAAATATATGACAGTGTAAGCTGTCTTTAGAATCTGGAGGACTCTGCCGCAAATTCATCTGGTTAAGGGCTCAAGTACCCACTCTTTTGAGGAGTACCTTTATTAAAATGATGTGAATGTGCCCATAACAGATTTCTTCATAATAAAGTATAATATCACTGGTGGTGGGAGGAGCTCGATGGCGCAGTAGTTTGAGCGCTCTGGTTTCGATCACGAAAACAAAGCAACTTTCGCCACGGTCGGTCCCTGGATGGGTCAATCAAATTTATAATCTTGAGCTCTTCCGTGCTTCGGAAGGCACGTTAAGCCGTTGGTCCCGGTTGTTACTGCAACCGCCTTAACCCACCAACCCACATTGGGCCGGCGTGGTGGTGTTATGGCCCAAACCCCAAACTTCTCATGTGTTTCTCCCATGCAGGAAAGCCTGTGTCCAGCAGTGGGACGTATATAGGCTGGTGATGATGGTGATCACTGGTGACTAGATCATTTTATTTTGAAGTTACTGTGCCATTCTCACATCTGTCGCAAAACCCATGAGCAGTGCAGTAGAAGGTTCTCGAATGGGGACCACGCTTCGGCAAACATCGTGTAGGTAGGGCGTCCCTCCGCCTGGTAAAATATGATAAAGATGGTGGTGCTGGTCACTGGATGAGGAAAGCGGGAGACCGTATATTGTGGCGCAGCTTTTACACCTGCAGCCTGTGGATTAGTTTAACTCAAAGAGCTATATTTAGGATGCCGCTGGGGCTGCCGCGATTCTGTAATGCGTTGAAGATGTTTACAGAAGCGCGAGTAGATGTCTATGCTTCAATTGTTCATAAGAAAGTAGCATAATTTGTGAGCCGTGTGGGCGGCAGAACGAAGAGCTTCCTGCAAGGTATAGCCCAGAAGGTGGACGGTCTGATGTTCGACCGTGCCGTCAAACGACTATTATTTATAAATAAACGCTGACTTGTTTTTTTTATTTATTTTATTTTCTTTGATTGACGTAATTTACGGTTTTTATTTTTTATTGTATGACTTATGTATTTAAGTTTTCTGGTTCCTTTGCAATTTTATTCGAATATAATTAATACTTAGGCATAAGTGAATTGTTACTAACTCTATGTACTTAAATCAGAATGTAATTTATCTCAATACAAAAACTCATCTAAATCAGTTCAGCGAGTCGGAAGTGAAGATCTGACGGACAGAGGGACAGAAGGGCAGAGATACTTTCGCATTTATTATATTAAGTATAGATAATAATGTAGACTCCCGTTTATAAAAAGAAAGTCGAAAGATTCTAAAATATGTTTATAAAAACCTTATTGCTCCAATAACAAATAAATAAAGAAAACGATGAAAAAATTATAAGCTATAAAAAGTTAAAGAAAGAAAGCGGTGAAGAAATTAGTAGGTTATACCTAGTGCTCCGGTGGCGTAGTGGTAATGGCGTCTGGCCGGACATCAGGAGACGCGAGTTTGATTCTCGCCTGGAGCATACAATTTTTAAATCGTTTTTTTCTTTAATTATAACTCTTACAATAATGTAGGCATTTAAACGCATCAAAAACATTTAAATGTGAACCTTATTGCTACTGCAGTAGAGTACTTAAACAAATATATTGAGGCTTTAACTGCATACATGTTTTTGGACGTTTCTGTTAGTGTGTATTAGTACATACTAATTTCTTCGCAATTCACTACTTTGATCATGTGTGTCAGTCATTTTAGCGCAACCCCAAGGGAAATGGCAAATGCAAATATGTATATCTACAACAGTTGCCTAGCTGTAATATGGTATTAATTAGTCTGCTGTACATCATGTTATTTTTAAGCAAATAGTGTTTATGTAAATGATCATTTGATAATTATTTTGATTACTGCGAATATGTTTGCGTCATTGGAATACGTGAGATTGTGTTATTATTTGGGTGAGGTGTTATACTTACACCTCTGCTTATTTTATATTGCGCCTAATTCTGTAGACACACTGTAAATTCAATTTTAAGTACAGTATATCTCTTTTTTAAACAATTAGATGACGAACAAGCTGACGGTCCACCTGATGGTAAGCGGTTACTGCCGCCTATAGACACCTGAAATAACAAGGGGAAAACACTTGATATTGCAGGTGCGTTGTCAACCTGAGGCCTAAGATGAAATGCCTTGCATGCCCAGTAATTACACTGGCTACCTTTCCTCTCAATCCTAAACACAGCGAATTGTTTCACGGGTGAAATAAGAAAGGCGGTGATACCTACCCAGACGACCCTAAATACGGGCCTACCACCTAGTATATCTCTTTCTCACTATATGTTATAGGAAAAAGATATCAAGAATTTGCTTAGAGCTGTCAACTAAATTTAGATTTATTTTAAAGAAACCATACCAGGTCGGCGTAGTCGATTTTGTGGTCCTGGATTAGTTGTTGATATTTTTTTTCTTACTTTGAAAACCGAAAAACAGTTAATAATGGATTGATTAAGGACATTACGTTCTCAACATTTTTCTGTCTGCTAACAGAGCCGTGTCTACAAGACTTCTTTTGTGGCGCGGATTCTAAAATCAAAACTCCTTTGTAGATAATAACTTTTTTAATGACAAAGAATAAAAATACAGAAGTTTATATGCTTAGAACGTAGTGTGGTGGTACAATTTGTTACCTTAAAATTAACACATTCGTAAATTTTTGTGAGTCTCTCTAAATTGTATTCGCCTGTTGCAATCGTTGTTTTTTTCATGAATTTTTAATGAGCATAATGAGCGGACGTTTTCTCGTGAATTTCTTAGAAAAACAGTTATTTAATTCGTTACTCAATTATAAACAATTTCGTCTTCAATTTCGAATTATACCGTTACCTACAGCGACTACTTTCGATTTCTAGAAAAAGACCAAAACAGTCAAAGCCAGTGCTGTAGCCGGTGTGAAAAAAAGAAAAAAAGAGATGGCGTACTTTTGGCGGGCTTTCTAGGGCACGTTTGAAGTTATTGCTCTTTGCTTTCACTCTTTATGGATACTATCACTGTCCCGTTCTGGCAAAGTATTATTGAATCGTAAAGCGATTTCATTGCTACATAATTATATTGACAGAATGTAATCAAAACGCTATTAGCGATGTGTTGGCGACAATTGCATAACTTGTTTCGCTTGACTTATTCATATTCGTTTCAGCGGTTTCTTTCTTTAAGTGCTTTCATTGAGTAAGATAGAAATAAATGCCTTTCTTTTCCTTTACGTTTCGGACTTCCACTAAAAGTATAATTACTACGAATAGCGAGTAAGGTATAATTACTTTGCAGAAAGGTGTTACCGGTCTGAGTATATTTTGATTCACAGAGTGAAAATGAAGATAGGCACAGGAAAACTGTTAGAAGGTTCTCATGTCGTATTCTTTACTCAAATTTACACAAAATAGCGGCTAAAGACACTGCTCTGTTGCATTGTATAAGGTCACTAGAGCTCCTATGACCAGACTAGACTAGAGGCTAGCCATGGGTTTGAATCCCAGCAGGTGTTTTTATGATAAGTACAAACATTTGGTTTTGTTCCTCCGTCATGGATGTTTGAAGCTGTTGTTGTTGAATGTTGAGTATTGTAACGTTACGGTGTGATTGAGAGGAAAATAAGACACCGAATAGCTTAACTAGGTATTTTTTTATTAAAGAAGTGAATAAAGTCACACTGAATCAATATAAAAATACACTATAAAAACTTAACACTTAAAAACACTGAAAAACAAAAAAGGCTTATGGCAAGGTTCTTACAATAAGTGCCTTCATTATAAATTTAATTGCTTTCTTTTTAGTCTGCCTAAGGACCTATTAAGTCTGTTAAACTAACAGTGACTCAGATTATAATATCAAATCGTCCAAGCTAAATGGTGGGCAACGAGACACTGGTAAAGTTTATAAGAGACACATGTCTTCTCACGGTCGGTAATAGAATGAAGTCGATGACAAAGAGAATGTAATCACTACGCTTAGTCGATAAGAGCCCGAATGAATCGGCAAAATTCATTTAAGAATTGCCAGTTTTAGAAACAGAAGAGAGATGCTATAACATGGCAATCTCCCATTGCCGCAGTTGCAGGAGGACTTGTCTCTGTGCTGTCAACTTTTCGCTTTCTCATAATTTTTGCAGGGAAGGCAATGAGTGAGGAGTGCCTTAGGCACTACGAGCGTCTACAGGCTGCGGCAGCTGCTTACTGTCTCCACCTTAACATCACGTACAAAGAAATTTAGTAGATCGTTTCTTTGTCGTACTTCCAGAACTTAGAATTCTTTGCCAGCACACGTGTTTCCTCCTTCCTACAACATGGGTTCCTTCAAAAGAGGCGTGAAAAAGCATATTGCGGGCCGGCAAGGTGGAGGCGGCTAGAGCAGTGTCTAAACTGCACTAGCTGTTTTCAGATATGGACTCTTCTTACCGCTTCACATCAGGTGGTGTTGAGTCATTTGTCGTGCTATGTATAAAAAAAATCTCATCATCATATCATCATATCAGCCGAGAGACGCCCACTGCTGGGCATAGGCCTCCCCCAAGGATCTCCAAACCGATCGGTCCTGCGCTGCCCTCATCCAACGGCTTCCCGCGAACCTTACCAGATCATCGGTCCACCTTGTGGGGGGCCTACCAACGCTGCGTCTCCCGGTGCGCGGCCGCCATTCGAGGACCTTTCCGCCCCAACGGCCGTCAGTCCTCCTCGCAATGTGACCTGCCCACTGCCACTTTAGACTCGCAATTCTTTGGGCTATGTCAGAGACCTTAGTTCTCCTGCGGATCTCATCATTTCTGATTCGATCACGCAGAGAAACACCAAGCATAGCCCTCTCCATTGCTCTTTGGGTGACTTTGAGCCTTTGTATAAGGCCCATTGTAAGCGGCCACGTCTCGGTTCCGTACGTCATCACTGGCAACACACACGAATTAAAGACTTTCGTCTTGAGACACTGCGGTAGTTGTGCCGAGAATATGCTGCGTAGCTTCCCGAACGCTGCCCAGCCGAGTTGGATCCGTCGATTGACCTCTTTCTGGAAGTTGGACCTACCAAGTTGGACTATTTGTCCCAGGTAAATGTATTTGTCAACAACTTCCAGTGTAGAGCTTCCAACCTTCACAGGAGTGGGTACGACATGAGAATTCGACATAATCTTCGTCTTATCCATGTTTATTTTAAGACCCACTTGTTGGGAGACTCTACAGAGGTCGTCGAGCATTGTGCCCAAGTCTTCCAGGTTTTTAGCCATGACTACGATATCATCAGCAAAACGAAGGTGAGTCATGTACTCGCCGTTTATGTTGATGCCAAGTCCTCTCCAGTCCAAAAGCTTAAAAACATCCTCCAACGCGGCAGTAAACAGTTTCGGAGATATAACATCGCCCTGTCTCACACCCCGCTGAAGTGGTATTGGTTTCGAGTCTTGGTCCTGGAGGCGGACTGACATAGTGGCGTTTTCGTACAGTGACTGCAGCACTTGGATGTACCGATAGTCTATTTGGCATCTCTGGAGCGACTGAAGCACGGCCCAGGTCTCGACAGAATCGAAGGCTTTCTCATAGTCCACAAACGCTAAGCATAATGGCAGGTTGTACTCTTCGGTCTTCTGTATAACCTGCCGCAGCGTATGTATGTGGTCTATGGTACTAAAGCCTTTTCGGAAACCGGCTTGTTCGGGAGGCTGGAAGTCGTCAAACCTGCGTGCGAGACGATTCGTAACAACCCTCGAAAACAACTTGTAGACATGACTCAGGAGCGTGATGGGTCTGTAGTTCTTCAATAGAGTCTTGTCACCCTTTTTGAAGAAGAGTGCCACCACGCCCCTGTGCCATGCCTTTGGCGTTTTACCCTCGAGCATGATGGAGTTAAATAGCCTCTGAAGAGCTTTCAGGACCGGTCGTCCACCTGCTTTCAGAAGCTCGGCTGTAACTCCATCGTCGCCCGGCGCCTTGTCGTTCTTAAGTTGTTTGAGAGCTACACTAATCTCGTACAGGCTGACGTCCGGGATATCTTCCGTGTAATGTCGGGTTAATTAGGCTCTTGGATCGGTGGCCTTAGTGACAGGTGTGCGTGATGTCGCGTAAAGCTGTCCATAGAAGTTTTCAATCTCGGCCAAGAGCTCAGGTCGGGATGTAACGAATCTGCCATCCTCCGTTTTCAGCTTCGTCAGCAAACTCTGTCCTATCGACAGATCTCGGGCGAACACTTTGGAGCCTTTGTTCCGCTCGATTGCCTCTCTAATACATTCTGTATTAAAGTGGCGTATGTCGCGGGTCAATGACTTGGAGATCTGTTTGTTGAGTTGCCGACGAGCGTCTTCGGAAGACTGCAGTGCACGTCTTTCCTTCATGAGCTTTAAAGTTGGCGCAGAGATTTTTTTACCTCTTTTGTTACGGCTGGGTTTGAAGAGCCCTGAACCCGCCGTAAGAACAGCTTCCACGAACCTGTCGTTGTACGTGTCCACATCTGTGCAGTCCTCCAGGCAATTGAAGCGATTTCGCAGTTCGAGCTGAAAGAGTTCGGGGTTTTGGATCTGGATAGCTGCAGGGCGGAGCGTAGACTTCATCAGTCGATACCTCTCGGATTTCACGTTGAGATTCAATGTGCCTCGTACCATTCGGTGATCACTCCCCGTGTTAAACGAATTGATCACTGAGACATCATTGAATATCCGAGTCTTAGTCGACATGATGAAGTCGATCTCATTCTTCGTTGCGCCATCCGGACTTTTCCAGGTCCATTTTCGATGCGGCCGTTTTTTGAAGAAGGAGTTCATCATAAAGAGTCCCTCCCTCTCCATATAGTCGGCCAGCATTTGACCTCTAAAGTTCCGGATTCCAGCTCCAAATTGCCCCACTTTCAACTCATCATCGCCACGTTTGCCTAGCCTTGCGTTGAAGTCTCCCATGACAACGGTGTAGTGAGTTTTGGAAGTATGTATTGCCCGAGAGATATTCTCATACATTACTTCTACTTCCTCGTCGGGGTGAGTCGAGGTCGGGGCGTATACCTGTATGACCTTCAACGAATACCGTTTGGTGATTCTGAGTATAAGGTACGCCACCCTATTCGACACACTTCCGATTTGTACAACGTTGTTCACGAGAGACTTGTGGACAATAAACCCAACACCACCTTGGGACAGATCTTCGCCCTCCCGGAAATAGAGCAGGTTGCCGGATTTCAAGACCATCGTGTCCTCGCCCTCTCGTCGGACTTCAGATAGTCCGACTATACTCCAGCGAATCCTGCTCAATTCTTCCTCTAGTTCCAGCAGCTTCTCCTCGGTCCGCAATGTCCGTGTGTTATAAGTTGCCAGGGCCAAGGTCGTCTGACGGGATATCTTCACCACCCGGGGATTCTTGGCACCCCTGGTACCGGCGCCTCGCCAACGTCCGTCACCGCCGGCGCGGCCTCCGGTACCGCCGGGCACTTGGGGCCTTGTGTCGTTCTGTGAGTTCATGTTTGGGGGGTTGTGGGCCGTCTCCCACCACGCTGGCTCAGTGCGGGTTGGTGGGGAGCGCCAGAGCCTCGTCTGTTGAACAGCAGGGTGCACCACGTGCAGGTGAGGTTGGCTTGGATCCCGTGAGGTGTTATCCGGGACCCCTTACACCCCCATAACAAAATAAATCTACGAGAGGAAAATCATAGTGTACTAGGTAGCTTATCGACTAGACTCAAGCACAAAAATAGTTTCAATAGTAATTAAAATAATATCAATTCAACTCACAAATTATATTTCAAACTACATGTGTGTGCTTCAACAGAAGTGCAAGTAAGTCACTTGTTTTCGCTCACAACAGGAGATGACAAAACTAAGCATTTTATGCAAGCATATCTCTGTTACAACCCGAGGGAATCTTGATACTATTATCAACATTATATAACAATAAAAACAGTTACTACTACTAATAGAAAGTTATGTAACTAACACACTAAATAAAATATAGATAATGTAACTAAGCGGGTGTAAAATATAAGATATATTTTTTATACAACAGGTACATGACAAGCAAGCTGACCGACCACCTAAGTAAGTGGCTACCGTAGCTCATACCTACCTGCAATAACAAGGACAAGAGAACTTGGTAACGCAGGTGCGTTGTGATACCGAGGCCTAAGATGCCCAGTAATTACACTGGCTACCTTTCCCTTTAATCGAAAATACAGCGACTGTTTTACGGCTGAAACAAGTAGGCGGTGGTACCTCCCCAGATGACTCTACATACGGGCCTGCCGCCAGTAAATAAATGATATTTAAAATTATAAAATATTTGTAATTAAAATTATAAGATGCATGAATATGGTATGATCTTATGATAATTTAAATATAAAAAAATCGACACGGCTGTGAAATATTCAGAAGCATCTGCAAAATAAAATGCTAAAGAATTAAAAATCATCCACTAAAAAGATTCCGTAATGATGAATAAAAAGCGCAAATCCATTTACGTCCCCAAAGTAAACCATTTTAGCTTTTAGCGAGTAAAATAGCTTAAAAGGGTGCGACCCGTTACCTTTCCTGCCTTAGGAGACGTTAGAAGTGTCTTTCAAATGGTGTTGGTTTATAATAGGGTGTGGTTTCAAGGCTCAATTCAAGTTTCCACAACGCTAATACATGTTACTGACCAATCTTTAATGTCACCTTTTCCCTAACACTCCTATTCTCGCAATACTGGTCAGAGGGTCTATACCTTTCGATAGCCGATATTTTTATAGCTAAGCGGAAAATGTATGGGATTTCACATAAGCCCTCGATCCAAATTTGAGCGCAAATCTCAAATCCCATACATTTTCCAATAAGCGATAGCGTCTAATCGTCGGTGGGCGTGCAAGATTGCGCAAGAGCAGTTTGTAAATACCGCGAATCAGCTTTTTCTTCATTTTAATCTTATCTTATTATCTTGGATATTTCTACACATTTCTTTGACTGAACTTGCTTGGGATTTTTAGTATAAGGGATGTAACGTGATACTATAACATTGCGATGTTATAGCACCTCGTTTCTCCTTCCATATTTCCTGGCAATATGAAATGCAACCAAATTTCAAAATTCTAAATCATACTTTGGCGTTTGATTCGGTTTTATCTTTTAAAATTCACTATTTTGCTGACCGTGAGAGGAGACGTACCTCCCTAACTTAGGAGTGTCTTGCTCTCGACGCCCTCCATATTCTTGGGCTCCATATTATTATCATAATTATTATCATGTAACATTCCGGATTGGAAATTTGATTGAAAATTTGTCTAAAATCAATCTCAAGACACTTTTGTAATCACCTTATTTTTATAAGCCTATTTTAGTGTTTCAGTGTTTAATTGTACAGTTTTATAATGTATTTCATATTATTCCCGAGTGCCTTATTTTCCTACCTCTTTTTACTACCTTTACTTTACAATTTTAATGTACAATAAGTGACGCATTCCGGTGCTTTTATTTTTCGGACCCTCCCAACCTTACCACCATACGTTAGAGGGAATCAGCGCTAAGAACCCGCTGGCGCAATATTTCAATTTTGCGACTTTTGTATACACGGCATAGCAAACAGCTCTTATATGCCCACTGACTAAATGGTATGTCGTCTAAGCCCTCAGCTTTGTATTTTGGTAGTACCCAGTATTTTAGATATTGTGAAAGTCCAGATTATTATCGCCGCAGGGTGGTGCCGTCAATACGACAGTAAATTAAACATAAGTTATATTAGTTCATATAAATGGTATGCCACTTTCAAAAACATCTTATTCGTTTGAGAATTTCATGACATTTATATGAAATAATGCAGCCAATTTTATTATTTCATAATGTCATTAAAATAAATATAATGTATACGAACTTCAATACTAGCTATTTCAAAATATTCAGAAACATTATAATATTTTACATTATTTTACACACTGATGATTATTTGAAAAGTGTCGATAAAATTCTAAGGATTCACCAAAATATTTATAAAGAAGCACTTGAAAAAGATTACGATCCGCATCCCGGTGCATCGGCACGCAGACTGGGTTGTGTGAGCCGGGCGATGGCCTCCTTCCGTGGCCGGTGCCCAAGGATATTAATCTGTCAAGCGACGTTATTCCTCCGGAGGGCTATGATATTTGGAAAATCATTTGTGTCTGGCATCCGATGATGGACGGGTTATAGTGGCGGCTGAAGACACCCGAAGGTCGCTCTCCTGCGTCAGTTTTCCAGCGGCGAATGACAGAAGTGGCGGCAGCTTACCTCTCATATCCCGCCTCTTTCTATCCCATCACTGCCTCGCAGTATACAAGGACTGCCGGTCACAACTTGTAACTCTGCAAGATCATCATCATCATCATCACCAGCCTATATATACGTCCCACTACGGGGCACAAGCCTTCCTACATGGGAGAAACACATGAGGAGTTTGGGCCATAACACCACCATGCTGCCTGGCCTAATGCGGGTTTTTTTATACCACTAAGGTGGCAGTCATGATTGCCCACCTGATGGTAAGCGTTTACCGTAGCCAATGGACGCTTGCAACACCAGTGGTATCACTTGCGCGTTACCGACCCTATAAAAACCTTTTCAAGCCCTAAAAAGGTAACCAAAGCTAAGAAAAAATAACCCAACCTAAGCTTTTGGTAGGTTAAAGTGGTTGTAGTAACAACCGGGACCAACGGCTTAACGTGCCTTTCGAAGCACGGAGGAGCTTTAGATTATAAATTTGTTTGACCCATCCCGGGACCGACCATGGCGAAAGGTGCTTTGTTTTCGTAATCGAAACTAGAACGCTCTAACCACTACGTAACCGAGCTCCTCCAGACTCTGCAAGATGGATTCTCAGACAACCTGAAAATAAAGGTTTTTGTCATTACTTACTTTGTTGGCATAAGTACGCACGAAAAGACTGACTAGATGAGTTTGCCGAAATCTTCTCGGTAGTTTAACTTTTGGATCCGGTGTGACGACAGACAGACAGACATTATGATATTGTTACTTAACACTATTTTTTTGTATTAGATATATATGAGTATGAGATATCTGAGGGTCCGAAAGTGCTTTTTGGAGACCTAATTAAATAAATATATTTTTATTTCATTCAAATAGTATTTTTATTACAATATTAAGAGTAATTTTTTTCTTGAATTTTTTATAAGCAAGCAAATACGAAATAATCTTCTTCTTTAGGTGCCCCTTCATTGCTGAAGGGAGGAGACCGGAGTGGACCCGGCTACTGCCACAGGGGGGGACTGGGGGCCCTTCCGCCCGCCGTGCCAGCACGCTGCAATCCCTGCGATGTACTTTGACGGGTTCTAGCCGCAATTTTGTCCAATTTGCTGCCAATACGGAGATTCCTTTTCAAAAATAACCCTTTTCAACCCACAATAATGGCCCGAAAAAAGAACAATAGAAATGGTTTGTCAGCGGCTTCCTTTTCCACGCTAGGAGTGGATTTTTGCAACATCAGGGGACTTCATAGTAACATCAACGCAGTCCACCAACATCTAAAGACTGCGCAGCCGACCCTACTTTTTCTTACGGAAACTCAAATATCCTGCCCGGCCGACTCATCATACCTACTCTACCCCAGGTACAAGCTCGAGCACAATTTTGTGCGTCGTGCCGGGGTGTGCATGTATGTCCGGGAGGATGTTTGCTGTCGCCGTCTTCACGGCCTTGAAGACAGGGACCTGTCGATTCTGTGGGTTCGTGTTGATCACGGCGGCCACACCCGCATCTACGCGTGCCTTTACAGGTCCCATAGTGGTGATTCGGACACGACTCGACTCTTTGAACACCTACAATCGACAACCGACAAAATTCTCGAGCAGTATCCTTCTGCAGAGTTAGTGATATTGGGAGACTTTAATGCCCACCATGTCGAGTGGCTCAGTTCTCGGTCCACTGACTATGCGGGAAGATCTGTTCACGAATACGCCCTGGCCTATGGATTCTCGCAACTGGTTCATTCTCCTACAAGAATACCAGATATCGAGAACCATACGAGCTCTTTACTGGACCTTCTGCTGACTACGCGTCCGGACGGATATACCATCTCAGTGGATGCGCCTTTAGGCTCATCGGACCACTGCCTCGTCCGGACCCAAGTGCGCAACGCGCGGCCCGATGCACCCCGGCCCGCTGGGTGGCGTCGCGTGTGGCATTATAAGTCAGCAGACTGGGATAGGTTGCGTGAATTTTACGCATCGTACCCGTGGAAGCAGCTCTGCTTCGCGTCAGATAATCCTGATACCTGTGCAGCAGCAGTCACTGAGACTATACTGGCGGGTATGGAATGCTACATTCCTAACACGCTAGTGGCCGCAGGGGTAAAGAGGCGGCCGTGGTTTAATCGGCCATGCAGGGAAGCTCGCATTAGCAAGCAAGCTGCGTTTCAGGCTTGGAACACGGCTCGAGTCAATCAGGATCCAAACATCTCTGACGTGAAGCGGAAGTTAAATGCTGCTTCGAGGTTTTGTAAAAGAGTGATTGCCAGAGCGAAATTCGATTTTGTCGGCAGAATTGGCGATCGGCTTGCAAGATACACTTCTGGGAGTCGTGCTTTCTGGTCACTCGCCAAAGCTGCCGAAGGAGACTTTTGAAGGTCGTCCTTGCCACCACTCCGTAAGCCTGACGGAAACTTGGCCCACAGCGCTAAAGAGAAAGCCGATTTACTGGGTGTTCTCTTTGCCTCGAACTCGACTTTGAATGACGGAGGTGCTGTACCACCTACCATACCCTGGTGCGGCAACTCTATGCCTGAGATCTCCATCACGCAACGGGAGGTACGGCGTGAGTTGTTATCTCTGGATATTCATAAGTCGAGCGGGCCAGACGGTATACCGGCAGTGGTACTGAAGCAGTGTGCTCCTGAGTTGTGTCCTATTCTGACGCGCCTTTTCGCGCTTTCGTACTCCACCAGGCAAGTTCCGTCTTCGTGGAAGACTGCCCATGTGCATCCCGTGCCCAAGAAGGGCGACAGATCAGATCCATCGAATTACAGGCCAATCGCTATAACCTCCCTTCTCTCAAAGGTGATGGAGCGCGTCATAAATACGCAACTTTTCAGGTACCTAGAAGATCACGACCTAATCAGCGACCGCCAATACGGCTTTAGACATAATCGCTCGACGGGTGATCTTCTACTGTACCTAACACACCGCTGGGCTCTTGCCATTGAGAGTCAAGGTGAGGCATTGGCTGTTAGCGAAGATGTAGCGAAGGCGTTCGATCGGGTCTGGCACAGGGGTCTTCTTTCGAAGTTATCAACTTACGGACTACCTGAGGGGCTCTGCAAATGGGTCGCTAGCTTTTTGTCCGGCAGATGCATTAGAGCCGTCGTTGATGGCAGTTGCTCGGATAGCATGGACATTAACGCTAGCGTCCCGCAAGGCTCGGTGCTGTCTCCAACGCTGTTCTTGCTGCATATCAATGATATGCTGTCTATTGACGGACTACATTGTTATGCGGATGACAGTACTGGTGACGCTTACTATACGAGTCGTGCTAATACCGCTCGGTCTACTGTGGAGGAAAGTCGCGGTCGACTTGTGTCTGAAATCGAGAGTTCTCTAGTCAGAGTCTCCGATTGGGGACGACTAAACTTAGTCCAATTTAACCCGACGAAGACACAAGTCTGCGCGTTTACCGCTAAAAAAACCCCATTCGCTGTGTCTCCACAATTTCTTGACACACCCCTTTCCATCTCTAAGAGTATTGGGATCCTTGGTGTCGATATCTCTAGTGACGTGCAGTTCCGCGGATATTTAGAAGATAAAGTCAAGCTGGCATCCAAGAAACTTGGTGTGCTCAATAAAGCGCGGCGGTACTACTCTTCGGGGCAAAGACTGTTACTGTATAAGTCTCAAGTCAGGCCCCATATGGAATACTGCTGTCACCTATGGGCGGGAGCACCTAGATACCAGCTTGGACCGTTTGACGCAGTTCAAAGACGCGCTATGAGAATTGTCGACGATCCCGAACTCACAAGCGGTATTGAACCCTTAAGCCTAAGGAGAGATTTTGCTTCCTTATGTGTGTTCTACCGGTTGTATAACGGAGTGTGTTCTGAGGAATTATTTGAGATGATGCCCACGGCCTCTTTCTACCATCGCACCGCTCGCCATCGGCAGGGAATTCATCCTCACACGTTGGAACTAAAATGGTGTCATACTGTGCAGTTTCAGAGAAACTTTCTCCCGCGTACGCTCAGGTTGTGGAATGACCGTGAAATGCAGAGGTTTTCTCGAACGAGTACAGCATGGGGTTCTTCAAAAAGGGTTTGAAAAAGTTTTTACAGGGTCGGCAACGCGCAAGTGATACCCCTGGTGTTGCAAGCGTCCATAGGCTACGGTAACCGCTTACCATCAGGTGGGCCGTATGCTTTAAAAAAAAAAAAAAAAAAAAGGTTGGCCACAAGCTTCGTTAGCCCTTGTTTATCCATCGCAAGACGAAACAGTTGCTTGACGGATATAATTCCTGTCCATTCTGAAATGTCCCTCAGCCAAGACTTTTCCTGCGCCGCTTCCGTAGACTTTGACCCTCATATATATATATTTTTTATACAACTAGATGACAAACAAGCTGACGGCCCACCTGATGGTAAGTTAGTTACCGCCGCCTATAGACACCTGCAATAACCAGGAAAAATAACTTGATATTGCAGGTGCATCGTCCTCCTGGGGCCTAAGATGAAATGCCGTCCATGCCCAGTAATTACACTGGGCATGGACATTAATTGAATCTGCACGCCTCTTAGCACGTGCCTGAATTACTTAATATTGCGAGGTATCTAATTTTGATGACCGGCTGGCCGAGTGGTCTGTGCCCCTTGCTCTGTATAGCAACTCGGCCAGGAGTCCCGTGTTCGAATCCCGGTGGAAGAAATGTTTGTATGATGAGTACGAGCATTTCACGAGTCATGGATGTTTATACGTTTATTAAATACATTTATAATATTTTTAAACATATTGTTATTATGATTTCTCCGTTATCTAGTATCCATAATAAAAGCTCTTAATGATGCTTGTTTTGGTTAGATAATAGGTGTGTTTGATTATTATTATCATTATTATTGCGCTTTTTTTATAGAATGCGTACATTTTCGGATCAACCATTTAGTAAACACTTAGTGTGACATTCCGTGGTTTGCATCGAGTTTTATTTGCCTTTTGGTTATTGCTAAGCATATTAACTTCTATGGACGTACTTGTTTAAATATTTTTGTGGTTTTTACTGAGAACAGTGCAATAAGCGATACACATTATAAAATATTATTATGATACGTAAATAATTTCGACAAATTCCGTTTTGTGGTTAGTAGGCTTTCGAATTTTAAGTCATTGAACGTTGGATATTAACATAAATAAACTAAAAGAAGAGGTGCTTTCTTAACATTTGTTTTGGCAGAACCGCGAGTCCCTGTAGTATTCTTAACATCATCTTACTTTTAAGCCAGTTCAGCATAAAACCGTCTTTTTGAACAAACTGAAAAGGTCGGTTATTGTATGATATTTTGAAGTACTGTTACCAGATCCTTTTATTTTTATGGGTTAAGCATAAGTAGCACCTTTGGCATTGTAGGTGTTACAAGCATAAATATTTTATTTATTTTTATTTTATTTTATTTTTAATAGGTACAGTTACAAGTTGACAACTAAAGCTTGTATAATTAACGCATACTTATAAATAACATTTACACAGTTACAACTCAATTACAACAGTACACGACATTACATCCAAAAAGCTTTTCGTTTAAGCAATTGTTGAAATTCAACAAATTAAGTACAGGAAAATAGCGTAAAACAGCTGTCAATCTACTACTAGTGTCTGCCCGCGGCTCCACGCGCGAGGTAGTTAGCTATCGCGCTAAAATGTACCTATGTCCTCTCTTGGAACGTAATCTATGTAAATGTCAAATTTTATCTAAATCAGTTCAGCGGTTTAGAAGAGAAAACGTAACAGACAGACTGAGTTACTTTTTCATTTATAATAAACTAGGTTTTGCCCGTGGGTCCGCCTGAATGGATATCAGTTATCGCTTTAAATTTCACTTTCGCATTTATTACTTTGGACTAGTGTCCGCCCTGCCATTCTTAACTATCGTATCACGAATTCGATGTGAAAAGTCATATGCCGTCTCGCTTTGGCGCACTCCGATAAAAAGGGACAAGCATAGAATTTCCGATATTAGAATCTTTTCCGACAGTTGAGAATAAAGGGGCAGTACTCTACCCATGTGGACGTCGACTATCGCTACAAAAAGTATTTAATGTCCTTCCCTGCGTCTCAACTTATCTCCATACCAAATTTCAAATAAATCGGTTCTACGGTTCAAACGTGGAAAGCTAACCGACCAACAGATGAATCAACAGAAAGACAGACAGAGTTTACGCATATATAATGACTACTCTTATTATGAATAGTAACTCAAGCCTTATTTAAAAAATACAAGTCGCTATTACTATTTCTGAGTATAACTTTCTTGTTGATGGGTACAGAATGTCTAGTGGAGTTAAGTCTGCCGATAATACTTCAATCCATTGGTATAAATACTGTGAAATTTCGATAAAAAAACTATTTCAATCTATCTGATTCCTACTCCGATGAATAATCATTAAACAAAACGTTATGTATCTTTCTTAAAACCCTTAAAAAACGACTCTTCAGAAACAACAAAAAATAGAGCAACGATTTTGATACTTAGAGATATTGCCCTTCGCTATGAAATTAACAACTTTCATACAACCTACCGCAGAAGCAGCTACAATTTAAACTACAAAACCGCTTAATGCTCTTGCGATAAGAAATATAATTGCGTAACGGTTTGTTGGTGTTGACGCCTCGGCTGTGCAAACACTCTCACTCGAACGGAAAGAGAAAAACATCCCATAACGCCAGCGGCTAAAAAAAGGTTCGATTTTAGTTATTTCACTATCTGCGTTACGGATGTAAACGCTGCCATAAATAATTACTAGAAACGACTACGAAATTTGCTTGAATATCTTATATATAAAATTCTCGACTCACAGTTTTAGTTACCATACTCCTCCGAAACGGCTTGACAGATTTTCATGAAATTTTATATGTATATTCAGTTTTATATTTTTATATTATTTTATATTTTTTGGTCAAATTTTTTTTGGAAAAACAACGTTTGCGGGGTCAGCTACTAATTTAATAAACCTTTAATAAGGCGCGCGGGGTGTCCGCGACCCCAAGTCACCTTCAGTTTGAGTTATTTTTAGTTAATAACGCTAGCAAGCTGAAATTTCTGCTAGCTTCCTAGCTCGTTAGCCCGTCAAACCTCAGTATGGCCTGCAAATCGGAAATGGGTATAGTGGTTGGGGTCGCTGCGACCCCACAAAATTATGATTCTTATCATTTATTATTTTTATTTTATGCATTTTACAAGAGTAAATACTATTTAATCTTATGTGTATACAGATGAATTCTCACTAAATAAAAAATGAGTTGCCTACGAATTTTGATATGGATATTGTATTTTGTTGTTTGTCCATACCCATATATAAAACATATTTTTAAACATTGAAATTCATTCTGCTATGACTTAAATCGTTAGAAAAAATCTAGATTACACTAGAAAAGTACAAAGTAGTGTTAATTTAGCAGCCGTTTTAAGGTTAAGTTACTTTCAAAGTCGGACACTTCATAATCCGTGTGATAAATACCACTTTGCCCTACCACTTTTAGGACAATATGGGATGCGGCTTAGTTAAGCAATTAGGCTCTTAACACAGTCCATTAAAACTGAAACAAAATAAAACCAAGATCCTTAATCCCTATTTCCACTTGGGTCCCGTGTATATCTATGGATACTCTCTTCTCCTCTTCAATGGTGGATTGATGGGCGTATACTAAAAGCTTCATACTCTGAGATCCTTTCAAAGTTTTAAGTACCTATTGTCAAAGTCCAAAGTTTGTACTGCCTAACGTCAATTGAGCACTCCTTAAACTTTAACTTAAGCGGCACTTCGAGTAACGTCTCTCTTCGAACGTATAGAGGACAAGTTTTCCGTGAATTGACATACGGAGCCAGCCTTTAGATTCAAGTGGATGAAAAGTCTTTAGTTATTAGAATAAGGACGCCGTCCTAGAATACCTGAGATAATCTATGTACCAGTTTATTAACTATAGTCGGGCCGAATCCTAAATTCCCGTATGACAGTTCAACAATAGATCGCTACAACTTTGTCACTGCGTCATCATTTCAAATCCAAATTCATTTACAGTTTATCTCCGGAATCAATAACAAGCGAAAGAAATAGATTATCGTAAACATAGAACAAAAAATTATATTCCAAGTGTTAAAATTGTTTCACATGCAAGAAAAAATTTTATTACGATTTCTGTAATACGCTCTTGCAAGGTTATGGCGTTCGGATATATTATATCCTTATTGCTAGTGATGTTACCTCAGATATCACATGGCTATGGCCAGCAAACATGGAAAATAATAGTAGGTCTATCTTATAATTTCTTTATGTTTTTTTTATACAGGGTGCTTGGTACATGGTTAATAAAAATAATTATTTTATTGTGATTTGTTTTTTTACCTATAAAAACTATTTAAACAAAAAGTACTGTATTACGTACCTAGTATCAAATAATTGCAGCGATACGTGTATAGGTTGTGCAAAGATATATCACTAGTATTGTCAATCTGACATAAAAAATATAATTTTCGTCGATTCGTCGTAATGGGAAAGCGACGTATCGAGAGTCACCGTAGTGAGAGTCGACGCAGAGGGAATAATTCGTCATACGGGAGTTTAGGATTCGGCCCGACTGTAATGATTATCTCTTAATGACACCTATAAAATAAATTTGCCCTGGATCGACATTGTGGAGCCTGCCTTTTAAAGAAAGTGGAAGGCCGGTGCTTAGACACAATGTCAGGTTTTTTTTTATACCAATAAGGTTACAATCAAGCATACGGCCCGCCTGATGGTAACCGATTACCGTAGCCTATGAAAGCTTGCAACACCAGGGGCATCACTTGCGCGTTGCCGACCCTTCAAAAATCTTTTCACGCCCCTTTTGAAGGACCCCATTCGTCACAGTTGTAGTTTTAGTCATTTAATCCCATATCAGCCCGCCGGCGCTCACACGCAAATAAAAGAAATAAATAAATAACAGAAACTATAAATTATGTGATTTATGTGGGTACAGCACAGATAGTTTTGCTGTTAACCGACTTTAGCATATTCTATAATATGATTTCATGTTTCAAGTCTCTTCCAGTAAACATTATTTATTGAACAAACGTAAACTATTGTTTTACTTTTATTTACAAGTAGTTTCAATGTCGTGATTTAGATCAGCGTTATTCTGCAACAAGTTGATCAAAAATTTTAAATAAATTATTGCCTTTAATTAAAATAACAATAGCAGATATTAAGAATATCTATCTATTGACTTAACTAAAAATCGATTTCATAATTGGAGGAGTCAGTCGAATATTAAGAGACGGATTATAGTTATATTTAATGTAACTTTTGTTACTTACTTGTATCCTTAAATAAATACAACCAAAAATATTTTACACTTTACTAAAAACCCCTTTGTTTAAAAAAAATGTCTAATAAAATTGACCATTGATTTTTGCTGCTTTATTTTTGCAAGACCCCATTGAAATAATTTATATTTAATTTTCATTGTTTTGTTTCTACGTTGGTTGCCAAGGAGGAAGCGTTGTCTTGTCTTGTGCCAACTTAGTGCCACATTTAAACAACAATTTGACTTTTAATAAGAAGACTAACGTGCTTAATTCAAATCGGGCTCCACTCAGCATGAACTAAAAAACTTAGTGGTCATATTATGCTTTTATTTTTTGCCCATTTATCTAATGATATTAAAGTAACTACTGTCTGTAAAGTGTTCAGTCATTCTCTTTTCTGGTTTACTTACTAAGCTGTATATACTCATATTTCAAAAAGCTAATAATTCATTCCATTTACAAAGTTTCCTTTGACCATGGACTCATTAGATAAATAGAATATTAATAAGGCATTAGTTACTCTATTATCGTATGCCATATTTAAATGAATTAATGCGAAACATCATTGCTTGCTAGCAATTTTACGATTATCAAGCACAACGATCACTATCTCCAGTTTAGTGTGCTCAACACAGTCGTTAGACAGTCGTAAAATAATAATCAACATAATATATTTACAGTATATGTTTACGACAGCATAATACGAAATGTAACCGTATCAAGATGCGTAACTAACGTAACGATGAGTAACGTTAATTTAACTAGTGCTATAGTTGTAGAAACACCCGACTTTTTTGTTCCACCAACGACGCAAAGCAATTGGCTGAGTTTTGGTTGTTATTTTTTTGAAAGCTATCACTATAAAAGCATTTTTAATACCATCTCTGTCTTATTGCTCTAGTGATAGCGAAACGAAAATGTACAGGGAGGCTGTATTTCTTTTGACACTTGTGTCTTTGGGATTAGGATCTTTTTTGGACGGTGATTTTGACATAGTTGATGGTGTGAGGCTTGTTAGTATTCCAGTGCCGGATAGTTTAGAGGATGGGGCTCGTGCTTTTGAGGGAAATACTATCCTGGGTAGGATGGCGAAGTTTCTTCAAGGACACGAGTTGATGGTGAAACTCCCGAAGCTGATCGAGAAGGATAAGATGGTGGAATTCTTCGGTGAATCGCTGAAAGTGGTAGACGACACGTACAAAGCAAAAGGTTAGTTTGTAGTTTATAATCGCGGTCTTAAAATGTTTACCACCTTAAGGTGTATGCCCAAATATGTGTCATAGGGTCAATAATATAATTTGATTAGACATAGGGCTCAGATTTTTCGACACACGAAAATTGGTTGCTTTACGAGTATGATGGTAATGAAGGATATATAAAACCTTTTTAGTTAACAAAGACAAAATATTATATGATAAAGAAACGAGTCAAAATATTTACGGACCATCAAAAACCAATCTAATCGATCTAATTTGTTTCGTATTTCAATCTCATTGTTTTTGGTAAATGTCATTGTAACAGATGCATTATTGGCTTTTTAGCGGGATTTGATGATGTCAATCAAGATTTTTATTACAATAATTACAAAATTGTGTCTAAACAAAAAATACATCATATATACAATAAGAATCCGTTACAAAAAGCATTAAATATAAATAGTCACAAAAGATACAAAGCACTAGTATAGTTTTATAAGCATTCACAACCACAGATTACAGAAATCGATCGTTACAAGTAAACACATCAATGACAGTTAATCGCCTAGCGAATGACAGGACGAGCAAAGTTATGATAACAAAAAATATCGATGTTTTATAGTTTTATATCCTTAAATATGAAGAATTGTCAAAGTCAACAATTTTTATTTGCAATTTTGTCGGCTGACTGCGAAATCGACGGGTTGTGCGCTTCTACAGCCATCTGACAGCATCCATTTTGTTTTATCGGGCCGGCAACCACGTTTTCTTCAGAAAACGCCCAATCGTTTAATTTTAATTTTACTTGACATTGGCAAAATTCGTAATAACGAGAAGCTATTAAATAAAGAACAAGAAATGTAAAATTGACAACTCCTTAGAATTTAAGTAAACGTTCATGCAAAGCTCTAAAAATCGAGAGAAGTTTGAGTGTTCGATCACAGATCTCACAGTACCTAGTAAAAAAATTGAAAATGAAACTTTATTATCTAATTTATTTCTACAACAGAATAAGAATTTATCAGGTGCAAAAGAAAAAGCAGTTTTAAAAGTCCTAACTTCAGTGTTCATTTTTGTAGAAGACGTTAGCAATATGATCATCATAAACGCAAATACAGATAGACTAGAAGAATTTCACAGGGATATCCCAAGTCCTGGGTGACTCAGTGGTCAGAACAGTCGCCCGGATTGCGAAAGGTCGCGGGTTCGATTCCTGCCTCAGGACGTGAAATTTTTCTAGTTTTATTACATTTTAATTACTAAGTAATTTTTCAAACATTTATAATAATGTTAAAATCAAAAATTAAGAATATTTGAAAGCACTGCCCCAACTTAACCGAATCGTCGGTATTTGTAAAAATACTCGTTTCGGATGTTGAAATAGAATATTTCGACATTGTAGGGTGGACGTTAGCTCATAAACGCAAATACAGATAGACTAGAAGAATTTCACAAGGATATCCCAAGTCCTGGGTGGCTCAGTGGTCAGAGCAGTCGCCCGGATTGCGAAAGGTCGCGGGTTCGATTCCTGCCTCAGGACGTGAATTTTTTCTAGTTTTATTACATTTTAATTACTAAGTAATTTTTCAAACATTTATAGACTAGAAGAATTTCACAGGGATATCCCAAGTCCTGGGTGGCTCAGTGGTCAGAGCAGTCGCCCGGATTGCGAAAGGTAGCGGGTTCGATTCCTGCCTCAGGACGTGAAATTTTTCTAGTTTTATTCTATTTTAATTACTAAGTAATTTTTCAAACATTTATAATAATGTTAAAAACAAAAATTAAGAATATTTGAAAGCACTGCCCCAACTTAACCGAATCGTCGGTATTTGTAAAAATACTCGTTTCGGATGTTGAAATAGAATATTTCGACATTGTAGGGTGGACGTTAGCTCATAAACGCAAATACAGATAGACTAGAAGAATTTCACAGGAATATCCCAAGTCCTGGATGGCTCAGTGGTCAGAGCAGTCGCCCGGATTGCGAAAGGTCGCGGGTTCGATTCCTGCCTCAGGACGTGAAATTTTTCTAGTTTTATTACATTTTAATTACTAAATATGATCATCATCAGCCTATATACGTCCTACTGCTGGGCACAGGCCTTCCTACATGCATGGGGGAAACAGATGAGGAGTTTGATAACACCATCACGCCGGCTGCCCGATGTGGTTTGGTGGGTTAAAGGAACAACTGGGACCAACGGCTTGACATGCCTTATTCCGAAGCACGGAGGAGCTCGAAGAATAAAAATTTTGGCTTACCCATCCCGGGATCGACCATGGCGAAAGTTGCTTTGTTTTCGTAATCGAAACCGAGAGCTCAAATCATCGAGCTCCTCAATTCTTCAATGTTGTTAGCTGACTTTAACCCTTAGCTACACTGGTGGGGTGCAAACGCATAATTCCCCCGGGTTCGAATCTTGGTAGAAGCAAATGTGTGTATGATGAGTACGAGTTAGGTATATTTGTATGTTTATTTAGTATTCTTCTAATATTTATATACATATTATTATAACATTTCTCCGTTGTATAATACCTATCCATAGCACAAGCTATTAATAATGCTTACTTTGGACTAGATAAAAGGCGTGAGTGTGTGAATATTATATTATTATTATTATTTCTATACTTGACGCTATTAAATGGCTCCATAATTTTAAACCATTTAAATTGCAATTATAGAAGTAATTAATGACGGCAAAGGCCATCTGTACTTTTCTAATCGTATTATAGTGAAAGAGTAGTACTTAATTAAATTGTATTATTAACCTAATAAAATAGTTTTTGTCGATGCAAAAAAAATCAGGACTAGTATGAACAATTGTAAGTTATTGCTCCTTAAATTTAAGTAAGGTGCATCCAGATATTTCTACTATCTATCTATTTAAATAAATGTATTTCATTAATTGTTCACTTAATGGGGTTATAATATATTAAAAACAAATACATAATGGAAATAAAAATTAAAATACACTTAGGCCTATAAATAAACTAAAATTAACCGAACTTATAAATAAAAAACACCACCTAAATCTACCTAAATCTTTAAATAAATTGTGTATCATTAGAAGGTAAGAAGTTTAAATTCTTAGCTGTTTGTTTCTTTATAAGAATTAGCATATGTCTTGCGAGTATGTCAAAGAAGGAAAAAAGCAATAAAGAAAATATTATCTGCATAATTATAGTCATCTATACACAGAACTGAAAATTTTCGGGTGTCTACAAAATCTACATACTTAGAATAAAACATATTAAATGGAGTCGACACTTCAACTTTTTCAATGTAATAAAATTTTGATGAATACGTACGCATTCATAACCTTTTATGGCATCATAATCTTTAAAACGTTATTTCTTTGTGACACAGTTCAATTAACTTTTACGAGCTATATTTTATCTAAATCTAACTGACCTTCAAGTCTATATTAAGAATTTTTTATAGTAATTGTCTGTAAATCTAACTTGTTTTATTTATTCTGTGCTATAGTTGATATTTTTGATATATTATGTGTGTACATAATATTCAAACCGTTCCATTTGGAAATTGATGGGGGAGGCCTTTGTTCAGCAGTGGACATCATAGGCTGATGTGATGATGATGATGTATGTACTTACATGCTGATTTTGACCTTGATATTACGGGTACTAACTTTTTACTTCATAGGAATTTTTCAACAAAGTTTTTGGCGCCATTTAGTGGCTGTTATATTACAATGAATAGAAAATTGTGTTAGCGCGAATACGAGCACTATAATATAAAGCAATACTCATTATACATATTATAATTGTAAATGTAAACTTGCTGCAAAAGATGTTAAGATTTCTTACGTGATCCAACTTATCGAAGTAGCATTGTATATGAGTGATATTAGTGAGCGGAACCTTTGCCACAGATTTTTTTTTCATAAAAGAGGGCTCCAACACCTGTATACTGATTGAACTTTCTTAAAGGAAATAAACTTTTATTATTAATAATAAGGAGACTGTTATCATAAATATAATATTTGAGTTTAGTCTAGACTCTTTACTGTCTCCTCTCCTATCTTTGCAATATTGAAATAGAAAATCTTTATTTTTTTAAAGATGAATGCTATATGGTGTGTTTGTTACAAAAAGTCACAAATAAAATTTAATAGGTTTGTTGTGTTCCTTGTTATGAGTTACCTCTGAAAGTTTGACACGTTTCAGACCAATTTTATTTTCCGACTCGGCTCGCGACAACCCTGAAAAATTTGTCATATCTAGGGTTGCCAACTTTTTTTTCGGCATGAAGGGACAAATGATCATAAATCATAAAAAATACGGGGTTTCCATTTTTTAAGCGGGACAAATAAAACTCAATAACGTTTTAAGTCAGAAATAGTTTTATGTAGACTTAAAACTATACTTATAGTTTTACAAGTAAGTTTTAAGTTACAGAAGTTTTAAGTTTTAAGTGTTAAGTTTGCAGATAACATATATTTTTTTGACATAATTATAAAAACAAACACAGTCAAAATCAAAGTTAAACTTGGTAATCAGTTCGGCTTAAATTAAATTAGGCGTTCTTTTATTGCGGACGTCAGTCCATTTTAGGCTCATTTGCGAAAATACTCGTTCGATAAAACAATTTGAGCTAGGAATACTGAAAATAAAAGAAATCATCATGTAAACGTTGCTTATTTCGGTTTTGCATGCACTTCGTTTGTCTCGTCTAATTCCTAGCCTGCGTCGCAGCCAGAGCGCGCGTGTTGTGCGCGCGGCCGTCCGTAGTCTGTAGATTATCATAAAAAATTTAAGTGAAGCACCGACTCCAAAAACTATGTTTCTAGGGGATGAGTACCTACTTAAATTTAATTATTGTAACCTTTTCAGTTTTTTAAAGTGGGTTTTAATTGTTGCTTAAATTTTTATTTCACAATTTTTGTGATAACTTTCTATGGTCGAAGCTAGATGGGTGACCGTCAACTTATATTGTTTCCAATTATCGTATCTTTTCACTAAAAAGTCATAGGAAAGCAAAAATCCGCCAAGTTCGCATACGTAGACGACGTACATAGACGACTTAATGATTTCAGTTTTTTTTATTTAAAAACCAAACTACCCAACTGATTTTGCAAAATATTTTATGGGACCAAATGGCAACTTTGCCGCATTGAACAAAAAAATAATGTAAATCGGATCAGTATTCTCGGCGTAATCGGTGTACGTAAGAAGAAAAAAAATATACCGGCCGAATTGAGAACCTCCTCGTTTTTGAAGTCTGTTAAAAATAAGGGACATGGGCTGTCCCGGCGGGACATAGTTTATACAAGAAATACGGGACGGTTGGCAAGCCTAGTCCTATCGCGTATCGTACACACACACACGACACACAACATACTAAGATACCTCCCGCAACCCTAGAATTCTGTACCTTTTTTTACTTTTACTTTTTCTATTATAATTAAAGTATATAATGTTTGTTTGGTCTTAAACAATTGTTTGTCATTCAAACCTGATTAAACTTCAAAAATATTAAATAATTTTCAGGTTTCATCAGATTTTACTTTATATACAAAATTATAAATATTCTTGTTTCATTTAATTTTTTTTTCATAGTGACCGGTCGAGGCAAAGGCGGCGGAGGGGGAGGTGGAGCAGCTCTTCTTGGGTTGATGTTCGCCAAGGCACTTGGTGCAGCTGGTATTGGTGCGTTGGGTCTTCTGACTTTAAAGGTAAGGTTTAATTTAATATCTTGCATAAAGGAATTTCATCCAAGAAAAAAAATATTCAAAATTTTTTGCAGAATTCTATTTCGTGTATAACTGTAAGCACAAGAAATCGTGATTAGGAAGGGTATTTGTTAAAAAGTACCTTTTATTTTTTGGATTTATTGCGCCTTTATTGTGCCTCTCTATTTCCATGTTCTATTTATGACGGTTATGCCACGATGTAATAATGGGTAGGTATGTATGGTATCTTACAAGTATGATTTCATTGAATATATTTTATACTACATTATTATAATTATGTCGTTGTTTCAAAGTAGATACGGTATTTCAATAATTACTAATAAATTTGAGGCTTCTTATTATTGTGAATTCTTGTTTCCTTTTGTAAGTAATTATTTGAGTGGCATATCTTCTAACAATTAAAAATAGCTTTATTAAATTTCATTGGAATTAATCAAGAAACTTAAAAGAAATAATAATATTATTATGTTGAAATATTTTGCAATTGTATTCATACGCAATTTCAACAGATAATTTTGTACTCCGATATATACTTGCTTTTATCTATTAATACTATGTCTGAGAGACGAAACAATGTAGTTATTGTAATATTATACATACATAATCATATGTAAGACTGCTTTTGTGTTTGCTTATCTGAGTTATTGTTATATAAATTCAAAGTGTATCAAAGCTGTACTTGGTATTATTCTATTTAGTAACTGCTACTCCGTACTCCGTATTTATACGATATCATGATTCATAGATGGATGATGGTTAGTATAATATAATGCAGCACTGTCGTATCAGTAACTAAGCAGAGAGATAGAGTTACCACTCGAATTTACTGGACCCATGCGCCCGAATAGTGAAGCCAGTCAGTCACTAGCAGAAGATCATAATCAAATTATTTACATTATTGTCTAGGAAACCTTTTATTTAAAGTAGGTGAACGAGGAGCTTGGTGGCGTATTGGTTTGAGCGCCCTGGTCTCGATACGGAAAACAAAGCAATGTTCGCCATGGTCGATCCTGGGATGGGTCAATCAAAGATTGTTATCTCGAGCTCCTCCGTGCTTCGGAAGGCACGTTAAGCCGTTGGTCCCGGTTGTTACTGCAACCGCTTCTACCCACCAACCCGCATTGGGCCAGCGTGGTGGTGTTATAGCCCAAACTCCTCATGTGTTTCTCCCATGTAGGAAGGCCTGTGCCCAGCAGTGGGACGTATATAGGCTGGTGATGAACGTAAATTCTATGTCATCTACATAAGGCTTCATCTTGATTATGACAGGGTTATGATCAATATTTATTTTTTTAACACTTTATTGTACAACACAAATCACACAAATAAAGAAACGGAGAGAAATAATAAGATACATATAATATTATGTAAGCAATGCTTGCAACTATGCAAGCATTGCTTAGCTTTTTTAAAATAAATAAATTCTTTTCATTTCACTAGAAATGAAAAGAATTTATTTATTTTCAGGAAAGATGGTACAGAATATATCTTACAAAATTTAATAATTGACATGTTTCGCTAAATGTTCAACATGCAAAATTAAATGTGGTTAGTAAATATACTAATTTGAGTATTCATGTATTTTTTTACCACTTTCACCATTTGTGATTTTACTTTTAAATTATTTTTGTCAAGCCATTCTATTGTTGAGTCAACTGTTGAGTTTAATGTTTTGATAGGCGGCCAACCGTTAATGCTATAAGAGTCCATATTATTGGCTACGGTAACCACATCGTCAGGCGGAACGCATACTTTTCAGAGAGGTATAGTAAGTAGTGTTTCCTACTCGAAATTTGAACGACTGGGGTAGGACCTCTTTCTGAAGATCGCAGCTAAATAACAATACTTTGTAGTGGCATGTTCCTGCTTTGAGTAGGTCGCCAGAGCTTATTAAGAAACCGTTACGTTGAATCTGGCGGACCATATTTGCTTTCCACCCTTGTAGGGTATAAATTAGATAGATAGCTTTTTTTCAAACATACTTTCATACACGAAAAAAGGAATATGAAAAAATATAAAAAAAGGAGACTTAGGTGTTAAAAATAATTAGGTTTATGTATAAGCTGCGGTTCAAAACAGGGCACAACTCAGTTCAAGAGCCCCAGAAAAGACAACACTGATTTTCAGTCACAACCTAGTTTTATTCTTCGCAAAGTAATCTCGGTGCAAATGAGTATTTACGTATCAGAAAAACGCTCCTCATCCGTGTAATCAAAAATAATTGTGATTAAACACTTATTTGCTCACCTAGGAAAGTAAAATTTCTAATAAACTATATCTTTAATAAACTATATAAACTAATCTAGTTCGCTTTCTTCAGCTTTAAAAATTGTCATGCCTTTTAAGTATTTAAGCCTTAGAAACAGACTTTCACAGTCGACTGGGTCGAAAGTGGTTTCATGAGCAAACAAGTCATATTGATGCTGTTAAATTGGTGGAAAGTGTCCTTGGTGTTTTGGCAACGAAGCGAAAAGTTTTTCGCTTTTTGTAAGGTCGTGAAAATGGTATTTTTATAGGCTATGAATACAGTTTTGACAACCCTAAGCGGTAAAAGAGCTTGGATGTGATACGAAATAAAGCATAGCAGAAAGTCACTTAGTTACGCTACATTACCATTCGAATATACGAATACGAAATCTCAGAATAAATCAGAATGTTATCTTCACCTGCCCTGATGGATATTCTGATGTCAATTGTTTCAAATCATTCATTTATTTATTTATTTGAGCAACACAACATAATAAACTTGAGAGATATACAAAATTTTTTGTAGACTTTTTGTACAATAAACCAAACAAAAAGTCAATCAATAAACAATCAAACATCAAACATTAGAATTACGGGAAAATCGGCGTATACTTTAAAAATTGAATTCGTGGTAAAATGCTTTAGCGAAGAATAACATGTAGGTACACAAATCTGATTTAATATCTGAAATACTCTATAATACAAGAAACGATATTGAAAAACAGCTATGAGCACTTGCATGAACAAAATATGTTTCTATTATACAGGCTGTAAGAGGAACATTTCAGAAAACGAAGGAAGTTATCAGTGCTCGTGACACTTTACACGATTTGTTTAAAAATAATTAAAAACAAAAAATTATCAGCCGTTCCATACAAACATATCAAGTAGGTATTGCAATTTAATATGAACCAGCAAAGTTAGATTGTATTAAAAACGTAAAATAAATAAAATGGCCAAAGTGAGACTTAAATTTTATTATTTAAGCGTAATCGAATGAAGTGAATGCGACGGAAGCCGCGCACGAATATGCTTTAATTTTATACAATGACCAATGTTTTTTTCCTTCTTTGAACTAACGATTTATTAACTTTCAAAAATGTTTTGAATCGTGTGGATAATTTTACTAACCGATACCCAAGATTGTGATCGATCTCAGATAGCTTAAATTGAATAGAACTGTACAGAAGTATGAAAAATATAGAAACAATTTTTATTCCTATTGCAATGACAATTAGAGTAATTATTTACACATCATTGTGCTCTATATTGTACTGTACATTCATTATGAAAGTAGGGGATTACCTGTCATAATCTTGTTTTTAAATTTTTTTAACCATTTATCAATTATTCTTAATATTTGATTTTAACATTATTATTAATGTTTGAAAAATCACTTAGTAAATAAGATTTAAAACTAGAAAAAAATTTCACGTCCTAAGGCGGCGGGTTCGATTCTCGCCTCAGGACGTGTTTTTCTTGTTTTATATTTCAAATACATTTATCAATTGTTTTCTTATCTAAGTATTTGTGGACGTCAAATATTACTATATCAACATAACATAAATTATATCCTGTTAGAAATAAGTGGTTCTATCACTGGTTAGTAAATCCGGGAGAGTCTTTACTGAGAAGAAACAGCAAGAAACTCAGATGACTGTCATTATTTTTTCTATCTTTTAAATTGCTTTATTATTAAACTCTTCTATTACTCATAATATAAGAGTTGCAGCAAAGTCAGTAACCTTATAAACTTTTGATAGAATTATTTGTTATAGTACATTTTTGAAGTTTTACTCAAACTTACATATACCAAGCCTTACTGGATATGGCTTGTTATATGTACGTTTGATCTGATGATCACTGCACAGTATAAACATAAAAGAGGACCTTCTGTTTATTTGTTGCGTGGTCGTTATATAATTTTACTTTTATGTGTGAAAAAGCAAAGTTTTACGCAGATGGTAGCCCTCAACGTTTCGGCTTGCTCCTTTAATTATAGCTTGCAAAACATATGACCATAGATAGATATGGTAATATTGTATCTTTCTATATTTTATGATGTTTTTAGAAAATAAACTGCTTTAGATCACATTCAGTGAAGGCGATACTTCCTGAATATGTCAAGAGCCATCTCGGCCACAGAACCTTTTTAATCTCTCTGGTCTCGAGCAAGCCAGAGAGGACTAGAGATAATGACATATTACTCTACGCAGCGCGAGGTAAAAAAGAGAACAATAGTGTTATTTAATTTAAAAAATAACTATGATTTACAGAAAGAATGCTTTTTCGCGAATGACACCAACTTATAGTTTTGTCAATCATCAATTTTTTAGGTAATTTATCGAAATATTGTAGGTTTCCATTACAAAGATACAAGCTATTATCAACATGATGACTGTATTAAGATCGGCTTTATAGCTACCCCACCACTTATCCACCTTTTCCAGGCATACTTTAGTCGTTATCAAATGCGTTTATTTATGCTCTTTTATTCAAAATGACTAGGTACTTCAACTAAAACTTCATATAAATATAACTATTCATTTTCATTATAAAATTAAAGTTACCAGAAGCTGTCTGCAATTAAACTCAGGCGCATGTTACACGATATGTTCGCTGGTGCATATTTTTGTGTGAAACTGTATAGCGTTCAGGAAATGCGTGAGGAAGACTGTCGTTTGATCGCACACGATTGGAGACCGATTAAAATTGTTAGAAGTAAACTAGGAAGGCAATTCTTCAACTGTTTCGACGTTTTCACGTGTTCTTGAGCTAAATGTTACTGATATAGCAAGATTTATGTGCTGTAGTGTTTTACGGTCCTGAAAGTTAACACTGATTTCTATTTTTTTTAAATAAACTGTAGCTAAGTTGCCAAAAACCTGCTTTCTCCATAAATAAATTTCGCAAAAAAAAGGTCTATTCAAAAATTTTTCTTAATAATATTACAAGTTTTTGGTGACTAGTATTGCAGTTACATTACTTAAGGTAAGAATTTATATATCACTACATAGTATAAAACAAAGTCGCTATCCGCCGTCTGTCTGTCCCTATGTATGCTTAGATCTTTAAAACTACGCAACCTACGCAACGGATTTTGATGCGGTTTTTTTTAATAGATAGAGTGATTCTTAAGGAAGGTTTATATGTATAATACATGCATAATATAGTAGAGAAACACTGATGATATTTACATAAGCATTGCACCCGTGCAAAGCCGGGGCGGGTTGCTAGTACAGTATAAAACCAAAACAAAATAATATTTTAAAAATGAATTGATCGATTTTTTTAAAATTTACGTTTGAATAAGGAAAATGGTAGTATTTATAATATCAATACAATTTCCCATTGCGGATTTAACCTGTTGTGTTTTTATATTTTAATTGCTTTCTAAAAAGAATTTCCATTGTTCAAAAATCATACAATTAAAATAAAAGAACAACATGAACAAGAAAGCAACCGAAGGAGGTCCAGACGTCCAAAAAATGGATTCAACGCTGAGTTTCAGCCACTTCTATATATTTAAAGGTCTTATGCACAGAGGTTACAAATATTTTAATAAGACATTTTTTTCAAGAAAGAATAAGAGCTGAGACATAAAAGCTCTTTAAAGAGCGGTAATCATTTTAGCGTGTTTATGAATAAGAGGTTTAGAGTTCACCTTTGTTAAGATCATCATAAGAATGAATTAGGAAAAAAGAGGGGTATTATAAGTTTGACGTGTCTGTCTGTGTATCTGTGTGTCTGTCTGTGGCATCGTAGCTCCTAAGCGGCTGGACCGATTTTGATTGAGTTTCTTTTGTTTAAAAGCCTAGAATGGTTTTTAGCTGTAATTTATGAAGATTAGTTCAGGCGTTTGATGACCATCAGCTCTTTTTCTGATAAAAGGGTTTTACTAACTTTCACGGATCCGATTAATTTGAAATTTGGTGAACTTAGTAATTAAAATATAATAAAACTAGAAAAAATTCACGTCCTGAGGCAGGAATCGAACCTGCGACCTTTCGCAATCCGGGCGACTGCTCTGACCACTGAGCCATCCAGGACTTGGGATATCCCTGTGAAATTCTTCTAGTCTATCTGTATTTGCGTTTATCAGCTAACGTTCACCCTACAATGTCGAAATATTCTATTTCAACATCCGAAACGAGTATTTTTACAAATACCTGCGATTCGGTTAAGTTGGGGCAGTGCTTTCAAATATTCTTATTTTTTTATTTATAAATGTTATTATTATAAATGTTTGAAAAATTACTTAGTAATTAAAATATAATAAACTTGGTGAACTGTCACTTCGGTGACGTACCCATGCCATACTAACCTTCAGCTGATCCTGTACCATCAAAAAGTCTGCGGAAATCTTAATTCTTCAGAAACCTACTGCAGATATAGCGAGTTTGGGCTTATAAGAATAGTCTCAATAAGATGGTGTTAGTCAGATGATTGAGGCCGGGGGTTAGTTAAAATTTTCAATTTTTATGGAGATAAGTAGGTACGTACCTACTTCATTTTAGTTATTTGTTTCTTTTTAGTGATTTAAGTCGGTTTATTTTTTTTCATAATTTTTTATTAGTAATTTATCATAATTCTACGCTTGACTTTTATTGTAATATATCGGGAATTCTGTTTAGTGGATATTTTTGAATAAATTATAGAATAACTTAAACTTGATTCCTGCTATTTATAAGGCCAAAGCTCTTTGAGACAGCGTTATTTTGAGAGTAAAAGGTTTCGTTTCCTTTGCTGTCAACAAAATGCTCTTGTTCTTTATAGTTTAGGCACTAGGCAGCGCGGGAATAGTGCCCAAGGTGCTACGAGAGTCTATAGGCTAGGGTAACCACTTACCATCAGGCGGACCTTAACTTGCCTCCTTATTCTCAGTTGTCGCATCACAGATTCGATTCGAAAAGTCACATGCCGTCTCGCTTTGACGCACTGCGATTAAAAGTGACAGATATAGAGATTCCGATATTCGAATCTTTTTGAAGTTGTTTGGCAGAATACTAAATTAAGGTTTTTTTGTAACTCCTTATGAATTAAATAAATAAAAAAAACTTATTTTAAGTGGGTAAATTGAACGTATGTTTAGAAAAGTTGGCTAAGTACGAGTTTTTATCCATAACATTATTTTTAATGTAAATAATCCACATAATATTATCAATGTAATAGCTGGAATAATGGTTTAAATTAATTAAATTAATGTAACTCTGTGTCTGTCTGTCTATTTTTACTAAACCGATTTGAAAGAAGATCGCCATTAAGTAAATCTCGCGACAAACAATCATACCTATAAATTGTGTAGTGTAAAAAAAGTGTTGTGTTTATGGGTTTGATTCAAGTTAAAATTTATTGTGTTTATTAGAGCATTTAAATAAACGCTTGTTTTTTGAAATTGTTTTTTACTATTATTTTATATATATTACTTTCTGCAATTATAAATATTCGTTCTGTTACGTCCAATGATGACGTTGAGCAGTGATTAACTAAAACATCACACAGCTAACGGTTAACGAAATAAGTACAATAGCGTCATTCAATCGGAACGTAGGGGAACTAGTGATTAATCAATAGTCTGTTGGAAGTGTTTCAATCATAAACACCTTGGGCTTAATTAGTGCTTTTACTATGCTATATAGATATTATATTTTATTAAAATAAGATAAGATGTTATATAGATATATTTTGAGTGTATATCAAGTTAATTCGTAAATTCTTAATGGGAATAAAGGTTTAAAACTTATTTGAGGTAATGTGACCACGTACAGGGGAAATGTAATCTCCGTTGGCGAAATTTATTACTTACAAGTAAATAGAAATGCTTCGAATTGTTTTACAAAAGAGGTTTCAAGCAAGCATAAGCCTTGCCCTTTTTAAGTTTATCATAATTCCGAATATAGTCTGTTAAAAATAGATCTAAACAAGGAGACTATCCTTAGAAAGATATTGTTTAGATCTATTTTTAACCAGCAAAATTTTAAAGCACAAAATAAAAATGCTAAAAACGCGAATTTGAGATGCCGACCTTTTATACATTGTTGTTTCACGCTCCAAGTATCGTTGTTGTGAAACATTAGTGTACTTAAAAACACTGAAGATTTTATCCATGGGCACTTATCATTTATGTTGGCGAATAAGGTTTAACTGTTATCTAATCTGTGGATTTGCTTGCTTGACACCCTTGCTGTAGGCACCCATATTTTTCCCGCAGATCTACTCGTAAACATTTATTTGGGAACAAAAATAAATGAAAATGTAATAAGTAAAGTCCTAGAATATGCTACAGATATTTTTTATTCAGTTTAATTAAACGAAGATTGCGATGGAAGCCTACTTGAGATGCTGCTATGGATTTTGTGACTTCACAAGATTAAAATGAGATCTTTATCCGTAAGTCAAGTATTACAAGTGACAGATATAAATTGTTGAGAATCCTTCTGTAGTCAAATACGTACAGAAATGTAGCCTGGTATTGTGAAATAGAAAACGGCTCACTACCGACTTTTTTATATACAACTAGATAACATTTACATGTTTCACCTTGTGCTTTTATAACGACTAAGTAATTTATTAAAAGAAATACAAAAAAAAAACAAAAGAGGCAGGAATCAAACCCGCGTCTCCTGGGGTCCGGCCAGACGCGATCACCGATACGTAGCTAGCAACGTTAAAAAAGTAGAAAGCGGTAAAGAATTTGGTAGGTTACACATAGTGCTCCTGTGGCGTATCGGTTAGCGCGTCTGGCCGGACCCCAGGAGACGCGGGATTGATTCCCGCCTGGAGCATACATTTTTTCATCGTTTTCTTTCTATATTTGTATTTCTTACAATACAATCAGATGACAAAGATAAACGACAAACAACAACAAGCTGACCCACCTGCTGGTAAGTGGTAACTGCCTATAGACACCTGCAATAATATGGAAAAAATCGCTTGGTATTACTGGTGCGTTGTCATCCTGAGGCCTAAGATGAAATGCCGTCCATGCTCAGTAATTACACTGGCTACCTTTCCCTTCAATCCGAAACACAGGGAACTGTTTCACGGCTGAAATAAGAAAGGCGGTGGTACCTCCCAGACGACCCTACATACGAGACTACCACCTAACTTGTTAGTATTCTATAAATTTCATTTAACTTTTCTGTTCCATCGTTTTTCTACACTACACAATTTATAGGTATGATTGTTTGTCGCGAGATTTACTTAATGGCGATCTTCTTTCAAATCGGTTTAGTAAAAATAGACAGACAGACACAGAGTTACATTAATTTAATTAATTTGAACCATTATTCCAGCTATTACATTGATAATATTATGTGGATTATTTACATTAAAAATAATGTTATGGATAAAAACTCGTACTTAGCCAACTTTTCTAAACATACGTTCAATTTACCCACTTAAAATAAGTTTTTTTTATTTATTTAATTCATAAGGAGTTACAAAAAAACCTTAATTTAGTATTCTGCCAAACTGTCCCACAGTTTGTCGGCAGAGTTCCCGTGGCCGCGGAAGCTATAAATGACAAAATAACACAATCTATAAATACTATGCACAATAGGGATGCTGCTTGATAAATAAACATGGCGCTGATTTTAACAAAGTCGGAAAATATACGCTACTGTTACCCATAGGAACAAATCAAGTTTAACGGTTATGGAACATTTTTACAATTGTACGGCTTAGAAAATTTATTCTATACAAATGGTTTTAATTTATCAAAAAATATAAAAAAAATATATAATGACATTAGATTGCCCACATCAATTAAAACAACCGTCCTTAAGACAACTATAAACACAAAAACTATGAAACACAAAACACATATTACACAGTTATCATTATTTTCGTCAATACTCTCATATATATTTTAGCAATACGAGATATAACAACATGTGACAACCCAACAAACATACCACTGCATCTCGGAAACTATTGATCTTAACATACAATTCCTTCGCGTTTTCTTTATGAGTTCCAACCCTCCCATCTAAGTAATAAAAATAAAAAGTAATTTAAATAAAGATAAAAAGTTGTCAATTTCTCAATTATAGATAGTTAAATTCAAATTCCACTAAAACTGCCGGGTAGCATCTAACACGACTGTAAGTCACACAAGCATTTCACTCCCGGCGCAATAGTCACGGCGCGTGCGCATGTGGTCCAGTAATTATTCACTTTTACCAATTATTGCTTCGGATACATTATCGCGTGTGGATCTTCGACAAAGATGTGATTAACATTGTGTTAATTGCGGTATCGTAATAAGTTATTAAAGTTAATCATATAAAATAATCATTTGAGAAGACGGTGCATTTTGTCAATTATTTAATAGGAAATAATAATAATAACAGAGGATAGTTATACAACAATACAATATAAAAAAAAATACTGAGCAAAAAAATTTAATTTCTTAATTTGTGACACTGCATTAAAAAATAAAAGCCAGTGTACATAGCAACAATTTGTAATTATATGAATAAAAATGACTACATAACAGCAAATAATTATAATTAACACTTCGACAAATTGAGGTATTTTCCTCAACTTTCGCGTAAAATATTTTTAGTTCATTATATTAATTAATTAATAGTGTTTCGTTTGTTTGTGTCTTTGCTATTTTTACCCATAAAAACCACTCAAATTCAAAAGCTATGAAATATTTTTGAAGTTGTACGATTTAGAAAACTTTAAAAAGATTTCAAAACACTTTAAACGTAAAAAACAAATGGATTTAAAAAGTGCAGTGCGATGTCAGATAGTTATGAATTCTGAAAATATACGCTTTTTTTACCTAAAAAAACAACTCAAACTCAAAAGTAATGGAATATTTTTGAAATTATACGATTTAGAAAATTTGTAAAAATGGTAATTTTTTTATTCTTAATTTTTGATTTTAACATTATTATAGATAAGATATATTTTTTTCTCAAAATCTATCATTAATGAGGATGCTCATATTATTCAAAACAACTATTACTTTTACAACTTTTAATAAAAATATTACATAGCTATTGTTGATTTTATCAATATTCATGGGAATATTTATGGACATAATGTATGGACATTTTGTAGTAATATAGAAAAATGTGACATACCACTATATCTGTGAAACTATTGATTTTTAAAATACTATTTCTTTTGCAATATTTCTATAACAGTTCTCAACTTCTTAATTATGAAATAAAAACAGTTATCAACTACCCTATTAGTTTCATCAGGGTAGAGTGGGGTGATCCCCAACGTAATAGTAACTTCGTAAGAGGTTTTTTACTTAACGTTAAAAACGGATACATATTTGATAATCTATTTCTACTGACTGAGAGGGCCAATGCCAGACACTTGGTAAGCAAGAGCTCTTTTATCCTTTCCTATCATGATGTGAACCGGCATTTTTGGAGTTAGCCCAAGTTCGCAGTTACGACACTTGACCGTACCTTCTTGCTATTTTATTTTCTATTATATCATGTATTCTGGTTAATCTCAAAATAGTCTCTCAAATTTCCGAACCAGTGGTAGAAAATAAATAAATAAAAGAAAAATATTTGTCTCAAAAAACAACAAATAGTACAGACAGATAAGATAAATAAATAAACTTAATAAATTTACGACAAAAGGTTCTATGACTCAGTGGCTGCAGAACGAGTCCTGCTGCCTATGTTAAACTGCCAAAGGCGAATATAACAGTTTTATTCTAATTATTCTTCTTATTTTACAAAATAACTGTAAAGTTAGTAATATTTTTAGGACGTCACAACAAGTACTTTTAAAAGTCTAGGTTGAATAGCAGGTCGGAAAATTTGAATTTGTGTATTTCTTCGTTGTCTAGTACCTATCTATAACTCAAGCACTACATTATTCATCATTTTCACTAGCCTATAAACGTCGCTGCATGCTAGGCAAAGGCCTTCCTAAATTGAAGAAGCACACGAAGAGTTTGGGAGATAGCACCACGACACTGGCCCAATGCGGGTTGGTGCGTTAAAGCGGTTTCAGTAACAATCGGGCCCAATGGCTTAAGATGCCTTGTGGAGCACAGAGGAGCTGAAAATCACAAATTTTGATTGACTCATCCCGAGATCGATCACGGCGAAAGTTGCTTGGTTTTCGTGACAATAACTATAAATAATAGCGCTCTAACCACTACGCCCCGAGCCTCCTCAAATATCTTAGTGTAAGAAAAAGATAGTCTTCTCTTGTGGTATCGGAATGATATTGAAAATGAAAACGAAAATATCTTTATTCAATTAGGCTCCCCAAGAAGCACTTTCGAATCGTCAACTAAAAAACCCTTATGTCTATCACATAAAAATAATATTAACTAACTAACAATTTCATAATGTTTGTCTCTCTGTCTTATCTGGATCTACGGAAGCTAAGAATTTTATAATGTCTGTCTATCGGTCTGTCTGTCGGTCCGTCTGTCCGTCAGTCAGTCTGTCTGTAGTATTGGAGCTGTCAGTCAGTAAGTATTGAAGGACTGTCAGTCAGTATTGGAGCTTTCAAAAGAATCTCTAAAGAATCCGCACGCAATATAAATGATAAGTGGCGGGAATCATTTGAGTGCTTTTATTCTCATCTTGAAAACACAGACGTTACGGTTGGATTCAATTGTGTGACCAAAATTAGATCTTAATGACCTCTGTGCTTAAGAAAGCATGTTGAAATGTTGGTGAGCTCTTGGTTCCGGTTGTTATCACGATTATGATCCTGAAAGGTATCGTGGTGATTAAACACGAAACACGAAACTCAAATTACAATTTAAGTGTGTAACGTAAATAACCTTATTACGGCGGTAGTCAAAGTCGACGCCTGATACTGAGGTATTTTCACTTTCGTGGTTAATCGTAGTGTGTCATCGTAGCTCCTAAACGAATGATTCAATTTTCATTCGGTTTTTTTTGTTTAAAAGCTGACGTGGTCAGGATGGTTCTTAGCTATAATTTATGAAGATCAGACAAAAGCGTTTTACTAACTTACACAGATACGATTGATTTGTAAAAATGCATATCGAAGTCAGTGTAAGGATTTTTAATTTACTGAAATGAGGCCTACAGCTATCCATTACATCTACGTTGTCCAAGATACGGATACATCTCTTTTGTATGGTTAACATTTTATCCGCATCTGTACTGTTCCCCCACACCATTATCTCATAGTTGATCCAAGCATGGGCGTAAGCATAGTATGCAGACAAAGTATAGACAAGACACCACCCATTTTTATTATGTTCTGTTCAAGTGTGGTGAGCGCGCTACACTATAGTCTGTCGCTTGCTAGCGTTGCTAGAACGAAACGGCGAAATAAACTAAATCATATTCTTTCAAAATGGAACATGACTTTTGTACGCGACAGTTTATTTTTAACTCCCGACGATAAAAGAGGGCTGTTATTATCTCAGTGGATTACACATCCAATGAGTATAACTCTCAATTGCGAATGTTTTCTATTCAGTAGTTATAAAAGTAAGATCCGAATGGATTCGGTTTGTCCAAAAGATATTCAATGCAAATACGAATGCAAAATTTAGAAAACTGCATAAAGAAACTGAAGACGCAGAGATTGTGAAAAGAGCGATCTAGCTATTGCAAGCATTTGAGTCATAGTGTACGTTGAATGTAGTATATCTTTGTGATGCTTAACATTTCTGGAATTACCAGCTCTAAGGGTATGCACATCACACATCAAAAGCCAATTGTGTTTCATATGTGTGTTCTTAACAGATTTGGTAGGTACAATCTTAATAGTCATAATTTGTCTATAATACTTATAGAGAATATTTTTCATAAATTATACGAGCGCATAATTTATGAAAAATATTCTCTATAAGATAAATATTTCATGTTGCATCAAATATGAGTCGACTGGTGAAGAATATCACCGCATTGTAAATATATTTATATGTTAGATACATTTTCTAGTGCACGAGCGGGTAAAGGAAGCGACAACATGTATTTTTTTCAAACAACCGAAATTTTAAAAACTCTCTTTTGAGAAAATTCCAATAGTTGTCTTTCTAATAAACTTAGTTTAGGTTTTAACTTACTTTATTTTTGTAAAATTATTGATTGATTAACCAACTCTGTCATATTTAAAAACAACAATAACAGTAGTAGAAGAAAAATACTTAATCTTTTAAGCGGCGTTAAACCTCTGGAGGTTTGTGACAGTTGAAAAATCAATTGTGTCTAGAATTTCATGCTTGACTGGTTCATATTCTCAAGGTATCACCTATTTGAAGGCCCGCTTAATTCTTCTTCAGTAAGTATGGTTTCTCGTTTCATAGAATTCAGCAACCACCGTTTGCACAAACAAATTGTATACTTTAACAATATTAAAAAAAAAAAATAATGCCAAAAATTAAGAAAATTTCGAGTGGCCGTTCGTCAACTAACTGAATGTTGATGTTCACTGTGTCGTAGTGGTTGACATGGTCTCATCTCGTTATTGAAGCTGCTATTTTCAGCTGATACCGTTTTCCTTTTATAGGGGTTTCGCAAAAAAAACGATGTATTCTGTGAATATATTTCTTTAAAATGTTTTACGTAGACGGTACGTTTTAAGCATTACTACACGAATCGTAAGTTCCAAAGAATATTATTGTTTTTCTACACAAACCACGGCGAATGACTCAACACCGCCGGATAGGAAGCGGTATAGAGAGTTATTATGCAAAGGCAGTTACAAACTTTTCTACACTAAATTTTGGTTATAACTAATGTCTAAAACGAAGTTGTTTGACTAGATATTTTTTTCACTGTGCCTTTTCCATAGGGATATATATATATAGATATATAGACTTATCCACCACATGGAAAGTGTTCTATGTTGTGGATAAGTGCCTAATAGGTATAGCGAAATATAGGGGTTAAAATATGAAATTGCCGTTTTATTATAATATGTACTTCGAATTGACATAGAACCTTCATGGTTTCAGATTTTTGAGTGAAACTTTTTTCAAATGGTACCTATGAGGTTCTTTAAAAAATGTGCAACATTCGATTATCAACTTTCAGTTGTTTTTTTTATTCAGCTTAGACAAGAAAGATGGATACTTCGAAAATTCGAGTGATTTTTGACTACGAGTTCCGACGCGGAACTAACGCGGCAGACACAGCTCGCAATATCAATGTTGCTTTGGAGAGGGGACTGCTAATGAACTGGTCAAGCAATAACGGCAGATGTCTACTGTGCCGAACTCCGAACAATGATAGCAAAACTTGCAGTGAAACAGTCCCGACTCATGAATCGATCTTCACCGTTATTGCTCCATGATAACGCGAGACCTCATTTGAAAAAAATCGCACTGTTATATGACATAGCATATAACAGTGCGATTTTTTTCAATGTATCGCTTTAATGTTACAAGCGCTAGGCTACGGCAATTGCTTACCGTATTGTATAATAAGCTATTTTTTTTACTATCGTAGTTGAACATAAAATTGACGTTAAAATACCGGCTCTTTCTTTCTTTTTTATTTCTTTGCATCCTTAATTTGTGAAGTACCGACAATCCAGACAATTGTTGAGGAGACGCCGGCGAAACGGCGCCGCACCGCAATGACGCACTTCTTATACATTTTGAGAAGAATCTCAACCTGTTTAGTATCTCCGTTTTCTTTACACATTGCTGTTTCTTTCCACATGTGCGGTTTTACTTTCCACTCGATTTGAACACGCAATGAAAAATTTTTCACATATTTCCACTTCTCGCTTCAGTCCACAGTGTTACTAAGTGGTCTTTAAATGAGTACAATTGACATCATATTAATAGTAATTTTTGTTACTTCTATTTCTAGAAAATTTATAATGCCCGTTCTTAAAAACCTTTATTTTACACAAATAATAATGACAAGCAAGCTGACGGCCCACCTGGTGAGAGGTAACCGCCGCCTATAGACATCAGCAATAACAAGGAAAAATCACTTGGTACAGCAGGTCCTTTGGCATCCTGAGGCCTGAGATCAAATGCCGTCCATGCCCAGTTCACTGGCTACCTTTCCCTTCAATCCGAAATACAGCGAACTGTTTCACGGAAAACTTGTTAACATTTTATTCACGAATTAAATGTAATAATAGACATCAACAGCCTATATATTCTTATAAGAAAAACAATGATAACTATGCGATGGTATGGAATTGACGCTCAAGATGTGTTAATTATATACCAATATTTTTTTCTTTAAACTATTTTGCGGTGTCCAGTTTCCTTTGATTCTCACAGCAGGCCACACACTGCTGTGCTATCAGCCATTACTGCTAATAAGCTTATAATAGAATGGTGGGGTACAGCCCGTCTGATGGCGAAAGGTTACAGCAGCCAATAGCGCTGGTACCATTAAAGGTACTTGTGGTACTACTCATGCGTTTCCTATCCTGTAAAAATCAAGATTCGCCGTTATGTTGGCAGCATTAGTCGATTTTAGTAGTACTAGTACCGTTAGAGTTCTAGCATCTAAATTTAGTACCAAAATATACTGACTGCTAAATACGACCCGCAAAGTGGCTCGACAATTAAGCTGTGAGTATATTGCGAAATAAAAGCCAACTGGTCCTCCTTGTCGCATTTTACTGCTTCCCAGACATTCTACAAATGACAATTGTCACGGACATAAATTCACAGAGGGCGAAACAGGTTAGCATGGATAAGGATAGGACTCCAGGGATTAGCGTACCCACATCCAGGAAACTACAGGCTGTTTATGCCCAAGGATGCGATAAAGTTGGTTTAAGGATATGTAAGGAAATTAGCAGGGAAAGCTTTTACGAATTGAGGAGCAATTGGGTTACTATTCAGCCGTCACACGTTAGGTTTTGTCTTTCCTTATCCAGTAGTATAGAAGTCACTTTTGGTTTACATTGAAAGTCAGAAAGAAAACATTTATTGACTTGCACACAATACACTACTAATAAAAAGGACAAATAAATCGACATAAAGTTAAGCTAAAAATTTTACAATAAAATAAAATATAGGCCCTTGTATCGGCACATAATTATGCTTCCACGACTCTTTCAAAATTCCACAGAAATGCGGTTAATAAGACACATTGCATTGGATATGTCCTTCGGCTCGTTTTCTAACCCTAGAACACAAGAATGTCAGCAATAACTTATTTTTTTTCTTACCTTATCTTGCTATGCGATAAAATATTATAACAACTTCCTAAGCAAACATACAATGAACTGCAAGCAAATGTTAGTTCTGATGAAATTAACATCGGTCACTGTCGAGACCTGAATCCACGACCTCTGATTTAGTAGACCAGCAGTGCGAGCATGGATCTTTCGGTAGACATATTTATCGATCGATAAACTCACTTTATCTATCGAATTATATCGACCAACGCTAGCATGAAACTAACCTCGATAAGTTTTATCGAGATGTATATTTTGTCGTTTTTTTATCGATCATTCATTCGCCATTCATTCTTTAATAATTATTTTTTTCATAATAAAGCTAAGGAATATTATCCATGCGGCCATAAATAATACTAAAATAGTTTTCTACCCAATATGTTAGAACATTTTGTCAAAATGACATTAATGTCAATAAACTATCAAAACAAACAAAGATAAATATTTCGTATAGTTTTCTTTTCCCCGAATTTTATGTTTTCTTATATTTAAAATAGATAACTAGTTCTGCATAAAGTGAATTCTATACTATAGTGATTATAATATTACAATCACTTTGATGCTATTACTGAAAAAGTATCGGAGCGCTCAAGCCTCAAGGTAAGCACGCCGTCTCTTGCTACTATTACAATTTTTTAGTTTTTTAATTTTACTTAGTAAAAAATGTACAGACAAAAATGCTTGTTCTTTCTTTTCCCTTTTGTATAAACTAGCATGTAGCTGATAGTTAAAATAAAAACATAATAAGTACCTACACATTTACTTTAAATATATTTCATTGTAATTTATTTTAAATTGATAAGTTCTATTACTTCCTGTCTCTGGGTTAATAGCAAGATATTCCATCATCTTCATTCTCAACTTCCTCACATCAGGCAGTGGGAATCTTTAATGGAAACTTAAGTTTTAAATAGAACATTGAGCTTGAAAAAAGCAATAAAACTTAGTAAATAGTAGTAACATTATTTACCTATTGTTATTGTATTTTATGTCTTATTTTACAATCATTCTTTTTTTTAGGATGGAGCGACATCAGCTTGTTGGAAATCAAGTTGGCCAGGAAGTGAAGATGTTTTATGAGGAATAATAAATTGTAAATTTGCAAATGACTTTTATTTTATGATAGGTACCTAGAATTAAAAAACCTGCAATACATTTTTGGCTGTTCAATTTCTAATGATACAATTTGTACCTACCTACTAAAAATTAGAAGACACTGTGTTTTGATTTTATTACTTATCATTTATTGATGAAAGGCATTTAGACGTTTATAAATATTGCGTTCGACAAATTAAATCATAATTATGGTATATTATGTCGGAAGGCTCTTCTTGGTTGTTATAACTTCACAAACCACTTATCTCACTGTTTGCTTAGCTTTATTTAGTTCTTGTTTATCACACTTCTCTCATAAAACAAAAAATCCCTCTGCAGCGAAAATAGTAGCTTTCTTTTATATATTAATCACGACAACATGCACTGGCTATTCGATATGAGTGAATTATCCACAAATTATAAAGCCGAAATCCATTGTTATAGCAACCTAAAGCAATATTACGTAAAATATTAGAGTATCGACAAACATATCGTGCATATTTTAAAACCCGATAAATTTATGTCAAAATAGACAAATTATATCTATCTCGTATGTCAAAATTACGATCCATGCTTGAGTTTATCGAGAAATTCGGTAAGATTAGTCGACTTTGTCGAGAGATCGATAAACAGAGTTCTGTGCTACCGAGATCGATAAACACTCGATAAACTACCGTTTTGTCGAATTTTAATGTCAAATAAGCTTATCGAAAGTTCTGTGCTCGCACCGCAGGTGTCTTACACTCCAGCAACCAATTGGATAATGTTGAAGTCAATTCAAAGTTTTTAATAGATGTTCTACCTTTATAAGTTTATGTAAAAACTATGCATTGAAGCGTCATAATATTAAAACGAAAAACTAACTCTGAAATTCTCTATTCACAGGCATTAGCAATCTCCGCATTGGCCTTGCTGCTGTCTGCAGTGGTGGGTGCTAAGAAGCTGTCGTCTCATGATGACCACGACGACCACCAAGTCATCTACGCTGGTCACCACGGCCACCACAGAAGGAGAAGAGATATCGATACTCCCTTACCTTATCAAGGTTGGGTGAATTATGTACCTGTTGAAAACGCGACCAGCTAGGATTGTGACACAAAGAATTAAAATAATAAATTACAATTAATATATTTTCGGTCGTCATTCGTTACCGTAATTACGGTAACAATGTGTGTTTTACCGAATTGTTATAATAATGGTAGCTAAAAAGAGCGGTATTCATTTGAAACTGCAATTTTTGTTCGTATTGTTACATTTCGGTAACATTGACAATGTACTTTGATTTCAAATTGCATTTAAGAGTTACTGTTATTAGTTTTATGCATTAAATTTCCATCATTAAGTTATTGTTTATCATTAGTGAACTCGTAATTTATTTTCACTTATTTATTGTGTAAATAAAACATTAATTTATGTCTCAAACATGTCATTAAAGATTATTAAGTAATGTTAAGTATTTATAAATTTAAATTATTAAAGCTTATTTTATGAAATGTCGTTTTATCTTATTTTAATCAACCCACTTAATGTCATTTTAACATTCACCGTTTCCTTATATCACTAAATAGTCATGTAACTACATAATATGCTGCGACTCTGTAGGTAGAAGGTTCGAAAGTAAAATAAAAATGTCTGAAAATTTAATCAAACAATACGCACAACCCACAGAAACAATACCAAAAAAAATCGATTACGTAATAATCATAAACAGAACCTCTGCCCGGCAGTGGGAAAATGTAAACTATATTCCCATTGCTGGGCACAAGCCTGTGTGGGAAACACATAAGAAGAGGAAAATATAGTATAATTTTTCATCACTTACTTCCTACAGTAGTTACTCCAGTAACCTTATCTAATCAGAGTACAGATAAGTATATCTAAACTAGAAAAATTTTACTACTTACTACTTTCATTTTTCATTACTGGTATTATTTCAAATTAATTTCTATTGTTTTTATAGAATGTATGTATCTGTATGGTATGTAGATATGTGTATACTTATAAATGATACAGATAAACAGTAAAAACATTAAAAACATCTTATGTATAACAAAATAGTTTTCTTGGTGTGTAACATATGTGATAGTTGTCCTAAGTAAGTATTCGTATTTTAATTACTACATATAACACTCATTAAATAAAAATATGTTATCATCAGTACAGCAACCAACTCGCTATGCGCGAAGTTAGATATAACGAGGAATGATTTGTGTGTATCAAATTACTTGATCGTGGGTGAGATAAATCTTGACATAGTCTTTGTCAAGGGATGACGAATTGAATCTACAGATGAACATGACGAAGCCATAATGTTTTAAATACTCGTAAATATACAGGGTGGTGCTGTCAAACTGTAATAAATTCAAACATGGGCTATATTTGTTCATAGAAATGGTTTGCCACTTTCAAAAACATGTTATTCGTTTGATAATTTCATGACATTTGTATGAAATAGTATAACATTGGCTGCATTATTTCATAGAAGCGTCATGAGATTATACGGTTTACGGTTTAAGATATTTATTCTCATTAAGAATTATACATAAATTTACTTACATGAGAAAAACACAATAACTCAAAAAAAAAATACAATTGGAAAGACGTACATAATTATTATGACGGTAGTAAGAGAATACTAAGCGGATTCACCGCCACAAATGCCAATACACGGCCTCAGGTGTAGTTATAGAAACACAGATGTAGAAACTAAACTACGCTCGTGTTTTACTAGATGTGACTTTCATATAGTAATAGAAAATTTAGATTAGATCCCTATTGTATAGTATATTAAGTGCTGTAGAAAATTATTTATTTACTGAGTCTTATTAATTTATACGTGTATAGGTATTGGTTTTAATTATTATTAATTTTATAAGTATACAGCGTTTGTAGATACAATTAATGTTCATTAGAATGACGGCAAAATATTAATTTTAAAAAATTATGAAATGAATAACATGTTTTTGAAAGTGCCAAGCCATATTTCTATGAACTAATAGCCCATGTTTGGATTTATTATCGCATTGATGGCACCATTCTGTATATTTGCGAGTATTTAACACATTATGGCTTCGTCATGTTCATCTGTAGATTCAATCCGTCATCCCGTGACAAAGACTATGTAAAGATTTTTCTCATCCACGATCAAGTAATTTGACAGTAGTCAAGACACGAAGTAAGATTTTCATTTGTGTCGTGAATAAATATTCTACGTTTATTCGAAATTGAAATTTCTAAATTATTACCCCTTTAGCTTAAACTCATTTCGAACTTGTAAGTACGAAAGGAGCTGAATAAGGGATGACTGAACAAGGTTGAATGAATACAGGAACAAGATCAGTTTGAAACAAAAACATCGTTCAAAAGGTGTTTCGTTCGAGAAATGGGTTAAATATTATTTTGCTCAAAACGATTAAACGTAAATCGTTTTGAGCGAAATAATATAAATGCATGGACGATAATGTTTTAATGGCTCCTTGATATTCATTCAAGACGACACAATTTTAGATGAATAATAACTAAAGAGTCAAATAGATCTGTATGCATAGAATTTCATAAAATTACAAACAAACCTAACGGTTTGTGTGGATCAGATGAAGTTGAATTCATAAAAAAAACTTTCCGTATTTTGTAGAAAAAAAATATCCGACTCACATCTAACAGATTTTCTTGGACGCTATGGGAAAAGGTAAGATATCCAAATTCCTGTATTACCTACACGTTTTGTAAAACACACACTTTCCATGCTTACATAGGTATTTAAAGTAATACAAGCTATTTAGAAAGTACGAAAAGGTTCTTTTTAATTCTACAGTCTTACTCCTAAGGGTTATGCGTACCAAGTCATAATTGAAAACGGAGTACTTTTAAAATTATTCTGTCAACTATTGGTCTCATCCATGGTAATATTTTAAATGAGAAAGTCTGTCTGTCTAAAGACGTAACTCGTTTTCTTTCCTAAGCTGCTGAACTGAATGAGATGATAATATTACATGCTGTGGATGGACATTGGATACTAAAAACTAACGAGGAAGGACTAATAAATATGATGAGAACACGAATTTCCATTTAAATTATATATTTATATAAGCAAAATAGTGACAGATAGCAAAGTAACAACTGACTTGACAGCCCAAGCCAAAACGCCGCTTACAAAAAGATAAATATCAAACATGGTATGAAATGGTGCAATAATCAGCCGTATCCAACATTCCCTCTCCGGTGGAACACTAACAACGCTTGGTGGAAACTGACTGATCCTCAGCATTGACAAGGAGGAGCTTTCGGACTGGGCGGGACAAAACTCACCCTTAGTTTAAGCATTAACGACCCGCACTATTCCGGCAGCTCCTGTGAATACTTAGTGATTCTTACCAGGGTCCAAAGACCACGTGGTAGGAAACAAATAATAGCTAATGAGAGTGGAATAATGGGATGCAAATGCATAATTTACAATTTAATATATTCTGAACATACAGTGACAGATAGCAAAGTTACAACTGACTTGATAGCCAATGTGTGCAATCTTCATAACAACAAGGCTAAGAAGATTGCACACTTACTTTTTGATTGCTATTTCGATCCCATCTCATGTGCGCATAATATTGAAAGTTCGGAAATGAGTAATGATGGAAGTGAATAGAATATGTTATAGGAGGAAGAGGAAACACTTTTATTTAATCCAACAGACCAGAATCAGAGAAATGTTTCCAATGATCCCAATAAAAAAGGTCTGTTGCCGATTGTAAGAGTCGCCATAGATACTATTCCAAAACAAGAAAGCCTGCGTTTATTTCTTTGTCGAACGTAAATAGCTTTCACTCTTTCACGGTAAAGTACTTTTCTATTTTTCCGGTACGTTAGTTCATCTCATAGGAAAAATAAGGAAATAATTCCGAGTTCCAATCCTGGGGTAGAAACATATTTTGAATGAGCCTCATTTGCTATTGAAATTCTTGATTCATGAAGTAACTACCTATAAAACAGACAAAATGAATAGTTCATTGATGACAAGGCGCCGGCTATGGGACCCATCATTAGTCATTTGTTTACAAAAACCAAAAAGAAAACGGGAAGGGATCCAACAGCAGATCAAACACATCTGATTATTTACTAAAAGCGTAAAGATATTGAAGAGAGATGTATTTCTTTTTTTTATACAACTCGATTACAAACAAGCTGACGGCCCACCTAGTGGTAAGTGGTAAACGCCGCCAATAGACACCTGCAATGACAAGGAAAAAATCACTTGTTATTGCAGGTGCGTTGCATCCTGAGGCCTTTTTTTAATGGTCAAAGGCCTAAGATGAAATGCCTTCCATGCCCAGTAACTTCACTGGCCACCTTTCCCTTCAATCCGAAACACAGATACCAATTTCACGGTTAAAATCAGAAAGGCAGTGGTACCTACCCAGATGTTTTATTGATAAAATTTTAACAAGTTGACAGTTAATACATAAAAAAATTCAGGATTTTTCGTTACAAGTAATATCTAACATTAATTTTTATTATTTATTTGGCGCTGATTAAAATTGTATACTTGCATTAGTTAAGAAAGTCATTAAGACTTTATAAGGTTTATTCTTAATTTTTGATTTTAACATTATTATAAATGTTTGAAAAATTACTAAGTAATTTATAAGGTTTGTTTAATCTTCTTTTTATTTGTTTAATTTTAAGAGGAAATATTTTTATTTAAATTTTTCTGCGGCTTATGTCTATTTTTGATATATCTCACTTATCTACCTTATTTTAACTAAAAACTTTCTCTTTTAAATTACGATTAAGTACTTACCTGCTTTCTCTATATCATAAGACCTCCATGACAATCAGACCCAGCACGAGGTAGCAGCTCTAAGTCCTCGTCTGTCTTACGTCTGACTGCAGGTCGTCATTATGCTGTAATGTCTACAGAAAACAATTAAATGTAAATTGATCTAGCAGTCTAGTGCCTTTAATATAATAGGGTATTCTTCAGTAATCGGAATTGGATAGCCCAGTTGTGTTGTACAGTCGACAGCACGTCAAGCGTAACAGTTTGACCTTGACACCGCCCTTACTGCGTTCGTATAGAGGCGGCTTTCGTAATGCAACTGTTACACTTGATGTGCTGTCGTGTGTACATTAAACAACTTAATTATTTGCTATGCAATCAGTATTTTTTGTTGCTAATTTAATTATTCTTCTTATATTTACGATTGCAAGCTACCTATATTTCTATAAAATTATATAATTAGCTTTTTAGGGTCTCCCCACATTTATGGACGCACAATCGGCATAAGCCGGTCAGAAAAACCTTTACGTCTACGGAATACGGGCGTTAGTTGTACCCATCGCATCGGCTTAGCTCGGACGACTTCGGCCGACGGCGAAACAAGCAGTTTGCTGATAGTTCGTCATCCGTACGGCACTGAAAGTCGCCGAATGCCCACGTCGCCGTGTTTAAGTTTCCGGCAGCAGCCGAACGGCGCCGGAGACGGCTGAACGGCGTTGAACAGAATTCGACCTCGACGCTCGTATGCTTTTATCTCCGACAGCAACCAAACTGAACGAACTGAACGGCGGCGTTATGCCTGATGATACCCACACAGCTTAAGACGATTTCGTGTCGATGAATGTGGGGAGACCCATAATGTTCATCCTAACAAATAACAAAAAATAATTAAATTAAATAATTTGCACACTGTTATTATTATTAATAAAAATTATTTTGTACATTTTATAATAATGTGGAAAGCGCTACTTAGTGACAAAATTGCACACTCTTAAAACGCTACTTTCTTCAGCATGCTTAAAATACTGCGTGAAGCGCCATCTAGCATCGAGCAAAGGTAATACGTACGTGATGATAGGTGAATTTTTTTAGCACACTTTCTTTAGCATACTTTCTCCGTGGTGAGGCCGCATATGAATTATTGTTTTGTTTTCAAAGTGTAAGATGGCGTTGGTACGCAATAAACTAAAATTGTTTGTAATCATGTCAACATAATATAACAATTATCTACTAATTATTATTCCATTATTATGTAACTTTGTTCATTATACTCTTATTTTTTAAATTGCTTAAGAAGCCATCTACCAAAAATAGTGTACACTTTCTATGCAACATTCTTCTAAGCGCTCTTTCTCTTTGGTAAACTTTCACCTCAATTACGTTTTATTGTTTTCAATACAAAATGATAGATGGCGTTAATCGGTAGTTAATACTATTGTTTTCTATCGTGTGTTCAATGACCTTAGGCCTTAGACCATAGTCAACAAAAGCGACATCTAAAATCGCTCATAATTATAAACTTTATAAAAGTAGACAGAAAAATATGCATGAAATTATGTTTAGTAGGTAGGTAATTTTGACTTATGCTGTTGTTGTTTTGATCCCTGTTATTACTGCAACTACCCATATATAAAAATGTACTCTATGACTAAAACCGCTTTAACCGACCAAGCCACATTGGGCCAGCGAGGTGGTATTATAGCCCCAAACTCCTCATCTGTTTCTCCCATTGCGGAAGGCCTGTGCCCAGCAGCTGCAGTGGGGCGTAGGTACCTATAAAGGCTTCTAATGATAATGATTATTTTTACTTGATTTAGGTCCTAGATTACATTAGATATAATATGTATTTTACGAATATACAACCGATAGCACATCAACCGTAACAGTTTGACCTAGAGACCTTACTCCGTTCGTAATAAAAGCAGCTTTTGTATAGCAACTTTATTGTTATATTTGATGTGACTTCATCTATATTTAAATCACATAAGTGAATATAGTAAGTAAATATAGAGGAGCTCGGTGACGTATTGCTATGAGCGCTCTGGTTTCGATACGAAAAACAAAGCAACTTTCGCCATGGTCGATCCTGGGAGGAATCAATCAAAGTTTGATATCTCGAGCTCCTCCGTGCTTTGGAAGGCACGTTAAGTCGTTGGTCCCGGTTGTTCCTGCAAACGCTTTAACCCACCAACCCGCATTGGGCCCGTGTAGTGGTGCTATGGCCCAAACTTCTTATGTGTTTCTTCCATGTAGGAAGGCCTGTGCCCAGCAGTGGGACGTATGTAGGCTGGTGATGATGAAGTAAATATAATTTCCACAAAAATACTGAAATGTTTTATTATTTAAGGATTTTTTAATTTATGCGTAAAAATGTCCATGCTTGCCATTTGGCGCGTCGCCGCCATTATTAGTATGTATGTTTGTTTGATCTCGCTCCGTTATCGCGTCTCGAGAAAATGAAATCAAGACTCGTCACAGTCTCGAAAATTCCGGGAAAATGAGACTTTTGAGACTTTTTCTAAGTAATGCACGTTTTCACTAACCTTTGCTTAGCATTAAGAGTCCCTTAACGAATTTTATCTCAATAAATAAGATATCATATAAAGAAGATAGAAAGAGACAAAATTGTCCTTAAGAGTCACCTAAGCCTAAGGAATGGTCAGTGAAAATGGGACATAACTCTTCCGACCATTAAGAATAAGGTATTGTAAAAAGAGTCCTACTTACTCGTATAATCTGTGAGTAAACAGTTCATAGCAAAGTTCATGTTAAGTATTCATCTCACAAACGCATTGTATATAAAACAGGTTACTATGGTATAGTGTTGTGAACAATAATAAAATTTATCGATTATTATCAAAGAAATTTTATCTATGAAAATAAATATTGTAAAATAATTTTAAAATGAAAAGGGTAAGCCTTATAAGAAATTTAAAATTATGTAACTTGAAACATTCATAAACTAACCGTCCTTAGAGCAATAATTGTAGGTTGGATTTTCAATAGAAAATCAAACTAGAATTAAGTAAAAGTGCTTTAGAGCCTCAAAGTTGAGGTTTTTGGTGTACTTACCAATGACATGAGTTTTCAATATCTACGCGTAGCGAAATTACTATATTCAGACATCACATTGATCAATTCCGTTGATGATAAATAATTAGATTTTTTGAAATATTTATTAAATAAAATATTATTCAATATCACACTCACACTAACGATTTAGCCAAATTAAAAATCCTTTGCTAAGAACACTAGATACTTAACGAAGAAATAGAAAATTACACTTCATTATAAATATTGCAAAAATAGGTACTTAAATATAAATTATAAGCAACCATGACTCGTTATCATAATGTTTTGGTCCTATTCATCATACTTACTGCTCCTACCGGGATTCGATCCGTGACCTCTGTGCTAGTAAACAGTGGTACTAACGACCTTGACCGGCGGCATTCGTTATAAAATATATTATCATTAATTCACGGTTTTTATCGATATCGATAACCCAGAGCTCTGGCTCTGGGAGTTTAGACACAAAGCATGTGGGCTACAAGGTGACCCAACACTACTGAACTTCGCAGCGCCTGTGTGTTTATCATATGAATCTTTTCAGTTTGTGCAAAAAAAACATACAGACGAATTGATAACCTCTTCCTTTTTTTGAAGTCGGTTAAAAATAATCATCATCATCATCACCAGCCTATATACGTCCCACTGCTGGGCACAGGCCTTCCTACATGGAAGAAACACATGAGGAGTTTGGGCCATAATACCACCACGCTGGCCCAATGCGGGTTGGTGGGTTAAAGCGGTTGTAGTAACAACCGGGACCAACGGCTTATCGTGCCTTCCGAAGCACGGAGGAGCTCGAGATTATAAATTTTGGTTGACCCATCCCAGGGTCGACCATGGCGAAAGTTGCTTTGTTTTCGTATTCGAAACCAGAGCGCTCAAACCAATACGCCACCGACCTTCTAGTTAAAAATAATAGTTACTTATAAATACTATACTTACCTACTTCTACTCTTTTAGCGATTCCACAAGATAATAAGAATGGACAATTTTGGCGATACGAAAGAATAAGGGCTTTACGGAGCCCCACCTAAAGCGAGTCCTCCGTGAGTGAGTGTGGTGATGAGAAAGGTGTCGGTGGCTACTCTTCGTGCTAGTCAGCCGTCAGGAAGTTACTCGCTTAAGGAGGTACCTACTTTGTGCACCATTTAGATATTTTTGATTTTGAATTTCAAACACCAACCCATTGGTTACCATTATTAACCAAAGAAATCTAATGTATGTTGGTTGGTGACGATAAACAAACCAACATAATATTTTCCATGCGTTACACTAAAGTTGTGATTTGTTGCGATTTCACGTGGACAACGGGATGTCCTCCGCTGTCGCGGAAACGGCCATTATGAGAGAGAAGCGATTTTCTACTAGACACTAACCGGACCTCTCTGGGAGTACAGTCAGATAAGAAACTATAATCCTAATCCTATTATTACGTAACATTATACATAGGCTCAGAGTCGCTCAGATTTGATCTTAAAATCAGAACTGGTCCGCAGGGTTTTGCAGAAATGTCATTTTTATAGCTAATGCTGTTATTATACTAATTACTAGGTGGTTAGGCCCGTCTGTAGTCATCTGGGTAGATAACACCGGCATTCTTATTTCAGCCGTGAAACAGTTAGCGGGGTTTCGGATTGAAAACAAAGGTAGCCATTATAATTACTGGGCATGGAAGGCATTTTATAGCCCTTAGAATGACAACGCACCTGCAATAAACACCATGTGATTTTTTCCTTGTTATTGCAGGAGTCTATAGGCGATGGTAACTACTTACCACCAGGTGGGCCGTCAGCTTGTTTGTAATAATCTAACATTCATGCCAGATAATTACTATAAAAATAAGTATGAAAAAAAAAATACCTACCTATTTATTGAGACCCGCATGATAAAAATAGGGAAAACAAAATGTTTTAGTGTCACAATTATTATATTATTTTTCGATTAATATTATCATATCGATTTCATAATGTTTAATTTAATGAACATTTTGTGTTCTTTTATAATATAATAATAATACGAAACGCACAATGGCTCACACATAATGGCTCCTCGTCGGATCTGCTTGGTATCAATGCCGGTGTCCCCCAGGGTTCTGTCCTCTCCGCAACTCTATTCTTGCTGCATATCAACGACCTGCTTCTAATTCCCGGTATCTTTGGGTACGCGGACGACAGCACAGTTTCGGAGAGGTACCTGTCTGATGCGAAGTCTGGAGCTGATGTCCGATCTTTGAGGGAGGCGATGGTGGAGGGAGTGAATGCAACCTTGGAAGCTGTTTCCCTCTGGGGTGAGGCCAACTTGGTTGGGTTCAATCCGTCCAAAACGCAGGCATGTCTCTTCTCGGCGAAACGGAGTCCATTTCATCTGACTCCGACTTTCCGAAATGTCTCCGTTCCGGTTAACGACCATCTGAACCTCTTGGGTCTAGATATCTCTGCCAATCTCAATTTCGGTCGCTACCTCGAATCCATTGCTGTAACTGCAGCCAAAAAACTTGGCATTCTTTCAAAGGTTAAACGATATTTTACATCTGAGCAGCTCCTAAGCCTTTATCGAGCCCAAGTACGCTCCTGCATGGAGTACTGTTGTCACCTTTGGGACGGATCTGCACGTTATCAGTTGGATGCACTGGATTCGGTGGAGCACCGAGCGAGGCGACTCATCGGCAGTGAGACACTCGCTGAGGCTAATCTCCAGAGCCTTGACCACCGAAGGCATGTAGCTTGCCTCTCGGTCTTTTATCGGCTGCATTTCGGAGAGTGTGCGGAGGTTCTTCATAATTTGATCCCCCCCGCCCCTTTCCACCACCGGACGACCAGACGCGGCGAAGGCTTCCACCCTTACGTTGTGGATATACCTCCCATCCGCACGAAGCGCTTTGCTTCATCTTTCATTATGCGAACAGCTAAGGAGTGGAACTCGTTGCCAGGGTCTGTTTTCCCGGATCAATATAATCTGGATATCTTTAAGGCCAGACTGAACAAGCATCTTCTAGGCGAGCGTGTACCATCTTAGGCCTCATCTTCGCTTCACATCAGGTGAGATTATGGCCAAACGTTCTGCCTATCAGCACATAAAAAAAAAAAAAAAAAAAAAAAAAACAAACCGAATGCAAAGACTACATACATAAGCAAGTCAAGCCATTTTAATAAGTATTAAGAGGATTATTCGCTAAATCTAATATTAATCGAGTAAGAGCATTTCTATTTCTTTTTATACAAACTAAAAATCGCCAATAAATTGTTTATTATTAGACATTTCAAAAAACCTCTTACAACTAATAAGACTAACTTATGCATGGCAAGTTTTTTTGAAATCGGTTTGTTAGAATTGAAAGTTTTGGGAAGCCGTGCCGCTTAAGCCCCCATATTTTTCTTGAATAAATTGCTTTTTAGCAATAATGCTGTACAATTCTTTGTACTGCTTATTTTGTTTCTTTCGTCCAATAAATTTAATTCATATCAATATTTATTCTTCCTTCGTATTTCGTTCTATTCTTGTTATTCAAGAAAAAACTTCGAACCATATTTATCAAAATACTTGAATAACTTTGGAAAAAAGTAAAACTTGTAACAAAGTAATACGTGCCTATAAAATTTGAGGTTTATCCTCGATTTCCCTAAAGATACCATCATGAAATCTTGACTTAGTGACAATGGGACCCCCTCAGGAGTTATACTCTATCAAAAAAAAAAAGAATATTGAAAATCGGTTCACAATTGACTGAGAATTCGTTGAACATACGTACAAAAAAATACATACAGCGGAACTTAGACACTTTTTCTTTATTTGAAGTCGGTTAAAAAGGATTGCACCAACCACATTTTTTTGTATCTGACTATACACCACTTGTTAAATGGCACTGGCCTTTTTGCGAATAGAAATTGCGCCGGCGACGCTTTATATAGATTGCACGTGGTAGCGGTTTTGTGTTGAGAAATATCACTACATAATGCTGCTACTTTGCCCCGTGGTTTCTATGCGATGCTAGGGTTGTGCGTCGAGGCTATTTCATTGTCGAACTTGATTCGACGAATCTTCTATCGAAACAAAATGACGGTAGGAATCTATAATTTTGTTCATAATTTTTCATCGATTTTTTTTTATCAAGAGACATATCACACTCCCGATTCAACTGCAGGAAGAGTTTTAAATGATTTATAATAATAATGTTTTTATTATTACTATTACAATAGCCATTAATGAATTTCAGCAGAAAAAACAATATGTTTTAAATGGTTCATAATATAATATTATCATTCACGGTTCTAAATTTTCGTCGCAGTATTCTGTAAGCTATACAAACCCATACAACTTTCATGGGCATGGTATTTTCATGGTTATGTTTACTTACATACTTAATGGGTATATATATCGTATTAAGTCCTTCAGATATTACACTCTTAAACTTTTATTTTTGTAGTCATAGTCATACATCGCCAGCTTCCTTACCCTATCAGATTATATCCTGTCTATCTTAAGGTTGCCTGGAAGAGATCGCTCTTAGCGATAAAGCAGGCCATTGTGCAAGCATATTTTGTTATTTCTTTCTGTTTCTTTATAACTGTGATGTAATAGGTTAGAGAAAAAGTTTCTTCGCATTTTTTAAGAAAATTCAAAACATTTTTTAATTAAGTTTATTTACATTCAACTAAAGTATGTAGGTACCATTTTGTTCGATAACTTTTTGCCATCTTGTAGGTAGGGACATGATCCCATTGCTATAGAAATTTTGGGGCTTCTGATCAAAATACCGCGACAAGTGATTATGGCAGTCCTCTCGTGATGTTGACCTGACACTGCCTAGAGAATTCTGAAGAGAGCGAAACAGGTGGAAATCTGAAGGTACTATACGGCGGATGCATTAACATCTCCCAGCCAAACTCTCTTGATTTTTGCTGAGTGGCTAAAGATGTATGAGGTCTAGCGTTATCATGATTAAAAACCACACCCCTTCTGTTGATTGATTCCGGCCGCTTTCTCTCAACTTCTTGCTTTAATATCATCAGTTGTTCGCAGTAGAGTTTAGAATCGATGATCCTGCCTGGTGGTAACAGCTCATAATGAATAATGCCCTTCCAATCCCACCACACACACAGCGTCACCTTGTTGCGAGTTAACCCGGGTTTCGCCACAGTCTTTGAAGCCTGACCGGCCTTTGACCACGACCTTTTTCGCACGTTCTTGTCGTACGTGATCCACTTTTCATCACCAGTTATCAGCTTCTTCAAAAATGGTTCGGTTTCATTACGTCGTAATAAATAATCACAAAGGAGTACACGCTTCATTAGGTTTCTTTCAGGCTACTCTCACAGACACTGCACTAGGTCCATAAACATCGCAAATTTTTTTTGCGGCTTGCGTTGCATTTTTACCTTTTTTGTAGTAAAATTTTAAAATGTATCGAATTTCTTCATTAGATTCACTCCTCTTGACGGTACGAAAAACAAATGAATAACACACATTTTCCTAATTTGAATTTGTAATTATCTTTTTAAAATCTAAACTTTTCATGATACCAAAACCAGCCAGATACAAATAGTACAGCCAAAGATATTTTATTACAAGTTCATACATACTATAATGCGAAAAGACTTTTTCCCTAACCTAATATGTTGTGCAATAAAGTGTTAAATAAATAAATCAAACTATCTACTATTACCTGATGTAGTGAAGTGATTTTCGGAAATACTATTTTCCTAATTTCTTTGCGTGTACGCATTTAAGTAGAATCGCAACTAACATCTCTCATAGATGGCTGTGCTTGGGCAATTTGTGTAGAAAGTAACATAGATTTAAGTACTTTGAAATATACTTGTTCTTGACATATTTAAACTCTTACTAACTACTTGTAGTCGTGGGAATCTTGAAGGAATGTTTCTAAAGCAAACGAGACAAATGATTAAGCGAGTATAATTATAAGATTAAACGAACTTACCCTAAGTGAAGTTCTATCTTAATTATACGAAGCTCCTTGTCCGAGAGGGTTTAACGTGTAGTAACGCTGGTTGTACCAGCGCCGATCACAATTTTCAAAGCTATAAAAAAAAATTGTTTCTCTCATATGGTAACACTAAATGTATGTCATTACGTTCGAAGATTATTTTTGGAACAACCCTACAATTGGGATAATACTTGTATTAGTGGGCGGGTTTTGGGACTGCCCTCTCGGACAAGGAGCTTCGTATAATTAAGATAGAACTTCACTTAAGGTAAGTTCGTTTAATCTTATAATTATACTCTCTCCTTGTCCGAGAGGGTTTAACGTGTAGATGTTTGAAGATGGGGTTGTGAAAAAATAGAATTTAGATATCTATATTATATTAGTATAGATGTTTAGTCCAACACCTTACTAATTAATTTACAAATAATTAGATCTTTATACAAAACCCTATAAAAAAATAAAAAACACAATTGTTATTTTAACTATCGCTTAAAATTTTTAGCAATGCCGAATGGGACATTTATATGCTTATTGCAGGAAATGTTTCAGAATAGACTGAATTTTGTATGTAAAGACTCCTGTTGGCTTTTTGACTCAATCAATATTTAAACCAAATCGGCTTGCGGTCGACACCGAAGCATATCTTGTGATAAGAGTAGAGAAGACAGTTAAAACCACTAATACTCATTTCCTGCAACATTAGTTTGATCCAAATGAATTTTAGATTGAATTGATGAAATCTTGTGTTTTTTTATAATTGTTTCTATTGATTTATTTATGATATAAGTGTATTTATAAAGTACTTGTCTTATTATGATTTAATGAAAGTGACAAGATAGGATACATTTCTATCCTCATTTAAAAAGATTTTTAGATACAATATGGCTGTAAAGTACCTAGTTACATAGGTTTTTTATTATTTCGATAGTGGTCACTACTGATTGTCACTTTTAAATGATTTTACTTGATGTTTAATGAAGTCTTTCTGCTTTCAAGTCATGAATTGTAATAAATCAGTTGATGACGTCCTTTAATAACATTTTTGATTTATCATTGCCTTATTATTGCATTAAATATTTTTAATACCAGTTCTGGATTCCAAATCATATATGTATGTCAGTAAACTGAAGAGGCTCCTTCGATTAAAATGTTTTTTATCTTTAAATCAATTCAATTTTAGGTCATTGTAATGTTGACCTGGTATTATTCATTTTATATAGTTTAGGTACCATATAAGTAATGATATTGTTTTTACAAAACATTGACTTAGGCATTTTTATTTGTTATATAAAGCACAATGCTCTACTATACCTACAGGTGTTATGATATTGAAATTTAGAGCTAATATATATATATATATATTTAAGTAGGTAGGTATTTACCATGATCAGGTTGATTATTGATGTATTATATTTTAATTATTTGACTTTTATTTTAGTACATACAAAAAACTTTTGCTGGCATGTCATGGACATATTATTATTTTGTCCCAATATTTCACTTCTTATTGATGAAATTTAATGTGAAATTTTTTATTTCATAATTGCAGAAAGGCCACTACTCGATACCTATGTGCATGATTATTCATTATGCCTGCATGCGCACCATATGTACAGGATAAATAACTATGATGCTTATATTATGTATAGGTACATTGTACCAAATGGCCATTATATTTCTAATAATAAATCATATTGTCATTTTTCAACATTAATAATTGTCAATATTGCAATTCCTTGTTTTTATACTTGACCGATAGTTGATTTGCAGCTAGGATAAGCTGGATATAAATTTAAGAACATAAATCATTGATTTAAGCTCAGTATCTAAAAACTGAAAAGGATAAAATAATTAAATTTAAGTAGGTATTCATCCCCTAGAAACATATTTTTGGAGTCGGTGCTTCACTTTCTATTGTTTTTGGAAACCACTTAGCACCAACTCCAAAAATATGTTTCTAGGGGATGAATACCTACTTAAATTTAATTATTTTATCCTTTTCAGTTTTTTGAAGTCGGTTTTAATTTTTGTTTAAAATTTTTTTTTCACAATTTTTAGTGATAACTTTCTACGGTCAAAGCTAGATGGGTGACCGTCAAATTATATTGTTTCCTACTATCGTATCGTTTCACTAAAAAGTCATTGGAAAAGCAAAAATTCGCAATTACGCATATGTAGACGACTTCATAATTTCAGTTTTTTTATATTTAAAACCAAAGTACCCAACTGTTTTTGAAAAAATTTTTATGGGACCAAATGGCAGCTATTCCGCATCGAACAAAAAAAGAATCACGTAAATCGGATCAGTAATCTCGGCGTAATCGGTGTACATACATCGAAAAAAAAAAAAAAAAAAAAAAAACATACCGGCCGAATTGAGAACCTCCTCGTTTTTGAAGTCGGTTAAAAAAAAAAGAACTAAAAATAAAAAACCTTGTGTGAATTGCACCCGGTAGTAGGTACTTCATATGGACACTTTTATATATTAAGTACATAGCAATAAATCAATTTCTCGTATTGTGTCAAGCAAGATGACTTTTTATAAAAATACCACAAATAAAATTTGTAAAAATTCAATCGGTACTATCATTAAGTACAACAATGTCTAATATTTATTATTGTTGTGGGGATTCAATCTATGACCCCCCCCCCCCCCCCCCTCGCTTTTCATGTATCCAACAACTGTGGTATTATGTACTCTCGATAATGTTTCTTATTTTATCATAACAATTATTTTTACTCATAAAATATAGTTGTTAATTCTGAGTAGTTATTATACCTAATGGTCTTTTTATTAAGACCCATTTCCATTTCTAATAGACAAGTTAATTTAAACAGTTATTAATTTCAACTTAGCTATTTTATATAATTCTGTACAAGTAGAATTGTGAAAATACTCTTAATTTTCAAGTTCTTTTAAAAATATAGGGCATCATTTATATCACTTTATTAGGTCTGTATTGTAAGAAAATATTGCAATGGAATTGAAATAATGATTAGTTATAATAATCATTTCTTATTTTCTCTGTCTTATCTCATTTATTCATTTCATAAAATCTGTGCAATGAGGTACTTCATAAGGTGACATTTCAATGAAAAAAAATCCCATCATTTTATTACAATTGGGTTACTACTAGTTTATCTGTGTAACTGTAATTTTTTTTTTCTAAAGTAATGTTTTTATTTGGAATTATTAAAACAATATCTGAAAGCTTGTTTCTGAATCTTCTGGTGGTTTTGTTAATTAAATAAAGTAGGAAAGTTATGGTATTTGCTGTGTGTAACTGGTTGTTGCAACCAATGATCTGTTGGTCATGGTCACTGAAGGTTTATAAATTTTCTTTATGTTTGAACAGCTGTTTGATTTTTGAATACACTGTGTAGCTTTAACCTGTCAAGCATGAGATTCCAGACACAATTGATTTTTCAATTATCATAGCCACCCGGAGGTATATCGCGGCTTGACAGATAGTATAATCTTATTAAGTATTTATCAATGGCTGATCATTCATACAGTGATAGCAATTTTTCAGGTCATTGAATATCATTTCGGTATGCTAGAGGGTAAAGTTTTCATGAACCATAAAAGCATTGTGTAGCTAAATTTTATAGCACTTCCTCAGGCTATTGATAAACATTTATATAACTTACAGCAATTTTCAGGTTATAGAATAACATTTATTTAGGTTATAGAATAACATAATATATATCTTGATGTTAAAATTATTAATTAAATGCGGCAGCATTATCTAGCCCCCATGTGACAAACATTGGCCCAAGTTAATAAGTAAACTTTACCGGTACTTTATTGTAGAATTATTTGTCAGTCAGTCCGCAAGGTGATGTTCTGATTATTAAATTACATGTACAGCTACTTTATGTTCATCATCACTAGCCTATATACGTCCCACTGCTGGGCACAGGCCTTCCTACATGGGAGAAACACATGAGGAGTTTGGGCCATAGCACCACCACGCTGGCCCAATGCGGGTTGGTACTTTATGTTACATATTTTAAATATGATTAATGGCTATTTTTACATTTTTGTAGCTATCACAATTATTCATATTGAGTAATCTCTCTGCCTTATAGTTGTCTGGTAGATATCGCTTCTAGCAATAAGATTGCCTTTTTGGCATATTGTGTTTGTTTTATCTCTGTACCTTTGTATATCTACTTGATGGAAGTTAGTAGAAGTTTCTATTTCAGTGCAAGGGTCTAGCCATAGTAGCTAGACCTGTTCAAGTGATTGCCTTTAAATCTACTTTATGGTATTAGTTATACTGTTTCTTTCAGTGTATATTGCATATCATTTGCAGTGTATATCTCTAGTGTGATAATGCTTGTTCAGCTAAATAGTTGGTTGTCTAACTGCAGTGTGATAGTAGTTTTAAAGAAGATTACAGGCATTGTCTAACTGCAATGTGATAGCACTTGCCCAGGTTATCAATAAATTCATTTCTACTTCACTGTAGAAGTTTTAAAACAAGAGTACGGGCATTGTCTTAACACAATGTAATAGCATTTGCCCAGGTTATCTATTAGCATTCATTTCTTTTTCATTTAAATTAGAGCATTGTCTAACCGCAATGTGATAGCGCTTGCTCAGGCAAGTAATGTGATAATCATTTTCATTTCACTGTGTTGTTTAACCTCAATGTGATAGCAAATGCTTAGGTAAATAGTGTGATAACCTTTTCCATTTAATTTCATACCAATTTGAGCGTTGTCTAACCGCAATGTGATAGCGCTTGCTCTGGTAAATATTGTGATAACCTTTTTCATATTATTTCATACCCATTTGAGCGTTGTCTAACCGCAATGTGATAGCGCTTGCTCGGGTAAATATTGTGATAACCTTTTTCATATAATTTCATACCATTTAGAGCGTTGTCTAACCGCAATGTGATAGCGCATGCTCTGGTAAATAATGTGATAACCTTTTTTATTTAATTTCATATCAATTAGTGCGTTGTCTAACCGCAATGTGATAGCGCATACTCAGATAAATGTTATAATCTATTTCATGTAATTTCATACCATTTAGAGCGTTGTGATAGCGCATGCTCCGGTAAATAATGTGGTAACCATTATATGTACTTGACGGTAGAAGTTTTAAATTAAGGCATAATCTTACTGTTCATTCACCTATTAATGAAGGCACTTAATATGAGTCTTCTGTTTCCTGCCTTGAGTAGGTATTTCTCATCATAAAAATTTACTTCTTGTAATTTCCTCTCTAAACCCTATATGCCAGACATAATTTTAATTGTCTTTGTTATGTTATAATTGTCACTTAAGACATCTGGGTGTTAAAGATTTAGGTAATAGATAGGTATATGACACTTGTAGTTACCACAGAACAGTTAAAGTTATCCAAAAAGTCATATTATTTTCACTTTTTGTAATCTTCTTTCTGTCCAAAGTAGGTGATTTACTTACTCCTTTTCTTTTTCCCTTTTATTTCCAAAAATCTAATTAGAAACACTAATAAAACACTGCATAAGCACTTTAAATAGGTATGCATTTTTGTCTATCGCTCAAAATGAGCTATTATTGATGTTTTTAATATTTTACATGCCATTGGCAAATATTGGCAATACAAGAAAAAATAGTGTGTAAATTGATAAAACCTATAAAATATCGGAAATCATAAGCCTTGTAAAAATTCTTACAATAATATCTGGAGGGTTATATTGCTAGGTAATTAGTTTAGCTAGATTTTCTAGATTTTAGTAGTATTATTTTGATATTTTTAGGTTATGTCATAATATTCTAACAGATTAATTCTGTGACGTTTCATATTACCAGTTATCCGGTGAGAATTATTTCTCACCGGATAACGTAACGATAATGTAATATTAAATACATACCTTCAATCTCCAAATAATATTAACGTTTTCACAACAAACCTTGGCCTTGTTTGCTAACGGAATACCTGACCGTGTTTGGGAATAAAATACTGCATCGATATCCTGTTATTAGTGAACACATAATAACACTAGATTAATAATTCTTTAAAATTTGATCACAGATCGTACTTTTTATTGGTTTAAATTGTTAAATTAATAATTTTAATGAGAGAACCAAGTGACAGCGCTGTGCACAAAAAACGTAATGCCATACATTTAGTGTTACCATATGAGAGAAACAATTTTTTTTTATAGCTTTGAAAATTGTGATCGGCGCTGGTACAATCAGCGTTACTACACGTTAAACCCTCTCGGACAAGGAGAGAGTATAATAAAAGTAAAATCACGTAGAAAATATTTTGATGTGGTAAACCCATTGTGCTATTTATTGATTTATCAATTCTTTAGCGACTAAACGTAACATTTACTGGCAGCTCAAACTTTTAATGAGGTCTGAAATTTTATACAGAACTTAGTGCAATGTATTTAAGTAAAACAAAATCACCGTTGGCTGGATGGAAATATCAATGTCCAATAAAAATGGCACGATGTTCCTTTTATAGCTCTTTGCTCAACAACATGAATAAATGAGATATTTGAACATAAAATGCGGCCTGATAAATTTAATTTAATTTAACTATACTAGGTGGTAGACAGGCCCTTATGTAGGATCACCTGGTACCACCACCTTCTTACTTCAGCCGTGAAACAGGTCGCTGTGTTTCGGATTTAAGAAAATCAAAATGAGGTTTATTGTACTGTATGATGATTAACCTTTCATAAATTAATCACAAAAATATCTTAAATCTCTATAATTATGTAACAAAAACTAAAGTGGAATATGCGTTACACAGGCTAGTGTGTAAGAGTTCGCATTTATATTGGTAAGAGTACGCAGCGCTTGTACTGCTGGAAACTATTAATTATTTTATTTGCAATGATCACAAACGAAGTCAGATTCACCACCATAGCTTGTACAAGAGTCGTGCCACCACTTGTTACATTTCGCACAGCCAATCCAATCTTCCACAGGGGGCTCTTCTTAAATTTCACAAGCTGGACATTTCCATGTCTTTTTTTTTGTTGTGGTGTTTGGGGGGATTTTTTAGTTGTTTTCTTTGGTCTGTTTTAAAGGAACTTTTGGTTTCTTCTTTGGTAATTGCTTGGAGATTGATGCTACTTCGAGTCTATTTGTAAGGAGATCCGTGTAAGAGTACGCACGTACTCTTATACAACATGCAATTGAAATTGAAATTGAAATTGAAATTGAAAAATAATTTATTTCACATGCTTATAACATTACACACAAAAAGAAGCAATATCATACAAATTAAATTATACAATAATATACGCGCACTCTTACTCGCATTGCCCAATTCTTGTTCGAGCGATGAGGTACGCCATCTATCAGTGTCGACCAGAAATATTCTCGCTCAGATCCCGAGAATAATGTCGAGGGAATTGACCTACATCATTATTTTTTACAAACTAATAGTCGTGTTGTAGTACAAATAGTTTCAAAATGCTAAAAATATTTAAGAATATTAGACAAAATGTTTATACTTACGTAATTTTTGTGTTTTTATTAGTTTTTGATTATTTTTTTGCACAGACGCTGTTACTAGCTTGCACTTGATAATAACACTGAAGTTAGCCGCGTGTCGCAACCAACTTCACGGTGAAATGGTTTGCATACTCTTATCGAATGCGTACTCCTAGACCAGCCCCCTTATTCTCAACTGTCGGAAAATATTCGAATTTCGGAAAGTCTATACCTGTCACTTTTTATCGTGGTGCGTCAAAGCGAGACGGCATGTGACTTTTCGAAACGAATCCGTGATCCGACAATTGAGAATAAGGGGGCAGGCTACCCTAAATAAAATTAGAGCAAGTGTTATGGACACTGGAGAACGGAGAAACTTAGATACTAGCGTTGATGTTTGAGGACTCTGGTTTATTTTTTTTATTTAGCTCACAAAACTCGTTACAATCTTCGATAAAATCTTAAATAAAATACATCAAAGTCTTGCTTGATTGCATTCTACTTGATGCAAGCACAACATGCAATATTACAATATATAAAGGGATATCTATGCTATGTTATAGAAGTATTTATTAGGTATGTTAATACAATTACTTTTGTACCTATTCATTATTTGACTAACGGAATTATATGGATTCTATTAAGCTATACCTAGTCTTGCCATAAATACTGAAAAAAAGAAAAAAAAATCTATTGCAAATAACATTTATTTATTACTTTTACAGTGTGTTATTTTAATACATAAATATAAAACAATTTAAAATATGAAAAGCTTATTCGAAGTGGTCTGCATTGGCTGCAATACAGTCATTTTCCATGGGAAAATTCTTCACTGCCAATCGTACGGATTGTTTTAGGGACTCCAAATTATTATGGCGTTTACAGCAAGCCGTACTCTCTAAAACTGACCATAAATCATAATCCAGCGGATTAAGATCGCGACTAGACGACGGCTAGTCTTCAGCTCTGATGAAGTACGAAACATTTGTTTCCAACCAAGACTGCGTAGGCCGAGCTTTATGGCGCCGAGTCTTGCTGGAAGCACCATTCTTGGTTATTGAACATAGTGCTGTTGAGTGACTTCACTACCTTCTCAAGAATGGTATCTTGATACCCTTCTTGTGCCGATGTTTTGATACCTTTTTCAGAAAAGTATGGCTCAGTCACTCTTTCTTACTTAGTATTATTTACTTAGTCTGAGGTCGTTAAGCTGAGGCCTCTCTGGCCTCTTAATTACTACTTTATTAATTACTTAAACAAAGAAACTTTTGCCATGGTCTTTACCGGGATGCGTCAAGCTAAATTTCTAATCTTCGAGCTTCGGAAGGCACGATAGCCGTTAGTCCCGGTTGTTATTGCAATCGTCAAACGCATCATCCCGCATTGGGCCAGCATGGTGGTGCTGTGGGTCAAACTCTTCATGTGTTCCTCCCATGTAGGAAGGCTTGTGCCCAGCAGTGGAACGGTACATTTAACATTTATCGCCTTTAACATTTTGAAATAAAACAAAACGAAACAACAACTGTGAAACACGTGACTGAATCGTTATTGAAAATGATAGGCTGGTGATGAAGTATATAAATAATAAAAAAAGTCAATACCATCATCTTTGAGATCGCAAGATCTCGTAACTCGGATTTGTCTATAAAATTTTTTTTTGTAGTAAATGTATTGATTTGTATTATAGCTTGGTAGTTTAAGTACTTTATTTAAATTCTGCGTCAAACTTGAACATAGATGTAACGTTTTCCAACGTCAAAACTCACTAGGGCCTAAACTATACAAAACCTGTTTGATTATTTGTTTCCTTTCAATAGCTTCACCTCCTCGGCTACCTAACGTATAATTTGTTGCCCATCTTGAATGTATATTACACTATTACAATACTATAACAAAGTTGGAAAAAAAACTTTCTCCGCAGCAATGTTCGACCTTTAGTAAAATAGATGTTGTTACATTCTAGTACTTCATGGAACTTTGGATTTCTATTAATAAACGCTATGTAATGATAAGATAGAAAGTTCCATACAATAATTAATAGCTACTGGCACAATAAAAAATAGTACTTCCACAAATTACAATGGTAAATTGTTAAAATAGACAATCGACAACTGAATTGTATCAGAAAGCGCATACCTTTAGAATGGTTAGTAAACCTAATATGCAGATTTGCAAATATTGTCCAAATGTTTTTCTGTAAGCCCTTAATACCGATGTAATAGTTTACTTCAATTAACACCCTTGAAACTTCCACATAAGAGAATATAGAAGAATAGAGAAAGAAGAAGGTTGACAATTTTTGCTTCTTTTTTTGTTTTTTGTCTTGGAACTCCGTGATTATAATAGTTAATTTGAAAATTTGAGTATCTACACTCATGTGTTTTTATTCGAATTAAGATCACAAAGGTAAACATAGATCAACATACTTTTTTTTCAATTCAATTTCAATTCAATTCATATATTTATTCTGTGTACATAGGTATAATAAGTTGATACAGTAAATATAGTAAGTTCTCTATGCACCGCCAATGGGCATACAAAATATTACAAACATACCAAAACATTTCCTCCAATTTATCTAAATGGTCAAAATTAAAATGTCTATTAATTAAATACAATAAGGCAAAAATAGCTCCAATAAAATAAAATTTCAAATTAAAACATAATAAATTCAAATTCTAACTTCAATGAAATAAAAGAAACGCTCAAGTTTAATATAATAATATTATATAAAATTTAAACATGCTTCTATTATGATTAGGTAATAGGTACTATATATTTATAAGTTTGTCACTTAAGTATTCGTCAATGGAGTAATAAGCTTTGTCAGTAAGAAATTTGGTAAGGCATCGTTTACACTCATTCATATTTGTACATAGTCTCACATGTTTGGGCAACTTATTATACAATTTAGGTGCCATTGCATACACGCTTTTATGTGAAAATGCAATTTTCGTTTGCGTTAATTGTAGCTTGTCGCAGCGACGTTGATTTTAACACAGATAATAATTAAATTGAAAATAAAAAACAGCCTGCATCTTAATGACCATTATAGCATCATTTGTTGGACTCATTTTAATCCGTCAAGTATCAGATTTTAGACATCATTGATTTTCAATTGTCATAGATCTCCAGAGGTATAACGCCGCTTGACAGATTAATATAACTCTTTTTTCTCAAATAATTACAATATTTTGGCAAAAGATAACGGGAAGTTATGATATACAGCAAACTTTATAAAAAAGCTTTGTTGCTTTGTTTTCGTAATTCAAACCAGAGCGGTCATACCACGTCGACTTATCCTTACTTCCTTATCCTTTACTAATATTATAAATGCGAAAGTAACTCTGTCTGTCTATGTGTTACGCAATCACGCCTAAACTACTAAACCGATTTGAATGGAATTTGGTACAGATATAGTCTAGAGTCCGAGAAAGGACATAGTCTACTTTTTAATGAGAAAAAGGGCGGTAAAAGGTACAGTTTGTATGGGAAAAGGCAATATTCCACGCGGACGAAGTCGCGGGCAAAGCTAGTTTTTATATAAATGCTATACTATACAAGCTTCATTCCTTATTCCACTAAGTAAATTATTCAGAAGATTGTCCCAGTAATTAAAGTTAATTACCATGATTTTCTATTAGAAAAAACAATTGTACTTTTACCTGATATTGTTCATTCACAAGTCAATTGATGGAAACGTGGAAATTATTACATTTCTTACGATTTGTGATAGTTAAGTATGTGTATTTGCATCTCTTCGAAAGCATGTTGTCTAATGTTTGAAATAAGAGTTCAATTAGCGGATATTGTAGACAACTTGAATAATAATCAAAAAGTGCAAGGGCTAAGTATTGTTCACAGATCTAATTGATTTGAAATTTGGTTTACTATTACTTCTGTAGTAGGTTTTACCAAGCAAGCTAACCTTGAGCTGATCCGCTATAATGAAATAGTCTGCGGGATGCTCAATTCTTCAGGAACTTACAGCAGATAAGGCGCGTTTGGGCTCCTTAGTAAAGTCTCAATGAGATGGTGTTACATAGATGATTAATGAGGCCGGTGGTTACTGAAAATCTTTAATTTCAGATTTTGTTAATATTTTAATAATTTGCGACGTTGCCAGATCAGGTAAAGAGTAATTAATATTAGATAAATTACATCTCAGCATTTAGTTTGTATGAAAATAATAAATGTTAAAGAAATTAGAATCCATAAAAGTGTCAATTGTAAAAAATGATCAATTTAATATTCTGAATAACATGCCGAAGTTAATGTATATCCTCAGGAACGCGGTGCATTTAAGTAACTTTGTTCGGCTCTTTCACACATCTTACTGTCAGATTTGTGTGATTTACTTGACATAAATATTCACTATAGTAAGTCATAATAATTATGTATATACCATGTAGGCACTTGATACTGCCAAGCTAATTTTGGCACACCGATTTTCATTTGTTTCACGATTGTAAACTATGTTAAACACGTTTTTAGCCCCCGACGAAAAAAGAGGGGTGTTATAAGTTCGACGTGTCTGCCTGTGTATCTGTCTGTGGCATCGTAGCGCCTAAACGAATGGACCGACTTTGATCCGGTTTTTTTTGTTTGAAAGCTGATGTGACTACGATGGTTCTTAGCTATAATTTATGAAGATCAGTTCAGTCGTTTGATGACTATCAGCTCATTTTCTACATGAAATTAGGATTTTACTAACTTTTACAGATCCGATTTATTTTAAATTTCGTGTACTGACACTTCGATGACATTCCCATGAGATACTAACTTTGGGCTGATCCTATACCATCAAGAAGTCTGCGAAATGCTTAATTCTTCAGTAACTTACAGCAGATATGTATTTGGGCTCTTATGAATAGTCTTAATGAGATGGTGTTAGAAAGATGATTAATGACGCCGGGGGTTACTTAAAATTTTTAATTTTGAAATTATTAATACTTATGTCTTTCTTAGTACCTACCAAGTTCTAGTGTACTTGAAACATTCAGATATTCAATATCCGTTCAGAACCTCTGAAACTTACACTCACAGTCACGAAGAAAACAAACAGGGAATATACCCTGTTGTGTGTGTAATATGTCTGACTCTTTTGTTTAATATATATGCAGAAAAGGGACAACAAATGACACGTTTCCTAAGATCCGCGTGTGTAAGCGAAAGTGAGTGAAAGGAATAACAGTATAAACAGCATAATTTTGACTCAATCATCGTGCAGAGTATGTAAGAGGCGTAATACGTGATTGAGTGATGCTGCGTGTGTATTCAGGCGATAGTTACCATTGAACTTTGTTTCGGCCTAATCATAGAGCTAGAAATAGATATATGACTTCTCAGTGCAAGGGAACAAGACAAACGTCTTGGACCGTGCGGTGACGGATTAAGAATACAATTCACTGCCCCATTTCTTCCCATGTGTGTCGTAAGAGGAGACTAAGGGATTACCGAGCTACAAACTGCTCGACTGGTGGTAGGGTCTGAACACCCGTCTGGCTAATGACCACCGTGCGGGTGTACGCATGGCGTAAAACCCGCCATGTGACCACTTGTGGTCGCGTTCCGGGATCAGTCAGCGTACAACCAGAGCTTGGGGAGATGTTGCGGCGATGGATGCCGTCAGTGACGGCTTGACACCTGCATTAAGGACGGATGCAACAAGGAAAAATCATTTGATATTGTAGGCGCGTTGTCATCCTGAGGCCTAAAATGAAATGCATCCATTTAATGACTTTATATTAAACTAATTATACACTTGTAAAATAGTTTTGATTGTAAATAATTATAAAAAAAATAGCAAGGGTGAACTTATCTAGAAGAGATCTCTTCCAGTCAACCCACGAGTATTTTGGATTTATGTAATGTTCCAATAATTGTTTCGTTAATCATAAAGCACAACAAAAACTGAAGCACCGTCTCCAAAAAATACCTTTACATTATATATCTACCTAATTATATAAAAGTTTTTTTTTTCATTTTTGGTGGTTTCAAATTAGTTTTTAAATCCTTTCATCATTATGATCCCAAAGAATAAAGGGAAGGTCCAAAACATACTCTATCTAGCGTAATATGTCTTATTAAAGCCAAAACGTGATTGAAATACGCAACGCCCTAGTATTAATGATAATTTAACTATACACCAGACTATTTACTTGATATATATTCCGGCTTTCATCTAAGATGCAAAATTAAACTATAATTATGTATACTATTCATATTAACACTCCATTAAGCGCGCCGCGAATGGTAGGTAACGTGATTCCACGTTGGATATCTTGGAAATCACTAGATATTATCATGGTTTTATAGGTGGGAGTTTCCATAGTCTGTAATTACACTGGCTAGTTGGCTGATATTAGTAATAAAATCTTTCCTGTACCACGTTTGGTTCGTAAAGCGACAGAAACTACGATGTATATTGTGTAGTTATTTTAATCGAGAAGACGGGCTTCAACTGTCGAGTGTCAATCCAGTGAACGTTTGTGCATCAGTGTCGTGAGTTGATTGACTTGACTGTGAGTGTTGTGTATCGAACCAGTTTGTGTGAGCAGTGAGACTGAGTCTAATAGTAGGGGAACGAATCGTAGCAAGCGTCAACGAAAGAGGGCAGTTTCCCGCTATGAAGTTGAGTTCTTCCCGTGATAATGGCGTATGCAACTACGCTGAGGTTTTGGGAACCCATTACGAACAAATTACACGGTAAATACGCCGAATATAATTTCAATTCAAATGTCAAACACCTTTAGCGGCGTTAATTCACCGGAGGGCTTTGACGATAGAAAAAATAATGGTGTCTGGAATCTGATGCTTAACAGCTGTTTATAACCACGGAAGTATAAAGTGCAACATCTTTCCTCTCTTATAACACTGTAAAAATCAAATATCTCTTTATTTCACGTCACATCACCAGTCTATATACGTCCCACTGCTGGGTGGGCCTTTCTATATGGAGATAAGCATACCGAGTGTTAGGGCCATAACACTTCTACTACGCTGGCCAATGCGGGTTGGTGAGTAAAAGCGGTCATAGTTACAACGGGGACCAACAGCTTATTGTGCCGTCTGAAGCGGGGAAGAGCACGAGATTACAAATTTAACGACCATGGCACAATGTCGGTGGGCGTGCAAGACCGCGTAAAAGCAGTTTGCAATACCGCGTATTTACAAAAGACGCAAAATTGAAATATCGCGCCAGCAGCGGGCTCTTAGCGCTGATTCGCTTACAATAGATTCTTAGTAAACAACATCCAGATAAATCCCAAACAAGTTCAGTCAAAGAAATGTGTAGAAATATCCAAGATATTAACTTTTTTCTTCCATCCTGTGAAATAATCAAACAGCACATACGCGGTATTGCAAACTGCTCTTACGCGGTCTTGCACGCCCACCGGCGAAGTGCTCGAAACCCATTGTGTGCCAGAGATTGGAGGTAAGATAGCCAGTTACTCTGTGGTTGAGAATTAGCTTTCATCTTCAGCCGTATCACTTACTATCAGTTGAGATGAAGGCCAAAAGGTACCCCGTAAACCTTAATAGAAAAAATTGCATATGTGCAACGACTGCACCTTTGCAATTTGCATTAGAAATGCATGCATTAGAAATATATAGTATATTTATGACAAGTGGGTTGTACCTATTTTTAATAAAAACCTGTTTAACTCGATTTAAAAATATTGATATGCAAATATTTCATTTAAGAAGCCTTTGCGCTAGACAGATACTAGACAGTAGTAAAACAAGTTTTTTTTAAGAAATCTGTTGGGTTTGTTGTAAACTAAAACGCCATTAAGATGGAGACACAGTAAGAACCTATACGGACTGTTTCGTTTATTATTATTTAATTTGGTTTAAGTATATGATCAAACTAGCAGAAAACTAAAAAGTATTTTATTCAGAATCTTGTTATTTATCCAAATTCGTTTTAGTGCTACTACCTACGTAGTACCAGAGAATATAATTATATTTCACCGCCATCTTGTAAAATTCGCCGCTCATATAATATTTTAAAAATATATAAATCTCGATAAAACCATTCTCCTGCTAAATTATCAGCTTCACTTCTTGGGTATAATCTAGAAGAAAATTCTATCGGTGTTTGGTAGAGTAGTGATGTGAGCGTTCTAGTATCGATTAGGTTAACAAATCAATTTTCACTATCGGTTCAACTCGGATGGGTTAATAGATAAACATGGTGGTGCCATGGCCCGAACTCCTCATGTGTTTTTCCTGTGCAAAAACGTCCTACCTGTAAAAATCAAGACAAAGTGTGATTATTACAGTATAGGGTCAGTAATATTCATTCATTATGCAATGCAGCTGAGATCTTATTAGAAGATGTTTCATTTTCGGCTATGAACATCTACAAACAGCAACACTCTTTGCCCGTTCGAGACGCAACAGACGGAAAGGTAGAAAGAGATGATATTTAGTAATTAAAATAGAATAAAACTAGAAAAATTTCACGTCCTGAGGCAGGAATTTTTCTAGTTTTATTCTATTTTAATTACTAAGTAATTTTTTCAAACATTTATAATAATGTTAAAATCAAAAATTAAGAATAAGAGATGATATTATTTTTCTCTATGAGAAATTATATTTCATCTCTTTCTACCTTGCTGTTCTTGCTTTGCTAGTGTTGCTGTTTGTACAGTATATTAAAAAATGACAAAAATGATTAAAACCACTACAAATTATTTTGCGTCATACGAGTATATATTTGGCCGTTAAGCTACGAACAAAAATATTTTAATGCATCCATAATAAAGAAATATGGCAATGTAGGAGGCTATATTCAGACATATAATCTGTGACCATTTTTTTAAATCGTTAGGAATAACGTTCCTTTTTAGTCTAGGAGTATGGAACTTGACGACCGGCTGGTCGAGCGGTCTGTACCCCTTGCTATGCAGGCTACTCGGTCAAGAGGTCCCGGGTTCAAATCCCGGTAGGAGCAAATATTTGTATGATGAGTACGAGCATTTGTTTACGAGTCATGGATGTTTATATGTTTATTTAGTATATTTCTTATTATTTAGTATATTTATATACATATTACTATACTATCAATATTTATCCGTTATCTAGTATTCATAACACAAGCTCTTAATGATGCTTACTTTGGGCTAGTATAGATAATAGGTGTGAGTGTATGAATATTACATTATTATTATTTTAATAAGCACTCAGTAGTCTAAAAGACAGATAAATAAAGTATAAGTATTGCTTTCTTCTGTATATTTTGAGTGAGTCTGACGTTATAATGTTGCCATCATGTTGATAATTATATAATTATAAAACAAGAAAAAATAATGAAAATTAGTTTAAAAATAATGTTTTATTTCCATTTCCCCAACTTAAAAATCACTGTCCATACTCATAGCCGTTACTCTATATAAACCAGAAACATCTCCTTTAGCAATTTTAACAAAAAATCCGGATATACACATATACATACTTGATATGCCACTAACTTTAAATCTATTTGTTTATTAAACAAAGTCGTTCTGTCCACATCACAGTAAGTTGCGTAATATATTACTTGCACTATGCACACAATACAACTTCACAAACATAAATAAATATTTGATTTTCTTGTTTACCTGTTAAACTATGCTAAATGAGTTAAATGACATGTAGCTTGTAAGATGCAGTACAATGAATACTTAGATGAGTGCTAAATAATCTTTCGTAGCTTAATTACTCTTACTTGTCGCCTTGTGCTCGAAATTCGACCATAATCAATTTCAATTATGAGTTTGAACATTATTAAGGTTCTATGGTTCTATGGTCCAAGACTATACTTCTGTAATCACAGTTTTTTTATTATGGTTAGGTATGTTTGTTATTCAGTAATACTATAGACAAATAACTAACATTATTAATATATTCTCAATTTGACATATTATATGCGTGTGTGTCAAATACATGGTAGTGTTTGTAATGTTTTAACTATTGATTTAATTTAGTTTTTATGCATATTTTTTTTAAAAATATTAACATTCGGCACTTCTTCTCTATATAAACTAAGTGTGAACATTTTCATACTCCTCCGTCTGCGCAATTTTCGTAAAAAGGGGTACAAAGTTTTTGCTTCACATATTAATATAATGATTAATATAAGAGCTAATAACTATAAAAATTACGCTGTGGTTATGTAATAGTATAAACGCTCTTGCTATATCAATAGCCTAAACATAAATATTTGTGACCAAAATAGATATTCTCACACTATTCTAAATATAACAAATTTGGTATTAATTAGAAAGCGAATGGGACAAATCTAAAGTTTAAAAAAATTACTTTCTATATACATTTAGATGATACGCAAGCTGTCGGCGCACCTAGTGGTAAGTGGTCACCGTCGCCTATAGACACCTGCAATAACAAGGAAAAATCACTTGATATTGCAGGTGCGTTATCAACCTGAGGCCTAAGATGAAATGCCGTCCATGCCCAGTAATTACACTGGCTACCTTTCCCTTCAATCCGAAACACAGCGAACTGTTTCACGGCTGCATTATGAGAAGCGGTGGTACCTACCCAGTCGAGCCCACACACAGCCTACCACCTAAAAATCTGGATGAAGTTCGCTTTCGGCCCTTACTATATACCAGGTATGATGAATGTCACAAAATTTCAAATTTTGTTGTTAAATAATCGATTAAAATTAAAATACAATTAATTACATTTGAATAAATATGCAAAATTAAAAGTTTTAAGTTACCCCCGGCCAACACCATATCATTGAAACTATTCTTACGAGTCCAAACACGTTATACCTACTCTAAGTTTCTGAAGAATTAAGCATCCCGCAGAGTTTTTGATGGTATAGGATCAGCATAAGGTTAGTATGTCATGGGAATGTCACTGAAGTGACCGTACATCGAATTTCAAATAAATCAGGTCTGTGAAAGATAATAAAACCCTTTTTAGAAAATGAGCCGATAGTCATCAAACGCCTGAACTGCTCCCTTATTCTCAACTGTCGGAAAGTATTCGAATTTCGGAAACTCAATACCTGTCACTTTTTGTCGCGGTGCGTCAAAGCGAGACGGCGAGACGACTTTTCGAATCGAATCCGTGATCCGACAATTGAGAATAAGGGGGCTAAACTGATTCTATTAGGAGCTACGATGCCACAGATAGACATACAGATACGCAATGACATAGATAGACACGTCAAACTTATAACACCCCTCTTTTTTCGTCGGGGGTTGAAAATAGCTTGCTTTAATTAAAAAAAACAAATGTCTGTTTGTTAACTTATCAATACTAATACTTGACTTCAAGTAGGTACATTATTAATCTGCCCATCATTATGAGCCTACCACGCAGTACCCACTTTCACCATCTCATAAAACGATAGTTAGGTATATTCTTAATGTTTTTAGAGATCTGTTTAGAATAAACGCCCTATTGTTCAGAAGCTCTCATAGTTTATGAGAATTATACGTTGGCCCTGTGAGCTTTATTTAAAGTATGAAGCAAAGGTTATTCAATATATTTGGAATTTAAACATCAAGTTTTTCTTCCACAACGGCAAGGAATTATGACAAAATCTGCGCAGTATTCCTCTGTAGTATATTCATGCACCTATTTATTCATTGAATTAAATAATTATTATCTTAACTCTGTAGTGGTCGCACCCTTAAAAGTAACGTGAGTGGCCGGCGGCATACATAATGTATGCCACATAAACAACATGTCACTTATACACATTGGATACATCTTTTAAATTGAGACAAAATACCAAAAAAATAAAATACTATATTGGCGTTATAATTTACAGCTTCATAATTATTATTAATTATAAAAATATATAAATTCTTAAGTCTTACAATTCAATTTTTATTAACTGCGTATGTCAAGCATATACCTAATTTGTAAATGATCATGATAAATTTACAATTACAATAAAGAAAGAAAACGATGAAAAAATTTAAGCTCCAGGCGGGACTTTCTTTCTTTCAAATAAAACATGGGCTATATTAGTTCTTAGAAATAGTTTGCCACTGTCAGAAACATCTTATTCATTTGATAATTTCATCACATTTGTATGAAATAATTTAACATTGGCTGCATTATTTCATAGTTGAAATGTTCTAAAATTATCAAATGAATAAGATGTTTTAGAAAGTGGGAAACCATTTCTATGAACTTATATAGCCCATGTTTTAATTTATTGTCGTACTGACGGCACCACCCTGTATATATATTTTTTCATCGGGTGCTCTTGTGACAGAGCGAGGAGTGATCGGCCCTCGTTATACAACACTGAGCGCGACCTTTACTTACCCACCATAAAGTACAAGAAGCATCAAAATATTTGCTTAGCCAGGTTTTCGGGAAGGCTCGATTTTGGATGAGAGGATTACAGAAATGGAAACCTGCTGGGCTATGTAACCGTGGCTAGAAGAGTGCTTTCATGCTGCACCAGATGTCTTCGGATGTGAACTCATCTTACCGCTTCACATCAGATGGGTTTGAGTAGCATACTACTCAACGCCGTGCTTTGTATAAAAACAGGCGACAGCACTTCAAGTGTGACCATTGCACTACGAAAGCCACCTCTATTACTAATAGAGTAAGGGCGAATCACAGAAAAGTACTTTATGTGCGCAGGATGGTGACGACAATTAATTAAAACACGAGCTGCTAAAGTCCATAGAAATGTTTTGCAATTTATTAAATACATCTTATTCATTTGATAACATAATTTCATGTCATTTTTTTAAAATAATATAACATTACTACATTATTTCATAGAAATGTAATGAAATTATCAAATGAATAATATATAAATAAATTTAGGCCATGTTTTTATTTCTTGTCGTAATGTCGGCAGCTAGGGGTTAGGGTGGATTCTAGCTGCCTCCACCTAGCCGGCCTAAAAGTGCCATTTCACGCCTGAACAATGAACACATGAATATATAAATAAAACAATAAAATATTTTTTTGGCTCTCCGCAACCAATTAAGTATTATTACCTGTACTATCCTTTTTCTTCCTTAACATTTAAGTTTTACATCTCAACAATCACCTCTGTCACACCATATTCCTTATCATTCTTAAGTCTATCCATCTTTTTCTCTCTTCCTGTCCCTATAAAACAATCCACATTCATATTCATAGTCTTCCAAGTTACTTGCTCGGAGAAAGTTATTATTACATTTATTACTATACATAACATATCACTTACAAGTACAAAGATGTTGCACCACAAAGAACGTATACTATTAGTAGAGAGAATGCCTGATTCATCATAATCTTTGACCTAGATCAAGGTCTTGGGCCTAACTATGAGCCAAATTAATTTCTAAATTTATTATTCTTTAAGAATAGCCGAACTACATTATTAAAAATGATGGTTAACAATAAAATTTACAATGGTAATTCATTATGGTATGTAACAAGAATAAATGTATAGTTTGATACGTGATAATAATTGGGCATTTAGAAGTGTTGCAACAAAACATTTACAATGTTAATTTTAGTAAATTTTAACATTAATAACGGTAGAATACCCACCACCAGGCATTGGGCCAGCGTGGTGGTGTGATGACCCAAGCTCCTCATGTGTTTAGGTATACTTTATAGGCTGGTGATGATGATGAACAGCCGAATATTAAAACGCTTCTTAAATTAGAGACCATTTAAACAATTTAAGTATTGTCAAATTAAAAAATTTGTTTTAGCAATATGTCATATAAAGTACTCCTTATAAATGGGCAGTTAAGGCGATTTTCCACCAAAGGGGCGAGACGAGACGACGCGAGACGATAATTGAAATTTGAATGGCAAATTTTCAATCCTCGCCTCGCGCATCTTTGGTGGAAATAGTCAGGATTGACGAGGATGTGCGAGAAATATTTGTTTGTGTAAAAATGAACCGTATTGCTTCCCACATAGAGTATAAATTACGTCTGCATCAGAAACACGCTTCTCGCGATAGGTTTATTGTTGTGCGATTTCAATACTCATCTCGCCACTCTGGTGGAAAAAGTTGATTTTCCAATTTTTATTTTAATTGCGCGGGCAATTTTTAGTAGAAAAGGGTCAGTGCGATTTCCATTCTCGTCTCGCCTCGCCTCGTCTCGCCACTCTGGTGGAAAACCACCTACCTATATACCCGCAGGTGCCGCTCTAGCAAGTTTTAAAAAAAATTAAACAAAAATTAAAACCGACTTATTGAAGTCGGTTCTAATTTTTGTAAAATTTTTTTTTTTACGTTTTTTAGTGATTACTTTCTAAGGTCGAAGCTAGATGGGTGACAGTCAACTTATGTTGTTTCCTACTATCGTATCGTTTCACTATAAAGTCATAGGAAAGCAAAAGTTCGCAATTTCCCATACGTAGACGACTTATTGATTACATTTTTTTTAAACCAAACTACCCAACTGATTTTGAAAACATTTTTAAGGGACGACCGGCTGGCCGAGTGGTCTGTACCCCAGGCTACTCGGTCAAGAGGTCCCGGGTTCGAAACCCGAGGAACAAATGTTTGTATGATGAGTACGAGCATTTGTTGACGAGTCATGGATGTTTATATGTTTATTTAGTATATTTCTAATATTTATATACATATTATTATCATTATTTCTCCGTTATCTAGTATCCATAACACAAGCTCTTAATGATGCTTACTTTGGGCTAGATAATAGGTGTGACTGTATAAATATTATATTATATTATATTATAGTATTTGACAGTCATACAATTGGAAAAAATATAATATGTTACAGTCAAGGATTTAGCAGACACAATATTGCCCACTGTAACACAGTCTGCTAACCTCAGATCATAAAAAAAAGTTGCTGACCTTGACTTCTGTCGAGTCACAAAAAAAACAAAAAATGCCTCTTTCCGAAATATTCTTAAAATATGCTAAGGTAGCGTAAAAAATATTTACAGATCTGGGATAGCCTGCCGTTAAGTGAAACATGAAATTTTAGTGTCGTATTAAAGAGTGCTTATCACAATTAGGGTTTTACGCACGTTAAACCTTTGTTCCCGCTTGTACTGCAACCACTTTAACCCACCAACCTATAAATATGTAAGGTGCTATGGCGCAACCTCCTTACGTATTTATCACGTGTATGAATGAAGGCCTGAGGCCAGCAGTGGGACGTATTAAGGCAGGTGATGATGCTGTTGGTTAGGGTATCACTTCATCTCTATATGGTTAGTAGACAGAGCAGAGCAAAAAGTTATTTATAGCCACGATTAAATATAAATAATTTCCTAGAAAACCTGTTTATAAGACTGAATCACGGTAGTTGCATAAAATTGGTAATAATATTATTTTTTACGACAGGAAATAGTCGTTGCATTAATCTCTTAGAAATATGCAATTTAGTTTTGATATCTGAAACTAATCTTAGTGCGATAATTTATGAAGTCAATTCCATTGAGACAAACTAGAGAAGCTTGTTATTATAACTACCATTATAATATAGTCAGTACCTGAAATGTAATTCCATCCTTGCCTTGGTGAAGCATCGAAGATTCTGAAGAGAAAAATTGTTATACTCTTACATTTTTAAGCAAACTCAAATAATTATGTTAATAGTCGCTACTTGCTATTTTGATAACTTTGGACGTAATTTCAATAAAACAATAAACTAAAGAGAGTGATTTCTTTTGGCCTAAATATTATGAAATTATCACCTGGTATACTAACACATTTCGAACTTTATCCTTACATTAGATACAAATTTATAAAAATTGTACCCGAAAGTAAATTCGATGATGTAAAAGAGGGAGGAATAAACAAGCTAGACCACGTTTTACAAACTATATTCGTCCATGTAAAATGTTACCGAGATTATTATAGCCCATAAATTTGAAAGCCGTTACTCCGTGTAAGAGGCACAACACTCCAAATCTACAAACACCGTACGTTACATTATTATTAAGCGTTTTGAAATTCCCAATTACCAGCAAGAGATCATGTATAACGGAATCTATCCATCTATCCGTTTATATAAAAATGAATCGCCGAAATGTACTTACGCGCAGAACTTCCTAACGGTTTTATCAGAACAAGGTCTGTATAAAAGTTTTTAAATTATAGTACGAAACAGTTTTTAAAATCTCTAACTATGAAAAGGGAATTGGTAAGTAGGACAGAAGACAGGGTGGCAGCTCTCTAATATTTTGAGAAAGCACTGGAATATTTATTATACTGTTATTAGTTATTTTATGTGTTAGACATAAGGGTTTTTTGACGATTCGAAAGTGCTTCTTGGGGGGCCTAATTGAATAAAGATATTTTAATTTTCACTGGCCGCAATAATAAATACTAATACTAGTGACCGCAAATAAAATGTTAAATCTTTTTAAGGTACACCCATACGAAGTCGGTGAAACCAGTACATATGAAACAGTAAACAGAACATCACTAGCGTCGGGTCGCGGGACTCACGGGGTATAGTGATTCCTCATGAGCAGAGGTCGGAATTAGGTATAGTTATTTAAGTACTTGCATCGAAATGTTGATATAAATATGGCTGTTCCTGGGATTTAAAATTTTGCAACTTCGTACATCAGATATCGTTGATGTAAAGGCAACGTCGCGCGTGTAGTGGTTTAAATTTTGTAAAAGTAAATAACTTTTTTTGTTTAATAAATCACGGGATTTTCTGCTCTTTAAAATTAATCTCGGGATTTGAGGCATTTCCACTTTATTCTTTCGCTGTATGAAATCAGTGTAAGTACATAAATAACTCTACCTAATTCCGACCTCTGCTCATGACAAAACTGGCGACGTATTTTTGGCGGTCTCATGGGGAAAGAATTACCTTTGTTAGCAGTTGCATCATTCTTATAGTCTATCCACCTTTTCTCGAGATCATATTGACCACTAGTTGAATAGCACGAAGTCTGTGTCTTCTAATGCGAAGGCTTTTATAAATAAAAGTATATAAAATGAATAAAAAGCGTTTTTAATTTGACTGTCGAATACCTTTATATATTATTGTTTCCAAGAGCATTGAAAGGGCATTTTCTAAATAAAGCTATATATTATGACGTATTTATAAAGAAAAGTAATTTACTAAGCATGGCTAATTAAAGCAACCTCTCCCATTTCTAAGCACCAAGCAGTACTCACAATTCACCAGAAATTACGAGTGTCATTGACCTCGCACTTGAAAGTGAAAGGGTGTTTGAAACAAATCTTCAAGTTTATTTGAAATGCTTGGGTGACGAACAATTGAGCTTAATGAGTTCCGTATATTCTTATAATGCTCGTGGTTAGCTTCTACAAAATTGTGTGTAGTAATTTCAGTCTCCTTTGATTTACATAAATGTGTAATGTGAGGATCTTTGTAGCGTAGTGGTTTAAGCGTTTTAACATCGAATTTTGTTTCACAGAAAACTTTTTAACAATTTTCAGTATCCAAATTTCTTAATAAAGGAATGCAATCAGACATGTAAGCAATTTATTTATTATTTTATTACAAATAAGCGAAGTAAAATTTGATGTAACGAATACTCTGCAAACTAAAACTTATGTGGAAACAAAATTATGTGAAACGAAACATCGATCTAACACTATCTCGATAAAATAAACAAAAGATGAAAAAGTGACGATGAAGTGAGTTTGTTGATAAAAACTATTTGAGAAAAAAAAAATTTAAAACAAAAATTAAAACCGACTTCAAAAAACTGAAAAGGATAAAATATTTAAATTTAAGTAGGTATTCATCCCCTAGAAACATATTTTGGAGTTGGTGCTAAGTGCTTCACTTTTTACAATTTTTAGTGATAACTTTCTACGTTCAAAGCTAGATGGGTGACCGTCAACTTATATTGTTTCCTACTATCGTATCGTTTCACTAAAAAGTCATTGGAAAAGCAAAAATTCGCAATTACGCATATGTAGACGACTTCATAATTTCAGTTTTTTTACATTTAAAACTAAAGTACCCAACTGTTTTAAAAAAAAATTATATGGGACCAAATGGCAGCTATTCCGCATCGAACAAAAAAAGAATCACGTAAATCGGATCAGTAATCTCGGCGTAATCGGTATACATACATAGAAAAAAAAAAAAAAAAAACATACCGGCCGAATTGAGAATCTCCTCGTTTTTGAAGTCGGTTAAAAATTAAGATGTGATGTGATGTAATGAGATTCGAGAATGAAGATCTGCGACTAGTGTTATGGAAAATGTAAATCGTTGTAGTTATTTGCGATAAAGTGATGGATGGAGCGCCTTGGTTTCGATTACGAAAACAAAGCAACGTTTGCCATGGTCGATCACGGGATGGGTCAATCAAAATTTCTCATCTCGAGCCCTGTGCTTCGGAAGGTACGTAATGCTATTGGTCCTATTTGTTACAGCAACTGATTTAAACCAGCAACCCGCATTGAGACCGCGTCGTGGTGTTACGGCCCAAGCTCTTCATATGTTTCTCCTACGTAGGAAGACTTGTATCGAGCAGTGAGACGTTAATAGGCTGGTGATGATGATATGAGGAGGTATTGAAGTTATTAGTGTAACTGAGATGAATGTTTGCAATCGTTGCAATGTTTGAACGCTGTCCATCAACACCTTGAAATAGCGTTAGGAGATCATGCTTTGCACACTGCACGTGCTTGGCCTATACATCTTACCTTAACTCACACATAACAAGTACAAGTTTGAGCATCGTGACGACAGCTCATCAAGTGAGACAGTTGCACTACTAAAGCCTCCTCTATTACCAACGAAGTAAGAACGGTTTTAAGGTCAAATTTATATGTTTGATGCGCTGTATTTACGTAGGTCATCATCAACATTTCAGCTGAGAGACGCCCACTGGTAGGCATAGGCCTCTCCCAAGGATCTCCAAACCGATTGGTTGTGCGCTGTCCGCATCCATGGGCTTCCCGAGATCCTCACCAAATTGTCGATCCACCTTGTGGGAGGCCTACCAACACTGCGTCTCCCGGTACGTGGCCGCCACTCGAGGACCTTTCCGCCCCAACGGCCGTCAGTCCTCCCTGCAATGAGGCCTGCCCACTACCACTTAAGGCTCGCAATTCTTTAGATATTTTTTTTTACAAAGCACGACACATTTGTCGTGCTTTGTAAAAAACAAATCTAAAGAATTCTAAACTAAACTCAACACCACCTGATGTGAAGCGGTAAGAAAAGTCCATATGCGAAGACAGCTAGTGCAGTTCAGACACTGCTCAAGCCGCCTCCATCTTGCCGGCCCGAAAGGTACTTTTTCACGCCTCTTTTGAAGGAACCCATGCTATAGGAAGGAGGTAACACATGTGCTGGCAAAGAATTCCAAGTTCTGGAAGTATGACAAAGAAAAGAGCTACTAAATTTCTTTGTACGTCATGTTGAGGTGGAGACAGTGAATTGATGACTCCGAAGACCGGCACGCGTGCTCCTGAGTAGGAAGGGAGAGGGTGGGATAAGGTTAAATAGCTCTTCAGAACACTCTCCGTGATATAGCTGATAGAAGGCGTTAAGCGACGCAATGTCTCGACGCAATTGCAGAGGCTCAAGGTTGTTCGTGACCTCTATATCGCCAACGATACGGACAGCACGACGCTGTAATCTGTCCAGGGCATCGAGTAGGTACTTGGCGGAGCCATCCCACAAGTGCGAGCAATATTCCACACAAGACCGGACCTGAGTTTTATAGAGCAGGCGTAAAAAATCGACGGTGGCAAGGAGCGGTTGGGGACCTCGGTGGCGTATTGGTGTGAGCGCTCTGGTTTTGAATACGAAAACAAAGCAACTTTAGCCATGGTCGACCCTGGGATGGGTCAACCAAAATTTATAATCTCGAGCTCTTCCGTGCTTCGGAAGGCACGTTACGCCGTTGGTCCCGGTTGTTACTACAACCGCTTTAACCCACCAATCCGCATTGGGCCAGCGTGGTGGTGTTATGGCCCAAACTCCTCATGTGTTTCTCCCATGTAGGAAGGCCTGTGCCCAGCAGTGGGACGAATATAGGCTGGTGATGATGATGAAAAATCGACGCACCTTGTTCAGGACACTTCCGTGAGGCTGTTTTGATCACGGTTTCGATGTAGTTCCTGGAGTTCAGATCGCAACATATTTCCATGCCTAGCAAGTTAAGGGGGCCCTGTGCCGAAAGAGTCGTGCCCTGAAGAGACGGAAGGGGAAGGAACGGTGACCATTCGACAATATGTCGATGGCCTTAGTTCTCCTGCGGATCTTATTATTTCTGATTCGATCACGCAGAGAAATCCCGAGCATAGCCCTCTCCTTAGCTCTTTGGGTGACATTGAGCCTCCTTATGAGGCCCTTGGTAAGCGGCCACGTCTTAGTTTCGTAAGTCATTGCTGGCAACACACACGAATTAAAGACTGTCGTCTTAAGACACTACTGTAGTTGGACCGAGTATATGCCGCGAAGCTTCCCGAACGCCGCGCCGCCCATCCGAGTTGGATCCGCCGATTGACCTCTTCCTGGAAGTTGGACGTACCAAGTTGGACTATTTGTCCCAGGTAAATATATTCGTCAACAATTTCCAGTGTAGGGATTCCAAGCAAGCCTCATGACGACACTACCTAATCAGGATATAGCTAAATTATAAGCTAAATTATTTCTGTTCAGAAATTCCTTTGCCAAGAATTTTACCAGAGTCGCGATGTCTTATCACCCGCCAAAGCTCCAGCTCCATTACTGTCCATCAACTTTGCTATCAGAGCAGAAGCCAAAGTACCTGGCCCTCAGTAGAATAAAGGAGAAAACTGATCATTCAGGTATTGTTTTTGCCTCAAGCCTGCCGCATCACTTCCAACCCGTGGCTGAATGCTGGGAGCCTCCATAGCACATTATTTGAATAAAGATTTTTCAGTTCAGTTTGGTTAGTTCATAGGTTATGAGGTAAAGTAAGTTATTTCATGCGGAACCCTGATAGTAATGATAGATTCCGTCACGTATGATGTAAAACGGCCAGATGGTTCCGTGAGTGCTCATGTCATGACTAATCTCACGCATTTTTTTCGCACTAGTTTTGATATCCGTGTAATGTTTTCTAAATTACAGTATTCATTTTGTATTCTGGAAGTAGACCACGGTTGGTACAGCTCCTGCTCTTCACATCACACACACATGAAAAGAGTATATACGTCCCACTGCTGGGCACAGGCTTCCCTAAATAGGAGAAACACATGAGGTGCTTGGTCCATAACACTACTCTGGGCCATAAAGCGGTTGCTATAACAATCAAGAGCAACTGCTTGATCGTATCTTCTAAAGCACGGAGGAACTCCATATTACAAATTTCGTATGACCTATCCGGAATTTACAATGGAATAAGTTGCTTTGTTTTCGTATTCGGAACCAAAAGATATTTAACATTCCGAGTCATGTAACTAACTTGGGATTACATTGCCCCCTATCTAGATTAAGCACTGTATTTAACGAATAATAACGATGTCTCAATCATTGTAACCAATATAGATAATATTTAATGATTCCCCTACAAACTTTAAAAGCAAATTATTAAACTACACTGTTTCCACGTAATTGATAATTTAAAATTTATGTAAGTTCTTTGTTTCATTTTAATTAAGTGCATTTTATTCCAATTTCTTTTTTCTTTTGGATTGTATGGTGAACGTTGTGTATACCTGTAAGTGGCGAACATCTATGCAAGAGTTATTGTAGCAATTATATTGTGATTGGTTATCAGAATCTATGTATCGCTGTAGGTGTACCTTTAATAAATAAATAAAAGCACTCAACCCACAAACTGTACGCCGCTCCGTCGAGCTCTAGTCTTGCGCATGATCCTTACCTAAGGGTGCCTAAGCGATTTCTGATGTATCTTTTAAAATTGATAAGTTATACCTCAGAGGATTGAGACTAAACTCCTAACCCCTTATTATGAAACGCGGATTAAAGTTAGTCCTGGTCTAAAACTGATGCTTTCACTGTCTTTCTTGTAACAAATAAAAGTGACAGCATCAGTTTTAGAACAGGACTAACTTTAGTCTACGTTTTATAATAAGGGGCCTATGGTTTAACATCAGTTCCCTCTGGCGACTGGAGTGAAAGTAGCGTTTATTATAACCTAGGCAGTATCTTCAATAGGACCACTATTGCGTAATTTCGGTTGTAAATTACGCCCGGGGATAATTACGGATGGTTTGACTTTTACTTATCTCATTGCTGACTTGGTGTGAACTTTCAGGTCTCATTATTCATGATTCTACGTGGGAGTATGTTTAGAAATTTAAATATAAAGTTGCATTCAGTGCCATCAATAATTATATCTACATAGTCTACTGAAACCGTAAAAATAAGGTTTTAAGCGACAAACGAAATTTAACATCTAAATCTAGATTTATATCACGAAGCTTTCAACCGCTAAGTAATCATCTATCTAACAGGTACGGAACATATGTATAACGTGTGCTCATAAATCAAAGAAAACAATAGACATGCGACCACGTTTGCTGTCGATTCTGGGCTATGCTCTCAATTATTTCTCAGTCATTAGCATCGTCTTCGTTTTATTTTACGTCTAGACAGCCTTGTGGTTCAATTCTATTTCTTATTTTCATGAAAGTAGTCCAAGTTGAACAAATTACATAATATTACACAATTGCTTTTGAAGGCATGATTTTTGTTTCTTTATCTCTATTTTGCTTATGGTTGTATTCTTTTCTTTCGTTTGTGTCACTGAAGATAACTCAATATGGAGGTCAATGCTTCCATCGAATCTATTATCAATCTTGACATAAAGTATTGCATTGGAATATTGTTCTGTTTTGTAACATTCACAATAATATGAGATTATGGGACATGGTATCGTGATCTAGTTGGTTAGTAGGTTATTATAGTAAAAATTTGACCTATTTATCTAGCCCGTAGTTTGTGTTATAGATACAAGATAATGAAGCAAATAAAAATACAGTCATCCATGACATGTAAACAGATGTTCGTATTCGTCATACAAAAAATCTGTCCCTACCGGGATTTGAATGCGGGACACCTGGTTTAATAGACAGATGCTGACCACTCAACCAGATGGCCATCAAAATTTTATGCCGATATGAAATCATCCAACTAGCTTTTCATTCATCCTTTCACTGAATGATGTTTCATTTTTGGACATTTCATTGAGCTAAAACTAACTTGAAAGACATTGCACTTGCAAGATATTGCGGTTACCATTTTTGCCTTTCTTATTTTGTTCGTTATCTACTACTGTGTGGTCAATTCTGCTATTTATTTTCCTAAACGGATCGGCTGTGGTTCGGTATCGTTACCAAGTCGGAACGCTAACAAATCGCTCTCGGTTGGTTCAACTTCGGCTGAATAATCATTAGCAATGTTACAAAACACAAATATAATTTAGCTTAGTAAGCTGTCAGTTGATAACTTTGACAGTTCAAAAAAGTATCGACGCGTTTCGGCTGCCACAAATGCCAAATATTTTGCAGAATACAAAACAATGATTGAACCGAACGGTTCGCGTTACATTACATGTTTATTACTAGAATACCAAACTGATGCGTTTCGACTACGTTTTGATTGCGATGAGTAAGCAGAATACAAAAATGTTGTAACTAAAGTGTTTCTGATTCACTTCAGATCAAAATACAATAGCAGAATTGGGGGGCTGGTCTTTTTATTCTATTTTACGTATATTGTATGTTATCAAAATCGCATTATAGTCACTTCTGGAAGGATCATGTATTTGTAGTAGTCTGGAATTTGAGACAAAATTTGAATTCAAACTTAAATCTAATTTAAATTTAAGTGGACTTTAAAAAAATAAACAAAAGTTAAAACCGACTTCAAAAAACTGAAAAGGATAGAATAATTAAATTTAGGTACTTATCCTCTAGACACATATTTATTGAAGTCGGTGCTGCACTATCTATATAGTGCTTCTGGAAACAACTTAGCACCAACTCCAAAGAATATGTTTCTAGGGGATGAGTTCCTACTTAAATTTAATTATTTTATCCTTTTCAGTTTCATGAAGTCGATTTTAATTTTTGTTCAAATTTTTTTTTCACCGTTTTACCGTTTGTACCTATATTATAGACTATTTGAAACAAACATAATAAGCGTACAAACAGAAACCCCACTCTTGTAGTGTAGCTCACAATCAATACGAATATTATAAAGGTATTAAGTTTGTGAGTTTATTTGTAGGAAGTAATCTCTGGAACTATTAAACTGATTCAGATGAAATTTGGTATGGATATAGTTTAAAACCTTGAACCGACTCTACACGAGTGGAGCCACGGGCAAAATCTAGATAATAAATTAATAAAATTTCATACGTATCTTTTATTGGGTTATCATAATGGCTATTTGTAGATGTAAGAATATAAATATCGAATAATTACTATAGTATTGTTATAACAGAGCGAAGTCTTCGAGAACAGGCACAACACTTTAAAGCAGGCTTCAATCTAAAGCTATTTAGTGTCATACCAAGCTAACGAAGACAGATTATAGCATCTTAGTCACTATCTTGCGGTAAAACACAAAAAAGAAGTGTTCTATAATAAAAGAAATGAGAAATGATATTATTTTTTCTTCCTGTGTGAAGAATATTTAATGTAACAGCTAACAGAAAAGTTAATACATTATCACTTTTGTAAGCTTTCATTGCACCATTATTCACTTCGTAATAAGAATCATAAAATGCCAATTACTTTTACCTACTGATGACTGTATCCAATCAATAAAGTCGATTGGATGAGTGTGAAAATCGATATTTGATACGCAAGTAACAATCAACGAGTGACCTTAATGACTTAAGGTTTATCCCTAATAATTTAATGATACGAATAAATTTATGTTATACTTTCTAACTCACCAGTTGCCGAGAACGAGCTCAAAGATTTATTTTCTTTTCGAATAATTACACTTCTGACTTAAATTCCCTTTTAACGATTTTAATAGAACCTTAAAGCACGCGTTATAAACATCGCGGAGTCGCAACGTGATTGTGTCTATGAATATAATTAAGAGCTAGATGTTTTGTTCTATTATAGCAGCAGTATTTATTCAAAAGCATTCATTTGAGGCCTGTCTTCTTTCTTTTGAACTGATGGCCGTTGGGGTGGAAAGATTCTACAGTGACGACCACGAACCGGTAGACGCAGCGTGGGCAGGCCTCCAACAAGGTGGACCGACGATCTGATAAGGGTCGTAGGTAGCCACTGGTAGTACATGTGTGTAGCGCAACTCCGATCGTCGTGGGAATCTTTAGGGGAGGCCTTTGTCCAGCAGTGGACGTCTTTCGGATGAGATGATGATAATTCTTTGGAGGAGAAGCTACTGTTTCCATTAGACAATAGAAAAAAATCACTTAAAAAATTAGGTACTTTAGTACATCGATAACCTAATGCAAATCATGTTTCCAGTTTCAAAACTGTTACGTAGAAGAGTTTTGATAAAGTCAAAAAATGGTATATTGTTAATCAAATAAAATCATATGCGAACATGCGTGTTTATGCGTGCAAAATTCATTCAGTTTTGAAATTTGTTACATAATTCTACCGTGTGACAATTTTGAGACTCTAAAAATAAGTCTTAAAATTAAGAGGTTCCAATTTATAATCAAAGTATAGCTTTTGTCACAACTTGCATTCCTTCAGGAGAATTAATTTCGGTCACGTATATTAGTTTTTATTAAAGTCGATGGTAATAGGTAGAAAATACTTTATTTAAGATTTTAATTTGGGCTTATGTTTTACAAACCATAATATAATTAGTATAGCTGTAAAACTCGTAACAACTTTGATTAATATGTTTTGAATACCGTTTAAGTCAAGGTATATCTATGAAATATATCTGTTTATCGTTCCATCAATTCCTAATAAGAACTAGAGCGCTAACAATGAAGCATAAATCACTTGTATCAATATTGATCGAACCGTGAATCAGACACCTGACACCGTCCTCGCAATACCTCACAACAAGTGCATAATACAGTTCGTAACCTTTGCAATGACCGCACAGGCTTTCACGCAAACGCACACAAAACATTACGAAACCTGGACTTTACTTTTACTCCCAGACTGAGAAAGTCCATTCTGAGTTTTCGGTACGTTTTTTCAACGGCACCGAGGGGTGCGGAGAGGCAGTATTTAAGGTCATTGCGGCTGCGGCGCCGCACAGTTACAAACGAGAACTGATCGCGAATATGTGGAGGACCGTTGCAGTACTATCGCTTGCCGCCGCGTGCGCCGCGCTACCGGCACAAGACCCGGGACACTCGGATAATGACCTTGAAGGATTGAGTGACTGCCTGCGCAAGGACTCAACGACATGTTTAAAATACAAATTCTTTTCGTTCGTCGACAAGATGATTGGCCAGAAGGAATCTTTCGCGTTAACAGACGGTGTCACCGTTATCAAAGCTACAGATGTTCCAGCTGAAGCCGGAGCTCCAAGGGCACTGGATCCTGTCTCCAGATTGAAGAACTACTTCGAAACTCATTCGTTACGCGTGGAAGTTAAAGGTGCGGATGTTATCGACGCAGTCTCTAGTGCTGGACGCGCGCTTGAGGATTCTGTTTCGACCTTCATGGAGGATGGCACAGAAGAAGGAAGAGGGAAGAAGAAGAAAGCTGCGAAGCTTCTAGGACCTCTCTTGGCAGCGTTGGCTTTGAAACTGATGGCGTTGACTCCGCTTGCGATTGGTGCTATAGCGTTGATTGCAGGCAAAGCGCTTCTAATCGGAAAATTGGCTTTGGTGTTGTCGGCCATTATCGGGCTGAAAAAGCTGTTATCTCAGCAGAAGCATGTGACGTATGAAGTAGTGGCGCATCCTCAACACACATCAAGTCATACATCGAGCCACGATTATAGTGCTGGTGGCACCAGTGGATACGGAGGCGATTCTGGCGGCTACAGCAGCGGAGGCGGCCATAGCGGGGGCTGGGGCAGATCTTTAGAAGCTCAAAGCTTAGCGTACTCAGCGCAAAAACCTCAGTGAGCGCGCCCTAGAAATATGTCCTCTTTCCAACGATTTCTCCTCGAATGTCCGACATGGAATTCTTTATTTTATTACTTGTGTGCAAGTGTGAAGTACGATTGTATTTATTGACTGAGTTTGACTTCTTTTGTATGCCATCTCGCGCTCAATATTTAGTCATTATTTATTTTTCAATAGACCTTATAGGTCGGTTGTGTAGCTATTTTTATAGTGTATTTAATTATATTATGTACAATAATATTTGACTGTATTAGTATTATAAGTGTATAGAGACGTATATTTCTTGTCGTAACTAGTACCTGGCTTTAATATATTGTAAGTATTATGTAAGTTACATTGAAATGTTCTGTATAATATTATTAAATTTATATTTTACGTGTTATCCTTGCCTGTAGGTTTGTCATCTTTTCGTTATATATTTGAATTTATTTATAATTCTTCCTATTATCCACAAAAATAATTTTATATTACCTGATGTGAATACAAAGATTTTAATGAATATTATAAAATAAAATCTTGATGCTTGTTTTATTAAGGAGAAAACTGAAAAAGATTCCAAATTGGGACTTCAAAACAATCATAAAATATGATATACTTGATGAGAGTAACACTTGAGTAAGGATATCTCAGTGAATCCATAAGTGTTAATGGTATCTTTTAGTCGGATATTTTTGCAGAACATTCGAGCGAGACTCTTATAAACAATCACAATTTCCATAATGGTGATTCATCAAAACCATTTTCATCCATCCCATCTAATCTTCCACTCCATTTTACCAAGTGACAAGAGAAAAGCGGATGTTGATCACTAGGTCAACATCATTAAAAACACATAAAGGCAAGTACGAGTATACCAGTTTTCACAGCTTAGCAAGTGCGTCTGGTGTCCAGCTACAAACACGTCAATGAAAACGCTTCTATTTACTCCAACGGCTCTCGTAAGTGAAAAACTAGATCCAGTTTTCCATTCAAGTCCACTCTTCCAATATTATTCGCGATCCTGTTTCAAGTAGCGCGTGGTTTAAATTGCACGTAACGATATTTTGTTTCCAAGCAGTTGTATCTAGAAATTGTAACATTGATGTAATTGATATAACGATTTCGTTTTTAAACATTGAAAGTAATAGTAGAAATCACAAAAGTGTTCACTCTTATGAATTTCGAGCACAGTGCTATCTTATAGGCTATAAATCACAGTTTCAGATGAAATTGGAAAATGAAAAGTTGCTGGTCAAGTTGCAACATGCCAAGTGGTTAATGAAAAGCAAGAATGTGGTCGCTTTGGAAACGTTAAATTAATGGGTGACTTGAAACCAATAATCGCTCCAGCTTATCACTCATGACTTGTACAGTCACGGACTATAACTTGTACCCTTTATCGCTGTCTATGACTCTTATTGTAAATGGCGTAAGAGTCACGTACAGCGAGAAGTGGGTACATGTTACTGGTTGTGACTAGTACAGCAACTGCAGCTTTCCTTGTATCCAGGTCGTAGCCTGCCCTCTAACATTAGAGAAAGGTGAGGTGAAATTGCATCTGTCACGATCAACACATTGCAATAAAAGTAAAATTAGTTTCATTACGATATAATATTTCTATATTTATATAGATAAGTTATTTTTTTTAAATTAGTCTGTTTTAATATTTCAAGCTTTAACCGCCCGAATGCCGGCATGTAATCTACAGTACAATATGCATCACGTCTTTTTGAGTTGTCTGATTAAGAAAAGAATAAATCGAAAATTGAGTTTAGTGACGTCATTAGGAGTTTGTAAAATCGTAAAATGGATACAGCATGAGTGAAGTGATCAAAATGGATACCAATTTAGAAAAATGTGTAAATACATGAAACACACATTAAATGATGCAGTGCATGAAATGGCTAAATTAGACAACAGCATCCATACTGTAGCTGCGAGGGAAGATAGCTGCATGTTGCAGCACTGGGTGATGGTGCATCTCACACCACACGTATAGAGCATCCGCTTCTAAGTATTGAAATGTGATATAAATACACCCTTATTGTAGTGAAGGAGTATTTAAATTACCTTCTGTATTGTAATATTTAATAATTATTCCTAAAATAGGTTAAGAAACAATGTTACTAACAAAGTTATGGGTTAGATATGCCTTAAATAATAATAAAAATTATTTCATAACTATAAATTTAAGAGTTTAATTTGCGTTTCAGAAAGTCATCAAAGGTAGAATTACGAAGTTGACGTTTAATACGAGTATGTACCGAAGTTTAAAAACTATTTATACTTTTAAATTTACTTAAACCGTCTAATTACTTGTTGGGTTAAAGCGGTTACAGTAACACTGAGATCTCAAGATAGCAAATTTTGATTGCCTCATCCCGGGATCGACCATGGCGATAGTTGCTTTGTTTCACTTCATTTATCTTTAGAGCTGCGGATAACATGGCCGGCCCACTGGCACTTCAGCTTACAAATCCGGTGGGCTATGTCGGTGATCCTAATTCTCTGTTGGAGCCTTCATTCCGTATTTGATCTTGCAAAAAAAAGAGATGTTCCAACAATGTATGAAGATCCGGCCAGGTCTATGTTTAGTATACTGAAAAAAAAGGTAAAAATATGAAGAACAGTGTTCAATTGTCCGTTTTCTTCTTATTTGGCCAGCCGGTCGTCTTATAGCAGACCATGTATAGCAGACCGTAGCTGACAGTAGCCTGTATAGCAGACCATTCGACCAGCCGGTCGCCGGCTGACCGAGCGGTCTGCTATACAGGCTACTCGGTCAAGAGGTCCCGGGTTGGAATCCCGGTAGGAGCAAATGTTTGTATGATGAGTACGAGCATTTGTTTACGAGTCATGGATGTTTATATATTTATTTATTTAGTAGTTCTAGTATTTATATACATATTATTATCATTATTTCTCCGTTATCTAGTATCCATAAAACAAGCTCTTAATGATGCTAACTTTGGGCTAGAGAATAGGTGTGAGTGTATGAATATTATTATATTTGTTTTGTTGTGTGGTACAGAGCAAGAATTTTTACAGAAAAACTGCAACACAGTCAAATATTCATCATGGCGCCTAAGTCACTTTCGTTACGATTAGTTGACTTATGAGTAGCCCGCCATATTGCCATATTGAATAACGGTGAAATTGGCGAATAAGTTCAACTTTTGTACAAACAAACTATGCATGAAAACAAATTATTAGTTTTTTTCCCAGATTCTGGAGAATTTTTCTGATGTTTTGAGATAGTGTACATATATCTGGCCGGAAATAAAACATCTCCTTTCCAGCATTAGCCTTTTGCATAGATTGTTGAGCGAATTTAAACTTGTGCATCAGCTGCACCGTGCGTGTCGACGTTTCAGCACCATACTCCTACGTCATGACGGAAAGAACGAACTGATTGTAGTGCTTTCTAATCTTACTGAATATCATCATCATCACCAGCCTATATACTTCCCACTGCTGGGCACAGGCCTTCCTACATGGGAGAAACACATGAAGAGCTTGGGCCATAACACCACCACGCGGCCCCAACGCGAGTTGGTGGGTTACAGCGGTTGCAGTAATAACCGGGACCAACGTCTTAACGTTCCTTCCGAAGCATGGAGGAGCTCGAGATTAGAAATTTTGGTTGACCCATCCCAGGACCGACCATGGCGAAAGTTGCTTTGTTTTCGTGATCGAAACCAGAGCGCTCAAACCACAACGCCACCGAGCTCCTCACCCCTAGCGTGAATCTTTCTAAATCTTTTTAAATTTCGAATCGTAATAGTAGGTATCATTTAAGCATGCTAAAATTTTAAACAAAAGCCTGACAAAGGCATGACTACTCGATACGATTCGAAATTTAAGTGTTCGTGGTAGAGGCACTGCTTCCTAAAACCTATATAGATCGCGTTCGTTATCTCCCTACCTTCACCAGCTCATCTAGGGGCCAGTGTCAGTAGCATTTATTAATTTAGAACATTTTTTTCTTTAACTAACAAAAGAGTCTTGTAGCATACCTGTTAACACCGGGAAATTCTTACGGAAGTTCCCAAGAGATTGTAAGTGTATCAAATCCAGTTCATTGTGTGCTTTTTTCAAGCCACCTGGCCCTGATTCTCACTACCGTGGTAATGAACCTAATACGTTGTCACGATTAGTTAAGAGACTTCGAAAGAATCCCGGTCATATTAACTATAATTAAACCATTTATTCCGATTCGCCAGGTTTTTAAATTTCTGAAATTTAATTTTTGTTTATGGCCGTGTGGAATATCTATCCTATCTTGTCTATTTCATTTGACAGAGAGTAGAATGCAATGTTAACCAAGGTATTATCTACTACTTTCAACCTGAGTTCCTTCAAAGCTTGATTAAATACCTTCTGGGTAATCCCGCTACATCTTTGACCCCCTCATAAGTTCTGTCAGTGCTAGAGTGAAATCAAGAACAAGCCCTTTTTTAAATTAAAACAACAATGTAGTACCATAAGTAGTACATAGGTGCTACACAGATAGATATAAAAATCAAATTATGGACCATGTACGGCATCGCAGTGGGTAGAGGGGAGAAGTACTAATTTTAACAATAATTAGTTTCAACTTATTACGAGTCTGCGTTTGTGTATAACAGTTAACAGATAAATGCATTAGCTTAATCTATGAAAAAGCAACGTCCATCAAATTAAGAGCTTTGCGAACATACCTGTTCTATCAAAACTTGCCACGCATGACTAAGTAAAGAAAAAAAAACAGCCAAGTGCGAGTCGGACTCGTGCATGAATGGTCTGTACTATTATCTATAAACGAACGTCCTGTTGCCGTTATCAATATCGAGCAAAAACAAGCATAAAAATCACGTTTGTTGAATGGGAACCCCCTTAAATATTGATTTTATTCTGTTCATTGGTATTTCTTGATATAGCGGCAATATAAATACATCATGTGTGAAAATTTCAACTTTCATTTCAATTTCAACTGTCTAACTATCACGGTTCATAAGATACGGCCTGGTGACAGACGAAGAAATTATTGGCGACTTTTCGTTTTATTTTTGAAAAATTGTCTGACAACTATTTAGATTAGCATGACGAGCTTAAGCATGTAAAGTCTTTTTAGAATTGGTTTGTTCGTTTACAATATCTTCGACTTGCGAGTTTGTACGAAACGCCGTGCAAAGAAAATGCCCTTAAATTCTTCGCTTGTGCTAATTAAATACTACCGGAATTTTTATTCACAAGATAATTTATGCGATGCACTAAGTAACCGTCTTACTTTCACTTTAGATTTATTTAGACATTTAAGTATAACCCACGCGTAGTAAGTATGAATTCTCATTGCAATGTTTATTTTGTTAAGAAATAAAGTTAGTGGCACAGTGGTGGGACACGGCGAAGCGATAGCTTCTAAGATAATATCTAGAAATATTCAGAAAGACATCTAGACTAGAATAAATTTTAATCGTATTGGGGATCGGGAACTGAACCTGCTACCTTTCATAGTCTGACACTTTTTTTATACAACTAGATGACAAACAGGCTGCCGGCCCACCTGGTGGTAAGTGGTAACCGCCGCCTATAGACACCTGCAATAGCAAGGTAAAACTCCCTTGGTATTGCAGGTGCGCTGAGGCATCAGATGAAATGCCTTGCATGCCCAGTACTTAATCACACTGGCTACCTTTCCCTTTAATCCGATACATAGTGAAATGTGAGTGAAAACCCAGACGACCCTACCTACTGGCCTACTACCTAGTCTAATCTGACTGTTATGCTACCAAGGACTTAGGATGACCCTATGAATTTTTCTAGTGTTTTTGCGTCATAATAAGCTTACGTCTTCCCTCGCAATGTCGAATTATTATAATTCAATAATCCATCATTTATATCACCATTTCAGCTGAAATTAAATACCTAAGTAAATAATAATTAACATAGGTACCTAAGATTTTTTAATTTATTTATTTATTTCACAAATACTTATAACTATCATTACAGGTTTTTACCCAATGTAATTGTGATTTACGCGTAACATTTAAAACATATTATCCATGCAATGCAATTATTATAATTTTGTATATTTCTAATGTTATTAGATTATAAATAATTATTGTAGTGATACTAGTTAAGTTTTTAATAGGAATAATATAATTATTAGCATTAGTTATACAATTATGTAAGCTAATAAATTGCTTCGCTCCTACAGGATGTTACTTACATGTACCTACAATGCTAGATATGTCTTAATGTTAAAATTGAAACATGTAATGATTTGCAATAAAGATAATTATATGAATATAAATACTGAACAAAGAAAAGAAGATTTGCCTCCCCTAAAGATTTGCGCTGCACGCATCTACTAGCTTCCTGCGACCTTCACCAGCGGCCACCTAAGTTTAGCAACTCTTTGAGCTAATAATCAATAATCCATATTTACTTATATTAAATATGTGTAGACAGCTCTGCCTGTTGGCTTTTCACTCCTAATCCGCTGAAGCGATTTGAATAAAATTTGGCATGAAGATAGATTTCATCTTAAAAAAAGAACAGTGTATAGCTTTTGGCACGATAATTACCCGGTATTCAAGCGGACTAAGCGACAAGCGGCCTCTAGTCTATTATTTTTATGTTGTAATAGAATTAAGGAAATATCTAGGCATCGTATGCTTATGAATTAATATGAGTAGAAATATAGGTGATAGATTTTATTTTATTTTATTTTTAGTCTAAAAGGACCGCCAGAATATTTTTCTCAATTATGCAGTTTTAAAGATAGTAGCCTCAGATCATAGAACGAAGATAGTAGCTAATAATTAGTATATGTAAGTTTTTACTTCAGCAGAATACCAGATAATTGTCATCATTCCGCATCTCGTCTATAGTTAATTTGATTTACTGTTTTCAGTAGATAATTTTTGAGTATAAGCTGAGTGAGTATAAATAACAAAGTTCAATGTTTTCTCAAATCATACAAATTGCACTGAGGACAAAAAATATTCACGATGAGTTGTATGAGTGTGTAAGATTAGTATCTATTGTTATTTAATTTGCAAAAGATATCAATGCACAAACTAATTTAAAGATACATCATTTTCACTAAAAACCATTTTTTTCCTAAACATAATTTTATTTTTGTCCTAAACTAGGGAATAAACCTTGTCCTTGACTATAGTTATTATAATAGAATAGAATAGAAAAAAGTTTATTGAAAAGTAAAAAAAAAGTTAAAATTTTGCTTAAAAGTTTTTTTTGTTGTGTTAATAATTATGAATTTATGGTTGTTTAATAAAATGATTATAATCGACGATATGAATTTTCTATTCGAGCAGTTGGGAATACTTTGAGTGAGTTTCTGCACAAGTTTATTAATAAAAAAATTGATCAGGGCCAACAAAACTTTAAAAATAAATTTAAAAAAAACGGTAGCTATATTATTATTATCAAATTACAAACATAAACCACCTTACGAAACAATACTAGAACAAACATTGGTGTTAAAATGCTCTCAGCATTTCAGGTAGGTAGATGGTCGTTGTACCAGTACATTAGACTAAAAAAAGCACAATCCAATAAAACTCAATAAAACCAAACGTAATACTAAAATTGTGTTCCAAAAAGACTAAAACTATCCCACTTAACTATTACCTCACGGAATTCAAGATGAGTTAAAATAAAAACAACAAGAACACAGTCACGCCATCTTACCGCAGCGCCGCAAAATAAAACTAAAACATCGATCCATTCATTGCATCGTGACTCAGATTACTACCGTAGTAACCTTGAGCTTGAGAAAGGAGGGCGCTAGTGTCGTAAGAAAACTTTACAAATAAACCTAGAAGTAGTTGCATTGCTAACTCGCCTTTGTTAAGTGAATGATTGGAAATACATTTTTCAGATAAGACTTTTTTCTCATTTTTGCTATCTGCATTATTTAGTTTAGTTGCTTGCAGATTTTCTATCAATTCGATACTAGCAGTATCCATAAGGACTGCGCCAATAGCCTAAAGAAAGAAGAATAACTTTATCGTAAGAGATTAAGCTATATTATTTTACAAGCTTACTATTTTTTTTAATGCTGTTAAGCTTCAAATAAATAGGGTCTAAGAAATAGAAATAATAATATAGTTATTCTGGCTCCTGTCATTTCCCTGATCAAGTCAAAGAATCTTTTGAAAAGATTGCGAAACAAAAGCAAAGCAAAATATAACATTATCACATTGAGAATAAGCATGAATAGAACAGTTCAACGACATCAAACCACGTGCTTTAGCGGCAAGGTCTTGCTCTTATAGCTTGTAAACAAACATGGCAATGAAACTGTTTTCCTTGGTATGATCAGAGATGGCGTTTGTAGCTAAGACAGTTTGAACTTTAATAAATAGCGGTCGAAGTTTACTTTCTTCGCGATTGTGAAATAAAAGAGCAAGATGGTGCAACGTAAAAAGTTTAGATGGCGCTTTAAAAAAAACTTAAATTTAGCACCCGTACAAAATTTTTAAGTCAAAATTATTTTAGATAATGTTAAGTGATGGACATTTTTGTTATAATTAAAAAAACTGCTTATTTTTCATCATAAAAGTCTTTAACTCTCTAAAGAATGCTTGAGCCTCACGGGTTAAAAACTTAGTATTAAAAACGTAAGCATCTGTACTCAACACACAACCCTATCTGCTAAATCTTCAATTGGGTATGGTAATTGATGTTTAACTTGTAGTTATCTTATTTTCTAATTCTCGTATAATAAATAATGGTGGGAATCGCAAGTGTGAAGAAGAAAGTAATATACAAGCCTTAATGGTCGTAGTTTGTTGTTATCATCAGATAAATCTCGAAGAAAACTCCAAGACGCATTATATGAAGGGTTAATTACTTATAAGGTTCTACATTCCGGTTCGCACATGCTACCTCCTTTCCTTTTGCAACACTAATCATACCAGCAAGGTGTAAGGTCAGTGCTGACTCTCGTAATTTCGCCAGCATTCTTGCTTTTCAAACCAGCTTAGATTATTATATGTGGTTCAATTGAGAACTTTCTTATGATATTATCGTCACAACTTGTAATTCTAGTGCTTAAGAAAACATTGATCTATTCAATAGAAACGAAATAATTAGGATTTTTTTTTTCATTGTTACATCCATTTTTTTAAACTTGCTAGCGATCATCACGGAAACACTGACGATATAGATTATCGTATAAACTATTACAAGTATGTTAGAAAAGTTAAGCTCAATATTTAGGTCGGATTGAACGATACGGAATTCTTTGCAAGACATTAAATAAAGAGCGGCGATTCATATAAAGAAATGCACCAAAAATATGGTGTGTGTATCGAACTGCTAGTGGCTTTACAACCAGTGTGTGGTGTAACTAAACGTGGCGTTCCCACAAGGAGTGTTATCAAACATAAAAGTAGCAATGTTATTATGTCCTCCTATCCTACTTAACAAACACTTTATTACCTATAAATACCTTATCCACTTTTCTAATGTAGAATGGGAGATATTGAATGAGATGAAACTCCAGTTTAAGACGGAAATAAACATCAAAACTTCAATGCAACTTTGACTCGTATAGCAATGGACTAAGGTGTAACTAAACCCTGAAACTGTGACCCGTTATATTAAATACCAGTAAAATTCTTTAGAACGAGACTTGACTATGTATTAGGAACACGATGTATTCGACATATAAATCGATTTTCGCTTGGGCGCGGCCGACTAGTTTATTGTAGGTTACTGTGTCTTAGTCAACTTAGATATAAGGGCCACGATGGACATTCCTCTCTCAAACTCAAAATCAATTCATTCATGAATGAATATGACTTGCGAGGTAATGTGAAAGCTAATTCGATAATGAATCGATCTGCCGTAATCATTGTCGAGATATATGGAAACGAATACAGAATGAATGAAATGTAGTAATATAATCTGACGTGATTTAGTGGTTTAAAAGTTACGATTCATGATACTTATTACTTTCGTCACTTTCTAATGTTTATTTCTGTTGAACAAATATAACTATGTATGTAGGTACTACCTGCAGTTGACAACACGTCAAATGAAAAGGTTACATTGCAGAAACTGCTTTTGTTGCGACAACATCTATGTTCAGCTTTTAGATAAAAATATCAGGCAAATGAGTGGTCGTCAATAATAGTCTACAGACGACACATACACAGAGCGTTATTTTAATTCGACAAAGTATGGTCCATTTTCGAAACTTCCCCTTTGCCGAGAGACCAAGGTTTCATTGAATTAGTGATTAAAACGCAATTTTAATTGAAGGTGCCAATTTTTGATTACTGCGTTGAGTGCATAGATTTGCGTCATATAATAATACGCTTGATATATTTAGAGATTAAGTTTCAAAATGATTCCTTCATGCGTTCCTACAAAAAATGCATTAAAAAACTAACAAATATTCGGGTAAAAGTGATATGAGATGGGTAATAATGGCAATTATAAAATTAATCAAGTTTAGATAGTGACAATTCAATAAATTAACAATTGATAGCTAGACAACGATTGTCAAAAAATAAATACAAATATTTCACCAGTGTCAAAATGTTGGAAGATGTGACGAAATGCTCCCGAAGACAATGACACAACTTTAGGAATTCTCCTTACTTAGCATGCCTTCTCAAACTGTCCAGCCTGCATGCATACCTAAGTGCTGACTTGTGTTAGAAAAGGAAAGCAGTTGTTTCACGAAGCATTGTTGAACTTTACTTTCCGTTGCATTTACGTGCATTCGTTGAGTTGTCTACATAAAGATTGTAATCTATATCAATGTAAGATCTGAATCTGAGTCTGGCAGTTTTTTGAATGCTCTTTAAACACACTCTTAGGTATTGGATATCATAATATATTTAGTACCCATAAACTTGTACCATCCATCAGTTAATATGTTCACATCACAGCCAATTTCTTTTTTTGCACAGAAAGCGTTTTTTATAGAAAATATCTTTAGAATAAAATTTCCCACTATTTTACTGATAAAATCATTCAGTTCAATAAAACTATGTCAGTTTTATTTTAAATAATAATTCAAAGTCATTAATCAGCAATCAAACCGATAGTAACCATGAAAAATCCTATTTATTTGCAACACCATCTAATCCCCTAGCTACATGCTTAATGATTCCGAATCTTATATCTCCAAAGGCTTTGCTTCTATAATCTCTAAAATCAGAACTCAAATATGCGTTGTCAGCTTATCTCACATTTAATTAAGATTTTCGCTTGTGTCAGCAATTTTACTCCCATGTTTCTCGACTCACGCTCGCATTCAGTGAAAGTTTGATAATTATCCATTGTATGTGATAATGTTATAAAATTGCTGAAATAAACATCAACTCATGTCTTCGGAGCAGAAATTTCTATGAGAGTCACCAGCTATTGTTGGAGAGTAATGGTTATTCAACTGCGGCTTTTCCTGGACGCTTCAATTACATTCCAAATCTAGTTAGACACTTCATCTTCTCAAACGAAACTAAATGATGTTATATTATGTCAAAGGCAGATGTTTGAAACTGTCATGATAGTTATCTGCCTACGGAGATCGTCTAATAAGAAGACTTTGTGTTATTGGTAGGAAGCCTGTTTGTGTGATTGGTAGATTCAAAGTTTTTTCATAACCACCTAAGACAGAAATACGAAATAACCTTGAACTTACTAATTACACAAAAAGTCTTCGCCTAGGCAGCTATCTGCCGGATTTAACTATCGTAAGATAAATTTACCAAGTCCTATACCTTAGAAATACAATGAATAACGAATCATCGAAAGTCAATTAGCAGGCTTCTATTTGTAGTTGTGTATAAGTTATTAGTATTAATTTTATATTATTTGTATACTGAATTTGCGTAGCTATGATGGTTTATTATTTTGTGTCTACATTGTTTATATATTTTGTATCATTCGTTCATTATATACACTACTGGAGGTCAATAGTAACAATGCGACCTTTGTAAGAACCATAATCCATTTAAGTAAGTGTCATAATTTATCAACTAGCACGTTATGTTTGATATGTGACTTTCAGTACATCTTTACGCCAACCTGTCTAAGCGTAACCCTTCTCACATTTAATGTTTTTGATGCGTTTATTTAAACCCCTACTTTATTGTAACAAATACAAATAAAGAAAGCAAAAGATGAAAGAGCAATATGTATAACCTACTAATTTCTTCACCCTTTTCTACCCTTTTTTTTAACGCTTTTATAGCAACGTTTATCTTACCACTCATTGAAGTTAACGCCTCTAGTAGTAACCCTTCTGTTTATTACTCTCAGATGGATGATTCACCAAAAAATTATTAAAAAATATTTATACTTTACCATGGAACAAATAATACAGAGATTTAGTTGTTCCGATCCACTAAGCTTTCGGTGGTGTTAGTCTTCATTGAATAACTTTTATCTGTCAAGCGGCGTTATCCCTCCGGAGGACTATGACAATTGAAAAATCTACTGGAATCTGATGCTTGACATGTTGATTATCTGTGACTAGCTACTATTCAAGCCTTACACCGAGTCACGTGACTCACGGCTATAAATCGGGCAAAAGTCATCACAATTTGGCTACTGCTTATTATTGGCCGACATAATTTGAATAAGATGGATAATGAATTAATGTAAAATCAGATCCAAAAAATTTGTTAGTTTTATACGTTTTTTTTAGTTTTTTTATTGTTATTTTTATCAAGAAGTTCATGACTTTTTCCATTAAATTCACAGTAATTCCAGTATTTTACGCCAAATTTACTCTCACTAAATTTATATAGATTATTCTTTGCATATGTCTTTACGTAGGAACTCTTCTTACCGGTTCTCATCAGGCGGTGTTGAGTCCAATGATATGCTTTCTATAAAAAATATTGACACTTGTTGAAAGATCGAAATCTTTAAATGATCTCCTTGTAGCAAACTTCATCAATAACTTTGCTTCAGAAGCGACAGCGTCCGAAAGTTATTTAATCCGAGGATGTGTTGCTCAAGCTTTTGAGCCTGCTTGGAGAGCTCATATTACAAAAATAACTTACTATTTTCTATTTTAAAAGTTTTGAGTACCGAATGTTGCAACCATTTCGTTAGTTTTCAACAGTGTTTCATGAGTACACGCGTGGGTATCATATACCAAGACGTTTAATTTTGAAAGCTGCTGACCACAATAAGTACCAGAAATGTCTAGCAAAGGCAAGACGTGCCCTTAGACTTTCTCTCAGCGTTATTTATGATAGGACTAGTGTGGTTAAGCATGTGGGTTGCGAAATAACTGTGGGTGTAGATTGTGAAATAAATTATTTTCTTTATTTACATTTTTACTATTGAGTACCACTGCCAATCAAACTTATTACGTTTGTAAAATGGCTGAGTTTCAAACTCATAATTTCACCATCACTATCATCATTCTGACATATTCTCTCTGTTCCCTCTAATAATCAAACGTCACTTAATTTTTTTGTGGTGCTCAATTTGACAGTATCAACACTTATGATACTGAAGAGAGTGTCATATCAGAAGCATTTGAGTTTTCGCTTGTAGGCCTTTAGTTAATGTGTGTGCAATATTAATATTTTCGGTGGCATAACTCAAATGGCGAAAATATTATTGAAGCTAAACATTTGACTATAATATATAGTACATGAAAGGTTTTACTCTAATCTTATAAAATAAGGGAAATGAAACAGATTTTATATTATGAATGACTATTATATTTTTTATTTTATTTGAGGGTGGTTTGTTATAATTTATCTACGTATAGGTTAGAAACACGAAAGTTATAGATTTGTACACTGAAGAGAGGCATCACCGAAATGAATATACTTACGTACATGTAAATAATGAGATAACTAGATATAGTAATGACAATATTAATATTTATATAACAAAATACATTTAATGAAGATGCAAAAAAAAATATTTTACGTAAATACTTTCATACGAAGCATATTAACAAAAGCGATACAAAATACTATATTGATATATGAAATAATATTAATAAAATACATATTAAATAAACGACTAGAAGAAATGAACACATACTGATGAATGTGAGAGATGAAGATGATCATAAAATGATAAAAATATTAAAGCTATTGACAACTTATTCAAGTTACTGTTTGTACTTGACATAAACTTAACTCAAAAACAGGTACTTCATATTAAAAATAAAATATAAATAATTATATTAAATAAATAAAAATAAAGAATTGGCGATGCTTTGGAAACATAGTTGAGACAAGATGCACTCGTTCGTTTAAATAAATTAAATAACAAACATTTTAAATAATTTAAATAAATTATTAAATAATAAATTAAAATCTCGATCTGAGGTCCGTACTAGACTAACCGAAGATATTATATAAACTATCAAGACCCTGTGTGAGGGTACTAATAGTTTTCTTATGCTATCTTAGGTATCAATTTGAGTAAGCGCTGTAGGCCAAGTTTTGGGCGTCCTGGGAAGACCTTCCCCATCCACCGTGGCCGCCACCACCGTGGCTGAAGTGTTCCTCGTGGTGGGGGTGCGCTACCACTTCATAGCTTTCATGGCTCTCATGCTTGGAGAGGAGTTTCTTTAGGAGGACAAGACCAGAGGCCAGGAGAGCGGCCTTGGCTAACAATAGACCCTTGACAGCTGCAAAGGCGATGATTCCCAGGAACAGGGGGATGAGGGACTGAATCTTCAGCTGGAGAAGAGCCAACAGGGGAAGGAGCTGCTTGAGCTTCTTCTTCTTGCCACGGCCTAGAAATTAAATGTTTATGTTTATAAAATTGTATCACATATTATCATGATTCCTATAAAAGAAATGATAATAGAGTTTTCTGTAAGTATTGACTGAGAGTAACTGTACACGTATGGTATAGAAGTAAACAATGTATCTCGTCAAGAAATTAGAGCACTCCCATAGATTAAAAAAAGTAAAAGTCATTAATGGTATCAGTTAACAACAAGCAGCCCATTGTCCAAGTTTTAATTTGAATTCAAAGCGTTCGCGTCCACTACAAATGGCAACACTGAAATTTAAACAATATCACTTTCATTGAAATTCACGATGTTACGTTAGGTTTGCATAACAACCTCGTTCATCTAGAAAGTGCATCGATTACCGGACGTTATTCGAAAGCTCCGGACCCACTTCCATATTTTGTTAACGAGATTCCGCCTGGAGCGAGACTTTTACTCGATTCTCGATCAAGATTTCGATCACGGCGACCTGACTTAACGGAACTATAAAACTAGTTACATGTAGTCCTACATACTTACAAGTGTAAGGTACTATGGAAATCTAGCAAAAACTAGACTTAGTCCGTCCGCTTTCCACTATAATCAACCTTGTTAATAGGTTAGAGAAACTCCTAGTGAACCTGTTTGGTTTTTACGATTTCTAGTGTCTTCTTTTTATGGTGTATGTCGCCGACTGGATGCGGATGTCCGTCAACTGATTTAGCTTAGGGGAATTCTTTCATCCCACTCAAATTGTGGACAGTTTCACGGATGTCATGATGACTGTAATTTCTTTCATTAAATACATAATTAATTTCGAGATGACTTTCCATTTTTATTCTCACGTGTACCTGCTGAACCAGTTTTTCCTGCCTGCACAGCCTTTTTAATTTTAATTCTGCGAGTGCTAACCGACAATTTAATATAGTCATGAACAGAGATTTATATAACACTGGAATTTTACAGTACCTTTCAGGAGATTTCAAAATGTTTTTTCCAGTATCAGTGAAATAGGTTAAAAATAATTATCTTGTACAAACACCATATTTAAATATACAAATCTCACAGGTCTCGTAATAGCAAAACAAAAACTACTTATCTCATCATTAAATTTTATACGGAATCGAAAGAAATGGCGTTTGATGTAAAAACCAGTTATTCAAATACGAAAATAATTTTAGTGTCTTAGCGTAATATGTGACGCAATACCTATGATTCAGTGTGCGATCCATCGCATCCAAATTGAATACAATGATCTTGCCTGATACAATTTTAATGGCGTCATTGACAGTTTATTTTTTGAACCTAGCACAATGAATTTAAGAATACAAAGAATTTTAACATGATGACTGTTCGCTTGAATGCTTCAAGTAGTTAAAGGAAGCTTATTACTCTAGGGGTGTCAATCATGCTTTCAAGCATTGGCGTCAATGATATCAAGAACGCAGTCTGTAGAATTACTTAGATTGAACTTAATTGCCTTTACTGTAAAGAAGATAAACACGAAATAACTGACCCTTGTCAGAGGTCCTAATCTGGCATTAACTAGCATTGTTCAACGCTTTCACTTTTTGTAATTGACCACTTGTGAAAAACGTGGCAATAAACTTACTTATGGAACAACATATAATTTGAGTGAAACGATTACTACACCCGTAATTTGAGGATTTAATTTCCCAAGCTAACATTACTCACTATGTCTGCTATGCTTGTTAGAATTACCAACTTTATCATATTATATGACATTATAAATGACATTATTAATTTATTCATCAGAATACGCAAATTACAGCATCTTAATGGCTATGAATTTCTAAAATTAGAAACTTTAAAAGACAAAATTCAAGATTATTTTAGACATACACCAATTTTTTTTCTTATTTATAAATTGACTGATTCATCAAAATTGTCAGCATGAGTTAGTTTATCGATGTAGTCAAACAATGGTCGTGTATAATTTGTTTGCACGCCAAAGTTAGCGTGCAGCGAGTCAATAGTAGAGCTATTACATTCAACAGAACCTTACGTAACATCGCTTTGTGCGTGACACTAACATTGAGGTTATACTTCCAAAAAAAGAATAGAAGCTTACATTTGTAGGTTAAATTTGCGGTAGTGCATTTAACGTTTTTCTGGTTTGAACTTATCATTGAAAAGATTTTACTAACGAGGAATTGATTCTGCATTATGAAGATGGTTCTTAATTCAATAGGTTTGTATTTTTAGCAATTAATGTTACTTTAGGGCTTGATGATTCAGTAAATTATCTTAAATTTGGAAAACGATTATTTTTACTTGAATTAATTGGGGTAGAAGTGTTATGTCACATTATAAATGGCAATCTCTTACCTTCATCAAGCGACCTCTTCACATCTTCAACGGTGCTTTTGGGTACACGCAGCTGGATTACATGGTTCTCCAAGAATTCAGCAGCAGCATCGATCAGTCTGGATTCAACTTGGTTTTCCCTAGCCTTGGGCTCTTCAGCCAGAGGCTCGTATGACCTGGCAGAGCGGGTGGATCCAGTTCCGATGAGACTGACTCCGTCGGTGAGGCTGACTTCCCGGGCTGAGTTGATGTTGTCGACGTATCTTAGTGCTCTTTCCTGTGATGAAAGAAATTTGTTAGATAACTTTAAAATTGAGAGCTTGGAGAAGTATTATTAACTAGGACACAATTTTTAATTTGCAAAATGTTGATTATTAAAAAAAGATGTGAATTAAAATTTATTTTACAGTTGATAGTTTGAATGATATTTGACAAACGTGATTAATTTATCGAGGTAATTAAAGAGCACTTCGAAAATTGCACTCGATTAAAATGAATAAAAGTTCGCAGTGATAAACTGTTGAATCCTGAAGATACTTGATATCACTTAGCACTGTCACAACACACCTTCAAGCACAATGAGATATCTTCCTCGGAACAGCTCTTGACCAGCCCGATGACTGATCCGACGACATCGTCATCTCCAGTGGGCTTGCAAGTCGCTACTGCGACGGTCACTAGGATTATTAGGAAGGTCTTCATTTTAGTTTCCTTGGCACCTTCAGTGGTGATAAGTGAAATGTAATACTGCTAGTGTAGCAAAGCGGTTTTATTCTCCGTACCCCCACTGCCTCCGCTGAGTTCCCGCCAAATTGTGCGTAAGCACATTCGGAGTACGTACGCGGTGCGTTTTGAATTTCATAGAAGTGGCTTTCGGTGTCAATTGGTCCAATCTGCATAATTGTCGCGATTGAAATATGAGTGTAAAATGTCACATTTCAAAGGAAATTAATGATTATTTTTAATTCAAAATTATATCACTTTTAACTTATTATTTACCTTCTGGGTATATAAAAGGTTAATATAAAATGACTTATTCATAACGAAACCTTTTATATTAAAACTTATAGTGTCACTTTTAGTACTTAATTAAGTTTTAAATATGAAGTAAATTATCATTGCTTTTTTGAACCACTTGTATAGAAATCATAATTAAGCTAGAAGACCATAAAATGTTTTTTTTTCTTCTGAAATATAGAAATTTCATAAGAAAGATTATACAAGTTTATTATTTATTATTAATTTGACAACTCTATCAACCTGTAGTTTTCTTTTAAAATGACACCATTAGATATGTAAATCAAACAATATTATTTTTCACACAAGATACAAAAAAAGAAATGAAAGGCAACAAATAACGGTACAGAAACAAATAACTGTACAATTTCCAGGTAGAAATTGCGTTCATAGCAACAAGGACTTATTTCTAAAAGCAAGATCTTGCACGCAAGTTAAGGTGACATTAATATTACGAAGACGGTAAACGCAGAAAAGGTGCAAGCATTTAAAGGAAAATATAAAATATAGGATACTAGAAAAACAATACAATACCAATTCATCAAAAACAGTTAAGACTTAAGAAATGATTTGATGTTTAAAATAATCTAATGTGCAAGCTCCCGTGATACACTCTGAATGAGAACTATGCATTGGAGTGAAATATATCCACATCTACTTATATTATAGTCTGTTAGTCTATCCATCTGTCTGTCTGTTAGCTATTTACACTGAACCAATTTAAATAAAAAGAGATCTTTCATATCCTGGCAGGTATATGTACGTACACTATTTCAAAAAATCAGGCAAAAATCTCCTAAATTCGGGTTAAACACTAGTTATTTGTTTCCGTGCATAGTTTGTTCCTACAAATGTTGTTTAGTATACTGTTAAAATTCGCTAACGTATACAACAATATATTTTCAATTTCCCGATGCCACTTCTATACATTCGTAACACAAATTCATGCAAGTTCACATGCTCCAATCATTCGATCGGTTCGCAGTCTCAATGAACCGTCTATACGGTAATTTCCACGCAAATTAATATTTATGTGTTTTCTAAAATTGCATAACGCCAAAATTATAACATTTTGAATTCACTTTTATGGATATGACTTTTATGTTTTTTTAGGATTCCTTGCTTAAAAAATAAAAAAACTGTAACATTATAAAGATTAACTTTTTATTCGTCCATCTATCTCCTAGAAAGTTTTGTCGAAAACCACTTGGTGTCAGAACTTTAAATTGACATCATGATCGTGGCAAATTGCATATAATTCAACTGCTATAGGCTTTGATAAAAAAATGGATTTAGTAACTATTATCGAAGCGATTTTCATATCAAACAAGCACACTTCTTGCGAAATTGTCCGTCGAAAACAGCGCTTCCTAGATAAGCTCTGGTGGCCCTACTTGCCACGAGAACACAACACAACAAAATGTAAAAAAAGACGAGTTTTATAAGTTTGACTTGTATCTGTGTGTCTGTCTGTGCATTATTGAACATATCGATTTTGATTCATTTTTTTTCAAAGCTGACGTGATCGATATGTTTCTAAGTTATAATTTATACAGACGTTTGACAGGCGTTTGACGATTATATCAAGCATACGGCCCACCTGATGGTAAGCGGTTACCGTAGCCTATGGACGCTTGCAACATCAGGGGTATCCGCCGACTTTGTACAGACCTTTTCAAGCCCTTTTTGAAGATGCTGTACTCGACATTAAATTATATATTTTTTACATAAGTATAAAATGGTTTTGCAATATTAGACCAAGTTTCTGATCAATAATCATGTTTTCATCATGGGAGCAGGGAGTCTTAATGATTCCTACAAGTCATCATCTTCACCCACTGGCTATACGTCCCACTGGTGGGCACAGGCCCTCCTATATAGGATGAGCACACGAGGAGTTTGGGCCATAACACCACCGCGCTGGCCGAATGCGTATTGATGGGTTACATTGGTTGCAGTGACAACCGAGACTAACGGCTTAACGTGTCTTCTAAACCAAAAAATTTTTGATTGACCTATCCTAGCACCGACCATGGCGTTGCTTTATTTTCGTGATGGAGCTGGACCAGATCGCTCAAGCCGCTTTGCCACCAAGCGCTTCAGCAGCTTACAAGGTATATATGTCGCAGCCATCTTGTTAAATTAGCTTAACTGGACGCCTAGCCCGTTGGTTGAATGCTGGCATCCAATGAAATTGCTGAAAGACAACTAGCCAAGTCATTGAGAGCAACGTTTAACCAGATGGCTGGGCGTTATGTCAGCCATCTAGATAAATTAGCCATTCAATTGTTCGCCTAGGCAGGTCGTTTAAATGAATGAGCTTTTGTCGTTAAAGGTGTTCAGGGTTATTATTTATGACCGCGTATAACCAAAACGATGACGGATATAAGTGGTCAAAAAAATAACCTTGAACCCACCAATCAAACCAAAACTCTTCGGTACAAGACGATCCTTTCGCCATGCCATGCGCCAAGTCGTTAAACGTTATGTGAGTCTAGTTCAGTTTACTACCGGCCTAGACATGTGATTGGATGGCGGCGCTTAGTTAATGGGCTAGGCATCTAACTAAGTGGCGAATTATGCTTCAATGCCCTTCTTCTACAAACTTCTGCTACTTGGCTTACCATAAGGTGGACCGCATGCTTATTCAACCTTAACGAGCCTAGCTTTTGAACATTTTACTCCTTGAAAGATCCTCGGAATAACTAATATATGTTTTGTGTTATTAATAGCCCCCGACGAGAAAAGGGGGTGTTATAAGTTTGAAGTGTCTGTCTATCTGTCTGTGGCATTGTAACTCCTAAACCAATGGACCGATTTTGATTTGGTTTGTTTTGTTTAAAAGCTGACGTGATCGAGACGGTTCTTAGTTATAAATTTATAACGACAGTTCAAGTGTTTGATAAGTATTAGCTCATTTTCTATTTGAAAAAATAGTCTTTACAGATCCGACAGATTTGAAATTTGGTTTACTGATACTTCGGTGGTATTTCCATGGTAACCTTGAGCTGATCCTGTACCGTGAAATAGTCTGCGGGATGCTCAATTGTCCAAAAATTTATAGCAGATATGGCGTGTTTGGGCTCATAATAATAGTCTCAATGAGATGGTGTTAGATAGCTGATTAATGTGGCAGGGGGTTAGTTAAAATTTTCAATTGTATATAATTACATGTGACTTTCAACATTAATGGGGACAAGAAAAAACAGGGAATAGCTAATCTGAGAGAATGATGAGTAACATTTTTAATAGGCCGTAAATAAATAAAAAAATATAAAATTAAAAACTTTCAGCACCCCCGGCCTCATTAATCGTCTATTTAACACCATCTCGTTGAGACTATTCTTATGGGCCCAAACACGCTATATCTGCTGTAATTTTCCTAAGAATTAAGCACTTGGCAGTACTTTCGATGGTTTAGGATCAGCTCAAGGCTAGTACGTCATGGGAATGTCACCGAAGTGACAATACACTAAAGCTTTAATCATTCGGATCTGTGAAGGTTAATAAAACCCTTTTATCATGTAGAAAATAGCTGATGGTCATCAAACACGTAAACTGATCTTCATAAATTATAGCTATAAACCATCCTAATCACGTCAGCTTTCAAACAAACAAAAATTAAAATCGGTTCATTAGTTTAGGTGCTACGTTGCCACGGACAGACACACAGATACACAGACAGACACGTCAAACTTATAACACTCTTCTTTTTTCGTCGGGGGCTAAATCAGATTCCTGTTTACACTCACGACTCACTCTTGACCGTCTTTTTCTTTCTTATTGTGCAATGTGTCTTGTTAATATTCTGTCATATCATATCGACGTAACAATCTTTTCATCGACGCGTCGAGTGCCGTACGGTTTCAGAAAGTAGCCGCACTTTTTAAATAATTATACTTATTTGATTTCTGGTTGTTATGACGGATGACCTCGCGTTAGTAATTGCATGCTTGTAATTAGTGCAGCTTATAGAATGGCCCATAATGATCCGTAAATATTATGATTTGCTAGCTATTATTGGTATTATGTTGTTTTCGTTTTTAATAATGAGGACAACTGCCTCTTCTTCCTTACATAATCTCAGGTGACGCACGGCTTTTCATACAAAATCTCAAGTCGACAATATTGGAAACTTTGAGCTAGACGAAGTATTTATCTGAGGTTTTAACGAAAAACAGTCTCATCATAGTCTGTACTGTTGATCAGGGCAGATGATTGAACGATGAGTATGAACATTAGTTTTGTACACGAGTCATGAATGTCTTCTAATGTTAATGCAGTAAATATGTGTTTGATATTTTTACACATAACGGAACAATATGGACGGTTATATATCATACCTTATATTATTTCGTTATCTAGTATCCATAAAAGAAACTCCTAATGAGTCTCTCGGGTTTCACTAAGATACAACTTCCAATAATCATTGTACACACGACAGCACATCAAGTGTAACAGTTGCACTACGAAAGCCGCCTCTATTACGAACGCAGTAAGGGCGGTCTCATTCTCAAGGTCAAACTGTTACGCTTGATGTGCTGTCGACTGTACTTAGGTCATAGAGTGAGGACATGACAACTTCCTACAAAAAAATTGTCGCTGGCGAATGAGATATAAGAATGCATGATAATTTTCTCATCTAAAATTTACATTAAAATGTGTGTTTTACATTTCAATGTGTCTTCAGACAGTGTAAAAATAAATGTATGGGGCCAGTTTTATAATGGTCTCTGATGAGGTAGCAAAAACAACGACAAGAAATTCTAAGTCATTCAGCTTAAGTAAACCTTTTTTTTAATGACTTTCGACGTAAAATTTGAACAGACAGCATCAAAAAGCTAAGAACGATTTTGATCCCAATCGCAAAGACATAAGAAACAGAATGTATACATCATTTTGCAGCTGACTGTACACTAACAACTAAGTACACTGCAAGATTACAACTCAATACTCTTTAATATAGACCAGTGCTGCAGTGGGTCAATTCTGCTATTTATTTCCCTAAAGAGATCGGCTGCGGTTCGGTGGCTTACCAATGCGGTTGTTATACAAAAAGGTATTCCACTAACATTGCTTGAAAAGCTGGACCGCTGACGAAATGCTCAGGGTTGGTTCAACTTCAACTGGATAATCGTTAAAAATGTTGCAAGAAACAAATATAATTTACCTTAGTGAGTTGACAGTTGTTAACTCTTGACAGCTCAACCGAAGAAGTATTCATGCGGTTTGGCTGCCAAAAATGTCAAATATTTTGCAGAATACCAAACAATGATTTCTGAACGGTTCGCGTTACGTGTTTGATAATAGAATACCAAACTGATACGTTTCGGCTACGTTTCGATTGAGTTGAGTTAGCAGAATACAAAAACGTTGTAACTGAAGGGTTTCTGTTTTCAACGTTCTGATTCGTTTCAGATCAAAATACAATAGCAGAATTCCCCAATTCTCCCAATTCCCCAATTCAGCCCCCCGGCTGTCGCACCCTCAGGACTACGTACACTCTCAGACGCGCTGGAGACAAATTTAATGGCTTACCGTTACTCAATTGACATTTGAAGTAAAAAATAATTAGAACATCTACATTTTGATAGAAACCTTGTTATGCTAATAACACTAACCTGATATTTACAAACCTTAAAACGTGACATCTAAAAAAAGACTTACAAATAATACACACCCCCTTAATCTTGCGTAACAGCAAGTGTGCCAATTAAAACCAATAGAAGAACTTTATTGATAACAGTAAAACCAGTAGGGCTTCTGTTAAAGCTAGCTTCTGCCCGCGACTTTGCCCAACCGACCTAAAGATAACAAATGACATTTATCTCGTAGTCGCTTTTCACTCTGTTGGCGGCCATTCGACGAATATGTGCCAATTTTCGGATCAATAGAAGTTTCACAGAAAATGCAACTCCCTATTTCACCCTTTTAGGGGAGAAATTTAAAAACACTTTCCTAGTGGGTACCTATACTCCACAAAGATTACAACCTCCAAATTTCATGTCTCAGGACCAGTGGCCAGGCTGTGCTTTGATATCAAGCGGTTATTCAATCAGTCATTGAGAACTTTGTTTTTTTTTATACAACTAGATGACAAATAAACTGACGGCCCACCTGATGGTAAGCAGTTACCGCCGCCTATAGACATCCGACATCAATAACAAGTGATAATCACTTGATACTGCAGGTGCGTTGTCATTCTAAGGCCCAAGATGAAATGCCGTCCATACCCAGTAATTACTGTATCCCCTATCTGTTATTTGGCTGGATCTTCTTTATAGTGTAGATGATGCCCCAGTTAGGCTACCGTTCCCTTCAATCCGAAACACAGCGAAGTGTTTCACGGCTGAAATAAGAAAAGCGGTGGTACCTTGCCCAGACGACCCTACATACGGACCTATACGATGATTTAACAATTTTACACAAGCATTCTTTGACTATTAACAAGTAAGGTGCAAGATTAGTACAAAGATTTATTGAAATCAACTTTAACAAATACAAATTCTTTATTGTTTAACAAATACAATTTAAAGTTATCTTACAAAAGCAGCTTTATATATAGCTTTTAAAACGTTTAATACCATGAATACGCCATGATATTTGCGGGATCTCTCCGCAGAGCCACTAGGTCAAGATGGTCGAATAGCACTTAATGATTTCTATGCATGAATCAACCTCCGCCATAGAAGAGAGTGAAAAAAGATACACAGGTGACAATGAAATGGAAAATCAAAATATTTTTCTTGCTTCCCAAGTATTGCTTTTATTTAAATAATGACGAAGGCGTCGACATAGCAATTTAGTGTAAGAGTCATGGGAACGCAAAAACTAGCAAACGGTGACAAATTCTTATCAAGAAATGGTTCTGTACTTTTATAAGAACAAGGAATTATTGGCAAACAAGAGTTCTGCCTGCTTGATGTTTGCGGCTACAGTAGCCTTTAAACGATTTTAATAGCGATCATGTTAACGCATTTCCTACCCTGTAAGATTTAAGGAAAGCATAATGTTAATTGCAACATAACGCTTGATCATGGGGCTTTGACGAACTTACTTACTGCAGTAAACCACCGCTATCTGTTATTTGGCTGGATCTTCTTTAAAGTGTAGATGATGCCCCAGTTAGGTGATCAAAGTTCTAGTAGAAAGAACCTTAAACTAACAACTTTTGAAGTAAAATTACAATTAGCGGTCACGTTGGAACGAATCAGAGTCGACGAATACCCGCAGAGGGTACTGAATCCAGAAGCGGGTTAATTGAAACATCATGAACGATTTCTTGAAACCAAAAGAAATCACGACTAATTTATTCATGACGCATGACTATTTTGCCTTAGAAAATTGGGTAGGTCTTTGGTGTGTGACGCTCCTTTGTCGACACCTTAGCCATGTCCCATCTTTCAAGTATCTCGTTGATACCAGGATCGGCGCTGGTTTTTTTATACTACTAGATAACATACAAGCCGACGGCCCACCTGATGGTAAGCGGTTACCGCCGCCTGTAAGAATACCGCTTCTGCTGAATCCCTCAAACGGCGCAAATATGCTGGCTTATCTGGGGATTACATATTATATTTGAAGCGGAAAGGTTCTGCAGCGGCGACCACGGACTGGAAGACGCAGCGTGGGTAGCTTTCAACAAGGTAGACCGACGATCTGGTGAAGGTCGCAGGTAGTCGCTGAATGCATGCAGCGTATGACTTATTCCTTTGGCCTTTGTCAAGCAGTGGACATTTTTCACCTGAAATGATGATGATGATTACATTTACGGAACTACGCTTCTCATAAACGGCAATTAATACCTGAAAGTCTTAAAAAAATACTACTTTACCAACACTTAGTTACTAACAGTAAATAACAAACTAGGTCTTTTTAAAAAACTAACTAGTAGGTCAACTGAAAATGTGTGATTTTTGGACAAAAAATGATTGGTGGCTTAAAGATACATATTAGAATCTATGAAAGGATGAGATTCGAGTTGATGTACAAATCAGATCTTAATGGTCTCATGATCATTTTTAAACCGACTTCAAAAAAAGGAGGTTATGAATTCGTCTGTATGTTTTTTTTTATGTTTGTTACCTCAGAACTTTTGACTGGGTGAATCGATATTGATGATTCTTTTTTTGTTCGATGCGGAATAGTTCCCAATTGGTCCCATAAAAATGTTTTGAAAATCCATTGCGTAGTAGTAAATAAAAAAACTGGAAACATTATTATTAGACGACTTAGTTCGTCTACGTATGCGAAGTTGCGGATATTTGCTTTCCTATGATTTTTTAGTGAAATGATACGATAGTAGAAAACAATATAAGCTCACGGTCACCCATCTAGCTTTGACCCTTAAAAGTTATCACTAAAAATTACGAAAAAAAAATTTTAACAAAAATTAAAACCGACTCCAAAAAATAAATTTTAATTATTTTATCCTTTTCAGTTTTTTGGAGTCGGTTTTAATTTTTGTTAAAAATTTTACATAATAATAGAGCACTTAGTAAATTTAGAATTAAAAAACATTGCTTATAGTAGCTACTTAATTGATCTTAACATTAGCTAAGGTCCATTGGTACGTATTGGTACAAAAATTGTTTTTGTTATAGTAAGAATTTTAAAACATTATAGCTATATGAATTTTTAAGCTCTTAAAAAGAACCATAAGAAGCTGAAAAAGGAAGAGGAAAAGAGAGTATGAGGCTTCTGATAGATAAAACACTTTGTACTAACAGTTGCATTTAGTTAGTTTGGGTGTGGAATCCTAAAATAGTTTTTGTTAATCTAACTAGGTGTTTCCGGAAGATGCTTTTGTGTCAGTTTAACTACTCTTTTTAAAAATTGAATTGTTGTTGTGTCAAAAAAAAAGAAACTACATACTATGTTATGCTACTATGTTGCAGTGGTTGTATCAATGAAGCTTGAAGCATGAATTAATAAAGCAAATAGATGCAATACCTCAGTTTATCGTATCGTCTGTTTTTTATGTCAATGGTTTGCTCAAAAGTCGACCCATTTGTTTGTTTATTTAACTGCAAACAAACACCAACGCCATCAAGCTGACGGTCAACTGGTGTTAAGTGGCTGCCGTCGACATCTTCAATATCGAAGAAAAAGTCTCTCGGTCAGTGCGTTGTCATTTTAAGGCCTTACACTGGCTACCTCAGGCTAATTCTGGAATAAACTTGATTTCTCGACTGTCAGCTTAAACGAATAGGGTCTTCTCCTTTCTTGACAAATTGTGTAGTTTTAGACATAGTACCAAAGCCTCTTTTGATAGTTGATGGGCAGGCATAATAATGACCACAGTATCATGTGATGCATAGAAAACGATTATCGGTCCTTGAGATGTTAGCGAAATTAATCAGGCACATGGCTGTATTCATGTTTTGTTTCAATGTGAGTAGTATGATTGTTGATAAATAAAGACAGTTTAAAATTCCAATGCCAGTTGTCAAGCTTCACACGTTAAGATTCTAGGTCATGCGAGATGATCTCAAACTGTCACTTCTGAAACGTTTCTAGTAAAACTAGTAGTAGTGTGCCTTTTTTATTGTGTGAGTCATCGTATAAAAACTCAAGCTGTCTGGGAATGAAATTTATCTTGGTTAAACGTTTTGTAACTTCAATATTTTTAACTTTCTTTCGTGGTTTGTGATATAATCACGCGGATTGAGTCTGGTTTCAGTTACCTAGCTATTAATGTTCTCGAGTCCACTTCCTACATCTTTCTATTCATGTATAGACAGACGTAGATACTGTTGTATTTAATAATGTTAGTAGCTCAAGCTCAGAATGTGATAATATATGCAGGATAGCGAATTTCTTAGAACTCTTACAGAATTAATGAGCAAGGGAGTATTTTAAGAGACTTCCTGGACATACATTTTGTTACGTTCATGACGACTTAAAAAAGGAAAAGCAGCAAATTTTAAAGACTTGGAAAGGAGACAGACATTTTTGTTTTAATTTGGTAAACTTTAAAAAATATTTAAACTAGCAATAAATCATGATATTCACCAATCTCTTACTTAGTGAAGTGGTTGGCAGATGGCGGAATTTATTTTTAAGAATAAAAAGATAAAATAAAAAACCCCCCGTAAAACAAGCCTTAGTCTGTTGGCTATAAAGTGATTCGCATTTTTGTTTCTACCATGCATAAAGTTGTGAAATTTCAGTCTGTTGCAGAAAGAAATTATTATACATGGCTACTACTGGCTGCATTAGCGAGATTAAAGTTCTCCCAAGTTTTGATCAATATACCTCATCATAATTTCAGCCTAGAGATGTCCACTGCTGGACATAAGCCATCAAAGCCATCAAGCAACCTACTTAGTATATTTTGTCTAGAAAACACAGGAACTTACTCATTACCAAATTAATTATTTAATTGAAACGATTTTAATCAAAGTTGCTATCAAGATCAACGTTAGAAACTCCATGTTATTAATACTAAACATGAGTTTTGCTTTCTCTTGAATATGATACGCTATTGTTGATCACGAGTTTCCACATCTCTTAATTAGACAGTAATTATTTTCGGAGGGCAGTCATAAGCATATCATGCTTCTAATGCACGTAAACAATACTATTACATACCAGCGCCTAATTGCAGTAATAAAATGTTGTTATAGAGGCAGGGCATAATAATTACGAGCGCTCAACTTGTGTTTACATTTCTACCAAAACAAAAACAAATAACATAGCAAAGTAGAGTTAATATTTTTAAATTTGGAATCGTAATCGTGTTGTTGATGGTCGCTCGAAAAATTCATACAAAAGCTAACGTAAGGTACTCGACTCGATTCGATGACGGTTCAAAATTTTCATTTCATTTTATTTCGATTTTAATGATATTTTTAACCCCCAACAAAAAGTGTTATAAGTTTGACGTGTCCGTGTATCTGTGTATATCTCTGAGGCATCGTATCTCCTAAACGAATAGACCGATTTTGGTTAAGGTTTTAGTATGAAATCAGCTGTCAAGCTTTTTGATCAAGATGGTACTTAGCTATAATTTATGAAAACCTATTCAGTTTTATGACTATCAGCTTATTTCCTACTTAACAAAAGGGTCTTACTAACTTTTACAATCCGATGAAACTTGGTGCACTGTTAATTCGATGGTATTTCCAAGACTTCTAACCCTAATGGTGATCCTGCACCATCAAATAGTCTGCGGGATGCTCAGGTCTTTAGAAATGTACAGCAGATAAAGCGTGTTTGGGCTCATAAGAATAGTCTCAATGAGATGGTGTTAGATAGATGATTAATGATGCCAGGGGTTACTTAATATTTTCAATTATTAATAGTCAACTGTGTGATTTGACTATATCAATATTAGTACGTGCACTTCTTCGTGATTTCGCCTGTCATTGTTAATAATAAATAAACAAATTGTGTTTTGTTACTAAATACACTTCCGTCCAATGTGCAACTCGTCGAAAATGAAATCCGTCCAAGGTCCGTACTAGATGGACAGAAGCGATATTGAATAAATTCTTGATCATCAAAGACATTTTAATAACCACCATTTTCAATATTTTTTTCTACATTCTCTTATTTGTATGAACAGTGGGCGTCTCAATTAAGTTGAATGCTTTTTATAAAAAGCCATTTTTTTATCGAAATCCGCATACTCTGCGATAATAAAATCTTCGATTCTGCGTTTCACAGACTCGATGTGTATGAACTTGCTTACGAAATCGCACAATTGGCGATTGATTTGAAGTTGTGTTCGGTTAGTGGAACTATACAGCAGTTATCAATGCCTTTTATAATAGCTGCGATGTATGCCACACTTTACGTGAAGTGCAGTATTTAGTCGCTGCATCGGACTTCCGTACCACGACTGAATTTCTGATACTGCTAAAAGTGTTGTATGTATCAAATTATCTTTTAAGTCTTTGTTGATACCCTTTGCAAAAAAATATAAAACTACATTATGCAAAAAGCTACTTCCTGATACAAATCCATACTTATGCATAGTCACGACTAGTATATCCGATTTTAAATGTCGCAATAATTAAAAATATTCCGACAAATATTTTGTTCAACTTCCAACACTAATCACATAACTAAATGCTTTCAGTATATCTCTATAGCAAAAACGAGTTTGGTGCTTTACAAATAAGTGCTTATATTCCGTAGCATAGTAATTATCAATAAAACATTTCAATTATGGTGAAAATGAATAAAGTCTGAATCATATTAATTTCCAAGGATGCAGCGGAATTATAATATTAAGTATACATAACATTTAGAAATTTCACTGCCATTTAATATAATGCTTTTAAGTAATGCTTCGTTGACGGGTAGTTAAAAGTAAAAGCGTGCTTTAAACATTAATTAACGGCGTCTTTGTTAATTAATTTCAAGTCGCGTAAAAGTGTAAATTCTAACTTACTTATTTTAATTGTGATAGAGGTCTAGGATTGTTTCGTGTTAGGGTCTGGTCATTCTGACTCAAATCTAGTTTAAATAAATATATATTCTTTATTGCACACAAGAGACCAATTAAACAAAACAAATTAATAAACACAAAACAGTTCAATTGGGCGACCTAATTGCTAAAAAGCAATTTCTTCCGGGCAACCTAAGGTGATATATATATATATGAAGAAGGAGAATACAGAAAGGGTGCAAGAAACAGAAGTGTTTTAGTTTGATAATCTTTATTGCGGACTTGATTTTATCCATGAAGGTTAGTATCAATTTTTCTTATATTAATGAGATAAGTAAGCAAGACCACATATTTATCCACAAACTCACCGCTGATGGCAGAGAGCAAACCTACTTGACGGTATGAAATCGCATACCCAACGCACCCATCGGCCAGCTAACACTTTAAAGATGCCATAAGTGCTGACACACAGGTGGAGCATAGCGGATTTTATGAATTACTGGCTTTTGCCGTTGCTTACAGGAACTGTCAAATTTTCCAGGATATAAATTAAGCCATGTGCTATTCTAAAGTATAACCTATCTCTATGCTAAATTTCATCTAGATACATTCAGCCGTTACGGCGTGATTGAGTAACAAACATCCGTCCAAAAATTCGAATTTAAACAAAAGTAGAATTAGTAAAAATAGTCAATTTTTTTTTCATAAACATACCTGACGATACGGTACAGATGGGCATAATAGCATGCATAATGTTGTTGATGGGTAAAGTAGAAGATCTAGTAGACTGGGCATGGTTGGTGGCCGTTGCCCGGCTTACACGGCCCAGCCCAGATTGGGAGGTAGGAAGGGTCATTTTACAGCTTCTCCCAAAGGATAAGCTATTGGCTGCCCTGCCGGCAAAACCAGTCGCAAAGTGGCTACCCCGTGACATTGTCAGAAGCAGCAAGGCGGTGCATCGCTGAGTTTAGTGAGTGAGAGCCCACACACTCCCCTTTCTCCTCCCCGGGAGTTAGGAAGATCTAGTAGATAATATTGGTGAAAGGGTGACGACGTAACATTTGGTTAAATTATTTACAATTTACATTTTGTACAGTCGACACCACATCAAGCGTAACAGTTTGACCTTAAGACCGCTCTTACGCCGTTCATTATAGAGACGGCTGTCAAAGTGCACCTGTTAAACTTGATGTGCTGTCGTCTGTATGCCAGTGAGTTCATGTTTAAATTTTTAACACAAAGTAAGCTTGTGGTTGACCACAGCATACGAAGCAAATTTAAATGTTCATTACAGTCTTTTTAATGTTTATTGGCAAACAATTTTCTATCTTGATGGCAAGCTCTAACCGAAGTTCCTAGAGATACTCGTAGCTCATGCGATTCCTTCTCCCTTAACATGAGTTCTTTCATAACAGGCGGGAAAAGGCACATTTGCCCGCCTAAGTTTAGAGTAAAGTGCCTTTCACGTAAATTGATGACCCCAAAGACCAGCAAACGTGCTCCTGAGGAAGTGGGAAGGTGAGATAAGGTCGAAAAACTTTTCAGGGCAATGTCCATGATGTAAATAGACGATAGATATAATGCGCTAAGGATCATAATGTCTCGACGCAATTGTAGACGCTCAAGGCTATTCGTGACCTCAACATCGCGAATGATACGGTTTATTACTCCATCATCCTAACTCCTACCTTAGTGTTTTAATCCCGGTATTTTTGTGGTATATTATTATTATTATTGTCTGTATTTTCGTGCGTGTAAAAAAAATCGTCATTTTGAACTCTTCAATAATAAAGTATTGTCTAACATTTTTGTGAGCACAGCGCTCGTCAAATATAACTATTAAGATGAATACGCGTAGAGAACATCGGATAGAAAATTCATGTTCCATTTTGATATGACAGGATGTAGTTTCGTCGCGCGTTGTAAGCGCCGTGAAAAACGAAACGCATAATGTAACGTGAGTTTAGTCCTGTAAAGTAGTTTAATTTCAAATATCGTATAATAGCTTGTGACCTAGTCTTTATACCCCATGTTTTAGTTATAAGGCGCTACGGACGCCAAAGTAAATATTGCCTTAATTGTGGTAGAGATTTAACGGCATTGAATTTACAAGCAACAGCTTACAATCTCGTTAATTCAACAACAAGGAAAGGATTAAGTTTTAAACGAACTGAAAGAGAACATCAATAGCACTTTCAAACCCGTAATATTATTTTTGTAGTGCTGAGAAAGTAAAAATACAAAAATGAAATCAGAAATAAAATATTGAAAAATCTGTGACTTAAACCCTTTCTTTTATTAATCTAAGAAAACTTCACTCAGCTTGATTGAAAAAATTGTAGGAATTGTTTGACATGATGCCCACGGCCTCTTTCTACCATCGCACCGCTCGCCATCGGCAGGAAATTCATCCTCACACGTTTGAACTAAAATGGTCTCGTACAGTGCGGTTTTAGAGAAACTTTCTCCTGCGTGCGCTCAGGCTGTGGAATGAACAGAGGTTTTCTTGAACGAGTACAGCATGGGGTTCTTCAAAAAGGGCTTGAAGAAGTTTTTACAGGATTAGCAACGCGCAAGTGATAGCCCTGGTGTTGCGCAAGTGTCCATAGGCTACGATAACTGTTTACCATTAGGCTTAGGCTTAATTACCACCTTAGTGGTATAAAAAAATACTCCAAAGATTTCAGTCGAAAATGCTAAGAATTATTGCCAATGCTCCCTGGTGCATAACAAACCAGCAATTGCACCATGATGTCGGAGTCATAACAGTTAAGAAAGAGAATTAACACTCAATGACATCCTAAAAGAACAGAATATAATGAATAACCATCCAAACATATTGGCAACACAATTGATGAAGAGTGATCCTAAATTTAGTCGCTTGAAAAGAAAGGCCTGTGTAGATTTATAGAAAAAAGGAACGAAACTGGGGATTGTGTCACTGGACAGCCTGCTCTTTGAAAACAAAAAAATCTGTATTTTTACCGTGTGCTAAATGTTTGCACGGCACAGACAGGTTACAAAAAAGACAAAGAAAAAAATATGTCCCAAGCCCCAAGAGATTAATTTTTACTTGTTTCAATATTTATTTCAATATCTTTTAAATATATTATAAGTATTAGTACTATAACGTTATACATATTATCTTTATAATATTTCACATACTCAAATCACTTATTAATTCGTTTCTTATATCTAAAATAAACTTTTTGATGGCTAAGCCCACGATAAGATCTGTAGCTTTACTAAATAAAAAGTTTGACCTAATTCATTCGCCTCATTTATTCCTCACACGTAACGTTACCACTTAATGCTGTATTGTGTATAATTTTCCTGCTTAAAGCCAACAATTATACACATGAATGCGTGAGCGTTTGCGCATATTGTTAGTTCACTTATTTTAAAAAACGGAAATAGGAAGGCGTGTATGCACGTGAAGTTGCTATTACCATAGACGTCGCGCTCATAGGTAATGACTGTTAGATATTTTGAAAACCTTTTAAAAAAGGAGGAGGTTCTTAATTAAGTTGGTCCCATACAAATTTTGGCACAGCCTGGATCTGATGAAAATCTTCTAAGATATAAAAATGGAACTCCTCGACAAATAAGTCAAGTTCAATGGTAAGTTAAACGAGTTACAAACAATACATGAGTATTCCAACAAGAGACTGAGAGATAAACAAGTCGATAATGTGTCGGCATTATCAAAGATAGATAGGTGACTGTCGAGTCACCTATCGATCTTTGTACCTTGGTAAATCACTGAAATTTGTGCAGAAATAATAGTTTTATCAAAAATGAAATTAGACGAAAAATCTAAAATAATTAAATTGAAGTACCTACCTACTTATTTATCATTATGGTACTCTTTAGTGTAGGTGCAATAGTTTTAGGAACAAAAGTAAGTGAAACACTGACAGCAAAAAATACCTAATATTGTTTAATTAGGTCGACATTTAATAAATTTCCTTTTTCAGTGTTTTGAAGCCATTTTTTTTTTATTATTTTAAATGTCAAAAATAATCAAAGATTGTCCACGTATGACTTGGTACCCCCTAGTGACATTATTACGCAATATCAAGGAAGTCACTTTATAGATATTGAAAGTCTGAAGACAAAGGAGGTGGCAATGTCTCGCATGCCATGTAATTGCACTGGCTGCCTTTAAGCTGTAACACAGAGAACTGCCTGCCGCAATAGATGGTGGTACCAATCCAGACATTACTGTTCCGTCATGAAACTCAATGAATATAATATAAATTTAGTCTCAAAGTCTTTTTCCGTAGAAGCGGATTCATCATCGTTTTAACCGTACATAAAAGCTTCCCCTAAATATTTCCTCGGCGATCATTCCTGCGAAGAAAGATTCGTGGCAGGCAGACTTGACATTCTAAAGTGTATCTAAACAACAAATCTTTTGATTGCTGTCTTCGAGCCATGTTGTGATTTAGTTACGACCTTCACTCTGAAAGCGAGTCTACCACCAGGCCAAAATATCAGCTTATGATTGCTCCTAAACAACCAGACAACAAACTGACAAGTTACATAGTGGTAAGTGAATATCATCGCCTAAAGACACCTGCGGCATCAGCCAAGGCAAATTACTTGGTGTTGCAGGTGCGTTATCATCCTGAGGCCTAAAATGAAATGCCTTCCAAGCCCAGTAATTGCACTGGATACTTTTCCCTTCAATCCAAAACACAGCGAACTGTTTCACAGCTGAAACAGAAAAGGTAACTACCCACGACCTTATACACGGGCCTACCACCTATCAAAACTACCTCATCGAGTTTACATCTATAGCCTACTCGCAACCCTTACTGGACTAGGTATACACATCGTCCTACACTGCCCTCTCTAGCACGTGGTCAAGACGACCACGCGCCTTCCTGAGTACAAAGGAGGATAACAAATTTTTGATTGACCCATCCGGGGTTAGCCACGACGAAGGCTGCTTTGTTTTTGTAATCAAAACCAGAGTGTTCAAACTACTACTAGCACTCAATCACATAAATGGGGTATAGTCTCAGTAGTCTCCGTATGACGTTTTAGATAAGGTTGCTGACCTTACCAGCCGTTAGCTTTAGATGGTGCCGTAAGACATTTTTAATTGCTAAAACGTGTTTCATATTACGTAGCCGTTTTGAAATCTAACCGTGAATTATAGACATTATTGTAGAAAGAAAAAATCTACGAAAGTTTTTATTATAAAAACTCTAGTGATAAATTGCGTTTCGTGATACGGATGATCTACGCAGTTGGAGCTATGAATATAGAGCTTAGATGGATGTGGTATGAGTGTAGATTTTTTTAATACTAATACTGTAAAAAACAAGCTTAGCAGCCGTAGTCTATTATTCAAATAATAAAAGCAATAACCAAATGTATTCTTCTACGTCACTAAAAAATGAAGATTCAGCAGCTTATGCTGACTGCATTTAAATTGCACTCTTAAAAATGACTTTCATAATCATTTCTCATTTATATACAGAATGGTGCCGTCAATGGACAATAAATTGAAATATGGGCTAGATTAGTCCATAGAAAAGGTTTTCCACTTTCAAAAACATCTTATTCTTTTGATAATTTCATGACATTTGTGTGAAATACTATAACATAGGCTGAATTATGTCATAGAAATGTCATGAATTATCAAATGGATAAAGTGTTTCTAAAAGTGGCTTACCATTTCTATGAACTTATAAACCCCATGTTTTCATTTATTGTCTTATTGACGGCACAACCAAGTATAAATATAAATGGTAAAGCTACTCTCTCTGTCCGTTTCATTTTTTTTAAATAACTAGATGACAAACAAGTCGACGCTCACCTGATGGTAAGCGGTTACCGCCGCCTATAGACACCTGTAATAACAAAGGAAAATCACTTGATATCGCAGGTGCGTTGTCATCCTGAGGCCAAAGATGAAATGCCGTCAATGCCCAGTAATTGCACTGGCTACCTTTCCTGTGAATACGAAACACAGCGAAGTGTTTCACGGCTGAAATAAGAAAGGCGGTGGTACCTACCCAGACGAACCTACATACGGGTCTACCATCTAGTAAATTTAACATTTGATTGTGTTTTGTTTAACAAGGAGGAAAATATTGTTTTCGTAAATGATCAACCAATGCACTCAGATGCAATAACCCTGGAAAGAGAAAGAAAAAACTGCCGCATCTAAAATAAAACAATTTTTAGTTTACAGCTCCATTAAATCTCTTCTGAAGTGAGAGTAATCCATATTACGATAGTGTTACAACTTTGTTATGCTGTCTGTCTACACATCTACAGATATTGCATATGGGACATTTACATAATGTTATTTAATTTAATTTATTTATGCGCATATAAACCTTATGTTTCCAATTCCGTAGACGATGTTATATAAATTATATCACTAAGGAAGTATCAATTATGTAGGTAGCAAAATTTATGCAAATTAAGCGTGTTTACATAAATTCAGGTTAGATGTAACTAATAGAGCTAATTTACCAAATTCTTATACCACAAGCTCTTATTGATGCTTGCTTTGGAGTAGATAATAGATGTGAGTGTATGAATATTATTTTTGTCATCTATTATTAGCAGCTTCATAATGATTATAGTCCACATGACAACACGTGTAACAGTTTGGCCTTGAGACCGCCCTTACTGCACTCGCAATAGAGGCTACTATCGTAGTGTACCTGTTACACTTGATATGCAGTTGTCTGTACGTTCGATTAAAGTAATATTGATTACGTTTTAGGAACCTTGCCCTGATTTTCAGGCTTTACATCAAACAAGTGGACGCTCAGGCAGTTACCGGGGAGCTTTTACCGGGGAGCTTTAGTAGAAATTCCCAGTGCCTCAAAAGCGCTGGGCAACCTTCACACACGCCCGTCGCTTAGCCAGCGGCGGGTAGGTCTGTAGTCGTCATTTTCCCTGAAACAAGCTGCTATGATGATCATGATAAAACTTGATGACAAGCAAGCGGACCGCCAACCTGATGGTAAATAGCTGCCGTCGCCTATAGACACCTGCAATAACAAGAAGAAAATACGTTTAAGAAATTTAAAAAGGTCAAATTCATATAATAACATTCGATGTAGCGCCATAAACATGTTAAATTTTGGAAGCGCAAACCGGGTGTAGCGTTTTTTCCTGAAAAGCAATGAATGTCAATTTTAAAGTTTTTAATTAATATTTATCTTCCAGCTTTAGAGTGGCCGATTCTTATTTTGAAGGTCTGGTCACATGGCAACAATTATAGTAAACAATAATGAAGGTACAGTAAGCTCATAATTGAGTGTCATATTTCACACGTAGACGAAAAATGCCGGAGTTGTGTGTTCAATTGTTTGTCACACAATTATCAACTTTCTGTGGATTGGTTAATGTTTAATTTTTAACCAAAAAATCGGACAAAGTAGATTTTTTTTTTGTTATGGAGACGCCAGTGATCTGGTAATTGATAAAAGGTTAATATCGCTAATCTACCGCAATATTGAATCGCTTTACAAACCATCATTATCATAATCACCAACCTATACGCGTCTCACTTCTAGGCACAGGCCTTCTTACATGGGAGAAATACATGAACAGTTTGGGCCATAACACCACCACGCTGGCCCAATGCGGGTTGGTGGGCTAAAGCGGTTGCAGTAACAACCGGGACCAACGGCTTAACGTGCCTTCCGAAGCACGGAGAAGCGCAGAATAACAAATTTTGATTAACCCATGCCAGGATCGACCATGGCGAAAGTTGCTTTGATTTCGTAATCGAGACCAGGATGCACAAACCACTACGCCGTCGAGCTCCTCAGTTTACAAAATTATATACGATATTTTATTTTATCAATTTGCTATGTTAAACTTTTACAGTTAACTAGTAGCAGCCCTCGGCTCTGCCTGCGTGGATGTAGGTTATCGGGGAAAAAAGTAGCCTTATTCTTTCTCAGGTTCTAATCCTAATAGGTTTAGTCCTTGAAAGAAAACGTAACAGACAGACAAACAGAGCAACTTTCCCATTTATAATATTATATCATGTTTGATGAAAATATTTTTGCAGATCAATATGTCCTGATTAAAAACAGTAGTCGTCTTTGTGTAAAACAACCAAACAACAAAAGAAAGATTGAATTACTTTCAATCGATAATTGATAATGATCAACTATCAATGACACAATGTTAAAAAGAGTAAAATAGATAATTTGATTTCTTTCATACGACAATAGTGGCACACGACCTTTCGGTCCGCCTGATGGTAAGTGGTTACCGTAGCCTGCAGACGATCGTAGCACCTTGACCACTATTCGCGCATTGTTACCGTAGCCTATAGACGCTCAAAGCACCTTAGGCACTATTCGCGCGTTGTTACCGTAGTCTATAGACGGTCGTAGCACCTTAGGCACTATTCGCGCGCTGTTACCATAGCCTATAGACGCTCGTAGCACCTTGGGCACTATTCGCGCGTTGTTACCGTAGTCTATAGACGCTCGTAGCATCTTAGGCACTATTCACGCGCTGTTATCGTAGCCTGAAGACGCTCGTAGCACCTTGTACACTGTTCGCGCGTTGTTACCGTAGCCTATAGACACTCATAGCACCTTGGCCACTATTCGAGCGTTGTTACTATAGTCTATAGACGTTTGTAGCATCTTGGGCACTACTCACCCGTTATTACCGTAGCCTATAGACGCACGTTGCACCTTGGGCAGTACTCACGCATTATTATCATAGCATCTAAGTACCATCTTAGGCACTACTCAGGCGTCATTACCGTAGCCTAAAAGTGCTACGAAGCACCTCGGGCACTATTCGCGCGTTGCAACCGTAGCCTATAGACGCTCGTAGCATCCTAAGCACTACTCAGACATTGCTTACCCGTATCTTGACAGCTTAGTCGACTCTACCAGCTCCCAGCATAATGTCCACCAAATTAATGATATTTAGATGCGGTCTTCTGCAAGGTGGGGGTGTTACCACAGACTTCTTCAGAAGCACACGTGTCGGTCTTGGGAGTCATCAATTAGCTGTCTCCACCTCATCAAAGTAGTTTAGTCACTCATTTCTTTGTCGTACTTCCGAATCTTGGAATTCTTTGCAAGCACATATGTTTCCCACCTTATTATAAGATGAGTTCCTTTAAAAGAGGCTTGAAAATGCACTTTATGGGCCGGCAACGTTGAGGCGGCCAGGAAAGTAATAATAATAATAATAATATTTATACACCCACACCTATTATCTAGCCCAAAGTAAGCATCATTAAGAGCTTGTGTTATGGGGTGTGGGCGGTTGGTGTCTGCTCAAGGGTGCGATGTTGAGCTAGCAGCATCTACCGCCAAGTCCAAACATGCACGTCCACGTCACCGCTGTCCGAAAGGAGTAGCGATGAACCTTCCCCTTCAGGAGGGTCGTACACCCTGGGCAATGCTGGGGTCAAAAACAGGCATCGCACATTACCATTCACCCCTGTGATCCCAGTAGCAAAGCGTGTTGGGCTTCGCCTGTATGTGATTTCCCTCACTGCAGGAGACCCCCCCCCCCCCCTCCCTTACCCCACTCCTGTGATCCCAACACCTAAACTTAACCCTCCTTTCAAAATTCCCTTTATATCCCATCTCTCCTGGAGGTTTGGACAACCTCGACTCTAAAACAAAGTCCTCTCTTGCTGTGATGCCCCACACAGCAGGCGAAACCTTTTCCCATTCTTCCTATGTGCCTAATCCAAATAATCTCTGTCCTATCCTATCCTTAAACTCCCAGCTCTCCTGGAGGGATTACAACCTCGACTCCAACATTGTTACATCGGCAAATGGAGGCAAATTTTAAAAATGTTTTACCCCAGGAGGGTACCAGCTCCGCTGGAGAATCCCTCCCCGAGCTTAGCTCGGGATGCCCCATGTACTCTGGGGGGGGCAAAAATTTGCTGAAATTTGAAGCCAATAAAGGCAGGGGCCAGACCACTGTGGGAGGGCCGAAAGCACAAGTTGCAAGAGAGTGCCAACCGGGCACGTCCAAGGAGGGGTCCTATCCAAAGCAAGGGGGGTCTTGGAACCTACGGGGGCCGAGCCAACCAAGCAGAGGAAGAGGAAACCAGGGGAGGGGTGCCCACTGGGACTGGGGGGCGGCACAGTCATCGCCTCGGATTGGCCCTGCGACGTCGAGTAGTGGATTTGGCCGCCCACATGGGCAGCATCCGCTGCGAAACGATAGCGGGCTGCGGGGTACTGAAGGTGCTGCACCAAATGTCAGGGGGGAAGAGGCACCATTGAGGGGGACTCTCCAAGAGGATCAGGCGGCGGGGTCACTGACGGCTGCACCTACGGGGGCGGTAGTTGGAGAAACCATGTCTGGAACTGTTGAGGAGAACCCCAGAAAGAGACAAAAGAAGTCAGGTTTCCAGAGGCGTCAGAGAGCAGAGTTGCGTAGACAGGAAGCTGCTGATGCCTCAGTGGACCGGACCAAGAGGCCCAGGGAAATCAGTGATGAGGGCCAGACTGAAACTGAGGCCAAAAGTGTTAAAACCCATGGCAGCATGGCAGGCATAAGGTGTGTGCAAATTAATGTACATCACTGTAAGGCAGCCTCTGCCCTATTGGCACGAGAGCTGCAATATGGAAAATATGACATTGCTTTGATTCAAGAACCGTATCTTTACCGGGGACAAATCAAAGGACTAAGGGAAACAGGTGGCACATTGTACTATTCATGTTCTACTAAGGATATGAGAACTTGCATTTATGTCAGGAATGGCTACAATGCGGTGGCTCTATCACAGTTCTGTTACAGGGACCTCACGGCAATTAAAGTCTATTCAGGGGAGGGAAGGGATAGGCGGACGCTCATATTGGCATCAGCTTACCTTCCATATGAAAAAGCTGATCCGGTTTCAAAGGAACTGCGAGATTTGATCAGTCATGGCAGTCGAGATGGTGTGGATATTATCATCGGCTGCGACGCAAATGCACATCATGTCGTCTGGGGGAGCTCGGATGTCAATGCAAGAGAAGAAAGGTTACTGGATTTTCTGGTATGTTCACCCATGCAAATACTTAACAAAGGCAGTAAGCCCACCTTCTTTAATGCTCGGAGGGCTGAGGTAATTGATATAACTGTTGCTTCAAATAGGGCAGCTAGATATATTACGGACTGGCATGTATCAAATGAGGTCTCACTTTCAGATCATAATTATATATGCTTCAGGTACGGTAACATCGGGCAACCGATAACTGTACAACGTAAGAACCCGAGACTTACTAACTGGGATAATTACAAACGCGATCTTAGGATTGAATTAGGGAATCAAAACGGCAACCTCAACTCAGTACTTGATATCGAGTTCGAAGCGGAGAGGTTGACAAATGCTGTACGGACAGTGTGGCAGTAAAATTGCCCAGACAGTAAAACGGTAGGGAAAAAGGTGCCCTGGTGGACACATGAAATAGCTAAAATAAGAAAAGAGACAAGGCAAGCGTTTAACATTGCAAAGGCTAGAAACGACTATAGTGATCATAGGAAGGCGCTAACACGGTATAGTACTGCAGTTAGGAAAGCAAAGAGAAAGGCTTGGAGAACTCATTGTGAGAACATAACTTCAATCCCAGAAGGGATGAGGTTAGCCAAAGCAATAGCGACGACCAATGCGATCCCATTAGGAATAGTTAAAACCCCAAATGGTAAAAGCACAGATATAGGGAAGGGGACTCTGGAGGTTATGTTAAGTACGTACTTCCCAGGGTCAGAAATCATAGAACAGGAGCAAGACCCTATTGAATTGGAGGAACTAAGAAAGAAAACCTCTAAATTCGACTGGGACACTGCTAAAGGGGTAGTAGATGAGATAAAAATAAAATGGGCCCTGGCTAGTTTTCAACCTTTCAAAGCACCAGGCCCAGATAACATCTATCCTATACTACTACAACAAGGTATCTCCTACCTTGGACAGCATCTATGCAGGCTATACAAAGCATGTATTGCCTTCGGATACATTCCCAGAACATGGAGAAAGGTCAAGGTAATCTATATTCCAAAGCCCGGAAAATCAGATTATGAGGAACCAAAAGCATTTAGGCCTATCAGTCTCCAATCCTTCCTTTTAAAAACTCTGGAGAAAATGGTGGATAACTACATACGGGAGGGGCCATTAAGGAAATTCCCCTTACATAGACTACAGTGTGCATATCAACCTGGCAAATCCACGGAGACAGCCCTGCACTATGTAGTAAGCAGGGCAGAAGCAGCTTTGGATAATAAGGAGGTGTGCATTGGTGCCTTTGTAGACATTGAGGGTGCCTTTAATCGCACAACTTTTGAATCCATCAGAATAGCTGCCAAGGAGCATGGAGTTCCCCACACAATTAGAAAGTGGATTAACTGCATGCTTAAAGGCAGAATCATTTACTCTGAAATACTAGGGGAAAGTCTACTAGCAAGGACCACAAGGGGCTGCCCTCAGGGAGGGGTACTATCCCCATTACTGTGGAGCCTTGTGGTTGATTCTATAATGGTTAAACTAAATGAAGGACCGCTGCATACAGTGGGCTATGCAGATGACTTAGTCATAATGGCCAACGGGAGATTCCCTGGCACTGTATCGGAGATTATGCAGAGTGCGCTGGGAAAACTGGAAGAATGGTGCAATACTAACCACTTGTCAGTAAGCCCCAGGAAAACGACGTTGATCCCCTTTACAAGGCAGAAGAACCTACTCAGGCTCAAAACGCTACAACTATACAAATCGGAGCTGTCATGGTCCAGCGAAGTGAAATATCTTGGCATTACGCTAGATAAAGAGCTGACCTGGAAACTCCATATGGAGAGAACTGTGACAAAAGCTCAAAGAGTCTTTGGTATGTGTCGCTCCACCTATGATAAAGCATGGGGTCTGAAACCAAAGATAATAAAGTGGATTTACACAACCATGGTGCGGCCTCTATTAACATATGGCAGTATCGTATGGTGGCCTAGAACAAAGCTGGCAACTTGCAAAACTGTTCTTAGCAAGTTGCAGAGAACAGCATGTCTAGCGATCACTGGTGCGTTAAGAACCACTCCAACGGCAGCGATGGAGGTACTCCTAGACCTTCCTCCGCTGCACATAGTTATTGAAACAGAGGCGAGGAAGGCTCTACATAGGCTTAAGATTTCAAGTCTGTGGGACAACACCAAACCTTTGCTTAAACACACAAAATGGGTAGGAGCATCTGTCTTAGACGGGTATATGGAAATGGGATGTGATAAAATAAGTCCCAAATTCATATTCGACAAAAAATTCAGAATTAGCATTCCCACCAGGGAGGAATGGAAATGTAGACCACCAGTTCCTGAAAAAAAATAGTCTCATTTGGTTCACAGACGGATCCAAGATGGACACAGGAACGGGTGCTGGTGTCTATAATAAAGATATAGAACTATATCAAAGCATGGGCAATTTAGCAACTGTTTTCCAAGCGGAGATGTATGCTATTATCCTATTATGTGTAATGAAAATTATAGAACAACGGACTAAGAATAAAACAATATACATTCTTAGTGACAGCCAAGCAGCTCTCAAGGCACTTAGCTCACCGCGCATCAACTCAGATCTGGTCCTGAATGCTGTTCAAGCTCTTAACAGGCTTGGTAGTCATAGCAGGGTAAGACTGAGCTGGGTGCCCGGCCATGTGGGAGTGATGGGCAATGAGAAGGCTGATGAACTGGCAAGGAAGGGCTCGGAAAACACTTACGTGGGTCCCGAGCCCTTTCTAGCACCTTCACAAAGTTTCATAAACACAGCCATTAAAGAGCATGTCAAAAGCAGACATAAATCTGAGTGGAATAAAATACCGGGATTAAAACACTCCAAATCCTTCCTAGGGGAGGAGGTAGGAGGATGGAGTAAATACATCTATGCAAACGGTAGAACAAAAGCTCGCTTCTTGATTGGGGCGCTCACAGGGCATTTTGCTACTAACCACATGCTACATAAAATGCAACTCTCCCCAATACAACTTTGTCGAGCATGTGGTGAATGCTAGGAATCAATGATGCATCTCTTGTGTCATTGTGATGCCCTGGCTAGAACCAGAATGAGTCTTCTGGAAGTGGCATATCCAAAGCCAGAAGACTACAGGCTCTTTCTGCCTAAAGATATAGTAAGGCTAATGGCATCTATATTCTGGACACAGGAAGAGTAAACGCAGGGGAGGCACAAAAGATCCCAATGGGTCGAAGTGCACTGTGACTTAGTCATGACCCCACTATAAGATAAGATAAGATAAGATATGGATACTAGATAACGAAGAAATAATGATAATAATATGTATATAAATATTAGAAATATACTAAATAAACATATAAACATCCATGACTCGTAAACAAATGCTCGTACTCATCATACAAACATTTGTTCCTACCGGGATTCGAACCCGGGACCTCTTGACCGAGTAGCCTGGGGTACAGGCCACTCGGCCAGGCGGTCGTCAAAGTGAGTTTCAAACTGCACTAACTGTCTTCGAATCTCTTCTTATTGCTTTAGCTCTGTTGGTGTTGAATCGTTTCCCGTGCTTTTTAACCCCCGACGAAAAAAAGGGGTGTTATAAGTTTGACGTGTCTGTCTGTGTATCTGTGTGTCTGTCTGTGGCATCGTAGCGCCTAAACGAATGGACCGATTTTAATTCGTTTTTTTCGTTTGAAAGCTGATGTGACTACGATGGTTCTTAGCTATAATTTATGAAGATCAGTTCAGGTGTTTGATGACTATCAGCTCATTTTCTACATGATAATAGGATTTTACTAACTTTTACAGATCCGATTAATTTCAAATTTGGTGTACTGTCACTTCGGTGACATTCCCATGACATACTAACCTTGAGCTGATCCTATACCAACAAAGAGTCTGCGAAATCTTAATTCTTCAGAAACTTACAGCAGATACCTATACCGTGTTTGGGCTCTTATGAATAGTCTTAATGAGATGGTGTTAGATAGATGATTAATAATGCCGGGGTTATTTAAAATTTTTAATTTTGTAATTATTATATAAAAACATTGGCATTCATGTGGTTGTATTTTTTTTTACAAAAGCATATATCACAAATGAGAAAATAACTCGGTCCATTATCTTTTCATGTTTAAACCACTGAACCGATTTAGTTTTTCAAACAACTAGATGACAAACAACGTAGAAAATATCGTAAAATAATAGTAATAATAATTTACTCAATCACTCACACCTATTATCCAGCCCAAAGTTAGCAGCAGTAATAGCTTGTATTATGGATACAAGGTAACAAAAAAAAATTGATTATAATATGTATTAAATTTTACAAAAATACTAAATAAATATACATGACTAGTGAACAGATGCCCGTAATTTTTTTTTTAAATAATCTCAACTGTTTTTAGGGTTCCGTAGCCAAAGGGTAAAACGGTACCCAAATACTAAGACTCTGCTGACCGTCCGTCCGTCCGTCACCAGGCTGCATATCATGAATCGTGATAGTTAGACAGTTGAATTTTTTACAGATAATGTATTTCTGTTGCCGCTGTAACAACAAATACTAATAAGAAACGTGATTTTTTGCTTGTTTTTGCTCGATATTGATAACGACAACAGGTAGACACTTATTTATTGATAATGGTATGGAAACCTTCGTGCGCGAGTCCGACTACACGGCTTTTTTACAGTTTTCTAATAGTATAGAAATGGATGTACGTCGGGTATGTTCACTATTTAACATAGTTACATAACATTACTAGCACTTATATGTACGAGTATAATTCCTTGACTGATTCTTCAACTCTTCCGCGCGCGTCACGCACCGGTTAACATTAAACCACCATAATAGTTTCAAACACGAAACACAGCGCTAACTAGACGATATGCATTCGTCAGACATTTCGAACGTACATACTAAATGAGGCAATTTTGATGAATATTGATTGTATCGACACGGATTTCACTTTCAAATCCCTTGTAGTTGAATGTGGGAAACTAGGTTTGTGTCTCGTTAACCTATGGTTCTTAGCCTTAAGCCCCTTAGCCTTACCATCGCGGCAGTAGCGGAACAGCTTACCATCAGGTGGGCCGTATGCTTGAATGCCAACTTAGTAGTATAAAAAAATATATAAAATAAAATAAAAAATTTATGGGGTTTGGCCTTTACCGTCAATTCAGGGGGAAAATATCACTTCACCATAGTTCTCTGAAGCAATAAAAATGTTGATAAATTATACGAAGCAGTCTATGTAGTAAAAGTGAATTACCATTATTTGCTATTGTTGACATTTCATGAATTTAAACGTTACTAGGTAGGTACGCCAATCTATTGACTCCGTTTGACCACTTTAACTTAAGTTGAACATCGAGTATTTAAAAATAACACATCATTTTACAACCCAATAGTGCGCATGTGTAGACTATTATAACCAATTGACATCGCAAGTAGATGTAGTTTTGGACGTTTTCGAATGCGATAGCAACAAATTTCGTCGGCGAGTGCTCCTGAGTTGTCACCACGCTCCAGTGATCATGCCAGAATCAAGCGTATTGTTGCATCCATCCGTTCAGCAGCCCCATCGTCCGTCTCTTAGAATTACTCTTATTTTTCTTATTTCTTATAAAATAATTTACCTTGCAAATTAAAATCATCTTCCTTTGTATTCCAAATTTTACTTTTTGTCAAATGAAATCTTAACAATGTATAATGTTATTTTGAATTTGTTACTCTGTGACTCTATTCATCATGTAGTGTGTATACAATTTGGTTGTCAATCTAGCATTAACTCACTAAACATGCCATTTAAGTATCTACTAACCTTTGATTGTCAACTGTAGTATATGCCAAATAAATAAATAAAGTTGGTATACAAAGCAAAATTAATTCCACTGTCAGTGGATCAACGCAGAAGTTTGCGAGGTTTTCATGTATTTATGTACTTTTGTATATTATAGCTGGACACTTCCAAGCATACTCATATTAATATTATACAAAAATATCATAGTCTTATACTCCACGAGTATAAAATTGATATTATTATATAGTTTATGTTAACGGAAATGTATGTAATACGTCATTGTATTCAATTCCTAGGTAATGTATGTAGTTCCTAAAATCGTCCAGAAATGTGTGAAATAAATTATAATTTAGACACATTTCCTACGAAATCTATACATTTCCTAAATATCAATCGGAAATGTAAATCATCAATGTATTATTTAGCATAGTAAATATTATTTTGAAGTACTATATGATTTGGAAGTAAATATTTAACCCGACAACATAGGATTCCAGACAAATAGATTTTTCGATTGCCTTCCGGTGGAATAACGCCGCTTGATAGATTAAAAAGCATTTAGAGACCAAATACCACTTTCAACAATTTAGTTTACTAGTTTATGTTAAAAAATCGCAAGAGACAACAAACCACTTTTGTAAGTTTTGGATTCGTATACGGATGCTGCTTCATTCAGGTTTCGAATTATGTAACTTGATTTTATAATGAATGAGCGAAAATTACATCATACGAATGTGATTGCCACCCAAACCGCAGACGCGGTGAGGGCTAAATATCTTTTGTAGTAACTGTCATGTTTGCTTGATTGATTTTAAAGATTAAAACTAAAAATCTTTAAATCAAGTAAAAAGCCTTGTGATTTATAAGCTACTATTATCTGCACACGGTGCCGCCCGTGTGCAAGTGGGTTATCGCTCTAAAATATATCCTAAATCCTTCAGCGGGACTCAAAGTATCTATATACGAAATGTAATCTAGATGGTAGATACGTATGTAGGATCGTCTAGATATGTACCTCTGCCTTTCTTGTTTCAGCCGTAAAGCAGTTCGTTGTGTTTCGGATTGAAAGGAAAGGTAGCCAGTGTAAGTACTGGGCATGGCAGGCATTTCACATTAGGCCTCAGGATGACAATGCACCTGCAATACCAAGTGATTTTTTTCTTGCTTTTGCATTAGTCTATAGGTATGATACCACCATGTTAGCTGTAAGCTTGCTTATCTTCTAGTTGTATAAAAAACTAAACCGAGTTATTTTCTCATATGTGATATATGCTTGTTTGTACGATATTTCCTGCGGCCCTTCAGCTTGAAAAACCGTGATATGTCATATTGATAAAAACATAACTTTGTTAACAAATTTTCTGTGAGAGTAAAAAAAAATATTAGACAAATAGCATCTAAAGTCTGACTTTAGATGCTATTCGTCTAATATTTTTTTTTTATATATTTGGATATTGCTACTTCCAGAAGATTCATTCTGGTTCTAGACAGAGTATCACTAAGTACTCACCACATGCTCGACAAAGTTGTGTTAAGGAGAGTATTTAAGCTTATGCTTAATTAAGTTTATGCTTGATTATGAGAAAAAAGCATTAATATGACTTAAGAATTTATAAAAAAACATCTAATTAAAAAAAAAACTGGGACGGGAACTGAAACCGCGCCCTTTCACAATCTGGGTGACTTATTATATCAAACAAATTAAGGAATGTCGGAAATTCTTCGTGATTTCCGGTAACTACATGTTTCGGCTCAAAAAAGCCGACAAATCGTGCGTCCCTTTCGCCGCGCCCGCAGCTATAGCGTAATTCGCGCATGCGTTTCATCATTTTGTCAAAGAAAGGCAGGTGCAAGTCACGTAGCGACAGCGACGACTGGTAGATAAGCTTCGTGACATAATAATAATAATAATATGTATTTATTGACTATCAACATAACATACAGACGATAAGCTTGCACTTACTGCTACAGGTACAATTTAACTTTATATCTATATTATACACATCTGCGACTGAACTAGGTTATTAAGTAACCTGTATCTCAGACGACAGCGCTCATCCCTATTTAAACTAACAAATTTACAGTTATTGTGCAAAAACGTTAACACTTATTAAAAGAGATATACATAAATAAATTTACTAGGGGAAGAGCCTCCTGGTGTGTACAATGAGAGTGATTGTATGTGTGTAGGAGGGTGTGTATTATGTTTGAATTTAAACTGTTATTGTTACTAATATCACTTAAAATAGTTTATTTATTTAATAGATTTTCCGTTTCCTCGTATTCAAGTTTTTTAAGAAAAGTAATTAACTTAAATTTGCATTCCTTTTTGCTTAGTGGATATATATTAGTTTCTTTATTTATTTTATTATATAAAAAGGGTCCCAGAAAGCAGATGAACTTATTTGTGAAAATGTGCTTAAAAATAGGCTTTACACAGACTCTATCATGCTCGAAACAACTTGAAACATGTCGCTTTTATTGAACTTAGCCATTGGTCTTTACTGCGTCACAGGGTATGGTTCTCTTTAGTCTTATAAGCACGTCAATTTCTTTTTAATTTATCATCATCATCATCATCATATCAGCCTATGATGTCCACAGCTGAACAAAGGCCTCCCCCGTCAATTTCCAAATGGAACAGCTCTGCGCAGCCTGCATCCAACGGCTCCCCGCGACCCTGACAAGGTCGTCTGTCCATCTAGTGGGAGGCCGTCCTACTTTCCGCTTTCCAGTACGTGGTCGCCATTCTAGAACTTTAACGCCCCACCGGCCGTCTGCTCTGCGTGCTATGTGCCCTGCCCACTGCCACTTCAACTTACTAATCCTACTAGCTATGTCAGTGACTTTGGTTCTCTTCCGGATGTCCTTATTTCTGATTTTATCTCGCAGAGAAACACCCAACATAGCTCGTTTTATGGCTCGTTGTGCGACTGCGAACTTGCACAGAAGGCCTTTAGTAAGCGACCACGTTTCACATCCGTATGTCATCACTGGCAACACACACTGGTCGAAGACTTTCGACTTCAAGCACTGAGGAATTTTGGACGAGAAAATCTTACGCGATTTCCCGAACGCTGCCCATCCGAGTTGGATTCGTCGATTTACCTCTTTCTCGAAGTTGGCCCTACCTATCTGGACCATTTGTCCAAGGTAAACGTATTCGTCAACAACTTCGAGAACAGAACTCCCAACTATAACTGGTATAGGTTCGACATGGGTATTCGACATAACCTTTGTCTTGTCCATGTTCATTTTTAGACCCACCAGTCGGGAGGTTCTGTCAAGATCGTCGAGCATCGTATTCAATTCCTCCAGGGATTCTGCCATAACTACTATATCATCGGCAAATCGAAAATGAGTAATGTACTCGCCGTTGATGTTGATGCCGAGTCCTGTCCAGTCCAGTAGTTTGAAAACGTCCTCCAACGCAGCAGTAAACAGTTTCGGAGATATTACATCTCCCTGTCTTACCCCTCTCTGCAGTTGGATAGGTTTCGTATACTGATTCTGTACACGGACCGACATGGTGGCGCTCTCGTACAAGGATCTCATCACCTCGATATACCGATAGTCAATGTGGCACCTCTGAAGAGACTGAATCACGGCCCATGTTATCGAAGGCCTTCTCGTACTCCACAAACTCCAAGCAAAGTGGCCGGTTATACTCCTCGGTCTTCTGTATAACCTGCAGCAGCGTATGTATGTGGTCTACGGTACTAAAGCCTTTACGGAAACCGGCTTGTTCGGCAGGCTGGAAGTCGTCAAACCTGCGCGCGAGACGATTCGTGATAACTCTAGAAAACAACTTGTAAACGTGACTGACGTGTAAGCGTAATGAGTCTGTAGTTCTTCAATAAGGTTTTGTCACCTTTTTTGAAGAACAACACCACCAGGCCTCCGCTCCACGCTTGTGGCGTTGTACCCTCGAGAATGGCGGAATTGAATTGCCTCTGAAGGACTTTCAGTACCGGTGTGCCGCCCGCCTTCAGAAGCTCTGCAGTAAAAACACAGGTGCGCGCGTTTACAGCCAAAATGTTGCCGTTCCTTCCCCTTTTCTCTCTTCAGGGCACTATTCTTTCGGCACAGGGCTCCATTAACTTGCTCGGTATGGAGATATGCTGCGATCTGAATGAGTGAAATTATATCGAAACCGTGATCCAAACAGTCTCACGGAAGCTCGGTGTCCTGAACAAGGTGCGTCGATTTTTTACGCCAGACCAGTACAAAACCCAGGTCCGGCCTTGCGTTGAATATTGCTCGCATGTGTGGGATGGCTCCGCCAAGTACCTCCTTGATGCACTGGACAGATCGCAGCGTCGTGCCGTCCGTATTAATGACCACGCAGAGGTCAGAAACAGCCTAGAGCCTCTACAACTCCGACGTGACATTGCGTCGCTAAGCGAATTCTATCAGCTTTATCATGGAGAGTGTTCTGAGGAGCTTTTCGACCTTATCCACCTTCTCCCTTCCGCAGGGGCACGCGTGCCGGTCTTCGGAGTCATCAATTTACTGTATCCTCCTCAACATTACGCAAAAAGAAGTTTAGTAACACTTTCTTTGTCAGACTTCCAAAACTTGGAATTCTTTGCTAGCACATGTGTTCCCTCCTTCCTTTAAAATGGGTTCCGTCAAATGAGGCGTGAAGTGGCACCTTATGGGCCGGCAAGGTGTGGGCGGCTAGAACAGTGTGTTTCAAGCTGCACTAGCTGTCTCCGCATATGGACTCTTCTTACCGCTTCACATCAGGTGGTGTTGAGTCATTTGCTGAGCTTTGTATGTATAAAAAAGTTAATTTACGGAACAATGAAAAAGACATTGGATGAAAAATTGTACATACGACAGTACATCAAGGGTAACAGTTGCACCACTAAAGCCGCCTCTATTACGAACGCAGTAAGGGCGGTCTCAAGGTCAAACTGGTACGCTTGACGTGCTGTAGACTGTTTATGTACAAACATACTAGTTATTTCTAAATGAAGTCTCTCGAAATCTCTCTCTGAATTAGTGTTTTAAAAACTTTATTCTTGTTAAAACTTTAATTGTATTTTTACTAATAACCTTATTCAAACAATAGCAATGGTCATTGGTCAGATGGTGTGGTCAAAGTGCTCGCTCAGAGATCTCTCTACCAAATCGGAGGTAAAGTTCAAGTCCCAGTAGAGCAGATTTTGTGTGAAGAAAACGAACGTTTATTGTAATGTTTAACAAGATACAATTTACCAACTATATTTTAACCCTACACAGTAGAAACAATGAGGATTCCAGCAATGGGACGTAGGTACTCTATAGGTTGGAGATTACGATAGTTTTATCATCTGTAGTCTAAGTTTACAGGGCTCTAGCATGGTTAATTTATGCTTGGATATTTATAGTGAAATTAGTAGAAAACATTTCACTCTTAACTTTTTCTCATGTGCTTCAATACTTTCCAGGAAAGACCCTTCGGTAAATTATACATATCAAATCATGATACTAACTATTAATAATGTTTATCACAACTACAATCTGGCCACAAATTAATCATATTAATCTTTATTTTTTATTTATTTTTATTTGATAAAATATTTATTTTTTGTTTTTTAAAACAATAAGCAAGCAAACGGCCCATGTAGTGGTAACTGGGAACTGACCAGCTTCACCTATAGACACATGCAATAATAAGGCAAACAACACTTGGTATTGCAGGTAAGTGCGTTGTCATAATGAGGTTTAGGATGAAATACTAAAAACTATATATAAAAATTGGCTATACGTTATACTTCAAAATATTCTTTGACAGTATTTTTAATCATACGAAAACACTATAAAGGCAAAAAAACATTATTACAATAGCTAATTAATAAACATATATTGAAAGTAAAATGCTGTACACTTTTACTAAAATAAAATTTACATAATAACAATAAATCCTAATTCAATTTGAAGGGGGACATCTATGATTTTTATCTAAGCAACGACAAAATTCATCGATCTATGCTTTGAGAAGCAAGTTTGGTTTCTAGTTATGGAAGTTGCCGATAGGTGGCACTGATCACAGTTTTGAAATTACTTAGGAAAACCTAGAGGAAATCCGTTGAAATAATGGACAATTACATTTAAAATTAATTTTTGATTTCAAACATAGAATCAGTGATATTTTTACAAATATTCTTCAAAGTCGGTAGAGTGTACAAAGCCACAACTGGTGGCTAAATACCTACTCAATAATAATAAATAAAGAGAGCATTCTAATTATTATATCAAAAAAGAAGTTCTTAATTTTTGATTTTAACATTATTATAAATGTTTGAAAAATTACTTAGTAATTAAAATAGAATAAAACTAGAAAAATTTCACGTCCTGAGGCAGGAATCGAACCCGCGACCTGCGAATTTCACAGGGATAGCCCTAGTCCTGGGTGGCTCAGTGGTCAGAGCAGTCGCCCGGATTGCGAAAGGTCGCGGGTTCGATTCCTGCCTCAGGACGTGAAATTTTTCTAGTTTTATTCTATTTTAATTACTAAAAAAGAAGTTTTTTTAATTAGCGGAATTATAAAAAAAATATTTAGGTAGGTATTTCATATCCTGAAAGTATTCTCTATTGAAAAGACATCAACGAGATATCATAACGGACGTTAAATTCATTCACAGTTCTAGAAATATTATTAGCCCGTCACGAATGACTTTATCAAGTGCGAATAAAATTGTTAAAAAAGATAAAATATATTCTAACTTCTATTTAAAAACTAAATTTGAATATCTTTCCGGTCGCTCGATTATTCCCCTATTATTATATTAGTTGAAACAAAAATTGTATTTACGTCTACTATAGTTTGATCGCTAATGTATGTTAAAGTGACGACTACTCTGTACGACTGTACCCCTTACTGCAGGCTACTCGTTCAGGAGTCCCGGGTTCAAATTCTGGTAGGTTTAGGATGTTTGTATAATATACATGATTATTATCAATATTTCTCCATTATCCATAAAACATGCTCTTAATGATGCTTACTTTGGGCTAGATAATTGTGTCAGTGTATGAATGCTGTTATTAAATTATGATTTTCTTTGTGGGATAAAGAGTGTTAGCATTAGGGCAAACACCTGATGAGCTACCGTTATAATATTATAAATCTTATCACTAATAATAGTTGTATAATATTTTGCTACTACGACATCGTCTAATAACTTAGCTAGTAAGAAAAAATGCACTCTCGTAAGATTGAATGAATCACATTTAAATGTTAAAAACGAGTAACAACTAAATACTTATGTACACGTTTGTATCTTTTTATTGAAGTGTGTCAAATTGAGACGAGATACATTTTATCTAACGGAAATTGTATTTGTAATGTTTGTAAACACAACTGAATCAGACTATATCTACTATGTTACAAGTACATCAAGGCAATAACAGAGATAACTAGTGAACAGTAATACCACTGGTGTTGCAAGAGTCCACAGGCTACGGTAACCGCCTACCATCAGGTGGGTCGTATGCTTGATTGCCAACTTAGTGGTATATAAAAAAAGGTTGTATGATATTGTTTAGTCTTTCATAATTTTTTATTATAATAATAATATTCAGACACTCACACCTATCATCTAGCCCAAAATAACCATCACTAAGAGCATCCAAAGTTCTCCAGGTATGAAGTCCTAATAGACCTGGAAAAGCTTTCTCCAAAACCGCTGTCTACGTAAGTGCTTAAAAAGCCTATCAGAATTTCTACTGTCAATAGTGCATTTCACTCCCACTAACGCAAATTGCGCCTACTATGAGAAAAAAGACAAATTGTCAATGCTGATATATGACCCACTTAATGGCTACAACGCACGCGTATAAGTAGGCGTCAGAGTCACAAGTTTATGTGAGGTCTGTGAAAGCGAACACGTCGCTTCCGTAGCACCTGTTTTTGTAAACATACAGATGGGAAATACGCAGAGCTTGTTCGTGAAGCATTTTTTTTAATATTAAAAAATCTTAAACTGGCAAAGTAGTTCTAACAACTTGTATGAATGATGCATGAATTAATAGATATCGGGAACTAGTCACTAACAAATTACTTGGGAAATATCCAGAATATATACAATCCATTCATACTACGAAAGTAACTCTGTCTTTCTGTTACCTTTTCACGCTTAAGTCAATGATATTAGATGAAACTAATCTGCTATCTAGATACTAGACAGTTTGAGACCCTAGAAAGAACAAAGGTTACTTTTTGGAGCGATAGACGACATTCAAGTGTGTGGAGCGACGAGTAGCCACTAACACTAATAATATTACAGACAGCTTATAAGCTTCGCCTTACAGAATGCGGGTTTGGGCGTGAAATTTACGTGGCGGTTTGATCACGTGTTTGTGGTGTGCGAAGAGGGGAATGTGACGGAAAGTCACGTGATTGTTGTTGCGTTGCCCGGTGATGGAGTGTATCTACGGCTAGAATTTGAGTGTTTAGTGTGAGATATTAGTTTTATTATTGTTTTGTATTTGTGTCATTATAATTGCCTGGAAAAGATTGCTGATCAGCAATAAGGCCACCTATTGTACTTTCTTGTGTGTAAATTTGTTCTGTAATGTCTTTTGTTACGTGTGCAATAAAGAATACCTGTATAATTTTATATTAAAATATCTTCCTTTTATTCAGCTATCATTCCTTATCCCACATAGAGTCCATTGCTTTATTTGATCCATAACCAAACCAACACCAAAATATAGCTAAGTGTACAATATATTACAGTTTATTTGAATAACAAAACTGTGCATCTATAAATAACTTTATTTTTGATTGGGTGTTACCTTAGCTTATGCTGTCGAAAGTTCAGTTTTCAGTTTCGTAAGTGTAGATTTTCACTCCTAAGCCGCTTAACTTATTTGGAAGAAATTTGTGCTTTGGCACGTTAACTGACATCCATTCGGGCGAAGCCATGGGCGGCCACAAGTATAACTTAAGCCTAATTTCTTAATAAACCCTTAAAATGGGTTTGAAACACACCCGGATTAGAACCCGTACCTTTTTGTGGTACAAACCAGGTTTTAGTCTTTATTTGGACTATGATGAAGCTAATAATTCAGAAGCACTCGTTTTTTTTTTATAATTATTTGAAACATTGTCCAAATGTAATGGTTATAAGCTGCGTAGTTATTTAATTAAACAATATGATTAATTTAATTGACAAACATGAATTACTTACTTACGTTAGTTAAAATGTAATGATACTTAAAGTAAAATTTTAAGTATAACAATATTATTAGTGTCATCAGTGAAAACTAATTTTCCTCATCTATAATCTACTTAGAGAATTTAAAAATAATAAAGGCAGGTAATTTTTGTAGGGTAAGAGTGGCAAAAAAGTCTTAGGCCCACCTGACGATAGGCGGTTACCGTAACCTGCTCTGTAAAAATCTATATTTTTTTCTATGTTGACTGCATAAAAAATGAGCTCCTAATATTCCTTCTTCGATGAGGTCTGGCGAACCCTACGCAGTGCAACAACACAACACTACAAAGTAGTTAACATTAATCAATTTAAAAATCAACATACAAGTCGTACAACAAGTTTGACGTGACATTCTCCTGTATGTCATCACATCAAACAAGGCTTAGCCGGTTTCTTTAGGAGTAGCCGACCATCGTCTGACGAGATAAAAAAAATCTTTGACGTGTTTGTGCTTACGCAACAATTGCGCGTCAGAAATATAGTTTAGTATTTTCGCGTAATCTTTAGAGAGAATTTCGCTCTCACTTGACGAATTTAAGTTTTTTTTCCAATTAAATTTGTATTGCTCTGAGAGAAGTAAAGAGGAGGTAGACGATAAAGCTAACTTACTCAGAACGTGTCTTTTTTATCCAGCTTTGAAGGAACTTTGGTTGTAAGCAGTGGGGAACACCGAGGACGGCAGGGCGGGACAATCTGTTATAGCTCCCGAGCACACTCTCCGAAGGACAATCTATATAGACTCTTTTATTTAAATATTCATCTCTCAAGAAAATAAAATAGTAACTATCTCAATCAAAGCACGTAGCCTCTCAGTAATGCTAAATTTAGAAGGCAGTGGGCAGGACACATCGCTCGCAGAACCGATTGCCGTTGAGGTGGAAAGGTAATACAGTGGTCACCACGGACCACGGACGGCATGGGCAGGCTTCGACAAGATAGACCAACGATCTGGTGAGAATGGGACAGGTAGCCTCTGGATGGGGGCAGCGCAGAACCGATCTTCGTGGAAATCTTTTGTGGCCGTTGTCCAGCAGCGGACCGTTTTTTTGGTAAAATGATGATGATGGTGATGAAAATAGGAAAAAAAAAGATTTTAAATTCCTCAAATCAATATATACTTTTACTTTTTTTTTCTTGGGTAAGGTGTGAAGGCGCTGGCGCTGGCATGGGTGGCGGTGGTGGGTTCATCTTTTTAGCAATTTATATTTTCAAACTTTGTAATATAGCATTACGAAAAATCGCCAAAACTCCTGGAAGACACGTTGCATAAGGAACAAATGAACCCTTTCCATCCCACTTCAAAGCTGTTCCTTAGCTAGCGAGAAATAACAAATAGTATGACTATTTCATACTGGCCGCTAATATTGAAGCTCGGAAAAACCTATTGGGGTTCCCGTTGGAACAATTAGCTTCAGCCATAATATTATGTAGACACATGAAGCCAATAAATTATGAATTGAATTGTAGCCCTGGCCGCTGCTTTCTTATCTGATGATTCAGCTAGCCTTGTTCTATCTCCCCACAATGAAAGGCGGGCGGAATAGCCTTTTTTCCTTCTAGTCAAAAAAAATGAATACGAGTTATGCTGGGATTGTGTGTACCGTTAAATTACCTATCAAAAGGGCAAATAACACACAAAATCTATCTATGTAACTGAAAATGAAGATTTGTATGTTTGTGATCTACGCGTTCCGAAACTATTCATCAATTTCTGATGAAACTTTAACTAGTACTAAAGTGTTTCAAAGACGCCCGCAAAGGTTCCTATATTATAAATCTAACAGTATTATAATTACGGATATTTCAAAGCATGCGGGTGAAGCTAGTACATTTTTATAAAAGCTTAAATACCATGATTCCTAATAAATTTTGAAGTATTAAAAATAATCAAACAAATTATTGTTGATTTATGCAATTATGTCAAGAAAATAATAGCATTAAAATTAAGGCGACCCAAAACGGTATGTGAGTAAGAAGTGCAATATGAAATTAAATAGGCGTTTTGAACCGACTGTTGTGAAGAAACGCGTAAAACTCAGACGAAAGGAAAAGTTGAAACGTAAAACTGGTACTCATGTGTTTTACTAAAGATTTGAACACTTAAACGCAATTTTGAAGTACTTACACTGTTTTTTGTTATTCCTAAGATTAATGACAGAGGGTTCATAATAATTTTATTACAATTTTACTAGGTGGTAGGCCCGTATGTAGGGTCGTCTGGGTAGGTACCACCGCCTTTCTTATTTCAGCCGTAAAACAGTTCGCTGTATTTCGGATTGAAGGGAAAGGTAGCCAGTGTAATTACTGGGAATAGGCGGCATTTCATCTTAGGCCCCGGGATGACAACGCACCTGCAATATCAAGTGATTTTTACTTGATATTGCAGGTGTCTATAGGCGGCGGTAACCACTTACCATCAGGTGGGCCGTCAGCATTTTTGTCATTTAGTTGTATAAAAAAAAATTGCAAATTGGAACGATATAGAATGAGGTGCCTGTCTGTGGAGTTTCTCTCGAACGAGTGCGTAAAAAGTTTTGACTTGATCGGCAACGCATGAGTGAGATACTCCCTGGTGCTGCAAGCATCCATAGGATATGGTGACCGTATTATTATTATATTATTACATAAAACATAGAAAAACACCGTACAAACGAACACAATACGCACACAGAGTGACATTATACACATCATATTTTTTCGTGCCATCTTCCACTATAAAAAACATACTCTAAAAATTAGTGAAAAATACTATTATTCTCGGATTCATATTAATTTTATTTTTGGATTCTTTACTTTTATTTTATTGATTTCAAATAATGTTAAATAAACACTGAAAAATTAGTAAATATAAAAGAAAAGTTATGAGTTTACTGATCCTTTTAATAATATTTCTTTCTGCTAAACCAACATGGAGCGGGATCAGCTTACCAAAGAAGCTTAAAATCTATTTTTTAAACAATTAGATGACAAACAAGCTGACGGCTCACCTGATAGTAAGCGGTTACCGCCGCCTATAAGACACCTGCAATAACAAGGGAAAAATACTTGATATTGCAGGTGCGTTGTCATCCTGAGGCCTAAGATGACGTCCATACCCAGTAATTACACTGGCTGCCTTTCCCTTCAATCCGAAACACAGCGGACTGTTTCACGGCTGAAATAAGAAAGGCGGTGGTGCCTACCCAGACGACCCTACATACGGGCCTACCACCTAGTAAACCTAATCGGAAAGGATCCAGTAGACCGCTAATTATTTTGTTGATAATAAAATGTTATCTATTTCATTGTTGATGTACGCTTAGCTTATTATTAGATAGGTAAGTACAGAGTTATGAGACTGTGACCAACTCGCGGACACAAAAATTTCTCGTGTTTACTTAATTTTTGTGGCACACGTTGAAAAACACTACGAACGTAACCTACTAATGGTAGGCAGAAGCATCCAATTCACGACTTGGTGTTAAATGTATTACGTGCTTCACAATAAAATTATAATTTTTTATACGAATGTGGGATTTTTATTTTTTACTTTTAAGTGTGTATGGATACCAAAAAGCAATAAAATACAGAAATTTACTCATTTGCATGATGGAATTGATTTTTAATAAAATCTCAAATATATATTTTTTTTTCTTAAAATATAAGCCCTTTAAATCAAAAGGGCTGACAATCGTCAGAGGGTTGACAACGTGTGAGTAAAGACCTATTTATAAGATGCAAGATTCTTGTCTGTAGCATACAATTAAATTAAAAAAACAAGAAATGCATACCTAGTCTATAAAACATATGACACCCACCTAACTAAATAGTCTAATATGGGGTATATTAGACTATGTAAGTCATTTCTTGCTTTAATTTAACTGTGTGTTACAGGCAACAAACTTGCCTAATGTAAATGGGCCCTAATGCTCGAGGTGGCACAAGCGTCCTTAGGCTATGGACTCACTCCTACCAGGCGATCATCAGGTCACTCTTCCACTCTAGTATTGAAAAAAAAGAAAAAAAATTTTCGTCAAAGCAAAACGTAAAACAACTTTTACGTTTTGCTTTGCCTTCAATTAGTGCTCGATAGACAGTCAGAGTAATAATAAAATGAATGGTTGAGGCTAAGTGTTTTTCCATTTTTACTACCCAACACGTCAGAATGTCAATTGAATGGTCGTGGAATTTTATCCCATCCTTTTTCTTGATACAGAGATCTCTTATTTAAAAAAAACAGTTTAAGAAAAATCATTCACATATTAATTTTCAAAATTATCACACATAATAATGTGTTATAAAATTATTGTCCCTGCTGGACCATTTGTCCAAGGTAAACTTACCTGTCAACAACTTCGAGAACAGAACTGTAACTGGTACGGATACTAGTTACAGTCCGGAGTTCTGTTCTCGAAGTTATTGACGACTACGCTTACCTCAGACAAATCTACTTACCTCTAGGTAGGTCCAACTTCGAGAAAGGGGTAAATCGATGAATCCAACCCGAATTTGTGTAAGATCTTTTAGTCCAAAATTCTTCAGTGGTTGAAGTCGAAAGTCTTCGGCAAGTATGTGATGACATACGGCTGTGAAACGTGGAACGGTAAAGTAGAACGGTCTCCCAATAGATGGACAGACGACTTAGTCAGCGTCGCGGGAGTCATTGGATGCAGGATGCGCAGACCCCTCCATTTGGGAATCGACGGGGGAGGCCTTTGTTCAGCAGTGGACATCATAGGCTGGTATGATGATAATAATGATGATTGACCCGAAAGGAAATAAAAAAAACGGATTCTTAAATTAATTTTATTGGTCTCATATTTAATTACGTCGTTTCTCACTGTGTATTGATTGGCTTAATTAATTCATCTCGCGTGTGTTAGTCACTTATGGATTTCTTGTGATTTAGTGCGACAATATTGTTTGTGACAGATCTATATCAATAAGAGAAAGTGAGAATTAACGTGCGAAATCACACTATAGTGGTGTGAAAAGTGTAAGTGTATTTCTTTTGTTTGACCCATTGTTACACTTATGTGTGAGGTGTGAACAGAAAGTGTTTTGCTTACACACAATTATTTTTCTTTATTTTATCATTAAACAGTACATATATGGGCGATCCCGGGATGGGTCGATCAAAATTTGTAATGTCGGGCTTTACCATGTTTCGCACATTAAGCCGTTAGTCCCGGTTGATACTGCAACCCATTTTCCATCGCGTTTGGCCAGCATTATCTATCCCTGTAATTCAAAAAATATAATAAATAATGCAAATAATTGAATTATTTTGAACAGTAAAATTATTACAGCCATTTCGTTAAGAATTAACCCTTAATTAGGCGCAAGACAAATAAAAAAAAATATGTTTCGTGTTTGGAACGCGACAGCGCTCTTTCTAGCTTCCTAACTCCCCGCGGGGTACGCAAATCAGTCGTTGGTAAGCCTGCGTAAGCCCAAGCGTCGAATCTCTCTTAGGCGTTGACCCCATGCGACTAATTACGTAATATATTTTTTTTATACAACTAGATGACAAACAAGCTGACGGCCCACCTGATGGTAAGCGGTTACCGCCGCCTATAGACACCTGCAATAACAAGGGAAAATCACTTGAGATTGCAGGTGCGTTGTCATCCTGGGGCCTAAGATGAAATGCCGTCCATGCCCAGTAATTACACTGGCTACCTTTCCCTTCAATCCGAAACACAGCGAACTGTTTCACGGCTGAAATAAGAAAGGCGGTGGTACCTACCCAGACGACCCTACGTACGGGTCTACCACCTAGTAATTTTTGACGAAGGGTAAATTTCTATTTTTATGTTTTTACGTAGATCTATTTATTTATTTTTACTAGTATTTGTGTATCATTGTACTAAGTAGGTATGTTATTAACATATTGTTGTCTTCATTTCCATATCTTTTTCGTTTTTCTCTTTTAACTATCAAACAACATGACTCCAGAGAGACAAATAGAGCAATGGCTAGCGGATTCGTTCGATGACGAGCAAGACGTCGCTGGTTCTAGCTCGGAAGATAAATATACTAACGTTACTTCTGTAAATAGTTGCCATGACTCGGAAAATGAAATTGAAGAGTCCGACGATGACGAAAATGTTACTGAATCATCGGAGGGTAACTATTTTATATCTAGACATATTCAAAGAAATGGCACAAAAGTAAAATGGTCTAAAGCTGCGCTATCAATCACAGTAACTAAGTAATTGGTTTGTCAGCAACACTTTGAGGGCTACAGCATTGGATGCAGAAAAGATGAATCGGAGGATGAGTCTGAATATTTTTTTAAGGTTGATATCAGCTATTACAAAAATTACTGATAATTATAAATTGTTTATAGTTTAATTAATTTATGTTTTTTTTGGTTTATTATGGTACTTATAAATCATTCCAATATTTTTATATGCATTATAAATTTCATTAAATTTCGAAAACTTACTAAGTTTAATTAAACTATATGAAAACAATGCAATTTATTCATTTGAGACATCATGTTTAATAGTAACGTTTGCTGCTTAAGACCTACAAAATCGATATCTAAATAGAATCAGTGCTAGTTTTATTTTTCAAAACGTCCGGGCTCGATACCCGAGCTGAGTACCCGTTTTTTTAAGAACATAAAAAAATGGAAAACAGAACGGGACAGAAGAAAACGGAACGGTAAACGAAAAACTGAATTCGTACATAAATTCAGTTTTTTTTATTACTAAAATCGATGACATGGTTCCTAAGAAGAGATTTTCGCATGTCTTATAGTTTTAGACTTTCCCATACTGACCGATCTAAATGTGCCACCCTGTATACGTCCCACTGCTACAGGCTTTTCTTCATGAGAGAAACACTTGAAAAGCTTGAGCCATAACAGCACCACGCTGGCCCAATGCTGGTTGGTGGGTTAAAGTGTTTGTACTAACAACCGGGACCAACAGCTGGAACACAGAGATAACATATTTTGATTGACCCATCCCGGGATTGACCATGACAAAAGTTGCATTGTTTTCCTAATCGAAACCAGAGCGCCACCAAGCTCCTCGACTAGATTTATATAACGGCGAAAATTACTTAACCTTTACGATACGCCCGCTGTACTGTCACGTGCACTAAGATCTTTTTGTTTTTTTTATTTTTATATAACTAGATGACAAACAAACTGACGGCCCACCTGATGGTAAGCGGTTGCCGCCGCCGCATTCCAATTTATGTCAATCAGTGACTCTTATTGCAAAAGTTTTTGCACATGATTGTACTAGTCTCCCGTCTTTTAGAAGTTATTTGAATGATCAGAAAAGCGTTTTCAAGACATTGTCTTCATAAAATGTTCAGTTAACATACGATAGGTAAATATAGATTTCCTGTATTTGTATACCTATACATACACCTAGCTCAGTCTTTATTGGTATTTAAGCTACTAAGATTATTTGTGTAAAGCAAATGTCAAATAGAGGGATTGCTTAAGTCATTACTATACGTAAATTATTTTTTACATTTTATATCCCACATACGTGATATACGTCACATAAGTACGTGTGCATGGGAATATGCGTGGTTATCGACTTCGCCGACCAAAGAACTGAAATCTATAGCGGTGCCAAATTTCGTAGCTAATCTTGAAATTAATAATAATAATATTTATACACTCACACCTATTATCTAGCCCAAAGTAAGCATCATCAAGAGTTTGCGTTATGGATACTAGATAACGGATAAATATTGATAATAATATGTTTAAAAATATTTTAAATAAACATATAAACATCCATGACTCGTGAACAAATGCTCGTTTTCATCATACAAACATTTTCCCCTACCAGGATTCGAACCCAGGACTGCTGACCAAGCAGCCCGTATAGCAAGTAGTACAGACCTCTCGGCCAGCCGGTCGTCTGGAAATTCATTTATAACAACATGCGACATTCAAAGGTCAAAATTTTTGGGCTACAATAATGATTTAATTTCAGAAGTTAAGTGTAAAAATAAAACTTACAAACAAGAAAATTTCTGAAAGCTATCAGTCATGTAGTAAGTAAGCTGGTTGTTATTAAACGCTTGAACAGATCTTCATTAATTTTAGATAAGAGCCATATCGATCACTAGAGCTTTAAAACGAAAAAAAAACGAATCAAAATCAGTCTGTTCAGATACACAAACAGACACGTCAAACATAAAACACCCCTAATTTAGCGTCACGGGCTAAAAACAATATTGTGAGTATTGGGATGTCACTTATTTTCTAGTCTGATAATTTTTAGAGGTATTGTTTTATTATTTTTCCCTATTTTAGTAAAAAGCCTAAGAAACAGGTCTAACAATAGGAATAGGAATAAGCCTAAGAATAGGAACAGGCGGCTGCGGCGGCAGCGGCGACTCGGCAATCACTGCGCGGTCACGACGACGCGCTGCGAGGCCGACATCGAGATAGCGCGCAGTGCAAATTATTTTAATATATTATGAATACACCTCCTAAAGGTATACTGACTTGGATTTACGACATCAATATCATGATGTACTCGAGTCAAATCATTGTATAGACGGCACATGCGTACCACAGGATTGTAATAAGATGTATTATTACGGTACACTTGAAGTGAAAATAATTTAGGGTTGCGGTCTCGAGACCTGTAACTGATTATGAAGTATTTAAATTAAATGTGCAATTTATGATACCGTATTTATATCACCGTATCATAGCGAAAAGACTTACTTATACTTTTATTATTTTGTTATTTACCAGCCCACCACCGTCTCCTTCAAAAAAATTTCTTTTATAAGGTTTGTGGATACTTAACAAAATAATAGCCGCAGTTGACTGCTGCTATTATTTTGTAGCACTAGTTTGTAGTATGTCGATCTGTGGCCAGGAAAGTCGCCAGAGCTATTTGAGAAAGTTATATGTTGGGGGTAGGAGTCTAGTGTTCTATGCTGATAACAAAGCGGTTACTCCTGATTACTTTGGGAAGACAGCTATACTCTTGCAGAAGGAGGCAGCGTAGAGGGAGGGGTCTCGAAGTCGGATACTCTAGCCTCCCCAATCCGGCGTAGACGGGTGCGGATGCGTGCGTGGGTGGCCCAGAAAAGGGGTCAGCAGCGCGTGAATCGTTCCCAGGGTATTGAGGCTACGGTAGCTGTTTAACATTAAAAGAGCCGCACGCTTACCTATAGTTCCTGCCACTGGCAAAGCAGCGGCGGTATGCGGGGGTTGCCCAGAGTCTATATTGAACGAGGGAATGCCTGTGAAGACTCCAGGACAACTCTCGCTGCCTATCGCTGAAGTGATATGTTGCCTACTAGCAATTTTACCAGACCACCCCAGGCAACCCGGCCTTGCGGCTCGGCTACGTGCCGATGGAGATTGCCCAGAGTTACCACGAACAATCTCAACCGTCGGTGCGGCCGCATATAGGTTTTCTAGAAGTCTGCTATAAAAAAGGGTAGATAATAATCTCTTTCAGCTGGGTGACATTGGAACCATCCAATATTTAATATACTTTATGATGGGGACTGTGCTTAATCAGCCAATGATGCTCTATATCCGTTTCCAACATGATGTAAAGAATCTCGTTCCCCTGCCTTTCCTCACCGCGTTTGATTTAAAGCTGTCATTTCATACGAAAAATATACTTCGAAAACAATTTATCTATTCCGAGTCCACTCAAAGCGCACCGTAATTGCGTTTGACGTCCAACTCACACTTCAAGCGCAGTCCTAATTTAGTATTACGGTAACAATGGTCATAATGACTTCACGTGGTCAGTGACATGGTTCCCCTTCGAGCTTTAGAAAGCAAAAAATCCCAAGAATCCACCGAAGATCACGTCGAAAGTAAGAACGAAGGTAAGAAAACGAAAGTGCGATTTAAAATGTCATGTTGACGATGAGTATCAAATTTTTACCTATATTGCGCCACGTCCAGTTTATAACTCACGACTGTCTTTGGGCAAAAGAAAAAAAATGCTGAAAAGTTAATATTGCAATACCGCTAGCGTGCCTGCCGATCATGACGCAAAAAGGTAGCCTATCCTATGCCTAATCTCATTTGAATGGAGCGCATAAGGTCGCCAGTGCTCATCGATGAAAGCCGATAATAACAAGCAGGGAGACTTTTATTTAATACTGTTTAGTTTTTACACGGTGGAAAATTGACTACTTGACTACCTATATACATATATCCTAGATGTTATAAAAAGTGTGAAAAACGAATGTTCATTCGACCGAAATTCAGTTCTTTATCATTAAATTGGGCTTATGTACCTTCTTATTTCATCACATATTTACTTATAAATATTATCACTAATAAAAAAACATAATTTTTAATTTGCTACTGAAATTTTGAATTTTATTAAGTGAAATAGATAGATATGTAGATAAATATAAGTATACATTATTGAACAAGGACACAAGAAGGAAAAGCTCAGAAAAGAAAAACTTACAAAAGGCTGCCTAATTTCTAAGATATCAATCTCTACCAGGCAACCTAAATAACAGCATAAATAACCCCAATAGCCCTAATAGCATCATAAATTAGAAGTCGAGACTATCTGTGTACTAGGAATTAAAAAGATCAGAATTAAACCTGCTCTGACTTAATTACATATTTTAATAACGGTATGCTTGAAAGTAGAAGTTCGCAAAGTACCTAGTTATTACTCAAAGCAACAGAATTCACATATTTACATTAACATAACGGATCTGACGACGGTATGAGATATGAAAAGGAAAGTATTTGTTTAAAAGGTTAGCTAACGAGATTGAAATTACGTCACAGTATAATATATATTCGTGGCTGTTTATATTTGTAGAGTTTTAAAATATTTGAGGTAAGTATGGCATTGCAAACATACTCAATCTAAAGAGGATAGAAACTGGGTTGGATATGCAATATCTTAGTGGTATATCAAAGTGACGGAGACATAACATACCAAATACCTACCACAGAGAGCAACTCCGGCTATATCACGGAGAGTGCTCTGAAGAGCTATTTGACCTTATTCCACCTTCTCCCTTCCTACTCCGGAGCACGCGTGCCGGTCTTCGGAGTCATCAATTCACTGTCTCCACCTCAACATCACGTACAAAGAAATTTAGTAGCTCTTTTCTTTGTCCAACTTCCAGAACTTGGAATTCTTTGCCAGCACATGTGTTCCCTCCGTCCTATAACACCGTCAAAGTCAAGTGGAGGCGGCTAGAGCAGTGTCTGAACTGCACTAGCTGTCTTCGCATATGGACTCTTCTTACCGCTTCACATCAGGTGGTGTTGAGTCATTTGTCGTGCGTAATATAAATAATAAAAAAACATTAGAATACATAGGCCAGTGCGGACTTCGTGCTGCCCACAGACGGGTATTTTTCGTCATTGAAATTCACGACATAGGAGCAGCCCGACTCCGCCTGGCAGCAGTAAGGATCATTTGCGACGTAGCTGTCCTGCTGTATGGACGGGCAAATCGTATGAAAAAAAGTAACCATCCGTGCACAGCACGTCACCCGCGCTGATACCGTGCGGTAGCAGTACGCCCGCATACGTTTAATTTGAAAGCGCCCTTACCGATCAGCAGTCCGTGATGACGTTACTGAGGATTTAGTGGGGGAACAGACCAACCATGGACTGTTGCTCGGTACACTACCACAAATAAGGCTAGTCTTAATATAGCTTAGTAGACCTACTCCGTCTAATAAGAGGTGTGATAAATGGTTACAGCTACGTTGACAGGAATCTTTACCATTCGGTTGTCACGAGTCACGGGCAGTTCCTTGATTGAACCCTGCATGGAAGTAGAGGATACAGCCACTCACATCCTGATGGAATGCAGTAGATACTAACTATAGGACCACTACCTGGGATCTTTGGATAGGCTCCAGAAAAAAAGTATGGAGTGGAAGGGAAAAACGAAGTGGTTGGTGGTTGTTATTTTCATATTTAGTATAATATTTAAATTGAAATTTTGAAATTGAAAAATTTATTGCCGAAGATAGTTACAAAATAGTGAACACTTATAGTAACACAACTTATTAAACGTAATTACATTAATACACACTGTATCCAGTTTTATTTTCTTGTATTCCTGTCGCAGGTCTGCTGGTAGAGATTAAGCAGTACCTTGTATTCACTAAACTGTGTTTTATGTAATTCCTTTTGAATCTTTTAAGTAAACTTAAATGAATAAATAAGAATATAATATCTTTATTTCGAATCGTCAAAAATCCCATTTGTATGATCATCGAAAAAAATCATCCGGATTTTGAAAGGTCAAAGAACATAAATTTTATCCAGCTAAGATATTTTCCAGCCTCCAGGAGATTTTCGGTGGCTTCCAGCCCACACACAACATGCAAAATGGAACAGACAAAAGAGCTGCTCTTGCAGAAGAAGAAAACTAAGAAGTAAATCAAGTAGATGCACAAGCTTCTATCATCGTCATATACATACACGTTCGGCTTTTGACAGAAGTCTCTTTAAATTGGAGAAACATAATTAATTGATTTGGTCGGCACTCCACCGCAGGGCTGATTCCAATAAAGAGAACAACCAGCATCATATGGAAGATATAAAGGTATTTTTCATAGTCGGCGCTTCACTTTCTATTATTCCTAAAAACAGCCTAGCACCAGCTCCAAAAAATACTTTTATATCAGATATATTCAGTTGAACGCAGAAATAGTTTGACAATTTAGTACCTACCATGTGAAAACAACTTTTATTGATATCTGCGCAAATATTAAGTACGTATTGTTGAGCTACTTCTGTGCTTGACTGTACCTACTTAAATTTAATTACATTTTGGCTTTTTAATGTTTAGATGACGTTTCATTTCTTTTTTGTTAGGTTGGTAATAACATTTCTTTTTACTTGCATTATGTTATTTTTAGATTCGTTTCAGAATCTTCAATACTTTACACTGTTTTTATTATACAGATAAGATTTTTGATAAGTAACTGCAGCTGAAAATTTGATCAATTATTTTTATTTAAGAGGTTAAACTAACCTAGTTTTTTACTTAAAAGATCTATTTTTTCAAGCATCAGATTCTAGGCAAAATATAATTTTTAATTGTCATAGACCTCCAGAGGTATAACCCCGCTTAACAAATTTAATACTTTTCTAAAGTTAAAATAAATTAAATGGTATTGAGATTTAACGCAAACGCGGGAATAGAAATTTCAATAACTCAAAACTCTCACTCAAGACATAGCACTTGTTGTTAAGATAAACTAGTGAAAAGTTGTGATTTATCTGATGGGACGTGTGAAAAAAGCTTAGAAGTGATAACTTATTTTGTTCTTGACCCAGATACAGTCTTTAGAATAATATCAAAAAAGGTTTTTATTTCTAAGGCATTTTAAGACACGAAAACGTTTGAGCGTCGTGCGTGCATCCCAACACAGCCCAGATTTTTTTTAACATACAAACAGCATACGGACCCGGTGAAGTGAGTGGTTCCTAAATCCTAGTATAAATGACCAAAAGACGCTCATAACACCAAGGGTATAACGAATAGTTCTTGTAAGAATCATGAACTTATAATAATGCCGGTATTGCAGGTGTCTATAGGCGGCGGTAACCGCTTACAATCAGGTGTGCCGTCAGCTTGTTTGTCATCTATTTAAATAAAAAAAGATAATTAATTTAATGTAATAAAGTTAAATATTATAAATTATCACACTGTTATTGTGTTGCAATGTATACTTATAATAGTAATTTAATATATTATCATGTAATTTATATTAAGTTTTGCATGCCAACATTTTGGCAGAACACACTTGTTCAACATTATGTGAAAATATATAATATCTGTAAACCATGATATTAAGCAAATAAATAATTTTCTTTTTTTGTATTTTGAAAATGCATTATATTGACAGCATCGAAGACACTCTTACTTACCGTAGTTGATCAAAAACTACAAACTAACATTCTTTGGTTATTATCTTCTGTGCAAGATGCTTATAGTTAAGAACTAAAAACTCAAACGGAAATACCACAATGCCTTCTATATCTTAAGAGTAGCCATAACTTAAGATAGAATCCGAACCTAGAGAACTAGTTACAGAATGATAGACATTAATCAAAATGGCGGCTGATGTTACAGTTCCATTTATAAATCATGGTATACTATAATGCAAGTATCTATAGAGTGTGGTAATCACTCGTCATCAGGTGCGATAAGATTTCTTCAAATACTGGTAAGAATATTAGCCGGCTGGGATTACTCTATTGTTTAAATAAAATTTGTGTTCAACATAAAATTGATAACAAGATCGCAAGATGTAAAAGCACCTTAACGGTCCGCTGTCATCATCTTCCACGTCGAACTTTCGATATCGATCGATTACATGTTGCTGCTCATCTTTGTCTAACTCATAAAGCTTCTAACGATCCTACTCTTTCATTCTACAACAATAAATCACACTTGAAGCTAATTGTTTCAACGGACTTTCTTCAAGTTTATTATCGTGTGAAACCAAATCCATGGGTATAATTGGCTATTGAAGATTCTACGAATATTGCGAAAGAATTCTGAAATCTATTATATAATGCAATTTGTAGCATTGTTAAAACTAACAGAGCTAAATATTAGTTCCATAATCATAAGTCAATAATTTACGCCTTCAAATGTCTGGATTTGATTCACGTGCAAGTGCTGCTGAAGTATGCGTCCATTGGCTTTTTACTAATATGAAACCTTAAATATTTACTTACTAGTCTTGGATACTAGTATTAATGAGTGGTGGGCTTGAAAACTTGAGGTGCTCGGTGGCTTATTGGTTTGAGCGCTCTGGTTTCGATACGAAAAACAAAGCAACTTTCGCCATGGTCGATCCTGGGATGGGTCAATCTAAGTTTGTTATCTCGAGCTCCTCAGTGCTTCGGAAGGCACGTTAAGCTGTTGGTCCCGGTTGTTACTGCAACCGCTTTAACCCACCAACCCGCATTGGGCCAGCGTGGTGGTGTTATGGCCCAAACTCCTCATGTGGTTCTCTGGATGTATACATGCTGGTGATGATGATGGGCTTGAAAACAGTCTACACATGAATCAAAGTTAAGTTTTTGTAGTGTTTTTCACTACGAAAGTTTCAACAATACTGTTTCTAAAAAATTTGCCGGCACTTATCTTATATAAAAGTATTTTTGGAGTAAGTGCTTACATTGTATTGTTTCTGGAAACACCCTAGCACGAGCTCCAAAATATACTCGCTGAAGAGTACGCCGTGAGACCATATTATGGAATGAATAAATTTTATGTAATGTGAGATGTCTGTTTATTTAGGTGAGATAGTATAGCAAAATCTAATACAAGCATATTAGACATGCTGAAGTAATTCCTTGGAACGTACCAACAAGCGAGCACCGAAGATTCCTACCATGAGAATAGTAAAAGGAAAACCACGAGTGACTCACAAAATTTGACTTTAAGGACTGTACTGATAATCGCGCATTTTTTAGAGTACAGATAATCTAAAGAAACAGTTTCGTACAGTTTGTAGTAGACGGATTTCAAATCGCAATGACTCAGCAAATTCTAGGTAGTCCTACACCTCTCAAACACGATCCAAAGTGATTCCTCTTATTGTATTTAATTTAGATCATCACAAATGAAGGATTTTGGACTAAATTATTCGATAAAATTTAAAAACAGCATCCATATTTAGCAATGTTTGTATTATTAGATTAAATGCTTGCCTTAATAAGGCTTAATTTGAAATAGGGTGTGCGTGTAAGAATATTATTATTTATCGAGAAAATCTACCTAAGCTAAGATTGAAATAATTTTACTTTAAAAACTATACATCATTTTAATTTTAAAAATAAATATTCTTAATTTTTGATTTTAACATTATTATAAATGTTTGAAAAATTACTTAGTAATTAAAATATAATAAAACTAGAAAAAATTCACGTCCTGAGGCAGGAATCGAACCAGCGTCCAGTCCATCGTCCAGTGGCTCAGTGGTCAGAGCAGTCGCCCGGATTGCGAAAGGTCGCGGGTTCGATTCCTGCCTCAGGACGTGAAATTTTTCTAGTTTTATTATATTTTAATTACTTTAAAAATAAAATTAAGAATATTTGAAAGCCTTAACCTTAGATAAAATAAAAATACTCGTTTCGGATGTTGAAATAGAATATTTCGACATTTTAGGGTAGACGTTAGCTTATAACTAGATATGACTAGAAGAATTTCACTGGGTTATACCAAGTCTTGAGTGGCGTGAACTCAGATAGTAAGAGCAGTCACCTGGATTGTTAAAGGTCGCTGGTTCGATCCCCGTCTCAGGACGTGAAATTTTTCTAGTTTGGATATTCAAAAATAAAATAAAAATGTTTGAAAATAATAGAATATTTCGACATTGTAGGGTATACGTTAGCTTTTAACGGCAATACAGATGAACAAAAGGAAATTCACAGAGTCATCCCAAGTACTTAGTAGCTCAGGTGAAAGGGTTCAGTCCCTGCCTGAAGACAAGGTTTTTGAGTTTAATTACTTAATTAAGCTCCAGCATTCCCAATACTAGTTGTGATGCGTAGCAAGCGAGGGCAGCACCTTTCAAAGCATTGAAATCGTGGTAGAGTCAAATATTAATTATAAAAAATAAGTAGTAAATTTATTTATTTTCTCACCACAAACAGGTAACACAACAATTTTATTTGAATAGATTAACAGTTGTATCAACTAGCTGTGATGGTGGGAGACTGGAGTCTAAATTAGGCAGTTGCCTGCCTGTATCTTAGAACACCAGGCCTCTCATCCTCACTGGTATAAGTATATAATAGAATAGAATAGAATATATTTAGAATAGAATACAATATTTATAAGGGCAACTGTTGACCGCCTTCACAACGATGATGAGGCAGGAACACGGGGGTCATTTTAGTGGGTAGTCTTGCCCATTAACATCTTTGACTGAGGAGCCCCACGTAACCCTGTATTGTTCTTTCTTCACAATGCAGGGTAGGCGTAAATGCCTTTTTTCCCCTACAAAAAAGACCTCTCACCCTCAGTCACACACAGAAGTCCATTTAATAGGTATTACTTTATACAATCAAGGTACAACTTGCACAGAAACTGCTTGAATACTGCTTGTACAATTAGAGTGTTGAATATAAGTGTCTTCCTTTCCTTAAATTGTCTTTAGGTCATCAAATTTTATCATTTAAAAACTAGCTTAGTTCCAGAAATAATTATTTTCAATCTTATCTGTTGCTGTTTAGTAACAATAATCAATGCCGTAGTTTCAGGAAAAAAATAATGGAAATATCATAATCTCTCTCTCTCTTATGCTAGACCCTCGGGGCCATAAGACAGTTAATAACCAATTGTGTCAGGAATATGTGGCGTGTCAGATTAAGAAAGCGTTATGATGGGAGCAGAAAGACTCGTCTCTTATGCTCTCATCATAAACAGGGTAGGCAACACGTGAGAGTGCCCAATGAGCTACAAGTGTCTAAAATTACAATAGCCGCTTCCCATCAGGTGCAATGTATTATTTTTGCTACCCTATATAAGAAAAATAATTAATATAAACTCACATTTTAATGTTTTTGATGCGTTTAAATGCCTAATTTATTGTAACAATTACTAATAAGGAAAGAAAACGATGAAAAATATATGGAAAAATGTATGGAGACCCTCCACCACCACTGGCCTATAATACGTCCCACTGCTGGGCACAGGCCTTCCTACATGGAACAAAAACATGAGGAGCTTGGGCCATAACACGCGGGCCCGATGCGGGTTTGTGGGTTAAAGCGGTTGCAGTAACAACCGGGACCAACGGCTTAACGTGCTTTCCGAAGTACGGAGAAGCTCGAGATTTGAAATTTTGATTGACCCATCCCAGGACCGACCATGGCGAAAGTTGCTTTGTTTTCGGAAACGAAACTAGAGCGCTCAATCCACTACGCCACGGAGCTACTCCATAAAAAATGATAAATATATGTCCATATATTTTTCATCGTTTTCTTTCTTTATTTGTAATTGTTAATATAAACTCTACGAAAAGGCTGACAGTCTAGTGCTTGGTGTTTCAAGGATTCGTTCAATTCAGCTCTAGATAGGCCACCACCATTTTGCAACCTAGACGTCAGATAAGGTAATTGTTTTATCTATAAATTCGTAAATAAGAAAATAGGCAAACTTTCTAATTTTTATAATGAACTATGAGCTAATGAAACCAGTTCTGTGATGTCTCACGACCAATTCGTTGATTCCAACTTTTACCACTTACCAAATAACACTACTTTTTGAAGTGTTGTGCTTAATTATAACTAAAATTTATATATTTTTTTTTTTAAATTATCCCCTAACAGACTTTGAAAGAATACTACGTGGGCGATGGAAAAATTGAATGCGTGTAATCGTTGAAAACAGACCAGATCTTTTTTTTTTACTAAAACCTGACTTTCAAACACTAAAAAGGAAAAAATTAAGTAGGTAGGTACTCATCTCATAAAATAGTTATTTGTTATGTGGTTTTTGGCACATATACTTTTATTGAAACTTGAGCAAGCGAGGGTTTCAAAGGCACAAGACGCAGAATAGCTTTGCTGCCGAGCGCTACACACAATTTTTCACCTCAGTACAGCGAGGAAAATGTATGGAGACCCTCCATTCATTTTTTAGACATCTATTTTAAAAATGTAATTTCAAAACAGATATCAACCTCCTGCCTAATTCTATGCAAACTTCTTTATAGTCTAAGCACTGTTTCGATTAACTACGGTATACATCAAGTAGAGGGTATTCGATTACGAAAAAAAACTTGCAATACTTCCTGATTAAATGTTACTTGCACCTAAAATACGATTCGACAGTTTACCTAAACTCGGTGTCATAATTTTGCACTCAGAGGGTTGTGACTCCTAAAAAGTCAAGGGCTCTTGATTTAAAAGAGCACCAACAAGGATAATACATACTAGAAAAAACGCAATATAGAATGCATTTTCGGGTCACTTGTCATCCATGATAAAATAAATGATAATTTTACTCGTCATCGATATACCCTTAGTTCTCAAATTGGTCCAGGACCCCTGTGGACCCCTGGGGGTCCCCAGGTGTCCACGGGAGACTCGGCGGGGGTCTACGTTGACTTGACAAAAAACACACTTTTTGTCGAGTTTTGGGAATATGGTAGACATGTAGCTGCAGGCGGTGCACCGAAACCAGTTAAATTTTGAAAATGGTCTAAGAGAAAAAATGCCTAGGAACCTCCTAAACGGTCGAGTATGATGGGAACATTGGAACAATAACTTCGATTTGTGAAGACATTTTGTATGATACTCAATTGATATTAATCTTACATATATCATTAAAGTCGTCATCAATCTAACGCATACTAAAGGAAAACTAATGAATATTTTCGTGGGTAAAGGCAAGGTTCTGTGTATTACTAACCAACTAACCTCGAATCTAAGAACTAATTAATGCGATATTGAACTTACTAGTTCATATAATTTTCTTTTACGAAAACACGACAACTTAAACTTTACTGCAAATATTGCAAAAGGAATCACTGTTCCTGAAAGAAAGATGATGATCTGGGTTATTCAAGACATTTATTTAGCTTATCCAGAACATTTTCCAGTCCCTTGGCGATGCTTACACCTCCCAGAAGCGACCCGGATTGCCCAAGTAGTCGGGGTTGACAGTTAACTACTCCTCTGCATTCCAGCAGCACCTGCATAGGTGGTTGTTTCTTGCCTCCATGCATAAAGGATTTGTACGTGACACCAATGTTAACAAGGTGTCTGTTAAAACGCTATGACCAGTCTTTCATGTAGACGTGGTGTGCTTAGCAATATGAGCGTCTTGGGGAGGCGTGGGCTTATTTAGGTTTGGTGCAAGTTATGCCTGTCTGGGGTCATCAGGACTGTTTCAGCATCCACATAAAGATGTATATGTATGTGTTCATATACTTCACTTGTTTAACTAGTTTCAGGGAAGAAGTATGATTGGATCCGGGCCAACAGGATTCCCTTCAGATTCTTTTTTGCTAAAGGAATATTTTATGATCTGTCCGAAGAAAACGGATCGTCATTGGTGTTTTTGTATTCATGAGAGTGGGGCCTCGAGACATGTAGTAGAGGTATGGCTTCCGAAACTTACGTCAGGCACCAGTTGATCATTTATTTAAACTTTAGCATATTATTAATAAATATTTGTAATTTTTGGATTGACAACTCAACTAGGCCCTTTTGAATCGTTATTCCTAATTTTATTTTATACTAAGTCATTGATATAATAATAAAAACTTTTAGATAAAACTTTTTTCACTCTGATCTTTTGCTTTATTGTAAGCCTCGTCCATATAATTATCCGTCAAATATTTCTGAGTTTGAATAATAATAAAATTTACTATCTATCATTAATACCCTAGTTGAAGTTGTATCACTCAATAAATATAATATAATAATAATAGTGGTAACATTAAATATTTTTGACGAAACTCGTCCATTTATTTTTTTACTTCTATCTCAAGACTTAAAAGTTTAGAATGCGATTACAGAGAAAGAAGTAAACATACGTTTATTCAAAGACACAAACAACACTTCACTTAATTTTTCTTCTGCCCCCAAAACATTAAATGAGAGAATGTGGGTTAGAAATCGAGTTTATTCATAGACATGATAAATATGAATAAATATGGACATTTAAGAGAACAGGTCTTACTTAGTCTAACTTGAAATTAAGGATTATGTTTTTAGACATTCTTTAGCCATTATTCGGATTACAATAAGCATAACGGTATATAGGTATTGGTGAAACTTAGATCAGATAAGTTCTCTAGATCTAATTATCTTCATTTCTACTTTTTAAAAGATCTTACTGCTTCTTGTAAACACTATCATTTGCAAACTTTAATTGGATTTTGAGAAAGTATGTAAAAAGTAAAGTCTAAAAAAATAAAAACAAATTACAAAAATTTCATTCTTTTTTCAAAATGTTTGAAATAGCAGTAGCGCCATCTAGCGTATAATTTTTAAAACTTTGTAATCCTAATTTGACAATAGCCATAGCCGCTGTGAACAAAATACCTTAATTATCAATAAGGTAAAAAAGCTCTCTTGTCAATATATTATGTACAATACAAATATGGTTGGATTAAAATAGTATCCTTCTTAAAATAAAAATTGATTTTACTTTCTATTTTTCATTGTTCTACTGCACCAGAGGAAGCATTATATTGGCCTCAAGAGGACATGTCCCATGGTCCTAGCTGTCATTGGTTCACTTCCTCGTAAACTAAGTCTTCTTGTACACTGGCAGGCGTTTGAAGGATTATTGCACAATGGCTCTCTTGTATCTAGCGTGAGTTTTGATAATGTGCACAAATTAAAATGAGGGCTTTGCTTAATTTTATGGGCAGGCGTCAATAAGGCTTCAATAAAATAGACTAATATTTAGGTATCAAATAAATGATAATTATTAATAATAAAGAAATGCTTTTTCTCAAATGACTATGTTTTTTGTGGATTTTTTACAATTTCTATTATTGTGGTTTCCGTGTAAGCAAAACGGTGTACCTATTTTTTAATTAAACAATCTATCATAATGAAACAAACTGAATAGTGAGTGGAAATAATTAGTGCGCCCAATAAAAATTAAAATTAAAAAGACCACCCTCAATTCAGAATTAATCTATAATGTTGAATGTTTTTCAAGGGCAAAACCCTGATTTACAGATATTCAAAATATATATCGTCTTTTACTATAGGAGTAACTCTGGACTAAAAATCACATGCCTCATTAATTTCGTGCGGTTAGGTATTGAACTTTTGCATAGATCAGCTGAATTTTCTTCGCGAAGTCAGATTTATTCCCACAATGAAATATTCTTTATTGCACACTTAACAAAACACATTACAGAACAAATTTACACATAACACAATAGAAAACACAGTACAGTGAAATATGCTATTTTTAACTGACTTCAAAAAAAGGAGGAAATATTATTTTTTATGTTTGTAATATATGTGTAATGAACTTTCGACTATGTGAACCGATATTGATGTTCTTTTTTTGTTCGATGCAGAATAGATGCCATTTGGCCCCATAGTTTTTTTTTTAATCCATTGGGTAGTTTGGTTTTTAAATCAAAATAACTGGAAATAAGTATATATCTACATATACGAAATTGCGGAGTTTTGCATTCCAAAGAAATTTCTAGTGAAATGATGCGATAGTAGAAAACAATATAAGCTTACGGTCGCCCTTCTATATTTGACATTAATAAAATATCACTAAAAATTGTGAAAAGAAAATTTATACAAAAATTAAAACCGACTCCAAAAACTGAAAAGTATAAAATAATTAAATTTAAGAAGGTGCTCATCGCCTAGAAATTAATTTTTTGAAGTTGGTGCTAAGTTGTTTCCAGAAACAAAAGATAGTGAAGCGCCGACTCCAAATGGTTTGAATAAAATGAACCGATGTAAATTCAGACACCACAGACAGACGTACATTAAGATATTGTTAGTTAACGTAAATTCAGTCAAGACAGACAGACAGACAGACACTATGATGCTGTTAGTTAATATATTTTTTGTGATAGTGATACAAATGTGATTTTTGACAATTCGAAACTGTTTCCTGGGTGGCCTATTTGAATAATGATATTTTCATTTCCCATTTAATATATAGCTGCTCATATGAGGGCTTCCGATCTTGGAGGAAAGCAGTCATTAACGAGCGAAGTCTCTAATTTTTCAAAGGTCATTCAACTTTTTGTTATTGTGTATCTGAATGCATAACATTGAATAATTTTTTTTTTTTCAAATAGCCAATGTGATTTCTCTTAAACCGCCTAGCATACATCTGAGTAGTAAGTACAGGGTATCTGCGTCTATATGTATACATTATACGAGCAAGTGCCTCTAGGTGATCACCAGTATGTAGGTGGCCGGACATAAAAGATAATTTACACAAGGGATAATAGATAATTTACATACTTATGCAAGCGCCCATAGCTTTCCTTTTACTATGTCCATGGACATAATCAATCAATTATAATCACAGGTCATAAAGGGTCAAACTATAATTCTCATATTATTGTGATGTTGAATCTCAACCTTGAATCCCTTACCAGCCCACTGGCGCCGGCGTCATCACCATCACCAGAAATTATATTCCAAGGAAACATTCCTTTATTTTTAGAAATGGCAATACTAAAACAACCAAAATAAACTACAAAATATAGACTGTTTAATTTATGCCTTTTAAATGTCATAAATGCAATGTGGTAATAATAATAACAACGGTACTTCACTATAGAATTACGTCATCATCATCATCATTTCAGCCGAGAGACACCCACTGCTGGGCATAAGCCTCCCCCAGGGATCTCCAAACCGATCGGTCTTGCGCTGCCCGCATCATGCCCCTTACATACGTGCCCACATACTTTCCCCATACATACGTAGAATAACGTGCTATCTATCAAATATAAATTTATTACAATTTTGTAACAAATATTTAATAAAAAAAATAAGATTATTCCATTACAAACATTGCTCTTTACCAATAACGCCACCGATAAATAAAAAAATATGGCCTCAGATTTTATAAGATATATTATGAATTACACAGTTGATTGATTCATATACCTGCCAATTTTAACACACACACCATTATTTATCAACACACACATTTCTACTTTACCCTTATATGGTTTTATTACTATAATAATAATTTTAAATATAATATACTAGAACAATCTCACATCTTGGGGCGGGCATCGAACCAGCGATACACACGCCACATTTTTAATAATGTTAAAATAAAATTCAGAATATGTAAAAGATAAGTTAGCTAAGGCAATGGTAATAACATTGAGGAAGAGCAAGGTCTCCTACTACAAAGGAGGTCCCAGCCACTGTAATAGTCTTGTAATTCCATTTTTAAAGAATAAAATTGTTTTTTATTTTCATTTTTTTAAATTAGATAAGGAGACAACAGTTATGAACAAAATTTAGGGTTTAATTTTTTAATAAAAGTATCTTTTAACTTTCGGTCTAAATCAAATGGTATCGTACACAAACTAATGCTTGGATAATCAACATTTATCACTCACACATCTGACCTTACCGGGAATCCAAACCCTGGAACATTTGGTTTAGTAGACAGGAATACTCTCTACATGGTCAGCCGGCAAGCTAATTAGATTTATAAATATTTTAAAATGGTCTCCAATTGAAATACAATAATAAAAATTGGAACATAAAATACCCATTTTGATACTCATTAAATTAAATTAACACAAAATTTAATACTTTACATTCACCGTTTTAGAGAAAATCTTTTGCATTTAAATGACGATAAAACTACGTCAAAAATTTTGTGTACTACAAAAATTTATGTCCAAATATTTCACAGATTTGGTGAACCTTAAACATGACCCTGTGCCATACCTTCCGTTGTTCTCAAATATTTGATTGGAAATGTACTTATTTGCATAAACATTAGGGTCCAAACTGAATCAAATTTCATCTTAACCTAGATGAGAGCTCCGTATGAGCATAACGTGGAAGGCGGTGGGGGGGAAATGATAAAACTGTATGGCAGACCCGCAAGTTCGCCAAACATTGCTTGACATCTCTCGATGTCAGAAAATTAACGATTCGGGCCAGTATATAAAAAAAAAATCGGTAAAAATGAAGTTCACCATTGTTTTGGTTCTCGCCCTGGCGGCTTTCGCTTCTGCTGAAGAAAGTGACAATACCCTGGAGACGGCGATCAATTTCATCAAGGACTGCAAAGGAGATTACATTCTATGTGTCAAGGTTCATAATTTTATACTTAAAAGTGAAAGTGCATTAGTGAGAACGGAACGTGTTAATAGTGCATACTGTGCGGTATTAAGTTACGGGGACTTTTTCTTCATAATTTCACTTGTTTTCTGCATTATCTGTTGTATTCGTTAATTACAATTAATGATGTTAACTACTTTGGCGTAGACAGTTTTGTAATTTGGAATTCGAGTGGTTTTCATATCTATATTTAAAACCTTAAAGGAGTTTGTAAAATTTCAAACCTCTTTAGTGATATTGATAATTTAAAAAATAATAACAGTAAAACTCTTTTACAGGAAAAAATGCTTCGCATGGTGGACAACCTAAGGGCATCTAGGAGCCTCACCATTGTTGATGGAATCGTCTTGAAGGGTGATCCCGAGAAGAGGGCCAGCAGAAAACTTGATGCTCTTCCCGTAGACCCCTCAGCTAGAGATGCTGAAGTGAACTACAGGCTTATGGATGGAGTCGTCAGCTTATTCGAGACTCACACCATTGAAGCCAAACTGAACCCCGAAGATAAGGAGACCCTGCAGAGGTCTCTTGAAGAAGGTCAGTATTATTATCAAAAAAATTAAAGTACTTACATATCAGACAGGATAGATTTTCGATTGTATATAAGTATCGGCGGTCTGTTAATAGACATGTCGCCGCCATCTGGATGGTCTAAGCGCCGGCATCTAATTAAATTCCTAGGCCGATATATATTTGAACTAGTCTCACTGGACGTTTAACAACAAGTCGTATTGAAAGTCCGCTCAATTAGATGGATGCCTAGGCGGACCGTCTTGTACTGAAGAGCTTTGGTGTGATTGATAGAATAAAGGTTATTTTTTTTAATGACCACTTATAACTAAAACGACTTCAGTTATAAGTGGTCATAAAAAATAATCTAGAACCTACCAATAACTCAAACAGTCACACAAAAGCTATTCGATTTAAACGACCTGCCTGGGTGTCCAATTAAATTGCTAATTTAACCAGATGGCGGACATGACGTCCAGCCATTTGGTCAAACGTTGCGCTCAATAACTTCGCTAGTTGTTCTTCAGCCATTTTATTGCATGCTGTCGTTTAATCAATGGTCTAGGCTTCCAGTTAAGTAGCTAATTAATCCAGATGGCTGCAACAGCTATAAGATTAAATTGATTTAAATTTATGATGAGAGATGAGAAAAAAAATGTATTAATAACTACATTTTTGGTATAATTAATTAATTATTAATTTGAAAAAAGGTGGGTTTTTTTTCTGGTTAAGATATTTTTATAAGTATCTTTCAAACATTTATGATAATGTTAGAAATAAAATTAAGAATTTGTAATTATTGAAAAATGCGATTCTGATTTTACAGGTTGATTTTAATTGCAATGGGTTTTGGTATTTAATTATTTTACTTTTCTATAACGCAGGTCGTGGCAAAAAGAAGGGCGGTAGCGGCATGGGCGGTCTCATGGGCCTCATCGGAGCCAAGATCCTTCTCTCCAAGCTCTTCATCGTCAAACTCATTGCCCTCAAGGCCTTGGCAACTGCCAAGATCGCTTTCGTCCTGGCCGTCATACTCTTCGCTGCCTGGTGCTTGAAGCAAGACCACACCAAGACTACATACGAGGTTGTTCCTCACGCACACCACCACGAGTCTCACCACGCCGTCCCTCATGACGTCGGCCACGGTCACGGCTATTCCAGCTACGGCACCGACTGGAACAAGAACCTCGATGAGGCTCAAAACCTGGCCTACAGCGGTTACTCACACACTAAGTAGATAGAAAATTACCAAACAGGGCATCGCCCAAACCTAAACCTCTGTTGTACAAAGACTTATTTATTTATTTATTATTAATTTATTGCAATTAAAGATACGGTTATAAATAAAAACATTGAATTCTAACATCGTTGTTTTCTTTGTACCGAAAAGCGAAAGTTACCTCACACAAAAAGTGGGTGACGCAACTCATGAGCAAAGGTCAAACGCATCAGCTCCATTACCAAAAAGAAAACGAAATTGGCTTCAACTAACAATTGATTGGAGGAAAAGACTTTAATAGCCATAATTAAACGTGATGATAGCTGTAATTAAGGACGCCTCCTAGCGATTGAGAGAAAATATTTCCTGTTTAATGAAATGAGTAAACACTTTCTTGTAATAGATGTGTCGCCGGACACCAAAAACCTGTTTCAGTTGGTAAAATATACATTTCATAATGAGATGCTAATTAGACGTTTAGTTGAATGAACACAAAAATTGACTATTTCAACTTTCTTTCTTTATATTATGTTTGCCGAAACTGATCGATGTAAATTATATAGTCAGCTGCGAGCTTCGTTTTAACTTGGAGACGTTCTTTTGTCCATTCATTAATCACTAATTTCAAAGGTTCTAAGGCCGGTTTCCACTCTCTCTGTTTGTGTATGTTCCACATTTTTATATCAGTATACGATTATTAGGCGTCGCCAGTGAAATTTCTTACTACATACCGGGCCACCTATCGAAGGCACTTGTTTAAGATACAGGTAAAGACAAAAACAGGTTTAAAGCAGATATTCATTAAAGGCTCAACTTTCTATAGATGGGGTTTCTCAAGATTTCGACCAATTTCATCTTCATCGAAAGTGAATCGGTTTTCTTGATGGGTTGGTTGTGCGAGATGTTAATTACTTTAACGCATATTGTGAGAGATTTATGGAACTTTTTTGAATGTAGCTACGGATATTCACGGCATGAAATCGATAATTATTGATTTTTTAACTACTGTTAAATTTCATCTTAATTTGTAAAACTAAGATGACGTTATATTGCAACCATAATATGATGAATCGCATAATAATCTACCATATTTCATCATAATTGCATTACAAATGATCATAAGCGGATATCATCGTGCAAAATGAATTAGACAACAAAAAACTAATAATCATAATCATGGTAGATTAAACATGGTGTAGATAAACAAGACGATAGCTGCAATTTATAGATGATTTGAACGATTTAGATGATACAATCTAAGTTTAAGCTTTCCCTGGAGTGGGAACAGAAGAGAAATCATAACACTAAGCTAGTGGTAACTACGAAACAACTGTTGTAGCAAACACAATCTAATGTCCCCTCGAAGGAAAATTTCTCGTGAACATTGTACGATTGTAATTGAGGTGTTTCTGACTATACTTTTTTTTAAATTCAGTTCATTTAAAAGCTGAGACCTTAATAAAATAAAATAAATATATTTTTTAAATTAAAACGCTGCTATCTAATTTTTAAGCCAATTATTAAGTTCATTATTTGGGGCGTATGAATTAATTAAATTATCAAGCATCGCATTCCAGATACCATTGATTTTTCAATTGCCCTCCGGTGGGAAATACCGCTTGACAGATTAAGAAACACTTCGCATGCATTTTGAAGTTACCTACCTGCACACACATTATATTCTATGCAATGGGTGATTGATACCTGTAGAAGAGCTTGTTAATGCATCTATTTCTGTTATTAACAAGGTGAGAATCACTTAGTCAAATAATAACCAGAGGTCGGATTTAGGTAGAGCTATTTATGTACTTACACTGATTTCATACAGCGAAAGATGAAAGTGGATATGCCTCAAATGCCGAGATTAATTTTAAGTAGCAGAAAAATACCGTGATTTAATTAATAAAAAAGTTATATACTTTTACACAATTTAAACCGCGCGTCGTTGCCAAATTTACATTAACAACATCGAATGTCCGAAGTTACAAAATTTGAAATCCCAGGAAGAGCCATATTAATATCAACATTTCGATGCAAGTGCACAAATAACTCTACCTAATTCCGACCTCTGATAATAACTAAGAGCAACTGGCTCTTTTATTTAAATATGCATTAAAAATAAAATTCCAGATGATACTGAATTAAGACTTCTAGATGAGAAAGAATGAGAAATAAAAAATATATGTAGGAAATTAATTAAATGAAACATTAATTGAAGTATCTACACAAATGACGGCTATTTTTTCAACAAACACACTAGTTATAAATAAATTGAAACAATTTTCTTGCAACACGTCCGGAAAGAATGCAATCATAGTAAGTACAATACAAAATTATTATAATGTAGTTACTGAGTGAAATTGCCCTTGAATAAGCTCTGGCAATATTTGAAGGTAAGGTGTAGAAGAATAAAATAGCGATAAAAGTGTAGTAGTGCTAATTTTAATAGAACTCTGTATGTGTATGTATACGAGTATAATCCGATGAGCAATCTTCGCAACTTTCGTACAACAAATTTTAAGATTAGAAAATGTTTTAATAGATCAATTAAATATTTTCCCTTTTGTGGCAGGCAATGGGCAATAAAGTCAACTAGATTGTGAGTATTAAAGTAGTAATTAACCATAACGATATCTTTAACATTATTATTTGATTATCATGTCGGCACACATATATCCCAATGTTAATAAACATTGGACACGTAACACCTTGCAAGGGCGCTGCAAAAATAAATATTAGATTTTTTTTATACAAATAGATGACAAACAAGCTGACGGCCCACCTGGTGGTAAGCGGTTACCGCCGCCTATAGACACCTGCAATAACAAGGAAAAACACTTGATATTGCAGGTGCGTTGTCATCCTGAGGCCTAAGATGAAATGCCATCCATGCCCAGTAATTACACTGGCTACCTTTCCCTTCAATCCGAAACACAGCGAACTGTTTCACGGCTGAAATAAGAAAGGCGGTGGTACCTACGCAGGCGACCTTACATATGGGTCTACCACCCAATAATAATATAAGCTTTTAATTACAGTCTTATTAATTTTAATAAACATAGTCGCTTTCATAATCTTATTTTAATAAACATAGTCGCTTTCATAATCTTATTATAGTTAATTTAATTTAAAGAAATAATCTATGTTATACTGAAATGCATGGCTATTTATTTATTACGTGACCCTATCTAATAGCCATATTTAAAAAAAAGAGATTGTAGATCAGAATTTTTTTAATTAACATGTTTATGTATTTTGATTTTTTAATTGTTTTAGATTGTTGAACCTGATGTTACTTTTACAATATGGTACTTAAAGAATAATAGGAACTGTACTTTTGAGGAACTTTCATACTACAGAAGAGTAAAGCAAAATAGTAGGACTGTCAAACGAATATTATCCTTGCGTCAACAAGCAGACTTATTTGAATACGTTAAGTATTTTATTGTAATTTTCCACATTTTTATTTTTTTAATGTGGAACACTACAATACCGTCGGTTGATCTGAGGACTTATAAAGTAGACTGATCAGCTACAGTCTAAATATTGAGCATGAACTTTTGCAGATCGGTTTTCAGTGAAGGCACTCCCATTAAATTTTTGACCACCCATTTAAAAAAAACATTCAATGTTCAGTGTTTTTTCCATCAGCTAATAAGTACTTCACTTCACTTTTTTAAATTATGGCAATCGGTCGTTCTTATGGCTGATAAGTATACAATAGACGTTTATATTTGACTACGCCAAGTGCTTACACTTAAAACTCATAATACAAACGATATTACTTTCCATAACTTAGAAAGAGGATAACTTGGAACTGTAAGCTGTAAAAAGTGAGCAATTAAAGAAATTAAGAATTAGAATTTTAGATTTCTGAAATTTATTCTAGGGTTAATCAGTCATATTTCAATGAAGATAATAATTACTTACAGTATAAGTACTACGCATATGCATAGTAAGTGATGATGATGATCATAAGTACTACTAAGTAGTACTTAGGGTTGTATAAGTATTATCCGACTTGAAGCGATCATTTCAAGTTCCACGCGGTTACTATTTATGGTGTAGACTAAGCTAGGTTCATTGTCTTTGTGTTGTAATATCTATACAAAGGCTATGGTTAAGGTCAAAGAACTCTAACTCCGTTGTTAAAATTAGACGAAATTCACGGAAAATTTAATGCAAACTCAACTTAAGAGCCAAACGATATTACTAATTTATTTTGACGCAAGACTACTGACGAAAAATAGACTTTATTTCAATAAAGTCTATTTTTCTAAAAAAAAAAACTCGAACATGATAAATATTCTAAAAATTTGATTGTCTTTTTTACTACTTCAAAAAAATTGAGCATGCGTTGTACCTAGATAAATGTGAGTGTAAAAATTTTTATTTTATTTCTTTAAAATTATAAATTTTCTCAAAGAACTTTAAATCGTTAAACCATCGGCTATTCTCTTTAAATACATCGCCTAGGTGTCACATTTTTCAACGGAAAACTTTTTCGAAAATCACTTTTTGCTTAATGCGATCAGTATTAAATTTTTCTTTTGATAATTATCAACAAAAAATGTGTAAGTATTAAAAATCAGAAGGACATAGTCACCACCTATTGGGAACTCTGGCATGTGATAGTTATTAATTTTCCTACCTTGTGAAATGGGGCTCCTTCGGCATATGAAACTGAATTTCTCTAATACATTAGCATGTTCTTCAACAGAGAATATACGGCTCAATTACTTGGAGAAAATCGTGCAATACTCACACGACATTGGCTAATCATTGGAGATCTTCTCTGAGGTCACGGGTTCGATCCTAGCTCGAGGCAAAACGATTGATTGAGCTGATAATATCATGTTCATTGAGCTTTTATAAAGCGAAAGTTAGGCTGATAACACAATGTCCGGTAGTGGCTTAAACTCCTTATGGCCATAACTTTTTCATGACGTGTTACGATTGAGACAGAGAGCGATAGAGATAGGAATTATCCGCGTGAGGAAAAAAGAGAGCATTAGTACGTTTTATTTCTCTCTTTACAATTGACAGCTTCTCACATAAATAAAATTTATTTGCGGCGGTTCATCTTTTTTGAATTTTGCGAATCCACTACTTCTTTACCTTAGCATCATTTTGTTATCTTGCCATACAACCTAGCATTGGATAAGCATTAAACTTTTAAAGCCTATTAGCATTGGAGTTACATAATTTCGCAGCCAGTGAGCCACCTATTTTAATGTTGTGTTAGACCATTACACACAATGTCAAAGTATTATGTTATTAAGTGTCAAGTATATAGCCTACTTGACGTCAACTTGTTGAGTACTTAGCTTAACACTAGAGAAGTCATTTTTTTATGAATTCTCCCTGGGCTTCATTATTAAAGGGATAAAGTCCATACAGCCATGTCTTAAGTATTTTCTTTTATTCTGTAAATATAGCATTGAAATGCTGATATAACATATTTATATGCGTCAAGGAAGAGCTTGTCGAGAAGTATAAGATGACAGTCTCCATGATGCTACTGATGAGATGGATAACAACCGTAAAATTCTCAACGTCTTTTACATAAAATTCACTTTTATTAGAATGCGCGTCAACACAAACACTTGTTTCATTAAACTACACCAATTGCAATTACAAAAAGTTCGCTTAGACAAAATTTTGTTATTATTGTAACAAAAATCTCGACTGACACCATGAAAGGGATGTCATGGTGTCAGTCGAGATTTTTGATTGTTCGGATTGACTGGTAGAGAGTCCCCAGTGGCATTAAGGCTGTCTAATTTTCTTGTTATGTGCAATAAAATTTAACATATTCCAGACTCAACGGACTATAACAGTCATAATTGTATGAGGAGAGAGAGAGAGTATTTAATTACTCCTGCAACCGAAGCACGGGCCGCGGACAAAATCTCGTACTCATCATACAAACATTTGCTCCTACCGGGATTCAAACCCGGGACCTCCTGATCGAGTAGCCTGTATAGCAAGTGGTACAGACCGCTCGACCAGCCGGTCGTCCAATTGTAGGCAGTCACTGTCTAAACTTGTATATGAGTACATGTCTTATTTTAAATTCATCATTCGATGAGTACATGACTTTTTGTCTTAACAGTAACTACTTAACCTGCAAGGGCACTGCAAATTGCAGTGCCCTTGCAGGGTGTCACGTGCTCAATGTTTTGAAAGAATATTTTACCACCATAATGTACCATGTGACAAGCAATAAATATTTTTTTTTTTTTTTTTTTTTATACAAAGCACGACAAATGACTTAACACCACCTGATGTGAAGCGGTAAGAAAAGTCCATATGCGAAGACAGCTAGTGCAGTTTAGACACTGCTCTAGCCGCCTCCACCTTGCCGGCCTGAAAAATGCTTTTTCACGCCTCTTTTGAAGGAACCCATGTTATAGGAAGGAGGGAACACATGTGCTGGCAAAGAATTCCAAGTTCTGGAAGTACGACAAAGAAACGAGGTACTAAATTTCTTTGTGCGTGATGTTGAGGTGGAGACGGTAAATTGATGACTCCGAAGACCAGCACGCGTGGTCCTGAGTAGGAAGGGAGAAGGTGGGATAAGGTCAAAAAGCTCTTCAGAGCACTCTCCGTGATAAAGCCGATAGAAGGCGCTAAGCGACGCAATGTCACGCCGCAATTGCAGAGGCTCGAGGTTGTTCGTGACCTCTACATCGCCAACGATACGGACAGCACGACGCTGCAATCTGTCCAGGGCATCGAGTAGGTACTTAGCGGAGCCATCCCACAAGTGCGAGCAATATTCAACGCAAGACCGGACCTGAGTTTTGTAAAGCAGGCATAATTGGTCAGGCGTGAAAAATCGACGCACCTTGTTCAGGACACCGAGCTTCCGTGAGGCTGTTTTGATCACGGTTTCGATGTAGTTCCTAGAATTCAGATCACAACATATCTCCATGCCGAGCAGGTGTAAGGAGCCCTGTGCCGAAAGAGTGGTGCCCTGAAGAGAGGGAAGAGGAAGGAACGGGGAGATTTTGGCTGTGAACGCGCATACCTGTGTCTTCTTAGCATTGAACTGAACAAGATTGTTAGATCCCCATTCCGATATAAGGTTCAACACCCCGTTGAGCTCAATGGTAAGATTTTCTCTCTCTCTCCCGGTTTCAGCGCGCCCAGCTCCTGGGCGACCGAAATATCCCCCATGCACTGTACTGTCATCCGCATAGCAAATAAAAACAAAAGAAAAGTCTAATTAGCAAGTTTTCTCATTTTCGTTCAAACAATAAGATCAATGAATAATTACTTTAATTTTATTTAGTTAACAATACAAAAAACTTTCGTGATGAGAGTAGAACGAAGATTTTAATCTTTTGTTTATACTCGTTGTTAATATAGAGAGAACTTCTAAATTACAATTCTAGTTCTGATGTCTTGAAATGGTCTACATTGACTAAAGTAATAAGAATTATTAAATTAAAATTACAGTTTTATTAAATACCTATAAATATTTTGACCATACTAGGTTAATAATGAGCTATGCACTTATAAGATAACCTCTAGGAATACTTTTAAAATAAATAACCGTTCTTTAAAAACCTAAATACACCAAATTTTTTCCATCAAATTTTTATATGTACTCTTTGTATATTTTTCATACAACATAGATAGTTCTAAAATGTGGGACCGGACTATTTGCACAAATCTTATCAGATAAGTAAATGATTTGGGTAGCGGTTAAAATCGAAATATAACCAAGTACATCTTTCCTTCGTGGTGGCTAAAATTCTTGTTTAGACTAAGGACTTGTAGGTAATTTAAAATCAATTTGAAAAGTCCTGTAAAAAAATCTCTCTTATTGTCAATGAGTGAAAAACCAGCTAAGTGCGAGTCGGACTCGCGCACGAAGGGTTCCGTACCATTATCTATAAACAAGCGTCTCCCTGTTGCCGTTCTTAATTTCGAGCAAATAGACGCAAAAAAATCACGTTTGTTGTATGGGAGCCCCATTTAATATTTATTTTATTCTGTTTATTGGCCATTGTTGTTATAGCGGCAAGAGAAATACATCATCTTTAAAAATTTTAACTGTCCAACTAAAACGGTCCATGAGATTCTATCGAGTCCGTTTTCGATTCGGTCCAACGGATGGACAGACCAGCGGAGTCACAGGGTCCCGTTGTACCCTTTGGGTACGGAATCCTAAAAACAAACATAATTGTTCTTCTCACTGGACAATTTAGCATGAGACTACTACATTACTTATTTATATTAGGTAAAAGTAGAACAATTTACCATATTATTGTTGTGTGTAATTTAGTTTATTTGCCACAAGGTACAATTTTTCTTCACAGTAACATAAGTCACTAAGTACTACGTTTGAGTGTACCTACAACATGTTCTCTATAGAGATTTTTAAATTGAAATATTAATTGTATGTAATAAAATACAATGCATACTTTTTTTATAAAGTTACGATAAGTCTTAGCTTCACACAATAGATTTTATATTCTGTGCCAGCGCCGGCCAGTTAATACTTTTAAAAATATAAATTTAGATCTCAACCGCACGTTTTTTCAAAACTGCCATCTCTCCGCAGCGGGCAGAACTAACTACTTATCATGTTTTCCAAAGCACCGAGATGTTGTAGAATACCTTGCTTTATAAACGAATAACCTTTATACTTCTCACTCTTCAAACAAAAATTTTAAAATCAAGGTGACGTCTTATAATACTAAAAATATATTATTCTGTCATTAGTTAGATATTACTTATTTTAATTTGTATTCTCTAATAACCAACGCCTTAAAAATACTGCCAGCTATTTCGCAAGTCTACAGTGCGCGTGCGCAGCAAAATGTCAGAGAAAGTGGTGAGAGCTCTTACCATGCTGAGGATGGAAATATTTGCTTCAATAAAAGAGTAGGCGTTAAATATAATAATGTTTCGTTTAAGCATCTTTGCACTCTTTTAAAAATTAACTATTTTTATTGTACACAAAAGCAACTGAAAACAAAATTTAGAAAATAGAACATGACGTACACAGTCGAGCTGAATACAAAACTGTGTTGTCTACCAGCAAAACTTTAAGTTTGATTTTAAGAGAGTTATTTTGATAGGTATGTGCATGTGCGGTAGTATGTAAATAAAGACATAAATAGTTATTTGTTATACAAGAGTGCAAAGTTGCTATAAACCGCGTGCTCAATTTTGATGACCGAGCGCTGCAAGTGATTCAAACATTAGAATTCTGAGCGTTAGCGAGGGAATTAAAAGAGCACGAGGTGAAAAACCTTTGCACTCAAGTGCAACACGTAACTTTTCATCCCACCTCAACGAGGAAATAACTCAATGCAAAAAAAAAACATTTGCGCATTATTAAAAGTTTCAGTCAATTCTGTTGGCGTCAAATAAACTTCTTTGTCGCTAGAATCACTCATTTTAGGTTTTTTACTTGTTTTCAAGTTTCATGTTTTAAACCTATGGTTTTAACAAATATGTCGTGAAAAGAAAATGGCGCGCGCAAAGCAACTTAAACAAAAAGTACACCAAGAAGGTGCAGTGTCTGAGTTTTTAACAAGTTAAAAAAGGTTATTATGATAAATTCGGCACCATGGAGGTAGAAGTAAAGAGGTTTAATGATGTTTCGAATTCTCAGCGCAGTGCACACGATGTTCTAAATTCAATTTTACTTTATCCTCTAGCGGATATAAACGGCATTTGCACTCAGATATCAAAAAGCAAAAATACTCTTTCCGAGATGGACGGATGAAAAAAATATTAACATACTACATAAAAGCCTACTTCTGTATACGTCCGGAGATGATCATTCACACGGAGAATGAGGAAGGGAATTTTAAATTCGAACAGCATAAACAGTGAAGAAGATACTATATAGAGAGGTTAGTGAACCAGAACCTTAGGGGGGATTCAGAGGAAAGGCAGGGTTTATCGCAAGGAACAAGAAACTCAAGGCGCTCACACAGGTAACTTGGGGATCTAGGATTGGGGGTCATTTTATTGCAATATTTGCAGAATAAAAGAAATACTTAAGACATGGCTGTATGTATGGGCTTAATCTATTTGCCGTCTCTACTCAGGGAAAATTAACAAAAAAAAGATAAATACATAAAAGAAGACTGAAACTAAGGCACTGACGTCTGACATGCCGTAACCGTACAGTTTATTTTTATATAAAAATGGGCTTGCTCTTAATCTCACCCTTCATTTGATTTGATCCTACCTTAAGAACTCAGGTTTTAATATTATTTAATTATTTATTTAAGTAAAAATGACCCTTATCCGTAAAATTTAGCCTAGATGTTTGAAATCATTACAATTTTTAAATATTAATGAAAATGCATGATTTTACTTTCAAAATGTTTATTACTCTGACAAACCAAAACTGAGATTTTATTTGTTGAGCGGTAAGACTCCCGGCAGCATAAGATACTTAAAACCCTGTATCTAGAAAGTGTGGCTTGACTTAAGAGATTTGGAGATGAGCTCCAATCTCCAACATTGACCTCAAACATAATATTCATCTGTAGTAAACATTGCGCGTTTCTCAGAATTCGACCCACATTTAAAATTTTATTTATGCAGGTTTTCCGAATCGTCCCATAACGACTTTTCGAATCGTGAGTTCAAAGCTTTCTTTCGGAACAACTTTATATTCTCATATTTTAAAAGTAGACATGCAACAAAATTGTTTTATAATGCAAATACATGGGAAATGGAATTTTAACAACATCCGAAGTTTTGATTTCACATAATTAGATATATCTAAATTATGATTATTTAAAAAGTGAAACTCGACTTTTAATATTTACATAGACGTGATAAATTGACCTATTTCCCTAGCGATATTTTTTCCAATATCATATCGAAAGCGTATTTTAAAAGCGATACTTAGTTATCTTTTCTATACCTAATGAGGACTTATTTGAAGTTTCTTTGTTATTATGTACCGTCAGCATCAAAACGGCGTAAACGATTTTGATCCCTATATCGTCGACATAAGTGACATACTGTATTAAGCAGAAATTTAATGCTTCAGGCATTACAAGTTTGGAACCCACTACCTTTTTTACTGCACCATTTGCCAATGTCATCTTCTTTTAAAATTGTTGAACTTGTCAAATCGGCGAATAAACTTCATAAGGTGTTACTTCCACCAGGAATAAATTAGCTGTATATTTACGCCAAGATTTGAGATCAACAATAAGTGTGCTTATTCTTAAATTTTGATTTTAACATTATTATAAATGTTTGGAAAATTATTTACTAATAAACGAGTTTGCTTATTTGATAAAAGTTATACAAAATGTAGTAAATTTAGGTGCCAAATGAAACTCTAAATTCCTTATCCAATTGTCTTATTTTTGCAATTGCTTAGTCAAAAACAACTAGATATTATAGTGTAGGTATGAATATTGTAAGGAAGGTGCAATAAAAGATTTTCGTTTATTCATGATTTGCATTTGGTTTATTTTATGGCATTATTGTAATTACATTAATGCATTTATCTTAACACACGGTCACACATACAAATAATTTAAGACGTACACAATACACATACATAAATACATACCTTCATACGCATAATTAAATTATTACTATGATAAATACATAAAAATAAATAAGTACACAAATATTATAGACAAGATTAAGTACAGAATATCACAATTATATACATTTGGTATTTCTAAGAGAATATGATTCTCAAAATAAATAAGACTATACATAAAACATACACAAGATATATACTATGATAAAAATACTTATATATCTGATATGTTTTAAATTGTAAATTATTACGAAACTAAAAATTCCTTTTCAGCCAAATTAACTTGCGTTAAAAAGACGGAAAAGAAATATGTAATAGGTATGCATAAAACAGTCAAAATAATTTAACACACACGTTCAAATCAGCAAACATACACACGCTTCAATAAATAATCAGACAGGCCTAAATAAATTAATCAATTTTCGTAATTATTAAACGCTCTAGCTAATCCTAGATCAGCAAGACGAAAATCATTTTCTGTAGGCAGAATAGGCAAGGTTGCTAGCATCATTCTTAGACCTTGACCAGCCTCCTTCCCAGCCATGTCCATGGGCGTCCTCAACATGTGGTGCCGCCCATACGTGTTCCTCAGCCGACGCTTTCTTAGCGAGGAGCGCTTTGATAATGGCGATGGCCTTGAAGATGAATGCGATCTTCGCCAAGAGGGCTAACTTGGCGAGGGACGCGGCGATGACGATGGCGGAAATAGTGATGAGGAGGATAGCCTTAGCCTTTGCGAGGAGGATGAAGGGGAGAAGCATTTTGATCTTCTTCTTCTGTTCCTTCTTCTTTTTCAGGTCACGGCTTTCTCCAACTGAAAGAGTACAAGATTTTATAATATTTGCTGCTATTGGTTTTCATTGACATGTTAGCTATGAAAATGTACTGTGGTATTCCTATTGAAAACAGTACCTACGTTTGGACTTCATTACAATATCTAAGATACGGAGAAATAGTCATTATAAAATTCATTCTAGAATATCAGCGTTTCTTGTTGAAAAAAAAACAAAGGCATGTCTTAGGTTGTTGGGATTTTCTGAAGTCAGTTGCTGATTAACGTGAATAACTGAAATGTAAAAATAAATGTTGATAGCATGACTTCCATGTAAATAACGAAGTTATAATCAAATATGACTTCGATTGGCGTTGTCAGAATATTTTTGAAAGATCTATGTTTTCATGTTTATTGTAAAGCAATTTTTCATGAATGTAATTAGGTATTTTATGTTTGCAAATTTTTAGATAATTAGGTTGACAGAAGTTATTTAATTTTAGGTTTCATTCGTTGGATTATCTAGCTTTGTAAATTCACCTTCAGTGGTATCATCTTCACCTCCAAAGCTGATTTCCAGCTCAGCCTTTTCAAGCAAATCAGCTGTGGTGTCCCAAAGCCTCTGTGTGACAGCCTTGTTTCTCTCCTGAGGGTCACTGGGAAGTATGTCTAAGCTCCTGGCCTGCTTGGGGCTGGCGTTCAGAATTGTGATCCCATCGATAATGCTGACTTTGCGTGCTGACCTAAGTCGCTCGGCTACTTTCAGAGCATGTTCCTATAAAAAAATATTTCGCATGAATTATAAGTTTTCATTATATTTACAAGTGAAGAAGACCTAAGTGATTGCAAATTAAATAATGCTTTGTTTTCAAAACGTGAAAGAATCAAAAGCCAATATTACATCAGATTTGTAACGTTTTCATTCATAAAATAGACTTAAGGAATATGTAGGATTTGGTTTTATTGGACTTTACTCTCACTAGTTCCAATGCAGCTACTATTGGGAATATAAATGTGAGAATTATGTAAGCTATCGCAGTTCACTACAATCCGATTTCTATGCACTGTTTTGTACTGATGGTGCGGTCAGATATTTTAAATTATTCACTTTTATTTTTGTTTTATCAAGTTCACTGTTCACATCTAATATCACTGTAGTTTCATCCGTACACTCCGTTTTGGTAATCACTCAACGTACCTTAAGGCATAAACCGAAATCTTTGTTTGAGCAATCCATAAAGTTTCCAACCATGGAACGGGGCACTGATTCATCGTGAGACACTGGGCTGCAAGAGGCAATAGCCACCAGAGCGAACAATAAACCGAAAACCTTCATTTTGGGTTGAATACAACACTTCACCAAGACCGATGGGACTGTGATACATCGCTTGATTGGTTACAGTATTTTATCTAAAATTCCCCCACTAAAGCGTTTCGCCGAATTAACATATTAAAACGATACAACATATAGAAACTACGATGACACTATGCCACAGTAACCGTAAGATGTTTTTTAATAACTAATTCATTAAATTTCATCGTTCACATTCATTTTACTTTCGTTGTGATGTGTTTATGCTATACGAAAGAATTTATTCACTATCCAATACACTAATCGTGTCATTAGTCCTTCGACCTATGCTTATTTATGTATTCTGGATATATTTATCCATAATAGAGCAAGCTGTATGTACAAAAATATATTTATTAGGTGCACTAATAACATGAAGTTTTTGAAAATGAAATTGCGGTGACTTTTCCAATTACTAAATGGTTTATTTCGGAAAAGCTAGATCATTGCATCTATTATTGAGTAAGACTTAAATAATAAATGAAATAATGACATTACCTGTTTGCTATAATTTGTAGTTTTATTATTTAAAAGGCACAATATGGATGGTACCTACGGGTGTAATACCTTATAATGTATGGCTGTAATAAAAATAATAATTCGATATGAATGGTACCATATCGAATTATTATTTTTCAAGCAATTTAATAATCGAAAAATAAAAATTCGAGCTTTGTTTAAAATTGAATAAATAAGGAATTGTAAATAAAATTTATTTATTATTACGAGGGCTTGTAATCCTTGCTTATTTTTGATTATTACTCAAGTAAATAGGTATTATAATATCTAGGTATTATAATACCTTTATAATAACTACACGTAGTATTAAACAAATCTTTCTCCTCTACTCTGTCAAGCGGCGTTATATCTCTGGAGGTATATGACAAGTGAAAAATCAATTGTGTCTGGAATCTGATGCTTGACGCGTTAATTAATTATATTCCTTGTCCATACCTTGCTAATATATTCATCTCTAGATCCTTTATTATAATGACAGTGTTGTGAGGGATAGGTTTCATTAAACATAAAACCGATTTACCGGATTTAACTCGCGTTTAATTATACATCTGACTTTTCAACCCTTAGAAGATGCGGGCATAAACAAATTAGATTGTGACTACGACCTCTCATACATAGGTTAAACAAAGAAAAGCTTAGGCACCCGGGTGAAAGAACATATAACTGACGTAAAACAAAGGCGCAAAACGAAGTCGGCAGTGTGTGAATAGGCTCTTGACGGACCCAGTCACTACATAAGATTTGATAAGCCCCAGATCCTCGCCAAAGAACACCGTTACATTCCTAGAATGTTACGTGAGGCTATTCGGACCCCTCAAAATATAACACAAAGTGACGGTAGTTACCTTAAAACTAATCAAAGGCATTTGACATTTTCAGTCTTCTCGTGAAGATTGTTGTAAAGTAATCGAAACGTCGGGTGTCAATTAAACGCGAGCTAAATCCGGTAAATTGGTTTTATTCCAAATGTGTAGTGCTTTGTGCTCGCGAAGATTTAAGGCAATACTAGGTATAATTAAAAGAAAAGGTTTTGTAGAACAATTTATTTCATAGGGTAGGGAAACGAAGTGGAATAAAGTGCTAGAAATAAAAATATATTAACAATTTATTTATGAATACTGAGGTACTTGTAATATGGCAACTTCGGACACACAATAAATAAATAACTATTCACATCACACATAATAAATACACACACACACACGCGCTAACAAAATTTGGTAATTATAATTGGCCACCGTACGCTAAGTTTTGGGCATCACCGGCTTGCCGGCTCCAGCTTTGAGCTGGTTCGTAATTGTAGCCAGGGTGTTCATCGTGATGATGAGCAGGGGCGTATCCGATGGATGCGCCGGCGGAGCCGTTCTTGGCCAACAGTTTCCTGATCAGACCGACGGCATTCAGGGCAAAAGCAATCTTGCCAAGGAAAACGGCCTTGAGAGCAGCAAAGGCGATGATGCCAAGGAAGAGAGGGATGAGGGCGGCCAGCTTGAGCTTCAAGAGGAGAAGGATGGGCAGGAGCTGCTTGATCTTCTTCTTGTTCTTCTTACCACGGCCTAGAAAAAAAGCAAATAAAAGTTAAATTGGATTTAAAAATCAGTATAATGATTTTACGAACTCAGAACAATATTATTTGAGTGTAAAAGTACTTGAAAGCATAAATCCGACTTCGTACTTATTACATTAATATTTTGGTGTGAAAATTGATTATTGTTGGCAAAAATGCTCATATTGACATGACAGTGAGAAACAAACCTAATAAGTTAAAACGCAATTACGCAGTATACGTTTCCTCGAATTTTATAGGGCATGCGAAAGTTGATTGATGGTCAACTGGATGGCTTTGAATTTTGAAAAAAAATGCAAACCGCTTTTTTATTTATTGTAAAGAGCCTTGTGTATGTATGTATGTAGAAATATTGAACAAAACTAAAGAGATAGGTAATTGTTCACAACACATGAAGAGGTTGGATATAGAGACAATTTATTTCATTTCACGGAGACTCTTAATGTCAATTATCACATCCCAAATATGTACGATTATAATTGTTTAAATTTGTGCATGGCTATTAAGTCGTTTCTCGTTGAGGGTTATTTAACCTCTTAAATGACAAAAGAGAGAGTTTTTCTTTGTTTACCCAGAACAAATAACCTAAGACTTGACATCTACGTGATATTTGGTTTTGTTCGATGTGAAAACATCACAAATATTATGACAAAATTATTCTACATTACGCATGTCGTCTACAATGTTGTTAATTGCTAAATTACTTATTTACGCTTCGAAACTATACAGAGCGAATAAGTTGACTGATTGTATATCAATATTCGGGTACTTATAAGATCTTAAGCACCTGATTCTGTAACACTACATACAATGGCAATAAAGATTTATATCTATATTTATTATTTTTTTTATAATTATTATAATTGTGAATAGTAAGCATCTCATTGTAATTTTTTCTGTACTACATTAATCTCTTGCTTGTTTGCGCATGGTCATAAAAAAAAAGTGTTATTAGTTTTCTAGGATATACGGCTAATTACAATATAAGCAAGCTGTTATTTCAAAGCTGCCTCCGGAGCTTTTTATACCAGCTACCTTTCCATACAGCTTGAAGGGAATAAAGAAATACTGCAATCAATACCGAACGATATAAGAAAGTACAGACGACTGCGAAGATTAACTTTTTTAAAGAAAAGAATAATTAATTGTACATTTTATGTAAATAGGTCAGAGTTTCTTACTTTCTTCATCCAGTCCACGGGATTCATCCTCTGGTTTTTCAGACAAGCGCAACTGCAGTGCGTGATTGTCCAGGAAGTCTCCAATATTGTTAGCGATTCTTTCTTCAAGCTGAAGCTCTCTTTCCTTTGGGTCTTCGACGAGAGGCTCGTAACTCCTGGCAGAGCGAGCTGACCCAGTGTTGATGAGAGTCATGCCCTCGAAGAGGCTTACATCTTTAGTGAGTGCCAAGCGTTCGGTGTACTTGTAAGCTTTTTCCTGAAACGAAATTTTTGTATCAAAAACTGATAAAATGATTAATTTACAAAGTGGGGCATTTGTATGAGAGGCTTTGGGACACCACAGCTGATTTGCTTGAAAAGGCTGAGCTGGAAATCAGCTTTGGAGGTGAAGATGATACCACTGAAGGTGAATTTACAAAGCTAGATAATCCAACGAATGAAACCTAAAATTAAATAACTTCTGTCAACTTAATTATCTAAAAATTTGCAAACATAAAATACCTAATTACATTCATGAAAAATTGCTTTACAATAAACATGAAAACATAGATCTTTCAAAAATATTCTGACAACGCCACAATTATTTTACCGTCCGAGATTTTTAAAGATAATATTTGTTAATTTTCATTTTTATATTAAGATTAATTTGAATATTTGATTCAGATTCAATTGATAGAGATTAAGTTAAGTCAACACATGTTGGCAGACTCTAATTTGTCAAACTTTATTCACTGTTGCGCGTTCACAGCTGTCTCAAACTCGGCACCAAACCAGCTTTTCCGAATTTCACAACACTTCACAAAACATGGTAAATCCATTGTATTCACCTTCAAGCATAGCGACGTATCATTGTCCACACACTCAGACACCGCACCCACAATATTTTCGGCGACACTGCCGTCTTGAACCGGACTACATCTTACTGAAGCTACTAAAGCTAACACGGCCACGTATTTCCACATTTTCATTGTTTCAATATTCACTTCACTTCGACCAACGCTTGGCAGCTTATGATGTTTTCCCAAAAAACTGATGGATTTTATCCTTCAGGCCCCCACCAGCCAGTGCCAGTGACGTAACGCACGCAGCTATTTGGCGTACCCCGCTAAATGAAATGCCATAAGCTCATACGCAAGGATAAGTAGAAAAATAAATATTTGATGTTAGAAAGCGTTTGCTTTGGCGTCAACCAAACAAGAACGCCGGGTTTTGTGATGCCAGTGTAAATGTGTAAATGAACGAAAGAAAAAGTGTGATTGTTTGAATTCCCTTGCTCAAACATTGTAAGTGAAAATTATCGTAACCGATGTGGTATGCCTATACAATATATTTAAACATTTTTTATTTAAATGAAAAGTGAAATTCTTTGTTCCTTCTCGCATGAACGCCTCCTAATTTTATATGTAGCTATTTTATTCAATTCCTTAAATTTCGAGGTCGCCAGAAAACCGGAAAGGCAATACAAAACTAAGTTGTGACCCGAAATCGAACTTTCTGTCGCACCGTACGCGCTTATACATTTTTATCTTGCGATATTGACCTTTATTCCGATTATTCACAAAACATTAACTATAACTGTTTTTTATTGACTCTAACCGTAATAAGGCTGTATATTTTTATTTCTAAACTAGGCACATTTTTTTATTTCACCCTTCAGGTACACGGTGCAAGTGGCACATGTTGAGGCATTTGCGCAGGTTATATATATTTTTATTCCATACATAATAACATAAGTTTAAAATTTCAATACGGTGCCTCATAAACACAAGTGATATGCATCGTGCAAAGAAGTATAACAATAATATTTTTGATAAATAATTTGAAATGAGATGTCAATCGTTTTTTAATACTCGAATATCTAAATAAAATTCTCGTGTCACAAATTTAGTTACCATGCTCCTCCGAAACGGCTTGACCGATTTTCATGAAATTTCATATGTAGTTTATATTCAGTAGGTCTGAGAATCGACTACTATCTATTTTTTTATGGCAAAACAACTTTTGCCGGGACAGCTAGTAATAATATAGTTTTTTTGGACTGAGCAAATGGCTTGAGCATTCTGCTCGCGCAAAAAGCCAGCGCCTTAACTTGCTCCAACTACTTGCACGTAGAAGCACCTGCAGGACCATTGATTACGTATGTAATTCACAAGCACTCACTTAAAGTAGTACATTATTTTCAATCCCGTGATGTTATTTTTGAGCAAACCTATTCAAGCGTGCCTTTTTTATCCATAGTCTTTCTATCACACTTAAAAAATCGTTCAACCAATTTCATTCAAAAGACACAATAGATCATATATACAAACGTGATTGCACATAATACTTATTTTTTTTTTTTTTTTTTATACAAAGCACGGCAATTGACCCAACACCACCTGATGTGAAGCGGTAAGGAGAGTCCATATGCGAAGACAGCTAGTGCAGAAACGGACAATGCACTAGCTGCCTCCACCTTGCCGGCCCAAAAGGTGCTTTTTCACGCCTCTCTTGAAGGACCCCATGTTATAGGAAGGAGGAAACACATGCGCTGGCAAAGAATTCCAAGTTCTGGAAGTACGACAAAGAAACGAAGAACTAAATTTCTTAGTGCGTGATGTTGAGGTGGAGACAGTAAATGGATGACTCCGAAGACCAGCACGCGTGCTCCTGAGCAGAAAGGGGGAAGGTGGGATAAGGTCGAAAAGCTCTTCAGAGCACTCTCCGTGATAAAGCCGATAAAAGGCGCTAAGCGACGCAATGTCCCGACGCAATTGTAGAGGCTCAAGTTTGTTCGTGACCTCTACATCGCCAATGATACGGACAGCACGACGCTGCAATCTGTCCAGTGCATCGAGGAGGTACTTGGCGGAGCCATCCCATAAGTGCGAGCAATATTCCACGCAAGACCGGACCTGAGTTTTGTACAGCAGGCATAGCTGGTCAGGCGTGAAAAATCGACGCACCTTGTTCAGGACACCGAGCTTCCGTGAGGCTGTTTTTATCACGGTTTCGATGTAGTTTCTAGAATTGAGATCGCAGCATATCTCCATACCGAGTAAGTTCAAGGAGGCCTGTGCCGAAAGAGTAGTACCCTGAAGAGAGGGAAGGGGAAGGAACGGCGACATTTTGGCTGTAAACGCACACACCTGTGTTTTCTTAGCATTGAACTCAACAAGATTGTTAGATCCCCATTCAGATACGAGGTTCAACACCCTGTTGAGCTCAATAGTAAGATTCTCCCTCTCTTTCTCGGTTTCAGCGCGCCCAGCCCCTGGGCGACCGTAATATCCCCCCTGCACTGTACTGTCATCCGCATAACAATGAATGCTTCCTAATGGAAGCATATCATTGATATGAAGAAGAAAGAGTGTGGGGGATAAAACAGAGCCTTGTGGTACACCAGCATTCACAGACATGAACCGCGAAGCGCATCCATCTGCGAGAACGCGTATTCTCCGCTCATGTAGGAAGCCGGCGATCCAGTTGCAGAGCTGATCGGGCAGACCGTATGCCGGGAGCTTGGAGAGAAGAGCCTTGTGCCAGACCCGATCAAAAGCTTTGGCAATGTCAAGGCTAACAGCCAGTGACTCACCACGTTTATCAATAGCTTCACCCCAGACATGCATTAAGTACGCTAGAAGATCACCCGTTGACCGTTTCGGCCGAAACCCGTACTGTCGATCATTAATTAATGAGTGACCTTCTAGGTATCGGATCAGCTGGTTATTTATGATCCGCTCCATGACCTTGCAAAGAACTGAGGTGACAGCTATTGGGCGGTAGTTTGCTGGGTCTGATCGGTCTCCCTTTTTGGGGACCGGTTGCACATTAGCCTCTCTCCAAGATTCAGGCACACATCCAGAAGAGAGAGAAAGGCGGTATAGCCGGGTTAAGATGGGAGACAACTCCGCTGCGCATTTATTTAGTACTATCGCTGGGATGCCATCAGGTCCACTAGCTTTCCGGACGTCGATTGACTGCAGCTCCGCACGTACATCACATTGCCTGATACAGATATTAGGCATTGTGTGGCCACAGTGGGAGAGTGTTGGTGGCTGTGAGTTGCAGTCATCGATTCGGGAATGAGCAGCAAAGAGTTTTACCAAAAGATCGGCTTTCTCTTGCGGCTTGTGAGCTAGCGAGCCGTCAGAACATCTCAACGGGGGCAGCGAGGGTTGACAGAAGTTGGACTGCACGGCTTTGGCCAGACGCCAGTAGCTACGGCTTCCCGTAGGATGCGTGAGTAGTTCTTGGCCAACTCGTGCAACGCGCTGTGCATCTGCTCTGATGAATGCCCTCTTGCAGGACTTGGTGGCGTTGTTATAAGCTGCTTTCAGCGAGTCAATGTTAGGATCTCCGCAAGCTCGACCCCTGATCCAAGCGCGGTATGCCGACTGTCTGTTCTCAACAGCTATGGCACACTCCCGGTTGAACCAGAGGTTACGCCTACCCCTACTGATGAGATCGGAGTGAGGGATATAGTACTCCATCCCTAACATGATCTCATCAGCAACAGCAGTAGCGCTAGCGCTCGGGTCCAGCTCACTGAAGCAGCGCTGCCTCCAAGGGACAGATGCGAAGTAATCCCGCATACCATCCCAATCTGCCGACGCATAGTGCCAGATGCGGCGTTTGGCAACCATAGGTACCGGTGGCGACGCCCGTGGCACCCCAGCGGATATCAGGCAGTGATCCGATGTTCCCAAAGGAGCACGAACCTCTAGCCGATATCCGTCCGGACGAGACGTCAGCAGAAGGTCCAACAATGAGGGCGCGTGACCGACAATGTCTGGAATCCTGGTGGGCTGGTTTACCAGTTGTGTCAGGTCGTGCGTGAGAGCGAAAGCATGGGCAGTTCTACCAGCATGGTCAGTTTTAGAGGAACTTAACCACGACTCGTGGTGAGCATTGAAGTCCCCTAAAAACACCAATTCCGCGGTTGGAAACTGCTCCTGCGCAACATCTGCCACCCGACTAAGGTGTTCGAAAAGTCGAGTTGTCTCCATGTCACCGCTGTGAGATCTATACAGGCACACGTAGACACGGCTATGTGTGCCCAGGTCCACATGCACCCCAAGAATCGAGTAGGAAGGGTCCTCCAAGCAGCGCAGACGGCGACAGCAAACATCCGCCCGGACAAACAAGCATACCCCGGCCTTCGCTTTGAAGGACTCCTCAAGAGCGTAGCCGGGGTAATCCAAGTAGCTAGTGTCAGCCGGGCGAAGTATTTGCGTCTCCGTCAAAAACAGCATAGCCGGTCGAGCCGTCTCGAGATGTTGGTGGACGGCATTGAGGTTAGCATGGAGCCCACGGATGTTAGTGAGCCCGACCTCAAACAGCGTGGTTGTGGTGGGGGTGTGCACCGCTGATCGACCGTTCATGTTTTTGAGCGCTGCCATAGAATATGATGTAAGGAGGAGAGGCGTGAATTGAGGGAACGTTGCCGCGATATAGACGGTCAAAGCGTGTGGCCTGTTTCCCCAGTTAACAGTCGACAGAAGAGAAGCGCTGACCCGCCGAACGGAAGGGCCCCCGAACCCCCTCGGGAATGGCCGCCGGGACCCCACCACCCGGTCACCAACCGGCACGACGGACCACCCCAAGATTATGCGTGGTATGATAGGGCAGCCTCACGAACTGGTTAGGTTCGCTTGGGCCCCTGTACTGTACCACGGGCGGCCAGCGGAACAGCCGTTTCTTCGGGTCTCCCTGGTTGGCGGGTCAACGCAGTCCACCTGGCTCTGGTTAGACGGAAGCCGTCACTGACCGAATCCATCGCCGCAACGTCTCCCCAAGCTCTGGTTGTACGCTGACTGATCCCGGAACGCGACCACAAGTGGTCACTTGGCGGGTTTTACGCCATGCGTACGGTGGTCACTAACCAGACGGGTGTTCAGACCCTACCACCAGTCGAGCAGTTGATAGCTCGGTAATCCCTTAGTCGCCTCTTACGACACCCACGGGAAGAAATGGGGCGGTGAATTGTATTCTTAATCCGTCACCGCACGGATAAAGCTAACTTAGATAGCTGATCGTAATAATCATATTTAGTGGGTATCAATTTAAGATATGCACTCGAACTCCTGAATTTATATTATCTTACCTTATCCTATCTATATTTAAGACAGAAATCCCTCAGTGCATTTTTAGTCTTTGGGGCTTTTTGAGTGTTCTCCTATTTTGCCCCTGTTAGATACAATTAACATTCATTACCTACCCTAGGGTACTAAAATATGTCCATGGGGACTAAAAACCTGTAGTGTTCTACTAAGTTTGAAGTCCTGGAAACCAAATCCGTAGTGCTCGCATGGATCTCTCGATAGGAAAAATGGGATGTCACAATTTGTTCCTTTTTTTACAGGCGGGAACATAATGACTATTGACAATTAACCCACTGCCTGGAATATGTGACAGACAGGTTAGCGACTATTTGAAAATACTTAGTAAACTGTTATCTTTGGTAGAATAATAAAGTTATTCTACCTAATATTAAAATAGAGTTATTCTAGAATCCTTATTACCTTTGCAATAAGTATCAGGACCAGATAAAAGTTGTGACATAAATGTTCGTGATGGTCGTAGCAGGATAAAGTTTGAACATATTCGCTGAAATGCATTTCAATTTCATCTCAGGCCTCAGGATGGCAACGTACCAACAATACCAATTGTTTTTTTTCCCGATATTGCAAGCAACGGTAGCCACTTAAATACCAGCTGGCTCGGCAGCAAGCTTGTCGTCTAGTTGTTTAAAAAAATATATTGCAGAAAATCTTCATTTTCTATAAATAGTAACTTCTTTAATTGCAATAACTTCCTTAGTTATTTAATCGTCAATGACTCCAAGATATGTTTTAAACATTTATTCTACTGGAAATAGATTTTAAAACTCATTTTTATGTAATAGCAGCAAATATACAGCATCAAACATACATTTTAATCCACGGAAGTATATTAAATATATTGTATAAGTGTTTAAAAAAATAGTCAGGGTCGGCGGAGAACATTATGGTTCAAAAGTTATGCGATTCATTTGCCACGCTTGCACTGAGACGGTTATATAAATAAATACAATATTTTAAGCCTAAATAGGCATATTTTTTTCAACATATAATTTTCTGCTTACTTTTGAGTCTTGAAGGTATTAAACAAGGAATAATTCTAAAATCCATACACTTTGTACACTTTTTTTTAAGTATCATGACGCAGTGATGCCGACGTATCTCTATCTGCTAAATCAGAAGTAGCACATTCAAATCGCACGAGGCCATCTGCCATGTTTGTATGATGAATAAGATAATTTGTGTACGAGTCATCACCAGCCTATATACGTCCCACTGCTGGGCACAGGCCTTCCTACATGGTAGAGACACATGAGGAGTTCGGGCCATAACAACACCTCGCTGGCCCAATGCGGGTTGGTGGGTTAAAGCGGTTGCAGGAACAACCGGGACTAACGGCTTGACGTGCTTTCCGAAGCACGGAGGAGCTCGAGATAACAAACTTTGTTTGACCCATCCCAGGATCGATTATCACTTAAAATGCTTTTCTTTGCGCCTGCTATTTTAATTATCAATATCATCAACATTTCAGCCGAGAGACGGCTCCTTATTACTATATATAATATTATGATAGCTATCATACTTTTTCAGTGGTAAACTGTATATTTTTATTACAGATCCTGAATGGTGCTGGAATAAAACCAAGTCTGAAAACATATCAAAATCTGGGTCAAGTTTTTGAATTGTTTAATGACAATTTGACACATTTGTGTATATCTATTTATCTGTGCACACACATGTGCATTAGTGCGGCTAATTGTATATGCATAATTAAATCAAATATAGCCTTAATGATTCCTTGTATTAAGTTTACTCAAATTCTACATAGTTTATAAATGTATTTTAAAGTTTTATTATCTTTAATTTACTTTTTTATTTCCTTTTGTATTATTTCCTGTCACTCCTGGTTGCCTGGAAGAGATTGCTGCTTAGCAATCGCGAATTGTATTGTTTTTATTCTTAGTATTAATGCTAAATATATTAATAATATACATTGATGTTCTTTTGTACAATAAAGAGTTATTGATTAATTGATTGAATAAGTAAAACAATGTAAAATCATCTATGCCAATCAGGGCTTGACTATCGGTACCAAAATATGTGCATTATTTAACAGTATAAACCGCTTTTTAGATTTCGATACCTTGACACAAGTTTTGATATTAATGAATCCGGTATTTTATCACTAAAATAAATTATTTTTATGTCATTAAGGGTGCTAACAAGCCAGTCTGTCAGTTTTATTACGATCGCCGTACGAGCGGCGGCGTGTAGAGCTAAGCCAGTGATTTAAAAATGCTAGTTCTGAGATTTTTTAAGTTTAACAATTATTATTCGATTAGCTATAGTTAAAAGTTGAAGTTTTCAAAATCAAACTAGCCTCGTAGTACGAGTTAAACGTATAACCAATCTACCAAGTAGACTAGATTTAATAATTTTAAACAATTTAAAGCTAGCATAATAGGTGTACATATTAAAAGTGAGCGGGGCTGGGTAAGACAAAGAGGCATTATTGGTGTGACTAATTAATCTCTACGCATTGCAAAGCAGCTTACAGGCTACAAGGACTATAAGGTAGGGGAGAGTGGGTGAATTGAGGACGTAAGGTAACTCCGAACGAATTCATCGAATCATGGTAGAAAATGATGAAGAATCCATTCTCAATGCCTGGCAATGGGCATGGATCTCACTCTCCTCCAGCAGAAAGAGGTTATCAATTACCGAGCTGAACTTATTCATTCTTAATTAAAATTAATAATTATCTAATGAGATCTTAATCTCATTAGATAATTATTAATTTTAATTTTAGTTCTTTAATTCCTTAAATTATGGGATTTTGGGGTCGCGTGGGGTTAATATCGTAGTATGTGTGATTGTGTGTGTATTTATAATTGTAGTGTGTCGTACGACACGCGATAGTACGTATTTTTTAGGGTTGCTACGAGCAGGTGTGATATTGTTTTTATTATTTTGATTGGAAAATAAAAAGTGATCTGATAGGTGTTGAACTTTCAGTTTAACTCTTCACTAGGAACACAACCCCTTACATTTTAATTCGGACTTTTGTAACACACTGTGTGTACGTTTGTGTGTATATATATGCAAAGAAAATATATTTCTTTGATCATTTATTTAGAGCTGATTTTTCAATCCCCAGATATGATTTGTCCAGTAAACAACTTTGACAAGTTGATACTTAATCTGTAGAAAATCTATCAAAGCGTCAAAATTAATCTCTAGATATAAATTAACTGAGGATTGGAAAATCAGCCATGTGGTCTTACACTGTCGGTAAAATAGTACGCATTTTATTCAAGTAAGTTACTGTCGGTAAAATAGTTGCAACCATATGTCTTAAATGTCAAACATTATTAAAATTAGAAAATGTGGAAAATTATTGTTACAATATTTTTGTTAGCCAAAAGTTAATGTTAAAAGAAAAATATCGTAAGAAATAAACTTTAAATGTCGTTTATTTGTTATACAGGTAAGAAATTATTTTGTATAGTACTAAGTAAGTATGTAATCTTAATTGTAAAGTTCCAAATAGAATAAAACTTTGTTTACAGAGCAACACATGAAAGTTTTATTTTACTTTACTTCAGCGAATATTAATCGTATCATATAGGTATGTATATGTGTATTTAAGTGTGTGTTTGTATGTATGTGTACATGAATGTATGTATCGGTATGTATGTGGAAAAAATTTGCATTTTTTATTTCTGAATCAAGGTATTAGAAGCCACGTAGCAAATTAGTTTGTGGCAATTATATTACGTAATAAACATGCTGTCAACTATTTGAGAGTAGTAAAATAAAACCGTTGACCGCAAATGAATATAAATGTATGGATAACTATCTGTGTGTGTTGAAAATAAATGAATAAACCTTATCTATTAGCACATACCTACACGTGCTAATATTAATTAATAATTATTAGCGCATACACGGCCGTGTTCAAAATCCCCTTGCGTTTGAAATTACTGTCGCCTGGGAGCATACTTAAAAAAAGTTATAGATCTTGCAATCTACGAGCGCGCGACGCCTTTAATTGTGTGTAACTTAAACTTACTTGTAGTGGTTTATATTAAGTGTCATTAAATCAAATTTATATATTTAGTACAGTCATAGTAATATTGTTTGCATGTATATTTATATAATAGTAAGTTACACAGAACAGCCTAGATTAAATTACTTGATTTACTAAATTTGATAACAAATTCAAATTCCTTTTTGTTTTATTACGGTTGGTTATGTTGTGTTCGTTGGTAAGCCGTAAGTAAATACGAGTAGGTATTACTGATGTACAAATATTGTAAATTCCCCATCAGACTGGATTTGCCGTGTGGGGGCTAGATTAATTTTTACATTAAAAACTTTTTGGAAAAAAAGAATTTTTTATTTAAAAAGTTGTTTTTTTTTTGTTACTTACCGAAAAAAAACTGCACCCCTGCCATAACATAAAAGAGTATGTGTATCTTTGTGTCTGTCTGTGGTATCGTGGCTCCTTAATTAATAGACCGATTGATATTCGTTTGTTTTTGTTTGAAAGCTGACGTGATCGAGATGGTTCTTAGCCATAATTTATGACGTTCTGGTCAAGCGTTTGATGACTATCAGCATAAGTAATGATTCTTACTATGATTCTTACTTGACAAAAGGGTCTTACTAACTTTTACTGATCCGATTGATTTCAAATTTGTTTTACTGTTACTTCGCTGGTCTTTTCAAGACGTGCTAACCATAAGCTGATGATGTACTATCAAAATAGTCTGCAGGATGCTCCATTCTTCAGAAACTTACAGCAGGAATAGGCTTAGTGAGATAATAAGGCCGGGGGTTATTAAAATTCTAAATTTATATTTTTATTAAGACTAAATAAGAAAATTCATTAGGTGAGGGACAAAGAACAGTTTCCTTAGCCTTAGTATGCTCCAAAGCACGCTAAATTTTAGTGCAGCTTTAGACAACGTTTAAATAGCGTAATCTGTCAAGCGGCGGCACCACCAGGAGGCGATGACAATGGAAAAATGAACTGTGTCTGGAATCTCATGCTTGACGGGTGAAAACGTTTTATGGTAGTCTTATATAGGTAAGTATTCTGCTGAATATATCACATCCATTCTATTTTTTTAGCGCCTGTTATGCATGTCAAAATTTATGAACTAATAGATGTAAGTATACTTATTATAAGCGTGGACATCCAAAGTCAAAGTCAAACCACAAATCTTTCTAAAAATGTTTATACCTACGAAACGTTAATGTCCTACTTTGTTCTGCGCAGTGTCATAGTTAATAAAATGAGAATAAAAGAACCAATAGTGTATTTAGTAGCTAATAAAATACTACACACTACTCAAAAACCTAGATTTCGTAAACATTTGAATTTAAATTACAGAGAAGATAAAATGTAGGACAGTGTTTGATTAACTTCAACGCATGCTAATACGCATTACGAATCTAGTTAAGAATCCCTGCCCAACTTACTTCTTACTTTGTCAGGAGATCTCACTAGCCTATATACGTCACACTGACAGCACAAGCCTTCTTACGTGGGAGAAACACATGAGGAGTTTGGGCCATAACACCACCACGCTTTCTTAATACGGGTCGGTAGGTTAAAGCGGTTGCAGTAATAACCAGCGTAAACTGGTGATGATGATGATGATAATGTCGCTTTCACCTACCTTCTAGCTTGCACAATCGTTTTTTAAAATAAATCTGGCTATACGTTCCATTTAATAAAAGAGTTTCAAAAAATGAAACGTTAAACGTTCCATTAAAAAATACCAAAAAATCCATATACGTTCCAGTAAAAAATGAAACGTTAAACGTTCCATTTTTAAAAACTTTAAAAGATTCGTACAGACGAGGAGTAAAAGTTTGAATCGCAACTTATCTAGCGTATTTATTATTGACTTGCTCATAACGAGCTAAAAATTGTATAACGTGAAACAATTTCAAGGTTATAATAACCTCAACACTCGCCTTATTTAATCTTCACCATGGCACTACTTATTCATTCTAAGACTGATTACATAATGGCTGTATTATAGAGCGATGAAATCAGAGTTCAAGTGTACACGAGCATTGCATGCTTGATGTAATGCCCCAGTGAAAGTAAAACGAGTTTTTATGCAAATTGGTTCCTTCGTACGAAAATATTCAGCGTTTTTGGAATTCTTTGAGTCGTGAGCTACTTTCCAGGCAGATGGAGAATTTGACGAAATATTATAAATTTTCAGGGCTGTATTGCCAAAATGGCAAAAATTAAATTATCATAAAAGAATTTTTCTTTAACTGTAGGAAATTTTTTGAATATCATTGTTACTAAACAGACATGAACTTTTAAGCTTTTAAACATAGTTAAGAACATGCATACATGATAGAGTGGCCACTCCAAATAGGAAAAGTATAGAGAAGAAAAAGAAAATCTGTTCTATCTGTTTAATAATAATAATAATAATAATAATAATAATAATAATAGATATTATATTATAATAGATATTGACAGTTCATAAGTAGTTAAATTGCTTTCGATACAGTCAAAATTTGATGCTTCGTTTACGAGTTTCGTTTTTCGGAATAAGACTCAAAAATAAATGTAGACATGAGCTGCACCTAAAATCCAGTCAAATTGAGCAATTGGGGGAATTGCTTTTTGAAGTCAGTTAAAAAGATCAAACATGCTATTGTTTTAAATTGTCACCAACTTTCTAATTTTGGTAACAATAAATATTGAGTATTGAGTTGAGAACGGCAAAATATTGCGGACGACACTGGTTGAGTGGTAAGTCTACTCAAACCCCCCGAGGATTTTCTGCAGCTTGTCACATTAATTATAAAATAATAAAAAAAAAAAATATTATATGTGCTGTAATAAAATAATATTAACATCGGATCTTGTGACACTTAATTTACTAGGTGGTAGACCGGTATGTAGGGTCGTCTGGTAAGGTACCACCGCCTTTCTTATTTCAGCCGTGAAACAGTTTGCTGTGTTTCGGATTGAAGGGAAAGGTAGCCAGTGAAATTACTGGACATGGACGACATTTCATCTTAGGCCTCAGGATGACAACGCACCTGCAATATCAAGTGATTTTTTCCTTGCTATTGCAGGTGTCTATAGGCGGCGGTAACCGCTTACCACCTTGTAGGCCATCAGCTGTCTATCATCAAGTTGTATAAAAATGCTATGAATATTTAAATCTGAATTTTATTATTTTACAATATTTATTTTATGTTCACTTTTTCTATCTAATATCCGAAGCAGAAGCTAATTATTTGTCTACGTTTGACTTTTATTAAGTGTTTAGAAAACTCCACATTATAAAACGGGGTCAATGACTTTTCTTTTAAAGCCCTACTTTTTACCTAAAGCTTTCTATTTGACTGAACTTTATCAGGCACTTAGGGCCAGGTTAACTGCTCGCTGTTAAAGTGCCGGATAACATTTCGGAGTGGTCTTGTTCTAAAATATTTAATGGGATCATTCTGGAGTAGGTCACAGCTGGGCACAGGCCTTCCTACATGGCAGAAACAAAAGAGGAGTTCGGGCCATAATACCACCACGCTTGCCTTTGCGGGTTGTTGGGTTAAAGCAGTTGCAATAACAACCAGGACCAACGGCTTAACGTGCCTTTCGAAACACGGAGAATCTCGAGACAACAATTTTAACTGACCCACCCCGGGATCAACCATGGCGAAAGTTGCTTTGTTTCCGTAATAGAAACCAGAGCTCTCCAACTGGTAAGGTATTACACAAGGCTCAAAAATTACAAAATTAAAAATTTTAAGTAACCCCCGGTGTCATTAATCATCTATCTATCACCATCTCATTAAGACTATTCATAAGAGCCCAAACACGCTATATCTGCTGTAAGTTTCTGAAGAATTAAGCATTTCGCAGACTTTTTGATGGTATAGGATCAGCTCAAGGTTAGTATGTCATGGGAATACCACCGAAGTGACAGTACACCAATTTTGGAATCAATCGGATCTGTAAAAGTTAGTAAAACCCTTTTATCATGTAGAAAATGAGCTGATAGTCATCAAACGCCTGAACTGTTCTTCATAAATTATAGCTAAGAACCATCGCAGTCACATCAGCTTTCAATTAAAAAAACCGAATCATTATCGGTCCATTCGTTTAGGCGGTACGATGTCACAGACAGACCCATAGATACACAGACAGACACGCCAAACTGATAACACCCCTCTTTTTTCGTTGGTGGGTAAAAAATAAAGATGCTCAATAAAAGAAAAACAGCCGGCAACGCGTTGTAGTAAAACATCCAAATCATAAAATTTGTGTGTATTTGCAAGCAATACAAAGTGCGTGTCCGTGCTTCGGAAGGCATGTTAGGCCGCGGTAGTGCTGTGGCCGAAGTTCCTCGTGTATTTTTATATGCAGGAAAGCCTGAGACCAGCAGTGGAACGTATGCAGGCTGTTGATTATGATAATAATGATGACAAAATAGTTTTTTTGTTTAACTCCGTTCACTAGGTGGTAGGCCCGTATGTAGGGTCTTCTGGGTAGGTAGTGGTACCTACCCAGACGACCCTACATACGGGTCAAGAAGTTCTGACAACGAATTCCTCCCTCAAGTCTCGAGGACTCACCAAGGTTCTCGCCTCCTTAAAACCCCGGCTACGCTGTTAAGGCCATAGCTGCGGCCAAAAGCCATAATCCATCAAAAAAAAGGATGTATGCATGCCAAGCGACGTACCTACGCACGCCGACAACGGCGACGGGATGGTTGGTCGATCACTATTTTAAGCTTTACAGTTTTTGCAGTACTTTTTTAAACACACTCGATTACCTAGGTATGAACGTGAGCTATCTACAAATTATATTTGTTGCAAGAATTTGCAAAACACTACTAAGGAGGAAAATATTTTTTTTAAATAAACCCGGCCTTATTAATCATCTATCTAACACCATAACATTGAGACTTTTCATAAGAGCCCAAGCACGCTATACCTGCTGTAAGTTTCTGAAGAATGAAGGTTCCCGCAGACTATTTGATAGTAAAGGATCAGCTCTAGGTTATTATGCCATGGGAATGTCACTGAAGTGACAGTAAACCAAATTTGAAATTAATCTGATGTGTGAAAGTTAGTAAAACCCTTTTACCATGTCGAAACGAAAATGAGCTGATAGTCATCAAACGCCTGAACTAATCTATGATTCTAATCACGACAGGTTTTAAACAAAAAAACCGAATCAAAATTGGTCCATTCGTATAGGAGCTACGATGCCACAGACAGACACACGGATACACAGACAGACACGTCAAACTAATAACACCCCTCTTTTTTCGTAAGTCGGGTAATAAAATTGCAATGTGGTCTGAAATTCAATTAAAATCAACAATTGTTTCGATAAATGACGGAGTTCTGAGGTAACAAGAATACAAAAAACATATATTTTTTAAGTCGTTTTATTTTTTTTAAATAATATGGCTTAATTATATGTGTGTTGTGCGTATGCGTGCTTGTCCAGGTTTTTATATATTTTCACCTGTAATCTCCATTTGTACTGAACGCACCTGATTCCTTTACCTCACGTATGGGCACGTAAAAGAAAGTGCTCAGTGAGTCAGTGGACGAGCATCGCTGACCTTGAAGGTAACGGTACTGCGTTGTTCTCATGCCAGTACACACTAGGCGAGCTTTTGGTTCAAAACTTTATAATATTTTTTGTAAAACAAGCAAACAATTTTCATATTTTTGGCGTTAAAAGTCTTATGAAGTCAGTTTCTGTTTTTTTGTACTCCCGATCAAAGGTATACGAATAGGGCCGATAACTCAAATGCTTTTTGAATTTGGCGCCCTCTTAAATATTTTAATTAAAGTAACACTTGAGTATTCTACCGTTGGACAATAAAAAATAACATAAAATTGAAAATTTCAATAGTATTCCGCCTCATTGATCATCTATCTAACACCATCTCATTGGTACTACTCTTAAAAGCACAAATACTCTATATATGCTATAAGTTTCTAAAGAGTTGAGGATGCCGCATACTGTTTGATGGCAGCTCCTCCGTGCTTTGGCTGAATGAACTGTCTGACTGCTCATTTTATACGACAATATTTACTGCCTGCGTTTGCCGAGTTAAAAGCTTCTCTGTGAATAATCATTATAGAAAGATTTAGACCGCAATATCTATCTAATAATATGGTATAATTACCATAATTTAAAACGAAGTTATCCTAACAATTCTTTTTATATTTTAGTTATTATTTTTAACAAATCTAATGACATAAAATAGCAGCATTAATGAATAAGATTTTATACATTATAAACACTAAAGTGTACCCTTAATCAAACTATTAATTTCTTTTTTAGAATCGCTTAAAAACTTAATACAACATTAAATATTTCTAAGTAGTGTGTCTCGACGTTGAAGTCTTGGGCGCGGCCGAACTTTCGCATCGGAACACGCCCAGTGTTTCGGCTTGATCGGATGTGATTCAGATACCTTAACGAAATGATTCTATCGATTACCTGTTCGTTACATGATTATTCGATGCAACTTTTATCGCATGCGGTCGAGCTTAGTTGGAGTAAGCTGATTGATATGTCGAATTCGAGTTTCTTTTTGGGTTTTCAAAAGGAAAAGCTTTTGTATTCAGTTGTACATATCCACAAAGAAACTTCTAAACTAACTGTCTCTGTAAAACAGAATTTTTGGTTATCCAAACACTATATATTAACTCCAAATTAGGCGTTGATTTTGAATGCCACAGTAATTTATTATGTACGTTTGCGTTTAGTATTTCACTTCGATTCTTCATACATTTTTCCTAAAGCTGCTACCTATACTCACCTATTTATAAGACAAAATAGTTCTGAAAGCTTTTTTATAGGGTCGCTCTGAAATCTAAAATAAGTCTCGAAAATGAGTAATAAACAGAGGTCGGAATTAGGTAGAGTTATTTACGTACTTACACTGATTTCATACAGCGAAGGAATAAAGTGGATATGCCTCAAATCCCGAGATTAATTTTAAGTAGCTGAAAAATCCCGCGATTAATTAAATAAAAAAGTTATTTAATTTTACACAGTTCAAACCACTGCACGCACGACGTTGCCAAATTTACATAAACGACATCTGAGGTCCGAAGTTGCAAAATTTGAAATCCTGGGAAGAGCCATATTAATATCAACAATTTAATACAAGTACAGAAATAACTCGACCTAATTGTGACCTCTGGTAATAAAGCTGTAATAATAATAATAATAATAATATAATCCTCACAATTACACCATACTCCCCACAAGATGGACAAAATGACCTGGTGTTTTCGAATCGGACTGCCAAATAATAGCTATGTACTGTGTGTACACATGACAGCACATCAAGTGTAACAGTTGCACTACGAAAGTTGCCATTATTACGAACGCAGTAAGGGCGGTCTCAAGGTCAAACTGTTAAACTTGATGTACTACCGACTGTACGTTCTGGAGTACTTCATGGAGAAATGCGTACATATTTATCTACCTGTTTGAGTAACTCATCAACGCCCAGCAGAAGCTATTGAAGCTTTTTTTTATACAATTAGATGATAAACAAGCTGACGGGCCACCTGATGGTAAGCGGTTACCGCCGCCTATAGACACCTGCAATAACAAGGAAAAATCACTTGATATTGCAGGTGCGTTGTCATCCTGAGGCCTAAGATGAAATGCCGCCCATTCCCAGTAATTACACTGGCTACCTTTCCCTTCAATCCGAAACACAGCGAACTGTTTCACGGCTAAAATAAGAAAGGCGGTGAAAACCAAACTAACTAACCCAATCCATTAAAAAAAATTTCGCATCGAACAAAAAATAATCACGTTATTGGTGTACCTACCCAGACGACCCTACATACGGGCCTACCACCTAGTAAAAAGCTAGATACATTTGGGTGACCAAGTTTCTTTTTGTGACGAAGAAACTTACCATATAGTAATTTTTCGTAATTTCACCGCTAAGTAGTTGTAACTGAACTGCTTTGACAGAAACATAAAGTTTATATATGTATAATGACATATAGATGTCATACAAACTTTAATATTAAAGGATTCATGAACCTTATTGATGTACAAAACAAACCATAAATGAGTCGTATTTTGCATCTACGCATGTAAAGTGTTTGTGTCAAACAAAACGCGTAGATAACCTATGGAATTCCATGCTTAGGTACATCCGCGTAGCTTTCCATGTATATTTACATGGAAAGCTACGCGGATGTACCTCCATATTTGAAGGCAGTGTTATTCTGGAATTTTAGTCCACTTTTCGATACAGTGGAGAGAGATAGAGACAACAGAGGGACAGAGAAATGTGGCCGTCATTACCGATTGTTATTTCATTTGATGTGAAAATGTTAAATCAAATGTGGCTTTGTTAATTTTAAGGCATTGGCAACTACTAATTGACGGTTATTAATTACTGTTTTTTATGTCTTTGAAAGGGCCACGGAGCGAGCAATGCTTGGAGTTTCTCTCAGAGATCAAATCCGTAAGGATTAGATCTATAGGAGAACCAGTCCCGACATAGCTCAAAGACTTGGTAAACTAGGCTGCGGTTCCACTATAGCTGTGCGAGGAAGCAGTGCGGTACGATTATGCGTAGTGACGCTGTATAAAGGTGTACTGTTTCCACTAGAGAAGTGCGAGAAAGCTAAGTGATGAGAGGATGCTTAGCGAGGCTGTGAAATGACGTGAGTAATCTATGAAATAATAATCAACGTAGAGTTTCGTCCGCTACGTCTAACTCTATCAAAGGCAGTCTTCTCACTGGTAGTCCTTTGCAAATGTTCCTTGTACACCTCCCTTGTTTACAATCATCTCTCGCTTTTTTGTATTATAAAATACGTCACAGAAACTAAGCCTTGTTCCACTAGAACTCCGCTGCGGGACCTTGCGCACCGCTCAGCTCCCTCGCACAGATCTGATGAAACCGCAGAACCGATTGCAGTTGGGGCATGAAGGTTCTACAGTGGCGAACACCGAACGGAAGACGCATCTGGCGAATGTTGCAAGGCCTTTCTCCAGCTAAGGACATTCTTCGAATGGTGATGACATTGATGAACATTCATTGTGACATGTATGCAATCTGCCGTGGCAGCAGAAAGTCAACATTTATTTCTAGCTAAGCACGTTTCAGTTTTACCTACTTATTTTGACAATTCCCATGTTAAGTATTCTAGGTGTGTACATGCTTATAGATTGACCTGCTTAGCATCAAATTCTTAATACAGAAAGCGACCCATAATCCTTGTGCAACGTAACAATAAGAATAATGACACTTTCCTTACGTAAATTTTGTATGCTCTATAGTAATTTTGTACAGAGGTTTACCTAACAACAGGGATTTTTTAAAATAGATGTGAATTTATAACGCCTATTTTATTGTAACAATTGCAAATAAAGAAAGAAAACGATGAAAAATTATATGCTCCAGCCGGAAATCAAACAAGCATCTCCTGGAGTCAGCATATAATTTCTTCATCGTTTTTCTTCTTTATTTGTAATTGTTACAATAGACGTGTAAGTTTTTTGATTGCTACCTCAGTGGTATGAATAAAGCATGGGGTTCTTCAAAAGAGGCGTGAAATCGTTAAGACAGGGTCAGCAACGCGCAAGTGATGCCCCTGGTATTGCAAGCGTCCATAGGCTACGGTAACCGCTTACCATCAGGAGAGCCGTATGCTTGATTGCCACCTTAGTGGTATAAAAAAATTATGATTGGGAAAATTATCTAAATTAGAAAAAAAATAGGGAAATCATGTCCGTTTTATGTGAGTGTAATGTAAATTTATGTTATGTGAGTGTATTATTTAAAGACTCATGAATAAGGAGTCGTGTGAAAATCGTCAGTTAACATAGCGAGGCAAAGTTGACATCCGGCTTATATTGTAGGATATAATAATATTCTGAATAGTAAGTCATATTGGTTATACAAGAGTTTGTAGCAATTTTATGAATGTACAAGTAGGTTATATAATAAAATTTTCATTCAGAAAAGTTGTAGTTTTTTATACAACTTGTAGCAAGATTTTATGAATGCACAAGTAGGTTACATAATAAAATTTTCATTCAGAAAAGTTGTAGTTTTATCATTAATAAATAACATAATCAAGGTTCGACTTTCGGTAAGTAGTAAAGAATATTTAACTAGTTTTTTTAATTTTATTCAATATTGCTGAAGCAACAGTATGTTCAATAGTTTCTTAGATACATACTTGTTTGAAGAGCTGCTACAAGTTGTCAAAAACGCTCCATAGAAATTTATACTTACTATTTGACGTCACAACTCAATAGTGGCCATCGAATATGTATGCCCATACATGGACAATATTAATGATATCTTTGTAATTAATGCGTTCAAATTCATAGTTAACATGTTAAAAGTTGTTACATTTAATATGAATAAACGAGTAGTATTAATGGTTTGAATGAATTTTGTAATATTTATTTTATATTTTTTTAAAATTTACATGCCACATAAGACCCGTATATCATACAAAAAAAGCTTTTTATAAATAAAACTCATATTTTCGAAATATATGAAAAAATAAATTTTTTACTTCTTCACATTTTTAAGTTTTTAATGCGTTTGAAGGCCTACATCATTGTAAAAAAACGATGAAAAATAAAAAAAATAGAGTAAGAAAACGATGAAAAAATTATATGCTCAAGACAGGAATCGAACCCGCGTCTCTTGGGGTCCAGCCAGACGCGATTTCAACTACGACACCGGAGCACTAGCTGTAACCCACTAATTTCTTAATCGCTTTCTACCCTTTTTTAACGTTTTTACACTCATTGCAGTGATCCGAAAAAAGCACTTTCAAACTTCAGGATGAAAAAAGATATTTTAATCACATTGTAATGTTTTTGATGAGTTTAAACGCCTTGTTCTTTGTAACAATTACAAATTTTCGAATCTCAAATCAAAATCAAATCAAGCCCTTATTTGAATTCTAGAAATTATTGTGAAATCTAACAAATCAACGTATTGTAATAATATAGTATTGTAATAAAACAACTAACAACACAGTTTTTACTTTTTCTTTCAGCTAATAAAGTAACTTTATTGTACCTACTCATTTTTCTTTAAACGAAACTTATTAATCATAAGTTTTCCCTGACGAAAAACAGGAAAAAAAAGTAAACAACCTTAGATTTATTGATTATTTAACAATAATTTTAATAGAATAATTAATATTTTTTTATGCAACTAGATGACAAACAAGCTGACGGCTCTCCTATTGGTAAGTGGTAACCGCCGCCTATAAATAATTTTATTCATTTTTAGTACAAAAGTAATATATTCAGGTTAAAAAAACAAAACTGATAACAATGAATTCGTTTATTCGCATCTCACGTACTAGATTCATAATATGTATATGAAATTACTTATCGGTATAACAATCATCAAATAAATTAATTCAATCAGACATAAATAAATGACTCAGATTTTCAATCACACAATATAAACTAAAAATTAAAAAATATACTATAATATTGGTATCATTATAAGTATAATATAAAAAGTAATTTCTTTGGAACTGAAATTTAAAAATATTTGGTAAATATCTTTCACCCCAAATCTACTGAAAAAGAAGCATTAATTAAATATATTTAAGTAAATAATGAAGTTATGTAGGTACATAAAATAAACATATACACAATAATAATATACACTTAAATAAATAGTAATTGCAATAATAATGATACTTATAAATACTTAAATATCAGTCGATAAACTTATAAGAAACTAAAACAGAAAATACTGGAAAGAAAACATTAAACTTACATACAATCATACGACTCACACTCATCCATATTGTTCCATGACTCATTACAACGGTGGTTAAATAAATAAGAAATATTGATTATAAATTAAAGCAAGGAAGGCGTTCAAAACTCGAGATAGTGATTTACAAATGAAGGCATCTTTGGAGCAAGAATAAATTAAGATTCATACAAATTGAAAGAAGGCTAGATGAATAAATAAATAACCTAATTTAACCCTATTCTTGCTTAGCATGACCACCATAAGCTAGGTTCTGAGCGTCTTGGGATCTTCCCCAACCACCGTTGTTTTCCCAACCATGTTCTTCGTGAGGAGGTTCAGACCAGCCGCTGCTCTTCTTGGAGTCAAGGAGTTTCTTCACGGCGCCGAAAGCGGCGGCGATGAAGGCAATCTTGCCAAGGAGGTAAGCCTTGAAGACGGCGAAGGCAATGATACCAAGGAAGAGGGGAACGAGAGCAGCAAGCTTCAGCTTGAGGAGAGCCAGGATGGGCAGGAGCTTCTTGAGCTTCTTCTTCTTCTTACCACGCCCTGGAAATAAAAATACATTGTGAATTATTGTCATCTTAAAACACTGATATAATTTTAGCGATTCAAATTGACGAACTCAGTGGCGTAATGGTTTGAGCGCTTTGGTTTTGATTACGAAAACAATAAAACACAAAGTTTGCAATGAAAATTTGTAATCTCGAGCTTCTCGAGGCTTTTGTGGGCATGTTAAGCCTTAGTCCCGGTTGTTACTGCAATCCACCAATCCGCATTAGACCATCGTGGTGATACTATGTCCCAAATCTTTTATGTGTTTCTCCAATGTAGGAAGTCCTTTGCCTAGCTGTGGGACGTATATAGGCTGGTGTTGATAATGATCAAGCAATTGAAATATATATTTCATTTCCTTCCTAATAATACTATTTAGTTAATGAAAAGAAATATACGAATAAGTTCATTAAAAGGAATAGTAAAGCCTAATGTTATTCATACCAGTTCAAACACATGTAAATTTAATCATATAGCTACATCCGGGTTTGAAAATATTTTCCATAACCTTTATTTGCATCTAGTTAACAATATCTGCATTTGCATCCAATTCAATGAAACATTGAAATAGAAATGCATTTACATAAATATTAAAATCTCTCGTAAATTTCTTTACAAATTTGCATTCTCTGAATATAGAAATATACTATTTTCGTTCTCTAAGCTTTGAAGTGTATGATAAAATGTTCTCTGAAGATTAGCTAACATCAGACGCTTCACTAATGAAATGAATTCTTAAGCTTGACAACACATAACACAATGAAGTTGTTAAACAAACAAGCAAACACGGAAACAATGATAAGACGAAAGGACAGTCTAAAAGTGAACAAAAGGTAAGCCTTAAGAGAAATCTGTGAAAGTAGGTACATGTAAATCACGTTATGAGTAAAGGTTATACTAAAATGGAAAGAGACATCAATTATGTGTTTTGCGAATAACAATCAATTCAGACTTGACTATTCTGTGCCTTTTTAAAGATACCGGATTACTATTTATCTAAAGGCGTTCTATCGTTCTTTTAATCCAATCTTTTTTTAATAAATCATTTTTTTTAAAATATTCAATTGAATTTCGTTAACATTTCTAAAACCAATCACTCGATTCATCAGTCATCATCATCATCGTCAAACTAGCCTATAATGTCCACTGCTGAACAAAGGCCTCCCACATCAATTTCTAATCTGCTCAGCCTGCATCCAACAACTACCAAAGACCCTGAACAAGTCGTCTGGCCATCAAGTGGGAGACCGTCCTTCTTTGCGCTTTAAGGTACGTGGTCGCCATGCAAGAACTTTAACGCCCCACCGGCCGTCTGTTCTGCGTGCTATGTGCCCTGCCCACTGCCACTTCGACTGGCTAATCCTATGAGCTATGTCAGTGACTTTGGTTCTCTTACGGATGTCATAATTTCTGATTCTATCCCACAGACAAACACATGACATATCTCGTTGTGTGCGCAGAAGGCACTAAGTAAGCGACCACGTTTCACAGCCGTATGTCATCACTGGCAACACACACTGGTCGAAGATTTTCAACTTCAAGCACTGAGGAATTTTTAGGAGTAAATCTTACGAGATTTTCCGAACGCTGCCATCTATACTAAACATAATAATAACATTGTAAAGAATTCCGAAAATGAAACGTACTTTAAGCAGTTGGTTAAACAATATATTTTCATATCTTGCTTGGGAATCTGAGACAATAAACTCTCTGTACATTAGAACGGTACAAGTAAACAAAAGATTCTATCAACCAGTTCTCGTGACGTTCAACGTATAAGTAAATAAAAATACAATGCAAGGCTTAGTACTCATTGTGATGTTATTTAATTTTTGATGCTTTTCACAACTACTGGCTGTAAAAGTGGTTGTCCTTGTAACCACTTCTACGCACACACTAACAGTGGTGTTATGACCCAAAATTCCTCATGTCATCCACCCTTGACCGCCTACTCTGTGGTCTAGATGTTGAGACTATCTTCTTCAGTTCAAGAGGTCTGGGTTTAAATTCCCTTAGGGCAGAATTTTTCTGCTCAGTTAGGTTGGTGGTAGGTCTTTTCTTAGTCCGCCTGGATAGCTATGACCATCTTGCATTGTTGTGTTCAGGCAGTTGGAGGTAAAATATCTAGTTCCACTGTGGTTGATAAGTCCGAATGTAGCTTGCTTCCATCTTCGGCTTTATCATCACTCACCATCAGATGAGATGAAGGCCAAGAGCTACCCCATTAAGACCATAGTCTAGCAGAAGGACGATGATGAATTGATGATGCTGCTTATTGAGACATACTTCCTCGTGTTAATTTTATATTGTGATTGTAATATGCATCATAGTGATTAAAATATTAACTAATCTTAACCATAACTCACTAGAAGAAAATGAACCGTAGCGGATCTTACTTATTTACTTACTTACTTACTTAAATAAAGAAAAAGGAATCAATGGTTACACGACAAATTTAAATGTTACAAAGCTGTTTAGGAGATGACAAGACAACTTTTGAGTCACATCATCATGACTCTTTAGCGAAAGGTAATACAATAGGCAGATTCAAAAAACATTCATTCATGCATTTAAAGACCACAAAGTACACTTCGAGTAACATGCTACGATAGAATATTCAAGCTGTCAAATATACTTTATGACTTTAACAATACAAAAGAATATTAAAAAGGGTACCTTAAAAGGCAGAAACTCAATGACCGACTGATATGGACAATATCGTGTCCATAATTTCTAAAGGAGCTATTTCTGGTCATATATTAACAAAGACATGTACATAGCACATCGTTTAGAATAGGTTTCTAATTTTCACTTTGCGGTATTGCAAATAGCATTTGAGTTATCTGCATATCTTTTGAGCTAAGTATTATGAAACATTTTTATTCATGAAATTGTCGCTTTGCCTAAATATTCTTCTTTCATAGAGCGGTGACAAAAATTCTGGTGTTTTTTATTCTTTAGGTATTCAGAATGTACTTTTATTTATACCACATTCTATTTACTTTATCTTCATCAAGATAGAATTGAATTGTGTATGACGAATGACTGATTCATTTTATGCTATCTATAAATGTGCAATAGCAGCTTTTATAACTATCTGGATAATTTTATTAAAGAGCATGTCAAAAAACAGACATAAATCTGAGTGGAATAAAATACTGGGATTAAAACACTCAAAATCCTTCCTAGGGGAGGAGGTAGGAGGATGGAGTAAATACATCTATGCAAAAGGTAGAACAAAAGCTCGCTTCTTGATTGGGGCGCTCACAGGGCATATTGCTACTAACCACATGCTACATAAAATGCAACTCTCCCCAACACAACTTTGTCGAGCATGTGGTGAATGCCAGGAATCAATGATGCATCTCTTGTGTCATTGTGATGCCCTGGCTAGAACCAGAATGAGTCTTCTGGAAGTGGCACATCCAAAGCCAGAAGACTAGCTCTTTCTACCTAAAGATATAGTAAGGCTAATGGCATCTATATTCTGGACACAGGAAGAGTAAACGCAGGGGAGGCACACAAGATCCCAATGGGTCGAGGTGCACTGTGACTTAGTCATGGCCCCACTATAAGATAATATAAGATCTGAATAATTGAAAGTTTTAACTTTGTATGTAAATTTAAATGTATTTTTCTTTGCGACTTACAGTTTTTAACCTTTACTTCTTCTCTTATTTATTTAATTTTCCATTCCTAAACTCTGTGGGGGAGGCCTCACAGGGAGTTTCAGAATCCAAGTAAGTTTGATCAGTTAGAGCAGCCACGTGCGAAAGTCCCAAAGCAACAAAGAGATTCCGACTCGAGTTTTGGACAACAACCTACTTTGGCACCTCCTGCTCTATGATTATGATAAGCAAACAAATCTTTTTAAGAAGAAAAAGGGACAACAGCAAACCTGCCTCATTGATGTTCTACATGTTTCATGCAAATATAGCTTTTAATCCTGTGCTCCATAGTAACAGAATACAATTAAATCCTCAAACAAGTCATTTGAGTTAAAAAAAAAATATTTAACGTTCGTGTATAACCACACTTATTGTTATCCTCTACACGCGGATCGTGTGAACAAGTTTAATAGGCCTTTACAGTTATTAAAAAACAAACTCTTAAATGTCAATCTTGGTCTATTTATAAATCTCTGTGTCAATGATCCAATCGCTTAGTTTATTAATATTTATTAGAAAAGTTTATCAAAAAGTCTGCAACATTTTCGGCAATTAATATTCTATTTTTAGAATTGAGATACCTAAACACTAACAAGTTAACGAAACGTTTTTATTCTTATGTTATCAAGAACTCACTGAAGCTTAGGTACCAAGTTGCCACGATAAAATAAGCATATTGGGTGGTCCTATTAATCATTTCATATTTGATTTATTGAGAAACGAACCTAAATATTTCTAATATTTTTATGAAATTTGACTCATCTGTACGTGATCAATGTCCTAACATATCTCTTGTATTATACTTAGTCAAGTTTTTTTTAAAAAAAATTTGACATATAAATGAGAAATAGTTCCCATTAGCGAAATTGTGAATTCCTCTTGACTTTAACTCATGTATAAAATAACGTTTTGTACTAAAATACAGTTTGGATTAAGTAAATAGGTTCGTTCAAATAATTTTTAAAAAAAACTGAATAAATGTTTATGACAATTAAATCAAAATAAAGGTACATTTTCTTATATTTTTTTTACATTATGATAAGATAAAAATACGTACCTTCTTCATCACTGACAGAGTTGTCATCTTCGAAAGATTTGGGCATCCTCAGCTGGAGAACGTGGCTGTCCAGGAAATCTACGACATTATCCATGATCCTCTCTTCAACCTTAAGTTCTCTGGCTTTGGGGTCATCAGGTAGGGGCTCATAGCTGCGAGCTGACCGGGGACTGCCAGTTCTGGAGAAAGATACTCCATCAATGATGTTCAGCTCCTTTGACAGTGCTAGATTTTCTGTGTATTTCATCGCTTTTTCCTGTAAATGATCAAGAATTGGTTTTTTATAATGCGTTTTTGTGGCTATGTTGATAAATTTATTATTATTTTATAAATGTTGAAGATAATTGAAAGTGATTTGAATTATATGGTTGGTATCATAAAAATCTAAAAGATGTTTGTGTCATATGTAACTGTCGTAATTTATGGATCCGCGTGATACTCCCGGGGAATATGACAATATCCAATTATCTGGAATGTGAGGCTTAACAGGAACCTTCCAATTTATACATAATTATAATTGATATTGACATCCTTATAAGTATTTTTATTTATAAGGCTCTTCTACGCTATTTCCCGTGTAAAATATGAAATTAATAAAATTCCACACAATAATGCCTGTCTTCATAGTTTGACTGATAGCTTTTACAACTACAATTACCATTTAATTATATTTAACGATCCATCTGACATAACTGTTAACCGCTATTATTAATCATTTATCTTCGGAACCAGCAGTTGAGTTGAGTCTAATAATAGCGTTCAACGTCAGGATTCGAACCTGACATGACCTACTTATCAGAAGCAAGTTTAAGATTTAACTGAAACCGCCAATTATGGCATCCACTAATTTTAAATGCTGGCACATATCAATTTTATTTTTAAAATTGTGTCAAGTTATCACTTCTACATCTATCCAATAAAGTCTAAAATCACTTCCTATATCACATCACTTTAAAACACTTCACTTCACTCCACACCTTTAAGCACACCAGGGTATCCGTTTCGACGCAATCCCGGAGAGTTGACACGAATTTCTCCATGATTCCATCTTCCCGAGGTGTAGGCAGGGCCGTAGCCGCTGCCACCAGACAAAGAACTAAGTACACTTTCATCTTCGAAAGCTAAAGACCAATTGTTGGTGACGCCTGTAAACCGTACAGTTTTATTTTGCGTCCCCCCTCTTAAATTTTCATATGTCACGCCTGAGACATACGCTCTTCAATATGTGACGAAACGCAAATACGCAAGCTTTAAGTCTAAGCATTAAGCGTATTAGCATGTCTCCGCGATTTTTTTATGGTCATAAAGTGTGTTAAGATGACACTTATCGAGGGCGGCGAATTCATGAAATATTCCACATTTTTCGCTGTAACAAATTTAAAAAAGTTTCGATTTTATTTTCATTATATAATGCAGCTGCAACCCAGTTATTGATTTCTATTCTTATGAATATTACATATTTAATATGATGATATTATATTTATATTTGCTGTATAATTTGATGAAATTATACAGGCACATGCTCATGCTCTCGCGTAACCAAATTAAGAATAAAAATCTGACCGATTCCACATCCTGTGTACATTCATTAATATTATTAATAATAAGCAGATTATCGCATCTTTTGGAAAGTGATTATGAAAAAACTATAGAGTTAAATAACTATATTCAGGTAAGTAGAACCGGTGTATTATCTTTACACAACCTTCATCATTCTAAGTACCTAACAATTTTTGAGAAACCCAAATGATATCAGAAATTTCGTAGTTTGCCGTAATTTCGGACGTAAGCGGACCTAGTCTTTTATTTACGTCATAATGTCCAATGATATCAGTTATTAGTAGCTTCGCGTTTTATTTTTACTATTTCGTTTATTTCCAAAGTTACTTCATGGTATTCCTTCTGTTTGCGGTCATCATCAATAGAGGAACTATTATCTTATTTGACAAAATGCCAATATCATTCATAAAAGTTATAACAAATTTGCTGTCACAGAATGTGACAACATCGCAAATCACTTTCTAAAATAATATTTTACTATTAACGCGTTTGTGTACACACAATTGTTTTACCATATATTTTATGAACCATTTGTATGCTGTCGCTATTAGTATTTGGGCTATTTGAAACAGCGCTAGGCGAAAGTGTATAAAGAACGTACATGTATGCATCTTTATTGAATGTAAACTGCAAAATTATGTTATGGGCAGGTCCCAGAAAAGTCAAATCGTCAAACGAAAGATTTCAGTGACGTTACAACCTTTGTTACCCATAATGACGTAATCTTAACTTTCTTTAATTGCATGAATAAATTTATTGGCAAGATGAGGAAACGGGTTATGCAATAATGAGGTAACTATTTATATCCCTTATGTATTATTCAAATGTTACCTTATAAAGGTTGATAGCTGATGCACATCGTACTTTTCGATACTTTTTATATACAACAGGGATGGCTAACAAGTAAGCTTACTATATCGCATTGTACCACCTTGGGTACCACTTACGCGTTGCCTACCCTGTACTAATTAAGGAAAAGTGTTCACAGCTTAGCAAACGAGTCCCCCTGTTATGCTTTCTCAATAAGATCTAGCGACCTCACTCATAGCGGGAACACAAAATACAAAGTAGGTAGTGTTGTTTTAAAAATAATGTTTAGGAATATATTTTTTAATATATAATAATCACTAAGTGATATTTACCTTCATTTTAGCATCAAGAGGTTGTGATTATTAGATAAAAGAAAAATAAAGATAAGCAAAATATAGCACACACGCATCCACAACACGTAAAAAATTATGTTCGTATTCGTCACACAAATATCTGGCCCAATCTAGGATTCGAACTCAGGCTTAGTAGACTTCGGCACTGGCCTCTCGACCAGACGGCCGTCGTAAAATGTAACCTCCATAACAACGCGGTTATTGTAGTGAGTAAAATTGTCTGAGTTTTATGAGGAAGCGAAGAAGATGGTATTGACACCGGGGGGAACTGATCTACAAAGCATCATATTGAAAGTATCCAAAAAATGACCCAGCGTTATATTCATGTCAATCTAACATGTCAAGCTTACTTCACATGTTACATTCTAAAATTCATGGCGAAAATGTCCTGTATAAATTGTACAAGTCTTCATCAAATGCAGTACCAACGAATACTTCATACAAACCAACCTCCACTGCAGAGTGCCTTTTTGCAAGAAGTATTTATTCAAACTTTTGTTTTGTGCCAAGTCCTGACAATCAATTAATCAACAATACCACGTTCACTGTTTGTGCATAATACGTACAACAATATTGTCCAACTGACTCAAAGGTACAATAATAAGAACTAAACAATGAAATTTAAATCGGTGAGAGTGCATATTCGTTTAGATGTTAACATATCAACGTCAACTGAAATCAGTCTAATTGTTGAAAAGATTAGGTTGGATGTTGCTTGTTAACAATTTATCTTTACTTTTCTAGACAAAGTTGGCTCTGAGCTAAGGACTGACCACCTGAATGAACAAGTACCAAGGGAAATTTTCTTGAAAGATGTTAATGATCATTATGAGTCGAAACGCGTCATTGCTTCCTAAACGGGCGTGCTTGGTGTTTCTTTTAGTGTTAATTTGTTTATGTAAGAAGCTATCAAGATTTCCGAGACTTTGAAGACACCCACTGCAATCGATACACATAGTGAAGAACAAAGACTAAAAGCGATCTGCCTGCCAACTTATTTATTTGAGAGTGATTCTTTAAGGTTGAGGAACTAGGTTGAAGAGGACTAGTGAATAGTCCGCCTAATCTAAATCGTCAGTACCATATTACAATTTAATTTATGCACCAAGTTGGTACTGTACATACAGCAATAAACGTTTGAATTTAAAAAAGATGGTTCGATTTAAGACACAATATTTCCTAAATTTTCAAAGAATGAGTCTTATTTGTGTCTAAACATATTTTTGTATCTATATATTTTTTTCTAAGATTATTTTATCTAATCTTCTACTAGAATCAGACTCAGGTTTTTATTGTATGAAGTAGATTCTTTGAAAACCGGATCTCCAAAAGCTTTGAAACAAAAATGTAAAATAATTTCGGAACACAAGCACCCTCTTTGTAACAATTACAAATAAAGAAAGAAAACGATGAAAAAATATATGCTCCAGGCGGGACTCGAACCCGGGACTACTGATTTCCGGCCAGACGCGATTACCACTACTCTACCGGAGCACTTTTTCAACGTTTTCTTTCTTTATTTGTAATTGTTGTAATAAAGTAGGCGTTAAAACGCATCAAAAACATTAAAATGAGACATAAGCACCTTTGTTTATGCCATAATCTGAAATAAAAACTCTAACGAACAAAATTAAATGGGCACTAAGCAAACAAACGAGGCAGTAAAATTGACCACCAAATTACCACTTAGTATTTTTACTGCTGGTCGTGCTGGTTGAGTATTATTTTGTAGACCAAAATGTAGTCATTATCTTAGGTTACAGCCGCTAAAGTCTAAATCCTAGCCAAGATTATGTAAACCTTAACAGTAATTTTGCTACTCTCCTTATAACCGCTACATGTTTTTTAGGCGTTTACTAGGCATGATAAAGTTATCTCAACCCTACCGATCTCGAGTTGAAACTGGAATCCAAATATGAGACACACAGCCAGTCTATACTTTTCTAAAAGTCTGCGGTCATCTCCTGATTTTCGTTCAGGAGACGCGGGTTCGATTCCCGCCTGGAACATATATTTTTTCATCGTTTTCTTTCTTTTTTTGTAATTGTTACAATAGACAAACGAGTCATCAAATTGCTTTGTAAGTAAATTGGAGTTGGAGACCATGTCTCGGAAGATGTGGCGAAGAAGTGGAGATTTTGAAGTGGTCTCGAAAAGTTTTTTGACAAGCAAGCTGAAGGTCCAACGAAACCTGCAGTAACAAGAAAAATTACCCATTCCAGATGCTTTGTTATCCTGAGCCAAATTCAATACCTCACATGCCCAGTAATTGCACTGGCTATCTTTTCCTTGAATCCATAACACAGCGAACTGATTTACAACTGAAATAGGAAAGGCAGTGGTACCTACCAAGACGACCCTATAGGGGCCTACCACCTAGTAAAAAGCTCTTCAGTTCTCCATGGTACAGCTAATGAAAAGCGTTGAGCATAGCAATGTCACATCACAACTACAGGATCTCCACATGGCCAAAATTGTAAATAACGTGAAGCTGTAAACTGTCAAATACATCAAGAAGATACTTGGCTGAAAAACCCTGAAGGGGACTGGGTTGCCATCACGCTAGAACTGTAACGCCCCATCGGCCGCCCGTTCTGAGTGCTACGTGCCCTGCCGACTGCCACTTCAACTTGGTTTTCTCATAGATTTCGTCATTTCTGGCTCTATCTTGTAGGGAAACACCTAACATAGTTAGCTCATGCGGTGACTGTGAACTTGTACAGAATTCTTTCAGGAAGTAACCACGTTTCACAGCAGTATGTCAGAGACTTTCGACTCGAGACATTGGGGAATTTCGGACTAGGAGATCTTTCGCAATTTCTCTAACGGTGCCTCTCGCACTAAGTTGGACTTATTGTTCATCATGATCTTCATAATCAGCAGCCTAAAAATGTTCCACAGGCTTTCCTACTAGGAAGAAACACATGAGTAGTTTGTGCCATAACACCACCACGCTGACCCATTGCAGGTTAGTAGGTTGCGGTTGCAGTAACAACCGGGGACCAAAAGCTAAACGTACCTTCCGAAGCACGGAGGATCTCAAGATTAGAAATTTTGGTTGACCCATCCCGGGATTGACCCGTGCGAAAGTTATTCTGTTTTCTTAATCAAAACCGCTCACCCCGCGTAGTGATTCACTGCGTCACCGAGCGCCTGTTATCCATCATCATCATCACCAGCCTTTATACGTCCCACTGTTGGGTACAAGCCATCCTACATGGAAGAAACGCATGAGGAGTTTGCCCACAATATTAATGAAATAGTTCATGTAAATAGAAGCAGACCAGCTAGCGTACTACGAGGTGGCTTTGGCAGATAATGGAGAGTTGGGTAATTCCGAACGCAGGACAATTTCAAACGAGGCTGTTCACATCAAGATAGAAAAGGATATTTGATAATATTTTTCGGCTGGGTGTAAAAGAGAACATGTGCCTATATATGACATATAAATGACACCAAATACTGAGTTTGAGCTCTTTATCTTTTCTATCAAGATATAGGCTTCTTTCGGCGATACCTACACGGGGACAGTTGGCGTACCACAAAACCCGGTATTACAGAACTGTATAGGGAATTATGTTGAGTCACTAGTGATTCATCTAAAAGAAAGCGGAAACTGCTCATATTACAAAGTGAGGTAGGGCTTAGCGGTAATATTGTTAAAAATATGACCACTCCCGTGGAAAAAATCTACCTTTTTCTTTCGTGAAAAAGAACATTAAATTTGGTTTGTATTTTAAATTGGTTTCTAATGTTAATAGGGTTCAAAGTGCAACCGTAACGTTATACAGAAAACGTTCTGCTGCCGGCGTACTTCGAGTTTTACATCATGTGACATCATCATCACCAGCCTATATACGTCCCACTGCTGGGCACAGGCCTTCCTACATGGGAGAAACACATGAGGAATTTAGGCCATAACACCACCACGCTGGCCCAATGCGGGTTGGTGGGTTAAAGCGGTTGCAGTAACAACTGGGACCAACGGCTTAACGTGCCTTCCGAAGCACGGAGAAGCTCAAGATAACAAACTTTAATTGACCCATCCCAGGATCGACCATGGCGAACGTTGCTGTGTTTTTCGTATCGAAAACTAAGCGCTCAAACCAATACGCCACCGAGCTCCTCGCATGTGACAATTTCCTATTATTAAAATACACATACAAATATTAGCATATCACCTACTAATAAACAAAATTCGTAAGAACGGTAATGCAGCTTAAGTTCCATTGTGAGTCTGATAATTTCGCTAGGTATTTTACATACAACCTGTGCTGTCACAGCTACCTGAAAGCGTTTTTCCAACAGGTTGGGCAAGAAACTCAGCTAGCTTGGGGTATTTTTATCCCCTTTATATATTTGTAATCGATCGCCTAAAATACGTCATAACACGCAGAGTTTATTACGAGGAAAGGTAGCCAGTGTAATTACTGGGCATAACGGCATTTCATCTTAGGCCTCAGGATGACAACGCACCTGCAATATCAAGTGATTTTACCTTGTTATTGCAGGTGTCTATAGGCGGCGGTCACCACTTACCATCAGGTGGGCCGTCAGCTTGTTTGTTATCTAGTTATATAAAAAATAAGAAAAAAAAAAAAAAATTAAGCTAACATTGAATACAGATTCATCATTTGTAAAGTAAATGCATATGCAAAGACTGGTGATGTGAACATTTTTTACGAATATATGTATAATATACGTCCCAGTGCTAGGCACAGGTCTTCCTACATGGGAAAAACACGTGAGGAGTTTGGACTATGAAACCACCACGCTGTAGCAATGCAGGTTGGTGGGCTACAGCGGTTGCAGTAACAACCGGGACCAACGCGGCTTAACGGGCCTTCCGAAGCATAGAGGACCACTACGCCCCACCAAGCTCCCTCAAAAAAATGTTCACGTGGCTCAAAATTCAATTAAAATTGATAATTATTATCAGATCTTCTTGTAAGAGATTTCTCGCTGAAACTTTAGGTATAATTATGACTTTTACTAACTAAACAAAATATCTTTGAATTGAAAGTCAGCCATCTAAGCATCAATGAAATCTTTCATCAGATCTTTGTGTTGAGTTAGCTTTTCCCGCGGTTTCGATCAGATCTGTCATCGTGGAAAGCATTACTTTTTGTCGCTGTACCGTTAATTCTAAGGCTAATAGACGAAACCTTACTTATCTTGATATATCAGATATTCCTATCATGTGATGAGTTCGCTGAAATAATTTAAGAATAACTTTCAAACTATCCTGAACAGATAATTTATTAAGCTGAATCACTAATGTATGTTATCATGAAACAAGGTGTGTTACCCCTTTGAAGCCCGATAAACCAGACACAATTAAATTTTAATTGTTATGGCAACTTAAGTTGCCGTCCGGGCATTGAAGGATATAAGGTGTACGCAATATAAAATTTAATAAATTAGGTAATAGCTCCTAGTAGGTACGGTAGAATTTTTATTTTCATCGTTTACTCTCGTTGGAGTAAGCTTAGTATGTACAGTCGACAACACATGAAGCGTAACAGTTTGACCTTGAGACCGCCATTACTGCGTTCGTAATAGAGGCGGCTTTCATAGTGCAACTGTTACCCTTGATGTCTTGTCGTCTGTACCTACATCAAAATTGAATTTACTCATCTAAAATCTCTTAAGGCTTTCTTCCCACGACATTTTTCTAACGCAAATATAACGAATTATTATGCTTTATATTAGAGAAAAAAATTTGAAAATAAAAATTAATTGGAGCTCGCTGTAGCTACCGATATAAAATAATATGATCTTTTATACCTAAGATAAATATAAATAAATAAATAATACCCTATTAATACGTTAAAAATCACTGAAATTCTGCGCATAGTGTAATTGCCATTTCGTAACCAAAATAAGAAAATCGATTACCACTGAAAAGAGCACCGGATGTTACTTCATTGACTACAAATTTATGAACAGGAAGATGAGGGAAAAGGTGAATTGTGTATACAATATTGGATTTTATGGTCAATTACATAACACTGTATAAATAAGCCTAAACAGTTGCTTATACAGGACATCCTCTTCCGTTCATGTGGTGAACTAAAATTGAATGACAGAAATTTTTGTCATTTTTAAAATCTTATATAATAGTTGAAATTCATTTCGGCTATGTCTGGTTCGATATTTAAAATAAAACTGACGAATAATGAGTAGCTCATGTTTTGTATTTTACATTCTAATAAATGTTTGAAAGATACTTCCAAAATTATCTATACTATGTACTGCAACGAGGAACGAGCAGCCAACCGGATTGTAAAAGGTCAGTCCAGTCCACTTCCCAGGCCTAAAGTTACTGAAACAATTCTTAATTTTAATTCATTGACTACCCTATCTTGGGGCTAGCTTGAAAAAATAACTCACTTTTTCTTATCCGGGGCTTTAAAAGCTAGCTAATAATTGCTGGCTAGTAAGATTTGGGCAACCAGTTTTGTTGGGCGGCTCGATAGGGTACAAAGACAATGACTTAGTAAAGAGAATAGGTCATAGTGGTGTTTAGCACTGGAATCTTGAGCGCTGACAGAGGCAACACCTCCATCTTACAAAAAATCGCAGGTAAATAACACTACTCTGGTAATTCTTGTCTCTGTGTTGTCAACATAGACAACATAGCGCTTCCTCTAGATTTTTACATGGCATCAACGCATGAGTAGTGCCCAAAGTGCTACAATCGTCTACAGGCTACGGTAACCGCTTACTACCAGGCGGAAAGCGGAGGTTTTTTATAAAACTACTAACTGTACACCCGTTTGCCACACTAGTTTTATAAAAAAACGTTGAGAAAATTCGACTTGGGCATAAATAGATAGATCTTATACGGGCCTACAGTCCTATGGAAGGTGTCGGATTTGCTCATTTAGTTACGGTTTGCTTTCTATTATATGTCCGACATTTGATATTAAAGTGTACTTCTATTCTTTTCATAGTTATATTTCCAAAGTCAACACCAAAGAACCTAAATGTAAATGCAGTGCATCATATCGATGAAACTCGTCGCTACATAGCAATAGGACATTTCCATCTATCCATTTATTTTATATCGAAGCCCCCGTTTTTACGATTTAGCAAATATTAAGTCAGCCAAGAGAGTTGCAGTAATAAATGTAACTTTATAATATTTATCGCTGTGATGAGGTCAAATAAAAAAGATGGTGTGGACGGTAAGTGCTTCTTTTATCATTCCAATATAATCCAGAGCTATCAATGATTTGTCTGCAATATCGTTATAATTAAGACGCTTCTCAATTTGGGCAGATCCAAATTCGTAAGCGAATTCCATTCAAAGAAGTCATTGCTTAAAATTTTAACATCTTTAAAAAGAACAAAAGAAAGTTTCAGCCCTCTCTTGAAACATTCTCACATAAAAAATGATCCAACATAGCTTATGACTATTTCCATTGTTTATTCCTGAGCAAAGATCCGGCACGCCCATTACAAATCGTGCGCAGAAGAAAGTTGACATGCCCATTGGGGCTCTTCTCGTGGTATATTGTTATACCATTATATTGCATCATTGCAGACAAGAAATTGATATGTGCGAACCACGGGCTGCATAGAGAGCGGAAGCGCACGCGCAGTGGCGTAATAGGAGATATCGAATGAATTTGATTGGACATGTTGCTAGTTGAAGTAATGGAGCTGTCACGTCTCCTGTTTTCTACTTTTGCTACAATTTACAGTTAGATTACTAATACTTATCACAATAATAAAATTACTGTCCCTAGAAGCAAGAATGATGGTTCACACTAGAAACAAGAAAATGAAAAACTATTTGATTTTATTTCAGATAAATTTAAGAGTAAAAAAAAAGGTTGTGTAGCATTTAGATCTTACACTATTCCATTATCAAGGTAGTTTTTTACAAAACTGTCTAAACTGCCATCTATCAGAAACTCGTTGAACTTTTTTGTTCTGTGCAAATGAACGTTAACGTTTCCGAATGACCAAGGAAAATTTTAAAAACAAACTTAAAAAATTATGTCACTATATACATATAAGCCTCTTCTATTGAATGCTTATTTAGTTAATATTTTATTACTTCTTTATTGATAATAGTGACATCTAACGACAAAACTTGAAAACTTAATAAGAAGGTTAGAGTTCGATCAATGTAGGAAGATCAATGACCCGTGCATAATATGCTATTACATAGTTTTCGCTACTTCCGTTTCGTGCTACTTTTTGCTAGGTATTAAATTTAGGAAGATTACATACACGGAATTGGTTCATAAATTTTGTTTACATTTCTTACACTTACTTTTGTTTGGGTGTATGGTTTGTGATACTTTAGAAGAACTTGGGATATTTGTCATTTTGGAGACCTTAGCATTTTTAAATTATATGTTTTGAATGAGCCTATAAATAACATAGAAAAATTTTAGTCCTTAGAATTAAAACGTAGAAGTTATTTTCACTGTTAATTGTTAAGTATTTTATTTATTTATTCACAAGAACTTACGTTTTATTTAACAGGATATCACTGTTTGCAAGAAATTAGCCACCACGCTTATGAAACTAAATAAGTACCTACGTGCAGGATATACTTATAACTAAATCTTTGTGAATTCGTACAGAAAACACCCCAGCAGTTAGGTAATTATGACTGTGCAACTATAAAATGCGTTAAATAATAAAACAAACGTTTTAATTCAGTTCTTTATTTGTACGATTATTTTTGTTATAAGTTTAAATTACATAAATTAAGTAATATAATCATGTGATAAATAAATATGTAAAAAATTATAACTCATATAAACATACGTAGATACTCAAAAATATGAACTCATAATAATATTTATATAATTTGTTATTTCATAAAATAGATACGCAAACAAAATGATCCTAATAAACATATTATTATATCTAAAAATTATATTTACATTGTACTTATCATAAACAATCATAAATATCACAAAAATATGTCAGTAAGAAAGAAATATTTTATTGTATACTAAATAATTTGAAAAAATGAAGATCAGATAAATAAATAGGACAAATACTTAGAATAAAAGGACTAGATAGTATTAAATATAATGACGAAATAAATCGATCACATATAATGAGCAAATTATAAGTTTTTTAAACAAAATACACAAATACGGATACCGTACAAAGTGCAAAATATACTAATATAGTATAAGATCATGGAAGAATCATACAAACTCAGAACAACAGTTTTTGATAACAACAACAAGGTAATCTCGTAACCATCCCTCACAAAGAGATGTCGCTCAATAATTATATCATAAATTAAATATTCAATAAATAAACTTAAGTCTATTAATAAATAAACACGGTGTACACGTGCTTTTAACAAAAAGATTCGCCATTGTGACTAATTTATACATTATTTATAACGAAGGGCCTAAAACGCACCCTTGATGGACACCAAAGATTGAGATTAATAATAGCTTTAGTCAGACTTCATGTGAGCAGCATATGCTAGGTTTTGAGCATCATCAATTGATCTTCCCCAGCCGTGACCACTGCTGGCAAAGTGTTCTTCGTGATGAGGGTGAGCCACAACTTCGTAGCTGGTTTCATGATGTTTGCTGGCCAGAAGTTTCTTCAGAGCGATGATTCCGGCAACCAGAAGGGAGACCTTGGCAAGGAGCAGAGCCTTAGCCGCGGCAAAAGCAATGATGCCCAAGAAGAGAGGGATGAGAGCAGTGATCTTCAGCTTCGCAAGGGCCAGAAGAGGGAGGAGCTGCTTAATCTTCTTCTTCTTACCACGAGCTGAAAATTATAACCAAAATCATTTTCCACGTCTACAAACAATCAATAGTTAACATTATAATATTACTCCGCAGTGGTTCTTAAATGCGCAAACAGTTACTATGAAAACCAGAAATATCGAAAGTGCGACAAGCATCTGAACTATAAACAGCTATCTTCATATCATTGGATGTACTCTCTGAAGCTCGACTAAGATATGCTACTTTCTACCCTAGCCTATCCAACCGGGACATAACAGTCCACTGCAATCAATAGACAAATGAGAAGACTGATTTATTAAGTAGTAAAATTATTCATAATTAGATATTATCAGTTCAGAACAAGTAGCTAAGTGACCTACAAACCTAAAGCGAGAAAATCTCGCGTGCTTTTTAATTGTGTAGTAGTTTTTGTTTGTGCATTTTCTGGTTTCAAACGAGAATTTCCTGTATTATTAGAGACAGTAATTGGTCTACTAACATTGGCCGATTTTAAAACGTTACAATTTCTATCTTTAATTACCCTTAACACTAATAGGGCTCGCGTGGGTGACTATTGTCACCCAGTGTGTAACATTGTTGAATAACTTTTGAAAAATTAAAAGCCAAATTCTTCAGGTTCTGTTACATTATTTTTTATGTAAGGACAAAACTTGCTAATTTACAGTAGAAAGATCATAAATGACTTCTGTAGTTGAGCGAGAGATTAAAACACTCGCACACAATTTAGCAAGTGTAATAGACGTCCGTGATTGTCAGGAGCACCTAATCGTAGTGTGCACTAACTGTGATGAGCTTGCTGTTCAATGGGTGCTAAATTAATGTTAACTTTATATAAAAAAACATAATTTTGCACATTTGATATGTAACAAACAAATAAAAACGGTTTGGTCTCCATAAATCTAAAATGTGTTGATTTTTACAGAAAATTTATCTTTTGTCTTTGATATAAATAAATAAAGAAATTTTTGTCTTATGGTTGAGTAATTAGTGAGAAAAAAAAGTTGATTTGTAATATTTTAACACATTTTATTTATTTCAACCGCTGCTTTCTTTTTTTCTTTAAATATGAGTAGTAAAAGAAAACCTATATCATAATGGGTGACACATTGACCCCTTACGAGTATTCTAGAAACTTTTCAAGGCACGAGCACTCTAGTGTTAACATAGCAATTTTTTATTAGGTACTTTGACTGTAATTGATGAATTTCTTATTAAACTAATCTATTTTACCATTATTAGATTGATTAACATTTGAAATTATTTATTACTTTCTTAAGACTATCTAGTTTTGGTCACGGTAAAGAAAGTTTCATGACGTGATTATCTTAACAATTTTATGTGAAAACAATAATTTGATTTATAAGTGGAAATGAAACCTGAGCTAGTCTCACTCATATCACATCTCCTATCAGAAAGTGTACGTCCGGAATATTAAATCACTTACAACTATGAATCGTGCTTAGAATATGAGTGGGGTATCGTTTTGGATGCCATAATATTATAATGTTAGAAATCTATTTTTGATAAGCTGGATTAAATTCAAAGAGAATGATTAATAGCAAACAGTCAATGAGTAATAGGTTTAACTTCAGAAGTAAGCCAGCCTGGAGCCATTTATTGTTTTCAAATTGTATTAAGTAATAGGCTGACTGGTTGTCGAACAATGAAATAATAACTGTATCACCCACGAAAAAGCCATCGAACTAAGATCGATGGATCCATTTGAAAGGCAATACAACTTTCTTCAAAGAAGATACCAGGGAGTGCCTTGATATGGCTCGATTTCACGATGACTGGCTCAGGTATGGTATAACTGGTTTCGGGAAAGTTCAAGTCGAGACAGAAGGACCTTACAAAACTTGTCTAATGGCCTTAACAGGAATGTTAGTGCCACTTTCTTGACCCACTAAAGTTGCTTGATAATTATGTTTCTGCGTATGTGTACCTACGCTTGTTGAGAATATGAATGGAGTAAAAGTTTTATTGATAATGTAACCTTCATTTGAGAAGGCAGTTTTCACTTTGTGTTTTTATTTTAATTTGGAATCAAAGCACGATTCGGAACCATTGTTCGGTAGTGTCAAATTTACGTTATAATTTTATTAGTCTGATTTGTCTGGTCTTGGATATACCGTTATTTAAACAGGCATCGTTGGTCCATTTATATCACTAACTATCACGTTACTTATTTTAGTCTTGTTACGGTTTTGAATTATGTTATAACATTTGGTTGGTTTAAACAAGTGAGCTAGTGTGTCAAATAGATACTAGAACTAAAATAAACATAAGTTCAAGTATGCGCAGAAGTAGAATAATATTATTACCACCTGCCAACGTGACTATAATTTTAATATCCTTTCTTACTACATGTGATATTGTTAAACAGGCTTTTATTGGTGAATGGTCGATTTGATTCTTGAGCATTATAATGTTTTAGCACCTCATATATAAATTTATTGAAAATACATAAAATTCAGAGCATGAAGGCATGCATTTTGATTTTTTCTTATCTCACTTTTTTTATTGGTGTGAGAATTGTCACACAATATGATGTTACTTTGAAAATACGTAGCGTACTCGGTGTTAAGATGAGGTTAATACCATAATGACGTTGTCAATTATGCCATGATGAAAACTGGCGTCGACTTATCAGATACAGGTAGAGAAGTCCCAACGCAATAAGTCCTCCAATTGCAATCTTCTTATTATTCAATAAATATTGATTAAATGTTTTTCTTTTCGTTTTGATCTCTTTACAAAAATTTTTACTAAGCGACCGGTTCGAATGGTCTTTACCCCTTACTATACAGACTGTATTCGTTCAGGAGTCCCGAGTTCGAATCTCCGTAGGGGCAAATATTTGTGTGATAAGTAAGAATATGAGTCATGGATATTTAAATGTTCATTTAGTATATTCCTAATATATATATTATTCTACATAAACTATCACTATTTCTCCGTTATCTAGTCTCCATAAAACAAGCTCCTAATGATGCTTACTTTAAAGATAATAGGTGTAAGTGCATGATTATTATTAATTACTATTTAACTCCATTAAATTTTTATATTTTAATAATGATATTCGAAGACATTAGACTCACATTATTTTCGAAAATAAGTGCTTACATTTTCAACTTAATGAAGAAATAGTAGTAATTCTGAAACAATTATGTTAGATAAAGTAAGAAAATTGTGGTAATTTGAAATTGCACGTATAACAGTTCCATGTAATGTAGTTGATAAAAGATATGCGCTTTTCTTTCATAATCTTTTTACTCGATCATTAAGATTGACAAACATGCTGCGCTGTTAGCTTCTCTTTGTGTTATATTGCATTATAACATAAATAGTGTTTTAAATAAAAAGGATGATGAGAATTATGTTTCAACATTCGATTTAGAGATAAATAAGTTTTATTTAAATTTTGATAATTTCTAATATTCATGTGAAATATCCGCATGGAATGAATATTTATATAATAAATGTAGAGTAATCAAACAACCTTAAATTCAAATTGAATCGAATAAAAAATGTATCTGCTTCTAGAAAATTAAACTAATCTCACACAGCCGTTTTAGATTAAGCGAACCATATTGTAGCAGTAGGTATATGTAACAATTCAACGTTACGCTAAATTATAGTGTGATTGAAAAAAGTAAAAGTCTGTTGTATCAAATAAAAAGTGGTTTAAATTACCAGGCTCATGTAATGGTCAAGTAATCTCTTAAGCCACAAAGTATGACTCATTTGTTTGTATATCAAACTAGGCAATTTGGTTAGTGGTCAAATGGTCAATAGCTTTTATATGCGGTTGTTGTCCAACTTCGCCTTTGTATTCGTCTTATTTGTTCGCTCCTAATTTGATTTCTTGATCTTCTTAAGTAATTGATTCATAACTTATGTGCTTACTTATATTTGCATTAATATAATTATTTAATTATAAAATAAATCATTATTAGTACTGTCATTTTGAATTAGATTGACTGTGAAGACTGTGCTTCACATTTTTGTATATATTTTCTATTGTGAAATTAATGTTTCTGAGACATATAACAAAAATAAACAGCCTTAAAGCTGTATAACTAAAGTGTCAGAGCTTTTTTATTAAGAAAAATCTACATCCACATCTCAAGTACAATTATGCAGCGGCTGTAATTAATAATTAATACGTAATTATATTATCTGTCTTATTTTATTTATTTTTATCTTATTTATTTTAACTTTTATTGCATAAGATATAATTTAGCAAACTTAAATCCATTAGGCGAAAATCCAAAAGATCGAGTCCGGAATGCTTAACTGTTAGTGCAAAAATTAATCTTTAAATAATCAAAATGATACATAATAATATATAACCATTATATTGTGCTTAAGAAAATTGTAATTGAATCATATTTATAATTATGTCATTTGTGATTGAATACTTAATTTTCAACTCGGAGAGCATTTGGAAATTATTTTAAGCAATTATGTTTAGAATCGAACTTACTAGTACGAAATTTCGGTCTGATAATATTGGTAATATTTTAATTAATTTCTATTATTGTATTATTACTTAAGTGATTTTATAGTTCCAAAGTTTGAACTCTTGCATAATAAAAATGAAAAATAATATGGAACTATTTACCTTCATCAAGGGACCTCTTCATACCCTCAACAGCGGAGGAAGGCAGTTTGAACTGGATGACATGGTTCTCCAGGAAGTCGGCCGCGGTATCTACCAGTCTTGATTCAACTTGGGCTTCTCGGGCTTTGGGCTCCTCTGAAAGAGGTTCAAATGACCTCGCAGATCTTGGAGACCCATTACCAAGAAGGGTAACACCATCAGCCAGGTTCATCTCCCTCGCTGAGGACAAACTTTCCGCGTACTTCAACGCTTTCTCCTGCAACCAAAACATGACGTTTAGCTTAAGCACTAGTTATCACAATGCACAAACACTTCACATCACTTTGCCTAACCTTCAGACACAAGGACACATCTCCGTCAAGACAGTCTTTAACGACGCCTAATACAGGACCTAATAATCCCGGATCATTTCCCTCCTTTTCCACCGCAGGCATCGCCCGCGCTGACGCGACTAAAAGTAGGGCAACCACGTAACGCTTCATATCGTCAGTCTTACTACCCCTATCGAAAGCTTAGCACAAAATGTAGCGCTGCTGTATAAGTCAGGCTGTTATAAGTCTCGCACCCCACTCCCGCGCAGCGGTCAAGAAAATCAAGCCCGAAAACGAACAAATTAAACTGGTGCCGACGAAATTATTCTGTGTTAATACGAGCAGTTGCGTGTACGCACGTTTTTGGGGTTCATTCACACGTATGAATTTTGGCATGTGTGTGTGCCTTCACATGTGTGTGTGGCGACACGGATCAATGGTCGCGCGCCACTTGCTGCGCATACTCTAATGAAAACGCATCTAGATGTATCTCTACAGGTGTGTTGCATAACTGCGTGTCTATTTGAATTTTAATTTATTCGAAATTAGAATTTCCGAATCGGTTACATATTTTTATCGTTCTGTTATGGAAAGTTTTAATTTGCACGCAAATATTCACGGAAGTTAGTGAAATGAGTGTGTTATGTCATTTTTACGGCTTCCTTTGGCCAAATTTACAAATTGATACAGAATTGATAATAATTTTGACTTTTAGTATGGACTAGTGATCGCCTTCGGCTCTACCTGCGTGGATGTTAGATAACCCCTCCTGCTACAAAAGAGCCTCTGTCCTTTCTCGGGAATATCTTCATGCCAGATTTCATCTTATCTAACAGACAGCTATCTGTCTACAAAGTTACTATCGCATTTATGATATTAATACGGATTATGATTTTTATATATCGTAACAAATATGCAAAAACAAAATAAGTTACTCGTCCATCAATGATATCATGTCGGTTTTCATACATATCACATTAATTGAATAGTTATTAGCAGATATAACTTTACTAAATCGACATGAATTTTATATTTTGAAACCAACAATAATAAAATAAATATTTCTAATCTCCATGATTCATGAACAAATTCTCGTACTCGTCATATAAACATAATATCTGTCCCTACCGGGAATCGAACCCGGGACCCCTGACCGAGTAGTCTGTATATTTAGAGATACACACTACTCGACCAGCCACAAGTACTCTTATACTTAGAAGAAAATGCTTTAAGGAATAATTTTCCATCAACATTAGAAATCAACTAATTAAATACCCCACACAAACCAAGATCTTTATCGTAAATTAATTAGAATACAAGCTTGATGTGAAGAAAGATACAGCCTAATACATGTCTTTGACGAGACAAAAAGAGATAGGTAATATTAACCTCTTGCAAGATACCTTTCTCATAGAAAGGAAAACAATGATTGTGTACGTAAACATTTAGATTTTCACGAGAAATTGAGAATGACTTTAATAGTACAAACGACAACGCATCAAATGTAGCAATTGCACTACGAAAGCCGCCTCTATTACGAACGTCGTAGGGGCGGTGTCATGGTCAAACAGTTATAAGTAATAAGAAAAAAAAAACAACTCCTTTCACAATCCTGGTGACTGCTCTTCTAGACTACCTGTATTTGCGTTAGAAGCTAACGTAGACCCTCTCATTGTAAAAATATTCTATTCACCGCCGCAGGACATAAAACTTTTCTAGTTTAGATATTTATAATGTAAAAAAAATAAGAATATTCATCGCCTTTTTTATTTCTGGTCCATTGCAGAGAACTATAACCCGAGAGTATCTAAGCTAGAAAAAAAATTACACACTATGCTACTAGGTGGTAGGCTAGTTAAATATAAAAAAATGATGCCCTGGGCCAGAGTGTAAACCCGGAATCTTTCACAATCAAGTTGAAAAGTCTTGCGGAAACCACAGCTGTTCATCGCGATCCGGGCCGTGGAGGGGGTCAACGGCCACCCCCGCGAAGGGCAGGGGAGTCAACGGGGAGTTTCAGTGGGTATTCCCAATATAGTTGCGATCAGGCACTGGGTACACATACGCACGGTCTTCGCTTAGCCAGCGGCGAGTAGGTCCATTAGCGGATTCCTCCCCGGAAAAGGCAAGTAGGTAGCTAGGTACTTAAATTTTCGGTTTTTTTAAAGGCGTTTCCCCCGGCTTAAAACCATACTTTTTTAAAGTCAGCCGCTAAATAGAATTCTTTAAAGAATCAAGAGCAGCTAGGTGGCGTATATAGTGGTTTGAGCGCTCCAGTTTCGATTACGAATAGAAAACAATACTCGGCATGGTCGATCCCATGATGGGTCGATCAAAATTTGTAATCTCGAGCTCCTTCTTGCTTCGGAAAGCATGTTAAGCCATCCCTGTTGTTACTGCAACCACTTTAACCCACCAACTCGCATTGTAGGTAGGCCTGTGCTCAGCATCGGAAAGTATATAGGCTTGTGATGATGGATCACTAGGTATAGCAGGTGCGTTGTTATCCCGAGGCCGATAACAACGCACCTGCTAATAAAGATCAAGTGTCTTCTATACCCAGTGATTACACTGGCTACATTTTCCCTTAACCCGAAACACGGCGAACTGTTTTACGGCCGGAATTGGAAAGGCGGTTGTACCTACTCAGACGATCCTAAATATGGGCCTACCACCAATCCTATTTAGCTGCGATCTTCTGTATTTCCATAGACGTTAGACGTCCCCATGTAGGTATAAGTCTATTACAGGAATGTCTAATGGCGTTACATTTTCTAGCTTTCGTCAAGCCTCTCATGATACCTACATTAGAGCAAATATTAGAACATGCATAAATTTCTATTATTTAAATCAAACTAAATAGCTTAGTTTGAGTCATTGTATTGATATTTTAACAGGTGTATTATTATAAGACAAATAAATGTTGTTTCTAAAGAAAACAGTTGACAGCCTGCTTAGACGAATTGTACAAGAGACAGCATGAAAACTTAACTATTGCTCACTACAAACCACTTTTGTTACGACTTGATAAAGCTGATTTAAAGTACAAGACGTGTTTAGCTAGTGAGATGGTGACTGTAGGTATTAAATTCAATCCTTATTGATTACCGATTGACATTTGTGATAATAAATGTGTCATATCATTGACGTGTTGGTTAATATCAACAAAAACATTATTAAGGAAAATATTTCATTAAAAGAGACCATTGTCATAAAACATTTTATTGACGTGTCTGTATATGTATCTGTGTGTCTATCTGTGGCATCGTAGCTCCCAAACAAATAAAAGCAATTTTGATTTGTTTCCTTTTGTTTGAAAGCTGACGTGATGGTTCTTAGGTATAATTTATGAAGATCAGTTCAGGCGTTTGATGACTATCCGCTTATTTTCTACCCGATAAAAAGGTTTTACTAACTTTCACGGATCCGATTGATATGAAATTTATTGTACTGTCACTTTGGTGACATTCCATGAAATACTAACGTGTGCTGAGCTGATCCTATACCATCAAAAAATTGCGGAATAATTAATTCTTCAGAAACTTACAGCAGATATAGCGTGTTTGGGCTCTTAAGAATATACTCAATGAGATGGTGTTAGTTATATGATTATTGAGGCCGGGGGTGACTTAAAATTCTTAATCTGAATGTGAATTCTTTCCCGAAAAAAAGGCCATGCCACCACGCTGTCCGAATTCGGGTTCGTGAGTGAAGAAGGTGTAAAAAAGTGTAAAAAGCTGGAAATTTTAGATTGACAACGATGGTAAAAATGCTTAGTTTCAGTAATAAAAAGGATAGCACTCGTGATAAAAAATATAAAGTCAGCTTCCTCTAGTTTTGTATCAGAAACCTTCTTAGCTTATCTTATAGGGCCATGACTAAGTCACAGTGCACTTCGACCCATTAGGATATTTTGTGCCGCCCCTGCGTTTACTCTTCCTGTGTCCAGAATTTAGTTGCCATTAGCCTTACTTTATCTTTAGGCAGAAAGAGCCTGTAGTCTTCTAGTTTTGGATATGCCACTTCCAGAAGGCTTATTTTGGTTCTAGCCAGGGCATCACAATGACACATGAGGTGCGTCATTGATTCTTGACATTCGACGACCGCCTGGCCGAGTGGTCTGTACCCCAGGCTACTCGGTCAAGAGGTCCCGGGTTCGAATCCCGGTAGGAACAAATGCTTGTATGATGAGTACGAACATTTGTTTACGAGTCATGGATGTTTATATGTTTATTTAGTATATTTCTAATATTTATATACATATTATTATCATTATTTCTCCGTTATCTAGTATCCATAACACAAGCTCTTAATGATGCTTACTTTGGGCTAGATAATAGGTGTGAGTGTATAAATATTATTATTATTGTTATTATTATTATAAAGGGAAAGCAGGGTATTCCTAGATAATATTTGGTTTTGGATGTTAGATACCGCTTACTGTCAGATGGATCACCTGCTTCTTTCACATTCTTAGAAAAAACAACAATATCGTTGACAACCAAACAAAACACATTAAGGTTAATAATGAACTGCAGTCTGTATCAAAATTAGTCTACTATTTAAAAATACGTGCTTTAATGCCGGAACTATAAAAAAACGGTCAGAACCAAACAATGCATGTCATTCGAACTAGACTAAACAGCGTTTAAGTACTTTCTTTAAAAAAATGGTATTCGTTACACAACTTTGGTTTTTTTGCTGGCCAACATTCTTTTGTTATTCATGTTCCTTTTTCGAATACCGCGCCGTCTATTTTCTTTTTTTTTCATTACGTAACTCCTTTCTAGGTCATTGTCAGAGATGATGATACAGCTTACGAGTAATTGTACTTTTTTCTTTTTTACTAGTTACATTGTGATTGCGTTTCGGTTTCCAACTTTTTTTTGTTTTAACTGGGCTCAAATTTGTGTGTCTATTATTGTTTAGTATGGATAGCATGTGTAGATTGTGTTTGATCATTATGATTTTGTATTTAAAAGCAAGAGAAAAGAAAAATGAAAATGAGTATAATGAGCGGATAGCATTTAGCACTATTTAAGCTTTCTTGGTAGTGATTTACTATGATTAACTAAGATGAAAACATCGTTCGAAGTATTGTGATTATGTTTATTAGTCGAGTTGACGGCTTTTTCATATTATATAAGTTATGGTTAACTGTCTGGTGTATTATTACCAACTATGTGAGAGCTTACTGTGGTCACTTTCAGTTTTCCAATACAATTACTGATATACTAGCCTTTTACTCTAGCGAAAGCGATAATAAATATATGGATGATCATGGCTAACATCTCAAGTAAATGCATTAGCTCTGTTATTATGGTGACTTGATCTCTTTAACCGACTTCAAAATCGAAGAGGTTCCCAATTCGGCCGGTATGTTTTTTTTTCTTTGTATGTACACCATACGCTCGTCTACGTATGCAATATTGGCGGATTTTTGCTTTCCTGTGATATTTTAGTGAAACGACACGATATTAGGAAACAATATAAGTTGACGGTCACCCATCTAGCTTCGACCTTAGAAAGTTATCACTAAAAATTGGGGAAAAGAAAATTTAACCAAAAATTTAAACCGACTTCAAAAAACTGAAAAGTTTAAAATAATTAAATTTAAGTAGGTACTCATCCCCTAGAAACATATTTTTTGGAGTTGGTGCTAAGTTGTTTCCAAAAACAACATAAATTGAGTACCTACTTAAATTTAATTATTGGAAACTTTTTAGTTTTTTGAAGTCGGTTTTAATTTTTGTCCAATTGACTAATGGAAAGGTAGCCAGTGTAATTACTGGGCATGGACGGCATTTCATCTTAGGCCTCAGGATGACAACGCACCTGCAATATCAAGTGCTTTTCCTTGTTATTGCAGGTGTCTATAGGCGGCGGTAACTGCTTACCACCAGGTGGGCCGTCAGCTTGTTTGTCATCTAGTTGTATAAAAAAAAATAAAAAAAAATCTGCTCTCTTAGAAAATAGAAAATAATTATGAGCTTTTACTGTGTGTAAACCTAATAGTAATTTTAGTTCCTGCTGATAATAATTGTGGGGAGTGTCCAGAAGAACTACTTGTGAATATTTATGTAGAAAATTAAATGCTTCCCTCTTCTTTGACGTTGACCTTGAGATATAACGCGATTGGTCTATCCAGGTCTCCTGTTGTGTGAAATGTGGAGGGTGTCGCTACTTTCAAGCAGCGAGGACGTTATTCCTATATTTCAGATTTTGAGGGGATGGTCAGGGTATGAAATTGAACATAAATGTAGAGCTTGGAATTTGTTATATAACTAGATGACAAAGAAGCTGACGGCCCACCTGGAGGTAAGCGGTTACCGCCGCCTACAGACACCTGCAATAACAAGGAAAACCACTTGATATTGCAGGTGCGTCGTCATCATGAGGACGAAATATATTTTGACATATAAATGTTATTAGTTAACCCAATATCGTCGACCCCCTCTTAATTTCTCTCAAAGCACAAGAGTGAGCCCAGCGAGCTCTGTGACCCCTTAAAAAAATAAAAGAATAACGTTATCACTTATCGTATAGAAGACGAGTTTCTTTGCTCCTGGCATGACGCTTTCTTAATAACTATCTCTTTTACTCAAGTCAAACTATCGACTTGTTTGAGAGAGATAGGGTATATTGGTATTTACCACTCAAATCTTAAGCACCTGACTGGTTTAGCACCACCACATTGCAGAAGATCACAGCTGAATAACACAGTGGGTCGATTCTGCTATTTATTTTCCTAAACAGATCGGTAGCGATTCGGTATCTTCATTCTTTACGAATGCAGTTGTAATACGAAAGGTTTCCCACTAAATTGCAATAAAAGCCGGAATGCTAACAAAACGCTCTCGGTTGGTTTAACTTCGGCTGATCGTTAAGCAATGTTGCAAAAACAAATATAGTTTACCTTAGTTAGTTGACATTTGGTAACCTTTACAGTATTGATGCTTTTCTTCTGCCATAAATGTCAATTTTTGATGACAATTTTGACATGACAATGACAATTTTGCAGACTATCTACTCAATGATCGAACCGAACGGTTTGCGTAACGTATTTGTTAGTAGAATACCAAAATTAAGGGTTTAGGCTACATTTCGACTGCGGTGAGTTAGCGGAATACAAAATTGTAGTAACTAAAGCTTTCCGTACAAAGTACTTTTTTATTACTCTTGCTCCACGATATAGATCTACGATATGGCAAACTTACCCAGCAGGTGCTTATTTAATCCAGATTTTAAGGAACTCAGGTTGTAATCAGTAGGGAACATCGAGGCCGACAGTGCGTTCCACTCTCTGGGCTTGCGCATCACAAAAGATGACGAAAAGCGCTTAATTTTTCAACCAGGATATTTGGTATTTCAACCAGGTGCGGGTGGTAGCCCGCCGAATGCTTGCTAATCCTCTGGTGAATACAGTAGAAATGGGTTGATCGGCAAAGGCGCTATCAATATAACGCTTTCCCTATGGAGTAAGCAGCGCGGGAAAAAAGCCCAAGTTGCTAAGGGCACCAACAGGATACGGTAACCGCGCACCATCAGGCAAGCCATCACTGCCTCCCATAGCGTATAAAAATACTTGTCTTGTGTGTAGAAATAGAAAGCAAATAAGCGAACGATATTCGAAGTTCATCGACTTGAACTCACGTTACATTTAGAGTCGTAAGATGATAGTGACATTTGCTGGCATTGAGCCAGTAATAATGGAATTGCTATGCGCTAACTATAGCTTCTTTTTATGGTCACTTATAACCGCAAGTAAGTTTTGGTTATAAGTGGTCATAAAAATTACCTTGAAACTACCAATCACCAATACACCACCGAGCTTCTAAATCAAACCACACCACACCAATCACACCAAAACTATTTAGTATACAAGACGATCCTGGTGTTTAACGTTGAGTAAGTCAAGTTCAATTTTAATCGGCATTTTATTATTTATTATAATTTGACCAGATGGCGGCAACTTAAAATTAAAGACGTTAAAATTCATACACAATTATAATTACCTACCTACTCGGCTAGAAAGTAGAGCCAATTTTTTAATTTACGTCACTGTAAGGATGTAACTCTCTGTAACTCTTCTCGCTTCAGACTAAATAATAACCATGAACCAATCTCAGCAACAGTCACGTAAAAAGCTGTTGGATTTGGGTAGTTGTCCTCCAGCCGTTTTTTGGATGCCGGCGTTAAATCACCGGTCTAGGCATTCAGTTGAGTTGCTAATTTTAACAAATGGCTGCGACATACACATTATGTTTTAAGTTCACAACCGATAATATAATTCCATGGGATGTTTGTTTATTTTTCTATATCCAACCTTTTTCTAATACTTATCACTACTACTACTACTTATCGTTATTTACTTTCTTATTCCTCCTACCCTCTTTCTATTTAGGAGCTCACGTTCCGGTCTAAATTGTAAGAATGTGTTTTTTTTTGACGCTTTAAAAGTGCTTCTTTGTGGCCTATTTAAATAAAGTATTTTTTCTTTCTCTTTCTATCTCTTTCTTCCTTAAGAAAGTCACCAATTTACTGTCTCCTCCTCAACATTACTCACCAAGAAATTAAGTAACTATTTACTGTTTCGTACATCCAAGTCTTGGATTTATTTATCAGTTCCATCAAAATTTCTCTCTTTGTATAATACGGACTTTTCTTTCCGCTTGTCGTCAAAACATTAAATAATAATAATAATAATATTCATACACTCACACCTATTATCTAGCCCAAAGTAAGCATCATTAAGAGCTTGTATTATGGATACTAGATAACGGATAAATATTGATAATAATATGTATATAAATATTAGAAATATACTAAATAAACATATAAACATCCATGACTCGTAAACAAATGCTCGTACTCATCATACAAACATTTACTCCGACCGGGATTCGAACCCGGGACCTATTGGCCGAGTAGCCTGCATAGCAAGGGGTACCCCTTGGGGTAAGGGGTACCGCTCGACCAGCCGGTCGTCATTAATAGAACCATTAGAAAAGTAGTTGTATTTTAGTTTTTGGGCCTTTGTTTTGTAGAACCTTCAAATATTATACCAAGATACCCATGCAGTACGAAAAATAATATTATGCCTAAAACATAACATAGCGCTTAAAACCGTAACATGCACACATTTTGTATTCATTGACATAATTCCTTCTTGTACGCTGAAAAATTTGGCATAATATTGTCAACTTGCATTATGCATGAGCCACCGAGCAGACGCACCATTGTACCGAATACCAATATCGTACCTACTTTTAAAGAAGTATTGAGTAACATCTATAACCTACTTCTAAGTGGGAAAGTTGTACATATGCCTGTTGATGAATAACTATTTTGATTTAAATAGAGATAGAAATATAGGTTACCAATACACTCTTTATTTTCCTTTGGTTTTCTTAATTACTCTAATAATTTAATTAATCTTCAGATTCAGGTAGCCATATTGATTTGTTAAAAAGCGAAAGTTTTTTCTTCGAGTCATCGCGTAATTTTTGTGAATAGGTAAAGCAGGAGGTATTTGTTTTAATACAAAGCATGACAAATGACTCACCTGGTGTGAAGTGGGAAGGAGAGACCATCCCTCTTTTAAATTATTATATGCTAGTAATGAAAACTAAGTTTAAGGAGTACGACAAAGAAACTAGTTACTACTTTTATTTGCGCGTGATGTTGTAGTGGAGACAGTAGAATAATGTGAATAATATCTATTATTGAAATATTTAGTACTTTATTTTAAAATATTATTTCATTTTAAAAGACCTCAGGTTTGGATTCGATAACTAAAACAAACCACCTTTCAATGATAGGCCAATCAAAATTTGTGATCTCAGACTCCTCCGTGTTTTGGAAGCCACGTTAAGTAAGGCATTGCTTGGGCAACTCCTCATCTGCTTATCCCGTGTAGGCAGGCATATGCTCATCAATGGGACGTATTTAAGCTGATGATGATAATTTTATTTGAATAATATTGTGATAATGAAAAAGCAAAAAGTAATACTTGCAATTACTATGATAAATTTGAATGACTATTGTGGAGCTAAACATTATAATGATTTTATCATTATAATAACTAAAAATATAATTAATAAAAAGGATTTCAAATAAAGACGGGTTCGCGTAACCAACAGTTTATTGATAACATTAAGTTATAAATTAAGTTTTAAAATTTGACTTGCATTGCGTAGGTATAAAATTAAATAGGAAATTATGTATGTATTAAATTATTATGAATATTTACATTACTTTCAATGAGCACCATAATTCAACTATAAAATATTATTATTGTATTGAAATTTAAGAAAAATAAATATGAGATCAGTCTTTCGAGAAGTTTGGTATTAATTTATATTTATATACAATTATGTGTTAATATAATATAACTTTATAAAATACATTTACACGTATATAATATTCAGTATTTATAAACGCAATAATTATTTACATATGTACAATAATATACTTTGATTTGAAATACATACATATATAACTATACATTTTGTAATTATTTGGTAGATATATTTTATATTAGATATATATATTTATAAATATTTTTAGAGCAAAAAATAAATATAATCATTTTTTGTCAATAAACGTAATAAGTTGGAAGATATACGATAAATATAATATATAATTTTAAAAATTGAAATAAATAATAATTATTATCATTTGTACATATAATACGTTTGTATGGAATATATTATAAATTCGTAATGAAGTAATAATATAAATAAATAAATAAATAAATACATTTCTATAAATTTACGACAACGTACAACACATTTCTACTCATAAATAAATAAATTAAAGCAAACTCCAAAGGCTCATTTAATTGTACATAAATAATTATATAATTATTAAATACACTTAAATACTATACGCTTTTCTGTTGGTTTATCTATTAAATAAATAAGAGGAGGTTGATGTTGAATAATTTACAATGCAAATTTTTATCGTGAAGAGTATTGAGGTACTGTAATATTTGAATGCTTTTCTAAATCATTCGATAAACTATCGCTCCTACTGACAAACTGTGTTGTATTCACATTGATCGCAATTGTAACCATTTTTACCCTTCAACTTACAATTTCATAATACTGACCAAATAGTTTTCTTAGCATGTCATGACGTAATCTAATATTCCATTCACTAATCTATCAATCGAATAATTATCCGATTAAACGAACAACTATCCGGATTCTCAACGCAATTGTCTGTACTATGAACTGTATTCCTAATATTATTACAGTTTATAGATAAATAATTTAAGTTAGGAAAACATTAATTGTTGTTACTCATTATTGCGTTAATTATAATAAATTGGTGGGTTTTCTGGCTATTGGGCTTTGGCATAGGCGTTGTACGCTAAGTCGTGGGCGTTCTCGAGCGACCTGAAATAAATACATAAATATTAGAAAATACCACAATAAAAAGTTACAAGCACTCACGGCAATGACACGCTAAATATAAATAATAATAATATTCATTTATACACACCTATTATCTAGCCCAAAGTAAGCATCATTAAGAGTTTGTGTCGTGGATACTAGATAACGGAGAAATAATGATAATACTATGTATATAAATCTTAGAAATATACTAAATAAACATATAAACATCGATGACTTGTGAACAAATGCTCGTACCTACTCATCATACAAACATTTGCTCCCACCGGGATTCGAACCCTGGACCCCCGACCAAGTAGCCTGTATAGCAAGGGGCACAGACCATTCGGCCAGCCGGTGGTCATTTAGATAGCAAAAGGTATTTTGTTCAATGTATTAAGTAATTTATAATAGATGAATTGATAGCATTGATTAAATAGATACGGACAAAACCATCGTAAATTACAAGCAATATAATCAACTAACAAACCTCAAAAATAAATCAAGCACAGTGAATGGCTATAAACGAACCCTAAAGCCATTTATTGGCTGCCTTTTTGATTTGGTATCAAATTTCACGAGCACCGTTCGTGAAATTATAAGACAGTACTAAATTAATCTAAATAAATAAAATGATATGCATGAGTTGGTGAATCACTTCGATGGAAAACTGAATTCAAAGAAGAAAGGCACCAAGTTAGAAAGACATCTTGCGACATTAGTTCGCTTCGCGGATGTTGATGATTTGAAAAAGGTAGGACTAAGATCAACTTTCCCGACAAAGCCGTGTTTACCGGATAAGTATTTAAAGCTATTACTTTAATTGGATGTACTTATCGGCCTGGTATGTGGTTAGTTCCATCTAATTTATGCAACGGCGAAAAGAAAATCGGATAATTGTTGGTATAACTTTGTAATGATTTGAACTTGAACTTACATTTGCTGTGAATAAGTATCATGTTTTCAAAACAAAAACTTTGATATAATTTTAAAATGTCTTATAAGAACTCATGATCATCTTCTTATAGCAATTGCAAAAATTAAAGAAAAATCTCAATCTATCTGATCATCTTTGACCTTTATAATTTGTAGGAAAATATAGAAGGATGTGACAGAACATACTATTTGAACGAAGTATACGATATAAAAACCCTTTTTGGTTAATACTGGCTTACATATTATTTATCTTAAGGTGCTGCCACACTGATGTTTAAAAATGTTTACAAACGTTAGTAAACATTTGTTAAGAAACATACGATCACGATGTTAGAAAATGTTTTCATGTTAGATAATGTTAGTAAACATTTCTAAGCTAGTTAACAAAATAAAACATTTGTGATCATTTGTTTGTAAACATACAAATCCAGGCCAAATGTTATGTTGTTAAATAATTTCAAATGTTATAAATGTTTGTGAACATTTTCCACCAGTGTAGGAGCACTTAAAACATTTAACAATTGCTAACAGAATGTTACAAATCCTTACATTTGTTAGTAAATGTATTAGTGTTAGAAAATTTTTGTAAACATTTTTAAGCCGCAGTGTGGCAGCACCTTTACTGTTGTACAAAAGTTTATTATGTCAAAGTGCTATATTAATTTTAACTTTAGAAATGCTTTAAGATCTATTACCTGCTCCAGCCCGAGCCTCCATGGCCAGCCGATGATACTACGACCTCATGAGCCTCGCCACCACCAGTTGGTGACAACAGCTTCTTTAATCCGATGATACCAGCCAACACTAAGGCCAGCTTGGACACGATCAGGGCCTTTCCGGCGAGCAGGGCCAGGGCCCCAAAGGCCAGAGGGACTAGCATACCACCGATCAGGAGTGGGATGGCTAGGAGCGGTGCAAGCTTCTTCCTCCTAGCACGACCTTCCCCTTGCAGTTCCGAACTGGTTGGGAATTTGACCTGAAGTTATAAAAAACACAATAATTTAATTAATTATCACACGTAACTATTTACTGCGCAGGTTTTGAAGAATCTATCTACAAGTCTATGTTATTCTTTCCTATCATCCTGATTAGATGGAGAAATTGCAATCGCATCTAGAAAAAATATAAGTCATAGATGAAACGAAAACTTACCCACTATACAAACTGGCTAAAGATGATTACAATAAATAAACTCTTAATGAAAACTAAAGGATACAGATATAAGATACCTACTATCAATAATTAAGTACCTATCTGGATAAATATCAACCATACTTTACCAAATTTAGGACATGAAGTTGTATTCTTAAATGTGTAATTAGAAATACATGATTGCAAATATGTTGCAGTAGGTCATATACACGCAACGAATACACGGAACTAAGGAAATAGTGGAAAAACTCCTTTTCCTATAACCGTTTTCGTGAGAGTTCTGTCTTCCGTTAACTACCACGTATGGTTATCTAATCGAATAAAAATTACTATATGCCATCAAACAAAATTAACTAGGTACCTCCCATGAGGAGTCTCATGTGTTTCCCCCATGTAGGAAGGCCTGTGCCCAGCAGTGGGACGTATTTAGGCTCGTGAAGTTGATGATGATGATGAAATAGGTACCTTAAATTGTTTATCTACAAGGCGATAACGTTATAAAGGTAATATTTTATTTATATTAGTTTTCGCCATTGCCTAAAACTAAAAAATAACTCAGCTAGATATAAATTATCGCATATTCTTTCATTTGTAATTCAAACAGATAATTTGCTAATTACTCAGAAAGTAAACTTAAAAATGACCCTTCCCATATTATGAAGTAACTTGAGAAAAATTTAAAATAAGTCTCTAAATTTCTAAAATACAAGTAATTTGACAATATTTAAAAAGATTTTTGTAATTCTAAATTGGCTGCAGAATACAAAAGCTCTTTAGATAAAGTTAAACACACGCCAAAGAAAATGTAACGCTAAATGTAACTAGAAGAAGAATAATGAAAACAGCTTAACAAATTATCGACAATACACGTATCGGCTAATTAGAAAAAGAAACTGTTAGTAAATAGGGTGGACTGAGAAAACTGTTTAATAGACTGTGTCTGGTAAAAAAGTGAAGATGAATTAATTACATGCAATTATAGAGATGCAACTAGAAAGCCGTCACGGTGCGTCGCCGTACGGTATGTGGCACTTTTTACAAGTGCATTTTGTGATTATTTTATTTGATATTGCATTTTTTATAACACAGGCATTCAAACGGCTACATTGTTTACTGTTAGTGATACTAGTAGAACTGATTCTCATAATTTATCTTTAAAATACAAATTAATAATGTAAACAAAATGAAAGGTGCAGTCATTAAAGTCGAATATAGATATAGAAATAGCTATAGGATAAACATAGGATTATTAGAAGCCTAGTAAAGATATATCAATTATCGATTGACATTAATGATGCTAAAATCTGGTCTGAGACTTTTACTAAGCCCAATAGACTTGACAAAAGTAAGTGCACAGTAAATAAAGATATACAAAATATGAACAAAAAAAAGATGAACATTATAAATATTTAATAGAAGAAACGTAATCGCCAGTATAATGAGACACGATTATAATTATATTTATATAAAGAAGTATAATTAGACAATTACTACACAATTATATCATATTCATCACATCTAGCCGAAAGTAAAGGTGCTGTGGATACTAATAATAATATTTATATAAATATTAGAAATATACTAAATGAACACAGAAACATCCATTACTCGTGAGAAAATGCTCGTACTCATCAAACATACATTCGAAAATTAAAATTTATCATCACAAGACAAGTGAGGATACTACATAGGTAGTGTCTCTGAAAGAAAGTTACTATCAGACAATGATAACGCTACGGAAAGAACCCTTTCTGAAGCGTAATAATTATTTGCTTTGAAGACAGAATCACATAGGTTTATAATTATACTAAAAGAGCGACAAGTAATAAGCGACTTGCTCAACAATAAGACATTTATGTGATCTAAGGAATTCGTGCGTTGCTCAATAAAGATTTGCATAACAAATTACATTTACGTCATAAGGAACAAGTTTGCCTGCTATAAGCAGACTGTGATCTTTCTTATCGAGGTAACACTCCTCAACCAAGAAGACGATTATTTGACTGTGTTCATTTGTAAGATCTAGAAGATTCTCAGTTCAATGATTAATATATCGATTGTAAATGTGCTGGTTAAAGTCTATGGAGAGGTCTTTGTTCTTCCTAGTAACATTAATTCACGTCTTCTCTTATGTGATATCTATTAATATTTAAGTTTATTCACAAAATCATTCATTAGATTATTTAGTATGATTAAAAAAACAGCCATCGTACTATAAAATTCGTTTCTCTTTTACTTTAGAAAAGTATTTTGACAAACGTGAAAATAACTCTCCTTACATTTGTGAATTGTGACACCAGTTTTTTAGTTATCTGAACTGAAAAACCGTTTTATAATGAAATTTTAACCACCAATTATCAATCAAAATTTTGATTTTGTCTTGACTTGACTTGATCCTTCTATAAAGCCAGTTACAAAGAAAATGTACTCTAGAATCCTTACTAATTATAATTTTTCTCTAATGTTCCACATCCGAAACCTAATACTATTTATTTACTTCAATTTCAAGCTACCAATGATATGAGGCAGTCTAATTACAGGCTAACAAATTGACACTATTATATATGTAGTTATCATCAATGAGTTTATTTATATCATACTTAACTTTAATATCCCATTTGAATGACAAGCGTGTCTATATCACCATTAATCCATTTTATAAACATGATTTGAATTACAATAGTGCCATTGTTGCCTACTATGGTATATATGGGCCATTATAATCTAAATTACATAACCATAACATAACACATTTCTTTCTTACTTTCTTCTAGATGGATTTTTCATTTCAATGAGTGGTTTTATTAATAAAGTCAAATCTACTTCTTGTAAAATAAAAATACATACGTTAATTTTGACTACCTTTCTAATAAGGTTGTTAACGTTATAAAAGGTATTTAATTGTCCACTACTATTTACATTATCATATTTTATATTCAAATACCACACCGTTTTTTTTATACCACTTAAGTGCCAATCAAGCATACGGCCCACCTGATAGTAAGCGGTTACCGTAGCCTATGGACGCTTGAAACACCAGGGGTACTTACGCATTGCCGACCCTGTAAAGCCTTTTACCCCTTTTTTGAAGAACTAGTTATCAATGTTCACAGTCCAATTGTACTTTTCAGTCTCATTTCTCTGTGCTGTATGTACGACTTAACCTCTAATGTCTTCTTCCATGGTTTCATCCTTTTGTGTAAAGACGACAGCACTTCAAGTGCATGTAGTAGTTGCACTTCAAAAGCCGCCTCTATTACGAATCGTGTAAGGGCGGTCTCAAGGTCAAACTGTTATGCTTGATGTGCTAATGACTGTACATTAATCGATAAATAAACCAATAAATAGATAAATTTTGTCTGAAGTGACAGTTTGATTAGGTAAGATAGCATTAATACTATTACGATTTGGCAACAACATATCAGCTAGGGGACTTAGAGCGACTTTGAATTTCGTACAACGTTACTATAATCATCTAACCTTATTTTGTCGAGTCGTATAAACCACTCATAGAAAACTTTATCGTTACGCTTGACGTGGAACTCACACTTGAAGTAGAGATATTGAGTAGTAAGGGGATTCGAACCCATTACTTATGGTGTCGATTCAGAACATATTCATCTTTTTTAGATACTCTTTGCTGTCTTGTTTTAAGTTAACAAGTCTACTAGTTTTGATTAAATTTTCTTTTCTGTTCTAGTTTTGAAAAGGTTTAAGCTTACCTGGATTGTATGAGTCTGCATGAATCCAACGATCTTGTCCAAGATAAGGTTGTCCAGCGAGCTCTCATCAAGACCTCTCGGAATCGCCTCCTCAACTTCCACGTCGTTGACCTTCGCATCCTTATCTTTGGTAATCGTTACTCCACTAAGGAGTGACACCTCTTCACTCTGAGAGAACCTATTGATGGCTTTCGCCAGTTTCCTCTTCAGGCAGCTCGAGATGTCGCCACCACTGCAATCTCTGTACGTTTCGTATGCCACCTTGAGATCGCCTAAAACGGTGTCTTCTGAATTTCTAGCTTCGTCTAATGTGTTTTTGGTGGTGGATGCCGTCCTTGCGCTGGCGGCGACAGCCAGGGTCAATATTAAGAGGTAGTGTGGTACCATCGTGACGCTGTTTCCACGTCGTTGGCAGTGTGGGCACTGTGTTTAAATCTAGAGCACAGTAAGCGTTTATATGCGCTTAGTTTCACGGTACAGTGGACGTTACTGAGAGGGATGCGTCGATGCATTTATGCAGTTCTGTACAGTCCTGAAGATAAGTGGTTAAGATTGTGATTTATGAAATTTGAGTATGGAAATGTTTTTAAACCAAACTTCAATAGTGATCCTTGGGTCGGTATTACATATACTTAAGTAGATAATTTGTACTTCTTTGAAGGTTGCAGATGCACCACTCTCCTTGGTAAAGCAAGAGATTCAATGGGGGCTTAATTATTGAACAGTTAATATTCCCATAGCAGAAGAAATTTCAGTTATCAAAAGACAGCCATGAAAAGTACCAGATATACCGGAATATTTCACTTTATCTTTAGGCTACACCTGTGTCAAGTGTCGCTTTATAGAAGGTCTTTTAGAGCTGTATTCTTAAAGTAACGTTGCCAAAACTCATCGGGGAAGCTCGGGAAACTTCTGTTGATAGAAAAAAGACTTTAATTCTTGCACCCTTCCTTGTTCTTTTTCTTCGTAATATTTACGTATTATTTTACCTTAGATTCCATTGAGATATTAAGTTTTAGCAATCAGGTGGGTACCTAATTTGTTGGTAAGTTGATTTACCTTCTCTTCTAGTTTTATTTTATTTTTTCGCTGGGCAGCACTGCACTGCAAAAAGTTATAATTTTGTAACTACGTTTGTAATTACAAAATTATAACTTTTTGCAGTGCAGTGCTGTAACTTAAAGAGTGACTACACGAGGCTGTTGCCGGAGTCTTTTTGGCAGTTCAACATTCCGAACCGGTGTAAATTCAAACGTGACAGACAGACAGACATTATTACATTGTTAGCTAATGTAAATTCAGACAGATAGACAGACGGACAGTCAGACACTATGAGGTTGTTAAGATAGTATATTTTTTTGTGATAGTCTTAAAAAAATGATTTGTGACGCTTTAAAAGTGCTTCTTTGTGGCCTATTTCAATTAAAAATTCTTTATATTTACATTTTTTTATTTTGGTCACCCGATTGTGCTGTTTTTATGTTTTTAACTTTAAATATAAGAAAATTTACGGTGTATCATATTCTCCCAACACTTTTCATAAAGAGATAATTTAATTTTCGCTTACACTTTTCTGGTGGTTATGCCAATGCCAATGTTGGTATACGAGCCAGCATAGTTGATCCTCTTTTAATATCAAATACTTTTGATACGATGAATCAAATTTTTAATTCATTGAAATAATATTAATTCACAAAGGTATACTTTTCTTAGCAACTGTACTCTGCTTGAATGAGTAAAACCATTTGTCCGATAGCACCTTAAAACTTGTGTCAAACGGTATTCGGTCAAAGGATATCCAAATTTTAACAGGCAATTTTTAGTAATTTAAATATACAAAACTAGAAAAATTTTAATTACTAAGTAATTTTTCAAACATATATAATAATGTCAAAATCAAAAATTAAGAATAGGTAATTTTTAAATAATAAAAAACGGATACATTATTATTTTTGCTTCTCAACAGATCTTATATTGGTTAAACTAGCTTCTTAATATTTAAATAACTAAAAACGTGTAAAGAACAAGAGCTAACTATTAGGTCTTGACATCAAGAACGTAGGTTCGGGATACGTATTATAACACAAAAAACCCAAAAACCAGAAACAATAGGTATTGTATCGTCAAGGAGAAGCCAGCGGGCTAGTAATGGTAAAAAGATAGCCGTTGTTGGAAACAGAGACTCTTTATAGTGTTTTTCTAGTCGGGACTAAAAAGAGAACCACCTTAGTGGAGAATGAGCGACTTTGGGCGAAATACGTCGTGTGATGAGATCTTAATTCTTCTTGAGTGTTAAGTAAGGGTCAAGACACACTGATCTACTTCGGTCGACGATTTGGCCATACAAAACAGCACGATACTATGGTGAGCTGTACGCGCAAACAATCAACCGTATGGAAGACGTACATGCCAGCGCGTACGCTTCCCATACTATAGTGTTGTTTGACCAATCCGTATATCGAGGTCGATCAAAGCAAAAGCTACCAACACAGAATAAAGATGGGGCATTGAGGTATTTACCACTCGAAGTGTGAACCTCGCAGAAGATTGCGATGTTCTGTGAGGTTAAATAACACTTCTGTGAATAAATTATCCAGGGTCTCGTCTTCTATGCTGTCAACATCTCTCCATATGGAGAGAACTATGACGAAAACTCAGAGAGTCTTTGGGATGTATCGCTCCACTTATGGTAAAACATGGGGTCTGACACCAAAGATAATAAAATGCATTTTACATAACCATGGTGCGGCCTCTATTATATAACATATTATCTCAGTATCGTTTGGTGGCCTAGAACAAGGCTGAAAACCTGCAAAGCTGTACTTGGCAAGTTGCAAAGAACAGCATGTCTAGCGATCACCGGAGCGCTTACAACCACCCCAACGGTAGCGATGAAGGTATTCCTAGACCTTCCTCCGCTGCACATAGTTATTGATACGGAAGTCTCTACATAGGCATTAGATAGCAGGTCTATGGGACAGCACCAAATCTCTCTTAACACACAAAATGGGCAGGAGTATATCTGTCCTAGATGGGTATTATTGAAAGACCCATATGTAGGGTCGCCTGGGTAGGTACCACCGCCTTTCTTATTTCAGCCGTGACGCAGTTCGCTGTGTTTCGGATTGAAGGGAAAGGTAGCCAGTGTAATTACTGGGCATGGACGGCATTTCATCTTAGGCCTCAGGATGACAACGCACCTGCAATATCAAGTGCTTTTCCTTGTTATTGCAGGTGTCTATAGGCGGCGGTAACCGCTTACCACCAGGTGGGCCGTCAGCTTGTTTGTCATCTAGTTGTATAAAAAAAAAATTGGATGTATTTAAATAAGCCGGATTTAAGATGTACTCAGGAATGTGTGCTGGATTCTATAATACAGATATACAACTATGTCGCAGTCTATGCAGATGATCTCAAAGCCTATAAAACCATTAAAACTATAGACGATTGCTTAGCCTTCCAACAGGATATGAACAGGCTAACTACGATATGCGTTAATAATAAATTGCAATTAAGTATTCCTAAGTGCAATTTTAAAAATTTTACCAAAAATAGACACATTGTTAATTTTTCATACCACCTTGACAATTCTTATTTAAATAAAGTAATGTCTATACGCGATCTGGGTGTTCCATTAGATGCTAAATTGTGTTTGGGCATGCACATTGAAAATATAATTAATAAAGCTTTCAAGATGTACGGATTCATAATGCGAGCATTGACTGAACTGCAACATTCTTCAACCTACCTGTATTTATATAAAACATTAGTTCGTTCCCAATTAGAATATGCGGTGCCTATCTGGAAAACCTTCTACAAACAATATATTGAAGCTATTGAGAAAGTTCAACGCAAGCTCCTACGTGCTATGCACTACCAATGTTGTAAACGTTACTTGTCATATGATCAGTTGCTAGGCAGATACAACCTATTAACACTTGATTTTAGACGTAAGTACCTCGAAGCCACTACGCCGTCTAAGATTGTTAACAACTATTTTGACTGCATTGAGCTGGTTTTTTAAAACAGTTTTGAAGCGAGAGGTGCGTGCTGGACGTTTGTTTGCTCTGGGCACATGTCATACAAACACAGTACAGCGCGCTCCTATTCGACGTATGACAGCGTCTTATAATTAAAATTTCGATGATATTGATATATTCAACTATACTGAAGGCAAATTTAAAATTTTTATCCTTGAGTCAGTTTAGTTTATCTAAGTAAAGTAAAAGCGCTTATTACATTATCCTATTTCCTAACTAGAAACAGAGTTAGAGACCTGAGTAGAGAGCCAGCGATCACACTACAATAGATAGGATCCTAGATAGTATTCTAAATCGGAAAGAACGTGATGTAGGAGCGCTTTGGGTTGCACTTATCGATGCCACCGTATTAATTTACACATATTTATTTTAAATTAATAAATAATAATTATTAATAACAATAGCATTTTTAACGAGGAATAAATTACCTTAAATTTAAAAAAAAAATATTTTTACACTCATACCTTACTTTATTTAAGTATCATTAAGATGTGATACTGATTGACGATACAAACGTTTTATATAAAAATCTGGCCCTATCGGGAGTCGAACAAGGAACCTCTGGTTTAGTACCTAAGCAATTAAAATAGCATTATGAGAAAGTGGCGGGTGAATCCTATCATAAAAATAAACTATCTCATATGAATTTTGTGTATAGGTACTTTTTGGTAACAGACGATTTTAGATTTCAAGAAGGTCAAGAGCTACCCCATTATGAATTAAAACAAAAATAAAACCGACTTCAAAACTCTAAAAAGGAAAAAATAATTGAATTTAGGTAGTATTACCTCCTAAAAATGTATATTTTGGAGTTGGTGCTTCAATTTCTATTGTTTCTGAAAACAACTTGGCACCAACTCCAAAAAATACGTAGTTTTACTTTCCATCATCAGTTCATCCCAATAAACCGACAGAATACAACTATTCATCAATACGTACTTGTAATATTTAAAGATTTGTATTCCAACTCCAGAAGGAGGCGACAGCTTCCCATACCCTCTCGCTACCAACCATAGCTCTTACCTTATTGAGATCGAGGATCGCTTATTGCTTCCATTAGGAAACATTCATTGCTATGCGGACGACAGTACAGTGCATGGGGGATATCACGGTCGCCCAGGGGCTGGGCGCGCTGAAACCCAGAGGGAGAGGGAAAATCTTACTATTGAGCTCAACAGGGCGTTGAACGTTATTTTTGAATGGGGCTATCAATCTTGTTGAGTTCAATGCTAAGAAAACTCAGGTGTGCGCGTTTACAGCCAAAATGTCGCCGTTTCTTCTCCTTCCCTCTCTTCAGGGCACTACTCTTTCGGCACAGGGCTCCTTGAACTTGCTTGGAATGGAGATCTGCTGCGATCTGAATTCTAGCAACTACATTGAAACCGTGATCAAAACAGCCCCACGGAAGCTCGGTGTCCTGAACAAGGTGCGTCAATTTTCACGCCTGACCAGCTATGCCTGCTTTACAAAACTCAGGTTCGGTGTTGCGTGATATATTGCTCGCACTTATGGGATGGCTCCGCCAAGTACCTCCTCGATGCACTAGACAGATTGCAGTGTCGTGCTGTCTGTATCATTGGTGATGTAGAGGTCACGAACAACAATGAGCCTCTACAATTGCGTCGAGACATTGCGTCGCTTAGCGCCTTTTATCGGCTTTATCATGGAGAATGCTCTGAAGAGCTATTCGACCTTATCCCACCTTCCCCCTTCCTGCTCAGGAGCACGCGTGACGGTCTTCGGAGTCATCCATTCACTGTCTCCACTTCAACATCACGCACAAAGAAATCTAGTGCCTCGTTTCTTTGTCGTACTTCCAGAACTTGGAATTCTTTGCCAGCACAGGTGTTCCCTCCTTTCTATAACATGGGGTCCTTCAAGAGAGGCGTGAAAAAGCACCTTTTGGGCCGGCAAGGTGAAGGCGGCTAGTGCAGTGTCTATTCTGCACCAGCTAGTGCAGAATATGGACTCTCCTTACCGCTTCACATGAGGTGGTGTTGAGTCAATTGCCGTGCTTTGTATAAAAAAAAATGTATACCTACCTTCTTTTTTTGTAGTCGGTTACAAATATCGACTTGTTAACTCTACATATATTGATACTTTTGAGAAATATCGATACAATATAATGTATATCGATCTTTTTTTTTTCATTTGCCCATCCCTAACTAGTGGTTCTACATCGCGCGTACCGTCGCGATCCTAACTAGAGGACTACTTAGGAAATAGGACCGTCCTAACTCTCTAACTGCGATTACACCTTACGAAATTTAGGTTGCCGAAATTGGTTTCCTTTTTTGCATTCCATAATCTTCATTTTACCGAAAACTTACAGCTCATAGGTACACCGCCTTACCTATTTCAGCTGGTAAACATATCGCTTTAATTTTAGATTGAAGGGAAACGTAGCCAGTGTAATAAACAGGGCCAGACATTTCATCTCAGATGACAAATCACCTGCAATTACAATGTGATTTTTACTAGTTATTGCAGATGTTAATATGCGTCGGTAGCCATTTACCACCAGGAGGTGATCCATCCAGAACCGTCCGCTCGCTTGTCGTCTATTTGTATATAAAAGATACCTTTCCTTTATAAGGAACGTAAAGTCCTAAAGATCGCCGAATTCAAAATCATGAAAATATTATGATTTGATTCAATTTGATTTATAGTCATAATTAATTACCAATCATGACAGCAGTTACTATAATAAAACTACACAACATCTCATTATTTCGCTCATCAATTTACACGCCACAATACAGGTACAGTCGACGGCACATCAAGCGTAACAATTTGACATTGCGACCGCCCTTACTGCGTTCGTAATAGAGGCGGCTTTCGTAGTGCGACTGTCTCACTTGATGTGCTGCCGTGCGTACATAAATGTCAATCACACCAATTTTAATTGTAAAAACTAATAACCACATGACAGGTAAGTAATCAGCACCTTTCACAGTTTTTAGTTATAAGAAATGTCATGCATTCAGTTACATTGCAAGAAAAACCTTGAAAACATAAAAGAAAAAATGTAATGAGAAAATTGTAAGCACGCGCACTTTGTACACTGATTGCAAGATTGTGTAGTCAGCAAATGTTGAATGACATCTTCTTGTCTTTAATTTATTTAGGAAAAATAATAAAAATAGGTACCTATTATCGATGTCAAAGTAAGCATCATTAAAAGCTTGTTTTATGTATACAGAATGACGTAGAAATATTTATAATATTATTTTTATGTTTCATGTATAACCTATGCTTATAGGTATTATAAATCGGAGGAGCTCGGTGGTGGTGAGCGCTCTGGTTTCGATTACGAAAACAAAGCAACTTTCGCCATGGTCGGTCACAGGATGGGTTAATTGAATATGTAATCTCGAGCCCTCCGTACTTCGAACGGCACGTTAAGCCGTTGGTCCGGGTTGTTACTGCAACCGCTATAACCCACCAACCCGCATTGGGTCGGCGTGGTCGTGTTATGGCCTAATCTTCTTGCGTGTTTCTCCCATGTAGGAAGACCTGTACCCAGCAGTGGGACGTATATAGGCTGATGATGATACGTATTATATACTAAATATACTCAATAAAAAACAAATATCCATGACTCCTAAACAAATGTTCATACTCCTTAAACAAACATCTGCCCCTAACGGGGTTCGAACCTGGGACTCCTGACTGAGTAGCCTGCAGTTAGAGGTACTGACCACTCAGCCAGCCGGTCGTCGAATTCTTCATTAAAGAAAAAGTTTCTAATTATCATTTCATCGTCAAAGCTGATCATCATCAGCCTATTGTAACGGAAAGTCACATGACTGTTATTGCGTTGCCATGGTGATAGTGTACGTACGGCCAGGAGGTTGAGGTGTTCGATGTTTGTTATTAGTTTTATTATCGTTTTGTATTTATTTCATGTAATTAATGCTCGACGATCTCGACAGAACCTCCCGACTGGTGGGTCTAAAAATGAACATGGACAAGACAAAGGTTATGTCGAATACCCATGTCAAACCTATACTAGTTATAGGTGGGAGATCTGTTCTCGAAGTTGTTGACGAGTACGTTTACCTTGGACAAATGGTCCGGCTAGATAGGGCCAACTTCGAGAAAGAGGTAAATCGACGAATCCAACTCGGACTGCCCATCCGAGTTGGATTCGTCGTTCGGGAAATTGCGTAAGATATTCTCGTCAAAAATTCCTCAGTGCTTGAAGCCGAATGTCTTCGACCAGTGTGTGTTGCCAGTGATGACATACCGCTATGAAACGTGGTCGCTTACTAAGGGTCTTCTGTGCAAGTTCGCAGTCGCACAACGAGCTGTGGAACGAGCATTGTTGGGGAGATAGAATCAGAAATGAGGACATCCAGAAGAGAACCAGAGTCACTGACATAGTTAGTAGGAATAGTAAGTTGAAGTGGCAGTAGGCAGGGCACATAGCACGCAGAGCAGACGGCCGGTGGGGCGTTAAACTTCTAGAATGGCGACTACGTACTGGAAAGCGGAAAGTAGGACGGCCTCCCACTAAATGGACAGACGACCTGACCAGGGTCGCGAGGAGCCGTTGGATGCAGGCTGCGAAGAACCGTTTCATTTGGAAATCGATACCTTGGGGGAGGCCTTTGTTCAGCCGTGGACATCATAGGCGGATATGATGATTTATTTCATTGTATTATTAAATCAAAATATCTTCCTTTTATTTAGCTAGCATTCTCTATACAGTCCATTGCTTTCACCTATTATCAGCCTAACACCTATACGAATACGTCCCACTGCTAGGCGCAGGCCTTCCTACATGGGAGATTGACCCAATGCGGGTTGGTGAGTTACCGAAAAACGTTAATTCAGAAATGACAGACAGATGAAGAGACAGACACTACGATGGTGTTAGTTATTATATTTTTTATGATAGTCATAAAAATGTGTTTTTGACGATTTTTATTGAAAGTGCTTCTTTGTGGCTGATTGCCTTCTGATTCCCGAAGCACGAAGAGCTCGAAACTAAAAATTTCGATTGCCCATCTCGGACTCGACCATGGTGAAAGTGACTTTGGTTTTGTAATCGAAACCAGAGTGTTCTAACCACTATGCTATCATGCTCCTCAGGATGAAATCCTAGAATAGTTTTCAGGTAGTTTGTTAAAAAGATTTTAAAACTCTATAGTTTAATTAAAATCTATTGTTAATTAAAAATAATAACATATAAAAACTTTTTACGTAATTTTATAGCATGCACAGTCACCTAAATCAGCACTAAAAATATGGTCACCTTTGTAACTTGTGCGAACGAATAAATACTTTAGAATTTGAATAGAATTATCGCAAACAATTATCGCTATGGTCGACCCCGTGATGGGTCAATCAAAAATTTGTTATCACGAGCTCCTCCGTGCTTCAGTACCCCTAGCACGAACATTTTTAAATTTCGCGCCCTTGAAATTGCAAACAAAAGCTAGATAAAAGCTAACATAACTACTCGATACGATGGCGATTCGAAATTTAAAAGTGTTCGTGTTAGAGGTAAGTATGTACATACAGAAGGCGCCACTAAGCCATTAGACCCAGTTTTTTTTTATCCTAACGGGGTAACTCTGGACCTTCATCTCACCTGATGGTAAGGGAAGATAAGGCTGACGATGGAAGCAATTTACAACCGGATTCCTTAACCACAGACGAACTGGCTATCTTACCTCTAACTGCCGAAACACAACAATGCGTTAACATTATTGTTATGGCGGCAGCCTTAGGTAAGATGGTGGTAGCTAGCCAGGCGGACTTAGAAAAGCCATACCACCAACCAAACTAAGCAGAAAATTTCTGACCCACGGGAATCGAACCCCGGACCTCTAGATCTGAGGCAGGTGGTCTCCACCACTAGACCACAGAGGCGGTTAAAGCAACCGTTGGTTGTTACTACAACCGCTTTTGCCCAACCAACTCGCATTGGGCCAGGGTGGTAGTGCTATGGCTGAGCAAGCTCCTCTTGTGGTTCTCCCATGTAGAAAGGCGCGTGCCTAGCAATGCACTGTGGGACATCCATAGGTCATAAATCTTAAAAACCTGCTTTCTTGTTTTACATTTTATTCCTTGTCGTTACATTGGATAGTTGCGGTACCTTCTGAAACTATAAATAGGTCAGTAATTAGAGTGCGCCTTCATTATCTATTGTGCATTCAAAGAGAGCGCATCGCCAATCGTAAATACTGTTATCAGTGAGTCATTAAAAAGCGTGACGTCATTTGTTGTCATTGCGGGACCTGTGAGTGCTGTGTGAGTTTTTTCTGAAATGGATATCCAAGAACAGGGTATGTAATAATTAATATTTTTATTTTAATTGTATCTTAGTATATATTTTCTTTAGTATGTCATTGCTACGAGGCGACTTTTCTTGGAGTATTATATTTTAATATTCAAAGTTTGAATAAACTTTTAAATATGTTCCCACTCGCTCCGACTATGGAGGTATATTGCACCATAATCTTTAGACTTTCTTATCTTAGGAAAATTAAAACTTGGCTGCCCTTATCTGCCCTTTTGGCGATGACAAGGGTGCTACGGTTGCCAGATTATCTCGTAGCATTTGCTACGAAATTAGTTTATTTAGTCTTAGTGCTTTGTGTAGGTTTTGTGACTGAATTTTAACCGTTTTTTTTTGTTTTAGGTAATTTATATATATGCTCGTTTTCAAGAATGCATATTCTTGAAATATGGCTAACTGTCAATACCGATAATGACTCGGAAAAGTGTCGTCAAGTCCTACAAAGTTTGTTGACTACTCTGAACGATGCTGAGAACATTGATATTCATTATTTAGAGAAAATTGTTAATAATTTATGTAAAGCTATTGCTCGATTCTGGAAAAAATGTAATAGGGATAAAACCAAGCTTTTATATAAGAATTCCGATTGGTTTAATGTTATTGAAAAAATTCAACTTGTGAAAAATAATAAGCAATGTACTCCGTCTGAAACGTCGCCGTGTCATTCACGTGGTCGTCCTCGAAAACCTTTTACGCAATGTAGTAAAAGGACTAAACGTCGGAGAGTAGCTGATTTGTCAAAGTCTGATGATTCTACTGTGAGTGCATTGCTTGATGTTTCAGACTGTTCATTCGATTCGTGTATATCTAGAGTTAGCACTGATGATGTCTTGTCACTTGTGACTGATGCTCAGTTGACAAAACATCAGTATTTATTAATTAAAAACTTTGTTAATAGTAAGATTTCTCCTAATGTATTACCATGTTACCAAAAAATTACTAAAGCGAAACAGAGATGTTACCCTTCTAATATAACTGTTTCCGAGTCTTCAGCTGAAGTTGAATTACAAAGTCTTTTTGATCACACAGCTTCTCGAATCCTTGAATCTCAAAAAGAGGTCTTAGATCAGATTCCTGATGATTGTTTGTCTAATATCTCTTTACTTGGGAAATGGGGATTCGATGGCAGCACTGGACATAGTGAATACAAACAATTTTTTTCAGATTCAACTTTAGAAGATAGTAGTTTGTTTGTAACATCTTATGTACCCCTTCAAATTATTGTAAAATTAGCTGAAGATAATTGTAAAATTTTATGGAAAAATCCTCGACCCTCTTCCACTAGGTACTGCCGTCCTATTCGATTTCAATTTTTGAAAGAAAGCACAGCAGTGTCTTTGCAAGAGGAAGCTTATTTTAAGGATAAAATTGAAAGTTTGCAACCTACTTTTATTCAGATCGACAATCGTGAATTGGTCGTTTCTCATAAGTTGCAGCTTTCAATGGTAGATGGTAAAATACTAAGAACCCCCCCCATAAAATTAATGAATGCAAGTTTAAAGACTATGCATTACAAACAGCATACAGCCTGGTCGAGGAATATCCGTGGTATAGTCTTCCTGCTTCTGTCCACAAGGTGCTCGTCCATGGATCAGATATTATAAGTTATGCATTGTTATCTATAGGAGAACTTTCCGAAGAAGCTGCTGAAGCGACAAATAAGTATATCAAAATTTATAGACGAAGTCACACTCGAAAAATGTCACGTGAAGTTACCAATCAAGATTTAATACAACGACTATTATTACATTCAGATCCTTATATTACAAGTCTTCGGAAACTTCCCCCTAAAAAGAAAAATACTCTGTCACAAAGTGTAATAGAATTGTTACATGTTTAATATTGTTAGAATAAGAATAATTTATTTGTATTTTGTTAGTTGTTTTGTTTTTTTTGTATTTAATTAATTTTAATTTATTTATTTCTATTATTTTATTATAATTAAATAATGTTATCAATGTTTTGACTCTTATTTTATTTAAAATATATGTTTTACATTCCAATTTTTAAGTGTTTGTTCATGATAAATTTAGGTAAAAGTATGTTATTGTTTATATTTGTTTTTTACTGAAGTAAACGTTTTTTATTCCGTAAATACATGTACTTCTTTCATTTTAATGTTCCTAAAACACTTTTACAACTATAAGTCACTAAAATAATACAATGTATTGATAGTAACAGGACTTTAACTATTTATGACCGCCCTTGTATGGAGCGTGTCCCTCCGTGCAATGGGAAGTTTACAGGCCGGTGATGACGATGATGATGATAAAGACAAACAGCATAGTATAATGTCATTGGAGTGGTCAAAGTTGGTTGTCTAAAACAGTCCAGATATTTTTGATCTCTGAAAACTTGTTAGATTTATAACATACTAGCTTTTGACCTTGGCTCCACCCACATGGATATTGGCTATCCAAAAGTACCCTACGTTCTTCCCAGAGTATCAAACTATCTGTATACTCATCTAAATCGATTCTGTGGTTTCAGCATGATAAAATTCGCATTTATCGTATTATTATAGATTTATAATAGTTCAGGTATACAAGTACAAAATTGGTGTAATTTATTCATATTTCTTCAAGCACCGTAAGATGCGCGATCAAATGCCGTTGTCTGGATGTAGACCGAGCACGCTAACTATCGCACGTGTATTTACAAGTTAAATGAGACAAAAAAATCGTCTATCAAACGGTTTTATTCATAGTATGAACAATTGAAGAGATTAGTATCTTACGTCTGACAGAACGGCATGTGTTAATAATTTATGACCATGCTTAAAGTGTCTTACGTGTATCTGTCTGGATAATTGTCATGTTTTATGGGCAAGCACTGAATATAAGTAAGTTGTCATACGTGACTTAGGTTCTTACAGGGATTAAGACTTTGTAGAGAGCTCTTAGTGTCCAACCAAGAGTGATCTGTACCGATATTATTTCTTCAAGGAAGCTTCATTAACAAATATATTACGGGTAGATAAACAGATTCCCTATAACTGCTGCTATAGACCGCATTATTAAAGTGTGCATATTAATTAATACTTTTTTTATTATAAACGTCATTAAGCTAAAGTATTAATACACACTCTCTTTGTTAAATATTACCTCTTTTGTTACAAAGGGTCAGTAAAATAAGGTAATAATAAGTACGCGTTGGTAGTAGGTAATACCTAATCCGTTACAAGCTTCAGTAGGGTAAGGTTATGTGTGACTTACCACCACATAACAATTATGATCTGGTTAGACTTTTTTGATGCGTTAGCTGTAAGTAATAAGATCAAACTCAATCATTTATTGCAATAATGTTGTAAGCAAGGTTATTTTATTTGATCTTTATTAATTAGTTACTATACTTCGTTTTTATATTTTAAAACATACATTTTGAGTAAAAGTCGCTATTATAAATCAACATCACGACTGTGAATACGAGTGCTATTTTCACTTACATGTTGTAACGTCTAAACCAGCTTCACGGGCAACATGATAAATGTTTGCATAATTAACAATTTCATAAGAAGTAATTCTTAAGAATTCTTTCTTTTTATTTAATCGGTTGAAATATATAGTTAGATCTGGATAAAATTATTAAAATGCATAATTGAAAACATCTGTTTCATTTATCATTATTTTTTATTGTGACAATAAGACATTAATGATAAATCAAAACCTTAACTAGGAATTATTAAAAGATAATCTTTCATCATGAACTCAATTTATTTTTGTAGTCGATGTTATAATAAGTGCTTATTGATTTAGAAGACGTCACAGAAATTGACAAGTAAGAACAAAACTGTAGTTATTAGGAATAATTGATAAGTAATGGTGTAATGATGAATAAAGACTGATCTAACCAATATATTCGAAAAAATCTTGAAAGATACAAGAAATTTTGCGAGGACACAACGAAAATTTTAGATGGAATAAATGGAAGTATCAGGGTTAAAGTAGTAGGTATCACTATTTACAATGTCTGCATACTAATCACTTTTTGATTTGATCTATGGCAGTTATGATCTCTCTATCGAATTTAAGTAACTATCAGTAATGATTTTGATTAAAGCTACAATAAAATCGCCCGATCACAATTAATGATAAAGAGAAATAGCAGTAGGCGCATCAAACAAACCGTTGAGCCTAGTTATTTTTGTTCCGGTTACGGCCATATCCGTGTTAATATTATGATGCCATAGCTTGTAGACATTACTCTCTAGTTGCGTGATTGTAATGAATACTTTTTTCTTCTAATAAATATCAGTTACCACCCGCTTTTGAGTTGGTACTTATTGGGGTTTTTAGAACATTCTATAATTAGGATAGCACTGTGACCTACATTAATATTTGACGTTATAGGTACTTTATTATTATTCATTGTAAGTTTTTTCATATTATTCGTTTATGATTTATATTTGGTTTTTTGTTTGTGCAATCTTATAGAGATATTAATTTAAATATGATTTACACAATTTTTGAAATAAATTTAGTCTATTGTATAGTTATCCGTTAAGTGGTCTTAAAATGTTTCCTTGTACAATCCCTCAGTGGTTATACCTCAATATAAATTAATAAGTATATGTATTTTCACATCTGGCTTCACGCTGTCTGGGATGGCAATATCAGCCTCTTGTTTCATTCGTCCCAACTTGATCATTACGCAAGCCAAACATGAACCAAACGGTATACGTGACTGATAGTATCAAAAGCTTGCTCAAAATTGGTTTCCGAATATTACATAACCGATTAACATCTGTTCACGAAATTTAATATGCTGTCCATGATTAATTTGATTCAATGTCTATGTATACTAATTATTTAACGAAATAATAAAATTAGTAGCTACTTAAGAATACTTATGCAACATCTATATCCTGTCACAGAAACTAAATAGGCGCGACTTTCTCATTTTACTATTTAGCGTATAAATAGACAACATTAAAATAAACACTCGAGATTGGGAATTTGAAATGAATCAATTATTGACAAGAGATGCATTCATTGCATATTTTTTTAAGATTCTGAGAGCCTTACCTTTATCCGGGACTAGGATATGCTTCATGCTGCTATTCACTCAAACTACGCATCAAAAATCTAATCAAATCAAAAAGTATTTATTTCAAAAAAATACCAGATAATTACAATGTTGTAGTGACATTTCTCCTAAGTATGTATAAACTAAAACTATACAATTAACTTATAACTTATCTACTTAAAATACAATAATATGTGTATATTAATGTATTTTTAAGCAGATTTAGTATTTTTAGGGTCTAATAAAATGTATAAATTTCAGTTTAAAATGTATCGGAATAACCTTATAATGATTCACATATCGTAACTACATAATGTTCAAAAATGCTATATTAATCAGAATTGTACGCAACCCGCTGGCAGTCTCGTATCCAATAAAGCCCATTCTGTTTCACATGTGAAGATGGTTCACAGGAAATGTACAGTCGACAGCACATCAAGCGTAACAATTTGACCTTGAGACAGCTCTTACTCCGTTCGTAATAGAGGCGGCTTTCGTAGTGCAACTGTTACACTTGATGTGCTGTCGTCTGTACGTAAAATATAGCATCAGCAAAATTATTAGTTGTGAGTGACGAAATGTAATTGATCATGTTATACTCAAGTTAACCTATACCGGATACTACGACTATGTGAATGAGTAAAGTGTATAAATTGCGTATCTGCACCATTCGGCTTAATGTAATTTCTGCGCCTACATTTATTTGGGTCATTTACTAAATACATAATTTTCTCCTTCACTTTATTCAAGTACCACGTTTTCTTTCACATTTCGTTTTCTAAATTGTGCTTAGTTAGTGTATTTATCTTAGAAAATATCTAAAGTTTATCCTGAGTATGATATTTTTTTCCTTTCATACCAACGACATAGTTTGAATATATTTATAAATTAATTTATAATTAAGATTTAAGTTCCCTCTATTTATGTCTGAAATGCACTTCGTGCTGCCTACATTTCACCAGTATGTCTCACACATTTATGGGTTGGCTGGAAGAGATCTCTTATAGAGATTAGTCCACCTTTGCTTTACTAAGTGCAATAAAGAGTTTATATATAGTTTGTACTCATTTGTTTTACAGTTAAAAAAAGACTAGTTTTTAGGGGGTTTTTACGACTTTAATTTTCATTTAAATAATATATTGTTTTCTTCAGTCAATAGCATTTTAGGTTTTATTTTCGAATTTTAAATAGTGTTATAAATGTCAATGTTTTTAATCAATTACTGAATTTGCCATCAGGTGGGTCGTTTACCCGTTTTCAATGATTGTTATTTTCATAACATGTATATCGTTAGCTATTGTCTTCTATTCAGAATTTTCAAGTGTAAGGTCTAAAATCTCACGAGTGTAATTTTTTGAGTGAAGAATTTAATATTGACTATTTGTTCTTTTGATGATGAAGATTTTTTTACAGAAATAAAGTCATTATAGTATTATTAGTAACAACGTCAACTGATGGAGTAATCTGCAATAAGTATTAGCCGACATAAGTCTTACAACTCTCATTTTCTGGTGACGTGATTTTAATGAAATTTAAGAAAAAAATTGGTCGAAATCTTGCTTTTCTTGTTGCTATAGGTGAATATCGAACCGTCGTCGGGTGAATAATAATAATGTAACATCTAATTAAACGCGAGTTAAATCCGGTAAATTGGTTTTATTTCAAATGCTATAGGTGATTTATCTTCGTTTAATTCTATCAAGTAAGTATTAATGTGTAACGTGGGTAACGTACTTTTCTTACAATTTTCCCAAGATAGTGAAAAATTTAAGCATTTTATTTCCTTAATTTTTCAAGTTTTATTATATTTTAATTACTAAGTAATTTTTCAAACATTTATAATAATGTTTAAATCAAAAATTAAGAATATTTGAAAGCACTGCCCCAACTTAACCGGTAGGTATTTGTAAAAATACTCGTTTCGGATGTTGAAATAGAATATTTCGACATTGTAGGGTGGACGTTAGCTCTTAAACGCAAATACAGATAGACTAGAAGAATTTCACAGGGATATCCCAAGTCCTGGGTGGCTCAGTGGTCAGAGCAGTCGCCCGGATTGCGAAAGGACGCGGGTTCGATTCCTGCCTCAGGACTTGAATTTTTTCTAGTTTTATTATATTTTAATTACTATACAATTATTAGTCAATCATATTACTCTATTCAACGACAGATACATGAGTATCTATCGCTGACGCAGCATTTTCAAAATTAACAGCTAAAGTAAATCAAACAATTTACCTACACTTTGCTTAAATTATTGACAGAAACTTATTTCAATTACCTGACAATAATTATAATATCCAATACTTACAGTATGACAATTTTTGTCGAATTGAACAGAAACATAAATCTTGAATTTTAAAAGGTAGTGAAAGTTGAATACAAAGGAAGCACTGAATCACAGATCTTTAGAGACTATCTTTGGAACGTTCTCAAGCAAACATTCTTTAACAATTACGCTAGACAAAGTTATAGGAAATTGGGACAGCCTAGAAATTTTTAATGCCAAATCGCTTAGGTCACCAAAAATATTTAACAAACACAAAGACCCCATCAGCAGAATTGTATTTTTAAAAGTTACGCGAGACTTTACGTCATCCGAAAAATGTGGGTCAAACGCACCTACGACATCCTTTTCTAGAGAGAAAAAGAAGTAAAGAAAGTTTGTTTCACACGCGTTCCTGCGTCCGGTTCCGAACAGACGCTTTTCCTTTAACACGTAGAAGTGACAACATATATTTATAAACCTGCTTTACGCAATAACCTACCTTACGGCCTCGCACGACGGTATTAACACTCGATGACAAAAAATACGACGGCATAATGAAAATTTGTTTGACACGCCAATGTGTCCAGTCTTGAAAGGCAGTCATCATGTAATTTTCAACCTTACAACTTAAATTTTTAGTATTTTATCAATCAGAAATTGAATGACGAAGCTGGGGGAGCTGAAGACGCTGAGTCCACAGCTAACGACATTTGCCAGTTTCGGAAAATGATAACGAAGGAATTTGAATCTTGTAACTTTCCACTTAATAGCCATATTAAGTTATTTGCATCTGCAAAAGTAAAATTGTTGTATGATATGGAAGTGCGAGGAGGGAGGTTGCATAAAAGTGTGAGATACACGAAGTCGATGGCCCTGCGGCGGTGACGGCGAAAGCATCTAGTCGATGACTAATATCCATCGAAGCAGGTCATGGGCGTAAAGACGGAAGAAAAAATTATGCACTCAATCGGGTTGTGCATTTGTCTTTGATAAAGCATTTAAGTGTTTTTTTATTATTATTATTATTTTTATACAACTAGATGACAAACAAGCTGACGGCCCACCTGGTGGTAAGCGGTTACCGCCGCCTATAGACACCTGCAATAACAAGGAAAAGCACTTGATATTGCAGGTGCGTTGTCATCCTGAGGCCTAAGATGAAATGCCGTCCATGCCCAGTAATTACACTGGCTACCTTTCCCTTCAATCCGAAACACAGCGAACTGTTTCACGGCTGAAATAAGAAAGGCGGATTACCTACCCAGGCGACCCTACATATGGGTCTACCACCTAGTAAATTGTTGTTTTATTAATAATTCTTCTCTGATTATCCAAACAAGAATAAATAGCAATAATAAAAATACTTCAGTAATAGGCGCTGATTTCCAAAATTTGCAAAACAGTATAAAATAAGATTAGGACTATTTTGATATATTTAATCTGTCAAGCAGCGTTATACCTCTGGAGGTCTATGACAATTGAAAAATCAATTGCAAATGGAATCTGATACTTGGAGGGTTGATTTACATACAGTAAAGGTATTAATTTTTTTTATTAGACTATCAAAATCACAAAAAATAATTTATTTTGGAAATAATAATGATAAGCAGTAATTTGTTGTTCCGAAAAATTATTAATATTTCCCGAAATACACTTGTCCTTTTCCCGCCGGCGTCTACTCAACAATTGTATATCTATTGTGTATTGTGTTTTTGGTACTTCACAAATGAAAAATGCTTTACAGATTTCTTAGTTTATTTATTTAATGACAATACACAATGTAATTATGATGATATATTACTACACCATACAAGGCATGACGTGAAAACTCTGAAGTGCGCGTAAACTCAAAGAAATATTACGTAACGCTGAACTTTTACTAAGGCAAGCCGGACGTATGTGAAAAAATTACTTTCACTCATCCAACTGGCACAGTCAAAATGAGTCACTTAACTGCTATGTCTGCTGCAAACGTACTTGAGCCTTACGCCCACACAATTAAAGGTGACATTTTCAAAGCAGCTTGTGGTGTTAAGCCTATTGTAAAAAACAATGAACCAACAGGTTCTAAAACAACGAAGAGGTCAGAGGCTCTCTAAGATGGTAGGTACGATTGTATCGGTCTTAGTTTCTATGTTAAATAAAACATTTAATAAAAGTAAAAGTAACTCTTTTGTTTAATAATATTCTATGTCATCATATATTATATAGCATCATCATCATCATCACCAGCCGATGCGGGACGTATATCGGCTGGTGATGATGATGATGATGCTGATGGTTATAGAGCAATGCTGGTCTTGTAAATACGTAGTTACTTTTCAATTGAAAGATAAAATCAATGTTAATAATTTATCAGATCTTGCATTAAATGAATGAATGGATGAAAATATCTTTATTCAAATACGCCCACAAGAAGCTTCGTCAGTATGTATGTCTATGACAAAAGTCTGTCTATCTGTCGTTGTCATTGTCGTCTATTTGGTGGCTATATGCTTAAATATCTTAGACCGCACGTAAGATAACCATAATCAATTTCGCTGTCTGATAGTCATTTACACTTGAAAGACAATAAAACTGTTGAAGTTATAAATGAATATAGTTAGATCATTATTTCGAAGATAAGTTATAGTAGGCGCGTGCTAAGATAAATAATACTGATTATTATTAATATAAATAATAATCTTTTACTCACTACTATTGTCTGACTCATAAAGGATTCTAGAGTTTGTAATATGGATACTAGATAATTGACAAATGACGCTTACAACACAGAGATAAATAAAGATTTTTTTTTATAAAGTCGATTTTACCGTCAAGGGAGTTCAAACTGTCAACCATAAGGTAGAAATTACATATTAGGTGTCTACATTACAGAAAAGAACAATTAGTAACAGACGCGCAAAAGTAGGTCTCTACTTAACTAATAAAATTATACAGATCCTTATATTTGAACGTGAATATGTGTAGTATGTAACTATATAAATATTAAAAATATATGTATAAACATACAAACAATAAACACCTAAGGCCTTCTTCTTCAACTTCTTGTTTAGAATACAATACAATTTTTCAATATTTATATTGAACATTTGGCCAGACGACAAGTTATTGTTAAATCAATAAATTTTAACTGTCCTTTTATTTCTCATGAAAACCTTTGCTTTAATTTGGGACTACTTCTGTCTTAGCTAATGTCAATAAGAGCTTTTTTAAAATACAGCTAGTAAAACAAGTGGCAACACTAAAGCTATTGATAAAAAGAACACTCAATGTTACAATAATAAACGTACTTTAATACTTATTAATAAATAATAAATTATTTGAAAGGACCATTGTTTTTCATCCAATAGATCATCATGTGTAGCCCACTTGGTGTAATTATTACGAACGGAACAAAACAATCCTTTGTATTCATTATGCAATGTTCTGTAACAGTACGAAATTAGAGATTCTAAGATAGATAGTTTGCAAATTATCTGCATCGAATTTTCACCCCATTGTTGGTCCGGACGTGGGAATACTCCGTGACGGAGCCTCGTCAGCAGCTCACCAAAACAATGGCAAAGTTCACCGAGACATAACCAGGAAAGTCTATAAAACAGACTGCGACCTGTTACAGTTTTGTTATACATAACATTTGCTTTTTCTGTAACGGTTGTGTCAAAAACTGTGTTTTTATCTAATATTTTTAAGTCGATTACAGTGGGTGCTATATAATTACCAGTGTTTACTTAGTTAGAAAAACAATGTCACATTGTACTAAATTAGTAATATTAGTAACAGCTTTCAATATTATAGAAGTTATACCAATTCAATTACATTTGCAAGAAGGTGAAGAATTGAAGGAAAACAAAGTTGAAGATTCACAGTTAAATGAATGTTTATCAATACACAGAGGATCTGAGGTAGGAGTTTGTTTTGGAAAAGAATTATTATACAAACTCACAAAGTACAACGAAGCAGATACATTCAGCTTGGCAACAGGAGTCTCATTTGTTAGAGATGAAAAAACACCGAGGGATATTGAAAGTTTTCTTGATAAGGATCCAATGGATTTTCGGTAATATTTTTACCCATGTATAGAATTCGCTAATCAATACATTCATGCACATCAATTTAAGGAAATTAAATTTAACAAAACTTTTTAAATTGAGGAAGACTTTAAATATATCTATCCATACTAATATTAGAAATACCAAAGTAGCTTTATCTATGTGTATGTCTGTTACCCTTTCATGCTTAAGCCACTAAACCGATTTAGATGAAATTTGGTACAGAAATGACTTTAGACCCTGGGAAGGATGTAGAATATTTTTGGCAAGATAACTGCCTCCACCCGGGCAGAGTAACAGTTATTACATAATAGAATAACACATTCAACAGTCTACAAAGTAAAAAATCTATAAATCTATTCTGTACTATAAGTAGGTACTTCACCAATTAAAATTCATACAACAGCAGATTTATCAGACCTGGACTATTTTTGATGAAAAATTATAATTCACATCCACCCAAAAAGCCCAAATCCATATTTGTCAAACACAAATCGAAACTTTCTAATGCTCAAGTGTCTAACCAAACATAAACATTTTCTCCTCAAACTAGCACCATGATGGAGGATGCGAGCAACCTGATATCAAAGAGGTCGTTGCACTGGGACATGAGTGCATTGTACCCGGGACTTGTTATGAGGATCGGGCCGACCTTGGCTAATGGAGTTCTTGAGTTTGTAATGGATCCAAGAATCAAAGATAGGACCTACCATCAGCCTCATACTGAGATGTCCACAGGTTTCTTTTTCTTCAATATAAAAAAAAACCGAATCATTCCCTAGACCGCACTTATTTAGTTTTTCTTAGTCATATTTCAATTGGCATTTGAAGGTTTCTGATTTTTCTTACTTATATTTGAATGTGCATTTATTTAGTAATGCAAAAAAGTAAGCAACTGATTTATTGTATGTAACGCCATCTATGATTATAGTGAAGAACTAAAATCTTTAGAGTTGTAGCAACAATGTCAGCAACGAAGGCCATGTTCGAGGTAGGAAAGGCATTGAACTTGTCGCAACAAGCGTCATCTAGCGGAAAGCCTTGACATTATATTGTACGTTCCCTATATTGATAGATATTTCTTTTGGTGCTGTACTGGAACTTAAGCAATAACTCTATTGATCATGATTTAATCTAAATAAATGTATTGGAAGACATATCAACCGTGTTTATCGTAGGAGGAAAATAACATTTATTTTAAAATAGCATTTTATAAATTTTCAGGACGACTACTAGCAAGAAATCTTTTAGTGCCATTTCTCCTTGGATTTAAATTTCAACTTTCAACTCTACTGCCCATACTACTTGGACTTCTTTTGATTGCAAGTAAAAAGGCATTTTTGCTTGCAAAATTCGCTTTATTAGCAGTGACTGTCTTCAGTGGAGGTTCAAGTTGGGGTGGTTATAACTCATATGGTGGATTGAGCAGCCCTCATTTATCATCTTATACGAATTATGATTCTCCAGTCCAATATCACGATCATCATAGTTCTCCTGGTAAGTAGTAACATTAAAACTTTACGACTAAATATTTTACTGCGGAATATTTTAACTATGAATAAAAGATCATACGGCTAAAAATTTGCTTTATTGGTCATCATCATCATCACCAGCTTATATAAGTCCCACTACTGGGCACAGGCCCTTCTACATAAAAGGAGCTTAGGCCACAACCCCACCACGCTGGCCCAATGCGGGTTGGTGGATAAAGCGGTTGCAGTAACAATCGGGATCAACGGCTGAGCGTGCCTTCTGTAGCACAGAGTAGCTCAAGATTACAAACTTTGATTGGCCCATCCCAGGAGGGACCACGGCGAAAGTAACTTTGTTTTTGTATCGAAACTAGAGCGCTCAAGTCAAATTATTACTTGGGTATGTTTTACCTTACGAATAGAAATGCAAATTTTTTAAAAAATATTTATTTGATGAACAACAATAAGATAATAAATGTTACCAACTACAACGTTAGTTTTCATAAATTAGACATGAACTTGTTTATAAATCAAGTAGCATCATTTTCACGCTTAAAGCTTTGCAATCTAAATAGGTAGTAATAAATACTCAAGTCTGTGCATATAATTAAAACCTCGTTAATATTATAATTGTTACTTGCACTCGTACAGTTTAAATGGAAAGCTTACAATCTTCGTCCATTGTTTTCCTCGCATCTCATTCTCATGATCTCTGTATCTCTTGACTTATTTATCTTCACTTTCATGGTTTCGGGGACATTTACAACTTTTCCAGGCTCAGGCACATTAACAACATGCAAGTGCACTATTACAAATCCATCGGGTTTTGGGAATCCAAACGGATATTAGAATATTAATGTTATAAATGCTTCCCGAAATTGTGGAAATGACAAGTGAGTAGTGTGTGCTATAGTAACTAAAATAAGTGTAAATTATACCAATAATGAATAGTACAAATGACTGCACACTTTAATTAAAGTGAGGCATTGCGTTTGATGTACGGATACTGGTACTTAAAGTTTGGCGTGAATTACTTTGTAAACGCTATTTTATGAAATAAAATTTGCATTATTCTCTTCTTAAAAAAAAATATTTAAATATTTTTAAAGACGTTCTAATGTGAGACATTTTATTGGGTGTAACTATTATAAAAATGACTTAGAAGCACACGTTTTTTCAGGCTACTTCCATCGACGTCCTCATCATTCAGAATACTACTACAGAGAGAAAGCATCAGAACAGATACAGTCTACAGCTGCTCCAATAACGCCTGATGAACTCCGAGACAGGCTGGAAAGATTGTTCGTAACGAAAAAAGAAATTGAAAGCCCTGTTGATGAAGGAAAAATAAGAAACGCTAGAACCTATGCTTGGACTCCTTTAAATGCTGGATGATGATTTAAAACTTAATATTTATTTACATTGAACATTTATCTAATTCTTTCAATTGCCAAATATTTGTCTAAATGTTGTATTGTATACTCAATTACCTTAAATTCTTAATTACCTTTCTGAATCTATGTTTATTTGAATAATTATTGGATTATTCTTCTAGTCATAATGAAAACACTCGTTTGATAATAATTCTCACTTTTGTATGTATATTCATTTCACCCTCTATCATGTTGCAAAATAAAAGATACCGAATCCTCTTTTTTATCATTATCATTAAATATCAAAATAATTACTGGTTTCTCTACGTCAGCATACTTTTAAAGGTTATTATTAACGATTGATTTATCGGCAACATCATTATCTTCAATGCTTAGATATAGTTTTCACATGTCCCCGTTGCGACTGCATCCTGCATTGTCTACTCTACACGATTACATGCTCTGATTATTTCGAAATTGCAGTTAAGGCCGTTCTTGCACTAGCCACTATAGGAAATATTTCCGTTTCAAAAGTAGGATGAAAGTGACGATAATTTTATTAAACGTTTATGTTGTTACTTTCAACAACTTGTTTTGCCATTTCCAACATTTTATGATGGCTTTGGAATTAAGATTATCTGACTGAATTACAATTTTGAGCCCACCAGCGTTCACACACAAAAGTAAATCTATTGTATGTGGTAAGTGGGTACTTCACTGAATTAGTATTTTTTAAAAGTTAATGATCTGGTGCATGTCGCGGGAAGCCGATGGATGAGGGCGGCGTAGGACCGATCAGTTTGATGATCCTTGGGGGAGGCCATGTCCAGCAGTGGGTGTCTCTCGTTATTATGTTATTTTATGAACACTTAACACGCATGCAAATCGAGTTCAACCCTTTGTCATTTGCGGGACCTTAAATCCGTTGTATGGAGAATTAAATAATAAATATTAATAGGTACTATTTAGTAGATTCTATATTTGATTGTTGCCACCATACAATTTTATTTTATTTCCAAACATTTATATGTTTACAAAATCATAATAATATTCACACACTCACACCTATAACCTAGCCCAAAGTAAGCATTATTTATTTATTTATTCAATCGCATAGGTACACACCAGATCACAGTCAACATTAGCACAAAACAACATTTCTAAAGGTATCGAACAAAACCGACATCCAAAGACGTGCATACACAGCAACACATACGATGAGGAAACATTTGGCATAAAAGTGGACACAGCAAAAGTGAAATTTATGTATAGCTTTTTTTGACATAAGATATGTAAGTATATTCGATTTGAATTATATTATCCATTTAAATTAAAAATTACACTACAATAAAAGTCAGTCTGTCAGTCTGTCAGTCTGTCAGTCTGTCAGTCTGTCAGTCTGTCAGTCTGTCAGTCTGTCAGTCTGTCAGTCTGTCAGTCTGTCAGTCTGTCAGTCTGTCAGTCTGTCAGTCTGTCAGTCTGTCAGTCTGTCAGTTTGTCAGTCTGTCAGTCTGTCAGTCTGTCAGTCTGTCAGTCTGTCAGTCTGTCAGTCTGTCAGTCTGTCAGTCTGTCAGTCTGTCAGTCTGTCAGTCTGTCAGTCTGTCAGTCTGTCAGTCTGTCAGTCTGTCAGTCTGTCAGTCTGTCAGTCTGTCAGTCTGTCAGTCTGTCAGTCTGTCAGTCTGTCAGTCTGTCAGTCAGTCAGTCAGTCAGTCTGTCAGTCTGTCAGTCTGTCAGTCTGTCAGTCTGTCAGTCTGTCAGTCTGTCAGTCTGTCAGTCTGTCAGTCTGTCAGTCTGTCAGTCTGTCAGTCTGTCAGTCTGTCAGTCTGTCAGTCTGTCAGTCTGTCAGTCTGTCAGTCTGTCAGTCTGTCAGTCTGTCAGTCTGTCAGTCTGTCAGTCTGTCAGTCTGTCAGTCTGTCAGTCTGTCAGTCTGTCAGTCTGTCAGTCTGTCAGTCTGTCAGTCTGTCAGCCTGTCAGTCTGTCAGTCTGTCAATCTGTCAGTCTGTCAGACTGTCAGTCTGTCAGTCTGTCAGTCTGTCAGTCTGTCAGTCAGACAGTACATTTACATTAAGTTAATTAAAAAAGATATATACTAACGTACCAAAAAGTACCTAATGACAAGAATATTTACTGTATATAAATTAAAGGCTGTCCGACAATGCACCATCACAATATAGGTATTACAATACACAAAGGTCAACAATTAATATACAAAGATAATGAAAGAAAGAAGAGAAGAAAGAAGAAGAAGAAGAAGACGAAGAACGGACGGAGAAGAAGATTTGTTTGTATATTAATTGTTCATTTTTTTATTCGTCAAATAAAAAATATCGTTCAATTTCTCATTAATTTTAAACACTTGTCTGACCACGTCATTACAATAATAATTGTATTGTTTTATATATAATATCCTATAATGCCTGATGACTATGTAGGTAAATTATTACAAAATTAAGGAAGCTTAGAGATGACCATTTCCACTAGTGGCACCTGTTCACAAGTATGACGCATGTGCCAGCCATCGCTCCGCTCAACCATATTATAGGGAACGGAGTCAAAATCAATAAATAAATGAATATTCGTTATTGCACACAAGAGAAATTAAACAATTACAAAATTATAAACAACACACAGTACAATTGGGTGATCTCATGTATAAATATTACGAAGAAGGATAACGCAGAAAGTTTACAAGAAATTAAAGGAATAATAATTTATATGTTTTTACAGACGACTGCACATCAAGCGTGACAGTTTGACCTTGGGACCGCCCTTACGCCGTATGTAATAGAGACGGCTTTCGTAGTGAAACTGTTACACTCGATGGGCTGTCGTCTTTACATAAGTCCTCCAACTTTTGTTTTGAAAGCTCTGTCTTTCGGCGACTTCTATCTTTATGACTGAGGGATGATCTCATAATCACGGTAATAACTCAATAGTTTACATTGAGCTATGTCACTTTGTATTAAGCTTATTCCTTTTCTCTTTTTTATTTATTTTAAATTAGCAGTGTGTAGTTTTTTCAATCAAAACAGGTAGGCTTACATGGAAAAATATCAAAACTAGAAAATTTTCACGTCCTGGGGCGGGGACGCAAATACAAGAGACAAAAATACTTTCACATAGCTATTCCAAGGCCTTGGTAGCTCAGGTGGTTAGATCTGTCACCCGGATTGTGAATGGTAGCTGGTTCAATTCCCGTCGAAATTTTTTTTAGTTCGGATATTTTTTTTATCTAACTAAATATGTTTTTCACACACTCATAATAACGTCAAAATAAAATTTAAAACAATAGTTAGGTACTTTGAATAATTAAAAATAGCCTATTTCAATAATTCACCTACAAGTGATAGACTGTAATATGAAAAAAATATATTAAAATGTCAAAAACATGTATCATTAGTGTGTTGTACTCATATAGTAGTAATATACATTAAATCTTAATACAATTAGTTGAAACGAGTCTAAAACATGCAAATCGTGCTGTATTAATCAGATTCCTAACATTGTCTAGCGCTACTGTACAAACAAATATTTACAATGAATAAAATGTCTAGGAAACACGAGAACTTAATTACATATTCTTCGCTTATTTTATTTAACTTTACTAATAGGAAACTATATAATGATATTTACTAATTAGTAAAAATGATAATGGACACAAAAATCTACATGGGAATTTGCTCTTGTATATATTTCGGTCATTGATAGCAATACTTACATAAAATTTAACCGACATAAGTTAGAATGACATATAAATATTGAATTAAAAATCACGGAAAAACTTATTCATTAACGTTTGAAATGCTCAAAAATATTCTTCAGAAATTTATTTTGGATTCTTAGTATCCCTTCAAGGCGTACTTTATTTCTTGAAATAGTTACGTTAACTATAACAGGGTTTTTTATACAAAGCACAGCAAATGACATGGTTTTTTGACCACACTCCACAAGCAAATCAAGTCTAAAATTTAATTCGTGAATCGCCAACTTAAAAAGTTCCACCACACAGTTTACAGTCTCAAAAGGAATTAGACTTTCATCTTTTTTCAATCAAATACCATTGCAAAGTATTTGTATTGGATCGCGTGCATTACCATTAGTGGACTCCACTATTTTTGCGTGTCCACCATCTCGCTATTTCTCATCATCTTCAGCGATCACTTGTTCTTCGTCGAAATTGGACTGTGTAGCGGTCCTGTTTTGCTCCAACTGCCTTAGATCTAATTGGATACCAACGGTTATAATACTGCTTGTACTCAATTAAAAAGTTTTTATTGAATCTAACCGCACGCAATTTATGAAGCGATATGTATTCGATAGTTCATTAATGTGAATTATAGTACACGTCGAGGTTGATTATAGACTGTAACATATATTGGGCAGTTTTCTTTTTAAAAGAGGTCTCGTTTCTGTTGCATTGGTTTTTATGAGTTCTATTTTCTTAATTGAACTTAAACATGACGTTATAAGACATAGTAAAAATAATTTAAATGTTAATTAACGTCCTAGATATGTTAATAAGCATTTTAAAAATGCTTTAAACTAGCAAGAAAGTATTATTCTTTAAACTATAGTGTGCTAGCAGCCACGGAGAAAATTAAGGTATAATTTTAATCGCGGTTACAATACCTAAAGAAATTCTGAAAGGCAATGAAGTTCTTATACAAGACAAACCTGATTTCAAAGTAACATAAATGAAAATAGTCAATAAATTTTAAATCTGATCCTATTTATAAGGAAATGAATGACAAATGACAAAAAATCTGATCGCACGTTATCTAATTTGAGATGTTCAATGAACCTTAAGTGGAACACGGTTAAAAAGTGCCATTGGACGAGTTTATAAACTTGACCCTCTATTCCTACATTGACTTAGCTAGTATTTTTCCCTGTTCAAATATAATTTTACGTAAGATATTTTAATAAGACCTTGAGTTATTCAACATTTTATCTAGCATCTGAAACTTTTATTCAGAGTGCAAGGAAATAGGCCAGTTAAGCATGATAGCATTATCTTTTTTCAAATAGTGGAAATTCATTTGGGTAAAATGAAAGGCGAATGTACCAACACACCTATTTTATTTCGTTTCTTACTAAATTTTGAAAACCCCAAAATAAAACAAGTTGATCCTGTTTCCATTAAATCTCTTTTATCTCATCGTTCAGAATATCTTTCATCATCATGTCATAATATCAAGCTATAATTATTTATTACTCTATAAATATAGTTATGTTCAGTTACATAAACATTATTTTGTAAATAAATAAATATTCTTATAAAAGGTACTCGCGTAACCACCTTGTCGATTGTCGACAATAAACGGACAGATGATAAGAGTAAATCATTTGATTATAATATTAATAAATAATTCTGCTACTTATACTTAAAAGCACCCTTAACATAACAATTTATAAAACTTAACAACAAACTTATTCTATTTTTACAAAATTGGACAATCAAACATAAAAAGAAATGCACAGTACCCGTCGACTAGCCTAAATTACGTCTATTAATTATAAAAAAACAGTTAATTTACTATCAATTAAGGCTACAAAAATACCATTAATTCATTAAATATTCCATACATCAACATTATATTTGGTGCAACTGATTATGATATTATTATTAGATAATTTTACTAAATACACTGTTATGCAACAATATAATGTCAATTTTCTCTTATTTACATTTAGGATCATACAGTTTGTTAAATTAATGCAACAAATAAACACATCTAAATAAATTGATTAAACAATCTCATATAGGACTTAATAACAACCTTGCTAATAAATAACAAATAAATAACAATTCAACGTTTATGCATTAATTAGTATCGTTTGAATAAGCAATGATAAATAAAATAAATCTTTGTTCCTATTTGCTGTAGCAAAGGGGCAAAATCTCGAAAATGCCCTGATCGTCGTTGTAAACTTATGTAAGGAGTCGTAAGTAAACTTAAATCTATTGTTTCGAAGCGTAAGCCCTGTATGCTCTATCTTGGGCGGCCGCTTCGTCTTCAACGCTTCTCCTGTAGTGGCCACCAGGTCCAGTGGTATCGAAGTCGCTGCCGTAGTGGGATGATGAGTAAGTGTGGCTCTGAGATACCTGAGGATGCTTTACAATCTCATAGGTTGTCTTCTCGTGAGCTTCACCACCAGAAACCAGTTTCTTCAGCCCGATGATTGCAGATAACAGGAGCGCGATCTTACCGATAAGAAGAGCCTTGCCAGCTATGAGAGCAATAGCCTGGAATGCGATCGCGAGGAAACCTCCCTTGATTGCAACGCCGGCAATGATTGGACCGATCATCTTCTTCAGCTTGCTCCTAGCCTCGTTCATAGAACGACCCACATCACCACCTATACTCGTCGGTGATATAACAACACGATGAGTCTGCAGAAGCTTAGTAGTAGCTAGATTGAGATATTTGTCGACTTGGTCTGAAGGGAGCGCGTTGAGATCCCCATCAGGGAGTGATGACGGGAACGCTCTTCCTGAATCAGCATTCCGAACCAAAGAGACTCCTTCTAGAACCGGCAATGTCTCCATCCGAGCTGCACGGTCGATGAACTTCGTAGCTTGCACCTTGACACACTTGATGATCTCCTGTGACCGCTCGCAGGAGTCGTACATCCGCTTGATGAGCTTCAGGTTGACCCCCAAATCAGCAGAGGCCAAGGCCACACTCAAGCACAAAAAGAGAAAAGTTCCGCGGCACTGCATTTTGAATCTAAACCGCGGCTGCCCAAACAAACCTGGACTAATGTCCAGTCAGTGCGGTTGCGTCTATTGAAATGTGTAGAAAATACATGAGCACTGGCATTTATCTATTTTCACCGGGAACTGCATTTATCTATAAATCTTTTAGAGCGTGCAATCGTTGCATCGTAAGGCTGAGCACTGAGGCGTGCATGTGCAGGCGCCGGCAGCCGCTGTGTGAGTGGGTGGTTGCATGTGTGGCTGCTGGACTCTCCGCGGCCGACGTTGTGGGTTCTGTGGTCAGTGTCAAGGTTAACGCGCCTTTTCAGGATTCTGTAGAAATGTCTATTTTTACTCTGAACAAAAGTGATATACCTAAACTCACTGCATGGGTAGAGCTGCTAATATTCATACACCGACATCTTTTATCTAGCCCAAATTAAGCATCATTAAGCGCTTGTGCTAAGGATACTAGATAACAAAGAATTCCGTTTAGCTTTTTTTATGAAACCAAGTTAAGAAATCAAAAATAAAACTATTGAAATTGTTGAAAATTGTCTTAATTTTTCGCCAGTACCTACTACACATTTGAAACAAAACCAATTTACCGGATTATACACCCGACGTTTCGATTACTTTACATCGATCGTGGTCACGGGAAGACTGAAGATGTCAATTGTCTTTAATAAGTTTTAAGTTAATTAACGTCACTTTGCGTTATACTCTGAGCGGTCCGATTCACGCATACGGAGCTATTATGACAATGTAGCAAACAACCAAAAAACTAATCTTTGAAATGCCAAATACCAAATAACAATTAATTCTGGATTATCTAACTTAATTTAATCACCTTTTAATGTTTTTGATAAGTTTAATTAAACACCTAATTTATTGTAACAATTACAAATAAAGAAAAAAACGATGTAAAAATATATGATCTAGGCGGGAATCGAACCCACGCCTCCTGATGTCCGGCCAGACGCGATTACCACTACGCCACCGGAGCACAGGAGTGCTTCTTTATTTATTGTAATTGTGAGAAATAATTTACTTTGAATAAAGACGGTTTTTTGAGTAGTTTTATGAATAAATTTGGAAAAGCTGTGATGGTTTATGTCAATGTCTGGTTTTTTTAATATCGTTATCAAGGCCGTTCTACAAAAATGGTGTTAATGCCGACACTTGCTGAGCTGATCCGATTTCTTTTGGCGTTCCACTACTCATTTTTTTATATATTCTTTGACCTATGATCTAGCCCAAAGTAAGCATCATTAAGAGCTTGTGTTATGGATACCAGATAACCGAGAAATAATGATAATAATATGTATATAAATATTAGAAATATACTAAATATACATAGTAATTAAAATATAATAAAACTAGAAAAAATTCACGTCCTAAGGCAGGAATCGAACCCGCGACCACCGCGCTAAATATACATATTGACATCTATGACTCGTAAACAAATGCTCGTACTCATCATACAAACATTTGCTCCTACCGGAATTTGAACCCGGGACCTCTTGACCGAGTAGCCTGTAGAGCAAGGGCTACAGACAACTCGGCCAGTCAGTCGTCAGATTGATAATCTACGCAGATATTGCAGTTTTTTTTATGAAATAGCTGATGTTTTCAGTTCGTATTTTGAATCCAAACAAAATATATACTAGTAGATTCAATCTTGTTAGTATAATTTGTATTTTAATTAAAAAAATAAAGAGATAATTAGCGAGGGTTTTTGCTCACTGCCATTGGGTAGGACACATCGCCTGCAGAACTAATGGCCGTTAGTTAGGAAAGGTTCTGAAGTGGCGACCACGGACTAGAAGACGCAGCGTTCTGCTTTTATCCAGCACTGGACTTCTTTTTGACTGAAATGATGATGATGAAATATTAATCACTATCATGCAGTGAAACCTCCAAAACCATTATTTATATAATTATATAAATATTCAGTTGTAATAATTAACCCTTTGCCGTTAAGCAGTCTGTGTGGAAATCGGCGGGGAATGCATTTTATTTGCACACACACACATAAACACACACAGACACACACACACACACACACACGCACGCACATACATACACACACCCACTACAAGTAGGTAAGAGACCATCGTTCTTGTATTAGAATCAAATTTGTACCTACACACAATTAAAATATATACAATACATACATAGATAATGGTGTTATGTTGAATATTTAACGAGACATTTTTAAATAAGTCTTGATTCTAATACTGACTGCGACATAATACGGGATGCGTAATCTGCTCTCAATTACACCGTGGTCGGTTAGTTTGTCCAATAATGTGCCCTACATTTTACTAAGAAATAAAAATGTTTTATTTACGACTAGGGCAAATTGCATACTTTAAGGTCCGCTATGACTGCGGTAACCGTTTACCATCAGTAAACGGTTACCGCAGTCATAGTGTAGTGTCGTATGAAGACGACTCCCCTGCTATCAATATACAACTACAACACACAATACCAACAACAAGCACATCAACAACATACAAGACAAAAACAACAAAACAACTACATACTTCGACAATTAGCTCTGGCGACATTACTCACCGCAGGAACAACCTACAAAAAAGTGTTATTTAGCTTTTATCTTTTACAGCGTGGAGGTGTCCGAGTCGGGAACTCAAGTTTCAAACGGTGAATGCAAATATAACCTCTCTTTTTGTAGATACTTTTACGTGGGTGAGGATCGTCCAATGTCTGATCATAACGGAACTGAGAATATCCACTTAAGCTCCCCGGTAGGTCCTCTGATCTTCGCAGAGGTAGCCTATACCAGTCCACCCCTAGGAATATCAGCCTTTTGGCCAGGTTTCACGCCGATGTGATAGGGACTACCCAAATTCGCACGCGGCCGCACCTAGGGAGCAGGAAGACGGGCGACCTACGCCTGACTTCCGGGCACCCGTCTACAGCGAATAGGGGCAGCTAGAGCAACTTCCTCCCGCTCCTTCTCCGCTGCCTCTTTCTACGTGAGCACAGTGTCGCAGAAGGAGGTGACAGCCTCCCATACCAGCGCTAACCACCATCGCTACCAACCTTGGCTCGTACCATGGTATATGCAATAACCTAAGTGATAGTAACTATGTGGTAGGCAGACTCATATGAGTCTGCCTACCCAGACGACTCTACATATGTAGAGTCGTCTGGGTAGGTACCATAGCCTTTCTTATTTCAACCGTGAAACAATTCGCTGTGCTTCGGATTGAAGGGAAAGATAGCCAGTGTAATTACTGGGCATGGACGGCATTCCATCGTAGGCCTCAGGATGACAACGCAAATGCAATACCAAATGATTTTCCCATATTATTGCAGATGTCTATAGACGGTAACTGCTTACCACCAGCAGGGCCGTCAGCTTGTTTGTCACCTAGTTGTATAAAAAAAAACCTATAGAACTGCAAATCTATAGCAAAAAAACATGCTAAAGGCGATAGACATTCCAACTCCATTAAATCGTAATTTAGATGACTATTTAAACACCTGCTTTTTCAGGGAATAATCACTTCATATTGCAGGCACATTGTCATCATGCTCACTACCTGGGCTCTCTTTCCCTTCAATTTGAAGTACGGCGGTAGTACCTACCCAGACGACCCTCTGACCTACCACCTAGTGATATGCCGGTATATTTGGTCTGCAAATTATGGTATACAAAAAGCATATTCCATATAAAAAGCTAATGATTTGTGTGTAGCGAACCTCCTTGCTATCTTTTTTTTTTTATATACAACTAGATGACAAACAAGCTGACGGCCCACTCTAGCTTTAAAGTTCCTCTATTTAATATTTAAATAAAAAACAACAGTTTTAAATAGATACAAAACAAACAAAAATTGCATTTCTACAGTTTTTTATAAATGTAAATAACAAATATTTTTTTACTTTAGATAAGTTTTATTTTAATGCAGATGAGCTTTTGAACCCTGTTTAGGCGCTAGCCAAGAATATTCCTAGAGGCCAGTAAAAAAAATACTGCGTGGCGCTATACTAAAATGCTATGAAATGCAACATTGCTGCGAGTTTTTAGGCAGCAAAAGCATAATCCTGTTCATTCTGGAGATGTGAAAAGTATACTTTGTCTTCTTTTTAGCGAATTTTAATGTTTGTGTTCCGGGGTAATGTGCGAGTGAAAAAAAAGAGTAGGTAAAAGTGAGTTTAAATAAGTTTAGTAAATTAAATACCGATTTATAATTTTTATTAACACTATTATTTATGTGGCATACAATACACAATATTCATTTGTATCCATTATCCTTTTTCACGACAACTTTCAAAATTGATCTATCGATTCCGGCATTCAAAATATAAATATGTGTAGTGACACTGATTCACGTGGCGGTAAATTGAGGCAAAAATTTGAATTGCCAAAGCATAATTGTCGTTAATGATATAAGAATAAGACTGTTTTTTTTTGTATCATTGTGTCGTGCAGAAGTTGGCTGATTAATTATATAATCGGATGCATTTGATTATAAAGATTAATAATGAAAACCACGCAAAGCTTAAATCGCTAGTACAATTGTTACAAAATTACTGCAAAAACCATCGAGCCTGAGATTTACGAGTATTAACTTCTTCAATAAATGCACAAACACTTACTAAAACACGTATTTCATAATCATTTCTCATACTTATTTAACATTAACTAGTGATCGCCCTGTGCTCAAAATTCTACCATAATTAGTTTAAATTTTAAGTTTGAACATTAGTATGATTCTATTGTCAAAGATTATACTTCTATTATGACCGTTTTTTTATGTTTTTTTAATAAGGTTATGTTTAATATTCAGTAAGACTATAGACAAATCAAACAATATTAATATTTTCTTAATTAGACATATATGCGTGTGTGTCAAATACATTAGTGTTTGTAATGTTTTTATTATTGATAATTTTTATTTTATTTATTCTATTATTATTTTATTTTATTTATTTCTATGCATATTTTTTTTTAAATATTAGCATTATGCACTTCTTCTCTAAATAAACTATAAGTAAGTAAAAAGGGGTACAAAGTTTTTGCTTCACATTACTTATTTAACATTAATAACAATTGTTCATGCTAAATTAGTATTATCATAGAAATCTTATTATTTTTTATTTATTTTTTCGTTAGCTTAGAATGGAAAATCATCTAAGTAAAATAAAATAAATCATCACCAGCCTATATACGTTCCACTGTTAGGCACAGGCCTTCCTACATGGGAGGAGCACATGAGGATTTTGGGCCATAACACTACCACGCTGGCCCAATGCTGGTTGGTTGGTTAAAGTGGTTGCCGATCAAGACGATCGGCTTAAAGTGCATAGCGAAGCACGGAGGAGCTCGAGATTACTAATTTTGATTGACCCATCCTGGGATCGACCATGGCGAAAGATGCTTTGTTTTCCTAATCGAAACCAGAGCGTTAAAACCACTACGCCACCGAGCTCCTACAATGGAAAATATAAAAACATGTACAATAACCATTCTGACAATATACTTACTACTACTTACTGATGATAAGCTTCATCTCTGGTTTCGTTGTTCATTAGGCATCATCTCTTCATCATACCCCGATCACTTCATCTCCCGTACAAAGTGATGAGTTCATTAATTAGATTAAATTGATTATCATTGCTTATGATAATGAAAATGCGATTTAAAACATCGATTTATCATTATCGATATATTTTTTAGTGATTTGATTATCTACACAGCTTTCTCTTTAGGTTGGTACTGCTGTTTGCTGTGTCCCTTCTTGTCAATTGATATCATTTGACGCAGATTTGAAGGTAGGGAATGAAACAACAATCGTAACTTCCCTCCGGCGCTGGCAGTGTGCAACTCAACGGAGTTCGGTTTTGATGAGAAAAATGCTATCATGTATAAATGTTTGTATAAAAACTTTTGCACCTATCAAGTTGGTAAACCCTGGATTAGACCATCAGGCAACTGTGATTCCAAATTTAAATCAGGTTGTATTTTACTTTGAGCAACAAATGAATCGTCAGCATAAGAATTATAGAGTCTGTAGAGTAAAATTAATTCTCTTTGTTGTGCCTATAGTATTTTAGCTACCAACCGCATGCATGAGCAGTATAGTAACCAAGCTTAAATCTGGCGAGGAATATTTAAAAAAATAAAAAAATAAGAAATAAAACGACAACAGCGTGACAACTCACTCGCAATACCAAGTGATCTTTACCTTGTTAATGCAGGTATATAGGCTACAATAGCCACTTACCACCGGGTGGGCCGTCCGCTTGCTTATCATGTGGATTTTTTTATTAAAAAATAAATAGCAACAATAGCTAACTAAAACAACTACTTTTTGATAGAACCTCAAATTAGCTCTGACCTTGTAATAGCAACTAGTGAAAGTTCAATAGTATGTGTACCTACATGTCATACGAATATTCCCATGACAAATGCCATTTTATTGGAATATTAAATTAAGCACAAAAGCTTAAGGTGGACCTGCGTAGCTCCACGATTTTAAAATTTGCTGCGTGGGCATAGGATTTATTACATAGAACAAACAGATGAAGAGCTTCCGCCGCAATGCTGGTTAAGGGTAGTAGCGGTTGCAGTAGGTGGCTGAGGGTGGCGCTGCAGAAAACCGAGGCCGTATTCTTTCACGGCCCTCGGCAGCGCCCCTCAACTGACGCTCACATTTTCGTGGCGGGCGTCAGGATCGAGGTGAAGGCCCAGATGAAGTATTTGGGCCTTACGATCGATATCAGGTGGCGCTTCTGTCCGCATATTAGCGGACTGTCGTTGCATCTGCTAATGCCAAATCTGAGAGGGCTGAGTGGGCGATGCCGGCGTCTTTACACTGGTAGTCAGAAAAGCATGGCCCTGTAGGCGCCCATCTGGGCAGACTAACTCCAAAGATGGGAGAATGCCACCAACATCCGTGTTCGGTGAAGGGCCCGCTGCCTAGGTGGGCAATCGACGGTGGGTAGAGGTTCTGCCTGTTTCTCAGTCCTCCCACCACATAGGACGATGAGGGAGTGCCGCTGAGTTGTTTCAGTGGGTAGACCAGGGAACCGTTCCCAGGGAGTTCCACATACCCCTCCCGTCCCCCAACGGAAAGAATGCGTGAGACATTTTTTCCCAGTGATAAAAAAGTTAACAGCCATGAGAACCGGGACCGAATGCTTAACCGTGCTTTCCGAACCACAGAGGATACACAGCATGTTGATAGATCTTGATAGAATAAGAATTCAGCGTAGTCTTAACTAGTCTTTTCGTTGCTTTAACCCACCAAACCTCATTGGGTCAGCGTGGTGGTGTTATAGCCCAAACTCCTCATATGTTTCTCCTATATAGGAAGGCCTATGCCCAGCAGAGGGACTTGTATAGGATGGTGATGATAGGAGCATGGGCTTCACTCTTTGCTAAAAATGTTACAGGGAAAACTCAACAAAAATCGACGCTCAGTTACTTGTTGCAATTTCGCTTATTAGTGACAGTACGATGAAAGTAATTTTGGTGAAAGCAAACTGTCTTGATTATGTTTGACCTTATGTAAAAAGATGTGTATACCTGTACATACGGCTGAGATCAAATCCAATACTTGGACTTTGCTACCTCAAAATAGAAGTCATTTTTGAAGTAACGCACTACGCTTGACAACTGGCTCCCTATACCTAAACTTTATCTGACGTAACTTTTTGACACGACAGCTTAAGAGCTTTTGTCGATACTTAGAGGCAAGTAATCAATGTGATCTATCTGTTTAAAGCCGCGAATACACAGGAGATGTTTTGTCTCGTAACATGATGCGCAACACTTACGTGTCATAGCAACGTTAAAAAGTATCCCGCAACATTTTACGTTACAGGAGACATGTTGCTGATTGATGCGATTGATTGTCGCCTTCTATGATCTGAGGATTATCATATTAGTTGTACTTGTAAGCAAGCGCACTTGTCTTTACTTAGTGCTCCCAAAATCACTATGTACAGACGACCACACATCAAGTGTGACAGTTGCACTACGAAAGCCGCCTCTATTGTGAACGGAATAAGGCCGGTCTCAAAGTCAAACTGTTATGCTTGATGTGCTGTCGAATGTGTGTACGCAGCACTAATCGGCAAAGCTATTATATAAGTAGGTACTAAGTATGATTTTACTATGAGAACTAATCATTATTAATGTCTATGATATTGATGATTTATAAAAATAATTATATTTTGATTCACGAGTAGGTATATTATTTCTCTTAAAATCACATTTAGAATATTTAGTGGAAATATGGGGCTCAGCCGCCGCAACCAACGTCAGCTCACTGCAAAGGATCCAAAACAAAGTCATCAAAGTGTTGTTCCATTATCCCTATCTAACCCCAACAAAAGATCTGTACGTAAAAACCGAATTATTAAATATAAAACAACTTTAAGCATATGGTACATGTACTCTAGTTCAAATTATAATTAATAATTCTTTTCAAACTATTATAACGTTTAAGTAAAAAAATATCAACTCACCACTTTCGGAATAAAAACAAACTCAAGTTAATCAACCCGCGCACTAATTATGGCAAGAGAACAATATTGTTCGAGGGAGCACAGCTGTACAACGCATTACCAAATGACATATAAGAATGTGATAGCATACCTTTATATAAAAATAAACTTAGAAAACACGTAAGAAAATTGTACACTTTATAAAGGCCTCAGAGGTAAATATTTAAATATTTAAGTTACCGCAACATACTTATATTTTTCATACCTCATTGTAAATGAACTAATTTTAGTTTGTATGAGAAATAAATTTCTTTACAACTAATTATCACACAATTTATTTGCTTTCCCCTTATGCGATCCCTTACCCTCACTCATCCGCACTTTTACCCGCAATACAGGTCAAGCGTACGCATTCTGTTCATGCTACTTTGTCTTTAAAATTAAAGAAATCATAAGTAAATTGGGTGCATTTTAAGTACAATCGACAATACTATCAAGCGTAGCAGTTTGACCTTGACAACGGCCTTATGCCGTTGGTAATAGAAGCGGCTTTCGTAGTGCTATTGTTGCACTTCATGTGCTGTCGTCTGTAAATTAATTTATCTTTTCAGAAGATGCTACGTCAACATTTAACTCGCGTAGCCAAGTTAAATACAGATGGACTAGAGGAATTTTACAGAGTCATCCCAAGTCCTTGGTAGCTCACATGGCTAGAGCAGTCACTCGGATTGTGTAAGCTCGCGGGTTCAATCCCCGCCTGAGGACATTATTTGTTTCTAGTCAATGATGCTTGTTAATCACCCTAGTTGTACATCTTGTCGCTAAAAACAGTACTTTCTTCTGTCCATGTCAAAGTACTACATTTGTAACTATCTTCTTCTTCTTCTCGTGCCTCTCCGATGAACGAAGGTTGGCAGTCAGCTCAGCATATTTTTCTTTATCCTTCGCAAGATGGATAAGCTCTGTAGCGCTTGATATTCCGGTCCACTCGGTTTCTCAACCAAGACTTCTTTCTGCGGCTGACACCACGCTTGTCAATTACTTTGCCCATCATTAAAAGTTGCAAGATGTATCTTTCGTGTCTTATCGCATGCCCCAGATACGCAACCTTCCTTACTCTGATGGTATCCCAAAGTTCGCGTTTCATACCTACACGTCGCAGGATGTCTTCGTTATTAACCCTCTGAGTCCATCTAACTTTTAACATTCGCCTATAGGCCCACATTTCGAGTGCTTCTATACGTTTCCTGAGTTCAATTTTGATTTTCCAAGACTCGCATTTGTATAGAAGTATTGGCCAGATATAACAATGTAGGAGTCGCGTACGGAGCGTAATGTTCAGACTTCGGTCAGTTAGTACTTTTTTCATTGTTCTAAAATCGCTACGGGCGACTTCAATACGGGTTTTTATTTTTTAGTGTCACAATCCTAAGTCAGACAAGTTCCCAAATACTTGACATTTGTAACTATAGATTACCACAAATCAAGCTTAACACGTCAGTTAAAAATAACTCTTATTACGACGGATTAAAGTACGGACAAAATATTAAAAATTTGAGGCTTGATCAGCTATCACCTACTACGAGTACAGTCATGTTATTGTTGTATCAAAAATGTAAAAATAATAATATCTTAACCGCCTCTGTAGTCTAGTGGTTGAGATCACCTACCTTAGATCTAGAGGTCCGGGGTTCGATTCCCGTGGGGGCGAAAATTTTCTGCTCAGTTTGGTTGGTGGCAGGGCTTTTCTAAGTGCGCCTGGCTAGCTACCACTATCTTACCTAAGTCTGTCGCCATAACAATAATGTTAACAGCATTGTTGTGTTCCGGCAGTTGAAAGTAAGATAATTACTGGGCATGTAAGGCATTTCATCTTAGGCCTCAGGATGACACCGCACCTGCAATATCAAGTGATTTTTCTTTGTCATTGTAGGTGTCTACCTATATAGGCGGCGGTAACCGCCTACTACCAGGTGGGCCGTCGGCTTGTTTATCATCTAGCTGTATAAAAAAATATTCTTGCACATTGGTCTATATTAGCATATTGTATGTCTTTTCATTTCGCTATATTTGACACCTGTATGCATCGGAGAATAATAAACATAGAATAACAATTAAGAAAAAAATCATAAACTACATCTGCGAGTATGAAGTTTTGAGTAGCGTAGCTGCGGTGTACCTATTGCTCTGTGATTTTCTCGATAATTAACATAGATATCAATAAGTGATGCTCTGCATTCCACACTACAATGAATTGTTTTTCAGCAATCATCGATGTTGTGGAATGAATATAACATAGAAAGTTCTAGGCATACATTGCAGTTGAACTGTATTTGACTTGATGTTCACGACAGATCTAGAAATTTCTTAGCTACGATGACATCAATGAACTATCATTAGGTCATTAGGTTTTGTATGTGTAATCTTCTCTCTATCCGCTGTTGATCTTTGAATCTTAAATCACCCTCATAATTACTAGGTGGTAGGCCCGAATATAATACTTAATCAAAAATTACCATAAAACCTAGACTATTTGCATATTTACGTATATTACGTATATTACGGGTGTATGCGCTATTTTTGTCTTTTTCCCCTTGTGCTGAGAATTTATATCGCTACCCCTCTCTGTTACTGTCGAAACAAAGTTCACAAGGTATCTTCTTAAGTTTAGATATCATCATCATTTTAGACAAATTATGTCCACTGCTGGATATAAGAAAGCGGAGCCCTGCCATAAACATTTTTCTAAGCTTTGGCATTGCTAAATATCATTCAGAATACTAAATTATGAATATGAGATTTATACTTTATGCCGTCGGTAGAGCAGAAGCTTGCTTATAATTCTGGGGCGCTTATCAGATATTTTGCAAATAACCATACACTTTATAAAATACACCTCGACACAGTTTCTCCGATCATGTGCAGAGGGTAAAAAATAATCAAAACATTTGTTGATCAATTAAAATGTCCTGGTTGAAACCAGAATTAATAGTCAGAAAACAACTTGCACTTTCTGATCAGGGCGTATGAAGAACAAAGCTAGCGGGGGCACAAAAATATTCCGAAAGATTAAAGTGAACTATAATTGCCTGTAATATAAGATAAGTTCAGAGATATTCGTACATGATTTAAAGATTGTGATAAAACAAATCGATCTCTAACAGACAACCTAACATACATACATATCAGCTTATTGAAGTCCACTGTTGCACGTAAGCCACCCTAACACTGCGTCACAACAGACGGTCTTCAGCTTTTCTCACCTTCTTTATGTCGTCGGTCCACTACGTTTGCCGAGGCATGGTCTCCATTAGAGAACCTTTTTACTCCACCACTCATCGGTTCTGTGACAGATGTGACCAGCCTACTGCTGCTACAGACAACCACGAGGTTTACAAAATTAATAGGTGCGAAAAAGTAGAAAAAAATGTGTAAATTACTAAAATAAAATAATGCTTAAAGTATAATTCACATTATTGAAATTGATCAGACAGCATTTATCGAAATTTTTAAGAGTGGTGGGGAATAGTAAAAGCAAATCAAATCAAATCAAATTCTTTATAGCAAATAATAAGCCGAATTGTACTCCTGTATATTTCGTGCAATTAAAGTTTAAATAAATTAAAAGTGTTATTTTCTACACCACATTTGAGTGCCCGACTGGAGTAGCACCTTTATCTTACAAAAGAACTTAATCTTGTGGTGAGTAAGGTCACCAGAACTGATTGAAACAGAGTCTTGATTAAAACAGGAAGGTACTTCTCCTATGCTGTCAACATCCCTTTTCTCTCTCAATGTCTTTACAGGGTAGGCAACACGTGAGTAGTGCTCAAGGTGCTATGAGCTTCTAATGCTTCGGTAATCGCATTCCATCAGGTGAGTCGTAAACCAATAAAACTATTTAATTTACAGAAACAGTTTGACTGTCTCTTCTTTGAATGTACACACGACAGCACATTAAGTGTAACAGTCGCACTACGAAAGACGCCTCTATTACGAACGCAGTAAGGACGGTCTCAAGGTCAAACTGTTACGCTTGACGTGCTGTCGACTGTACTATAGAAATATTAAAAACCGAAGCTGAAAACAAATACACAACGTCTTATTTATATGTAACATCTTCCAGCTGGTATCTTCAACACAAAGAATCTTTTATGCCATCAAACCACTACCGTTTCACATAGCCACAGTTTAACCTCTAAGCACACAAAACTCGTCGATCTTATAAAGCACTACAGTTTCATTCATACAATCTACTACGTAGCTTTGACAACAGCAAAATCAGTCTTGCAGAAAGTCTGGTCTGATTCAACTATTTGTGAAGAATTTATTGAAATCAAGCTGGGAAATAATACCCTTTAAAATAATCTAGTTTGACGTTTGATTAGATTGAATAGCACTACTTTTAAATAAGGAATAGAGTTAACATTAAAGATGACGTTCTGCATCGTGCCGTTCCGTGGCATTACAGTACCCTTCTCGTAGCTGCGAATCTTTTCATAGACATAGCCTATAAATACGGCGTTCGCGCGCGTGGTTGCCACCAGTCTTTTTTCCCTAACCGTCCCGTATACATCTAAACAAAATGTACCCAAAAGTGTTTTTAATATTCGTTTTAATGTCAATGACATCAGCCCGAGAGGATATGGGAGTGAAATACGTAATGAGAATATACGAGGATTGTCAGAAAACTGATGGGATTCTGCCCTGCTTGAAGAAGAAGGCGATACTGTTCTTCGATAGAGCGGCAAGGATGGAAGCGATTCCTGTAATCAACGGTATTGATATAGTGAAGAGTGGTGACCCTGAAGTATCGCCGATTAGTGAAAATGATATCGAAAGCAACCTTCCAAGGAATCTTGCTGATAAGAACGAAGCACTGTCAGACATGCTATGGGATAGGATTGCGTCGTTTGCCAATTCAAGGACCATTCAGCTATCTCTGCCGAAAGTCACTGGACAGGATCTCAACAAAGGAGTTGAAGAAGGTAATATAAATATAATAGGGACAAGGATAGCACAGGCCATCCCTTTCTCTGTAATGTAATGAAATAATGCCCGTATCTTCAGTTCTTAAAATTTCTGATAGTGCATGTATTATGTATGACATTATTGTTCGTTTATATGCTTACCTATTATTTTAATTGAACTTGTCCTTCTATTTTTAAACCATTAATTTTAATTAATATTTTTTGGTCAGGAGGACCACAATGCCTTACACTATGTGAAACTATCCATGCTAGTCAATGTAGTTATAACAATAATTAAATTATAATCCTCTCCCTTACAACTGAACATAGATTTAAACTAATTAACACAAAATCTGTAATTATTCATGAACTCTTATTGTTACTACTTTCAAAACTTTTCTCTGTACTTAATTAATCTTTCTACCCAAACCAAAGTTACCGTAAATGGTTTAATTATGTATATATCGCGGTTCACCTTTCCTTTTCTTACTTACAATAATATACTCACTTTTTCACAGCTTGATAATTTCAATCAAGTTTTATTGTGGCCCATATTAGTTGGGGCAAACTTTAATTTGCAGTTTAAGTTTCAATACTATTTATGAAGGCATAAGAACAATGAGAAAACCAAAATGCATAAGCTTAATCAGCAAGCCATCTCACTTGAAAATCATAAAGTTTGAGTTAAATTAATACCTCTTTAAGATATCAATACAGATACATGGGATATTCTGAGTAACATATTTTTTTCAATTTGCGGATATTTTTGAGATTTGTAAATTTGGTGGCTATGCTAGGTTTATTCATAGCTAAAGTTGTAAACAAGTTTTAAGGGACATGCTAGCTAAAGCAAAGGAAAATGGCAGTGCTGGCCATCATAGACTTGTTACTAAAAAATGAAACCACGAAAAAAAGAGTCAACTTTTTAATACAAACAAATCGTGTACAATTCAGTATGAAATGGCTGATCGTTCATCATCTCTTTTATCATCTGGCTTCGTTTTCTAGAGCGTTTCTCTTACACCATTTATAGAAGCTGTGACATTCAAATTATGCTCACCGACATTTATTACAGTAACACACTTAATTTCATAACGGTAATAGTTACTTAAAAATTTACAGAGAAGAATAAAAAAGGTTTTAATGCAATTGGTACAATGTCACCAAATCGACACACACACTCAATGTCATAATAATGCATTGAAATGTGTACCTTTTCTTAAGAGATGCTTATTGACGTTAGCAATATAGAGAATAGTTTTCCACTTTAGAAAATATAGTAGGCCTTTCTCAGTTATTAGAAACACACTATATTATTCAAAGATAAGTTTAAAAAAGAAATTTACGGAAAACGACCTCAATGGGCCCATTAAGTTTTCATCGGGTCATAATTGTCGTTAGAGGTGAGTAAAAATAGCCATTATAGTTAATGCAATAACGGATTTAATCGTTAAAGGTAACATAAAACTTACAAGAAAGTTTATAGGTAATTGTTTTGCTTTAAGCATCTTCAGAGTAAACAGTGTTGAACAGGACAGTAATATTTTTAAAATCGTTAAATATCGTTTTATTTCCGACGATAGGTGATAAACAAACACTCTCGTTTGCGATTAAAATTGAACTATTAAAAATATGTTGCCACTAATCTTTTCTTATATCTTATCAAACATACAGATTTAAGTGTGTTTTCACGTGCCCTTGACATTCGAACTATTTTATTTGTAGCAGGAAATACAAGAAATAATTTCTGTCAAAAGCCAGGTGCCAAGAGTAAGGAGGAGGGTCAGAATCTTAGCTTAAGGTTCGAGTCTATCAAGGAAAATATCATTCTGGACTTTTTCATCATAAATTTTAGGAAGCATTTTTTTACAATTTCATCTATTTCTAACGGATCAACTCAATTTCTAGTGCAGCTTATGGTATGAGAATCATAATGGATCAATTTTGAAATTTATCATATAACTGCTCCCGTTTAACGTTTAGAGAAACCACAAAAGCATTTGTTCTGAATAGCTCACATCCGTTAAATTACGTGGTCATTCCTCACATTAGTCGTAGTTGTCTCCTACACAGATCACCTGGTTTCTAATAGTCCTTTTGAGTTTCCTTTATGGTTCAGTTTATTGTCATATCTAATTAATTAAATTGATATTTTGCACTGAACTTGTAAACCACCTTAATTTTCCTAAATTTAATCCGTATTCACCATCAAATACATATGATCTGTTTCATCATCATTACTGGCTTAATCAATTTGTTCAAAGGTTTAATCTGTCAAGCTGCGTTATCCCTCCGGAGGGCTATGTCAATTGAAAAATCGATTTTGTCTGGAATTTGATACTTGAAGGGTTAAAGGTAGCCTAGTTTTACAGACATAATGTTTAATAAAGTACGTATGATTTTCGAATTCATCAAAAGCCAGTTTCATTTCTGCTTCCTCGTCAAAAACGTCTACTGAAGTGGCTTTTGATTATTACTGAATACACTTGTTAGATACGATAATATTATCTCAAGAAAGTAAAAGTCAGACAAGTGTACAACCATCACTTAAGTCAGTGTAAAGGTCAAAAGATTTTCAAAGAAATTAATAGCGGAGAAATCCTATAACATTATTGTTCCAAAGTATTTTGATGCTTCAGAATCATTAGGTAATCGTGTTACTTTCTCACGACATAATTTCGTAAGATTCACCACGAATTTGAAAGGTTTTTTGAAACAATACTTCTTTTGGATGTTTATAAATAACAAAATATATATTTTATTATAATTATCGAACAAAATAATTATGAAGGTACAACTTAAAGAGCCTGTAAAAATTTAATAGAAGTAGCAAATTTTCAAACCAACTTTTAATTTAAACGTGGGTAGTCGTTATTTTTATTTCCGCTTTCAAGAGTTATTTTATGAACCTGTTGTAATGTATTATTTTCTTTGGTGTTACTTGTCAATTAGTTGGCTTGCAAAGAAACTTATGGCTTAGTGCAGCATTCACATTAAAAAATCAAATTTCAATAAAATATTTAATAAAGATAACATTTGGATAACCAAAACTAATTGAAATTCAAGCAGTAGATGACTTCACGACTCATTTTGTACTTGTTCGTATAATAGATGAAATTTATTCAATTTCCTCGTGCATTTTACGTTCCCAATAAAAATCATAACGATATGGTAGCGTGAACGAATTACTATCCTGTCATATACAACTGTTGTGGAACTTTCTGTTGAATTCACGCTAATGTCTCATTATTTTAATGAAAGAGACAGTAAGTGTGACAACTTCCTCGTTCAGTAATTAGTTTTATCAGATTACATTTTTAAGCAAATTTTTTCATACATTACTTTCCCAACAGTTAAAGAAAATGGTGTTAAAATAGGTAATCACCTAGGTACCAACATACCATAATGGTAATATGCTTGTTTTTTACCCTTAAGCTTAACTATATCATTATATTAAATAAAAACAACTATCTACAAAAGCATCACCCCACTTAAGTACTGAAAAATAAATTAAAATTTAATACATTTATTTCTAAATTATCTGAACTTTTAGAGTTAGATTCAGATACTGTAGAAGCTTCGAAATTATAATTGTGTTAATTTTATTAAAATAAATACAACTGTGTATTCCAGGTCGAGGTAAAATGAAGAAAATGATGAGTATGATGATGATGGGAGCCAGCATGAAGTTGGCAACATTGATTCCAATCGCGATAGCTGGGCTGTTCGTGCTTGCTGGCAAAGCGTTGATCGTTTCAAAGGTAATTAAGAGATAAATATTTATCACACGCTATTTAAATTTATCACAAATACACTAACAACCATATAAGTATGGCAAACCTACAAATATTGCGGATATTCAACTTTATTTTAGTAAATTTATGGCATGTTTATCGAAAACATGCACTAGAATAATACTCTGGAATTGCTTAAGAGTATTTTCACTATGAATAAGCAATGATGATGATGATTAATAGTCCCACACAATTATTTTAAGCTGAGGCCCTTTAAACATTATATAAATAATACTACTTCTATACTTGCTCTGTTTGTATAATGGTGTTTTGAGCATTAGTATACGTGCTCGATAAATGGTCTTTCTTCTTCATAAACAACTGACACTTTCACTACTGTGGCTACACGAATTCCCACGACGAATTATCCAAATGTCATAAACTTTCCATAAAACATTGCTTTAATGGCCAGCACTTGAAGCAAATCTTCATCTACAGAATTTCCTTTATGAGGGTCATTTGAATGAAAAGAACCAAAACGTTTAACGTCATTTTCATTTAATTTTACTGGTTTTTATTTTGGAAACGTATGCCAACATACATATTTGTAATACATTTTAACGTTTCAATATTTATAAGTTCAATATGTATTGAAAGTGAAGGCTTTTATGCACTTGTGTTCTTTTGTGCACTTGTGTTTAGGTAATTAATGCAACAATAGCTAAACTAGTGATTAGTCGGAGTAGATTTTCAATTGGATCAATCATTTCACTTTCATCGATACTAATTATTTCTTTTAAAATGATATGTTAGCAATAGAAATATCAGAGAAAATCTCTAATTAGTAAAATAATTACAACTTACACATAGCTAACTATTCTAATAATTTTATTGTTGAAGTTAAACAATGCGGTATGTGGGAACGGTTTTATTAGGTGACATGACGTTTTATCTTAGATCTTTTAGTATGAGAATGCACCATTTTGAATTGTGCCAGATAAAAAATATCCCACATTTCACTTGGTTAGAAATGGAAACACAAACTTCGGTCAGAATCAGCCCTTTGCGAGATACTTTTTAAGGTTTCATCAAGTTGGATTATTAGTTAAAATTCTTTCAAGGTCTTGAAATTACTGATTTTGTTTAAAGTGTATGTCCAAATGTAAGACCTTTTACTTTTTGACCCTTACTGGCATTCCGGCGATGTTCACTGAATAATATAGTATCTATTGTGTACTTCATAGATTAAGGATCTTTTGTGGATGTGTAGATATGTTTTCTCTTGTAACAATCTTGCATTATTAGATCTCTCATATTATTCACACATTAGCGTTTCTCAATTCTCAATAATTTGTTAACTTTCTTTGCTTAAAGATAAAAGTAGTATCGTCTCTTTATTAAAGCTATATTTTAAGTATTAGAAATCACACTCGTTGCTTACATCAATGTCAATGATAAAGATGATTTAAAATCTACAGAATTGAATCTTTATTATTATTATAAATACTAAAGGTGCCTTACTGTCTGTCTGCTACGTTTTTAGTCCTAAGCCGCTGAAACAATTGAGATGAAATTAAGCACGGAGGTCTGCTCTATATCTCGAAAAAGGACATTATTATGCTACTTTTTGGCTCCATAACTAATAGTGGTCGGAGCCGCGGGCGAATACTTAGTCAGATTATAATTTTCAAAGTAAAATACTCAATTGTTCATCAAATAATTTATGATTGCCATAACTTCACTTCACTTTTTTAAATTATATCACATCTGATTGTCATTATTTAAAAAAGTATATGACTATTTCTGCCAAACACAAGTTACGAAATGTATTATATAAAGTATACCCGGTGATACCACACAGTAGAAATGTTTTGGGGTTACCTGGAATGGGGAATAGAAGCAACATTTTATGGTTGACAATTTCTCTATATTATCAGATACAAGAGAGAGTTCAAAGAGTACTCATGAAAGTAGTGCTTTAAAATTAAATCTTCTATAGTAACATATCTTTAAATTTACCTAGTCTCATTATCTTCTCCTCATCCTATTAAGGTCTTAATACTGACAGATATTTCAAATCTATTCTGACATCTTGTCACAAAAATTGCTTTTCTAACTTCTGACTTAATCTGCCAAGCGGCTTTATACCACCGGAGGGCTATGACAATTGAACAATCAATTCAATCTGGAATCTCCTGCTTGACGGGTTTATTAACATAAAAAAATCTGCTCGAGTCTCTAACTCTTTTGATTTACATTCCAAAGTGAAACATAGAAAAGAATGACATCTTTCATTGTTTTTAACACAGAACCATCTTTTTTTTTATAAGTAGACTGCCTATGAAATGTCATTCAGTTAAATTTCTCAAATACTAAAAGATACCAGCACAATTAGAAATGGGAAATGCCTATAAATTGCAAGGCCATTCAGACCTTGTGACACAGATTGAAAATAATACCTTGCCAAGAGGTTTCAGTGCTGGAACTCGCAAACTGTGGTTAATGGTGTACCCGTTTTGTACGGTCTGCATATAAATTACTAATTTGCTGTGTAGCAAATTTTGTGTAATTCTAATCGTGCATTTGCTTTAAGAGTTAATATACACAGGGTACAGTAATGTAGATTACTAAAGCAGAGCATTACTAATTGAAAGTTAATTGCACTTTAAAATGCACAAGATAAAATTGTATTCATGAGAAGACAATAATTTTCAATGACAATGTGTTTAATCTATCAGCATCTTAAAAAATATCGCGGACTGTTAAAAAACTAGGTCTTTATAATGTGCAGACCTCGCTCAGTTCTCGCCTGCCGAGGCACCGACACATTAGGGGAGAGTGGGTTTACTTCTTAAGTGAAGTTACTCTGAACGAGGCCGTGTATATCATGGTAGAAGACCTGTATTGTAGAAAAATTTGCCAGCAGATAGAGATTTTCCAGCTATCCATTTTATCATAATTGACGCAACCTCCGTCATAATTATCCTGTGTGTAGTTATAAAGCATAAAACTTAACCATTTAATATGTTTGGAATTCTCTCCGCTATAATACATTCATTGTATCAGCCGCGTGATAAACGCTGCCTCTAAAAGTCTTATTGGTTAGGTTAGATAGGTGCTCAACTTTTAAACTTTTTCCTTCCATTTTATTGACGTTTTACCGCTTTACATAAAAACGACAGGGAAAATAACGAAGGCCTAATTTCAAGGTTTACTGAAATTGGTTCACGTTCCAGGACAATGACATAAATATTTTGTAGTTTATTTTTTCTCAACGAAGTAGCTTGATGTTCAACTCACCTGATTGTAGGTAAGGTAGGTAAGGTAAGGTAGGTAAGGCTAAAGATGGAAGCGAGCTACACCTGGATTCCTCAACCACTATGGAACTGTCTATCTTACCTGCAACTGCCGGAGCAGAACAATGCTGTATGCATTATTGTCATGGCGGCAGACTTAGGTAAGATGGTAGTAACTAGCCAGGTGGAATAGGAAAACGTACCACCAACCAAATCGAGCAGAAAAATTCCGCTCCCAAGGGAATTTAACCCCTGACGTCTAGATCTCAGCTAGTTGTCCACACTAGACCACAGAGGCGGCTATATGTTTTTACACTTAGGGTATTTCAGCAAGGTTGTTGTCGTGGCTGATCATTCTATGTAGATTAAAAAGTTTGTGCTCAATCACAGGATATACCGGGTGTAAAAGTGTGTGTGAGTGTGGGTGTGTGTGTGTGTGGCTTAAATGTGGTTTAAATGTAGTATGTCATAAGATCCGCGATAGGGTTTTTTAGGGTTTTCGCGAGCAGGTGTTACAATGTGTTTGTTTATTTTATCGGAAAATAAAAGTGGTCTGAAAGGTTTCTAACTTTCAGAGGTAGCTCTTGAGAAGGGGCACCAAAATCACCTTAAATTTAATTTCGCACTTTAATAAAATATTACGAGAGAAGAGTCAGAAAAGAGGACAGGCTTATATTTCAGGCAAAAGTGGAAGTTTTGGTCACCAAAAAAGAATCTAACTGACCCTTCACGAGGTTCTCGTAAGATGTTCTTGACACAGCAAGGCTGATATGATGATGATGATGATGATGATGATTAGTGCAAGTAGGTTGTAATAAAAAGAGATATTATATTTTACAGTATTAATAAATTTATTTACAGTATTGCGTGGGGAATATACTTAAATGCCTTTTTGCTGTACGTTGCAGGACAGAGCTTTTTACTATTAAAAGGCAAACTGTTTATAATTTCTTAAATTGATTTTTGAAGAGGTAAACATATTAAATTTCATCGTTATTGAACAGATCGTCGTGAAAATTTTAATTAAGTCCTATGTTCAGCTGTGGAAGACATCTTCTAGACAGACGTCTTTCCTATTAAAGAAAACGATTTATCATCATTAAATCAATCTATATTTATAACACCGCATGTTAAAAATGACACATATTTTATATCAAACGTAATAAATATATTTTTTTTAAGTTCATAGGTTTTGATGTAATTTATCTAACTGTAGACTTCTTTTATTTCACAAATATACAAAGATATATTTATTGAAGATGATTGGTATTAAAGAACTTGCTTACAACAATACAATGCAATCATGTGTATTTAATATCATCACAATGATTTCTACTTTGTTGTCGCTACCACTTCGCGATATCCCATTAAAGCAATAACAATCGTGTCCCATTTTAATTCTGGAACAGTGAAGGCACGACCAGAACTCACATTCTATCAGAGACTTTGTCAGCTTAACAACTGTTGTCTATAGTTAGGAAATTAAATGTTTAATTGAAAAATCCTGTTTTTTTTTAAAAAAATTAATTTAAGTACATTTCTTTTAGAAACCTCAAAAGAATGAAATTTGAGATCTGCTGTGAATTTATAACGATCTTGCATCATGGTGTATAGATCGTTACTTCTCAAAAGAAGTATATAAAAGGCTTCAAAAATGTGTACCTTATTGCCATTGCAATGGACTCCATAAAATATCAATTTTGAAGCAAACGAGAGATTATATCTTTTCAGACGCGACTGTACCAAGAGGTCTTAACCTGCCTAATAACCATGAAACTGCAAGTCAAAGAAATGCTACATATTTTAAACTCCATTTGATATTAAAAAACCCCCGCCAAAATGGGTTTTACAATGAAACATCCCTTAATAGAAAACATATTTTGCATGAAAATTACTTATGCTTTACTTTAACTTTTCGGAGATATTTATGACAATCTGAATATTTTACGTGGTAGAAATAGACTTGTGAGAATTCTCGCAATTTTCACTCTACTTACAAACACCTTTCACACCGACCTTGATGCTTTATCATAAAGTGGGTATTTAAATTATGCCAATCGGCCATAGAAAAGCTGCATGGAAATGAAGCTAATGGTGCAAGTATTGGTTCACAGCAAAAAAGATATAGTACATAAAGCGTTACATATAAACCTGAACTGAATAACACTGGCATTGATTTAGTGTCAATGGCACGGTTTACACGTAGAGAGATCATGCACAATGATGGGAATTTAATAGCGAAGAGGTTTTTAGGAGCGTTATGGAAGTGAGTGAACTGAATAGCTTTTTGCGAAGAACCGATCTTTTTACTTCCATAGATACATCAAAAGATTCCGTTGAATAAAATTCGACAATAAATTGAAAGCAATACCAAAAATCAAACAAAACAACGGTATTATTTGAACTACCTAGATAACAAGCAAGCTGGCCTCCTTGGTGATAACTGGCTACAGTGGCCTTCAACCTGCAGGAACATTATATAAATCACTTGGTATTGCAGGTGCGTTGTCACCCTGAGGCCTAAGATGAAATGCCTTACATGCCCAGTAATTACACTGGCTACCTTTCCCTTCCATCCGAAACATAGCGAAGTATTTTACGGCTAAAATAGGAAAGGCGGTAGTACTTACCCAGACGAACCACATGGCCTACCATTCAAAAATATTTGCAACAATATTCGTTCAGTTGTTGAATTATAACAATTTTGACATGCTAAAGGTAGAATTAAGATTATGACATAAAATAGACTCAATAAAATTCATTGGGTTCCCTAAAGACGTCAATAGCTCAGTGGATAACGTTTTTATCCAGAGAATAGACATCATATCTTGAGAATGGGGAACATAATTTCTTTCAAACAATTAATAATGCGATAAATAAAACTGAAGTAATAATATATCATAATAACTTCGTGTAGCCATTCATTTGCTTGACTGCTTCTAAAGAGGTTCGTTTTTATTTCGATGTTTAAACGTAATATTCTACACTTTTAGTCGTGAGATGAAGAAAGTATCATAAAATAATAACCTAAGAAAGAAAGCATATCAATCATACACAACCAAAGCCTTCAATTAAATCTTGACCCCGGCGCTTGAAAGTTAAAACGTGCATGATGAGCATGTCAGTTGAATCAAATGTAATTTTGTACATAATATTCAAGGGCCATTTTACTGGTAAAATTGTGAGCGATGAGCGATCTAGGCAAGACAAAAACGTAATAAACATTCAAGTTTAATGAAGGAGGATGCATTAATAAGTCTTTTTATATTAATAATGACAAAATCCTATGAAAAGAAATCTTACCAACGTATTAATTTAAGAATAATTTATATAAGCAATCTAAAATGAACAGTTTTAATGTCGGAACAAAATTTAGGTATATTTCAAAACATTGACCGTGGTATGTATTCGTGTCAGTCATATTCGAGTATGTGAAGTAATTTAAGCCTACACCCATTATTTTTGACCGCCACTTCTAGGGTTGTCAAATTTAAAGTTGTGTAATATTAAGCTTTATTCCCGTGGACATCGCTTAACGTGCTAAACGCTAGCCTTCGTCCTTTCTCAGGATCTAATCAGCGATAAGCGATAAACAGACAGAAAAAGTTATTTTCGCATTAATTATATTGATACAGATTAGTAAAAAAGAAAAAAATAGTTTTGAAGAATTTGGAACGAATTTTTTACTGCCATGAATATTTTGACAAAAAAAAATGCTTCTGTGAATTTCATCCACCTGATGATGGTAAATATCGCTGACAGACACTAGCACTATTAGGAAAATTTCTTGATATTAGCGTTGGCAGTCTTGAGACAAGAGATGTACTGTTGGCCATGCATTGCAAATTAAACTGGCTGCATTTCTCTTCATATCGTAGCACAGTTAACTGTTTCACAGCTAAAATTAAATGGTGACGCTACCATATACTCGTACATATCTAAGCGGTAAGACTCCAAATTTTCCAGTAAAACAGGAGTTGGTAATAATGCAAGATTAGTGCTCTCATTTATTCCAATTGTACAATGAAAGGTTAAATAATTAATTATCGTTACATAAATAATACGTTTCAATTGAATCGAAACGAAATCCATATTCATAAAGTGTTGACATTAATTCCCAACAGAGCCGCAGCTGTCGGTTTTATACGATTAGACAGCTGATCATGTTATTGATTGAAATTGTTGACGTAATTCGACGTTAAATAACAAAGATTTTTAAATGCACAGAAATATGCGGCTTCATTTAAATTCCAATAAATATTATTAACCACATAACGTAAACCAGTGAATTTAGGTTGTTATACCGCATAAGACTTCCGGGAGCAGAAGACAGTTGTTCTTAAAAGACAATCGTATTTGAAATGTGTGGTTTGACAGGTTAAATTATAAATAAAGGAAGGAAATGATGAAAAAGGCGGGAATCGAACCCGCGTCTACTAGCGCGTTATGGATGCACAAAATCAAACATTTAAATGTTAGGTTAAATTAGTTTTGACTTGTGTCTCTCTACTCACCTTTCCATACGGTCTAATAATAATTTAGGCTATCGTAATTTCCGATCTCCATGAACCAATTTTGCAATAGACATTTCTAGCCTCGTTGAAACATTGTAATATTGTGTTGACAGCCCTAGGCCTATAATTTAGAATAATAACTGGTTTAACAAGCGAGTGTACTGTACACACGAGTACTTTCCCTTCAACCTCTAACCTTTGTCGTGATAGATCCTCGGAACTTTCTACGGCTCTCATCCGAACAGGTATTACGGGCATTAAGCATCGGTATGGCCTTAACCCGTATAAGAAATGATACCTTTTATTATTTTTTCATTTTAACAAGACCTAGAGGTCTCTGGATCAATACCTCGTGGCAGCTGAAATTTTCTGCTCGGTTTGGTTCATCGTAGGGTTTTTTCTAAGTCCGCCTGGCTAGATACCACCACCTTACCTAAGTCTGCTCCATAACAATAATGTTGACAGCATTGTTGTGTTCCAGTTCCAGCAGTTAGAGGTCAGATAATTCCTCTGCGGTTAAGGATACCGGGTGCAGCTCTTATCCATCCTCGGCCTTATCTTCACTTTCACCCTCAGATGAGATGACGGCAAAGAGTTATCTCGCGGGGAATAAAAAAAATGTGTATATCTACTTAGCAATAAAATGAAAAATTTCTAGAAATTGGCATAACTTTTGTGGCGCACAAGTCATGAAGCGTTATATCTGTGATGTGACCATGAAGGCATACACAAGGTGAAAGAAGCACCATCAATACATATTGCTATCCTAGTCCATCCTTTTTTTTTCGGAGTGGAATTCGCTTACGGACGATACCCTAAACCGCTGGTTAGGTGGACCAGCGGACCGTCGGCTAGTCGTAGGCCTGTGAAGGGGTCGCCCAGAGCCTGATCATAGTGGCACTGGGAATACCTGCTAAACCACTCCGGTTTTCCCATGCCCATAATGGAGACGACCCGGGGTTTGCCGAAGCATTTCACCGAGCCGCCTCCAGGTAGCCCAACCCTAGAACCGACCAGAGCCAGTCCTAGGGCGGGGCACCAGGCCTCACCCCGGGCCGGTCGCGGCCATAGCCGCGTCCGGTCCCGCTGTGAGGCCATCCTAGTCCATCCTATATGCATTGTGGTCCAAACTGTTTCTAATACAGTTGCTAGAAAGAGAAAAGTCGAACCTAAAGAACTGAAAGACTTTTACTTCAAGCTCTGTATAAACCTTAATGAATGTGACACAAAGGGAACACTGCCACACTTTAAGCATACTGCGTCAGTTGCAAAATTACAGCCCCATCTACGCTTTCAATTACCTCAATTGTCAAAGACATACCATGATGTGGAATGTCGTTACATAGATTGTTGCTTTTTATATACAAATCACAGCAAATGACTCAACATCACTTGATGTAAAGCAGCAATTCAAAGACAGTTAGTGCAGCTTTGAACATACTGTTTCAAAGGCCTTTACCTTGCCGGCCTTTAAGAAGGATTCCATTTTAGAGAAACAGCGGAACACAATGTGCTGCACCCGTACCACCATCTTTTATCGCGAGCCAGTTTAGGACCTAAACTGAGTAGAATCGTTAATTCGTACTACGACGCTATCTACGACTATGACAGCGATGCAGTTTAGGAACCAATACTGAACCGAGCGGAATATGAATCACTTTTATAAAGATGGTGGTAAGGCCCCTGGCAAAGAATGCCAAGTTTTGGAAGTACGACAAAAACAGTTCAAAATTATTGGGGCTGTGTAAAAACTGTTTTTTATTTCAGGGATTCGTTTGCCACTAGTTTAACTGTATGTATTGAACAACAAGACCTATATTATGACAGGCAACTGCAGAGCACTGCAAGGCGTAGCTTGGCTGGTTTTTCTTATCATTTTGAGATTGAATTTACATGTAGTAACATTGGTCAAGAATAACCTTTAAATTAAAACGGTAGCTAATATTGTGTTACATGTTTTGAAAGAAGCCACAGCTATAAGCTACGATTTTTAAAGATTGCTTAAGGTCTTTGAACTTGATAATTATGAACTTTTTATTTTATAATTCTTTTATTTACAAGAACACTTTTGAATTACGTAAGTCACTTTTAGGTTTTTTTTGTTAATGATTTGATTGGTAAATCCGTCCTCATATTTCCGTCCTCAATAAGTACATTTTATTACATAAAAGTCATATAACTATTATTCAACAGATACAAAATGTCATCGTGAATGTTAATGAAATACACACAAGTATGCCTATACTACATTCAAAGTCAAATTCAATCTTATTCAATCCCAAATAAAGCTATAAACGGATTGATGTAATGCAGATGTCTAGTATTTCGTTTTCTATACGATAAGTGATTTTCTGCAGTTAGATTAAAGACTATTTTAGTGTGGGCTGTTTCCTAACACTCTGGAATTTAATAAACATGACCGCATGAAAGGCCTTCACATGCCTTGACTCTACAAAATCGGTGGCGCTACGCTTCGTAAGCCTTTACCCGTTTTGATTAACAACAGTGTTGCTATTTTAAGCTTTTACTCTTTATAATTGGTAATTTTATAAGAATTTTTCAAATTTAGTAAAGTATTAACATTTCGAGATTAAAATAAATGATAATAGTTCTTAGTAGATTTATCTTTATTAAAGCCTTATCGCAAAAACTCGCATTGTCAATGTTCGAAAGGTTATAGGATTTAGTCATCCTGGTATTTAGTCTCCTTTGATATTCGTAAAGATAGGAAATATTTATAGACATTACATAAATTACGTAAAGAAATGGTAAATTAGGTAACAAATCAAATATTCTGTAGAACAAAATAAAGTTAACTGCATTTTTTAATGAATATAACTTAGAAAAAGTGCTATGAAATTATAAATGTGGGTAAATATTACCCAACACTGGCAACACTCGATCTTGTCTAAAAAGGTTCGTGCTCAAACCGTCATCTCAGTTCACTGCTCGCTCGCCGCAAGCCAAGGCAAAAGCTGTTCTGGGAAGTCTGAAAAGTATTCTAATGTCGTTTTAAGTAAATCTCGTGCGGCTTATAGTATCTTATTTAAGCCGTACGAGATTTACTTTGAGTGATGTTAGAAAAAGCACACTGAAGATATATCGTGAAGATTGTCGAGCTAATATCATCTGATGAATGGAGCCAGCCTTCTCTACCGATCTATTTCGTTGTCCGATACTCGATTGTGTTTGGAGGAGGCTGAAGTAATGTAAGAAATCCTGCAGGTCTGACGTAACCTGCCTTCAAATGTTGAGCTGAGCAATGGTTTAAAAAAAATTGCCATTGGTTATTCCGGCTGGGTAAATAGAAAATTTAATCTCTCGCTCCTCCGTGCTTCGGAAAGCTCGTCAAGCAGGTTCTGGTTGTCAGTGCAACGGTAAAACTTATAAGTAATGTTTCAATTAAAATCTAAAAGTTTTATAGACATATTTTAATTGTTTTGATGATTAGGGAAAGTTAAGTTGCCTGTTTGTTTGTTATTAAGTTATTTAACGAACGAGTTGTCTGTAACCTTTTAAACCAAAGGTCTCGGATTGAGGCTTGAAAAATATGAAGTTTATTTTATTGAAGATCTCATATATAAGATAATTAAATGAAAGTATTAAAGCCTTTGTGTAGCAGTGGACATCATATGAAGCAGATGACAGTTATCAACTAAAGAAATCAATTTATACTTATTTTACTAGGTGGTAGGCCCGTATGCAGGGTCGTCTGGGTAGGTACCACCGCCTTTCTTATTTCAGCCGTGAAACAGTTCGCTGTGTTTTGGGATTGAAGGGAAAGGTAGCCAGTGTAATTACTGGGCATGGACGGCATTTCATCTTAGGCCCCAGGATGACAACGCACCTGCAATATCAAGTAATGTTTTCCTTGTTATTGCAGGTGTCTATAGGCGGTGGTTACCACTTTCCATCAGGTGGGCCGTCAGCTTGTTTGTCATCCAGTTGTATAAAAAATAAAAAAATAGTCTTTGATGTTTTTGTTCAGCACTGGATGTCTTTCGACTAAAATTATAGTGATGATGATAACAGTAACTATTCTTATTCAATATCCAGGTACATTTTTTGATTTATGCTTTACTGCCCCGGGGCAGTTCTTGCAATGTGGGATATGTAATATGGGAGTAGCTATAAGTGAAACGACTGTTCCAGTTAAATGATGGTTAAACTACGCTAATTACATACTATACCTTAATTCTATACATAACCTAATGCGAGGAGACGCGGCATACACTACATTCTAATATTTTTGAATAACCTATAAGTCATTCCCTACTGACCTGAAATATTGAAAGTATGCTTCACTGGCCTGAAATACAATAGTACAGTCAGTTACAACTTAAGTTAATAAGGTGATGTATTAAAAACAGATTAATTCAACAGATATTATTTATATCTTATCATTCATTCTGGATCATTCATGAACTGAATTAGATTACATGTATATATTTCCTACAAATGTTTTAACATGCAAAATTAACACAAAAATATCAACTAACCAGCCAGTGTAATTACTGGGCATGGACAGCATTTCATCTTAGGCCTCAGGATGACAACGCACAAAGGTGCGTTGTCATGACTTGACTTGACTTGACATGAAAATGACTTGATATTAAAGAATATCAAGTCATTTTCTCTTGTTAATGTAGGTGTCTATAGTTGGCGGTTACCGCTTACCATCAGGTGGGCCGTCAGCTTGTTTGTCATCTAGTAGTATAAAGAAAAAACTAGTAAATAAAACAATCAGTAAAATTAAACACATTTATTCAATGTTTATTTTTATTTTTGTTACATAGTCTTTCTAAACAATGTCCTAGCCTTATGACTCCTGTTATATGGTCTTTAATAGTTTTATTTATTACTCTATACAGGTTTTTGTTTTTATCCCTATTGGTGTGCCATTAAAAACTGATTCACTTTTATTTTATGTAAGCAAGCGTATTTGTATAGAAAGTTTAGACCTCAAAAAAATGTAGGGTTAACAACCCTCAATATTATTCATAATTTCATCGTAAAATGACTATTTTCCACTCAATGCCGCCGACGTGGTGTCGTCGTTTGTTTCACGTGAAGGTGTTGGGGTAATGTTATGGGTTATAAAAATTAGATCCATCTGTATATTTATGACCCTTATTTGTAATTAGCTCAATAAATATTAGTAATAATACCAAAGGAAAGAACCCTTTTAAAATTGCCGACGACTTGTGCCGGTGGCGACTATTTGCCGTCGGCCGCGTCCTAAGTTAAATTTTTAAACCCAATATACTACCTACTTAACCTTCCATTTTTTTTTATTCTGTGGGTTCTAAGTTTTGTTCAGATCTGTACATGGACTGTTCTAAATAATAAGTGATTACTTTTAAAATATATTTCGGGGCAATTGAGGATATAAATTCGTGTCAATTGGTAAAAATAACATTTAACTATGTTTTGCGGCAGTGGAAAGTATGTAAAAGGGGCAGAAGGAAATAATGGAAATTAAAATTAAATGTTTAAACTACCCCGGGGCAATGGAGGATAAATCCATTTAAGATTTACGTCAATACAAAATAATGCATTTAATAATTTCGTAATAAATTCCTTAATAATTAATAAATTCCTGAGGAATTGTCAAACTAATCATTTTGTAGCCCTTTTAAGAATTCTTAAATTAAAAACTGGATTACTAAAACCAGATCATTTTTTCACAGATTGCTCTTCTACTGGCTGGTATTATCGCATTGAAGAAACTGATGGCGCAGAAGAACAGCGGTGGTGGGGGTCATGAAAGCCATGGCTGGTCATCAGGAGGAGGAGGAGGAAGCGGCGGCTGGGACCGCAGAGCCTATAATGACGTTTCAGATCTAGCCTACGCAGCTTACAAGAAAGATTAACGCAAATAAACGTATCTGAAATCGTTATGCAGCGTCCACACTGTCTCGATAGCTCGATTGATAGCGACAAAACTCGCAGTTTTGCCGGAACTATGAGTTTTACTCGCTATCGAACAAATTTTGCGTGAAACTTAGGCTATAAAATCCAGGCTATAAATACTAGGCTAAGAAGAATCGAAAGATTAGTTTTTACAAACTGGACAAAGACAATTTAGGGTTGTTATTTTTAGTCGCTTACTTTTTTATTTCAGTACAGTTGTTCACATATCTAGTAACAATTTCACAACTAAACGCTGGAAGAGAATATATTAAATTATGTTAAACAATGATTTCAGACATCCGTGAAATTTCCGGATAGAACCAACTTTGCAAAAAGAGCACTTTACTAGGTCATGTTGTGTAAATAGGTATGACAGACAAACAAATATGAAAAAACTAAAAGGAATCCTTTTAAGCCATCAACGGCCGAACACTCAAAAATTTGTATTGTCAAATATCAAATCCCATCACGCTTTACTCGGCGGTTCTCTGTGTGATCGAATCAGAAATGATTAGAACTACAGAACTGAGGTTACTGACATAGCGTAAAGAATTGCGAGCCTCAAGTGGCAGGCCACATTGCAAGGAGGACTGACGTCCGTTGGGGAAAGGTCCTCGAGTGTCGGCCGCGTGGATGGATAATCTTGTCGCAGGAAGTCCAAGAATGCGGGCAGAGCAGGCAGGCGGGCAGGATCGATCGGCCTGGAGATCCTATGCCCAGCACAGGGCGTCTCCTGGCTGAAATGATGATGAAAATGATGAAATCCAATCACTCCACGGCACTCCAATTTTAGCAGGTCTTAATATTTAAGCTACATTTGACTATTCGGCGTAACGTCATGGAATTAAGAGTGATTTATAGAGTCGATTATGAAGAAGAGGTGTTACGCATGCTGTGCTTTCAACTGTACTTACGATTTTGTACTTGTAAGATGTTTATTTGATTTGTAAAGATCAATTTCGGTACTTTTTATTAAAAGGTTTTATTTATTTTAGTACTAAGAGGCATCTGTATAATAGAATAATTAATTGTTAATTGTTACTTATTGAACAATGTGCCTGAATACTCATTAATTTACTGTACACTTAAGAATAATTTATTTTTGTTTGTTAAACATTTTCGTTAGCAAGTCCTTTTGAGAAAAATGGTTCAAGGTTCTTGAATTAGTAACGTTTGTATGCAGTATTACATTTCCTTAGTGCTTAATTTATTTATTTCATATTATTTAAATAAATATAGAGTAATTGAGGACTGATCAAACTGCATTTCTTTGTAAAGCAAAGGTTTTAAATAAAGTTTCAAAAAAATGTATTGTAGTATTCTTGAACACTTCCTTCGATATTGAATCACAAAGAAAAAAAATTGAAAAATATAGAATTTTGTTAAACCCGTCCCAGCGACCAGTATAGACCGAGCGCTAGGATGCCTATGCCAACGTTGTCTCTGTCACAGTTTGAAGAGTAGTAATTTTTCTAACCCAAGACATTATATTTTAAAGAGAAAGTGGAGCAAGTACATGAATTAAATAAGAATCGATGCATAAACAAACAATTCCATAAAAAATACAAGAAGTTTAGATTTTATCCAGAGAAAAAAATTTTGTAGAACTAGTCTGTTTAATGCGCACCTAACACTTCGGTTTATAAGAACTCTTGCCACTTAGAATATTTATCCTCCTCCTTTTTAAATTCGGTGAAATTGAGAACAACCAGCAAGTTTGACGTCTAGTTAACTATATATACACTTGTTAATACACATCGAATCATCGTGTTTACTTTTATATAAATATAAAGAATTAACTAAAAAATAAAAAAGATGAATTTATCTCTTGCACTATCTCAAACATTTGTTTTATTCGCCCGTTCGCGCGTGCTGTTTGCTCGCTTAATTTCGCAGTCCTGAGAAAAGGGTTCTCTATGCTTTAAGCCAGATTCTAATCGATATCTGTATCGATATTAGCAGGAAGTAACATAATGAATGAGTTTCAAAGGCAATGTATTTTCAGATAAATTGCAAATAGATTTAAATGGTAAATAAGAAATTAAACATGATAATCTTAATGGTAGATTAAATAAAATATGCTTGCATACTTCAGACAACTAAAATTCATCTGAAATCTCACCTTGTGTCCTGAGCATCGAGCTATATGTCAAATTTTTAAACTTATAATTTTTTTAAAGGATCTAGTTCACGTGAATTAAAGCTTAAACAGGTGTTTATTTGTTTTTAAAGGTATTTAAAAGTATGTATTTATGTCTAAGTAGACAATACTCGTAGATAAATATTTTTTTGTCCCACATACAAACTTTGCCACCTCATTTCAAAGTACTTTTGAGTAATTTCGAAAAATTCCTTGAATCTTTATATCACAAAAGAAAACTGCAGCTTGAAGCTTCAGTACTTTCGCCTAGGCGTCAGTGAAACAATTTATTTCAATTTAAATAATTCGTCATAGTTTTAGGCTATTTCGTGAGCAAATTATAACTATGTGCTAGTACATTTTGCTAAGAAAATAGCATAGGAATTATGATTGTTTATTTAATGAAAATAAATTAAAAAGATCAATTGACAACGCCATCTATGCAACTTACCGTGAACTTAAAATGAACAGCAAGTTATTGCTTTGATTTAGATAGCGTTTGTTGCTTGCTACGTAAAAAGACCTATGCTATTTGAATCAAGCGTCGACCACTGCAGTGCTATCGCGAAATCAATAGTGCTTGACGTGCGTGCTTACTTAGGTGTATAATTTTAAGCTTATTTTTTATATTCTATTTTTTAGATATTTTAAGCTATAAGCCGTATTTACAGAAGCACCTTTAACTGACAGATAACACTTATTTGCGATATTCCTGCGGTGAGTAAGGTCGCTAGAGATCATGAAGGCTGCGTTGTTTAGGAACTTAGGAACATTTATTGTTGATATAAGGCTTCTTCTTGATTTCAGACGACCGGCTGGCCGAGTGGTCCTTAACTAAAGTCTACTAGTTCAGGGGTCCCGGGATTGAATCCCGGTAGGGGCAGAAGTTTGTATAAAGTGTACAAACATTAATTTGTTCACGAGTCATGGATGGTTGTATGTTTATTTAGTATATTTCTAATGTTGGTATACATATTATCATCAATATTTCTACTATCCATAACACAAGCCTAGTGATGCTTACTTTTAGACTGAAAAACGTTTTTATTAAAAAACAATTAAAAAAAGCATTTCTGAAGTGCACAACGTCTACTAGATGGTAGGCTTGTAAGTAGGGTCGTCTGGGTAGGTACCACCGCCTTTCTTATTTCAGCCGTGAAACAGTTCGCTGTGTTTCGGATTGAAGGGAAAGGTAGCCAGTGAAATTGGGCAAGGACAGCATTTCATACTAGACCTCAGGATGACAACGCACCTGCAATACCAAGTGATTTTTTCCTTGTTATTGCTGGTGTCTCTAGGCACGGTAGCTTACCACCAGGTGGGCCGTCAAATTATTTGCCTTGTAGTTGTATAAAAAAACAGCGCCTGAATTATTGCCTGTATTGCAAGCATTCATACGGTACGGCTACCATTTACAACTGGGAGTGTCGTAAAAGATGGCCCCTTAAAAAAAATTAAGATAAGTTCGCAATCGTGAAAAAGAATCTGCTCTTTTATAATAAGCTGCTTAGGATGACGCCGACGATGGTGCGCCGACGACTTTACCCATTCATCGTATTCTCGTCTATCTTGTCCATCCAAAGGTTGTCTGGAAGAAATCGCTATTTATCGATAAGACCGTCCTTGTACAGTTTAGTTTAAGCATTTTCTTAGTGTACAATAAAGTTTATTCTATCTTTCTATGACCTAAACTGCCTTATTATAATTATAATAATATATTATAATATTTTAAGATACATTATAAACATACATGATATTCAATAAAAAAAATGGTTTTAAAGCTGAAGTTAATAATAGCAGACTATAAACACAGTATTCAATAACAAAAATGCGATTCAAGCCTATTAATATTGATTTATGATTGAGGCAATAAGCTGGTATTGATCCGATCAGCAAATCATTAATAAATCATTAGTTCGATTGTAACAAGTCACCAACTGGAAATGGATATCGTCGGTGGGCGTGCAAGACCGCGTAAGAGCAGTTTGCAATACCGCGTATGTGCTTTTTGTTTATTTCACAGGATGGAAGAAAAAAGATAATATCTTGGATATTTCTACTCATTTCTTTGACTGAACTTGTTTGGGATTTCTATGCGTTTTGTTTAATGAGAATCTGTTATAAGCAAATCAACGCTAAGGCCCGCTGGCGCGATATTTCAATTTTGCGACTTTTGCAAACTGCTCTTACGCGGTCTTGCACGCCCACCGACGATAGGGTAAAAAAGTGTTTGTACTCTCTTTTTATAAACAGGGGAGCTTGTTTTCGCCATGATTGGTTTGGGATGGTACTATCAAAATTTGTTAATTTAAAGGAATGGACTCGAAGAAATTCATAGCTGCCTTGTACTATCAAGTACTTGGTAGCTCAGAGTGGTGGAGAGAGTCACCCGGACTGTGAAAGGTCGCAAGTTCCCGTCCCAAGACATACCTAATCTTGAGTCTTCTTAAGTTTGAGATATTATTCTAAGAAAGAGAATCCATTGGCGTCAGTTTCTGCTACTGTTAACTCTCTCTCTAACCCTAATTAGGTGAGTTTGGTGGTGTTATGCCCCAAACTCCTCATATATTTCTCTCATTTACGAAGACCTGCGCCCACTGCCCAGCCATAGTAAGATTAAATGATGTTAAAAATGCGTTTTTTATTTTATTTTGTACACTGAACAGTCACGAGAAATAATATATGTCCGCTTGTGATAATTTAACATCCTTATTATCTTTGCCATAAGAGTCATGAAATTGTCAAAATGGTGTACAGTCGACAGCACATCAAGCGTAACAGTTTGACCTTGAGACCGTCCTTACTCCGTACGTAATAGAGACTGCTTTCGTAGTGCAACTGTTACACTTGATGCGATGCCGTGTGTACGTAATATTGCTAGTGACAAGTGCGATTTTTACTAAAACAACGTAAGGTCACAACACTGCAAAATGTGAAAACCACCTTCCCCCTTCCTACTCAATTCATCAATTCACTGTCTCCACCTCAACATCACCCACAAAAAAAATTAGTACATCCTTTCGTTGTCGTACTTCCAGAACTTGGAATTCTTTGCCAGCACATGTGTTCCGTCCTTCCTATAACATGGGTTCCTTAAAAAGAGGCGTAAAGAAGCACCTTTTAGGAAGGCAAGTTGGAGGCGCTCTAGCCGCCTCCATCTTACCGGGAGTCTAGAACTGGTCACCGACATTCGTTTCTTCATAGAACTGCCAGCTGACACAACTTTACATGTATCGCCGCTTAGCCAACAGAACCTTTCACCGGCGTACGATTCGTCGACAGGACATTTCGCCATCGAGAATTTTACCAACAGAATCATTCACCTAAAAACGATTCGCCGACAGACGCATACCACTCGGGCATTAAACGAGATCAGAGCTGTCCGCGGAAGTCCGACACGGCCGTGGTAGGTTATGCCGGCCCAAAAGTGCAGTGTCACAATTGCACTAGCTGTCTTCGTATTTGGGCTCTCCCTCCCGCTTCACATCAGGTGGTGTTTATTCATTTGTCGTGTATACATAGGTATAAAAAAAACCTAAAAGTGGACAATACCATTGCACCCTACCCTACATTTTCTTCGCATGCGATTTTGAGCCTGAAGCGAACGCAAAAAGTGCTTCCTAATTACAATCGTGCAGTTTGCATGTACAATTAATAAATGACGTGGAAGTAGCGCTTCCTTCTGCGCACACGCTAGTATCACCAAGTTGGAACGCACAAGATTTATTCGCGATGTTACATTGGCGCTTAGAAAACGCCACAGTTACAACCGATGACAAAAACTTCGAAAAATTTCTACATTGAGAAGCTCGGTGGCGTCGGCTGCGGCTTGAATGCTTTGGTTTTGAATCCAAAAACAAAGCAACTTTCGCCGTGTCGATCCCGGATGGATCAATCAAAATTTGTCATCTCGAGCTCCTGCGTGCTTCGGAAGGCACGATTAAAACGGTTACAGTAACACCAGAACCAACTCAGGTTCTGGTGTTACTGTAACCGTTTTAATCCACCAACCTGCATGAGCCAGCGTAGCGGTGTTATGTATGGCACATGTAATAAGAACTCTACCCAGCAGTGGGATGTATATGGGCTGGTGATGGATGATGATTATGAATTAAAAAATTTTGATACACTAAATATTTAAGAGGTCTTCCTTTAGAACCGTTCGAGTATTTGCCCGTCATAGTCAAAGTTAAGGTGTTTAATTGCATTTATGCATATTTAAAAAAAAACAAATATTGCATTTGAAATTCCGAAATTATAAACCGACAAACGATTGACTGTATTGTGATTAGATATTCAGGCCTTGGTGAGTCATTGTTGTTTTTAATCAGGTAATTAAGAACTAAGCGACGACCGAATTGCGCGTGAAGCCGAGCGAGTGAAGCGAACATGACGTGGGAGCGGTCAACTTGCGTCAGGAAGCAAAAGGATTACCGAAGAACTGTTTGTCAAATTAAGGTTCAGCAATGACCTAATTTTCAAGAGTTGTAGATATTAATAACAATATGTAATAGATAGGAATAGTATATAAATAAACATAAGAGACATTTTCACCATACAAACAACAGCACCTACCAGGACCTCTGATTGTAAAATAAATAAAAAGAGTAGAATTTCATTCTTCCAGACTTCTCAGACTCACTTCGCCTAAACAACATTAGGATTTTTGTCGATTTACTTTTCGTGTCGGCAACCTGTGAGTACTTTGAGATTCTTATTACTTGCAAACTAACAGAAAAATACTAGAGATAATAATTTGAACTATCCTCACAATAACATTTGCATCGTTTTTTTGTTTTTTTTTATATAAATGTAGAGGGGTTTCTCTACATTTATATAAAAAAAAAGTGTATAACGCTGAAGCGTTCGGTGCTAAAAACGCTAGTGTGAATGCAAATATTAGCAGCGTATAATACTAGAAAAATAATTCAATGTCATGAACGGTATGCAACGAATGTTTGCGCGTTGCATACAATACATGCCATGGTAATTTGACGTGACTAATTATAAAAGAATACAAAGTATGACAATAAAGATTACATGAGAAATGCGAGAAATTTTAATTTCCATACCGATTATTGGGGAGTGGTGGCAGTAATTTCAAGAATATTTTGTAACCCCACGCTAAGGGAAGGGTGTTAGAAGTTCCTAAGCGAATAGACTGATTTTGAATCGGTTGTTTTTTGTTTGAAAGCTGACATGTCAAGGCCGTTCTTAGCTATAATTTATGAAGACATGTCAAGGTGGTTCTTAGCTATAATTTATGAAGATATGTTCAGGTGTTTGATAATAATCAGCTTATTTTCTACTTGACTAAAGGGCTTTAATAGCTTTTACAGATCCGATTGTTTTGAAATTTAGTGTACTGTTATTTCAGTGAAGGTATTTCCAAGACTTTCCAACCTTTAGCTGATGCTGTACCATCAAATAGTCTGCACGATGCTGCATTCTTCAGATACTTACAGCTAGCGTGCTTGGGCTTATAAGATGGTCTCAATGAGTTGTCAGATAGTTGATGACGGAGGCCGTGGATTATTTAAAATTTTAGTGTTATATTATTTAGCCTTAGACGCTCGAAGTACCTTGGGCACTATGCACACGTTGCCTTCCTTGTAAAATTCTAGAGAAAGCGTTATGTTAACAGAATAGGTGACGCGACCCCTTCTTCTTCCCAGCATAGGTGACAAGACCCCTTGCACTCAACATGATAGGTGAGAAGACCCATTGCTTTCAACATGACAGGTGTGAAGACCCTTGCTCTCAACAGCATAGGTGAGAAGATCTCCTTGCTCTTAACAGCATAGGCGACAAGACCCCTTTCTCTCAATAGCATAGGTGACAAGATCCCTTGCAGTCAACATGATAGGTGAGAAGACCCCTTGCTCTCAACAGCATAGGTGAGAAGACCTCCTTGCTCTCAACAGCATAGGCGACAAGACCCCTTGCTCTCAATAGCATAGGTGACAAGATCCCTTGCAGTCAACATGATAGGTGACAAGACCCATTGCTCTCAACAGAATAGGTGAGAAGACCTACTTGCACTCAACATAATAAGTGAGAAGACCCCTTGCTCTCAACAGCATAGGTGAGAAGACCTCCTTGCTCTCAACAGCATAGGCGACAAGACCCCTTGCTCTCAATAGCATAGGTGACAAGATCCCTTGCAGTCAACATGATAGGTGATAAGACCCATTGCTCTCAACAGCATAGGTGAGAAGACCCCTTGCTCTCAAGAACAAAGGTGACAAGACCTCGCTCTCAATTCGCGCTTTATGCAATGAACTCTGGCGACCTAACTTGCCACAGGAAAAAACACTACAAAGTAGTTTATTTACCAGCGATCATTTCACCCTTTGAAGCCCGATAAACCTTACAATTGAATTTTAATTGTCATGTCACCTTAAGTTGCCGTCTGGGCATTAAAGGATTAAAAGGTGGGAGACCAAACTTTGAGTGGTAATTACCACTATACCCTACTTACGTGTATAGACGGCAGTACATCAAGTGTAACAGTTGTTCTACGAAAGCCGCCTCTATTACAAACCCAAAAAGGGTGATCATACATAAGGTCAAACTATTACACTTGATCTGTTGTCGACTGTTTTTAATTGTGTAAAATAATAATATTTTATATATTTTTACACACGTTACAAAAAGTCACAGCTATTCGAACAACTAATAAATTAAATTCACACCAAAGTCCACCGCAAAAAACCTATTATTGTACCTAATGCACTATAATATTAAATAGATTGCTTTTTAACTAAATAATATAAAAATACTTTAAAGCGGCAATTAATTCTCTAACTAAGACCTGATTTGCGGAGTGTCAATTAAATAAATAAATATTTGTTGACATAAATTACGGAAAACATCGTATTATCATAAAATAACATTTCACGACGTCCTAACAATTCAACTTAAAAGATTATTGTCTCCCACTTACTTTCGATTGCTGTATTTTTACTTCGTCTTTTCAGAAAATCATTCCTAATCTTTTTCGCAACACCTTATGGCGCCATATTTGTCTAAAAGAATAGTTATTAAGCGAAAAGTTATCTTCATTTTTCTCAGTCTTGAAACTATAGCTATAAGCTATAGCGCAGAACGACTTCAAAAGTAGCGCCATGGTTGCTGCACATTGATCTTAATTGCCTATTGAAGGAATGTCCTTTAAACTTGTAAACATAGCTACTTACTTTACTTTCTTTCCGACCTGATATACTATTAGAGTAGATAAGAGAAAAAGGGTATATTGTGTTCAATGGACGGTAGCCTTATCTCATCAAGGAATTTATTTTTAAAAGATCGCTCATTAATGTAAATACAATGACTTATACTATATTGTTTACCTGCCGAGCTATTTTCATTTCGATTTCAACACAATGCCATTTAAAAGCACTTAACATAATTTCTCAATTGTCTTTGCTACGTGCGTGGAACAAGACTACTTTACGGAGACGGGTGCCAAATCGATGCCGAATTGTTATTGATGAATTGCCGCGGCCAGCTGAAGTAAAAAATACTAATCACGCATTGAAATATTTCTAAGTCAGAACTCAGGAGCACCCGCGCTGGTCTTCGGAGTCATCTCTTTAGTGTCTTGGCCTCAACATCACGTAAAAAATTAAAAATATTTTTCGATCTTCCAGAATTTGATTTTTTTTACCCAGATCTGATCCTTGCTTCCTTTAACTTTGGTTCTTTCAAAAGAAGCATGATGCAGCAGCTGCTGTTATGCCATCAAACGCAATGCAAGATATTGCAGATCAGCTACACTAAGTGACAATAGGATAGGATACATTTTGCGCCAAGAGTTAGCCTCACCATTTATCGACGTTTTGTGCCCAGAACAAAACTGTAAAGAAAAACGACAATCTTCCTATTTCACGAGTTTTGTCCTTTAAAACAGGTATAAACAGGCACCCTCCGGGTAAGCTCGCTACATAATCGACCCCTTCTTAACTTCTCTCGGGACAAGAATGTCATAAAGAGTAATAATATTTTAATTAATATAAAAAGTAAGGATTTTAGAAAAAAAGGTAAATTAAATAAAAAAATAATTGTGCGCATTTATTTTTACTTTTAACATTCTTCAATTATAAGCAACTTAAATATTTTATTATTACGAATCGTTGCTTGCTGAAAATTAATTGAGTGAAAAGTTTTTTGACAAATGCTAGGCACCCGAACTGTAATCACCCCATCGTAATTATAACACGTGATAGTTTTTAACATAACATAGAAATAATTAAACACACGTCACTTCGGTACACGCGAACGTAGATTTAATTTCGATTGGCATACAGCTCAAAGTTATGTACAACCGTACCTGATTAATTGTACGGAACGTATTATAATGAAAAAAAACTTGTAAATATAGTTCATTGAGATTGGTTAAAGGAAAGCTTTATTTTCCTGCTTCAAAACAATTAGTAATATTTGCAAAGATAAATAAATGTATGTCATTTAACATTTCTAATACTATAATATATTCCTTATACACAGAGCATGCAGACGGGAGACGGGGCACGGGAGACGCAGCGTTGGTAGGCCTCCCACAAGGTGGCCCGACGATCTGGTGATGGTCGCGGGAAATGTTGTTTAACGACCGCCTGGCCGAGTGGTCTGTACCCCAGGATACTCGATAAAGAGGTCCCGGGTTCGAATTCCCGGTAGGACACGGTTTCATGTTTGTATGATGAGTACGAACATTTGTTTACGAGTCATGGATGTTTATATGTTTATTTAGTATATTTCTAATATTTATATACATATTATTATCATTATTTCTCCGTTATCTAGTATCCATAACACAAGCTCTTAATGATGCTTACTTTGGGCTAGATAATTGGTGTGTGTATAAATAAATTTAATTTTTTTTTTAAAACCGATGGTTGCGGGCAGCGCAGGACCGATCAGTGTAGAGATCCCTGGGGGAGGCTTATGCCCAGCAGTGGGCGTCTCTAGGCTGAAATGATGATGATGAATATGGTCCTTCATCAACATTTCAGATGATAAAAATCTACTGCTGGACAAAGGCTTCCCCTAAAGATTTCCGGGACGATAGGTGCTACGCTACACGCAACCAGCGGCTACCTGTGACCTGTGACCATACATAATGCTATATAAGAAGAATAAGAATAAAGAAATTTATTTCGCTTGAAATATGGTACATGTTTCGATGTTAACAAAATTTTTGGGATCCACATATTCAACTAGAACAAAGACACAAAAGAGACTGATACAAAGAGATTTCATTAAAAATAATAATTTTGGGAAACAAAATTAATATCTTGACTAAATACATTTTCTGGAGCGAGATGTAAACCCTCGACTATTTTTCAAACGCTTATTATAATAATGTAAAATCATACTTATAACATGTTTATTACTAATAAACTAAGACACAATTTAGGTATACCCACTAGGTCGATATGTTCATATTTTATATTGTACTTAAAGTTTTTGTACTATAATAAAAAATTACTCTTTTTTCCTGTTATATAACATTTGTGTTAAGGGTTAGCTCGGTACCAGCCACCATACGAATTCTGCACGTGTTCTTTGATAGTTGTAGTGGCTCTCAAATAGAAAACAATCGATTATGTTACGAACCAAATTATATAATGTTAACTATTTTTATTTTGAGACAAATTTAAGGTTTTTTTTTTGTTGGAAATAATAATTTAAATGAATTTATTCTTAATTTATTTGTTAGTTACTAAGTATTATGTTATGTTGTATGTAGCGTTTATATAATTAATATAAAAAAGAGCCCTCCTTAGTTGCTATGCCCTTACAGGGCGTCACATGTATACCTAACTAAAAAAATGTACCATCATAATATTACGTAATGTGACAGGCAATAAATAAATAAATAGATTATTTAAGTAGGAATTGATAACATTTCGATTTTAATATTTTTCTATGACAAGATGGCTCATCGAAACACCTCTGACTGTGTTCATAGGGTCGCGGGGAGCTGTTAAATGCAAGCTGTGCAGAACCGTTTCATTCGGAAGGTCTTTGTTCAGCAAGCAACATCATCATACCAACCTATTATCATGTTAATATGCCTAGCCATCATGTTAATCCCCAGTTAAAATAAATTCCGTTCCACTCAGACCGTATTTTTAAAGTACTACTATTATTGGTTTAGCTATAATTTTTTTAACTTATTTTATAGACCGAGGTTTTTATTTATATGCTTAGAAACGTAGACGACAGTTGTATTTTTAAAATTATATTATCATTATTACAAAATAGACATTATTTGTTGGTAATTTATTTGTACGTACAATCTAAAGTGTCACGACCAGACTTAAGATCTGCAAAACTATTAAACTTATAATTTAACGGGTTGCACAAGTGATGCAGATTACGTACTACAAAGTGTTTGTTAGACTTCCTTTCTTTTATTATTTCTTTTCCCGTAAAACATTTTCATAAATAGGGCATGGTCGCACAAATTATGCACGGATATGCACACACACGCGCGCGGGTATTCTCGCGGATATACACACTTTGTGATTCCTATCTTTATAACAAAATAATGTATCATCGTCATCATCATCATCATTTCAGCCGAGAGACGCCCACTGCTGGGCATAGGCAAAAATATAATAAAAAGGCAAAATAATGTATAGAAATAAATAAATGAAATGTGTCTTACCTAGTATTCACAGAGTACAAAGTTTGGACAGCTTTCGTATAAGTTTACCGCCTGATATGATAGACAGGCTCTGTTCTATAGAATATAGCATCTTAGACAGTGAGAAAAGAACCACAAAATATTATTTTTAAGTTACAAGCTATGTAATTAATTATTTTATTGTCTAGCTAGAAATATACGTGCGTGCGCGCGTATGTGTGTGTGTGTGCGTGTGTGTGTGTGGGTTTGTTTGTACAAGGTGTTTGGTCATATTCATATTAGCATAGTCATATAAATGTCGCCGACATCTTGGCATGGTTAAATTCGTCGTTTAATTGGATGCCTGGCCGTAAGGCCGGGTTGCCTGGGGGTAGTTTGCTGAAATTGCTTCGGTAGAGTCCATGCAGGCTACCCCCGCTAAGGCCAGTGGAGTTACCGTGGAGTTTTAGTGGGTATTTAGTGCCTTAAAAGCACTGGGTGACCCCACACAGGCCCGTCGTGTAGCCAGTGGCGGGTAGGTGTGTAGTCGGATTTCTCCCCGAAAAAAAAACCCATTGAACTAGTCTCTCATGACGTTAAACGACTTGGCGTATTGAATGGATCGTCTTGTACTTAAAAGTTTTGGTTTGATTGCTACGTTCAAGGTTATTTTTTTCATGACCACTTATAACCGACATCGTTTTGGTTCTCAGTGGTCGTAAAAAAATTAATTTGAACGTACCAATCACTCAAACAGTTACACAAACCCGATTTAAACGACCCGCCTAGGCGTAAGGTGTTATCCAAAAAACTAAATTGTTAAATTAAATTTGAAATTTCCCATACATTAAACTTTCCTGACCGAACTATTTGTATAAAGAAATTTGAAATTTATTCTACAATTTTGAATTTTTGATCACACCATGTAGTTATATGACTATGTTAATATGGGTTGGTGCCCTTTTTGCCCTGCTATGTCACATTTAATCCTATATCGCATTTTTGAATGTTTTTGGTGCGTTTAAACGCCTTCTTTATTGTTGTTTTCCAAACTTATAATTGTTACAATAATGTACCTATATTTTATTATTGTGTATAAATTTCAAGATATACTAATATTTGTGTCAATCAGCTGCTGTGAGTGGTTGTCATTCTTATAAAGTTAACACAAGTATTTTTCCAGAGAAATTACATAGTATCGTTACCAATAGAACAATCGTGTCTTTGTCGTCTCTAACAAGTAATCACTTTTCTTCATAAGACGTAATATTTATTCTGGTATATCGTATAAAAAATGGAATAAATTTTCGTTAGGCAGTGAGGTGTAACAAAACAAAATAAAGCTTGTGCTGCAACTACAAAGGCTATTTTGCTTTGTATATTTTCTGATGGATGCAGTGCTAACTACATTATCATTAGATGAATGGTTGATTGAGTTATCAAAGAGCAATAACTTTAGTTTATTTGACGACGATCAGGTCGAGTTACTCATCCAATTGTTGTGATAAGACTTCTCAGCCTGGAATCCCACATTATTCACAACTTCGAAAAGTCACATGATGTCTAAAAATCTAGTATTCGAGTCCTGGCTAAACAGGAGTACAGGTTATTCCACCAAAAGGCCTTAAAATCAAAAGGTTTTATGAGTTCAAACCTATAGAACGCTGACTATTTTCCCGTGGGCAATGATTGTAGACTGCGCGTGATTAAGGTTAACCCTAGGTAAACATGCCAGAGGCGCTACAAAGCGATTTGCAGACCTAAAGTTTACCGCAGAATACGTAAAATGGATTAAGTGGGTTACCGTCTCCACTTTAGTATGGAATATAATAAACTGAGTAACTAAAAGTAAGTAAGCGAATAAAAATCTGTTTTGGTTGACTGTTCAACGATTGGTCGCCGAAATCAGATTTTTTAGTTGCTCACTAATGACCATGAGCCGTGACTATGCCACGATGCAATTTGACCCTTCGTATTCTTTTGTGCCACTCCTGCCTTCACTCCTCCCACGTACTGAATATAGCTAGTTGCTCACTCAATATCTTCGTTGGTTAGGTTAGGTTAGTACGATGCTCTGTAAACGCTCCGGACCTAGGCCCCATCCCCGCTAAAGCTTGGCCCACATCCTTCTTATGCGTTGTACAGAGACGGTGACCCTTCGGGTTCGTGGAATGGCGGACCTTTAAGGCCTACGGCATGGCGATGGGGCCACCTGTCCTAAGTCCTCCTAAACCTTTTCTCATACAGTGTCAAAGTGCATAAGGGCCCTTATCAGGGCCAGCGGAGCTGCGACGTGTGGCTGTAGCTCGTGGATTGCCGGTCGCTAGACCGGCGGTTCACCTATGGTAAGGGCTCCGGGTGTGGTTAGGGGACTATGTGCGGCTTGCACATCCCGGTCCGTGCGTCAATGTATCGGCGTAATGTGCAGATCAACCGAAGTTTAGGGGGTGAGCCCCCACGAGAGGGGACTGACAGTCGTTGGTCGTCAGCGGATGTCATGCTCTTTACGCCCCTCGCAATACCGTCATTCCGCAGCAAGCTGGATATACATCGCTAAGGGGTTAAAGTGGGTAAGAGCCCCACACCTCTTCCATCTCCCTCCCGGGAGTTGGGAATTAGGCTGGTAGAGCTTCCCATCAGCGAGAAAAAAAAAGTATGATGCTCAGTTAAATACAAGCCCTTCATTATTATTTGCTTTTTGGTCGTGTTGAGAATTATTTGTGACTGAGACCTGGAAATATTTTTTGTGACTTGCCACCAATTTTGCCCTACCTTTATTAAACTACTCTAGACTCTACTTAGGAGCCCGTTCCAATTTTGATAGTCCAAGTGTCAAATCATCACCATTGACCTATATGTATACCAATATTAAAGCTCGGTGACGTAGTAGTTTGAGCGCTATGGTTTCGATTTCGAAAACACAACAACTTTCGCCATGGTTGATCTTGGGATGGGTCAATCAAAAATTTATAATTTTGAGTTCCTCCGTGCTTCGGAAGGCACGGTAAGCCGTTGGTCCCGGTTGTTACTACAACCGTTTTAAACCACCAACCCACATTGGGCCAGCGTAGTAGTGTTATGGCCCATATTCATCATAAGTTAGTAATTAAAATAAAATAATTAATAATTAATTAATGTATGTATTTAGTTTTTCTAGTTATATATTTTAATTACTAAGTAATTTCTCAAACATTTATAATTATCAAAAATTAAGAATCCTCATAAGTTTTTCCCATGTAGAAAGGCCTGTGCCCAGCAGTGGGACGTATATAGGCTGATGATGATGATGTTGATGATGAACCTATATACGTCCCACTGCTGAGCACAGGCCCTTTTACACAGGAGAAACATATGAGGAGTTTGGGCCATAGCACTACCCCGTCACATTATTAAAATGATAATCAAGTCTTTCCTCTGCAATCAACATCATCAGACCCTATCAGTCAACAGCTGGATAGAGTTTTCTCGCAAAGAATCCATTGAGTACTATCGTCAGCGATTTACATCCAGTAACTTCTAGAACAAAGTGCGGAGGGTATACAGCGATTTTTGCAGTATCTACCAGATTTTTCCTCGTTTATTCATAATTTAAACGACTGGCTTAAGATCCCTCGATTAAATCCATGCCAAACCACCATATGTAATAGCAGGTCATCTAAGTTAAGTTTTCACATTGCAAGTCACATTAACAATTTGAGCTCTCACTTGAGTCTAATTTGGAAACTAAATTATATCGATCAGAGTCGCTACAATGACAGCATTTGACATGAAATGATATCACAGTACAACTCGATAACGACATAGCAAATTGTACACTATCGAAAAGAATCGGAATCAGAGTAGAGTAATGGTGCAAGTGTAGATTTGACAATTTGGGGGACCATAAAAAAAATTAAAATCTCGATTATGAACTGTCTTGTGTTTGTAAATTGAAAAAAGCAATCACAAAAGCAAAGCTAGTCTTGTTTACCATCAGGTTGGCGAATCAAAAATATTCTTAAGTCAGACCCTGGTCCATGCTAACTACATGAAATTTGCTGCCAATATTCATGTTTGATAGTATTCCTATACTGCCACCAATTTATCTAGCACAAATTTGCTTCTCTGAAATTCTTATCAAGTATAAGATATTAAAATATGAAATGAATTCCCTTTAAAAAAAGCACAAGTTTGTAATCCAGCAGCTTAAAGGTAAGCAACGAAAATATAAATAAAAAAAGAACTGTTTCGACATTCTGAATGTTCATCATCATCATAACCAGCCTATATACGTCCCACTGCTGGGCACAGGCCTTCCTACATAGGAGAAACACACTAGGAGATTAGGCTATAGCACTACCACACGGGCCCAATGCGGGTTGGTGGGTTAAAGCGGTTGCAGTAACAACCGGAACCAACAGCATTCCTTCGTGCCTTCTGAAGCACGGAGGAGCTCGAGATTATAATTTTGATTGACCCATCCCGAGATCGACCATGGCAAAAGTTGCTTTGTTTTCGTAATCGCAACCAGAGCGTTCAAACCACTACGCCACCGAGCTCCTCTACTGAGCGAGAGCTATCCCGAATCCTCGGTAACACAGTGGTCAAGATCAGCCACCCGGATTGTGAAAGGCTGCGAATGCGGTTTCCTATCCAGGACTTGTTTTTTCTAGCTTAGATATTTTATAATATTCAGCGCTTTAATACCAGATTAGAAAAGGAATAATAGTTGGATTGTAATGTTGACTGTGGCGACGCAGAAATTAGCATTTTCGTCTTAGACAGTTTCCGCACCCGCAGCATCGATCAGTCGGATTGTCGCATAGGAACCATTAACGGAAGAAGCAGCCCGTATTCCAATAATAACACGTAGCGATTTTTTCTTTTCGGCGCCTATTTACCTAGCATTCGATTCGTGGACCAGCGAGGAAGCCACCGACACAACCCGACCGTGACCACTCGGGAAAAACGCAACTTTATACTTACACGTGTATAAATATAACGACTGCCAACGATAGTGATTCAGTTTTGCGCGATCGCTTGCAACAAAATGGTGGACGGGATGACAGTATAAAGACAATTGAAGAAAGTGATTGTGTATATTGTGCAATACGTGACGTGTCGTTCGCTCTTAATTAAGGATTACCTAATTAGCCGGTGAAAATGAAGGCTGGAATGAAGTTGCGGTTTCAGTCGATAGTGGTGTTGTGTGCTGTTGTTTTGTCCACTGCGGATGAAGGTTACGAGAATAAGCTCAGTAAGCTTTGGTCAGTTAATGGTGTCGCAAAAAGTGAGTCAGGGGTGATTAATGTCAAAGGTGGATCAGTTGTGATACAACCGACGAGGTACGGCAGCAATCACGAACCTAAGCCAGCAGAAAGGTACGCTTTCAAGCCCCGAGCCATCCCCTTAAGAAGAGCCGAACAACCGTCACAGGTAGAAAGGAATGTCTATTATTCACCTGATAACGCCGAGTACAAACCTGAGGTACTTTTCCCCGGTAATTATATCCGAATTGCCAAAGAGAAAAGTAATGAGAATATCACTAGGAAGTCAAGAAGTCCCGTGGATAGTGAACCGTTTCATCCCAAGGCGATACCGCTGATTAGGAGTCAGGAATTCCAGAAGAGATCTCTTGATGTGGACTCAGAGCCGATTATCGAAAAACCCGAAGATTTCGCTGAACAAACAGCTTCAAGGAGATCAATTTCATGTAAGTTTCACAGTTAAAAAGTTCCTTCCAAGCATTAATATTTCAATTGCATGATTAGTAATAAATACATATATTACGAGTGCATAACAATTTTAAGACACCAATTGCAATTATATCGTAAAACAGAAATATTTGCATAGTGTTATGAACAGAATAGAATTAATTATACGTCTTTTGACTTCCTATCGTGATGTGTCGTTGTTAATTTTACAGTGAGTAATCAATAAATTTATAAGTTCTTAAGACTATAATATCAAGTAACCTGTCAAAGCACAGATTCTAGACACAGCTGGTTTTAATTGTCATAAGACCCCCGGGGGTTTTACACGACTTTAACAAATTAAGAGGATTAGATAAGGGTAATAACACGTCAGTATTCTTGTTTATAACACCAAAAGTGGTACCAGTAACAGTTCAAATCAAATCATTTAAACCTTTGGTGCTTATTAGTCTGGTTATACATGTATAACAATAAATAATAATGTAAGAAAAGTTCAATAGCACTTAAAGAATTTAATAGAGAGATTAAATGAAGATTATTTATATTATTGACTTTTAAAATAAATAATAATTAGTTAATAACATAAATTTATCATAACTTTAAGACATATTTATCATTTGAGAATTGATGTAAAAAAAATAATGTCTAGCAAAGGACTTATGAATACTTATGATATACTTGTGGAGTTATTGGCCTAATATTTAGCCATTTTTACTATTTGGGATATGACAAGTGTTCTAATAGAACACTTGTCCACCAAATAGTAAAAATCAAACGTTATGTAAAAGTTTTGATTCCTAGAGCATCATAAGTACTTAGATCACCTACCAATCTTACCGTAAATAGTAAAAATCCTTCAGCATACACCTTTACAACCACATTTTCATTCAAAAAGAATATTAATCTCGACATAGGGCTCGCCAGATGGTTTTATAGACCTTTTAAGTAAAAAAAACAGTGCAAATTGTAATCGTCATGGGTATATTAGTCTATGGAAGAAAACTCCAGAAGTTCAATGATCAGTCAGTGTTGTTGCCAAGCAACCAAAATATAAACGAAGAATACCGCTATATCCTCTCTTAGCAGAAATGGTACTTAAAATCTGACCAAAGTCTAGATTTGCCGGTAATTTATAGTAATTTCCATCAATTTTGAATTTCAGAAACGGTAAACGCAATCTACTAGATATTGAAAATGTCATTCCATTCCGCTGTGCCTTATTATTTTCCGTTACATTTCATCGCTCGCCCCGCGATGTACACTCTCTCCGTTATTCTGAATTTTATTACCTGTTATTTATTCCGCTTGTGGTTCAAAAAATAAACAACAATACACTATTCTTGGGTAAATAGGCGTGATCAATTGTATAGTGCACCCTGCCCATGAGGAGCTCAGTGGCGTAGTAGTTACGAAAATAACAGCTTTCGCCATGTTCGATCCCGTACGAGTCAGTCAAAATTTGTAATCTCAAGCTACTCCGCGCTTCGGAAGGCACGTGATCCATTAGTCTTGATTTTTACTGCTTTATCCCATTAACATGGATTAGGCCAGCGTGGTGGTGTACAGGCCTAAGACTCCTCATGTGTTTCTCCCATGTGAGAAGGCCTGTGCTTAGCAGTGGAAGTATATAGGGTGAGGATGTGACCCTGATCACGAAAAATCTGAAACTTCGAAAGAACTTAACGAAATTATGAAATACTCGTAACGTTTAATTTTTTTTGAATTCAAAAGGCCTTTTATAAAACGAAACATGCAAACGAAGCATCAGATTTTGACAGTTTTAAAGTGATTTACGTCAAAAACTAGTTACTTAGCCTCTATAACGCCACGTAACACACCTAATTATGTAGGACTGCAGATATCAAGGTAGACCTGCAGATATCTGAAATACGTAACCTTTTATTGATCATGCTTCGATTGATGCCACTAAATCTTCATAATTTGCACTTTACAATCTAGAACTTTAGCCGGTTGTGCTGTAACATTCATTGATAATGTTGGTGTAGAGGGGTAGGTACAATAGCGGGGTAACTACGCACGAGGGCATTTTTGTCATTTTTTTTAATGCAAAGCACGGCCAATGACTCAACACACATATTATATGTGCTAAGACAGCTAATGCAGCTTAAAACACACGGTTCTAGCCGCCTCTACGTTGCCGGCCCATCGGGTACCTTTTTACGTCTCTTTAGAAGTAACCCATGTTACAGAAATGAGGGAACACATGTGCTGGCAAAGAATTCCAAGTTTTGCAAATACAACAAAGAAACTAGGTACTAAGCTTCTATGTCCATGATGTTGAGGTGGAGACAGCAAATTGATGACGCCGGAGATCGGCACGCGTGCATTTGAGTAGAAAAAGGGAAGGTGGGATAAGGTCGAAAGTCACCTTAGAACACTCTCTATGATAAAGCCGATAGAAGACGCTAAGCGATACAATGTACGAGTGCATTGTACACTTGCAAGGTAGAAGTCACGAACAGTCTAGAGCCTCTACAATTGCGTTGTTATGAGAATGACTTCTACCTTGTCAATAATAGGGACGGCACGACGCTGCAATATATCCAGTGTATCGATGAGGTACTTAGCGGAGCCATTCGACAGGTGGAAGCAATATTCCAAGCAAGAATTGTGTAAAGCAGGTCAGGCATGAATAATCGACGCACTCTTTCCAGGACACCGAGCTTCCCTGAGGCTGTTTTGTCTCAAACAGTCTTAAATCGTCAGCAGAAGGTCCAACAATGAGGGCGCATGACCGACAACATCTAGAATCCTGGGGGGCTGGTAAGCCAGCTGACTCAGGTCGTGCGTGAGAGCGAATGCATGGGCAGTTCTGCTAGGGTAGTCAGTTTTGGCACTGAGCTTAGCACTTCACTTGTACAGAAAGACTGCAATGTATGGATAGGAAGAAGAGGTGTGAATTGGGGTGCGAAATCGTAAGGTCTGTTTCCCCAGGTAACAGCCGACATCAGAAAAGCGCTGACCTGCTAGACGGAAGGGACCTGACTAACTAGATGGGTTTTTAGACCCTACCACCAGTGGAACTGTTGGTAGCTCAGAGATCCTTTAGTCTCTTCTTATGACACCCACGGGAAGAAATGGGGTGGTGAATTGTATTTTTAATTCGTCACCATATGAGAAAAATGTCGTGTTTTTATTAACTCTATTGAAAGCTACTTACCATCAGCTTCCGCCAATATAGACACTTGCAATAACTTGGTATTGCAGGTAGCATCCTGAGGCCTAAGATAAAATGCCTTCCATGCCCAGTAATTACACTGGCTACCGATACCTACCCTGACGACCGCAAAAATGGCCCTATCACCTTGTTATAGTCACGGAGAGCCCATGCTCACTTCCTGCAGGCTTTTCGAAGTTTCGGCCCAAAATTGAACGTTTTTCTTGTCATTAAAGATGTTCTCTAAAAAGTTCTCTATTAGTCCAAATGAAAGGTTCAAATTCGAAAATAACCTCAAAATAGTTCCGTGTTTTGTATTTCACTCTTTCGTTCGCCCTAAAGTTGTTTTTAATAGGATAGGTCTTGACCTTCGTCTCATCTGATGGACCTAAGTGATGATGAGATTGAACATGGAAGTGAGCCATGATTCCTCAACCACAGAGGAACTGGCTATCTCCCCCTAAACTGCCGGAACATTAGGACATTTGATGCGTTACACAAAGTAACACGAAAGCATTTATTGAAATTAAACTATACATAATCATAATATACCATGTGACAATTTAATTTAGTAAGCTAAATTTATACAAATAAAAAAATATGTAAGTCTATTGTTTAGATAAAAATTACAATCCAAAATTTCCTAATTCCGCATTGAGCGTTGTATCCTGAGCTGGCCACCTTTTTGGTTACACGGATTCTCTTTAAACAGTGTTAAATTTTCTCCTAAAGTTGTGTTAAATTTTCTAAAGCTGTGACCAAATCCACGGCTATTCTTCCCTTCTTCCTAATTTAGATAGCCAGTCAGTACTGGCTATCTAGTCTATACTGGCTTATTCACTCTTGAATTTGAACTGAGTTTACTTATTCTAACAAGAGTATAGTTTTCTATTTCACTTTCCATTTCAAAGCATTAATTACATTAAAAGTAATATCGGAGAATACGGCTACACAAGAAACCTATACAACGACGTGTAATTCTAGACTCATCTATGAGATTAAATCAAACATCATTATTACTTTGTATAATGGAGAATATTATTACTATAGGTTTCGTTTTCATGTCTTTCTTCAACATTGGTCGCTCCATTTTGTTATAGCTTGAAACATTCCTGAATAAACCCCTGCCTTTAATTCGCATCAAAATCCATTTAGGGTTATCTAGTTAAAAGTGTCAAAATAGACAAGCACACAGAAGTCACAATTTATATTGTAGATAATTTCTGCAAGAGTATTAATAATAACGTCATTAAACAGGTTTCATTTTAGGATCAGATAAAATTTTAATCAGGGGTACATAAGTAAATAAATAGTTTCGATTGGTAATTATAGCCTGCAAAAACGACTATTACACTTGTTATGAAAGTTTTTAATTTTTTGAGATGCTCCAAAATTCTTTTAACTCTATTTATAATTCTTCTTTTAACTCAACAGAAAACTTCGGTAAGTCACTTAGGTTAGAAAGATTAGATAATTTTCACTAAGACCTTAATTAAATCAACAAAGAAACTAGTAAATTATAGTGACGGTCATCTTAATAAAAAATATTATTAAAATTTTGACAACAAGCAAATGCCATATCCTCATTGATTAAAGTAAATCACAATATTTGCACATGTTAATGTAAGCAATTATTTTATGACAATGAAATGAAGTTGCTATTCACTCAATTAAATTAGCTTGAGCGTGTGCAGAACTATTCTTCGTGTTTAGTTATTGTAACTGATTGCCCGTTTCTCCCAGTTAGAGCCAATTGTGGCACTTTTACGGCCAATGATCTTAGTTATGACATCGGAATTTCGTTTGCCATTTACGTGATTATTTCATGCATTAAATTGTTTATTCTTAAGTTTGTTAAACATTTAGAGATAAGCATTATTAATAACAATAATATAAAGTTAGAAATGCCTGGTTGTAATTCCATTTAAAAATTAATTATTCCGATGATTCTGATATAATGAAGATTATAGTATTAGTAGATAACTTTAATGAGATTGTTTTCTATTACAGACATCTTCGGCGACGATCTCGATGAAGAAGAAGAAGACAGAGACGACGATTTAGAAGCAGAAGAAGAAGACGATGGCAAAGAAGGATTCAAGTCCAAGGTCAAGAAGCCAAAAATTAAGAAGACTAAGCTCAAGAAGTATGTGTTGCCATTACTCCTAGCATACAAGATGAAATACTTCGCGCTGGTACCAGTAATGATTGGAGGACTGATTCTACTCATCGGAGCTACGGGTCTAGCTGGCTTCTTCTTCGCATTGTTCGCCGCTGTCATGGGTCTACAGAAAGGCGGTTATTAAACAACAAAATAGTTAAATAAAGTCGACTCGCAGTTGCCATCCAAACTTAGATAATATTTATCTATTGGTACTCGTGACTCTGAACCTAGTCTGTCATTCAGTTTGTTATCGTCCACCGAATTTCTCACTTCATGTCTAGAATCAATTTTGCTATCTATTTTTATATTTCTACCTGTATTTTTAATTTCTAGTTTTAGTTCAAAATTGATTTCGTTGATAGTGATGTTAGTATAGGGCTCGCGCTTTTGTAAATAGTCTCTTAGTATTTATTGTTATGTAACTTAAGTTATTTATATAATTTATTGTTAATGTAATTAGTCTAACGATATAAATAGACAGATTATGTAGTTACCAGTGAATAGTAGACATTTATTGTATTTACAATAATTCTAATGATAATTGAGAAAAAATATTACGCAATTATACACACATGCTTTGAGTGGTCAAGTTTTTTTACTGTCCTTCATTTATATCTTAAAACCGAAATAAGAAAACGACATTATATGAAGTTCAATACTATAAAGTTCTTTTAATTATTGATCTCTAACATTACCAAAATATAAATATTTAATCGGACTTGAAGTCGATATTTAAACAAATCAACAAGCATAAATCTTTAAAAAAGAAAAGAAATACACACATAATGTTTGCAGCTCGATTCAGTAAAACTTGTAGTCACGTAATTTCCACATTACTAAAGTAGGTAATTGAGACAATTTTTAGTTTTGACTGTCTTCAAAAAAGGAGGTTAGCTATTCTACCCGTATTAAAACCCTAGCTTAGGAAACTGTGCAAGTTTCATCAAAATTGATTATGTAGTTTCTGAGATAAGGAGTCAGGTGTGTATCAGTCAGTAACATAACGTGTCGTTGGATTATCAGCGTAATTCTAAAACATGTGAACACAGGATTTCCCGTATGAAGGATACACGTGAGGAGTATTTCCCATGTAGGAAAGGATTAGGCTCTATCTAAACGAAATTTAAAAAATGAAGAATTAAAAAAATATCTTTAAAAATTAAACCGATTTCATAACACTAAAAAGAAACAAATAATAAAAATGAATCCGATACCTATCTTAAAAAATGTATTTTTTGGAGTTGGTGCTAAACTGTTTCCAGAAACAGTAGAAAGTGAAGCACCGACTCCAAAAAATATCATAAGGCTTGACAGTCATAAAATACATAATTTCTATGGTGTCCGAGCTGGAAAGAAACGAATGGTTAAATTAAGGTTGTTATATGGAAATAAGAACAAATATGCGTACTTATAACAAGACATAACTAAAATGTCGTGTCCATTTCCTAATTGAAAACTAAGCAGACCGCTGCTTTAACTTTTCCTACAAACATGCAACATATTTTTAATGATTTCCTTACCTTATCAATGAAAAAGAAATGCTAAGGAAACGTTACTACCTATTAGACATTCAATCGTTCGATTTCCTAATGAGAAATTAATGCATTTATGTATTTAATTTTTTATTCTTAATTTATCATTAATGGATTTTATTCTAACGTTATCAAATATCCATGAAAAAGTTTACAGTAAAAATGTACTCGTACTATTGAAAAAAAAAATGAAGTATAGATCGAAACAAATGAAGTGGCTTATTATTTAAGACTGCGAGATTTTACGCGGCTATTTTAACAATTTTTTTTTTTTGGATTCAGAGCTTTAATTCTGGAAGAAGTCTTGCAACAACTTTGAGGTTAAATACAAAATGAAGTACCGTAACCGAATAATACCTTAATTTAGATAAAGTACATTAATTTTATTATTTTGTCATATTAATGTTTTGAAATAGGTTTTTAGTTTCTTTTATTCTTTCTATTTTACAATTAGGAATACATTTGATGTAGGCGCTTAACTTTAGTTGCATTAATTGGTGGATTTCCTGACTATAAACAAAATTAAAGTTCTCATCGCATTGTTATAATTATAAATAAAGAAAAAAAACGATAAAATAATTATATGCTCCAGGCGGGAATCGAACCAGCGTCTCCTGATGTCCGGCCAGACGCGATTACCACTACGCCACCGGAGCTCTAGGTGTGACTTTGATTTTTTTTTTCATATATTTTTTTTAAATATGAAAAAATGTCACGTTATTATGCATGTTGTTTCAATGTTCAGATTGGTTAGGCTTAAGCAAAAAAAAATTATGAAAAAATTATCAAAGTCACACCGCTCTAGGTGTAAAATTATCAAAGTCACACATAGAAAAGCCTCAAAAAAATAACCTAAAAAAAATATGAAAAAATTATCAAAGTCACACCGCTCTAGGTGTGACTTTGATAATTTTTTCATATTTTTTTTTTGCTAGAGCCTAACTAATCTGAACATTGAAACAACATGCAAAATGACGTCATTTATAATGACACTTTTTAGCCAACGACACGTTGTCTTAGTGACTGATACACATTTTACTCTCTGTCTCAAAAGCTACTGAATCCATTTTGATAAACCTGACACATGCCTCTAAGATTCAACAAAACAAAGAATATTGCAATCCGACTTAAAATTTTTGAGTTATGCAGGGACAGACATACAAATATATAAACATAGACTTTAGAAAAAACAAAAAAAATAACAAAACCAAAAACTGACTTCTAATCATTAAAAATGCATAAAACAATCAAATCGAAGTAATTTAAAGTTAATTTAGAGCAGGCTATATTTATTTATTTATTTCTCATCAAAACGGACATGCCAATTACATTAATCAGTAAAAAAAAGTTGTAGAATAAAACACATTGTAGGGCACACGTTAGCTCATAACGCAAATATAGATAGACTGGAAGAATTTCACAGGGTTATCCCAAGTCCTGAGTAGCTCGGGTGGTTAAAGCAGTCACCCAGATTGTGAAAGGTCGCGGTTTCGATCCCCGCCCCAGGACGTGAACTTTTTCTAATTCAAATATTTTTTACAGATTTATATTAATGTTAAAATAAAATTAAGAATAGCACTTTCTCTTGAAATCTCTATTGCCTGAGGGTATGGTGATGAAATTGCTTCGAAAGAGCCCAGGCTAATCTCACGAAGGGCAGTGCATGTACCTGGAAGTTTTGTGGAAGTTTGCTAAGGGGTGAGCACCGAGTAGTGCAAAAGGTGCTACGAGCGTCTCTAGGCTACTGTCACAACGCGTAAGTAGAGTTCAAGGTGTTACGAGCGTCTGTAGGCTACGGTATCAAAGCGTGAGTAGTGCCCAAGGTGCTACGAGCGTCTGGAGGCTACGTTGACAACACGTGGGTAGTGTCCAAGGTGCTACGAGCGTCTATAGGCTATGGTGACAACGCGTAAGTAGAGCTCAAGGTGCTACGAGCGTCTGTGGGCTACGGTAACAACGCGTGAGTACTGCTCAAGGTGCTACGAGCGTCTGTAGGCTACAGTCACAACGCGTGAATAGTGTACAAGGTGCTACGAGCGTCTGTAGGCTACGGTCACAACGCGTGAGTAGTGCTCAAGGTGCTACGAGCGTCTGTAGGCTACGGTAACAACGCGTGAGTAGTGCTCAAGGTGCTACGAGCGTCTGTAAGCTACAGTGATAAAGCGTAAGTAGTGCCCTAGGTGCTACGAGCGTCTGTAGGGTACGGACATAACGCGTGAATAGTGTCCAAGGTGCTACGAGCGTCTGTAGGCTGCGATAACCACTCACCAAAAGTTAGGCCGTACGCTTATTTGACACCTTTCTTGTATATGTAAAAAATGATTAGGAATTTTGGGCCATCGCACCGCCACACTGGGTTTGTGGGTAAAAGACCAGCGGGCTTACTCTTGAACACAATTCCGATAGATCGACATTGGGATTATGACGTTTAGTACTCTTGAATGCGACACTAGCGCCACATTGGATCTTTATTGTGTGGCCATTTTAAGAAATTAACACTTGATATTGGATTCGGTCGGTGTTAAATCGGTACTCTCATCTACGCCAGCCACTTCCTTAATCAATTAATTTTCGTTAAAAAAACAAATTCTAGATCGCTAAGTTCTTGCAACTTAAATAGGTCCTTATAAACGTGAAACGATACGAAAACAACCGGTTAGTGGTTATTCTGCCACGGTCTACTTGATACACCATACCATAAACATTTTCTAAATTAATTCCTATAGCTTTAAAGACAAATGGTTAACATATTGTTAACTTACAAACCATTTATCAAAGAGGTAATTGTTTGTAAGTAACATTCAGTAAGTTATACTAAAAAGTATTTTTGGAAAATTAAACAGAATTCAAACATATGGACTCTTCTTACCGCTTCACATCAAGTGATGTAGAGTCATTTGTCGTGCTTTGTATAAAAAAAATACTATATTATATTTATTGGAATCGGTGCTTCATTTTCTATTATTTCCCTTTTTCTTTTCTGGAACCAGTTTAGCACCAATTCCAAAAAATACCTTTGAGATATGTATACCTGCTAGATTTTCTTCTCAATTTGAGTTCGTTTCTATTTTTTTGTATTCCGTTTAGAAAGGGTCTTCCTGCACGCAAACATTAAAACAACATGCACAATGCCATAATTATTTTAGACAAGTTTTCTTTATGACTGATAAAGATAAATAGGTTGGGGTATATCTAATTTAAGTAACTAAATATAATTATTGCAATCCGACTTCTAGTTTTTGAGATGTGCGGGAAAAAATATACTAACATACACTTATGAAAGGCAACCATATTTAGAAGCCGGTATAGACTATCATAAGTAAACCAGTGTAGTTTAGAATTGATAATTTCCTTTTTTTGGAGTCGGTGAAAAAGCCAACTTTGGTCTCCAAAGAGGTGTCAACTCCATATGCTTTCCAAAAGGACAAATTTTACTTCCGCATACCACAACATCGACACTATTCCAATAAAACTTAAGGTGAAAATTGAAAGAAAAATAGTCACCAGTTTAATTAATTAATTGCTGTGGAAACTCATCGCAATGCTTCATAGGTTATAGCGCACTCATTTGCTTGGTATAAATGTCATTGGTGTGTTAAGAAAGCGCCATAAGTTATCTAGACAAGGTACAGAACAGCTCCTGAAAGAACGATTGCTAATTAAAAGAAAATACAAAGAATTCATTCCAAATCTTAAATGAAAAACCTAAGAAAATGATCCTCAATTGAAAAACTTTAAAGCCGTGAAAAATTTTGCAATGCTTCCGTACTCACGCGGTTTGATTCTAGATAATACAAATAACTATGGTATAGTGAAAACTGAGACCGTTTTTGGATTTGCACCGAAAAGTGATAGCTTGGTAAACAACACTTTCAATTCTACGGAGCCACTGGAATGGATCTTTACTCATGGGAATTTCGGATCCAGATCTTTACCAGGTAGGTTTGTGTATGTACATACATCTTAGAACCAATTGCTAATAATTTATCTTAATATTTCTATAGTAAGCATAAAAGTATAGTTGTGTATTGATGCTGTACACTACACTTAAAAACAAGTGTAGTGTACTTATTAACTTGTATTATGCTAAATCTCTGATAGTAACGTAATTTTGCAAAATTTAATTCCATCTCTGTTCTTCCAAATAGTTATCCGTTAGCTTTATTAGTAACTGTAAACTGAATTAGCGGGCCTTTTATAACACAAGTTCAATAAGCTTAAATGGAAGGTCTTAAGCCCATGTAGTTTACCCATGTAGTATTTTAACAAAACGTTAGAGGAGCGTGTGGTCCGCAATCAAACCGAATCGAATCGTAACTTCGAACGAGCTTGTTTGTATTAGGATAAAAAAAGACAAAGAATGCATGCTCAGTACCTGGCATTGAATATAGATCTCTCTCTGAGCCAGCAGATATAAAACATCAAAGTGTCCTTTTATTATGACGTACGCAGCCTCATTCAATTCTACCCCGCGTTCGCTACTACCCCAGTCTCCCCCAAACATAATTTAAGTTTGAAAATATTGAGCTTTATTCTTAATGTGTATCTCTTAGTCACCGTTATGTGTTAACTATTTACCACTTTATCGGTAACTAGTGAAACCGACCAAAAAGTAAAAAAATAGTTATTTATTAATTTTTTACTTTTTATAACTATGAATATTTTCACATTGTTTTTATCAGTTTTTATCAGCAATGATAATTATTATACCTGCGTAGAGAATATTAAGCTCTGATCAATTTTAGTAACTAAGATGATAATTGTGCAAATTAAACTGACTAATCTAATTTTACAGTCGATATTAAGTATACATTTTACACCTCTGATATAAGTTAAGGTATGTTTAGAGCCAGGACAAGGAATACATTTTGTGCAGAAAATAAATACCGTATAAAATTATTATAATTTTCTTTTTTTTGTCCATTCTATTTCGGCCGTAAATAAGAGATAGTGGGGTGATTTTGGACGCAGGGTAACTTCTAGGTGCTCTTTGGGGTGCCCCAAAAATATCATGTTTTAATAAAAAGTATTATTATTTATCATGATAAGCTGCCTTTTCGGAGATATCCCACTCTCTAATATTAAATATTAAATATTTTTTATACTTATCTTTTTGCAGAACCTTTTACGTCACTTCATGAACCAAGATCACGCGAAAAAGACTTAAATCCTGCGCCTAAAACTGTAGCAGTAGAAGAGACAAGAAGAGAGAAGACAAAGAAGAGGGCAAAGACGAAAAAGAAGAAAACTCATAGAAGGCCAAAAAAGCACAAGAAATGCATATTCAAAGTGATAAATAAGAAGGGGAAGAATAAGAATAAAATTGGAAAGTATCCAATGCAAAAGAAGTATATGCTACCTTTGATTTTGGGTTTGCTAGCAGCAAAGAGTTTCTTGATACCTATCGCTTTGAAAGCGTTAGCATTTATATCTGCCAAAGGTAAATAGTATTTACATTCTTACTCCTTTATATCTCTTTTTCCTTTCTTAAGCTTATGATTGCCTAAACTACTACTAGTTTAGCCTACAATAAAACTTTTTCTATGCACAAACAGTTTCTATGCAAAGAAAATATCTCGGTGATAATTATAATGTTAATTATCAAACCCGATTATTTAGTACATTTTGCACCAGCCCGCTGGCATTTCTTCAATAATATAATATTTTTTTGTCTCTGATTTGTCGATACTACAGAAATAAGACTAAATAATTCCACTAATCCAAACTTCATGACAGTTTTGTAGATTTCCATTGCACCGCGTATCCGAGTTTCATACAGATGGTTGATAGCCATGACCTATGAATTACTGAACAGTGCAGAAAGCAAGGATAACGGCTTGGCCACGACATCAGCGTACGCGCGTCATGCGTCTCGCGTCTCGGCAACCACTGCACGCTGTCTCGGTGTCGGCCTCGCAGCGCGTCGTCATGACCGCGCAGTGGTTGCCGAGACGCCGCCGCCGCCGGCCGTTCCCGTGGCCAGGCCGTAATATGTTGTAGCGAAAACTTTCAGACGAAAGTTGTGCTAATCCTATCATTCTTATCTTATCATATGGCTATGATCAGTCACGGTGCATTTCGACCTATTCGGATCTTTTGTGCCTTTCTTGCTTTTAATCTTCTTTTTCTAGCGTAAAAGCAGGATGATTTTACTCTTCTGTGTCCAGAATATAGATGCCAAAAGACTAAATATATATCTGGGCAGAAAGTGCCTGCAGTCTTTTGGCTTTGGATATGCCACTTCCAGAAGACTCATTGTGATTTAAATTAGAGCATCACAATGACAGAAGAGATCTATCTATTTATTTCCGTAACAAAAAATGAACGACCAAAATATTATATCCTGTAAAACTTTATTATGTGTAGCTAATCAATAATGCACAATTATTATTATAATATTTGTAAATGTGACTTGCCTAATATAACGTACTCTGTTATAAGGTAAATAAATATCTGAATGTGAATCTGAATCATTAATTTTTAGCACTCACCGCGTGCTCGACTAAGTTGTTTTAAAAAGAGTATTTTTTGACGAGATAGACAACGAGCCAGTGATGCATTTGGTACCATAAACTTGTTTATTGCTCCAATAATAAGTATATGAGGTCTGAAAACGAGCAGGATATTGCGATCACATCTAAGAAGGGTGTCAACATCTTGTTTACCAATATTAACTTTGATGCGAAATTTCCAGGGTTGATGATGGGCTTCTTCTCAACGGTCATGGCATCAGTCCTTAGCCTCAAGGGCATGTTTGACCATTCACATTACTACAATAGCCAGAACAGAAAAGATGACACGAAAACTCAGGTGGAGATAATACAGGTACCATCGAAGAGCGAAGACCATGTGTACTATGATGATCACTACAAGCGAGGGGATATTATACCAGATATCCTGAGTAAGATGGGATATGAAGACAGGATGGTGCTTCCACATAATGTTTATAAAGTATAATGGGCCTAATTCTGAAGCCACACTCTAAGTCTAAATTTAAGTACAGTATATCTCTTTCTTGCAATAAGTAATAGGAAAAAGATAGCAAGAATTCGTTTAGAGCTGTCAACTAAAGTTAGACAGATTTCAAAGAAACCATAGACAATTTTAGACTGCATGTACGGAGGTGCCTCCTAAACACTGCATTTTATCACGTCCATTAAGGGCGAAAATTGAACGCACATCTCTAAATGTCAAATCATATGACAGCCATCCTTTTCGTAGTCATATGAAGAGAAAGAGATGTACTGAACTTAAATTTTGACTTAGCGTGTGTTCCCCAGAATTAGGGCCAATGTTACGCTAATTAAGAAGTGTAATAGGTACACACTACAGCAGATCAAGTGTAACAGTTGCACTAGTAAAGCCGCCTCTATTACGAACGCAGTAAGAGCGGTCACAAGGTCAAACTGTTACGTTTCATGTGCTGTCGACTGTACGTGATAAGTGTAATATGTGTTTTTAATAATGTAATATGTTTCAGTCATTATAATGACTGTGAATTTAGTCAATGACTGTACAAATAAGGAAGAATGATTTTATTTCCTGACAGAAGATACAGCCAGCACCATAATTATTTATACATTGTCTCTTTCGTTCTTGATGCTAACTGTACAGTGCAGTGAATAATTTATACATACCTACTCATTAAACATTCACGGCTTCACTGTATTATTAATAATATAAAGTTAAAAATCTTAAGTTACTCCCGGCCTCATTAATCATTTATCTAACACCACCTTTGAGACTTCTTATGAGCCCATATATCTAGTGTAAGTTTCTGAAGAATTGAGCATCCCGCAAACTATTTGATGCAGGATCAGCTCAAGGTTAGTATGTCTTGAAAATAACCTCTGAAGTAACAGTAAACCAAATTTCAAATCAATCGGACCAGTGAAAGTTAGTAAGACTCTTTTGTCAAGTAGCAAATAAGCTAATAGTCAGCAAACGCTGAAAGAGATCTTCATAAATTATAGCTAAGAGGCAGCTTGGTAACACAGACAGACGCGTCAAACTTATAACAACCCTAAAAGCTATTGGATATGCCTTATGTAGTTAATTATGCCAAGTCTTATATTTCTTGTTTGAATTCAAACTGTGGACAAAAACTGCGTAACTATACAAGGCAACAGTTCTGGTTATTATTAAGGCTCGTTCGCCCGTCGGAAAGCTTTCTAAACTATTTTTTTTTCTGATTTTTATTATTCTGATATCGCACTATAAACATAAACATCGATACATTCAGGTAGATTTTTTTATTATTTAAATAAAAATGTGAGGACTCGAGTGTTGTAAAAATATAATAGCATTAAGTATGATATTTAGTTTATTAGTAGTGTGTTAAGTATTTAGTTTTGTTTAGCATAATATTTAGCACTTATTAGCAGCTACATTTTTATTTGTAGATAATTAATGCAAGTGTACGACATGTAAAAATTATGAGTAAATAGCTTAAAATAAATGTATACTTATGAAAAACAGAAATAATTTTGTATGATAATCCAAATATAATCCTCAAACTATTTTTCAATTGGTTGATATTTTTCCCGATGTGTAACAGTGTGACACAAAATGGTGCGACTCAACTGGAATAAAGGGTTATAAGCCCCTAAAAAGAAAACAAAAATATTTTACTAAAAATATGTAGAGTTAAAAACTACAACATTTATTAAGTACAATCGACAGCACATCAAGCGTAACAGTTTGACCTTGAGACCGCCCTTATTCGGTTCAAAATAGAGGCGGCTTTCGTAGTGCAACTGTTACACTTAATATGCTGTCGTCTGTACAAACTTGTATAGTATGGACGAAAGAAATTGAGACATGAAAAGTCAGTTAACGGAAAAATCAAGAATTCTTTAGTACCTACTAAGCTTCGAAATGGTAAATCATCATCATCATCACCAGCCTATATACGTCCCACTGCTGGGCACAGGTGGAGGGCCTTCCTACATGGCAGAAACACATGAGGAAAGGGTAAATATTTAGATATTTTTCTTGCCTCATAATCGAATAATCTAGACCAAATTAAGTAAGCATCACTATGAGACTTAAGACATAAATCTGAGTGGAATAAAATACCGGGATTAAAACACTCCAAATCCTTCCTAGGGGAGGAGGTAGGAGGATGGAGTAAATACATCTATGCAAACGGTAGAACAAAAGCTAGCTTCTTGATTGGGCCGCTCACAGGGCATTTTGCTACTAACCACATGCTACATAAAATGCAACTCTCCCCAACACAACTTTGTCGAGCATGTGGTGAATGCCAGAGATGAATCAATGATGCATCTCTTGTGTCATTGTGATGCCCTGGCTAGAACCAGAATGAGTCTTCTGGAAGTGGCATATCCAAAGCCAGAAGACTACAGGCTCTTTCTGCCTAAAGATATAGTAAGGCTAATGGCATCTATATTCTGGACACAGGAAGAGTAAACGCAGGGGAGGCACAAAAGATCCCAATGGGTCGAAGTGCACTGTGACTTAGTCATGGCCCCACAATAAGATAAGATAAGAAGATAAGATGAGATTTTGTTGTCTGTAGAACGAATAACGCACAACATTAATTATAAATATTAGATATTTTATTCAACTGCAACATACTATTGTACAAACATGGCAGGCGGTACTGACTACTGATTGAGTAGTCAGTACCGCTGTCTTCTAATCCATGGCAGACGTTTGTAAGATAAGACACACTTTTTTATGTTTATGACGTATCATTCAAATATTTTTATATATTTCTTTGTTATAAGCTCCTAGATAATAGGTGTTAAACAGTGGTGTATTGCATCTGCACCCTCCGAGACTTACATCAGCGGTAACTTATTAAGAAAACAGGTTCACTGACCACTTCAGCGTGTCAAATAAATGATAACAAAGTGACTGGCAATCAAATGGTATATTTTAACCGATTAACGCCACAATTTCATTGTATTAAACACCTGTCTTCGTAGAACTGAGCACTGAAAGGGTTGTCCAATGCCAAGGTACTTTCGGCTATTCTATCCCGGACTTTATCGGAGACCGTATAAATGCCACCAACAACTTTCCTGACGCCTTTTTCAATAAACATTTTTGGGTTGTGTTTATGAAAGAACGCTTTCATTCTTCTTTGCCTGATCATCATCTTCCGTTTGATTGGGTGGGGCCTGCTGAACACTGATCGTTTCCTCTTAGGAAAGATTCTTCTTTTCCTTTTACCCATTCTTCTGTTTCCTTCTTAATTCTTAACCGTCTCCGCCTGTAGTCATTTTCTCCATTGATATTATTAGGTGATTTTTTTGAATTGAAATGGGTTTTATATTTTTTGATTATCACATTCTGCTTTTTGTATAAGTTTATGTTGTCATTGCACGTCAGTTTAATTCAAATACAAATTTTATTTCGTTTCTGTCTAAATTACAACAGAGTTTATAACACGGTACTTGAAAGAGATCTATGGGTTGTAGCATGGGATATTTTATAGGTATTATTGGCGAGATCTCCACCAATATTTTGGCTTTGTCATCATCATGACTGTAACTACCACGTATTGTTAAAATAAGTGGTAGTTAGAATAACTATTAAAAATAAGAGAATAATATTTTATTTTTTATTTAAATAAGTAAGCTATTTTTCTCGATTAAGTAACTACACTTATAATATAATTTACTGTCATATTAAAATTGATAATCCTCAAAGGTAATCAAACGTACCATAAATTATAATTTAAAACAAATTAAGTCGATGCACGAAGCAAGTAAATTATTATGGAATATTTTTATATATCGTCTCATTTGTACTTGAATACGTCAACGGTAAAAGTTAAGATAAATCTGATTAACTTAAGGTGATATATTGAAAAAAATCGCACTGGTCATTCTTGTGAAAGTGTTGGAATAAAACGTGTTTGTGTCTAATAATGTGTCTAGCCTTTAAACTAGTTTTGAGTATAGGGCAACCTAAATACCTGTAAAGTCAGCAACATAAATATTTAGACGTCCCCCTGAATTAATAAAAGCTAAATGTGATGTTTAGCAATAAAAATAAAACACTAGAAAGTAATGTACATGTCGCAACCATATCGTATAACATGCCGTACGACAATCTGACTAGGCGAATCGTCTAGTAGTACTGAAGAGTTTTTGTAAGATTGGTGGATTCAAAGTAATTTTGATGACCACTTATAACCAAAATGATTTCGGTCTGCGAAGGAGAATTGTAAAACAGCATATTATACGGCTGTGACATTTATACGACTAAATACTTTGTTTTTAAAATTATCGATAATACACGTGACGTTCTCTAGGGATATAAATCCTGGGTAGGTCATCTCTATTGAATATAGAATGGACTTAGGTCGTCATAGTGACCGTTGTAACACTCTTGTCGTAGATTACGTTTGTACCGATTTTATATTTTTACTTATTAAATTCCTAGTGTTTTATCTTGATCTTTCTTTGCATTCCACATATCCAACAAATGGTTATGGGCCCAGGAGTACGCAACAGTGAAGATACGAGTAGAGCACAAAGGAATTAAATGTATATTCGGAAGAGTAATTGAAATTTTTTCTTCAGGTAAAAGTTTTGAACTTTCTAAGATTTAGTTGATTGCAAAGTGAGCGAAAATGAGCTCAGGTATGGCAGTACGTATTGAGCCATTGAGCAAGGAAAACTATGATAGCTGGCGGATTCAAGTTCAGGCTCTTTTAATAAAGAATGATGCTTGGAAGTATGTTAGCGGTAGAAAAGTGAGACCTGAAGATGCTGTAGAGTTAGAGAAGTGGGAAATAGAGGATGAAAGAGCGAAGGCTGACTTGATATTGTCGATTAGCGGCAGTGAGTTGAGACACGTCAGAGGGTGTACGTCATCACGTGAAGTTTGGCTTAAGCTCGAATCAGTATTTGCTTCTCGAGGACCAGCGAAAAAAGCTACACTGTTGAAGCGATTAATATTGCACAGGTTAACGGAATCTGGCGATTTACGTGAGCATATTTACAAATTTTTTGACACAGCTGACAAGCTTGCTGATATGAATATAAACATTCATGAGGATTTGTTATCTATTATGCTTCTGTATAGTCTACCGGAGAGTTTTGAAAATTTTCGTTGTGCAATAGAATCAAGGGATGAGTTACCCAAACCAGAAAGCTTGAAGATTAAAATCTTGGAAGAATACGAGTCAAGGTCGGACACCAGTAGAGTACAAGAAGGGGTAATGTATACGTATCGGAAAAATAATTTTAGACGAAACACAAAAAGTAGCAGTGGGATCAATTCAAAACCAAGTACGAGTATGACTGGAAAAGAAAAGTTTAAATTTAAATGTTATAAGTGTCACGAAGTCGGACATAAAGCTTCGGAGTGCCAAAAGAAAGTTACCAAAGGGCATTATCGTAGTGTGAATAGTGTTGATGAAAATTGTATTATTTCTAATTTTTCAGATAATGAGGTGTGTAATGCTGTGAATATGTATAAAGATAAATGGCTACTCGACAGTGGGTGCACGTCTCATTTGTGCAACAACATTAGTATGTTCGGTAACACTTTGACAGATATAAAGGCAAAAATTAATTTGGCAACAAATGTAAGTACGGATATAAAAGGTAAGGGTATCGTTAGATTATCGGCATGTAGTGAGGACTTTGATAAAACACTTCAGTTAAATAATACTTATTACGTACCTGACTTAAGAAGTAATTTAATCTCAGTAGCTAAATTGGCAGATGATGGATACACTGTGGTTTTTAAGCGTGATCATGCCAATATTATTGATCAAAAAGGTGAGATTAAGTTAACCGCTTATCGAAAGGGTAATTTATATTGTTTGTTGGAAACTGAAGCTACGTTTAATTTGAGTGATTCTAATGTCGGTGTTTATACTTGGCACGAGCGTCTAGGACATTTAAATGGTAGGGATATCATGAAACTTTTGAATAAGGTGGGTGCTAAGGGTAATTTAGATGAGATGCAGAAATTATCGAACTGTGACATTTGTGCTAGAGGAAAATTTTGTGCTTTGCCATTTTCGGAATCCAGTGGTCCGTGTAATGAAAAGTTGAAAATTATTTATTCTGATATCGTAGGCCCCATGAAATGTGAGTCAATAGGACGTGCTAAATATTTCATTACCTTCATCGACGATTGTACAAGGTGGTGCGAGGTTTACTTTCTCAGCTCTAAAGACAAAGCCTTGGAGGCATTTAGACGTTATATAAGAAAGGTTGAAAATCTGATGGGAACAAAGGTAAAGTATTTTCAATCTGATAACGGTGGTGAGTATAAAAATAAAGAGTTTGACGATTTCCTGCAACATGAAGGTATTTCAAGACGATTGACAGTCCCTAGGACACCGCAGCAAAACGGAGTGGCAGAGAGAATGAATCGAACTTTGGTGGAAATGGCTAGGTGTATGATGTTGAATTCTGAACTGCCGATGGGATTTTGGATGGATGCTGTGAGTACGGCATGCTATATCCGGAATCGATGCCCAACTAGAAGTTTAGCTGGTGACATTCCGTATGAAAGGTGGTTTGAAAACCCTGTCAAGATCGATTATCTTCGAAAGTTTGGCACTAAGGTGTATATTTTGAATAAGAATCCGGCAAAGGATAAGTTTGCTGCAAGAGGTATACCTGGAGTTTTTATCGGATATCCCGATACATCCAAAGGTTATAAAGTATGGATTCCAGAGCAAAAAAAGTCTGTTGTAGCGAGAGACGTTAAGTTCTGTGAAGAAAAAAGTACGTGTAATGAAGTTTCGAAGCAAACATTGAAACTTATAGGTAAGGAGGAAAAAGAAAAAAGAAATGTAAAAGATTTTGTAGATATAGAGTTTTGGCAGATACCTAAATCTGGTGAACAGTCTGAAGAGGGAAGGTCTAGAGTACCCATAGAGCAAGAAGTACTAGAGGATTGTGAGAATCGCCCTGGGGCAGCAGAACAGCAAATTTCCGAAAGTACAATGACAGACGATGAACTGGACAGACAACAGGTGGTGTTAAAGAGAGGTCCTGGTCGTCCCAAATTATTGCGATCTGGTGGTAAAGGTAGACCGAAGAAAATTTTTAAAATGATGGAGGTGGAGCAAGCAGAGGACTGTGGAGAGTCCAGTGAAAGCTGTAGTGGATCTGTCATCGATTATTTTGACTTTGCAGGTACAGCTCAAATATCTCTGAATGACGCTTTGGCGAGTAATGAGAAAACTGAATGGGAAGATGCAATTCTATCAGAGATAAGAAGCCTGACATCGAAAGGTACATGGGAAATTGTACAAAGACCAAACCAGAGAAGCGTAGTTGGCTGTCGTTATGTTTTAACTACAAAGATGAATGTTGATAAAACAACGAAAAAGAAGGCAAGACTCGTAGCACAGGGTTATAGTCAACGTTATGGAGTCGACTATCATAAAACCTTCTCCCCTGTTGTTAGGTTAGATACAGTGCGACTTCTGGCAGCTCTTTCCGTAGAATTGAATATGGACATACACCAAGTAGACATTAATACAGCGTACTTGAATGCCTATTTAGATGAAGAGATTTATATGAAGGTGCCAGAACTTCTGTCGGAGTGGTTGACTATGTTGATAAGGCGTGAAAAGGAAGATCCTTGTATTGTGAAGCGAGCTAGGGAAATGTTGCATAAGTTAGAATCAGGATATGATACATGTCTACTAAAAAAGTCATTGTATGGCTTAAAACAAGCCGGTCGGCAGTGGAATATAAGACTTGACAAAAAGTTGAAATGTATGCGGATGAAACAGAGTCGGAATGAAAGTTGTTTATATTTCAAGAAAGAAGGCGATAATCATTTATTTGTACTTGTCTACGTCGACGACATATTGATAGCTTCAGACAGTAAGAATTTAATCCATATTTTTAAAAAAGAATTGTCTAAGGAGTTTGACTTGAAAGATTATGGTGAAGCAAAATATATTTTAGGTATAGACATTCGTCAAAGTGACAATGGGTTTTGTTTGTCACAACAAACATATATTAAAGAAATTTTAAAGAAGTTTTATATGGAAAAATGTAATGAATGCGCAACGCCAATGGAAATTAATTCTGGCGGAATTAATAATGATACTGTCGAAAAGCATGAGGTAAAAAGATTCCCATATCGGGAAATAATCGGGTCATTAATGTACTTGAGTGTTGGTACGAGGCCTGATATAGCTAATTCCGTAGCTAAATTAGCTCAGTATGCTGATTGTCCCGAGCCTTGTCATTGGAAGGCGGCCAAGAGGATTTTACGATACCTCAAGGGGACTGTTGAATGTGGTCTGTTCTTTAAGAAAACAGGAAAGTGTGTTGAGGGGTTTTCGGATGCAGACTGGGGAAACTGTCCTTTAGACAGGAAATCTTATTCGGGGTATGCTTTTATTTTAGGAGGTGCTTGTATCTCATGGTTATCGCGAAAACAACGCAGCGTAGCTACTTCTACTTGCGAAGCTGAATACATAAGCTTGTCGGAAGCCATGAAGGAAGGTATTTATCTAAATAGTTTACTAAATGAAATTGGTTTCCTGAAGTACGGTAAAGTTGTCTTACATGCCGATAATCAGGGGGCGATATTTATAGCTCAGGACCCTGTCTATCATGCGCGAACAAAGCATATAGATATCAAATATCATTTTATCAGGGATGTCTTAAAAACTAATAAAGACATAGAACTGAGACATGTGCCCACTGGTTCGATGTTGGCGGATGTTTTAACAAAACCGTTATCCAAAAACATGCATTGGAAATGTATGGAAGGGTTAGGTGTTACAATTTGTTAATGTGTGATGTTATTAAGTTTTAATGGAGTTTATGGACAACCCAAGTAAGGGGCGTATTGAATATAGAATGGACTTAGGTCGTCATAGTGACCGTTGTAACACTCTTGTCGTAGATTACGTTTGTACCGATTTTATATTTTTACTTATTAAATTCCTAGTGTTTTATCTTGATCTTTCTTTGCATTCCACATATCCAACAATCTCATGTCTCGATGTCCCGAGACATGTGACGATCCTGATGACTTTTAAGTCTAAACAACTCGAGACATAAGAAGTGGTATAAAATATTTTCAGGTTGATATAATATTATTTAAGGAGATAAAACGTAAGTAAAACAAAACATTATTTAAACCCCCTTGTTGAGGACCGACATGTTGAGGAAAACCACCAGAAACTGTCACCCGTATATTTTCGTAACTACACTACTTTGTTTTTTACACATGACGTATCAAAAAAAACACTATATCAAAACTTCGTAATTCACTAGAATTTAGATTGCCAGCTCCGAAAAAGGTTTGCTATGCTGGTCGCCAACACCCCTATAAAATAAACAATATTTATTTTATTTAAAGTATGATGATTTCGAGACTATAAGGTATAATAATATTATTATACCATAAGGAGCTGAGATATCAGTTTATTATTACAATAAAATAATACTACAAAACACAATATTATTCTGGGGAAGCATCTAGTATCTCTACATATACTAGATCATCAAATCAAATAGAAAGTATAGTTCATTGCCGCGTCCTTGGGCGGGTGTAAGGAACTGATGGGAGTCTTGGAGAAAGTAGGGGACCTTGACACGTTTACTGCACTAGGGTTGCTCACTGGTAAGTAGATAATTGTAAGGCCTCTGTACTGGCCAGAGAATTCGTCGTTAAGCCAATGCACTACGTAAGTAATAGATTCTGGATGTGTCCACAAAATACGCTAATTAAATTAATCTTCACGCATTAAACACTTAAGGTGAAATGCGCGATCTACAATATTGAAGAGATATAATTTTTTTTATTTACTTTTTTGTCATAAATAGAAAATGAAATACCCCTTATTTGGGAGTCCGGCTGATATTTAACAATGTATAATTAATCATAGAACTTACTGCGTATATACCATATAAGTATGTAATATTTGTTTTGAGTATGGAAGACGTAAGTACCAAATATTGTATACTTTAGAAAACCGGCAAAAAATAAATATAATCAATAAAAAAATATATAACATGCTCTAAGTAATAAGTATCTCAATGAGAGGTAGCTGAAACCATCAAAGTGAACAAATAACTCTGAAACCGCAAGAAAAAACTATCAGCTTTTTCATAAAAAACGGTAAAGTCAATTCAAAGTAAAGACCAATACTTAGTCAAAAGGTTATTACAGTTTGACCAATAAATCTTACCATTTCACCGTCTTATTGAACAATAAGACCTATTACAATAGTCTAATAATATATAAAAGCCTATGTAGCTTATCTTGGAAAACGTTTTTTACGGAGATCGTACACTAAAGGAATATTCAATCAAACTACTTCGGTTACATTTGTTATAACCAAAATTTAGCCAGGTAATTACAGTTTATTTAATTGGACGAAACGGTGCATCTCTCTGTAATTTTATTTTTGGCTAGATGCTACCCTAAGGTTTGTAGTCACTTTTTGAGCTACAGGTAGTCAATAAAAAGTTCAGTTGTTATTTTTCTCAGTGTGAAACCCATTTTTCCTTTCAATATTTGCATCTCATCATCATTCAAACTTTGATTTAGTCTGGTCGAAATTGCTGTAGATCCCATATTATTTAATATTGGGGCACTATTTATTTTAACAGTATGGTTCTTTTTTTTCAAGACATTTCGATAAATACTTAAATGGTGACAATTTACTAGGCATGCCCTCGTAAATTAAAGTTATTTTACAACTACAGAGTAAAGTTTTTACAGAAATTAAAACTGTTGCATTTATTTTTGCTTATAACTAATAGTAATTTGCCTGAAAATGGACTGAATGTGAATAGCAATATTTACACTATACACATATAGTCATAGCTTTGTTTTGAACGCCTGCTGATACTTATGCATCTGAATCGTATGAATGAACGTTAGCCTACACTACGACGGAACAGTTTTGATACATTGATGAAGTAATAAGGTTTGACTATATATTTTTTTTATACATTAAGTTTCACCTATGCTTAAATAAAAGGACTAAATAAGTAATATACTATAGTATGACTTAAAAGTTCATCCCTTACCACCCCGACGACGAAACCACACAAATTACTGCCTATAAACTGTGTGCTTGACAGGTGAAAACATGTAAGTGACTAATAATTTAAAAACTCAAAAATAATTATAAGCTAAAAACCGTTCCGTATAATATTTAACTATTATTTGAAACTAATTTGCAAGTAATCGTAATTTGTTACAGATGACATTTGACTTCAAATTTTGATTCGATATTAGGAATAAATTTTCAGTCTAAACTGTTAATGAGGCAATATTCTACTTATAAATAATAACATATCATAAGTTTCAGAACTGAAATAGCTCTTCCTCTACAGCTGCAAGCAAGCTGCACAAAACCTTAGTATTTTGAAATTAATAAGGGCATCTAACAGAGACGAAAATTATAAAACTGATGATGTAAACAACATTATCAAAATAAAAATATCCTCATAATTTTAATAGTCATTAGGTCATCACTATAATAAATTAAACAAAATCACTGTATTTCAATCATTATCTAAGTCCGGTTTACAACAAAATTTTTAAAAAGTATAACTTAACACGGGTACAAGTATCAAATCACTCGCGGCTACTACAAACGGAACTGAGTTTGTTTTCAACCTTTGCCTTTGAGCCTCCTAATATAAAAGCATCTGTATCCCGCTGACACCTCACTTTATCCTCAGACTTGAGACTAGAAAAGCCTCCTTTATTACATATCTATTTAAAAAAATGAAAGTGCTGTGTACATTCTTGATAGTAGCGGTAGTGGCCTGCTGTGCTGCCCCTGGTGTTAGCGAAGGTGATGGAAAAATTGAATTGTTTTCGGGAGTTGCGATTGAAAGGTGAGTTGATTATTAAGTGTTCCTTTGCGCAAATTAGATTCCTGTCTGGCGCTTCAGAAGTGACATTCAATTGTTTATTTTATAAGCTTAGGGTTATATTGTATTTTAATTTAATTCGCTAGCAACAACCACCTAGTAAAATTGGTATATTTAAAACAATTTTATTAGGTGCTAGGCCCGTATGTAGGGTCGTTTGGGTAGACCACCGCCTTTCTTATTTCAGTCATGAAACAGCACGCTGTGTTCGGATTGAAGGGAAAGGTACACAGTGTAATTACTGGGTATGGAAGGCATTTCATTTTAGGCCTCAGGATGACAACGCACCTGCAATATCAAGTGATTTTTCCTTCTTTGGTGTTATCTTCTTCTTGTGTGTTTGGTCTTTGGCGGTTACTACTACCTTAATAAGGTGGTAGTAACCGCTTACCACCAAGTGGGTTCTTAACTTTTCTGTCATCTAGTTGTATTAAATAAGACATTGATAGCTAACGTGAACTCAGACATAATAGACAGAATTATAGCATTGTTAATTTACACTAATATCTTTGTGATAGACATACAAAAAGGATTTTTGAAGATTCCAAAGTGCTTCTTGGGAATCTAATTGAATAATAATCATTATATTTAATTAACTTATTGTAGTAAATAATCAATTTATCGTCCCACACAACTACTAACGTAATAAAACCAAAGATAATTGCTTTAAGGAGGTGTACAGTTACGAGCAATAATAAATGTCCGCTTTTGATGGATTTGCTCCCTTATTAACTTTGCACTACGGGTCACGTAGTGGCAAATAATGTGATGTCGTTATTTTTATATATCAGGTTTCCATATTTGGTATAGAAATATTATACAATTTTTATGTCCAGTACAAACACTATGCCTTACATTATTTACCAGCGATAATTTTTAAAATTAATAAAGAACAAGCACCTTTTAGATTAGCAATCTTCTATTGAGTTTTGAGAGAAGATAATAGCACATCAAAATACAAAGTCTACAATTTTTTAGATGTTAATATTGTTATTTAAATTTAAATATTCCATGAATAATTATCTACTCTAATATTATAAATGCAAAAGTAAAGGCCAGAACCTACATAACGCGATGCGGAAGCGTTCCGGGGCGGGATGATTTTGTGATGCTTGAATTCTTTCGTGTCTACCCTGCTACACAAAAAACACTGCACCGTGACCTTTCTTTTTGCACAGGGTCTATAAGAATTCTTACATTACAAAAAAATTCCCTCCCGGCACGCTTCCGCTCCGCGCCGCCCCCGCCTCTGTGGGTTCTGACCTCTTTCTATGTCTGTCAGTTAACTTTTCACACCTTCCCCCTTCCTACTCAGAAGCACGCGTGCCAGTCTTCGGAGTCATCCATTCACTGTCTCCACCTCAACATCACGTACAGAGAAATTTAGTAGCTCTTTTCTTTGTCGTACTTCCAGAACTTGGAATTCTTTGCCAGCGCATGTGTTTCCTCCTTCCTATAACATGGGTTCCTTCAAAAGAGGCGTGAAAAAGCACCTCTCGGGCCGGTAAGATGGAGGTGGCTAGAGCAGTGTCTAACCTGCACTAGCTGTCTTCGCATCACAGGTGGTGTTGAGTCATTTGTCGTGCTTTGTATATAAAAAAAAATAGACGTAAGCCGCTGAACTGATTCAGGTGAAATTTGGTGTGGATATAGTTTGTGACCCTGTAAAAGACAAGACACGTATTGTAGCGACAACCGACATCTACGCGGGTGTAGCTGAAAGAGGACGCTGGTTTTTCATAATTTACCCGAAACTGTCACTCCTGCGTTTCAGGTTTCAACTATGACGATATGTGTTCTTGTTACGTCATACGAGTACTAAACAAAACACACTGTTCATGCCACTTAAGGAACTTAATGGTGAATTAGTGTAAAACAATGTTCAGTTTTCACTACAAAATACTAGAAAGCGTACATTTCTAAGTTCTATTGTGTATTTGTACAGTAGTAAACCATGAATGACACAACCATTTGATAACATAATTTTTGGTTGTTTCCGAGGATATTAGTAATACGGATGCATCAGCAAAGAGTAAAAAAATAGTTATGCTTTTCGTTCTTTTACCCATGTTAAGCGTCATTAAAAGCTTGCGTCAAGGCCACTATTATTTAAAAAGATATTTAATATACACTTAAAAGGTACTAATATAAAGAATCTGGTCGACTGGTCAACGCACAGCTGAAACTACCTAAGCTAGAAACATGAGATTTGGTCAGTAAGAAGGAATTTTCAAAACTCGAAAAGAAGAAGAAGATGAACCCCAAGGGAATGAAACGTGGTGGCCAAGTTTGCATAGAAAACAAAAAAAATAATTGTCTATTATCTTTTGAAGAAGTCTAAGTATTTCAATGCAATGGAGTGGCCAACTGCTTTCTGGAATAAGCCGGCCCTCAGACCCAGACGCAAAACAAATGCAATTGATGTCGATTTGCGGAGACAGCTCGCACGAAGAAGGAGAAAAAGAAAAGGCCAATTCCTGTACAAATAAAAAAAAATTGCTTCGGCCTTCTTAAATTTCAACCTCTTAGGTTGGAGGTAAATAAAGGATATTTTTATTTGGAATAAAGATAGAATACATCAAGAACAATCATTTTAGTGCGACTTCGACATGCGGCTTCTTGTTAAACATACCATTATTTTAATCTAATCTTCATAAGAAATATTAGTAATTTGTTCATAGTGTAACTGCTGCGAAAGTTATAATGTGAATAAACGCTAACACGTTTATCATAGTAGTATAAAAGGTGTTAATCGTAATGTATAGTGTCTAGCTATTAATTTTATCTTGTACAAGTTAAAATGATTAATTTTGCTTAAGAAGCAGAAACAATTAATAACTAAGTGCATTGTATTTTGTCCATGTGGTTGATGTATGTACAATAAAGTTATAAATAAATAAATAATAATAAATAAATAAACCATGGACTGGTATTAGCTTTTGCGAATTTTACTTAATCGTCTAAATAACTCAGTTTTGCTACGACATTTCCACTTCCAAATTGCGTAACTGATTAATCTGTCAAGCGGCGTTGTCCCTCCGAGGGCTATGAAAAATTAAAATACAATAGTGTCTGGAATCTGATGCTTGACGAGCTAAATGCGTTTGTGTCACATGGCATCGAAAAGTCTAAAAAAAAGTAAAGAAATTAAGTAATAAAGAAATCATTGGCAGTTTTTGGTTACTATGTGAAATTTTAAAATTGTTCTTACTCGACAATGATACAGTTTTTCGAAAATCCTCGGACCACTTATACGACTGGCCTGACTTGCTTATGCATGGAAAGTCTTATTAGAATCGTGTTGTTTGTTTACAATATTTTCGACATAAAAGTTTGTCTGCAAAGCCGTGCAACAGGCTGTCAACGAATTGTAAACAGCATATAGGTAATAAAAATAAGACGAAATGTAAATAATTTGAACAATGGAGCACTCTCATGCGCCATTTCAGTAACTGTTCCCTTTCGGGCGTCACAAAGTATCCCATTGCAACATTTTATCTCCCCGAATTAATTGACGTTCATATCCAAAATATTTATTGCAACTTTATTACAAGATCTTACGATAATATCACTATCACAGCACTTACAACTTAAATAGTTTAGCAAAAAAATACATAACACTGTAAAAAATATTTACATTAGACTTTCATTAAAAGGAATATAAAATTTTAAGTAACCCCCCGGCCTCATTAGTCATCTATCTAACACCATCTCATTGCGACTATTCTCTCATAAGATTACTCACGAACTGATGTCCAACCAAGCTATATCAGCTGTAAGTTTCTGAAGAATTAAGCATCCCGCAGACTTTTTGATGGTATAGGATCAGCTTAAGGTTAGTATGTCAAGGGAATGTCACCGAAGTGACAGTAGATCAAATTTCAAATCAATCGGATCTGTGAAATTTAGTAAGACCCTTTTGTCATGTAGAAAATGAGCTGATAGCCATCAAACGCCTGAACTGATATTCATAAATGGAAGCTAAGAACCATCTTGATCACGTCAGCTTTCAAACAAAAGAAAACTATTTTGAATCGGTCCATTCTTTTAGGAGTTACGATGCCACAGACAGACACACCGACACGTCAAACATAACACCCCTCTTTTTTCGTCAGCGGCTAAAAATAGTTACTCAAATTAAATTTTATTAGATTAAATAGAGTCAAATATAATTTGTAATAGATATACAGAAATTGTATATATTGTATCATTCACAAAGGTATTATGTTCTTATTTTTACATAGAGAGTACCTAATTATTAATTTTGAATGTATCCTTGTCAAAAAAATGCAACAAACCAAATTTCGTTAGGTCAAAAAAAACACAAAATTGTTTAATTAAAAACAATATATTGACTCTACCAGGTGGATCTTTATTCAACCATTCAACTTCAAACTTATAAAAATATATTCATGTCGCAATCTTACTAAATGTATCGTTATTGTTTCAGAGACGAATCGGGACAAGACAAATTAAATGTAAAATTCGAACCTGGAGAGCTCAGAGAAGCTGCTAGAACGTTTGAAGAAGGTAACTTTGTTAAGCTCTATTGTTAAAGCGTTGTCTTCCCAAAGTAAGGACATTATGCATTTATTTCTATTGGCCTTCATCTCACTTGATAATAAGTAATGATGAGGCCGAAGATGGAAGCAAGCTTTACTGGGATTCCTTAATCACAGTCCATCTGCCAGAACAACACAATGGTGTTAACATTATCGTCATGACGTCAGTTCGTTATGGTGGTGGTAGCTAGCCAGGCGGACTTACAAAAATCCCAAAAAACTTTAGGATTTTAACCGCCTGGTTTTGATTTGTACCATGCGGTAAAGTTTAACCAAATGCAATCACCATCATCATCTTTACCAGCTTAAATACGTCTTACTGCTGGGCAAAGGCCTTCCTACATGGGAGAAACACATGAGGAGCCTGGGCCATAACACTGCTGGCCCGATGCGGTTTGGTGAGTTAAAACGGTTGCAGTAACAGCCAGTAGCAATCGCTTATCGTGCCTTCCAAAGCAAGCACAAAGGAGCTTGAGATTGTAAACTTTGATTGACCCATCCTGGGATCGACCAAGATCGACGAAAGTTGCATTGTTTTCATAATCGAAAGAGTACAGTCAAAGTACTTATATCACTGCTCCACCAAAGTACCTGGCCTATGCCCAGTGGGAAGTTGGTGATGATTATAATGATAACCATACAAAGGACTTTAGTTATAAGATACTGCTGTTTAATTTTTCAAAAAATATATTTTTCATTCATCATTCCTATATACGTCCAACCGCTGGGCACAGGCCTTTCTACATTTTTTTTCTTCATCTCACTTGATGGTAAGTGTAGATAAGGCCGACGATGGAAGCGAGCTACACCCGGATTCCTCAACCACAGAGGAACTGGCTATGTTACCTCTAACTGCCGGAACACAATAATGTTGTTAACATTATTGTTATGGCGGCAGACTTAGGTAAGATGGTGGTAGCTAGCTAGGCGGACTTAAAATAGCCCTTCCACCAAACCGAGCAGAAATTTCTCTCTAAAATTTTACCTCTAGATCTAAGGTAGGTGGCCTTAACCACTAGAACACAGAGGCTAGATCCTACATGGGAGAAACACTTGAGGAGTTTCATTAACGAACATAAAAAATGTTTTGCAAATATTTCAATGCGTTTTCATTCGTTGTATCGTCGAGTCACTTATAAGAAAGTGACTGTCCGACGCTGGATGGCCTTGACCGACTCACGTAATCTTACGTAATGGGTCAGTGACCTAACCGTTTGCCCGCACAGTCACAGCATCTAAAAGTAGACCGGCACACATTTCTTTATATTATTTTTATTTCTTTCGATGGAGTAACACACCATTATCGATGTAAGTGTGTTGTCTTGCTATAAAATATATATATTAGAAAAGTATTTATAGGGGTTTACACTATATGCTTTATCATACAAACTTTCAAATCAAAATTATCGTAAACGAACAAACTGAATCTTATATGACTTTACATGCATAAGCAATTCAAGCCTGAATTGCTTATGTTAGTCTAAATATTAATGAGAGGATTTTTTGAACAGCAATCAGAAATAATTTCTTCATTTAGTAATTAAAATATATATCTAAACTGGAAAAAAATCACGTCCTGAGGCGGGAATCGAACCCGCGACCTTTCGCAATCCGGGCGACTGCTCTAACCCACTGAGCTTAGTTGGTTAGAGCAGTCGCCCGGAGTAATTTTAATAATAAGTAAGCCCGGAGTAATTAGTCGCAGTAATTTTTCAATAATTTATAATAATGTTGAAATTAAAAATTAAGAATAATTTCTTTATTATTATACTTTTCGAAACATTCTCTGGTGACTCCTAGATTAGCCTAACTTGCTTATTCATGGCAAGTTTTATTAGAATCTGATGGTTCGTTGCCATTATTTTAGACTTGGAAATATGTACAAAACCCACATAAAATATATTAAAAAGATCAACTAAATTCGGTCCCGGCCCTAGGATACTATTTTTTTTAGTTTAGATACTTTTCAAATCTTTGTAGACAATAATATACTTAATAATATGTTATCATTTTTCATTGACATTTTTCCATTCCAAGTAAATATTATTTTAAAACATTTATAACAATGTTAAAAATAAAATTAAGAATTTTAACTATATGTAACACTTACTACCCCGCAAGTAATATGGTAATTCCCCTCCTGTTGCAAGTGTCTATATGCTGCAGTAGCCGTTTACCATCAGGTGGGCCGTATACTCGATTCCTCGATCCTCATTATTCCATACTCTTTTGTGATAATATCAACAGTATAAAAGGATCACTGTGAACCTGCAAATGTTTAGAAACAAAATTTTTTTTCGACCGCTGGGCGGTAAGTTAGTTCTATTAGGTAAGACGTGTGCTACTAGTTACTACGAAAGTATGAGAATTTTTATTCGTGCAGCAATTATTATTTACTTTAAAAACCAATTATTTTTTTGATCAATAATGTAATCTCAAACAACATATGAAACTATAAGTCTATTTTATATTGGTAAATTTTATACTGGTTTATAAGTGACCGTTAGTTTCCGGTAATAATTAAACGCCTTTACAGCACCAGATCGGTATAAAGCGTCCTTTATGCAAAGAAAGTTACTCTCGGTCAGTGACCTATCACGTGACCGCTAAGTCAAGGTTACGTGTACTGAAGTTGTATATTAGCGGTCCCACGATATGTAGCGTGAATAGATTTTGTAATTATATATCTTTGATCAGTGCTGTCTATATTCGGCAAACTAAGTAGAAAATATTCAATATTCAAAGTGAATCGAACAAAGCAAATTTCCATTTAAGTCTGGTCACGCATAAGACACTCTAATCTTATAATTACTTTAAACCATACTGTGCAGGATTGAGGCTCATTCAGGTATCAAAATAAAACTTCTTGTTAGTTTCAACGACGCACACATCCAGGTTTAATTAATAAAAGAGAAAAAACATGTTCAAATTTCCGCGTAAAGAAAAAGGGAAATAGATATACAGCCAGCGCGCCATAGATCAAGTTATTTTTTTAAAAAAAGGTTATGAAAAGATATTCTTAACTTTAGATTTTAACATTATTATAAATGTTTGAAAAATTACTTAGTAATTAAAATGTAATGAAACTAGAAAAATTTCACGTCCTGAGGCAGGAATCGAACCTGCGACCTTTCGCAATCCGGGCGACTGCTCTGACCACTGAGCCACCCAGGACTTGGGATATCCCTGTGAAATTCTTCTAGTCTATCTGTATTTGCGTTTATGAGCTAACGTCCACCCTACAATGTCGAAATATTCTATTTCAACATCCGAAATGAGTATTTTCGGTTTTTTGGTTATGAAAGGGTTAATCTTACATTTTACTTAATATTAAAACTAGAATTAAAACTACGCAGTTTCCAACACATACTAATGCTATGTTTTCACCCCTTAGCCACTGAACCTGTTTAGATGAAATTCGGCATTCTGAGAAAGGATATGACTTCATTTTGACACGACTGCCGACGTGTACGCGCGCGGATGATAAATGCGGAAGTAACTCTGCCTGGCAATAAATGTACTAAATGAATGACTAATAATATTAACAAGTTTTGTAACCTGGCGAGTACTTCGTTGACCTTTTATGAACCTGATAGAAGCAGTCTTCTATAAAACGGTCAAAGTTGACCGTAGGTCTCGTCACACTAAGATTAGCTACGAGTTACGTAGATATGACGTCACTGTCGTAGCAGTGCTGTTGGTCGTAGTCTCACTGCTGCTACAAAGAGTGTTACCACAAACCCCTCATCTTATATCAAACCGATTCTGCTAAAGTCGATTTGTATCGGTTGAGATTCGATTGATGTATGATAGGCTAATGCTACCACATTAATCGATAGTTTTATTTTTAAGCTTCATGTAATAAAGACGATTGTTTCAGCTCGTGGTAAAATAAAGAAGTATACACCACTTCTCGCTGGTATTGGAGTTAAGGTCATCGCTGTCCTGGGTCTTTTATTCGGCGGTCTTACCTTACTGGTGACGAAGGCCCTGGTAGTCGCGAAACTAGCTTTCCTGGTGGCGACGGCCTTAGGAGTCCAGAAGCTGCTGAGTGGCGGTGGCCTTACCAGTTTGAGTGGAAAAGTTAGTCACTATATATTTTTATTTTCAATAATGTACAGTCAACGGCACATCAAGTAGTTCGACCATCCGATCACCCTTACTCCCTTCGTAACGGAGGAAGGTTTCGTAGTGCACCTGTAGCACTTGATATGCTGTAATCTGTACTTTATCGTAATGTAATTATAATGTAATTATAAGCAAGTAATTTTATAAGTTTTTCTAGCGTTATATTATGTAAGGTGCCAGTTAGGAGCATGCATACTTTGCCGAAAACCTTTTTTTATTATTCTTAACTTAATCTCACCTGACAGTAAGTTATATAGAGCTCAAAATGCAAAATGAGTTGATGTTGGAAGATTCTGTTCCAATATCAACTCTGTATTGGCATCGCCTCATCGCTATATAGTGTTTTTTTTAACTGGGAGAGTATGTGGAAATACAAAACCACAGAAGATACAGGAAAACGGCCTTAAGAACCATTTATTCTTTTTTTGGAAAAAAAAAATTGACATAGTAATTTTTTTGGTCAAGCGTGAGTTGTCCATAGAAATGAATCATTTTGAAAAAAAAATTTTGATGCAGATCGACTCAGTTTTAAGGGAATATTTCACTGTAGCGAAAGAAAAAAATCTGAGCAGCAAAAGTTCATCATCACATCATCATCACCAGCCTATATACGTCCCACTGCTGGGCACAGGCCTTCCTACATGGCAGAAACACATGAGGAGTTTGGGCCATAACACCACCACGCTGGCCCAATGCGGGTTGGTGGGTTAAAGCGGTTGCAGTAACAACCGGGACCAACGGCTTAACGTGCCTTCCGAAGCACGGAGGAGCTCAAGATTATAAATTTGATTGACCCATCCAAGGACCGACCATGGCGAAAGTTGCTTTGTTTTCGTGATCGAAACCAGAGCGCTCAATCCACTACGCCACCGAGCTCCACTTTTTTTTAACTGGGAGAGTATGTGGAAATACAAAACCACAGAAGATACAGGAAAACGGCCTTAAGAACCATTTATTCTTTTTTTGGAAAAAAAAAATTGACATAGTAATTTTTTTGGTCAAGCGTGAGTTGTCCATAGAAATGAATCATTTTGAAAAAAAAATTTTGATGCAGATCGACTCAGTTTTAAGGGAATATTTCACTGTAGCGAAAGAAAAAAATCTGAGCAGCAAAAGTTAGTTAAATTTAATAAAATGATTCTCATACAATTTTTGTACTTAATACTAATTTTTACCAATTTTAATAAAACTATCAACGCACAAAGCGTTCCCGATACCACTATAAAGTATTAACTGAGCTTCGATAATTTAAAAAAAATACGCTGTGATTAAATCAACTTTATGTGCATTGGATAGCGTCATAATGAATCACAAACAAACTGATAATAAAAAATGAAAGTAACAATAATAACAATGTTCGTTCGAAATTTGAATTTTTCATTCATTTGAATAATAAAAGTCTTAAGACCATAGAGGTCCAGTTCTTATTCTACAGTGCAAATAAAATCTCATTTTTGAATATGGAACGTTTTTTGTGTGTGTATCGACTGTGATGCAGATGGGGTAATTTGAACTAACCTGTTGTATGAGAAACATTTTATTAAATTTGATTAACTTCTGCTGCTCAGAGTTTTTTCTTTCGATGAAATGTTCCCTATATGAAACTGAGGCGATCTGCATCAAATCATTTTTTTTTCAAAATTACTCATTTCTATGGACAACTCACGCTTGATAAAAATATTACTATGTCAATTTTTTTTTCACAAAAAAAGAATAAATGGTTCCTATGGCCGTGTCCCTGTATCTTCTATGGTTTTGGATTTCCTCATACTGTCCCAGTTAAAGAAACACATTGTATAACACCAGCTTTTATAAGTTGGTCTTATAGACGAGAAGAGGTCAAGGGTGTCAATTTTTATAACTATGACAAAGCTCCAAAATAGTCTCCATTATGAACGTCTATTAACTAATAACGTTTACTGAAAAGAATCAGATAAATTATGGTTAACTTATTTTTCTCACTGCTTTCTTCCACCAGATCGCCGGCTTCCAGACATCTCCACAGCAATGGTCTTCCCCAACTGCACCAGCTTCGTCATACCCCTACGCTAGATCCTCAAGCATCGCACAAGATGCCAATGATCTGGCATACAAGGCACAGATCGCTTCCTAAATAAATGATTAAGCGCTTAACCAACTACCAAAATATCAGAGCCTTGTTTAGCTCAAATAGACATCTCGTGATGTTCTTCCTGCAATTAATTATAATCCTTAAAGTAAATAGCTCAAGACTTGGAATCCAACCCTCATAAGGTAAAGGTTATTATTCTATTTATAATCAAACGGCTCTCATTCTGTTTGTGGCTCCCAATGTATTAAATAAGCATTTTGGGTAGAAACAAAACGTACTTGTAGATAAATCTTATCAAAATTTTAATGTCAACTTACTAACGTGACGACCGTAATCACTACATTCCTTCATAAGTCAAATAATATCAGAGAAACAAATTATCTACCTGATAGTTAAAGGTTAGCAACGTCAAAAAAAACCGAAATTGAAAAATAAAGTGCATATATTTTTTAAGATATCCAATAAAGTCATTATATCAGTTTTTAATAGGACATGCAAGCCAAGAATATCTGATGTATAGTACTAGTTTACAAGGTTTTTTTGCTTCTTTGTTTCGTATAGATAACGAAAAAGAGGAAATACTTTCTAAATAAAATTGTTTAATTGAGCGTCTAATAAGAGGATTATTATATGAATTAATTTTTAAAGTCTTTATTTTAAGTGCAGTATCATTTATATCAACAGATACGTATTTTTTTTCAAATATGAATCTTTTAATTTATTGTTAATTAACGTACAAGAAATAAAAATCATTTTAAATTTGACAACAGGTGTGTGTGCCTATTGTGACAGGATGTCCAGTATTGTAAAAAAATTAAAAATGATTCTGTTTTTTTTCCTGAAGTATTGTGTAAACTCAATGTTTAACCACACTAGAATATAATTCTTTACTAAAATTTATTACGTCGCTAAACTATGTATTTTACAATTAAAGAGAAAGTGGGTATTTGACTCGGCAGACTTTCCTATGATCTTTTAAATATAAGGTAATTATTTAAAAATAATAAGTAATTTCGCGTAGCCAAGCTTTAAAGTTTTGTATTTTTTTTATAAAAGCTGAATGTTTTGGTGCTTATGATAAGAGTGAATTCTTTATTTTTTCGAAATAGCTAAATTATTTATATATTTAAATAGTATTAAGTTCTGTACAAATATTATTGCTGGATGTTACAGGGTTCAAAATATGAAAAATATTTTTTTTTCGATGAAATATGTTTTCAAATAAAAATAATAATTATAGTAAATTAAAATGATACGGGTGCTTTAGTTTGTAAAAAAAGAACTATTAATATTAATAAATATGATTTATAAGTAACACAAGACTGTATTAATTACATAAAGTTTTAAACATTTATTGATAGTTTTTATTTCTTGTTCCTAGTTAATGAAATAAATAGTTTCTGGGTTATACTGTTGATAGCCTCGCCATATTCCAAAAGATATCATCTTAAGATTTGGGAAGAGAAAAGAAAATATTTTTAAATTATTATAAACATATTTTTGTGTCAACTACGAACAGACTTATTTCACATTATTATGATGGAATAGCTTTATAGCTCTCTTGTAAATAAATAAATAATATAATTTTGGAACCATTTACTTTGAAAAGAAACATCATGGAGAGTATCAAAATTTAAATACAGTATTGTTTTTACTACTCAAAATGTCAATAATAATACTCACACTCACCCTCGTTATCCATCCCAATTAGGAGCTTGTGTATTGTGAATACTGGATAACGAAATTTAAATACACATAAGCATCCATGACTCGTGAACTACAGGGATTCGAACCCAGACCCACCAGACGTCCGCAAATAAAAGGCCAAATAAAAATAAACTTCATTATGACTAAAAAATATAGAAGGTAAAAATCTGTACTATCGTAAAATTATAAATAATTTATTTATTATGTTTACTGACTTTAAAGTATAATCCATAGCTCGTTGATGTCTTTTAAACCGAATACAAAAGACATCAACGAAATCCAATGAATTTTCTAATTTCAAAGAATTAGAAAACATCTTAATCTTTTTTATACACATTTTAACAAAACATTACAAACACTCAAAACCAATCAAAACTTCAGCAAATTTCTCATCTTACGCTAACTTATTTCGAAGCAACTGATTGCATCTCATAACTGGTAGCACCATCTAGTGGTGTTTCAGTAAAACATATAGCGATTGAACATTGCGCAAATCCCACTAGATGTAGACTGAATAGTTATTAAATAAATATATAAGTACAATATTTTTAGTATTGTTTTTAATAAATATTTTTGAAAAGTACCCATATTAGATACTAAGTAACTGTTGGGATTAAGTATTGGTTGGAATATGACAAAAAGGTCATCATATAAATATCGATCCCTTTTTGATAAAATTCTAACTATTTAACTACATGCTTTTTTTGTGAAATCCTTTTCTGACACTATAAATCTTATTATATTAAAATAATAATAATTTCCATTGAATACTTGTGATGGGTGCAGTCGGGCCATGTTCTGCATTCACCAATGAGTGATCAGTATATGGATTCGATGAAATTAAAAATACTAATAATATTAATAATTAAAAAACAATAACATCTTAAAATGTATGGCGTATGATGACGCCCAAATAAATCCTCAAGGTAGTGTATTGGATTGCTTACTATGCCTGCCGTAATTGTTATTTATTTTATTCTGTCTGTAATGTCATTCTATCTATGTTATTGCAACAACAAGAATAATTAATTGATATCTAAAACCGCAATTCATTCGTTGCTAAGTGAGGCACATAAAGCAATGACTACATTTACTTAACAGTTAATTTATTTAATTCGTGAACCTAATTTATATTAATTTCTAGAAAACAAATAGTTCTTAATATAAAAATATATGTACTACAAGAATGTTTGTTTTGAATTAATCATCATAAGAAGATATTGACCTTAATGATTCCAGAATTGTAAGATTTTCCCCACAAAAAAATTCATTGACTCAATCAGTTGTCAGTGACTTGTCATTGCTAAAGTAATGTCAGATTTAGATACCTCATTGGAAGGTCATAAATGCAAAAAAAACGTCTCTACAATTTTAACATTTGTTCGTCTTCCTCCTTCCTTTCTTGCATTAAATGACACATACTCTCAAAAGTGTGTATTAACCTAAACCGCTGTGATAAGACATATTCGTAAATCCTATAAAATCACAGGGTTCCAATAATTAATGTTAAGATTACACTATGTAGATTACACTAATATTATATAGTTTTGAAGGTGACATTTTTATTATTATCTACTATGTCAAGAGTAAAAAAACAACGATAATAGTTTATGTCAACGATTAATTATGTATCAACAAGTAATAGGTGTGGTCCTATTACAAATAATTAATATGTCCCTTTACACACTATGAAAATAGTAGGTGATACTTTTTACTTTCTCCAGCATAATCCTGCAACACATAAATAGCATCCAGCGGTCTCTTCTATCTTTTAGAAACTAAGCCTTGCATACCGAGAAACCCACTTTTATACTAGTTTTCAATGAAATAGAATGCGTAAAAAAACGTAGAAGCCATCATCACGCATACAGAAATATGTTCGTAAATACAAGAGTATATGTATACGCCTTTCACTGGCACACAAATGCGAGAGGTATTTTAGAGATGTGAAATGAGTGGAGTCGATTTTTTACTTAATATTTTTGATGACTGTAAATAAAATAACTAAATTATGTAAAAAAACAGCGCATCATTTTTTTTATCAGAATAATAACCTAAATATATTAAACTTTCCTTGATACTAAATTGTAATCGAGTAGATAAAAGATCTATTTCATTTTTTGACACAGTCCTACTTTGAGTACAAGTAATCGTAGCATCATTAAGAAACAAAACCATCTTCCTTGGATTTGAATTTATGTATTTTGTTAAAAAAATCATCTTTTTTTATTAATAACCTAGAATGGACCTGGACCTAGGAAAAATAGAAGCTATTATTGAAAAAAATGTAGGCGTAATTTTTATTATATGTGTAATGTATTGCCGTATGTTTCCCAAATTTAAATAAATGAGAGCTCACATAGACTTTAGATCCTTACCGTTGATTGCAACCTAAGCGGATACTCCATTAGTGAATAAGAGATCAAAATGTTAATCTACTCTCGTGGCAAAAACGCAATATCATTTTTCATACTCTTGTCTCCAAAATTTGTTAAGTATTTTTAATTAAAATTTCAAGTGTATAAATAAAAATATCACCAATTTTATTTATTTATTTGATAATGATTAAAAAAATGCATGGAATGCATTCTTCTCTAAAAGTGAGCAATAAACAATAATTAAACTGAATAAATATTTTGCTAATGCTACTCCGTTCCTTACTCTGTGAACAATCGTTAAGACGCGTAACTTTCTCTACTCACACAAGTATGCTGCTTCGCCTGTGTGTGTATACTTTCACTAGCAACAATTTTTGTCTTATTTTTCAACCGATTTCTTATTTTTCAATTCATTAAGCATCCAATTCGGTGGCTAGTCTGAGATCTTTCGATAGACATTGAAAAAAAAATATTCTATTATCAGTGCATATTAATTTTTTATTAGTTAAAATTTAGTACTACTTGAAATCTAAAAACAGTAACTTATAAAATTAATCATTAAATTTAAACTTTCATCCCTTATCTGCCTATCGATGGACTCTTACATAGTTAGAATCCCATCATCTTATATTTCAGCGCTACACAGATTAAAATATGTTTCCAATACTTTCAATAAAAACGATGTTAATATTATAAAGTGTGTAGACATCCATTTTCTTTTACTGAGTTAAGTTTTACTAAGCATATTTTTGAGAAATTATTTGTTTGGATAGGTAATCAATTTTGATGTTGGTAAAACAACTTATCGGAAACGTGACATCTTGTTATTAGTTTTGTATTTCATAAATAAAACACGCTCCTTATACTTTTATGACCTTAAATTTAGCTTACACTCATTTGAGGACATTTAATAAATAAAAAATGTCAGCACTTTTCTAAGACAACATCAATTATCCTTAAAATTTTCCATATACCTATAATATCTAAATGTTATCAAAAATCATAATTTAATATAAAAATATGGCATTAAGTTATCAGATGTGGCATGCAAATACAGTTTCATTTGTGTGCCTATTCATGTGGTTCTTCCTCATGTGTTTTTCCCACGTAGGAACGCCGGGACGTATAAAAGGCTGATGATGATGATGATTCATTATGGAAAAAAACATTAATATTTATAAAAGCGATGACCTAACAGCAAGAAAACAATCACTTACTTAAACATCCCAATTTAATATTCTTCAGATGACGTCATTAAAACTATATAATATCTTCATTCATTTACTGATTATTCTCTATAAACATTACCAGTGGACAGTGAATTAAACTCGTATTGTCATTAAATCCTAATATATTTAATATTTCAATCAGTAAAAGGAGACCATATCTCATCTGATCCTAGAACCTGGATATCTTTCAGACTAGAATTAATAAATATTGCTATTTTATTTTTTTCTGCTTGACTACTTAGTTGTCTATCTATTTTACAAAAAACTGTTCCTATAAAAACCTTGATGTGTAACTCCTTTAGTTATTGTCAACCAGTGAACACTTTTACACTACATTATACAATTACAATCAGTTCATTTATATCCACTTTCAGTAAGGTTTTTTTTTATACAACTAGATGACAGAAAACCTATAGGCCCACCTGGTGGTAAATGGTTACCGCCGCCTATAGACACCTGCAATAACAAGAGAAAATCACTTGATATTGCAGGAGCGTTGTCATCTTGAGGCCTAAGATGAAATGCCGTCCATGCTCAGTCATTACACTGGCTACCTTTCCCTTAAATTCGAAACACAGCAAACTGTTTCACGGCTGAAACAAGAAAGGCTGTGGTACCTACCCTACCCAGACGACCCTTCATACTGGCCTACCACCTAGTGTACATTCTGTTATCTTATGCGTAATTTTCCGATATCAGTAATTTTGTTTTTCAAGTACATCCTTAAAACACATGTCTTTAGGCTATGGAGTGTAATAAAACCTTCTTTCACCTATAACAGAATTTGGGATCATCAGTACTTGAACGGCCTTTCTCTTCGCTTTCACACTGAGAGATCGAGTAAACACGCCTTAACATATCTAAGAAAGCGAAACGACTTAAGAGACAAATAACAGACACACAATTTTCAATGTTAAACTGTGCAACAGTAAAACGATTTTCAATTGAAAATCCTACCTTAACTTGCAAAGAATAACGTCGTAACACCTTAAGCTTTTGCTACTTAATTTCGTTTTTAGACCTTTGAAATAAAGTTGTATATGCTGTTTTTGAGTATGTGACGGAAGTTGTGTAAGCAGTGGGAACAGGTGTGCGAGTTTCCACATTTTTTTGTGTATTTATTTCAGGCGTGGTTCGGTTCTGACCACCCATGCGTATGGGAAAGGTGTGAGTGGTTGAAGAGTATATAGAAACGCTTTTACATTTTATTTATACTTTTTTCTTTTTCTAACGCAAGGGTTAATATAATAACCATAGCAAATAAAAATAAAACATTAATGTTAATAATTAATGGCAATAATGTTTATATAATATAAGGTATAATAATGTTTCCTTCAATCAGGTCACTAAAATCGAATCATACATAATTATATGGAAATTATAACTTACTAAAATAGTCATCAACCTATTTATACAGTAATTTTATGAAATTCAATACTGAAATTCTCAAAAAATTAATAAGTTTTGAAATCTTATTAAGATTACTTTTTAAAAATTACGTTATTTACAGATCAAATATTAGTTACAACGAGCCAAATTAGTTACTCGGTGTATTACATTATAATTTTTTTTTACTTATGAGGTGAACTGCAATTAAGGGCATATAATGTATGGCAACTTAAATATGTATAATGATATAGAAGGGACGGATAGGCAAGACAAAGCTGGATCACGTTTTTGTAATTTAATTATTAAGTTTCGTTTAGTTTCGGTATTTTCGTGGGTTTTGAAAATTAAAATAAAAGAAAGAAAATAGTAAACAAGTTAGAAATTGCTGCTGTAAATGAGATGGATAAAATACTATAAATAAACGAATTTGACAGAGTCGACCACATGAGTTAGGTACCACTAGTTTCGTGGTCATTGTTTTTTTAAAATAAAATAATAATATGCATAATAATAAACAGAAATCTAAATTAATCTCTGAAAAAAATTAAATTAATTAAATGATGGGATTTATGTTTCAATTAAGAACAACATGAACATCAAGAAATTACAAGCCCAAATATTAATTTTGTTTCTTACTCTATTCGATAAAAATGAAGCCGAAGAATACTCGACTATTCGGCCCAATTTGCACTGAGTGCATCTCTAACCACAGCAGGTACATGGAGCATATTTCGTCAGCGTTTCGTCATACACTGTCGTAATGTGGAAAGCACGAATCGAATCTCTCCTATTACTTCGATAGTATTTCGCAATCGACATCCGGATATGTAGTTTTTTTTTCGACGCAAACGAAAGTGGCCCGCGCCGTTGAAAGTCTGTGAAAGTAACTCTGACCGTGGCAAACAATAATTTTCATTTGTGGCCGCAGGTTGGAGCTCAACAGCTTTTATTTTATTAAAAAAATAAAATAAAAAATGGTTGCTTAACACTTGTGAATAGTGTAAAAAGTAATTTGTCTATTTGGTCCTGATTAGTTTTTTGGTCATTTTGTGATAAAAGGAAAGCATATGCTGGTAGAATTAGGCACACATAAATAAAATTAGTTGGAACCTTAAATAAAATTCATATTTTTTTGCTGCATTCTATAATGTTCAATGAATAAATCCGAAGAAAAAATGGTTATCTTTTTTTCAAATTGATTCAAAAATAGTTTTTTACTTTAAGTTTCAGGTTTAACGAAAATAGGTTTATTACGAAATTATTAGGAAACACTACTTACAATAACTACTAAATTAACAAAAATAAACAGTAAGTAACTATCATTGAAAGTAGGTCTAAAATATTCTCTATCTAACCCAAATAACTCTATCATGTCAGTATTTTCAGATGTAAATATATTTTTTTATCGTTGCTGACTAAATTTTAAATGGGACATTTTGGGAAAAGGCTGTCTCTTCCAAAGCGTTGTCCTAGATTTTAGATAGGCAGGTTTATTAATAGTCTTCCACAACTGGTTTTATCTGTCATGCCGCGTTATACTTCTGGACGTCTATGACAGTTAAAAAAACAATTGAGTCTGAGGTCTGATGCATGACGGATTAATCAATAACCGAGAAAATAATAAGGAATTTATCGTATAGCACTGTGTATAGTGGGCTAGTGGTTGCAGTAACATCCGGGAGCCCACCGCTGCTTCCGGATGTTACTGCAATAATTTCCATGTCCAAATGTTTCCTTTCTAGATGACAATATTTGAATTACCCATCCAGGAACCAGCATGCCAAAGAATGCTTTGCTTTCGTAATCGAACCAAAGTGATCTCACCGCTGCGCCAGTGAACTCCTCAAGTGAGTATTTAAAATATTCGAAACCTCAAGCGGACCTTGAAGACACTTTCATTCCCGCATGACGTCACACGGACAACACCCTCGGTAAGGTTATATCACCGAGCTGAATCCAAGATGGCGACGAGAAAGTCGGACAATGACCCCGGAGTGGCATACTTACACGTGAGGTAAAAGAAAGTATTGCTGGATAACGATATTGATTTTGAAATTATATTTTTATATTTTACTTTTAAATGTTGAATTATGGGCCCATTTCATGCGGTTTTCGTAGCCTATAGACGCATGTGAAACTAACTAAGCCTACGAATTTCTTGCATGATGAAGCTGACTCTGTAATACACAAGTTTTCTCTTCGAAATTAAGGCACTTCACCACGGGAACACAACATTTCAAAAATATAACATGTTATTTCACTGAGAATTTTACATTTAGGTTTGTTTCCCTACAAAATATAATATAAATCGGTTCAACGACTTACGAGTGAAAACATAAGAGACAGACAGTACGAGTTGCTTTTGCATTTTTAATATTAGTATGGATTTGAGGCACACATAAAAAGAATACCCCTTATTTTCCCGCCGTTATAGGTATTAGCTTCCGCTCGGAGCTCCGCTAAAGTGGATATCGGTTATCGCTCCCAAAAGTAACCTTAAGCCTTTTGAGGGTCTTAAACTATCTCCATACCCAATTTCATTTAAATTGGTTCAGTGTTTTAGGCGTGAAAGCGCAACAAACAAACCCACTGCATTCAAAATATTAATTAAGATGTACAGATGTTTGTTAACAAAATTAGCTCTAAAATACAGCTGTATGATAAACGTCATAATACACTTCGTCACTTCAGGATATTTTGTTCTCCTCCTGCTTTTACTCCTCCTGTATCCAGAATAAAGCCCTTCGCTTTTGGCTGCTCCCAGAATCTCTCAGAGACATAGTGAACTTGCTATAATCATTGAGTTTTGAAAATAACGAAGTAGGTATAAAAATTCATGATGCTTTTCGAATGTTTGATCTAACAAGACGACAAGCCAGCTACGGACCACCTAGAGTTAAGTAGCTATCGTCGCCAATACACGGTAAAAAAGGATTTCTTTATACAAGAAAAACCAATTTCTCAAAATATTATGTTAATCTAAAAATTTATTTACTTGGTTTAATGAAATATTTTAAGAACAAAAATACTACTCTTCTTTTTCTTGGTATTTTTTTTTTCTTATTTATTAAAAGAAATATTTTTATTTCAAGGCTTGATGTAGTGTAATATCAATAAAATGGACTTTATTTAAATAAAGAAAATTCAATTAACTTGATTTGAATTAAAATGATCTTATATTGATTACACATTACTTAGATTGAGATATAGCTTAAACAATAAATCGTTTTCTTCTATTAAGAGAAAGTTTACTATTTATGAGATTTAAGCTTTTAAACTTAAGAATCAATATGTCTTAATTCAAAGCAATTTGTCTTTATTTAAGAAATCTGTTTTAGTAGTCGTGTAGACTTGTACTAATAGGGGAAAATCACTTCGTATTGCAGCTGCGTTGTCGTCAGGTCTAAGATGAATTACCTGCCTCAGTAATTATACTGGCAACCTTTCCCTTCAATCTGAAATACAGAGTACTGTTTATGGCCCAATAGGAAAGGCGATGGTACCTGCCCAGACGATCCTACATACGGGTCTACTATCTAGTGACTTAATTGTTACTACCTCTGCAAATTACCTTTGATGTAACAAGCTCCGTTAGGCTACGGTAACCATATACCATTAAAAAGAGTTTTTGCCAAAATGGCGTCAAATTAAAGACTTTATTTCACTAAAAAAACTAAAATGTATGCTTTTGTGACTTCTCCCTCTCTATGCCTCTTTCTTGTAAGTAGTTTCTCTCTATTGTGATCACTAGCTATAGGGCCTACATACATTTTTGATTCGCATAATAGCACATACCGTACGATGCATACCGCGGCACATCCCAAATACATATAATTTAACAGCATCGGGTAAAACTGGACCAACGCATACGCGCGCGCCGAGAAAGCGTTTACAGTGGCGTTTGGTTTTATTTTTTAACGGATATTGTTTTTTCTGTAGATTTGAGTGAAGATTATTCTTGAAAAGGTGTGTTATTATATCTAGCAGCTTTGATTTAATTATTTTTGTCTATTAACAGACTATGTTCCTTCAAGAGAGGCAGCTAGAACAGTGTGTTTCAAGCTGCACTAGCTGTCTCCGCATATGGACTCTTCTTACCGCTTCACATGAGCTGGTGTTGAGTCATTTGCCGTGCTTTGTATAAAAAAAACATCTACCGAAATGTTTTGGTAACGTTGATGATAAAATAATACAACACAATTTTTATGGTAAACAAACAAACAGATGATTATTTGTGTTACAGGCGCGCTGACATTCAAGAAACAGAGATGTTTATACCTCACTTACCCTGAAAGAAGCCAAGAAGGGGTTAGTTTCTCTTCACGTTGAAACACGACAAGTATAAAATTAAGTTACTTAAAAAATGAAAAAAATACACGTCGTATAAAGTTTTGCTACGAAGACAAATACCGACTCATTAAATAGATAGCTGAATATTAAAAAGGCGTATGTCTAAAAGTTTGGTTACGTAAAGGTTAGCTTATTGTTATCATTTCAAAGAGATTGGAGACTGCGACTAGACAAGTCAGTGGCTCATTGCCAAAGCCTATCAAGGTTCATGGAATGGGATTTTAAATTTATCTGAAAATTTTTACTATTTTTTTTTTTAATGGAAACAATATTTGTTCACAAGAGAAGCAAAAATACAAGTACATAGATTTAAAATTCTCATTTTAAAGGAATTGTGAAGGTACCTACCTAATTTACAATATTCTATGAATAAATTGAGAAATACAAATAAATAAGTAGCCTTTTTTTTGTAAAAAAAATATTAAAATTTTGATTCAACTGATTTTTTATACATCATCATCATTTTTCCTTATTATTGCAGGTGTCTATAGGCGGCGGTAACCGCTTACCATCAGGTGGTTTGTCATCTAGTTATTTATTAAAAAATATAATCTATTCTTATTAATATAAAAGTATTAAAAATATTTTTCTTAACATATTTTTTTCTAAACAAATCGAGTGGTTAATACCACATCGTAAGCTTTATTTCCGCTCATATTGGTGTGAAAGTGCTTGGTTACTACCAGCTCTTTATATTTTAACTATACCTTTCGTAATGTAATATTACCTTCAAGAAGTAATTTTTCAGCTGAATAATTTCGTTGTGGGCTCATTACGTAAGCGGACAGAGAATAAAACAGGTGTGACTTTCACGAACTTTCATTTTCTCATACGAAAACTTACATTTGAAATCAAGTCTTAATTCAATTGAGTTACAGTACATTTTTGCCTTCACGCTGTAGTATTCAACGATTTGAGTCAAAATATTTTGAATTCAGACTTTGAGGCTTTGTTATTAAGTTGAATATTGTCTGCGTGTCGTTTGTGGATGAATGACCACTTACAAGCGCTTTTTTGGAAGTTACGCAAGTATTGTAAAAGGAGTTTTGATGTCTGTCATCTTTTTTATCGTTATTTCAAATGAGGACGCATTTAAGTTATTTTTTTATTTCAAGTATAGAATCGATTAACAAGTATGTTACGAATTCCTATTCATATTGAAAAAGTTGGAAGTAAAATGTATGAAAGAATCTTTACTTTGGATCTTTTGTACTTCCCCTACTCTGACGCTTCCGAAATCTTTATCCAGAAAATAGCTGATTTACAATTATTATTTACCTATGTCTGAGCAAAACGAGCCTGTAGTCTTCTGGCTTTGGATATACCATTTCATGGAGCATTCTGGTCTATAACAGATGTTTTAATGAGGAGAGAGTTGATCATGAAAAATAAATGACAACAGCTTAAAACCCTTATTGATTTCATGAATAGAATCGTGAACAGTGATCACGTTTGCTGATGATTAACATAAGTAAGTAGTTAGTCATCAGGCTGTTACTTAGGTCTAAGATCCTTTTTGATTTTGCAACACTTGTCTATGATGGTCTACCACTGGTGTAGCTAGTTACTTTATTCACTTAAGGTACTTCTTGAAAATATGATGAAATCTTTACTATACGTATATTAATCCGTAGGCTTTCGTATACGTATATTAATCCGTCAAGGGGTGTCATCCTACTGGAAATGTGACAATTGAAAAATCAATTGTGACTGGAACCTGTTGCCTGATGGCTTAAAATGATTTATGATGACATATTTATAATACTATGCACTTGACAGAGTGAGTTTTCTGCTTTTTCTAACTTTTATGTTGTAATGACATAAAAACCGCTACCATGAGTGACCCCAATATTCATTACACAGTCATAGAAATATAACATAAGTACACTTTATAATACTCCATTTACCTACTTACCAAAAGGAAACACTGAGCTCACCTGAACTTTTATTCTTTTTATTCTAAAACTATACCGCTAACGCCACCTAGTGAATACATTACGAGTTCTTCAATTGGAATCAGCGCCACCTAGTTCTTGTAAGAGCAATCTCTACGGCAACGTTGCGTTAACAAAAATAGAAAAAAGCACTCAATCGTCAACGCACCATAGAGCGCTTGCTTTTTAGTCTTTTTTCCATTTCATACGCGTTGGTTTGTTAGTCGGAGAAATAAAACAAAAAAGAGTAGCCACTATCTTCTTTCACTTGTAACATATCTATGTAGGTTACTTTAATTCAGATCAACATTTTTTATTTATTTAAAACAAGAGACTTACCAAATGGTAGGTAATATTTTGCTGTTGTCTGGTTCAATCTATGCTTCGGAAGCCGTTGCTCCCGAAAATAATATATTAAACTATTTTCATCTACAAAATAAACCTCTCATCTGTTTAATCTAAGAAGGAAGACAAGGAAGATATTATGAAGGCATGTGCTCACCCATGGGACGTGAAAAAAGCACATAAGCTTTACTATTATACGTACAGACGACAGCACATTAAGTGTCTAGTTGCACGCCAAAAGCGCCCCTATTACGAACGCAGTAAGAGCAGTCCCAAAGTCAAACTGTCATGCTCATATTCTAGTGTGCAGTTTTGCAAATACGTATGTAATGTATACAGGTTTCAGATCAAGTTTTGCGTTTACAGTTCAAATTTGATACTTACTAACTCACATTATGTGATGTACAAAGTCAAAGGCCTTAACTAGCAATGGGGGCGCTTTTATGTCAACTTTACTAGCGCCATCTTCATTGTGATAACGTGACAGTTACTTCAACGGAATTCATTTTTGATATCTTAAAAACTTTAGTACCATGTCACACCGATCTTGCGCACGTACTTTATAGTTGCTGCCGTACTATATTGACGCTAGAGTCGTTGTGACATGGTACTAAAGTGTTCAGTCAGCTACTGCTGTGGTCGACCGTACCTTTTATATGTCCCAACAATTATTGCGTTCATATTTGTAGCAGCTATTATTGGACGAGCGTGGGGGTCCCCTCTATCCCCAATTATATCCTCTAGCAAAGCAATCGCATATAGGTATTATCAGAGATATACATGATCGAAATTTGAGGTTGTGATTTGGAATAGGTGGATGTCTGAGCAAAATCCATGCGGTAATTTTTGCGAAGCTAACATTAGAGAACTACCTGCTTTGAATTCGATTAAGTTACGATGAAAATATAATACATTACAAGAGTCAAAATATATTGTAACAAACAATATTAAATTGAATAATACAATCGAATCTCCTCAATAATTAGAGCGTCGTAAGATCATTTTCCACCTGTCTCTCTCCACCTGTCTTGATATAAATTATCTATTTATGTTACAAATCCAATGTATCCTAGTTAGAAAGCGACAGTGATACAGAAACGTGTAATCGCAGATGTTAACAAACCTTCTTACTGTGTTTCTCGTTATTGACACTCCATTCTCCATTCAATACTTGTGTCAAGGTCTTCAAAACAATTACTTTCTTTACGTGTCGTTTGTTTTGCTTTTTTGTTGAAAATAACTTTATGTATCTTGCACGAAGAAACAGTATTTCAATGCAATCATTGCATCTTCAACCTTTTATTCTCTTTTGTGTGTTAGATTCTTACTAATTAGAAACTGAGAGAGTTTTCTAACTAAAGCTTACTTAAGATTAGCGGCACAATCTTACACATGAAAGTGATTTATTGATATCAGTAGTAAAAGTTGAATCATTTCTCTATTCAGCGTTCATTCCTAGATCACTTACATTATTCTACTTCTTAGCAATAAATTATGATGAAAATAAAATAAATACTGTATTATGAAACATTATACAAGGGAATTAACTAAGGAGGCTCAGTTTTGTTGCGTATCTTAATTATATAACTTTATGCGAATATTGACATACTTACCCAATTATTGACGACCGTCATAATCATAATCATAATAACTTTATTTGGAAGAATACAGTTGAATGGTCACTACCCTTGTTTACGAAACCGAAGGTCTCGGACATTTGTATAAGAGTAATATACATTAGAATGAATATTTAGTCTATTTCTAATATTAATGTTTACCATCCATATATTTTATTTCCTGTTTTCTAGCACTTGTTAATAACACTGGCACTTAAGGATGCTTCATTTTAGCTAGATAATAGATGCTAGTAGGAAAGTATAGCAATAATAATAATATTTATACACTCACACGTATTATCTAGCCCAAAGTAAGCATTATTAAGAGCTTGTGTTATGGATAGTAGATAACGCATAAATATTGATAATAATATGTATGTAACTATTAGAAATATACTAAAAAAACATATAAATATCCATGACTCGTAAACAAATGCTAGTACTCATCATACAAACATTTGCTCCTACCGTGATTCAAACCCGGAACCTCTTGACCGAGTAGCCTGCATAGCAATGGGTACAGACCGCTCGACCAGCCGGTCATCCGCCGGATTATGATTATTCATTAGCAAAAATGCTTTTTGTTATTGAAATAACTTGAATTGCAACAGTAGCTGATTACCTGAGCAATTGTAGGGAAAATTTATTTTATAATGAAAATTAGTATCGAATATCCGGACAGCAACGCGAGTGCCTTATCAATTTACGCTTCACGAAAACTTGTTTGTCATTAGGTAAACGTGACTCTCCGCTTTCTGGACCCAAATTTGATTCATGACACATACGTTACACCTGGAAAATGGCTAATGGGTGAAATTGAAGCCGTGGTCCTATTGCACGGTGGGCTTCAGTTGTAGTGAAAAACTGGTACATTTGAAAGACATTTTATTTCAAAATTAATTTATTCATATTATTATAATTATTGTTTTTGTCCATGTAAAAATGCATGTAAAGAGAAGAAGATGTATAATTTCGCTAAACAGAGTATCAATAGACATCAATTTGGAACGCAACTAAAATGTTAATAGTTTAAATAGCTAATAGTAAATAGTATCTACTTTTTTTTTATTTAATACTGTATAATTCTAACAAGCAACTGGACACAAGCGGACTGGAGCGGACTGGAGCGGACTGGAGCGGACTGGAGCGGACTGGAGCGGACTGGAGCGGACTGGAGCGGACTGGAGCGGACTGGAGCGGACTGGAGCGGACTGGAGCGGACTGGAGCGGACTGGAGCAGACTGGAGCGGACTGGAGCGGACCGGAGCGGGCTCCGGTCTGCGGTCTAGTTCCCGCTTGGAGCATTTATTTTTTTCATCGTTTTATTTCTTTATTTGTAACTGTACAATATGTCATTTATTAAGTAAATAATTGTCTAAATAATGAAAATCTGTAATTGGAAATATGTTTAATAATATTCTGATGTACCCATTATCTTTAAGTGCTGTGAATTTTTGTAAAATCAATAAAAAAAAAGTACAAAACAATAGTAATTAAGTTTTAATGTACTTACTAACATTCATGGATCCTTGTTGTCCGATAAATAATTACACAGGTTTGCGATGAAAAAATTGTAGCATATTTAACTAGTGGTTTTAACAGTATTTTTTGTGCTGATTACGGTAAAAATATTGAAAAAATTATATCAGCCCTAGATAAGTCACAAGTTTCACTTGAAATTTTCATATATTCAGGGGTTTTCAGGTTCGGTATGAGTTCATTATTCAATATAAGTGGTTATTTTAGTCTTATTTATAGAGCTTTCATGTTTCCTCTGTGAATGAGATAGCCGTGACAGGAAACAACACTATGTCAAGCAGACGTGGCCAGTCAGAAAGGCTCTTGTTCCTGGAGTTAAAAATGTTGTAAGACAAAGTTTAGTGGATCCTAAAAAGTTCTTACTTCCACCACTTCATATCAAATTGGAGTTAATGAAACAGTTTGTCAAAGCATTACACAAAGAAGGAGAGTGTTTGAAGTATCTTAGTGAGCAGTATCCTGGTCTATCCGATGCTAAGCTGAAAGACGGAGTCTTTGTTGGGCCTGACATAAGAAAACTTTTATAAAATGGTAAGGGAAGAAAAAATGCCTGGAATTCATTTAAAATTGTTTGTAACAGGAAACAAAAAAGACCCAAACTACAAAACTTTGGTTGCTGAATTGTTATAAAACTACAAAATGTTGGGCGGCAAAATGAATGTCAAGTCCATTTCCTTCACTCACATCTGGACTACTTTCCAGAAAATCTTGGAAGTAAGGAACAAGGAGAACGTTTCCGTCAAGATATAAAAGAAATGGAGCGCAGATACTAAGGTCGATGGAATGTCAACATGATGGCAGACTACTGTTGGATGTTAAAAAGAGAAAATTCACAAGAACACAGCCGAAATAGTACCAAAAGAAGCTTTGATAAAAAGAAAACATTTTTACAAAGTCTTATAATTACTTTGCAACACATGTGTATCACTATTATACTTATTTTAGCTAGGTATTGTTGTTCTTTTTGCTTTTACCTCATGTTAAAATAATAAAAAGAAATCATCAATTTTCCGTTTTTTGTACTTTTTTCACATACTTCAACTTTATTTTGTATGCAAACCTTACGTGATAGAAAAAAAATAAATGTCATTTTTGAAATCAGCGCAAAAAACTACATAAAGTCAAGTTGACAAAATCAAATCAATTTATAAAAAAGTTTTTTTTGCAGACCTGTGTTATTCTTATTTATTAATTTTATGTTTATACAAATTGTCATACCTACACGATCTACCTGTTTGAATGGAACAGCTGAGTTTTTTCCCGGTTTTTTTTTTAACAAGTCGTGTCAAAACTCATTACACTAGTACTGCCATAAGCCTTCGTTTTTGAGAGCGTACCCTTTATATCCGATATAGTATATAATAGCAACTATTAACACCGTTGTTAATTATTATACCCACATAGTCAGTGTGACATGGTTCTAAAGTGGTAATATTAAGCTACTTTTATATTCGACTGTACATTTATAAACGTGTTATTACATCGTTGTTCAAACAGGTTGTTTGTACTTTTATTTTTTATGTGTATCCAAATTTAAGGAAGTATTATAGACTATCAAAATGAACAATATCTTATACAGAGTGGTGCCGGCAATACGACAATAAATTAAAACATGGGCTATATTAGTTCATAGAAATGGTTTAGCGCTTTCAAAAAAACCTTTTCGTTTGATAATTTCATGAAATTTATATGAAATAGTATAAAATTGGCTGCATTATTTCATAGAAAGGTCATGAAATTATCAAATGAATAAGATGTTTTTGAAAGTGGGAAACCATTTATATGAACTAATGTAGCCCATGTTTTAATTTATTGTCGTATTGACGGCACCACCCTGTATACTACGTATATAAACACCTGTTCCTACCGCAGCCTAGGACGTCTGACTTAGCAGACAGGGGCACTGACCGTTCTACCAACCAGTCATCAGCTGTCTAGACAATTACACAAGACGCAACCGTGAGTTAGCCTTCTTTTTTATATAAATATCTTTTAATGTACGAGTTTTATGTATCTGCGTTTTACAAACGACAGCACATCAAATAGAATAAATATTAAACTCTCTATTAAGAGTATAATTATGTATTGTAAGTATAATACTACTCTGTCAAGAAAGTACCGTACTGTCAAGAATAATAAATACACAAATCTTAGTTATTCATCCAAATTTTTTTTATCACCGTCAAAGTCAAAAATAAGCACGTGTTTTTGATAAGTTCGATTCACCGTAAGCCTTCTGTAACATTTTCAGTGACTCCGAACACGAAATTCCATTGGCGATGCAAAATTTAAGACAAATTCTTTGTTCGAGGTTTTTGTCCATTATGAAATTCGCAATACACACTAGATATAATATAACTAAAAACAGCACTGTATTTAATCTATATAACAGATGCAACTCAAACTCCGCGCCAAAATGGGAAACACTTGTGCCAATCTAACAACAACAAAAAAAAACAAAAAATTGAATTTGGAACCACAAACAAATCATCGTTTCCCGATACTTTTTTGACTGAAGGTATATTTATTTAATTACTTTTTATAAGTTTCCATCGCGAGTCACACCTATCATAATAACAGCGCTTCTGCGACGTTTTTTATAATGTCGCAAAAGCTTTATGCCTTGGGGATAGGGCCTTGTTTTGTCTTTGTTTCATGGTCTAAGTTTTTTTGTTGTATGTATATTTTTATGTTTGGTGTATGTCATTAATAATATTTTCTTTCTTTCTTTCTTTCCATCACCAAATAGAAGAGAAGAGACCGCGTTATCGCAGCTCGATGCGTCGGACTAGATTCGTGCCACCCTCAAAACCAACGAAGATAGATCGGGATGGCGCAAAATCACGGCAAAAAAGATGACCCTCACGTCACGACCCTCAGCAATAAGAAACAAGATTGAGGACGATTATTGCACCGAATACAAAACGAAAGTAAATGTATGCAGTAGTACCTATGCAAGGGAGGACTTATCACTTTTAGAGATCTCTTCCAGCCAACCCGTCATGGGCTGTGAACAGTTGCACTACAAAATCCGTCGCTTGCATAATGTCCCGTTTTTTGTGATTTAATTAAAAACATGCGGCTTGCAGAATTTTTCTGCTGTATGAATTAGCGAAAGTTCAAAAAAATCTACACAAACATTTGGTCACCCATACAATTGTTACAGTGATTACTAATGTAAAGTTTTCAGATTTGTAGTATATGAAGATATTACTTGCCGAGTTTCATAGCTCTAGATCAACGGAAAGTACCTAATATATTTTGGTTCCCTTGACAGTGTCGAAATGTTAGTTTTTTACGGCATTACCTTAGAAGTTGGATTTCTTCAGTGGTCATTTCGAAAAATCTTTCGACAACTCTTTAGACTAGCCCGGCTTGCATAAGCATGAAAATTGAGTCTTATTGAATGGAATGGAAGCTAACAAACCTATTCTGATAGGTTTGTTCGTTTCTATTTTTTCGACTTTGAGAGTTTGTATGACAAGCCGTGCAACGTTAACACCCATAATAATGACATCTCTGATATCTAAATATAATGTGTGACGAGGCTGACTCATTAGATTGTATTTTATAAGTACAAAAAGTTTTGAACAACAAAACGAGATGTATTAAGTTTGATAGACGCAAAGTACGGTAGAACTTGAGGCAACGATTTCGAAATTTTTCTTTTGTGTTTTTTTCTTGTTTAGCTTATTTTACAATGACTGTGTACTACACAGTAAATTGTCAAATAATCCGTGCTAATTTAAAAATATGAATGTAACTCTGTTTGTCTGATATGTTTTCGCTCGGAAGACGCTGACACGAGCAGCCACTAGTATTATTTTCGGATAAAATAATTTAAAAATCTCACTTCACAACAATTGAAGAAACATAATTAAATTTAAGTAGGTACACTTATATTAGCAACTGTGATCGGTGGCGGCGTTATGTCGCTGCCAGAAATAATAAAAACATTCGTTACTAATGAGGAGGCGTGGAAGGCTTTGCGGATATTTAGCGAAATTGTAATGACCGCCAAAGAAGAGGAAGAACGGGCCCGCGAGCAGGATCCCGCGGCCAACCCAGAAAGGAGACGAAGAACTGGTCGGCGATGCAGGGCATTTGCCGGCGCGCTAGCTCCGTGAGTGGGTTCCGAGCAGAGGATAGGGAAACCCTCTACTACGAATTATGGCCCGAGGAAATGGTAGCGGCGTTACTGGGTGTTCCAACTAAAGCCGCGGAACAAGTAATATGCACACTGGTATGCCAAAGTGATCCCAGTCGGGCATATCGCGTACAGGCCACTGGCTTAGGGGTAGTCTTGGTCATTAACATCTTTGACTGAGGAGCCCCACATAACCCTGTATTGATCTTTCCCCGCAATGCAGGGTAGGCGTAACTGCCTTTTTCCCCCTTCAAAGAAAAAGATACATATCTCATAAAAAAAATTAAACAAAAATTAAAACCAACTCCAAAAAACTGAAAAGGATAAAATAATTAAATTTTAGTAGGTAGTCATCCCCTAGGAACATATTTTTGGAATCGGTGTTTCACTATCTATGGTTTTTGGAAACAACTTATCGGTCAGTCGGTTTTAATTTTTGTTTAAATTTTTTTGCAATTTTTAGTGATAACTTTTGAAGGTCAAAGCTAGATGGGTGACCTTGAGCTTATATTGTTTTCTACTATCGTATCATTTCACTAAAAATTCATAGGAAAGCAAATATCAGCAACTTCACATACGTAGATGACTTAATTTTTCCAGATTTTTTTTTATTTAAAAACCAAACTACCTAATGGATTTTCAAAACACTTTTATGGGACCAATTGGAAACTATTCCGCATCGAACAAAAAAAGAATCATCAATATCGGTTCACCCAGTCGAAAGTTCTGAGTAATTACACGAACTGTTTCATGACTGAAATAAGAAAGGCGGTGGTACCAGACCACCCTCCCACATATATTATTCAGTCTAGTTACTAGTCTTAAATTCTTTACATATTGTAGATTCCCATCTACAACTAACAAAAATGGTTTCGGTATATTTTACTGTTAGGGTAGAAGGGTCCAATATGGGTTATTCCCCTAGTTATTTTAACACACCCTAAGTTAAAATAAGTTGAAGTACATTTTATTCGTATATAAAAAATATATAGGTACGTATGAGTTCCGTCCGACAATGTGTCGGACAGATAAAGAATAATAATATATTAGCAATTTTATGGCAATTTTTAACAACTACTTATTTACAAAATCACAGAATAATTGCATATTTAATAAGTAACTGATTAACGTTACTAGGTATAAGGCATTATTTACATTGCAGTATTAAAAACAAATTGCTAGAGATTGACTGGAAGAGGCGTTTTTGCTCCAGAATGATTAGTTTTTTTTTTTCAAAGGAAAAATATACCCTTTGTATATTTTTCTATTTTTTTATTATTAACAAAGTAGCTCTTGGCCTTGTTAGATATATTATGTAAACTCTAATGTATTCAACAGTTGCTATGCCACCGCTTTCCGAAGATAACATTAATGAAAATATACCGTGGCTCCTGAATTCCTGACTCTTCATTTTCTAATGGTAAGTGATTGCAAGGCCGAAGATGAAGCGAGCAGATGACACGCCCGATTCTTCAAACACAGAGGAACTGGCTATCCTGCCTCCTACTGCTGGAGCACAACGATGCTGTTACCATTTTTTTGGTATGGCGACAGACTTAATTAAGAAAATAATCCTAATAATATTCATACACGCACACCTGTTATCTAGACCATCATTAAGAGATTGTGTTATGGATAACGGATAAATATTAATAATATTGTCTATATAAATATTAGAAATATACTAAATAAGCACATAAACATCTATGACTCGTGAACAAATGCTCGTATTCATCATACAAACATTTGCCCCCGGGATTCGAGCCCGGGATCCCTGACCGAGGAGCCCGTATAACAAGGGGTATAGACCACTCGACCGGTCGTTAGCCTGATGGTGGCAACTAGCTATGCAGACTTAGAAAAAGCACCGTCACCAACCAAACGTTTATCTCAACCACTAGACCACGGGCGGTTACTTGGTCTATTAAGATCTTTCATCTCAAGAAGACATGGAGAGATCAAAAGGAAATCAAATTTAAAATACTTACATAGCTTTTAAGTCAACGTAAAGCCAAAAATGGTGCATTTTTAAACACTCGCTAAAAACAAAACCTTAAATTTCCTGTTGCTCTAGACTCGTCTGGCAACAAGCATCTCATAGTAGGAGTAAGAGGTAAAAGCGAATGTACATTATTGGCGATTAAAAATAGAAATTTGAAGTTAATAAATTAGGCGTGACGTCTATCGATTTATGGTAAATATACAAATTTGTGCGGAACCTGCAGTGTGTAGGTAAGACTCGCACCTGTCAGTGTTTCATAGTAAATGAGATCTATGTTATTATAAAAATATACAATACTCACCTTAAATGATTTTAAGTAAGCCCTAAATGCGTGTAAGTATTTATTTTATTACAAACAATTTATTACGCCGAGGTATAAAGAGGTTCAGCTATTTTAAATTCTGATAAACATAATTTCTCTTATGCTTCTAATTAAGCACTAATATTTATCGGCTGGGCATCTACTTAATTAGAAAACTAGACCTTGTTCTTCTGGCAGAATCACACTAATAAGACTTTATAAATTAGACCTCCAGAAATTATGCTGCACAGCTTAAACGTACACGAGAAAAAAGAATCAAATCTGTAACAATGATTCTATAAGATCCAAACGATAAACGACTGTATGCCCGCGTAATTAGCTCTGAAACTAAAATGTGCTGTCAGCTTCGTCTGCAGCCATTTCTTTAACGATCCTATCAAAATGTGCTGCCTAAATATTATAAACGTGCGGTCGTCAAGCCTTTACTTAGTCAAATGTAGTTTGAATCTAGAACTTCTTAGAGTAATAATATGGTTTATAATAACGCTCATGTGGATTTTAACAGAGACATGGATTAATTTGCACACATTAAATTTACAGACACACGCTAGCTGGGAGTAATCATCTGACCACAGAATAGGAAATATAAAAAGGGTGATATTATAAGGAAGAGCACAGTTTCATATACATTTAAGCTGGGTGGACGTGCGAGTTAAAATTATTAAAATAATCCAAAATGTTCACAGTAATATTGGTTACGATTCTATCAAGTGCTCTCGCTATGCCTAATCAAAGTACAGAGACCCCAGCTACAGTTGATACAATAGCTTCAGTGATTAAAAAGGATTGTGCCAGCGGAATCTTCAACCCTACGTGTCTTAAGCTCGGAGCTATAAACTTACTTGAAAAGCTGAACGTTAGAGATGAAGTGGCTTTGATACCTGGCGTAAGTCTTGTTAAAGACAAAGAAGCAAAGGCTGAGACTCTAGAATTCGCTAGAGCTTTATCGTCTGAACCAGAAGATAGGTTGGATAAGTACCTCTTGTACCATGTTGGGACTTTTCTAGACTCTCATTCGGTGAAGCTTCGTCTTTTGGATGATGGAGCAGTGGAAGAAGCGAAGACGGCGATTGAAGAAGGCCGTGCCAGACGTCCTGGTGGCAAGAGAGGTGGCATGAATGGAATGATGGCTATGGCTTTGATGATGAAAGGTGAGTTATTTTGAAAAAAAGCAATTAAAATTCGCATTTTAAATAGAAAGCAATACAAACGAAATCAATGGGTTACGATAACTCTTCGTTGCCAAAAATGAAAGTGGAGACATAAATTTATAAATTGCTGGCAGATTTGATATTTATCCATTAAGTATAATAAGAAAAACCAATTAAAAAATAATCATCGAATTTGGTTTAATATAATAATATTGCATTGATATTTATATTTTCATGAGAAAGTTTAACGTTAATCTCAAAAATATATAATTATATTATTATTATTATTTATTTATTTATTTCCGGCCAACATCCACAGCTTGTTAGTAACACTTTAAAACTTACATTAAAGTAACCTTTATAATCTTAATCTTTGAAATTCTTTGATATCAAAGACTTTCAAACTTTCAAAGATACTTAGAAAAATACCTAATGTGGAAAAATCCAGGACATTATTCTTTTATAGTTTAGACATTTTTTCTACGTATTTCTTTAATTTTCAAATAGGTAGATATCAAAATGTTAAAATGAACTTAAGTCTATATTATGTTATTAAGAATAGTATATGTTTGTAATATTTGTAATATTCATACATACCTACAAGATAATCAGTAGAAAATTTGCAAAGTTGAAAAATTTTTTGATATTTAGACCCTCCTTCAATACTGATTACTACAAAAAATATTTCATGATAAAGTTTACACTGACGAAAACGGAGGACAAAGAACACTACCCAGTGAAACGGCAAAATGCACTTGAGCTCTTCACCAGTCTCATAATGTAACGTGTAAAATCCGGTAAGGTTAGTTGTAAATAAAACAAAGGTATTTTTAGGTAATTAATACAGTAATTTATTGATAATATTATTTAGTTTATGGCCACTGGCGTGGAGCTGCACGGTCACGCAATTGTGAAGTATAAGGATTATTAGTTACAATTAATAATAAGTATAGGTAGTAACAGGTCGTGGCACACTTGGTCGATAACGCTGTTTAATGATAGTTTAGAACTTACATGTAGGTAGGTTATAAAGACTACTATATCCTGTGGTGTCTCTGTTGATACATGTGCTGGTTTACGTTCTCAGCTACGTGGTTTATTGAAAGAATTTCCTACAGATGAAATTGATACTTATGAGTGTGAAATATCTCTTGAGTTAGAATTAATTAAAAATAAAATCACTGAATTAAATACCTTATCTTCATCTAAACCTTTAACCTTAAAAATTTTAAACAGAATAAATGCTTTAGGTAATCACTTATTCCATCGTTTGAGTAGAATTTATCCTACTGAAGATAATGATATAACATTAAAATCAGACTTAGATATTTCTTTAAATAAAATTACAAATAAATTTGATGCTTTACTCTCCAATTTTAAAAGCAGTTTGAAATATCCTATAGAAAACTCTAATGTTGAAACTGTTTCTACAGAACTTAATTCTAATCTCCCTACACATAATTCTTGTACAGATTGTTCTCATGGTTACAACAAAGGTGTTCATACTTTAAATTTTAGATACAACGGTAAAACTTGTGTTATTGCATTTGTTCAACGCCTCGAAGAGTTGTGTTTGTCAAGAGGTATCGGTGAAAATAAATTATTTGAAGGCGCTTCTGAAATTTTTTCAGATGAAGCATTATATTGGTATCGTGGAATTAAAACTCGAATAAATTCATGGACAGAGTTAAAACAATTATTGTTCGATGATTACTTACCCCATGATTATGATTTTCGTTTATTAACAGAAATAAGAGGACGTATTCAAGGCTCTAATGAAAGCATAGTAAATTATTTTAGTGTGATGCAAAATTATTTTAGTAGACTTCGTACACCCATAAGTGAACTTGAACAGTTGGAAATTGTCAAATATAATATTAAACGATCATATGCATTACAATTGGCTATGACGTCTATAACTAGTTGGTCCGATTTAAAGAAATATTGTCGTATGTTGGAAAATACTACCTTACGTACAGATTTATCGGCAGAACCGAATAAAGCTGCTAACAAAGTTTTGCTTGCCGCAGACTTATCTTATAAACATACCAATATTACTAAGCAACCTAAAGAGTGTGCTGCTCTAACTAAATTACCCACTAATAAGTTTTGTGTTCGATGTCGTGAAAACGGTCATGTTTTGAAGGATTGTAAGCGATCACATCGAGTGATATGTTATCGTTGTGGTGAGAAAGATGTTACCGCTAGAACTTGTCCGAAATGTAACAACTTATCAGCAGATCGTCAGAGCGAAGGAAAACCAAATCTTACTATTTCAAAAAACTTGAAAGCTTGAACCAAGGAATTACCTGTCTAAGTAATTCTAATAATATAACTAGTTTACCTGATTTTGTTACCCAGAGTCAGGGTAATTTTTCATTGAGTTCTGTTACCCAGAATTCACTTACTTTACCTGGTTCTGTTACCCAGATTCAGGATAATTTTCCACTGAGTTCTGTTACCCAGAATTCATTTACCTTACCTGATTCTGTTACCCAGATTCAGGATAATTTTACATTGATTTCTGTTACCCAGAATTCATTTACCTTACCTGATTCTGTTACCCAGATTCAGGATAATTTTACATTGATTTCTGTTACCCAGAATTCATTACCAGTACCTGATTCTGTTACCCAGATTCAGGATACTTCTTTATCGAGTTCTGTTACCCAGAATTCACTTCAGTTGCCTAATTCTGTTACCCAGAATGAGGATAATTTTTCATTGACTCTTAAAGATTCAATACTTAAACATATTTCGTTGGTTCAAGAAAGTCAAGATAAAAGACCCTACTTAACTTTTTCAGTTTTTAATTTAAAATTCTCTGGATTACTAGATTCTGGATCCGAGATTTCTATTATAGGAAATGGAAATGATATACACTTTTCTGATTTCGCTACCTTACATAAGTCTAACGATTTACAGTATATTTCTACTGCAAATGGGGTTATGGGGGTATTGTAGCCCTATTTTACGTTTATGGTCTACGGCTGTTTGGCTGTATGAAGGCTAGTTCCTTTTGCCTTTTACTTTTCGAAAAAATTGTCGACGAAGATTTCACATCTCTTTGACTTACCTTTTTTTCTACATTTTATAACCTCGTGGCGTCTCACGTATTTTCTATTGGTAAGCAATTAAATATCAAAATTATTATAAACCCTTAAAATCATACAATTGGTTATTCACCATTGTTTATTCTTTGCAGATCATACAAAGAGACCACATTTTACAATGATTTTTAAACATTAAAAAATCTTACTTATGTACTTACTTAGATTAATATCAGATGGGACACTGAATTCTTTTGGTAAGCAAATACTACATTTACTTTAACCCTATTTGATCAGTGTTATGCAATTTCTGACACAATTTAATTTAAATTGATTAGATAAAATCATGCCTTTAATTGTGTTCATAACCTCCCTTGGACAACGTTTTATTCCAAACTACTCATCTAACAATTACCTTTTAACATATTCATTTGGAATATAAATTGATTTACAGATTGTACCAAAGAATCCCAAGATATTACTTAAACATACTTACCTACATACATTATGTGAAAGGAAACCACATTTATCTCCACCTCCGACAGGTATTTATATCAATATTATTTAATAATTAGTTTTCAGTGTAACCCAGTTATAATCTAATAACTACAAATTAATACTAATTTAACTTGTTCTTCTTAAATATACCAATTTAATTAAAAACATACAATTTACATTAACTTATTAAAATACTGCATTAAAAGTACAAATTAAATATTTAACATATAATTAATAGTGAATAGCTTCTTTCCATGTAATGATTTAGTCAGATTATCTCATATTCTGCCAGTAATTAATTGAAATAAGTAATAACCCTAAATCACTATTTTAACCTAAACTATTTCATAAATTCTTATAACTATACATAGAATAGCAAGACTATGTATCTTATTTGCATATGATTATCACTCTTATGCAAGGAATACCTAAAATTATTATTTTTGATGGTGATTTCTGCCAATACAACTTTTGTTGATTCCCTTAACTAAATTCTCTCTGGAGGGATCATACTTAACTTATCCTTGTCCCTTCCAGGAGGTGTTTTATACGGCTGTTATATGCTGATGTTATATACTGGTATTATATACTGCTGTTATATGCTGGTGTTATTTACTGCTGTAATGTACCACTACCTACTACTTCAATGTAACGTACTGCTAAGGAATATATTGCAATATTCTGCTATGTAATATTCTACTGCAATATTCTACTGCAATAGACTGCGACAAAGCAATGTGATATTCTGCTGTTGATCCGTTCAACGATAATATGTTGAAGCGTACCACCACCTCGTGCTGAACCCTTCTGGTCTACCATGCCGCCTCAACAGAGACACCACAGGATTTAGTAGTCTTTATAACCTACCTACATGTAAGTTTTAAACTATCATTAAACAGCGTTATCGACCAAGTGTGCCACGACCTGTTACTACCTATACTTATTATTAATTGTAACTAATAATCCTTATACTTAACAACTGCGTGACCGTGCAGCTCCATGCCAGTGGCCATAAACTAAATTATATTATCAATAAAATACTATATTAATTACCTAAAAATACCTTTGTTTTATTTACAACTAACCTTACCGGATTTTACACGTTACAATTTGGCGACCCTGCCAGGATCGTGGTTACATGAATATTAGTATTCTCTGGTTTTATTCCTTTTGAACAAAAACAGATTGGTCGATAACAAACTTAAAATAATATTGCAGTCCTATTGTTTAATACTTATTACCTACTATGTAATAGCATTTAATTCTTTCAGACAAAAAAAGAGTTGTTATTAATTCTAAAATAACTGTTATAATACTTTCTATTTATCAGTGTTAACTTTACTATTGTTGTGTTATCTTATCACAATAAAAAAAAAAACTTAATTACCTACCAATATTACACTATGTTACTGTCTACTAAAGGACTTTAATCTTTTAGTTCATGGTAATAATATTTGATAACTACATTACTAACTGTTCAATTTATCTACTTTTACTGAAGGTGAATGTATCTATGATATAATTTAGATGTTAAGTGATTTTGTACTGGTCGATCACGCTTTTCTACGGTTAAGTGTATAAGTATACACTTTCTTTTAAAACATTTTTCTACACTTTTAAACATTTTGCTACACATTTAAACATTGTGCTACACACATTTTCCCAGTATGGAGGAAAGACCTATTAATTTTAATCTTTTACACAAAGATGAGTTGCTGTATGAAGTGACATTACGTGATGCTAAACCTGTTGATACATGTGCTGGTTTACGTTCTCAGCTACGTGGTTTATTGAAAGAATTTCCTACAGATGAAATTGATACTTATGAGTGTGAAATATCTCTTGAGTTAGAATTAATTAAAAATAAAATCACTGAATTAAATACCTTATCTTCATCTAAACCTTTAACCTTAAAAATTTTAAACAGAATAAATGCTTTAGGTAATCACTTATTCCATCGTTTGAGTAGAATTTATCCTACTGAAGATAATGATATAACATTAAAATCAGACTTAGATATTTCTTTAAATAAAATTACAAATAAATTTGATGCTTTACTCTCCAATTTTAAAAGCAGTTTGAAATATCCTATAGAAAACTCTAATGTTGAAACTGTTTCTACAGAACTTAATTCTAATCTCCCTACACATAATTCTTGTACAGATTGTTCTCATGGTTACAACAAAGGTGTTCATACTTTAAATTTTAGATACAACGGTAAAACTTGTGTTATTGCATTTGTTCAACGCCTCGAAGAGTTGTGTTTGTCAAGAGGTATCGGTGAAAATAAATTATTTGAAGGCGCTTCTGAAATTTTTTCAGATGAAGCATTATATTGGTATCGTGGAATTAAAACTCGAATAAATTCATGGACAGAGTTAAAACAATTATTGTTCGATGATTACTTACCCCATGATTATGATTTTCGTTTATTAACAGAAATAAGAGGACGTATTCAAGGCTCTAATGAAAGCATAGTAAATTATTTTAGTGTGATGCAAAATTATTTTAGTAGACTTCGTACACCCATAAGTGAACTTGAACAGTTGGAAATTGTCAAATATAATATTAAACGATCATATGCATTACAATTGGCTATGACGTCTATAACTAGTTGGTCCGATTTAAAGAAATATTGTCGTATGTTGGAAAATACTACCTTACGTACAGATTTATCGGCAGAACCGAATAAAGCTGCTAACAAAGTTTTGCTTGCCGCAGACTTATCTTATAAACATACCAATATTACTAAGCAACCTAAAGAGTGTGCTGCTCTAACTAAATTACCCACTAATAAGTTTTGTGTTCGATGTCGTGAAAACGGTCATGTTTTGAAGGATTGTAAGCGATCACATCGAGTGATATGTTATCGTTGTGGTGAGAAAGATGTTACCGCTAGAACTTGTCCGAAATGTAACAACTTATCAGCAGATCGTCAGAGCGAAGGAAAACCAAATCTTACTATTTCAAAAAACTTGAAAGCTTGAACCAAGGAATTACCTGTCTAAGTAATTCTAATAATATAACTAGTTTACCTGATTTTGTTACCCAGAGTCAGGGTAATTTTTCATTGAGTTCTGTTACCCAGAATTCACTTACTTTACCTGGTTCTGTTACCCAGATTCAGGATAATTTTCCACTGAGTTCTGTTACCCAGAATTCATTTACCTTACCTGATTCTGTTACCCAGATTCAGGATAATTTTACATTGATTTCTGTTACCCAGAATTCATTTACCTTACCTGATTCTGTTACCCAGATTCAGGATAATTTTACATTGATTTCTGTTACCCAGAATTCATTACCAGTACCTGATTCTGTTACCCAGATTCAGGATACTTCTTTATCGAGTTCTGTTACCCAGAATTCACTTCAGTTGCCTAATTCTGTTACCCAGAATGAGGATAATTTTTCATTGACTCTTAAAGATTCAATACTTAAACATATTTCGTTGGTTCAAGAAAGTCAAGATAAAAGACCCTACTTAACTTTTTCAGTTTTTAATTTAAAATTCTCTGGATTACTAGATTCTGGATCCGAGATTTCTATTATAGGAAATGGAAATGATATACACTTTTCTGATTTCGCTACCTTACATAAGTCTAACGATTTACAGTATATTTCTACTGCAAATGGTTCTACTTCTCGTGTTTTAGGATATTATTTGTTGCCTGTCACGGTTGGGAATAAAACAAACGTGATAAAATTTTATGTTATACCAGAAGTTTCTACAAACATTTTACTAGGATTAAATTTTTGGAAAAATTTTGATATTGCTCCAGATATTCTTTCTTTGATAGAAAGTAGCAACTACAATGTTACTGGAAGAGCTCCAGATTCTATTTTTGTTTCAGATATTACATATTTGCAACCATTTCATGTTTTAAATGATAAAGAACGTTTAATAGCTGAAGAAACTATTAATAAATTTGAAACTATATCATCTGATAAGATTGGCTTAGGTCGTACTCATTTGATATCACATAAAATCGACACAGGTGATGCAGTTCCAATTAAACAGAGATATTATCCTTTGTCTCCTACTAAACTTATTGAATTAAATAAACAACTTGATGAAATGTTACATAATGACGTTGTTGAACCAAGTTGTAGTCCTTGGAATAACCCAATTACTCTAGCTCTTAAAGCTAATGGTGAATATAGATTTTGTGTAGATAGTCGTAAACTTAATGAAGTATCTAAACATGATGCATACCCTTTACCTTATATTTCACAGATTTTAGATCAACTTAATGATGCTAAATATTTATCTTCTATTGACTTAAAAGCTGCATTTTGGCAGATTCCTTTAGAAGAGACATCTAAAGAGAAGACCGCATTTACTGTACCCTCACGTGGTTTATTTCAATTTAAAGTTATGTGCTTTGGCTTAACTTCTGCGCCAGCTACCCAACAGAGGTTGATGGATATTTTATTTGGTCCCGAGTATAATGGAAGAATATTTATTTATCTCGATGACATTATCTGCGTTACTTCAGAATTCTCTGAACATATAATTTTACTAAATACCATATTTGATAAGTTACGATTTGCTAACTTAACTATCAATTTTACTAAGTGTTGTTTCTTTCGTAAACAGTTAAAATATCTAGGATTCGTTGTTGATGAACATGGTTTACGCACGGACCCAGATAAAGTAAAAGCTATTATGGATTTTCCTATACCTACTAATCGTAAAGACGTAAAAAGATTTTTAGGTACAGCTTCTTACTATAGGAGGTTCATTAAAAATTTTAGTAATGTTGCAGGCCCGTTAAACAAACTAACTTCTAGTCGTAAAAATACTTCATTTCAATGGTCTCAAGAAGCAGAGGAAGCATTTAATAAATTAAAAATCAGTCTTTCCACTGCACCTGTTTTAGCTTGCCCCGACTTTTCACTACCTTTTGCAGTCCATTGTGACGCTTCAGACTTTGGAATCGGCGGAACCCTTACGCAAGTAATAAATGGAGAAGAACATCCAATCGCTTATTGTAGTAGATCCTTGACTCCACCAGAAAGAAATTACTCCGCAACGGAAAGAGAAGCTTTAGCTGTTGTTTACGTGGTAGAACATTTTAAGCCTTATCTTGAAGGAAACCAACAATTTAAAATTATTACTGATCATTCAAGTTTAAAATGGTTTCTAAATTTAAAGAATCCTACCGGACGTCTTGAACGATGGGGTTGTAGACTTTCACCGTTTAATTTTTGTATAGAACATCGTAAAGGCAAAGAAAACATCGTACCCGATGCATTGTCGCGTTCTGTTCCTATAGCTTTTGTTGATAAAAACATTGCTGATCCTTGGTATTTAAATCTTTTAAAAAGATGTAAGGATAATCCTTCATCGTGCCCTAACTTTTTAATAATCGATGATATACTTTATAGGTATACTAAATCTAATAACAAACTTTTTAAAGATTTTGAGTGGAAACAAGTCGTTCCTCTTGAATATCGCAATGATATTCTAGTAGAAAATCATTGTGATCCTCTTGCTGCTCATTTAGGCATATCTAAAACTTATAAAAGATTGCGTCTCAGATATTTCTGGCCTGAAATGTTTAAGGATGTGGTTAAATTTATTATGCTTTGTGATGTCTGTAAGGCCTACAAACATACCAATCAAACTACACCAGGTTTGATGGGTAGTCCTAAAGTATGTTCTAGACCATTCCAGTGTCTTAGTATTGACTTGGTTGGACCTTTACCCCAATCAAGATTACAAAATACCTTTTTGTTAGTTGTTGTATGTTGTTTCTCGAAGTACACTTTCCTGTTTCCTTTGAGGAGAGCTACTGGGAAATCTATTGTCCAAAGGTTGGAAGATCATGTATTTCTAGTGCATGGAATTCCTCAAACCATCATCGCTGATAACGGTTCACAGTTCACCGGCCGTGAAGTTCAGGCGTTGTTCTCTAAATATGGAATACCGCAAATTCACCTAGGTCCATTGTACTGTCCACAATATAACACCGTGGAAAGAACCAATCGAACGGTAATTACCGCAGTATCTTCTTTCGTTGGAAACGATCACCGTTCTTGGGACGTTAACATACATAAGATCCAATTCGCTTTGAATACATCTGTAAACGAAACAACTTCATATACTCCTTATTTGCTAGTTCATGGTCGTGAAGCAATTGCTGACGGAAAAGTTTATTCGAATGCTCAAAACATCGATGAAATTATATTTGACTCTCGTCGAGATTACATTTCTAATCTAAGCTCTTTGCGAGGTATTTTTGATAATGTCCAGGAAGAACTGAAAAAAGCTCATGCGAAAAACGCAAAGTATTATGATAAACGCCGTCGTGATATTAGTTTCAACGTTGGTGACTACATTTGGAAAAGATCATACAAACAAAGCGATGCTAGAAAATTTTTTGCTATAAAACTTGCCCCTAAATACGAAAAATGTAAGATAATTCGTAAACTATCGTCATTAGTTTATGAACTAGAAGACGAACATGGGAAATATTTAGGAAAATGGCACATCAAAGATTTTAAATCTTAAAAATTATTACTTACGTTGATTTTTGCTAGTTGTCTTAAGTTAATGGTATACTGATACTATCTCGTTAGTTAGTATTGTTCTAATGTTTTTATTATTAGGTATTAGTTTAATAAGCCTAACAAATTCATGAGGTTCCTCTCACTATTGATTACCTTTTATTACCGAAGTGTAATAAGTATTTACGTTTTTTTGTGTTGTTGTTTTTACCTACAACTTCATGCGTGTATTGTTCACACATTATTGTTGATCGTTTTTTGTTTTTATTGTAGAAAATTAAACATATCTTTTCTGCATGTACCAAATACTAGGTACTTGGCATAGGTACTTACCTTTAGCGAATTAAGTAGGTGTATTGCTTGTACTTTTTTTCCTTTTCTTTATAGGAATTATTTTTGTGTTTCTAAGGAAGCTTGGAGTTTCTAGGTTGCACAGGAACGGATGAGGGCATCCGACGAATTCTTTTAACGAATTCTTTATGTGGTTATGGGGGTATTGTAGCCCTATTTTACGTTTATGGTCTACGGCTGTTTGGCTGTATGAAGGCTAGTTCCTTTTGCCTTTTACTTTTCGAAAAAATTGTCGACGAAGATTTCACATCTCTTTGACTTACCTTTTTTTCTACATTTTATAACCTCGTGGCGTCTCACGTATTTTCTATTGGTAAGCAATTAAATATCAAAATTATTATAAACCCTTAAAATCATACAATTGGTTATTCACCATTGTTTATTCTTTGCAGATCATACAAAGAGACCACATTTTACAATGATTTTTAAACATTAAAAAATCTTACTTATGTACTTACTTAGATTAATATCAGATGGGACACTGAATTCTTTTGGTAAGCAAATACTACATTTACTTTAACCCTATTTGATCAGTGTTATGCAATTTCTGACACAATTTAATTTAAATTGATTAGATAAAATCATGCCTTTAATTGTGTTCATAACCTCCCTTGGACAACGTTTTATTCCAAACTACTCATCTAACAATTACCTTTTAACATATTCATTTGGAATATAAATTGATTTACAGATTGTACCAAAGAATCCCAAGATATTACTTAAACATACTTACCTACATACATTATGTGAAAGGAAACCACATTTATCTCCACCTCCGACAGGTATTTATATCAATATTATTTAATAATTAGTTTTCAGTGTAACCCAGTTATAATCTAATAACTACAAATTAATACTAATTTAACTTGTTCTTCTTAAATATACCAATTTAATTAAAAACATACAATTTACATTAACTTATTAAAATACTGCATTAAAAGTACAAATTAAATATTTAACATATAATTAATAGTGAATAGCTTCTTTCCATGTAATGATTTAGTCAGATTATCTCATATTCTGCCAGTAATTAATTGAAATAAGTAATAACCCTAAATCACTATTTTAACCTAAACTATTTCATAAATTCTTATAACTATACATAGAATAGCAAGACTATGTATCTTATTTGCATATGATTATCACTCTTATGCAAGGAATACCTAAAATTATTATTTTTGATGGTGATTTCTGCCAATACAACTTTTGTTGATTCCCTTAACTAAATTCTCTCTGGAGGGATCATACTTAACTTATCCTTGTCCCTTCCAGGAGGTGTTTTATACGGCTGTTATATGCTGATGTTATATACTGGTATTATATACTGCTGTTATATGCTGGTGTTATTTACTGCTGTAATGTACCACTACCTACTACTTCAATGTAACGTACTGCTAAGGAATATATTGCAATATTCTGCTATGTAATATTCTACTGCAATATTCTACTGCAATAGACTGCGACAAAGCAATGTGATATTCTGCTGTTGATCCGTTCAACGATAATATGTTGAAGCGTACCACCACCTCGTGCTGAACCCTTCTGGTCTACCATGCCGCCTCAACAGAGACACCACAGGATTTAGTAGTCTTTATAACCTACCTACATGTAAGTTTTAAACTATCATTAAACAGCGTTATCGACCAAGTGTGCCACGACCTGTTACTACCTATACTTATTATTAATTGTAACTAATAATCCTTATACTTAACAACTGCGTGACCGTGCAGCTCCATGCCAGTGGCCATAAACTAAATTATATTATCAATAAAATACTATATTAATTACCTAAAAATACCTTTGTTTTATTTACAACTAACCTTACCGGATTTTACACGTTACAATAAGTCGTAATACTCAAAAAGCGTTTAATGAATTGGATCATGGAGACCTAATGGGGTCTATCTTCACTAACCTTATATACGTCCCACTGCTGAGCTTTTCTACATGGCAGAAACACATGAGGAATAGGGTGTATGAATTAATGTAATACTTTAAATATTATTTTTTCACACCACAATTACATTACAATAATTAATAATTATCATACGTACAATTACACGCACAATAATAATAAAAATTAGAGCGTACACTGATGCTCAAGCTAGGCTCAAACCTGCATTCCATATCATCAGGTCTTCATCCTTTGACATTAAATGTCAAAGGACAAATTTTGTTCACAACTTCCCATCACACTTATTTGCGGTAGTACAATGACTATTTTTATTTTTTAATGTTAGAAAAATTATAGCAAAAAAACTTGATGTTGATTAGTTATAAATAGTGTTGTATTATGTTTTGTATGATGTGAGCGTGAATCAATACTGCTCTGCAAAGTCTTTTTTTTGGAATAGGAAAAGATTCCTTTAAAAAGTACAGTGTATTACCGGAGAAATGGCGTCGTCGTTGTCGTTATATAAGCTGTCTTTTAAGACAAATAAATAAAATAAATAACAAAAATGAAGGCAGCAGCAATAGCCTGATCGTCTGTCATTCAATATCAAAGCCATCTATCACAGACTTCACATTACATCCTCGTCATCGTCATCGTCTAAACAGTATTCCAAAATATGTTACATAGATGTTAAATATTTAAAATGCCAGTACAATTTCGGACCCTGTCGGGTATAAGTTATACCCGACAGGGGTATTGTTATACCGTATAACAATTTAGGAGAGAGGAAGACGTTCCACAAGCATTATTTATGTACATAAGAGATCTATTACAAATTCAATAATTATTCTTAAATAAATTATTATAATAATTATGAATTAAATTACAGCATATGAACTATTACATATTTTATTACATTTACAATACAATACAATACAAATATACTTTATTGCACACTAGGACAGAAAAAAAACATAAAAACATTTAATTATTTATTAGGTAAATATATCATTTTATTACGAATTAAAATACTTCGTCATTGTTTATTTTAAATATTATAAGGATTTATCGTTCGTATATTCATTTAAGGAATAGTAACTCTTATTTATTAATAGTTGTTTAAGACTTTTCCTAAATTTTGTTTCACTAATTTCATTTTGTATTTGTCTTGGCAAATTATTGTATATTCTAATGGACATGACGTAGGGGCCTGAGGAGTAGAGTTTTCATCGAGACGCGGGAAGTACTAATTTATTTTTGTATCACGAACAAACTTACAGATTTGAAATATGTAGATTCCTGGTAAAGCTAAAATGTCATGTTTAATAAAATACGGTTTACAACTCTCTGTATTTTCCAACAACTGTGTTTTATAGAACAGCATTCAAGTTTTTCATGCATAGAATAATGTATTCATTAATTTTAAATGACTTAAGATGTTCAATCACTGGCCTTCACGCTTAAATATATTGCAGCATAATTGTACCTGTTTTGTAGACAGCTACTTTGAAGTTATACTTACATAACAATTATAACAAAAAGAGAAAGAAAAAAATATAACAGTTTTGTATGTGTACCTGTTATATTTAAATATTTTTATTTAGAACTAGCTGACCTGGCGAACTTCATACCGCCTAACAGTCGATTCTTTAATTTTTTTTTTAATACTTATTCTGTTGTTTTTTGTTGTTGTTTTTTAATTGACATATTTAACGTCACTCAATTGTTTTGCCTTCCCGGAACCCCTCCGCTAACACTGAAATTTTTGGTATGGTATTAAAGTTCTAATTGACTTAAGTATTTTTACGAATCTTTTGTATGGGAGTATAGAAAAGTGTTGTTTTTAGACCTTTTCAAGCAATTTTTTAAATTTTTCTCTCCGTAAGAACCATCCTCGTATTTAAAGGAATATAATTAAAAAAGAATTAGCGAAATCGGTTCAGCTGCTCTCGAGATTTGCGCTTAGCAACACATTCAGCGATTCATTTTCATATTATAGATATATTACAGTTAAATTATCATCAAGTATTCATTAATCTTTTAGGTAGCTACCTCTGCGTATTTGATAAATTGTTTTATTTTTCACTATCACCTACAATGAGGACTTGTGAAACTGTTAGGTATATAATACCAAAATGGGTTAGATGGAAGATAAAATATATCCGTAGGTATATCTCACAGATACAAGTCCACCCTTGCTGTCTAGTATCACCCTTGTCTACTAAGCTACGTGTCCCAGGTTCAAATCTTTAGTTATTATTATTTTTATTTATTAAATTTCAAACATTTATATACTTAGTATTCATAGGTTTCTCCATTATCTAGTATCTATAATGAAGGCTCTTCCATCACCAGCCTATATACGTCCCACTGCTGGGCACAGGCCTTCTACATGGGAGAAACATACGAAGAGCCCTTCATGATGCCTAATTTGGGCTAAATAAAAGCTGTAAGTGTAAGAATATTTTGAAAGATATTTAGACTGGAAAAAAACAAATTTCCTGGAGCGGGACCCGAATTCGCGTCGTTTCATTTTTTTACTAGACTTTCTGATTTTACGTTAAATTAATTATAATTTCAACAATAGAACAGGTATTTCTTAAAATACTGACGACGAGGTTAATTTACACCTTTTTAAATATTTTTAATTAACCGACTTCAAAAAAAGGAGAAGGTTATCAATTCGTCTGTATGTTTTTTTTTATGATTGTTACCTCAGTACTTTTGACTGGGTGAACCGATATTGATGATTCTTTTTTTGTTCGATGCGGAATAGTTCCCATTTGGTCCCATATAAATTTTTGAAAATCCATTGGGTAGTTTGGTTTTTAAATCGAAAAAACTGGAAATATTAAGTCGTCTACATATGCGAAGTTGCGGATATTTGCTTTCCTATGATTTTTTCGTGAAATGATACGATGGTAGAAAACAATATAAGCTCACGGTCACCCATCTAGCTTTGACCTCCAAAAGTTATCACTAAAAATTGTAAAAAAAATAAACAAAAAATAAAACCGACTCCAAAAAACTGAAAAAGATAAAATAATTAAATTTTAGTAAGTAGGCACTCATCCCCTAGGAACATATTTTTGGAGTTGGTGCTAAGTTGTTTCCAGAAACTCTTTTACAAGTAATTAACTGGTTCTAATGATAACTTAGATATTAATATTGATAATTAATCAAAGGTGTGAGCTTTTATCTAGCCCAAAGTGAATATTATTGGCGACCGGCTGGCCGAGTGGTCTGTACCCCTTGCTATACAGGTTACTCGGTGAAGAGGTCCCGGGTTCGAATCCCGGTAGGAGCACTGTTTGTATGCTTATTTATTATATCTTTTATATTTATTAACATATTATTATCATTATTTCTCCTTTAACTAAAATCCATAACGCAATGCTTACTATGGGATAGATAATAGGTGTGAGTGTATGAATATTTATTTTATTATTAAGATCCTGTTTTATGGATACTAGATAACGGAAAACATATTTTTTTACACTATAACTACATCAATATATAAGTAGGTAACCATGACCCGAGGACAAATATTCGTGTTTATTATACAATTATCTGCTCCATCCAGCTGGAACTCAAACCCGGGACCCCTGGCCGAGTAGCTTGTAGCTGTACTGACCGCCTCGTCATATTCTTAGAGATTTATTCCTAACGTTTCTTGTGAACTCATCGAAGTACCATAGCGTGATTTTAGTAGGGTTGGGACCACGGATTTATGGTTCGATAACATGACCACAACACGGTGATTTTAAGGTGATATTATTTCCAATAATTATTTTCGAAACTATAACATTCCTCTTTTTGTCACGAGTTTTTAAATAAATCTACTCTATTTTCTTTAAAATTATTAGGTATCTGTATATGAATCAATTGAAACTTTATATTTTTTACACATATCAAAATCAACCTCTTATCGTATCACTTATTCTTTTTGATTACACTATTAATAACACGACTGAAAGAACAGGTTATTCACCTAGTTTTTCAACTAATTAAGCAGTCTGCAAAAAAATCTAGGATCAGATAGAGTTGATTTCGGTATTTATTAAAAAAAAGTACAGTAGATCATCTACCTACGTTGTGTTATGAATCATGATACTAAAACTAAAGTATTAATATCAATCTTAAAGATAAGATGGATCTCAAAATAAATTTCCATACAAAATTGATATACCGCGAAAACATATTAAAAACCCACAGAATTGCCACCAAGCGGAATCTACAGTGGCTGCTCGATATAATAAACCGAAAACTGCTAATTAATCAAAGGAAATTAAACCTTATAAAACAAAAAGTAAAACTCAACTTCCCATGCGTAGTGGGAACTTTTTGTAATCAGCGTTCTATGAAAATATAATTGACATAGGAGTACTCATTGCTGGGACATATAAAAGGTGAAACGAAACAATCATCTTATCATACTGTATCAACGTTTATTTGTGTACAGACGTTAGTAGAATGTATCGGTTAGCAATTATAGCATTTGTAGTAGGCGTGTCGGCTTTACCGAACCCCGAAATTCGTGATACTAAACAAAATGTGGAGAATACTGTGGAGTCAGCTGCTAGATCTATGGGAAAGGATTGCAACAGCGGGATTTTCAGCCCTACCTGCTTGAAAATAGAAGCTATTTCGTTAATTGAAAAGCTGAGCTCGAAAGACGAGCTGACGCTCTTGCCAGGAGTGAGTTTAGTGAAGGAGCCTGATTCGGAGAACGGTAGCAAATCTGAGGAATTCGCAGCTGAATTAGCAAGATCGTTGCCTTCGAAACCTGATGAAAGGTTGGATAAGTATCTTCTATATAAGCTGGGTAACTACCTGAACACACACACGATCAAGTTGAGGTTGTTGGATGAGAATGCTTCAGAACAGGCCAGGGCCTTAGTTGGTGATGCCAGAGCTAAGAATGGCGGCTTCGGGGGTGGCGGTAAGAAAGGCGGCATAGGAGGACTGCTGACTCTTGGACTTTTATTTAAAGGTAAGTTAGAAAGCCGTGCATGAAGAATAATCAGTGGAATTGTAGAATTTTACAATTAATAAAAAAATACGCAATTGAAATAATTTAGTTTCGTAATTTTCATAGCAATCAATAAATTTGCTTATGTAACAAATATTATAACAAAACAAAAATAACAAACACGGAAGTTTTAAAACTTTGGAAGCAGTATAAATGCAGTGTATAATCCTATTTATCATGTAAATTTAGATATGCATAGTGATTGATATGATAAAAAACCAAATTAAAAACGAAATTATTTGACTAAAGATGTTTTGAAATAATAATAAAAAAATATAACAATAAGTGGTAAAAATGGATTAAAATAGTAAAAATACTGGTACAAACTCTATTAAATTGAGTAAAAAAAAATATGCACATATATATATCACAAAAGCTCTCCAAAAATTTATCAGCAGTCAATTAAACATACACAAACGCTATCTGTAAAATGAAAAGAAAAATTAACAAAATTATTGTTGAGGTATAAAACTTAAATTAAAAATAATAGCTTTAGACTTAACCATAGTCCGTTAAAATATCTCATCCTGTCAAATAGACGAGCACGTATTAGTCCACATAACTTTTCTTTAATGCATAAAATTATCACATTGTAATGTTTTCATGCGTTTATAACGCCTACTTCATTGTAACAATTCCAGATAAAGAAAAAAATGGTGGTAATTTGGAACACTTACTAAAATAAAATAAATTAAGAAAACAATGCATTTTATTCGTTTTAGACATCATGTTTCATAGTAACGTCTAAAGCTTAAGAACTACACAAACGGCATCTAAATAGAAATAGTGTTAGTTTTATTTTTCAAAACGTCCTGATTCGATTCCCGAGCTGAGTACACGTTTTTTTAAATGTATCAATGCAGTTTTTCTTATTACTTAAATCGATGATGGTTCCTAAGCAAAGATTTTCGTATGTCTTATAGTTTTAGACTTCCCCATACTGACCGATCTAAATGTGCCAGCCTGTATAAATATTATTTTATACCAGAAAAATTATGCACTGTTGTAACTACAATTGCAGATTTGATAAAACATTTAAATCCAGAAGTGACTCAAGTAGAGGACAAACCTTTAGAATGGCTACGTGAAAGAGCATGAGTTATGACACGCACAAATGCTAAAGCAGCAGTATCAATCATATTTAGCTGAAATCATTCGTAGCTAAGGAAATGATTTATAATTCTATAGACACAGTGGTTTATACAGACGAAGCAGTGTCTAGACTATCTGCTCGAGTATTTGAACACCATCAATCCTGCTGGTCTTCCCTAACACAGACTTACACTGCGTGTGATGTGACAAATCAAACGTGGTGGACGTAAAATCCCCTCATCCTCTGTAAGCGCTCCATGTTTTCATTATAAGGGTTTTTGATATGGAAAACCAGCATCGTAATGCGATGCGTTATATGCAAAAGGCTTTAGAACTCTCCTGGATGATTTACATACTGCATCATCAGTGTTTACCACCAGTAAACGCTTCTCTCCTTCAAAGGACTTCAGCATTTAGAACTGCTAGTTTGTAGCTTCTATTGTTACTGTAGTGCACAGATACTTTTACTCAGGGCCATTTAAGTCACGCTTTTCTCATTGGCACATTCTCCTTGGACCTATTAGAAAAGTATGATGAATTCCTTATTTTTTCCAAAATCAAATGAAATTCAACTGACTTTTATTCATCTATTAAGGAATCACAATGATTATTACTACTAATACTAACCAACCTCTCTAAAACTAATAGTTAAGTCATATTTTTACCGGCCATTGTACATCCATCCTAGCCAATAATTTTAGGTTTTACATATTACTTCTGCAAAGTGCCTCTGTTCTGCTCTCAAACCTACCAATTTATGAGCAACTTCTGGAAATACATATGTTTAAACTTCACCTCGATCTTGAATTGTACTCATTGTTTTGCGTAAGGAAAGTCCCTTTTTTAAATTCAAAACAGCCGCAGGTAAAAGCTAGTCCTGTAATATACTGCACTAGCAGTTTTCACATTCCCTATCCGAAAACGTAACAGACAGAAAGACTGGTATATAAAATATTATAATGCATAATAAATTATATAATAAGTATAATATGTTACTTGGCAAACTACTTACGAGTAGTAACCCAAATAACTTAATCCAAAATCTAATAGCAAAGTCAAAAATAGGATAGAGATAGCAATAGCAAATTTCATCCCCGAAAGGCTTTTCTTACATCTTGTCATGTGAGATATCTTTAATGGAGATAATAGCGAGTGACAATTTGCCATGTCCACTTCGAGAACCGGTCTCGAAGAGTTTTTCAAATAGTTATTAAAGGCAACAAAAGGAAGAAAATAAAATATCTCAAGACTATAAGTTTGAGTATTCTATAAGCTCACATTTTCTTATTTCATTCTAAAACCTTACATTTTCATGTCATTGGTTTACAATTTATTCCATTATCAATCTGTGAAATACGTATCCAAATATTTAACACGAAAGATTTTATATTGTGTGTGAGAGTCGGTGGGCTGATCTGGGATGATTGATGATCATTACATGCTGAATAACGCTTGCAATGCCTACAAAAGATTTTTGAGTTGTAACTCCCGCTTGAAATTTTTTAAATATCTCCCCGTAAGGTTTGGTAATAAACTAAACGACAATTTCGACAGTAGGTACGTATGTGTACTATAAAAATAGAACTGGAACTTAAAATTATATAAAACATAAAATTTCACTATTCGGCGGCGGCTGCCATACAAGTACCAATTCTGCTTTGACATGTTAATAGCATGTTGTGAGTAAAAAGAGAAAATACTACAGAACTATTTCATTTCTACCATTGAATACCAACCACGCCATTAGTGACAAAAGTTTTATAACTATTGAAACTGTAATGGTTATTAAAGTGTAAAATGAATTCACAAGCTTGTATAGTCAGTTCGCTCACAACATAATCGAAAATAAATTTCAACTGTTTCTTTTTTAAGAAAAACCACAAATCCCATAAATCGTATTAAACTTAAAAAATGTGCTTATTACGTATGAAATCACAAATTTGTAAGAAAGAAATAATATTTTATACAAACAATTTTCAATGTCATATGAAAATGTCTGAACCTGAAAAGACTTTATGCAATTGCAAACGATAGATCGATAAATGAAAAGCAGTAAGTATTTCAATTTGTCAAAAGCAGAATATACAATTAAAATATAAGAAAGAAGTAATTAAGCCGATGGGGCGTTAAAGTTCTAGAATGGCGACCACGTACTGGAAAGCGCAAAGTAGGACGGCCTCCCACTAGATGGACAGACGACCTGGTGATGTCGATGGGAGAGGCCTTTGTTCAGCAGTGGACATCATAGGCTGATATGATGATGATGATGATGAATTAAGCCGATGATACATTGCAAGATGCACTAGTAATACCATTCTTACAATTTAAAATAATTTAACTAATACAATACAAAATGAAGTAAGTAAAAATATAACTGTACTAATTACAAACATAATTAAAATCTTAGAAAATAACATTAACCTCATATGCAAAGACCTATGCATCATTATCTTAACAGCCTATAAAGTCCACTGCTGAACAAAGACCTCCCCCATCGATATCAAAGCGGATCGCGTCTGCATCCGACGGCTCCCCGCGACCCTGACCAGATCGTCTGTCCATCTAGTGGGAGGCCGTCCTACTTTGCGCTTTCCTGTACGTGGTCGCCATGCTAGAACTTTAACCCTCTATTCCCACTAGTTCAGTTGATGTAGTTCAGTGACTGCACTAGTAGGAATGATTTTCTTGCTAGTTCAGTTGGTTGAACGCCCGATCCGCTGTCCGTTCTGCGTGCTATGTGCCCTGCCCAATGCCACTTCAAATCCCCTAAAGATCTATTATTATTTTGTAATAAAAGTCTGAAATAGGCCTAAGACTGGTAATGGTGTAAAGCCTGTAGCATATTGTGCACACACGCAGAGCTTACCCTGTGTAAAATACATGAAACGTATCGGTATTATAGGGAACAAATCCTTTTTCTTTAAAAACAATACTTCCTCAGGTAGACTTCACAAAATTTTTATTATTTGGCTGTAATTAAGTATTTCTTATCATTTATATTATTACTAGCTGACCCCGCAAACGTTGTTTTGCCATAAAAAAATAAAAAGAAGCCGATTCTCAGACCTACTGAATATATGCATAAAATTTCACGAAAATTGGTTTAGCCGTTTCAGAGGAGTATGGTAACTAAATTTGTGACACGAGAATTTTATATATAAGTATAAGATGAAGAATCTGTAATAGTATTGTAATTTTTTCAACTTTATTTAATTATATATGGTCACTTTATTACATTGACTTATAAATTACTAGAAGGCCTTCTATGACATTTAATATTTATGACTCATTTTTTTATATACAACTGGATGACAAAAAAACTTTATTCCTGTCAATAACCATCTGACATTCTTTAACCCGTCAAGTATCAGATTCCAGACACAATGGATTTTTCTATTGTCATAGACCTCCAGATGTATAACGCCGCTTGACAAATAGCGAATGTTGTTACTTACGTATCTGACAAAATGATGTTAATGTAAATGCATATGGGTGGAAATCTGAAATAAATGGATTATTATTATTATTACCTTAATTTGAGTAAAAAACTACATTAGACAAAATTTTGCAGTAAGTGAGAAAACATAAAACTCTTTGACCTACTTATTTGTAAACGGTTATTTCGTTAGAAACTATTTCCAAGAGTATTTATTTTTTCTTGAAAATACGAATAAATGGATGGATGGAATAAGTGTTTGGATGGCATCAAAACTCGTGGTAATTGACCTTTGTTAAGGTCATAGGTTTAAGAAAGAAGGGAATTGGCACTGCGCCATCAAAATCATTAACTAAACAGACTGAACAAACAAAAATATCTTATTAAGTCAGTATTATAAAAATAACGCTATATATTTTTTTACTTTAGTGCACTATCCCGTCGCAACTTTTAATTTATTATACATTCCTTTACCATAAGGTTACCTGGTAGAGATTGCTACCTAAGCAATAAGGCCACCTTTGAAAATTTTTCTTCTCTGTACTTTTCCTTATTGCGCGTTTGTACTATATATTATACATATATCTATTATATGTGACTATATGGAGAGTTTTTACTGAGGTGAGCCCGCAAGAAACTCAGAAGGCTGTCAGGTTCTCTCCGTCTTTTGAAATATATAAAAATATTATTAAATTGTATTATTGCATTCGTAAATCTCCTCCTATTTTATTTGTTGACTATTTTTTCAACAATCTATTTTCTATTTACATTAAAGTTAGTATTATTCAACTGCCAATTATACTTATACACATAAAGAGCTTGCATAAAAAAGTGCAGTTGAAAAAAGATTTAAACATAATCACTTTATCATCGTGAAACAAAACATATCGTAATTTGTAACTACGCATTAGAAGCATATACTTGTAATCTAAGATGCTCCAATTGGCGCTATAAGTGCCAGTTTGATATAACAGCCGGCAATTGGGAGAAAAAATGCAACAGGGACCTATTTGTTAAAAAAGGTTGGTTTGGACTCATCTTTTTCAATATAAAGACAAAACAATTTAAAGTTCTGAGATAAGCACAGATTACAGGCCCGTACCTATTCTACTGATTGAAAAATATACGAAATATATTTAGGAATACTATTGAAAAGTTCAAATTATAATATCACTCATAAAAAGTTTTTTTAGTTTCAAGAGGTGCTATACTAGGCTTTCTTTTTTCAAAATCAGTAAGTACATACATTATTAAAGATACAAGTGGGACGTAGAATATAACTTGTATTACAATCTTGTTCCATTGAGTTTGAAATAAGACAAATTTGCTGTGAAATACTAGAAAGAAACTTGTGAGTTTGGTATAATGCACTTATTCATTAAAATTGATTTAAAATTTTCGTATGAACAAAAAACATTCAATTTGATATCGAAGTAAAAGACAACTAATCACTTAATACCTCACACTGACAACGGAACTCTAAAAAAACAAATGCACATCCAGAACATTATCAGAACGGTGTGAATGAATCGGAGCGTGAAAATTATAGTAGCAATTGTCATTTTTGTACACTCTAATTTATAATATAACAGGCAGCGCTGGCTGGTTTATGGAGGCAAATTGGTAGTTTGTGTTAATGATTATATGGAACATATTTATAGTGCTGCGACGAAGTTCCAATCAATCAACATCACGACTCCTTGTTAGAGGAAAACATAGAGCTTATCTCTATGTTTTGAAAAAGTATGTGAATATTAGTTAACATATTATAGACGATATTCTTATTCGAGTATTAAGAATCAACAGTCAAATTATATTTTTCCTTAAATAAATCCCTGAATTAAACACGTGGCTTGAGTTTGTTTATTTACAAACTAAACACACCGCGTAATTGGATGAATTATAGACAGTCAACTAAGTGGAAGTATATACTAGGTGGTAGGCCGTATGTAGTCGTCGTCTGGCTTGGTACCGCCGCAATTCTTATTTCAGCCGTGAAACAGTTCGCTGTGTATCGGATTAAAGGGAACGGTAGCCAGTGTAATTACTAGGCATGGACGGCATTTCATCTTAGGACTTAGGATGAAAACACACCTGCAATATCAAGTGATTTTTCCTTGTTATTTCAGTTGTCCATGGGCGGCGGTAACCGCATACAACCAGGTTGTGTGTCATCTAGTTGTATAAAAAAATAAATTTATTATTAGGAGTATTTCCTTCATGACTTTTATTAGGGTTATCGAAATTAGTTATGAAATCAACCTTTGAAGATCCGAAATACTACCGACGTCTAATATAATAGCAGCTATCAGATCAAATGCTGGCATCTTAGAAAGAAATGAAAACAGCTTATCGTGTTTCCTGAAGCATATCTAAATTAGCAGCTAAAACATAAAAGAATAACCGTCACTTGTAATTACTTGTCGGTTCTGTGGTACAATTGTTACGAGACTACAGTTCGTTTTGGAGTCAAAAAAACTGAGGCCCAATTTTTTAATTCGGTTGTCTTACACAGATTTTTAAAAACCGGCGGAATGATTATCTTTCTTCAACTACAAAGCACAGGAGATTCTTATGAGAACTCATTAGTCAATAGAATGACCATTATATGATCTGCAAACCCTTTCAAATGAAATGACTAGTGGCAACTTAGATTTCTTTTATCATAAATTCTAACATCTTCAAGTATAACAATTACAAATAAAGAAAGCAAACAATAAAAAGATTATATACAAAAATGGCTTTTCTCACCTTATCTGGAAGTTTAAAATGCTTGTAAAAGTATTCTTTTGGATCACTAGAATTGTTAACTTCGATGAGTGGTGAGATAAACGTTGCTATAAAATGTAAAAAAGGGTAGAAAGCGGTGAAGAAATTGGTAGGTTACACCTAGTGCTCCGGTGGCGTAGCTGATTCCCGCCTCGACTATGTAATTTTTTTATCGTTTTCTTTCTTTATTTATAATTGTTACAATAAATTAGGCGTTGCAAATGCACAAAGTCAAACATAAATGTGATCTTCAAGTATCATATTTATGATCTCGTTAAAATTAAATAATCTTAGGCAGGACATTGTATTGTGTAGTTATGGACACTCACTCTAGCACATTTTACAGTGGTAATTTGTGTACCATATTGACTGTTTCCTAGTGTGTCTTAAAAGAAATTAAATAAAAGCAATTTTATGAGATCTTGGAGGAAGATGTAGGTCAAACAGTCTAGTCGCTGTAGCAAATGAACTGTCTAAACTTAAACGTACTCTTTCATTCACAGGTACTCTCATGTCACTCGGTCTTGGAGCTCTCGCTTTGCTTGCCGGCAAAGCTCTGATGACAGCCATGATGTCCCTGCTCCTCTCCGCGATCATCGGCATCAAATCTCTGACCAGTGGCCAAAAATCTACTACATACGAGATCGTGTCTAAGCCCATCTACAGTCATAGTCACTCGCATTCCACCGCCCATGAAGACGTAGGTGGCTATGGGCATTCAGGCTATGGACGTAGCTTGAGCACCAGGAGACGTTAAGTTATTTTTAGTGTAATTGCAAATGAATTGAAAAAGATTAGTTGTATCATCTTTTGTCCTGTTCTTCTTTGGTTTATAATTCTTCTTTTCACAATAATTGCACACAAGCAAAAACATAAAACAGCATCTTTTCTTTCTTCTTCTTTCCAAATAGGTGCTATAACTTTTTTCCTTCTACTTTCCAAAAAGGTGGTATAACTTTTTTCAACGATTTACAAATAAGTAATTTATTGCACAGACGGTTGATTCCTTCGTTACTATTGTGTGGACCAACGAAATGTTAATTTATTTAACTTATTTATTGTTAATTTATAGAACACGATTGTTAAACTTTATTTCATTTTATTATTTTTTTGTTTTTTTGTTATTTTTATACATGTTTGCTCTCTGCTTTCTAGTGATACTTATGTTAAACATTTTGTTTTTTTATGTAAAGTAAGTATATAATTTTCGAATGTTGTTGAATTATTTATATTGTGTTATGTATCAATTATTTGATATTTATTAAGTGATATTGTGATTATGTACAAATGTTATTGCAGTTATGTGATATTAATTAGTTATTTAGTATAATATTTTTATTGGTGCCAGTCGTGCATTATATATTTGTTATTTTATAATTGCTTAATATTTTTTATTTTTTTAATATTTATATTTTTAATTTATATATCTTTTATAAAATTATTACTTAATATTCTTTTAATTTATTATTAATGAATATCTATTGTTTCCTTATTTTAAAGCAATACTTATAGAAAATATATATATGTGTATGGTTATAATTAACTAATGTGTATTATATCTAGAATGTATTATTATGTGTACAATATCAACTTGCGTAATTTATTTATTTATGTCCATTATATTTATATGATTGTTACGTTTTATTTGATATGTGTGTTTCTAGTTTTTTAATTTCAAACTTCTGCACCCAAAGAAAATAAAGTTTTTTTGTAAAAATCAATGCTTTTTTATTTACTACCCAAAAGGAATGAGGAATAAAATATCAATCTGATCAAAGAAAATAAGGCCTTGTCACCATTGATATAAGCAGAATGTTTCTTCACAGTAAATGAACTCTTATTACCTCCTAAATCAAGTTATTTTCACAAATTAGAACATTCATAAAAAATTGCAGATAACTTTGACCCTCAATTTTAAAAGTAATAAGGGTTACAATCTGTCACGTCTAAAAAAATAAATATAAGTATTTTAAAATATGCATATCACACCTGATTGCCACTATATAATTATAGGTCCATAGATATGCGTTTTTAAACTTTGAGTGTGTCTATTTTTTCAGACGTGACTATACGGGGTTTTTTATTTGTGACAAAAAACAGGGACAATATTACTAGCTTAAATATTTTACATAAATACTGTAAAGCACAGTTTTCTTTACATAGTCTACAATTTTCTTAAAAATATTACGTAAGTGGTAATAAAATATAACTTATAATCATTGGAACTAAATACAGAGCGGATAATATTTTGTCATTGTAATGAGAAAAATCAAGCAAATAAATATCTCCACAATTGTGACAGTTGTGGATACCGTAACCTGTTGTAATAAGAGTTTTTTTTACAACTGACATGTTATGCTGGATATACGGGCATCTTTTGTTTATTAAATTCTATATTCTTACTAAAACATCAAATAGTACAGAAAATTTTATGGTTAAGCCCATGTAATCTAGCTAGTCTAAAATTGTGTCTGTAACACAATTACAAATAATACAAATATTTATTTTAATTTCATCTTTGTTTTACTTAAACACCTCATATCTTTACCTACATGAGTTTTCAATTCTTCTACAGATACACATTCCCTCTTGATTGCATATCAATAAGGCTGAAAATGTCCTAGCTTTATCTATGTACTTCATACGTCTTACTATAAACTGCTCCAGATTCACACTGACATCGAAAGTAAAACTAATCTCAAAACTAAAATAAAACAACCCAATCGACTTTCATCGAGTTGCTTCTGTTTTATTTAGTTTTTTTGAGAAAGTCATCGTTTTGTAATGTTATTTTGTATTATCTAGATCTTATGGTGCGTTTCGTAGGCGTCATTATAATGTAGGTAGTCAAATGATAGCGTCAGAAGCGAAAATCGCTAAGGGATTTTTAATTCGCTACGCGTATAGTGACTCTGAGTCTGTTGTGCGCTGACTGTAATTTAATTTCAGATTAGTATTCCTAATTCGCGTTAGTGTATATGTCGCAATCGTCTGGTTAAATTAGCCGCTTAACTCGATGCCTAGCCTGTTGATTAAACGCCGGCATCCAATGAAACAGCTTAAGGACAACTAGCCAAGTCATTAAGCGCAACGTTTAACCAGATGGCTGAATGTCATTTCAGCCGTCTGGTTAAATTAACCATTCAATTGAACGCCTAGGCGGGTCATTTTAATCGAAGACCTTTTGTGTGATGGTTTGAGTAATTGGTAAGTTCAATGTGATTTTTATGACCACTTATAACTAAAACGATGTCGGTTTTATGTGGTCATAAAAATAGCCTAGAACCTTCCAATTAAATCAAAACTCTTCAGTACAAGACGATCCTTTCAATAGGCCAAGTCATTAAACTTTAGTGAGTCTAGTACAATTAAATATCGGCCGAGGCATTTCAGTGGTTGCTGGCATTTAATCAACTGACTAGGCATTCGATTAAGCGGCGAATTTAACTAAATGGCGGCGACATATATATTCTTTGGTACTACCCTTTCATAGCAATCCGAGCAGAAAAGGACATTTTTTAAAAACATTTACCAAAACACATCTAAGAATAAAAAACATTGTGTTGTTTGTTATTTATTATATTCAGAATTTAATTATAAAGGTACCATTTAGGGACTCATTATACATTTAACAAAACGCAGACATACGTGTAAACATAGTCTTCTCAAATACATATATTTGAAATGATCGGTAACAGGTTCTTTAAATATTTTTTATGGATAAGTTTTTTTTTGTTTTTAGTCGGTCATGTAAATTTTCTTAGGGAAAGATCGATTGATGAGGTTTTAATCTTCGCATTAATAACATAGACTCCCCGTCGATCAAACTAGTTGTAGTACTACATTCAGTTTTCAGTGTGAGCACGGGCAGGCCGCGCAGCCGCATCATGCTTGCCACTAGAAGAGTGTCGCCGACTGATGCGTAATACTAATTAAAAGTATTTGCACAGAATAGATATTTTTTACACTTTGATTGTTATGACCAGCATTGCTATATTTCTTAGAATTTATTTTTATATCTGTAAGTTATTTATTTTTCATTATAATTATAAATTATCATTATTAAAATTATTGTTGGTACCGACATGAATTTTAAATATATTTTTAGATTTATTTTATAGATTTTTATACTATTGGAAAGCCAGTGTTGTTTGCTTATTATAATAGGAATCGATCTTAATTTTGTGAATTGATATTTAAATACATGACCAAAATATTTTTGTATCACTAACAAATTAATAGCGCCTAACGTGAAATAAAGCAATGCAATCATTTACATCATGAGAGACGATTATTAAAGAACAGATCATTGCTTATTTTAAGTAATCTAGAATCATAGGTAATTGTTTTTCGTAAGACTTTCTATTTAGAATAATAATTTAAACTACCTAGCTTGTTTCCCTGCTCGCTGATCAAAGTAAATAAAATCGATTTCGCTGCAAACAATAAACTAAAGTGATAGTCGGACTGCGCTCTCGCTGGTGGTTCATCGAGATTTTTTTACTTTTTTTGTTGAATAGGTATAAATAAACTGCCATTACATCGTTTTTACTACTACAGGATAGTTGATTGTCATGACAAGGTGGGACTTACGGATTTTTCAGTAAAATAAGACACAGTGCAGATTAAATAAGAAAATGTGGTACAGAAACATAGTGATATTCCTAGTGGTTGTGTATGTTAATAAAGCAAGAGGACTTATGGACGACGGAAACCAAACAAAATTAAATATGTCCGTAGCTGAAAAAACCGTGTCCAATTATACTGATCGGTCTGCAAGGTCTTTACATAAGGAATGTAATAGCATATTCAGTTCCAAGTGCATAAAAATGCACTTTTTATCCCTTTTAGAGGATCTGAGCTCTCGGGATGAACTCACATTATTACCAGGACTTAGCATTGTCAAGGAGAACTCGACAGACTCAAATCCAAGCCCGGAGGAGATGGCAGCGGAATTATCCAGGCAGTTCCCTGGGAAACCAGATGAGAAACTGAACCACTTTATAATGTATCGTTTGAGGAGTTACTTGGATGGACATTCGTTAAAGTACAAGCTGTTGGATCTTGAGACAGCTAAAGAGGCTATGGACATGGTGAAGGGTGATGCTTCAGTTGCAAGGAAAGGGGGTGGCGGAGGGGGCGGTGGGGGCGGTGGCAAGGGAGGAGGTGGAGGAGGTGGCCTATTTGCTGCTGCTCTATTGGCAAATGGTGAGATATAACTTAAAGCTTAATACGACCTAGAAACAATTCGTGTCATGTTTCCCTTAAAAAAGTTTCTGAGAGATTTAAAGAATTATTTGTCGCGGACTATCTGATGAACTAATTTAGCCAGAAAAGTTTTGATATAATTTATTTTCTATATATGTGATTATTTACAGACTTATTTATAGGCAGATTGATAATTAATTCATAAAACAAGAAAGAAAAAATGCAGTCTCATTTTTATACTTACAGGTGCAATAGCTGCAGCTGGTCTGGGAGCCATAGGTGTTCTAGCTGCTAAAGCTGCAATGGCAGCTTTGTTGTCTCTTCTTCTATCAGCTATAGTTGGTCTGAAAGGCCACGGAGGTCACAAGTCTACGACTTACGAAGTCATCACCAAGCCGGAGATATCTCACCATCATTCCAACAGTCACGAAGAGCACCACGAACATGACCATGGTCACCATGGGGGCTATAGGAGGGTGTACGATATCGGTCATAATCACTACGCATCGCCCTATTATGACACTCCCAGTAGATAATCATCTGCTTTGATAATGAACCTGAATAACATAAATAGCTCAATCACTGAAATTTTAGCTCGTATTAATTGTTTAAATTTTTTTCAAATTAAAATTTTTGTATTAAAAAATATCTATATACTTAGAAAAACCACAAACATTTTATGTTGAAATAAAAATTAAGAATATTTAGGCTACGTTTGATCGTTTGAGTATAAGGCCATAACTTTCAATATTCTGTTCTCAAACGGAGATAGGTGGCAACTAAATGCATGACCTAAAATTTCAGCAACCTCTAAAATTCTCAGTATTGCTTACTGGAAATAAAAATAACTAAGCAAAAATACTTTGATGCACTTTCTTCTGTCTGGTTACAGAATATTGAAACCAGCTGTAAAATATTTTTAATGTAGATAACTAAAGATACAACTAATTGAAGCAATAAATCTTGGTACAATAACCACAAAACTATGAAAACAATTTTGATCCATATCGCGTTGACATAAGAGTCTGAAAATTTGCATTATTTTGATGCTAACTGTACATTGGCGCATCTTTATGACCTTACCAAAGTCCTTACCTTACATTAGGTATTAAGACTTTTAATAACCTTAAACTATTTTAGGCTTAAATATATATATTGTATTGACTAAATTTTTTACTAGATTTTAAGTAACAAACATGAAAACCATTAATTTTGTCTTTACTATGATAGTCTTGAATTTATTCGATTTCACGCTGTCCCTTCTTTCCTTGTTGTTCCCTTTAAAAAGTAGGTTATAAGTTGTAGGCTCAAAAGTGCATTTATGTAATTTTATTTAAAATAGTAGATTTAAGTAATTTATTTTAATTTATTCTATCTTTTCACATTCTTCGCTTGTTATTGTTGTGAATTTAATTATTGCAGTCTTTATAGTGGTGTGTTAAAGTTAAACCTTATTAATTATTTATTTATACTGTCATTAAGTTATACGTAATATGTGTCCACATAACTAATGTTTTATGAATTGTACTTTTCATGCGGTATACATAGCTGTGATATTATGCTTATTTATTTGTGCTTCTATAAAATAAAATATGTTCCTACCAAATATTATTAAAGTTTGTAATTTACTTAATATTCAATAAATAGATTTTCTCTGATTTTAATTTTGTTTGTTTCTTTTAGCAGCAACCTCTTTATATTAATATGGACTTTGTTGATCTCTAAAACTAAACATTAGCATCTATAATTACAGAGGACATTCTATGTTGTTTATGTATTGGTTGGGCTCCCGGTCCTCTAGTAAGTTCGCCCAACCTTATTAAAATTAGACGTAAGTGACATGATATTTTAACAATCTTAGGTGGTGAGCAATATGTAGGTAAAGACAATATATTGCATTAGTTTTATTTCATTTTTAATCTTGTTTCCTGAGTTGTCTCTGTCTTTTACTTATATTGTTCTATGTGTGGAGACTTTCACAGACATTTTGCATATATTCGCTAATGAGACTACGCAAATAAGGCATTTTAAAAAAAAATAAAAAAAAAATATTTCTAAAAGATTCCTTACTATAGTAAAAAACCGTTACTTAGCAGGGGAGGCCCTTTTGAAGTTACTTATCTCATCGTTACAGTTGTCCTATTATTATTGTAACTATTCAAAGTAGTTTGTTAACACTAACTGTATCAAAGATACCTAGAGAATCAGTGTGATGCAGTATTTTGTAACACTTTCTTTGTAACGTAACAAAAGAAGCAAAATCTGTAAATCCATTAGATGACTCTTCTTATTTTCCGATCGAAAGTGCCTTAGTTTCGCTGCCAAGAATGAACTAAAAGCAATCGTCACAATTTTGCTCTTTTTACAACTTTTAAGACACCGTCATTTTTTCTTTATTACTTGAAAACTCGAAAGTATAAATAAATTGGAAATATACAAAGTTCGTCAGTGTAGGCCGGTTTGCCGATATGACCGGACCAAAATAACATTAGAAAACATTAGATTAAGAGCAAAATGTGTTTTAGAAATCCAGTAATTTTTTTTGTGGTTGTGTGTGCGTATCAGGTGAAGGGACTGACAGTTGATGGAAATTATACAAATACGGCAACGATTACTGAAAAAAATGCTTACAAGAATACGGAACGAACAGGGAGGTCCTTACACAAGGAATGCAATAACATAATATTCAGTTCAAAGTGTATAAAAATTCATATCTTGTCCCTTTTGGAGGATCTGAGCTCTCGCGACGAGCTGTCTTTATTCTCGGGGCTCAGTATTGTTAAGGAGAACGTGAATACTTCCACCCGCAGCCCAGAGGATATGGCAGCGGAGTTATCCAGACAGTTCCCAGGAAAACCGGAGGAAAAGCTTAACCATTATCTGATGTACCGTTTGAGGAGTTACTTGGATGGGCATTCATTGAGATACAAGCTGTTGGATGAAAAGACAGCCACCGAAGCTATGGGAACGGAGAAGGGAGATGATTCAGTAGCGAGGAAAGGAGGTGGAGGGTCGGGGCTCGGTGCGACAGGATTTGGGGCGTCGGGTTTTGGAGCAAGTGGCGGTGGTGGCGGGGGTGGTAAAGGCAAGGGTGGCGGTGGCGGTGGTGGCCTGCTGACTGCTGCTTTGTTAATAAAAGGTAATATGAACTAAATGAAAGGTAATATGAACTAAATGAAAGGTAATATGAACTAAATGAAAGGTAATATAAACTAAATAAAAGCTTTATTATAGACAGTGTTGCTTAGTGTCAAATAATTTATTTATTGATTAAAGACATTCCTTTAAATACTTGAGTAATTTCATCATTTTAAAACTTGCACTATAAAGAATCACAATTCTCCTAATATCCAAATACTATTCATAAATTTGTAGTTCTTACAAAAAATGGTAAGATTATCAATCAAACGTAATATTTGTTATTTTTTTATATTTACAGGTGCATTGGCAGCCGCTGCTCTGGGAGCCTTGGGCCTTCTTGCTGGCAAAGCTCTGATGGCAGCATTGTTGTCTCTGCTTCTATCAGCATTAGTAGGCCTCAAGAGCCACCATGGAGGACATAAATCCACGACTTACGAAATAATCACGAAACCGGAGGTGTCACATCATCATTCCCAAAGCCACGAGGAGCATCACGAACACGACCATGGCCATCATGGTGGTTATAGGAGGACCTATGATCTTGCCTATAACAGCTACATGCCGTATGACACGCCGAGTAGCAGCAGTCAAATTTGATAATGGGCGCAATAGTTGTCAAATTTCGTTAATCAGCTGCCAAAGTAATCTACTAAATTACCTCATCAAATTTATATTCATATCACGCTAAGTAAATATAACTGATGAACCTCAAGGTATACTTAGTGTAAATAGTTCTTTTTAACATACATGTTGTCGATTCTTGGACCGTATTCTATATTTATGACTAAAATATATATTGTGCTGCAATATTTTTGGGAATAATTTATAAAAGTTATCAAGTATATCACTTTGAAGTATCTTAGAATCGACAGCTTGGAATGTCTCAAATAGTAATAAATTAATTTATTGTGCTTAGAAATACTCACTAACTTATTCTTTATTTTTAGTTGTTATAAGGTTATTTATTACATTCTTACCTAAGTTTGGCGTATTCATGTTGAATCGCGATATTGTTTTGTACTTACTGAACATATGATATTAATCTTCCCACCTTTCGCAAATTCCTCAAAGAAAATGTAAAATATAATTTATTCCATGAAATAAATTGTATAAGGTATTTATTTATTGATCTCTGTTTAAAATTATTTGTTTTATTACTTTGTATCTCATCCTTTTATATGTAAAATATGTAATATGATATAATTATTTATGCAGTATTTGAAGCTGTGATACGTTTATTTAGACGTGCTTTTATAATCAGTAATTATCCATACCAAATATAATTATATGTTTTCCTAATTGAGTATGTATTGTTATTTGACAAATAATTTATTTTTGTTGGCTCTTATTCTTATGGGATCATTTACGTATATCTGTATTGAGTGAGTAAAGCAGAGTAAAGAGAGTATTTATTATTTATCAGACTCCGCTCTGGAAAAGACGTGGTTTAAATTTAGAACTATTTCTAATTCTCCGCTCTGGAAGATGTGGTTTGAATTTAGAACTGGTTCTAATTTATTAATCCCATACTCCCATACAAAGAAAGTTACCACAATGACGTACCAGAAAAGCATTAGGACATCTGCAGTGAACTTCAGAAGGAGTCCATGGACTTTACTATTGGAGTTATACATAGTTATACGTGGTCTGCCTCATTTTAGTTGCTAAGGCAAATAGAAGCTTGGTTATATAGGAAGGCCTCCGTATTAAAAACAAATCCTCTAAAAATTCTCGCAACCGCTTATAAAATGTTTGCAATAAATCTTCATCACCATTATCAACAACATCATTGCTATCACCCACCACCAGCACACACATCCCAATGCTGGGCACAGGGCTTCCTACATAGAAGAAATAATTTAGGAGTTTTATTGTAATAATAATAATAATAATCTTTATTTAAACCTTCAAGTACATTACATTATATAACACTTGAAATTAAGATTAAAATTAAAATCTAAATAATTAAACTGTATTTCTAACAAAATGCGTGTTCGAGGCTGGTATTTAAATAAAAAATAAAAATTGTATGCGTATGTGTGAGTGAGTAAGTGAGTGCGTGCGTGTATGCGCGTGTGTGTGTGTGTGTGTGTGTGTGTGTGTGTTTGTGTATGTATGAAAAAATATACATGTTGTGTGTTTATTTTCTACTAGTGGCCAACCGCGGTATGATAGCGTGTGCTTTCTCAGTATGCAATCTATCCCCATACCCAATTTCATTTAAAATAATTCAACAACTTAGGAGTTAATAAAATATATCATAACAGTTACTTTCGCATGTATAATATAAGTATGGCTATCTCTTATTATTTATATATATTTTAGTATCTATATGTCTCCGGTATCTTTATCACAATTATTATGTTAAGACTTAGTTTTTAAATTGAGTTAGGTGGAAAATTGAAGTTTCCGTGATGATAAAATCAATTAATTCTGAAGAAATAACAGCTATCTGAATCAGAATAATTTATTTGCTGAAATATGGGTACAAAATGGTGTAACTTAAATAAGGTTCTTCAACATTTTACCTTTAACTGAAAAAAAATACATAAACATAACTGAACTTTCGGCTACATAACTTAAAAAACAAACTACAGCCAAACATAACGGTGCATCATCATCATCACCAGCCTATATACGTCCCACTGCTGGACACAGACCTTCCTACATGGGAGAAACATATGAGGAGCTTGGGCCATAACACCACCACGCTGGCCCAATGCGAGTTGGTGGGTTTAAACGGTTGCAGGAACAACCGAGACCAACGGCTTAACGTGCCTTCCAAATCACAGAGGAGCCCGAAAGAAAGAAAGAAAGAAAGAAAAAATATTTTATTTAAATAGGCCACAAAGAAGCACTTTTAAATCGTCAAAAAACACATTTTTACAACTATCACAAAAAATATATTAACTAACAACGTCATAGTCTCTGTCTGTCCCGACATAACAAACTTTGATTCACCCATCCCAGGATCGACCATGGCGAAAGTTGCTTTGTTTATCGTATCGAAACCAGAGCGCTCAAACCAATACGCCACCGAGCTCCTCAAAAGATGCATAGTTTTGTGAAATCAAATGAACTATAAAAAAGCTCGTGGAGAAAACCTAAGCAAAATTGCTATGCTTTTAGGAATGTGTTGAATTTGCTGTGCACACAATAGCTTGAAATCTATAGCTTTTAATGTGCAGGTGAATAATTTTCCACATATGATTGTACAATATTTTCAGCTATTGCCAAAGAAGAAATATTTTTCTAAGCTAAAATCACAATTTATTAATATAACTATGATGCTGGGGACTAGGCTTGACACTGTTGCCGGTTATTGCTGGCTAAACATTGTCAGGGCGTATTTTTCTTCATTCCAAAAAGTACTTTTCCTTAAATCGACATGTTTTGACGGTTTCCTTTTAATCTGTAGATTTTCAATTGTGAGGGCTATAAATATCTAATTACTAGTTTCCTATGCTGAAACACTTATACACATATCAACTTAAGTCTCAAGTTGTAACTTTCTTTTAAATTATTAATCACAGTGTGGTCTAATATTCATCCCAACTTCAGCCCATTTGTGGGATATTAGATATCGTAATGATCCGGTCTGCTGGCTCCATAAATCAGTTCAGATAGTCTTAAATACTCATAACGGCTTCGCTTGGTAACTTAGCTTTTCTGTTGCATAAACGAAATAGTAAAAACTATTCGAATTTGAATACTTCTGAACCTTTAGGCGACTCTTTAAATTAAGTTTAAAGACTTATTTGTAAATTTTATTGTAAGGAAAGTATAAAAAAAAAACGCTCGCCTCAGATAACTCGGTTAAGTATAAAAGCTAATAATAATAAGCTATTACAATTTAATATTAGCTAACAGAAATCTCTGTTGAGAAACTGAAAAGTCGAAAATATTTATAATGTTCACAGCGTGGACATGGCGGTGAGTGTTACATTATAAATGATGATACGCAAAAATTATTCCACGATTATTTAGATCTAAAAAAAGACAGAATCTATAATTGTGATGCGCTATTTTGTAAGACTTTCCTGTTCGAAATGAAAAACAAAGTCAAATCCATTAGAACACTTTTCTTGTTTACCAATGGAAAGTGACTTGATTTCGCTACGAACATTAAACTAAGAGCTACCTTCCAATTTTTGCTCTTTTTATATTTTTTAAGATATCGTGAACTTTTTGTTAACTTAAAATGTATAAATAAAAGGTAACTACGCACAGTCTATCAGTTTGGGATGGTATTCCGATATGACCGGACTAGAATATTAGACAATACGAAAGAGTGATAGTGCAGTTTTAAAGATGTGTTTAAAAAATACTGTGGTACTTCTAGTGATAGTGTGTGCGTATCAGACAAAGGGACTAATAGACGATATAAATAACACGAATACGGTAACAGCTACGGAAAAAAATGGCTCCAATAATACTGATCGAGCGGGCAGATCTTTGCATAAAGAATGCCATAGCATGCTTTTCAGTTCAAAGTGCATAAAAATACGTGTGTTGTCCTTTCTAGAGGATATGGGTTCTCGTGATGAGCTCGCCTTGTTACCTGGACTCAGCATTGTTAAGGAAAACTCGACAGACACAACGCGAAGCCCAGAGGATATGGCTGCTGAATTATCCAGACGGTTCCCTGGGAAACCAGATGAAAAGCTGAACCATTATCTGATGTATCGTTTGAAAAGTTACTTGGACGGTCATTCATTGAGATATAAGCTGTTAGATCAGGAGACAGCGAAGGAAGCTATGGAAATGGAGAAAGGGGATGCTTCAGTTGCAAGGAAAGGAGGCGGCGGGGGTGGCACTGGGTTCGGTGCTACTGGTTTCGGAGGAGGTGGTGGTGGCAAAGGCAAGGGAGGTGGGGGCGGTGGTCTTCTCGCTGCTGCTCTTTTGGGAAAAGGTAACATAAGACGTTGACATTACTTAGTAACTATCTCCTTCGACGTTGTCCTTATATACTCATAGTAATATATAAGATTCCTGGAATTACTTCAACCTGTAAAGCCACATTTCTAAATATAATGGGCTTTTAATTTTCATATGCTTTTAAGTCTTACTTGGCATTACTATAAATAAATATTAATGTTTTAAGCTAAATATTAATTTAATTACAATTTTCACTGAATACTTTTAACACGGTTTTATCATTATAGCTTTTAAATGTGGAGTTCCTTTAAAAGCTTTAATAATGAATCTATGTATATTTGACAAAAGATATAGAGGAACATTATTTCGCATAGCCTTTGACACTTATAGAAATATTACTTGGTAACTCATTGAACTGCAAAGAATTGTAAAAACAGTGTCCAGTGAACTTGGCAGAGGGTAATGACGTGTTATTTTTACAGGTGCACTAGCTGCAGCTGCCTTGGGAGCCTTGGCTCTTCTTGCTGGTAAAGCTCTCATGACGGCTCTACTGTCTCTTCTCCTCTCAGCCTTAGTCGGCCTTAAGGGCCACGGAGGTCACAAGTCTACTACCTACGAAATCATCACCAAGCCAGAGATATCACACCATCATTCCAACAGTCACGAGGAACACCACGAGCATGACCATGGTCACCATGGTGGATACAGAAGAGCTTATGACATGGCTTATAACAGCTACATGCCTCACGACGCGAGTTACAGTAGTTAAGTTGGGTGATCACTATGAGTTAAAAATTAACAAGCAGCTTAATTCATTAAACAATTAGAATTGTAAATGATTACTAATTTACGATAGTAATTGTTAATGTCATGATCAACTGAATTACTATTTGAAAAAGGTGATCAAATGCTGCTGACTTACATTTAACATTAAGAATTCTTGTCTTTCTTATACAAGGATGTGTTTAATTTATCCGCAACCTATCCGCAATAGTAAAACAAACCCTGTCTTTTCTCATTTTTTTTTAACATTATGTTGTAAGATTATTTTTGTTTCGATATTAATTTTGTGTTTAGAGAAAACTTTAGCACCATTTTCTCTATTATTTGTCATTACGTCATGAAAAATATCGAATTTCAATTTTGGTAGAATCTTAAATTGTAAGTAATTTATTATTATTTAAGAAATAATTTATTCTAACCTGATTTACATTTAATTACCACAGTCTTAAGTGTGATTTTTCGTAATCTATATTTATGATAATTGTATTCAATGTTTTATATAGTATTGCGTTGTATTTATACTTATTATCTTTTTAAGCGTCTCTTCCCACCTAACAGCGTAGTGAAATTTTGGTATATTTTTTCATACGATGAGAAACAAGCGTACGGCCCTAATGGTAAGCGGTTACCGTAGCCTATATACGCTAGCTTGGGCACTTATAGTCACACGTTACATACTAAAAGCATTTTATTTACAACTGTGGGGACGAGTCCTTCTGATTAAAATATGCTTTGATGGGTTCACAGGAGCAGGACACTACGAAATACCCATGCTAACAAAGTTCATATAAATACAATGATGTAAATTAAAAAAAAAATTAAAATTAGTTTTGGAATTTCCCATACATTTTGTTTTACTGACCGATCTTTTTGTATGAAGAAATCGGAAATTTATTTTACAATTTTGAATTTTTGATAATATCATAGCAATATGGGTAGGTGCCCGCTTGTTATGCTTGTACCAAACACACTGTATTTTACTGTACTTATTATATATATTTATCAATTTTGCTTAATGTTATATTGTCTAGTTCCTTATTAATTATGTAGTAGGTGGTAGCATCTATTACAGTGGTACTTGGCTTGATACCATAATTATGTGTTTTTCTTGCGGTCGTGATCCGTGAAACAGTCTTACGTGTTTTAGTGTAAAGGAAAAGGTAGCCACTGAATCACAGGGCATGGGAGCAGTTTTCTGTCATTGTAGGTGTCTTTAATAATATTTAAATATACCAACAATAAAATGCTCTACGGGTAGCTACCTAATGTTTTTATTAACTATATTTTATGTAGCGGTATATGTAGCTGTGATAAGTTTATTTATTTGTGCTTTTATAAAGTATAATTCTTCATACCAAATACTATCGTTTATTTAACTATGTTATATACAAATAATTATACTATTTTTATTATTACAAGTTTTTATTTTAACCTTTCTACCAAAGGAAATATTTTGTATCCGGCCAGGTATATGTACCTACACTATTTGTACACAATTTGAAAATTTACGTTAATTTCAGAACTATGGGAATAGGGCGAGCGACATAGAAGCCAAAGAAGTGTCATCACTCACCAAAGTGACATAAGCGCCATGATAAATATTTGGCTTTGGTGCAGTTTTTTCTGTAAAAAATCTTGTATTGTACCACGAAGAAAGCAAATTAAAAATTATTGGAAAATTGAACACAACTGTTCCGCATATTTTTACCTATTCTTCAGACCTGGCCGGGTTTTATAAAAAATTTTTGAAACATCTCCTTTATGCTTCCATTAAATCAAGTAACTAAAGACTTTTGATTATAATACATAAGTATTTTCTTGTTTGATTATTGTTTTAATATATTATCACTACATAATGTCCCGACCTATATACACAACTGGCGGAAAATAGTCGAGACCGAAAACTGTCACTGTCCCTGTCACTGTCACTGTCACTGTCACTGTCATCTGTAACTGTCATCTGTCACCTGTCACTTTTTAACGTGGTGCGTGGAAACGAAAGAGAGTATGACATTTCGAATCGAACTCACTCGGGACTCAAAACTCAGACACAGACCACCTTATGAGACATAGTTATAGTCAGCATCGAAGTAGATTCACACTTCAGTACTTTTAATAATAACATCGTATTTAAAACAAAACCATTTTACCGGATTTAACTCGCGTTGAATTAGATGATACATTATTGCTATACAACGACGTTTTGATTCACGCATACGGAGCTCACAGTTTCAGTTTGTCGGACAGTGTGAGATAGGCTTAAAACTTTATTATTCGCATGATGGGGTCCCAAGCTTCGGCTGCTGTGTAGTGCTCGCGAAAATATAAGACAATACTAACATCGTATTGGCAATATTGGCATACACTTGACAATTTGTATGAACACTGTAAACGACGTAGTGTGACATGGAACTATAATAGTCGACTTCTGTTGCTGACTGTACCTGATCACTTACTGATTATACCGATTTTTAAGCCATTCATTTCAAGATTCTATGGTTATATTTTTACTCTTTTTATGTAGTGTATCACTAAATAAATAATAAATAAAAATTGTTCATTTCCATAATCAATTTTGTACATTAGGAGCAATGGGTTGGAGCTTCACTCTAAGCTTTAAGGCCTATGCTAATAAGCCCCACTCCTCCTTAATTATTTTTCATACTGACAAATATAATTTAAAAAAAAACAATAATAAAACCGACTTCAAAACACTAAAAAGAAAAAAATAAATAACTTTCAGTACCTTTAGTAATTTTTATCGTCTTTGGAAACAGCTTAGCAGTAGCATCAACTCCAAAAATAACATTTAAGAAGGTAAGTACCTAGTAAAAAATACATACAGTGGAATACATAACCTCCTTCTTTTTTCGAAGTCGGTTAAAAACACAAAAGAAGCAAAAAGGAATTTAAGTAAAGCAAACAATTTACAATAAATTGGCAATTATATAACCAAGACTCATAAGCTACAAATATATACGCGCTTTTGTTTGTGTATCGATTGTGTGTGTGTGTGTGTGTGTGTGTTAGTGTTCAGTAATAATGTGTGTGTGTGTGTTAAAAATTTATAAACATTAATTCTAATAATGCCCTTCAAGGCATTACTTATTAGAATTAATGTTTTTAAATTTTTATAGTAGTTTTCGGATAAGAATAAGAGGAGTACTGAATCAGTCCACGGAAGCACCTACATTATTTGCATTTTTAAATGAGGTTTGAGGAGCTCGATGGCATAGATGTTTCGAGGTCTCTGGTTTCGGTTACGAAAGCCAAGCAACTTTCGCCATGGTCCATCCCGGATGGGTCCATCAAAAGTTGTAAGTTCGCGATCTTCCGTGTTGGGAAGGCGCATTAAGTAGTAGATCCTAGTTATTACTGCAACCCACGAATCGACACTGGGTCAGCGTGGTGGTATTCTGGCCCACAGTCGTCGTGTGTTTCTCACATATAGGAAGGCCTATGGGGCGTATAAGGGCTGCATCATCACCAGCCTATATACGTCCCACTGCTGGGCACAGGCCTTCCTACATGAGAGATACACATGAGGAGTTTGGGTCATAACACCACCACGCTGGCCCAATGCGGGCTGGTGGGTTAAAGCGGTTGCAGGAACAACCGGAGCCAACGGCTTAACATGCCTTCCGAAGCACGGAGGAGCTCGAGATAACAAACTTTGATTGACCCATCCCAGGATCGACCATGGCGAAAGTTGCTTTGTTTTTCGTATCGAAACCAGAGCGCTCAAACCAATACGCCACCGAGCTCCTCGTATAAGGGCTTGTAATGAATTAATCTCTGGGTGGTGGGCTGGTGAAATTGCTTCGGCAGAGCCTAGGCTACCTCCGCGAAGGGCAGTGGATTTACCGGGGAGTTTTAGTAAGTATTCCCAGTGTCATTAGCGTTGGGCGACCCCCAGACACGCCCGTGTCGCCTAGCCAGCGGCCAGTAGACCTGCAGTCAGATTTCTCCCCGAAAAAAAAAGTGATAAATTAGTCTATATCAATGTGTTAAGTATATCTGTCTGTTGGTCTGTCTGAACCAGTGGTCCAATGTACTAGTTCCCTGTGACATGTGTTTTTGTGAACAGCAAGATCTAATAATAGATCAATTTAAGAGACATGGTTGATTTTCCAAATCTGTTTATCCCATTTTTTTTTTATACAAAGCACGACAAATGACTCAACACCACCTGATGTTTTATACAAAGCACGACAAATGACTCAACACCACCTGATGTGAAGCGGTAAGAAGAGTCCATATGCGAAGACAAATAGTGCAGTTCAGACACTGCTCTAGCTGCCTCCACCTTGCCGGCCCGAAAGGTGCTTTTTCACGCCTCTTTTGAAGGAACCCATGCTATAGGAAGGAGGGAACACATGTGCTGGCAAAGAATTCCAAGTTCTGGAAGTTCGACAAAGAAAAGAGCTACAAAATTTCTTTGCAAAACTCTTAATGATACCATAACCAAACCATCACTTGTAAAAATCAAGAGACACGTTTGTCTTACATTTTCCCGAGCACTACACATTTGAAATAATATTTACCAGATTTAACTCGCGTTTAATTAGATGTTACAATTATTATTCTACACCCGAAAACGAACACGACCGACGAGAATAAAGATCTCCCGACCCGGAACAGGTCTTCCCGTGACCACGATCGCTGTAAAATAATCTCAACGTCGGTGTATGTTATAGTGATAATGTAACATCTAATTAAACGCGAGTTAAATCCGGTTAATTGGTTTTATTTCAGACATGTTTGTGTTTAATTTGGACTATCTAAAGCACAATGGTAAAGTTAGACTGAAAAGGATTGCAGTAACTCAATTTTCGATCACTCAATTCACGATTTCGGGGTCCTCGATCAATGGATCGAGGACCCCGAAATCGTGATTAAACTATGAGAATTATTTAAAATTAAAATATTACACATGCGTGGAATAAATTTTCCATTTAAAACCTACAGCAAACGTATAATCAAAACTAAAGAATGTGTTTTAGCATTCACCCCGAGTCTTTTTGAGGATCTTGATAATAGCAAAACTTAGAGTTACAAATATGGACTCTATTGTCACATGCGCTAAGGCTATTATATCCCTTCCGCGTCAACAAGACAATGACTATCACTAGTTTACTATTTACAGGGCTCCGTAACAACCACTTAAATTTACCACAACGATATTAACTCAAGCTAGATCCGACAAAATGGCGGGTTTTCACCTACACACCATGACATCTGACCTAAAATCCTATAAAGGTAAAGAAAATAAATAATGCTCACCCAAAGCTTAGAGCTTCATTTGATTGTAATATTTCTTAGTGACTTCAAAGCGATGCAACTTGCAAATTTAGTAATATTTCTCACAAGTAATATAGTCATAGACGCGTTAGTGATACGGAATGTAAATTATGGTAAACAAGAACAAAGCAGTGATTCTAATTGGAGGAAAAGCGAACATGATCTTACAAATGTATTCAATGGGGTCTATACCGAGTGTTTTCTCCATCTTTCATATTCTTGTGTTCAAAGGAAAACTTTACTCTATTTGAATGAGCTAAATAAGCTATCAGAAGTGTCTATTATTGGAGATTATGTAAAATTCGGTAAGTAATTAGATAATATTATAGAGTGTAACAATGTACTAGTAAGAAATACAAATAAAGAATACGATGAAAAAAACCCGGATGTATATTACCCAGATTTAGTTTGGATTCTAAGTAATTAGTTTTAATTCTAATTTTGCTAAACAACAAACTGTATAACAGGTTCGTAAAGATCACTGTAGCAAATATTAAACAAACCTTAAACTGAATGGAATGAAGCGTTCATAAAACATCCCATTTATCATCTATAGCCAAGTGTATATTAAGCAGTTGCAATTGCAAGTACCTGCTAATGGGCCCCATTAACGAAACACGATAGTTGCTTTATTATTGAGAACACGGCGATGGGCTAGTATGATCTGAATTTTAATAATATCATAAAAATGCGAAAGTTTTGATGGACGTTTATTACTCAAACACGCCAAAATGGTGGAACGGATCCGGATAAAATTTAGAAGATTAAAGTCTGTAATAGCATAATTAGGTTACATTAATCACGGGAATGTGTTCCCATAGTATTCCATGACACAGATGAAGTTACGGGTTGAAGCTAGTAGCTGTTTAAGTGTTATTCATATTAGCTTTGTCTGATCTCAAGTCCATTGCAGTCTAATCACATTAACAATTTTACCTGTCAAATTTGTATCTCGATCTCAATAGAATGATAAGTAATGATAACTGTGGCTTAATAAATCAAGAAACCGGATAGAAATCAGACTTTAATAAGATTAATGTTTTGCAATGGAAAAACAGAACACATACCTACAACCAGTGGCCAAAAAGTGACTTTATTTGATTGATTAGACTAATTTTATTTATAAAATTTTGTTATTTAACTCAAAATAAGATTGTAGAACTTTTAATCAAAGAATAATTTAACTTAGCAGCATTTAAAAGCAATAATAATCATATAGGTGCTTTATAACAATAATTTTTATTTAGAGGCAATCTAAAAGACAACACATTTTGTTAATAGTGAAGGTGAATTCAACTGAACCCGAAGAAATTAATCCCGAGGATGAAATTAAAGGAACAGATACTGAAGAGCTATCGTTTCTAATCGACAAAGCAGTTGATAAGTTCTTTGATAATCACGTCATGAAGTTCAGCGCTCTAAACAAAGATATTTCAGTGCCCAATACTGGTAAGTATTATTTCATAATAGGCAAAACAAAAGGATATTTTAAAAAATAGTTGGGCACCAAAATAATTTACGGTCAGCAAATATTATCAAACAGTAACCATTTAGGTATTTGATTTGCTCAACTAGATTCCTTGGTTGGTTGGATTAGGTTTATTTAAGGAAAGTCGACTGCTATGAGGGTGAAAATGGATGTCTGTGGAAGCCTGTCCATAACACTATCAACTGGCTTCTGCCAGTCAACTCGTAACCACTAAAACCCCTGCCGTACACTGCAGGGGTTTTAGTAGGTGCGAGTCTCACGCGTCCCTGTCTTCGTTCCCGAGAAGATAGGACTGGGCTTGGCATTTTCTTGCCAAAAAAAATATGTTTTATATGGGGAACAGTTAACTTCAAGCCAAAAAGACAAACATTTCCGTTTCGATTTCTGCTTTTTAGAATTTCTTGTTTAAAATAAAAAGATTTTTATGAGAAATAATTATATTAATACGGAGATATATTATTTTTTTCTATTGGGTAAATAATGTAACAGCAATTTACAGCCTTTCTCATGATCGCTTATTGTAACATTGAAACATGGTCAGTCTTTTCATTTTGCTCATAGAGTGAGTGAAGCATGAGCGATGAGTTGGTCTTCAATCTGAGTGGTTTGAGCACTCCGGTTTCGATCACAAAAATATAGCATCTGTCGACATAGCCTATTTCGACTTCAGTCAATAAAAAATTGAAATGTGGATTTCAAGTTTCTTCTACGTAATAAAACATGTTTTAACATAGCTTTAATTAATCTTAAATAATTATTTCATACACAAAAATAGGGAAAACTACTTATTTGCAATGTTTTTGCTGACGGCGTATCTAAGATTATATTTGACATTGCAGTAGAAGAATTCGTGGGAAGAAAGAGACGCAAAGGTGGTGGCGGTGGTCACCATGGAGGAGACGATGGAGGCAAGAAGAAAATGATGATGATGGCTATGATGTGCATGAAGATGAAATTGATGATGGTATGTATATTGTCATAAAACCTCTTTCACTTGATTTCTCGTATGTTGAGAATGAATTATTTAGGAATAAGTGTTAAAATATCTAGATTTAATAAGATTCAATAAATCAATCGTTTACAAATTTTAATGATCACAGATAAAATAAATATCAAAAACATTTAAAAATACAATACAAAAGATGGCCTGGTTGCTAAGCTAAATTTGTTCTTTGAATTAATACTTCCTGTATTGGAAAGGAAATCAAAAGAGTGGGTGTAAGTAAGAAATAATGTTAAGTCGTAGATTAACCGTTTCTAATTGTGTCTACAAAAGTAAAAGATTGGTTTTTCTAATAAGATATATCTAGGCTGTCTGTAATAGGTTTATGGACTTATGAAAGAAGTGCTTTGAGCATTATTCTACCCGCTTTGCGTTTTTCAGATGGTTCCAGCAATGATGGGAATGATGGGAATGATGTCATTTAAAGGAATGATGTTTAGTATGATGTCATTTATGATTGCAAAGGTAACGTGTCCATTTCTCGTCAAGGATTAAAACAAAATGATTTAAACCATTTAAAATTAATGATTAAGAAATAGGGAGAAGTGTTTTTATTGAAAGATGAAGACTATAAGAGGTGTTTTTTTTTTCAAATATAGTTTAACTAATTCAAAAGATAACATCATAGCCTATTCAAATGGACTATTATAATTCTAACAATTTTATAATGGGTAAGATAATTCTTGAGTCAATGAATTTGCATTTTACAGATGATGCTCTTGATGAAACTTTTAGAAAAGAAAGGTGGTGGTGGAGGGATCGGTGGAGCCGATAGTGTGAGTAGCTCTTTTAGATATCTGTCAAATCGCTAAGTTAAGATCCTATCGTATTTTATAACCAACTACTATATCAGCATTAATAAAGCGCCTGGATCAACGATGATGGCAAAAGTGTCTTGCTGAGTAACATTTGAAGGCAAAACGACATCAGGCATATGATTTCTTAGCTTAACTACCTAATTAAAAACAATGGAAGACAATATCCATATAGGATTAGTTCAAATTATTATTAGTTCAAAATCTTACAATACCTAGTTGGAACTTGAATTTTAAGGTTTATTCCACAAATATGTGAAATCTATCCTTGAAATCAGGAAAAAACAAAGTTTTCTAGCAAACAGAAAAGGTCTACAAAATTGATTTTTAATTATAGCAATAAATTTTCATGTTTGCATAATCACTTTTTAAAAGTATTCAATTCTGCAATACTAATTAATGTATATCTTTATAGGGCTGGCCATCTGGAGGCGGTGGTGGCGGAGCGTGGATGCCTGCAGGTATATTCCCAATATAATACATTTCAATAACATGCACTCTTCTGCAGATAATAAAATACACAATTCCAAAACTCAGGTGGCGATTACGGAGGAGGCGGCTCTGGCGGAGGATACGACGCAAACGGCCAGTGGCAAAGCAGATCCATTATAGAAAAAACTGAACTAGAAACGATTCATAAAAAGCCTATTATATCATACGTGACACCTTTCATGAGGCTTAATAATATCGATATAAAACCTATAATTGAAAAAGATACTGATGGTAAAACACCTAAATCAAGAAACAAGAGGAGTATTGTTGATGTTGTCAAACAAACGTATGCCTATTGGTTCAACAGATTATTGGGAAGTACTATAAATAGAAGAAAGTTAAGACAACCCAATTACAAATATGTAAACGGAGTCAAATACGTATACTACCCAATGAAAATGCTACAAAAATATAAGCAGCCTAAAGAATTACAGAACTATAACTTGAAACCAGTAGATGATGCTAAACCAATTGTTATTGCTGATGATTTTAATAAAGGGGAAATAGTGGAAGGTGTTATAGAAAGCAGAATGAATAAGAAGAAATTCAAAAAATTCAAAGATACTGTAAATGATACCATTGATGAAAATCCGTGGGAATGACTATATTATTTGATGAAATTTTATGTGCTCGAAAATATTGTAGAGCCGGACTTTAAAGTGTTTTTGTTTTTATAGTTTATACAAATAGTATTCCTTAGGTAGTTAAATTATATTTTTTAAGTAGGTAGGAATTTACGTAATAAAATAATAAGATAAATATCACCCGTTAATTTCACTCAAAAAGAACAATCACTCAGACTGATTCCATAGATTAAACATCAGAAAGTTATCTGTAGATAATAAATTGACTTCATCTTTACCTTCTACCTTTCTATGCATAATGTATAGGCCTTATCTCTCAATAGCGTAATAATCCTTCGTCAGGAAAGAAAATACAATTTAATGAAACATTTGTTATATTGATGGATCTCTTAATTGAAAAATATAGTGTCGTTCTAAGGTCTGAGTTTAATACGTATATACATGCTCGTTTTCACTTACATTTGCTAATTGTTACGAGTCTCTTAGAGATTTTTAGCTCAGTCTATAACATAGAAAGAGACTACGTCGGTAGCTTATGGAATGGTTAGTGAAAACGGGCAATATTTATCATTTGCAGCCTGTTTTAATACCTCATCATCATCATCATTACCAGCCTATATACGTCCCTCTGCTGGGCACAGGCCTTTCTACATGGAAGAAACACATGAGGAGCTTGGGTCATAACACCACCACGCTGGCCCAATGCGGGTTGGTGGGTTAAAGCAGTTGCAGTAACAACCGGGACCAACTTAACGTGCCTTCCGAAGCACGGAGGAGCTCGAGATTATAAATTTTGGGTGACCCATCCCGGGGTCGACCATGGCGAAAGTTGCTTTGTTTTCGTATTCGAAACCAGAGCGCTCAAACTAATACGCCACCGAGCTCCTCCTCCGTTTTAATACCTATTGGTTTAAAAATTTAAAACCTTTATTAAGCAAACTGCAAAAAAAATACATAATATGCATAGAAATGTTAATTATACCGCAACCAATCAAAATATTTTTTATCTTATACTCATTTGCCAAATAATGCGGTATAGTGCCATCTAGTGAAATTATTAGCAACTTACACTTCAATACCTAGGTTTCACTTTCAGCATACAATCGCACGCTTTCGATTACTCAAAGTACCAATATATACTAACAGATGGCGCTTTAACACAAGTTACTCTTTGTTTCCACTATTAATAAACTTAACCTTATTAACTTAATCTTATGAGGAAACTATCCTTTTCTTATTTTCCTTACGATAAGAGAATATTTTTTAAAATAAAAATAGGGTTTTATCAACAGAAATTGCCAGAATTTCTTTTCTTAAATCACGTAGTTTATCGACTAACCACAAAAGGAGGGCAACAATTCATTTTTAACTATATCGTAATAATGTCCTTAATTTTCATAGATAAAAATAGATATTATTAATAATTAGAAGAAAAATGGTTTTTATGTGAAATAAAATAGTACATAAACATTATTTTGAAACATATTATTACTATCCGATATGGTCTAGTGGCTAGGATACCTGGCTCTCACCCAGGAGGCTCGGGTTCGATTCCCGGTATCGGAATTATTTTTTTATAGCACTATCATATAGCTAATGTTTTATTTCTCTTCTCCAAATGCAAAACGACAGTTAAAAATGATTTTGCGGTCTGCCCTAGAAAGATTACATGCGGCACACTAATTTCAATAGATTAAAAGAACTTTGAGATTTTTTTAATACTTAGAAACATTGCAAAAGAAATGGTAGTATACAGTATTATGATCAATTAAATAGTATCATATGCGCAAAAATATACACAATGGTGTATCTATTGACAAAATTAAACATTACTTTGTATGTAGCTACGTAATAAGAATAATAATAATTTTCATACACTCACACCTAATTATCTGTAGCCCAAAGTAAGCATCATAAGAGCTTGTGATATGGCTACTAGATAGGTATAAATATTAGAAATATACTAAATAAACATATAAACATCCATGACTCGTAAACAAATGCTCGTACTCATCATACAACATGTTTGATTAATATGTTTGATATTAACCCCCGACGATAAAAGAGGGGTGTTATAAGTTTAACATATCAGTCTGTGTATCTGTGTGTCTGTGTGTCTGTCTGTGGCATCGTAGCTCCTAAACGAATGGACCGATTTGGATTCAGTTTTTTTTTGAAAGCTGACGTGACTAGGATGATTCTTCGCTATAATTTATAAAGATCAGTTCAGGCGTTTGATGACTATCAGCTCATTTGCTACATGATAAAAGGGTTTTACTAACTTTCACAGATCCGATTGATATCATATTTGGTGTACTGTCTTCCCATGACATACTCACCTTAAGCTGATCCTTTACCATCAAAAAGTCTGCGGGATCTTTAATTATTACAGTAGATATAGCGTGTTTGAGGTCTTATGAATATGGTCTTATAATCTCAATGAGATGGTGTTTTAAATGATTAATAATGAATTTTCTATTTTTTATATTCTAGTATAACTTCCAAAGGGGTTTTAGTGTAAGTTATATTCATTAACCCGTCAAGCATTAGATCCAGACACATAGGTATACTTATAACCATTTGACAGATAAAATTTAGAAAAAAATATTCCATAAAATTTATATTAATATTGTTTTTTAAGTAATTATAGCACATATTTTCTGTTTTTTTAAACCTTATCAGAGTAAGAGTTACTCTGTTAAGGTTAAAAAATCAGAAAATATGAGGCCTTCATCTCACCTTTTGGTAAGTGAAGATAAGGCCGACGATGGAAGCGAGCTACACCCGGATTCCTCAACCACAGAGGAACTGGGTATCTTACCTCTAACTGCCGGAACAACAATGCCGTTAACATTATTGTTATGGCGGCAGACTTAGGTAAGACGGTGGAAGCTAGCCAGGCGGACATTGAAAAGCCCTACCACTAACCAAAGTTTAGAAAAATAACGCCATAAATTCAAGCGTATAGAGTTATTAACCAAATACTTACTCCTGTATAGGCAGGATAATTTCTATAGACAGTCAGCCATGACCAAGACAGACAAACGGCCACAAATTAATAGTTGAAGAATGACTTCTTCTTGGAATGGTATAAGAATGGCTGATCTAAAATGTCGTAAGTACTTATGGATTTTTTGTAGGATATGAGATATGAATTTTTTGTTGAAAATAGTTATTGAGTATTGAACATGTATAGCAGTGGTTTCCTGACGTAACATCCTTACCGGTTTTGGGATTGAAAAATGTTAAATTGGAATAGGCACACCAGAGGTGGTGGGGTGGTTGCTAAATCTATGTCCGTCAGTCTACCGATGCGATTATATTGTTGTACCGAATCAAATGATACCTAAGTTTATACAGAGCTATTTTTAGAACACCTAACCGCCTCTGTGGTCTAGCGGTTGAGACCACCTACTTCAGATCTAGAGGTCCGGGGTTCGATTCCCGGGGGGCAGAAATTTTCTACTAGGTTTGGTTGGTGGTATGGCTTTCTAAGTCCGCCTGGCTAGCTACTACCATTTTACCTGAGTTTGCCGCCATGACGATAATGTTAACAGCATTGTTATGTTCCGGCCACAGAGTACTTTAGAATATAGGTTGCCGGCAGTTAGAGGTAAGATAGCCAGTTCCTCTGTGGTTTAAACAATAATCAGAACCAACTTAAAAAACTGAAAAGAATAAAATAACTAAATTTGTGTAGGTACTCATCCCCTAGAAACATATTTTTTGGAGTAGGTGCTTAGTTGTTTCAAAAACAATAGAAAGTGAAGCACCGACTCCAAAAAATATGTTTCTAGTACCTACTCATTTATTTTTTACAGAGCTTTAAACGTGACATTTAAAAAAAACTTACAAATAATAAACACCACTTAAATCTTGCGAAACAGGAAGTGTACCAATAAGGCTGGTCACATTACTTCGCTGAATTGCGAAAATATAAAATAAATATAATATAGTACAAAATTTCATAATTTTTTCCTTTTCAGTTTTTTTATGTGAAACGATACGATACTAGGAAACAATGTATGCTGACGGTCACCCATACTGCTTTAACCTTAGGAAGTTATCACTAAAAATTGTAAAAAAAAATACACAAAAATAAAACTGACTTCAAAATACTGAAAATGATAATTTTGGAGTTGGTGCTAAGTTGTTTCCAGAAATAATATAACGTGAAGCACCGACTCTAAAAAAATATGTTTCTAGGTGATGAGTACATACTTAAATTTAATTATTTTATCATTTGCAGTGTTTTGAAGTATGTTTTAATTTTTTTTAAAAGAAACTTTGGCATTATCAAAATATTAATATATTTTGTAAAGGTACTAATTATCTTATATTTTGTGAACTTAGACATTGTACATTCGCACAACTTCTAAGTTCACAAAACTTTCGTTTAAAAAAGTTTTCCAGTTTTATTTCTACTGAAAGGGATTTTATAGAGGTATGCAAGTTGCGTCGAGACATTTCGTCGCTTAGCGCCTTCTATCGGCTTTATCACGGAGAGTGCTCTGAAGAGCTTTAGCTGTCTTCGCATAATATGGACTCTTCTTAGCGCTTCACATCAGGTGGTGTTGAGTAATTTTCCGTGAGTTGTATAAAAAATAAAATTAGAAAGTTATTTCCAGTAAAAATACTAAATTTAAAGGAGATGTGTTTCTGGCCAGGTCAGGTATAATGTACACTCACAAGTGACCTGGGTAATCTCCATCGGCGCGAAACCTGGCCGCAAGATCGGGTTGCCTGGGGGTGGGCTGGTGAAATTGCTTCGGCTGAGCCTGGGCTACCCCTGCAAAGAGCAGTGGAGTTGCCGGGGAGTTTTAGTGGGTATTCCCAGTGTCAATAGCGATGGGCAAACCCCACACACGTCTGTCCCCTAGCCAGCGATGGGCAGGTCTGTATACAAATTTCTCCCCGAAAAAAAATTTGGCGTAATGGTTTGTTTGCGCCTCGGTTTTGATTACGAAAGCAAAACAGCTTTTGCCATGGTCGATCCCAGGATTGGTAAATCAAAATTTCTAATCTCAAGCTTCCCCGTGCTTCGACAGGCGCGTTAAGCCGTTGGTCCCGGTTGATACTGCAACTGCTTACCCTCCAACCCGCATAGGGCCAGCGTGGTGCTCTTATGGCCCAAACTTCTATGTTTCTTCTATGAAGGATGCCCTGTGCCCAGCAGTGGGACGTATATTGGCTGGTAATGATGATGATAAAATACCTACCTTTAAATTATTAAACCAAAAGGAACAAATGTTTGATAACAGTAAGGCTAATCCCAAAATTGGTCGTAGCTCTTGGCTTTGAAACCTGGACCTCTACACAGCACAGCATAGCTCCTCTAGATGTGATTTCGGTTAAGATGGCTGATTGTCATTGTAATTTTTGAGTGACCTTATGCATAAAGAACGCATTAGTAGTTCTTACATGTGGTTAAAAAAAAACAAAACTTTGTGGATACCACTAAAATATCCGTCCAAAAGATATTGAAAGCACCCACTTGCTTGTCACTTTCGAAATATAGCGACCAGTGCCACAACGAATTGCCAGATGTGTTAACTAACGCTTAGTTTGATCAGGAGTTAGCAAACTGTTAACTACGATATTAGAAAGGACTCAAATGAAAAATGGTGCTAATCTTGTAATCAGTTTAAGGCATCCCTTTTATTAAAAATTAATAAGAATTTTAATTTCACAATTATTTACTATCGCAATATTGCGAGTGACATATAAGTCAACGTAACTTCAACATAGTGAAATAACTCCATGATAAATACTTTGCTATATTGCAGTTTTTTCTAAAAAAATCTTGTTTTTTTACCAAAAAGCAAAAAAAAATGGACTGTTACTGGTGTCCATACATTTATGAAAAAACTCCTTTAAAAGTGAAAAATCAACTTTTTATAGAAACACCAAAGTGATAAATATATTTTAATTATTTTTTAATGATTAATTTCTTCGAACTGTGATAAACTATGATAGTTATGTGAAGTCTAATTTATAAAAAGTGGTATGACCGGCTCTCGTACGCGGTCAAAGACCCAGATGTTCACCTTGCTCTTGAGCATGGTTTGACAGTTTGTAGTGATGTCTCTTTTATATTTTTATTCTGTTAAAGTTGACGATAATATCATTAAAATAATAATAATAATGCACTTGATCCGCGCTATAGGAGAATCCCCATTTCTTGCGAGGAAGTTGGAGATTTAAAATTTCATGCATTCACACCTATTATCTAGCCAAAAGTAAGCATCATAAAAGAGCTATAATGTTATGGATCTTATCTTATCTTATCTTATAGTGGGGCCATGACTAAGTCACAGTGCACTTCGACCCATTGGGACCTTTTGTGCCTCCCCTGCGTTTACTCTTCCTGTGTCCAGAATATAGTTGCCATTAGCCTTACTATAATATCTTTAGGCAGAATGAGCCTGTAGTTTTCTTGTTTTGGATATCCCAATTCCAGAAGACTCATTCTGGTTCCATTATTTCTTCATGTTATGCATAACGGATGAATATTAATAACAATAAGTTCATAAATTTATTTTAAAAAAATCATAAATTTTTGAAAAATTTTACTCAGAAAAATATTTAAACAAGGAAAACTAAATATAATTTAGTGTTTTAGTTTGTAGTATTTTTGTTAAGTAAATTAGACATATACAAAACATACAAACATCTATGACTCGTGAAGAAATGCTCGTACTCTTTATACAAATATCTACCGCTACCAGGATTCCAACCCAGGACCCCTGACCAAGTAGCCTGTAGTAAGGAGTACAGACCACAGGACCAGCCGGTCGACGAATATCGATGATTTTTTAATACAACTAGAAGATAAATAAGCTGAGGCCGGTGATAAATGGATACATTCGCCCATATCGTGAAGCGTGAAGCAAAATCTAAACATACCTGCGGGTGTGAATACTAACACTATGCCAAAGGAATGTGTGGCCACGAAACCAGCAAGACCGTCTATGAGAGAGAATTGTGAGACAGTTTTAAACAAAGATTACAATAACCAGGAGGAAAAAATATATGAAACGGTATTAGAAGAGAAAAATGAATGGATAGATGTAAACAGGAAGAAGAGTAGGTACCAAAATAGGGCAGTAAAAAGAGGAGGAAATATGACCACTTCTATAATTCAGGGTACAGAACGGAAAAAATTTTTACATGTTTGGCGGCTTCACAAGGATACTTCTATAGAGAGTTTAGAACAGCACGTAAAAAACATATGTGGACAAGAAATTGCGTTAAAAATAGATAGAATAAAGCATAAGACTGAAAGAGACTATGCATCTTTTATTATAGGTGTCCCGGAAAGTAAATACGAGCTGCTGTGTCAGCCAGAAAAGTGGTCAGTAAATATTGAGTTCTGCGAATGGGTGTGGTTTCGCAAAACAGCCAGTAACTCAAAGAATACCTAATAGTATCGAAATATTTTACCAGAATGTACGGGGACTCAGAACAAAAATAGAGGAATTCTATGAAGGTTTATCTTCCTCAGAAGCGGATCTATTCGCTATCACAGAAACCGGGTGCAACGACTCAATCAAAGACGCAGAACTAATTCCACCCAGTTATACAATTATTCGTTGCGATCGTGAGGATGGACGCAAGCACGGCGGCGCGTGTTTAGTGGCCGCACCGCGGTATGAACTGCGTGCAATAGCTATATTTATTTATTTATTTATTTATTTTATTTGGTACACAAAACAGAATTACAACAATTTACATTTTAAGGCAAAAAAAAAGCAGAACATATACAAGGACAGGCTGCAACTCCACAGCATGTGTACACAACATGATAAGCAGACGTCGAGACTAACATATTATAAAACTTAAATACCCACAATAAAATTATAAATTATGGATGCTCTAACTAAGGCAGATATTATTAATATATTTAGAATATTTAAAACATTTAACATTTAAAACTCGTCAAATTATCACTTACATAGTATTTGGTTCTGGGATCATATGAAAATACAAAAATATGCTTAGACAAATACTATGACATACATAATTATAACATAAATGGAATATAATGATTGAGACAATTAACAAGGTAGCAGTATTTACTTATTTAGTCACATGACAATTTTATGCAATGAAGATTTCCATTTACAGATGGATGAGTTGTAAATATCAGGCACACCGTCATGTTCGTTCAGCAACGAATTGTATTCGCGACACATCCTAAAAATAGGATTGTGAAAAGACACATTGTTATTAAAAAACGGAATACTAAAGGGACGATCGAGCCGGGGAGACCTGCTGGGAACCCTAATGTGTATGTCAGATAGTAGTGTAGTGGATAATGAGCCACTTAAGATTTAATGTAAACAGGTTAGGTCATGTATCCTGCGACGGCTGACAAGACTCTTCATTCTGAAGTATCGTAGTCGTTCGTCATATGTAGTAAGCTCCCGTTTAAGACCAGATCTGTGTGTTACTACTCTGAGAAGGCGTCTTTGAGTCGATTCGAGCATATCAATATATGTGTTGTACTGTGGTGACCACACTACAGAAGCATACTCAAGCTGGCTTAGGATTAAAGATTTGTAAAGTAACATTAAGCTTCTAGGCGACTTAAAGTCTCTAGAGGTTCTAAATATGAATCCTGACAGTCTATTACACTTACTAGATAAGGCCTCACAGTGATAATTAAAACTAAGTTTACTGTCGAACACAACGCCCAAATCCTTCGTCACAGTTCTCCTCTCAAGTGTTGTATTACCAATTTTATAATGAAACATAATAGGGTTTCTGATACGGGTGAATGATATAACAGAACATTTTTTGATACTTAGGCTCATTCCATTCACTTTGCACCAATCCATCACAGTATCAAGGTCCACCTGTAAGTTCATGCAATCTTGGATTGAGTTGATGCGATTGAATATCTTTAAATCATCCGCGTATAACAATGACACGTTACTGAGCCTCGAGACCAGGTCATTGATGTACAAAATAAACATTAAAGGCCCTAAATGCGAGCCCTGGGGCACGCCGGATACTATAGAGACAGGTTGCGAACAGTATCCCCTTAAAGCAACTAATTGGCTCCTGTTGGAAATATAACATTCAAGCCAACGCAGAAGAGAACCATGTATGCCCATAGATTCCAATTTATCAACAAGTAGTCTGTGATTGACTCTATCAAAAGCTTTTTGGAAATCAGTGTAAATAGAGTCTATTTGACCATGATCATTGAAGGTCTTGCTTATGAAATTAGTATACTCAAGCAAATTACTAACAGTTGACTTGCCTCTCACAAATCCATGCTGCTGTTGGGAAATATACGGTAAGACATGGTGATAAACTCGATCGTAGACCAGAGATTCTAAAACTTTGGCAAAGCAAGATAAAATGCTAATTGGCCTGTAATTAGTACAGTCGCTCGGATCACCCGTCTTATGGATAGGTATCACATGTGCCTTTTTCCAAACAGTCGGAAAAGTACCAGTTTGCAAGGACTTGTTAAAGATAATATACAGCGGCTCGGTCAGAGCTCCCGCACATTGCTTAATGAAGCTTGGGGGAATACCATCAGGCCCAGCCCCCTTGTTAGAATCGAGTCCCTTAAGTTTATTAAAGATATCCTCTCTAGAGATATACAATGAGAACAGAGGGTAGTTAATGTGGGAAACCTTATCACTCGGCGCTGTGATTAGACTATCAGGTACAAACACTGATGAGAAGTATTCAGAGAAAAGCTCCGCCGCTGCCTCCCCACCAACAGCCGTTTTTTCACCGAACTGAACAGTTTCGGGTATTGTAGGAGTTGTCCTCTTACTTTTCACAAACGAAAAAAACAGCTTTGTTGTATTTGTGAGAGAGCTTTCAACATTTGTAACAAAGGAATCATAACAAGACTTGATGAGATTTTTAGATCTCATACGTAGCAACCGAAATTCATCATAGTCTCTCGGGTTGTTGAATTTTTTAAATCTTTTATGAACACGGTTTTTCTCTTTAATACACGCTTTTAAAGACTCTGAAAACCAAACAGGATAGTTGGACTTGCCTACACGCTTAAGCGGCGTATGGGTTTTTATGATATGGTTAAGTGCAATATAGAAACTTTCAATACATTGATTGACATCGTTGTGCTTTAACGTGTCCGACCACAGAGTTTTGTTAATTTGAGCCATGCAGTTATTAGTATTACACTTACGGTAGTTAGGAACCATGGTAGATGCACGTGACATGTCCTTAGTGATATAATCTATATTCGCATCAATCTCAATCGCTGGGTGATGACGGTCAGGTGTACTTAAGGGAGAGCATTCAGACAATGTTAAGCTTGAAATGTTCGTCAAAAAGAGATCAAGGATTCTATTGTTTGCATTGCGTACACTATTATACTGACTGAGGCCGCCTATTTCCAATAGATTAATAAGTGACGATGACTTGGCATCATAAGCTTTACCGGGGTGTAGCTGCAGAGAGGAGCAAGAAACGTGTACAGACCAGGACAGACCAGGTGTATTAAAGTCACCGACAATGATTGTTTTAGAGCTAGGGTTGATGAGATTCAAAAGCGTATCACAGCATGCGTCATAAAAAGCCTGAACTTGGGTTACATTAAGATCTGGAGGAAGATATACTAAGCAAATATTAAGATAAGACACACACGATCTAGGACCCAAGCGCACGGTAACCCATAGGTCTTCCAGGGTGCTTTCAAATTCAGAGTGCCTAACGGCGCAAAGACTTCTTTTTATAGCCAGCAACACCCCCCCACCAGACTGCTTAGCTGACCTAGTAGTTTCGCGGTCCCTGCGATAAACTGTGTACCTGTCATCCACAAACTCATTATCAGAGAAAGAACTGTTCAAATTGGTTTCACATAAACAAATGACATCATAATTTTCATTCAATATGTTTAAATATAATTGTTTCAATTTACTCCTAATACGATTTACATTTTGATAAAATATTTTCATTTAAATAAAGTAACTTAATAACTCCATATAACATGACTGACAAAAACAAAAAATAATAATAAATAAATATAGATAATTATGATATAAATTTACAAAGAAATTTTTTCCAGACTACTAGCGTCTTTCACAAAGACAGCAGGCGAATTATCGTTTTTTCTTATATATATACGGCCATATTTTACCCATGTATACTTGAAGTTCTTTTCTTTAGCATATCTGCGGGTAGCAGCGTGCAAGTCCTTGCATTGCTTCGTGAGGTGTTCTCCTACATAAATAAGTGTTTTGTCACCGGTGATGCCAATATGTGAAGAGTTGAGATGGTCCTTAGGATGATCCAAGTTATACCTCTTCACTCCCGATATGATTGTGTCGCGTAGACGCTCAGATGGAAGTGTGACAAGTATAGTACGGGGCCTGGTGGATGCGGGGTTGAGCTTCGCAACGCGACGACACGAACGAATATCGCTATCAGTCATAGGTATTTTAATGATTTCGCAAAGTTTCCTCAGCACTCCTACCAGATTCTCATTGCGGCGTTCAGAGACACAGTGAACCTCAAGATTACAGCTTCTTGAGGTCCTTTCAACATGGTCAAAGCGCATTTCCAGCTTCGCAAGATCCGACTGCAGCCTAGCATTTGTAGTTTCAAGCTCCGCGATACGTGTATTAGCTAGGTCAAGATTTTTTTTAATGTCTGCCTGCTCGTCGCTTAAAAAGTCAGTAGTATTAGTAAACTCCTGTTTTAAGGTCTCAGTGACTGCTACCATCTCGGTTTTTATTTTTTCATGTATCTCGAGGGAAAGAGTCGCTCTAATGCTGTCCAGCTTCTTATCTATTAGCAAACTAAATTGTCTCATAGTGATAGATGCTTCGGGATCTAATGTCAGGGCACGTTCATTGTCTAAATTTAATAATAAAGAAGATGTGTCGATCAATGACTCGTCACACGACATGTTGACAAGGTGCGATGGGGTTGACGGGGGGAGTGTCGAGACCGCGGTCAGTCTACCGGGTAATGTCTTAATAAGTGACCAAGTGTTCGAAATAGTCAGTGCGACGGTTTACCTTAGACAGAGATTTTTATTCTTGTGCTGTGTTATTTATATTCCTCCAAGGAGTAGTGAAATAGATTATATGACAATGTTTAGAATTATAGAACAATATTGTAATATTTATAGTGACGTAATAGTATTAGGAGATTTTAATTTATATTCGAGTCCATCTGCGGTTTCTAATTATTTTGAATATTTTCAAACTTATTGTGGGTTCAGTCAAAGCAACAACATATATAATTGCAGTGATCGTGTTTAAGACTTAGTGTTGAGTACATGGGACTGTTTGAGTGTGTGCGCGGCGTCTCCACTCGTGCCCCCTGACCCGTACCACCCCACGTTTACGGTAAGCGCGCGTCTGCGCTCGGCGCCGGCTTTTGCGCAGATACCTGGGCCAGCACCACAACCCTTCACCTCCCAGGAATCAAACCTGGTACCAGCGGACAGTAAATCTTCTGCCCCACGTTGGAACTTTAATAAAGGTAACTTGTCTCTTTTATATTCAATAATAGCAAAAATGGATTGGACTCCAATGATTCATTTAGGATTAGAAAGTAGTTTAAATTTCTTTTATGATAATATTAATTCGGCTATTGATAGTTGTGTACCCCGAAAAAGTAAAAGAAAAAGTAGCACGTATTACACTTATCCTGTTTGGTACAATAAGGATATAATTAGTGATATAAAATCTAAAGCGATCCTCCATAAAAGATATAAAATGAGCGGCTCAGCTGTTGATTATTCAACTTTTTCAGAGTGCAGGGCTAGAGTTAAAAATAAAATAAGGCTCGCGCAAGACCAATATCGCCAGAGAGTACAAAATCATTTAATGAAAGAACCAAATGCATTTTGGAAATATATTCAGTCGAAGAGGGGTAGCAGAGGTCCCCGAAATATTATTAAAAACGACAAGACTTTGACAGGTGAGCAGTGCGTAGCGGAGTTTGCGAAATATTTTCATTCGGTATACAGTAAGGAACAAGCGTATCTAGACGTTCGTGCGAGTGTAGCGAGCGCTGCGTATGGTGGGAATGAAGGCGTGAGCGTGCACCTAGATCAGTTTGAGTTGAAAGATGTGCGAGATGCTCTGCAGCGACTGAAGCCCAAAACGTCTACGGGACCAGACGGTATTCCGCCGTACATTTTTAGAGACTGTCGGGAAGTATTGGCTAGACCATTGCTGCACATCTATAACCTTTGCTTAACATCGACGGTGTATCCGGAAAGGTGGAAACTCACGCGAGTTATTCCAGTGCCAAAGGGTGGATCATCATCTACTGTCGAGGGATATAGGCCGGTTGCAGTACTATCGACGCCTGCAAAGGTCTTAGAGTCTGCTATCCATAAGAGTTTATACTCTCAGGTAAGGGCGCAGTTGACAGATGTGCAGCATGGGTTCCGCCCGTCGCGGAGTACGTCTAGCAATTTACTCAACTATATGGCTGACGTAATACCGGTTGTGGACAGTGGGGCACAAGTCGACGCCGCTTATTTTGATTTTAAAAAGGCCTTTGACCTGGTGGATAATGATGTGCTACTGAGTAAGCTGGCTGGCGTGGGATTCACTTCACATCTTTTGCGGTTTTTTGCCAGCTATATGAGGGATCGACAACAATACGTGGAGTACGCTGGATATGTGTCGGACACATATTATACTAGATCAGGCGTAAGTCAAGGCAGTAACCTCGGGCCACTGGAATTCCTATTAGTTATAAATGACTTGCCTAAAGTGGTGCAGGATTCAAAGTGTTTGTTGTTCGCGGACGATCTGAAATTGTATCTAGCTGTAAGGGATGTCAAGGATGGTGAAAGATTGCAAAAAGACATTGATCGGGTGGTTGCTTGGAGTCGCGACAATAGGTTAGAATTTAATACAACCAAATGCGCTGTCATAACTTTCTCTCGCTCACACAAGCCTATTGTATATGATTACAAAGTTGAGGGTATTGCTTTGGCCAGGGTCAATGAGGTGAGGGATCTGGGTGTTCGTCTCACATGTTCACTTACATTTCGTGACCATATACATAACATATGTAAGAAAGCTTACCGTAACTTGGGTTTTATTCTTAGAAGAGCTCACGGTTTCACGAATGTCAAAGCGATAATTCTATTATATAGTGCGCTCGTGAGGAGTCACCTTGAGGGTAACGCATTTGTCTGGGCACCGCATGAAAGTAAGTACAGTCTCATGCTAGAAAGGGTACAAAACAAATTTATTAGATTTATATATTTAAGGCAGTACGGAATATATCCATTCTACCCATTGATGTATCCCACATTGTTTATTTTAGGCATGGTAGGATACAATAAACTAGAAGTTAGGAGACACGTAGGGTTAGTATCTTATATATTTCAGGTACTAAGAGGAAAGCTTGAAAATTCTGAATTACTACAGAATATTAGTTTTAGTGTGCCAGATCGGTACGTGGAGCGCAGGAGGCGGCCGCGGCTGCTAGCGGTGCCGCGCGCGCGCACCAACTTGTTGAGGGAGGCGCCGCTCGCGCGCGCTACTCGGGTCATTAACTTAATTGACGAGGAACTGGACCTATTCACGTGCTCCTTGAATGAACTCACAATGGTTTCTCTCTATATTTGTAGTTATAGGTTAAATATTTAATGTTTCATTGTTGTCACTGCACTATCGCATTAGGTTATTCTGTAATGATAGTTGTAAGTTTGGATGTAAATAAATAAATAAATAAATAAATATATACTTGCAATAACAAGGAAAACATTACTTGGTATTGCAGGTCAAAGGCCTAAATTGAAATACCTTCCGTGCCCAGTAATTACACTGGCGATGGCGATAATTTACTTAAGTGGGAATTTCTGACAATTTACAAACGTAAATAAAGGTTTCAGGCATTAACAGCCTATTGAGCAATTGTATAAAATAAACAATCAGAGAAAATAAAGCTTCACGGAGCAAAATACTGGGTTTTAGAAAAGAGAAACACTGGCACTAACTGAAAAAGGACTTCCAATCCTCCATGATGGAAATCTAGGGCCACGTGTTTGCTTATTTGTACAATTTCAACAATAACATCCATCTGGAAGCATCATATTCTCATTCGATTAGTTCTATAATCAGCAAATATAAGTATTTTCTATTTGGCTAAAGTCATCACTCGGATTTCGGGTGCGAAGAATTCCTACTAAATTAGAGTCCTCTTTACTTCTCAGCGAGGTTTTAAAAGCGGTTCAGAAGGCAGTTTATTATACCTCATCATGAATTGAAATGGAGTTTTACTAATACTATGTAATTACATCATACCTTTCGAGACCTAATGTGATTTTGTTGAAGAGCTTACGATTTAGTGATTTAAATCATAAGCCCGTTGTCGTCTAGAACTATTTCTACCTGGAAATTTAGTGCCATTTGGCAAAACAATAGAGCATTATTTGATTTTGGCAGAGAACCTGGCCAAATTTATAAAGACCTAAGATTATGCAAACTACATCATTGTTAAGACTATCGACAAGAGGCATCAACAATCGACATCCACGATGCAGTCCAAGCACGACACTACGTACCAAAAGTGCGAAAGAGACGCCTTCATCGTCCCACTCACCGGTTTTACTAGAGTTATCTCCCAACTTAGTTACTCAGCCGTTTCCTACCGCGCTGCATGCGCGACGAGTGTTCATTTTTGACGTCTGTGACCTCTATTCGACGAACGTAAACAAAACTTTTTCTTGTGTTAAAAAGTGTTTTTTTTTATCGCTCACGGATGCATTGCGATAGTAAAGAGGTGAGATACAAGCTTCTTTTGTTTTATTAATTACTTTTAATTTTATTTTCGTTAGATAACGCTTAGTTTTACAGCGATTTAGAAAGCAAAACGTATGGTCAACATTGATGATGAGCAAATGCTTAGATATTGGAAAAACTACTTTCTTTTGCTTTCATCACAATAACATTAAATGTTAAGGATCACTTTGAACATGTTAAAAGAAAGTGTTTCAAAAAGTATTTCAATGAAATAATTATTTTTCAAAAAAAACATAGAAATCATGGCTAACGTTATTTTTAAGTAGATTAGTTTAGACTTAATTTTGATCTAAAATCACCATCAGATGTCTCTACAGTTGAACGAAAGCAGTTTATTGAGATTTCTGATGATGGAAGTCTTAAGATGACTTAAATACCAATCAATCAATGTACAGATGACAGTACATCAAGTGCGACAGTGGCACTACGAAAGCCACCTCTATTACAAACGGAATAAGGGCGGTCTCAAGGTCAAACTGTTACACTTGATGTGCTGTCCATTGTACATTTCACAAGGAAGATCTGGATATGAAAGGGTAGAGCCTTAATATTGTGCTATCTAATCCACCTTTCGATCTTTGTCCAAATTGCACTTTAACGACATTTAACCAAAGCTTTAGCTATTGAATTTTAAGGTTAAAAGGGAAGTTCATCACTACGAAATTTTTAAACAAAAACTAGATATGGATTTTGCCCCTGGCATATGAGGAATCTTTGCAAGTTACTAATGTCGCGACGATAACAGTAAGAGTAAGCTGATCAATTTCAAGCAAAGGTGTATATAAACCCATAATGAGGAACACCTCAATAACGAACTAGACCGAAAAGCCACATATAGTATTGATTTTGAATTCGGTATAGATGATCAGCACATAATGTACAGTTTAATAACTGTTCTTATAATCGTTCCTACTTATCCACTCAATGGAGAGTCACGCTATATCCATAATTTTTAGATGAAAAAAGTAAATCTAGGAAGCCAATCAGTAGTGAAAGAAAAATGCGTGATGTAAGTTATGGAAATGGATAATGTTACCGAAACTGAGCTGACAAAAGAAATATCAAGTCAATTAATATCCAAGATAAAGTAATTATCTTTAATTAAGGCATTAAAGAAGCTGATAGAGATAAAATAGTACACGTGGATCCAAACGCTGATAAGCTGTTCCCAAATTGGCAAAAGTTTTCACAAATTCAGAAAAGAAACAAGAGTTCAGAAATAATATTTATAGCGAAGTAAGCTAGTTACTATCTTATACTATATTAAGTAATACGTTGGTACCAACAGACATTCTTCGAAACTAACAGGTTGTTAATATAAGCATGCGTATTCAAATCCATATCGTAAAAGATTTGGTATGCTACTTTTTACTAGTACAGAAAATGCATGTTTGGAACTCCTACCGCTATAAGTAGTTTTTCATATAACGTAAAAATTGGTAGAAAAATATCAAATTATTGAATGGATCGGATTAAACAATGAAATTTTCAAGAAAACCCAATAAAATAATAATCTATAAATCTATCTTTTATACCCGAAAACGTTACTCAGATTCATGACTCCTGGTGCAAGATAGTCTTGGAGTGACGATCTTGGGGGAAAACTGCCCTATAGTTTATAGGAAGATGATGTGAAGAGGGTGGCAAAATTAAATCGGTTCTAGGTGATACGAAATTCAGATCAGTAATGGCACCTAAAGGAGGTGATTACTGGTTTCGTTGAGTATGGCTATTAAGAAGAATAGATACAGCAAGTTCATTGTTCTCACTATAATTCCATAGGCAAATTAACAATTTCGAATGAGTACCACGTTTCATTATGCATACTATCACGACCTTGACTGTTCTGATTTGTATTCTCCTCGACCACTGACCGAGTTACAATTACAACTAAGGCTACGGCAGATACTAAAACCCTACTATTTGCCACTTTTACATTCTAAATATTTATGAATCTACCTCGTGTCGTATAATCAAGATAAATCTTTTAGTCCGAATTTATAACAATTTACATGTATACAGTATCATTTATAATAGATCTTATTTTATGTAAATCGTCAGTGTTTTCGCGTTCGATTTTAAAGGTAGGTATTTTGTATTACATATTTCATTCTGTGTATAGATTAAGTTTCATTCCTCTAAAATAAATACCAATATTTCATGACCATTGCAATAATTGTAATCGAAATCCATTTTCGACTGGTTTTGTGAATTAATTAAGATAATGAATATTTTTTGGAGACGTCAACAATTCGAATTGGCTTAAAAAACTACGCCAGTATGCGCTGTTGACGTCTGCAAACAACATGCCTACTCTATACTCTCTTGTACCATTTGAAAAAAAAAAACAATTCACATAGGAAATTGTCCAACAGTAAATTTTCTGCGGGAATCAGATTCGGTTTCTTATTCTTCACATTGATCACCGATTTATTAGGGTTTTGTATTTAGTACACTTTCACTGGAACCGGATTTCATGATATCAACGGAAGGACAGGCTATATGTCATAGTAAACATATAAAAAGTAGTGTAATCGATTACATTAAACGCATTATTCGTGTCATTTATTCCTACTACTTAAACGAATACAACTGTTTAAGGTGTCTGGCATAAAAAACGTAGACAAAAACGTTGACTTTAGATAAAATAATTGTTTTTATTACGCTTTGGCTTAAATATATCAAAAACTGTTAATTGATGTCAATATTCGACTTTTCTTTTAGACAAGCTGGCAAACTAGTACTTACTTAGAACCTCAGGTAGCTCCCAAGGTGCTAAGTAAGTAAAGGGGTTATTACATTTAGATAAATTTAGTTAGCTAAATTCAGCATGCTACTGATTAAGACGGCAGTCACGACTCTGATTTAGTGTGTCTAACAGTCTGAATGTCTTTACATTTGTCTAAACTCAGAGTCTAACTCATTTAGCTAACTAAATTTAGCCAAATGTAATAACACCTTTATTAGTGCTAGTAGTATGCTCACGGATTTCCTAAGTACCTTGTAAAATTCAGGAGAAATTGTTACGTTATTACTTGACAGCAAAGCTCACTATGGGAACAAAACACTAATAATTTAAAATTGAAAATTTTAAGTAACCCCCGGCCTCAATAATAAAAAACACTATCTCATTGAGACTATTTTTATGAGCCAATCACGCTATATCTGCTTTATGTTTCTGAAGAATTGAGCGTCCCGCAGAATTTTTGATGGCACAGGATTAGCTCAAGGTAGGTTAGCATATCTTGGCAATACCACCGAAGAAACAGTAAACCATGTTTTGAATTAATCGGATCTAAGTTAGAAAGACCCTTTTGTCAAGTAGCACATGAGCTGATGGGTATCAAACGCCTGAACGGATCTTCATAAAATGTAGCTAAGAACCATCACAATAACGTTAGCTATAAAAAAAAACGAATCAAAATAGGTCCTAATCGTTTAGGAGCTACAATGCCACAGACAGGTACACAGATACAAAGACAGACAAGTCATACTTATAGCACACCTCTTTTTGAATCGGGGCTTGAAAGTAGTGTTACTTAGCAGCGATAATGTAAGATGTCAGAAATTTCTAATTATGTTGTTAGCTTTTAACGCTAATTTCGTACATCTATAAAACTAAATTTAAACTCGTGATTTCATAATCATTACAATCAATGCGGTAAAAAAGGATTAAAATATTTTTTAAAACGTCAAATTAATGATAATGGCCAATCCATGAGCAAAATCATAAGCATTTCGCTTTATAATGTTTTTAAAAAATGTATGTTCCTTTAATGTTTTTTTTTATCCAAAATAATTAAAAATGCTACAACCTACAAAAATGCATTGCGATGCAGATTTAAAAGCTATGTTTTACCTATTATTGTGAACATAAAATAAATAATCAGTAAAAAAGAAATGCATCGGAAATATCGATTCGAAAACAGACTTAAATGGTTGAACTGTAAAAAAATAAATGCCAATAATTTGCTGTTAAAGTGGTTAGCCTAGAATCAATACTACTTTTCAAAAGTATACTATGTAACATGAAGACGTGTCGATTTTACGGTGAAATTTCGGTGGTCAAGTCAAACCAGTCTTCCGTATTCGTGAATCCACTCTTCAGAAATCCCAGACATGTGTACCTACTCATACCCATTTACTAGGTTAATGCCATTTTCATTGCAATTATTTGATATGGCAAATGAAAGTAGGTAGTCCATATTATGTAGTGAAAATCTGCTTCAGATGAAGTGGGCGTTGTGAACAACAAAACAAGTGATTTATATAATCATATTAATAAAGCTGCTGCTTTTATTTTTATAAATGATCATCAGAATAGTACTCTCTACGGTGTAGGATTTGCCATTGTGTTTTGCTTAAATGAAAAAAACTTCTTATGAGTCTTTGATTATATTAAGCAGAAAAATATTATTTAAACTTTATTTTACATGTTTAATTTCATTCCTTTATCTAAACACAACAAAAAGTTGTAATAGCTTCATGATCATCGGATACGAAGAAAACAATGTGCTTACTGCAATATCTTGTACAAAATCGTAAACGATTAGTGTCGCGTTCAAAGCCACGAGCAATGTTTGTTGTGACAAATGAAATAAATAGTGCAATTACTAATGAGATTCTCCCATCACATTCTTGTGTTTGATACGATTATAAACCAAACAATACCAGATTTATAGAGGATATAAAGTTAAAGTATTTAAACTCACCTTCTACAAACTATAAAGAAAGCTATCGTATAACTAGCAGACTTTTGGCAAATTTAGATATTAAATAAGCTTTTTTTACCTTCCAGTGGGTATTGAATTTTTTGCTTGGGAAAAATGAAAATCATCACTATCATAATTTCAGCCGAAAGATGTTCACAGCTGGACAAATGCATTTGGACAAAAGATTTCCACGACAATCAATAATGAAAATACTTAGTAGTTATTTGATTTCAATAGTATGTACGTTGGTTTTATCTATTGAAGCCCTTTATAAGGCATGGATCCGTTACTTTTCCTTTTCCGTGTTATATCCGTTTTATGTTTGGACCTACTTTTATATTACTTAAGATTCCAAACAGATTGTTCAGAAGTTTTATTGCTCGTGTTTTTACTATCAGAGTCATCAGATGGTGTAGATCAACACTCTGTAGCAATGTTTACATCTGCCAGTGATTGAAAGTAGTACGATAGTGATGTGCTTAGAAAAAAGAGATCAGAAATCTAGATCAGCAGTTACACTTGATCACGACATGTTGATTCCGAGAGCTCTTGTTTAAGTCTTAGATCAAAGACTATATTGGTGTCCAGCACTAATGATTTTCGAAGTGAAATAGGTACCTACAAAATGTAGTTCGCTACGAAAAGAAATGTGTCCTTTAACTTTTTTAAGATATCGGTCTTGATTTCATATGGCAAAACTCTTCGACTTAAAATTCTGACGCTGATGTAAATTATTATCTACCCAAACCAACGCTTTCGTACCATGTACAGATCAAAACGCGGAATTTCAGAATCATAGGTCTTTAAAAAACAAACAGGCTAAGGTTGTCTAGCCGATGTTTTGACACTGTTACAAAAGTTAGTACGGCGAATAAACTTGAGGAAACTTAAAAAGGCCAAATCTAAGATTTAGGGAAAATTGTGCATAAAAATTTTAGGAACGTAGTCTGTATGCCAATAAAAATTAGATAAGGTTACAAAAAAATTGGCGATCCAATTTACCTATACGTGCTAAATTAATCAACTTGTAATATTTCTATTGAGAGGATACAGATTTTTCAATATGAAGGATTGTTAAATTTTTGTCAAGTAGGTATGTCATGATTTATATTGCCTAATAGTCTATACGTCTATCTCCTATCCTAGCTGTGTATTACCTTCTATGGTCTTCGCTACTTCATAAGAAATACGACATGAAGTAAACTCGATATTTTGCTATTTAGTTTTCCTTGTGTTTAAAATGTATCGTAATGACTTTTTTTAAATATTTGATTGAATTTTACATAAAAATATAGAAACAAACAACTTTTAGAACCGACTCACGCCATGCTCGTCGTCGAAACGCTAGTGTCGCCAACGGTTGTCAAATAGTTGTCAAATTAACACAAGGTATTACAGCGCTGTAATACCATGAACTCAAGACTACTGACATTTAGAGAATCGCATAGCAGGTCTGGGATAACCTGCCCTTAATCTTTGAACATATTTACATTTATAATAATAATAATATGACCTCAAACGGGAAACTGTGTTGACATTTCATAGAAACATTTCAGTTTTTCACAAAATATAAAATAATAATAATCACCATCATCATATCAGTATAAAAATCCACTGCTGAACAAAGGACTCCCCCATTGATTTCCAAACTGATCGTTTTTGCGCAGTAAAGTAATAATCTTCATAAAATACAGCAATCATTACTACCTACTGTGCCTTCAATTAATAAAGCGATATTGAAAATTTCATAAAAATATTAAATGGTTGCAGCCAATGAACACGGATTCAATTTCCATTTATTCAGCGATGACTAATCGTAGAAAGTTTCTTTAAACATGCTAAGGCTAGACAAACCAATCGCTAATAGCTTAAATTGAAGAAGTACAAACGACAGCACAACAAGTGTGTAACAGATGCACTACGAAACCCGCCTCTATCACAAACTGAATAAGGGCGGTCTCAAGGTAAACTTTTACGCTTGGTGTACTTTTTTTATATAATTTAAAGGCAAACATTTGACCACAATCACACCTGATGTTAAGTAGTGACATGGCCTACGATGATACATGCTTACCCAGAAGGTGCCTATTCACTGTAGCCTTAAAGACGTCCAAATTGTAGGTTTCGGGAAACAGATTGGCAGGCAGAGAGTTCCACTCCTTGGCAGTTCGTATTAGAAAGGACTTGGCGAAATGCTTTGTGCGGATGGTTGGAATATCCACAACATAAGGGTGAAAATCCATTCTAAGTCTGGTCCCTCGATGGTAAAAGGAAGCTGGTGGAATCAATTCGTGTAATTCTCTCGCACACTCTCCGAAGTGTATTCGATAGAAAACTGACAAACGTGCAACTCAACGGCGATGCTCGAGATCTTGGAGTTTAGCCTCTGCTAATACTGGGTTGTTAATATGTCGTATAGCTCGCTTCTCCACAGAGTCCAATGCTGCCAGCTGATATTTGGCAGAACCGTCCCATAGGTGACAGCAGTATTCCATACACGATCGAACTTGCGCTTTATAAAGTAACACGGTTAAGATCTGAAATACCACCTCACTTTAGAGAGGATGCCGAGCTTTTTTGCAGTAGTACTGGCTATGGACTCTATGTACTCGCCGAAATTCATGCTGAACGACATTTCCATGCCAAGAAGATGCAAGCGGTCGGTCACCAGAATGGATACACCCGTCGAGTCAGATGGATGGACCCGAGTCGGAGTCAGATGGAAAGGACTACGTTTAGTGGAAAACAGACACGCCTGAGTTTTAATCGCATTGAATTTCACATGATTGGCGCCGCCCCAGTCAGAGACCGCCTTTAAACTCATATTCAAGCGTCCAATCATGGCCTCTTGACAAGACCGAAGTCGACTTTAAAGAAAACTTGTTGCAGTATTGCATAAAATTTTGGTAAATATCTTTAGTAAGTATATACAGGTAGGTGCCGACAATACGACAATAAATTAAAACATGGGCTATTTTAGTTCATATAAAAGTTTTGAAACTTTCAGAACATTTCTATGAAATAAACATTGGCTGCATTATTTCATAGAAAAGTTGCAAAACATTACTATGAAGTAAATATAATACACTTTCTCTTTATTCTTGCAGTGTAGGCAACGCGTGATTAGTGATAGTGCCTAAATATGCTACGAGCATCTAAAGACTATGATAACCTCGTTTCATCAGGCGAATCGTACTAGTCATCATTAATGTGTTGCCCAAGCGCAACTTTACATGAGTTGCCTAAAACATCACCTCGCGCGAAATGTAACGTCATATAAAAAACCGTCATCAGAGGGGTTACCATGAAAAATTATATCCAAAACATTATTCTGCAGTCTGCATCTAGCGACCCGTAACCTTGAACAGGTATTTGGTCCATTTAGTGGGAGACGGTCCTACTTTGCGCTTTTCAGTACGTGGTTGCCACTGCTACTTTTACTTGCCAATTCCCGCTCCTCCTACCAAACGGAGTTCCGATCGGAGGACAGGGAAATACCCTCTGATTCAATCTCGTAAGGAAATACACAATCTATAGTTCATCAGGTAAATGGGAAGTTATTCATATAGACTCCTAGTCAGCGACTACGTCATCACCGCCGGAAACACACACTGGTCGAAGACTGTCTTCGACCAGTGTGTGTTTCCGGCGGTTCCAGTGTGTTTTTCCCTCAAGTCATAAGACTTTAAAGGGGATTGTGTAGGGAAAAATCAGTGGCCCAATTCTCTTGCATACCTGCCTACATTTAAAGCGACACTAACTTTCAACATTTTCTTTAGTCGTAAACTCGTGTTTCCCTACATACAGTGTGATGAACGATTCATTGTTTACTACCAACACAGTTTTACATATCATCGACACTATCCTTCTTGAAAACAACACGTCGTTACACACTTTCTAAAACTTGAATAACTTTAAAGATTAGTTGAACTTGTAAAATACTAAACCTAATTCCAGTTGACAGCTGGTTTCCAAAATTTTACAAAAATACTCAATGAATGTGACTGCTTTAAAATATTTATTTCTAAATACGAAATTTTTATGCCAACTTACTAAGGTAGATAAGATTAACATATAATTAAACTAGAACTAAATGGGTAAACGCAAATGGACATTACGGTTTCAACTGGATTATCATCTCTTCGAAAGTAAAATAGTAAAATTGATAGTAACCAATTTTTGTTTATTTGAGTATTTTCTGGAATACATTAAATTGCAAGCTTGTATACTGCAACAGAAAGCTTAAGCTACATGAGTTTTGTAAGGAACTAATTCTAACTTCATGTTTTTCTCTCATGTAGCAAGGCCTGTTCCCAGCACTTTGGCGAGGATGGCGACGATGACCCAATTATTTTATCATTACAATGTTCTTATTAAACGTTGAATTCTTTCTATTTCATATCATCAGAAGACAATATAACTTCTCAATCAGTTTCTTATTTTATATGATAAAAAACAACCAGTTGTATTTGTGATTTCAGTAGGAACTATACTTTAGCCAATTTAGATATAGAGTAAATGTTAACAAACCATTGTATTTTTTATATGAGTGATGAGCAAGAAAGGCACCGAGTAAAAGGGACAAACCTACTCAAAATGACATAAGATTTGTTTACATTTATAACTAACTTGGCTCAACTATAGGATTATGTTTTGCCCGTGTCACCGAATACTTTTACGTGCTCAATAAAGGGTGATATCATATAACGTGCAGAAGTCTCTTAATCTAAACTCATATCACCTAGAAAGCATTTTGAACAGTGATTAGCAAACACATACTTAACCGATATTGTATCTTAGGAAAATTACAGAGAAACTGCTACTAGATCACAGTTAACATCTCGATCGGATGGAGAAAGTGAAGACATCGACCGATGAAAATAAAAGTATAGTGAATGAAAAGTATACGGTTGACCCACAGCAGATTACTGTACCGTTACGTTTGTTCTGTTACGTCAGAAAATTGAACCGAACACCTGTCTGGGTTACTGATATCCCAACCTTTTTGCGGTGAAATATCATTATGTTGATATTGAATTTATTTAAAGGAAATACAAAAGGGGGTTATTAAACACTAATTAAAGAACGCTCCAAAAATTGTTTTGATAATCAAAATAGATCTTATCAAATGCCAGACCAGCAAAAATATTTCGCTAGTATTATAATACTAGAGAAATAAGTTGCAAATATAATTTCTTAAAACCACTGAAAATCCTAAAACCTAGATGCAAATGTTGATTATTCATGAAAAAAATGAATATTGAAAAACTGTAAATAGAAAGCAGACGACTGTATAGTGTATAATAAATCAATCAAAACTACTCATTAAGTCAGTGAACTTCGAAAAACGAATTTTCAACTTTCAAAAACAATCATTATTTTCAAAATAATTACAATCTTTAAATTTAAGAATTTATGAAAAAAAACAAGCCTGGTATTATTGATATTATTGTTAAAGGAAACTTTCACCTTCTTTTACTGTCGAGAATGAGCAAAGTAAAGATTGGGATAAGAAACATTGTTGATACTAAATATTATAGCTTTGTTTTTCTACTAAGCATACATATTTTTTATGTTGAATTGTAAAAATCAAGCACTGCTTAGTTTCTGGTGAGTTTGTCTTCTGCTCTTATATGATGTTTATTCTGCTCAATTTCTTTTTCAGCCACTATATTCTTTAAACTTTTAATTATTATCACCACACTTCTTACTCTTATCACTACCTTACTATTGCTGTCTACTAAGACTGCGGCCTTGAGCAGATCCGTATCATTATTCCCATTGTCTCTCTGGGCTACCTTAAATTATCTTAACTTGCGGTTCAGGCTTATAGCCTTGCACAACATTTTACATATAAGTATAATTATTATTTAGTTTTCTTTTAAATCTTTAGAGTTACAGTGTAAACGAATACAGTGGATATATATACATTTTGTATATAAGTAGTGCCTTTAGTATCCACCTGCGACAGATCACAAATCACCTAGCTCATCTTGATCTAAGCTAGATCCAGATCTGAGATAGGCATTTGCTCTAACTATACCATATTCCATCCATAATGTGGTGGCGGTTAAAGTTGAACTATTTGCAATCAGAAGGGGGACATAAATATCAAAAGAAAGAAAAAATAATAATGGTGAGAAATTTCCTGTATTGGAGTTAAAGAAGCAAGCCAGCACACCACGGAAGCAGCTGGGAAGCCGATTCTCAACTAATTTTCAGACATTAGAGCTCACAGTGTTCATTCAAAAGGATGAAAGTTTGTAAAGGAAGTTCTTCAGATGGTGCAATTCCATGGATGGAAAATCCTACGGCGAGTATTGGTGAATGTTTGAAAACTGCAAAAAACAATTTAAAACAAGCATTTAGCTTCCGTATTCATGACTAACTATAAAAATATTCATCTTTGCGAATGAATAGCAAAATCGATGAATATTAAAAGAGCAGAGAGTAACTCGTCCAATTCAATATTGAAATGCATCGAAGCAGCCGCGTGTGTCTTTGACGATCATATTACTATCAAATGCAATGAACAGAATTACGTACAAAAGGCGATCTGATATAAACAGGCGTCGAACACGCACGATCGGTAAACCGCTGGACACGTGAACGAAATGTGTAAATTGACTTTCACTACGAAAGCGGTAGCATTCCGCGGATGCTTGACGACAGCTCATTGTATTAACCTTTTACTGTATGTTGATGATATTAATATGCTTGTTAACCTATTGAATAAACAAGAACAACCCAAAATGCCAGACGTGCACAATCATGTCCCTGGCTCATAGCTTGAATATATAGAGACTGACTCTGAATAAGAATATTTGTTAATTACACTTTCTTTGTTTCCTTTATTTAAGACAGAAAAAAAATATAATTCATTTTGCCAGTTAAATTGCATAAATGCACTTCTGCTCAACCATAAGTAATTTTGATGATTTGTGACGATTAACAATTCAATCAACATTAATAAATTACAACGCAACATGAAAGTTCAAATCTTGTTTCAGTCCTAGTCCAACAACGCTCTGATTATATGAGATTAATGTGGCAAATGTTATGAGCAAATTGCTTCAAATAAACTTGAATCTTAATTTATGTATTTGGACTATTAAACTGTTACTATTTTAAATTTAGAAATTTCATCGACGGATTACTTTTTATAAAATAAGTACGTTGTAATTACTAGTAGGCAAGAATTTAAGTTGCCTGTCACTTTCTAAACCACATACACCAAACAAAAAACCTATGACTGGTTTCAAAGGGCCAAATTCAATTAGACATTGGGCATTTTCCATTTGATTTTGGAGCAGGTCACAAACTTCTTCCTAAAGCTTGTTGCCGCGGCAAAAATAAAGAAAGTAAGAAAGTAGAAAAACCTCTTATTTTTCGTTGATTTTGCGTTGCAAAATTGAACCCTTATTAAAGTATCAACCTGGTAAGTCAGCGCTAAAGCATTTTGTCAATTAATTTAACATTTCTTAGTCACGAAAAAAGAGGGGTGATATAATAAGTTTGACGTGTCTGTCTGTGTATTTATGTATCTGTCTGTGGCATCGTAGCTCCTAAGCGAATGGACCGATTTTGATTTGTTTTTTTTATTTGAAATCTGACGTGACTAGGATGGTTTTTAGCTATAATTTGTGAAGATTAGTTCAGGCGTTTGATGACTATCTGCTCATTTTCTACATGATAAAAGGGTTTTACTTACTTTCACAGATCCGATTGATTTGAAATTTGGTGTACTGTCACTTCGGTGACATTCCCATGGCATATTAACCTTGAGCTGATCCTATACCATCAAAAAGTCGGCGTGTTTGAGCTCTTACGAATAGTCTCAATGAGATGGTGATAGATAGATGATTTATAAGGCCGGGAGTTACTTAAAATTTTCAATTTTATATATTTATTAGTGTGGCAGTGTAGTTCACCATCACAATGATGCTGCAAAATAGTGCACACGTCATTACCTTAAAATTTCACCTCGTCGTTAAAACACAGTAAAATGTAAATCAGAGTAAAATTTTTAATTTGATAGAAACATTCAACAATAAACCTAACGGAGAGAAGCCAGTTGAGACCATTTAATGGTATATTATTGTAGTAACGGTACGTAAAGAAGTAATTAATATTAACATTATTCACTCACTCACATCACAACAACTATCTAAGCTCTACTAAACAAAGCTTGTTCTTTTTGATAAACGGTATGAAATTAACTTAAAACACATGTAAACACATTTTAACTCCCGACGAGAAAAGTAATATTCAGGGTCAATATTGATGTCTTGGAATTTTTATTATTTCACTTAAACCTATCATCTAGCCAAAATGATTTATTGAAAAATCTTTATTCAAACAGGTATGAATATCATAATAGAGTTAACTAACAACGTCATAGTGCCTGTATGTCTGACTGTCCAAAATTAAGCATCATGTTTAATAAATTTAATGTCATGGACACTAAATAACGGGGGAATGTAGATAATAATATATATAAATATTAGAAATATACTAAATAAACAAAACATACAACATCCATAACTCGTGAAAAATATTCAATCATACAGCTGGTTTAGAATCGACCACTTCAATATATATTTAGTTACAATATAAAAAAACAAATATAATTTTATTACAACACTGTCTGTATTGTACTACACAGCTTGCAAATCGTCGCACGCGTCTCTCTCGAAAGCGGAACGGATTTGCCCACCTGTTAAAGAATTTGTTCGTTGGCCATTAAATGGACAACAAACATACTGGTGGCTATGATAAATGTCAGCGTTTATAATAAACCAGATTACTTATGCGCGAATGATGCAGTTTGTCAGTTTATTGATGCTCACGAAGATACTCATAAATTGCGCTTTGAATGTAACCATTGTAGTGGTCTACGTAAGCAATATCACACTTTATAGTGAGTAGGCCAAACCATCAGGGAGTTCCATATTCCTTGAGTAATGGTAGGCTTCAACTATCACACCTTTATTTACACTTCTATAGTCAAATAATTCAAGTTCCTTTCCCTCCCTTACTAGCCAGTCGCCGGCAACATCTTGCAATATAATCATGCATGTAATATAAGTCCGACATGTGGGTACCTACCTATTAAATCAATTTTGTGAAGACCTTCACAAAAAATTTAGTCAAATAAAACTGCTTGCGAATAAGAAAGTCAATATACCCGTTTGAGAAGGGTTTGAGTTGTAGCAACCCTATAAAACCACTTTTCTCCGTGTGCCCTTGATATTACAAGTTACTACCGCTTACCATCTGGCGATCTGTATGATTGCTTGCCACATGATCTCCTTAAAGCATTTTGTCCAAATCAAACATTGAATAAGGTCTTCGCGTTTTGGATTATACGACCAGTGGTATTTTTTTATTTTTTACGTTTTCAGAAGAATAAGGGGTTTGAGTTGGTAGATCTTATCTAAAATTAGAAACATGTCTTTCTAATTGAATGTCAAGCAAATTAACCTTCAAATCTTAACTGGATTCTTTTGAATTTATGAAACTAAGAATATCGGCAACAACTCAGCTTTTCACAACCGGCTTACTACAAACCAATTTCCTTTAAATGCAAACAAAGCGAACGTTCTTTTAATTATGCTCACGACGAAAGAAACTAGATATCCTTTTACATATTTGAAAGATTACCTAAGTACCTAGTACCTAAGTATTTACACTTAAGAGCAATAATTTGTACCCAATTTCGAAAGGTAATGATTCCTAATGCAAAGTTAATAAGGTTGCTGAAATGTTAAAAGTGGACTCGTATTTATTATTCGTATATTGCTTCTAGCTTATATTTTCAATTAGGACAGGGAATTGAAACGGCCAGGATGAGCCCAGATTGGCTCTCATCATTGTTTATATTTTATTATTTATGTTTCGTCTCGCTAAATGAGTGTTGTGAAAGTAATTAAGTATTGATAAATTTTTCTCACACCTCCATATCTAATGCAAACTCTGACCCAAGCGAGGTAGGGAAACCCATGTAATTGACATAAAAGTGTGTTCGGGAAGTGTGTCTGTTGGTCATACGAGCAACCAGTCTACCGTCGGATAATTTACTGACATGAATGTACGACTCTCCTTTGGATGTGAGTTTTCAGCCTTTAAATTTTAATTTCCATAATATCATTTTCTATTCTCTTTATTACCAATTCGTTATACGATGTATCAATAAGCTTTAGATTTCTAAGCCTCTTGTAATTGGTTGCTTTAAATTTTTATTGAGAATTTCATTTTAAATTAATTATCAATTATAATTAATTTATTGAAAGAATAAGTAACAGTGGTCCTAAATTAGATCCTTGGATGATATTGGCAGTTTCAATATACGTATGTTAAGCTTTTTACTTCTAAATCCTCTTTTCTCGGACTAATAATCCTATATAATTTAGTTCAAAAGTGGAGCCTATATAAGAATTGGTAATTATGAAAAAAGATTGAATTTGTCATGTGAAGTATGAATTATCGACGAAAATAATTGCAGAATCTCTTATAATTGATCTATGAAAATTATAGTCCATTAAAGTTAGATCACCTTACGGTTTCATTCAACTCCTTTTCTACAGATTACATGTTACATTGAATTGATATTATGCTGTATTGCAGCCGCTGTAATGACAAGGTAATTAACATTGTGTAGTCTTCACTAATTAACATTGTTTTCATCATATTATTTTGTGGACATAATGTACCCAAAAATTTTACATTGCATTATTTTATAGCATTTTAATTCATCTGTGCATTAAGAATGGTGATTTGTTAATTTTAATTTTGCTTTTTAAGTGATACAGTACGGCTTTATACAACCGGATCATCATTATACTGATTTGCACCGCCGAATAATCAAACATTATATTTAGTATTTCTCCTTATTAGTCAAAACGTTTAAAGTTAGATCTGCCCCCTAATTAAGTGCCTCGCAAGTCCAGTATTGCTTTACAATGACGTCATTGTGCTTTCGTGTCTTGTACCGCTGCAATGAATTGGCTTTAACCTACAGATGAACGTTTTTCTCATTATCGTTGGTGTAACGTAATCGGAGGCTAGTTTAAGCCCGAGGCTTTTAAATATCCTACTTATGTAATAAATTTAAAAGTTTGGATAGATGAATGTTTTTTACTCAATCACGCTAGAAAATCTGAACGGATTTGGATAAAATGGCATTAAGATCTCTTCTCTTGGGAATGCGTCAACGTCATCCCATGATAACGCAGACGAAGTGGCAGGTATAGGCTAGTTTTTTATATAAGACAGCAGCAGTTTTGAACCAATACTAACTTGAAACCACATGTATTATAAACAATATTTGTCTAAACTTAATAGATATAACTGTATTCCAAACAGCCTTATCCAATGTTATCAACTTGCCACAAGTATAACACGATCCATGTTAAAGGGATGTCTATGATCTAAACCTGTTTAGCAACATTACTTGATCGCTTAGATGCAGGATACAGTCTAGAATTTATTAATTAATAACATCAAAACCTTAATTTTAATATCAAAAATCAAGAAAGCATTAGAACATTTTTTAAAAATCTAATCGATTTTTGTTTTTTGATTCTATCATTGATCTGATTTCATCAAACTAGCATTAATTAATCACTTTTGAGAAATCGCGTCTTGCAAAATTCTAGTTCGCCAATTTACTAATTTAGACTTTCTTATTGCAACTCAGTAATATATTGCATTGGTTTTCAAGTTTTTAAGTGACATGGAAATGTCTGACGGTAAATTTATTAATAAGTCCTTTTCTACAGGAGAAAGTTTACCTTCGTTTTCGATGTCAAGTTGTTTATCATGAGCTTCTTTTTAATCGTGTTTCATATCAGGAGCATCATTCATGTTCACATTTCAGACGATTCTAATGCAAAGTCACGCGATTTTTTCATTGCCGTGCCGTTGTGACTTTCAAATAGGGGGACGTGATACGACTCAGTAAATACACATTAAAGATTATTGATATGTTACAAGCTAATAGTGCTTAACCATCTTCTCTACATTAGCTAACTTTTACTTTTTGTGTGTGCATTACGTTTCTTTTAAAAACACGAAGTAACTAACAAAAATAATAATCCACTGAACGTGTTTGTAAATTATTATGTTTCTTTTTCAACGTTTATGGAGATTTTGTTTTTATAGCAACTACCTTTTTTTTACCAAATACTACAGTGATTAATTCTGCTATGAGCTGCTCTCGTGGCTGTAGAGGCTTCGTTTGGTTTCTATTCTTTTCCAAATTCACAAAGCTCCACATTGTAAATTAAGCTTTTTACTATTTCTGCAGTACAATATTAGGTATATCAGGTAAAGAATTAAAAATTTCTTTACACATTTGAGGAAATCTTTTGTAAAAAGAGAAAGCTTTAACTTAAGCTACGTGAATGGTGTAATAGTCATTTCACATGGCTTTTTATGACATTGGCCTTTTATCTCTACACGACGACTTGTTTTACCATATATAGAAAATCATATATACCTAGTTACATACTATAGGTCCGTTCACAAAATTTTTTACTATTTCGATTAATCGCGACAAATTTCTTTGTTTATTTTATGAAGTTTTGAAGTTTTGACAAATTCAAATCGTTTATAGGCAGACTCATATATAAAATTTGGTTTCTAATTATTTACTATTATTAAACATAAACTGGAAAGCCGATGGATGCGGACAGCGCAAGACCGCTCGGTTTAGAGATCCTATGCCCAGCAGTGGGCGTCTCTCGACTGAAATGATGATGATGAAACATAAATTTTATATTTTATCCTTTCCTGTACCTACATACAGCTGGGGCCTTACCACCATCTTTATAAAAGCGATTCATATTCCGCTCAGTTCAGTATTTAGTTTAGCAGTAGTTCCTAAACTGCATCGCTGTCATAGTCGTAGATAGCGTCGTAGTACGAATAAACGATTCTACTCAGTTTAGGTCCTAAACTGGATCGCGATAAAAGATGGTGGTACGAGTGCTGATCTATTTACTACTGAATAATTATTCAATAACAGCTGCTTTTATTTTAACACTAAGCACTGACAATTTTGTTTTCTCTTTGTTACAGGCGACAACGCACACCAGATTCGGACATCAAGTTTGATAGTTTTCTCTTTATCATCGAAAACTCTGCGGCATCAATTATGAATAAAAGGCAGTGAAATTGCGGGAATCATATCTTACGAAGATAATAAAAATGGTTCCGCACATGACTGCCTCTAACGAGAGCGTATTTGGCATTTGTTTCCATTGATAGTATATCATTACAATCATCACTGTAACGTAACCAGTTATGTCTTGAAAATGGCCAGAAGACAACATAGTATTTACCTCAGCGCACTAAGCATGACAGAACAACCACAAAACAAGCAGTGGCGATGTAGAAGTATAAGTTTACTTGCAGTAGCAAAAGTGACTGTTGTTCTATTTCTGACTTTAAGTGTAAATTTAAGTGAGTGTAATGAAAATACAGACAGTGATAAAGCAGAAATAAAACAAGACATAGCCAAACGTATAAAAGTGATCGAAAGTGTAACTGGTAGGTTTTTTAGTGAAGTATATGAAAATGGAACATTTAGAACTGGTAATTCTTTGTGGGATAATATTTTAAATAAGTGTGCCTATAGTCCTTCAGTAAGTTGTCTACAAAATAATGTTTATAGTTACTTAGACGATAGTTTAAAGTTTAATGGTGACATTGATATCGGACATGGGATTTGTTTTAAGAAGAACAATGTTGATGTAAGTAGATACAGCAAAGAAGCGAACATTATCTACCTCACTGGAAACAAGGATGATCATAATTCAGATGGAAAATACTTGGATGAGGAGAATGAGATTGACGATGAAGAGGAATCGGGTGAGTTTCAATCTAATTAAAACAAGCTAGTAACGTATTATACGGTTAGATAGTGTAGACTAAAAAAACCTAAAAAAGGTATTGGAAAACATCTTATATAGCTAGTAAAACAATTTGCCAAAAATTTTCAAACTTCTCAATTAAAATATAATTTATGAAAAAATGTATAATTTTAAATAAAGACCATATAAATTTAAATAACAACTTTTAAAAGGTAACCATAATAATTTCTTTCGTGTGAGTCAAGAGCTTAATTTAAACACAACATCTTTTCCATTCGATAAAATTGCAATTCGTATTACACTTAACTGATTGAGAAGTTTTTTGTACATCTTGGGCTCGAGACCGCGGCGTCTTTCCGCTTTTTCGTACCAGTTTTATGTGGGTCTCAACTCTCAATGAGTGTACAACAAGAATAAGCGAAACCGGATGCAGTCATATACTATATATCCGGATTCCAAAGTATAACAGTCATAAGTATTTTAAATTATATAGGGAAAGAAAACAATAAAACAGTAACAAATCTTAAAAAATAAAAGTTAAACTTAGGCCAACCTTTAATTTGATGTAATTTTGTATGCTTTTGTATACAAAATGACATGAAATTGAAGGTTGACCTTCAGTTTAATTTACTTAATTTACTATGTAATAGTCATTGCCTTGCATAAAAGAATTATGTGGTTTAATAGTGATCTATCTTATTTTTTAATACTGAAAATAAAGGAGACTGGAATATCTTTCTTTATTTTAGGATTTTAATAGAACTTGCAGTTTCTTCATATCTGTTCGTATCTATGTCACATTCAATGTATTCCATCACAATTTGCTCATCCTGGGCTAAAAGTAAGAGATATCTAAGATGGTCCGAAACCTAAAAATGATAAGCCAAGCGAAGATGAATAAAGGTTTCTCATATATCGATATGGATCTCTTAACGAGTGTCGGGCATTTTCTTGGCCAGTTTTGGTTGGAACTCTGCGAATAAATAAACTTGTTAGTGATATTTCACTTCACGGATTACTACAACAGCAATTCGTAGAGGAAAACTGGTGGATAATGTATTATGGTCTGCAGTGGCCGTTTTTGTGGTATTTCCATTACATACGTTACTACTAACAAAACTTACTACTAATGTTTATGCTATTACTTTATTTCAAGATGATTTTTCAAACGGTGCAGTGAAACTCAGTCACACATTAGCACATTTAAACAATGCACCATTCCTTAACATTCATGTCACATCCGTTGCCATAGAAATCTGTGGTCAACAATTTAACACCGCCTTTGAAGGACCCCTGATTTCTCCTCGCTTATTAGCGACACTGGTCGAACAAAACTTGGGTGGTCGTTTTGAGAAGTATACGTTAGTGAAGATGTTTTAGTTGTTCTTTTGCTGCTTTCTTCTTCAGTGCTCATTATGGCTAATTTTAATTACACGAGTCTCTTAATAATTTCTCGTTTTGAGTAAAAGACGCTTACAAACTTTGTTAGAAAATAGCTTGTGGTCTTTCTTCGTGGGGAACTGTCATACTCTTTTTTTTCTATTGGCAAATAGCTCTATTGGCAAAATATGGCTAGTTTGTTGTAGGTACCTGTTTTACAAAGTGAAGATTTGGTTATTAAGAGGCTTCGGGATCAGTTCACTGAACAATTAATTCAAAATTGTTTTTGCATGAATAACAATGTACACGTGACAAATAGTCAACTTTTCCCCAAAAAATTAAAGCGTTAAAGCTTTCTGCCACTGTTTCAAGGATTGTGATTAGAGGGGCTACCAGGAAAATCTATATCCGAAATTTCGAAGTAGAACAAAATAGTAAAAACGAAACACGTAAATCCCATGAGGTTTAGTTCGATTTAAAGCCTTACATTGAGACTAATAAAGAAACTTAATAATGAAAACTAAGGAAAAGGGTTCCATTCTAAACATTTGTAATGTCTCAATGCTTTCTAAGTTTCGATTCAAAACTCCGTTTCATGATTAAACTGATCTGTGTATTCATTTTTCATTGTTTCTAATTCAATTACGAGTATATCTCCTTCAAACAGCTAATTCATATAAGTCATAAAATAATGAAATCATGAAAGTTTTCCAGTGATTTTTACACATTAATATAAGTTACTGTTTACTTACTCATAAACATTCTATGTCTTGTCCTCGATAAACTTAACAATGGCTGACAGCACGTCGGCACCGTAAAATTTTGTAATTTGCTAATAGGTCATTGCTTACAATAAAATATGTTTACCATTACCATAACCTTTGGTAATGGAAAACATATTTTGGTTTACTTATGATAAATAAGCATTAACGACACTGTTTAGGGCGTTGTCCATAAACGGTATCTATTTAATAACTTTCTCTGGAAATTTTATTATTAGGGACGTCGTAATAATGAGTTGTATATAGGTGATTAAAACCGCCTTATTTTGCGAGGGCTCTATTTTTATTTGGGCCTATTCTTCTCTCCCATTGGTCAAATCGAATTCAATTTTAATTCAATTCAATTCATTTTATAGCATTTCCATAATAAGTTATTAAAAGATCTTAAATATAAGATTTTGTACATTATGGACCCTTTCGGGCACAGCAAATTAGAAGGGAGGAGATTATGCCATTTACAATTTAAGTTATATTAATAAGTACTTTTATTACTAAAAAACCCAGCACTGCTTTATAATTAAATAGAAGAAAGGTACATAATTATTATTTGGATATTTTTAAATGCTATGTTTAAAGTAAAATGACGATGACGATAAAATTTGATTATAATAATGTTACTTTTTAACTTTAAATATTTATCTTTAATAATTATATTATTAATCTATTAAAATTATCATAATATTAAATTTAAAAGAGCGACAGACAAAGCGGTCACTGACCGTTTATACCAAATCTGTGGTCTGGGTTTTGATTCGAATTCTAGTGTTTTTGTGATAAATACTAATATTTTTTACGAGATAAGATTTTAAATCACTAGATAGCGCTAGTAAGAGTTGCTAATTTTTTTATTTAATAAATAAGCTGAATGGCCTAGGTCACGCATTTCAACGTCAGTAATCCAGCAGGTCAGATTCCAAAGGAAAATTATTCGCTATTCTGCTTTTATCTGCAAAATACTTATACCTATACTAATACCGTGACGACCGGCTGACCAAGTGGTCTGTGCCCCTTGCTATACAGGCTACTCAATCAAGAGGTTCCGGGTTCGAATCCCGGTAGGAGCAAATGTTTGTATGATGAGTACGAGCATTTGCCTACGAGTCATAGATGTTTATATTTTCAATATTTATATACATATTATTATCATTATTCCGTTATCTAGTATCCATAACACAAGCTCTTAATGATGCTTACTTTGGGCTAGATAATAGGTGTGAGTGTATGAAAAAGAAAATTAAAACATTTCTATAAAACAATGCAGCCAATGTTATATTATTTCATAGAAATGTCATGAATTTATCAAATGAATAAGATGTATATTGAAAGTTGCAAATCATTTTTATAAACTAATATAGTTTTTATTTATGGTCGTATTGTGGTCACCACCCTGTATAACATCTACGACCGTTAGGAGCAGAGCATCAATAAAAAATGTTGCACAAACGGGAAATAAATATTTTTTTTTCTGACAAGAGCGCAGCGCATTAGCTTGCGCTAATAGCTTTTAAAGTAAAACTAATCAAATGCATCGAGGTTGTCTGGCCACAGTTATTAATAAATCGAAAACTAATTAAGTAATTTACAAAAAAATACCATTTAGACTTGTGCTACTCTAAAACTTGGTCACGAGTAATGCTAAAAACTTAGATAAATTACCCAGCTTACAGTTTTTTTATTTAAATATAATTCAGAATAAAATATCTGACACACACAAAAAATGTTTTAATATTTTAGATTTTGAAATTTATAGTTTAGATCTAGATTCTTCTAACCGTATGTGTAATTGGAAGTCAGTAAAACAGGTTGAATGTTAAATTTATTGTAAATCTAATAAATTCAAAATGCACTTTAGACATTCCAAATTAAATGACTGTTGATAAGTTGCGCTGAACTTAAATAAATTAGTTTTAGAATTGGATATTTTTGCATTAAATAAATTGTCAATAGATGCAAAAAGGATAATAACCATTTCTTTTGCATTAAGTTTATTATTAATCAAACTATGTAGGTATCTAATTCACTAACTTTGAGAAATAGTAACGTAAAAAAAATTGGAGACACGAATTAGTAAGTTCATTAAAACCAAATTCTTAATTTTATTGTAACATTTTTATAAATAATATAGGTTGGGGAAAAAGTTTCTTCGCATTTTTTAAGAAAATTCAAAACATTTTTAATATAGTTATTTACATTTAACTAATATGTATTTGAAAAGATACTTTTCGATCATTTGTAATAAGTAATATTAAAATAAAATTAAGAATATTTGAAAGCACACCCCAACTTAACCGAAATTTATTTATTTGTAAAAAATACTCGCTTAGGATGTTGGAATAGAATATTCCGACATTTTAGGGTAGACATTAGCTTAAAACGCAAGTACAGACAGACTAGAAGAATTTCACAGGGTTATCCCAAGTCCTTGGGTAGCTGAAATGATTAGAACAGTCGCCCGGATTGTGAAAGGTCGCGGGTTCGATTCGCGCCCCAGGACATGAAATTTTTCTTAGATATTTCTGTAAGTCAAGTTAAATAACGCTTTGACAAATGGATAGATTGCTTTCTAGTATAGTGATTTGTACTACTAAACATATCATACATATAACACACCAAAACAAACACACTACCATCAAACTTAACAACACAACAAACAAACTTAGTCATGTCATGTCTGTTTAAAATGTGTCATTTTTCATCTTTTTGGAAGCTTGATAAAGGTGTTTTACATCAAATACATTATATTGCCAATCTTCAAATTGTAAGCTATGAGAAGCAGCTACTATACAGGGTGTTTAGTGCATGGTATAACAAGCGGGCGCCTACCCATGTTAACATAGTCATATAAATACTATGGCGTTATCAAAAATTCAAAATAATAAAATAAAATTCAAATTTCTTCATACAAAAAGTTCGGTCAGTAGAACAAAATGTATGCGAAATTACAAAATTAATTTTACAATTTTGATTTTTTGATAACGCCATAGTATATGACTATGTTAACATGGGTAGGTGCCCGCTTGTTTTTCCATGTACCAAACAGCTTGTAGAGTATTAAAAACCATTTTTCAAAAATCATAAATATTTTTACTGATGTAGGCATTCACTTAGGTCTCATTCTCCCTTTAAGGTAGTGGTGACAACAATTGAACTTAATAAAGCATAGTCATATTTTCAGCGCACAACGTGCTATGATATAAAATCATGTAAGTGTTTCACATCACACCCGATCGAGTAGATATTATTACTAATATGTACGAGTCGGTTAAGTCGGGCTCCGCTTTTAATATTTTAAATTTAATTTTAACATTATCCTTACTTCCTTACTAATATTATAAACGCGAAAGTAACTCTGTCTGTCTGTGTGTTACGCAATCACACCTAAACTACTGAACCGATTCAAATGAAATTAGGTACAGAAAGAGTCTAGCTAGAGTCTGAAAAAGAACACAGACTACTTTTTAATGTGAATAAAGGGCTGTAACGGGTATAAATAGGCGATGAAAGTTTGTATGGTAATTAAGCTTGAAACTTATTTTTAAGCCTTTGATTAGATATAAATAAATACGACATTCAAAGTTTGGAATAATTTTACCCTAAAAGAGGTAAAAATAGGGGATGAAAGTTTTGTGTGATTAGGTCGGCAAAAAAGCTTACGGCCCAGAATATTAAAGTATAGAAGAAATACAGAGAATTACGGAGTCATAAAATACTGTAAATAGCTTATTTTAATGTATGTCTATTTTTTATATAATAATTAGCCTAAAAAATTAATATGCTGCCCAAAGTCACTTTGCCACGCGGACGAAGTCGCGGGCACAGCTAGTAATAGATATATATTTAATACAAAATTATTTTTTTAATAATATGTCTGTCTTGAAAAAATAATAGTTTCATTGTTTTAAAAACTGTTTAACAATGTCTTTGTCGCATTTACATGTTAGATTTTTGTGCATTTATAACGCCTACTTGATTGAAAGAAATACAAATCAAGAAAGAAAGCGATGAAAAAAATAGATGAAAAAATTGTATGCTCCAGGCGGGAATCGAACCCGTGTCTCCTGGGGTCCGGCCAGACGCGATAACCACTACGCCTCTTTCTACTTTTTTAACGTTTTAATAGCAACGAAATTTAATTATCTCATCACTCATTGAAGTTTTACAACCTCTAGTGATCCGAAATAATACTCTGGCTGGACCCCAGGAGACGCGGGTTCGATTCCCGCCTGGAGCATACAAGTTTTTCATCGTTTTCTTTTGTCGTTAAATTGAAAAGACATGGAGAAATTGAATGCTTGCATTACTTTCTGCTCAGCTCTTAGTAATTATGTTTTGTAACGCGGAAGACGTAACATTACAAATGTGAAATCAATATTGCGTGGCACTAGACTAATTGGAACGTGTGATCTTATACCTACGAAAGAATTGCTTGTAACAATAGTAGAGAAAATGAAGGAAATGAAGTACGAAGAGAAAACAATATTAAGCAAAAAGAGGGGAAATTGAAATGAAAACAAGATGGTTTCGCGCGTTTGAGTAGATTAAAATAAAACCTGTATAAAATCGCTTGGACAAAGCACAACCTAAACCACCATAAAGAAAATCCAAAGATAATACCGTGCAGACTCCTCGAGCGAATCAGTCGATTTTATGAATAGAATCATCATCATCATCACCAGCCTATATACGTCCCACTGCTGGGCACAGGCCTTCCTACATGGGAGAAACACATGAGGAGTTTGGGCCATAACACCACCACGCTGGCCTAATGCGGGTTGGTGGGTTAAATCGGTTGCAGTAACAACCTGGACCAACGGCTTAACGTGCCTTCCGAAGCAAGGAGGAGCTCGAGATAACAAACTTTGATTGACACATCCCAGGATCGATCATGGCGAAAGTTGCTTTGTTTTTCGTATCGAAACCAGAGCGCTCAAACCAATACGCCACCGAGCTCCTCCTATGAATAGAATAGTTTTCTGTAATTGTAATTGTCCTTCGATTAGTGTCAACGGAGATAAAAAACAAGCAATTACATTATATGTATTTTAACAATTATTTTTAAGTTATTGAGCTATTCTCAATTAACATAAATGACTCCTAAAATTTGGTACGAGAACTTGAAACAAATTCTATAAACTTAAAAAAAACGACTTCAAACTCTAAGAATAGTATAATCAAATTTAAAATTGCAACAAAAACACCTTTTTGTATGAAGCGGCTGGTTTTTTGCGATTTCAAAATCTATTTTTTCAAACCGTGTTTAAAATGACCAGCCCCCTTATTCACAACTGTCGGAAAAGATTCGGATTTCGGAATCTCTATACCCGTCACTTTTTATCACGGTGGGTCAAAGCGGGACGGCATGTGACTTTACGAATCGAATCCGTGATCCGACAGTTTCTGAATAAAGGGGCACCACTACCATCTGACTTCGTTTTTGAGAGCATCCCCGTTACAGGGTTGTAAAACTTTTACGTAATAGACATAGTAAATTTTTTATCTGTGTAAGTAACAGACTAATTATGGAAACTGTTTTTGTTGTTGAAAACCATCGTATTATAACTAGGTCATAATATTGCAAGACTAAGCATTTAACTTAAAAAAATAAATGTCATGAAAGTGGCAAACCACTTGCAGGTGCCTAATACCTTGAAATTGACACTAGAAAGAACACAGAACATTTATGTGGTATAGACACTCGCTTTCAGCACAAAGTAATTTTTCCACGCGCGGTTGGAGTACTCTATAAAAACCAAGAGCAAGCACGCTGTTCCCAAAGAAATGCTTCCAAACGTAATAAGATGAAACTTCTATTTCTATAGATTAAAAGGTAAAAGCTCCTAATAATTACGTTGGAAGATCAATTCAAATTAAGGCGCTATTTTTATCTTCGTTTCATCCTCCTAAGCATGATGTTCGAAAAAGTTTAAAAACGTATAAATAGGCCATAAAAGGTTTTAGATGAGTAAATGCTATTTTTATGTACTAAAACTTACACAAACCAGAATAAAACAAGAAAATAAAAATATCGCCGTTGTAGGAGCTTTCATCGTAAAATATATTTATTTTAATGTATAGTATTTACTCAATGCTGCTCTTTGTTGAAGAAGTTTAAAAAAAATGATGAATTCTGGTCATCTTGTTCATCTGTTAACTTTAATACAAATTTAATTTCAGAATCGCCACTGGAAGAAGTTACAGATGCTCTATACGACAAAGGAGTGAAGTTTCTGGTAACGCACGATATGAAGCTGACACTGCCAGAGTTCTTCTTTCAGGGAGCCACACTGAGGATATCTCCGAGAGCCCTCACTAAAACTGGTGCCTTGGTTCATGTGGATCTGGAGCCGAAGGTGAACAGTGTGGGACAGGGGAGGCTGTTCTTCAATAAAATAAGTAAGGAAATATTAGCAAGACCTGTCAGCTACGAAAGTTCAATTTTAGAATCTATTTAAAAAGTAAATTATTTTTACGCTTACCACTTAATTGTGCAATTGGATTATCTAACACAGATTATCCCTTTAAAATTCAAAAAGAATCATAGCAGTCAATTAGCTGATAACATGATTGGGTTTTGCACTTTGACACCGCTTGAATAACGTATAGGTAATATTTCATGAAATTATTAGAATTTTTATCTTTTATAGAAAAATACATCAAGAAGAAACTCCTTACTGCGGCTATAGCAATCATCCTAGTTGTGAAACTTATCGCTTTGAAGATAATCTTCGTCTTACCTTTAATAATGGGAGTAACGACAGCTAAGAAGATGTTCCTGAAATTCCTTCTATTCCTCTTCCCGGCTCTGAGTCACATATTTAAGTTGTGCTCATGGTACCACCAGAATTATCACACGACGAAATACCATCACCACCACCATCTGATTACACATCATCATCATAAGGTAAATGAACCAGCAATAACATTTTATCTATTCTAACATTTACTTTAAAGTTATGAAGTTTTTTATTATAAATATCTAATTATTGCAACGTAATCTAATTAGTTATTAATATTTAAAAATCTGCATTGCATTTCCAGCCACCTCATCATCCGTATGGTCATCCATCGTCATCAGTAGTAGTTCGACCACACGCTGAAGGACCACCATCATCATTCGAGCACTACCCCCAGGATTGGGAACTTTCAGGTCCAGGATTGGGCAATGAGTAGGTTTTATTTCTTTTCCAAAACTAATATAAAACAGAAACAGCTATTCCCGTTCCAAAAAGATATTATTAAAGCAAGAAAAAACATTTTTCTATACAAAGTTTCAACAAATGACTCAACACCACCGGATGTGAATCAATACTTTCCATATCTATTGTATGATCACGAAGTCTATAAAATTCCCAGATAACATCACATAATTATACCTATTCTTCAAATCCAAATTTTACAATTAGCGAACTAAGTAAGTTACACTTTTCTCCTTGAAAATATATCAGAGAAACATCGAACAATTAGTATAGACTAAAAGAGAGAGACAGTATCCCTGATTGTAAATAATATTTTTAGCATTCCAAACAAGGACTTGAACAATTTAAGAAATATATTCACATAGTTTTTAGATTGCAAAGGTATTAATGTCTGATATTATCATGTTACAGATATGTTGCATCAGGTATATCTGGTATACACCGAAACGCCATAGCCACCTTCAAGCCGGACATCAATGATGCTAACGATATCAACGCTTGGGGATTAGGTTTGCCACCCGGTACACTTTTTGAAAATACTAAACGTCATGTCTATAAAGCCTAAAAGTTCTCTGAACAATCTTTAAATTCTGTACGGATCTTTGATCAAAACAAGTGAAAAACTGAGCCTTTCTATTTTGATTTGATTTTAAATGAAGTTTTTTATATTTTTTAAGAAAATGGATTTTGGAGGTATATTCACAATGTTATTCTTTCCAGGTCACTCGATGAACGTTGGTGAATATGCTGGCACAAATAATGTGCCGCAAGTAGTTCAACCCAATACAGGACAACGAATAAACTTAGCTGGTTCAGCGAGGTAATTTATTTAAAATTACGATTCAGTTTCCTCATTTAGGTTTATGGACATAAGATCTAGAAAAGATCAATAGAATTGGGATGTTGCTTAAGTTTGAATCTGGCGCTATTCTTTACAAATTCGGAAAATATGCGCTATTGTTACCCATAAAAACAATTCAGACTTAACAGATATGGAATATTTTTAAAGTTGTACTGTTTATCCAAAATTTATCAAAAATGTTAATGATATTAGTTTGCTGACATCAATTAAAACAACTATTGTTATGAAAACTATGAATAAAAACATACCTATTTCAAAGTTATTATTAATTATTATTTTTTTTTTTTTTTTTTTTTGTCAATATGCCCGTACATTTCTTAGTAACTTAAGAACATGTGACGTCACCTGTTCTGTAGATTTTCTATGGAACGTTTTTGGAACACTTCAAACATACCACTATATCTGTGAAACTATTGATCGTAGACATACTATTTCTTTGCAATAGTTCTTTGTGAATTATATAGTTCTTATTTATGAAATAAAAAAAAGTTATCAACTACCCTATTGTAAAGGATAAAGCTGTAATATAATTCAATTTGCTTAGATAAATCTTTTACTATGTTTAACTGACACTGAGATGTAGCCCGTAGCATTGGTTTTCTACTAGATACTTATAAGCTAACGGAAGCTGATACTGATTCTCGTAGCCTCAGGATAATCCACAACAGTAATAGTGTGCTGCCTTGCAGTAGCCTAGAGCACTTAGACGGGGTTCCTAATAGGATTATTGTAGCTGGATATCGCGATAAATCATAATATGAAAACTTACTTAAACAGTAGAAAATCTTGGCAAATGATAAGCTAAGACATTAGGGCTTACAATAAACGATAAAATTGTATTAAATAAGTGACTAAACTATATGTATAACTATTTACTATTTATTATATGTCATTTTTTATTACTTTCAGGCCAGTGGGACCACTAAATCCTTATAGGAATAAAAAAACACAAAGTAAGGATCCGCTACAAGCAGAAAAAGAAGCATTGGTAAGTGTATCTTCCAAAAATTACGTTGGACAAAATAGTGATGAAACAATGAATTTATATTAAGGGAAAATATATACTGAATAGTCAATTTATTTTAATTAAAAGATTGCTGGAAATTTAAAGTCGTGCTATTTATTTTCAGATTCGAGCCGCAGCGATAGCAGCTAGAGCACCACCGTCGCCAGTTCGAGACGAGATATTAAGGGTATCAGCAGCGAAACTGACAGAAACAAACCGAGTCAAGACAGAAACGGATCTCGTGAAGCAACAACAGCAAATATTGGCTGCACACGATCCGGTAAGCATATATAAAGTTATCAAACTTACAATCCAGGATTTCATCGAGCAAGACGTAATACCTTAGCTTTGTAAGCACAGTTGAAATAAAAGTTTTCGCCCTTCAGTAAATTTGGAGATTTAAGGGCATTGAATAATATCTACTAAATAAAAACCCATTGCGTCTCGAAATTGTGGCTTGACAGGTTAATTAATAATGCTTCCATTATCAAAGATGAATTTAAATACTTCTATTACCATCCACTGTCCATATATTTAATGGGATGAGCACAATAGATCATACAATAGCAATATCACAATTGTAAATTTCATTGGACGTTAGGTACCAAATGGCAATAACCCTTTCTATAAATATTGGATTCTCGTAATATGTTCCTTTGTTTTATTTCAGGAAACAATAGCTGCTGATAAATTCTACGGCGTTCTGTTAGACAAGGTGGATAAGATCCTGGCGTCCATAGGAGCTTCAGATCCTGGATGTAAAGACAGAGCTGTATGCGCTCTGTATAGAGATCCTTTTAAGCACGCACCATACAGCAATCTAGTCTCCAATGAGCTAAGCAAGTGAGTTCAAATTAACGTGATATTTCAAATTGATAAATTTATCTAAATTATAAAAGGAAACAAATTCTCAACCATCTCAGCTCATCTCATCTCAGCCTGTTGTGATTATTATTTAATAAATTGCTTTAAAATTCATTATTTCAACACCTTACGATAGACAGACATCTGGACTTGTGAACAATTTCATTGTCTACTAAAGCAGAGGTCACTGGTTCAAATCCCGGCATGGCACATGTTTGTATGATGAGTACGAACATTTCTTCATAGGACATGAATATTGTTTATCATTTGAGCTGTGGAAATAAAGATGCTCTCAATTTCGTAAGCACCCTATGACTGAATCATATCATTTACATTCAAACTAATAGAAAATGAGAAAGAGAGACTAAATTAGCTATATGATACACGTATTGGGTATATGTATCTTGTTGTTATTTCATCTTCAATTTTCCTACCTACTTCTATTAAAAGTGAAGTTAAGGATTTCACGTTCTGATGCACATGAAGTGACAATGTAACAAATGACTTACATAATATAGGTTGCAATTACTACAATAACGGTTCTGTGGCTGCACTTGGCGTGTGCCATTATACTGAGAAGTATAATTTTCTTTACGCTGCTTAAGCATCTACGCTTAACGTCTTTATGGCCAAAGATAAACTAAAACTAATACTTCTATTTTGGGACACTTGATCTTGACACCTGTTTCTTCATTCCACGCTTCTAAAATAGAGTATGTACCCAGTTTAAGAAATAAAGAATAAAATTCTTTATAACAACAGCATTATTCCTATTCCAGAGACTCCAGTGAACTGATATCACCAGCTGACAGTCAAATGGCACTGCGATACTACAATTACGTACAAGCAGCAAGAGATGGACAAGAGCATAAAGACTGCATACTGCTTTATCCAAATTGTCATATAGATTACAATAAGTAGAATCTTTTGGTTGATATAGCACTGTTTAGCCTTAATACGAGAGAAGGCGGTTACGGCATTTTGATGGATTTATTTTACAGTTTTACCGTGCGGTTTATTAAGTTTCATTAAGTCTATTATTTTAGTCAATACTGCGATAACCAGATCCTTTGATTGACAAAATTTGACATAAAAACTCGACATAACGCGGTTTCTATGATATCAACTTTGGTAAATATTATAACATGACAACATGATCCAGGCTTGCACTAGCAAGTAAAGTGTGCAAGTATGGATCTGTCAGTATTATGCAAAATTTTCGTTATTTATGACTTCTGATTCTGTTTTTTTATTTTAATAATTAATACAGTATAAATGTTTGTAAGATATTTAGAAAATAAATGATGCTTAGAAAAAAATCAGACAAGAAAAAAGTTATGTCCTGGAGAGAGATTTTTTTCTAGAGCAGATAATTTTTCAAAACTATTACCTACGTTTTTTGTATGGCTAAAACTGTTATATTTTCTTAATTTTATTAACAGTGTACGATGTTTGAAAGCTCAGAGAAGTAACTAGAAATCATGTTATGGAGAAAGAAGTTCTAGTCCAAAACTGTTATGTTGTGTTAGAAGTCGATTGATAAATCAATGCTAGCACAGCTTTTTCTATTTCTTATGTATTTAGATACTAAATGACGCCTTACGTATAACTCTATTCATAATCTACAACATAAAATATGAGTCATGGGATCAGACTCATATAAACTCAACACTAAAGGCCCATTTACACGGTGAAAGTTTCTTGCCTTTAGCATACAATAAATGACTTATATAGTATAATGTGTTGTTTGAACTATGCAAGACATTTCTTGCTTAAATTTAATTGAATGCTAGAGGCAAGAAACTTGCATCGCGTAAATGGGCGTTTAGTTTGTATTTCAACGCCTTCTCTAGTGTCACGGCAGCTTTGTAGGGTTCTCGGGTTTAACAATATGGGTTAATGGGGTGGGTAGGGCCAAAGTATTTTTTAGATAGGACTGTCAAAATATCACGGTCTGGTGCACTGAGGGAAAACACGTCATCTATTTTTTACAATTTTATATAAAATTTTACAAGAAAAAAAAACATTCAATATTGCACAATACTTGATGCAAATACAACATGCAAAATAATTTCATACAAAGGGGTACCTAAAAAGTCTGCTATAGAAGAATTTAGTAGGTATGATAATATTTATTATTCGATCAATGGACTATCCCAAGTTGTATATTAGACAATAATTTCATATTAAAATGTCCAACCAATATAAATGCATAAATTACAATAAAAAACCTAATACAAGATAGTGTCGCCCCATGCCATCATCAGTACCTGTCCGGGTTGTTTGGTCTGAATGTCAAAATTTACTGATCTACATAAAGTATGTACTTCAAAAAGAACTTTTCCCAAAATGACTGATTTTCCAAATGTCTTTGTTTTTGAATGTCGGAAATAAAACTGTCAAATAAGTGTACAGTCGCTAACACTTTATCTGAAAATTTTTACCTGTCAAACCCAAAAATCAGACAAACTTACTATAGGTTTTAATAGGTAATATGCAAGAAAAATACATTTATAAAAAAAAGCTAAAGTTTTGCTGCTAACAGTGCAAACAGAATTTAGCCAAAAAATACTCGATATATTTAGTAATTAAAATATAATAAAACTAGAAAAATTTCACGGCCTGAGGCAGGAATCGAACCCGCGACCTTTCGCTATCCGGGCGACTGCTCTGACCACTGAGCCACCCAGGACTTGGGATATCCCTGTGAAATTCTTCTAGTCTATATGTATTTGCGTTTATGAGCTAACGTCCACCCTACAATGTCGAAATATTCTATTTCAACATCCGAAACGAGTATTTTTACAAATACCGACGATTCGGTTAAGTTGGGGCAGTGCTTTCAAATATTCTTAATTTTTGATAAATAGAAATTGTTGAAATAGAATATTTCGACATTGTAGGGTGGACGTTAGCTCATAAACGCAAATACAGATAGACTAGAAGAATTTCACAGGGATATCCCAAGTCCTGGGTGGCTCAGTGGTCAGAGCAGTCGCCCGGATAGCGAAAGGTCGCGGGTTCGATTCCTGCCTCAGGCCGTGAAATTTTTCTAGTTTTATTATATTTTAATTACTAAATATATCGAGTATTTTTTGGCTAAATTCTGTTTGCACTGTTTTTTAAGTGCTAGAAAGTCGGGTACTTATTAATTTATTTCTAAAATGTTTTCGCATCCAGCGTAAGGGAATTGATCCAGACGGAGTATCCTGGGCAGATATAAAGCAACTACCGGTGTATAATCGGTAGCGGTTTTGTGGTCAGCTAATCTCCAGCGATAAAGGGCCTTCCTTTTCAGGGCCCTCATGTGGGTCTCCCAACACCGTCAGCTTTTCGGGCTCATTGTGTCCTTCGGGTTTGTTCCGATGTTTGTGGGCCTTTCAGATCCACGACTAGTTGAGGCGCTAGTCGCTTTTGGTTAAGGGAGGAAGTTTACCCACTGGTCCTCTGGCCCCAAAAGGCCCCTTATCAGGGCAAGTGGGCATTGCGTTCGGTGGTTGCCAGTCTCCATGATCGGCGGTCGATCTCAATGACATACTCAAATTTATTTGATCTTGAATGTACCATTTCTATCAGACAAAAAGAACTTCCGACATTCAAAAACAAAGACATTTGGAAAATCAGACATTTTGGGAAAAGTTTCTTTTGAAGTACATACTTTATGTAGATCAGTACATTTTGACATTCAGACCAAACAACCCGGACAGATCAGTACAGCCTTAGAATAAAAAATTATAACAATTTTGATTCAACAATTTTTAGGTCGGTTTTATTGAAGAATTTTTGACAGTCCTTTTAATAAACTGCATAATTGTTAATTATTACAATAATTTTTATAACTAACGGTCTTACTGATAAACATTGTTTTGAGCTTATTAGTGACACATGGTTACACAGTGTATTCAAAATTTCATATAAAATTGACGAAACAATTTTATACAATGACAATTGGTAAGACCTTAATTTATTTATGTAAAGTAAAAACTTCGCGATGAAAAATATTACTCTTAGGTCAGCTTGAAAACTTGTGCCTTATGTTATCGTTATAAGTGTCATATTACAATTGGCTAAATTAATTTATTTCTATAAAAAGTCGCATTTAAACACCTATTTATAGATTAACCTTAAAGAAAATTAGTAAAAATGCCTTTTGAAGGCACTGCATTTATATAATTACACTATTTTTAATTGTTTTACAGCTATGTCCAAAACCTAGCGATAGCAATTAATGTTTATTTATTTTAGCCTGTAAGAATTATTTATTGTACACTAGACCGCACATTAAATGTAACGCGTTACTTTAAAATTGACTGACATTGCAAAGAAGTAGGAAAGGTGCTCTTCTTAACGTCAGTGTTACACTTTATCTGTTGGTCACAGTACCATAGGCTAAAAGGGCTGACTTTGATTGTATTCCTTTTAATGGGTGATCGGTATTTAATTGTATTATTTAAATTTTATACCTAGAATAATCTTAAAAGAATGGAATTGAACATTAAATATATCCAATAAAGAAAAAATAATATGTTAAAATACAAAATTTAACTTTTGATACGAATGAAAAATTTTTTTAACAAATAATACCCGTACAATCCCATTATCGTGGATCACTCGAATGTAGTCACATTTTTTTTGTATTAAATGTTTATTTATGTTATTTATTAATAGTTTTAATAATTCAGTCATTAGGACAATAGATTTTATTATATTATAATTATCTAAAGAAATGCTCAAAATTTATATTAAGTTATTGATAAAAGCATGTTGTAGTTTTTTGTTCATCTTCCTATTAAATTATTTTTATAATTTTTTGGTATTTTATTTAAGTACGAGCAAGTACTTACTTGCGAAAAAGAAACTCGAGGCATACAATAGCTTGAAAACCATACGCAGATCGACTATTTACTCAATATACGGAATATATCTACTAGAGAAAAAGTAACCATCGACTGAAAGACAGAAAAGACGATATCGCTGGCGGTCACCCATTTGGCTAAGGCCTCAGGATAATAATATAAAATTCAAAAATAAATTAATAATTCCATATTGTAACGAAAATTTAAAATTTTGTACCTTTGTTTTTTAATGTCGTTATAAGTAACTTTGGTGTAAATGCACCTTTATGATCCTTCAAGTTTATAAATATGTCTAGAGGAAGACTTGCCTTATCGCTAAAAACAGCCTGCCACATCTGGCAATGAAGTTTACCGATCAGTGTCCCTAGTGTAAGTTTTCATCGAATTGAAACGAAAACGTTCGCCTCTGTTGTGGATTATGTGAAACCACTTTTTAAATATATGTAGATTTGAGAGGTGAACACGACGATGATCGTTTTCGTTTCGTTTCGATTGAAACTTACAATAAAAAAGGAGGTACAGCATACTAACCTAATTATTTTAACCAAGCCTTAAATATAATTAATGATCAAAATCAACAATTTGTAGATAATGATATTATCGGTGGGCGCGCAATACCGCGTATGTGCTTTTTGTTTATTTTACAGGATGGAAGAAAAAAGATAATATCTTAGATATTTCTACACATTTCTTTGACTGAGTTTCTTTGGGATTTCTCTGGGTGTGGCTTAATGAGAATCTAATATAAGCGAATCAGAGTTATGAGCCCGCTGGCTCGATATTTCAATTTTGCGACTTTTGTAAATACGCGGTATTGCAAACTGCTCTTATGTGGTCTTGCACGCCCACCGACGATATGATATTCTGCTAATCCTTAGGCTATTATTGGAGACTTAAAATTTTTCTTCACTCAAATTATTAGGTATGACGGAACCAAAATGTCCTAAACATACAATGCAGGCAATTAAGGCAGTTACAGTGCGTGTTAAATTCTTGAGATGATTCTGAAAACTTGATTTCACACAAACATCTAGTTTTAAAAACAATTCGGTGACGGAACAAACAATCCCATTGAAAATGTGTTGTCACATGCAGTATTTTCCCAATGTTTTGGGTAATTTCTGGAAGTTTGGTGAACATTAAATTATTTTTGTCTTCACCCTAAACTAAAGGATTATTAAAGTTAGTATCGCTACATTTACATATTTCGTCTCGCATTATTTAAATCTAAGGGTCAGCTTACACAGAGCCACAACACGACGCGGCGTACACTTTTCAAGACAGCAATACAATCTAGAACTTTTTTACTAGACACAAAGCTATACTTACATTTTGAGCGTGAATCGGAACTAGATATGTATAATTATGTCGCAGGCGTCTGGTTAAATTAGTTGCTTAACTGGACGCCTAGCCCGTTGGTTGAACGACGGCATCCAATGAAATGGCTGAAGGACAACCAGCCAAGTCTTTGAGCGCAAAGTTTTACCAGATGGCTGAACGTCATATCAACCGTCTGCTGAAATTAGCCATTCAATAGGACTCCTGGGCAATTTAGCCAAACTACTTCCATAAATTACATAAGTTATAACCATAATTTGGCGAGATGTAATAACAGTTTATTTGATTTAACAAAACAGTGCATCTCTATGCAACTTTATTTTTGGCTAGGCGGTACCCTAAGTTACGTGGTCACTTTTTTAAGCTACAGGTAGTCGAAAGTTTAGTTGGCATTTTTTCAGTGCAGGTCGTTTGAATCAAGAGCTTTTGTGTGACTGTTTGAGTGATTGGTAGGTTTTTATGACCACTTATAGCCGAAACGGTATTGGTTATAAGTGGATAAAAAAAATAACCTTGAACCTACCAATCACACCAAAACTCTTCAGTACATACAAGACTATCCGCCTAGCTAGGCATCTAATTGAGCTGACTTTCAATACGTCATTTTGTTAAATGTCGAGTGAGTCTAGTTCAATCAACCATCGGCCTAGGCATTTAAAAAATTTTGGACGGTTGATGTAATGCAAATTGCATGCATTTTTTCCAATGAGCTTAATAAATTGTCTATGGTCACATAATATGCCAATTATCAACAGGTACTTTATATTTTTTTTTAATATTTTTTTCTTTACGAATAATTTTTAAATAAAGTCCTAAATAAATTACCTAGTGTTTGGGTAAACTCACTGTTTTATGGCAACACTTTTTGATGTTGACAAGATAAAAAGACGGATTCTGGACCTCTCTGCCTCTCTGTCTCTAAGCATGAATAGTGCACTTGAAGATATAGTGCTTTGGTAAGTAAATAATTTATAAGCTAGTTTTTTCTTTTCTTCTATTTAATAAACTAATCACGAACATGCTCCAATTACTATTATTATTAATAATAATTTAATTTATTCATCCTATGATTGTTATTTCTTGTACCTCCTCTGGCTGCCATGTCTTCACCATCATCATCATCACCAACCTATATACGTCCCACTGCTGGGAACAGGCCTTCCTACATGGGAGAAACACATGAGGAGTTTGGGCCATAACACCACCACGCTGGCCCAATGCGGGTTGGTGGGTTAAAGAGGATGCAGTAACAACCGGGACAATCGGCTTCACATGCCTTCCGAAGCACGGAGGAGCTCGAGATAACAAATTTTGCTTGACCCATCCAGGGATCGACCATGGCGAAAGTTGCTTTGTAATCGTAACCAAAGCGGTCAAACCGCAACGCCACCGAGCATCTCATACTATATCTTCATAACGCTGCCATATCTTCATAACGCTGAATACACCTGTTATTAGCATATAATATATAGCTATAACCACTATAACCGTAGTCAGAAACAGCCTGTAGTCTTCTGGATTTTAGATAAGCTTAAGCCATGAGACCCATTTTGGTTGCTGAATAATGATGATAATACTTACTTATTCCATTTATTTTAGCTCCTCACCACTGTTTGAGGGGGAGAGATTTATTAACAAATATTTTTACAATATCAATAAGATAGATTCTGAAAAACAAAATAGGCCCCTTTTTGACGCGATAACCAACATCCATGCGGGTGGACTGTCGGTCGCTCCTCTGCTTATACCAACCTGCTGATAATGATGCTTTATTTAAGCGAAATAACGGTGAGCTCGGTGACGTAGGGTTTGAGTGCTCTGCTTTCGATTACGAAAACAAAGCATCTTTCGCCATGGTCGATCCCGGGATGGGTCAATCAAAATATGTAATCTCGGGCTCCTTCGTGCTTCAGAAGCCGTTAAGCCGTTTCAGCAACTGCTTATAACCACCAACCCGCATTAGACCAGCGTGGTGGTGTTATAGTGGCCCAAGCTCTTCATGTGTTTCTCCAGTGTAGGAAGGCTGTGGGACGCATATAGGCTGATGACAATGATGATTGATTGTACTGCTCATTTCTTAAAGGCTATTACTATTCTCCGTTGCTAATGCTTTCCGTCCAAAATGGTCCTACTACGATGTTTACTGGTACCTCCCTGACATTGAGAAGAAAGAACACGACCCCCTAAAACACACGTCAGAATTGCCCCCCACAATCAATGGCACAGATACGAAGATCCCCAGTCCATATTATACCTCAGACTTTAGGATAGAAGAGTCTCCGTATCTGAGATACTACCATTACAGTGTTTTTGAAGAAGAGAGACCGTACAGGATATCTCCGAGCTCCAAGCAACTCAGCAGATGGTGGGGAAGGGTGAGTTGCACTATGAACCGATTAAAGATTAGACAAATAAAAATTCAATGATACCAGAAAAAAAAAAATCATTTTTTGTATTAACGAGAATTTGAGAAGGCATGTAGGGATGATTTAGATGCTTCCTTCACAGACGCGTCTACAACTCATATTTTGCCAGGTGTCTCTTTTTCAGTCATGTCGACAGAACGAGGTGTGATCTCATTGAGTTATTGAGTATAAAAAAGATAGCACCCATTACCACTAGCAAAGATGATAGTTCCGTTCCAGTGTGGCTTTTGCGCTACACTTTACTCAGTCGCTTGCTATCGCTGATAGAACGAAATCGTTGCTATCGCTTTAAGCTGGAACATGACTTTTATATGCTATGCCTTCTCTGTAAGTTTTGAATCCCCGACGAAAAAAGAGTGGTGTTATAAGTTTGACGTGTCGGTCTGCGTATCTGTGTGTCTGTTTGTACCGTAGCTCCTGAACGGACGAACCGATTTTGATTCTGTTTTTTTTGCTTGAAAGCTTGTCGTAATCGCGATGGTTCTTAGCTAAAATTTACGAAGGTCAGTTAAGGCGTTTGATGACTATCAGCTCATTTCCTACTTGACAAAAGGGTTTTACTAAATTTCATTGATCGGCTTGATTTGAAATTTGATTGAGTGTTACTTCGGTGGTATTTCCAAGACATTCTAACCTTGAGCTGATCCTGGATCATCAAATAGCCTGCGGGATGCTCAATTCTTCAGAAAGTTACAGCAGATATAGCGTGTTTAGGCTCATAAGAATAGTCTCAATGAGATGGTGTTAGACAGATGATTAATGAGGTCGGGGCTACTTTGAAACTTCAAATTTATAATTATTGTATCAGTGTGTGCTCTAGTCACTTCAGATTAAGAATACCTAGATTACCTAGGTACTTCAGAGGCACATTTTGACTTATTTTATATTAGTCACCCAATTTTAATAACAAACCTCCTATTTTTAGGATAACCCTTACATGTTGGCTTGCACGTGCACAACAGTATTTAAAAAGTTCAAGCTTCTAGCCACATGTGCAGTTCTGACGTCACGACATGTTCTAACAACTGCCACGTCCACTGAACTGATATTACGGAAACGCAGACACTTTAAGTACGTATTGATTACAGAATATCACAACTAAATAACATTACCTCAGTGGTGTGCTTCACTTAGAAAGCACACTAAGGTAATGTTATTCAGCTCACTGAGAAAGCTTTATGTTGGGAGCAGGAAGTCTGGTCTCTTATGCTCTCAACATAAGGCTTGCTTTTGAGTTTTACAGGTTAGGCAGCGCGTGAGTAGTGCCCAAGGTGCTACGAGCGTCTGTAGGCTAGGTAACCACTTACCTTTGGCAGAATCGTAAGTTTGTTTGCTACCCGAATCGTATTAAAGAAAAAACAAATTTATAGTATGGAGAAATGCATTTTGATATTCAAAGAGCCACTAACAAGTCTTCTTATTGTGTAACGCTAATAACTATTAATAAGCCTATTTAAAACTGACATTAAATAGATAGAAATTGCATCGAATTACACTAGATGCCAAAAAAATTCAATCATATTAAATAACATGGATTAAAGTTAGACCTAATTTTAAACTGAGGTTGTCTCACTTTTGATAGTTTTAGTAATCTTATTTAGCAGCAATTAAAACTTCATCATATCATTATCATATCAGCCTATGATCTCCACCGCTGAACAAAGGCCTCCCCCATCGATCTCCAAATAAAACGGTTTTGCGCAGCCTGCATCCAACGGCTCCCCGCGACCCTGACCAGGTCGTCTGTCCATCTAGTGGGAGGCCATCCTACTTTGCGCTTTCCGGTACGCGGTTGCCACTCCAGAACCTTAACGCCCCATCGGCCGTCCGTTCTGCGTGCTATGTGCCCTGCCCACTGCCACTTCAATTTGCTAATCCTAAGAGCTATGTCAGTGACTTTGGTTCTCTTACGGATGTCCTCATTTAGGATTCTATCACGCAGAGAAATTAAAACTTAAATTTATCTTATACTTATATGACAATCAGTGGCGTAGCTTGCTTTAGATGGACCCTGTATCAAAAATTTTTGGGGGCCCTATGATAATTACATAAAGAGCCGGGATTCACGTGGTCCAACTGAAGACTCATGGTTTTTTTGAGAAAAAAATTAAAAGATAAGTTTTTGTAGTAGGTATGTCGTTTTTGTTATGTGATTTTTCAAAATGAAAACCTCCTTAATAAGAATATGAAAATATCATCCAAATAAAAAAAAAGTTTATATTTTCCCTCACAAATTATTAGTCCGAATTAAACACTGTATTAATAATCTAGCGGACTTATTCAATATTCACATTCACAAAAAAATAGGCCTGTAGAATAACAGAAATTTTAAAAAGTATACAACATTTCGGGTACCTATTATCGACAAAAAAAACTATTTTCTTGAAAACTAAATTTTTGCAAAACATACATGGACCCCCATGTATGTTTTTCTTTGGGTAGCCAATGGGCCCCTCTGTCGACGGTTTTCTTTTGGATCACATTTTTTTTCCGGGAAAGATTGGCCTAATATTTTACAATTTTTCTCTTACACGTTCGGGGCCCCTGTAACCCGGGGCCCCTGTAACCCGGGGCCCCGTATCATTGATACGGCGGTAGCTACGCCCCTGATGACAATTCAAAGCAATTCGCATGGATAATTTTTTGTAGATGACTCGCTCTACGACATGCAATATTAAAAGCATCTCTCTATGTCATACCATGCCCGAGTTTATTTATTATTTGACAGGAAAATATACAAATAACAGTTGCACTACAACTAACTTTTAAGGATAATGATCAAAATTTTTAAGTTTGAATAACTATGTAACGTTTCCTAATTCACTTTCCAGACATTTGCAAAACGTGTTAGGCATCTGGTACGATCATACTTGGGGTGGATCGAACAACAGCTCTATGTACGGAACTCCAGCAAGAATTCATTATCATCCAAGGGTTAGTATTGATTTGATGGTGTGAAGGGAACGGAAGGTAGACATAAAACTGAATTACACGACACGACACACCATACCATACTAATACAATGACAGGCGTCTTCCCAGATACATATAATGCTGCAATAAAAGCAAGGTGTCACGGTAATGTTATACTTAATAATATTACCTACCTACCGTGGCATGGTCTTTCTCTTATGTACAACTATTAGGAGACAAAATGTATTTTTTTTCTATAGGTCAAAGAGAGAGACAAGCTTTTGTCAACCCCAAAATCAGGGAGTTTGTCATGCTGCGGGGGCTGACGTGTAAAGAGAAGAACAATTCTTAATGGGTTTGTTGCTCGTTCCACTCACTGCATGACCACTGGTAGAGGCATTGTTTAGAGACATTTGTTCTGTTAAATGAACCCTATCGATGAGTACCTATGATAAAAATACAGAATGTTTATTTTCTACATTTTTTGGGTTCGATTCCTAGCACTGAAAAATGATTTTAATTTAAAAACTTTTAATAAATCTTTGAACACCGTTATTTTTTAAAAAGTAACGTAAACAGTCGGCTTTAGGTAAATTAACGCCTATTACGGAGGTATATTTATTTTTGTGTTACAAGTTTTGTGTTACACGAAATTAGAAATAGGTATTAAGGTATTTTCATTTAGGTATTTTAAATAAATATACCCCCATAATAGGCGTTGGCTTTGACTACCTACCTTCAGAATAGGACTGTTTGCGTTATTTATTTGCATAAAAAGTATTCAAATAAGTATTTGTTTTATATAAATATTTATTATTTAAAATATCTGTTGTTTTTTCTGTCTTTTTTTTCTTGAAAAACATTAAATGTGGAAAAAAATTGTTAACCAGCAATAAATAATTACATACTACATAATTATTAGGAAAGGTAGGAGAAGGAAATTTAAATTTGTATTTTCTCAAAAATCGTTCGGACCGCTCAAAATATAGCACAAGGTGACGGTAGTTAACTTAAAACTTATCAAAGATAATTGATATCCTCAGTCTTCCCGTGACCACGATCGCTGTAAAATAATCAAAACTACGGGTGTATAATAATAATGTAACATCAATTAAACGCGAGTTAAATCCGGTAAATTGGCTTTTTTTAATTAAAATATAAAACTATACTATTTATTTCCTTTGCAGTATGTTCGTCCTCATGATGTCAACAGGTCTCATCCCATTCCTGCGGTATACGACCTGTCACTCTGGACCATGACACATAGATTATATGGTGGGAATGTGTTTGGAGCGGGGGCCGCGGCCAAGTGCACCCGAGGTTCTTCATACTGGTAACTATATTAATTTTGACTATGATAAAAGTTATGCTATGGTGTTTCTCTGCGTGATCGAAACAGAAATGATGAGATCCGTAGGAGAACTAAGGTCGCTGACATAGCCCAAAGAATTGCGAGTCTCTAGTGGCAGTGGGCAGGTCACATTGCAAGGAGGACTGACGGCCGTTGGGGTGCAAAGGTCCGCGAGTGGCGGCCGCGGACCGGGAGACGCAGCGTTGGTAGCCCCCTCACAAGGTGGACCGATGAACTGGCAAGGGTAGCGGGAAGCCGTTGGATGAGGGCAGCGCAGGACCGATCGGTTTGGTGATTCTTGGGGGCGGCCTATGCCCAGCAGTGGCCGTCTCTCGGCTGATATGATGATGATAAAAGTACAGTGGCCTATTGGTTTGAGCGCTTTGATTTCGATACGAAAAACAAGGAAACTTTCGCCATGGGTGATCCTGGGATGGGTCAATCAAATTTTGTTATCTCGAGCTCCTTCGTGCTTCGAAAGGCACGTTAAGCCGTTGGTCGCAGTTGTTCCTGCAACCGCTTTTACCCACATGGCCCAAACTCCTCATTCGTTTCTCCCATGTAGGCAGGCCTGTGCCCAGCAGTGGAACGTATGTAGGCTGGTGATGATGATAAGCTCCTATAATGTTACAGCATTTGTAGTTTTGTTTTCGTCATTTATACTCAATAAACATGAGATTTACGTTTGAAATACGTTGTGTGAACAGGTTCTAGGAGATTTTGAATGAAAAAATTCCATTTAGATATATGTACTTAAGCTTTCACAAACGAGAATAGAACGCGAAAATATAAATACCACCGTAATCGAAGCAGATTTCAACTTACGCCGTAATAGGAGCTACTTAGTTACGTTTTTTTTTCAAATCAACCTGCAACTCAAGCCCAAAATTGAGTGGAATGTATGAAATTCGAATCTACGCCTGCATTGAGAGGACCAGCTACGTCTGATCGACTAACGCTTGTGGGCAGGGTACATAGCACGCAGAACAAACGGCCGGTAGCGTTAAAGTTTTAGCATGGCGACCACGTACGGGAAAGCGCAAAGTAGTAAGGTCTCCCACTAGATGGAAAGACGACCTGGTCAGGGTTGCGGGAAGCCTTTGGATGCCGCAGAACCGTTCCGTTTAGAAAACTATAGGAAATATATAGCAGTGGACATTATAGGCTAACATGATGATGATGATGTGATGATGATGATATGTTACGTTCTTGATTGCTTTTCTCGCCAATATGTCTACAGGTGGGAATATGGATCATCGTTGCCTAAGCCCAATGAGTTAGCCATACTTGTCGGTTTCCAGTTTATTAAAGCATTCAAACGTAACCCGATGCCGTGGTTTAAATATGCAGTCAGAACTCGCAAGCACGTGCAACCATGTCCAAAGGTAATATTTTATTTATACAAAGCACGGCTAATGACTCAACACTACCTGATGTGAAGCTAATAGAAAAGAAAGAATAGACGTTTATTTGATCACAATTTTAGTAAAAGTCCTTATGCGAAAACATCTAGTGCAAATTAGACGCTGCTCTAGCCGCCTCCACCTTGCCGGCCCAAAAGATGTTTTTTTACGCATGGAACTGTTATAGAAAGGAGGGAACACATGTGTTGGCAAAATTCCATGTTCAGGAAGTATGACAAAGAAACGACGTACTAAAATTCTTTGTGCGTGATGTTTAGGTGAAGACGGTGGATTGATGACTCCGAAGACGCCGGTCTTCGGAGTCATGCGTGTGCCGACGCATGCTCCTGATTAGGTAAGGTGAAAATGGAATAAGGTCAAAAAGCTCTTCAGAGCACTCTCCGTGATATAGCCGATAAAAGATGCCAAGCGGTGCAATGTCTCTACGCAATTGCAGAAGTTCAAGGTTGTTCGTGACTTCTACGTTGTCAATGATACGGAAAGCATGACGCTGCAATCTGTCCAGTGCATCGAGGAGATACTTGATAGAGCAGGTTATACCTAAAATTAAACATTATAATACACCCACATAATTTGCAAATCCAATAATCGCAAAGACTACTTTTTGCTGAATTACAGCTGTTGTGTACCGGCTAGAACTAAATTATAGTTTAGTGCCACCTTTAATTTCATTATAATCCAAGAAGAACAAAATGGAAACCTGGTGACTTCATTTGAACTTCGCTCACAGTTACTATTTGACCTTATCACAACATATTACTACCTCTCTTACTCAAGCGCACGCGTGTCAGGTTTCAGAGATGTCAATTTATTATGTCGGCCTCAACATCACGCACGAAGTCGTTTCTTTGTCGTACTTCCAAAAACCTGGGATCCTTTACCAGCACTTGACGTTCTCTGCCTCCTATAACATAGGTTTCTTTAAAAGAAGTATGCAAAGACATCTTATTGGCCGGCAAGGTGGAGGCGGTTATGTTGCACTAGCAGTCTTTTCATTGTATACTCTTTGTATGCTTCTCCACTGGAGGTGTTGGTTGAGTAATTTGCCGTCCTTTGGATAAAAAACAGCAACTCAAAATCATTAACAGGATTTTCAAAATTGTCTTTGAATCTAGAAAGCTTCTGAGATACTTTTTAATCTTTCAAATATTTATTTTATAGTCCAAAATCATATCAGACATAGACATATCAGACTTTTATTTTCCAGACTGAATGGGGTTGGTATCATTGCGTGAAAGGGAACTGGGCAAAGCTTGGCTTAGATAGCGGAGGATGCATGCATCGTGCTCTGGAAGGAAACGGTTGGAGATATGACGGCCTCATAGGCATGAACGCAGTCTCAATGAGACTGAGATCATTCGATATGGTTCACTATTTCACTGTGCTAGACACTCATCAAGTTATCGACTTCCTGTACAATTCCTACATGGGTCTACTGAAATGGGAGTTTCTGGACTTTCGTTTTGAGGATACCAAATATGCTTCATTGCAGGCCAAAGATCCTGAAAAACTGTATTGGAATTGGGAGTATGCTGACAGGGAGTATTATGCGAATTTCGATTTACCCAATTATAAATAAATTGATGAGTGTAAGATCCCAGTAAAGTTGCCGAATGAAAGTGACTCAGCATAAAATTTTTAGGAGTTCATTTGTACGTAATTACATCTTGCGTTACTGTTACCAGAAACAACTAAAAATGTACAGTGTGTTTCAACACTTGTAGCTTCTAGCACAGACTGTGACAAAATCTCTCTTAATCTATATCTTCTAAACAAATATCACAATGGGGAGTTCCCCAGGAAGTTTGCAATATTAGGAGAGCAGATTAGTTTAAATGTGCCTTAATCGATATTTTTAAAAAAAATCCTTTGGAGCGTAAAATTCTGAATCCGAAATCTTACTGTATAATTTTGTAGCTTTTTACTATTACAATTTTATGTGCTATGCATGAGTTTTATTTACTAAAGCAATAATGTCCCAGGGCGGGTGAGAACAGAACCCATGACGTTTCATAATCCAGGTGACTTCTCTTACCACAGAGTTACCGAGAACTTCGGACAACCTTGTGCATTTCTTGTACTCTAGACATTTTTCAGGTAACAGTAGGCAGGTTCCATTACAGGAGGACTGGAACAGGTGACAAACATACACAGCCAAGAGATCAACGCAGAGATGAGAGAATACGCTTAAGCGCACAGCTGTGGTCATAAGTCATAATCAATGGCGGCTCGTCGTCTTGTCAGTCGTCAAACTCGACGTTGAATATTTCTGTTAGTGAATCGCATTGCTGCGATTCAACTTTAAACTGAGTCGCTGTCAAAAGCAGTGCCAAAACTGAGTCGCGTAGACAGCGTCGTAGTACGAATTAATCGATTCTACTCAGTTTAGGTCCTAAACTGGATCGCGATAAAAGATGGTGGTAAGGCCCCTGAGCTCATTCAGATAGCGTAGATAGATAACATATTAGGTCGTCAGACCACCTAACCAAGGGACGCCCTGAGTAAGTATGTAAACTTGATCTCCGTCCGATCAAAAATAATATTATGCACGGTGGTGACAACAATACGACAGTATCTAAATTTTAATTAAAACATGAGCTATATTAGTTGATAGAAATGTTTTACAACTTGTAAATATATCTTATTCAAAAAAAATCATATTCGTTTGATAATTTCATGATATTTCTACTGAATTACTTCATAGAAATGTTATAAAATTATTAAATGAATAAGATGTATTTGAAAGTGTTTTAATTTACTGCCGTATTGTCGTCACCATCCTGTATAAATTTTAGTATAGAAAACCGTACTCCATCACTCAGTTCGATCTCGCACTTTAAACTTTAATGGTTATTTAGAATTAGAATTAAATTCGGAATATTGTCTACGTAATTTGTTTGTCATGGGTTCTCGATATCCCCGGTTGACTTCTACCCGCAGTTTCAGAGGTCTACTCGTGATCATGCGCATGCAGCTGCGTCGGAATATCGGGAACTCGTTACAAACAAAGCACATGGTTAATGTCCCTAATGTAATTCTTACTTTAAATCTTTAATTCCATACCAACCTGCCGGCCCTATGGCCGTATTAGGAGTCGTGCGATTCAGGAGTATTTGACTAATAAAACAGGTCAAAAATATCTGATGCGTTTTTTTATATGAATTAGATTTAAACATTATATTTAAATACAAATAAGTGTGCATTAACAATAAATCTCATTTAAACTCTTCATTTTCAACTTATTCGTCTAAATTTTCTTCATCATCGTCATCTTTGTGTTCATCTTCTTCATCGTCTATATATTCACCGCAATGTTCTTCACGAGGTACAGGCGGAGTGCTTGCAATCATCAGACTGACTGCCTCTTGCGAAAATAGCTGAGTTTTTTTGTGTGGCCTGGGTCCATTACTACTCAGATATGGGTCGGAGCTTAGTAATAGTCTATATAATATATTTTATTTTATACAACTAGATGACAAACAAGCTGACGGCCCACCTGGTGGTAAGCGGTTACCGCCGCCTATAGACACCTGCAATAACAAGAAAAAGCACTTGATATTGCAGGTGCGTTGTCATCCTGAGTCCTAAGATGAAATGCCGTCCATGCCCAGTAATTACACTGGCTACCTTTCTCTTCAATCCGAAACACAGCGAACTGTTTCACGGCTGAAATAAGAAAGGCGGTGGTACCTACCCAGACGACCCTACATATGGGTCTACTACCTAGTAAAATATGTCTCTATTACAATCCACCCGTGAAAATTTTCGTGCAAAATTCAATCTATATTGACGGAAGTACTTGTTGCGCGCCTCAGCTGCCTCCTCTGATAACTGGCCAATAGGAAGGATTGCATAAGATATGACTTCAGCTGCATGCATCAACACTTTGAATTGTTGGTGACATAGGGTGCCAACCATACAGATTTGTGTACATTTTCGCAGTTTCGTGTGCATAGGCTTCAAACTTATTAACATCAACACTGTTGCCACTTGAAATCACTTCTAAGATGACTTTAAATCTTTTTATTAAATGTACACTGACGCCAGTGATTCGAGATGAACATTCTGGGTCGGCAAAAAATCTTCTTGACGAATTTCCGTCATTTGTATTCCCAAATCCTGCTTTGGGGACATCTACTAAGAGTCCCATTTCATCTTTAAATTCTTTTTGAACTTTTTCTTTTGTTTCTTTTACAAATTTTATTTCTTCAGCAGAACGCGCTTGTCTATTTTTAATGGTATTTTGTAGGCCAAATGTAGTAACGACTCGAAAAAGCGTATACTTCAGCGTTTCTACATCAACGTCTCTTTTATTAATTTATTAAAATCTTTTGATGTCTGTCCACAAATATAACACCTCATCGTGGATGCAGTATCAGTTGCAGCATTACAAACTTTGCCGTCAATCACAGTAAGCATGAGATTATGCTTTATTATGCTTGGTCCGCCAACTGCTGTCTCCTGAACGTGAGCGGCTTGGTTTTCGATGTGTAGGATTTCTTCTTTCGTTACACTTTTGATTCATTAATGAAGCGTATGCGTATAGGTCTACAGAATTTAACTGAGGATGGGACTGGGTTCTGTCATATAATTTTCTTCTGTTATCCATCAATAATAACAACCAGTCTTAAAGGAACAAGTGAACTTTGAAATATGTTTGCATCACTATCAGTGCTGTTTTCGAATTTTTGTTTATACTGTGCTTGCTGTGACCCGTCACATCCCCATTTAGATATTACAACCATGTTATTCTTTTCTTCTTCTGAGCACGTTTTTAGAACCTCTGTTCAATATTTACCTATACAGGCGCAATGCAGTATGGTCGAAGGCAATGCTTAAAGTCGAATCTCAGAGCATGTCTCAGTCACGAGTATGGATTCTTTGTCGGGGTAACACTCCATTTTGGCCTTTTGAATGAGAGAATAGCAGGGGTAGATGCTCTTATTAAACTTATCTATTATTTCCCACTGTCTTCTAGTGAAGTCGCCTTCAACGATGATGGCCAGTGCTTCTTCAGGTGTATGTTTCTTTACAATTGGTTGCTTTTTGGAAGAAGTAATAACTTTGCGAATTTTTGAAGCTCTGGTTGGTGTAGAAGTAATTTACTTTATTATTTTTGAAGCGTCCGTATTTCCTGAAATACGCTGACTCACGCTAGCTGCATACGTCAACTCCTCCACAGGTACTTGCTTCCGTAGCTCTTTAGTTTTTCGTCGTTTACTGCGGTCACACAGCTCTTCGAATATTTTTGTTGGTCGTCCTGGTTTTTGTGGTTTTTCAGTCCAGCAAGGCAGAGAAAATGAAAAGTGTGAGCCACTTTTCATTAATTTTTATGAAACGTTCGGCTTTGTAACGAGCTTCTCTCTATTTCTTCTTGAAATCGCTCTTAAAACACCTCAAAGAACGGACAAAATAACTCTTTTCATTACTTGGACAATTATTAATTTTCAAAAGTCTCTCTTCGAATAATGAAAACTTTTCATTCATTTTCTTTCCTTTGAATTCATTCAGGATGTCATACAATGCTTTTCTGGTAAATTGCTTGATAGTTCTTGAAGAATCTATAGAAAAAAATTAAGAAAACTAAATTAAAAATAATTCATACCTTACACTCATTAACTTTGAAGTAGTAGAAAACTAAATAGCGGATGTGGGCGGATGATTTAACTGTGGTATGTAGTTGCTAAAAGACCGGTTATTATGTTCATGTATGAATTACAGCACGACAAGACAAGACACATAAACAAAAACACTGTTGTTTTATTAATTTAAGTAAAAAAAATACTCAAATTATGCCTATCATCATATCATTTTTTAAAATACAATGTTAACAGTAAATCAACTAATAAACATTTTAAAACACAGTACATACCTTCATCTGCCATATAAAAGTTGTTTTTAGTTAACTATACAACACGAAAACACAACACCAAAACAAAGTTATATTGCGCCGAGAGCGTCGAGGACAAGGATGTGCGATTCTGCGAACGACTGAGTTCCGACTGACCTGTCCATAGATTAGAGATACTAAACAGGTTTGGAGCGCAGGGGGATTTAATAGCTGCTAATAGATGGAGCGGTCGTCAGGCTATATGAATAATAGTTGCAATAAGAATTTTGACTATTTTGCTGATCCCGACTTTTGTCCGGTTTTATTACACAAATACTCGTATGTGGCGGCGCTAACACACAACACAATATAACGTCTAATATTGTTTCTGTTATGTGGATACTTCACAGAATAAAACAATTGCCTTCATAATTGATTGCCACCTTAGTGGTATAAAAAATAAAATAAAAAATGCAACACACGTGATTCTTGTGTAGAATTAGTGTTGTATAGGTAAGTTTGTAAAATATTTGGTAAACATTCACCACTACATCTTTTATCGCTTTGTAACTCGTGACGTCACCAAACAGTATGTTTCGCCGTTTAAGTTACTGCACTGTTTGGTTGATACCGATTGTACTTACTCTGGTGAGTTTCGTTTTTATTTGATTTTTCGTGCCAAGTGTAACCCCCGAGGGTCTTGACAATTAAAATATTTGTTTTGGTAAGCGGTTACCTACCGCTGCCTATAGACACCTGCAATAACAAGGAATACATCACTAAGTAATGCAAGTGCGTTGTCATCCTGAGGCCTAAGATGAAATGCCTTCCATGCCCAGTAATTACACTGGCTACCTTTCCCTTCAATTTGAAACACAGCGAACTGTTTCACGGCTGAAATAAGAAAAGCGGTGGTACCTACCCAGGCGACCCTACATACGGGCCTACCACCTAGTGGGGGCGGGCCATTTGTATCTGGAACCTTTAGTTTAACAGGTTAAAATGTATAACTGCCATTATAATGGTTCATAAAATCTTTAATAAAGACATGATCAATGATTAATTATTTATGACTTTAAAAACTTTTCATTAGACGTAATTTGATTGATTTTGAGGGTAATAGCCACCAACAATTAACACGTAGCTACCTAATACATTAACATACCTACATTGTTACACCTAATTATTTTTTTCAGATAACTGACTCTATATGCAGAAAAGAACACAGGCATAGACACAAAAGATCAATCAAAGACAACTTTGATGTACTGCTGAGTTTATACAAAATTAACCCATTGAAACAGTCAAAGGTATTCAGAGAATTTTCTAATCGAATTCTTGTGCCAAACACGGCAAAAGAACTTGGTGCTATGCATTTTGATACAAACGAAAGTACAAGAGAAAGGCAGGTGCGTACCAAGGTGAATCTTAAACAGATAGAGGAAGCGATCCATGTTACACAACTAAAGCATAAGCAATTAGGTCGTCCTTCCTTTACGCTCAACGATAAAGTCCCAGAAAGATTTTCAGAGGAACTAACAAGCAAACACTTAACCAAGTATAATTTATTGAATAAAGCTAAAAAAGAAAATGACATGTTTGAAAGCCTATTTGGGCATATAAGCAGCAATGAAATTTTAGATCAAGAGCCCATTATAAATAACTCTGACAAGCATCCATATGATGCCGATATTTTTTCGAATCTTCATACAAATTCAGCGAAAAATTTTGATATTAAGCTTTCAGTATTAGATAATAGGGACGAGTTTGATTCAATCAAGTACCCAGATACAGATGTTGTCATCATGAAATAGGAAGGAAAATAAAGAACAATGATTTTTATGAAGTCTTAATTTACAGCTTTATTTACAGTGTAGTAATAAATAAATAAATAAGTTAATCCGAGGTCCGTCATTCTTTTAAAGCTTTTAAGTTTACTATATTTGAGCGTTGTAGGCTAGTTCGTGGGCGTCTTCGTAGGAGCGAGCTTGGTAGGGACCGTGGGCATCCCAGGCAGGTGCGTGATGGTCTACATGGTGCTCGACGTGGTGTTGAGGGTAGTGGATGACCTCGTAGTTCACAACCTTGGGCTTAGTGAATTTAAAAATGACCATGGCACCTGTTGAAAATTTACAAAATTTTTAGTAAATACCAATTCCTGACAATGTTTATGATGATCGTACCAAAGAGGGACGTTAGAATAAGTTTAATGCTTCAGTATTAACAATCAAAGGAGAATGTTCTTAAATATGGTTGCCTTTTCATAAAGTAATTAAATTATACGTTTGTTATTATATTAATATTACTACCATAAATCTTACCAGACAAAACGAGGGAGATAAGACCAAGAGTAAGGGCCTTCCAAGTCTTCAGCGCAATCAGGGCAAGAGCTAATGGAACCAAAACTGAGGCCTTAAACTTCAAACCGAGGAGGAAAGGCAGCAATACCTTCTTGATGAAGCCATGCTCTGTAAAAAGAGAAAATTATTAAATCCCATAAATCAATTTGTATTTAAAATGGAGACGAATTATAATTTAAATTAAACTAACTGCTCTTGATCCTCAAAGGCTTAGGCAGCTTGATTTTCTTTTTCCTGCCCTCGAATTCCTCTACTTCTTCTTCACCATCCAAGGGCATGTTCAGTTCCGAGGGTAAGTCATCCAGAAGCGACCTTGGCACATATTCTGAAGCAGCACTGTTTGAGATTTCCGCGGGAACTTTCACTTTAACTGAGTGCGTTTGGAAGAAACGATCCACTTGGTCCACGATTTCCAGAGCTGGTTCTTTGGCCGTCCTCGGATCATATGAAGCTTCATCTTCAAGAGTCGCCGTCTTGACGATGGAAAGGTTATCAGTTATCTTGATCTCATCATCGTTTGATACTAAAGAAATCCACTGTAGGGCTCTGGGCTTCACACATTCCACCGAATATTGGCTCAAGCATTCGTTATAAATGTTTTTGACTAATCTCGAGGCGGAATACTCGGCACTGGCAAACGCAGCTAATGATAATAACACTATTAATTTCCCCATGTTGCACTTTATTTTCACCATTTGTTTTTCGACGGCAGAGGCGACTGACTGCCGTACGATAAAAGATCACAATGTATACCAGGGAAGTTCAGGGCTTGGTTTATATACGAGCATTAATACGTGAGGTGGTATCAGAATGCGGCGTGTCGCTATCTTCGGCGATATACGTGCGATCGTAGGTCCGTGGTACATTTTAATTGAAGGCATCGGTTTATTGGAAAACTATCACTTTGTAGCTCAAACGACAACATAATCGTCCCTTTGTGTGTAATTATGTGATTGCAGAACGACTATTGTAAAATAGATGTATTCAAAATCACGTAAAAGGATGCAGTTTCTTTGATAACTTTTTACTTCGAAACGGAAAAAATATTAAGGTACAAACACGCAGAGTTAAAGTTGTATTTTCTTTAAAGTGATTTTTGTCTGATTTCGCTAATCAATGACTGACATACTTTTGTCGGGATATTATTTTATCTAAATAGGTAAGTAAGTACTATAAAGTAAAGAAATAAACTGTAGATAGAAAAGTTCGTTGGAATAAATTTTAATTTACAATTATGAGAAAATTATAGGTCCTTAATACGTCCACTGCTGCACAAAAGGTATCTCTATTTAATTGTAATACATATTGATGTACGACATGGGCGGTAAGCATTTACCTTATTCAAAAACGCTTGTAACTTACCTTATTCAATAAATGCTGTAACTACACATGCGTTGCCTGCCCCTGTAAGGTCAAGATCAAGTGTTAAGCTGACAGCAAAGGTAACAAGTTCCCCTGCTCCCAATAACGCTTCTTCAGTGAGCTGTTGCATGCAACTACTACTCTCTCACTCTATTTGGTTGCGATCTTCAGTATGGTAGAGGTGCTAATGGTGCTACTTGCTTTCACAGTTTTGCACACAATTCCAAAATACCACTATGCCGTATTTTACTGTATATTTCCACATAGATCAATTAAACTTGTTTTTTTAAGCTAGTGCATGTTGTATTGACTTACATTTTCGCATTATTGTCATACATTAGAAATAAAACCAATTTACCGGATTTAACTCGCGTTTAATTAGATGTTACATTACGAGATTAGAGATTAGTTGTTAGTTTAAGATTAGTTGTGTGCGAGTTAAATCCTGTAAATTAATGAATACATACAAACATAATGAATACAAAGACTTAAGCTAGACAGTTATCCTATTTTAGTGTACACAACAAGTTTAATTATGCTTACGGGACGTAGAAAAAGGAAAAAAGTTGTTAAATAGTAACTAGTTGATTATTAATATATAGCTTCACAACGCAGAGACAGCATTTGTGTGCGGGATCGAGGATGCTTCTACCCGGAAGATTTCCGATACTATTATAGTCCGTTTATATACCTACTGAGAATTTATTATTAAATGTAAATTGGTTTTGTTTTAATGTATGTTGTAAAAGCTGACAAGCAGTATGTATACCTCTCAAGCCACTATCAGACAAAATTGGTTTTATTGTGTTTATGTCCCCTGGGAGTCTTACGCTGCTTGACGAGCGGTTAGATGAATGAAGTGAATCATATAAAATTGCTTTAAATTACGAGCTGGCCTTTGGCTCCACCTGTACACGAGCATGATGTACCGACGACAGCACATCAAGTGTAACGGCTGCAATACGAAAGCCGCCTATATTACGAACGCAGTAAGGGCGGTCTCTAGGTCAAACTGTTACGCTTCATGTGCTGTCGAATGTATAGTCGACCACAGAAGTAGCTGAACACTTTAGTACCATGTCACACCGATCTTGTGCACGTACTTTATAGTTGCTGCCGTACTATATTGACGCTAGAGTCCTTGTGACATGGTACTAAAGTGATAAGCTACTTCTGTGGTCGACCGTACCTACCAAGTGGTATCCACCAACTGCAGTAATGTCCAGAAACAATAATCATTGACTTATTGAAAGGTAAAATAAATCCTAAGATCAAGTGATTCAATGGCCCCGCTGTTTATTTCTGAGAGGTAATGGACCAAGCCTTAATTGGCGAGGACTTAATGATTATCATAACATTCGACATCAATTAGAAAGGTGCACTTCATGTGATGTCGATTGTACAAATCGCTCAACTCAGCTTATATCCCTCATTATTCGTCTGCGCCCGCCACTAGGGCTTTGTCAAAAGTCAAAATAGCAAATATAGACCTACCTTCATGAATAGAGTCATTGCTACATATTCTGAGTGAGACTGGTGAATATAAACTTATTATAATAGTTATATGTCTTACCAACAACATCTTACCCAAGTCTGCATCCATAACAATAATGTTGACAGGTTTGTTGTGTTCCAACAGTAAGAAATGTGGTTGAGAAATCCGGGTGTAGCTCGCTTTCATCTTCGATCTTACCATCAAGTAAGATGAAGGCTTAGAACTACCGTGTTAAAAATAAAAATTATTAAAAAAAATAAGATTAGTGATGTCAAGCATTAGATTCCAGACACAATTGATTTTTCAACTGTCATAGACCTCCAAAGGTATAACGCCGCTTGACAGATTAATTTGACCTAGATAATTGGTGGATGAATATTATTATTAATTAAAGACTTCATCAACCTAATAAATAGTAAAGGCTTAAGTAGGTAATAATCATTTTATAACCATTGTATTTTTCGTTTTTCTTATTCACTGTGTAACTACTAATAAGACTGTTTTATTGTTTTGAAGGTTTGATTAAAGGATTGTATTTGTATACCCCATGATTACCTATTAGTCCAGTCAAATTAGGGTTCCACCTTACCGTAACGAAATGAGCTGAAAATTAAAAAAAAATGTTGGTTTATACAAAGAATCAGCTCAGTTATTCCGCTCAATTCCGAGGTTGACCCCTTTTTTATAGCTAAAATGACTGTATGTATTGTATATTAACTTTCGTTCATAGAAGTACAATGTTTTGATTCCGTCGGTCAGCTGTTTCCATGGCAACTTTATCACAGCCGATTTTATATTTTAATTGCGTGAACACATGGTTGTGAATCCAATGATTCGTAAAATTAGGCTACTAACCGACACAATTCTCGATATCCTGTTGCTAGAATCGATTTCGTCTACGAACCCATTACAAATAGCCACATACCATAATAATAAATGAAAGTGATTAATGGATGCTTCCTAAAATGATTACTGCTAAGTCGGTTCCAATGTGAAATAAAATAAAGACTGAGACTCAAATAATTTGAGTCAGATAACTCTACATTTTTAGTCTATTGTCGAAGAGCTCGATAAGGAATATTTTATTCGTGCTGGGAGAAAGGGTCTTGTCCCTTACAACAACCAATACAACGGATCCTATTTTTCACAGGGTAGACAAGCCCTTTTTGATCACAATGCTTGTGGCTTGAAAAGTCAAAAAGTCAACTAAGTAGGTAGGTAGGTAATAGGTATTCTGACTTCCCAGCAGCATCTTGACGTTTCTTTATGGCCGGCATATAAAGTGTGCAATGGTCAACCTAGAAAGCCCAGGGAGACAAGGGATAAGGTGTGTGTCTGGAGAGACTCGAATGTCATTCCAAAGAATCTTCTCAGCGCGAACTGGTACAAATGCACCCAATGCTCTACATATAAGTAGTCCCATAAGTCCTTTCAAAAGTTTCTTTGGTGTACTTTCAAAATCTGCAATTCTTCACCAGCACAATTATGTTTCCTATTTCCTCCAACATACTTCAAAAGAGGCGTGAAGCCGGATTTACATTTTTCTGACGTCTTCTGACGTGACGCGTTAGAACGGCATCGGTTTCATATCATTACTATGGTTAGATTTACATTAATCTGTCGTGACGTGTCGTCAGATACGACAGATTTATCAAAAAAGTGCCCTTCAGCGCCCTTCAGCACCGGGCGCTTTTCTGGAGGAGCTGAAATGGCTGGAGTGAACCAGCCAACATACTCCTACGTAAAATAGGCGCCCATTTGAAGGAAGAAGTTGAACAACTATTCATCATACGCTATTATCATTCAGCACCTACAATACCAACTAAGCCGAAGTGGTTATATTGCTATCGTATTGTCGACACATAAGTCCAAAACGTAAGCAACTAAAAAAAACTAAATTGTACAGTTGACAGCACATCAAGCGTAACAATTTGACCTTGAGTAGAGGTGGCTTTCGTAGTGCAACTGTTTCACTTGATTTGCTGTTGTGTGTACATAAATGCAAACAATTAATGTTTTTTTAATTCGCCTCCTTATAGTTCACTACTTACAGTGACCGCTATCTACTAAGCGGACTATGGTCTGCCTCTTATTTACCAATTCTTGTTTAAAAATGTATTGACGTAATAAAAGGAAACAACATAACAGGGTAAACAAGGCAACTGCATTGTTACACATCGTGTAAAGGAAAGTGACCACTATTTGTATCGAGATCATTGCGTTCGCATTCCCTTACGTAATAGGGGCCACATTTCTTTATATTTGACATTCCGGTCATATGTTTAGTGAAAGATGTCGGTGCAAAACGGATGCGCACGAGCGTTTTGAGAATCTTAATTAGAAGAGCTTCAGGTTGAACTACTAAGTTATCAAGAAACTGTTTGAGGGCGCCACTATCGCTTTTATCTTAATAATAAGGTTCAAAATAGTTACGCTTATGACTTTTCCAAATTAAATTGCATTAGTTCTTTTATCCGTCACCCGCACAAACAAGTTTGTAATTGTAAAATGTAGTGGTGTTTGAATGGTTATTTATTGGCGTGTGACTCTTCTCACAGATTATTAATTACGTTAGCAGCTGTCACTTAAACGTGTACTAAGGGTTAAATTATGAGTATTACATGATAGTTTTCTAAAAGGATTCTCTAATCAACATTGTATTGTGTTTTGACAAACAAACATGTTTAAATGCCAAGGTTGTCATTCGTATTGATAGCATATTAAAAATCTTTAGTATTCAGTTCAGATTCTATTTATATTACTATAACGACATGACATGCAAATCATCATCAAATCAGCCTATCATTGTCCACCGCTGAACAAAGGCTTCCCCCATCGATTTCCAAATGGAACGGTTCTGCGCAGCCTGCATCCAACGGCTCCCCGCGACCCTGACCAGGTCGTCTGTCCATCTAGTGGGAGGCCGTCCTATTTTCCGCTTTCCAGTACGTGCAAATACAAACTTAAAAATATTGATGCAACTTCTTTTTGTATACAACAAAAGGCCTTCGTAACGATATATAGTCGATATATAGTTTACAAACTCTAACGGACCTTGAAGCACACCATTCATTAACTTATTTTACATAACCATATTGTCACGCAAAAGATGGTCAACACTGGTACCCACCTATTCATCCGAGAGACGCCCACAGCTAGGCATAGGCCTCCCCCAAGGATCTCCAAACCGATTGATCCGCTGCCCTCATCCATCGGCTTCCCGCGACCCTCAACAGATCATCAGTCCACATTACCTATCGGCCCCCGCCTACGTAATAAATAACTATAAGAGTCTGCGTTCATTGCTGTGTAATTTCTTCCCCACGAAATTTTCAAAATCGTAGCTTACAGAATCTTTATTGAAACTCAGCATCGATGTAGAGTATGTACCTACTGCGATCCTAAAGTTATGTCCGTAGCATTTATAATCTCAGGATTGGATTCTGAGACTCTATATTCATCGACATTATCTTCTTGAGGTCTAAGCTCGAAGATCCACAATCATACAGAAAGTATGATGATTCAATTTGCTTCGCTTAACAATCCCAAAGGTGAGAGAATCAAACTTAATAAGTATATAAGTAACTATGCAAGAATGAAACATGCCAACTAAATTCCGCATCATAATTTTTTAGTAGAAGTGTGACGTTTTTTATAGGCCTAAGGTGACATACTTAGTTGTGCCATTATTGCGCTATTGAAAATCAGCACTGCGACATTAAGTTGAGCATGGTTACTATTCTAGTACCAGATTTGTTAAATCTTATTTCATTGCTGTTTTGTTTTCATATTTTGTCATATCTTTGCACTAAAATAGGTATTATGTTTTTCATTTCATTGCAAAAAAATTTTATCATTGCTTGTAATCCGCTGAGTTATACCTAAATGGCGCCGGCGTGCTGTTTTCTAAAGCTCGGATCATGTTATAGGAATAGACCGTACGTTCTCCAGTTAGAGGTCAAGACTGCTATAACGTTCAAGCTAAACTCCACGTGAAGTTGCTGGCGTACCTAGTATTCTACTTCTTATGCACCAAGTACCAACCACGGTTCTCTTGTCTGCTGTACACGGAGAGAGTAAACAGTAGATACTTCTCTACCAGGTTGAAGTATCTACCTACTCTGACCGCTTGAGCTTGTAGGTACTCTACTTTACCAAAGCTGTCTACATTAGTATAGTAAGTAGTACCTATAGTTAGTACTCTACCGAGCTACTCTACAGTTGACTCTACCGTGTATACCAGACTGTAAGGATAGTGCTCATTTTGGGTGGATTCGTCGGAAGAATAAAGAGTTTCTTCTGCCGGAGTATCTAGGTTAAATCAAAATAGAAGCAGTATATCAATATCTAACACAATTTAACTACCTATGTAATATTAGGTATTATGATTTGCATTTAAGGTATAATCAGCATTATGCAAACACACTACTATGAATCCTTACGATTCTGACATTCAGACGACAAATCATCAAGCCGACATAGCTGAGAATGGATATCTATCTGTTCGCGGGAATTTAAGGCATCGCGGCCCAAAACCTTTGCAAAAAAGAGCCTACAATATCTTCGTTTTCACTAACCATTCCCTAGGCTTAGGTGACTCCCAACAACATTTGTCTCTTTCTATCTCCTTTAGGTAGACTGAGACAAAAATCGCTAAGAGACTCCTCACGCTAAGCAATCGTTAGTAAATACGAGTAATAAAGTAGTGAAATATAAATAAGTATGGAGAAAACCAACAAAATAAGTTATTTTTTCTATACTAATTACTATACGGCCAGAGTGGCAAAGAAGCAATCTAGTCGGACGGCCAAATTCAAGTCTTAAGTACCACAATAACGTACCTCTCTTAGATTGGTAACAATTAAGAACAAAAGATAACATTCTTTACCTATTTTAACCCCCGACGAAAAAAGAGGGGTGTTATAAGTTTGACGTGTCTGTCGGTGTATCTGTGTGTCTGCCTGTGGCATCGTAGCGCCTAAACGAATGGACCGATTTTGATTCGGTTTGTTTTTGTTTGAAATCTGATGTGACTACGATGGTTCTTAGCTATAATTTATGAAGATCAGTTCAGGCGTTTAATGACTATCAGCTCATTTCCTACATGATAATAGGATTTTACTAACTTTTATAGATCCGATTGATTTTAATTTTGGTGTACTGTCACTTCGGTGACATTCCCATGACATACTAACCTTGGACTGATCCTATACCATCAAAAAGTCTGCGAAATACTTAATTCTTAAGAAATTTACAGCAGATATAGCGTGTTTGGGCTCTTATGAATAGTCTTAATGAGATGGAGTTAGATAGATGATTAATGACGCCGAAGGTTACTCATTTTTTTAAATTTTGTAATTATATAATTTTTGCCTTGTTTTTAGATCTTTCAATATAAAACACAACGTCTTTATTTAAGGCCTGTCTAATTGTCGCCTATAACATGGCGAGGAGCGATGTCTCCGTTTAATATTCAATGTTCGAAGTCAGCGAAATCGTCCTGAATAGTTCCATAAGGTCAACAGGCAGTAATCAATGAACCTATTGATTTGAGTTACATTTTCACACTTTAAAGTGTAATTACCTACATTAAAATGTCTTTCTATTTTCTTGCAAAAAAATAGACAGGTTTAAAATAAAATTCATTTTGAGGGCTTAGTTGCTAATATAATTTCACAGAGAAAAATATTTAAGCTAGAAATACGACATACGACAACAGTTCGCTGTGTTTCGGATTGAAGGGAAAGGTAGCCAGTGTAATTACTGGGCATGGACGGCATTTCATCTTAGGCCTCAGGATGACAACGCACCTGCAATATCAAGTGCTTTTCCTTGTTATTGCAGGTGTCTATAGGCGGCGGTAACCGCTTACCACCAGGTGGGTCGTCAGCTTGTTAGTCATTTAGTTGTATAACAAAAAAAAAACATTGTGAGTTGTTATGCAAAAACTGATAATCTATAGGAATTTCGCGGCTTCACAGCAAACATAACTAAAATGATATTTTGGGACGAAGGAAGCATATTTTTTGGGACGACCCGAGATTTTTTTATGTGGGACAGAACTCAGTGGGCCAAACGAAGAATAAATCAAATTTTCGCGTTAACAGAATTTCGGGCAACAGATTGCCCAATCCCTATTTCTATTAATACGTTTGTACATGTACCCTACCCTACCCTAGTACACCAACCAGCACGCCAGCATGCGATGCGAGCCTTGACTGAAAAATTACTTCTTTTTATCTTCAAATCGTAACAACGTTGGATGAAGTAAGGACCTGGCCACGAACTCACGCACGCGCGTCCTGCGACTCGCGAATCGGCAACCACTGCGCGCTGTCTCGATGGCGGCCTCGCAGCGCGTCGTCGTGACCGCGCAGTGATTGCTGATTCGCCGCTGCCGCCGCCGCCGCCCGTTCCCGTGGCCAGGCCGTAAAAAGATCGATTTTCATGAAATAAAGAAACACTAAATGTTACCGTTAGATATTTACTTTGGACATATTTTGAAATTGATAAACACAATTCAGATAATTTGGTTTGATGAGATAATGCAACCAATGTTATATTATTTCATACAAATGTCGTGAAATTATCAAATTAATAAGATGTGTTTGACAATGGCAAACCATTTCTATGAACTAACATAGCCCATTTTCAATTTATTGTCGTATTGACGGCACCATCCTGTATATGTAGTTGAATAACCTGATCTTTCCATAAATGCATACTCGACAGGTATTATTTTTACAGTTTATTTATAGTATTAAAAATAAAAATATAAAAAACTGGCCTAGGTACAACAGCACCCGTACCACCATCTTTTATCGCGATCCAGTTTAGGACCTAAACAGAGTAGAATCGTTTATTCGTACTACGACGCTATCTACGACTATGACAGCGATGTAGTTTAGGAACCAATACTGAATCGAGCGGAATATGAATTGCTTTTATAAAGATGGTGGTAAGGCCCCAGGTTCCCCTACACCTATCGTTCTCAACTGTGGGACGGTACCTACAGCCAAACACCAACTTGCAACTTTGGATTCGGTGGAATACTGAGTAAAGAGGCTTATCGATAAGGGGTTGGTGCAAGCAAACTGAGCTTCTTATATAGCTTGGCCCATCGCTGCTGCCACCGTAAGGTTATCGGTCATCTACTTTGGAAAGTGTGCGAGCGTGTAAGAGCTTTGAAAACGATATTTTGCTACTAACCACATACTACATAAAATGCAATGCTCTCCAACTCAACTTTGTCGAACATGTGATGAATGCCAGGAATCAATGTCGCATCTCTTGTGCCACTGTGATGCTCTGGCTAGAACCAGAATGAACCTTCTGGAAGTGACATTTCCAAAGTAAAAATACGGCAGACTCTTTCTTAAGATATATATTAGTATAAGGCTAATGGCATATATTATATAATCTGGAAGATTAAACGCACGAGAGGCACAAAAGATCCCAATGGGTCGAAGTGTGCTATAACTTAGTCATGGCCCGTAAGTAAGATAAGATAAGATAAGATTGTGAGAGCTTCATGATCATGAGCTATTCCGATGCACCTAGCCCATTTCACCAGAGGACTACTAGATGATAGCAAGAGGTAAGATAAACCAAATAGGTCCCGCGCTTACTTTTCTTCATCTTTTGGCCATAAAATGCGCACGACCAGAGAGTGGAATAATGCTCTACTGGCTTCAGTGTTCCCTACTGCATATAACCTGAATTCCTCAGTCATTATTAAAATAGGCACCTTCTGAGTAGGCCTTCCACATCGTCGACCCTCTCATGACTTCTTTCGGATCAAGAGTTGGACTAAGAGCAAGCCTTATTTATTTAAAGAATTGGAATTTCTCAAGTCCTTGGTACTTAGCAGTGGTTAAAGCAGTTACCCAGATTGAAGAAGGTATCGGGTTTGGTTCCTATCTCGCCCTGTATTTTTTTTATTGCTGGTAATAAAAAACCAAATTCCATACAACAACAAGAAAACTCCTTTCTCGAGCTTCATTAATTGTTACATCTGCCCGCCTAGACAAGATGCTCTTGGATGATCTAGTATAAAGCTATCGCAATTTCGCAAAGCGTGAAATTGACTCTCAAAGGTCAAGAGTGTATGTATAAGACACAGACATTTTCCATCTAACGATAGCGGTATCGATTATCAAATAGCATCTCAACAAAGTAAAATCTGAAGAAGAAATAAAAATACATCAGACATGGCTGTACTTGACCTTTTGTATTCTAATTTTTGCACGCCAAAAATTGGCGGAATTTGATGGTGCCAGCAGATAGTCAAGATATTTATGTAGATAATTACAAAATTGTGTCTGACTGGAACGTTGTGTTAAAAAATTGTTGTAGTTTTATGAAGCAAGTGTTTGTATTGACGTGCAATTGGAAGATCAATGTAATTTAAGTGAATTTTGTGAAAGACGTTGAGAATTTTATCGTGGGTGGTGCATAATAACCACGATAAATTTTTGTCAAACGTTCGTGATGCTATTATCAAACAAATGACGTCCATCAAAGTAGCATCATGCCGATTCTCATCATGTATTTCCTACCGAACTCTCCCAACATGTAGGTATTGAAATGTGTTATAACAGTATTTCAATGCAATATTTTCAGAATTAAAGAAAATTCTTAAGGGGCTACCTCGTGCCCACTAGCGACACCAATTGATTGTTATTAATTATGGTGAATTTAGAACATAATAAACAAAAACGCTTTAGAGAATTGCTAAAGAACGGTATTTGTAGTTTTGAAAGATGTATCTTGTACAAAGTGTCTACTATAAGTAACCAAATAATTTATTATTGTTAAAAGTGGCCACTTTCGGTAATAATGAAAAAATAGGTTACATGTAGAGGAATATCTTATACCGAGCACATCTCAAAAAATTACAAATACCATTCTTTAGTCATTCACTAAAGCGTTTTTGTTTATTATGTTCTATATTCACCACAATTAATATAAATCAAGTGGTGTCGCTAGTGTCGACGAGGTATCGCCTTAAGGTATGGATGAATGTGTTTTAGTTTCCCTTGCCTTCTCTGTAATAGGGAGAACTTGAAACAAAACAACACTAAAAAGTAACAAAAAAAGCTGAAAAAGATTTTTATTACAAGAATAAAAGTGAATATGGTGTGAAAGACGATAAGAACTTATCGTGGTTATTCACCTCATCAAATAGCATCATAATTATGGAGACAGTCATCATATATTTCTCTTCATATTCTCCCAAGGTGCATTGGAATTGTTAACACCAGCATTTCAATGTAATAAATGAAGAAATAAAGAAATACTGAAGACATAGCTGTATGGGCATTAGTTCCCTTTGCCTTCCCATTATAGGCAAAATGAATGAATTAAAAACTATACGACGGGCGGATGACAGATGTCTGTCATCTATCTCTAGTCTATGGCTGTCATCCTTGCATTATAAATCACGTCACATCTTTTGTGAATAGAAATCGTGGGAATAGCCTAAATTAGCAATCCTTTGCACTAATAAACTATTTGTTAAACTATGCGACAGTAACAATATCGAATTTGGAACTTCTAGTGTGTAGTGTTAATCGACAATGGCAAATAATAGGATCCCGTCTGGACCCAATACTCCAGGTAGCCAGCAGTCACCTACGCAACAAGGGGTTAAAATATTTATCCAGAGAGACTATTCCGAGGGCACAGCGGTGAAATTCCAGACGAGATTTCCCTCTGAACTGGAGGACAGAGTGAGTGAAAGTTGTTGATAGTCAGGGCGTTTTGTTTATCTGATGTCATTGGTGAACTTTGACAACCTGACTTTACTATCGATGTTGTCCTTCGATGACTGATATTGGTATCACACTTGTATTGTAATCGAAAACTAGATAATTTAATTGCGTATTCGGTATTTCATTTATTATCGTAATTCTTGGTTCTGTAAAAAAAACAGATTTGAGAATGTGGGCGAGCTTTAGCTTGCAGCCTCGGCTGTCGCTAATTTGTACCCGACTTTAGATTGAAACTACTAAAAATATGCAAATCATATATAAATTTGATGATTATCATTATATAACTAACATCTTTATACTTGGGAAATTACTGGTTAGCCAGTGTAATTACTGGGCATGAGCGGCATTTCGTCTTAGGCCTCAGGATGACAACGCATCTGCAATATCAAGTGATTTTTCCTCGTTATTGCAGGTCTCTATAGGCGGCGGTAACAGCTTACCATCAGGTGGGCTGTCAGCTTGTTGGTCATCTAGTTGTTTTAAAAAAATCAGTCCATAAAACATAACTGTTTAAGTTTTATTTACCGTTTCTAATTCATATATTTTATACTCAATATAGGTAATTGGTGGTCCATAGACAACTAGTATTTATTAGTTAATCACTTAACAGTTCATAATACAAAAGATTAACTTTTAAAAATTTGTCATGCAATGCTTAAAGTAATGTATATTTGATATTTTCTATTCAAATAAATTGGACTACAGTCTGCAGTATATCTTGTTACAAATTGAGCCAATTTAAAATCCAAACAAAGCCATTGCTTTAAAAAAATAATTGGTATTGGTTGGGAACCTATATACAAACTTCTTTTTAACAAACAACTTCTTTAAATTATAGAAATGGCTAAGGCTTATTTGGCATACATTGTTACCCTCTTGTATTAAAACACTCTTCACAGCATAATAAACAATCTTTATAGGGAAGCAGTAATCATTTTTTAGTTCCAAATAAAAATTAATTTCACTGACCTTCAAACACAATACTGATACAGAGTCGTAAATATTTTGTAGTGTTATGGAATTCTTAGAAATGTGTGCATTTGTTTGTTGCAATTGCCTAGCATGTATATGCATCTTTATGTTATTCTTAGTACCTTTAAAATTTTAAAAATGTATGTTTACAGTTTAAAAATAATGAATAAAAGACAGACTGTGTATTGTTGGAAAAATGAAATTAATTCATAAAATCATATTGTTTTTTACCATCACTTAACACAATAAAATATCTGATCCCTTCAATTTTGCCATATAGAGTTTACATTGAAATATTGTTTACATATTTTCACTTTTACATTTTTAAGAGCGAGGTATAACCCTTTATTAAGTTTTAATAGTTTTACTAGGCTTTATACAAAAGAAAGTTTGGACGAAACTAGATCATATTAATTTTTAAATTGTGTATTTATTATATTTTCAGATTGATCGGCAAACATTTGAGTATACAATGGAGAGGTTAAATGAACACTTTGAAATGGCGGAATCGGCTGACTGTAGCACATACTGTGAGGGCTGTCTCGCATGCCTTACTGCTTACTTTATCTATATTTGCACAGAAACACATTATGAAAAGGTTTGTGAATATTATACCATGATGTAAGAGAGCTTATTCCTCTTTTTTCTATTTTAAAATTCAATTCTATATCATTGGATATCTTGATCTTTATATCTTGATCTTACAACAATATTCACTATAGTGACATTTTGCAAATCATTGTTTTTTTGTAGTTATACTCATACACTAAAAATAAATGAATAAATTACCATCATCATTATAAAAGAAAGAAGTAATAAATCCCAAATATTCTGGAGCAGTACAGCAAGCAACAAGTTAACAAACAAAAAATAAAAATAGAATATTAATAAATAAATATTTTTTTATAAAAACTGTTAGTTCAAAGAGTTTTTCCTTTTATAATGAAAATAGTTCCATAATTTTTTCTCATAAATGAGATTGTTCTAATCAAAAATCATAGCGATGAATTGAAAAATCCCCAAATTAAAATAAGTTGCTGCAATAGGAATAATAGTTTTCAAAAATTTGCTTCTATTTGTGGTTGTGCCAGATTCAATGCTACTGTGTCATTCTAACAATAAAAAATATATTCTTGTTGCCCACAGCATCTAAGGAAAGTATCAAAATTCATAGCAACACAGAATGAAAGGATCTACAATCCTAGAGGAATTCACATTACGGACCCGATTTTACGAGGACTCAGAGTCATAGAGATTACAGTGATTGACTTGCCGAACTGCCAGAGTCCCACCGGTAACTCAACATCGACAATACGGCACACTTGACCACCACATGACAGCAGGGAGTTTTTCATGTAACAAACACGGTACTGGTTTTAAAAACCATAGATGCAGAATATTATTATGGTGATATTCTCTAAAGAACTTATACGAACTCTGTGAAGTGATCGGTTATGTAGGCTAGATGGTGAATATGAAATTTTTGACCGTACAATCTTAAAGATTAATCAGTAATCACAATTTGTATAACACCTTGGCAAAGAGTGGGAATGAGACAAATACCGGCAAGAAATAATTTAATAACAACTTGGAGAGCCCTAATCAATTTATTTTGTCTTAGAAACAGTTATTATTCATTTGGTTAGTTAGCTTCATAGCTTTCTATACAGATTTATAAAAATGTTTTTAATGATTCAAGTTAATAATTGAATTATTTGATGTCTAACTAGAAGAAACTTAACTTAGTGGTAAGACAGAAAACTATTATTCATACTCAATGTTTTGCCAACCTATAAATTCATTTTGTAAGGTTTTTATAAGAGAATGATTTCATGAGTGAAATATCCAATATTTCTTTGGTATCTTACTACACATGGGCAGATGAAAAGTTGTAGTTTAATTTTTGAGATAAATGGTCTTGGAATGTTGAATGATAAAGTTATTATGGTATGATTTGAAATAACAATTACATTATGATAATATAAATTTTATGACAGACATTTATTAATATCCAAAAGACTCATTATTTTGTGCTGGTGTGTGACATTAAATATTCAATAATTATTCGAAATAGGTAATATTAATAATAAAAAATAGACATTTACAATTAGATTTTTTTAATACTTGTAAGTTTTGTAACAATTTTAAATGTCTACTAAACTTTTTATATGACCAGTTTGTTGTAATGTTGTATGAATGATTTTTTTGGAGAATAACATCAAGACATCAATATATGCCATTTTAAAGAAACTTAAACACTTAGGGTTTTGTATGGAAGCACCGGTACCGATATTTTAACTAAATATAAATTTTCTAAACTATAAATTTTAATTATTGTATTTGGGATTATTATGAATTGAATATTTTATTTTAAATATAATTTTTTTTTAGCGAATTGTATTTGTAGTGATTGGAACTTGACTGATTTTATGTTGTCAAATGCGAAACAACTCCCTAGGCCAAAATTTTCTTCCAAGCTCAGAAGAATTGTATTGTTATGTAGTAGATAGGTATATCGGGTGTGGTACCTAAATGCCATTGTGATTCATGGATTTATCAATATGTTTTATTATGATTGAAGTAGTTAATTTTGATTAGGTTTACATTCGAATCCAATTCTGAACGGTTGACGTTGGTATTAAAATATTTCGAAAATTATTGTTAGCCAATGAATGATACATGTGAGATACTATACCATCTACGCTTACATATGGCGTTACTGCCTAACAACAAAAAGGTATCTTGATGAGGAACAACAAAAAGGTATCATGTAACTACATGCTTGTGTTCCCAACTATAACAGGAGTTATTAGTTCTTGTTGCGCCGTAAAAAGACAACATATGGGACGGCAGAGTTGAGTCTGTTATGGCATTGTATTTTATGCTATTCCATATAAAAAAAAAGTTCTGTCAAACTTGCTGCACGAATAACTCAAGTTGTAATATCCGTGTGACAAATTAAGAGCAACAAATTATCAAAAGTGACTTTAGAACCAAAGTCGATCGATCTAAATTGGATTCTGAATCAAACATACGAAATATTCCAAAAACTTTAGATATTTGATCGCAACTGTTTTCTGAATCACTCCACGTATAATTTATCTGACTTTAATTTTTATTTTAAGCTTTATTTTAAGAGTTGTGTTAATGATTTAAGCGATATTTTAGTTGCCTTATACCTCCTTGCAGAAATGAATATAGATACCTGTTACTTAGTAATAAAATAACCGTTTCATATTAACGGATGCGCGGTTGCGTACTGAAGCATTTCCAATTAGCGTGAAATCGAGCTACTGTGATCTTAATTGGGGACACGCTGATGCATGTCTTCGAGTCGTAATTCTATTATATCAATTTGCAGGCCTGGGTTCAAATATGTCTATGTTCATGCCTTAAAAGCTTTATTCCTTTATCTTATTATGGAGAGTAACCACATCTTTATTCTTAAATTGTCCCGTTTCTTTCAACAGAAAGGGCCTGTGGTCTTCTGACCTCGGATTTGCCATTTCTAAGAGATTTATTTTAATTGTACCCCTGACAAAAAATGGTTCCGTTGACTCCTGGCTCCCACATGGTCGGCAGAGAGTCGCATTTTGTGATGCATGTGGTTAGTGGCAAATGCTCTGTAAGCGAGTCTCTTCGACCGTTGGCATAGTTATATTTACTTCATCCGCAGAGATGGAGGTGGGAACCTCCCATATCTACGAAAGACTTGAGATTCTGGTATATTTTTCATTTATTATGTGCCTGTTACTGACACTTCAAAGGTAGTGCTCAAAGCATGCGTTTTTGTTTCCTAAGCCTTTTCTTATTTTGTCTCTTTACCTCTAGTGTAAGTTTAAATCGAATCGAAACGATTCATTGTGACGTTCAGCTGTCACTTCCGTTCTAAAGTATTGTAAGGATTCAATCAATCAATCAATCAATCAAATACTCTTTATTGCACACAAGAACACAGACATAATAAACAATAAAAAATAAACAAAACAATACAATTGGCGGCCTTCGTGGCGGCGGATTCGTGACAGCTTACTGAATGTTAAATTTGTCCTCAAGCGCGCGACTTTTATGGATCACAGTTTCACGAATTCATTTCTTAATTATATTAAAACTTTGCTTGTAATAATATTAAACTTACAATTATTTTTAACTGCAAAGTAATAGATAATAATAATTTTAGGCACTTTTATTTGTATAAATGGTTGTGTAATATGGTAGCAGAATTATTTTAAGTTGCATTGCCTGTTTGGTTGATGTTTAAAAGGTGGCAGACCTTACAGGGTGCGTTTGAGTAGGTACCACCTCCTTTCTTATTTGGGGAAAAGTAGCCGATGTAATTTCAGGGCATAGGCATTACCATATCTTGCCTCCAAAATGTCAACGCATCATCGTTGATATTACTGTTGACGCCAATGATTACAGTAAATTATACACATTAGAAATACTTTCACGATCTCATGAAGCGCATTCTAGAAAGTTACATGCCAGAATCAGAACTAATTTAAGCATCAAGTATCTAAAGTTTTTCCTAAGCTAAATTACGTTTAAGGTCGATATTATAAGTTTCACAAAACTAGGGATTCGTGTGCACTAAAATTTTATTAATAGGTACTTTTGCCGCCTGTACACAAAAATAGATATTGTTTATCTGCGTGTCTTTACAATTAATATTATACTGGGTGTAAAAAATGTTTTATTTTAAATTTTAAGATGTAAACTCAATAACTCTCTAATTATAATGAGTTGTTTAAAGTCAAAATTTTTGTGACTATTCATACAAAACTGAAACATTTTTTAAATAACTGCTTGTGCTTTTCTGCAGCTTACATATAAACAAACAAAAAGTAGGTCCAGTCGAAAACCTGCGTATGCGGCGGTATGAACAGTAGGTCTATAGGTATACCTAATATGACACCGCTCTGACATTGCCAATAGAATGAAAGTTGAAATGTTGCTTTTATATTGTTAGCTGATATATTTTATAATGAGACCCATAATCTTATTCAAAACTCGCGAATCACGGATTCGATTCTAAAACTCATTCCATCTTGCTTTACCGCGATAAAAAGTGACTTGAATAGAGTCTCCGATATTCGGCTGTTTTTGCAAATCAAGTTAAATGCTAAGATCTGTAGATACCTTAGTCCTTTGTAATACGAGTCATTTTTAAAATTACCCATGTTTTACGCTTAATTGCACTTAAAGCTCGAACAGTACTGTCATCGAAGTTAATTCAGATAAGCTCACGTAGCATTAAGATTCTCTATGGATTGAAATTAGTGGCGACATAGTTTGGAGATCGCGTCACGACGGGCGACTACCATGTGTCGTCATGCAGCGATGTAAATAAGAAATTACTATTTACGCTGGCCACATACGTCAGATCAATCGTTATCCGATAGACAGAGATATTTGTTTGGTGATTTTTATCAATAATTGTGCGACTCACATCCCGCGCTGTGAACAAAATCCAGTCACTGAGTTGCGACCCTTTTGCACTTCTACAACGCACACAAATTATTGTTGTTTAATGTGTATTGTTATACCGAAGAAATTGTTTTGTTCAAATTCAAATTATTTTTGTGTGTGATGAAGAAATGAAAATGAATCTTTTGTCTATATATCTATGTATCTACTCACCATGTTTTGTTCAAGTAGAAACCATTCGTACCAATTGCACGCGGCCCACTATCAGAGATTAGTCTGCGTAAGAACGTTCCAACTTCTGCGAACATTCGATTTGACCGGGTTTTACCGATTTTTGTAGAACGTGTGCGTTGTACACACGACAGCACATAAAGTGTAACAGTTGCACTACGAAAGCCGCCTCTATTACGAACGCAGTAAGGGCGGTCTCAAGCTCAAACTGTTACGCTTGATGTGCTGTCGACTGTACATTGAACTCTGTATATTTTATTTTTACCAACAAAGAAACGTTCACAGATTTGAAGTGTTACTCTTAATGTTACGTTAGCTGTACGATAATCCCATTTGTACTGTACAATAGAGTACTGTTGTTTAGAATAAAGCTTTCAGAGTTTTTTTTAAATAACTATCTTTTAGAAAAGGAACCTTAAAACTACATCGTTAGAATCGCTTGTTAAATAACAAAGTGATGTTACAAGCAACACACGACTCTATCGTTCTAGTGTTAGAATTGCTTTTCTGAAATAGTGCAGATATTTTCGATCACTCTGAGCTCAGATGATTCTGAATGCAGTGTACAGTCATCAACAAAAATTGCTTGGTAATTACTTCTGGAAGTTATGTCCTTATTGATTTATCAATAAAAGTCAAAACTCGCAAAATATTTTTTATGTGTAATTAAATGGCTTATTTAATTTGAAATAACGCTTACGACTAAAAAACTAACGCTTTTAGTTCACACCAATAACCCCTGTTTTGTAACAGATATATTTGTCATTCACCTGCCAATCGGATTTGGTTAATAGTACCTATGCTAAGAACTGAGGGATGAATAAAAAAATATAAAATATTTTTTGTTTACTTTTAGAGCAACTAACTTATAAAATGGATATAGATAAATGAAAATATTGTATATCGTGTTACTATCATAATGTAATATGGAATATATTCTGTCTCAAGCTGGAAAATTAATAAATACATACTTATATAGGTTAGAAAAATTATGAAAACCTTGATAGCTTAGTGCGGAGCGTGTATGGCTGTATAAAATATTTAAAATAACGTATGAACAGAACTGATTTTAATATTATAATTTATAATTCCACAATTACCATATTAATGATTTGTTGATGTCGTATGTTTGTAATGATAAAAATGCCATCAAGTAATATTTTTTTTATAAAAGCTTAATGTCTAATAAGGTAAATGCTTGTAAAATAATTGTATAAAGTTTTGTACTGTTTGTAATGAAAAACTTTTTAGAACATTTAATTATAATTAATTTAAAATTGATGGCTGCATGGCTTCCGTTGCCAGTTTTTAAGCAATGTAAACTAGAGTTTAGACTGGCCGCACAATTACGTTTTCCTGATGAGGAATTCAGATTCGGAACCACGTGAGCCTAGCGCAGACATTCTATATATTCCCAATCCGAACGCGCGCCTCTCTTTCGAAACGAACGTCATGTTTTTCCCACTAGGAATTTGCACGAAAGTTTTATGTCTTCGCACACATTTTATATGTAAAGGCGTGCTTTCAGGTTTCCTGGTCAGGAAACCGTATTTGTGTGTCAAGCTTTAAAATAGGTACTTGCATAGTGCCCGTCTTCATCTTATAGACATAAATCCTTCAAAAACATAAAGCATGGGACTGGTTTGTGAAAACGAGTAGGTACTTACCAGTGTCCTACAAAATAGGTACTTTATTACTCTGTTCATTAAAATGTGTGAATATCATTTTATTTTATAATGACGTGAATAAATCATACTATTTATTTTTTTCAATCAGAATCTGACAACACTGGTACCTATATAATTTTGTTTGTCTTGTCATTGGAATCTTATTTTCTTTCATGAACCTAACCAAATTTTGTCGACAGATTATAATTATACTTACCTATATCATAAAGTAACGCTTTAATTATAATTACGTACACAATTTATTTTACTCAATTCCTTAAAAGTTTTGTTTTGAGGTTGCTATACTGGGCTGGATGCAAATCCTTTAAGCCTTAGTATGTAAAGTTTGTTTACCATATCTTGGGACAGAGTATATAAATGGTATGTTTAAATGCACAGATTTATTTAAGAAAATAAATTGATATTAGATTAAATACAAGAAAGTACTAAAATTATAATTTTAATATCTTTCTATGTGTACTAATGTTTAGTATTAAGACAACATAGATTTATTGTAAAATTTATTATGACCTGTATTAAATATTTGGAATTACAGTTAAATTTTTTAATAGTAATGGATTTCGCTCATCAAACATTCATTAGCTCATTCAGTTGTTGCAGCATTCATCACAACAGCTTTTAGGTGCATTATATTAGGCAATTACAGAATTAATTTTGTTTTTTTTTGTAAAACTGGAGAAAAGAAAATTTGGAAAAATAAAAATCAGGTATAACAGTTTAGTTTGCCAAAGGACTAAGTGTGCAGGCTATGATAGATAAATGAATTTAAAAGATAATTATCAAAGAAGTGACAAAAAAATGCAATCATTATTCATTAGGCAATCCACACAGTGTAGTGTAGTGTAGAAATGAAACCACCAGAAGTCGGAGATGCCAATGCGTTCTATATTTCTGATATTTTATAACATTAGTGTTCACCTTTTAATCTAGGTAGGTATATTTGAAGCCGAGCAGATCAGGAAAGAGGGTTAAGCTGTCAAAATGGGTTCCGTAAATAATATTTACTAAATATGCTTGGACCATAGATAATAATATTCTACTAAATTGTTACAGATTATTAAAACCTTTCCAGATCTGCTACACACAGTAGGTAGGTACTTCATTATTAAAGAATGCAATCGAATATACAAAGAAAATGCGAAAGTGAGTCTACGCTACCACTAAACCGATCTAGATGAAATTTGCTATGGAGATAGTTTGAGAACCTGAAGAACATAGAATACTTTTAGAGCGATAACCGACATCCACGTGGGCAGAGCCGCGGGATAAGGCTAGTAAATTATAAACTCCGTAGTGTGTGAGAGGGACGGGCTGGTAAGGGCCGTGTAAATAAAAGTTTTCAAAGTAAGACTACGAAATTGGAAACAACCAACAACTGTCTAAACCATAAGCAACATAACGAGTCCAAAAACTAACTGCCGAAATGTTTTAGAACATAAATTTTGAGTTGGCAGTGAAAGTTCGGTCTGCTCATAAACTACCTATAAAGTTTGTTTCTGACACTGCGTACATGCGTGTGCTATGGAAATATATTCATATGGTGTTCTAGAAGTTACGAAAACCGACTTCAAAAAACTGAATAGGATAAAATAATTAAAAATTGGGTCTTGTTTCTAGAAACAACTAAGCACCAACTCCAAAAAAATGTTTCTAGGGGAAGAGTACCCACTTAAATTTAATTATTTTATCCTTTTTCGTATTTCGAAGTCGGTTTAAATTTTTATTGAAAAAAAAATTCACAATTTTTAGTGATAACTTTTTAAGTCAAAGTTAGATGGGTGACCGTCAGCTTAAATTGTTACCTGCTATCGTTTCACTAAAACGTGATAGGAAAGCAAAAATCCGCAATTTCGCATACGTAGACGACTTACTCATTCCAGTTTATTTGATTAAAAAAAAAGCAAACAAATATTAAAACCGACTTAAAAAAACTGAAAAGTATAAAATAATTACATATTTTTTGGAGTCGATGTTTCACGTCCTATTATTTCTGGAAACAACTTAGCAAAAGTTTTTTTCACATTTTAAGTGATTTCCTAAGGTCAAAGCAAAATATGTGACCGACAGCACTATCGACTTGTCTGTCTCTCAGTCCTTGGTTGAAATACACAGTGAAAGAATTATCTTCTAACTCCTAACCGTTAAGGAGTTGTACCTCCCATCATCAGCTCATCGACATGAGACGATGACTAACAGAAGCAAATACTTGAATAGCTTTGAAAAAAAGTAAAACATGTCATACGTGCCTATAAAATTTAAGGTTTGCCTTCGATTTCCCTGGATCCCATCATCAGATCCTGACTTGGTGACAATGGGACCACCTCAGGAGTATACTTTATCGAATAACAAAATAATTTTAAAAATCGATTCACAATTGACAGAGAAATCGGTGAACATACATACAAAAAAAAATACATACAGTCGAACATAGAACCTCTTCCTTTTTTTGAAGTCGGTTAAAAAGTGGGCCTTGTTTCTTTAAACAACTAAGCACCAACTCCAAAAAATATGTTTCTGGAGGATGAGTACCCACTTAAATTTAATTATTTTATCCTTTTTAGTATTTTTAAGTCGCTTTTAATTTTTGTTAATTTTTTTTTTACAATTTTCAGTGATTAACTTTCTAAGTCAAGATAGCAAGCTAGATGGGTGATCGGCAGCTTATATTGTTTCATTAAAACGTCAGGAAAGCAAATATCCGCAATTTAGCATACGTAGACGACTTACTCATTCCAGTTATTTTGACTTAAAAAGCAAACATAGAAAAGAAACATACCAACCGAATTGAGAACCTCCTCGTTGAAAAGTTGAAATACTCTGATAGGATATTGAAAGTATTTTTCTGTGTTAGGTATCCACTACCAAGGATAATTATTTGGTCCTTGCTACTATGTAGATAGTACCGTTATACTATTTAATCCATACGTGTTTAGTGCATTAAGCTTTTGACCCAGCCCAGGAAGGCAAGAACTTCCTTTGATTTAAATTTTTAAAACGCTATACCTAAATTCACAAATAGCAAACCATGCATCAATAATTCTCGCTCCCGCTTCCAACATACATGGTTTGTCTTAGATTATAAGTAGGTCCCATTTCCTAAAACCCAGTGTGACACATGAGGGTGTGACTCGTTGGGAAGAAACGAACCATACGCGCTCAGAATGTCCTTAAAAATGAAAGAAGAGACCTTAAGATCTGTAGACGTGTATTGAGGGAGTATCGGAATAAAAGCAATGATGTTAGCTATTTGCTTCATAAACGACTGGAATGTTGTTGCATACTGATTTATGACAGCAATGGGCATTTCTGTGTCAATAAACTTAATTCAGTCATAATGTATTCTGTGGTAGTAGTTATCTAAGGCGTTCACATACAGCATGGTGCCGTCACGACAATAAATGTTCTAACTATATTAGTCTAAAGAAATGGTTTGCCACTTTCATCACTAATATTCATCACGATAATTTCATTACATTTCTATGAAATAATGCAGCCAATGTTACATTATTTCATACAAATGTCATGAAACTATCAAATGAATGCGATGTTTTTGGAAGTGTTATACCATTTATTTAAACTAATTTAGCCTATGTTTCAATTTATTGTCCTATTGGCGGCACCATCCTGCAAATTTATGTAATAATATGAATATCTATATTTTCTATCTTAATAGGTGTGAGTGTAAAAATATTACTTTATTAATGTATGAATTAAATACCTATTGGCTTTGTGGTTGCCATAATGAATGTCTATTGAAAGCAAGTTATTTCTATCGCTATCGTAATAAGAAAGCTCACTTCCCGATGCGTGTTTGTTACGGAGGTACGTGAATTACTAAATGCAGTTTTTCTTCTATTCAAAAAATAAAAGAAAGTAAAAAATCCATTCTAATTTCAAAGAGAAACTTACAAGAAACAAATCAAAAATTCAAAAAGAAACTCGACTTGACCTCAGTAAGGCTGCGCTCACAAACTCGAAGTCAGCGGGCAGTTCCTGCGGCACCGGAGCGGCGTAATGTTGTACTAAAAGAGATTTTTATGCGAATAAAATATATAAACAGCGGTGTAAACTTTTTTTTGATACAAATTTCTTCGTAATTCAGACAGTAGGACAAGGAAACAAAAAGGCTTGTTTCATCTGAATTATGAAGAACATGACAATGTCTCGATAAATTTAATGACTAAGTATGCCACAGAATGAGAACACTAAAGAATAAGTATAGAGACTAGTACTGTACCTACAATAGAATAAGAATAGAAACTTTTGACTGTATATTGAAGGTAAAACGCTTAACCTTCAATATACCTATCATTCGTTTCTCATTTACCAATAATTCGTCTATTTTTAATTGCTGTTCCTGGCTGGCGGTGGCCTGTCATAAAATACCGAATAATTAGCACCACCACGTTCGTAGGCATTTTGAAAAGTCGCGTCTGCGTCGGCGGCGCGGCGTCTATAAAAACCAAAATACACATGTTACAAGACTACGGCAATGCAGAATTGCAGACTCACGAGTACACGTATAAAAAATGTACTCTATGCTCGCGAGTACACGTATAACAAATGCACGCACTCTATGCTCGCGAACACCGATCGACTGGAGTGCGCCGCTCGTACGTCACCGTCCGCGCCCGCCACCGCCTCGCCGCTGCTTTCGTGAGCAGCCTCTTCAAACCCGACACAGGTACTAGACACAATAAAATTACAACTTTACTGTCTATGACATACATTTATGACATCTAAGCGTCATAGGTCTAAAATCTATACATTGGAGCGCGCCGCTGCCGCCGCCGCTCCGCTCACTCGTACTTCGAGAGCGCGGCCAGTGGAGCGCAAAAAAAGAAAAACGCTTGATTAAAAAAGTTGTTGCGCTTCTGAAAAACATTTCTTCTTTCTGGAAAGCTCCTTTGAGATGCAATATTAAAATAATAGAAAGACATAATGAGATAGATCGCTCGAGATAGTTGAGGAATGTGCTCAAAAGGTGTGGGTATATTTTGCACAGTTTATTCGTTAATTTTTTACCCAAAACAATAGGTTTTCTTTTGTTGAGAACACGCTAGTGGGCTGAAAGGGTATGAAAGTAAGCTTGATGCCTACACAAGACAAGATTTTTTTTTCAATCATAAAGACAAGACCACATTATGCTCTTGTCTATATGATTATGCCAAACTCTATGTAAAAATATTTTACTAAAGTAAGTTGGACCATTATAATGATACTACGTCCAATTGTATTACGTTATCCAATTAATTTTATTGGGAACTGTTAAAAATACAACTTTAATAACTCATGAAACAATAGACTGGTTTTGTAAATGGTGGAAAACATGATACTTCCAAAATTACCATTTATTTATTATTTAATTACAACGGACATCCCAATTACAGTAGTTAGTAAAACAAATTAACAGATAATAAGAATAACACAAAAAACTGACAAGAGAAGAGATTTATCACAGACTTACAAGTCAATTCACAACTTACAACCTTTTCACAATAAATAATTGCCATTACACGACATTTTGTATGAACACTGTAAATAACGAAGGTGTGACATAGTACTAAAACTAATCATCATCATCATCATTTCAGCCGAGAGACGCCCACTGCTGGGCATAAGCCTCCCCCAGGGATCTCCAAACCGATCGGTCCTGCGCTGCCCGCATCCATTGGCTTCCTGCGACCCTCACCAGATCGTCGGTCCACCTTGTGGGGGGCCTACCAACGCTGCGTCTCCCGGTACGCGGCCGCCACTCGAGGACCTTTCCGCCCCAACGGCCGTCAGTCCTCCTTGCAATGTGGCCTGCCCACTGCCACTTGAGGTTCGCAATTCTTCGGGCTATGTCGGTGACCTTAGTTCTCCTGCGGATCTCATCATTTCTAATTCGATCACGCAGAGAAACCCCGAGCATAGCCCTCTCCATTGCCCTTTGGGTAACATTGAGCCTTCTTATGAGGCCCATTGTAAGCGGCCACGTCTCAGTCCCGTAAGTCATCACTGGCAACACACACGAATTAAAGACTTTCGTCTTGAGACACTGCGGTAGTTGGGCCGAGAATATGCTGCGAAGCTTCCCGAACGCTGCCCAGCCGAGTTGCATCCGTCGATTAACCTCTTTCTGGAAGTTGGACTTACCAAGTTGGACTGTTTGTCCCAGGTAAACATATTCGTCAACAGCTTCCAGTGTAGAGCTCCCAACCTTCACAGGAGCGGGTACAACATGGGAATTCGACATAACTTTCGTCTTATCCATGTTCATTTTAAGACCCACTTGTTGGGAGACTCTACAGAGGTCGTCGAGCATTGTGCCTAAGTCCTCCAGGGTCTTAGCCATGACCACGATATCATCAGCAAAACGAAGGTGCGTCATGTACTCACCGTTAATGTTGATGCCAAGTCCTCTCCAGTCCAAAAGCTTAAACACATCCTCCAACGCGGCTGTGAACAGTTTCGGCGAAATAACATCGCCCTGTCTCACACCTCGCTGAAGTCGTATTGGTTTCGAGTTTTGATCCTGGAGGCGGACTGACATAGTGGCGTTTTCGTACAGTGACTGCAGCACTTGGATGTATCGATAGTCAATTTGGCACCTCTGGAGTGACTGAAGCACGGCCCAGGTCTCAACAGAATCGAAGGCTTTCTCATAGTCCACGAACGCTAAGCATAATGGCAGGTTGTACTCTTCGGTCTTCTGTATAACCTGCCGCAGCGTATGTATGTGGTCTATGGTACTGAAGCCTTTTCGGAATCCGGCTTGTTCGGGAGGCTGGAAGTCGTCAAACCTGCGTGCGAGACGATTCGTTATAACTCTCGAAAACAGCTTGTAAACATGACTCAGGAGCGTGATGGGTCTGTAGTTCTTCAATTGGGTCCGATCACCCTTTTTGAAGAAGAGTGCCACCACGCCCCTGTGCCATGCTTTTGGCGTTTTACCCTCGAGCATGATGGAGTTAAATAGCCTCTGAAGAGCTTTCAGGACCGCACGTCCACCTGCTTTTAGAAGCTCTGCTGTAACTCCATCGTTGCCCGGCGCCTTGTTGTTCTTGAGCTGTTTGAGAGCTACACTAATCTCGTACAGGCTGACGTCCGGGATATCTTCTGTGTAGTGTCGGGTTAATTTGGCTCTTGGATCGGTGGCCTGAGTGACAGGTGTGCGTGATGTCGCGTAAAGCTGCCCGTAGAAGTTTTCAATCTCGGCCAAAAGCTCAGGTCGTGACGTAATGAGTCTGCCGTCCTCCGTCTTCAGCTTTGTCAGCAAACTTTGTCCAAGCGAAAGATCTCCTGCGAACACTTTGGAGCCTTTGTTCCGCTCGATCGCCTCTTTAATACGTTCTGTATTAAATCGGCGTAAGTCACGAGTCAAGGACTTAGAGATCTGCTTATTGAGCTGCCGACGAGCATCCTCAGAAGACTGCATAACCATACGTCTTTCCTCCATCAGCTTCAGCGTTGGCTCGGAGATTTTCTTAGCCCTTTTGTCACGGCTGGGTTTGAAGATCTTAGAACCCACCGTAAGGACAGCTTCCACGAACCTGTCATTGTAAGTGTCCACATCTGTGCAGTCCTCCAGGCAATCGAAGCGATTTTGCAGTTCGAGCTGAAAGAGTTCGGGGTTTTGGATCTGGATAGCTGCAGGGCGGAGCGTAGACTTCATCAGTCGATACCTCTCGGATTTCACATTGAGGTTCAATGTGCCTCGTACCATTCGGTGATCACTCCCCGTGTTAAACGAATTGATCACTGAGACATCATTGAATATCCGAGTCTTAGTCGACATGATGAAGTCGATCTCATTTTTCGTTGCGCCATCCGGACTTTTCCAGGTCCATTTTCGATGCGGCCGTTTTTTGAAGAAAGAGTTCATCATAAAGAGTCCCTCCCTCTCCATGTAATCAGCCAGCATTTGACCTCTAAAGTTCCGGATTCCAGCTCCAAATTGCCCCACTTTCAACTCATCATCGCCACGTTTGCCCAGCCTTGCGTTGAAGTCTCCCATGACAACGGTGTAATGAGTTTTGGAAGTATGTATTGCCCGAGAGATATCCTCATACATTACTTCTACTTCCTCGTCGGGGTGAGTCGAGGTCGGGGCGTAAACCTGTATGACCTTCAATGAATACCGTTTGGTAATTCTGAGTATAAGGTACGCCACCCTATTCGACACACTTCCGATTTGTACAACGTTGTTCACGAGAGACTTGTGGACAATGAACCCGACACCACCTTGGGACTGATCTTCGCCCTCCCGGAAATAGAGCAGGTTGCCGGATTTAAGAACTATCGTGTCCTCGCCATCTCGTCGGACTTCAGATAGTCCCACTATACTCCAGCGAATCCTACTCAATTCCTCCTCTAGTTCCAGCAGCTTCTCCTCGGTCCGCAGTGTGCGTGTGTTGTATGTTGCCAGGGCCAAATTCGTCCACTAAAACTAATAGCTTACGAAAAACAATATATTTATAAAGGGGAAAAAAATATCAACGACAATGTTAATGCACTCGATTTTTTTGGAGAAGTTAATAAAACGGGAAGGAAACATTCCTTTGTTTGCATAACTAGGTAAATTATTTAATTTTATTCTTTATTTAGGATACCCTTCAAACTATCCTTTTTTTACTGAAAATAAATTAGAATAAGTATAGGTACCTATCTCTAATATCCTACACATTGACTTATCAAATACTGTCTAAACCTGAAATTAATGCACCCATTAACTTTTAAAAAATTATTAGAAGCATCACTACTAACTTAGATTTGAAATGCTTCAACTGAATTGTAATGCAGGTCACAGTCCTGATAAGCTTTCGAGTTCGAGATGAAAATGGAAGTATAAAATCGATCCGGCAATGTTTATATAACTGTGACCGTTCCATCGCTCACTGGGGAAGAATACTCAAGTACAGTACATAATATCAACTCCAGAAGGTCATCTACCTTGATGTGACTGTAGGGTACGGTCGACAGTTAGGGATACCATGATTAGGGAATATGCATGAAAAAGAATACCAACTGGTTTAGTACATTTATAATATAATACGAAATTGGTTTTTGACAAAAAATACTCGAGATATTTGAATTAGTAATTGCAGTGTTCCTGTCTCTTTCTAAAACAACTTTATAGCTGAAAAATGTATGGCAGGTGTGTGATGTAACGTCAAAGTTGATATCGGATCTCCTTTTCTATCACGCAACTTTATGTGGACTACCACATAAAGTTGCGACAAGAAGATCCGATATCGGGTACTCATCAATATTTTTCAATATGTTTCATATCCGGCCAAGTAGGTACCTTCACCTATCTGTACCTACACTATCTCAAAAAAACAGGAAAAATCTCCCGAATCCGGGAAAAATACCTAATGATAATTCGTTTTCATGCATAGTTTGTTAAAGTTGAAATTTTTTGTCGACAGTTATTTCTAGTATTCAATACGAAATTGCTTCAGCTAATGGGTATCAGGAGGAGCTCGGTGGCGTATGAGGAGCTCAATGGCGTATGAGGAGCTCGGTGGCGTATGAGGAGCTCGGTGGCGTATTGTTTTGAGCGGTTTCGATACGAAAAACAAAACAACTTTCGCCATGGTCGGTCCTGGGTGGGTCAATCAAAGTTTGTTATCTCGAGCTCCTCCGTGCTTCGAAAGGCACGATAGGCCGTTGGCTCCGGGTGTTCCTGCAACCGCTTTAACCTACCAACCCGCATTGGGCCAGCGTGGTGGTGTCATGGCCCAAACTCCTCATGTGTTTCTCCCATGTATGAAGGCCTGTGCCCAGCAGTGGGACGTATATAGGCTGGTGATGATGATGATGATGAATTGGTATCATTAACATTTAAAATCGTGGTGAATCATTTTTCTCTTGTGCTGTGCCCATAGTTATTCTCTAACAAAATGATCCGTGCCTTTTCGCTTACGCCAAAGGCACGGGTGTTATAGTTTTTTTCCTTGTGCTGAAAAGTCATATCTTTATCCCTCTCTATCTAGGAACTCTCTATAAGTATCGCCTTACTGAGAAAAACACATGTAAAGAAAAGACATAAGCGAAAGCTATCCTTCTGCCCGACTTATTTGTTGGTGACCACTTCAAACGTAGGTATCGCCATTTCCTTTTTGTGAGAGTCTTTTTAGGAAATTAGAAAAAAGAGATAGTTCTATATCCTTACTATTTAGGAGAAAACCTAGCTATAAACTCGGCACTTAATACCTAGCTACTTTTACGAATTCTACAAATAAAAATGTTTACTGAGATAGCATATAGAGGTATAGGAAATCTAGCTAGTAAGAATTTAAATTACCATCCCTCTTAAATCACTAAGATCTCGATAGCAATTCTGGTTCTTGCAAATTTTAATTCAAAAGATAATAATCTGTACCAATATCGGGTCCGATGTTCCATAATGATAAAAGTCGTATTTTAACGAATAATGGGCCTGAACGCTATGAAAATGGGAAATCGGAGTAGCTCATTTAGACCTCAATAAAATTGGCATCGTAAAGGACCGATCGCCTTAAAAGATTATGGGTTCAAATTACAGTCAAAGCTGTGAGTTTTTTAAGATTCATTACTACTGGGTACTTCATAAATTACCACATATACGATAGCTTTTCTGCACTTTTTATCTCTTTTCACATAGGATTTCCCATGAACTAGTTTCATTGATAAGGTATTTTATAGTTCATTCTCTTCATGCGTTCCTTAACCTTGATATCAAGGTTTAATTCCTGATAATACTGAAGGCCTTCCTGCTTTCACAATAATCATATTCGTCATAAATTTGTAAGAGCTCCAATGTAGGTCCAAAAATTTTGCGCGACCATTACTATTTGTCGTTTTGGTGTCATAATTTGTTTTGAATATTCAAATACTCGCAGCTACCTAACAAACACAAACCCCGGTCTGAAAGTTCGTCGGAGCGTGGTTCTGTAATTGCCAAGTCAACATAATGTACTACAATCAATGATAGGTAGTATAGTTATGATTGAATATAATTTATTTTGTAAAACAAAACATTAGAATCGAAGTCAAACATATATAATATTCAAGTAGGTCGTCCAAAATCCGATATATAATGTCTATCACAAAAAAAAACAATGTCGCAATATCTGTCTATCATGTATGAATTAATACCGCCTCCAAAAATTAGGATACGAGAACTCTGCAGGAATAAATTCGTGTAATCACTCTTTTCAATACGAAATATTTAGTTAAAAGTTACCTAATGATAATATTTATGTATTCAGTGTCCAACAGAAAAAAAAATACAATTAGAGTTTACCAACGTACCGACAGTTTACCTAGGGATTTCAAATCCGAGTCAAATTAGAAATCCGGATTTCGTGGGCGGATTTCTCGTTCAATCCGAACTATCCGGCATTTATACGAATTTGCAAAAAAATCCTTTTTATGCAGAAAATAAATTGAAGTTGAATGAATCAAACTTGCTTTATTACCAAATATATTTCCTCTACCATACCTCTTTGGTCATAACGTCATCTGTACTTCCACCAAGCTTGGAATGTTCTGTGTACGCGGAGCTGTGAGTCTGTGTGACCGGATACAAATTCGAATTCTAGGCAATTTGAAATCCGGATTTACAAATTAAGTTAAATACAGTGGATTATTCGGATTTAAAGAATCCGAATCATCCCAAATGCAATCTCTATACCCACCTAATGACAACAGTTAATACAACTTCAAAGTATGATTTATCTCCAAAAGTATCAAGTTAGTCAGCAAGAACATTTTTTAGATCAATTAAATATTATGCTGACCACGGCTCAATATTTTTTGCCGACCTTTTAAATGTTTCCCTTCTCTATCTGCAGGTTCATCAGTAGCAATTACTTTCATGCTAAAATGTTGCACATGTTTGTCTTTTGCAAAGATAGCGGTTATTTAATGAAAAAGAAAAATACTTAATATAGATAATTATTTATTTCAGATACACATAACAGACTTAGGCACAGCATGACTAAAATAACTAAAAGCAAGCCTAAGTCCAGCACAAGTGAATGCAACTAATGAATTTAACACTGGGAAAATTTAAATTTAATTTAACTAAAGACCGCCGAATCAGGCCACACCTTATTCAGTATTGGATTTGAATACAATCTATTTGTTAGTACCTCGTTTGAAATTAAAAATGTCCAACTCAGGACATTTCTGATTCAGAGCATTGTATATACGGCACATTCTTACATTAGGTTTGTAAAATGAGGTGTTGTTTCTATCAACGTTAAGGATAAAAGTTTTAGGATCACAGCTGGCCCTGATATCAACATCAATCTTAGAAAGTAGATCCTAAATTTGATAGAAGGATGTTTTTTAACCTTAATGTTACCAAATACTTTGCAACGAATCGTGCAATTTTTTCTTAGTCAATTAAATTCTGATACATTACTGTCGTTGCCAAAGGCATAAAAATGTGACTAGCACATTTGATTCTTCATCATCTCATCAAATAGTAACGACATGGAACCCACAAATTTTATATCAAAACTTTTCAGGTTTAAAGGTTGTCATAAAAGACGGGGCGTGCGTGACAATCAGACAAGTTTTAACTTGAAAAGTTGGTAACGACATCGTTAGGACACGTGTGTGAGAGTTTGCCTTCGGAGCTGCAGCTTTGCTTTAGCATGAAACTATAGCTAAAATATAGGTTAGACCTATATTCATAAATTTACCTTTAGTTCGCAAAAGCATTGTAGTTTTGTAATCATTTTTCATCATCTTCATCTTTTTCCATCATTGGTACACCATTTGTATTCCCTGTTCTCTCTTATCTTTCAGAATCAGTTTACATATTAGTTTCAATTCAAATGAATCACTACCAGGAATATTTGATTTGCGGCTATCTGTACTTTACCTTGAGTTGAAACTATGAGTTTTCAAAAAATGTATATCGACTCTGTGGCGCATTGGACCACGTTTTTATATGAAAATATAGTTTTTGCTATTAATATTCTTTATATTGTCATTTTCGATACAAATTATTTGAAATAAACAGTTGTCAGTTGACCAATTTACCCTAAGGACGCTTTTGCTTGAATATATAAAAAATCCTCTCTAATTTCGCTCTCCACAAAAGCTATCGGTAATATTTTTGGTCTTTCTACCTCAGTTTTGAACTACACCTACAAAAATCTTCCAAAAAGTTAACAAATTTTTATAATTCACCCTAAGGACGCTTTTGCTTGAATATATGAAAAACCCCTCTAATTTCTCACTCCACATCGGTAAAAGACTCTTTCAAATATTCAATCCATTATTTTCCTTTGCACCTGTCTCATAAAATGAGCCTTATTGAACGTCCCTATATCGTTTCTTCATGAAAAGCAATTAATCTCCTGGCTAGATGATTAGTTTTAGTCTTAGTATTGATCTAGCGGTCACAGTGTCTGTGATAAGAGTTATAAGTAGTAAGAAAAAGGATTTCACTCATAACCATGACAACATTTTATTTAATTCGCTTTCCTATTAAATTTTTATACCTAGAATCAATTACTTACCTCGTAAACTTTGCTTCCTTCGAGATAGATAAGGATAGAGATTTGACTTCTTAGCGCAAAGAAAAAAGAAAAGACGATAGCGCAAACGCGAGTAACGTAAGCAAAATTTTTTAAATAATTTATTTACTTAAAAAGTCCACAGATTCAAAAATAATTTTAAGAAAGATTTCAATAGTTTACTGTCTCCTAATAATCGTAAGTTTGCTGATAAATCGGAAAAAGGCAACAAAAAGGATTATCTTCGCATTTTTTTTTCTATCACGAAGATTGTTTCTGTTTATGGTGTAGCTTTTGTAAAATACTTTAGCGAATCCAACTCTTACATATTTAAAAACAAGAACATGATATATAATTAAATTTTTTTGTAGCCCCCTGCCTCCATCATCATCTATCTGTCACCTTATCGAGACTATTCTTATAAGCCCGAACACGCTATAATTATCTGCTATAAGTTTCTGAAGAATAAAGCATCCCGCAGACTATTCCATGCTACAGCATCAGCTAAAGGTTGGCTGACCCATTCTGGGATAAACCATAGCGAAACTTGCTTTTTTTCGTAATGCAAACCGGAGCGCTAATACCACTACGCCACCAAGCTCCTCAAACAAAAGTTATTAAAACAATTTAGTCAATAGCAAATGCGATGATTACCATCTTCATAAATTATAGCTAAGAACCATCTCCATCTTGTCAGCTTATAAACAAAAAAAAACCGAATCAAAATCAGTCCAAAATCAGACACAGAAACACATACACACAGACAGACACGCCAAACTTATATCACCCCTCTTTTTGCGTCGGGGGTTGAGAATGGAGGAGAATTCCTAATGTAGAGCCATAAGCGTCAAATATGGGTCATACGTAACGTAACAATATGTTTTATCTTTTTGCAGTATTGAAAGAAATAGCTTAATCAATCCTGCGTTGGCTTGTTGCCAAGTTTTGGAGGTACGAAACCTCGTATTTTTTTTGTGTTGGCATATCTCCTAAAAAGTTTCTAAGTCCTGAACTCTGCGTCGAATTGAGTTTTCATTACAATGTATTATTTCTAAAGCTATGAGCCAACTATCTGTCTACAAAATATCTGTCGGACTGCATTGTCCTACTGCACTAAAGTCAAGTTTATTCAACGGGTCGTGCAACTTATCCGTGATCCTATATCAAACTTTCGAATAATAGGCGCATACAAATGGAAGTGCTGCAACCATTCACTACCCCTGGTGATTTAGAGAGACTTGACTGCATCCAAACAGCCAATATAATAACAGGCTTTACAATTGTTTTGATATACGAGAAGGGTGGGGAGCAACCGTACTTACTCAAAGTCATAGCACCTTGGACACTAGTCTCGCGTTGCGTTGCTCGGTATAGATCAAGGAAAGCGTCATGACAACATTAGGGATAGGAGGAGTTGTTCGCTCCCAACATTACGGTATCTCCAAGAACTCTGGCGATCTCACTCTTTGATAGCAGTTAAATAACATTACTAAGTAATGTTGTTTATCTGCAATCTTCTGCAAGTCTTCAGTGCGCTCAAAAGTCAATTGGTGAATACTACTATGTTGAAATGTCCTTTTGGGCATTGACCTTTTAGGAAGTGTTCCTTATAAGTCAAAAAGGTCACCTATCTTTAAATCGAATTCTTCAAAGTCAACGTTTGAAATCTTTATTAGGGTGCAGCAGCTACCGGGTGACGTTGATTGATGATGCACTTATATCACGTCTATTTCGTTTTGTCGCCAAATTGAGCGTCACTTTCCATTCTGTATTGGTTTTATTAATCGATTGCGGTTAGCGTCTAATAATGATTATTAGATCTTTAGAAGTATATCTTTCTAGGCCAAGAAGCCAATATTAATAATTATGCTCCTTTTGACCTTACTTTTAGCAAAGGACTTTATATGACTCTCTTTATACTGTAACTCTGCTAAATGGCTCTCATAATTATCATCGTAAAGTCCACAACAGTCCACTACTGAATATAGGCCACTCCAAAGAAACGCGACTTGACTCGATCCATAGCTAGCTTCATCCAGTCACTGCAGCCACTGCAGAGATCGTCACTCCACCGAGCCTGAGGACGTCCCACACCACGCTTATTAAGGATTATAAGATATCGCACGCAGTATCTTATAATCCTTAAGCCGACCAGAGATGAGGGTAGTATTTAGACGCTTTTTCTTTGTAATTTTCGTGACTGCAAAATTTTGGTTTATTAAGCGCTTTTATTGGGATTTCTTTATTTTCTGTAATTAGTAAATATTAGATATTTAAATTTCTTAAGAAAACCTTGAGGAACGTGAATTGAAAACAGGATCTTAAATAAGTTATTAACTCTGAACCATTTCTTGGTTCCAATTTGGTATGAAGATTGTTTTAAAACCTTGCGAGCGACTTAAGATAGTTTTGGAGTGATAACCGACATCAACGCGAGTGGAGCCGCAGGCGGCCACTAGTATTATATATTTTAACTAGTGGCTTCCCGCGGTTGTACCCACATACATATCGGTTATCTCGCTAAAAAGTATCCTTCGTCCTTTTAAGCGTCTCAAACTATCTTCATACCAAATTTCACCTAAATCGGTCTAGCGGTTATTGATTCCCATACAAACAAAGTTCTAGCCCCCTTCTCACCCCTTCAAAGGATGATATCTGGAATAAAAACTATGCTTTGTCCTTTTCCGGGACTCAAACTATCTCTATGTCAATGTTCATTTAAATCGGTATAGCGGTTTAAACATGAAGAGGTAGACAGACACACTTTCGCATATATAATATTAACATTGAAGTAAGTAAACCAACACCATTTGTACCATATTCTAGCAAATAAATAATTTACTTACATATGGATTCAATTTAATGAGGAGCTAGTTGGCGTAGTGGTTTGTGCGCTCTGGTTTCGATTACGGAAACAAAGCTACTTTCGCCATGGTCGGTCGCTGGATGGGTCAATCAAATTATATTCTTGAGCTCCTCCGTGCTTCGGAAGGCACGTTAAGCCGTTGGTCCAGGTTGTTACTGCTACCGCTTTAACCCACCAACCTGCACTGGACCAGCGTGGTGGTGTTATGGCCATAACTCCTCATGTGTTTCTGCCATGTAAGAAGGCCTGTACCCAGCAGTGGGACGTATATAGCTGGTGGTGGTGGTGAAGGATTCAATTTTTATTGTGAAAAAGATGACGTCTTCCCGTACCTAATTCTAATGACTTTGCCACTTGGGTGTTTTATATATAAAAAATCTTCCTAGTTAGAAAGTGACTTCTAATTTATGGTCACACTAGCATAGAACCAACCAACCCAACTATATAGAACTCTGTTTATTTTCATATGCTCGAAATAAGTTGTGCTATTTTTTCTAATCTTACTTACTTCTGCAAAAGGATTCCAAGGCCAGTTCCTAGTTTCCCGCCAACCTTTACCTTTTTGTAAAAAATAGCGCCGTGGAAACTAATCCAAGATTGGTTTTAGCATTTGGACGGAGGTCGTTGCGAAGTATTGCTTATTAGCATACGCAAAGGGTTTCATTTCCAATGTATTTAGGGTGTTCACTAGTGGATTAAGTTTGGAATCATGTAAATTATGTTATGGCAATTCAAATCTGTTGCATTAGTACATTTTCAACGTTATTTTGAACTATGGACCGCCCACGGCTCCGCCCGGGTGTCAATTATCGTTCCAAAAAGCATCCTATGTCCTTCCCAGGATCTCAAACTATCTCTATACAAAATTTCATCTGTATCAGTTCCACGGTTCATGTATAAGACAGACAGATAGAAACGTCTTTGAATTTAAAAAGGTATTCGTCACATTTTATTCTAATTGCAACTTTTACGTAAAGCTTGGTAAAGCTATCTTTTGTGCTTCTTTAACTTTTATTAGTATCAATCGTTAAATTATGTACGCACCTTTTAGATTTTATAAACTGTATTACTAGTGCAAATTACTTATGGGGAAGTCATTGAAAATATCGCTTCAATGAGGTACTACATTTTACCATAAACTCTGTTTTTGAGATGTTGAAGCACGTAGTGCAACTCAGCTTTTTTCCATGTAATTATAGCTAATTGCATCAAAATCTGTTTCATTTTCAAATTACATTAGAAATTGTTTACAAATCGTCAATTTTATAGGATTTCATATGATTTATCATTAGTATGGTGGTGTGGATTCTTGCTGTTGTTTGATTAATTTTATGAGTAAATTATGAAAAGCATACTTAATTAGGAGATTGTGGTGAAAATAAAAAGAAAACAAACATCACAAACTTTTTCTTTTTCCCCCATGATAAGAGAATTTCAAGACATGTTTTCTACCCATCGTAACTCAATTAACTACGCACAATACCCACCCCTATCCCGTATATTATAGAGACGAGTATATTATTATTACGTACAAAATTCGAATGATACTTAAATCATTAGAATAAATAACCAGTGTTTCATCCAAATAAAATATCTACGCAGCTAATTCTTCTCGAGAGAAGGATACGACCCAATCTGCATACCCTGAATGGTTACTCAACAATCCGTTTGATGCAATTCGTATATACTCTAAATCGTGTAAACAAGAGCTGTTTTTGCTTGTCCTAGTTACTCAGCCAAGCCTGTATTAGCAAGGCTGTAGTGTACCAAGTTCGCTCACAGAATGTGTAATGGCGCTTTGTATTCTTTCTTTGATGCGACAAGGAAACAAGGAAAAACGTCTTCCTTAAGATTGAAATGTTGAGCCGAAATATTTTTGCGTAAGTATTTCTTAATGCCGTCTTTTTGTAGATCTTTCGGATTATTCTAAACATTAATAGGATGGCGCTCTTGCTGCATTACATTTATTTATTAATAAATGAATATTTTTCATACCATAGTAGTAGTAAGCTGACAGTAGCTGGTGTAATCAAGGATGGAAAGAGTTTAATAACCTCCTTCTTTTTTGAAGTCAGTTAAAAAAGATTTACTATTTATTGTCCACGTGACTGCATATTTATTGAGATAAATAAATCCACGGTTATAGTGGTAAATATTTTCTGTTTAAAGTTTCTCTTAAAAAATTACAAAATAACTAGCTAACCCCGCAAACGTTGTTTTGCAATAAAAAAAAATTGACAAAAAAAATAGATAGAAGCCGATTCTCAGAGCTACTGATTGTACATATACCGAACATGAAAATCGGTCAAGCAATTTCGGAGGAGTATGGTACCTAGATTTGTGACACGAGAATTTTATATATTAGATAGAAAAGACTGCAACACAACCAAATATTTATCATTGCGAGTATGTCATTTTGGTGGCGTTTAGTTGACTTTTTTTTCTTTATTTATTTAGAGGCTTTTGTTACAAAACATGTCAGCCCCATCGTACCCTTTTCTGTAAATAAGTCTACATACTTTTATAATGTTGCGCGAGCGGAAGGGATTCCAGTATCCAGAAAAAAGACTTCTGATAACAATTTTGCAGCTACAGATGTAGGATCAGCCAAAATGCTTATAAATGCACCCAAATTTTGCATGTTCATTAGTTGACTTCTAAGTCGCCGGCCATATTGCTACAGTGATTAACGGAGAAATCGATGAAAAATTTTAACTTTTGTATCTATCTACTAACAAAAAAAACTATGCATGAAAACGAATTATTAGTATTTTTCGCGGGATTATTACTGATTTTTAGAAATCATCATCATCATCATTATCAGCCTATATACGTCCCACTGCTGGGCACAGGCCTTCCTACATAGGAGAAACACATGAGGAGCTTGGGCCATAACACCACCACGCTGGCCCAGTGCGGGTTGGTGGGTTAAAGCGGTTGCAGTAACAACCGGGACCAACGGCTTAACGTGCCTTCCGAAGCACGGAGGAGCTCGAGATTATAAATTTGATTGACCCATCCCAGGACCGACCATGGCGAAAGTTGCTTTCTTTTCGTTATCGAAACCAGAGCGTTCAAACCACTACGCCACCGAGCTCCTCAGATTTTTAGAAATACTGTACATAAACTTGGCCGGTTATGAAACATCTCCATTATTCACTAATAAAAATGTATTTAAACTAGAAAAATTTTTTCACGTCCTGAGGCGGGGAAATTTTTGTGAAATTTTTCTAGTTTAAATAAATTCATTTTTATTAGTGAATAATTTTTCACACATTCATAATAATGTTAAAAACGAAATTAAAGAATATCTCCTTTATTGATAGCACAGGAGATGAATCCCATCTCTCCTGCTCCCAACATAACGTTTTCTTTATAACGCTCTGGCGGTGTGAAACGCTTCTCCGGCTAATTTTTCGTCGACGAACGTTTCGGCAACACATATAAAATCCATTCCACAAATACCACTTCAAATAATTCAATAGAATTAATAGCATTACTAGGGGGTTCATTGTTATTTTTTATGACCGAGCAGAGTTGGATATTTTGTCTGGTATTTAAGAAAAGGGCTTTGACCAAGAAGACCTTACTCACCTTTATATTATTTGAAAATTATCTCCACTCAGATTTAGTTTTGACTGTAACTGGACTACGTCTAGGTGCTACCGCAAAATTTCACCTCTGCGCTGAGATTTCGTAGTTTTATTTAGCTGTACTTTACATACGGTCGAATAAAAAGACAAGGGCTCTATTTTACTATGGATGAAGGTAACTAAGAACCCCGTTCTTTTATTGAAGTCGGTAAGGAAAGGATCAACTACTTATACTGTACAATGCGTCTGATTATACTATTCATAGTTATTATTTTCTAGATGTGTAGTCTTATAGCAACCGTAGCATCGTCGTAGCAGACGTAGCTCTCTTTTCTTTGAAATACGAATTGCCGTTTTGTTTAAAGTATTTTGTGCAAACTGAAATTTTTTATTTTAATTGAAACTGGCTTGACCGATTATTTTGATATATTTTTTTTATACAAAGCACGGCAATTGACCCAACACCATCTGATGTGAAGCGGTAAAGAGAGTCCATATGCGAAGACAGCTAGTGCAGAATAGACATTGCACTAGCCGCCTCCACCTTGCCGGCCCAAAAGGTGCTTTTTCACGCCTCTCTTGAAGGACCCCATGTTATAGGAAGGAGGGAAAACATGTGCTGGCAAAGAATTCCAAGTTCTGGAAGTACGACAAAGAAATGAGGCACTAAATTTCTTTGTGCGTGATGTTGAAGTGTAGACAGTGAATGGATGACTCCGAAGACCGGCACGCGTGCTCCTGAGCAGGAAGGGGGAAGGAGAGATATGGTCGAAAAGCTCTTCAGAACACTCTCCGTGATAAAGCCGATAAAAGGCGCAAAGCGACGCAATGTCTCGACGCAATTGTAGAGGCTCAAGGTTGTTCGTGATCTCTACATCGCCAATGATACGGACAGCACGACGCTGCAATCTGTCCAGTGCATCGAGGAGGTACTTGGCTTTATGGATAATTTTATTATTATATAAAATGATTACAAAAAACTATAAACATTGTAATCGGCAACATATTATATAGGCTCTAATCGACCTTCCTTTTCAACTAATAAATTTTATCAAAAATCGTGCTTGTGTACCTACGGCACTTTAAATTCAAACTTTTTAAAAATTGTTTGGAAGAAACGGCTTTGGAAAAAAAAGCTATTTTATATTTAAAGATCTATTATCATAGTTCTTCCGGGAAATAAGCTGCTCTGGAGCCTAACGGTTTAGCGCCCGATGATGAGAAGAGGCCTGACGGCATGATTCTTTTGCCTTGGAAAATGGGTTGGTCTTTGGTGTGGGACGCTACTTGTGTTGACACCTTAGCCATGTCCCATCTTCCAAGTGTCTCGTTGACATCAGGATCGGCTGCTGCTTCCTGAATCTCTTAAACGCCGCAAATATGCTGGCTTATCTGAGGATTACATATTTGAGCCGTTTGGAGTTGAGACATTGGGACCTTGGGGTTTCCAGGAGCTCACCGAATGTTTAGGGACATTACAGATCGTTTATGTGAAACTTTAAGTGACACTAAGGCTGGTATGTATTTCGCACAAAGAATAAGCCTCACAATTCAGCGAGGTAATGCGAGTCTTATTAGTACACTTCCTTTTTTACATGATTTACGTGGTCTTTTTTATTTATAAGTTCGGTTAATTTTAGTTTATTTTAAGACTTAAGTTTTTTTTATTTTTAATTCTGTAATATTTTTATATTGTAATTTATTTTAAGAAAACATGACCTAAAAATGTAAAAACATAATAAGAAATTTTCTAATTTTGATGTGCATCTAACATTTATTGTGTTGATATTCAATAATATTATAAATTTGGCTTGTCATAGTTCAATGAAAGCTTCTTGCAGTTAAAGAGCTGCATTGTAAAATCGCCTGTATTCCACGTGCTTAAGATAACTCCTAAGTGTCGCTTATGTGCTTTTGGCAGCAACTGTGAAGTTTTGCCTTTTCAGCCTAGGCTCGGAATATCGAACTCCATCATGAAAAAGTTGAAATTAGAACTGGACGAAACAGTTTTTGTTGATATGATACGTCAAAAAATCGAGATCCAAGAAGCATTAACATTGTCATCCTTCAAATTCATAAAATACTAATTTATCCTATAATTAGGTTTGCAAAACAGACTGCAACTTTGTCACCTATCAAAAACCCCCAACCCTCTCTCATCTAATAAGTATTGAAGTTGAAATTTTTAAGTTCCTTTTTTTTATTTTTATTTAGATGTTGTCTTTAGACTCTTATGATTTTTTTTTTTTTAAAAAAACATTATTATTTAAATGTAATTGAGTATTTCTGTCAGGATTCCAGCGATATTGGTAGTTAATTTAATCGATAAATTATTATTTTTGTTAGTTTTTTAGATATATATATATATATTTTTAGTTATTATTATTGTTATTTTGCTATTTATATTTTTTTTCATACATTATTTTTTATTGTAGTATTTATGTTATAATGGACAGTTTTATTGATCTTGACGACAGTTTCTTTTCGTGTTCTTCTTCAACTCATAGTTTTGTTAGCGCGGATAGTGACGTTTCTACTTCTGTTCCTTTACAAGATCATTTCTCCGCTCTCCGATCTAAATTTCCACGTAATTTGAATATTGCTCACATTAACGCTCAGAGTGTTCCTAGCCACTACTCTGATCTTTTGTTATCTTTTGATTGTGCGCACCTTGACGTTCTGCTTGTATCAGAATCTTTTCTTAAGCCTTCTATCCTTTCCACTCAATATGCTCTGCCGGGATACGTACTTATTAGAAATGACAGGACCGGCAAGGGTGGTGGAGGTGTTGCTGTGTACCTTAGAGCTGACATTCCACATAAAATTGTTTCTTCTACACCTTCACTGTACTCCGGGTCAGCGGAATTTTTGTTTTTTGAAATTATTTTACATCACACTAAGCTTTTACTCGGCGTATGTTACAGCCCGAATCTTCACATTAATTACTTTGACAGTCTGGATTCATTCCTAAATGACTTGTGCCTTTTTTATGAACATATTGTCGTAATGGGTGATTTTAATACATGTCTGATTAAATGTGACTCTCGTTCATCCAAACTCATGTCTGTCCTTTCCTCTTACAGCCTTCATATCATACCACTGTCTCCCACCCACCACGCTCCTAATTGTTATCCTTCTCTCTTAGACCTTATGGTTGTCTCATCCCTTGATAATGTTTCCCAGTTCGGACAACTTACGGCTCCTTTCTCTTATCACGATCTAGTCTATCTCTCTTATCGTATACGCACTCCGAAGAGAAAAGCGCAATTTCTGATGCTGCGTACTTACAGAAGCATTATCTTGGATGCATTATTGAATGACGCTAAAGTTATCGACTGGAATGAACTCTTTGACAGTGCCAGTCTTGATTCTAAGGTTCAATTCTTTAGTGATGCGATTCTTTCACTTTTTGATCGGCATGCTCCTCTTCGTCGTATCAGAGTAAAACGTGATCCTGCACCTTGGGTTACTAGTCATATTATGGATATTATGGCGCGTCGTGACAGGGCTAAGCATAGATATAAGCGTAAACCATCTGATACTAATCTCGCACGGTACAAGTATTTGCGTAACCACTGTAATCATCTCATGCCAAGAGGCTCCACTTCCATAACTCTCTTGATAATCGTAGTCCCTCTGACGTTTGGAGATTCCTTAAATCGATAGGCATCGGTAAATGCTCCGTAGATGACAACAGTGTAGGTATTGACTTGGAGGCTCTAAACAAGCACTTTTCTGCTTCTCCTTTTACTATTAATCCAGGTGTCAAATCGTCCACATTACTGGAGCTCTCGCATTTGCCGCTGCCGAAGGTTTCCCCTTTTGTACTTGAAGCTGTTGCTGAAGATGACGTTAAGAAATCTATTCTTGCCATATCCTCCTCCGCTGTCGGTAATGATGATCTTAGTTCGAGAATGATTATTCCTATACTTGATTCCCTACTTCCTGTTCTCACTCACATCATGAATTTTTCCCTCTCATCTGGCTCCTTTCCTTCTTCCTGGAAGATGGCTCACGTAGTTCCCTTACCGAAGGTGACTGCTCCTACTACACTTTCTCATTTTAGACCGATTTCCATTCTCCCTTTTCTTTCTAAGGTTCTTGAGCACATTATTCACCGGCAGCTTTCTTTCTACTTGTCTTTCAACTCTCTTTTGTCGCCTTATCAATCTGGATTTCGACGTGGTCATAGTACTGTCACTGCACTTTTAAAGGTGACAGATGATATTCGCTGGGCCATGGAGAATCAGTCTTTAACTATACTTGTTCTTCTCGACTTTAGCAACGCTTTTAATACTGTAGATTTTGATATTCTTCTCGGCATACTCCGTTCATTAAATTTCTCACATAGTTCTTTAGTTTGGTTTGATTCCTATCTTCGTGGTCGCTCGCAGCGTGTCCGCTCTAAGGAGTTCTATTCTGATTGGTGTGATCTCGCTGCTGGCGTACCGCAGGGTGGCGTCCTCTCTCCTCTACTATTCTCTATTTTTATAAATTCTGTCTCTAAGGTCATTTCTTCTAATTTTCATCTTTACGCTGATGACTTACAAATTTACCATCATTTTCGACTGGAAGATATTGATGATGCTATTGCTGTAGTTAATGGTGACTTGAGTTGTATAAATAATTGGGCGAATTCTTTTGGTCTTAAACTTAATGCTTCCAAGACCCAGGCATTAATCATCGGCAGCAGACACTTTCGGAACGGCCTGGACTTGCTTTCTTTGCCTCCCTTGCTATTGGACGGTGCTCCTATCGCTTTTTCGAAAACAGCGAAAGATCTAGGAGTCCTGATCGACTCAAACCTTTCTTGGGATGTTCATGTTAATGAATTGAGTCGTAAGGTGCACTTCTCATTCCACTCCCTTAAGTGTTTACAAAAATTTCTGCCCTTTAAGACTAAGATTACTCTGGCACAGTGCTTAATTCAACCTATAATTGATTACGCTGATGCTTGTTATTTAGATGCCAATGAGAAGCTTCTCGACAGGCTTGAGCGACTGCAAAATGTATGCATCCGTTTCATATTCGGATTGAGAAAATTCGATCATGTTTCTCTGTTTCGCAAAGAGCTTAAATGGCTGCCAATTCGCCTTCGCAGGAACACTCGGCTGTTATGTCTTCTCTTCAATATCCTACATGACCCTTCTTATCCCTCCTATCTGCGTGAGCGGTTCTCTTATGTTCGTCCTCCTGATTCCGTTTGTAGATCCCATACCAAATTCTTACTTAAAGTCCAACCTCATAAATCCGATTTTTACTCCTATTCTTTCACTATCCACGCTGTCAGATTGTGGAACGCACTTCCGGCTAATATTCGTGATTCTCAAACTATCACTTCTTTTAAGAACCGGGTAAAAGAGCATTATTTGTCCTCACTTACGTAAGATCGATCATCTTTAAGTTCTAAATAACATTTTTTTTTTTTTTTTTTTTTTATTTTATTTTTTTTATGCTTTAGTTGATATTTTAAAATTTATAATTTGTTTAGTATATGTGTATTATTTATTATTCATCTACATTTTCTTGTTAGGTATATGTATAGAACCACACACTGTGCCCACTTTTATTTTCCCGTGTTCCTGTCGCAGGTCTGCTGGTAGAGATTTCTTTTGAAATAAGCAGTGCCTTTGTACTCAACTGTTTTATGTGTTTTATTTTTAAGTATTTTGTGTGTACATAAATAAATAAATAAATAAATAAATAAATAATAAGACTTAGAGATAAATGTCGCCTATTTACCGGTACATAAACCTAATTGTTTCATGAATGAAACATTCTTAGAGCCACCGCACATATACAATTTCAAATCGCACAACTAAATTGCGTGCTTTTATAGGCCGCACACTTCGTCGACTTAGTTGATGGACAGTGTTGCTAGCGCGGTGAAGTCTGCGATAAAATGCGGAAAAACAACGCACTACTTCTTTTATTTCTTTTATTAATTAGGTTTTTAAGGGCTTGCCTTTTTTGGACTTCGTCGATCAGCAGTTCTATTTTTTCATTTGTTACAAGTAAGTAGAGAATGCAGAGATTGACTGGGCGGCTGCGCGCCCGTCAGCAAAAATCCAAGCGTGGGGAAATCACACGCACGGGTCTGGTCATACTGCATCTTGCCGTGCGACTGACCAACTAAGTTGTTATAGTGTGCGGGCTATCGGCCGATAGTTGATCAACTATTTAGTTGAACGACTTAGTTGATATAATGTGCGGGCTATCATAAGATTCTATGCCTATTAGACATTCTGCGATTTAGTTGTACGATTTGAAATTGTATATGTGCGGTGGCTCTTACAGGACTGATCAAAAATAGTGGCAGTTGCCAGACGTCATAGATGAGGCTATGTCGTAGAGCAGACACGTTTGTTACTTTCTAACAATTATTTACAAAAGTCTTCCTTTTACGGAATGCCGATAATCCCGGTTGTAACGTTTTTGAGATATCAATTACAAATTTATAAATTACAGTTTTTGAAAACAAAAACCTCTCTGAATTGTGACTTGCAGTGCAGAACCGTCCTTTATTTCACGCATATACGGGTCAATCTGGTATTCTGGTCATGCTGGCAACACCAGCACTCTACCTGTGCCATCCATAAACAAGGTTCAACTATATCTCTACATCTATACTTTAGTTACAAGCGACTGTCAGTGTCTGGGAAATCCCCTCCACCTTACACATGATACCAACCACATTACTTTGTTGTGTTGTGTCCCTGCGGTGAGTAAGGTCACCAGAGCTCATCGAGCAAGTATCATGGAAAAAGCACACCCGTGAGTAGTATCCTTGTTATTACAACTCTCTTTAGACTATAGCTTGTTTACCCTTGTATTAAAACACACCCGTGAGTAGTATCTTTGTTATTCCAACCGTCTATGGGCTATGCTTGATTACCCTTGTTAATAAACACGTCCGTGAGTACTATCATTGTTATTACAACCGTAGATAGGCTAAGCTTGTTTACCCTTGTAATAAAACACACCCGTGAATAGTATCCTTGTTATTACAACCGTAGATAGGCTAAGCTTGTTTACCTTTGTATTAAAACACACACACCCGTGAGTAATATCCTTAATATTACAACCGTCTATAGGCTAAGCTTGTTTACCCTTATATTGAAACACAACATTGTTATTACAACCGTCTATAACCTATACTTGTTTGCCCTTGTTAATAAACACGTCCGTGAGTAGTATCCTTGTTATTACATACAACCGTCTAAAGTAGGCTTTTGACGGTTGTATGTAATAAGTAATTGAAGGGTAAACAAGCATAGGTACTTGTTTACCCTTCAATTACATTTGAATGTTTTTGATGCCTTTAAACGCCTACTTTATTTGTAACAATTACAAATAAAGAAAGAAAACAATGAACAAATAACCCTTGTTTATAAACACACCCGTTAGTAGTATCCTTATTATTACAACCGTCTATAAGCTAAGCTTGTTTAGCCTTGTATCAAAAATGTCCTTGAGCAGTAAATTCATGTATGTATGTATACTTAAAAAGTCATTCATATTTTATTTACAATCTCATTATCGCTTACAACTCTTCAATGGAATTCATAAGGCGTATTACCTAAAATTACATAATTTCCGAGCTGAGAATCCTGTTGCTTAGAAATCACGTTTCATTATTAAGTAATAAAGTCAATATTTTCGTTCCAACTTCGTGGTAACTATATTAGTGTATGGTAACAACCACGTAATAACTATAGCTCCGTTACTCAGCATTCGTAGAGAATACACAATACACACGACGACCGTAGTAGTTGTCTACTACTCTAGAAGTCCTGAGTTCGAATCCCAGTAAAAGCTATATTTGTGTGATGAATTATGACGTTGATGCACGAGATATTTGTATGTTTCTTGATCATGATCAGCTGGTGGTATGTAAAATAAAAGTAGTTTTATTCAAGTTCTTTCCAGAAACAATAGAAAGTGAAGCACGGACTCTAAAAAATATATTTCTAGGGGAGAAGGACCTGCTTAAATTTAATTATTTTATCCTTTTTAGTGTTTAGAAATCGGTTTTTATTTTGAACTTCAATAATAATTGTCTGAAAATTGCTAAAATCCACAAAGACAGTGAAACCTTTTTAACCGACTTCAAAAAAAGAAGGAGGTTATAAATTCGTCTGTATGTTTTTTTTTATGTTTGTTACCTCAGAACTTCTGACTGGGTGAACTTGATACTTGATTGATGATTCTTTTTTTGTTCGATGCGGAATAGTTCCCATTTGGTCCCATAAAAATTTTTTGAAAATCCATTTAGTAGTTTGGTTTTTAAATAAAAAAACTGGAAAAATTAAGTCGTCTACATATGCGAAATTGCAGATTTTTGCTTTCCTATGAATTTTTAGTGAAATGATACCATAGTAGAAATCAATTTAAGCTCACAGTCACCCATCTAGCTTTGACCTTCAAAAGTTATCACTAAAAATTGTGAAAAAAAAATATTTAAACAAAAATTAAAATCGACTCCAAAAAACTGAAAAGGATAAAATAATTAAATTTTAATAGGTACTCATCCCCTAGGAACATATTTTTTGGAGTTGGTGCTAAGTTGTTTCCAGAAACCATAGATAGCACCGACTCCAAAAATATGTTCCTAGGGGATGAGTACCTACTAAAATTTAATTATTTTATCCTTTTCAGTTTTTTGGAGTCGCTTTTAATTTTTGTTTTTAACAGTAAAACTTTTCTAAGTGCCACCGTCAGGCTTATCATCACTTACCATCAGGTCACATGAATCCCAAGAGCTACACCGTTAAGAATTAAAAATAAACAAATATTAACAAAGAACAGGTAAAAAACATTCTGGTTTCTAGAATCATCCGTCACATTTATGTAAAATATTATTTATTGTTATATTTATTAAACCATTATTTATTAAGTAGGTCTCAATTATCTCAGTCATTGTTATATTGTTATCGTTATCTACAATCGTTGTTTGTTTTTAGATATCTAAGATTATGTAATGAGATTTGTGCACTCCACTTCAATGCAAGGTAAGCCTTTTAACAAATAGTGCATATATTAACAACTTCATATTATGATAAAATTAAATAAAGATCAAAAAGACAAAAGAGCAGTTTATTTAGTATCCAAATTCGAAAAAAATATAAAAATACAATTTTAAGAAACACCTGGCCTCATCATCATTACAAGCCTAATTACGTACCACTGCTGGGCACAGGCCTACATAGGAGAAACACATGAAGTCTTTGGGTCTTAACTCTACCACGCCATACCAATGCGGGTTGGTGGGTTAAAGCGGTTGCAGTAACAACCGGGACCAACGCCATAACGTGCCTTCCGAAGCATGGACGAGCTCAAGATTAAAAATTTTGGTTGATATATCCCGGGATTGACCTTGGCGAAAGATACTTTGTTTTTGCAATTGGAACCAGAGCGCTTAAACCACTATTCCCCGAACTCCTTTTGGTCTGGCCTAGATCATCATATATCTAACACCTTCTCAACCGCGCTACTTATATCCGCTGGATACTTCTGAAGAATGAGGAACCATGCAGACTAATTGATGCCACAATACCAGCAAAAGGTTAATATCTTTTGGAAATACCACCAAAGTAACAGTACACCAATTTCAAATCAATCAGATCTGTGAAAGTTATTAAGAGCCGTAAGTCAAGTAAGAAATGAGTTGATGATCATCAAACCCTGAACAGATCTTCATAAGTTATAGCTAAAAACCATCTCGATCACGTCAGATGTCAAATAAAAAACGAATAAAAATCGGCTTACGATGCCACAGACAGCCGCCGAGGGGTTTTATAAGTTTGACGTGTCTATCTTTGAGTTAGCGACGGGGGTTAAAAAGAAGAGAAAGTATTTTTTAGAACAGCGACTATATCTTTTTAATATTAATTTAGCACGCCTGTTTTGAAAGAATCCATGTAATCCATGTACTGTAAACTTATTTTTGCATACTAATACAATTGATACTACTAATATAATTGATGACACCGAAGACCAACACGCGTGATCCTGAAAAGGAAGGGAGAAGGGTCGAAAAGTACTTTTTGTAAAGTAATTTATAATTCAATTTGTTTTTTGGAAAGATTTTCTGATCCTATCCTGTCTTTGACTGTCTGATTATTACGTGGCAAGATTTTTGGCGAGGTTTCTGTAACAAAGGGACTTAGTAAATCTTGGTACCTACTACTCATAAAAACCTTTAAATAAAAGTTATATCAATAATTGGGAAAACGAAATCAAGTTTAGTATTAGGGTAACAATAGGTACCTACACATGGATTTTTTAAACACGAAGTAAATAAAAAGAGACTTTTTGAGATTGTTAAGTTTCCACTCAATATCCCGTTTAGATATTTCAGCGGCGATAAAGTCACTTATGCAGATTGCACACGGTTCGATGACAGTCAGATTACAGCTTATCACATCTATGTTATGTACTCTGTGGCGAGCTAGCAGGCCGTGTGCCTGGGCGGGCGGGAGGTAAGGGGAGTGGGGATAGCCCGGCTCGGCGCTCACACCTCAAGCCTTCAGTTTGCTTCGGCCTGCTGAGTAGAGCGTGTGTCGTGTCGCCTCTCTCAATCGTCCTGACCGCGTGATATCAATAAACCGTTTTTCTAAATTAAATCGCGAGTGCTACCCAATATTTCGAATAAGTGCTATTTACTCCGGCAGTGACGTTTATTAATCGGCTGGTTTTCGTTTGTTTTTGGACTGCTGCGCGTCAATAGCGCCCGGGTAATGCTATTCCCTGGAGTGTTATAGACAAATTTTTAGCAAGAGTAAGTAATGTTGTTGCTTTTAGGGCATGATCTACCGCTTTTATTTATCGCTAATTAGTAGTGGTTTGATAAGACAAATTTTATTAAGCTTTGACTACTTCTAAGGGGTGAATTGCTGTCTAAAACAGTACCTACTATGTTAACAAAGGGAAGACAGATCTGATAAACAGATTAGAAACTTTAAGACCCTTTGACTGAAAAGTAAACTGGAATTAATGAAAAACAGCAACTCAAGTTCTAATCACAGTCTCAAGAGGAAAATAGATGAATTTAATCATTTTTTTATTCATCTAACAATGTCAATATAGCATATTCCTTTTAGATATTGTCCTTTAACTTGTATTATACAATAACTTAACATAAATGTAGTGTCTTAATCCTGTTAATGTATGAAACATATATATATATATACATATATAAAATAAGGATTATTTATAAGTAGAAAATATTATGACTGACGATGATTGTAAATAAATTATTTTGGTAGGCTATTTAAGTTGAAAGGGTTATAGGAAATTTTCTAAATACTTGTGTTAAACAACAAAAGACTAATAACACGATGATATATTAATAAAATATGCGATTTGCTTTGTTCTTGTTGTTATAATTTTTGTCTCAGGAGTCTAATATATATATAATATATTTTACTACTTAGACCCCAATAAACTTCGACTTTCCTGTCCTCTATAAGATGCTACCCAATTCTACTTTCAATGTCTCCATAAACGGGGAAAGATACAACAAGGCAAAGAGACTTCATATGAAAAACTTACCGGTCTCTCTACGATTGACCAATTTGTCATCAATACGAGTATTTCTCAGTAGTGATATGATTGTTCTAGTTGTTACGGATTATTTGATGTCTTCTTTTAAAAGGTCATATTTTTAGTGCTACCTATTATCATGGGATGTAGAGTTAAATTTTACTTGTGTCATTTACATATTTCATTATTTAGGTACTTATTTGTTTATTTGTGCCGTCAGCACAACATATTCATTTTTACTATTTACGAAGGTGTCTTTCTCATGACATTCACTAAATGTGATATTAAGTCACTTGAGAAATATTTTGAAAAATAAAATTAAATCCGAAAATTAATATCTATGAATATTGTTTAATCGAATAATATTGATAATGGCGAGTAATGGGTAGCAAGTGGAATACTTCGATCATGAATCGGAGTAATGGAGAATGTGGTAAATCTGAAAACGGGTAATTTCTAACGAGGCTGTGTAAATCATGATAGAAAATGACACTTGATAGCCTCTTCCTGCCTTCTGAAATCCCGGAGACTATCATAAGTAAATGGCCTCGTCCGGAGCAACCACGCGATCATAAGAACCCTACCCTAAGCGGAATACGTTCCTTACTCTACATTACTCGTCATGGACCATAATGTTCGATTAAACAGCTATACAATCGAATGGCACTAAGAAAAAATCATGTTTGAATCAATCATGAACTATTATCCTATTAAACAGACACCTTGATCAGACTTGGAAAAGAAGTATCGCAAAATATACACTTGTCTTTTTTCTTGACTTATTAAAGATATTTTATATCGCGCAACCATAAGAATAGTTGATTTTATACACCAAAAACGCGCGAAAGATATTTCATCACAAAATAATTAGTAAACATCGTGTTTAGTTTATCTTATTCAAATACCAAAAAGCAGACGCGACAGAAATCACAAAAACAAATGAATTACGTGAACTAAATTAAATACACGCTACGATAGATAACGTTATTGAATTATTTAATACTGTAGTGTGATTATCAAAACTATTGTCATGAACATGAAGCAATATAAAGCAAAAGAATCCCGATAAAAATCTTATCGTTAAAAATAAATATCTGTTTATTTTCGTTGGCAGCTTTTATTTTATCCTCAGTTAATAAACTAATAGGGCTACAAAGCATAATAATTACGTAAAGATAGTAAAAGAGCAACCATACATAATCCAAATACTTATTTCAGCCGTAAAGCAGTTTGCTGTGTTTCGGATTGAAGGGAAAGGCAGCTAGTATAATTACTGGGCATGGAAGGCATTTCACCTTAGGCCTCAGGATAACAATGCACTTGCAATACCAAGTTGTTATTGCAGGTGTCTTCAGGCGACCGGAAGCTTGTTTGCCATCCTGTTCCTTGAATTCCTGAAATTTAAAAACTGACTTTCATTTTCTATTACTAAAGTCTTTGTCAATACTGCTAATATTTATTGCAGAAGCACGGCAATCACATAGCTTCATTGAGATATCTTATTGTATGTAACCTAAATAAATGTTACCCAGTAATGTTTTCAATGGAGATGTCGTTAACAGGATAATTTGTTGCTTTTCCTTCCACTATAGTTAACTATGTCGAACATGGGAATTCACTTAAATAGATAAATGCTCCATGCATGTAAACCGTTGTCGGGTCTCTAAAAATCCCTTTCGAGAAACCCGTATATTAAAAAAATACAATTCTGCCTTTTGGCCTGAAAAGGTAACTCCAAGAGTTCGTCAATATAACGAAATGTTATTGTAATCTACTATTGTAATAATGCCTTTAATATTATTTGATTTTGAAAAAAAAATGTAATAATTTTTATCTTAAAAGCATCCAATCTATTTGTCTCAAATCAAACCTTGAACATGTTTCAGACAACATAACAAGAAAATCTGCAAACAAACACAATTCTATGAAGAATATTTTGTTGATAGCGCTTGTCAATAGTAATTCCATTGATAAGATCTATGTCATATGGCTTAGGTATTTTTCCTAAATGTGAGGTTCTCATTCAACCTTGTAGAATTGTTCGGATGGACCAAAATATTACGCTACCATTTGTTCTTTGGAATTATAAGATGGCATTCTAGTCGTAATATATCAATGCTTGTAAGCTTGACGTTTTAAGATAATTTAGTGAGGCCTTTTAGACAAGAAAAATAGACACTAATTTATAAGAAATACATCTCGCCTACCAAGGACAATTAAAATGTTCTATACATCTAACTGCACCAAAAGCAAACCTTATCGCGAATTTCTGCAAAGTTTTTTTTTTATACAACTAGATGACACACAAGCTGACGGCCCACCTGATGGTAAGCGGTTACCGCCGCCTAAAGACACCTGCAATAACAAGGAAAAATCACTTGATATTGCAGGTGCGTTGTCATCCTGGGGCCTAAGATGAAATGCCGTCAATTCCCAGTAATTACACTGGCTACATTTCCCTTCAATCCGAAACACAGCAAACTGTTTCACGGCTGAAATAAGAAAGGCGGTGGTACCTACCCAGACGACCCTACATACGGGCCTACCACCTAGTAAAGTTTATTCTAAATATTAGATATGAGAACTGCTTAGGTCTAAGATACTTCTCTACTTTTTAAGTCACCTTAAAATATTCGAGATCCATTTGTCGGTTGTTCTGTTTTCAAACTACATTATTTAAATATTAGCAATATTTTGAGTACAATTAACTGCTTTGGTGGAGTGGTAACCGTTGTCCAAGTTATCTAATTAAAACACACAAATGCTTTACCTAAACATAATAAATAAACTATACAATCTTCTAATGAAGTCTAATATCAATACGATGTAATAGTTAATGACACGTTAATTTATATTAATCACACGTTCACTTCAAAAATAAAATATTTAAACAGTTGACAAAATAGAAAATATTTAGCCGTCTTTTGCAATTAATGACTGTCTACTTTAATAAAGCAAATGGATCTCTATATCCAAATTATAAGGTAACTTCTAATAAGAAAACCAGTGAAGCTTGTATCTTCAATGTCGGGGAGTCAGAATTTGTAAATTTCCTTTGTAATACTTTCAACTAAATTGTTTTAACGCTCCTCATCATTATGTTTTCGTATATCTCCTTCTGTGCCACTTAATTTCTCACTGTCATCTCGGCAGTGTAATTATTCATCTTGTGGATTATCACATTAAGAGGATAGAACCGTAATATATTCCAGCTTATCACAAACTGCTAATTTAGTGTTATTGTTATATGGCATGTTAATGAGTTTCAGTTCTGAAACTTCGATAGGTGATTAGTTTTACACTTGGGATATCACACTTAGATTATTTGCTAGCAAGTACAGATAATATTAATATTCCAAACTCCTGATTTTTAATAAAATATCCCGAACACTATTGGTGAAAAAGTGTTAACCAGATATATTATGATGCATTTATGTTTACGTGTTCAAAATTAGATTTTAAATTTTATTCAGATATAAGCTGAAAAGGTTTTTTAGTTGGTGATTAATGGATGAGCGTGAAATTTTCACTAAAGAATACCATTCAGTGAGATAAATTATACAGTCTATACCCCTAACAGTACTATGGTTGTATGTACGACTTACTAAAACCTTGGTCACAGTCAGAACTTTGTCTAATTTCCTACTAACAATGGCGAATCAATGTCCTGATTTGTAATAAAAGATACGTGGTTAATGTGATAAAGTATTTTTCATAAAACCGTTTAGTACAAAAATCATCATTTTAATGAATAAGTGTAAGCAAAATGATGAAGTCCAAAATGCTTCAAATTATCGTTACAATGTTTAAACTAAACATTTCTCTCCTAATTTCTCTACCTTCTATATTCTAATTATAATCTTTATACAAACATGGGCAACGAGAACATAGATATTTTTATAGTAAAGAAACATTATTAACTAATAAACAGGGGAATGTTCCAGCTTTATGTGATTTCAACGTGCTAAAAGTAACCTATAAACATTTTAATATCAAACATTAGCTAACTACGAATTAGTTTAGTAGAGATAGGGCTATTATAATGTACTTTGCCTATCCGAGTCTTTAATCTAACATTAGCTTGATGTTGTTATAAGAATATTATCTCAACCAAGCTATTTTGTACAACATTGAAGCTGTTATCATACTGAAATCCGTTAAGTATCCAAAATTGAGACCAGATAACCGCTGACAAGCGTGTCGATCTGCTTAAGTTGGAGGAAGTGACAGTTTATTTATCGCTTATGTGGCTTGTAATCCTGATAATTCTCAGGAAACTGTTATTGAGACAAATAACCAAGTCACAGCTCATATAACTACATGCTGTGTTAGTTATTTCGTTTGCTATCTTCCAACACTGGTTCAGTATTCGGTGCTGTAATGTGTTTTGGTTTCCCACTTAATTTTGTAGTAATGCAAATACCATTTCTGCAGATTAGGTTCCTTACCTTGCTGGTATTTCGTTATAAATAATATCAGCTACTTTCGGCATAGCGCTTCCATTTTAAACAATCCCAATAGTAAATTCACATATGCAGTGAAAATTAATTAATGTAAGCCATTTCACAATAGGGAAATAATACTTACTTCCTGACGTTAAATAATTGTAGAGTGTGGTTGGATTTGCCACTCCATAAGTAAAACGACTGTACTTACATCATTATTGTTTTTTTTGGACGGACGCAGATGGCCTTTACAGCATAACCGGGGTTTACTGTATGTTCATCATCAGAATTTGTAAATATTCTGATGTACAGTCGACAGCACATCAAGCGTAACGGTTTGACCTTGAGACCACCCTTGCTGCTTTCGTAATTGAGGCAGCTTTCGCTTTTGTACACTTGACATTGTGCATCCAAAGCTTCGTAAACATGATTCAGGCTTCCGCATTACGTATTGTGACGTTTCTATATCACGTCTTGGCTTACGTCCTTAGCTTAAAAACTATTTTTCGTTTACTCAATACTAAACAATGTGGTAGCTACGTCATTACGTAACTGCGTTTCTGTTCTGAAATCTGACATTGTAGCCTATGGTAAATTATTGATTATATTTTTACACTTATCCTGCCACAACCCATCATAGTCTCCACCTTCGAGGTGAAGGACAACCAGCAACCAAAAAGAGTTTCAAGTATCTAAATCAGTTAAAAAGGACCTCAGTAAGTAACTAGCTTGGCGCAAGTGTGGATCTCAGGGATTTTTATCTTGTTAAGATTTCTCAAATGTGCTGCTTGTCTGTCTTATTTGTCTCAAGCCTTTTTCATCCTGCTCTTATACCAAGAGCTTCTATTTAATCACCGTCTTAAGTATAAACTATTGTATATTATTTAAAATCTAAGATCGTGGGTTGACGAACGTTATCACCCATATCGTATGATCTGAGATAATGAAAAAAACAAGTTGATGTTGATAAGAAAATTATCTCCGTCTCTCCACTCTTGTCTTTTATATCACCATCTCAAGCTGAATTGTTAGATAACTTCCATAAAACGAATCTGATAAGACCTTACCCATAAGTTAATGAAATTATTAATTTAAGAAATTGTGCAAGAATAAACGTGACCTTATTTAAATATGAAGAGAATATTGTTACCTGAATTGATTAGTCAGGAATACTCAGTGGTACGATACCAAAATAAGACCATATAGTTTAATTAAAAATTTGTAGAAGTATACTAGATGTTGAACTATGATTTCACGACTATATGTATAGGTACGTATCAAAAAGTGCAGTTTTCTTCGCGCAAAGTATTCACTTGATGATTGAGGTCATACTGTGTATTGCTTTCGTCGTATTAATATAAACGAGTCCTCTTTGTAGCATTGTTAACACGATTCTATGTTGTTAGAGTATAACTATAATATTGCAAATTACAATTCTCGGATATCCGTGGATGGTAACGAGATATTGAATTGTAAATACTCATATTTTCTTAAGCTTTTACAAAAATGTATAGTTTGCATGTCTTAAAAAAGATGGCGTAAAACTCCCCTTTTAAATGAAAGCTAACAAGTCAGCTCTTATTAGAATTAATTTAGAATGAGTGAGAAGACTCATCCAAGTGTTAGACAAGGATGTAGCATGTAACGTGTGTGACGTCAAATCATTTTAAGGCGTCTTAAATGTTGTGTAGGTAAGTCTTTGATGTTTCATTAGCTCGGAAAGATATTAAGTCAAGGACAATAAGGCTTCACTTGGTTTGACTCGTTTACTATTTCATGTCTGCCGTAAACGCTGAACCTCCCATGTCGTTGTTTTGTTTACATTTTTCAAGACAACTAAGCGACGTCTCTTAATTAATAAATGTATAAAGTAAGAAAAGTACACAATTTACCTACTAAGTAAGTACTTATACTAAGTATAATTCATTATCCTTTAATTATATACCTACAATGCGAGGTATGAAAAAACGTGAAAGTCATTTAAAAGTGAAAAACAATACAGTTAAATGAAGTTTTAGTATTTCCTCTAGATTTTAGCATTTTATTTTCTGCAAGTATCTACACCTAACATGTGACCTCATGACTAAAGTAATGACCTCTTTCAAGGATTGTTGGCATAAACATTGCAAGAGGATACAGTGCTCGTCTTCCCGAAACATCCAGCGGAGTTATGGTACAAAAAGGGATTATTTTATATCCTAGTACTTTAGGAAGTCTCTTTTGTAATAAAAATAAACATGAGCAAACGACAGTAAAACCCTTAATAACTCCGTCTCAGTGAATTTTCCCAGAGTAAATTATGGTATTTTCCACTACGTACAAAGAGGAAAATGGTTTAATCAATATGTTTATTAATAAAACAGGAGCAGTATAGTTATAAAGTAGGTATATTACGTATCAATTTAAGATAAACCCCAGGATTAAGTGCGTCACAAGATATCTTTAAAACAAAGGAAGACTATTATGTAATATTGTGGCACTGAATAAATAGTTTCCTATATCTAACTCATAAAAGGCACCTTTGCTATTGGCTCTTGAGGATTTTAAGGACTTCTTCACTTCTTTAGAAGTTTCCGCCCGCGACCCCACAAGTGTGGATGTCGCCAATCGTGCTAAAAGATATCTTATGTATGTCGTTTCTCAGTATGTAGTCTATTTCTGTGCCAAAGGAGATGGTAAAGTTTTGGGCCAGCTCATGAGCACCATTTCAGATTGTAGCCAATAATGTTCTGAATAACTGTTGCTATAAAAACGTTGGGAAAGGGAAAAAAGCGGTGAAGAAATTAGCAGGTTACAGGTACCTTTTTTTGTCGGGGAGAAATCAGATTACAGACCTACTCGTCGCTGGCTAGGCGACGAGCGCGTGTGGGGGTCGCCCAGTGCTAATGACACTGGGAATACCCACTAAAACTCCCCGGTAACTCCACTGCCCTTTGCGGGGGTAGCCTAGGCTCTGCCGAAGCAATTTCACCAGCCCACCAGGCAACCCGGCCTTACGGCCAGGTTTCGCGCCATTGGAGATTACCCAGAGTCACTTGGGCAATCCCAGACGTGGCGGCCTGTGCAATGCGTGCGTGGGGGCCACCCACATACGCGGCCGCGCTTAGGGCGCAGGAAGACGGGCAATCACCGCGCGCCTCCTCGCGCCGAAAGCAGGTTATACCTAGTGCTCCGGCGGCGTAGTGATAATCGTGTCTGGCCGGAAATCAGGAGTCGCGGGTTTGAGTCCAGCCTGAAGCATATATTTTTTCATCGTTTTCTTTCTTTACTTGTAATTGTTACAATAAAGTGATCTTTTCCTTAGGCGACTGTAGCCACTAAGCACCACTGTAGCTTGCTAGTCATCAAGTTGCATAAAAATTATGTTATCTAAGGTCTGTCATTTTAAGCGATTTCCATTCCTATCAAATTGTCATAAGTGACAAAATGTGTATCATCACTTTGACGCTGACTGTACAGTCACGAGTAGGGAATGCAATCTCATTCTCGCGAGATCTCGGCCTTTTTAGCGAGATTGATCTCGGACGAGAGTGAGGAGCTCGGTGGTGTATTGGTTTAAACGCTCTGGTTTCGATACGAAAAACAAAACAACTTTCGCTATGGTTGATCCTGGGATGGGTCAATCAAAGTTTGTTATCTCGAGCTCCTCCGTGCCCACCAACCCGCATTGGGCCAGCGTGGTGGTGTTATGGCCCAAACTCCTCATGTGTTTCTCCCATGTAAGAAGGCCTGTTCCCAGTAGTGGGACGTATATAGGCTGGTAATGATGATGATGATCCTACTACAATAAAGAATCACTATCTGTCACAAGAAGGTACTCTTGGCTAAAATGATGATTACAAATAGGTAACATGTCAAATAATTACTTCCATTGCTACATTAGAAAATTAACCAAGTAATGACCATTATCTTTTCTTCTAAAGAGTTTTCCTTTGTACCAATGTACTAAAATGGTGGGCCTAGCAGTGGGACGTATAATAGATAATAATATCTCAGTATAATAGTCAACTCAAGTGAGGTAATAAGTTTCATTTTTTTTACGTCTCTTTGTTTTGTTTGTTTTTAAAGAACTGTTATTACTGAAAGTTTTTTGTTTGGTATTAGAAGAGAAGACTGGTTGTTTCTCTCATTTCTTATTTGATAGATACGTAGGTCAAAGTTTACTACTTAGAAGTTAATTTAAAAAATATAGACAAATACGTCAAACAATGTTTGATGCATTAAAGTCTTAAAAAATACGTGAAAATAAATGTCATATATTTTTTTAATTTTATGAATAGCTATAGTAATTTTTTGCAAAAAAAAACACACAAAACTGCCAATCTCGCGAGGTCTCGAAATTGGCGCGATCTCGCAGTATTTTTCATTAACTCGCGGGATCTCGCTTAAGCCCCAATCTCGCGAGATTTGCATTCCCTAATAGTCACGAGCACTTACATGTTTATCTACACTTACACGTTTGACATCTCGTGTGCCTTATTCTCTATGCAATAAGAGTCACTGACTGTCAGAAGTGAGTACATTTTAGTGCTCGTGATAAAAATATTTCCTCGCTTTGTTTGTTTTACGTGTCTGTCAGTTCTACAGAAGCACTGGATTTACGACTACCAATTATTCAGTAGCCGACGAAATTCGAGGGATTCTGCAACACTGCCAGAATTTCGTGGCCATAAAATTTTATGCGTTAGATTTCGTGCAGTTTTCGATATTTTTCTATATAAAAATACTGCATAGGTGCACTTTGACTACCAAGTTACGACTTTATCAAAGACATCTTCACGTTTTCATGGGCCCAAATTTTTTCGGTTAGTTTCCGTTCACCGAAATTTGAAGCAGATATCGTCTTCCATGCTGTCATGTCAATAACGGTTGGAGAGACAACGCAACGCGAGTTTAGTGCCCAAGATCTTAGAGCGTCTGTAGGCCTCGATAACCTCTCTTACCATGAGTCTCGACTCATGGTCCAATCGCCTGTTGTCCACAAACATACGCTAATAGTTGAAAATTGCTGACGTCAAGACTTAAATCTAAACAATCTGTCAGCTACCTATCACATAACAAAATAATTTATAAGCAAAAAAATACATAGGGAATTTTCCAATATTTGATAGTGGAAAATCAGATACTAGGTCACAGACTAGGTTATTAGTAAGATTTTTATTTCCTTTATTATATCCCCAGACTTAATGCTTTGATTCAAAAGACCCCTCCCTTTAAACAATAACAGGTGCTGGAAGAAGTCCGCCCTATAGGGTGCTTGAGTCAAGGGTCAGTAAAAAATGTACATATCATCTGTACATTTTTACTGCACAAAATGTTAATAACAAAAACGTATCAATCAAATAGTAAGTCCTCACAAATAAAATTAATAATACGAAAAGGATTTAAATAAAAAAATATACGAGTCGACATGAACCTCTGCCATGTTTCTGTTGTCGATCAAAATATACAACTTACAAATCGTAACGCATACTTGTTAGCTCATATTACCTATTACATAATTATGTTTAGTTCCTTCAAATTACTTGTCATTCCTTGAAGACGGAATCGCTTAATTCTTGTTAAGTAAACAGTTAGCGGTAATTTCGCTTACATAGGTACCAATTTAGCTACATATAAAGACCCCAATGTGATCTGTTAATTAAAGGGCGCGTTTGTGGCATAATAATTTACTTACAAATTACAACGACCCTCGCATTTACTCGGCACCAATTTGTATGTGAGAGCTATTATGATATAGATGTTACTTCTTAGATACTGCTATGGTATCTCTATTTATGTCTTTAAAACTATTGGATTGCAATTAATATATGATTAAACGAACTTACCAAGTGAAGTTCGATCATTATTATATGAGTTGCTTCATTCGAAGATTTAAATACCCATCCCACCCGATATTCCCTGAAAAGTTTTGCAAATTCTTTTAACTAATGGTTATATTTAGTTAAAAGCATTGATATTAATTAAATTAACGGTCAAGCGCGGGTCGGCCCACGCGTAGCAGTTGTTCATCACAATATACAGATTTAGAAAGAGGCCTGTTGCTTGTTGTATTGTTTGATATGTGAAGCGAGCTTCACCCGGATCCCTCTACCACAGAGGAACTGGCTGTCCTACCTCCAACTGCCGAAACACAACAATGCTGTTAACATTATTTAGACTTAGGTAAAATGGTAGTAGCTGACCAGGCGGTCTTAGAAAAACCTCTAACTTTGAACTTTTACTTATGGTAAGTATATTTTTTATACAACTACATGACAAGCAAGCTGACGGGCCACCTGGTGGTCAGTGGCTACCGTCGCCTATAGAAACCTTGCAACAACATGAAAATCTTTCTATATTTTTGTCTTTTTACCAACCAAACCGAGCAGAAAATTTCTCCGGAATTGAACCCTGGAACTTAGATCTTAGGTATACGGTCTCTACTTCTTTTTAACCACAGAGGCAGCTAGCTATACAGATGCACCCTGCGCCTACTTACCTACCTCCGTACTTACATCGTACATTAATCTTAATTAAATCACTTTGCATTAATAAAAACGTAAAAAGTCAAAGCAATTTGCATCCAACTCGCGCAATTTTGTATCACACGGAAAGTGTTAACAGAAACCTCGATAGAATTTCAACAAACATCTCTGTGCAACGGATTAAAAGGGGCATGCTATTTTGAACTTTATGCTTTTAGCTGTAAGAGCGAACGGGTAATGACGTTACTCCTGGAATTAAATTAACCCGCTAGCAAGGACGGCGGATAGCGCTCTATAAAGCTTAATGTATACTAAACTCTATAATATATAAGCTAGTGAAAGCGATTTCGTTTACCATAGTTTAAGAAAATGGTGTATACACCCCAATTTATTGTTTGCGATTCGCTATAAAACTTTTGACCTTTTACCTGTATTATCAAATGCCTGCCCTATATGGATAAAAGTTCTTTGATAGCAAATTATTATACAAGGGGCTAAAATTACCCATTATACCTACACGAGATATTTTACTTCTGAGTGTTAGCGCGGGTGTATATCAGTTTGACAATACAACGTCACAAAAAAAAACATAGGCTAATGTTGACACTTAGTAGTTGTTATAGCGTAGAGACGTAAGTAACACCAATACCCCTATTACGTCATGTACTGCAAAAGTACATATAATTATTACTGATAGTGAAATGTTGCTGTATTTCAGAGACTTACAGTACTTATTGCAATCTTTCAAACCGCTTTAAATGACAGCAGTACCTACCTCTGTTGTAAAGTATCGGAAACGTCATTATATGGTTTTGACGACTTTTTGACCGCTGAAAATAAAAATCTATTCGATTGAAAATTACATTAGATATATATCCGCACGATAGTCATACGTTGAACGCTGCAGATCATTATTTTTATCTCTTCGGCCGAGATGATATTATAGGCACTAAAACAACCCCGTTTCCCTTAGTAATTGCTTCGATAGGTTTGGTGCACCATTTAACGCGTTTCCAAAGCTGTAAAAAATCTTTAATTTATAGTAAAGTCGCAAATTGCTCTGGAGTCATGCCCTAAAGTAAATGTATGCAGTGATGGGATTGCTCGAAGCAAAAATATGCAAAAGAAAAAATCTAAAGCAAGCGTCGCTCGCTATCGATTCCTAAGTAAATCTACATTTTAAATAAACTTAATATTTTTTGTATTTCTATTAGTAATTTTATACATAGTGAGAAATACAGTAAAAACCAAGTAAATTTAGTTACTTAAACTGGGGATATAGTGTTAACTCTTTTTAATACGAATAATGGTAATCCAACATTACTGTCTTCAAAATCGTTAAAATTAAGATAAATTCCCAAATTTTACAGACGACAAAACATCAAGTATAACAGTTGCACTACGAAAGTCGCTTCTGTATCAAACAGAATAAGGGCGATCTCAAAGTCAAACTGTTACTCTTGATGTGTTGTCAACTGTACAATTTAAGGCTCTTCGAAAAAAAATTCAATGATTGTAATAATACGCTGGTATCCTCGGTTTCAACATATGAACGGTATACCACAGAAGTAGCTAAACACTTTAGTACCATGTCACAACGACTCTAGCGTCAATGTAGTACGGTAGCAACCTCAGATCATAGAATTCTCAAGATCATAGATTCTTTCTATGATCTGAGGTGGCAACTATAAAGAATGTGCACAAGATCAGTGTGACATGGTACTAAAGTGTTCAGCTACTTCTGTGGTCGACTGTACAAATAAAACTTTTACAAAAAACACCATTTTTCCTCTGTGTAAATTGTACAAAAGGCAGCGATGTCGCTGAGCAGATATCACAGAATGAAACCAATTTGTTCGTCCGCTCTGTCGCGATAGCAATCTATAGTTAGTCCGTAAAGTGTTATAGGTTGTTTCACGTGGTTTCCGGTGACTTTTTCTATACATGATCCAATATAGAGTAATTATTTATATAATTATTCCCTTTTTGTAATCGTCTTAAGCCATTTAGTGGGTATATCAGCCCCAGACGAAAAAATAGGGGTGTTATAAGTTTGACGTGTCTGTCTGTGTGTCTGTCTGTGGCATCGTAGCTGCTAAACGAATGGACTGATTTTGATTCAGTTTTCTTTGTTTGAAAGCTGACGTGACTAGGATGGTTCTTAGCTATAATTTATGAAGGCGTTCAGGCGTTTGATGACTATCAGCTCATTTTCTACATGATAAAAGAGTTTTACTAACTTTCACCAATCCGATTGATTTGAAATTTGGTGTACCGTCAGTTCGGTGACATTAGGTTCAAAGAAATTTATTTCTCATACAAACTTAAATTAGTTCATTTACAATGAGATATGATAAATATAAGTATTTTGTGGTTACTTAAATATTTAAATATTTACCTCTGAGGCCTTTATAAAGTGTACAATTTTCTTACGTGTTTTCTAAGTTCATTTTTATATAATGGTATGCTATCACATTCTTTTATGTTTTTTGGTAATGCGTTGTACGGTTGTACGACATTGCCATAACATATTAACCTTCAGCTGATCCTACACCATCAACGAGTCTGCGAGATCCTTAATTCTTCCAAAACTTACCGCAGATATAGCGTGTTTGGGCTCTTATGACTAGTCTCAATGAGATGGTGTTAAATAGATGATCAACAATACCGGTGGTTACTTAAAATTTATGAATTTTATATTTTTTCGTAGCCGACTGTCTTACAAAAGAGAAAGCATAATGGCACATGGTAACTATTTTTTGACGACCGGCTGGCCGAGTGGTCTGTACCCCAGGCTACTCGGTCAAGAGGTCCCGGGTTCGAATCCCGGTAGGAATAAATGTTTGTATGATGAGTACGAGCATTTGTTTACGAGTCATGGATGTTTATATGTTTATATAGTATATTTCTAATATTTATATACATATTATTATCATTATTTATCCGTTATCGAGTATCCATAATACAAGCTCTTAATGATGCTTACTTTGGGCTAGATAATAGGTGTGAATGTATAAATATTATTATTATTATTATTATTTATACGAAAAACAAAACAAAAATGATCTTCTTATGTTCTTTCTTCGGTTTATGAGCAAACGGACGAAAATTTTATACCATCTTAGTTTACTAGAAACGCAATGATCTATTGCACTCATTCAAAAGATTTCTTTCAAATTCAAAATTCAACTTGAAATTTTTTTCATATGCCATAAAACACAGTAAACTACATAGATGTACAGGCGACAGCAGATCAAGAGCAACAGTTTGACCTTAAGACCACACTTACTACGTTCGTAATAGAGGCGGCTTTCGTAGTACAACTGTTACACTTGATGTGCTGTCGTTTGTACACAGTATAAAAACAGATCAAGCGTGTTTTGTCAAATCTCGACATGCAAATATAAATAGACATAAGCAAATAGCATCTAGAACTAGAACATCTTAATGCCAAGCTACTGAACAGACGCAATTATTAGGTCATTCTTATGATTAAAAAAACCAATAGGTTTATTTATGTCACGTAGCAATTAGAATTATTTACTAAGATTAATAGAATACCATAGAATTTATAATTACAAAACATGTCAATTGAAAATTAAAACATGATTAAAACAGAAATTTGTTAGTTTTTTCAATTCGATAAAATTATTTCTAATTTGCCGCTTAACACACGCGCGTGTGATCTTGTGATCTTTTTTCCTTGCGCTGAGAAGTCTCCTCTAATTCCCCTCTATCTCGACCGCAACAACGTTCACGATGTACCGCCTTAAATTACGCGTACGTGCAGTATTTTTGTTTTTCCTTCTTGAGATGTCATATTCCTCTATGTCTTAGTCAAACAAATTTCACGTAGTATCACCGTAAATAGATGGATAGGTGGCCTTTGCTAATTTATAAAGAAACTATTTAGACTCTGAAACACGTTTTGTCTCTCTCACATAAAAGTCAAATAAAAAAGATAAATCTTAACAGTATAGGAGGCAGCAGCAAAATTATGTGCACAATCTGTGCCTCATATAAATGTGATAGGGGTCAAAATCGTTTATAATTTTTTTCACTGAATTTTGGTAGGTCGATAAGCATCCTCCGCCTATATACGGCCTACTGCTAGGCACAGGCCTTACGCTGGCTCAATGCGGTTTGACAAAGCAGTTAGTAATATAATAACCGGGACCATCGGCTTAACGTGCCTTCCGAAGCACGGAGGAGCTCAAAATCACATTTTTTTTATTTACCCATCCCGGGATCGACCAGGGCAAAAGTTGCTTTGTTTTCATAAACGAAACCATAGCGGTCAAACCGCTTTGCCACCTAGTACATACATCGTTAATATGGAGTAAGAGTAGTACTGGTCCCAATTTAGAGTCTTGTGGTACTCCTTATACTGTATTGCACCTTGAGTTAGAAAAAGAAGATATCTTCTGCAAGCAAGATTTGAAACAGTTAGCATCTGAGATTTGCTCATAAATAAATATGATGTTTGAGGGAAACTACCTTATGCATGCGGTATTAGAGTCTCCATTCAGTCCATTCACTTGTTACAGATATGAGTTATGCTACCAAAAACGAACGATTATATCATTGTAGTATTCAAATTCAATTTGCTTTTCTAAAATAGCGGAAGTATTTTTGTTCACTTAGAGCTCAGATCATTCTTATGTTGACTGTATTTTTCTTTTGCAGTCAATACTGCAAAAGAAAAATTAATTAAAATGTTAAGAAAATAAATAAAAACATTTATTTATTTATTTTCTAAACAGTTTAATTTTATAATTTTTTTCTTTTTTTATGCAATTACAATTATTTTTGTTTACACAGATTAAGAGCGTGTTTCTGATATTTGCATAATGATTTGTACTGAAGCTACTTTGCGAAGAAAAAAACTAGGTTGTGGCTGAATATCAGTGTTGCTTTTGCTGGAGGCTTTTTCAGGTCCTGCACTGATCTGTACCTTTTTTGAACTGCAGCATACACGTACAGATAGCTAATTATTTCAATACTCAATATTTATTGTTGCCAAAATTACAGAGGTGGTTACAATTTTGGACCCTGTTGGGCACAACAATTTGCTAAGTAGTGCTGTTTAACAGAAAATTTTTATAAACAAGCTATTAATTAAAGAATTACAAATTATTATTATTAATGATGTCAAATTACTGAATCTATTTGTTTTCATTTTCATTGCATTAAAAAAACAATTATTAAATTACAAAAGTGAAATCAGTGGTCAATACATAAAATAACAATTGTGTAGGTATAATGCTAAGTCATCAAATTTATAAAAGTCAAATTAAAATGTCAAGTATAATAATATTAATTTCGTAGGTACTTACACAAAAAGTCGTTTTTTTTTTTTTGTCAAAGTAACATAAATAAAACCAATAGACAAAGATACTATAATCATATAAGGGTGTGAGACCAATTTAAAATGTATCATTAAAATACTCTTTTAATTCGTAATATGCTTTGTCAATTAATAAACTTTTTAATTTTTTTATAAATTTTCTATCGTTTATCTCACTTATTAGCTTAAAAGGCAGCTTATTAAACACTTTTATTGCCATTACATATGGACTTGTACTATGCAATGTTAGTTTAGACTGAGGTAATACTAATTTATTCGCATGTCTAGAGGGATAGCGTCTTGGTATGTCAGATTTTTTGTTAAAGTAATTCGGGTGTTTTTTTATAAATTTAGCAAGTTCTAATATGTATAGTGAAGGTACGGTCAGAATTTTGAACTTTATAAAATATGGTTTACAACTGTCGGTACAGTCTATGTTTGCTAGAATTCGTATACATTTCTTTTGCTGCAGAAAAATGTTTAGAGAATCTGTACTGTTTCCCCAGAGAATTATACCATAGGCAAGCCATGCATGAGCATAAGCGTAATAGGCAGACAGAGCCGAATCAAAATCGGTACCTTTTTTAAGTTCTCTTAGGGCATAAGTAAACGAAGATAATTTTGATTTTATTGTTTCTACGTGGTTTTTCCAATTTATGTTACAGTCTATGTTTAATCCGAGAAGCTTGAAGGTATCCACGCATTCCAAAGATATACTATTAAAATTAAAATTTATGTCAAGGGGTAATTTTTGGTATGGTCTGAGGTGCATTAATTTTGTCTTTTTAAAATTAATTTCCAAATTGTGGTCATTCATCCAATGGGAAACTTTGTCAAAAATGTTGTTGAGTTTGTCATTAAGGTTTGTGTTATTTGTGCATGAGGTCAGTATGGAGACGTCATCTGCAAACAACACACACGTCTCCGTTTCAAACAACTTGGGGAGGTCGTTAATATAAATCAAAAATAACACACACCCAAGGACACTGCCTTGAGGAATTGAGTTCTTTACGTCCTGTACTTTTGATCTAACGTGACTTATTTGTCCTGTAATCCAATCGAAGTGTTCAATTTCAACGTACTGTTTTCTATTGCTTAAGTATGATGCGAACCAGTCGTATGTCCTACCCCTCACACCAATATCATACAACTTTTTAAGTAGTATAGTAAATAAAATTTTATCATAGGCCTTCGTCATGTCTAAGAGTACACCTATTCCGTATCTTTTTGTATGTAAAATTTCTAATGTTTCCTGAATGTAATTATAAACAGCCAAAGTTGTCGATCACCGAGTCAGCCAAAGTTGTCGATTTCATACACCCGTCTAGTTTGTTTATGTTTTAGTTTATGATTTCTGCTGAGATAAGTAATAATTTTTCTTGTTTCTATTTTTGTGTATGTATTGTGTTTGAATAACGTCTGAAATAAGGCTATATGTTTATATATTTCAAAACAAAACTCACCTGTTACACTTGACGTGTTGTCCACATTACATATACATAGTAAGTAATTGGCGCGTGATTACTAGGGATCTTGCTTTGAGATTTCCCCCTTTAGGAATTCATCAAGAATTCCTATGTGGTATTTCCTGCTCTATATTGGTTGCTTACGAAAAGAAACCCTGTTTTCCTATAATTATTTTTACATTTTGGCACTTATATTTTTCTTAGCTAAAACTGGATTAATTAAACCACTTTTAACCGTAAGTGAGTTATGGTCTATTTCATTTTGTTATTAACGCCTGTTGCAAAAAGAAGGTTGTTATAAGTTTGACGTTTTTTTTTTGTTTGAAATCTGACGTCATTAGTAGGTTCTTAGTTATGATTTATAAAGTTCTGTTCAGGCGTTTGATGACTATCAGCTCATTTTCTACTTGGCAAAGGGACTTATATATACGAGCCCATTTTATAATAACTTCGATGGCAATTCCACGACATGCTAACCCTGCACCATCATCATTGCTGATCCTGTACCATCAAAAAAAACTAGGGGAAACTCAAACTTACAACAGATATAGCGTATTTGGGCTCATAAAAATAGCCTTAATAAGATGGCGTTAGATATACTTATGGCGTTACCTAAAATTTTCAAGTTTATAATAGATTTGCATAAAATTTAGGTATATTCTATTATAATTATAAGTATTAAAGGAGAGGGTACAGTGGATTTTACTTCCAGCTTACAGAAGATTGCAGCTGAATAACACTAATTGAAAGTGATTTGTGAGTATTGATTTTTGTTTTTAACTTAACATGAAGCACCAAGAAACTTAGTAACTTCTTTGTCGTACTTCTAAGACTTAGAACGCTTTACCAGCACTATGTGTTCCCTCCTTTCTGTAATATGGGTTCTTTCAAAAGAGGCATGAAAAAGCATCTTTTCGATCGGCAAGGTGCTGTCTTTAGACTCTTCTTACTGCTTGTCATGAGTTATTTTGAGTCCTTTGACGTGCTTTGTATAAAAAGGGATATTGAAACGCAAAAAAAACGTTCTGCGAAGATTGTTTGTTGCGTCAAATTTGAACATAAATTACACGAACAATTTTGCGCAGCGTAAAGAACGTTGAACTTTCATTAGCCTTATTGTGCTTCAAACGGTAAGCTGAGAGGCTTAAAGATGAAAGATCGTACATTTGGTGGGCTATCCCTAAATGAATGATCTAGAGTTCTAGACGAAGGCCATTGTATACAAAAGCTTACTGAAGAAAGGAACCAAGCTTCTTTTGGAAGTTGTTAAGAATAATACAATACGCAGCACCCAATATTAACCAATATAAAGAACAGTGAAAATTAAACTACTTTTTACAGTATAAGGGTGACAAACAAGCATACGGGCAGCCTGATAGATAGCAGTTACCTACCTTTATATAGGATAGTGCTACAAAATAATATAATATTGGCTGCAATATTTCGTAGAAATATCATGAAACTATCAAATGAATAAGATGTATTTGAAAGTTACGAAACATTTCTATGAACTAATGTAGCCCATTTTTACTTTATTATTGTAGTAGTGTCGTCACCTTACCTTGTTATATCTAGATAGAAAATTATTTACAAAATAGTAAATTTAGTCCAATATTTATTATCATTTGATTAATAACCCCATTTTCATTGGAATATTTCACTGGCACCTTTGTAGAATAAACTTCAGTTATTCAGTTGCACCTTTAATAACAGCTGCAGAATAAGAAATATACATCAAAGGGTTATTTGCGTCATTAAAGCGGTTTTGGTCGAGATGTTGACCGCCTTTTAGGTCAAGATTGTCTGCAGTTGCAGGGTTCACACTCACGTTTAATTTTTTTTTTAAATTATAAAGTAACTATACGAACCGTACCTTATTATATGCTATGATTACGATATTAAAAATAAAAATAAAATCTTACAAAGGTCAAGCCTGATTTTAATAGCCACACGAATAAGATTTTCTACTTTATAATTAGTTTACCTACTAGGCTTCTTTTGTTGTTGAACAACATTAAGGTATTCCGTCGTTGGTTTTCCAGTCTGGTCTGAGAAGAAGAACTTCTTCAGCACATCATTTTATAATTTAATATCAGCTTGTAATGTCCAGTGATGAACAAAGATTAATTTCCAAACGGAGATGTTTTGCGCAGCCTGCATCCATGTATACCTACGGCCATGCTATGAACGAGCTGTATGGCTGACTGTAACAAATTACAAGACCTTGGAGTGAAAAGATTCCTGAAAATCCTCCACCACTCTGAAGTCGGACACCAAGGCAGGCTGTGCGTAAAACAATAAACGATTCACCACAAATCACGACCATAATAATATCCAAAAGGAAAAACATATGAAAGCATGTCTTATGTTTTTCGTATTTTTGCTATTTTATTTTCGCTAAAGTTAAATGCAGTGTGCAAGCCCTAGCCATGATATCGCGGACGAGAATAATTGTCAACAAGAATAATGTGGTATGAGCGGGGCGCGATGCGGTGAAATGCAGCCGCGCGTGCTCCCACACATTTTCATCGTAGCCCCATAAATGCAGATTAAATAACACATTAAGTATGCAAATATAACAAAGAAAGGGTTGAAGGAATTGTAAAAAATATGAAAGTAAAATTACTTCAATCATCCCTCACCAACTGCAGAAAAACATGAAACAAGCAGCACTTTTGTAAACATTCACGAGAACTGAACATCTTCACATCATAAATTATCAATTTTAATATCAATTCTGGAAATACTTAGTGGTAATTTCCACTGAACTATTTAGAGTACTCGATTGATAATCTCGTCCACCTTACAGAAAATCGCAGCTAAACGACCCTATTTGTCGGTGTCGTATAATTATTCCTGCTGTAAGTAATGTTGCCAGAACACATAGAGATATATTGTGTTAGGATCAGCTGTACTTTCTAGCGTATTCGCTCTACCGAGTTCCTCCCATTTCTAAGGAATCTCCACACCTCGTCAAAAATCTCGGCAAGGGCCGATGTGGCTGTGTAGCGGATGCCAAACCGTTTCGTTACCTCAAACAGCAGGGAGTCGAAACAGCGCTGGTTTTTAGTGGGTAGAACGGTACTTGCACCTTAGTCGGGTCCCACATTCACACACCTGTGTTCCTTGTACATGAGCAAACCAGGAAATGGGAGTCTTAGAGGCAGGAAGAGGGCCAATGAAAAGATGGTTCCAAACGTACTTGGAAAAGAGATTAATGAAGGTACGAGTTAATGGAGTGGATAGTGTAATAGGTGAAATAAAATATGGAGTCCCGACTGGATCAGTTTTTGGTCCAGTAGGATACATTATAAATGTCAATAGCATGGTAAATTTAATAAAATATTGCAAAACGTATAAGTACGCTGACGATACATGCCTAATGTACAGTGGGTCGAACTTTAATGAAATTCAGCTAGCGATACAGGCAGACATGGATAATATTGTGAAGTGGGCACATGACAATGGTATTATTATTAACTTTAACAAAACAAAATGTATGATGATCACATCACCATATAACCTAACAGCAAGAAACGTTAATATCACAAAAAGGGCCACACGTATGACTGTCTACATAATGGTTGTAATGCCTGCCAATGTCAACTAATTGAACGTGTTAAGACCTACAAATATCTAGGCGTTACAATAGACAGTAGCTTTTCCTGGGATGTACATGTGGATAGCGTCTGCCAAAGATTACGATCGGTCTTAAGGAAACTTCACAACTTAAAATACGCAGTTAGTCGCAGCATTTTATATATGTTGTACTATGCACTTGCAGACGCCAATATAAATTACGGATTGGGTACCTATGGACTTACGTTTCCGGTGCATCTTCATAAAATTAAAAATCTTCAAATAAGACTTCTAAAATTGCTTATCAGTAGAAAGGAAAGGGATAATTTAAATAAAGAGAACACAAAATTGTTTAAAATATGTAAAATATTACCAGTAGAACATAAAGTTAGAGTCACGATATTATTAGAGCAACAGAACATCAATGACCATAAAGTAAAAATGGAACATAGGCACCCAATTCGTCGTGTAGCTCACAAAAAGAAATATAAAATACCTAAATATGGTACTTACTTTGGCAGGCGCACAAGGCAATGGTTAACTCCAACACTGCTTAATGAACTGCCTAGTAAGATACTAGCTGAATGTGACAGTGTGTCGAAAAATTCGCTGAAGAAAATCCTTAAAAGGCACTATTTGTCGTTGTGTCCATAGAAGTTGCAGGTGTCTATTGACGGCGGTAACCGCTTGCCATCAGGTGGGCGGTAAGTTTGTTTGTCATCTGGTTGTATAAGAATAAAGAAAAATAATAATAATAATAATAAAAAAGTTATTAGTGGACTCTGTTCAGCATGTGTTGCAGTTACTATGTATCTATAATTGGGAAATTGACAACTTTTTATCTTTGTTATATTACTTTTTATTTTTATTACTTAGATGGGAGGGTTGGAACTCATAAATAAAACGCAAAGGAATTGTATGTTGAGATCAATAGTTTCCGAGATGCAGTGGTATGTTTTTTCGGTTGTCACATGTTATATCTCGTATTGCTAAAATATATAAGGGAGTATTGAAGAAAATAATGATAACTGTGTAATATGTGTTTTGTGTTTCATAGTTTTTGTGTTTATAGTTGTCTTAAGGACGGTTGTTTTCATTGATGTGGGCAATCTAATGTCATTATATTTTTTTTATATTTTTTGATAAATTAAAACCATTTGTATAAAATAAATTTTCTAAGCCGTACAATTGTAAAAATGTTCCATAACCGTTAAACTTGATTTGTTCTTATGGGTAACAGTAGCGTATATTTTCCGAATTTGTTAAAATCAGCGCCATGTTTATTTATTAAGCAGCATCCCTACTGTGCATAGTATTTATAGATTGTGTTATTTTGTCATATATAGCTTCCGCGGCCACGAGAACTCTGCCGACAAACTGTGCGACAGTTTGGCAGAATACTAAATTAAGTTTTTTTTGTAACTCCTTGTGAATTAAATAAATAAATAATAATAGCCGTAAAAAAGGAGCTAAAGGCTACTTTGCTCTTATAATGCCTATAGCAAAACAAACCTCGCGTTTAGGATTTTTTGAATACAACTAGATGACAAACAAGCCTACCTACCTACCTACCTAGTGGTAAGTGCCATTTTGCCACCTGCAAACATCACTTGGTGATGCAGGTGCGTTGTCGTCATAAGGCCTAAGGTGAAATGAATCCTTCCATGTCCAATAATTACACTGGCTACCTTTTCCTTTAATACAAAACACAACGAACTGCTTTACGGCTGAAATAAGAAAGGTGGTACCTTCCCAGACGACCCTACATATGGGGCTTCCGTGGTTTTTTATCCATAAAATTTAATACTTTTATTAATACTATTATAATTATTATTTATAATACTTTGGGTATTAATATTGTAATCGTAAACATGAAATTCAACAATATTCGAATTATTCACAATTGACGAAATCGGACCTTTATTGAAGACATCGATTTCACTTTTTGGACAATTAGGTAAGTTCTGATACTCCGATATATTTACCAACACTTAAGTGGACCTTTTGTTCTTCTTTATTGTTTCAAAGTTTTCCAACGTTGCGTGTTCGGGTCCACTTTTAACCCTCTTTGATGGTAATTTACACGCAGATAGTTATTTGATGGCATTTGGATTAAGCCTCGTGAGAATATCCTTATTTAATACCAATCGGTATGCAGATAAAGACGTTACATTTCGAATGTCATATTCGAAAAGTGAATAAAAATGTCGACTTCGTACAAGCAGATAATTGAGCTATCCAATTTCTCAATTTTGAGATTATCAAGTTAGAAACTTATATTGCCACATTTTATTTGTAGAGACCGTGAGTGGTTACCGTAGCCTTTAGCCGCATAGAATTAGTATTCTTATTTGACTAGCAACAAGGTACAATATCGCTTGCTAATTGCTAACCCGAAAGACTCTTTAAAGTCGTAGTGTCTTTTGTTAACTCTTTTTTTTTATACAACAAGATGACAAACAAGCTGACGGCCCACCTGGTGGTAAGCGGTTACCGCCGCCTACAGACACCTGCAATAACAAGGAAAAGCACTTGATATTGCAGGTCTCCTTCATCTCGCCGGTCCAAAAGGTGCATTTTGACGCCTCTCTTGCAGGAACTCATGTTATAGGAAGGAGAGAACACATATGCTGGCATAGAATTCCACTTTTTGGAAGTACGACAAAGAAACGTGTTACTAAATTTCTTTGTGCGTGATGTTGAGCTTCTGTATCAGTCTGAAGAAGGTAGACTGTGTGTAGAGGTAGATCGTGTAATTTAATATATTTTTAACCGACCTCAAAAAGTAGGAGGTTCTCAATTAGACTTTTTTTCATGTTTCGAATGGGTATTTTTTTATTTGAAAGCTGATGCTTCCCGTGTGGTTCCATTTCAATTGTCCAGTTCTGACAATGGCATCCATGAGAAAACCATATAAGTCTTAAATTTGCATTAAGTATGTGCGGGACAAATGAACGAATAACTCAATATCAATCGATTTCGATAATTCTTTTTTAGTGAAACGATAGGATAAGTAGTAGGAAACAGTACATGCTGACGGTCACCCATCTAGCTTTGATCTTAGAAAGTTATCAATAAAAAATATTGAAAAAAAATCAAAACCGACTTCATAGTACTATAAAGGATAAAATAATTTTAAATGTGAGTAGGCACTTATCCTCTAGAAACATATTTTTTGGAGTTGGTGCTAAGAAACGATATGTTTTCAGAAAGAATAGAAAGTGAAGCACGGACTCCAAAAATAAATGTTTCTAGCGGATAAGTACCTAACTACTTAAATTTAATTATTATATCCTTTTTAGTATTTAAAGTTGGTTTTAATTATTGCTTACTTTTTTTGTCTTCGTTTTAGATATGATGATTACAAATTTACAACCATTGATAGGCTTTGTGTACTTTATATTCCTGAGTCACTATCCTGATTTGATAAGCCGGACATCAATTATGTCCGAATTTCTGAAGGTCCGGTAGCTATATCTGTCGCACATTCCGTGGTACGACATTAATAGGATTTAGCTGGGAATGCCGAACGTAATCTAATTATATGCCAATACAAAGTAATTTGAATTGATTTGGAAGTTTTGGAACACATTATAATGTCTGAATAGGGTAGTTGACAACTTTTTTTTTATTTCATAAATAAGAAGTTTTTTTTTTATACAAAGCATATAACTCAAAGAAATATTGCAAAACAAATAGTATGTCTAAGATCAATAGTTTCACAGGTTTAGTGGTAAGTATGTTTGTATGTTTGATGTGTTGCGCATCGTCCAAAAACGCTCCATAGAAAATCTACGGAACAGGTGACGTCACATGTTCCCATATTACTAAGAAATGTATGGGCACACTGACAAAATTGATAATAACTATGTATTAAGTATGTTTTTATTAATAGTTGTCATAATAATAGGTAGTTATTTTGATTGGTGTCAGCAATCTAATATCATAAACACTTTTGATAAATTTTGAAAAAAAAATTTGATCATTTTTTAATTTTCAAAACAGTACAACTTCAACAATATTCCATAATATCTTTTAAGTTTGAATTGTTTTTATGGGTAATAGTAGCGTATATTTTCCGAATTTGTGAAAAATAGCGCCATTTTCAAACTGAGGCAACATCCCAATTATGTATTAGTTCGGGTAATGTTATTACATTAGGTACACACGACAGCACATCAAGTGTAACAGTTGCACTACGAAAGCCGCCTCTATTACGAACGGAATAAGGGCGGTCTCAAGGTCAAACTGTTATGCTTGATTTGCTGCCGACTGTACAATACAAAGAATCTCAAAAGTTACCAACAATTTTAGTCCATTTTTATTTATTTTGAAAACAATACGGAAGCGAATTCGCTGTTGCATGACATTGCAAAAACCATTTATTGGTCTGTAAAGTGCCCACCACGGAGGACCTTTTTTTTTTGGAGCCTATAGTTAGAAACGATTTTTTTTATATCGTATTTGAGGACTGTTAAGGGACTAGAGTAGCCTTTCGTTAGCTTTATTAGATGAAAATGTTTTTTTTTTCATTATGAAAATTTGAAAATATCAGAACTATTCAGAACAATATGCATTTTTTTTGTATACTTACTTAAGTTCGATGTTTCAATTTTCAAAGATAACTAAATCCAATACAATACAATTTTGATTGAAAGGAAGGTCAATTGATAAAGCCAATAAGTTCTTTAGCATTTCTAAACATGGTGCAAGTCGACAACATACAAAAGTATTTATGTAGGCTTGAATCAATGAATCCTTTTCAGAGTTTGGATGGCTCGAGTAACCCAGATCATCCTCCGTCGCAAAACCTGCCTCAAATCTAGAGGTCCGGGTGTCAATTCCCTTGGGGACAGAAAACTTCTGCTCGGTTTGATTGGTGGGAGGGTTTTTAAGTCCCTCTGGCTAGTTACCACTATCTTACCTATGTCTGCCCCTATAACAATGATGTTTACAGCATTGTTGTGTTCCGGCAGCTGTTGGTAAGATAGTTCCTCTCTCCAGTTCCTCTCTGGTTGAGGAATCCATGTGTTGCTCACTTCCATCTCCAGCCTTATCATCACTTACTATCAGGTGAAATGAATACCAAGAATATCCCCGTTAAGAAGTATGAGGCTCAACTGATCTTGATTTGCGAAACCCACCCGCATGACGTAGAAGATAAAGAGGTCTTTAAGCGATTAGCACCGTGGTGTGAACATCTCTTGGTGTGGACCAATAACGTTCTAAAAATCTATAAACAATAGGTTTTCTATTACGTACGGAGACCCTCTAGGGATGTTGTATAGAAATCGTTATATCCTATACATATTGGCGGCAACACACGAATGAAAATGAGATTTTGTGCTGCAACGTCTGGAAGACACTTAAACTAAAGAAAACACCAAAGGTACTCACGTCCTGGCTCCAAAAGGTGGTTCAATTGCCGGCCTGACGCCAGCAGTGTGACGGCAACAAACACTATTGAGTGTGGTGAAAGTTCTAGTAGGTAAGATATTTGACGAACACAAAACACATATGAAATCTGATGGTATCAGTTCAAAATAGTTCACAAAACCATGAAAACGATGACTTCAGCTTCACGCGCGACCGTTCGTTTTTAGCGAAGTTCTCAAGGCAATATTCAGTTCTGAACTGTCATTACTGTCTAGCCGCTTTGGATTTTCTCCGCTAGGTGGCCCACGGCTTCCCATTGGATAGGCCGTGTGAGCATTGAGAATCAGTGCTCTGCCATTGGTGGATTTCAAAGTAGAAGTGCTACCAGACTTTGCGAATGTTCTAAACCAAGTGGTGCATGGCGCGAAACTCAAACAATGAAAATGGTAACGAAACAGATGTATCAAACTGATTTTTAAGGAGAACTCTTAAAATTTTACGAGAAATTAATAATAAACATACTAGGTAGATATTAATCATGCGTGAAATAAACAAAGCTTCTTATCTCATAGAAAGCTTACATTATTACTCAAGGGTTCTCCGTTAATAATTAACAAACACTTTTACCGGAAAGGATAGACCTTTCTTCATAAGTTTAGGTAACATTGTGGGAAATTTATAATTATTATCCGATTACCAACATAAGCTTAGGGTAGACATCGTTGTAGACACAGGTGACTGGGTTATAGAACAGTTTTAGATCAGAAATAATGAGCAGTGAAGATACACTCTAAAGGTCCATTAACCGCCTCACGAAAGCGCGGCGACCGCCTAAATACATTGTCTCGAAAATTGGTACTATCCACGATATCATTATTGTCATTTCGTACTACCTCTGAAAGGTAGGCATTTAATCAATACTATTGATATGGCTTGAGTAAGGCGGTCGCCCTGGAGACCAACATCGCCTTATAAAGCGCCCTAAATCCGAAACTAGCGCCAAAATTTAAAAACGAAAGTTATTTCTTAGATTGATTATTAATTTTTGAAAAGAGAACTTTAACATCACAATGGTATAAAAAAGTTAAATTGAAAAATTTTAGTTTCCCCTTGGCATCATTAATCGTCTAAGTAAAGGTACTACTCTATACTATACAATCTCATTAAGACTAATCATAAATGAGCCCAAACACGCTATACCTGCTGTTAGTTTCTGAACAATTGAGCATCCCGCAGACTATTTGATGATAAAGGATCAGCTCCAGTTTAGCATGTCTTGAAATTACCACCGAAGGAACAGTAAACTAAATTTCAAATCAATCGGATTTGTGAAAGTTAGTGAGTCCCTTTTGTCAATTAGGAAATAAGCAGATAGTCATCAAACGCCTGAACAGATCTTCATAAATTATAGCTAAGAACCATCCTAGTCACGTCAGCTTTCAAACAAATAAAACTGAATCAAAATCGGTCCATTCGTTTAGGAGCTTCGATGCCACAGACAGACACACAGACAGACACGTCAAACTTATAACACCCCTATTTTTTCGTCAGGGGCTGATAAACCCACTAAATGGCTTAAGACGATTACAAAAAGGGAATAATTATATAAATAATTACTCTATATTGGATCATGTATAGAAAAAACCACCGGAAACCACGTGAAACAACCTATAACACTTTACGGACTAACTATAGATTGCTGATCACGTCACGTCACCTTTTAAACAAAAAAAAACTTATCAAAATTGGTCCATTCGTTTCGGTGCTTCGATGCCACAGACAGACACACGTCAAACTCATTACACCCCTCTTTTTGCGTCGGCGGCTAAAAATATAAAGAAAAATACAGAAATTCTATATTTGTGATTTGTTTCTAAGTGAAAATAGCGGTCGACACGGAGACATGATAACTCACGCTAGTTGTTTTTCTTTTTGTGAGTATGCTGATCGTGTGGTGTGGTTTAAGAAAAAAAAATTGAAATGTAAGTAGATTTTTATGATGCCCTACATATCGAAATTTTTATCAGGGTCACAAGTAGAAACAAAATCCAGGAATGCAAAGCAGGCTTGGAGATATTTTACAACAATACTACAATAAAAAAAACAATATCACTTAGTCCCATCGACGGGAGAAAACGAGACGAGAAATAAAGAAATTCCACACTTACGACTGCTTTTCAAATAAATTGAATCAATATAACCTATTTTCCTTTTTCATCAGCTCCCTGCGTATTTTTTATCGATAGAATCATATTCGTTATTAAATTGAACTGTATTACGAAAAGAGCACCTCCCCACCTTCCCTTTATCCTACGGCTTCAGGCTATTTTTACATCTCGTTTTATGCCTGAATAGAAATGATTACACTATGTTATCCAATTATATCGTCGGCTTATTCGAATTGTATTGATGAAAATATAACTTACCTTTCGTTCGTTGAAATTAAAATGATATCACATTTTAATGTTTTTGATGCGTTTCAACGCCTATTTTATTTTAACAATTACAAATAAAGAAAGAAAACGACGAAAAAATATATGGTCTCGGCGGGACTCGATACCGCGTCTCCTGATTTCCGGCCAGACGCGATTACCACTACGCCACCAGAGCACTAGGTATAACCTGCTAATTTCTTCACCGCTTTCTTTACTTCTCTAACGTTTTTAGAGCAACGCTTATTTCACCACTCATTGAAATTAACGCCTCTAGTGATCCGAGAATAGTAGATTATTAACTAGATACCAGATTATTAAATTATTAGTCATTTTTAATCTGTTGAAAACAGGGAAAGAAAATCGTACTGAATTTCATTCATCCTCTAGGGGGAGAATGTGATTTAAATTTGGAATACTTACCGAAATTTATACTGTACTACATCTGTTTACACCATTGAGTTTGTATATAAAGCATTATACTTACATCTTTTTGAAAAAGGAATACGCACAAAAATGTAGCTCTCTCTATCAATAATTGGACCAATGTTTCGAATGTTAACTTTTACTTTTAATTGACATTATTTTTATTAAATGCTTATCTCATATTATTATTGTGTTAATTTTTTCGCAAATGGTACGAAAAGTAGAGTATTTTCCTCGGTAATAAAGCTGTCTTAGTCTTGGGTGAACTTAAATCCCTCGCTACACTCAGGACTCGTCTTAAATCCCTCGCTTCGCTCGTGATTTAAGTTTTTAACACCCTCGCTACGCTCGGGAGTAAACCTCGAGTCCTTCGCTACGCTCGCGATTTAAATCGTCACCCGCGACAGAAGACACTGCTTTATCCCCTTGGTTAATAATCTACTATTACCTACAAGTATTTTTAAACTTCCAGTTAGTTTTTTTTCATCGTTTTCTTTCTTTATTTGTAATTGTTACATGAAAATGATATTCAACTTTTTGGTTTTACTGTATTGCTATTGGTCGCCCGCGGCTCAGTGTGCTTTCGTTTTCCATGACAAATTTAATATTAATCGGTTTCTCGACTAAGGGGTGAAAATGTAACAGAACACCGAGGAATTTACAAATACTTGCAATGATTTCCAGAAATTATTACTTCTTGTAATTAGTTCATCATAGTAGGTCCAATACATCAAAATTCATTACTTCATTGACTATGAGTAATACGCAGCGCTGATAAAAAGTTGCGCTGACGCACGATTTGAGGAAAATCTGCCATTGACTAGAAATTGTAAAACTTTGTTTACAGCTTAATTCTAATCAAATTTCGGGATTAGTCAACCTTACCCTGTGGTAACAGAGGTCATAATTGAAACTCGTCAACAGTTATCAAACTTAAAATTATTCAGTTCCTTCCTTGATAACTAGTGGAAAACAATTTAGGCATTTGTAATAAACAAAATACCTCAATTAAAAGTACTTTAAACCACAATATAATGTCAATAATATTATTATAATATTCATACACTCACTACTGTTATCTTGCCTGAAGTTAGCATCATTAAGAGCATGTGTTATACTGACTAGATAACGAAGAAATATTGATAATAATTGGGTATGTAAATATTACAAACTTATATTAGGTATCTACTTAATAAACACACGAACATTCAAAGTCTCGTGAACGTCTTTGTTCTCATCATACAGACATCTGCTTCTACTTGGAGATGATCCCGGAACCACTGGCATTGTAGTCAGGACTACTGTCCACTCGATCAAACGTGCGACTCTTTAATGAAACATTCGCAGAGACTAAACATCATGACCTCGAACATCAGTTTTTATCGAATACACTTCGGAGAGTATGCAGGGGAATCACGTGAATTGATTCCAATCGTGGAACCAGACGTAGGCTTTTCACACTCAAGGGTAAAGTAAACGGGGTTAGAAGCCAGTTCAGTCTAGGAACTGCCATACAGTAAATTGTTACTGTCTCCACCTCAACATCACGCACAAAGAAGTTTAGTACCTACCTAGTTTCTTTGTCGTACTTCCAAAACTTAGAATTCTTTGCCAGCACATGTGTTCCCTCCTTACTATAACATGTGTTCTTTCAAAAGAGGCGTGAAAAGCCACCTTATGGGCCGGCAAGGTGGAGGCGGCTAGAAAGGTGTGTTTAGCTGTCTTCGCTTAAGGACACTTTTTATTGATTCACATCAGGTGGTGTTGAGTCATTTGCCGTGCTTTGTATAAAAATACTAACGTATTTACACGATTTTTCTGAGCTCCAAGCTCCTTGCTAACTTCCAGTCTTCTATTCGAGCCCGTCTACCGGCACGCTCCTCAAGCACTGTACCTATATTTGTTCCTCCGTGTTTTAAGAAAAATATACCCGTAACTCTTTCTCCTGCCGCTCCACCATCATTTATAACAAAGAATTGGCTGACATTGATATGTTTTATTGATTGATTGTTAATAGCAATCCGTGATGACGTGATTGAGAATTTAGTTGGGGAGCAGAGTAACCAAGGACTGCTGGTCTTAACCACAATAAGTAAAAATTAAAGTTAATACCTGATTTACTTACTTTTATTTTATTTTCATTGTTATAGTAATTTTATTATTAAGTCTACCAAAATCCGACAATCTCACATAGGTAGATAAATGAGATAATCGTGTCTGACCATGTTGGCTTCATCAATTCAATCAATGATTTCTGTATAACATTTCGGCACTATAGGTCTGTAAAATAACTGTTTGTTTACATTTCCTGTACTTTATAAATGAATATTATAACATACAGAGGTAATATACATTATAAAAGACCTGATATCATTAATATTATAACATACAGAGGAAATAAACGATATAAAAGGGCTGATATTATTAATGTTGCTCAATAAACCCTACACTTTTCCGTCCTCATAATTGATACGTAAAAGGACATAATTATAAAATCTATTGCTAAAGTTGAGATTAAGCCGTGATTAGAACAGAAAGCGTGACAGCAAGACCATTAGCGTGATAAAAAATGCCATCCATCTGAGTAAATTAAACCGTTTCCAAGTAATTTTCTTCTAAAAGTCGGCCATATTTAAATTGCCCTGGAGTATCGTCTGACGGTATTAATCTAGTAGAGGAAACGAGGAAAATAAATTCCACAAGACACAGTAGTGGTGCACCCAGTTATGGCAAACTTACATAAGCTGGAGGAGGTTAAATCGATAAATAAGTATATACTCAAATACATTGGTGTAAGCGATTTTAATCTTTGAAAACTGTTAGACTCATAAATATATGTCTTGTATAATGAATTCATGGCCTTTCACAATCAGATCTTCTAAGACAATATATATAATATACATTTCAACATTCGCCATTACTTAACGGAGCCTTTTGGGCTTTATTTAAAGTCTATAATGTGAAGAATTACATGAAGAATTTAGGCCATACGACATCCACGCTACCCAATATATTTTAGTGGGTGAGCGCCTCATAACAGCCTTTCAAAAGCCCCCAAATCAAATCCTTCATGAATCCATACTATTATCATAAACGCGAAACTGACTCTGTCTGTCTGCTACGTGTTTACTCTTAAGCCATTAAACATATAAAGATGAAATTTGGCATTGATATAGATTACATCCACAATGATAGCTTTTTGGTGCGATTTCCGACGTCCACGCGGCCACTAGTAAAATGTTAATATTAATCATCATCAGCAGCATACCAGCCTATGATGTCCACTGCTGAACAAAGGCCTCCCCAGCGATCTCCAAATAAAACGGTTTTGCGCAGCCTGCATCTAAAGGCTCCACGCGACCCTGACCAGGTCGTCTGTCTATCTAACGGGAGGCCGTCCTACTTTGCGCTTTCCGATATGCGGTCGCCACTCCAGAACCTTAACGCCCCACCGGCCGTCCGTTCTGCGTTCTATGTGCCCTGCCCACTGCCACCTCAATTTGCTAATCCTAAGAGCTATGTCAGTGACTTTGTTTCTCTTACGAATGTCCTCATTTCTGATTCTATCTCGCAGAGAAACAGATAACATAGCTCGTTCCATAGCTCGTGCGACTGCGAACTTGCACAGAAGGCCCTTAAATATTAATAGATAAGCATAAATAAGTAGCAAAAATATTAAGCTCATTAAAACATCATACATATTAATTCTAAGTCAGCAGTCAGCGTGTTTTTCTGACACTCTTAAACCTATCATCACAACAGCGCAGAGTCTCGATTCCGCCGGATACACCATCCAATTTTTATAGTTCCAAAATCCCCTGTAAGGCCTCCTTCGCTCTTAAAATTTACATAAGTATTTAATGATCATTGTAGAGCCTTATTTGGTCTTGGAATGAAAATGGTCAGGCAATTGACTTAACGACGAAATTATTTAAGTAGCCACTAAAAACCTAGTCTCTACAATGATCTGTATAATTTATCATAATTATGTTCTGCAAATTATGACAAGAATTTTTGCTTTAATTTTTAAGAATTTAAAACTTTTCAGGCTTTAAGCTAGCTATCAAACGAACGGCATATGTTTTTTTATATACAAAGCACGACAAATGACTTAACACTACCTGATGTGAAGCGGTAAGAATAATCCATATGCAAAAACAGCTAGTGCAATTTAGACACTGCTCTAGCCGCCTCCACCTTGCCGGCCCAAAAGGTACATTTTGACGCCTATTTTGAAGGAATCCATGTTATAGAAAGGAGGAATATGTAATGGTTTCTATAAGCTGCGATTATTGGTAAATAATCGTAGCCTATAGATGCTTCTAATGCCAATGGTAGACAACAATCGAAGTATTGGCAACGCCGTAGCATTTAGGAGAATACCTTAATCAGATAATAACGGGGATAAGTCTACGTGTTTCGAACACAACGCTTCTACGAACTAAGTGACAAAAGCGTGCTTGTAGCGATAATGCTCAAGAATTCTGACACTTGCTCTTACAATACACAACCTTGTCTTATATTTAAGCCTTTTCTTATACTGCGCTTCTCTTCGCTCGGATTTTCTCGATGTTGCGGATAAAAGTCGGGACAATTCTGGGATAGAAGTGCTGTTCATTTTTCATTTTATATCTTAGTTTAAGTTTACTTAGATTGTATATTGCTTATTATCTTCATTACAGTGACAAAACTTAATTTTACTTCAAAATTTCTCAAAAACTAAAATTATTCAATTGCATATAAGTTGTCTGTCAGCTAAGTAAAATAAAAAAATAATAATTGTAAAATAGTTCGGTATCACCATAGTCACATCACCACTTTCCATTTCATAACTCACTCTGGCCGTCATATCCTACACATACCATACCAATCTGCAGCTAAGAGTTTAGCTAATTAAAACCTAGTTGGCTAGTTATATCGTCGACCCGACTCGGACGGTCTGGTTGGAGACGGGACGGTAATTTGTTACCATTAAGGGAACCATTTCTCGCTGGTACCTACTTGCTTTAGTACTGCTGTGATTTTTGCGTAGATACTTAAGACGATGTCTCGTAAGCTTTGTTTTGACGAAGACAGATAGGGGTGAGAGATTTGAGTTCTCAGCGCGAGTAAAAAAGACGACAATAAAGTGTCCTTAGTGTCCTTAATTTAGATGGGTCAGTATGGGAAATTTCTTGTTAGGAACCATGTCATCTATTTTAGTAATAAGAAAAACTGCATTCATACATGTAAATAAAAACGTGTACTCAGCTCGGGAATCGATCCCGGACGTTTAGAAAAATAAAATAATTTATTATCTACTATTCGGCCAGTCAAACCAAGACGTTCCATTTTCAAATGAAGTTTATCACGTCTCTGTACAATGATAAAAAAACATAAAAAAGAAAAAAAAAAGAAATTGAGAAATCAGCAGATAATTTTTAACCGACTTCAAAAACGAGGAGGTTCTCAATTCGGCCGGTATGTTTTTTTTTTTTCTATGTATGTACACCGATTACGCCGAGATTACTGATCCGATTTACGTGATTCTTTTTTTGTTCGATGCGGAATAGCTGCCATTTGGTCTCATAAAAATTTATTCAAAAACAGTTGGGTACTTTGGTTTTAAATTTTAAAAAAACTGAAATTATGAAATCGTCTACATAAGCGAAATTGCGAATTTTTGCTTTTCCAATGACTTTTTAGTGAAACGATACGATAGTAGGAAACAATATAAGTTGACGGTCACCCATCTAGCTTCGACCGTAGAAAGTTATCACTAAAAATTGAGAAAATTTTTTTTTTATAAAAAATTAAAACCGACTTCAAAAAACTGAAAAGGATGAAATAATTAAATTTAAGTAGGTATTCATCCCCTAGAAACATATTTTTGGAGTTGGTGCTAAGTGGTTTCCAAAAACAATAGAAAGTAATGCACCGACTCCAAAAATATGTTTCTAGGGGATGAATACCTACTTTAATTTAATTATTTCATCCTTTTCAGTTTTTTGAAGTCGGTTTTAATTTTTTTCAGCAGGCAAATCAACACATCAACACAATGCTTGAAATTGATCCCACAATCTGTTTGGCTTCAAATTTTATAAACAAAATTCTCAGAAAGGTAATGAAACTTAGATGACCCCTGGTGTTGTAAGCGTCCAAAGGTTACGGCAACCGTTTACCATCAGGTGAGTCGTATGCTTGATTGCTATCTAAATAAAACGGAGTATAATTTTAATGGATTTTTTAGGAATGCTTATGATAGCGTAATTGTATTTAGATAAAAATGCAGAGAGTGGTATATGTGTAACCAGATGGCAGATCTAGTTGAATTCGCCGCTTAATTGGATACCTAGCCCGTTAATTAAACGCCGGCATCCAATCAAATGCCTAACGTTTAACGACTTGGCGTATTGAAAGGATCGTCTTGTACCAAAGAGTTTAGGTTCGATTGGTGGGTTTATGGTTTTTTTTTGACCGACTTATAACCGACATCGTTTTGGTTATATGTGGTTATAAAATAAATAACGTTGAACCTACGAATCATTCAAACAGTCACACAAAAGCTGTTCGATTTAAAAGACCTCCCAAGGCGTCCAATTGAATGGCAATAACCAGACGGCAGACATGACGTTCAGCCATCTGGCTAAAGTTGCGCTCAGTGTCTTGGCTAGTTGTCCTTCAGCCGTTTGATCCACATATAACTTAACTTAAAAAAGAAAGAAAGAAAATACATATAGATAAACACCGCCTAAAATTTCGTCTACTATGGTCGAAACACAATTAAAATAATTATTTAAATACCCCTTGTAAAAAATCAACAGTTTATAAAGATTATAATTTGGTCCGTAAAAATATTCGTTTCCACAATTTTCCCGGTAAAATGGTTTTCCAGCGCATATTTTTCAAAGGCATAAATCAATTTCTGTAGCCGCCAATTTGAACTCTAAAACCATTACCTTATTGTAAAAATTAGATCGACTGCGAAACCAGATTTCAGGTGTGTCAGAGCGTTTATAAAATCGGATGAAACGCTGCATATTTAAACGTGAGTAATTCCGTTCAATTTTAGGAATAATTTGCTTAAAAAACTGGTGATTTTTTTATTTCGTAATCATATTTGGTTTTATAGGTTTTCTCAAATGAGTACCTACAGCATGGGGTTCGCTAAAAAAAGGCGAGAAAAGGTTTTTATAGGGTCGGCAACGCGCAAGTAATACCCCTGGTGTTGCAAGCGTCCATGGGTTACGGTAACTGCTTACCATCAGGTGGGCCGTATACTTGATTGCCACTTCAGTGGTATATAAAAAAAATGTACCCAAAGGGAGATTCTTGGACACAAGGATTGAACAAGGACTTTTCATTTTTTATTGTATTATTTTGATAAACATTGACTCTAATATAATTGACATTGCGTAATTAAAACAAGAACATTAAATTTTTTAATGAATTCGTTTGATAGACATTGACATCTAATATTCAATTCGAATGATTGTATTTATATATTGTATTGTAATGAATTTATCCAATTATGAATCTAGTTTAAATTAAATATTGTAATTTATTATTATGCAGGTAACATTTTCCATGCTGAACATTCAGCGAAACATGTCGTAACTTAGATAATTTAGTAAAATCCATATTGTACCATGTTCCTGCCAATAAATAATTTCAAATTAATGAAATTAAATATTAATTTGATAATGATCATGCTCTGATTGAGGACTCTCTATGACCTTCTAAGATAGATGACAGTACTCCACAACAAACAATAGCCTAGACAGCACACCAAGCGTAATAGTTCGATCTTGAGACTACCCTTACTGCGTTCATAATAGACGCTACTTTCGTAGTGCAACTGTTAAACTTGATTTACTGTCCTGTGTACTTCAACCGTGATAGATAGACCAGTCGATCATGCTAACGGTCACCATCTATAATAGCAGTAAAAATTAGAAAAGATAAAAACTTAAAATAAATCAAAAATAAAACTCACTAGGTCACTTCACTAAACTCAGTTCACTAGGTGGTAGACCCATCTGTAGGGTCGCCTGGGTAGGTACCACCCCCTTTCTTATTAAAGCCGTGAAACAGTTAGCTGTGTTTCGGATTGAAGGAAAAGGTAGCCAGTGTAATTACTGGGCATGGACGGCATTTCATCTTAGGCCTCAGGATGACAACGCACCTGCAATATCAAGTGTTTTTCCTTGTTATTGCAGGTGTCTATAGGCGGTGGTAACCGCTTACCACCAGGTGGGCCGTCAACTTGTTTGTCATCTAGTTGTATAAAAAAAAAACTTCAAAACACTAAAATAATAAATTTTTAGAAGTTTTCTAATGTAACCCTTCGTCCCTCACCAGCCCGCCGGCATCTTTTTATTTATACTACTAGATGACAAACAAGCTGACGGCCCACCTGATGGTAAGCGGTTACCGCCGCCTATAGACACCTGCAATAACAAGGAAAAATCACTTGATATTGCAGGTGCGTTGTCATCCTGGGGCCTAAGATTAAATGCCGTCCATGCCCAGTAATTACACTGGCTACCTTTCCCTTCAATCCGAAACACAGCGAACTGTTTCATGGCTGAAACAAGAAAGGCGGTGGTATCTACCCATACGACCCTACCACCTAGTGTCTTCGGCAATTGAAAACCTATTGTCTCTGGTTTGTGGTATCACAAATTAATTAAAGCTTCATAAATATCGGATTGAACACATTTCATCTTAGCCCTCAGGATGACAGCACACAGACCTGCAATACCAAGTGATTTTTTCCTTGTTGTTGCATATTTCTATAGGCGATGGAAGCCACTGACCACGAGGTGGCCCGTCAACTAGCTTCTCGTCTAGTTGTATAAAAAAGTCTATTAACCCAAAGTACATAGTAAGGCTTTTTCTAAGTACGCCTAGCTATCTACCACCATTTTACTTAAGTTTGCCGCCATAGCAGTGTCCCGGTAGTTGAAGGTAAGCTAGCCAGTTCCTCTGTAGTTGACGATCCTTATGTAGTTCGCTTCCATCTTCAGTCTTATCATAACTTAGCATCAGGTGAGGTGAAGATCAATAGCTACATCGCTAAGAACAAAAATATCTTTTGACGTCCGGCTGGCCAAGTGGTCTTTAGTCTGCACCCCTTGCTATACAGGCTACTCGGTAGGGGTTCCTGGGTTCAAATCCGGTTAGGAGCAAAAGTTTGTATGATAAGTACGAGCATTTGTTCACAAGTCATGGATGTTTATATTATTATGTTTATTTAGTATATTTATAATATTTATATGCATATTATTATTAATATTTCTACGTTATTTAGTATCTATATGCGACTGTACGACTGCTTAGTGCGATAGATAGATGCTTTCTTTGGGCTAGATAATATGTGTTAGTGTATAAATATTGTTATGGTATGAAATAAGATATTTTTATGTGTCCGCATTCCGCAATCTGCATGAATAAATATATTTTATTTTATTTTTCATACCAACATGTTGTTGTTAATAAAGCCATTAATTTAGTTTAGACAGAAACATGCGTGTACGCGGATATACGCGTAACTGTTTAGCACGATTAACACAGAGTGAACCCATAGAGTACTTTTTTGTATACGGATATCACTCCCAACTACAGAATGTATCGCACTTAGCGATATCTGGTGATCTGAGCTGGTAAACTACAGAAGATTATTTTATTAAAATAACTTTTTTTTTCTTGAAAACTAAATGTAAATAATCAACATTTACATAACAAAGTTTATTTTATGTATTTCACTATAAAAATAAACTTTCAAACAAAAAAAAAATTTCACACGAGGATGCGAAACTGGTATTCTTGATATATATATGGCGTATGTTTCGCCATTCTGCCACCTAAACGCTATTGACAATTATGAATTAGCACTACCATTACTTCAGTAGTGTACTAAATTAAATATTTATAATGGTAATTGAAAAAAACACTGTTCAAAAATTTTATTGTTAAAATAATAAACACCAAAATCTCTTTGAAAGATTCAAATGTCTTTCGGTACGATTTACTATTATTTACTAGTATTGTATTTGTCACAAACTAGATAAAGAAATACCAAGATACGGTTTTTATCTATGTGAAAAATTCAAAACTGACAGGAACTGCCATGACGGCCCAGGTTCGAATCCCAGTAGGTCGCTGCTCTATCTAAGTAATTAATAATTTGGGCAAGATATTATACGTGATAGTAAGAATTCTATTAGCGTTATAGTGAAAAAATGCCAGTTTCCTTAATTTAATATTGATTAAAAATTGAATTAATTAGTTTTTCTCGGTTTTATTAATAATATCTTTAATGTTAATTAATATTTTTAATATTTTTCTAAGTCGATTCTTTTTAAGGTTGCAGCGTTACGTATCGATCTGGACCTGAGTTTTCAACCCATTATAAGCCGACCAAATAAAATATCATGTTAAACGAATGGCCTCAGATAATATTTCAATGTTAACTGGATTTGGTCGTATATGATATTGTTGTTTGGTTTGTTATAATAACACTCTTAGTGAACCTTCTGTAAGTCCTTAATTTGTTATGTACGGGCGAGCTTGCGCAATAGTTGACAATTGAGCAAAACAAGCGACAATCGCTTCCTCGGTACACATCGAGTTGTTAGCAGGAGATTAAGACAATGCAGTCTAGCAGCACGCGATGGCGGGAGCTTCCGTCCCACGTGACCGTTATTGGTAATAGAGACTGCTTTGTTGGACGGACACTTTTTTCCGTCTTTCAGAGTTAATGATGTTGTAGTAGTCAAGCCAAACCACAATCAAGTACTTTATTTTGTGACCCAATCAAGACAAACTGTCTCAAAGAAAATTGGTTAGGAGTTAGGACACGTTTAGGACACATCTATACCTAAATGTCATTTCTTGAATTTTAAATACTACTTATGTCTATAAAAAAATACTTTATTGCTCTTAGGTAGGATGTTTTTTTTTAAAGAAAATGGGCGCCGTCTTGCATCTTTCTATTTATTCATATTTAAAACTAAGAATTCTCCCCATTCGATAGGCAACAGGATCAATCACCATAGAGCCATACATTTATTAATATTATTCTTCTCATAAATAATAAATAAAATTATGCTTCAGATAAATGAATCAGCAAACTACGTTTTACAAACATGCGGTGACGGATTAAGAATACAATTCACCGCCCCATTTCTTCCCGTGGGTGTCGTAAGAGGCGACTAAGGGATTACCGAGCTACCAACTGCTCGACTGGTGGTAGGGTCTGAACACCCGTCTGGTTAGTGACCACCGTACGCATGGCGTAAAACCCGCCAAGTGACCACTTGTGGTCGCGTTCCGGGATCAGTCAGCGTACAACCAGAGCTTGGGGAGACGTTGCGGCGATGGATTCGGTCAGTGACGGCTTCCGTCTAACCAGAGCCAGGTGGACTGCGTTGACCCGCCGACCAGGGAGACCCGAAGAAACGGCTGTTCCGCTGGCCGCCCGTGGTACAGTACAGGGGCCCAAGCGAACCTAACCAGTTCGTGAGGCTGCCCTATCATGCCACGCATAATCTTGGGGTGGTCCGTCGTGCCGGTTGGTGACCGGGTGGTGGGGTCCCGGCGGCCATTCCCGGGGGGGTTCGGGGGCCCTTCCGTTCGGCGGGTCAGCGCTTCTCTTCTGTCGGCTGTTAACTGGGGAAACAGGCCTCACGCTTTGACCGTCTATATCGCGGCAACGTTCCCTCAATTCACGCCTCTCCTCCTTACATCACCTTCTATGGCAGCGCTCAAGAACATGAACGGTCGATCAGCGGTGCACACCCCCACCACAACCACGCTGTTTGAGGTCGGGCTCACTAACATCCGTGGGCTCCATGCTAACCTCAATGCCGTCCACCAACATCTCGAGACGGCTCGACCGGCTATGCTGTTTTTGACGGAGACGCAAATTCTTCGCCCGGCTGACACTAGCTACTTGGATTACCCCGGCTACGCTCTTGAGGAGTCCTTCAAAGCGAAGGCCGGGGTATGCTTGTTTGTCCGGGCGGATGTTTGCTGTCGCCGTCTGCGCTGCTTGGAGGACCCTTCCTACTCGATTCTTGGGGTGCATGTGGACCTGGGCACATATAGCCGTGTCTACGTATGCCTCTATAGATCTCACAGTGGTGACATGGAGACAACTCGACTTTTCGAACATCTTAGTCGGGTGGCAGATGTTGCGCTGGAGCAGTATCCAACCGCGGAATTGGTGTTTTTAGGGGACTTCAATGCTCACCACGAGTCGTGGTTAAGTTCCTCTAAAACTGACCATGCTGGTAGAACTGCCCACGCTTTCGCTCTCACGCACGACCTGACACAACTGGTAAACCAGCCCACCAGGATTCCAGACATTGTCGGTCACGCGCCCTCATTGTTGGACCTTCTGCTGACGTCTCGTCCGGACGGATATCGGCTAGAGGTTCGTGCTCCTTTGGGAACATCGGTTCACTGCCTGATATCCGCTGGGGTGCCACGGGCGTCGCTACCGGTACCTATGGTTGCCAAACGCCGCATCTGGCACTATGCGTCGGCAGATTGGGATGGTATGCGGGATTACTTCGCATCTGTCCCTTGGAGGCAGCGCTGCTTCAGTGAGCTGGACCCGAGCGCTAGCGCTACTGCTGTTGCTGATGAGATCATGTTAGGGATGGAGTACTATATCCCTCACTCCGATCTCATCAGTAGGGGTAGGCGTAACCTCTGGTTCAACCGGGAGTGTGCCATAGCTGTTGAGAACAGACAGTCGGCATACCGCGCTTGGATCAGGGGTCGAGCTTGCGGAGATCCTAACATTGACTCGCTGAAAGCAGCTTATAACAACGCCACCAAGTCCTGCAAGAGGGCATTCATCAGAGCGGATGCACAGCGCGTTGCACGAGTTGGCCAAGAATTACTCACGCATCCTACGGGAAGCCGTAGCTACTGGCGTCTGGCCAAAGCCGTGCAGTCCAACTTCTGTCAACCCTCGCTGCCCCCGTTGAGATGTTCTGACGGCTCGCTAGCTCACAAGCCGCAAGAGAAAGCCGATCTTTTGGTAAAACTCTTTGCTGCTCATTCCCGAATCGATGACTGCAACTCACAGCCACCAACACTCTCCCACTGTGGCCACACAATGCCTGATATCCGTATCAGGCAATGTGATGTACGTGCGGAGCTGCAGTCAATCGACGTCCGGAAAGCTAGTGGACCTGATGGCATCCCAGCGATAGTACTAAATAAATGCGCAGCGGAGTTGTCTCCCATCTTAACCCGGCTATACCGCCTTTCTCTCTCTTCTGGGTGTGTGCCTGAATCTTGGAGAGAGGCCAATGTGCAACCGGTCCCCAAAAAGGGAGACCGATCAGACCCAGTAAACTATCGCCCAATAGCTGTCACCTCAGTTCTTTGCAAGGTCATGGAGCGGATCATAAATAACCAGCTGATCCGATACCTAGAAGGTCACTCATTAATTAATGATCGACAGTACGGGTTTCGGCCGAAACGGTCAACGGGTGATCTTCTAGCGTACTTGATGCATGTCTGGGGTGAAGCTATTGATAAACGTGGTGAGTCACTGGCTGTTAGCCTTGACATTGCCAAAGCTTTTGATCGGGTCTGGCACAAGGCTCTTCTCTCCAAGCTCCCGGCATACGGTCTGCCCGATCAGCTCTGCAACTGGATCGCCGGCTTCCTACATGAGCGGAGAATACGCGTCCTCGCAGATGGATGCGCTTCGCGGTTCATGTCTGTGAATGCTGGTGTACCACAAGGCTCTGTTTTATCCCCCACACTCTTTCTTCTTCATATCAATGATATGCTTCCATTAGGAAGCATTCATTGTTATGCGGATGACAGTACAGTGCATGGGGGATATTACGGTCGCCCAGGGGCTGGGCGCGCTGAAACCGAGAAAGAGAGGGAGAATCTTGCTATTGAGCTCAACAGGGTGTTGAACCTCGTATCTGAATGGGGATCTAACAATCTTGTTGAGTTCAATGCTAAGAAAACACAGGTGTGTGCGTTTACAGCCAAAATGTCGCCGTTCCTTCCCCTTCCCTCTCTTCAGGGCACTACTCTTTCGGCACAGGCCTCCTTGAACTTGCTCGGTATGGAGATATGCTGCGATCTCAATTCTAGAAACTACATCGAAACCGTGATAAAAACAGCCTCACGGAAGCTCGGTGTCCTGAACAAGGTGCGTCGATTTTTCACGCCTGACCAGCTATGCCTGCTGTACAAAACTCAGGTCCGGTCTTGCGTGGAATATTGCTCGCACTTATGGGATGGCTCCGCCAAGTACCTCCTCGATGCACTGGACAGATTGCAGCGTCGTGCTGTCCGTATCATTGGCGATGTAGAGGTCACGAACAAACTTGAGCCTCTACAATTGCGTCGAGACATTGCGTCGCTTAGCGCCTTTTATCGGCTTTATCACGGAGAGTGCTCTGAAGAGCTTTTCGACCTGATCCCACCTTCCCCCTTTCTGCCCAGGAGCACGCGTGCTGGTCTTCGGAGTCATCCATTTACTGTCTCCACCTCAACATCACGCACAAAGAAATTTAGTTCTTCGTTTCTTTGTCGTACTTCCAGAACTTGGAATTCTTTGCCAGCGCATGTGTTTCCTCCTTCCTATAACATGGGGTCCTTCAAGAGAGGCGTGAAAAAGCACCTTTTGGGCCGGCAAGGTGGAGGCAGCTAGTGCATTGTCCGTTTCTGCACTAGCTGTCTTCGCATATGGACTCTCCTTACCGCTTCACATCAGGTGGTGTTGGGTCAATTGCCGTGCTTTGTATAAAATAAAAAAAAATAAAAAAAAAAAAAAATCCAGCCATAACACAAAACTGATCTATTTCGCTATACTTAACATTCATTTGTGTAACCTAGCTGTTATTGGCTTTCTAATGTTGAGTTGAGAAGAACTGTCTCATCCAAATAACCACAGTTACTTAGAGAACTATCTAAACTGGAAAAACAATCATGACCAGCCCCCGTAGCATTGCAAACTCCCAAGGGAGTGGACAAACCTTGTCGGCTCTTCTTCCGTTAAAAATAAAGAAATAAAATTTTGTCTTCTAATAGGAAGAAAGAAAGAAAGAAAGAAGATATTTTTATTGACATACGCCAAACATAAAAACAAACCTACATATAAACAAAAAAAAATAAAACGCATAAGCATCAAGCTTTTGCGATGATATAAAAACTTCGCAGAAGCGCTGTCGTCATGAGTGGACATAAGTGGTGAAGAAAGATTTTCTTCGATGCTGGGGCGGGGAATTAAGGACCAGGGCCTTTTTCGAATCCGGGTGACTGCTCTAACCGTCTGAGCTACTTAGGATAGGCCTTTGAATTACTTCTTGTCTATCTGTATTAGCGTTAGAAGCTAATGAACTCGTCACAATGTCGAAATATTCTGTTTCCACACTTAAACGAGTAATTTTTCAAATACCTACGATTCGGTCAAGTTGGGCATTGCTTTAAATAGTCCTAATTTTATTTTTAACATTATAATAGCTTCATAGCCGGCCAGGTATATGTGCAATAGTTCAAAAATCAGGAAAAATCTCCTGAATCCACGAAAAATACTAATAATTCGTTTTCATGCATATTGTTTGTACAAAAGTTAAAAATTTTCGTCAATTTCACCGTTAAACTATATGGAAATAGTGACATACGCGCCATAATGAATATTTGTCTGTGTTGCAGTTTTGTACCACGCCACAAAGCAAATAAAAAAAATGGACCATTGAACACTATACTGCATTGTTTTACCTATTTTGCAGTATAGTGCACATAGATCTGGCTGAGTCTCAAAACTCCAAAAGTACATTTTTGGAACATCACACTAGGCGGTAGGCCCGTATGTAGGATCGTCTGGGTAGGTACCACCGCCTTTCTTATTTCAGCCGTGAAACAGTTCGTTGTGTTTCTGATTAAAGGGAAAGGTAGCCAGTGTAATTACTAGGCATAGACGGCATTTCATCTTAGGCCTCAGGATGTCAACGCACCTGCAATATCAAGTGATTTTCCCTTGTTATTGCAGGTGTCTATAGGCGGCGGTAACCGCTTACCATCAGGTGGGACGTCAGCTTGTTTGTCATCTAGTAGTATAAAAAAAAATCTCTTTTAGCACCACCGTTCCTGAACTGTTATTTTTTTAAATACAGATTAAGTACCTAGGTATCCAATGTAATAACCCGCTAAATATTATAACACAAATACCTAAGGTCTTATTTCAGTTTCTGGTTGAAGCGCAATATCGTTACTTTGAACAAAACTCCAACGAAGATAAAAATAACAAGCGAATCGAAAAGCTAGATAGAATGCCAATTGAACGAAAGTGTCGTTCGATCGTTGCGGCCTCAGCTGTCAGCCAATAAAGGTAAAAAGGCACCTCAAAATAGACGGCCTCTTTGTACAATCACCTGCTGAATTGGGTTGGCAAACCCAACTGAGTGTTTTTGTACGCATACCTCCAATGTTGACAAGACGTTTTACTTAATTTATTATTCTATTCGGATACTTCTAAGACTGTTTTCAAACGCTAAATAAGTTTGTCTTTATAATAACCATCATATAAGTTTTTTATTAAATATAGTTTATTTATCAATTGATCATATTAAATAACTTAGGTATACTATCTAAACATGGAACAAAATTTGATCATAAAGTGCTGCATAAAATATTATTTTATTTTAGGCTCTATAGTCGCAGAGCAAACTATTCTGGTGGTCCCTGGGCGGATTCACAAATATGTTCACAAAGATTTTATGTAATATTTAGAAAGTGGCAACTTTTTGCCATTAGGTGATATCCTGTGAAAATAGACACAAGTATTTAAAAAAAACAGTCATAATTAATGTACTAAGTTCTAACATAAATTTAAATTGTTTTGCTATGTACCTATAGAAGTGGGGTTCGTATAGAACCGTTAACTTTCCTTTTTTTTCACTTGATATGAAAAACATATTAAAGCAGGATTGATCACACAACTTCTAGGCAGATAGATTCCTCAACTCCTCGTCACTTCTCTTGGAGCGAGAGTGGGGTCAAGAACGATTTCATTTTAATAAAAAAAGCAACTTCAGTTTCAATGTCACCATTTGACCGGGCATTCATGTATCGGTTTGAGTAGAGATTAGTTCTGGTTACGAGTTAACAGTAGTCCAGAGATACCCGTGGCCGATCCTGTGTTATTACATAACAAGCCATTGGACACAATTGCTTTATTACCCAGTGTTACTTACGCACGTGACACACGCACTGTTAGAATGACAAACTGTGACCATACACTAACAATTTAAATTTAAAAAAGATTTAAATTAAAGAGATCTCTAAAAATCTGAATTTTCGCTAAAATAATCAAACTATTTCCAAATATTCCAAACATTGAATGGGTGAGCATTTACACATTTTTTTTAACTTTTAATAACCGTATTCGGAACTTTTTCATAGAATGGTAACAATTGTGTGCAATTATGGCCGCATTAGTTGAAACTGTGTCTTCGACATTATCGCCCATCTCCAGAGTAGGTGAAGCTAACGTTAAAAAATCTAACTTTAAGTCTAAGCTAAATGTATGTTATACCACTATACAGAATTACTTCGGAGACAGTCCGTAAATTTTACGTATTTGAAGTTCGTTAAAAATAAAACATATGAATTTTTTAGTTTTACCGTATTTCAAACATAAATATCAAACAAGTTTCACTCGAAAATATCTACAGGACAGCAGTAATCATAGTCACCCTGGCACGACTTCTCCTTGTTCTTGTCACAAAACTATTTCATTAGTAACAGTTCAATAATAGTATGAGAAAATTTGATGGAAACAGACCTTTTTGACATAAAATATCGGTCAGTTTTCGTTACAAAACTCGTATTTTCTGTTTATTTTTCTGCTTTTTCTGTTGTTGTCCTTTATGATCTCCAGAAAAGTATAGGAGTTGATCTCCTTAAAACTTATGGATTCTATTCGATTTGCTCTTGTTTATTATTGGTGATTGATTAGTCTCTCTTACTAGTAAGGATTGTATTATGAATCAGTATATACTTATAATTTTCATGGCACTAATTAAAAATAAAACATACGAATTTTTTAATTTGCCTTTAGAAATCATAGCACTTACGCGTTTTGATCTAGCAATGCTAGCAAGAGATCGAATGAAGTGTGGAGCGTTAGCCATACTTCAACGGAACATAATGGTAATGGTGGTGTCTTCTCTATAAGTAGTTTATTTATATCTCAATGAATAAAACATATAACTATAAATTTAAAGAGCTCTTTTGAAACGTTGGTTTTATAATATTTTTAAAAATCATATCAAACTGTTTTCTGACTGTGACTGTCTTCAATACATCTTTCTATCAAACTTTAAGCACTCCATTCTTTCTTATAATTTTTGAAAATTTACACATAAGGACTCTCTTTTTTTTTGTACTTAGAGAAGCATGAGTTTATAATGTAATAAAAAATATTGTGATATCCAGCTTCTAGTTAAGGAAAAAAATCTGATCCTTTTTAAATGTGTCTCAAAAAATGTGTTCTTATAGTAGGTACACATATGTTAGGTAAGTCGTTTTTTTAGTACATTCATTATTGTTCAGCAGAAGCAACTTTCTTAGGTTCATCATTATTATATTATAATCAATAAATATTGTATCTAATAAGAAACTAAAAAAATGATTTAATATTAAGGACCCAGTTTTGACAATATTATTAAAATATGTGAACCGTGTCTCTAAGATAAATAATAAAAAATCCAAACCAAAAATAAGCCTGCTGGTGATTCCGTACGCCAGTGAGTCACATTGCTGAACAATGTACGATCGATGTCAGACCAGAATATTTAAGTGCTGGTTTAGAAGACACCGTCCTCACCAAGGATAAACGGTGCTAGTACGTGGTTCATCTTGTCACACCAGTGATCTTGTACATTCTATAAAACTAAAAAAAATAAGTTCAATGCTTTTCTTTCTTTCCGAACTAAAAAAAAGGAATAATAATAATAACAATATTCATACAATATTCATACCTATTTTCTAGCCCAAAGTAAGCATCTTAAGAGCTTGTGTTATGGATACTAGATAACGGAGAAATATTGATAATAATATGTATATAAATATAAGAAATATACTAAATAAACATATAAACATCCATGACACGTAAACAAATGCTCGTACTCATCATACAAACATTTGCTCCTACCGGGATTCGAACCCGGGACCTCTTGACCGAGTAGCCTGCATAGCAAGGGATACAGACCGCTCGATCAGCTGGTCGGCATGGCAGTTATCGTTATCTGACATTCTAAAAATAAAAAAATCGAAAGTGTAGAATAAAAGATGTTGCTATTAAATTAAATTAACATCATTTAGTTATTTTATGTTAAATTATTGTACCTTAAAATGATTTGAAAGAAAGCATTTTGTTTTGTCGTATATTTTAGTTCACATGGTTTTGATTTTTCATTGTCAATGTAATTTAAATAAGTATGTAAAATAAGAAAGTATGGAAGAGAGTGGAATGCACTGCCTGCCTTGGTGTTCCCTACTGCTTGGAACCTGAGTTCCTTCAAAGCTGGATTAAATAGGCACCTTCTTGATAAGCTCGGTACATCTTCGAATCCCTCTTAACTTCTTTTGGAGCAAGAGTGGGGTGACGGGCAAGCCCATTGTAATAAAAATAAAAACCTAAACAAATATCAACAAAGAAATATGAATAATATTCTTCTTACAACAAACATGAACTTGGTTTTAGTTGGTAAATTTCAACAAAGAAAGTCCAAATTTCTCCGAACATTTCTCATTGTTTAAAATTACGCGCTACAGGCTATTACTTACAATACAGAGGAAGACAGTAATTTATTCAAAAGAAATGTTCCTCACCCACGTGAAACAAATTTTCATCTTCGTAGAAGATTGTGATGAAGCGTCTTGTGGCCTTAAAACAGTCATTACATTAGATAATATTTTATATTTCTTTGAAAACTTTTTCGGAATGAAGCAATTTCTTTTCATTAATATTTTTCAAGAATTGTTATACCTTGACACAAAGTTTTTTTTTGGTATTAAGATCATAAAACTTTTTTTGGAATAAGGAAATATTAACAATCAGATGATAAGCAAGCTAACGGCCAACTTGGTGAGAAGTGGCTATCGTCGTCGCCGAAAAACATCTGCAATAACAAGGACAGAATCACATGGTATTGCAAGTACGTTGTCATACTAAGCCCTATTATGGCTCAGTATGACAACGCACTCGCCTTTCCCCAGTGAATACTTGCTACCTTTCCCTTCAATATAAAACACAGCAACCAGATTTTTAAGGGCCGAAATGTCATATATGATATACCCAGCTAGATAATCATGAATAGTGAACAATTTGATTAATTATCTACCAATATAAATATTAAATATAAAATATAATGTTGGTAGCGATAATTAATCAAATGTCCTAGGTTCGAGTTCCGGCCATCTACCCCTCGATCCCGGGATTCCATGTAGTCACAGAGTATATGATAAAACTGAAAAAAAAATGGACCTAACCAAATTTTAGTCCCAGATTTACAATACCTCTTGGCTACCCTACTCTCATTAGATATGCATTAGTTTTATATGTAAAATTTCGTCGGTTAGTGGAAACATTCTTCATTATTTTGACATTACCATCAAACATAAATATTTTGGTAATCTTTCTTCAGAAAAAGTGATGATACTGGCACAGGCCTTCCTTCAGGGAAGAAATTTGAAGAGTTTGAGCCATAACACCACCACGCTGGCCCGGGTGGTGGGTTAAAGTGGTTGGAGGAACAACGGCTTAACGTGCCTTCCGAAGCACGGAGGAGCTCGAGATAACAAACTTTGATTGCCCCATCCCAGGATCGACCATGGTGAAAGTTGCTTTGTTTTTCATAACGAGACCGAGCGCTCAAACCAATACGCCACCGAGCTCCTCATCGGTCAAACCAAATCAATATCGACCTCCTCAGTGCTTCGGAAGACAGTTGAATCATATCTATTGACACCGATTGTTGCTCTAACCGGTTTTAGCCACCAACCCGCATTGGCCCAATAAAACCACTCATGTATTTCTCCCACGTAGGAAAGTCTGTGCCGATATAAGCGATATATTTTACTTTAAATGATAATATTCCTTCAGTATGTACCTATAAGGGTGTTTTTTACAATAACGAATAGAGCAGAGCTTTCTTGAATCAATAAATGTTATAATAAATACCTATTCTTTTTGCACACAAAAAACAAAAAAAATATACAAAGTAACACAAAAACAGTACCTACAATTGGGCGACACAACAATACAAATTATTTAAAAAACAAAGCTAATAGGATAAACTTAAGAAATGTTTACTCGTATTTAAATTTTGGCTTCTCTTTTCTAGGGTTCCGTACAAAAAGGGGCCCTATTACTAAGACTTCGCTGTCCGTCCGTCCATCTGTCACCAGGTTGTCTCTCGTGAACCGTGATAGTTACACAGTTGAAATTTTCACAGATGATGTATTTCTGTAGCCGCTATAACGCTATAACATCGCATACTAATAAACAGAATAAAATAAATATTTAAGGAGGCTCCGATACAACAAACGTAATTTTTTTGATTGTTTTCGCTCGATATTGATAACGGCAACAGGTAGACGCTTGTTTATAGATAATGGTACGGAACCCTTTGTACACGAGTCTGACTCGCACTTGGCCGGTTTTTTGGAATATGTAGGTAAGTACTTTATTGTATAAAGAACACGACAATTGCAATGTTGCCTTAGTTTGAATATGGCGCTATTTTTTACAAATTCTGAGAATAGACGCTACTGTTACCCATGAAAACAATTCAAACTTAAAAGACATGGAATATTGGTAAAGTTTTACTGTTTAGATTTTTTTCCAAAAGATTTTCCAAAATCTATCAAAAATGTTAATTATATTAGATTACTGACATCCGGCTGACATCAATTAAAACGACTACTATTATAAGAACTATGAATAAAGACATACATCATCATCATATCAGCCGAGAGACGCCCACTGCTGGGCATAGGCCTCTCCCAAAGATCGCCAAACCGATCGGCCCTGCGCTGCCCTCATCCATCGGCTTCCCGCGACCCTTACCAGATCATCGGTCCACCTTGTGGGGGGACTACCAACGCTGCGTCTCCCGGTACGCGGCCGCCACTTGAGGACCTTACCGCCTCAACGGCCATCAGTCCTCCTTGCAATGTGACCTACCCACTGCCACTTGAGACTCGCAATTCTTTGGGCTATGTCAGCGAACTTGGTTCTCCTGCGGATCTCATCATTTCTGATTCGATCACGCAGAGAAACACCAAGCATAGCCCTCTCCATTGCTTTTTGGGTGACTTTGAGCCTTCGTATAAGGCCCATTGCAAGCGGCCACGTTTCGGTTCCGTATGTCATCACTTGCAACACACACGAATTAAAGACTTTCCCGAACGCTGCCCAGCCGAGTTGGATCTGTCGATGGACCTCTTTCTGGAAGTTGGACCTTTTTTTTATACAACTAGATGACAAACAAGCTGACGGTCCACCTGGTGGTAAGCGGTTACCGCCGCCTATAGACACCTGCAATAACAAGGAAAAGTACTTGATATTGCAGGTGCGTTGTCATCCTGAGGCCTAAGATGAAATGCCGTCCATGCCCAGTAATTACACTGGCTACCTTTCCCTTCAATCCGAAACACAGCGAACTGTTTCACGGCTGAAATAAGAAAGGACCTACCAAGTTGGACATACATATTACATAGTTATTATTAATTTTGTCAGTATTTCCGTACATTTCTTAGTAGTATAGGAACATGTGACGTCACCTGTTCCGTAGATTTTCTATGGAACATTATTGGACGATGTACCGCAGTCCACAACACATCAAACATTCCACTAATCAGTGAAACTATTGATCTTAGAGACAGTATTTTAAGGTATATTCTTCTTATATTTTAGTGGTTGACAACTATTATTTTAAATAAGAAAAGTACCCTATTTGCAAAACTAGCGAAGTTCAAAGCGACGAATGGCGGACATGTGCCCCAACTTTTGCCAGCCATAAACGAGTTGCAGTAAATAATGTTCTAAAGCAAAGTAAATTGGTTAAGTTTCGTTTGCTCTGAAAAGCTCTTTGCCAATATTTTCGAATCGAAAGTTTACGCCACACGGCTTTTCATACAGAAAAGCCGTACGAATTCCAAAATCGAACAGAACGTAAGTACTACCTTTGTTTTTAAAGGAGATGTTCGATATTAGTACTCGAAAGCCCCCCACGATAAATTATATATTATGCGAAAGCTTATGCTCAGAGGATCTTGAATATATCCTTTTTTCATTTTAATACCCCTGCATTTTTGAGTAATTTTGAAAAGTGTATGCAAGAATTCTAAGCTTCTTATCCAAGTTTCTCTGACAAAATACAGTAAAAAATAAATTGAAATCATTATTATTAGTCAGAAAAAAGTGCAGAAACTAATTTGCCATGTTCATCTAGCATTTACAATAAAATATAATTGCAAAATAATCGTAGGCTGAACCAAATCAACCCCATGCCTAGTTATTAAAAAAATATTTGACCAGACAATAGACGACATTTGACGTTTTATACTATGTCTGGGACACAGACGTTATAGTGATGCTACGCGTCTGGAATGAGTCACATTTTTTAAAATGGAATTTTACATCTCTGGATAACAGTTTTTTGACCAGAATATAATGTTATTTTTTATTTATATGCAGGCATTTAAAATTAAAGTTTTTATATCATAATATTCTTTAATATATACTCTTTCTTCCCACATAACTTTTGTCCTGGGGGGTAGCTGAGTACCAGCCCCCATACATTTTCAGAACATGTCCTTTCCAGATTGATTTTTTTATGTAAGATGTCTCCAAATGCTATCTTGCGTGGTTACACCGCCGTCATTTTATGTAGGTACATCAGCTTACATTAATAATGTTTATCATACTAATAGCCGACATCGTAACTTTTATCTTTTATATTCCTTTCAGAATGTTCCAGCGTAAATGGCCAGTTTAAATAGTAATTTTATGGTTAAAGATTAATCAGTTTTGGAACTTCTAAATTAGTTTGCATTATAATATGGTCTATCTTCTGTGATTAAGAATATGTTTTATAGAGTTAACGTTATGAAAGATGTATTTTTCAATAGTCCTTATAAAAAAGAAAGCAAAGGGATAAACTACCTAATACTGCCATGTCTGGTGTAAAATATTTGATTATCTCTGTCTCTGCATTGAAATTCACATTTCAATGCTAAAATTCACATTTCAATGCAGTCTCCATTATGTTTTTTCGATGAGGTGGATAACCGCGAGAAAATTCTCAGTGACTTTTACACGAAGTTAACGTTTATTCAAATGATTCTGCATATTTTTCGTACATTAAAAGAGTTTACACACGATACCTTTCATGAACTCGTGATCAAAAGCAAGATTGCAGAAGGGCAGGTCCGCGGGGCGACCGCTTTGACATTGATTTTGACATCGATATGGTTATGAGGTCACATCTCTTTCTCAAAATCAAAATCTCTTTCAATATGACAATTTTGAAAGAGATTTTGCCATTGTTTGTGTAAAAACAGTCTGTTTTTTTACAAATTACTCATTCATTATGGACTTCGTGTCTTTATGGACGTGTGGTGAATGCCATATCGCTTTCTAAATGACAATGTGACGTCATAAACTATACCAATGCATCTAGGCCGTCACCCTACCGGTGACTGTGGTAGGAGCAGGAGCACCTGAAGCGAAGACTTTGTGCGCTAGTACAAAATCCCTGATTTCCCTGTCTACAATCATCAAAATGTTGGGGGTCAGCCTAGGGATTCTGTAACGAATCTCGCACCTCACTTCGCAAGTCTCTTTGAATTCAACTGTCAAATAGAGCAATTTTTCATACATTTTTTGCTCTTTTTGACAGTTGAATTCGAAGTGACTTGCGAAGTGATGTGCGAGATTCGTTACAGAATCACAGCACAGCACAGTACTCGAACTGCAACATTAATTGCGATATATAGCTGTCTCGCTCCATCTTTTTACTCTATCATGGTTTGAAACATTCACCCTTATCGTAGTATTGTCATAATCATTATTGTCAACCTTAAGCAGCCTTTACATTTGACTAAATTCAGTTAACTAAATGAATTAGACTTTGAATTTTGACAAATGTAAAGATATTCACACTGTTAGACACTCTAATTAGGCAATCAGCGTCGTGACTGCCGATCTTAATCTTATAGCATGCTGAATTTAGCCAAGTGTAAAGCGATTTAGTGAATGCGTTTAATATTTGTCTGCCAGACGGGGGTGTTTGGCGGGATTTGATGGTGTCAGTCAATCAAGATTCTTTTTTAATGTACGGTGTAACTAATCTCAACAATTCTTTAAATAGATCAGATTAAAATGTAAGGAAATTACTTTCGGCTCTAATACATTTAATAAATTATTTGTTATAGACAGTTTTTTTCTTGAAAGTAAATTTTTTTTTCACCCTCCACATTCTGCTTCTTTTTTTAATAATTAAAATTGAGCTTGACGCAACCATAGCCAAGGCGAGCCCTATCTTTTGACAAAGCCTTTGATGTTTTGATAGACAAATGAGAGCGCTAAGTACGTGCGACATGCTCGGAATTCGCTGTTATACTGTGTTAGCTAGCTAATTAGATCAAGTGTAAAGAGCAAGCTCTTTGTTCACCCATGCTTACTGTCTGAATTTACGCTATATCTGCTGTAATAAGTTTGTCAAGAAAAAAGCATCCCGCAGACTTTTTCAAGGTATACAATTAGCTTAGAGTTACTTAGTATGTCATGGGAATGTCACCGAAGTACACCAAATTTCTAATCAATTGGATCTGTGAAAGTTAGTAAAACCCTTTTATCATGTAGAAAATAAGCTTGACAGTCATCAAACGCCTGAATTGATCTTGATAAATTATAGCTAAGAACTATCCTAATCATGTCTGCTTTCAAACAAAAAAATCCATATCAAAATCGGTGCATTCGCTTAGGAGCTACGATGCCAAAGACAGACACACAGATACACAACAGACACGTCAAACTTATAACACCCCCCTTTTTCCTCGGGGGTTAAAAACAAATCTAATGTTATCTATTTCAAGCCAGCACTTAAGATTATGGTTATCGGTATCATCAATCACAATAGATAAGCAATAAATAATAGTAATGAACCATCTTCAACAAACACATCATACATTGCACTCACTTAGTACAAGCCCGTAATAGGGGCGTATCCTACATATGAACTTGTACATTGTACGTTTTTTATAAACTTTTCGAATATATGAGGTATTATAACTAAAAATGATGTGCAAAGTATATTGATAATGCATGGTATCAAACCTATGTGACTTAGGAATTAAAAAAAAATGTAAAATACGTATTAAAAAATATTTGCTTAATGACATTTGTATGAAATAATATAACATTGGCTGCATTATTTCATAGAAATATCATGAAATTATGAAATGAATAAGATGTGTTTGAAAGTGGCAAACCATTTCTATGAACTAATATACCTAGCTATTTTTTTATTTATTGTCGTATTGACGGCACCATACCTTTTATTTTATGTAGAATCAAGCAACGGATAGAAAGACAAAACCTCTGTTATCTATCTATCAGATAGATTAGTGTTGTAACATGGATACGGTTATGATTGATTGTTCCTCGAGTAAATTTGCTTGTCCGTGGACACAATATCGATTATCCGGTATTATGGCTGTCAGATTCAATAGGCGTAACTTTTGGAACGTGGGTTAAGTTGTCACGTCTCATCCCTTCAAGGGCATTGTGATGACTTAACCTAAGTTTTAGACTTACAATATGAATATAGGTAGGTACATTCGGCCCAGAACTATCTGAGCTCCCAGTGTGTTTACATATAAGAATAATATTTTAGAAAACCAGCCGTATTACCACAGCGTTGGAGTCGTCTTTCACTTGCTAAAGATTTACGTGATGCTACAAGCAACATACGATTATTTTATTGCAGCGCAGATAATTTTTAACCGACTTCAAAAAAGAAGGAGGTTATATGTTCCACTGTATGTATTTTTTTTAGTATGTATGTTCATCGATTTTTCGGTCAAATGTCAACATTTTCAAAATTACTTTTTTTATTCGATAGATAGAGTATACTCCTGAAAACACTAAAAAGGAAATAATAATTAAATTTAAGTACATATGTAGGTACTTATCTCCTAAAAAATATTTTTTGGAGTTGGTGCTAATGCTAAGCTATTTCCAGAAACAATAAAAAGTGAAGCACCAACTCCAAAATAAACATTTTTAGGGGATTAGTATCTAGGTACTTAAATTTAATTATTTTTCCCTTTTTAGTGTTTTGAAGTCGGTTTTATTTGTTAACACTCCTTGAGCTCAGATGATTCAGATGCTGACTGCATCTATTTACAATTAAATTTTAAAAAGTACATTGAAATATCGTAAACACGCTGTTCTTTCCCCGCTATAACCTACCATATTTTTTGAGGCTTTTCAAAGATTTTCATTAATCCACCGTCTCCACCTCAACGTCACGCACAACGATGTTTAGTAAATCGTTTCTTTGTTGTACTTCCAAACTTAGAATTCTTTGCCAGCACACGTGTTCCCTTCTTCCCGTAACAAGGGTTCCTTCAAAAGAGACGTAAAAAGCAGCTTATGGGCCGGCAAGGTGGAGGCGGCTAGAACACTGTGTTTCAAGATGCTGTCTTCGCATATGGACTCTTCTTACCGCTCATATCATGCCGTCATTTGCCTTGCTTTGCCGACCTCAAAGTCTAAGGTGGTGACAGCAGGCACTGAAATAATATTGAAAAGGGGCATCCTACTACAAGGAGGAGCTCGGTGGCGTATTGGTTTGAGTGCTCTGGTTTCGATACGAAAAACAAAGCAACTTTCGCCATGGTCGATCCTGGGATGGAGCAATCAAAGATTGTTATCTCGAGCTCCTCCGTGCTTCGGAAGGCATGCTAAGCCGTTGGTCCGGGTTGTTCCTACAACCGCTTTAACCCACCAACCTGCATTGGGCCAGGGTGGTGGTGTTATGGCCCAAACTCCTCATGTGTTTCTCCCATGTAGGAAGGCCTGTTCCCAGTAGTGGGACGTATATAGGCTGGTAATGATGATGATGATCCTACTACAATACAGAATCACTATCTGTCACTAGAAGGTACTCTTGGCTAAAATGATGATTACAAATAGGTAACATGTCAAATAATTACTTCCATTGCTACATTAGAAAATTAACCAAGTAATGACCATTATCTTTTCTTCTAAAGAGTTTTCCTTTGTACCAATGTACTAAAACGGTGGTTCACGGTAAGGGATTAGCCAATCGGCTCTGAACTATGTTTCGTCGCTTAGCAATACGAGCTATTAGCGCCATGGCATAAATCCCACAAGGCATTGATGCGTGAGACGTATAAAAACACCTTTTGGCCCGGCAAGGTGGAGCCGGCTAGAGCAGTGTCTATTCTGCAATAGCTGTCTTCGCATATAAACTCTTCTTACCGCTTCACATAAGGTGGTATTGGGTTAATTGCCGTACCTTGTATAAAAAAGGTCACTTTTTAAAATCCCAAGTCGAGCAAGCTGTGTATGTAAATTAACCTTCAGATGGTGGGTAGGTACAGTAGATAAAGCACAGCAAGCGCAAAAGTTTGACCTTGAGACCGCCCTTATGACGTTTGTAATAGAGGCGGCTTTCGTAGTGCAACTATTACTCTTGATGTGCTGTCGTCTGTACAACCCCGTAAACAGCTAAAGCGATTCAGAAACTAGCAAGAACCATATAAGTAATATAATTCATACCACATATATAATTAGATATATATAATTAGATATATATAATTAGAGATCATATATATATATAATTAGAGATCATATATAATTAGATATAAATAAACAAATGTAAAAAAGGAAGTAAGATACCTATATTTAGACCTAAAATATACTTAATATTTTTGCCGTAATTTACCGTTAAAATGTTTTGCCACCCAATTTGCTCAGGCTAATTGAAGTTTATAAGCATTCGAAGGTACCTTAGGTACAAGTATATTTAACTTGAGGGAGGTTTCATTAAGCTGAACTGTGTACCTATTATAAAATCGTAAAGTAGATTGTAAATAGATACTCCAATATAACGAATTTTCTCACTAATTTGTTATTCGTCATAAATAAATAGCCATGATTGAAACAATCTTCTTTTAAAATTTATAGCCTTCAAAGTATGCTTACTGTTTCTACAAAAACATTAACCACCTTTTAGTGAGACGTTTGTATTAAAACGCAATAAAAAATATATCTAAAGATGCAACTTTATCTCACCAAAATTAAAACTAATAGTAATCTGGTTATTATTTGTCCTCAGGTACCAATATAAGTGTGACACACCCAGAAATGTGGGAACCAGAACCCAGGTATTTCCTTTCCGATAATTCCCACTAAATCTGCCATGACATCCGAAGAACCAATCGACGGTGTCACCAAAACTCCTGACGCAAAGAAAACAGAAGAATGCACGAAATTTGCGGAAGAGATACCAGGAAATAGAAAACCTACTAATCAAGTAGAAGATATAAGACAAAAAAGACCCCATGAACTCATGAGACTAGTTTACGAATTGCCGGAGGAGGAAATCAGGAAACCTGAGTACCACGCAAATAACAATATGCTAAAAGAAAACCCACCAATCACGATAGTGGAGATAAAGGAACAAAATGGCTGTGAAAGTGAAGTAGATAGGCCGTGTGATGACAACGACGTTTATCTCAAAGTGTTGGACGGATCTAGTCCAGATGATTTAGGCAATAAGGTTGTGTTTGATGTGCTAGCTACAAATGAACTAATAATATGTGCGGATGAATATAAAGAGATTATTGACAGGCCTTCTTCTGATGAATGTAGTGACGAAGAGTTGAGTGAGTTGAAAAAGATTTTGGAAAGTAAGCCTAAAGTTTTGGAGAGATATTTAAGGGAATGTGCATCTTCTGATGAAGTGAATAGGATTCATACTTTAACATCGTCACGTCCTCTATCGCCAAGGCCACATCACGAAGCTAGAAGTACATCAGTGACATCAGACTTGTTCCAACTATGGCTCTCGTCGTCTCCAGTTAAGGTGAGTACTAATGGTAACCATAAGGCAAAGCTTAGACATTGGAGCTAATTAAATTAATTGACAATGTGAATTGATCGTGTAAGATAATTTCATCAAATAGATAAGAACTCTTCTATAAAGATTTTTAAATTAAAAAGAGTTTTCAATAGGGCAATTCATAGAATTCCGTCGTTAAAACTAACTAGTTATGGATGTAACTTAGTTAATTTTGCTACTACACTTTGTTTTGAATCTAACTTCTCAAAAAGGAGCATGTGATTTTATTTATTTATAATATTAGTACCTAATCAATAAGCACACGAACAATAAGAAAGTAGCACCAATTATTTAATCTGTCAAGCGGCGTTGAACCTCTAGAGGTCTTTGATAATTGAAAAATCAATTGTGTCTGGAATCTGATGCTTGACGGGCTTTAACTATTAATATATTGTTTATTATTGTCTCACTGGTAATTATTGATTACCATACCAACGTCTAATGATGCAAAATGCCAAAGTAAATGCAATTACAAATATTCGTCAAACTGTTTGTAATTATTACGACCAATTTTTCGATCAAGCTTTCCTCGAAGAATTCCTGTTACAAATATTTCCGATCTTAGTTTACAAGCTCCTGAATAGAGAATTATATCTATTTGACAGGAGATTACTACCATAGCGTGAAATATATTATTTACCATTTGTTTGTTGCCCTACGTTCAATAAGAGTATTTAATTTTCATTTTTGCATTTGACCCACCAAACTTGACAGCCGTTTATACACCGTAGGCCAACATGCTCTATCAATGTTGTTATTTACTGGGCCATTTGTAAAGGTCACTTAATAAATGAATAATGGTGATGTGACTATTTAAAGTCTACCTCGACCCATCGGGATCTATCTGCTTTTGTCCTTTCTATGTCCTGAAGACAGCAGCCGTGAACATCACCGCTAAAACTGGTAGACTTGTATCCAGACGACCCTACGCTGAGAGCCCTATAGTGTAGCCTACATACATATGTCACTTGCTAAAGGTGTTGTGAAATTCAACACTACAATGAAAATTTCTATGAGATCAATGAGTACTATACTATAGTGCCTGTCATCTTTGTGCCATCTGCTTGTTTTATATGCCGCATATAAAAAAAGTAGAGCCTATACGGTTAGTCTAAATATTTACTCCATCCTCCTTCTACCTTCATCAGGGAGGAGGTCTTCTTTCTGCAAATCAGTATACACCTAGTACAGAGCACAGCACATCAAGTGTAACAATTAAACTACGAAAGCCGCCTCTTTTATGATCGGAATAAAGGCGGTCTCAAAGTCAAACTATTACGCTTGATGTACTTGATGTGCTGTCGACTGTGCACAGGGCTTTTAGATAAAATTAAATGTCAAGCCTCATTAGTTACGTTATGGAAGTGAGCACATTAAAGCAGTCAAGTATTCAATAAATGACAACCACTTTCCATATCAGTAGGTATCCATGATAATATTCACACAAGTCAAAAATTCATAACATAATAAACCTACATTAATATGATTAGGGTCTCTATAAATATTTATATTTGTGGGACATTTCACAAAATCGAAAATCTCCCTTTATTACATTGATCAAAATTGGCTGAAATTTTTTTTTTTTAAATTATTATATGAATAACAACAAAAAGAGATATAAAATGCTCCCTTAACGTCCTTATTTCGTTCACCGTGGAATTCAAGCTAGCAAATTAAGCCATGGATCCATATAAGCAAAGACAAATCGCCACTCCACGGTGATGGTGCGCTGAGTACCTACACTTGTCATGACTCTCGGGATTCGCGTAGATGTCCAAAACAAAATTTAAGTCATAGATTAGTGATAATGTATCTACGAATGTAACTTCAAAAGTTGAATACTTGTGGCAAGTACTTTGTTTTAAATATAATTTAAAATATTTATGGTATTTATATATTTGTTACTAATTTCTTTGCGGTAATCTGATATCCTCATTGATATTAAAATTAATATCCAATAATATTTTGTACGGAGGAGCTCGGTGGCGTAGTGGTTTGAGCGCTCTGGTTTCGATCACGAAAACAAAGCAACTTTCGCCATGGTTGGTCCCTGGATGGGTCAATCAAATTTATAATCTTGAGCTCCTCCGTGCTTCGGAAGGCACGTTAAGCCGTTGGTCCCGGTTGTTACTGCAACCGCTTTAACCCACCAACCCGCATTGGGCCAGCGTGGTGGTGTTATGGCCCAAACTCCTCATGTGTTTCTGCCATGTTTGAAGGCCTGTGCCCAGCAGTGGGACGTATATAGGCTGGTGATGATGATGAATATTTTGTAGTATTAATACATGTAGGAACTTGAGTTACATAAATCACTCAGTTTCAATAAAGCAATTCGGTATATTCAATTCTTTTTTTTTAGTACCATAATACCTACCTACTTGAATGCAAAAAAGAGCTTGGTGACTCAAACGGGTACCTACATCGGCGCAATGCGATAGCCAAACATGTATAAGGAACTAAAATGTCAACTTCACGTAAAATGATCACTGAGAATTCTCAACAACTAAATAAATATTTGATGTACTCGTATGAATGATTCCTAAGTCATTTTCAACTGCGTCTAGAAATTGTAAGAACTGGAGGAGGACTTTTACTGAAATACAGGTTTATATGCAAACCTAGTTTAGCATCGGTGGTCACATTAATTGGACACTTAATCTAGACCTAAGCTGCAATGTAAAATTTTTAGCTTTTATTCTTAATTTTTGATTTTAACATTATTATAAATGTAGCGTGGCGTGGTGGTGGTGTGTGGCGTGGCGTGCGTGTTGTGTTTTTAGCTTTTATTAAATAAAATATTATCATATATTATTATAACATGTGGTGACAATATTTTTCGACCTAAATGGGCGAAAGTGGCGTCCATTATCTGTCGTCTGCTATCTTAGCGATACCATATCAATAGGAATTCGAGTGCCTGCCTCTGTGTTGAAAGCCTTTCAAAATATAGCCCGGAGCTGAGTGGCGGATAAATTGATGTGGTGTTTCAGTTTTATTATGCTATGGCAATATCACATTTGATTTGAAGTTAGAATGACCTAATCACGACGAGGAACATTATGTTATTGTCTCGTTGGCTTACCGCTGTACCTCTAGCACAAACATTTTTGTATTTCGAATCGTAATCGTATCGTTCACGCACGCTTAAAATTTCAAACAAAAGCTTGCGAAAAACTAATGTAACTACTCGATACGAAATGTTGATTCGAAATTTAAAAGTGTCCGTGCTAGGGGTACTGTCACTGTCTATGTGGGTTTCTTTGCGCCTGTTGGCACGTACCTCGAGCTTAGACTCTTTACCCTTTAGCATTGCTTTTTCTCCTATAACCCCCTCTTCGCCCTTGTGCTGCGACTATGGAGGCGAATCTCTCTAATGCTCGTTTTCACTAACATTTGCTTAACGTTAAAAAGTCTCTTTGCGATTTTTATCTTATTCTATCTAAAGGAGATAGAAAGAGATAAATATCGTTAAGAGGCACTGAACCCTAGGGAATGGTTAGTCAAAACTGACATTAAGCTTTAAATGTTTATATGTCTGTTGCCAAACCATGTTTTTAAGTCTAATAAGCCTTATTAGGCTAACAGTTATGATGCCGAATTTCTATTGATTTTTGGGCAAACTTAAACATAAAGTACAGACAGAGTGTTCTGAAGAGCTTTTCGACCTAATCCCACCTTCTTCTTTCCTACTCAGGAGCACGCAAGCCGGTTTTCGGAGTCATCAATTCACTATCTCTGCCTCAACATCACGCACAAAGAGGTTTAGTCACTCGTTTCCTGGTCCTGATCCTAAACCTTTGATTTTTTTGCGTGTTCCCTTCTGAAAAGGTACCTTATAGGCCAGCAAGGTGGAGGCGGCTAGAGCAGTGTATTTCAACCTGCACTAGCTGTCTTCGCATATGGACTCTTCTTACCGCTTCACATCAGGTGGTGTTGAGTCAATTGCCGTGGTTTGTGTAAAAAAAAACAATGTTCTTTATGAAAATATCGAAATTGATGGCCCCACAGGATTAAAATATCACGTTAAATATAAAGTTGAACTTATTAAATTGCAAGCATAACTGTAGCGTATGTAATGTAGATTAAAAATATCTATCATGGAGTTGGATACAACATTACACATTTTTTCTCAGCGGGAAATTCACGTCATAACATTTGAGATAATATATGGCGCCCCGTCGGGTAAATTATTTGTCAAAACCACGTATTTAGGAGTTATAAGTAGTGACTCGACTATAACTTGTGATATGTAATATCGCTGTTGTTCTCACTTGTTGATTCGTTGTAGAGTAACTTAAACATTACGGGCTTATAGTAATAAAGTGACAGTGTTTTCATTTCTATATCTATATTAAAGTATTCTTAATTAAAATACTTATCAATCAAATGCAATCATAATATACACACATTTAGATCGGTTAGTATGGGAAAGTCTGAAACTATAAGACATGCGAAAATCTCTTCTTAGAAACCATGTCGTCGATTTTAAGAATAAGAAAAACTGAATTCATACATTTTGAAAAAAACATGTACTCAGTTCGGGAATCAAACCCGGACGTTTTGAAAAATAAAACTAACACTACTTATATCTATTTAGGTATCGATTATGGTGGTCTTAAGCAGTAAACGTTTCTATGAAACATAATGTCTAAAATGAATAAAATTCATTGTTTTCATATCCTTTAATTTATTTTAGTAAGACTAAAGAAAAAAGAATAGATAAGTCTACATATCTCTCACAACAACTTCTAGCGAGAGTTTTAATGCCTTAAATGCCAAAAATAGTTGTTAAGTTTTCTGAAATTATCCAAATATTTTGCGCAATTTACTTAAGTTTTCTTTCCATAAGAACCTTCTACAAAGTATAAGAAAACTCCCAAAAAAAGATGAATGAAATCGGTAAAGTCGTTCTCAAGTTATGGCGTGGCCAAAGAAAACGGGGATTTACAAAGCACGGCCAATGGCTCAACACCACTTGATGTGAATCGGTGTGAAGAGTCCATATGCGAAGACAGCTAGTGCAGTTTAGACACTGCTTTAGCCGCCTCCGCCTTTCCGGCCCAAAGGGTGCTTTTTACGCCTCTTTTGAAGGAACCCACGTTATAGAAAGGAGGAAGAGGATCAGTTATTATATATATGGATATTTTTTTATTTACGCGACAATTGTTTGTAAGAAGATCTTCTCTGAAGTCCGCTGCTGAACAAAGGCCTCCCCGATCGATTTCTAAACGGATCGCCTTATAGTGCTCCTATTAATGACCCCCTAAAATTTTCGCGTTTTTTAAATGTTTTTTTCGATATGCATTCCAGAAAAGTATTAAGATTTAAACATATTAATGACATAAATTGAGCAACAAAAGGAATAAAAGTGTACGCAATTTTCTAAAGTCAACCCGAAGTTTGCTTAAAATCACAGTAATAGGAGCGTTTACGTTTAGATATATTAGGACAATTTTTCAAATTCACATCCATTAGTTGCGTTGCAATAACATTCAAACTATCACTAAGCTAGACTTCGCCTTCCTCAAAACGAAACGTAAAAAATGCATACACAGCGCACCTCGTGAGTATTCCCAGAATTACTATCTTGAAAATGTACTGAGGAAAATAATGTACGAATTGATAAGACCCTTTTTCTCGGGGAGAAATCTGCTGGAATAACTGATACAGAAACCTTGCCGTGGTGAATACCATTCACCGTTGCCATTATAAAGGTATTAGTCTTGTATCTAGTATCATACCATGACGTTTCTACAATCGTATCGGGCACGGAAATAGATCATTAGACACTAGTGATCGTCTCGTTCACATCTCACCATAAGCATTTGTAGCCAATACAGAAGACCGCAGATTCTGAAGAAGCTTTTACGCAACTTCAATCAATAGAAAACGAAGTTCTAGAAATTTCCACCGACGCAGTGACGTATAGTGGCTGTTTCGACTAATATCTCAAAAATACAGTTAGTTAATCATTTTTGATGCGCAATTCAGCGCTCTGAAGAAATTGCCAATTTTTCATGGATACAGATCGGGTTTATTGTCTATCAATTAACAAAATATTATAAAGAAAGTTATTTCTAATATCCAATTCTGACACCCAAAATACTATTAGAAAACAATCTTATTGCTTCATCAAATTTCAGGCTATCTGATTGGCTGTTAGATTTTCTCAGACTAAATATCCGTTGACTCGATTACTTACTTTTGTGAAATAATTATACTGTCCATTATTTGATACAAGAATCAATTTCAATATGGTAATATAGACCTAACCTTACAAAAAAAATTAAATTGAATAAAAAATATACAATCGCGTTCATATCAGTGCCTTTTTACATATTCGTAAGATACTAGTTCTGACAAATATCATTTATGATATGTTTTACAAGAAACTTATAGATTTTGCTTTTGATAAAGTATAACTCGTGCAAATTCTTCTTTTTCTTCTGAATCACTGGTTTTTTACAGAGTGGTCGAGGTTGCGCGTGGTCTCTCCTCTCTGTGATCTGAAAATGAAAATGAAAATAACTTTATTCAAGTAGGCCACAAAGAAGCATTTTCAAATCGTCAAAAGTCCCATTTACAAATCTACAAAAAAATACACACACATATTTTCTATCACAAAAAATATTACCTAAAAACGTCATAGTGTCCGTCTGTCTGTCATGTCTGGGCTTACACTAACGGACAATGTCATAATGTCTGTCTGTCGCGTCTCTTTCCTATATGGTTGCTGCTGGTGCGATTTTCCTCCACAGGTATATTTTGGTAGTTAATTGGAAACGTTTAATGACTATCATGGTCACAGATCAAATTGTGTCCAACAATCTAGTTGGTAATCGCGTCCTTCATCATCTTTGCTCTATGGATTTATATTTCTGGCTGTCCTGCCTAAAAAATATGAGTATACGTAATTTACGAACTATGGTCGCCGACATAGCCCGAAGAATTGCGAACCTCAAGTGGCAGTGGGCAGGCCACATTGCAAGGAGGACTGACGGCCGTTGCGGCGGAAAGGTCCTCGAGTGGCGGCCGCGTACCGGGAGACGCAGCGTTGGTAGGCCTCCCACAAGGTGGACCGACGATCTGGTGAGGGTGGCGGGAAGCCGATGGATGCGGGCAGCGCAGAACCGATCGGTTTGGAGATCCCTGGGGGAGGCTTATGCCCAGCTTTGGGAGTCTCTCGGCTGAGTTGATGATGATGACGATGATACGTAGTTGAAACAATGAAAATTCAAAGTTGTCTTGCAAATATAACACTATGGGCAGTTCAGCTGACTCAACGGAGTCTAGAGCATATATCATCATCTACCTATTTTGTGGCAATAGGTTCTCAAAATCAAACTATGTCTATTACCCCATTTTTATATTGTAGTAGAATCTAAAAATATCAGGCTACAAACATGATACATAGATTTTTAATTGGCTGAATGTGAAGAGTATTCTAAAGAGCTTTTATGTCTCATTTAGCGGGATACTTTCCTCCAAAGAAGCACGGTTGTTACTCTCTGGAGTTATCTACAAATTGTCAACAGCTTGATTTTCTTCAAGAAACAATTGCTGGTATCCACTGCTTCCAAAGCTTGGAACTCCTTGCAAGGGCGCTGTTTTCCTACTTCTACGATATGAGTACCTTATAACTAGGCGGCACTTTTTGGGCTAACAGAGTGAATGAGTCTATAGTATATTTCACGCCACTTTAGCAGTCTTAATATATTGCTTCCACTGCCCGCTTAACATCAGACCTCGTAGCAGGCCAAACTCCCTGGGGAGTAAAAAAAAATCGCCTCTTTCTTCGTCCGAGAGAAAGAAAGAGATAAAACACATTTAAGCGGCAGAAACCTCTTTCCACGCCGTTAGCTTTTTTGTCATCTAGTTGTTTATAAGAAAAATATTTTGTCTCCTAATAAGTGGACATAAGGGGTGGAGAGAGATTTTGTCCACGGCCCGTGCTTGGCCTACTGGTGAGATGAAGTGTAATTTCCGTCCTCCAGAATTTATTTGAAGCCTCTTCATCTTTATTTTCCCGTGAAATTTTACGGCTGAAAACTTTTGTGCTTCTCAACAACACCCAGATAATGCTTAGGAGTGAAAAATGACTTATTGTTGTAGCAAGACTATAAAAGGTGGAAACTTTCAATGAGAGTGAAAATTGTGATTTGTCAAAGCTTATTCTCACGTTTTTATTGTAGCGTCCTTTATCGTTTGCTTTTGCAAAAAATATCTATCGGTTGCTTTGACGCCAGAGAAAGTTTTCGTATTTTACTTTTCTAATTTGTATCTGTATATAACACGGTTTTATTTATAACAATAGCAAGGACGGATCATGAAAATAAGGGGCTCGAAGATTAGAAATTTTCTGGTTGACTTATCCCGGGATCGACTATGGCGAAATTTGCCTTGTTTTCTTAATCAAAACCAGAGCGCTACCACTACAACCACTATGCCACCGAGCCCCTTATTTTCATGATCGGTCCTGGCTATTGTTATAAAATAAAAGCCGTTGCTCCCGGTTTTTTTAATACAACTAGATGACAAACAAGCTGACGGCCCAACTGATGGTAAGCGGATACCGCCGCCTATAGACGCCTGCAATAACAAGGGAAAATCACTTGATATTGTAGGTGCGTTGTCATCTTGAGGCCTGCGATGAAATGCCGTTCATGCCCAGTAATTACACTGGCTACCTTTCCTTTCAATCCGAAACACAGCGAACTGTTTCACGGTTGGTGGTTTAGAGCGGTTGTTACTTCAACCGCTTTAACCCATCAATCCGCATTGGGCCAGCGTGGTAGTGTTATGGCCCAAACTCCTCATGTCTTTCTCCCATGTAGGAAGGCCTGTGCCCAGCAGTGGGACGCATATAGGCTGGTGATGATCATCATCATCATGAAAATGTAGCATCTTTACTGCGATCGTTGGCCGTATAATTAGTTTCTTCTTGGCTGAGCTATTCAGTCCGTTATCTATGCTACTGAGCTGAAATTTTAATGGAGTCGTAAAATAGTAGACCAAAAATTGTGTTGTAAGATTTGCGACTGCCGAAATAATTGGATCCGAGTGAATAACATTTCATTGTTGTGTTCTTTTTCAACGGTGAGTAGAGGGTCGCCGGAGCCTTTTTGTATTGGGATCGGCATATCTATCGCGTAACTTGTAAATATCATAATTGAATTCAATATGACTAATGTGACGTCATTAACCATATCAATATAAAGTTGCGTCATGCGTTAGTGTGAAATAAAAATGTCCTGACATATGAGGCCCACCCCACTTACCTATGCTTGATTTGTACTTTAAAAAAAAGTGGTTTCCATTCAAACTGGTATGGAAACTACTTTAAACTCTTTTAATTTGAAATTCATTAACTTGTATTGAAAGTGGTTTCCATACTAGCTTGTATGGAACTTTCATAACAAGTGAATTACCATCAGCAGTATGCTTGTTTGATATTGAACTCTATCAACAGTTCCTGCATGTTTTTTTTTGCATAAACTAACAACGTATCATAGATAAAACATGAAATCAAACACAGATATGGTAAATCATGTCAATTTGAACAAAAGGGGTATATTGTCAGCTATTCGTGTCAGTCCGCCGATTTTCCCATCGCAAACACACCCCCTCAAGTGGGGTAGTAGTGGGACGGGGTATCGATAAGATTGGCTCGTATTAATCGCTTGAAATTGGATCAGTGCTGGTTTAGTTTTCAGGCACAAATAGGTAAATGTGTCATTGGGAAATTAGTACGTATACAATTTACATACAGCGGTAATTTCTGTTTAATAATCAGATACAAGTAAAATAACATCAATCCATTGAATCGTTATATTACGGCTGTTTTCACAGGTCATCTTAACACTATTAATCATTATTTTTTATAATTTTTATCGAAAATAAACATGTAGGTACATATCGCAGTCCTTTGGTTTAATCTGGACGCCTAGCCCGTTGATTGAACGCCGGCATCCAATCAAACGGCTGTACGACTAGCCAAGTCATTGAGCGGAACGTTTAACCAGATGGCTGAACGTCATGTCAGCCGTCTGGTTTAAATTAGCCATCCAATTGGATGCCTAGGCGGGTCGTTTAAATTGAAGAGCTTTTGTGTGACTATTTGAGTGATTGGTAGGTTTAAAGTTATTTTTTATGACCACTCAGAACCAAAACGATATCGGTTATAAGTGGTCATAAAAAATAACCTTGAACCTACCAATCAAACCAATTTTTTTCAGTACAAGACGATCCATTCAATACGCCAAGTTGTTAACCGTTAAGTGAGTCTAGTTCAATTAGCTATCGGACTAGGCATTCAATTGGATGCCGGCGTTTAATCAACGGGCTAGGCATCAAATTAAGCGGCGAATTTAACCACATGACGGCGACATACACATAGAGTCAGTGGGTCTGGTGTTCAGTGTAACTATGAGCCGTGAAGTATACAATGTGCCAGACTGGGTCCAGCCCCCTTATTCACGACTGTCGGAAAATATTCGAATTTCGGAAACTCTATACTTGTCACTTTTTACCACGGCGCATCAAAACGAGATGGGTTGTGACTTCTCGAATCGAATTCGTGATCCGACGGTTGTGAATAAGAGGGGCAGTATCGCAAACCTCTTTTATCTGTTCTGTGGGGCAAACCGGGTACAGGCGATTGGTATCAAGGCAGCCGTTGAGTATGACGATGTACATTCGCGATCTAAAAATGTTTATCAGTTTTCAAATTAGATTCTTTGTCAGACTGTGTGCCATCAAGACTGAAATGCTAAGTCTGTCGTCGACCCTGTGACACAGCTTTGTGCATGCAATTATAAACCATAAGGGGGTATTTTTAGACTCCGATTGTAAGACGATTATGAAGAAGAAACACGAGGGTCGCTGTAATGTATAGTCTCGGTCTTAAGCATCTTCGACCACAGAACTAGTTATTTCTTTATTTCAGGGGTAGGCGTTAATTATACTGATGGAAATATTTAACTAAGTAAATATTCTTATCATTAGGTAATTATTGGTACTTTAATATACCTTTTTTATACTCTGTGCGACACTGCGCTGCTAAATACTATTACTGTGTAATTAAACATTGTAACTTAATGATTGAAAAGAGTGACTACACGAGTTTGTTGCCGGAATCTTCTCGGTAGTTCAACTTTTGGAACCGGTGTAAATTCAGACAGACTGACAGACAGACGGACCGACAGACAGACCGATAGACAGACTGACATAACATTCTTAGCTTACGTAGATGCAGATAAGACAGAGAGACAAACATTATGAAATTGTTAGTTAGTTAATATTATTTTTATGTGATAGACTTAAGGGTTTTTTTGTTGACGATTCAAAAGTGCTTCTTGGGGGCCTAATTGAATAAAGATATTTTCATTTTCATTTTCATTTTTCAACTAAACTATGGTTACATTTGTAATAACCACAATTTGGCGAAGTGTAATTACAGTTCATATGATTTAACAAAACGGTGTATATCTATGCTTTCTTTTTGGGCAAGTGTCATACTAAGTGTTGTCACTTTTTTGAGCGGTATTCGAAAGTTAAATTGTCATTTTTTTCAGTGCAGTGCCTCTGACGGTAACAGGTAAGTTACCCTCTTGCCATCAGATGTAATGATTAAAAAGTTATCACATTTAATAATATTTTAGGAGCATAAATGTCGCTTCGACAGCTATCCATCAGGCGTGAAACAGTGTGATCGATTGCCACCAGCTTTGTAGGAACAACTGGTTGTTTTAACTGACACCAACACCAATGCCTTGTGGTTGGTATTTGGCCGACACTAGGTCAGAATAACAGAATAAGAACAATGAAAACACATAACGTTATCTTAAAGTCCCGAAGCTTCATGAGTAACGTACGTGAATATACTTAGTGTTCTGCTTATATATAATATATTATACTTAGTTCTCTGTTATAATTTTGTACTACGAGTTCGTTGCCGGAGTCTTCTTGGTAGTTCAACTTTTAGAACTGGTGTAAATTCAGACATGACAGACAGACAGACACTATGACGTTGTTAGTTAATATATTTTTTGTGATAGTTATAAAAATGTGTTTTTGACGATTTGAAAGTGCTTCTTTGTCGCCTGTTTAAATAAAAATATTTTTACTTTGACTTTAACTTAAGATAAGGTAGAGAATATAACATAAAGACTACGTACTTAACTATCCTTATCTCAGCGATGTATAATATATGGAGGTTCCGGCCCTTACTAAGGATTCTCACACAACGCCGCTGTGTGACGACGACGCCGCATCGCATTAACCTTTCCTCCCCCCTTATTCTCAACTGTCGGAAAGAATTCGAATTTCGGAAACTCTATACCTGTCACTTTTTATCGCGCTGCGTCAAAGCGAGATGTAATGTGACTTATCGAATCGAATCCGTGATCCGACAGTTGAGAATAAGGGGGCTCTACGGAGTTAGATAGGGATAGGTATACTTAATCATGACTGATTCAGCGCATGGAAAAAAGACAAAATAGCGATCGCAGGTGTAACGTAAGCGAAAAGACGATACTATTGTGAAAATTAACGATATCTAAGTACTATTCAACGTAATTTCCTTTTGAATATCTACTTAGGTATTATCGTTTACCAATAATCTTACACTGTCTAATTTTTAGAGATCTTTTCGAAAATAAAATGTCTCGAAGCAAAATCTTTCATCGCGTTTCTGGTTCTAGACGTGTCTGTCGTCGTGTCGTGTAAAAGAGTGAAAAAAATGTATATCTGATTTTCAGATCTGTAAGATTCTTTCAGCGACCTATAGCATTACATATAAAAGCGTTTTTTTTTCAATGTAGCGCCTTATGTTTAACAGCGGCGAAGTGTATTGCTCCGTGAACCTTTTTGTCAGTACAAAAAAGTCATGGAATTAAGAACCCCGTCCTTTTTTAGTCTGTTACAAATTTACTTTATCAAAGGAACAAAAACGTTACTTGAGGTTCACTCGCTTAAAAATTCGTTGCTCACAATAGTTTTCTTTTTTAGGGTTCTGTACCCAAAGGGTAAAACGGGACCCTATTACTAAAACTGCTGTCCGTCCGTCCGTCCGTCTGTTACCAGGTTGTATCTCATGAACGGTGATAGTTAGACAGTTGAAATTTTCACACATGATATATTTCTGTTGCCTCTATAACAACAAATAATAATAAACAGAATAAATATAAATCTAAAGGGGCTCCCATACAACAAACGTGATTTTTTTGCTTGTTTTCGCTCGATATTGATAATGGCAACAGGTAGACGCTTGTTTATAGATAATGGTACGGAACCCTTCGTGCGCGATTCCGACTCGCACTTGGCCGGTTTTTATATTTGTAGGCGAACTTTTTTTTCCTATTCAATCCTACTAATACTATAAATGCGAAAGTGAGATTGTTTTTTACGCTTTCACGCTTAAACCACTGTACCGATTTAAATGAAATTTGGTATGGAGATAGTTTGAGACCCTGGAAAGGACATAGGATACTGTTTAGGGCGATAAACCGACACGCAGGCAAACTAATATAAAAGCCAATGGTCAGTTAAAATATTTCTTCTTCTTTGTCCTACCAATTTTCATGCGGTATTTTTCTAGCTTGTCTGACTAGCGGGATTTACAGCCAGTTTTGCCATGGTTGTTTCCGTATGCTTGTAAAACGGAATAAATGGGAATGGAAGTCATCTTGGGTTTTTTTCTATTGAAAAGTGTCTCCATTCATATTTTGGTTTTATGAACATTTTGTCTAATTTGAAAACAAGGGCAGCAGAGGTAAGAAAAGTAGCATTAAATCCATATAAAAATATTCAAAATATTCGCAAATCTTGAGCTTGTCTGTCTACGTCAAGTCTCATTTCAGTGGTCAGTAATTTATTGCTCTCCATGAGTTTGTAAAGGTCCACCATAACGTCGGAAGTTTCAGTATCATCATAGGGAAGCAATGATTCTTACGGTGCGATCTTTTGCGTTATATTGTGTGACGGCCCTAAGAAATCGTGTTCAAGACTTAGGAGCACACTTTACGGTCGTAAAAATATTTTGATAGAATAGGGATTTCTATTTACATTATTGCAGAGATAAAGGTGGGTAGTTTATACATTATTCATGGACATGTAAAAGATATAACTCTATTTTGTGATTGAATCTATAGACTCAGCTTTTATTTGTTAAAAACTATCGACAATAGGATTTGAAAAGTATTGCGGCTTTTATCATATTTTTAACCCCCACACAAAAAGAGGGGAGTTACAAGTTCGATGTGTCTGTCTGTGGCATCGTAGCTTCTAAACTAATTCCGTTTTTTTCGACTGACGACGTGATCGAGATGATTACTAAGCTATATTTTATGAAGATCTGTTCAGGCGTTTGATAACTATCGGCTCATTTCCTACTTGACAAAGAGTTTTTTCTAACTTTCAAACATCCGATTAATTAGAAATTTGGTTTAGTCAGCAACATAAGTGATACTTGATAGTTCAGAAACTTACAGCAGATATAGCGTGTTTGGGCACAAAAATATAGTCTCTATGACACGGTGTTAGATTCAATTCAATTCAAACATTTATTGCATACATGTTGTTTACAAGAGGTGGTACTTAAAAATTAATCAGTTCCAAACATGAGCCCCGTTAGGGCACCGCAATATAATTATTAATAGTAAAAAATGATTTTTAAATAATAAAAATTGAATAATTGTAATAAAATGAGATTTCAAAACATAAAAATTGACATTAGTAATAAATTAAATTATTAAAAAAATCAACAATATAATAAAAAATAAAATACATTTAAAAAAATAGATCTCTATATAAATTAAATTAAAATTCTTCTTCAATAATAAATAAAATTAAAACTAAAGTATTATTTTAAAGATAAAAAACTCCTGCATTGATTGAATAATAACCCTTTTTCATCAAAATATTTTTTAGAAGCGCTTTAAATTTTTTTAAATGTTTTTCAGCCAGTATAGGTTTCGGTAGTTTATTATAAATTCTAATGGACATTGCATAAGGCCCAGAATGAAATATATGTAATTTTGTTTTAGATAGATGATTAAAAATACCGGGGTAACTTAAAAAAAATATTGTTTCAAAATTTTTAAACTAATCTTTTCTGATCACAATGTTCACACATTTAAACCTACTTAGATACCCCGCATTCGGACTTATCCCCCTTTGCCTTTCTTCCTATACAGCTTTATTTATTTATAAAGCATAAGTTTCTAGAATAACAGTTTTTTTAATTTAAATTGGTTATTTAGATATATTTTAATTACTAAATAATTTTTAAAACATTTATAATAATGTTAAAATCAAAATTAAGATTATTAAATTGGTTTACTCTAGATCCGAGAAAAATTACGAGGGGTTTGACGATATAGCGAGCTTACCCAGTCGATGCCTATTTAATACAGCTTTGAAAGAATTCTGGTTATACAAGTATGCGGGGAACCTCGGCATTCACTGTCTGGTAGTGAGCATTACAAATAAGACGTGAAGAGTTTTGTGCGGATATTTGGTATATCAATCAGATGTGGGTGCCCGCCAATGTCTGGTAGTCCTCTCGTGAAATAAGCTAGGCAGGATAAGCTCATAAAGCTCCTGAGCACACTTTTCGAAGTACAATATTTGTAAAGAACGATAAGCAAGCAACCTTACGGCGGAGATCAAATCTCTGAAGCTTAGTCCAATCAATCTCTTGTAAATCAACACAAATCATCACACACAACTACGGGCAATACAACAACACCGATGCCACTTTTTTTTTTATAAAAGATTCGTTGTTTGTCCGTGTTTGTGAATTACAGTTTTTGTTTTTTAGGACTCCCAAGGGGTCAAACGGGACCCTATAACTAGTCACCAGGCTGTATCTCATAGACCGTGATAGTTAGACAGTTGAAATTTTCACAGATGATGTTTTTATTTCCCGCTATAACAACGAATACTAATGAACAGAATAAAAACATATTCAAGAGGGCTCCCATACAGCAAAGGTGATTTTTTTTGCTCGATATTAATAACGGCAACAGGTAGACGCTTGTTTATAGAAAATGGCACGGAACTCTCCGTGCGCGAGTCCGACTCGCACTTGGCCGGTTTTTTTTAATCCACATCCTAATGTCACTTTCACACATCCTAATTTTAATCTTAAGTGCTAAATTCATCGAGTTCAGAAACATCACTTGATTATTAAGTTTGAAATAAAAGAATAACGAGGTTTTGCTGCTCGTAAAGTTTTTACGACTTTTCAGATAACGGCCGTAACGTCGCATTTGTGTGCGTTGTGCGTAACGCAGATAGTCACGTAATAAACAAAGCTAGTTTATTTTTTTGGACAAATCCATACTAATATTAGAAATGCGAAAGTGACTCTTTCTGTTGGTTACGTCTTCATTAGTAAACTACTGAACTGGTAAAGGACAGCTAGTTTAAAGAACACATTTCCGCGTGGTTTCGAAGTGTGTGCGCTCTACCGATATTGCTATCTTTCTCACTTTTGTGTAGCGTCACGCTCTTTATCAATTAATCAATTTTTACTTGCACAAAGTAAAAATTGATTTGATAATATTCACCAGCGTTTCTCTGAGCATCCTTTTACTAGGTTACCTTTTGGAGCGATGGGGTGATAACACAGAAGCAGGTTGCCGGCGCCGAAATCCTGCTTTTCTATATTATCACCCTTAAGGCGATAAGAATAAAAACATCAACTTAAAGAAGCAGATAGCAGTAAGTAATCGACATTAAAAATAACTTCCCTAATACACCAAAGATCCGAGCATCTCATAAACAACAGTATCGACCGAACTCATATACAGTCAGCAATATAAGTCAATTGACACGTTAGTGTTTTTTCCTAAAAACTAAATTGGCTTATACGCCAATTTAGTTGTTACAATTTGTGTGAACACTGTGAATGAAGTAGTGCTGTAACGTTTTTTGAGATGTGAGATTAACGTCACTATACGTTATGTAAGTAGTAAAATAAAGGATTTACTTAAAAAGATAAAATAAACTATTAAACTGCAATGTGATTCAATAACAGAAATATTCGACATCGAACTTGACGACTGACAAGACGACGAGCAGCCATTGATTTTGACATTTAAGCACAGCGCTGCGCGTTATTCACTAATCTCTGCGTCGTCAACCGTTGGCTGTTATGTTTGTCGCTTTACATACTTTACAATCGATATTTTTTGATTTCGTTTAAAAATTGCGATACAATGACTTCATTCAATATCTGATTGACTTTTACATAAATATATGAAAATAAAAACATTTTAGTTCCGGCTCACGCTGTGCTCGTCGTCGGAACGCTAGTGTCGCCAACGGCTGTCAAATGATTGTCAAAAAAGCACCAAAAAGTATTCGTTCCGCTGCCGACAGCCACGAATTCAGGGCTGGCGACTTTAGAGAATTGCATACCTGAACAATTAAAACACTGAAAATTCCGAAATACAAAATAAGCTTATAGATAAGGTCTTACAATAAGTGCCTGGAAATTTGTAATCATCATCATCATCATATTAGCCGAGAGACGCCCACTGCTGGGCATAGGCCTCCCCCATGGATCTTTTATATATTTGTAATATTATTTGCAAATTTGTAATATTATTATGTAATTCCACTTGTGTCTACTTTTTTTGAGGACTTTTGGAAGTTTCGGGCGAGCGTCGAGACACAGGTAAAGTTCATAAGAGAAACGTTTCTTTTCACGGTAAGCAATAGAATCGATTGGTATAATTATTTTCCTCTATGAATCGAATGAAGTAATGAGAGGGAAACCCGAATCTAGCGACAAAATATGAATTTGAATTTAGAATTTTTATTACTTTTAAATATTGCCAGTAAATTTGGAAACGAGATAAGAATAGCTACTTATAACAAACCAATGTTATAGCACCACATTACAGCGTGACCTCAATACGATAAGAGAGTATGACAATAGTACTAAAATTTTAATTGACTCTTGCTGACCATACCTGTATCTACGCCTTGTACACCCTCGTCCCAATACACTACACAGTTATTAGTGATTAGCACAAAAGAGTTTTCGTATCATCCTTTCCCTACCTCCCCCTATTCCTCGGCAGAGGAATAAAAGTCAACTGTTTTATGCTGCGCGCTTCACATATTTCTTTCTGATTAAATTTGTTGTGGTCTGTCCGTTCGGATATATTTCCCCAGAGGCCACCTCCGCGTTGGGTCCAGGGATTGCGTTTATAAAATATTAGCTTACCATGATAAGTTATAGAGAAGGAGTCGTCCTACTAGTGAACAAGACACGACAACAGCAGGGGTATCGGATACCGTACTTTTTTTTTATATACAACTGGATGACAATTAAGCTGACGGCCCACCTGATGGTAAGCGATAACCGCCGCCTATAGACACCTGCAATAACAGGGGAAAATCCCTTGATATTGCAAGTGCGTTGTCATCCTGGGCCTAAGATGAAATCTACTCTTACAGCGATGACTCTTATAGCGATTTGGGAGAAAGCCTATCTGTAAAAACCATATTATAAATTATATTATATTCTTATACCTACTTAAGGTTGCCGTCATCAAACGTCGACTCTTTTTGTTACAATAAATATAACAATTGAAACGAATAACTAAAATATCTAAATTTATAAATTAAAAAAAAAAAAATTCCAGATCCTTGAAAATTTTTGCTGTATATTATATGTTGAATACCTATTGTTACCTAGTACTAAATACCTAATTTCTGGTTTATTAGTACTATGTTTTTTGTGACCACCCAAAAATGCGTTTATTTCTCCCCTCATGATATGATTAGGAATGTCATGATATACTTATATTTAATTCTACGATCGGTTTTTGACTAAGACATTATGCGTGAAATTGGACTAAAAGTACTTTTATGTTAGCTAGTGCAAGTCCGTTGGTGACGTCTACATAGACGGGTATTATGTACCTAACAGAAGAGGTTCGTTTGACCTTTGGCTAATGATCTCCAAAAAGTGTAAGTCTATACAAACTTGTAACGTCAAAACACCTGGAAGAGTAACCTTCCATCTCCGACCAGTCTGCTGCCGCTCACATGCAATAGAGAATCTATTGTGTTTAACACGTGCGTACTTCCAGATTACGTAAGTATTCGGAATCATACTGTGTCATAACGAAAGCTCACGCGTGGAGAAAATTTATTCAATGGAATTTGCGAAGGCATATGTAAAATCCCTTTCATTTCCCGGGTGGTGCTTCCGAAAACCTAGAGATACTAATACTTTTATTTGATATTTGTTGGATATTTCGACTGGTTTTCTATCAGCTACGGCTTTGAAAGCATCTGTGGGAGACTTTCATTGGTTTTTCAATGTCAATATTTTGTTCGTTCTTGATATAAAATGTCGAGTCGGTGTTTTCAACTATACAAACCATACTAATATTTTAAATGCGAAAGTTACTCTGTCTGTTATTTTATCACTTATAAGCCGCTGCTGGACCGATTTAGATGAAATTTCGCATAGAGAGAGGTACATCAAGAAAGAGCGGAGCCGGGGGCGGCCTCTACATTACTAGCAGCCGCTCAAGTGGATGTCGTGCCATAAGGTTGCTACCGCTGCCTACCCCATAAAAATCAAGAGAAAGCATTACGTTGACATCATAGGAGAAAAGTCCACCTGTTCCCAACATAGCACTTTCTCAGTGAGCTCTGGCGACCTTACTAACCAATAATATGGCGCTACACAGTAGTGTTATTTCTGTAAGGTGGGTAGGTACCTGAAAAGTATTTAAACTTGAAGTAAAATGTATGTTCTCAGGTCACTGAACCCGCGACCCGTCACAATCCACGTGACTGCTCTAATCATCTGAGCTACCGAGGACTTGGGATGACCCATATATTTTCAAAAAATAAAATTAAGAATATGACCCATCTATCTTAATTTTATTAGATGAGTGAATAACACTCGTCTGAGAAATTAAAGTCTGGTGTGCCAATCTCGAATGTTCGAAATGAATGAAAATGTTTATAGTTTTGAGAAGTACGGATTAGTCATCCCACCGCAAACCACTTAAATTGAAGCAGCCGAGATTAAAAATTAATTGTAAGAAATACAAATAAAGAAAAAAAGCCATGAAACAATTGTAAGCTCCAGGCGGGAATCGAACCCGCGTCTCCTGGGGTACGGCCAGACGCTATAACCGCAACGCCACCGGTGCACTAGGTGTAACCTACCAATTTTTTCACCGCTTTATACTTTTTTGACGTTTTTATAGCAACGTTTATCTCTCCTCTCAATGTAGTTTTACAACCTCTAGTAATCCGAAAGAATACTTTTACAAGCATTTTTTAACTTTCAGTTAAGGTGAGAAAGGTTTTATCACATTTACATGTTTGATTATATGTATGTAGGCGTGATTTTTTTCTTTCTTTACACGTATTTCTTACAATGAAATAGGCGTTATAAATGCACAAAATCAAACATGTACTTAAATATGATTGCAAAAAGACATGTTTCAAAAATGTTCGGAGACCCAGCCAGGTCTATGTATGTACACTATACTAAAAAATAGGTAATAATATACAGAACAGTGAAAAGACAAACTAGCAATCGCACGTGTAAATTGAACGAAAATACTCAAATTATTTTATTAAAAAATAACTATAAGGATATTCTTAATTTTTGATTTTTAACATTATTATAAATGTTTGAAAAATTACTTAGTAATTAAAATGATATAAAACTAGAAAAATTTCACGTCCTGAGGCAGGAATCGAACCCGCGACCTTTCGTAATCCGGGCGACTGCTCTGACCACTGAGCCACCCAGGACTTGGGATATCCGTGTGAAATTCTTCTAGTCTATCTGTATTTGCGTTGTTGAGCTAACGTGTCGAAATATTCTATTTCAACATCCCAAACGAGTATTTTTACAAATACCTACGATTCGGTTAAGTTGGGGCAGTGCTTTCAAATATTCTTAATTTTTTATTTTTAACATTATTAGAAATGTTTGAAAAATTACTTAGTAATTAAAATGATATAAAACTAGAAAAATTTCACGTCCTGAGGCAGGAAACTATAAGGATTACAAAAATACGCTTCTATATGATCGTGAGTATTAATGATATCTACTATTTAAAGTAATGTCCTATTGAATACAAATTATCGTTTACCAATAATCTTAAGTTTTCTTATTTTTAGGAGGTCTTTCCGGAGGTTTTCTCCCGAAACTTTCATAGTTTTGAGAAATACAGATTATTCATCCCACTTGAATTGAAGAAATGTCGCCAAAATTAGAAAATTTGTCATTTAGCCATAGGCCGTGCTATACAATGAGGAGTCGTATGAAAATGACAGTGACTTAGCCTCGGTCTGTCTTATAAACAAATAAATAGTTTAAGGCAAACGTGATCGTAACGTTTTGGAGACGTCGAATGTTGTACAAAGGATTCTGGAGTCTCGCCATGAGTTAAGCATTCGCGAATTTATCAAAAGTTTGTTCATTGTAAAATTTACATAATTATTGCGATTGTTATTAATGTACCAAATTTAGGAGGAACACGAATTTCAGAATGCTAGAGTTAGTAGAGTAGAGTCATAGTAGTTCAAGCTTTCAGGTTTCGATCACGAAAACAGAGTAACATGCACTGGGTTGATTCAAGATGGGTCAATAAAAATTTGCAATTTATAGTTATTTAGTATTATTAATTGTATTGGGTATAAATTAAGTATGATTAATGTGTATACCTATTTTTTTTGTGGCGTTGAATAAATGTATTTCTTTCTTTCTTTCAATCGAATTCGTCCATGCTTCCGAAGCATTACACGTTAAGTTGTTCTTATATTACAATCACCAAGCAACCTGAATTGGACCAGAGTAAAACGTTTGGATCATATCTATCACGATACACATCGTGATATAGATATGATCCAAACGTTTTATGTGTTTCTCCTGAATAGGAAGATCTGTGCTCAGTAGTAGGACATAAAGTGGGCATAAGGTAGGTGGTGATGATGATGAATTTCGTGATGCTATAAGATCTCATCATCACCATCATCACCAGCCTATATACGTCCCACTGCTGGCACAGGCCTTTCTACATGGGAGAAACACATGAGGCGCTTGGGCCATAGCACCACCACGCTGGCCTTATGCAGTAACAACCGGGACCAACGGCTTAACGTGCCTTACGAAGCACGGAGGAGCTCGAGATAACAAACTTTGATTGACCCATCCCAGGATCGACCATGGCGAAAGATGCTTTATTTTTCGTATCGAAACCAGAGCGCTCAAACCAATACGCCACCGAGATCTCAAGGTTAGGTAGAACCTCTTTGACCATATTACGTTAATTACTCTGAACGGCACTCCAAAGCCATTCACTGAATAATAGAATTGAAAAACCTGCTCTCCCCATTTGCCGCCTCGCGACAGACGGGTAAATTTTATAAAGGGTATTATTATAAAAATATCTTCCTTCATAATTCGTTTGAACAGGGTCCAGTGGGAATGTAAATTATATTATTATTATGCCTGTGCAAATTTCTGTGGGCACCGAAGTCCTGAATTAGTATTCAGGGAGTGAATCTACGGGTGACCCTTCGTTGATTAAATCTTTATTGGCGAGATTAGGCTCGGAATATAGGTACTATTATATTATGTACTAATTCAGGACAATTAGTGTGAAATTCAATATAACGCGCTGCTATAATTATGCTTCTAAATATGCTTCATAAATGACGGCGATATTAAACCTAAGTGTAGGCAGTTTTCTCACGTCTTAGTCTTAATTCACATAAGAATAAAGACTACTGTTCATGGAGCTCCACTTGTATTTATCCTCTTATTTTCTCGTTTGCTTGCAGCTTAGCGAACAAAGCTCAAAATCCCCTAATTATCTTACAAAATTCTCGTAGTGAGTGGCATGCATTGCGTATGAAGCAACCATACGAGTACCAGTAGAGCTTCAGAAGTAGCTAGTGAAGTAAGAGATAAAATTAACTTACACATCATTAGTCTATAAACGTCCTACTGCTGGGCACCAGCTAATCTACATTAGAGAAACACATGAGGAGTTTAGGCTATGAATCCACCACGCTGACCCAATGCAGGTTGGAGGGGTAAAGCGCTTGCAGCAACAGCCTGCCTTCCGAAGCACGGAGGAGCTCGAGATTACTATTTTAACTCACCATGCGCCCATCCCCTACCGCAGCGAACTGTAGGTAAAGTAGGAGATGGAAAACCCTCTTGGTCACATAAGTACCCCTAAGTTACCTCATAGACAAATAGAACCAAACCATGAACTATATCTCTAAGCAAAAAAACTAATATTAAAAAAAAATAACTGACCATGCACCACCGAGCTCCTCAATTTCACAAACTTACAAAGAAAGTCACTAAGATTTTTATTATTGACTTAAAATGTTTCTACCGCTTGTTAGATTCGTATAAATAAGCTAAGTAACTTTACGCATTACTTATCAGCGACGTTTAAAACAGGCTCTCAGTAATCCGGCAACTTTCTCAATGATTAAAAACAATTTCTCAGTGTGGGTGGGTACTCGTCGCCTATGTTGTGGTCAAGGTGTTACGATTCTATAGACTAGGGTAACCACTTACCATCAGGCGGGCCAAAATCTTGCCTGTCACCCCTTATCATATAAAAAACAATACTTACAAAATATGCAAGGAAAACCAACTCCCGTGCATTACGTAAATCCACACAACTCAAAAAAGTCTTAGCTCAGGACAGGAATTCCTTAAAAAACTTCTATAATAACATGACATAAAGTTGAAAATTAAACAAGATGCGAAAGCGGTATAAGAATTTTTATGCTCTACTTATTTTCCCCCACGAAAAGTTATTCCCTGAAACTTTTGAAGTCAAAAAAGTTCACGTTCCGATATTTTTGCACTGTGAAAAGTTTTCATTACTTAAATATATTTATTAAATGTTGGGGATCTCGGTGGTGTAATGGTTTGAGCGGTCTGGTTTCGATTACGAAAACAAAGCATTTTTAACCACGGTCAATCCAGGGATGGGTCAACCAAAATTTGTAAGCTCGAGCTCCTCCGTGCTTCGGAAGGCGCATTAAGCCGTTGGTCGGTTGTTACTGCAACCGCTTTAACCCACCGCGGGTTGGTACCCGCTAATAAGGATCGATTTGGAGATCCTTGGGAGAGGCCTATGCCCAGCGGTGGGCGTCGTTCGGCTGATATGATGATGATGTTCCTCATGTGTTTGTGTAAGAAGGCCTGTGCCCAGCGGTGGGACGTATACAGGGTGGTGACGACAATACACACAATAAATTAAAACATGGGCTATATTAGTTCATGGAAATTCATGACTTTCAAATACATCGTATTCATTTGAAAATTTCATGACATTTCTATGAAATAATATACTTAACATTGGCTGCATTATTTCATAGAAATGTCGTGTTATTATCAAATGAATAAAGATGTATTTGAAAGTGGCTATATTAGACATGTTTTAATTTATTGTCGTCACCAACCTGTACCAGGTGGTAACGATGACGATGTTTCAATTCATTATGATAGTAATTTTTGATATTTTACACCTTTAGATAGTAGTTCCAGTGGCTTAATCGTGTTAGCGAGGTTTAGACTAGCAAGTTCTTGCTGCAAGTTTCGAGACAGAGCTATACTTTGCTAGACGTAAGAGTGAGAGGTAATTATTTTCGCTCGTGCATATAGCGCCGTCTCAAAACTAGCAAGAACTTGCTTGTCTAAACCTCGCTTTACTATCAAAGGAATTTAAGCAAAAATTGCAAATACTTACGTTTACCTTTTCATATCACCTGAAGGTTCACAAAGTTTCTTTCTAAAGTGTGAATATAATATTGCTCCAGCAAACTTTACATAAGAATTTCCGCTTGAAATGTGTTCACAAAGAAATTTATCCCGCGACATCCGCCGCGACGATACGATTTGTGGTTCTTAAGCGATGTTTGGGACGGATTTGTGAAAATCAACAAAGTCTATGACGTGACTTAGCGTTACTTAAGGAAGCTAAGCTGAATGTAAGCGGTGCGACATTTATTCGATTCTAAAACGATACCAAATCGTTGTTTGCTATGCTTTCATATTTATCGAAAGACATTAATATGTTTGAAGTTTGTATTGCTGTTCAAACACTCACATACGGTACGTTGTGTCGTTACTAAGATGGTGACAAATAGAAAGAATATGTAATAGCAAAATATAAAGTTTATTTACGAAGCAACCTACTCTTAGTAAGAAATCATGGTAAATCTAAAACTGAATTTAATGAATTTAATTTTATTTTAATTTAATAATTTATTTAATGAATTTAATGAATTTAAGTTGAATGGATAGGAATGAAACCGCACTACATACTTATTGAAATACGTATTAAATTATAACAAATTCGGTCTCGGACCCGTTCGCCCCGTGAGTTTCGCCTCTTATACTATAAAAATATTTTTGCCCCAGGTTAAGGGGCGGACGGGTACCTTGATAAGAGGCGAAATGATACTTTCCGGCAAAGGGGGCGAAAGATACGGGGCAAATGGGTCCAAGATCGTGAATTCATTAGTTTTCGCGACAAATCAATGTTTAAAATGTTAAAAGAGGTTTTATTGTCTGCTATTTAATCAAATGTTTCGATTTCATTAACAGACATAAAAAAGGAAGAGGCTCTATAATGAAATAGGTACCTACGTACGTCTCTTTTATGTTCACCGATATTTTCATCAATCGTGAACCTACATTTTTTTTATTTAACAGCTTATGCTGTTTTACCTACTGCGCAGAAAAGCCAAACTATATCAAAAACTAAATATAATTATTATTGGACAAGACTCATTTCGATACTAGGTACTCGTAGCAGTCACTTTTGCTGAACGGCAAATGTATGGATTTGACACGGCCATTCGATTACTAGATCGATGGCTAACGACGTAACATAACGTCAAACTACTATTTTTTTCATTATAGCGTTTACAATTATTGAGAGGCATCTAATCTTGCACTTTTACAATATAGTTAGAGTCGTCAGAAATATTGGAATTTCTTCCACATTTAGTCTGGGGCCACACCTACCGATTCTAGTCTGTTCTGTTTTAGGCAGAGTTGATACCGGAATGCTAGAATGTAATAAAAAAGGAATCAATCCAGCCTATACATGGATGTGTGATCCAACCAATCTCAATTACCAAGAATGCAACCGGCCAACATCGCCAATCTGAACGTTTTGTGGCCGGGCAAAAAAAGGCACAGTTTACGTACCTATTAGCTCCATATATCGACACTATTCGACACACACCTCTCGATTACAAGTATAACAACCCAGCAGCTGGTGATTTTGTCTCAGTAGTTCGGTACGCCTGCAGTTGTGCGCTTGGGAGCATCTAATCAAATTCAGTTTTTAACAGATCTTCTGAGAAACCTGAGATAGGGAACGGAACACCTCAATAAACAACAATCAAGTGATAGGGTTCGCAGTCGCACAACGAGCTATGGAACGAGCTATGTTAGGTGTTTCTCTGCGAGATAGAATCAGAAATGAGGACATCCGTAAGAGAACCAAAGTCACTGACATAGCTCTTTGGATTAGCAAATTGAAGTGGCAGTGGGCAGGGCACATAGCACGCAGAACGGACGGCCGATGGGGCGCTAAGGTTCTGGAGTGGCGACGCGCGCAAAGTAGGACGGCCCGCCACTAGATGGACAGACGACCTGGTCAGGGTCGCGGGGAGCCGTTGGATGCAGGCTGCGCAAAACCGATTTATTTAGAGATCGATGGGGGAGGCCTATGTTCAGCAGTGGACATCATAGGCTGATAAGATGATGATGATGAAGTGATAGAGGAATAAATAATATTTTGTACTTTAACAAGATATTAGGACACAAACAAGTCAAAAATGCGTCGGGTACCCATCTAGCAGTGAAATAAAAGCCATAAAAGTGAAGCGCCGACTTCAAAAAATGCCTTTATTAACTGACTTCTTTTATATTTGATTAATCTAATTACTAATATGTATATAAAATTTTCATGTCACAAATTCAGTTACCATACTCCTCCGAAACGGCTTGACCGATTTTTATGAAATTTTATGTATATTCTAGTCTAAATTCTAGTAGGTCTGAGAATCGGCTACTATCTATTTTTTTTTATGGCAAAACAACGTTTGCGAGGTCAGCTTGTATACTGTTAATAAAATATACCTACTTACATTTAATTATTAGAGATTATAAAAAAATACTTTGATATTTATTTATTTATTAGGACAACCAACGAGGCTTACCTACACTATTACATTCATTAGTAGTTTTAGGCATAAAAGTATAAACTAAGTGCAGTCTTAATTAAAGGTTGCCACGGCATGCAGTCGTGGGCTCTTATAACTAATTATGTTAGGATAAAGTTGTCTATAAATGTAGTTAATAACTAAAACATGAGTTGTTTAAACAAAAGAGGATACTTGTTGTAATCTAAATTAACTATGTGGTTTTGACATATAGGACCAGACGCGAACTATAAGGTCTCTTGGGCAGAAGAACCTATAATTTCACGTATAAACTTTCCTGTTTTGTCGGAAAAAATATCGACATTGTAAGGCAGTCCTAACTTAAATATTAACTAAGATATCGATGTCTAACTAAGATATTTTAATATAGGCAGTTGTTTCTGAATTAGCGATAAAATACTTAGGTACCTTTTAACACATTGCACCTAAAGTAAAAGATACACTAAAGGTCTATTCACACATATCAGTGAAGCCACAGTTCCGTGACAGTACCGGCACAGTGCGAAATATTATTTATTTATTTATTTTATTTATATATTTATACATTATCTATTTCATACATTATCTATGAACGTATCTCCACTTGTCCATGTCAGTGACGGCACAGTGCTCTCAGTGTCCGTGCCGGTACCGGCAAGCACGGAAGGGATCGTCGACAACGATATTTTTTTCCGGACGGACAGATCACGGACGCCGGCATCTACAAAAACAAAATGGAGGACGAGCGATTAAGAGAATTGGTTCTTGAAAATAGAGTTTTATATGATTTATCTGTATATGGATACGAAATACAATCACGATTGACGACGGACACGTTTTCACTGAAGCTCCGTGAACTGAGCAGGCACTGACATGTGTGAATTGAATCACTGACGCAACACTGAAGCACTGATACGGAACTGTGCCGGAACTGTGGCTTCACTGATATGTGTGAATAGACCTTTAGTCTCTCGGCAAGCGCTGGATTACGGCTGAGCGTGGATCAAGAAAGCGTCCGGCTGGCGTGATGGATGAGGTGTGTGATGATCTGACGATGGACCCGGGTGAGAGCCGATTCTGTTCTGAGGGCCTAGACAAGATGCCATTCGATAATCGCTATCGCTATCGCTTAGCGGAAAATGTATGGGATTTGACATAACTAAGACATCGAACGACTTTCGACACTTAATGTCAAATCCCATTTTTCATTTAGCGATAGCGATTGTCAAATGGCATCTTGCCTAGGCCCTCAGTTCTAGGTAGATAGAACAGAATCGGTACCTGTGGAGCTTAACTGTCACCTTGCACACAATGTAGCATCAAAGAGGTGAAAGGGGGAACTCAATAAATATTGTACGGTTTCATGAAGGAGGAGAGGGTGGTTCCTACTTTAGTTACATGTATAGCGTTCAGTTTGCAATCTCGACAAAATAACAAGAAAAATCAAATTCCAATCTTATTGCTTTTCCACGATGTAATATTGCAATCTTAAAGTATAGAGTGTCTTGAAAATAATGGATCCTGGAGAGCACAGCAAAATGAAATGCATATTTTATTTACCTATTACATGTTTTTAATATACAAGTGGCCGCTCGCTATATTCTCCGTTATCTAGTATCCATAACACAAGCTCTTAATGATGGTTACTTTGGGCTAGATTATAGGTGTGAGTGTATGAATATTTATTTATTTATCTTCATTCGTAATTTCATCTTATTCGGTTCAGCTGTATTGAAAAGTATTAATGTGATGGGTATAGGTTCAATTCAATGCTATTTTTATGACCACTTATAAACAGAATGGTTTTGGTTTTGGGTGGTTAGAAAATACCTTAAAATGTTCCTAGAATACTCGCGCGGGGCACAAGACGTGTCACCCATTATGACATAGGTTTTTTTCTTACTTCTCTTAATTTGTTATGTAAAATAAGTTTAATGTTACACGTCAACCATATTTCTCACTAAATACTTTCACAAATATATATACATATAAATAATAAATATATATAATTAAAAAAAAAACAAAAAAAAACTATAACTAACTAACTACCCACCCTACCTACTACTAACTACTTTTTTTATAAATATATATATATATATATATACTTACATCAAATTGGCAAAATTAGAGCCTAATTTAAAGTTAACAATCCGGTAGTTCCTATTGAATAGCATTTTCATAATAATAGGTTTGGTGAACCAGACAGACTTACACGTCTATTACACTAGCTACATTGTATGCGAGTGCTTCATCGATCTCTCGCTTAACTACAGAAGTCGCAAGGTCCTCTTCCATCGCGAATTGGTAAGTTTTATACTTGCAGATAATCTAACAGCCTCCATTGAAGTCACAGGTTTAATTTTATAGCTCAGGGTATGTTTTCTTGTAAAATACTTTGAATTGTAAACGGTTTCAAGACTTTCAAGTGCTCAAATCCGTTCTCACATAAAAGCTTTTTTTATAAAAGCGAACAGTTTTCTCTTTACAGGCTTTGCAAAGCATGCCGGCTCCTGCTAGCATTATACAATAACAATATTATCATCAGTTTATACAGGGTGGTGCCGGCATTACGACAATAAATTTAAACATGGCCTATATTAGTTGACAGTAATAGTTTGTCACTTTCATAAAATATCTTATTCATTTGATAATTTCATGACATTTGCATGAAATTGTAAAACATTGTTTGCATTATTTCATAGAAATGTCATGAAATTGACAAATGAATAGGTTTTTGAAAGTGGTAAACCATTTCTTCTATGAACTTCCTACATGGGAGTAACGCATACAGAATTTGGGCCATAATACCATTAATGGCCCAATGTGGGTTGGTGGCGGTTGCAGTAATAACCGGGACCATCCTCGTTACAGAAGAGCTGGAGATAACCATTCAAACATCCGTGATCGACCATGGCAAAGTTGCTTTGCCACTAACGCCACCGAGCTCTTCCATAAAAACATATTTTTTGATATAACAATTACTATCATAAGCAACTCCATCCTTTGTAGGAAAAAGCAAACACTTCGCGTAGCGGGACCTTAATACAAATGAGTCCATTTTAACAGCATTCAGCGCAAATGCGCAACAACACTGAAGCGCATAACAATGGTGGGAAAACCGGCTTAGTCCACTTTTCCCGTTCTTTTCAACCAACAAAATGGTGAGCAAACAATACTAGCGTATGCTACCTTGTGTAAATAGGCAAGGAGCTGACTATAACTTTTGATGATGTCTCAGATAACTGGAAAAGCTTTTAGCATTATTTATATATTTTATTTAATCTTTACTACACAAAATGCGCAATGGGCGGACTTAATGTCTAAGGCACTCTCTATTAGTCAAATCTGTTGGAGAAAAAAAAGAAGTGATGCAAAAAGATATGTATATGATATACTCTAGTTTAAATATTCATAAACTTACTAAAAAGAAAAACAAAACTTATTAACACTCTTAAACATAAATAATATACACATAACTATGTAATTACGAACATTATTCACATCACTTAATCAAAAACTTACTAAATAGTTGTCATCTGTCTTTCGTCCTGGAATAATATAAATTAGCTAACTAATAAGTGCGAATATGGTGCCAAAACAACCGAGATACTAGTAAGAAAAAGTACTTTTGGTATCACCAGTATCTGCTTGTTTGGCATCCATGTTGTATAAAATTAAAATTGTAAAAGAGAAAACAAATAAAACAGCGTTTTCCACCGTATACCATGCGTTTTTCTTCGCCTAGAATAATTTTTGTAACACTTTGCATCAAAAGTAAAATTTCTTACAGAGTTTTAATGATTAATGATTCAAGGTACATGTTTATTACAATAAAAATATCCAACTTCCATCTGTACAACAGTCAGAAATTTTCAGACTACTCAAAATTAACTATAATGTTTTCATAAAAAATCGTTTATTGCTTCCCTAAACTATTATTATAGCTTCTCCAAACTATTTTGATTAAACATTAACAAAACTTTATTATTCTGTTGAATCGCGTTCTACACAAAACCCCAAGGAAATCCGTCGTCAGCTCCTGGTCTATACCCGCTTAATGGGAGTTGGAACAGACTCGCTTTTCATTTGTTTCAGGCTAGGTTTTTAATACGTCGCTTTTTGTGGAGCGCGGCGTTTGAAGTTTACAGTAGTTTTTACAGAATAGTGAAGCTGGTTTTAATGTATTCAGAGGGCATATTTTAAGAATAGGATAGTTGACAAGTTTTTTTTTTCTGAAATAAGAAGTTTATAACTCATAAATAAATATTGCAAAAGAAATAGTACGTATTTGTTCAATAGTTTCACAGATATAGTGATATGTTTGATGTGTTGCCGCGCATCGTCCAAAAATGCTCTATAGAAAATCTACGGAACAGTTCCTAAGTTACTAAGAAATTCATAGGCACATTGACAAAATCAATTATAACAATGTTTTATGTATGTATATATTCATAGCTGCCATAATAAAAGTTGTTCTAATTAATGTCTGCAACCTACCTAAATATCATTAACATTTTAAATTTGAAATAAAATAAAAAAAAAAATTAAATTTCTTAAATAGTATAACTTCCACAATATTCCATATCCTCTAAGTTTGAACTGTTTTGATGGGAAACAGTACCTTATATTTTCCGAATTTGTGAAAAATTGCGCCATATTCAAACTTAGAAAACATCCCAATTGCGAAAATGGTATTACGAAATATATTTTTTTACGATTACAAACTTACATTAACAGCTTTTGTAGACTTGGCCGTTAAGTATATCTTTGTATTCGAGAACATTTTTGAACTACAAAGATAGGTTTGTACTTCAATCCGACATATTTTTACCACAGAGAAATGTTCCATGCTTTCGTAGTTTATATATAAACTTTAACCCCCTTATTATAAAACGCGGACTAAAGTTAGTCCTGGTCTAAATCTGATGCTGTCACTTATATTTGTTACAAGAAAGACAGTGACGGCATCAGTTTTAGACCAGTACTAACTTAAGTCCGCGTTTTATAATAAGAGGGTAAGAGTTTTGTTTGTTTTTGTCGTACAATCATCTGTTTCTTTACTTTGTGCTTTAACCTACGATTATAACTATATTATCTAAATACCATTAAAATATAGGAATCAAATTTACAGGTTACAAATTTTTGTCAATATTATTTTAACAGTGTTGCAATAGGAGCAAAATGCTTTATGCTTGTCTGTTGCTTTGACGTTTAATAAATCTGTTATATTAAACTGATATTCAATCAGTGCAGTTATGGTTTTCTTTACTCCCACCAGAGGCTTCATCCAATAAACAGTATTAAAAAAATATTTAGGAAAATATATTACAATCCAACTCAATAGGTTATCCCTAATCCTCAGTGTCTCTTCAGTCAGAGCAGTCACCCGATTTTGAACGGTCAACGGCTCAGTTCCAACCCCAGGTTATAAATTGTTTCTGGATTTCATAATTTTCCTTTAGGTACTTTACTGTTTAATACAAGTTATGGTCCAGTTGTATTATGTACGCAATTCTCAGACTTGCTCTTGTTAAAGTTAAAACATTACCTATGTTGAGACAAGGATTTGTCTCTGTCTATCTATCTATCTGTCTCTAGAATATGTAATTATATTAATAGTAATAATATAGACGTACATGCAGATAGTCTATCTCAATATTTGAAAAAAATTAAAATCATATATTATTTTTCTTTTGTTTAACCGCTATTTAATAAACCTATCTATTAAAGTGTAAAACGGCTTTCGTCATAATTTGAATGAGGTGTTTACCTCTATGTGGCATTTATTGAAACTAACTAAGAATCAATGTAATAGCTGCTGGCAAACCAAATAAATAAATAAATAAAAAATATAGATAAAACATTTTCACTTAATTTTTTACAGGGTAGGCAATGTTACAAACACTATCGGCTTCAGTGCCACTGACTATCAGGCGGGATGTGTGCTGTATGCCGCCTTTTTATATAAAAAAGAAGTTCCGAGTCCTGTTGAAACTTTTTTTTCTTTAAAAAGGTTCTACACAATCACATTCTCGTCCTACTTATGTACAGTGGCCTGCAAGTCAAACCAATCATTTCCTTTTGTCCTTTGTAACAATAGTCAATTTTGAAGTCACAATTACTTGATACCTTTAAATTTCACTGAGCCTTATTTTGAGAAGAGGCTGTTTGCTCAAAGCTGTCGGCAAAAAAAAAGTTTAAGAGGTTTTATGTAATTTGCCTTTCTAAGCGGTATAAATAAGTCACAGAGACAGATAAGTATTTATTCATTTGAGTATTCTACTTTACCAACAATAAATTTTATTTATGAAATAATCACACTCTTCTTGGCTACTTATGAGGAATTAAGTAGATCCCAATTATTAAAAAAAAAATGATAAGTATAGAGCGTTTGTTCTCTAGGGTAAATAACAGTCTGAACATTTTGAGTACGCATTTCGCCAGTTTTAATAACACTCCATTCAATCGATAATACCTACAGTAGTTACCTACACCACATCATATTTTATTATTATAAAAAAGAAAGTTTATGGCTATGTTTAGCATAAAACCAGAAATAATCATTCTAAAAGAATATGATTTCTGTTCGTAACAAAGGAAATGCCTATATTTAAAATTAAATCGTTTTACGACGCCATTAAACAAGAAAAATGTTCTAAATTTGAATGCGCAGTTGACTTTTGTGGCGTATGTAACTTTTTAGTTGGGTAATTAAGGTTTTTATTGTTGTAGGTATGTTTTAAAATTAGTTTTCAGACTAAAATAAAACATGTTCATTTCTGTCACGTATAGCAACCCAAAAAACCTATATTACGTTTAATCAAATTAAGCTGTAGATTTTGTAAATTTCATATTGACTCTTTGTCATTATGTTTACGATTTGTATAATTAGCAATAAAATGCTAATAAATAAATTTAAATATTAATAGGTAATCCCAAATTTAAAAACCAATTGTGTTTTGCGAACCTTACTTATTCATCACCAGCCTATATACGTCCCACTGCTGGGCATGGGCTTTTCTACATCGGAGAAACACATAAAGAGTATTATTATCACCATATTTTACATATTAAATAAATCAAAAGTCTTCGAATTGGCTAACGGCCGGTTTCAATATTCTATTGACAGATAGAGACAGGCCTGAACTGTTTTTACTATAGTCTTTTTCTCCATGAGACTTCTGACAGTTCAATTTTGAAAGTTCTAGTGATGCTCTCTAATGGAACCCAAACGATAATTTAGTAGGAATCATTAACATTTTCTTACAAAAATGCAATTGCTGTTTTATATTTCTCAAATGACAATAATAGTTCTCAAATGACAAGACATTGAAACATCCTTAGTACAAATAAATTCCGTTCTAGACATTGCATATTTATAAAATATTATTTTCGTGATTTGTTTTCTTCATCAACTTGAATTAATAAATAGAGGTTATTATTTAGATTTGATAAGGATAATTGTAGTATTTTTACAATTATATTGCAATAATACACTTAAATCATTTTTTTGACAATTTATTTTTGATAATATAACTTTAGTAAGCTTACTTCTGTGGATAGATAATACAAAATTTAAAATATTAAGTAACCTCCGGCTTCATTTATCATATAATTAACACCATCTCATTGAGAGTATTTCTAGAAACCGGGGTTAGAAAATTGAAACCGGTGAATGTCAAATCAATCGACGTTTTTAAAATCTATTGTACCTTTTTGTCAATAATGTGAAAAAGATCTTTCTTTTTAATTTAAATTATTGATAACATTACCAAAAATTACCTACTTACTTCACCTAAGTCTACACAGTACGATGGGTCACTGTGACCCAATTCTCAAATAAGGTTGCGCATATCTGTAATACCAAGACTCAGGAATTCAATCTGAACACGCCTATCTAAATTAGACATTACGCACTCCGTACCACGGTGAATATTTAATATTTGGTCCCAACCTTTTTGTATTGAATACTGGCTTTGGTCAAGAGTGCTCAAAGGCTTTGGAGAAAACATTCGACTTAGTAGAATAATGTTAACATTAGTAACGTTGTTAGTTAATATATTTTCTGTGATAGTTGTAAGAATGTGTTTTTTGACGATTTAAAAGTGCTTCTTTGTGGCCTATTTAAATAAAGTATTTTTTCTTTCTTTCTTTCTTTCAACGTTTTCACAAATCGATTTAAAGCTTCGAGGTTACCTCGTGCACACTAGCGACACCAATTGATTGTTATTAATTATGGTTAATTTAGAACATAATAAACAAAAACGCTTTAGAGAATTGCTAAATAACGGTATTTGTAATTTTTAAAGATGTATCTTGTATAAAGTGTCTACCTATAAGTAACCAAATTTTTTATTATTGTTAAAAGTGGCCACTTTAGGCAATAATGAAAGAATAGGTTACATATAGAGGAATATCTTATACCGAGCACATCTCAAAAAAATTACAAATACCATTCTTTAGTCATTCACTAAAGCGTTTTTGTTTATTATGTTCTATATTCACCAGAATTAATCTAAATGAAGTGGTGTCGCTATTGTCGACGAGGTATCGCTTTAAGCACCGATATTTATCTTTGTCCATCTCATGGAGATAGAGAGAGATAGGTATCGCTCTCTATCTCCATTAGATTGACGAAGAGTAGGTAGGTACCTACATTGATAAGACTTTATGACAGTGCTACCTATACCTATGTTCATGTGTAACTATAGAAGCTCGGCTGTATAAAGCTAGGCCTTTGTACACTTCTTTACTTCTGTGCATCAACACCTCATACAATCCTGCAGATTATATTGCCTAAGATTTCAAATTTCGTAATTCACCAGTAATATGACACCAAACCTGTAATACCTACTAACTGCCTAAAACAAATAAAGTAACTAAAAGAATATGGCAAAAATATTTAAATCTATATCATTTCTAAGCTAAATAAAATAAAAAGGAAAACCACAAAAAAAATAAGCAGTAATTTTTTGGAGATAAAATATAGTCATCTAGAATCAAATCATTTTAAATCATAAAAAGTAAAAAGGACATCCCAATTAACACCCAAATTCTATCCACATTACCCACCCGATGGTATTCATATACGTACTTGTAGAAAAAACTGCTTCACTGGATTGCTCGGAACGTTCTGGCTATCTTGTTCTTATGGTCTAAGTTATGAACCCAAACGCGCTATATCTGCTGCAAGTTTCTGAAGAATTGAGAAACCCGCAGGCTTTTTGATGATCCAGAATCAGCTCAAGGTTAGCCTGTCTTACAAATACTAAGTAACAGTAAACCAAAATTCAAATCAATCAGATATGTGAAAGTTAGTAACTCCCTTAAGTCAAATAAGAAATGAGCTGCTAGTCATTAAACGCATGATCTTTATAAATTACTAGCAACCCGCCCCGGCTTTGCATGGGTGCAATGCTTATGTAAATATTATGCATGTATTATACATATAAACCTTTCTTAAGAATCACTCTATCTATTAAAAAAAACCGCATCAAAATCCGTTGCGTAGTTTTAAAGATCTAAGCATACATAGGGACAGACAGACGGCGGATAGCGACTTTGTTTTATGCTATGTAGTGATAGCTAAGAACCATCCTGATCACGTCAGCTTTTAAAAAAAACAATCTAAATCGGTCCATTCGTTTAGGAGCTACGATGCCACAAACAGACACACAGATAAACAGACAGACCCGTCAAACTTTAACACCTTTTTGCGTCGGGGATTGAAAACAAATACTAGCTCTTCATTTGTCTCTTGCTATTACTATACATTTATGTGGGATAACTTTACAGAAGTTTCCAGACGGTTGGCTCTAACTTTGAGCTCTATTTTGCATTATGATAAACAAATAAGATTTAAATTTACTTATTTTTGTTCCAGAGGTCCCGATCACCGAGCGGGTCGGCGCAAAGGCAACTGGATGAAGCTGATCTTTTTATGGACTTGATAAAAGACGTGGCCAATGAGTTGGACATTGATGTGCTTTGTCATAAGGTAAGACAGTCAACTGATTTAGACGAAAGGAGATGTTCTGAATTTGTATGGAGGCTAGTACTCGGCTACCCCTAAGCAAAAGTTATATGGGGAGATTAAGTATAATTATATTCAAGAATATTATAGAACTAAACTTTAAATTTAAAATCCCTGCATTTAAAAAAATGTGTTTCATTCCTATTCCAGAATAGTTAAACTGGATTTAAAACATCGTGCATTGTCTTGTAAATTTTTATTATAACTAGGCATGGGTTCAGCCTGTTCAGACTACTTTGCAATATTTTTTTTATAATAAAGTCTAAAAGAATACGGCAAGTTCTGCTTTTGTGCACGTGCTCATGTTTTTAACTGAAAATAGGAATGGTATTTTTTTTTTTACTTTATTTCAAAGAAACTTGTTCTAAAAGTTTAGATTTTCATATGACTCTTTTCAAAATTACTCAATGCGGGGGATACAGTTTCCTCTAAACAGCTTTCTTTTAATATAAGTGGGGGGGGGGGGGTTTAAAATACCAATATCGAACATCTCCTTTGGCATAGAGGTAAACTGCATTCTCTTAAATGACTTATGCTAAATTTTTAAGCGTTAGCTGCGATCTACGCTGGCAGAGCCTCGGGAGACCACTGGATATTTAATAAAAAAATATATTTTAAAGTGTCATAAAAAGCGCAGTAGTTAAGAGATATAATTTACCAGTGTTTGGAGCTTGGGGGCGTAGTGGTTTAAGTGCTCTGGTTCCTATTAAGAAAACAAGGCAAGATTCGCCATGGTCAACCCCGGGATGGGTCAATAAAAAATTTTAATCTCAAACTCTATTCTTAACATCACTGTTATTAATCTATGCCCAGGCTTCCTACATTTTGTGGTCCTGTCCTTTATTGAAATGTTACAACATTGTTACAAAAATCCGAAATAAAATTTAAGGGGGTGGTTGTGTTCCTTGTCAAGATTTCTGAAAGTTTGTCACCTTTCTGACCACTTTTATTTTCCAATTAAAATATTTAAAACATTGTCCTGCTCGTGACAACCCTAAAAAATGCGTACTCTAATACGACACACTACAGTTATACCACACACATAACCGGCACGAGTATTTAAATTTAACTGAGAGTCAAAAACAAGCATAAAAAGATATAGATGTAAAAATTCGTAAATACTTGCTCAAACATTTTCTCGGGTCCGTCTAAAGTGATTTTAAATTACGTCGACGAAATTTTCTTAAATCTGAATAGGACAACGAAACTGAATTAAGCCTTCGAGAAACTCACTTTAAGACCCTTAGCTGAAGTTGTTGAAGGCTTTTGTGCGAATAGCACAAGACAATTTTAGTTAAACTGAGTTTGCTTTATTGTAAAGATAATAAATAGTACCTACAAACTGTAGATACGTGATTTTTTTTGTTTAGAAAATACGAAACCAGCAATATTATTAGGAAATTCTCTGCTCTTCAGTGGCTTAAAATGATATGCCACATGATGGCATTATAATTATTTAAACCATAGTTGCACATAATAAGATACAGTTTGGCGGTACTAATACCAACAGACAATCGTCAACCAAACGTCTACAGTAATTACACTACTTATTAACGTCATGACAATGTATTTAAACTTTATTGCAAATAATAAGGTACAATTCGGTGGACCCAGGCAGCGAAACGTCGGCAGTAAAATAACATATATTGTTATCTCGAAAATACAAGGTCATGCAATTAGAACTAATTTAAGATTATTAAACGCTTGCTTGCTTCCCTACTTGGGCAGGGTTTGAGAAATTGCATAAGATCTTCCCGTCCAAAATTCCTCAGTCCTTGAATTCGAATGTCTTCGACCAGTGTGTGTTGCCACGTTGCCAGTGATAACATACGGCTGTGAAACGTGGTCGCTCACTAAGGGCCTTCTGTACAAGTTCGCAGTCACACAACGAGCTATATAGGACGAGCTATGTTAGGTGTTTCTCTGCGAGATAGAATCAAAAATGATGATATGCGTCAGAGAACCAAAGTCACTAACATAGCTCATAGGATTAGTGAGTTGAAGTGGCAGTGGGCAGGGTACATAGCACACAGAGCAGATGGCCGGTTGGGCTTTAAAGTTCTAGAATGGCGAATACGTACCGGAAAGCGCAAGTAGACACCTGGACAGGCGTTTTTGTGGGAGTTGCGCGGAGCCGTTGGATGCAGGCTGCGAAAAACCGTTCCATTTGAAAATCGATGGGGAGACCTCCGTTCAGCAGTGGATATCTTAGCTATTCATTCACTTGCTAGCAAATCTTTACCCACGAAGGAGAACCGTGTTGATCATGAAGAGGACAGTTAAATAATAAGAGACAAGATGTTAATAAATTATTTAAACTTTATTGCAAATCTTAAGGTACAATTTGGCGGACTTAATTCATTAGACATTCTCTACCGTCAGATAAAATAATAATGTTACATCTTATCAAATGCGAGCTAAATTCGATAAAAAGTGCTCACGATACTATAAGGACATGCTCATAAAATAATAATTTTAGTTTAACAAGCCCTTACTGACAAATCTTGATCCATGAAACAGAATGGCACCAAAATGTCATTAATGATATAGAGGATAATAATGATAGGCCATATTTAATCAAGTTCCTACCGCAACCGTTGAAATTAGAAACTTGAAATATGAGGTCCCTCGAGATTAGCAAGGTCTAGTCGCAAATCTTACCCGATATACTACGCAACGAAATCACAACTTTTAACTAGCTCCCATTAATGTCGTGTTTAATGATTGGAGTGTAATTCGATGACCTGCCAAACTGAATCTGGGTTATGAGGACGGCTCGATTTCCGTCAGTTCTTCATTTAGAATTAGAATTGATTTCCGTAAGAAGTTTGAGTATCAAGAATATGTAATGCATAAACAATTTTGTTTTTGTGGCTAGTCCTATTTTATTGAGGCTAGCAGTTGAATGTATTTGTGTCAAAGGTATATCATTAAGGTAGGGTCGTATCTATGTAATACCATGTTATATTTCCGATTAGTTAGGTCAAAAACAGAAAGAAACACAAAATATTTAGGCTTTTAGTTTCCACTTTTAAGCACTTTGTAATAAACGAAATGTTTCATACCCGGACAGGTATAATTCACTGTCTCAGTAAATCAGGAAAAATCTCTTGAATACGGTAAAAATACTAATAATTTGTTTTCATGTATTGAAAGCTTGTACAAACCATTATTCAATATGGCAATATGGTGGGCGACATATTAGTCAACTAAACGCCCACAGTGACATAGGAGCCATGTGAATATTTGGCTGCGTTGCACTTTTTTCTTGAAAAATTTAGATTTACTAAAAATCAAAATTTATGTACAATGTCTTCAAAATTAGGCCCATTAACAGTTTAAGTCAGTATCTGGTTTGGTCAGTATATGTCATTAAATGCCCGTACTATTTCTGTATACGTCTTGCGAAATAATATATGATTTGTAATTGTAAAGGTTTGATTTGTATACAAGCACAAAATTGAGCGAGGAATGAAATAAGCATACCGCTTAAACTTATAGATAAACTGTAGATCCATAATTGATTAGTTTATTTTGGCCAAACAGTGAGGCCAACAGTATAAATGGCTTTAATGACTTAATAATAACTATCGATCCTACTTTAATAATAAATAACATTGACGTTGTAGCTGTTTAAGTAAATACACACGAACAATTTTGAGCCTCTACAATTGGCGTCGAGACATTGCGACGCTTAGCGCCTTCTAAAGGTTATATCAGGAGAGTGACTCTGAAGAGCTTTTAAGCTAAGCTTTTGAGCTAATCCCACTTTCCCCCTTTTTTACTCAGGAACACGCGTGCCGGTCTTCGAAGTCATCAATCCACAGTCTCTACCTCAACATCACGCACATAGAAGTTTAGTAACTCGTTCTGTTTTCGTACTTCCAAAACTTGAAATTCTTTGCAGCACATGTGTTTCCTCCTACCTACAACATGGGTTCCTTCAAAAGACGCGTTAAATTGCACTTTTTGGAACGGCAAGGTTAAGGTTTTTGGACCCTTCTGACCGCTTCACATCAGGCGGTGTTGAGTAATTTGCTATGATTTGTTAAAACAAATACAATAATTATCATAAAAAAATAGTTTTTATCTACATTCCAAATTGATATTATTCTAGTTAAGAACAACTATACCAAAATGCGGACCTAGCCCAATCAAATTTAGCTTTACATTTCTTATTTGAAGAACGATAATTTATCGCTGCAGAATACGCCATTAAATATCACCCTTCCTTACAATATCCAGTCAATTAATCAGCGGGAAAGCGAGGCATTAACAAAGCAAGGCAGAAATGTTTCCTTGACGTATGAAGCAATTTCACGGATTGCTACAGACAAATTAAACTTGTGATTGGCTATTATGAGGAGATCGGCCTGCAGTGTCACAGTTCGATAAACATCCTTATTTGCCCGTTTTGTCTCAACTGTATCCACAGTTTTGATTATTATTGAGGCCCATTTTAATTAGATTTCCATCCAATTACAATGGGATGTTAACAACTACAGTTTTTTGAAAAAATATAAATTGGTCTCTGATTTTGTGGATTTGAACATTGTTTAAACTTGTTTTAACCATTTTTGATGTATAAGAGGAGAGACCTTGCTTAGTTTCTTTCCTAATCTGATATGAACAACACCCAGTATTTACAGTGCTGTGTATAAGATTTTTCAGAGCATTAAGTAATTTATACCAAAAAGTAGAAATGTAAATTTCGGAATTTTACCAATGGCTCGTGATTGTGAAACCAAAATGTAATTCATATTCATATTCATTTATTGCATCCCATAATGTTTACATTTAGATCTTAAATAACACTTAAGTATCATTATGGAGCCTAGTCAGGCACTGCAACACATTTTTCATTTGAAATTAAATTAAAATTAAATGTCACTATAAAATTAAATGTTAAATGTCACAATAAAATTAAATGTCACAATAAAATTAAATGTCACTATAAAATTAAATGTCACTATTAAATTAAATGACACTATTAAATTATCGGATACAAATTTAGTGAAAGTTGTTTGAATAAGTGTATTTTTCACCAATAATTACGAATCTCATTTATATTATTTTTATAGAACAAGATTACAAGCAAAGTGATTAGCCCATCGGTAAGTGGCTACCGTTGACATAGACACTTGCAATAACAAGGAAAAAATCAATTGATAGATGCAATGCCTTACCTAGTAATTTCACTAGCTACCATTCCGTTCAATCCGAAACACAGCGAACTGTTCTACGGCTGAAATAGGAAAGGCGGTGGTACACTACTCATACAGAGGGCCCTACATACGGGCACAGAATCAATTCTATGATACGGGCCTACCACCCAGTAGGTAAACCACATACCTAACCATGGTTATATTTTCATTTTCAAGGGATGTAGAGGAACAGTTTTAACACTTCATTCTTTCGTACCTACCTCCTTCGAACGCATTCTACTACCTCATTATTCTTAAGCTAATAAGCACCATAATTTCGGAGCAAATAAATTATTTCCAAAATTTACTTTTGTTATGATATACTTTTACTGTGTTAAGCGAAATTAATTTCAGATTTCATTTGAGGAATTGTCACTATACCTAACTAATATATTTTTATTAATGTTAACTAATAACGCTAACTAACGCCTATTATCTAGCCCAAAGTCAGCATAATTAAGAGCTTGTGCTATGGATATTAGATAATGGAGAGATACTGATACTAATATTTATATACATTATTATCAGAAATATACATAATGAATATACAAACATCCGTGACTCGTGAACTAATGCTCGTACTCATCATACAAAAATCTACCCCTACCGGGATTCGAACCCGATACCTTTGACCGAGTAACCTGTAAAATAAGGGGTAGGTACAGACCAGTCGGCCAGCCGGTCGCCTTTCCTCTGTAAATGGATCAGTCTGGATACCTGACAATTTTTATTCTACTTGACATTTTCCATACTTACAAGTCCCAACAGTATCATCATCAGAAATTTGATCTGAAGAACATTTTATGATTCTTTTAACTAATAAATAAAATTTTTTGTCACTACCACTTTAGCATAGTTTTAAGTCATATTATTATTATAAAATAAAATGTTTATTATTAAGTAAATCGTTTAGAACTAACATAGAATTAAGTGTAATTTGTTATACTAACTATTATGGGTATCTCCATAAAATAAACGATTATTATTATAAAATAAAATACATTTGGCCCGCCGCGGTCTTTTATTTAATTGAAAATCTTCACGGAAACCACCATAAAAAGTTTTGTTTTGTTTTACGAGTTCCTGGCAGCTGAAATCTCCCGTCCTCCGTTATGACGTGGGCATGATCAAATAAAACAGAGTTTACAAAGTCACAGTAAAATAATTTTATTTTTAAACTGGGCTAGTTGGGAAAAAAATACAAAGTTCGATAAAATTCCACCCAGGGGCCTCCCAAAACCTCTAACGTTTTCCTCAAAAGTATTTTCCATTGTTAAGACAACGGAAGGTACTTTTGAGGAAAACACTTTAAAATTTGTGTACAGACGACGCCATATCAAGTGTGACAGTTGCACTACGGAAGTTGCCTGTAACATGAACGCATTAAGGGCGGTATCAAGGTCAAACTGTTACGCTTGACGTGCAGCCGACTGTACATTTATTGTTAAATTAATTAATAAACACAATTATACAACTCCGGTATAAGTTATCCCATTCCGTTGTTTTTCACTAACCCTAATTTAGTGTTATTGCACCTTTTTCTTACTAATTCAGATAGAAAAAAAAAACTATTTGTACCATTCAGAATTAATGGGACTTCCGATCAAATTTAATTACGATTTGAAAAGCTGCCAACTAAAGTAACAAAGTACCTACAAAGAAATCTAAGAGCTCTAAAATATGTATGTCCTTTTTAGCTGAGTGAGCAAGAAAGAAATACTTACAATGGCACAGAATCACAGAATATAGTATCATCGCCAGCCTTTAATGATTCCATTATTGGGCACAGGACTTCCTACATGGAATAAAGGCATGAGAAGTTTGGGCCATAACACACCACGCTACTGGCCCGATGCGGGTTGGTGGATTAAAGCGGTTGCAGTGACAACCCGGACCAACGGCATAACGTGCCTTCCGAAGCTCGAGATCACAAATTTGATTAACATTTTTCATTGAAACATCCCGGATCAACCACGGAGAAAGTTGCTTTATTTTCGCAATCGAAGCCAGAGCGCTGAAACCACAGCGCCCCATCAAGCTCCTCAAAAAAGTTGTATTAAAAGGAAATAAACTATATTTTGTGTTCGTTCATATTTCCTCTTTTGTTGCTTGTTTCATAGCTAAGATTAATGACTGGCATTTATATAATTTTTTGTCTTAAGCCGTAGCTAATGAAATCACCAATAAAACTCGTTGTTATCATATAATTTCAAAAGCTATTCACAGTGACGTGGCTTCATAGAACGTCTTATACAAAGTGGTGCTGTCAATACAGCAATAAATTAAAACATGAGCTATATATGAACTAATATAACCATGTTTAAATACATTGTCATATTATCGTCACGTCATCTTTTTTTATTCTAGGTCTAAATACTGTCTATCGTGGAAAAAATCTCGCAGTCTTTTCACACTACGCCTAATGAATTGAACTCTTTATGTTCATAAAACTAAAAAATAAATGGTAAACAGCATACTTTTTAAGCTGTTTTTATCACGGAGAAACTTAGAAAAATGAAATAAATATTATAGATTGCTATATTAGTTGATATTATTGTTAAAAACAATAAAGCGTACTTGCATTTAGCGAATGCTCCAAAGCCATTTACCGGGGCTATCTGTGTTTAGTTTCTAAAGGCCGGATAGTGCCAAATATGACATCAATTTCCTAACTTTTGACGAAACCATTCAGTAGGTAATGCTTTTCCTTGTCCTCATAAATTACTTCCGCGTGAGCGCTCGGCACTTCTACTTTTCCTCAAGTGTTGTCATAGACGCTTTTATCTGAATTCTTGCTGAAGCACTCCAATAACTCGATCAATTTTCACAATGTGAATTATTTTCGACAATTCTCTGATAGGCTGTTCAATATTTTTTACAGCGAAATACGTTGCGACGACTTATTCGCTGCCTCAATATCATTTTGAAAGGTCTAAAACCTCTCTTGAGTCAGCGATAACCTTTCATCTTTTTAATGCGAGATCTCAATTGCTGACATTGTAGCTCAGTCTGGGATTAAAGAACTAGTAAAGATTTTACATTAGTATTTGATTAATAATGTAATATAAAGTAATAGTTATAGCTACCGAGTTTCAGCTAAAATAAATGCACTAAGTGCATCATATCTCAGAGTACAAGTATTCAAACTACTATATTAAGGGCGCTCGCTATTTTTTGTCTTTCTTTATATCTATCAAAACAAAAGCATTTAATTTAGTCAACTTCAATACACTTTTACTAATAACATCACAACAATGGCATAATGTGTTTATTATTATTCAAAAAGCGTTGTGTAAAGGATTTATGTTTAATAAAACCAGCTCCAATCGAATTAGACCGATACTATCCCTTTAAAAATTATAAAGTTCTGGCAACATTTCACAAACCGTCACAGGAAAGTAAATACAATTAAGGCTGTTTACCAAACAACAACGTAACATGAAGTGACGCAGTGAACGATTCTGGGAATCAAAACAACGAATGCTGTAAGCTTATAAATTTGTTTTAATTCCTGAGATTATCCACGGACCATTTGCGAATTGGAAATGCTTTTATGGGCTTAAGAACATTTTAATTATAAACTTTTATTTTTATTACAAGTTTGTATTTTTTGCAGATTCCTTTTTAAACAGCTTTATTACTCTTTGCTTAAGTTTTTTTTCAAGTATGTGTTTGCTTTCTAGTCTCTTTATGTTAGGTACTATTTTCGCCACAAAAATACTCCTTAGCGATGTCACATTCAAGACGTAAACACGTGGGTGGCGATACATTCTCCGATTACCTGATGTCAAACACAGTCATAAGTAGGCGTAAAAATAGCAGTCTTTCAAAAGAAACCTAATAAAATAAAATAATAAATAAATAGGAAATAAAGTTATTTTATATTCGTACACTGAATTCGATAACATTGGCCATTCCCTTTAAGACCGTAGTACTAACATATTTCCATTTCCTTTGTGGAGTACAAAAGCTATGTGGACTGAACTAAACAAACATTTATCTTCAACAGATCCTTGTGAACGTGTGTTTGCTGACCTCAGCCGACAGAGGGAGCCTGTTTCTAGCTAAAGGAATACCACCGAATCGGTATCTGCAGGCGAAACTTTTCGACGTTACTAGAGACACTGGTATGTTAGCTTTACTAAAATATAATACTTCTACATTTCTTTCGTCATCTCAACACATGCCTCATATTTATCGGCATTTAATATTGAAATATAATTCTCTTTTAAGGAGCTCAATGGCGCAATGCTTTGAGCGCTTCGGTTTCAATTACGAAAACAAAGCAACTTTCGCAACGGTTGACTCCGGATGGACCAATAAAAATTTCGAGCTCGTGCTTCGATTGCCACGTTAAGCAGTTGGTCCTGGTTGTTACGGACTGCAACCGATTTAACTGTTCACTGCTGAACAAAGGCCTCCCCTAATGTCTTCCACGATGATCAGGGGTGCGCTACACGCATCCAGTAGTTACCTACGACCTTCACCAGATTGCCGTTCCACTACGTTCCGTTGCGTCTTCCTGTTGGAGGTCGCCACTGTAGAACGTTTCCGTCCCAACAGCCATCGGTTCTGCAAGCGATGTGTCCTGCCCACTGTCACTTTAGTTTGGCAACTGTTTGAGAAATGTCGGTATCCTTCAGAAAAACTACGAGCAATGCTCTCTCCATTGCCCTTTGAGCGACTTTGAGCCTCTTGATGAGACTCATGTGAGCGACTAAGTCTCAGTGACGTAGGTCATCACTGGCAACACGCACTGTCAGAGTCCTTACCAGTCCAGAAGCTATAAAGCATCTTCCAATGCTGCAGTGAACAACTTGGGAGATATTCGCTGCAATGGGATAGGTTTCGAGTTCTGGTCCTGGAGGCGGACCAACATGGCGGCGTTACTGTACAGACACTGTTCCACCTTGATTATCGATAGTCAATTTAGCACCGCTGGAGGGATTGCAGCACAGCCCATGTCTCGACTGAATCGAAGGCTTCCTCATTGTCCACAAACGCTAAGATGTTATACTCGTTATACTCTTCGGCTTCGGCTTGTTATACTCTTCGGTCTTCTGTATAACTTGCCGCACCGTGTGTAGGTGGACTATGGTACTGAACCCTTTCCGGAATCCGGCTTGTTTGGGAGGCTGGACGTCGTCGAACCTGCGTGCAAGACGATGTTTGTGTGTTTATTTAGTATATTTCTGATATTTATGTCAATATTATTACGTATCAATATTTCTCCGTTATCTAGAATCTCTAATACAAGCGAGGTAGGTGTGAATGTGTGATTATTATTATAAAGAGTTAGGTCTATTAAATCATTAATTTAGTTTCAGTTCCCTTCTCTTTCATGAAAAACATTTTCTTGCTCACACAATAAACTTGTACATCAACATCGTGTCTACCTATTTATATGTTAGTCAATACTGTCGGCTATGTTTGATATGTAAAACATGTACAAACATTTGCCAACTATCCTCTCTAAAGTTGGAAGCAACAACCTTTAGGTCCCTTATACAACTAACTCAATATAAACTGCATGATGGCAGCGTCTGCTGTCGGGTTAATAGAATCGCACTTTGCTTTTATAAAATTATGAAGCATCTATTAATGTTTAAAGCACAATTACATTATTGGATGTTATGTTAAATTCGCAGTCACATCAATTTAAAAACAAATATTATTTTTATTGGAATAATTAGAATGAAATCGCAGTTAACAATCAATTGGATAAGTTTACTAGATTTTCTATAAATCGAGTTTGATTTATGTTTCGATAAAAGTAGCAATATGAAGAAAAACATTTTAAAGATCTTTTTATTTTACCTACGTAATCAAGTCAACATAGACAAATTAAGAAAGTTATTATTTTCACTTGAATTCTCTTTAAATGTTTCATTGTTTTCTATCTCTAGAAGATTTTCCTTTTCATTTGCCAATTATCCATTATCGATCCTAAAGCGATTAAAGATTAATTAAAACTTTTACAGAAATTTTAAAGTTAACTGTTGTCCTGCAATTATGTAAAATATTTCGTCATCTTTTGCAACTTTTCATTTGAAAATGTTAGGTAAGGGGAAAATAAAATGTTGTTGTTTCCTAATATAAGAGGTCTCTAACATAGAGTACATTGCTTATAAGAGTCTCTAAACAGATGTCAATAAACCAAACAACAACTAAAGTTTAACAACTTAACATGAAAATAATAAAAGAATAAAAATATATACAGAAAATGAATAAAAAAAAGTCAGAAATAAATGACAACTTCCTTTATTTGTATACAATAAGGAAACACATAAATCAATCAAGGAAAACTATTGGATTTTCTCCCTTTGAAAACTATTTGACATTTTCCATGAAAAAACCTTATAAACTGCATTGATATATCAATGATAAACTGAGGAGTTTCTATAGGATCATGTCACATATGAAATTTCATCAGCATCCGTTTTATTTATAGTCAATTGTTAACACAACCTTGTTAACTTTGTTTGGTTGTGTCTTAACACAACCTGTTGTTTTCAAAGATAATGATACAATTGATACACCGAAGGCGCTATAGAATTGTTTTAAACAATATGTCATCATAATGTAGTTAAAGCAATCCTTTTGGGAGACCTCACGCAATGTGCATAGCTAATTGTACATTTTCCACTCATTGAAGGTTGAATCAATTACAAATTATGCAAACGTCTGCAAAACATCGGTGTCAATTATGACAACATATAGATAAAAAGTAAATACAAATTATTTAGTCAGAGGTGAACAGATATAATTCAGAAGGATATTAGATTTTCAAGACGGCAAAAATGTTAAACTCAACAAAAGCACATTTATATGCTACTTAATAAACTCACAAAAATTATGAATCATATCAACCCATCAATCATCAGATTCCAGACACAATTGTCATAAACCTCCACATGCATTACGCCGCTTGACAGATTAACTATGTATCTAGGTAGTATTAAAATTGTGTTCTATATTTTAAAGAACCGCCAACAAATGATTCTGTCATAATTTTATTTATTCATACAGTCCACCTACAGGTACCTCGTAAAGGTTTCACACGAAATTGAAGATCTAGGGAAACACTTCGACATTAGTGGGTACCTTAATCCATTATGATATGAGCCATTTTCCAAATGACGTTAGGAGTGGATAATTATGGGGTTGTAAGCTAACTTTTTTTAAATAAAATCAAAGTGTAACAAAATTAACGTATGTCCTGAAAGTGTTAAAGTACTCGTCAATATGAACCACTTTTACCATGGCACTAACCCTGTAATCTTGAAAAAAATCAGCTGTTTCAGACATTTTATTGCAGAAGGTACTCGAGGCTGATTTATTTTAAATTTTCAGGGTCGGGCTCCTCATGAAATTTTCTTATATTAATGAATACATTGACCGCCTTTTAACATGTGCGTTAATTATTTAAAACGTTGTATTAACAAAATAGTTCTTTATTGATAAAAAAAATATGCAAGATGCAAGGCATAGTTAGTATGAGAGCTCATTAAGGCCACATGTTTTGTGGTAAAACCGTAAGTGCTGTCTCACACTCTCTCACAGATACTTTCGTAACGTTTCTTAGTTAGAAGTAGTTCGTCAACAGAATTAATGAGCACCCTTGCCCTTGTGTTGTTATAACACAAAAGGGAAGAAAATTTGCTTGTTCAATTAACGTATGTCAGCGCTTCATAAGCAAAACAAACAAACCTGTACACAGAAATGGATACAATGAAATAAACATTTAACTAGGCTCATTCAATTATAATCTCAAATCATAGAAACTCTGTGTTTATGGTAGGTAATAAGCAAAATTTGACGCGGTGTAATTACAGTTGAGGAGCTCGATGGAGCAGTGGTTTGAGCGCTCTAGTTTCGATAACGAAAACAAAGCAACTTTCGCCATGGTCGGTCCCGGGATGGGTCAATCAAATTTATAATCTCGATCTCCTCCGTGCTTCGGAAGGCACGGTAAGCCGTTGGTCCCGGTTGTTACTGCCACCGCTTTAACCCACCAACCCGTATTGGGCCAGCGCGGTGGTGTAACGGCCCAATCTCCTCATGTGTTTCTCCCATGTATGAAGGCCTGATGATAAATTACAGTTTACGTTATTTAACAAACCGGTACATTTCACTCACATTCATGTTTGGCTAGGCCCTATGTGTGTAGTCCCTTTTTAAAACTTCAGAAAGTCGAAAGTTCAATAATCATGTTTTAAGTGTATTTAATAATAATAGTAATATTTTGAATTCGTTTTAGTACTCGACGATGTGCCTAGGCAAATAACGATCTGCCAGATTAAACAGCCTTCAACATACATATGTATGACAGAAATTTTAGAACTGTCTTTCGTTTAACAAATATAAGTGACAGCATCAGTTTTAAATCAGGACTAACTTTATTCCGCGTTTTATAATAAGGGGGACAAAGTTTATTGAAGACACTAGCAACTACCGCAATGTTCACTGCACTCTATATGACTCGGTAGCTTGCCAGCGTTGCGAAAAACTCGTGGGTGCCATGAATATTATATCACGGTGCTTACAACCTTTTGGTCGCGAAAAAACTACATCCTACATTATGTACGATATATCGCTATGTGCGCTTTGTAATCTCTTGAACTTAAAGTGTTTTGTGCGTTTGGACAAAAAGTTACAGCGCTATAGCGCAATTTAGATTTGACTTTTCGAAATGAAACATTACTTTTGTTTAAGCTAGCCCCTCTATTACATTTAATATCAATGAAAAAATCGAACCTCTAATCATCATCATCATCACCAGCCTATATCTGTCCCACTGCTAGGCACAGGCCTTCCTTTATGGGAGAAACACATTAGGAGCTTGGGCCATAACACCACCACGCTGGCCCAATGCGAGTTGGTGGACTGAAGCAGCTGAAGGAACACCCAGGACCAACGGCTTAACAAGCCTTCTGAAGCACGGAGGAGCTCCAGAAAACAAAATTTAATTAACCCATCCCGGGATCGACCACGGAAAATGCTTTGGTTTCGTATCGAAACCAGAGCGCTCACATCACTACCGAATCTATTAGAAATTCGGTGGCGTAATGGTTTGAAAGTTGAACAATACCAAAAACAAAGATATACTCATCAAAATTAATTATGACTCATGAGTTTAGAGAGGCACTCTGCCTCTAATCTGACGCATTGCAAAAATTTTATTAGATAACTTTGTGAATCATCTTTTTGCTTACGATAACTCTTGAAGTGATGCTATGACTCAAACTACTCCTGTGTTTCTCCGTAGAAGGGCCTGTGCCCAGCAGTGGGATGTATATAGGCTGATGATGATGAACTCTTGAAGATAATAATAATAGTGCAATCAACTCCACCTTCTTTTGTTTACCACTAAGGTGGCTATCAAGCATACGGCCCCCTGATGCTAAGCGGTTACCGTAGCCTATGGACACCTGCAACACCAGGGGTGTCACCAGGGGTAGATAGCGTAAGCTTTTGTATGAAAATTTGAGCACTGCAACTGTCGGGTGGTTATGAAACTATTTTTCAAAACTTTCGTCACGTCATCGACCGTGACGAGCATTTGGAAAATATGACATTACAACGATAGGACCGATAGGACGATAGGACGAAAGATACGATAGCCATTTGAAAAGTTTGATAGGACCATTAATTTTCTTTTATAATGGCTACCGATCTAATATTAACATATAATAATTTGTTCTCTATCGTGATCGTATGGAGCGGCGATACGTTGACGATAAGAAATGCACGTAATTGTGTGCTGAATTATACAGGGTGGTGCCGTCAAATACGAAAATAAACTAAAACATAGGCTATATTAGTTCATAGAAATGGTTTTCCACTTTCAAAAACATCTCATTCATTTGATAATTACATGAATTTTGTAGGAAATAATATAACATTGCCTGCATTATTTGAAAGAAATTTCATGAAATTATCAAATTAATAAGATGTTTTTGACAGTGGAAAACCATTTGTGTGAACTAATATAGCCCATGTTTCAATTTATTGTCGTTTTGACGGCATCATCCTGTATAGATACAAATTTGTAGCTAAAAATAAATAGACATTTATGCATTACTTTTGTGTCACACTATGAAAAAATTAATTTCAGAAAGTACGAATTAGTCACGTCACGCCGCAACACATTGGTGTGTCGCTGTTGAGCAAACAACGCGCGGGGACGCTGTGCAAACAGCCTAAAAATAGGCTATACCACCCTCACTATAAATCTATGTTCAGTAAACTGACTATAGATCATCAACGTATATCGCTACGGAGTAGAATGGAGTGAAATCTAGACTTCTACGTTTGACGTCAAATTTTGCATTTTGTTCCCACCGCTTTTATTTAAGACGCTACGAGTTGCACCCGAAAATTACTGTTTTTCTCGTGGTCCCAACGAGGAACCATTGTTTCTGGTAGGATTTCGCAGCCACTTGTCAAATTCTTGATTTGTCAAATTATACATTCGTCTAATCCTAGATTAGTCATATTCTATACAAGTCAAAAGCTTGATTTCCCATTACTCTTTTATTTACGTCCTGTAAAGATGTGTGACTCGTGAGAAGAAACAAGCACAACAGCAATATTGTTCCTCTCTTTCTTTTATGAAACGATACTCAGTTATGTTGTAATCACTTTTTCGTTTTATGATTGTTTCTAATTAAATATAATACTAACTGAAATCATAGGTACTTGTAATAGGTATTTATTTTTGGCACCCGTGCCACCATCTTTTATCGCGATCCAGTTTAGGACCTAAACTGAGTAGAATCGATAATTCGTACTACGACGCTATCTACGACTATGACAGCAATTCAGTTTAGAGTTTAATTGCTGTCATTGCTGTCATTATAGTCCATCTTTTTTCGTTACTGCCCGAGATGTAAACAAATATGGCGACTATGACATTTATGACACCGCTAGAGATGGGAAAATCCTGAGTTCAGAATGTCTGAAATAGTTACTTATTTCAAAATAACAACGACTATAATATATAAATAAGTATAAGTCACATAAGTGTAACCAGCTAGCAATAATTTTGCCATTTGAACCCATTCTTGTGATACGAATAAAAAAATTAAAGATAAAATTTCATTTGGTACAAGTAAATAAGAATAAAATAGTAGGACCGTAGCCTAACCTGAGAACACCCGTAAATAGCATTTTAATGACATGTGTGGTGTAGGCTTTTGATAGAAAGGACAGGATCAGAAAATGTATGAAGCCTGGGCTTAAAATAATTTTATCCAACTCAGTCACAACAACATCATCAGATTGAAAGAAAAAATAAAAATGAATACGGCACGGTTGATCACGAATGAGTTCAATAAATAAATAATAAACCTATATTTTACCACATTTTTATTATAAATTTTTATAAAATATTTTATATATATTAAATTAAGCCACAAATCTCTTAATTATAGTAATAATTTACATATCGATAATCTAAAATTACAATCACAATACAAGCAATTATATTCTACTAATTAGTTCATTTGATCGAATAACACACAGCACCACGGTTTATTCAATCGGTGCAAACGTGAATCAATTTTAGGAAGATGATGGTACGAAAGAAAACGATGCAGTTTAGGAACCTATACTGAACCGAGCGGAATATGAATCGCTTTTATAAAGATGGTGGTAAGGCCCCTGAAAGACAAGTATTCACAAAATCGTTATTTCACTACACACTTAAAAATATCTGTGTAGGCAATATACATATTATGCAGACGCTATGTAAACAGCCTAAAAATAGGCTATACCACCCTCACTATAAATCTATGTTTAGTAAACTGACTTTAGATCATCAACGTATATCGCTGCGGAGTATAATGGAGTGAAATCTAGACTTCTGCGTTTGACGTCAAATTTTGCATTTTGTTCGCACCGCGCACCCGAAAATTCCTGTTTTTCTCGTGGTCCCAACGAGGGAGCATTGTTTCTGGTTGTCCCATTACTATTTTATTCACGTCCTGTAGAGATGTGTGATTCGTGAGAAGAAACAAGCACAACAGCAATACTGGGGCCTTACCACCATCTTTATAAAAGCGATTCATATTCCGCTCGGTTCAGTATTGGTTCCTAAACTGCGTCGCTATCATAGTCGTAGATAGCGTCGTAGTACGAATTAACGATTCTACTCAGTTTAGGTCCTAAATTGGATCGCGATAAAAGATGGTGGTACGGGTCCTGTTCCTCCCTTTCTTAAATGAAACGATACTCAGTTATGTTGTGATCACTTTTTCGTTTTATGATTGTTTCCAATTAAATATATAATAAAATCATAGGTAATACTAACTAAAATCATAGGTACTTGTAATATTTATTGTTCAGTAAAGTCAAGTATTCATAAAATCGTTATTTCAGTACACACTTAAAAATAACTGTATAGGAAATATATTATACATATTATACAGATGCAAATATTCCACACTCGAAAAACAGTTTCTTGTAGTCCACAAGAAACAGTTCTCCCTCGTGGTCCCATTAATTGGACAAAATCCTGGGACCACGAGAAAACACCCCTAAAAATGACTGTCTCCGTCTAAGACAGAAAACTCATGACCATTCTGTATTTACTTAACTAAAATAAAATGGACACGTACATCTTTAATACAATGATTTTTTCTAACATAATGAGCATACTCATTATGTTAGTTACAGAGTTACATCCAGTCACATTATACCATTATTGTCCTCCCTTTTCTGTAACTGTTTAGATTCGGCACAATAAGTCTGCGATATTCCTTTCTTCTTTACCTTGGTCAAATGAAAAAGATTTATTGGTTAAAAACTTGGCATAAAGTTAGCAAACTTTGCAAATTCTACAGCCCACGAGAGATAGGAATACCTTTTGTCGTTGTAAACCATAACTGCGGCAGTTATTAAGAATTAACTCAAATAAAATTGGAAACAAAAAGAAGTTGGTAAGGCACGGAATTCGGGATGAGGAAAAGTTATACGCGTTACCTCGCTTCACTAACTACGAGATAACTTTTGTTCACACCAATTAGACGGGCGTTGGATAACTAAATACAGTAGTTTTTCTTATTAAATGGTAGAGTTGCAGAGTAGTAAATTATTTCCTATTTGTTCTAAGTTTCTTAGTCGTTAATTTTTCTAAGAAGTTTGTGAAGTTTGTTGTAGAAATTCTTTTTGAGGAGATGGTATAGCGGATTCTGAATTCAGTTGTTTGTGGTTCAAACTATTTATAATTAGACAAACCCGTTTCGACTCACCAACCCGCATTAGGCAAGCGTGGTGGTGTTATAATAGCCCAAACTCTCCAGCATTTGGTTGGGACGTATGTAAACTGTAGGTAATGATGCGAATATGTATTATGAAAAAGAATCAGAGGGCGATGTCCTTTCTTTGCTCAAATTTAATACGTACTACAACTAGGTATGTATATACAATTGATCTGGAAGCCGTAGCTGTTATGGTAGTAAACAAATCTAAAGCCTCGTGTGCTTGCGCGTCGGTGCGTAATACTCAAAGCGTATTACGCTTCATTCTATTCTTTTTCACATCCCTATTGTCTATTTTCACATCCCTAAGTCCATTATTTGATAAAAACCTATTTTTTGCTATCCTTATCTAACCAGGCAAAATTAAACATCACGACATTTTCTTATATATTGTTACTTTGCCTAAAAATTTGTAGTGTATTCTCCACTGTTCTGTAATAATATATAAATCGCAACTTATTAAACTCCTTTCAAAAATATGAGTACCCCTAGAACGAACATTCGAAATTTGTCTTATCCTCATCGTCTTGGCAGGTTTGTATGAAATTTTGAGCAGCGCACCTGGCGCGCGGTTCTGGATCTAATTATCGAAACTTTCGTCTCATCATCATACATGATGTTAGAAAAACAGAAATAGTTGATAATCTCTTTCTGCAGGTTGACAGGGGGACCCAAGTTTAATGCCAGGCACTAAGCATTGGCTTTTTTCATTTCTATCTTGATAATAACGATCTCTTTCGGAGCTACCCCTGTTTCGTTTCACACTTCCTATAAATTATTCCTGTAAATTATTTTAAAGTATCCTTGGCTGAATGTTGAATTTACAGATCTCGGAAAACTTCTGGGGTCTTCAGGTAATCGAATCTCGAACGCTTGGACTTCTTTGATCTTGCTGATAGTGTTACTAGTTGCCATGCTAATCTGACAGCCTGAATATTAATGCGAAAAGATATCGAAATAGAGATTGAAACTATAGGTTAGGTACTTAAAATGATATTGAGTTTAAAAGTCAATTTTATTAATACGGATTTACAAAATTCAAAGCGTTTTAAAGCAATACAAGAACCCTTAAAATGATTACAGAACTCGGTCGTTTGAAGCAGATGCGCTCCGCTTTGTATCTAACTGCTCGTTAAAAGAATTTTACATCATTCTCCACGGGGTTGTAAGGAAAAATGTATTTTTATTTGCGTATTTGCCGGGCTTTACACTCGAAAGAGGAATTTAGTTCATGCTAGTAGCATGATTTTTCACAGTCAATATATTCAGATTTTTCATACAAGTGTGACTAACAAGCCCTCTGTCCGTTTGATGCTAAGCGGCGTCAAGAAAAACCTTTACGTTGACAGCAGCGCAGGGAACCCCCTGCACCAAACATAACGCTTTCTCAATGAACTCTCGAGCAATCTAATTCACCGCAGGAACTACCACTATAGTGTTTTTTAGCTCCGATCTTCTGTTAGGTGGAGTTGCTACCTCAGTCAGGCGCTCAGACTTCGGGTACATTAGTACCCTCTCTTAAAACAATAATCATAAGATCTTAAATCATCATCATCATCATCATTTCAGCCGAAAGACGTCCACTGCTGGACAAAGTCCTCCCCCAATGATTTCCACGAAGATCAGTCCTGCGCTGCACCCAGCGGCTACCTGTGACCTTCACGAGACCATCGGTTCAACTTTTTGGAGGCCTGTCCACGCTGCGTCTTCCGGTCCGTGGTTGCCAGCTCAAATAACAAAATTAGAGTTTTCTGAAATTTCCTAGAAATGGAAAAAAAATAAAGTTCACTAATTTGCATCCCGCCCCAGGCCATGAATTATCCTAGTCTGGTTATTTTCTCTGTGTTCTTATCTTATCTCTTTTCTGTGTGTTTGGTAATAGATAATTTTGCCAACTGGACGCACAATATATCCCAGTTCGGAGAAAAATACGGAAAACTAGAAGCAACTCATTAAAATTTGGCAGTCGTGATATATTTTGTAATGTTCAGTGTTTCTGAAATAACTTCAAAATATTCTTGTCTTATAATGTGTTTAAAATCAGCATTCTTAAATCTAACACTTGTGATTGAACAAGTTCCTTGCAAAAACTAATACTGAAATTGTATTGCATAATAAATAAAGAACCCTTTGTCTCTTATCAAATGACTGAAGTTATTTATACTGAAAGTTAGGCACTTCTTTGTTTCAATCTAAAAACAGAAATTTGTAAAGAAATCTTAAAAATGATAAAATAAGAAACTGCGACTGTTAGGACACAAAAAGTTATGATAAATGAAACTAAAACATGAAGAATCCCATTCCTTACTTATAAAACAAGCGAATAACGGTAATTAACTCTATACGTAATTTGATTATCACATGGCTATAATTTTATATAGCTAACATATTGCTTTCTTGTTATTTGGTTACTAACTAGTTTAGTTTTCACATCAAAATGTATCCCCAACACTCATAAATTTATTTATGAGTGTTGATATAATATAATCTTATGATCCTATAATATGATCTTTTATTTTAAAATAGAACAAGTTACAATAATATTAGTAACAACAAAAAAAGTTCAGGGATCAACTTGACTAATAAGAATCAAGTTGTATTATTCTAAAAGGGGAAGCGGCCTCTATATCTAAGAAAATCTAATTTGGGTCGAGCACACCCACGATACGCCCACTTTTTAACGCCATAAATATATTAAGACAAGATATTTAATTAAAAACAAAAGAAAAGTGTCTAATGAAGCAGTAGAAAAATAAAGAAACATAAAGAAAGAGTTTTTATTAGCCATATTTAAGATAAGAAAGGTTCATAATTATTCTTAATTCTCATTCTTAGTCCTCTTACACGCACACTAATACCTAACCATAATAAAGCATCATTAAGAACTTGTGTTATAGATAACGTAGGAATATACTACATCAACATCTGTTCCAATCAGGATTCGAACCCAGGGTCGGGCGTCAAAGTGTGGGTAGTAAAAGTAGGTTATAGTAAAATATTTCATTTGCATGCTAAAGCAGTGACGTTAAAAATCTTGTCTCAAAATAAGCGAATATTATCAGCGAATAATGGCCTGCCTGATAATCAGTGGTTACACTAGTAATCCATGATAGAATACACCATACTGGAAAAGTAATCGCAACGGCCGCGTCAACGTGATTGAAATTGTAGACATATTAACAGATAATAGATTAACAATAATGTTAGCAGCATTGTTCGGTTCGGCAGTTAGATGTAAGATAGCCAGTTCTTCTGTGGTTGAGGAATCCGGGTGTGACTCGCTTCCATCGTCGGCCTTACCTTCACTTACTATCAGGTGAGATGAAGGCCAAGAGTTACCCCGTTAAAATAAAAATTGAAAAAATATCACGAACTGTGGTGAGTTTCGGCACCGCGCCTTAATTCTTTGCATAAAAATTCGCAGTTTCTGCTCCTTATCTAGTTGTAGCGATTATCTACTGCCACGGAAAGTTATTTCATAGTAAAAGGCAGTAAGTTATCTTCATACAAACGTACCTTGTATGCTGCACTTACGCATCTCCAGCTCACACCACATACTCGTACCTCAAACAAAATTTAGTCGAGACTGCATGACGCTGCGGCATCGCAAACTCACGTGTCTTCGCTACCGTTGTAATTTATTTTCAAATTTGTTATTTATTTATTTGGTTTTAACGCTCTGGTTTTGATTACGAAAACAAAGCAACTTTTGCCATGGTCGATACTGGGATGGATCAATCAAAATTTGTTATCTCGAGCTTCTCCGTGCTTCGGAAGGCACGTTAAGCCGTTGGTCCCGGCTGTTACTGCAACTACTTTAACCCACAAACCCGCATTGGGCCAGCGTGGTGGTGCAATGGCCCAACCTCCTCATGAGTTTCTCCTATGTAGGAAGGCCTGTGCCTAGCAGTAAGACGTATATAGCCTGGGGATGATGAACAAGGCGTTTCGTACTAGCTTTTAGCTAGCGAACTTTTCAATAAATACGTAACTCAATCCTGTCAAAATGGGTATGGTTTTTCAGATCATATCCATTTTGACAGGATCTTCTCAATCACGAAATAACATGAAATGTATGAAAAAAATGTATACGCACAGAAAATTTGTCAATAGTAAAAAATTGTATAATGGATTTGACTCTGAGTTGTGTCAATTCTAAAAAATATATGGGTATAATTTGCTCTACCTACCGTGCAAAGGAAAAATTTTACGCGCATAGACTAGCCCTAATTTGCGACAGTTAAATAAACTAAAACCGACAACCCTGCACGAGTAGGCTATTATCGCCCGCACTGGATCTGTACGAGTCGACGTACATTTCCTTTAATTATTAATAAAGTTAAATCCAATTTGATAATGCTCAATAATATCATTCAAAGCACTCATCTCGACATTCCTTAGGAGGCCAATTAGCAGCAGATACATTAATTCACAGTCTAGAACTGAACATCACACCACACAAAGTAGTTAATCGTTTCTTATTCGTTCTTCCAAAACTTGAAATTCTATGCCAGCAAATGTGTGCTTTCCTATAGCATGGGTTCTTTCAAGAAGCGCGAGAAGGCACCGTAAGAGTCGGCAAGATGGAGGTGGCTTTGTGTTTGTGCTGCTCTAGCTGTTTTCCCATAATAGACTCTTGCTAACGCTTACCAAGTCATTTTTGTAAAAAGATTAGTTCAGATCGTATTTGGTAGCATCTAAGTTCAATATTGACATCTGATTATAGGTAGCTGGTCAATGACTTCGGTACAAATGTCTTTCATTTCGAATACGCACTTCATAAATAATAATGGCGGTACATATGTTTATGGTCTACGTTGCAATGGGAACAAAACATTGCGAGTGGAATACAACAGACATGAGTCACGTTATCAATACAAATTATGGCGTTCTACTCGTCGGTTATTTTATTGTATAATTTTGAGCCCTCACGAAAAAAGAGCGGTATTATAAGTTTGACATGTCTGTCTGTGGCATCGTAGGTCAGTCATCATCGTCAGGATGGTTCTTAGCTATATTTTATAAAGATCAATTCAGACGTTTGATGAGTATCAGCTCATTTTGTACTTCAAAAAAGGGTTTTACTTACTTTCACAGAGCCGATTGATTGGAAATTTGGTTGACTGTTACTTCGGTGGTATTTTCTAGACCTGTTGACCTTGAGCTGATCCTGTATCACCAAATAGTCTGCGAGATGCTCATTTCTTCAGAAACTTATGTTAAGTATTTTATCTGAATTTTCATAAGATTCTTTTTCATTTCAGAACTGAAAGAGGCTTTACAAACAGCTAAAAGCCAAGAGATTAGAATACCATTTGGCGTCGGCGTTGCAGGCCTGGCAGCGCAAACTAAACATCCCATAAATATCAAAAACGCTTACTCCGACCCGAGGTAAGGAGAACCCCGTATGTATTTAAAGTCACAACACACACATAGACACCAGGCACACAGACACAGAAGACACTTTCAAAGCAAAATCGTACGTTTTACTAGAGAATACAGTTACTAAACATTATTTTCATGGCATGAAATAATAAGTAGCTTATTACACGTAAAAATAATACGTAAAGTCATGCAGCTAACAGTGAAAACAGGATTGATTTTGGCCAAAAAATACCCGAGATATTTATAAAGACATTGATGTTTATCTGCCTTTTTTAAAACAAAATTTTATATGAAAACTGTGACGTCAGTCTATGCAACTTTAAGTGGTAGTAAGTAGGGTATTTATCAATATATTTCTAAAATTCTTTGAGTTTTGTAACTATATTACTGTGGAGTATTAATTTTAAAACCATATTAAAACACGCTAATTCCCCATTGTTTGTTCTGTAGGCAACAATAATCCATCATGGTTTCGCGATATATGTCAGTTGGTCCCTATCTGACGCCACAAAAGAAGTAAAATAAAATCTTTAAAAAAGTAACATAAGCTAACAATGTTCAGAATAATACACGCGTTCCGAGCTTCATAATGTACGATAAGCCTCGTTGGTCTCTTTATTGTTAACACAACTCACAAACCCACATTGGGCCAGTATTATTGGTGTCGTAAACCAAATTTCCTACCTACCTATGTATCTCCTGGGAAGGGTGGGCGGGCCTCAATAGCATAATGGCGTTTCCACAAATTTTATACAAATATAGATATTGTCATATGTTGGTTATATTGTCAATAAACAATACAAAGTCGAAAATGCCACCGAAATTGTCACCTTACTGGTAAAAAAAAGTGGTAAGCTAACCATTTTTGGGTTTTATATTTCTTTAGCACCAATAATTTTTTTTTAAAAAAATTGGTCCAAAATTTACAAAATTCCTATCGATAAATATTATACAGACGACATGACATCAGGAGTAAAGATAGTCTCAAGGCTAAACTATCAACTGTACATAAAATAAACAGAAGCACATAATATAACAACTTTTTCCTTTCTTGAAGTCGGTTTTTACTATCCTTTTCCAAGAAAACATTCAATGTTCGATGATATTCTTCTCTTCCAGATTCAACAGTGAGATAGACGCCCGGACCGGCTACAAGACAGAGCTAATATTGTGCATGCCAATATGCAACTACGAGGGCGAAGTCGTTGGAGTCGCGCAGATTATAAACAAAACAGATGGTATGTGTATCTTTTATTTAATTTTTATACAAAGCTCAGCAAACGCCTTAACACCTGATGTGAAGCAGTAAGAAGAGTCCATATGCGGAGACAGCTAGTGCAGCTTGAAACACTATTCTGTCCGCCTCCACCTTGCCGGCCTATAAGGTGCTTTTTAAGGCCTCTTTTGAAGGAACCCATGTTGTAGAAAGAAGGGAACACAGGTGCTGGCAAAAAATTCCTAGATTTGGAAGTATCGCGTAATACAGTAGTTTTTAGTAGTTAATTGTGGATTCCATTTCTGAGACACCTTTATACTTAGCTACTACAAGCTTTCATAGTTTGCTACAAATCATAATAATTATTATCTAGCTATTATTTTTTACTAATAATTAAACCGTTAGAGTTCGAGCTTGACGAAATTTGGTCTTTTTGCCACCTCTACAGGGTAAGCAATGCGTGAGTACTTAGTGCCCAAGGTGCTTTAAGTGACTATCGACTATCTACGTTCTAGATACTTCTTGTAGACGTTAGTACGCATGCCAATCTGGGAAAGCTTTTTGCATGCAAAGTTTATTAAAATAAAAATATAATCAATAAAATATACGTTGAAGACTTGCTAATTGCGACTTTGAGAGACTAACTACTTAACACGTGGTTCGAGCTCTGTTATAGAGTCATTGAATATTGGATTGTCTATTACCTATATGTATTTTTCTAATACTTACTCATATTTTATTTAATATGTTTATTTATGTATCGGGTTCTGTTTTGAAATGTCTATATTACAGACTTTTACTTAATTAAGCTTACTTTGTAATATATTTTTGCTGTGAATGTAGGAATATATTATTCTATTATTAACAATAATTATAGTTAATAAGTTCTGATCTAGCATACGTTCCAATTTTAGGATAAATGAAATATTATTGTAAACAGGCTAGGAACCTTCATTTCGGAACTTAATTAATTTTTTCCCTCCTCAGGCTGCAAGGAATTTTCCACCCGAGATGTCGAAGTATTCCGGCGTTACCTCACCTTCTGCGGCATAGGAATACAAAACGCTCAACTGTTCGAGTCTTCGATCCTCGAGTACAAGAGAAACCAAATCCTCCTAGCATTAGCGAGAAGTATATTTGAGGAGCAGAGTAACTTGGAATGTTTGGTGACGAAGATCATGACAGAGGCGCGAGAATTGCTGAAATGTGATCGGTGCGCCGTATTCATCATGGACACTGATCATTGTGAATCGGTAAGGATATTTTTTCCGACTATCTTTATCATGCACTAATAATTATTATACTTTACCTCTGGGGAGTCATTCTTGCATGGTGATGATTTTCAACCGTTTTTAAAGTTATCATTTTGTAAATAGGCACGTAATAGCTATTCATATTTTCCTATGATGAACCAAAGTGTCTGGTTAGTTTTTTAATACTGCCAAAAATCTCCTTCTAGAGTCACTTAGAAAGGATAGTTCAACGGCCTGGAGGTACTCGATCAACGACGCCTGCGCTACCACCACCAGTCCCAACGCGTTTCCACACACTATTCGAGTTAGGGGCACATCAGTCCAGAACCACACTGACACCAAGGCACGACTACCGATCAACTTTAGCTTCTATTGCTTTGAAGGTACGTGAATATGTCATAACACTTTTTACTTATGACATTAGTGAAGATTGATTAGTGCTTCTGAAATAATATAACATGGCTGCATTATTTCATAGAAATGTCATGAAATTATCAAATGAATAAGATGTCTTTGAAAGTAGCAAACTATTTCTATGAACTAATATAACCCAGGTTTTAATTTAATGTCGAATTGACGGCACTAACCTGTATACAATTGTTAATTCCATAGCATTTCAATATACTCATTATCTACCTAATCTTCGTTTGGTGTTTCTTCAGATTTGATCGAATCACCTATAGTGAAACCTGCTTATTCAAACAGCTGTAGGTTATGATTCTAATAACGTTATCAGAGGTGTGTTACAATGATAAATTTAAAACCTCTAGATGTACATCTGTAGAAGTTTTCTAAGACTAGATTTTGGAGAAGTAGAAGAGTAAAGAAGAATCAAGAAAAAGCAAATAACTTAAAAAATTCTAAAATTGATTTCCACCCTAAGAGTCGATATGAGGAAAAGAATTTTAAATCTGAAAAATAGTTTCAGAGATTACCAGGAAGAAACATCTCTATGTACAGACGATAGCACATCAAGTGTAACAGTTGCACTACGAAAGCCACCTCTATATCGAACGGAATAAGGGTGTTCTCAAGGTCAAACTGTTACGGTTGATGTACTGTCGACTGTACATTGCCATTGCCAATCATTTGCTATTGAGGCTGGCTTTACTTCCGAACTTACAAAATTTTCATTGTCGTGCGTAATATTAGTGTAGAATGTTTGCTTTGTTTTATTTGTAACTGTTACAATTAACAATTACAAATAAAAATATACAACGAACATAAATTGAATCCTAGTACCTACTAATTTAAATAAGAACTAAAAGCTAAATAATTCAAAATCAGATGTAATTATATTTTTCTTTAGGTTGCTCAATCAAACAAATCTCTCAACATCCTAGACCTAGACGATTGGAGGAAGGAGAACGGTATGACCGCATTAGCTGATGGTATTGATGACGCATCCGGAGTAAGGACAATGCTTTGTATGCCTATTGTAAATGCAAATAAAGACGTAATTGGTGTGGCACAATTGATCAATAAGGTTCGTCTAGACTTAAAGTTATTAGATTTTAATTTTGACAACAGCAAAATGTGTGCGAATAATTAATTATGAAATGAGATCAGCCAAAGGCACATATTAAATTGAACGTGAAACCAACGTTCATTCGCTGAATATCGTACAGATTTTAATTGTTCAATAGATTAAAAGAAACAAAAAAATACAATAACGAGAGCAGAATATAGTTACTTAGTTTTGTCTTAAAAACTTAGTATCAAAAGAAACGTTTTGTCGATGTTCTGTTTTTTATTTGGAATCTCATAATTCTTTTTATGTGAAAAACAAAAATGTGGTAATTCTGAAACAATTTCACGTTATGTCTTTTTTTGGTTGCAGGAAAACGGTTCGCAGTTCTCAGACGGGGATATTTCAATATTTGAAGCCTTTGCTATATTCTGTGGATTGGGAATCCACAACACGCAGATGTATGAAAATGCCTGCAAGTTGATGGCCAAGCAAAAAGTGAGAACAAAATCATACCAATATTAAAAGTATGGGATTTTTGAAAGATTACGTCTTCTGTTTTGCTGTCATTGAAGTCGAATATCAAGGTCATCGTTAAACTTAGAATCCAACTCGATTTTATAAGAAGACGCTGAATTATAAAACCAACGCACGATAAATTTAACAAAAAATATCGAAACTAGACAAAAACATGCCCTATATTAAAAAGCAATGCCTAACCTAATCGATACGTTGGCCTTCAAACGTAAAAAACACTGACTAGAAGAAACTGACAGCGTTAGGTATCCCAAATCCTCGATAATTCATTCAGAGCCGTCACCCGGATAGTGAAAGGCACGACCTGCTCTAGATAACTTTCAAATATTAATTTTAAAGCATTTAACAGAGTATAATTTAATGTAATTAAGAAATATTATGATTATCTAGGTATGGTTTTATTTAAATTTGTTGTTATTCAATCACAGGTAGCGTTAGAATGTCTGTCGTATCACGCAACAGCGTCAACAGAGGATACCTACAAGCTATGTCAGGATATTATTCCGTCACCAGAGACATACAATCTGTACAGCTTCCAGTTCCATGGTAAGATAATTTTTGTTTTCATGATTAATAAGTACAATATGTATAATTAGCACCTCTCAATTCCTTTCTTTAGTCCGTTCGCATCAGAAGTTAATAGCCATCGACGTCTTTATTCCGGAACAAGTATTAAGCATTATGATTGGCAGAAGTCCAATGAACTGGAAATAAATCGCGACCGAAAAATATTGTTTTTTCTGAATAATATTTTGTTGTTGGTATATATTTCTTAATCAGTTACTTTTATGTCTTTATAGCTATATACAGAGCTACATAGACGCTTTGTTTCGAAAGGAAAAAATATATGGGTTTAATATATCAATATACTAGGTGGTAGGCCGGTATGTAGAGTCATTCTTATTTGAGCAGTGAAACAGTTCGCTGTGTTTCGGATTGAAGGGAAGGGTAGCCAGTGTAGTTACTGGGCATGGAAGGCATTTGATCTTAGGCCTCAGGATGACAACGCACCTGCAATAATAAGTGATTTTTTCCTTGTTATTGCAGGTGCCTATAAAACCACTTACTACCAGGTGGACCGTCAACTTGTTTGTCATCTACTTATATATATATATATATATATATATATATATATATATATATATATATATATATATATATATATATATATATGTGTGGAGGAGCTCGGTGGTGTATTGGTTTGAGCGCTCTGGTTTCGATACGAAAAACAAAGCAACTTTCGCCAAGGTCGATCCTGGGATGGGTCAATCAAAGTTTGTTATCTCGAGCTCCTCCGTGCTTCGGAAGGCACGTTAAGCCGTTGGTCCCTGTTGTTAATGCAACCGCTTTAACCCACCAACCCGCATTGGGCCAGCGTGGTGGTGTTATGGCCCAAACTCCTCATGTGTTTCTCCCTTATATATATATATACGTCCCACTGCTGGGCACAGGCCTTCCTACATGGTTCCTTCCTCCCTTCCTATATATATGTATATATATATACACATATATATAGTAATTACTTTTAAACAATTTATGATCGTCAAACGTTGCGGAACAAAATAAATTATTGCATGTCTTTTCAGACTTCGACTTATCAGATGAAGACACATGCAGGGCTACATTACGAATGTTCCTACAGTGCAATTTAGTTGAAAAATTCCACATTCCTTACGATGTAAGTAATTAAATAGCTAGAAACCTGTCTATTTCCCAGCAAAATCGACAAGAATTATTTAAATAAAATCAATTACATCAGAGAAGTAATGAATGAAATGAAATGCTTATTTCAGTCCAAATCGTATCGTTCAAATCAGAAGACTCACTTTATTTATGGTTCCTTTTCATTGCATAATATTCGTGTTATGATATTGATGTATTATTCCACTTTCACTTTCAATCTTGTAGTTTATTTCATCTTTGTAGTTTATATGAGAAGGTTATTATTACTTATTAAAAATGGAAAAATGAGTGTTTGTTGCTGACTCTTCACTGCAAAATCTATTCCACTTGATACCAATCTACAACAAAGTGAGATTGTTGCATTCAAATCCTCACTATAAATAAGACTATATCAATTTCCCCAGGTCCTCTGCAAATGGATACTAAGTGTCAAGAAAAACTATCGTCCAGTGAAATACCATAATTGGAGACATGCCCTGAACGTAGCGCAGACCATGTTTGCTATGCTCAAAACAGGCAAGATGGAAAGATTTATGTCCGACTTGGAGATTCTTGGGTTACTCGTCGCTTGTCTATGCCACGACCTTGATCATAGAGGAACGAATAACGCCTTCCAGACTAAAACTGAGAGTCCTTTAGCAATACTGTACTCGACTTCGACCATGGAGCATCATCATTTCGATCAGTGCGTCATGATTCTGAACAGCGAGAGCAATAATATTTTCCAGGTAATTAATTTGCTTGTATTTGCATATCTCACTTGCTTATTAGATCGTTATAGGAACTGTTTTGAACTGCTACTGTTATCTAATATCACGAACTGGCTCTGTTGAAATATAAATTGAAAATATAATGTCATTTCAGGCACTATCACCAGATGACTACAGAGACGTGATGCGAGTAGTGGAAACGGCTATATTGTCGACTGATCTAGCAATGTACTTCAAGAAGAAATCTAAATTCTTAGAGCTTGTAGACAATGGGGAGTTTGACTGGCAAAGCCAGGAGAAGAAAGAGTGTAAGCATAATTATTAAAACTTACCTTACTCCAATGTAAATTAAAAGCAAAAAATCTAAATTATAAATATTTTCCAGTGCTATGTGGAATGATGATGACTGCATGTGATGTATCAGCAATTGCCAAGCCATGGGAAGTTCAGCACAAAGTGGCAAAGTTGGTTGCGGATGAGTTCTTCGACCAGGGTGACTTGGAGAAGCTTCAGCTCAACCAACAGCCGATTGCTATGATGGACAGGTACGGAAGTGAAGGAATCTATTTCCATATCTTAACCATCAAATGGAAACAAAAATAACGCCATCTGGAATCGTACTGACTTTTATTTGAAATTATTTTTCAGGGAGAAAAAAGACGAGCTACCTCAAATGCAAGTGGGCTTCATCGACATGATTTGCCTGCCTCTATATAAGGTACTATCAGACACGTTTCCCTGGATCCAGCCGCTGTATACAGGAACAATGGAAAACAAACAGCGCTGGCAAGATCTTGCGGAGAAAGTGGAGATGGGACTTACGTGGATAGACCATGACACCATCGATAAACCCATTGAGGAGTTTACGAGTGAGTAATCTAAGCATTCACAATAATAATTGTTAGCCCAAATCCAATTTCCAACTTATAAAATTCTTGTTCTATCTCGCTCTAGCATCAAACGAAGCAATAAAAGACGTAGAATTAACAGTTACAACGCTGAATTGCTCGAAGACAACTCCAGAGAGCAGCAGTATGGCTCTTGTGAAGCCAATCAAGACCTCCTTTCATTCCCTGCGAAGAGGGAAAAGTGGTAACTTCAGCTCGAGGCAAGCCAGGAGTAAACTTACGAGGTAAATACGATTATAGTTTATTGTTCCTATATTAATTTTCTTCTTCAAGCTGATAATGGTATCCATTTTGAGATATCGTCTTCTAAACGGGCATCTTCTCTCTAGATATATCCTAAAGAATCTATACCATGTATATTTAAAATGAAATTAGCTAGACATAGACATTTTTCCAAATTAATAATGACTGTAAAAATTATTCCCAAAAGTTTTAATCCTATCTCTATCTATCTATGCCTACTAACCTCTTCAATCTACTATGGCCTTAGCAGTTGTAAAATCAAAGTGAAACGAAAGCCTGCTGCAGATCCCTCTACGCGGCACCAAGCAGTCAACGCGACGGCGAGAAAGAGAAGGCGATAGTGAAGAAACCGAGTCTCGTGACGGACAACAACCACACAGCCATCGTCGAGACAGAGGCCACCAAGACGAGGCATAAAGGACGCCTTTGTCATATGTTGTGACGTTTAAGTTTCAACTGGTGAGTGAAATACAGTCACGAGTATAAATGTACCCACTTTTGACAGTTCATGACGCTTATCCTATTGTAATAAGGATGCTGAAATGACAAAAGTGGGTACATATCAATGGCGGTGACTATACTTGAGCAAACCAACTAATCACTTTATAAACCTACACACTTTGCACTTTGATTTTTTTGCTTCTGCTTTTATTTCACTTTTATCACATTTCTTTTTTAGATTTCTTAGTATAGATCTCACAACAGTTACTGTACATCAAGATTTGGTGTTGTATCGGTGATTTTAAATTAGAAGATTTTAAATATATAAAAGCATTTACATTTAACATTTTTCCAATCTATCTACTAAAATATACTTCATAAAATAGTGTTACCATAATTATTACCAATTGGTATTTGTTTCCTACCAATACTACTTTTAGCTTATATCTACTCTAGATTTGTTTGTTAATTGTTATTGTCCCTCTTATCTATTTGTTATCTATATTTTTTGCAGGAGTAGCCAGAACAGTACAGAGAAGGTTGAAAAACTGGACCGAGTGAAGCCGTCCAAATCGATCGATTAATCCGTGGAGCGAGCCGGAGACCGGACAGAGTCCTTAGTGTTACCTGTATATTTCTACTATTAGAAACTTTTTGTATTAGCTAAAACTAACGTGGGAATCATCTTGTTTAAACTGAGCACGATTACTTCAGCGCGATTTAGGATCACGAAACTGATTGGTTAAAAAAACGTCACGCGAGATGTAACAATGAAATGAATGAAAAAAATTATGCATTAAAAAGTAATAATGTCCAGTTAGACGAAATTTTTAGACGAAACTAAATTGTAATTGTAGCGTTTTAATCTTTACGTCGCTCCGACGCTGACATGGTTTCCTGTAAAAGTCTAGGTGAAAGTTTATTCTAATTAATGTATTATTTATATAGACTGTGATCTAGTATTACTTCACGAGATTCTATTTTAAAACTACTTATTAGGCCAAACCATAGAAGCTGTTATAGAATTTGTATTTCAGTATTCCTTAGTAGTTGCTGATTAACGATTAAATAAGTAAATGTTCATGAATAGATTAAATTCTTGTATTAAAAACTTAACTCAAATTTCAAATTACCATCACAGACTAGAAGAAAAGGTAAAAATATTCTGACGCATCGTTCTGCTGTGAGTCGTTTTTGATTGTTTGTGCATTTCTAATTATTTTAAGTCAAACACCTATGCACAATAATTCACTTTTAGTTATCAGTTACTAAACTATTGTTATTATGTTTAATTGTACCTACTCATGGATCCTCTTTGTCCGGTATTTTTTTATTTTTATTAATAAGCATGGAAAACAAATAACGTGAACAAATCGACCTCTGTAGTGGTACCCGAAAATATAAGAGACCCCATGATAACCAAGGCGTAAGGAGTTAGGCGAGTAAAACTTAATTCACAAACAACCTATAATATACGTCTCACTGCTAGGTAACAGGAGTTTGCACAATGCCAGTTGGTAGGTTAAAGCGGTGGCAGTAACAACCGGCACCAATAGCTTAACGTCACTTTCGAAGCTTAGGGGAGCTCGAGATCACAAATTTTGTTTGACCCATCACGAGATCGACCACGGCGAAAGTTACTTTGTTTTCGTAATCGAAACCTGAGCGCTCAAAGCATTACGCCACCGAGCTTTTAAAATCTAAAAGCCTAGCTTTTAAGTCTAATAGTTTTCCTCTTCAGTTGCGTAGAATTATTCTTTTTTTTCTAGTCTGTGTCAAGTTTTTAGTATCCCCGAATTCTATGAAAAAAAAATTACGAGGTCTCTACTTTTAAAATAGAATATTCGTCTCTTGGCCTGTGAAATGAAGTATAAAGGGATATAACCGTAAGTAATAAGTATTGAGAATAAGATTTTTAATAAGTTTACAAAGTACGACCGCGTTCAATTAAATTATTATTATTTATTTAAAATAATTTTGTTGTGTTAATTGACGATTGAAGTATTATGATGCTAGTCGCTTAGTTTCAAATTTTTGACACAATAATTTACTGTTTTACTTTCGCATGTTGAATGAAGACGTCCATTTTGCTTATGAAGCCGTAATGTGCAATACTATTTAAAAAGAGTTTTAATTATGTAGGAATTTATTTAATAATTATATTTGAAGTGAAACTGGTGAGAAATATGTTGTGAAATGTTGACGTGAGAGTTTAAGCTGGTATTTGCATACTATTTCAAAAGAAACTTTTAACGTTAGTGTTTTTAATACATGTAGGTACGTGTCTTTCTTAGAATTTATTGGTACGATCGTATTGTTAATTTTTTTTCATATCCGGTGAAAAGCAACTTACTTTATCATATTATTGTTGATGTTCTAATTACTATTTATTTGTTAATACAAGAACTAGAGTTTTGCGAAACAAAATTTAGGAGAAGGTAAAACGGATATCTATGGGCGTGCAAGAACGCGTAAGAGCAGTTTGCAATACCGCGTAAGAGCAGTTTGCAATACCGCGTGAGAGCTGTTTGCAATATCGCGTGAGAGTTGTTTTCAATACCACGTAAGAACTGTTTGCAATATCGCGTAAGAGCAGTTTGCAATTCCGCGTAGGAGTTGTTTTCAATACCGCGTAAGAGCAGTTTGCAATACCGCGTAAGAGCAGTTTGAAATACCTCGTAAGAGCAGTTTGCAATACCGCGTAAGAGCTATTTACAATACTGCTCTTACGCGAAGAGCAGTTAGAAAGACCGCGTGTGAGCAGTTTGCTATACCGCGTCTTTACAAAAGTCGCTAAATTGAAATATCGCGCCAGCGGGCTCTTAGCGCTGATTCGCTTATACTAGATTCTCATCAAACAACACCCAGAGAAATCCCATACAAGTTCAGTCAAAGAAATGTGTAGAAATATCCAAGAAATTAACTTTTTTCTTGTTTCTGTAAAATGAAGAAAAACCTGATACGCGGTACTTACAAACTGCTCTTCCGCGGTCTTGCCCGCCCACCGACGATATGTAAAAAAATAACAAATGTGATCGTATCAATACATTTTGTTCTATTAACTATTAAAAGTATATATCTTGAACATTTTACATTACAGTTCATTCGTTTTTAGAACCTATATTGAAGTAATACCTACTTATAAAATATGCAATTTTTGCTGTTGTTAAAATAGAATAACAAAGATTAATATGTGTTAGAAGGTGATCACAATTTCCGATTTATCTAACTCAGTCAAATACAGAAGTAAGTATTCAAAATGCTTTGCCAGCACCAAAGTCTCTACATTAGTTTCCTGGTTATTCTGCAAGTCCAATGGACTGTAATTAGACATGTTGTATGAGAATATAATTTTGGTGATAAAGGCTGAGGTTGCACTACAAGGCGACAGCGACGCGGCGGCGATTTCGTGAGAACAAACTCATTTAAATTCGCCTCTTAATTGGATACCTAGCCCGTTGATTAAACGCCGGTATCAAATCAAATACCTAGGCCGATCGGAAGGCCGGGTAGCCTGGGGGCTGGGGGTAATAATATAAAAATATTGAAATAAAGCCACTTTGTGTGTTGTGGTAATGTGGTTTATTATTTAAAAGATTATTATGAGATCAGACCTCTTAAACGAGATACCTTACGATAATCGCTACCTCTATCGCTGAACTACAATTAATTAAATGAATAAGGAAAATATTCCATACATTCGACCTTTGTGCTCGAAAAGCTGATCAAACTATTGCCCAAAAGGCATTTTTCAGGTTGTAGGCAAGGCATTTTACCTATGTAAAGGTATCAAATGACAATACAAAAGATACTATGCTGCTAACAGTACAATCGGTAAAATCAATACACAAAAACATGCCTAATGTACAATCGATAGCACATCAAGCGTAACAGTTTGACCTTGAGAGCGCCGTTACTGCGTTCGTAATAGAGGCGGCTTTCGTAGTGCAACCGTTACACTTGATGTGCTGTGGGCCTACTTTCAAATTTCCATATACAGTAACTGTGTTTTGGAAAAAGTGAAATAATGAAAATTTTGGTACTTATGTTTTAACCACTCCATATTATTACTTTTTAAATTTCATTTCTTTGACTATCTCTATATCACCAACAGTATTAATGACATACACAATGTAATTCTTAAGTTTTTTTATATACAACTAGTTGACAAACAAGCTGACGGCCCGCCTGATGGTAAGCGGTTATCGCCGCCTATAGACACCTGCAATAACAAGGAAAAAACACTTGATATTGCAGGTGCGTTGTCATCCTGGGGCCTAAGATGAAATGCCGTCCGTGCTCAGTAATTACACTGGCTACCTTTCCCTTCAATCCGAAACACAGCGAACTGTTTCACGGCTGAAATAAGGAAGGCGGTGGTACCTACCCAGACGAACCTACATACGGGTCCACCACCTAGTAGATCAATATTTTTCTTTATTTGACTGAGTTAATCAGCTCTATAGATTTCAGATGTTGTGAAAATAGCCTGTAAACATTAAAATAGATACTATCGTGACTGTAACTTACTATATGATCATATCGTAGCATTTATCATTACAAGTTCTTTACATCAATTCAGAGTTGTGCTATCAGTTGCTCCGTCGATTTTTATTTATTGTATGTTTATAATTAAGACTCATGGACACAAAAAAGGCGTGAACTAAATGAAACGCTTACTATTAATCTGGCTGTATTCTTCTGAGCATTTGCCTTTGTGGAATGAACGTAAAAACTTAAAAGCGGTATTTACTGGTAGTGTAAGTGAAATAAATGTAATGCTCTTTCATCACTATGTTCCGTACAATTACGGCTTTCGCGCCACACTTTACTCAGTCGCCTGCTATCGCTGCTAGAACGAAACTCATAATCATAATTATTATCTATGTCGTTATAGAAGGTCTTATAGGCAACATTAACATGACTTTTGTATGCGATGCATATAAAATAAAAAGCGAATATTCCACACTGAAACGTCTAATTGTGCACATGAGTCTAAAAAAATATGTTGAGCAATATACGACCCAAAGACACTTTTTAGCTATACCTAGGTTTAGAGTGCGATCAAAATCGAACAAATTCTAGTTTTGTTAAGTTTAGAAGGATTTTTAAAACGGTCACAGCTGTTATGTATTTGGTTTTTGGGAGATTCTATTTTTATTAAAATATCAATTCATTAGTGAATGTTTGATCAACACGTTTGCTATGACGGTTTTGGCTATTTCTAAGAGTTGAGAACTTTTTACTTGTTTGAAATTAAATCAAATTACCTATACCTACCTACTATCAATTTTTTTTTTAAAAAAAAGAGATGTTCCAAAAATGTATGGAGACTCGGCCAGGTCTATGTACACTATACTGAAAAATAGGTAAAAATATACAGAACAGTGTTACATTGTCCACTTTATTTTTATTTCCTTTGTTGCGTGGTACAAAACAAGATTTTTTATGAAAAACAGCCAAATATTCATCATGGCGCCTATGTCACTTTGGTGACATTTAGTTGACTTCTATGTCGCCCGCCATATTGTTATAGTGAATAACGTTAAAATCGACGAAAATTTTTAACTTTTGCACAACAAACTTAAATGAAAACGAATTATTATTATTTTTCGCAGATTCTGGAGATTTTTACTGATATTTTGAGATACTGTACATATATTTGGCCGGATATGAAGCATCTCCTTTCAAGAAGCGAGCTAGATTCGGATCGTCTCGATCAGCTCCGCGTCAGCTGTCAAAGTCATATAAAATTAGTTTCGCTGCAGGCGTTTTAATACTTTTTGACAGCTAAACGCAAATGCAATCGAGACGCCTCAATTCAATTTAAACTTACACTAGGTACTGAGATTCTGTCATAACGAATTCCAGTATAACCAAAGCGTGTGTAGGCTGGGTTAGGGAATAAGTCAACCACTGTCAAACTCACCTTAAAGGTCAAAAGTTTAACCCAACCTAACCAATTTTTTAAGACCGAACTACCTTTTATACAAGGTGTTTGGTACATGGTATAACAAGCGGGCACCTTCCCATGTTAACATACTCATAGAAATACTATGGTGTTATCAAAAATTCAAAATTGTAAAATTAATTTTGAAATTTCCCATACATTTTGTTTTACTTACCGAACTTTTCGTATGAAGAAATTTGAAATTATATATACAGTAATATATTATATTATACAGGTATTTAACCAAACTAAATTCAATTAGTCGGGATACAACTGCGATTAAAAAAATTAAAATTTTGGATGAGTTTGAGACTTTTAGGAATGAATGAAATTATTCCCTAATCTTACAGGCTATGGTTTAACTTACGAATGATTACAGTACAGAAGACCGGTTCATTATATCAAGTGCACAAATCTACTTACGGCGATTTCAAATTAAAATAAAGTAACAATTTGTTTGACTTTGACTTGAGACCGCTTCAAGTTGTACCTACAAGTCGTCTGCGTGTGCGTGAGCGGTTTGTGCACGTTGTATGGAGCCGGCTTTCTGTATCTATGTAATTGTGCTAATTCGTAGTTAAAATTTTTGGATAAAAACCGCAAACATATTTTTAGGGATCATACCTAATATCACGATTCACTTTTAGGTTTTGTATTTTCTTGGAAAAATTTGATCCATTTTATTTATTAGGTACTTCAGATAAAATTCAGCAACTCTTATAAGCTAACGGGCTGTAGACCTATCCTGCCTTGTTTTAAATAATACTAATAGAATCTTTAATGCAACATAGCTGATACCGTCAACAAATGAAATAAAAGACGTCTGTAAAAATTACTACTGAATGTTTTTCGACGAATAAATATTGTGACGATCAAAACCCGGATTTTTACTTACCCACCTTATAATCAGCCAGTTTCATAATGAAGGGTTAAAACTAATAATTAATTACGTATTAACTTTACTGAAATTAAAGTAATTTTTGTAAATTACAACCGTAATTAATTCCAGCCTTTATTGTAATTAATATTCCTTTTGAAACTCTACTCCGTGTTTGAATAAATAATTATGCATACGTAAGCTGAATTTTTGATTGTTTGAGACTATTGCTAAGAAAAGTAAGTTAAAGATTTCTTACACGGCAATTAAAATGTTACATGTTTATAGTATTTATAATACTATTCACTATACCTAATACTTAAAGGAGGCTAAATTTGCAAGTTTCTGTGCCATCTATGATTTATTAATAACTTCCTGTTGAGGAAGGACTAAGTAATTAAATCTTATCGTAAGACTCTTTTTGGCTGAATAATTAAAAACATTTAAAACAAACAATAACACACACATAACAACAACAAAATTTGTAAATAATTACAAAATTAAAAATTTTAAGTAACCCCGGCGTCATTGATCATCTATCTAATACCATCTCATTAAGGAGGAGGTCGGTGGCGTAGTGCTTTGAGTGCTCTGGTTTCGATCACGAAAACAAAGCAACTTTCGCCATGTATAATCTTGAGCTCCTCCGTGCTTAGGAAGGCACGTTAAGCCGTTGGTCCCGGTTGTTACTGCAACCGCTTTAACCCACCAACCCGCATTGGGCCAGCGTGGTGGTGCTATGGCCCAAACTCCTCATGTGTTTCTCCCATGTAGGAAGGCCTAGCTCAAGGTTAGTATGTCATGGGCATGTCACTGAAGTGATAGTACACCAAATTTGAAATCAATCGGATCTGTAAAAGTTAGTAAAATCCTATGTTCATGTAGAAAATGAGCTGATAGTTATCAAACGCCTGAACTGATCTTCATAAATTATAGTTAAGAACCATCGTAGTCACATTAGCTTTCAAACAAAAAAAACGAACCAAAATCGGTCCCTTCGTTTAGGCGCTACGATGCCACAGACAGACACACATATACACAGACAGACACGTCAAACTTATTATAACACCCCCCTTTTTTTTGGGGGTTAAAAAAGCTTTTGAGTTTCCAAATAAATGGAAGGAGAGAAAGAAAACAGACACATTTCAGACACCTCACTCAGTTGGGATTTGATACCTAGGCTTAAGAGAAAAGATTATAAAAGCTTCTCAAACTACTTACCATGAGTTCCTAAGGGTGTATGTTTCTTTGGCTAGGAATATATAGCGCATGTTTTAATTTATTGTCACATTGACAGCACCACCCTGTATATAGAACTTTTAGTATGTACCTATATGCGTCTCCTCATACGTTTCTCCCATGTAGGAAGGCTTGTGCCCAGCAGTGGGACGTATATAGGCTGATGATATGCATCTTTACAGACGTGACTACTACCAAGAATTTAGTTCCAATTTTAAACCTAAACCCCCTTATTATAAAACGCGGACTAAAGTTAGTCCTGGTCTAAAACTGATGCTGTCACTTATATTTGTGAGAAGAAAGACAGTGACGGCAACAGTTTTAGTCCAGTACTAACTTAAGTCCTCGTTTTTTAATAAGATGCTTAGTATTTTGGACAGAACATACTCTTACTAGGTAAAGTCTCACAAGCAGTGATAAAAAGAATCGTTCCCTTATATCGGTCTGTTTATAATACAATTGTAAGGTATTGCAATAATCCTTATTAATTTATTAGAAAAAACTATTGAAAGTAATTTTAGCTACGTAAGTAGTCTTAGAATAACCCTAAAGCACGTTACTTTAATTAACGTGCAATTATAAAAACGATGGGCGCGTTACGAAATAAGGCAGTCAATATATAGAATTGTCTGTGAGACGCTTATCATAAGTTAATTGAATTATAGATCTCCGACAATTAAAATATGGAATATATGAAGAAATTACTGTCCAGAAACAAAGAAGAATCTAGAATACGAGTACGTACCTATACCTATACCTACCTACATTTTGTATGTCCAACTTGCATCCTGTCAAGCGATACAACTTTTTTGAAATTATCATAAGCTCCCGGGAGTTACGCGGCTCATCATATTATGAGATAAGTAAATGTCATGTATGAGCCGTAGCATATGCGCACATAAGTGTAAAACGCTCATGTCGCTTTTAATAAAATAGTACCTACCTATGCTTTCAAATCGCAACATTATGTCCAAGAGTGAGTACTTAATATTTTTAACAGTGGCAGTATTAATTGTGACTATTCTTGTCAAGCCACAGATTCTGGTTATGTCGGGCAATTATTGTTTAAACTGGGGTCTTTACTTGACAAACAACAAAATTTTAGTGGATTTGATGTGAGTGTATTTATGAGTTTTTTATTGTACTTATAAGATTAATTGATTTGTAAAAAACACTCTACTTTTAAAAAACACATCTTTATTATTTAAGCTCGCGTTGTGTTACACAATTAATTTGTTTGGTTGACTAATTGTTTCGCACATACTCTCATTACACCTAGCTTATATTCCCTAGTAAAAATTGATATGAATAAATGATCGCAGTGCACATAAACTTAGCCCAATTATTGCCACTCGTAGATATACATTATCTCCATGCCGTCATACATTTGGAACCGTGCTGCCCATGGGCGGCTGCGGCATCTCGATAAAGTGCTCTAAGCCGCCCATGGGCGACTTCGGCATGAGGCAGTAGATTTCGACGTAAACAATTTTGCCGCTAATTTGTTGTTTGTACTACAAACTACAAGGCGAATCTATTTTACTATCTTTACTTCTTATGAGGTCTGAAAAGCTCTAATCCTTTTTAGGTACATAATGTAACCGACTACGATGAAACATATGTTTATCCCAAGAAGGTAATGAGAATGGTCGGACTACGTATCACTGGTATTACTGCAACCGATTCTCCGTCCATCAGGTTTGTTAATAACGCTACATAGGGTGCACTAAAAATCTAAATGAGGGGTGGGGGTAGATTCGACTGCCTAAATACATTACTTGAGTATCGTTTATATATCGGTCATTTTAGTTGCGATATTAGTAGAAAAAAAAGTCTGTTTTTTACAAATTTCTCATTCATTACCGACTTTGTGACTTTATTGACATATGGTGAATGCCATATCGCTTTCAAAATGACAATGTGACGTCATAAACGATACAAATGTCCATACCAATGCATTTAGGCGGTCATCCCGCGAGTTACTACATTGGCAATATTTAAAAAGTAATTACGACATTTGAAAATGGAACTGTTCATCTATTTTTCACTTGTTATTACATTTTGGTTGTTGCGTGTCTATTGTGCTACAGTCAGCATCAGAATTATCTAAGCTTTCAGATTGCTCAAAAATAACTATGATGTTCTTAATTTTTGATTTTAACATTATTATAAATGTTTGAAAAACCCCCAACCCCAACTTAACCGAATCGTCGGTATTTGTAAAAATACTCGTTTCGGATGTTGAAATAGAATATTTCGACATTGTAGGGTGGACGTTAGCTCATAAACGCAAATACAGATAGACTAGAAGAATTTCACAGGGATATCCCAAGTCCTGGGTGGCTCAGTGGTCAGAGCAGTCGCCCGGATTGCGAAAGGTCGCGGGTTCGATTCCTGCCTCAGGACGTGAAATTTTTCTAGTTTTATTATATTTTAATTACTAAGTAATTTTTCAAACATTTATAATAATGTTAAAATCAAAAATTAAGAATATTTGAAAGCACTGCCCCAACTTAACCGAATCGTCGGTATTTGTAAAAATACTCGTTTCGGATGTTGAAATAGAATATTTCGACATTGTAGGGTGGACGTTAGCTCATAAACGCAAATACAGATAGACTAGAAGAATTTCACAGGGATATCCCAAGTCCTGGGTGGCTCAGTGGTCAGAGCAGTCGCCCGGATTGCGAAAGGTCGCGGGTTCGATTCCTGCCTCAGGACGTGAAATTTTTCTAGTTTTATTATATTTTAATTAATAACTATGATGTTTTAGAAAAGCAACCGTATTTATACAGCACTAGAATTGCCTTTTACTTATTAAAGATTTAAGTGATGCTGCAAACAACATACGACTCTATCATGGTAGAGTTAGAGTTAGAGTTGCTTTGCTAAAACAGTGCAGATATTTTTGATCACTCTGGCAGCTCAGATGATTCTGATGCTGACTGTACCATGAATTCAAGTCGTAAAAAAGTTCGCAGTATAGTTTACTATTCGACCATTAGCAAAAAAAAATCATGAGTATGTGTTGCTAGTGATGACATACGGCAGTGAAACGTGGTCACTTACATTCTGTGTAAGTTTGCTGTCCCACAACAAGCTATGAAACGACCTATGTTAGGTGTTTATCTGCGAGATAAAATCAGAAATGATAATATCCGTACGAGAACCAAAGTCACTGACATAGCTCACAGGATTAGTAAGTTGAAGTGGCAGTTGGCAGGGCACATAGCACGCAGAACAGACGGCCGGTGAGGCGACACGACCACGTATCTGATAGCGTAAAGTAGGACGGCCTCCCCTGGGCTCCCACTAGATGGACAGACGACCTGATCAGGGTAGAGGGGAACCGTTGGATTGAGGCTGCGCAGAACCGTTCCATATGGAAATCGATGGGGGTGGCCTTTATTCAGCAGTGGACATCATAGACTGGTATGAAGATGATGATGATGATGAATTAGTAATACCTATACTGCACTTTAAGTTACAGCGTGTGTCTTCAGAATTGGGAAGTATTCAATGATTTTTATTACAGAAACGCCTTCCACATCTACTATTGGGTCCAGTTCGCAAATATATTGTTGAGTCTCGCATTAAATATTTGCAAGTTCAGAGAACTCTTCACAAACTTTAGCTTCGATGATATCACTAAGGTGTTTAGGATGTTGCCGTGTATAGGATACTTGGTGTTAGGTCAGTATTATTTATTTTACTATCGAAAATATTGTATCAAGAGAGGCAAATTACCATATTCAATATTAAAATATTTTATTTGGTAAAACTTATGTGCCTTTACAATAAATCATGGTCCGGGCTCATAAATAATAAATCTTTATTTGCCAGAATACAGGTGTATTTATAGTTATTACATTACAATAATTTACATTGCAAATTTTTTGTCATACATAAAGAAATGATTAAATACTACACAATTAATTTAGATATTCTATTAGTTGGTTTTATAACTAAATGCGTATCTTACTTAAATTTTATTTTATATTATATGTCAATTTTTTTAGGTAATTGTCAAGTCACTTAATTAGAACATTTATAATTATTGAATTCATTAACCCATTTAAGCAAGAAAATTGCTTGTGCTAAGAAGCTCCGCTCTTCCTTAGCTACTTTTATAACCCTTTCTCTCAAGTCTTGCAGTAGGTATAGAGGTAACGCAACGCGTGATGAATATTATCGTCTATCAATCCAATTTTCCAACCATGGATCTTTCAATGAATAAATTTCACATTAAAACTCAACGGTTTCCATTATACAAATTTTGACAGTACATAACAATAATGATAATATATAATATATTATAACAATTTTTGTAAAGGGAAATCGTCAAATTTTATTTATCAAGAGATTCATGCTCACGCTGTCTGCATTTTTAAGTTGCTAAGTAACTCGTTCTTTTTCATTTACAGCAATACTAAAGTCCTACAAGATGATATTACAGCGTTCGGTCTACGAGAATCTTATAAGTGAGCTTCGAGTGATGTGGCCGCAGGGGTCTGTTCCTCAAGAGGACCACACCATTCTCAGCAGAGGGCTTAAGGAACTTAACCTAATAGTCAAAGGTAAGGTTTCATTCACCTGCGATATTAAGTGATTTCATTTGTGACTAATTATTGCTCTTGGCCGCAGATGGCCTTTACATCGTAACCAGAATCTTAAGATGGCGAGAACCTTGGTGACTGTTGACAGTTACCAAGTTGCCATAGGAGGATTTCTAATCGATCGGAATCACCTCCTGGGGAAGTGTCCCACTGCTTAGTCTCCAGAGTCTATAGGAGCTGATTACAACTTATCATCAGCTATCCACTGGATGACAATTGCCATCTTGGTACACAGTCTTAAATATTTTAAAAAATCGCAAAACTGCGTCATATTCTTTAATGCTGACGCAGTGGGCTCTTCCGTGTTTCAATAGGCACGGTAAGCCGTTAAACCCTATTTATTGCCTTCACGGCTTCAAGGTTCAGAATCATCTACATGTAATTTCTTTCCAGGCTATTACATCTGCAACTATCTGCTAGGGATAAGTTCTATAGCGCCCCCATACGTTGACGTCATAAAACGGGCAACAGGTGAGGATATCCCCAGAGTTCTGCCCTTCAACTACTGGATGCCCTACAACGATACCGCCCCTGGATACTTCGAATTCACCTTAACGCTACAAGCTTGGCATAGTTAGTAGGAATTATTTTATTTTTAGTAGATATAAAGTATAACTCTGATAATATTGACCACGTCATTCTATTCAACCCAAAATCCAACCGACTGATTTATAAAATCTTCTGTTTCAATTTGTGAGTACTTCACAATTTATTCATTTACCTTTTTAGGATAGCTGACAGCGCTATTATTCAAACACACTAATAAAATAACAACAATAAGCAATTCACTAGCAAATTTTCTAAACTCGGTCCAGTTGGGTTGCCTAAAAATATGACCGAGAGTAATTTTCGCAAAAGAACAACTGTTGCATACAAAACTCCCATCCAGTATCGTTAACAGCTGACAACCCTCTATTCGCGAGCAGTCTTGCACACGCATTGGTATTCCGCCGTGTAGACAAGAAGATTCGCTTAGAGTAAAATGATTCACTACCCCGTTAGGAATCGAATATCAGGACACAATCAGTTTTAAATTTGAATTAGAGTTATATTCAGGATATTTACCACGTAATTTCTTTTTCCCGGGAGTCTTACGCATTTGTTACACGTTGTAGATATAAAATTGTTTTTCATAATCCAGCGATGCTCACACTATGCTTCATGTTGTGTGGAGATCTCCTGTTCTGTATATTTCTGAGTCACATAACGACACAATTTGAGCTGCTGTCCGCCAGAATTAGGAGGTTGGTGTTTGTGCCAATAGACCAACAACTGATACCGGAGTATCCACTAGGTAAGTCTTAGTAATACGAAACGTCTAGATTAGAAAAAGACATGTCGTAGGATGAGATGACCACTTACCTACCGAAGACTTAGAAGTACCGTGTGAATTTCTTAGTTTTTCTGTTTTCATGACAGCAAAACAACGGAAAGATATTAATCTATAGATTAAGTAATATGAAATTTATGATGTACATACTAACTTATATAAAACCACATTTTCAGGAGGATATTGCAAAGATTTGACGAAAGCAGAGGGAGACAGCCAATCATTTCTATATATCAATGAAGTAGAAAGAAAATGTGAAATTGAAATGGTTCAAATAATAATCAGACACAGAGCTTTAATCAGGTTCTTGAATTTACTAATGGAGAACACCCTAATACCGATGTGCACTAGCTAAATTTATTTCCATTTAATTGTTTCATTCAGATGAACTGATTGCAGAAGATGTCATGCATCATCACCAGCCTGCATAGGCCTTCCTACATAACAAAAACCTATGGGGCCCTTGGGCCATAACACCTTCACACTGGCCTAATGCGTGATGCTGGGTTATAACGGCTGCAGTAACAACCGGGACCAACGGCTTAGCGTGTCTTCCGAAACACGGAGAAGCTCTAGATAATAAATTTTGGTTGACCTGTCCCATCCTCATTGCAGGACCGATCGGTTTGGAGATCCTTGGGGGAGGCCTATGCCAGTGGGCTCCTCTCGGCTGCTAATGACCCATAATGATGACCATCCTGGGACTGACCATAGCGAAAGTTACTTTGTTTTCGTAATCGCGCTCAAGCCACTACACCACCGAGCTCCGCTCTCAAGAAGATGTCATACATTGCTTTTAAAATAAAAAAATACGTGTGAATGTCTATTTTGTTGCTTTTATATTTTTTATTTTTTACTTACTATATTTGATCCATCAAAAAGTTATTTAAAATTATTTCAGATTGGCGAAAGATGTGGAAGACTTATTCAGTTTCTCCCTGTTGTTGAATTTCTTCTATAGTTCCATTATCATTTGCTTCTGTGGCTTCTGTAGTGTGGTAAGCTGCTTCTAAAACTCATTCTTTCTGTGTTTCCATCTCTTTTCCTTCTCCACTAACTTTCTTTACCAAGTATGTTTTCTACTTTTTCAAGCGCATCGAGAAATTGAACGTATTTATGTACAAGTCCTTCTTAACAACCTCTTTATGCCAGATATGGCTTTTGTGTTGGTTTGGACAGAAGCTTCTTGACTCTGTAAGTATTTATTATAACAGTTACTGCCGATAATTATAACTGTGGTACCTATGGGCCTTGTATTTTAATCCTGAAACTTAACACAGACATATTACTTTAAACAGCAACTGCTCAATATTCAAGCAATTATCTCACTCTTTATACCCTATACGAGTAGATACTACTAAGTCAAATCGAAAGTATATTGTGGCGAAGTACACTGTACGAAATCAGTGCGAAAACTACACGGTAGCGAATTTTGGAATTCCGACATAATACATAATATTATGGTAGCCATCGAGCGAAGAGAGCGTGCTGCGGCAGCGGCCAGCGAGCACCAGAAATTCATTCTCACTAGCATTCTTCACTACCGTGTACTTTCGAACTGACGTACTTCATCCTATAAGTACTTTTAGAAAACTGACATAATTAATGGTATTTGAAATTCAGTAACGGAGTCCTTGTAACGCAGCACAGAAGGCACGTTAGGCATAATACCTAATGTTAATCCATAAGTAGATATCATTAGAGTTATACAGGATGGTGCCGTCAAAACGACAATAAATTAAAACACGGGCTATATTAGTTCATAGAAATGGTTTGCCACTTTCAAAAACATCTTATTCATTTGATAAGTTCTGGACATTTCTATGAAATAATGCAGCCAATGTTATATTATTCTATACAAATGTCATGAAATTATCAAATGAATAAGATGTTTTTGAAAGTGACAACCCATTTCTATGAACTAATATAGCCCATGTTTTATTTTATTGTCGCATTGACCGCACCAACCTGTATACCTAATTAAAGATACTTCTAATGTATTATTCTGTTTGTATTGACAGAGCAGAGGAATTTCAAAAGCCCTCTATGAAAGCGGATGGTACATGGCTTCTAAGAAAATTAAAAAACTCGTCCTAATCATGATGCACAGGTAAATCAATGAATCTATTTAATAAATGAAGGTGGTGCAAATGTGAATAATAAATTTTATTCTCAGTTGCTAGCCAGCAAGTCAGTTAGTCAGTCAGTCAGCCAGCTAATTTTCACTTAAACACCAGCTAATTCACAAATAAAATCAATACAGAGAACACCTGGCAAGCCAAAAACATTTCAGATACAATTTTTGCCCTTTATGCCTGGTTTAAAACTGATGTTGTATCTGTCTTTCTTATAAGAAATAAAAGGGACAACATCAGCTTTAAGCAAGGTCTGACTTGAGTCCACATTTTATATTAAGCCCGACCCGGCTTGATAAATTAGGCATCAGCTGTACAATGAACTATACTATCACCAGAGGAGCTCAGTGACGTAGTGGTTGGAGCGCTCTGGGTACGATTACAAAAAACAAAGCAACTTTCACCATGGACGATCCCGGGATGGGTTAGTCAAAATTTGTAATCCGTTGGTCCCGGTGGTTACTGCAACCACTTTAACCCGCCAACCCGCATTGGAGCAGCGTTTTGGTATTAAGGCCCAAGCTCCTCATGTACAATTGAGTTGAGATCGTCGCTTAGCACCTTCTATCGACTATATTACAGAGAGTGTTCTGAAGAGCTTTTTGATCACATCCTACCTTTCCGCTTCCTACTCAGGAGTACACGTTCCGGTCTTCGGAGTCAACAATTCACTGTGTCCACCTCAACATCACGCACAAAGAAATTTAGTGCCTCGTTTCTTTGTCGTACTTCCAGAACTTAGCTATTATATTCCTCTACGACTTAGCTTAACAGTAAAGAAATGGTTTACTCTGTCTGTGTCAAATAAAGAAGCAATACGGTTTATGGTTTTGTTCTATATGTTTTTAAATATACTTTATGGTTCTTCAGGTCTCAAAAAGAAGTCCGCGTGACAACGTATGGTTTTTCAACCATAAGTCTGGCCAGTTACACTTCGGTAAGTTCTAAGAATAATAAAAAAATGATATTTTCTCTTCCTGCACCTATTTGCCCTTAGTGTGTTAGGAACACCACCACACGGGATCCAAGTTAACCTCGCCTGCACGTGGTGCCGCGATTAAAAGACGACCCCCACCAACCCGCACTGGTCCAGCGTGGTGGGATATGGCCCTAAACCCCCCTAATGTATGAATCTCACTAACTCAAGGCCCCAAATGCCCAGCGGTATCGGAGACCATGCCGGCAGTGACAGACGTTGACGAGGCGCCGGGACCAGGAGTGCCAGAATCCCCAGCCCAGGTGGCTGCAACATCCCGTCATATGACTTTGGCCTTGGCAACGTACAACACACACACACTGCGCGGACCGAGGAGAAGCTGCTGGAACTAGAGAAGGAATTACGTAGGATTTGCTAGAGTATAGTGGCACTATCTGAAGTCCGACGAGAGGGCATGGACATGATGGTCCTCAAATCCGGCAACCTGCTTTATTTCCGGGAGGACGAAAATCTGTCCTTTAATGTTGTCGGGTTTATTGTTTCCAAGACTCTCGTGGACAAAGTAGTACGGATCGGGAGAGTGTCTAATTTATGTGTGTTTAGTTTACCAGTGATTACTCGGCTGCTTAAAAAAGGCCTCATAAGTAGGCTCAATGTCACCAAAAGAGCCTTGGAAAGGGCTATGCTCGGGGTTTCTCTGAGTGATCGAATCAGAAATAATGAGAATCGTAGGAGAACTAAGGTCTCCGACATGACCACATTACAAGGAGGACTGATGGCCGTTGTGGTGGAAAGGTCCTCCAGTGACAGCCGCGTACTAGAAGGTAGGCTCCGCACAAGGTGGACCAACGATCTGTCGAGTGTCGCGGATGGAGGCAGCGCATGACCGATCGGTTTGGTTGGACCCCTGGGGGAGGCCTATGCCCAGCAGTGGGCGTCTCTCGGCTGAAATTATGATGATGATGTACCCTTCAAAGGTATGTTAAGAGTGATATCACCGCACGGCTTTCCATACAAACTCTCAAGTCTAAAATATTGGAAACGAACAAACCGATTTAAATAAGACTTTCCATGCATAGCAAGTCAGGCTAGTTTAAAAAGTTTTCAAATGAGTTTTTGAAAAACAGTATAAAATTTCAGTAAGAACAAAAGATGTTTTTGAAAGTGGTAAACCATTTCTATGAACGAATATAGCCCATGTTTTAATTTTTTGTCGTATTGACGGCACCACCCCGGATAAGGATTAAAAATCCTAAAACTAAAAAAAAAGAAATGATTGGCGATTTTTGGTAAGTATGTTAATCATACTTACCAAAAATCGCCAATCATTTCTTTTTTTTTTAATTTATTGCCGTATTGATGACTCCACCCTGTATAAAATTTATCTAGCGCATAATTTATTCTCTGGTTAAATTATTTATAAGGGTTGAAAAATCAGACCCAGTCTCATGTGTATTCCTTCTTTTTTTTTCAGATAATCAAAACTGCTTGGTCCTACTTTACGCTCTTAATGAATACTTTTCAACCGAATTGAACCATCACTGCAAAATGCGCAAAATAGATGGAAGAAAAACTACTTGCAACAAAAAAATTATTGTAATCAGAAAAGTCGTAACTCTAAACACTTATGCTTTGTAGTTTTTAAGTAATTACTAAATTATAATATTCTTGGAAAAAAATATTTATTTCACGTGATATTACACATTACATCAACAAAAGTAATAAGTCACAATATGGCTGGTATTTATTTCGCACAAAGATTATGCCTCGCAATTTAAGTGAGGTAAAGGTAATGCTACCCGCCTCATTGGTGTACTTCCTGTTTCACGAGATTAGGGTGGTGATTTTTATTAATAAGTTTTTTTTTATATACAACAAGCAAAGTGACGGCCCACCAGGTGGTAAGTGGTCACCGCCGCCTATAGACACCTGCAATAGCAAGGAAAAATCACTTGATATTACAGGTGCATTGGCATCCTGAGGCCTAAGATGAAATGCCGTCCATGCCCAGTAATTACACTGTTCCCTTGCCCTCAACATCAATTAGTCCTTTCCCTTCAACCTTTCCTTTTCCATTTTTTTTTAACTCAGTGTATAAACTAAAGGAATTCTGCTTTATAAGAAAATCTTTACAAGTAATGCTCAAAATTTGACGGAGTCATGAGATTGATTAAATGACAATGAATAAGAAGGTATATTTTATGGCCCAAACTCCTCATGTGTTCCTCCCATGTAGAAAGGATATTAAGCTTTGTTGAAAGCTCGTTTTATGCATACTAGTGTTAAGGATAATTACACAAAATAATTTAACATATAAACAAGTTATCACACATACAAACTTTAGATTTATTACAATGTAGACCAGTAAAACTTTCGCTTAAACAATTAATTTCGATTAATCTTAAACTAGATCTAATACTAAGAAGAAATGATATAACCATTCTTTATACGATCCATTTCTAAGATTACATATTTTTAACACAAAATGTTGCATCACTTCATTGTAATTCACTCAATAAATGTTAGTAAACGCAACGCAGTTCTAAATATATCCTACTCTATAATAAGATTTGTAAATTAATAACCTAAAGACAAAAGATCAGTCGTTAAGTATATTATTTTAAGTATTTTTTCACAAGTTTCTTTTTCATGTCAAGCGAGCATCCTACGTAGACAACGATATCGACCGTCCATTTTTATTACAAGGCTGGATCGTTGGACGCTACTAGTAGGTACAGACGACGAAAAACTTAAGCCTTCCATATTAGGTACTGGAGCCTTCTAGGAGCCTTTGACTCTAGAGACAGCCCTGCCTTAAATTGTATTATCATTTTCAAAGCGAAGTAAGGGGGTTGAAGCTTATAATAAAATAGGTAATTAGTTAAAACATTATGTTAAGTCGGTTGAATCCATAATTCTAGTAATAAATGTTTCTTTTTCGTCTCTTTTCTATGCTAATAAAATAGCCTGAAGCCGGTTTTAACATAACATCTAATTTGAGGACTAGCTTCGTATGGTCGCCGTGCAAGCGGTAGTTGCGCAGGAGATGCGTCAGGCTGGTCTTCATAGACATGTACGCGTAAGTTTTGCCTGTAAATTAGAAGATATGTTTATTTTTTTTTAAATAGAACAAGAATATTATTTTCAACTTTCAATGAATAATATATGTATCTTCTGTAATTATCTTTGAAAGCATTAAAGAAGCTCCGAGTGAATCAAGCACGTTAATTTTAGCAGCAATTTGATCGTTAATTTAAACGTGTACATACGTTTGATGACCGAGTCAAGCATCTCCTATTTTTTTAATCAACGAGACTTTGTTATCTATTTCATTTACCTTATAATTAACGACATACTTGATCAAGGAATAATTGCCCTTTTTTATTCTTTGCCAATTCAAAAGCTATCATGATAATGTTTGATTTGTGTATGTATTTCAAATGTATACGATTATGAAAACTTGATCAAACAGAACCATATTAGGGTGCTTATCGATGAGCACCTTGACCATCTCGCAAAACTAAATAACCATGATCTCCTCCGATTCCTGAATGTCATATTCACTAATTTTAAAGATATTTTAATGAAAGAATAATGGAAAACAAGACTTATTTTTTGTCTAATAAAGTGCCATATTGATATAACAGTATTAGAGTCATTTTCTACATAAAAAAACGAATGTTACTTTTCACATGAAAATGTTCCTTTTTTAACCTTCGCGTGCTACTTTTGATTTGACTATCGGCCACTGGCAACACTGGATTTCAGTTCGACTTCTCTGTTTCTCGCTCTCTAGTTCCTACTGGGCACTACAGACTTTTTCAAGTACCAAGTCACGTTATCACAAACAATTTGCTTATACGAACACCATCATCACATACCAATACACATTCGCCTTCCCAAACTGAAGCCCACGAAAGCGTTCTGGTTGTCAGGCAGCGTGTCCGGGCTGAGCCACCTGTCTGGGTTGAACTTATCCGCGTCTGGACCCCACATCGGGTGCTTGTGTATACCGAAAAGAAACATAAAGCAAGTACGGTTGGCTGCAAGCTTGTAGTTTTCTGAAAGTTTAGAAATGAACATTCGTACGTAGTTTCTGAGATACAATGCTATGTTTTGGGATTACTTTGAAAACGTGTTCATAGAGAGTGCTCGTATGAGTTTTACCTACAGATACTGGCAATCTTGTGGTGTTGGGAAAACCGATAGACACCTTAAATTTTTACCTCATCTGTGGTCTAGCGGTTGAGATCACATTTTTTTAACCTTAACGGGGCAACTCTTGGCCTTCATCTCACCTGATGTTAAGTGAAGATATGGCCGACGATGGAAGCGAGCTACACCCGGATTCCTCAACTGGCTATTTAAATAGCCCTTTCCTCTGTGGCTGCGGAATCCGGGTATAGGTCGCTTCAATCATCGGCCTTATCATCACTTACTATCTGAGATGCAGGCCAAGAACTACCCTGTTGGGAATAATAACACAAAAACAAAAATTGTTGTCTGACTAATTTATGATTGCTAGCATTTCTCAGTAAAATGTCTACCAATTATGACTGTGTGATTTTCCAAAATAGCTGTAGGGATAACATTCAATTTCCTAATAAACTTTGTGCTGGATTTGGTCTGCAGTACCTAAGGAAAACGTATGAATAAAGATTTAAAAACATCTTACTCAATTGAACATTTCTATCCAGCCGACGCGCTACCACGGGTACTATGGTGTACATCCTCATACTCTCCTTCAGCACAGCCTCCAGGTACACTAGCTTGGAGAGGTCTTGCTTTTCCACGTCCCTGTCTGAATCTCCGAATACGTCTAGTATTCTAGAAGAAAAAAAAACAATTTTCATTATTACTAGTATCTCTTTGGTTTCTGAAGTACGTGAAAACTTCTTTTTTAAAAAAAAACTTCTAGATGACAAACAAGCTGACGGCCCACCTGATGGTAAGCGGTTACCACCGCCTATAGACACCTGCAATAACAAGGAAAAATTACTTGATATTGCAGGTGCGTTGTTATCCTGGGGCCTAAGATGAAATGCCGTCCATGCCCAGTAATTACGCATGTTTTCACTTGTAGTTATTTTTATCACGGAACTTAATACCCAATTACGAATCCTTTTTAACCGACTACAAAAACGAGGAGGTTCTCAATTCGGCCGGTATGTATTTTTTCCTTTGTATGTGTGTGTTTGTATGTTGCCATAGTCGTAGATAGCGTCGTGGTACGAAACGATTCTACTCAGTTTAGGATCTAAATTGGATCGCGATAAAAGATGGTGGTACGGGTACTGATCCGATTTACGTGATTCTTTTTTTGCGGAAATAGCGGAATAGCTGCCATTTGGTTCCATAAATATTTTTTCAAAATCAGTTGGGTTTGGGTAGTTTGGCTTTTATGTAAAAAAAACTGAAATTATGAAGTCGTCTACGTATGCGAAATTGCCAGATTTTAGCTTTTCTATGACTTTTTAGTGAAACGATACGATAGTAGGAAACAATATAAGTTGACAGTCACCCATCTAGCTTCAACCTTAGAAAGTTATCACTAAAAATTATGAAAAAAAAATTTTTACGGAAATTAAAACCGACTTAAAAAAACTGAAAAGGTTAAAATATTTAAATTTAAGTAGGTACTCATCCCCTAGAAACATACTTTTGGAGTTGGTGCTAAGTTGTTTCCAAAAACAATAGAAAGTAAAGCACCGACTCCAAAAAATATATTTCTAGGAGATGAGTAAGTACCTACTTAAATTTAATTATTTTAACCTTTTCAGTTTTTTGAAGTCGGTTTTAATTTTTGATTTAGGTTTTGAATTACTCACGCCGGCTGACAGGCAAAGGAAGCAAAATTAAATTAAGTTTGTGACCTTGGTTTATCATCATTATTCTTGTACTTACTCCTGGTAAGCCTTCTCCTGCGCCTCAGGGTGTGAGCCCAGCAGAAGCAGCGTGTACATCAGCACATTGGCAGATGTGTCGTGACCTCCTACAATCATAGTGTCCACATGCTCTCTGATCTCCCTGTCATCAAACGCATGCTTTTCTATCGCCAATTCCAATAACAGATCCATAAACGGCTTAAACTTTGTCCCTATAAATAAAGTTATTAAGGCCTTGATAAATAATGCAGTGGACGGCAAATCTGAGGAAAGTTTAATGAAATGCAATATTTAGTGTGTGTGTGTGTTTAATTATTTTATAAAATTACTGGATCTAAATGATATATTAAAATCAACTCCAATTTAGAGCTGGTTTTCAGTTCCCTTAAAGTTTCATTTATTTAGGTACATTTTTAATATTATAATAAGATGCATGTCTCGAATTGTAAATTCATTTTTGACACGCGACAACGTAAGACCATTCCAAATCAAATAATAATAATTATAACCTATTATCTATCCACAAGTAGGCATCATTAAGAGCTTGTGTTAGGCATACTAGATAACACTTAGATTGATAAAAATAGTTTTGTCTGTAGATATACTTGTATTAGAATGAGACAATTTGGATCAACTTACCTGATGTCTTTCCGGTGTCTCTTTCAGATAGAATGTTTGCATTCATTTCAGTTTTTCTTCTTTGTAGTACCTTGAAAAAAAGAATAAATATTTCGAGATTTAATATAAATATTGTCTATGATGGTGGAAAGTAACTCTGCAATATAATGCAAAATGAAAAGTAAAATGAATATAAAAATATATGAATAAGTATTACTCGCACAATATAATGAACAATATAGAAATGTACACACGACAACACATCAAGTGTAACAGTCGCACTACGAAAGCCGTCTCTATTACGAACGCAGTAAGGGCGGTCTCATTGTCAAACCGTTACGCTTGATGTGCTGTCGACTGTACATGAGTGTAGAAATTGTTCACCTACTTCAAATATCTAGACCGCTAGATGCGAAGATTACTTCCATACAATTTCTGGTAACTCCAATAATTGTGTTAAATTGCTCGCCAAGCATTTCATTACGTATTTACATGGATTAATGCACAATGAAATTGTGTGTGCTTCATTACGGGCAATTGGCAAGAAACCAGTGTTCGCTAGTTTATTTACAAATTTCAGAAGGAGGCGATTTTGTTGGTACGTTTATTAAAACATAAGTAATTGTAATAAGTTTTCTGATAACTTACACGGGTTACACTCATGTTCAGTTTTCCAATAATACAATAAGTTCACGATCTCAGAAACACATAAGTCAGAATCTCTTATTTTTGCTTGTAATAGACAAAACCTATATTTTTACATTTAGTACTTGGATGGGATTCCGCAGTAACAAAATAATGCAGAGTAATATTCCATAAGAAATAAAACTAAACCCGAAATATACTTGCGCAAATAATCTATAAAACAATAAATGAAATTTCTCCTTATTTAAATCCACCAAGACATGTATGATTTGCCCTCTGAACTGGCTGAAAGGCTTCAAAAGATTAATTACCGTATCAGACATATTGTGCAAGATCTTCAAACACCTATCCTGGGTCCTCTTGACTCCACTCCACTTGAAAGTATAAGGGTGGTGCCACCAGAACTTCTGGAAGCGGTCAACCAGTGTGTAGAACATTTCTTCGGTGGCTTGTACGTATTGATTGTTTAAGAGTGTATGGTCACCGAAGTCCACGCCTAATGCTGTTACTGGAATAAACGATACAAAATATATTTTAATTTCTTTCCAACATGACATATCCATTCCCAAGAGATGAAATAGCATTAGACACCATTAAAGAACAATTAAAGTATCTATTTCTTGTATGTCCTTTTCTTGTAGTTTCTTGGCGTTTGTTAAATTGTACCTGAAGTCTAAAGTAACACATTTTTTACATTGTTACATAAAAAGCTAATAAAATTTAAGAAAAACAAAAGATAGATTTTTTTAAGCCCCGAGTTATCGAAATTAAAAAGGCTAATTATTGCTATAGTTGTTAATTACGAAGCATCTTTTATCCTCTCGAATTAGGATATATTGTAATGATACGATCTCTCAGAATGCTCCTGAGCTATAAAATATAGACTTACGGCATATAGTTTCCAACGCGTTATGCCTGGTATAGGTCCAATGATCGAACAAGCCGTGGCCTGCCTCCTTTTCTAGATCCTTCACTAGTTTCCTTGACTGGCTGTTGAAGACTCCTATAAAACCGTCCAGCACTGTCTGACTGAACGCTGGATTCAGAAGTTTTCTGTGATTTTTCCAAATGGACACTGAAGAAAATATAATTACATTTCATATTCTTGGTTGAAGGTCAACCACCCGCCAAGACAACTAATCAAATAAGCCGATTCCTTAGTGAATATGTTTTTGTTAATAGACGTTTATTATTGTGAATAAAACTTGAGGATATCCTTAAAATTAGGCCTATTCTGCAACTTCTAAAAGTAAATTATCAGAAGATCCTTAGGTACTAAATCTAAACTGGTCTATTGTTCTTAAAAGACAGACATTTGCATCTTAAGAACGTGAACACGCTATGACGCTCATATTCTTACCGTGTCCTGTGACTAATCCTTCACCCAGCCAGGGTTTGGCGAAGTCATAGAAGTCATCTTTTTGCATGCATGTGTTTGCAACGGTAAGGAAGTCGTCTGGATCCGTTATCACTGTAAAATATCTCTAATTTTATTATATTCACTGGATAATCTATATCTTACAAAAAGCTGCAGCTTCCTACTTTGCTCAATTTCGTCAAAGCAACTATAGTTGGTTCTACTGATTAACCATTGATAAAATTTACTAGAGGTTTTATAAACCTCTTAATGATGTAATGCCTGGTTTTTTAGTAAGTAGAATTTTTCGAAATTTCAGATAGTGAATACGCGATATGAAGTGGGTCATAAATTGTAGGGCCATCTACTGTTTGAAGTTAATCTACGGTTATATTTATCTCCACCTTACTTACTTACCTTACTTAAGACTGTAGCAGACTGCAGCTTTGCGTCTCTTAGCTAGTAAAATTGCTTGTTTTACTTGTTTGGCTCAAACTGTTTGTTCAATGATTATATAATTTTGTTTCATGACTTATTTATTTATCTAAGCACCTATTAATAAACTCTAACACTGGCTTACTAACATACAACTTCTAGCCTAACCAATGACTCTGGAAGCATATTTTTTTCTACGAAAATCAGGCAGGGAATTTATAATATGAGGAATAAAACTTGTATGGAAATTCTTAATTTTTGAAAGTCGGATGGTTTTTGTTGAAAACTTACCCACGTCTGGAAAAACCATAATTTTATCGGAGCCTTTGCCGATTTTGAGTTATATAAGATAAAAAAACGTTTATTCAACGGTAGACTTTAACAAGTTTTCGTTCAAGCCAGACAGAGTTCGAGAGTTGAAGTTCGTACAGAGTTTCTTGCTAGCTCTTCTCGGCAAAGGCTTTTAAATTCAAATTTCCGAACCAGCAGAATTAAAAAAACTATTGCCGTTAGCAAGAAATTGTAAAAGCTTACATTGAATAAACGATGTTTTATTTTGATTTTATAAAACTGTAAGATAATAGGACTTTAAAATGCCTCTCCTTCCCACTCCCTGCTTGACTTTACTCGATCCTTGAATCAAATCCGAGGTTCACTTCTAGACCTCGTAAATTAAATTCCTATGGCGTTACCGTAAATCGTTCGTGGACCGATGGAAGCCGCAACGACACCTCCAATATCGTAACTCTTTTGCGCCAAATCGTTCACAGCAACCCATAGTTCTGAAACAATATTTTGATCTATAAAACAATATAATGGAATGGGCATGTCCTTGGGTGGGATGCGAACCCGCGACCTTTCATAATCCAGGTGTTCCATGGATCCAGGAATCCTAGAGGACATCCGTTGATAACACATTAACAATTTTGTATCTAGATTCTAGAATAATAATAATATTCAAAGTAAGCATCATTGAGAGCTTGTGTTATGGATACTAGATAACGGAGAAATATTCAAATACAAATCTCATCATACAAACATTAGTTCCTACCGGGATTCGATCCCGGGACCCCTGACCGAGTGGCCTGACCCTGTATGGCAAGGAGTACAACCACTCGGTCAGCTGGTCGTCTAAATATCTAATTAATTAAACTAAACATTATACAGAATGGTGCCGTCAATACGACAATAAATTAAAACATGGGCTATGTTACCTTATAGAAATGGTTTGCCATTTTCAAAAACTTCTTATTCGTTTGATAATTTCATGAAATTTGTATGAAATAATATAACTATGGCTGCATTATTTCATACAAATTTCATGAAATTATCAAATAAATGAGATGTTTTTGAAAGTGGCAAACCATTTCTATGAACTAATATAGTCTATGTTTTAATTTATTGGCGTATTGACGGCACCACCCTGTATATGATAAATAATGGAACACAAAGTTTGTGATACTGAATGCAAATAAAATTAATCGTTATCATTTGAAATCGCGTTGCGTAAGAAGGCATTGGTGCATCAGAATAAAAAGACTATTGCATATCTTGTAATATTTATGTATAGGCAACAAACGTACACAAATAATAAAACGGTGGAATAAAAATTGGAGAAATAGATACTGCTTTTTTTGTAAATTAAATCTCTTACAACAAAATCAGAATACCAGAAAAGAGCTACATAGAAATTATTTTATAAAATAATACACATAATCATCTTCAACATAAACACATCACACTCTACACTTACTTGGTACAAGCCCGTAAGTGTAGCTTAATCCAGCTTTAAACTGATAATTCTAAATACCCATATCATAACAATTACAAATAAAGAAATAAAACGATGAAAAAAATAATGTGCTCCAGGCGGGACTCAAACCCGCGTCTCCTGATTTCCGGCCACTACGCCACCGAAGCACTAGGTAAGTATAAAATGCTAATTTGTTCAGCGCTTGCTTTCCTTTTCCAACGTTTATCTCACCGCTCATAAGTTAACACCTCTAATGATCCGAAAGGATACTTTTACAAGTATTTTTAGGCTTCCAGTTTAGGTGAGAAAAGCTATTTTAATCACATTTTAATGTTTTTGGTGCGTTTGAACGCCTACTTTATTGTAACAATTACAAATAAAGAAAGAAAACGAAGAAAAAATATATGCTCCAGAATTATTTTTTCATTTTTTATGGGTATTAAACTCATATGACCCATATTACCATGAAAGTGCACAAAAAATATAAAGTCCGCCATCTTGGGAAGCCATATTGGATTTAGAATGACGTCACTTAGCTAACCATGCATTGTCATCCAAACTATACTTGTATAGCTATTGTATTTTATCTCGAGCGGTTGAAGATAACTGCTTTGACAGCACATCCAGCGATACAGTTTGAACTTGAGACCGCCCTTATTCCGTTCGTCATAGAGGCGGCTTTCGTATTGCAACTGTTACACTTGATGTGCTGTCGTCTGGACATACTGTACATACAATGCAAGTTAATAAAATAAAACTTGTAAAATCAACTTACTACAACTATCCCCAATCAGTGAATGTGCGTGTCCCAATATCGGCAGTCTCCCTGGGAACTGTGGAGGCTCATTGTCAGTGTCTGGACAACTCTTCTTCCACAGATAATACGCGTAAAGAAAACACGCGGTGCAGAACAAAATGGGCACTAGTAAAGTCATTATCACCCTCGAACCAATCGATTTTTATTCGTTTAGTTGTAGTCGTCTTTCTGGATGGTCACTTTTATTTTAAATGAAGCCTCAGAAATACTGAAGCGAAGAAAAATATATTTAATAATACCCTATTAAATATATTTCTCTTCATTTTAACACTTTTACCAACTTATTTCAGAATATAAGAAATGTTATTAAATTAAAAACCAACTATTTCACACAATATAATAACTTATTTAGATAAACAGATCATTGAAATTAATTTCGCAAATTAAAGCATTATTCAATGATAGGCGTGCACTGCGAAAAAAAAATATTTTTTCACTAATTAATCACACGAAAGCACTGTTTCTAAAAAACACAAGTTATTTTGGTCGAAATATTCAATGAAATTATTATTATTATTAATATTTAACACGTCAACATCATTCGCGAGTCAAAGACTACTGACTAATTAACAAATTAAAATTACTATTTCGATTAATTAATTTTTGAAAGATTTCTAATTATAATTAAAAATATACTTGAATCATGTTTAACGGAATGTCGAACGTAACGAAGTGTGCAGGACATTGCAAAAGTATGTTTTATATTAGCCCTAAATTAGTGGTTGCTACGAATTGTAGTCCAAGAGATAGCGTTGCAATAATTTATTGTTTAAAACAGGACACAGAATCAGTTCATGAAAAGCTCCTTATTAGCAAACAACAACAAATTTTACGACATCAACTACATGTTTTATATTCTGTTCTATTCTATTCCATAAATTTTAAATTATGTAAATTCCTATTAGATAGGTAGTAATTAGAAGCAGGTCTAAACAATTATTCTAATTTTTTCATCTATCCATCCTACAGATAAATTAACAATCTACTTATAGAAGGTAGATACTTTTTAATCGAATTTAATAAAGGGGGAAGTTGTATGTCCATGTGACCGGTTTTCTAATGTTTTTAGAGTAGGTATAAATCATAATTGGTCCCATAAAAATTTAATCAAAATCGATTAAGTAGTTAGCTTTTGAAATAAAAGTCACCGAAATGATTCAAACTAGAATGTAAACGAAATTGGTTAGATTTTTGCTATTCTATGACCTTGTAGTGGTGGTGCTTGATGATTCGTTTGATTTATGTTAATTTTGTCACTAAAACAAAAATAAAAGCAGACTTCAAAACAACATCTCACAAAAAGGTGTTTTTAGAGTTATTACTTCACTTTTTCTTGTTTATATTTTTACCTCAGAACTCTGTCATTTAAAAACTGATTTAGGAAAATTTTCTTTTCATTAAAAGTTTACACTTTCAGATTGGTCCCATAGAAATTTATTCAAAATAGATTGTTTAAACGTCAAATAACTGGAATAATTAACTCATCAATGTAAGCGAAAGCGAAGGAAAAAATTTTTGTTATCATAAGATTTTTGCTTTCCTGATGCTTTTCAGTGGTGCTTATGATAATTATATTTACGTTGGAATACTACCAGCTTGGTCCATGTTCACCCACCTGGCTTCAAAATGTTTCACTAGAAGTTGTGAAAAAAAAATTTAAACAATAATTAAAACCGACTTCTAGACACTAAAAACTTAAAAGTTATTAAATTTTAGTAGGCACTCATTTTATGTAAAAATTATTATATATAACAGAAAGTGTGACACCTACTCCAAAAAAAACTACTTTTTATGAATTGAGTGCTTAAATTTAATTATTTGTTTTTTATAAGTGTTTTGACGTCGAATTATAGTGTTTAGAAGTCGGCCTTTATTTCTGCTTAATTTTTTTACCCTTTTTTTATCGTGACGTGTATAGGTTCTTTCGGAGATATTCGTGCTCTGAATCACCTCATTTTCTATTAAATATTTACTGTTATTTTAAGAGTTCTGTGAAAATGCATTTCATTTAGTTAACAGTTAATTGGTTACTTCAATATAAGTTATTCGACATGGGTTACGCAGTACTGACTTTACTCAATTATAAATAAATAATAAAGTCTAAAATTTCCTCTACTATTTAACCAAACAAAACAAATATAAACTAGTATCATGCCCCACGCCTATTCAGGGTAAAGGCTTGCGCCACTAATTTATTCATTGGTCCTTCGGCTTTTTCAGTTTCCGTTCGAAAATGAGCCTGTTATAACATCCTTATGTTAAGTAAGATTTGAATGCGTTCGCACTTCACTTGGTTAACATGACTACTTACTAGAATACGTGATATTCGTTACGTAGGTATTCAATTCAGATGGTAAGCGGTTACTGTAGCCTATAGACGCTTGTAGTACCTTGGGCACTATATGTATAGGATGGCGACGACAATAAATTAAAACATGGGCTATGATAGTTTATAGGAATGTTTTGCAACTTTTAAACACATCTCTGTAATTTGATTATTTTATAACGTTTGTATGAAATAATGCAGGTAATGTTATAAATATTTCCTAGAAATGTCATGAAATTTTCAAATTAATAAGATGTATTTGACATTTCTCTGAACAAATATAGCCCATATTTTAATTTATTGTTGTCACCAACCTGTATAAGTCACGCGCTGTCTACTTTATATAAAATTTATAAATAACGAGTTCCCCTGCTCCTTACTCGCCGCACGAATAACAAGGCTTAGGTCAAATTAAAAGTAAAAGAAGGTATGGATGGTCCCACGTGCTAATGTGTCCTACATCACGTGCCACGACTCATGCGCATAATTCACGCATTACTCTATGTAGTCAATGAAGCGCATCTCCGCGCTATGAATGTAGTTGTTCTACTTGCTATTGCACATTATAATCGTGCCATTGTCACTTAGAAACCACGCGCTCATTTAGAAATGTTTGATGGCATTTACTTCTTCGTGCTAAAAGAAAATTAAATACTCATTGACGTACCTATATATGATTTAGTTTAACTATAATTTCTGTTTCAGTCTACATTTTAATGTTGTAAAAATTTATTGTGTTGTTTATTTTATACAAAGTTAAATATTAATATGGCATAAAATATTTTAAAGCATAAAATACGGTCACGAACTTTACATACAATATTTAAGAGATTCTGAAATTAAAGAGGCGCATTCAAGTGAATATTCTTAATCACCAACCATTTATTATTTATTTTATTCAAATTAAACCATTTGTTACAATTAGTTTATTTTATTTTAAAAACGTAAAATTTTATCAAAATCAATACAAAATAAGCAGTAGGCAAACAATATTATAAAATTTCAAGCAATTTACAATTTCTCAAAAAAAAAGATGACTCTAGCTCCACCGAAAAATCTACATCTGCAACAAAAGAAAATCTTTAACATAATAAATCAGATCGACGCCCAACGCGAATCTATCATATGGTGCAGCACATTATCTAAACACTTTTTGAGTTTTCAACATCGTAGAGCAAGCCCTAGCGTAGTGCATTGAGCGCTCTGTTTTCGATTACAAAAACAAAGCAACTTTCGCCGTGGCTATTCCCGGTCAGTGAAAAATTTGTAATTTCAAACTCCTCCGTGTTTCGTTGAGCAAGTTAGGCCGTAGCTAGGTCCCGATTGTTACTGTAATCACTTGCCATCAACAAACCATGTTGTGCCTCGTTACATATGTATAAAGGGGGCAATCACAATTACTTAACTGTTATTTAACCATAACCTGATAAAGGCATATAGAAATATTCGTATTCATATTCTAAATATTATTATGCTTCGTATGTAGAATAATGTACGTATGCACATCTTGAATATGCTAATATATTTTTCATGCCAGTAAGTTGGCAATAGCAATCAAGCATACGACCTACCTGATGGTAAGTAGTTACCGTAGCCTATGGACGCTTGCAACACCAGGCGTATCACTTACGCGTTGCCGACACTGTAAAAACCTTTTCTAAGAATCCCTTTTAGAAGAATATTCATGCTGTCTCATCCAAGAAAACCTCTGCAGGGAGCTTATTCCACAGCCTTAGCGTACGCGGGATAAAGTTTCTCTGAAACCGTACGGTACGCGACCACTTTGATTCTAACGTGGTAGGGTGAACGTCCTGCAGATGGCAAGTGGTGCGAATATAGAAAGAGGCCGTGAGCATCCAGTCAAATAAATGTTTGTCAGTTGAAAATAACAGTTTTTTTATACAACTAGATGACAAACAAGCTAACGGCCCATCGCCGCCTATAGACACCTGTAATAACAAGGAACAATAACTTGATATTGCAGTTGCGTTGTCATCCTGAGGCCTAAGATGAAATGCCGTCCATGCCCAGTAATTACACTGGCTACCTTTCCCTTCAATCCGAAACACAGCGAACTGTTGCACGGATAAAATAAGAACGGCGGTATTACCTACCCAGACGACCCTACTACATACCACCTAGTAAAAGTACAACAGTCTTTATTATTTATTTTACCAGCTAAATGTACTGCAGGCCTAAAGCCGCGGCGTGGGCGAGCACGGCCTCGGCGGCCTGCCTCGCCCCGAGGTGTGACTGCGCCGCGTCATGCCACTTCGACGCCGCAGCACGCGACGCGCCCTGCAGGGACTCCACGTACCGCACAGCAGCCGCTAAGTTGCCGTGTTCTATGTAATACCTACCAGATATGTGAAACATTTGTTGATCAAATCTGTACCACTGGGAATGAAAAATGTTAAAGATATAATAAGGTGTTTGTAATCTCCCGCAGTCCCTAATGGCTCGAGTGCCCAGAAAACTACCTAAATCCTCCAGAGACGATTCGTTCCTTGAGAACTCACCAACGTTCTTGCCTCCCAAAACCCCGGTCGCGCTGTAAATACTATCTGCGGGCAACATTTAGTCCTCCAGAATATAGTGGCGCTATTTGAAACTCCAACCGCAATAGTAATATTTATAGGCATTGGAATAAAAATTCACTACAACATCCAACGTCCTTTTCACACCTATTATCTAGCGCAACTCAAGTATCATTTCTTAATGATGTTTGATTTGAGCTAGAACTCCTTAGAGATAATAATTAGGTCGTTCAACTTACGTTTCATGATAAAAACCAACAGAGCCTCAGTGAGTCACTGTCTCGCTAAGCCTATACTTAAAGTGTCACAGCTCTCTCAGCCAGTCAAAAGAGATTATCGACTATTATATTATTATTATTATTATTACTACTATATTATTACTTTCTATCATGATTCATGATGTAATCATGCTACGGGGATTTTAACACAGGACTTCAGGTTTAGGACCCCTGTCCTAAACCTGAAGTCCTGTGACCACTTGACCTGACTGTCGTCAAATTAAGGGAGAATTACATTAGGCACACATAGACGTAAATGATATAAGCCAAAGTGGGTAGGTATGTCACAGTTCATACAGTTTATATTTACAAGCAGCTAGTTCTTTAGAACTCTATTACCACGCCATGCGATGCAACCGCAACCTAGATGGTTGCGGTTGCATCGCATGGCGTGGTTGCCGTGTTGATGCCTCGCTAGACCAGCATGGATCTCGTGCTATGCAAAGGCGCTAGACAGCTATTTAATTCCATGCAATACGGCAGTCCAGCGGTAAATCGGTTACAACGCAAACGACTCATTAATACCTACCGTTAGCGGACGGGAGTCGGGCTGTTCCAAGTTTCCAACGTCATGAAAATAAATAAAATCAACAACCGCTCGTGCGCAGTACGACATCCACGCTGTTTAAGTAAAATAAGAAAAAAAAAATTACCTGGCTCTTCGCAGTAAATCAAATGTGTCTAGATCTTTAGATGGTTCTTGTGGGAGTTTATCTATCTCAGCTTGCGGTATGCACGATAGCTGAAATCAGCGTAAACTCAAACTAAATTTAAATTTATTACAAATTATAGATAACAGGTGACGCCATTAAACATTTTTTTTGTGCCACATGCCATCCAACATAATAAATCTTATTCTATGGAGCATTTAATTGTCATCTAATGTTCTTGTCCCTTTTGTATAAACAATGGTTTAAGTTGCAGTCACAGTTTTTTTAATAACATAGTAAGTAGATTATCGAGGACCTAAGTTGAATTGTCATTGAAAAAAAAAATGTGAAGCACCAAAAGATCAGTCATCACATTTTCTATTGTGTAAGCGACAGCGCGGCAAGATAGCAAGAAATAGAAGTTTTTTTTATTCTTAACGGGATAGCATATCTCTAGTCTATAGGGGTAGCTCTTAGCCTTCATTTCTTCTAATGGTATGTGATATAAGATAGAGGCGAGCTACATCCGGATTCTTCAAAGATTCCACAGAGGAACTGGCTATCTTTACCGCCAACTGACGGAACACAACGGTTAACATTATTGTTATGGCTCCAAACTTAGGTGAGATGGTGATAGCTAGCTAGGCGGTTTTAGAAAAAGCTCTTCCACCATAGGTTAACATTTAATTTCGTCGTATTTCGTGACATTTATTGATACGACAATCACACACCGACCACGGCTAGTTTTATTATACTTTTTATTCCTTACCTTCATAAACAGTATCAGCGACTGCAACCAGGACAGAACGAAGATCGGCAACGGCCCCCCATCCGCTTCCACGAGGGCTACCGCTAGTGCCGCCTTCTCCATCTGCGATAACATACAACTTTGATGATGTAAGCTAGCAATGACTAGCGAACAGCGTGCTTGAAAATTGCAAGAAGCAGGGAACAATTTTTTAAAATTTATGATGTCAAAGCATGCATGAAAATAGCAGATAAATATACAGCGTGATGCAGTCAATGCGACAATAAATTAAAACATGGGCTATATTAGTTCATAGAAATGATTTGCCACTTTCAGAAACATCTTATTCATTTGATAATTTCTGTAACATTTGTATGAAAACATGCAGCCAATGTTATATTACTCCATACAAATGTCATGAAATTATCAGATGAATAAAAAGTAGCAAACCATTTCTATGAACTAATATAGCCCATGTTTTAATTTACTGTCGCATTGACAGCACTACCCTGTATAATAGCTAGAGCTCGTCTTTTAGTTCGCTCTGAACACGAGTCGATTCACTGCGCACTGTCAAAATATTGAACGGTGGAACAACGCGGTATGGGCGGGCTCAGGGCAGCTGCGCGAAGCAACTTCAGAGCGAACTTAATATTTGGCGCGAACTCTAACAAGCAATTACCAACGAAGAGCATGCTCAAAAATTGCAGGCTGCAGGGAATAATTTTGTTAATTAGGTATTAAGTTATAACTAGCAATCACTAACGAAGAGCGTGCTCGAAAATTGCAGGAAGCATGGGATAAATTTAAAAAATGTATGATGTAACAAGCGATAAGAAATGACTTGCATAGTCTAATGTGTTGTTTAGACTATGCAAGTCATTTCATGCTTCAATGTAATTGTATACTACAGGCAATAAGCTTTGTGTAAATGGGCCATGAAGAAAATTGTGTAGCGCATTGTTGTATTCTTCTCTCAAATTTTGAACTGAAACAGCGTCTGCACCTTTCTGAAGATTGTAGCTAAATAAATATATTATTATTAAAAGAGAAAATTGTTGAAATGTCGAATGAAGAACAATGGAGGAGCTCGGAGTCTAAGTGCTCTGGTTTCAATTACGAAAACAAGACAACTTTCGCCATGGTATGTCCCGGGATTAGTCTATAAAAATTTGTTATCTCGAGCTCCTCCGTGCTTCGGAAGGCACGTTTAGCTATTGGTCCCGGTTGTTACTGCAACCGCTTCAACCCACTAACCCGCATTGGGCCAGCGTGGTGGTGTTATGGCTCCCATAGTTTCTCCCATGTAGGAACGCCTGTGCCCAGCAGTGGGACGTATGTAGGCTGAGGATGATGATGATGATAGAAAAATAAAAGAGTGCGACATACTTATTGCGCCGATCATAGATTAAATTTCGAATTGTACAGGGGAATCACGATGAAAGGTTTAGTAATTTTGCCCAGATTATACTTAGCATTCAAGGATAAAACTCTCTTAAGAAACCAATGTTTTCTCGACGAATTTGAAAGAAAGGACACCTGAGACATTACTTTCATTATTGGTTTAGGAAATACTTACTTTGTGATATCTCTCTCGAAGGACACTCTCTGGCACGAGTCCTTTATCCCTCACTGAATCCGGTATAGATTTTAGAACTGTTTTAACTAATTTGTCGTCGTCACCTGAAATTCGAGCAATCTTTGTGAAACAGCAATCGAGCTTAAATTTCGAAATATCGCAAAAAATTGTAACAACAGTTTTTGAACAAAGAGTATTGATTCTGCAAATAAGACGCGCGATTTACATGCGCATTGTGATTGTTGTAGTAAGACTTTAATATTTTTAATTACCCAAGTACATCTGGGATAGAATACATTTATTATATAAAGTAATACCTGTTAAATGTTTTATTCGGTCTATGTATGTAACATAACTACTTTTGTAAAAGTCAAGATTATGAGTGATGCCAGCCACTCACCAGGAGATCTTTTTCTTAGATAAATGGGTAAGACAATCAACAGGCTTTGAAATTATTTCCTACCTTTACACAACAATAGTTTGAAAGATATAAAATTCCAGAAAGACCAAAAAGATTATCCATACTTATATAAATGCGAAAGTAACTCGATGTGTTCGAAGCAATTTGTTATAGAGATAAATTACGTTTACACCATTATTGTGCCAAATGGCAGCTTATTTTCTTTCCCAAGGGCAGTTATTTGGATGTAAGTACATCCAAATAACTGTCCTTTTGCGTTAGATTTTTTTAAATTACAAATCTAAAATCTAGGTATATTCTATTTTGTTAGCGTTCATGGTATCATCATTTCATATTATACCTGAAGCCCTTTCTATATCTTTAAGTTCCTTATCGACTTTGACCAGGGGATCGCCCTTCTTTGTAGCAGCAAGTAGGGAGGCGCCTGCTGCCCACAGGTCTTGAGATCTTCGTGTTTCACGTTCCGCTTTCAGTCGTGCTGGTTGACAAATACCGTAAATTTACTTAACGCCATAAGTTCACTTAAAGTGTAACCCTAAAGCAAAACTGTGTGGAGGTCCCACACAGTTTTTCTCGATTATGAGAAGCCTTCAGCCTTTAATGGAACATAAACCCAATGGCAAGATTGATCCGTACTTCAACCCGTAATTTTCATAAATTTTTCAGCTCTTGTACCCCTAGTGTGAGTTACAATCGAATCGAGACGTTTCGATGTGCTTCCGTGTCGTGAAACATATTTTTTCTGCAACCGTGTTTTGAAAAATATTACCTAATATACTTTTTAACACAGATAAATCTGTCAAGCGGCGTTATCCCTCCGGAGGGCTTTACAATAGAAAAATCATTTGTGTCTAGAATCTGATGCTTGACGGGTTAAAATGAAAATTAAAAACTACCCGTATTATATCTGTTTTTCTGACCGGCTTGAACAGATTCTGCGTCGATAAATGAGGGGATTCCCTAACCTAGCGAAGCTATATTTGGCTTATAACAACAATGAGAAATAATAAAAATAAATAAATTTTAGAAAACCAGCTCGAAGGACCAACAAATTAAATACGCTTACTACTTACGCTGTTATACTATTTAAATGTAGTGTAGTAAGTTTTTTTTTTTGTTTTAGGAATCCGTACCTTAAAAGAAAAAACAGTAACATTACAATATGAAACAAGGCCGTTCACTGACAACAGTCGCTTTCCATACAATTCGATTTGTGCAGCGGAAGGATTAATTACCTACGATACAGATTCTACCGCTGTAGTAAGTTAAAATTTAATTATTGTTTCCGCTGTATTACGAAATAAAATTGTCAATAAATTAAGAAGCCGGTTTCCCACCAGCCCATCTTGAAGTTTTGCTTCTCTTGGCTCCTTGCTTTAATTTTTACCCTTGCCTTAATGACCTTTTTTCATCACGACAGAATATTACCTAACTAATACAGAATATTAGCTACAAAGTGAATATTAAATTTTCGCGATCCACCTGGGCGAACAGAGCGGGTGGACCACGGGCAATAAACGGTTTTTTTAATTATAATTACTTACCATTTAGTTTATCTTCCACTATCTTAAGTTTCGCCGACATTTCAGACAGTAAACCAGCGAAAGCCCTCTTCTCTTCTGCCACTTTCTCTGCCACCATTTTGTTTAGTTTTATGGTCATCTGGGGAATATGTGTTATTTAGGTATCCTTTTATAAACTGTTTGTAATTATGATGAAAATTTATTTTAAATAAAACATGAAAAACCATTAAAATTTCCTTTTCATTGTTATTTGATTGGTCGAGTTAAGATATAATTTATAATTTTTTAATTTAATAATACTGTAGCGTTGTACTTAAAAGCAACCTATAAAATGAATATTAAATAAAGAAAAACTTGAAAATAAATAAAATTATATTTAAAAATTGAAATAAAAAAGGTAATTAAACCAATATTAAACTAAATAAATAAATATTGCTTATACCTACATTTAAACTTTAACATAAACAATAATAATAAAATACAGAACCTCAAGTAATATTTATTATTAAGGTAATTGAGGTTCTCGTGTCTATTGCGCTCGCGCATTCCTAAAAGGCTTGATGTCATAGATTGAACCGACGGGACGCGACGATCTCCGAGAGGGCATTCCAAAGAGTAAATGTAAGGGGCATTCGGTTGGCTTCGGAAATCTCTGCTTCAGTGCTTCATACCATTTTAAATCATTGGACGTGACGGCTGTGTCACTCGCTCCAAGAATTTATAAAATTAATTTTACGTAAATTCAGTGAAATCCCGCTGGGGTAAGTTTTCACGTATTTATTAGAAGTATTCTATTGTAAAGTGTTTCTAATAGTTTTCACAAACTCTCTAACGCTAGCACTGCCTTATTTCCTATTTTTTTGACACTATGACCTTTGAACCGTACGACGCGCCGTGGCTAACGATCACCTCTTAAGCTTCCTCTTTTCTTTGGGCTTCCAGGATTTTTACACTACGAGAATTTTCATACTACGAAGATTTTTTCATACGACGAGGATTTAAATGATTTAAATAAGAAGAACTCTCTAACTTAAACTACCCTGAAGATCGACCGAGGGTTAACAGCAGACTGAGGGACTGTGTTGTGTCTTCTACCGGACAGGACTGTACTAAAGGAGTGGGGAGGAGCTGCTGAAGCCACCTATAGTTCAGGCCAGTGTCTTTCCCTACCTACCTCTTATCTGGACGTGAGGAGGCCACAGAATTTTAGGCAGAATAAGCGATTAACGGTTCTTAGTTGTTTCATTCCGAACCCTAGCTTCTACCTGTGGCGAGCTGGTCATCCAAGAGCTGCAATAAAGAATGGCTATTGGACTAAAACATATATTTTTCCCTATTAATATGTTCAGCGGCGTTATCCCTCCGAAGTGCTATGACAATTGAATAATGAACTGTGTCTGAAATCTGATGCTGGACGGGTTAAAATAAAAAGTGGGACAACTCCTGTGAGTGGAAACTACTGGATATGCCTAACCTCTTTTCCCCATTCATCTGTATCACTTTGTGGTATATCACTACCACAATTTCTCATTTTAAAAGTAAAAACATTAAACACATTAACATATTTTCACTAATTACCTCTTTCTCCTTCTGTGCTAATTTCAACTGTAGGTATTCTTCATGCCGTTTTAGCTGCTTCCTCAAGGATTCCTTTAGTGTCTTTTCGTTTTTCGCTTTTTGATCGTCATACTGGAGAATTATTTGTTATGTGTTCATTATAAAAATCTTAAACTGTTATGTAGAGTGTCTCTTTATTATTTTCTAATAAAATAAAAGCTGCCATTATTTCTACTGTTCAGACTTTGCTATCCACATACTAGATGTTTGATTTTTATCACTTATTAACTTATTCGTCATAGCATAATTATACAAAAAATTACATACGGTCCAAACAACAAAATAATGTCTTTAACGTAATCCTGACGTTGGAACAAATAAAAATCAAACAGTATTTTAAAATTTGCTGCTGCGCAAATAGTTGTCATTTCGAGAATCGCACATATCGAGTGTTTTGGGTCCTGTGGAGATAAGAATATCTGGGAGTGGATTCTCAACCTTTTAATTTCACTGTGTGAAGAATATAGATAAAACACGTCCGCTGGCTGTTGTAGACGTACGGGGAATGAAGAAAGTAATGATTAAATGCGTAGCTTACTCAAATTATACTTGTGAAAATTAAGTACTGAACTTACTAATTTAGAAAGACTATTCGGTGTGGAGTGATAAGTTATTAATTTCCAAATCTCACCCTTTTTCTGAATTCCTTTTCTACTTCGGCTCTTCTTTTCTTAACTTCATTGTGAAGCGTGCTGCATCTCGCTTTCACTTCTTTCTCATCTTGTGGTAATGCTAAGAATTTAATTAATAATAGGTCTTTTAATATGAAAATGCCATTTTTCTAAATCATTTTAAATAAATGTCTACCTGAGATATAACAGTTTTCTGTTCTAAGTGCAGTATAGAAGCAGAATATTAAGAATGGAATCATCATTATTAACATTTTAGTTGCAGTTTATTAGTTAAATATGAGGGTCAATTAGAGCATGCAGAATATGTAGCCGATTAAAATGTTTAGGTTTGTTGTGATTATGTTAAATTATTTAAAATTTGTTTCATTTTTCACTGAATTTACTTAACAATGAAAGTCTTAAATTATCCACAATTTTTTTTTAAAAAACCAGTCAAACCAATTCTAAATAAAATACAAAAACATATAATAGTAATTTCAGTCTACACAAATTACTTACTTCATTACAAAATGGCAATTTCATGCTTAAAGATCTAATAAGTACCTATTAGCATTTAATTAAAGCAAAATCATCACTAAGATAATAATATATGCACATAAATTCATAAAGATTTGCTATTTCCAGCGTACACCAATACTCTTAATATCTTACTTGTGTTAAATACCTATTATTCTTTTATCTCTTATTACTTTTAATCCCTGAAAAGTTAACAAAAAGAAAGATGTAAAAAAATTCAAACTTACTTCCTAAGGCTCGATTAACTCGCTCCGTCATATTCGCGGAAGCTTCAGATAGTTCGGCTTGAAGACTTGTTGCCTATATAAATTCAATAACAAACAAAAATTAAATAAAATTAGTCAACAAATTAAATTGAAGTTCGTAATACATATTTTCATTCAGCAGCAATATTAGTATTTATAAATTTCGATTTGTCTCTTTCAGTATTCAAACTAATTGTTGTTGTTGATAAGTTGACAACGCGAAAATCTTTTCGATGAAACGGTTCGGATTATCCCTGATGTTTCCAATACCAAAGGTTCCTAAATTTACACTAAATGTAACAATGATGATGTTACAAGCCCTTTTAAGCCACGGCAACAGCTTAAAACAGGAAACTGATGGTTAATCATAAAAATAAAACTGACTATCCTTCCTCGCTGGTCATAATTTCAAAAGCTAGTAGTAAGCTATCATGTTAACGATTGTTCTATTCTATTTAGACCAGACATAAAAATTACAGGAAATGGATCTCGACAAATGTACTAAATTAAAGGCTTATGCTGCTAGACATACATATCTCATGGTTTGATATAGAAGTAAATCCGCATCTCCTTGCAGCACAGGTTTCTTGCTGTCGTATCGAAGACCGGAGAACAGGGTTTGATTCTCATCCGTATATTTGGTCACAAATTCTTCTACCTGGTGATATTGAGATAACATTTTTTATCTCCTTTTTTGTAACTGTTTTGTAATCAATTGCAAGTAAGAAGTTTGATGTTCTTTCTTCCATAACGAGGCTTTTATAATGCCGGAAACTAATATGGAAGAGCGGGGCCGTTAGGAATATCGAGTAACTCTCACAGAACTATTTATATGTTGATAGAAAAGGACAAAGATTCTCCTTCTTGGTGCCTGGCATTTAACATAGGTCTCTCTTTCAGACAGCAGAAAGTGATTATCAACTATCCTTTTCTATAATGATGTAATAACATGGGTTTGATGATGGTTTAACATCAACTCCTTCAAAAGAGGCGTGAAAAAGTACCTTTTTGGCCGGCAAGGTAGAGGCGGCTAGAGCAGTGTATTTCAAATTCAGTAGCTGTATTCTTAATTTCATTTTAACATTATTTTGAATATTTGAATAATATACTTACCTATATAGAAAAATATGTAAACTAGAATTTCACGTCCTGGGGCGGGGACTAGCTGCCTTCACATATGGACTCATCTTACGGCTTCACATCAGAAGGTGATAAGTCATTTGCCGTGCGTCGTAAGAAAAAATGTATAGGGCCCCATCTAAAATTACCCTGCGTTCGGAATCATACCACTCTTCCTTACCTAATCAAGCGCCTTTAAGCTACAGCAACCGCTTACCTTCAAGTGAGCCGTACCTTATGTGGTAAAGAAAACCATCATCCACCATTTGAAATTCATGTACCTATATGAAATTATATTTACAAATTTAAGAAAACTAAGTGACCACCTTAGCAACTTGCTTGTCCAGTTCAAGAGCCTTATCATTTTCCCATTGAAATTGTATCTTGACAGCCGTTATTTTGTCATGGTAATCGGCTAGAACGCCTTTTGTGGCTATGACCGCGTCTTTTGAAGCAGGCGCGCCACAATCCAAGTAACGTGCCAAATGATCTGCATTATAATGTTTATCATGTTAATTTTCTTCAGGTTTTCTATTTTTTTAGGAGTAGATTGTGTTCCTGTGGTGAGTTGGATGGTCAAAGCTTATTGAGAAAGCATTATGTTGTGAGCAGGGACTCGTTTCCTATGATTCCAACACTATCCTGATTTTAATAGCGTGTGAGAAGTGCTGAAGTTGCTACCAGCGTCTATAAACTACGTTACCTGCTTACCATCAGGCGGACAGTACGATTGTTTGCTACCCTTGTCCTATAAAAATACGAGCGACGCTCGATTAGTGGCAATTCTCGCTAGATTATGTAAATCAGATGCTCTCCTGTCTGAAGTGTCGATACCGTCGACGTACCGTAACCTGTTGTGTAATATGCCGATGCGCCTCTGTAGCATACCGTAATGCACTTGCACATATGGTATGCTACAAAGGCTAACCTACTGATTATGTTTTCTTACCCAATTGCTTAATAGCTTCTGTCACATTACAAAGGGACATCTTCACTAATTCCTCGCGCTCTATCAAGGCTGCGTTCAATTCTTTGATTGATGCCATATTGAAATCCATCATGTTATCTTCAGTTAACTGAAAGCAGGATTCTTTATGAATTTTAAGAATAAGGGTTACAATAAGCCGCCTTGTCGTCGGCAGCAACTGTCTAAGGAAAGCCGAAATAAATCGGGAAATACTGAAAAAGTCTTCTAAAAAGTAGAGTACGTAGTAATCGGCCTTCTCGGTAGATATGGGCACATTCACTGACGAGTGACGACGTTAAAAAGAAATGTGTAGTTAAAATAATATTCTGATTGTCAGAATCATTCTAGATTTTGATAGAGATAGAGAATTAGGTGGTCGCACGATGGTCGTTTACTAGTCCTTAATAATATAAATTTGCACTACAATATGTATTAGCTTCCCAGAAAATACACAGAATATAGAAGCGATTCGGTGTTTGATATCGGCACAAGCCGAGTCACAACAGTACCTAATAATATCATAGCACTTAACACAAACGTCAAAAATGATACTTGCAGGACTTGTGGTATAGATGGTAGAAGGTGTTTAAGCTTTTAATCTAACCTTATTATAGTATGCGCAAGCTTCTTTTGCGGTAGAGTAGTTGTTGATTATAGATTCCCCGAGTTCCCGTAAGCATTCATCTATTTCGCAAATGTCTTTTGTTACAACTGGGGGAGGTACCACTTCGCGCTTTTGTTGCTCTTCGTTTTCTAAGTGAATTATAAAGACATCGTATACGTATTGTACAAATACAAAAATATAACAACAAGTTAAAAGATTCAAAAGTCATACCGCTATTGACGCTACATTACAATCTTTAAGAGTCAGTTCCGATACCGAACACAGCAATCTCGCGCACGCTCGAGCGTCAACTTGGCTACATATTCAAACCAAGAATAAAAACGCGCTTCGGATGCGCGGCTTTCCCCGCGATGTAATTAAAGGATGCTCGAGCAAGCTTAATGAATACCAGGAACAGCCTGAGACACAAAGAGAAGCGCCGCGCTGTCTCATAGCGCAGGCGACTCTCACATGGGCTCGATGACGCTATTGCCTCTTGCGCGAATAGCCCTTGGCGATTTTAACTCTGTACCCCTAGTGTATATCGATATCACTCAAATCCTTAAATAAAAAGTGGTTTCCAATAATCCCCAACAGAGGCACTGTTGCCGTTTTCATGCAACTTGACAGTTATCAGGACGACGAACGTTTTCATATTTCCATCGAACCTTTTACTATAATTTTTTGGTCTGTACACCAGATCTTAAAATTTGATACGTATTTTCTTACCATCACATTTGGACACTTCTGTTTTATCGGTCACTGTATCTTTTGGTTCATCTTCAGGACCTGATAAAAAAATGTTTTGTCATCAATTCAATAAACTTTATTGTTATACATAGAAGGTTCCACAGCCACTATTTCAAGCCAAAAAAAATCTAGAATACCTTATAAGAAATTCTGCATATCAAGTAGGTAGCTACTAAAAACTACGAGCTGAGATCTCCATTCAGAAAACCAGTAATTGGTAGGTACCAGATGGACCAAAGATATACCTAACTGTAAATAAAAAACGCCCCATAAAGTGCCTTTGTACGCGCTTTGAAGGAACCTGTGTTAGAGGTAAAGAATCCCAAGTTTTTGAAGTAGGTACGACAATTTCTCAGTGCGACATGTTAAGGGGGGGAACAGTAAATTGATGACTCCGATGAACAGCACGCGTGCTCGTGAGTTAGAAAATAAGGTGAAGTTGGGATAAGGTCAAAAACTCTTCTGCATTTTCTTCTTGCAAACAACAACACAGCTGCATTTTCTGTCACCGAAACTCAGTCTCATCAAAACTAGAACATATCGCAAATATCTCAAGAGTCATTTAAATCAAATATGTTGAACTAAAAACAGTTAGAACTTCCCAATACAGACCTTGCATGGGCGCCTCACTGAGCGAGCATGGTTTCGGTTTGGAATCTCTGATGCTGAGACATTTCTTCGCATCATCGACGACCTCTTCTATCAATTCTCGGTAGGTCATATTCTCCTGAGACGCTATGGCTATCATATCATCGAACCAGGGCGCGTGGAGTGTGAGCCAGTCACGTACTTCGGGATTTTGTCTGTACAATTGAGCATTAAAATTAAAGATTTTTTTATACTAATAAATGACAAACAAGCTGACGGCCCACCTGATGGAAAGCGGTTACCGCCGCCTATAGACACCTGCAATACCAAGGGAAAACCCCATAAAATGGAAATACCCAAATGGAATTCCTATGGGGGAATTACCATATTTATTCAACAATAAAATAAAATATCTAATGAGAGCGCCCGATTGGACCCTTTTTTGTAGACACTCAACCTTACTCACTGTATGAATACATTCCTGTGGTAGGTGAGCTCTCCAGAGCTCATTATGAATGCATTATGTATGTTGGAAGCCGGGGGAATCGTCTCCGCTGCAGTTAAAATAACGCCTTGACATGTGAGTAGCGCCCAAGGTGCTACGAGCGTCTGTAGGCTACGCATCCGCTTACCACCAGGCGAGCTATGCGCTTCTTTGCTATCCGTATCGTAGAAAAAATAAAAACAAAATAATGATTTCTATTTACATGCAAAAAGACTAAAATTATATTTAAAAGCCTAGGTAGCTAACCAACAATACAATCAATGATAACATACTTGGCGTAGAAAGCGAAGCCCCCAGCAATCACAAGCACCGACAGTGCTCCCCACAGCAACTTGTCATCTTTGGGCGGCGGGGGCAACGGTAGCGGCGGAGGAGGGCATGTCTCCCGTTCTGTAGCCTTCTTGTACTTGCGGCTTGGGATAGATCTTGACACTTTCTTGGATTGGATTTCGATGGCTGGCCGGTAATGCTAATTAAAAGCTTTAGTTAAAACGGTAACAGTTTCCGAACAGTTAGAGCGCTTTCAAATTGCACGATTGCGGTCGTGCTTTTGCCGCGCGAGAGAAATGAGGATGTCGTGTTATGCATGGATGGCTGAACGACTACGATGCAAATGACGTAGTAGTCGTAGTCGTACCGCCACCAGGCGGGAGTCGGACTGTTTTTGCTACAAACACACGGGTGGCTGGACGGCTATGACGCAAATGACTCATAATAGTCGTAGTCGTACCGCTACTACGAGTCTCGTAGTAGTTGTAGTCGTACCGCTACTAAGTCCCGTAGTAGTCGTAGTCGTACAGCTACTACGAGTCGCATAGTAGTTACTACGAGTAGTTGTAGTCGTACCGCTACTAAGTCCCGTAGTAGTCGTAGTCGTACAGCTACTACGAGTCGCATAGTAGTTACTACGAGTAGTTGTAGTCGTACCGCTACTAAGTCCCGTAGTAGTCGTAGTCGTACAGCTACTACGAGTCGCATAGTAGTTACTACGAGTAGTTGTAGTCGTACCGCTACTACGAGTCTCGTAGCTGTCGTAGTCGTGCCGCTACTACGACTACTAAGAGTCATTTGCGTCGTAGCCAGCGATGTCAGGACGTACTTTACGATTTGATTTTTGATTGGTAATACAGTTATTACACAAACACAGGTAAATTTAGTAATCTATGGTAACCAAACCGGTAAAAAAATAAGTGTAATTTTTTTAAATGAAACTATTTGCCAATTGTCATTTGTTTGACAATTTAGAAGCAAATTGAAAATGGTCTGAGTCACGTCCATTGCCAAGTGATTGTTTCCTTGTTTTGTTATTGCAGATTGTGCCATTGTGCGATTGTAATCACATACCACCAGGTGGGCCGTCAACTTGTTTCTATTGTGTATACAGGGTGGTGCCGTCAATACTATAATAAATTAAACATTGGCTATATTAGTTCATAGAAATAGTTTGTCACTTTCAAACACATCCTATTCATTTGATAATTTAATGACATTTCTATTAAATAATGCAGCTCCACATACTTTCGGGTGACGAAAGCTGGATTTAATGTTATAATCCCGAAACCTAAACAAAGTCTGCTCAGTGAGTATTTACTTCCGAGGAGTTCCCATCTAAGGTGAAGACAGGACGAAGCGTGGGAAAAAAAGATGGTGGCCTCTTTCTTCGGAAGGGCAGGTCATTACGCGACAATTGTTTTAGTGGATCGAAAAACAATTACTGCAGAGTGGTACACTAACAATTGTTTGCCACTTGTCTTGGAAAAAGTTCGGGAGAAACGACCGCGCAGTAGGATTCTTCTTCATCACGACAACGCTTCCTCGCACACCGCCAGGCGAACGATCGACTATTAGGCGACGTCAGACGCAGAATTACTGGGTCACCCGAAGTAAAGCCCCGATCGCACCTTGCGATTTTTATTTATTCCCGATAATAAAAGATAACCTTGAGGAAAACGTTTTATGGACGTTTTAAGAGGGCTTAGAAGATACCCCTAAGGACGCCCCTAAGGTGGGTAAAGTGCTTTTCTTAGTGGTTCCATCGGATGCCGCGATGTATTGATGTGAATGGGCACTATTTTGAAAAGATATCATTAATAAAACTAATAACTTGCTAGTTTGCTCAGTTATTGTTTTTTTTTTTTGATGAACTTTCAGTTTGACCTTCGTATATAAATATTTCATACTTATAGTCGGGTGTCTTCAATATAGACCTATATTGAAGATTTCATTTCCTACCTTCACTAACATTTTTCTTTGAGAACAGTAAATAGGCACTTACTTTGCTATCTCCAAAGAGTAATGTAAGTTTAAGTTTATGGGAAAAGAGCGCCCACTCGTGGCAATTTTTTGTAACATAAATTTGAAACGCCATCAGCGCCTCTGGAAAACAGTGCGGCAACTACTACTATATATACGTAGCTATAGGTAGGTTTGTATCTAAAGATTTGAAATTTAAATGGCGCGTATTTCCCAGATATGAGTTATTTTATTTCATTGAGACTTTAATTTAATGTAAGGATAGCTTTTCAACATTCAAACAGACATTATCTCAATGACATAAAATAACTCGTATCTGGGAAATACGCTTCATAACATTAATGAATTATATTATTTTCAAAATAAATAAATAAAACAGCACATAATCTGTGACTTATTTTTATAATTTTTATATTGCATACAATATTTTTGGACCGCAATTTTCATTTTATCGTCTTCAACGTATACAATTTTCCGTTTTAATAATCTATTCACTGCTCTTGATTTTTACATCCAAAAATACAAAAGAAAGGCATTGTAGCAATTTTGTAATCCACAGTCCACAACACAATCAGAGTCCAAAATACATAAAGCGTCTATATCACAACATAGCGTCTCCTAACGCAAGTAAATACACCAAGTCTTCAAGTTATAGAGTAGGTTGACTCGACACAACTTTCGAAGAAAAAAAATGGCTTCGATGTAGCGATATGGAAATTGGACGGTGAAGTACTCTCAATGCAACGTATGTTAGCACAGAAATAAATCAAAACCACTAGAACACACACGAAATTGGATAACTAAAAACAACGTAACCACAAATTTCGGCAGCCATTACATGAGTGAATGACGCAGTTATAATACGGGTACTACAAGGGTTGCCAAGGGTAAAAATATTATTCCTTGCAGCTAAAATACATAAATAAAATAAAAATAATATAATTATTAACCTTTTACTAAAGGAAATATCAATTTATTGCTATTATTTTGTTTTCGATTCAATAATATTGTTAGTAGTAGCGGCAGCAGCGACATCTTACGAGACACTTTGAAAACTTCATCCAAAAAGGTCACCGCTAAGCTTCATAGATGGCGCTACTTTCTTTGCCAATAGCATTGTTCTAAGAGGGCGCCCCCCCCCCCCCCCCCTGGCTATCTCTTCTAATAATAAAGTCAGTTAAGCGATAGATCTTTCCATAGACTCTTAATTCAGTCTTGTACCTTACTTACCAAACAGTGAGTAGGTAAACACGATTCTGTGTGGAACCGTGGTGATTCCCGGCTAATGCACTTGTCAATTCGCGAGGAAACCAATGAGCACCAATTATTTCGTTGCTCAAGAAATAAATAGCGAATAAATATAAATATTATCCCATGTACCTATATAAAGATATTCTTTAGCCATTTCTTGCCTGAAGATGGAGTTAATTCTGACTTTATAAATTATTCTGAACCATAAATTATATGGCTGTAATGGCCTGTAATGGAAACCGACTGGAGCAAACAGGTAATCGCCTGTTGCACTCGGACTGTTCGAAAACCGTAGCTCATAGCCTAGCGACAAAACTGTCCTAGCTCGATTGCTCCTTGCTGATCATTGGCGGTTGGACAAGTGCCGTTATATCCAGTAACACCTGTGATACATTCTCTATTCTCCACCCACAAAACCGTTAAAGCCAAATTAGTGAATTTCATATTTTTTTACTTACTAGTATGCTTCTGCTATGTAAAATATGGGAAGTTACTCTGTGCATTATGTTTCTATCACTATTGAATTAAAATTACTTCTTCTTCTTTCTTTATTTTATGGCAACGTCGTACTTTGCGACATTACTGCCAATGTCAAGTGTCAGGGAACACTAATCGGTATGTAGGGCTATTGCTGATTGAATTATGTTAGTAATTTGACTCATTGAGGTCTCTGAAATAAAGGACAACACAATATAATATACATATATACTTATTTAAGACACATAAACAGTATGAATGGAAAGGAGTTTAAATTAATTGGGATATAAGTTCATATAAAATTTATATAAATTAAACTTATTGTTAGTTATTAATTATTAAGTTAGTTTTTCAATGTCTAAGCCTACATGTAAATTAAAGTTTAATTTTATTAGTATGGATAAATTTACTGATAATTTGAACAATTTCCTTTTTGAAAATAAAACATAATATGTAGTTCATGTTAGCTGGACGGTGGATATCAGCTGGGAGGACATCATATAAAGAGAATCTTAGTTTACGGCAGTTAAAAAACAGATGGTCCATGGTACCTTCCTCAAGGCCGCATTCACATAAAGAATGATCTTTCACTCTAATTTTGGCCAGGAAAACTGGGGAGCAGACATGCCCAATGCGCATTCGGATCAATGTAGATGTGGTAGTTTTATTCAAATCTTTATGTTTAAAAAACCAGGGTTTACAAGGGATATCTGGTTGGATGTTGCCATAAAGTTTCCCTTTAACGGTTTTGGACCTTTGCCATAACTGATTCCACCTATTGTGGAGCTGTAAGGAGGCTATAGATCGAAGATCCCGGGAGTAGTATACCATGTGGCTTGAGTCACCGATTCTTGCAGCTTCTTTAGCATAAAAATCAGCTGACTCATTCCCTGTAATGCCAGAGTGTCCAGGTATCCAAGCTAAAGTCACTTCAATATTCTTTGTTGAACACCTAAATAGCAGTTCCTTAATCTTTAGACTGACTGGGAAATATGTTTTTGATTGAAATGGAGATTTAAGTAAGTCCTGTAAGCAGCTAAGGCAATCAGAAAAAATAATTGTCCTATTGAGATTATGGGATTCAACATACGAAACTGCCTCTAACAAAGCAAGGGCTTCACCAGTAAAGACTGTGCTATAAGGTGGGCATTTGTAATTGAGCACAATTTTGTATTTGGGGATCCATATAGCAGCCCCAACGTTATCATCTTCAGATAATTTGGAAGCGTCAGTAAACATTGTAAGCCAATCCCTCCACCTGTCGTCCAATATAAAGTTGAAGAGAGCATTCCCATCTCCAGAGAAATCCTTTGATATGCCAATATTAGTTATAACGTTTGGTTGAAACATTAAAACTTCAAAGGGGTAGTTGTACATAATATTATTTCTGTGTTGTGCAACAGGATATTCCAATCTAATGTATTTATGAAAACTGTTTAACAAATGAGGGAGTGTTTTGTGGCGCCAGTAATCGGCTAAGGGAATCAGATCAGAAAGATTTTGGAGGATGCTTAGGATAGGGTGGACAGGATACTGTACTGCGTTATAAAAGAAACGATCGGCTAGAAGTTGTCTCCGAAGATGATAAGGAGCTTCGCCACATTCCACCTGGAGGGCGTTGATAGGTGACGATTTCATAGCACCTGCGATGATGCGCAGACACTTATTCTGAATTTTGTCCAAGGAGATAAGAGCATGTTTAAGACATGGTTCCAAAATTATACACCCATAGTCTATGTGGCTGCGGACGATAGCATTATATAGAATCTTTTGACTAAATGGGTGTGATCCCCACCATGTACCAGATAAGGCCCTTAGAACATTGATACTTTTTTCACATTTGTTAACAATGTAATTGATATGTTGTGTTCCGGACATGCGGGTGTCAAAAATAACTCCCAGAAATTTAGCACACTCTACCACTTCAATTTGTTGGTCTTTAACATATAGTTGGACATCTGGAATTCGTCGTCTTCTTGAAAAAACTACAGCATGACACTTGCTCGTAGCCAGATGTAGCCCATGGTCAGATAGCCAATCATTAAGATATCTAAGAGCACAATTAAGAGAGACAGAATCTTCTGAGAATGAGGTGGAGTGTGAGTACAGGGCAATGTCATCAGCATATTGAAGTAGGTTGCAGAAAGGATTTACAGCTTGCTCTAGGTCGAAGGTATATATATTATATAATATTGGGCTTAATACTGATCCTTGGGGTAGGCCTTGAAATACACTTCTAACAGGGAGAGATTCAGTATTACTACGCAAAGAAATAGATCGATTCCTGAAAAGGTTGCTAATGAAGTTTGTTAACCTCAAGGGAATACTCAGCTGTAGCATTTTCTGCCTGAGTATTTGAAGCTGAACACTATCATAAGCAGAGGAGATGTCGAGAAAAATGGCTATAAAATTCTCATTACGACTAAGAGCTAGACGGATTTCGGACGAAAAAATGCTGAGACTATCTGTGGTACCCATTCCTTTCCTAAAACCAAACTGAGACTGCGCTAGGCTGTTTCGACTTTCCAAGAACCAAGTGAGACGATTTTTAAGCATGTGTTCCATTACTTTTGAAAGAGTTGATGAGAGGGCTATGGGTCTATAAGAAGCTGCTGAATTTGGGTCTTTGCCGGGTTTTAGAATTGGTATTATAATTTGTTGCTTCCAATGTTGTGGTACTGTATTGGTGTAAAAAATGCAGTTTAAGATATTTAAAAATACTTTTTTGGAATTTGTGGTTAAATTTTTAATAAAAGAATATGGAATGCCATCAATTCCTGGTGAGGAATCCACCAGGTTTTCAAGGACACATGAGAGTTCTTCATAAGAGAATTCATGGTCCATTGGATTCACACCCTGAGGGTCTGAATAAGATGAAGGGAGACAACTGTGATGAGGTACGAAAGGAGGAGCCAGTGTATCAAAAAACTCATGAAGCCAGGGAGATGGATCATTAGATGAAGCATGAGATGTAGAAACAGATCTGCGAAAAGCTTTAATTTTTTTCCAAACTTTAGAGCATGGTGTACGTGGTGACAAGCTCTCGCAGAAGCTCTGCCATCCAGTTTTCTTTTTCTGGCTAAACAATCTCTTGGCTTGGGCAGATATCTTTTTAAGATGAATATGGTTTTCTATATTCATATTGGAACAAAAGGCTAATTCAGCCGTTTTACGTTTCTTGACTATATCTGTACATTCAGAGTCCCACCAGGGTGGAGATGGTACATTTCCTGACGAGTGTTTCTTTAGTGGAATAGAAGCTTCGGCAGCGGAATAAAGAATATTAACGAATTCATCATACAAGCCTAAAAAATTTTCATGAGTCACTGTGGGGAAAGTGTCAATGCCAGATTGAACTAAACGAGAGAAACTATTCCAGTCAGCCTGGTGTAATCTATATCTGAGTAGAGGAGGGTGAGATGTGGAGTGACGAGGTGCGGCATTTAAAATGGAGACCAGGATGGGAAAATGGTCACTGCCATATGTGAGTGGAAGTACCTCCCAGGTACATGATGGAACTATACTAGGAGAGGTCATAGTTAGGTCAAGAGCACTAGGGTTTTGGTTAGGCAAAACACGGCGAGTAGGGGAACCATCATTAAGTATACAAAGATTACAATTGTCAATAAGATCCAACAAGTGGGATGAAATAGGGTCACTATGATTGGAGCCCCACATAGTATGGTGGCAATTAAAGTCTCCCATAACAATGTAAGGGGATGGAAGGCTAGATATTATCTGGTCGAGCTCAGATAAGATATTAATGTCTGGGCGCGGAATATAAATTGAGATGAATGTGATGTTACAGCTTTTAGCTGCAACAATATTAAAATTGGGATTATGATTAGGAATATTAATTTGTGTATATATAAGGGGTCTTTTAATTAAAAGAGCCGTGCCACCATAACCATCCACTCTGTCATCACGGAGACACACATAGCCGGGGACTCTAAAATGAGACCCTGGCTTTAACCAAGTCTCCGATACAGCGAGGATAGATGGTGAATATTTATTTAGTAGGTATATTAAATCAGACTTTCTGGGTCTAAAACTTTTAATATTCCACTGAAGCAGAGATAGGTCCATGGGAGCCATTGGTGACCGGTAGATTAGAAGAAGCAAGGTAAATCTGTTGAATGACATTGTACGGTAGGGTATCACTATAATTTTTAATAAGGTCAGAAAAAAGAGATGATAAGTTTTCCAAGTAGGGTTCATTGAGTGAGTTAGTGTTTTCATTATTGAGAGCGCAGCCATTGGGAAGAGATGAAGTAGGGGTACTAATAATGGCATTGTGTGCATTTCTGTCATAAGATTTTTGAGGAGTTTGTTTAGGTCTTTGTTGGTATGATGTGACTGTTTTCCTATAAGAGGTTGTTTGATAATTTTTATGTGGAGTAATAGGGGAGAACTCAGGGGAAGTAATAAATGAACTTGGGGATGAAACCAAAGTCCTGGCAGTATCCGCAAAAGATCGTCTAACAGGAGGAAAACGAGCCGAGGCTTCCGAATAGGGGATGTTTTCCTGAGACATTATCATTTTTATATCTTTTTGCCTTTTATGTTCTGGGCAATTGCGTGATATTGCGGGGTGGTTACCTGAGCAAAGTAAGCAAGTAGGTTCAGTGTCTGATTTAGGGCAACTTTCTCCAGTATGAGCTTGGGCACAATGATAACAACGCGGCTTAGACCTGCATTGGGATTTTACATGGCCAAAACGACAGCAACTCAAACATTGTATTGTTGGCATTTGGTATATAGAAACTGGCAAAGATGAATGGAAACAAAACACTCTTTCTGGTAATTTTTGACCTTTAAATGTTACTGCAACTGTTTGGGTTGGGATCCATTTAGCTGCTCCATCAACTATGGTTTTGCGATTGAGACGTCTGGCTTTGATAACTGCACCGCTTTTACTTTCAAATTGAAGAGAAGACACTAGCTCCTCCATGGACCAATCAATTGGTATAGACTTTATAACACCTGTCCGGGTGATATGATATGTAGGAATTGTCATTGTATACTTGGTTTGAGACATAATTGGATTAGCCATGAAGGAGTTGGCATCTTCGGCTGTTCGGAATTCCACAGATATCCGGTTGCGACCAATAAGTTTAATACCGTCCCTAGTTATACCTGATATTCTACTATTAAATAGAAATTGGCCAAATTTCAGTGGGCTTATTGTAGCACCAGTGGAAGGTTCTGATTCAATTCGGGTAACATGAATTAAAAAGGGGCCTCTGTCGTCCTTAGTATACAAAATTTTTGAGCTAGACGAAAATTCAGGGTTGATGTAAACATGTTGAATAGAAGCGGCTGGTGACACATTTGTTTTATAAGGAACTGGCGATGAATCCGTCTCTAAAGGTCGTTTTCTGCTGACATCCATGTCTGAACATTCCATTATGACCGAACTTTTATCCGGTGGCTTATTTCTATCTGGAGGTAGTTTATCCATACTAACCTAAATACTTAAATTTATTACTTACACGATTTACGGGACTTACACAAACACGAAATAACAAAAACCACAGTTATTCTAAGCTACAGTTATTAGTTAGAAAACGAGATCTCACTGATAATCCAGAATATGATAACAAAAATTTACAAACGCGTGCGTGTTTCCCAACAGCAAAACAGGCAGTCAATTAAAATTACTAAATTTGCTTGCATCTGTGTGACATTTCCTTTTGTATTTTTGCTTCTGACATTATGACATTTCTTTGACAAGTACGTACGACAAGACTGAATTATGGTTCTGTTTTCTGGAGACTAGCAAAGCTATAAACCTCTTTGATTATACATAGCACTAATAGACAAAAAGGCAATTGGGATGTTGCCTAAGTTTGAAAATGGCGTTATTCACAAATTCGGAAAATATATGCTGCTGTTACCCATAAAAACAATTCAAACTTAAAAGATATGGAACATTGTTGAAGTTGCACTGTTTTGAAAGTTGAAAAAATTTCATATTTTTTTTTGCTAAATTTATGAAAAATGTTTATGATATTTGATTGCTAGCATCAAATAAAACAACTATTATTATGACAACTATTAATAAAAACATACTTAATACATAGTTATTATCAATTTGTCAGTACGCCCATACATTTCTTAGTAAAATGGGAACATGTGACGTCACCTGTTCCGTAGATTTCCTATGGAGTGTTTTTGGACGATGCGCCGTAGCACATTAAACATACCACTATATCTGTGAAACTATTGACCTTAGACATACTATGTCTTTTGCAATATTTCTTTATGAGTTATAAACTTCTTATTTATGAAATAAAAAAAAAGTTGTCAACTACCCTATTGATAACCAATGTCGTTACAACTCCTCCAAGCTACGTCAAAAACATACTGTGGCTGCAATTTTTTGGAGACTGAGACCCACAAGAGACCAGTCAGGCGGCAGTAGTACCTAATGCTCATCTTCACCAACTGTTCCATCGCTATGCACACCGAGATTTTGAGGCGTCGCAGCGCGTATTATAGCAAGTTTGTTTGCGCTTGTACCGATGCACATCCGCGCTTAAAAATGGCGACGTGTTTATGGGCGCGTTTGAAGTCTCTTATCAGTTTCTTTCTTTGTCTATCTAATGGAGTTATAAAGAGATAAATATCGATAAGAATTATCTAAAGCCTAGGGGACTATTATTAAAAACAGGTAGGTATTGAGCTGTAGAGCATAGAGTAACTGGATTAAATCGCTGTTTTCTCATGGTCCTCAAGCATGGAGTAACTAGAAATGATGTTCGAATTGGCCCCATTTAATTTGGTGGTGATCTGATCCTCCGAGATAATTGACGAAATTTCTTAGTAAAAAAAAATACTGTTTTTTTTAGAGTTTTGACGTCGAATTTCACAACAACTTTCAACGTAGCATTTGAGGGGTGACTTAAACATTGCTGCGCTGAACGTTGTCGCAGCCATCTGGTTAAATTGGCCAATTAATTGGACGCCTAAGCAGACCGTCTAGAACGAAGAGGTTTGATGAGATCGTCTGTGTGATTAGTAGGTTCGACTTTCCATTCACCATGTTGTTAAACTTTTAGTGATCCTAGTTCAATTAACAGTCGGCTTAGACATTAAATTGGATGTCGGCGTTTAATCAACAGCCTAGGCGTACAATTAACTGTCTAATTTAACCAGATGACTGACACATACACATTGACCCTAATTTTGGAGAACACATGCTAAGTCTAAATTTAAGTTCAGTGCATTTCTTTCTATTAATATGAATACGAAAAGGATGGGTGTCATATGATTTGTCCTTTAGAAACTTGCGTTCAATTTTCGACCTTATTGAACGTGATAAAATGCAGTGCTTAGAAGGCACCTCCGTACATGCCGTCTAAAATTGTCTATGGTTCCTTTGAAATCTGTCTAAATTTAGTTAACAGCTCCAAAAGAGTTCTAGCTATCTTTTTTCTATCACATATTGCGAGAAAGAGATAATTATACTGTATAGCACTTTACACTGGCACTTTTTATTTTGCCGTAAATAATTCTAATTCAAATTATACTGTACTTAAATTTTAACTTAGAATGTGTCTTCAGAATCAGGTCCATTAGGTATATAAATGCTACAGGCATCAAAGCCGTTTATATCTTTTTTATGTTGGACTGTACGTTCGAAGACATTCATGGGTTGGATGGAAAAGATGTCTTGAAAGAAACTTCTTTTTATGATTGTATTTTCTGCAACAAAAACTTTTCATCTTTATCATCATACTTACGAGTAAGAAAAACAAAATCTTAATATAACTATAGTAATAAAGCTAGAGTGGATAGCGAATCAATAAAACCAAAAAAATGTGAAATAAAAATCATCTTTTAATTTAAATTACATTACAACATTATATTTACATAAGTTACTAAAATTAAGACCTTCGCATAGTGTATCGCTGGCACCATAATTTTAATCTAACAATTCTCACTGAAATTTCGGAGTAAATGCGGACACATTTGTGCAAAGGAAAACAAAATGGTAAGATAACAAGGTAATATAATATTTTGACTACAATTCTTAAGTTCCATTAGATAAGTTGAATCACAGCGTACGATGGTCACGTTCAAACAAAGTCTCTTATTTTTCCATTTTTTGTACACGATTCAATCCTAAGGCCGACTTCAAAGCGCTAAGCCAGTGTTACTCTTTTAAAAAATACTTTTTGAATAGAGTCATACCGTTCACTAATGCCTTATTAGTATTTTCAATAAAACAACTAAGCAACCGCAACGACTTTCTGTTCATTGGACTTCTTTCTTTTCGTTCTATACAGTTTCGGCTTCAAGCACGTCTTTTCCTTAGTTCGGCGATACATCTCCTTTCTCTATCCGATAATTAAAAAATATACAGCCAATAAAGAATTATTTTACACTCAGTAAAAAAATTTTACCCAAAACCAGAAGCCATTTAAAAAAACAGCCTATGTTGTTGATTTTACAAATTAGTAACAACAGAGAAAGGAGACGCACAGTCGTTCAACAATCAAAATTGATGTTTAATTACAACTACTGACAGTTCATAATTGATTGCACATTGCTGTCGTCACTAGTTTACATTGCAACCTATGAAGTCTAGTGAAATAGACCTAATCAATGGTACCTTGGATATTATATTAAATACCTACAAGCAATTACCACGAATTATCATTTGTGAATAAATTTCTTTGAAATTTCAGTAGAAATTGGCAGTGATTATGTACTCCCTTTATATGAAATTTATAGTTCATTGATTTTCCCTATTAAAAATTATGCGTCCTGTCTATAATGTGTTCGGAAAGTGAAAAAAATAAACGCGTCAAAAAATTACGTATAAAAAAGATACATATTATGATGAACATTCAGTTGTCACAATAAAATTTTACGACTACTGTCAACCGATACAAAAAGAACAGTTACATACTGTAATGTAATAAAAATTACTGTTACACATTAAAATGAAACTGTGTCATTTTCTACAGTGACAGATACAATGTAAACGTTATGCGCTGTAAACTGACATTTAAACAATGTAAAATGAGTTACGCGCTGTAAATTTGTTCGCTGTGGTTGTTTTGAATATATTAAGGTGACACCTCGTGAACTTTGTTTCGACTGAAACAGAGAGGGATATATATATAAATATAACTTATAAGCATGTGGACCAGAGACAACAATAGCGCATACTAAACTAGCCCAGCTGATTTTGAAAAAACTCATTTGAGAATTATTCAAATAGCTTATTGTCTTCCTAATTAACTTTTTAAGGGATTTAAATATTTGTCTGTTAGCTTATAAAACGGAAAAAGGGCATATTTTACCAATCAAGAAATCTGCTTTCAACCATATTTTGGCTTTTGTAAAATACTTTACTGACTCTCTTTGACACATTTGATAACAAGAACAACAACAAAAGTAGGATATCTGTTAAAAATGCTGAAAATTTTCTAAATATCGCTTCGAATCGAATATTTTTGAACGGTTTGAACCGTGACAGGCAAGTTTCTAGCAAAGAAATTCACTCACAAACGTGGTTGTCTCATTTACAAGTACAGTAGGCCACAGGCTGAAGCGTGAGCCATGACGGCTTCGGCGGCTTGTCTTATTTCAAGGTGTCTACGGGCCGCGTCCGACCATTTCTTGGCGGCCGCTCTGGGAGCACCCTGTAGAAGGTTCACGTAGCGTAAAGCCGCGCCTAGGTTGCCGTGGTTCATGTGGTATCTGGAGAGGAAAAATATTGCTTACACTGGTTTATTTTTGATTCGAAATAAAACCTCATGTGAAAAATCCTGATTGAATTTAAAAAGAACTTTAAACCAAAATTTTACAATATTAGAACCATAGTAATAGGAGTGACATTTTTGTCTATTCCTATTTTGTCATTAAAAATTACTTAATTGGGATGTTGCCTAAGTTTGAATATGGCTATTTTTCACAAATTCGGAAAATATACGCTACAGTTACCCATAAAAACTATTTAAACTTAAAAGATTTGGAATATTGTTGAAGGTGTACTGCTTGGAAAAGTTTAAAAATAGTATTTATTTTTTTCAAAATTTATCCAAATATTTATGATATTAGATTGCTGACATCAATTGAAACCACTATTACCATTACAACTATGAATAAAAACATACATATTACATAGTTATTATTAATTTTGTGAGTATGCCCATACATTTCTTAGTAATATAGAAACATGTGACGTCACCCGTTCCTTAGATTTCCATCGCTATGCACACCGAGATTTTGAGGCGTCGCAGCGCGTATTATAGCAAGTTTGTTTGCGCTTGTACCGATGCACATCCGCGCTTAAAAATGGCGACGTGTTTATGGGCGCGTTTGAAGTCTCTTATCAGTTTCTTTCTTTGTCTATCTAATGGAGTTATAAAGAGATAAATATCGATAAGAATTATCTAAAGCCTAGGGGACTATTATTAAAAACAGGTAGGTATTGAGCTGTAGAGCATAGAGTAACTGGATTAAATCGCTGTTTTCTCATGGTCCTCAAGCATGGAGTAACTAGAAATGATGTTCGAATTGGCCCCATTTAATTTGGTGGTGATCTGATCCTCCGAGATAATTGACGAAATTTCTTAGTAAAAAAAAATACTGTTTTTTTTAGAGTTTTGACGTCGAATTTCACAACAACTTTCAACGTAGCATTTGAGGGGTGACTTAAACATTGCTGCGCTGAACGTTGTCGCAGCCATCTGGTTAAATTGGCCAATTAATTGGACGCCTAAGCAGACCGTCTAGAACGAAGAGGTTTGATGAGATCGTCTGTGTGATTAGTAGGTTCGACTTTCCATTCACCATGTTGTTAAACTTTTAGTGATCCTAGTTCAATTAACAGTCGGCTTAGACATTAAATTGGATGTCGGCGTTTAATCAACAGCCTAGGCGTACAATTAACTGTCTAATTTAACCAGATGACTGACACATACACATTGACCCTAATTTTGGAGAACACATGCTAAGTCTAAATTTAAGTTCAGTGCATTTCTTTCTATTAATATGAATACGAAAAGGATGGGTGTCATATGATTTGTCCTTTAGAAACTTGCGTTCAATTTTCGACCTTATTGAACGTGATAAAATGCAGTGCTTAGAAGGCACCTCCGTACATGCCGTCTAAAATTGTCTATGGTTCCTTTGAAATCTGTCTAAATTTAGTTAACAGCTCCAAAAGAGTTCTAGCTATCTTTTTTCTATCACATATTGCGAGAAAGAGATAATTATACTGTATAGCACTTTACACTGGCACTTTTTATTTTGCCGTAAATAATTCTAATTCAAATTATACTGTACTTAAATTTTAACTTAGAATGTGTCTTCAGAATCAGGTCCATTAGGTATATAAATGCTACAGGCATCAAAGCCGTTTATATCTTTTTTATGTTGGACTGTACGTTCGAAGACATTCATGGGTTGGATGGAAAAGATGTCTTGAAAGAAACTTCTTTTTATGATTGTATTTTCTGCAACAAAAACTTTTCATCTTTATCATCATACTTACGAGTAAGAAAAACAAAATCTTAATATAACTATAGTAATAAAGCTAGAGTGGATAGCGAATCAATAAAACCAAAAAAATGTGAAATAAAAATCATCTTTTAATTTAAATTACATTACAACATTATATTTACATAAGTTACTAAAATTAAGACCTTCGCATAGTGTATCGCTGGCACCATAATTTTAATCTAACAATTCTCACTGAAATTTCGGAGTAAATGCGGACACATTTGTGCAAAGGAAAACAAAATGGTAAGATAACAAGGTAATATAATATTTTGACTACAATTCTTAAGTTCCATTAGATAAGTTGAATCACAGCGTACGATGGTCACGTTCAAACAAAGTCTCTTATTTTTCCATTTTTTGTACACGATTCAATCCTAAGGCCGACTTCAAAGCGCTAAGCCAGTGTTACTCTTTTAAAAAATACTTTTTGAATAGAGTCATACCGTTCACTAATGCCTTATTAGTATTTTCAATAAAACAACTAAGCAACCGCAACGACTTTCTGTTCATTGGACTTCTTTCTTTTCGTTCTATACAGTTTCGGCTTCAAGCACGTCTTTTCCTTAGTTCGGCGATACATCTCCTTTCTCTATCCGATAATTAAAAAATATACAGCCAATAAAGAATTATTTTACACTCAGTAAAAAATTTTTACCCAAAACCAGACGCCATTCAAAAAAACAGCCTATGTTGTTGATTTTACAAATTAGTAACAACAGAGAAAGGAGACGCACAGTCGTTCAACAATCAAAATTGATGTTTAATTACAACAACTGACAGTTCATAATTGATTGCACATTACTGTCGTCACTATTTTACATTGCAACCTATGAAGTCTAGTGAAATAGACCTAATCAATGGTACCTTGGATATTATACTAAATACCTACAAGCAATTACCACGAATTATCATTTGTGAATAAATTTCTTTGAAATTTCAGTAGAAATTGGCAGTGATTATGTACTCCCCTTATATGAAATTTATAGTTCATTGATTTTTCCTATTAAAAATTATGCGTCCTGTCTATAATGTGTTCGGAAAGTGAAAAAAATAAACGCGTCAAAAAATTACGTATAAAAAAGATACATATTATGATGAACATTCAGTTGTCACAATAAAATTTTACGACTACTGTCAACCGATACAAAAAGAACAGTTACATACTGTATTGTAATAAAAATTACTGTTACACATTCAAATGAAACTCTGTCATTTTCTACAGTGACAGATACAATGTAAACGTTATGCGCTGTAAACTGACATTTAAACAATGTAAAATGAGTTACGCGCTGTAAATTTGTTCGCTGTGGTTGTTTTGAATATATTAAGGTGACACCTCGTGAACTTTGTTTCGACTGAAACAGAGAGGGATATATATATATAAATATAACTTATAAGCATGTGGACCAGAGACAACAATAGCGCATACTAAACTAGCCCAGCTGATTTTGAAAAAACTCATTTGAGAATTATTCAAATAGCTTATTGTCTTCCTAATTAACTTTTTAAGGGATTTAAATATTTGTCTGTTAGCTTATAAAACGGAAAAAGGGCATATTTTACCAATCAAGAAATCTGCTTTCAACCATATTTTGGCTTTTGTAAAATACTTTACTGACTCTCTTTAACACATTTGATAACAAGAACAACAACAAAAGTAGGATATCTGTTAAAAATGCTGAAAATTTCCTAAAGATCGCCTCGAATCGAATATTTTTGAACGGTTTGAACCGTGACAGGCAAGTTTCTAACAAAGAAATTCACTCACAAACGTGGTCGTCTCGTTTACAAGTACAGTAGGCCACAGGCTGAAGCGTGAGCCATGACGGCTTCGGCGGCTTGTCTTATTTCAAGGTGTCTACGGGCCGCGTCCGACCATTTCTTGGCGGCCGCTCTGGGAGCACCCTGTAGAAGGTTCACGTAGCGTAAAGCCGCGCCTAGGTTGCCGTGGTTCATGTGGTACCTGAAGAGGAAAAATATTGCTTACACTGGTTTATTTTTGATTCGAAATAAAACTTCATGTGAAAAATCCTGATTGAATTTAAAAAGAACTTTAAACCAAAATTTTACAATATTAGAACCATAGTAATAGGAGTGACATTTTTGTCTATTCCTATTTTGTCATTAAAAATTACGTAATTGGGATGTTGCCTAAGTTGGAATATGGCTATTTTTCACAAATTCGGAAAATATACGCTACAGTTACCCATAAAAACTATTGAAACTTAAAAGATTTGGAATATTGTAGAAGGTGTACTGCTTGGAAAAGTTTAAAAATAGTATTTATTTTTTTCAAAATTTATCTAAATATTTATGATATTAGATTGCTGACATCAATTGAAACCACCATTACCATTACAACTATGAATAAAAACATACATATTACATAGTTATTATTAATTTTGTGAGTATGCCCATACATTTCTTAGTAATATAGAAACATGTGACGTCACCCGTTCCTTAGATTTTCTATGGAGCGTTTTTGGACGTTGCGCCGCCGCAAACAACAAACATACCACATATTTGTGAAACTATTGATCTTAGGCATAGTATTTCTTTTGCAATATTTCTTTATGAGCTACAAACTTCTTATTTATGAAGTTATTGAATAAATAAAAAGTTGTCAACTGCCCTATTCTTTCACGCCATACTGGCCCAAGCGCTTTCACGACAAAAGCGTGATGTATGACGTCACAACTCACCTTGCTCTTTGGATAATGTCGAACGTGTCTAGCTGCGTGAAATCGGTAGGTTTGTTTTCCAACTCGTCCGCTGGAATATCTGCTATCTAGAAAACAGTTACAGGCAAAATGTAATAATACATAGACATAGTAAAAAGAAAAGGAAACATTTTAAACTATACACAAAATTATATATCATTAAAAGAGATGTTTCAAAAATGTATGTAGACCCGGCCAGGTCCATGTACACTATACTAAAAAATAGGTAAAAATATGCGGAACAGTGTCCAATTGTACACTTTCTTTTTATTTGCTTTGTAGCGTGGTAAAAAACAAGATTTTTTATAGAAAAATCTGCAACACAGCCAAATATTCATCATAGCACTTATGTTACTATGGTGACGTTTAGTTCACTGTCGCCCGCCATATTGCCATAGTGAATAACGGTGAAATAGACGAAAAGTTTCAACTGGTCAAGCAAATTATGCATGAAAACGAATTATTAGTATTTTTCACGGATTCAGGAGATTTTTCCTGATTTTTTGAAATACTGTACATTTACCTGGCCCGCTATGAAACATATCCTTTTCTATGAATAGCAGTTATAAGTAGTGGTACGTTGTAGACGGGTGGTGTTACGGCCTGTACTCCGCCTATGTTTCTCCCATGAAGGAAGATCTGTGCCAACAGTAAGACGTATACAGAAAGTTTGGTACATATCATAACAAGCGACCAACCCATAGTAAAAAAGTCATATAAATAATTCTGATGATGATGAGTAGTTTTAAGTATCAAAATATATTTTTGCTGTCGCTTGCAATGTGTTGATGTGTAGTTATGTTAGCAGATTTAGTACAACACTAGTGTGTGTCACAGCACTAGCGTCCGTGTGGTTGTACCGTATTGGCGTCGCGCGCTTCTCATATTTTAATCAATCAATTATTTATTGCCAAACCATAACGTACACACTACAGCACATCAAGTGTGACAGTCGCAAAACGAAATTCGTCTCTACTAAGAACGGAACAAGGGCGGTCTCAAGGTCAAACTGTTAAGCATGATGTGCTGTCAACTGTGTGCGTGCCTGTTGGGCACGCAATGCAAGGGCTAGGAGAGAGGAAACGTACTGTCTAATTATATGAATCAATTACCTGTTAAGTAGGTATATTCAAACTATTTCTTAATAGATAAAATTAATAATTTCAGTTAACACCAATTGTCTGTCTAAGTCTTCTATCTTATAAATAAGGGTGTTATATTAAATACACTAGTATTATTACAAGGCGTCACCATAATATAAGGTGTCGAAAGTGGGTAGTAAGCTGAACAACATTTACCCCCTTATTATAAAACGCGGATTCAGAAACTGTCTGATCGCAGATTCGATTATAAAAGTCACATGTCGTCTCGCTTTGACGCACCGTGATAAAAAGTGATAGGTATAGAGTTTCCGAAGTTCGAATCTTTTCCGACAGTTGTGAATAAGGGGGCTGGTCTAAAACTGTTGCTGTCACTGTCTTTCTTTCAACAAATATAAGTGACAGCATCAGTTTTAGTCCATAACTAACTTTACTCCGCGTTTTTTAATAAGTAGGTTACTGTGTTCGTCACTGCAAGTTATTTAAGAATACCACAAAGTGTATTTTGATCCTCCTGATTTGAATATAATTACAAAATTAAAAATTTTAAGCAACCCCTGGCGTCATTAATGATCTATCTAACACCGTTTCATTAAGACTATTCTTATGAACCCAAACATGCTATATCTGCTGTAAGTTTCCGAAGAATTAAGCATTTCGCTGACTTTTTGATGGTATAGGATCAGCTTAAGGTTAGTATGTCATGGGAATGTCACCGAAGTAACAGTAATTACCAAATTTGAAATCAATCGGATCTGTGAAAGTTAGTAAAATCCTATTATCATGTAGAAAATTTGCTGATTGTCATCAAACACCTAAACTGATCTTCATAAATTATAGCTAAGAACCATCGTAGTGACATCAGCTTTCAAACAAAAAAAACGAATCAAAATCGGTCCATTCGTTTAGGCGCTACGATGCCACGGACACAGATACACAGACAGACACGTCAAACTTATAACACCCCTCTTTTTTCGTCGGGGGTTAAAAATTGGATTCTACTTTCCGTTCAACATCAGATGTAGATAAGTGTGTTTATTTTATTATTTAACAATAAGTCCACAGCACAAAGTTTGAAAATCATAGTACAAGCATAAATATATTACAAACATTAAGCCAATTACGGACCTACATTTCGTATTCAATTTACAATTCTCAGTAAGTGGGTAGTTGAATATAAATTACTAGCACCTAACGAAAAATAATATTACTCAATTAAAAACATCCAAGAAAATAACATAAAAAAAAGGATTATCGTTGCACGTTTGATGTGTGTGTATGTGTGTTTGTGTACTTGAGCGTGTGCGTGAATTAGTGTATGTGGTTGTGTGTACATGGGCAACTGAGTTGACATTGTTCTATTTAAGTTAAAAAAAAGTTTTAAAGAAACTTAATAGAAAATAGTTACCTTGTGGAACAACAGCTTGGACTGCAGCCACGATAGGAAGTAGATCGGTAACGTGGCGCCCTCTCGGCCAATCAGAGCTACTTTCATGGCGGTCTTTTCCATCTGTAACGTCAAAAGATGTATTTTAGTTACCCTGTGCTTGAGGAACTTATAATCAGGTGAGATGAAGACCAAGAACTACCCCGTTGAGAAGTATAAAAAGGTTAATTCTCTTGATTTCAAACTTGAGTACAGTTCCGCGCAATCACAAATTGGCGCAATTACTAATAATGTATAACTGAGATTGGCGCTAAAATAGCAAGCCAAGCTAATTATTATTTGTGTGTGAATTTACTCAATTAATATTTGTAATTACTGGGCATGGACGGCATTTCATCTTAGGGCTCAGTATGACAACGCACCTGCAATATCAAGTGATTTTCCTTGTTATTGCAGGTGTCTATAGGCGGCGTTAACCGCTTACCACCAGGTGGGCCGTCAGCTTGTTTGTCATCTAGTTATATATAAAAAAAAACTGTCTCGCTCGCTCATTTTATCTCGGTCGCTTTCTGCAAGTCGGTCGACCCCGCATAGACTCTCTCACACTTAATTTTTAAAAAAGTAGTGTTCGATAAGCAATAGTGTAACTTATTTATGTAAACTATTCATAAGTTGACTATAAGTTGTTTGGTGGGTAAAAGCGGTTTCAGTGACCACCAACCAACGACTCATCGTGTCTTTCGAAGCTTAGGGAAACTCGAGATTATAAATTTCGTCTAACCCATCCGGAATCAACCACGGCGTAAGTGGTTTTGTTTTCGTAATCGAAACAAAAGAGCTCGCCATTCATTCCACAACACCTATAATTAGTGTATATATTGCCTATACTACCATTCTAAAAAGTAAGATTGCAACCGACAAACAACATTTCAGCATATTGCTGTCCAACACTGCTGAATATGATGCGGACCTGAAAACGGTTTCCAATGTGTTTTTTGGAATATTGCGTTTGTTTTATCCCTGTACTGTTTATGTAAATGTGAATCCACTAATTGATTTTGAATCTCGATTCACCTAAATAAAATTTAAAATAGTGCAATAACATCTTTTCAAGTCCAAATTATTTAAGAAATTTACGTTTCGATTTCAAAGTTATAACAAAATGAATCTTTGAATTTTTCCAACCTGGTAAGAAAATACCTATGTTTGTATACAAACTCACTAATTGGCCATTCCCCATTGAGTAGGTTCTCTAAACCATAAGGTAATTCTAAGATCGAAAGTCCAAAAAGGCCAGTTCCACCTTACTCAACGGTAATAGGCGCGCTTTTAGAGTGCAACTGAGAGCAAGTGCTGTAGTCTATATCAGTGAATTTATTTTGTATGGAGATTCCGGTACAAAATCTCGTTTACCGCGTCAAACCTCTCTCGCAGCGACTTCTCGGTAACGATGCCTTGCTCGCGGACGTCCGATGGAATGCCACTCAGTACCGTCTGCACAAGCTTGTCGTCTTTACCTGATAACAAATAGAAAATAACTGAGAACTACATCTAAAATATCTAAATTAGAAAAGAATAATGACCCGTTTGCGGACATTAAAATTATATTTCACTCTAAATTTAAGTTGAGTGCATTTCGTTCTCTCAATATGAGCACAAAAAGAGACGTGATTAATGATATAATTTGATATTTAGAACGTGTTAAAATGTAGTTTTTAGAATGGTCTTTAAAAAAATTTTCTAAACCAATACGCTACCGAGATACTCTATACTGAGTATATTATTATACCAGTAACAGCCCGCGGCTTCACCCGCGTGGATGTCGGCTATCACTCCAAAAGTATCCTTCCCAGGGTGTCAAACTCAATTTTTACGCTAATTTAGAAGTTTAATTTTTTACAGCTTCAGGCAGGGTTGAAAAAATCCAGATTTTTATAAAAAAATCAAAAAAATCAGATTAATTTGATTTAAATCGGATTTATTTGATTTTAATCAGATTTTTTTGATTTTTTTAATTATCTGATCGTTTTCAGTATATAAGTCAGTTATTTTTTTTTTAAAAAAAACATATTTTTTTGTTAAAGCAACATATTAGTTATTTTATTAAGTAATTCTTTATTAAAAAAACTAAGTAGCATATTTATTTGCCTTATTAACGAAAAATATTAAATTAAATTTAAAATCGAGTAGCAAGATTCAAGATGATGATAACAAGATGATAGACATTAACGAAAATCAACAAACTTAGATTAAAAAAAAACACCTCCATTATGTAATATTTAACAAAAATTACACCCTTGACACTTTTTGGCTGTTTTGGTTGCAGTAAAAAAGTACCGATTTAAATCATGGATTTTTTTGAATAGATTTTTTCAAAAAAATCCATGATTTTAATTGCTAACTTGATTTTAATCGCGATTTAAAACACTGATTTAAATCAAATGATTTAAATCATATCATCCCTGGCTTCAGGGGACTGTAGACCTGAGTATGTGGTTTTAATTTCAACTAGACACCGTCACGCGTTCATGAGATAAAGGGTCTTGACAGACACACAGACGGACAACAAAATGATCCTACAAGGGTTCCGTTTTTTCCTTTTGAGGTATGGAACCCAAAAAAGCAGAGGCTGCGTAAATTTCTGTATAAATTGACACTTTTCAATATTTTGTACAGTCTACAGCAAATCAAGCGTAACTGTTTGACCTAGAGACCGCCCTTACTGCGTTCGTAATAGAGGCGAATTTTCTAGTGCAACTGTTACACTTAATGTGCTGTCATCTGTACATGAAATAATAGATTAAGAAAATTGAATATACATTTCTTAACGTCGAAACTGATTAACGGCTATCCTTATTTCATCCATATCGAGTAAAAGAGATGCATGAGTTAGGATCATTGTTTGCGAATCTTTAGTTCTTTCCAAACTCAATTATGGTGATCTTGTCTATGGGCCTCGTTTATTATCTAGGACTCAGAGATTGGTGCAGCGAGTGCAGGCAGCCTGTTGTCGTTTTTGTTTTGATATTCCTCCACGTAGTCATGTAACACCGTACCTAAATAATTCCTGTATGTTGAGAATGGCTGCAAGAAGGTATTTACATTTTGCTACTATGGTATTCGACCTAATGAAACACAAGAAGCCGGAATACCTTTTCAAAAAGTTCATGTTTTCGCAATTTCATGAAAGCTATAGCTGCAGGTCAACACGTTCTTTGCTGACAACACAGCAACATAAGACAGTAGCCTTTGCTGGTAGTTTCCGCTATCAAGCTACAAAATGTTGGAATAATATTCCGCCACCACTGAAACTATTGTCTAATAAAGGTACTTTCAAAGATAATTTTAAACGTATCCTCCTTGAAAAACAAAAGTTAGGTGTTCACATAAATCTCTTTGGTAGCGGTTTCTACTAGCAGCAATACTGTTTGATTAGGGATTTTTTTATTATTATTTTCTTATTTAAACATACACATCATAATTTATTTTTTTTGCAACTGTAATAATTATTATTTATATACACTGGATAGGAGCGTTCTCCTGATACCTGGATACTGATTTGCACCGTAGTTACTTGGCGAAGAAAAGAAAATGTAGGTTATGGCTGAAAATCAGTGTTGTCCGTGCTGAGCTCTTGCACTGAGCTATATCCTTTTTCAAACTGCAGCACACACTTATACCTAATTGTTTTATACAATCTAATCTAGTTTATGTTTTATGTTTAAGATTTTTGTTAAATAATATTGTTTTTTTTTTCTTGTTTCTTATTTTTTGTGTGTGTATGTATGTTTGAAATAAAGTAATCTATCTATCTATCTATCTATCTATTAAACTTAAATTTATTGAGTGTAAACAAGAGTAAGGAGCTCAGTGGCGTATTGGTTTGAGCGCTCTGGTTTCGAATACGAAAACAAAGCAACTTTCGCCATGGTCGACCCTGGGATGGGTCACCCAAAATTTATAATCTCGAGCTCCTCCGTGCTTCGGAAGGCACGTTAAGCCGTTGGTCCCGGTTGTTACTGCAACTGCTTTAGCCCCCCAACACGCATTGGGCCAGCGTGGTGGTGTTATGACCCAAGCTCCTCATGTGTTTCTCCCATGTAGGAAGGCCTGTGCCCAGCAGTGGGACGTATATAGGCTGGTGATGATGATGATGAAACAAGAATCAGAAGCTATTTACACAAACATATCTTACCAGCCTTTTCCAGAGCTTTAATTTCGTTATCTATCTTGGTTTCAGGTACTCCACGCCTAGTGGCTGCCAGTAGGGCTTCGGCCGCGGCCCACAGAGACTGCGAACGACGTGCTTCCGCCTCCGCTTTGGAACGTTCTAGAACATTACGTTACATTTAAATTTATAGTTTAGGCAGAAATAAGACATTTTCTAGTATGAAATGCAATACCCTAGACCCAACTTCCAAATTTACTGGCAATATTTATTTATTTAGTACTGCCACAAAACATTCATTAAAATATTATTCTTATCCTTACTTATATTATAAATGCGAAAGTAACATTGTCTGTCTATGTGTTACGCAATCACGCCTAAACTACTGAACCGATTTAAATGGAATTTGGTACAGAGATAGTCTAGCGTCCGAGAAAGGACATAGGCTACTTTTTAATGCGAAAAAAGGGCTGTAAGAGGTTGAAATAGGGAATAAAAGTTTGTATGGAAAAATTGAATATTCCACGCGGACGAAGTCGCGGGCACTGCTAATAATTAATCATTCATTTATTTACTAGCTTACATATATTAGACCAAATACAATAGATACGCGAGTTAATTAGTGCAACACAAAACCTACTGAGTTATAATGAATGATAACTTATTATAATGAATGATTTATCATTAATAACTTAAAGTTAAAAATAAATAATGATAACTTACGTTTCAGGGTTTGCTCTATAGCCTTCAACTTCCCAGCCATAGCTGCCAATTCCTTTTTGAACACAACTCGCTCCTTCTCCACTTCTTCTGAGAGAGAGCGACTGAATTTACCCATTATCTGAACAATATATACAAATACAGGTTAACCACCGGTTTCACCGTCTCCACCTCAACATCACGCACAAAGAAATTTAGTGTCTCGTTTCTTTGTCGTACTTCCAGAACTTGGAATTCTTTGCCAGCACATATTGTGTTCCCTCCTTCCTATAACATGGGGTCCTTCAAGAGAGGCGTGAAAAAGCACCTTTTGGGCCGGCAAAGTGGAGGCGGCTAGAGCAGTGTATATTCTGCACTAGCTGTCTTCAATATGGCCTCTCCATACCGCTTCTTTTCAGGTGGTGTTGGTTCAATTCCCGTGCTTTGTATATAAAAAAAATACTTAAGAAATAATTACCTAAATAGCGTAGGAAAGTAATGATTTTTGGTTTGTTTTATTTCTATACAACTAGATGACAAGAAAGCTAACGGCCCAACTAGTGGTAAGTGGTATCCTTCGCCCATAGACACCGGCAATAACAAGAAAAAGATCACTTGGTATTGTCATCCTGAGACCTAAAATAATATGCCTTCCATGCCCAGTAATTACAGTGGCTACCTTTCCCTTTAATGCAAAATTCAGCCTACTAATGCAGTTATGCTGATATTGAGACAAAACGCCATAAAAAGATATATTTAATTTCAATTTCAATTCTTTGGGAGATGGAAAGAATTAGGCTTGTAGCTAGCAGATCATTATGGACCTGTAGGGCACAGCAATTTATAAATATTATTGCCTGGCATCTGCCTTGCTGTTATTTTAATAGTATTATTTCATTATTAATATTCTAACTATCCAAATGCTATATAAATCTCAATGTATATTTTAATATTGGCCTACATTCTAATTATAATTTTATAACTCCCTGGTAACAAAGTTAGAATCCGTAATTGGGATGTTGCCTAAGTTTGAATTTGGCGCTATTTTTCACAAATTCGGAAAATATACGCTACTTTTACCCATAAAAATAATTCAAACTTAAAATTAATGGAATATTGTTGAAGTTGTGCTTTTTTGAAAATTAAAAAATCATCATACTTTTTTTAAAAAAATTTGACAAAAATATTAATGATATTGTATTGCTGACATCAATTAAAACAACTATTATTATGACAACTATTAGTAAAAACATACTTAATACATAGTTATTATCAATTTTGTCAGTATGCCCATACATTTCTTAGTAATATGGGAACATGTGACGTCACCTGTTCCGTAGATTTTCTATGGAGCGTTTTTGGACGATGCGCCACAACACATCAAACATACCACTATATCTGTGAAACTCTTGATCTTAGACATACTATTTCTTTTGCAATATTTCTTTGTAAGTTATAAACTTCTTATATAGGAAATAAAAAAAAAGTTGTCAACTACCCTATTGGCAGATGTTTTTGTATTTATCTTACTAAATAAGAGCTTAAGCACTGTAAGCTGTGGATTTTTGTAAAGTAAATAAATAAATAATTTAAAGTATCTATCATAACATAGATATTTAATTAATCAAAATAAAAAGATTAGGTAATACCTCCGTCTCTTTCCTATTCAGTCTATCCTGTAATACTTCTTGTTGTATTTCAAACTGCTTCTTCAATTGCTCCTTCAGTTTTCTATTAGCTTCCGCTTGAATATCTAAGCTCTGTAACGGAAAAAACATGCTTTTCTTTATTTCCTTTATTATAACTTTAATCCGACTCGAAGGACCAAAGAAACTCAATAAAGATAGCATTCTTTTTACATATTTTTTTTTCATTCTGATATTGAAATTGTTCAATTTATATTATTTTTAAGAAATTATAACCAATATTCATATTAAATTGAAGTATTACCTTCTTTTGGAATTCCCTTTCCTTTTCAAGTTGCTCCTTCTTGATTACTTCCTCCACTTTGGCTTCTATTATCGCTTTCTCATCGTGGCCTGCACACAATATATAAGCATGAAAGAGATAGACACATGATGTTCTATACAATGCAGTAGGCGATAACAAGCATAAGTACACAGACATGTATTAACGGCAATTTCAAACTAAAACAAAGTAGTCGTATGTACAATCGGGGTTTGAAAATGTTTACCAGTTTTCAAATTAGATTCTTTGTCACACTGTGTGCAGTAAAGGCTAAAATGCTAAGTCTAGCTACTTATTACTTTTTAATATTTGTGAAGTATGTATTGACTATAATGACTTTTTGATGATCAAACTTACTTCTTAATTTAAAAATCGACACATTTAAATTGTTTTTAAGTTCTTTCTATTACAGAGAAGGCAAGGGGGACTAGTGCCCATACAGTCATGTCTTAAGTCTTTGCTTTAATTCTGCAAATATTACATTGAAATGCTGGTGTAACATATTTCAAGGGATCTTGAGAGTTTGGCGTAAAATATAATAATGATAGTCCTTATGGTGTTTCTTTGGATGAGGTGGATAGCCATGATAAAATTCTCAACGTTTTTCACATCAAATTCACTTAAATTACAATGGGCTTCCAATTGCACGTCAAGAAAAACACCTGCTTCACTAAACAACACCAATTCCGTTCATTGTTTCAGCCTAGAGACGCCCACTGCTGGGCATAGGCCTCCCCCAAAGATCACCATACCGATCGGTTCTGCGCTGTCCGCATCCATCGGCTTCCCGCGGCCCTCACCAGATCGTCGGTACAGGGAGGCCTACCAACGCTGCGTCTCCCGGCACGCGGCCGCCACTCGAGGACCTTTCCGCCCCAACGGCCGTCAGTCCTTCTTGCAATGTGGCCTGCCCACTGCCACTTGAGGCTCGCAATTCTTCGGGATATGTCGGTGACCTTAGTTCTTCTGCGGATCTCATCATTTCTGATTCGATCACACAGAGAAACCTCGAGCATAGCCCTCTCCATTGCCCTTTGGGTGACATTGAGCCTTCTTATGAGGCCAATTCCGTTCGCTCAGACTCAATTTTGCAATTATTGTAATATTTCGTCAGTCATTGACTGTCAAAAGTGTAAGCTTCTTGTACACGCCAAAAACAGAGGAGTTCAATTGTTTATCAGGTTGACTAATCGTATAATAGCGATACACGATTTTATTATAACAAAGAAAGTCGATGATTAACAATAGCTGTCGACTTATTTGCCGTTATAATAGGACAAAATCAAAAAATGTTTAACTTCCTAAAAAATCAATTCCCCGACAGTACAATGGTGTTAGTTCTATTGTTTTTAAAGTAATCCCAAATGTAGTCTACACTCGCTTTTTTCTTTCCAGTTCAGCTAGAAAAGGACGTATGGACTTAAGTGTACACTGTTGTATTACGACACAACTTACATTCAATAGCTCTGTTAATTTTCAAGTCTCTGATGGTTTGCAACTCAGCCAGTTCGTTTTGGAGATATTGAATCTGGGGGGAAAAACAAGGCAAGGAAATTAAATTAATAAGCCGTCTGATACATAGTAATTCCATGTTTTTTATGCTATATAAATAGATAAATACTTGCAACGAAATGGAAAGCTTTTCCCAATAAAGTAAATTAGATGAGAAGCAAGCTAACGGCCCACATGGGTTAAGTTGGCACTATCGGCTATAGACACCGGCAATAATAAGGAGAAAAACACTTGGTATTGTAGGTACATTGTCATCCTGGGGCCTATGATGAGATGCCGTCCATGCCCAGTAATTAAACTGGCTATCTTTCCTTCAATCCGAAACACAGCGAACTGTTTCATGGCTGAAATAAGAAAGGCGGTGGTACCTACCCAGACGACCCTACATACGGGCCTACCACCTAGTGAAGTAAAGTGTAAGATGAAATGCCTTCCATGCCCAGTAATTACACTGGCTACCTTCCCTTTTGATCTGAAACACAGCGAACTGCCCTATGACCGATATAGGAAAGGCGGTGGTACCTATCCAGACGACCCTACATACGGGACTACCATTAGTTAAGACTTAAGGGGTCAAGGGGACTTATTACCTATAGATCTTTTTTTTTCATTTTTACAAGGTGAGCTGTCTTTTGTTACAAAAGTCTATAGACTGAAGATGCTTACTATTAGTCAGGCCGCATGCTTCTTTACATAGGTTTCATTAAAAAAAACTTTTCCCTCAAACATACCACTGTATCTGTGAAACTATTGATTTTAAACATACTATATCTTTTGCAATGTCTTTATGAGGCGTAAACTTATTTATGAAATGAAAAAAAAGGTGTCTACTACTCTACGTGGAAGGCGTTTCATCTTAGGCCTCAGGATGAGGCCAGACCTGCAATACCAAGATCTTTTTTTAAGTTTACTCTCCATGTAATGGGAAGGCAAAGGGAACTAATGCCTATACAGCCATATCTTAGGTATTTCTTCATTTATTGCATTGAAATGCTGGTGTTACACATTTATATGCATCTAGGGAGAAATTGACACGAAATACATGATAACAGTCTCCATATAATGCTATTTGATGAGGTGGATAACCACGAAAATGTTTTCATCGTTTTTCAAAACCATAATCACTTTTATTCTAATAATCTTTTAGTTGTACGTCAACAAATACACTTTGTTTTAAAAACTACACCAATTTTTTAACACAAAGTTTTAATTCTTGTAATAAAAATCGTTACTGACACCACCAAATCCCGCCAAAAACTCGCTATTTTTTCTTTTCATTGCAGGTATCTGTAGGCGACGACGGTCGCCATTTACAAAGAGGTTGGTCGTCAGCTTGCTTGTCATCTAGTGTTATAAAAAAAGAAAAAACGGTACCTGTTTCAAAGTGTAAAGCAACAATAGATCAGTGTCTCCTTTGATATCGAGCCTTCGAGCGTTCAAGTCAATGCCAGGGAATAATGCTTGCAGCTCGGTTTTATATGCACTTCGCGCCATTTCAACCTGGAACAAATGATTTTTAAAAATCTTAGTTTTGCGATACATGAATAACACCAGTAAAGGTATTTTACGAGATATAGGACATAGTAGTATTTACTCAAGTAACTTATTTGTAGTGTAGAATATGCATGAAAAATATATGGTGTGGCGTAGTGGTATGAGCGCTATGTTTCGATTACGAAAACAAAGCAACTTGGCTATGGTCGATCCTGGGATGGGTCAACCGTTTTAACCACCAACTCGAATTGGGCCAGCGTGGTGGTGTTACAGACCAAGCACATCATGTGTTTCTCCAGGAAGACCTGTGCCCAGCAGTGGGACATATACAGGGTGGCACATTTAGATCAGTCAGTATGGGAAAGTCTGAAACTATATGACATACGAAAATCTCTTCTTAGGAACAATGGCATCGATTTTAGTAATAAGCAAAACTGCATTCATACATTTAAATAAAACGTGTACTCAGCCCGGGAATCGATCCCGGACGTTTTGAAAAATAAAACTAGCACTATTTCTATTTATATATCGATTGTGTAGGTCTTAAGCAGTAAACGTTACTATGTCACATGAAGTCTAAAATGCATTGTTTTCATATCCTTTAATTTATTTTAGTAAGTGTTCGAAATTACCACCATTTTTTCCAATATGTTTCATAGTACGTTTACTGCTTAAGACCTACACAATCGATATCTAAGTTCGATTCCCGAGCTGGGTACACGTTTTTTTTAAATGTATGAATGCAGTTTTTCTTATTACTATTATCGATGACATGGTTCCTAAGAAGAGATTTTCGCATGTCTTATAGTTTCAGACTTTCCCCTCTGACCGATCTAAATGTGCCACCCTGTATAGGTAGTTGATGTGATGATATTCTCACCTTGTTCCAATACTTATCGCTGAGCACGGCCTTTTCATACTCCTCCTTGTAATTATTCTCGGCTAGAGCTAAGTCGGCGCGGAACTGCTTGATATATCTTTGGGTTGCCGCTATACTCTCCGGTGGCGCTTGTACACCGGCCTTTATAAGGCGATCGAGGGTATCTGTTAAAATTACGATATTAATAATTATTATGTACAGACGGCAGCACATCAAGTATAACGGTTTCACTACGAAAGCCACCTCTATTACTAACGAAGTTAGGGTGGTCTCGAGATAAAAATGTTACACTTGTGCTGTACATACAAGTAATTATATTTATTATTGCATCACTATTTTATTTTATCATACTCTCCGTAGACCGGTAGAGAATGCCTTAGTCATTATGTCTAGCCTTTGCACTTTTGCGCAATGAACATTAATGAAACAAATTAAGTATAGTAAAATAATGGCCTTAATTCTGGAGACCACATGCTAAGTCTAAATTTAAGTTCAATGCATTTCTTTCTCTCAAAATGAATACGAAAAGGATGGCTGTCATATAATTTGACATTTAGAAACGTGCGTTCAACTTTTATTATTATTGAACGTGATAAAATGCAGTGTTTAGGAGGCACCTCCTTACAAGCCGTCTAAAATTGTCTATGGTTTCCTTGAAATCTATCTAAATTTAATTGACAGCTCTAAACAAATTCTTGCTATCTTTTGCCTATTACATATTGCAAGAAAGAGATATACTGTACTTAAATTTAGAATTAGAGTGTGTCTTCAGAATCAGGTCCAATAATAAAATGGTCACACACCAATTATCTATTACCTAGCCCAAATCAAGTGTCATTAAAATCTAATTACACACATTTTCTTAATAGTAGGTAGTTTCAACACTTTAAAAATCAAGTGTAAAAGTATTAAACTAAAAAAAATCATGTCCTCAGGTGGGGACTGGGCCCATGACCTTTCACAATAAACAGCACCCAGCACAGCTGACCGAGCAGTCTGCCTAGGATTTTTTTACATTTTGCCACAAGCTTTTTTGTTTTTCCCGATTGTTCATTTCTCTTATCTTTAGACTGTTACAGCCAAGTAATGTTTATTATTAAGGTCTTAATATTAATACTTAATATTTATATCATAACCAGACCTACCTATAGCCATTTTGGATTTAGCACAAGCGTCCCGCGCTTTTTCTGCCTCTTTGTCTCTTGAGTCCTTTGCACCTTGTACGGTAATGTAATGCTTTTTATCCAAATCATCTAGGGATGACTCAACAATCTGTCGAAGAAAACCGATGAAAGAATTTTGAATTCCACATACATAAAATAAAAATAAAATCTTAAATAATGAGCATTCAACTTTAAGTTTTTATAAAAGCGTCATCTGCATGCCTTCTAAAATTATCTATGGTTTCTATAAAAGCGTATAAATTGAAGTAATTTGACAGTTATATTTTTTCCCATCTTTTTCCTATTGTGGGAAAGAGATAACATAAGTTCAAATTTTGTGAGTCTTCAGAATTAGACACTATCATAGAAATTTAATAAACTATAAACTAACCTTGAAGAGTGCCTTATTATAATCTGTGCAGAATTTGGTGGCTTTCTTATAGCTGTCTATGGCAACTTTCGTGTTCTCGTGCATATCGTGCTCTAGTTCCACCATGTCTTTGGTGATTTTGATCGTTGGAGGCTGCTGAGGCTCACACTTTTCTGTTTGAATGAGGGTAGCTGAAAATTTATAAATATTGATAATTAAATTGGTTATTATTGGTAGAAAATAATGCAGCTAACAGTCAAAACTACCTAAAAACCGGAATATTATTTTTTTCATACAACTAGATGATAAGCAAGCAGACAGCTCACCTGGTGGTAAGTGGCTATCGTCACCTATAATACACCTGCACTAAAAAGAAAAAATCTGTTGGTATTACAGGTGCGTTGTCATCCTATCTATACCAATACCTACCATGCCCAATTACACTGGCTACCTTACCTTTCAATTCAAAACACAATGGGCTGTTTTTCGGCTGAAACAGGAAAGGCGGTGGTACCTACCAACAAACCGGCCTGCCGTCTAGTGAAAACAATGTGAAAACTGTTAATTTACAGACAACAGAACATCAAATATAACAATTGCGCTACGAAATCCGTTTCTATTACAAATGAAGTAAGGGTGGTCTCTAGGTCAGGCTTACTGCACCACAGAGTAAAAAGCCTACTGGAACTTAAGTATTTGGACTAGTCCAACAACAGGTCAAAGTTGCAGACAGCTTTGAATAAAAAATATTAATTCAATATAGTATAGCATAGGTAATTTGGTACTACACTTGAGCCAAATTCAGTAAAGATTAAATGTAAATAAACCAAACGTCATTTTGTATAAGTTTGTCTCTTTCACTCGCTACCTCTCTTACTTATCACTCATACAAAAATGACAGCTGTGGTTTATTTACATTTATTCTTTATTGAATTTCAAGTACAATCTAAAATACAACAGCGTACATTGACCATGGGTGTGGCACAGCCTTAGAACCAAACTAATTAAGGTAGATGGAAATTCTTTATTTTTGTAAATTTTATTTTTTAGAATTAATATGTAAAGCACCTGTATATTAGATACAATAGGGTTTATACTGTGTGGGCGGGCAAAGATCGAAAGATTAAAATATTTCGTTTCTTTTTTATACAAGTGTGGCAAGTAACCAGCTCACCATATGGAAAGCCCACAGACTCTCATAGCACTTTAACACACTACTCACAGCATGCTTTCTTTTAATATTTTTAATGTCCCCCTATAAAAAATATCAAGAGAAAGTATCATATCTAAAGCATAGAATATGTGTCTTGCTCCCACAATAACTCTTTTTCAATAAACTCCTTATTCACCATAGGAATTAAATAAAACTAACCTGGTGTCTCAACTTCAGGAGTTTCTATCTTCTTTTCTTCTATATAAAGCGGTTGGAATGATGGCGGTGGTACTGTTAGAATGAACACAAGCCACACAAGTTAGTGATGCATCAGATTAATTTATTTTAAAAAAAATCTACTTCGTTTGAAATTACTTTTAAAAATGGTGTAGAAAAAATTTAATTGTTTTTTAAACTTCTTTTGTTGTAATCTCAATAAAGTAATCTCAGTTTTAACCCGTCAAGCATGAGATTCCAGACACAATTGATTTTTCTATTGTCATTGCCCACCGGTGGTATATTGCCGCTTTACAGATTAATACCACTGTATCGAAACTGAGATTACTTTATTATTTACGTAGTAGTGAAACTAAGATTAGAAGTAAAAATTCTAAAGAAACAGTTTAAATATCAGCACCAAATCAACTTGTATTTAATTTTGGGCGAACATTGGCTACTTCTTATGCCTTAGAATATTAAAACAGCTTCTCAGGCGAATAGACTCACGCCATAGACTTATATTTAGTTAGCATTATGCAAAATTGGCTACTACATAATTATTTATTATGTCTGTGTTTTCATGCTAGAATCTTACACTGGTAATCTTTCTTTGCGAAAGCTTTAATAGCATCTTCATCCAAATTTTGTTCTGGTTTCTGCTTGAAATCCATTGGCGATACTCCTTCCTGCAAACAACATATTGAACATTATTAGGCACTCTAGGCATTCTTCTTAAGGTGGGCTGGTGAAATTGCTTCAGCAGAGCTCAAGTTACCTCCACAAAGGGCAGTGGAGTTATCAAGGAGTTTTTGTTCCCAGTGCCGTTGCAATCAGGCACTGGACGACCCCCACACACCCGTCACTCAAGCGGACAAGGGCAGTTTCATAGTGAGATTCCTCCCCGAAAAAAAAGGTGGTAACTCCTCTTGCAGGGTCGGAGTACTACCTTATCTATTATGGATGTTAAAGCAATTCACTGTGTTTTTGTGTGAAGGGAAAGGTAGCAAAAGTTCCTAAAATGTCAATGCAACTGTAATATCAATTAATTTCCATGACATTGTGGATAGTTACCACTTACCATCAGGAGATCATCTGCATATTTAACATAAAAAAGTATGGGGTCTTCTAAAGCAATGAGAGATAGAGAGAGAATAGTTGTGTTCTAATTGTGAGAAATTCTTTGCCAACATCAACTTACCTTTCCAAACAAAAAGTTACTGAGTGACTTGGATATTTTGTTGAACTGATTTACTGAGAACTTCCAGTAGGATGTGTTCTCTTGATAGACAAGAGCCACAAAGTCATTAGCCCAAGGGACATTTGACTCAAGCCAGTTCCGGGTGTCTGGACTGCTCCTGTGTAGTCAAATGAGAAGATTGAATATATGATTTCTGAAACATATTTTTTTTAATTAATGGATTAATTACGGCCAACTCATTGGCTCAATGCGCTGAGTCAACATGTGGCATATTATGCCTATCAGGCACAGATAGAAATATCCTTTTTAGTTTTGAAAACCTCACAGACAATTAGGTTTATATAGTGATTAGTGTAATGACCCAAATAGACAATTCTCACTTGGCATATACCACTGCAGCACCAGTGAGTACCGTAGCACCAACTGCGCCCCATAGAAGTTTTCTTGACTTTTGTGGAGTAGGGGAAGTGGGTGAGGATTTGTGGTCAAGGTGCTGGTAGCGGCGGGGTGCCCGCATCACAATTAAAGCGGCGCATGATCCGTCTGCCAACTGTTTCCTGACCTTAAAAAAATAATATAAAATTATAAACAAAATTACTATCGAACATAATTTATTATATTTTATACTTATAACCTTATGCCACATCAGACTCCCAGGAGTCTTATGACAGTTAGAAACAAATTGTTTCCGGGATGTGGATTGACAGGATAGTGAAATCATATTTAGAGACCTATTCATTCATTTTTATAAAAAGTAAAAAATTATTGAATTAAATTTTAATGAACATGTGTGTTGGATGCCTACGGGACAACTACGACCTCTGCGGTGATGCCTGGAGAGAAGTGATGTCATATTAAAAATAATATAATGTCTTTGTGACTTATGAAAAATAAAAATGTTTTGTTCAGCTTCAATGGCATAAATCTGTTTTAATTGTAAAAAATCAGCTACAATATCTGGCCTAATCGAACCCGCAACACACATACTCAACAATGTGGGTATTGGTTTGATAAAAAGTAAACTAGTTATGTCAGAAGCATATGATCCTTAGCAACTTTGTAATAAGAGACACAAAGTGTCAATGTGAGTGAATATTATTAGAATAACTGTACAATAAAGAGTAAATATCACTGTTTACAAACACATAACTAGTTAAACCCAAATAATATGTTAAGTTTAGTTTTGGCCAAATAATATGTCCCAAATAATAGGCGTACTTTCTTAATGCACTTAGCGATGGATAATCCTCAAAACAATTTGAGGTTATTTTTATTAAAATGACGTCCGATCAATGTTATGTAAGGGACAACAATACAATAAAACCAAGCTCTATTTAATGCTGTGCAGTCAACTACTAGTCCTATGGAGTTCAATTATGATGAAAATAATGATAAAAACGAAGAAACAATCGTCTTCATCATCAAAACACAGGAAACATTGTTCAAGGTGTATCTTATGAGAACTGTTTTCAAAAAGAAAGTAACAGTGTAAGTAAGCGTGAATTTTGATGAATTAACATTAAGTCCAGAGAATACATACCAAAACAAAATGAGGATTTGCTAATTGATTCGTAAATTTATACATTTTCGGCAATGAATCTCTTTTAACTTGGGCTGTCAAAAATCAGAGACTAAAGAGTTTAACCACAAAGAATAGAGTTGACGTGGAGTAGTGTAGTACCAAAGAAAATCCACATTATTCTTTGTGGAAACAAATGTTATTTCTTGAACCTGAAAAAAAATCTGGAAAATTACTAGTTTATTTTAGTATTGAACCATCTTCTTTTCACACTTTTCATCTGATATTTATAATAATTAGGATATTCGATTATTATTATTATCAACCATTATCACGATTACCAATTGTCCCACTAACTATTAACCCCATCACTATAAAAATGAAATAATAACCTTGCACAAAAATGTTTCGTCCTGGATTTTCTGGTAAATATATTTACTACTGATAAATAGAACGATTCGGATAGATTGTTTTGTCCAGTAGTGCTATTAAATAAATAAGATTTTGCAATGTCTTCTATTGTTGATAATTGTTTTGGTGACGGTTTGTTTTGAGGTTATATTATTTCTTTTTCAGCTTTACGTGTTTTGCGACCTCTTACAACTTCCTATTACAAAGCTGCCAGGATTATTTCATGTGACATCAAGAACTATGCATCGTTTAAAAACTTCCAAAATACACCCCAGAGTTATACAACCTTAGCCAGTGGTTCATTGCTGAATGATAAACGAATACTTACCATTTCTAAAAGTGTAACACCAATTTCTGTTAGAACTGTCACTAAATTGAGTCTTAAATCAGGTAAGCGAAAGACAGTTAAAGCTGTAACAAAAAGATTTTTCCGATTAGACTGGGGTGGATGGATAAGACCAAAAGTTGGAAGACAAAAAAAACTATGGAAGAAGACATCTGCACAAAAAAGACGTCTTAGGCAACATGTCTTCTGCAATGCCACACAGTCCACTTTATTAGAAAAAATGGTAACTAAATTCTGGAGGCGACCTAAGTATTATGTGGATGATCCATATGCACCATACCATACAAGAGAAGAATTCTTTGTTACCAGGAAGAAGCCAATTGCAAGAAATTAACATATTCTTTTTGCCTGTAAATTATTCTAGTAGTAAATTACATAAATTTCTTGGTTTATTTTATCCATTATAGAATGAAAAGTAAAGTTCTTAACTATTAAACTAAATATTCATCGCCAGCCAATATATGTGCCATTAATGAGCACAGCCCTTCCTATATGAATAAACACATGAGGAGTTTGGGTTATAACACCACCACCACGCTGACATAAGTTAAAGTTCAAGCGTTTAATAACTCTCAGCTCATTTTCTACATGATAAAAGGGTTTTACTAACTTTCATAGATCTGATTGATTTAAAATTTGGTGTACCTACTATCACTTCGGTGACATTCCCATGACATACAAACCTGATCATGATAAAAAAGTCTGTGTCATCCTAAATTCTTTAGAAACTTACAGCAGATAAAGTGTGTATGGGCTCTTATGAAAAGTTTTAATTAGATGGTTTTAGTTAGATGATTAATGAGCCTGAGGGTTACTTAAAATTTCAATTTTATATTTTTAACTATATAGTACTATAAATACATAAATAAACTTTTTCTATGTAGCTGTTGATTATTAACATTTAGTGTTCAAGAAAAAAAACGTTTATATAAGAAAATAACTATCTGTAGTTTAACTTAACCGATTCGTCGGTATTTGTAAAAATACTCGTTTCGGATGTTGAAATAGAATATTTCGACATTGTAGGGTGGACGTTAGCTCATAAACGCAAATACAAGATAGACTAGAAGAATTTCACAGGGATATCCCAAGTCCTGGGTGGCTCAGTGGTCAGAGCAGTCGCCCGGATAGCGAAAGGTCGCAGGTATGATTCCTGCCTCAGGACGTGAAATTTTTCTAGTTTTATTCTATTTTAATTACTAAGTAATTTTTCAAACATTTATAATAATGTTAAAATCAAAAATTAAGAGTAAGGTATGATGTTTCCTACGCTCTAATCTGTCACTTAATATCGGATGCACCCTAAATGTTTTGTTCTGTTTTCGTCTTCTTTTTATTAATTTAAGAAGTAGTGCGTTGTTTTCCCGCATTTTATCGCAGACTTCACCGCGCTAGCAATACTGTTCACTAACTAAGTCGGCGAAGTGTGCGGTCTATGAAAGCACACAATTTAGTTGATATGATAGTTGGCCAACTTGAAATTGTATATGTGCGGTGTCTCTAAAAAAACAATTTATTGGTGGAATTGGCAGCACAAGATACGACCGCTTCCTTCGTTGCCGTACGCGAAATAAGTCATCGTTCAATGTTCATGTTTACACGTTTCAATGGTCAATTCAATGTTCAATATTGATTCAATCGCATTGAAAGCTAACTTTGAATTTTAGCTTTCAATGGCATTGAACAATCACATTGAAACGTATCTGGACGTATTTAGACGTGTCAATGGCATTGAAGCAATGAAATTGAAAGCAATATTGAACGGTAATTGAATTGAACCGTGTAAAACTTAAGTAGAGATGCATTGCACTTAAGCATGTAGCTAATAATTTGCAAGACCTCCTGAAGATACACATAGAACTTTTGAACCGTTCCTATCGCAATCATGCTCTTGAGTCTTGACTGTACCTACAATTTTTTTTATACCAATAAGGTGGCAATCAAGCATACGGCCCACCTGATTGTAAGCGGTCACACAATTGCAACACCAGGGGTATCATTTTCGCTTTGTCGACCCTGTAAAAACCTTTTCAAGTTTTTTTTGAAGAACCCCATGGTGTACTTTTTTTATACAACTAGATGACAAACAAGCTGGCGGCCCACCTGGTGGTAAGTGGTTAAGGGTCCAATATTCTCATAGGCTCAAGATCATTGACAATTCTCTAGCGCGTCTTTGAACTGCCATAAATGGTCCTAGTGAGTATCTAGCTAGGTGCTCCCGCCCATAGGTGGCTACAGTATTTCAAAGGGCCTTTATTTAACGCGTTAAGAGGCGGTTACAGGTTCAGGTCTATCCCTGAGCCCGGGGGGACCCTGACGATTTTGTGGGCCTCCCGGGGAAAAAGTTCGTCTTACTCACTAAAATCCACCGCTAAAACCTCTTCCGTCATTATGGGGAGACATAGGAACGAACAAGCAGTCAACCCTGCCACTCCGTCGGTCAGCCCGCACAACTGCGAGCCTCTTCCAGCTCCACTCTATTAATATTTGACGGGCCGTCTTATTCGGCGTTGAGGCCTCCTGACCTTTTACTTAAGGCACCACTACAAAGGGAGAAGCAAGTGGACGTAACGCTTTCTTCTTCCCCGTGGCCGTCTGTAACTGACCGGGTCAGCTAAGGGCAACCCCTCTCTAACCAGCTCCGTAGTCTTATATTTCATATGGGACCTGACTAGAGACTTATACTACACCAAGCTTCTTGGATGCCAGCTTGACTTTATCCTGCCCAACTAAACGTCACTAGGGATATCCTGAAATCCCGATACTCTTAGACATGTAAAGGGTGTTCTAAGAAAATGTGGAGCCTCAGTTAATGGGGTAATTTCTTATTAGGGGTATTGGCACGAGCCACATACTAGGTGTCTCTAATACTGTCATCTGCATAACAATGCAGTCTGTCAATAGACAGCTTATCATTGATATGTATCAGAAACAAAGGAGACAGCACCGAGCCTTGAGGGTGTCCATGCTAGCCGAGCAACTGCCCTCAACGGCTCTTATGCATCTGCTGCACAAAAAGTTAGCGACCAATTTACACAAGCAGTCAGGCAGCTCGTAAGTTGGTAACTTTTAAAGAAGTTCTCTGTGCCTTTGCTACATTTAGACTAACAATGCCTCACCTTAACTTTCAATGGCAAGGGCCCAACGGTGTGTGAAGTATATTAGAAGATCACTCTTTCGATAAGACATCGAACGACTTTCGATAGTTAATGTCAAATTCCATACATTTTTCATTTAGCGATAGCGATAGCGATTGTCAAATGACATCTTGTCTAGGCCCTCAGAGGGCCTAGACAAGATGCCATAATCAAACCGAATCAAATTCGGTCCATTCGTTTAGGCGCTACGATGCCACAGACAGACACACAGATACACAGACAGACACGTCAAACTTATAACACCCCTCTTATTTCGTCGGGGGTCAAAAAGTAGAAAGTGGTGAAGAAATTGTTAGGTATACCTAGTGCTCCGGTGGCGTACCTATTGGTTATCGCGTCTGACCGGACGATAAGGAGACGCGGGGTCGATTCCCGTCTGAAGCATACGATTTTTTTTTCGTTTTCTTTCTTTACTTGTAATTGTTACAATAAATTATTTATTATTATTATTCGAGCAATCTTTACATTTTTCACGTTGAACTCTACATTTTTGCACCCATTATCTTCGTATCGTTTCTATTCCATTTCTTTTTCGGTTGCTTGGAAACTATGACGAAGAAATACTAATTCTTCCTCATTGCATGGAAGAGACTATTGCTTAGCAATCGCTATTTATTGCTAGGTAGTGTAGATCATTTCGTAAGTTAAAAGAAATTGTGTTATTCTGATCGCATCCCAGTTGATAAGGAATGACAGTTGACAGTTGCCGAAATGTCAATCCACCAATTAGTCCGGGAAACTTAAAAAAAGTTCGAAAAGCTAAATTAACACACAACATTAGTTCTAATCTAAGAGATTTATTCAGCGTCTTTTGGCAGTGTCCGATAAATAAATATAAGGTGCAACTTCGCTTGTTATGTAACAGAATTTGTTTACGTAATTCAACTGAGTGACGTAAAAATAACCTTGAATATGACTAGAGCGTTGATGTTTTGCCGTACACTCTCATGTATAAAAACGCGTATTTTATTGAAAGAGCCTTTCAATAATCGTTTAGCATCGATCGCACTCAGGTATTTTTCTGTTACACAGCATAGAAAGATGAAGCTTGTTCAATTTAGCTACAATAATAAGCCGGAAGAAATTCGAGTTGGATATATTGAAGACACCGGCGTAGTTGATGTTAGAAAAGTAGACAGCTCTCTTCCGAACACGCTGCTTGGTATACTAAAAAATGGGGTACTGGACAAAGTCCAAACGTAAGTATACAATGTACATTTGCAAATTGTTATTTACCTACTATATTTATTGATCATTATCCTATCAAAACTACCTCTCAAGATACCTTGTTAAATGTATTTATTTATTGGCTTGCTGATAGTAACAGATGAAAATTTGGTCGAAATTAGTCTAATGTGTATGATGGCATTAAATGTCACCAGCCAATTTTGTTCTGTGTGTAAGGCGCAGTTACTAAGTTCAGTACAAATTGTAACAAAAACCTCTATTTCCTATGTAAAATTCCATTTACGTCATATTTAGGTAGTATATACTTGCATGAGGTTACCGTGTCTTTAAACTAGTTAAAAGCATCAAAATCATAAGTTAAAAGCAGCCATAAGTCATGCAGACATTTAGGTATACTAAAAGAGTAGTCCCAAAAATGTATAGAGCCCTAGCCAGCTCTATGTACACTATGACCAAAAAAAGGCAAAAATATGCAGAACTTCAATTATCCATTTTCTCTATATATTTTTAATTGTTTCGTGGTACAAAACAAGATTTTTATAGAAAACACTGCTACAGCCAAATATATATTCTATTATATTCTCTATCCATCATGGTGTTATCCCCATGATATACACTTAGGTGTCACTTTATATATTATCTCTAATCTATGGTCACTTTGGTGATGTTTTGTTGACTTATAATTTACCTGTCATATTGCCATATTCAATAATACTGAAAATAACAAATCATTTTCAATTTTGCACAAGTGAACAATATATGAAAACTAATTATTAGTATTTTTCCCGGTTTCAGGAGATTTTCCCTGATTTTTTTGACATAGAGTAGGTACAGATACCTGGCTGGATATGAAATATCTGCTTTCAATATTTTCTTCTCAAATGATTCAGATGCTTACCTGGAGTACCTAGTTCCAGATTTTAGATCTTGTAGCTTAGAGAATAAAATTTAAATACCATGGCTATTGACTTGTCAATAACCCTGCCTACTAAACAAAAAAGGCCAGGCTTGAGTTCTGATGTGGATACACATTTTTTCAAACTCTCATTGAATTGACAGCCTACGGCTAGAATGTTCAGTACCAATACTTTACCAAAGGCATTGGGCTCTAATTCTTGTAGTGGAACTATGGAACATTGTTAGTGAGTTAAAGCTGTTCTAATAATATGGCTGTTCTTGATATTTATTCATGTGTATCATGTCTTGACATTTATATTTATATCCGTATGTTATTCTTGAAAGAGTTCTGCATGGACTTTTTTAAAATGAATGTGCCGTAGGTTATACAGGGTCGGGGCAATGCGCAAGTGATACCCCTTTTTTAAGCATCCATAACATAGGCTATAGTAACTGCCTGTCATAAGGTAGGCTGTATTCAAACCTTAGTGGTACATAAAAAGCTAAAGTTATTATAAATATTTCTTTGTTATCCATAACACGACCTCTTAATGAAACGACCGCTTACTTTGCTGTGGGTGTGAAAAGATAAAAAAGCCTATTGGTCATTCTTTCGAACAGAATCAAGAGCAAGAAGCCGAAGCCAGAACCACTAAGCTCTGTGAAGCTTCAAGCACCCATCACTGGCCAAGACAAAGTACTATGCGTTGGTCTCAATTACAAAGACCACTGTGAGGAACAGAACCTCAAGCCTCCTGAAGTACCAATGATGTTCAGCAAGTTTGCTAGTGCCGTTATTGGACCAAATGACTCTGTGAAGTTGAGGACTGATGTGACAACAGTAAGTATTTTAAATCTTTTGTCTCATAACAGTCCGCCAGTGCAGCCTCACCACTTGAAAATCTATTGTGTCTGATTTGTGAATAAAAGTGGAAGGTGCTTTTATTATACAAAGCACAGAAAATGGCAACACCACCTAATCAGAAGTGGTAAGAATAGTCCCAATGTAGAGAAGGCTTGTGCAACATGAACATTTTGCAGTCTTTATAGGCCTATTTTTAAGAAAGGATGTTATAAGAATTAGGGAACAATCTTTCTTTGATTCTAGTCTTAGAAATAGGTATAATAGGTATGACAAAGAAACAAGTTACTTTTCTATGTGCATGATGTGGAGTAAATTAAAGAAAAATAAAATAGCAATTATTCTGAAAAAAGGATACAGTATTTATGAGAATGACACTGAAAGTTTTTAGAACTGGTTACTTATAAACAGTACAATAAAAAAATAAGTTAAAATATTGAAAATGGAACTCTGCCAATATTATTGAGTATGTAGGTATCACATTCATTTGTTATTTATTTACAATTTGGCGGTAAATTTAAAATTGTCTGAGTCATTTCAGCATATTATGTATTTGGTATCTCGACTAAATTTTCGTGTAGGTACTGAATTATTATGAATTTCGATGTCATTTATGTCAACAATAACTTTATGATAGGCTTCGATTGGACTTTCACGATGAATCCCTATCTCGTGCCACTGTTTACGACTGGTTTAATGAGTTTAAACGTGGCCGCACAAATCTTACCGAGGATCTGCGTGAGGAACGGCCTTCTACTGTGACGACTGAAGATAACATCAGTACCTTTAGATACTGACAAAAGAGTGACCTATCAGCAGATTCGGACAAGTTTAGGCATCGGTATGAGTCAAGTGCATAAATTCCTACATGACCAGTTAGCGGTCAGGAAGCCTACTTGGCACAATATACCTCATAATTAGCCCAAAAACTCCGTTGTGTTGATTGGGGCCGTGAAATGGTTCAAAGATTTAACGGAGATGATCAAATGTTTCAATGTTCGACATAGTTTACGGGTGACGAAAACGGGATTAACTGTTATGATCCCGAAACCAAAAGCCCCATCCACCAACCAAAAGAAACATCCAATGAGGTGTTTCCTTCCGAGAAGTTGCCAAATAAAGTGAATGGAGGACGAAAAAGTTCGGGAGAAACGAGCTTGTAGTAGGATCCTCCTTCAACACGACATCGCATCTCGCTCACCGCCAGGCGAACGATCGACTATTTGGCGACGTCAGACGTAGAATTACTGGGTCACCCGCCGTATAGACCCGACCTTGCGATTTTATTTATTCCCGAAAATAAAAGAAAAACTTCAAGGGAAAAGGAGAAGCTTATTATATGCAGTGGCTGTGTTTCACAAGAACGTCTCGTAGAGACCCATAAGGACGACTGGGCAAAGTGCTTTTCTTATGAAGCGATGTATTGATGTGAATGAACACTAAGTATTTTGAAAAGATATCATAAAACTAAGAACTGGTACTAGGTGGTAGACCCGTATGTAGGGGCGTCTGGGTAGGTACCACCGCCTTTCTTATTTCACCCGTGAAACAGTTCGCTGTGTTTCGGATTGAAGGGAAGTGAGCCAGTGTAATTACATGGGCATGGACGGCATTTCATCTTAGGCTCCAGGATGACAACGCACCTGCAATATCATGTGATTTTTCCTTGTTATTGCAGGTGTCTATAGGCGGCGGTGATCCGCTTACCATCAGGTGGGCCGTCAGCTTGTTTGTCATCTAGTTGTATAAAAAAAATAAAAAAAACTGGCTAGTTTGCTCAGTTTTTGATTTTCTAAGATCTCTCAGTTTGACTCTCGTATGATTTATGACTAAATTTAATCCCTAACTTCGGTGTGACTCTTGGCATAGGCCTCTTCCAGCTCTGGGGTCCGCACAGTCGGGGCAGTTGGGCCGGTTCTAAAACAGTGGGTGGAGAGGCCGCACGGAGTCCTGACCTTCCGCATGACACAGATGCTCTCCGGGCACAGATGCTTCGGGGGGTACCTGTGTCGGATCGCCGGAAGGGAACCGACTGTCACATGCCATCACTGTGACGGCTGCCCTGACGAGGGAGCGCAACACGCACTTGAGGCGAGTCCTGCCTGGGCGGAAGAGCGCCGTGTGTTAGCAGTCGGAATTGGGAATGACCTCTCCCTCTAGACCGTAGTCCTCAAGGTGCTTGAGAGCGACGGGGCTTGGCGGGCGTTTGCTACTTGTTGCGAAGCAGTGATGAGCCGTAAGGAGGAGGCAGAACGTGAGTGAGAGGCTGCCGCCACTTCAGCCATTCGTCGCCGGCGTAGTGGGCGAAGGAAGGCGCATTTTGGGCGCCTAGATCCGCCCACATAAGTATAGTATCTTCCTGGGCTCCGGACGCGTTTGGGGACCGTGCCTGGCTTGTACAGCCCAGTCGGCGCTACCAATACACCGGTACGCCGACTTAAAATAAATACAGTCAACTTGAGGAGGGGCTGGTGACAGCCCCTCCCTACAGAGACGGGACCTTACTGGCCACACTGCCCTGCTGACAAGCGGTCGTAAGGCTTCCGACGAATCCCGCATGGTTGGCAGCAAGCAGGAAAGAGGTGCATCGCTGAGGGCTTTAGTGGGTGAGAGCCCCACACACACCCCCTTCCAGCTGCTTCCAATATCTCTTGCCACTGTCCGATATGGACCGGCAACAAACCGAAACTCACCGTCCGACATTTTTTTTTGAAATTGATCCCTCTCTCTTTTCTTCTTCTAGAGTGGGTAAGTGCTTTTGGGTCCCCTTTTTCACACCCCTTTTGTACACCGTACAGTATGACCGGCGCACTTACATTTTTTTTAAGCTTCACTCGCATGAATGTCTGTGATTTTGGTGTTTGTTCTAATTTTTGAGGCACTCATTTTATCACAAAGCTTTAAGCCCGTCATGCTTCTCTCCATTACTCTATGAAATACTTAACTGTGTGTACCTACTGCGTTCACGAAATGAACCGCGAAGCGCATGCATCTGCGAGGACACGGCTTCTCTGCTTATGAATGAAGCCGGCGGCCATCCATTTGCATAGCTGAGTCGAGTTGGAGAGAAGAGCCCTGTACCGAACCCAATCAAAGGACCAAAAAGCCGTAATGTCGAACCTGATACCAACTTAGTCAACATGTGTCAATAGCTTCACCCCTGAGTAAAAATTAAAGAAAAAAATGATCTTTCTACTATATCTACGTATTGAATGTCAATTCACCCATCCTTCTTTCAGTTTATTTACAAGAAAATTTGATGGAAATTAAATAGAAAAAGCAAAGCACTTTCAAAACGGGTCTGTTTACATCCTCAAAAAGATTTTATTATGATTATGAATGATGAATCCAGTATACAAAAGTACTTGGTGGATGAATCCTATGAGGCTATGAATAAAAGTGCCGGGATAGGCGTTACTCTTTCTACATATTTTTTTTTTCCAAAATGAAATCCTTTTAATTTGAATTGCTCATCATATTCTAACGACGGTAGATATCTAGGTTGGTACCTAGTAATACGTTGCTAGGTTCGTATGCGGTTTCACTTCAAGGCATACTTAATTTTCGAAGTAGCCTAAAACCAGACACAACACTCGTACCTATATCTAGATATTGTTGAGGTGAAAATGTTTAAACGCAGTTGGCTAAAGAACCTACATCGAGCCAACGTTATATTGTGCCCCTAAGTGACAGGTGGATGCAGAACACACATTATCTAGATGAGGTCAAAAATTCCTGATGTGATTCACGAAGATCCATCTGACCTCAGCGCGTGGCAAATTGGGGTCAATTATTGAAGCAATTTGAGATCGTAATTCATATTGAGTGTAGGTGGGGACGAAGTGGCATAAGTAGTTTACATCATGCCTTGGAAGATTACTACAATGATAATATTTTTTCCGAATATTACCAACATAACTAGCTTTATAGGTATGCATATACTACCTATAGGTACCTAAATCAATAGGAAGACTGCGACGACGTGTCCAGTCTATACTTTGTTTATTTCCAAATCCCTTGATCATCACAGTTACGGGCATAGACTAGAGAGCTAGAGATAAGTTTCGGGTTTGCTATTTGGTGTTTGTCTGTGTGTCTGTCTGTGGCATCGTAGCTCCTAAACGAATAGACCGATTTTAATTTGTTTTTTTTTGTTTGAAAGCCGACGTGATTAGGATGGTTCTTAGCTATAATTTATGAAGATCAGTTCAGGCGTTTGATGACTATCAGCTTATTTTCTACATGATGAAAGGGTTTTGCTAACTTTCACACATCCGATTGATTTGAGATTTTGTGTACCTACTGTCACTTCAGTGACATTCCCATGACATACTAACCATGAGCAGATCCTATACCATCAAAAAGTCTGCGGGATGCTTAGTTCTTCAAAAACTTACAGCAGATATAGCATATTTGGGCTTTTATGAATATTCCCAATGAGATGGTGTTGGTCGGGGGCCATTAAAATTTTATATTTTATAGCGTAAGAGTCATGAATTGAACAATGTTTTCAATCAGATTTCCTTCCAATAACAATGTAGGAACTTCGTTGTGCTATAACCACATTATATCACATTATATTTGTAAGTTTTGCTTCCTACTGCTAAGTACTCATATTCGATTTTTTAACAATAGAATAGCTTAAAATGTGATCGTTAAATTGAATATAATCGTATTCATCGCAGTGTCAGTTAATATAATACGACCCATATCACAAGATTCACAACGCTTACAGATGGTAGTTATTAAAGTATATTATACCAGGAACCAGGAACCAGCATGCGCGATTACGATCTATTTAATTACCAGCAAATTGACAGACCCGTTTCATACCTAGTGCACCGACTAGGCTACGAGAAGAAACAAACATTTCGTACAGAATTTCTTCTTACAGACGTCCACAAAGCGTAACACGTCAGATGATGATATATGATTGGGAAATGACTCTTAATACAATGGATTAAGGTACCCACAAATGTCAGTGCTTAGCTTGGTCTGTAGTCGGCCGTGTGTAATAAAAATAATTAAATAAGTTTGTATTTTGTATACTTATCACAGGAATGGTACCTACCTATTTTTTAAAGACAGTGCTTCACTTTCTATTTTGCTGGAAACACCTTAGCACCAACTCCAAAAAACACCTTTGAAGAGTTCTCTTGATTCCTCCAGGACATCATCAGATCCTGACCTGATGACAATGGAACTACCTAGGAAGTATATGCTTTCTAACGTTGGCATAACTGCTTTATAACTGCACGCGTCATCTTAACTGTTGACGTGTAACTACACGCCAACAGTTAACTCCAGTACAACCGCGCAACTAGCCAGCAGCATGTGTGCAGCCGATAGAACTGAACGCCGACTGTAAGCGGACTAGTTTCAATTCTGCTTAAAAACTGGGCTTGGAAAAGTTTTTACAGGGTCGGCAACGCGCAAGTGATACCCCACAGGCTGGTGTAAGCGTCTATAGGCTACGGAAACCGCTTACCATCAAGTGGCCCGTATGCTTGATTGCCACCTTAGTGGTATAAAAAAACTGCTATGCTCGGCTAACTGGCAGTTCAAATACATATCACCTCTAATAAGCTTCAAATGGATAAATGGATCGATTACTCCATCCCAAGATTAAATCATCATCATCCTCACTAGCCTATATAGGTACGTCCCTATGCTGGATTGCTGGGCACAGGGCTTACTACATAGGAGAAACACTTGAGGTGTAATCAAGTCCGCTACGGCCCAATGCGGACCGGTAGCAGTAACAACCGGGACCAACGGCTTAACGTGCCTTCGGAGGAGCTCGACATCACAAATATTTTATTGACCCATCCCGGGATCGACCATGGCGAAAGTTGCGGCCCAATGCGGACTGGTTGCAGTGACGACCGGGACCAACGGCTTAACGTGCCTTTGGAGGAGCTCGAGATCACAAGTTTTTATTGACCCATCCCGGGATCCACTGTGGCGAAAGTTGCTTCGGTTTAATAAACGACGAGCTCCTCACTATGCCACGAGGTTAAAGCTCAAGATTCAATAACAATTCAGTTGTCTTAAAATGGGGCCATGCATGACGTCGTCACGAGTGTGAAATGCATGCCGACAAACTTTTCGTCGATGAACGTTTCACCGACAAATCCAAAGTCCATTCCACAAATATTACACAAAATATCCGACTACGCTTGGTGATAAAAAACAATTACCGAGCATGGACGGCATTCCATCTTAGGCCTCAGGATGACAACGCACCTGCAATATCAAGTGATTTTCCCTTGGTATTGCAGGTGACTATAGGCGTCGGTAACCGATTTCCATCAGGTGGGCCGTCAGCTTGATTGTTTTAGTATGAAAAAAAATATTCTACTATTAATACCAATAAACTGTGGTTTTGTGGACTAAACGTTCATTGTCGAATAAATTGTCGGCGAAGCGTTTCACACCGCAACACTTTGCGATACACTTTGACTCTTCGGTATCTTGTTGCCTTTATAGCTATCCTGTTACCTACTTAGGTTTTGGTCTCCATGGATAGCTATTAGTTGTCTTACTTTGTGTTTCTTTGCAGAAAGTAGACTGGGAAGTGGAGCTAGTCGTGGTAATCGGAAAAGAAGCGTCCATCGTCAAAGCAGAAGATGCCTTTAACTATGTGCTAGGATACACAATAGCTCAGGACATCAGTGCTCGGGACTGGCAAAAGGAGAGGAACGGAGGGCAATTTTTGCTTGGAAAGGTACGTGAGAAATGAATTGTGTTTCGTGAAAATATAATTGTTTATATGACAAATTAGCGAAAAGTCTTACTCCTAAACCATGAGCATATATTCATTCTTACATCAAATATTACTTAATTTTTAAATTGCAAGTTAGTAAACATAATTTTAATAGGTAAGAATAACTTAAGGAAATTGCGCAGAAAATTTAAAAAAACAAGTAACTTATAAATACATTTTAATGTTATTGATGCGTTTAAATGCCTACTTTATTGTAACAATTAAAAATAAAGAAAGAAAACGCTGAAAAAATATATGCTCCAGGCGGAAATCGAACCCGCGTCTCCTGATGTCCGGCCAGACGCGATTATCACTACGCCACCGGAGCACTAGGTATAACCTACTAATTTCTTCACCGCTTTCTTTCCTTTTCTTACGTTTTCATAGCAACGTTTATCTCACCACTCATTGAAGTTAACACGTCCAATGATCCGAAAGAATACTTTTACAAGTATTGGCACAATAAAATAATAAAAAACGCATCAAAAACATTAAAATGTGATTAAAATAGTTTTTCTCACCTTAACTAAATGTTTAAAACAGTTAAGGTGAAGAAAACTATTTTAATCACATTTAAATGTTTTTGATGCGTTTAATTAAACGCCTATTTTATTGTAACAATTATTAACAAATAAAGAAAACGATTGTGAGATGTATTAAAATCTCTACATTACTCAGGTGCTCGTTTATCATGATAACTTGTATATTTATAATATTAAACTATTACATCATGTTTGTGGATCCAATTTTATCTAATCTTTGTTTTCTGTTAGTACTTTTATTTGGGTACCTACCTATACATTTTTGTATTATCTTGAGATTTTATCGGATGTCAGTCAACCTGAAAAACCATACGATGAAAAAAAAAATCTTTTCATCGTCACACGGCAAATATTCCAAAAAAAAAAAGTTTTATTTAAAAAGAAATGTATATGTCGCAGCCGCAGCCCTTTGACTAAATAAGCTGCTTAACTTGACGCCTAGCCCGTTGATTTAACGATGGCATCCGTCTGGTTAAATTAGCCATTCAATTGGACGCCTAGGCAGGTATAAATCGACAGGCTTTTGTGTGACCGTTCGAGTTATTGGTAGGTTCAAAGTTATTTTTTTAAGATCATATATAACCAAAACGATGTCGATTATAAGATTTATAAGTGGTCATAAAAATATCCTTGAACCCACGAATCAAACCAAAACTCTTAGGTACAAGACGATTCATTCAATACGCCAAGTGGTTAAACGTTAAGTGAGTCTAGTTCAATGAACTATCGGGCTTTGCATTCAATTGGATACCGGCGTTTAATTAACGGGCTAGGCATCCAATTAATCGGCGAATTTAACCAGATGGCGCCGACGTATATGTACATTTTTATCTTTTATGTCAATTTTATGCTGAACGTCATGTCAACCATAAGGTTCAGCCATCTGGTTAAACGTTGCGCTCAATGAATTGGCTAGATATCCTTCAGCCGTTTGATTGGATGCCGGCGTTCAATCAACGGGCTAGGCGTCTAGTTAAGCGGATGATTTAACCAGACGGCTGCGAAATATACATCATTTTACTGTACTGTCGCGTCTATAAAGATGTATACATTTGTGGCTTAAAAAAATGCATACAATTCTTTATTGCTACTTAAATAGAGTCCATATTTACATATTCTGAAGCTTTGAATGTGTACATCTTTTCAAGGTTACGGACGTATCTCTGTGTTTGTGCGATTTGGTACGGCCCGCCTTTTATACATTCCTATTTTTTAGTAAATAAGGAGTGGGTTCAAGGATTTTAAATTTATTCATTGATTATTAATAAAAATCTAAACTAGCATAATTTCATGTCCTGAGGCGTCCTTAACCGAATCGTAGGTATTTGTAATATTCGTTTCGGATGTTGAAATAGAACATTTCGGCATTGTAGGGTGGACGTTAGCTCATAACGCAAATACAGATAGACTAGAAGAATTTCACAGGGATATCCCAAGTCCTGGGTAGCTCAGATGGTTAGAGCTGTCGCCCGGATTGCGGAAGGTCGCGGGTTCGATCCCCGCCTCAGGACGTGAAATTTTTCTAGTTTTATATTTTAATTACTAAGTAATTATTCATTGATCTTCAATCGATTGTTCTCTTTGCAGTCAATGGACACATTCTGCCCCATCGGCCCCTGGATAGTGACTAGTGACGAAATAGGCGACCCTCAGAGTCTTGATATCAAATGCAGCGTCAACGGGGGCCTGAAACAGAGCAGCAACACGTGTCAGCTAGTCCATAAAATACCTGACGTCATCGCTAGATTGACTTCGTAAGTATCAACCAATGAGACTTAAGAAAGAAAGAAACTTTTTATTGGCTTACACACTACAATATTCACGTATAATAAACAAATTAGTTACAAAATACGACAATTAATATAATTAAACATGTAAACAAATTAGAGAAAGTGCAGAGCCAACAGGTCCCTGTCTCAGCACAAATGCTTCAAAGACATTCGCAGAATGCCATAAAGAATTTTTTAATTTAAATTTTACAATTTTTTTAGGTTCTCCTAAACAGTTAGGAGAACCTAAAAACAGTGTTTCAAATTCAAAAATGTCTATCAACAAACGACAAATTTAACACTCCTTAAAATTTAGCGGGACTTCTTTATGGGACGTGTAAGTATTCTACTGATTTTAATTAAGTTGCCATTTTAGAAAATAGAAGATAGGGGACCACGGGCAGAGTAAACGGCATAGTATCACGGTAGAATAGTAACTATACCAATGTAGACAGCATTGTAGAGTAAAACTGATAGAGTACTGTAAGTGATAGAATAGTAGTGGTAGAGTACGCACAGTAACACAGTAGAGTACTAACTAACTATACCAATATAGACAGAATTTGTAGAGGAGAGTACTAACTAAAACTGGTAGAGTATTGCAGTGGTAGAGTACACGGCATAGTAGCACGGTAGACTACTAACTATACCAATTTAGATAGCATTTGTAGAGGAGAGTACTAACTAAAACTAGTAGAGTACTGTAACTGCTAGAATAATACTGTTAGAGTACACGGTAGAGTATTAACTATACCAATGTAAGCAACATTGATAGAGTAGAGCACTTACTAGAGTGGAGTACTATAACTGGTAGAGTAGTGTAGTGGCCAGGTCACTCTAAAGTACACTCTACCCGTGGACAAGCACCCTTTAGTCGGTGCAGAACAGAATTAAAACCTAGGAGTGAATTCACCTATTAATTTACTTTCAGTTCCGATCTTTTTCGAGTGGAAATGACTAACAAAACTTTGCCCAAATCGTTTGAGAATTTTAAATAGCTTATAAATTTTCTCTTTTAACTTTTGTTGAAATCAAATCATTTATTTGTAAATTAATTCAAGATGCTACAGGTTCCTAAATGCCTTGTTGTGTGTTTTACGCATACAAATAGTGAGCCTTATAAATATCCAACTCTGTGGGCTAGTGGTTGAGACCACATACACCAGATCTTCCCAGTTCTTAGGTTCAATTCCCGTGGGGGTAGAAATTCTAAGTCCGCCTGGCTAGCTGCCACCATCGGACCTAAGTCTGCCGCCATAACAATAATGTTAACAGCACTGTTGTGTTCCAGTTGGAGGAAACATATCCAGTTCCTCTGTGGTTGAGGAATCTGGTGTAGCTCGCTTCTGTCTCCGACTTACCGTCAGGAGATGAAGCTACAACGAAAAGAATAAAAAAAAACACTTTATTTTCCTCTCACACAAATTTTCTCTTCCAGAGTAATGACTCTATACCCGGGCGACATCATCCTAACAGGCACACCTGGAGGAGTAGGTATGTACCGCAAGCCCCCAGAATACCTCCAAGTGGGTGACGTCATCGTCAGCGAGATCCAAAACATTGGCGCTCTGGAGACAAAGGTAGAGAAATACGTCAAGAAATAAAGTTGGAGGAGGAACTGCTACCAAAGCTTATAAGTAATATATGTAATTTTATATGTATTATGACAATAATGTGATTCAGCTATTAGAACCAAAGTTTATATATGAAAATAGTTTTAAATTTTGCCAAAAAGGTATACAAAAGAAGTTTTGTCATACTAACTTTCATACTAATACTACTAATTAGGTTGTGGATTTATTGAAAGTAGACCTATAAACATTTTTTTCCAATGTTTTAAGACAAATATTTTACATTATTATTTACATATTTTTTATTAAGCTACTAATTGAACAGTGCCATTTTTAAACTTTTTATTTCATGAATTTAAAAGCAACGACCATTTGTGTTAATGAAGAAAGATAAGTTACCATATATTTTTATTTACTGTTTTTAGTCATATTTTAAAATAATTATTTTTAATGTTATTATTTTTCGCCAAAGAAGCCATTAATTTATTAGTGTACTGGCTAAAAGTACCATTTGTTGCCAAAATTTCAGTGTTTATTTACAAGTTTGTTACTTCAAAATAAACATTTTAGACTTGTTTTAAAAAAAGCTATTTTAAATTATTAATTTAGGATTTCCTCTAAAAATGTTATGACTATTTTTATTGTGAACTTGACATGTTACCAAATATTGATTTTATTTTTCCAGTTAAACAATTACATATTTTGTATTATACCAAATTATTATTGCCAAAGGCTTCGTTTGCACAATCAGCCTCGAAGGACCATCTTTTTCTAGCAAACGTACAGAGGCTCATGTTATTTACGTTTTATTTAACACAAAAACTTTAAAATATGTTTGTAACTATCTTTAGAATGTTTTCAATATGCTAGGCTAAGAAACATGTTCAATTTTGTTTAATTAAGGGTACCATGAGGTACCCTGCGATTAAGTAATAAGTGTTGACTTTTGTTGTTGATTATTTACAGTAAGATTGTATTTCAAATACCTTTTGGCTTATTTACGCATCCAGCCGTGTTAGATTTTAATAAAATCTTTTTAAAATTCCATATTGTTTTCCAAAGATGCGTTTAGTGTACGTAGGTAGTCATGCTCGAGTGGTCTTTTTTACCAACAAACTCATAAAACGTTTTGTCTTTTATTTTATTTCAATAATAATACGTTTATCATAATACCTAACTAATTATTTATTTGTTGACAATCTAATTTTATCTTTAACCTTTTGTTTAATTAATTCTGCTAACAATAAAATCTTTGATTAATTAAATAAATTCAGTGAATTGAACTTAATTATAATGAATAGCTACTTAATTAAATTATTATTTTATTTAATAATAATAAGTATGAAATACACTATTCAAATCTTGTACACAATAATTATTATTTAATCCAGATGTATTTTTTCTGTCACGTCTCATCGTACTTATGTAGTAATAAATATGCAGTTACCATTATTCTAAATAATTATAATATAATTCTTTTATACTTAATGCATTTATTGTTATTGAAGAAATAAAAATATTGTTTTAATTACTTACATAGTTTTATTAAAAGCGAGTAAACTTCAAAAAGCAGATATGCGTCTGCTTATCCAGTTGGATATGTCTGACCACTGAAAGAGATGATCTTTGTAGCGGTAATGTCATGTATCATTACCCTAGACAATTACCATAACTTATATAAAAATGCTTAAGTGAGTTTGTTTGTTTGTTACGCTTTCACCCCCAAACCACTGAACCGAGTTAGATGAAATTTGCTGTGGAAATAGTTTGAGACCCTGGGAAGAACATAGGACATTTTTTGGAGCGATCGCCAAAATCCACGCGGGCGGAGCCGCGGGCAAAAGCTAGTTATCATATAAAACCAGCCAGGGTGGTTATTATAAAACTAAAAAGGTTGCATGTATCACTTCAATCATTAACAAGTGAAAGGTGATGCTAACGCTATAAGAATAAGATTGCTTTTCTAAAACATTTATTAAGTTATTTTGGAGCATTCTACTTCTCAGATAATTTTGATGGTGACTATAATTGGATAAAAAGATGATTTTAATGATGGACCCATAAATCGTGTCCTGGACTGACTCATCCACAGATATATTGTTTTCTGTATTCTGTTTTTTTGCTGTTACACTAATTTATCACTCGTAATTTATTGATTAGGTTTTGAATACCAAATCACATTTTTTCTTTGGAATTGTCCCTAGTTAGCTAGCAGTGGGAACTTTATATGCGATTGGTGATGACAATGATCATAGGATTGGACAATGCCTTATATTTTGGAAGATAGCCTTTAAATATTTTTTTTAGAAAATAATAGGTAGTTACCGAATTCGCTAATGCAATTTCTTACAAAAATAAGATCAACTTTAGTTAGCCACGTTGGCGATTATGGTGATTATCAACATCATTCGAGATTTAACAGTCTCAATTGTGCCGCCCAAGCCCGACGCTGATTGGCCAATGGGCTCGGCAATTGAGCCAATCGGCATCTTCCTGTGCCTACAGGAAGGAACGTTCGCGTTCCTTTCAGAGTCTATTAAATTTAATGTCATCCAAGGGGAGAGTTATTGAGTTAACTAGCATACGGGCGTGCTTATGCTGAACTCAGACTCCCAAATGAGAAAAGGAACAGACAGCTCTCTATACACTGGCTCTCCAAGCCCGCAGATTGTCTTGTCTAGCGGATATTTGTAATTTAAAATATTATTTCGAGCAATTTTATACTTGAGCCCCCTTTGTGGTGGAATCTATTGTACGATTGCATTTATTTGCAATGGAGAGACGGATTGGTGCCAATACGGGTGCCGACCGATTGCATTGCATTATTGTGAATCTGGCACAATCTGGTGGCAATTTAAGATGAATACAGAGTGTAAGGAGAAATTTCTCAATAAGAAAGGCAGACGGTGGGCTCGGTCATGGTGACGGAAAAACGCTTGTGTGATTTCTGAGAAAAGGTACGGTGGTACGGTCAGGTCAACGTTTGCCTTAGTTTGGTCTTGGTGATGGAAAAACGCCTGTGCAAAACGATTACGGACTCAATAACGTGAGAGCGACAGACAAAACGCCGACAATCGCAAAGCAGCATATCAGCATATGGCTACAAACGCTACAGCGACAACATATTGCGGCGACAAACGCTCGCCGGCGACAAATTTTTTGGGCGATCCCATTTATGAATGTCGTATACGATATAAGAATTTAAAGTAGATATTTGTTTTGGTTTAGCCGTTGAGGGATGACCTAGCCTTATGTATAAAATAATTAAAAAGTGACATATTACTTTCTTAGAAAAGGTTAGTCATGATTTGTTTTGTACTTAATTATCAACAAATATGAGACCAAAATTTTAAGAAAAGGTTCACTTTTAGTAACAACACTTGTTAATATTCTTAATTTTTGATTTCAACATTATTATAAATGTTTGAAAAATTACTTAGTATTTATTAAAATATAAAACAAGATAAATTTCACGTCCTGAGGCGGGAAAGTTTTCTAGTTTTATATTTTGATTACTAAGTAATTTTTTAAACATTTATAATAATGTTAAAATCAAAAATTAAGAATATTTGAAAGCACTGCCCCAACTTAACCGAATCGTAGGTATTTGTAAAAATACTCGTTTCGGGTGTTGAAATAGAACATATCGACATTGTAGGGTGCTCAGCAGTGCACCAGCTCATACACGCAAATACAAATAGATTAGAAGAATTTTACAGGGATATCCCATGTCCTGGGTGGCTCAGTTGGTTAGAGCAGTCGCCCGGATTGCGAACACTTGTTAACTTAATTTTTTTGAATGTGTTAGAACTTTTGAGCAAATAGAATTGCAACCTTATTAAAGGAAATGACATGTTGATTTTATCTTCAAGTAACTTAAGTGAAATTGATTAAGACAAGGTTCTACGAAGGGTCAGGATTCTATTTGTTTGATTGTACATAGGACAGCACGTCAAGTGTAACAGTTGCACTACGAAAGCCGCCTCTATTACGAACGCAGTAAGGGTGGTCTCAAAGTCGTCGCTTTATGTATATACTTTATTCCGATCTTCTCTCAGTTCATTCATTTTCTGCATTTTTCACGTATTAATATTTTTAACCCCCGACGAAAAAAGAGGGATGTTATAAGTTTGACGTGTCTATCTGTGTGTCTGTCTGTGGCATCGTAGCGCCTAAACAAATGGATCGATTTGGATTCGTTTTTTTTTTGTTTGAAAGCTGATGTGCCTACGATGGTTCTTAGCTATAATTTATGAAGATTAGTTCAGGCGTTTGATGACTATCAGCTAATTTTCTACATGATAATAGGATTTTACTAACTTTTACACATCCGATTGATTTGAAATTTGGTGTACTGTCACTTCGGTGCTATTCCCATGACATACTATCCTTGAGCTGATCCTATACAATCAAAAAGTCCGCGAAATGCTTAATTCTTTAGAAACTTACAGTGTCTCAGTGAGATGGTGTTAGATAGATGATTAATGACGCCGGGGGTTACTTAAAATTTTTAATTTTGTATTTTTAACTACTAAAGGTTAATTACGGGTTTTAAGCATTACAACGGATCGTTAAAAATGCGAGAAATTGATAATGAGCTATCTATATTTTTTCTTGGCAAAACGGGAAAAATGTGGTTGGCTCATGACCAGTTTATATGTGCAAACAGGTCTTATATTACATTTTTGTCTTCATGTGTAATTACTACATTCTTAAAAAAACGAAATAATATCTACTACACATAGGTATACACGGGATTGTCGAAAGATTAGTCGTTGCACAGTGCTATCGCTGTAGCGTTCGTCGCCGCAATGTGCTGTCGCCGTAATGGGCTGTCGCTACAACGATTTTTGGCGCTCTCACGTTACAGAGTCGTGATTACGGTCTACATTTGCAGTTGCAGGTTGCATTGAAAAGACGGATTGGTGTCAATATGGATGGAGACAGATTTCAGTTTGAGTTGAATCACCATCACCAGCCTATATACGATCCACTGCTGGGCACAGAACTTCCTACATGGGAGAAACAGATCAGGATTTTGGGCCATAACACCACCACGCTGGCCCAATGCGACTCTACACTACCCTGATGTGAAGCGGTAAGAAGAGTCCATATGCAAAGACAGCTAGTGCACCTTGAAACATACTTTTCTAGCCGCCTCCACTTTGCCGGCTTATGAGATGCTTTTTACGGCTCTTTTGGATGAATGTCATAGGAAGGAGGGAATACATGTGCTGACAAAAAAATCCAAGTTCTGGAAGTAGGTACAACAAAGAAACGAGGTACCTACTAAACTTCTTTGTGCGTGATGTTGAGGTGGAGACAGTGAATTGATGACTCCGAAGATCGGCACCTGTGCTCCTGAGTAGGAAGGGGGATGGTGCCATAAGGTCGAAAAGCTCTTCAGAACACTCTGCGATAAAGCCGAGTAAGCGCTAAGCGACGCAATACCACGTCGAAATTGTATAGCGTCTATACTGTTCGTGCTGTTCTTTTTCAACAAGTCGTATATAGGGTGCCCAGTACTGCCTTCTGAATAGTTCTGCCTCCGATTTCGAGAGCTTTCCCCTAACAGTCTGTATATTCAACTCAAATTGCAATCTGTCCCCACCCATATTGACACCAACTGGTCTTTCCAATGCAACCTACAACTGCTATTGTAGACCGTAATCACACAAACGTTTATTAATCACCAAGACCAAGCTATAGGCAATCACGTACATATTCTGAGAAATCGGCGGAGAAATCGCATTTTTCCGTTAACTCTACAACTTACCAGCGCAGAGATGGAAACTTGAAAAAAGGGTTTTAGTCAGTTTTAGTATAGATTAGTTACCTATTTCAAAAAATTGAGTAGGTAATTTTTTAAGTTCTGTTTTGAGAAATAAAACTCTAAATCACTAAAAACACAAAACATTCTGAATAGTGATATGAAATAATTATAATTTTATTCAAAGATATAATTAAACGTAGTGTTATTTCTCTTTAGATATAATCAGCGGATTGTCTACAATCTTCTTCGTTTTCTTCTGGCGATGCAACATAAACACTCATTGATAAGCACTTAAGCAGCAGGAGAATGGAATAAACACTCCTGCGGCACTAGTACTTAGGAACAAGATTTACTTAGTCTTCTTTATTCTCGGAAATCTTCTTTGTTCTTCTTCTTGCATTGATGTTGCTAGTAGTAAAAAAGGGGGAATTAAATTTAAAAATTTATAAATAATATTCACAGGGATGTCCCGGGTCCTGGGTGGCTCAGTGGTCGGAGCGGTCGCCCGGATTGCGAAGGGTCGCGGGTTCGATTCCTGCCTCAGGACGTGAAATTTTTCTAGTTTTATTATATTTTAATTACTAAGTAATTTTTCAAACATTTATAATAATGTTAAAATAAAAAATTAAGAATAATATTGAATCAGGCACACCGACTTTAAGTCATAATTGTATTTAAGTTGTCGAAATGATACTTGAAAGTAAGTATTACCTTATAGTCAAACATTGTTAAAACCAATTTTTCCAAGAACTTAAAAGGGGGCTTTTCTTTCAAGTTCTCAAAAGAACTATCATATGAGTTTAATAGTTCTTTATGTAATATATTACGTGCCAATTTGAAATAACTTTTAAAAATGTTTGACTAGTAGGTATCTAAATAATAGGTACATCTTACATATATATTTTTTTCGATATTAAATATTAAAATTATCTAATGAAAATTAATATGTCCTGATTCTCAATCTTATTTTTTGCATGACAAATATAAATTAGGTATGTATCTATGATATGATTAAAAATATAACTAACCTTTTTGTATACATTACAGTTTTGGTTCATCGTACCCATAACCTAATACTTATGGCATAGGAAGGAAGTGCTAAAAGCGTAAATAAGAAACGCTTAGAAATTATGGTAACAAATAATTGTGAGAAAAAATATATTTTCTACTGTAGCTTCTTTCGTCAATTGGGTAGGTAATACATTCTGATACTAAAGGGCGCATGTCTTCCTTTATGAGAGAAATATAAAAGGAGCAGCAAGACACAACCACGCTGGCCCAATTTCGGTTCTGCAGTGCGATCTTAGACCATGTTCTTATGGTCTAAGAGTGCAATACATTTATCACTAATCTGTGCTGGGTGAAAACAGTCTGTTAAACAGTATTCATTTAATAATTTCATGACATTTGGGCACTACCCTGTCCTGTATACTACTTAGTTGTACATACCTATAATGTAGAGTCGCTTGCCATGCTAAATACCAGAGAACGTGAGAAAGAGACGGATATACATATTCGAAGATATCAAAATATTACCTTCCTGTTGCAGCGAAGGCGAAGCAAAGCATCGCTGCAACCGGAGGTAATTTTACTGTCAAGCTTCGCTTTAGTCAGTAAAACAGAAGTTATAATAACTATGTCTAAAATATTTGAGCTTCCAGAGTGCTCGAAAATAACTATATCATATTTTAGAAAATAATCCGTATTTCTACAGAGTTAGAATCGCCTTTCCTTTGCTTAAAGATTTATGTGATGCTACAAACATACGATTCTATATGATAACTACTGAATGTAATTTACGAAATTTAAGTCATTAACAAGCTAAGCCTATACTTACTCCTAATTTAACCACTTGCTTTCACATAAAACGAATATACAGCGTCTGCCATGAACCCCAATTAGTAACGTCTGGATTCACAATTATCATAGCAGATGACTCGATGCGTGCGCGCCGCTCCCGGGGCGACAAGTGAACGACACGCGTAAACTGTAACTATAGGGCTAACAATATTTTATTGTGACAAATCTTTTATCAAGTATAATTTCAATTATTTTTAGCGAAACGTGCAACTGTATAAAGCCATTGATAATTAAGTATACTTTTTATAATTAAGTAATTTTAAAATGGGAAAAAATTTAAAGGGTCTACAAAAAAATATTAGCGTGGTCATCAAAAATAATAATTGGTCTACAAATTGTTAATTTGTCGGTATTTTGATGACCAGTGATGATAAGGCTGACAATGGAAGCGAGCTACACCCGGATCCCTCAACCACAGAGGAACTGGCTATCTTTCCTTCAACTGTCTGGCAGTTGAAGGAAAGATACACAACAATGTGGTAAACATTTTTTTTGTGAACAACTAGAGGACAAACAAGTTGACGGCTCACGTGGTAACCGCCGCCTATATGTATAGGTACACCTGCAATAACAAGGAAAAAACTGTATCATGTTGTCATCCTGAGGCCTAAGATAAAATGGCTTCCATGCCCGGTAATTTCACTGGCTACCTTTCCCTTCTATCCGAAACACAGCGAACTGTTTCACGGCTGAAATAAGAAGGGCGGTGTTACCTACCCAGACGACCCTACATACGGGCCTACCACCTTGTATTATTGTTATGGTGGCAGGTGGTAGCTATGTCGTCGCCATCTGTTTACACTGCTACAGGCAGTTACGAACACGGGCCACGTAGGCGCGTAGCTGTATGTACTACGGTAGTGATATGTCGCCGCCATCTGTTTACACTGCTACGGGCAGCTACAAACACGAGCCACGTAGGCGCGTAGCTGTAAGTACTACGGTAGTGATATGTCGCCGCCATGTGTTTACACTGCTAGGGGCAGCTACAAACACGAGCCACGTAGGCGCGTAGCTGTAAGTACTACGGTAGTGATATGTCGCCGCCATCTGTTTACACTGCTAGGGGCAGCTACAAACACGAGCCACGTAGGCGCGTAGCTGTAAGTACTACGGTAGTGATATGTCGCCGCCATCTGTTTACACTGCTAGGGGCAGCTACAAACACGAGCCACGTAGGCGCGTAGCTGTAAGTACTACGGTAGTGATATGTCGCCGCCATCTGTTTACACTGCTACGGGCAGCTACAAACACGAGCCACGTAGGCGCGTAGCTGTAAGTACTACGGTAGTGATATGTCGCCGCCATCTGTTTACACTGCTAGGGGCAGCTACAAACACGAGCCACGTAGGCGCGTAGCTGTAAGTACTACGGTAGTGATATGTCGCCGCCATCTGTTTACACTTTTACGGGCGGCTACGAACACGAGCCACGTAGGCGCGTAGCTGTAAGTACTACGGTAGTGATATGTCGCCGCCATCTGTTTACACTGCTACGGGCAGCTACAAACACGAGCCACGTAGGCGCGTAGCTGTAAGTACTACGGTAGTGATATGTCGCCGCCATCTGTTTACACTGCTAGGGGCAGCTACAAACACGAGCCACGTAGGCGCGTAGCTGTAAGTACTACGGTAGTGATATGTCGCCGCCATCTGTTTACACTGCTACGGGCAGCTACAAACACGAGCCACGTAGGCGCGTAGCTGTAAGTACTACGGTAGTGATATGTCGCCGCCATCTGTTTACACTGCTAGGGGCAGCTACAAACACGAGCCACGTAGGCGCGTAGCTGTAAGTACTACGGTAGTGATATGTCGCCGCCATCTGTTTACACTTTTACGGGCGGCTACGAACACGAGCCACGTAGGCGCGTAGCTGTAAGTACTACGGTAGTGATATGTCGCCGCCATCTGTTTACACTGCTAGGGGCAGCTACAAACACGAGCCACGTAGGCGCGTAGCTGTAAGTACTACGGTAGTGATATGTCGCCGCCATCTGTTTACACTGCTACGGGCAGCTACAAACACGAGCCACGTAGGCGCGTAGCTGTAAGTACTACGGTAGTGATATGTCGCCGCCATCTGTTTACACTGCTAGGGGCAGCTACAAACACGAGCCACGTAGGCGCGTAGCTGTAAGTACTACGGTAGTGATATGTCGCCGCCATCTGTTTACACTTTTACGGGCGGCTACGAACACGAGCCACGTAGGCGCGTAGCTGTAAGTACTACGGTAGTGATATGTCGCCGCCATCTGTTTACATTGCTACGGGCAGCTACGAACACGAGCCACGTAGGCGCGTAGCTGTAAGTACTACGGTAGTGATATGTCGCCGCCATCTGTTTACATTGCTACGGGCAGCTACGAAAACGAGCCACGTAGGCGCGTAGCTGTAAGTACTACGGTAGTTATATGTCGCTGCCATCTGTTTACACTGCTAGGGGCAGCTACAAACACGAGCCACGTAGGCGCGTAGCTGTAAGTACTACGGTAGTTATATGTCGCCGCCATCTGTTTACACTGCTAGGGGCAGCTACAAACACGAGCCACGTAGGCGCGTAGCTGTAAGTACTACGGTAGTTATATGTCGCCGCCATCTGTTTACACTGCTACGGGCAGCTACGAACACGAGCCACGTAGGCGCGTAGCTGTAAGTACTACGGTAGTGTATATGTCGCCGCCATCTGTTTACACTGCTACGGGCAGCTACGAACACGAGCCACGTAGGCGCGTAGCTTTAAGTACTACGGTAGTGATATGTCGCCGATCTGTTTACATTGCTACGGGCAGCTACGAACACGAGCCACGTAGGCGCGTAGCTGTAAGTACTACGGTAGTGTATATGTCGCCGCCATCTGTTTACTCTGTTACGGGCAGCTACGACGACGAGCCACGTAGGCGCGTAGCTGTAAGTACTACGGTAGTGTATATGTCGCCACCATCTGTTTACTCTGTTACGGGCAGCTACGACGACGAGCCACGTAGGCGCGTAGCTGTAAGTACTACGGTAGTGTATATGTCGCCGCCATCTGTTTACTCTGTTACGGGCAGCTACGAACACGAGCCACGTAGGCGCGTAGCTGTAAGTACTACGGTAGTGTATATGTCGCCGCCATCTGTTTACTCTGTTACTGGCAGCTACGAACACGAGCCACGTAGGCGCGTAGCTGTAAGTACTACGGTAGTGTATATGTCGCCGCCATCTGTTTACACTGCTACGGGCAGCTACAAACACGAGCCACGTAGGCGCGTAGCTGTAAGTACTACGGTAGTGATATGTCGCCGCCATCTGTTTACACTGCTAGGGGCAACTACAAACACGAGCCACGTAGGCGCGTAGCTGTAAGTACTACGGTAGTGTATATGTCGCCGCTATCTGTTTACTCTGTTACGGGCAGCTACGACGACGAGCCACGTAGGCGCGTAGCTGTAAGTACTACGGTAGTGTATATGTCGCCGCCATCTGTTTACTCTGTTACGGGCAGCTACGAACACGAGCCACGTAGGCGCGTAGCTGTAAGTACTACGCGTAGTACTACTACTAAATCAAGGCTTTACTATAAACTTTTGGCGGCAAGTGCCAATAGATCTTTTAGGTCGCAGTGATAAATCGGTCTCAACAGACCGAAAAGCCCCAAATTCAAATAATAATAATACCAATCACTCAAACAGTCACACAAAAGGTCTTTGATTTAAACGACTCGCCTAGGCGTCCAATTGAATACCTACCAACGTTTATTCTATCGTTATTAATAACCTTCCTGAGAAAGATATTTTCAATTATTCCAAAGTTTGAAGTACAGTGGGTGTATTAATGATTTAGAGCTCATAGAATTTTACCGCCTCTGTGATGAGACCGTGGGAGCAAATACTTACTGCTCGGTTTGGTTGTTGGCAGGGCTTTTCTCCGCCTACGTAGCTACCACCATCTTGTTGTGTTCCGGCAGTTGGAGGTAAGACAGAGAGTGCCTCTGTGGTTGAGGAGTCTGAGCGTAAGTAGCTCGCTTCCATCTTCGGCCTTAACATCACTTGCCATCAGATGAGATGAAGGCCAAGACACCGTTAAGAATAAAATAAAAAACGCTCCTGCTTCAAGCCTCAGTATATCAGTTCCACATAGACAGAACGAATCACTGTCACTTTATGTAGGTACTGAATAATTAATGATTTACTGATTTTTTTTAATAATCTTGTTTGTGATTTTGTTGAATTGACTTGTATTTTGCTAAATTGACTCATTATTTTGTGATTTTATTGAATTAATTTATCTGTGATTTTGACTTATTTGTGATTTAGTTTTGTGTTGTATTGTGATAAATATTTTAATTAGTAATTATTTAACCTTGTTAAAATTAATAAAACTGCATGCAAAAGGTTCGTATGCCGATAAGGCGAATCATGGCTGTACATATAATTATATTTTTTAACATCAATTATAATAATAATAATATTCATACACTCACACCTATTATCTAGCCCAAAGTAAGCATCATTATAAGTGCTTGTGTTATGGATACTAGATAACGGAGAAATAATGATAACAATATGTATATAAAAATTAGAAATATACTAAATAAACATAATTATAAACATCCATGACTCGTAAACAAATGCTCGTACTCATCATACAAACATTTGCTCCTACCGGGATTCCAACCCGGGACCTCTTGACCGAGTAGCCTGTATAGCAAGGGGTATGGATCAGTCGGCCAGCCGGTCGTCAATATAGACAATACAGACAACATAGACTTAATACATTACAGTTTTCTTAATGTGATCGATTTATATTATTTTTATGTATCATCCGACAACTTACTTAATACAGTATATAAATCGTGTGTCATTGTCACGGCCATTATGACTCATGGGTCATTGTAGTAGCTATTCATAAACACATGTGCTGCATATTTATAATTTTATTATTTCTTTGGCATAAAGGACTATATGCGTTAGAATGAGACCGTGCTATCTAAATTGACAAATTGGCTGCAGCTTGAATATTGCCTACAGTTCAATATCAAGATAATTAAGTACAATATTACAGAAACGTTGATATACTAAAGGCAAGAGAATTAATATTACCTAGTAATAACACTGGGGATCTTTCCCACCGGAGTAAATACATCTATGCAAACAGTATTTGGCTACTAGCAACATGCTACACAAAATGCAACTCTCCCCAACACAACTTTGTCGAGCATGTGGTGAATGCCTGGAATCAATGACGCATCCCTTGTGTTATTGTGATGCCCTGCCGAGAACCAGAATGAGCCTTCTGGAAGTGGCATAACCAAAGCCAGAAGACTACTGGCCCTTTCTGCCTAAAGATATCTTACTATAATAATGGCATGTAATTCCTGGACACAGGGGAGGAACAAAAGATCCCAAAGGGTCGAAGTGCACTGGGGCTTAGTCATGGCACAGTAAGATAAGATAAGAGATAAGATAAGACCCTGCAAGTAGGTACCACCTAGTAGTGGAACATCTAGATACATAGATCGTAATAAAAAATAAGATGACTGAAATATTTTCTGCGCGGGTGACGTCCAACTCAAAAGGTCTCAAAGCCATACTTATCAATATAGTTCCTATTGCTTTAAAAGTCCAATTGCTTACATATACCGGCAGGGCGACTGCTTAACTTTATTGGTATGAACATAATTATTGTTTATGACGTCACAATGTCATATTTAATTAAATTAATTTAATTCAAATAACCGCCCCAGGACGTGAAAATTTTCTAGTTTAGATATTTTTTCTATGTAAATATATTTTTCAAAGGTTTTAATGTTACCCTAAGCGTCGCAGATATCACGCATATGAGAATAAACTTTATACTTCATTTAAATTTTAATGGTCCATCTATTATTTGAAAATATATTGAGAACATTTAGAAGGACGAAAGTTTGTGAGTTTTAATAGTTTTTATGACATGAGTCTAGACGCTCTTAATCACAAATTAAACGATACTACCTACCTTCTTCAGCCAATTAATAAAGAATAAATGTAAACAAACCACTGACATTTTTGTGTGAGTGATGATCAAGAAAGGTACCGAGTGAAAGGGACAAACCTATACAAAATGACATTTGGTTTGTTTTCATTTTTTAATACAGGGTCGTGACGACAATACGACTATAAATTAAAACTTGGTTCACAGAAACGATTTGCAACAAATAATGCAGCCAATTTTATACTATTTCTTACAAATGTCATGAAATTATCAAACGAATAAGGTGTTTTTGAAAGCGGCAAACTATTTCTATGAACTAATATAGCCCATGTTTTAATTTATTGCCGTATTGACGGCACCACCCTGCATTATTTCATAGAAATGTCATGAAATTATGAAATGAATAAGAAATATTTGAAAATTTTTGTATAAGTGGGCTCAAGTTATAAAGCAGTTGCAACAAAAAACAACAAACAACAGCTTCTCCCTTTTACAGCCCACATTTTTATCCGTTGCCGCGTCCGCCGCGTCATACGCCTGGATTGCACATTTCGTTACCAATTGTACTACATTATAAGTGGCTACTAAATTACAGAATTAACTTCGAAGATTAAAGTATTGTATACGAATACTAATAATAAACCGTTTTGGAAACAAAATATTATACTAACACATAAAGGTAGGTACCTACTTTAATGAAATAGAGAAAAATGACTTCTGATCTTCTTAGGGCGTTGGTCGTATGCAGCAATTTCCTTTGCAAATTTTTCAGTATTAACAATGGAAATTAAATATCACACATGTAAAATAGCGCACATGGTCTAATATAGTGTAATGTAGACAGACGCACACGCGTCTTCGCTTTAATTGCTCAATTGGTAGCATCCGCGCCCCATAGACCAATAAACGACACAAACTGGCCATGTCCTGTTTTATTTTGTAAAATTATCAATAGGGCAATAGCATTTCATTTAAAAGATATAAGTATTTTAAAACATTCCTCATTTAAATCTCTAATAAACCTTTTAAATTAAGAATCATAACGACTTGAATATTCTTTGGTGTCACATTCAAATACAAGTGGCAACCCTATTAAATCATTTAATTATGCTGGAGCACGGAGCGGTTTTTAATGCCATAATTTTAAGTCATTGGGTACCTTCTACCTATTGTAATGGAAGTGACACACGGCATATGCAAGCTTTAATTAACAAGACCTATACTCTCCTAAACTTGTAAAGAAAGTGGAATATCTGAAAGCAATAATTTAATGAAAATATTTTTAAAATACCCAAAGTTGTTTGTACCCGTATATTATCTCTAGTCTATGGTTTTTTGATTTGCACTACAATGGGTAGATATACCTATTCAGTAAGTAAATGATTATTATTCATTTATCAATCTTAAATCGCCATTTAGCATCCCCAATGCTGGTATCATAATCATAATAATTTCAACTGAATATAAAAAACTCAATGCGGGATCCATGCGTGTTGAATCTGACGTCTGTCACCACTCCCGTCGAATTCAAGCAACTATGAACGATTAATATTTAATATTCTTTATTTAAAAAAAATGTTAAGAGTTTTTTTTTATTAAAAGCTGGGCCTTTTGGGCCCCACCCTGGGGACGGTATGATCGATTCTGTACAAGTTGTGTTCTTATTCACACTCCACATTTGGATTCCATTTTGCATGAGATGGAGTATAGTCATTTGTCGTGCCTTGTATTTTAAAAAAACCCGCACCGCATTATTGGAATATACATATATTGACTAGCTTCTGCCCGCGGTTCCTCTCTGGGACCTGCTTTCCAAAGCATTATACTCACACATTGAGAAAGAAATTAATACATTTGTTCAACGCCACACAAAGTAGGTATATAGTATTAATAATATTAAGCGCTCTCACTGCCTCTCAATTGACAATATTTACCTAACGCAAAAAAACAATAAAGATTTCCAATTACAATTGGAAACCCTTATCATAATTTTGATTCTGAGCAAAGACTGCATGGACATAATGCTTTTGATTCTCTAAGTCTATATATTGGGAAGAATTCGTACTTTTATATATAATGGTATGGGTCGCTGATAGATTTTACGGGTTATAAATTAAGATGATTATGAAATTTCTTCATATCTTTATCTAAGCACCTGTAGAGCCTAAACGAGATCAAAGGATTTTGCCTTAAGGCGATACCTCGTCGGAACTAGAGACACCACTTGATTTATATTAATTGTGGTGAATAAAGCACATAATAAACAAAAACTCTTTAGTGAATGACTAAAGAATGGTATTTGTAATTTTTTGAGATGTGCTCGGTATAAGATATTCCTCTAAATGTAACCTATTTTTTCATTATTGCCTAAAGTGGCCACATCTAACAATAATAAAAAATTTGGTTACTTATAGGTAGACACTTTATACAAGATACATCTATAAAAATTACAAATACCGTTCTTTAGCAATTCTCTAAAGCGTTTTTGTTTATTATGTTCTAAATTCACCATAATTAATAACAATCAATGGTGTCGCTAGTGTGCACGAGGTAGCCCCTTATTTCCGAAAATACCTGTTAAAAATAAGAAAACTTTAGATTATTGGTAAAAAATAATATGTGTTCAATAGAACATTACTTTAAATGCTTAGATATTCATATGATAATATTCCCAATCATTTAGAAGGTTACTTGTGATTTTTATAATTATAAAATAATTTAAGTATTTTAGCTTACTATCGCAATATGATCGCTATCTTGTCTTTTTTCCTCCCACTGACTCAATCATATCTCTTCCCTATCTGTCTCGGCCAAAACAACGTTTCGGTATAGCCCCTTAAAACATTATACTGAATAAATCTTGACCTAACTAAAACAAAACTTATGCAAATAATGCACGTGTCTATTCTAACACATGGGAGAGTTCTAAGAGCTTCGTGCGCGCCCATATGGCAACGGGATGAATGACCAGCGAGCGTTTTCGGCGGGCGAACGTCGACTGTTCGTAATTTCAAATTTAAAAACATTATTTTTTAATTGCCTCTCTGGATAAAGTGGCTAGTGAATAACTAGCGAAATTAGATTGTATTAAAACCTCGCCGTGGAAACACGGAATCGTTGTCAATAAATCGACGGGCCCACGTACAATCCCTCGTTTGATAGATACGTGAATTTCACTTTTGCAGTTAAGTACAACAAATGTTCGAAGTTTCACCTGATCAACATAAATTAACAGTATTGAAACTGTTGCTTTTCGTTTGGTGAGTGAGTGCGCCGGAGGCCTAAATTCCCTTCCCATCCCTATCCTTTGCCTTTATCCTGCATTTTTTCCTATTTCCAAGGCTGGCAACGCATCTGCTACACCTCTGGAACTTACACTTGAAATATCCCAATACGGCAAAACGTGAAATTCCCAACGTGATGAATGTAACGATTATCCTATATGAATGTACCATTTATTATTTTAATAATAACTATAATCCATTTACACACGAGAGCACTTCAAGCGTAACAGTTGCGCTACGAAAGCCGCCTCTATTACGACCGCAGTAAGGGCGGCCTCAAGATCAAACTGTTACACTTGACATGCTGCCGACTGTACGTCATAAGTTATTATAACACAATTCAAGCGACCTATCTAGTAGCGCCACTTTCTGCACCTACAAAGTCTAGGCAAGTGACGATCATGTCTCAATTTAATGCATAAATTCACACTAAATTCTATGAAATATAAAAAGAACGACTTTTCGAGATCTCTAAATTAATACACGAATCAAAACAAGCCAAAAAAGAAAAATAAACTTACCCACCAAGTAATATGATTGCCCTTTTTATTGATTACCATATTTTCAAATAAATTTACCATCTACTAACCAGTATGTGTAATGAATTGACCGCGTACAATTACCTAATTATGATAAAATTGTAATTTTAATAGACTAGCCTGTAAGTCTACACTAGGTACTTATTTCGCAGTTAAACTGCCTCCGATGAACAAGCAGTTAACGTTTCGACATAAGTTACTAACAATAATAATGTACAAAAAACAAAGGCAGATGCAGCAGATGGCAATGGCAGTATGACAGTGCTGATGTTAAACAAGACTTGCTGGAAAAACAAAATATCTGCACGATTTTTTTTCGCCATTTCATTTTTTCAACATGACATGAATTTACGGTCACCAATACTGCAATCTGCCTTCGTTTTCAAGACCAATACAGGGGGAACGCCCGTTGTATTGGTTCGTTATACATTAGAATACCGCATAATATCACAAACGTACAGCAACATAGCGAGTGTGTGTACAGCATGGGAATCTTCAAAAAGGGTGTGAAAAGGTTTTTACAAGGCCAGTAGCGCGCAACTGATACCTCTGGGTTGTAAGCGTCGGTAGATAACGGTAACCGCTTACCATCAGGTGGGCCGTATGCTTCATTACCAAATGCTTGCCTATACAAAAATTTACTTATGCTCGTTTTCACTAACATTTGCATAACGTTAGTCTTTTAGTGATTTTTATCTCACTCTATCTAAAGGAAATAGAAAGAGACAAATGTCGTTAAGAGTCACCTTAGCCTAGGCCCTAGGGAAGTTACTGAAATCGGATAATTGTGACGTGGGCTTGAAACTTGAAATCACTCTATGTTAGAAAATTTCACATTTACAATGTTGAATATGTTCGCGTAACCTGTAATCAAGAATTTGAAGTATTTCTAGGTAATAACCTTTGATACTTAGTAATTTATATTATTCATTAATATTTAATTATTAATGAGCGATAAAAACACGGAGTTTTAATTACCTAATTTTCTTTTCTTCTTCATAAATATACAGTAATTTCTTTCAAACGGATCGACGCAGAATTTAAATAAATGTATAATAATTATTAGAACCTCATATTTCCAGCCTATTAAACGCTACTTAAAATAAATCAATTTAATAAAATACTTATAGAAGATATTTTATATTTTTGTATTATTAAAATTATAAGAATTCACGATTATAAAATGGAAGTAATGACAAATCGTGCGTTCGGATATTGCTATAGACCACACATTCTGAAAGGTCTCTACCCTAAATTGTAAATTAAATAAATTATACTTATGCGGGCTCGTATTACAGCGTAGACGTTATTTGCTCGGCGCTATCAAAATTTTAATTTATTACGCGATCAGATAATGAATGGGTATTAGCCTCCCGTTTACACGTCGCAGCGTGCGAGCGAGACGTGTGATATTGATAAATTATAATCCTTTCATTCGAAAATGAATACTGAAATTGATTTATTAATAAACTTAAAATTAAATGTGCAACATAAGGTGCAATAAATGAGTTTTTATTTAGCACGAATAATCTTGCTTGTTAAATTCAAAACGCTACATTATAATCACAATATCGTAAACGATAGATATTTTTACATCAGATATGCCCACTTCCTTTTATCAAAAACTCCAATTCTTAAAAATGAAAAAATAAAGTTAAAACGTATAGGCGGATATGCTCGGATAAGCCTGTTATGTATTCTGTGTTATGGATTATAATTATTATTTGTCTTAAAAATGAAAAAAAAATTGAATTGAAAGATATTAATAGCAGTATTAGAAATAAATTAATAGTTCAATTGCTCTTCAGTTTTCTCCACACAGACATATGATAGATTCTGTATCATCAAAGAACGAGTCATAATGACCATTGGAGGAGCTCAAGTCAAAACAATGCCGTTCAAAAACCTATAAATAAACGACTGTTTACTTCGGATAGGTTCATCACACTGTTCACACTGTCGCTTTACGATATCAGTCGCTCTTTATAAGTCACATCTTTAACTTTTGCCCTCTCATATCTAGAGTCGGGTTGCCACCCCGTTTTATCTTCTTTACGCCCTGCAAGCGCGTCTTGTATACAATTTTCTTGTTCATTGAACACTACAATGGCTTTTTGAATTTAGAACACCGTTCGTTTGTTTTTTCTTTTTAATTTCAACTGTCAAAGGTGAGCTGGAATGAGGTTCCATGCCGTCTGGATTATTTAGGTATCTACGTTATCGATGTAATTGGAGAGCAAGTATCACAAGTCACAATTTCAAACATTTCTCTGTTGCTGTGTAAGTTAAGCAATGTCTGGACGTAAAAGTTGATTTACTGTTGTTTATTTTAGCTACAACCTGTCGATTGGCACCTTTAGGACTTAGCTGTAAGAAAAGAAGAGCCTAAAACTAAAATTTTACTTGACCAAATTCGCGAAAAGATATTTTTTTCCAAAGTTTAGAAAAGTTTGAGTTCATCTACCAATGTCTACATTGCATTGGTATATTAATGGAAGTATAGTTAGAAGTCTATAGTGCTATTATGTCGTTTACTCTATCCGTGGGTGACAGCACTCTTTGCTGTTAGTGACTGCGATTTTGAATTTATGATTATAAAGCTTTTTCTAATAACACTAGAGTCCGCGCCACTAAAGAATTATTTGTTTCATCCATCGGTGAATTCAGCAGACAATTTAACACTGGGCTCGTTTGAGATATTTTCTTTGTATAACCGTTTCAGAGTAACATTAATTATTTTAGATTCCGAACGTTAAGAGTTTTGACTTTTATGTATATTTTGCTTCTATCTCAAAGAATTTATTTAATAATTTATTGTACACATAGAAACAATACAAGAAAAACATAAAAATAAAAAATGTAGAAAAGGTGTGGCTTATTTCTAAAAGAAATCTTTTCCAACCCACCTACAATAGGAGATGTGCAAGTATCTGATTATAAGACCGAATGTTATTATATGGCTGAATGTCATGTCAGCCGCCTGGTTAAATTAGCCATTCAATTGGACGCCTAGGCAGGTTGTTTAAATCCAAGAGCTATTGTGTGACTGTTTGTGTGATTGGTAGGTTCAATGTTATTTTTTATCACTACTTATAATCAAAACGATGTCGGTTCTAAGTGGTCATAAAAATAACCTTGAACCCACCAATGAAACCAAAACTCTTCGGTACAAGGCGATCCTTTGAATAAGGTGATAGTTGAATTAACTATCGGGCTAGGCATTTGCTAGGCATGCCGGCGTTTAATCAACGGGGTAGACATCCAACTGAGCAGCGAATTTACCCAGATGGTCCCGGTTGTTCTTGCAACCGCTTAAACCCACCAACCCGTATTGGGCTAGCGTGGTGGTGTTATGGCCCAAACTCCTTACGTGTTTCTCCCATGTAGAAAGGCCTGTGCCCAGCAGTGGGACGTATATAGGCTGGTGATGATGATGATGATTAATTTATTGTTGTATTGTTATCACAAGCCTGTATAAACTTGCATTTATTATAACTAATATATTTTGCAGACTTTAATTGTAGAGCCACACAATTAGCACTGAATTTTACGCGGTTTAACGCGATCGAAATTCCTCAATTCGTATTTAAAATCTTAAAAATGCTGGACTTTGCGAAATTACAGTACCTACTCCAAATGGAAACAATTACAAATAAAGAAAGAAAACGATCAAAAAAACCGGCCGGCCGGAAATCAGGAGACGCGAGTTCGATTCCCGCCTGGAGCATATATTTTTTCGTCGTTTGCTTTCTTTATTTTTAAGCGTTACAATTTGGAGTACTGTAATTTCACAAAGTTCAGGATTTTTAAGATTGTAAATACGAATTAAGACGCATCAAAAACATTAAAATGTAACTCCAAATTGACTTAAAAAATAAAAGTCTAGGAGTGTTTTTAGAGTTAAAAAAAATTTAAACAAAAAATAAAACCGACTCCAAAAAACTGAAAAGGATAAAATAATTAAATGTTAGTAAGTAGGCACTCACCCCCTAGGAACATATTTTTGGAGTTGGTGCTAAGTTGTTTCCAGAAACCATAGATAGTAAAGCACCGACTCCAAAAATATGTTCCTAGGGGATGAGTGCCTACTTACTAAAATTTAATTATTTTATCCTTTTCAGTTTTTTGGAGTCGGTTTTATTTTTAATAAGGTTTTATTTTGAAGATCAAAACTGTCGTATCATTTCACTAAAAATTCATAGGAAAGCAAATATCCGCAACTTCGCATACGTAGACGACTTAATTATTCCAGTTTATTCCATTTAAAAACCAAACTACCCAATGTATTTTCAAAAAATTTTTATAGGGTCAAATGGGAATTATTCCGCATCGAAAAAAATAAGAACCATCAATATCAGTTCACCCAGTCAAAAGTTCTGAGGTAACAAACATAAAAAAATAAAAATAATAAAAAAAACATACAGACGAATTGATAACCTCCTCCTTTTTTTGAAGTAGGTTAAAAAACCAAACTCCCCAATGGATTTCCAAAAATTTTTTATGGGACCAAATGGGAACTATTCCGCATCGACCAAAAAAAGAATCATCAATATCGGTTCACCCAGTCAAAAGTTCCGAGGTAACAAACATAAAAAAAAACATACAGATGAATTGATGACCTCCTCCTTTTTTTGAAGTCGGTTAAAAATAACATAATTTCATACTTTGATTCCTTTAGTTTACATTAGGTAATGACGACTGTACTACAATTTAGCGACAATTAACGTTGAATTCGTGAATCATAATTGGACGCGTTTTCTCGTGTTCCAATTACAGGAACACGTCATACTATCGCACTGCTCATACTAATGATGAGTTGGTTAATCCTCGAGCCTTAATTATCCTTGTTATAATTGTTTTCCTCGAATCAAAATGTTTGATTAATTTGAAAATTAATTTTTGACTCGAAATTTAGCATGCAGAAAACATTTCTAACATATCGCATGCTTCGTTATTCCGAAGTAGCATATAATTCTCTTACATATAAACTTTATTTTTAGAATGGAAATTTATAAGCTACCTACTCTTCCTAATAATGTATAAACCAATAAAACTTTATAAGTTAATTAGTAATGAATCATTAGCAAACAATAGAGTTCATCTAAAAATATTCAAAACGTTACGCATTGAACTGTTGAATGTCTTTCAAGCCGCTGATACCCTTTCAGTTCTTATCATTCCGTACATAAAGGTCAAGTTTGAATATCACAAGCTCAAATTTATGTTTCCAACATTTTTGTAGAATTATTGTTTTATTCACTGCTTGATTGCGGGAGCATGACTAAATTGAATAATCAGTGATGTTTTTAATGATTTCAATTCATTTATTTTAGTTTCTAATCGGTCAATAACTTTTAAACAAAAACTTAGTGCATAACATAATAAAATTATTACAAAGATTTTTACAGACTTACCGTGTCCGTAAAAAAAGAAAAAAGTATCCATTTCCAACTTTCACTGGTCAATGTCAAACCAAAACACTTGAAAACGAATATGTACGACCGGCGCGTTCGACATTTAAATTTGAACTACATGATCCAAAATGGCGGACATCCCGCACCGCTTGCGCATGTATACCGACTGTCCCTTAACAAAGTTTGATTAGCTTTAAATAGTGGTGCCCACATTGAACCGTTTATTTCATTGAATCGAGCGGGAGGTGTGGGATCCCCTTTATTTCGGTGCTGGATACTAAAGCTCTTTAACGCGACTACTCCTTAATGATCGCGCCATACCTACAAACTCAATAAATATTCTATAGCTAATATATCAGTGGAACGTTAAAATACAATGCAACGCATTTAAACTTATGTAAATAGTAATCCAAAAATAGTAGACATAATATGAGTTATGATAAAATTTAAAAGAGACTTGTTAACTGTTCTTAAGAAAAGGAGCTTCATCATTATGCACAGTTGTAAGCATTGAGGCTCCAATAGAATTGAAGTGAAAAAGAAGAAATGCTTAAACAAGCGACTTGTCTACCTAAGAAGCACTTTCGAACAAGCACCTCCATACCACCACCTCATAATCTCTTGATTTATTGAAGAAATAGAAACGGGCTTCATAATACCACGCCTAATACTATTTCATCCCAAATCATCTGGCGCCTAGAGTTCCACTCCAAGTCAATACATCTTCAAATCACTTTGAGTTATCCTCTGAATCTTGGTCAACTTTCAGACAAACATAATTTTTTCTACTTAGAAGTGTAGAATATTTTTTTTATCACTAAAAGGTAATAGCGATCTCTACGGAGTGATGCAGTAATAATCGTAACTTTCAATCATATTTGCCCGCGTTTAGTAATATAATAATAAGCCACTTCTACGACATTCTTAAGAATACAAAAGGAGTATTGACGCTAATTTCTAACATTATTAAAATTTTGTCCTCGGTATTGTCGAACAAAAATATGCCGTTTATTTTAGCACTAAAAATAGTCTAGTGGTAAATATGACCGTAATTCGAAAATTTTCGAGTTCTAGTCATTTTTTTCTCGTCTCGAATGAAGCCACATTTCTCAAAGATTGTCAAGTTCGAGAAAGTTCGAGCAGAAACCTTAAGTGGTATACCTACTGAATACTAAACAACAGGTCCCGGTGTTTGTTAGATAAACATTAATCTTTGTTCACGATCACGAGTCACGTATAAATATATCTATTGAAGTAAGTATATTTCTAATATTTATTTATTATAGTCTCCTAAACCTATACTCTCTGCTTTGTATGACTACATCTACCTTGAAGGTGCATCTAATTATTGGAGAAAGAAATTTTGAAATCGGTAAAGTAGTTCGGAAGTACCTCGGTACCTCTTACCTCCTAACTCACAAAGTAAAACTCTTTATAATTTATGTAGAGATTAGGTATTTTTATCCGTTATCTAGTACTTATCCACGGCACAAGCTGCTCTACTGTGGTTGTGAGTGTAAGATGGAAAAAAATGTAGAGTCGCAAACCAAAAAGTCGATTGTTCTGATCAGTTATGCTTATATTAGGTACTTAGTCTGGCTAATTTGTGCGAGTGAATGTAACATGTAAAAATGTAGAGTCAATTCAATTCAATTCTTTATTGCATGTCACAGTGATTAATAATATTTTAAAATGAGGCACAATTGTGACGACCTGCTAGGACATTGAACAATGGTATGAGTATGAGCGAGTGTAACATGAAAAAAAAATGTAGAGATTTGTAACAAACAAAAAGCATCTTCTTATTAGCATTCATGTTTCAGCCCTCACTAGGTATATCTACCTAACCATACCAGTAGGTACCTCTAGCCATCGTATTGGGCGCTTTTGTCTGGCTTTTGTTTGAAGTTTTAAGCGTTCGTGAACGATACAATTACGATTCGAAACACGGTGCGCTGGTATTGGGTGTTTTTTTTTTACAACTAGATGACAAACAAGCTGACGGCCCACCTGGTGGTAAGCGGTTACCGCCGCCTATAGACACCTGCAATAACAAGGAAAAGCACTTGATATTGCAGGTGCGTTTTCATCCTGAGGCCTAAGATGAAATGCCGTCCATGCCCAGTAATTACACTGGCTACCTTTCCCTTCAATCCGAAACACAGCGAACTGTTTCACGGCTGATTGGTGTTACAGCTAAATAAGTCCGCTGGAAACATTTTCTGACACCCATATCAATCCCATAAACTCCCCCTGCCTATTAGTCATTGCCACTTGTAATGACAATAGATTTAAATTTTATCAAATCCGGACTTCCTCGTTGGCAGCTTCCGGTCAGAACGCTTGTTCTTAGGAATTGAGAATGATTTAATTAGAGCCTATTGAGGTGATGATTTAAAAGAGCTTTTATGACTGCGGTGTCCTGACGACGTGAAACAAATAGGGGTCTAAAGACTTATAAACATATATATCACTTAAGCTCTTACGAGTGACTTATTTGCAATCACAAATCAGTGGAAAACGGGTTTCGAGACTTAAAGAAGACAAGATTTCGCATGTGCCTGTTCTTTTTACCCATTCCTCCACGACACGAGTCACCTGAGCCGAGGTCCGAGCCTTTAGAGGCACCCACATGTGTGTCGCTCCCTCGAGGCTCCAGCGCCCTGGAGACTCTAAGCGTCAGCGGGACACCTCCCCCGGAGGTGATGCCTGGCGATTAGAAACGGCTCGAGGACTCACCAAGGTCCTCGCCTCCTTAAAACTCCGGTTATGCTGTAATGGCCATCTGCGGCCAACAGCAATAGTCCAACAAAATAAAACAAGATTTCGCAATAATGTGAAAGTATATAAGCAGTGTAATAGCAACTAAGCAGTGTAATAGCAACTTTTAGTAATAATTAAATTAGCGATTAACCTCGCTGATTTTTTTAAATCTTCTTCAAAGACAGAAATGGTTGGGAGCCATATTATTAACTGTGTCAAAGATTCTTATTATTCTTCTGATATCCAGCGGGGATTTGACATGTTATTTAATTTAAAATTAAACAATCTATAGATAGGACCTACCATCCTCGAATAATACAATAAAATTATTATTATGCTTTAAAATCACGCCGTAGTCAAAGAATGTATATGTCCCAGCCTAACGTAGTGTTTATATCCTCTTTGTCGCAGCCATTGAAAAAATGCCGGCATCCAAAGAAACGGCGGAAGGACAACTAGAAAAGTCATTGACCAAATGGCTGAAAGTCATGTCAGCTGACGGTTCAATCAATTTATCAATAAATCATTTATTGCTTTCAAGTTGTTAACAGAGGTAGTTCTTAAAATAATTTTAGTATCAAACATGGACCCTGTAAGGCCACCGCAATACAAATATACATGAATAAGCGTTTACAATTAATATCGTTTTTGAAATCGTTATGTGTCATTCATTACTCGATTTATAAGAAAAAATAAAACGATAAAAAAAATTAAAATGAAACGATTTTTTAAGTTAAATTCGTCATTCAATTGGACGCCTAAACAGGTTGTTTAAATCGAACAGTTTTTGTGTGACTGTTTGAGTGATTGGTAGGTCCAAGGCTGTTTTTTATGACCACATATAACCAAAACAATGTCGGTTGTAAGTGATCAATAAAAAAAACTTTGAACCCACCCATCAAGCCAAAACTCTTCGGTAGAAGACGATCCTTTCAGTACGCCAAGTCGTTAAATGAGTCTAGTTCAATTAATGTTTATCGGGATAGGCATTTGACTGGATGCCGGGCGTACAATCAACGGGTTAGACATCCAATTCAACGGCGAATTTAACCAGAGGGCTCCGACATATACACTACCGTAGTACCTACAGCTACGCGCCTACGTGGCTAGTGTTCGTAGCAGCCCGTAGCAGTGTAAACAGATGGTGGCGACATATACACTACCGTAGTACTTTCAGCTACGCGCCTACGTGGCTCGTGTTCGTAGCTGCCCGTAGCAGTGTATACAGATGGCGGCGACATATACACTACCGTAGTACTTACAGCTACGCGCCTACGTGGCTCGTGTTCGTAGCTGCCCGTAGCAGTGTAAACAGATGGTGGCGACATATACACTACTGTAGTACTTACAGCTACGCGCCTACGTGGCTCGTGTTCGTAGCTGCCCGTAGCAGTGTAAACAGATGGTGGCGACATATACACTACTGTAGTACTTACAGCTACGCGCCTACGTGGCTCGTGTTCGTAGCTGCCCGTAGTAGTGTAAACAGATGGCGGCGGAGATATATACACTACCGTAGTACTTACAGCTACGCGCCTACGTGGCTAGTGTTCGTAGCAGCCCGTAGCAGTGTAAACAGATGGCGGCGACATATACACTACTGTAGTACTTACAGCTACGCGCCTACGTGGCTCGTGTTCGTAGCTGCCCGTAGCAGTGTAAACAGATGGCGGCGGAGATATATACACTACCGTAGTACTTACAGCTACGCGCCTACGTGGCTCGTGTTCGTAGCTGCCCGTAGCAGTGTAAACAGATGGTGGCGACATATACACTACTGTAGTACTTACAGCTACGCGCCTACGTGGCTCGTGTTCGTAGCTGCCCGTAGCAGTGTAAACAGGTGGCGGCGACATATACACTATCGTAGTAACTACAGCTACGCGCCTACGCGGCACGTGTTCGTAGCTGCCCGTAGCAGTGTAAACAGATGGCGGCGACATAATTATACACTACCGTAGTACTTACAGCTACGCGCCTACGTGGCTAGTGTTCGTAGCTGCCCGTAGCAGTGTAAACAGATGGTGGCTACATATACACTACTGTAGTACTTACAGCTACGCGCCTACGTGGCTCGTGTTCGTAGCTGCCCGTAGCAGTGTAAACAGATGGTGGCGACATATACACTACCGTAGTACTTTCAGCTACGCGCCTACGTGGCTCGTGTTCGTAGCTGCCCGTAGCAGTGTAAACAGATGGTGGCGACATATACACTACCGTAGTACTTTCAGCTACGCGCCTACGTGGCTCGTGTTCGTAGCTGCCCGTAGCAGTGTATACAGATGGCGGCGACATATACACTACCGTAGTACTTACAGCTACGCGCCTACGTGGCTCGTGTTCGTAGCTGCCCGTAGCAGTGTATACAGATGGCGGCGACATATACACTACCGTAGTACTTACAGCTACGCGCCTACGTGACTCGTGTTCGTAGCTGCCCGTAGCAGTGTAACACAAAACAGGGTTTCAACAAGACAGGTTAATATGCGTAAACCACGCAAAGCCATTAAAAAGAGACAATTTGCAAACCAATTTAGGGTGTTTACGTCGCACGATTGTTCATACAAACTCTCAAGACGAAAATATTGGAAACCAACAAATCAATTCTAATAAGACTTTACATGCACAAGCAAGTCGGGCTAGTCTAGCTAGTCTTAAATTTTGCATCGCCAATGGAATTTCGTGTTCGGAGTCACTGAAAATGTTACGGAAGGCTTACGGTGAATCGACTTTATCAAAAATACGTGCTTGTGAGTGGTACAAAGCGTTCAAAAGCGGTCGAGAAGTGATGGAAGATTTGCCTCACTCTGGTGAGCCATCAACATCTGCAACTGAAATTACCATCGCAAAAGTGAGGAAAATAGTGACTGAATGTCGGTAGAAGACATAAAGGAGAATTCGTGGCGAGAGCTGAACTCAATTTGGAAACAGCGTTTAAAAAATGATTTGATGATTTGATTATTCGTTGGCGTAAGTGTATCGTTTCTGATGGCGCATACTTTGAAGGTGATAAAACAAATTTGGATGAATAACTAACATTTTGCGTATTATTGTTCTTTTCCCGGTACTTTCTTGACAGAGTAGTAAGTATATAATATATGATTGAAACTTACACAAGGGGCACAGGTATTGCCTAAATTAAAAAGCACTAAAGAAAAAATATCCATAATCTGCTTAACCAAAGAAGGATACAACAAATCTCTCATCGCATAAAAATTAGAGCAAAAACAATATTCTAAAGCATTTTTAATCACTTGTCGCATTGGAACATAATAGTAGAGCTAGTGCTCATGGTAAACATAGCATTTTAAAAATCAAAGTGACAAAATATAACATAATTGTGTCGTAAATATAAGTAGTCGTTTTACGATTTAGACGCAATACAAATCAGAAAACAAGTACTTAAATCTACGACAAAAAACGTTATAAACAGTTTAAAGTATTCATAGCATGTTCGGACGTATGTAACGGTGAACTGTTTGCATTAAATACAAGTAGGCTCTGTAGGACTTAGATATATAGTAAAACAAGTCGAGCAGGACCTACTTATACTTGCAACAAACATAATTTTATGGAACCCTGTAAAAAAGGAAACTAGTCGTCACGTCAAATTGTAACTAGTATTAAATAAATATTCTAGTTGAACATTTTTTTATCTTAAATATAAGCAGGTGTTTTTCGATTTTGATGGAATACAAAATACGGAAAACGACTACTTAAGTCTACGATAAAAACAGACTTTATTATTTCCCTAAAAATAAAATGAACGTTTTGCTTTAAGAATAAGTAAATTTTGTAAGACTTAGTTTAATTATAAGTCAGCACCTACTTATGTATTCTCTTGTGAACCTTTGGTTATAGGAACAATTTAATAAATAGATATATATCATACGAATTCCTTGTTTTTTTAATTACAAGGCTTTTTTTTATATTTATATCAAGGCCTTCAAAATAAGCACACATTTTACGATGAAACAGTCCCTTTGTAATCAATTATCAATAAAAAATAATTTTTAATTTATTTTGCCAGATGAAGATATCAGATTTCAAAAAATAAACAAACAAATAGGAAGTCGAGCAGAGTTATTGTTTTAAAGCAACATTCCAAAATCAATTTTCTAAAAACTGCAGGTAAATTAATTTTAAAAAGAAATGCCACTCAATGACACAGATTTATATTAAATAATTACTTCTAGAAACTTGTGCTTGTCTTTATTATTTAAAATATGTCATGGAAACATTAGCACATTATTTCTATTATTTAAGTAGGTATTGATTTATTTCTTTTTTTTGTCTTAAACATAGGCAGACGTTCTTCGATTTAAATGGAATACAAATGTTTGTGGGTAAACAATTTAAAAAACGAACATCTTCTTCCAAATTTTTCTTCCAAAAGTAAAGAGAGCATTATAAAAAATATTACTTTTGATCTAACTATTTATTCAGCGAAAGCAAAGCGAAAACATTAAAGGCAAAAGCGAAAGTATTATTTTTTAGAAACAAAATTAGTGACGGTCCGACTTTAGTGCTTAACCACAAAGTAGTTATTAGGCTTTCGTTAAGGTATGACAATTTTAATCTAAACTTCCTTATTTTACGATTTTGAAAACGTTCCAATAAGGCATCTTTGGTGGTATATTATAATTGATGAGGTAATTGCCTTAAAGATAAGCAAGTTTTCTGGAACTTTGATAGTAAGTATACAAAGTGCGCAAAAAACCTTCTTAAAATTACAGCAAAAAATCCTTTTTTTCCGTGTATAAAATAACATATTTACATTAAATTGTAAATTATTTCCAGTAGTAAAGCTGAGTATGAACGTTTAACAATTGCCACACTGAAAAGAGCTTGACCACAATCAGATAAATTTAATTTTAATGTCCTAAACATAAACCCGTAGAAATTTATTGTAACTTCGAAATTTTATTTTCTCCCGTAGAACATTGCCTTAAAAATAAGTAGACGTCCCGCGATTTTGATGGAATACAAATCGGAAAACACCTACTTAAATCTACTGCAAAGACTAGAAGAATCTAATAGCTCACGAAAATTGAGCCTGAAATAACTTACCTCCTAATAAAGATGTATAATTTTCTGTAAACACAACTAGGCTTAATGCGACTTAGATATTACAGAAGTCGTAGAGGGCCTACTTATATTTACAGCAAAAATACTTCAGAAGAAAACTGTTGAAGATGAACTCGTAGCAAGAATTTATTTATATATTGATTAAAGATAAATTTTGCTCCGTTAAAGAGCTTCTCGTATTTTTGGTACTTTAGAAATAAGTGGGCCTTATACGACCTCGATATAACACAAGTCGTACAGAACCTACTAATATTTACAGCAAAAGACCTTAGTTTTATGACATTTTCGAATTTTATACCTTAAACACAAGTACTTAGGTTGTATATGACTTAGACATAGCACAAGCAGTACAGGACCTACTTGTGTTTACCGCAATAATTTATATTAAGTATCTTAATCTTAATGCCTATGAGAGGCACTTATTATTACTAATACTTTTACACACATGAGATATTAGGTTGGGGAAAAGTCTTTTCGCATTATAGTATGTATGAACTTGTAATAAAATCACTTTGGCTGTACTATTTGTATCTGGCTGGTTTTGGTATCATTAAAAGTTTAGATTTTAAAAAAGATAATTCCAAATTCAAATTAGGAAAATGTGTGTTTTTCATTTGTTTTTTCTTCGTACTGTCAAGATGAGTGAATCTAATGAAGAAATTCGATACATTTTAAAATTTTACTACAAAAAAGGTAAAAATGCAACGCAAGCCGCGAAAATTTGCGATGTTTATGGACCTAGTGCAGTGTCTGTGAGAGTAGCACAAATATGGTTTAAGCGTTTTTATTCGGAAATTTTGATGTCAAAGATGTACGTCGCTCTGGTCGCCCTATTACGGATAAAATTGATGCCATTTTTGAAAAACTGGAGCAAGATCGGAATATCAGTAGTTACGACGTAGCTGAAAAACTGGGAATTGACCACAAAACAGTTTAGGCGCATTTAAAAAAAATAGGTACACAAAAAGCTTGTTATTTGGGTACCCCACGAGCTAACTGAAAGAAACCTAATGGACCGTGTACTCATTTGTGATTCTTTATTACGATGTAATGAAACCGAACCATTTTTGAAGAAGCTGATAACTGGTGATGAAAAGTGGATCACGTACAATGAGAACGTGCAAAAAAGGTCGTGGTCAAAGGCCGGTCAGGCTTCACAGACTGTGGCGAAACCCGGGTTAACTCGCAACAAGGTGATGCTGTGTGTGTGGTGGGATTGGAATTGCATTATTCATTATGAGCTGTTACCACCAGGCAGGACCATCGATTCTGAACTCTACTGCGAACAACTGATGAGATTAAAGCAAGAAGTTGAGTGAAAGCCGCCGGAATTAATCAACAGAAGGGGTGTGGTTTTTCATCAAGATAACGCTAGACCTCACACATCTTTAGCCACTCAGCAAAAATTAAGAGAGTTTGGCTGGGAGGTGTTAATGCATTCGCCGTACAGTCCTGACCTTGCACCTTCAGATTTTCACCTGTTTCGCTCTCTTCAGAATTCTCTAGGCAGTGTCAGGTTAACATCACGAGAGGACTGCCGAAACCACTTGTCGCGGTATTTTGATCAGAAGCCCCAAAATTTCTATAGCAATGGGATCATGTCCCTACCTACAAGATGGCAAAAAGTTATCGAACAAAATGGTACCTACATATTTTAGTAAAATGTAAATAAACTATATTAAAAAATGTTTTGAATTTTCTTAAAAATGCGAAGAAACTTTTTCCCCAACCTATTATGTATAACAAATGCAATTTAAAAATTTAGTTATTTATTAATTTTAACTCACAGCTGGCAGCATATATTTTTTTTACTTTAAACAAAAGTAAGCTTTGCACGATTTTGATGGAATACAAACCGTACAGGGCCTACTTAAATTTACAGCAAAAATATTTCGATGGAATATTCTTAAAATATATTACTATCTATGTAGAAGTAAAAAAAAATAGGTAAGGCTTATTTAAGTAACGTTTTCTGAAAACAATTATTTAATATATAAAATTCACATGTCACAAAAGTTACCATACTCCTCCGAAACGGCTTGACCGATTTTCATGAAATTTTATATGTATAATTAGTACGTCTGAGAATCGGCTACTATATATTATTTTTTTATTTTTTGGTCATTTTTTATATTTCTTTTTATGGCAAAACAACGTTTGCGGGGTCAGCTAGTTTAAATATATGTAAGTCTGCTCTACTTTAGTTACAGAATTTACTTAACTATATTAAACTTAACTATACCTTAACTGTTAAACGTATAAAAATACTAGCAAGTGGAAAAATTAAATAAAATATGGGTAAGTAATATTATGTTTGTGTTGAATTCGTAAAGATTCGTGTCTTTTAAATTAAATAATCATCATCTTTATTTCAGCCGAAGACGTCCACTGCTGGACTTGGGCCTCCCCTAATGTTGTCCACGACAATCGATGCTGTACTACACACATCCATAGGTGCAAGTATTATACGTGTATAGGTAGGCCCATATGTAGGGTCGTGTGAGTGCCCAAGTGACTCTGGGTAATCTCCAATGGCGCGAAACCTGGCCGTAAGGCCGGGTTGCCTGGTGGTGGGCTGGTGAAATTGCTTCGGCAGAGCCTAGGCTACCCCCGCGAAGGGCAGTGGAGTTACCGGGGAGTTTTAGTGGGTATTCCCAGTGTCATTAGCACTGGGCGACCCCCACACACGCTCGTCGCCTAGCCAGCGACGAGTAGGTCTGTAATCAGATTTCTTCCCGACAAAAAAAGGGTCGTCTGGGTAAGTACTACCGCCTTTATCATTTTAGCTGTTTTTTTTTTCACAAGGATGAATAATTATCAGGAGAAAGTTAATACATGTCAGAACAGCATGCCTGACTTAGATGAATAAAAGTTTACAACACCCTCTTACATTTACAGAACTTGATTTTTGTAAAATAGAAAGATATCAAAAAAGAATAACACAAAGTATAAAACTAAATAAAAGCGACCAAGTTTTGACTCTTATTAAAAATTATTGTTAAAAAAAACATTTTAATGCTAACAGAGGCCTAATGGCCTAGACCCTTCTTAGTATTGGCAAGTAGGAAATGAGCTGATAGTCAAACGCCTGAACGGAACTTCATAAATTAAAGCTAAGAACCATCTAGAAAACATCAGTTTTTAAACAAAACAAAACCGAATCAAAATCGGTCCATTCGTATAAGAGCTACAATCGCTCACACACAGACACACAATACAAATGTATACACTCAGACGGACACGTCAAACTTATGACATCCCTCTATTTGCGTCGGGGCCTACCATACTAACATCAGTTAACGAAATTAAAAAGTATGCTTCACTTACCCCATTCCTTATTTTCACTGATTAAAATATGCCAATAGAGTTCTTACGATAGGCAGATCCATCCACAGACGTTATTCATATAAACAAACACGTCACAATTATTATCGCACCACCTTTTTACTTAAAACTTTTTGATAAAACAAAGTTTTTACACTGCAAGATTATTACTTGCTTCCATTTCTATATAGGTAATTTTAAAACTGAGAAATAATTTTTTAATCTGCCCCTTTTATAGTTGGGTAGGTAAATATAATTAAGGGTTAAGAGTGATTATGGTTTGTTTGAGATGTTTGACCACTAATTATGTACTTAGTTTTGAACATAGTTCTTGGCCCAGAAGTTCTAACTTCTATCTACAGATCTATTTGTTTAAATTAGAAATCTATTTGTCGTTATGTTGTTAATAAAGTAAAATTAGGAAATTAAAACTTTGTATTTGGTATTTTGGTACCTTTTTGATACTAAGTACTTATCGTTAGGGCCTCAAATTAAACATAATTATTTTCTTTTTACATTATTATCGACATAATGTGTCCGATGGGATTTCGCATTGACATCATCTCAAGATGCCAATTGATGATTCTCGCAGAAGAAGACATATTATATGCTATCGATTTCAACTTATGTTAAAATAAAAAGGCAGATGTCTGTGACAATCATCCTAAATACAACTGGTTATTAAAATTAAATTGTTTATAACCCGCACGTTCTGTTTGTATGAAACAGCTGATAATCTTTCCGCGACTTCAAATTTTTTCATAACAAGTCTTGCATAAGATGTCCAACACCGCCCTCTTTCTTTTTTTTACTTTTTTACTATTTATTACACAAAGCACGGCAATTGGCTCAACACCACCTGATGTTAAGTGGTAAGGAGAGTCCATATGCGAAAACAGCTATAGTGCAGTTCAGATACTGTTCTAGCTGACTCCACCTTGGCGGCCAAAAAGGTGCCTTTTCACGCCTCTCTTGACTCGCTCTCCTCTCTTCTCTCTCTATGTGTTCCTTATGTGCTGGCCTGGCAAATAATTCCAAGGTCTAGAAGTAAAGAAACGAGAAAGAAACGAGGCACTAAATTTGTTTGTGCGTGATGTTGAGTTGCAAACAGTGTTTTAATTACTTTTGTATACGGGACCTTCCCCGTAGAAAAATATTTTTCCTTAGTAATTAAATTATAAAACTAGAAAAATTTAACGTCCTGAGCGACCTTTCACATTCCGGGAACTACAAAGCAGAGCAGTCTCCCGGATTGCGAAAGGTCGCGGGTTCGATTCCCGCCTCAGCATGTGAAATTTTTCTAGTTTTATATTTTTAATTAATAAGTATTTTTTCAAACATTTATAGTAATGTTAAAATCGAAAATTAAGAATATTTTTCCTATTGTTATAATTGTCAAATTTGAAAATTCTATACGAAGCATGACTTGCAACAAGTGCTATTTAGTTTTCTGTGATACGAGCTTTCTATATGGATAGGATTTCGCAAGAACTGAAATCGCCTGTAAAGTACTAAATTGTGAAATGAGAAACATTTTGGCGATATCTACAGTGACATTTTTAGCATTAACTAGCTGACATTAATTTATTTTACTGTAAAGTCTTTTAATTTAGACACGCGATAATACTGTGCTTGCAAATGTGATGATAATGCAGGTGTCTATAGGCGGCGGTAACCGCTTACCATCAGGTGGGCCGTCAGCTTGTTTGTCATCTAGTTGCATTAAAAAAAAATGTAATATAGTTTGTTTTTTATTTTTCGAGGTACTTTATCGCGTTTCTGATATAAAAGACTAAATCAGATTTTATACAGCTTTAAAGTATGGACGACCTGTTTGATTTTACTGATAAAAATACTAATGGAATTTTCTTGTATCGTTCCAAAGCTCTCTTACGAGACAGTGAATTCCGCTTTACCTTATTTATAAGTAAACTAGCAACCCGCCCCGGCTTTGCACGGGTATTATACATATAAACATGTATTATACATATAAACCTTCCTTAAGAATCATTCTATTTATTAAAAAAACCGCATCAAAATCCGTTGCGTAGTTTTAAAGATCTAAGCATACATAGGGACAGACAGACGGCGGATAGCGACTTTGTTTTATACTATTTAGTGATAGTGAAGAAGGAAGGAGAAAGAAAAGGAAAGAAGGAGAAGAAGATATTGTGTTCAGTCAGTAGCACAATATTCTCTTAATTTCTCCTTTCTTTTCTAAGAAGATATGCTTGCGCCGAAATTAAATATGCGACGGTAGCCGCCAGCTTGTTTGTCATTTAGTTGTATTTTTAAAAAATCTTCTTCATAATGGGAGTCGGCAGATTCGTAGAAAACATTGTGAAACTCTCCGGAAGCTACTGTGCGTGTTTTGTGATGCTGTTTGTCTGTTTCACAATTTATTTGTTGTTAGCTCTACATTTTCTTTATTAAGTGTACAACTAAAAGCTTTGTACTTATTTAGCTTCTTTTCATAAGTTTTCATAACATGATTGCCACTTAAAATACTTTTCGCAGTGTCACAATTTTGAAGTATAGGTACTTTTTTATACAACTAGATAACAAACGAGCTGACGGCCTACCTGATGGTAGGTGAGCGGTTACCGCCGCCTATAGATACCTGCAATAACATGGAAAATCACTCGATATTGCAGGTGCGTCATCCTGAGACCTAAGAAGAAATGCCTTCCATGCCCAGTAATTTCACTGGCTACCTTTCCCTTCAATCCAAAACACAGCGAATGTTTCACGGCTTAAATAAGAAAGACGGTGGTACCTACCCAGACGACCCTACATACGGGCCTACCACCTAGTACAGTTACCTTACCTTGGTAGTACCTTTTAACTTTTTAAGGAATATTGAGGGTAACTTACCGATGAGCGGAAAAATCGACTCAACATTTACAATTATAATAAACCTATAGTTAAGTACGACAATAAGTTTCCTAAGATATCAGAATTAACAACCATATTGGAAACTTAACTAAGGGCTGATTTTTCAATCCCCAGATAAGATTTATCCAGAAAATAACTTTGACAGGTTGACAGTTAATCTATAGAAAATCTGTCAAAATGCCAAAATTATTCTCTAGATAAAAATTATCTGAGGATTGAAAAATCGGCCCTTAAAGAAGTAGCAAATATAGTTTTACTCTTTAAATAAATTTCTTTGCTCTACAATGTATAATTGAGCTTTTAATTATTCCACAGTAAAGTTTGATAACATATTAAATTAAAATAAATAAGTATCGCGTTTCTTATTTATTTTTGGCCGTAAAGTAATTCGCTGTGATTTGGATTGAAGGGAAAGGTAGCCAGTGTAATTACTAGGTATCGAAAGTATTTCATCTAAGGCCTCAGGATGACAACGCATCTGCAATATCAGGTATTTTTTTACTTCTTACTAGGTGGTAGGCCCGTATGTAGGGTCGTCTGGGTAGGTACCACCGCCTTTCTTATTTCAGCCGTGAAACAGTTCGTGAAACTGTGTTTCGGATTGAAGGGAAAGGTAGCCAGTGTAATTACTGGGCATGGGCGGCATTTCATCTTAGGCCCCAGGATGGCAACGCACCTGCAATATCAAGTGATTTTTCCTTGTTATTGCAGGTATCTATAGGCGGCGGTAACCACTTACCATCAGGTGGGCTGTCATTTTGTTTTCTTCTAGTAGTATAAAAAAAATCTATGTTAATGCAGGTGTCTATAGACGACGATAGCCACTTACCATCAGGTGGGCCATTTGCTGGCTATTATCATCTAGTTGTATTAAACAAAGGTACAGCCTAGTACACACCTTATGTGTGTTTAACGCCTCGGTCAGTTATTGTACATTTCCCAGCCGTCTGGTTAATTTAGCTTACTAGCCGCTCAACTGGATGCTTAGGCCGTTGAAAAATGCCGGAATCCAATGAAACGGCTGAACGACAACTAGCAAAGTCATTGAGCGCAACGTTTAACCAGATGGCTGAATGTTATATCAGCCTTCTGGTTAAATCAGCCATTCGATTGGACGCCTAGGCGGGTCGTTTAAATACTAAGAGCTTTTGTGTGACTGATCTTGATTGACTGATTGGTAGGTTCAAGGTTATTTTTATGACCACTTAGAACCAAAACGATGTCGGTTAGAAGTGGTCATAAAAAAATAACCTTGAACCTTCCAATTAAACCAAAATTTTTCAGTACAAGACGATCCATTCTATACGCCAAATCGATAAATGTTAAGTGAGCCTAGTTCAATTAACTAACTATCGGACTACGCATTCAATTGGATGCCGGCGTTTAGTCAACGGGCTAGTTAAGCGGCTGATTTAACCAGACGGGGCGGCTATATACATATTATTATTCTTTACCTCAGTCGCGTTGGCATTCAATTATCCACATTTAAATATCCTGTCCAACAGAAGCGCTGCTGATGCTTTCATACATACATGACGATGAGAAAACAATCGAGACGTTTTAATTAGATTTAATTTTACTACACTGGGGTCTACAGAAGTACGCTCGGCTCTATTATACAATATGGATAGCATTTCAATATAGGATCCAGAATGACAACGCACCTGCAATAAGTGATTTTTCTCTTGATATTGTGGGTATCTAAGGAGCTAGTGGCGTAGTGGTTCGAGCGCTTTGGTTTCGATAGTGAAAACAAAGCAACTTTCGCCATGGTCGATCCCGGGGTGGGTCAACCAATATTTCTGATCTCGAGCTCCTCCGTGCTTCGGAAGGCACGTTAAGCCGCTTGTCTCGGTTGTTACTGCAATCGCTTTAACCCACCAACCCACAGTGGGCCAGCGTGGTGGCCATCTATGCCTGTGTCCAGCAGTGGGGAGTATAGGCTGGTGATGATTGTATTATCTATAGGCGACGGTACTTACCACTAGGTGGGCTGCTTGTCATCTAGTTGTATTAGAAAAAACATGCGCCCGCGTCTCCCGGTACGCGGCCGCCACTCGCGGACTTTTCCGCCCCAGCGGCCGTCAGTCCTTCTTGCAATGTGGCCTGCCCACTGCCACTTGAGGCTCGCAATTCTTCGGGCTATGTCGGCGACCTTAGTTCTCCTGCGGATCTCATCATTTCTGATTCGATCACGCAGAGAAACCCCGAGCATAGCCCTCTCCATTGCCCTTTGGGTGACATTGAGCCTCATAAGAAGGCTCAATGTCGCTCAATGCTCAATTCCTAGAGTAGTGTGGTGTAATTATGACCGCGGAGTATTATTTTATTTGTTTTTGGGGCTTTTCGGTCTTGATTTGTCACTGCGACCTAAAAGATCTATTGTAGGTAACTTGCCGCCAATAGTTTATAGTAACAATAATTTGGGCACTTTGCATAAATTTTAGGATTTTCCCAACCTCAAGGGTCTTAATTTCATTTGGGTCAATAGTGTGTCTCCCGAGATGAAGGCTTCGTTTGTGGATAAAAGGTCCACAGTTGTAAAGGAGGTGCATTGGGGTTTCACGCTCCTGTGCACAGAATCTGCAAACATCCGAATCACTTAGTTTTAAGTTGAATAAGTGTCTGTTCAGTTTGCAGTGGCCTGTCAAAGCTCTAAGCATGGCACTCGCATTACTCCTGCTGAGCTTTATCAGCTCTTCAGTTCGTTTAGCATGGTAGCCATGTATTTGAATTGACTTTAAATGTTTCAAACCAGGTGACCGCGGAGTGACTTCGAACGGCTGTTTATATGATGACTAGAAAAGAATAAAACAGTTCATGCTGACCTGGCATAGAGCAATGGTTCTCTCGCTCAGTCAACAGAAAGAGTTTATAAACTATTATTATCTATCAAAATTACCTCGCATTCTAAGTTACCCCACTGTCACCTACGCCTAATGCAAGTTTCAATCTAATCGAAGCTTTTCGATCGTGTTTTTGTTCAATTGTCACATCTATTTAAGTTATTTTAAGTGCAACAAGTGATTAGCAATCAAAAAAAATATATTTTTAAAAATTATTTACTATCAGACAATGTAGTCCGCTAATTTGCTGCTTTTAATGCGATTTGACAGAACGCTACCACGATGAAACGTTTATATTCTATTGAAACTTTCACTAGGGGTAGATATCTTCCTGGGGGTGGACTGGTGAAATTGCTTCGGCAGAGCCCAGGCTACCCCCGCCAAGGGCAGTGGAGTTACCGGGGAGTTTTAGAGGGTATTTTCAGTGCTACTATCGGATGACACCCACACACGCCCGTCGCTTAGCCAGCGGCGGGTAGGTCTGTAAACGGATTACTCCCCGTAAAAAAAAAGCGTAGATATCTTACCGAACAGGGGAGTTTTTAAGGAAACAGGGGAGTTTTTAAAGGTTCCGTACCCAAAGGGTAAAACGGGACCCTATTACTAAGACTCCGCTGTCCGTCCGTCCGTCTGTCACCAGGCTGTATCTCATGAACCGTGATAGTTATACAGTTGAAATTTTCACAGATGATGTATTACATATACATCATCTCTGAAATTTGAGATGAAGATAGATGATGTATACAGATAATGTATATTTTTATTGTGCACGCTGTCCGGTTATGGAACTCGCTGCCGGAAAATATCAGGTGAGCCCGGTCATTTGAGTCCTTCAAAATCCAAGTAAAAAACACTTCCTTAATTCTAGTTATCTGTACCTACTTATAACTTATAAATAAGCTATTCATGCTGAATTCCTATCTGGTATATATATATTTTATTTACGTAGATATAGGTAAGTATATTTATTTTATTAATATACAGGTTGGTGCCGTCAATGCGACAATAAATTTAAACATGGGCTATATTAGTCCATAGAAATGGTTTGCCACTTTCAAAAATATCGTATTCATTTGATAATTTCATGACATTTGTAGGGAATAGTGTAAAGTTGACGGCATTATTTCATACAAATGTCATGAAATTATTAAATGAATACGATATTTTTGAAAGTGGCAAACCATTTTTATTGACTAATATAGCCCATGTTTAAATTTATTGTCGCATTGACGGCACCATCCTGTATATATTTTAACCGACTTCAAAAAATCTATTCGTCTTTATGTTTTTTATATATATTTTTTTATGTTTGTTACCTCAGAACTTTTGACTGGGTGAACCGATATTGATGATTCTTTTTTTGTTCGATGCGGAATAGTTCTCATTTGGTCCCCTAAATTTTTTTTTGTAAATCTATTAGGTAGTTTGGTTTTTAAATTAAAAAATCTGGAAAAATTAAGTCGTCTACATATGCGAGATTACGGATTTTTGCTTTCCTATGAATTTTTAGTGAAATGATACGATAGTATAAATCAATTTAATCTCACGGTCACCCATCTAGCTTTGACCTTCAAATGTTATCACTAAAAATTGTAAAAAAATTTATTTAAACAAAAATTAAAACCGACTCCAGAAAACTGAAAAGGATAAAATAATTAAATTTTAGTAGGCACTCACCCCCTAGGAACATATTTTTGGAATTGGTGCTAAGTTGTTTCCAGAAACCATAGATAGTGAAGCACCGACTCCAAAAATATGTTCCTAGGGGATGAGCACCTACTAAAATTTAATTATTTTATCCTTTTCAGTTTTTTGGAGTCGGTTTTAATTTTTGTTTAAATATTTTTTTAAGAAAGACACTATCTTGTGCCCACTTTCTTTATTTCCTTTCACTCCAGGTTGCCTGGAAGAATAGGCCGCCAATTGTACAGTTTTATTTTTGTTGATTGTATATTTTGCACTTGGCCGGTTTTTATTTTTATACAAAGCACGGCAAATGACTCAACACCACCTGATGTGAAGCAGTAAGAAGAGTCCTTAAGCGAATACTAGTGCAGTTTGGACACTGCTACTTCGTAGCCACGTAATTATTAAGCCTGGCAGTAGAACCCTTTTCCATAGTTACAATTTTCCTACGGCCACATTATTCATCTATCTCACACCATCTCATTTACTTTTCTTATGAGCCCAAACACGCTATATCTGCCGTAAGTTTCTAAAGAATGAAACATCCCGCAGACTAATTGATGGTACAGGATTAGCTCAAGATTGGCATGTCTTGGATACCACCACCGGAATTACGTCCAGTAAACCAAATTTCAAATCAATCGGATCAGTGAAAGTTAGTAAGACTCTTTTGTCAAGTAGAAAATAGCTTTTAGTCATATTCTTTCTTCTTCTTCAAAAGAACTCCTGAACAAATATCGTCATCTTTCAAACAAATAAATCCGAACCAAATCGGTCCATTCGTTTAGGAGCTACGACTAACCGCCTCTGTGTAACCTGCCTCAGATCTAGAGGCCCGCGGTTCGATTCCCGTGGCGGCAGAAATTTTCTGCTTGGTTTGGTTGGTGGTAGGGCTTTTCTAAGTCCGCCTGGCTAGCTACCACCATCTGACCTAAGTCTGCCGCCATAACAATAATGTTAACAGCATTGTTGTGTTCCGGCAGTTAGAGGTGAGATAGCCGCAGTTCCTCTGTGGTTGAGGAATCCGGGTGTAACTTGCTTCCATCGTCGGCCTTATCTTCACTTACCATCAGGTGAGAGGAAGGCCAAGAGCTATCCCGTTAAGGTTAAAAAAAATGTTACAGACTGACACGTCAAACTTATAACACCCCTCTTTTTGCGTCGAGGGTTAAAATAAATGTGTAAGTATAGTAGTCTCAGATCATAGAAATAAGATAGTAAATGCTAAAGTGGGTACTTGTAGTCAGTATATTTAAAAGTTATCAGCTTAAGTTATAAAGTACTCGAGAAAACATGTCTGTGAAATTTTAGAAAGATGGAAGCGAAATCGTTATGCAGTTTTGTGTTTTGCCTTCTACTCGTTTGTTAATTTAAAGTTTTCTATCAAACAGCCTTTCTTCGTTCTTCTGCTTCCTTCTCGGTTCATCATTGTTGAATATAGTCAAGCGAGTTCATTTTGCGATCGTCAAAACGAGCAAACTGGAATAACACTGCCCGTTAGTGACGGTCACAAACCAACTTCGCTTAACAGAATTGTGGTCTTCTCTTCTGGATTGAATTCTTCTTTCTTTTCTAGAACAATGTTCTTTTCTTCTGCTGCTTACTGATTATATTTTATATTATTGTATAAGGTGAATCATCAGCTGATATAAACAGATAATACAGTAAAAACTTAAAGTAAAAGTAGGTAAACTTATTACAGATTCACACACATAAATTTTTATTGTCTATGTCATACATTTATGACGTCTGGGCGAGGATTGCTTAACAGATGTTAAATAGGGATTTGTATCTTCCTCCACCTCCTGCTTCCAGCCTGAAGAAGCTATGGCGGCTTCACTCACCGTAATACAATATACGAAGACCTAGCTTTCAAGGACTTTGCTTTACTTCTTTGTTAGCTAGCAGTAAGAAAAACACGAAAAAAAGATTAATAACTTAAAGACAATCATTTAGTTCAGTTTGAGCTCTTTTCAGTGAATTAAGTGCACTATTTTTAGAAATAATATAAATCAGGGTGATTTAAAAATCAAGTACAAAAATGTTACCTATGTTGGTGTATAACGTAAACACTCCTATTACGGCTGTAGTCATTGTTGAAGCCTATTACGGAGGTATTTTTATTTTGGATTTTATTTTTGTTTGGATAACCAAACAAGAATAAATAACTGAAATAAAAATAGGTCTGGGTAGGTACCACCGCCTTACCTATTTCAGCCGTGAAACAGTTCGCTGCGCTTTAGATTGAAGAGAAAGGTAGCCAGCTTAATTACTGGGCATGGACGGAATTTCTTCTTAGGTCTCAGGATGACAACGCACCTGCAATGTCCAGTGATTTTACCTTGTTATTATATGCAGGTATAGGCGGCGGTAATCGCTTACCTCCAGGTGGGCCGTCGCCTTGTCTGTCATCTAGTTGTATAAAAAAAGTATGAGGTATTATTATTTTTGTGCTAAAACTCGCAGAACTGTTTATGTTATTAATTTGTGAAGTAATACAATTCGGACTCAAATTGAAAACTATTCTCATGCGTAGGCAGCGCAGGTCCGACCGGTTTAGAGGTCCTTGCGGGAGCCCTATGATCAGCAATGGGCGTCTCTCGGCTGAAATGATGATGATGATGTGTAGACATTAGATATTTTATCGTTGAACATACCGGCCCAACGGGATTGTAAAGGTCGAAAGTCAAGAAGCTTACTTTAGATTACAATAAAATTCTTACGTTCATCATCATCATCATACAGCCGACAATCGGGGATAGGCGTTCCCCAAGAATCTCCAAGCCGATCGGTCCTGCGCTGTCCTCATCCATCGGCTTCCCACGACCCTCACCAGATCGTCGGTCCACCTTTTGAGAAGACCAACCAATACTGCGTCTTCTTATGTTGCTTCAATTCTATTATGATTTTAATACTAACCATTATTTAAATTTCACCATCATCATCACCAGCCTATATAGGTCCCACTCCTGGACACAGGTCGTCCTACATGGGAGAAACACATGAGCAGTTAGGGTCATAACACCACTACGCTGGCCCAATGCGGGTTGGTGGTTAAAAGCGGTAGCAGGAACAGCCGGGACCAATGGCTTAACCGGCCTTCCGAAGCACAGAGGAGCTCAATACAAGGTTTATACAATGGTTGGTAAAGGCCTATTGTTTTCCGCACAACTGGCGACTGCTAAAGTGAGAGAGTAAAGAGAGCACTAAGATATAAATCCTATCACTTTGAACTGTTAAAATACCATATTTGGCACACGAGATATTAAACCTAAGTGGAGTAACTTAAATGAAGACCGCGACCCGGCAAACCTCAGACTGAGACGTCCTCAGGCACGATGACGTGACGATCTCCGCAGAGTGGCTGGCAGTAACTTGATGAGGCTAGCCAAGGATCGACCAAGTGGCGTACAAATGGAGAGGAATTGTTGTGGGCTCGAGCCTGGAGATGATAAAACTGTCATTAGCAATATTTTTTAACAGAACATGATGAAATTATGAAGTATTTTCTTTAATAGGTACTGACATTATTAAATTAAAGGCAGACTGAGTTATGAAACGGGTAAATACGATGCATTACAGAACCACTTGAATAAACAAACTCATTTGAAAATTTTCGTTCACCGGGTCATAATTATATGAAAATTTATTTATGTTCAATTCGGCGTCGTTTGCATTTTTTATCAGGAACCCGTGAGTTCCCCGGATCTTCAATTTACGGACTGCAACTATACAAAACTGGACACGTGTTATGTTCAGAAAATTCGTGAAAAGGTATAACCAGGTAGCAACTATTAATATATAGGCCAATAGAGTAAAAGAGATTTGTAGATTACGTGCATCACTAGCTATCTGTGTTTGCCAAAGAAGTCCATATCTCTTTATCATCAGGTTGCTTGCAGAAAGTAAAACTACTGAAAAACTATAAAATACTAGGCATTGTCATTAGCTATTAAATAAATTTTGAAAATGACATCACATGCATTACTCATAAGTCTCTTATCAAATACAGATTTTTAGCAGTAAAAGTACAATTGAGCCACTGCTTCAAAGTTCATATATGCACTCGTTATTTAAGAGAAGCAGTGGTGTCATTTTCAGTGAGAGAGTCATTTATGTTGCAGAATAAACCAATGAGGTTAGCCAAGGTTCTATAGCGCTTTGCCTTTTTTTCATTCATGATAATTGATATAATTTTATTGATAATAGCATGAAAATATTATAAATTTTACTATCAATATATTGACATTACTAATGACTCTTTTTCTATTATGAAATGTTTATAATAACGACTATTTATTAAGTATCAATTAGTCAAAGTTGACTCAGACAGAGTTTGTACTCTTGATCAGGCAGGGCACATATTGTACCTACTTAATATAATCATTGTATAACATCCCTTTTAACGTTTCAATAAATGATTATGATGATTATGATTATGATCAAGTCGAAATGGTGTTATATAAAGATGTCCAACTCTAGCAGGGGACTGTTGTGGGCTGGAGATGATGAAGGCTGTCACAACAAGATGGCGTTAACGAAAGAACTTGATCGCTGATGGGCTGAAATAAGTCTTGCTTCACGTATTTGACCCACGTGGTGCTTTTGGTTGCCTGCCCGTCATGTCAGATTGGTGCCCATTTTTCGTGGGCGAAAATGGTATGCGCTTGGGCAGCCTACTCACACTTCACACAGAGCCGACCGCGTGCACTTGCGTCGTGTCAATGCGCGGTGACGGACGACACAAAATTGGTGTTACCATTAAAAAGATTATGGAGCATACAAAAGTAACATTACGAAATCAATCTGCAGCGTTATAGACTTTTTGAGAATTTCTTCTAAGGCCGAGTTCTTTATCGTTCTTGCTCTACTGGTAGGAGGACTTAGCAGGAAACAAAGGTATCTATAAGCAAATACTCATCCTCGTGATAAAAGGCCTGTAACGCAACGAATTGTTCTAACTTTGACATGGTTGGCAAACACGTTGCATGACACTCATTTACAAATTCTTTGTCACCGTCATCTGCATTTCTTTTAAAGAAACAACGAGTTGGTAATTAGTAACACGTCGAATCACACGTGTTAGAGCGGGAGGCGCCATTATTAATCCCATTCTTCAATTGATTGTAGACAAATAACCACTCCGAAGCTGTATCAATTCATAAAAAATATTTCTAATTCTCACCTCCACGTCTCCACGATGGATGGAACACTGATCTTTGGATGGGTGATGACGATTGATCAATGAAATACCGATGACAGTGGATAGATGTGGCTCCTGAGGTGTTCCGCTATGAACTGATGTGGATATCGGCTGTGGTTCGGCAATGTAGGCCTTGTGAGCGATGCCATCTAGCCTTCGAAGCTCAGGGGTGGACTACGGTCTTAATAAAAATGTTTTCTTTTCATAAATTAATTAATATGATCATTTTTGATTTCTACTTTGATTTCTATTACAAATTTATTTTGTTGTATTTGTTTAATTATTTAACGTATATTTTAAAAAATATACGATATCTTACAATTAATAAAGGTTTTTATAAATGATCAAATTGAATTCATTGTCGTAAAAGAATCTTTACGAATATTTTCGCTCAGCAAATGTCTAGATAGGAAACCATAACCTATCTCATTTCCGCCGCCTCAATGCTAAGAAATTTGAAGTATTTTGAGTCATAAATAAATAAATATTGTTTGTTCTCCGCAAACTATAAATAAAGACATGACAAAATTACAATTAACCATCATCATTAAATAGATAGATACTATTAGGTAGGTATTTATCGAATAATTAAGATAACGTGGTTTCTGTTTGACAAGAGAAAACAAACAAATCATTACTCTTCTATCGGTGGAAAAACAAAATTAGGTTATTAACTTTGGGTTAATAGTTCTATGCAAACATAATAACTTGATAATGTCTTTGTTTATTTAGTCTGATATATTGTCATTTTGAACGGCACCAAATAAGTAATTTTCACAGAATTCTATGGAATTCAATAAAAGTAAAATATTTAATGCAAACTATGCAAACTGTTTATTTTAACAAAACAAATGTTTGAAAAATATTTATTAAACTGGAAAAAAACATAGTTACTTTACGTTATATACGAAATCCTGAAACATAGAAGAGGTTCATAGGCTTCTCTAAAATCCTCTGTAGTTCGGTGTATACCGCAGTTATTATACCCTATTGTGTCAGGTCGCCGGTTCGCATACTGTCCCAGAATAATAATATGTTTTATTTCTGGTTTAGACATTTATTAAAATGTTAAAATAAAATTTATTAAAATATGAATGCTAATATCCCCTAGCTTATCATTCAAAGCTAAGCTATTTTGTATTGAGAAACACTACAACACATTATTAATCTACCAAATTATTGTTAAAACAATCTTATGCGACAGTCATTTTCAAACCCAATCATAAGTACTATAGTATCAATGACTTTCAAAAATTAAAACTGTTTCTATTTTAAATAACCGGGTAATAAGGGTCAACAAAAATTTATAATCTCGAGCTCCTCCGTGCTTCGGAAGGCACGTTAAGCCGTTGGTCCCGGTTGTTACTACAACCGCTTTAACTCACCAACCCGCATTGGGCTAGCGTGGTGGTGTTATGACCCAAACTCCTCATGTGCTTCTCCCATGTAGGAAGGCCTGTGCCCAGCAGTGGAACGTATACAGGCTGGTGATGATGATGATTTTAAATTAAGTTTATTTAATACGATTTTAACTCCTGTCGTAAACCTTATCTCACATTTTAATGCTTTTGATGGCAATTGTGTCTGGCCGGACCCCAGGAGAAGCGGGTTCGATTCCCGCCTGGAGTATATAATTTTTTCATCGTTTTCTTTCTTTATTTGTAATTGTTACGATTATAACTTTATTAAGTCTATGTAGTTTTTTATCTATCTATGAAAAGTAGAGATAGATCTCTACTATTTATTGATAGATAAAAAAGCGCCTTAATGTAGAATAGCATTAAAGTAATAGAAACTTATTTCGCATATAAACAGCACTGTGATAATTAATCAATGGAGGCTTATAAAAGTTATAATCGTAACAATTACAACGGGAATTGATTCCGCGTCTCCTGGAGTCTGGCCAGACGCGATTACCATCAAAAACATTAAAATGTGAATTATAATATTGCTCAATAAACTTTATTTAATATTAAAATGTTTCATATTTAATATAAAAACATATTTTTATAGTATTTCCCAAGTCTAGTCGTATGTGATGCGGCCCTGCGTTCATGTGGTTTTCTGTGTATTCAAGTGTCTCCCATATTTGTTCCAATTCCTGCGTAAGTGTAACTCGCTACATCATTTAATTTTTCTCTTCGTTGTTGACTGTGGACGAGGAATATACAATTGCTGTATTTGCTATAAGTTTAAGTTATACTTAGTATACTTAGTTATAATTACTGCGTTTGTTTATGAGAGGTGGGCCATGGCGAGAATTGTATAATCTGTGTCGTACCTACTTAACGACACCATCTTTGTGGTGTATTGGTTGGTAGATCTAGAGGTGGTAGGGCTTTTCTAAGTCCGCATGGACAGCTACCACCGTTTTACCCAAGTCTGCCATAACAATAATGTTATGAGAGTTTACGCCGGCGCCGCACCGATTCTCATACAAATATCATACCAAAGTGATTAACATCAAATAGAAGAGTAGCAAGCTTGATACACTTCTGATTTCACATCTTAAAAGTCTTAATACAGTTATTTAGTTGTAGCTCAAAAAATTATGTAGCCCCGATCCTGGATTTTGTAGTCGAATACTTCAAAAGTTAAATGAACATATAGGTGGCTCCTCAATCTAAACGTTTAGATTGAGGAGCCACCTCAGAACTAGGAATACTATGAATGAATATTTATCATTATTTGGTATGAATTCGTATTCAATCGCATCTTTGAAAGTTAGTAAAACAATTTTATCGTGTAGAAAATGAGCTGATAGTCATCAAACGCCTAAACTGCCTGTCGATTCTGTAACAAAACTCGCACCTCACTTCGCAAGTCACTTCGAATTCAACTGTCAAATAGAGCAAATTTTCATACATTTTTTGCTCTATTTGACAGTTGAATTCGAAGTGACTTGCGAAGTGAGGTGCGAGATTCGTTACAGAATCGCACTCCTGATCTTCATAAATTATACCTAGTCAAGTCAGCTTTCAAACGAAAAAAAAAAAAATCAAAATCGGTTCATTCGTTTAGGAGTTACGATGCCACAGACAGACACACAAATACACAGACAGACACACAAATACACAGACAGACACACAGATACACAGTAGGACACACAGATACAGACATACATGTCAAATAAGAAGATTCTCGAATGGAGACCACGTGTCGGCAAACGTATTGTAGAGCGTCCCTCTACTGGATGAGGAAAGCAGGGGAACCAACGTGTTTTGTGGCGCAGCCTTGGGGAAGCCTATTCCCAGCAGCGGACTGCAAAAGGCTGATAAAAAATGTGCTTCTGATGTTAGCCACATCGGCTACAGTGACTGCATATTTACTTAGGTGGTTTGTATTTACCATTACTCGGTGTGTCATGTAGATGTGGGTAAACACCTATCAAAGTCGTATGAAATACTATTAGCTACTTAGATTGAGTATGATCTTATCCATAACTCTGAGGCGAGGATTGATATTGACCATTCCTAAAAATGGAACCTTCCTTTGTCGCAGATTTCTCATTTAGCATTCGGGAGAAGATTGCCAAATGAAAAATCTACGATAAAGATTCACACACAATAGAAAATCTGTTGTCTGATATGTGAATACTCCTCAGATAACGTTGGATTAATCAAAAGATTTCATTAATGAGATGTGAGCTAACAAAATATTGATCCATGATAAATAATTTTGAAAGCGTCATGTAGTTGGGAGCTTCCTGTGCTGTCAATGTAACGAACGCTTCTTCTTGATTTCTTATAGGGTAGGCAGTTTGAAATAAAATGAAATTAAATAATTTATTCAGTAACACATAATTATGACTACAGAAGCCAAATAGAACACATTTGAACAAAAAAAAAACTAATATAAATATGTCACGGAAAAGGAATCCACTCAGCTTAAGCCACGGTAACCACTTACCACTAGGGCCATAGGCTTGTTTTCCACTTGTCGCAACAAAAAAATCCTAAAAATAAGTATTTATCTGTCTAGCTAAAGTTCGTAAGAGGCTACCAAGTATACGAAGCCTAAGTAGTACCTAGTTCTATTTTGCTGCAATTGTCTGTATATACGACATACAGAAGATTGTAGCCAGTTGTTTTTTTGTTCCTGCTGTCCCATACTGTATAGTCCGAAGACATTGATGTCAGTTTCTTCATTGACGGTCGTCATTATAATACACTGTGTCACCTGTGTCCCTACTTAGAACAGGAATTTTAATCTATTTTTTCAAAATATCATTTCATATTTATTGTGACGTCCACGCAAATACTGCTAAACAATGGCCTCTCCCATTGAATTCAAACGAACGGGTTTGTGCAATCTCCGTCTATCGATTCCCTCCACAAGATGAACCGATCCTCGGATCATAGAAATAAGGACCGATCAGTCCAGCGTCCACCGTCCATCTTGTGGGAGGCTGCCCTACAATGCGCTTATGCGCATTCTGGTAAATGCACTGACATTTTTACCATGCAACTTTTACGCTCCAATGGCAGTCCGTTCCATAGAGTACATACTCCGTTCTGCGTGCCACCACACTGACATGTCACCATATAACCTTATGTGGTGACATGTCAGTGTCTTTTGTTCTGCGGATGTCTTCACTGTCTTTTGATTGGTCTATAAATAACCAGGTCACCGTCTAAGCATAATCGGTTAAACCTAGGTGAAGAAGACACCTTATAGTACAATTGTTCAAACAATTTTGTGTACACACGTTCTGCTCTCGTTTAGCGAGGCCCGCCTTTTGTTTTCAATTATTTATTTCGTAAACACGAGAGAAATATTTTATTATTTTTAGTAGAGTTAGGTAAGTTAAAGAAGGTTATTTAAAAGACCAACATTTGAAAATATTGACTACTTTCAACTATGACAATCTAATTTACTAACGATTACAGGGCCGCTATGTTTATTTTAGCTTAATTAACAATTATCAACCGTTTGTTACCTAAATATGTAAGGCTGCCCACAAACTTCAGATAATACTTATTTGGAGAATTTTAAGGGCAAAATGCATTTTTCTTTCAGTTCAATTGGTATAAATTATACGAAAGAACGTTAAGCAACAGGGGTTTTGGAAATTATACGGTGTCTGTAAATCATAACAGTTACCCTAGCTATGCCCCCTAGAGCTTCGTACGCTCCGGTGCAGAGCTATTTAATGAATCATTCCCTCTACGTCGACTCTCTTTACGTCGAGTCTCGCTACGGTGACTCTCGCTACGTCGCCTCTGCGCTTAGTAATGTCAAAATCTCATTACGTCGAGTCTGTGACGTCAGAGGTGTAGTTAGCAGAAAAAACTGAATTTTTGAACAGATTTATGAATATAGTTTTAATAATCTTTTATTTAGGGTTAGATCAATGTTTCTTTTTATATAACTAAATATGGAATTATATAAATAAATGAATAATATTTATACTCTCAAACCTATAGTCTAATCCAAAGAAAGCATCAAAAGATCTTGTGTTATGGATACTAGATAACGGAGAAATAATGATAGTATGTATATGAATAATAGAAATGTACTTAACAAACTGACAGAGAGACTAAACAAACTTAGAGGTTCGGCAATCTGATAATAGGTAGAGAAGCGTAGCTATAGGGTGTAAAGGATATCATAAATTCAAATTTTAACTCTGTCTGTCTGTGTGCTAAGTTTTTATTACTAAGCTGAACCAATTTAGATAAAATTTGGCATGGAGATAGATTCATCATCATCACCAGCCTATGTATGTCCCACTGCTGAACAGAGGCCGTCACACAACAGAAACACATGAGGAGTTTGGGCCATAATACCACCACGCTGACCCAATGCGGGTTGGCGGGTTAAAGCGGTTGTAGTAACAACCGGGACCAACGGTTTAACGTGCCTTCAGAAGCACGGAAGAGCTCGAGATAACAAACTTTGATTTTCCCATCCCAGGATCGACCATTTCCGTATCGAAACCATTCGCACCATGTTGAACCGGCATCATGTTCTATTTCTTTGGTAATAGCATACACCAAATATCATCCTGGGTTAAAGCATATAATTTCTTTATCCTTGGTAGTAGTAGTACACCTGCTTTCACAATCAGAATTTCATCATTGTTGCTTAGATAGATTTGATACGTGTACATAAACTTTGTTGATCTAAGTAGCTATCCGAGAGCTATCCAGCTAGAACATGCAATCTCCTTTTGTTCACATGACACATCATGACGTTAATATTTCCAAAGAGGATATAATCACTACGTTATTATCTTAGATGACCTGTGATTTTGGCAATCCAATGTCATATGCAATTCAAAATGACTAAAAATTTATTTGCATCTAAAAAATTTAGATAGCTAATTATTGAAAGAAAACAACCATTAATACTATAAATGAAAATAATTATGTAATATGAAAAATACAAAAACATGGACAATTGATGCTTCAAGAAATGCTTTACGCATTCATCATATAAGCATGCATCATATAAGAAGAAAATGTATAAAGGTGTAAAAATTAATAAAAGTAAAAATTATTTAATTTTATTAAAATAATGTATGCATGTAAATTCTACTTTACATTAAAATCTAACATTGGAGAATCCTGTTGAACTAATGTGTTTAAATGTTCACGAGGATCTTCTGGCTCAATGTGAGCTAGGGAATCCTGGTGGCTGAACTGGTCAATATTATACAGTTGGCTAGACGTATTTACATCAGGCCGACTAAATAAGATACGAAAACTTTTGAGTTTTAAAAGTTTGATGTGTTCATTTTCTTTGAAAAAAAAGTAGTTAGGCGTAGGTACTTAATAAGTGAACAAAATTAACTATGTCTTGGAACTAACTTGAAACCCCCTGGTCTCTATAGTACCATTGATTTATACCATCAATGGTATTACTGACACTACAATGTGTCCTTAGTACCATCAATGGTACTACAGACACATTGTTTGTGTGAAGAACACAATTATTTGCCAAGACTTGAACTCGTGAACTCTGGGTTAGTAGGCAGGAGTACCGACCACTTAACTAGCTGGTCTTCATTTGTGTGCTTAATTAAATACATTATACAGGTTTCCGAGTATCGCATCATATTGTTATATATTTGTTATAAAAAAATATGTAATTTTGGAAATATTTTCATTTTTATTAATAAAATTCACGTACGAAAACTAGTTTTATTTTTAACTGCGTCTTGCTTTGCAAGCTGTACTCGACGTCGTGAGATTCGACGTAATGGGAAAGCGACGTATCGAGAGTCGCCGTAGTGAGAGTCGACGTAAAGAGAGTCGACGTAGAGGGAATAATTCTATTTAATGGGGTAGGTTTCCCGGGAAATGTACAATATTCTAGCCCTATCTATATTAAAACAGAAGATGATGTCGATTTTCGGCTAAAGTATATCAAAATTACGATATGAGTCAAGTATTTTCAGTATCTACGATAAAGACGCCCTTCTTAATAAAATTGTAAAAAAGGAACAAAAAAGTAATATCCCTTTTTATGTGAGTGCTTTAATTCTGGACTACAAAAATAGATAGAATTCAATGTCTGATATGGTGAATGGTTTTCTGAAGATCAGAGGGCCTAGACAAGATGCCATTCGATAATCGCTATCGCTATTGCTTAGCGGAAAATGTATGGGATTTGATATAAGACATCGAACGACTTTCGATGGTTAATGTCAAATCCCATACATTTTTCATTTAGCGATAGCGATAGCGATTGTCAAATAGCATCTTGTCTAGGCCCTCTGGTTATCTGTTTCCAGAGTTTTCGCTCGATCTCTTCTTGTGCCTCTTCATTATTGAAGGTCGGCCACTAGCTTCGCAAACTCTTTCTTGTTCATCGCAAGACGAAACAGTTGCTTGACGGGTGTAATTCCTGTCCACGAAAAGGATTCCAATATCAGAAACTCTCTACCTGACACTTTTTATTGCGGTGCGTCATGAGACGGGATGTGACTTTAAATCGCAACCCGTGATCTGACAGTTGAGAATAAGGGGGCGGGACTTTTCCTGCGCCCCACGAGACGCTTTCCGCCGACTTTTCTTATCATGATTAGTTGAAGCAGCTTGTAGTTATCGAGGTTTTTAAGCTTGCGCTTATTGCATGAATTTTCAGGTCTTGCCGATGTGCTGGAGTACGATTTCGTTCCGAACCTTTCAAATCCAACTAATGGGAAGCATGCGACGGTAGCACTACATCTCAAACGCCTAAGTATAGACGTCTTTTGACCTTCATGACATTTCTATGAAATAATTTATCATTGGCAGTGTATTATTTCATGCAAATGTCATTAAATTGACAAATGAATAAGATGTTTTTGAAAGTGGCTAACCATTTCTATGAACTAATAGAGCCAATGTTTTAATTTATTGTCGTATTGACGGCACCATCCTGCATAATTTGACGACAGCCTGGCCGAGTGGTTTGTACCCCAGGCTACTCGGTCAAGAGATCCCGGGTTCGAATCCCGGTAGGAACAAATGTTTGTATGATGAGTACGAACATTTGTTTACGAGTCATGGATGATTATAAGTTTATTTAGTATATTTCTAATATTTATATACATATTATCATTATTTCTCCGTTATCTCGTATCCATAACACAAGCTCTTAATAATGCTTACTTTGGGCTAGATTAGAGGTGTGAGTGTATAAATATTATTATTATTAATATAATGTGAGTAACGTAAGTAAGTACTGTAAATCCCGGAAATTCCATGTCCAGTACCGGAAACTTAGTTCCGGTTCTTGAGATGGTACCGGTACCTACTGCACCTCCTAGTACCTAACTAGCCAATAGGTATGCGACGGGTAAAGGAATATGGCAAATGATTGGCATAATACGTGTATACATGGTGGTGCCGTCAATATTTCATAGTAACGTCATGAAATTATCAAACTTATTAGATATTTTTGAAAGTGGCAAATCATTTTTATGAACTAATATAGACCGTGTTTTAATTTATTGTCGTATTGACGGCACCACCCTGTATAGGTAACATCTGTAAATCTACATTTTGCCTTTGACACCATGCAACACATTATTCCCAATTATTGCTTATTCTCAAATGTAGGTACCTATATAATTAATATCTCATGGTCACATAGCGGCGTCTTTTTCTTGTCTATCTGTCTATCCTAAAAGCGGGCATAAACATTTATTCCTACTAGTGGCCATCCGCGGGTCCGCCCACGTGTACGTCGGTTATCGCGTCCAAAAAAAGTCCTTTCTCAGGGCGTAATCTATCACAATGGCAAGTTTCATCTAAATCAGTTCAGCGGTTTCAATCAAATATTTATTTATTACCAATAAGTTTATTGGTAGTAAATAAATATTTGATTGAATGTATTAAAATAAATAAATACTTTAAAGATCGTCAACCGATGTGGACACTCCGTAGCAATGTCGTTGCGGTCGCCATTAAACCGCGTAACGCTAGATGTGTGACAATGTGCCATTTATTTCGAGTTTATCTTCATATCTATAAATTATGGGTCTTTTGAATGTAGAGGATTAGCAGGACATAGTAGTAACTGCGGTAGTACTTTTCACACTTTTCGACGCCCCACATAGGGGTTTTTTAAAGATAAAAGATAAAAGTTGGTCAAAATTATATTTTGATCTAGTATTGAAATGTAGTGAACAAAGTACCTATGTTGTTTTTAGATTATAAAACTGAAACTGGATAGTAATAGACAAAATAGTAGGTAAATAAGTACCTATCAAAAAAGTTGACCACTTTCCGATTTTGATGATTCCTCTTTTTGGTCTTCTTCTATTGAACATTTTTAAATTTCCATTGGCAAAAGTAACTATTGAGAAAGATTTCCTTTTAAACGACTAAAAAAAGAGGGTCATCAATCATTGTTACCTCAAACCTCCTTCATTTTTAAACCGATAAAGATAAGTATTTTTTTAACTGAAAGGACATACTTTCGAATTGGTCCCGTTGGAATTTTATTAAAATCAACAAGAAGTTTGGTTTTTAAATCAAAATGAGTGGAAAAATTAAGTCGTCCATATAAAGGAAACTGCGTATTTTGTAGTTCCTGTGCCTTTTCAGTGGTGCTTATGTTATTGCTATTTGCGATCGAATAAGTATACTACCAGAGGGCCTAGACAAGATGCCGTTTGACAATCGCTATCGCTATCGCTAAATGAAAAATGTATGGGACTTGACATTTACGATCGAAAGTAGTTCAATGTCTTCTGTCAAATCTCATTCATTTTCCGCTTAGCGATAGCGATCTCGATTATCGAAAGGCATCTTGTCTAGGCCCTCAGGTTAGTCTAGTAAAATGTTCGGCGATAGAGCACGGAGCTCCTTAACAAACAGAGAGGGCCCAGACAAAAGATGCCTTTCGATAATCGCTACCGCTATTATTAAATTGTTAATTCAGAGGCTGTAGATGGAAAAACGAAAAACATAGGAATCATATATTTTAACTGTTTGACATCAACCAAATAACACCGATACGTTACTAAGCAACACCACATGCCAATTCCTACAAACTATAAATTTAAATGTCTAGCATTGAACCTCATTTAACACTCCCTCTGGTTTAATACTAGTGCTGCTCTTAGCTTTTGGAATCTAGGTCTTGGCAGAGGTTTCGTCATTATGTCGGCTAGTTGATCCTCGGAGCTGACATGCATCACTTCTAAGTCACCATTATGAACAGTCTCTCTGACAAAGAAGTGGCGGAGCCTAATATGCTTTTTACGTCTGTGGAATTCTCGATTCTTTTTTATACAAAATACCCATAGGCATGGTAAAGCCTCCCGATCTCTGGGTAATTCACAAATATCCCACACCTCTTCAAGTGATGCTATTTCATTCTTCGTTGCTGTGAGCCATTCACTCTTGTCTCTTTTGCTCATAGCATCTTTGAATGTTTCAGGTGAGTCATCGATATTATCCATTATGCAAACGTAATCGTTTAATCTCTTTGGTCGCGATAGAGTGCTTCTGTCTCGAAGATTGTATGTGCGCAAATCTGGTTCTTGAACTATCGGAGATTCCACGGCGTCTTGAAACTCTTCTTCACGAGCTTGATCTATCTCTTCTTCTTCTTCCAGTTCTCCCTCTAGAGCAAGTTCGTTTTCCGTATCAGGTACATCACTTGGATCGACAACATTTCGCTCATTATCTACCCTATGATGATCTCCCTCTACATCAGAAGGCTTATTGCTAATCGAAGTTGAAATTTTATATTCAATGTCAGTTTCAAAGGTGATGTCTCTGGATCTGATAGTTCCACTTGGAGTCCAGATGCGATAACCATCATCGTTTTCGTAGCCAATGAGTTTCCCTTTCATCGCTTTTTTACATAACTTCTGTCGCTTCTGTTTAGGTATATGGGCAAAGCACTCACTACCAATTATACGCAAGTGACTTATCTTTGGCTTCTTACCATACCAAAGCTCGAATGGCACTTTGTTTTTCTGTCTGGTAGTTCCAGTGCGATTCAGCACATACGCGGCAGTGTTTATAAGTTCAGCCCATAGAAATTGTGGCAACTCCTCTCTGGCGTGCAGCATTGACCTCGCAGCTTCGACTAGAGTGCGATTTTCTCGCTCACTGCACCCGTTTTGTTCCGGTGTGTATTGCATTGTTAGTCTCTGTTGTATGCCGCGGTTGTTCAGAATTCTTCTGACTGCTTCATTGTCGAATTCTCCTCCATTGTCACTTAACAACGTTTTTACCACATGTCCGGCAGTTTGAGATTCATTGAGCATTTGAATTAACTTGTCTTTAACTTCGGATTTTTGTCGTAAGAAGAAAACGTGGCGGTAACTTGAGTAATCGTCTTTGAATGCAACAAAGTATCTATATTTTGAACCGCTTAGAGGAAAGGGTCCACATACATCGGCGTGTATCAACTCACCGGGCTTGGTTGCTCTTTGTCTTGTCCCAAATTTAAGCCTGTGTGCTTTTCCATATATGCAACCCACACATTTTGTTTCATCTAATGCTAGGTCTAAGCCAAGTTCTCTTTTGACAAGTTGTTGCACATGTCTCTTATCTTGATGTGCAAAACGTTCATGATAGAGCTGAAGCATATTGGAATTACTTGAGAGAATATTTACTTCTAAAGTCGTCTTCTTTGGAGTAACTGTTTGCAAATTCAGCTTGTAAAGTCCTCCTTTAAGGTCTCTTGTTCCAACCACTACTGGGATGCCATCTAATTCAAGTTGGCACTGTTTAGCAGTAGACCTAAAAATACTGTTCTGCATCTTGTCTTGGGCAGTTAGTGTTGAGAACAAGTTTTTTGTGAGTGATGGTACTAGCCACACGTCTTCTAGAATAATTTTCCATTTCTGGCCATTGACATTCGACTCTACAACCACAGTTCCGTTACCTGCAGCAGAAATAGATGAGCCATCTGCAGTTACAACTGTGTGATCTGACTCGAATTCACGAAACGTATGAAAAATATCTCTTCTATTTGTCACATGCCTGGTTCCTCCACTGTCCACAAACCATGATTCTCTATCAACTGGTTCTTTGTCACTGCAAGCATTAACCATCAGTGTAATAGTTTGAATTTGTGAAGTTGATGGTGAACTCTCTGCACTACTAGGCTTTGGCGGCTTTCCATCCTTAATCCATTTTCGGCAGTTACGAACTCTATGTCCAACTTTTGAACAGTAGTTGCATTTCACGTTTTCATCTTTCTTCTTCTTATTCTTCACAAAATCTTTAGCAACTAAAACTTCAGGAGACCCTTGACCTTCCTCTTTACTTTTCAAAGACCTTTCGTAGGTGCAGAGATTGGTAGTCAAGTTCTCAATAGTTCTGTCTTTCTTATTTATCAAAAGCCAGCTTGATCTAAACGCAAAAAATTTTCCGTCAAGAGAGTCTAAAATTTTACAGATGAGCATCATCTCAGGTAGCTCCGCGTTTGCTTCTTCCTTTATTATTTCAGCATTCAAATCACTCCAGATATTTTTCAACTTCGACATGAGAGTAGAAACGTTATCATTCGGATTATGCTTGAACCCGAAAAAGTCGAGGCAAAGTTGGTAAGCTCTATTTTCAGATTCGCCATCATATAATCGATGTAGCTCTCTCCAGACTTCATTTGCAGTCTTAAATCTCATTACTTTTGGTAAGATGTCATCCTTCATATTATTGGTGAGTATAAGGAGAGCGCATCTGACAGCATTTTTAAATTTAGCAAGAGCTAATTCATAAGCTGCGACTTGTGCATCACCACCTTCAGGCTGTAGCACTGGTTGTCGTACTGTGCCTTCGCATACTTCTAGCGCTTGTTCACAACTGCTTAGTAGTATTGAGACTTTGTACCTCCAGGTCGGCCAGTTACTGCCATCCAATAGTCCTATTTGAAATTTCGTGGACAAACCTTCCATTTTATAGCGCACCTGGGCCCGTAACCTATTAAATTGTTAATTCAGAGGCTGTAGATGGAAAAACGAAAAACATAGGAATCATATATTTTAACTGTTTGACATCAACCAAATAACACCGATACGTTACTAAGCAACACCACATGCCAATTCCTACAAACTATAAATTTAAATGTCTAGCATTGAACCTCATTTAACAGCTATCGCTAAGAGAAAAATGTATGGGACTTTGTAACGCGGATTACGCCCTCTGACGGAGAAACCACTCAACTCGTCGGCGACTCCTCTCTCTCCCGCTCAAACTCCCGATCGCGCCACAGACGCCGACCAATCAGGCGGCCCAAACGTTACCGCAATTAGAGGCGCGATATTGTAATTGGACAAGTGGTCCTAACTTAAAATATTATGTTGTCTTTCTGATTTTATGTATATCAATTTTGTGTGTTAAAATGTTGCTCAACTATAAAAAAAATCTCATCCGTAAACAAAATATTTCTGTGACCTCCCTTTGCGTACCGCTTCAGTAGTTGTTTCGTTTTTACCACCCTATTCTTTTTTAAATTATTAGTTTAGAAATGCCCAGTACGTCTCTTATACGCTGCAAGTCCTAAGCCATCTTTTAAAACACGCGACATGGTGCTATCTTCATTTCCCGAGATAAAATCTTTTGCTTTCGGACAGGATTTCTTCGAATTCTTTCCCTTACCTATTAATAGCCCGGTACACAAACATTTTAATAATAGATAACTACCAAGCGTATGGAGAGTTTTAAAAATTGCATTTGGCTCCATACCTACTTTGTGTAGTGTAATGCAATCACAGCGATTCGGTTCTCTTTATCACCTTACTCCATTATAATATCGCAAAATATTGTACAACGTATTGGCGCCAAAATGAGAAAATTTCAACGAACAATCATATAAAAATGACAGATTCCTAATTCGAATGTAATATTTTGTTTATTTTAATTGTAACAGTATTGATGGCCAGACTAAGTACCTATAGGTAAACATCTTTAGGCTGCGGTAGTTACCTTTGCTTTGCTTTTGCGTATAACAAACTCCTTATTTCACATATTTGTTAAATGAACGGAAAGCAATAATTGTTATTAAACCATTTCTATTAAATTATCAAAGAATATTAACTTTATTTAAGGGCTTAATCCCTTTGCAAACTATTAAAAAACTACAACAGAAGTGACAATGGCAGATGTCATGTTAATGTCAAATGCTATTTGTCAATTGTCAAAATACGTCAGTAGTAGTGAATTGCTTGCAATTCTTGTTTGTCTGTTTATTTGTGAGAACCATATATATATAGTGATTTTCATCATTGAAAATGTATATTTATGATTTACCATTCGAAATAAACAAGGAACTATGTAGAATATTAGATAATGACAGTGATTGGAAGGAATTAGCAGATTTAATGAGTTACAAAGCTTTTGAAGTCAAAGTGAGTATTCTGTTTTTGGACTTACCCAACCCCTTCTTGGAATTACCGAAACGTATTTACGTAAATTCCGCCTTAGAAATACCTAATTATGATTATCATATGTAAAATAGTTTGTGTAAGCCCCTGAAATTGCTTACAAAAAGAAAACAACCAATTAATAAGAGATTTTTTCCTCATAATAATAATTTTGCAAAACTGGTTATGACATTTGTTTGTTTTTTGAGCTAGTAACAATAACAGACCCTTGTTGTTCTCATATTTAGTGATATTTGTGTATTGTCAACATCAATGATGCTTAAAAATGTTGATAGTTAATTTATTTATTTCTATTTTGAATTTTGTACAAGTAACTTCTAAACATGAAAACAAATTGTTTTAACGGATTCAGAAAATTTTCCTGATTTTTTAAAATAGTACATATACCTGGCAAATGTAAAACATCTCTTTTAGATTATGTGGTTTTTTTTTAATGGACAACAGAAATCTTTGTAATACTCAGAAATGGTGGTAACATCAATACTAAGGGATAATTAAGTTTGATTTCTGATTTAAAGAATGTTAGGTTCAGTCAATTTTCAAGAATTCAAAAAACTAACTATTTCCCAGGGGGAGGGAAATTGCTATAGAGGGTAGCCCTTGTTGTAATTGCCTAGCACATGTTTACTTACTGTGCTTCCGACTATCGTCATATTTCTGTGGGTTATCTTCATTTTAAGTATTCTTAGTTGCTTTCAAATTTTTTAACTGTTAACATGATTATCTGTGATTTCACAGAAAAATGTCACATATTCATAAAATTATATTGTTTTTTTATCATCCCTTTAATGGAAACTCATAATCTGTCAAGCGGCGATATGCCACCGGGGCTGATGACTATGGAAGAATCAATTGTGTCTGGAATCTCATGCTTGACGGGTTAATAATGTAATAAAATACGATGTCCCTTAAATTTCTTTAATATAGTTTACACTGTAATTCTTTTGGAAACTTACATTGTTAGAGGTTGGTGTCAAATATACTGGCCACATATAATGTCATCTAATCTACAGCTTTGATTGAGTGACTTTTAATGTGTGAAAAATCTTTTGATGTTGTCAATGTACTGAATTTATTTTGAGAAATAAATATGATTTGATATTTAAAATATTAAGTGGTTAACTGAATTACGTAGTAATTGTGCTAAAGACTCTACTGGAGAAATTAAAAGGTTGCCCTATGAGTGCTATTAATATTTACTCTGACAGCCAGTCAGCAATTGCAATAGCACAAAACCCGGTTCAACATCAACACACAAAGCATATTGATGTCAGGTACCATTATGTGAGAGAAGCTGCAGCAAATAGTGTAGTAGAGCTGAACTATTTGAATACTGAGCGAATGGTTGCAGATGTTCTCACCAAGCCACTGATGCGAACAAAGTTTGAATGGTGTGTGAAGGGTTTGGGCGTAACTCGGGTTTGTGGAAGCTGTGATTAAGGAGGAGTGTTAGAGGTTGGTGTCAAATATACTGGCCACATATAATGTCTTCTTATCTACCGCTTTGATTGAGTGACTTTTAATGTGTGAAAAATCTTTTGATGTGTTGTCAATGTACTGAATTTATTTTGAGAAATAAATATGATTTGATATTTAAAATATTAAGTGGTTTACTGAATTACGTAGTAATTGTGCTAAAGACTCTACTGGAGAAAACTTTATCATACATAATAATATTGTTGAGGTAAAATTGTAAACAATTTTAACTTCAATTTTATTCTCCATCCTCAAACAAAATCTCATAACCTTAAACTTGTTAATTTTAAAGCATACCAACATTTCATTTTTTCTGTTTTCAACAGGAAATAGAAAATATGGCAAGGGTCAATTCAGTCACACCAACACATCAGTTGTTTACGAACTGGGGCCAACTAAATCATCGTGTAGGGGAACTGTTCATATTGTTGTACCGTATGAAGCATATACCAGCACTGACATGTCTAGTGCCTATCATGGACAATAAATATCATGCATTGTTCAACAAATTATGCCCTAATGGTATTCGGGAGAGAGACACATCTGTTATTGAAGGTAATATGATCTTTAATCTACTAAGTAAAGTGTTGCTAGCAATTATGCTAGATATGACTATAAGTTTTTATACTATATGTAATTTTACACTTGATCAAATGAAATGTGTGGATATTAGACAAAATTTTGTCAATAAACAACAGAAAAAGAAATCTATATGTTAGCTGTTTCAATAACAAGACAAATGATTTTTTTTAAATGAAAGCTTGTATTTCAGTTTTTAATTTATGTCTCATTAAGTGAACAGTGTATTTTCTTCAAAAAAGTCTCATTTAAAAGCTCGAAAGTCTAACTAACTAAGAAAGTAAAATAAGTAACAATATCAAACTACCTTAATCCATTACAGTTCGGCTTATGAAACGGTCATAGTATGACTACTGCTTTGAGTATAATCACATAATGATTGAGTAGGCATTGCAAATCAACTCTTTACATTGTTGCTAGACTTTAGTAATGCTTTCAACACTGTAGATTTTGATGTCTTGCTTAGTGTTTTATGTTCCCTTAACATATTTCCAGACATAGTTGGTTAGTTACCTGCATGGACAACGGCAACATATTCGCATTGATAATTCATTGTCTATTTGGTGTGGCTTTGATGTTCGAGTAACGCAGGGTAGCATCTTGACTCCTCTTCTCTTCTCAATTTTTATTACAATCCATCACCCTTTCGCTTTCAAGTTGCAAACCATTTCTATAATGATAGGAACTTGAGTTCCTATAACCATAGAAATGGTTTGCCACTTTCATGTATGAAATAGTATAACATTGGCTGCATTATTTCATAGAAATGTCATGAAATTATCAAATGAATAAGATGTTTTGAAAAATTGCAAATTATTTCTATAAACTAATAAAACCCATGTTTTAATTTTATTGACAGCACCACTCTATACAGGTTGGCACATTTAGATCGGTCAGTATGGAAAAGTCTGAAACTATAAGGCATACGAAAATCTCTTCTAAGGAACCATGTCATCGATTTTAGTAATAATAAAAACTGCAAACTTACTTTAAAAAAAAAACGTGTACTCAGATCAGGAATCAAACCCGGACTTTTTGAAAAATAAAACTAACACTATTTTTGTTTAGATATCGATTGTGTAGGTCCTAAGCAGTGAACGTTACTATTAAACATGATGTCTAAAATGAAATAAATGCAATGTTTCCATATTCTTTAATTTATTTTAGTAAGTGTTCGAAATTACCACCATTTTTTCAAAACAACATTCAACTCGTTTAGGTGCGTAAAATTGTCTCAATGGTTGTTTGTAGCTCTTTGCTGGTGTCGCAACTTGTTACATACACTGCTTTACATATTGTTATATGCTATAATATTATCTATCGATGATTGTAATTGCCCTATTAATCATACTTACACTAATAATCGATTAAAAAGCCACTTATAATAAGTAAGTAGATCCAAAGACGTGATAAACCTCATTTGAAAATGGAACGTTTTGGTTTTAAAAGAGACGCGATAAACCTCCTATGGTGGTAATGGTGATAATTTCAAACACTTACTAAAATAAATTAAAGGATATAAAAATAATGCATTTTATTCATTTTAGACATCATGTTTCATAGTAACGTTTACTGCTTAGGACCTACACAATCGATATCGAAACAGAAATAGTATTAGTTTTATTTTTCAAAAAGTCCGGGCTCGAGTCCTGATCTGAGTACACGTTTTTTTTAAATGTATGATTGCAGTTTTAATTATTACTAAAATCGATGACATGGTTCCTTAGAAGAGATATTCGTATGCCTTATACATAGTTTTAGACTTTCCCATACTGACTGATCTAAATGTGCCACCCTGTATAATATAATGTTATATCTTGCTTGCACCCACTCTCTTGATTTCCTTCTGTATTATTTCCTGTCACTCCTGGTTGCCTGGAAGATATTGCCGCTTAGCAATAAGGCCGCCAATTGTATTCTTATATTTCTTGTTTTATTGTTCAATATGTATGTGTGACCTGTTTGTGCAATAAAGAGTTTTTGATTGGTTGATTTATAATGTATTTGTATAAACAATACTATTTCAGTACCTACCTACCTATTCCTTTTACTATTCTACCGCCCAATTGTACTGGTATTTGTTTTTATTAGTATGTATAATTTGTCTCTTGTGTGCAATAAAGAGTATTTATTATTATTATTATTATTCATAAATTAGTGTTATAGACCTCTAAAATATCTCATAGGTCTACTAGGTTACGCGCGACCGCTTCAAATGGTCACGCGCCCGTTTGACAGATGATAACCCAATAATGGGATTGCCTGCTCTAACTCACAATATTTTATGACTCACCTACTTCCAAAGAAAAAAAAAACTAATTGGGCAATACATTTTGTTTCCGATTTGCATTTTGAAGAACATTAGGTCATACATACTTGTTTACTTAGAGTAACGACAGTTATTCTAAAATGTTAAAATGGATCTCAACATTTCTTTCAGACAAAGTCAATAAAAAACCAAGGATACACAGTGAGGAGTCCTCCATTCCTATTCCAGTGAAACTAATAGAACAGGTAAGAATATATTTTATTTTACACTGGAGTCCGCCCGCGTCTCCTCCCCCGTTGATGTTAGTTATCGCGCCAAAAAGTAGCCTATGACCTTTTATCGGGTGTGATCTTTCTTCGTTCCAAACTTCCTCTAAATCGGTTTAGTAGTTTAGTAGTGAAACGTAACAGATAGACAAACAGAGTTACTTTTGCATTTATAGTTTTAGTAAAATGTGTGTATAGATTTTACATTCAACATCAAAAATGTGTCTAACATAATATAATAAAATAACTAATCTCGTTTGTCTTTGCCACAGAACAGAGAAAACCTCTTCTCTGTTCCGTGGTCTTTGCTTTGCATTTGCTTTGCCCGACAGGATCCATAATGATGGCAATAAGTATATTTCAGCTTAGGTCTCGTTTATTGTATTACATTATGAAAAAAAAACGACTGGAATTTTATTATTTTCATTTTTGATATTATAATAAAGGGTTTATTAAAAAAACAATGACTGAATACCGCAATGTGACATGGTAGGAATTGAAGTGTTAATCGGCTGACCGTACAAGACTAACAGTTGAATTGTAAAAACTGTTGCTCTCACTACTTAATGAAGCCAGTCAAATGTTACGTTTGATAGAAGTCAACGATCAATTGAATTTCATTAAGTATTTCATAAAATTAATTCGCACGTGCGAAGCAACAAATGAGGCACACGTTCACGATAACAAGAATCAATGTGGTCGTGCATCACGAATGGTAACGTCATTACTGTGAGTGACGTCACATGATGTCTTCGATTTAGTGACTAGTGACTATATGCTATAATAGGGGATATGCATGAAAAAACTATAATCGTTTAGTAAATTAGTAAAAAAATATGTAAAATTACACTGCTAATTATGGACCTGATTCTGAAGACACACTCTGATTCTAAATTTAAGTACAGTACATCTCTTTCTCGCAATATGTAATAGAATTTGTTTAGAGCGACAGCTCTAAACAAATTCTTGCTATTTTTTCCTAGGAGTAGTAGGAGGGAGTAGGAGTAAGTAGGAGGTGCCTCCTAAACACTGCATGTTATCACGTTCAATAAGATCAAAATTGAACGCACGTTTCTAAATGTCAAATTATATGACAGCCATCCTTTTCGGATTCATTATGAGAGAAAGAAATGCACTGAACTTAAATTTAGACTTAGCATGTGTTCTCCAGAATTAGGGCCAATGAAAACAATTGATTTTGACCACAAAATACCCGAGATAAATGAATTATAAATTGCAGTATTCCTGTCTAGAATCAACAGAAAGTGAATCACCGTCTCCAAAAAATACCTATTCAATAAGTATTAAATGAGGAGCGTGGTACCGTATTGGTTTGAGCGCTCAGGTTTCGATACGAAAAACAACGCAAATTTTTAAATTGCTTGTGCGTCTTTAATCAGTCAAGCGGCGTTCTACCACCGGGGGGCTATAACAATAAAAAATATATATTTTGTCTGGAATTTCATGCTTGACGGTGCTCAGTACTACATAACTTTGCTCACTACTTGAACAAATAACTAAAATCTCCGCGCGCTAGACTTTTGTGGTATAAATTATTGTATCTTCTATATAAGCTAATGTGAGTGAAAGTGACGCCTTTACCCCAAGACCCCAACGCAATGCTATAAACTAAACCGGTTTGGATTTAAAATTGGCGGAGTAGTCTGTGTGTATTGATTATTTATAATGTAAGTAGCATAAAATGTAGGTCGTAGCGGGATATTTTTTCGAAATAGACAGCTTGTACCTACTTGATACTTTCTAATTGTTTGTTTCTGTCCTGCGGCCCTACTTATCTCTTTAATGCATTGTTTTCAAAATAACTATGTTTATGTCGTCATAATGTCGTTTCGTAGGTAGTTACTATAAAGACGAAATTAATTTTGAACGATAGCGATATTGCTTTAGTACCTATACATAGGCATAACGAAATAACAACATGACGTCATAATCTGGAGGGCCGCAGGTTGCGAAATCTTGTTTCTCTCGTTAATCTCGAAAGTTTTTTGGGTTTTAAAGTAATAAAAAAGCGTAAATTACGTATGTACCACTTAGGCGACTTTACTTAGGGACCTTCGATATCCATACCAATCCAATTACTTACTAAGTAATATTATTTAAATGTGAAAGTATGTCTGTCTTTTACGTTTTCACTAAACACATAAAGAAGTAAAGATGAAAAAAGGTAAAGCATAGAGGTAAATTACATCCTCAGAAAGGATATAGACTTCCTTTTGGCGCGATGATTTTGGTATTCTATAATATCTTTTCAATGAAATCTATTACATGCAGTTAGGTGTATATATGATAAATTAATAACAAATAATATGGTAGAAAAAATGCCATGGGTTTTCAATGAAATCACAATGTGAATACCCAATGGTTTTTGCGACTGATGTGATCTGATGACTCATCGATTAAGAAGTAAGTATAAAAATATTTTAGGCAGTTAAACAGTTTTACTACGCTTTTGTTTTGGCATGTAGGTGCTTACAGAGGTGCTACCTAAACACTGAATTTTATCACGTTCAGTAAGGTCGAAAATTGAACGCACGTTTCTAGATGTCAACTTATATGACACCCATCCTTTTTTATTCATATTGAAAGAAAAAGATGCACTGAAGTTAAATTTAGATTTAGTGTGTGTTCTCCAGAATTAGGGCCAATATTCAAAGAAACTTTGTCTGAAATCTTCACTTTATTATAATAATAATATTCTTCATAAATAATTATCTAGCGCAAAATAAGCATCAACACAGCACTAATAGCACAAGGCTATGGAATGGATAACGGAGAACTATTCATAAATGGCAAACCACTGTTAGGTACAGACGACAGCACATAAAGTGTAAAGGTGGTTTTCCACCAGAGGGGCGAGACGAGGCGAGGCGAGACGAGAATTGAAATCGCACTCACCCTTTTCCACTAAAAATTGCCCGCGCGGGCTAGCGCGAGCTCGCGCGAGATGATTTTCCACCAGAGTGGCGAGATGAGGATTGAAATCGCACAACAATTAACCTATCGCGAGAACCGTGTTTCTGTTGCAGAGTTAATTTATACTCTATATCGGAAGCAATACGGTTCATTTTTACACAAACAAATATTCAAATTCACGCCTCGCACATCCTCGTCAATCCTGACTATTTCCACCAAAGATGCGCGAGGCAAGAATTGAAAATTTGCCATACAAATTTTAAATCTCATCTCGCCTCGTCTCGTCTCACCCCTCTGGTGGAAAACCACCTTAACAGTTGCACTACGAAAGTCGCCTCTACTACCGACGGAATAAGGGCGGTCTCAAGGTCAAACTGTTCCCCTCGATGTGCTGTCGACTGTACATTTGCCATCCTTAAAGTTTTGAATCCGACATCACGCACCTTAGTGAGTGAATGTCTAAGTTTAAGTTGCTAAATGCTTAAGTAAATATACGTAGTATTTATTACGCATGTAGGTATCATATTGTATATTTGAAACCGCACATAAGAATGATTTCAAATGAATCATTCGGGATGAAGTGAATCTTCGATTACCTGATCGTTTTCCTTGAAGGAAGTCATAAACTTAATGAATATGAAACCGGATCAATTAATAATAGGACTCCATAAACCGTCAAGCATCAAATTCCAGACACAATGGGTTTTCTATTGCCTTAGCCCTCCGGTGGTATAACGCCACTTGAGGATTAATATGGAGATCCATAGGGGCCTGTTCTAAATGAAAAATTATCTATATTCTTGTAGGCATGTCTATCACAAAACAAGTAAAATAATGTCTGTCTATCTGCTCCGCCGCGTTCGGAGTTCCTTTTCTCCGCTATCTCTCGTCCTTTAGCAATATTAACATTATTTTCGCATTTTTAATATTATTAGTGGCCGCCCGCGTGGGTCGGTTATCGCGCCAAAAAGTATCCTGTGTCCAATTTAGGTTCCCCCCCTAACTGAAAACCAGCGTTTTGCAGCCCCGGCTGTAGCAAATAGAAAATGCTAAGTTATTATTCGTTTTTGCAATAATTTATTTTCTGTTTATTCAGTGTTTTTGACATGGTAATGTAAATTTTTTTCATCTGTAAAAAAATATATTTTATCTCTTTTTTTTCTTTTGTTGTTTTTGTTGAGAGTATCTTATTATTAAACTCAACGCAATAATTTTAATAACTTTTGCATACACATATTTCTTGTGTGATACCTAGTAGCAGACGCCAAAACTATCCATTGTTACCATAATTCTCAGAAGGTAAAATGTATTCAAGAGAGTAATTTTCCTCAACTTAGGGCGTCCCGCTGCCGACTTCGAGCAAAGGCTCCAACGGAACGACTATTGATGATGACTCAACGGATATGGTGAGAGAAATTTATTTATACCAAACATTTTTAGCAGCGCATCGGTTGGAGCATCTGCTAAGCAATATTGGGACGTGGGCTATTGTTAGATAACTTTGCGGAATGTCCAGTACATGTACAACGGTACGGTCAGCAAAAGAAGTCCCACAACGTCATTTACCAGATAACCAGATGACAAATAAGCTGACGGCCAACCTGATGGTAAGCGGTTACCGCCGCCTATAGACACCTGCAATAACAAGGGAAAATCACTTGATATTGCAGGTGCGTTGTCACTTGTCATCCTGAGGCCTAAGATGAAATGCCGTCCATGCCCAGTAATCACACTGGCTACCTTTCCCATCAATCCGAAACACAGCGAACTGTTTCACGGCTGAAATAAGAAAGAACGGCGGTGGTACCTACCCAGACGACCCTACATACGGCCCTACCATCTAGTATTCATGGTATAATCATAATAAAAATGGTATCTAATTCACCTGTTAATAATAAATCATAATATATTAAATAACTTACATTATAAATAAACGCCCTCCTCTCTAACACCTTGCTCCAGCAGAAAATCCGAACGAACATTATAATATATAGGCATTATAATAAAACACCCTAACGTCCTGTTCCGTGGATACGTTTTACAATGACAAAACAACCATCGGGAATAGCGCGCAGCAAGCGGACTTGTCTTTGTAAAATCTATCAAGAGCATGGCTTAAAGACCATATTTGAACGTTCGTTGCTGTGCTGGAGCGGAGTCATGTGGGGGAGTTATAAGCTTTAGAATGCTAATAACTCCCCACATGACTCCGCTCCGGGGTTAGAACTCCACTGAAGAAAACTATGAACATCGTCTCTGTTTCAGTCGATGTCTTCTGAAGACATCAGGGATAATGACATCAGAGCCGAGATCATGAGGAATGTGGCAGCGATCCCTATGCTGCCATATGAAGAACTCGAGGCAGCAACCAACAACTGGAGCCCGAGCAATATGCTGGGACAAGGCGGTTTCGCTCAAGTATTTAAAGGTAATCATCAATTTACTGTTTCTACCTCAACATTGCGCGCAAAGAAATTTTGTAAGTCGTATCTTTGTCTACTTCCAAAACTTAAAATTCATGTTCGCTGCTTCCTATAACAGGGGTTCCATCAAAACTAGCCGGCCCATAAGGTGCCTTTTCACGCGTCTTTTGAATCAAAAGAGGCGTGAAAAGGCACCTTATGCAAGGTGGGCGACTAGAACAGTGTGTTAATGAATGCATTATCTGTCTCCACATAATATGGACTATTCTTACCGCTTCACGTCATTGCTGGTGATGGTGGTGGTATAGAGTCTTTTGCCGCGCTTTGGTTGTGCTGTGCTTTGAAGGTATACAAAAAAAAAATATCACATCAAGATTTTTTAACCCCGCACGAAAATAGTGCTTTTAGTGTGCGAATACTCGCAGCAAATTCGCATTTTGTTCACAATACAGCAAGCAAGAATATTAATTAAAATTTCGAACACTACATTTTGGCATTACGCGGCGCTGAAGTCTTTTTAAGAAGAACTAAACTACGTAATGACACGTTCAGAAACACCTAATAAGCATTTATATTTAAGTAGGTATATTTAAAGGCAATAAAGGCATTAATTATTGTGTGATATTGCGTTAACTTTTTACGTTTATTGTAACCTAATAATTTTCTCGCTGGGAGAGGTAAACAGGGCCGCTTGCTTGGTTTGCTCGGCTGGCTTCGCTGTAAAAAAAACTACATCGTGTTAGCTACACTATGAACTGTTTAGGGTATGAATTTGTTGAGTTAAAATATTGTTATCCTCCAGGTGAATGGAAGCAATCGTCAGTGGCAGTGAAGCGACTCCGCGCTGTGGACGCCCGCGACAGAGAGCTCATCAGGGAATTATGCTTGAATCAGTACAGGCACGACAATATCGTACCGCTTTACGGGTATAGCTACGGAGGTCAGTATTTGAAACTTATTATGAAATATCTTTGCTATCTCTTATGTTTTGTACCAAGAAGAGAGAGACACCATCGCTTTATATGAGTTTACCGCCATTGTTTCGTGTAGGATATGCTATGTAACCTTTATCTTCTTAAAACGTCCTATTAAGTAATATTTCTATGATATTTTAGGTGCTGAAGTGTGTTTAGTATATCAGCTGATGTGCGGCGGCACCTTGGAGCAGAGATTGCACAGAAGAATGAACATTGCTCCTCTCACTTGGTCTCAAAGGCATAGGATCGCTCATGGTGTTGCCAGGTTAATATACTAATAAGTCTATTTTCATCACTTGAGACAGGTACATCATGAAAACTTTTTATTTGCCAAACTTACGGAAAGTATAAGTTATAAAAATTTTGTATCCTATATTCCGTTTTAAATTACGCTCTAAAACGCCAACACATGTCACGCGAACACGGTGACGTCACCTGTTACTAAGCACTGATAGGTTGCTATGGTGATTTAGATGGTTTTACTTTTGACAGCGTTGCAGCTAACAACAAGTGACGTCATACACTGAGCCTGGTGTTCGTTGTCACGTGACCTAAGAGTTATTTAATTGTATTTTGTTTATTGTATATTATTTAAATTCGATAATATTACAATTGTTTTACAAAAACTATACGCGTCTAAATTATATTTTGATAAGTAAATAAATAAAATAATTTGAATACAGTTAACATTCCTATTGCAATCATTAGGCATTCGTCGATTTAAAAAAAGTGTAAGATAGTATTTTTTTATTCTTTACGGGATAGATAGCTCTTGACCTTCATCTCATTTGATGGTAGTAAGTGAAGATAAGGCCGATGATGGAAGCGAGCTACACCCGGATTCCTCAACCACAGAGGAACTGGCTATCTTACCTTCTACTGCCGGATCAACAATGCTGTTAACATTATTGTTATGGCAGCAGACTTAGGTAAGATGGTGGTAGCTAGCCAGGCGGACTTAGAAAAGTCCTACCACCAACCAAACCGAGCAGAAAAATTAGGTAGAGTTTTTTATGTAACTACACTGATTTCATACAGCGAAAGATGAAAGTGGATATGCCTCTAATCCCGAGCTTAATATTAAAGAGCAGAAAAATCCCGTGATTTCTTAAATAAAAAAGTTATTTACTTTTACACAATTTAAACCACCACGCGCGACGTTGCCAAATTTACATCAATGCCATTAGATGTCCGAAGTTGCAAAATTTGAAATCATGGGAAGATCCATATTAATATCAACATTTCGATGCAAGTACACAAATAACTCTACCTAATTCCGACCTTTGCTTATAATTTACTTTAAGGAAAATATATTTAATAAATGTTTCTTTCAGGGGTCTTCAGTTCCTTCACAACATGTCTGGCACACCTCTAATACACGGCGATATAAAACCAGCTAACATTCTACTCGACCCGTGCCTCATACCCAAGATTGGGGACTTTGGTCTCGCGCGAAAAGGACCCTACGGCAATAATAGGACACATGTTAAGGTTTCCAGGTAAGTTCTAATTAGAGATATAGTTATATAAGATGTTGGATGTTATAAAAAACCCTTTTTTATTGAAAATATCCCGCAATTCCGGCATTAACTTTTCCTTTATAGTCGGTGGTTTCTTCAAATTGAAGCAAAATCAACTTTATTACGTTGTAACATTCGAATATTTATGCAATCCCGTAATTCTTAATTTTAATAAGAATATGTTTGTAGCCAAAAAAAACTTATGTCCCGTTTTCACTAACCGTTCCCCAGGCTTAGGTGACTCTTATCGACTTTTGTCCCTTTCTATCTCCTTTAGATAGACTGAGCTAAAAAGCATGCTAGAAACGCATGTTAAGACACTACATGCATCTGAATATCCGATCTCTAGATATATCGGTTTAGCTTCATCAGTAAACCGTATAGTACGAAGGGCTCAATTCATCAACTACCCTCAACAATAGAAAATAATAATAGATTATAGTAATAGAATATCTGTTCTCTGTTTAATGGGTAATTCACGTATTAACCGCGCTAAGTTATGTTAGTGTTGTGCGATCTTCATGGTAAACAAAGTTTTATTTACTAACTACGAACTATATAAATAAGTTTATTGACCAATACAGTTTACAGGAGCAGTAATAGTTAGTTGAATTTTTTAATAAATACGTAAACAATATTTGAAACTTCTGCTTTCTAAACTAGGACAATCCTGTATCTTAGTCGGCAGCGAGTCCTCCTACCATTTCGTTAAAATTGGTCCAGCTTAGGTGGTCAATGAACCAAAACTCAAAGATATAATTTTTTATACATCTATTTCAAATAAGATAGTCATTTTAATTTATTTTATTTTATTTTATAGTGTCCACGGTACAAGGCCATACCTGCCGGATGAATACGTCCGCTCCCGCTGCCTTTCCCCAGCAGTGGACGTGTTTAGCTACGGAGTAGTAATGTTGGAGATCGCCACGTGCCTCAAGTCGTTCGACGCGAGCAGATCCGTGCGGAGACTTACGGATTTTATCCGAATAGAAGCCGACAGAGGAGTAGATACTTGTAAGATATAAATTGTCTATTTTGGCCATAATTCTCGAGAACACATGCTAAGTCTAAATTTAAGTTCAGTGCATTTCTTTCTCTCAAAATGAATACGAAAAATTTGATATTTAGAAACGTGCGTTCAATTTTTAACCTTATTGAAATTGAACGTGATAAAATGCAGTTTTTAGAAGGCACCTCCGTACATGCCGTCTAAAATTGTCTAGGTTTCTGTAACATCTATCTAAATTTAATTGACAGCTCTAAACAATTTCTTGCTATCTTTTTCCTATTAACAAAAAGGCTAAGGCTAAGGCTAAGGCTTTTTGGCTTATGTACTGTTTAATCATATGGTATATAATATTTGTATGCCGTAGAAACATTGTTGAATAAATAAATAAATAAATAAATAAATATTAAATATGGCGAGAAAGAGATATACTGTACTTAAATTTAGAATTAGAGTGCGTCTTCAGAATCAGGCCCTTTCTGTCACTTAGATTCTGGATTATGAAAAAAGACGTCCTGTTGTGGGATTTGTCGAAGTATGTAGGGTTCTCTGGGTAGCTACCACCGCCTATCCTATTTCGTTCGTAAAATAGTTCGCAGTATTCGATTGAAGGAAAAGGTAGCCAGTGGGCATGGACGGCATTTCATCTTAGGCCTCAGGCTGACTATGTATCATCAAAGAACAAACCACTTGGGGTCATCATCCTCCAATAGAATTTTTAGAGTGTGTCCGTGTTTGTGTCAATTGAAAATAATGAAACAAAAGCTAATAGGCACTTCATTTTTGACAAAAAGACATCTGGTCCTAAAATGTCCAGACCAGATGTTTTTTGAAAACAATGAAAAGCAATAACCTTTTACAAAGGGTTTCTGATTGGTCAATCATTTAAGGGTTGGGGTCTGCTAAAGAAGCCAGTTTCAACTTTCAAGCGAAAATGTTTTGAAATTGACAGGGCCGCTTTAGTAATAGTACCTGCCATACCAAGTGATTTTTTCATTATTGTTTTATTTTTTTTCAGCACTTTACGAAGACAAAAGCCTCCGCAGCATTCAGAACTCCAACCCGCAAGTGTGTCGGGATTTCATCGAAATCGGCATCCACTGCACAAAGTACGCGAGACACGAGAGGCCGAGCATGCTCGAAGTGTATAAGAAGTTAGACGCCATGGTCGTACCAAACAAGTCTGCCATTTAAGGTAAAGTCACTTGTTAAGTTGTTAGTTTGTTGATGCAAACAACAACAGAAGTAGATTATCCTGATCAGAACTTACAAACTTGTTTATGGTTGTAATATGTAAACGACAACAAAAGTAGATTATCCTAATCAGTACTTACAAACTTGTTTATGGTTGTACGATGTAAACAACAACAAAAGTAAATCAGAACCTACAAACTTCTTTATGGTTATAAGATGTTAACAACGACAAAGTAGATTAATTCATAATTTTCATCATAGACATGTCTTTACGGATTGCTTACTCCAAAAACACAGCGAGATTGTAAAGCACGCTAAATATAAATCTAAGTCGGGTTCTATCCGGGGTTCGATTCCCGTGGGGGCAGAAATTTTCTGCTCCGTTTGGTTGGCGGTAGGGCTTTTCTAAGTCTGCCTTTTTTTGTTTCGCTGGGAAAAAATGTCGGGGGACGAGAGGGGTATGTGGGACTCCCCGGGAACGGTTCCCGGGTCTACCCACTAAAACGACCCAGCGGCACTCCCTCATTGTCTTAAGTAGTGGGAGGACTGGGAAACCGGCAGAGCCCCTACTTCCAGTCCCCCACCGGCAATTCGGCAAGTCTGCCTGGCTAGCTACCACCATCTTAGCTAAGTCTGCCGCCATAATAATAATGTTAGCAGCATTATTGTGTTCCGGCATTTAGAGGTAAGAGCCAGTTCCTCTGTGGTTAAGGAATCCGGGTGTCACTGGCTTCCATCGTCGGCCTTATCGTCACTCACGTACAGGTGAGATGTAGGCAAAGAGTTACTCTGACAAGGTTAAAAAAAGCTTTCATCCGCTTTGTTAAAATAAATACTTTCAATTGCCTCGGACAACTTGTTTATGGTTGTAAGATGAAAACAACGACAGAAGAAGATTATCCTGATCAGAACTTACAAACTTGTTTATGGTTGTAAGATGAAAACAACGACAGAAGTAGATTATCCTGATCAGAACTTACAAACTTGTTTATGGTTGTAAGATGAAAACAACGACAGAAGTAGATTATCCTGATCAGAACTTACAAACTTGTTTATGGTTGTAAGATGAAAACTACGACAGAAGTAGATTATCCTGATCAGAACTTACAAACTTGTTTATGGTTGTAAGATGAAAACAACGACAGAAGTAGATTATCCTGATCAGAACTTACAAACTTGTTTATGGTTGTAAGATGTAAACAACGACAGAAGTAAATAATCCTAATCAGAACTAACAAACATGTTTATGATTGTATAGAAGTAAATTATCCTAATAATAACTTACAAACTTGTTTACGGTTGTAAGATGTAAACAACAATAGAAGAAGATTATCCTGATCAGAACTTACAAACTTGTTTATGGTTGTAAGATGAAAACATCAATAGAAGTAAATTATCCTAATTAGAACTTACAAACTTCTTTATGGATGTAATTAAACTTGTATCATTACGATCTTATTACGGGGATAAATTTGCATCAAACTCTATAAAGTTGAAATTAAAATCAAGTTCTTCATTCGACGGGCCAAGTTTCACAAACCTTGCTAGTTTAAAGCTAGTGACACTGGTGTCGTTCGACTAAATTCGTTGATGTAACCTTTGAAACTGGACTTCTTTAATTATGAACAATTTATGTATTGACATATCGCTAAAGCAACAATATAATACTATTTCGTCATTGAATTATACATTTGTAGAGTAGTTAGATAATAGAGAACTTATTTTGTAAGTGTTTAAGTCGGCATTTGTTAATCATTATAAAAAACTGTTATTGAATAAAGAAATTATTTTATTTTTTATACAATACCTATTGAGGAACTTTTCTAATGAAATTATATTCTATATACATGTATTTTTTAAGGACAATGTTTATGACTATCAATTGAAAATTACAATTTCACATAGGACACTTTAGTATTAAACATTGATCATAATTGTCATCATAGACATGTCTTTACGGATTGCTTATACTTCAAAAACACAGCGAGATTGTAAAGCACGCTAAATATAAATCTAAGCCGGGTTCTATCCGGGATTCGATTCCCGTGGGACAGAAATTTTCTGCTTGGTTTGGTTGGTGGTAGGGCTTTTCTAAGCCCGCCTGGCTAGCTACCACCATTTTAACTAACTCTGCCGCCATAAAAATAATGTTGACAGCATTGTTGTGTTCCGGCAGTTAGAGGTAAGAGCCAGTTCCTCTGTGTTTGAGGAATACGTGTGTAACTCGCTTCCATCGTCGGCCTTGTCTTCACTTGCCTTCAGGTGAGATGTAGACCAAGAGTTACTCCGATAAGGTTAAAAACAAAGCTTTCGCATTGTTAAAATAAATACTTTCAATTGCCTCGGGAGCTAAAGTATTGCTTAATATGACATAACCTCAACTTGAAAAAGTATACGAATTGAATTTGCAGCAATTGCATTAAACAATTTTATACATGGAAGATTTTGTAAGCACTGGATTTTACAATTGTCAAAATTTATTTATTTCTTATATTTCTTATTATTTTATTAGTATTTTCTGCTGTCTAATCTGTTTATCCCAATCAATTAGGATAAATAATATATGATTATTTATTTTTCTGATAAAAAAATATTGTCATGTGAGAAAACAATCTTTAATTACTTTCTTCTTACAATTATTTCTTTGATCGTATTTTATATATTATTTGTTTTTATTTCAACTGTACTCTTGCTTAAATAAGGGAACAGGTACGGATTAAACGACGATTCATGCTCAAGTCGAATAAGTACCACGATAGCTCAGTAGGAAGAGTATCAGCAGTCAGCTGTATGTCACGGGTTCGAATCCTGTTCGTATTTAAATTTATTTTTTCCAATAATATGCTTAACGTTATTAGTCTGTAAGCGTCTACGTATTTTGTTATTATCATTATTTAATTTAAGTTACATTTTAAACATGATATTCTCTTAGTTTTAATCTTAAATATTATTCTAGATTTTAATAAGATGCAAAAATATATTTGAATTTATAAGTATCGCCTTTAATTATAATACTGTCTCAAATATTGGTTGCTGTAAGAATTGTTGATAAGTAAGAATGCTTAAGATTTGAAGTTATAGAAGTGAGTAGAAATAACACTCGTTTCTACTACCTCGCGATCCTATTATTCCTTAATACCTACGTTACCGTACCTTTACCACTTGTATGTGATAGTACCATCGTAAAATTATTTTAAGCTAACATGGGCACCATGAGGAAATTTCCAAAGATTGTATAGAAATGATAGGATTTGAAAATGGTGGTAGATATCTTTCTACGGTGGTAGGATCACGAGGAAATCTAATTCCCCGTGGTCCTACCGGTAGGACAAATTAGTAGGACGACGAGGAAACGGGTGATAAAACAGTGACGTCATCTGAAATCAAGTCGAAACGAACCAATCCTCTGGCTTGATATGAGATAGCGGTTTGTATGTGTTTTTTATGCGCGTACGCCAGTAATCGTTCGAGGCAACCCTCTATTCAGTGTGCCATAAAAGTAGGAAACGGAAATTAAGCATGGCAATACACGTGCGTTGGTACAGTATGGTCGGTGTTGCCAGAAAGTGACGCCAGCGCCCTCATTTTTTACTTTTTTATCTCGCACTGGTACTTAAGGCGATTTAATTTAAGGCGACGACATCTTGCGAATATTCTTTTAAAATGCGTTAAAATTGACTCATCAATAAAGTGTATTACGAAAGCCGAAACATGATTGGAAATATTTTTCTTGATAAAAAAAAGATGGTTCTTCTCTTTCCTTTTTCTCGTTATATAACTAAACAGTAGAATATTTAAACTAAGTTGATTATAAAATTATTTAGGTTTTTAATAAACATGTTTTATTATTCCAATTTATCGCTTACGTTTACGCGCGCTACGCTATTGATGTCCTTTTTGTCTCGCTCAAGAGGGATAGAGATATCTCTATCCCTCTTTGTCTCGCTCGGAAAAGAGTTTCCAGTAGTTCAGAGAGTCTTCCAGTAGTTAGAGTAAATAAGGATCTATTTTTAATGTAATGAAATTATTTCATCGGGTGCCTTAATAAAATGACTGATGTAATCAAAGCTTAAGATATATTTTTGTTGTAAATAAAGTTTTTTACATAGTTTATGGTTTTTTAATTCCTTGAAATTATATTAACACCAAGAGGCCACAAAATGATGAAAATTGGAGAAATATGAAGTAATTTCAAAAACATCATCACAACAAGCGACAACAAAAACTTCAGCAATCAAACATATTAACAGGAAAATAAAACAATAAACGCTAACTGAATTTAAATTTTGTATTGGCTTTGTAGGGCTAATTAAAGGAAACAAATTACATAAAAGAAAAGCTTTCGATATATTCGACTGTAAGTTTTTTGGTTTTATTCCTACCGAGTTCGGATTTTGTGTATTAATTATTCTCAAATACTACAAAATCATACCAAATATTGATAAATATTCATCCATAACATTCCTAGTTCTGAGGTGGCTCCTTAATCTAAACGTTTAGATTGAGGAGCCACCTTTACCTATATTCATTTAACTTTTGAAGTATTCCACTACAAAATCCAGGATCGGGGCTACATAATTTTTTAAGCTACTACTAAATAACTGTATTAAGACTTTTATGATGCGAAATGTGGCTCCTCAATCTAAACATACATTCCATTTTTACTATAGGCTGGTCGATTCATCTCCCTCCATCAGGTGGGCCGTATTCTCAATAAAAATGATATCAAATATAATAATAATATTAGGTCTAGTTCAGCACCTTACAAGATACGCTTAACCTGCATTTAATCCTCTTTATTAAGGTCTAAAATTGAACACCCTTCTCGAAGCCTTCCTTTTGCTATCCATGTTGTGAAAAAGAGATGTATAAAATCATGTTACTTCAAAATTGGGTGCAAAAAAAAGCGATCCTAAAAAAGACAACGGTTAGGTGGATTTTCCAATGAAACCGTGCCTTAGGTGAAGCTTAAAACTCCACTTCCTCTAACGCCGGCATGTGATTTGGTATCAAAGCCCTTGTAGCGACGAGGTCTCGGACCCAAAATGCTGAAGTTCTAGGTCTTCTTGTCCTTTTCTCGTCTTCATAATCGACCTCGAAAATTCCAAATTTGATGCTGAAAAAATCGTTAACACAATTTAAATGTTATTAAGGGGAACGAGGAGCTCGGTGGCGTAGTGTTTTGAGCGCTCTGGTTCCGTTCACGAAAACAAAGCAACTTTCGCCATGGTTGGTCCCTGGATGGGTCAATCAAATTTATAATCTTGAGCTCGTCCGTGCTTCGGAAGGCACGTTAAGCCGTTGGTCCCGGTTGTTACTGCAACCGCTTTAACACACCAACCCGCATTGGGCCAGCGTGGTGGTGTAATGATGGCCCAAACTCCTCATGTGTTTCTGCCATGTAGGAAGGCCTGTGCCCAGCAGTGGGACGTATATAGGCTGGTGATGATGATGAAGGGGAACTAGTAGATTTTCGACACGACAACTACTTACCGACCAAAATCGCAAACTCTAGTCTGACTTTTGCCATGTTACAACTTACAACGCAGACGATCGTCCGACCTGCGCGCGGGGCGAACGCCTAACTTTATTGGTTATAACATATTGGTATGGTTTATGGCGTCACATTGTAATATTGAATTCAATTACGACATTCACACGTCAGTGAATGAGAGGAATTTATAGCTCTAACTACCTATCCTCTAACTCCTGGAGATCAGAGGGAGGGGCGGGCCATGTTTAAATTTATTATCGTAATGTCTGCACCATCCTCTATAGACAATCTTTATCTTTGGGTTAAATGGAGATAATCTTTTTCGAGTTTGACGTACTACTTTTTTTATACCACTCAGGTGGCAATCAAGCATACGGCCCACCTGATGGTAAGCGGTTACCGTAGCCTATGGACGCTTGCAACACTAAGCATATACTATTTACGGTATATTACTATAGGTAGGTATATGATTTACGCAATATTCGCAGATTCTTAATAACTTCAAAGGGCCTCTTACCGCAAGCCACTATCCCACTCAAAATTATCCATAATACTCCATACAGTGTAGCACACCACGTTGCACTTGTCAAACTCCACAGCATCCAATATAGAATCTACATATTCGTTCAGATATGTGATCCGCTCCTCGTCGTGAAGGCCTTTTGATGTCCCAAACCCATTCTCCGTGATCATGATCGGTGGGTCATTACACGTCTCCTTCACCCACTTTAAGGCCTTTCTCATGCCGTGAGGAATTTTCTAAAATGGGACAAGTAATATTCTTTAATAGGTTAAATTCATTCTTTCACAAATCTAGATAAATGGCCTTGAGTTGAAGTTAAACATTACAATTACGAGATATGCAGGTTCAAAACTTCGCTACCGTGTACCTAGATACTTTAATACCTACGGACATCACCATCGTAGATACTCGTATACCTACATTGCATACTACATAGCATAGGTCGTCGAATTTTCATACTTGGAAGTTCAGAACCTAAAGGGTTATTGCTGATTGGAAGATACCACATGACGTTACGGTAAAGCAGCAGTATGTGCGCTTGCAACTTCAGATGAAGCCCATTGTCGTTACATTTCAGTTACTTAATTAGGACCAGATCTATTTTAAATGTATAACTCACAGTGGAGTGCGGAATAATAGCTGTCTTATAGTGTAGGAGAGACCAATCAGCGCCGAGGTCGTCGTCATAAGAAGGTATTGGGTATTGGCCTTCTTTAAATGACTTGCGCGAGTAAAATTTGGTAGAATAGTGGTTAAAGCCGTAGAAATCGCTAGTGCCTGAAACAAAACAAAAAACTTTTTCAAACGCTATTATTTTATAGGGGTAAATTTATCCCCAAGCTGCATACCTTTGACGTATTCAATTTCTTCCTTGGTAAACTCCGGCAAGCGACTTCTAGGATACCCTTGCTGTTTGCTCCTCTCCCCAACCAATCTGACAACGCTATCAGGAAAGCCACCTTTGCTCGAAAATATTGGATGACTGTAAATACCCACTTCGAAATCCATCGCGTCTAAACCCGCTTGGACATCTTCAGGGTCCTCAGTCATTCCTTGGCGGTAATCTGTCGCGATGGTAATGCCAATTATACCTGCAAGATGTAGTTAACTATCAATATTACCTCTTACCACTTTCTAAGAATACCTACCTATTACCGTCACTAAGACAAAATAAATTATCAATGTAGGTAGGTAGGTACCTACCTATCTGTTGTTTAAAATTTGTTTTTCGTATTGTAACATTAACTTCAAAAGACGAATATAAAACTCTTTGACCTACCTTTCTGGTGACTCCTATATTCCTTATCATACAAATGCCAAGCTCTAGCATGGGCTAGCATCATATTTTTGGCTACAATATACTCTGCGATCCCATGCCCATTGACTCCTGGTGCAAATCTCTTCCCACCATAACCGAACAAACCAAATTGTTTTGGTTCATTCAGTGTTATCCATGTCTTAACCCGATCTCCATACAAGTCGAACAAAACGCGGGAATAATCTTCAAACCACTGACCAATCAATGGATTCGCCCAACCTCCTAAATCCTGAAGGTTTTGGGGTAAATCCCAATGGTAAATCGTGACTACAGGCTCTATACCATTCGCTAACAATTCATCAATTAGATTGCTATAATATTCTGAGCCTTCTTTGCTTATTTTGTTGGCAAACCCCGAAGGTAATACTCTCGGCCAAGATATAGAGAATCTGTAAAAGTCAACCCCTAAAAACTTTATCATAGCAATGTCTCTTTTGTAGTACTCATAGGATTTGCAGGTATCCTTCGCGTTAGAGTTGTCCTTGATAGCTCCTGGGAGTTCGCAAAAAGTATCCCAAATACTGGGTGTTTTGTCTGAAAAAAAAACATTCTCACTAATAGAACTTCAGTTTTTAAACAGGTAGGTAGGTAGGTACTGTATCCATAAAACTTAGCAAGTCAATTGGTAGGAATTTTCAACTCTTACCGACACACTTTACCATAAGACCATATCGAAATGTTACAGTGAAGTTATCTCTAAGACACTTCTCTACTTATTAGGTACTTCTATTCAAATAGGTAGAGAAGTTTGATTTCGAATCAAACTTCGTCCGAAAACACCGTACGAAAGTTTGCAATATTGGGATTAGGACCAATATTATAATAAAGGCAAGCGTATCTATCATCTTCTCTTTTCTGATGTTGGTATAGTGGTCTACAGTTCCATTCCTCTGGTGGAGAATGTTAAATATTTTTTTTTCATAGTTTATGAATTTGGGAACCTACTTTGTATCAAACAAAGCGTTTCTTTAAACTTGTCTAGGACATACGTTTCTGCCTATTCGTGTTTGAACAGTCTTAAAGTCCTACAGATCACCTTAAGCCGGAGCAGCCCCTTCCTAGCCTCGTTTTTATCACAATATGCAGTGGCGGAAGGCCCAGGAGTAGGTACCTCCATCCGCTGCTGTTGGCGTGGTTATAAAAATAACAATATTGTAGGTACATACCTGCAGCATCCCAGGCGCCCTCGATCTGGTATGCAGCTGACGCCACGCCTAACTTCATCCCTTTCGGTAAGGGCCTCATTTTAACGAATTATTTAAAGAATCAAAACACTCCTTAATGAGCCTAATTCTGAAGAAGCCCTAAATTTAAATGTAGTAGGTAGGTAGGAACATTCCGTTTTCTCAATATTAGATATATATCAATAGTTTTCAACCTCGATTAACGCGGCAAATGCAGATTTTAGGAAGAACCTAGAAAGGTGCTTCCCTCACATACAGTCACTTGCATGTAGCCAATTTTGGCAGTTCCTGCCACTTATTGCAAATAATTTATGGATGCTAAAATTTCAAAACTGCTTCTAAAAACTCTATATGATTTCTTCAAGGGCTATTTAGATTCAATATTCCACATCTCCGCTAGATGACTTCCAAAACGTTTCTATATTAGTTAGGTACTCTCACTGAGAGATCAAAACTAATAAATCACACTTATCTAATCTAACTTGTTTTACATATTTGTCATAATTATTTATTAAAGAATTTAGATAAGTATATTTTTTATTGGACTTTTATCATTGTTTTGTCAATACATAACTACAATTAGTTAGCAAAGGGTGGACTTATCTCTATAAGAGATCTTATTCAATCATCTCATGAGTGTTTTGGATGTGTAATGAGGTAAGCTGGCAACACAAAAGCGCATAATTACGTATTAATAGAAAATATAATAAAAAATATTCAATAGAATCAATAATAATCATAATTAATTCATCACGTACAAAAAAATTTTGTAGCTCTTTTCTTTGTCGAACTTTCAGAACTTGGAATTCTTTGCCAGCACATGTGTTCCCTCCTTCCTATAACATGGGTTCCTTCAAAAGAGGCGTGAAAAAGCACCTTTCGGGCCGGCAAGGTGGAGGCGGCTAGAGCAGTGTCTGAACTGCACTAGCTGTCTTCGCATATGAACTCTTCTTACCGCTTCACATCAGGTGGTTTTGTCATTTGTCGTGCTTTGTATAAAAAAAATATGCCGTTTTGACTATAAGTAACTTGTTCCCGAAATACTGTAGTTAATTATTGTATACTTTCAGTGTATATGAAGACAAATAAAATGATTTATTATTATTACCTATATACCTACTGTCTCGACCTCAACATTACGCTCGAAGATTTTTTTCTATAGTTACAACTAAACGACAAACAAGCTGACGGTGGTAAGCGGTTACCGCCGCTACCCATAGACACCTGCAATAACAAGGAAAAATCACTTGATATTGAAGGTTGTAAATAACATATATAACACTAGCTATTACCTTTCCCTTTAATCCGAAACAAAGAACTGTTTCACGGCTGAAATAAGGACAGTGGTACCCAGACGACCCTACATACGGGTCTACCACCACCACCTAGTAAAATAAGTGAACTAGTAAATTAAGTACCTATCTAACTAAAACATTTTTTTCGTACTTCCAAAACTTAGAATTCTTAATCAGCCAATGTGGTCCCCCCTCAAAGAGGCGTGAAAAGGTACCATATACGGTAAGATGGAGTGGGAGCGGCTATAACAGTGTTGCAAGCTGCACTGTGTGTCCAGGACCCTCAGGTTTGTCGCTCCCTCATCGAGCGCTCTGGAGACTCTAACCCTCTTATTATAAATCGCGGTCTAAAGTTAGTACTGGTCTAATGCCGTCACTCTCTTTCTTATAACAAATATAAGTGACAGGAGGACACCTCCCCCGGACGTGATGCCTGACGATTAGAAATCCTCCAGAGGCGAATTCGCCCCTCAAGGCCTAAGGACTCACCAAGGCTTTCGCCTACTTAAAACGCTGTAAAGGCCATCTGCGGCCAACGGCAATAGGCATTAAAAAAGAACTGTGTCCAGAGGCTGCACTAGCTGTCTTAGCATACGGACTTTTCTTATCGTTTCTCATCGGGTACTATTGAGTAATTTACCGCGTCCTCTGTTTAAAAATAAAATACACAAAGATTAATACTTAATACTACTTACGTAATGATACAAGATAGGTATGTTTTATTATTAGTATTTAAATTATTGTGCAAGACACGAACAGCCTTGAGCCATAACAATATAGGTACAGGTGCTATATTATTATCCCTCCATCCGGTATACGCAGTCATCTAGTTAAATTAGCCAGTTAATTGGACGCCGAGGCCGTTGATTAAACGCCGGCATTCAATTAAATAGCTGAAGGACAACTGACCAAGTCATTAAGGGCAACGTTTAACCAGATGGCTGAACTTCAGTTAATCGGACGCCTAGGCAGATCGTTTAGTTCGAAGAGCTTTTGTGTGACTTTTTGTTTGATCAGTAGGTTCAAGGTATTTTTTATGACAACTTATAACCGAAATCGTTTTGGTTATAAGTTGTGACAGAAAATAATCTGAACATACCATTCTTATTAAAACACAGTACAAAACGATCCATCGAGCTGACTTCGAGTGATTCTAGATGCCGCCGGCGTTTAATCAACGGCCCAGGCATCCAATGAAGTGGCTAATTTAACCAGATAGCTGCGACAAATAGGTAATAAGGCTTCAAAAAGATGGATATGTCGCAGCCGCCGTCTGGTAAAATCAGCCACCCAATTGGACGGCTAGCCCGTTGGTTGAATGCCGGCATCCAATCAAACGGCTGAAGTACAACTAGCCAAGTCATTGAGCGCAACGTTTAACCAGATGGCTGAACGTCATGTCAGCCGTCTGGTTTAAATTAGCCATCCAATTGGACGCCTAGGCAGGTCATTTAAATCGAAGCGCTTTTGTGTAACTGTTTGAATGATTGGTAGGTTCAAGGTTATTTTTTTATGACCACTTAGAACCAAAACGATGTCAGTTATGAGTGGTCATAAAAAAAATAACCTTGAACTTACCAATTAAACCAAAACGTTTCAGTACAAAACGATCCATTAAAAACGCCAAGTCGTTAAACATGTGACTCTAGTTCAATTAACTATCGGGCTTGGCCGTCCAATTGGCTAATTTAACCAGACGGCTGCAACAGATACACCACCTTATTGCTACCAACATAGAGTCCATAATATACTTATTTTAAGGGCTTAGTTTACTTAAAATTAAATTCAAAGCGTGTGCCTTAGAAACAGGGCTAGTCTATGATCAGGCCATTGTCTGTTTGCGTGCCCGCTGACGTCACGAAATTGATTAATTAAATAAGCCCCGTTTAAACGTTTTAGGTTTCAGGATGTAACAACAGAATACTTGAAAAATATTTTACAAATATTACAGCTCTGCTTTCATTGTTTATTGCAGTCGATATAATATAATGAATAGAAAAGTAAAATAAAGATTTTAAGCACATGGACATAAAATAATAAGGCTTTTGGTTATTCTTTATTCAAAATATTCATTTATTAACACTGATATTTCATAAGAAATTATCGTCATTTATAATCATAAAACACACAACATCCTATCATTATAGGCGAATAAAGACTATATAATCATATAATCTATTAATAATAATTTTATAATGTTAAAGGTTTAATTAAATACATTAATCACGTTTACATATAAACAGCCTCTTTACAGTGTATGATTGATACAACCTGATGTTAGATTTCACTCATTACATTTCAAAGATTTATTCGAAAATCGACCTTATTGTAGGCGATAAAATGTATGTTTTAAGAAAACACTTTATTACCCTCCTTTAATTAGAGATTGGCAGAAAAGGCTACAATGACTTTGTAAATTATGACCAGCGTAATAAATTAGTACACCTATCTTAGATTTTGTCATGCGTTAGTAGGTAATAAAGATAAATGAGAACACGATAAGAAACAAATTTACATAACTGACAGTTATGTAAGTTGGTGCATTCGCGTAATGTTTTATGTAAATCAACGTAAATTCTCCGTGCCTTGAAGGGTTGGGCTGAATCTCAAGATTTATTATACTAGATATAGAGTGCAGAAGAGACAAGAGGATATCAAGGGAAGGGCTGTTAGTAACGATTATCAGACAAGCTGCACCCGGCATGCCTTGCAATGCCTGTAAAAAGAAATTTGTAAGATTTTATAATTTAAAAAAAAACAAGTGTTTATAATCTAGGAACATTTGCGGACGTTCCCAGAACACCCTACTAAAGTTTCATCACAAACTGATCAATGGTTTCGGAGCACATTGAGGACAAACATACAAACATTGATTTTTATTTGTAAATGATAGAAATGACGTCTAATTTTATGATTATTATGTATCTAACTGATTCTAAAACGGTTCAGTTATTTATATATTAAACTATAGAATATGAATGTTATATAATATTAAATATATGTAAATAATACATTGGAATTGTATAGTATGATAAAAATATTATTTTACTTCACATTTAGAGGCATTTGAAGAGATCATTTTAATACTATTTATAACAAATTCATGATACTTTATATTTTAACGACCCACTAACTTGTAACATATTATTAAAACATGATTTCTGAGATTATTTTTGACTCAGCATATAGCTGAGTCAAAAATACCTACTTTTTAATCTCAAAATAAAGTGATTTTAAGAGTTATTATTATAGACTCATTAATTTCATGGCTTCAACATTCGACTAGACATTTTAAAGGAGATGTTTTATATCCGGCCAGGTATATGTACAATTGCGGTCTAAAAATGTTTACCACCTTAAGGGTTATAATTGCATGCCACAGGGTTGATAATTTAATTTGGTTAGACACAGAGCATAGATTTTTTCACATACGTAACTCTGTCGCACATGGTTACTACAATATATAAAACCATTTCTTTGTAAAAAAATATACCAAATATTATGTATTAAAGAAACGAGGATTTAATTTTTAAATTAAGAAATGAGCTTGTTAATGAAACTCTTTAAGTGAAAAACTTCACAAACATTAAAAAGTAATAAGTATCTAGACTTACCCCCGTATTCATAAAAACAAGTGAACTTATAAGAGGCTTATAAAGTGTTTTGTTTCTCTCACTCGTATAAGAAAGGAAAAAGATAAAACATATTTTAGCAGTGTTTTATCTAAAATAGGTTTATTGAGCGTTTATGAATATGGGCGTTAGCATTTAAGCCTTTGCTGCACACACTGTGACGGAGAATTTAATTTGAAAACTGAATTTAAACATTTTTATACCGCGATTGTACACTATCTCAAAACATCAGGAGAATTCTGCTGAATCCTGAAAAATACCAATAATTAGTTTTCATGAATAGTTTACTCGTTCAAAATTCAAAATGATTTTTCGATTTCACCACTAATAATCATTGGAATATGGCAGGCGACATAAGTCCACTAAAGGTTATGAAAGTGACTAAAAAAACTAATGAATAATTGGAAACAATTCTGAATATTTTTGCGTATTTTTAAGTAATAGTCTACATAGACCCCCCCTTATTTGCCAACTCAAATGATAAGTACCGGCGCATCAAATATTCGATGTTCACTTACATATGACAGCACATCATTTCAGCCGAGAGACGCCCACTGCTGGGCATAGGCCTCCCCCAAAGATCTCCATACCGGTCGGTTCTGCGCTGTCCGCATCCATCGGCTTCCCGCGGCCCTCACCAGATCGTCGGTCCACCTTCTAGGAGGCCTACCAACGCTGCGTCTCCCGGTACGCGGCCGCCACTCGAGGACTTTTCCGCCCCAACGGCCGTCAGTCCTCCTTGCAATGTGGCCTGCCCACTGCCACTTGAGGCTCGCAATTCTTAGTTCTCCTGCGGATCTCATCATTTCTGATTCGATCACGCAGAGAAACCCCGAGCATAGCCCTCTCCATTGCCCTTTGGGTGACATTGAGCCTTCTTACGAGGCCCATTGTAAGCGGCCACGTCTCAGTTCCGTAAGTCATCACTGGCAACACACACGAATTAAAGACTTTCGTGTTGAGACACTGCGGGAGTTGGGCCGAGAATATGCTGCGAAGCTTCCCGAACGCTGCCCAGCCGAGTTGGATCCGTCGATTGACCTCTTTCTGGAAGTTGGACTTACCAAGTTGGACTATTTGTTCCAGGTAAACATATTCGTCAACAACTTCCAGTGTAGAGCTTCCAACCTTTACAGGAGTGGGTACGACATGGGAATTCGACATTATTTTCGTCTTATCCATGTTCATTTTAAGACCCACTTGTTGGGAGACTCTATAGAGGTCGTCGAGCATTGTGCCCAAGTCTTCCAGGTTTTTAGCCATGACTACGATATCATCCGCAAAACGAAGGTAGGTCATGTACTCGCCGTTATGTTGATGTCAAGCCAAGTCCTCTCCAGTCCAAAAGCTTAAACACATCCTCCACCGCGGCAGTGAATAGTTTCGGCGATATAACATCGCCCTGTCTCACACCTCGCTGAAGACGTATTGGTTCCGAGTTTTGGTCCTGAAGGCGGACTGACATAGTGGCGTTTTCGTACAGTGACTGCAGTACTTGGATGTACCGATAGTCTATTTGGCATCTCTGGAGTGACTGAAGCACGGCCCAGGTCTCGACAGAATCGAAGGCTTTCTCATAGTCCACGAACGCTAAGCATAATGGCAGGTTGTACTCTTCGGTCTTCTGTATAACCTGCCGCAGCGTATGTATGTGGTCTATGGTACTAAAGCCTTTTCGGAATCCGGCTTGTTCGGGAGGCTGGAAGTCGTCAAACCTGCGTGCGAGACGATTCGTTATAACTCTCGAAAACAGCTTGTAAACATGACTCAGGAGCGTGATGGGTCTATAGTTCTTCAATTGGGTTCTGTCACCCTTTTTGAAGAAGAGTGCCACCACGCCCCTGTGCCATGCTTTTGGCGGTTTGCCCTCGAGGATAATGGAGTTAAATAGCCTCTGAAGAGCTTTTAGGACCACGCGTCCACCTGCTTTCAGAAGCTCTGCTGTAACTCCATCGTCGCCCGGTGCCTTGTTGTTCTTGAGCTGTTTGAGAGCTACACTAATCTCGTACAGGCTGACGTCCGGGATATCTTCGGTGTAATGTCGGGTTAATTTGGCTCTTGGATCGGTGGCCTGAGTGACAGATGCGCGTGATGTCGCGTAAAGCTGTCCGTAGAAGTTTTCAATCTCGGCCAAAAGCTCAGGTCGTGACGTAAGGAGTCTGCCGTCCTCTGTTTTCAGCTTCGTCAGCAAACTTTGTCCAAGCGACAGATCTCTGGCGAACACTTTGGAGCCTCTGTTTCTCTCGATTGCCTCTTTAACACGTTCTGTATTAAATCGACGTATGTCGCGAGTCAATGACTTCGAGATCTGTTTATTGATCTGCCGACGAGCATCCTCAGAAGACTGCAGAACCATTTCACGTCTTTCCTGCATTAGCTTCAATGTTGGCTCAGAGATTTTCTTACTTCTTTCGTTACGGTTGGGTTTGAAGTACTTAGAACCCACCGTAAGGACAGCTTCCACGAACCTGTCGTTATATGTGTCCACATCTGTGCAGTCCTCCAGGCAATCGAAGCGATTATGCAGTTCGAGTTGAAAGCATTCGGGGTTTTGGATTTGGATAGCTTTAGGGCGGAGCGTAGACTTCATCAGTCGATACCTTTCGGATTTCACACTCAGATTCAATGTGCCTCTTACCATTCGGTGATCGCTCCCCGTGTTAAACGAATTGATCACTGAGACATCATTGAATATCCGAGTCTTAGTCGACATGATGAAGTCGATCTCATTTTTCGTTGCACCATCCGGACTTTTCCAGGTCCACTTTCGATGCTGCCGTTTCCTGAAGAAGGAGTTCATCATGAAGAGTCCCTCCCTCTCCATATAATCGGCTAGCATTTGACCACGGTAGTTCCGGATTCTAGTTCCAAATTGCCCCACTTTCAACTCATCATCGCCACGTTTGCCCAGCCTTGCGTTGAAGTCTACCATGATAACAGTGTAATGAGCCTTGGAAGTATGTATTGCACGAGAGATGTCCTCATACATTACCTCCACTTCCTCGTCGGGGCGTGTCGAGGTCGGGGCGTAAACCTGTATGACCTTCAACGAATACCGTTTGGTAATTCTGAGTATAAGGTACGCCACCCTATTCGACACACTCCCGATTCGTACAACGTTGTTCACGAGAGACTTGTGGACAATAAACCCGTCACCACCTTGGGACAGATCTTCGCCCTCCCGGAAATAAAGCAGGTTGCCGGATTTAAGGACCATCGTGTCCTCGCACTCTCGTCGGACTTCAGACAGTCCCACTATACTCCAGCGAATCCTACTCAAATCCTCCTCTAGTTCCAGCAGCTTCTCCTCGGTCCGCAGTGTGCGTGTGTTGTATGTTGCCAGGGCCAAGGTCGTATGACGGGAAGTCGTCGCCACCCGGGGGTTCTTAGCACCCCTGGTCCCGGCGCCTCGCCGACGTCCGTCACCGCCGACACGGCCTCCGGTACCGCCGGGCACTTGGGGCCTTGGGTTAGTGGGATTTATCATGGGGGACAGCACACCAAGTTGCAATACGAAAGCCGCCTCTATTACGAACGGAACAAGGGCGGTCTCAATGTCAAACTGTTATGCTTGATGTGTTGTCGACTTTACATTGACGTTTCGTTTCATTGTAGCATGAAACTGCAATGTATACATATAGAAGGTGGTAGGCAGTGACACTTGTAATTTTTAGCGAATAAGGGGCGGGCCGGGACTCCATACATTTTTGGGACATTTCCTTTGATATCCAGTCAATATCGATTTCGATGAATTTTTTTATGAAACATTTGACTAATGTCTTGTTAACAATGCTGAGCAGAAAAATCGACTCAACACATGCATGCACCCATAATCAACGTACGAAAGTTGAAATGATTGCATGACTTTGTATCATTATGACAATTTCTTAGGATATACAGAGTAAAGGTGTCGCTTTTTATATCGATACTTGCCGTTAAGTCGTCTTATTATTGTGCGAATGCATGCAAGCAGCGATGTGTTACTCGTTTATCTATAACCACGGCATGATTTAATTACAATCTTTGTATAACTTCATATTACTACTGAATAGCGATAATGTTCTATTTTGTCTCTTGAATGTCGACGATAATTAGAAATCTGTATTCGGATGCATATATTATTTACCCAAAGTGGTTTTTTTACTAAGATAATGTGGGAGAGGATTTTTAGACCATTTCTACTAGAAACAAAACGATTTATAGCTTGTTACAACGTAATAAAGTTGTTTTTGCTTCACTTCGTAAAAATATACTAACTATAAAAATAAGGAATAGCAACTTTATAACGGTGGCAAGACTTCTGTAATTACCAGTGCTGAATCAGGCTTATTAAATCTCACGCAGTATACAATTAAATTTGTTGACTCTGAAATTGCGGGATATTTTAGATAAAATCTGCTTTCCATAATAGCCATCATCTTAAATTTAGTTACATCCGAATATCCGATCGTTAATGATAATTGTTAAATTGATTGTAGGAGTCACTTCTATACCATCCGGTACAAGGATACTAGGTATAATTTCAAAAGATGTTAATACCAAACGATCTCAGTATCTTTTGCTTGCCCCCTTTTATCTGCATTAACAACACGAAAGTCTTTCAACGTCATATACAGAGGTCGGAATTATGTAAAGTTATGTATGTTCTTACACTGATTTCATACAGCGAAAGAATAAAGTGGATATGCCTCAAATCCCGAGATTAATTTAAAAGAGCAGAAAAATCCTAATAAAATTAATACCACAGCACGCGCGACGTTGCCAAATTTGCATCAACGACATCGGAGATCCATTAGGAATCCCGGGAAGATCCATATTAATATCCCTTTAGGCGCACAATGGGGATTTCTCACAAAGACGATTTCTCAAAATGGGGATTTCTCAAAATGGGGATTTCGTAAAATGGGGATTTCTCAAAATGGGGATTTGTACACTTAGCTACCAATACAAAAAAAAGTAACTTACTATAAGTTTTGCAGCAATAATTTCATGTAAACTAGTACTTTCGGTCGAACCTTATATCCCGGGCGTATTTTTTTTGTACAATTAGATGACAAACAAGCTGGCGGCCCACTTGATGGTTAAAGCGGTTAGATGCCATTATTGCAATTAAGATTATATAAAAATATTCCCGATGAGTAACACCGTAACTCAATGCCACTTTTTTTCCCGTATGTATGCAGTACCATGCTACCATATCTATGTAGGAGATGTTTTGCATAATCTTATTTATTTTTTATAATAATCTTAGGGGTACAATAAATAACCTCTCATATACTTATGGTAGCCTAGTACTTCAGGGGAAGATCCAGCTACATACATACATATTAGTTATGTTATGCTACAAAAAATATACATTTGTATTAGAGCCGATTATACTTTATGTCCCCGTTTTGCTAACACCCCATTTTGAGAAATTCCCATTTTAAGAAATCCCCATTTTGAGAAATCCCCATTGTGCGCCTAAGGGTTAATATCAACATTTCGATGCAAGTACATAAATAACTCTACCTAAGTCCGACCTCTGGTCATATAAATTAACAAAAAAACAACAAATTACTTGAATATTATCACCGGGTTCAATAGAAAATTGAGTATATACTTAGTGGACACACTACAGTCGTTCACAATAGTCTTAAATAGGTCCGAGAACTTAGAGTTCGTTCTTGCTTTAGTAGAGACAGTTCCCCGCGCGACTTTGCACTCTATGCACTGTATCTCATGACCTATTATGCTCATGTCCTTAGTTCCTATGTTGTATGTGCCGTGGTCGTTGATTAGTAACCCCTTGAATCTGACTTTATCATCTATTTTGAGGAGTCGAGAGAAATTGGTGAAATGGTGGTCGAATATAACGTTCATTTCTGCGCGACGTTTGAGAATTCCACCACCGGCTTCCATGAGCAGTTTCACTTCGTACGTGTACCTGTGGAAGATGACATTAATATCAGAAACGGTCACAATATAATAACCAGGGATCGGAATAGGTAGAATCTGTAGCGAGTGACGTTAATTCACTGCGAAATCTTAGCATACGCCTTTTATGATATATAGATATGCCTTTTACTCTAAGGAATTGCTGAAATTTTTAAAATATGGTTTTTCCTTTTTTCTTACCTTACAATACTTTTCCCCAATAATGCGTCTTTATTATGCATAATTAAGAGATTTTGGCTATAACAAAAATGTTACTTACTCATTCAAATTATTCAGATGGCAACTCTTTCCGCTCTGCCTAGCGACGCTCCGTACAAATTCACACTCATTCGAATCTGGCGCTTGCGGACCAGAGCATAAAGCCGAATATTCTTCGCCGTAATAACACTTGAAATACTCCTTGAAGAAACCGGGCAACCACTCAGCAAAGTCATTCCATCTATTCACAACACTTTTCAATTTGACATCCTTGATATAACCCTCCCAATCTACGTTGGCGCCTTCTAACACTGAGCACTTTATTTGCGTTTCAGCTGTGTTATAATCCGTCCACGACGGAGTGTTGCATTGGCTGTAATAATCCTCCCAATTTATGTGGTAAGTGTTGTCGTCATAATCTGTCATGAATTCGTTTTTGAGGAGATTCTTCAAGCTTGACTTCTCATCTCCAATGAGTTCTATCAGGCCTGATGGCAGACCGTCATCTTGAACGTTCGCCACGAACTGGTTCCCGAAGTAGACGAGAGTTAACAGGCCGATGATGAGCTAGAAACAACGCACAGATATTTATTTTCCTTGAAAAATGTCAACAACAGCTACAGTCTATGTAGCGCCTACGTCGCACTACATGGGAGAAACATATTATTATGAGTAATATTGAACCATTAAACCACCATGCTGGGCCAATGCGGGTTGGTGGATCAAAGCGGTTGCAGTTATAACCGGCACCCACGGCTTAACGGATTACAATTTTTTTATTGACCCATCCGGAATCTACCATGGCAAAAGTTGCTTTGTTTTCGTCGCCACCGAGCTCCTCGAAAATTGCCAATTTTGCTAGAATTTTTTTTCAGCGTAATTCATAATAATTTATGTCTCTTACTTTAGTATCAATCAAGCGATCCCGAACTCTTAAACTATCACATTTTATGTTTTTATACAACTAGATGACAAACAAGCTGACGGCCCACCTGGTGGTAAGCGGTTACCGCCGCCTATAGACACCTGCAATAACAAGGAAAAGCACTTGATATTGCAGGTGCGTTGTCATCCTGAGGCCTAAGATGAAATGCCGTCCATGCCCAGTAATTACACTGGCTAACTTTCCCTTCAATCCGAAACACAGCGAACTGTTTCACGGCTGAAATAAGAAAGGCGGTGGTACCTACCCAGGCGACCCTACATATGGGTTTACCACCTAGTTTAACATTTTTTTCTACATTTTATTTGTATTAATGGCTAATTTGAGGACAGTTCAAGTCTATAGGCCACGGTAGCCGCTTACCATAAGGCGGGCCGTACGCCGTATAAACAAAATTAAAAATTATTTACAGTGAAATAAAGAAAGAGTTCCATTCTCACCTGAAACGGCGTTATGAACTTCTTCGTTGACTCGGTTTTGGCAAGCAAGCAGCAAATGAACAAACTGAAGACAAACCCGATCACTATAGACATCGTGTACAACACCCGGGACATCGTTATGTATTGCAGGAACGCAAAAATAGGTAGCGTGACAGTCGCTACGCCAATCAAAGGCAGGAATAGGAAGGAACAGACCAAAGCCAAGGTGCCTCGGATCATACCATACGTTGTACAACCGTGGGAACACATTATGAACATTTGCAACCAACTCAACGTGACGCAGTGAGGCATCGCAGACTTAAAGAATCCTTGCCAATGACTCCTTTTAGCCATAAGTATCAGAATAACCGGAATCAACAGCGAAAAGAACACTCGAGCGTTCAAGCAGAACTCGATGCTATTACCAAGGATGTAAGACGGATAATTCGATATGTGCAAATCCAGAAACCTCCAGCCCTGGTGCACGACTGTATCTTTCTCGTACGGGTATTTCGCTAAAACGTTGATGCCGAACGATATGAAAGCTAAAATATCTGGGTAAGGATTGCCGTTTGTGCCGAAAGAAAACAGCGTGAGGAACATTAGGAAAAGCGATAACACACAAAACTCCGAGAACGGAACCCACTGCGTCGCTATGAAGGGATACAGAAACAAATTTGTGAATAAAGCTAAGAAAAACTGGATGAAGGGGCCCAGATTGTTTTTGACGAAGAGGTTCTCCGACTCATCGGGTTGTAAATTCCCATCGCTGTACCTCAAGAACAGGCCAGACCATTTCCTGAAGTCGACAAACTGTCTTTTGGCGTGGAGCATTTTGAACGTGCATATGACCATAGCGACGAAGCTAATGTAGTATAAAACTAAGGGGACTAGATGGTACAGACTGTCTGCGCTGACTGAGAGATAGGCAATTAGGAATAAGGCTAGTTCCACATTGGAAAGTCTGAAGGAGAACGTGCCGAAGTAATACAAGAGCTTCAGATACAGTATTTGTATGAAGAGTATAGGATGTAGAAAGGCCTTTTGCAGTAAAGGCACGTGGTCTAGCGCCTTCATGCTGGGATCAGTTAGCGTTAGGTCGTATGTGACTAGAGGAAGTTCGCCTTGACAGTAATCGACTGCCGCGGAGACTAAGTTTTCTATGGTGAGGTTGCGAATGTCTTCGTTGGTGCTGCAAGCGTCGGGGTATTCTGGAATAAATATTGGTGATATTAATTGAATAGTCTTGGCTTCTATTCCCATAATAATAACATTGAGCTGTAACAGCATTCTTAAATTGTTTCAAAAACTGTTGATCAAAACCAAAACCATCCATAAGCAGGTTAATTTTTCAAACAACTAATTTTAAAGTACGGTAAATTTAAGATCGTTGTAGCTCAAGGAAGTGAAGCCATTATGAGGTTTAAACATCGTTTTGTTTCTCTCAATCGTATGTAAAATGAAAAGATAAACAAGCTTAAACAAATTTTATCTTTAATAGGTTCAAATAGCCAGTTCCTCTGTGGTTGAGGAGTCCGGATGCAGCTCGCTTCCATACTTGGCCTTATCATCACTTACCCATCAGGTGTGATATAGGCCAAGAGATACCATTAAGAATTAAAAAAAAAACATAAATTACTACTTGTTGGATGATTCTATAATATAAAAATGAATCGCTGAATGTGTTGCTAAGCGCAAATCCCGAGAGCAGCTGAACCGATTTCGCTAATTCTTTTTTTATAATATTCCCCTTGAAGTATGAGGATGGTTCTTACTGAGAGAAAAATTTAAAAACATCGCAATCGCATAAACTCGTATAATGTTACTCGTAGTATAGATTTTGTCTCCCTTGGGCCATTAAATACTAATGGGATCCATATTTTTGACGACCGGCTGGCCGAGAGGTCTATACCCCTTGCTGTACAGGCTACTCGGTCGGGGGTCCCGGGTTTGAAACCCAGTGGGAGCAAATGTTTGTATGATGAGTACGAGCAATGGGTCACGAGTCAAGGATGTTCATGTTTATTTAGTATATTTCTGATACTTAAATACATATTGGCCCTAATTCTGGAGAACATGGTGTTCTCCTAAGTTCTGCTAAGTTTAAAAAGTTCAGTCTATTTCTTTCTCTCAAAATGAATACGAGAAGGATGGCTGTGGTATAAATTGACATTTAGGAAGGTGCGTTCAATTTTCGACCTTATTGAACGTGCTAAAATGCAGTGTTTAGGAGGCACCTCCGTACATGCCGTCTAAAACTGTCTATGGTTTTTTGAAATCTATCTAAATTTAAGTGACAGCACTAAACAGATTCTTGCTATCTTTTTCTCTATAACATATTGCGAGAAAGAGATATACTGTACATAAATTTAGAATTAAAGTGTGCCATAAAGGGCCCATTATTATCATTTTTTCTCCGTTATCGAGATGGATACTAGATAACGGAGAAACACAAGCTTTTAATGAGGATTATTGTTTATTTGTACACAACCTGAATTGGGACTTAAAATTCAAGGGTTAAATATCAATAATTAAAATGAAGCCAACCAAAAAACCCACCAACCAAGCACCACCACCCACTACCCAAGTCCTGGGTGGCTCAGTGGTTAGAGCAGTCACCCGGATTGCGAAAGGTCGCGGGTTCGATTCCCGCCTCAGGACGTGAAATTTTACTAGTTTTACATTTTAATTACTAAGTAATTTTTCAAATCAAAAATTAAGAGTATTTATAAACATATTATTATAATTATTTCTCCTTTGATTAATTTTACAAAACCTAAATTGTATTTAATTCATCATACTTTAGTAAAAACGGAACGGGGACTTAAAATTCAAGGGCCAATTTTTAAATATCAGTTGCTCACCTTCGTCTAGCGTGTGTGTTGGTCGTAAGGTTCCGTTGGTGTGTATCTGATCGCCCGCCTGTAGCTGAGAAGGTTCCAGAGCCTGCTCGCCGCCCAAGGCTCTTGCTTCTTCTGGAAACGTCAAATTTGACAAAATGTAGTCTGGTAGTTTCCAATCTTTTTTTATAAAATTTCATATTTGCTATAAAAAAATATAACATTGGCTGCATTATTTCATAGAAATGTAATGAAATTATCAAACGAGAGATGTATTTGAATTTAATGTCATATTGGCCGCATACCATATTCGAATGCGTCGCCATGTCCTATACGTGGTGGTTTACTAGGTGGTAGACCCATATGTAGGGTCGCCTGGGTAGGTACCACCGCCTTTCTTATTTCAGCCGTGAAACAGTTCGCTGTGTTTCGGATTGAAGGGAAAGGTAGCCAGTGTAATTACTGGGCAAGGACGGCATTTCATCTTAGGCCTCAGGATGACAACGCACCTACAATATCAAGTGCTTTTCCTTGTTATTGCAAGTGTCTATAGGCGGCGGTAACCGCTTACCACCAGGTGGTCCGTCAGCTTGTTTGTCATCTAGTTGTATAAAAAAAAAAAACGTCAAGCATTCCATCCACAGTAAAAAATTGCAAAGGCATAAATTCGAAAATCATTGAATATCTTTAATTTGTGTTTCAAGTAAACCGTAAATATTGTCGATTATTGCGAGCGTTAATGTATGGACGACATCACATCAAGTGTAACAGTTGCACTACGAAAGCCGCCTCTATTACGAACTGTTATAAATTGTATTTGCACCCCTTTCTGCTTTCTAAGCATTCTCTGTTTGTCGACTCATCATCACACGGCGTCCCGTGGTGCCATCACCGCGTTCCTGCCCGGTCCGCCAGTCTGATTCCATCATCCATATCCGACGGTCGTCTCATTCTACTTTATTTCGTATTTTTATTTTTTTAAAAAGACTTTCAAAAAGTCCCTCCTAACATTAATGGTGGCAGCGTAAAGGGATTTGAAAAGTCCCAGGTACCGTCTCCGTCGCGAAAAACGGTCAAAAACTCTGTGAACTCGTCGTGTGTGCTATACGTGTATGTGCGTGTGTGTGTGTGCACCAAATCCTGACCGAGATCGACGTATAAGGCCCACTGCTTCGCACTGCTCGTGCTGAAGCCGGTCTTCAAGTTCCTGAGTTCCTGTGTATCCAGCTACAATACCCACTGTCACGCACTGCTCGTGCTGTGACCGGTATTGCCCATCCAGCGAGTACCCATCAGTCATCCTAATAAGCTCAACGAATAAGACTCGGCGTGCGACATACTATAAGCGCGTCTTATCTACATCCAGACACCGTGATAACGAAGCTATGCTCACCGTCATCCTTTTGTTAGCGACCAAGTAAGTTGTCTTGGTTATTGCGATTCTCAAACTGTTTTATATCGTGTCCATTGTTCATAATTGTCTTTGTTCTCTTTTTATATTGTGTGTGTAAAATATCCTCGTAACGAGAATAGATAATAAATATTAACCTATTAAATAACATATATATCCTAATATAAAGTAATTTATATCAAATAAATAAATAAATAATAATAATGTCTGAATCCAGAGCTCAAAGTCCCAAATTAGAAAGACCCGAAATCGCGGTCACAGATACAGATGATGATGCTTTCTGCCATCCGTCTGGTCCAGCTACAAGGTCGAAAAAGAAGACCACTGCTATAAATAAAATAGAAATAGATCTTACGACACTACTTAAATTCATAAAGCCATATGATGGCTGTAGGGAAACACTAAGTTCATTCTTAGTGAATTGTAGCAACGCATACGAGCTTGCATCAGAGGCCCAAAGAGATATTCTATTCAAATACATACTTTGCCAATTACAAGGTAAAGCCCAAATTGCATGTTCAGTTAAAGAGTTCACTAATTGGATACAACTTAAAGAATTTTTGAAAACCCAATTTTCAGAGAGGAAACATTACACACATCTACTTACAGACCTTCAAGAGTGTAAGCAACAAATTAACGAGCCTGTTAGCCAGTACGCTTTAAGAATAGAAACGTGTTTATCGCAATTGCTATCCGAAATATCCATTACACACGGTCATAAAAGCAGGGAAATGATAGGCCGTACAGCAGCTATGGAGGAGTTAGCCCTCCATCATTTCCAGATGGGGCTTACACCACGAATTTCAACTGTAGTTAGATGCAAATCTCCAAAATCCTTAAACGAAGCCGTGAACATAGCAATATCGGAAGAGAAAATACAACATTTCCTATTCAAACAAAATCCAACTAGCTCGCGCCCTGAAAAGCCAAACATGAGACCGACATTTATCAGACCAAACATTCCTAGGCCGAATTTTTCTCATCCAAATTATCAAAACTTTCGCCGCGACACAAATCCAAGTCAACCGAGGCCTAATTTAAATACTAATTTCGATAATTCGTCGTTTCCCATATGCAGATATTGCAAATCACCCGGGCACACTCTAGAACAGTGTAAAAAACGCGAATTTTACAATAATCGTTATAGATCTGGCCAAAATCAATCATACCGTAACGTCCATTTTGTCTCAAGCGTCCCTGAAACTGAATATACGGAAGAGGAGCCGAGCTACGAAACCGTTGATCCGACAAAAAACGAATAAATGATCCGAGTCCGTGTCGTATCGGACATAAGTATTCTAAAACCGGCACATCCAATTTGGCACCGCTACATGGTAGTCAATATGATAAGTTAAAGTCCACTGTATCGCCCACTGTATCGTCCACTGTATCGTCCACTGTATCGTCCACTGTATCGTTCACTGTATCGTCCACTGTATCGTCCACTGTATCGTCCACTGTATCGCCCACTGTATCGTCCACTGTATCGTCCACTGTATCACCCACTGTATCGTCCACTGTATCGTCCACTGTATCCGTGTTGCAACCCACTGTATCGTCTTCTATATCTATGTTGCAACCTTCTAAATCAAAAACCACTGTGTCATCGAAATCCACAGAACACTCAATATCCAACAATTCTAATCAACTAAAACCAGAAAAATCTAAGGTTTACGAAATAATTAATAATCCTGAAAAAACTTTACTACCTCATGTCCTCGTAAAATCTTCCGTCTCAGATATCCCTCTATCTTTGTTGGTTGACTCAGGATCCTCTGTAAGCCTATTAAAGCAGTCATGTATACAAAAAAATCCTAAACTCGTTAAAGAATCCATCCAATTGAAGGGCATTGACCCCGCTGAAGAAACAATCAGCACTAGAGGTCATTTTCAATTACAATTACAAATTTCTAAATTCAAAATATCTTATTCATTCCACGTCATTGATGAAATTCACTTACCGTATGATGGTATAATTGGCTCCGACATGCTCAATGCTCACAACTGCAGTATAAACTATAATGATAATCTTCTTCGCATCGGTAAAACATCACTAAAATTATATTTCCACGAACCTGCTTACATAATCCCTGCTAGAACTGAAACAATTATTGAATGTTCAGTTTCTAACCCTGAAATTAAAGAAGGACTTATCCTCGATCAACATATCACTGAATCCCTGCTGATTGCTAACTGCTTAGTAAAAGTTAAAGATAATAATAGAGTCAACCTTAGCGTGGTTAATACTTCTGAAAATCCTGTAACATTAAATTCAAATCTCCAAGTTACTTTATGTCCTATAGAATATGATCCATCATTATCTGAAACAAAAATGGAAAATAAATCTAGTCTAACTCGAACTCGTGAAGTCTTGAACCTTCTTCGAACTTCTCACCTAAATCCAGAAGAATCCGAAGCCCTTACTGATCTATGCTCACAATTCTCAGATATCTTCCACTTACCTGGTGACCAATTAACTTCGACAGATGCTATCCAACACCAAATACGTACCACTTCCGATCAACCTATAAACGTCAAATCGTATCGTTTTCCTGAAGTCCACAAAAAAGAAGTGCGTTCTCATTTGAGAACGCACTTCTTTTTTGTGGACTTCAGGAAGACCAAAAAATGCTTGACCAGAATATTATAGAGCCTTCTGATTCCCCCTGGTCATCCCCTATTTGGGTAGTACCAAAAAAACTTGACGCTTCCAATGTCCAAAAATGGCGTGTAGTCATAGATTATCGGAAACTCAATGATATCACAATCGGTGACACATATCCAATCCCTCAAATTACTGAAATCTTAGACCAACTCGGTAACAGCAGCTATTTTTCTACCCTAGACCTGGCATCTGGATTTCATCAAATCGAGCTAAACGAAGCCGATAAACCAAAAACAGCTTTCACAGTCCCTGAAGGACATTTTCAATTCACCAGAATGCCATTTGGACTCAAAAACGCACCTTCCACCTTTCAACGATTAATAAATTCTGTCCTATCTGGCCTCCAAGGTATACGATGTTTTGTTTATTTAGACGACGTGGTCTCCTATGGCCATAACCTAAATGATAGCATCAGCAATTTAACCGCTGTCTTCCAAAGAATCCGTAAATTCAACTTGAAACTGCAGCCCGACAAGTGCGAGTTCCTAAGACATGAAGTCTGTTATCTTGGACATATCATCACTGAACAAGGCGTCAAGCCAAATTCAGAAAAAATCAAAGCCGTTACCGAATTTCCAGTTCCTAAAACTCCGAAGGACATTTAATCATTCCTTGGCCTCGTTTCATACTATCGCCGCTTCATTCCTGATTTTTCTAAAACTGCAAAATCCTTAACCAGCCTCCTGAAAAAGGACACTGTATTTAAATGGGAAAACCAACAGCTTGCCTTCGACACCCTGAAACATAAACTAACCACTGCACCTTTACTTGTATATCCTGACTTCACGCAGTCATTTATCCTCACCTGCGATGCCTCAAACTATGCTGTCGGTGCCGTACTCTCCCAGGGGTCCATTGGTAAAGAACATCCAATAGCTTTTGCTTCTCGTACCCTTAATAAAAGCGAATCCAACTATAGCACCACTGAGAAAGAGTTGTTGTCTATCTTATACGGTTGTAAAACGTTCCGTCCTTACTTATACGGCCGCAAGTTCGTAATTGTCACAGATCACAGGCCTTTGAAGTGGCTATTCAATCACAAAGATCCCAGTAGCAAACTCCAAAGATGGAGATTAAAGCTCGAAGAATTTGACTATGAAATAGTCTACCGTAAAGGAGTATTAAACTCTGCCGCTGACGCTCTGTCGCGATATCCGGTGAATCCTATTCTGCCTAATACAAATTCTCCCGAAATCCGCAATGACGAATCCGCACCTGAAACAGAAGAGAATATAATTAGTAATGAAAATACAGAAAATTCTATACCATTCAGTCCACTTACCTTAACAGACTTTGATATCCGCCTTCCAAGTGGCTTGAATGCTGATAGTAGCGATATGCCTACAATTGACTTACTCGACCGCGAAAGTCTACTAGATCATACCAGCTTATTTGGTGATGCTTACAGTCCTATTAGGTCTACTGAAGCAAACCCTCCTTTAACTAATGAAAATCATGCTAACTTTTCCTCATCCAATAGTCCAAATACTGCTCCTGAAAAAGTTACAAATGATCAAGAATTATCCAATTCGACATCTGATCCTCAGCCGTCCACAAGTCATCAAAATCCTGAAACTTTACCTGAAAATATGTCCGCGTATCGTGAACCTGAAAGTTCTTCAGAATTGTCCAAGCCCAGAGCGCGAAGAGATCCTAGAAAAAGAAAGAACTTTAAACACTTTCTTACCTATTATTATCGAGAATAAAACTTACCTGCTTCTATTTACTAAAGTCCACTATTTTGATGACCACTCGTATCAGAACATATTTAAAGGTTTAAAATTTACTCGCGATGAAATAATGATTTCTTATCCTACAACTAATGAAATAAGCATATCAGATTTTAGAGATCCCTATGACAAACATTCGTATATAAAAATCTATAATATGTTAGCTTACCTATTTGATGGGACAAATATCCGAATCCACATATACAAAAATAACATTATTTATCCATCTCCAAGTGAAATCCCGAAACTCCTAAAAGAAAACCATGATATCCCAATAGCGGGACATTTAGGAACTAATCGTATGTTTAACAGAATTAAAGAAAGATTTTCCTGGAAAAATATGCGCAGCGACATCGAAAACTATGTCAAAAACTGCACATCATGTCAAAGTAATAAGGCATTTCGCAAAATTAATAGAGCTCCAATGGTCATAACATCCACTTCTACCTTTCCTTTTGAAAGGCTTGCCTTAGATATCGTAGGACCTCTTCCCGAAGCCGGCACTGCGAAATTAAAATACATCCTGACGATGCAGGATGATCTTACAAAATTCTCTCTCGCTTACCCTATCCGTAGTAACACAGCAGCCGAGGTCAGTGATTGCCTTTTACACTTTGTCTCTCTCTTCGGAATACCAAAACATATATTAACTGATCAGGGTACTAACTTTACAGCAGACCTTTTTAAGAAGACATGCGATTTCCTAATAATAAAGCAGTTATGGTCATCGCCTTATCATCCGCAGACTCAAGGTGCCTTAGAGAGATCACATTCCACTCTCAAGGAGTACCTCAAATCGTATTCCAACGCCAACCAAGATAACTGGCCCCAATATGTTTATACTTCTATGCTTGCATACAACACTGCTGTTCACTCTACTACCCATTATTCGCCTTACGAACTATTGTTTGGACATAAGCCTCATATCCCAGATTCTATATATGAAGACAGGTCCAATGCAACTTATCCTGAGTATGTAAGACTCTTGCAACACTGAATGAAGCATGCTCGAGACCAAGCTCTAGAGTATATATATAAATCTAAAGTAAATTCAAAAAACTATTACGATTCGCGCACTCGTCCTGTTGAATATAAAGTTGGCGATTATGTGTTATTAAAGAACCACACGAGATTAAGAAAAGCTCTATCGCCAGTATGGAAAGGCCCGTACAAAGTTGTCAAGATTCACGGGAACCATACATTATCCTTGTTAATAAATAGACGTCATGTGAGACATCACTATGACGAAGTCAAGCATGTTGAAGTCCCTTCTACATGAATCTTATCTCTTATAAATTTTCTTATACACAATTTCCATTTACATCGATTATACACATTAAGTATTATTTTATACAAACATCATAGTAGCTATAAGAATTATTCGTTTTATACACAGTTAAAGTTAAGTATACATATCATTTTATTACAGAGCCCTGGCACAGGACTTTGTTCAACCGATCAAATCAAGTTCCGGCATTTACTTTGATCCAATCGGTGAACTCAAGATTAATACTGGGTATTTAGATGTAGTTGCACCATTCGACATCTCTCATATCGGTCCTCATATTCAGAACTTAAATTCCGTATTTGGAACATTACGTTTTTTGTGTAGTCAAATCCAAATAGAAACAACTAGCAAGTTAGAATGTCATAATATATTAGAACCTCTCGTTGTTAGATATCACGATATAGTTTCAGAATATTCTACGATTGCACATCTCGTTAGCAATAATAGATCCAAGCGTAGCGCATGGATAGGTGGCATTAGTGTCTTATCTAAAACAATCTTTGGGACTTTGAACGAAGAGGATGCTATCAAATATGACAGTGCCATATCAAATGTTCAAGATAATGAAAAAAGATTAAGTTCGTTGATGAAAGAAAATATTTTAATTACGACTTCTGTTCTTTCCAAATTTAATGCAACTTTGTATAAAATAAAATTTAATGAAGATAAACTATATGAAGGCATTGACAAGCTATCACTAAAATTAAAAAATATTTCTTCAAATTACGATGAAATAAGAATAAAACTAAATATTAATTCAATTTTAAACAGTTTGGAAGCCGCTGTACTTACCTTATCATTCCAGTTGAACGACATAACAAATGCAATTATGTTCAGTAGCCGAGACATATTGCACCCAGCCGTCTTAACGCCTACGCAGCTTTATCAAGAGCTTGTCGATAACTCCATATACTTATCTACTAATTATAAGTTACCTGTAAGTTTAGAATTAAATCATATGTATATCTTAATGAAGGTATCTAACATTGTTTGTTATAGTTTTAAGAATAAAATCATTTTTATTTTAAGAATACCGTTAGTGTCGTCAAAGGATTTTATCCTTTATCATAATATAGCATTACCGACCCCACATAATGTTTCTAATCCATATTCATTTAGTTTTATAATTCCTAGTAGTAAATACATCGCAATAACCAAGGACAAATCCGAATACTGTAACCCCGAATCTTTGGAGGAGTGCAAAGTGATAAGACCGCGTGAATATATCTGTGACGTCATGTCTGTTTATCCGACTAGTGCGAATCCAACCTGTGAAAGTGAACTAATATCTAACGTTATAAGTGTTTTACCGACGCAGTGTCAAACGGACTTCATATTCGGACATTTAGATTTATGGAAACCTTTATGTAATAATAATTGGATTTATATACAGTCGCAAAAGAATATATTATATATTGAATGTCAAAATAAGAAAACTTTTGAAATAAATATCATCGGAACCGGCATTGTAAGTATTCCAAATAATTGTATCGCGTATTGTAGAAGTACTAAATTAGTACCTAAATATAATAATATTAAAATAAATGTATCCATAGTTCACTCTGATTTTAGTATAATAAATGACTCATGTTGTTCTTTAGATAAGTTTGAAAAGGTGATAAGTAGAGAACCTCGTATGAAATTACAGAATATTGACTTAGATATTTTCACTCCGGAAACTAAATTACAATTAAAATCTATATCCGATAGAACTAATGAAATTATCAATCAACACCCAATAATCAAATACGAGACTCACTACTCCATCATAGTAATTTTAATTATATGTCTAATATCACTATTTGTATTTGTAAAGATATTTTTATACATTAAATCGAGAGGCCGTCTATCCTTCCCACAGATTCCTGTAGTCTTCAGGTCTACTCCACCTGACTGTTCTATTGTAGTCCAACCAGATAATTCCGCTCCTATCAATCATGCTAAAGTTCATAAGAATCTCTCGCGTCCCGAAGATGTCCCTGCTCCTAGCATTAGAATAAATATATAGATTTAAAATTTCAAGTTTTCCTAAACTTCGCAATTTCAACCCCGAAGTTTAGTCTACCCCGGGGAGGTGTTATAAATTGTATTTGCACCCCTTTCTGCTTTCTAAGCATTCTCTGTTTGTCGACTCATCATCACATGGCGTCCCGTGCCATCACCGCGTTCCTGCCCGGTCCGCCAGTCTGATTCCATCATCCATATCCGACGGTCGTCTCATTCTACTTTATTTCGTATTTTTATTTTTTTAAAAAGACTTTCAAAAAGTCCCTCCTAACAGAACGCAGTAAGGGCGGTCTTAAGGTCAAACTGTTACGCTTGATGTGCTGTCGCCTGTAGATGGCACGGTATCGCTTATAGGCTTGTCATGAGACTCTTATTATATAAAGGATAATTCAAAATTTTGAAGATTTAATAGAAGGAACTAATCACTCATCAAAAAAAAATCATGCGTGACGAGCGGCGCGGGCACGAGGGTCTAATTTTAAAAGAAAGAAAGAAAGCGTTTATTGGCGAACACACAAATACAAAGGTAAGTATTCAGATAATAATAATAATAATGAAAGAAAAAATATTGAGAATAACAGGACAACTAGGTCTCTGCCGACTTGTGCCGAATTGTGGCGGCAAAAACAAAAAATACATTTAAAAAATTAACAAACAATCATTGAAAATACATTTAGGACCCACAACAGCCACGGCTGTATGGGTTGAATCCCTCTGCCTAGATGTTAGGAATTTATAAAGAGTATCATCATCATCATCATCAGCCTAAATACGTCCCACTGCTGGGCACAGGCCTTCCTACGTGGGAGAAACACATGAGGAGCTTGGGCCATAACAACACAACGCTGGCCCAATTCGGATTGGTGGGTTAAAGCAGTTTCAGTAACAACCGGGCCCAACGGCTTAACGTGCCTTCCGAAGCACGGAGGAGCTCGATATTATAAATTTTGGGTGACCCATCCCGGGGTCGACCATGGCGAAAGTTGCTTTGTTTTTGTATTCGAAACCAGAGCGCTCAAACCAATACGCCACCGAGCTCCTCCGGATATAAATATTACGAATTATTAATCTCTTTTATAATCTGTGCAAACATCATAGGACTATGCAAGACAGGGTGTTTGGCGGGATTTTATGGTGTCAGTCAAGATTTTTATTACAATAATTAAAAATTGTGTCGGAGCGAACTTTGTGTTATAAAAGTGATGTAGTTTATAAACCAAGTGTTTGTGTTGACGTGCAACTAAAAGATTATTAGAATAAAAGTGATTATGGTGTGAAAGACGATGAGAACTTTTTTGTGGTTATCCACCTCATTAAGTAGCATCATATGGAGACTGTCATCATATATTTCGCGTCAAATACTCTTAAGATGCATTGAAATGTGGAAACACCAGCATTTCAATGCAATATAAGAAGAAATAAAGCAATACCGAAGACATGGCTGTATGGGCGTTACTTCCCTTTGCCATTACCGGGAAAATAGACCAAAAAAAACTATGCAAGACAAATAAAACTAAATGCGCACAAAAAATAAACAGCAAATGTTAGTTGTATTAATTATCGATTTATTATATTTTAAATGTTTATTTATTTATTAAGAGTCTCATGACAGACTATAGCCGAGGGTCATAAATACCTGGAGATTCATCGTCAGGCGAGTCTGTATCGTCGGCTTCTTTCCTGAGGGTTGTGTTACAGATCTCCCGGATCCGTCGCTCCAGTTGAACTGTCGTTATGTATTGCTCCCCGTTCGATAAGCTGACAATAAAATATGATACAGTTCTAATGATAGCTATCACCTTACTACTTTTAATCGACTTCAAAAATGTTCTTCGGGGATCCACAACAAACAACAGTCAAGTCAAAGGATAGTTAGAAACAATTATCGCCAATATACGTCCCACTGCTGGGCACAGGCCTTCCTACGTGGGAGAAACACATGAGGAGCTTGTGCCATAACACCACCACGCTGGCCCAATGCGGGTTGGTGGGTTAAAGTTTGCAGTAACAACCGAGACCAACGGCTTAACGTGCCTTCCGAAGCACGGAGGAGCTCAAGATCACAAATTTTGATTGGCCCATCCCGCGATCGATAATGGCTACTTTTATGTATTTTAACCAGAGACAGAGAGAGACAAGTCGTTAATGCTGACGGTCACTCATCTGGTTTTGATCTTGAAAATTTTGAAAAGACAAAAAAAAATGATTAGATTGAATCTGCTGAATTTGTACTGCCATTTACAGACAACCACACATAAATTGTTACGGTTGCACAACGAAAGCTGCCTCTACTACGAACGGAGTAATGTCATAAGGTCAAACTGTTACGCTTGATGTGTTGTCGTCTTTACAGTGAATAGTGCATAAAATTCCAATAAATTGATTGGTGTACTTTATAAGTTACGTGTTCAACGAAAATTAAGCCAGTTCGTCAGTATACCTAGCAAAAAGGTCCCTGGCTGCCTTCCGAGCCACCGTCTCCTGCCGACTGGCAGCCAAGCAGGACTTGGCCCGCACTATCGTCGCGCTGTCCTCGTCTATCACGCCACTTCGGATACACCTGTGAAAGAGAAGGAACATCAGATTCAGATTATTGGCCGGTAAAACAATATATTTAAGTGTCCTGATTAAAATTTATGTATATTGCCTTGTATCATTGCGAATATCAGTACATAAAGTATAGTATAATTGCCACAAAAAGAAAAATCCACTTCCTTCTGCATTTGATGATTGCTGCTTGTAGAATAAAGTTTAAAGGGAAATTAAAAATCAAAGAATACTGGACCGTACACCGTCATGTTCACATAGTTTTAACGACGTATTAGGCATTTAACCTTTTGAGCCAATAGTCTTCTGGCTTTGGGTATGCCAATTCCAGAAGACTCAATCTGGTACTAGCATCACAATGACAAGAAATCCTGAGTCCAAGTAATTGATTCCTGAGGTACTTCTCGACAAGTTGCGTTGAGGCGAGTTGCATTTTGTGTAAGGTGACGAATTGCAACTTGCCTCAACCTCAACCCTTAATTCAAATGTGGGCTTAAAGTCGTGCTATGTAGATATACTTTACAAGAACAAGTCCACTTGCCGCGCGCCGTTGCCTCTACTTGTTTCATCATTATTTTGAGCCCAGAGACGCCCATTGCTAGGCATAAGCCTCCCCCAGCATCGCTGTCAGATACGCTGCCCGCATCCATCGGCTTCCCGGAACCCTCGCCAGATCGTCGGTCCAACTTGTGGGTGGCCTACCAACGCTGCGTCTCCCGATACGCGGCCGCCACTCGAGGACCTTTCCGCCCCAACGGCCATCAGTCCTCCTTGTTTACTAATTGTAAAATGTATCTACGGTAACAGGACTTAAAGCCTATATTTGAATGTTCATTGTGTTTTTGTGCTGGGGCGTGTCGTATACATATTATAATGTGAACTACGACCACAGCGTTTTGCTACTCATTTCATAGACGCACACGCATGCGACTAGAGACCTCCCCAATCGACGGGGGTTGCGGAAACTGAGATTAGTGTGCGGGGCGTAGAGTGGCCATTCTAGCTCTGTTTATATGTACTTTATTCTACGACCTAAACTCTAGATTCAAGTAAACGGCTTACATGTTATTTCTGAGCTCATCTCTAACCTTGCCCCATCTTATCTTCCACACAGCAAAATCGTGTATATTCACATTCATTTCACTATATAAACACTTCCCAAAAACTTACGCGAGGACATTTAGCTTACAAGGTGTTATTGAAATCAATAATTTTCAAAGGGATATTTCATAATAGGGTAAATTTAGCTAGGAGTACCGACTCAATAAGAATGAAAACGCCAACTAACTACTGACTATGCTTTCTAATTGTTGTTGTTTACGTTACAGAGGGAAGTTTACGATTTATACATTGTTTACACGTTACCTCATAACATGCAGTGGTCGTTTTTCTTGAATTCCATCCCAACATTTGTTTACTGACGGATGACAGCAGTGTCAATATTTTTCCATTTGGCATACCATGACAATTTGCGTCAATGGTCTATTTATGCCACATTTTTGATGAAGTTTTTATAGCATTAAGAAAGTATATTGATATGGACATTTTTAATAAAATAGGCGTTAATTTAACGATAATTTTAAATAATCAACGTTTATCCGTTATCTACTATCCATAACACAAGCTCTTAATGATGCTTACTTTGGGCTAGATAATAGGTGTGAGTGTTTGAATATTATTATTAATAATAATTTTGGATTCTTACATACAACCACAACTATAGCAACCACGGAAATTCGGCCTTCGACCCACTACTGTGTAAACTGCTGTAACGCCGCCGCGAAATATAGCCCTTGTCGATCTTAAGAGAATTTTTAAAAAATTCATGGTATGCGAATAAACGACAGACGCATAATAAATAAAATATAATAAATATAAACATTTTTATACACAACAAAACAGGATATAAGTGGTATGATGACGCTTGTTACGTATAAAAGTTGCTGACGCTAATGTCGAGGAGAAGACCAATAAATTTAAAACAAACTCTTAACTCTTCAATATAACCTAGAGATCAGTTATTTACCTTCTCAGCATTCTTCTTGCTTCAGGGTGAGCTTGTTCAGTGGCACATATCAGCCACTCCAACGCCTGTTTGAAGTTTGATATTTTATCTGCCTCCAATTCTATAAAAAAGGACCATATTATCATGAGAGATCATTATCACCAGCCATTATTATCACCATATTATATGTCCCAGTGCTAAACATAAGCCTTCCTACATAGGAGAGACACACGAGAAGTTAGGGCTATAACACCACCACGCTGGCCCAATGCTTGTTGGGCTGAAGCGATTGCAGTAGCAAGCAGTATCAACGGCTCAAGTGCCTTTCGAAGCACTGAGGACTTCGAGATTACAAGTTTTGAGTGAACCATCTGAGGATCGACGATGGGGAAAATTGTTTTAATTTCGTAATCGAAACCAGAACACTCAAACCACTAAGCCACCATGATTAAGAGAGTATTATAATAAAAAAATATAGCAAAATCGCAAAAGTTACTCTGACTATCGTAAGCCATGAAGGGTGGATTGAGGTAATTACGAATATGAGGATGTTTATAGTTTATACAGGGGGGTGCCGTCTATGATGATACAGATGATATAAAAAAATAAGGATTCCATGCTCAGTTCTTGGCATTGAACATGAGTCTCTCTCAACTCGCAAAAATAGATAACAATAATTTTTACTTATTTCAACTATTATGATATCAACCATTGTTTTTTGTTATGCCTGATGCCACGGTTATAATTACCCCTCTCTCCCCTACTCATCAGAGGCTGTCTTTGCTACTATTACTGTTTAAAAATGACACATATTTTGCATGTATGGCCATCGCATCATGCGTGCGTGCGTGCGTGTGCGTGCGTGCGTGCGTGTGCGTGCGTGTGCGTGCGTGTGCGTGCGTTTGTGTTTGCGTTTGCGTGTGCGTGTGTTGGATAGAGAGAGAAGATATTAATAATAAGAAATAAACTGACCACATTTTTCTTCCAAAAGCTGCTTAGCAAGCACCACTTGTGATTCGGCACAACCATCTTCTGCTAACTGATTGCGTAATCTTCTCAGAGATCCTTGAGGGCCATCTGAAGAAAGAGGTATCAAAAGTATATGGGTATTATAAAACAGGTATAGCTGCTTCCAAAAAAATTTAAAGAAGATCTAAACATCTAATGTATTTTCAGCAAATTTTATACTTTAGATTGTTGATGACAGGCACTTTTTACTTGTTTCACAGTCAGTTAGGTTTATTATATTTAGTCATAATTATTTTGTTAAGCCGCATATGACTTCCAGGAGTGTAAGACAATTAAAAACCTATTGTGTCTGAATGTGTGACTTGACAAGTTAATAGAAGATTACAACAAATGGTTATATTTAGTTTACAGGGGGAATCAATGCTCTCTAGAGGGAAAGTATCTTAAATATTAAAGTTAGCAAATTTTACCCAATGGAAGAATTTCTATATTTTTTATCCTGTATTTTTATGATTCCAATCAATAGTGGCCATCATAAGGAACAAATATCTTTAATAAACATTGCCTAAACTAAAACTACATAAAATAAACTATCTATCACCATTTTATTGATAATAATAAACAAGCAAGATTTAAGTTTGCTCTAGTATATCATCAAAATGTAGTTGGTATTTTAAATATTGTTAGGGTTGACACAAAATAATTGCCATAGTGTATACATATTTGCTGAGTGATATAAAGTAGTGCACAAACAGCAATAAAACAACTGAGTAAACACTACTTTAAAAATGATATTAAAATAAAGCAGCCATATTAAAATTTACCTAGAGTGATCTTTTTATTACATCTAACAAATACAATATCTTGAAAGTAATTTTGTTGGGGTTGAACATATGCAGTGGACCACATGCAAAGAATAAAAAGTTGAGGTTAAAAATAAAACATTCCTGTTTTGACAATAATGATGGCCTATAAAAAAAACAAATTCTTTATTGTTTTTTTATTTACAAATCACGAACATTTAACGGAAGACAGCTCCGAAATACTTGCTCAAAAAAATTAAAGTATAGACGACAGTACCTACATCAAGTACATCAACATACTCGGTCATATCTGAATCTGAATCTGAAAGTATAACAGTTGCACTACGAAAGCAGCCTTTATTACAAAAGGAGTAAGTGAGGTCTCAAGATCAAACTGTTACGCTTGATATGCTGTCGACTGTAGGTACAGTCGACAGCATATCAAGCGTAACAGTTAAGCGTAACATCTATATTTATTTAAGATATGATTCAAATCTTATACTATGTAATAGGAATATATTTTCCCAGCTTTTTGGTCAATACTTTTTATTTCTTTCATAGATCTAATAAATGATCACGAAATAATAATTATACCAATAACTAAAACTAAGTACCTGGTTATCTAGAATATTACTGTTTGCCAGTGAAAAGTATGATATGACAGGTAATAAATAGTAAATGGCTATTACTGTAAGCTCCTAGCATAGTCCATGTAACTAAAAAGTCGTCCAAATCAAAACAAGGTCAAAATTTTATTGAACAGCAATCGCAATTGCATTATGCTGTGCTTCTGTACCTTTCTTTTTTCTTTATGAGATACTGTTATGGAGTTATAATTACCAAATAATCTTTCTGTAGTATGATTAATTTAACATAATTTATGTAAATAGAGCGTAATTTATAAAATACTTACCATGAAGATTCCATCGTTTTCGACCAACCGGCATGCTTGTAAAATACCCTGATAAACGATTTTTACTAATTCCTTATATGACGAACATTAGTGTACAATATATTATAACAATTTATGTATTTGATTTCACCACAAAGAAATATAAATATTATTCTCGGATTTTCGCCTATAAAAATGTCAAATTGATAGTAATTAATTCCCACAGAGAACTAAAGTAATTTGACAAAAGTACCTATGTTTTGCATAGATCAAGATCAAAACGCAATTTGGATTCTTTTTTCTGAACGTATTCAAGCAGGTATGTATTTGTTATTTGTTGCTAAAAAGTCTGATCCGTGCAATCTAGTAGAGCCGAGATAACTTTGAGCTAAGTGAAAGCACAATTCACTTTACGTCCCACAGTTTACCCAATTTATCACCCACTTACAACACCTACGCATCTTTTTTAGGCTAATTCTATTTGGATTAAACGCAAAAGTTAGTCCAAAGGCTTCCCATTCTTCCCATAAATGATATAGATAAAGTGTAGTCCATTTAGGATATTAATGATTAAATAATTATAGTGTATACAAAAAAAAACTAAAATGGTTGGTTGAACACACTCCAATTCTCCAAATTATTAAAATTTTGCGTAGGTTCTTACGACAGCACCTCAAGTGTAATAGTTGCACTACGAAAGTCACCTCTATTATTAACGACATAAGGTCGATCTTAAGGTCCAACTGTTACGCTTGATGTGCTGTCGACTGCACTAAAATATTATCGGTATTGAAAGCAATAACAAAACGCAGTTGAAGTCGCGTTCGTGAAATTCAAAGAAGTTTATGGGATGGGAATGTTTGGGTTTTAATGGTGTCCGTCAATATTTTTATTTTAATAATTAAAAATTATGTCGGAGCGAACTTTGTGTTATATAAGTGGTGTTGTTTTAAATGCAAAGTGTTTGTGTTGACGTGCAACTAAAAAGTTTTTAGAATAAAAGTGATTATGGTGTGAAATACGATGAGAACTTTTTTGTGGTTATCCACCTCATCAAGTAGCACTTAAGGAGACTGTCATCATATTTTTCGCGTCAAATACTCCCAAGATGCATTAAAATGTGTAACATCAGCATTTCAATGCAATAAATGAAGAAATAAGAATACTGAAGACACGGCTGTATGGACATTAGTTTCCGTTGCCTTCCCATTGTATGAAAAATTTACAAAAAAAAGAAGTATAAAGAGTGTTTGGCGGGTTTTTGTGGCGTCAGTCAAGATTTTTATTACAATAATTAAAAATTGTGGCGGAGCGAACATTGAGCTATAAAAGTGGCGTAGTTTTATTATTCTTAAAAACCTTAATTATAAAACCGGTTTTTTTAAAAAGTAATCGGTTTTATACCGGTCTTAAAAATTGTAATCGGTTCACATCACTAGTGTGAATAGACCTTATAGCAAGACAAAAAACAACTCCGAGTGTTTGGCTTGGAACGCGCCCCGGTTCAGTTCCGTCAAATCTCTATTCTATGCGTCAAATTGTCAAGAAGTGTCAGCTAGTGATGTGAACCGATTACAATTTTTAAGACCGCTATAAAACCGATTACTTTTTAAAAAAAACGGTTTTATAAGGTTTTTTTCGATTTTTGAAAAAAAAATGCTATATTTAATCATAGGCATTGTATTTATTATTATTTATTTTTCAAGTTTTAGAAAGTAGTAGTACTAAACAAAAATTTCATTTTTTATTTATTTTGTTTGTTTCTAACAAATCGCAGTTCTGGTTTATAAAACAAATATGCTCTTCAGTATCTGCTTGCAGTCCGCTCCTTCTAGAGGGCATTACATATCCAGATTTAGAGAAATTCCTTTCTGAAGGGACCGATTTCGCTGGTATTGTCAGATACTTTAACGCTATTGTAATTTAAAATGTGAAAAATTTTATTCAAAAAAGCACTTTCTAATCGCCAAAAATCTATTTTTTACGACTATAAAAAAAATATATGAACAAAAACATAATATCGCCTGTCTGTCCGTCTGTCATTTCTGAATTTACGGTCATAACAATGTCATAATATCTGTCTGTCTGTCGTGTCTAAATTTACACCGGATCCAAAAGTTGAACTCACAAACTCGTGTAGTAATTTAATGGCAATCGGTGTTTTAGGTGTTTGTTGTTGCACCAAAAATCTCCCGTATTTTAGCGGCTTTTGTAATCTTGGCTTCTTCGCTTCTATGTCCTAAGGGCTTAGCTAGACAATATGCCTTTCGACAATCACTATCGCTAAATAGAAAATATATAGGATTTAACATTTAAAATCGAAAGTCGATCTAGGCGTTATGTCTAATCCCATACTTTTTCTGCTTACCGATAGCAATTGTCGACAGGCATTTTATCTAGGCCCTCAGACGTGTCTGAGTCTGAAGTATTGAATGGGCGAGTTGCTGCAACTAAACATTACGCTTTTAGCTTCGGAACGGTTTTAGAGCGAAAAGACCGTAGTGTAACTGAAAGCAATCTAAATCAATGTTCAAAGACTCGAACACATATTTCATGATTGTAATCGGTTTTTCCAAAAAGAACCGGTGATTATCGGTTTTCATAAAAACCGGTTTTATTTAGGTTTTTGTGAAACCGGTTCACATCACTAGTGTCAGCCACTGTCAGCTGTCGCCTGGTCTTGTCTGTCATGCGCATGGCCTCATGTACATTGCACATCATAGAATAATATTACTCCAAGGAGAAGAATGACAACTTCATAGTAAAAATATTTATTTCCGGTTTTAGCGGAAGTACAACACTCTAGTGCCACCTATAGTTGACCCACCGTCAACTATTTCAGCGGCAAAATATAAATTTCATGCAAAAATATTTATTTAAGTTTGAATGGAGGGATGGGCAATTTCACTTGTAAGAAAACTATTTTTTTTTAGTTTTCTTACAAGTGAAATTGCCCATCCCTCCATTCAAAAATAGTTTGGCCATAAAAGGTAAAATAAAACAATAATTTTATGTTATGGAGCTATTTATTTTTCATTTAGTACTTCCACATAACATACATAACCTAAATTAATCCAAGTTTCAGATAAAACTAATTCTGATGCATGTCATATGTCATAGTACGGCGTAAATAGCACACAAGTACGTACCGCAATAGGTTAGGTTTTAGAAAACGAAAATGTTTGATTTCGTCTAAGGCAGGTGATTTGCCACACTTAGAACATTTTCTTCTGCTTTCCTTTGTAATAGACATATTGCACCGGTTTAGAGTCACTGTCTCGTAAATAAATAATCAAAGTCACTGTCTTGTACGAATCTTATCACTGATCGATCACTGAGGAGAATTCAGGAACAAAAACATAGACGGAGGAACTCAATCAATTCGACGTCGTATGCACATAAAACTTATGAACTTTATTTATACGAGTACTCTGAAAACTAAACCACATGAAATTGAGAGATCACGAAATACAAATGAAGACAGGCCGGCAAACAAAAGCAAAATCCGCCATGATTGTTTAAGTCCGTCCTACTTGTAAGATCGGTCTTGCCAGCGTACGTGGTAATTTATCTACCATCATTTTATCAACATACGAAAAATAAATTGTTTTTCTTTAATCAAATTAATTTTTTTATCACATTTTGCTTTTAAAAATAGCAACGCATAGAGAGGTATTGGTCTAAAATTGTTTTGTTGCCGATAAATTGAATGATAAAGCAATATTTTCTTCACAAAAATCTACTTACAGTATTCAGGATATAAAAAAGGGTATCCCCAAGGGATACCATAATTAAAAAAACGACATTTTTGAAACTAGCAATGAGAAAAGTTTGCCCCCGTAGGTATTTAATATTTGTATAGGGAAAGTTGACACCCCCTGTTGCACATTGCACAACACGACGATCAATATTGCTTTTACCAGGGTGTATTCTCGATTTGTACAAATAGAAAATTAAATGAATAAGAATCGAAATGTTGACACCGCGTTTTAAGCTGTCTCAAGACGAGAATCACGTGTTTATAGTAGTTCATGCGCCTTACACTAATGTAGGCGACACAGAGATTGATGTTGATGGTGAAAACTTTTTGTTTGTGTCCAGCCCATATTTTTTAAGACTGAGGCTTCCTGGTAAAATAGTGGATAATGATCGCTCTAAAGGCTCGTACACTTGCGATTCAGGAGACTTCAGCCTTACGTTCGATAAAGAAACACCGGGCGAACATTTTGAGAATTTAGACATGATAACAAGCTTGCTTGCTCCGAGAGATATACCGAATATCAATCCGAGCCTAGTCGAAATGCTTGAAGAAGACGGCATAACATTTGAAGACAATAATGATGAAGACATTGGTAGTAAATACACCTATGGTTTCGCCAACAAAATAACGTCAGAATTTACAGATATAGGCAGTGAATTTCCACAAATTTTTGAGTTAAAAGTACCTGAAAATGTTGCGATTGAAGATCGCAATAACATGAGGATGCATTATGAGAATGACAAGTTCTCTTCTGATCATTACTTGGCAGATTTCTATGATGATGAATTAATTGGTCCTTATTTGACTTCATCCCCATGTTGGGAAAGCTCTGACTGTAGCAATGAGATTGAGTTTACGGAAGATGAAGTTGGTGTGTTGAAGGAGTTACCAAACAAACATTATTTACTGACACAAAGTGAGAAAAGGCAAGTGCTGCTGGGTTTGGTAGATATACTTTATGGTTATTGCTATGACAAGCGGACAACTCGCAATGAAAGCACCGTGGAATCAAGTTGGACAATAAATAAGTTATCATCAACATTAAGTTGGTTTTGCATATTTAATGATATGAGGGAAGTCTTGATTGCCTGTTACAGAAGAGCTTTAGTATTCCCTATATTCAGGAACTTTGAATTGTGTAAAAAAGTCAAGTCCGATCTCAGTTCCTTGCTCAAGAGAGGTAAAATGTATATAATAAAATGTTTTATTGAAATCCATCAAATGTTTAACACAAGTAATGATGCCCGCTATATTCTCAATCAATTATACATAAAAGATTATCTGGTATATCTCCAAAAATGCAGAAATGAAGAAATTGAAGAATTGTACAACAATATGATTAATACTAATGTCACAAAAATTGATCTAGATTTAGAGCTAGATGAGTTAGAAACTGCAGCAGAATTAGTACAGCAGGAAGAAACTGAAATAATGGAGAATGAAATGGCACTTAGAATGGCGTCTATGTCTTTATTACCAGGTCTTAAGAAGAATAACATAGTATATGCAGAAGAAAGTGATGAATATGAATCATCTTCTACAGATTCTAGCAGTGACTCCTCTGATGAATCTTCTGATGATTTGGATTCTGATGATGATCCCTCATGACAAGACCTTTACACAACCTAGGGTTCGGGTAAAGGCTTGTAAAGGTTTCCGCTTAAAAGACTGAATAGACTAGAAGCTGCGAAGGAAATTGACCTGAGAACTGAATGTAGGACCATGACAACAATTATTACAGTAAAAATTGCTCAGAAAATTTGATTTGTAGGTTTTGTGTGAAGCGGAAACAAAGCAAGCCATAGAACAATGTGCATAAACTGAAATTGGTGTTTATAAACTTTTATGTAATCAAGTTCAACCAGTTACCAATTAGATATACCTACTATATTATGAATAATAGTCAAATATTTCAATGCTGTATGAAAAATTGTCTCCGAAGTTTATGATAAAGTACAATAGTATGTACATAATTTCAAACTGAAATCTGAAGTACCTACATATCAGATACAAATATACAATAGACTTTCTATTGTCTGTATCTGTTAATGTTAGTGGCCTGATCTTTTCTGAAATTGAGTTATTTTACAGTTCTCATAATTGATATCATATTCATTCATAATGTACAGTGACAAGCACTAAGATGTATACACTTTTGACAGTCAGAGACACAAGCTACCAAGCTATAATAGTAAGTTAGCTATTAGCTATTATAGTAATATTATGTTGTTTTTGTTGTGTCTTTGTGGTGTCAACTTTTGTATTATCCTTTCCTCAGGTAACCCAAAACAAGAGATCAATGTTTGGCTATTCGTACTGGCTATTTCGCTAACTCATCTTATAACGACAGATTGACAAATATTTAAAGAAGTGAAGTGAAGGCACATGAAATGTCAAAGTCTATACATCTTAGTCCTTGTGACTGTACAAAGTTATATGTATTTAGATTTATTCAGTCTTATCAGAATTGGGTTTAGTATATTACTATAGTTACTATTATATTCTTATAACAAAAGTTGTTTTAATCTTTATGTAGTGACAAAATATTATCAAATAAACTACTGTATGTATTGTATACATATGAAATACAATATTATTGTGTGTGTAGATGTACCTAAAATACATCACTTATATAACAGCTGGAGCATTTGCGTGCCAAAAACTTGGTTTGATGTCTATCAAAAAATTTTTGTGGCTTTGACTATATTTAAAATATTTAAGATTGTCTCGCATTTGAGTATACGGCATATCTAATAACTATGTTGTGTCGGAGACACAAAATAGTTATTATATATATACAAAGGTAAATATTTACATAGTTTAATATATATAATATTGGACTTTATGTGACTAAAGGTATTTTATGTATACCTTCAGAATAGAAAATAATGTTGCAATATGTTGGAAACTAATATCAAATCAATGTTAGATGATAAAATAATATGTGTCTAAATAAAAGCACTAATAGCCACAGCTCATAACCAAATGCTTGTTTATCATTCAAACTTCTGCCCCTATTCAATCTCGAACCCGCATTATATTGTAGTGTGTTTAGATTAGTTTACAAGTTACAGTTCGTTTATTGAATTTCTATGTTTTCTTAAATTTTATTTGAACCTGAGACCTTTCACATTCCGGGCGACTGCTCTGACCACTGAGATACCGAGGAATTGGAATAAACCTACGACATTTTTTTTAATATCTATTATTTTATATGTTACCTTAATGTTACAATGCTTGCATTTTGTTAGGTACTAGGTAGGTACCTCCTGGGGGTGACATGGGCTAGTGAAATTGCTTCGGTAGAGCCCAGGCTACCCCCGCGAAGGGCTGTGGAGTTACCGGAGAGTTTTAGTGGGTAGGTATTTCCGGTCTTGCTAGCGCTGGACGACCCCCACACACGCCCCTCGCTTAGGCAGCGGCGGGTAGGTCTGTAATCGGATTTCTCCCCGTAAAAATAAGGTAGGTAGGTACGCTATTATAAAAATAATACCACCCCCCTTAATGTCCACTGTCATAAAGATTCGACTAAGGGAAACTCCGTACCTACTTGTCACTTTTATCATCAACAAAATCATATCCCCCTATGATGTTCACCGCTGACTTAGCAAAAGCCTTCTTCATCGATTTCCAAACCTGCATCTACACCGGCTCTACATTTTCCTTTTTAGTGATAGTGATTGTCAAATGGCATCTTGTCCTGGCTCGCTAACAGCCCCTTATTTGCCGCTTTGTCTTCAGAGACCCACCAGTGGGTCTTCGAATACAAGTATGTCTTCACAGACCCACTAGTGGGTCTTTGAATATCAGGGTGTCTTCAGAGACTCACTGAGTGGCGAGTCCCATGGTAGACTAGAGAGACGGCGCTTACCGGATACTACTTATTCTTGAAATTTCATATTATATAAATATAATTAACAGTTAGACCTTGATACCGCCCTTAGTACGTTCGTAATAGAGACGGCTTTTACTTTCGTACTTAAACGTTTAGTATTTACGAGTTAGGTAGGTACCTAAGTTATACAAGGCTTATTATATTAGGCTTAGCACATGACCTTGCTTGTTAGTATCTGTTCAATAACATTATGCATGAAGGAAATCCTTTAGTTTATAACACGCACTTGCCGATTGACGTGTAAGTAGGTACCTACCTATACCTACGAGTGTCTACCATGAGAGCATTTGAATATAAATTAATAAGATATTATGTTCATTAACAACATCATATGATGACCGGCTGTCGAGCGGTCTGTACCTACCTCTTGCTACTCGGTCAAGAGGTCCCGGGTTTGAATCCCGGTAGGTTTGTATGATGAGTACGAGCATTTGTTTACGAATGATGTATGTTTATACATATAGCCGTTTTTAGTATATTTCTAATATTTATATACATATTATTATCAATATTTATCCGATAACTAGTATCATTAGGTAGTACCTAGCCGTTTCTCAGACCTACTGAATATACATATAAAATTTCATGAAAATCGGTCAGCCGTTTCGGAGGAGTATGGTAACTAAAACTGTGAGTCGAGAATTTTATTATGTATAAGATTATCTACTAGGTGTTCTTGGTTGTGGGTAATTAGTCTAGCGTGCAAATGAAGATTCAAATTGCTTATCTTATGCTCAATGTATTCTATTATGTGTTTAGTAGAAAAAATCTTGAACACGTAACGCATGTATAAAAAACAATTTAGTTACTAAAATAAAAATTTAAAAAGATTTCGCAAGCTTGACTTAATTCTTGCAAATAACAATTACCTAGGCTGAAAGAATAAATAGGTGTGACTCACTTGTTCATTAATAATAATGTTATTTTTAATCATAATTCCTTGTATTTTGTGTTTCGTGTATGCATGGAGACGCCGGCGCAGGTATCTTCAAGGCAGATTGCCTCCCTCATGCGGATTTTCCTGGCCAATTATCGGATTAGCTCACATGTGGGCGAGAGGAAGTAAGTTGTTCTAGCTATTCTATTATTTTTCAACACTATCGAATCTGCAGTACTTATTTAGTGTTTAAAACATTTCAAAATCACACTAACGAGACATATTTTTAAATTACCTAGGTAATTTTAGTTAAAATAATAAAGTCCGGAAATTTGTTGAACTGGAAAAAGATTTAGTCGTCTGGGTAGGCACTACCGTCTTTCTCATTACAGCCGTGAAACCGTTCGCTTTCGCTGTGTTCCTCTCGCACCCTTTTATTAATTTACTGTCGTTTAAATTCGATGCGCTATGCATAGACGCGCCAACACTGGGCTGTTCAAGCTGGGAAGCAGCCCAAAGATGGCGGCAGAGGCTGTCTGAAAGCTGAGCTGTTCTCCTCCGCCCTGTCCTTGCTGTCCTTAGGCGGCGGATGCCAGAGGTGGTGGCTGCTTCCCGCACACGCTCTGTCGCCTTCCACGACATAACGGCCTAGCAGTAGCGAGGACCGCCTGCCACGACCGGTCGCTCTCAACCATCTTGGTGATGATGGTCGGAAGGTCTCCCTTCCGAACATCATCACCAAGATGGTTGAGACCTCTCGGTCATCCCCCATAATGATCCCACCATGCCACCCGAACCGCCAGTGGTACAGTGCAATAAATCTCCCTTACCGATTATGTCAACGAACCCCGTTTTTGTGGTCTGACTGGTTCTTTGTCACTTGTTAAAATTTAATACGTAAATTGTTTCCGCAATCCGTGTTACATCTCTGCAGTGTCTGTGCTATGTTATGGCACTATGCTCTGTGGTATTACTGATGCAGGTTTAAAAATATACACACTGTACCACTGGGGGTAGGTACGTCCTTGGAGTAAAAGTATTCTGTGATAGGTACGGCCAGAAGGTATGGTGGCTCCGCAATGCCCTAATGCACTCTAGAAGAGAGGCTGCCATCCTAATGATTCGACCTTTCTAAGTAGGTATTGTTTGCATAAAGTATCTTAGATTTATCTATATCTTTCAGCGTTCTGGGATCGTCTTCATGATGTTCAGTTGGACTGTTTGAAACAAGGATGCGTAACATTACTATATTCAGGGATTAACCCAAGATACACATATTACGGTAAGATTTGGTGCTTAGACTTACTAATGGCCGCCCGTGGCTTAGCCTGCGCGGATTTCAGTTATCAGTTCAAAAGTATCCATGTTTCTTTCTCAGATAATCTCATGCCAAATTTTATCTAAATCCAAAACAGACAGTCACATTAGTACCAGCTATTTGTAATATTAATTATGGATAGCAGTTAATTAATGGAGTGGTCACAATGAGAGGCTCTTTAACACTATTCCATTCATCCACCACCATTTCATTTGATTCAACAGTCATCGTTGTTGTAAGAGAATCCTTAACAAAAGCTAATTAAGAACTCATAATCTCGATAATTGCTGTGTTTGTAACAATATAATGAATGTTCAAATAACTGACCACAAATCCTATTTTTCAGCGGTATGTGATCCTGAAGATTCATTGAAGGTAGCAGATACCTGCCTAGAAAGAACCTTTCTTTTGGAGGATTCTATCAAAGAGTTTCTTGGTGAAAGCTTGGTGACAGCTCCAGGTAAATTGTATTTAGTTTATAAATCTACCCAAAAAAATGAAATATTTCAAATAATATACTCCGCTATGAGTAAAATACTTTTATTAGTTACACTAAGGATGATTTGGTCAATGCTTACACTAAAAATATGAAAAGATGTCCTAATGGAAAAGTTGACCTTTATCAATCGATAGAACATAATTGCTCCTTGTCAACAATACCATTAAGTATGTGTGTGTATTTTTGGGATACAGACAAGCATCCATTGATACCTTATTAGGTACTACTAACAGCAAAACGATTATTGTCGTGGAGCATCGACATTTCTAACTGCCGGAAGCCTGCATGTAACCAACTTTGTAAAAATGGTCCTATAAGATCATTGTATAAATAACACGAATAATTATTCAGAAGTACGAGAATCAGAAAAGTCATAGACATGCTACCAGTAATTGAAGTGGCTATGGCAGTAATTAGCAAAAAACCCAAAGACTAGCTTTGATGAACTTGGTAATCTTTCAGTTCCAATTTGGGAGACACGTAGAAGATTCCTAGAGCATTCATTTAAACATTTATCTGCAAGTGTGGAGGTGCCCAATCAAGAAGCTGGTCTCCTGAATGAAGAGCTTGAAGTTAACATTGGAAAGGGAGCATTCGACCATAAAATTTATATGCGACGTGTAGTAATGAGAATTTTGTGTAGTAAGTTGTACTAAGTACCTATCTACTGTTGATGTTGAGTTGTTTTGTGTCGATTCAGTAAATTCCACTGAAAAAAAATACTAAAAATAAAGATCTGCCCCATCCGATAATTAGATGACATTTCTATGAAATAAATAATGCAGCCAATGTTATATTATTTCATACAAATGTCTTGAAATTATCAAAATACCCAACTACAAGGTTTACCCAAGGTTTTTACTTCTCATGTGTCTTCTTATGTAGGAAGGCCTGTGCCCAGCAGCGAGACGTACCTATATGCCTGTGCACCAGACTTGGTGATGATGATATTATTCTATAAAAAGTTCATTTGTTTCCAGTACACATATTTGGATTGAGGCACGATGAAGATAATTTCTCGACAAACGTCGATTCATGCATAAAGATTATGGATGATATATCAAATTCCTTATATTTAAGGCACAGAAACGTTTTTATGCATAATAAGTTTATATACAATTGTTCAAGAGTTAAAAGGAGACTTACCAATGGGATTAATGAAATAAGTGATATAATTAAGGAGGTGAGAATGAGGTATCTAACTTCGCACTATGAAAAAAATTATGTGAGCATTTAAACACGATTTTATTGAAATCACTAAGGAGCATTCCTTGTTTTAAAATGTACTTGATCCTGTATATGGAATAGATGTTACCAAATTTACTTATCTATTTTTTTTTCGCAGATTATTAAAATGAAAAAAGCTAATTTTATTTCCTGCAGAAGTAATCGGGACATCGAAGAACACCAGCAAGATAGCGAAAGAACAAAAGGTTGATAATCATTATGCTTAATTGGAAGTGTTGTAGTAAGCCGAGTTCAGTAGTTTTTTTAACCTTAACGGGGTAACTGTTGGCCTTCATCTCACCTGATGTTAAGCGAAGTTAAGGCCGACGATGGAAGCGAGTTACACCCGGATTCCTCGACCACAGAGGAACTGGCTATCTTACCTCTAACTGCTGGAACACAACAATGCTGTTAACATTATTGTTATGGCGGCAGACTTAGGTAAGACGGTAGTATAGCTAGCCAGGCGGACTTAGAAAAGCCCTACCACCAACCAAACCGAGCAGAAAATTTTTGCCCCCACGGGAATCGAACCCCGGACCTCTAGATCTGAGGTAGGTGGTCTCAACCACTAGACCACAGAGAAGGTTAAAAGAAGTAATATGTTCCAAGCCTCGGGGAGAGTAGTGCCCCGAGGCTTGGAACATATTGTGTTGTAAACTTGTTAAGAAATATATATTTCAAGGTCTGGCAGATGTTTTAATAGAACTTGAAGCGAATGGTGTGTACACAGAAGAACAAGTGATGAAGGAGCTGACCACAATGATTTTCAGTGGATATGATACAATGACTACGACTTTGACAGCCGCGTTGTATTTATTAGGATCAAATTCTTACGTGCTAGATCGTGTCAACGAAGAGTAAGTTATGTAACTTAACATTATTGCTTCTACGTAATCGGATCAAAATAAAGAGTTTGACGACTGACTGGCCCAGTGGTCTGTACCACTTGCTATGCAGGCTACTCGGTCAGGGGTCCCGGGTTCGAATCCCGGTAAGAGCAAATTTTTGTATGATGAGTACGAGTTCACGAGTCATGGATGTTTGTATGTTTATTTAGTATATTTCTCATATTATTATCATTATACTGTATCCGTTATCTAGTATCCATAGCACAAGCTCTAGATGATGCTTACTTTGGGCTAGATAATAGGTGACTCAAAAAAAAGTTTCTAATTGCACTGATTGATAATAATGCACTATAAAAATTTGCCAATCCCTTGTGCTGAGTATCTCATAATACCAGTTATAGTCATTGAGACTCCTTACGAAAGTAAAGCTTTTTCCCAGTAACCTCAATATCAAAACCCTAGCTCACAAAGTACCATCGAAGTTATATTAGGTAATAACATTGCAATATTCTGTGATGTTCTGCTCTGTGATTACCTATCATGTGCTTCAGAAGTGTTAATGATGACTATTAAGTACTAATATAGTTTATAAGCATATCTACATCTGTAAAGCTTTCCCTGTCCAGTGGAAGAAATTTGAGCAATTTTGCCATGCCCTAAGCTGTCTGGAGTTTTCCTAGCACAATTTAAAGTAGTTAGGTATATAGTCGATTCCAACATCTAGTACGAAAACTTCTATATTAGCTCTGACAACTTTAGGTGAAGTTCCAACATTTTTTTCCAGAATCGACAAAGTATTTAATGGTAAACCAGATGTTCAAATGGATGAAGTTTTAAAGTTAGTCTACCTAGAAGCTGTCATATTGGAGACATTAAGATTGTATAGTCCTGTAACGATGGTATCCAGAGGTGTCAACGAGGAAATAAAACTTAGTAAGCTTAATGCACTTTTTACTACAATCTATCATAAAAGGTATTGAAGGCAGTAGATACGTTTTCTTGCCTTGGACACTCTCTGACCTGCTGCACTGAATTGTCTTTAAAATTATTCCTTTATTAGACCAGCTGAATCCACAATTGAACTGCCAAAAGAATAGATGACCTGGCATTGTTTGTTCGTATAAAATAATTATTTAATATCTAATTAAACGCGTGTTAAATCCGTAAAGTGGTTTTATTTCTAAACGATTAACTGAACTGATCGAACTGTCTGTCCAAAAGGATTTCGGAAAATCCGAGTAACCACAGTTGACAAAAATGAGTTATTGATAAAACTGCACCATTACGGCTTTGCGCGTCGTCGTTATTGTAATAACTGGGCATCACCTCTATGATAATTCGCCAAAATGCTAATATAGATTTTCTCTTTGATTTCCAGAAAAATACATTCTAGAATCTGGAAGCAAATGTTTACTGAGCATTTATGCTCTACATCGTCACCCAGTTTGGGGTGCTGACAAAGACGAATTTAAACCTCAAAGATGGCTAGATAATGACGTCCTGAAGGAACGATTTGCTGCTTTTGGTATGGGAAAACGTAACTGTATTGGTAAGAACAGATTTGATTTTATCAGTTTTTTATACGGTGAGGGTAGAAGAAAGAATTGTAAGGAAAATTTTTGTGTGTCATCATAAAACAGGATTATTAACCTTTGAAGCCCGATAAACCAGACACAATTGAATTTTAATTGTTATGTCAATCAACTTAAGTTGCCGTATGGGCATTAAAGGATTAATATACATTTTTGGTTTTACAGCTAAGCAGTTCTCTATGCATATTTCAAAAATTATTCTAGTTAATATATTAAGAAAGTACAACGTCTCTACAAATGGTGTGAATATGAAGATGAAGCAAGGAATCTTGTTAACTCCTGTTGCTGGTGATTATATAATTTTACATCAGAAAAAAGTGCCTGTTTAGAAGGCAAGTTTAAAAACTTATGTAACTGCCACAATCGAAGAAATAAACGAATTAAATAACAATATGGATCTTTCACACCTTTCTAAAATGAATATTAAACTAAAATTGACTGTTGCAATTAGTTTTTTTATTATTTTCACAGAATCATGACATGACTTCAGTCATACTCGTAGAGTTCAAACATTAAAAAATGCCACAAATATGAATTGTTCATACCATTTGTATAAACAAATTAAGACATTTAGGTAAGATCTCAGATCATAGAGGGTAGGATCGATCGAGTAGGGACTGGACCGCGGTCAAACCGTCTTGACGACCGAATAATATTATTATTTTAACCGCCTCTGTGGTCTAGTGGTTGAGACCACCTACCTCAGATCTAGAGGTCCGAGTTTCGATTCCCGTGGGGGCAGAAATTTACTGTTCGGTTTGGTTGGTAGTAGGGCTTTTCTAAGTAAGCCTGGCTAGCTACCACCGTCTTACCTAAGTCTGTCGCCATAACAATAATGTTAACAGCATTGTTGTGTTCCGGCAGTTAGAGGTAAGATAGCCAGTTCCTCTGTGGTTGAGGAATCCGGGTGTAACTCGCTTCCATCGTCTTCCTTATCTACATATATCACATCAAGTGAGATGAAGATGAATACCTACTTAAATTTAATTATTTTATCCTTTTCAGTTTTTTGAAGACGGTTTTAATTTTTGTTTTAATTTTTTTTTTTTACAATTTTTAGTGATAACTTTCTACGTTCAAAGCTAGATGGGTGACCGTCAACTTATATTGTTTCCTACTATCGTATCGTTTCACTAAAAAGTCATTGGAAAAGCAAAAATTCGCAATTACGCATATGTAGACGACTTCATAATTTCAGTTTTTTATCTCGGCGTAATCGGTGTACATACATAGAAAAAAAAAAAAACATACCGGCGAATTGAGAACCTCCTCGTTTTTGAAGTCGGTTAAAAATCAGGAAAAATCTCCTGAATCCGGGGAAAATATTAATAATTCGTTTTCATGCATAATTTGTTTGTACAAAAGTAGAAATTTTTCGTCGATTTCACAGTTATTTCGTATGCCAATATGGCGGGGGACATAGAAGTCAACTAACGTCACCAAAGTGACGTAGCCGCCATGATGAATATATTAGGCTGTGTTGCAGCTTTTTCTATAAAAATTCTTGTTTTGCACCACACGCAACGAAGCAAATAAAAAGAAAATGGTCAGTTTAACACTGTTCCGCACATTTTTACCTATTTTTCTGTATACTGTACCTACATAGACCTGCCCCCTTATTCTCAACTGTCGGATCACGGATTCGATTCGTAAAGTCACATGCCGTCTCGCTTTGACGCCGCGCGATAAAAAGTGACAGGTATAGTTTCCGAAATTCGAATTCTTTCCGACAGTTGAGAATAAGGGGGCTGGCCGGGTCGCCATACATTTTTGAAACATCTCTTTTAATTTTATTTTACTTGACAGTTATGACAATATGATGAATTCGGTATAAATGCATATTACGGACCCACGATTTTGGGGGATGTAGTCTTTATGAGGGGGGGGGGGGGTCTTTCTCTCTATTGCTAGTGAACGGTTGAGTGGTAGTATGCCTTGTGAGAGGCCTACAGATTAGTGATATACGTGTCGCAGCCATCTGGTGAAATTAACCACTCAATTGGACAGCTAGCCCGATAGTTAATTGAACTAGACTCACATATCGTTTAACCACTTCTTGGCGTATTGAATGGATCGTCTTGTACTGAAGGTTTGGTTAGATTGTTCGGTTCAAGGTTATATTTTTTATGACCATTTATAACAGACATTATTTTGGTTCTAAGTGGTCAAAAAAAATAACCTTGAACCTACCAATCAGTCAGTCACAAAAAAGCTCTTTGATTTAAACGACCCGCCTAGGCTTCCAATTGAATGGCTAATTTAAACCAGACGGCTGACATGACGTTCAGCCATCTGGTTAAACGTTCCGCTCAATGACTTAGCTAATTGTACTTCAGCCGTTTGATTGGATGCCGGCGTTCAATCAACGGGCTAGGCGTCCAATTGAGTGGCTGATTTAACCAGACGGCTGCGACATATGTATAGAGAGGTCTGTCCAGCAGTCACTAAAGATGCTGATGTTGATTAGGATAGTTTCAAATAAACACAACTTGTAACAAAAGGTAAAATATATTTTAAGTATCCTTTAAACATAAATGGAAACAGTGTGACTTTTATATTATTTCTAAACGGTACCTATCCAACACATTTCCTTATAATAAATGCCCTTTGATCAAAACAGTTGCAAATAAATACTGGTTTATTCGAGTTGTTGTTTAGAACATTGGTCGGTAGATGGCGTTGATTTCAACGGCTCTTCAACTCTCGTCTTGTTCTGAAAAAATAAAAAGGTGATTAGAATTGAAACAGTTATTTACGAGTATCAACTTCGGTTGTTTTGCGTAGTCTTTAAAATTTAAATAAATTATTACCTTAAGTTATTTCACAATAATAATAATGATATCCTTACTCTCACACCTACTCTACCTACACCTACCTCAAATTAAGCATCACTGAGCTTCTGGGCCGTCTTTAACCTATAGACGGCTTATTATTGTCTTGTCATATCTTGACTGACGACTATTTTATTAACAACAATCAAACAGAACTTGGGGCAATAACGATGTGATCGTACGTAGGTAGGTACCTACATATTATACCCCGAAATAGTCAATATTATTATTTTAATTCGATTTAAAAATCATAGAGGTCGCCATTTTGAAGAAAAGAAAGTGCCAATGTCTTAATACAATATGTTCTTTACGACTTTACGTTGAATACTGACGTTTTATTTCTTCATAGCCGAGGTCAAACATTTTGAAAAACAATTAAAGCATTAAAGCGCAAGCAAAATATTCACGGTTGAAAATACTAAATGACAATTTTACTAAAGCACTTAATACTTTCATGGTTATTAACATTTGAATTAGAGTTATATACGGGATATTTACCATGTAATTTTATAGTTGGGAGTTCCCGATATTTCGGCGCAGTTGCGGTTCGGTAAATATCCCGTATATAACTCTAATTAAAATTTTAATAAATGTCAATATGACATCAAAGTCAACGTTTTAACACCTTTCTTGTGGTTATGGCCTATGCACTTTAGGGCACTTTTATGTCTTCCATGTTGCCATTTAATACTATACTTATTTTCCTTTGTTCCCGTTGAGTCACACCATTTTGTGTCACACTGTTACACATTGGGAAAAATATTCCCGATGAGTAACACTGTAACTCAATGCCCCTATTTTTTTCCCCTTGAGTGACAGTGTAACTACAGAACGTTGTATTCCCGTTAAGTAACACCTTCTTGGGTAAAATCATAGTTCAAATTCGTATGTATGTAGCTGGATCATCCCCTGAAGTACCAGGCTACCATAAGTATATGAGAGGTTATTTATTGTAGCCCTACGATTATTACATAAATAAAATAAGAGTATGCTAAACATCCCCTACATAGATATGGTAGCCTGGTACTTCAGCGGATGATCCAGCTACATACATTCGAATTTGAACAATGATTTTACCCAAGCCAGTGTTTCTCATCGGGATTATTTTTCCCAATGTGTAACAGTGCGACACAAAATGGTGTGACTCAACGGGAACAAAGGCTTATTTTCTGCAATAAAACAAAAGAGTTTTGTGTTATATTCGGTACAATATTGTCGACGATCCCATGAGCAGGCCCAAATACCATAGACACTTTTACTATTATATAGGTAATTTTAACTCACTAACACCATCTAGCGACATGATCTTGAATTAAGTTTCGGAATTCCTTTAATTGGCTTTCTTGAAGTATTCCTTGCTCTCTTTCGGGCTTGGTTTGATTGTATCTGCGTTTGTTTCTGGATTCCAGTTAGCCGGGCATACTGGAAGAAAAAAAATATTATCATTAGGTTAAGTATATCACAATGTAGGTAACTGGTTTAACTGCTAAGCTTTTGAGGGTTTGGGAGAACCCGATGGATTCTTTCGAGTTTTTTTTTAAAAATAGAGATCTGATATTTGAATTGAATGCAAAACCGAAAGTTAATTTGTGGCTAAGTTACTATAGAAGTGGCTTTTAAAAATATATAAATTAAAAATAGAATCCCGTAACTTAAAGTACATTCGCAACAAAGTAATAAGGTGGTTTTTGCTGCACTTTCTCCCCCGTACGCTCAGGTTGTGGAATGAGCTCCCTGCAGAGGTTTTCTCGAATGAGTTCAGCATGGGGTTCTTCAAAAAAGGCGTGAAAAGGTTTTTACAGGGTCGGCAACGCGCAAGTGATACCCCTGGTGTAGCAAGGCTACGGTAACCGTTTACCATCAGTTGGGACGTATGCTTGATTGCCAACTTAGTGGTATCAAAAAAATGTTTTTTGGAAAAATTATTGAGTATTAAAGGATGCAAAAGCAAAACGTTGTACAAGGCAACTGTCATTATTAATGTCGAATCAGCTTTATAACTAGTATGTATTGATCCCAGGATTGTGGGATAAGTGCTTTCTATAAAAGTCAACATCTGAACTTCAGGTAAATATGCATACAATTATCTGATCTCTAATTATAAGCTAATAATTATTTGGCTAAGGGCCGATTTTTCAATTCTCAGATATTTTTTATCGGGAGAATAATTTCGACATTTTGACAGATTTTCTATAGATGAACTGTCAAATTGTCAAAGTTATTCTCTGGATAAATCTTATCTGGGGATTGAAAATTTAGCCCTAAGATAGTAAAATTTAAGGAAACATTATTTTAGTAACCCGTATGTATGTATGTATGTATGTAATAATGTCAGAATTGTACAGTATTTGTATATGTTAGTCTATACCAGCTTCTGAACATGGGTGCCAAATATCATGAGTGTATGTATGTTTGTAAGTTTGTCCGCGCATATTTCAAAAACTATAAGCAAGATTGCGAAAATTCTTTTTTGTTGGACTCGATATAGTCCAACTTAAGGAACTGTGCAGGTTTCATAAAAAATGTTTCAGTAGTTTTTGAGATAGAGATAAGTGTGTATGAGTCACTAACGAAACGTGTCGTTGGATTAGCAGCGTAACTCTAAAACATGTGATTATACATGTTTCTTCAATGGTTGCATAAGATTTGGCTATCACCATCATCATCAGCTTATATAGCCAGTCCCACAGCTGGGCACAGGCCTCCCTGTATGGGAGATACACATGAGGAGTATCTCCCATGTAGGACGGGATACAATTAGGTTCTAGTTAATAGAAATTACAAAATGAAGAAATAAAAACTGACTTCAAAATACAAAAAGAAACAAATGATTAAATGAAGTAGGTAGGTGGGTAATATCTTATAAAAAGGTATCTTTTGGAGTTTGTGTTATGAATAAGTACCTGTCTACTTCACTTTAATCACTTCTTTCTTTATAGTTAGTCAGTCGGTTAATTTTTAAAAGTTAATAAAGATATCAAGTCATACAGCCATTATGATAGTATAGGCTCTATTATAAGGTGTATGGATGCGTAAAATAGACTTCTCACCTTCACCGTGTTTGTCAGCAAACATGAAAGCTTTGACTAGTCTTAGTGCTTCACCCACTGACCTGCCGACAGGCAAATCATTGATTGACATATGCCTTAGAATACCATTCCTGTCGATGATGAACATACCTGTAAAGATAACATGAAATCTTTAAGCACAGACGGCGCATCAAGCGTAACAGTCTGAGCTTGAGACCGCCCTTACTGCATTCGTAATACAGGCGGCATAGTACGAGTTTTGTTTACATAAATGCATATTAAATTTGTGACCAGAAAAAAGTATTCCTTAGGTATATTTACTAGGTGGTACGCCGTAGGGTCGTTTGGGGAGGTACCATCGCCTTTCTTATTTCGAGCCTGAAACAGTTCTCTGTGTTTCGGATTGAAGAGAAAGGTAGCCAGTGTAATAACTGGGTATGGAAGGCACTTCATCTTAGGCCTCAGGATGACAACGCACTTGCAATACCAAGTGATTTTTTACTAGTTATTGCAGGTGTCTATAGGCGGCGGTAACCGCTTACCACCAGGTAGGCCGTCAGATTGTTTGTCATCTAATTTTATTTAAAAAATCCTAATTTTCTGTCTATGGAGTTAGTTCAGACCACTTACCACGAAGCGCAAAGCCACCCTCAAGCAGTACACCATAATCTTCCGAAATTTTCTTTTTGTAGTCAGCTAAGAGGGGAATATCTAGTTTACCCAGACCACCATCCTAAAAGATAATAAATAATTCTTTAGAATCAACCATTTGAATGAAAATAAATAGTTTACTTATTTATTTCTCCAACTGCCAGAACACAACAATGCTGTAATTGTAATGGAAATTATATCGTCACCACCATATATTGGAATTATAACTCCTTTTCTTTACAGGTTTTATCATCGGGATCTATATTTAAAATCGTAATAAAAACATGCTTAATGATGAATAGTTTTTTCTTTATTTGACACTTAAATCTCAATTAGGGTTGCCCACTTTTACACAGATTAAATAATCTACAACAGCTATGTTATGGCGGCAGATTAGTTAATAAGGTGGTAGCTAGTGGCGGACTTAGAATAGACCAACCAAACGTAACAGAAAATTTCTTCCCCTACAGGAAATGAGCAGATCTAAAGTAGGTGGTCTCACTAGACCACAGAGGCTGCTAAAATGTTTATCTTTAGTACATACTGGGCTAATAATAATAATAATTTATTTCGGATGTGGGTGAAGGATACATTTCATATTTTGTTAGTAACGTTTCTTACAGCCTATGTTAGTGATATAAAAATCAATCATAAATTATTCCACGTCAAAAAGTAAATTACATTAAAAATATTCAAAAATAAATATAAAAATTATTCAATGTCAGCTAGTAATGTCAGTAGTGAAATATAATTATTATTATTTTCAATGTCAACTTTTCTTTCTTAATTAGCGGCACGATTTGAAGGAATTACATGTGTGGACTAGGCCCCAATACTACAGCCCATATTGGCCGGTACACATCCCACAGCTGGACATAGACACTCCTACATGGGAGTCAAACTTGGAAATCTTGGGCTATGACATTACTATGATTGCCAAATATGGTTGCAAAATTACATGGAACTACTTGGCAATGCAAACTGACAATAGCCTGACAGCCAAAGCACATAAGAGCTCAAGATTACAATATAAATTGCTCCCACTTCAAGTAACCATCAAAGATAAAGAAGTAAAGTGTGTACCTTTCTTGGGGTGTTAATCCACGCCAGGTGACTGAATTCTGAGTCAGTGGACACACCAATCACTTGGCAGCCGATGTTCTCAAACTCATGTGATTTGTCACTAAAGGCTATCAGCTCAGTAGGGCAGACAAATGTACTGTAAATTAGTAAAATTAAACATTTCATAAGCATTATCAAATGTGTACTAAAAATACAATTGTACAAATGGAATTCATTATCATCTTCACCAGCCTATAGTATATGTCCCAATGCTGGTCACAGGCCTTCCTACATGGGAGAAACACATGAGGAGTTTGGGCGATAACACTACAATGTTGGTCCAATGCAGGTTGGTGGGTTAAAGCGGCTGCAGTTACAACCGGCACCAACGGCTTAATGTGCCTTCTAAAGCCTAGAGGAGCTCAAAATTACAAATTTTGATTAACCCATTCTGGGATTGACAATGGCGAGAGGGGCTTTGTTTCCGTAATTGATACTAGAACGCCCAAACCACTATGCCATCGAGTTCCTAGGTTCCTAGCCAAATTGTTGCTTTAAACAAAAAAAAACAAAATAATGTGACAAAATTATGCCAAATATGGAAATAGTGGCTAACAATTAGATGTGGTTTTTGTTAATAAATGTAGATAGAGACCAAGGTAAGAGACCAAGGTATAAGCCCAGGCTTATACCTGATTAGACCAGTCTAATTATAGACCATGTTTTGTAATAAAACCCATTCTTGTGTTTTGATTTCAGGTCAGGCTGGTAGTTTATAACAAAGTCATATTGTACAGTGACCTGTATAGTTGATGCTGGTGTTGTAATTTATATTACAATCCCATTCAGTAAATAAAAGTAGTTTTTTTATGCAACTTTGTACTGGTTATATTATAGGTAATTGAATTAAAATTTTAATAAGTCTTTTCTTACCTACTTTTTTAATTACAAGGCAATGTTATTTAAAATTGTGATTTAAAATCTTACTTCAACATCATCATAATCATTATCATTTCTATTGAAAGACATTCACTGTTGGACAAAGGTTTCCCCTAATGATCTTCACGACGGTTGTAGTGCTACATGCATCCAGTGGTTACCTGCGACCATCACCAGATCATTTATTTAGTATATTTCTAATATTTGTATACATATTATTATCAATTATGTCCGTTATCTAGAATCCATAACACAAGCCCTTAATGATGAGGCCTGCCCATGCTACGTCTTCACATTAAGTTATTAATCTGTCAAGGAGGGTTCTCCCTCCGGAGGGCTATGACAATCGAAAAATCAATTGTGTCTGGAATCAAATATAGAAAGTCACTTACAAGTCAAGAGGGTAGAACAACAACACAACATATTTGCCCGAGAAGTCTTCTAGTTTCAATGTGTTGAATTCACCATTCACTACTGCTGTGGCTTCAAAACTTGGTGCCAGTTTTTGTACTTTAGGTGTGAAGGCAGCACTTGCTGTAAGAAATGATAAAATATAATTTATATTAAAAAAAATATTTTGAATTATTTTTAACTTTCATTTAATGTATAAAGCACATTCAGAGGGATTTGTGGGACTTAATTAATAATTAATAACTTTAAATAGATTTATTGTTGGCACTTGGGTTAGACTTTAACTAGTTTAAAACCATGGAAATAAATATTTAAAATAAATAAAAGTTTTATTAAGATATTGCTTTTAAAAATATTATTATTCAGTTTTAACAAACTTCAAAAAAGGAGTTTATCAATTTGACCCGCATGCATCTAACATTGTCAGAATTATACTGTATATGTATTTGTTAGTCTATTCTATACCAGCTTATATGAACATGGGTGCCAAATTTCATAAGTGGATGTATATGTGTATGTTTGTCTGCGCATATCTCAAAAACTATAAGTCGGATTGCAAAAAATCTTTTCCTGTTGGACTGTGTGGTGTGTGTGATTGTGTTTCTACCTATCAATGGTATTATGCAAGTAGGCTACCATCATCATCATCATCACTAGCCTATACGTCTCACTGCTGGACACAGGCCTCCCTATATAGGAGGTACACATGAGGATCATCTGCCATATTGGAAGGGATACAATTAGCCTTTAGCTAAACGAAATTTAAATTGAATAAATAATAATAAATTCTAAAAATTAAATCATCTTCCAAGCACTAAAAAGAAACTAATAATTAAAATAAAGTAGGTAGGTAGAAACTTATAAACAGTTATTTTTTTGGTGTCGGTTCTAAACTCTTTTCAGAAACAATAGAAAGTGATGCACCAACTCCTAAAACACCTTCTATTGTTGAGGAGATGCCGGCAGGCCAGTAAGAGACAAAAGGTTATTAACCTGTCAAGTCACACATTCCAGACAAAATAGGATAGGATATTTAACTATCATATGTTCCCAGGAGTCTTGTGGTTTAACAAATTAATCTAGATCATGGTATATTTGGTATTGCCTAATATTTTAATAATTTTACTAACTAATGTATCATACATTAGTTCAAAATGTGTAATCTAATCATCTTTAATACAAACTTTATCAGTTGTCTGCTAATTTGCTACATTTAATAGTTTTGATAACTATTGCTACACTTCAATCATTTAAATTATCTATCATTGTAAAAGTATTTGTATGTGGTACATAAATGTAAAAAGCTATTATTGTCTTATACTATACTGAAAAGCATAAGGTTGAATAATTTATTTATAAAAATGAGCATTAGACTATAAAATATCTATGGACAACTATTAATAAGAATGTTGTAAATAACATTGAAAATGAAGTAAAATTGATAAAAACATTCTACTTTTAAAGCAAAAATAACCTCTTTATATTTTGTACAAGTAAATTGAATTACCTTCATAACATGCAATGAAATTATTATGCATCACTAAATGCATCAATAAGTTGGAATTTTTATGTTGTATGTTTCATATTATTAGATTGAAGGTCACATCAACTTTGGTTGTACAACGTAAACGGTTTTGGAATTTTAAAAGTTAGGTAAATTATGGGAATAATACTGTTTTAAAATAGGTTAAAACTTATATAATCAAACTTTTGTAGCTTCTAAAATGTGAATTAGCATACTCACTTGTAGAGAAATTTGCATGTTTCACTGTTGCGAATGCTGGTGCGAGCACCTAAAAATACGCAATAATTAATTCAATCAGAGATCTTGTTAGAAATTTCAAAACTAGTATCTGTAAATCACTCACCCTTCGAGTTAATTGTTTTACGAAGAAGGACATTTTGATTTTTGATAGGTGTTGAGGTTTTATTCTAACGTATAAATTAATAAACACAAGCTGGAAAGTTCTGTTCCAATTTTTTCGCAACTACAGAGAGGGTAAATGAACTTTTATCGGCGCAACATGGGAAATAATTTTAATTTACCAGTTGACACTGACAGTGACAGCTGTCATAATAAAAACATATTTTACAAAGGCATTTAATCTATACTGCTAAGAGTTATTCTGGTTTTCTTTTTACATTAAATATGTTTATGCAAAATTAGAAAATCAGTAAATACATAGTTTCTCAATTTGTTTCAACGAATTAGTGTAACTCATTACAATGCTCGAGTACTGTCATGGTCATGCGTGACAGAAAGCCAAACCAACCGCGTGATACTATCTCCTCGGAGTAAAAGTATTCCGTGGATACTATTGTAATAAATCCTTTGATATTGTAATGTTTGGTTTTGTAACCATCCTAAGGTCGATTCAATGATGTTGAAATACTTAAGCAGGGACTGAAAAACTACTATTAACTACCTACATTCGGGTATCCAAAATTCAGTGACCCATAAAGATAATATTTATTTTTAATTGTTACATTGAGGATACATTTAAAAAAAAAAAAACTCGCGTCCGCCATCTTGGGTCTCAAAATAGATGTTGTATTCGAAATCGAGACTGCCCGAAAACCATAAAAAAGATACCCATATTAATTAATTAATAGAATGAATTAAACGGAGTAAACTGCAAAAATAAAAAACGAGACAACCCTGAGGCAATGACGAATGCCTAGACAAAAGCGGCATGTATCGCAACTTCAAAGGCGTTGGCCCACTGGTACGGTGGTATGGTATCACCATCACATCCATTCTCATTTGTTGAATACATCAAACTACGCAAAAAAAAGTAACATAAAACATATCACAAAATAAAAAACTATGTGGGAATCGTGGGTGTTATAGATTTTCTAAGATAGATCCTGCTGTCTGCTCTTATTGATGCTTACCTACTTTAGGCTAGATAATCGGTGTACCAAGGTGAGTGTATGAATATTTTTTTTTTTTAAATCAAATGAGAGAGGGGAGGACACCCACGACAGAGGAGACCAGCCGGCCGAGGGTCCGGGCGACAGAGAGAGGAATCGGCGGACAATCCTGGCGTATCGAGCGAAACCGCCCGCTGAAGCTCTGCCATTACTGAATCAGGATTGCGTCACGTGACTGCTGACTGGCTGGAATTAAGAGTCCATAGTACAAAACTACCAGGCAGTTCAATATACGCCGTAAACTGTCGGTAAATAAGAGTTATAGTAGTATAGAGTTATAGAGAGTATAATACGCCCCTGGTCCGTCACGCAGTCCTAATCTCCTCAGATAGTCAATCATTATTATTATACTTACATAAAGATGTAAAATTATATGAAAAATGCAACAGTGCCTCTGTCGATGTTTAGGAGACAGTGTACATTTTCTTCCACCTAATCATAAATATAATATACTTATTTAAAGAAAAAAAATGTATTTGTTATTTAATATATTTTATTGTTCAAGTAATGTTGTCCTCTAATGCCCGACGTTCCGCGACCTCGCGCTTTTCTTTACGTTCACAATGTTAATTAAGTTTTCTGTGCAATGAGTTCCTAATCAAACCGGGAATTTCACGAAATGATTCGTAGTTAGTTACTTTGTAAGTGGGGAAAGTTAATGTGTTCGGTAGTCTCCCAGATTTATAAGGACGTGGGTTTGGTCCCTGGCCCAGGACATAATTTTTTCTACTTCAGATAATTTTCTAATCTTTGAAACATTTATTATAGTAATTAAAATGTAAAACTGGAAAAATTTCACGTCCTAAGGCGGGAATCAAACCCGCGACCTTTCGCAATCCGGTTTCTCAGTTGGTTAGAGCAGTCGCCCGGATTGCGAAAGGTCGCGGGTTCGATTCCCGCCTCAGGATGTGAAATTTTTCTAGTTTTACATTTTAATTACCTACTAAGTAATTTTTCAAACATTTATAATAATGTTAAAATCAAAAGTTAAGAACATTTATTATAATTATAAAAATAAAATTAAGAATGTTTGCTATGGCAATGTGTTACCTATTTGTAATGTAAGAAACATTAAAAATAGGTAACACATTGGCCCTAATTTTAGATAATATACGCTCAATCTGAATTCTGAATTTAAGTTCAGTGCTTCTTTTTCTCTCAATATTAATACAAAAAGGATGGGTGTCAATAATTTGACCAATTTACGACCTTATGAACGTGATAAAATGCAGTGTTTCAGAAGCACCTCCGTGCATGCCGTCTTTTGTTATTTGAAATTTATCTAAATTTAATTGACAGCTCTAAACAAATTCTTGCTATTTTTTTCCTATATCATATTGCGAGAAAGAGATATACCTACTTAAACTTAGAGTGTGTCTTCAAAATTAGGCCCATTGTTAGACATTATGTATTGTTATCGTAAGAATAATAACTAATAGAAACAAATTACTCATATCGCAGATTAATTTGAAAAGTCATACCGTAAATAATATTCCAAAGTCCATGAGCATTAATTTTGCTAATTGTTAGGTACACCGATGCAGCCTTAATTAACCGAACTGCATGGTAGGTAGTGTTTGTTCCACGTCGAGATACCTCGTTAGCTCGTTTGAGGGTAATTAACAAAATTATCCTGCGAATTGCAGACTTTTAGTTGGTTAGCGATTAATGCGTGGCTTGGTATTAATCTAATTTATGTGATTATGTCTGTGTACCACAGACTAAATTAAATTATAGAATAACAACGGGGCGTTTCCATCCGATTCAGTAAAATAAACGGTCAAGCGTCGTTTGTCAATGTCGAAGTATAATGCTCAGACCTCAGATCAAGAATGATCGGAGGCTGAGACAGAAGCCTATTTACTTATCACACAATTTGTGTTCAAAAACTGTAGACACAATAATTATTAATACATTGTCAATAATTAATAATACTAATGGACGATAAAACCATAAATAAATAAAAAACATTTTTTTTTCTAAATATGTCATGTTCTTCTTCGTCGTGCGGGCGGTTTCCGCAAATCGCTGTTTTGCGTCGGAGGATGGTGAGCTGGGTTATACTCGAGCCATCCCAGCTCCTCCAGGAAGTCGCCCAGCGCCTTAACGTTGCCGAGCACCTCCCGAAAGCTACCCGGGTAGCCCAGGTAGTTCGCCCGGTAGTTAGCCCTACCTCTGGATTCCAGCAGAACATGAGCGGCTGTTTCTTCTGTCTTCATGCATGGTCTGCATAGAGAACTGCCCGTGATACCTAATATTAAAGAGTTGTCTGTTAAAATAGCTCCGACCAGTCAATGCGCCCGTAATGAGGCGTAGGCGTAATCTGCTAAGCTGAATAAGAGTCTTGGAGAGCCGAGGGTCTACTTAATGCAAGTTTTGCCTGTCTGCAATCCTCCAGACTGTTCCAGTGGTTCATGTGAAGGCTGTCTGTATGTTTGCATACTACCTATACCTTTAAACCAGCTAGAGGGAAGAGGTATTATTGGTTCCGGGCCAACCGGTTTCCTGTCAGATTCTCTTCTTGCGAGTTCATCGGCGGCAGCATGTCTTATTCTAAATTGCGGTTGCAGTAACGACCAGGAATAACGGCTCAACGTGCCTTAAGCCGTCAAGCATCAGATACCAGACACGACTGATTTTTCAATTGTCATAGACCTCCAAAGTTATAACCCCTCTTGACAGATTAAGCTGTTGTTCCTGGTCGCTGGGCAGGAGATCGAGATTACAAATTTTGGATTGACCATAGCAAAACTTGTTTTGTTTTCCAAACCAAACAACAACCAAATTTCGCCGTCGCCACGGAGCTCCTCCCACAAAGGAACACGTTACAACTTAATGTTATTTCGCTGCGATGTTTTGTAAGGTGAAGGTGCTTCACAGGTCGGACGATTAAAATTCAAGAAGAAAGTACCACTATGTCCTTCCCCATAAAACGTAAAAAATAGTTGCGTCCTTTTTCTATGCAAAGTCACTTTGAAAGGAACTTATACATTGCGCCCTACAGTATCTAGCACACGAGATAAACTCGTTTGGATATCGAAGCGGGCAACCTGAAAGGGAACAATATAGATGACAATAGCTATGGTATTTTCCATCGTGTTTCTTTTACAGTCAAGGTTTGACCTTAATCTGAACCGAATTGTCAGAGGTCGAAGGTCAGGCGGGGCTTACTCAGAATTATTATTTATTTCACACACGCATTTTCTGCTTGTAGTGAACTCCCAAGCTTTTTCAGCGATTACTTATTATTAATATGACTTGTAATCGTCCTGTATCGATCGAGTGGATGGCTTTTCTGGCTTTCATCCTTTTTATAATAAGTAATGTTAACTTTTATGGCTGAATAACTGTGCGATTTATGCATTTTTATTTAAATATTAAAAATATTATTCCCAAAATTTCTCCAAAATCTTCGATTTTAAATCTGTTGCAATGAAATTAAAATAAATTTAAAGTACTAAAGGCATATATTTATTGGTCACAAAGCAAACTCGCAAAAATGAATGGCAATTACGGTTCTTGTGCAATACCGGCGTGGCGTCTTGCGCGATATTGGAAAGCAATTAAAACTGACTGCCGCTCGGAATAATTTCCTGGATGAGATATTAGTTTGTCGCCTTGAAAAGATAGGCGAGTTGTCGCTGGGCTGGCTGTTTCGTTGCTTCGACATCTATTAGCAACACGTGTGTGTAATGGTACATTAAGTATAGCCTACATATAGGACATGATTTTTTCGGGCACAGGCAATAAAAAGGGGATGATGAAATGTTTAGCTATTGATTTAATATTTGGACTCTAAATATAAGTCAGATAAGTCATAAACCTTTCGAGGTATTGCATAAGGCTCTAAAGATGTTCTAAACACTTTTTGACAATCTAAAATCTTTTATCATTGACGTTACGAATTTAGTCAAAATGTTTTTAGTAATATTAATGACGGCTTCAATTAAAACTGCGGCCATTGTAGCTGGCAACTGATAGACACGCCAGCGAGCTCAACTCAAACTTTAATGGAATAACCATCAGGAGCTGTCCGCGAATACCGCCGCGTTGTTACTGTTAGGGGCGCTACTCACATTATAAAAAAGGAGTTTTTGATCTAATAGTTAGACATTCTATCAGATGTTCTGAAATGCTGAATAAAATATTTACGTATCCCAATCGCAGGTCTATTGGTAGAAATTTCATAAGAAATAGGGGAAGGGAGGGCAAGATGAATATAGCGGGCAACATGAATTATACTAATATTTTGTTCTATCTGCTTGGTACAAACACCTACTTAGGGTGTGCGTACGAGCGGTGAGGCAGGGGTTCGCAAATCAGTACCTACAACTCGAACTGCAAGTGGAGATGTACGCGCGTCAGTGACAAAAAACGAAACGAATACTCGCCACTATAATATTTTGCTACGGTACGTTTTTAATTTCCTATTTCAGGATTCCTAGGAGGAAATTGTTTTAATTTCCTTAACTAATGTAAATAAAAGTGTATTGAAACATTGTTCCAACAATATTATCATAAAATTTTTAGGTTTTATCTGTTATATCGATCGCTAGAATCATCTTGCCCGATAGTACCTATAGGGTAAGATGAATCAAAACAAAAAAAATAATTATTGATCTCTTGTTACGATTGTGATAAAAATCAGTCAGCCTTGAAGCTCTTGTGTGCTCGGACGTGATCAAGTTAACTCCTCCTTAAAAATACGTACTGATACCCATATTTACACTTTCTCACGGCGAGATTAAGTAGTAATTACTTTGACAAATATTGTACTATTATAACACACAAACTTAAGTATATATAGTTCGTGAGTGCTTGTGTGAAATCGTTGCGAGTCGTACTTAATTGAGACAGTGCCGTGAATTCGCTTCAACTGAGTGCGATAGCTAATATCAACTCCCTGCTCACTGTGCATCGTTGCCGATCACGCAGCCCGCGCGTGTCTCGCTTATACTACTGCTACCCGATTTATTACCGCTTATTTATTTATTTAATCTGACAATGAGCGTTCGGAGAAGCCCGCCCCAAGGAATGAGTGGTTCGCAACCTGATCTATCAAAATTGCGGGATGATCTTAGCATTAATGTCAACCAAAGAAAAAGGAAATCCCCTGACTGCCATTGTGATAGCCAGGAAAAGCTTACGGAATTCCACAACAACTTAATGGATATTATAAAATCCACGTTAGAAACCCACAATCAGGAAATTAAAAACGTCTTTGATTCTTTCCGTAGCGATTTGAGCGTTTTTAAGCAAGATATGCGTGATCTTACTCAGAGTTTTCGTAAACTGTCTGAAGAGCAGACACAAATTAGGAACGACATCTCCGAATTAAAGGCATTTCACACATCCAGTACTCATAAGGTTGAATCTATCGATAGGGAAGCTGCAGAACTGCGTTCAACTATAGGGGAACTATCTGAACAGCTCCAAGTAAAGGAGCAACAAGGAAGAATCAATAACATCGAAATAACTGGAATACCTATCTTAAAAGGAGAAAACCTATTAAATATACTGACTAATATAGGTGCAAGGGTAGGTTTTTCAGTACTACCGACTGATGTTGATTATATTCATCGTGTTCGCCGTTTTGCTCCTAAAAGCCCTCATGATGGTGCAGATGGTGGCGCACGAAACTTAACCCTCCCCCCCAACATTATCGTCAGATTCACGCAAAGAAATCGAAAAGCTGAAATGCTTGCAGCAGTACGTGCACGAAGAGGTCTGACAACGTCAGATGCAGGATTGGACGGCCCATCAAAACCTATTTTTGTCAATGACCACCTGACACCACACAACAAGTCATTATATAAACAAGCTCGTTTGATTGCAAAAGAAAAGGGCTTTAAATATGTTTGGCTGTCGGAGTGTAAAATTTTGCTGCGTAAAAGTGATACATCTAAAGTACTTCATATATCGAATGAATGTGATCTCTCAAAGATAAAATGACTATGTTATTTACAGCCATTCAAATATTTATTACCTTTAGAAAGTATTAACGATATATTATATGTAGTAATATTCTATATTTGTACCGGATTAGAAGTGTTGTTTGACCTTTGGATAGCTTATTATTATTATATTTATATTAAAAACTTGTCACAAAATGTTGGTGGAATCACTTTAAAACTAATACCGTTTTATTTTATCACACGATAACCTTAGCCTTTCTGTTTACTACCAGAACGTGAGAGGCTTGCGCACTAAATCAAATTTATTCTTTCAGAACGTTTTAGGTAACAATTTCGACATAATATGTATCACAGAAACCTGGCTGAACGAAAATTTTTATGACTCGGAGTTTTTTGACACCCGGTATGAACTATATAGATGTGATCGTGACGTAAGTAGTCATGCTCGGGGTGGCGGAGTTCTAATAGCTGTACGTCGGGACTTGTGCCCGTGGCACCGCGGCGACGTCCGCGCGCCTCCACCCGCCGAAGAGGTATGGGTCACGGTGCCGGTGCCGTTGAGCATTGGTTCTCAGCGCGGCGCGGTCGCTTCTCCGCGCCATTTACATATTATATGCACATATATGACTCACGGTACCAGGCATGAATCGTTGCTAACATCTTTTTACGACAGAGCTAGTGAATTTATATTCGACCATCCTAACGATGTATTTTTGGTTCTTGGTGACTTTAATATCTCTCACGCCCTTTGGTCGTATAACTCTGACAATAACTGCATGGAACTACAGACAAACAATAATAATTTAGCCTGCCACACAGCCGATTTCATGAATATATCATCACTGTTACAGTACAATAATCAATTTAATCAAAATAGTAGACTTTTAGACTTAATTTTTAGTAATAAATTTTGTGAAATATCTGCGTGCTCTGAGCCGCTTGTAATAGAGGACTCCCATCATAGGCCACTTGAAATTACATTAAATATTCGTTTTCCCGCCCCATTAAAACTGCCATGTATTAAAAAAAAGCAGTTTCAGAAGGCGGATTACACATCTATAAAAAATACCCTGAAAACCATAAATTGGAAGGAAACCTTTAGCTGTATGAGGGATGTTGAATCCATGGTTATTTACTTTTATTCTGTCATAGACGATACTATAAATAAATATGTGCCGAGTTGCAATTTAAATGTCAAACATAAATACCCACCATGGTACACAGTACCACTTATTAAGTTAAGCAAAGAAAAAAGTAAATACCATAGAAGATGGAAACAATATGGCAGTCATTGTGATTATCAGACATTCTCGATGTTAAGAAAGCGTTTCAAAAAAATGTCCGACTATTGTTATAACCAGTTTATTGAATTTTCTGAAGAAAAAATTAAAAAGCATCCAAAATTGTTCTGGTCGTTTGTAAAATCTAAAAATGCCAGTGGTGATATCCCAGCTAAAATGATGTATGAAGGAAAAATATTTTCACATGGGAATGAGATCTGCAATGCATTTAATACGTATTTTCACTCGGTATTTGTACTACCATCTCATACCTCTGAAACAGCTTTAGAATGCATCGACCCAAACGCTATATTAGACATAAGCTCCGTTAATATATCATTATCTCGTGTCACAAAAGAACTAAAAAAAGTAAATATCAATAAAGGATCAGGCTCGGATAATGTTCACCCTATTTATATTCGCGAATGTGCAGACGAACTCGCCATTCCTTTAACAATAATATTTAAAACCTCAATTACAACCGGTGTGTTTCCTGCCAAATGGAAGCAATCTCTAATTACCCCAATTCCCAAGAATAATAATAAAAATCTTATAACCGAATACAGACCTATATCTAAACTTTGTGTATTGGGAAAGATATTCGAAAAAATTGTTACCGCCGATATTTCCTTAGCTACAAAAAATTTGATCTCCCCTAATCAACACGGGTTTTTTAGGCATCGTAGTGTAGATTCAAACTTGCTCACATTTACCGCATTCTTAGCACAAGCGCTAGATAACAATTCACAGATTGACGTCGTGTACACTGACTTTTCCAGGGCGTTCGATAAAATCAATCATGATATGTTGATTCAGAAGCTTTTAAAGGTCGGTGTGCATGGCAGCCTTCTTAGATGGATTAAGTCCTATATTATGAATAGAAGTCAATCTGTCTGCTTAAAGGGCTTCTCATCACAGTTTCTTCCAGTGCCATCGGGCATCCCGCAGGGATCACATTTAGGACCTTTATTGTTCTCCCTTTACATCAATGATATCGGATATTCATTCAATCATTGCCACCATTTGCTTTATGCCGATGACACAAAATTATTTAAAGTAATTAATTCCGTTGAAGATTGTAACAAACTACAAAACGATCTGATGGCACTGCAAAATTATTGTTCATCTAATCAACTATTCCTGAACATTGATAAGTGTAATGTTATATCCTACACACGAAAATTAAAACCAATACATTTTAATTACTGCTTGGATGATAATATATTGAGAAGAGTATCCAGCATTAGGGACCTGGGAGTCATTATGGACTCCAAGTTCTCGTTTAATCCCCACATCGATCACATAGTTGCAGCCGCTTTTCGAAGATTAGGATTTATTCTCAGAATTACAAAACCTTTTAAAAAAACAATAACCCTAAAAATTCTTTACTCCTCATTTGTTCGTTCTATTTTGGATTTTTGCAGCCCGGTATGGAATCCTTATTACAAAATCCATGTAAAAAGGATTGAAAATATTCAAAAGAAGTTCATTAAGTCACTCAACTATCAAAAAAATATAAAAAATGAATCCTATTACGATTCCTTACGCCGATATAACTTGCTAACTCTTTCTAACCGACGGAAAATGTTTGACATAGTATCTCTTTACAAAATATTGAATTCACTAATTGATTCGTCTGAGCTCCTTGCTAACGTACAGTTTTCTGTTCGAATCCGTCTACCGGTGCGCTCCTCACGAACTATACCTCTATTTGTTCCTCCACGTTTTAAAAAAAACTATACTTGTAACTCTTTCTTTTGCCGCTCCACCAACATTTATAATAAACAATTCACCGACATTGATCTGTTCAATATTACCCACAACAAGTTAAAACAAAGGTTAAAGAGCACTCTATGTACGTAATTTACTTTATTTACATGTATATTGTATGTATGTATATATTATTTACATGTATATGTGTGATGTATGTATATGTGTGTGTGTATGTGTATATATATATATATATATATATATATATATATATATATATATGTGTGTATATGTGTTAACTTATTACTTTCAAGAAAAAATCTTGTCCTTATTCGGGAACCGAACCCGCGAATACTTTTTATTAATAATTTTATTTAAAACTCTGATAACTGTCTCTGTGTTTGTTTTTATTTTTTATTTTATTATTTAAAAATCTGAAAATCTCACAAAGTGAGTCAATCATGTCATGTCTGACCATGTTAGCTTCATAACTTCAACTATTTTTGTATAACGTTTGGGCACTATAGGTCTGTAAATTTATTATCTGTTTGTTTACATCTCCTGTTATTTATAAATGACTGTTTGATGCCAAAATAAATGAAAAAAAAAAAAAAAAAAAAATTAAAGTTATCTATTTGATTATTATGAAAGTTTAATTATAGTTGATTTTGAGAAAATAAACGATACTTTGTATTCTACCGAATGTATTTTTTATTATTATTCTAAGTTAAGTGAACCATGTCATGCGAGATGACCTGCGATTGGCAGGTCTATTGGTAGAAATTTCGTAAGAAATAAGCAGTGCTTTTGTTCTCATTGTCTCTTATTAATGAAAATAAAAGTCTTGCTAAATAAGGTACTATTTTTAACAATATTTAATAGTAAGACATTCTATCAGATGTCATTCACCAAAACCTATAATTAAATCTGTCTATGGGTAATGAGCAGCTTTCTTAAATTTTTGTCCATATTTAATCTCCTTGCAGCACTTCCTTTTTTAAACCATGGAATATAGCTGTTATGAAATGCTGAATAAAATATTTACGTATCCCAATCGCAGGTCTATTGGTAGAAATTTCGTAAGAAATAAGCAGTGATTTGTATTCATTTTCTTATTAATTTTTGTATTCATTTTCTTATTAATAAGTAAGTAAGGTACGAAATTCAAATGTAAGTCATCCGATTAGGGGTTGTTGTAAACTAGCCTTGTAGAAGTTTAAATTAATGAATAACCCATTTTGGGTAGTTGTGTCAACCCTATCAGAAACCACATCAATTTTACTCATATCAATGTGACTACGAGTTTAGCGTTTATGAAAACTATAAAAAGTGTTCTCGTAGTTTCCCACTTTTCTTATTCGTTTCAGTTTTTGCCTTCACTTCTCTGCGAAACAAATATTCTGGCACAGTTGTGATCTGGTTATTGAAAAAGTTTTTACTGTATCTATTTTCATATTTCTGTTCAATTTTTGATAAAGTTGCAATATGCTACGATTTGTCTCCAAGATTAAAAACTAATCAAGTTTCGCGCTGCTAATAAAACACATCTGTAAAGCAATGAAATATTCAGCTTAGCAGATCACGCCTACGCCACATTATGGGCGCGTTGACTAGTCATAGCAATTTTAACAGACACCTCTCTAACTTAGGTATCACAGACAGTCATCTATGCAGATCATGCATGGAGACAGAAGAAACAGCCGTTCATATATATATATATATATATCCTTTATTGCACACTTAAAACACATAAAATTAAACATAATGAAAACACATGTACAAGGGTGAACTTATCTCTAAAAGAGATCTCTTCCAGCCAACCCTAGCCTTAGTAAAACATTACATACAAGCGGGGATAATGTGTACGAGAGAAAAAAAAAACTAAATATCACACCTAACAAATGATACCTGATAAATACTAATATCATTAAATAACAATATACATATAATACATACTACCTTAATAATACAATACACAATATGTACATAAAATAATACACAGATACATAATACTGACACACAATCAATTCGAAAGGTAGTGCTCTTTTAATTTCTGTTTGAAACTTGTTACTGATGAACTCTCACGAATCTCTCTCGGTAATCCATTCCAAAGACGAGTAGCACGCACAGTGAAAGAACTATTAAAAAATTTGGAATTGGAGGGAGGATGGACAAGGGTATTTGTGACACAAGAACGCTTAGGACGGGAACTGGGAGGTAGATACTGGAAACGGACACGGAGATAATTAGGAGGCTGAGGAATGTTAAGGATTTTATACAACAAGCAGAGGATGTGCACATTGCGACGCTGCCGAATAGGGAGCCACCTCAACTCCGAGCGGTATTCAGAAACATGATCAAACTTTTTCAAGCCGAAGATGAACCGAATAGCCAGATTCTGAAGACGCTCCAGCTTATTGAGCAGCGCCTCTGTTGCATCCAAATAACACACATCGGCGTAGTCCAGAATTGGGAGTAGCAGTGACTGAGCAAGCATAACTTTAGTTTTAAAAGGTAACAAATACTGAAGACGCCTGAGAGACTGGTAAGAATAATGCATACGTCGACTGACTTCATTAATATGTGCAGACCATGACAATGTGCAGTCGACGGTTAGACCCAAATCCTTGGTTTTATCCGTAAAAGGTAAAACAGCACCGTCATATAAAACTTTCGGGATGTTGTTAATGTCGAGGCTACTGTACATTCTATTGCTACCAATAATGATAGCCTGCGACTTGCTAGGGTTCATGTTCATGGGTTCATGTGCTGTTGGAATGCAGAGGTGTGGCTAACTACCGGGCAGACTAACTGGGCAACCCGGGTAGCCTTCGGGAGGTGCTCGGCAACGTTAGCCTTAACGTTGTCGAGCACCTGGGTGACTTCCTGGAGGAGCTGGGATGGCTCGAGTAACTCAGCTCACCATCCTCCGACGCAAATCAGGCGCAATTGACGTCGATTTATGGAAACCGCTCGAACGACGAAGAAGAAACAAATTACTTCAAAAAGAACTTCCTAAATTACTCACAGTATATTGATGCCCCGTAAAGACCACAGAATACCGAAGTATAGCATTAAAATTTCGGGGGTAATTACATACTATAAATTTTTGTTTTTTTTTTCAATTAAATTTAAACGCATGCTAACCGACAATTTAAACTTTGCTCTAATAATACTAGGTACATCAAATTCATTTGAGAAATTACACAAAAGGTAAGTAGAGGTAATAATTTCCTGTCACAATTTGAACAAAATTTGCGGCTCCGAAGATCAATTCCAACCAGTAACAATAATTTATTCCCATTGACGGAAACGGTCCATCTTTGTCAATTATGTTTCGACAGTATTAGATTGTAGTGAAAATCTTGGGGGATATGAAATTAATAATAATATTCCTACTTCGGGGGTTTCCCTGTACCGTCATTCTATTTATATATTGTGGGCTACTAGGTTATTCTCATGTGTATTGTCAGCTGTATTTTAGCGGTTGTTTTTCCTCAGCGTAATGATTTAGTTAAACTAATGAAATCTATATGTTTTTTACTAAAGTAAAAAATGCTAAACTATTGTGATTGTGTATTGTCAGATAGCTTGAAAATAACGATAATACTTTTGACATTGGGTACCTACCTACTTTGTTGGTACGTTGATATAGATTCTCTTCTAATTTTAATTATTTTTTTCGCTGGGCGGCACTGCACTGCTAAAAGTTATATTTTTTTTAACTACAAACATTGTAATTTAATATTAAGAAATTAAAATATAATAAAACTAGAAAAATTTCACGTCCTGAGGCAGGAATCGAACCCGCGAACTTTCGCAATCCGGGCGACTGCTCTGACCACTGAGCCATCCAGGACTTGGGATATCCCTGTGAAATTCTTCTAGTCTATCTGTATTTGCGTTTATGAGCTAACGTCCACCCTACAATGTCGAAATATTCTATTTCAACATCCGAAACGAGTATTTTTCCAAATACCGACGATTCGGTTAAGTTGGGGCAGTGCTTTCAAATATTCTTAATTTTTGATTTTAACATTATTATAAATGTTTGAAAAATTACTTAGTAATTAAAATATAATAAAACTAGAAAAATTTCACGTCCTGAGGCAGGAATCGAACCCGCGACCTTTCGCAATCCGGGCGACTGCTCTGACCACTAAGCCACCCGAGACTTGGGATATCCCTGTGAAATTCACAACACAAACAAACATTCAAACATTTAAACATTTAAGCATTCATTCATTTTGAACATTTATAATTTTTCATTTTGTGCATTTTGTCTGCCCTCAAATTCTCCATAATCATACTATATCTCAACGTTTGCTTCTGTTCACACAGCTGATATCATTATTCCTTCTCGTATATTTTTTAGAACTAACTGCGGGAATCACGGCCGAATCAAAAGCACCTCAAGCATCACATAGATTTGGAATGCTTAAATTAACGTTTATAAATTTTTTACTGTCAATGCTTAAAATATTCAAGGGGATTCCAAATTTTAGAAACGTTTGAGTATTTAGGCGTCAGGTGTACCAGAAGAGATTGTTTTATTAATTGGAGTGACGCGGAGGGTAAGATTAGACGAATGTAAATCACGCTGCGCAAAATCAGTCGACTGATTTACGTTCAACTGTTTTGCATATCATTCGACACAGAACGTCTAGCTCAAACGGTATCTATTTATGAATTAAACGCAAAATATAGATATTTTAATTTTAATACCTGAATTTACAAACAGTTTTTATTAGAGTTAAGATATAGGTACCTAACTAAAGTTAAAATTGCGTTCACTTTCCAGAACTTTTTAAAATGTATGCTAATGCCAAAAGACTGACAGTTGAACGTAAACGCGATCGAGACATTTCGATTTGATTGAAATTGACACTTGTTTAAATGGACATGATCTCACACTCGAGGCAAAGACCACAAGCTGCTTTTGATTTTATGTTAATTTTCTTAATATCCTGGAGGATATTGGTTTCAAATACGCTTTGATTTCTAAATGTTCAGAATTACTTTTGAAAATCTCATTTCCTTTAGTCTGTATTTGATTTGAACTATGATAAATTTTAATTTCAATCGTTAAAGGACTTAAACCTAGTGTCACTTACAAACTAAAATATAACAGGAACGGTTTTTACACGTCATAAAAACTTTGGTGATTTCATTTTTAACGATTTAATATTTATTTGACACATACACAGAAATACATTACAATTTATTAAAATATTGGCGAGATAAGATGAATACTAAATACAGCATTATTTGCAGCTGGTTTAGGAAAAGGTTTTAATTCGAACATTCAATACTTTTACACTCGATTTTCGCTTTGACGCACTGCTGTTTTTAAAACTGGCTTTTTTAGTCTTTTCTAGAGCTAAATGCTCACTGCCGTAATATTTTTTATACAGAGCAAATAAAGGTATAGAGTTTCCCGTTACTCACATGTATCCGACAGTTTAGGCAATTTTATTTTATTTAACTTTTTGATAACACATCAATAATTTTCTTCCAAACTGCCAACAGTTTGCTCAATGTTGTTTAGTTATTATTTGTGTGCCAAGTCGATATCAAGCTTTTGGTATTACCTGTGGCAATTTATGTAGGTATGTAGGTAATCTTTGTAATGTCGAGTCGAGTGCGTTTCTTATTTACTTTACAAATTCGCAGAGTCCTCTTCACTGAAAGCAAAGATGTTTTAAATGGAGATTTCATCCAGAACCGGCATCTATAAACGGTTTTCTTCATTACTTTTCACTCTCTGTTTACACTCAAATGTTGCGGTGTTTGCGTTCCTTTATTTTTGTTTGTTCTTCCCACAAATAGAATATTAATTTGTGGACCTGGGATGGAATTTAAAATACGAGAGAGATTTTTATTACGAATTTATATCATTGTTTTGTTTTGGTGAAACAGAAAAAATTAATGATTGTCTTTTTTTATTTTACCTACTCTATTACATAAGTTTTATTGCATTGTTACTAGCAAGTTACCGTCGGTAGCTTCGTAGCACGATACTCGTTTTCATCCCAGTCACTAAGAATTGCGACCCCTATGCACCATTGCAGCTGTATGCTGCATGTTGTCTAATGTGTAATTAGACAACATGTGTTATTAGACAACAATGTAGTCAACATTGGTAAATATAACATTGTCGTCTGTGATAAAGAAATAAAAATGAGTCTGTACTTAACGTATCTATCTATCTCTATTACATAGTGGCTTTGACCACGTGGTCTACTTACTCTTCGAAATCTTTTGTAATCTTCCTGTGTCTCGCAAAATCTTTGGATCGACAGAGCCTATAGTCTACTGGCTTAGGATTAGTGTTGCCCAAATGCAAGAACAAGACGAGACTTGTCCAGTCTTGGTCTTGGTCTTGCGCCAATACACCTGGTCTTGGTCTTGGTCTTGGTCTTGCGCTCCCAGTCTTGGTCTTGGTCTTGGTCTTGCAGCAAGAGTCTTGCAAGTCTTGCAATTACCTATTAGACTATTGCTATTTATTAAAGTTTACTTTAGATCTTAGGAATTAACATAGCCATAGTAAAGACCAATCAGATTAATAAATGTCTGAAGATTTGATAAGAAATTCGATAACTGCCACATGGTTATCAACTGAGCTATATGCCGTTTTCCATGGGAGTAACTGTTTCTTAATAAACATTTACGCTTTATAAGCTTACATGTGCTAAAGAAAGAAAGAAAGAAAGAAAAAATATTTTATTTAAATAGGCCACAAAGAAGCACTTTTAAATCGTCAAAAAACACATTCTTATAACTATTACAAAAAATATATTAACTAACAACGTCAAGTCTCTCCGTCTGTCATGTCTGAATTTACACCGGTTCCAAAAGTTGAACTACCGAGAAGATTCCGGCAACAAACTCGTGTAGTCACTCTTTTCAAATATTAAATTACAATGTTTGTAGTTACAAAAATTTAACCTTTAGCAGTGCAATGCCGCCCAGCGAAAAAAAATGAAAATTAGAAGAGAAGGTACGTACCAAGAAAGGTACCCAATGTCAAAAATAATATCGTTATTTTCAGGCTATCTGACAGTGCACAATCACAGTATAGGTTACAGAGGTTAATAGTCACAATACTCGTAAATAGACATATAATACATTTGAAATTTTAATGTGCTAAAACATGTAAAACACAAATTAATTACAATAAATTGACTGTATTTTAAAGAACAATATCTCTCTAGAAAGAGATTGAACCCTCAACTTATATGAAATTTAATAAAAGAGTTTTACGATTTATCATTTATTTCAATAAAAAATAAAATACAACACAAATCAAATAACATAACAGTACACAACAGCTTTGTTATTAGGTTCTGTTACTTTATATCAATTCTTTTGACCAAGAATTAATACAAAGTAACCATCTGGCTGACTCATCACTTAACCTATTTCTATGTTTTCTAATTACTAATGATGCTTTAGAAAATAATCTCTCAGCAGGTACTGAAGTACTCAGCAGTATTGAGAGAAAATCACGGGCTATCTTCGATAAAGTCGGATACTCTGTCTCATGCGTCCTCCACCAATCTAAAATGTCTTCCGAGCTGGCAGCTCTTGGTTTTCTCAGGTACTCCTCCAACTCGCCTATCACTAAGCCTTGAAGACAAGATCCAAATGACGTCGACGGACATTCATACAGTTTATCAAAGTCTATTACGTCTTCATCTTCATCACATACTTTATTTTCTTTTCTTGATAATTCCAGAGATTTGTTCAGTGAGTGTAGACTTATATATTCTTCATAAAGTTCATTGAACTTGCGCAGGCTTTCTGTTTTAAGTTGCTTCCTTCATATTGTCAGGTCAAAAGTCTGAGCCTTATGCCTTGGGTCTAAAATTAAAGAAGTACAATAAATCCAGTTGCTCTTCTTATAATGTTTAAGCATTTTGTCTCGAGCTGCTTGGAAAGCCAGAATGAGCCTTTCATCCACTTCAGATCGATTAGGTTTCTCATCTAACTGTTGTACCATGGATTTAATTTTATCGAGCAAGAGATTGAATGATACGATGACTAGCGGTAATGTAACATATATTTCTCCACCAAGTTTTGTACTTAACAGTTTAAAGTTTATTAGACACTTATGTATTTTTTCGAGTATTTGCCATTCACTAGCTATGATTTGAAAATCATTCAATTCGGTGACAGAACTGCACCATATGTTAATGCCCGCTCTCACTTTTAAACCAAATCCAATCATATCATGGGTGGAATTCCATCTCGTTGGACAATCAAGAATGGGATTCAGATTTGATAGCACGCCAGCTGCTTCACAAGCAGACTGAAACTTCTTCACTATTTCACTTCTTTTTATTTTACTGGAAATACTGCGTAACTTTGTTACAGATGTACGCGAGTCAGCAATATTTGGTGCATATTCTTCATCTTCTTCATCTTCCTCAGTTTTGTCTGCACAGTCTTCATACTGCTGATCTTGCGCGTTAGTGTCAGTCTCACAGTGTAATGCTAAGGTCTTTAATAAATCTTGTACACCAAGGTTTAAAATGTGAGCAAAGCACCGGAAATGTTGATTGTCTGAATTAAAGTGTGGCGGCAGCTGTTTGCCCAGTTCATACATAAATTTGGTATTTGCAGTTGTGTTGTCGACCGTGATACCTTGTATTTTATCAATTATGTCATATTCCAATAAACATTCGTGGAAAATCGTTGCAATATCTTCCCCAGTATGTCGACCGCGTGATGGTATAAAATCAAGAACTACAGATCGATACTTCCATTCGTTGTCTTTATAATGCATAGTAACCCCGTAGTAACTCCTACCAGCAATTGACGTCCACCCATCAATGGTAAACGACATTTTAGATGATAATTGTTGAAGTCGTTCCTTGAGATTCAATTGGACCTCTTCAAATCGCTCTTTGACTTTCCTTCTAAGTGTGGACCTTTTAGGAAACACCATATTCGGGCAAATACGTCGAAAATATACTTGTGTAGCTTCGTCATCGAAAAATGAGAAGGGAAGATATTTTTTCACCACCCAATCAACTGTAGCTATCGTGATGTTGTCACTGCTGTTTTCCGACTGAAATAAAACAATAAATCTTGTTTTATTATTTAAAACATACTAGGTTTGAGCGTCTAGGAGGAGGAGGTTTGTTGTTGTTAAATCGAGAAAATCGTTAAATTGAGGTTTGTTATATTAAGGTTGCACTGTACTGTAATTTACCAAAATAAAGTACTTAGTTGTTACTGGCCGATTATGAAAACAAATGAAAATATGGGTGTTTTATAAAAAATATTTAACACGATAATTACATACTTAATATGTGTTATGTAATTGTGAGATAAGTAAATTTATTCTTACCTGTCCACTTCTTCCAGCAGTTACGAAAAAGCTTGCGATATCTCCACTTAATTTTGGTTTAACAGGAAGAAATATTTGTGATTCCTTTTTGTGGAAAGATATTAGATGTTTCCTTAAGCCTGAAGTGTTTCTGTTTTTCATTTTTATTTCAACCTTTTTGTGTTGGCACAATTTACACAAGGCAGTTTGGGATGCATGAATTATTTCGAAAAACTCCTCAAATTTGCTTTTGAGTCTTTTAGATCTGTAACTCAAACTCTCATTACTCGGACTACAACAATTTGAATCTTCGTCACTCATATTAAATTGTAGACGTGATGCGCATAGGTCCAGTTTTTCATATTCTTTGATACAGTTTTTTTGCGTCTCATAGAATTCCTAAGCGTACCTATACACCGAACTGTTATACCTAACTACTCCGTGAAATAGCGCTAAGTCCTAGCTGCAAGACGTAAGAGTCTTGCGGGATTAGTCTTGTTCTTGCTCAAGTCTTGCACGGTCACTTCTTGCAAAAATGCAAGACCAAGACCAAGACTGCAAGACCAAGACTGAATTTGGGCAACACTACTTAGGATATGCCACTTACAGCTGGCTCATTCTAATTCTAGGCAGTATATCGCATGACATGAAAGAGGTTCTCTTGTTTTCGGACTGTTTATTTTATGCGACATGGACAGGCCCGAGAAGCTCGTTGGCACAGTTGTTTGGGGGCTTTGGGTTCGATTACGTAAACCATATCGCCTTCAAGTCCTGTGTCCAGCAGTGGGACGTGATATAGGCTATGGAAGACGTTGATGATGATGCGACAAGATGGGACACCGTTAACGCCAAATCATCGTTTATTAGCTTATGATCTCCGCTGCTGAAGAAAAATACCTTTCCAGATCTTTACCATCGTTATGGTACGGTTCTGTGCAGTTTTCTTTTCATCAGTAACTCCAATGCACTACTTTGACATCATCGTGGCGTCTTGCCTTGTAACGCAGCAGTGATGGGCATTACACCTCAGATGGAAGTCTTCATCTTTATTATTAGAGTTGTGAAATTAAGGGACTGCATTTGTGTCAGATGTTTCTTTCATATGGCAAACAAGCGTACTCGCCATAGGCGGTTACCACAGCCTATAGACGCTTGTACCCACTTGAGCACTACTCAAATGTCACCTCTCGCTGTCTCTTGAGTTTTACAGAGTGTAAAAATCAAGAGTCAGCGTTATGTTGACGGTATAGAAAACGAGTCCATCTGCTCCCGACGTAAGGCTTCCTTAAAGACCGCAGTAACATAAAACCTCAAAGTCTTATATCTGCGGTTTAGGTATCAACAGAAGACCAGCGTAGTAGTGTCCAATGACCTTTTCAGTGACATTATAATATTGTTTTTTTTTTGTTTAAATGCTTTGTGTTGTTTGGATTCTGTGGTCATAATTATGGTGTTACTGAATATCTTATTTCATTTCATCTTCCGTAAGGGGGAGGTGCTTCCCCGGTCCGGCGCCCAAATTTGGAAAATACCCTAATCTTCCCTTGAGTGGACGATATGGAAGAAGTGCGTTAGGCCAGTTTGGTGGTGCTATGGCCCAAACTTCCTTTTATGTCATTGATGATGAATGCATATCACACATTGTAAGCTGATTTAATATTCGTGTGAATTTTGCGTCTAATCAAAATGGAAGTACGGTATAAAGTAAATCGAATAGCTGTTTCTGGTTATTCCTAATTTGGAACTTCGCCATTTGTTTCTTGGCAGATTGACCTAATAGCCACATGTTGGCCATTATAATAGGGCTCGTTCAGCTGGTTGGCTGAGTGAACTTGGCAGCGAGGTCTACACTTAATTAAGAAATACTGAATAAATCAACCTGAAAATTTATCTGGGTGATAATGTAGCATCAAAGTTAGGAGCCTGCAATTAATTCAATGCAACTATGCATCGATGAATTGGACGAAATTGGCGCTAATCTAAGAAAAAATCGGCAAACTGCGTCGAGTTTTTTCATCGCATATTCCACAAAGCCAAAAGACAAAAGTTTTCAACCAGGACTTCGTTCCTGTCATGACGCTAAAATATGGTCACTCATAGTGCAGCTTATATACGGACATAAGCTTCAATCCAACGATAGAACTTTCCATAGATCACTCTGCCATCTATGGCGAGGTTTCGGAGTTTCTATGCAAGATCAAATTCGGAATGAAGTGATATGACATAGAAATAAAGCCATCGACATAGCCCACCGAATTTGTAAGTGGCAGTGGGCCGGCCATGTTATCTGCAGAACTGATGACTGCTGGAGTAGACAATTCTAATCCTGGCATTATGCTGCCAGGTTAAAGTATAAAGTGCCGATTTGTACTGAAAAATTGAAATTCGTTTTTTTTAATTTAACATATTAATTTAATCAAAATATCTACCATTATTATCTATACATTGCTGCCATCTAATAGAAAGGTCATTTATGCCTTTGTGGCAGAACTCTGGTGATCAAGATTCTACAAACTCGGTAAAAGCATTTTGTACTGCCTCCTGGGAAGAAAACTTTTTATCACGTAGAAAATTGTCCAAATCACGAAAAAAATGGTGGTCCGCTGGAGCAAGGTCTGGCGAATACGGAGAGTGACGAATGGTTTCTAATTGCAGTTCCTGTAGTTAAAACGGTTTCTCGTGCTGTATGAGGTCTCGCGTTATCATGGAGCAATAACGATGAAGATTGATTCATGAGTCGGGGCTGTTTAACTGCTAGTTTTGCTATTATTGTTCGGAGTTCAGCACAGTAGACATCTGCCGCTATTGCTTGACCAGATCTGAGAAAGCTAGCTTGAAGTCGGTTAAAAACACCAATGGAACAAAACTCCAGTGCTTATTTCATAGCTGTACCAACTTAATATAAAAGAATTTGCATATCGCTTAGTGACATCTTAAGCATCAGTTTTTTTGAATAAGTAAGTTGTATCTAGTAAGGTCTACCGATTAAATTAATTTTTGCTACCCATGAACTTTTGTAAAGTAATTTGAAACAAGTTTGCCATGCGTAGCAAGTAAGCAATTCAAATTGGCGGTATTCGTAAGTTCATTAGAAACAAGAAGGGAATTTTGGTAAACCTGACATAAAGTGTGACTTTATAGCAACACTTTGGAAACATCGCAAGGAGGAAAAGTATATATATGTAGATACTTTTTCTCACGTAGGTATACTTATAAATTCATTCATTGTTTTGCCATTAGCCGAGACCTCTACTTTAGTAGGCAGAGGCACAGACCTACAGACCACGCGACCAGACGGCCATCAAAGTTGTATATTTGCTTATCTTATATTATTAAACTCTCTTGGTGTGGTACCTAATGAGTTTATCACTGAGTAAGCATTATGTTAGGGGCAGGCGGACTACTCTCCTATGCTGCCAACGTAACTGTGACGTAACGCTTTCTCTTGATGATTACAGGGTAGACCCCATGAGGGGTACACATAGAGAATCGTGTTATAAGCGTCGAATTATTCCCACTGCGTCGACTCTCTTTACGTCGAGTCGCGCTACGGTGATTCTCGATACGTCGCATTCTAGTTACGTCAAATCTCGCGACGTCGAGTACAGCTTGCAAGGCGAGACGCAGTTGAAAATAAAACTAGTTTATGTATGTAAGAATTTTATTAATAATTGCTAATTGTGACCCTTTTAGTATAAGAGAAGAATAAATATAACAATTAAAGGGTATCTAAACACCTATAATAATCAATTAATTATATTTAATTTAATTAATTATAAATATAAGAATCAATTCTCATACGTAGTAATTAATTTTATCTACACCTATGTTTAATTATGAGGGTTCTAACATCACCAGGCTATACAGGGTGATGCCGTCAATACGACAATAAATTAAAACATGGGCTGTATTAGTTCACAGAGAGGATTTCCCCACTTTTAAAAATATCTTATTCATTAATAATTTTACGACAGTTTTATGAAATAATGTAGCCAATGTTAGATATATTATTTCATACATATGTCATGAAATTATCAAATGAATAAGATGTTTTAGAAAGTGGCAAACCATTTCTATAACCTAATATAGCCCATGTTTTAATTTATTGTCGTATTGACAGCACCACTCTGTATACGCCCCACAGCTGGGCAGTGGGCACAGGCCTTCCTATATGGGAGAAACACATGAGGAGTTTTTAGGCTATTAAACCACCACGCTGGCCCAATGCGGATAGCCCCGTATCAACGGTTGGTACCGATGCACGGAGGAGCTCGAGATTAAAAATGTTTTCTAAATCGAAACCAGAACTTTCAAGCCACTTCGCCACCGACCTCCTTTCACTGGGATCGAACCGGCTTAAAGGGTGTGAAAATAACCAATTTGGGTATAATTTATTTGAAATACAAAGCGTTAATCATGCATGAGGAATATTTGCTTTAAAATTTAAACACTCTCATGACAATTGACACATACATATAATGTCTTGAGAAGGCACGTTCAAATCGTCAGTCGTCGTCACACAATTTGAAGGTATTTTCATTCAATGTACAACAAAGGGATTCCTTTTCTTCGGGAACCCAATAAATAATATTATGTAAATTTCAATAAATTCACAAAGTGGCTTTTCTATTCGCCTGTCAGTAGCTTTCATTAAAGACAGCATCAAATATATCATACTAAATGACTTTTCAAACCGAATTTGTATTGTACGCTGCAAGGCAATGGTGTTTCAGAACAGTATATTCAAAATTTTGTATTTCTATCTCTTTTAAACCGAACTGAAAAAAGGAGGTTTTTAATTAGACAAGTGTTTTTTTCTATACTCTTCATTGCAAAACCCGTCAAGCATGAGATTCCAGACACAATTGATTTTTCCATTGTCATCGCCCCCCGGTGGTATATCGCCGCTTGACAGATTTAACACCACCATTAACATTTTACGTATTTGTTTTTATGATCTGAGTGTAGCTCATATCTCCATCAAATGTAAGTAGATCATTTTTGAAAATACTTTTTGTTACCAGGTTGGTCCCATACATGGCCAGTTTTTAGACTACGTTTTATTGACGTATGAAAATAAGTAATTTAAAAATTTTAACAATACCCTAAGTCATTATCATCATACCAGCCTATGATGCCCACTGCTGAACAAAGGCCTCCCCCATCGATCTCTAAATAAAACGGTTTTGCGCAGCCTGCATCCAACGGTTCTCCTATCCTTCGATGTCCTAGCTCGTTCCATAGCTCATTGTGCGACTGCGAATTTGCACAGAAGGCCCTTAGTGAGCGACTACGTTTCACAGCTGTAGTACCGACATACTATAGTATCTGGGTGCTCCCTCCCATAAATGGCAGTAGTACTCCATATGGGGCCTGACTTGAGACTTATACAGTAACGGTCTTTGCCCCGAAGACCACCGCGCTCTATTGAGCACACCAAGCTTCTTGGATGCCAGCTTGACTTTATCCTCCAAATGACTGCGGAGCTGCACGTCACTAGAGATATCAACACCAAAGATCCCGATACTCGTAGAGATGGAAAGCGGTGTATCAAGGAATTGTGGAGCCACAGTGAATGGGGCTTTTTTGTGTCTTAGTGGGGTTGAATTGGACTAAGTTTAGTCGTCCCCAATCGGATACTCTGATTAGAGACCTCTCGATTTCAGACAGAAGTCGCTACATACAGTCTAACAGCATTCTGTTCCCTAATTAATAATTACCTGCGACTACAATAGGCTAATGAAAGGTAAGTCTTCAAACTATCCGCAAAAGTTAGTCCAATTGGCACTGTCAACTGAGTTAGCCCTGTAGTTGGGCTACCAGTGCGACCGACTATGCAAATGTAAAGAGTTAGATGTTAATTAAATTAGTTTGATGTTGCTTCGAGTTGCATTTAGTATTAGTGAAGTGTCGAAATGATTATTGGGAGATGCAGCTTAAGTAATAGGTCGGAGACAGTGTATTTTCGTATGGTACGAAATGAAGTTGTAATTAAATCTTCTTTCTTAAAGGATATTTTGTCTTACTTCAATCACCTTTTCAATGTTATCGTACCAGCCAGGTATAAGGTACATGCAATACAAAACAATACAAATTTTGTACTCGGTATAAGCAATACAAAATTTGTATTGCTTAGACCTGGCTGGTAGTACGATATCACTGAATAAGTAATTTTTACTGCTAATTTTTATTCCTTTTCTCTTTACGGAAATGAGTAAAAACTAACAAAGAAATGCAGTAGGTACCTATATTATGAAATTTTATTTCAAGTGAAATAGAACACAAGCCGCGATAAAAATTATGGCGTATATGGACTTAATCTTTATCATCATCAGTCCACAACGTTTACTGTTGACCATAGGATTTTGTACGCCACTTGGCTCATCCGCTCTTTAAAGATCGTAGCCCCACCGAGCCTGCAGACTTCCCACACTGCGTTTGCAGTCGGTCTGAAGCACTGAAGTATCCACTTACTCCAGCAATTAGTTCTGTAGATAGCATGGCCAACCCACTACTCGATCAGCTTACAAAATAATTTGTAAGGAGTGTTATAGACATTTGGATCACTTTGTTTCAAATTCAAATATTACAAAAAAAGAAATATGAGCATACTTAGTCCTTTCTTTTACTAAAGAGGACTTTTTTCACTAAAGAGTAGCACAAAGTTGGTTAAAGTGTTCTTAGTCTAGAAATTTTAATTTTTATCACTTAATCTGCCGAAAGAAGAGTCCCGGAAATCTATGATGTCGTAGATCATATACCGCCAATCTGTGATCTATGACAATTAAAAAATCTACTGCGTCTGGAAACCATACGGTTGGAAAGGCTAAAGGTGCAGTTCTTCTTGTCGCTTCTCGCCGCTGTTACAGAAAAAGTAGATGCCATTTGTGAAGAAGTATGGCACAACCCGGCTAAAAGCGCAATAATGTAATTTATGGGATTGGAAAAGCATCGTGAAATAAGACTTTTTACCGCCGGACAAAACCATCGATTCTGATGTCTACTGCCAACAGCTGGTGAGCCATAAATAAGAAATTAGTACTAAACGGAAGCCGTTTGAAGGCTATTTCTAAAAGTGATTGCTGACAAAGTGGATTGCTCCATCTTTAAAATGTATATCCAATACATGAGTGCCGCATATTATATCTTACAACTAACCTAAATAGGAACCTTTATTACTAACTTGTGGGCCATTGCCATAAAACTATGTCCAAAGTTTCTGACCAAAATTAAGCGTGTTTTGTGACATTATAGATGTTTATTAGGAAACCCTTTTGTTTTGTTTACCTCATGAATGTTGTCTATTAGTCCTATCCTAATCCCAATGTAAGGTTCTTTATAGAAAGGACATGGACAATTTCTGCCTAGGTAACTTTCCAGCATTTACAAGAACACCACTAAGGTAGGTAGTAGGTATTAAATTATTAAAATAAAATAATAAATTATCGTACTTATATTTGTTAATTCTGTAAAACTTTACAGTTTTTTTAACATAAATTAATAGTCCTTAGTGCAAACTTCCGGCTATACTTCTACATTTCACGTTCCTTACTCCACAGACGACTTAAACCTACAATAACTTTAGCAAAACACTAAATACGTAGATAATAATATAACAAAATAAGTGTGTTGTTTTAGAAACTCCAAATGTTTAACTATTCAATTATTGATAAATATAATTTTACAAACATCATTTTATTATATTATGTTATCACAAAAAATACCTGAAATGGAACGGAACTTAATTGACTGTTAAGTGACATTAGCTGTTAGCTGTCATCATTGCAGTCTCTCATAACTGTGTTTCATAATACACCGGCCCTCTTATTCTCAACTGTCGGAAAAAAATCGAATTTCGGAAACTCTATACCTGTCACTTTTTATCGCGCTGCGTCAAAGCGAGACGGCATGTGACTTTTCGAATCGAATCCGTGATCCGACAGTTGAGAATAAGGGGGCGGGAGGGCAATCTCAATCGATTTCTCAGTTTTTACTTCAGGATGATAAAATATCATTTTGTTTTAGGATTATATCAATTGAAACAGGCGCATTCATATTTTGGTGAACGTGTTACGAAAAATGGCATGTACAATAATCGAAGTGTCGAAAATTCATTTTAATAGCAAAATATAATATCGTACACTTTGCATGGTTTTGATCATCATGCGTTATAATAACACTGTTTTCGGTTGCTATGCCTGTCTGTAAAGTTCTTTGGGAATTATTTTTATTTTATTTTAGTCTGTAGGCATTCAGAAATATCAAGTGCTTTTCTTTGTTATTGCAGGTGTCTATAGGCGGCGGTAGCCGCTTACCACCAGGTGGGCCGTCAGCTTGTTTGTCATCTAGTTGTATAAAAAAAAAATCATAGAAATGTGATGAAATTATCTACCTAATGACTACGATATTTTTGAAAGTGGCAAACCATTTCTATGAACTAATATACCCCATGTTTTAATTTATTGTCGTATTGACAGCACCATCCTGTAATCCTGTATATGGACATACTTATTAAAAACTTATTTTATGTACCTACCTATATAATTGTATTTTGATTTCTCAGCAATAAGTAAGCAGAACTATAATTTCCATTTTAGCTTTAAATTATATTTGCAAAATGATTTCAGACGCAACTTCTAGGGGAATTATGCCGGATTCACTCGAGTGCTTAATGGAAAAATTTACGGGAAGCGTAGGTAAGGGTAGAGACGTTTTCTGTGGCTAATGTCGGCTATTTCCGGCCCCATATTTCGTTTCATGATAATATTTATTGCGTCTAACTCATGACGATTAGGTGTGTGGCGTGTCATGAAAAAACAGTAGGCGAATAAAAAATGACTGTTGCGCACCATTTTGCTGCATTAATTTCATAAGAGATTTAACTCTTCTGTACAAAATCATAAATGGTTTAATTGAGTCCCCTTACCTAATAAGTCATATTTTTCTAAAATGCTCTAACACTAAAACCCGTTCTAAGGATACTTTTTCAGTTCCTTTTTGTAAAACTAAGTACTCTCAGAACCGTTTTATAGTGCGTGCTTGTTCTACCTATAACAATAGTTATTTATACATTGATATTTTCCACACCACTTTTAATAGTTTTGTCTCGGCAGTCAAACAAAAACATATTACTTAGGTTTTTAATTGTTAAATATTGTACTTTTATACATTTGTATAATATTATTTGTATGTATTTAGGTATTAATTCTATTGAACGATAAATTATGTGTTCGTTTGATATATTTCAACGAAATGCAATAGCTATAAGTGGAAACTTTGTTGGCATTTTGTTTAGTTTAAATGCGGAATTCTTTGTGTGCTATTGTATTGCTGTATGTTTCCCTTAAATAAATAAATTAAATAAATAAATAAAAAATACTAATATTTTTTTATTTCTTTACGGATTCAAATTGACTTCAAAACTTTAGTTACCGCCAGTTTGTAATGCTGATTTTTGACATTTCGTGGTTGTGTGCGTTGATCATATGAATTGTGTTTTGCATAATCATAATCATCAACAGCCTATGTACGTCTCACTCCAAGTTTTTTTTTGTGAACCCATCTGAAATCAACCATGTCAAAAGTTGCTTTGTTTTCGCTTATCACATTAACTGCCAGAGTAACAATGACGAAAATCACAAAAAAAAACAGTGCCAATTGGTGTTATGGGTCTAAATATAAATGCTGTTAAATTTTGGGGTCAATCGGAGGCATGGTTACGTAGAAAATTTAAAAAAACTTCATGAGGTCACCGGTGCCCTACGTGGCGCACTGAAGTGAATATGTCGATTTTCGTTATTAATTTGTGCTAAGGCGCCGGTGAGATCACCTCTCCGGGCACCCGCGCACCTCAGTTGCTTTTTTTTTTTATACAACTAGATGACACACAAGCTGGCGGCCCACCTGATGGTAAGCGGTTACCGCCGCCTATAGACTCCTGCAATAACAAGGGAAAATCACTTGATATTGCAGGTGCGTTGTCATCCTGGGGCCTAAGATGAAATGCCGTCCATGCCCAGTAATTACACTGGCTACCTTTCCCTTCAATCCGAAACACAGCGAACTGATTCACGGCTGAAATAAGAAAGGCGGTGGTACCTACCCAGACGACCCTACATACGGGCCTACCACCTAGTGCCGCGCTTACACGCGTTGATACGGAACGTACTTTTGCCTCATTTTGCGATTACCACGTTCTTGTGTCGTGTCTTGCCTATTAACATTGTCCGAGTTAGATATAAACTTTACTACTTTTGTAATGGTTTTCAAATAAATAGGCAATTTTGTACTAAAAGATAAAGAGTTTAATTAAATTGTAATTTTTTTAATTATTTACTCGTTTTATTAGTCTTCCTATTATAATGCATTTACAATCATTTAGGAATAAATTTGGATTCAAATAAATTGCATGCTCTGGGCTTTTTCACGACATTTAAGGGTTTCAATAATTCAAAATATTCTTACGTTACACAAAAACCATATGAAAGTATTACTCCAGAGCGCTATTCCGGTCACTTATTACTATGAAATCTACAGAAAACGTGTCCTACGGCGCATAAATCAACTCCGAAAACAGGTTTACCGTGAGGTCACTGATGTCCTACGCGGCGCCTTGAACCAAGACCTCCTCCGGTCACCGGTGGCCTACATTGCAGTCAATGTGTTATACCACTACGCCAGCGAGCTCCTCAACTAATTTTAGTTACTATTTTATTAAAGGAGATAGTAAACGTTTCTATGGGACTTGGACCAGCGCCATTTCTTCGTACAGTTATTTTTGTAAAAATCCACCTTACCTTATCATTTCCATAAATGTTGACTGACACAAGCGGCCAAAAAATATTTTAAAGTCAACTTTTTAACAGCGTTATTGAGGCTATGGGCTATGCACTTTTGGGCACGTTGATGACTTCTATGTTGCCAGTTTATAGTTACAATACTAATTTTATTTTATTTTTTTGCAATGAATTGAAAGAGTTTTGTGTTATATATTGGAAACCATGTTGTTAATGAATTCAGTATACTGTTGTCTACAATCTGTGCACCTGATATGGAGCAAAACTTTAACATCTCCTTTATTTATTTCTATATTTTTCCACTCATACGCCCGTAACAATATTAATTCAATTTTTTTTCATCTAAGGTTTAACATTTTAATTTATTGCGAGCTGAAATCCATTTTTAAATTGACCATTCCTTGCCGAAAAAATACCCATTCTAAATTGACAAGATTAATTAACCAAAGTTCAATTCACCGGGAACTTTTTAACAGTATTGAGATGCACTTTTCACTTTTCAAGCCAAAGCTTTAAGCCGAGGAAATCCCACTCGTAATCTGAGACGCTAAATAGGTATATTTTCTAGAAATTCCATGAAGTTCTTTAATATTTTAAGCCTGAGTGGCTGGGCAAATAAATTTATGCCAGCGGTTAGTTTCTGAGCGGTTTTCGTAATTAGTTCGTTCATTAGCGCGCTTATTTAATATGGGGCTATATTAGTTCATAGAAATGGTTTGCCACTTTCAAAAATTCTTATTCCTATTCATTTGATAATTTCATGACATTTCTATGAAGTATAGCAGCCAATGTTATATTATTTCATAGAAATGTTATGAAATTATCAAATAAATAAGATGTTTTTGAAAGTGGCTAATCATTTCTATGAACTAATATAGCCCATGTTTCAATTTCTTGCCGTGTTCACGTCACTACCTGTAGGTATATTATGTGTCCTGTCTACAACCATTTGCGCTGTGCTACGGTTTGTGTTATATCGTTTACCCTGTTTTTTCTGTAATATCTAACATAGCACGCGATGTACAAGTTGAAGATTGTGTGTGTGTGTGACAGATAAGTAAGGTCTGTGAGTAGCAGAGCCATAGGTTTCTTTGCTCATAAATACATCGGTCATAATTTGTGTTGACAGCGGTAAGGTCTGTGTCAGAGATAGACGTTATTGCGTATAAATACAAAGATCTGAAATACGCCTAACTGCTTTACTATAGTAAATATATTATGGCTTTACGGCCGAAACAGGAAAGTCGGTGGTACCTACCCAGACGACTCTTCATCAGGCCTACCATTGAGTAAAACATGATTTAAATACTAAATATACTACTTTTTCAAGAAAGTACCGGGAAAAGATCAATAATACACAAAATGTCATATATTCATCCAAAATTATTTTATCACCTTCAAAGTATGCTCCTTTAAAAACGATACACTTACGTGAACGAATAATCAAATCATCAAAACATTTTTAAACGCTGTTTCCGGAATTGAGTTCAGTTCTCGCCGCGAATTCTCCTTTATGTCTTCTATCGATTGAAAACGAATGCCACGAAGTGGTAACTTGAGTTTAGGAAAACGAAAGAAGTCGGCTGGAGCCATATTTGGTGAATATGGTAGTTGCTCGATGGTATTTGTTAAGTGTTTGGTCAAAAATTCGTTCAAAATGATGGCCTTGTACGAAGGCGCATTATCGTGTTGCAAAATCCAAGAATTTTCTTTCCATAAATCTGGCCTTTTTCGTCGATTTTGCTCTCTCAAACGCCGCATAACGCTCAAATAATATGTTTTTTTGCCGTTTGACCTTCCGGCAAGAAGTCCGAGTGCACAACACCGAGAGAGTCAAAGAAAACAGTCAACATGACTTTGACTTTTGATCGACTTTGGCGTGATTTTTTCGGTTTGAAGGCGCCACCAAAGAGTACATTTTTTATACGGGTAGGCGCCACTCCGAAGCTTGTTGACTAGTTTGCATGTCAAACTCGTAAACCCACGTCTTGTCACCAGTAACAATGCGTTTCATGAATGTTGGATTAGAATTCACTCGTTCTAGCATGTTCTCAGCGACTCACATGCGATTGAGTTTTTGGTGAAAATTCAGGTCTTTTGGGACTAGCCGAGCGGCAACATGTTTCATACCCAAGTGATTATTTAAAATGGTACGGGACGACTCGTAAGATACAGAAAGTTCGTCGGCTATATCTCTCAAAGTTGAATGAGGATTTTCAGTGACTATTTCCCTTACTTTTGCGATGTTAACTTCAGTTGCAGACGTTGATAGCCTACCAGAGCGAGGCAAATCTTCCATCACATCTCGACTGCTTTTGAACGCTTTGTACCACTCATAAGCACGTGTTTTTGATTAAGTCGATTCACCGTAAGCCTTCTGTAACATTTTTAGTGACTGCAAACACGAAATTCCATTGGCGATACAAAATTTAAGAAAATCTCTTTGTTCGATGTTTTTGTTCATTATGAAATTCACAATACATACTAGATATGATATAACTAAAAACAGCACTATATTTAATATAAATAACAGATAAAACTCAAACTCCGCGCCAAAATGTAAAACAGTTGTGCCAATCAATAACAACAACAACAAAAAACAAAAAATAATAATTAGGAACCATAAACAAATCATCCATTCCCGATACTTTTTTGACTGAATATATTTTCATATTAATGGCTATAAAAACGCCCTAGCCAGCATGATGCGGCGTTTTATTTCGATTGCTTGATCTGACTTATCCAGGGATATAGCTCTACAAATGTTTTAAGAAATTAAATGGAATTCACTTATTGTTTGCCTATTCATTCATGCCCATAAATTGGCTCAATTCGTGTAAAATAAGGGTAGAATATTATTACGATTCTCATTATATTCGGATTCCCTGAACTAACAGTAGTTACCTACAGTTAATTAAATTGGCAAACAATAATACGGTTCTGACTTCATTGTTTTATTTCTTTTGAAGGCAGGCATAAAATTAAGTTAAAATTATGAGTTCCGTTCAGATCTAATATCCCAGTTTATTTTGGGGTTCTGTAGCTAAATTAGCAAAACAGAACTGTTTGAATTTCACATCACTGATATAAGTCATCAGCTTTATTTACACCTAATCCAAGATTTTGTACCCACAAAATCTACCTTTCCTATTTCAGTCGTGAATATTTCGCTGTTTCGGTGTGAGGAGTAGGGTATATAGCCAGTGTGATTACAGGCTATGGATAGGGGATATACATCTCTCGTCTCCGGAATGTTTTGTTTTATACCATCACCTTTCCTATTTCGGCCGTGAAGTATTTCGCTGCTTCGGTGTGAAGAGAAGGGTACAGGCCATTGGAGGCAGTAAAATCTCTCATCTCTGGAATGTCATTGTTGCGGCCATATCGAGGAACATGCCGTATTACAAAAATGCGCCCCGGATTGAAAAATATCGTCGCTATAATCATTACCTTTCTGTATGTTTTAGTTTAGTTTGAGATTTTTGTTAAATAATATTGTTTTTTCTTATTTCATATTTTTTGTGTGTTTATCTATCTATCTATCTACCTGCCAACCATCCGCACAAAGCATTTCGACAAGACCTTTCTAATTCGAACTGCCAAGGAGTGGAACTCTCTGCCTGCCAATCTGTTTCTAGAAACCTACAATTTGGACGTCTTTAAGGCTAGAGTGAATAGGCACCTTCTAGGTCAACATGTACCATCGTAGGCATGTTATCATGTCATTACTTAACATCAGGTTTCAAATGTTTGCTTGTTAATCATGGGCCCACTATAATGATAAGACGAGCATCTTGAGCACTACATATCCAACTTCGGAGTGAAGATGGTTCATCATCTGAGATAGAGTTAACATACAGTTTCAGTATCCCGTTAAACTGTAAGATTCTAAGAATTTAATTTTGTTGTTTATTTAGATTGTTAAGTAACAGAATCTGGAGCAATTATTTTAAGAGTCCATTAAGAGCTAATCAAATTTACAAACAAGATTGCTGAAAATGATTTTATAACATTCAGTGAAATGAGTACCTAATGGTTGATAGGTAATGAAAGTTCAGCGGCGGAGGCGTTTGGTACACTGAAACGAATAGTTACTTAAATAAATGTAAAGTTGCGATTTTGTGTAATTTAAAAAAGTAAAAAATAATCATCACACTCACACGTCCTAATATTAAGCCCAATAAGCAGGAATATGTGTTTTTTTTTTATACTAGACGACGGAAAAATATTGATAATAATTTGTATATGAATGTATGTTTGTATTTGTATATATTAGTTTGTATATATTAGTATATAAATAAAATAGAAAGGGGGGTTCGATTCCTGCCTCAGGACGTGAAATTTTTCTAGTTTTATTCTATTTTAATTACTAAGTAATTTTTCAAACATTTATTATAATGTTAAAATCAAAAATTAAGAATATATTAGTATATATTCTTATTTTATTGTATTTTTTTTGGTATCATTATCTGTGTAGGTATTGTTTGAATGTGTTGCATGTCATTTTTTTACTGTTTGAAGATTTTTAGTACAGCAGTTTTTTATTTTTATTTCTTAATCATTATTTATCATTGCAGTGATATTGTAACTCTTCACCCCTTTTGAATGGTTACTGAAGATGACGTTTAGAAGTGTATTCTAGCTATATCATCCCCAGCTGACGTTGATGATGATGTTATTTGAATTGTTACTGAAGATGACGTTAAGAAGTGTATTCTAGCTATATCCTCCCCAGCTGTCGTTGATGATGATGTTATTTGAATTGTTACTGAAGATGACGTTAAGAAGTGTATTCTAGCTTTATCCTCCCCAGCTGTCGTTAATGATGATGTTATTTGAATTGTTACTGAAGATGACGTTAAGAAGTGTATTCTAGCTATATCCTCCCCAGCTGTCGTTGATGATGATGTTATTTGAATTGTTACTGAAGATGACGCTAAGAAGTGTATTCTAGCTATATCCTCTCCAGCTGTCGTTGATGATGATGTTATTTTAAAGATGATTATTAACTATTCTTGATTCCCTACTTCCTGTTTTCACTCACAGCATGAATTTCTGCCTCTCATCTGGCTCCTTTGCTTCAGCCTGGAAGACACTTTCTGATGATTTATAACATTTACCATTATTTTCGATTAAAAGATATTGAAGATACTATTGCTGTAGTTAATCGTGACTTCAAGACCCAGGCATTATTCATCGGCAGCAGACACTTCGGCACGGCCTGGACTTGCTTTCTTTGCTCCACTTGCTATTAGACGGTGCTCCTATCGCTTTCTCGGGAATTTCAAAGGACTTAGGAGTCCTGATCGACTTAAGATATTCTTGGTGGTGAGTAATTTTGATAAAAGTGGACTGTATGGAAAGTACCCTGACCTGCTACTGGTTCCCTGTCTCTTCACTTCAGTCTTCGCGGAGAGTTTCTTCGTTCTCTTGAGCTCTTTAAACACACGCGGGAGAGAATCGACGCGTTTTCCGCGGGCTATATAGCGCTAGACTCGAGAGGCGAACGTCATCGAGGTGAGAGGTTTATGCCAGATAGACAGGCGGGACGGAAAAGGAATTTGTATGATTGTCTGTGGTGTAAATTGTTTGAGGTGCGCTTAGATTCAGCCAAACCATGCTGCCGCCCTTGGACTATTAGTCCAACATAGAAACTAAAAAGTGAGAGGAAGCTTATTGATTGTTATTGAGACTTATTTACAATTTGCTAATATGGATTTTAAGGTCATTAGATAGTGATAAATTGATAGGATTTTTATTGGGTTGGAAGTGGACAAATGCGTACTGCAGGGCGAACATAAGAACCTGTTTTAGTCCTCACCTTCACTACTCTCACTATCCCGTCTTTGCCAGGGAAAGTCTCAACCACCACAGCTAAAGGCCAACATAAAACAGGAAGATTTTCTTCTCTTACGATCACAACTTGCCCTAAACGAATGGGATTAGTTTTAGTATTCCACTTCTCCCGGGTTTGGAGCGCGGAGAGATACTCGACATGCCAACGCCTCCAATAACCTTGGACCAATTTATCAATAAGAGCAAACCGTTGCACACGATTCAGTGGCAAATCTTCAAGGTTAGGAGCGGGAATATGCCGTAATGGCGTTAAAGTTAAAAAATGCGCTGGTGTCAAAGCGGTAGGATCATTAGGATCGTTACTCAGACTGCACAAAGGTCGAGAATTCATTAGAGACTCAATCTGTATGAGTACAGTATTGAACTCCTCATAGGTCAATATTTGCGTGCCAATCACTTCATATAAGTGAGTTTTGACACTTTTCACATTTGCCTCATAAATACCACCCATATGTGAAGCATACGGAGGGTTAATCTTAAATTCAATTTTTTCAGGCGTTAGCTCCTTAACAATAGCTTCATTAAATAAAGTAGAGCAAACGACCGTGTGTAAGTCCTTTAACTCTCTTCGAGCGCCGATGAAGTTTTTACCTCCATCACTCAAAATAAATGATACAGGACCGCGGCGAGAAATGAACCTTTTGAAGGCTGCGAGAAACATATTGGTACTGAGGTCCGATACTAACTCAAGGTGCAAAGCCTTGGTAACTAGACACACAAATAAACAGACATATGCCTTCCGGCTTTTAATGCCTCGACTTTTACCTAACGTTATATAGAAAGGACCCATATAGTCCACGCCAGATTTAGTGAATGCTTTTAACTGAGGAGTGATACGGTAATCAGGAAGTGAACCCATCAAGGGGTAAGTCTCTTTAGGTTTATTTTTAAAACAATGGTTGCACTCATGGACTACCTTGCGAACGAGATTTCTTGCGGATAAAAGCCAATATTTTTGGCGTATCAAGGCAAGTAAAAGTCCTGGACCAGTATGACAGTTTACTTTATGGTTGTATTCAACTAGTAACTTGACTATGCGATCTTTAGAAGGCAACAAGATCGGATGCTGCTGTTCATACGAGATAGGCGCATTCTGTAAGCGGCCTCCTACGCGAATTATACTGTTATCGTCGAAGAAGGGATTGAGCTTGCGGATCACTGGTCGACATAATTTATTAGTTTTAAGTGCAACTATTTCATTAGAAAAATGCATGGTTTGAATGCATTTCATAACAAAAGTTTCAGCGTATTCTAAATCAGAGATGGTTATTAATCCTGTAGAACCTAGCTTTTTAATAAAGCGTAGGAAATAAACAGCGGCGTTAAGAAGTTTAGACCATTTCGAAATTTTCTCAGCCAATTGGTAAATAGGGTGTAGCGTAGGTTCCATCACTTGAACAAGGGATGTAAGCCTTTTCTCTTCGGGAATTGACTCCGTCGAGATTTTTGGGTTGTATATTTTAACTGGCCACTCTTCTTGCGGTAAAGACATCCACGCGTAACCATTAAACCAATCTGTATTGTTTACCAGCTTGACAGGAGTCACCGGTCGAGAAATTAAGTCACTAGGATTATCAGATCCAGACACATGATACCAAGAACTGGGTTGAATGATCTCCTGAATTGCGGCTGTTCTGTTTGCGACAAACGTTTGCCATCGATGGGGCGAAGATAAAATCCAGGATAAAGCTATTGTCGAGTCAGAAAATGCAAAGGTTTTGTTAATATTACATCTGGTCTCAATTACAGCTTTAACAGATTTAATTAATTGTGCAAGGAGATAAGCGGCACACAACTCCAAACGAGCAAGCGTAACCTTTTTAAGAGGCGAGATGCGTGATTTAGCGCACAGCAGTGATATATAAGAAGCGGGAGATGAAAGCGGACCAATGCGAAGGTAAATACAGGCTCCATAACATTTTTCACTCGCGTCAGCGAAGCCTAATAACGAAATATAAGATTTGGTTGTGCAACCTATGTAACGAGGAACCTTTAAGTTAGACAACGCGGGTAATTCCTTTTTAATCTGAGCCCAGTTCACAGAAATATCACCAGGAACTGGCTCATCCCAGGATAAATCGCGTTTCCAACATTCCTGTAGGAGAACCTTCATACCAGCGGTAAGCGGAGCGAGCAACCCAAGCGGGTCGTATAAGGCAGCGGTTTGAGATAAAATAGTTCGTTTTGTATAAGTGTTTTCTTCGAGGCAGGTAACTTTGAACGTAAAATAATCAAACGCGGGGTTCCATCTAAGACCGACTATTTTAGTTTCTGAGTCTGAATCAAAATTTAAAGATTTTCGAGCACATGAGGCTTCAGGTATGCCTTTTAAAAAGGTTGACGAATTCGAAATCCACTTAGTTAGGTTGAACCCACCTTTCGCGAACATACTGACAAGTTCCTGATATAAGTCAAGAGCCTCTTGATCAGATTCTAAAGAATAAATGAAATCGTCCATGTAGGAATACTTAACTGACGACCGTCTGGTCGAGCGGTATGCTATGCAGGCTACTCGGTCAAGAGGTCCCGGGTTCGAATCCCGGTAGGAGCAAATGTTTGTATGATGAGTATGAGCATTTGTTTACGAGTCATGGATGTTTATATGTTTATTTAGTATATTTCTAATATTTATATACATATTATTATCAATATTTATCCGTTATCTAGTATCCATAACACAAGCTCTTAATGATGCTTACTTTGGGCTAGATAATAGGTGTGAGTGTATATAAAAAAAAAAAAAAAAAAAAAAAAAAACTACAGCGGCAGCGTTTGTATACTTCACCCTTTCATCATCAGCTAACTGACGAACAACACGCATAGCTAAGTAAGGTGAACATTTTAACCCAAACGAGACGCGTCCAAACTCGTAAGTTTCTATAGGGTCACTAGAATGAAACCGGAACAATATTCTTTGATAACGGTGGTGTTGTACTGTTAACTTCAATTGGAAGTACATTTTCTCCAGATCTGATGAAATAGCAACGCGGAATAACCTTAAATTTATGAGAAGATCAAATATTTTCGACTGTAAGTTCTGTCCACTGTACAATATATCGTTAAGACTCTTTCCCGAAGTAGTCTTACAGCTTGCGTCAACTACAATTTTAACCTTAGTAGTTTCTCTTTCAGGGCGGTATACAGCGTGGTGAAGTATGTAATAAGCGGTAGGAAAATAAACAGAAGGCGCGGTTGACTGCGAAGAGGTAACAGGTAGCGGTACCATTGGTGCGGGTGCGGAGTAAGTATCACAAACTTTACTTAAGAAGCCTTTGTCAATATATTCCTGAATAATAGCGTTATACCCAGTGCGTAATTCATAACTAGAATCTAGTTTCTTTTCTAAAGAAAATAAACGACGTTTTGCGGTCGTGTACGAGTCCCCTAATTCGCGAGGATCTTCACTAAACGGTAAGGATACCACATATCGACCATCCGATTCGCGATAGACAGTGTCTTTAAATAATTGTTCACACTTTTCTTCCTCTGGACTCATAATCTTGCAATCAGGTACAGACTCTAAATTCCAAAATTTTTGGACAATCTCATTTAACGATAATTTACTCTCGGGTTTGATAAACGAATGAAGAGAAACTTGTGGTTTTACAGGAGTATGCATATCACATTCCGTCTCCCCCATAACAACATAACCAAGAGTAGACTGTACAGCTATGGCTCCCGACATGTCGGGGTGAACGACCTTATCTGATAGCAGAAGGTGCGGGAAAATACCGGCGCCTAGCAAGCATTCTATCGCGGAGGGCTCATAAAACCTGTCATCTGCTAGCGGAAGCGAATTAAAATATTTTACAATTGGCGAACTCAAACGCGTCACTGGAAGTTCACTTGTTATGGTTTCCACAACTGCGGCCTTTAACGTGTAACGACAACGGAAATCAAACTTGGATTGAATAGTAAGACTTGTGTGTCCCAAAACAGGTCTAACTGACATACCTATTCCATGAACAGACGAGGGCTCATAATTAATCTTCAATTTCAAACGTCTACAGCACGACTCCGTAATAAAATTAGCAGTAGAACCCGTATCGAGCAACACACGTAAATATAGCGGTTCACACTCTTTTACTATCACTCGCACTTGAGCGGTGGGCACTATTTCTATAAACGTTTTGTTTTCACTCGCGTTGGAAACAAACAAACACTGTTTTCCGCTATTTTTATCAGTTTGTTGTGATTGAATCGAATCGTGCACTGTTTGACAGTTGCTAGTTGCAGCGTGGGTTGTCAAAGATGACGGTATTGTCATCGTCACATGTGACGAGCGCGGGGCAATGTTTGACGCGGCGTCAACACTGTTGGCATCTCGCTCGTGCACACCCGGAGCATGAACGAGCGTGTGTGCGCGTAGATGAGAATTAGTTTTTGGTAACCCAAAAGAGGATTTAGTGCTATTATTGTTGTCATAGAAATTATCTAGATGTATCAAAGTATGATGACGTTTGTTACATTTAAAGCAAGTTTTATCTGATATACATTGCTTTGTACCATGAAACCCTAAACAATTTTTACAGAAGGAGTATTTTGTAATAATTTCATAACGAGAAGCGGGATCGAGAGACGTAAATTTTTTACAATAAAAAAGAGGATGTCGTACATCATTGCATACTATGCACGACTGCGAGGTTGGGTTATCAGCTACATACGACTGCAACATGGTTTGTTTTGGTTGTTGCATAATAGGCCTCTTGTAGCTATAAGATTGATAATTCTTTGGCGGTGGTTGCGGAGGACGAATATGGGAATTTGTGCGAGATAATATTTTACTTTGCTCTTTCACGAATTTATTCAAAGAAGCGAATGTAGGTATCTCCTGCGTACGAGACAATTGTTCAAACTGAGTAACCGTTTGACGGTCCAACTTATTAAGAGCTATGTGCGTAAGCATGTAGTCGGCTAAATCATCCATTTTCAATGAATTCAACGCGGAAACAGACGCAGAAAATTGCTCTACGAAAGAGTCTAAACTCTGTGGCGTTGCCGTCGTAAGAGGTTTAAAGTTCATAATTTTCTCAATGTATAACGAGGCTAAATTACGAGGGTCTTGATAACGTTCTACAAGTAAATCCCACATAATATTATAGTTGAATGCAACCGGAAGCAACCCTGCGGTGATGGATAAAACTGACCCAGACAACTTAGATACTAAATATTGAATGCGTTCGCCGTCCGATAGGTATTCGTTTTCGTGTATCATTTCTTTAAAGCTTTGATAGAATAAAGGCCATGTTGTAGGGTCACCGTTAAACGCTACGAGTTCTAAAACAGGCAACTTATGTTTTGGTTTTACTAGAGGAATTGATTCAGATCTTATTGGTATCTGACATTCTTCCTCTATACTTTTGATATAACAATACACCGTGAAAATTTAGTGGTTGTTTTCCCGCAGTAAAATGATTCTATCTTATTAGTACAATAGATGTGTGCAGTTTTTTTTATTCAAATCAAATAATAGCAGTTTTAAGATTGTGACAAACAAAACTCGAAAGCAACCTCGAATCAATAGTACCGGCCGCGCCGCGACCGACAACCGGCCGCCCCGGCCGGGGTCATTGCCCGTCGCGCTTATCACTAGGCTGCTAACTCACTATTTACTAACAAGTGATTTCCATTTTCCCTTCATACTTTAACGGGCTTAGGACCGTCGTAAATACTTTCATCTACACTTAACTAAACACGAACATAATTTTTATTGGATAAACAACATGTAATCAAGATTATTGTCTTAAAGTAGGTAATAATGTATTAGGTACTGAATTAGGCAATAAAGTATTTATGGCGTATTTAAAAAATGGGAATCAACGTATTTACAATGATTTTAATTACCTAACCTAATAAATGTTCGCTATTTACAAATGTACAAGTAGGTACTTACACTTCCCGGTAGCGGAGTAATTGTTCAAAGTGTAAACCACTGCGTTCTACACACAATCGTGCACGTTTTAATTGATTGGCTTTCAATTTTAATATTGTGTCTCTGTCACGTCTAATTATATCAAAAGCGTCCACTATCGCACTTTTTAACGCGTCGCGAGTTTGGTATTCCTCCCGATACACAAGGCGTTTGAGCTCAGACCACAAATAAAAGTCTAACGGAGTAAGGTCCGGGCTTCGTGGTGGCCACGGCACTGGCCCGCCGCGACCGATCCAGCGCTGGGGAAACACCAAGTCTAGGTGCTCTCGCACGGCGCGCTGATAATGGGCAGGGCACCCATCGTGCTGGTAATAAAGGTTATCCACGGACACGGCTAGGGGAATATCGTCCAGTAAGTCCGGGATAACACTACGTAGCATTTGTAGGTACGTTTCACCGGTCAAGTGTCCTGTCACAAAATGCGGTCCAATTAAGCAGCCGTTTATTATGCCGGCCCACACGTTTACATTAAACCGCACTTGATGTGAACACTCTCGGATAACGTGTGGGTTATTAAAAGCCCAAAAATGTTCATTTCTTTGGTTGAATAGTCCAACTCGCGTAAACGTTGCCTCATCAGTCCATAAAACATTCACGTTTTCATTTTCGATTAGCCAATGGCAAAAACTAATCCTGGCCGGCGCATCATTTTCGTGGAGGGCATGAACCTTGCGAAAATGATAGGGATGTAATCCTTCACTGTTGAGCAGTTTCCACACGTAATACTGGCTAACATTAAACCGAGCCGCAGCCATACGTGTACTTCGGCGAGGATCCCGTTCAAAAAACTCTATGATATTTTCATCAAGCTCTGACGAATAAATGACCGGGTGACCTCTGCCTTGAGCATGAGCTGGCGTCTGGAACTGCCCGTGATCGAGTAGCCGCTGGGTTGCAGCTACGATCGTCCGGGCCTGGGGTACTTGCGGGTTCAGAACACCGCGAAGACGAAGGGACTCCATGTGCTGCGGCTCCGCGTAAAGTCGACGAGCGGCATGCGAATCATAATTTGCCCTCGCGTACAATTGCACCATAGAAACGTACTCCACATTCGAATAAACGTAATGGCGATCCATTTTGGCGGCAACAATTGCGCTTGCGTAGTTGCGCGGACGGCGTTCGCGGTGCAACTACTGTGATGTGTTGTGCAAGTCGGCGCAACTGAGCTGAGACACGCGCGCGCATGCGCGGCAGTGCCTGTGTGTTTTTGTTATTGTTTATTTGGCGGTTCGCTTTACGGAGCGCGTGCGGAAAGCAGTACCCAAATATGTCACATCTCGTAAAAGGAACTATCGTTTCTCACGCTTTCGAGTTCATGATTATTTTTTTGATTAGTAGAGGTCAAAAATATTTTCGATTTCAAAAAATAACTCGCATGATTCGATAGTACTACTAAAGGTTAATCGTTCTGCTGCGGGAAAACAACCACTAAATTTTCACGGTGTATAACTCATTAAATGTCTCTATTTGACAAAATGACGGGCAATAATCATCGGGATTAGCGGCTAATTTAGCGGATTGAATATCCTGAATAACTTCCATGTAATCGTGGCGTATGGTCTCTAATGTTTTACATCGAGCGAGGAACATCTTCTTACTTTCGGGAGAGGTAGCAACTGTCATGCCTAAATCGTATGTTTTTTGTAACATCGAAAACATGCTTTGTTGCTTAGCTTCGAGAATTGAAATATGAGCTATCTTTTTAGATGCCATTGTAAAGCAAAATAACTTAGATATTTAAGTAAAATAAATTCTACAAGATGGCGGCGGCGAGCGGTGCGGTTGCGGTTGCGGTTTGTGCTGAACACGTGAGAGGTTTTGTAGTATTGCGGGAATCGGTAGTATTGAAGTGTAATGTTTGTATGTAAAATGACTGTGAAGGGACAGGATCACGGGGAGAAGGACCAAAAAGAGGGATGGTGAGTAATTTTGATAAAAGTGGACTGTATGGAAAGTACCCTGACCTGCTACTGGTTCCCTGTCTCTTCACTTCAGTCTTCGCGGAGAGTTTCTTCGTTCTCTTGAGCTCTTTAAACACACGCGGGAGAGAATCGACGCGTTTTCCGCGGGCTATATAGCGCTAGACTCGAGAGGCGAACGTCATCGAGGTGAGAGGTTTATGCCAGATAGACAGGCGGGACGGAAAAGGAATTTGTATGATTGTCTGTGGTGTAAATTGTTTGAGGTGCGCTTAGATTCAGCCAAACCACTTGGGTTGTCCATCGTAAGGTATATAATAGTTCTCATTCCACTCCCTAAAGTGCTTGCAAAAATTTCCGCCCTTAAAAACTAAAATAACCCTTGCTCAGTGTCAGTCTCTGTCAGTTAAGATCAGAAAAATATAATTACTAAATAAACAAAGGATAATAATAAATTAAGCAACTAAAAATGCCAAGTGGGCGACATAAATCGTGAAGTGGCATCTAATCGTTGAATAGATGCCCGAATCGGATTTTTAGATGCCCACTTAGTATTTTTGTTGGTTATGTTAAGTAAGTATGATACTCAGATAATACAAGCCATAAATGAATAAATATAATAGAAAAAAATATTACAAAATTAGTATCACCATTCCAAAATAGAAGCGATTTTTAACAATTTTCAACAAAAGAAATATGTGTTTAACAAGCGGTCCTTATATATAAATGGCCGATACCACGGTTCCCAGCGTTGTAATCCTTAAAGCCGGTGAGGCATTTATCTCAATTTGCATTTTAAACACGAGCTATACGGAACCCTTTTGCAGTCGAAAGCTGATGCTTATCTAATACCGGGTTTACAATTACCGCGCGCCTTGACTGGCGCGTCACTCGTGGTCGTGCGTCAAGTGACAAAGTCTCCTAAACAAAAGCATTAAATTATACAAGTCAGAAAAACACAAGGAAAAAAACGTTGCTGGAAGAAAGTTCTAGAACTATTCTTCTAAATGTGTGACGACAGCATTTTTGCATGGGAAACATGACATTAGAACGATAGCATGACGTCATATTCATTTTTTTAAGATTTTCCATCGTATCGACAGACGATACAAAACAAATGTCCATACCTCTAGCACTATAATTTAAAAAAAAATGAATCGTAATCGCATCATTGACGCCTGCTCAAAATTTTCCGCAGAAGCTGATACGATGACATTATGTAAAATGAAATAATTATGAATCACAAATAAAATGATGTATAAAAAAAAATAAGAAATTGAAATAATTTTATCTAATAGTTACGGTAAATAAAACATTAAATCTATATAAATTAGGACAAATGGAGTTATTGCATTAAAAATCGAGAAAACATTAGTAGGTACTATAAGTAGGTATTTAACAATTACTTGATTAGTTCCACTCCAAACCGCTTTCCGACAGAAAGTGCTATTACATATAGTGTCTATGTTGCTAACTTCTCCACCCATAATAATATACGTCAAATTTTGTGGATAGCAAGCAAGCACTTCGAATTCCATGAATGTATACGCAGCGTAAGCTTTATCAAATGTGGTCAAATGATCTGGCTATTATGAGAAAATGGCCGCAATGGAATATGGCCATTTTAAAAAACTCAACCATAATATTATATAACGTGCAAATTATTCTAGAAAAAACGCTTAAAAGGATATTGTATTTTACTTTACTCAGGTGCATGTGCACTACAAAGAAGTTTAGTGACAAAAATATATATAAAACACTTTGTCACGAAACAGCGAAACGTAGGCAAATTGTCTCTAACGAAATATGAAACGGATGCATAGATTTTGCACCCGCTCAAGCCTATCAAGAAGTTCCTCATTGGCATCTAAATAACGAGCGTCAGCGTAATCAATTATAGGCTGAATTACCGAGGAGCTCGGTGGCGTAGTGGTTTGAGCGCTCTGGTTTCGATAACGAAAACAAAGCAACTTTCGCCATGGTCGGTCCCGGGATGGGTCAATCAAATTTATAATCTCGAGCTCCTCCGTGCTTCGGAAGGCACGTTAAGCCGTTGGTCCCGGTTGTTACTGCAACCGCTTTAACCCACCAACCCGCATTGGGCCAGCGTGGTGGTGTTATGGCCCAATCTCCTCATGTGTTTCACCCATGTAGGAAGGCCTGTGCCCAGCAGTGGGACGTATATAGGCTGATGATGATGATGATCTTAACTAGTTACATCAAGAACCTACATCGAGAAAAAGATAAACATTAATTACTAATGTTACGAATTAAATGTTAAAAATTACTAATGTCTATTGATAACTTGATAAGTAAAATAACAAGAAAGTGTATACAACTTAATATTCAAGTAAATTGTTATGCAAAGATATTCGAAAAACGATTTTTGTGTCTTTAAAAATACTCTACATGATATATGTAACAGATTTGTCAAAATGACTACTGTTTAAATAATTGACTGACTCTAAATTCGTACGGAAATCCTAAGATCTGAAACTGCGACCCCTTCACTCCTGTATTCATGAACCACCCAGTTCGGATTGAATTTAATATGAAGTGAAAGAGAAAAGAGTATTCTCTTTACTGGAAAAGTTCTAGAAAAGTCAAAAGATTAAGCCGAAAAAGTTTTGTAAACATGGACGCATTTCTAAACTAAATAAACAGCGAGAACGAGCGAGAAAAGGATTCCAAACTAATTAGGAGCCGCCGCGACGGACGACGGTGCGAACTTCGCTCGATTCATTACGAATGTTTTCAAACCCTTCGTTTTTCTTCCTGTTGTAAACAAAAAGAGGCTTTCCATTGTTTCTTCTGTTTCTTTGCTAATATAGTTATTTATTGTTCAGTGTTTTATCACCATGATCGAATTTCTCGCCATTCTCAGCAAGTTTTCCAAAACGAATCAGCATTTCCCGCCTAGAAGTGCGATTGTTAAAATGATTTTAAGTACCAAAGACACTACAGATATGCGTTTTGACTTTGTCTTTGTGGGCAGTCACTATTATTACTGCACACCACTTACTGCAATATAAATATATCTAATACATAATAATAATATAATTAGTATTTGTCATTTATAGTTCACACAACCACACACACACACACACACACACACACACACACACACACACACACACACACACACACACATATATATATCAATAAATTTATATGAATAAACTATATTAATATCAGTTATATATGTACAAAAATAAATTATGTATTTCCTGGACCACGGGTCGTGCCGTGTAAACGCACATTCCAAAGCGGTCCTATTGTTCGTCGCTAATGACTCTCGGCTCCGCCCACTGCGCGCGCGCACCATGTCCCCGGTCGAGATCGCATCGTGACCCCTTTCGAACATTTTTTAAAGGAGGTAGCACGAAATGAGTGACAGTAGTGATTCCGCTAAAACCGCCGCGTCGCGTACGGCCCCCCGCTCCGACCGACGTCATCGTCGTGAGCGCGCGCCTACTACACCATCCGACATTTGTCGTGTCGGTGTTCGAGTCCCGCCGTTTTGGTCTGAAGAACCGGAGATATGGTTTGCGCAGGTTGAAGGTCAATTCGCTATATCGGGAATCACATCAGATGCGACAAAATTTAATTACGTCATCGGACACTTGGATCCACAATTTTCGAAAGAGGTGAAAGATATCATTGTGGCACCTCCAGCGGATGGCAGGTACGAAAAACTCAAGTTTGAGCTGATCAAGCGTCTGACAGCATCCAAGGAGAAGAAGGTGCATCAGCTTCTCACTCATGAAGAGTTGGGTGACAGGAAACCGTCACAGTTCCTGAGGCACCTACAAAGCTTGGCTGGATCCGGGGTTCCAGAGGATTTTATCCGCACCATATGGAGCAGCCGTCTCCCCAGCAACATCCAAACGCTGTTGGCATCGCAGCCCACTACACCACTTGAAGCGTTAGCAGACTTGGCCGACAGAGTACAGGACATAGTGGCACCGATTCGACATGTAGCTGCAGCATCCGCGCCCGCACCATCGTCAGGCACCATGGAGACTATGGCACTGGAAATAGCGGAGCTTAAGCAAGCTGTGAAGAACCTCACCCTTCAGCTCAATCGTCGCGATCGTGAACCTCGACCACGTCAGCGTTCAAGGGAAAGCCAGCGGAGTCGCTCTAGATCCAACTCAAATTATCGCAAGTTTCCCATATGCTGGTACCATTTTAAGTTTGGGTCTAAGGCGACAAAATGCGTGAAGCCCTGTGACCACGCGAAGTCGGGAAACGCTCAAGGCAGTCGGTGATGGCGACAAACGATTGCCCCCCCTCCAGTGGTCGCCTTTTCGTCCCAGATCGCAAGACAAAGACCCAGTTTTTGGTGGATACCGGTAGCGATCTCTGCGTATTTCCACTGTCTGCACTACGCGAGCGAAGACCAAAGACCACCTACCAATTGTCAGCAGCCAACGGGAGTATCATCGATACGTATGGTTTTTTACAATTAAGCTTAGATTTAGGCCATAGACGTAGCTTTACATGGAATTTTGTTGTTGCTAAAGTAACCAAAGCCATTATTGGAGTAGATTTTCTTAGATTTCATAATTTAATAGTAGACATTCGCAATCATCGCTTAATTGACAATACTACCTCATTATGTACTGTGGCTAATGTAGATAGTGCTTTAAAATCTGTGTTGTCCGTGAAGGTTTTGACTGGGGATTCGCGGTACCATTCGATTTTAAATGAATATCCCGACATAACTCGTCCGTCTGGCACACCACGCATTACACGACACAACACCGTGCACCACATTCGCACCACTCCTGGGCCGCCTATATTTTGTACTCCTCGTAGGTGAGCTCCCGACAAGCTGAAGATCGCGCGTAACGAGTTCCAGCTGATGTTAGATAGCGGCACCGCACGTCCGTCTGAGAGTCCTTGGGCATCAGCGCTGCATTTAGCGCCCAAGAAGGACAACAGCTGGCGACCCTGCGGAGATTACCGTGCACTCAACGCACGTACCATACCAGATAGGTACCCGATCCGTCATATCCATGATTTTGCTCACAGCATCGCAGGCTGCAAGGTGTTCTCCACAATTGATCTGGTGAAGGCCTACAACCAGATCCCAGTGTTCGAGGAGGATATACAGAAGACTGCCATCACCACCCCCTTTGGATTGTTTGAGTTCCCTTTTATGACCTTTGGTCTGAGGAACGCAGGTCAAACATTCCAAAGGTTTGTGGATGAGATGACAAGAGGGCTGGACTTCTGTTACTCCTACCTCGACGACTTCCTGGTGTTCTCCAGAGATCATGCACAGCATGAGAACCACCTGCGGCAGCTGTTCGAGCGGATGAAGCAGTACGGTATCTTGGTAAACACCTCAAAGTGTGTTTTCGGTGCAAGTGAGGTATCTTTCCTCGGGTATCACATCTCTGCGGAAGGTACTAAGCCCCAGGAAACCAAAGTGCAGGCGATCAAAGACTGTCCTCCACCCAAAACAGTTAGGGAGCTTAGGAGATTTCTGGGGATGATCAACTTTTACCGGCGATTTCTTCCCAATGCCGCGCAGAACCAGGCTCCCCTTAATGCTCTCCTCACTGGCTCGGTAAAGGCGTCACATCCCGTAGACATCACGGGCCCAGCTCTGGCAGCATTTGAGCAGTGTAAGCAGGATCTCTGCAACGCTGCACTGCTGTCCCACCCTGATTGCGACGCCCAGCTAGCTTTAGTCACAGATGCATCAGACGTGGCATTAGGAGCAGCTTTACAGCAGTTGAAGGAGGACGTCTGGCAACCCTTGGCGTTTTTCTCGCGCAAGCTGAGCCCAGCTCAGCGTAAGTATTCGCCCTATGACCGAGAGCTTTTGGCCATTTACGAGGGCATAAAATACTTCCGCCACATGCTGGAAGCTAGGCATTTCACAGTATTTACTGATCACAAGCCCCTTAGCTTTGCATTCAGCGACCGGAAAAGCAATTGCTCACCTCGCCAGTACCGACACCTCGACTACATATCGCAATTCACGACAGATATTCGACATATATCTGGTCGAGACAACGTGGTTGCTGATACATTGTCACGTATCGAGGAAATCCAACCAGCCATAGACTATGAAGTGTTGGCAAAGTCTCAAACTTCGGACTCTGAGCTTGCCAACCTTCTCGTCGAGGGTTCTTCTCTACGGCTGGAAAAGATCGTACTGGAGGGCAGTCGTCACGAGATCTACTGTGACGTAAGCAGATCCTCACCACGACCTTTTGTCACTAAACCATTGCGGAGGCAAGTTTTTGATTGTCTGCACAGCCTCAGTCACCCAGGTCCAAACGCAACTGCCCAGTTGGTAGCAGAGCGCTACGTATGGCCAGGTATCCGCAAGGATTGTCGCGCATGGTCACAATCGTGCCTATCATGCCAGCGCGCTAAGGTGAACCGCCATGTGTCTGCACCATTAGGCACGTTTAATTTACCTCGCGCTAGGTTTTCTGTGGTACACATTGACCTTATAGGCCCTTTACCACAGTCGCAAGGATACCGCTACTGCCTTACAGCCGTCGACCGCTTCTCGCGATGGCCGGAGGTTATTCCAATCATGGATATGACAGCGGAAACAGTAGGGCGCGCACTATTGTCGGGTTGGATTTCACGTTTCGGTTGCCCAACCGATATAATAACCGACCGCGGACGTCAATTCGAGTCCAGTCTATTTGCATTTTTGGCAAAAATAGTTGGCTTCAACCATCGTCGTACCACGGCCTACCATCCTGCGTGCAATGGCTTAGTTGAACGATTTCACCGACAGCTAAAAGCCGCTATTGTATGCCATGCAGATAACTGCTGGACCGAATCCTTACCACTGGTCTTACTAGGCATCCGTTCGGCTATTAAGAAAGATCTGCAGACCTCTTCCGCCGAATTAGTTTACGGTGAACCGTTGCGCCTGCCCGGAGAATTTTTTGACAGTGACGTAACTACAACCACGGACGTAACGGACTTCACAGCACGCATAAGATCGTTTGCTGAGAAATTAAGGCCATCTCCTGCTTCTCGCCATTCTAAAAATAAAATTTTCATTTTTAAAGACCTTTTCTCCTCTAGCCATGTATTCCTTAGGGAAGACTCGCTAAGAGCAGCATTAAGTCCTGTCTATTCTGGTCCCCATGAAGTAGTAGAAAGAGGAGACAAAGTTTTTAAAATTTTAGTTAAAGGAAAAACGGTGTCCGTATCGATAGATCGTCTTAAGCCGGCGTATATCTTTACGGAACCTGATCCCAATAATAGTAGTGGTAGTGGTAGTAACTCCAATGAGTACGAGAACTCAAAACCCGAGGAAGTAAACATCAAAACCACTCGTTCGGGTAGACGCGTCAGGTTCCCCGATTATTATCGCCCGTAGTGACGGTCTCTGGAGGGGAGTGATGTGGGCAGTCACTATTATTACTGCACACCACTTACTGCAATATAAATATATCTAATACATAATAATAATATAATTAGTATTTGTCATTTATAGTTCACACAACCACACACACACACACACACATATATATATCAATAAATTTATATTAATAAACTATATTAATATCAGTTATATATGTACAAAAATAAATTATGTATTTCCTGGACCACGGGTCGTGCCGTGTAAACGCACATTCCAAAGCGGTCCTATTGTTCGTCGCTAATGACTCTCGGCTCCGCCCACTGCGCGCGCGCACCATGTCCCCGGTCGAGATCGCATCGCGACGCGGAGCTCTTGTTCGTTTGTCTCCTGCCTCTGACCTTGCCGCTAACCTTATGCTTACGCTGTGCTTCTTTTAATTGTTTTCTCTTCACTGTATCGTTGTGTTTCTTGTTGTCTCTCACCTTTCTGAACTGTGCTGTGCTTGTGTTACCTATTCTCCTTCTATTTATTTCGTGTGTTATTGTGTGTAAAGACTAGTAAACCCGTACGTAAGTAAACTGACTGTTTTCACTCATACCACCAACGTACATTCCACACACCCAACAACTCCCCAAATCTTTAAAAGTTGTGTGACGGGGAATTTTAGTATGTTTACAATAAACTTTCTTATTCCTCAAATATTTTTATGTATATTTTGAGACTAGGTATTTCGCAGAAAATAAAATAACGCATTTTGACAGATGACTAACTTCGTTATGGTTATTATTGCTATTAAATTTCTGTTTTGTCTTTTTTATATTTTTGAAAACACATCTTTAAACAATAATATATTGATCTCTTCAGACTAGGTCATAATACTAACTAATTGGGCCCTGAGTCACTTTTGGACGTGTCAGTTTTAGGTGGGGCAACTTCATACTGTGGTTGTCATCCCCCTTTCTACTTGGAATATGGGTTTATTGTACTTAAAAGAGTTAATTCGATTTTCCCTCATCAGTGTACATATAATAATGAATAGAAAAGAGGAAGCGAGTACGTAGACAAACAAAGACGTACAGAATCAGATTTGCAGCTACAAAGCTCCAACGACAAAAAAAACACTTATCTAACCCGCGCAAACTTAATTAAAATATTAAAAACATCTGCCCCAGAGTAGAAGACCGTTAATTATAATTAAAAAGTTTACGAACTAAAAAACTTTGAATTAGGTCACCTGGCCACTGTTTGGACTCGGGCTATTATCAAAAGGAAATTGTTCATCTCGTGCGGGAAACGTGTGGACTAAACGGGCGAAACTGCGTTTAAATTCACGTACATTTCAGTTTTATACAGATTTGTGTCCGGTTGTCATAATCATTATTATTGCTTGCACCATAATATTCAAAGTATCATTATCTCTGAATACTTTTGTAATCCTACTATAATTGTTAACGCGAAAGCTTGTATAGATGGATGTTTGTTTGTTTATTACTCTTTCACGCAAAAACTACTGAAAGGATTTTAATAAATCTGTACAATAATATAGAACACATCAGACGAACATATAGGCTATAAATAAGTTTGCTAAATATAGGTTACTCGTTAACTCCTCGGCTCTCCGCAGGAGCACCAAGGTCGCCGACAAAGAATTGCGAGGCTCAAGTGGCAGTGGGCAGGCCACAATGCGACTAGCTCGAGGACTGACGGCCGTTGGGGCGGAAAGTTCCTTGAGTGGTGGTCGCGTACTAGGAGACGCAGCGTTAGTAGTCCCTATAAGGTAGACCGACGACGGGAAGCCGATGGATGCGGATAGCGCAGGACCGACCGGTTTGGAGATTCCTGGGGGAGGCTTATGCTTAGCAGTGGGGGTTTATCGGCTGAAATGATGATGATGAGGTTATTTAAAGTACCTACTAATCCTAAGCTGGCGAAGGCAGAAGCTAGTTGGAAATAAAACCGCCAAAAGAAATAATTTTATTAATATTTGTTAATTACTGAAATTATTTTTATTGCATTAGGGTCATACCCCTTGTAGATTGGATACACAAAGGGACCGTTTCATCAAATATCTTGTATTTTTTAGTTTAAGATTTTAATAGGCGTGACGACAGCATCGAATAATCAATGTTTTAATGATTTAAGGGTAAAATATGCATTAAAAGGATTTAAAACACTGATTCGGTTTTAATTAAAAACCTGAGATTATTAAGATTTTCACTAAAATAAAAGACTAAAATACTGCAATCCGCCATTTTGACTGAAACACCAATCACAGCGCATGACGTCACGCTTAGCCAAACAAACGTCTCTCTCTTGTGTTTTGTTGTGACTACTACCGATATATAACAAAATAACGCATTTGAATTGATTTTTTATTAGTGGATGTGTGATTTATCCACTCCACTCGACTCTAGAACACGAATTTATAACAATGGAACCAGGCTTTCTTAAGGCAAACAGCTCAAATTTGCCTATGATTGATTTATTGATGTTGGGCGATTTCCTCGCAACAAATAAAGAGTTTTGCTCATCTGAGTTAAACCGCTTTGTAAGTAAACTTTATATTTATCCTTAGTACTAGATACAAATATAACTCGTTTTGAACTGGTAGGAGTTTAATTTACTTTCAAAGGTTATTTTTACAATAAACTTGTCATTGTTGATTTTTGAGGTTAACCCCCTTGCAGCTGAAAAAGCTACTTTAGAGTTAATACCCGAAAAAACTTCTGTAATTACAAAGCACCTACTAGTATTTTTCTAGTTTCAGAGTAAGTTAACTGACAAACAGACATTTTACTTTCAAATAATGCTTAAATTGTAGCCTACTTTGAAAAATTTTAATTTTTGATTTGTTAGTATGTATGTATTTGTTCTAATTAGTTTCTATTATTTCAGATCTTCAAGACCATCAAATGGGGGTGATGCAATCAGTTATGTGCAACTAAAACGGGAGGAAACATAAGTACAATAAAACGCAAGATTTGCCTACAGCATAAAGTCTATGGAAAACAATATGCTGTTACATTGATGGTTGATGAAGATGACGAAAAAGTAAATTCAATTGATGACATGATTGTGTTGATGCCCAGGGCGAATGTAATCATGCCATAGCACTGCTTATATGGGTCCATAGACGAAGCGAAGAACTTTCATGCACTGAAGTTCAATGTGGCAGAAATCAAAGCTCTACCTTCAAATCAAGAGTCAGCACTACCTTGAAATTTATATATTTTAAATGCTTTGCTCAGATACAAATGCAAATGTACCTAAGTGGACTAAAAAAGTGTTACTTTTGTGTTGCATGTCCAAATTTTCCCACTAGTCAAAATGTAGAAATTATATGTGTAACCTTTGATAATCTATATATGTCAGGCTCTTCTTGAAAGTATTATTACATTTTGGAAATCCCCTGTGTATCCCCTGTTTGTTATATAAAAGTATAAAAAATAAAAATGCAAAAATTTCATGTGTGTTTTCATTAATAAGTGAATCTTGTATATTAATTATTCTATATATTTTCTTATTTGGGACATATACAAACACCTTGTTGGGTGTTGTTATTGATGTGTTTTTACATTGAGGCACTGTACATCACTTATAAACTTTAGACTTCAATTTTACAGACGAAATATGCAATGTTTGTTAACTTTCCTCTGAGCGCCCGTAGACAAAATTTGATGTTTGCCTAGGCGTGACGTCAGACCCGACGCCATGACACTTTGAGCTGTTTTCGCGCACTATTGATTTTTTTTTTAGAAAAATGGCTTTAAACTTAGCTAAACGTTAGTTTATTACCGAAATAAAGGTTTTTTCGTAAATAGTAAATGTGTACATACACTACGGAAGAGAATTTCAAAATCTTTCGTCATGCCTATTATAGTTGTTTTCTCCGGTGCAAGCAATTGTCACCGAAGGTCAAAAGAAATGAAACAAATCTACGAAACTTGTTGGTGATCTGAATAATAAATAAACCGATTCAATTTCTGTATCTTGCCATGCCTGATTTATGGATGTGAAACCTGGTCCCCTAGGAAAGCTCAAAGGAAACACTCAGGGTATGCCAAAGAGGAACGGAACAAAGTATGCAATGTAGAGCAGATAAAATCCGCAGTAGAGTTACCAATACAAGCTAAAACTAAAATATTTGATGTGGCTGGAGAGAGTACACCAGCTAAAGTGAAAATGGAGAGATGATGATGAGCATCAGGAAAAGTAAAGCAAATTGTCTCCAATTGGTACTCATGTGATGGTAAGCAAAGCAGAGGAGGAATGCATTACCACCTGTTACCGCAATAATTGTTGTATCAACCCGTCACACATCAAATTCCAAACACAATTCATTTTTCGATTGTTTCGGTATAACGCAGCTAGACAGATTACATTACCGCCTGAATTACTGCGACAAGTGGTGTGGTATACTACATTTTACCTAGATATGCCAATGAATTGGCGGTAAAAATGACAGTTTTCAAGATGGACGTTGATGCTACGGCGGCGGAATGAATCTTTAACATTTCAACAAAGCTAAACCAAGATTTAAAAGAAGATGGTGGATGATTTCTATGATACTTCAGACTGGTATCCCATAGACATGATTTAGATTACAGTAATTGAAAAAGTTGACCGTCTCTTTATTCAACCAATCCATATCGGTCGACACGTGCGTTTCCGATAAACTCCTGTTGCACCATAGAGTAATGTAAGTATAGGGGAAAAGAGCGCCCACTCGCGGCAATTTTTTGTAACATAAACTTAAAACGCCATCAGCGCCTCTGGAAAATAGTGCGGGAACTACTACTATCTATACGTATCTATAGGTAGGTTTGTATCTAAAGATTTAAAATCTAAATGGCGCGTATTTCCCAGATGTGAGTTATTTTATTTCATTGAGACTTTACTTTAATGTAAGGATAGCTTTTCAACATTAAAACAAACATTATCTCAATGAAATAAAATAACTCGTATCTGGGAAATACGCTTCATTAAATTAATGAATTATATATATTTCAAAATAAATAAATAAAACAGCACATAATCTGTGACTTATTTTTATAAATTTTATATTGCAAACAATATTTTTCGGCTGCAATTTAATTTTATTTTCTCTAACGTATACAATTTTCCTTTTTAATAATCTGTTCACTGCTCTAGATTTTCACATCCAAAAATACAAAAGAAAGGCATTGTAGCAATTTTGTAATCCACAGTCCACAGTCCACAACACATTCAGAGTCCAAAATACACAAAGCGTCTTTATCGCAACATAGCGTCTCCTAACGCAAGTAAATACACCAAGGCTTCAAGTTTATAGAGTCAGTTGACTTGACACAACTTTCGCAGAAAATAATGGCTTCGATGTAGTGATATGGAAATCTGGACGGAGAAGTACTCTCAACTCAACGTTTGTTAGCACAGAAATATATCAAAACCACGAGAACACACACGTAATTAGATAATTGAAAACAATGTAAACGCAAGTGCAAGTTTCGGCAGCCATTACGCGAGTGAATAACGCAGTTATAATACGGGTACTACCAGGGTTGCCAAGGGTAAAAATATTATTCCTCGCTACTAAAAGTCATAAATAAAATAAAAATAATATACTTATCAACCTTTTACTAAAGGAAATATCAATTTATTGCTATTATTTTGTTTTTGATTCAATAATATTGTTTGTTTTCAACCTAGTAGCGGCAGCAGCGATATCTTACGAGACTGTTCATTCAATTCAAAAAGGTCACCGCTAAGCTTCATAGATGGCGCTACTTTCTTTGCCAATAGCATTGTTCTAAGAGTGCCCCCCCCTGTGTTGCACACTGGACAAACGCTAGTGTGGCCACACACGCTTTACTTTCCGCGGTAATGTTCTTTGATATGCGTAAAAAGACCGCCGCCTGAGTTATGCTTAACGCCGTATGCCATATTGATTGGCTATAAATAGTGACTACACGGTAAAGTGGCCGTAACATCAGAGACGACAGAATAAGTAGAAGCTGGCCAAAAGCCCATACCTATAAGAGGAGGAGGCCTTTGCTAGATGGCATGCCGAGCAAAAGAGCATCCATACTAATATTATAAATGCGAAAGTAACTTTGTCTATTTGTTAATGTTTTCTCCTTAACTGCTAAACCGAGTTATACGAAACTTGCTGTGATATATTACATTCTGAGAATGGACAAAGGTTACTGTTTAGCGCAAAAACTGAGATCCACGGGAGCGGAGCTACGGACAGCCACTAATAGTCAACATGAATGAAATGAAGTTTAAAATTATAACCTAAGTATTAAATTTGGCATAATATGCTATTTATTTTTTATTATATACCAAAAATTTGCGAGTATGGAATAAAATAAACAGGAAGATTGTGAAATAATTATGATATCTCTTTTTGGTGGAACTGGAAAACTTATCAAAGAGCTAAATAAAAAGTTAGATTAATTTATTAATTCTTTGTTATTTCTTTCCTGCTTTTCATTAACTAACAACTTTTTTTTAGCAGTGAAAACATTCATAGAAAATAAACAAAGAATCTGCATAGTTCATGAATGCTAAGTATGAATATAAATTGTTTTTACTTGCTCTAATTTGAATTGCTAAACTTTGTCTGTCGTTCATGTAAATATGAAACTAAAAAATAAAACGGTGGGTCCGATTAAAGTTTATTATTGCCTTTAAGGCGGTGCAAATGACCATCTACATAAATTCACCGCGGACCGAGCTCTGGGAAAAAACAAACCGTGTTCATGAATATGAAATAATTAAATCTATATCTTCGCATATGAACTCTTCTTACCGCTTCACATCAGGTGGTGTTGAGTCATTTGTCGTGCTTTGTATAAAAAAAAAAAAAAAAAAAAAAAATCGTGTTAGTAAGTTGGATTTTGGATCCAACTTACTAACACGATTTAATTGGATTTTTTTTGTGGAATCTTACTAATAATTTATTATGACGACCGGCTGCCCGAGTGGTCTGTACCCCTTGCTATAAGGGCTGCTCGGTCAGGGGTCCCGGGTTCGAATTCCGGTAGGGGCAACTGTTTGTATAAAGAATACAAGCATTTGTTCACGAGCCATGCATGTTTGTTTATATATTTATTTAGTATATTTCTAATATTTACATACATATTATTATCAATATTTATCCGTTATCTAGTATCCATAACACAAGCTCTTATGATGCTTACTTTGGGCTATATAATAGGTGTGAGTGTATAAATATTATTATTATTATTATACATATTATTATCTTTCAATTAGTCCTTCCGGGGATTTCATAATACTGCACCTCAAATAATAGATATTTTTCTATGAAGTTTTGATCGTTCTTGTTCACATGCATTTTATTAGTAGGTAAGGATCACAGGGTATTTAAAATATTAAATATAAATTTAATTCCTGTATTTTTTCATTTGAATATTCATAAATCACAAAAAGGGGGAATATACTTAATTTTTGATTTTAACATTATTATAAATGTTTGAAAAATTACTTAGTAATTAAAATAGAATAAAACTAGAAAAATTTCACGTCCTGAAGCAGGAATCGAACCCGCGACCTTTCGCAATCCGGGCGACTGCTCTGACCACTGAGCCACCCAGAACTTGGGATATCCCTGTGAAATTCTTCTAGTCTATCTTGTATTTGCGTTTATGAGCTAACGTCCACCCTACAATGTCGAAATATTCTATTTCAACATTATTTTTTATTCTATTTTAATTACTAAGTAATTTTTCAAACATTTATAATAATGTTAAAATCAAAAATTAAGAATATTTGAAAGCACTGCCCCAACTTAACCGAATCGTCGGTATTTGTAAAAATACTCGTTTTGGATGTTGAAATAGAATATTTCGACATTGTAGGGTGGACGTTACCTCATAAACGCAAATACAAGATAGACTAGAAGAATTTCACAGGGGAATCCCAAGTCCTGGTTGGCTCAGTGGTCAGAGCAGTCGCCCGGATTGCGAAAGGTCGCGGGTTCGATTCCTGCCTCAGGACGTGAAATTTTTCTAGTTTTATTCTATTTTAATTACTAGGGGGAATATACTTAAAAAAACTGCTGTATGAACAAATTTTTCTTGGAATCACTAACATTTATGGCTACCATAATCTCTTGCAATAGAAGTTATTTTCCAACTGATATTTTACGCATGATGTGCTTTGTGTCTTTCGATACACAAAACACATTATATTTGATGTGCCGAAAGTTTTGTGAAGGTAACGAAAACTTTAATCATACACTCGTTTATGCACTACCTTCGACTTCCGCTAATGCTAACAATTACCGTGCCAAAACCTTTTCGTTGTGCGCCTGTGCCTGACAGCGCGATGGAAAATTGATTACAAAGGAAAATGATTACTCATTATTAATTACCAACTCGACCGGGTTACGACTAATATTAAAATCGATATGAATTTCTAATAAAATCAGAGCCATGTCCTTAATATTTATAGTAGTATTGTAGTAAACAAAGTAAAAAGCAAGTAGCAAGTGCAAACTAGGACGGCCTCCTACTAGATGGACAGACGACCTGGTCAGGGTTGCAGGAAGCCGTTGGATGCAGGCTGCGCAGAACCGTTCCATTTGTGAATCGATGGAGGAGGCCTATGTTCAGCAGTGGACATCATAGGCTGATATGATGATGATGATTGTAGTAAACTAATAGCCGCCCCGCCTGCGTGGATATGGGTTATCGCGCTAAAAGGTAGCCTTCACGTGATCAGGATGTGATCGATATCCATGCTAGATTTTCATCTAACTCGATTCAGCGGTTTAAGAGGGAAAATTTAACAAACAGTAAATTTTAATAATAAAATTAATTCCCTTGCTCTCGGTTACAACGGCCTCAACCCTTCGGATACCGTAATTTTTCCAATTGACTGTCCTGTCGTCCGCATAGCCATGGATGTTTCCTAATCATTGATATGAAGAAAAAATAGTCGAAATTTCCATTATGACCCAAATCCCTTCAGATACGGACTTGTCAAATAAAGTCGCCTAAACATCCGATGTCTATAAAAGTTCTGATTCATCATCATCAGCCCACAACAGTCCACTGCATACATAGCCCTCTCCACATGAACGCCACTTGGCTCGATCCTTGGCTACCCTTATCCAGTTACTGCTAACCACTCTGTGGACTCCTCTGAGCCTGAGGACGTCCCATCCACCGCATTTGCACAGCCTCGGTCTCTCCACTGACGTACTCGCTTACTCAAATCAAACAACATAAGGAGCTTAACATTAATGCTTGTTGTATTTACTTTAGCTGCTTGATGATACAACTTTTGATTACATACAACTTTTAATCGAAATAGAAGAGTAAGGATTAGGTAATTAGGTTGGAACTCACATAAAACATGACGCTACGTTGAGTCGGAACACCTGAATATATTTCGCAAGTTTACAAATTCAGTACCTACTAGGATTTAAGTTAATTTAAGCATCTTGGTGCGGGCTATACAGTTTAAGATAAAGGCGAACGGTATGATCCGACGACGGCCGCGTCTTCAGTTAACAAACGTATTGCACCTTATCAATAATAATTCATATAATAGAAAATATTAGTACGTTAGCGAATCTTTGACATGAAATGTGTAAATTTAACTATTGTAAGCAGAAATTAAGCTTAACTGTAATTCTGTATCATTTCAGACAGTTTGATAATTATGAAATTTGTGATGTATCAAATTTTGGCGGATTTGGTTTGGAACTATTTTTAGAAACTTTCGTCTCCATAACGTCTTCGAGCGTAACGATAGCATTTTTATGGCAAACGGTAGCATGAACAATTTATGGCCATCGAGAAATAAACATGTAAAAAATAAATTTAGCAATAAACAAAAATGAAGGACAGAGGAAAAGATTTGAAAAATAATTAATAGCTTTTGGATCGAATCGACCAAAATAATAGCTACTGGAAAGTGGACTATAATTATCTGCTAGACAGTACTGGTGGAAACAACAAGATATTGAGAGTAAAAGTAAATTTAATTAACGAACGAACAACACCAAAGCAAAACGCACCACACGACGTCTATCAAAAAAACCAGTCTAACAATATGTCAGAGGTAAAAAATGATTTATAATACAAGGAAATATAAAAGAGTTTGGTAGTTACCAGCCAGTTGCTACGTTGCTAACGGTTGTATGGGCTTGATCGTAACGATAATTCATCAAATGAGCCATGTAAGTGCAATGCAATTGAGTGCATATTCTATAAATCGCGATGTCTTAACGCTTGTATCACACTCTGGTCCTTGATCCAAAAGCGCGAGAGAATTGCGAGATTTAGCACTGAATTTCACTATGAAACTGCAAGAATTTCCTACAAATGAACTCCTGTTGCAGTGTTAAAAGAGTCCAGTAAATCCTGTTTGAGGTTTCATTTAAATGTAAAAAGAAACTTGGTACTGGGAATGTGTAGAGCAAAATTTTTAATTACAGTTAACTTCAAGGAAAACATCTTTTTTTTTGTTTTTTCTTTAAATAATTCATTCTTTCATCTTACAGACGAGAATTACTCGATTCTACTCTGCAAGTGCCTTCCTCTTTATATATTTTTTTAAATTATATTTACTAAATAAATTTTAAGGGGAGGCCTTTATCCAGCAGTGGACGTCTTTGATGGCGATGATGCTAAAAGAATAATAGTTAGTGTTTGGTAGGAATCGTTGAATTAGAATAATGACAATATTAAAAGGTCCGAAGAGCTCTGCGAACTTAATTGTTAACATGTTCTTGACAGATAAAGTAATGGGTACCAAGTTAGTTGGAGATTCACTACTATTCATCTCATGGTTCGAGAAACCAACTGGAGGCCCTAAGCGCCTGTGGGACACCTCCCTAGGTGACGATGCGTATCGATTAGAAATCCCCAGAGGCAAATCCCTTAAGGCTTAACTGAGGACTCAACGAGGTTTTCGATTGCAGTCCAAGATCTGTGGGGGTTTGCATAATTAGCTTCAAAGATGTAAAGTAAACGATTTTGATCCCATATCGCATAAACATAAAATACCGAACGTCTATATCATTTTGACGCTGAGTGTAGAAAACTGTAAGAAATCCCTTTATCTTTATTTATTAAAGGAAAAATCTAACAGAATAGCATTTGTCTTACCAATTATGTAGAGTAGCATCTGCTAGCGATTGGTAAATGAGGTTCATTGATTTCATCCTAAAACAACTAAATTTGAATATTTTTTATATAAAAGGACCGAACCGATGTTATGAACGATACCCTTTTTCAACGGAAGAAAAGAACACCTGAAAAATGAAGAAAAATAATGCTTCGTCAACCGATTCATGAAAAGAGGGTACAGGTGGTCCAAACACGGACCAATATACTTAGGCACCTACTGGCTGTATGCATGCTTTGATTGAACTTTTTTGTAAATTCTCCCTGTGTAGGGACGGCAAAGGAATCAAGCCCATACAGCCATATATTTAATATTTTATTTCTCTGATTCTTGCAAATATTGAATTAATGCTGAAGTAACGCATTTCAGTGCATATTGGGAGAGCTTGGCGTGAAACATATGATGGCACTCCCCATGATGCTACGATTTAACTTACTTTATTCAAGTTTTGAACTATCTTATAATATAATATTTTGTATTACGGCTCTGATTTCAGATCCTTTGAGCCAGTCATAAAATGTGTAACACATTATAATGTATCTTGGGAGAGTTAAGTGTCAAATATCTATATGATAACAGTTTACATGCAGCTATTTCGTTGAGTTGGACAATCATGTTAAATTCTCAATAGCTTTCACACCAAGTTACCGTTTATTACAATAATTTTCCATATTTCGGGTCAACACTCAATCTCTAATTTTTAAAACTTTACACAATGTGCGCTCAGACACATTTTGTGTTTATTGTAATAAAAATCTTGGCCATTAAATAGAGGCAAAACTCGGCTATTGTGTTTAAAAAGGGAAAGGCAAAGGGATCAACCCCTTGTAGCACACACTCAATACACACACAGAATGATTTTTCATGAGAGAAGGAGAGGGAGACATGGTCGCGCACACATTATCCACCTGTTTTATGTAATTAGAATCAAATATATTTTCCTAGTTGTTAAAGGTAAGTCAATTGCTTCCTATGTATAAATATATCGCAGCAAGCTCAATGGTTAGTAAGGTACCGACATAAGAATCGTTATGATAGAAAGAGACGCTGCCGACTAGATGCAGGATTGACATAGTTTACATGGTTTTAGGGAACATAGTTTCTGATATTGTTTACACATTTATTAAACCAAACTAACTATACCTAAAAATGCAACTCTCCCCAACACAACTTTATCGCGTATGTGGTGAATGCCAGGAATCAATGATGCATCTCGTGTGTCATTGTGATGCCCTGGCTAGAACCAGAATGAGCATATCCAAAGCCAGAAGACTACAGGCTCTTTCTGCCTAAAGATATAGTAAGGCTAATGGCATCTATATTCTGGACACAAGAAGAGTAAACGCATGGGGCACAAAAGATCCCAATGGGTCGAAGTGCACTGTGACTTAGTCATGGCCCCACTTTAAAATAAGTTAAGAACTAACCTAACCTAACCTAACTCTTTTGAAAAATAGTTAATTAATGGTATTCAATAAACTATAAAAAATAATAGTTGGTTACCATTTGCTCTAGTTTAACACTTCATTTATAAAAATACTGAAATTTTACAATACAGAGACCACTAAACTTAGCATAATAATAGGAATTTCAAATAAACAAAAAAATCTATTTTGTCTGATACGAGGACACGAAGCAAATTAATACCATATTATCAACGAAGAAAGCTGCTACAAAAAACTGTCCACTAACTAGTTAGAAAACAAAGTTCTGGTGAAAGCTCCCCATGGACTATGCATCACTCGGTGACAAATCCCCTTGATCTCAAAGGGCGTAATTTGTGAACTTTCCACAAACTAAATACAATTATTGTATTGTTGAGAAGACGCCGGCGGGCTGTTAAAGAACAAAGCAGGACTGTCGGAAAATAGTTGTATACCGGGAACTCTTTAACTATCACTTATTATAGCGGTACGTTAACGCTATAGATGGGTCGGGAGTTTTCGAATTTTCCGATAACTTATTGTAAGAGTTATATAGTAGTGGGATTAACATTTCTGTTTGCCGCTGATTGCCTTCATATCGTGGTGCTTTAGCATTGCGAGTACTTAGTAAGTAACTTGTTTCTCTTTTCATTAGTCACCTTGCTTGTCATCTGCTTGTCATAAAAAAATTACAATGATGTCACGAACCTCAATGACGTTATGTCGGCTAGCAGATAAAAAAAACAAGTCTGTATGTCTGATTCACACTTGACCAACTTTTTATTTAGTCCATCTCCAAATGTAAACAATTTTGCCTGAGTCCATCAAAACACAATGGTACGAGCAATCTTCCACCTGTATTGTTCGAGTCCATAATATTGAATTGATGGTTTCCTCAGACGAAATTCTTTGAAAGAAATATTTCTCTTATCAAATGAAATGAAGATGTTATTGGAACACCTATTTGTTTTCTACTTTGTACAAAAAAGCCTAAAATATTTTATTGTCTAAGTGCTTCAAATGATATTAAAATTTGTGATTTTGCGTAAGTAAATATAAATTACCACTTTAACGGTAAAGTAATCATATTAAAAGAATTAAAATAATAGATATTACAATTACATTCCTTCTTAGAAAGTTTAAAATTAGCGTCGTTATTATTAATTGAAGTATCTACAAATTATAACTACACAGTAAATATTATATTGTTGAGTGGTAAGGTACAGAAAGTTATTGCTGGGGTTTTTAACGTTTATTTTGCGTCTAGTTTCAAACAAATTGAAAAAGGAAAATTTTATTATTCTTTATTATTTATAAAAAAGCTATTATTTTCACCATTTGTTACTGTTGGTTTTTTCTACATTAGAATCAATACTGAAGTGTCAATATTGAATGTTGACAGAGTGTGATTGATAGGATACAAAATGCAAGACTTATTAGGTATTTGTTGAATTAGCTTGTTGGAAACAGGGAGGTTAGTTCCGACCTCAGATCATTATGATCTGAGGTTCCGACAGTAACGGGAAATCTAAGGGACATTATCATGTTTTATGGACGACCGGCTGGTCGAGCGGTCTGTACCCCTTGCTATGTAGGCTACTCGGTCAAGAGGTCCCGGGCTCGAATCCCGGTCGGAGCAAATGTTTGTATGATGAGTACGAGCATTTGTTTACGAGTCATGGATGTTTATATGTTTATTTAGTAAATTTTTAATTTTTATATACATATTATTATCAATCTTGTTATGGATACATATAACACAAGCTCTTAATGATGCTTACTTTGGGCTAGATAATAGGTGTGAGTGTATGAATATTATTACTATTATTATTATTATGTTGGGTTTCTACTCTACGCCACCACAACATAAATTTGATTTATATAGCCTTTCGCACTTTAACTGGAAATTTAAAAATGCTCGTAAAATATTTTTTTCGGACCACTAAAGGTGTTAACTTCAATGAGTGGTGAGATAAATATTGCTATAAAAACGTTAAAAAAGGGTAGAAAGTGGTGAAGAAATTAGAAGTTGCACATAGTGCTCCGATGGAGTACAGGTAATCGCGTCTAACCGGACCCCAAGAGACGCGGGTTCGATTTTCACCTGCAGCGTATATTTTTTTTCAACGTATTCTTTCTCTATTTGTTTTTGTTACAATAAATATACGGGAGTTCATCCTCACACGTTGGAGCCTAAGTAGTGGCATTACATACTGTATGGTTTCAGATTGTTTCAGAGAACTTACAAACTTTCTCCCGCGTACGCTCAGATTGTGCAGGAAGCAGAGGTTTTCTCGGAGGAGTACAGCATGGGGTTCTTCAAAATGGGCATGAAAAGGTTTTTATTGGGTCGGCAGCGCGTAAGTAATACCCTTGGTGTTGCAAGCGTCCATAAGCTACAGGTATACCATCAGGTGGTCTGCATGTTTCATTGCCGTTGCCACCTTGGTAGTAAAAAGAAAATATAGAAAAATAAAAATGCACTCAATTTGAAAATAGGGGCAAGTGCATTTCCCGTTATTTCGAAGACTAGCAACTTGTTTCGATAGCTAGTGCCAAATTACCGCGTAACATAATATAACCTTCTTGCGCCCACTGGGAATTCTAAGCTTTTAGTTGACATTTTTAAAGGTTGTTAAAGCAAAAAGGATTTCTAATTAAGACTTTTCTTATTTGCAATTCCGTTTCGTTAACAAGACTGTTACGTGCTTGTTTCAGTTGGTTAACGAAATCCACGACAGCGACGCAAAAATTATATGGGACTTTATTTAATAGATAAATATTAAAACTTATATATGAAGAAAATGATATTTGTTAGAGAATTTTTGGAACTTTATGTCAGATTTATTCAAGGTCGAAAGTGAACAGTGATTGCACAAGTTTCTAAATATAGTTTTTCAGTGGGAAGTGACAGAAACTACGTAAAAACTTATACGGGCTGTGCCGTCTGTATGACAATAAATTAAAACATGGGTTACATTAGTTACTAGTTTGCCACTTTCACAAAATTTTATTCATTTGATAATTTCATGACGTTTGTATGAAATAATATATCATTGGCTGCATTATTTCAGAGTAATGTCATGAAATTATCAAATGAATAAGATGTTTTTAAAAGTGGCAAACCATTTATACTTTTTTATTTTATTTTTTATTTTTATCATACACTCACACCTATTATCTAGCCCAAAGTAAGCATCATTTAGAGCTTGTGTTATGGATTCTAGATAAAGGATTAATATGGATAATAATATGTATATAAATATTAGAAATATACTAAATAAACATATAAACATCCATGACTCGTGAACAAATGCTCGTATTCATCATACAAACATTTGCCCCTACCGGGATTTGAACCCGGGACATCTTGATGGAGCAGCCCATATAGCAAGGGGTACAAACCACTCCACCAGGCGGTCGTCAAATTTCTATGAACTAATATAGTCCAGGGTGTAAGGGGTCCCGGATAACACCTCACGGGATCCAAGCCAACCTCACCTGCACGTGGTGCACCCTGCTGTTCAACAGACGAGGCTCTGGCGCTCCCCACCAACCCGCACTGGGCCAGCGTGGTGGAAGACAGCCCACAACCCCCCAAACATGAACTCACAGAACGACACAAGGCCCCAAGTGCCCGGCGGTACCGGAGGCCGCGCCGGCGGCGACGGACGTTGGCGAGGCGCCGGGACCAGGGGTGCCAAGAATCCCCGGGTGGCGAAGATATCCCGTCAGACGACCTTGGCCCTGGCAACTTATAACACACGCACATTGCGGACCGAGGAGAAGCTGCTGGAACTAGAGGAAGAATTGAGCAGGATTCGCTGGAGTATAGTCGGACTATCTGAAGTCCGACGAGAGGGCGAGGACACGATGGTCCTGAAATCCGGCAACCTGCTCTATTTCCGGGAGGGCGAAGATCTGTCCCAAGGTGGTGTCGGGTTTATTGTCTACAAGTCTCTCGTGAACAACGTTGTACAAATCGGAAGTGTGTCGAATAGGGTGGCGTACCTTATACTCAGAATCACCAAACGGTATTCGTTGAAGGTCATACAGGTATACGCCCCGACCTCGACTCACCCCGACGAGGAAGTAGAAGTAATGTATGAGGATATCTCTCGGGCAATACATACTTCCAAAACTCACTACACCGTTGTCATGGGAGACTTCAACGCAAGGCTAGGCAGGCTAGGCGACGATGAGTTGAAAGTGGGGCAATTTGGAGCTGGAATCCGGAACTTTAGAGGTCAAATGCTGGCCGACTATATGGAGAGGGAGGGACTCTTTATGATGAACTCCTTCTTCAAAAAACGGCCGCATCGAAAATGGACCTGGAAAAGTCCGGATGGCGCAACGAAGAATGAGATCGACTTCATCATGTCGACTAAGACTCGGATATTCAATGATGTCTCAGTGATCAATTCGTTTAACACGGGGAGTGATCACCGAATGGTACGAGGCACATTGAATCTCAACGTGAAATCCGAGAGGTATCGACTGATGAAGTCTACGCTCCGCCCTACAGCTATCCAGATCCAAAACACCGAACTCTTTCAACTCGAACTGCAACATCGCTTCAATTTCCTGGAGGACTGCACAGATGTGGATACGTACAACGACAGGTTCGTGGAAGCTGTTCTTACGGCGGGTTCAGGGCTCTTCAAACCCAGCCGTAACAAAAGAGGTAAAAAAATCTCTGCGCCAACTTTAAAGCTCATGAAGGAAAGACGTGCACTGCAGTCTTCCGAAGACGCTCGTCGGCAACTCAACAAACAGATCTCCAAGTCATTGACCCGCGACATACACCACTTTAATACAGAATGTATTAGAGAGGCAATCGAGCGGAACAAAGGCTCCAAAGTGTTCGCCCGAGATCTGTCGATAGGACAGAGTTTGCTGACGAAGCTGAAAACGGAGGATGGCAGATTCGTTACATCCCGATCTGAGCTCTTGGCCGAGATTGAAAACTTCTATGGACAGCTTTACGCGACATCACGCACACCTGTCACTAAGGCCACCGATTCAAGAGCCAAATTAACCCGACATTACACGGAAGATATCCCGGACGTCAGCCTGTACGAGATTAGTGTAGCTCTCAAACAACTTAAGAACGACAAGGCGCCGGGCGACGATGGAGTTACAGCCGAGCTTCTGAAAGCAGGTGGACGAGCGGTCCTGAAAGCTCTTCAGAGGCTATTTAACTCCATCATACTCGAGGGTAAAACGCCAAAGGCATGGCACAGGGGCGTGGTGGCACTTTTCTTTAAAAAGGGTGACAAGACTCTATTGAAGAACTACAGACCCATCCCGCTCCTGAGTCATGTTTACAAGTTGTTTTCGAGGGTTATTACGAATCGTCTCGCACGCAGGTTTGACGACTTCCAGCCTCCCGAACAAGCCGGTTTCCGAAAAGGCTTTAGTACCATAGACCACATACATACGCTGCGGCAGGTTATACAGAAGACCGAAGAGTACAACCTGCCATTATGCCTAGCGTTTGTGGACTATGAGAAAGTCTGTCGAGACCTGGGCCGTGCTACAGTCGCTCCAGAGATGCCAAATAGACTATCGGTACATCCAAGTGCTGCAGTCACTGTACGAAAACACCACTATGTCAGTCCGCCTCCAGGACCAAAACTCGAAACCAATACCACTTCAGCGGGGTGTGAGACAGGGCGATGTTATATCTCCGAAACTGTTTACTGCCGCGTTGGAGGATGTTTTTAAGCTTTTGGACTGGAGGGGACTTGGCATTAACATAAACGGCGAGTACATGACTCACCTTCGTTTTGCTGATGATATCGTAGTCATGGCTAAAAACCTGGAAGACTTGGGCACAATGCTCGACGACCTCTGTAGAGTCTCCCAACAAGTGGGTCTTAAAATGAACATGGATAAGACGAAGATTATGTCAAATTCCCATGTCTTACCCACTCCTGTGAAGGTTGGAAGCTCTACACTGGAAGTTGTTGACAAAAACATTTACCTGGGAAAAAAGTCCAACTTGGTAGGTCCAACTTCAAGAAAGAGGTCAATCGACGGATCCAACTCGGCTGGGCAGCGTTCGGGAAGCTACGCAGCATATTCTCGGCACAACTACCGCAGTGTCTCAAGACGAAAGTCTTTAATTCGTGTGTGTTGCCAGTGATGACGTACGGAAGCGAGACGTGGCCGCTTACAATGGGCCTTATACAAAGGCTCAAAGTCACCCAAAGAGCAATGGAGAGGGCTATGCTCGGTGTTTCTCTGCGTGATCGAATTAGAAATGATGAGATCCGCAGGAGAACTAAGGTCGCTGACATAGGCCAAAGAATTGCGAGTCTCAAGTGGCAGTGGGCAGCTCACATTGCGAGGAGGACTGACGGCCGTTGGGGCGGAAAGGTCCTCGAATGGCGGCCGCGCACCGGGAGACGCAGCGTTGGTAGGCCCCCCACAAGGTGGACCGATGATCTGGTAAGGGTCGCGGGAAGCCGTTGGATGAGGGCAGCGCAGAACCGATCGGTTTGGAGATCCTTGGGGGAGGCCTATGCCCAGCAGTGGGCGTCTCTCGGCTGATATGATGATGATGAATATAGTCCATATTTTAATCTATTGTCGTATTGACTAGGTTTTACTAGGTGGTAGACCCATATGTAGGGTCGTCTGGGTAGGTACCACCGCCTTTCTTATTTCAGCTGTGAAACAGTTCGCTGTGTTTCGGATGGAAGGGAAAGGTAGCCAGTGTAATTCCTGGGTATGGAAGGCATTTCATCTTAGGCCTCAGGATGACAACGCACCTGCAAGATCAAGTGCTTTTCCTTGTTATTGCAGGTGTCTATAGGCGGCGGTAACCGCTTACCACCAGGTGGGCCGTCAGCTTGTTTGTCATATAGTTGTATAAAAAAAAAATTGACGGCACCATCCTGTATACAGTGTGTTACAAAACACCCAAATAAAAAAATAAGGGGGTAGTTGTGTTTCTTGTCAAGAGTTAGGAACCTCTGAAAGTTTAACAGATTTAATTTAAATAACAAAATTGTCACACCTGATCGTGACAACCCTTATAAATGCACAGACACACACACACACACATATACACACACGCCAAATATTCCGAATTATATTTCGGAATTCTGTAACAACCATTACACTCTATATTTTTTAATTTAAACCGACATTTAAAAACATATTTTTTGGAGTCGGTGCTTCACTTTCTATTGTTTTTGGAAACAACTTAGCACCAATTCCAAAAAATATGTTTCTAGGGGATGAGTACCTACTTAAATTTAATTATTTTAACCTTTTCAGTTTTTGAAGTCGGTTTTAATTATTGTTTAAAATTATTTTTTCACAATTTTTAGTGATAATTTTCTAAGCTCGAAGCTAGATGTGTGCTCGTCAACTTATATTGTTTCCTACTATCGTATCGTTTCACTAAAAAGTCATAAGAAAGCAAAAATCCGCCAATTTCGCATACGTAGACGACATTTTTTTTAAGCTATTGCATAGCTTCTATCGCGGGCCTTGAGCGCGGGGACCGAATCCAGAAATTCCGTAACGAAAAAACCTCACGCTCCCCACTCCGATGCGCAAGGAGGTGTGGCTTGAAGGCCGTGCATCGTCTAACGTCGTTTCAGTTCGGCAGTCTTCGACACGGCGTTGTGTGCGTGCGATATAATAAAAAATATTTTAAACAATATTAACTTTTTTTATCTATTTAATAATGGAAAAATTTGTTTTCTTATCGGTCACCACGCTCAAAAAGTGTAACTTGAATTAATATCAAAGAAAAAGAAATACTGCATGAATAAAATAAATAAATAAAATTATAATTGCATAAGTTGATACAAAATGCTATGCAATAGCTTTACCGCGGCAGTCCCCGAGTGCCACACGTCTTTTTTTTTATAAAAACCAAACTACCCAACTGATTTTGAAATTTTTTTTTATGGAACCCAATGACAGCTATTCCGCATCGAACAAAAAAAGAATCACGTAAATCGGATCAGTAGTCTCGGCGTAATCGGTGTACATACAAAAAAAAAACATACCTGCCGAATTGAGAACCTCCTCGTTTTTGAAGTCGGTTAAAAATACTTAACTTACCTAACCATGATTTTTTTTATCGACAAGGTTAATCAATCAAGCGTACTCGTACGGTCCGCTGGATGGTAAGTAGTTGCTTTGGCTTATTATAGACGATCGTAGCACCTTGGGCACTACGACGCACTGCCCAGGTAGTTAGGTACTCTATGAAAAATAGAGAGAGAGCTTTCTCAAAGAGTTCTGGCGACCTGATCCAGCAGGAAGTAGTAATAGATATCTCGAAGTAGTAATAGATATATAGCTGTGTTCTTCTACCCCAGTCAAGTGGAAATTACCACTCGAATCTTGATACTTCTCCTCTTTAGAATGGGTTTTAAAGAGGAAATTTATTATTGTAACACCTAATATTAAATCTAGGGCCTTAAGATTTATAGCCCCGATATCAATTCAAATTAACAGGCTTAACACAGGCCTACGCTCGCAGAAGAGGCGCTTTGGAAATTTGCCGCTTAGCCCTGTTGATCTTATCAAGGATTATCATTTTGACAATCTGAGCTGCAACTTACCTTAATAAAATGAATATGGTGAGAGAAGTCAGGTATTGTGGTTATTTGAAATAATATTTTTAACCGACTTCAAAAACAAGGAGGTTCTCAATTCGGCCGGTATGTTTTTTTCTTCTATGTATTTACACCGATTACGCCGAGACTACTGATCCGATTTACCTAATTCTTTTTAGTTCGATGCGAAAAAAAAATTATTGGATCAAATGGCAACTATTCCAGTTGCCATTTGATCCAATAATTTTTTTTTCAAAATCAGTTGGGTAGTTTTTTTTTAAAAAAAAAACTGATATCATTAAGTCGTCTACGTATGCGAAATTGGCGGATCTTTGCTTTCCTATAACTTTTTAGTGAAACGATACGATAGTAGGAAACAATGTAAGTTGACGGTCACCCATCTAGCTTCGACCTTAGAAAGTTATAACTAAAAATAGTGAAAAAAAAACTTGAAACAAAATTTAAAACCGACTTCAAAAAACTGAAAAGGTTAAAATAATTAAATTTAAGTAGGTACTAATCCCCTAGAAACATATTTTTTGGAGTTAGTGCTAAGTTGTTTCCAAAATCAATAGAAATTGAAAGTCGGTTTTAATTTTTGTTTAAATATTTTTAAAAATAACTCTGGGTAGGTATCACCGCCTTACTTATTTCAGCCGTGAAACAGTTCGCTGTGTTTCGGATTGAAGGGAAAGGTAGCCAGTGTAATTACTGGGCATGGACGGGATTTCATCTTAGGCCTCAGTATGTCAACGCACCTGCAATATCAGGTGATTTTCCTTGTTATTGCAGGTGTCTATAGGCGGCGGTAACCGCTTACCACCCGGTGATAAAATATGCTTTCCGGTGCCTAGTCCCCATTCAAAACTTTAACGCACTATTGATCTGTTCTTCGTACTATGAGCCCTACCTTCTAAGTGTCATTTCAACTTTCTAATTCTATGACCTGACCGTCCGTGGAACCGTCGAGATGAAAATTGCTTTGTTTTTGCAATGGAAACTAAAGCACTCAGACACTATTCAATCAAAGCTTGCATACATCTATATCTCCAAGCGACAGAATTATGTATCCTTGATATGCTACAGGTTGTGATCTTTTTTTTATGCAAAGCTCAGCAAATGACTCAACACCACCTGATTTGAAGTAGTAAGAAGAGTTCATATGCGGAGACAGCTAGTGCAGCTTGAAGCAACACTGTTCTAGGTGCCTTTTCACGCCTCCTTTGGAGGAACCCATGTTATAGAAAGGAGGGAACACATGTGCTGGCAAAGAATTCCAAGTTTTGGAAGTCCGACAAAGAAACGAGTTACTAAACTTCTTTGTGCGCGATGTTGAGGTGGAGACAGTAAATTGATTACTCCGATGTCCGGCACGCGTGCTCCTGTGAAGGAAGAGGGAAGGTGGGATAAGGTCGAAATGCTCCTCAGAACACTCTCCATGCTAAAGCCGATAGAAGGCGCTTAGTGATGCAATGTCACGACGGAGTTGACGGATCTGACAGCTTATTGCGTCCAATAAAGAGGGTGTTCTCGCAAAAGATAATAAAGGCATAGTTTTACAGCTTCCCTTTGAAAAGCTGCTGAATAAATTAATTACGAACGCTCAACCCAGTCGGCTTAATGAAGTTACCTTCATGTTTAATAAATGAGCGCATACTGACACCGCTCACCGTGAAGTTTGCGCAGCCATTTACTTGAGGTTCGCTGCATTAACATGTCGTGGCTGGACATATTTGTTGACGCTTCTAACGTGTTCGCTAGTAATTATGGGAATGAAGAGGTGTAGTGCAATTTTCCATTCGAAATCGGAGCGCTCGTAGGGTCTCCAACTTGCAGCAGCCAAATGACCTACTCATTTTGTAGTATTTTGTTCGTACGGTAAGTGCGGACACCAAAGCTCATTGATGAGGCGTCGTGTAGGGGGTAGAGCAACTACACCTTATGCTGTAAAAAGAGTAGGTAACGCGTGAGATGGTATACGGTTACCGAAACACGGTAACCGTATACCATCAACCGGGTCGTAACGTATGCGTTTTTGTATAAAAAATTAAAAGATTCAATAATATCTACGATGTTATGGATCCAAGATAATAGAGAAATATAAACACAAGAAATATACTAAAAACAAAAATCTACAACTCTGGATAAACCTTCATACTTCAATCACATCTGCCCTGGTAGACAGAGGTCATTATTTTTATAGATTATATTTTATTCGACTTTCGTCAAAGTGATTATATTAATTACTAGTATTAGACATAAATTTATAGACGTTACTTAAATAGTAAGAGGCAATAAATTCTGTTTTGACATTAAAGTTTTCTAACAAACTAATCACGCCCTTGGGTCCCGTAAATCAATTAAGAAGCTACACTATTGATTTCACTTGTTCTAAGTTACTTGTGTGACTGCAAGTTGGAAACCTGAAGCAATAACTGTTCTTACTAGTTAGAAATTTAAAGTTTAACTCCACTGTGGACTGAAACATCTAAACCGATTAACTCAAGTTTGGTTAAAGGAACTTAAAACGGTTGTAAGCTGAAAAGGTTTGCAGTGGAACGAAACTTTTTATATGTCATCACCGACCGACGAAGTACCTCTATTAAGTTTCAATCGAAACGAAACAAAAACGATCTTCATCGTGTTCACCTCTCAAATCTTTATAATAATAATTACAAAATTAAAAATTTTAAGTAACCCCCGGCGTCATTAATCATCTATCTAACACCATCTCACTAAGACTATTCATAAGAGCCCAAACACGCTATATCTGCTGTAAGTTTCTGAAGAATTAAGCATTTCGCAGACTTTTTGATGGTATAGGATCAGCTCAAGGTTAGTATGTCATGGGAATGTCACCGAAGTGACAGTACACCAAATTTGAAATCAATCGGATCTGTAAAAGTTGGTAAAATCCTATTTTTATGTAGAAAATGAGCTGATAGTCATCAAACGCCTGAACTGATTTTCATAAATTATAGCTAAGAACCATCGTAGTCACATTAGCTTTCAAGCAAAAAAACCGAATCAAAATCGGTCCATTCGTTTAAGCGCTACGATGCCACAGACAGACACACAGATACACCGATACACAGACAGACACGTCAAACTTATAACACCCCTCTTTTTTCGTCGGGGGTTAAAAAGTGGTTCCCAATAATTCACAACAGAGGGGTTAGTTAATCACGACGACGAACGTTTTCGTTTCAATACGATGGTAACTTACTAGGGGCAGGATGCATGCATTTTGCCCAGTAGTAAACGAAATGCTGCTGTTGACAATTTCAATCAATCAATCAATCAATTTTTATTGTGGAACACAGGTAACAAACAAGGTTGATATAAACATAAAATACAATTCCAGCTGTGACCTACCATTTCGGCATACAATTATAATGAAATCAGCGCTAAGTAATAAAACACAATACAATTCAGAAAAAATCATAAAATATCTGCATCTGCCTAGAAACAAATCGGACCAGCACTGAAAAACTTACAGAGTCCTGTCATTCAAAAATTATGCTAAAGTATAATAGCATTTGTCTAACAGAAAATCTAGCAGCTTGTGTTTGAAAGAATATAAATCACTATTAATCCTTATTTTCTTAGGAATTTTGTTATAAATTCGGGGTGCAGCACAAAACACACTTTTATTAAGTAAGGCAGTTTTGCTAGGGATCATACGAAGTTCATTCCTATGGCGGGCAGTGTGCAATTTTAAAGAATGTTAAACAATCCATCAGCGCTACGGCCTGGTCACGGGAACGGGCGGCGGCGGCGAAAGCGGCACGACTGGCAATAGCATCCAGCGCCACCGCCCGTTCCCGTGGCTAAGCCTTAAGGGTTCCGATCCAATTCTCGTCACCGCTGTTATAATGAGGTATATGCAACAGGATGGAGTGAAACACTTGCACACTGACTTGTCGGGCGGCAGGGCGTAGCCACACAGTATAGATATAGCCAAAATTATTCGGAGTATTTAATTCTAACTGTGTATATTCCGTATCTTAATCCGTACTTAATAAAATTACGATTATTAAAACCACAATCATCACCAGCCTATTATGCGTCCCACTGCTCAGGCCTTTCTACATGGAAGAAACACATGAGGAGCTTTGGCCACACCACCACGCGGGCCCAATGCGGGTTGGTGGGTCAAAACGGTGGTAAGTAGTAACAACCGGGACCAACGGTTTAAAGTGCCTTTTAAAGCACGGCCGGAGGAGCTCGAGATTATAAATTTTGATTGGACCATTATATATAGGTTTTACCACTGAAAGTTTAAGTCTATCATTCTAGGAATACTCCGATTTCTAGTGATAGATTAACTATGTGAGTCAAGGGTATTGCAATTTTTTTCGAACACATTTTTAATAGGGGCTCGACCATGGCGAAAGTGGCTTTGTTACTGAATGAAACCAGAGCGCTCAAACAACAACGCCACCGAGCTCACCTTATTAAAAACACAATTACAAATCTTTTGTTATCGAATGCTTTTTTCCCGATTATATCATCAATATTATTACACACCAGGTACGAAACATAATAATCAAATCCTTATGGGACCAATCCGTTTTTCAAAACCTTTCAAACTAAAAAAGAGATATCAAAATCGCCCTCAAAATCGGGCCAGTTTCACGATGTTGATACTGAAATTTTCAATTTTAGATTGTTTTTAGAAGAGTTTGTTGCCGGAATATTCCTGGTCCTGGTAGTTCAACTTTTGAAAGTGGTGTAAATTCAGACATGGCAGACAGATAGAAATTATGTTACTAACAATGTTGTTAGTTAACCTAAATACAGACATGACAGATAAACTTTTTAACTAGAACAAAGTAAGCAATTAAAAGAATTTGTCTTATCTAAATAAGGTAGAAATATTGATAGTAATTATGTCATAGAAATGTTATGAAATTATCAAATGTTGGAAGTTGAAAATATTTCGTTGAAATAATATAGCCCATGTTTTAATGTATTGTCGCTATGTCGTCACCACCTTATATGGGATTTTTGACGATTCGAAAGTGCTTCGTAGTTCCCAGTTGACTGAAGATATTTTCACTTCAGTTCAGAGAAATTTCTCAAAATTCGTTGTTGACTTTCTTGCGACCTTTATCAACTCACAACATGATTACAGGACCAAACAAAACCGTTTGGTTAGTAAAATAATCCAAACCAAGATTATTTTATCCTTTAGGTATACCGAAATCAACGAAATCTTTAATAAACTATAAAGTCAGTAACTTGTGATGAAATATTCCCGACAACATTTTAATTAAAATAAAGTTTTACTCCCGTTTACACTATTTTAGCATCTATTTTCGAGAAAGTTAGTACCAAATTCATTTGAAGGTTTATTCAGTGTTATTGAGACTTTGCGAAGTTGTGGTTAGTATTGCAATATGCACCGGCTTTTTGGTTATGAGTGAATTGTGTTGGTTTATTTTGTTTCCATTGTAATGTGAATACGATCATTCTAAAGTATGGTAGCTGATGCCACAAAATATTTAGCAAAATTTTATGTCATGAGCGGGTACGACATGGTAATTTGACATAATTTTAGTCTTATTCATGTTCATTTTAAGATCCTCTTGTTGGGAGACACCACAGGCAGTGGTCGTCGAGCATTGTACCCAAGTCCTCCAATGCGGCAGTGAACAGCTGTCTTACACCTCGCTGAAGTCGCATTGGATTCGAGTTTTTGTCCTGGGGGCGGAGTGACTTAGTGTTTCGCGGTTAAATAGTTAAACTTGGTAAGTTCAACTTCCAGAAAGTCTTTAATTCGTGTGTGTTTCCTGTGATTACCAGTGGTCGGAATTAGGTAGAGTTATTTATGTACTTACACTGACTTCATACAGCGAAAGATGAAAGTGGATATGCCTTAAATCCCGAGATTAATTTTAAAGAGCAGAAAAATACCGTGATTTATTGAATAAAAAAGTTATTTACTTTTACACAATTTTAGCCAAATTTACATCAACAACATCGGATGTCCGAAGTTGCAAAATTTGAAATCCCCGCAAGAGCCATATTAATATCAACATTTCGATGCAAGTACATAAATAACTCTACCTAATTCCGACCTCTGGTAATTATTTACCGAAATAAGACGTTTTTTTTTTTTTTTTATTTTATACAATTAGATGACAAACAAGCTGACGGCCCACCTGATGGTAAGTGGTAACCGCCGCCTATAGACACCTGCAATAACAAGGAAAATTCACTTGATATTGCAGGTGCGTTGTCATCCTGAGGCCTAAGATGAAATGCCGTCCATGCCCAGTAATTACACTGGCTACCTTTCCCTTCAATCCGAAACACAGCGAACTGTTTCACGGCTGAAATAAGAAAGGCGGTGGTACCTACCCAGACGACCCTACATACGGGCCTACCACCTAGTGGTAGGCCCGTATGTAGGGGCCCGCTTACAATGGACTTCATAAGAAGGCTTCCATCATCACCATCACCAGCCTATATACGTCCCACTGCTGGTCACAGGCCTTCCTACATGGGAGAAACACATGAGGAGTTTGGGCCATAACACCACCACGCTGGCCCAATGCGGGTTGGTGGGTTAAAGCGGTTGCAGTAACAACCGGGACCAACGGCTTAACGTGCCTTCCGAAGCACGGAGGAGCTCAAGATTATAAATTTGATTGACCCATCCAGGGACCAACCATGGCGAAAGTTGCTTTGTTTTCGTGATCGAAACCAGAGCGCTTAAACCACCGAGCTCCTAAGAAGGCTTAATGCCACCCAAAGGGCAATGAAGAGGGCTATACTCAGAGTTTCTCTGCGTGATCAAATAGGAAATGATCAGATGTGATCCCAGAAGAACTAAGGTCACCGATATCGTCCAAAAAATTGCGAGCCTCAATTGGCAGTGTGTGCCCTGCCCACACATTGCAAGGAGGACTGAAGGTTGTTAGGGCGGGAAGGTCCTCGTGTGGCGGCTGCGTACCGGGAGACGCAGCGTAGGTAGGCCCCCCACAAGGTGGACCGACGATCTGGTGAGGGTCGCGGGAAGCCGATGGATGCGGGCAGCGCTGGGCCGATCGATTTGAAGATCTCTGGCGGAGGCCTATGCTTAGCGGTGGATGTTATGAGGTTGTTAAATCGCTTTCCGATAGACTTTGACTGGGTTTGAAATGGATCCACACAATTTACTTGGCTGTAATATTTCTATAACGAATAAAATATATGGGATATGGTAACATATTTTGGGTAGGACATAAAAAAATGAATAATTATTTTTACGTAGATCCGATTCCAGATTCCAGATTAGTTTTTGGTTAAATTGAAACCAGATTGATATCGGTCGGTAGAAATGAAATGCGTGGGAAGAAATAAAAGCTTTTATTTGTATTTTTGGTAGCCTTCATAATTTGTGATTGATTCCGTAGTAGGTATATTATTAATAGTAATGACAAAGCGATTAAACTATTACTATAATAAAGTTATAATAAATAGTAAATATATCTACAAACGTACAAAAAAACATGAGTTGTGAACAAATCATATTTATCGTACCAACATCGTAGGTGTGATAAGTACTGCCGGAACTCGAACTCAGGATTGCAAATGAAGTAGATAGGCTGTTTCTCTATTTTGTTTCTAATTTTTTTCATCATGTTAGGTATTACTATTTATGGTGTATGTATTCCGTGCATAAAATTGGAATCCCAATCCACAAATGAGGTTGCAGTCTTCAGACGATGCGTCACTATATCGGCAGCTTACAATACTGCTATCAATATCCATGCGACACGACATTTGCCGCTTTAATACTAACTGTATTAGAGGGGCGCATAGAACGGAATAAAGGTTCCAAAGTGTTCGCAAGGGAAGTGTCTGTTGGGCAAAGCCAATTGACAAGCCTGAAGACTGAGGATGGCAGCTTAGTGTCGTCTTAGTCCGAGGTGACAAGGGAAAGGGAGGTCGAAAGGTTCTATGGAGACTTATACAGGGTGGCACATATAGATCGGTCTGTGTGGGAAAGCCTGAAACTAAGTATAAGACATACTAAAATCTCTTCTTAGGAATCATGTCATCGATTTTAGTATTAAGAAAAACTGCATTTAAACATTTAAAAAAAAACGTGTGCTCAGCTCGGGAATTGAACCCGGACGTTTTGAAAAATAAAACTACTTAACACTATTTCTATTTATGTATCATTTGTGTAGGTCTTATGCAGTAAATGTTACTATGAAACATGATGTCTAAAATGAATAAAATGCATTGTTTTCATATCGTTTAATTTTTTAGTAAGTGTTCGAAATTAGTAGCATCTCTTTAGGCTACTAAAGAGAAAAGAACTCTTGAATCATAGTCATCGTCATCAGCCTATATACATCCCACTGCTGGGCACAGGCCTTTCGTACGCACGGAGGAGCTCGAGATTTTTTTTTATACAACTAGATGACAAACAAGCTGACGGCCCACCTGATGGTAAGCGGTTACCTTCGCCTATAGACACCTGCAATAACAAGGAAAAATAACTTGATATTGCAGGTGCGTTGCCATCCTGAGGCCTAAAATGAAATGCCATCCATGCCAAGTAATTACACTGGCTACCTTTCTCTTCAATCCGAAACACAGCGAACTATTTCACGGCTGAAATAAGAAAGGCGGTGGTACCAACCCAGACGACCCTACATACGGGTCTACCACCTAGATTATGAATTTGATTGACCCATCCCGGGACCGGCCATGGCGAAAGTTGCTTTGTTTTCGTAATCAAACTAGAGCGCTCAAACCACTACGCCACCGAGCTCCTCCTCCTTGTCTTGAATATCCTGGCCTTAATATTCAGACGTAACGTTTTTTTCTGATGAAAAGGGATTGGAAAGTAGAATATTATACAGATGTGTGTTAGCATTGAATTGTAAAAATTTCAACATTCCCGTCACAAAAACGAACCAATACCAATTTCATGAGGAATGGAAATTCGTATAGAAAACACATTACTCGTATCAACAGCTACGCCGTTAGAATGTATGGAATGCTATTTTTGTTCCAGCGCACATTGTACCGTTAACCGGGAATAAATTTTCCTAGCTCAACATTTTTGTAAAATAAATTTCAGATTTACGAGTGTGTTCGGGACATTTGTGTAGGAACGGTCTCTTCGAATCTCACTCTATCAAATTTGATACGAATAAATCTTTCAGTAAGGTTTCAATACAGAGAAACCCATTTCACATAATAAATAATGGAGAACGGAAACGGTAAGCAAGAATGTGTTTACATGACATTCTTTCGGCCGTTTTGGACATTACCTTTAAATGGATTTATGTAGATAAATGTAGATTTTATATTTTAACTAGCTGACCCGGAAAACGTTATTTTAGCATATATTTTTTTAAAAATCTGGAGTGGGCCACCCTTATCATTTAGGGGTAAGTATAAACAATAGCCTACGACCTATTCTCAGACCTACCAAATACATACAAAAAAAAACATAAAAATCGGTCATGCCGTTTCGGAGGAGTTCGCTTAGAAACACTGTGACTGTGTTTTATAAATTAAATAAGTTAGACCTCCGGGGGTGAAGAGTCTGTATTCCGAGGCTTGACAGGTAGTAATTTTATACCTAAGTTTGTAGCATTTCTTATTCTCTGTGTGTTTACGCGTGTCTTTGTTTTTCTTTACTCTTGTCTCAATTTAATTAAAATAACGGTTGCGTACCCACCAACCCGCATTGGGCCAGCGTGCTGGTGTTATTGCCTAAGCTCCTCATGTGTTTCTCCCATGTAGGAAGGCCTGTGCCCAGCAGTGGGATGTATATGATGAACGGCTGCTTGGGCGCAGCGCAGGACTGATCTTCGTCTCCTTATTTAATTGAATACAGAGAGAGAAATATGGATGCATTGTCAAATATTCAAGTATCAAATAGGCGAGTGTACCTGATAGTAAGTGGAATGAAGTTGGTTGTGGAATGAGCTCCTTCTGGAGATTTTCTCGAATGAGTACAGCATTTGGTTCTTAAAAAAAGGAGTGCGCTGCTTCAGTTACCTTTAGTTTCTTCTTGACAGTAAGAGAAGAACACTTCTCGTGCGGTCCATACTAGTCCACATCCAGTCACAAAGTGGCACCGGAACTTCGCAAGGATACATACGATGTGGCGCGGTAGAACGACTAAGTAATGAGGAATAAGGATAGCTGTCGAATACCTACTCAAACGCTACTTAAGTTTCGAGGCCTTTATATTAATTTTCTTTTAAAACAACTAAGTAGATGACAAACAAGCTGACAGCCCACCTGGTGGTAAATGGGTGCCGTCGCCTATTTAGACACCTGCAATAATAAGGAAAAAACTCTTGGTATAATACAACCGGAAACACAGAGAACTGTTTCACGACTGAAATAAGAAAGCCGGTGGTACCTACCCAGACCGGACCTATAGGGTCCTATATACCGGCTTACCACGTAGTATCAAAAATATTTTAAGTTTGTCAAAGTACGTACGTACGTACGGAACGTTTGCCAATACAAATTATAATTTGTATTGGCAAACGTTCCACATGATTTAAGATGGACTTCAATTTGAGGCGATACGATTCAGCGATTTTTTTTCCAAAAAGTCTTGTTTTTTTTCAGATATGTTAGAGAAAACTTATCGATAAGAAAATTAACAAAACCCAAAGCTTTGCTGAAAACATGGACCAAATAATATCTATCATCCTTGCTGAAAACCATGGTCTCGATAGAAAAAAAAAATCCTAGGATGACCCTTCTAAATCCCCTTTTAAAGTTTTTTTAACAAACGGAAGATGAAGAACTATTGGAATTATTTTCAAAAGCGTTGATTGTTATTTTAAATGTTACGTGATTTTTCGCGAGAAGTCATATTTCTAGTTCTAGTCCTCTTTGTCTTGGCAGAAACAAAGCTCACGGGCTAGCGCCCAAAGAGAGGTTGAATATTTTATTCCACCATAGAATAATTTTATGTATTGGCCATAATTTTATGTATTTTACATGTTCAAGGAGCGGTATTATTCTTAAGTTGATCATATTATGTTTTATATCCTATATCCAGACAAAAGAAAAGAGAGCCTTTTCTTGAACCGAAACAATTTTATCACTTACCTTCTTAGAATTTGTTTTCTTTTATTACGAACCCTTTGCAGCGTCAAGTAAATAAAAGAGAGTACGACCTTTTTGCGGGCGATACTCGTTCTGACACTCAACACGAATGTTGTTTCCAAACTCGAAGATCCAATATATAGGGAGGGTGTGGATTCCTAGAGCAAGATTGTTTGGAGAGAAACTTTAATGTGCTAGTTTGGAGCCTAATTGTGGAGGTTCTACTTAGTAATTTGGAAGATTGTAGCGAATTTGGGCAAAGAGATTGGTTACTGGAAGTATACTTATTTTACGTCTCTACCTAAAGGGTTGAGTAAACTCGTTTCTTTTATTAGTAGGTATATTCATTTGGCACACCAATTTCCTGCGTGTACCTTTGAACTGCCTATGATTAATTATGATAGTAAGTTTAAAGGAAATATCATTTTTTCTAGTTTGTACAAAGATTTACAGTAAGTTGTAAATTGACTGCAATCGCTTATTTAAACATTTATTCCGTTTTCTTTACAACTGGTCATGACCGTATATCAAATTTTGAACCCTAGCCACTAATTGTCTATGGTCTAGTGGTATCTCTAGAACTTCAGACCTCCAGGTCCAGAGTTCAATTCCCCATGGTAATTTACTGCTCCATTTGATTGGTATGTTGTGCTTTTTCTTAGTCCGCCAGGCTAATCACCTTCTTAGCTAAGTGTGCTGCCATAATAATAGTGTCAACGGCATTGTTATGTTTCGACAGTTGGAGTCATATTGCCACTTTCTCTACGGTTGACGAATCCGGATGTAGCTCGCTTCCATCTTCGTTCTTATCATCACTTACTTACCATCAAGTGAGAAGGCTAAGAATTACAACGTTAAGAATAAAAACAAAGATATCATGCTTAAATAACCAATTATGCTTGTGAGAGCATACTTCAGGCAACGTATAGTGCCTTCGAAGCACGTAACAAATCGAGATCACTTCAATGTTATTTGTTCCCACATTATGTTCTTGACTACGGTAAAGGTACGGTACAGTCGACAGCGCAAGCGCACAGTTTGACCTTAAGACCGCCCTTACTGCGTACGTAATAGAGGCGGCTTTCGTAGTGCAACTGTGATACTTGATGTGCTGTCATCTGTACATTACCGTGGTGAAGGTAACATTATCCACTATAATGTTAAAAACTTACTTTTCCTTTAAATGACTCGAATAAGATACAAAAAATACAGGCTACACAATAATAAAATAAAATATTAATTTGATATCATGAACGGAATGACCACTGAGCTACCAAGGAGTGAAATTGTGAAAGTTCGCGGGTTCGGTTCCCGCCCCTGAACATGTTTTTTGATGTGGAAATGTTTTTATTAATTTAATCGAAGAATAAAAGTTGTCTGAAAGGTGTCAAACTTTCAGAGGTAACTATACTGGTGCCGTCAATACGATAATAAATTAAAGCATGGGCTACTTATATTAGTTCTTATAAATGGGTTGCCACAAAAAACTTCTTATTGTCATCTTATGTCATCTCATTGTTAAATGTCATGAAATTATCATATGATAATTTCACGACATTTGTCAAACAATTTAGCATTGGCTGCATAATTTCACAGAAATGTCGTGAAATTATCAAACGAATAAGTTGTTTTTGAAAGTGGCAAACATTTCAATGAACTAATATAGCCCATGTTTTAATTTATTGTCGTATTAACGGCACAGCCGTGTATATTCAGCAACAAGGAAATCAACTACGCCGTTAAAGTGAATTTCGGATTTTTTAACACACTGCATACGGGAAGTATGACTACCCTAAACAAGGTACCTCCACAGCCGTCAGCACATCAACCGCAACAGTTTGATCTTGAGAACGCCCTTACACCTATCGCGCAACTGGCTGGCTTTGTATGCAACTGTTACACCTGTTGTGCTGTCGTCTGTACGAACAGTTATTTCAAAATTATTCTCAGTGATGTGAAGATTGATTACATCCTCCAGTAGCGCGACCGAGGCGAGGATGCAAAGCGAATTGAGCCTATGAATGTTGATGAGTCATAGGAGTTAGATTCTTGGGTTCTATTTATTAAATCTACTAGTGGTCGCATACAACTCTATCTGCGTGGATATTAGCTATCGTGTAAAAAAGAAACCCTTGTCTTTCAAAGGATCTTAATCTCAAACTATCTCTTTACCAAATTTTATCTGAATCTGTCCACTGGCTTAAGCGTGAAAGGTAGACAGATAGAGTAACAGATAAATATAGTGACTTTCGCATTTACAATATTGGTTTATATATAATCGTTTTTTAGGTATCTTATTATCAGCAGTAAACTCATCGAGGACCTCGGCGGCTTAGTGGTTTGAGAGCTCTGGTCAGGAATAATCCTAATCAGAGCGCTCAAACTACCATGAAGAAAGGTGCTGTGTTTTCGTAAGAAAACAAGGCAACTGCCATGATTGATCTCTGATGGGTCAATCAAAATTTGTTATCTCAAGATCCTCCAGGTTTTGGACCTTGGTCCCGGTTGGCCAGCCAAGCTCCTGATGTCTTTCCCCCATGTAGGAAGGCCCAGCAGTTGAATATATAGGCTGGTGATAATAACACTCATCGGCAAAGTTAGAGAACAGTTTTCATAGTTCAGGAATCGCAATTTGTACCTGCGATCCAGAGATTTAAGATTTTCTGTTATACTCGTATATTACGTTAGAAATGGCCGCAAACGGAGATATGTGGATCTCTATGACATAACTCCGTTAGCGGCCATCCCTCAAAATATCAGCCTACAGCCTAGCATAACTATGCTGCGACCTGAATCCCCTGAACTACATTTAAACCGTGACAAGTATTCGGTTAAATTGCACCAAAATTTAGTAAGTGTTTTTGCTGAAACGTATAGAAAACAATGTCTTCTCGTTCTTGTTTCTTCCTAATTTAATTTTCATCAATTATTTAAATATTACGCCTGCATATTTAAAAGTTAAAGAAGATGGAATAATTTAAACGGCATCCTCATTAATCACTGTTTTAGACAAAGTGACAGTAATGGATAAATCACTCAATGTAGTTGCTGATTTACTGAAAATATTTCAAGCAAATGTTCCGAGAAGTGCGGTTAACCTTGGTTGCTTTGTTCTAGATGCGGTTGATATGGCTTAACGTAGATTTGGAGCTACTACCTTTAAAGTAGTTTTGAATAAACAAGTGATATGCCTGGCAAAGAGATGTTTTTTTCCCGAATTAAAAGCAGACAGAAAAAGACAGCCTTACCACCATCTTTATAAAAGCGATTCATATTCCGCTCGGTTCAGTATTGGTTCCTAAACTGCGTCGCTGTCATAGTCGTAGATAGCGTCGTAGTACGAATTAAACGATTCTACTCAGTTTAGGACCTAAATTGGATCGCGATAAAAGATGGTGGTACGGGTGCTGGACTTTACAAATTGGCGTTATTATTTTCTATAATAATAGAAAAGAATAGAATAAATGTTTATTTGGTACTCAATTAAACCATAAAAGTACAAAAAGCCGTGGCAGGATGTGCCACGCTACTGTTTTTACAATCATACTTACAAAAATAAAAAAATCCACAAGACATAACAAAAAAGCTCATAATAATGTAGACATTTTTTTTATAAATATTTATTATAATAATTTTAATGCAACCCACATACACAAAAAAATCAACAATTCGAGCTTTTTTCACAGGCATACCTGTATTATAATTATGGTCAGGAGCGCCTGAGCCTTTCTACCTTTGAGGACTACATAAGGCATCTCGGATCGACCATTACGAAAGTTGCTTGGTTTTCGCAATCGAAACTAGAGCGCCCTCAAACCACTGTGCTCTATTTCTCTTAAAAATATTCTTAGGCTGGATAATTATAGACAGTTTACAGTTCATCATCCATAGCCTATATACGTTCTACTGCTGGGCACAGGTATTCATATACGGAAGAAACAAATGAGGAGTTTGGGCCTTAACACCACCACGCTGGTCCAATGCAGGTTGGTGGATTAAAGCGGGTCCAATGCAGGTTGGTGGATTAAAGCGGGTTCAAAGCAGGTTGGTGGATTAAAGCGGGTACAAAGCAGGTTGGTGGATTAAAGCGGGTTCAAAGCAGGTTGGTGGATTAAAGCGGGTACAAAGCAGGTTGGTGGATTAAAGCGGGTTCAAAGCAGGTTGGTGGATTAAAGCGGGTACAAAGCAGGTTGGTGGATTAAAGCGGGTTCAAATCAGGTTGGTGGATTAAAGCGGGTACAAAGCAGGTTGGTGGATTAAAGCGGGTTCAAAGCAGGTTGGTGGATTAAAGCGGGTACAAAGCAGGTTGGTGGATTAAAGCGGGTACAAAGCAGGTTGGAGGATTAAAGCGGGTTCAAAGCAGGTTGGTGGATTAAAGCGGGTTCAAAGCAGGTTGGTGGATTAAAGCGGGTCCAAAGCAGGTTGGAGGATTAAAGCGGGTCCAAAGCAGGTTGGAGGATTAAAGCGGGTCCAATGCAGGTTATGGATTAAAGCGGTTGCTGTACATCCGGGACCAAAGAGCACGTAGGAGCTCGAGATTAAAATTTTTGATTGACACAACCCGGGATCGACCATGGCGAAAGTTGCTTGGTTTTCGTAATCGAAACCAGAGCGCTCAAATCACTACGCCACCGAACTTCTTCAAGTTTTTCAAATGAAGTACTTGAATTTGAATTTGAGCGATTGATCATAATATAAACATACACGATTTGTATTTCATTGGTGCATCTATTATTAACTATGTTACCAAGAAACCGAAGAACGTATTTTAAATAAAATTACATTATCTTCGTCAGGCATGTTGAATTTAGAAAAGCTAGTCCAATGTGTGCATAATCTAATAGGAAACGAAGCAGGCACTGGATAAATTGAATCTCTGACGGCCTGATTGAAATCTGCCGCTTTAAGCTATTTTCTGCAAGTAGTTTGTTTTTATAGGTTTAATTTTTGTAGCCATTTAGTATCATGTGATTTTTTGGATTAGAAAAAAATGGCATTAAATTCTATGACGAACTGTTTGAGGAACTCGGTGACGCAATGGCAAGTTCTGGGTTTGATTAAGAAAACAATGCAACTTTCGCCATGGTCGATCCCGGGAAGAGTCCATCAATATTTTTAATCTTGAGCTTGCTTGCTTCGGAAGGTACGTTCAGCCGTTGCTCCTAGTTGTTACTGCAACCACTTTCACTCGCCAACCCACATTGGACCAGCGTGGTGGTGTTATGGGCCAAACTCCTCTTGTGGGACAAACAAATGATGAAATTTTGTGTACTTAAGGCGCGACTGTTTAGTCTGATCTGTCGGAGAATGTGAACTCGTTTTTTCCGTTGATACAATTCATCGGATCGTGAGGATATCGCGCATTATATTCCATATTTATCGGACCACGGCCATACCCATAGTTCGACTAGAGACGTTGTCATATTGAAAATGAATTAGCAGAGCCAAGGTTCTCAAATCTTTTAGAACATGAATTCAACGAGCAGTAAAATTAAGGTTACCTTATTCGATCGATTGAAGATAATACAAATCACGTTCAAAGTTACGTAAAGGCACTTAATATAGATATTTTTCAAATGCTCTATGATGCGAAAAAACTTTGCTTGCTGGTATATAATTTTTCTAGAGTTAACGTCAGATGTGTGAATCGATATTTGAAATTAAGGAGCCTTCCTAGACAGAAGGGCGCTCGACATCCGTGTTTTGGGAGGCATGTTAAACCCTTAGTCCAAATGTTTCTGCAACTGTATTCAGCCATTAACCATTAGGGCCGGTAGTGCTATGGCCTGGTTTCTATGATCTGAGATAATGGCCTTTACCTCATAATTATGTTTCTCGCATGTACCTTCGGGGAGGCCCATGTCTAGTAAATACCATTTGTAGGGACTAACGTAGGGACTTGCGGGGAGTCGATACCGTAGTATGTGCCCGGGTTGTGTGTGTCTCTGTATGTGGTATAACTGTAGTTCATCTATGATACGCAGTAGTTCGCATTTTTTAGGGTTGCCACGAGTAGGACAATGTTTATATTACTTATTAGGAAAATAAAAGTGGTCTCAAAGATATTTTCAGAGGTGTCTTTTGACATGAACACAACCACCCCCTTACATTTTATTTAGGTCTTTCAAAACACACTGTTTATCTATTAAACAAAAGTCAAAGGTGGCTAAGGTACGTCCATCGTATTTTAGGACCCAATGACTCCAATTTACAAATCCGCCCGTAAATTTTAAATCCGTTAACCTTGGACCAAATAAAAACATTCCATCATCCTTGAATAATTGACGTGATGTCAGTACCACAATCTGAGGACGTGTTATTATGCAATAATTGTGAATTGAATTCTTGACTACACCACAATACCAATCTAACAAGAGCTGGTATTTTGGTGGCTAGCATTGCTTTTATCCTTATCATTTACACGAAGATGTCATTCCCTGGCTATCGTTACTAGTATATGTAGGATACTTATGGCAAAGGTATCATTCGCACCAAGCCAACTGTCCGTTTCATATTGTTCTTCTGCCTTACTTTCTAAGTATGAAACTGTATTTCACACTTAATTTTCCCTTTGAATTTGTTACAAAAAATTCGTACATACAGGTAATCCGTCAAAAGAAAAGTCATTCTTGACTGTAGAACTCAAAGTGTATTTTTCTTTAACAGTGGGTACTCTTGCGTGGCAGTGCACTTCCACGCGAAGCTCGCAAAAACATTTCCTATCCAGTTCATTTATATGCAAATCCATTCCTGAAATCCCGATGGAATAATGTAAGGAACATTGCATTAAGATTTTTAAGTAAACCTAAATCCTTTATACTAGGAGTTATAATGGTTTGCTGTCTTTATGATTTACCGATTTATGGCTTGGCTCAGTGCTTATTTTCTTGACGGAATACAATAGGTACGGACGGCCCCACATCAAGTGTAACACGTCAGTAGTAAAATGACTGTAAACAGATTTGTGAATTTGCATTTTCTGTGGATCAATGTAATAGAAAACGATTTTTTAAGAAAATAAGATGAGGCGAAAACAAAACGAAAGTAAATATAAATTTTGTACTCTAAATACAGCTATCTACATAGCATACTGCTCAATCATATTATTAACAGTCAAAACATTATGTTTCACAGCAAAGAATAAAATAGTTGTAACAATTTCAAAATTAAATAAAGAAAGAAAACGATGAAAAATTATAAAATATGTTCCAGGCGGGAAGCGAACTCGCGTCTCCTGGGGTCCGGCCATTGTTGCGACTTGAGGTCGCGACGTTCTTTGACGATCCTTATATGATAATTACAAAATTAAAAATTTTAAGTAACCCCCGGCGTCGTTAATCATCTATCTAACACCATCTCACTTATTCTATTCATAAGAGCCCAAACACGCTATATCTGCTGTAAGTTTCTAAAGGAATAAGCATTTCGCAGACTTTTTGATGGTATAGGATCAGCTCAAGGTTAGTGTGTCACGGGACTGTCACCGAAGTGACAGTTCACCAAATTTGAAATCAATCGGATCTGTAAAAGTTAGTTAAATCCTATTATTACGTAGAAAATGAGCTGATAGTCATCAAACGCCTGTACTGATCTTCATAAATTATAGCTAAGAACCATCGTAGTCACATCAGCTCTCAAACAATAAAAAACCGAATCAAAATCGGTCCATTCGTTTAGGCGCTACGATGAAACAGACAGACACACAGATACATCGATACACCGATACACAGACAGACACGTCAAACTTATAACAGCCCTCTTTTTTCGTCGGGGGTTAAAAATGGAACACATTTTCAAATGGCGTCACGTGCCCGCATTGAAAATTAGAACTACATCTTTTATCTAATTTTCTTTTTAGTAATAAAATGAGACAATTGTATTGATCTAAGTCGCACCAAAAAGGTTTGATCATTCAGCCTGTTTATTTTTACAATGTGAAACTCCCTGGTGGAATTTTTATATTTTTTAAGGAAATTAAAATCAAACATCGTAGACAGTTCAAGTCTGTCCCAAAGTAAGATAAAGCCACCATCAGTTAAATCGGTCTTGGTGCGTAAGGTGTATTTGCTACACTCTATTTCACGCATTAGCATGCTTACCCACTTGTTTGATATGCTTGCCACCAGCCAATAACAAACACATCTCACTCTATCGGTCTCGAATAACGGTTCAACGCATTTAGTAATAATGTTTTACCCGAAAATAAAACAGTTATTAAATGCAAAAACCTTATTCGAGACCAGTATTTCTAATCCTGCCTGATGACTCACTTTCTCCAGCTCAAGTGAGATGCAATATAATTTGCTGAAACCACGCTGCCTAGTGACAAGCAAGGCGCTCCTCTACTTTACGCTGAAAGTGAAGTAGAGAGTTACTAACGGAGGCAAGGTAGTCTCGAATAAGGTTTCTGCATATAGTCACTTTATTATATATTTTCAGGTAAAACATTATTATTTTAAGTGGGAGGCCGATTGATGCGTGCAGTGCAGGAGCGATCGGTCTGGAGATCCTTGGGGGAGACCTAGGCCCAGCAGTGGGCGTCTCTCGGCTGATATGACACTGATAATGATGATATTATTTTATACTAGCGACGTCGGTATTTTTTTGTGCAAAGTTCATAAATATAATGGAAGTTATAGTGCAACGTAGGTTAATAAATTTGTAATCACGACCAAAATCAGTTGTTTTATACTAAATTGAATCTAAATAAATCTTTGTCGCAGCCGTCTGGTTAAATTAGCCGCTTAACTGGACGCCTAGCCTGTTGATTGAATGCCTTGAATGCATGCAATGAAACGGCTGAAGGACAACTAGCCAAGTCATTAAGTGCAACGTTTAACCAGATGGCTGAACGTCATGTCAGCCGTCTGGTTAGATTATTCAATTGGACGCCTAGGCAGGTCGTTTAAATCGAAGAGCTTTTGTGTGACTGTTTGAGTGATTGGTGGGTTCACGGTTATTTTTTTATAGCCACATATAACCAAAACGGTGTCGGTAATAAGTGGTCATAAAAAATAACATTGAACCCACCAATCAAACCAAAACTCTACGGTACAAGACGATCCTTTCAATACACCAAGTCGTTTAACGTTAAGTGAGTCTAGTTCAATTAACCATCGGCGTTTAATCAACGGGTTAGGTAGCCAATTAAGCGGCGAATTTAACCAGATGGCGGCGACATCTAAACTACCGGTTGCATGTAACAGCCGATTCTTTTAGCGATTTAATTTTTTTTTAACAAGCCGTGCTTAAGGTGACCAGTGCTGTCATCTGCCTTCCTTTACTAAAGCGTTTCCTTACATCATAATTTATACAACTATGTAATTTCCTTATAGCCCAATTACGCCATAACGGCCGCGAACTAGAATTCATCTACGTAGATTGACCCAAAAACTTTTCTTGACCTACTAACGATTTAGGCTGGGGGCTGGTCACGAATTCGCACAACAAACAGCATGGCAACATCAGTTGCAATCTGTCCGATTTGGCGTTCAGTATCTCCAACGAGCGTGGTAGGTAATGTTATGGAACAGCGAACAGCATGCGTTTCTCCCATGTATTTATTTATTTGAATCGCACATGTAGGTACATAATTTCATTATTATAAAGGACTTACTTACTGTTAGTCTTCATGAACCCTGATAGAGTATTGCAATAAATATCTATGCATAAGCTAATATCACATCATCATCATCATCACCAGCCGTCCCACTGCTGATAGGCCTTCCTACATGGGAGAAACACATGAGGAGCTTGGGCCATAACACCACCACGCTGGCCCAATGCGGTGGTGGGTTAAAGCGATTGCAGTAACATCCGGGACAAACGGCTTAACGTGCCTTCTTAAGCACAGAGGAGCTCGAGATTATAAATTTGCCTGACCCATCCCGGGACCGACCATGGCGAACGTTGCTTTGTTTCTTAATCGTAACCAGAGCGCTTAAACCATTACGCCACCGAGCTCCTCAATATTACATAAGGAGTATTAATGTTTCTCCCATGTATTAAGGCCTATGACCAGTAGATTTATTTTTATTTTTATACACTCAAACCTATTATCTAGCCCAAAGTAAGCATCATTAAGAGCTTGTGTTATGGATACTAGATAACGGAGAAATAAAGATAATAATATGTATATAAATATTAGAAATATACTAAATAAACATATAAACATCCATGACTCGTGAACAAATGCTCGTACTCATCATACAAACATTTGCTCCTACCGGGATTCGAACCTGGGACCTTCCGACCAAGTAGCCTGTATAGCAAGGGGCACAGACCACTCGGCCAGCCGGCCGTCAGTAGTGAGACATATGTAGGCTGGTCATGATGACATATTCTTTGCTATATTAACTGCTATCTCGCCTGCTTGTACATTTCAAAGCAAGCTCAAGAACACTCACAGGGCTGGGAATGCGCTCAAAGTCGATCCGTACCGAACTCCCGGCACTCAGACGAACTTCATTACTAACGTAGGCAAGGAGGCAAGTAGTAGGAAATACCTGAATGTTCTTTATTCATGTCATTTATGATTTACCTATCTGAATTCAATTTCTAAAATATAATGCATAAAATAGTGAGTAATAAATACTCTCCTAACATTTATAGATTGCTGATTGTACCAGGGTCCATAATATTTTGATAGCTTTAAGCCAATTTGTTCCCTCTTATGTAAAATTATGGTTAATGCAATAAAGAATTAAAATTGTTAAATAAAAAGCACGGCAGATGACTCCACACTACCTGATGTGAAGGCGAAAGAAGTAACCAAATGCGAAGACAGCTAGTGCATCTTGAATACACTGTTGAGTGTTGAAGTCGCATACCTTGCCGGCCTTTAGGGTGCCTCTTCATGCTTCTTTTGAATAAACCTATGTTAAAGAAAGGAGGGAATTTATGTCCTGGTAAAGATTCTAAGCTATGATTGAATTTGTTACTAAAATATGTCATAGTTCTCACTCCTGGGGGATGTAGGTATTTGAGGGATGTAGGTATATGGCATTATAGGAATTATATAAAACAATACAATTATTATTATGGTGACGTTTTCAGACAAGTGTTTAAACTTAATGATTGTGATGGTGCATTGTCGGACAGCCTTTAAATAAAGTAAATAATCTTGTAATTAGGTACTTCTTGGTACGTTAATATATCTATTTTTTATACTCTGTGCGACACTGCACTGCTAAATACTATTACTATGTAACCAAACATTGTAACTTAATAATTGATAAGAGTGATTACACGAGTTTGTTGCCGGAATCTTCTCGGTAGTTTAACTTTTGGAACCGGTGTAAATTCAGACAGACAGATAGACAGACATACAGACAGACGAACAGGCAGACTGACAGACAGACTAACAGACACAGACTGTCTGACAGACAGACGGACCGACAGACAGATCGACAGACAGACCGATAGACAGACTGACATCATAGCATTGTTAGCTTACGTAAATCCAGACAAGACAGAGAGACAAACATTATGACATTGTTCGTTAATATTATTTTATGTAATAGACATAAGAGTTTTTTGATGATTCGAAAGTGCTAATTAAATAAAGATATTTTCATTTCATTTAATTTTATTTCCTACATGTGTGAGGTTCATGTGCTCAAACGTTAGATTGACAAATGATACAAATAAAGTTGACTAAAAGGTATGTGTGTTCCAAAAATTTATGGAGATCCGGCCAGTTCTATGTACACTATACATATTGAAAAATAGGTAAAAATTTGCAGAACAATAGTGTTCAATTGTCCATTTTCTTTTTATTTGCTTTGTTGCGTGGTACAAAGCAAGAATTTTTATAGAAAAAATATTTACCATGGCGCGTAGATATGTCAGTTTGGTAACGTTTTGACTTTTATGTCGCCCGCCATATTGCCACATTCAACTTATGTACATGAACATATTATGCATAAAATCGAATTATTAGTATTTTTCGCAGATTCAGGAGATTTTTTCTGATTTTTTGGAAATGAAACATCTCTTTTGACCTAGAATAGCCTAAAACACCTTTTTGATAAGCCGATATATGTTTTTTAAAATTATGAATTAATTTAATGTCCGGAGTCCTACACCCGAAAATTTATGAATCAGATAACATTCTGCATTTCTTGGTGAATCAGGGCAACCAGCAGAAAATTATATAGATGTCAAACCACTACTTACTTATTAAGATGGCGGCAGCAGAAAGTTCTATTTTACCCGCTTAAAATATTCTTGGTCTCTTGACCTTAGAACAATAACACCTTTTTCTAAACTTCTTTTCGATGTGTCACATTATGACCCGCCAGGACACAAGTTAAATAATTTTGTTTTAAATTACACACACATTATTTAAATGAAAATCGTTTTTTAAGTAAGCCCTATGAGAAATTTCCTCAATTATGAGCTAGTTTTGTTGACTGATTGTCGCAACCAACTCAAAAGGGCAAAGGAAAAACAGGATAAGGACTATTATATTATCTGGGTAACCCTTTTTCGTAAAACTCAAGGGACTATGGGATGACAGAAACAAATTTATAAGCTGTTCCCATGTTAATAAGCATGTCAAAGAATTCAAACATCAAGCTGCGAGAATATGTTGACACATAATTAACCGCCTTTAGTGTTTATTTTATTTTCTTCCCTCAGGCTCTACGGTTATTATTATCATCGTCATAGTATTATTGTATTGAGTACATTTTCGAGGATAATTTGGTCTGTTTCTCTACTTCTTTTTACTTCAGTGTTTTTCTGGACACCAATAATTTAACACCAATAATTAGGAAAACCAGTGTAGATATCTTTGTGAAGTTCCGTAGCCATAGCGTAAAAAGCTATGCTTGTACATTTGTCTAGTCAAGACGGAATGTTTTTTTTAATCGACTTCAAAAACGAGGAAGTTCTCAATTCGGTTGGTATGTTTCTTTTTCACAACGAATGAGTCAAAAATCAGGTTGGTTGGCATGAGACAAGAAACATTGATGCCTGTACAGGGTTATTTTTTTAACACCAAAACCTCAAAACCATAACATCTCATCAATACAAAAACTTTTACTATGGAATCAACTTTGAATTCTAGAAAAAAATCAGCTGTTTCATACATTTCAGCTGAGTTCACTTGGAATTTTGTATGGCACAGCTGATTTTTTTTGAACTGTAGATACAATTTTATTGACCCACCCGGGATCGACCATGGCGAAAGTACCTAGTCCAATCAAACTACTACGCTCCAAGCCACAGACCTCCTCAACTATATATCCTACTGACGTATCACTTAGTAATTAATTAGTTCTTATTATAATTTATTTTCCCTAACTTGATATTACTCCCTTAATCTTTCAAGCCGCGTTATACCTCTGGAGGTTTGCTTGACGGGAATCTTAAAAAGTATAAAGTGAATCTATAAGGAGTCGTAGTCGCATCGCTTTGTAGGCTTTGCAATCACAGTTACGGGCAATAATATGTACTACACACTATGATGTTTGAGCAACCTTATCCTATTTACAATAAGAGACACGAACAGCGAGAAGCAGTAGAGTCAGAAACAAAAGTCGATTAAAACTTTGGTACTTATTCAAATAACACATTTTTGAAAATCTTTATGAGCACTGTAAATAGCGGATTGAAGGGAGAGGTTGCCAGTGTAATTACTGGCCATGGTAGGCATTTCATCTTAGGCCATAGAAATGATAACGCACCTGCGATATCAAGTGATTTTTCCTTTAATTGCAGGTGTCTATAGGCGGCGGTAACCGCTTACCACTAGGTCGGCCGTCAGCTTGTTTGTTATCTAGTTGTATAAAAAAAAGTGTGACAGTACTTAATTTACCGTATATATTTTTGCTTGTGACTGTACAAGGACATATCTAGACATAATCAGTCTAATTTACTCGATAATACATTTCGGGATAGCGAGGATCGAGTCGCCCGCATCTGCTAACCACATAATGTGGTTAAGTTATCATTAGTGTGGTCTGTCTGCGTTAGCATTAATGGGCAAATTGAATGGATAGTAATTTGTATTATAATGTCAATGGTAATTGTGAAATTGAACTGTAATAGAATAATAATTGACTTAGTAGACTTACGTTTAAGCTTCATTAAGACTTGCGGGCGTTTCTTTTTCAAGACAAGCAAGCTGACGGCCCACATGTGGGTAAGCCGGATTTACATTTATCTGACGCCTTCTGACGTGACGCGTCAGAACAGAATCGGTTTCATATCTTATGATATATATGGTAAGATTCACATTAATCTGTCGTATCTGACGACACGTCACGACTTTATTGTCGCCTAAAGACATCTGCAATAACAACGAAGAAATCACTTGGTAGTGCAAGTGTGTATTGTCATCGAGGTTAATTACACTATGGCTACCTTTCCTTTCAATCAGAGGGCCTATAAAAGATTCTTTTCAATGGTCGCTATCGCTATCCTTAAGCGGAAAATGTATGGGATTTGACATAAGCCATCGAACGTCTTTCGATTGTAAATGTCAAATACCATACACTTTTCAATCAGCGATAGCGATTGTTAAATGTCATCTTAGTAGGCCCTCTGGAACACCGCAAACTGTCTTACGACAGAATTAGAAAAGGCGGCAAACTTACCCAGACGACTCTGAGGGCATAGACAGAATGCCTTTCGATAATCGCTATCGCTAAGCGTAAAATGTATGGGATTTGACATAAGCCCTCGATTGAGTTTCGATCTAAAATGACAAATCCCATACATTTTTCATTTAGCGATAGCGATAGCGATTGTCAAATGTCATCTTGTCTAGGCCCTCTGAGTCGTTACCGCCTTGTAAATATAGCATACTTATTGGTTTGCAAGCTTTAGTTTCAACCAAAGATTAATAGCAACTTTTGCGATGTTGGAATCAATTTATCGCATTGGATCAATCAGCATGGTGGCGCTAAAACGAAACGAAAAGCAAACGCTGCAACTAAATTTGTAGCACGTTTTAAAAGAATCTTCCTAAATTGAACCAAATTATCAATTGCTCTGAGAATAGCACGGGAACTTTTATTTTATTAATGCCACAAGTGTCCTAGGCCCATTACGCTTATTTATACTAATACTATAAAGCTAAAGTTTGCTTGCTTGTTTGATTGAACGCGCTAATCTTAAGAACTACTGATTCAAATAAAAAAAGTCTTTTCGTTTAGAAAAGTCTATTTATCGAGGTATTATAATAGGTTCAAAATATCACGCTACGATCAATAGGAGCTAAGCATCAATGAGAAATGTTGCAAAAACGGGGAAAAATATTCATTTTTAAAACTTTCGTTGCGTGCGCTGCGTAAATGGTTAAAGTTACGCTAAAATCATGTATGTGGAATTTATTTTCCGTTCTGAAAAAAGTCCGTGACATCATAGGAAGACTCACTATAACCTTTTTTTGGTAATCAAATTTGTTCTAAAATATTGCAATACTTATCTGCGAAGGTGTAACGCGAACGAAGGTGTAACGCGAACGAAGTCGTAGGAACAGCTAGTCTGCTAGAAAATGGTTTCCCTAATGCGACAAAACATCAAACGGCACAATTTGCAGATGACAGCACTGTGATTTTTTTCTCTTAATGAAAGCAGTTGCTTTCAACTGAAGCATCAAGTGAAACTATAAAAACTAATTTGTGACGTTATACAAGCTCGCTAAATGTTGGCCATAAGCAATTCATCACTATCGTTACCCACAAAGAACATTATTACTCTCTGGCGAGCTCATAAATTTTTCATTCAAAATTTGGCTGTCTACAACAGACATGGCAAAAGAGCGACCTATGTTTCTCATAGTTTATTTTTATTATTTAGAAAAAAATATTTTTCATTTATAAAAATATTCTTTATTTTATATTGCTGGCTGTGCAATAAAGAAATTTATTATTATTATAAGTCATAAACGAGAATAAGGACAATTTTGTACAACAATACCACCAACTTTTGGTTATCATCAGCTTTTAAGTGATGACTTTTGATTGACAGTTAATGACTCTTATTATGAAAGGAATAAAGGTTATGATATACCAAAGCATCAAAAGAGGTCACTAACTTTTGTTAGTAAGGCCAACAATAATTGCCAGATCAACAATAATTGTATTTGGCAACACTCACTCTTGCAATCCTAATAGGGGCATGTGTAAGCGTGTCTATGGTCTTTCCTAATTAAATTTATACAAAAAAGTCTTAAGTATTTATCTTGTTGCCCACAACCTCCTCGAATACAACCTAACAACTTTTCTAATGACTGTAGCTACCTTTTCTCATAGCCACTAGTCCCTTGTGGTTTTCGATATCAATTTTGTTACCTACGTTATTCTAGTCGCGTAACGCGTACTTACCTAGATTATGGCTTTACTAATCGCAACACAGCATCAAACGGCATTCGATATACAAAATACTATATCGAAAGACAATACTAATTTAAATATCCTTGTTCCAGTGGGTTAAAGACTACTTTTGTGTAAATATTAATCTTTTGTTTTTGTTTGATAGAAGAGCGGTAGGTTCGTATTAAATTAGCATTTTAGACGACCGGCTCAATGTTTTAGGTCCGTTTTATCGGACGTGAGGGCACATATAATTTATTAGACGATTGTTAATTTATTCGAATTACTATGTAAATTTCTCTAACCGTCTTTATTTGATTTGAAATTAGTTTAGTAAACTAACTAGTTATTTTCATGTAATTTGATATGCTAAGCTTGTGTTTTATGATGATAGCACACAAAGCAAAATTACAAAGGTATTTTACTACTTTTTATATTTCTTGGTAGGCGCTTACCGTAATCAAAGGAGACTTATTCCCCAACTCTCAACACAATGCTTACACAATTAGCTTTGACGAACTTACTCACCGTAAGGACACAACAGTGATCTCTTTATCTCTTTCTGTTAGTATGTAAAGGAAACAATTAACAGTAGTTCATGAAACTGTCAAAACACGAGCCGTAGGCGAGGTTTTTAATTGACCACACGAGTGTTTTAGTACCCAGTTATGTGCAGTCATACACTACTTTATCTACACTCATTCATACTCATTGTTTTTATAAACAAACAAAATGGCGCCAAAAATCTACATCATATTCACTGAGGTGCGTTCCGGACCTACATTCCAAACACTCCGAGTTGTTTTTGTCTTGGTCTAAGGTGTGGAACGACACTAGTAGTTTTTATAACCTCGAATTTTGACATTAGATACAGTGGTCAATGATACATCACATTTGTTCTTTATGAACACAAAAAACAATTTAAAATGTATTTTCGTTTACCATCAACCCTTTGGATAAAGACATCACCAAATTCATCATAACAAGGAGTTCCATTATTATCTAAAACGAATATGAAGTCTTTAATTTCGCATTAAATCTGTAGTAAGTCACACACAGCAATAGTATTAATAAATAAAAATTTAAAACAAAAATTAAAACCGACTCCAAAAAACTGAAAAATATTAAATTTAAGTAGGTCCTCAGGTTTGCCCTCGATTTCCCTGGGATTCCATCGTCAGATCCTGACTTAGTGACAATAGGACCACCTCAGGAGTATACTCTATCGAATACAAAAAGAATTTTGAAAATCGGTTTACAATTGACAGAGAAATCGGTGAACATACATACAAAAAAAATACATACAGTGGAACATAGAACCTCCTCCTTTTTGAAGTCGGTTAAAAAGGTCTTCGCTCAGCATTACGTATAAGAAGCAGCCGGCCGCATTCGCGTAGCTGCCTGGTATACCAGTATTCTACGTAAAGAGCCAGATCTTATATAGTTTATAAAACAATGGACAACAATAATGCCTGACGTTATGTGTCAATATGGTGCACACGCCTACTGGCGATAAATGCCTAGAAAGTGCCTATTCAATATATTTTCATTAAGTACCGTCACGGCTTGTGTACTATAAAAAACTAATAAAGTAGAAGAAGAGGCGATAAACTTCCTTTTCATTCAGATATTTTATTAATATTTTATTAGTGGAACATTGTTTATTTCTATTATACCTACTTCTTGATGTTGATTTGATACTACGGTTCAGTATTTCATTGGTATCATATCAAAGGAAGCTGAGTAGGTACGCTTCATAAAAGTATACCATCAGCAACAGCCTATTATTTGCACTCCTGGGCACAGACCTTCCATGGGACAAACACGTCATGAGGAGGTGATGGTACTAACTGCTTAATATACTTTTCGAAGTACGGAGGATCTTGAACTAACAGATTTTAGTTCCGGCTCACGCCGTGCTCATCGTCGGAACGCTAGTGGTGCCAAAGTCTGTCAAATGGTTGTCAAACAAACGCCATAAAGGTATGACAGCGCTGCCTAAGACCACGAATCCAAGGCTGCTGACTTAAGAGAATCGCATAGCAGCTGATTTAGTAGATTGACATTAACCACTCTATTCTTAATTTTGATTTTAACATTATAATTTTTTGAAAAATTATAAATAATGCTTAACTAAAATATAACTAAACTAGAAAAATTTCACGTCCCCGTCTCAGGACGTGAAATTTTTCTAGTTTAGATATATTTTATTATTAACCACTCTGTCAGGCGAACAAAAAATTAAAATAGATTTACATAGAAAAGTATATAACCTAGAAAAATTTCACGTCCTGGGGCGGGAATCGAACGCAATACCTTTCACAATCCGGCTCTAACCATCTGAGCTACCAAGGACTTGAGATAGCCCTGTGAAATACTTGTAGTCTATCTGTATTTGTGTTATAATAAGGTAACGTCTACGCTACAATGTCGCAGTATTTATTCTATTTCAACATCCGAACGAGTATTTTTACAAATACCTTAAGATTCAGTTAAGTTGGGCATTGCTTTTTAACTATTATTAATTTAATTTTAACTTTATTTTAAATGTGTGAAAAATATTTACATAGAAAAATATCTAAACTGAAAAAAAATCACGTTCTAGGCCGGGATCCAATCCGTGACCTTTCACAATTCGGGTGACTGCTCTAACCATCTGAGCTAGCAATTTTCCACACATTTATAATAATGTTCAAATAAAATTACGTATAAGTGATGAAATCCTTATCTCCATTGTAAGTCTGATTTACTAGTGAATTTGTTCTGAAGTCATCACCAGCCTATATATGTCCCACTGCTGGGCACAGGCCTTCCTACATGGGATAAATACACGAGGAGACTGGGCCATAACACCACCACGCTGGCCCAATGCGGGTTGGTGGGTTGAAGCAGTTGCAGTAACAACCGGGACCAACGGCCTAACGTGCCTTCCGAAGCACGGAGGAGCTCAAGATTATAAATTTGATTGACCCATTCCGGGACCGACCATGGCGAAAGTTGCTTTGTTTTCGTAATCGAAACCAGAGCGCACAAGCTACTACTCCACCAAGCTCCTCGTTCTGAAGTAAACTATTTTAATTGCTTCCGAGAGATGTAATAAACTTTGCGCTGTGTTCCTAGGAATTTAAGTTACTTTTAACTTTAACAAATTCACACCTAGCTAGATGTTTGTAACTTGCCACCGTTTCCTAGAAGTGTAATCTTGAATTACTTTTATTCATTTAATGTTCATTGGCTGTTGAGCAATTGCATAAAGTTCGTAAGCCAATCACAATTCATAACAAAGTAATTCCACGGTAGATTAACTTACCTATATCAACTTTTTTCACACTTTGGTTGGAGTTTATATTCATGAATCTTTACAGAATTTATGACTAATTTATTTTATGTCTATTTTTTTACTAGGTGGTAGGCCCGTATGTAGGCTCGTCTGGGAGGTACCACCGCCTTTCTTATTTCAGCCGTGAAACAGTTCGCTGTGTTTCGGATTGAAGGGAAAGGTAGCCAGTGTAATTACAGGGCATTGTCGGCATTTCATCTTAGCCCTCAGGATGACAACGCACCTGCAATATCAAGTGATTTTCCCTTGTTATTGCAGGTGTCTATAGGCGGCGGTTACCGCTTTCCATCAGGTGGGCCGTCTGCTTGTTTGTCATCTAGTTGTATAAAAAAAATGTCATTTTTACACGCACTACCTCACGTACCTATCAAAATCACTATCTGAACTCAAAGGCTTGCTGGCAGAAAACACAGTTTCGTGTAACATCATGTTTTATGTTGTTTTTGTTTTCAGTTGTTTCTGTATACAGCCGCACGTCAAGTCTAACAGTTGCACTACGAAAGCCGCCTCTATTACGAACGCAGTAAGGGCGGTCTCAAGGTCAAAGTGTTACGCTTGATTTGCTGACGACTGTACAATAAAGAATTAAATAAATACATAAATAATTTAATCATTATTATTAACAGCTTTTCTTCTGCTGTTGGGCCATATAATATCATAGTTTCCACATATCTGCACTGTTTCAAACTTAAAACATATGAGAAATCGTAGATATTTTATGTGCCATCACTTAAGTCCACAGGTGAAAGGAGATTCTAATGCTGTCGTATTTTTACTATGGTAATTGCTTTTGGGACTGTTTGGCGGAATTTGGTGGTGTCAGTCAAGATTTTTATTACAATAATAAAAAATTGTGTAGGAGCGAACTTTGTCTTATAAAATTGGTGTAGTGTTATAAGCCAAGTGTTTGTGTTGACGTACAACTAAAAGATTATTAGAATAAAAGTGATTATGGTGTGAAAGACGATCAGAACTTTTTTGGTTACCCACCTCATCAATTAGCATCATATGGAGACTGTCGTCATATATTTCGCGTCAAATTCTCCCAAGGTGCATTGAAATATGTAACACCAGCATTTCAATGCAATAAATGAAGAAATAAATAAATATTGAACACAAACTAATGCCTATACAGCCGTATGGACATTAGTTCCCTTTGCCTTCCCTTTAATGGGAGAGTAAACAAAAAAAAACAATTGCTTTTGTAAAATATATTTATTTTTGAGTCAGAAAGTACACAATATTTCTTAGGAATAATGACTTTAAAAGGAGGACGTAATATACGGAAGAGACTTTAATGTCCATGTGGGGCGAACTTTTATGAAGAAACATATCAAAAACTTTGCGTGTTGAGCCACGAAAACTGTTATTTAAAGTTTGGTTTTATTCATGATATATTACTATCGTAACTCATATGCAGTGGTAGAAGTTACCTTACAATGTTGTAGTATTTGAAAATTTAGGTATACACGTCTACAGATTTTTGGGAACTTTAATACGTTGTTAATTACAACGTAATAAGTAACGTAAGATTAAACTCTTAAGTTTAATCTACACAAAACACGGCATTGACTCAATACCAACCACCTGAAGAAGAGTCTTATGCGAAGACTGCTTGTGCAGCTTGAATACGCTGATCCTATGCTTGGTCACGACTCTTTTGAAAGAGCCCATGTTAAAAGAGTCTGTCCACATCTCCACGTCACGACGTCGTCAACGTGGAACGGTGCGGTAACGTGCCACGTTGCCGCGTCGTGCTAGTGCACGGTACGGCCCTGTTTTCTCTTTTCACGTCTTTTTTCTTCAACCTCTCTCTCCGTCTTTTTAACAATAGCAGAAGCAGAATACGTCTTGTACGGGCCATATCTATATAAGTAGTGAAGAATGTAGCACAATTCATAATTCATAATTCATTTATTCACATAATTTGTCACGTTACTTTGTACATAATATTTGTGGAATAGATGGTGTTAATTAAGCTACAAATTGCCTTTTGAGTTGAAGGCGTTTGTGAACATTACAAAATCAATATTCTGGCTGAAGTCACTTTGATATTATTATTAAAACATTAACAAACAAACAATTACTAAGGTAGTCATAATAATAAAATTAATATAAATAATTATAATGCATGTCAACAAAATAATAACTATGTCTAATATAAAAACATCTAAACATAACACAAAACATTTATTAATTACAAATCTTAATACAATAATTAAAAATCAAATTTGTCAATAAAAAATTCATTCATATTATAGTAACACTTTCTCATTAGCATTTCCTTAACATGATTCTCAAATCCACTACCTTGGAGAGATTTAATAGTATTTGGCAAGTGATTATAAGCTTTTACAGCCATATAGTATGGACCTTTTTCGTATAATTTGACAAGGCACGGCGACATGCAACGTTGCTGCGTCGTGACGTGCATTTATACGTTACGTCGACGTAACGTGCCACGTTACCGCACCGTTCCACGTTGACGATGTCGTGACGTGGAGATGTGGACAGGCTCTTAGGAAGGAGAGAACACATGGAAAATAATTTGTAGTATTTCTGCCAACGCTGCGTCTACCGGTACTAGCCTTCAGTCCTCCTTGCAACGTGGTTTTTTTTAATCGTCTACCAACATTATCGGAGATTATCACCCGTATTCACAAACGATACTTATGTAAGTAAAGGAGCAATACATAGCGAAGTAAGGTATTTCTCAGTGCGTTCACTTTGACAAGCCTTTCAATTCACAAACAATACTCAAACGAATCTTTACTATGCGGACGCATAGCGTTGAATATAGCTCTGTGATTGGTTGATTAGTATTACGTAGTTCACTTCACTGACTGACATTTCAATTTTATTGTTTGTTTGCTTTTTATCGTAAACTCCGTAGTGATTACATTCTCTTTGGTGAGCTCGACACTATGCGTTGATTAATATAGCTATCAGGCTCCCTTAGCTAAGTGTTCATTATGACAAACGCATAGTGCCGATTGTCACTCAAGTATTGTTTATGAATAGAAATTTGGCACCCTGTGCACTGCCCCGCGGGCACTGTGAGACCTCATAGTGTCGTTTGTGAATACGGGTGTATTTTTCTCTTTCATTCCAGTTCTCGCTTTTGTTTCTTTGCTCGTAACGTGCAACGTTGCAATATGGCTTGCCTACTACCTTCATCATGCTACGTCGGCGACCTTAGCTCTCCTGCGGATCACATCATTTCTGATTAAGATTAAGCTCCGAGCATAGCCCTCTCCATTGCCCAGAATGAGATGCCAGTGAATATTCTGATGTGTGCTCTGGTTTCAGTTGATCAATTGCGACGTTTATTTAGTACCTACTAAAGTAAGAAATTTTCACCACTTAATTAAACAATAAACAAAACCAATTTCAGATCTAAATGGAAATTAGTGTTATTGCTGTACACATGGCTGGTTCAAACACAGTTCTCAATTAATTTGGTAAATAATAATCCAGGTATGGAATATAGGCCGTAAAATTGCGGTTATCGCGGCAAAAGTTATCCTATGTCCATTCTCGGCATGTAATCTATCATTATGCCAAATTACATCTAATTCGGTTCAGCGGCTTAGGAGTGAAAACGTAACAAACGGACAGAGTGTATGACAATAGAAAGTAAACATAAACATAAACAATGAATAATTTATTTTATGCCTACTGACAATGCACTAGTTTATTTTGATTACAATACTTTTATCCACCTTAAAATTATTATTATTATTAATTTAAATAATTCATATTTGTAAATATGACTTTAATTCATATTATTGCTGACATTAAATTTAAATATGACATTGATTTATTTTACGCAATCGTTGAAAATGTTAAAAATGTTTAAATTTGCATGCTGTAGTATATGGCTAAATAGGTTAAGCTACTCACAGAACTTTAAAACAAACTTTGTAATAACCCTATTTAAAGCAAATAAACTTGATTTGATTTGTACCCATCCCGGGATCGACCATGCAAAAGTTGCTTTGTTTTTATAATCGAAACCAGAGCTCTCAAACTAATACGCCACTGAGCTTCCCTAAAAGGCTCTCACTAAAAGATATATTTTTTTAATAAAACTAAAACCGACTTAAAGTCGACACAAAACTAAAACCCGACTTAAAGTCACAATTTTTCCGAGTTGAAGCAGCTATAAATTGGGCGCCATTTTCAATCCCACATTTTATTAGATGGTGTTGTTTTTTAACAGCACAAGTTCTGGTCCGCGCTGTAATAGGATTAAGAAGCACTTGGGACTCGTTTGTATTCCTGGCTATAAAATACGCTGGTGTATATTATTTTTGCTACTTACTTCAGCCTGGATTTTGGACGAATTGAACTAGAAATTAGTAAAACAATGTAACAATTACAAATGAAGAAAGAAAACGATGAAAAAAAATAACAAAATATACTTATATAAATACATACAGAAACATACACACACTCACTGATTAAACACATTTTTTTTTGTTTCTGTTTTATTTTTAGATTGTTATCAAGTTTAAGTCTTTTAATGTTATACTCTGTTATGAAAGAGGGGTGCTTCCTAACACAAGCAAATTCTTTGCTGAAAAGAAAGCTTCAGCCACTAATACAGACTATAAGTTACGAAATAAAGATTTAAGATTTTTTTTATAAATTGTCATATTTATAAAGCCATAATTAGGGATTGAAATCCCGCAGCTTCATCGATCCCGCGGGATTAATATGCGGAATAACTCAATCCCGCGCGGGATACCGCACCTTGGAAATTATGTTATAAAATCAAATTAAAACTACGGATTATTGTGTAAAAATCAACTTATATTAAATATTTCTTATAAATAAAAATGTTTAATATGTTGATTGCAGAAATCATTTCGTTTTTATTGACTACTCAAGCATCATATTCCAGACACAATAGATTTTTTAATTGTCATAGCCCTCTGGACGCAGGACGCCGCTTCACGGATCAATTTAAGTAATTAGTAATTAACCGACTTCAAAAACGAGGAGGTTCTCAATTCGGCCGGTATGTTTTTTTTTTTTTTTTTTTTTTTTTCTATGTATGTACACCGATTACGCCGAGATTACTGATCCGATTTACGTGATTCTTTTTTTGTTCGATGCGGAATAGCTGCCATTTGGTCCCATAAAAATTTTTTCAAAAACAGTTGGGTACTTTGGTTTTAAATTTAAAAAAACTTAAATTATGAAGTCGTCTACATATGCGAAATTGCGAAGTTTTGCTTTTCAAATGACTTTTTAGTGAAACGATACGATAGTAGGAAACAATATAAGTTTACGATCACCCATCTAGCTTCGACCGTAGAAAGTTACCACTAAAAATTGTGAAAAAAAAATTTTAAACAAAAATTAAAACCGACTTCAAAAAACTGAAAAGGATAAAATAATTAAATTTAAGTTGGTATTCATCCCCTAGAAACATATTTTTGGAGTTGGTGCTAAGTGGTTTCCAAAAACAATAGAAAGTAAAGCACCGACTCCAAAAATATGTTTCTAGGGGATGAATACCAACTTAAATTTAATTATTTTATCCTTTTCAGTTTTTTGAAGTCGGTTTTAATTTTTGTTTAAAATTTTTTTTTCACAATTTTTAGTGGTAACTTTTTTGTTTTTAGATTCATCTTTAAATATTTCGCCTAGTTTAATAGTTTTATTTATTTTTCCCTTACTCCTAACAACAGTTTTATAATTTAAGTTATATATATTTAACGCTAGACGGTGAATACGAAAATACTCGTCATCTACAGAAAGACGTGAGCTTCGCAGACCACCAACAGTCCGCTAGTCGCAGGCGGCGCGCTGTGCTAAACTGCAACGTCCAGCTCGTGCTACTATCGATTTACGCGAAAGCTATAGCGCCATATTTTTTATTTGCAGGATCCGCGGATCCGCGCTTTGAAGGTGCGGGATCCAGGAGAATGATTAATGCAGCGAGATCCCGCGGGATTGCGTGATTCCGTTTTGCGTGATTGCAATCCCTAGCCATAATTATGTTTTTCTTTCTAGAATGTATATCTGTATCCACGTTTGTGACATTTTTCCTAATTTAGATATAGACATTGTTCCTAAGGATAGTTTATACTATACCTAGATAAGGCTATTGCTCCGTACCGTAGTAGTTTGAACGCTCTGGTTTTAATTATAAAACAAAGCAACTTTCGCCATGGTTGATCCCGGGATGGGTAAATCAAAATTTATAATCCCGAGCTCCTCCGTGCTTCGTAAGCCACGTTAAGCTTTTGGTACCGGTTGTTACTGCAAGCACTTTAATCCACTAACCCGCACTGGGCCAACGTTGTGGTGTTTGTTTCTCTAAGTCCAGCTTCTCACCACCTGTAACTAGCAAATAAGACTATCTCGTAGTGTTTTTCCTGCGGTGAGTAAAGTCGCCAGAGCTCATCGACGAAGCCATATTATTGGAAACATGGCGACTAATCTTCTTTGCTGGCAACATAACGCTTTCACTTGATTTTACAGGACAGGCAACGCAAACACACGCAAGGTGATTAGGCAACCTTTGGTGTTATAAGCGCTATAGGCTACGATAACCGCTGACTTTTTGACATTCTTGTTTTCTAAAAATATATGTGGACGTGGAGATATACCAATAAAGACCCAGGACCTCGTCCTCGTGTTTAGAAGACAGGTGTACTTACTGATCACTCTACTATATGACTAATAACAGTAACTTTCTAGACTATAAGTATGGCTAATAACGGTACCTTCCTAATAAATGTAGGTAATCAAGTTAATCCCACAATTATCTGCCCTTTCGGGACTCGTACTTACTAAGGGCTTACTAGAGAAATGAAAAAAATCTTACCCAAGATTCATTCAATAGGTACAAAAAATATGAACTAATTGAAAACGCGCATTGTTATCGACTAATATTCCAGAATCTAATAATAGGTCTTTAAATATGAAATCGTCATTTGACCCGTATCAACGTACCTAATAATATCAGAATTGCACAGTTTTTGTTTATGTTGGTCAATTTTAATTTTTACAAAATAAACAACGAATGCAATTATTAAAATCGGCTACATATTCTACAAGCTCTAAAATTGGCCCTCATTTTCAATAAACTTTAACAAAAAATAATTATTAATAATTACATTCGTAATACGATTAGGATTTTATGACAGGAATTATTATTTTTTTGTCAAAATTTATAGGTTGAAAATGAGGGTCAATTAGAACTTGGAGTGTGTAGCCGATTTCAATATTTACATTTGTTGTAATTATTTTCTGTTCTTTAAAAAATATATTTTTAACTGCATTACCTTAACAAGGAATACAAGAATTCCTGTTTTCCCAAAATACTTCATAAAAAACGGGAATTTCATACTTATAAGACCTAATATTAGCCTTTCTTACCAATTACTAAAGACTGACCAAAGAATCGAAATCTAATTTTATGGTTTGTTTATAGAATAGCTGTCAATTTTTTTGTAATTTTTAAGTTTTCCTTTTCCTGCACACGATGAGAGAGAGAGAGATGTACAGACGACAGCCCATCAAGTGTAACAGTTGCACTACGAAAGCCAACTCTATTACGAATGGAGGAAGAGCGGTCTCAAAGTCGAACTTTTACGATTGATGTAGGGTACTATACTTAATTTCAATTCAGGGCTTATAATCAGAATGGGGCCCATTGTATAGCGTTAGGGTTTTCCCTTGATTGAACAGTGTCAGAGGCTAAGTCCATTAATCTTGCGTGCAAACATAATTATTCACCTGTCTTTTGCTAAGAAAGGTTTTTATTTTTTCGCAATTCGTATTTCTCTGTTAAAGTTGTATACTCTGTAAATACAGCGCTATTTGTGTCTGGAATATGATGTAGTCATTTGAAAACCTACCACACTCGTCTCAGAACAATATAATGAGAAATGATACAGTGTCAGATATTCTTGGTAAAACTTAACGCGTTCCATAAATCAACGCGTACCTATATAAGCGCGAAAATAGATGATTAGTTATAGTATGCCGAGTTGTTTAATTTATTTCCTTTATAAGTAATAAAGGAAATAAATTGAGCAGCTCGGTGGCGTAGTGATTTTAGCGCTTTGGTTTCGATACGAAAACAAAGGAACTTTTGCCATGGTCGATCCCGGGATGGGTCAATCGAAGATTGTTATCTCGAGCTCTTCCTTTCTTCGGAAGGCACGTTAAGCCATTGGTCTCGTTTGTTCCTGCAACCGCTTTAACCCACCAACCCGCATTGGGCCAGCGTGGTGGTGTTATGGTCCAAACTCCTCATGTCTTTCTCCCATGTAGGAAGGCCTGTGCCCAGCAGTGGGACGTTTATAGGCTGGTGATGATGTGTTGCCTAGTAGTGTTGCTTAAATGCAAGTCTAAGACGATACTTCGCAAGTTTTGGTCTTGATATTGCGTCAATACACAGGCACCCCTAGGGCCCCTAGCACTCCGGACACTTTATTTTGAACTGCTTGTTAAAAAACAAACGATGGTCGTATTAAACTTTTTGAATGGCGATAGCCATTCTATTTTTGTCAGAAAATTATTAATTATTTTATTTTATTTTTGTCAGAAAAATGAAAATGATGCCATGCCATCGTTTTAATTCCATGTTTCCCATACAAATGCTATTGTCACACTCGATAACGAGATTAACGGTATGAAAAATAGCTCCAAAGCCCGCTCGCCAGGTACACTGCTCAAAATTTCGTACAAAAGTTGACAAGAGATAACGATACGAAAATTACAAATCTTCGTCCTCGGAGGTCAGGGGCCTTACCACCATTTTTTTTTTATTCTACTGGATGACAAACAAGCTGCCGGCCCACCTGATGGAAAGCGGAAGCCGCCGCCTATAGACAACTGCAATAACAAGGAAAAATTACTTGATATTGCAGGTGCGTTGTCATCCTGGGGCCTAAAATGAAATGCCGTCCATGCCCAGTAATTACACTGTCTACCTTTCCCTTCAATCCGAAACACAGCGAACTGTTTCACGGCTGAAATAAGAAAGGCGGTATTACCTACCCAGACAACCCTGCATACGGGCCTACCACCATCTTTATAAAAGCGTTTCATATTCCGCTCGGTTCAGTATTGGTTCCTAAACTGCATCGTTTTCTTTCGTACCATCATCTTCCTAAAATTGATTCGCGTTTGCACCTATTGAATGAACCGTAGTGCTGAGTGTTATTAGTTCAAACGAACTAATTAAAATAATATAATAAATTGCTTGTATTGTGATTGTAATTTTAGATTATCGATATGTAAATTATTACGTTAGGTTTTTTTATTTAAAAAATATTTTATAAAATTGTATGATAAAAATGTAGGAAAATATAGGTTTATTATTTATTTATTGAACTCATTCGTGATCACCCGTGCCGTATTCATTTTAATTCATTTATTTAAATATTATAGTCGTTGTTATTTTGAAATAAGTACAAAAAAGTAACTATTTCAGACATTTCAGAACTGAGGATTTCCCCAATGTCATAGTCGCCATATTTGTTTACATTTCGGGCAGTAACGAAAAAAAATGACTACTTATACCAATTGGCCTTTGATAAGATCCAGTCCAGTGGTAATGACAGATGAGCGTGTCAGTTTAGGTTGTATAAAAACATCATGGTATGAATTCTACATACAAATTGAACGAATGCTAGCGAGTTCACGATTCAACTCTAAACTGAATCGCTGTCGAAAGCAGCGCCAAAATTGGGTCGCGTAGATAGCGTCGTAGTACGAATTAACGATTCTACTCAGTTTAGGCTCAGATTAATAACAGTGTAACCAACTAAATTTACCAACCTCTCGAATGACTCTGTACTCAAATAGCCCTTTAGTAATGTCAATAAAAATATTTTATAAATTGTCTAAAAATATAAAGGAAGAAGTTAAAGATAAACAATTTGTAAAACTTATAAAAAAACTGTTAGTTACAAAATCATATTACACATTAAATGAATATTTAAATGAAAAATTATGAACCCCTACTACTTATCACACTTAATAGATAAATAGTATGAATACTATTACAAACAATATACCTAAATTTAAATTATATATAAATTCATCCTCCCTCCTAACTTGCCGTGCCCGACAGGGTCCAAAATGATCTGTAAAATTTCATTTCCAACACCATGAATAACATTTTGGAGTGCAATAAATGATTATGATTATGATTATGAGTGTTTAAGTCCTAAACTGGATCGCGATAAAAGATGGTGGTACAATTTTTATCTCGGTTTTATAACAAATTTCTCAATGAATTGTTGTTATGTTTAATTTGTCACGCATGCCCGAAACAAAATTTTTGACACCCGAGTCTCAGTTTGATATATCTGTAACCAATAAGACTCAATATCTCTGACTATATATTAAGACTCTGTATCTCGCGGGCTCAGTCTTGTTCTTGCTTAGATCTTGCTGCGAAGCGGTTGAAGTAACACACAACCGGGAGCAATGGTTCAACGTGCCTTACAAAGCACGGACGAGCTCGAGATTACAAAAATTCATTGACCCATTCAGGTTCAACCATGGCAAAAGTTGCTTTCTTTTCGTAATAAAAACCAGAGTGCTCAAACCACTACGGCACCGAGCTGCACTAGATAATGCGTCATAAATCACGCGTACATAATAAGATTCGATAAATTTATTTGGCTGAAAAGTAACGTAAGTATATTTTTAATCGCGAATTTAATCACGACTACTTCCAAAAAAGAACGACCACTTAGGTGAGTACTTTAGATGCGAATATTTTTGTTTTCCACGTAAGACCCTACACTTACCTACCAATGAAAAAGTATATTAGACCTACGAACTGTTGATATGCATATATGATAGGAAAATATTATGTAAATTAAATGTGATTAGGTAATATCAAAGTTAAGATTAAGTCGCCGTAGAACACAACTTTTACCGATCGTACCGATACACATGGAATGTAGTAGGTACAGAAAGAAGTAATACGGGCGGATAAAATATTGCGCGCGTATAAACACGAGCGGATTAAGGTCGTAATATAAGTAGTAAAGTAAGTAGTACGAATCCTTTCCCTAATCCCTAGGTAACATAGAAAAATCTTATAAAACTTATGCGACACGTAATTGCAACAAGAAAAAATTATTTGCTAAAAATAGGCACTTTTGGAAAGTGTTTTCTTTCCTTTTGCAATTATTTTAAGTGAAGATAATATTTTCATTGTTGGTAAAGGATTATAAGCTTATGTAAAAGTAAAATAAAATTAACCCTGAAATCAATTGAAAGAAGATTTTTGTTACTACACTGAATAAAATTACAACTGAGCTTTCGATTAACTGTAGCTCAAAAAAGTGACTACGTAACTTAGGGTAACACCTAGCCCAAAATAAAGCTGCTTATAGATGCATAGCTTTATTAAATCAAATAAACTGTAAATACACTTCGCCAATTTTTCGTTATTAAAAATGTAACCGAAGTAGTTAGTTTTTTAACTGTAGGAAGGCCAGGCGGTACGTAGAATGGAATATTGTTATGAATTGTTATATATTCGCCGCGTTCTTAGGTAAAAATGTTTAACTCAAATAAGTTTCTTTTAAAAAATATTTTTCCTATTTGTAGACGTTTTCTCCTAGGTTAGCTTACCGTAGTTTCTGTAAATGAATGAAATTTTTGCTAATTTATGTGCTATATTACATCGCTAGCTATACGCCATTATTGCTTGTAAACAATAGGGACTGGTCAGAAATTGACGTTCTTCTTTCAAATTTACGATCCCGAAATCAGCCCTACTTGGGAAATTCGAATCGAATTCCGAACGCTTGCATCGCTTGCCTATAGAAAGAGCCCTCCCAACGTCAGTAGTACGGAGGGCGTCGGATGGATCAGCCACTGGCTGAGTGTCGCTCGAAGTTCGAACAATTTATATTCCGAACTAGCCAGTGTTAAAAAGTAAAACCTCTTTGGAACTGGAAAAGTGTTTTTGACAGCAAAAAGTTTTCATACCTTATGAACTGAATTATTTGTTGTGTGTGCAGTGTCATTGTGAAACTTTCACTGAAAAGTTTGGTTTTAGTTACGGGAGTTAGCGCGCTACAGGTAAATATTTTATGGAGTTGCCACTTCGATATTTATGGAATTTGGGGGAATTTTATGTACCTATATCAATTTATTTATTTCTTCTCTTGTAAGCACAGCTGAAAATTTTCTTCAAAGATACTTACCTGTTCAAATTAGTATTTCTAGGCAACTAGAAAATATATTATTTATTGAAATTAAATAGAAATTCTGTTTAAGCCATATATAATTAGGGTATTTAGAGATTTTTGAGTAAACAAAATAAAAAGAATTCATTGCGTAATTTAGAACTAATTTACGCATTTCAACGAACGTACCTAGTAGTTTAAAGCGTTATAAAAATCTTCTTTTTTTAAGGCTATGTTTTCATAAAAATGATAAAACAGTTTTAATATTTATACCTACAACATTAAAATATTGAACAACCTTATTTCAAATCTTAATATAACACATAATTTATTTGTCTCGTGATTGAGGTACTACCTAACACTTTCTCAAAACAATTTAAAAGCTATAATTGCTGCAAAATCTCCTAGATGTTCTCGTTTATTGATCATCAAGTTTAAAGATCTCTAAAAATCTTTACTGTATAGTTTTTATGCTCATTTATATTGTTAAAATGTTATAGCTACAAACATTTTCAATAATAAGTATCTAATGGAGTTTATTCGGCCCGAAGTCTGGGTATTTAAATGCCCTACATCAGCCACGTGAAAGTTTTTTTTACACAAAACAAAGATTGGGCTATTTTACATCAAAGAAAATAAGCCATGAATGATGTAACTTCTCTTAAATATGTTCGTTACGTCAAAAGAAATTCGACTTTAAGGGTGATTTCGGACCTCGACTCACAGGACTATGTAGTTAAGGGAGAACAGGGTTCCTTGTGGTTAGTCGTTTAAGATCATTAAAGGCCAGGGACAACTAATAAAATACTATAAAGATTGTAAACACAAAACTTTCTTTGTCAATTCCATGGTCATACGTGCGGTCAATAAAGATGGGGACGTACGATGCTCTTTGATCAATTTGTTACGACGAAAACGGTCGTGATTACCTACATACCCCATCCTATTCCTCGCATTTTATTTCTCGCACTAGGTGATAGGCCCGTATGTAGGGTCGTCTGGGTAGGTACCACCGCCTTTCTTATTTCAGCCGTGAAACAGTTCGCAGTTTCCGATTGAAGGAAAAGGTAGCCAGTGTAATTACTGGGCATGGACGGCATTTCATCTTAGGCCCCAGGATGACAACGCACCTGCAATATCAAGTGATTTTCCCAAGTTATTGCAGGTGTCTATAGGCGGCGGTAACCGCTTACCATCAGGTGGGCCGTCAGCTTGTTTGTCATCTAGTAGTATAAAAAAAATCTACACGGGGTAGATCTTGGCCTTCTTAACCTTATCTGATGGTAAGTTATGATGTGGCTGAAGATAGAAGCGAGCTACACCGGGATTCCTTAACTACAGAGGAACTGGCTGTCTTACAACCAACTGCCGGAACACCACAATTATTGTTATGCTAGCCAAAGGGACTTAGAGAAACCCTACCATCAACGAAACTGCGCAGAATTGAACCCTGGACCTCGAGATCAGAGGTAGGTGATATCATCCACTAGACCACAGAGGTGGTTAAAAAAATATATCGAGTAAGCAAGATCGCAGGGGCCTGGCTTTGGCATCTCATTTATTTAAAATAATAATAGGTCAGATTTAAAATGGCGTAATATTGAGTTGTGTTTTGTGTTCCTAACATATATTATATATGGAACGTTCGGCAAAGACCATTGTTACAGGTGGTGCCGCGCGGGAGCACCCTCCTTCAAAATTAGTCCTCGCTGACGCAAAGATTGCACACTTTTAATGAAATAGCTGAAAATACAGATCTTTAGAGAGTGCATTCACTAAAATTTCTCGTTTAAAAACTAAAAAGTCACAAAAAAAATGCTGCCTCTTTCGTTTTTAACCGACTTCATTCTAAATATCTTTGAAATGTTTATGGTGATGTTGAAATTTAAGCAATGATTAAAAAGGGGGTCACTACTCATTTCCGAATGGTACTGGGTGATGGACGAGTGTGCGACTTTTCTTTATTTCAGTCATAAGTACATAGATATACACACAAAAATATAAAAACAAGAAAAGTTATTAAATAACAGAAATCTTAAGGTCCTAAACAAATAAAAAGTCATAGGAGAGCAAAAATCCGCGATTTCGCATACATAGACCACTTACTCATTCCAGTTATTTTGATGTAAAAACCAAACTATCCAATTTATTTTATATACATTTTTATGGGCTATAAATGGCAACTATTTCGCATCGAATAAAAAAAGAATCACGTAAATCGGATTAGAAATCTCGGCGTTATCGGTGAACATACATAGAAGAAGAAAAACCATATCAACCGAATTGAGAACCTCCTCGTTTTTGAAGTCGGTTGAGACTTACGTTTAAAAAGGGTACATACAACTAAGTGCAAGAGCCCCACCTAGGGCAACACTGATTTTCAGTTATATTGTTTTTTTGCCTAGTGAGTGTCTGATTTGGTGTAGGTATAACATATTGCAATATAACATGTGTCACAAGCTCTCATTATATGCAAACTAAACTAAAATTGTAACAGATAAATAAAATATAACCTTACCAAGTACATACCTTTGAACGCTAGAGGAAATCTTTAATCCGTTTCAAGCAAAACAGCCCGCAGTTTCTCGTTCAATTATTTACTCTTCGCTTATTTTTATTTTAGCGGTTTATAGCATTAGGAGAGTAAGCAGCGATAAAATGGGTTCACTTCAGCGTAATAGAGGCACTCTGATTGCGGCTTTGGGGTTTTTTTTATACAAAAACGATGTGCAAACGAGTGTACAGTCCGTCTGATGGCCATCAGACGCTTCCAGACGCACTGGTCACTGCTCATGCGTTGCCTATCCTGTAACGATTAATAGATAGTATAGAATTTTAAATAACTTTCTAACACCATTTCATTGAGACTATTCTAATGAGCTCAAACACGCTATATCTGCTGTCAGTTTCTGAATAGAGTATCCAATAAGAATAAAGCAGACTACTTTGTCGTACTTTCAGAACTTGAGATTCTTTGCCAGCAAATGTTTCCCCTCCTTCTTACAACATGGGTTCCTTCAAGAGAGGCGTGAAAAAGCACCTTTTGGGCCGGCAAGGTGGAGGCGGCTAGAGCAGTGTCTAAACTGCGCTAGCTGTCTTGGCATAAGGTCTCTTCTTACCGCTTCACATCAGGTCGTGTTGGGTCAATTGCCGTGCTTCGTATAAAAGAAAAACTATTTGATGGTACAGTATCAGGTCAAGGTTAGCATGTCTCGGAAATACAACCAAAGTAACAGTAATACAAATTTCAAATCAATCGGTGATGTGAAAGTTTTGTCAGACCCTTTTGTTAAGTACTCATCTAATGCCTAAACAGACCTTCATAAATTACAGCTAAGAACCATCTCTCTGTCACGTCAGCTTTCGAATAAAAAAACGGAATCGAAATTGGTCCATTCGTTTAGGAGCTACGATGACTCAGCAGAGGCACAGATACACCGACAGACACATCAAACTTATAACACCCCTCTTTGGCTCGGGGGTTGAACAAGGTTCACTAGGTGGTGGGCCCGTATGAAGGATCGTCTGGGTAGGTACCACCGCCTTTCTTATTTCAGCCGTGAAACAATTCGCTGTGTTTCGGATTATAGGGAAATGTAGCCATTGAAATTACTGCGCATGGACGGCATTTCATCTTAGGCCTCAGGATGACAACGCACCTGCAATATCAAGAGGTTTTCCATCTTATTGCAGGTGTCTATAGGCGGCGGTAACTGCTTACTACCGGGTGGGCCGTCAGCTTGTTTGTCCTCTAGTTGTATAAAAAAGTTATGTCAGTTAGTCAACTTGGGGAGACGAGTTCCCTTGCTCCTAAAATAAAGCTTTCCTTACCCACAGGAGGAGCACAACACTATACAAAGTAGTGTTGATTAGCTACGATTTTCTACAAGTTACAGGTCGAAATGCATCGACACTTGCATCGAGTAAATATTTTGAAATTATAGAAACTATGATGTGAGACCACTATGTTCTACCTAACTTTAGGTCCGTCTACACGATGCAAATGTCTTTCCTGTACCATACATTACATTGAAGCAAGAAATGACTTCTATATGTTGTTTAGACTATGCAAGTAATTTCTTGCTTAAATTAAATTGTATGCTACAGGCGCCTTTGGTTTGTAAAACACCTAATACATTAAACTGTCAAATCTGAATTAACTGCCGAGTCTATTTAGGACTGTGTTCCGAGGCTTCGAACCAAAATTACCTGCATTTCGTAATGCCATGAAAGATGATTACGCCGCAACCCATTTCCGCCGTTCTCTCACGTTCGTGAGCGAAAATCATATTCGAAACAATACATTATACATCAAGTGTAATCTGTTGTTTCGAAAATGATTTTGAATCCAAATAAACGTCATGGTAATCACAATGACGTTCCATAGACAATTAAATCTTAATTGAGTCTGGTCGATTGGGTATGAAATAGTTTGATGTCGTTTTGGTTCAATTTTTGAAGACAAAAAACGACTTTGCAAGTAATTTCGCGGCTCGCCGTTAAAGAGTTACTTTTTTGGAATATACTTATACATAACAGTACTCATTAATTTGAACAATTCTTACAGTAGGACTACCCCAGAAATGGTGAAAAAATCAGCTGTTTCAATGATACTTTCAAACCTACGGCACTGAAATGTATGAGACGGAAGATTTTTTAATTGATTAATACTTTGACCCCTTTTGAGGATATATGTTGTTTATGATACGCATTGAAGGTACATAAAGCTATAACTGCTAAAGATCGAAGCATAGACAATACTAAGATTGGCCAGATAAAACTCTAGAACAACTTAACTACTTACCGGTAAATATTTTTATCCTTATTTTGTCACTTCCATTTTTTCTTGATTATCTGTACAGTTATGGTTTTGCCAGAAGAAAATTCGGGGCAAAAATTAAGCAGATCCTTTATGATATTTCACTACAATCACAAATAAGAGTAACAGAATCGATAATTAATAAAGTTTCAAGCATGTAGCTGAAGTATATTTTATTAAATCATTTAGAAAAGGACTATAAAAATGCTTGGAGAGGCGTACGAATCCACAACCTTTTAGGATGACTGTCTAACTCTAACGGCCGAGGTAACGAAGAATTGAGATACTTACGTACCAAGAAATTTAGTAACTCGTTTCTTTGTCGTACTTCGAAACCTTGAAATTCTGTACCAGCACTTGTGTTTCCTTCTTCTTATAACATGAGCTACTTTAAGGCTTTGCCAGACAGAGCGCGTAATTAACGGGCGTTAGTCTGACGCCGCGTTATAGCGTCAAATTGTGTTGTACTATGAACGGTACTAGCCGTCAAACAGAGCACCGGCGATAGCAGTACGTATGTAAAGCTCTGTCGCGGCGCTAGGACGCTCTTACGCATGGCGTTGTATTTTTTTTACAGATTGTGTTTAGCGCCCGACTGCTCGTTTGCTAAAATATTGCAATTATGACTGAAAAACTAATAGAATTGGTTCGGAAACATCTATGTTTATATAATACGAAGGATAATACTTATAAAAATGTAACAGTAAAGGCAAAATTGTGAGTATAAATCGGAAAAGCAATTAATACCAAAGTATGTAAAAAACGATCTTTATGTGATGAAAGTTCGCGACCCAAACGATGATATTCTCTTTTTATTAATAAAGTGAACATATTCTCTTTTTTTTCGTGTTAAAGCATGTTAAAGTATACTGAATCACTCCACATCTCAATAGGACACAGACTTTCCAAAGACTGGTAGTGATCTGCACTGTGCTCTGTTGTACGCTGAATGGTACGCTGCGTTGCGACTGGTCCCAAAAGTTTTCATAAGTTTGACTACAAAGGAGTATTATAGTAGTTTTACTAAGTAATTAAAACAAAAAGATTTGAGACGCTAAAGTAATATTAAAATTAAAACTTTTCCGTGTTAAAGAATGATAAAGATTAAAATTTACACTTAAAATCGGTTTCTTAATAAATATTTTCGATTTTTATACTAAGCTATTTACTTAATTAATGATTAAAATCGACTTAAATACCCAGCAGTTGCTAAAGTTTTTTAGTATTATTTATTTAGGCAATTTGGATAAACTTTATAATATTATAAGTGTGCTTAATACTTAGTTGGTAAATTATACTTTTCTGTCAGTCAAGTCTCAAGGGTTCTTACAATACCCTTAAAAGATCTGAAGTATTGCATGTTTTTAGTTTTATTTTCTTTAATGCTTTTAGAAACGTCTAAGCCTTTTTTTCCGCCACCCACCCACGTCTAAGCCACAATGACCGTGGCCTTACTTTTAAAATTACCGCTTAACTATTCGAGCCACCTCGTGTGTTACCAAAAGGAAAATAACGAATGGTTTCGTAAAGTACATAAGTAATGGCTTTATTCTAGTGCTGAAATACTAATAAACACTACAATTTATTTCTTTGCGTCATCGTAAATTGAATTTATTCGGTATTTGACTTGTCAGGCTGCTAATAATATATTAAGTTTTTTTCTTTGTTTGGAAAAACTAAGAACGACTGTTTGGAGCAGAAAAATTAAGAAGCTGATTTTAACCTTGCAACGTTAATTAAGGTTAAAAGGTACAGTTAGCAACAGAATCATCTGAGCTCTCCGAATTATTAAAAATATAATAATAATAATAATAATATTCATACACTGACACCTATTTATCTAGCCCAAAGTAAGCATCATTAAGAGCTTGTGTTATGGATACTAGATAACGGACGAATGATAATAATTTGAATATACATATTAGAAATATACTAAATAAACATTCAAACATTCTTGACTCATAAAAAAATGCTCTTACTCATCATACAAACATTTGTTCCTACCGGGATTCGAACCCGGGACCTCTTGACTGAGTAGCCTGTATAGCAAGGGGTACAGACCACTCAGCCAGCTGGCCGTCATATCGTCATATGTCACAGTTTCAGAAAAGTATTTCTAATATATTACTATAATGAATGATAGATCATACTTAGTAAAATTAGACAATTAGTAAATTCAGACAGACTGACAGACAGACTGACTGACAGACAGACTGACTGACGGACAGACAGACAGACTGACTGACGGACAGACGGACCGACAGACAGACCGATAGACAGACTGACATAACATTCTTAGCTTACGTAGATGCAGATAAGACAGAGAGACAAACATTATGAAATTGTTAGTTAGTTAATATTATTTTTATGTGATAGACTTAAGGGTTTTTTTGTTGACGATTCAAAAGTGCTTCTTGGGGGCCTAATTGAATAAAGATATTTTCATAGTAGGTAAGTTACTGACCGCCAGATGGGTGCAGATGGGTGGTCATCTTGCTTGTCATCTTGTTGTATAAAAAAACTTCTACATATACCCACTGGCGATGTGCTTTCATCTTTTTTCAAAGGTTTATTTATGAAATTATGAATAGGTAGATTTTACAAAAAAAATGGTACGAAAGTCCGCGAAATATAATTAACACTTCTTTACTGGGAACTCCTTTGTAAAAATAACTTTGATGTCTCTTTTTAATTTACAAAATCATTACAATTTTGTACCTTATGTTTTATAAAATACGTACAATATAGACTCAAAATGTTAGGTAAAAGTAAAGATTTTTTTATCAAAAATTGCGTCGGTAGTATCTATAAGTTTGGTAAGTGTTTTGAATTGTAAATGTTATGATGATTCTTTACAGTTGTTTCTTTAGTCAATTCAAATTTGAAATTTCTAACATAATACTTTAAAATAATACTAAGCTTTTGTTTTGTGTTTCATTTTTTTCTTCATTAAGATTATTGAGATTGAAAAAGATTTATGATTATATACCTAAAATATGATTATTTCGATTGGCTTACTAAAAATAGTTGGTTTCCATAATATAATAAAGTAGCGATGAAAGAATTTCTAGTAACAGATAGAGACTAATAAAGATTCTGCAAGAATGTTAGCCATCATATTCTGTTAATAATAATAATACTCCTACATTCACACATATTATCCAGCCCAAAGAGAGCATGATTAAGAGCTTGTGTTATGGATACTAGATAACGGAGAAATAATGATAATAATAAATATACTAAATAAACATAAAAACATCCATGACTCGTGAACAAAAGCTCGTACACATCATACAAACATTTGCTTCCACCGGGATTCGACCCCGGGACCCCTGATCGAGTAGCCTGTATAGCAAGGCGCACAGAACACTCGGGCAGCCGGTCGTTAGACGTGGCAATATGATTTCAGGTGAAATATAAATAGCTAGCTAGGCTGACTAAGAAAAAGCCTGTCCACTTTTTTGCTCCTACGGTAATTGAACCTAGATCTGAGGTAGGTGATCACAATCACAACCATTAGAACTCGCAAATTGTAATTAGCTATTACTACGATAGAGTTTATTTTTCTTTGTCATAAAAACTTAAACAAGCAAATGCTGTACATGTGGTCTAGAATATCCCATATACTGGATGGTGCCGTCAATACGACAATAAATTGAAACTTTGGCTATATTAGTTCATAGAAATGGTTTTCCACTTTCAAAAACGTCTGATTCGTTTGATAATTTCATGACATTTCTATTAAATAAGGCAGTCAATGTTATATTATTTCATACAAATGTCATGGAATTATCAAATGAATAAGATGTATTTTAAAGAGGCAAACCATTTCTATGAACTAATATAGCCCATGTTTCAATTTATTGTCGTATTGACGGCACCAACCTGTACATACCTGTAATGGATATAAATTGATATTGCAGGAGCGTATATGACGAGATTCTCAAACAAGCCTACGCGTCGCCTGATTCAAAGCGGCTACTGTAGCATATAGAGCTTGTGGCGTCCGTCATAGCACTGTGGGCACCTTTGGGCACTACTCATGCTCTGCCTACCTTGCAAAAATCAAGAAAAATCATTAGTAGACGAATCCCACTGCTCTCAACATAGCGCTCTGGCGTGAAGCTCTCCGTGAAGATTATTAATATTGATATTATTGTCATCTGGAGACTTTATGAGATCTTAATACCCTAGGCTTGCTTGCATTAGATCTTTCACACACAAAAAAACACAGCGAACTGCTCCAGAGCCGAAATAGACAAGGTGGTTAATTTAACTAGACGCGCCCTGCAAGAGGTTTATAATTATGTACCTACATAAAAACGTTCTGCTAACTACGCAAAATCATTAAAAAGGGTGCGTGACTTTGCTGTTACTCTATTTAAGGTTGTTGGAAGTTGAATCGGGCTATAATTAGGCGCGTATAGGGTGTTCTATTTATGTTTATTGAGAACCATAGGGAAGTAGAATTCATCCATCTGACACATTTGATTTTCTTTTGTTTGTGAACGCAGGGGGCTGATAAGGGACGACAGCTTAAAAGGGTCTAGATCACACAATTCAAAATACTATTGATTGCAGAAATGGTAGGACAATAATGTCAAGAATATCAATCAATTGCCGAAGTCAATCCAGCAAAAAGCTTTAGTTACATTGTTTTTGTAATAGAACCCTTCACGTCTGCTATTTGAATTAATTTATAACATGAAAAATAGTACCTAAAAAATATATGTTACAAAGGCGCCAAGTTTTACTGATATATGACATTACAGCGACATGATTTACGCTAATGTGTAGCCGACATGGTGACGCCCCCTTGGCATAGCCATTTTATATAGGCTATGCAAAGGACCCCCGTGTCACTATGGAAAACTGTCAGATAGATTCGATGTTTTTATATGACGTATGCCCAAAGAAATAAGAAATAAGTAAGAAGAATAAAAATATTGAACTCAAACTCTTCTTATTCTTAAACTAAACCCAGGAACATACTCACGTTAGGATAAGACGCTTTGTACTACGCTTTTGTTTGTCAATTCTGCCTTGTTAAGGTCGGGCTATACTTGGGAGCCTCTCCTGATGAAATAATAAGCCGTATAAAAAACGCAGCCATACCTAATTCATATATATTTGTTTATTTATTAGTTATCCATTTTAAATCCCTTGACAACACACGTTATTTAAAAAGACTTGTAGGCTATGTATGCTAGACCACCTAATCAACAAATAAAGTTAGTTTTTTAATTCAAAATATAAGATTATATATTTTTTCAATTAGCTTTAAACCTGCGTACTATATTTACACTCTTAAACATTTATTTTTAGGGCGTAGCTAATATTATTATTTCAATCGTGCTTTACGCACAAAATGAATCTGAGCCTCATAATAATAATGGACGTAAAGAACATTTTAACGAATTTTCTTAGATGTAAGGCACATCTATTTTCTAAAATAACAAACTACACTACAAATTAAATATTTCATCGTCTACATCTTAAGATTTTAGATGTATATTGTCTACATCACTTTTTTATAACTTTGAAAACACAAACGTAATGAATTTAACTCTAAAAAAACAAAAAAAAATGAAAGTCGGGTTTTGTGCTTTACGTCAATTGAGATTACAAGTATCGGTATATAAGTATAAATACATACTTAAGTTGTGAAGTCGGAACACAGTTTCAAATCGGAAATATGAATAAATCTTTGTTCCCTTTTTCTTCGTGTTGACCCAGCCGAGTTGTTAGCTTATAAAGAACGACTTTATCGATAAAGTACGAGGGCGAAACATTACCTCAAACAGCCCTACGGAGACACAGTGTATACTAAAATAGCGATGAACGTAAAACAACACTAAACTACCCCAGTTTCTGTCATCAATCTTAAGCTCACTAAAGCTAACTTCTATTATATGTTCCGCAAAGGGGCTTACACGAAAACAGCTGAGTAATTTCACCAATGTGTAATTAAAATTAGCTGTGCAAGGTGTATGTGATTTTCCTTATAAATGATGTACCGCGTAAGGGATATATTAAAGTCTTTATATCTTATATTGTTGCGCGCACTAAACGAATCTACGACCCTTAACGATTCGGGTGTCTCCCTCCTCTAACTAATGAGATTTTGCTCTACTTATTTTTAAGCATTGTTTTATTTTTCACTTTGTTTCTTTTTTGTCAGTTTCATTTTTATGCTACTTTTCTTAGTCAATAGCAAAATTTGTATTGACAAACTTCAATACATTTTGACTTTGTACCGGAACCATGTTGCAGTGGTTCATATTGTTCTCTTTCAACTTTTGCTGTAAATTCAGACATGACAGATATTAATTGTTAGCTAACACTAATCTTTTTGTAATAGACACATACTTAGAAGACTTTTGATTATTAGAAAGTTCTTCTTTGGTCTATTTGAATAAAGACATCGTCATTACATTTCTCGATTTGTCTCTATACTTAGATATAATCTTCTCAACAATAACATACGCAATAAGTATAGCAATACCTACACGTCACAGCCTTTCGAGAGCTTACAATTTATAGTAAAGGTCTCAATTAATGTTGTTCACAATAAAGCGAAATAAACTCACAACGACTTTACGATATTCGCAAAATCTCCATTTCACCCTTGCGCATTTGACAAATGTGCGTTTAGTCGTGATTTGTTTCTTCACTTGCAAATAGGACGGCTTGTACACAGAAGTGGGAAATGGTGATTTTGATACCTACATGAATTAGCTCTTAAGTATTTTCAACTAAACCCATTTGAATTCCATTTGGATAAGCGGGGAGTAGACCCGTGTCTACTCTGGAGTCCGTCTCTATATAGGGTGGCACATTTAGATCGGTCAGTATGTGAACATTCTGAAACTATAAGACATACGAAAATCTCTTCTCAGGAACCATGTCATCGATTTTAGTAATAAGAAAAACTACATTCATACATTTAAAAAAAACGTGTACTCAGCTCGGGAATCGGATCTGGACGTTTTTAAAAATTAAACTAACATTATTTCTATTTAGATATCGATTGTGTAGGTCTTAAGCAGTAAACGTTTCTATGAAACATAATGTTCAAAATGAATAAAATGCATTGTTTTCATTTCCTTTTAATTTATTTTAGTAAGTGTTCGAAATTACCACCATTACCACCATATGACGTTTATCACGTCTTGTCAAACCAAGACGTTCCATTTTCAAATGAGGTTTTATCACGTCTTTGATTATTAGTGTAAGTATAATGAAGTAAGCAATTACAATCATTGACAGATAATATTATCGCAGATAACAATATGTAAAGCAGTGTAAGTAACAAGTTGCGGCACCAGCAAAGAGCTACAAACAACCATAGAGACAATTTTACGCACCTAAACGAGTTGAAAGTTGTATTGAAAAAATGGTGCTAATTTCGAACACTTACTAAAATAAATAAAAGGATATGATTATCATTATTCATTTGATAATGTCATGACATTGATATGAAATGTTTCAGCCAATGTTATATTATTTCATAGAAATATCATGACATTATCAAATGAATAAGATTTATTTGTAAGTTGTAAAACATTTCTATGAACTAATAATGTTTTAATTTATTGTCGTAGTGTCGTCACTACTCTGTATAATTCAGAAGATACGATTGCGTGCGTGTGTGCGAATATCAAAATTATTCTAAAATTAATAATTTCAAGGACGCCATTACACTATTTATCCTAATAATTGTGGGAGCCATAAGAACAATAATAATAATAATAATAGAACATGGGCGCTTGGTTTAAGCTTATATAGTATACTTATGTTATTATCTAACGATATCCTATACCAAGAAATTAACAAAGAAATTAGGAATAATTTTTAGCCAATGGCTTAAACGTTGAATTAGTGACATGATCTGGCTAACGATCATTGAATAACGCAGCTGCGGCGACGGTGACGTCATTGTGTAGTCCTTAGGTTATCCAGCAGATGGCTCCACCACTACTAGCTCGAACACATATTATTATATTGAAATTACAACTAAGTCCAAACACAATATTTATTCCCTGGGCAAACACAACACAGTTCACTTGTCCTAAGCAAATTTAAGAGTGAAACTTGTACAATATTTGCTTGGTACACAAAAATACAATAACCGGGGTGCTTTAATGTAGATTTAGGGTTCGGGACTTCTCGTGTTTCAAAATCTCGACACATCTTCTAAATTCCGGAAAGTCTCATACGGATCGAGGCCCAAAAATTTTCCCACAATATATTTTGATACAACCGAAAATCGGTTTTATTACGTTGTATTTGTAATTTTGATCCGTTTCTTTTTGTGTTTTAATAGTATCACTATTTTCTCAAAGGTCAGATATTATTGATCCATAGAGTAATATTAATGCTTTGATAGACCATAGACAGGGTGGTGACGACAATACGACATTCAATTAAAATATGGGCTAGTTGCAAAACATGTTCATAGACATGTTTTGCAACTTTCAAATATATCTTATTCCTTTGATAATTTCATGACATTTCTATGAATCTATAAAGTAATTATTATAACAACAGCTGAATTATTTCATATACCTAAATGTTATGAAATTATCAAACCATTTCTATGTTACATAACTCATGTTTTAATTTAGTGTCGTCAATTTGGTCCACGGTATCGTATTGTCATCACTAACCTGTACTCTTAGCACGAACATTTTTAAATTTCGAATCGAAATGTATCGTTCACGCACGCTTAAGATTTCAAATAAATTCCAGACAAAAGCTAACTCGATACGATGGCGATTCGAAATTTAAAAGTGTTCGTGCTAGAGGTACAGAAGAGGAGTCCCCTAGTAGTGTCATTAAGCTTTGAACTGCTTTTATTATTATTATTGTGCTATATATTATATTATTATTATTATTGTCAGTGACCAAAGTAACAGTACCCATTATAAATTATAACGTAAGATGTGAAACGCTTAGTTTGCTAACTAAGCAAGTTTGCTAATTCAAAAAGTTAATGTAGCAATTATTTACATACACTATTACAATAATAAAGTTATTACACCATACACCATGAAAAATTGTGGCTCTGTGTAATTTATGGTAGTGCGTACAGTTTTATGGAGGGCATCACCCTCCTTTTGCTAGTACATTTTGGTATTGTACCTATATCTATGTCATACTCCTTGGAATGCATGAGATATTATCGAGCCACATTTCCAAGAGAGGGTCAGAATTCGGGTCAACACTGGAATAGTGTATTCAGGGTGAATAAACATTATATGACTAGGTATTAGTATTATTTTCTCACTGAATTTCGAAGTATGAAATTTCGACGCATGTTAGTACGAAAGTATACGAGCCATTACAAAAATACATACATTAATTCGAAAGTACATAGTAGCGAAGTTAGAGCGAAAGAAAAAACAAGATATGCGCAACACAAAGTTACCTAGAGCCACAGATAATACATATATGTAATAAATACAAAAGATAAAAGCAAAAAGAATTAAAAAAAAAGACATCAGACTTTTCACGCACGCACCTATTCGTGACTTCGCTGCCATTTGAGAGGAATGGGAAAAGTTGGGCAGTTGTATACAATGATATGATAAAAATTCTTAATGCGCAAGTTGTGAATTAATACTGACAACCGCGTCAAGTCTTAAGAAAGTCTTTGAGTTCTTTGAAACTTTGGACTTAATTCAGTAACAAAAGTACTTACTGTTAAATCTTTAAACATTTGTATTTATTTTTCTTTGATGGCCTATTATTGGAGTATTATACTTTGTCTATAATATGCGATAGCCTATAATTTATGAACAAAACAATGTTTGTTGTCCACCCCTGGCTAAAAGTAGAATATTGGTATTATTTCACTAGGTTGTGGGCCTGTCGGTACTTATGGTATGTAGGGTCGTCGGTACCTATTTCGGTCGTAAAGCAGTTCGGTGTTTCAGATTTAGGGAAAGGTAGCCAGTGTAATTACTGGGCATGGAAGGAATTTTATGTCTGGCCTCAGGATGACAACGCACCTGCAATACTAAGTGATTTTATCCTTGTTATTGAAGGCGACGGTAGCCTTGTAAATAAAAATAGTTACCTTAAGAGTTGCACATAAGAATAGCTTCATTTATAACGCAATCGTAACGGTTTCAATTACTTTTTAAGGTATTAGTAGTTAGAATAGGGACTGATGAACTTGCTATTCGTTATTACTTTGTAATTGGTTTCGCACTATTATAGTTATAGTTTGACGTACAAATTTAAAGCGTGATTTTAAAATCGGTTAAGTTGAAATGCAATGAATAGTAAGGTACTGGCCCTAATTCTGGAGAACACATGCAGAGTTTAAATTTAAGTTCAGTGCATTTTTTTTCTCTCAATATGAATGCAAAAAGGATGGCTGTCATATTATTTGACATTTAAAATCATGCGTTAAATTTTCGACCTTATTGAACTTGATAAAATGCAGTGTTTAGGAAGCACCTCCGTACATGCCGTCTAAAATTGTCTATGGTTCATTTGAAATCTGTCTAAATTTAGTTGACAGCTCTAAACGAATTGTTGCTATCCTTTCCTGTTACTTAAGGCGAGAAAGAGATATACTGTACTTAAATTTAAAATTAGAGGGTGTCTCCAGAATAAGGCCCACTGTGTTACAATTTAGACGGTAAGTAGTAAGATGTTTGCTGGGATCGGAACCATGCACATCGGAGCGAGCGAAATGATCAAAGCGTCTTTCCCTCTCCCTTACTCGCAGGATTGAAAAGTTGTAATTCGGTGATAAAAACTAATGGGAAACGAAAATAGACAAAGCGTATAAAAAATGACTATAATATAACCTGTTGGCGCATATGAAATTTATTAAAGTGTTCAATAGTGTATATGAAATGTAATCTAGAGGCGTATTTAGGGTAACTTAAATTTAACTCTGCACATTCCACAATTGGTTTTTTAATCGAATAATAATGGCTAGAAAAGTTAAGCAACGCAATAAGTATATATGTAGCGGAGAGTTGGGAAATTTCGGACGCGGGATAACTCCGACCGGATATGAGCGGCGATGGCCAATTCCACGGCGGATAGTTCGGAGTTACCCCGAGTTCGTAATTATCTACCCACTCTACTCTACAGGTTGGAAAACTTTGAGTCACAAACGTCTATGGCACAGAATAAATGAAACCTGTCCTATAATAGGCTACGGTTAGCGCGTTCCATCAGAAAAGCTGTATGCTTGTTTACTAAAATAAATTTTAATACAAAATAGCAGATAAACACAAATAAATAGGTTAAATATACGGTAACCGTTTACCATCAGGTGCACCGTATGCTTGATTGCCACCTTAATGGTATATAAAAAATAATAATATTTACAAAAACTTTCAGTGGATTTTATTTAAAACACTTAAATTGATTACACTGAAACACCAACATAATTATCAATCAATTGATTAAAGCAAACAAATCGTAAAATGTAAACGAATAAGAGGGAAATCTAAACAGATTTTGATTAAATAGGTCACTTCTATTGATTTAAATTAATTTGGTGTTAAAGAAAAGTAATTAAGGATTTCAATCCCATTAAATTAAATTCTACGGATTTGCTTTGATTGTAATTACATTATAATGAGTATAATGAGATTGATTTGTAAATGAAACTTTGTTTCTTTTATTATTTAAAGGAAAAGGTTTTTTAAAATGAAACAAATACCATTAACACAAAACACAACAAATCTTTTTTCATACAAATCTTTTTATACAAAACATCAATTCGAAAATATTGGAATCTAATAAGACTTTACATACATAATCAAGTCAGGCTAGTCTAAACAGTTATCAGACGATCTTTAGGGTTCCGTACCCTTATTTTACCCTTTGTAAAATGGGATTCTATTACTAAGACTCCGCTGTCCGTCCGTCCGTCTGTCACCAGGCTGTATCTCATAAACCGTGATATTTAGACCGTTGAAATTTTCACAGATGATGAATTGTTGCCTCTTTAACAATAAAAATACTAATAAACAGAATAAAAAAAAAAATAAGGGGGCTCCCATAAAACAAAAGGCAAGAGGTAGACGCTTGTTTATAGATAATGGTACCCTTCGTGTGCAAGTCCGACTCGCACCTGGCCAGTTTTTAAATAAACAGTGTGATTGTTGAGTAACAACAATTTTAAGCTTTTCATACAAACCAAAAATTGCAAATAATTTAAACTTTCAGAAAATTTTTCTAATAATATTTAGACTAGCCTTTCTTGCTTATGCATGGCAAGTTTTGTTAGTATCTGATGGTTCATTTCGAATTCATTTGACTTGAAAGTTCGTATGAAAATCCTCCACTTGAGGAGTCACCTGCTCTAAGTGATTACGTATTTATTCATTTGGGAAACATACAAATTAAATTACACAATATCGAGCACAGTAACATAAAGCTTAATAATTATATCGGTTTTAACTCATTAGCACTGAAACTTGCTACTTAATCATGCTCATATTATGTTCTCCAGTCCAGTTCTGTTTTAGACTATCATTTCGGACCTTATCAATTTTTAAAATAGCAATCACAATCAGTGTATTCTATAACGTGCCGACGCATAGATCCAAATTCAGTATCGAAATAAAAAAATATATTTATTCAAGTAGGCTCCCGAGAATCTTTTTCGAATTGTCAAAAATCTCATAACTATGTTATTTCACATTTTTAATGTTTTCGATGCGTATAAACGCCTACTTTATTGTAACAATTAAAAATTTAGAAAGAAAACGATGAAAAAATATATCCTCCAGGCGGGAATCGAACCCGCGTCTCCTGATTTCCGGCCAGACGCGATTACCACTACGCCACCGGAGCACTAGATAATAATTTCTTCACCGCTTTCTTTCCCTTTTCTTACGGATTTATATTAACGTTTATCTCACCACTCATTGAAGTTAACACCTGTAATGATCCGAAAGAATACTTTTACTAGTATTTTTAAACTTCCAGTTAAGGTGAGCAAAGCTATTTTAATCACATCTTTAATGTTTTTGATGCGTTTTAACGCCAACTTTATTATAACAATCAAGACGACTATAAAAACGTTAAACCTTTTTAACGTAGAAAGCGGTGAAGAAATTAGCAGGTTGTACCTAGAGCTATGGCAATTTATTATGAAAGTGGCATAAGTATGTCATGAAAATTGGCGTGCAGTTTATTTCCACACAAATTTACTATTCACATAATCAGTAATACGGTAATTACCTTTAGTTGGTAGGGTGTTTTTGACTTGTTTAATTTATGGAATGGTAGTTTAGTAATTGCTTCGGGAGTTTTGTTGTAGAAGCGTTTACCTTAAAAAAAAAATTTGGCAGGGGAAACGCTTGTACGCGCTATCCCATCTTCCCGGAGAAGGAAGACGGGATAGTGTGGGGCTCGCACCCACTAAAACCCCTGCCGTATACCCTCCTATCCGCAGCGCTGACAGCGTTTATGGGCGCTCTTTGAGCCTTTCATCCATTTTGCTGTCAGAGCGGAGCGACCGCGACCTTATGCGATCTCTTCTTTGAAGGGACTGTAATCGCCCTCCCTCACATGTTGTTGACGCACTGGTACACCAGGTGCGTCGGCTACCCCTTGCTGAGTTTTTTTTTATTTTATTTTTATTCATACACTCACATCTATTATCTAGCCCAAAGTAAGCATCATTAAGAGCTTGTGTTATGGATACTAGATAACGGAGAAATAATGATAATAATATGTATATAAATGTTATAAATATACTAAATAAGCATATTAACATCCATGACTCGTAAACAAATGCTCGTACTCATCATACAAACATTTGTTCCTACCGGGATTCGAACCCGGGACCTCTTGACCGAGTAGCCTGGGGTGCAGACCACTCGGCCAGCCGGTCGTCGCCCATTAGGGATGCATTAGGCGCCCGTAGGCCGCCCTCCTGCGTCCCCGTCCCACTCTCCTTCGGCGGATGCCAGACGTGGCGGCTGCTTCGCGCACACGCTCCGAATCGCCCACGCAGGTCAAACCTCCAACGCATGCTGCGCGTCTTCCGCAATGGTGACATTGGACTGTGGTCTCCCTTCCGGCTATTCTCCACAGGTATTTTCCGAAACACCCGTGTCCCGAGAGTACCTGGCACAGCCGGAATGCCGGGTTGCCGTGTGTAGAAGCTTATACCTTACCCAACTAAATAATAGCGTTTCTTCAAAGTGAAATATTTTCTTATGCTGATGATACCGCAATTGTCTTCTCAGGGACTTCCTGGGAAGGAGTACATAAGATAGCTGAAAATGGATTTATAGATGCAGCTAATTGGCTGAAAAATAATCTATTGACATTGAATATATCACAAACAAACTATATGTGTTTCAGTATCTATAATAACTCGCAACCGAACAAAAATTTCAATATGAGTATTCATCAATGCAAACATTCAATAATAAATCACTGTGACTGCCCTTGTATATCAAAGGTTCTACAAAATATCTTGGTATCATGATAGACCAAAACTTGTCCTGGTATACTCAAGTAGAACTCATATCTGGAAGAATTAGAAAGCTGATGTGGATATTTAGAGTACTGAGAAACATAGCGTCTAAAGAGTTGCTAGATAAAGTTTATATTGCCTTGGGTCAGTCCGTGATTGGCTACTGTATACCAGTTTGGGGTGGAGCTAAAAAGACCAGGTTCATAGAGGTCGAACGAGCACAAAGCGCACTGCTAAAAGTAATGTACCAGAAGCCAAGAAGATTTCCTACTACTGAATTGTATGCATTGGCAGATGCCTTGACTGTTAGACAACTGTATGTTTTGTCTGTGGTAACAAGGAGACACAAAACCCAAAACTACAACGAATGCGCCGTAATCAAAAGAAGGCATCATAAAGCGGTGCTGACTCACAAAACAGTCAAAACACCTTTTGCGAAGATTCAGTATTCGAAAGCTTCGACAGATCTATATAACAAAATAAATAGAGTGTTGAACATATATCCGATGACACAACATGCTTGCAAAAATGTGATGTTACAATGGCTAAAGAATTTAAATTATGAAGACACACATATATGTATGATATATGTGTCTACATTCCATAATGTAGACACATATATCATACATATCTCACACACCCTAATAAGACACACTTCCACACTCACACACACACACACACACACATACACACACACACACACACACACACACACACACGCTACGCACGCACACGCACGCACGCACGCACGCACGCTCACTCACTCGACAGATTACCATATATGTACTTAAGTATTAGCGTACTTACTATGTTATATTAAACTGTTTTATGATTATGTTCCTACTTATTGTTATAAAGGAGCGGGACTTCATTGTAAGCAAAACTTAATAAGGAAATAAAACCATTTTCATTTTTCATTAAGTAAGTTTTCGTTAAGTTATTCTTACTTGGCGTATTTATTTTCGCCCAGCAAGTTATAGAGTGAGCAAGCTACCTCCAAAGTTTCTTCAATTTGATTCTTCTTTAAAAGTACAGAAAGACTCCTTGCTAAACTTTACCAGAAGAAACAAAACATAACTACATGAAATGACGCAGAGTTTTCCGAGGATTGTAAAGCACCAATACCTAACAACAAGTCTGAATAAGTTAGTAATTCTTCAGACAATAATTTACCATTGAAGACTAGATTCGCTTTATAATTTTGGGCACGTGTTTCTTTTATCCTTTATAATCTGGAAAAATAACGTGAGGGATACAATGCCCGTTGGACCTAGTTTCTTACTTATATTTAAGGTAAGAAAAAATCATTAGCTTCTTTATTCCCTTGAGACAACTTTTATTGGCAGTTTATTATTTCAAAATTTCGATTATATTACCATTTTCTAGAGCTCTGGGTCAGGTTCAATTTTATATATTTTTATTTGCGGACGATTTGCTCCCTAGTCCTTCTTCCATATGGACGTTTTTGTTGCGGGCATTTTGGTTTCCGAACTAAATGAATGAAATGCAGGAAACATTCATTGCTATGCGGATGACATTACAGTTCATGGGGGATATTACGGTCGCCCAGGGGCTGGGCGCGCTGAAACCGAGAGAGAGAGAGAATCTTACCATTGAGCTCAACAGGGTGTTGAACCTTATATCGGAATGGGGAACTAACAATCTTGTTGAGTTCAATGCTAAGAAGACACAGGTATGCGCGTTCACAGCCAAAATGTCGCCGTTTCTTCCTCTTCCCTCTCTTCAGGGAACCACTCTTTCGGCACAGGGTTCCTTACACTTGCTCGGCACGGAGATATGTTGCGATCTGAATTCCAGGAACTACATCGAAACCGTTATCAAAACTCGGTGCTTGGTGTCTTGAACAAGGTGCGTCGATTTTTCACGCCTGGCCAATTGTGCCTGCTTTACAAAACTCAGGTCCGGTCTTGCGTGGAATATTGCTCGCACTTGTGGGATGGCTCCGCCAAGTACCTACTCGATGCCCTGGAAAGATTGCAGCGTCGTGCTGCCGCGGATAAAAAGAAAAAATACTTCGTTTGAAGGATTACCTCTAGTTTTGTTGACATCATCATCATCATCAGCCTATATACGTCCCACTGCTGGGCACAGGCCTTCCTACATGGGAGAAACACATGAGGAGCTTGTGCCATAACACCACCACGCTGGCCCAATGCGGGTTGGTGGATTAAAGCGGTTGCAGTAACAACCGGGACCAACGGCTTAACGTGCCTTCCGAAGCACGGAGGAGCTCGAGATTATAAATTTGATTGACCCATCCCGGGACCGACCATGGCGAAAGTTGCTTTGTTTTCGTTATCAAAACCAGAGCGCTCAAACCACTACGCCACCGCGGTCCTCTACCACCTTCTCCGCTTTGTTGACATAGTGTCGCGTTATTGTCAGCTATCTTGCAAAAGCCGGTTATGGGATGACAACCTATGCGAGTTATGGGACCATAAAAACTTGTAACATCATGTGATATAATAACAATCGTTATATTGACAAAGTTTGCACCCGGTGTGACCTATATTGGTCGGACATTCCAAATAGGGTTGCCTGCTTGAACATAAAGATATTGATAGTTATTTCTACTAAATTCTAAGTTCGCGACATTTTTTGTATTTTACAAAACAAGAATCAACAGCCTTATTAGTTCTTCTGTTGTAAGTGGAGTGTAAAAGAGTGCCTTTGTCCACATAACGATTCTAAAAATTCTAACGGCCCAACTAACATAACAACCAAATTATGGTGTTCTTTAAAGGAGATTTTCTTTGGAAATTGGGAGAACTCATCATGAGCACCATTTTTCGTACAGTTATTTTTGTAAGAATCCATCTTACATTATTTCGCCATTTCGATAAATCTTGACTGATAGAAGCGGCAAAAAAATATTTTAATATGCTGTTTTTTTTGATATTTTTTATTCATAACCTGGATACAAGTCCTTTAGTCGCATACATTTTACTTACCAAACTAATGTTAAAATACATGTTATTATTTTTAAAACAAAAATTATAAACTATTTTTGTCAATACAAAATAATAACAAAATTGAAAATTAAAGAATAGAAATATTAAATTTTTTCTACAAAGAAATCAAAATTTTTAAGGAGGTCCTGAACGCGGCGGGTAAGTATGTCAGATGGATTGACACTATCACATAAGTCACTTGCTAAAACTAATCGTTGGAGATTGAGATGAGCTGTTTCAAAACTTTGAGATACCAAGTTTCTTAGAGACGACTAAGTCAAATCCACCTATCTCAGGATCCTAGAGGTCCGGGGTTAAATTTCCCGTGAGGGCGGAAATTTCCAGCTCACCGGTTTGGTTGCTGATAGACTTTTTTACAATTCCGCCTCTAACTAACAACAACTATCTTAAGTTTGCCGCCATGTGTTCCGGCAGTTGGAGGTAAGATACCCAGTGCATGTTTCTGCCTGTTCCTGCCGAGGTTTAGGACACCGGGTATAGCTCGATCCATCTTTGACCTCAACATCACCATCAGGTGAGATGAAGGCCAATACCTATCCAGCTAAGAATAAATAAAGAGATTTCATTCTCATGATCGATCCTAGCGATTTAACTGACCTACACATATTAACTGTAGATTGTTATTTATTTGCAATAGTGTCGGTATGATTCGTGGGTTTTGCCATATTTCCTTTCAGTAAAATTTGTTATTTTCAATATTTAGAGTATGTACGTTACGGTTCAAAAATCCCATTATGCCATTATTCTGTATAACAGTACTTTATCTCGACATTTTGACACTACGTTAAATTAGCTGACAATGCTGTATTCCTATTTATCGGCTTTTATCAACCAGCATGTATCAGATTTTAATACTACCAAAGTATATTACGTTATTGGTTAGTGTTTCAAACTTAGCGCTTTGTAGGACTTTATTCACTGGTAATAGAGCAGTTTTATTTTACTGCCACGTCTGTAAAGGCTATATTTATAAACCAACTAACACAGTTTAGTAACACAATACCTTTTGAATAACTTTTGCACCGGATTCAACCTATATAGGTCGAACCTCATCGGTAGGGTTTCCAACTTCTATTTTTATATTTTCTTTTCATGAACATAATTCAGTATGAACAAATGTTGATATTAAAACTAAACTAAGGGAACTTGCGGATATTTTCTAACTACTCCTATGAATACTTATTTTGGAGGGGCTCGTTTGTACAGTGAGGTATAAACTTTATAAACAGCAGTTGTCCCAATGCGCTTACTTTTTACGAAAAAAATATTTTATGATTGTTGTTGGAGGTTCAAATGGAAAAAGGAACTCCGATCACGGACAAAGATGGTATTAGAGAGTAAGTCCCTAGGTAAATATGGGTTACCAAAGTTTGCAACAGATGCGTCGTTCTAGTCTTGTCCATGTAGTTAACTGAATGTTCTGTAGCACTTTTAGTCATGAAAATGTATGTCCTTTACTGTTTGTTTTATTTCAGGTTTATTTATTATAATTATTTATTTATTTATAACTTCATGTACACACACAATATTAAAAAGAAACAATTTATACAAAAAAAATAGTACAAAGGCGCTGCTTACTTCTGAAAAAAATATATGCCAGTAGACCTGTGAGAAAGATACATTAGTTAGAATTAGAGTTTATATTAGATCGTCTAATTTTTTTGTAGCCCTGATAGTCATTCGTGCTCATACTATAGACCTAACTTTATTTGCACAGATTTCACTTATCCCAAGTCAAGTTTAAGTGTAAAAATATAACAACCTTTTTCAGAATTGAAATATGTGTTTTTAACAGCGTGAATTCCATTTGATTATATCTAGATAAAATATGATAATTTCAATCCAATTTGTTGATTTCAACTTTTTTCCAAATTATTTTATATAAATGTTCTTAATATTGTGCTACTAAATCGTATTTAACAATAATATTAAGTAGAAACAATGATTTGATTTACTATAATAAAGTTATGATTGACGTGCCAAAAGTTTCTTTTCTCGACCGTCCTCTTTAGTATAAGACCCCTGGCTTGACGTTTAAGTGAAGAAGTATTTACCAAAGTCTCTGTGATTGTGATTACATTTCCACTGACTTCAAAAAGTAGTTTTTTAAACCACTCACGGTTCGCGAAAATTTCCTGAAACATAAACCGATTTTTGGTGTGTTTCAATTTTAAAGTGGTCAATTAGTCAGCGGCTGGCTGGGAGACCAGTCGATAATGCTAACTTCATCACTAAATTTTTCACTAAAAATTCATCACTAAAATTGTAAAAAACAGATCTTCTGTAAGGTAGACGTACTATTCCAGGTAGCCCCATTTAAATACTTAGTCAAACCAAATTTTATTACTTTAAGATTTTTTTTGTTTGCTGTCAAATTCTGAACAAACGCTGCCTGATGTAAACTTTAGTTCGCTTTTAGGATATATTCGTGTTAGTATTAAGTAGGGACTAAAAAACCGCTAATAACCGGTGACACAAAATTCGGGTAGGTATCACTACTAACGGTATCCAAATTCAGTGACTCAATGATATCACAAATTTACGGTCGCGGTTAATACGGTGCTTTGTCACATGGTCATACTTGCACAGGCCTTATACAAATCTGATGCACGGGTTCTGAAGTCGCTCCAGCTTGTCAAAGAGTTGTTCTGAGAGGTCACTAATCTTATATTATCTTATAGTGGGGCCGTGACTAAGTCACAGTGCACTTCGACCCATTGGGATCTTTTGTGCCTCCCTGCGTTTACTCTTCTTGTGTCCAGAATAAAGATGCCATTAGCCTTACTATATCATTAAGCAGAAAGAGCCTTTAGTCTTCTGGCTTTGGATATGCCCCTTCCAGAAGACTCATTCTGGTTCTAGCCAGGGCATCACAATAACACAAGAGATGCATCATTGATTCCTGGCATTCACTACATGCTCGACAAAGTTGTGTTGGGGAGAGTTGCATTTTATGTAGCATGTGGTTAGTAGCAAAATGCTCTGTGAGCGCCCCAATCAAGAAGCGAGCTTTTGTTCTACCTTTTGCATAGATGTATTTACTCCATCCTCCTACCTCCTCCCCAAGGAAGGATTTGGATTGTTTTAATCCCGGTATTTAAGAGAGGTCACAGTAAGAGCAATATTAATCAATTTTATTTTCCGATTACATTAATAAAAACATTGGCCTACTCGTGACAACCCTAAAAAAACGTACTATTACTTGTCGTACGACACACTACCAGTTATATCACACACATATATAGCCCCCCGAAACCCCAGAATTCTAAATTTTATATCGGAGATCTATAACACGCGGTATACGTCCCACGGGTGGACACGGACACGGGAGAAACACATGATGCAGGCCCAATGCGGGCTGGTTGGCTCAAGCGGTTTGCAGTAACAACCGGGTCTTGATGTGCCTTCTGAAGCAAGGAGGAGCTCGAGATTATAAATTTAAGATTGACCCATCCGGCATTAACCATGGCGGAAGTTGCTTTGTTTTCGTAATCGAAAACATAGGGTATTTAAACTCCTAAGAGCTCCTCAAAATACATACATAAAAATAAAAATAAACTTCTCTTTCGATTATTTAACTTTTGTTCAATCTAAGACACCCTTGATGAACATAGAGCGCTGTGGTCAACAGATGAAAGTAACGAGTTGCCAATAATATACCGCCACAATTATTGCTTCTTACCATTACTTACGTCTGACAGCAACATCAAGTCTTAGTGTAACAGTTATTCCTACTATGGTAGCTGCCTCTATTGGAAAAGCAGCGAGGGCTGTATCAGTGTCAAACTGTTCCGTTAGATGTGCTGTGGCTGAACGTACACTATGATATTTTATTATGGACTTACAGACTTACGATCATGAATTTGTTCTTTATGGCAAGGGTAGTAAAGACGCGTCCATCCTAACTGATGACAAGCGGTTATCGCTGCCAATATCCGTTCGTAGCATCGCCGAGTAGCAGGCACTACTCACGCGTTGACAACCCTATAAAAATCAAGCAAATGACTCAACGCCACCTGATGTGAAGCGGTAAGAAGAGTCCATATGCGAAGACAGCTAGTGCAGTTCAGACACTGCTCTAGCCGCTTCAGCTTGCCAGCCCGAAAGCTGCTTTTTCACGCCTCTTTTGAAGGAAGGAACCCTAGTTCTGAAAGTTCAACAAAGAAACGAGCTACTAAATTTCTTTGTACGTGATGTTGAAGTGGAGACAGTGAATTGATGACTTCAAAGACCGGCACGAGTAGAAAGGGGGAAGGTGGGATAAGGTCAAATAGCTCTTCAGAAGACTCTCCGTGATATAGCCGATAGAAGGCGCTAAACGACGCAATGTCTCTACCTGGACGACCCTACATACGGGCCTACCACCTAGCTTAATTTTGCATAATATTAAAAAATCTTAAATATCACTACTAAGTAATATTCAAGATTATTGCATAATGTAACTAACTCTAATGTATAATGTAGCTAACTCCTGCACTGACACCCAGCGACGAACGTGAATCCCATACCGTAAGGCGGTGGTACCTACCCAGACAACCCTACATAAGGGCCTACCACCTTAGTATAAGAGTAGGGTAAAATCCAAAATTAGACTACTTAGATCATGATGGAAAAGGAAAATATTTTATCGTCACAATGTTAATGACCTCGATAGAAACCTCCCATAAAGCATGCAAAATAGCTTGCTAATAATTAAGAACTAAGCGGTATAATATTGGCAATAAGCTGTCGCAACATCTGCTGACCACACACATTCGTTGCACCAGGGCTGCCAACCACATGGAACTTCAATCTTATTCAAAAGACATTAGAAAACAGAGGACCCGGGCTGACATCTCTAAAGGGGAAGATTTTTTCATGTTTTCTTTGGTAGTTTACCAAATATACCCCCATTATTATTTATCCCCACCAAAGGCCCTACCTGTCTATTATGTTTTTTTTTCTCTGTTATCTAGTAAATAGGTATCTATAACCCAAGCACATTAATTTGGGCTTTAGATGTTTGATATTCATATCTGAATGCTGTAACGTAACGGTGTGATGGGGATAGAAGTAGAAATAAGGCACCAAATAACGTCACTTTTAAATGTTACTGAAGTAGTAAAATAAAGGCACACTAAATCAAGATATTAAATACCATAAAATCTGAATACTTGAAAATACTGAAAACACGAAATACAAAGTCGGCTTACAGATAAGGTACTTGCAATAATTATAATTTCCATTATGCCCCCTCATAAGGACTTTCGGGACTGAGCTTATTATAATGATCATCGCCCAACCAAATGGCGGGTATTAAGACGCTGGTAAGATTTTTAAAGAGAAAAGTCTCTTCTCGGAGTCAGTAATAGAATAAAACAATGAGAGGAAAACTCGAAACTGGCGCCAAAATAGGAATTTGAATTTATAAATTATATTATTTTTAAATATTGCCAGTGTATTTGGAAATGAGGAAGGAGGTGCTATAACATTGCAATTTTACAATGGTTAAGAGGAAACACCAGGGTCAAGAGAATTGAAAAATAGGTATCTATAAAATCTATTGCTGTCGCGCTGTGCTCGAACAACCGGGCTATCAATGTGCGAGTGTGGGACCGTCAATGTGTGCGTGAGTGCGTGGCTCTTTCCCGCTGCGCCATACTATTCATATAAAAATGTCATAATTGCGATGCGGCCGCTACGCTCGCACTCAAAGTCCGCAGTTTGCTGTTTACTTCGTAGATGAAAGGGCTATCCTCCCTGCTCTAGAGGATCCGAAAATTTATGCAGTAGGTAATAATTTGTGGAAATCGACAGTCAATAATGACAATGACATAATATTAATGAAGCAATCTTCACCCTGAATTTTACAAGAAAATTAATTGCAAAGGCTTTGCAGTTATACAGATTTTTATTAAAAAAAATATATCTTTTTATAAGTTAGTCTTAAGACAAAAATTGATGATATGTTGCCTGCCGCTCATTATTATGATTTCAAATCATATCGCATAATCCTGTCATAAGCTAATACACATATTTTAAATTAGAAATAGTTAAATGTTATACTTATATAAAAACTTTAAACGATGAATTACGTATAAATCAATATGTTAGATAAACCAATGACAAAAATATATTATTTTATTGAAACATACACGGTTGCTTGTTAATTCATTTGTGAAATATCTACAAACTATACACTAAAAATTTAATATGTTTTTCGAGACGATCGGCAAAAGACAATACGTCAATTCATAATCAAAAAATTAGAAATATTTAATTCAGCAGGCGTCAGCCCTACTGCAACAAGCATGCGGTCACGTGACGTCCTCGTGTGGCCAACATTACGCCGCGGCTGCTAATGTTGCGGACGTGTTGTATTTGTGGGCACGCCGACTGTTGCTTGCATAATATGCATCGGAATTGCCCATGATCATAATCTTCAGGAGTTTATAGTTGGAAGTGTCATCAGCTAGGAAGTTTCAGTTTTAAAACTGTTTGAACTTTACAACTGGCAATAAAAAAAGGTTTTATTACTCCTAAGGAGGAGCTCGGCTCGGTGACGTAGAAGTTCCCGGGATGGATCAATCAAAACTTGTAATCTCATGCTCCCCCGGGCTTCAGAACCCAGTTGCACCCGCATTGGGCGTGTGGCACCGCATGGTGGTGTGATGGCGGCCCAAACTCCTCATGTGATTCTTCCATGTAGAAAGGCCTATGCTCACTCAGTGGAGATTTTAATTGATTAGCGGGTTTAAACTTAGATGAAGAGGATTATATTTAAATAAAGGGTATATTTGATTCCTTGTTAATTAGTGTATAGGCTGGTGATGATGATGATTACTTTATTGCATAAAAACGTCTAGGTACTAATAGAAGGCTTTATGACATTTTCTTCCTGAGGCAGGGCTACAACAGAACACTATAAGGGCAAAAAATTAAAATAAAATACCTACTTGTCTCATATAAGATATGTTTGGAGTAGGTTATTTCCAGGAACAATAGGGCCTTCTCCAAAAACCTTTTGTATTTAGATAATTAGGTAAGTGCTAAAATCAATTTTTGACTTTCTTGTATTTTAAAATCGGTTTTTATTTTCTTGTATAATGTTTATCGTAAAATAATTATAACGTTTTCTTAGTCGCTTAAAAGCTGATCTCTAGCAAGTTATACACTTATCCTCTCCTAGAACCGATAACAGCCGACATAGCTAAATAATTTATTTTTAGTGCTCTTTATGCCTTTCGCTTTCGATATCGGATGTGTAAACGATATTTCAAATGAAAGTGACATTTAATCCATTTTTTATTGTTTGGTTACACGAGTTTGTTGCGGGAATCTTCTCGGTAGTTCAATTTTTCGATTCGAAATTGTTTTTTGGTGGCCTATTTGAATAAATTTCTTTTTATTTCGTTCTTTACCAACCTGCCGGACTCACAAACAATATAAATTTTATTGTGTCTGAGTTATGGGTATTTAACAAAATTAGACACATAAATTATTAATTTTAAATAGTGATACTGCACACATTATTGATATTAAATATTTGCATTTTTATTTTTTCACACGCCTGCCTTTCTTCACATGAAAGACAGCGAATGGTTCTGTGGGCGAATCTCAGGAGGACCAAAGTGAGCGAAAAGGCTATGGTAACCGGTCCAGGTTCTCCTTGGTCCACGTCCTCTCACTATCAAGTATCAGGCCAGTACTTCATTTTTGGACGCTTGTGGCAAGCTAGCACTACTCATGCATTGCTTACCCTGTAAAAATCACGAGAAACTGTTATGTTGAGAGCATACGAGACGGTATGTTGCACCATGTCGGTTCGTGTACAGAATCAGTATACGAAACCTATCCAACTGCGGAGAGGGGTAAAACAGGGAGACGTAATATCTCCAAACCTGTTTACCGCTGCGTTGAAAGACGTTTTCAAACTACTGGACTGGACAGAACTCAACAATAATATCAACCGCGAGTACATCACTCATCTTCGATTTGCCAATGACTTAGTAGTCATTTCCGGAATTGAGCACAATGCTCGGCGACTTAGACAGAACTTCCCGACAGGACAGGTGGGTCTCAAAATGAAACATGGAAAAGACCAAGGTTATGTCGAATATCTATGTCACAACTATACTAGTTACAGTTAAGAATATTTACTATCAAGTTGTTGACGAGTACGTTTACCTCGGACGAATAGTCCAGCTTGATAGGTCCAACTTCGAGAAAGAGTTAATTCGACGAATCCAACTCGGATGAGTAGCGTTCGTAAAATTGCGTAAGATATTCTTGTCCGATATTCCTCAATGCTCGAAGTCGAAAGTCTTGGGGATGTGTGTGTAGCCAGTGATGACATACGGCTGTGAAACGTGGTCGCTTACTAAGGGTCCTCTGTGCAAGAACGCAGTCACACAACGAGCTATGTTAGGTGTTTCTCTGCGAGATAGAATCAGAACTGAGGACATCCGTAAGTGAACCAAAGTCCATAGCACGCAGAACACATGGCCAGTGGGGCGTAAAGTTCTGGAATGGCGACCACGTACCGGAAAGCGCAAAGTAAGACGGCCTCCCAATAGATGGACAGATGACCTGGACAGGGTCGCGGGAGCCGTTGGATGCGGGCTGAGCAGAACTATTCATTTAAGGCTTTCTCAATGAGCTCTGATGAAACTTCTCATCGCAAACATACGACGCTACAAAGAAGTGGTTTGTACTTATCTGTTATTCTGTAAGGCGAAGATCGACTTTCGACTCGCAAATACCACTATGCCTTATCTCTCTTCAATTCCGAATTCGTAACACATTTTGTACAAAAGTTAAAACTTATTGCTCATTATGTGAAAATTATATTTAACAATGACTCCGGTCGGGTCATCCTAATTATGGGCCGAGCTCCTGAAATGTCTTTACAATACCTACCCTGAATAATAGCGCAAAGAAAAAACGTGCACCGTTTTGTCGTCCCATTGATCAGATAAAATCAGTACTGTATTTTCTATTGTATATAGGATATCGGACGTCCAATATCGGAAGGTGTGACTACTTTTTTACGCCGTTATTATGATGATGGATCGCTTCAAAGCTTCTATCGGATATTTTGCTTGAAAAATCAATTTATCAAGCCTTAAAACGATGTTTTTGGCGTGTTAATTGCAATAAGCGATGACTAGTGGTAATTTAGCTTTTTCACACATAGCAAAATCAAGGTGCGGTCTTAAGTGGAATATTGCTCGCACTTGGAACACAGTTCAGCTAAGTATATTCTCGATGCATTGGACAGTTTTCGTTATGTCCGTTTCATTGGCGATGTAGGTTAGGAACAGCTTGAAGCATTTAAAAATACATCAACATATTAACATAATATAGACAGTAACTACTGGAGAGGTTTTTGACCTTATCCCATCTTCTCTTTTCATGCTTGACCCTTGTATCATGAGTTTAGGTAATGATGTTAGGCGTTTTTAGTTAGCTTTGCGGGAGGATAAAGTTTTGTGGAGTCCGACTATCTGAGCATGCACTCACGAAGTCTATTATAAGAATTTTATTAGGATAAATACGCGTATAAATTGGGCCCTCTTTCGTTGTTTTAAGCGCTTATGTCATTATAGTCGTGTTAATTACTACACTACCTTCTTAGCTTGTTATCGATCTTCTGTATGATCGTGGTCTTTTTTAACATTCGAATGGAAAACACCACTTTGTCTAGCCTCTTTTAGAATCTATGCTCTATGTTAAGATGCAGACTAAGGTTTTAGTTAAAATTATAGTCTTTAGGTTCAGCAATTATGGACCCTTTTATTTTGTTAGGTGAATAAATTACAAAAAATATTCTGATAAAATTATTTGTACACAAAACTGGTCTCCAGGCTAGATTTATTACTTAACCTTTTACCGTCTAAGGCTAAGTTACCATTGATGTAAAGAAAGCCTTTGCCTGAAAAACTTTAATACATAACGAGCTGCTTTAGAAAGTGATTGATGCCGTCCAGATCTCTCAAGGGTTCAATATCTGTTAAGTAGCGTATTTAAGAAAATGTATTCGTGTAGGTAATAAATTGTTGTGAGGTATTTAGCCTTGATTACTCAACTAAGAAAGGAGGCACAGAGAAATGTATCGTTGCTTAAGGTTTTTTCGCCGACTGTTAAAGTGAATATGCTTAACCAAATACCAGTGTTTTTGAAGTTTTAATATCTTCTTGCGCTGATTAGTAAGCAGCGGATTTGTACTGGATTAAAGTCGAGAAAATACTTAAACATGTACTTTAAATTTTGGCCGGGTGTCAATCCCGGGACTCCAGGCTAAGTAGCCTAGGGGTACGTAACTGACAACTCAGCCAGCCGGTCGTCAAAGACCTAAGTATTTATTAGACTTATAATGGTGACAAGCGTTCCCTTCCTTTAGCACTTTAGCAACATTTTTCGTGTCAAATTTCTTGTGATACGTAGCTTAATAAAAATATATTGAGTCATTGGCACCATCGTCTTGTCATATTTCAGCCATCAATCTTAATTTTGAATCTTTAGTAACATTTTTTATGCTTAAGACACTGTCATATTCTTAATGCTGGAAATATTACACATAATCTTACTTCGTTCTTATGTGTCAATAAGTGTCATAAAAACAGCTGGTTTACCTGATGGTAAGTAAGTAGTCCCATTAGGTATATATACCTTTTTTATACAACTAGATGACAAACAAGCTGACGGCCCACCTGGTGGTAAGCGGTTACCACGGTGCGTTGTCATCGTAAGGTATGAGATGAAATGCCGGCCATGTCCAGTAATTACACTGACTACCTTTTCCTTCAATTCGAAACACAGCAAACTGTTTCACGGCTGAAATAAGAAAGGCGGTGGTACCTACGCAGACGGCCCGTCATACGGGACTACCACCTAATTTTTGTGTACTTTCTATATTAATACCTTCTATCTATGTCCTGCTTGTAAGTAACTCCTGCAGCAGTATATAAAGATAGTGCTTCACATTTTATTTGCGAGGTTGTGTAGTGTTTATCGAGATTGTTACCTATTTAAACTTTTCTAGCCTGCCTGGGCGCTTGTTTTTTTAATACAAGTAGATGATTAGCAAGCTGACGGCTCACCTGGTGGTAAGTGGCTACGGTTGCCTATAGAAACCTTCAATATCAAGGAAAGAATCACTTGGTATTGCAGGTGTGTTGTCGTCCTTAGGCCTGAGATGAAATGCCTTCCATGCCCAGTAATTACACTGGCTAACTTTCCCTTCAATCTGAAACACAACGAACTGTTTTATGCCGAAGTAGGATAGGCGGTGGTAACTACCTAGACGACCCTACATACTACCACCTAATTTGTATGTACTTTCTAGATTATACGTCCTGCTTGGCCTATTTGTAACCTGCGTAGGTTACAAAATGGGCATCTGGGTATATGCTCCTCGCATGAAAAATGGAAAAAAGAGAAATACCTAAAAGTTTTTAGAACCTACCACCAATTGAAAAATAATCGAATCAATGGCGTTATATCAGTTGTCAATGGTATAATCAACGAGTGCCAAGAGTTATTGACAACTGAAAATAATATCGTGATACCTACATGACTATATGACAGAAGATTTTTTATAGGTAAATTATTCAAAAAATTCAAAAAAAAAACAAAATTTCTTTATTTGTTTAGAAACTTGTATTAGGAGAAGCCCGCTCTTTCGTTCAACCAAAAACATCTTAAACAAATAAAAAGTAAAATTTGGGTGTTTTTTGTGTGTAAATTAATGATGTGGGAATAAGCATTGAATATGCAAAAATAACCTTTATTTCCTAAATCAAAATACCAATTAAAAACTGCGTGGCAGTACTTAATAAATCACGGCTCTATACCTCATTTTTCTCGATTTCCAATTCAAAACAAATCAGAATAATTTTTTTAGCCACACGTATCACGGGGACAATAGCCAATTTATCGGTCAGTTATTCGGGATAGAAATAATATATTCCATTGGAGGTATGAAGTCGCGTAGTAGAACGGACGGGGCGAAAAATTGCTACCACATCATAATTATATGTTTATTTCGGTTCAACTGTTGAGCCATTACGGGCTCCTTGGATAATCTTTAGATTAGCTAGTCCTTGTTTTGTCTACCACGTTTCGAATTTCACAAGAATAATATGACAAAATATAGATTAGAAACCATTCCGAGGATCATCCAAGGAGTAAAATAATGATGCTCCTGGTTTTGCAAGACCCATAAGCAACGGTAACCGATCAGGTGGGCCGTATGCTTGATTGCACCGTTAGTGGTAAAAATAAAATTACTAATACGAGTCCCGTATGTAGGGTCGCCTAGGTAAGTACCACCGCTTTTCTTATTTCAGCCGTGAAACAGTTCGCTGTGTTTCGGATTGAAGGGAAAGGCAGCCTGTGTATTTACTGGGCATAGAAGGCATTTCTTCTGAGGCTTCAGGATGACAACGCAACTGTACCATGTCATTTTTTCCTTGTTATTGTCGGTGTCTGTAGGCGACGGTAACAACTTACCACCAGGTGGGCCGTCAGGTTGTATGTTATCCCCAGACGACCCTACATACGGGCCTACATACCACCTAGTAGACACCTACACAAAATGTAAAAAAAAATGGATTTATTTAACGAGTTTAACACCATCAGCGTTTGCCGAGAGCGTTTCTCTTACATCCTGTGTAGTTTAGTAGAGATACTACTGCTCTTCATACTTTATTAAAATATCTCGCATTAAAGATAATACAAAGTAATTTTCCTCACGATTTATTTATTGGCTGCTTTGTGCATTTCTTCTGAGGCTTCAGGATGACAACGCAACTGTAATACCATGTCATTTTTTCCTTGTTATTGTCGGTGTCTGTAGGCGACGGTAACAACTTACCACCAGGTGGGCCGTCAGGTTGTATGTTATCCCCAGACGACCCTACATACGGGCCTACATACCACCTAGTAGACACCTACACAAAATGTAAAAAAAAATGGATTTATTTAATGAGTTTAACACCATCAGCGTTTGCCGAGAGCGTTTCTCTTACATCCTGTGTAGTTTAGTAGAGATACTACTGCTCTTCATACTTTATTAAAATATCCCGCATTAAAGATAATACTAAGTAATTTTCCTCACGATTTATTTATTGGCTGCTTTGTGAGTTCCTTTGAATAAAATACGCGCCTTATTCGGGATTCCGAAATAATCTCGTTATGCGCGATTGAAATATTGTTTCGGATACGAAAAGAATTGCCGATTATAAATAATCTGCTACTTTGAAATTTTCATTGTCGGATTGTTACAGAGTTTTTTGTTTACAGAAAAAATTTATAGCAAATCTCGGTTTCCTTTCAACTTTCTTTTGATTTATTATACACACATAAAATATATTTTCTTTTTAATAAATGTGAATATTAAAAAGATAAATTTTCAAGGAGGTCAGAAGTCAGTAAAAAGAATTATTTTTTTTAAAAACAATTTACCTTTATGCAGCTTAAAGTTACAATTTTCAAACACAGTGATGTTTATGTTTAAGGATACTCGAAACAATTTATTTCAAAAACTTACTTGTTGCATCGTACGGTCAGCTACGAAGTCGAGTAAGACTTTGGAACCATGTATAGATATGATGAGTACGAGCATTTGTTTACGAGTCATGGATGTTCATATGTTTATTATTAGTATATTTCTACTATTTTTATGTTGACATATTATTATTAATATTTCTCTGTTATCTAGTATACATAACTCAAGCTCTTAGGTGTGAGTGTAAAAAAAAAGTTACACTAAGTCATTCACAATGTTTATAAAAATTTCCAGCTTTTAATTAACAATTTTTAAGGCACTAAAGTATTAATCGACTTCTTGCTGACAAATAACAAACTACCTACTAAACCTAAATACATTTTTAGTTTTGCTAGATGCTGCGTAATATAATGCTAATGCTTAGAAAATGACCTAGGAAAAGCCTATTCATCCGGACTGCAATCCATTAAAATATAACAGCTGAAAATTCCTGTACCCCTCTAAATTCCAAGCAGGTATCTCTAAAGAGGCGAGATACGGATGATGTCGACTAAATCCAGGCTTTTATTGTAATAAAACAATACTACGTACTGTTCCCTCGACAGAGACAGACATTACAGTCGGGGATTGCTATTGTATAAATAATTCAGCTTAGACATCATAGCAATACATTACGGTATACATACGAGCAGTCTTTACGTACGCAGGTATGATTTCTTGTCATTGTCATAGATTATAGCATTTTTGTATTTTCCACTTAAGTAAGTACTGTGCCTACCTATTCTGTGCAACATATTTATATAATTTTTATCGTATGGATTTCTTGGGTATTAAAATTCAGTCTCCAATCCTACTAACCTACTAATGTATACAAAATTATAATCGCTTAAAAAACTCTGTCTGTCTGTTTGTTAGCTTTTTACTCCTGAGCCGCTGAACCGGTACACAGAAAGGAATGAATGACAAAAGCTGCCTTTTAGAGCGATAGAGCCGCGGGTTGACGAGTCATTAAAAGAGCTCTTAAAAACTAGGGACATTTTTATGTTCCTAGTTTCAAGTTCCTAGTTTCTAATCTCAAGTCAGGCCCCATATGGAATACTGCTGCCACCTATGGGCGGGAGCACCTAGATACCAGCTTGGACCGTTTGACGCAGTTCAAAGACGCGCTATGAGAATCGTCGACGATCCCGAACTCACAAGCGGTATTGAACCCTTAAGCCTAAGGAGAGATTATGCTTCCTTATGTGTGTTCTACCGGTTGTATAACGGAGTGTGTTCTGAGGAATTATTTGACATGATGCCCACGGCCTCTTTCTACCATCGCACCGCTCGCCATCGGCAGGGAATTCATCCTCACACGTTGGAACTAAAATGGTCTCGTACTGTGCGGTTTCAGAGAAACTTTCTCCCGCGTACGCTCAGATTGTGGAATGACCTCCCTGCAGAGGTTTTCTCGAACGAGTACAGCATGGGGTTCTTCAAAAAGGGTTTGAAAAAGTTTTTACAGGGTCGGCAACGCGCAAGTGATACCCCTGGTGTTGCGAGCGTCCATAGGCTACGGTAACCGCTTACCATCAGGTGGGCCGTATGCTTGATTGTCACCTTAGTGGTATAAAAAAAAAAAAAATGTTGGTGGAGAGAAGTCCCCCTTCTTATTCCCAACATAACGCTTTCACAAGATCTTAAAAAACTAGAATTATTATTATGTTGGCGGAGAGTCCCTCTGCTTAATCCAAACATAACATTATCTCAAAGAGCTCTTAAAAAACTAGAGAAAATGTTATGTTGGTGAGGAGTAGCCCCCCTGTTCCGGTCTCAATATAACGCTTTCTCAAGGAGCTCTTAAAAACTAGAGAAAATAATGTTATGTTGGCGGGAAGTAGTCCCCCTACTCCGTCTTAACATAACGCATTCTCAAAGAGCTCTTTAAAAAACTAGAGAAAATGTTATGTTGGCGGGGATTAGTCCCCCTGCTCCGTGCCAACATAACGCATTCGCAAAGAGCTCTCTAAAAAAACTAGAAAAAATATTATGTTAGCGGGTAGTAGTGCTCTGCTCCGTTTCAACGTAACGCTTTCTCAAAGAGCTCTCAAAAAAACTAGAAAAAATGTTATCTTGGCAAAGACTAGTAATCCCCCTGCTCCGTGCCAACCTTTCTCAAGAAGCTCTTAAAAAACTAGAGAAAATTTTATGTTGGTGGGGAGTAGTCCTCCTGCTCCATACCAACATATCACTTTCTTAAAGAACTCTTTAAAAAACTAGAGATAATGTTGTGTTGGTGAGGAGTAGTCCCCCTGCTCCGGTCCCAACATAACGTTTTCTCAAGGAGCTCTTAAAAAACTAGAGAAAATAATGTTATGTTGGCGGGAAGTAGTTCCCCTACTCCGTCTTAACATAACGCATTCTCAAAGAGCTCTTTAAAAAAACTAGAGAAAATGTTATGTTAGCGGGGATTAGTCCCTCTGCTCCGTGCCAACATAACGCTTTCTCATAGCTCTGGTGATTTTGCTCATTTGTTCACGACTCGTGGATTAATGTACCTCGACTTAGTGTATCCTTATCCTAACTAATATTACTAATGCGGATGTGAGTTTGTTTGTTTGTTACGCTTTGCCGCCTAAACCATTAAACCGATTTAGTTGTAAATTAGTATAGAGATAGTTTGAGACCCTAGGAAGAATATAGGTTACTTTTTGCAGCGATAACTGCATCCGCGCGGGTGGAGCCGCGAGCGGAAGCTAGTATTATTATAAAATTATTATTATGTACGCGGCGATACCTACGTAACTTTACGTATATTTCTTTGTCGTCTAGTACTCTTACATATAATTAGGGCTAATAAATGTGGGAGTGAAAGTATTATTAATATTATTTATTATTTCTATTTTCTGAAGTAGAGACGCGCACTCTTGTTCTTATAATGATAATTATATTTTTTAATTCTTCGGACTTGTTCCGTACCTTTTTGATGTTCAAACAATTTAGTTTTTGAATGTTGTTCATAATTCAGTTCTATTGTCTATGCCTCCACCAACCTCTATTTTTTCTCCCATTCCCATGTTTAACCCCCGACGAAAAAATAGGGATGTTATAAGTTTGACGTGTCTGTCTGTGGCATCGCAGCTCCTAAACGAATGGACTTATTTTGATTTGTTTTTTTTGTTTGAAAGCTGACGTGATAAGGATGGTTCTTAGGTATAATTTATGAAGAGCAGTTCAGGCGTTTGGTGACTATCAGCTCATTTCTTCACGATAAGAGGGTTTTATTAACTTTTACAGATCCGATTGATTTGAAATCTAGTTTACTGTTACTTCGGTAGTTTTTTCAAGACATGCTAATCTTAAGCTGAGCTTGTGCCATCAAACAGTCTGCGGGATGCTCAATACTTCAGAAACTTACAGCAGATAAAGCGTGATTAGGCTCATAAGAATAGTCTCAATGAAATGATGTTAGATAGTAGATTAAAGACGCCGGGGTTACTAAAAAGTATATTTTGTGTAGGTAGAAGGGTGCTTGGATGATATAGGTGTAACGCACTCTATGTTCGCGAGCCAGTCTTTTAGAATTCAACCTCCGTTTTACGACATTGACACCGTGCGTGAGTTTCATATTTTGTTATATGCAACTACTGCTAAAAGCAAGTGACCCGATACCTCCATAAAATGTTATTGATATGGTTCGCCACTTCTCAATTTTATTTACAACTAGTGGAGACCGTGGCTCGACCGGTTGAAAGGTCTTAAACTATGTCCGAACTAAATTTCAATTAAATTGGTTCAGCGGTTATATGTTATTATAATGCTCGCGGCTCCACTCGCTTGGATTTTTTGTTAAAGAGAGCCTTTGTCCTTTTTCGAGATGTAATGTATCGCTATGTCAAATTTCATCTAAATCGGTTCAACGGCTTAAATGGAACCTTATAGGCAGCCGACTTACTTTCGCACCTAAGATGTTAGTATGGATTTTTTAAGAGAGGCAGGTGGGGGGCCGATTTGCGTAGCACCTCTTCTCTATAGAAATAATAATTAGCAGCTAAAATACCATTTATCTCGTTTCCACGTGAATGTAAAGCGCAAGATTGGCACCTCTCCTATACAGAAATTAGCAGTCAAAACACTACCATTTAACTCCTTTATTACGTATGCCGTATTCTGTTAAGCTAGGGCCGCTCTGCTGTGCGATTCAATAACAGAAATATTCGACATCGAGCTTGACGCCTGACAAGACCATGAGCCGCCATTGATTTTGACGTTTGAGCAAAGCGCTGCTCGTAAGCGTATTCACCAATCTCTGCGTCGATCTCTATGTTGTGTATGTTTGTCGCTGTTTTAGAGATACGACATGAAGTACAATAGATATTTCGATTTAGTTTTTCTTGTATTTAAATGTATCTTAATGGCATCTTTCAAAATGTAATTGACTCTTACATAAAGATAAAATAATAAACAACTTTTAAGTTCCGTGCTCGCCGTCGTCAATTGTTATCAATAATTGTTGTCAAACAAACGCCAAAAGGTATGACAGTGCTGCCACAACCAGGAATTCAAAGAGAACCAAATGAACTTATAAATTTGATGAAAAAAAAACAGTGGAAAATGATTTCATGTTCCAAAAATGTATACGCGCGCTACGCGTTTAGGCGCGCAATAAGCAAAATGCCGCGCTTTGGAGTTGACACAGCTTGCATAAACACTTCACTACGCTGTCAATGTGACTTTGAAGGACAAGTGAGCTGGATCAAGGGAGAGGTGGTGAAACCTAGGGAAGGTATTGAAGGGCTTGCAACTTGCTTGAGCAATATGCTATAAAGTGTCTACTCACGACTTAGCAGTGCGGAATCGGCCTTATTGCTGTAATGCGACGTGAGAAAGTCGGAGACCTGCCTGTCGATTCTGTAACAAAACTCGCACCTCACTTCGCAAGTCACTTCGAATTCAACTGTCAAATAGAGCAAATTTTCATACATTTTTTGCTCTATTTGACAGTTGAATTCGAAGTGACTTACGAAGTGAGATGCGAGATTCGTTACAGAATCGCACCCCTGAGCGAGGAAGCGTTGTTGGGAGCAAGAGGAATTGTATCCTATGAGGACATTACTACCAGAGTAGGCAACGTGTGAGTAGTACTTTTGGTACTACCAACGCTACAAGCTACAGTAACCGCTTATTAGCAGAGAGAGAGAGAGAATGTATAAAAAAGTACTCTGTGGAGCGTGAAGAGCACTTAGGTGCTCTTCACGCTCCACAGAGTACTTAGATAGATAGATAGATTAGCTATATTAATATTATAAAGCTGAAGAGTTTGTTTGTTTGTTTGGTTGGTTGAACGCGCTAATCTCCGGAACTACTGATTCGAATCTTTTTGTGTTGAGTAGTCCAGTCCATTTAAAAAGGAATTATATAGGCTATAGATGCGTATATAATTCCTTAGAATATAATTATTCCTTTTCTTATTTCATAATGTTAGATAAGCATCTAATATTACACTGCGACCTACAGAAGCTTGAGCATCATTGAATTTTTTTATGTAAAAATGAAATTGTTCCTTATCAATATATAAATCCTTCTATTATTCTTTATAAGTATTTAATTTTGAACAAAATTGTTCTTGATTTTCTCATCTCAATCTCAATAAATTTCATAGGACATATTATCATAGTTTTGAAATAGCCCCGCAACAATATAAGGATTAAGGACCACGCACGCTTTTATGATATACAAGGCGGACACTGGCGGGGCGCGCGAGTCGCGTGACATTTTTTAATTTAGTTCCACTTTTACTGATCATTTGTTCTAAAATTATGCATTAATTGCGAAGGTATTTTTATAAACATGATTTAAATCCTTAACCCAATAAATACTCAAGTATACTCATGTAACCTACCCGCCTAACGACACGAACGTGTTGTTATTTTCCGACATAAACGCGAACAAAGTCGCGGGCACAGCTGGTATTAAAATAAAACAGTCATGCATGAAAGCAAAAAAGGGAACGTAATCTGATTGTGGAAAGGGGTTAATTTAAGCTAAATCATACAAATGTTTTTAATAAAAATAGCGCTTTAAAAACTTACTAGCCCGTATTAAGTTCTCAGACTGAAACTGAAATTGTACAATTTAATCAAGAAAGAACACATGCATTATTGTAAGCGTAAGTAGGCATTTTGGTTCGTGCAGGAGAATCCATTTATATTTTCCTTAAAAAGGTCAACCGAACAATTGGTATTGCAAATGTCACTTATATACCATGACTTGCAAGGTATTGTCTGCGAAAATGATTTGCGTAACGACCTTCGCATGTAAAAATGGATGACTTGACTGATCACCGAAAACGCTTTAGGGACTGATATAGAATAGCTGTTATGTAATATACAGAGTATATAAGTAGCTTATTATATTCATGATGTGATATCGATTTGATGTGCGTTAGGTAAAACGAGCCAACTTATGCGGGTTACTAAATTATTTATTGTTAGAAGAATATTAGGAATGTCTATCGGCAGTTAAATCGGAGTTAACAGACAATGATTAACGATCTTAGGTACCTATTTGTTTATGGTTGTGATTTGAAATAGATTTGTTAGTGATTGTTTGAGATAATTATCTAGATGATTGAAGCTAGTTAAGAAGGGTACACTTAGGTATCTCTTTATGAAATCTCTTCCATTCAACTTACACTCGAGAGTACCTAAAATACTAACCTAATACCCAAAATACCATCGACATATCGTCGGTGAGCGTGCAAGACCGCGTAAAAGCAGTTTGCAATACCGCGTATGTGCTTTTAGTTTATTTCACAGGATGGTAGAAAAAAGATAATATCTTGGATATTTCTACACATTTCTTTGACTGAACTTGTTTGGGATGTCTCTGGGTGTTGTTTAATGAATCTTGCATAAGCGAATCAGCGCTAATAGCCTATTTAAATTATGCGACTTTTGTAAATACGCGGTATTGCAAACTGCTCTTAGGCGGTCTTGGACGCCCACCAACGATATATCAGCCTAAATGGAACGTTTGTGCGCATCCCGCATCCTCGGCACTCTTCATTGCTGTCCAGGTTCTGTCCATCTAGTAGGAGGCCGCCCTGAACTTTCCGCTACGGCTACGTAGTCACCACACGCTAGAGCTTCCTGTATTTTAAATTATCCCGTTTGAATCCAATAGGCCTAGTTTTGATATTAGGAAAAATCTTAAATGAGAAAAAAAACAAAATTAAAAATTTGAAAACCGGTATCTTTTTTACAGTCGACAGCACATCAAGCGTAACAGTTTGACCTTGAGACCACCCTTACTACGTTCGAGGCGGCATTTGTAATGCGTCTGTTACACTCGACGTGCTGTCGTCTGTACAAAATCACAACTTGTCGTTCTTTTTATTTTTGTCTTGTAATTAATTACAACAATAATAAACGCGTTTGGAAGATAATTTGAATATTTATCTTTTTATTTCACTTTGAAGGTCTAGAATAAAATTCAGAAGTTTTAGCATGACCCAATACCAAAAACAGTCCAACGTGTAACCATGTTGAACGAGAATGAAAATGTTAACAGTGGCTGGGTAGCTACGTCGTTCTCAATATTTATCGTCTATTCATACGAAAAGTTGGTACGGAATGCAATACTTAGTTGCGCGTTCTGGATAATATTGCACTGGTACCTCTACATTTCCAATTGAAATACTTGCGTTAGTGGAGTATATCAATATACAGATTACATCTGGTGTATTTCTATATAATCTGCTTTGTATTTATGGTTAATCTTAGTGTTGCTTTAGAAATATGGAAAGCTTCGGATAGGTTTCATGGGTTGTGTTCAAGAGTAATATACCACTTGATACTTTGGCAATCGGTTGTTAATAGAACAAAATTAAATAACTTCACACTGATGAAGGTGTTGACTATTTCAAAGTGTTGAACTCTTTGCTTGATCTCACTCAATTAAGTTAACAAACACAAATCAATTAAAAGTGAAGTAAGTTCATAAAACTGATTGTAGATATCGACATGGTATAAAAATTTATAACCAAAATTAAAACCGACTTCAAAAAACTGAAAAGGTTAAAATAATTAAATTTAAGTAGGTACTCATCCCCTAAAAACATATTTTTTGCAGTCGGTGCTTCACTTTCTATTGTTTTTGGAAACAACTTAGCACCAACTACAAAAAATTTGTTTGTAGGTGATGTGTAACTACTTAAATTTAATTATTTTAGCCTTTTCAGTTTTTTGAAGTCGGTTTTAATTTTGGTTATAAATTTTTATACCATGTCGATATCTACAATCAGTTTTATGAACTTACTTCACTTTTAATTGATTTGTGTTTGTTAACTTAATTGAGTGAGATCAAGCAAAGAGTTCAACACTTTGAAATAGTCAACACCTTCATCAGTGTGAAGTTATTTAATTTTGTTCTATTAACAACCGATTGCCAAAGTATCAAGTGGTATATTACTCTTGAACACAACCCATGAAACCTATCCGAAGCTTTCCATATTTCTAAAGCAACACTAAGATTAACCATAAATACAAAGCAGATTATATAGAAATACACCAGATGTAATCTGTATATTGATATACTCCACTAACGCAAGTATTTCAATTGGAAATGTAGAGGTACCAGTGCAATATTATCCAGAACGCGCAACTAAGTATTGCATTCCGTACCAACTTTTCGTATGAATAGACGATAAATATTGAGAACGACGTAGCTACCCAGCCACTGTTAACATTTTCATTCTCGTTCAACATGGTTACACGTTGGACTGTTTTTGGTATTGGGTCATGCTAAAACTTCTGAATTTTATTCTAGACCTTCAAAGTGAAATAAAAAGATAAATATTCAAATTATCTTCCAAACGCGTTTATTATTGTTGTAATTAATTACAAGACAAAAATAAAAAGAACGACAAGTTGTGATTTTGTACAGACGACAGCACGTCGAGTGTAACAGACGCATTACAAATGCCGCCTCGAACGTAGTAAGGGTGGTCTCAAGGTCAAACTGTTACGCTTGATGTGCTGTCGACTGTAAAAAAGATACCGGTTTTCAAATTTTTAATTTTGTTTTTTTTCTCATTTAAGATTTTTCCTAATATCAAAACTAGGCCTATTGGATTCAAACGGGATAATTTAAAATACAGGAAGCTCTAGCGTGTGGTGACTACGTAGCCGTAGCGGAAAGTTCAGGGCGGCCTCCTACTAGATGGACAGAACCTGGACAGCAATGAAGAGTGCCGAGGATGCAGGATGCGCACAAACGTTCCATTTAGGCTGATATATCGTTGGTGGGCGTCCAAGACCGCCTAAGAGCAGTTTGCAATACCGCGTATTTACAAAAGTCGCATAATTTAAATAGGCTATTAGCGCTGATTCGCTTATGCAAGATTCATTAAACAACACCCAGAGACATCCCAAACAAGTTCAGTCAAAGAAATGTGTAGAAATATCCAAGATATTATCTTTTTTCTACCATCCTGTGAAATAAACTAAAAGCGCGGTATTGTAACCATGTTGAACGAGAATGAAAATGTTAACAGTGGCTGGGTAGCTACGTCGTTCTCAATATTTATCGTCTATTCATACGAAAAGTTGGTACGGAATGCAATACTTAGTTGCGCGTTCTGGATAATATTGCACTGGTACCTCTACATTTCCAATTGAAATACTTGCGTTAGTGGAGTATATCAATATACAGATTACATCTGGTGTATTTCTATATAATCTGCTTTGTATTTATGGTTAATCTTAGTGTTGCTTTAGAAATATGGAAAGCTTCGGATAGGTTTCATGGGTTGTGTTCAAGAGTAATATACCACTTGATACTTTGGCAATCGGTTGTTAATAGAACAAAATTAAATAACTTCACACTGATGAAGGTGTTGACTATTTCAAAGTGTTGAACTCTTTGCTTGATCTCACTCAATTAAGTTAACAAACACAAATCAATTAAAAGTGAAGTAAGTTCATAAAACTGATTGTAGATATCGACATGGTATAAAAATTTATAACCAAAATTAAAACCGACTTCAAAAAACTGAAAAGGTTAAAATAATTAAATTTAAGTAGGTACTCATCCCCTAAAAACATATTTTTTGCAGTCGGTGCTTCACTTTCTATTGTTTTTGGAAACAACTTAGCACCAACTACAAAAAATTTGTTTGTAGGTGATGTGTAACTACTTAAATTTAATTATTTTAGCCTTTTCAGTTTTTTGAAGTCGGTTTTAATTTTTGTTTTAATTTTTTTTTTACTTTTTTTAGTGCCAACTTTCTAAGGTCGAAGCTAGATGGGTGACCGCCAACTTATATTGTTTCCTACTATCGTATCGTTTCACTTAAAAGTCATAGGAACGCAAAAATCTGGCAATTTCGCATACGTAGACGACTTAATAATTTCAGTTTTTTTTATATAAAAACCAAACTTCCAACTGATTTTGAAGAATTTTTTATGGGCCCCAATGGCAACTATTCCGCATCGAAAAAAAAAGAATCACGTAAATTGGATCAGTGGTCTCGGTGTAATCGGTCAAAAAAAAAAAAACATACCGGCCGAATTGAGAACCTCCTCGTTTTTGAAGTCGGTTAAAAAACGAATAAAAACGAAAGAGAAGCTAAGTAGATCTTGAAAGAGAAGCTGACAAGACAGACGATGCGTGATCTTGTGTCTCAGTACGATCGTGACGCTGGCAGAGACGCAGTGCTTTGAAACTTTTATAATCAAATGCCAACTGCAGTTCCGCAGTCATTTGGAGGATAAAGTCAAGCTGGCATCCAATAAGCTTGGTGTGCTCAATAGAGCGCGGCGTTATTTCACTTCGGGGCCAAGACTGTTACTGTATAAGTCTCAAGTCAGGCCCCATACGGAGTACTGCTGCCACTTATGGGCTGGAGCACCTAGATACCAGCTTGGACCATTCGGCGTGCTCCAAAGACGCGCTATGAGAATTGTCGATTATCCCAACCTCACAAGCGGTATTGAACCTTTAAAGCCTAAGGAGAGATTTTGCCTCGGGTGTGTTCTGAGGAATTATTTGACATGATGCCCACGGCCCCTTTCTATCATCGCACCGCTCGCCACCGTCAGGGAGTTCATCCTCACAAATTGGAACCAAAGTGGTCACATACTGTTCGGTTTCAGAGAAACTTTCTCTCACGTACGCTCAGATTGTGACTCCCTGCAGAGGCTACGGTAACCGCTTACCATCAGGTGGGCTGTATGCTTGATTGCCTCCTTAGTGGTATAAAAAAAACTAAGCACCATATTTGATTAGATGTTAAAATTTTGGAATAACAAAACAAAGAAAGCAGACCATCAACAACTTGGTCTGGGCAGTATAAAAATATGCTTATTATATCGAAGAAATATGGGATTGCTAGAAATTTTTACTTATAAACTTCATTATGGAGAACAATTTTTCATCAAAGAAGATCAATTCATTGCTTTGGTAGATAACGAGATCTAAATCTGTAATACTGATATTAAAAGGACAAACTTAATTACAAAACAGACTTCAAACAAAACATTACTTGGCCTTTTCTCTATTTAAGAGGAATATCAAGAAACAAATTAAAAACTAAAAAGATTTCAAGAGAAATCCAAATAATGAATATTACTCGGCGAACGAAGACAGCCATTAGAGAGCCACTAATAAAAGTAAAGATGTTTGGTTTTTTATTCAATCTAAACGTTCTTTACAACGTTTTAGTGATTCTGAACTTTATGTTTAGATTCATTTACTATCGTTTTATGTTTAGAGTTGTATATGCTAGACAGCACATCGAGTGTTACAGTTGCGCTACGAAAGCCGCCTCTATTACGGACGCAGTAAGGGCGGTCTCAAGGTCAAACTGTTACGCTTGATGTACTGTTGACTGTACAATCAGATAAGTACGGTATTGCAATATAATGTACTACCTCATACAACATTTTTTTCATTCAGTTCCCTTTTCGTCGCCCTATTTATTCTATGAGATGATGATGATTTATTCTATACTTATTGTAAGCTTTTGTTTACAATTCAAAATAATATGCAACTTATAAATCAGGCTTTCTTCGGTAATAGATAAATAATTACTATCAAATTGAAAAGGCAAACAAATGGTATCAATTAAGGTCGTAAATCGCATCTTGTAAATTGTAATTCTCTGGTGTATTACGACATGGACTGTGGATACGATAAAGAAAGTAATCTAGTGGGAAGACACAACGTCACGCGTACAAAACATGATCTGTCTCCGAGAACCTCAGTACATTTTGCTCAAACGAAAATAGACCTTAAACCGTAGAAGTAAGGCTTACGAAATCTGAGGTAGTAGAAGAAAGTGGTGGTCCAAGAGACAAGATTAAAACGCGAACAGATGAAGACAGATGTGATTCATTAATATAGGACCCCTTACAAGATTGGATGTTAACTCTGACTGGTGGGGAATTATTTGAAAATTAACGTCATGGTTTTCGTCTAATTCTTCCTTTCTTACTTAATAAAGGACATAAGAGCTCGGCAGTGCGGCTAATGGGATCACCAACGGTTACAAAGGTAAAGCAACGGAGAGATCATGGATGGGTGACCGAGAGTTCGAAAAAGCTGAAGCACGAGCTTACATACAGCAATACAAAAAAATCACGTAATTCAATTTAACTAAGTATATGCCAACAAAGTCTCCACTTACTGCTAACTTCGATGAGAAACGTCCAAGTGGGCACAGAAATGTGTTGTTTTCTAGAATAAATTGATGAAATAATATTTGAAAAATCGAAGAATGATTTTTATCAGGATCAAGGTTTTTTTATTATGACATTGCTAGTAAACGTAAATTCAGACATGACAGACAGACAGACACTATGGCGTTGTTAGTTTTTTTTTGTGATAAGTAGTTTTAAAAATATGTTTTGTGACGATTTGAAAGTCCTTTTTTGTGGCCTATTTGAATAAAGATATTTTGAATTTTGGATTTTTTTTGGAATCTTGAATTAAGTATAGTGAGGTAATGTAACTTGTTCTTACCGGTCAGCAAAAAAGCAAACTAAATCTGTATATTTTTTTAACATCAAATTATATAGGTAATTAAGGCATAAAAAAATAAAAATGCAATGGGCCAGTGCAAAAATAATAGTAATTGTGACAAGGTCGGTAAATAAGCTTACGACCCTCCTGCTCCACAAGTCGGAAAATATTTCTCTGTCACTTTTCACCGGAGTGTGAGACTTGGATCCGTGATTTGACGATTGTGAATATGGGGCTAGCAGGCTTACTCTTGATTCCAATAATAATTTCAATTTAATGTCAATCTCAATCCAAGTTAATTTTAATTTTAATGTTGACAGGCGATAAGCAATTACTTTAGCCTATAGACGCATAAATTTTTTATTCCCGAATTTTCTAGTCTTCAACTAAACACTTTCTCAACTAACTCTGATCATAAACTAACTAGTGTTCCCTCCTTCCTATAACACGGGTTCCTTCAAAAGAGGCGTGAACAAGCACCTTTTGGGCCGGCAAGGTGGAGGCGGCTAGAGCAGTGTCTAAACTGCATTAGCTGACTTCGCATATGCACTCTTCTTACCGCTTCACATTAGGTGGCGTTGAGTCATTTGTCGTCCTTTTTATATAAAAAATAAATAAAAAATAACTCACCGCAGAAGAAAGTGTTATTAGGCTTCCCATCATCTGTAAGGTGGGGGTGCTTCTAGAACGCTGAATTGAAAATACCACTCTGCTAAAATTGAATTTTCGTTGAAGACCTCAATCGAAACGTCTTTCTACTACCAAACTCACTAAATTGCGTGTAAGGTAAAAGTAGAGCGAAGGGGATATCCAAGATTGAGTTTTAATATATTTTATGTGAAGGCAACGAGATGGAATTGCGCGGTAAACGCGAGGGAACATTAAATATTATTTATCGCGGTACTGTCAAGTGACAAAAAATGTGTACACTTGATATCTCGTGTACCTTATTATCTTTGCAATAAGAGTCACTAACTGCCAATAGTGTAATATTATACATCTTAGTGCATGTGACTGTCACAGTTGCCAGTGGCTTATAAGAGGTTTCTAGATTAAAATTACACCAAGAATAAGTTTGATATCTTCATTCGTTTCTTGTGTATTGCGATGAGTTATTTTTAGTTTTTAATTTTTTAGCTTGATTGTTAGCATATCGACAAGCTTTAACCCGCATTTTCGCCTGCGTCATACCATGGGGAAGCATTGCCGGGAAACAGTATTCTTTATTTCAATCCAGATTATTAACTAGCTGTGCACAGAGATACCTGCTTCGTTTATATTGTCATTTTTAGTTTGATAGTTTAAGTTTTATCTATATGTTTAGCTGTTTTGACGAAATGGAATAACAAATATCTATTAAGCATACAAACTTCTACATTTTTAATATACTTTTTACTTTCTATATTTTTTTACTAGGTGGTAGACCCGTATGTAGGGTCGTCTGGGTAGGTACCACCGCCTTTCTTATTTCAGCCGTAAAACAGTTCGCTGTGTTTCGGATTGAAGGGAAAGGTAGCCAGTGTAATTTCTGGGCATAGACGGCATTTCATCTTAGGCCCCAGGATGACAACGCACCTGCAATATCAAGTGATTTTTCCTTGTTATTGCAGGTGTCTATAGGCGGCGGTAACCGCTTACCATCAGGTGGGCCGTCAGCTTGTTTGTCATCTAGTTATATATATAAAAAAAAAAAATATTTTTAAGATATTCTGAGCAGGGCGCGTCGGCGTCACATTTCGCTAATAGCGTTAACTCTATCACGCACAGCTATGTTTCAGCTTTAACTAATTGTTGCTAATTTTAGAAAATTTCGTGAAGTAATAAATTATTATTTGCCCAGAAATTATGTGTGCGAGCTGTGTGTGGTAGTATAGTTTACCTCCTGATTTATACAGGGCGGTGGGTGATGGTTTGCAACTTTCAAATATATATCTGATTCATTTGATAATTACATGACATCTATGAAACAATGCACCCAATGTTATATTATTTCATATAAATGTTATGAAATTATCAAATGAATAAGATGTATTTTAAAGTTGCAAAGCATTTCTATGAACTAACATAGCTCATGTTTTAATTTAATCAATAATAATTGTCATCGCCAACCTGTATATAAATTAAGTATAGTAAAAAAACTCCCTCACAATCTTCATTCTTGAAACATGTTCAACTAGTTCAACTTCAACTTGTAACAAAAAAATATCAATATTCAATAATATTCATTGTACAAAGGTACTAGAAAAAGTTACAAAAAAACGTTAGTGACCCATCAACTAGTATTTAAAATTTATTTCAGGAGGCATTTTCTTCCCAATAAAGTTTACAATTCAATTTATGTTCATCATATTTTTAGTTAGCTATAGTAAGGTATGTTAATTATTATTGTAAAAGCATACAAAATCAATTTTACAATAGCTTAAAATAAAAATGGTCTGAGTCATAGGCCATAGCTACTTTAGCTACACCTATATCTGATTTTGATTGTGTGTAAGATTTTTCAAGACTGATTTTTAAAAGTGTAACATGAACTTTTTAGCCTCTAAATAACTACGGCATTCTATAACTCATTATCAGGATAGATATTACTAAACTATGTCGGTGGGCCTGTGCCCAGCAGTGGGACGATTATGATTATTGTAAAATGAAGTTAACTTAACTTTTTTATGTAAATTATAGGTACAAAATATCGATACCAAGCAGTTCAAATTGAAACTAAATTTAAATCTTCGCTTTGACGATTGAAACCTTATTTAATGAAACACAGACGTCTACAAAATCTAATACTGCATTGGTATTAAACGCTAAAGTTATTAAAGGCTAGTATTTTAGAACACTTTAATGCTTTGTGATAAGGATAAAATTTCCTTAACCCCAGTGAGTTACAGTTAGAAAAGACATTGAACGATAAGTTCTTAATAATAGGGTACTAATTTTGATTCTTTAAGCTTTTGACGAGAGAAGAGAAGAAAAGTTTAATAAAGAGCTGAATGAATGGCGTGTATTCAGAGGAAAATGTAGTTTATGGCTTGAAGATTTCATGATGTTTGTCCTATTGTTGTACGTATTTTGTCGCAGGCATAGGATGAAATCAGCTTGTAATGAAAACACCAGAGTTTTGAAGAAGACATCGTTATTTACGGTTTAGGGAAAAACTCGAGGGAAGAACTAGAGAAGTGAAAATTTGGCGAACTTTTAGGTGCATATTTATTTTTCCGTAATAGAAAATATGCAGAAATCTCGCTATTAATAAAAAAAAACATTATGTTGTAAAAACCACTAAATAACAAAATTCTTTGAAAGTTTAGCCACGCCATTAATTCATCCAGTCAGCGTGATTGAAGACAAATATTTTACTAATTGTTGGAAAATAATCGTGTTTGAACGCTAACTTTGTCTTATCTTTGATTTGGAATTGGAAATCACGTCTGCGTAGAAGTCAACTTGAATAACTCTTAGTCTCCAGTAAAAGTTATTGAAGATTACTATTTGTATAATCTAAATTTATGGTAATAAGATTTCAGACGATAAGCGATTTAAAGAGTCTTGCAAAATAATTATGTCTCCGAACTTCAAATTTAAGTTCATCGAAAAATCCACTACCTATTATAGGAATTATTACATAAGGACAATTTGAAAACCATCACTATTGAAAATTCTCAGTTACAAATAACAGCCAAACGCTTTTTGTGATGCATCTGCATTACCTTCTAGTTCTACTGCCATGTACTAGTGAATCCGTGCTTGATCAATTTTATTAATGGATGTTAATAATTGGATTATGTACTCGTATAGTGTTTATAGTACAAGTCTTTGTTTAATGATTATCAAGCTTTAGGACAAAACCATACTGTCCGGCAGAAAACCAAAGTTGTTGATATTATCCACAAATGTAGTCAGCTGAAGTGGCAGTGGGCCGGTCACATCTGTCGCAGAACCGATGAAACCGCGCCTCAGCAAACGAAGAATAGGGCGTCCCTCTGCTAGGTAGACCGACGATATAAAGAAGCTGGCGGGTGGTGGCTAGAGAAGAAAAGCTGAAGATCGTGTTTTGTGGCGCAGCCTTGGAGAGGCTTACGTCCAGCAGTGGACTGCAATAGGCTAATGTAATAAAGACAGAGCCCAAAGCGGTGGGAGCAGTGCGGGTGTGGCCTCCACTGTCATATTTAAATCTATGTCTAACGTGGTTGTTCCTTAATGAGCAACGGCACTTCCAAATTGAAATAAATGATTCTCATTCCACAGGCTGATGTCAGACATTTGTCGTGATACTCCCTAAACCGAAGCGGTCAGGGAGAAATATGGAAATTTTCATTATCGCATTGTGAAATAGCTATTACGTCACTTCTTTTAATCAGTGACGGGGATGCGGTTTCTGTTGATGAATAATTTATTTCACTTAGTAGAAATTATTTTTACAATAGACGGGTGGCGTTCGCCAAACTTATTACTTAGTAATTATTTTCTTTGCCTTTTGTTTTTACATGGCTGCATCGACGCCCACACGTATGAAATCATGCCGCCAATGTTATATTATTTCATACAAATGTCATGAAATTATCAAATGAATAAGATGTTTTTGAAAGTGGCAAACCATTTCTATGAACTAATAAACTAAACATGGGCTAGTTTTAATTTATTGTCGTATTGACGGCACCGCCCTGTTAATTATTAATAATATTGTGGCACTCCGCTTGAGTGCGACAATACTCTACTATACTTCATGATTACAATGAACAGCTTGTCGATTCTGTAACAAAACTCGCACCTTACTTCGCAAGTCACTTCGAATTCGACTGTCAAATAGAGCAAAAAATGTATAAAAAATTGCACCCCTGAATTAGGTTAAATATCGAATCTACTATTCTTAATGCCATTCAATTTTTTGCGGGATATTTATATTTGGTTTACCATCTAATACTTACATTCTGTTATTAAAACTGACTTATCGAGTCTTCTTTTAAATTTGAAAATATATTATTTTAATTATATCGAATCGCATAAATATTTAATTCATTGTCTTCACAAAAATATTAAACTACGTGCTACGAGGTTGAAAAGCTGTGCAAAAACGCTGTTAATTAAAATGCTTGCCCACGAAAAGCACTAAATGAATCATTCAAACATTTTTACAGGTTTAAAAACGCGCTTAATTTTACTTCTCCTCGAATCGTTTTCAAAGAGCTTTAAATAAATATTGATGATACTTCATTTGTCTTCCCAAAGTATTAATTGGGCTTCAAATAAAGTCCAACTATATACAAAAGAGTTCAATGGAATTAAGCGAACGATAGCTCAAAAATTCCAGTTTTTTTACGGATCACTTCGTGTTAAGCTTTATTTAAATAAGAAGTAAAGTTCAGTTTAACATCTGCCTCGGGTTGTTTCATCATCATCATCATCATATCAGCCGAGAGACGCCCACTGCTGGGCATAGGCCTCCCCCAAGGATCTCCAAACCGATCGGTCCTGCGCTGCCCTCATCCAACGGCTTCCCGCGACCCTTACCAGATCATCGGTCCACCTTGTGGGGGGCCTACCAACGCTGCGTCTCCCGGTGCGCGGCCGCCATTCGAGGACCTTTCCGCCCCAACGGCCGTCAGTCCTCCTCGCAATGTGACCTGCCCACTGCCACTTTAGACTCGCAATTCTTTGGGCTATGTCAGCGACCTTAGTTCTCGGGTTGTTTGTCGTCTCAAAATTATAATAAAAACAAATGACTGGGAAAGTTTTTTAATCCTTACGCAACTTTGAAAGGGGTTCAACGTTTATTTTCTGTTCTTTGTTGAGTTCTCATAATTTTTTATTCAGGATTCGACCTTAGATACATAGATATAAAGTGCAATTAATGATGAAAACCCAGGGTAAATCTAGATTACAAAATAAAAGAGCCTTCTGAGTTTCGTGCTGGTGCTTCTCAAAAAAAGGCTCTCGAAATCTTCGAACCTTATGTTGAGTAGATAACATGTGTTTTTATAAAATTATTTACATAAAACACAAGACCCCAAATGAGTAGAAAATCTATGTCTATGTTGAAAAATCAATGGAAATGGTACAAAAAATAAGATAGCTAAGTATATGATATTTTTAACTTCACCTGTTGTTAAGCGGAAAATAAAATACAACTGAAAAAAATCTATTCTAATCTAAACTCCGAAAACTAATGAAATAGTGAAATACCAAATGGTAAGCTATCGAGAACTTCAAGTCGATTTGCACCTTTCATTTGGACCAATAGAAAACATTATTAGTCAAACGAAAGAATAGGTCTCTACACATGTATAATGACACAAAACAGTTTCTTGCTGGTAAATGCTCAGTTAAGGCTCATCCAAATTTCGAAACCAGTCGTAGAGGCACTTATATTAAATTACTATAGTAATATGTATTCAAATTTAACGTCAACAAGTGCTTAAATAAGTCTTTATTGATTAAATGATTTTAAATTGAATTGATAACACACTTATTTTTGCGAAACTTCGCAAAACGTCTCATAGTAGACTTGGGGGCTTATTCCCTAAGAACGACAAGTTACGATGCCTAACACCTTACATATAGGTACATAGCTGTTTCAGACTATAATGAAACGAAACGTTTGGTTGTGAAACATCAATGTACGTATAAACACTGAAGATTTTATCCATCGGCACCAGTCATTTGAGTTAGCTAATAAGAGGGTTGGTCAGTAAGTGCAGTATGAATCATACTGTCCTAGACATGCCCTCTTTGCCGGCCCTTAAGGTACCTCTTTACGCCTCGTTTGAATTAAGGAACCCATATCGTAGAAAGGAGGAAAAAGTTGCCCTGGCAGAGTGCCATACTTTGGTAATACGACAGAGTAACTAGTCACTATAATTCTACAAGGTGGTGCTGTCAATGCGACAATAAATATAAACATGGGTTATATTACTTCATAGAATTGATTTGCCACTTTCAAAAACATCTTATTCATGTAATAATTTTTGTACATTTCTATGAAATGATGCAGCCAATGTTATATTATTTCATACAAATGTCCAGAAATTATCAAATGAATCTTCTATGAACTAATATAGCCCATATTTTAATTTATTGTCGCATTGACAGCATCACATTTGGCTTAGAAGATTTTAAAGTACTTAATCAAACATTTTCGAATAAAACTTATTAAAAGCTTTAACCTTTTCATCATCATCATCATCATTACCAGCCTATATACGTCCCACTGCTGGGCACAGGGCAACCTATTAATAAATGAAAATACATAAAATATTCAAAACAGGCTGGCTTCAATATTCATATTTATTAGCATTAGTCGAGTACATTTTAATTTTGATTTTGTGCGTTTAGCTGTTGCTATAAAATAAAAATTTAAAAAGTCCGGACGCCAGGAGACGCGGGTTCGATTCCCGACTAAAGCATATATTTTGTCCTTGTTTTCTTTCTTTATTTGTATTTCTTACAATATTAGTCGAATAAGCAGGAGATTTAGTTTTAGAATAGGCATATAAAACACAAAGTTCAGTGCATCTTTTTCTCTCAATATGAATGCAAAAAGGACGGCTGTCATATAACTTGACATTTATAATGGTGTGTTCAACTTTCGAACAAAATGGGTGTTTCATAATTAACAGAGTTTGACATATTAAGAAAATGAGATATGCTGTACTAAAACTTTGATATAGAGTCCTCAGGATTGCGACCAATGTTACTGTGAAATACTTAACTCTTTGATAACAAAGTGGTATGTAAGTTATTAGAGTGTAAAATCTGTTAGCTATTTACAGTAAATGCTTTGTTACAATATTCCTTTGTGGATTTATGTTGAACTACTATCAATTAAAGGTTTTCAAACGTGAAATAACCTCTCTGAAAATGGTGACTAGAATTCAGTAGGCATGTGAAAATCTAATACTGACGTAATGATAAATTAATACGTAGTTATTTCAGAGATCGTTCAATGTATTGTACTTTGGTTTATATTATAGATTGAATTATTATAGTCTGTGCATCAATTTATTATTATCCATATATGGATAAATTGAGCAAATAAAAAGTAACAAGTGGGCGACAAAAATCGTGAAGTAGCATCTAGTTGAATACATGCCCGAATCGGATTTTTAGATGTCCCCTTAGTATTTTCGTTGATAAGGTGGTAAGTATGATGCTTAGTTAAATATAAGCCAATATATAAGTATATATCAAACACTCATAGATTATATAAGCGCTATCAGCCAGGGGCTCGCCTTGAGCTTACAAATACAGAATTACAGAATTTTGATTACAAATTTTCACCGCAGAAAGACGATCTTATACGAGCAGTCACAATTTGGAAGCCTGTTACGCCTGTTTTTGCGTCAGACGGCTAAATTTATGTTCCAAAAAGTCGTCCAGCGCTTTTACGTCGTCCTGAAACTTTCTAGAAGCTACCCGGAGTTCCCAGGTAGATAGCTCAGCAGTTCACTACTCCGTCCGTCGCATTCCAACAGAACGTAAGCGGCTGTTTCTTCTCCCTCCATACAAGCTCTGCATAATGGGCTGTCCGTGACACCTAAATCGAAAATATCCAGTAACTCTTTATTCGGTTCATTGTAAACTTAGCCATAAAGTAAATTCGTTTTTTAAGTTCCATACATTGAAAGTTAATTCGTTCCACCTATTAAAAAGTAACGTGTATACTCGTCATGAGGAGCTCGGTGGCGTAGTGGTTTGAGCACTCTGGTTTCGATTACAAAAACAACGCAGCTTTCGCCGAGATTGTACCCAGGATGGATCAACCAAAATTTCTAATCTTCGATCACCTCCGTGCTTCGGAAGGCACGTTAAGCCATTGGTCCTGGTTGTTACTGCAACCGTTTTAACCCACCAACCCGCATTGGGCCAGCGTGGTGGTGTGGCCCAAGCTATGTTTCTCCCATGTAGGAAGGCCTGTGCCTATCAGTGGGACGTGTTTAAAGGCTGGTAATGATGACACTCGTCACAGGTAGGTAAGAGTGTTTTGGACTTGATAATGGTGTGGTAAGCTTTACCTGCACCTCTAATAAGCACTTGATAAATACGTTCTCGTGGTAATAAGTACAGGTCTATTACGTTGAATCCGCGGCATAATGTGGGGCATTTTTACATTTTCCGCCCCCATTATTTTATAAAGGATATAGGCCACTTACGTGACCGTGAGCGATTAGAATGTGTTTGATAAAACAACTGGTTGCGTGTTAGTCAGCTTTCTTTTGGACTTCTAAAGTCCGTTAAGGGATAGAAGGTAATAAGGAATAGAAATTGTGTGAATTGTTTATTTCAGTGATAAGATTTGGGATAAAGAGCTTAGTTTCTTATCTTTCAAGATAGAACTTCAGAATTTGAACATTCAGATACTTATCTAAGTACAAAATAAAAGGACTCATAAATATTAAACATCAATAACAAGAAACAATACAATGCGTTGCTATTAATTTTATGCCATTTGACATTATGTTTCCAACAGCTGAATAGACGCACTCTATTTTACTGGGTATCCTCTAATATTAGACCCTGGCCTAATAATATTTGCTTTTTGCTTCGAACCCTGTATTTAAATTTTGGTCTGGTTCAAATTGCTTTGGTCGTTTGTAACAGCTTACTTGCTTGTTATACAGGATGGTGACGACTATACGACGATAAATTTAAACACGTGCTATATTAGTTCATTTAGATGTTTTGCAATTTTCAAATACATCTAATTCATTTCATAAGTTTATAACATTTATAGTTACGTGACTTTTGATAACTCTTGGACGCAGTTATTGTTATTTATAAAGATAAAAGAATGCTTCCTTGGAGTATAATTTTCGAACTTTGATATTTAGGATACTATCCATCCGGGGGGCATTGGTTAGACTAAACCTGTATAGAAACACTAGTTTATTAGCAAATTCTATTTCGTATTTACTATCATATTCTATTTCTTATTAATTACTAGTGAACATCTATTGTTAGAAAAATTATACTAGAACTAACTCAATCCGTCGAGTTGTCATCAACACATAAAATTTATTCCCGCCATATATTCCTGAGTGCTCTTTATCATTTTTCCCCACTGTACTCAAATAGCAGCGTTAAGGTCTTGTTGAGTTGTAAACCAGTTTTGTAATAATGAATACATCTTTTCTTTTATGAAAATATAATTCCTTATATTTTTTGTACTGTTTTGTAATCGCAGATGAGATAGCCAAGCACAGAAAATTATCTAGAGATGTTATGGGTCGCTAATTTTTAGAAAGATAATGGCGTGTGCATTGCATCATGCCTGTACTCAAGTACGGAGCAGCGAATATGCCGCTCACAAAGAAATCGGCAGTCTAGAATGAACTCCAGGTAGTGAACAAGATCCGCCTTATTATAAAACGTGGACTAAAGTTAGTCCTGGTCTAAAACTGATGCTGTCACTTATATTTGTTAAAAGAAAGACAGTGACGCCATCAGTTTTAGACCAGTACTGACTTTAGTCCGCGTTTTATAATAAGGGGGGATGAGTCATGGAATGCAGATCACGAGCTGAGACTAGAGGGGAAGATGATCCATCCCATTGGTGAGTGGATGACAGGGACATGGAGGTTCGATGTGGATGAGAGAGGTACGGACAAATATATAGAGGAGGCCTTTATCTAGAAATAAGCCCAAAACCAATGATGAATAGTTGGTGACGTGAATAGATTGAGACGAGCTTAATTACAAATACCCAAACCTAGAAACTTACTATCTTTTGCTTACTTGTAAAAATACTGCACGCTAAAAAACTCAACGAATTCATTGTTCGTGATGAGGAGTGACGTTTCGTGAAGTTAACCTTATTAAGTGAAGAGCTTCTATCATATTAATCAGAACCAGAAATATTTCGAAAGAAATACAAGCGCTATTAAATATTATACGTAATGTCAGATAATAATTCAGTGACAGTGGACAAATGATGTCATGCCAGCCGCCACAAATTGTATGTGCATATTTTACCTAACAAATCGGCATAGCCCTTATATTTTGAGGAGAACAGACATTCAGGGAAAAACATTTTCTTTTTCGAGACAGGAAAGCATATTTGGTTGAATATTATTTATCGGACGGTAAAATTTCCAATATCAGTCAATTTTTTTCAGGCAGCATCTAAAAAACAGTCCTTGAATTATTTAGGAAATAACACAAAAAATATTTGGAAGCACATAACTATGTGCTTGGAACTCCATCACAATGTGCAGTCGACAACACATCAAGCGTAACAGTTTAACCCTGAGAGTGTATTAGAGGCAGCTTCCGTAGCACAACTGTTACAGTAAATGTGCAGTCATCTGTAGGCACAGACGACATCACATTAAGTGTAACAGTCGCACTACGAAAGCCGCCTCTATTACGAACGCAGTAAGGGTGGTCTCAAGGTCAAACTTTTACGCTTGATGTGCTATCGACTGTACAATACAAAAGTAAGCTAGCCGTTTTACTTGTGCTAATAATGTTACTTACTATTCATATGTAGATCAATACCACTATTGACATTGGATAGCGTTGAAGATTTGAGATGAGAAGCTGTATTACAACTAGTGTCACGTCATCTATTGCAACTTACTAGTTGTGGATAGGTACACCTATCGCAACTAGTATCTAGATATGAGTCGCAACATTTATCGCAACAAGTTTCTTATATGTGAGTATTTATCGCAAAGCGTGTTAGTAAAGTTAAAATGCGTTGCTGTTATAACAGCTAGGTATCATGTGAATTAAAATAAGCAAGCAAATTAAAGACATATTTACCTGGTCAGTATGAGTCTGCATCTATTGTCATGAATAAGGAAATGGAAAAGGATTTCAACCAAAATAGCATAAAAATGCTTTCAGAGAAATATTCGTATCAATGACTATTTCTTCTCTGATGTTATTTGAAATAGGGTACTTACTTGACTGTTGTGAAGTTGTTTGTATTATTGCTACTGAAAAGAAGGGATTATTCCTGAAAAGGAATAATAGTATTCACCAGAATTTATCGTAATATATCGAATATCAGCAAATTCAGGGAAATATTGATAAAGTATTTTTATTTTTTCTGGATCATTCAAACCAATTTTCCAAGGAAACGTTTTGTGCCATAAACTCCCGCCGACATATCCTCGATGATAATAAAACATGTGTAGGTACTGCGTTTGTTTTTCTAAAATATGTTATATTGCGACTCTATATTATGGGTAGGACTTCACAAATGGAATAGCAAAGGATTGTTATATTTTACTAATCAGGTACCGGGCATAGAGTCCTAGTATTAGTGGTTTATCGCATTAAAAACTGTGTACGTCTAGCACGAACCTTTATAACTTAAAAATCGTTATTGTGTCGAGTAACATATGTTAGCTTTTATATACAAAATTTTCAAATCATAGATACGCTAGCAGCACTGATATCAACATAGTGTAAATAGGTTAGGAGTCAAATTATCTGCTTATGTGGAGGTGCTCCGTGGCACTGCTTCACAGATTTTTTTAAAATTCTTTAATTGTAAAGGGACTTTTAAACTTAGCTGTTTAATTTTAAGGACTTACATCTTCCAAGAGCAGACTACGTGTGGAAAATTCTAGATTTAATTGGTTTTTATTTGTCTTTGCTCCCCGGTAGTATTACTTCGTTTCACAGATTAACGCATCTTCACAATGTCATCGGTCATTCATCATCATAAAACATTTTTTAGACTAAAACCAAATTATAACTTCCTACGTCCTAAGCTGTATTCTGAAATATATTTATTAACGTATGTATGTATGTATATATATATTTACATACTAATTATATGTACGTATATTATTATGTCTTTTGATTAAGTCTAATTATTTGTATTATAAAATATGTACCTATCTTTATCCTTTACTCCTGCACCCATTCTGTTGTCATTTTAGTCTATCACTTTCACCCAAGGTTGTCTGTAAGAGATTGCTTGTTAGCAATAAGGTCGCCTTTTGTGTTATTTCTTTTCTTTTCTGCTTTTTATGTTTTTCTTCTTTTGTCCTAGTGTGCAATAAAGTATATTTGTATGGTATTGTATAATAGACACAAACCAAATTATATTAGATATAAAATTATAAAACTTTCTTGTAGAAAATTTGATAACAAAGTTTGAATATAGACCGATAACGGTTTTAAGGCTACGGTATTAAATACCTTTCTAAATGTTCCGAAGTTGTAAAACAGAAAGCAAGTTACACCGGTACGTTTGAAATTTTGAACCCTTTGTCTCTTAAAGTAGGAGATATAATTGTAATAAACTTACTCTTCTTAGAAAATTCTTGCAGAAGACAATTTTGACAAGCTGAAAGATCAAAGGATAGATCTAGTGATCTTACTTACTAGAACAGGGGGCTTACTCGCTAAAATATACATTGGTGTTTCACGATACAATGAAATAAGCGTTTCGTTGTAATCAACCCACACTTGTTATTTGGGTTAGCAAAAAGGGGCATAACAATGCAATAGTTATTATTAAGCACCTTATAAAAAATTGTAACACCTTATGTAACACTTAATCTGCAAATAAATGAATATGAATAGGTCTTGAAGTGGTATTGGACAGCTTCTTTGAGTAGGAAATATAACTTGGTCAATAAGTTTATTTTAAATATTTTAAGAAATATTTTAAGTTTGGGGTTTGGGAAAGAAGGAATCTTTCCCAAATGCCACAAACACTAACATACGCTAGCTTTTTTATGAATATATGAGTTGGCGTCAAAATGGTACGATTACGATTCGAAATTTTAAAATATTTGTACTAGGGGTATATAAATGACGGAGGTAGAGAACTTCTTTAGTATTAATCTAAGATGAATGTTGCCACCTCCAGAATTGTAAAACTGTGACTATACGCTACTACTTTTGTAAATAAAGTAATAATACAATGTTAAATGGTTATTTTATCAACTAAAATATCGGTTACTAAAATTCACTTTGTGTGGGTTGTATTATTTTTGTTCAACTAAACCCACTTGCTACGGAATCATAGTTTTGAACTTAAGTTAGGTCTCCTATGGAAATCTTAAGCGCAGTAAACAAGGATCTTAATGTTAGTATTTTGTTAGAAGATTTCACTTCGATTGAAACTTATGTGTTATTTATTTCAACTTCTACATACACTTTATGTCGGAATTTATTGAATTAGCTTAATGTTTCTTTGATATCTAAATTTCGATCATAATGGTCATAAGTTTTCGTCACATTCTGGCTTTTTATCGATCTTATTTAGTTCTATATATCTATATGTGATATTTGCTGTTTTAGCCCTCTTTGGGCGGTATTTACTTTTCTGAAGGGTGACAGGTATAATCGCTTGTCTAAATTCAACAAAGTCTTTCTTACCCCGTGGCCAGCCGCATAGATTATCATAACTCCATACTGATGACCGCATGCATAAGATACGCTAATATTGACACTAACTGCAATGATATTGACGAAATAATCTTTATAGCGTTTCCCTTTTACTATTTATTGAAATGAGCAATCCAAGTTAAAATGAAACGTTATGTGGCCTCAAGTCGAATAGACACCGTTAATGTTACTTTACCAGAAAACTTTTAGGAGGTGGTTTAGTTTACCAAGATGAACAACTTTATAATAAGTATAATTATCACAGGCCTTTATACGTCCCACTGCTGGGCACAGGCCTTCCTACATGGCAGAAACACTTAGGAGATTGAGCTATAAACACGACCACGCTGGCTCAATGCGGGTTTGTGGGTTAAAGCGTTTGCAGTAACAACCGGGAACAACGGCTTAAAGTGCATTCCGAAACACGGAGAGGCTCGAGATACCCAATTTCGATTGACGCATCCTGGGATCGACCATGGCGAAAGTTGCTTTGTTTTCGTAATCGAAACCAGGGCTCCTTAAGTATAGTATGTTTATTTATTTATTATTTTTATTATCTTTCTTGGGTCCCCTCTGTTTATTTCCTTCTTTATTATTTTTGTTGCCTGGAGATCGCTGCTTAGCCAATTGTATTGTTTTTATTCTTGCTGTTGATGTTTATGATGCCCTTATCTGCATTAAAAAGTATTTGATTGATTAATCCTTCTCTATGAAAGAAACACTGAAATCGTGAAAATTTTACAAATCAATCCGTGCATATCGATTATTACAGGAAACGACTATCACAGTTTTATTCTGTGCTACTTTGATTTAATTCTATGAATGTCCAAGCTTCTGATTTGTTATTTTAGGTACTGTTTGATGTCATTTGCATAACGCAGTTTGTTTAGGATCTTTCTGCCTTCAAAATCAGTCTGACAATAAAATACACATTGGATTGAACACAGATTATAAATTTCAATAAAAGCAATTATACAGTTTGTTCAGAAAAGTCCGAAAATAAATTAAGGGGGTGGTTGTGTTCACTGTCAAGAGTTACCTCTGAAGTTTGACATCTTTCAGACCACTATTATATTCCAATTAAATTAATAAAAACTTTGTCCTGCTCGTGACAACCCTAAAAATGCGTACTACTGCGTATCGTACGATATACTACAGTTATACTACACACACACACAAAGACACTCACAGCCCGCACACATACTACTCCCCGTAACCCCAGAATGCGAAATTTTATTTCGGAATTTTGTAACAATTAAAAATTTATTTACAAAAAAAAATGTTTATCATTACTTATTTAAAACAAATTTCGTAGGTATTTTTAAATTTTGTGATTAAATAACAACTCTTATTTCCCCCGTAATAGGATTAAGTTTTCAAAGTTGATTGTTTTAAAGTATCGTATCACATAATGACCTACCTACCTACTGATTCTGAAGTATAATCTCTTCAAATAAATTTAACTTTATTGCCGGAAACGGATAGATGATACGTAACGTCATCCAAAGCAACAATAATTAAAGGAAATGAGACCCGGTCAGATCTGTCTCTAATATATTGGAAAATAGGTAACAATATGCAGGTATTTAAGTGACCGTTTTCTTTTTATTAGCTTTGTACTTTTATGTCGCCCGCCATATTGAATAAACCATATTAGTAAACTATGCATCAAAACGAATTATAAGTATTTTTCCCGGATTCGGGAGGATACCTGGCCGGATAGGGCCGGTGCACTATAAAATAGATTATGTAGGTACCTATATCAAAAAGATTTTTTCAAAATTTGAATTGAGAATCTGGGAAACTGCTGCCGAGGAAACATACGCCTCCCTACCATTAATATCCAACAATCAGTATCCGAATATGAATTTAATTAACATTGATATTCGACTTTTTTCAGGTAATCGCGCTGCTGGGAAACTATCTACTTAATTAATATATTGCAGAACGGTATGTTTTAAAATTAGGACAAGCACACTGTAAATACGCGGGATAAAATTTTAATTTCGATTGAGACACCAGGAAAATGGTGCTTAAGATTTTTCTATGGCCTGCGTCCTGCGCCATGACAAGACCATATCCTTGCATCGTATTCCGCTTTAGCGCAATTAATAATCTTAAGTTGAACAGTTACAATAAATTGTGTCTTTAACTAAAACCTTAAAAGCATTTTTAGTTGAATTGGGAACACAATTAATTGTAACCATTACATCCACTTTTCATCTCCGTCTCTTTCATTTTGTATTTAGATGGGAAAAGAATGACAGCGATTACACTGATCCAGGTATTAAATCAATGTGATTCCTCAAAAGATTCCCAGAAGATCCACTTGATAAAACCAATTTGAATACAATTACATTCCATCAGGAACTGTCAGTATCAAGTAGGTTCTCATTAAATATCCCACCTGTACCCAATCCATTAATCCAGGTAAGGACTATTGAAATTCCTTTTTGAATTACTTTACCTTTGAAGCCACTTAGTTACTCGGCTAAAAGACTTCTTTGAAACCCTAATAACCAATACAATCTATCAGTTATCTAGAACTAAATCATTTTAAAGGACAATTAATAATAAGCGTACTATACAAAAGTTTTCTTATAATATAATATGGCGTAAATTACCATTTTAAAGTAGCATTTGCTTAATAAATGAAGCTACCTCATCAATCGGTACCGCATCGATTATAAATTGATAGTCTTAAAGTGTCGTGAATTTTATAAGATTTTATTAATAATTACAATCACTTTAGTTTCTTTGAATTTGTTTTTGATTATTTTCTTTTGAGTGACCTCTGGGTGGTTTTGTAGCGAACTTTAAGAGTAATATTAAGCAAGAAATATTTAAATTGAGAAATTAGTTGCCAGTCATCATCATTATATCAGCCTATGAAGTCCACTGCTAAACAAAGATTGGTTTTGCGCAGTCTGCATCCAACGGCTCCTCGCGAACGTGACCAGGTCGTCTGTCCATCTAGTGGTCGGCTGTCCTACTTTGCTAATCCTATGATCTATATCAGTGACTTTAGTTCTCTTACGGATCTTCTCATTTCTGATTTAATCACATTCAGAAACGCCTTGTCAGTGATCATTCGCCAAGAATGCCAGAATCAGGTCTGATAAAACTAGACTAAACTTTCTTGCAAATATATGTAATTTTTACTTAAGTTTGATAAAAAAGCATGAGAAAAAAGCAAATTTGAGAAGCTTGTGACTCCAAGGGTTGCTCACGCTGTTGAAAATGAAAATGAAAATAAAAATATCTTTATTCAATTAAGAATGTTAATAGGTATGCCAAATCGCTTGAAAGTTTGTTACAGTAAAGCTTGTATGCATATAAATATACTAGTTTTTGTTGTAGTAAAAATACCTATTAGTTTTGATTTTACAGGCATTTAAACTTACGATAAATATCGAGTCCCGTTAACAGTCACGTGACCGCATGTGACGTCATTTTGCAACGCTAGGCGTCAGTGGATAAGGAGCTTGGGCAGTATTTTGTATTGTTTTCATCGGCGTAAAAGTTTTATAACACGAATGTTCATATGTGAATATAGGTAGGTACATCTTCCTTTTCTTGTTGACATTTGAATTTTTGAGGAACTATACCCTTTATAAAAGCTTTTATTTAACTTGCTTATGTTCGGGTGGAATCTTGCTACTTGATTTTGAAGCAGATATCTTCAACCGATTGAGCTGAAATTTTGTATACACGTTTAGTGTGGATGGCAATACACGATAAGCTGTGTGACGTCATTCTAAATTCAATATGGCGGACCATCCAAGATGGCGGAATAGTTATTTTTAATGCATTTCTACAATATGGGTATAAATAAAAGGGCTTGTTTAGAGTAACTCGAAAAATAATGTGACGTCATTCTAAAACCAAGATGGCTGAACATCCAAGATGGCGGAATAGTTATTTTTTATGCATTTATGCAATATGGGTCTCAAATAAAAGGGCTTGCCGAGACTCAGAAACCAAGCCAGCGATAACTAAAAAGTAAAAAAGAAATAAATACTTTTTTAAAAAAAAAACTTTTATTTAAATGCTCTAAAAAGAATAAAATAAAATTTTCCTTTAAAATTTTAACCATAAGTAATAACCTCATTATACACAATTTATATGACCATAAAAGCTTGTCGCGAGAAATACTTAAAGGTACTTACGCAAACCTCGCGACAAGCTTTTATGATCATATAAATTGTGTATAATGAGGTTATATAACCTACTTAGTGTGGCGTTGAATAAATGTATTTCTTTCTTTCTTCTTTCTTTATTACTTCATAATTAAAATTTTAAAGGAAATTTTTATTTTCTTCTTTTTAGAGCATTTAAATAAATCTTTGTTTAAAAAAAGTTTTTTCATTAATGTTTTAGTTTAATTCTTCCCCTAACCATCTTATATTTAATATAGTTCTCCATATCATTTTTAATCTAAAACAAGAAAAAACCTCTTATGCCAGATTTTTACCCAAGCAGAGCACTAGGTAAAGTCTAGTATACATTAAAAGTTGTGTAAAAAATAAAGGATAACGCAAAACAGTTGCATAGTTCTTTAAATATTATAATAATATCTATTAAACGTGCAAAATAAAGAATTTCTATCTATCTATCTAAACATAACGGTAAACCTAAAAGTTCAGACACCAAAGGTTTTGCACTTCTGACCTGATTTTATGTTTATACGTAAATACTAAGTAAATGCAAACTACAAAATATTATAATAATCATTATTATGTACCTACATTAAAGATTATCAGTATAGGTACTTGCAGGTACTTGCATCAAAATGGTCTTCACAACAATAAACTGTACTTTTATCTCCAAATGGATCTAATCTCTTCATAGCTTTTATCCATTTCTTTCGCATTTAGACGTCTTTTGGAACGATAAAAAACAATTTGTCAGGGGCATTGGTACATTTCGGCACAACACATGATTTCCTAGTGTTTGGATTGGACATTTTTGAAAGAGTTTATAATTTCTAATGAATCGTAAGACGACAACGTGCTGAGAGCGCGAGCGGACTGAGCGCGTGTTGGAAAATGACGTCACACCGTCACACCATCGAGAACGAGTCCGCATCGCACGTTTACTTCTATAAATCGGAAACTAATTGACGTATCGAAGTAATTCTTTCACTTGTATTTTTTATTTTTGACAGAGAATATGGAGAGCTAATAATCAAAAATTGTTAACATTCTTCATTAGGCCCCCCAAGAAGCACTTACGAATCGTCAACAAAAAAACCCTTATGTCTATCACATAAAAATAATATTAACTAACTAACAATTTCATAATGTTTGTCTCTCTGTTAAAAATAAGAAAGAGGAAGCGTTTTGTTGACAGTTTAGAAGATTACTTCTGATCCCAACATAACATTTTTTTAAGAATCTCTCGCAAGCAACACAATACCACAAAGTAGTGGAAAATGTGACTATTATTCTGCACCATATAATACCTTTAATCTTCTAAGTATCTCTTAGTGAATAAAGATACTATATTGCGAGGCCTCTCGGCATTTGTCCAGCAGTAAACGTCTTTCGGTTAAAATGATGATGATTAATCAAAAGTATAATGTTAACCAAATGTTAACTTAAGTAATATTATTTTCTTCCATAATCGTATAGACCCTAAATGTCCAAACGAATCAACTTCCATCGCCAAAAGGATTGCGCTGTTAAAGCAATCAAGGATATTTGGATGCTATTTCGGCCATTTTATTGACAAATAGCCCAAGTGTTTTGATGTCAAATTATGTAATGGTATTCGGCGAAAATTAGTTTCAATAATTATTTACGTTTTCGTGTTTTATTTGCCTACTTTGAGTTATTAGAAACGAGAGTAAGCTGCCTTCTGCCTTCTTCATTTCAATTCGCAACTCAGTGATTAGGTTTTGTTCACGAAAGGAAATGAGAACAAAGCCCTGGTATTTTGCTACAACTTGAAGGCTTCTTGATAGTGAAAATGTAACACTGATAATTAACACACCAAATGAAATATTTACCGATGTAAATAATCATAATATTCATACACTCACACCTATTATCCAGCCCAAAGTAAGCATCATCAAGAGCTTGTGTTATGGATACTAGATAACGGATAATTAATTATAATATAAATATTAGGAATATACTAAATTAACATATAAACATCCATGACTCGTAAACAAATGCTCGTATTCATCATACGAACATTTGCTCCTACCGGGATTTGACCCCGGGACCTTCTGATCGAGTAGCCTGCATAGAATAAAACAGAGACGAGTCAGACGAGCGTAAAATGTAAATTAAATAACTTTTCGTTTGCTTAAATTATGATACCTTACTTGTGAATCAATGTATACTTAATACCTATGCATGAGTTCTGATAAATATGTAGTTATTTAAATAACATAATTGAAACGCCTGTGTAATATATCCCTCATTATTCAAATGGAAAAGTCTGCTACCTTTTGCAAAAGCTAAACATTGCATTTGTGAGATAAATTATTTAATACGCTTTTAAAATGTATCGTTGAGTCTGTGCCTAAAAACCTTGAGAATCTATGTAACAAAACATCTCATGTGTTGATTGTATCTTCTGTTCCATTATTATTATAATCTTCTGCAGTCTCAACTTTGTAGCTCCAATCACGAACTTCGTTGATAAACCTTCCCTATGTCTGAAGGTAATGCGATTAAAGTTGCTCAGCTCCCCAAACTTGAGAAGCTAGTTCTACCTCCATTGAAACTATATCCAAAACTAAGAGTCAATAACATGTCTCATATGAGTTTACATAAGCTACATTAGCTTTATCTTTTAGAGGCTTTTGGTTGTTAGGAATAGATTTAATAATTCGTACACTTTGCTCAACAATATCTGTGCTCTCTGAATTTTCATTCTTTTATTTTTCTATTGATTCCAATATTTTGACTTCCTTCACCCTAATTTGTTAATGTAAATCTACTTATCCTTTAAGATATTGTTATCTTAAAAGTTTGAAGTTTTAATAATCTTTCAGATTATTAATGTAACGAAATCAATTTTATATAAATTACCTGCGTTTTTGATGACGCTTCTAAAACAAGAGCAAAATTTAGAATAATTTGTTGCGTATTATGCCCTCGCTTGGTCGACATCAGTCGACTGCAAGTGACAGCGATTGAAATTGATGGCGGGCGTTGTACTGGAATGAGCATTTGCGCTCACACTACGATATTGCATAATATGCACTTGTACTCTTTGCGTTCGAGATATATCATGTTGCTAATTCAAATAAAGAACTACTAAAGTAATGTTTTGAAGCAATGAATAATTTTCTTTTGCTTATTTTACCTGATAAGGTCATGAGGCTTATATAGTTTCTTGTAATTGAAGAAAACAAAACTCGCATTCGTCCAATCTATCTTATAAGGAGCTCGGAGGCGTAATGACTTGAGCGCTCTGGTTTCGGTTTCGAAAATAAAGCAACGTTCGCTATGGTTGATCTGGAGCGCCTCTGGACTTTTGAAGGCACGCCCACTAACCCGCATTGGGTCAGCGGGGTGGTATTATGGTCCAAACTCGTCATTTGTTTCTCCCATGTTGGAAGGCTTGTGCCCAGCAGTGGAACGTATATAGGCTAGTGATGATGATCTTTTAAGGGAGGTACAGCACACCGGTATTCACCATTCGAATTTTGAAGTTTGACTAGGGTAGCGGCACCTCTCCTCATGTGTTTCTCCACTGTGCGTCTGTCCCCAGCAGTGGGACGTAAATAGGCTGGTGATGATGATAATGATTTGGCGTGACGTAAACAAACGTGTGACGTAGACAAACAGTTTTTGGTAAAACGATTGCTTGTATCACAGAGGCTCTTCAGATCGCCACAAATAATTTTTATCAACAAGACGTGTCACAGTTTCCGAATGAATGAACGGTTTGCCAGATACCTAATCTTGGGGGATCGATTGCGTCTCATCTCTAACGTAAATAGATGCCCCTGATTGCTCTGCGATGTATAAAACATTGGGTATAATACTGAATGACGTAGCAGTTCCGATTTCGGATGAAGCAATAACGTTTCAAATTATATCTTAAGCGTAAAATTAGGCGTGTAATAGGTGCTTGTCTTTGCTTAAAAATAATAAAAAAAATGTATTTTAACAATCCCTATTATGGACATGTTTAAAATTTGAATGTTTGTTCGAACTTTTCTATTCCTTTCTAAAAAATAAGTAGACACCCTGACAGAATATGTGGTAGGTCCGTATGTAGGGTTGTCTGGGTAGGTACTACCGCCTTTCTTAATTCGTCCAAAAAAAGCCAGTCTAGGTATTTAACTGGGCATGGAAGACATTTCATCTAAGGGCTCAGGATGACAACGCTTTTGCAATACCCAGTAATTTTTCCTTGTTATTTCAGATGTCTATTATACAGGATGGTGACGACGAAAGACATTAAAATAAAACATAAAAATAAAACATGGGCATGGCTAATTAAAAGAAATGTTTTGCAACTTTCCAATACATTTTATTATTTTGTTATCATTTAAGCGCTCATTAAATTTAAATAGTATCAAAATAACTATTTTGACGCAATGCATTACTAACGTTTCGTCTTGAAACTTTTTACGGGGCTTAAAGTTAATAATATAGTGGTTAGAAAAATGCAAATTAGCGTTTCGCTTTCCTTCCAATAGGCGAGTGGGTACAGATATTTATGATACATTCGTGTGTTCATTTGGCACGTAAACGCTGTTAAACGGACCGTGCACCGCGGAGGCAGCCATCGCAAGCGTAGATTTATAGGTTGAGTTCGTGGCTGTTTAATGAACGGGTAAATATGCCCTGTGACTAGTGTGAGTTCTACGTTGGAAAGAATATATCAATAAGATTTAATCTAGAATAGTCTAAACTAGAAAGAACATTATGCTGGAAGGAGAATCTACGACCCTTCACAGTCCGGGTGACTGTTCCAACCACTGACTTTGGAGAAACGTAGAAATTTTATCCTGTCTTCCCTTTCTATTCCACTTTATTTTATATTTACGATTTTTTAAGGGCTTACCTCTAGGTTAGTAGTTCTAAATTAAAATCATGTATAATACAAAAGTGATATTCTTCAATAAATGAATTTTTATACATTATGAAATAATTTCATACCATTTGTATGAAATAATATAACATCAAAAAACAAAAATTAAAACCGACTTAAAAAAACTGAAAAGGATAAAATAATTAAATTTAAGTAGTAATATGTTTCTATGGGATGAGTGCCTACTTAAATTTAATTATTTTATCCTTTTCAGTTTTTTGAAGTCGGTTTTAATTTTTGTTTTTATTTTTTTTTCTCAATTTTTAGTGACAATTTTCTCAGGTCGAAGCTAGATTGGTCACCGTCAACTTATATTGTTTCCTACTATCGTATCGTTTCACTAAAAAGTCATTGGTAAGCAAAACTTCGCAATTTCGCATACGTAGACGACTTAATGATTTTTTTTTTTATTTAGAACCAAACTACCCAACTGATTTAGAAAAAAATTTTTTGGGGCCTAATGGAAACTATTCCGCATCGAACAAAAAAAGAATCACGTAAATCGGATCAGTAATCTCGGCGTGATCGGTGTACATACAAGGGGAAAAAATACGTAGACGACTTACTAATTTCAGTGTTTTTTACTTATAAAAACCAAACTACCGAACTGATTTTGAAATAAAATTTATGGGACCAAATGGCAGCTATTCCGCATCGAACAAAAAAACGAATCACGTAAATCGGACCAGTAATCTCGGCGTAATCGGTGTACATACAAAGAAAAAAAACATACCCGCCGAATTGAGAACCTTCTCGTTTTTGAAGTCGGTTAATGAATAAGATGTTTTTGAAAGTGGCAAACCGTTTCTATGAACTGATATAGCCCATGCTTTAATTAATTGTCGTATTGACGGTACAACTCTGTATATTAAGAAAAATTTGAATTATTAGGTACTTGTGACATAGATTCAGTCAAAAAAGTATCGGGAATGGATGATTTTTTTATGGTTCCAAATTCATTTTTGTTTTTTTGTTGTTGTTAGATTGACACAACTGTTTTCCATTTTGGCGCGGAGTTTGAGTTGCATCTGTTATTAATATTAAATAGAGTTAAGATTTAACCAAAGTTGATCAAACGTCAAAGTCATGTTGAGTGTTTTCTTTGGCTCTCGCGGTGTTGTGCACTCGGAATTTTTGCCGGAAGGTCAAACGGTAAAAAAAGAATATTATTTGAGCGTTATGCGGCGTTTAATAGCAAATTCGACGAAAAAGGCCAGATTTGTGGATAGGAAATTCTTTTTATAGAAATACATAATGATATTGTCATTTTTTGGATTTTGTTTGTTATTAATTTAGGATGATTTGCGTAAAATTTTTATGCCTTTATGGAAAGACATAGTGATACTAGTCATAAACATTTAAAAACTCTTTGTACTTATGTTGTGACAAATAAATGATTATGATTCTGGTACCACCAAAAATAATTATATTTAAGCTAGAGCTTAAATAGAAAGACACAGTTTACACATTAATTTAGTTTCGAAGGTTCAGTAACAAGCCTCGAAAGGCAACTATGATATACCTAACATTATTCTAAGTTTTGATAAAAACTATACTAAAATACACTGCATAATAAAGTCACCTGCCAGGATTTTATTCACAGAAGGTAAAATATTACAAAATAGATCGAGGCTATCGTCATAATTAGGTCAGCTGAGATCATTGAATTGCTTACGGGCTCGAAGTAAGCAAGAATCACTATGATGCATAATACCTGAGAATGGAACGTGAAGTGGATATCTAGGATGGAAATGACGAAAGGAATATTTATGTTCAATTAAGACAAAAGCTGAGGACGATAATTTTACGGCCGAAATGGGCAAGGTGGAACTACCCAGATGACTCTACATATAGGTACTTACAATTTATTTGACCGAAGCCAAATCTAGCTGGTCAGTGGCCTTGCCCTAGCTCGGACTTTCCTATTTCCCCCTGCTCCCAGAAACAATGGGACGGGCCTCTCTGCGTATTGGTGCGGGACAATATTTTAAACACGTCAACCAGTTCAGCGGATCGAGCCCGTCTCTTGGCTGTGGGACAGTGGGAATCTGGTTTATGGTTACAGGCTTTGCCTTCGGCTAATTTAGGTACAGTCCTTGATCGTACTGCATTTCGTATTGCTACCAGTTTGCGTTTAGGAACCATCTGCAATGTCCCTCACCGTTGCCGCTGTGGTAGTATGGTCGATGATCTTGGTCACCATGGCCTCTATTGTGCAAGAAGTGCAGGTCGGTTTTAGAGCCATGTCGATATAAATGATATCATTTGTCGGGCTCTTGCTACCTCTGGGGCTCCTGCTGCTCTGGAGCCTAACGGCTCAGCGCGCGATGATGGGAAGAGGCCTGACGAAATGACTCTTGTACCTTGGAAGTTGGGTAAGTCTTTGGTGTGGGATGCTACTTGTGTCGACACCTTAGCCATGTCCCATCTTTCAAACACTTCATCGACACCAGGATCAGCTGCTGCTTCTGCGGAATCCCTCAAACGGCGCAAATATGCTGGTTTATCAGGGGACTACATATTTGAGCCATTTGGGGTTGAGACTTTAGGACCTTGGGGCCCAGGAGCTCACCGACTTTTTAGGGACATTGCAGGTCGTCTTTGTGAAACTTTAGGTGAATATAAGACTGGTATATATTTCGCACAAAGATTAAGCTTCGCAATTCAGCGAGGTAATGCGACCAGCCTTATTGGTACACTTCCTGTTTCACAAGATTTAGGTGCCGTTTATTATTTGTAAGTTTTTTTTAATGTCACGCTTTGTAAATATTAGGCTAGTATTATTCTTTAGTTTTTAACCAGTCACTGTAATCTTTTGAATAATAGATTCTTTAACATTGAGTTTTTTATTTATTTTATTATGTTAACCATTTCAATTATTATTTTCTCAATCTAATTTTTTATTGGGACTTCACAGAAGCGATGCTGCTTTATAACAGCTCACCCTCAACTCTGTGGCTGAAGAAACGATGCGTCAATGTCATGCATGGTTCAACGGGCCGATTATTTCCATCAATCTTTTTTAGTTCGACATTCTAAGAATATTTTAATCGTTATTATAACGTTGCGCAGGTACACAATTGGCACCTTCTAACCGCCTCTGTGATGTAGTGGTTGAGATCATCTACCTCATTAGGGCTTTTCTAAATCTTTTGTCTTTTCTTTTCTTAAGTCTGTTGCAATAATGTTAACAGCAATGTTATGTTCCGGCAGGTGAAGGAAAGATGGTCAGTTCCTCTGTGGTTGTGAAATCCGAGTGTAGCTCGCTTCCAACTTCATTCTTATCACTTACCACCATGTGTGATGAAGGCCAAGAGCTACCAGTTTCATGGACCATCTCGGGGTCGAAAGGGCGAAAGTTGCTTTATTTAGGCAATCTACTTCGCCACTGAGCTCCACACTGTATTGTTTTATTACATTATTATTCTAATAGTGTTAAATAACAATGTATAAATTTTTATTAATGTTCTTTATTTTCTGTCACTAATAAAACATTTTATATTAAGGAAAAGGAATGGTAAATGTGAAATTATATTCAGTAAATAGCTTTACAAAATCAAGGAGAGATAAAACTGCGTGTAAGAGACATAATTATTAAATTCACGAAAATTAATTACATATAATGTCAATTTGATTCAGCTTAAATCACTTTGACTTTAATTAAAGTTAACTTGGGTTCTGATTATAGCAAATTACATTAGCAAATTCAATTTGACGAAGAAAGAATTTTGCCTTTATACGGTATAATTAAAGCAAATCAAATTGGAGTCTTTGCACAGTAAATTAACAATGCTATCTACTTCCCTTACTTGCGTGCTTCTACAGGATGTTTGGCACATGGGTTAACAAGCGGGTACCTAGCCATGTTAGCGTAGTTTGAAAAATACTAGTGTGCTATCAAAAAGTCAAAATTGTAAAATAAATCTCAAATTTCTCCATACAAATACACACAAATAGTTTGGTCAGTGAAAATAAATGTACCTATGAGAATTTTTGAAGATTTTGATAAAACTGTATACAGGGTGGTGAAGATAATACGACACACGACTACGACAGTAAATTAATATGGGCTTTATTTTTTCATAGGAAGGTTTTGCAACTATCAAATACATCTTTACATTTAATAATTTCACGACGTTTCTTCAAAATAATGCAGTCAATGTTATATTATTGAATTTATTAATGATTTTTTGAAAGTGGGCCTACACTAGATATAGGTCGGTACATATAACACAAAATGTAAAGTGAGGTAATTACTAACGCGAAAGTAAGTAACTCCGAAAGAGATATAATCATTTAATAGAGAAAAATATAAAAAAAACAAATGCTCTGTGCCTGGCATTAAGCAAGGGCCTTCCACTTCATGTAGCAGAAAAGATTATCAACTAGCAGAAAAAGTTGAGTAATCCGCCTCGTCGTACTTATTTAAGATTTCTCTATCCACTTCTAGAATTTTATCCCCGTACAATTATTTTCTTGCAAAACAACAAGAGCTGGATATTTTCAATGACTCGCTAAAACTATTGAAGAAAAAACCTATTGACACTTTTATCGTCTCCACTTATAGACACCTAAAATTCACCTTTAATATTTTTGTTATATTGTTATTATTTTATTTAAATTCTATATTTTTAAAACAATTTAATTGTTTAACATAACCACTGTTATAGCCAAAGTTGCGCTGCAATAGGCATATTTTATAAGCACATAAGATCATAATAATACAAGATTAGTAATACAGTTTTTTGTAATTGTAATGCTGTTGGTGTAGGTACATAAACTATCAGAGAGAGATTAAGGATGGTGCCCGTAACATCCTTCAAGTGACCAAGGCTCTTGCCACGCGCACAGCTGGTGAGGAGACAAGGCTCCTCTGCGTTGAAAATGCTCGGCTCAAAACCGAGATGGAGGCTCTCCGCCGAGAAATCAGTGAGCTGAAGACGGTGAGGCAAGAGCTCGATCAAATGAAAAAGGAGTTTCGTGAGCTCCGTCTGCGCGAAAAAAGTGTGCCGAAAGCGCCAGTTGCGGTCGACGACTCCGACATGGATATTTGTTCCACAGGGGAAGCCCTCCCTCAGCGGGAAAACATTCGTTGTACTCAGCCGAAACCAAGCACGTCCAAGCAAGCGCCTGTGCGCTCAGTGGTCCCTCTACAGTCTGACGACGAGGAGGACAAGGAGGAGAGACTGATGCGGAAAATGCTCTCTCGCGTCAGCACTATGGTTTGTGCTAAGTTCGATGGGTTGGAGGCCGATGGAAGGCTGCTTCCTGCTAAACAGCATCGTCCTCCTCTAGCCGCTGACAAGCGAAAGGCGATGCAGGAGAAGGTGAAGTCGGCACCTCAACCACCGATCCACACTGGGCCAAGTAAGGGCAAAATTGTAGTGATCCCAGCTTCTAATCCAAAGACAGGCAACTCTGTCGCCCCCCAAGCAGCTTCAAATACGACAAGCGTCACAGATGCTGAAGGGTGGACGAAAGTAAAAGGGGGAAAGAGGGGTAAGGGCAAGCGGGCCACATCAGCAATACCGGCTCCTGCAACGAGTGCACTCCTGCCCCAAGCTAAGGAGGCTACAGCGGACGCAGCTCCCAAAAGAAAACGGAGGAGCAGGCCTTCTAGACCAAGGGCTCCGCGCTCAGCGGCTGTCATTGTAACTATTGATCAGGAGAAGAAGGCAGCTGGTATGACGTATGCGGATGTCATATCAAAGGCACGTACGGCAGTAAACATCGAGGAGCTTGGCCTCCCCCCGCTTAAATTACGAGAGTCGGCAACAGGTGCCCGCCTCTTCGAAATTCAGGGCCTTGAGGACAACGCGGCCGGGGCAGACAAGTTTGCGGAAAAGCTTCGGGCCGCCCTCGGAGAAGGGGTACGGGTCACCCGGCCCATCAAAACAGCAGAGTTTCGTCTCGCGGGGCTAGACGACTCTGTTACCGCAGATGACATCAAAGTCGCTGTTGAACGTACGGGAGGTTGCCCGCAAGATTTGGTCAAAGTGGGACAAATTCACCGCGGACCAACAGGCCACGGCATTGGTATTGTGTGGGTTAGTTGTCCCGTTGCTGCGGCGCAAAAGATATCCGAAGCAAAACGCATCCTGGTAGGCTGGAGCTCGGCCCAAGTGCGCATGCTGGAGCCTCGGAGGATGAAATGCTTCCGGTGCTTGGAGACTGGGCACTCCATGTACATGTGCTCGGCTCCAGTTGATCGCAGCAATCTTTGCTTCCGGTGTGCTCAGCCGGGTCACAAGGCGGCAACCTGTACTGGTCAGCCACACTGCCCTCTCTGTGAAGAGGCTAAGTTACCGGCTACTCACGTGGCTGGGGGCAAGACTTGCTCTGCGCCCAAGAAGCACCGAAGATCTGCCACACGACCTCTGGCGGGCAACGCAACACAGCTGGACGACTCCCGGGGGGAGACTATGGCGACAGACTAATTTTCAATGGCCTTAAGTCGTCATATAAGCTTCCTTCAGGGTAACCTTAACCATTCCACAGGGGCTCAAAATATCTTTTCGCAGTCCCTAAGGGAGTGGTCAATTGACGTGGCCGTCATGGCGGAGCCGTATTTTGTTCATGATAGCCCCTACTGGGCCTCGGACCGTCTGGAATCGGTAGTTGTCGTTGGTGCCATTGGCCCGGGTCGACAGCCGCTTACTGTGCTGCAGAGAGGAAACGGATTCGTAGCAACACTGTGGGGGGGTATTGCCATCATCGGCGTTTATTTCTCCCCCAATAAAACGTTTGCTGAATTCGAGGACTACATGAACGAGGTCATGATAGCAGTCCGTCGCGCGCAATCGCACCATATTCTTGTCATGGGGGACCTCAACGCAAAAGCCACTGCGTGGGGTTCCCCCTCCACTGACGTAAGAGGAGACCTTGTCATCGAGTGGGCAGCAAGTCTCGGACTTGTACTTCTTAACAGAGGTACTCAAAACACTTGTGTCAGGCGGCGCGGAGGGTCGGTTGTGGACGTATCATTCGCGTCACCCGCCGTAGCTGACTTGATCCCTAACTGGAGGGTACTAGCAGAGGAGGAGACACTCTCTGATCATTTATATATCCGATTTGATGTCTCCCCTCCGCTACAGCGGGCTACTAGATTCCCACTAGGCAGAACACAGCCATTCCCAAGATGGACACTTACCAAACTCGACCGGGACCTGGTTGTAGAACAGGCGTTAGTTGAGGAATGGAACCCTCGACCAGCGTCGACTGGGGTTGACGAGGACGCTGATCAGTTCGCAGTGGCTATGTCGCGCATCTGCGATGTAGCCATGCCCCGGTCTTGTCATCGTCCCCCTAAGCGAGAGGTTTACTGGTGGAGCCCCGCAATCGCGGACCTTCGTCAAATCTGCATCAGAAAGCGCAGGGCTCTCACCCACTATCGTCGTAGGAGGCGTCGGGTAGAAGCGGAAGAGGACCTACTATATGAGGCCCTAGGGAACGCCCGTAAGGAACTGCAAGTGGCGATTGCTCGTGCCAAAGTCGTAGCTCGGGCGGAAATGTTAGAAAATCTTAATAGGGATCCCTGGGGCAGGCCCTATCGAGCAGTTCGCAGTAAGTTCGCGAAGGGACCTCCAGTAGCGGAATCTATAGAGCCCTCTCTACTTCGAGAGGCAGTAGACCGGCTTTTTCCTGAGTGCGAGGAGTTCCCTGCTCCGGCGATGGCATTTGATCGAGCGACGAGCGAACCTGATTTCCTGCCTCCACCGCTAATTACAGACGGGGAGTTTGAGACAGCAGTCACGAGGCTCCGAGCCAAGAATACGGCCCCGGGTCCTGACGGAGTACCTGGTCGAGTTTTGGCGCTATCCCTAGGGTCCCTGGGGGATCGTCTCCGGGGCATCTACAATCGCTGCTTCGAGTCTGGCAGGTTCCCGCAGAAGTGGAAGATGGGGCGTCTGGTATTGCTCCATAAGCCCGGTAAACCAGCGCATAGTCCTTCTGCTTATAGGCCGATTGTGCTGCTGGACGAAGCCGGAAAGCTTCTGGAGCGAATCGTTGCACGCAGGCTGGTAGATCATCTTAGCCGAGTAGGTCCTGACCTTGTGGAGTGGCAGTTCGGCTTCAGGGAAAACCGCTCCACAGTAGATGCTATCCGGCTGGTCAAGGCCCAATCTGAGGAGGAGATTGCTAGAGGCAGAGTGTTGCTTGCAGTTTCGCTTGACATTGCGAATGCATTCAACACCCTGCCATTCAGCTGCATTGACGAAGCTCTGCGTTTTCACTGTGTGCCCGGATACTTGCGAAGACTCATAAGCTCGTACCTGCGCGGCCGTGAAATCCAGTGCGTCGACCGTGATGGGCAGCTGGTGGAAAGGGCTATGGCATGCGGTGTCCCCCAGGGTTCGGTCCTAGGACCTACTCTGTGGAACATAGGGTACGACTGGGCGTTAAGGGGGATCATGCTTAAAGGATTAAGTGTCGTTTGCTACGCGGATGATACTCTCCTCCTAGCTCGGGCCAGGAACTTCGAAGAGGCGGCAAGACTAGCCGAAGAGGAAATCGGTGTCCTCATTGACCGCATAGAACAGCTTGGCCTCAGGTGTGCGGTTGAGAAAACGGTGGCCCTCGTGTTTCATGGCCCTCGTCGGGGTCCCCCTCGGGGAGCACACGTGATGGTGCGTGGAGAGCGCATCGAAATTGCGAAGCATATGCGCTATCTGGGGCTTGTGCTGGATTCATCCTGGGCCTTCAGCGAGCATTTTCGCCGCCTATGCCCAAAACTCGTCGCGGCTGCCGGAGCCCTTGGGAGGCTTCTTCCAAATGTTGGAGGACCGAGCGCCACGTGCCGCCGCCTTTACACCGGGGTGGTGAGGTCCATGGCTTTGTATGGAGCGCCGGTGTGGGCAGAGACCCTGTCGCCACGTAATAAGGCCCTGCTTCGTAAACCGCAGCGGGTCATGGCCAACAGGGTCATACGCGGGTACTCGACGATTTCATACGAGGCCGCGTGCGTACTCGCAGGGACCCCACCCTGGGATCTCGACGCGTTTGCGATGGCGGAGGTGTATAGGCGGAGCGCTGCTATTCGGAGGGAAGGAGCCTGCCCGTCGCCGGAGCTCATTCGGCGTTGGCGTGACGGAGCCCAGCGGGTTGTGATAAGCGTTTGGCTGCGTAGGCTGGAGGTCCCAGTTTATGGCCACTGGACCATTACGGGAATCAGGCCATGCCTGGCAAAGTGGGTGGATCGGGGGCACGGCTCCCTGTCTTTCAGACTTGTGCAGATAATGTCAGGGCACGGATGCTTTGGCCATTATCTGCACAGAATCAGACGGGAGCCGAGTTCCCGATGCCACGAATGTGGTGGCGACGACGACACGGCGCAACATACTCTTGAGCTCTGCCCGGCATGGGCTGTTGAGCGTCGTGACCTGGTCGCGACAGTGGGTGCAGACCTTGCATTGTCGACATTGATTAAGTCGATGGTCGGCAGTGCGACGTCCTGGGAGGCAGTTGCCTCCTTCTGCGAGCAAGTTATGCTCCAAAAGGAGGCTGCGGAGCGGGCTAGAGAGGACGACCCTCTCGCGGCCCCGTCCCGCAGGAGGCGCATGGGCCGTAGGAGGCGGCTTTTCGCCACGCTCCAACCGCCGTAGCCGGGAGTGTGGGCGATGGAATAGGGCTCCATCGTCTGCATCGTCATCCCGTGTGGTTGGGATATCCGATGTTCTTCCGGCATATCTCTAACTGTTTGTGGTGGCCTGATGAGGCCAGCTGCTAGCGGCCACGCGGACGACTACCTAGTTCCCCGTGTGGTTGCGTCGCTAGGCAGCGAGGGAGGAGGAACTGATGGTTTTTAGTGAGTATGCCAGTCGGAGAGTCTCACATAACCCAACTGTGGCCCTTTATCACAGCTGGGTAGCTATAAAAGCTTTTCCATCAAAAAAAAAAAAAAAAAAAAAAAAGGTACATAAACTATGCTAGACCTTCTGGGGCTCCGCGTCAACCTGTAAGCCGTCCCCTTCTCCCAAATGTCTGCGTAAGTCCTGGCCCAGGCGGATAGGCGACTATTTTTGAGCGTTACCGGGGTCCTCCTATGGACGGGGTATGGCGGATAAATCAGTCCGCGGCACCTCGACAATCTCGACATGCAGCAGGGGCCTAGGGGTGGAGGCAATATTTACTAAAGCCCTCCCAAGCTTCTTCTCCTGCGGTGTCTGAGGTGCAGACAGAGGTCCCCAACTTGTGTTGGGGTCGGGGTTGGTGGGTCTACGAGACCAGCCGTACACGCAACGAGGTTCGAGTGGGTGAGCCCCGGGATGGGCATCTCCGTATGTCGGTCTGCTATGACCTCGTACAGAGGGTTGGAACGGCTGTAAGCCCTCCGGACCTAAGCCCCATCCCCGCTAACCCTCGGCCCACATCCTCGCGTTGTATAGGGACGGTGACCCTTCGGGGTCGGGGATTGGCGGGCCTTTAAAGCCTGCGGCATGGCGATGCTGTAGGAGCGCTAGAAGTGAGGCCACCTGTCCTAAATCCTCCCAAGCCTTTTTCACCTACAGTGTCAAAGTGCACAAGGGCCCTTATCAGGGCCAGCGGAGCTGCGACGTGTGGCTGCTTGGCTGCTTGTGACGGTATAGCGGATGTCATGCCTTTGACCCCCCCCCCCCCCTCGCAATACCGTCATTCCGCAGCAAGCTGGGTACATCGCTGAGGAGTTTAGTGGGTGAGAGCCCCACAACTCTTCCATCTCCTCCCCGGGGAGTTGGGAGTTAGGTTGGTAGAGCTTCCCCTCAGCGAGAGAAAAAAAGGTACATAAACTATCCTCTTCTATCATGATGTACACGCCCTTGTTAAAAATTATTCCGCGTTCGGAATTAGTTCACTCTCACCTATATACCTAATATATAAATTTAGGATTAAACCTTTACCAGTCCACCGGCGCTCACCCACAATCATAGATTCGCAGATGAAATTTTATGCAAAATATCTAAAAGCAAATATTTTATCACCCTACTGCTGCTTCGACGAATATTTAAGCTCTGGAAAGCTAAGGCGCAAGTACCTCTTCCAGTTTTAAAATGTTTAACAGAACATAATTTACAAATTATTCAAGTCTATTTTAATATAGGTATTACGCATAAATAATAAAGAAGTGTGAAAACAATCAAAGTAAATAATAAACTCCATCACATTCACAGGTAAACCCCTTGTAAACATAGTATACACATCACATTAAGTGTAACAGTTGCACTACGAAATTCGCCTATATTACGAACGCACTAAGAGCGGTCACAAGGACAAACTGTTACGCTTGATGTGCTGTCGACTGTACCTGCCGGTTTAACCCCAAGAAAACTTTGTAGGCTTGACAAACAAAATGAAATAACAGTGTCCTTATCTGCGACGTCACGTAACACTGTTTTTCCACCTGACCGTACTATATTTTGTCAAGCGAAAATAGTCCATATGAAAGTAGGGGAAGCTTTTACTTTTGGGTGGATTTCGCATCTATAAAAAAAAGTTTGCAGTACGTACCGCGCTCGCAGTAAGCCTCCAGTGTATTAGCTGTTATGTGGTCGTTCTTTGTTTTTAATTTTGAGTTAATCCTTTTCTTTTGTTTTTTATTCCATTATTTAGGACATAAATACGAAGAAATAGTTATTATTTATTGAACGTAGACTTGTCAAGTACTTGGAAGTGAACTATTACTAGGTATAGGTACTAACTTGACTAATCTTGGCCGTACGCGGCTGTAGGTACTCGCGTGGACGCGTGGATACAAAATTTCATCAATCTTCAATTTTAATCAAACAATAAAACCCCCGTCGTATCTGATATTCAACGTACCTACTTTAGGTCATCTGAATCATACTTGCTGAGTAGAGTCGTAGAGTGTTTTCTTTAAATGTATTATTCACAAATAAAAAAATACACACTCATAAATCGGAAAGCTTTAAAGGTTTATCTGTGAAAGCAAACCGTTCTCTCTCTTTTATCATAAAGAGATGTTCCAAAAATGTATGGAGACCCGGCCATGTCTATGCATACTGGATGGCGATGCAAAACATTGTTCAATTGTCAGTTTTCTTTTTATTTGCTTTGTTGCGTGGTAAAAAACAAGATTCTTTTATAGAAAAAACTGCAACACAGTCAAATATTCATCATGGCGACTATGTCACTTTGGTGACGTTTAGTTGACTTCTATGTCCTCCGCCATTGCTATACGAAATAACTGTGAAATTGAAAAAAATATTTTAACTTTTGTACAAAAGAACTATGCATGAAAACCAATTATTTAGTATTTTTCCCAGATTCAGGAGATTTTCCCTGATTTTTTGAAACGGTCGGATATGAAACATCGCCTTTTACAGAAACAGTCTAAATCATTTGCCATGCTTTGTCCTATATATAAATGAAAATCCAAATGTTAGGATCACATTTTTACACATTAAATTAAAAAAATACAAAACCTGCTTCTATACTTAAGTCACAGCTTATAAGTGTCTACTCCAGTAAAGAGGCGTTCTTATATTAAAAAAACCAACAAAACCCGACACTCTAGTGTCTATATAGATGCGGGTTTTGTTTTGTTTACAAAATAATGTGTAAAAGTGTAATTGTTATACAGGGTGTTGCCGTCAATACGACAATAAATTAAAACATGGGCTACATTATTTCATAGAAATGGTTTGCCACTTTCAAAAACATCTTGTTCATTTGATAATTTCATGATCTTTCTCTTAATGCAGCCAATTTGGTAGTATTTCATACAAATGTCATGAAATTATCAAACGAATACGGTGTTTTTGGAAGCGGTAAACCATTTCTATGAACTAATATAGCACATGTTTTAATTAACTGTCGTATTGACGGTACCACCCTGTATTTGTATTTTCTTTTTGTAGATAGGTACAAAGCACGGCAAATGATGTGAAGCGGTAAGAAGAGTCGATAAGAGAATACAGCTAGTACAGTCGACCACAGAAGTGGCTAAACACTTTAGTACCATGTCACACTGAGTATTGTGTTCTTACTTAATAATTACTACCTTACTATATTGACACAATTGTTATTGTGACATGGTCCTAAAGTATTCAGCTACTTCTGTGGTCGACCGCGTGAACACACTTTTCAGCCGCCTCCACCTTACAGGCCTATGAGGCGCCTTTTCATACCTTTTTTTAAGGAACCCATGTTATAAGGGGGAAGAAATCCCAAGTTTCAGAAATACGACACGCAGAACTAAACGTGTTAATTTCTAATTCTTGTGGTTCTATAATACTACAATCTCCTCTTTTCTCATTTCTGGGTAGCTTATAAGTAGGGTTGCCATCTCTTAAACTTGGCAACCAGGACAAGATGCTTGAAAACCACGGATTTTAGAGCCCAGAACCAGGACATGTCAACAGATTTTTTAAACATGACTATGTTTAAAAATGACATGTCAACAGATATTTTAAACATGACTATGTTTAAAAAATCTGTTGTCATGTCCTTGATTTGCGTGTCGGTTCGTCAGCAGATCGTGGCGTGCACTGTGCGTGTGTCTCGGGCGGCCCAAGACTTTAAATTTTTATACCCGGACTGTAAAAGAAGCCCGGACGCTCCCCGGATGCCCTCTAAACTAGGACAAAGCCGGGGAAACCTGGACGGATGGCAACCCTACAAAGTCATAAAAGTTCAGTAACTATGTGAAAGGGAACCAACTTCAGGAACATTAATTTAATTAGATTACAATTACATTCGAAACCATCCTCAAATCTAATACCAGAAAAGGTCAATTGCGCTTCGTTTGAGATAACATTCCCAGATATTACAGATTCATGTATAATAGCAGTTTTACTGCTGCTTCAAGACACCTGTAGCTGTAAACTTAAGGGCTATATTCGCACGACATAAAATTACAACTCGCTTGATATGATTTCGTTTGTATCAACAAGTAGGTCGACGTGGAGTGTCTCAGTCGTAAAAGTGGATACCGCTTGTTATTATCGTTTTTTATAACAGTCAATTACTGTATTGTTATGAGGAGCGCTCTTGTTTCGATTACGAAAATAAAGCAACTTTCGCCATGGTCGAACCCGGGGTGGGTTAATTAAAAATTCTAATCTTGAACTCCTCCGTGCTTCGGAAGGCACGGTTAGCCGTTGGTCCTGTTCTCAGCAATGGGACCTTTAAAGACTGTTTTTTTCATAAAAAAACACGGCGCATGATTTTAAAAACCACAAGATGTGAAGCGGCAAGAAGAGACCAAATGCGAAGACAGCTAGCGCAGTTTGATACTAAGTAATTGTTATTATTATCTCTACAAAATTATCGAAGTTTTAGTACAAGTTAGTAATACCGATACCTGCCACCCGAATTTTGAGCGCCGGATCGGGGTAGCACCTTGTTCCACCTCCTGTTCCTGCGGTGAGTATTATCGCCAAAGCTTATATTGGAAGCAAAAGTACTCGTGTTCTATGCTGCTAACGTAACGCTACTTATTGTAACAAAATCAAAATCAAAATCAAAAAAATCAAAAATAGTTTATTTTCGTTTAACAAAAACTTTCTTAACTGTAATGGTTGGAGCCCCCTTTTAAGCATGAAGATGCCTGTGCCAGGAGACTCCGCTCCTTCATATCTCTAAATTAATAAAGTATTTATATAAACTAAGTATATATTTATAACTAATCAAACTTATATTATGTATGTATTTTATTTTTTATGTATTAATATGTATTTATTACTATTTATTAGTATTATTATGTATTATATATATGTTTTTATTATGTATTTTATTAATAGTGCGTTAATTACCTAATATTTTTAAAGTATAATGTATAAGTGCTAGTTTTATATATTATTATCTTTTTATAATAATGTGGTAGACATATGTTAGTTTTTAATCTATGTAATATGTTATATACATGTTCTATTAAGTAACAATTACAAATAAAGAATGAAAAATACTAAAAAAATGTGTGCTTCAGGCGTAGGCAAACTGGCAAGGTAGGCGTTTTACTCACAAAATCAAAAATTGAAATAGGATGACACTATTTCTTGATTTATAAAGGGCAGACAACGCGCGGGTAGTGCCCAAGGTGATACGAGCGTTTAAAGGTAGTGATCATACAAACCTCTGCCCCTACCTGGATTCGAACCAGGACCTTAACTAGGCATCATATAAGAAATGCCGGAGAATTGAAAAATTCGCTGCAAATAATGTAAAGTAACGCTTTCTTTACCCCGAAACCCATGTTTACCCTTGCGGGGTGTCACCTATATTTTTACGTAAAATGTACCTTCTACTAAACTTTTTTTAACCTCTATAAGTAACCATGTGACAAGGAAATTATTGGTCTATTCGCAAGCTGTGCTTTCGAAAATTTAAAATTTAGTGTATATCCACTCGTAGATAGATTCTTCGTAAAGGCTTGTTGAAAGTTGCGCATGCTTTAGAAATGTGCAATGTGCAAAAGACTTTAGCTCAAAAAGAAAACACGAAATGGTTGCGTGCAGTCATCTGAGATGTACAGTCGACAGCACATCAAGCGTAACAGTAACCTTGAGAAAAATATTTATTAAGCTTTAAATGGAAACATATTTTTATTAGACGTGAATGTAATAGAAGAACATGTGAATAGAATACAACCCTGAAATACTCTTAATGCATCGGAATATTTTTTTGATAAAACCACTCAAAACCCTCGACAGTTAACTGGTCCTGTGGCCAGTTGTATCCTGTCTACAAAACCAGATAGCTTCCGATTTCTAATTCCGGCAGGGGTAGATGTTTGTATGATGAATACGAACATTGGTTCTCGAGTCAATGATGTTTGTATACTTATTCAGAAAATTTAATTTACACTTTTTATATCCCTATATATTCTTATGTTGATAATCCGTTATATGGTAGCCATAACACAAGCTCTCAACGATGCATAGATGAGGCTTGATAAAATGTTTGATTGTAAGAATTTTTGTTACAAAAGCTTTTTGTATCAGACTCTCAGGTTATATATTATATTATTTATTATTATTATATTAATATTTAAAAATAGAAGATGTCACCTTTTCGATGTTTATTGGTTGCATAGTAAATGAAAATATAAGATATTGCAAATTTTCCATTATAGTTTATTGTACAGTTTCTTCAGTATTTTATTGAAATGTATCCTTTGAATCTTATACATTCCATCAATCATTGACAATATTACTCATGTCAAAAATTCCAATAAAATTGAAACCCTTATTGATATTATTAATGAAGAAGCGTAGACATGTTTAGACAGATAATCACGATTGTGTGAACAAGACAGCAAACCACAGTAAACATGATCGTATAGCAATAGACGAAGTTAATAAGCCTGTGACTCCACAGTCAAGCCTATTTAAACATCCAAGATGAGATATTCGACTACATCCGCCCTACGTGACTCGTAACCGCTTGCGAACGCCTAATTAAAATCCAGTTCAGCCGTTGTTGATTCGCGAGGGTTGGTTTGAATTTGGAATTCAGTCTTGTCCTCGGCTCGAGAATTTACAGCGGACATTTTCACGTCTACAATATTATATTGTACAATACGCCTGCCTGTCTTTATACTTTAGCATGCTTTGTTTTGCAACTTGCGAAATTTGGAGCAGCAAATTGGGCCAAGAAATATCCGGTCGAGACCTTTTCGAAATACCAGACTTTAGTTACCGCTGTCACTATTTTTGAACTACAAAAGGTATTCAATACGGTTGTCAGAAGATCCGTCATTCTGCTACGCTACATTGTAAATGTCTTATTACTGCCTCAAGCTGTCATGGAAGAATGGTGATTTCTTAGAAGGAGGAAATGTAGTACCGATAAGGAAGCCTCAACCACTATTTAAAGTTTGCACAAATCCTTTCCAACCTAAGGTTCCCTGGATGAAGTCGCTTTAAGCCTTAAAGCCAGCGGCTTCTACGCTGTGTTCAATACTAGGTCCTGTGTTTGTATCAAAGTAGTTCATGTACAGTCGACGGCAAATACAGCGTAACAGTTTGACCTTGAGACCGCCCTTATTCCGTTCGTAATAGAGGCGTCTGTACTATAAAATAATAAAATAGGAATGGGTTGGTGAAAACGAGTATACTAAAAATTAAGCTAACATCGTAATACAGAAATTCTTATAGAATAACATAGTTATAATCAAATAAATGGCTCTAAAAAACTTATATACAGTCAGTCTCAACTAAAACTGAGTTATAATACCAAGCTCTTGTTTTATGTTTCTGTTGCCTCTCTAAATAGTTATAATTAATTTTCACCCTTTTCTTCGAGAGGTCAATCACGCCTTGATCGCTTAATTACTCTCGACACAACTGTCGAAGCGAGTTATGTTAAACTTAATATAATTTTCGTTGTACAGAAATCTTGCCAACTCGTAATTTATTTCTCGTAGTCTTAATAAATTAAGAACCAAATATAAGAGATGTAGGGGTTAGATATATCTTCAATGATCATATAAACCTTTTTTTATACAATTGGTGTTTGTGATCTGTATCCCTAGTAGTAATTTTATAATTTCGAGTTGCATTCGTATTAATGAATTTAATGTTAGTCCCGAAAAATGTTCGTTCCTTGTTGCTGTGGGTTGCGACATTGTAGTTAGCTTATGTCATAGCAGTTTCTTCTTACTTGAAATATCTTTCGGTCTTTCTTACTCATTACACTTTATATTTCAATCACTCCTACGTTACAAAAGATCGCAGACTTGTAACATAACCGTTCTTGAGGGATGTGTCTTGTTCGCCACAGTTTAATAGAAAGACGGTATAGCCGCGTTAAGATGGGAGACAACTCCGCTGCGCAGTTTTTTAGTACTATCACCATCAGGTCTACTAGCTTTCCGGAGATCGATTGACTGAAGCTCCGCACGTACATCACATTGCCTGATATGGATATCGGGCATTGTGTGCCACAGTGGGAGAGTTTTGGCGGCTGTGATTTGCAGTTATCGATTCAGAAATAAGCAGCAAAGAGTTTTACCAAGAGATCGACTTTCTTTTGCGGCTTGTGAGCTAGCGAGCCGTCAGAAAATCTCAACGGGGCAGCGAGGGACTGCACGGCTTTGGCCACACGCCAGTAGCTACGGCTTCCCGTAGGATGCGTATGAAGTTCTTGGCCAACTCGTGCAACCCGCTGTGCATCTTCTCTGATGAAGGCCCTTTTGCAGGCCTTGGTGGCGTTGTTATAGGCTTTCAGTGAGTCAATTTTGAGATCCCCGCAAGCTTTTGTAAAAACGCGGGATTGCAAACTACTCTTACGCGGTTGCACTCCCACCGACGATATGTTGATATGCTATTACATCATCGACAACGCTGCCTAGATAAGCTTTGGCGACATCACTTACCCCAAGAGCATGACACTACATAAGTTGTTTTATTTAGCTGCAATGTTTAGAAGGTGGAAGTGCTTCCTTCGTAACTTTAGTCTTACGACGAAATCTTTTGTATATTTTTTTATCATATTGCGCAACTTTTTCTAGCTTGTCTGTTCAAAGAAATTGCTTGAGACAGCCGCTTTTTTATAAAACATTTCCGTTTTAAAAGAAACCCTGCTCTTAATGTTGTAAGGATTAAATTAAAAAGGCAAATTCAGGGCATTCTTCCGATGGTCCTGGAAAATAGCCTTAGAAAGTTTAGCTTTGAAGAGCGATTTTTCTCACTAGCAAATTAAAAGCGCTATTGAAAGTTAAGACTATTATTCTTTTTGAAATAATAATACTTTACTTAACTTTTCTCTTCTTCTCTGGACGGTCTAGTGTACGTTCCTCTGTTTACATTAAGCCAGAGGTCTCGGGTTTGAATCCCAGCAAGGGCAGATGTTTGTATTATGAGAACGAACATTAGTTCACGTGTGATAAATGATTGTATGTTTATTAAGTATATTTATAATTATAAACATAGGAGCTGTCTGTCTGTTATATTTTGACACAAAAACCGTTGAACCGATTTAGATGAAACTTGGCATGGAGATTCCGAGAAAGCAAATAGGCTTCCTTTTTAAGAGATAGCCAAGATTCACGCGGTTGGAGCTGCGGGTGGTCGTTAGTTATCTATTCTCCGTTTTCTAGTATCAATAACTTGAATGACGGTATTGTCTAGTAACGGCTTTCAAAAACTGCCAAATAATTATCTGCGTTTAGGCGGTCCAGTATATCTATGGGACCAATCAACTGAGTATTAATATTGTATTCAATCGGAAACTTAAATTTACGAGTTATATAAGTGAATTACGTAAACTAATCACTAAAAGATAATAATCTTATTTTCTTTAACGATTAATAAGTAGCTCCTCATGTGTTCCATGCTTAAGCAGTGGGATGTATATCATAAGCTGGTGATTATGTGATTAGTAGCTTTATGGTTATGTATTACACAAGTTTTAAATAACAATAGGTACGTTAATGGTAAAACGCTGAAGCTAACTAGATTGGTAAAAAGTTCAATAGACATAGGCCCTAATTCTGGAGAACACATGCTAAGTTTAAATTTAAGTTCAGTCTATTTCTTTCTTTCAAAATGAATACGAAAAGGATGGCTGTCATATAATTTGACATTTAAAAAGGTGCGTTCAATTTACGACCTTATTGAACGTGATAAAATGCAGTGTTTAGGAGGCACCTCCGTACATGCCGTCTAAAATTGTCTATGGTTTCTATGAAATCTATGTAAATTTAATTGACAGCTCTAAACAGATTCTTGCTATCTTTTTCCTATGACTTATTGCGAGAAAGAGATGTACTGTACTTAAATTTAGAATTAAAAGGTGTTCCCAGAGTTTATTGACCAGTATAGTTCACAGCACCAGTTATGTCCACCAGTTATATATTATTAACAGCAACAGTTATGTACTATTTTATTTTTATTTATTATTAATAGTTAGATTTTTTTAATAATTAGAAAAGCCTGCTTTCTAAACTAGAACAAAACGACTCTATTAAAATATTATACTCGAAACATTCATGTCCACACCGTTGGGGTGTTATTTTATATAGTAATGAAAATATAATAAAACTAGAAAAAATTCACGTCCTGAGGCAGGAATCGAACCCGCGACCTTTCGCAATCCGGGCGACTGCTCTGACCACTGAGCCACCCAGGACTTGGGATATCCCTGTGAAATTCTTCTAGTCTATCTGTATTTGCGTTTATGAGCTAACGTCCACCCACGTGTCACACGTCCACGTCGTGTCCACGTGTTATTTTATTTTCATTCTTCAAGAGGTAAGTCTGCTCTTCATCTTATCTGATGGTAAGTGATGATAACTGAACCACAGAGAAACTGGCTATCCTCCTTCTGCCAGAACATAACAATGCTGTTAACATTATTGTTATGCGGCAGACTTAGGTATGACGGTGGTAGCTAGCCAGGCGGACTTAAAGCAACCACCAACCAAACCGAGCAGATAACTTCTGCCCCACTGGAATTGAACTTCGAACCTCTAGATTTAAAGTAGGTAGTCTCAACTGGTCTCACTAGAGCACGGAGGCGGTTGAGTTGATATTAAAAACTGTGGCATGTCCCTGTGGGCTCCAACACTCCAAATAAAATTCCTGCTTTTTACACAATTTACTTTTGACTCGTTTGTGTGCCACTGGTCACGTGATGTTGAGTTAGTGTAGTGTATGTTGGAAAATGAATGAAAATTACTGTGACCTTATTTTCCGCTGGTCATTCATACCTATCAGGTAAAGTCGACAGCACATCAAGAGTAACAGTTCGACCTTGAGATCGCCCTTACTGCCTTCGTAATAGAGGCGGCTATCATAGTGCAACTGTTACGCATTCTTTCGTCTGTACATCGTAACTATCTTGTAATCACTTTGCAGGTAAAGTTACTCTTTTTTAGGTATTATAGCTATCGAATTTTCAGGCTAAAATCCACACTAAGCTTTTTAATAAGTTTCACCCTTAATACAACGTAAGCTGAAATCGTCGGTTTCATTCGCTGTTGGAGGAGAGGTTAACTAACTGCCGTACAGTTTTTCCAATCCCTTTAGCTGAAATATAGTTACACGCCTTAGTTTAATCATTAAATTATTCATCGGTGTGTTTGCTTTTGTTTCCATCGGTTAATGCAATCTATATTGTTTTTTTTTAGATGATTTAGCTTGTCTGCTACACTGTGCTAAATATTTTTAACTTTTAAGCTCTTTACTACATCTAAAACTATCAAGAATAATGTTAAGTACTTTTCATTTTTTTTAATTTTTTACTGTATTAGGTAATTGAGTTAAGAAGACGGGCTTTTAAAAGTACAGTGATTGATTATTTTTACAGATAGATTTTTAAATAAATATTTTATTTGACTCGCCAAGCATTAGATTTCAGACACAATTGATTTTTCAATTGTCATAGACCTCCAGAGGTATAACACCGCTTGACAGATAAAGAGTGTAGTTTGTGTATGCGCACGTGGTTTTGTGTGTGTTTTTTGTGGGTGCACGTGCGCGTAAATTTTTTTGTTTCTGTATATTATAACATTTACGTTTTAATCAATTTAAGTTATTAATTAAGTTCTTTTTGCAATTTTTTTTGAGAATTTTTACAACCATACAGCCTATTTTTTTCATTCCTGAATTCTAAATAGTTTAAGGTTTATTTTAATATCTACGCCACGATAAAAAGCTTGTGAACCATAAAGCAGCCATCAAGAGGAAACCGCTGCCACCATAAATGTAGCATTAATTCTAATAGCGAATTTAGGGCTCTTATACACGAACATTATGTGCGGTTATACTAAGCCAATGATATCGTAATTTAAATTTATGTTCCATATATGGTTAAGATATAAGTATAGGGTGGTGCTGTCAATACGACAATAAATTAAAACTTGGGCTGTATTATTTCATAGAACACTTTCAAAAACTTATTATTCGTTTGATAATTTCATGACATTTGTATGAAATAATATAACATTGGCAGTATCATTTCATAGAAATGTGATGAAATTATCTAATGGCTATGATATTTTTGAAAGTGGCAAACCATTTCTATGAACTAATATAGCCCATGTTTGAATTTATTGTCGTATTGACGGCACCATCTTGTATAGTTATTAATTATTGTAATTACAAGAAATAACACAATTATAATCCTAATTTGTAATATTAAAAAAAAAATCTAACGTATAAATCATTATTATAGAAAAACGATCTCACTATTTTATTGCCACTATGGACTACCCAACTTAGTAAGCATAATTAAAAAAATATACCTGCATTTAAAACCACAAAAAAGCCCATTTACTAATAGTTCTGAAGTATTATGCGTGCGCTGAGGCATTTCATCTTAGGCCTCAGGATGACAACGCACCTGCAATACCAAGTGATTTTTTCCTCGTTATTTGCAGGTGTATTTATGCGGCGGTTACCACTTACCACCAGGTGCGCTGCTTGTTTGTAGCGTATTTGATGATTGGAATAACAATACAATTACACATTGATTTCAAACGAAGCAAGCGGAACGACTATCTCATCATCATCATCATCACCAGCCTATATACGTCCCACTGCTGGGCACAGGCCTTCCTACATAGCAGATACACATGAGGAGTTTGGGCCATAACACCACCACACTGGCCCAATGCGGGTTGGTGGGTTAAAGCGGTTGCAGTAACAACCGGGACCAACGGCTTAACGTGCCTTCCGAAGCACGGAGGAGCTCAAGATTATAATTTTTTTTGACCCATCCAGGGACCAACCATGGCGAAAGTTGCTTTGTTTTCGTGATCGAAACCAGAGCGCTCAAACCACTACGCCACCGAGCTTCTAGACTTCAAACGCCTATCTAATCTTACAAAATATCTTAATGTGCGAATACATACACACGGCATTCGGCCCACCTGATGGTAGGTATAAACCGTATCCTCTGGGCAGCCGTTGTTGAAGAACCTCATGCTATATTTTTGGGATAGAACTCCACAGGGAGCTCTTTTTTCAACCTGAACGCAAATTAAAATAAACACTTGATTGTCGTGTAAGCAGTCTACTCACAGTAGTAAGCAGTCTACTCACAGTAGTAAGTCACGTGCACTTGCTAGGAAAGGTCTCATAATCACCAAATAATCGCACTGATTATCCGTGCGATGGGTCAACGATTTGTCTGACGTGATCGGGCAGCCTGAGTCTACCCTTAGGGACTTACTGGACGCACTAGCAGTGTTAAAGTATATTTTATGTGGGAGTGATTGTTGATATAGACATGTAGGTGCGAGTAACTAGGAATTATGGGTTTCCAATAAAACGCTAAGTACGCTTGTTGGGTATACGGTGTTTAAGAAATCGCTAGTAGAACTTATCAACCGTTTGGTCGAGCGGTCAGTAGTCTGTCTACTAAGCTAGAGGTACGGGTTCGATTCTCGGTAGGGGCAGATGTTTGTATGATGAATACGAACATTTGTTCACGAGTCATCGATGTTTGCAAGTTTATTATTTATTTCTACTTCTAGTAATTTTCAGCAGCTCGGTGGCGTATTGGTTTGAGCGCTCTGGTTTCGATATGAATAACACAGCAACTTTCGCCATGGTCGATCCTGGGATGGGTCAATCAAAGTTTGTTATCTACAGTTCCTCCGTGCTTTGGAAGACACGTTGAGCCATTGGTCCCGGTGGTTGCTGCAACCACTTTAACCCACCAACCCGCATTAGTGGCGTAGCGTGGTGATGTTATGGCCCAAACTCCTCATGTTTATGATGATGATCATAGTGATGATGATGATGAATTTTCAGCAAGTTAGGGTAGCTTGTTGATATACAAGGTGTTTGGTACTCGGTATAACAAGCGGGCACCTACCCATGTTAACATAGGTATATAAATTGTTCCGCATGAGGCGCCTTTTTACGGCCTATTTGCGACAGGGCAGTTTCCCTTCGCAGTGGAAGGTGGGCCGCCTGGTCCTCCTGAGAAAAGAGGGTCGTTCGCCCGACTCACCGTCGGCATACCGCCCAATTGTTTTGTTGGACGAGGTGGGCAAGCTCCTGGAACGGATAATAGCTGACCGCCTTAGAAGACACCTGGAAGAGGTCGGGCCGGATCTGTCAGAGCAACAGTTTGGCTTCCGCAGAATGCGCTCAACAGTAGGTGCCATAATGAAGGTGAAAGCCATCACGGAGGAAGCGGTGACCCGGGGCGAGGTCGTCTTGGCGGTGTCTCTTGATATCGCCAACGCCTTTAACACCCTTCCCTGGGTTTGCTTAAATAGAGGGCTGATACACCATCAAGTGCCCATCCTGTCTTAACGCGGCTATACCGTCTTTCTCTCTCTTCTGGGTGTGTGCCGGAATCTTGGAGAGAGGCCAATGTGCAACCGGTCCCCAAAAAGGGAGACCGATCAGACCCAGCTAACTACCGCCCGATAGCTGTCACCTCAGTTCTTTGCAAGGTCATGGAACGGATCTTAAACCACCAGCTGATCCGATACCTAGAAGATCACTCATTAATTAATGATCGACAGTACGGGTTACGGCCGAAACGGTCAACGGGTGATCTTCTAGCGTACTTAATGCATGTCTGGGGTGAAGCTATTGACAAACGTGGTGAGTCAGTAGCAGTTAGCCTTGACATTGCCAAAGCGTTCGATCGGGTCTGGCACAGGGCTCTTCTCTCCAAGCTCCCGGCATACGGTCTGCCCGCTCAGCTCTGTAACTGGATTGCCGGCTTCCTGCATGAGCGAAGAATCCGTGTCCTCGCAGATGGATACGCTTCGCGGTTCATGTCAGTGAATGCTTGTGTACCACAAGGCTCTGTTCTATCCCCCACACTCTTTCTTCTTCATATCAATGACATGATTCCGTTAGGAAACATTCATTGCTATGCAGATGACAGTACAGTGCATGGGGGATATTACGGTCGCCCAGGGGCTGGGCGCGCTGAAACCGAGAGGGAGAGAGAGAATCTTACTATTGAGCTCGACAGGGTGTTGAACCTCGTATCTGAATGGGGATCTAACAATCTTGTTGAGTTCAATGCTAAGAAAACACAGGTGTGCGCGTTTACAGCTAAAATGTCGCCGTTCCTTCCCCTTCCGTCTCTTCAGGGCACGACTCTTTCGGCACAGGGCTCCCTAAACTTGCTAGGTATGGAGATATGTTGCGATCTGAATTCCAGGAACTACATCGAAACCGTGATCAAAACAGCCTCACGGAAGCTCGGTGTCCTGAACAAGGTGCGTCGATTTTTCACGCCTGACCAATTATGCCTGCTGTATAAAACTCAGGTCCGGTCTTGCGTGGAATATTGCTCGCACTTGTGGGATGGCTCCGCCAAGTACCTTCTCGATGCCCTGGACAGATTGCAGCGTCGTGCTGTCCGTATCGTTGGCGATGTAGAGGTCACCAACAACCTTGAGCCTCTGCAATTGCGTCGAGACATTGCGTCGCTTAGCGACTTCTATCGGCTATATCACGGAGAGTGTTCTGAAGAGCTATTTGACCTTATCCCACCTTCCCCCTTCCTACTCAGGAGCACGCGTGCCAGTCTTCGCAGTCATCAATTCACTGTCTCCACCTCAACATCACGTACAAAGAAATTTAGTAGCTCTTTTCTTTGTCGAACTTCCAGAACTTGGAATTCTTTGCCAGCACATGTGTTCCCTCCTTCGTATAACATGGGTTGCTTCAAAAGAGGCGTGAAAAAGCACCTTTCGGGCCGGCAAGGTGGAGGCGGCTAGAGCAGTGTCTGAACTGCACTAGCTGTCTTCGCATATGGACTCTTCTTACCGCTTCACATCAGGTGGTGTTGAGTCATTTGTCGTGCTTTGTATAAAAAAAAAAAAAAAAAAACCTCCGAAAAGTCGTCGTTGACTACCTGGCGCAAAGAGCGGTAATTTACAGAACGAGGGACGGGTTGGGCAGCGCGGTGGTGTCGTGCGGTGTCCCACAGGGGTCGGTCCTCGGGCCGATCCTGTGGAACATAGGATATGACTCAGTTTTGCGAGGAGCAAATTTACCAGGCATCAACGTAGTTTGCTATGCCGATGACACATTGGTTCTTGCCAGGGGGAAAACATACAGAGACGCTGCAATACTTGCCACTGCAGGAGTTGCTCAGGTGGTAGCCAGGATTAGGAGGCTGGGCTTGGAGGTGGCGCTGGAGAAGTCAAAGGCCATCTGCTTCCATGGCCCCCGCAGAGCACGGGATAGACGGGCGATGGGGCTTCCGGACCCATTTGGAAGGCTCGGTCCCCAAACTAATACGGGTGGCTGGAGCGCTGGGATGGCTTTTGCCAAGCTTAGCGGGCCCTGACGTGGCATGCCGAGGGCTTTACACGGGGATCGTTCGGTTCTGGCGGGCTCTATCCCCTGGGACTTAGAGGCGAGGGCTCTTGCGTCGGTATATTTCTGGCGCGAAGAAGCGCGTTCCCGGGGACAGAACCCGGCTCCACGAGAGATTGAGAGCAGAAGGGCTGATCTGCGTCAGGAGGAGCTTGAGGTATGGGTGCAGGGACTCACGCAGGTCAGCGTTGGAGTCCGCACAATCGGGGCAGTCAGTCCAATATTGAAGCAGTGGGTGGAGAGGCAGCACGGGGTCCTGACATTCCGCTTGACACAGGTCCTTACGGGGCACGGATGATTCGGCGGATACCTGTGTCGGATCGCCGGAAGGGAACCGACTGCCACTTGTCACCACTGCGACGGCTGCCCCGACGAAGACGCGCAACACGCGCTGGAGTGGTGCCCTGCGTGGGCGGAGCAACGGCGGGCGTTGAATGCCATCGTGGGGGATGACCTCTCCCTTCCGACCATCATCACGAAGATGGTCGAGAGCGACAGGTCGTGGCAGGCAGTCCTCGCTTACTGCGACGACGTGATGACGAGGAAGAAGGATGCGGAGCGTGTTCGGGAAGCTGCCGCCACCTCTGGCATTCGCCGCCGAAGGACAGTGCGGAGGAGAACAGCCTTTGGGCGGCTCCCGCCGCCCTAACATCTTTGGGCTCCGGGAACGGTGGGGGGCCGTATCCCGGCTTGCACAGCCCAGTCGGCGCGTCTACGCACGGCGCGCAGACTTTAAACGCGAGTAAATTGATAGGGGGGGGGGGGGGGGGGAAGAGATGCAAGGGTCCTTTTTACAGACCCTTTCATCCCCTCTTCCTCCCCCCAACGAATCTTTGAGCAGGGACCCGACTGCAGTCGAACCGCCTTGACGACACAACGGTGAAATGTCTTCTTCCATCATCCTACCATCGGATCGGCTGGTAGAGCTTCTCCTCAACGTCAAAAAAAAAAGTTATATAAATTGTTATCAAAAGTTTAAAATTATAAAATCATTTGTGAAATTTCACATACATTTGTATGAAGAAATTTGAAATTAATTTTCAATTTTAAATTTTTGTTAACACTGCAGACTTTATATGACTATGTTTACATGGGTAGGGCCGCTTGTTATACCGAGTACTAAATACTCTGTATAACAAGCGGCCTTCAGCGCCTTTCACACTTAACATAGTAATTATTCACTTTTTTCATATGTTCAACTACGCACTTTATAAAATAAATCACAGTTTGCTTTGCTAGAGCTGTCAAATATAAATCGATTACTTTTGCTGACGACTAAGACATTGCTATGTCAGAATAACTATGTTAATCCTGTATTCCACTCTATATCAAGTGTATCATAACATCCATAACATATTAAGTAGTTTGAATAACACTTGAGAAAGTACGGTATGCAATAAACCTCTATACAGAAATGCAAATTTAAAAAATGCTTCTATGAACCTTTTTTTATCAAAGTATTTACTTACACACATTTATAATAATGTTAAAATGAAAATTAAGTATATGATGAATAAAATGTTTGAAAAGATTCTTAAATTTTATTGATAGATTATCGCTAAATGAATCGTTATTTGATTTAGGTCTTCTAGATAAATTGTTTCTCCATTCATCTACCTAGACAGGTCAGAAAACGGTTGAAAAATCTTTCTTTACTTTAAAATTAAATGCTTTGTTGTTTGACGACTAGTCATAAATAAATGCATAACTTATACTGGCTAAAAGTAGTAAAAAAGAACTGTAGAATACTCCCATAGCTATTTTACAACTTTAACTTACATAAAAAGTGACGAGAGAAACATCTCAAGTATGATTTTTTAAGACCTATCTTTTGATAGGGAATATCAAAAAGTACCGCTCTGTGATTTTGGGTCATGGATTATCTATGAGCAATATTATTAGTTCGGTAAGTGGAAGGAGATCCGCTGTTATAAGCAGACGGACATACATGATGAAACTTTAAGGGTGGCCTTTTTGACGTTTTGGCTGCGGAATAAAACTATTCTTACAAAAGACTTGATCTTAATTATTAATGTAAAGCTAAGTTAAAAACTAACCTTTGCTATAGCGAGTATAATAACTTTACTTTTTAAATTAATATGATTTAAACCGTCGCTTATAAGATAAATGCAGACTGCAACTTAAAAACTTTTTCTATTTAGTTAAATCTAAATGAAGTTTTAAAAAGAAACGTGCTAATTCTAGCCAGTTAATCTATTTGACATAACAAAGCACACGGGAAGGTTTATAACAAAAAGCACAATGATTAACTTTTGAATTAATTTCATGTAGAAAGTTATAATTAGATCTCCATTGTTGCGAAGATGTCAGAAATTTTGCAAAATTTTCACTGTCTTACTTTAATTAATAATTGAAGCAATTTTGATAATTTGTTGATATTTTAAATAATGATACGAAAAACTGTTTCGAAATGTACAGTTGAAAAATATTTATTACCTATTTCTATAACGAAAACTTAACTTCATGATAGACCTGTCACAGCTTTGAAAGGAAAGATAAATGAAGCATTTTCTTATAATTAATTTTTGTAACCAATGATTTTAAGTACTTTTACTCTTTTGTTCTTAATTTATGGTCAGTTTATATAGTACCTACTAAATTTAAGTATACAGGGTGGTGACAATAAATTAAAACATGGACTTTTATAGTCCATGGAAAAGTATTGCAACTTTCAAATAGATCATATTCATATAATAATTTCATGATATTTCTATGAAATAATATAACTTTGGTTGGCTGCATTGTTTTATTCTAAAATTATTAAATGAATAAGATGCATTTGACAATAGCAAAACATTTCTATAAACTTATATAACCCATCATTTTAATATTTGAAACGTGGGCAATATTAGTTCATAAAAATACAGGGTGGTGACGACAATATGACAATAAATTATTTATTTTCGTGTTGGCATCACGACACTGTATAATCAAATCTTGAACACCAAACAAAACTAGGTACCGACATTAACGTCCTTACAATTTAAACTGCAAACAAACTGCTTATGAAAATTTAATTCTTAATTCACTGTGAAATAGAAAATTAATTAGAAGAAAATTAGGGAATAAGTTTCGCAGGCATTGTTAATTGCAAACCGAATAAGCACAGCACAATTCACAAAGTGATTTAAATTTAACAAGCTAAGCAATACCTAACATTGAGCTTTGCTATGGAAACTGATATGGTAATTAATTATGAGGCGCTCTAGTTTTAATTACGAAAACAAAGCAACTTTCGCCAAGGACGATCCCGGATGAGTCAATCAAAATTTGTTATCTCGAGCTCCCTCGGCTTCACAAGGCATGTTAAGCCGTTGGATCCGGTTGTTACTGCAACCGCTTTACCCATCAACCCGCATTGGGACAGCGTGGTCGTGTATTGCCCAAAACTCCTCATGTGTTTCTAGTGTGAGATGTTAAGGCTAAGTGATTATGATTAATTAAATATCAACATATTATATTAATATATTATGGCTTTTATTGAAACGGCTTGTTTTGAGTGATCTTTAACAAAATAAACTTATGTTAACTGCGTCTCTTTCATTTGAAGTTTCTAAACATCATGCTTTCCTTTTTTTATTTAATTAGAATACAAATGAACCAGAAGTTAGTTACAAAAAGCATACTTTACACACAGCAACATTGATTTTCAAAAAACTAAACACTCGCACGAAACGTATTTAATTGCAACATGACCTAGGATACCACTTTTAGTGACTAAACGACAATTCATCCACAAGGATAATTCCGGATCGTAAAATCTATCGTGAGATTAATATCAAGCGAGGAGAGAATATCACGTTTCAAATTAACGATGTCTTACCAAATAACGAGACAATATTAGGTACATCTTATCGACAATCCACCAACTATGGCAATAAAGTGAGCAACGGCAAAGTGTTTGGCCATTAGGTTACATTTATGGAAGGCAAACAAGCAAATATACGTCGACCATAAACTCTTGCAGGTTTAGGAATTTTAATGGTGTGTTCCTAGCCTTGTATTCTCCTTCCTCTTTATTCATTTAGGGAATTTTAATTGTTTGATTTTTAACAAGTCAATCTCATCAAAATATAAATTGTAAACTAATAATCATTATGAATAACGCTTTGCTGGTCTATGTGTTACTACTTTTGGCTACGAGTTTTCAACTGTCATCTCAAATGACAGTAAAGATGAGCACAAAAGATAATAAACATGATACTAAATAAAAAACACCTACGTCGAAGAGCTAGGCTGTTAATTGGACGGTTTATCACCTACATTAATGAAAAACGATCGTTCAGGCATTCAGTTGTCTAATTTATTATTAACAGCCGCTCTTCAACTCTTATTCAGTATCATTGAAATTTCTGTAAATGAAGCAGAAATTAGCATTTAAAAGCATGCTATACCTACAACAACATTGATTTTTAATAAACTAAACACTAATTCGAAAAGTATTTTTAACGGCTGGTTACAATGCCGCTGGGTCAATTCAAATTCAGTTGCGATAAGTGGCGAGCAGGTTATGTGTAGATAAACGAAAACGGTCTCTTTACGCTACGTTCGCCCTAGAACCAATTCCTAACAAGTCCTCTTGAAAGTCGCTTTCAACCTTCACTCTGAAAAGGTCGCTGGTTTAGGGGTTTCCTCATACCAGCCTATGATGTCACTGCTTAACAAAGGCCTCCCCCATCGATTTCCCAATAAAACGGTTCTGCGCAGCCTGCATTCAACAGCTCCCCGCGACCCTCACCACGTCTTCTGTCCATCTAGTGGGAGGCCGTCCTTCTCTGCAATTTCTGGTACGTGGTCGCCATTCTAGATCGGATTTGTCGATTTACCAGTGTCTGGAAGTTGGCCCTACCTAGCTGGACTATTTATCAAAGGTAAACGAACTCATCAACAACTTCGAGAACAGAACTCGCGACATGTGTGTGTATTCGACATAATCTTTGTCTTGTCCATGTTCATTTTATGGTTTTCATGGTTCAAACCCCTTTAAGCGCTCTGATTTCGATCACGAAAACTTTTACCATGGATGATCCAAGATGAGGTAGTCACAGCTAGAAATCTTGAGCTCCTCCGTGTTTTAGAAGGCACGGAGCGTTGCTTGGTTGTTGCTACAGCCCCTTTCACCAACCAACTAGCATTGGGCCAGCCGGCTGGGCAGTGTTATGGACCAAAACTCATGGGTTTCTTCCATTTAGGAAGTTATATAGAAGCAGACATTTGAGTGATGTTTTTGATTGAGCTGACAATAGCTTTACAATTTCCATGAATAGATGTTGAATAACTTTTTGTAATACGGGCGCAGAGACCAATGCCAGTTGTAATAAACGTTTCTCGCTATGAAAAAGTTTCAACGAGAAATTTTGGTGCCTTCATTTCTTTAGTCACTATTTGCTCCATATCACTGATTGCCACTCGTTAGTAATGAAACGGGTGCCAAACTCAAATTCTTCTATTTTGAACAGAATTGGAATTTAGTGCCGCTCTATTATTAACTTGACTGTATGTGAGCAGTGCTGAATGTGATTTACTGGTCTTTCATTGATCCTTTAACATATTTTCTCATTTTTCGTGTGAGCTTCATAATCACATCATTTTTAAAACATCGATTTGATTAAGAAGATGATTTGCAGTAGATATTTTTTCAATGGAATAATTTTATTTTTAACTACAAGAAAAGAAATGTCAAACTTATTATGATTTGAACTACGAAATTGATGCTTATAAAGTTAACTTTTAAAAAATTAAATAGTAGGCAAGCTCGTCCGTAATTACAGTGCACAAATTAAAACCCAAATACCCAATTAAAAAAAACTTCTGTAGATATGGATAACTGACCACGAAAAGATTATCAAATTACGGTGGGTTAAGCCTTTGAAATCTTACCTCAATTTATAAAGCAAATGAATATTTAACTCGACCGCTTTTCTGTGTGAAATATTTATACGGAATTAAATCACCGTGTGGCTTTAAAACGAAGCTTACTTATAATTGGAATTTGTGGAAGCAAAAATTCACATAATTTTTACAAAATCATCAGAACGAAAATGATCCATCCACCAACAGGACATTTTTTAAGTATGTTTTTTATTTACATTTCTTTGTTATTTTGTTACAAAAACGAAACATCAAATAAGTATATAATGAGAATCAAATCATCTTTTATCATCATTTAGAATTTAAAGATTAATATTAGTGTTACTTGTTGATACTAATTAATATAATGAGGATATTATTTATGTTTATTTGATTTAATTTGAAGCTACAAAGCAAAACCAATATAATTTAATATTAAATGTGAAATCTGTTTCTAACGAAATAATGTAGTCAAATCTAACACGCTTTTGTGTCGTTAATATTATATGATTTATATTATTCAGCTATTTCATATCTCAAATCAAAATAGATTTGCTGCTAGATATATCTTACTTTCTTCATTATTTTAATTTGAAGCTAAAGGCGACAAGTTGCGCGATTTACTAAATTCGTAAAATAAATTGTAGACTTGTTACGTTCTAGAGCATTATTAGAATGAAATATATTTTATAAGTTACTTTATCAATTGGCGAATAGACATATTATCGAAAAGTGCGTTTGAATATAACGTCAACCCACAGGAGAGAAAGAAAACAAATTCCCAGAGTGGAAAATAAGTTCAAAGCGAGCCGTGTGCTTGGGCGAGAAAATCCATTGGGATGGAAAGTGTTTCCACTGGAGTGAGCTGAAGGGAGCTTTGGGGTACTACGGGTTCTCATTCATGCATCTGCGTTATTCAATATTCACATATTAATATCTGTTTAATATTTTTTATTTCTTCAAATAGATTTGTCTTGTTATAGCAGATACAGGTAGGCATGGATTTTTTTTTTCAGGATTTGAACCATCTCTCTGGTGTAATGATTGAGACCACCTACCTAGGATCTAAAACTCCGGGGCTCAATTCCCATGGAACAGAAATCAGAATTCGAATTAGAAGAATCAGAATTTCGGGCAACAGTTTTCCCTATCCCTATTTTTGCCCTAACAAAGATATTAGTACCTCTCTAAGCGCGTAATTATCATCACCACCAGCCTATACACGTCCCACTTCTGGGCACAGGCCTACCTACATAGGAGAAACACATGAGGAGTCTGGGTCATAACATCGCCACGCTGGCCCAATGCGGGTTGTTGGTATAAGGCGGTTGCAGTATAAACCGGGACCAACGGCTTAACGCGCTCCACGAAGGGAGAAGCTCGAGATGACACATTTTGATTGACCCATCCCGGGTCGCCATGGTCGATCCATGGCAAAAGTTGCTTTGTTTCTGTTATTGAAACCAGAGCGCTTAAACCACGCCATCGATCTCCTCTATGGCGTCATCACAAACTATCAAGGACACCTAATAGTTTGTGATGGCGATCCCTACCATTTATTTACCCATTCAAAGATGAAGCATATAGCGGCGATGGTGCGGTGTCCAGCACGCGGGAATGCGAGCCTTAACTGAAAAAATACTTATTTCTGTCTTCAAATCGTAATAACTTTTGACAGAAAAAGCCGATTTGAATGAAATAAAGACTAAATGTTACCATACCTAAGATATTATGTTCTTTCACTTTATTTGAAATCCATAAACTCAACTCAGTGGTTTGGTTTGATGGTCTATCAAACACACAGACAAACAGACAGACTGAATGACCGAAATTTGTATCGTTACTTATTCTCAGTCTGGTATCAGTTCTTTCTACATCCACAGGAGGAGATGGGCAAGAGCTATTCTAGCCCGGCACCATATGTGAAATACTAGTAATGAATTTAAAAAAAAAACAAAGAATGAATGCACCTCCTAAACATCTCAACAGTCAATGCGTTGATCTAATCTGTCATAATTCAATTGAATGCTTCCAATGCGCGTTTGTACGCCGTTTTACATTCACTCCTGGTAATAATTTTACTTGCTATAAAACTTTGGCCATTGCTGAGTATTTTTAGTCGTTTGAAGGTTTAACGATGATTAGGTCGTTCGGCGTCCTTTATTTTAAACAACGGGGCCGCTATACCAGCTATAGCGACTGCTACCTATAGCAATTCGGGATTTCGTATGAACAGTGACCAAAATGAATGACATGAGAAAGGTCTTTTTACTCTTCCCAGTGCATCGAAAAAAATAAGCTACCGATACCAATTCCATCATCATCATTACTAGCCTATATATGTCCCACCGCTGGGCACAGGCCTTTTCTACACCCATGTAGAAAAGGCCCAAGGGTTTCTCCCAAGAACACATTGGGAATTCCATCATCAATTGCCAAAGCTTATAGTGAGTCTACCTTAAAGTTAATAATTAGAGTCTAATATGCTGTCGCGGAGTTTGTTTTTATAATTTTTATGGAGAACAATTCGGGCATACGTGATTCATGCGTAACTTTTATCTTTTACGCAGCGCATGCAAGTAATTTTTTTTCCCAATTTTGCAACACTTTTCATTGCTGCTCTTATTGGTCTAAGCGTGATGTTATATAGTTTATATGTATAAGCATCCGTATTTTAATTTTTACTAGCAGCCGCCCACGGCTTTGCTAGCGTAGAGGTCATTTATCGTGCCAAATTTATTTCCTTTCTCATGGTGTTATCTATTATCTCCGTGCTAAATTATATCTAAATCGGTTTTGTGGTTTAGGAGTGAAAACATAAAAGACAAATAGACATCCAGTTATTTTCAGATTTTTATTATTAGTAATGGAGTCGACTACTACCGAACCAAATCATCATCATCACCATCATCATCATCATCATCATTTCAGCGAAATCCGTCCTCTACTGGACAAAGGCAAATATAATAAATATACTTAACTGTCTCTTTGTAAGATTGATCTGCGGTTTTATTTATATTACGTGCTCAACAGATCAAAATGTAGTCAAAAATTATTTCTATGTCACTATCGATATACAATAGTAAGTAATCATAAAGCAAGGCTCATGGAATATACTGGAAAAATGTTTTTACCTATTGACTAAGCTCTGTGTTACTTATCACTGGATTTAAGTGAAGATTAGTGTTTAATATGTTTATTCGATTCGTATTAACAGCGATTGTATAAGCTACCAGCTCGTAGGTAGGTATACGAGTATTTATTACAGTGCGCTGAAGATAAAATAATACATAGTTTAATCTGTATTGATGAAAAATAATAAAAAACGGTTCGGTATCCGCCCAAACATGAATGATTTTCCTGCGACACGACTATTTTCTAGTGTAGATATTTTAATGGTTGTGCTATTTCATAATATGATTAAGAGAATAATAAATTTATTATCTGCATTAAATTTTGTAGTTTTTTATTGTTATTTCAATGATTTTTTTTTACTCTGTGATTTATTTGTGTAGTTGAATAAAATATTGTTAAAGAAATTACAATTTTTAACCTAAATAATAATGAAATAAAATTAAAGCAAATTTATTTGTTTTTAAAGCTTATTCTACGCGTCCATAAACGTACGTAGTTTTTATCTTAAAGCTTTCACCACGCATAAAGTCGACGGGACGGGGCGTCGACGGTCGACGCAACGGGGCGTGCATCGTCCCGTTGCCTTGCTTACCCTTAGTTTAAAGTAGTTTTTACTGATTTTCGCAGTCGAAAGTGGTTTTGACCGATGCTTTTAGTCAAAAACAGTTTTGACTGCAACAATTAGTCAAAAGTGGTTTGAGTAATTGGTAGGTTCAAGGTTATTTTTTATGACCACTTATAGCCAAAAGGTCATAAGTGTCATAAAAAATAACCTTGAACCTACCAATCAAACTAAAACTCTCCCCTAACACTAACACTACTATCCGATATTTTGCAATTAAACTCATAAGCGGTCAAAACAACTTTTAACTGCCAAAACCAGTCAAAATAAACAAGGGCATCGGTCACAACTACTTTTGCCTGATTTTTGCAGTTAAAATGGTTTTGACCGGTATTGAGTTTAACATAATATACATATTACTATCAATATTTCTCTGTTATCTATTATCTATAATACAAGCTCGTAATGATGCTTGGGTTAGATAATAGTGAGTGCATTATTATTAATAATATTATTATTACAGCTCTCAGCGTCACGCGCAGACGTTCCGTCGACGGTGTGGCAAAAGCTCAGATCATCGAAATGATCTGGAGGCAAAAGCTTTAGAACTATGTGTCAATGTGCATAAGATGATGATTATCAACTACTACTTATGGCTACTCTGTCAAGAGGTCCCGGGTTCGAATCCCGGTAGGAACAAATGTTTGTATGATGAGTACGAGCATTTGATGTTTATATGTTTATTTAGTATATTTCTAATATTTATATACATATTATTATCATTATTTCTCCGTTATCTAGTATCCATAACACAAGCTCTTAATTATGCTTACTTTGGGCTAGATAATAGGTGTGAGTGTATGAATATTATTATTATTATTATTATTATCATCATCTTAAGCACTATTATTATATTATAAGTTATTTCTGAGAACACCTGTAAAATACATTGTTTTAATCACATTTTAATTATTTTCATGCATTTAAACGCCTACTTTATCGTAACAATTACAAACAACAACAACAATTTATTTCGTTTTCTTTTTTTATTTGTAATTGTTACTATACATTGTTTTGTTAAACAATTTATCCAACGCAAGTATCTGAATAAAATATCGTAAAAATTGTAGCCTATTTCTGAATTTTATCGTAATATACTACATCGAAACCGTGATCAAAACAGCCTCACGGAAACTCGGTGTCTGGCACACGGTACCTCGATTTTTCACGCCTGACCAATTTATCCTGCTTTACAAAATCCAGATCCAGTCTTGTGTGGAATATATCTCGCACTTGTCAGATAGCTCTGCTAAGTACTTCCTCGATGCACCAGACAGATTACAGCGTCATGCTGTTTGAATTATTGGTGATATGGAGGTCACGAAGAACCTTGAGTCTCTACAATTGCGTAGTGCCTTTATCCTCTGTTTCATGGAGACTGCTTTAGGACTTATTCTAGCGTATACCTCTTTCCCCCTTCTTATTTAGGCGTGTCAGTCTTTAAAGTTTTTTTTAACCTTAACGGGGTAACTCTTGGCCTTTATCTCACCTGATGGTAAGTGAAGATAAGGCTCACGATGGAAATGAGTTACACCTGGATTCCTCAACCACAGATGAACTGACTATCTTTCCTCTTAACTGCCGGAACACAACAATAATGTTATCATTATTGTTATGGCGCCAGACTTAGGTAAGATAGTGGTAGCTAGCCAGGCGGACTTAGAAAAGCCCTACCACCAAGCAAACCAAGCAGAAAAATTCTGCCCTCACGGGAATCGAACCCCGGACCCGATCTGAGGCAGGTGGTTGAGACCACTCAACGACTAGACCACAGAGGCTGTTTTAATTAAAAAAGATGATTAATTTACTGTCTTCGCCTCAACAACTGTTCTACTTCTAAAATTTGGAATAAACTTCTTTACCAGCACAATCATGTTCCTTCCTTCCTTCCTAAATAAGGGTTCCTTCTAAAGAGGTGTGAAAAGGCACCTTATGGGCTGGCGAGGTGGAGACGTCTAGAACTGTGTGTACTTAAATGCACTAGCTGCCGTCGCATAATATGGACTCTTCTTATCGCTTCTCATCGTTGTAGTAGCGTTGGGCCGTTGGCCGTAATTTGTCTAATAAAAATTGTCAGAACGCAACTCAAAGAGTTCCGTTTTTGAAATTACTGCCAATAAAGAGTAAGTGAGATGTCCACAAATTATAAAAAAAAAATGTAATCATCTTATCTATGAAAAAAAATCTATAAAGTCAAGAAATAGGTTGAATGCCTAATTAGACTTGGATCAGACTTGTACAGCGATAACGTAAACCGGAACATTAAAATTCAATTGAAATTTTACACCCGCATAATCTTCAATTAATTGGCACTCTTAATGCTGATGTCAGATTAAGGTGGGCTATTAGAGGTCTTAGGGCAAATTCGAGACCCAAATTACGTCTTTTAGCCAAAACTCCACATTTTAAGTGATTCGTATTTCTATCCTGAAAGCGTTGATCGCTTAATGATTGCGGTGTCTTGTGGGGGCTCTGTAGCGAAAATGGTTTAAAGGAGAACCTTAAATATTTTTTTTCATTAAATTACAGGCTTGAGAGATGTCTAAAAACGTCCAGACTAGATAAAGGACATGTCCTGGAGTGGAATGAGAACCTAGGACCATTCCAAAACCGGGTGACTAGTCCGCGAGCTACAGAGGACTACGGACGGATGGAGAATCCTATGAATTTATACTATTTTTAGGTGACAGCATCGTGGGTAAGGTTTATATTCCTCGCCCCAGCTAGGACATTTCTACTGTCTATAAATTTCCAAAACGATTTTTTAATTTTGTTTTCCCTTGTTACATACTTCATCATACACTCAACGATTTATTTATATTTATATTTATTTATTTATTGTACTTGGATCAATGCTTCATTTCAAAGACCACCATGAACTACGCACCAGGTGGACAGGTAAAGTAGACACTTACGTGTAAATTTCTTTGTAAAGCAAGAGCGATATCCTTGGTCTTCCGAGCTTGTCTGTGTCATCGTGATTCGTGAACCACGAAGATGGTAGCTATATGAACAAAGGTTCATCTGTCTTTTAGATAGTATAATTTGTCTGTTAGATCGGGCTTGTAAAGACAAGCCCGATAAAATAAAGGATCAAAGGGCTGCAAAACAAGCGTTTAGCCGTCCGTCCGCTGTGTGACGTTTAGCACTGTGTAACTCACGATTTTTGATTGGGGCGCTCACAGGGCATTTTGCTACTAATCACATGCTACATAAAATGCAACTCTCCCCAACACAACTTTGTCGAGCATGTGGTGAATGCCAGGAATCAATTTTGCATCTCTTGTGACATTGTGATGCCCTCGCTAGGACCAGAATGAGCTTTCTGGAAGTGGCATATCTAAAGCCAGAAAACTACAAGCTCTTTCTGCCCAAAGATATTCTGGACACAGGAAGAGTCAACGCAGGGGAGGCACAAAATATCCCAATGGGTCGAAGTGCACTGTGACTTAGTCATGGCCCCACAGTAAGATAAGATAAGTCACGATTTGTCTACTCTGTAAAAATAAAAAGAAAGCCAAACAGCATAGTCGACGAGTTCTTCTCCTTCCATAATAAATACGATAGTATTCACTGAGCAGAGTACAGAACGCACGTCACGTATTAAGAATTCATGTTACTTATTCCGAGTTATCCCAAATATCACCATGATTCGTTTCTTCTATCCTAGCTCCGAAATACAGTAGACTTCTAAATAAATCATCTATGAGAATCTGTGCGAAACTAAGTCACCCTGAATAGTTATATATATTTATGTTAATGGAGGTCCTGAAAAGTGAGATGTCATCATAAGTTTGATTTTATTTATTCATCGTAATGATAGTTTTCGGTAGAGTCAAGCGGTCCTGTGGGATTTTAAGGTTTTCCTTTTCCTCAGTAGTACAAAATTAATACGACAAGGCAGCTGCCTTACCTTCAAAATAATCTTGTGTAATATGAAAGAAGAAGCCTCTTATTTCATATTACATTATTTGGTACTTATTCTAGTATTTCTACGTAATGCGTGCAGGCAGATGTCTTAGCAACCTATGCGACAGTCTTATCTTCTACATTTTTAACTCCGGGTTTGATTCAGTGAGGCGTTTAATGATTAAAATGTTTCTTAAACTGCAATTTGTTTTGTTTTGACCTAGACCATAAATCATTCTTGGATTTATGTATCTATCGATTGTTAATTATTGAAAGAAGAATAACGGTCTGGCCATGGGAAATACGCCGCGGCGAATATTCGCGCCTCTATTCGCCCAAATAAAAAGAAATGTATGGAAATGTACTAAACAGGCCACGTGTAGCGGCGACCGGCGACCTTGTCGGTTGCGCCGCCGAATTCGCCTGTGGCCAGGCTGTAAGGCTCAGTTTATTATCATTATCACCAGCTTTTATACATCCCACTGCTGGGCACAGGCCTTCATACAAGTGAGCAACACATGAGGAGTTTTGGGCCATAACACTACCACGCTTGCCCAATACGAGCTGGTGGGTTAAAGCGGTTGCAGTAACAACCGGGTTCAATGGCTTATGGCGCCTTCCGAAGCACGGAGGAGCTGGAGATTAGAAATATTTGGTTGATCCATCTCAGGATCGACCTGGTGAAAGTTGCCTTGTTTCGTAATAGAAACCAGAGCGCTTAAACCACTACGTCACTGTTGCTCAGTTTCAGTTTAGTTTGTATGGATATAATCGTGCTGTCTTATAAGCTAGACTGGCAGACTGACTGTCTTAATAGACTGACAGACTAAGACAGACTGACCTTATAACATTGTTAGCTTACGTAAGTCCAAACAAGATAGAGAGACAAACATTATGACATTGTTAGTTAATATTATTTTATGTAGACATAAGGACAGACAGACATAGACATAAGGGTTTTTTGACGATTCGAAAGTGCTACATGTGTGTGCTATTTCTTTTTCACAAAGTTAATATTCATTTTTTCTCTGTTAGCGCAACATTACTGCCTGTATTTCGATGTGTATTAGTGTAGATCCATACCAACCCGGTTTACTATTTTCTCCTTATTTATTTAAGTTTTGTATGGAAGACTGTTGATTCACCAATAAAATTAAATAAAAATTACATCCGTCTACATATGTGGTTACGCTTACCATCAGGTGAAACGTCCTCTTATTTGCACTCTTGCCGTAATTAAAAAACTCTTGTTTTTTTATAATTTACGTAGGTAAGAATAATATACGTTTCACTAAGCGGTAGGCCCGTGATACGTAGGGTCGAAGAACAAGGGTCGTCTGGGTGGGTACAACCGCCTTTACTATTTAGACCATTATATAGCAGCTCGCTGCGTTTCGGAGTAAAGAGAAAAGAAGCCAGTATAATCACTGGACATGGAAGAAATTTCATCTTGGACTTCAGGATGACAACGTACTGTAATACCAAGTGATCTTTTTCTTGTTATTTCAAGTGTCTTTCGTTAAATTTGTTAGATAAATTACAATTTATTTGCAGAGCAGCCTCAAAATTGGTTTCTAATTCTTGGACTATTGTAAGATATAGATTCGCAAATCGCTCTATGCGTACAAATGTATATACAGTGTGGGCCCTGTAACTAAAACAAAAAATTGAAACAGAGATTCCTTAAAGTATCCACAGGTATGAAAAAGTGATCCTAATGTCTTAAATTTGGAGTGATAGTCATTTAAAATTAAGATTTCCCATCAATAAATTTTCACATTGCGATATTGTCGCCTAATGGTCGTAAGATATCTTACTACCGGGAAGTCGGAAGATCCTAACATGTATTATTGTCACTAAATGTCACTGTCAATTATGGCGACTGGACACAATGTTTGTAGCACATTGTTGGCTCGATAAATTTTTCAGAAAATAACAGTAAAAATATTTTTCATTATAATTAATTAATACAATTTGGACGTAATTAGGTACCAATAAGTTAAAGGATGTATATTCAAATTGTTTGCTCCTGTTACAGGGCCCAACCTGTATATATGTTTTTATATAAAGCTGTATAGTCAACTGGCAGTATTTTTATAGGGTCGCAACGAGAATTCAGGGTAATGCCTGCTTAGGACCCCTTCATAAAGATCATAACTGTCAATGGAGCTGACGATAACGGCCCATTTGGTCGAAATGAAAATGTTATTCTAAAGCCAGCTTGTTTCGAATCAAGAGGATACTAAAACATCAGCAGGAATGGTATCTGGGGGGTTACGTGAACGACTATTTTATGGTGTGTTTACGTCAGTTTTGAAGAAGCTATAAGGTAAAAAAACTGTGAACAATGTAGGTAGACTTACAGCATTTGAAGTAAAACTATGTAGTCGTTATGCCATGGAATATCATCAGGTGACTTATAACAATCAAAAACCAATGGATCTAGAATCTGAGGCTTGATAGGAAACCGGATTGTTCTCGCAATCAATTAGGTTTAACATTAAGCGTGAGTTAAATCTGGTAAAGTGGTTCTATTACAAATGTATATTGATCGCAAAATAAAAGACAATTTTTTATTAGGCAGGCTTATGTTTATGATAATGCTGTCACTGATATTTCGGAGCGGATTATCTATAATAAATTAATATATTCTTTGTATCCCATAAAAATAAAATAAAAAAATTGGAGGAGCTCGGTGGCGTATTGGTTTGAGCGCTCTGGTTTCAAATACGAAAACAAAGCAACTTTCGCCATGGTCGGTCCCGGGATGAGTCACCCAAAACTTATAATCTCGAGCTTCTCCGTGCTTCGGAAGGCACGCTAAGCCGTTGGTCCCGGTTGTTACTGCAACTGCTTTAACCCATCAACCCGCATTGGGCCAGCGTGGTGGTGTTATGGCCCAAGCTCCTCGTGTGTTTCTTGCGTGTGGAACGCCTGTGCCCAGCAGTGGGACGTATATAGGATAGTGATGATGATCCCATAAAATCGACTTTCGCGGAAAACAGTTTCGACGTGACTTTGTATGGGGCTAGTGCCAAGCTCTATACGATATCTCAACCTTAAGAAATCAAATGATGTGGAATAATATCATGTTTAAAAAACACCTTCGCAGATATTGCATTATTTTAGAACAAATTTGATTACCACAAAAGGATATAAATAGTAATCGTGAGTCAACCTTAAAATATAGGTATATGCTGTTGCAATTTTCTTTAGAACTTTTAAAGGAGATAAATTCCTACATGATTTTTGTGTAACTTTAACCGTTTACGCAGCGCACGCAACGAAAGCTCTGAAAAAGGAATATAATTTTTCCCCGTTTTTGCAACATTTTTCATTGTTACTTAGCCGCTATTGGTCGTAGCGTGATATTATATAGCCTATAGCCTTCCTCGATAAGTGGACTGTTTTATTTTTATTTTTATAAACTAACTTTTTTATTCGAATCAGTAGTTTCAGAGATTAGAGCGTGAAACAAAACAAACAAACTCCTCAGCCTTATATTCAGCGCTCTTAGTTCAAGTGGCAAATACTATTTCTTATCTTATTAAACGTTTAGAGGAGGCAAAGAACTTTGTTTTTGCACAACTTTTCTAGCTCTAATCCTTTACAATATCGTTATATGATTCAACGTAGTTACGTGGGACACCCGATTTTTGACACAGGATTCCGACATTTAATATTCAATGATTATTCTTCAAATGTTTATTCACGAAGTTAAATATATACCTACCTACTCGTTATTTGGGAATTCTGCTAGTATTACCATTTTTTGGCAGAAATAAAAAAGTTCACGAATTTCATCGTAACTTTGATGAGATAGCATTTTGAATCGATCAGTAACATGAAAAGTGATTTGAATATAAAAGGGATTATTACAAAACCCTGTAACAAATTGTATTTTATTCTTTGAACATTTCCTTGATGTAAGTTTTATTTGCCTTCATGTACGAGTATTTAAGTAAAATGATGTTTTAAAATTTAAATAATGTCAAAAGCTTTTCCGCTTAGCATGTGCTACATAAAGTGTGTATGTGTGTGTGGTATGGCGTGGCAAACTTTAAGAGGTAATTCTTGTAGATAAATATAGAGATAAATGATCTACAATGAAGCGAAGCGCAATTTATTCTTGGATCAATTATAATAAATATCATTCAAATATCAATAATCAATTACCAGCCTTATTATATCCACCGTTAGGCACAAGCCTTTCCATATAGGAAAACCACACTATGAGGATTCAATTCGAGAACACTAGGATAACGTAACACAATTTGAACTCACTCACTTGGTTGCTGCGGGTGGCGTCGCGGAGAAGATTAACTTTACAAGATGGGTCCACTCAACACGGACATTTGCAACGACAGAACTCTATGGACAAGGGAAACTGTAACCAAGGACTTTGTCGCAAGCAGGAGCAAGAAGCAACGGGTTGTTTTAGTGGGTAGTCTGGGCCCCTCTGACTGAGGAGTCCCACATATCCCTGCATCTGTTCTTTCCCCACGGTGTAGGGGAGACGTAAATGTCTTTTTTCCCCGCCCAAAAAAAGGCCTTCCCATATAGAAAACCACACCATGAGGATTCAATACGAGAACACTAGGATAATCTAACACAATTTCGTTTGACCCATCCGAAATTAATGAAAGCGAAGGATGCTTTGTTCTTGCTACGTAACAAAGCGCTCAAGTCACGAGTTTTCCCAAATATAATTTTGAATATCAAGTTAGATATCAAGGTACTATGATTGACAATTTTTTCAGTTCAAAACAAGTTTTTCGGAATGAGTCAGCAATTTGATATCAAGTTATTCAGTATCAATAAGCTACCAAGGAGTAAGTAAGTAATGATTTTCCCGTCGATCAACCATTAAAAACCCATAAAAAGGGTAAATCCCCAAAACGCTTCCGTAACCTTTAATCTTCATGTCAACCCTTCTCTCTTCGTCACCCTTTTTCGGCGTCGACTTTCAATGCCTTACCCCTTGTTTTTTTTCACTTTTCAGATTGTAACTCACTTATTTTATACTTAAGGCGAATTCTTTTCTTTGCGTAAAAAGATTTGTGACAACATATAGCATCGTTACCGTGTAAGCCAATATAGATGGTAAATGGGCTTTTAAATAGGATTAAATTAAGGGAGATTTTACACATAAAATGACTTTCTTTCTAAATAAAATTTTGCGTATATTGCACGCTTAAACATTTGATAACCTAAATAGAAATATTTAACCTTACAGTATTTTTTCTAATTCAGTTCGCATACGGACATCATGTTCACCGTGCGTCCTATAAAATTTCATCAAATTTTTAATATCTTCTTAATTTTAAGATTGTCCCCTAAAAGAAAGACCGATCAGACCCAGCTAACTATCGCCCAATAACTGTCACTTCAGTTCTTTACAAGGTCATGGAAGGGATCGTAAGTAAACAGCAGATCCATTACCTAGAATATAACTCATTAATTAATAATCGACAGCACGGGTTTCGGACCGAAATAGTCAACGGGTGATCTTTTAGCGTCTTTAATGCATGTCTGGGCTGAAGCTTTTAGCAGGCATGGTAAGTCAGTGGCTGTTAGCCGTTACATTGCCATAGTCTTTGATCGGGTCTTTCACATGGCTCTTCTCTCCAAGCTTCCGGCATACGGTCTGCCCACTCAGCTCCGTGACTGCATCGCCGGCTTCCTGCATTAGCGGAGAATCCGTGTCCTCGCAGATGGATGCGCTACGCGGTTCATGTCAGTGAATGAGTCCATTAGGAAAGATTCATTGTTATGCGGATGACAGTACAGTGCAAGGGAGATATTACGATCATCTAGTGACTGGGCGCGCTTAACCCTTAAAGTCATTTTGTCTATTATACTATACACCCGACTTCAAAAAATTCTCACACGTTTATAGAGTGTTTTTCAACTTGAATTTTGTAACAGTTTGCGTTTTCGAACGTTCCTTTAACTGTCAAAATCAAAAAATGACAGTTGCCTTGAGTAATTTCAAACAGTCTGTCAAATAACTACATCATGGTGCGTCTGACAGTTTTTGCTACGGTAAGATTTAAACAATTTCAATATTTTTAATACTAATCATGGATATCTGATAGTTAACATGTCTTGCCAAATGTGTATACAAAAGCTTTATTATAAATAATGGTCTTGGTATGATAATTCAAACATTCATTTTACTATTTATTTCGACGCATAGTATTCTATACAGTGCTACTTTAGCATGGATCAGCCATTGTTTTCATATGTATAGAATAATAAACATTGCTACTAAGTCACAACTAATAATCAAAACAAACTATTACTTTTTTTTTGAAAAAAAATATCTGTACTCAACTTTCTGGTTGACTGGCAGAGAAAGCCTAATGGCATTAAGTTCGGCGTTTGTACACTTATTGTGTGCAATAAAGCGTAAATAAATAAATATACGATAAATCTGTGCTGTACCAAATAAAACAGAAACATTAAATGATCACGAAATGATTTGTAATTGCTAAATTAATTAACTGATCAATAAAATGATCTTCTTGCAATTTGCGCATTTTTTGTTATGGTTTTGGTTGCTTGCACGTTTTTGCAGAGAGGCCATGTGATGACGTCCAATATGACAAATTTGACCACTGGCCGCAACTGACTGGGTACCAGCGTCCGTTTTGTCTGTGCGGTGACGGATTAGGAATACAATTCACCGCCCCATTTCTTCCCGTGGGTGTCGTAAGAGGCGACTAAGGGATTACCGAGCTACCAACTGCTCGACTGGTGGTAGGGTCTGAACACCCGTCTGGTTAGTGACCACCGTACGCATGGCGTAAAACCCGCCAAGTGACCACTTGTGGTCGCGTTCCGGGATCAGTCAGCGTACAACCAGAGCTTGGGGAGACGTTGCGGCGATGGATGCGGTCAGTGACGGCTTCCGTCTAACCAGAGCCAGGTGGACTGCATTGACCCGCCGAGCAGGGAGACCCGAAGAAACGGCTGTTCCGCTGGCCGCCCGTGGTACAGTACAGGGGCCCAAGCGAACCTAACCAGTTCGTGAGGCTGCCCTATCATGCCACGCATAATCTTGGGGTGGTCCGTCGTGCCGGTTGGTGACCGGGTGGTGGGGTCCCGGCGGCCATTCCCGGGGGGGTTCGGGGGCCCTTCCGTTCGGCGGGTCAGCGCTTCTCTACGGTCGGCTATTACCTGGGGAAACAGGCCTCACGCTTTGACCGTATATATCGCGGCAACGTCCCCCCAATTCACGCCTCTCCTCCTTCTATATTAACTATGGCAGCGCTCAAAAACAGTTCCGGTCGTTCAGCGGTGCACACCCCTACCACAACCACGCTGTTTGAGGTCGGGCTCACTAACATCCGTGGGCTCCATGCTAACCTCAATGCCGTCCACCAACATCTCGAGACGGCTCGACCCGAAATGCTGTTTTTGACGGAGACGCAAATACTCCGCCCGGCAGACACTAGCTACTTGGATTACCCCGGCTACGCTCTTGAAGAGTCCTTCAAAGCGAAGGCCGGGGTATGCTTGTTTGTCCGGGCGGATGTTTGCTGTCGCCGTCTGCGCTGTTTGGAGGACCCTTCCTTCTCTATTCTTGGGGTGCATGTGGACCTGGGCACACATTGCCGAATCTACGTGTGCCTCTATAGATCCCACAGCGGTGACATGGAGACAACTCGACTTTTCGAACATCTTAGTCGGGTGGCAGATGTTGCGCAGGAGCAGTTTCCAACCGCGGAATTGGTGTTTTTAGGGGACTTCAATGCTCACCACGAGTCGTGGTTAAGTTCCTCTAAAACTGACCATGCTGGTAGAACTGCCCACGCTTTCGCTCTCACGCACGACCTGACCCAACTGGTAAACCAGCCCACCAGGATTCCAGACATTGTCGGTCACGCGCCCTCATTGTTGGACCTTCTGCTGACGACTCGCCCGGATGGATATCGGCTAGAGATTCGTGCTCCTTTGGGAACATCAGATCACTGCCTGGTATCCGCTGGGGTGCCATGGGCGTCGCCACCGGTACCTATGGTTGCCAAACGCCGCATCTGGCACTATGCGTCGGCAGATTGGGACGATATGCGGGATTACTTCGCATCTATCCCTTGGAGGCAGCGCTGTTTCAGTGAGCTGGACCCGAACGCTAGCGCTACTGCTGTTGCTGATGAGATCATGTTAGGGATGGAGTACTATATCCCTCACTCCGATCTTATCAGTAGGGGTAGGCGTAACCTCTGGTTCAACCGCGATTGTGCCTTAGCTGTTGAAAACAGACAGTCGGCATACCGCGCTTGGATCAGGGGCCGAGCTTGCGGGGATCCCAACATTGACTCACTGAAAGCAGTATATAACAACGCCACCAAGTCCTGCAAAAGGGCCTTCATCAGAGCGGATGCACAGCGCGTTGCACGAGTTGGCCAAGAACTTCTTACGCATCCTACGGGAAGCCGTAGCTACTGGCGTCTGGCAAAGCCGTGCAATCCAACTTTTGTCAACCCTCGCTGCCCCCGTTGAGATGTTCTGACGGCTCGCTAGCTCACAAGCCGCAAGAGAAAGCCGATCTCTTGGTAAAACTCTTTGCTGCTCACTCCCGAATCGATGACTGCAACTTACAGCCACCAAAACTCTCCCACTGTGGCCACACAATGCCCGATATACGTATTAGGCAATGTGATGTACGTGCGGAGCTTCAGTCAATCGACGTCCGGAAAGCTAGTGATGGCATTCCAGCGATAGTACTGAAAAACTGCGCAGCGGAGTTGTCTCCTGTCTTAACGCGGCTATACCGTCTTTCTCTCTCTTCTGGGTGTGTGCCGGAATCTTGGAGAGAGGCCAATGTGCAACCGGTCCCCAAAAAGGGAGACCGATCAGACCCAGCTAACTACCGCCCGATAGCTGTCACCTCAGTTCTTTGCAAGGTCATGGAACGGATCTTAAACCACCAGCTGATCCGATACCTAGAAGATCACTCATTAATTAATGATCGACAGTACGGGTTTCGGCCGAACCGGTCAACTAGTGATCTTCTAGCGTACTTAATGCATGTCTGGGGTGAAGCTATTGACAAACGTGGTGAGTCACTGGCAGTTAGCCTTGACATTGCCAAAGCGTTCGGTCGGGTCTGGCACAGGGCTCTTCTCTCCAAGCTCCCGGCATACGGTCTGCCCGCTCAGCTCTGTAACTGGATTGCCGGCTTCCTGCATGAGCGAAGAATTCGTGTCCTCGCAGATGGATGCGCTTCGCGGTTCATGTCAGTGAATGCTGGTGTACCACAAGGCTCTGTTCTATCCCCCACACTCTTTCTTCTTCATATCAATGACATGATTCCGTTAGGAAACATTCATTGCTATGCAGATGACAGTACAGTGCATGGGGGATATTACGGTCGCCCAGGGGCTGGGCGCGCTGAAACCAAGAGCGAGAGAGAGAATCTTACCATTGAGCTCGACAGGGTGTTGAACCTCGTATCTGAATGGGGATCTAACAATCTTGTTGAGTTCAATGCTAAGAAAACACAGGTGTGCGCGTTTACAGCCAAAATGTCGCCGTTCCTTCCCCTTCCGTCTCTTCAGGGCACGACTCTTTCGGCACAGGGCTCCCTCAACTTGCTAGGTATGGAGATATGTTGCGATCTGAATTCCAGGAACTACATCGAAACCGTGATAAAAACAGCCTCACGGAAGCTCGGTGTCCTGAACAAGGTGCGTCGATTCTTCACGCCTGACCAATTATGCCTGCTGTATAAAACTCAGGTCCGGTCTTCCGTGGAATATTGCTCGCACTTGTGGGATGGCTCCGCCAAGTACCTACTCGATGCCCTGGACAGATTGCAGCGTCGTGCTGTCCGTATCGTTGGCGATGTAGAGGTCACCAACAACCTTGAGCCTCTGCAATTGCGTCGAGACATTGCGTCGCTTAGCGCCTTCTATCGGCTATATCACGGAGAGTGTTCTGAGGAGCTATTTGACCTTATCCCACCTTCCCCCTTCCTACTCAGGAGCACGCGTGCCGGTCTTCGCAGTCATCAATTCACTGTCTCCACCTCAACATCACGTACAAAGAAATTTAGTAGCTCTTTTCTTTGTCGAACTTCCAGAACTTGGAATTCTTTGCCAGCACATGTGTTCCCTCCTTCCTATAACATGGGTTCCTTCAAAAGAGGCGTGAAAAAGCACCTTTCGGGCCGGCAAGGTGGAGGCAGCTAGAGCAGTGTCTGAACTGCACTAGCTGTCTTCGCATATGGACTCTTCTTACTGCTTCACATCAGGTGGTGTTGAGTCATTTGTCGTGCTTAGTATAAAAAAAAAAAAAAAAAAGCGATGTAAATATTGTACAACTGGCTTAGCTAGTACAATCTGCACAAAATGTAACGTTCATCTATGCTACGTCAAAAACAGAAATTGTTTTTTGGCGTATCACAACAAACAATATAATGCGTAATGTATAGAATACTATACATTCCAATTATCAATATTTTTTACGTTAGACGCGACGAATTTGGCGATGTATAGTATTTTATACATAAGATATTTCCAAAACACGTTTGATTTAAATTTTATTTTTATTTTTTCCATGTCTTTTTATAAGTAATATATAAATAAAACTTACATATTTTTGTTTTTCTTTACATCAATTATTTTGCGACTTTAAGGGTTAAACTGAGAGAGAGAGAGAAACTTAACATTGAGCTCAACAGGCTGTTGAAACTTATATCTGAATGGGGCTGTAACAATCTTCTTTAGTTCAATGCTAAGAAAGCACAGGTGTGCACGTTTACAGCCAAAATGTCGCCGTTCCTTCCCATTCTCTCTCTTGGGGGCACTACTTTCTTTCGGCACAAGGCTGTGCCGAAAGAGTAGTGCCCCCAAGAGTAAGGAGCCTTCCTTATACTAGCTCGGTAAAAAGACATGTTGCGATCTGAATTCCAGGAACTACATCAAAACCGTGATCAAAACAGCCTCACAGAAGCTCGGTGTCCTGAACAAGGTGCGTCGATTTTCCACGCCTGACCAATTATGCCTGCTCTACAAAACTTAGGTCCGGTCTTGAGTGAAATACTGCTCGCACTTGTGGGTTGGCTCCGCCAAGTACTTCCTCGAAGCTCTGGACAGATTGAAGTGTCGTGCTGTCCGTATCATTGGCGATGTAGAGGTCACGGTATGAGCTTCTGCAATTGCGTCGAGGCATTGCGTCGCTTGGCACCTTCTATCGGCTATAAGAGATAAGATAAGATAATATTAGATAAGATAAGATTTTTATTTGTAAAACACGAGTATACATCATTTTTACACAATGTTAATGTTACAATAATATTTAGCTTTCGTCCTACGTGTTTTCGCCAATAATGGCATACAAAATTAGCATGCAATTTTATTTAGCATAAAGTTAAATTGTGCAATATATAATTTAAACCTATAATTTTAAAAATTAATTTTAAAAGTCAAAATTCAATTTATTATTATGTCAAAAAGTCATGGTCATTCAATTATTAATTAATTATCTAATAAATAAAGTCATTTAGCTCAATCATATCAACATTTATTATAGCTCAATCATATCAACATTTATATTTAGGCTATATCACGGTATGTCACCTCAACGTCACGCACAAATAAATTTAGAGCCTTGTTGCTTTGTCGTACTTCCAAAACTTTGCCAGTACTAAAGTCCCTTCTTCAAAAGAGACTTAAAAAAACACTTTTTGGCCAGCAAGTTGGAGGCGGGTAGAGCAGTGTATTAGCAATGCAATCATTAGTGTTTTGTCAAAAAAAATCTTCCTGAAAACCTTGTCTTGACAAATAGCGAACACAACAAAAAATAATTATTGAATTTGATGCAGTCGGTCAGAATCTATGCACGTGTATAGGTGACTTTCGGCGATTCATTAACCCCCGACGAAAAAGAGGGGTGTTATAAGTTTGACGTGTCTGTATGTGTATCTGTGTGTCTGTCTGTGGCATTGTTGCTCCTTAATTAATGGACCGATTTTGATTTGTTTTTTTTTGAAAGCTGATGGGACTAGGATGGTTCTTAGCTAAGTATAATTTATGAAGATCAGATCAACTCATTTTCTACATTAAAAAGGGTTCCACTAACTTTCACAGATCCGATTGATTAGAAATTTGGTGTACTGTTACTTAGGTGACATGACATTCCCATGACATACTAACCTTAAGCTGATCCTATACCATCAAAAAGTCTGCGAGATGCTTAATTCTTCAGAAACTTACAGGAAACATAACTTGTTTAAGCTCAAAAGAATAGTCTCAATGAGATGATGGTGTTAAATAGATGGTTTTTAAGGCCGGGGGTTACTTAAAATTTACAATTTCATTATTATTTTTCATTTATGTAGATTGATGTTCATTATCTTTATTGCCAAATATTACTGAATCTTATCATAAAAAATTTAAAAGTCAGAAGCGTTTAAGTTCGGAAGAAATATTGATTTCCCTTGTGACTGGTGTATTCTTATCTATGACTTTTCAGGCAAACTCAAAGGAAAAGCTACTAACGTCTCTAAAGCTCTGTCTTCAATGCACCAGTATATATATAAGGCAGGTACAAGGCAACGTAGAAAGGCCCAAAAAATATATTGTATAGTATCGATATACTCCAGCGTATGTGTCTGTATTGACCACCGATATTATCGAAACTACTTGTATCAATATATTACGAACTTAAAAAAAAATCTTTAACTCGTCAAGCATCAGATTCCAGACATAGCCGCCTCTGTGGTCTAGTGGTTGAGACCACCTACATCAGATCTAGAGGTCCGGGGTTCGATTCCGGTGGGGGCAGAAATTTTCTGCTTGGTTGGTTGGTGGTAGGGCTTTTCTAAGTCCGCCTGGCTAGCTACCACCGTCTTACCTAAGTCTGCCGCCATAACAATAATATTAAGAGCGTTGTTGTGTTCCGGCAGTTAGAGGTAAGATAGCCAGTTCCTCTGTGGTTGAGGAATCCGGGTGTAGCTCGCTTCCATTGTTGGCCTTATCTTCACTTACCATCAGGTGAGATGAAGGCCAAGAGTTTCCCTCTTAAGGTTAAAAAAAAATAGATTTTATAATTGTCATAGACCTCCGGAGGTATAACGCCGCTCGACAGATTAAATTATGTATATTTACCAGTGACCACCTCGGCTTTTACCGCGTGGATATCGGCTATGTCGCCAAAAAGTAGCCTGTGTCCTTTCTCAGGATGTAATCTATCTCTGTGCCAAAACAGACAAACAGAGTTATCCTTACACATTTATAATAATTAAGTATGGATGGATACCTACATATTTAAAAAAAAAAAAAAAAAAAAAATATAATAAACGTCACATTGACAATATACAAACACGGAAGAAAAATTTTTTTTTTTAACACGGGAGACAAAACCAACGTTCTATTTCTAGTCAATTTATTAACCAGTTATTTGATAATTACAAGTTTTTTAACACAATCTAAGTGAATGCTAAGTTTTCTCTTGAAGATTGACACTCAAATACGGCCCGCTAGCCGGTTTGGAAACTGGTAAGTCTTTTCACTGACCAACTGTCGCACCCGCCCTAGACAAGTAGACAAGTACAAGTCGGAAAACTGGATTTAGAAGTTTCATATCCAATACAAATTTATACAGAGCGGTACCGTCAATACGACAATAAATTAAAACATGTTTTACATTCGTTAATAGAAACTGTTTGTTGCATTCAAAAACATCCTAAGTATATAATATTTTAAATTTCGTGAATTTTTAAAATGTCATAAATCATAATACATTATTTTATACAACTGTCATGAAATTATGTTTTGTCATGAAGATATGATTAAGATGTTTTTGAAAGTGGGAAACCATTTCTATAAACTAATATAGCACATGTTTAAATTTATTGTCGTATTGACGGCACCACCCTGTATAAATAATTGTAACCATTTAGTGTCTATAATGAAATATTTTCGATACGCTCAATGACTCTATATGAAAAGGCATTTTATACAGGTATCGACAATACGACATTAAATTAAAACATGACCGAATATTAGTTCATAATAATGTTTTTGAATTTTCAAATACATCAGCCTCATATATTCATCATATTTTCGTCACTAACATCCAGAAAAAACCATGTTATTAGAAGTTATAAAGTTTCCTCAATAAGCTTTGGCGACCTCAGTAATGTCACAGAATAAATTACGAACAATATTTTGTCTCGGGCCGTGTCTTTAAGATAGTTACCTACGGACGCTCGGCACAAAAATGTCCACGAGGGCTGCCGCCTGACCGTCTTTAAGGCTTTGCCAGACAGAGCGCGTAATTAACGCGCGTCAGGGCGTTAGTCTGAAGCCGCGTTATAGCGTCAAATTGTGTTGTACTATGAACGGTACTAGCCGTCAAATAGAGCACCGGTGTAAGCAGTACGCAACGCTCTGTCGCGGCGCTAGGCGTTGTATTTTTTTACAGATTGTGTTTAGCGCCCGACTGCTCGTTTGCTAAAATGTTGCAATTATAAGTGAAAAACTAATAGAATTGGTTCGGAAACACCTATGTTTATATAATACGAAGGATAATACTTATAAAAATGTAACAATAAAGGCAAAATTGTGAGTATAAATCGGAAAAGACTGGTAGTGATCTTCACTGCGCTCTGTTGAATGGTACGCTGCGTTGGAGCGTTCCGCTAACTAATCAATCTAGCGTGTGTGACATGAAAGAACGCGACGTTAAAACGCAACGCTATTGACGCTCTAACGCGGCGGTAAGTACGCGTTCTGTCTGGCAAATCCTTTATTGTGTTATGCGATGCAACGACACGGAACACTTGATGTCTTGATTTGTCTGACGACTTATTATAGTTTATGTGGGATGGTTTTTGAACGAGGCTTAAGCGAGAGAGGTATCGGAACGAGTGTGAGAGTGAAAGGGAAATAGTTGTGTGAGAGGGACAAGAGACAAATGGCGAGACTGAGTGACAACTGTGATTTGTACGGACTGTACGGGTGTGTTGGGACGGGGTTAGGAGTTTCTAATTTGATAAAAGAAGTGTAGTTGTGATAGCGCAAGTGATACCCCTGGTGTTGCAAGCGTCCATAGGCTACGGTAACCGCTTACCATCAGGTGGGCCGTATGCTTGATTGCCACCTTAGTGGTATAAAAAAAAAGTTGTCAAAACGTATTTTATTTTGCTCACGATCCCACATAGATAACACCTTCTCATTGAGACAATTCTTATGAGCTCAAACATGCTACATCCGCTGTAAGTTTCCGCTGAATAATTGAGCATCCCGAAGACTATTTGATGATACAGGGGATTAGCTCAATGATAACATGTCTTGAAAATACCATCAAAGTACCTAACAGTAAACTAAATTTCAAATCAATCGGATCTGTGAAAGTTGTTAATAAAACTCTTTTATCATGTAGAAAATGAACTGTTAGTCATCAAACGTCTGAATTGATCTTCATGAATTATAGCTAAGAACTAGCCTAGTCACGTGAGCTTCAAACCAATGTAAAACCAAATGAAAATCGGTTCATTCGTTTAGGAGCTACGATGCCATAGACAGACACACAGATGTGCATCTCTGTATCTGACATCTGAAGATCAGACAGACACCTCAAACTTATAAAACCCCTATTTTTTCGTCGGAGGCTAAAAATACTATGCCGTACCTCACTTAATTCTTCTTCTTAATTTTTGATTTTAACATTATTATAAATGTTTGAAAAATTACTTAGTAATTAAAATAGAATAAAACTAGAAAAATTTCACGTCCTGAGGCAGGAATCGAACCTGCGACCTTTCGCAATCCGGGCGACTGCTCTGACCACTGAGCCACCCAGGACTTGGAATATCCCTGTGAAATTCTTCTTGTCTATCTTGTATTTGCGTTTATGAGCTACTACAAATGTCGAAATATTCTATTTCAACATCCGAAACGAGTATTTTTACAAATACCGACGATTCGCTTAAGTTGGGGCAGTGCTTTCAAATATTCTTAATTTTTGATTTTAACATTATTATAAATGTTTGAAAAATTACTTAGTAATTAAAATAGAATAAAACTAGAAAAATTTCACGTCCTGAGGCAGGAATCGAACCTGCGACCTTTCGCAATCCGGGCGACTGCTCTGACCACTGAGCCACCCAGGACTTGGGATATCCCTGTGAAATTCTTCTAGTCTATCTTGTATTTGCGTTTATGAGCTAACGTCCACCCTACAAATGTCGAAATATTCTATTTCAACATCCGAAACGAGTATTTTTACAAATACCGTCGATTCCTGCCTCAGGACGTGAAATTTTTCTAGTTTTATTCTATTTTAATTACTAATTAATTCTTCTTCTTCTCATTTCATATAATTTGTCATCATACCTACTGATTATACCCGAGTCATTAATGTTTACAGTGCTTAGCTATTTATTAAACACTTTATTGCTATTTAATGGCTACAACAAGATTAAATATTAAAGGCTATTAGAAGTAAATCCTTGATACTTAAAATAGCCAAAAAAGGAGACACGAAATTATATTAACCTTTTATCCAATATCAGCCCGCCGCGCCGACTTCTCCGCAACAATTTAATATCCATTGCGCCATTTTAAACAAATTTTACATTATAAAGTTTATTTTAAACACAGTTTCTATAATTAAATTCATTAAAATAATATGTACGATTAACTTAAAATTCCTCTCATAATTTTAGTTTGTTAAATTACAACACGAATTTATCATTTCACGAACTCAAATGTTACCTTTTATGAATAGCTTTTTACCTTTAGAGTTGTGCCACACCAATGGCGCTAGGCAGCAGCGAAGCGATTAGCAGCTTTAGTGTCAAAAACTACAGACTTTAGTATATACCTTGAAGTTTCTTTGAATAAGAATTCTTGGCTAATTTTATACTTCAATTTTTGATTATATTAACCCTAGATAGCTAACCTTCTGGTGTACCCTTTTTAAGCTAACCACCCGCCGAAACGACGGGTATTAAAAACAGTTATTTATCATAAGATATATACTTTATAGATATTTTGATGCTTATTATAGTTAATTGAAAGGCTAACTAATAAAAATACATTTTATGAATCAACTTTATTTATTACCTTATAAAATTACGGCAACTTTACTTAGACCTCCAAAAATGAAAATTTTCTCATATAACTAAATCCTTTTTCATACAAAATCAACAATAAAAACAGCAAAACACTCAGCCTTTTGGCGTTACATAGGACATTAGAATAAAATACATAATTACAATATAAAATAAACTACTTTTCTTGAGAACATGTGACACAATAAACAAACTTGTGTTCACCACATTCTGCGATTTTACGTCGAAACGACGGAAAAAGACTACGTTTCTCAAAAACCATAACACTTATCGGTTCGGTGTGTGCGCCTAGAAAAAGACCTCATCGGTGACTGAGTTGACTAGCCGAAGCACGCTATTCGGATGCATCGTTAAAAAGATACAGCGAAATTACTTTGCGCTGCCCGTCGATTCGACGGAGGTTAGCTATCTAGGGTTAATAATTACATACCTATTCTAGTAATTAGTGAGTCACGTACAAAACCAGATAGAATAGTTTTTCTTTTGTTAAATGAGATGGTTGCAAATTGATAAGAAACAAAAACAATAGTAGGTCATCTTGCTAAAAACAGATCAAAGTGTATAAAGAAATATATTTTATATACCTACTAGCTACCACCCGCGACTGTGTCTGCCTTATCTCGTAGGGACGCATTCCGGGATAAAAATATAATAATATCATGTGCTATTACAGACCAGACTTCCAGACTTAAGAATAATAATAAAAATGGGTCTTAAAGAGCATCCACTTATTAAGACACATTTATAAGCAACGGGTGGTAATATATGCAGGACACTGTGACCACAGTAGATAAAGACTTACCTCACTGTATCGGGATCGGGATCTACTTTTATTTGTTCCCGAATAGATATTAGTGTGCATTTATACAGGGTGGTGCCGTCAATACGACAATAAATTAAAACATGAGCTATATTAGTTCATAGAAATGGTTTCCCACTTTCAAAAACATCTTATTCTTTTGATAATTTCAGGACATTTCTATGAAATAATGCAGCCAATGTTACACCATTTCATACATAAAATTATCAAATAAATAAGATGTTTTTGAAAGTGGCAAACCATTTCTATGAACCAATGTAGCTCATGTTTCAATTTATTGTCGCATTGACAGCACCATCCTGTATATGGGCCAAGCCTTATACCTATGATATACTTTCATGACACAAAGTTATACTTCAACTGCATGGGTGGATTTGTAAAGATTTCTTTCAGTTTCAGTTAAATCCATTAGAGTGAATGTAAAAAAGTATAAATAAAAAACATTAAATACGACAGAGTTCTGTTTGGGAATGCGGGGTAAAATAAGTTTATATGTATATTATGTTTATTATTATATGTATATATTGTATTATGTATATGTAGTATATTATGTGTTTCATATTATGTTTTTCTATTTATAGTTTAAGTCCATTTGCACACACCGATTTTACCCTTTCTTTCTCATTTCTCTGTGGTAGGACTGCTGGAAGCAATTTAATTTAGAAATAAGCAATAACTTTGTACAATTTTTCCTAAAATGTCTTTTCCATTATGTTAATATTGTGTATTAAGGTCTATTCACACATATCAGACAAGCCTCAGTTCCGGCACAGATCCGGCACAGTTCCGTACCAGTGCGAAATATTATTTCATACATTATCTATGAACGTATCTCCACTTGTCCGTTCAGTGACGGCTCAGTGCTCTCAGTGTCCGTTCCGGCGTGGTTCCGGCACGGAAGGTATCGTCGACAACGATATTTTTTGTCGGACAGACCGATCACGGACAGATCACTGACGGATCTCGGACGCCGACATCAACAAAAACAAAATAGAGGACGAGCGATTAATAGAATTGGTTCGTGAAAATAGAGTTTTATCTCTATTTAGAGATGATTTATCTCATGCAAAGTATATGGATACGAAATACAATCACGATTGACGACGGACACGTTTTCACTGAAGCTCCGTGAACTGAGCGGGCACTGACATGTGTGAATTGAATTGATACGGAACTGTGCCGGATCTGTGCCGGAACTGAGGCATGTCTGATATGTGGGAATCGACGTTTAATTGTTAAATATATAAATAAATAAGTCATGCTATTCTATTATGCCATTTATACTGGCCCGTTTAAAGTTAACACAAAGTATAGAGCCCATGCAAATGTGTTTGTATTGACGTGCAAAATGGTAAGTCATTAGGTATCATCATCATCATAACAGCCTATGATGTCCACTGCTGAACAAAGGCCTCCACCATCGATCTCCAAACAAAACAGTTCTGCGCAGCCTGGCATGCAGCGGCTCCCCGCGACCCTGACCAGGTCGTCTGTCCATCTAGTGGGAGGCCGTCCTACTTTGCGCTTTCCGGTACGCGGTCGCTACTCCAGAACCTTAACGCCCCACCGGCCGTCCGTTCTGCGTGCTATGTGCCCTGCCCACTGCCACTTCAATTTGCTAATCCTAAGAGCTATGTCGGTGACTTTAGTTCTCTTACGGATGTCCTCATGTCATTAGGTATATTTAAAGTTAATTTGGTTAAGACGACGTTGAAATCGTGGTTATCCACCTCAACGAAGTAGCATCATGAAGACTGGCATCATAATATTTGGCGCAAAACTCTCCCGAGATGTATTAAAATTGAATATTACACTTACATTTCAATGCAAGAAATAATAAAAGAATTGGCTGTATGGTTTCTTATTGCCTGTCCGTATGGAAGAATGAACTACTACATGCTAATATTTCTAGCATTTATAATAAACAAGAATACCTACATCATTACTTAATGTGCCTACATCATGCAATAGTTAATCTCACTAGCATATAAGTTAAAGTGCTACAACACGTTGTTGGCGGAAGTAATAAAATATTAGTAGGTATTAACCGAAAACTGATATGGGTTAGCGGTTAATTTGTTAATGACTGATATCTTACAATAGTAATAGTGGAAAGCATGTTTGCGATGCCCCTACATTAAACTTGTGGGCATTAACTTTGAAGGCACTTGACCTTGAAATTTAGGCAAAGTTTGCTTAGAAACTGTGTATAACCCGATAAAATTATAGAACATTGAAGTATAAAGTATAAACTATATATAATGTAAGTGGATAATATTAAGCACTGTTAGTTCATAATAAATCAAGCGAGAGTGTAAACCAATCTTATAATATTATTGACAGAAAAAAAAATATCTGCCGAGACCTTTATTATTTTATTTTTTTCTACATGATGGATTGATGAATACTAGCATTCACTCATTTTACGAGCGTTCTCCCTCACAACTTGTAATAAACTATCCTTTTAGTATTTGTCAGTTCCTGTTAAATTCTTTAAAAGTTGCTTCGAAACAGTCTAAGGTTTTTATTCAGGATGTAAGGGGAATTTATCAGGTTCACTAGGGTTAAAAATTCAACAATTACTATTGAGAAAACGAGATGCTAGACACTTGAATTTAAATTTAGCGTAAGTGCAGACGCTCGCACATCAAGTGCAATATGGCAGTTGGAAAATGACTCTTATTACAACACGCTAAGGTACCCACAAATGTCTAGGTGTTTCACTTTATCTGTATTTGTGTGTATTCTAGAACTAGTACTCTCAAAGTACCAAAATATTGTACAATTTTGTTGGCAGACCAATAAATTAATAAATAAAAAAGTCAGAGCCGCTGCCGCTATTATTCGTAGTAGCTGTTGTTGCCTTTCAGTCAATTTTATGGACTTACTGTGACCGTCTGTGACTCCGCTGGTTCATATTTTCTTTTTCAGTGTGTAATCTATTTCGATACCAATCCATTTCATGGATTCCAAGGAATGCAAACGGAAAAGACAGAATGACAAGAGTTAGTTTTTTTCGTTTTATTTTTGTGAAGGTCTCTTTAAACTATATTGTCATAAAACATATCTGTACTAAAGACAAATAAAGTTGTAAGTACTTTGTCAAGCAACAAATGTATTCCCAACGCCAACAAGCTGCTGCACGCAAGCAAGCGTTGTCTTCAAAAGAATTATTAACTGTATTCTAAAGTTACTTTATTAATATTCAAGGAAAACATCAACCATTTTACTTACTTTGTTCTTTTGACTTCCAAAACAATTTGCTTTTTTGTTTGAAAATAAAATCTCTTATAACACATAATTTCTTTCTCTCTTAGATTTAGTGAATGCTGTTTTAAAAGTATTTAATTTTTAGCAATGAACATGCTGAAATTTTCTATTACAAGGCTGTGGTAACGAGTTTGTTAGCTAGTTTACTCTGTGGCGTAGTAGCTTGAGCGCTCTGGTTTCGATTACAGAAACAAAGCAACTTTCGCCATGGTAAGTCCCGGGATGGGTCAGCCAAAATTTGCCATCTCGACCTACTCCATGATTCGAAAGGCACGTTAAGCCGTTGGTCCCGGTTCTTACTGTAACCGCATTACCCAACTACAGAAGCTCGTAGCATCTTGGGCACTGCTCACGCGTTGTTACCGTAGCCTATAGACGCTCGTAGCACCTTGGACACTACTCACGCGTTGTCACCGTAGCCTATAGACGCTCGTAGCACCTTGTGCACTACTCACGCGTTGTCACTGTAGCCTATAGACGCTCGTAGCACCTTGGACACTACTCACGCGTTGTCACTGTAGCCTATATACGCTTGTAGCACCTTGGACACTACTCACGCGTTGTCACTGTAGCCTATATACGCTCGTAGCACCTTGGACACTACTCACACGTTGTTACCGTAGCCTATAGACGCTCGTAGCACCTTGGACACTACTCACGCGTTGTTACCGTAGCCTATAGACGCTCGTAGCACCTTGGGCACTACACACGCGTTGTTGCCGTAGCCTCTATAGTTTGCGATTGTTATTTATATGCAGGGGATGTATTAAGAGCTTTTATTTCGATTCAGTTCCGTAACTATGCCTACCTTTTGCCTCTTTTAAAGGAGATGGTAAAGTTTCGGGCCAGCTAATGAGCGCCATTTCAGATTGTAGACAATAATGTACTAAATAACATGGTTTTAATTATTAATACAAAACTCTTTTATTTATTGCACACAAATAACGAAGTAAAATAAGTGTAAAATGGCAACACAGAAATCATTAAAGTGCCCATAAGTGTCATAGCCACAATAACACTGTTAATAAGTTGACTTTAACGTCATATCGACATTTATTAAAATTGTCATTCCGTATTTTCAACCCGTGAATGTTTTGGGTGCGCTTGAAGTGTTTTATTGTCTTTCGAAATTGTTCAACCCTGGCTATGGATTAATAAAACGACAATATTCAACTAAAATTTTGTTTCCTTCAAAATGACAACGGCTGTCATGTTTTTCACCAAATTAAAATATATTTTTTGTCGCTTCTACCAGTCAATATATGGAAATGATAAGGTAAGTATTCTAAAAAAAACTGTACGAAAAAATGGTACTCATGAGCTGCCCCAAACCCCATAAAACTTTTACTATTTATTTTCGCTGCACAAATAACTCGTGCAGTAATTAGCAGTGCCATAGAGTTCATTTTGTATCAAGAAACCTAGATCCTTTGTTAGGATACAAATATCTCCATGCCAAATTTCATGTAAAGCGTATCAGCGGCTTAAGACTGAAAACGCAACAGATAGACAGACGGAGTTATTTTTGCATTTATAACATTCTAATATCTACTACAAAAAAGGAAATAAGAAAACAAATGGTATCTGAATTTCGAACGACGCCGCATTCTTAAGATATAATCTCTTTGAACGTCTAATATAGTTTGAAGGGCTGTTTACTGACGAAAGGAAAATTGGGTATATTGAAGACATTTGTTTGTGAAATCAATCTCTTTACGTGTCAAGTTACTTTTTGATGTCAAAGCCAAAGAATTTAATGTTACACTAAGACTGGTATTTATTTGAAGATACAGATCAAATTATTACATGTTTAACTTGATTTGTTTTCCTTGAAAACCTACTATGAATTTGTTGTTTCTATTTCGTCACCAAAATATTTCATTTTAGTACTGTTACTTGTATAAGAATGCATTAATATTGTTTATTTAATAAGTAGTAATTAGTTAGAATCGTTTTTATTATTATGTCGATTATGATGATATAATAATATTATGTATAATAATGTCAATCAGTAAGTGGTTGTAGCAGACGCCTGTAGTATCCATTGCGCCTCATGCTTACATTACGCATATTTACGCGATGCAAGTTTCTCGCCTGTAGCACACAATAATAAATTAAAGCAAGATATGGCTTGAATAGTCTAAAAAACGCCTGACTATGGACTTAATTTCTTGCTTCAATTTAATTGTACGAGGGCGACACTGAAAGTTTTTAGAACTGTACCCTTAGCACGAACATTTTCAAATTTCGAATCGTAATCATATAGTTCACGCACGCTTAAAATTGCAAACAAAAGATAAACAAAAGCTGACGTAACTACTCGATACGATGGCGATTCGAAATTTAAAAGTGTTCGTGCTAGGGGTATTCGTTACATGTGAGCAATATACGATACAAAATAAGTTTAAATTTTGAAAATGGAACTCTTTGCCATTATAATTGAGTATGTATTATATTCATTTGTCATTTGTTTTATAATTTGGCGGCAAATTGAGAATTATCTGAGTCACGTCAGCGTGAATTTAACGCGAGAAAAATATCGTGCAATGATTTTTTATGTTTATGTCTTCTGATTGAACAGAAAAAAAAACGGCAAGCGTCGTCTTATGGCAATGTCGTAAGATGGTAGGCAAACGCTGGGGACTTGCCCCTAAGATTTTCAAGTGGCTTTACACAGTGGTCATCAGACCAATGGTAAGTTACGGCGCTGTGGTGTGGTGGCCCAGGTCGGAGCTCTCGACCTGCGCTACCAAACTACAGAGCTTCCAAAGACTAGCATGCTGTGCTATCACGGGGTGTATGAGAACAACCCCGACTGCCGCACTGGAAGTGATGCTGAACATTGCCCCACTCCATCTGCATATACAACAGGAGGCAACTATTGCTGCGCTACGTCTGAAACACCTTATACTAATCATGTTCCCTGAGGTAAAACACATTATTAAACTTACGTCAGCTTGTTTGTCATGTAGTTGTAAAAAAACATAGGGCTTTGTTCTAGATGATTCTGAAAATTTTTAGTGTGCCCCGCCGTAGAAGATGGAATCACATTTTCATTTACAAGCTACCTTCGACTATTTCGAGACACCGAGAACTGAACACCGGTTGTGACTTAACTATAATTAAGTACTCTTATAACAAGCATAAACAAGAGATATTGTAAAACCACTCATCTGATTCTGTGGTCTAGTGGTTAAGACCATGTACCATCACATCTGGAGGTACAGGGTTCAATTCCCTGTGGGAGCAGAAATTTTCTGCTCAGTTTGTTGATGGTAGGGCTTGTTCTAAGTCTGCCTGGCTAGCTACCACCATCATACCTAAGTCTGCTGACATCACAATGTGTTCCGGCAGTTAAAGATAAGATAACTAATTTCTCTGTGGCAGAGGAATCTGCGGGTGTAGCTCACTTCCACCCAGCCTTATTGTATTAAAAAAAGGCCAAAAAATAAAAAATAACTTCAATTTTATCTAATCCAAACCAAAGACAATAGCGTCACTAAAATTAATTAAGCGCTCAATTATAATACGCGTCATCAAAATAAAACAGGCGTATTCCGTTCACGCCGTACTCTCGAAACACGTAATTTCTCAGCAAATATTTATATTCGCATAAGTAAATTTTAGGTGGGACTGGGGACACGCGCTCCTACGTGTTATTTGTACTCTTGAGCCGAATTGCTTATACACTTCACGAAAAAGGCGTGCTTAAATGAAAATTTGCGGTGAAATTTCATCTCGGTAATATGAGATCGTTGTATAGATGTTTCGTGTACTTGGTGAATTGTGTACGGCTATCGGGATAAGAAATACAACATGTTGTATAATATTTCATACCAGAAAACGGTTACCACAAATAAATAATAATTATATAATAATTCACTTAGTTTCCCGTGCACTCTTAGAATTTCGTATGTCATCCGTATGTCCGTCTGTCACCAGGCTGTATCTCATGAACCGTGATAGTTAGGCAGTTGAAATTTTCACAGATAATGATGTATTATTGTTTCGCTATAACAACAAATACTAATAAACAGAATAATATCAACATTTGAGGGGGCTCCCATACAACAAACGTGATTTTTTTTGCTTGTTTTTGCTTGATATTGATAACAGCAACAGGCAGACGCTTTTTTATAGATAATGGTACGGAACCCTTAGTGCGCGAGTCTGACTCGCACTTGGCCGGTTTCTTTATATGTCAAGGGTTGCAAACAAGCGTTCGGCCTGCCTTATGGTAATCGGGATGTTGCCTAAGTTTGTACCAATACCTATGGCGCTATTTTTCACAAATTCGGAAAATATACCCTACCTTTACCCATAAAAACAATTCAAAAGATATGGAATATTTTTGAAGTCGTCCTGTTTACTAAACTGATAATAATGGTCATTTTTTTCAAAAATTTTTCAAAAATGTTAATGATGTTAGATTGCTGACATCAATTAAAACAACTCTTATTGTGACAACAAATGAATGAAAGCATACATATTACATGGTTATTATTAAATTGGTCAGTATGTCCATACGTTTCTTAGTAATATATTAACATGCGACGTCACCTGTTCCCTAGATTTCCCATTGAGCGTTTTTGGATGATGCGCCGCAACACATCAAACATACCACTATATCTGATAACTAGTGATCTTAGACTAATACTATATCTTTTGCAATATTTATTTATGAGTTATAAACTTCGTAATTATGAAAAAAAAAATGGTGGCAACAACTGTATAGTGTATAGCCTATAGACGCTCCACATAGGGGTATTTTAATTATTTACGCGGCCAAAAGTCAAAATAACAAAGTTAAAGAAATGCTACTGCATTCGACTACCTGAGGCAGGGGACACTTCAACGAACAATAGGCTGCCGTCCCGACCCCTCTCCCGTTGCGCGTTACCCGGCAAACTCAGTCGGTACTTGATCATCGAACTTTGTGTACGTGTCAGTTATCGGCGATTTTTAGAAAGTGTCAACATTGTGAGTTAAACTGCAGTTTACTGTGTTAATCTGGTGAAAAGAAGCAATGGATTCGGTGACTACAGGTATATGGCAATCTAAACGTTATGTTTTTAATGCAATTTGATTCCGTTTGATATATTTTAAGTGGTCGAGAAGTAATGTCTAAAATGAGAAGATTTTTTTAAAGAAATTTATCTTTAAGGATGTATTTGTTTTAGTATCGGGGTAGATCCGGCTTTTTTGTTATTCATGTTTAAAAATGTAGGTTCTTAAGTAACGAATGGTATATAAATTAGCCGCGGAATAGCGCGGATACACTAAAGCAGAGTACTTTGATCTTTTACAGTCGAAATTAGGGAGATATTAATTTATGTTTAAATGTTGTTCTAGGTTCAGGGGGTACCTCTGGAGTGAGAATAGTGACTCGTAAATCACTCTTCGAAAAGATGAAGAACGAAAATTTACGTTGTTTAGAAGATAAGCTATGTTTTTTGAAAGACCACCTTTATACTCAAGACAACTTTACTGAATGTCAGTTAAATAAACTGAAGCACAACTTTGCACATTTCAAATCTGAAATGAAGCAAAGGTGGATTAAATCGCACAAAAAAGAAGAGGTTTTCTTAAAAAACAACCATCTTTGGCTGGAAGGTACTTTCGAAATTCCAGTCACAACTACAAATCGTCAAGGTCGCCCTCGTAAATCATTTGGTGCATCTAGCGAAAGGAGCAAAAGAAGAAAAACTGAAGAGATCCGCTCCAATGTAGAAGATGGTGTTATAGTTCACGCAGCTCAAGTTGAATTAAGAAAATCGGAAAAACGTGATGCTTCTCGCATACTCCAAGATATAACAAGCTCTCCGACCCGTGCAACGAAGTACAAAAAAGCTTTCGATACCTCTAAGTGTGGAAAATCATCGCGTCTAACCCCCATGGAAGCTTTAAAAATGTTTATAGATGCAGATTTAACACGAGGACAGTATGAGGTTATAAGAAACACGAACAAGAAGTTTTTTCCGTGTTATAGCTTAATTCAAGAAGCCAAAAAGAAATGTTATCCTCCTCCAGAAGCGAGCACGGTAACGAGTACCTGCGCGGAGACCCAACTGCAACCATTAATTGATATAACTGTTAAGCGCTTATCGGAATTTTTAGAAGAAGTCTTATTGACAATAAAAGAGCAAGAGCGGAACACTTTGAAGTTGTTATGTAAATGGGGCTGTGACGGATCCCAACAAGCACAGTATAAACAAAAACATGACAATGAGGCTGACTCTGACGCAAATATTTTTCAAAGCTGCTTTGTACCTGTGCGACTTATTTGCAGCAAGGACAATCAAAAGGTGTTATGGGAAAATCCAACACCTTCATCTGCCCGATTTTGTCGTCCAATAAGATTTCGCTTCGTCAAAGAGACAACTGATATTACAAACGAAGAGATCAATTATGTTAAAAATTCTATTGATAATTTGGTTGCGACTGAGGTGAATATTGTCGGAAAAAAGTATTTGGTGCATTCCCAATTTGTAATGACAATGGTAGATGGAAAGGTTTGCAACGCAGCTTCTGGAACAACATCCACAAGTCGTTGCTATATTTGTGGGAAAACTTCCAAAGAATTTAACAATTTAAACGACCAAAAGAGAATTTCAAAGGATGCTACTGAATTCGGTCTTTCTATTTTACATGCGAGAATACGATTTTTTGAAAGCATTCTTCACCTTGCGTATAAATTGCCTGTGAAAAAGTACCGGCAGAGAAAATCAGAAGATGAAAAACAAATGGAGATTAATAAGAAAATTGAAATACAGACCAGGTTTCGCAATGAAACTGGTTTATTAGTTGACATGCCGAAAGCAAACTTCGGAAACACTAATGATGGCAACACCAGCAGGAGATTTTTTGAAGATCCGAAACTATCCTCAGATATTACAGGAATAGACTACGAGTTAATATATAGGTTAAAAGTGATTTTGGAAACGATTTCAAGCGGATTCGAGATAAATTTAGAAAAATATGAAAAATATGCAGAAGAAACTGCTTGCTTATACGTGAAACTTTACCCCTGGCACCCAATGACACCCACACTGCACAAAGTACTTGTGCACGGATCAGACATAATAAAAAATGCATTGTTACCCATAGGGCAACTATCTGAAGAAGCAGCAGAAGCGCGCAACAAGCATTTTAGGTCATACAGACAGGATTACTCAAGAAAATTCTCTAGAGAGTCCTGTAACAGAGACATTTTGAATAGGCTACTTTTAAGCTCAGATCCCTTTTTTAGTGCCTCAAGGGTAATAAAGAAAAATAAGAAGTCTTCTTTTCTTCCTGAAACATTGAATATGCTTGTATCTGCAACACCAAACCCAACAGACCCACTTTCATCAGAAAGTGAGGATGAGATAAACTGATTATTGATTGATTTAATAAATACTTATTTATTAAATCAATCAATAATTTATTAGTAAAATTAATAGAATCATATGTGTCATAATCATCATTATGTAATATTAGTGTAGGCATGTGACCGAATCACATTTTTTTAATTTTTATTATTTTTTGTAGTTTTTTTCTATATTTATGAAAATTATAAAAAAAATAAACATTATTTATTGCTGTTTATATAACGCTTGTTTTATTTCCGTCATTAGCAACCCGAAAACCCAAACAAATATTTTTGGCCAGCTAAATTAACTAAATACCCCTCTGCGCTCGTAGAACCTCGGGCACTATAACTCGCTGCCTACCCCGTAGAGACAGCTTTAAATTACCAGAATAGAAACCCCTAGTTCCAAACAGAACGATTTCTCTCACGCTCTGGTAACTCACCACAGAATACAACACCACGTGTTATGTAGAAGCTATCTTCTCAAGAAGACATTAAATTAAAACATGGGCTATATTAATTAGTTCAAATAAATCCTTTAGGCGAACAATCGGGATTTCTCAAAATGTTAGGCAACTTTCAAATACATCTTATTTCATGACATTTTTATGAAGTAGTGTAACATTGGCTGCATTGTTTGCTTCTATACTCTTAATCACAGACAGACACTATGATGTTGTTAGTTAACGCTATTTTTTGTGATATTCACACAAAAACTATTATTTCTGACTGTCTAAAAGTGATTCTCAGGGGGTCTTTTTTAAATAAAGATATTTTCATTTCATTTCAATCTGGTCGCAGATATGACAGACTTATTTTACTTTGAGTGAATTCTCAGGATTAAAGTTTTAAGTTTTAGGTTCAGACCTATTCACGCCACTTCTCTTAAGCTCTGCCTAAGCAATTAATCAAGAAAAAGCGGAACTATTGATAACAATTTAAGTATTTGTTTAACACTAAAATACCTTATATATCTGTCTTAAGAAACATGTTCAATTATTTTTAGTCGATAAACAAACACGCGACGGAAAAATCGCGGCTTAAAAATTACACTGGCGTAGCTTCAGTCTAAAATGCCGGATGAGCTTTATATTTTTTATACTCTCCTTATTATTTATCGTTAAACCTTATAAAAATGTTACTTGTTTCTAACAAATTAAACAAGGTTAGTTTGCAGTTCAAATTATAATGAGAATGCAAGCTCGTTTGAAACTTCTAAGTTTCGCTGTTCATTAACCTTCGGTACTCCCTTGAGACTCTATTAAGACAGTCGCCCTCATTGAAAACTGCAATAGTGTTCACGGTCAGGCGGTTTACTATTATATCGATGAATTATTATCGATAATCTCTACTTGTGACCTTTTCTATAGGAAAACACAAAAAGTATTGACTGGTCATAAAAAACAATTCTTTGCCCGAACATATTAATTAAGACGAGAAAAAGACATTTCTTAAAGCGGGGATTTAACTTCACTCGCAATCTTTCCCAATCTGGGACTTGCTTACTTAATTTTGACTAAGTCAATAGGCTATGAAACAACCAAATTGTTCTAGACTTTAAGCCAGGTTAAAACATCCCAAAAAAACCTTATACCTACCTACTACATTATATTTACTTTAAAAAAACCCCGCCCCAGGACGGTGAATTTTTTCTAGTTTAGATATCTTCCCAAGCAAATGTATTTGTTTAAACATTTACAATAATGTTAAATATGGGAATGCTTATAACGCAAATCGACTCGCTAAAGTAGTAGTACTCTGAACGCACGTATTGCATCGGCTTTTCGGATACCTTGCTAGTTAAAAGTTTGGAGTGTGTCAAGAGAAATTTGCTTATACCAACTCAAGAACGAGGTTCATTTAAAACTTCGAGAATCGATGCGTTACAATTTTTTTCTAGAGATGAAACAAAATTTTTTGTGGTATTTTCTCGTTGCAATTTTATTTTGTACTTAAATTATCTACACTAACTTTGTACTGTACACTGTACCTTCTATGTGGTAGAAAGGATGGCAAAGCTTTTTCGAGAATCTAGGAAACTACTTCCGCTAAAGAAGGATTTACTTAATATTTAAGAGGACTTTTAAGAGGGGGTATTTCTGTCATTTCATTTATTATTTAGGTAACTATGTTTAATTTTCATCGAAAGATCGAAAGAGTAAACTGTATATATATTAAAGCGAAGATACTAATGTGAAATAATGTACAACAGGTTTATTTACAAAGCAATAAAAAAGAGAAAATCACTATGGCTCGATTGACACCGTATGGATCCATACGGTGTCAATCGAGCCATAGTGATTTTCTCCGTCGATATTAGTCCGATATAGACAGTGACGCAATATGAAACATAGAAGTTCCACCGCAGCTGCTGACGGAGCCCGTGGTATGATCTAGCCAGTTGCCAATGCCAACTGGCATATATAAGTTTTAGACCGTAGTATTTCCCAAAATTCTCAATATCGACATCACCCCATCTCTAAACTTAAAAGTTGTGATCAACAGAGAGTTTCCTAATCAATAGGAATATTGAATACCTTTAGATATTATTATGACAATATTGAATATTAATAAATCAAAATTGTAAACGAAATGTACAGGCGACAACACAGTAAGTGGAACAGTTGCACTACGGAAGACGCCTCTTTTACGAACGGAGTAAGGGCGGCCTTAACGACAAGCTGTCACAGTAAATGTGTTGTCAACTGTACATTTGAAATGGAATTATCTTAAAATTCAATTACATTTAAAATTTATAGAGCTTTATCTTGAAACATCTACGAATATCGTCTTTGCTTAATTAACATAATACGAAGTTAGGCTATTTCAGAAACATTTACATTCAAGAATTGCTGAACCGTGATTTTAGAAACGTCTGAAACTTCTGCTAAAGCGATTTGTGATTATTTATTTGTATACGATAAGTGTGGTAAGCAAGCATACCTACGGCCTTTCTTATGGTAAGCGCTTACTGGCCTTAAGGCTTATTTACACAATGCAAGTTCATTGTCTGTACCGTACAATTAAATTTAAGCAAGAAATTACTTCCATAGTCCAATGTGCTGTTTAGATTATGCAAGTCATAATTTAAATAGACCTTCAGGCGCTCGTAGCACCTTAGACTCAATTCACACGTTCCCTACCCTGTAACAATGAAGAGAAAGTGTATTATGAAAAATGTCATTTTAAGATCAACATGCGTGTGAGTGTGCATTTACGTTTGTGTGTCCGTTTGCGTGTGTGTGTCTATTTGCGTGTGTGTGTCTGTTTGCGTGTGTGTGTCTGTTTGCGTGTGTGTGTCTGTTTGCGTGTGTTTATGGGTAGGTGGGTATGTGAGAGTATGTGAAGACAAAAATGCAAAAGTAACAAAAATTATTGTGTTGTTCTAGAAATGTGATGTAAACACAAAATGGCGTCACTACACATCGCGTGGCGTCTGCACAGCCGACTGGAGAGCTTGCTTCTGAAGGTGGACACCATAACCTGAGCCATGCACCGCATGCAACTCGGCTAAAATGGAGTTCGCCTCTATTTTAACTACCAATGTAAGTAAATATACATATTACTAGAGGCCTGCGTGGATGTCAAATTACGCACCAAAAGGTGGAATTTTTTTGACGCTGAGGTGAAGCTCTACCAGCCCCTTAATCCCCCGGGGCTAGAAGGGGGGCTGTGTGGGGCTCTCACCCAACAAACTCCTCAGCGACGCACCTTCTTAGCCGCTTTTTGACGACATCATGGGACATATACGTACGCTTTTTCAACAGGTAGTCTATCTTCATGCATAATTTCATGTAAATCAATAATTGGTTAGGAAAAAAGGGAGAAGACAGACAGACAGAGTCACTTTCGTATTTATATCTACTATTGCTAGCTGCCCCAGGCATTCTTTACAATGCAGTTAAAGAGAAAACTGTTAGGTTCCATAATAAAAAAAGATTTCTTAATCCACGCAGAAACATTCGCAGGCTTCTGAAGAATTGCCTACCAAAGTTTCATCACAATCTGTTCAATGGCCTCGTAGTGCTTTGGGGATAACACATTGATTTTTATTTATTATTAATCATGCAAAATTAAATCTCCTAATTAACGCCGTTAAAGGATGAAATTTGACTTATGCTGAAACAGGTTTTATAAATTTTTCATGAAGATTGTGTACCTATGCTTTATTTACTGATATTAGATTTTTTTTCTCTCTTATGGCTTAAATTGAAAATAAAAACTTCTTAGTGAGTCTCTACGTCACAAAACGAGACAGCTGTCAAAATTTCATATTTGTAGTCTCAATAGTTTCGGCTGCTGGTTTCGGCAAGCTGATTTCCTGACTCATCAACATCCGCTTATGAGTCAGGGAATCAGCTTTTTTAGTTATATAGATTTTGCAGATTAAAACTAACGATTTAAAAAGGCATAATTTTATTCAGTGTATAAAAAAGTTTTAGGCCAAGACAAATCATGCAAAATATGCCGTTTTTGAAAATACTCATGTTGTATTCGTTGGAGAAAACATCGGCAGAAAGTTCGTTCCACAACGACTGCACTCGTGAGAAAGTTACTCTGTAATCATATTGTAAGCAACCGCATTGGTTCCAACATGTGAGAATAAGCTGACTGCCGGTAGCAAGCGGTGCTGTGATAAAAGGAGTCCGTACCTACTGCTTCTATTATAGCACCGCTTGCTAACACCGCACCTCGTAGTGCGCTTGCTTAGGCTAATTTTTCAACATTTCATGTCAAAAAATTCAGAATTATGGGCTCAATACCACTTGTGGGCTCGGTATTGTTGACAATTCTGATAGCGAGTCTTTGAGCCACGTCAAAAAATCCAAGCTGGTAAATATGCACTCTTGCCCATTGGCGTTGGCTGCCCAGTAGGCTCCATACGGGCACGGTAATATTACCGTGATTTGGGGCCTGACTTGCAACTTATTACAGTCTTTGCCCCTAAGGGAAGTACTGCTTCGCTTTATTCAACACATCGAGCTACTTAGATGCCAGCTCTACCATGAAAACAATGTTCACTCTTCCTTGTTATAGAGACGGTTTATCGAAGAACTAAATTTTAAAGTACGAGTAATCTTTTGGCTCGATATATAAGTACATAATAGGGTGAAACTGATCTGGGTGCCCGGCCAACGGGTTATGAGAAGGCTAATGAATTGGCGGGGAGGGGCTCATAAGACACATACGTAGGTCCTGAGCCCTTTCTATCACTTTCACAAAGTTTTTTTTAGAAACAGCCATTAATAAGCATGTAAAAACAGCCACAAGGCTGAATAGCATAAAGTACCGGGATTAAAACACTCCAAATCCTTCCTAGGAAAAGAGGTAGAAGGATGGGGTAAATACATCTATATAAACGGTAGAACACAAGCTCCCTTTTAATTGGAACGCTGACAGGGCATTTCGCTACTAACCACAGCTACACAAAATTTAAGTCTCCCTAACACAACTTTGTCGAACATGTGGTGAATGTCAGGAATCAATGACACATCTCTTGTCTCATTGTGATGCCCTGGTTAGAACCACAATGAGCCTTCTGGAAGTGGCATATCCAAAACCAGAAGACTACAGGCTCTTTCTGCCTAAAGATATAATAAGGCTGCACGAAAGATCCCAATGGGTCGAAGCACTGTGACTTAGTGATGGCCCCATAGTAAGACAGTATATAGTAATCTTTCAAAATTTATCATCCCGTCGCGCGGGGTCTCATCCACAATAAAAAAAACATGTAGCATCTGATTTGTTTGGAGTGTTTCAAAATATACGAATCCCTTATGTTGTGTTGGTTGGCTTACCGTATTATATTTCCATTGTGCCTTATTACTGTTGTTTTATGCTGCTACTAAAGCTTGTCTATCGATTTCCGACACCTAAATGTTCTTACTCAATAAATTTCGAGAATTAATGACGACGTAATGCGAAAATAATAATTTTCTATAAGTATAATTATTACGACTCTTCACACAGAACTGGGTTCAGAGGGTGAAACGCACGGAATACTTTTACCCCGAGGAGCTGAAACATCATAGGATTCTCTCACTTTGTTTGGCATATTTTTTGTTGACTCTCGCTCTGGCATCGCGCTCGTTTGCCGCGACATTATATTTACAGCTTTAGGTTTGATGAATAGAAACCAGAATAATTGGAAGTCTTATGTTGATATGAACGCTTCGCGATGCGAGAAATGGGAGGCTATTTAATTTGGTATAAAGTCATTGTCATTTCGAAATATTATTTTCATAAAAGGATTATTTTCTATTGCGATTAAGACAGAGAGTGGAATCTTCACCATCCGTTCCATTTCCATCGAGTCCATTTTCTTGTTAAAATAATCTCATGTGAATGTTATTATTTTAACAACAATATTTAATATTACGCTTCGAGTGTGGGCGTATTCTCATACGAAATTTCTATATATTCATCATAAATAAAGACCTTATATACCCCTACAACAACGTATAGCACAACTAACACTTAACTTGAAAGACGGTCAGTCTCATAGTAAAAGTTAAACTCATATTGATGTCTATGAGTAACTTTTACTATGGGACTAACTCTGGAATAGCAAAGAAATCAGTTGTTCCATTGCTATGGAAATTAATCTTCTATCTTTAGGTATTAATCACATTTAAATGTTTTAGTTTGATGTTTGTTTTTGATGTTTGATTTTTTTGTTTGATTTTTGATCTTTAGGTATTCAAGTTTCCATGTTAATTAATTAGCGTCTATGAACGGTACTGAATGTTGGCGTATAAAGATTTTGGTTTTTTTTTCAATAATTCAGTAATGTGCTTCGATAATGACGAGAATTTTAGTAAGCGATTTTCAGTAACTCTACACTCAGTCTCCGTCACTCAGTCTCTTACGTCTCAATTTTCAGTATACTACTCTTTATTTCTGGAGGTTTATTAATTCAATTTTTTATTAACAGGTGGCGCTAGAGATCAACGAGACTATAGTAGAATACGAGGACGTCGATGACCCTGATGCAGTGACGCTTCTGTCTATATTGCTTGTTGGTATGTTAGTAAATATTATTCTGTTCTACCATAGGGTGGTATTCCACCTGTAGTGCGAGTATGGATCTTTCCGGCAGACATTTTTATCGATTGATAAACAAACTTTATCTATAGAACTATATCTATCATCGCTAGCATGAAATAGTCTCTGGGTTTATCGAGAAATCCGACAAGATTGTGCTACCGATATCGATAAACTAGTGTTTTATAAAACTTTAATCCGCCACCGGCGTTAACCCACCTCACTGAAAAATCAATTGTGTCTGGAATCGGATGCTTGATGGATAATGGAAATGGGAATCGGAAATCAAAAGATCCAAGTTCATTCCATAAGTCTTTCACGCACACGAGAAAAAGAGAGAGACACACACAGAAACACACTCATTTGCGTGAGTGAGTAACAAATCAATCACACAGTACATTCATACAAATATGCCATGCTCTAATCTTGGCGCCAAAAATTATGCACATTGACGTTTTTACTATAAGACAGTTGAAATAATACCTAATAATGAAATTGAAATTACTTCTATTACTTCTAGTTGTATCAATTAGTTAAAGTAGACTCGATCAGACAGGGCACATAATGTACAGCTTCTTAATATTATCATTGTGTAACATCCCTTTGACATGTGTACCGCAAACATATCAGTTGAAGAATATTTTTAAATTAATCTCTCCTATAGGATCCAATGATTCTTTTGAACATTTGCTGTTTATATCTTATTGTTAAATGTAATTTTATTTATTACTAAAGAGTCTCCTTCCCTATAAAAAAAAAATGTATTCTTGCCACTATTTAAAAATGTGGGGAAATCGATACTAATCTTGTCGTCTTTAGATAAATTCTTCTAGGCAGGTAATAAGAAGATGTAAAAAAATGACGTGCTTTATTGTGCTAGATACATAATGATGTGATTTAAACATTACAATAAATAATGATATGATACTACAGCAATAACATTTGCCGTACCGTAGCCGCATAAATGGTAGGTACTCTATAATGTTAAAATTGTGAAAATATAGTTTTCACAATTTTAACATTATAGAGTAGATTATATAGATAATAGAGATTTTAATAGATAATAGAGATTCTTCCGTAATCCGTTTGCCTGTATTTTTTCACAAGTAATTATTTTTCCGCCTTTTTTGCAGCTGATATTGATAAAATTTGTTTTATTCAAAATTGTTAGGCAAGTCCCTATTGCGTTTCTAACAAATAAAAATGGTCTAAAGTAATGTCCAACACACTCAAGACCTTACTTAGACCTTCAGCAAATCTAAATACACTTTGTATAGAAACGTATTGAAGACACAAAATTACATGTCATTTACTACAAATAGCTACCAGGAATAAGCCTTTATAGTTGTCTTCTTGTGGTGCTGATAGAAAATATGTCTCAAACATTTTCCTTTCATAAAACATGCCACAAAAGTGAAATTTCCTTGAAATAAATTAACTTTTATATTTCTATGAAAGGTCCGCAAAATGAAGATGAATTTATATTACTTTTAAAGTGGAGTATTTATATTATTCTGCTCGTGTAAATTTGCTAACGTCCTTTTGTGAGTTTGTTTCTATTTTTTATGTACCTTGAATGCAATGTCTCTGTCGCAGCCGTCTGGTTAAATTAGCCACTCAACTGGACACCGCAGCCGTTGATTTAACGTCGACATCCAATGAAACGGCTGAAGGACAACAAAGTTTAACCAGATGGCTGAACGTCATGTTAGCCATCTGGTTAAATTAGCGATTTATTTGGACGCTAGGCAGGTTCCAGGTTATTTCTTTTATGACCAATTATAACTGAAATCGTTTTGGTTATAAGTGTTTATAAAAAATAACCTTGAACCTACCCATCACTTAAAAACTCTTCAGTCTTGTAGACTTTCCGCTTAGGCATTTAGATGCCTTTTTAAAAAAGCCCGCTCTATTAGTAGAGCGGGCTTTTTTATATTATTAAACGTTGAGTAAGGTTTGTTTAATAAAGCATCGGCCTAGGCATTTAATTGAATGCTGGTGTTTAATCAACTGTCGGTAACCCATAGACACGTCAAATGTTATGAGGAGCAGATAATAATATATTTCATTTTGCCGTTTAGACTATGGATCCTAAATAATAAAGTTTAAAGTTTACTGTTTACTAAAATCTACCATATTTTCCACCAGGCATATTCCTGTCGCTGCTAATCTTCCTGAGTGTAGCGGGCAATATCCTGGTCTGCATAGCTATCTACACAGACCGTGGGCTCAGACGAATAGGCAACTTGTTCCTCGCATCACTGGCTATAGCCGATATGCTGGTAGCTGCTGCTGTGATGACGTTTGCTGGTATCAACGATTTGCTTGGGTAAGTATTGAATCCGAATAACTAAACAACTAATCATCATCGACCTATATATATACGTCCCACTGCTGGGCACAGGCCTTCCTATGGGAGAAACACATGAGGAGTTTGGGCCATAACACCACCACGCTGGCCCAATGCGGGTTGGTGGGTTAAAGCGGTTGCAGTAACAACCGGGACCAACGGCTTAACGTGCCTTCCGAAGCACGGAGGAGCTCGAAATTATAAATTTGATTGACCCATCCCGGGGCCAATCATGGCGAAAGTTGCTTTGTTTTCGTAATCGAAACCAGAACCCTCAAACCATTACGCCACCGAGCTCCTTAACAACCAATCGTTGCCCTATAATTATTGACAATTAGTGACCACCTGTGGCTTCGCCTGCGTGGTCCAGTTATCACGCCAATAGGAAGCCTATGTCCTTTATAAGGTTTTTCTATCTCCATTTCGAAAATTTAATCCCCATGAAGAATATTGACAAATGCTAAACAGATGTATATGCTTAATTAGAGACATTTTTTGTCGCCCATACAAACGTTGCCACCTTCTTTGACCTTGATCTTCAGGCAGGTAATCTATTTGTAAGCAAAAACTTACCTGGAAAAGAAATAAATGTCATTGTTGTTACATCATCAATAATTTATATTTAGGCACACCTACGTGCGTCAGTGCGATCGCTCATAAAATTTACAAGTCATAAATATGTATATTATCGTAAAATATTAATTTTATCAGGCGCGGTAACCGATTACCACCAGGTGGGCCGTCAGCTTGTTTGTCATCTAGTTGTATATAAAAATAATAAAAAAAACTTCTGTCTAGACTCCAGGTAAATACAATTTCGAGTATCGTATAGGAAAACCTTCGATAATTTTTGTGATAGATTCACAAAAATTGTGGACATATTCCGTGCTCATTTCCAAATTTTTGTCACGTAGACCAATCTTTGTCAGATTCTCGGCAAGTTGGGCCAGATTGACAATACTCCATATACATATTTTAAGAACAATGCTTTCTATTATTTAGATATTCAAAGAAGAATAGCTTACCGATATTATTTTATGATTGAATTTGCTATTGAATTCTCTTTGGCTCCTTGCCATTTTCGACATTCTAGAAGCAGCTGCAAAGACACAGTCAGCCTCACAGTCTTTTACTCTTGCACATAAGATGAAGAATTGACTAGCTTTAGAAACATCAAAGTCAAAGTCAAAGTTAAAGTCAAATATTTATTTTGCTCACTAAGTGTACATACAGTTAGTAGGTGTTATACTAATTTACAATAAGTATTGCACTTAAAACTTAGCAACCTTTTATGACAGGTATTGCAAAAAAGAAAAAAAACTTGAGTAAAAGGGCTATGAGATATAAAACTTAATATGTTTTTATTTAACTAAAGTATTTACCTGAGCATCTCTTATTATTGATATAGGTACTCAATGACTTATTTTAGATACCGGATAATATGTCATAGAATCATAATTATTGTAGGTACCACCTTTTTATTCATTTTTTAAAATCATCATCATTATCATCATCATCAACCACAACACAGACCTTACTGCATGGGAGAAACGCATGAGGAGTTTTGGACAATAACACAACCACGCTGGCCCAAAGTGAGCGGTTGCAGTAGCTTAATGTGCCGTCCAAAGTACAGAGGATCACGAGATCATAAATCAGCTACCGAGCTGTTTAGAAATTTATGAATACAGTAATACTACCTTTCATAACTATGACCTGCCTTTAGCATCATATTTAGAAAGACCACAGGTATTGGAAATATAAAATAGTAAACCTTACGGACAAAGTCTCCGGTAGTTTCCCACAAATACAGGTAATAATGTCTAAAGCCTGGCGCCATTACGACCGCGGCGGGGAGCATCGCAATTTCTATAGAATATACCACGGTAGCACTTCGTATAAAATGCATTAAATTGGTTGAACAGACGGGTAAGTCTTTGTGTAAGATCTTATTCTTTATATTTGTTCGATTTAAATTAGATAAGTGTTTTTGGAGGAGCTTAATGGCGTGGTGGTTTGAGTGTTCTGGTTTGGATTACGGAAACAAAGTATCATTCGGCATGGTTGGTCCCGAAATGGATCAAACAAATTTATAATCTCGAGCTCCTCCGGCTATGGAAGCCATGTTAAGCCGTTGGTCCCGGTTGTTACTACAACCGCTTTAACCTATCAACCCGCATTGGGCCAGCGTGGTGGGGTTATGGACCAATCTCCTCATGTGTTTCTCCCATGTAGGAAGGCCTATGCCCAACAGTGGGAATAATGTAAGCTGATGATGATGATCATCTATTTATATTCTAGTATATAGAAAAGTCAAGCATCTCCTTGGTGATGGTATTCATGATTTTTTTAAGATTTTCAGTCAATGGGTCTTCTAGTAGGTACTCTGTACATTTAATTCACAGCAAGAAGTTGGTATTTAGCTGATCCATCCCAAACATTATGCAGTCAATCATTTGACGGCTTGAAATACTCGTGATAGATTATAAACCATACGAAAAATTTTAATGCTCTCAATAATACGGTAACTTTTTTTATACAACTAAGTAGATGACAAACAAGGTGACGGCCCACTTGGTTGTAAGTGGCTACCGTTGTCATCCTGAGTCCTAAGATAGAATGCCTTCCTTGCCCAATAATTAATTACGTATTCATATTTTTAACTATATCTATTCTTGTCACAGGTATTGGGTATTCGGGGAGCAATTCTGCGACACCTGGGTGGCTTGTGACGTCATGTGCTCGACAGCTTCAATACTAAACCTTTGCGCCATATCACTGGACAGATATATCCATATCAAGGATCCTCTAAGGTAACACTGAACTTGAATAATGTTTATATATAACTTAACCCTTTTCTCGTGCTCGCAGGCTTATGTCATTCAAGTCCGATCAATCTCATTATCATCATAGCCACTTCAACTGATAGACGTCCACTGCTGGACAAAAGTCAACCCTGCTGCTGCTCCACGACGATAGGTTCTGAAAAAAAAAATGCCGCATTGATTAGAATCGACGGGTAAAGGTTCGCGCACATTATATCAGGCCGCAGCGGAGCGGAGCGGGCCGCAACGCACCGCAAAATGCTTACTTAGCATTTTGCACATTAGTGACGGGCCGGGTCGCAGCGAGTATAGTGTACTGCCAGACGTCCGTGCAACTGTACGTTATGGATAGCTCTGACGAAGAATAATTCTTCCTTCATTTTTTTGCCTATTGTTAGAAAAAAAACATAATGAACAGTTTCTTCAAAAAGTTGGTCAAAAAAGGAATCGTAAAATATGGATACATCCAATTTGTTGCACTGCGCCTGCACTTCAATCCGCTTGCTATAGCACACTGTGTCGGTGTGCAGCGGGGCGGGGCGGGCCGAAACGAAATTCTGCGTCGGAATATGCGCGCCCGTTGCACCCGGGCATAGTGTGCTATAGTTCATATAAAATACATACGAGCGATTTAAGCGGATTTTTGCGCTGCGACCCGCTCCGCTGCGGCCTGACATAAGACGGGTTAAGAGTCTTAACCCGTCGAGCTTGTTTTTCGGCTGACAGTCAAATTCATGGCGACGACATTTTCTTAAGTCAGATTTTTTTTAGGACAGTGCGGTTCTATAATTTCTCGCCAATAGAAACACGGGTACTGATTGGCTTCCCTACGCGGCATATTACTACAATAGTAATATGCCTCGATGGATGACCGTTAGCATTATTAACTTGTCTGTCTCTCAATCTGTGATTGAAATACATATGGGTAAGTATTGTTTTTATAGCTAAATAAAACTATTCAGATTTTTTTATCAGATCCAGATGAAATTTACGTGGTACCAACCTGGAAGTATACTCATTCGAATATAAAAATAATTTATTCTTAATTTTTGATTTTAACATTATTATAAATGTTTGAAAAATTACTTAGTAATTAAAATAGAATAAAACTAGAAAAATTTCACGTCCGAGGCAGGAATCGAACCCGCGACCTTTCGCAATCCGGGCGACTGCTCTGACCACTGAGCCACCCAGGACTTGGGATATCCCTGTGAATTATTTATTCCTATTTTAATTAATAAAAATAATTGTCAAATTGGATAAACATTTTACGGAAATAAGAGCTAACATGCCTAAAAAAAGGAAACTCGTTGAATTGATAACGTCCTTTTTTTTGGAGTCAAAAATGAAACACGTCGCTAGTTGAAAATGAAACATTATTTTAATATAGTTATTTCTGTAAAAGATTTTGCCACTCGGAAACTATATTTTTAACAGTTGTCATGTCATTGTCTATTAAAATGTCAAATCAACTTTGGTTTCCCTCTTTCCTTTATCATAAGAAAAACAAATTATGTTTTAACAGTCCATCGGGTATGTGACACACATTGACTTACATATTGTGACACGTCATCCAATTTATTTATTTTATTCAATAGATACCTTGATTTGCTGCGAATCCCATAAACCACCTTGGATTTCCGCGAGATGTTACAAATACTACGCGCAGACGGCTGCACGTAAACCGTAGAATATCAATTGGAAAAATGATTATTATTACATTGTGTCAGGAACCCTCAAATATCAAACTTGATCTGTTGGCGTGTGTACTTGTAATATCTAATTTCTGAGTGTTCTTTTTTTATTTGCCTACTCTGTCTTTTTCGTAATTCAAAAGTCAATGCCTGTGACCCATTTTTTTAATGGATATGTTCCCGTTCGATACAAATTCTCATACCTATCAATCATATTTAACAAATGACAATGATTTATGGAATACCGTTACAAAGATTATTCATCCCAATTTATCTATTAGTGACTTTTATCTATTTCTTATTATTTTTTAAGAAGGTTCAATGTCACACAAAGGGCAAAGCAGAGGGCTATGCTCGGGGTTTCTCTGTGTGATCGATTCAGAAATGATAAGATCCGCGAACGAAGGTCACCGACATAGCCCAAAGAATTGCGAGCGTCAAGTGGCAGTAGGCAGGCCATATTGCAAGGACTGACGGCCGTTGAGGCGGAAAGGTCCTCGAGCGGCGGCCGCGTACCGGGAGACCGCAGCATTGGTAGGCCTCCTACAAGGTGGACCGACGATCTGGTGAGGGTCGCGGGAAGCCGATGGATGCGGACAGCGCAGGACCGATCGGTTAGGATATCTTTGGGGGAGACCTATGCCCACCAGTGGGCGTCTCTCGGCTGAAATGATGATTATTTTTTACACCTAAAAGTACCAATATAAATACCATACAATTTTAATCACAATTAATCAAATACGGTCGGTGTTTGATTAATTGTGATTAAAATCTGGAGCAAAACTCGTACTTAATTCGAACCCTGACGCTTTGGCTTTCTAGGTTCATGTACTCTCAACCAGGCTGAGAAGTTGTTAAAAATGTAAAAATCACATTCACAGCGCGCTCATTCGCTCTTTTAACTTGAGTTTAAGTATTATTAATTTTATACGTAGCTAATTAAGATTCTTCCTTTAGATATAAAGTAAGGGAGCTCGATATTTAGTATAAAACGAATTATTGTTACTTTACAAATGTTATAATAATAATTTATACATAGAAAAAAAAAATGTCATTCGTTTTCAGTAATTTTTATCAGTAAGTTCGCCTTCCTTCGTATCTTTAATTAGAACCATGACTAGGCATAAAATAAATAATACTTTAAGCACGCAAATACGCACGCACGCTTTCATGTGAACAGAGTGAATGAGCATGCGTTTCTGTATGTGTATCTCTCTCTTTAACCCCCGACGAAAAAAGAGGGGTGTTATAAATTTGACGTGTCTGTCTGTGTGTCTGTCTGTGGCGTCATAGCGCCTAAACGAATGGGCCGATTTTGATTCGTTTTTTTTTGTTTGAAAGCTGATGCGACTGCGATGGTTCTTAGCTATAATTTATGAAGATCAGTTCAGCCATTTGATGACTATCAGCTCATTTTCTACTTGATAATAGGGTTTTTTAACTTTAACAGATCCGATTGATTTGAAATTTGGTGTACTGTCACTTCGGTAACATTCCCATGACATACTATCCTTGAGCTGATCTTATACCATCAAAAAGTCTGCGAAATGCTGAATTCTTCAGAAACTTACAGCAGATATAGCGTGTTTGGGCTCTTATGAATAATCTCAATGAGATGGTGTTAGATAGATGATTAATGACGCCGGGGGTTACATAATTTTTTAAATTTTATTTCCACTAAAATTTACAAATGAATTTCAAATCACAAAACAATATTTCACAGCGAAAAACCCATCACATCACATCAACAGCCTGTACATACGTCACACTGCTGGGCACAGGCCTTCCTACATGGAAAAAACACATGAGGAGTTTGGCCCATAACACCACCACGCTGGCCCAATGCGGTGGGTCCAAGCGGTTGCAGTAACAACCGGGCCCAACGGTGCCTTCCGAAGCACGGAGGAGCTCGTGATTATTAATTCTGGTTGACATATCCCGGGGTCGACCATGGCGAAAGTTGCTTTGTTTTCGTATTAGAAACCAGTGCGCCCAAACCAATACGCCACCGAGCTCCTAACAAACACAATTCAGTAGGAATTGTATAGAGTAAGCCACAGTCACACATAGCATAACAAGCAACGTTAACGTGTATTTTTTTTTTTTTTTTTTATACAACTAGATGACAAACAAGCTGACGGCCCACCTGATGGTAAGCGGTTACCGCCGCCTATAGACACCTGCAATAACAAGGAAAAGTCACTTGATATTGCAGGTGCGTTGTCATCCTGAGCGTAATTACCAGAATTCCGTTCGTTTTACACAACGGTACGCTAACGGAAATACAAATATAGTCCGTTTGCAGAATAATATTCGAAATTCAAAATAATTGGGTTACTTTATACTGCCTTCCCGTGTGTGATTTGTCGTGAAAATACTCATACAAAAGAAATGAAAATGTCAAATTAGAATGTCAATTATGAAGATCTTTTAACAAACAACTTTACGTGTCGTATCTTCATCGTGAAATACCTATACATTGTTCAAATATTTCGTTGATAAACAAGTTTTAATTTGTACTATGATAAACGCATAAATATTTCAACATTTCTTAAAGTTAAGTCTAACAACTTTATACGTTTGAATAAGTCCTTTCGTTGATAAACTTTGAAGTCGAAGCTTATTATTTAAGATAGGCCTTTGCCTACAACATTTTCAAATAACATCAAGTCACTTTAAAGTGAACGTAATTCTGAAAATTTGAAATAACAGATAAGACAAGTTGTCTGATTGTTGTTGGTACAAATTTGCCTATAGATTTGTACAGTCTACAGCGAACTAAGTAACACTTTAGACTCAGTACAGTAAGGAACTTAAAAACGCCATAGTGGAGCATTTTTGCATTATAATAAATGTAAAGCGAATTCAAAGCTTACAAGAATGAAACGCTTCTTAGGTTTGTAAAATAAATCCTGTTGCATCCTACTAATATAACAATGCGAAACTTTGCATGTACAATTGCAGTCTAAAAATGTTTAGGGGATAGATTTTTTCACACACGAAAATCGGTCGCAAAAAAGTCTTTCTATATCCTAGATAACTAGGGCATGCTATTTTAAATACGTGTCCATTTAGTAATTAAAATGATATAAAACTAGAAAAATTTCCACACTTCCACATTTTGCATATTACTAAGTAATTTTTCAAACATTTATAATAATGTTAAAATCGAAAATTAAGAATACGTGTCCATTTTTAAATAAAGAAATGAGTTTGGCCATCAAAAAGTCATCAACACTCTTTAAGTGAATAACTAGATGCTTCACAAATATTAAAAGTAACATGTATCTAGACTTAGCATTTTAGCCTTTACTGCACAGCACACAGAATCTAATTAGAAAACTGGTAAGCATTTTTAGACCGCGATCGTATGTTTGTTGCTCAATTAATGTAGAACGATTAAAGGGATCTAGAAACTTGGCACCGAGATATATTATAGCCTGGAATAGCACAAAGGCTACTTTTTATCCCGGATGTACGGTTTCCGTGGGCTAGAACCGACAAAGCGGACAATCGATGGTCACGCAAAAGCCAGTAATATAAAAAGAAGAAAAAATCTGGAGAGCATTTAAAAATAACTAAAACTCTATTCAATCTACTCAAATACACGTTGCGTTCATACTCAGTAAGGGAAGACTGGATCAGGAAGGAATATTTAAGACGTTCACTCTCAGCTGATCCCTGTGACACGATAGAAGTTGGTGCGAAACTGCAAACAATGAGTACGTGCGGTAAACATCAATCTCAATTATTATAAATCACGCACACAAGCTCACCTCCTGTCCTGCGATTCATTAACAGAAATATTCCACATCGAACTTGACGACTAATAAGACGACGAGCCGCCATTGATTTTGACGTTCGAGCACAGAGGTGCGTTCCAAGCTTATACACTCCAAACACTCAGAGTTGTTTTTTGTCTTGCTTTAAGGTGTGGAACGACACAAGTTGTTTTTAGAACCTTAAATATGGACAAGGATCATTATCTAAAATTAATACGAAGTCTTCCATTCCGCATTAAATTTTCTGTATTAAGTCTGTATTTAAACTTTTAATCACTTTTATTTAAAGTAAATTAAAAATAGTAAGTACCTAAGTACCTAGTTTGAGATTTGTCATATCCAATCTCATTTGACGGACGGTCACTAATAGGTACATATGATGTTTTAAACGTCAGAGGGTTTTTTAACCATCAAAAATGATCGCCAAAAAGTTGCAACTCTCCGAGGCTCGGAACGGGGTAGTTGTGACAGCCAAACGTCATGCCGAAAGCCACGGAACGGCCTCAGAGTAAAAAGTTGTAGGCTTGGAACGCGCCCCAGCGCTGCGCGGGTGCGTACTCTATCATCTACGTCGATCTCTTGGTTGTGTATTTTTATCGATGTTTTACAGATTCGTCATGAACTACAATCGATATTTTCGATTTAGTTTTTTATGTGTTTAAATTGTATCTAATCTTATTGACTCCTTTCAATTTTACATTTGATGGACTTTTACATAAATATTTTGATATAAACAATAATTTTTAGTTCCTCATAATATTTTTAGCATTTTTATTGCTCGATGTCGAAACGCTAATGTTTCTTAGTTGTATCATACTATTTGTTCCGCTAGTGTCGCCTATTGTTGTCATTATTTGACAACAATTGGCGACACTTTCACTAGATACAAATAAGAAACAATTGGCGACACTAGCGCCAAAAGATATGGCAGCGCTGCAACAACCACGAAGGTTGCCGGCTGACTGTGAAATTGGCAGGTTGTGCACATCTACAGCCTTCTGACAGCATCCATATTGTTTTATCGGGCCGGTGACCATTGACCTTCTGACAGCATCCATATTGTCTTCTTCGGAAAACGAATTCATCTTGCCCAATCACCGTACAACGTTGCCGCAAGTTATTTGCACATTAATTTTACTTGACATTTGCAAAATTCGTTATAACGAGAGGCAATTAAATAAAGAAGAAGAAGAAGAACAACCACGAATATTCAAGGTTGCTGACTTAAGAGAATCGCATAGCTGAACATCGTGTTGCCCCTGTCAGTGTGGGGACCCTGTTCACACATATTTCACCGCATTTCATTTCACTTCATTTTTCCATGTTTCATTAAATCTTTATGTAAATATATTTTCTTATTATATTGCAATCCCGCCTTCATGGTGTAGGCCTCTATGGCACCCCGGAGTTAGCGAGCACGGCCGACGATAGACTTCTTGGCATAGCTGTCTGGTTGCCATGGTTACGGATGGACTGTTATTTTAGTTAGAACAATTTTATTACTTTCGTCGCGTGTAACATATTATTATTATTTAGTTTTCTTTTATTTTCCGTGCCTTGTAAATATTACCTATATCTTCTGACTGTCCTGATTAATGTAGTAAGGCGATCTGTTGTAAATATTTCCCAATAAACCTTTTACATTCATTGGTGTAACTGTACTTCATGCATCATCGCCCCTACCTATAACTGGTGACCCCGACTGAAGGCGCTTACAGGAGATATTGGCATCTAAACCGCAAGTACTTACCACCTTACTTTTAACATGAGCGATAGTGATTCGGCTAAAGCGGTAGCGTCAGACAATGGCGGAGCACATACGGCGCCGACGAATTGTTGTAATACACAGTCGGAACACGTTTCCACGGCGATGACGTCCGATATTTTTCGCGTTGGCGTTAGAGTTCCTCCGTTTTGGCCCGAGGAACCTGAGATATGGTTTGCTCAGATTGAGGGGCAATTTGCGATATCTAATATTACTACGGACTCGACAAAATTTTTCTACGTGATTGGTAATTTGGATGCACAGTATTCGAAAGAAGTTAAGGATATCATTACCAATCCGCCGCAGACCGGCAAGTATGATAAGCTGAAGCAAGAACTCATCAAACGCTTGTCGGCATCACGTGAGAAGAAGGTTCATCAGCTACTTATGCATGAGGAATTGGGTAATCGCAAGCCTTCTCAATTTTTACGTCATCTTCAGAGCTTAGCCGGACCATCTGTTCCTGACGATTTTCTTCGAACGATTTGGAGTAGCCGACTTCCGAGCAATATCCAGACACTGATTGCATCTCAACAGGACAGCTCTCTGGAAGCACTCGCCGATCTTGCAGACAGGGTGCAGGATATTGTCGCGCCCGCGCTACAAGTGGCTGCCGCGTCCGCACCTGGCTACAGCATGCAGTCCATGGCTCTGGAAATTGCCGAGCTTAAAGAAGCTGTCAAGAACTTAACGATGCAGCTGAACAGGCAGTCGCGTCCTCAGAGCCGTTGTAGCAGCCAAGAGCGTCAGCGATCATCGTCCCGTTCTACACGTTCTGCACGTTCCGCATCTCATCACCGAAGGTATCCGCTTTGTTGGTACCATAGTAAGTTCGGAGACAAAGCTCAGAAGTGTTTAAAACCATGCGACTTCCATAAAACGGGAAACGGTCAAGGCAGTCTGTAATGGCGACGAACGGCTGCCCAACTTTCAATGGTCGCCTATTCGTCACAGACAATAGCTCGAAGCTACAATTTTTAGTAGACACTGGGAGCGACGTTTGCGTTTTCCCTCGAGCTGCGCTACGTGAACGACGGGCGAAGACGGATTATCAGTTATCTGCAGCCAACGGTAGTGTGATCGACACTTATGGTTTTTTGGAGCTTAAGCTGAATTTAGGACTACGCCGAAACTTTCCGTGGTCTTTTATTGTTGCTGATGTCGTGAAAGCGATAATTGGTGTTGACTTTCTGAGTCATTACAAACTAGTGGTTGATGTACATAACAAACGTTTAATAGACGATACAACTCGTTTGTCTTCTGCCGCTTGCGTCGCTAACTCACCTAACATTTGTTCAGTAAAAATACCTTTTGGCACTTCGCGTTATCATGATATTCTTTCAAAATTTCCGGAAATCGTCAAACCCGCTGGTACTCCGCGTTTTCATGCTCATAACACTGTTCATTTCATTCGAACCACATCCGGCCCACCAATCACTTGTTCTCCACGCAGGTTAGCCCCGGACAAGCTCAAAATAGCTAGGCAGGAGTTCGAGCTGATGCTGAGCAATGGTACTGCGCGTCCGTCTGAAAGCCCTTGGTCTTCGCCGCTGCACTTGGTACCTAAAAAAGATAATGGCTGGCGTCCGTGCGGAGATTTTCGACTTCTCAACTCCCGGACGATCCCAGACCGGTATCCCATCAAACATATACAGGATTTTTCTCACTGTATTGCCGGTTCTACTAACTTTTCGACCATAGATCTTTTAAAGGCCTACAACCAGATCCCTGTTCATGAGGCTGATATACAGAAAACGGCAATAACAACTCCGTTTGGTTTGTTTGAGTTCCCATATATGACCTTTGGTCTAAGGAACGCAGGCCAAACGTTCCAGAGGTTTGTAGATGAGGTCACTCGAGGTTTAGACTTCTGCTATTGTTATTTAGATGACTTTTTGGTGTTTTCCAAGACTCCAGCTGAACACGATGTCCATTTGCACCAGCTGTTCACAAGATTGAATAAGTACGGGGTTGTCTTGAATACTTCCAAATGCCTTTTCGGTGTTACTGAAGTTAATTTTCTAGGCTACCGAGTCTCTGCTTCGGGAACCAAACCTTTGGAGTCGAAGGTCGAGGCTATCAGGAATTTCTCTCAGCCTAGAACTGTCAGAGAGCTTAGACGTTTTTTAGGCATGCTGAATTTTTATAGGAGGTTTATACCCAATGCCGCAAAAATTCAAGCGCCCCTTAACGCTCTGCTCGCCGGCTCTGTCAAAGCTTCTCATCCAGTTGACTTAACTGGTGATGCTCTCGCGGCCTTCCGACTCAGCAAAGACAGTCTCTGCGACGCAGCTTTATTAGCACATCCCGATTGCCAACTCAAGCTCGCCCTTGTCGCGGATGCATCAGATTTAGCATTGGGCGCGGTACTACAGCAATTCAAAGAAGGGGACTGGCAACCTTTGGCATTCTTTTCTAGAAAATTGAGCCCTTCTCAACAGAAGTACTCGCCTTACGATCGGGAGTTACTCGCGATTTATGAAGGTATCAAGTACTTTAGGCATATGTTGGAGGCTCGTCATTTTACAGTCTACACCGACCACAAGCCATTGTGTCACGCTTTCCGCGAGGGTAAGAACAACTGTTCACCGCGACAATATAGGCATCTGGATCTAATTGCACAATTTACGACCGATATTCAACACATATCGGGTAAAAGCAATGTGGTTGCCGATACTTTGTCCCGTGTCGAGGAGTTGCAGTGTCCGGTTGATTTCAAACTGTTGGCTGAGTCTCAGGACTCAGATCCAGAGCTTTTGCGACTTCTCAACAGCGAAACGTCCTTGCAACTCGCGAAAGTTCCATTGCCGGGTAGCCCCACCGAACTTTATTGTGACATCGGTACTGGCTCACCGAGGCCTTTTGTAACTTCTGCTTTGCGTAAGCAGGTTTTTGATTGTTTGCACGGTCTAAGTCACCCTGGCGCTAATGCCACTTCAAAGTTAGTGTCTACACGTTTTGTGTGGCCGGGAATCAGAAAAGACTGCCGCCTTTGGTCTAAAACTTGTTTGGCTTGTCAACTTGCGAAAGTCAGCCGTCATGTTGCAGCTCCTTTGGGTACTTTCCAGTTACCGCAAGCTCGTTTTATGTACGTACACATTGACATTGTCGGCCCATTACCGTTGTCACAAGGTTTTCGCTACTGCTTGACGGCAATAGACCGATTCAGTAGGTGGCCCGAAGTCATTCCCATTGCTGACATTACGGCAGTAACAGTAGGCCGAGCATTATTAACAGGTTGGATCGCAAGGTTTGGTTGCCCCGTTGACATTATAACCGACCGTGGACGGCAATTTGAATCCGCGTTGTTCCAATTTCTATCCAGAATAATCGGGTTCAAATACCGTCGCACTACTGCTTACCACCCGGCATGTAACGGCTTGGTGGAAAGGTTCCATCGACAGTTAAAGGCTGCAATCAAATGCCACGCTGATGTAAACTGGACGGAATCTTTGCCGTTGGTTCTGTTGGGGATTAGAAGCGCATTTAAAGAAGATTTGCAATCTTCGTCCGCTGAACTTGTTTATGGGGAACCCTTAAGATTACCCGGGGAGTTCTTCGAGGGTAGTGTTCAGGGTACAACAGATGTGTCTGATTTCTCTGCCCGTTTACGGATATTCGCTGAAAAGTTACAGCCTGTTCCTACCTCTCATCATAGCACTGGTAAGGTCTTTGTTTTCAAGGATCTTAAGTCCTCCAGTCACGTATTTCTCCGGGAGGACGCGTTGCGAGGATCTCTGGCTCCAACTTACTCTGGTCCTCATCTAGTGGTCAGCAGAGGAGAGAAAGTTTATAAGTTGCTGGTCAAAGGCAAACCAGTTACTGTATCTGTCGATCGCCTCAAGCCAGCTTACATACTTTCCAACGATAGTGGCTTGACTCCGCAGGTCCAGTCAGGTTCATCGACGGGTGACGGTGACAAAGCATCTAAGTCCACACGGTCTGGTCGACATGTGCGTTTCCCAGATTACTATCGCCCGTAGTGACGGTCGCTGGAGGGGAGTGATGTGGGGACCCTGTTCACACATATTTCACCGCATTTCATTTCACTTCATTTTTCCATGTTTCATTAAATCTTTATGTAAATATATTTTCTTATTATATTGCAATCCCGCCTTCATGGTGTAGGCCTCTATGGCACCCCGGAGTTAGCGAGCACGGCCGACGATAGACTTCTTGGCATAGCTGTCTGGTTGCCATGGTTACGGATGGACTGTTATTTTAGTTAGAACAATTTTATTACTTTCGTCGCGTGTAACATATTATTATTATTTAGTTTTCTTTTATTTTCCGTGCCTTGTAAATATTACCTATATCTTCTGACTGTCCTGATTAATGTAGTAAGGCGATCTGTTGTAAATATTTCCCAATAAACCTTTTACATTCATTGGTGTAACTGTACTTCATGCATCATCGCCCCTACCTATATCAGTTTTGTAACACTAACAAAAATTTAATAAAATAGCAATTTTCTTCTCCGTCATAAATAATAAAAATTTATCAACAAAGAAAAGTCAAATAACAATAACGTAAAACAATTAATGTGAAATGAATTTCGTTGAATTTCATACTAAGAACCCTCTTGAGATTTTTCAGTAATTTTGCTGAGCCAATAATGGCATTATTGTGTTCATAAATAATGTGACGAGCATAAAGACAAATGACAAAAAAGCCTAATTCAAGTACAATATATTTATTTATTTTGAGTGACGCAAATTCTTGAAAATAATACTTAATTGACAAAATTTTAGACTCTATAAAACCTTACTCATATAAAGTTGATAAAAGCTCCTGAATTATGTAATTTAATGGAAGAAAAAAGCGATACCATTTTATAAAGCAATAATATTTTGTCTAATAAATTAGATAAAATATTATTGCTTTTTAAAATTCTTCTTCTTCAAGAACTTGGAATTCTTTGGTAGTACATTGTGTTCCCTCCTTCCTATAACATGAGTTCCTTCAAAAGAGGTGTGAAAAATCACCTTTTGGGTCTGTAAGGTGAAGGCGGCTAGAGCAGTGTCTAAACTGCACTAGCTGTCTTCACATATGGACATTAGGTGGCGTTGAGTCATTTGCCGTGCTTTGTATAAGAAAAAAATCATCATCATCATCATCACCAGCCTATATACGTCCTACTGCTGGGCACAGGCCTTCCTCCATGGGAGAAACACATGAGGAATTTGGGCCATAACACTACCACGCTAGCCCAATGCGGGTTGGTGGGTTAAAGCGGTTGCAGGAACAACCGGGACCAACGGCATAACGTGCCTTCAGAAGCACGGAGGAGCTCGAGATAACAAACTTTGACCCATTGACCCATCCCAAGATCGACCATGGCGAAAGTTGCTTTGTTTGTCGTATCGAAACCAGAGCGCTCAAACCAATACGCCACCGAGCTCCTCAAGAAAAAAATAAGTACCTATATCTTATTAGTGTATGGTAGCATTTCGATCTTAGTAATTAGTTAAGTAAATAAAAACAAGAATCGTTTATACTCCAAATATCTTATCTATTGTAATTAGGATATTATTTAATTAAATCCTCGTTACAGAACATCGCTTGTAAATATTACGTGAGGTTATTGAAAAAACGAACCTTTTTAATTTTATAGAGAAGTTTTAATTTAATCTGTCAAGCGGCGATATACCATCGGGGGCGATGACAATGGAAAAATCAATTGTGTCTGGAATCTCATGCTTGACGGGCTAAGTGACTTGCAGCTTAGGATCTCATAATGCGAATATAAAGTCTCAAGCCCACACACACTGCCCAACTAACCGCCTACGTGAGCGCCTTATGCGTGAATCACTCAAAATATAACATAAAATGACGGTAATTAACACTGACAGCTTCACTCTTCTCGTAACCACGATCGCTGTAAAGTAATTTAATCTTAAATTTCGCATACGTAGACTTTCTTTTTAGTTTTTTTGATTTAAAAACCAAACTACCCAACTGAGTTTGATAAAATTATTATGGGACCAAATGGCAACTGTTCCGCATCGAAGAAAAAAGGATCACGTAAATCGGATCAGAAATCTCGGCGTAATCGGTGTACATACAAAGAAAAAAAAAACATACCAACCGAATTAAGAAGCTTCTCGTTTTTAAAGTCGGTTAAAAATTGACGCACTTTGTCAAGGACACCAAGCTTCCATGAGGCTGTTTAGACCGCGATTCGGATTACCTACTTAGTTCCAGGAAATCAAATCGCAGCATATCTTGTTGTTGTCCGGTGTTTGCATTAATAACCTACTGAATTTATCTGCTCTTGTTTCAGATACGGCAGATGGGTGACAAGACGCGTGGCAATCATCACAATAGCCATGATCTGGCTTCTAGCAGCCTTAGTCAGCTTCCTGCCCATCTCTCTGGGTCTCCACCGACCCGACGAAGAGGCGATGGCCACCCAGCGACCCCCGAGATATCCAACCTGTGCCCTCGTCCTGACGCCTACTTACGCCGTGGTTTCCAGTTGTATATCGTTCATCTTACCCTGTATTGTGATGATAAGCATATATTGCAGGTAAGTGGCTCGATAATTTGATGGTATACATAAACTCTGATAAGTATATACGTAAACACTAAGCAAATATATCTATGGCAGATTAAAATTTACACTACCTAATGTAAAGCAGGTACAATAATACAATAAAATAGTATGGAAAGGTACAATAAAATAGTATGGAATTGAATTTTGTCCAGTCAACAGTTTTTTAGGCATAATGTTGGACGCTAAATTGCAACGGGGTCCACATCTTAAGAAAATATCAGAAAAACTCAATTTTTAACCGCTAAAATAGTTTACTTCGGATGCGAACGGAGAGCGTACAGAGAAGACGTGTTCTTAGTTTATTCCGTAAATTTTAAAATCTTTGATTATTGATACTAAGTTTAAATGTCTAAAGATTAAAGTAACTTTTTGCCTGCACGACTCAACCTTTATACGACGTTTCTACGCTGCAGTACCAGTAGCAGCGCCCATTTGGGTAAAAGAGACGAGCTGTGCCGAATATCACCGCATTCACTCACGCGCACGCAACTTTTGTCAACAAAATCGGGTAAGCAAACTATACATAGATCAATATGAGCGTCCAACGTTCCCCGACTGGAAGTGGCTCGAGCATCGGGCGCAGTGGTTCTTATCCGGATATTAAACAAACGACATCAGATACTTTTGAAAGAACTCAAGTAACTTTCCGCAATAAAAGAAAATTAGTAGAAAATGAAGATATTAAGTCGGATATTACTGAAATAAAAAATGAGTTTTCTGAACTAAGAAAACAAATGTTATAGATGCAAAATCAAATGACCGAATTGATGGCGTGCCTTGCGTCTAACAACAATATGCAGATTGACAATTTTAATAAATTAAACAATGATGTATCAGGCATTAAAGACCAACTTAATAATATAAACTTAACTACAGATAATCTAAAAGTGGCACAAGATCATCTAAAGAAAGATATTGCAAGTATACAGGACTTTAAAATTAATACTGAAATAAAAATGGAGTCAATTCAATCGTCACTAAACAGCATTAAGGCATCTTCATCACCTCCTACACTTCAAGCACAGGAAGAAATAGTCACTGAGCTCAACGAACGTAACCTAAGATCCAGGAACATTATTATCTCGGGAATAGCCGAACCATCCTCCACAGACTCTAAAAGCAGACAAAAACAGGATAAAACTGTACTCCTTGGCATGATAAGAAATATATATCCTGAATGTCCTGAACCTGAGAGGATTATCCGCTTAGGAAAGTACCAACCAGATAAGATGCGACTATTAAAAGTAAGCTTTTCTGCAAGGGAAATAGCTGTCCATATTCTACGTAATAAAAAACTAATGAATAACAGTAATATAAAGATTTTCTCTGACCAAACACCGAAACAGCAAGCATACATGAAGGCATTAAAAGAGGAACTTGCAAATCGTACCAGTAAAGGTGAAGAAAACCTAAGTATAAAATATATGAAGGGTCTACCAAAAATTGTGACGTCTGCTCCAAAAAACTCCAACCACTAGAACCAAGAAGTGGGGTTCTATTTTCTTACATTGACCAAAAATCACAAAATTATTATGAAGTTGTTCAAGACTATGCTACAATAAAACCAAACAAAAAGTCCCTTAAATGTTTGTATGCCAACACAAGAAGTATTCTCGCACCTGGCAAATTTGATGAACTGATATGTATTATTCAGTCTTTTGAAAATACCATTCACATAGTAATATTAACCGAAACATGGTTAAGTTCTGATGATGAAGCAAAAAGATTATACCTACCAGGATACACCCATTACTACAATTATCGACAAGGTACAACAGGAGGCGGGGTCTCAATCTTTGCACACAATAGTTTAAAGCATAGTTTAATTGAAGAACATACTGTTGCTGAAAATCACTACTTGTGGATCCACATTAACAAGTTTGACTTAGACATAGGCGCTATTTATAAGCCTGGCCGAACTACAAGCAATGAGTTTCTAGAATTTTATTCAACACAGCTAGAACAAAGACAGAGAGCATTATTATTTGGTGACTTTAACTACGATTTGCTAAGCTCTGATAAAGCAGTTAAAAATTATAAAGACACAACTAGTGAAAGTGGCTATTATATTATCAACAAAATTGACAGACGCTACTGCACCCGAGAAACAAAAACCACTAAAACTATATTGGACCATATTTCTTCAAATATTAAACAAACATCATTCCGTTTATCTATTGTGGAATCAAGTATGTCAGATCACAAGCAAATATACTTTGAAGTAAAAAATTATCAAGCAACACCAGTAAAAACTGTAAAATACGAAGCAATTGATTACAAAAAGCTTTACAACACGTTTGAAATGATAAAAAATGAAGACTGTGAACTCAGCACTCTAGAACACAATCTGAAATCCAGTATCAATGCTTGTAAAACAAATAAAACTAAAAGATTAAATCCTCCTAAACAAGATTGGATCGGGAAAGAAATTTTAGATGCTATAAATATTAGGAACGAATACTATCAACAATATAAGCAAAATCCAGAAGATAAAGAAAAAGAAGAAGCTTATAAAACAAAAAGAAAATATGCATTTTATTTGATTCAAAAATCGAAATCAAACTTCTATTATAAGGCTTTCAAAAATTGTAAAACCAAATTATCTAAAATGTGGTCACTCATAAATGACCTAACTCGTAATAAAGTTAAGAATACAGCTATCCCCGCAAAACTACAAAGAGAGTCAGATATAGTTACTGACGAGAAAGAAATATGCGAATATTTCAATGACTACTTCTCAACCATAGGAGAAGTCCTAGCTAATGAAATAGCCAAGAGGAATTCGAGTACGAGCTCTACAAATATAAAACACTCCCAGAAATTGACACAGCTGTCCCCAGCCACAGCGGAAGAAGTTTTAAAAATTTGTAATGAATTAGATAGTAACACGTCCTCAGGTGTTGATGGTATAAGCACTAAAACTATCAAATCTCTGAAACATTTGCTTGCTGATAAATTAACAAACTGTATAAACAGGTGCTTAGAACTGGGAATATTTCCCGATAGCCTAAAAGTAGCCAAAGTCACACCTATTTTTAAATCAGGTATTAGAACTGATCCTGGAAACTACCGACCAATATCGGTGCTTCCTGTTCTTTCTAAAGTTTTCGAGAGAATATTGTACATTAGGGTCGAAAAATATTTAACTTCTATTAATTATTTTTATAATAAACAGTATGGTTTTAGGAAGAAATCAAACACTTTGTCAGCAACAGTAGACCTTATAACTAATCTCAAAAGTAATATTGATGAGAAAAATGTAGCCTTAGGTATTTTCATCGATCTAAGAAAGGCATTCGATACGGTTAGTCACGTTATATTGCTAGAAAAAATTAACAAAATAGGTATAGCAGGAAAAGCTCATGATATCCTAAGGTCATATTTGTCAAATCGTATGCAGGTCGTAAGAATAGGCAATCATCAAAGTCAACCTAAACCTTTAACCTTCGGCGTTCCGCAGGGTTCTATTTTAGGACCTTTGTTATTCTTAATTTACATTAATAATATCCATGAAATAGGTCTAAAAGGTGATGTCACTCTTTATGCTGATGACACATGTCTATTCTACTTTGAACGATCGTTAGAAAAAATAATTGCTGACGCACAAACAGACCTAAATTTATTGAATGAGTGGTTTCGGAATAATCTACTTACTATTAATGTCTCTAAAACTAATTTTATTTTATTTAAAGCAAAAAACAAAAAAATCTCTGACTTTGAACCGTTAATATTAAATAACATTAAAATAAACCAAGTTGAAAGTGAAAAATACTTGGGGCTCATTGTTGATAGCAAATTAACGTGGCGGCCACACATTGAAAAAGTCAAAGCCAAATTATCGTCTTTAACCGGTGCAATAAAAGGTATCACAAGATGTCTTCCACGGGGAGTACGATATACTATTTACAATTCCCTTATCAAACCCCATATTGACTATTGAATCGAAATCTGGGGCTCAGCTGCAAAATCACATTTAAACTTAATACAAAGAGCACAAAACAAACTAATAAAGGTTATTTTCCGCTATAATTACTTAACGCCAACTGAAGTCCTATACAAAGAAACAAAAATAATGAATATCTCACAAACATACATATATTATACTTGTCTGTTGATTCGAAAAATACTTACTAAGAACATACATACCAAAATCAGTTTCACAAAAAAGAGCCAAATACAAAAAATACAACTTAGAAATACGAATAACTTGGTTTTACGGACTCCAAGAACAAATTATGGTAAAAAAAATATTTTATTTGAAGGCGCAAAAATTTACAATAAGCTTCCCAAGGATATTAAAAACAATCCATCAATAAATACATATAAAAAACTTCTAAAACATTACGTTACTTCAAACATGTAGTCCAAATTTTGCCGTCATTCTAATGAACATTAATTGTACCTACAAACGCTGTATACTTATAAAATTATTAATAATTAAAACCAATACCTATACACGTATAAATTAATAAGACTCAGTAAATAAATAAATAATTTTCTACAGCACTTAATATATACAATAGGGATCTAATCTAAATTTTCTATTACTATATGAAAGTCACATCTAGTTAAACACGAGCGTAGTTTAGTTTCTACATCTGTGTTTTTATAACTACACCTGAGGTCGTGTATTGGCATTTGTGGCGGTGAATCCGCTTAGTATTCTCTTACTACCGTCATAATAATTATGTACGTCTTTCCAATTGTATTTTTTTTGAGTTATTGTGTTTTCTCATGTAAGTGAATTTATGTATAATTCTTAATGAGAATAAATATCTTAAACCGTACTTCAGTTATTTTCATACTAATATCTGGTATTGTCACAGTGCAATTCCAACAGACTGTGGTATAATACCTTATTATTATGGAATACTTCTCTGGTACGCTGCAGAAATTAATACAATTTTTATTTTGAAAAAAAAAGAGCTGTGAGAACAACATACCAACTTGGTTTGATTTTGATTTTATTTGGTTTTTGATGTATAGATGACTTCAACAGCTTCCATGGTGTTACAATGAATTTTATTGTGACTGCTTCGTAGGATGATTCTCCCGCAGTGAAAAAAATATAATATTCTAGCACCCACTCGGGATCTAATGCAAGCTCAAGATTTGACTTGGCTATTTTTTACCAACAAACCAAACATCAACCTAATAAGTCCAGTACAAATAGCAAGTACACTAACTTACAAGTGTGATATAGTCAGTATAGAACGTAAAAAATGGCCGAGTTAAATCTCGAGCTTAAATTACATCGCGAGTGAACACAGAACTCGGTACCCTTAAAGATTTCGATTCTTTTGTCAGCGAAGTCGAGATCGACGCGTCATTCAATATTGAACTTGGCTAATTCACATTTAGGTGCGGAAGGATTGTTTTTTTTTTTGCTTTTATTTTGTTGATAGCTTGTTGAACTGTCATGCGTATATATTGTGCCACGTAGTACTGTCTGTGTGTGTAATCTTTTTACTTTTTATACTTAATTTGTAAAATGAGTAGGTACTTAGTAGTTTAAACACTTAGTAGTGCTCTCAAAATAATAATTTAGGCGACCACGGAAGACCAGCGTCGGATTTCTGTGTCAACCGACACATGCTAAGTGGCTGTCCTTTTAGTGTTACATTACAATTATTACTTATTTATTATTTTAGTCTTAAGATTCATATTGTTTCTTTGTGTGTCACTAAATAAATATTTCCTTACCTTCTGTTCATGTTTTTGATGGAATAACACATTAGCCAAATACGCTATTTTCAAATTATATTAGCTAATATCTCCACCAACAACAAACAAGTTTAGCAAATACAAGGTCCGAAATGGATGCCCTGTCTTTCCCCGTTCCTGAACGAGGAGACTTAGTTAACTACTAACTGAGTTCTTGTCGGTGACCGGCCTCAGGCACTTACGGTCCAATTCTCAAACGCTTACACCCTTTAAGCTTAACACCACTTTAAGCCGCTTTAAAATAGAATCAACTCTTGTTTTATTCCCGACTATAAGAAGTAAAAGGCCAGATAAATAAATGACGGGGAATCGCTCTAGCTTTTAGGTTTTTAAAGAACCAATACTTGGAGTTATCTGAAATAGTGCTTAGGCTACGGGTAAATTTTACGGTTCACGTGGAATAGAACCGACTTCACGCGGTCGAAATCGCGGGCAATAGCTAGTATTATAAATGTAAAAGTTTAGATGGAAGTTTGTTACTCAACGCAAGAACGGCTAACCGCATTTGGATTAAATTTGTTACACAGATAGTTTGTATTACTTTGTAATAAAAATAAAACCCTTCAGTATTATTATTTACATAGGATACTTTGAATGCGATCTCATGGGCTAACGCAGGCGAAGTCGCGAGCAGAAACTATATATAAATGTAATAGTAGCTCTGCGTGTCCGACTGTTATGTTTTCAGTCCGACAACTGAATCGATTTAGATGAAATTTGGCCTGGAGATAGACCGAGAAAGGGCATAGGCTACCTTTGACGGGTTATTCACACGGGTGGAGCCACCGCTGCGGCCACCAAGTATGAGATAAAGCAACGCTCGTGATTAGAGTTTTCAGCACGTTTTCTCAAAAAGTGCATTTAAGAAGTCTGTATACATTGTTCGAAAGTGAAACATAACGCACCATACAACGGAGTGTACGGTGAAATAGGTACTCACACCTAAATACCTGTTTTACCGCACGCTGAGATGTTTGGCGCCGTGTGTACCTATTCTTTACGGTTTTATTTAATTTGCTTAAAAATATAAAAGAATTTTTCACCAAGGAGTTTCACATTATGAGATTAAATAGGCTGAATGATCAAACTTCTTTGAAAGCGCTTCAGCCAATACAATCATCTCATTTTAATACTAAAGAGGAAATGAGATGAAAGATGTAGTTCTAATTTTCAATACGCGCACGTGGCGCCATTTGAAAATGTGCACCATTTTCATATTAGGAACGTCAAAGATTGTTGCGACTTTCCGACTGTTATTTAAAAACAAAATAATATTACTGTTGTACAGTCGACCAAAATTGAATCAACATGACCCACTTGGCCGATCATTCATTTAGAATCATAAATTTATTACGGGTCAGAGATCTATGCAATTTTAATCTTTGTTATCACTGCACTAAAATCTCAATTGGAATTATAAGATGTCGTTCATAATCTAAACTCTTTTCAATACTGAGAAAAACTAATAGAATTTTAAAAATAAAATGACGTTATGTGTCAGATGTCAAGTACTAGTCTGAAAAAATTTAAAAAAGCCATAAAACAAAATTGAATTGAATAAAATAAAAATCTAAGACAATAAATATTAGTAAACAAATCGTCGGTCTCGCCGATATTCGTAAAAACTTTTTCGTGCAATACTCCGATCTATTTACCATAGCGATCATAGCCTTGTCAGTGACTGTCAGTGTCTAATAAATTGATAATAGATTCGTTCCTTAAGCTATGCATGTTCAAGCGAATTTCAACCAACTTTGTATAGAGTGACTGTAGGAAAATGATCTTAGGGTGGGTTATGATTCAATTTGGTCGACTGTACATACTCGCAAATATCTCGTCAATCTCCTGAAAAACGTTGTAGATATGACACACGTGCTGATATTGGTTTTTACAAACTCGTGACTGTCGTGACTATGGTAAGCCCTCGACTTCTTAACTTACCGCACTATTATCATGAATAACTATTACAGCAAGTTTTGTTTCTCTCACTCATATTCAAAACGACATATTATTAGAACGTGCAAAAACATTTTGCCCAAATGCATTAGCACCCGAATTCAAAATAGGTACCTACCATAATGATCTAAGATAATACTAGTAGCTGAGCCAAGGACACCTCGCTATAAATTCCAGGATTTCAATTTCTTAATAATTACTCAGTCAAGTTTTCAACCAACAAGACATCATATTTTAATTTGCTTTTACAAGTTTTGTGTTAGCGATGAAATAAATTTCGTATGTAAAATAAGCATGACATGTTCTCGGCGGGGTGACTTAAAGGCCACCCTTGGGTGTTGTTACAGTTAGATTTGTATTCAATAATAACATTCAATTTACGCCTTTATATTTTTATGATTTTATAATAACATTCAATTTATTTTTATGACTAAGTTATATAATATTCGTTTTGATACATAAAGAATTATGATCAAACTTGTCAAGCAGCAGATTTCAGAAACGTTTGGTTTTCAATGTTAATTCTAACTCTCCCGAGAGTCTAACTGCGGTTTTAACAATCACAATTAGGTTAGGTATTTCAGGAAAGAGTATTAATTCTAATTTATGTGTTCTGGTATTTTTTTATACTACTAGATGACAAACAAGCTGACGGCCCACCTAGTGGTAAGCGGTTACCGTCGCCTATAGACACCTGCAAAAACAAGGATAAATCACGTGATATTGCAGGTGCGTTGTCATCCTGAGGCCTCAGATAAAACGCCATCCATGCCCAGTAATTAAATTGGCTACGTTTCCCTTCAATCCGAAACACAGCGAACTGTTTCACGGTTGAAATAAGAAAGACGGTGGTACCTACCCTACTACATACGGGTCTACCACCTAGTAACCTATTTAAATCGATTTGGTATTTTGCATTGGGATATTTTAGGCAATTTTTTTTGATAATCCATTAATGTACTCAAGAAGACAAATGTAACAGTGCTGTAACTAAAACGGGTTTCATGGGTTTTTTTTTAATTTAGCTACCTATAGCGAACAAAAAGCCGGTTGGAGGTTACTCAAACTATACCACAATTTTTCTCGTCAATGGACCATACATTGTCGAGAAAAATTGTGCCGCTGTATCCAATTTTTCGGTGAAAAATATCGAGTAGGTACGACTGTTATGTACAGACAGAAAAAAACATCAAACGTTCTATTTTAGAGATTATAGTGTTTTTCATTTTTTAAAAATGACGCAGACAAAATGGCGTGTACCTATGATGGAATAAACTTGCCGCATAGCTCGCTTAATATTGGGACAGATTTGAATCTAAAGCTAAATCTTAATTTAGTACCTATTGAACTCTACTTTATACTGTTTGATGAACTGGTTATTTGATAATTTTGGTTATCAGAACTTTTAAAATATTTTTTCGGTGGCATAGCGGTTTGAGCGCTCTGGTTTCGATTATGGAAACAAAGAAACTTTCACCATGGTCGATCCCGAGATGGGTCAATCAAAATTTATAATCTCGAGCTCTTCCGTGCTTCGGAAGGCTCGTGAAGCCTTTGGTCCTAATTGTTGCAGCAGCCGCTTTAGCCAATCCGAATTGGGCCAGTGATGTGGTGTTGCCATGCCCCTCGTATGTTTCTCCCATGTAGGAAGGCCTGTACCCAGCAGTGAGACGTATATAGGCTGGTGATGATGGTGGTGATTTTTCCTCGTACGAAAAAAATAAAATAATTTAAGACTCCTCTGTATCTGGGTTCTGGACTTCTTTACCCGGATCCAAAAGAATATCAGCGCTATGACTGCGGTTGCAGGACATGATGATATATTTTTAAAAACTCTTGCGCTGACGAAGTGGATTGAGTGGTTCATCTTTTTTATTTAACATAATATGCGTCAGTGCAAGCAAACATACCTAGTTCAGCAGTGTGATTAACTATATTCATTGTATTCATTATTGTCTACGATGATCTCTTGGCTGTGTATGCTTATCACTGTTTTGGATATACGGCAAGAAGGACAATCGATATTTTTCGATTTCGTTTTTCTTGTTTTAAAATGTATCACAGTAATTTGATTGACTTTTACATATAGATATAAAAATATATCACTTTTTTGTTCCGACTCACGCCGTGCTAGTCGTCGGAAAGCTAGTGTCACCAACACAGTCGTCAAATGGTTGTCAAACAAACACCAAAAGGTATGACAGCGCTGCCGACCGCCACGAATTCAATTCTGCTGACTTTAGAGAATCGCAGATAATTAATCCCTAGTGTTTAAATTCGGCTACCGCATGTGTTCGACTACGCTCAGCAAACAATTTTCCTCTCTAAATATTATGAAACTTTAAACTTTGCATAAGTATTTCAGAACTTAAACTCCTAATAACCTTATTAAATTTAAGACTTAATAAGTGTTTTATTTAATCTTGATTGAGATTGGCTCTGGAAGTTAGTATAATAGTAATGAGTGTTTTTCTTTAACGAGTCATAAAATTTAAGTAGGTTTGGATAAAGCCAATATACTGGGTGCTTTATAACGAACGATAATATTTATAGACGATATATTTCATTAATGGAATATCTTTAAGGTCGTATTTTATGTAAATGATAGGCGTAGTTGTAATTTGGTTTGGTGATTCTATTATTAATAATAATATAATAATAATATTTACACACTCAACCCCTATTATCTAGCTCAAAGGAAGCATCATTAAGAGCTTGTGTTATGTAAACTACATAACGGAGAAATAATGATAATAATATGTATATAAATATCAGAAATATACTAAATAAACATATAAACATCCATGACTCGTAAACAAATGTTCGTACTCATCATACAAACATTTGTTCCTACCGGGATTCGAACCCGGGACCTCTTGACCGAGTAGCCTGGGGTACAGACCACTCGGCCAGCCAGTCGTCAATTATTCATTTACTAATTACATCATCCAAGGGGGAAAAGCAACTATTAGTTTAGGTACCTAGTCAGTACTTATTATTTAACAGGACTAAACCGGCAGGCACGCGTGTAGGACTACGAATGGTTGATGCGGCTACGGTATTCGGCTACGATGCTACGGCTACGATGCTACGGCTACGTTTATTTTTGCTGATGCAACAAACTGTGTCGCTACAATTAGTATTATTTAGTTCGCAGGAGAGAGAGCAGAGACCATTACTTACGTAGTACAAGTTAAGTATAACCTAAAATGTTAGATTTCTATTTTTAGCCCCCGACGAAAAAAGAGGGGTGTTATAAGTTTGACGTGTCTGTCTGTGTATCTGTGTGTCTGTCTGTCGTATCGTAGCGCCACTACGATGGTTCTTAGCTATAATTTATGAATACCAGTTCAGGTTTAATGACTATCAGCTCATTTTCTACATTATTATAGGGTTTTACTAACTTTTATAGATCCGAATGATTTGAAATTTGGTGTACTATCACTTCGGTCACATTCCCATGACATACTATCCTTGAGCTGATCCTATGCCATCAAAAAGTCTGCGAAATGCTTAATTCTTTAGAAACTTACAGCAGATTTAGCGTGTTTGGGCTCTTATGAATAGTCTCAATGAGATGGTGTTAGATACATGATTAATAACGCCGGGGGTTACTTGAAATTTTCAATTTTGTATTTATTAGAAAAAAGTAAAGTAAGCATATCAAGCGTTACCTTGAATTTTGATCAGACTTTATCACGTCGTAATAGATGCGGTTTTTGTCCGTAACTTGGCAAATTGTGCGGAATTGTCTTATACAAAATATATGTTACACCAAATGCGGTCACGCGTGAACGTTTTCCTCAAACATTTGAATTAATTGGGACTTACGAAAAGCCTTATCTTTAGCTTTATTAGTTACTTTGGATTTTATGGGTCATTAAATGCGATGATAAACTGGTGACTGCTCGTCTGTTCCATTGATTTTTTTTTCATTTATTTGGGTTAAAAACAGTGTACACAATAAAGTATAACTTATAGATTAGTTACAACCAGTTAAGTAATTGTGTCACCCACATCATTAACCACAACAGTAGATATATAAATAAAAATAGGTTAAAAGTTGTCGCCATCGATCAACTACAATTTTTCTTCTACTTCGAGATAATAATACAATTTACACAGTATACTAGTTTTAACCTTATTGGAATGTAACTGCAACACTATTATAAAATTTTTATAAAAAGTTATTATCTAAGACCAGAAATACATTTGCTTAGTGTTCACTTACTAATTCTGTTAGTTGTTTTTTAAAGTTACTTACTGAGGTGGAGAAAATATCAATTGTATTAAAATTATTATTGTATGAGTCGGTAATTCTATGCAAAGGTGAGCGTTTACCAGCATTAGTCCTACAGGTACTAGTGGCAAATAAACAAGTTACATTTCTGGTATTGGTTCTATAAGGCACACGATAGCGAAGTTTATTGTTAAGGTCAACACAATCGTATCGATTATGGCACAAGTCGTATAGAAACATAGTTTCAAGTTGGAGGCGTCTGGATTTCAGTGTTAGGAGATCATAAACATTTAAGAGTGTGTCATATGTCAAAAATCTATGATAACATCTATAGTGCATAACTTTTAAAAATCGTGTCTGAACAGACTCAAGTGCAAAAATATATTTACCGTAAATGGGGTTCCATACAGACACAGCGTGCTCAAGTTGCGAACGGATCAATGATCTATATAAACATAAGTAAGTAGAAGGTTGTGTAAAGTCAATACTGGAACGCATTGTAAAACCATACATTTTATACGCTTTAGTAATAATGTTGTACACATGCGTGTCTAAATGTAATTTTGAGTCTAGTTCTACCCCTAGGTCTCTTATTAGATCAACAGAATTAATATACACTTCGCACAGCTTATAGCGAAAATGACTAATATTTTTCTTTTTTGTAAAAGTAATGGATTTACATTTGTTAATACTTAATGTTAGTTTATTTTTAATGCAGTAATCAGTGAAAGCATCTAAATCTCTTTGAAATTTCAGATGGTCTTCCGCAGTATCTATAGTATGGTAAACTTTGAGGTCATCAGCATATAATAAATAGTTACAAAATTTAAAACAGTTACTTATGTCATTAATAAATATAATGAACAACAAGGGACCCAGTATTGAACCCTGTGGAACTCCAGAGCTTACCGAAACAAAATCGGCCTCATAACCGTGTACTACAACTTTTTGTGTACGATTCATAATGTAAGATTTGAACCAACACCATAGGTTTCCACGTATACCATTAAATGCAAGCTTTTCTAAAAGTAATTTATGATCTACGCGGTCAAAAGCTTTTCGAATATCAGTATACACACTATCTGTTTGTTTGTTTGCGTCCATTCCTTCGAATATATATGAAGTATAAATTAAAAGATTTGTAGTTGTGGAGCGAAGTGTGCGAGCGTGTTCATAGACTGAGTAGAAAAATTCAGAAAATAAATTGCATATATTAGTTGGGTCACTTGAAGTAATGTCTCTATAGCTTACACTGCAAGGTATTTCAGAAGTACTTTTACGATTTTTTATATATGACCAAAAATATCCTTGATGCCATTTTCTACCGATTTCATGTAAAGGTCATAGCATTTTTTACACTCAACCTTAAATCTTTTCCTATAAATACTAAAAATTTCGTAATCACTCTTATTCCCATACTGCTTCCAGTTTGTCCACGCTTGAGTTTTATTCTTATATATGTGAATTAAAGCTCGTGTGAACCAAATGCGAAAACGAGAACTCTTAGGTACTTTTGTCGGAACATGACTATTGATAATTTTGGAACTTGCGGAATATTGGCCCATAGCACCACCACGCCGGCCTTTTTATTTCTTTTTTTTCGGGGAAGAATCCGCTTACGGACCTACCCGCCGCTGGCTAAGCGACGAGCGTGTGTGGGGGTCGCCCAGTGCCTGATCGTATTGGCACTGGGAATACCCACTAAAACTCCCCGGTAACTCCACTGCCCTTCACGGGGGTAGCCTGGGCTCTGCCGAAGCAATTTCACCAACCCACCCCCAGAACCACCACGCTGGCCTAGTGCAGATGAACAACAACGGCTTAACGTGCCTCCTGAAGCACGGAGGAGCTCGAGATTTTCGTGATCGAAATCAGATGAGCGCTCAAACCATGCCACCGAGCCATACCAACAAAAAAAGCTGACGGTCCACCTCCGGGTGGCATGTGGTTACCACCACCTTTAAACACCTGTAATAACATAATTGGAAGATATATTATTTTTATGAATAATTGTTTAGTTCAAAATATTGAAATTATTTCACGTACCTACTTACTATTAAATTGAAACTTTTCTTTCATAACTTTACTTAATTTAAAATCAAATTCAGTTAGTGTAAGGGTGAAGTTTGAAAATTTTTAATCCATAAAGATGAAATGAAAAGTTGAGTCAATTTTCGTTCTTGATTAAGAAGGCTTAGAGTGCGAAATAAACTTGGACTTATTCAATTTATTCGAGATTCACTTTCTCTGAGTGTTCGTTATAATTGACGAAATGTTTTTGTTAAATTAATTCCTTTCAATTGTTTTTGAAAACAATGAAGATTAAATTTATGTCTAAAATACTGATGGCCATAATCGGCACTTGCCATAGCGTAACTTCATAGTGGATAATATTATAAGGTCGAAATATGTAAAGCATAACCATGGTTATGGGTATAAAGGCATAATTTTAACAAGCATATGTAGAAAAGGGCAGAATTAATTTTTGCTTTAATATTCAAGACATATGTTTGATAAGCATAACTGTCAAAATCCATGCATGTAAGGCATCTGCAATAGATCCGGCTTTGCAGGGTTCCGCCGGTCATACACATCCTAATCGTTGCAGATGGCTTTGGTTCACAATCACAGCCTCAATAATATGCCTTCATCATCATCATCATCACCAGCCTATATATACGTCCCACTGCTGAGCACAGGCCTTTCTACATGGCAGAAACACATGAGGAGTTTGGGCCATAACACCACCACGCTGGTCCAATGCGGGTTGGTGGGTTCAAGCGGTTGCAGTAACAACCGGGACCAACGGCTTAACGTGCCTTCCGAAGCACGGAGGAGCCATCCAGGGACCGACCATGGCGAAAGTTGCTTTGTTTTCGTGATCGAAACCAGAGCGCTCAATCCACTACGCCACCGAGCTCCTCAATATGCCTTCGCGTTTCAAAATTACACTCTAGGGGCAGGGCAGACCAGCCCCCTTATTCTCAATTGTTGGATCACGGATTCGATTCGAAAAGTCACATGCCGTCTCGCTTTGACGCACCGCGATAAAAAGTGACAGGTATAGAGTTTCCGAAATTCGAATACTTTCCGAGAGTTGAGAATAAGGGGGCAGACTGCGTGGATTCGGTTTTACGGCGATTTGTTCCTGTCATTAAAGTCGTGTCAAAACGTATTTTGGTACACTCTCACAAGACTAAGTGAATAAGGAAAGGAATTTTTCAAAACTACCATCAATTGAAAATTAAAGCAATTGAAGAATATACCAATTAGTGGCAATCAATAGTATGCGTTTGCATTTAAGTTTGCATAATATACTTACAACGTTAAGAATTTGACAAAACCAACCTAAAATATGTAAGCGAGATACAACATTTCAGTGGCTTTTTAGATTACAGCCATTAATTACAATAAATGTAAATTGTAAACAACGTACTAATTGCAAAGCTGGCAGATTTGCGTCAGAACCATGATTAGTAGAGTAGGTATTGATAGTTTTTTGTTCTCTAACAAACCTATGAAATAAAAAAATATTTTTATTTAATTCAGTCGACAGCACATCAAGCGTAACAGTTTGACCTTGAGACCGCCCCTACTGCGTTCGTAATAGAGGCGGCTTTCGTAGTGTATCTGTTACACTAACTTAATTGGATGCCGGCGTTTTATCAACGGGCTAGGCATCCAAACAAGTGGCGGTTTTAACTATATGGCGGCGACATATATAACATTTTGATAGTTTAATGTGTACACGCATTCTTATCATCAAAATATTCGTACCTACTTAGTAGCCTTTTTTCTTTAAACTTTGTTTGACATATATTTTCAATATCAATGCCAGGTCTTAAAACAATATAATTGTTTGTTGAAATTAAAGATTACAATTGCTTTACTATGTTGTAACGCATTCAATTCTTTTACTCTCTTTCGTGGTTATTTATAACTAGATAGGGGAAATAGGGTAACTTTGGGCAAGGCCGTTTACATCATGAAAGGCATGCTCAGAGTCAGGCACTAGGTATGGGTTCGTTGTAATATTATCATGTATTATTATATATTTTTTATACAAAGCACGGCAATTGACCCAACACCACCTGATGTGAAGTGGTAAGGAGAGTCCATATGCGAAGACAGCTAGTACAGAATAGACATTGCACTAGCCGCCTCCACCTTGCCGGCCCAAAAGGTGCTTTTTCACACCTCTCTTGAAGGACCCCATGTTATAGGAAGGAGGGAACACATGTGCTGGCAAAGAATTCCAAGTTCTGGAAGTACGACAAAGAAACGAGGCACTAAATTTCTTTGTTCGTGATGTTCAGGTGGAGACAGTGAATGAATGAGTCCAAAGACCGGCTTGGCGTGTATTATTATTTATCACGGTAAACAGGCTTGTGTAGAGTTACTCCGTGTCCGCAATTACCCCACACTCCCCTAATAATTTAACGTCCAACCATTTATGAATGTTTTTTCTTTTAATTGCATTTTGTTTTGAAAGAAATAATTTAGGAACGTCTGGCTGAGTGATTAGTACCTATAGCTAGAGGTTACTCGGCTAGAGGTCCCGGATTTCGGTCATAAAAAATACATAATACATAGCATGCTTTTCCGTTATCTAGTAACTTTAACGAAAGCCCTCAATGATGTTTATTCCGCTAGATAATAGGTGGGAGTGTATAATATTATTCATTCTTATGTGAAAAGGTACTTAGATTAATACTATCGATAATAATCGCTCATGGAAAATCTACCTTACGTCTCATTGTCTACAGATTATATTGCTACGCACAGAAACACGTGAAGTCCATCCGGGCGGTCACGCGAACCGTTCAAATGCCGGACAACCGGACCAAGTCAGTCCGGACACGGGTGCATACCCACGTGCACTCCTCCCCGTACCACGTGTCCGACCACAAGGCTGCCGTCACGGTCGGAATCATCATGGGAGTGTTTTTACTGTGCTGGGTGCCGTTTTTCTCTGTGAACATTGTTGCCGCTTTCTGCAAAACGTGTATACCAGGTTAGTTGATTTCGAACGTGAATTTTTCACCTATGAATTATAAGTTTTTTATTTCAACAGTTCGGTATCAACAATGTATTGAACTGCTCCCAAATTAGGTTGCCCTGTGTTATGGGAGACAGGCTATTTAAAGGACTGTTTTTAATTAAGAACTATTTTTAGTGTACAAAATTCAGAGTTCACGTGTTTGTATGTGTGTGTGTGTGTGTGTGTGTGCAAATATTGCAAAGTATGCAAATTATAATTTTATTTGTCAAAATACTATCTTCATCGTCATGTTCAGTTCAGTTGATGAGTATGTCACATCCATCTGCCTAGGCCGTTGATTGAATGCCGGCATCCAATGAAACGGCTGAAAGACAACTAGCCAAGTCATTGAGCGTAACGTTTAACCAGATTTGTGAACGTCGTGTCAGCCACCTGGTTAAATTAGCCATTCAATTGGATGCATATTTAGGTCTTCTAGTCCTAATAGTTTGTATGACTGCTTATGTGATTGGTAGGTTCTAGGTTATTTTTTTGTAGCCACTTAAAAATTTGGTTATAAGTGGTCATTAAAAATAACCTCGAACCTAATTCACACACAAAAAAATCCCTAAAGACAATCCGCCTAGGCGTGCAATTGAGGTGAGTCACTTTTTTTTTGATGGAAAAGCTTTTATAGCTACCCAGCTGTGATAAAGTGCCACAGTTGGGTTATGTGAGTCTCTCCGACTGGCATACTCACTAAAAACCATCAGTTCTGCCTCCCTCGCTGCCTAGCGACATAACCACACGGGGAACTTGGTAGTCATCCGCGTGGCCACTTGCAGCTGGCCTCAGGCCACTACAAACGGTTAGGGATATCCCGAAAGAACATCGGATATCTCGACCTCACCGGGTGACGATGCAGACGATGGAGCCCTTTTTTTTTTCGCTGAGGAGAAGCTCTACCAGCTGACCCCCCTACCACCGGGGGGAGGAAAGGGAGGGGGGGTTGCTCTCACCTACTAAAATCCTCAGCGACGCACTACCTAGCCGCTTTCCATCGACAACACAGGATGGCCCGGAGACATTTCGCCGTAGTGTCGATGGGGCGGCCCGACCGTATATCAGTCCCATCTCGGAGTACTGCCTACCACGACCTGTCACACTCAACCATCCTAGCGATGACGGTTGAGAGGGAGAGGTCGTCCCCCACAGCAGCGGTAAGTGCCCGCCGCTCCTCCGCCCACGCCGGGCACTCCGCGAGTGCATGCTACGCCCCCTCATCAGGGAGACGATGGAGCCCTATTCCATCGCCTACACTCCCGGCTAGGGCGGTTGGAGCGTAGCGAAAAGCCTTCTACGGCCAATGCGCCTCCTGCGGGACGGGGCTGCGAGGACTCGTCCTCTCTAGCCCGCTCCGGCGTTCTCCTTTTGAGCTGCCTTTCACTACCCCAAATTGTTTCAACGTTGATTCTAGTGTAATTAACTATCGGCCTAGGCATTTCATTGAATGCCGGCGTTTAATCAACGGCCTAGGCGTGCTAGTTCGCCGATGTCGCGGTTTGAACGCCATGGTAGATCCCCTGAAGTTAGACCCCTGATAGGTAGTTGATTCAGAAGGCACGTTAGGTCTTTGGTCCCGGTTGTTACTGCAACTACTTTCACACACTTACCTCAAATAAAGCAGCATGCTGGTACTATGGCCCAAAGATTTTCATGGTGTTCTCCTATGTAGGCCAGCCGATGCCCAGCAATTGAGCGTATAGCTGCTGAAAATGTAAATGATGGAATTAGGGAGGAATAAAAATATATAACAATGATCAAAATAAAACCTTAGAGAGCTACAAATGATAAATAAATGTTATTATGAAATTAATATTGAATAGTGGTTCATGACCTTTCGTCGTTCTTAGACTGTTGACATCTATTGGATTAGTTGATATCGAAAATAGTAAATTCAGTATTAATGTCCCTCGTATAGCCAAGAAATTTAAAGGTTATTTTAATATAGCTATTAAGACTAAGAACTTTTATTGTGACACGTACTTCATTATAAGATTAGATAGGTACTTCTTGAAACGTTTTATCGGAGCTAGACAGTTAGGCAATTCTTCAAAAAGGACATGGAAAGTTTCACAATCGCCTTTGGGAGCCTGCATTGAGGAGATTTATAATACGGCAAAATCTCAACCATTCATATGAAAGAAACGAAAGTACCTACTTACAATTTTGTGTTTAAGTTCCAAAGTGATATATAGGGAGATAGGCAACCTAAGATTTACTTGTTCTTTTAAAAGGGTAATTTTATATTGGTTTTATTCATATTCTATAAAGTATGAAGAACTAACATCGACATTACTGTTATAATAGTTCAATGAATTGGGTACAGTTTCTAGGGCTCAGTTTTCATTTCACACCATCAGTCTATGTACGTTCCAATGATGAGCACAGGCCTTCCTACACGGGAGGAACATATGAGGAGTTTGGGACACAACACCACCACGTGGGCCCAATTCAGGTTCGTGGGCTAAAGCGGTTGCAGTAACAACCGGGACCAAAGGCTTGCTTCCGAAGAACTTAGGAGCTCGAAAGTATAAATTTGATAGATCGACCAATGACAAAAGTTTCTTTGATTTCGTTATTGAAACCAAAGCGCTGAAACCACTACACCACCAAGCTCCTCAGTTGTTATTTAAAGGCCTTAATCAAAATAGAGATTATATCAAACATAATTTTTTAAGATTTTATTGTCTCGAACGAGACATCAACGAGCAAACCTAAATTAGAACTGAACAAATATTTCTCACTTTGGAAATAGAAAGACAATTAAAGGGAAGGTAAAGGAAATTAAAACTTGTAATTACTGTGATTGTTGTTGACACTTGAACAAACTTAGAAACTTGGCCAGACGTATCTCGAGTGGAGCTGGGTGAAGTTTCAATAGTAATTTTGATCAAAGGTCCCGACGGTCAAACAGATATGGGTGAAGCCTTCTACAGTAATAAAAGTTTTTGATTGATGAATATTGAATTTATTTTAGTTAGCCCACACTTTCGAGTTCGCATTTGAATATTGTTTAACCAAGAAGATTAAAGTAATTTTTCGGCCAGTTCTATAAAAGTTTTTATTTGATACCTACTGTAATGGTTGTTTTCGTAATTTTAATTATTCGTCTGCCTGATGCGCTGGTATTGCAAAATATCTCTGAATATTATGTAAACGTTCACAAAACGCACATTTGTTACCTGCAACATTTGCTACGCATGGAGTATGATTATTATTATTAATGCTCGATTCAAAAGCCAATGCTTGTTTCAGATTTGGCCTTCAAAATCCTGACATGGCTTGGCTACTCCAACTCCGCGTTCAACCCAATAATCTACTCTATATTCAATACGGAATTCAGGGAAGCATTCAAAAAGATCCTAACATCCAGGTACCCCCCTTGCTGTGGCTATCAGACAGTCAGAGCGAACACGCCGACGAGAAATGAGAACTTCGTCACCGATTACGGAACAAAAACTCTAGTGGTACGTAGAAGTGGTTCTTTAGGGCTGTCTGGGGTTGATCCGACCCCAAGATCCTCGGCTGAATCAGTTCGCCCTCTCAGGGAGTACCACATCTGACAAGAAGATGGAAGTAGCAATAACGGGCTACTAGACAAAAGTGATGTGGTCTGAAGTTAAGACTGTGGAGTGCAAGCAATACTCGTAGTTGTAAGTAAATGCTCATTAAAATTTGATGCTTCGGAATACGATTTGGTGAGCTTTGATAGTGTGGTAATAGAATTCAATTAAGATGTAATGTAATCGGTGATGTAATGCGTGACGATGAACTTTTGTTGAATTAGCCTCACTGAAACAATTCAAATGTTTTACATTAGGTATTAAATATGTAGTAAGCAAGGAAATATGAGTAAGAACAATGTGTAAATATACAAACCCTCGGATTTTCTTATCAGACTAAAATTTTACGTCTACTGAATGAAAATAATTGATTTCAATTTGGATGGAGATTGATCAGTGAGAAATAATAAAAAAGTACGCTTAAACGTTGATAATTATATGACGCAATTAATTCTGTCGTAGTTGTTGACTAAAATTGATGCCCCAATCGATTCATCTAGTAAGAATTTCAAATAATGGGTTGTATGGTTCAATACTCAATATATTTGGATCGGTGAACATGAAACAGATGAAAGATAAATTAAGTTGTTTGGGTCTAATGTAGCTTTTACGGGCAACTTGAGAAGTCTGGTCACTATGAAAAATGACCAGTCTCACACAGTGAGAGAACAGAGCTTTTTTACGGAACTCCGTCGCGATTGTGGTAGTTCAGTAATCTAAAAGGATCGCCGTGGATTTCGTGTTTTTTTTTTAAATTCCGTGATTTATAATATTTAAAAGTGTCAAGTAAAAGTAGAAACAGAAATTGATATACAGACCGGTCATTATCCATAGAGACCGGTCATTATTTATATTGACCGGGTTTCTCAAGTTGTCCGTAACGTGGAATAAATATGGCCCTTGGAAAGTTTTGGCATTTAACTTCAAAGATAGTTATTGTTTAACTAAACGTCCTCACGATCGAAGCTCTTACAATTTATGTTTCAATTAAAATGAAATTATCGTGAATTAATATTTTCAGATAGATTTCGATTTTAGTATAGTTTATTCAAACAATTATCAATATTCAATACTTCCAAATAAATTTTCTACATATCTAACTATATTGCGAAAACTAGTAAAATTATTTATGTAAAAAACTTAGAAATATATTATAATATCAATGATCTAGTCAATACTCAATGCTCCGTTTATTCGCATTTCAAAAAATTCCTGTGATACTTTTGTAAATACATATAATGTACATATTGCTGTATTAAATACTGTTTCGTTGTAAATAAATTTAAATGTTTATGTATATGCAACTCTATGTCTTGATACCAAAGGTCGTAATTTTATTTAAGTGTATTTAAGAATATGTGGCCATTTTATAGTGAAATACATATCGTGATTGTAATTTTAACTTGTTTTCACATTAACATAATTTAAATTGTTTTGATTGATTTTAAAATTGTTACAATTTGAAATGTTATTTACATTAAAATTTGACACGATTATATATTTTACATTATAAAAATATTTATCGATATATCAAGCAACATATTTCACCAGATTCCTTTGCTAATATTTAAATACGTGTGTATTTTTCATTAATAAGAAAATTTCGTCCTCAACGGATTACAGTCCTAAGTCTCGCACGACTTACCTCGTCAATCAAACTTGAATGCGACGCGTAAAAATTATGATTTTTTAATGTTTGACCACGCATAACTTTTAACTGTTACCTAGTCCGATTTTATGATTCATTTTATTGTTTATGATGGATTTTATATCTGTTTGATAAAAATATGAAAAAGATACGTCCTCAAAGTTGATCCACTTTAAATAAAAAACAGCAACTGTTAGGATAAAAAAACAGACGACGTTAAAACAGAAAACCAAGAAATTAGACTACAGTAAAATGTAAGTAAATGAGTTAGCGCCAAACAAATGAACAAGCGAAGTCAGCGCGATTTACAGCGGGTCTGTCAAAATTAGTTACTTTCAATAGTTTAATTCCAGTTTTTGTTCAAGACGTATAAAAAACTGCTAAACAAAATAATTACAAGAAAAATCCGGAATTTCTCATGAATTCTCAAGTTATTCATTTAACGTCAAAAATCTGCTAAAGATTTTATTATCTTTCATTCAACAATCATTGAAACGAAACTATTATATGAATGAAATAAAAATGTTGAATTGATTGCATTTGTAAGCATTTATTTTTTCCTTGTACATTGCTGGTAATGTAACTCGGTAATGTACGAGTAACAATGGTAAATATCCTATGCACTATTATATAATTTATTGATGGATTATTCCATTTTATTCTATTCTAAAGTTAAGTTAAATTAAGTTTGAACGCCTAAGCAAATAAGGTTACTGTAATTCCTGTTCCTGTTACATAAATATTGTTTTTTATTCTATATAAAGTTGTAAATTGATGTGAAATTACATATAAATAGCGGTAGATAGCATACTTTTAGACTTAATATTCCTATGTTACCTTCCAAAAAACTTTGGTTTTCATTATTTCGACGAGACGTGACGAGAAGAAGTAAAAAGTAGGTACTGGAGAAGAAGTAAAAAGTAGGTAGGTATTTCATAAAGTTAAATACATTCTTTTAAAATTAATGAAAATCCCTGTAACGGAAAACTAGTGTCACTAATTGGCTATCTCCATTATGAATTCATATCGTGTCTGGTTTTAAACAAACGCTATTAAAACCATCTTTTGATGACTATGCTTAACTACTTTTGAAATATTTTCATTGAACGTATAGATAATTAAATTGTATAAAAGTGAACACAATACATTTTTTTTCTAAATGGAGTTTTTTATATCACTTCTTCTGTAATGGTGTAGGTACAGTCAACAGCACATCAAGTGTAACAGTTTGACCTTGAGGCCGCTCTTACTCCGTTCGTAATAGTGGCGGCTTTCGTAGTGCAACTGTTACACTTGATGTGCTGTCGTGTGTACATAAACCCTCGAGAATTTTTACACCACTCCGTGCTAACATGTATGTAAGGCAGTATACAAACTTATTTTAGATCTTCAAATATTATATGGAGCGGTTAAGTTGTAGGTACTTAGTTCATTCACAAATCTTGCGACAAGCTCGTATCGTTGGCGTGTATTCAATTCCGTTATGTTCGCATTTCATCTTCGTAGGTTTAACCTATATAATTCAGCCATATACTCGATAAAATGTTTTTGGTTCACTTATAAAACTCTTTCTACAAAGTAATGTTAATCAAAAACAAGTTGTTACTAATAATTATAGGGCATGAACGGACGTGATGTCAAACCTTAATTTGTTATACCTGCAATTCGTAAGAATAATTGGACAATCATAACGAATAAGACACTTAAACTTAAAAGGTAATTTAGACAAGTTAACCCGTTTTCTGGAAGCTAATACCTACTGCAAAGAGATGCGCAACAAATAGTTATTAGTAATGTACCTCCGCTGAAAACAATAACTTTTTTTATATAGCACTAAGGTGGCAATCAAGCATACGGCCCACCTGATGGTAAGCGGTTACCGTAGCCTATGGACGCTTGCAACACCAGGGGTATCACTTGCACGTTGCCGACCCTGAAAAAACCTTTTCAAGCCCTTTTTTAGGAACGCCATGCTGTACTCATTCGAGAAAACCTCTGCAGGGAGGTCATTCCACAACCTGAGCGTACGCGGGAGAAAGTTTCTCTGAAACCGCACAGTACGACCGACCAACTTGAATTAGCTCAGCTTCTAATCGTTAGTGGATAACCACGTGAAATGAAGAAGAATGTGAATAATAATCTTCCCTATCAAATAACTTGACTATACCTGGCATATTTAGCAATGGTAATGTTTGCATATCAGATGGCGGTTAAGTCGGGTCCGATGAAATTTGCACACGTGGCTTAATGCGAGATTGGTCTCACGGACTTAATTATATGTTACGTGGGATTACGTTAAGGAATTTATTGGGAAATAAATTCATGAATGTAGGTTAACCGCCTCTGTGGTGTAGTGATTGAGACCACTTACCTCAGAGGTCCGGGGTTCAATTCCCGTGGAGACATAACTTTTTGCTCGGTTTGGTTGGTTGGCTGTTCTAGATCCACTTGGCTATGCTTTCTATCTCTCGGCCTTATCATCACTTACTACCTGGTAATGTCTGTTGGATGTTTTTATTAAAAAAAAACTACTTTGTCGCTTTTTCAGAAGTTTTGTAATTGATAAAATGTTATTTGGCAACATATATAATAATCCTACTATCAATAATAACAAGCATCTTTACTTTTATAGTAGATAACTTCAAATACAATTTCTTAGAAAGTACTCACCAACGTTAGATGGCACATAAATGCTTTATCAGCATTTTAACATCTTAGGGAATGTAAGATGGGACTTTCGGGACCCTCTTAAATCAAAATGCGATACCGGCCATTACTGTAATGGTAAAATACGTGAGAGCAGGTGTTAATAACTGCTGTTTGGGCGAATAGAAGCCATTTAATCATTTTATATGACCTTAAGCGAATACGAAGTGCTAGGTTCTTAAGGAAAGTGCGCTTTAGGCTGAGGCTAAATGAATTTAATTTACGATGCTCAATTGCAGAGTGTACAGTCGACAGCATATCAAGCGTAACAGTTAGACCTTGAGGCCGCCCTTACTGCGTTCGTAATAAAGGGGGCATTCGTAGTGCAACTATTACACTTGATGTACTGTCGTGTGTACGTCAAACTGGTTTGCATAATCAGCGCAAGGTGTATTTTGCTTTGCAGTATTTAACAAACTGTTAAACTCAGACTATATGAAAGTATTGCGAACCTATGACAGATTCTTGTGTATGTAAACATCTATATTTACCATGTTTCAAGAAGGATAAACGATTACTGATATTTATAATTTGATCAATTTGCACAGCTTACTAAATCGCGGTATTTTAACCTCAGACTAGACTTTTATTTGGCGGTACAAGTTTGAAGATTCTGAGGCCAGCCATTTCCCAGTCACAGCCCCACAATAACACTAGTAACAAGATCAATTTTAACCATCATTATCACAAACAGGAAAAATAATAAACAAAAATACGACTGACTTCAAAGAAAATAACCAAATTTAAGTATCTAGGTTGTACTTATCTCATAAAAATGTATTTTTGGAGTTGGTGCTTCACTTTCTATTGTTTCTAGTAACAGCTTAGCACCAACACCAAAACAACAACAAAAAAAATGTTTTTTGGAGATAAATACCCAGGTACTTAAATTTTAATTATTTTTTCCTTTTAAGTGTTTTGCAGTCGGTTTTATTTTTAAGTGATTTTCTAAGGTCAAAGCTAGATATGTGACCGTTAGCACTATCGACTTATCTGTCTCTCAGTCTTTGGTTGAAATACATATTGTTGTATCGTGCCACTGATAAAATATTATCTAACACCAAACCGTTACAGAGTTTTACCTTCCATCATCAGTTCACCCGAATAACCTGTTAGAATACAACTATAAGTATAGGTCAACACGTATCAATAATATCTAAAGAATTATCTTCCAACTTCTAACTGTTAACGAGTTGTACCTTCTGTCACCAGCTCATCTACATGAAATAGATGATGACCAACAGAACACAAATAATTTAATAGCTTTGGAAAAAAGTAAAACGTGCCTATAAAATTTGAGGGTTGCCTTCGATTTCCCTGGGATACTATCATCAGATTCTGACTTGGTAACAATGGGAGTACCTCAGGAGTATACTCGAAAATCGGTTCACAATTGACAGAGAAATCGGTGAATACATACAAAAAAAATATCTGTGAATACATACAAAAAAAATACATATAGTGGAACACAGAACCTTTTTTTTTATTTTGAACGGTTAAAAACAATAATAAACAATAGGCACAATGCACGTCTTGTTGAAGTAATGAAAATGTCTATGTACCTATCGAGTATTTTCCCTCTCACTCAATCAATTAGAGCACGCTGTGTTGTCGAATATAATGAAAATAAAATACGAAATGTGAAAATTGTATTTTGACTACGAGATATTTTATTAGTGTCAAAACAAAAGACTTATAATTTGTAATAATTAATGTGTAATTTTGTGATTTAATATTACAAAACGACAAGAACATTGAATGTAGCTATACTAACCGTCCTATGAGCACTGTGGTCCAATCTCTCTTTCTAGTACTTTTGTTAGAAAAAGAGATCCGACTACAAAGAATAACAGATTTTTTATTTTTAAAGTTATCCTCCACCTTCTTGTTTACAACCAATAATTCATTATTTATACGTATGTAATAAAAATATCCTAGTTTTGATACTTTTAACGTTGTATAAAATAGAATTTTCACATGCTTTGCATTTATTAATGGGGAAAAGCGCTAATGAACTTTATTAGTTTTATGTATAAAGTATATTAGGTAATTAGTTGTAATATATGGCAGTGTTGTTATCCTAGAACATATCAAATAACATTCCGAATGAATTTAAAAATATTAAGATTAATTAAATTGTTAATTGTAAAGTAAGTAGTTACAATAAGTGTAAATAAGAAGATAATATTAGAACTTCACCTATGAATAAAAATTAATAAACCTAAGTATTAAATTATCTATCTGAAAACTGCTTTATAAATATAATTGTGACATTTATAGACTAGAAAATAGTTTACGGAAATTGTAAGTTCATTCGAATGTTTATTGATATTTTTAGCAATTTATTTGTGTATCTACATTATACCAAAGACTCGTTTATGTTGCCATTCAAAAATATGCTATATCTGTGAAAAAAGTCAAGTCTTAGTTGTATAATATTTATAAGACAAAGTCACGTAGGTTAAATTAATACATCACATTAATATTAAACCTTATAACAAAAGATTGTAGAGATTTACTTAAATGCGCTAAAACTTTGTAGCACTTTATACTTCCATGGTTACTAATGTTAGAATTAGAATAATATTTTTTAATTTGTTTGGTTTCAATCCCGGATATAATTCTAATTCTAACACTAATACTGTATAGCAGTCTGTGACAAAAATACCTATTTAAAGACTGCTTTCATGACCCTTCATTCACAAACGTCTCATTCAACAGACGCACAATTTAATTCTGCCCGCAGCCTTTTGAATAGAGCCTATTTTAGAAAACAATGACGATCTCTAAACCTCAGAAATTCCATTTTATTAGATAAGGTGAAGGTTTTTGGTGTACAATTAGGCAGACTACTATAAAGCTGCGAAGGTGCGTATTTATTTTATATTAATCGTCGACATAAAAATGAGTGTATTATTTTTCTATGTCAAAAACAAGGTTTAATCATCGCCTAGATATCTGAGATTTTTAGGAAATTGTGCGTACAAAGAAATTTTGACAGTTCAAAAGGCGGAGTTAATTTCTACTATTCAACCGGTATCTACAGGGATGTCAAGAGGCAGAACAAATTTATACAAATTGTTTAAGTGAAAATATACATTAGCAACATATGATACTCGTAAGCAGCTTAACCCTACAGTGGTCGCGCGGATTACAGAATTATGTAATCAGATATCAAATCTTTTGATGCACCGATCACTCGTGGTTTTGTCACAGGAGCACCCTGAAGATTGTCAAAATGAAGTTCTATTAATCGCCGCCATTACAAAAATGGTAATGTAATGTTATGGTAATGTATGGTAATGGTAATTTTAGCATTCAGACATTATAAAATAATTACACCATAGCTGTGATTGATAATGCCAAATAAGGGGTATTTTATGGTTTTTTTTTTGTTTATTTCCTCAAGATACAAGAAATATATAATTTTCATAGTTTATATGGCTTACAGCACTTGGCTTTAACAATTTTTAAGAAAAAAAACTCGATTTGATTCAGTAATGATATGTTTCCCTTTCGCGAACACTGCAGGGTTAACAGGCATCCACGTCCAGCCAAAGTTATCGCCTTTGTGGACAAGAGGTTGAAACCACTGTCAGCATATTGAAGCAGCTGTGGGTAGATGCTACCTAAGATAGCCAGTTTCTCTGTGGCTGAGGAATCCGGGTGTAGCTCGCTTCCATCTCCGACCTTATCACACACCACTAGGTTACATGAAGGCCAACTACCCAGTTATAAATAAAAATAAGTGTAACAAATTGATGAATTATTTGATCTTATCATATCTACAAGCACTGTGTGAAACAATTGTGCTGTCCAGCCGATATTGCAAAGGCGTGTCGTGAATAGTTTGATTTTCGCATGAAGTATTGGCTCACAAACTAAACCCTGAAGTGAATTCGGAAGCGCTACTATGAGTAAATATTTACACTGTCCAGTAGAAAATGGGAATGAAAACTTTGAATAATTTGGAATAAATAATGAAAATCATTAATATTCACTATTAATTAATCACAATTCAGCATTATGTTAGAATAGAAAGAATGAAGCCTTGATCAAATTGAAAACATATTTTTAAAATTAAGTAATCACTGTATTGGAAATCCTCGAGACGAGAATTCATATCAATTTTAAACATGGAACACTCATTTCATTACTTTTAAAAAAAAATCTAAAATTATCATCATCCATGAAAAGATTAATGTTGAAAATTAATCCTTAGTGTAACATAATCCCATATCAAAAAATTTTCTAAACCAAATATTCTAACATTTTAGATGAGAAAAGTGGCAATTTTTACTAATGTAGAATTTCCTAGTATGAATAAAATTAATCACTATCAATAATGTTCAATACTATACCGAAGTTAATAGCTAAGAATATATTTCTTCATTTTCTAAGCAAAAAGGAATGTAGTCATTAATTCACAATGACTGGTCTAATATATAGCGAAACTGTATGAATTATTTTCATGAATTTGCAAAAAATATATAAATATTACTTTTCACCCCATAACCATAGTTAAAATACTCGAAGTAGTCAAAGATTATAAAGTACCTGAAGTAAGATTAAGTAAAACACAAACAAATCTATCCAATAATAATTTATTTCAAAAATTGATACTATTGTAACCATAGCATTGATAAATAATTATAAAAGATTCTCTAAAAGCAATGCAATAATGCAACAGTTCAATTCTGATTCGCAGTACAATATCAAATCATGGTATATGTATTATGTCATCCCTATGATCCGTAATTTACTCATGTTGGTAAATAAAGAAATCAAATTATGGCACAAAGTTTTAAGTTTTAAGGTTTTTATTAACTTTCCAAATACTAGTGTGAAACACTGGTTCGTATCTCATATTTTGATTCACAGCTTACGATATCTGTCTGTATCATGATTCATGAAACATTTTGTGTAATAATCGGAGACCTTGCCTTACCTCACCGAAAAATTAAACCATTTTTAGATAGCACTGCTTGAACATGTCTTGTCTCTCACTCATTATACAAGATGAAAAAGACAAACAATGTTTATTTTATCAGTGTTTTGACTCAAATATATTTAGCGTGCATTTTTAAGACCCCCATATATATTAACCGCCACTACATTTTTAGATGTTAATGTAGTAATTGATAATATTATGAATTTCATAGACATTAAGAAAAGTAAATACATTAAATTTCTAGTGTTGTAAATAATATTTTCTATTGTCTTAATGTTACCATATCACTTAGTTAATCCCTCGAAGGGAATCCACCGAAGCTGGTATTTGGTATTGTAATTACGAGATTTTAGTGGAAATAAAATATATTTAAAGATTTTAAAGTGTGTTTTTTTTTCACGTTTTAACCATGTCTCTTTGATATATCATTGTAATTATTAAAATAGGTATCTACCTCAGGTATATAGACCATAGGTACCCGAGCCCTGGGAATGCTTAGGTATTGGTTACTGCTAAATGATTAATGCTCGTTTTCACTTATGTTTGCTTAGTGTTTCGTAACGCTAAGCAAACATTCAAAGAGTCTCTAAGCGATTTTTATCTCATTCTATCTATAGGAGATAGAAAGAGACAAATATCGTTAAGAGTCACCTACCTAAGCCTAGGGAACGGTTAGTGAAAACGAACATAAGACGTCGTCCTCTCCCCTACCCATTGCGATGTCCTACAGGGTCTTTAATCTGATTTGTATAATTTTATATGTTATACACTTTTAGCCTACATTATAGTTGCAACTAATGATTGAGTATTGAGTACCTTTTTACACGACAAAGATAACAAACAAACATACCGCCTGCCTAATGGTAAGTGGGTTCCGTAGCCTATAAACTAGTGCTATTAAATGAAATGAAGTGAAATAAAAATATCATATCAAATAGGCCATCAATAAAAGCACTTTGGTATCGTCAAAAATTACATTTGTATGAATATCACAAAAATCGTAATAACTGATAGCGTCATAGTGTCTGTCTGTCTGTCGTGTCTGAGTTAAGCTGTATTAACTGCGATCTTCTGTAAGGTGGAGGCACTGAACCCTCACTCACTGTATAGAACCGATGTTACGTTATCGATATATCAAATCCCATTTTCGATTAGCGATAGCAATGACGATTATCAAAAGACATCTTATCTAATTTGACCGTTGTCCACATCGTCATCATAATATCAACCTGTGATGTCCACTGCTGAACAAAGGCCTCCCCCATCGATTTCCAAATGGAACGGTTCTGTCCTGACGGCCTAGAGAAGATGCCTTTAGATAATCGCTATCGCTATTGCTAAGCGGAAAATGTATGGGATTTAACATATACCCTTGATTGGCTTTCGATTGTAAACGTCAAATCCCATACATTTTCCATTTAGCAATAGCGATAGTGATTGTCAAATGGCATCTTGTCTAGGCCCCCTGACCACCAGATTTTATTGGTTTGTATTTAAGTATTGTTATGACGTCATTGTGTCACATTGAAATAAAATTTGACAGTCACACGTCAGTAAATGTTATAATTGAAAGCAAGTATCACAGAAGAAACTTTATTCTGAGGCAAGTATGACATTCATACGTCAGTGATTTGTGACACCAATTGTGTATTTAGATAAATAATATTAGTAATAATCATACACTCAATTATTATCTAGCCCAAAGTAGGTAAGCATCATTGAGCAAGAGCTTGTGTTATGGATACAAGATGATGGAGAAATATTGAAAATAATATGTATATAAATATTAGAAATATACTAAATGAACATACAAACATCCATGACTCATGAACAAATGCTCGTACTCATCATACAAACATTTGCTCCCACCGGGATTCGAACCCGGGACCCCCGGCCGAGTAGCCTGTACAGCAAGGCGCACAGACCACTCGGCCAGCCGGTCGACGATCTTTATGATTAAGAGGTTTAAACCTCTCTTATTAGTTGAAAATTCCTTTTTTATCTTCACAGGTTTGCTTTAAAGCCCTTGATATTGCAGGTGCGTTGTCATCCTGAGGCCTAAGATGAAATGCCGTCCATGCCCAGTAATAACACTGGCCACCTTTCCCATCAATCCGAAACACAGCGAACTGTTTCACAGCTGAAATAAGAAAGGCGGCGGTACCCACCCAGACGACCGTACATAAGTGCCTACCACCTAGTACCTAATAGTAACTAGTTTCTACCTAACAATGCTATTTATTATAATAGGTGCGTACATTAATGTAAGGGATCGATTTTTTTATTGAAAGACGTGTGTAGAATAATGTAGATACTGTTGGTTTATATCAATAAATCGAAATCATTACTTAAACAGAAATAGAAAGCAGTGCACCGAACTCAAAAGGTCTAAAAAGGCTATTGACAAACAAATAAAATGGCCATTGCTTTGAAGCTCCCATCACCGCTCGGGCCTCGACTCATTCATCAAACGTGTGTATGTACAAATGAGATTACGTTTTGGGGCTATTCTCGAACCTTTCGTTATTTGGCTATTCAATTGTGTAACAATAACATACTACTTACACTCACACTCATTCTATCCCAAACTAAATATCATTAACCTGCCAAGACACACATTTCCCACACAATGGGTTTTTAATGGTCTCATACTCCCGAAAGTCTTACGTGGCTTCACAAATCAAGCTCGTAATATGCATACCAGATAACGCAGATAACCAGATAACGCGTATATTAATACTAGCTTCCGTTGGTTATCGCTCCAAAAAGTATCCTATATTCTTTACAGGGTCTCAAACTATCTCCAAACCAAATTTTATCTTAATCGGTTTAATCAGTGTTGGGTGTTAAAGCGTAACAAACATCAGATTAAAAAAGAAACAAAGTCACTTTCGCACTGATGCCTTCTTTCCCTGTTGGAGACAGCGTTTATAGCTACCCAGAGACGAGTGGGGCTGCCCCGGGGTTATGTGGGACTCTCCGGAAGTAGTCTCCAGCATACCCACCAAAAAACCAAAGTCTTCCGCTAGAATCGGGGCTTCGACGCCTAATATTGCGGCGGTTAAAGGAGGCTTCACTGGATGCCTAGGCCGTTGATTAAACGCCGGCATCCAATGAAACGCCTGAAGGAGAACTAGTCAAGTCATAGAGCGCAACGTTTAACCAGATGGCTCAACGTCATGTCAGCCGCCGTCATGTTGTTGAGTGCAACTATCAGCCCAGGCATTTAGTTGGTTGCCGGCGCTTAATCAACTAACTAGGAATTTAATTAAGTAGCAAATTTAACCAGATGGCGGCGACTTAAATGTACCACGCCTTAAGTATGGTAATTCTTAGGATTCTTAGCCTGAGGCAACGATGGTTCTAATGGACGAACTGGATGTGCGATGAACACAATGACATGCGACAGAACTGTTCTGTGACTCATAGTTTAAATGCACGCTTGTGCAACACGTAATGTCAACTAGACGATTAACTGCAGATCATGTAAAATATTATGACATTTGTCAGGGAATTAATCCGTTGTAATAGGAGTCATTTTAAACTGACGTAACAATTGATGTGCGGCCCTCTGTAAAATACCTATGCTAACCAAAAAGCCAAAAGCAATTCTCGATTGCATCTCGAGATAGCACTACAGACTATAAATCAACGGGGCTCTCTGAAAAACAAAAACTAACGCTGGTTCCCGACCGTTTTTTGGCGACCTAAACGAGTAAAACACGTATGTTTCTACTGTACAATTAAATTTATTGACAAAACTAAAAGTTTTAGAGAACTTTATGATGTAATGGCTGCGACATAGCGCTACACAGAAATTAGTTTGTCGAGTGATCAAGAAACGATTGACGAAACGACAGTAGGTACCTACCTACGATAATTTAAACTTAGACCGAGACACTGTATAGAAACGTCATAGCTCACAGTACGTAATGCCAAAGCCTGAATCACGCTAGCGAAGTTTCCACAGTATTTTTGGGCTATTTCTTAACACCGTGTATATCTCTCGATATTATAATCAAATGATGTACCTCTCTAAACGTAATGGTAATTATCTTATTTCCTTTTATAACTCCAGAAACAATGGAACTACAACTATGTTTTTTTGATACTTTTACACCACCACAAGGTGGCAATCAATATGGCCCACCTGATGACAAGCGATTATCGTAGCCTATGGACGCTTGCAACAACACCAACTTACGCTTTGCCGACCCTGTAAAAACTTTTTTAGACCTTTTTTGAAGAACCCCATGCTGTACTCGTTCGAAAATTAATGAGCGTAAGTGGGAAAAAGTTTCTCTGAAACCGTACAGCACAATTCACACGTCAGTGAATGTCATAAATGAATTCAATATGACAATGATACGTCATTAACAATACTTCCTCCAATTCCAAACTTCAATGTCCCCAATATTGTGTATATTATAACTAGTACAGCAATCTCTACCTACTAGTCATAACATGACAAATTAAGCACATAAGTGTCTTAATAGTGACACCATCATCTAATATGTTATTAATCTAATCACTCAATAGACTAACCCATTGGCAGGGCTCCAAAGCTATTCATTTCTGTGACGTAGTTTATGTATGGCTGACATCAAGCGATTATCCGTGATCATGACGCTATGAGCAATGATAGCTTCACGTTGGACGGGAATAGTTGAGGTGTTCTTGTGGTTAGATAATAATATTGAACTGAAATTAGGTGGGTACCAAAATAAATTTTACTTTTATTAATTAAAATATAATAAAACTAGAAAAATTTCACGTCCTGAGGCAGGAAACGAACCCGCGACCTTTCGCAATCCGGGCGACTGCTCTGACCACTGAGCCACCCAGGACTTGGGATATCCCTGTGAAATTCTTCTAGTCTATCTGTATTTGCGTTTATGAGCTAACGTCCACCCTATAATGTCGAAATATTCTATTTCAACATCCGAAACGAATATTTTTACAAATACCCACGATTCACTAAAGAGGAATTTAGTAATAATATGTATGTGAAATTTTACTAAAGAGGATTTAGTAATAATATGTATAGCTTAAAATTTCAGGTTTCGCTTACATTGTAGTGGTTTGACATTATATTGTGTATGTCGCAGCAGTCTTGTTAAATCAGCCGCTTAACTGGACGCCTAGGCCGTTGATAAACGCCGGCATCCAATAACATGGTTGAAAGACAACTACCCAAGTCAATAACATGGCTGAACGTCATGTCAGCTATCTGGTTAAATTTACCATTCTATTGGACGCCTATGTAGGTCGTTTAAATCGAAGAGCTTTTGTGTCACTGTCTGAAATATTGGTAGGTTCAACGTTTTTTTTTGTGACCACTTATAACTGAAATCGTTATGGTATAAGTGGCCATAAAAAAAACCTTGAACCTACCAATCACACCAAAACCGTTCAGTACAAGACGTGACTCTAGTCAATTAACATCCAACTAAGCGGAAAATTTGGTTAAATAAAGATGGCGGCGACATAAAGACCGGAATCCCAATAACATGCGCACGTTCTATCCTTTGTGGCATGTGGGAACAAACGAATATCATTTACGATACGTAAGTACCTATGTTTTGTTTTAGCAGAGTGTAATCCTCGTTTGATGGAAAACGTTTAATAAACATTTTCTATGAAATAATTATTTCCTCTCTCTTCCTCTCTCTATCTTTCTCTCTTTCTCTCTCTCTCGTGTAGTGACAGCTTTTTGTGAAAGCAATGCCCCAACCTAACCGAATCTCAGGTATTTGTAAAAATACTCGATTCGGATGTCGAAATAGAACATTTCGACATTGTAAGGTAGACGTTAGCTTATAACGCCAATACAGATAGACTAGAAGAATTTCACGGGTTATCCCAAGTCCTGGGTGAAATTGTGAACTGTCTCGGGTTCGATCCTCGCCTCAGAACGTATTTTTTTTTAATTTAGATATTTTTATAAGTAAACATACTCAATTTTTAATAATAACGGTTACATAATGAACCGTTTAGATCTCAGTGTTCACAGGGTTTTTTAACCAATAGCTACTCTAATGTGGAAGCGTGGAAGCCATGTAAAGAAAGGATACCTTTCCACAATAATTTTGGCACGAGTTTCTGCTTTGTGTGAACCAAAGGACTGATTGAGCACTGGTGAATAGTCGTGAAAGCAGTAGCAATTTTTATGGGGAATATTTTCAGTACCCAATAGCTCTACATTAAAAAGCTTGTTTAACGACCCTATCGTTGCTCAAATTATTTAAAAACTAGCAACCGACTGACTTACTGAGTGTGAAGACCTCGACTGTTAAGCATTATGTCCATAATATCTGAAGTATCTATATCACATACAATAGATTTTCTTTTGTGAGAGATGAAAGGTAAATATTAATCCGAAATCCATTGAGAGGAGGTGTAGTGGCATTTGCCACTCAAATTTCGACTTGGCTATCACCTTCACCTTAGAGAAGATTGCAGCTAAATCACGCAGATTAAGGTCGCAAGAACTCACAGAAAGCGTTACAGTTGGAGCAAGAGACTCATCTATCACATACCTCGCTCTTGATTTTTAATGTAAAACGGCGCATGAGTAGCGCGCAGGGTGCTCTAGCGTCAAAGGGCTAAATACAAATTAGACCTATATACTACTACTTATATATTATTATTATTATACTTATATATTATTATAGTTTATTATTTTACGCTTTCAGTTTCTGACTTAAGGCATACCCTAGGATGTGAACAGACATTGAGATTGGCGAGGCACGAATGCAAATCTTTTCCTTTATCATTCCAATTTATCGAAATTCGTGTTGATATTAGAAAGCTATCATGAAATCCAAGAAAGGGCTGATTCCTCTTTTCACTTGACCAAACACACAAAGGTTTGATGATTCTTTCCTTTGAATTTTACAGGATAAACAGCGAGGTGGGTTGCTCAAGGTGGTACGAGCGTCTATAGGCTACGGTAACCACTAACAAGCAGGTGAAAATCATCATCTGCGAAGAAAGTGTGTGAAAGTGTAATATTAATGTCATTACATGCCGAGAAGCTCGGTGGCATACTGGTTTGAGAACTCTGGTTTGGATTACGAAAACAAAGCAACTTTCGCCGTGGTCGATCTCGGGATCGGTCAAACAAAATTTATAATCTTGCTTAAGACGGCACGTTAAGCCGTTGATCCTAGATGTTACTGCAACCGATTTATGGTAAAAAAAATATTCTCAAAAAAGACAATTAACAGTCACTTACATGGTAACATCATAAAACTAACATATTATACATACTTGCATACATACATCATTTAACCCACCAGTCCGCATTAGGCCAGCGTGGTGGTATTATGGACCAAACTCCTCATGTGTTTCCCCATGTAGGATGGCCTGTGCCCAGCAGTGGGACATATAGGCTGGTGATGATGACATGTCAATACTCATACAACATCATAGCAGTTGCCTGCGGCTCCGCCCACGTGGAGGTAGGTGTTCGCGCCAAAAGGAAGCACAATTATGTCTTTTTTAGGATGTCGGTAAGGTGACAGCGAAGAAGTCACTCTGGGGCTAGTCCGTAAATGTAGCCAAATGCGACTTGAACTAATTTTCTTTGATTAATTCCTAGTTGCATTTTGGATACCAATACGGACTTACCCCATAGACAGACTTTCCCGCTGTCACCTTAATATTTTTCCATGCTAAATTTTATCTAATTCGGTGCTAGAGCGGTTTAAGAATGAAAATGTTACAGACTGACAAACAATCAAACATATAGTTTCTTCGCATTTAGGTATAAATTATTATAGATTTCATCAAAATATCTTCTAAGTAAGACGTCTTAGATTATCCAGCGCCTAATTTATTTTTCACTAATGAAAAATAGGTAAGATTCCTAAAAATCCCTTCCTTCTTATTACCCTTATTCCTTTACTAAACTTTATGAACTTTGGGAAATATTTCAGCTCCTCGATTCACAATTCATAACTCATTTCGTCATAAGAATTAAATTCAGACATTTTCGTGCATTGTTTAAGATGTTGAGTACATTTATTAACCTCCCGGGCTCATATTTGGTGCCAAGACGGCCGGAATCCTTTACTGCCGTTTTATTCTAGTCGTAAACCGTAAGAATACTCTCGGTTTCTCTGAAATTCAATGTCAAAGGAGACTCCCTCAAATCTGATTTTTTATTAGGATGACTGTTATGTAATCCTAACTAATACTAGAAAATTGTAAGTTAGTTTTTTTGTTAATTTGTTACGCTATCACGCTTAAGCCGATTTAGATAAAATTTTGATAAAATTTTGTGTGCAAAGAGTACATAGGATACTTTTTTGGAGCGATAACCGACATCCAAGCGGGTGAAGCCGCGGGAATAAGCTAATACTATTATAAATAGGAAAACCTGGATGGATGTTCGTTACTTAATCACACCAGAACGGCTGAACGGTTCTGGATGAAAATTAGCGCAGGGATAGATCTTAGTCTAGAATGGCACAATAAATACTTTTATTCTCGGCCCCTGATCCAAGCGCGGTATGCCTACCCCTACTGATGAGATCGGAGTGAGGGATATAGTACTCCATCCCTAACATGATCTCATCAGCAACAGCAGTAGCGCTAGCGTTCGGGTCCAGCTCACTGAAACAGCGCTGCCTCCAAGGGACGGATGCGAAGTAATCCCGCATACCGTCCCAATCTGCCGACGCATAGTGCCAGATGCGGCGTTTTGCAACCATAGGTACGTTAATTTGAATAAATCATTTGGTAGGTTAATTTGAATTATTAGTTCCTGAGATTAGCGCGTTCAACCAAACAAACAAACAAACTTTTAAGCTTTATAATATTAGTATAGATAGATAAGACTAACGGTTTTTTCGTCACCTATATTTTCGCCTTGAAAGCTTGTATTTTTGGTTTTATTAACATACGGACAAATATTTAATCCGAACTATGTTTATTACTGAAGCAATAAACTTTTGCAATTTCAACTACGACTAAATATTTAATATAAATGCTAAGGAGCAGTAGGTTTCTAAGAGCTCCGAACTATCATTTAAGTTACTGCTTTCGTAAGTTTTCATTTTTTAACTTCTTAATTTTACTTTTATTAACCCAACTATTTCTTACTCCAGTAACTGGGTGACTAGGTACCTGGGTACCTCTATATATTCAGTAGGAATTACACCAGATATTACATATCTTTTGATTATGAGGATTAAACAAAATTATTATAAAAATTGAACAAAATTACTACATTTAATTACTACATTACAAAGAAAAGAACATGTGTGGCATGTAAATAAAGTTTTTGAATTTTCATCACAAATTGACCTGTCAATTTAAAATGAATTCAAAAACGTCACATGTGTCTGGACACGTACTACACAAATTTTTCGAGTTTTTCTTTTCTTTGTTTAGTTCTCAGCAATTAAATCACCTGCCTATAACAGCAAGGCGTCCACTGGAGTCACACTTAGGTGAATTGAAGCTGAGCCAATGAGGTGTGTCTGTAATTCACATTCAAGTATGTACGCCTTGTATTGCTGATTTCACGTGTAATTTCGATATTACCTACCTACTATATAATTTGTAGCTCTCCCTTCTTTATTAGCTTGACGTTTTTATACAGCTCCATGACAGACAAGCTGACGGTCCACATGGTGATAAGAGGCTACAGCCACCTCCATCTGCAACAACAAGGAAACAATTACATGGTATTGCGGGTGCGTTGTCATACTGAAGATGAAATGCCTTGCATGACCATTAATTACTTAAGCTAGTGGTTACCTTTCCCTTCAACCCAAAACACAGCGGACTGTTCTTTCACGTCCGAAATAGGGACCAGTTTATGTAAAATAATCATTACACAAATAATTAATCCGTATTATTGTCTAATTTGTCTCTAAAAGTACCCAGGTAAGTACCTCGTTACACAAATTGCATGGTTTTTTTTTCACTCACATAAGGGTAAAGATCAAATGTGTCTTTTTCATTAGTTGGTTTTTGAATTAAATTAAATTTTTCAATGTTTTGTTTATTAAGTGCTTGTGCGCTATTGCTGTCTTTTTCCTCTATCTTTATCCCTCTCTTTCCATCCGAAACAAAGTTCACGAGACATCGCCTTTAGATTTAGACGTAGCTTTATGTTAGGTACTTTATCTAAGGAAAAATAGTTTTTTCATTCTTCTAACAATGTTTAGATAATTAAGTAAAGGTTATAAGTCCTAATTATTCCGGCTACGGTAACTACTAGTCATTATTCTTTAGACTTTTACAACGTCCATCTATATTTTACGGAGCGCTTAGCGCAGCTGTAGTACAATAAAGATAATAATACTTTTGGGGTATTCTTAGAACAAAAACTGCGTATCTCAAATAGAGGACAGACTACAGACCTGGTTATTTACCTTATTTATTGTCGTAATTTCCTGGAGCACTCTACTAAATGTAATTCTATAAGTAACACTATATTTCTTAAGTGCCACTCTCGTTAGTACAAATACTAAAATAAATACAACATTTAGAATTCAAAATATGCACTCTACGAGGAAAATGTGAACAGCTGATATTCCTTCATTAATGATGGAAGCATTAATGTCGAAAATAAGAGCAAAGAAATGTTGAGTCGTAAAATATTCTGAGATGTTTCGCTCATACCATTCTTTTGTTCGTGTGGTACGTTAACTAAAAGCCTTAAAAAATTGTCATTTTATATCAGATACGTTGCGCATTGAATATGTAATCTCTGTTTGTTAAAGCTAAATATGCCTTTTTTCCGGGGAGGAAGCCACTTGCATACCTACCCGCCTCTGGCCAAGTGGCGGGCATGTGTGTGACCCCAGCGCTCCTTGGCACTCTGTGGATACCTTTCACTTAAACTCCCCGGTAACTTCACTGTCCTTCGCGGGTGTAGCCTGGGCTCTGCCGAAGCAATTTAACCAGTCCACCCTCAGACAACCCGACCTTACGGCCAGATTCCGCGCTGATGGAGAGTATTCACAGTCACTAGGGCAATCCCGGACGTGTCGGCCCGTGTAATGCAGAAACCTTAACTTTTATTCCGCTAATATCTTATTTTTTTACAGTGAAACCCTCTGTATTTTCCTATTCATCGCTGCGAAAAAAACAAAATGTCATAATCATCATTAACCTATATACGTCCCACTGCTGAGCACGTGCCTTCGTACATGGAAGAAACACATGAGGAGTTTGGGCCATTACACCACCATGCTGGCCCAATACGGGTTAGTGGGTTAAAGCGGTTGCAGTAACAACCGGGACCAACGTCTTGACGTGCCTCTTACGCTTTTTATATGACATGTTACTTTAAAACTTGGTTCAACAATAAACTATCCTTATCACCATGATAATTAGTTTGGTTTTTCAATAAATAAAATTTTATTGTCATTACAGAATCTAAGAACGCTCTGTCCACAGACAATAGCTGTGGTCCTCGTCTTTAACTAGGTATCACAAAGCTTTTTTCTTATGTTAAGTATATTCGTTTAAATCGTAGTTACGGTTGTCTTAAACTAATAGCCGGGGCTTGCTCTCGACGCTTGAAAGACTAGACAGTTTAGAAACTGTCTAGTCTTTCAAGCGTCGAGAGTTTTACCCTGTAACCAAAGGTAACATAGCTATGTAACTAAGAATAAAATAGTACTTATATCGTCAGTCAAATAGCAATAAAACCTTATTCTTGCAAATACGAAAACTAAATTTGGCATTTTAGCCTCTTTTTCAATTTGGAATAAACCGAACCAAATTCATAGTTGACATTATAAACAGTGGGCCTGATTCTGGGAACACACTTTAATTCTAAATTTAAATACAGTATATCTCTTTCTCGCAATAAGTAATAGGAAAAAGATAGCAAGAATCTGTTTAGAGCTGTCACTTAAATTTAGATAGATTTCAAAGAAACCATAGACAATTTTAGACGGCATGTACGGAGGTGCCTCCTAAACACTACATTTTAGCACGTTCAATAAGGTCGAAAATTTAACGCATCTTTCTAAATGTCACTTTATATGACAGCCATTCTTTTCTTTTTCATTTTGAGAAAAAGAAATAGACTGAAATTAAATTTAAACTTAGCATGTGGTCGCCAGAATTAGGGCCAGTAGTTTTTAAAATCGAAAATAAAGATAATATCCGTTTTCACTAACCATTCCCTAGGCTTAGGTAACTCTTAACGACATTACTTTGCCTCTTTCTATCTCCTTTATATAGACTGAGATGAAAATCGGTAAGAGACTTTCACCACTAAGCAAATGTTAGTGAAAACGAGCATAAGTATCCGATACTGAGGAGATTTTGTACTATACCTATATTTCTTCGAGTAAACTAATAGCCCTGTGGATGTCAGTTATCGCGGTAAAAAAGTAGCCTAGTAGGTATGTCCTTTCTCAGTATGTAATTTATTTTCATGACAAATTTTATCTAAATTTGTCTAGCGGCTTAGGAGTGAAAAAGTGAAAGTTACTTTCGCATTTATGATATTATAACGTATGGATAACGTAAAATATTATTGTATTAGTAAGGACTATTTAGCCCTAAGTCCATAATCTTAATTAATATATATTATAATAAATAAGATTATGGAATTGTGACTATTTAACAATTCATTTTTTTTATTTCAAGAAGTCGTTTTTAGGGTCACCAGTACTGCCATCTGTCTTTGTTTTTGATAGCGTTCCCCGTACACCCTATTATCTAGCCCAAATCAAGCCTTTGAAGATGACAGAGGAAAACTCGACTTTGACACTCCTACATATTCATTCATTCATACATTCAAGAGTTATATTTTGATTCTTTATTATTTCGAACATATATCATATTTGAATTAAAACCACTTTACTTTTAACCTACGCTGAATAAGTGATACATTATTTATTTACAGCCGCCAAAAATATAAGACATACTTTTCTGTTACTCGTTCAACTATGTACGCCTCATATTTAATATTTCCGCCTCAAATATCATAACAGCTTATGAAACGTTTTCTTTATTACATTACGCATTGGTTTCACTACGTGAAAGTTCATAAAGAAGTACTTAAGTCACAATTTTTGTATTCAAAGAATTCTGTTCGTATATTTTTCGTTTATAAAAGTTTTAGATTTCAGAGTTTTGTGGTTATTAATGAGTAATGGTAACAAACAAGCATTGAGAAAAAACCGAATAAAAGTATAGAGAAGCTATCGCAAACAAAAGTCATGTTCCAACTTGATGTTAAAGATGCAAATACATATTTACAATGTTAATTCCAATGATTCTAAATACAATGCTAGAGCCAAAGATGTTAATAAATATGGCGGTTATATGAGGTTTAGGACACAGCTAGAGATGAAATATCTTTAGTTCGGAAATGTCTGAAACTGTGACTTTGAACAAATAGTATCACGTAATAACAACGACTATATTAATATTTACAAAACAGAAAAGTAGTGTCTACCAATAAATCCGCCATTTCAATCTATTTTGAGTTGCAAAGAATAAATAAACAGAATTAAATACGAAATATAAACAAAACAGTTATAAATATTAGAAAAATATATTATTGACATTCTCATTTATCAAATAATGCATGCTGTCCATTGCTCCCTACCGATTTAAAAACTTTCAGTCTTGTTCTGATTAATCTTGGGTGCTTACTTTAGGCTAGATAATAGGTGTGAGTGTATGAATAATATTTGATGAATATTATTATTATTTTCAGATCGCACCTTATCTACCTAACGAACAATTTGGTGCAGCCCCGAGGGCCAAGACAAGATGCCATTTGACAATGACTATCGCGAAACGGAAAATGTACGGGATTTGACATTTGTGCTCGAAAGTCGACCGAGAGCTCATGTCAAATCCCATACATTTTCAGCTTAACGATAGCGATTACCGAAAGGAAACTTGTCTAGGCTCTCACTGCTGAAAGAGTTGTAGCCAGTGTAATTACAGGGCATGGACGGCATTTCATCTTAGGCCCCAGGATGACAACGCACCTGCAATATCAAGTGTTTTTCCTTGTTATTGCAGGTGTCTATAGGCGGCGGTAACCGCTTACCACCAGGTGGGTCAGCTTGTTTGTCATCTAGTAGTACAAAAAAATAATAAAAAAAAACCCTGAACAGAGGGCAGGTCAAGAAAACACGACATTATGGCTGTTCTGACTTGCCTATCCAATTTTATTCCCAATCCACGATCCTTCCAACCTAGTACCTAGCGCCACCTATCCTACTTCATGAAGAACAATATTCCGGCACGACAACGCGCGATTGTTGCGCCCTCAACACAATGCATTCTGCTAGAGAACTTGCCATTGCGCACTAAGACACGAAGAAGTCTCGCCGTCACGGTCGGTACGACGCCGCGAGAATAAAACTTTGAAATTTCGGAAGTTGTTTAATGTGTAAGCCGGCTCCATCTTACGATACACCAGATATCCAGTGCAGAAAATAAAAACAAGAAACACCATTGAAGAAAGCAGATCCGGAGCCGCCCGCAGCAACTAACCAAGTGAGTCCCTTCCTTCATTATTCTGTTTCCTGGTGGGTCAGACTAACTTCGCCACAGTAGGTCAAACAGTAGCAAGGTCAAGGAAAATTAAAATCGAAAACTTAATTTCTAATCATTTTAAGTGGTCCATTCGAGCACAGATCGCCTATGGTACTGGTTTTAACCTGCTTAAAACTCCAGTTTACAATTCTTTAGAATAATACCTAAATTAGCAATTATTATAATATAGCGTAACAATTATTTCTAATCATATTTTTTGTTATTTTGGGTATCTACAATACACCTATTCACTGTTGATTACCTACAATCAAATCACGTCACCGCGTAGGACCTCCCGGAGCGAGCCCATAACAGCCGCACCGGCATCTCAATTGTTTACATATGAGCTAACTTATGGTGTGAAACATAAACAAACCGGTAACGTGATAGCGAATAGAATAGGCACAGTATTACGAATAGGGAAATAGGCAAATAAGCATAGTTACACGTCACAGGCCGATTATTTTTATAAATTAGCTTTCCTAACTAGTGAATATTGATATTGTTAACAATGATGAGTGCCTAGGTAGCTAGACGAGACGTATAAATCGTATAATACTACATATTAAGAGTGTTCGTGCCTGCGAGACAACATGACAGACGAACACAATGAAACCGAAAGAAAACTTAAATTAGTTGAAACGCAACGAGAATATGCGTTTCGTGATATGCAAATTTTGTTGGATTTATCTTCAAATATTCACGCGGAAAAATCAGTGTTGTCTAAATTTAAAGCGAGGTTCAAAAGGATTGAGAACTTACGCAGTGAATTCATTGAGTACAATTCGCGGATAAATGAATTAAAGTTAATTATAAAACCGGGTGATAAGATTGACTTAAAGGCAGTACAGGCGTTCGATGACATGTACTATAGTGTTATCGGCGTCGCAGACGCAGTTCAAGCGGCCGAACACGACGAGGCCGTGGCGAGCGCCCCGCGCGTTGCGGACCGACTCGGCGCGGGCAGTAGCGGCGCCAGCTCCGAATTATATTATCATAGCGCGAAAACTTTCCACAGATTACCGAATCTGGAATTACCTAAGTTTGACGGTAATATTGAACATTGGCAAACGTTTTTTGAGACATTTTCATCACTTGTACATGACAATAATAGTATAAGTTCAGTCGAAAAATTCCATTATTTGCTATCGTGCCTCTCGGGGCCGGCTTTATCTATTGCTAAAGGTATTCCTGTTACTTGTGACAATTATGAAATTGTTTTTAACGCTCTTATTGAACGGTTTGAAAATAAGCGCATTTTGGCAGTTAATTATTTAGATAAAATTTGTAATTTTTCAGTTTTAAAACCGAATAATTTCTCAGAGCTACGAAATTTTACAAATGTCTTAAATGAAACGATTAACGCCCTTAAAGCTATGAAAATAAAACAACTGGATGAATTTATTTTATTTTATTTAGCTTCTCGGATTCTTGACACTGACACGCGTAAACGTTTCGAGTCTCAAAACCAAGAACGGATACCTACGTTTTCTAATTTATTGTCATTCCTACAAGGCTATGTCAAAGTAGTAGAAGCTAGTCAATCTGGCGTCTTACTGGGTTCTAGTGCTCAAATACGGTTCAATAATAAGAGTAATTATATGGAACTAACACAACACAAAAATAAATATAATTATAAATCCACATCGTTGCCGTCGAGTGCTTCTTCCCATGCTCCGATTAGTGATCAGCCTTCAATTAATTGTAGATATTGTAGCCAGCCTCATGTTATTTTTAAATGCGCAAAGTTTCAACAACTGAGCGTTCCAGAAAAATATAAGGTAGTTTCCCAGCATAATTTATGCGGCAACTGTTTACGCCCAAATCATAAAGTAAACCAATGTTATTCTAAATCGTCTTGCTTTGTGTGCGGCAAACGTCATCATAGTTTGTTGCATGATACTGGGTCCACTGTAGCGATTCCTAGTGTGTCTACTGAAATGACTGACGGTTCAGAGGAGTGCGACAAAATTGAGTCACCAACAGTACATGAGAGTTCAATTACAACTAGTACTTATTTAGGGCATAGTCGTGCATTGGTTTTACTTGGTACGTGTATAGTACGGGTATACGGACACGCTGGTGCCTCTCAACCGACATTTGCACGCGCGCTGATTGATAGCGGCGCGCAGGATTGTTTCATGACGACATCGCTAGCGCAACGTTTGTGCTTACCCATACGTCGTTGTAATGTAACCGTGGCGGGTCTAGGTAAAAATGTTGTGCATCAAATAAAAGGTGAAACATCCTGTACAGTACAGCCTCGTGATTCAGATGATCCAAAATTGGTTATTAATGCAATTGTCATGGATAAGATTACTAGTAAAATGCCTACAGTTCAGATACCATCTACCGTGCGTGATAATTTTAAACATCTAGTACTTGCTGATACACACTTTGACAAACCATCAGATATTGACTTGTTGTTGGGCGCCGAGCAATTTCATGAGATTTATGATGGCCAGCGCTTAACTTTAGGTGAAGGACCAGTTGCATTACATAGTATCTTCGGGTGGGTTCTTACGGGCAAGGTTAATCCCGTCTGTCGCCCACCATCCACCGTCTCTTCCCTTGTAGCTTCTACTCGTATACTCGATGACGTAGTCAAGCGATTTTGGGAGGTCGAAGAGCCACCGAAAGCAGTTATATTGAACCCCGAAGATGTTAAATGTGAGGAGTTGTACACAAAATTAGTCTCACGTAAGCCCGATGGTCGGTACGTCGTTCCGTTACTATTAAAGGAGCCGTACGACATTCTAGGTGAATCTTTGACAAACGCAAAGTCGCGGTTAGGTAAATTGGAGAAAAAACTGGAAAGATATGTAGAGTTAAGTAAAGGCTATAGCAGTTTTATGACCGAGTATGAAAGCTTAGGTCACATGCAACCGGTTAGTCTCGGGTCCGGAAAATTCGTTATACCACATCATTGTGTTGTTCGCCCAGATAGTGCAACAACTAAACTTCGTGTTGTTTTCGATGCAAGTTCGAAAACAACGAACGGCAGGTCGTTAAATGATATAGTGTACACTGGTCCTAAGCTTCAAAATGACATTGTAGAAATATTGACTAAATTTCGTTTACAATCAATCGTATTTACAGCAGATATTACAAAAATGTACCGCAATATTGAGTTACGTCCCGAAGATAGAAAGTGGCAACATGTGCTCTGGAGAACTTTACCCGTGGATCCCGTCCTAGAGTACGAACTGAATACCGTTACTTATGGTGTCACCAGTTCACCATTTTTAGCGATACGTACACTACACCAACTTGCAGCTGATCATGGCTCTGATTATCCTCAGGCAGCTGAAGTCATACGTCAAGATACATTTATGGACGATATTACCGCTGGAGCACCTAATTTGGCTCAAGCGGTTAACTTAAAAGATGAGCTTGTTAATCTCCTTCAGTGTGCTCAATTCCAACTACGCAAGTGGAGTAGCAATTCTAAGGAATTTATTGCTGCCCTTCCTATTGAACATTGTCAAGTTCCTAAAACTTTTAGCGATGAAAATCATCAGAATATTATCAAAATATTAGGTGTTCAATGGGACCCTAATAAAGACTTTTTTACCTACGCCATCTCAGAATTAAATCCAAGTTTCACCAAACGTGCCATTTTATCATGTATAGCACGTATTTATGATCCAGTTGGGTGGCTGGCACCCTTCGTGCTTGTTGCAAAATTATTATTACAAGACCTTTGGCGTCATAATCTAAATTGGGATGACCCTGTACCAACGGAGATTGCACACCAATGGAAAAGGTTTATTCATGACATACAATATGTTAAAACAATTAGAGTTCCTCGAAAAATGACAGTTGACGATGCCAACTACTATCAATTGATAGGTTTCTGTGATGGGTCTTCTAAAGCCTACGGATGCTGCGTGTACTTAAGAAGTGTCAGTGCTAATACATGTCAAGCAAAGCTGTTAATAGCTAAGTCAAAACTAGCACCTATTAGACCCGTAACTGTTAATCGCATTGAACTCTGTGGCGCCGTTCTGCTCTCTCGTATTCTTAAACATATGTTTAATTTACTTCAAACTAAACTTACTATTAAGAAAGTTATCGCATTCACTGATAGTAGCACCGTGCTTGCTTGGTTGCACACTGAACCTCACAAGTTGAAAACTTTTGTGGCTCATCGCGTGGTAAAAATAATCGATTATGTTCCTCTCGAAAACTGGCTGCACGTGTCAACCCATGATAATCCTGCTGATCATTGCAGTCGAGGTTTAACTTCTATAGAGCTATCAAAGTGTTCGTCCTGGTGGGCAGGACCAGAATGGTTAAAGACTGATGCTTCTTGTTGGCCAGTGAAATACTCGTGGGATTCTACCCAATCTGTGCCTGAATTACGCATAGATACTTCTCTAATTCAAATTACAACTTCTTCTATTGAGCCTGCAGTCATAACAGATTTACTACAATATTATTCTTCCTTTTCACGTTTACAACGGATCTTCGCTTGGTGTTTGCGTGCGGTAGCAGGTTTCAAACGTATTACTTCAAAAAATAGTACCGCGTTAACTACAAACGAACTGGAGCAGTCATTATTGCGTTTAATTTTAAATGAGCAACAACTGTACTTGACTGAGAAGGTTAAAGCGTCTAGGGCCATACAAAAGCTTCACCCTTTCGTCGATAAAGTAGGCCTTCTCCGAGTGGGGGGACGCCTCAAACAATCTAACTTGCCGGTTTCATCCAAACATCCATATTTGTTACCAAAATCATCACGTTTGTCTTTACTAATCGTAGATTACTTTCATGTGACTTACTTGCACTGCGGACCTCGAACTTTACAATCTATCATTCAGCGTAAATTTTGGATTCTTGGAATTCGTAATTTAATCCGATCTCGTTTATCAAAATGTATCCCTTGTTTCAAGGCAAAACCTATACCTTGTCAACCCCTAATGGGAGATCTTCCTCCATCGAGAGTTCAAAAAACGCGTTGCTTCCAAAAGGTTGGTATAGATTTTGCGGGACCCTTTGTGATAAAAGAAAGTAAAAGAAAAGGTTCCAGAACCTATAAGGTCTATGCTTGCGTCTTTGTGTGCCTCGCTGTTAAAGCAATCCACATCGAAGTGGTGACTGAATTGTCTACTTGTGCATTTATTGCCGCGTTAGACCGTTTTATAGCGCGCCGGGGTCTTTGCACATTTGTTGTGACCGATAACGGTACTAATTTTGTTGGAGCAAAACGATATCTCAACGAATTGCATCAAGTAATTTGTGCGAATCATGACATGCTTATATCAAATTTGGCAAAACGAGAAATTGACTGGCATTTAAACCCCCCAACTGGCAGCCATTTTGGTGGACTTTTCGAAAGTGGAGTTAAATCCATGAAGTATCACCTGAAACGTGTCATTGGGACACAGGTACTAACTCTTGAAGAATTGATGACAGTACTTACTAAAATTGAAGCGGTGCTAAATTCTCGACCTTTGTGTAACTTATCTTCTGCTCCCGATGAAATAGATATACTAACTCCGGGTCACTTTTTAGTTAACGGTCCTCTGGTATCTTTGCCCGAACCTGAACTGGCTGAACAATACGTTTCACCTCGAGAACGTTGGCAGATGCTACAGAAGCTAACCCAGTCCTTCTGGCGTATTTGGCAGCGTGATTACCTCCATACTTTGCAACAACGTGCAAAGTGGTTTCAGGGCCAATCTAACGTCCAATGTGGAGACCTGGTACTCATAGTTGATAACAATCTACCTCCATTAGAGTGGCGTTCAGGCAAAGTGATAACTTTGCACCCTGGTAATGATGGGATAGTAAGAGTTGTTACTCTGCGTACAGTGCGTGGTCTCGTCCGAAGGCCTGTAACTAAGCTTTGTCCATTACCTATAAATAATTGATGCTTATCGCTATCTGTAAATTCCTTCGTAATGTGTAAGTTATGAAGTAATTGTAGTTTTCACTATTTTAGAATTAGATTTTTTATTTTTTTTACTTTTTATAAACTAAGTTGTGTAAGGAAATTGTCGACTATCCTGACTTGCTACTTGTTTGTACTTTTGAAATCTTAAACGATTTCAAGTGGGGGAATTATGTTCTGACTTGCCTATCCAATTTTATTCCCAATCCACGATCCTTCCAACCTAGTACCTAGCGCCACCTATCCTACTTCATGAAGAACAATATTCCGGCACGACAACGCGCGATTGTTGCGCCCTCAACACAATGCATTCTGCTAGAGAACTTGCCATTGCGCACTAAGACACGAAGAAGTCTCGCCGTCACGGTCGGTACGACGCCGCGAGAATAAAACTTTGAAATTTCGGAAGTTGTTTAATGTGTAAGCCGGCTCCATCTTACGATACACCAGATATCCAGTGCAGAAAATAAAAACAAGAAACACCATTGAAGAAAGCAGATCCGGAGCCGCCCGCAGCAACTAACCAAGTGAGTCCCTTCCTTCATTATTCTGTTTCCTGGTGGGTCAGACTAACTTCGCCACAGTAGGTCAAACAGTAGCAAGGTCAAGGAAAATTAAAATCGAAAACTTAATTTCTAATCAATGGCCATAAGCGCTCACATCTGTGTTTTCTTCGCATTGAACATAACGAGTTTATTAGGTCCCCATTCAGATATAAGGTTGAACACCACGTTGAGATTAATGGAAGAAAACGAGAGGCAGAGAATGGCTCTTTCCGTTCTCTCCCTCTCGGTTCTTTCCTCAAATTCACATTCATGTGAGAATATGAGATAAATTGACCATCATCATATCAGCTTATTCCATACATCGATTTTCAAACGGAACCGTTCTGCGCAGCTTGCATCCAACGGCTCCCCGCGACCCTGACCACATCGTCGGTTCATCTAGTGGGAGGCTACTTTGTACTTTCTCACTTCAAATTGCTAATCTTATGAGCTATGTCAGTGACTAAGGTTCTTTTAAGGATTTGCTCATTTCTGATTCTATCTTGCAAGAGATGAGCTTAGAAAATATCAAATAAGAAATTCTTTTGTTATTTGTATTTTTGTAATAAAAAGACACCCTCTATTTTTATAATAAAGATACATTCTGTATTTTTGTAATAAAAATACACCTGTATTTCCGTATTAAAAATACATCTTGTAATAAAAAAAACCGGTGTACCTGTATTTTATTATACAAAATACACCTTGTATTATTGTAATAAAAATACACGCTGTATTTTTGTAATAGAAATACTCCTGTATTTCTGTAGTACAAATACATGCTGCATTTATGTAATAAAAAAAACCAACCTGTATTTCAAATAAAAAAATATGCGTTTTGAGGTTATTTTGAGCTAAGTATAATATTCATAAAAAGTTATGAAGGCTTTATAAGCTTGTAGTTACTGTCCAATACAAAAATATAATTCTCCGTAAATCTGAATCCGGTGAATCACCGGAGATCGGCAAATCATTGGTGAATTTCACCGGTTCGCAACAATTTGCTCCGGAGCAAACCATTATTCCGGAGCTCATGTGAAAGCTGTCGTTCTGACTTTTTGACTTTTTTCAAAAAGGATAGGCTACAGGGCAGACCCTATCGTCTTTGTTTCAGGACTATATTTTCTAAAATTTTTGATATCATTCTTTGTTTCGAAAATTTGTTTTTTTTTTCACTATTTCGGCCATAACTTTTGTCGTTTTTGACTTTTTCAAATTTTTTTTGCATCTTGCAGCTCTCGTGCATACGACCATACGAATGTTTTGTTCAATATCATAGCTTCCCAACTTATCTAGACATAAAGGGATCGCACTTTTTTGTGAAATCGGAGTCTATACTGTTTACGCCGCAGTTTACAGAACTTGTAAAGTTTTACGAGTACAACTCTACATAAAATCAAATTAATTCGATCTAAATTTTTTGAGTCAAAGTTAAACAATAATCCGCACGACAACGAAATATTACGAAACATTGTTATAAGTGTCGGGTAAAATACCTAACTCCCGAGTCTTTGAAAACCAGACGCCTACCTTCTGTGATCTGTCAAAAGGCTCATTATGGAACAAAAGAAATATATCTCTAGAGGCCAAACACGTAACACAAGACAAGTCGCAACTCAGCTATTCAGCCGACAGATTACTATACTTACCTATTTATTTCTTTGTCAGGTTTTTGGTCAGTAGCCGTTTAGTAGTGAAACCAGATAACTAAGAATATTTACCAAGTATGAGAAAAGGTTTGTTAATGTCTTATATTCGTATTTTAGCGGATTAAACTCGCACTTAATTAATATACGACAATAATATTTGGTAATAATTTATTAGTAAAATATTTGAAATAAACCATTTTACCGTATTTAACTCGTGTTTAATTAGATGTTACATTATTATTATACACCCGATGTTTCGATTACTTTACAGCGATCTTGGTCTCAGGAAGACCACGATTGCTGTAAATAAATAATCTGGTGTTTAATAATCCGGTAAATTGATTTTATTTCAAATGTGTAGTGCGAAAATATACGACAATATTAAGTAAAATATATTTTTTATAACAACAATATTGAATCGTATAAAATTGAAGTGAAAAGAAAAACATTGGATTTTAAGACCATAAAAGTGCAAAGGCGTGTCGAGCGTGTCGAATACCTTTCAGATATCGGAACAGCGACAACATTATAAAATATATTCTTACGGTACCTATCGGTAATACAGGAGCTGGTATACAGGCAACATTATAGAACATTTCACGTCGATGTAGCTGTTAGCATTCAGATGCATGTAATGATGGTTTATCTATTTATTTATGTACTTAAAGCAAATTTATAACATTTAGGCATATATATTTACATCCTTAAACAGAAACGTTCATAAAAACATTTTGGATAAAATACTAATAATTATGATGAGATTGGTGGCGTATTGGTTTGAGCGTTCTGGTTTCAAATACGAAAACAAAGCATCTTTCGCCATGTTTGACCCCGGGATGGGTCAACCAAAATTTATAATCTCGCTTGAGCCACTGAACCACCATGGGGCCAGCGTGACAAGCTTCTCATGTGTTTCTCCCATGTAGCGTTGCCAGGCGTCTGGATAAAGTCGGGCATAGGTAGGCTTTTTGATTGCGTGTCCGGCCAAAATAAACGGTGCCCGGCTTGTCCGGCTTCTGTTAGGCTTTTTACATTTCGCAAACGAGCGAGCGCCACGCGTGGCCGAGCGCAGGCGACGAGAGTCGACTGCCAACTAATACTGAGACAAAATCCTCAATAATGTTGGGTGTCCGGCCTTTCTACCCAAAAGTCCGGCCAAACTGGCTGGTCTGTCCGGCTATTAGATATGGCGACCTGGCAACGCTACTCCCATGTAGGAAGGCCTGTGTCCAGCAGGGGGGACGTAAGTAGGCTGGTGATGATCAGTGATTCGTTTTTTTTTATTTTGTTGATTTTTGAAAAGTTTTACATCGTTCTCAGAACTTTCGTTTTTTCCCTATTGCAGGGACGGTAAGGGTCAAGCCCGTACAGTGTGTGTAATACTATTATTTCTTAAGTCACAAGGCTTATCATAGCAACGTTGCAGAAGCTTTTGCTGAGTTGGGACTACACACTCTAAGTAGTTGACTACGCCTAAAATCAAGTGTTACCCAATTTGTTAGTTCTGTAATTTTAGGTGTAAGCCAATAAATAGTGCAATACTAGCGGGGCGGCTACTGCCTGATTCAAAGTCTTATCAATGGTATTGTTTTCAAAGCCATATTGCTTTCAAAATGCCATATCTTAGGGGAAGGGTTATGTCCAGCAGTGACCGTTTTCCAGCGGAAATGATGATGACGATGATTGCTTTCAAAGACGGTAAGAATTAATAATATTACATCATTGATCATACCAATTTTCAATGCATTTAGGCTGTTGCCTCACTGTAAGCAAAATCTGATGAAAAGTAAGATCCTATGAAGTCAATAATGAACTATCATCATCACCAGCCTATATACGTCCCACTTCTGGGCACAGGCCTTCCTGTGGAAGAAACGCATGAGGACTTTGGGCCACAACACCACCACGCTGGCCCAATGCGGGTTGGTGAGATGAAGCGGGTGCAGAACAACCGGAACTAACGGCTTAACGTGCCTTCTGAAGCACGAAGAGCTCGAGATTACTAATTTTGATTGAGCCATCCGGGATAGACCACGGCGAATTTGCTTAATCAGAGCGCTCAAATCAGTAACCGTATACGTTTACTTCTTTATAATAAAATACATTCCCAATTATAGGTACTTACAAATCAGCCGTGTCATTGTTGTCATAAAAATAAATGAGGAAAATGAAAATAAAAGGAAGTGTCATTTATTTACATTCCTTGGAGAGGACACGATGTTGAAAGGGATTATTTTTTGGCTTCATTCAGAGAATCTCGGGGATAATCCCGTGTAATCCGATATGAATTTTCATTTCAACCAACATTTAAGTTGAGATTCTTTTACCCTTTTTTCTGCTTTTATTTGTATCGAGTGATTTCTTCGCAGGAATAAAATTCACTAATAAGATTGGAGGAGAGTGGGGTGGTAATAAGCATGCTCAATGACTCGTCACCAGCCTATATACGTCCCACAGCTGGACATAGGCCTTGTAGATGGGAGAAACACATGAGGAGCTTGCGCCGTAACACACCACGCTAAGGTTGCAGTTACAACTGGAACCAACGGCTTAACACATTGCTGCAACCTAAGGCCAATGTATAATATGTCCTCTTATCTCCATGCAACTACACACTACATATCTCCGTACAAACCTACAGCTTTTCTCGCTTGCGCACGATGTTCCCGCGTAAAGCTGTAGGTAGGTATTTTCTTTAACATAGAGTTTCATGTTGGTCACAGCTTCATAACAAATTTGAGAAAAGCAAAAAAATTCTCCCGCAAGCCTTGAATAAGAAAAACGGTGCGTTTTTAAATAACAAAAACAACTGAAGAATTATGACGAAAACTCCTTTGTAATACGAAAATCTCGTTGGCGCCAACCGTGTTCGCATTTCGTCGCGAGATTTACGATTTAAAAAGTTTTATTTAACACCTGAGTCCAATAAGCTGACACGAAATATAACAAGCAAACAAAAGGTAAGTTCAACGCTGTGACAAAGACACTTTTTCTCTTTAGAATGTTTGAACATAACGGAAAATAAGCATGTTCAGCCAAAGAAATTTTAATTGACACACATTGGCACACACAACTAGTATTAGCTTTTTTTGCATGTTTTTATCATTTTAAGATTTTTCCACCACTTGACTATAAGCTGATACGGCACTATTAGTACCTGAAGTGAGGGTTCACATCGGGTACTCATGTTTACTAAAAGTTTTTAGAATTGGTTACTTGGTATATTAAATTTTGAAAATAGAACTCTTTGTCAATATTATTTTGTCATATATTCATTTGTTTTAAGATTAGGCGGCAAATTAAAAATTGTCTGAGTCAGGTCAGTAAGAATTATTAGCTCTGAACCTTTAAAAACTTTTTTAAAATTTTATTAAGCTCTTTTTCTTAAAATAATTCTATAAGTGAATTCGAATACTTAAAATAATGCGCTAGATACGATACAAGCAAAATAAAATTTAATTGCTTCTTACATCAATCTCTCTACAAGTGAAACAGCTAGTAAGATAATAATTATTAATTTATTTTCAATGCTGTTTGCGACTAACACCCGTATTCACAAACGATACTTATGTAAGTAAAGGAGCTATGCGAAGTAAGGCATTTCTCAGTGGGTTCACTATGCCAAGCCTTTCAATTCACAAACAATACTCAAACGAATCTTTACTATGCGGACGCATAGCGTTGAATATAGCTCTGTGATTGGTTGATTAGTGTTACGTAGTTCACTTCACTGACTGACATTTCAATTTTATTGTTTGTTTGCTTTTTATCGTAAACTCCGTAGTGATTACATTCTCTTTGATGAGCTCGACACTATGCGTTGATTAATATAGCTATCAGGCTCCCTTAGCTAAGTGTTCATTATGACAAACGCATAGTGCCGATTGTCACTCAAGTATTGTTTATGAATAGGAATTTGGCACCCTGTGCGTCCGCGGGCACTGTGAGACCTCATAGTGTCGTTTGTGAAAACGGGTGTAAATATCTTTACATGTAAATAACATTTTTATGTAACAGTATTCTCAAGACTGCGGGAAAATATTTCTCTAAAACAATTTGATAATCGATACGGAAATCAATCGCTTGATAAGTTACTGACAAGTATAATAATTTATTATTACAGTATATTCACGGAAAATATTCTCATAAATAAGATTTTTAAATGTTTTCGTTTCGTCTTTTCGGGGAGCTGAAAAATATTTTCGTACCGTCAATCAGATTTATGAAATCTGACATATTACTATATATATATATATATACAATATTACGCCGTTACGTATTCTTTTATAAATGTATTATCTTGTAGGTTTTTTTTAACATGAATAGTCCTTTTTAGCGAGGGGCAGGTCTTTGTACTAATTTCACAAAAATCTCACTTATCTATGCTTGATACGAATACATGCAGCCTTACCAGCTTCAGTTACCTTCCCCTAGTACAATATCGTAATGTCGTCTACATCTAAATACACCCGAAGGTAATTTTAGCAAGTGCCTCTATATGAAGGCACATTAGGTAAGTGGAATAGGTACGTGATCCAATATTGAGTAATTATACCTTAACGTCATGTAACTTTTGTTTTTAATCAGTTAAAGTGTATTATCTGATTTGGGTGGTTTTGCTGAAATATTATTGTTTGTAATTATTGGTAATTCACAAAATATACAGTCATCATCATCATCACCAGCCTCTATACTTCCCAGTGCAGGACACGGGGCTTCCCTACACGGGAGAAACACATGAGGGTTGGTGAGTTAGAGCGATTGTAGTAACCACCGGGACCAATGGCTTAAAGCGCCTTCTGAAGCACGGAGGAGCTCGAGATTACAAATTTCAATTGACCCATCCCGGGACCGAGCATGGCGAAAATTGATTGGTTTCCGTGAACAAAACCAGAGCTCTCAAACCACTACGTACCAAGCTCCTCAATCCTGAAAGTTTCTGGAGAAAAACATAGCTTTAAAGCTTTATAAGCTGTAACATGAGGTTATGTCTTGGTGTCTATAGGTAACCACTCACCACCAGGCAGTTTGTACGCTTGTTTGCCAATGGCCACTCTTGTCGCTCTTGCAGTTACATTTTCAAAAAATCGATTTTCATCCAATAACATTGTTACTAAATCAATCAAACAAAGTTTTTGCGAGCAAGATAAATAATGCCACTATATTATTTCCGACTCGCTTATTTCCACTGTGTATAAAACGGTCTATTGTTCGCATGTCAGCCTGTTACCAGCAATTGAACGAAAACAATATATAATTGCAAGTCTTAAAAGAAATTGACGGACGTCTTTTAGAAAACTTTTATTCGAATATTCAGCATTTTTAACACAGAGTTCATTATATTTTTTTCCTTCTTCTATTGTTCTGGTTCTGAAATATGGTAGACTAATTAGTAAAGTATGCATTTTACAAAAGCAAAAACATGAATTTAAATAGTTTCATCGATAGATATGACCCTTCTCATTCTTTTATTTCCGCGTTATAAGCAAACGGACAAATATTTGAAACCAAACGTAGGTACGTGCGTGCGTGCGTGCGTGCGCGCGTGTGTGTGTGTGTGTGTGTGTGTGTGGTTTACAACTGAAGTGTGATACGCGATAGTACGCATTTTTAAAGTTGTCGCGAGGCATGTGTGACGTGTAATAATGTTTTTATTATTTTTTTCCGAAAACAAAAGTGGTCAAAGTCAAAGTCAAAACATTTATTGCAATCATGTGGTTAAAACTAGGTGTACATTTAGGTTCCAGTACCATAACATGAACCCTGTTCGGTCTGATAGGTGTCAAACTTTCAGAGGTAACCCTTGACAAGGAACCGCCCACTTAAATTTTATTTCGGACTTTTGTAACAAACTGTATAATACTTCTGTATGATTGAATAATTGAGCTGGAGGAAAATATAAAATTTTAAAAAATAAGTAACCCCCGGACTATCAGCTATCTAACACCATCTTATGAAGACTATTCTTATGTGCCCAAACACGCTATATCTGCCGTAAGTTTCTGAAGAATTAAGCATTTCGCAGACTTTTTGATGGTATAGGATCAGCTCAAGGTTAGTATATCATGGGAATGTCACCGAAGTTACAGTACACTAAATTTCAAATCAATCAGATCTGTGAAAGATAGTAAAACCCTTTTATCATGTAAAAGATGAGCTGATAGTCATCAAACGTCTGAACTGATCTTAATAAAATATAGCAATAAACCACCCAAATCACGTCAGATTTCAAACAAAAAAAACAAATCAAAATAGGTCCATTAGTTTAGGAGCTACAATGCCACAGACAGACACACAGATAGGTACACAGATAGACACGTCAAACTAATAACACCTCTCTTTTTTCGTCGGGGGTTGAAAAGTATTTCGTGCATTGCCTGCTGCTGATAAAGTTTATCTAGGGTTCCATAGTTGATACCTTCTGGTTTCCAGTATGTTTAATAAATATCATGTAGCATATCACAGCAAAGTAGTGCTATTTAACTGTGATATTATCAAAAATCGAATGTAAATACTACTAAGCCATTCCACCACCATTAAGTAATTTGGACCGCTCAAAATAAAAAATACAATATTAAAAATTTTAAGTATCTAACCCCCGGCGTCATTAATCATTCTATCTAGCACCATCTCACTGAGACTATTCATAAGAGCCCAAACAGGCTATATCTGCTATAAGTTTCTGAAGAATTAAGCATTTCGCAGACTTTTTGAAGGTATAGGATCAGCTCAAAGATAGTATGTCATGGGAATGTCACCGAAGTGACAGTACATGAAATTTTAAATCAATCGCATGTGTAAAAGTTAGTAAAACCCTATTATCGTGTACAAAATAAGCTGATAGTCATCAAACGCCTGAACTGATCTCCATAAATTTTAGCTAAGAACCATCGTAGGCACATCAGCTTTCAAACAAAAAAAACCGAATCAAAATCGGTCCATTCGTTTATGCGCTACGATGCCACAGACAGAGACGTAAAATTTATAACACCCCTCTTTTTTCTTGGGGGGTTAATAACACAAAATGGCGGTAGTTACTTTAAAACTTATCAAAGTCATTTTCCATCTTCAGTCATCCCGTGACCACGATCGCTGTCGTGTAATCGATACGTCGGGCGTATAACATCTAATTAAACGCGAGTTAAATCCGGTGCATTGGTTTTATTTCAAATACCACTAAGCCCTTTCTTCTTCTCAGTCTCGAGAGGTTCATCATCATCATCATCACTACCAGCCTATACACGTTCCACTGCTGGGCACAAGCCTTCCTACATGGGAGAAACACACGAGGAGTTTGGGCCATAACACCACCACGCTGGCCCAATGCGGGTTGGTGGGTTAAAGTGGTTGCAAGAACAAACGGGACCAACGGCTCAACGTACCTTCCGAAGCACGGAGGAGCTCGAGATAACAGACTTTGATTGACCCATCCCAGAATCGACATGGCGAAAGTTTCTTTGTTTTTCTTATCGAAACCAGAGCGCTCAAACCGATACGCCATCGAGCTCCTCATAGAGGTTACACGTTAGAAGTGATCCTTCTCTATACATTTATATTTTGTTAGACAACCCTGTCTCCATTACATAATGAACACCTGCTCTCGCCTTGTACTAGGAGCACTTGGCAAAATTACCGCTGAGCGCTCCTTACGAGACCTTAGGGTCACGGTCAAGATTGGGTATTACTTAATCATTTCCTTATATAAGTACTTACCGACCGCTTGAAGGATTTCTGTAACAATAGTATCATACCCTTAATATTATTAGGCATAATAATAAGAGAAATAAGTTTAGTAGAAAGAAATATCGCAGGGGAATATTTTTGCGCTTACTTACTTACAAATATAGAATAATATTTACTTGTCACAATAATAACGGTGTAGAAGATTCTGTTGCTATTCTCAGGAAAATAGGTTATCCGACTTCAACCTGTCAAGCCACATATGAGTTATCTCATGAACGAAAAGCTTTGCAAAGCACATTTTTTTGTATGATATATGTAGATATATATAAGTGGCATTGACATTCAAAAAATGATGAATTATTACAAATTCATTCAAACCAAGACAAATAGTATTAATAGGTATACTATTTGTCTACTAACTAATGTAACAACTTTTAATATCACATTTTTAATGTTTTTTGATGCGTTTAAACGCTTTCTTTATTGTAACAAATATAATAATAATAATAATTTATTTATTCACAAGTCAACACGTGGACCAATTACAAGTAAAAGCATACATAGAAGTAAAATAAAATAAAATAGAATAGCAGCATACATAAAATTTCGAATAATTTAGAAAAATACATAATAATCATCAAATTCTTAGAAATGTCAACAATAAATAATCAAAATAATATTTTAACATTAGCCCGTAAATGTACCATGTTACAATGATACATGTACTGGCAGTCAAAACGCTCGGCGAAGGCTCGCAGAATACTGTTCGTAATATAAATAATGTAAATAAATAAAGTAAAGAAAACGATGAAAAAATATATGCTCCAGGCGGGAATTGAACCCACGTCTCTTGATGTCCGGCCAGACGCGATTACCACTACGCCCCTGAAGCACTAGGTATAACCTACTAATTTCTTTACCGCTTTCTATCCTTCCTCTTTACGTTTTCATAGCAACGTTTTATCTCACCAATCGTTGAGGATAGCACCCTCTAGTGATAGCACCCTCTGGCCGGACATCAGGAGACGCGGGTTCGATTCCCGCCTGGAGCATATATTTTTTCATCGTTTTCTTTTCTTTATTTGTATTTGTTACAACTTTTAATATTCCAACTATGCATGTAAACGCATTAATTTCAAAGACGATATCATTAATTTTCTCCGTGCGCCCATACATATTCCGTGGCCACTACTGTGTTGTGACGTCACAAGCTAGCATTATTTTAGCCCCCGACGAAAAAAGAGGGGTTTTATAAGTTTGACGTGTCTGTCTGTGTATCTGTGTATCTGTGTGTCTGTCTGTGGCATCGTAGCTCCTATACGGATGGACTGATTTTGATATGGTTTTTTATTCTTAATTTTTGATTTTATTATTATTATAAATGTTTGAAAATTTACTTAGGAATTAAAATATAAAACTAGAAAAAAATCACGTACTGAGGTGGGAATCGAACCCGCGATCTTTCGCAATCCGGGCGACTGCTCTAACCACTGAGCCACCCAGGACTTGGGATTTCCCTGTGAAATTCTTCTAGTCTATCTGTATTTGCGTTTATGAGCTAACGTCCACCCTACAATGTCGAAATGTTCTATTCCAACATTTCGGTTTTTTATTTTTGACAGCTCACATGATTAGGATGGTTCTTAGCTATAATGAAGATCAGGTCAGACGTTTAATAACTATCAGCTCGGTTTCTACAAAACTAAAGGGTTTTACTAACTTTTACAGATCCAATTTATTTGAAATTTTGTGTACTGTCACTTCTGACATTCTCATGACATACTTACCTGATGCTGATCCTATACCATCGAAAAATCTGCGGGATGCTTAACTCTTCAGAAACTTACTGCAGATATAGCGTGTTTGGGCTCGTTAGAATAGTATCAATGAGATGGTGTTAGATAGATAATTAATGAGGCCGGGGATTACTTACTTGAAATTCTTAATTTTGTTTGTTAATTTTTTCTATGAGAGCGATTTTTGACAACTAGTAACCGCACCTCAGACAACTCGTTATATCTAATAAACTACTGATCGCAGATTTCCTATTAGTTCTGTAATATTGATTGTTTTTTGTCATACTATTTATAAGTGAAATAAAAAAAATCTAGTCATTTACCCGCCAAAGTATCACATTGCAGACACAATTGTCATAGTCCCCCGATGAGATACCGCCGCTGAGGGATTAATAATAAATTAATGGACTTCAAATTTATTTATTGAGTTATGTCGATCCATATATCCTACATTTGACTTACTTTCGTTGGTATCGTTATTTCTTTTTTAATTGTTGATTTTTAAACAGTTTAGTTTTTCGTCATTAATTTTGGGTAAGACTCCCGCGGCCTTAGACAATTAGAAACCAATCGTGTCAGGAGCGTGTAGCTTGAAGGATTTAAACTATTCGTCAATTTTAATGAAAACTAATAAAAATAGAAAATTATAATTGCCTTCAGTGAAGGTTATGTGAACGTTGCGAACGCTTTCACAATAAATTCAAAAGAAATTCATGGGGCTCTCCCAAGTCTTCAGTAGCGTAGTAGTTACAGTCATGCGGATTATAAAGGGTCTGGGATTTGCATCACGCCCCAGGTCATATCTTTTTTATAGTCTTAGACAATCGTCTTCACATATTTCAAGAAAATCCTTAGAAAGCACTATTTCTCTATGTGTCCATAGAATTGCTGAGTGGACTCTGTTCAGTATGTTGCAGATTATTATTTATCTCTAATATATTTTTGTATCTTTCTTAATATTTATAATTTTGTGTTATTTTGTGACAACTACATTACTATAATATTAGGGACATTGCAGATCGTTTATGTGAAACTTTAAGTGGCAATAAAGCTGGTATGTATTTAGCACAAAGAATAAGCCTCGCAATTCAGCGAGGTAATGCGACGAGTCCTATTGGTACACTTCTTTTTTCACAAGGTTTAGGTGGTGTTTTTTATTTATAAGTTCGGTTAATTTTAGTTTATTTAAAGGCACAGGTTTTTAATTTTTAATTCTGTAATGATTTAAGTGATTTTTTATATTGTGTGTATGTAAAGAAATTATATTTAAATAAAATTAAAGAAATATTATTTTAAAAATGCTGTTAGCGACGCGTTAAACATAAAATGTGTAGTAACAGCATTGTAATTTTCAACCAACTTCAAAAAGGAGGAGGTAAGTTTTTTTTTAATCTACCTGATGGTAATATCTCAAAAGAGATGATCCAAAAATTTATCGCGACCCGGCCAGGTATACTATAATAATAATAATAATAATAATAATAATAATATTTATACACTCACACCTATTATCTAGCCCAAAGTAAGCATCATTAAGAGCTTGTGTCATGGATACTAGATAACGGAGAAATAATGATAATATGTATATAAATATGAGAAATATACTAAATAAACATATAAACATCCATGACTCGTAAACAAATGTTCGTACTCATCATACAAACATTTGTTCCTACCGGGATTCGAACCCGGGACCTCTTGACCGAGTAGCCTGGGGTACAGACCACTCGGCCAGGCGGTCGTCGTCTATACTACATTAAACTGAAAAATAGGTAAGAAAAAACATTTTCTTTTTATTAGCTTTCATGCGTGGTACAAAACAAGAATTTTTATAACAAAAAACTGAAACATAGCCAAATATTAGTCATCATATATGTCACTTTGGTAACGTTTAGTTGACTTCTATGTCGCCCACCATATTGCCATAGTGTATAACGGTGAAATCAACGAAAAATTTCAACTTTTGTACAAACAAACTTTGAAAACGAATAATTAGTATTTTTTGCGGATTAGTGAGATTTTTGTTTTATTGAGATACGTACGTAAACCTGACCAGTTATGTAACATCTGCTATATGTTATGTCTATTTCGATTCTAAGACTGACAGCTCCGTGTAAATCTTATGCCGCCGCGCTTGTATCATCACTAGCTTGTATAATTATTAATTTTGTTTGTCATCTAGTTGTATAAAAAAAAAAAAAAAAAAATTATTTTAAATAAATAAATTTAATCTAGTGTGCCGTAATAACGTACCACTTTGGACCACCTTTATATTGTTTATAATGAAAATGAAAATGAAAATATCTTTATTCAATTAGGCCCCCCAAGAAGCACTTTCGAATCGTCAACAAAAAAACCCTTATGTCTATCACATAAAAATAATATTAACTAACTAATATTTACTAACAATTACATTATGTTTGTCTCTCTGTCTTATCTGGATCTACTTAAGCTAAGAATGTTATAATGTCTGTCTATCGGTCTGTCTGTCGGTCCGTCTGTCGATCCGTCTGTCCGTCAGTCAGTCAGTCTGGCTGTCTGTCTGTCTGTCAGTCAGTATATTAATTACAATAGAATTTACTATCTTTACTTATCTTACTGTGAGGCCATGACTAAGTCACAGTGCACTTCGACCCATTGGGATCTTTGGTGCGTCCCCTGCGTTTACTCTTCCCGTGTCCAGAATATAGATGCCATTAGCCTTACTTTATCTTTAGGCAGAAAGAGCCTGTAGTCTTCTGGCTTTGGATATGCCACTTCCGGAAGGTTCATTCTGGTTCTAGCGAGGGCATCACAATGACACAAGAGATGTATAATTGATTCCTGGTAGTCACCACATGCTCGACAAAGTTGTATTGGAGAGAGTAGCATTTTATGTAGCATGTGGTTAGTAGCAAAATACCCTGTGAGCGCCCTAATCAAGAAGCGAGCTTTTGTTCTACCGTTTGCTAGGGGAGGAGGTAGGAGGATGGAGTAAATACATCTATTATTTACTCCATCCTCCTACCGCCTCCCCTGTAGGATTTGGAGTGTTTTAATCCCGGTATTTTATTCCACTCAGATTTATGTTATAGAATTTATTAAGGATAAAGACATTACTTCCACAACTATACCCGATCCCAAATTAAGTTTTAACTAAAAATAGCCGTCTACTTTCCAATTGATTTCTAAAGGAATAGCAATGTACAAAGAATAATTAACCTACATACGTCCCGTTAAATACTCAAGTCGTATGTCCTGGCCATAGCGGTTTGCGGCGAGCCTTCGTGACAGGGGTTGACATCATTACGCGGTGAAAAGATTTATATCGCGTTCATTACAAAATTTCAGCGTTTTTTTGGCTATTTTTGTAAAGGTGTTACTGGGAAATTGCTAGAAATAGACGTTTTAAAATCATCAAGAATGGTGTAATTAAAAAGCTTGGCAAGAGGAACAGTAGAAACTTCGAATAAAATCAATTTTATTTTTTTGTTTATCTTATTGATTTCGGGGTACTCAAGTAAATCTTAAATGGATGTTTTTTCAGGGCTTGTTAAAGTCTTCTCCAGTTATGGCGTTATGTTTATTTTCGTATTTTATTCTCGTTTGAGTTTAACTTAATTTCAGCGTTTTGAGGAGCTCGGTGGCTTAATGGTTTGAATGCCCTGGTTGATTACGGAAACAAAGCAACTTTCGCCATAGTCGATCCCGGATGGGTCTAATAAACATTTGTTTTCTATTGCTTACAAAGGCATCTCTCTTTACTTACAGAAATATTCGACACCGACACCGAGCTTGACAAGACGACAAGCCGCCATTGATTTTGACGTTTGAGCACAGCGCTGCGCGTAAGCGTATTCACTAATCTTTACACTATTATTAATCTGTGTCTTTACGTCGTCGTCTTGGCTGTGTATGTTTGTCTCTGTTTCAGGGATATGACACGAAGTACAATCTATATTTTTCGATTTGTTTTTTCTTGTGCTTAAAATGAATCATGACTTCTTTCAATATTTTATTGACTTGAAAAAGTTATATAAATAAACAACCTTTCTAGTTCCGGCTCACGCCCTTGAAACGCTACTGTCGCCAAAGGTTATCAAATGGTTGTCAAACAAACGTCAAAGTGTATGACAGCGCTTCCACAGCCACGAATTCAAGGCTGCTGATTTTAGAGAATCGCATAGCTGCACCCGGCATGCTTTGCGATGCGCTTAAAGAGAAAACTGTGAAGTTTTATAATTTTTAAAAGTTTTTTTGTAATTGAGTAACCTTTGCAACCTGATCAATAGTTTTGGAGCGCATAGGAGACAAACATGCAGACACTGATTTTCATTTGAATAGATTAGTGTGGATGATGGTTATCGTGACAGACGGTAAGGCTATGGCCTTTCTCAAGATGTAATCTATCTTCAGGCCAGGTTAAATCGAAATAGCGGCTTAGGAGTGAAAATGTAACAGACAGACAGTAACTTTCGCATTTATCAGTCAGTCAATTGGTGTTAGTCGATGATATATGAAAAAAAAACATTCTTTCGGGTGCTGCAACAAAATAGTTTCTACATTGTGAATACACTTTAATTTGTTACGCAAAATCAAAATAAGACTAGACGATTTCAAAGAGTTATCTCAAGTCCTCGGTAGCTTAGCAGTCAGAACAGGGTTTGATTCCCGCCCCAGGAGATGATTTTTTCTAGCTCAAATATACATAGGCTTAACGCTTTCATGAACCTAATCTATCACATACTGCTAGTTATATTACAGAAAAATACTCTACATCATATCCTATGTGGACACGCGCAGGAAACCTAGTAAGCGATTTTAATCAAGCCTCCATACCAGCAAAGCCTCCTTTTTTAGTCTTACTATACTTTTATGTCCTATTCTTTCTATGGAAAAAGTAATTTAACTTCATAACTCTTTATTGCGAAACTTTTGTAATAAAATACAGGCAGTCATTTTTCGTTTCTAACATAACAAAAATGTAATTTCTTGACATGCTAAATCGTGTCTAAGTTATACTATGTAGGTAAACATAATTTAATATTTTTTTCTAAGCTCGTGAATTAATATTGATATTTATTTATTTATTCATAGCACTTGCATGGTTACAGACTAAATCAGTGCACAGACTGAATCTACTATGCTTTTTTTCAGAGAATTATTGATTATGGTGCATCTCTATAGTCTCCATATTATGCTATACATATTGAAAGGTTGGAGTGAATACAAAAACGGTTTATTAAATCAATTTTAAGACAGGAACGCGTCGTGGTACATAAGAGGAGGACTGCCTAAGATATGGACTGATATCACTTGAATATCGTCGTGAATTGCTCGACATGTGCCTGTTATATGATATACTAAACTAAACAGTAATATAAATAGTTCCAATCTTCTCACTAACGTCAGATTCTGCACTCCAATTAAGGAGTGCAGAATCCGTACGAGATTAACTCCCTTACTAGGTATACCTCAACATCGCATTAACTATGGCAAGAATGCAGTCATGACTCGGCTTCCCAGAACGTAAAACAAGAAGTTTTATGACAATGATATTTTTAATTTGTCCAAGTCTCAATTTCAACATGAATTAGTATTGAAGCTGTCTAACGAAAAAGCTATATTTTTTTAAATTAATAATCTGTTACTTCTTCAATTTACCCAATAACATCAAATTAAAATTATGTAAATTATGAAATTAGTGGCAGTTAGCCTTGACATTGCCAAAACTTTCAATCGGGTCTGGCACAGGGCTCCTCTCTCCAAGCTCCCGGCATACGGTCTGCCCGCTCAGCTCTGTAACTGGAGTGCCGGCTTCCTGCATGAGCGAAGAATCCGTGTCCTCGCAGATGGATGCGCTTCGCGGTTCATGTCAGTGAATGCTGGTGTACCAAAAGGCTCTGTTCTATCCCCCACACTCTTTCTTCTTCATATCAATGACATGATTCCGTTAGGAAACATTCATTGCTATGCAGATGACAGTACAGTGCATGGGGGATATTACGGTCGCCCAGGGGCTCGGCGCGCTGAAACCGAGAGGGAGAGAGAGAATGTTACCATTGATCTCGACAGGGTGTTGAACCTCGTATCTGAATGGGGATCTAACAATCTTGTTGAGTTCAATGCTAAGAAAACACAGGTGTGCGCGTTTACAGCTAAAATGTTGCCGTTCCTTCCCATTCCGTCTCTACAGGGCACGACTCTTTCGGCATAGGGCTCCCTAAACTTGCTAGGCATGGAGATATGTTGCGATCTGAATTCCAGGAACTACATCGAAACCGTGATCAAAACAGCCTCACGGAAGCTCGGTGTCCTGAACAAGGTGCGTCGATTTTTCACGCCTGACCAATTATGCCTGCTCTATAAAACTCAGGTCCGGTCTTGCGTGGAATATTGCTCGCACTTGTGGGATGGCTCCGCCAAGTACCTACTCGATGCCCTGGACATATTGCAGCGTCGTGCTGTCCGTATCGTTGGCGATGTAGAGGTCACCAACAACCTTGAGCCTCTGCAATTACGTCGAGACATTGCGTCGATTAGCGCCTTCTATCGGCTATATCACGGAGAGTGTTCTGAAGAGCTATTTGACCTTATCCCACCTTCCCCCTTCCTACTCAGGAGCACGCGTGCCGGTCTTCGGAGTCATCAATTCACTGTCTCCACCTCAACATCACGTACAAAAAAATTTAGTAGCTCTTTTCTTTGTTGAACTTCCAGAACTTGGAATTCTTTGCCAGCGCTATGTGTTCCCTCCTTCCTGTAATATGGGTTCCTTCAAAAGAGGCGTGAAAAAGCACCTTTCGGGCCGGCAAGGTGGAGGCGGCTAGAGCAGTGTCTGAACTGCACTAGCTGTCTTCGCATATGGACTCTTCTTACCGCTTCACATCAGGTGGTGTTGAGTCATTTGTCGTGCTTTGTATATATAAAAAAAGGGTGTATACATGTTATTTGTGTATGTATTATACCTTAACATAGATTAGATGACAACAACTTTGTTCAATACCCTGTTAAATGTAACTGAGATGCGGTTCTCATAACAAAACCTAGAATTCTATTACCCATCTTGCAGATTGTTGGCGATAAAAAAGTTTTTGTTGATAAAAATTGTATCGCTCGTTTACAGCCCCTGTATGGAGCTAAAAAAAGGTTTTCATGTACATAGAAATTTCTTTTGTCTCGAATGAGATTGTAACTCCAATACTGAAGTGCGATTTACTAATTCATTCAACTACGAGCTGTCATTATTGATTTTGACGTTTGAGCACAGCGCTGCACGTGAACTCTCGTCGATATCCTGGCTTTGAAAGTTTCTCGCTCTTTTAGAGATACGACATGAAGTACAATCGATATATTTCGATTTAGTTTTTCTTGTGCTTAGAATGTAACGTTATGACTTCATTTAATGTTTTATTTCCTTTTACACAAATATATAAAAATACTTTTTAGTTCCGCCTCACGCTGTGCTCTTCGTCGAAAGCTATTATAACCAGCGGCTGTCAAATAAACGCCAAAAGGTGCCACAGCGACGAACTCAAGGCTGCTAATTTTAAAGAATCGCATTGCTGTAGTTGTAAATAAATGACGTGTCAATTTAGAGAAAACCTTGGTCTGTGGGTATCATCATCCTCATCATCATCACCAGCCTATATACGTCCCACTGCTGGGCAAAGGCCTTCCTACATGGGAGAAACACATGAGGAGTTTGGGCCAGCGTGGTGGTGTTATGGCCCAAACAAATGCGGGTTGGTGGGTTAAAGCGGTTGCAGTAACAACCGGGACCAACGGCTTAACGTGCTTTCCGAAGCACGGAGGAGCTCGAGATTAGAAATTTTGGTTGACCCATCCCGGGATCGACCATGGCGAAAGTTGCTTTGTTATCGTAATCGAAACCGGAGCGTTTAAGCCGCTAAGCCACCGAGCTCCTCTAGTCTGTGTGTGATAATATCATACGTACTACGTCAAACTAAGCAAGGTTGATATTATCAACCTTTTTCGGTTGACGTAGTACGTACAACTGAAAAGATGTGCCACACCCTCAAGCCTTAAAAAGGTAGAAATAGACTTTATTGTAGTAGTAATAAGGTGCTGTGTACCTACACATTTATAAAGCTTTAAATCCATATATATTTTAGGTGTGACTGTACAACGTAATAAATTACTAGTGGGGTGTGATATACCGACGCATACCCTAAGTTGGAGAGTTTAAAAGCATACAGATTTGTACTGGAGTACAACCATGTAATATAATGTTGGTGAGTAAAGAAAGAAAGAAAGAAACTTTTTATTGGCTTGCACACTACAATATTCACGTATAATTAACAAATTAGTTACAAAATACGACAATTAATATAATTAAACATGTAAACAAATTAGAGAAAGTGCAAAGCCAACAGGTCCCTGTCTCATCACAAATGCTTCAACGACATTCGCAGAATGCCGCAGAAGCGCTGTTATTCTGACAGGGCCCAGGCGACGACATATTATAAATAGTAATAACCATAATATAAAAATAAATACGCATACAAATACATAAATACTTGCACGATATCTATACATAAGATATATATACACAAACGACATAAAACAAGATGAGTATATTTATCAGTCATGGCTGTATGGGTTTAAGCCTTTGCTCTTCCTTAGTATGACAAAATGACCATAGAGTAGAGATTATATACCTCTAAAAACATTTAAAACAAGAAAAGTCTGACGGAAACTAATCTGTGGATTGGATTTAGTCTGTCTGTATTTATTTAGAGACACTGCACATAAGATACAATTACGAGTACGAGATTTTTTCAAATTTATCCTGCAAATGGACAAAAGCAATAAAAGTAGCACATATTATTCTCACGGATTGTTAAGGCCCATTTACACAATGCAATTTTGTTGCCTGTACCTACCACACAATTATATTGAACCAAGAAATGACTAACATGATCTTAACAACACATTAACTATACTCAGAAGTGATTTCTACGCTCCAAATTACTTTTATTTAACCAACTTTAAAAAAGAAGGAATTTATCAATTCAGCTGTATTTTTTGTGTTTGTTACATCTGAACTCTGTGATTTTTAAACAGATTTTGAAAAATATTTTTTCAACTGAAGGAGTAAGCTTTCAGATTGGTCTCAGAAATTTACTTTGATCTTGTCAGGAAAATATTGTAACTCTGTTTTATCTGTTTGTTTTTATGAATAAATTATTATTTATTTACTACACGCTTTATGCACTTACATCTAAAAATTCCATTAGTCCGTCATATATGTAGTTGTATAAAACAACCTACCTTCACCAGATCGTCGGTCCACCTTGTCGGAGGCCTGCCCACGCCGCGTCCGATGATTTTAACACTAGCTTATTCGAGCAAATCAAATACTGCCCTACAAACCGTTAACATTAGTCATGTCGATACCAATTTTCAGAAAGCCTTATTAATTGAGTCAAGAATATCCATCAAACTTTCGCTAATCCTCAAGAAAACTACACTGCGTGTGTGTGTTTCTTAACTTCTCCGCGAAGTTAGGTAGGGGTTAGCAGAATTGCTGTTATATTAGTTTTATTCTAACTACCTACGTGGATGAAGTTAAAGGCGAAATACACTGAGGGACTTGGTAATATAGGTGATGATTTTATAGTTAGTACGTACATAGTCTATTAACTTTATTAGTTCAGTACTGCCACATTACTATCATTAAACTCATATACTAAGCTCTTTTAGAATACGAAGCATTCAGATACATGTTACAATAACATATTACATAATCACGTGTTTCAAACATTTAGTAATAATGTATGGGATGGTGCCTTCAATACGACAATAAATAGAAACATGGGCTATTTTGCTGCATTATTTCATATAAATTTCATGAAATTATCAAATGAACTAGAAGTTTTAGAAAGTGGCAAACTATTTCTCAAAATTTCTATGAACTAATAATATAGGTCATGTTTTAATTTTTTTTCGTATTGACGACACCATTCACTAAATAATAATAATACATTACTTTATTTCCTATAAGTCTTAAAATTAGTTCACATCGTAAATGGTATCTTAAAATAGATACAGACGACAGCACATCAACTGTAACAGTTGCACTACGAAAGTCGCCTCTATTACGAACGGCGTAAGCCCGGCGGTCTCAAGGTCAAACTGTTACGCTTGATGTGCTGTCGACTGTACAAATGGGTGGGTACAGCTTCTATTCTATTTTATATAAATCTTATATATAAAATTCTCGACTCACAGTTTTAAGTAGTTACCATACTCCTACGATACGGCTTGACCGATTCTCATGAAATTTTATATACATATAGGTACAGTAGGGCTGAGAATCGGCTACTATCTATTTATTTTTATTTTTTGGTCAATTTTTTGTATGGCAAAACAACGTTTGCGGGGTCAGCTAGGAATTTTATATGTAGGTATATTCATTATGTCTGAGAATCGGCTACTATTTTTTTTTGTTTTTTTTTTTATGGCAAAACAAGTATAATATAGGGGTAGGTCAGCTAGTATACTATATAAATATACAAACATCCATGATTCGTGAATAAATGTTTGTATTAGGGGTTAAAGTATATTGACAAAATTAAGATTATTTAACTAGAATTATCCTAATATTTACAAAGCTTAAAACGTAGCAATAAAAAAAAAGAACTTACAAATAATAAACACCACCTAAATCTTGGGGTTAAAGTATATAATTATTTTGATTTAACATATTTATTTAATCAAAATATCTACCATTATTACCTATACATTGCTACCATCTAATAGGAAGGTTATTTATGCCTTTGCGATAGAACTCTGGTGATCTAGATTCTACAAACTCGGTGAAAGCATTTTGTACTACCTCCTGGGAAGAAAACTTTTTATCACGTAGAAAATTGTCCAAATCACAAAAAAAAATGTAGTCCGTTGGAGCAAGGTCTGGCGAATACGGAGGGTGACGAATGATTTCTAATTGCAGTTCCTGTAGAGTTAAAACGGTTTCTCGTACTGTATGAGGTTTAGCGGTATCATAGAGCAATAACAGTAAATCGATTCATGAGTAGGGGCTGTTTAACTGCAAGTTTGTCGGCTGTCATTTTGTTTGTCATCCAGTTGTATATAAAAAAAAAAAAGTTTTGCTATCATTGTCTGGAGTTCGGCACAGTAGACATCTGCCGTTTTTGCTTGACCAGATCGGAGAAAGCTATAGTGAATAACACCTTGGCACCTTTTTATTGGTAAGCTTTGCTTTAGGACACTGTTGCGGCTTTTGACCTGGGGTCAGCCATTGCATTTTTCGCTTACGGTTATCGTAAAGAATTCACTTTTCATCACTTGTCACAATTCGATCCAATATTCCTTCATTTCTGTATCGATTAAACAACGCAACACAAGTTTCAACACGCGTTTCTTTTTGCAGATCAGTCAAATCATGAGGCACCCATTTTTCATATTTTTTTATTTTATTGATTTGACGCAAATGGATCAATATTTGTTGGTAAGGTAACGTTAAACCATGCCGCTAATTCCTGGGTAGTTTGGCTCGGATCGGCTTCCACCATCTCTTTCAATTCATTGTTATTCACCTGTGAAAGGTAACATAAGATGTAATGTAAGCATTGATTTAATTTGTCTTTCTTTAAAATATTTAAATTAGTATTAATTGTAAGAACGCTGCTTTTACAATTCATAATAATTTAAATATTTTAAAGAAAGACAAATTAAATCAATGCTTACATTACATCTAATGTTACCTTTCACCTGTGTGGGCGATCTTCCACGTGGTTCGTTCTTCAAATCAAAATTTCCATCACGAAAGCGTTTAAACCAAAACCGCACGGTGCGTTCATTAGCAGTCCCCTCTCCAAATGCAACATTGTTATTGCGAGCTGTTTCTGCCGCGTTAGTTCCGCGTCGGAACTCGTACTCGTAAATCACTCGAATTTTCGAAGTAGTAGTATCCATCTTTCTTGTCTAAGCTGAATAAAAAAAATAACTGAAACTTGATAATCGAATGTTGCACATTTTTCAAAAAAAGAACCTCATAGGTACCATTTGAAAAAAGTTTTACTCAAAAATCTCAAATCATGAAGGTTCTATGTCAATTCGAAGTACATATTACAATAAAACGGCAACTTCATACTTTAACCCCTATTACTTAACATATAAAAAATGCAAAGCTTAGTAAATACCGTGAAAGGTAACTTACCACCCAATAAAACGAAAGAGCTTTTAAGCAGAGTACCTCAAGGCTTATAAAGATAATTTTGTTATTTTCTTAATGATTTGTTTTTTAGGCAATTCTAACTAAACTAGTTTTAAGAGTTAGGCAAAGTACTACGAAATCAGCATCTTTTCGTGTTGTCCCGCAAAACTATTTGGGTTAATTCAGCAAGTTTGGTGGTCCAAGTCGCTGAATTAACCAAAATAGTTTTGCGGGACCTAGAATTTTAAGTGTAAAAATGCTGAGATATTTTGTGAGAAAACTGCATCAGGCTGCTTTTATTTCACAACATATCTCAGTTCGCAATGCAATAAAGATTGGAATTTATACAATAAACATCATCTCTTTCAGCATGGGGTTCATCAAAAAGGGCTTGATAAGGTTTTTACAGGGTCGGCAACGCGCAAGTGATCTCCCTGGTGTTGCAAGCGTCCACAGGCTACGGTAACCACTTACCATCAAGTGGGCCGTATGCTTCATGCACCTTAGTGGTATAAAAAAATATAAAGCTAGGGAGCTGGTGGCAGAATTTTTTATATGTTTTCATCGTCTGACAGACGTTGATAACATTAGAATATCCATTTAAATATTCATTTTTGCTACAATATTAAATGGCACCTTGCAAAAAATGCTAAAAAAAATAAGTGTCATAAACAATATAAGCGCGTCTGCCTATAGTCTTAATAAGTCAACAGGTCAGATTTAAATAATGACTGAAATTATAATATTAGAGACAAAAAAGTTCCTTCTGTCATTCTGATAGTGTTGTATTAATAATCTGTATTGTTAGAAAAATGTTAAAAACTAGAAAATATATAACATTGTTTAAGCCTTTAAACCTATAATGTTTCTGTGGTTATGGGAAGCACAATAACGAAAAAGCAGCAAAAGATGGTTTCAAAGTCATAAGTTCAGTTTGATGAAGTGTACATTGAAAAAGGTTATGTCGTTTGAAATCGTCAGTCAAATTAGTATTTTTTAACTGTGTTTGGTTTATAAAGGCAGTGCACGATACGTTAATAAAGGATTTTTTTTCTTGGAAATGGTGGCAATTTTTTTCTGATGCGCCCGTGGAACTGTAAAGACATTCCTCATGTCACGATTTTGGCTACTGTTCGTGGGAAATCCGAAATTGCTGTATCAGTTACTTTTTCTGCAATAGCGGCTACCTACGTTGTTAAAGGGATGTTGAAAGGCTCATTTAGCGTTTAAATTAAAAAACCGAATCGCAACTTTGAAAACACTCGAAAAAAGCCAAAGTTATCGCTGCTACTAAAATAATCACTTGGGATGAATGCACAAAGACGCACATTGGAAGCGCTCAATGGAACTATTAAATTCTGATCTGGTGTGATTTATTCTACTGCCTGTCAACTTCCGCCAAATACTACCGATCCTTCCAAGATCGACCACTGCCGATGATATAATCACTTGCCTTAAAATAATCGACTTTGCGGCGCATTTAATTGATTCTGAAGGTGTACCTCTTCAGATAATGAAATTAAAGGCAAAATTTTATGATTGCAGACACTATAATAGAATTTATGACATTTTTTGCTTACAATTTTGAAATCATGTATAAAATAATATCAAAGCTACCTGAGATTGCCACTCATTTTTCGAGCACACATAGTAAGAGACTTCATTACGTCTTAGTATCAACGACGATGAAATCATACAGCTGAATTGCCACCAGCTCCCTAGCTATTAGATAATTTTGGATTACGGCAAAAGTAAAAGAGAGGCGGACGATCTTACTTGTATGGAATCCGAAGCTTTTGTTAAATAAATAATTTTTATCCTGGAACGGGAACGAGCCCGCAACCTTTCACAATCCGAGTAAGTGCTACCGAAAATTTGGAAAACCCTATGAATATCTTCTGGTTTAACTGTTTTTCCGTTTTATGCTAACGTGTAACCTCAATTTTTGATTTTTACATTATTATAAATGTTTGAAAAATTACTTAGTAATTAAAATATAATAAAACTAGAAAAATTTCACGTCCTGAGGCAGGAATCGAACCCGCGACCTTTCGCAATCCGGGCGACTGCTCTGACCACTGAGCCACCCAGGACTTGGGATATCCCTGTGAAATTCTTCTAGTCTATCTGTATTTGCGTTTATGAGCTAACGTCCACCCTACAATGTTGAAATATTCTATTTCAACATCCGAAACGAGTATTTTTACAAATACCGACGATTCGGTTAAGTTGGGGCAGTGCTTTCAAATATTCTTAATTTTTGATTTTAACATTATTATAAATGATTGAAAAATTACTTAGTAATTAAAATATAATAAATTTTTCTGAAATTTTTCTAGTTTTATTATATTTTAATTACTGTGTAACCTCAAAATATCGAAACTATAGGTTTTCTCTGCATTAGAGTGTTAAAAAAAGGCTTCTCTATTTTTACACTAACGAAGTCATATAATACACAAGAGCAAACTAAACATAGACCGATAAAATTTCCCTGAGCAATTATCAAAGTAAATAGTAATCAACAATAAAACGGTCGTGGACAGGAAAACAATTCAATTCATCCAGGAATTTAATTATCAGATGCCTCGTGTAGAGAGGCACGAAGAGAATTTTTTTATCTTATTACCTTTTTACCGCAATTTCTTTATTAGAAGCGATTCGAATGATATAGAGGCTTTTATTATAAAAAAGTCCCTGTAAAAGTACTAATTGCGAAAAATACTTTTTGTAAAGAGACGGTAGATAATTGTTTTATACGGTAATTGGCTGTTTGTTTTCTTGTTACAAGCATTACAATAAGTCAGTAGAGATAGCTGTAGTTAAGGCCAGACTTGCAAATCCAGGGCCAATAACTTTACCAAAAGTGTATTTAGTCCCTTAGTAAGCGAAATAGTATATCCCTACCTATATGCTTATCTAACTAACTCGTTTTTTAAAACTTGGTTGAGCCCCAGTAATACTCCCGAGTTTAGAACATCAATAAAAAAATACACATTTTTTATTATATTTAAAGTAGCGTCCTGATGTTTGACAGAACTACAAGGTACCCGAGGAGTGGGCTACGTTACTAGTTACTCTCGTGTTTTTCCGGCAGGCCACACCGCTAGCGAGCGGGCGAGTGTGCTAGGCGGGCGAGCATCGTTTCACCTCTTTTCATACTATGGTTCACACCGCGAACTACAGAGCTAAGCTACGTCAGCGATGCGAACGAAGAGAATGAAATATCCAACGATTCCTACTCGTTCACCTCGCTAGGCGCGCCCGGTTCGCTAGCTCGCTCGCCCGCCAGCCCGCTCGCCCGGCTAATTAGCCCGTCCTCCCCGTTTCGACTATGTTTTTCGGACTAGTCGACGCTTGTCTTTCTAATAGCTTCGCCCGCCCGCCAAAATTCGCTCCCTGGCTCGTTCGTAGTTTTTGGTGTGAACCCCATAGTTAAGCTCGTCAATATTCCGCGTAGTTTGTATAGTTTCCTTGTCTCGCTTCGCCCGCCCTCCTAGCTCGCTCGCCCGCTCGCTGGGGGTGTGGCCTGCGCTTGTGTGAATGAGGTAGTTGGGGACGCGGGGTAACTTCTCTGGGGGGCTGTTTACCATGATATATAATAATACTTGATAATCTATATCTGCCTTGATATTTAGAGGTGGGTCCATCCCAAAGAACCCATACCTAGTGCCTAGCCTTGAGCATGTTTATCATGATGTAAGCGGCTTTGTCTGCTCGAACTGCTTGCAGATTTCTTGATCCGCAAGATCACCAGCGCAGCATTCTACCATTCCTTCGTGATGAAATCGTTATGAAATGATTCGTGTTCCTGTGATTGCGTGATTTCATCACGAAATCGTGATGATTGATGATGATTCGTGTTCCATGTTTCGTGAAGGAGTGCCATACTTCACCGACTTTTCTATTTCATTATGTTTCCCAGTTCGCTGTTTCAGTATGCACCACAAAAATAGTGAGCACGAATCTATAAGCGATCATAATAGAATATAGAGATGAGCTGTTAGTATATACTAATTTTACAGAGTCGAAATGGCTTCGATGTTTCAATATTAGGAATCATTTGATAGATTAACCTCGAAAAGAGAAAAAATACCCAAAGAGTTTTCATTTTGTGGACATAATTCATGATTGCGTGATCCATGAATCCAGCGGCAGTGTAAATTCGTGATGGGTATATTCGTGTTCCACTCAAGTTGGTGGTACCCAAACGCACTTGCAAAGGCGCTAACTGGACCTAATCTATACTAATATTATAAAGCTGAAGAGTTTGTTTGTTTGTTTGTGCGTTTGTTTGTTTGGTTGAATGCGCTAATCTCAGGAACTACTGATTCAAATTGAAAAATATTTTTTGTGTTGGATAGTCCATTTATTGAGGTATCATATAGGCTATATAACATTACGCTACCACCAATAGGAGCTGAGCATTATTTATAAGTGTCGCAAAAACGGGAAAAAAATATTCCTTTTCAAAGCACTCGTTGCGTGCTCTGCGTAAACGGTTAAAGTTATGTATAAATCATGTATGCAGGAATTATTTTCCTTTAAAAGTTCTAAAAAAGAGCCGGCTACAGCATATGTCCATTGTTTGAAATTGACTCTCTAGAACCATTTTTTGGGTAATCAAATTTATTCTAAAATAATCTACTATTTGCGAAGGTGTTTTTGTAAAATTGATATTATTCCTTATCGTTACATTACTCACCACAAGTATTTAATTTTAAGCAAAATTGTTCTTGACTTCATTTGATTTCAATGAATATCTTAAGAGATATCATAATTTTAAAATACCATGCACGCATTTATGATTTTCAAGGCTAGCGATGAATGCATTAATTGCAAAGGTGTTTTAAAAACATGATTTAAATCTTTAGCCTACCTATCCCACCGTTGTATTTTCCGACCGCCACGCGAATGAAGTCGCGGGCACAGGCAGTACCGTAATGTAAGGAAAATTCCTTTTACTATGCTAATACTGCGATTTCCTGAATTTGTGTCACTGTTTTTTAGTTCTACTTTATATTTACGCACGTAATATTTATTCACCAATTATGTCTGTCAACCAATTAATTATATCATCCAAAGGCTGTGGTCTGATGTGAGATTTGTGGCCATTCAAATCGCTAATTACCTTGCGTGACTAGCGTTCTACAGACAGTGATCGATTACTGACCCATCTAACAAAACAGTAAAGTATAATAGAATGCTGACTTACAGAACTACCCAATAAATTAGTATAGTCATCGGAAAAAGCAGTCCATGACTCCTAAAATGAACGCCGTAAGGGCTATGAGTTGTAAAAGGTGACTAACTAGTTTTGGTGATGGTTGTACGGTAATATACCTACAGCTTCGACCTTAATTTATTTAATTTATTTGCAAAAAAAAACAAAAAGTCACAGTCAAAATTTGATAAATCAAATTTATGCCCCAAAAATATATAACACTTATAATTCTCAGCTTTAAAATAGACTTTGTTTCATTGCAATTGATGCATTACCCAAGTTACAATTGTGTGGAGTTTCTCAAGTTGCTCTATGGCGCGGTGTACGTGCCGAGGGTTCATTTTAAGTTTGTATACCTAAATAATAGTTTGTATATACAGGGTGGTGCGGTAATACGACAATGAATTAAAACATGGACTATATTAGTTCATAGAAATGGTTTGCCACTTTAAAAAATATCCATTTCATTTGATAATTTCATGACATTTCTATGAACTAATGCGGAAAATTACATATTATTTCATACAAATGTATACATCGGTTTTGCAAACTTTTTGTTAACTTCTAAAGTCGAGTTCTTACATCGAGAAAATCTTTAACGAAGGCTTATTCTGATATCTTCATTTACTTGTATTACTCTGGTAATAGACGGAAGATGAAAACCCATTCAATATGTCATTGGCCTCATGAGAAAATGCCAAACATTTTAGCGGTATTGGGTTAGTATATCAAACCGTCCCACGGCCACATGAAGGGAAAATATGATTATTGCAGATAAAATATGTCGGAGGAACTCTTGGAAGGAGCTCCTGGGAGGTGTTTGGTGGTGTAGTGGTTTGAGCTTTTGATTAAGGACAAAGAAATTTTTGCCATGGTAAATCGCCGGATGGGCGGATCAATCAAGTTTTATAATCTCTTGTTCCTCTGTGCTTCGGAAGGCACGTTAGAAAGAAAGAAAAAATATTTTATGTATATAGGCCACAAAGAAGCACAAAAAATTAAAAAATTAAATCGACAAAAAAACACATTTTTATAACTATCACAAAATATATATTAACTTACAACGTCATAGTCTTTGTCTGTCTGTCATCTCTGAATTTACACCGGATCCAAAAGTTGAACGAGAAGATTTTGGCAACAAACTCGTGTAGTCACTCTTTTCAAATATTAAATTACAATGTTTGTAGTTAAAAATTATAACTTTTAGCAGTGAAGTGCCACCCTGCAAAAAAAATTAGAAGAGAAGGTATATCAACGTACCAACAAAGTAGGTACCCAATGTCAAAATGCCGTTGGTCCCGGTTATTACAAGAATCGTTTAAAAATTTTCGTTATCTTGTTGGTGCAGCAACTTTTGCCCTACTTGATTTTGGATGGGTTATAGAAAAAAATGAAAATTCGAGCTTTTTGTTTTTTGGTAGGCACGTTATGCTGTTGGTCCCGATTTTAATTCTGAAATATGATTAGGCTTCTAGGGTTACCAACCCGCTTTGTGCTAAGGTAGTGTTATAGCCCAAACTCTTCTATTTCTCCCATGAGGGACGGCCTTTGCCCAGCAGTGGGACGTATATGTCTAAGCTGGTGATAATGACTAACATTATAATATAATGCTGGATCATCACATTGCGGGCTGTAATAAAAAAAACAGGGAAACGTCGAAACGGACGAACGTTCCCTTGTCTTCTTGCAACAGCGCGCAATAGCCATCTGTCAGTTTTTAAATGTCTACACATAGAGTTAAACCTCATTTGTTTTAATGTTTAAATTAGCAAATAAAACACCAAGAAATTTTTCGTTTTAGCTTTTTTTATTCTCAGAATACTCCTTGATTAATACTCGATCGTATATTTTGTTTGCTCTGTAAAATTGAGACCTCGTGTTTGCCTTATTACTCTGCCTGCCCGTATCCCTATACGGAGGCAGAAAGATAGCGCACCAACGGGATTTAAAGTGATTAAATGCAGATTTTACAATATATTCTCATGTGTAAACATTTGTTCTGGCTTTAATCTGCAGTTCAAAGTGTGGGATATAAAATAAGAGTTCTCTAATTTATTGGTTTCCATTGAGCTTTGTAGTTCAATCTTTTTTCCTAAACAAACGTTTGTTATTGCGATACCGTCGTAGATTTAGGGGAGGCAGTATGGAACTCGCAAACAAACTCACTTTTTAACGTAATATTAAGTGACCCGTCGATCCTCTTTGTCAAAGCTCATTCAAACGGAAATTGAAAGCGATTAGACGCAGAATGTCCAGTTCGCAGAACGTCAAATTCGCAGAATGCATGAATGTTGGATTATTGATTATTAAAACCACTAAAAAGGGAAAAAAAACGGGCTTATTTTATAACCATCATGAGTTTCTTGCCGGTTTTTCTTCAGAATTAGCGATTGGATTTACGAACTAGAGTTGACGTTTAATTAGTGTTTAAATTTGTAGGTACTTAGAGTCGGCATCAAAAATTATAAACGACTTTTCATCTCTATCGCATTGACTTAAGCGACAGAATGTCTACCCCATTTTGCTATTGACTGTACCAAAGTTAAATAAAACATTTCTTACTTTTACACTTTACACTGAAATATTATTTTCTTTTAAACATTACAAATAAATGTTTAGAAGACTTTCGAAACGAGAAAAAACTCATTTATCCCGGAGACAGACATTATTTGTTTCTAGTTTAGATTGTTGATTGTAAATTGTAACATTATTTCTTTATTTTGTTACAGTCAAACCCCTTTACTGGTTAAGTCAAAACTGTTTGACTTTCTAATCTATTTATAACTGTAATTGCGAGCCAATATTGTAAAACAAAGTAATAAAACGGGTTAATTGAGGTCACGGGGCTACCCTAATAAACTCATTCTAAAACATAAACGGCCTATAATTATTGTAGAGACGGCCGCACATCAAGCGTAACACGTCAGTCGGAAAATGACTCTTATTACAATACGTTAAGGTACAAATAAATATTTTGCAAAATTGCAGCTTCTTCATTTAAAAAAAATATAAATACAAATAGTTTAAAGCTATATTAAAGTTTATTTAAGCTTTTATTCCTTCTTATACCTAGGTTAAAATATAACATTAACTGATTTTACTTTTATTGTAACCTTATATTTATCTCTCGGGGGGAGGTGAAAAGTTGTGTTTCTCACGAGAGCAGGTTTTTTTATGACTCATTGTGGATATCCCAATGGACTGTATGTTTGTGAGCCGTTCTTGACGAGAGTTAAACAACGCTTTATATCCACTAGCACTGTTTATTGGTGATTTAACACTTTACAGACAATTGAACTAATTAATTACATATCTTAATTACACGACATGTTCGTACAGCCTTTCTGGCTGACACACAGGAAGCAAGAGGCGTTATGTTACCAGTAGTAATAAAAAACATTTTATTTAATTTTATATGCTGCCAACACTCGTGTCTTTGAATAACTCACAGTGTTGCGTAGACTATTCTAGACTAAGTACTTCGCTAGTCCGTGATTCAAAGTCAGCACTCGCAGGAAAAAATAACTTTAGTTGTTGAACAAATAACTATTTTAGACGTGCAGTCCCTGAAATAAGTCAAATAAACTTAGAAAATGGGATGAGTGACATACAAAATGACTTTATCTACATCAGTCCCCCAATAATTCTGCTATTGTATTTTGATCTGAAACGAATCGGAGACGCTTAAGTTACAACGTTTTTGTATTCTGCTAACTCAACGCAATCGAAACGTATCCGAAACGCATCACTTTGTTATTCTACTAACAAACACGAAACGCGAACTGTTCGGTTCAATCAATGTTTCGTATTCTGCTAAACATTTGTGGCAGCCGAAACGCATCGATAGTTCTTTGTTCGAACTGTCCACAGTTAACAACTGTCTAGTCACTAAGCCAAAATATATTTGTTTCTTGCAATATTGCTACCAATTATCGAGCCGAAGTTGAATCAACCAAGAGCGTTTCGTTAGCGTTCCGGCTTTATAAGTGGAATACCTTTTTGTATTACAACCGCATTGGTAACGATACCGAACCGCAGCCGATCCGTTTAGGAAAATAAATAGCAGAATTGACCCACAGTAGTTTTCGCTTCGTAAATCAATTCATAAGTAGATACGAATTGATTTATGAATAAAAAAATATTTTTCTGTTTTTAATTTTATTAAAAAAAAATTAAAAGTTATTTTATGTTGTATTTTTTGGTAGCCATACCCAAGGTCACTGTAGTTAAGTAAGTTTCTCGTCTCTTACACTATGTTTTATCTCTTTCGTTGGAATACGTAATGTCATTCGCACAAATATGAAAAAACGCGTAACTGTACTTAAAAGGTTATACAGTGATAACTGATTAGTAAGGCTCTAGCTTTTTAATTTATGAAGTTACTAGTAGCCGCCCTCGGTTCCTCACTCGGATATCGGTTATCGCTCCAAAAATTTCTATGCCTTTAGTACGGTTAGCACGGTTAAAGCGTGAAGAGGTAACGGGCAGACAGACACACTCACGCATTTTCAATATTTGTATAGATAAGGATTATCTAATAAGACTAGCAATATAACTTGATTTTGATGGTTTTAAAAGAAGTAAGTGACCAAATCAAGTAAATCCCTCAGGATAATATATTAACTATCACAACAAGTTAATACCTTTAAGCAATATTATAACATATTGCTTTGCTGTTTAGAGCACATATTGCAATGGTATCTGTTTTCATTCATCAGTGAATGGAAAGGAAAAGCTGATGGCCGTTATTAATCCTGGTATTAGATGGAGGTGTCTGAAGCGGTTTGCCGCGGAAAAGGGAAAATGGAAAGAAACATAAAATATATTTTCTTACAGCTTTCATTTTCATCAAAAGACTTGATAACATTGCAAATGGTTCCGGTTGTTACTGCAACCGCTCGCATTGGGCCATCATGGTGGTTCTATGCTAAAACTCGTTTGTGTTTCTGCCATGTAAGACGGCCTGTGCCCAGCAGTGGGACAAACATCGCAGATTGGAAGAGAAGTTTGAAATTACGTATTTCCTAATGATACCTTAGGCTCCAGAACCAAGCTGGATGCGGCTGGCACAAGACTATGAGGATTTACGCAGTTGAGAAGAAGACTATACCTAGCAGTAGGTTGATGATGGATGCGAATGATGAGTGGTGATATGATAACTTTTTAAAGACTTTATTATGAATCTAGTAGCTACTAGACCACAATCTCAACTCTACTATTGTTATGTGCGCTTTGATCAATGATATTTCGTGCTTAAAAATCTCCTTTTAATTCTTAACTTGAAAAGTTCCAAGTATCTTTCGGTGAAAAACACCAGTAAGCAGGATATTCCACTCATTAGCTGTATGTATTATACAAGGGCTCGCGAAGCGTTTCGTGTGGATGTATGGAACATCTTCAACGTAATGGTGGTAGGCGAATCAAGCCTGGATCCCCGATGATGGTGATAGCCTCGACTTCGTATAGTCAGTTACTGAATTCGGTAACCAAAATACCAAAAACAATAATCCCTTAGTCTAAACCAACCAACCAATCTAATCTTATCCATTGTTAATCTCCCTAAAATTAACAAAATCTCCAAAAACACAAACACACTACATTATCCTACTACTATTATAAACTATGAAATGTTTTATGAAATAATGCAGGCAATGTTATACTATTTCATAGAAATAGCATGAAATTATCAAATGAATAAGATGTATCTGAAAGTTGCGAAACATTTCTGTGAACTATGCCTTATTATAAAACGCGGACTAAAGTTAGTCTTGGTCTAAAACTGATGCTGTCCCTTATATTTGTTAAAAGAAAGACGGTGACAGCATCAGTTCTAGACCGGGACTAACTTTAGTCCGCGCTTTATAATAAGGGGGTTAGAATCCAATGTTTTAATTAATTATCATATTGTCGTCACCCTCACACGAGCGTAAGTCGCCAAACAACAAAGTTGGCAACATTACTACTATCTGACTACTTACAAGTTTCTTAAAAATCATTGTTCCAAAATTAATAACTTTCATTTTTTACTTTATTATTAACACCCAAAGGCGAATTCCGCTGAACCTGCCGACAACGGTAAAGCGGCAACGACACTCGGATGGCGTCACAAAGAGTTTTGCCGCCTTTTGTATCGCCTCATATTTTTGGAGATCCGCCGAGTAAAAATTCTCCAGATAAATATTAATTTGCTAAGCCGTGTAAGACTCCCGGATCCCGGGAGCATTATATAGCAATTTATTTTATTTATTTATTTTAGATAGGTACACTTACAGATAATTGTCATTACATGGTTATAGGTGTAATAAATACAAAGACTTAAGCTAGACAGTTATCCTATTTGAGTGTACACAACATGTTTAATTATGCTTACGGGACGTAGAAAAAGGAAAAAAGTTGTTAAACAGTAACTAGTTGATTATTAATATATAGCAATTAAAAACATTATGTCGACAGTATAGATGACATGTCTCTTGTGCCCAGCACGACGCTTCTTCAAACGGTTTTGGTGACCTCACTCGCCGCGGAAACACAAAATTTTAAAGTATGATAGTAATACTAACTTAATATAAGAGTGCTTTCCGTATTCTTAATAACCTAACTACGTACGAGGCTATTTGTATCATTACAGAAAAGGATATCAGGCACATACTCGTTTTGGTGTATTGTTAAAAAAATATACTCGATTTAATGAATAAATAATAAAACCAATTCATCGATTTTATTAGTAATCCATTTCTTTGTCGTACTACCAAAACTTGCTGGCAAAGAATTCCAAGTGTCCAAGTTCTCTTTCCTGTAACATGGGTTCCATGCATGGGCAAGAAGGAGGTGGCTAGAGTAGTGTCTATTGACGCACATGACCTCTTAAAAGTTGAAGAATGAACTAAAGCTGATACAGGTGTAGCAAATGCACCTTACGCACCAAGATCGATTAAACTGATGGTGGCTTTATGCTACTTTTGGGACAGACTTAAACAGTCCTCGATGTAATTAAATTCGATGTTCCGATATGAAGTAGAACAGAGACAATTATAATGCACTCACGTACCTTATGCTGCCACTGCTCGCGATGACCTTCCACCTTCGGTCCTTCACCAGCTGGTTAGGATTGCACTATTTTGCACAAACACAGTATTTTATGAGGATATTTTTGATAAGAAAACGTAAGACATGTATGCGTCTACGATGTCGGTTATGATGTGTGTTCTACCCTCGACTCACGCGCAGAAAACTAATACGGAGTGCATGACAGCCGAAAAGCTGCGTTTTGTCACTGCTCATATGGTAGTCGAAACATCGATGTTGCGTTTTGAAAAATGATTAATTAGAGTTAAATTACGATAACGAAACATTCCGCCCACCAAAATGCCTATGGTATTTTCTGGTTGAATAAAACTAAAATGATACTAACCTAAGTACGCGAACTATCATATACTATTAAAAATAAATAGACTTATGAATACGTTTAAACTATTAAAGTGGTTGGTGAATCAGTCCTCTATTGGTAGAGGGCATAGTTTTACCAACGGTCGCTGAATAACGCTATTGGTTGCAGTTTTAACCAACGCAATACGAACGATTCCATCAACCCCTGAGATAAGCTTCTGAACCCTACCAAGGGTCCAGTGTAAAGGTGCGCGATTGTCATCCTTGATAATTACCATCGATCCCACTAAGAGTGGTTTAGAATTTTTGGTCCATTTGGCACGCTGGGTTAGTGAATTAAGATATTCGTGTTTCCACCTGGACCAAAAATTTTGATGAAAGGACTGAAGCAACTGCCACCGATGAAGCCGATTAACGTTAACAGAAGAAAGTTCTTCATCGGGGACCGCTGTCAATGGCTCTAATGTCAAAAAATGACCAGGAGTCAATACTGACAAATCGTTGGGATCAGTACTCACAGGGCACAGTGGTCTTGAGTTTAAAACGGCTTCGATTTGTACGAAGAGCGTTGTTAGCTCCTCAAATGTTAAGACCTGATCACCAACAACTCGATACAAGTGTGTCTTAGCTGCTTTTATCTGAATCTCCCAAACACCACCAAAGTGGGGAGCTGAAGGGGGATTAAATTTAAATTCAATTTTCTCTGCGTGGGAAGCACATTCCATAAGAGAAGACAGTTGATTCCGTGCACCGACAAAATTTGTTCCACAGTCCGCATGAATAACGTTGCAGCGACCGCGACGTCCTACGAAACGGCGTAAAGCAGCGATAAAACCGTCAGTCGATAGTGTGGAGACGACTTCTAAATGAACTGCCTTTGTAGCCAGGCAAACGAATAAGCACAGATATGCTTTATCCATTTTGGCACCGCGGTGTGAACCCAATTTAATGCGGAACGGTCCACCAAAATCTACACCTACCACAGAGAAAGGCTTAACTTGATTAACGCGGTATGAAGGGAGATCGCTCATGAAAGGTTGCAGCGGTTGAGGATGCAATTTATAACATTTTAGACATTTAGCAAGGCAACGACGAACTGCGCGTTTGGCTGAAATAATCCAAAACTGCTGTATTAGCAAAAAATGGGTTGTGTTTACGCCTGGGTGGCAGTAATTACGATGTATGAAACTAATAATTAAATATGTAAGGGGATGATCAGAGGGCAAGAGAGCAGGATGCTTTTGCTCGTATTCAAGCCCTGAGCGAGATAGTCTGCCGCCCACCCTGAAGATACCACTATTATCGATGAACGGATTAAGTTTACGAAGTTGCTTAAGTAACGGTTTTTTAGTTTTTAAGTTTGACATTTCTACAGAGAATGCTTGAGCTTGAACGTATTTTACAATTTGCATCAAAGCGGTACGGCGTTCTATATTGTTTATGAACAAGTTTGGGTTTTTCTTTTTAGAATTACGACAGCTGTCAACAAAACGGTTAATAAAAGAAATAACGTTCATCAGTTTTTCGAGAGATGAAAAGCGATGTATAAGATCATTGAAGAGATCACACTTACTATCATCACACACCTGACCAGTAGTAATCAACGCAATAGGTTTACGAGCTTCAGCTTGTATGATGAGCTCGTCATCCTGAGACACAGAGTCTGGATATAACGGCCATAGCTGGTGGTCTTGTGAGAGCCAAGCTGGTCCCGCCCACCAAAGGAAATTGTGAATAATTTCACTTGGAAAAAGACCACGAGAGCATATGTCAGCTGGATTGTCTACAGATGAAACATGGTGCCAGCAATTAGGAGGTGTAGCTTCTTGGATGTAACTAACTCGATTTGCGACGAAAGTGGTCCAGCGCGAGGAATGTGAGCGTAACCAGGACAAAACTATCGTGGAATCTGACCACAAGTAAACAGAATCGATAAGTATGTGAGACAAGTAAGTGTCTCTTACGAATATAAAAAGGTCAGCCAACAAGAATGCAGCGCAAAGCTCCAATCTTGGCAGTGAAGTTCGTTTCAAAGGTACGACTCGAGCCTTTGAGCAAACGAAAGAAACTAGAGTGTTACCAGCGTCATCCATGTAACGTAAATAGATGACAGCGCCGTAAGCTACTTCAGAGCTGTCGCAAAAACCATGCAGCTCATACGATTTTGTCTTCAAACAGGTAAGTTTACGTGGAATCCGAAGATCTGTTAACTGTAGAAGTTGATCCGTGTAAGAAGCCCATGTACGGACGACCTCGTTAGGTGGCGTTTCATCCCAATTCACACCGAGTATCCAGAGTTTCTGGATCAAGCACTTAGCTTGGATTGTGATTGGTGACAAAAAACCTAAGGGATCAAAAATTCGAGCTAATTCACTTAGAATTGACGACCGCCTGGCCGAGTGGTCTGTACCCCAGGCTACTCGGCCAAGAGGTCCCGGGTTCGAATCCCGGTAGGAACAAATGTTTGTATGATGAGTACGAACATTTGTTTACGAGTCATGGATGTTTATATGTTTATTTAGTATATTTCTAATATTTATATACATATTATTATCATTATTCCTCCGTTATCTAGTATCCATAACACAAGCTCTTAATGATGCTTACTTTGGGCTAGATAATAGGTGTGAGTGTATAAATATTATTATTATTATTATTATTAATTGAACGCTTAGTACAGGCCTGACTGGAAGGTTTTACTGCAAAAAGGAAAATATCGGATGAGGGGTCCCATTTTAAACCAAGCACCTTCAGTGGTGAAGGCTCAGTGCTATCCAGTGATACCGAACCTTGCAGACGATCATCGATAGGTATATCAGATAGTAGCTGTGAATTATTACTAACCCACTTTCGAAGTTGAAAACACCCTAAGTTGAATAGGTCAATAAGCTGCCTTTTTGCTGCCCAAGCAAGGTCAAATTCATCAAAACCACAGACCACGTCATCAACGTAGACATCAGACATTATAATTTGCTTTGCGATAGGATACGCATCGCCTTCATCGTCAGCGAGCTGTCGCAACGTGCGGCAAGCGAGGTATGGAGATGAGGCCACACCATATGTGACAGTATTCAAACGGTACTCTTGAAGAGCTTCGCGAGGCGAAGCTCTCCAGAGAATACGTTGATAGTCACGATGACAAGGTGACACTAAAATCTGTCTATACATCTGGCGGACATCTGCCATGAGAACGACTTGATGCTGTCGAAAGCGTAAAAGAATTTTTGAAATATCAGGCTGCAGCTTAGGACCTGTTAGTTGAGTATCGTTCAAAGAACAACCCTGAAAATCTTTGGCAGACGCATCGAACACTACCCGAAGTCGCGTTGTAGTAGAATCGGGGCGTAAAACGCAATGATGTGGAATATAATATTTACCCATGCCTACTTCATCGCCAGAAACAAGTGTCATGTGATTTGACTCGATATAATCAGTCATAAAGTCGCAGTACTGAGAGTGTAATTCAGGGTCCCGAGACAGTCGTCTTTCAATTCCATGAAATCGACGCAAAGCTATGTCTCGAGAGCCCTCAAAACTAGGCCCAGGGTCGTCTCCGAAGGGATACTTGACCACATATCTGCCCGATGTATCGCGAGAGTGATCCGATACAAACTTTTGTTCACATAGCACTTCCTCCGGTGTCATAGAAGTTGCCTTCGGTACTGAATCTAGCTCCCAGAATCTTTTTACTAAAGAGATTAATTCGTGATCAGTATTAGTTGACAAAGACGAAGTGAGCAACGCCGTAGTAGAAGGTAGTTGTGTCTTGCCAAGGAGAAGCCAACCGAATAAAGATTCAAAAGCGATAGGTTGATTTTGGCATCCCTTGATTTGTTGACTCAAAAGCGATTCGGCGAAGACGTCAGCAGCAAACAGTATATCAACTGGTCCCGGAATATCAAAGCTAGGGTCTGCTAATGTTAACGACTTGATATGCCACCAACGTGACGAATTTAATTTTGCTATTGGTTGGTCGCTACAGATTTTCGATATGACGTGCAATTTCAAATTAAAAATTATTTTATTGTTTGTACCTATACTACACAACACATCACCACTAATAGGAGCACAAGCCTCTCCAAGTCCCGTAACTTTTACTGAAGTTTGACAAGGTACCAACTGTAAACGCTGAAGGGCCGATTCCGTAATAAAGTTACTTTGGCTACCAGTGTCAAACAGAGCCCGGAAGGATTGCATGTTACCGTAAGCATCTCTAACTTGCACTATAGCTGTCGCTAGTAACACAGTGGCTTTTGACCGAGATCTTGAGACTAAAGATGAAGACACATCTTCTTTCGGTGCATTCGTTAAATCCCGATGGAGCAATGTGTGATGTTTACGTTTACACGAACGACATGAGAATAAAGAGTTACAATTCTTAAGTTGGTGGGACGATTTCAAACAATTATAGCACCACTTATTTTCCTCGGCCAACTTTATTCGCTCATCGATGGATTTTTTAAGAAATTCGGGACAAGATGATATCGAATGGTGCTCGTTACAAAATGAACACTTGTTAGAATAAGATGTACACTTATCCTTATTAGTATTGTTAAAAGGTCGCTCATTTTTGGCGGCAACAAGAGAGACATTGTGGCGCTTAGTGAAATTTTGCAACGGTAGAACCTTTTGTGGATTGGGCTTATTTAATTTTGAACTATCCAAAAAATGTGTATCACGCATGAAGGCCTCACATTTAGATTGCAAAAAAAGCTTTAATTGATCATAAGTAGGAAACTCAATATCCGAATACTTTTCCTCAAAGCTACGACGCATGCCTGTGTCTAATTTTGATAATACGTGATAAACTAAAATGAAATCCCAATTTTGAACCGGTAAGTTTATGGTTTTCAAAATACTTAAATTCTCTTCAAAATAGTCAAGAGATTTACGAAATTCCTTAGCATCTCTGCATTTAAACTCAATATTTAAAATATCACGCCAGCATGTGAAGGCGAGATCACGCTTATTCTTATACCTACCGCATAAGGCTAGGTATGCATCGTTGTAATGCTCATGAGTTAAAGGGAATGACTTAATAATAGATAAGGCGTCACCGTTGAGAGACGATACTAGATAGTGAAACTTTTCAGTGTCGGTAAGCGATTGAGAATTATGAATTAAAGCGTTAAAAGTATCGAAGTATTCGGGCCACTGCTTAATGTTACCGGAGAAGGTCGGAAGAGTTATCTTTGGTAAGCGAATATTAGACGATAACGAACTATTGCTCTTCGATTGTTGTGACGATTCACTTCGAGTTAAGTTACGATAAATGGATCCGACTTTATAATATGTCTCGTCAAACTGCTCCTGAATATCACTGTCTACATCACTATGATCATCTAAAATTTCCAAAATGGTAAAATGTGCTTCCTCAAAAGTCGCCGCTAATTGTTTGATATCATGATGATATGAAAAAAATAGATCACGTTGAGAAGGATCACTCATAGTTAATTGACCGACTTCCAAAGCCTTAGTTAAGCGTTTAAGAGCAATCGTTCGCTTTCTGCGCAATGATGGCAAATCTTGCGTAGTATAATCTAATTCTGTAGATTTAGATTTACACTTTTTAAAAACACTAGATTTGCGAGTTGAATGTTTGCTTAAAAGTGACATATTTTTATATATATTATTTTGTAATACAACGTTAAAAACAAAAAATGTCGATATCAAATCAAATTCCGCAAGTATATCACTACCCTTACACTCAACTAAAAACGTAAGTTCGTAATTTTATCAAATATATTAACGAAATGCTTTATAGCAGTAACGCGGTGATGAGTCACACCTCTGTACCCGTTAGTCAATAGAATACACTTCGGTCACTCGGTACCTAGCAAATGAATGTAAAAAATGTAGTTAGGCAATCAACAAAATTGATTTTTTTATCACTATTAACGAGTACTGTTTATTAATGATAATTAAAGTTATTATTATATTGATATATTAATGATTTGTGTTGTAGCTTAATATTGTAATCATACATGAAATATATTCTTACAACTAATCACTCTGACAACACTCCTCCACGCCACTAGTGGCTACGTGCTACGTCAGTGCGGAGAGTTGATACGATAACCGGTTAGCGAATCGCAACACAAATACCCGCAACAAGATAATAACGTAGGTTAAATGGTTTTAGGCGAAATTGTTGTATTTTTAATCAGATGAATTTGTATGACATCAAATGATTAGGATCTATTGTATTAAAACGGATGATTGTGACAGTTTGAGTTAGAATTAATGTAAGCCGATAGGAAATTAAGCACCGATAAACTTAAATGATTGCTTAATTTTGATCTCACAGTAATTCAATTCAAATGAAACGATATATTGTAACAATACAATTAGGCATTCCTCATAAAATGACAGTACGATAATGGTGTAGCTCGCAAGTAAGTACTGATTCCAAGAGATTTTACTATGAGTAAATTCCGTAAAAGTAGATTAACTCCGCAACCAATAAACGAATAAACGATATTATGAGTAGAAAAAGTAATCTATTAAATTACGAAGTATCTTAACCAGAAATACCACAGAAAAATTGACGAATACGGCACAGTACCCCCGCGTTGGTGGAATGGTCCCGGGTTTCGGCACCACAAAAATGTAGCAAATGCACCTTACGCACCAAGATCGATTAAACTGATGGTGGCTTTATGCTACTTTTGGGACAGACTTAAACAGTCCTCGATGTAATTAAATTCGATGTTCCGATATGAAGTAGAACAGAGACAATTATAATGCACTCACGTACCTTATGCTGCCACTGCTCGCGATGACCTTCCACCTTCGGTCCTTCACCAGCTGGTTAGGATTGCACTATTTTGCACAAACACAGTATTTTATGAGGATATTTTTGATAAGAAAACGTAAGACATGTATGCGTCTACGATGTCGGTTATGATGTGTGTTCTACCCTCGACTCACGCGCAGAAAACTAATACGGAGTGCATGACAGCCGAAAAGCTGCGTTTTGTCACTGCTCATATGGTAGTCGAAACATCGATGTTGCGTTTTGAAAAATGATTAATTAGAGTTAAATTACGATAACGAAACAACAGGGGTAGAGGCAGCTATCTTCACATCAGGTGGTGTTGGGACATTTGCCGCGCTTTGTTTAAGAAAATGATACAAAATACCTAAAATAAATAAATTAATACTATACCTAAATAAAATAATTCTATTTTTAAAAACGAGAAAGGGAGATAAAAAATTCGAGTAGATCACCACACTTATATCTTTTTCATCAAGCCATAAGTTCAAAATTACAGTACAGTACCTACCAAGACACAGAACTTAACCTACTTATACGACTAGGTAAACTTGAAAGTTGAGGTTAAGACATTGTACAGAAAGGAGATTTTATTTCATTTTTAAAAGTGTTTTCAAAGGCTTTTAAAGTCCTACCTGAGAGAAAAATCAGCTGATTAAAGGCAAGGAAAGTATTTTATATTTTTATGGCATCCTTTGGTCAACAATGAAGATAATTTCGAATGACCACACCTTTTACTGAACAAGAATTTTTTTTAACCTGTAAAGTTGTATACCAATCTTAATGCAAATTAAGTAAAATATTAATAATATTCGTGTGCAGTTAGCATCAAAAAGAAATAAGCATTTTTGATCCTTAACACATCGACATAATCATCATCACCAGCCTATATACGTCCCACTGCTGGGCACAGGCCTTCTTACATGGCAGAAACACATGAGGAGTTTGGGCCATAACACCACCACACTGGCCCAGTGCGGGTTGGTGGGTTAAAGCGGTTGCAGTAACAACCGGGACCAACGGCTTAACGTGCCTTCCGAAGCACGGAGGAGCTCAAGATTATAAATTTGATTGACCCATCCAGGGACCAACCATAGCGAAAGTTTCTTTGTTTTAGTGTTAACCCACATAGTGTTAAACTAAACTAGTTTGACTTAAATTTTTTCATTTTTCAGGTTCAATTTTACCTTTTTTGCTGCTGCAAAATCCATTTACGGGTTTTTCAGTAGTAGCAGAAGAGGGTACCTATGGGGAACTTTCGCGTTTTAAATGCCGTTCTTTTCACTAATATTTCGATGTAAAATTCTTCTATTATTCTTCTTCTATTCTTAAGATCTTTCTAGTAAAATTTTCTGCATTTCACAGTTACTCTCACACATTATGATCACAGCTAGATTAGTTAACCATAGCTAACTTCTGAGTTCATTTAATTTTGTAATTTTTAAAAGCAGTAGTAATCTGTCAAGCGGCGTTATACCACCCGAGGGCTATGACAATTGAACAATCAATTGTGTCTGGAATCTCATGCTAGTATCAAGCTAAAGTAAAGCTGCGAAAATATGAATATAAAATAATATTATAGCACAATCATGAGCTTGTACGGTTTTCGAGATAACTGACAAATGTTCAAAATAAAATATTTTAATTCAATTCTTCTTTTATAAATTTAATGATAAAAATGATACTCACAAAAAATTTGCATACCTTGTGGCAAAATACAGAAACGCTTTTCATAAAAAAATGTCTAACATCAATGTAGAGTCGACAGAACATCAAGCGTAACAGTTTGAGCTTGAGACCGCCCTTATTCTGTTTGCATTAAAGGCGGCTTTCGTAGTGCATCTGTTACACTTGATTTGCTGTTATCTGTACATATCTGTATTTGGAATAAAGTAATTTAGACTTTTTTTTTAAAATTAATCTATAGGGACTAATATTATAAAGCCGAAGAGTTTGTTTGTTTGGTTGAACGCTCTAATCTCAGGAGCTACTGATTAAAATTGGAAAATTCTTTTTGTGTTCGATATTCCATTTGCCGAGAAACACTTTAGGCTTTATTACATTACGCCAATAGGAGGTGAGTTTCAATGAAAAATGTTGCAAAAACGGAGGAAAAAAATCATTTTCAGAGCTTTCGTTGCGTGCGCAGCGTAAAAGGTTAACGTTACGCATATATCATGTACACAGGAATTGTTTTTCTTTAAAAGTTCAAAAAAAAATCCGTGACAGCATGTCTATTTTTTAACTTTAAACTTTTATGGTAATCAAATTTGTTCTAAAACAATGCATTATCTGAGAAGTTCTTTTTGTAAATACTATATTGTTCCTTATCAAAATAAGTACATTATTCATATCAAGTATCTAATTTTGAACTTAATTATTTCAGTTTCAATGAATATCTTAAGAGATATCATAGTTTTAAAATAACTCCGCAACAAAATAATGATCAAGTATCACGCACGCATTTATGATATCCAAGGCGGTTGGGCGCGTGCGGGGTGATCAATGCATTAATTGCGAGGGTGTTTTTATAAACACGATTTGAAACCTTAACCAAATAAATACTCAAGCAAAATCATATAACCTACACTACTTACGTAAGGCATGTTGTTGTTTTCCGACATCCCCGCGAACGAAGACGCGGGCACAGAAAATCATGAACAAATATCAATAATAAATATTAAAATTCAACTTTACTGTCTGCAGTTCTGCACCTTTCCTATAATCTTATGAGGTACAAAACCCGAGACATCTGGCTTATTAGATAATATAATAAAATTTCTATGTCATAGTACAGTCGACAGGACATCAAGCGTCATAATTTGACCTTGAGATCGCCCTTACTGCGTTCATAATAGAGGCGGCTTTCCTAGTTCAACTGTTACACTTGATGTGCTGTCGTGTGTACATATTTATTACTTTTTTTATACAACTAGATGACAAACAAGCTGACGGCCCACCTGATGGTAAGCGGTTACCGCCGCCTATAGACACCTGCAATAACAAGGAAAAATCACTTGATATTGCAGGTGCGTTGTCATCCTGGGGCCTAAGATGAGATGCCGTCCATGCCCAGTTATTACACTGGCTACCTTTCCCTTCAATCCGAAACACAGCGAACTGTTTCACGGCTGCAATAAGAAAGGCGGTGGTACCTACCCAGATTACCCTACATACGGGTCTACCACCTAGTAAACTTTAAACTTACCTTGGAAATCTGCTTAAATTCAAATATAATTGTGGTTAGCTCCGCAGTAAATCATATTATTATACAGAACCCGCCAAGGTATTCGTCGCGAGCTTTACTTTACCTACCTAGGTAAGTACCTATATAATTTCTGAATAACCCCGTGACTCGGCTAATACGGAATCGTTTTCGGAATAATTTCAGCTCCACAATAGCCAGCGCCTTTCGTAAGGTCCACAAAAAAATCAATTATGCAAATTTAAAGAGTGAAAAGCGATTCAAAGGGAAATTGACGCGAGGAAACAAAGACCGCTACCGGTGCGTTTTTTGTTGTCAGTCAAAGTGTTGGAAGAAATAGCTGCGTGTGGAATTCGGAGGGGAAAAGTTAAGACAGGTAAGCAAAATGATCCTTTTGTCCAATCAAACTTCAATAGAATTGATTGCTATTTGACTGTCAGTTTTTTCGTCAGTATTTCCGTAGTATATCAATAACTCTAACACGAACTCTTTTAAATTTCGAATTGTTATTGTATCGTTCACGCACACTTATAATTTTAAACAAAAGCCAGACAAAAGGTAACGTAACTATTCGATACGATGGTAATTCGAAATTTAAAAATGTTCTTATTCGTCAACGTATCGCCGCTCGAAACGATAGATAATTAATGATGGTCGCATTAAACTTTTCGAATGGCTATCGAACCTTTGACAGAAGAATGGGAATGACGTCATACTAACGTTGTAGTTTCATGTTTTTTAAACAAATACTATCGTCACACTCGATGGCGATACGAAGATGAGACGAAACTTTTGAAAATAGTTCCCTAACCGAGCGCCACGAGGTATCAACTTAATACATTAGCCGTCTTTGTGCGAAGAACATTTTTTCCTTGTACATTGCTGGTAATGTAACTCGGTAATGTACGAGTAACAAGGGAACGATACGAATATTTTGAATGTTCGTGCTAGGTGTTTGTTTTGGTCACCGGAGATTTTTCTTGACACTCCAGAAACCAGTGATGCTGAGGTATTCCTAAATCGTAACCTGACTAGCCGCAGGTCCCACGCACCAATTGTCATAGACTTACTGCTGGTTAACCAATCAAATTTTCAAATTTCGAGAAACCAATTATAAGTATTAAATTTCTTTAAGCACTTGACTATATTTTTCTACTAACCAAGAAGGGTCAGTAAAATAATTTTAATTAAGTACAGTAAAATAGTGTTCACATTCTAAGACAACCTTGATTATACCAAATAGTGTATAAAGTCCTACATTTAGAAGTAGGTGTAGTAGTAAGTATTGGTAGTGGCTACGGTATAATATAATAGTTACTTAAATACATGGCACGTAAATTGCATACTCGTATTCACAATCATAGGAGCTCCAAAATTTATAGTTTACAGAAAACCGCATCTATACATACAACAGTCTATTACCAAACAAACGCATGCGTACGAAGATTCGTAATAAAAAAGAGAATCTAATTAGAACCGCGATTGTACAGTCGACCACAGAAGTAGCTGAACACTTTAGTACCATGTCATAACGACTCTAGCGTCAATATAGTACGGTAGCAACTATAAAGTACGTGCACAAGATTGGTGTGACATAGCTACTTCTGTGGTCGACTGTACAATCGCGGTCTAAAAATGTTTATCAGTTTTCTAATTAGATTCTCTGTCACATTGTGTACAGTAAAGACTAAAATGCAAAGCCTAGATAATTATTACTTTTTAATATTTGTGAAGCATCAATTCACTAAAAGAGAAACAAATGTCATTTTGATGATCAAACACATTTCTTAATTTGAAAATTGACACATTTAAAATGATAAGTCAAAAATAAGGTTGAAATACTAAACAAAATAGGTTGATTGTTAATTGTCATATCTATAGAGAGAACGTTGTTTTTACCGACGTTTCTATAGATCGCCTTAACAATGAAGGTTAAATTACCCTAACAATAACTACTATTTAATTTCTCGAATATTTGACTCGCAATTCTCATAAAGTGTGAATCCGTTGAAATGCAAATGACTCCGCTGTCACGGTAAATTGATATTAAGGGCGCTTTTGCATTATATCTAAATTCAATTAAGCGACATAAAGCGTGAAAGGTCAGCCAGACACACAGACAGACTAAGTTACTTTCGCATTTATAATGTAAGTTTGGACTAGAAGATCACCAGCGTGAATGTCGGTTATCGCGCTAAAACATAGTCTTTACCTTTTCTCAGGATGTAATCTATCTCCATGCCAAATTTCATCTAAATCAGTGTAGCGGTTAGGAGTAGAAAAGTAACAGAGAGATAAAGTTGTTCTCCTATTTATAATCTAAGAATACGATTTCAAATATCTCAATGAATACGAGAGGCTTCCGCCTACAACCATCGTAAGGGTCTCTTAAAAAGTTCGCAATAGCCATTACAAACAGGGAGTACTCGAAAACAAGACCGCATCTTTGATATACAGTAGTCGCCAACTCTATTGTTTCAGTGTTACAGCGAAAATAGCCCTTTATTACTACTGCCATAGAGTCTATTAAAAGTTTACGCTGTTACGCCTGAACAAGTTTTGTGACCGTAACTTCAGTTAACTTGAGATTCTGAGAGCGTCAGAGTTCAATATGGACGAGCCAATTATTTGATAATGTTTGCTAAACTTTTCTTAATAGACTCGTTGCTGGAATTCTTATCTCCAATATATATAAAGACAGAAAAATTTTGTGTTTTCTAAAAATATGGCGCTAACACGTGTCGTGATGTTTTATAGGTTAAGGTTAGGTTAGCAGTTTGTTTTATAGTTTATAGGGTCAACCTATCGATCGACAAAATTGGAAATTTAAACTCGACATAATACACAATGGATTCTTCATACACATTTCGAAATTGACGAAACGGTTTGTCAATCAGAATTGTTGGACTGGAGCTTCTTAGGTACGTCAAGCCGTTGGTCCCGGTTGTTACTGCAACCTCTTTCGCCCACTAACCCGCATTGGGCCAGCGTGGTGGTGGCTGTGTTGTGTTTCTCCCAGGCAGGAAGGCCTTTGCCCAGTAGTGGGATGTTTATAGGCTGTTGAGTGCGGGACAGCGGTGAGTTGATTTCGACATCTACGTGATTCATTCTGCACTCTTCCAACTCATTCTACGTGCGGCCTCACACTACTCTGCTCTCGTTTTCTATTATGTGTATGGTTTTCCATAAAGGGATCATCACCAGCCCTTATACGTCCCACTGCTAGGCACAGGCCTTCCTATATGGGAGAAATACAACACAGTTTGCAATTTTAACAATTTCGATTGACCCATCTCGGTGTTGCCAAGAAGAAAGTTGCTTTGTTTTCGTAATCAAAACTAGAGCACGAAAAAGGATTACTCAAGGTAGATACTGCATTAGCGCTAAAGCCGAGGTTTGGAAGACCTCTTAATCAGTTACTAGATAATTATATCAACCACTAACTGTTGCCATGAAAAAAATACCTTGCGCGCAAATTGATAACGAAAAAAAGCATTTCGTGCTGTTTTATCAACAACTAAAACTACTAAAACACTTATCCACTACATTATATTAAACCTTTATAACAATTATTGTTTCTTTTTCACACATATCATATCACTCTCACACTAATATATTCAAATATAAGAGAAAATTGACAAATGTAAAATTAATTTTAAGATTAAAAATTATAAGAGAAAAATAATTTTAGACCTAAAAACTATACTGTAACATAATACATGCAGTGTTCACCTCTAAGTAGTTGTGCATTAAATTATGTATCTAGGAAGTATAATTAGTTAAGAGCCATTATGTAACAACTGTTGGTGATCCAAATAAATAAATAAAAATAAAAATAAAAACTGGACACGTAAATGTCGGTGCTTGTAGCGATCTAAATAAGCTTTGTTTGTGCGGAACACAAGGTAATCTGTCACAATCACCACACCCACAGCCTCCGTAGCTATACAAACGCTTTCACTAAAAGTTTGAACATTCCAACACAATAGGAGATCCTATTTTGTCTTTCAAATCTTTGTAAATTTATTTAGGTCGAACAACAGTCGACTCAATACACATTATTATCTTCTCAGATCATAAAAAGATTATTGTCTTAGTCAACTATACATACCCTTAGGTATCATTATCCACATATAACTAACTAACAAAACTTATTATATAAAACACAAATACAAATATACATTACCCTAATTTTATCAGTAAAATAGATATAGAATAGAATTTTATAGATTAAATACAAATTAAGCTTATTTACATTATATTGAAGCTTCTATAGCTCTCATAATTTAAGACAGTGTACAGCTAAAAAAGACGTTTTTTTTGCTTTTAATGTGGCCGTCAAGATGTAACAACTACGCAATGCCCAGATTGCAACCAGAAGTGTATTCTAGTCAATTTATCTAGTTCAAAAACTAGATAAATTGAATTGTAGCTGTTCATCAAACACTAATTTTAAAAAGACCGATTGGGCAGATAGGCTTTCAACATCCAGTTTGTTCTTTTGAAATTATACAATAAACTAGGGTTCTGCTGTGACTCCGCCCGCGAGGATGCTTGCTATCGCGCCAAAATGTAGTCTTTGTCTTTTTTGCTAAATTCTATTCAAATCGTTTCAGTGGTTTAGAGGTGAAAATATAACAGACAGAGATATTTTCTCATTTATAATATCAGTAGATATACTCTGAATCTGGAAGACACAAAATGGTGATAAAGAATTAATTAACCGACTTCAAAAACGAGGAGGTTCTCAATTCGGTTGGTATGTTTTTTTTTCTATGTATTTACACCGATTACGCCTAGATTTGTGATCCGATTTACGTGATTATTTTTTTTGCGATGCGGAATAGTTGCCATTTGGCCCCATATTTTTTTTTTCAATCGATTGGGTAAGTAGTTCGGTTTTTAAATCAAAATAACTGGAATGAGTATGTCGTCTGCGTATGCGAAATTGCGGATTTTTGCTTTCCTATGACTTTTTAGTGAAACGATACGATAGTAAAACGATATTTCATCCTTTTCAGTTTTTTGAAGTTGTTTTTTTTTTACTTTCACATCATGATTTTCTGATCAACTTTTTTTTTAATCGATAGGTAGACGTAGCTCCCTCGTAGGTACCTTGTGATGGACTGCAGAAAAAAATAAGTTAAATAAGAATATTCTGAACGCATCAGTAAAATAACGTTTAAAAATATATCTAAAACTAAATACAAGATACCATAATTGTTAAAGTTGTTTTTATTAACACTTGACAGCAACATAAAATATTAATTCATTATGAACAATTCAAATTCAAACAATCTTTTTAACATTAATTTATCTTATTTGAAGTCAAACTTTACTATACCAACTTAACAAATATTTTATGGACTAATAATAAAATTAACACGTGAGTGGCTCTATAAGTAACAAAAATTTAATAAAATGTCATTAAACATATGTCGCTGAATAGGCAACTATGTTTTGTCTAAATCACTAAATAGGGCAGATATCCCAGTTAGTCAGACACCCTTCTTCTTAATTATTGTAATAATGATACGTTGGTCAAAGTACACACCATTACACTTTAATCGCGGAAGCCAATTGGCTGTGAATATATATCATGATCGTTATTCCGCCCTATGAAGTCACTGTCGTAATTATAGGTGCTTATTAATTTTTATTTATTTATTTATTTCACATATGAGACTCTAAGAGCGGTTAGCCTGTATGTAAAGTCGTCTGGGTAGGCACCGCCTTTCTTATTTCAGCCGTGAATCAATTCGCAGAGTTTCGGATTGAAGGTAAGGATAAATAATGTAATTACTGGACCTCAGGATGACACGGCAACTGCAATAACATGTGATTTTTGCCTTGTTATTGCAGGTGACTATAGGCAGCCCTAACCATTTACCACCAGGTGAACGGTCAGCTTGTTTGTCGTCTAGTAGTATGTAACAAAAGTTGTTGTTACATACTACTATCACAGTCTATATAAATTTCATACAGTCAGCCAACGGGCACGTCTAGACAGAGCAATCGTGAGGGGTACGCGGGGCGAGCGGGGCGCGGTAGCGAGCCCGACATTCTTACACTCACTTGGGACATGTTGGTCAGGAGTGTCACATTTTAATCGATCAGGGTATATTTTTTTTAATTTTTGGGGGTTCCCATTTTGAATACAACATCAATTTTGAAATCCAAGATGGCGGACGCGATTTTTTTATAAAAAATCAATATGGGTATAATTTTTTTGGTTTTCGGGGGTGCCGATTCTGAATACAACATCAATTTTGAAACCAATATGGCGGACGCGATTTTTTATAAAAAATCTAAATGGGTATAATTTTCTTGGTTTTCGGGGGTCCTGATTCTAAATACAACATCTATTTTGAGATCCAAGATGGCAGAAGTCACTTTAAAGTACAAAATCAATATGAGTATGATTTCCTTGGTTTTCGTAGGTCCTGATTCAGAATACAACCTCAATTTTGATATCCAAGATGGCGTACACGACTTTTTTTGCTATAAAATCAATATTGTATCATTTTCTTGGTTTTCGTGGTCCCGATTTTGATTACAGCATTAATTTTTAGATCCAAAACGGTGGATGTGACTTATTAGTACAAAATCAATATAGGTATCATTTTCGTGGTTGCGTCCGCCATCTTGAATTTGGACATTGATGTGTATTTCAAATCGGGACCCTCGAAAACCACGAAAATGATACCCATATTGATCTTTTTAAAAAAAATCGTGTCCGCCATATTGGATTTCAAAATTGATGTTGTGTTCAGAATCGGTACCCCCGAAAACCACAAAAGTGATTTTTAATATATTGATTTTTAATAAAAAATCGGAGTCCGCCATCTTGGATTTCAAAATTGATATTGATATTCAGAATCTGGACCCCGATTGCGTAAAAATTAGACTCCTATGAAAATTGATTTATATTGAGTAAACTCCGAAAATAAAAAATGTGATAACCCTGCGGCAATGGGAAATAAGCGGCAGGGATCGCAAGGCGTTGGCCCACTGGTTGTAGTGGTTACACTGTGCTACTAGACAACAAACAAGCTGACGTGGCTAAACGCAGACGCGATTGTAAAGTTTCACGAATATTAAAACTCGCACTATTTATTCTGTGGTGTATCTTGTCACATAATTATCTCAATTATTATTATTACTCGTTCGTGCCCTACCTATATTAGATATATTTTTAACACGACAAGGTGGTAAGCGGTTATCCGTAGCCTTGTTATGGACGCTCTGATCGTAGCACCTTGGGCATTACTCATGCGTTGCCTGAAATCAAGAGAAAGCTTTATCTGGACAGCATAAAAGATGAGTAACCCTGCTCCCAGCATAATTCTTTCTCGATGGGTTCTGGGAACACTTTAGGTACAGGTCCCGGCAAACATCTTGAACCATTTTTCAGATAGAAAAACAAACATACGCAGTATAAGACTTTGTACTAAAATAGCGCAAGTTTTGTTTTATCTGTGTAATCTCACAGATAAAAAAAACTTGCGCGTTCAAGGTGTTTCTAACCTACAGGTTAAGTAACCGCAAGTTTTTTTTAACTTAGTAACTTATATAACCAAATACACTAAACAACCAAAATAAATTCAAAACATAATATTTTTAAATTTAAATAGTTGTAAATGTCTATTCACAAAATGGTAACCTACTTTAAATTACAAGGACACAGAAGCATTATTGAGAAATAGTTATTAAATTAAATAAAAAAATAATCATAGATAGTAGTTAAAATATAAAACTAGAAAAATTTCACGTCCTGAGGCGGGAATCGAACCCGCGACCTTTCGCAATCCGGGCGACTGCTCTAACCAATTAAGCCACCCAGGACTTGGGATATCCCTGTGAAATTCTTCTAGTTTATCTGTATTTGCGTTTATGAGCTAACGTCCACCCTACAATGTAGAAATTTTCTATTTCAACATCCGAAACGAGTATTTTTACAAATGCCGCCCCAGGACGGACACCCGCCCCCCGCCCCAGGACGTGATTTTTCAAACATTTATAATAAAGTTAAAATAAAAAATTAAGAATATTCATAGATAATGGAATAACTGATTGTTTACTGCGAAACTGACATATAATACCTACTTACACACGCCGCATACATACACTTATTAAACATACACACACTCGCTCTCTTTCACACACAAACACAAACACACACAAACTCACACTAACACGCCAACTCGTAATCTAACAAAAATTTGATTCAAAATAAAGCTAAAACCTATACTAACTTGTATATTGTCCAGTTAATATTAGAATGTATGATTACGTTGTAGAAGAGCGTAGCCACCTGACACAGGTATTTTTGAATGCCTACTAGGTTGATTTCACAATCAATGTTTCAAGTTATGTCACTGATAGACCGAAAAGAAATTATTTTCGATTTTAATTTTTGATTGAAACCGCAATCTCCTGGAATGTGGCGGTGCGACACCAGTTAGGCGCCCAAAATTTACAGGGAAATACCACTATCCCTATTTTAACGACTTGGCTAGCCATTCCCAAAGATCTTGGCCAAGTCGTTTGTGGATCAGGTGAAAGATAGCCTTGAACTGTTTTTTGTACTGATATCAAACCCCACGGGAGGGGAATCCCAATGTCAGACACCAATGTATATATAGAGCTACCTCTCGTATATATCAAAGTAAGTAATGCCCCATGATCCTTTAAAAGGCCTAATGTAAGGGATTTAACGCGCAAATCAGATTATCTAATTGAACGAACGAACACAGTCTGAAAGGCTTATTGGAAACAGCTCTATATATTAAGAGACTAGTCAAAGAGATGATTATTTGAAAAAATAATATTCTCACCTGGTAGTCCTTAAAAAATCTAAGATTTCATTAATATCATGGTCTAAGGGAAACGCCGTGCTATCAAATGCGTAGGTATTCATTCTTATAAACCAAACACATTACCACAGAATAAAGAGATAATTACTGTTATTTTATTGGATTTTTTTGGTAGATACATATATCACTAATCTGTATTTTGTTCTTGTTTTTTAAACAGGAGAGTCTGGGCGAATGACAATATAGATACCATTTTCAAATTTTTCAATAATAAGTTTATGCCACAAAAACAATCTCAAAAGAATCCAGCCAAGCTAACTGGCAAAATAAATTACAGACATTGCCCAGGCAAATCAAATCATCATTCCAATTTAACTTTGGCCTCAGATAACTAACTTTTATTGTGATAATTTGGACAGAAGCGAATGAAACAAAATTCTTCGACAAGTCATTTTGAGGAATGTCTCTCGCAGATGATTTATATTCTATAAGGAGTGTAGACTTCAGAGAACTCTAAATCACTTTGTAATTATTGGCATACCTAATAATAGAGAGTATAGATAGCATGATGCCGCATTATACTTAACTACCTTTATCAAAAGATATAATAATAGCTTACTGTCTGGTATTAGTTTCCAGCGATCCAGTAATCGACATTATCGAAAGGGGTCTTGACCTGCAAAGCACGGCTTTATTTCTTTTCATACAAAGAATCGCAAATGACGTCACAACCCCTGATGTGAAGTGGTGAGAAGAATCCAAATGCTAGTGCAGCTTAGACACTGCTCTAGCCGCCTCCACCTTGCCGGCCTAAAAGGTGCCTTTTCAAGCCTCTCTGAAATGATTCATGTTATAGGAAGGAGATAACACACACTGACAAAGAATTTAACGTCAAAGAAACGAGTCCAAAATTTGTGTTCTCTGTTCAACTTTTGAACTTATCGCTCCTTTCCTCTTCCCACACAAGAGGTCGCGAGCCGGTCTTTATCATCATCATCATCACCAGCCTATATATGTCCCACTGCTGGGCTACATGGGAGAAACACATGAGGAGCTTGGGCCATAACACCACCACGCTGGCCCAATGCGGGTAGGTCTTCGGAGTCATCAATTTACTGTCTCCTCCTCAACATAACGCACGAAAAAATTTGTAAACTCGTTTCCTGGTCGTACTTCCAAAACCTGGAATTATTTACCAGTACATATTGTAATTAAAATATAATAAAACTAGAAAAATTTCACGTCCTTCACGTTTCACGTTCTTGTCACGTCATTTTTAATAATGTAAAAATCAAAAATTAACTGTACATATTGTGTTCCCTTCCTTCTACAAGATGGGTTCTTTCGAAAGAGAAAATACAACAAGCAAGATTTCAATTAACAAACGACGCATTTTATTTGAAAATGAAAATGAAAATGAAAATATCTTTATTCAATTAGGCCCCCAAGAAGCACTTTTGAATCGTCAACAAAAAAACCCTTAAGTCTATCACATAAAAATAATATATTTTCATAAGTAAACGTATTACCTTCTCTTCCAAATCCTTGGCTTTATAAACCACTTGAGAGTTAACATAATGTGTTGTATTTTATAATTATATTATAATTTTGCTCTGCTGGCCTAAGTACACGATTTTAATGACGACGTACTAATAAAATGTTTTCTTTGTCAAGCCTAAGATATATAGGGCGTCTCCACAGCGACGTAGAGCCTTTTAATAATTACGTGGAGATAGGTACCTAGTTTCTTCATCTTGCATACGTAATTCTAACGTTTTTTTATATATTTTGGGTGAGCTGTTAGCATAGTCTTTCCTAGATAAAGTAGAAAAACATTTACTAGGTGGTAGGCCCGTATGTAGGGTCGTCTGGGTAGATACTGTTGTGACCTCATTAGTTTTACATTAGTTTTATGCTTTGTGGAGTTCGGTGACATTATTGATGACTGTCATTAAATATTTATTATTCACAATGCACGTATTTAATTTATAATAATATAGAATACTAAAGTGGCGACGAGGATTTAAAATGGATAAACTTAAAAAAGCTAGAACTACGATAAAAGGACAAATAACAAGACTACATGGATTACTTAGCAATACGACGGAAATTTCTTCAAATGAATATAAGGTACGAGAATCTGCAATAGATAAGTTAAGCGAGAAATACAATGAAATTCAAAAAGAAATAGATGAGTTGGTTGATGATGATAAGTTGGAAGACGAAAGCGAGATAAGATTTACGATCGAGGAAGACTTGGTAGCGCTGAAAGTTAAAATTCAAAACCTAGTTTCACCTATTGACGTCACTGCTACTTACCCAAATACTGTGGTATCTTCAGGCTCAGGTCACAATATTAATTTTCAACCGATGCAAGAAGACGAGTCAGTTAAAAATTTTCGCAGACGTTTTGAAACCTACATGATTTTGAAAAATATTGTTGACAATAAGACGAAATTACAAATGTTGTTAACCTTATTTAGTCCTAGAATACACCAAAAATTGTACGACCTCTGTTATCCGAATGATCCAATGAACCAACAATACTCAGACATATTCGACATATTAGAAAATTTCTTTGAACCAAAGCCGAACACTTGGACACTTCAGCACAAATTTATTTGTAGAGTCCAAGAACATGAGGAAAATGTAATGCAATATGCAACAGAACTCAAAAAGATGACTGAAAATTGTAACTTCAAATGTAAATGTGGAAATTCGGTAGCTCAACAATTTCTGAGAGGTGTGCAGGATATAGAAATTCGAACGAAGCTTCTGCAAGAACGTGAACCAGGACCATTTAATTCTACGATTGAAAAAGCTTTAGCGATTGAATCCTCAAAGAAAGAGAATTTGGAATTCTCACGTAACGCTAGTCACAAAATTTCTAGAAACTCTTCAAATAATACATTTACCAAGTATAGTACGCAAAAAGAACATAATATGACGTTAGCTCACTTGAAAGGTCGTTGCTACAGATGCGGAAGTTTCAATCATAGAGCTAATAACTGCCCACATATTAACCCATATAGACCTACCGTACCTTATTTGCTACAGTAACTTTGTAAAAATATTTTGACGTTTAAGTCGTGACTATAAGACCAAAGTGTTCGTTTTATGTTAGAAATGTTACAAATACGTTTGCGCTAGTGTTTTCAGGTATATAAGTGAAGATTTCTGGAAGAAAAGAAATAAAATATTTGCCGTGCCTTTAAAAAGGCAAGTTCTATGTTATTTATCATAAATTCAGTTAATTTCTAGTATTGTTCTAAAGGCTAGAGTATTACAGCTGTGATGGCTGCAAAAAAACTCACTTAGGTTATTTTTGTAAGATATACTCAATTCTTATGTAAAGGTGTACCGTATAGGGTACAGTAGGTCTACACATGAGCAAAATATCCGATAAACAAGTTCGATGTATACATCCGATTGTGTGCTTTATTGTTTTAGATTCTTATGACAGTAGATGATATTGTAAGAGTTCTAGGAGAAGACAAGAAGTTCAACAGTCATGGTGATATTTTTGACCTCCACCTTAGTGAAGAAGTTGATGTGAGCATAAATAATTTGCCTCCAAGTACGCTTCGATAATTAGATACCCTCTGTTAGTTTTCCAAACAAACTTGGAATACAAACTCTTTTGTATCTGTAGAAGAGCAAACAACTAAAGACCGATCAGGGAAATTTTCGTAAGCGTCTCATGAAGTACTGTTGGAAGAAACGGGACTTACTGCCCATACCTACTGCTTTGCAACCAACCTCTTTGTCATAATTCAACTTGAGTAAACTCCAATAGACCATTATTTTGGAGGTTCCTCAAATTTCTTTGTTCTTTTCTAATACAAGTATTTGAGTTGTTAACAACTAAACAAATAGATAGTTGTTAGCTCGAAACAATCTTCCCGCTGGCGGTTAGATTGAAGGAATGAAATGTTTAGTTGGAATTTTGTTAGTCGGTGCAACTGTCAAGTGAGTAGAAGAAGAATGTACTGAGGAAATGCTCCAGATATAAGAAACAGTTCGATAATTGGAGCCTTGTTAAGACAATATCCGTATCACCATCTGTACCATCTTATTCAATAATAGAATAAAAATATGGGTGGATTCGATTCATCAAACCCAAATATAAGTACACTACGAACTTGTGTTGAACAAAAAAGTGGTACATGCCTCTGATTCTCCATTCCATTGACATGTCTGCACCAAATACTTGTTTGCTCTATAGACATAATGGTGGGAATATGGACTTACTAAATTTTCGGAGTGGTATTGCTAATTCAATTTTTGACGCCAATGAAATACATGAAAGCCAGGTCTTGGTAGTTCATCATCTATATATCTTGACTTTCAATGATGCCAAAGATCACTAAACAGTAAAAAGGGTCAAGGTATAGATAATTTCACAACCAATTGATGTAATTAGTATAACATTGCTGTCCATGTGGAAAGATTAATTATGTATCACACGAAAAAGTTAGTAAAAGTCATACTTGAAAACCTTGTATTTTTAGCATGCATATAATCCTACTGTACCCTATATGGTACGGCCCCCCAGAGCCCCCCTCGTTTATTAATATTTTTTTAAATATTTTTTCCTTAATTTTTAGGACTCCTTTGAAAAGTTTTTCTTAAAGAATTACATTTTTTTAATAAAAATAATTATCGGTCCAAATGGGTTAAAGTTGTTTGTACTTTTTGCAACAAAACTGGACACCTTTCTAGAGTTTGCTTGCAGCAAAACATGACCAGGCCAAATCATCAAATCGCTAAGAATATAGAACATAAAGAATTAGATCGAGATCCAGAAGAAAACCCGTGTAGTGACATTAATTTGATCTCTACTGGTAGCAACGGTAAGTTCATTATTACAATCAAAATTGAAGACAAAGATTTACAAATGGAATTAGATACTGGAGCAGCTTTAAGCTCAATTTCATTACATCAATTTGAAGCTTTAGGAATCAAGAAGAAAATTTATAAAACTTCATTAAAGATGCGTACTTACACTGGAGAAATAATTAAACCATATGGAGTGATTTATACTAGATGTATGTATGAAAATCAACCTTTTTACGGGAAATTATACATTATAAAGGAAAACGTGGATGCCATATTTGGAAGAGAATGGTTACGTGAAATCAAATTTGAATTCAGTGTAAACAATATGCAACTTACTGACCATACAGATCTTAATAAACTTTTAGACACTTACTCAGACTTATTTTCCAATTCCATTGAACCCATACCTAATTTCGAATGTACAGTCTATTTAAAAGAGAATATTCAACCCATATTCATCAAACCAAGGAGATTACCTTATGCACTAGTTGATAAAGTTGAGAAAGAGTTGGAGCGATTAGAAAATTTGAACATAATAACAAAAACTGAGATGTCAGAATGGGGTACCCCTATCGTGCCGGTTCCTAAGCCCAATGGTTCAATTAGATTATGCGCAGATTATAAAGTGACTCTCAATAAATGTATAAAAGATGATAACTACCCAATACCAATAATAGATGACATATTTGCGCAGATGAATGGTGGGAAACTATTTTGTAAATTAGATATTACGCAAGCCTACTTACACATGAAAATGGATGATACGAGTGCGTTGCTTCAGACTATTAGTACTCATAAGGGCACATACAAAATAAACCGATTAATGTTTGGGGTGAAAATAGCACCAAATCAGTGGCAAAGATTTATGGATAATATTTTGCAAGGTATAGAAGGCGTCATTTGTTTCTTTGATGACATCTTAGTGAAAGGAACAAGTATCAAGGATGTAATGGAGAGACTACACAGAGTTTTTGAGAGATTGAGAGATAACAAACTAACATTGAATAGGGAAAAATGTGAATTTTTAATAGATAGTATTACATATTTAGGACATACCATTGATAAAAACGGACTTCACAAAACGGAAGAGAAGATAACGGCAATAACAAAAGCATCTCCACCAACGAATGTAAGTTAATTAAGGACTCTGCTGGGAATGATTAATTATTACAATAAGTTTATACCGAATTTGGCCACCCTCTTGCATCCTTTGAATCGTTTACTTAGGAAAAATGTGATATTTGTATGGGATCATCATTGTCAGAGAAGCTTAGCAGCAATAAATAAAGAACTTGCTAGTGAACGAGTATTAACGCATTTCGATCCGTCTCTACCTCTAATTCTTGCTACCGACGCTTCACCCGTGGGGCTGGGAGCTGTACTTTCTAACAGAATGCCGGATGGATCTGAAAGACCAATTTGTTTTGCCTCTAGATCTTTGACAATAAGTGAAAAACGTTACAGCCAGATAGATAAGGAAGCTACAGCTATTTATTGGGGTCTTAAAAAATTCTTAGAAGGGCGTAGACCATGATATTGAGAGTTTGGTTAAGAACTGTAGGAGTTGCTGCTTGAAACAAAAAGCTCCACCCAAGGTAGAACTGCATCACTGGGAGACTCCTAATGGTCCATGGCAACGTTTACATATCGATTTTGCGGGGCCAGTTTCAGGAAAGCAATTGTTTATAGTCGTGGATGCTTACACAAAGTGGGTGGAAGTCATACCTACAATAAGAACGACATCCGAGTGGTGCGTAAACCAACTTCAAAATTTATTTAGTACTTTTGGCCTACCGTACACTATTGTTTCCGACAACGGACCTCAATTTACATCAAGATTATTCAGACTTTTTAAAATCTTATAGTATTACCCATCGCACATCAGCACCATATCACCCTGCAACGAACGGCCAAGCGGAACGGAGTGTTCAGACTATTAAGTATGCCCTGAGAGCAATGGAGACTGAGGCAGGCGATATATATTCGAAGATCAGGAAAATTTTGATACAGCTTCGTCGAGTGCCATCCCGTGAAGGGGGGGATTGCCCGTACAAACTAATGTTCAATAGGGACATAAGAACTAATTTGGATACTATGCTTCCTAGACAAGAATTAACTACGAGCCCGAATGATCAACCTACCATACGAGGACATAAAGTAGGCGACAGGGTACAGTTCTTTACATATGTGGATGGAACACGAAGCTGGGACTTTGGCAGGATAGTGAGAAGGATTGGTCAGTTGCATTACATGATAGAGACTGCGTCTGGAACCTGTCATCGTCGGCATGTTGATCAAATTAGGGGTGGAGGACTGTTGTGACCTCATTAGTTTTACATTAGTTTTATGCTTTGTGGAGTTCGGTGACATTATTGATGACTGTCATTAAATATTTATTATTCACAATGCACGTATTTAATTTATAATAATATAGAATACTAAAGATACCACCGCCATTCTTATTTCAACCCTGAAACAGTTCCCTGTGTTTCGGATTGAATGGAAATGTAGCCATTGTAATTATTGGGCATGGAAGGCATTTGATCTCGGGATATTTTTGTACATCAGATTTGATAAGCCCCAAATCCTCGCCAAAGAACACCGTTTCATTCCTAGAATGTTACGTGTTTATTGAAATCAAAAAATATCCTAATTTCAATAGAGAAGATGGTTGGAGTGTACCACCAGCTTGGGATTCCATCATGCGAATAATAAAGTCCCAAGCCCGTCCTCACACTGTCCAAAAAAATGACACCGTGAGCTCCGTATATGTAATTCGGATCGCTCAAAATATAACACAAAGTGACGGTAGTTAACTTAAATCTTATCAAAGACATTTGACGTCTTTAGTCTTCCCGTGATCCATGACCACGATTGCTGTAAAGTAATCGAACCGTCGGGTGTATAATAATAATGTAACATCTAATTAAACGCGAGGTTAATCAGGCAAATTGGTTTTATTTCAAACAAATTAAAACATTTGGAACATTAAAACATGTTATATTAATTCATAAAAATGACATGAACTTATCAGATGAGTGAAATGTATTTGAAATTTGCAAAACATTTCTATTAACTATTTTAGCCAAAGTTTTAATTTATTGTCGTCACTAGCCTGTATACATTATCAAATGCTATGTTGTAAATATATATTTTCATAAAGACGCGGTAACATCCTGTATAAGTTATGTTTTTCCCTAAGTAAATTGTGTAAGTAAAGTCAGTATCAACGCCTGCGGTCGAGAGATATACCGACAATAAGGCATTGTATCCGCGAACCCATTGTTACATAAAATCACTTTTATTACGAGCATACTAATATTGGGTACTTAGCGATAAAATAAATGTATTTGTTATAATGAAACGTAATCAAGCCAGAAACTAGAAAGCCTTATTTTTATATTATTCTCATTTATTTTGCTGGGGACCTTTGTCGTAGACTTATTAGTTTTATTAGGTAATTCATTGGTGAAAAAAATAAGCTAGAAATAGTCATCTCCTACTGGCTACTACCCTACCAGACAAAAGCATTGCTTGCAAAATTGCTTTGGTATATGACGTCATATTGTCATTTTGTATGTAACGATTATATCAATATCGCTTTTCGCACGTACTAGGACGAAGTCAATTTTGAATGCAATGAACGAAACCGATATTGTTTTTGTGGGTCATTTGACATAACGACACAGTAATGGTGCAAGGTAGTCCCCTCGAAGTTGTTCAGCAGAACCTACATTATCGCTGGCAAACTTTACAACTGAGTAAAAATAACTTAGAGGTGGAGAATAAAAGAAGATTTCGGCAAACTACGTTGAGTTTTCTTATCTCCTATCCATAGATCCTGAGGACGATAGTATACAATTAGTGCGTCCTTCCAGACTTGACCTGAACCGTGGACACTCACACTGCAGCTGGCGCACAAGATTTAAGTTGCTCAGCGATCCATATAAAGGGCTATGCTCAGAGTTCCTCGAATTCGGAATGAAGTGATCTCACAGAGAACTAAGGTCATCGACAAAGCCCACTGAATTAGTCAGCTGAAGTGGCAGTGGGCGCGCCATGTCATCCGCAGATCTTATTACCGCAGCTCTGCCTGTAGAAAGTGGAGAGCGCGGCTTGGCAAGCGCTTGTGGAATGTCCTCAGGATCAGTGGAGTGACGATGTTCGCAAAGTGGCTGGAAGTAACTGGATGAGGTCGGCCAAGGATCGAGCTAAGTGGCGTTTATGTGGAGTGGCCTACGTCTAGCAGTGGACTGTTGTGGATGATCACGATATAAGAATAATAAGTGGCGTCATGGGGCTTAGTGAGTGAGAGCACCCCACCCCCTTTCTCCTTCCACATAGAAAAATAATTGTATTACACAGATTTTTATTCATGAAAGGGAACAAGGCGATGTTGCATATATTTTATCCAAAAAATTAATGAATAACACCGATTCATTTCAATCGATTACAAGATTTACAAGCGCTATAGCTCCAATTCAAGTAATCAAATTAATTAAAATAATGAATCGTGTAGCCAGGGAAAATGAATCCATTTCTGTGTTAAGTAAAAAGTAGGTCAGTGTCTCAATGGTAGTTAATTTTGCATATTATGGATTTTTAGTCTGTTGAGATAAGTGAATTCAATATTTGCTATTACATGTATGTTTCATGCCATAACAAAACGGTCACAACGTAAAATTTTATGGATTTGCGTTAAAAGCAAAATGGCTGAAAAAAGATGATTTTTAAAATTGTAATAAATACAAATAAAGAAAGAAAACGATTACAAAATTGGATGCTTAACCCGCGTCGCTACGCCACGGGGTTATCGCGTGGTTCGATTCCCGCCTAGAATAATCGATTTTTTCATCGTTTTCTTTCTATATTTGTATTTCTATTTCTAACAATAAAGTAGACGTTATAAACGCACATTAACATACATGTAAATATGATGAAATTTTTTGTCAAAAAAAGAAGAATAAATATTTTATTCGATTTAGTTTAACGTTTTCATAAAAATATAAAAGATATTGAAATAAAATATTTGGAACAGAACAAAGTCCATGTCCTAGTGAGGAAACCGAATCCTACTGGACATTCCTACTGACTGCTCTGACCAGTGCTTGAATTTCTTCTAGTCTTTCTGTCTTTGCGTTATAAGTCATAATATCAAGTACTTCTCATCATAGCACAAACACTGCTGGGCACAGGTTTTCCTACGTGGGAAAAACACATGACAAGTGTATTCCAGCATATTATCACCCTATTGTGGATGCTTGCTTCGCAGCATAGACAAATTTAGGCAGCTACTACCGAAACCCCTTTGTCAACCTCACAAGCCCTCCGGGGATTCTTGAACAATAGCAATCTTGTTCAAGAACTAAATTTATGTCAGGATCATTTAAAAGGTACTTAGATGATCCTTAAAATACTTATTACAGTATTAAGTCTTAGGGAAAGTAGAAACCGAAATGTCGAACGTCCTTTCGTCGGTTGAGCCAAAAGCTTTTAAAGTAAGTAATCCTTTACTCACAAATGGTTTTGAAAAGTTTCAACGGTACGTGGCAAAGGTTCTGTATAATCCTCAAGATATAAAGCGAAACACTTGTATCTTTGGACCACCTTCATTCAGTTGTAATAGCGTTTTAACGTGTCTTGCCTTTTTACGTTCCTTAGTCAAGAAGGAATTGTTACAGTTTTGCCATGTTCGTCCGTCTATCCGCAGCTAAGCTTAAGCTATATTAATCACTCCGACTAAGTAGTATAAGGAAAACTTTGCAAACACGTACGAATGTTTTATCTCGATGTGAGAAAAGGGAGTTGTTGGATAGGTAGTTCAAAAATACCAATTAAATTTAATTTAAGGAATTTTAGTTGAATAAATATAATAAAAAGGCCTTCCTAAATGAAAGAAACACATTAGGCTATAACACCACCACGCTGGCCTAAAGCTGGTTCGTGGGTTTAAGCGGTTGCAGTCACAACGGGATAACGTGCCTTCAGAATTTCGTAATCGAAGCCAGAGCACTCAAACCACTACGACACCGAGCTGCTCAATTGACATTGTTACTTAGAAATTATTCATTTTATTTTATATTATACTTGAATGGTTGGTTAAGTGGAGTACATGTGACTTGTTTTTATTTGTAGCAACATTTGTAGAAATAAATGGTAATTTGCAAGATGGTGAGGTTGACAAAAGGGTTTCGGTAGTAGCTGCTTAAATTTATTTCTGCTGCGAAACAAGCATCCACAATAAGGTGACAATATGCTGGACTACATTCCTCACGTGTTTTTCCCACGTAGGAAAACCTGTGCCCAGCAGTGGGACGTATGTAGGCTGGTGTAGATGATAATGATGCTGGAGATATTGCGAGATTTGATTGGTGTGTGATATGAGATGTGATCGACATTATGTCTTATAACGCAAAGATAGAAAGACTAGAAGAAACTGAAGCCTCGGTTTAGCACTGCGTGTGATTCACAAACAAATATTTTCGACATCGAGCTTGACGCCTGAGAAAGACGACGAGTTGCTATTGGTTTTGACGTTTGCGCACTGCGCTGCGCGAAAGCGTATTCACTAATCTCTACGTCGCGACGTAGAATGGCTGTGTATGATTGTCTCTGTTTTGGTTATACGACATGAAGTACAATCGATATTTTTCGATTTCGTTTTTTTGTGTTAAAATTGTATATCAATGACTTCGTTCAATATTTGATAGATTTTTTACATAAAGATATAAAAATCAACTACATTTTAGTTCCGGTTCACGCCGTGCTCGACGTCGGAACGCTGGTGTCGCCAACGGTTGTCAAACAAACGCCAAAGCTATGACGGCGCTGCCGACAGCCACGAATTCATGGCTGCTGACTTTAGAGAATCACATAGCTGGTCAGCAGTGAGCTTAACGTCTGACAAAGACGACGAGCTGCCATTGGTTTTGACGTTTGCGCACTGCGCTGCGTGAATCCGTATTCACTAATCTCTACGTCGGTCTCTTGGCAGTGTACGATTGTCTCTGTTTTGGTTATACGACATGAAGTACAATCGATATTTTTTGACTTCTTTTTTGTTGTGTTAAAATTGTATTGCAATTATTTAATTCAATATTTAATAGATTTTTTACTTAGAGATATAAAAATTTACCACTTTTTAGTTCCGGTTCACGCCGTGCTCGACTTCGGAACGCTGGTGTCGCCAACGGTTGTCAAACAAACGCCAAAAGTATGACGGCGCTGCCGATAGCCACGAATTCACGGCTGCTGACTTCAGAGAATCACATAGCTGGTCAGAGCAGTCAGTAGGAATGTTCAGTACGGTTCGCTTGCCGCACTGACACGGACTTTGTTTTATTCTAGATATTGATTTTAAAATATATTTCAAATAGTGGGGTACGTGTGATTTGTTTTTAGTCGTAGCATTATTTGTAATAGCGTATTCTTGCAAATAACTTTTATCTATACTATATTTACGAAGTGCTAATATTATATTATTCGCCAAACCATGAATTAAATTAATAATTTCATAATACCTATCACGCAAGTCCCCTTCTAATTCCGGATATTGTAACTGGTAGTTACGGAACCACAACGCGTGTGACACGTCTCGCTCTTAGCCGGTTTTCAAACAATAATATTTCTAGTTATAAACACTACTCTAATTATAAAGAAAGGTATCAGTTAAATTAAAAGAGAATTCACTGCTATTTGTAATTCATATCTCTGACGTATTCTGAATTTTATCTGTTAATCTACTTTTGTTGCTGATGGTACAAAAACAAATAAAAAAGAACAAATTCAAATCAATCACTCAATGTGATGCGAAATGGAATGAATTGGAAAGTTTCACTTTGATTGGTTGTTATGTATATTAACATGTAATTCAAATCGCTCCAGAGCAAACCATCGATGCATAGAAAGTGAACCGTATGGAAAAATGTATGAGGACTACTTACAAATACTGTTGTTACGCCCTTCTCCTTGACCTTACATGTGAAAGGTCAAGGAGAAGAAATCTAATAAATTCAAAATTTCACAAGTAATTACGAAATCTAGATGATTTCGTAATCACTCTACAACATAAGCTCAATTCTGGAGTTTAGACCCTTGTCCAGGGATTTTTTACACAATTAGATGACGAATATGCTGACGGCCCACCTGGTGGTAAGTGGTAACCGCCGCCTATAGACACCTGCAATAACAAGAAAATCAATTGGTATTGCAGGTGCGTTGTCATCCTGAGGCCTTTTTTTAACGGGGAGAAATCTGTTTACAGACCTATCCGTGGCTAGCGAGGCGACGGGCGTGTATGGGGGTCGCCCAGCCCCAAATGACACTGGGAATACCCACTAAAACTCCCCAGTAACTCCACTGCCCTTCGCGGGGGCGGCCCAGGCTCTGCCGAAGCGATTTCACCAGTCCACCCCCAGGCAACCCGTCATCCTGAGGCCTAAGATGAAATGCCGACTATGCCTTAACTTACTAGATGATGATGGTGATTTAGTTCCAAACACGTCATTTGATGGCCGGCTGGCCAAATGATTAGTACCCCTTACTACAGGCTACTCGGTCGGGGTCCCAGGTTCGGATCCTGATAGCGGCCGACATTTGTTCATGAGTCATGGATGGTTGTATGTTTTTTTTTGTATTTTTCTAATATTTAAATACATCATCATCACCAGCCTCTATACGTATGAGGAGTTTGGACCATAACACCACCACGCTGGCCCAACACGGGTTGGTGGGTTAAAGTAGTTGAAGTAACAACCGGGATCAACAGCTTAACGTGCCTTCCGAAGCACGGGAGAGTTCGAGATTCCAATTCTATCTATCTATCTATCTTAATGATGCTTGCTTTGGGCTAGATAAATAGGTGGTGTATGAATATTTTTTATTAATATTTTCGATGCTGCTTGCATCGCAACCACAATTATTAACAGTTAAGAAAAAGACTGTTCTCAGTTTAAAACTGTTTTGTACTTCAATAAAGAGTTTACTCTTTTATTTCCGTCTTAGTCTCCCGCTGAGTTCGTTTTTCGAAAATACTTAACTACTTTGTAAATTTTTGCGCTCAGAATGCATTTTGCTTACAAGTTGACTATTGTTACAGACAAAAGCAAAAGTTACGTATCTTAAATGCTACTAACTGCAACTGAAAAAGTACTGACGCAGAACAACCGTTACTCCTCACATACATTAACAGCAATTCTATGTATGCGTTAGTATTTAATTGTACCGGTGTTAAGGTTAATTATTTAATGCTTTTCAACAGGTGCATTGTTACTCTTACAGTGAAATTAAATTCGTACATTCCGTCTGGTATTGATATATGTTGAAATATAGTTAAAGGTATAAGGGAGAGTGGGGTATTTGTGGACGCGGGGAAACTCCTTGTCCGGAGTTACCCCGCGTCCGCAATCACCCCACTGCACGGAGGGACACGCTCCATACAAGGGCGGTCATAAATAGTTAAAGTCCTGTTACTATCAATACATTGTATTATTTTAGTGACTTATAGTTGTAAAAGTGTTTTAGGAACATTAAAATGAAAGAAGTACATGTATTTACGGAATAAAAAACGTTTACTTCAGTAAAAAACAAATATAAACAATAACATACTTTTACCTAAATTTATCATGAACAAACACTTAAAAATTGGAATGTAAAACATATATTTTAAATAAAATAAGAGTCAAAACATTGATAACATTATTTAATTATAATAAAATAATAGAAATAAATAAATTAAAATTAATTAAATACAAAAAAAACAAAACAACTAACAAAATACAAATAAATTATTCTTATTCTAACAATATTAAACATGTAACAATTCTATTACACTTTGTGACAGAGTATTTTTCTTTTTAGGGGGAAGTTTCCGAAGACTTGTAATATAAGGATCTGAATGTAATAATAGTCGTTGTATTAAATCTTGATTGGTAACTTCATGTGACATTTTTCGAGTGTGACTTCGTCTATAAATTTTGATATACTTATTTGTCGCTTCAGCAGCTTCTTCGGAAAGTTCTCCTATAGATAACAATGCATAACTTATAATATCTGATCCATGTACGAGCACCTTGTGGACAGAAGCAGGAAGACTATACCACGGATATTCCTCGACCAGGCTGTATGCTGTTTGTAATGCATAGTCTTTAAACTTGCATTCATTAATTTTATGTCCAGAAGATAACGTTTGTAATATTACACAACAACGATCTATGAGATCCTTATTCAAACCTGTAATTTCAGCAGATACAGCTGATTCCAAAAAAAACTTCCTGGCCGTGTTTCCGTCGTTAGACGTCCCGCTTCCACCACTACGCGGCTTGTCAACTATTAAACCTAATCGTTCCCTAAACTGGGACTGTACATATTGTTTTTTATTTGATAACAATTGTTTATCACTATCTAGCCTAACTTGCCATTTTTTTATGTCTAATCTATATGAAAGATGAATAAAATATTCGAAGAAACGTATCCAAGAATGTAGTGGTGATAATCCAAATTGGTATCTACTCTCTATTACAGGTTTTTGTAAACATTCGTCTATTTTATTCATCTCTTTAGGGGTAGCATTACATATATAACATCTACTTGTAGATGTTTCACTTAAAGCACTACAAATTTTACCATCTACCATTGAAAGCTGCAACTTATGAGAAACGACCAATTCACGATTGTCGATCTGAATAAAAGTAGGTTGCAAACTTTCAATTTTATCCTTAAAATAAGCTTCCTCTTGCAAAGACACTGCTGTGCTTTCTTTCAAAAATTGAAATCGAATAGGACGGCAGTACCTAGTGGAAGAGGGTCGAGGATTTTTCCATAAAATTTTACAATTATCTTCAGCTAATTTTACAATAATTTGAAGGGGTACATAAGATGTTACAAACAAACTACTATCTTCTAAAGTTGAATCTGAAAAAAATTGTTTGTATTCACTATGTCCAGTGCTGCCATCGAATCCCCATTTCCCAAGTAAAGAGATATTAGACAAACAATCATCAGGAATCTGATCTAAGACCTCTTTTTGAGATTCAAGGATTCGAGAAGCTGTGTGATCAAAAAGACTTTGTAATTCAACTTCAGCTGAAGACTCGGAAACAGTTATATTAGAAGGGTAACATCTCTGTTTCGCTTTAGTAATTTGTTGGTAACATGGTAATACATTAGGAGAAATCTTACTATTAACAAAGTTTTTAATTAATAAATACTGATGTTTTGTCAACTGAGCATCAGTCACAAGTGACAAGACATCATCAGTGCTAACTCTAGATATACACGAATCGAATGAACAGTCTGAAACATCAAGCAATGCACTCACAGTAGAATCATCAGACTTTGACAAATCAGCTACTCTCCGACGTTTAGTCCTTTTACTACATTGCGTAAAAGGTTTTCGAGGACGACCACGTGAATGACACGGCGACGTTTCAGACGGAGTACATTGCTTATTATTTTTCACAAGTTGAATTTTTTCAATAACATTAAACCAATCGGAATTCTTATATAAAAGCTTGGTTTTATCCCTATTACATTTTTTCCAGAATCGAGCAATAGCTTTACATAAATTATTAACAATTTTCTCTAAATAATGAATATCAATGTTCTCAGCATCGTTCAGAGTAGTCAACAAACTTTGTAGGACTTGACGACACTTTTCCGAGTCATTATCGGTATTGACAGTTAGCCATATTTCAAGAATATGCATTCTTGAAAACGAGCATATATATAAATTACCTAAAACAAAAAAAAAACGGTTAAAATTCAGTCACAAAACCTACACAAAGCACTAAGACTAAATAAACTAATTTCGTAGCAAATGCTACGAGATAATCTGGCAACCGTAGCACCCTTGTCATCGCCAAAAGGGCAGATAAGGGCAGCCAAGTTTTAATTTTCCTTAGATAAGAAAGTCTAAAGATTATGGTGCAATATACCTCCATAGTCGGAGCGAGTGGGAACATATTTAAAAGTTTATTCAAACTTTGAATATTAAAATATAATACTCCAAGAAAAGTCGCCTCGTAGCAATGACATACTAAAGAAAATATATACTAAGATACAATTAAAATAAAAATATTAATTATTACATACCCTGTTCTTGGATATCCATTTCAGAAAAAACTCACACAGCACTCACAGGTCCCGCAATGACAACAAATGACGTCACGCTTTTTAATGACTCACTGATAACAGTATTTACGATTGGCGATGCGCTCTCTTTGAATGCACAATAGATAATGAAGGCGCACTCTAATTACTGACCTATTTATAGTTTCAGAAGGTACCGCAACTATCCAATGTAACGACAAGGAATAAAATGTAAAACAAGAAAGCAGGTTTTTAAGATTTATGACCTATGGATGTCCCACTGTGCACTGTCCCCTATATAGTTCCATAGAGAAAGTAGGATTCTCTACGATTGTGCGAAAAGCACTTAATCACAAAAAATGGAGTACCAGTTTTATGCTTCTGAGATAGGTACAGATATCATTCTGTTTACCTATCTGTCTGTTTATAACGTTTTTACTACTAAACTGCTGAAACGGTTTAGATGAAATTTTGTTCTTTATAAAATACAAACAGATGCCAGGAGAGACTAAGCATACTAACATTTTAAGGGTACCAATAGAATTAAGGGGTTTCGAAATTTTTGTGTCAATTGAAAAAAATAAGAAAAGGTTATACAATTTTTTTTTCAAAGTAAATACTTGTAAGTAAATGTATTTGAGACCAGATGATTTTTGAAAAAAATGAAAAGGAATAACCCTTTTCAAAAAAATAAGGATTTCCGATTGGTTAATTAGCAGCTGAGCTCTGCTAGCCAGTTTCAATTTACAAGCGAGAAAGTTTTGAATTCGGCAGGGCGGCTCATTCCGTGATAGTATCGTAGCACTACGAGGATACTACTTGAAGTATCTCGTAGCGTCGTAGTGCTATGTGGATTTGGCTAGCGTGGCTAGTGCTACAATGTGATGACGTCAAGTAGGTTCATCGTAGGGCTACGGACTACGCAGTGCATCACGTAGCATTTTCGTAGCGAGGTGACCGTAGCAATATAAGAGCGTACAGTGGGTCAATTCTGCTATTTATTTTCCTAAACAGATCGGCTGCGGTTCGGTATCGTTACCAATGCGGCTGTTATACAAAAAGGTATTTCACTAACATTGCTTGAGAAGCCGGAACGCTGACGAAACGCTCTCGGTTTGTTTAACTTCGGCTCGATAATTATTAGCAATATTGCAAGAAACAAATATATTTTGGCTTAGTGACTTGACAGCTGTGACTTTCGACAGTTCGAACAAAGAACTATCGATGCGTTTCGGCTGCCAAAAATGTTAAATATTTAGCAGAATACGAAACAATGATTGAACCGAACGGTTCGCGTTACGTGTTTGTTAGTAGAATACCAAACTGATGCGTTTTGGTTACGTTTCGATTGCATTAAGTTAGCAGAATACAAAAAAGTTTTAACTAAAGCGTTTCCGATTCGTTTCATATCAATATACAATAGCCGAATTGGGGGGCAGCGCACTTTAATACTTATTTATATATTCTTACATAACATTTCTACAGCATTGCTATTTATATTACATAATTATGGGTATCGCTCCAAAAGGTGACCTTTCTGAGACAAAGTCTATGCCAAATTTAATCTAAATCAGTTCATTGTAACAGATTTTGTAATGTTATTAAGGAAGTATGGATTACCTATTTATATTCCTTATCTCAAATAAATTGTTTGGGATATCGGCACAACATTTTTAATTTAAACCTGTCTTGTGTCAAACCCATCGTGTATTCGTTAAAAGTTCCCGCGAGAGACCAATTAAGAGAGGTGGCATTCTGTGCTGCAAAACCGGTAAAAACCAGTGGAAACTGAATCTCCACGGCTTTGAACTTTGTCAGAAGCAGGCTTCCAAACTTTTTGTGCATTTGCGAGGCGAACTTTTAGCGATGTTTACGATAAAACAGTTACTGTTTTGGTACTGTTACAGCCTTTTTTTTTGTAAAAGAGTTCTTTCCCGTATAAATTAATCTGATATAGAGTTTATTTTTGGCTTTTTGTCTATACGACCTATGAAGATTAGATATTTTATTTAATTTAATTTGATCTGATCATGACGTGTGTAAATAGCAATTGTTTGGTTAATGGTAGTCAGTAAAGTTACCCTTAGATTGGCTATTTATATTTTACTTTATATTGCCCCTTTTTAGTAACTGAGTCGATTGTAGTATTAAAAAGAGAGTTTTACCTACCTGATGGTAAGCGGTTACCGCCGCCTATAGGAACCTGCAATAACAAGGAAAAATCACTTGATATTGCAGGTGCGTTGTCATCCTGAGGCCTAAGATGAAATGCTGTCCATGCCCCGCAATTACACTGGCTACCTTTTACTTCAATCCGAAACACAACGAACTATTTCACGGCTGAAATAAGAAATGCGGTGGTACCTACCCAAACGACCCTACATACGAGCCTACCACCTAGTAAAAGAGAGTTATTTAATATAACCCTAACTGCAGTGAGCCGTGAGGCCGTGACTCGTAAGACAATGTTACTTACTCAAGATGATATACGGACAATCATTTCCTTTGTATTTAAGGATCTACAGAAATTGGTATTCTCCCTACAGCATGAGAAATTGTCATCCTTTACCCAAGAAACCAAAAAACTCGATAATTTCCAGTAGGGGGTCTGGTGTCTAATCCCTAATGACAAAAGCCCGAATAACAAATGCCCGAACACTAAAGCCCGAAGTATCACTTGCTCGAACGCTTAAAATCTCGATGGTTCATAAGCCCGAAAACTCAAAAGGCCGACACACAAATGCCCGGACACTATTCGCCGAAGAATCATTAGCCGTAATGCTTAAAATACCGATCGTTCATATGCCCGAAAACTCTTTAAATAGATAATATCAAAATAAACGACCCAGTAGCTTGTTTCTTTTGGTGAACTTTCGACATTCCGGGCGCTGGCGTTTAAAATATCTCTGACCACATTTTTGGAGTTTATGGTCTTGATCTGTATGTATATAAGTATGTACGTAGGTAACAAAATAAATACAAATTATTCTTTGAAATCAGTATATTTTAATGTACGGTGGTACAATCCGACTCGCACAAATATTGTCCTTTACGTAAAATACCTACAGATATTATTGTCTTTTACGTAAGATACCTACAGATATTATTGTCTTTTACGTAAGATACCTACAGATATTATTGTCTTTTACGTAAGATACCTACAGATATTATCTGTATTATCTATTTAAAGAGTTTTCGGGCTTATGAACGATCGGGATTTTAAGCATTAGGGCTAATGATTCTTCGGCGAATAGTGTTCGGGCATTTCTGTGTCGGCCTTTTGAGTTTTCGGGATTATGAGCCTTCGAGATTTTAACCGTTCGAGCAAGTGATTCTTCGTGTTTTAGTGTTCGGGCATTTGTTATTCGGGCTTTTGTCATTCGGGATTCTTTTGTCAGTCCTCTCTAGCACTGTCCCCCGGGGTGACAACTGAGAATTTTCCTCCCAGTTGTCACCGGGGGACAAATTTTCCCAACTGTTCGCTTTCAATTCGTACCAGAGGGGACAACTGGTATTTTTTTTCTCAATTGTCACCCGTGACGCCGAGGGGGTGACAATTGCTATGATTCCTTTCCAGTTGTCCACTCCGACCAGTTTAGAGTAAGGATCTTCTGTCTTTTCTACGACATATAACAGCGTTCGCAACAAATACTGTCCTGATTTGGATAAAATGTTATTATAAGTACATAGATAATAAAAAATACAATTAACATATATTTATTTTTAATTTAACTTTAATTATATATAGAAATTTTTGCTACAATTTTATGTCCGAAGTTTTCATTTACCTATGAAAAATAAAAAAAACTATGTAGCCTATTAGGTATGCTATAGCGATGTATGGAAGAATTAGTACTAGTACTTTTTGAGCCCCGAAATAGGTAATTAATTATTAAGTTATTATAATTAACTTATTATAGAATAAATGGTGTTAGTAAAATTTGTCGACCTATTTAGTGTAGCGATAAAGCGTTTAATAATGTAGCAGATATTAGTGATAAACAATTTAAATATCGAAATGGGTGACCGTGAGCAACGTCGGAGTAACGTGTGCAATTAAATTATGAATGGTTTTAGAAATGGATGGGAATATTAATATAATTATCTTCTTTTTAACCGACTTCAAAAACGAGGAGGTTCTCAATTAGGCCGGTATGTTTTTTTTTTTCTATGTATGTACACCGATTACGCCGAGATTACTGATCCGATTTACGTGATTCTTTTTTTGTTCGATGCAGAATAGCTGCCATTTGGTCCCATAAAAATTTTTTCGAAAACAGTTGGGTACTTCGGTTTGAAATTAAAAAAAACTGAAATTATGAAATCGTCTACATAAGCGAAATTGCGAATTTTTGCTTTTCCAATGACTTTATAGTGAAACGATACGATAGTAGGAAACAATATAAGTTGACGGTGACCCATCTAGCTTCGACAGTAGAAAGTTATCACTAAAAATTGTGAAAAAAAAATTTAAAACAAAAATTAAAACCGACTTCAAAAAACTGAAAAGGATGAAATAATTAAATTTAAGTAGGTATTCATCCCCTAAAAACATATTTTTGGAGTTGGTGCTAAGTGGTTTCCAAAAACAATAGAAAGTAAAGCACCGACTCCAAAAATATGTTTCTAGGGGATGAATACCTACTTAAATTTAATTATTTCATCCTTTTTAGTTTTTTGAAGTCGGTTTTAATTTTTTTAGTCAATATAGTTACGATAAACTGTGAATCCCTAAGGGATCACTTAAATAAAATAGCTTGTTACGCAAATTCTTTGAAAATTACTGTAACACCACGTCATAACACAATCGATTTTTACTCAAGTATTTAGAATCAGGTCAGTCCACATTCAGGAATATGATATTGAAAGCCCAAGTCGGAAATGGTTTCGGCAGTAATCGGAGTTCCTCACGCTCTTTAACAATTAAAAGGCAGCGAATATGTAAATATAGATATATTTTTGATTTGATTTTTTAACAAAATTTTAGTAACAATTACAAATAAAGAAAGAAAACGATGAAAAACATATGCTCCAGGCGGGAATCGAACCCACGTCTCCTGATTCCCTGCCAGAAAATTATTAATTAAATTATTTATTTGTACTTGTTACAATAAAGTAGGCGTTTAAACTCATCAAAAACAATAAAATGTGATTAAAATAGCTTTTCTTACTAATATTTTGGAGCTAATATTTTTTCATCGTTTTCTTTTTGTATTTGTAATTGTTACATTATAGTAGGTATTTAAACGTATCAAAAACATTGAAATGTGATAAAAAAATTGTAGATATCAGGAGTATCAAAAGAGGTAGGGCAAAGAGGTATATTTAAAATCCTTAACGGAAGAGATCTTGGCCTTTATATCACCTGAATGGATACTCCCGGATTCCTCAACCACAGAGGAACTAGCCATCTGACCTCCAACTGCCGGAAAACAACAATGATGTTAACATTATTATTACGGCGGAAGACTTAGATAAGACGGTTCAAAAAAGTGGTAGCCAGGCGGACTACCACTTTTTTGAACAACTGACCGGTGTAACATATCCAATTGACAGAAGTTCGCAGCTAAATAACATTTCCTTGTAATATTGTATTCTTACAGAGAGTAAGGCCGGCAGAGCTCAATAAGAATGCATAATGATGGGAGCAGGAGGAAGACTTGTGGAATATGTTGTCAACAAAAAGCTTTCTCCTGATTTTTATGGCAAAAGCGGCGCGTGAGTGTTACGAGTATCTAAAGACTACGATAACAACGCGTCAGTAGTGTCCAAGGTGCTACGAGCGTCTATAGGCTGCGATAACAACGCGTGAGTATTGCCCAAGGTACTACGAGTGTCTATACGCTACGTTAACAACGCGTGAGTAGTGCCCAAGGTGCTACGAGCGTCTATAAACTACGGCAACTACACTTGAATAGTTGCCAAGGTGCTACGAGCGTCTACAGACTACGGTAATAGCACGTGAGTAGTGCCCAAGGTGCTACGAGCACCTATAGGCTACGGTAACAACGCGTGAGTAGCGCCCAAGGTGCTACAAGCGTCTATACGCTACGGTAACAGCGCGTGAGTAGTGCCCAAGGCGCTACAAGCGTCTATATGCTACGATAACTTACTATCAGGCGGACCGTAAGCTTTTTTCCACCGTTGTCAAATAAAAAAAGAAGACAAGTATCGAGACCTTTAATATAGTTTATTATAAAGGTCAAAGAGAAGCTATCAACTAATTTTAAAAGGCTGTATGTATACTTATAACACAGGGAGTCCGTTATAACGAACGCAGATTTTGTGTTGGGATGATGAGCTAACCAAATTACCCTATAAAGGATGTAGCAAGTTACTTTGAAGACTTCTTAGTAGGATATTATTATATTACATTACTATACTTTTTCTCATGAAAAAATATCCTGTTTGTATGAAATTAACGTTTAGTTACCTAGCAATGGATGGCTATTATAGGATAACAAAGACCGCAGGCGTCTAGTCAGTCAGTCAGTTATTAAATCAACTTCCTAATGAGAATATAATTATATTACCCGTACACCCGTTAGCCGTATTGCTGCGATGCGAGATGGCTTAATATTTTATATCTACACTATTTATTATTTTGTATAGCTCACTGTACATTTGTTCAGGTATCTACATGTTGTATGAATCTGTGAAGCTCCCTTTCAAAATAAATATCTACTTATCTGTTATGTGTATGTCAGCTGATGATATACCAAATAAAAAAAATGATAATAATAAAAAGTTGTATTTGGGGAATCATCCATTGTCAACTGTAAGAAGTGCAATATTTATAGGAACGTAACTACCACCTCCTAAATTACCTTTTTAAAAGTCAATTATGTGTGCTATGATAATAATATATTGTTATTAATGTGAATTTGTTACGGCCAACAATTTGGACCAATAGCTATTCTAATGACAGTCGACTAGTCGAGTTTACAGCACCTCTGACTACTAAACCCAAATCGAAAGTTTTAGTTTCGGAATCCCGATAGGGGCAGATGTACTCGTATGGGTTAGACACTTATTTACATAGAGGCACTTTTTCAACCGTCGTTCATGAGTCACAGATGTTTGTATGTTTATTTAAGACATTTATTTTTAACCCCTACGAAAAAAGAGGGGTGTTTGACGTGTCTGCCTATGTATCTGTATGTCTCTTTGTGGCATTGTAGCTCCTCAATGAATGTACCGATTTTTAATATAGTTTTATTTGCTTGAAAGCTGACGTGACTAGGATGGTTTTTAGCTATTATAAGTAATTAATGAAGATCAATTTAGGCGTTTGATGACTATCAGCTCATTTCCTACATGATAAAAGGGTTTTAATAACTTTCACAGATCCTATTGATTTGAAATTTGGTGTGATCTGCTATACCATCAAAAAGTCTGCGGAATCCTTAATTCTTCAGATAAGCTTACTTCTTCAGATAATAACTTACAGCAGATATTTAACTTACAGTCTCAATGAGATGGTGTAAGATAGATAGATGATTAATAAGACCAGGGGTTACTTAAAATTTTCAATTGTATGTTTTATTTTCGCCCGCTTTTAACGTTTAAAAAGCATAAGGAACTCCGATTACTGAGTTAACTATTTCTAAATTTTAACTGCCCCTGTAGACTACTGATTGAGACCACCCATCTCACATCCAGATATCCAGAGTTCGATTCCCATGTGCGCAGAAATTATTGCTCGGTTTGGTTGGTAGCAGGCATTTTCCAAGTCCGCCTGGCTAGCTACCACTAACTTACCTCAGTCTGCTATTGTAACAAAAATGTTAACACCATTGTTGTGTTCTGTCAGTCGGAGGTAAGATAGTTAGTTCCTCTGTGATTATGGAATCCGATAGTGTAACAGGCTTCCATCTTCGACCTTACCATCACTTACCATTAAGATGAATGCCAAGTGACACCCATTTAGAGTTTAAAAAAAAATATTTCTAATATTGATATAAAGTTATAATAATAATAATATTCATACACTCAAACCTATTGTCTAGCCCAAAGTAAGCATCATTAATAGCTTGTGTTATGGATACTAGATAACGGAGAAATAATAGTAGATATGTAAATCAATATTAGAAATATATCATACTAAATATAAACATCCATGACTCGTAAACAAATGCTCGTACTCATCATACAAACATTTGCTCCTACCTGGATTTGAACCTCTGACCAAGCAGCCTGTATAGCAAGGGGTACAGACCACTCGGCCAGCCGGCCGACAAAATCATAATATATTTCTCCGTTATCTAGTATTCATAACATAAGCTTTTAATGATGCTTAATTTGGGCTTGACAGTGGGTGTGGGTGTAAGAGTATTATCATTACTAAGCAGCATAAACATTGATATGTTTCGTTAAGGTTAAGGTATTTTGAATAATTAATTATAAGTTCTAATCTTTAATCATATTTATGTAATCTTACATCAATAGTAAGTTGCCTATCCAAACTGAATTAATCAAACAACTTATATTAACAACCTGTTCCCGGCCCTGAGAAGGGACCTTGTATCAAAGATTCAATTTCAGTGGATTTCAAAGGGACTGACCCCAAATCTGTAAACAAAGCATGTGCTAACAAGTGCTCCAATTGTTTTGTCATATTCCGACTTAAGATATAATAATATAGAAATTATATATTTTTTATGACATTTATTCGTAACTAATAATGATTTAGTTACTTCATCTCCTTTTTCAGCGATATAATGTGCAAAATTCGCCGCTTAATTGGATGCCTAGCCTGTTAACTTAACGCCGGAATCCAATCAAATGCCTGGGCCGATTGTTAATTGAACTAGACTCACTTAACGTTTAACGACTTGGGTTTTGAAATGATCGTTTTGTATCTACCGAAGAGTTTTGGTTTGATTGATGCGTACAAGATTATTATTTTTTTGACTTTATGATAACCGACATCGACCAGCCTAGGCGTCCAATAGAATGGCTAATTTAACCAGACAGCTGACATGACGTTCAACCACCTGGTTAAACGTTGCGCTCAATGACTTGACTAGTTGTCCTTCAGCCGTTTCAAAGAGTAAAAAAGTTTTGACTTCCAATACCATTATTCTCAGATGTAATAAGAGATATATAGATAGATATAATATATAGATAGATATTTATTGTCATTATGTATTTATCTTCTTATCTAGATACTATCGCTGTCCTTATCCAGATATTACAATAACAAGTATCATTTTATTTTACAACGCTCAGCTGACACAATCGATGTCATTTTGGTATTATCCAAAGAATACGCAGTTCTCCCTCCAAAACTGATTGAATAAGTATACTCGTTTAACTTCGTTGTTCTAAGTAATTTGGTGAAATAATATTTTCGTTATCTAAGAGCAAATTCTGTTATCTAAAAGGTGCTCATTGGCGTAATAGTTTGAGGGCTGTGGTCTGATTACTAAAACAAAGCAACTTTCGCCCTGGTTGATTCTGGATGGGTCAATCAAAAATTCGTAATCTCTAGCTCCTCTCATGTCGGAAGGCACGTTTGCCGTTGGTCCTGGTTGTAATTGTAAAATATGAATGGACTTCTAGGATTATCCCACCAACCCGCATTGGGCCAGCGTGGTGGTGCTATGGCCCAAACTCCTCATGTGTTCCTCCCATGGAGGAAGGCCTGTGCCCAGCAGTGGGATATGTGACGATAATGAAGAGTAAGTTTTGGTATCCTTAGACTAAAATAAAGATTTTTTTTTTGTTCAACTGTGGTACATATTAGTTGGGGAAAAAGTCTTTTCGCATTATAGTATGTATGAACTTCTAATAAAATCTCTTTGGCTGTACTATTTGTATCTGGCTGGTTTTGGTATCATTAAAAGTTAAGATTTTAAAAAAGTTAATTCCAAATTCAAATTAGGAAAATGTGTGATTTCATTTGTTTTTCGTACTGTCAAGGTGAGTGAATCTAATGAAGAAATTCGATACATTTTAAAATTTTACTACAAAAAAGGTAAAAATGCAACGCAAGCCGCAAAAAAAAATGCGATATTTATGAACCTAATGCAGTGTCTGTAAGAATAGCACAAATTTGGTTTAAGCGTTTTCAATTCTGAAATTTTTATGTCTAAGATACACGTCGTTCTGGTCGGCCTATTACGGATAAAATTGATGCCATTTTTAAAAACTGGAGCAAGATCGGCATATCAGTATATACGACGTAGCTGAAGAACTGAAAATTGACCACAAAACAGTTTTGGCGCATTTTAAAAAAATGGGTACACAAAAAAGCTCGATATTTCGAAGATGGAAGTTTCGAAAGAAACCTAATGAACCGTGTACTCATTTGTGATTCTTTATTACGACGTAATGAAACCGAACCATTTTTGAAGAAGCTGATAACTGGTGATGAAAAGTGGATCACGTACGACAAGAACGTGCGAAAAAGGTCGTGGTCAAAGGCCGGTCAGGCTTCACAGACTGTGGCGAAACCTGGGTTTACTCGCAATAAGGTGATGCTGTGTGTGTGGTGGGATTGGAAGGGCATTATTCATTATGAGCTGTTACTACCAGGCAGGACCATCAATTCTGAACTGATGAGATTAAAGCAAGAAATTGAGAGAAAGCGGACGGAATTAATCATCAGAAGGGGTGTGGTTTTTCATCATGATAACGCTAGACCTCACACATCTTTAGCCACTCAGCAAAAATTAAGAGAGTTTAGCTGGGAGGTGTTAATGCATCTGCCGTATAGTCCTGACCTTGCACCTTCAGATTTCCACCTGTTTCGCTCTCTTCAGAATTCTCTAAATGAAAATGAAAAATGAAAATGAAAATATCTTTATTCAATTAGGCCCCCAAGAAGCACTTTTGAATCGTCAACAAAAAAACCCTTAAGTCTATCACATAAAAATAATATTAACTAACTAACAATTTCATAATGTTTGTCTCTCTGTCTTATCTGCATCTACGTAAGCTAAGAATGTTATGTCAGTCTGTCTATCGGTCTGTCTGTCGGTCCGTCTGTCTGTCAGTCTGTCTGAATTTACACCGGTTCCAAAAGTTAAACTACCGAGAAGATTCCGGCAACAAACTCGTGTAGTCACTCTTTTCAATCATTAAGTTATAATGTTTAATTACACAGTAATAGTATTTAGCAGCGCAGTGTCGCACAGAGTATAAAAAAGGTATATTAAAGTACCAATAAGTACCTAATAATAAGAATATTTACTGTATTTAAAGGCTGTCCGACAATGCACCTTCACAATATAGGTATTACAATACACAAAGGTCAACAATTAATATACAAAGACCTAATAAAGCTAAACATCTTTCATTAATTTTAAACACTTGTCTGAGCACGTCATTACAATAATAATTGTATTGTTTTATATATAATATCCTATAATGCCATATACCTCAAAAATCCCTCAAAAATTATACTATTGATGGATATGTAGGTAAATTATTACAAAATCAAGGAAGCTTAGAGATGACCATTTCCACTAGTGGCACCTGTTCACAAGTATGACGCATGTGCCAGCCATCGCTCCGCTCAACCATATTATAGGGAACGGAGCGACCCGGCACACGACGCCACCACCGCAGAAACTTATAGAGAGCATGACATCTTCCAGCAACCACAAAATCAATGAAATGCTATTGGTGGAAATAACTATATGACATTATAAGTTACAACCAAGCATTTTTGTCATTTATATAATCGTTAATAGTATAGTAACCTTTGGACATTAGAATTTTCTTAATGTGAATTTTAAATTTGTCAAATGGCAAGTCTAGTACGTTATTAGGAATCTTGTTATAGTAAAGTATGCTTTGACCCATAAAAGTATTAAAAACTTTATGCAGTCTTAGAGACGGTAAGATCAACTTATTTTTATTTCTTGTATTTAATGCATGTACATCGCTGTGTCTTAAGTAGGAATTTAAATTTTGACGTACAAAAATTATGCAAGCATAAATATATTGAGAAGCCACTGTTAGTATATCTATTTCTTTAAATAAGTCTCTAAGAGATGTTCGAGCAGCAAGGCAGTAGATTGCTCTAATTGCACGTTTTTGCAAGATAAATACTGTTTCAATGTCTGCTGCTTTACCCCACAGAAGAATACCATACGACATAATACTATGGAAGTAACTAAAGTAAACCAAGCGCGCCGTGGCAATATCAGTATATTGCCTTATTTTTCTAATAGCATAAGCCGCGGAGCTAAGTCTACTACAAAGTGTTGTGATGTGAGGGTTCCACTGGAGTTTCGCATCGATTGTAATGCCTAAAAACGTGGTGGATTGAATTAAATTTAGCGACTGATTATTTAATTTAATGTTTGTATCCACTTCCCTAACATTAGGTAAAATAAATTTAATACATTTAGTTTTCTTTGCATTCAGTTGTAAATTGTTCACAGTAAACCAATTCATTACTTGAGATAGCGCATTGTTTACGTCGTCAAAGTTAACTTTATTTCTATCACATTTAAAAATTAAAGAAGTATCATCTGCAAACAACACAATCTCACAAAATTCCTTAGCAAAGAAAGGCAAGTCGTTTACGTATATTAAAAATAAAAAAGGCCCTAGAATTGAACCCTGTGGAACTCCCATTTTGACATAAGACCCTGAAGATTTTGTTCCATTGATGTCAACTATTTGAGTTCTAGAACTTAAGTAAGATGTGATTAACTTCAGAGCTGAATTTGTAACCCCATAGTGTTGTAATTTTAAAATTAGCGTCTGATGGTCAACGCAGTCAAATGCCTTTGATAAGTCACAGAATATACCAATAGCATTTTGTGAACTCTCCCATGCATCAAATATGTGCCTTAACAGCGCTACACCAGCATCAGTAGTAGAACGACCCTTTGTAAATCCATATTGCGCACTATGGAAAAGATTATTTAAATTAAAATGCTTAATCAATTGTTCCAAAATAATTTTTTCAAATATTTTACTAAGTGCTGGTAAAATAGAAATTGGACGAAAATTACTAGGATCCTCTCTATCACCTGATTTAAATAGCGGAATAATCTTACTGTATTTCATTAAATTAGGAAAAATACTTTCATCTATACAGTTATTAAAAATTTGCGCGAGATAAGGGGCAATAATATCAATGATATTCTTAACTATTTTTACAGATACATCCCATAAATCCCCTGTATTTTTCAATTTTAGGGATTTAAAAATTTTAATGATTTTTTGAGGAACAACATGGGTAAATTGGAAAGTCTCGCTACACTCGGGCACACAATGCCTCAGGATGGAACTTGCTTCAAGAGAAGAAGAATCTAAATGAGATGTTGTAATCGAAGGTATTTTTGAAAAGTAATCTTCAAATATGCTAGCTATTTCGTGGTCAGAATTAATAATTTGATTATCTACATTTATTGTGAACGTGGTGTTTTGTGACTTGACTTTACCAGTTTCACGGTTTATTATATTCCATGTAGTTTTTGTTTTGTTATTAGATTTTTCAATTTTGTCTCGGATGTGTATCGCTTTGGCGCGGTTACATATCTTTTTGAAAGTCTTGGAATATTTCTTTACATACTCATGAAAGTCCTTATTGTGATTGTATTTCTTTTGTGCGTATAATTCATACATCTTATTTCTACTTTTATATATACCTTTTGTAGCCCAGTCACCAAATTTCATTTTATTATTTGAAGATTTAACTGTCTTTTTTGTGAAGGTATTTTCGAACTCATTTTTTATTACATGAAACAAATAAGTATATTGATCGTCCGGGCTGGAATGTGTGAGTGGCAGTGTGGCTACCTTTATAGCCAATTTATTCATAAAAATGTCTTCACGACTCTTCGTAATAGGTCTATATGTTAAATATTTTGGTTCAATCAATAAATTATCAACAAAAGCAATCAGCAAACCACAATGATCAGACGTAAGATTGGTAATAACAGACTTTGAAACAGGGTCTTTATTTGAAAAAATATTATCAAGACAGGTGGCCGAGTGGGAAGTGATTCTAGTAGGCTCTAGAAATTGATTAACTAAGTCAAAGGATTTAAAAACGGAAAGTAAACGAGTACATGATGGTGTGCTCTCTAACAAATTAACGTTAAAATCGCCACAGATAATAATATGTTTCCTTTTATTACTTATTTTTTTGAGTACATCTTCCATTATGGACTCAAATGTGTTATAATTTCCAGAAGGTGGTCTGTACACACATACTATAACATAACTCTCTAATTCCACACAAGACAATTCAATTATACGCTCGACTGAAAGACCTACGATATCTTTACGTTCTTTACATTTCATTTTATTGTTAACAAGTATTAAAGAGCCACCATGAATTGCAGATTTCCTTACAAAATTGCTTGACAACTGAAAATTGTCAATAGACACCGATTCAAAAACTTTTAGCCAGTGTTCAGTTAAACATACCACATGAATATCTTGACTTTTTGTAAACAATTCAAGTTCTAGTTCTTTGCCAGCTAATCCTTGTAAATTTTGGTACACAATATTTAATAACATAGGCTTAGCTTTTGTCTTATGGTTCAGTTTAAAGATAATGAATTAATATTAGGTGAGACCAATTCATTAGAAAATATGGTATTGTTTTTATTTTTCTTAGTTATGGTATTCATAACCTTGTTCCTTATATTATATGCTAACAATGTAGCAATTTGTCTTTTAAATCTAGGTGACAGATACAATGTATCTCTGGTCAGTGTAAAGTTAGTAACAAATTTGTTACAATCAAAAAATAAAAGCGCGTCACTATGACGACACGTCAAATTGTACATATGTTCATTCAAATAATGAATTTGTTTGTTATAATTAAAATCCATATTTGTAGCATACGGAAATGCACACAGAGTAATTTTACAATTTTTTTTGCTATTTAATTCTAATAGCTTGGTTATACACCTTGTTATGTGATTTTTCCTAACTCCTGAACTATCACCACACAGAATAATTAAGTTGCTATCACTTTTTAAATTTTCACACGTAGTAACATTATTTATAATATTTTCAAAGTGGAGCCCAGGGGAACAATTATTAAACACAATTTGATCTGTTTGATCTAAAAGTAAGTGCCCTAGCCCTTGTCCTAATTTATCAGAAAAATTATAAGTGTACTCTGTACTTTGTGTCATCTTAGTTTTTATAGTGTTTGAGCATTCTAATACTGGCGGCACAGGCAAAAATTCACTTTGAATTAGCTGCAAAGGAACTGGTTCATTGTTTGTTAATATTCTACTATGATTACTGTTATTGTTACTAGAACATGAGCAATGTTTATTTGTTAAAGAAGCATATCTCTCTGTACTGTAGTTACACAAGTCAATCATATCATGCCTTGCAGAGATTTGATATTCAATCATATTTTTATACATGTTAAGTTGATCATTAAACATGTCGTTTAGTGAATGCTCCAAATGCATTAATCTATTTTCTAATAATTTGGTTGTGCAATCGTGTGAGGAATGATTTTGTTGAACTTTATTACTAAATGACTTTAATTTATTTATCAGTAATATACGTTCTTTTCTCAATAATAAATGCTTCTTGAAGTGATTTTGCCTTTTAATTAATCTATTAGTTTTTTTTATGAATTTATTAATACGAAAATATTTTTTAAATTTATTGTTACTCATTGACAAATGTTGTGTAGACGCCAGTTCCTTGCACAGTGAGTTTACATTAACTGTGTTATCACTGAGTAGACCCGAATCACAATTGACTAACTCACTAAACAGACTCTGGGAAGCATCACTTTCTGAAACCTTGCTATTATTTTCTAATATTAGCACAGTCTTGTGCGCCTCTGATAAACTTACTTCTAGGTCATTGATGCGACTCAGTGCCCGCTCGTGAGTGTCATTGCATTCTTTAAAAGAACTTATTTTATCCTGCAAGTGGACACATTGATCAGCAATTTCTGAATATTTTATGTGAAGCTCGGCCAGTTCACTCTTAAGTTCCGAGTTTTTTCTTATAATTGCTTGTATCTCTTGCTCGCTGTCTTCTCGTTCCTGCAGCAGCTTGTCATTGAGCTCCTGAGCCCTTTTGAGATCCAACAGCACCTGCTTCAGCTTCATCTCGGTGTCCTTAGCAGTTGCTTTGCGGGTCAGCATTTTAATGTTAGTTGGCACAACTGAAGCTAGAAATTAATAAAAGATTAAATTAAAATAAGAACTTATTAAAATCTCAAAAAATACCTAAAATTACAAATACTATTGAATATTACTGAACAGACTAAATAACACTAAATATAAATATATATTTTATATTGTACCAAACAAACTTTACTTGTCAACTTACATGGAGTTGTGATACCTATTTATATTTAAGTATGTATAATAGCAATCTAATCTATCAAATTTGAGAAGTGGGTATTTTAGAAAACTTAAAATAAAGTTAAAAACTTAGAGTTGAAGCAGTGAAAGTGGACTGATATATTTCTTGTTGTTATTGTGAATTAAAAACAATAGAAACAATACTCCCCAGTTAAAAGTTTCAGCTTTTTTTTTCTAGTTGTTGATACCAGAATACAACACACCGGCAGCAACCTTAACAGATACTTCTATGACAGTGTATATTTGTACTGGTATGGCTTATAAGTGGTAGATTGGTTAGTCTGTTGCTTCCCACTGGTGCACTGAAAATAATTTAATGAAAGTATGAGATATTATACTAATAAGACTAACCATTTATCAACGATTGGCAAGAGCAATTATATATACTATGACTTGTTGATTGTACAAAGGTTATGGTCAGGGGATTAAGTAGGTAGTCAATGTATATGTACTTTAATGATTTGCACTGCACTTCAGATAGCAAAATAGATTAGGAATGTTTGTAAATGTAATGAATTGGACTACTAAACTAACATAAATAAAATGTTGTGCTCTGTTTTCAAAATGTGAGTAAAACAATTGCGTTGCAACGATTAAATCAAACAAAATTTAATTATGACAGTTACAATTTTGCAACCGTCACTATGAAATTCAAACTTTATGATATCAAAGAAAACCATGAAAAATGGTGATTAAATGTTTTGTAATGAGAAAATAGGTGACAAATAATACTCCCCCGGTTTTAAGTCCAAGTCGTAGAAGCAGAATCCAAGATAGTCAGTCTGACAACCGACCGGCTATGTCGAAAATAATAATCTTTATTTCTCGATATTTACACTGAATATCGATTCACTAATAATACAGCACTGTATTTGTATAATTCACCACTGTTTAATCACTTCAATGCTTGTTAAAAACCGTAATTATCATTTATTTTCACATATTTTATTAGCAGCTGTTTTCTAGACATCTGGCTGCTAATGTTGCCAGAGCAAAAAAAAAAAGAAACTCTAGGCAGTGTGAGGTTAACATCACGAGATGACTGCCAAAACCACTTGTCGCAGTATTTGGATCAGAAGCCCCAAAATTTCTATAGCAATGGGATCATGTCCCTACCTACAAGATGGCAAAAAGTTATCGAATAAAATGGTACCTACATACTTTAGTTAAATGTAAATAAACTATATTAAAAAATGTTTTGAATTTTCTTAAAAAATGCGAAGAAACTTTTTCTCCAACCTATTATAATAATACATTTATTGGAATGTCAATTCGAAGCAATCCATTTGTAAATCTATCGCGGGTCTTGTTCTGAGAAGAACAGGTAAGAAACTCATCAATGTTAGTCCCTCCCTTCACGCTTCAATTAATATTTGACCGCCCACAAAGTCAGTAATTAAGAATTCTATTTAGTTTGATATGGACATCGCCAACTTACACTATAATTAAAAGTTTACACAAATCCTTGCCATCCTAAGATGGCCTGGAAGAGTTCGCTTTCAGCGACAAGGCCACACTTTGTACGTTGTGTTCAATATACTATGTATAGCTTTTTTTGTTTATGTGGTCGATATACAATAAAGTTACAAATAAATAACTGCTATTAATGCAATTAAAAAAAAATTAAATTTTTCGGTTCTAAAATCTTTCATCACATAGGTGTGGTACCCTACACTAAACACTCAAATCGTATACCTAGTTATATCTTATCCTACTCTGGTAAAATTTGGCCTGAGAGGAAAGTGCTATTTATAACGATGTTATAGCATTCTCTGCGGGTTTTATGAGCAATCGAAATACAGAAATGATGAGCAACATGCCACTCGACCTGTGGTCATTTGCAAGAGGAAATGAGAACGGAATCACTACTTCGCATACAAACAGACCAATAAAGGATCTACATGATATTGCTAGCGTATAATGATCCGTGTATACTTCGATAAATGAGCTTCAAAAGTAGCAATGAGTATGGAGCTGAAGTTTCTTAATTGTTACTCACATTTATTATCATAATATGATTGTCATCCAAAACCAAGTGATTTTTCTCAGTAGCTGTGAAGATGACAAAAGTTTTAGCTGTTGTGAACGGAATCCTAAAAAGAACCATAAACGCTTTTATACGCCGAAATAAAAACATATGTATCCTATTCCACGTGCAAACTGTAACAATGAAAATATCTTATGCCTCGTTATCAGGAACTTTGTTGACGTCAAATCCGGTGACAAAACACACTTTGGCTTTAGAATCTACAAAGTTGACAGAACAAATTGTGTCAAGAAGTGTGGGGAAATGTAAAAAGCTACATTTGTGTCTGGCTCGCCGAGTGATCCGATCCTGTGTTTATGGAAATCCGTTTTGAAAACATACGGGAAGAGATGTCGAGCTAAAACGTGGCTGTTTATACCAAAAAGGACAATGTTGTAGTTCGCCTAAGATAAAGTGCACATCTGGCATTTATTTCTAAGCTAGATTAAATGCGATTATTATCATCACCTACCTATATATCTCCCACTGGTAAAAACAAGCCTTTCTACGTGAGAAACACAGGAGTTTAGAACGTAGCCCGGTAACAACCAGGTCCAACGGCTTCTTCTCATTAGGTACTTCTTGGTACGATAATATACCTATTTTTTATACTCTGTGCGACACTACACTGCTAAATTCTATTACTATGTAACTAAACATTGTAACTTAATAATTGAAAACACTGTCTGACTGACAGACACAGTCTGTCTGTCAGGCAGACGGACCGACAGACAGATCGACAGACAGATCGACCGACAGACCGATAGACAGACTGACATCATAACATTGTTAGCTAACATAAATCCAGACAAGACAAAGAGACAAACATTATGACATTGTTAGTTAATATTATTTTATGTGATAGACATAAGGTTTTTTTGACGATTCGAAAGTGCTTCTTGGCCGTAATTGAATAAAGATAATTTCATTTCATAACGTGCCTTCTGAAACATGAAGGGGCTTGAGATTACAAATTTTGATTGACCCATCCCGGAATTGACCATTGCAAATGTAGCTTTTTTTCGTAATGCAATCTTTAAATTGAAACACACCCTTTTAATTGATCACTTCTAAATTAAAAAGTTGTCTGTATTCAAATAAAACTTTGAATATGAGCGGTAGTTCTAGATTTTATACAAGACATCTTCATCTTCTGACTCTACAATTAGAAAAAACCTATAGATTACCTTGGCAGCTTCCCAGTATTTGGATAAATGTGATGCAGCAGCGGTCACCTGACATACATTTTGGAGCAAAATTTGAAACAGAATTTAAATACACAAATTTTAAAGCAATAAGAATATTTAAAAAACAGTTGTATTTATTTTGGGCTGGAGTTATAAGTTATAAGTTACTCGTACTTGACATGAAACACTTTCCTAAAATTTATCAATAACCATTTACAATGTAAATTGTGAATATACTTAAATAACATTATTCATGCGGTCGTTTAAAAATGTACCCGTGTGATTGCACTTAAACAATTTCGACGAATTTTATCACGCCTGCCGTCACTGGTCCCCTAGATTTATGGCATTTGTGAATGAAATTCTGCGATTCGCACTGTTTCCAAGCTATGTGTAATTTAATAATTATGTTAATTTCAATTTCAATATGAAATAGAGTAGATTTTTCATTTCATACAATTATTTAGAAAGTTGAGTTGACGTACGAGTAAACAAAACGACAGTGATAAGAGAAGTTTTTTGGTCATGTTCCCGGAGCAGTAAATAATATTTTTTTAAATTCAGTATAGGGGTAGCACTTGACCTTCATTTATCCTGGTGGTAAGTAATGATAAGGTCGAAGATAGAAGCGAGATGCACCCGGATAACTCAACCACAGGGGATAACTTAACAACAACTGGCTAAAAGAAGAACATTGCCAAACCTTTTGATCGGGTCTGGTACAGGGTTCTTCTCTCCAAGCTCCCGGCATGCAGTCTCCCCGCTCAGCTCTGCAACTAGATCGCCGGCTTCCTGCATGAGCGGAGAATCCGCGTCCTAAAACTAAAAAGCGAAACTATGTAACTATGTGTTACTAATCTGTAAACTTAACATAGCATACGTTTTCGATTCCGTCAGAAAAACTGAAATTTAAGTTTTTTGTCATTACTTACTTTGTTACCGTACCTACCACGTTGAATACCTATCACTGCTAAATATTATTATTATGTTACCACAAAAAATTGTAACTTAATGTTTGAAAAGAGTGACTACAGAAGTTTTTTGCCGGAATCTTATCGGTAGTTCAACTTTTGTACAACTTGATGTAAATTCAGACATGACAGACAGACAGACATTATTACATTGTTAGTTAATACTATTTTGTTTATATTAGACACGTAAGTATATGGGATTTTTGACGATTAGAAATTGTTTCTCGGGGACATAAAGTTTTTTCATTTTTATTTTTTCATTTAAAAACCAAATCAGTTTATTAACGACGGGGTCCTGAGGTCACAAAGATAAAAAAAAAAAAAAAAGCATCCGAATTTATAACCTCCTACTTTTTTAAAGTCAGTTAAAAAGGTAAATAGAATTTAGTGCGCCTAGAGGCTCTATTTATTAGGGCCTTAAGCCCACAAAGTAATAAATCCCGAAGATATTACATCTGAGCGTCCAGCTCAGACCAAAAAAATATTTTACACAAAGCTTTATGTATTTGTAAAGATACGTTTTAGTCTCCAATTAACAGGAGGCCAGCTGTGCACACCTGGACCGTTTAATTTGCCTTTTCATCAAAATGAAACATTTATTTTACTTTCAAATTACATAGAACCTGCAATCGATTAGAATAATTGCGGGATCGGAGTATTTTTGATTTGAACGGGATTCTGGTATTGGATTCTTCTGAAAATGACGTCCTAAATTTTAATTAATTGTTCACAGTTAAGGTTCTGTGTAAGGTTCTATTCCATTCTTTTTATTCATGGCTATATGTCAAGCTTGACAATTCCGCTAGTGGCGAGTTTGGAGAAGACACGATGATTGATGACTATGATCGGTTTGTAGACACGTGATCGGTCGGGCAACCTGAGGGCAAACTAAAATAATATTATAGGAGGATATTGTGGTTCTATGTAATCATAGAACCTTAAATATATCTTATGATTGTAGGTATCTTTCACTGAATATCGAAGTATTTTTGATTTCAACGGGATTCTGGAATCGGATACGTCTGGAAATGATTTGGTCTAATCTGTGTGGGTTTTACAGTTCAGCACAAAAACACCGTTGACCGTTAAACTAGTAACCCGTAATGTATCAATGTATAAGAAAATATGACAAGTTTGACAGTAAAAACAAAAGACAAAATAAAAAGTATCTATTATAAAATAGTTTTAATGCGCTTTCGTGCATAAATGACGTCTTATGTTTTAGTAAATTGTTAACAATTTTACAAGAAAAAGCGCGGGAAACGTTAAACTTGGCGGTTCATTTTTTTGGTCTCAAATTAATATTTAATATTATAAATGTAATTGGATCAGCTAAGTATTGTACAGTACCTATTTTTAATTTTCTTTTTGTCTTAATTATATATTTCTTCAATTTATTGGTAAGTTCTTTATTAATATATATATTCTGGTATGTTTGACCCTGACGACCCTGGGGGCTCAGGCCCCCAGGTGTCGAACATTGTTACTATAGATTATAATTACTCGGGAATGGAGACAGAGGGTTCCCTTCTTGATACTACTGATTGCTCAGATTCAAACAAAACAAGTAGTAAACGCAGGAGAACCTCTACAAAGATCTGTAAAAGTTGCAACAAAAAAAAGAGGAGGCATCATAAGTCTTCTACTAATTGTGATCTGGATTGCAAATGTGCACTTGTTTCTAATGCTTGTATCATTAATAATGAAAATATTAAAATTCAACCTGCGGTCCCTTCTACATCAGCATCCAATAACATACAAAGTGTAACTAACACTAATTCCACCTTACATGTACCAATCGGCAGATTACTTTATCATGCATCAGATGCTACCCCATACACAGTTCATGTACAAAGGATACAGTTAAACCCTAATGACAACTCCTCCATTCATCCAATTTCATTCGGGTACTTCCTAAAGAAACATAATATCAAAAATATTTTGAATGGCAGTTTGAAACGAATTGGTAGAAACAGAAGTATGCTTTCTTTTACCCAATTTGAAGATGCCAATGCTTTTATAAATAATTCTGCATTAAAAACAAATAATTATAAGGCATTCATCCCCGTAAATAATGTGACTCGTATGGGTGTAGTGAGAGGGGTACCAGTTGATTGGTCTGAAGAAGAAATTTTAGGAAATGTCTCTGTTCCTATGGGGTGTGGTTCCATTTTAAAAATGAGAAGGTTAAATAAAAAACAAGTTTTTGATGGTAAATCTAATTTTATTCCTATAGAAACAGTGGTATTGACATTTGATGGGCAAGTTCTGCCAAAAAGAGTTTTCATGTGCTACAATTCCTTACCTGTAGATCTTTACATTTTCCCTACAATACAATGTTTTCAGTGCTGCAGATATGGTCATATAAAATCTCAATGTAGATCTTCCCCTCGTTGTTTTAAGTGTGGCAATGGCCATTCTGGTGATAGTTGTACTATTGATGATGAAGATGTTACATGTTGCCTTTGTTCTGGCTCACACTATGCTACCAATCGTAAATGTCCTGAATTTCTTAGGCAGAAATGCATAAAGGAGTCCATGGCAAAAAATTGTATAACTTATTCTGAAGCCCTTAAATTACATCCTTCTATCTCCAAATCCTATGCTGATGTTTTATCAACACCTAAATCTGTCCATCCTTCTCAGTTTAGCTATAATAGTAATACAAATAATGCCAATTTTATTAAATCTTATAAAAAAACTGTTTTTGCTAAACCAAAGTCTCCTGTGAAGCTTAGTGAGGGATATGATAAAGTAGCTCATGCTAAGTTGACTAAAGAATATGATATTCCTTTACCATCCGTTGGGGGTGGTTATGATCACAACGCTCTTGAAAATTTGACGACTCGCGATCTAATAATATTTCTTATTAATTCTCTCTCTCAATCTCCTCAGATATTGTCTTTACCGTCCAACGATGCTTTCAAAGGTTCTTTATTAAACTCAGTTAGTGGACAGTCAGTCTCTGATAATCCAGAGGAATTATCAAAGCAATCAAATTAATAATTTTGTAATTAGCATTATTTTTGGAAAATATTTAGACTTGTAAATAATTAATTAAATTTTACTACCACAGATTACTTTATATTAGTTTATATCATTCATAACCTGTGCTACTTTTTTACAAAGATATACTTTTTTTTGCTGCTGTTGTGGTGCTGATGTAGTGGTGTTATTTTTTTCGTTTTCATTTTGTTTTGATTACAGATTTTTGTTGCCTACGTCTACTAAGACTACATTTGTATTCCTCTTCCGACTTCCATAATATTTTATAATAATCTATCTATGAATACATATATTTTTTATATATTACCTACTTTCCTGTTACTTGTATTACTTTCCTGATGCGATTTTTTGAAAATTACGTCCCTTAACACACATTTCATATTTCCTAACCGTTTCCCTACCTTTATAACCCTTGTTGTGGCAGATGCACAAACCGTGCGAGCCAAATTAGAAAAAAAAAAAAAAACAATTTTACAAAAGTAATTTATCGAACCCTCGGTGTTGTCTTTACTCGGTGTCGTCTGGGAAGGTACTAAAGTACCACCGCCATTCCTATTTCGATCGTAAAACAGTTAACTTTAAAGATTAAAGGGACAGATATACCGGTGTAATTATTGGGCAGGAAAGGCATTTTACCTTAGACCTCAGGATGACAACGCACCTACAATGCCGTGATTTTTTTCCTGATATTGCAGGTGTTTATAGGCGACAGTAGGCACTTACCACCAGGTAGGCCGTAACCAATCTTACGGACAATTGCCAACTAAATTCTTCTAAGTGTTGTGTAATTGGTAATTTTAATTAGTGTCTTTGTAGACACTATAAATATTCTAGTAATTGTTTACTAGAATATTTGAAAGCACTGCCCCAACTTAACCGAATTATAGGTATTTGTAAAAATACTCGTTTCGGATGTTGAAATAGAACATTTCGACATTGTAGGGTGGTCGTTAGCTCATAAACGCAAATACAGATAGACTAGAAGAATTTCACAGGGATATCCCAAGTCCTGGGTGGCTCAGTTGGTTAGAGCAGTCGCCCGGATTGCGAAAGGTCGCGGGTTCGATTCCCGCCTCAGGACGTGAAATTTTTCTAGTTTTACATTTTAATTACGAAGAGCTTTTGTGTGACTGTTTAAGTTTATCTACTAATAGATTCAAGGTTATTTTTTTATGACCACTCAGTTACTTTTTTATGACCAAAACAATGTCGGTTATGAGTGGTCATAAAAAAACCTTTATTAGTAGGTTACTTATTAAACAAAAACTTTTCAGTACAAGACGATCCATTCAATACGCCAAGTTGTTAAACGTTAAGTGAGTCTAGTTCAATTAACTATTGGGCTAGACATTCAATTGGATTCCGGTGGTTAATCAACAGGCTAGCCGTACAGTTAAGCGGCTAATGTAACCAGACGGCGCCGGCGGTGACATATCCAAATGCAATGACTGAACTACACTACTTTAGCTTCAGTTATTCTATGCTACCTTTAAATATATTCCATCATAACTTTGTTACAGCAAACATACAAAACACAGCAAAATTTAAGCGATGTTGACCTCTATTACAAATGAAACAGCTAGAGTAGATTTTATGTCTCCCGTTGTCCATTGTACGTACACACATAGCAAATGTTTTAGTTCTTTTTGCTACAACAATTTATAGCTTGTTACTTATTATGATTACACTGTAATCTTGTTGTAAGATGTATCTAAATGGAGCTCGTCCAAGATTGAAGGCTCGAGCGGGGTTTCATTGCTGAGCGGAGCGGAGTAACTTTCATAATTTTATTAGTTCTGAAGCCAAATTCAAGACTAGATACTTATGTTTATTCTTGGTTTTATTTATTCTCTACTACTAACTTTTATTTAAAAGAGTGTTTTTAATAAATAAACTAGATTTAGACAAAACTTTGCCTTCATCACTAAAACTTCAAACTTTTTAATTGCTCTATTGTTTTAATAACTGTAATGATATATAAATTATTAGTTCTGCTCCGTTTGACCGTGATATTGACTAGGTCATCTGTCCATCTAGTGGGAGGCCATTCTTTTTTGAGCTTTCCCGTACGAGGTCGTGGTGGTAGCAGGCGCTAAAACTTTAACATTCCATCGACGGCTGTACGCTCTCCATACTATATGCCCTGCCTACATTTATTAAAAACTTTAATATATTAAAACAATATAATTCTGTCATTTTACTTTCATTCTGATAGGTACTATCTAATTTTAAAAATATCAAATGCTAAAACTACTTAGATTGTTATGTATTACTTTCAATTGTATTCATTTTAGAAAATGGTGATTTGTCCATGACTCACTATCGGTATATCCAATTGATCTATGAATAATGTTCAAGTGGTACAGTCGGCATAACATCAAGCGTAACACTTCGACCTTGAGAGAACCCCTACACCGTTCGTAATAGAGGTGACTTTCGTAGTGCCACGATTACACTTGATGTGCTGTGGATTGGCAGGACGTGAAAGTGTACGAACTTAAAAATATATATAGTGTCCGCGATTACACAGAGCTTCTACAAATAAAATACCTAAAGCCCTGATAATGAAATATAAGATAAATAGATTTAATAAATACTTTGGTGTAGATCACTTCTTAACACAATTCACCTTGGGGCGCCCCGTTATAGCTATGTTTATCGCCAATTTGATAAAAAAAAGTTAGAGTGTATTTTTGATGCACCCCCTTTGCGACACCCGGACCCCCGTTTCTTCTCAGTAGGCACACACTTATTGTTTGTTGGTTTTATGTATTTAATGACACAATACATATATTTATATATAGAATAACACTATACTTCCCGTAGATATTCAAAATCCGAAGTTATTATAAATCTAGCACCGAATCGAATCGAGAGCTAACATACACCGACTGGACAGTTTCACAATGACAACTCAACTGCCGAGAGCTAATCCTACCTTCAATAAATTAATAAAAATCTGATATAGATTAAGCATCTATTACGAACATATAGGATAGGATAAAATGTATCTAAATTGTTTGTAAAAAAATATATATCGTTACATTTAATTCATTTCATTAGTAGATAATCACCGAGTATCTTTTTTTAGGGTTCCGTACCCAAATGGTATTACTAAGACTCCGCTATCTATCCGTCTGTCACCAGGCTGTATCTCATGTACCATGATAGACAGTTGAAATTTTCACAGATGATTAATTTTTGTTGCCGCTATAACAAAAAATACTAATAAACAGAATAAAATAAATATTTGAGGGGGCTCCCATACAACAAACGTGATTTCTTTTGCTTGTTTTTGCTCGGTATTGATAATAGCAACGGGTAGGCGCTTGTTAATAGATAATGGTACTGAACCCTTCGTGCGCGAGTCTGACTCGCACTTGGCCGGTTTTTTAATCACTTGTATACTTACATCGTAACTTGTTTGTTGCTTGCTTATCGTTGCTTATTAATAAATGTATTTTTAAAAAATCATTAATAATAATAATAATAATAATATTTATACACTCACACCTATTATCTAGCCCAAAGTAAGCATCATTAAGAGCTTGTGTTATGGATACTAGATAACGGAGAAATAATGATAATAATATGTATATAAATATTAGAAATATAGGTACTAAATAAATATATAAACATCCATGACTCGTAAACAAATGTTCGTACTCATCATACAAACATTTGTTCCTACCGGGATTCGAACCCGGGACCTCTTGACCGAGTAGCCTGGGGTACAGACCACTCGGCCAAGCGGTCGTCATTAGTAGATCACAGAGAGTATCTTCGATATTTTACCATTAGTAGCTACTTAATGAAACTAATAAATTGGTGACATTGCGCTGTGAAACTACCCTTTAATATAAGAGGAAAATCTGATACTAAGTTTTTAGCCAAGGATCGCCAAGTCATAACTCCAAGTAGCAAAGGTTTTTTTGCAGTAAGGGTAAAAGACGTGTCACACATTTCAACGAAATATCTTCTAGTAAAGGGATATTTTTTGCAACTCTAATGCTATATTTTGTTTGGTTGAACGGCGCTTATCTCAGAAACTACTTATTTAAAATGAAAAATTCTTTTTGTGTTAGATAGTCAATTTATTAACATCACGCTACGACCAATATAAGCAGAGAATTAATGATTTTTTTTGCGAAAACGGTAAAAAAATATACCTTTTAGCTTTTGTTACGTACGCTGATTTAATTTAACCCTTAAGGTTAAAGTTACACAAAAATCATGTCAGCCGGAATTTTTCTCCTTTCGACAGCATATATATTTGTGTATATTTTGAACGCCAATTTTTGAAAACGACGGATAGTTACCGGCCTAGGCAGATTGTGATACTTCGGACGATCGCATCGTCTGTACCTACTGCAGACTGTTTGTGTGATTGGTAGGTTTAAGATTTTTTTTAAACAACAAAATTCAAAGCTGAAGTCATTCCTGTTAGTCATTGTTTTTATTGTATTGCAATAAGTATATTTTTTGACTGTGTTGACCTTCATAAGTATACCTACAGTCTATAGTAGTAAATATATTTTTCAAACATTTATAATAATGTTAAAATAAAAATTGAGAATATTGAAAAGCAATGCCCCAACTATTTGGAAAAATACTCGTGTTAAAATAGAATATTTCAACGTTGTAAGGTACGCGTTAGCTTGTAACGCAAATACAGATAGATTAGAAGAAATTCACAGGGTTACCAAAATTCCTGGGTAGCTCAGATGGTTAGAGAAGTCAAACGGATAGTGGAAGGTCGCGGATTTGATCCCCGCCTCCAAGACGTGATTTTTTCTAGTTAAAATATTTTTTTTAAGTTTTCATAAATGGTCTCAAATACAGACCCTCCCTATTAGACCCCTGTACATAACTTTAATTATGGCAATTAAATTAAATTTAAATAATAATTTGTTGAATTTAATTAGTGAATCACTTTAGGTACCCTTGCTCATATACCACGGCATTCGTGACGTCGGGACTTGAAGGGCTTAAATCCTACTGAATCGCTTCTCCCGTCCACCGCATTCCACCCTTCGATTGTCAATTTAACTCAAGCACTGTTATTCAGTTAGTAATAGCCCGTTGATATAACACCCATTGATACGAGTATGACATCACCAATATGTTAAGGAACTATGCTATGTAATACGTGCGCAGCTCGGTTGCAATTTGATTGATTGGTTTTTTGGCAAACATTTGATCAAATCTCCTGTAGTAGGGAGCGGAAAGGGATTTAGGTAAGGCAATCAAATCTAAAACGTGTGGGAGATATGAATATGTCTCGGAGCTTATTCGGGTGTGATTGGTGAAACCCCCGAGTTTTGTAAAGCATTAGTATGCTTTTTAACTACCAAAGATCATAGAAGTCTTTGCTCATGTCCCCACCACCATCGTCGTCCACCTATGTCCGCAGTGTTTACTAAGCCTGAGCTTCCATATTCGAGTCCTGGTAATGACAGAAGTTTGTTGATGAATCATGTTTGTAAGTGTTTCATCATATCGGCCATACTGCCTACTACTGAACAAAGGCCTACCCCATCGATTTCCAAGTGGATCGCTTCTGCGCAGCCTGCATCCAACGGCTCCTCGCCAATCTGACCAAGTCGTCTGTCCGTCTACCTATCATCTAGTGGGAGTTGTAATTTGTGTGTTTATTGAATTAATTTCCAATGCACATGTAAAATCCATACTAATATTATAAATCTGAAAGAAACTCTGTGTTTCTTTCAGATTTTGGCTTTAACTTCTAAGCCCTTAAAAGAAAAAAAAGAAAAAAATGTATTTGTCAATTATTAAAGTGCACTGATGATAGTCTTTATAATATTAAAGTATGCTTATTCAGCCAATATACCACCAAGTCACCGTACAATGGTTTGCCTTTGTCTTACAAAAAGAATCGATTTCAAACCATAAAAATATCCATCTATAATTCAAAGATAGCATGCGCATATGTCGTAAATCCGGTGGAACATTAGTTACAAAATTGTCTACTAATTTGGAGTCATAAACCTATTTCTGTTGCTAATGCTGAATGATTGCTATTTTATTTATGATATCTGATTTTAATGACAGGTTGATTGTGGTCAAAAGACTGTCGATGTTGTATTATTTTTTTCGGAAAGCTTTAAAACAAGGACGGTAAATAATAAAATTTGGAATTCGATAATAGAACAGCACTCCTAGCATCAAGATTCAAAATTCTCGTATGGTTCATATTTTGACCTGCGCATCTGGCGGGTGGTTCTGGAACTAATTTATCGAAACTTTCGTCTCGCCATCGTGTTGACACTGATTGCGTTGTATCATCATCATATCGAGCGATGATACAATTAGGATACGAAAATTTCAAAAAACCAAAATGTTTAAAAAATTCGTGCTAGTGGAACTGTACCCCTAGCACGAATATTTGTATCATTTTCTTAGTCCACCTGGCTAGCTTCTACTATCTTAACTAAGTCTGCCACCATCACAATAATGTTAACAGGCTCCGGCCATTGGAGTTAAGATATCCAGTTCCTCTGTGGTTGGGGAATTCGGGAGTGGCTCGATTCTTTATTAGAATTCTTTCGAATCGTCATCATATCGAATGACGTCACAGGAGTAAAGTAGCGTACAGAGATCTAGCGTCATACAACCGCGCTACGAACGGTACACTACTACAAGCTTATGGCGCACGTGTGCGTGAGCACTGACCGCTTTGTTGCATACGCAGAGAAACCACTCGGCCGATGCCCAAACTGATTGAGCGTCTATTAAGATTTAAAAGTGCTTACTGTACAGTATGTATGCAAAATAGAAGAAAAGAAAATGACGTATTTTTGCTATCCTAAAGACTACATAAAGTAAGTAGAATAAGTATAGAATTTGTTACTATAAATGTGGTTAATACCTACTTATTTCAATTGTTGTAGTTTTTTTAATTTTTGCACCGAATAGTTAGGTCATCATTTCAGACGAGAGACGCCCACTGCTGGGCATAGGCCTCCCCCAAGGAAACCCGAACCAATCGGTCCTGCGCTGTTCGCATCCATCGCTCATCAGATCGTCGGTTTTGCTTTTGGGGGGCCTACTAACGCTCCGTCTCCCAGTACGCGGCCGCCACTCGAGGACTTTTTCGCCCCAACGGCCGGCCACATTGCAAGGAGGACTGACGGTCCTCCTTGCAATGTGGCCTGCCCACTGCCACTTGAGGCTCGCAATTCTTTAGGCAATGTCGGTGACCTTAGTTCTCCTGCGGGAAAAACCATGAGCACAGCCCTTTTCATTGCTCTTTGAGTCCCCTATTCCCAGTAGTTTTACCGAGTAGTCTTACCAGTCGAACTACTGGGAATTTAGTTCTCAATAGACTTACTACTAAGACCACTGGGAACTTTGTACCCAGTAGACTTACCAGTAAAACAAAACTCCCAATAGTCCTACTCGTATATTACATATATTCATATCTATTATACTCATATATTACCTAGGTAATTGATAGACAACCTACACAGTGAACTTGAATGTAATCTATTAAAAAAATATAATTCAGAGGAGGTGCGTATTTGGCCAACGGCATCGCACAACCAATTATTTGGAATCGTGGCATTTTGTATTGAATGGTGAAGTTGGTAAGAAAAAGAGCAACCTACACCAATTGGTGAACATTTTAATTTCTGACGACTTGAGACACTGCGGTAGTTGGGCCGAGAATATGCCGCACAGCTTCCCAAACAGTTTGTATTATAATAGCCTATTTTTTATAATATTATTAATACCGGATCATAGGTGTTTATGTTTTGTAATACGTGAATTACAAATTATAAGTTTTTCTTTTATAACATATAACAACGCACCTGCAATAACAAGTGATTTTTCCATGTTATTGCAGGTTGCTATAGGCGGCGGATACCACTTACTTTTCTGCCCCGCGAGTGTCCGTTGTGAGGACCCTACCTACAATGACCAACGAAAACCTACACCGTGACGCTATATGACGTCACTAACACAAAATGGAGCCCAAAAATCTCAAGCAACAGGTTCCCTAGCCTGTCGCCCGAGAGCCTGCTCACTGGGCCAACGCACCAGCGTAAGCACGTCGTCGCTGTCCAAGTTCTACGATGGCGTAGTGGATCTGCCGAGGGGTCCAGCTCTCGGGGCCTCTCCTCGGCCTCCTTGCCGCCGATCACCACTTCGCAGTAAGGATAGCACATGCTCCTGTGACCAACCTACGAGAATAGGTTAATATTTTGGCCGCTCCTTAGAAGCTAATCTGTACGCTGCTCTACTCCTGTGATTACGTCACATTTTTTATGTAATTTTGTATGGGCTCCAAGGCTTCAACACACGATTACGATTCGAAATTTAAAAATATTCACGCTGAATATTCGTTTTCACGGCTGGTATCTTAATAATAATTTTCTTATTATGACGGCACGTAAGATACATAGCGCAAAGACTAACTCGAAATGATGAGGGTTTCGATCTCATATACAAATTGAAGACCCTCAATAGCTGGATATATTGACAGATGAAGGGGTCGTAGATCTGATATTGTGCCGCATCAATGTTAGGTACCTACCCGTATACATATTTGATGCGGAGACTTTTACGTTTTATCATACAGGGTGGTGCCTTCAATACGATAATAAAAAGTTGGGAACTATTTTCTATGAACTAACATATCCCATGTTTTAATTTATTGTCGTACTGACGGCACCACCCTGTATTTAGAGATTTTTTTTAAAGATGACAAACCAGCTAATGGCCCACCTGGTGGTAAATGATAAGACGTCTATAGACACCTAAAATTTACCAGGAAAAAATCAGTTATAGTGCTATCCCGAGACCTAGGATGAAATGCCTTTCATGCCCGGTAATTACATTGGCTACCTTTCCCACTAATCCGAAACACAGCGAACTATTTTACGGCCGAAATAGGAAAGGCGGTTATATCTACCTAGACGACCGTACCTGTGTGGTATGAGCAGACCACCTAGTGGAAAAAAAATAGCTCGTGAAAATTTTAGGTAATTTTTTCAATACTCAGACAACACATATTTAGCGAAACACTGTGAATTTTTTTCAGTAAATCTATTGAATAAGTCAAAATTACTCTCTAGAAATATAATAAAACATTGGAAAAACCGGCCAAGTGCGAGTCAGACTCGCGCACAAGGAGTTCCGTACCATTATCTATAAACAAGCGTCTACCTGTTGCCGTTATCAATATCGAGCAAAAACAAGCAAAAAAAATCACGTTTGTTGTACGAGAGCCCCCTTAAATATTTATTTAATTCTGAGATACAGCCTGGTGACAGACAGACGGACGGCCGGACAGCTGTAACTACCTCCCCCTCACCACTACCTAATTACTAATTAATATAAATAAATTATATGCTAATACCAGACTGAGTTTTTTTTTAAAATGATAATGTAAATTATTAAATTGGCCAATAATTGATCATCTATTAACGGTAGGACACTAGTTGTGATGTAGATAACCCAACTTCTTTTTATGAGGTATGTGAAAGATACTTTAGTACCTGGACAGGGCATATTACTAAAAGCTTAAATTACTTTATGTCAAAATAAATAAAGGAATAGTAAGATTGAAGATAACTATATGGTATAGAATAATAATAGAAAAGTTAAGTAGTGAATAGGAATTTAAAGAGGTCAATAACGGGAAGATCTAAATAGATCTATTGTTAACTCTGGATTCCTGTAAGGGTATTATAGGTATGCACAAACTGGAGTTATTGCATTATTGGAATATCATTCATTTTAAATGGATGTAGATATATATTATAAATATAACTTCTGATGGTAAATTTCAGAGTTGATAATAATTTATTATTTACATTAAAAAATATAGAGAAAGTGTTAGGCTCCATCCTCGCCCCACACGGTGAGTGCCAAGCCACGCCGTTGCACTCCCCCCTTCCAAAACCACATGAAGTTCCTCTTCGCAAATAAGAGATCACAAGTATGAAAATATATTTATTAACATTTTCCCATGGAATGTGTGGTGTGGTGTGTTTTTATACCAAAATGTTAGAATGTGAAGATAAGCTTGAAATCTCCAAACTTCTGACATCCTAAGTGTGAATGAAATTAATTCTCACAAGGAAATCCAGATTCTGTAAGGAAACTTAGTTGCGAGTTAAGTCAGCGCTAGTCGCAATATATTGTCAACGTGAGCACCTAGTACCAATGCAATACTATATTGTCATTGGAGCTGCAATATATCCCTTCCTTAACCTGGAGTATCCCCTTTTCCGTTTGAACAATAATCATTCTGTGCACAGTAACATCTCGTCCAGAGGCTTCACACAAAATAATCACCTTCGACATTTCGGAGTATGTGGAGTGTGAGTAAATTTGAGCTTTCCTCACTGTAGAGTATTGAGTTTATTTTGGTTTTGCAAAAGTCTATCATATTGTGACTTATTTAACCTACACCTAAATAAACTCAGGTGTAAAACTCCATGATGAAATGTCAATAACATACTCACACACTTTTATGTAAAATATGCTAAATTAATTCTATTAAACAATATATTACAACTATTTATTTGTCAGTAAAATAATTTCCACTAAAACAGTTATTTAGTTTCCGATTGAGATTCCGCTATAGAACCAGGGTGGGTTATTTTAACTGGAACTGTAAAATCCTAAGATAGGATAAATATTTCTGTAGTTCGTTAATAGAACCAGAATGGGCAAGTATTTATGTTTTATCTGGTATTTGTAGAATCCGTAGGTATGATAGATAAGATATGTAACCATATCTAAGTAAGTTCACTAATAGAACCAGAGGGTTTGTAAGTATCATAACATTTTGTAGAATCCATGGTATAGAGAGATATATCAAGGAACCATGGTAGTTGTGGTTTATCATAGGATAAACTCAGGTGATTAAAACTGTAGGATATTGAGAGGACATAACTTTTATAATTTTAAGTTATGAAATTCTCAGTAGAATGATCTGTAGTGTCAGATGGTATTTATTGGCTAGCGACCAATGATTCGTAGAAATAACTAAGAGATACAAAAATAAAATGTTATCAAGGTTACGTGGGTAGAAGTGAAATAATTATAAATGTTATCTGTATTAAACAATTAGATGACCTGTAATAGATGGGTTAAGGTACATTGAAGACTGAGAAATCGCCTCAACGAAGCTTAAGTTCTTTCACAACTGCTTATATGAACAACATATTAAAGCACACAATCAATATGGGTAATAATCAGGGTAAAGCCGCAACAAACACCTAACTTAGTGGTTATGTAAAACAACAACGAAATAAATCATATAATCCGTAAAATAGCTAAAGCCGAGACAATGGACGTAATACAAGTAAACCTACGTAGGTAATACAACCTCTCCCATCAGTCAGTAGAATAACCTAAAGCTGTAATGAAATAACTCATAAGTATTATCATATTATAAATATAGACGTAAGCACATGATTTCGAGCGCTCTGGTTTCGATCACGAAACAAAGCAACCCTCGCCATGGTCAATCTCTGGATGGGTCAATCAAAATCTGTAATCTCGCGCCCCTCCGTGCTTCGGAAGGCACGTTAAGCCATTGGTCCCGATTGTTACGGCAACCGCTTCAACCCACCGACCCGCATTGGCCAGCGTGGCGTTGCTATGATGGCCCTATGTAGGAAGGCCTGTGCCCAGCAGTGGGACGCACATAGGCTGATGATGATGATGTTCCCCATGTAGGAAGGCCTGTGCCCGGCATTGGGACGTATGTAGGCTGATGATGATGATGATTCCGATGTAGAAAGGCCTGTGCCCAGCAGTGGGACGTATATAGGCTGATGATGATGATGATGGTCCCCATGTAGAAAGGCTGATGATGATGATGATGATCCCCGTGTAGAAAGGCTGATGATGATAATGATGCACGTGATGTAGGTAGTAACCAGGTACCGCAACCATCACATCATTTAGGCACATATTCGGAAAAGATGGGGAAAAAGCTGCAAGGATGAATTAAACACGATCCGTCTAATTAGAATAACCACAATAGGTTTCACGGTACCGCAATTACCTAAATAAACACATAATCAGTAAAATAGAACTATTAAGCTGTAATAGATAACCACACATTATCTTAAACTATAAATAGGGGTACACACATGATGTAGGTAGTATCAAGGTAGCACGACCATGCTAATAAATCTCGCATAGTCGGTAGAATAACCTAAAGCTGTAATGAAATATTTAAATTACACAACATATTAAATAAAATGACACGTAAAATAAAATAACGGGCGATAACATTATTTAAATCCAATACGTAAGGTAGCTGTAAAACACATTTGAAAATCAAACATATTAAATAAAATGACACATAAAATAAAATAACTTGCGATAAAATTATTCAAATCCAACATGTAAGGTAGCTGTAAAAGAATATTTAAAAATCACAACATATTAAATAAAATTGCACATAATTTCCGCTATTATAACAACACCAGTAGGTAGGTTAATAAAATATAGCACCTTCAATTCAAGTCCTACCTAACCATACACATTTTATATTCCTAGGAAAATAAGCAGCAACATACGTGATAGGAAAGACGATCCGTATTGTAGAAACCGACCAACAACATAATTCAAATCCAACGCAAGTACATAAGATAGCCGTAAAACATATCAGAACCATATTAAATATCAAATCCAACTCAAGTACATAAGATAGCCGTAAAACATATCAGAACCATAATAAATATCAAATCCAACGCAAGTACATAAGATAGCTGTAAAACATATCAAAACCATATTAAATAAAATCACACAAAATTCCGCAATGTAAATAAAAACCACGTAAATCAACAAAGGACATAATAACACCTACCTTCAAGCACATACCTTATATCTAGCTAGATCACGTCGGGCAGAGTCTCCTCCTTGGACTTCTGCAACTCTTCAAGAGCAGGGCGAAAAAGCCCCGAATGATCCTGATCAGCCTCTTTTATAGCCTAAAATCCCCACCAATTTACCAGACAGAAACCATTTGCAGTTAGCCAACCATTCCGACCAATCTAATTCCATTTTCTTCATCTCAGCATCCTCATTGGTTCCCGCCTAAAATACTTCGGTAAATTTTATGTTGGCAAGCCTAAAGTTCTCGATTCCTATTCGTCGATCTTTCCCTCCAGTTTTCCTACAACGCATGGATATAATACTACCAAACACCAAAACCCACAAAACTCAAGCACTGTGTTAATATTGACCATCCTCCTAAATTTGGTCGAGTTATCCTAAAGAGTTTAAAGAACAATTTAAAAAAAAGTTTATATTTTTACATTTTATTTTGTATTTTATTTTCATTATTTTAATATAAATCAGATGAAATAATTTCATCCACAAATAAATTAAATAATTCCTATAAACTTCCTTTGTTTTATTTTTATACATAGTTCCTTTGCCTACCACTAGACAGCCAAACGATGCTTTATGAAAGCGTGCTTTTAGAACACTTTTATTGGTAGTTAGTTAGTATACTCGATGCTAGGTGGAGTTTTCGTTATAACTCTCGCCATGGGCAATCGAATCAATGTATTATATATTTAATTGAAGACTAAATCCGCAAATGAACTAGACAAACATCAATTGCAAAATTAAATAATATATCTCTTCCTTAGAGGCAGACCTCGGTTCCGTCACACAGCGGACTCTTAGTAATTGGGTCCCGTTTTACTCTTTGGGTACGGAAGCCTAAAAAGGACAAACTTTCCGTTCCCTACCAGCCCACCGGCGCTGCCGAACTTTAAAAAATACTAGTTTTTACCCATACACCGTTTTAATGGTTTTTACAGTATCATAGTATTATTCTCCACTCAAATTATGTTGCTAGCCTATCTTTTACTCAGCCGGATGTTCAATGAAAACATTTGCTATATCTCTTATTAAACCAATTTCAGAACCTTCAATGCACACGAGGGCGGTTGAACCACAAAGTTAATTAAATCAAGGTTCAATTCGCTTGATGTACAGAGAGAGGTGTACTGATTAAGGTAAACAACTGAGGACTCAAGATTTGCACACGATATTGGAGCTGACCTGCCGAGATCGCTCCATAACTGGGTTAGAGGATGCCCCTTGAATAGCGCTGGAAGTTCAAATTATTTTATCGATGGAATAATTATATCATCGATAAATTAAAATGAACTCCCGTAACAAAGTGACTAACAAACCTGAAATGGTGAAAAACAAACTTTGAACATTACAATCTTGTAATTTGCATTTAAATAATTCAACGATAAAGGTAGCCAGTGAATCTACTGGATATGGAAGGCATTTCATCTTACGCCGCAGGATGACAACGCACCTGCGACTCCAAGTGATTTTTTCCTGGTTATTATATAGGTGGCGGTTACCACTTACCACCAGGTGATCCGTCGGCTTGTTTATCATCTAGCTGTATAAAAAAAATTAACGTTGAGCATCTGAAATTAAGAATTTAAAACATTAATAGGGCACGAATGTATCTATAGCTGCTGCCTGCGTCTTCACCCACGTGACGTTTTTCATGCGGGCAAAAAAGGCATTTACGCCTACCCTGCACCACGGCGGGAGAGTGGTGCATGAGTATGTGGGACACCTTGACCAATATGGTAGGTGTAGGTCGAGACTAACCACTAAAACAGCCCCGGCTCCAACTTCTCGCATTCTCAGAATTATGGGAACAATTTACCCTATTTATGTTATGCATCTGTACGTATAACCTACCCTAGTCTTCCCGTGACCACGATCGCTGTCAAGTAATCGAAACGTCTAGTCAAACGCTAGTTAAATCCAGTAAAGTGGTTTTATTTAGAAGGTTGTTCATATGAAAATAGAAGAATATAAAGAGCCCATGCTCAGTGCCTGGTATTAAACTTGGGTCTCCCTTTGTCAGAAAAAGATTATCAACTATCCTTTCCCATTATGACATACACCGCCTCGTTCAAAATTACCCCACGTTTGCGTTCGGGATTACCTCTTCCCAGAATACCCGGAAAATCAATACTCAAAAAAATGTTTATAAAATGTCATAAGAGCCATTTCATAGTCATTTTTTTAAACACTGTATACACTACATACACATTCTCCTTCGTAATATTTATATCACCTTAGGTTGCCTGGAAGAAATTGCTTTTTAGCAATAAGTTGCCCAGTTGTACACTGCTTTGTATTGTTTATTTTGTCTCTTGTGTGCGAAAAAGACTATTTTATTATCTACTTTTACCCAGTTTTATAAATTTATTTGCAAAAAGAAAACAGGAATCATAAATTTATTAAAAAAGTTTCCTAGCTTTCTAAGTAATATGATCATTAAATCGTGACATTATTTCTATTATTTATTATTATCGATATTTTGCATCTACATCCCTAGGTAACAACGTCGGAACAGGTAACGATATTCTCTCACCCTAGCAATATTCAACGAACCAATCATATACAGGAATCGAGATTCGCTCTCGGAAAAAAATTGTATATTGTACACTTAATGAAATGTAAATTGCCTGAACATATTATAGAAAACCTCTGTTATACAGATTACTTCTAAAGAGTTTTTTTTTCAGGAAAATATTGCCGTCCTTGGAAAATGATGACACATTTACTCATATAATTTCCATAGACACAAACGAAATAAAATAAAAACAATGGCTGTTTAGGAAGCCTCTTACTTTGATAGAGAATATCATATTTTCAGTATTATTATTATCTACTTGCTATGCTGGGTTATCACTAACCAAACATGGCGAGCAAACAAGCGTACGCGTGCATGTGGACCCCAGAGTATATTGTAATATACATAACATATACGGGGCGTGGACGATATGGCGAAGGCATGCCAAAGCAGGCGATGCTTTCCAAGGCCTCCGCTCCGCCGCTTGTCAGTAAGTACATCAAAGAAATATAGATTGAGCCAATTAGCGCACGTGGTGTAGACGGGCGAAAAATTATTGCTCATAATATTATACTGCGTCAACAAAATTAGACTGTGGACATTTCATCCGACTTAAAATGGAGTGGTTGAAAAAAAATATATATTACTGTGATCGATCTAAATAAAAACTCTCGTTTGCTAAACTCCAAACATCGAATTTGAAATTAGGTGCGAAAAATTATGATTGTAACTTTGATGATCTAAACCAACTAGGTACTGCGTTTGAGACGCTTTTCTGGCCTTTGTTAAGCGCCATTCTGTGTCGTTTCGTCACTTCAAGTGGAAAACACAGCGAAGGCAAGGGTTTGGTGCCAATCGGAGCTATCATCACTCCTAAGTGATGATAGCTCCGATTGGAACCAAACCCTAGCTCAACAACAGCGAACTATAACTAAACAATAGCGAACTATGGCCAGCAAAGTCTAGAGACTTCGCTGGCCATAGTTCGCTATTGTTTAGTTGGTGTGTACCTGGCATTAGAAAAAAATTGCAGGCTGGCTAGAGACGGACGGTTAAATGTAATAATTATACACACGACTGCAGATTAAGTGAAACACTTACATTAAGGGGTACTTTAATCAGTTGTAATAATATTCATTATTCAACTGACATGTTACGCTGGTATGCTGCCGTCTGTATATCCAATATTAAATGTCAACAACTTTTCGTTTCGTATTACGAAGGCAATAAAGGTTATGAGCTGTCATAAGTTATCGCTGAGTTTCAAAGTTATTGCACAAGCCACCAGTTGCAAACTGAATGCTTCCCTAAGGAGTTACTAGGAGATACGTTTAAAGTTTATTGTTCCCAGATATCATACCTTCTATAAAGGGACAAAAGGGCATGCTAGGCTAAGTTTTTCTGGGACTTTAATAATGTATGAAGTGTTTGAAACGGCCTTTATCTTAAAAGCTATTTAAAATCTTAGATCTTCGGTTATTATAAATAATTCAGGATAAAATACAATATAATTTTAATCGTACAGAATATTAATTAGAGACATAAAAGTCTTTATATTATTTTGTAGGTTTTACCTTCTACATACTTATCATAATCACAGTCTTACAAATACATTTAATCCAATAGATAATCAATGAGCAGTTTAATAAGTAAGTATGATAAACAATAACCAGTTTGCGATATTCCGCTATACGTATTCCAATTACCGATAAATAATAAAAAATAAACCGACCGACCGATAAATAATATTGAAAGAGTGAAATAGATATAGGTCCATGTGACATATCAGAAGTACTCAATACTCAATATATTTATTATAATTAGATCATCACGGCAACTTAGGCGAGAGGAACACTTATTTATATGATATTAGATATTTTTTCCAAGGTCGACCCTGGGATGGGGCAACCAAAATTTATAATCTCGAGCTGGCCCGTGCTTCGGAAGGCACGTAAAGCCGTTGGTTCCGGTAGTTACTACAACCGCTTTAACCCACCAACCCGCATTGAGCCAGCGTGGTGGTATTATCGCCCAAACTCCTAATGTGTTTTTCCCATGTAGGAAGGTCTGTGCCCAGCAGTGGGACGTATATAGTCTGGTGATGATGATGACCATGATGATGATGAGATATTTTTTTAATGGTTATTATTATTATTTATTAAGTACTCTCTTTCTGTGTTTTGTTATTGCATTAGCATAACAACAATTACTTTTTACTTTAAAAATATGGAGCTACAGCTAAAACTATAATAAAAACTCAAAATATTTTTAAAAATTTTGTTTTTCCGTTTGTTTAAAAGTCGAAAATAATTTTTAGATTTTTAAACAAACGGGCTGGTTGAAAAACCCCATTGCCATAAAATGAAATATCTTATTTAATTAGCTTTGTAAATAGGTATTTCACATTGCTGTTAGAAATTATTCGGAATAAAAGCCCAAAAAACCGTCTCCTTTGACGTTACAGAAATAAAAATAGCAAAATCCTCTAACCTCTTTGAAAATATTTTCAGTAGAGGAGAGCACACTCAAATAAAATGTACATATGTTTTTTTCAGTATTTTTAAAAATACATGAATCACAACATAACACCCAAGGATTCTAGCACACAGGCGGCGGACATGACGAAATTAATTCTGAAAGAGTCTGCGGGAGAGTTATAAAAAGAAACTTGTGAGTTCGTGACTGCACTTAATAAAATAGAAAAAGAAGGACCACGTTTCGTATACTCATTACTTGTTGCTTGTTGATAATAATCGTTTTCTGACCCGAAATTTTTAGCATAGAGTGCTTACTCATGACGCGACTGAAGACACGCAATATTCTACAGATACTATTTGGCTAGCAAAAGGTTAGTAGAGGAACTCGGCGGCGTGGTGGTTTGAGGGCTCTGGTTTCGATTACGAAAACAAAGCAACTTTCGCCATGGTCGATCCCGAAAGGGTCAATCAAATTGGCTAATGAGCTCCTGCGTGCTTTGGAAGGCACGTTAGGCTTTTGGTCCCTGGTTTCTGCAACCGCTTTAACCCATCAACCCGTATCGGGCCAGCGTGGTGGTGTTATGACCCCAAGTTAAAGTAGCAATGGGCAGGGCACATAGCACGCAGAAAGGATAGCCAATGGAGCGATAAAGTTCTAGCATGATGACCACGTACCAGAAAGCGTTAAGTAGGATAGCCTCCCAGTAGTTAGATGGACAGATGATCAGGCTCCCAGTAGAGCTTAGGGTCATGGGGAGCATTTGGATGCAGACTGCGCAGAACTATTCCGTTTGAAAATCGACAGGGAAGGCCGCTGTTCAGCAGTGGACATCATAGGCTTATATTCATATAATTATAGGCTTATATAAATATATTCGTATACCTACTTGATACGTAATCAAGTAGGTATACGTAAATTGTGGTTAGATATACTGTGAAGCTCAAAATAATGAAACGATAACTAAATGTGAATTGTATGTATCACAAATAAAGAAAGAAAACGATGAAAAAATTAACGAAAAATAACGTTTAAACAATAAACATTTTAACGTTTTTAACGTTAGAAAAGGAAAGAAAGCGTTGAAGAAATTAGCAAGTTATACCTAGTGCTCCGGTGGCTGGAAAGCTGGAATAGATCCGTCTCGCAAAAGATTCCACAAAGAACCATTAAAGGCTCGATATGATATGTGCGCCTATGATTTATGTATACAGCACAAAGGATGAGATGGTTTTCTTATATTTCGTATGCCAGACCTTCTGTGTCGATAATGTACTGTGGGGAGAGATGGCTAAGATGTAAAAAATACATTTCTAGTTTTCACTGAAAAGCTTATTACATTTTATTAGCAAAGCTTACAACTTTTTGATGTTTAAAAGCTTATACATAATATGTTATAGATACTAAGCGATATTTACTTCAAAACCAAAGAAAACTTATTTATTTTTATACGAAAAGGGTGGCAAGCTGCAAGCATACGCCTTTTTTTAACGCGGGGGATTGAGCCCTTGGCGACCCCGACCGGCTCCCGGACAGAAAAATCCCGTCCTACCCACTAAAACCCACTGCGGAAATCCTCTTCCGTCATTTTGGGGCACACGGGAACGTCAATCATCCATGTCATCCCGACAATCAGCTCACCCAACAGCGAGCCTCTTCCAACTCCACTCCATTTATATTGGTGTTATTCGGCGGTGAGGCCCCCCGGCCTTCCACCTACGGCGCAACTACAACGGGAGAAGCAAGTGGGCGTATCGCCTTCTTCATCCCTGTTGGCGACCAGCATAGCAAACCTTTTTCGGAGCTGGCAATCTAAATTCTAGTGAATTATGAAGTTTTTGATATAGAGTTCTTTTTGATACGTCATGTGTAAAAAACAAAGTAGTGTAGTTACGAAAATATACGGGGACACAGGTTCAGGTGGTTTTCCTCAATATCTCGGTCCTCAACAATCCCCGTGGCCGTCTGCGACAGATCCGGCCAGCTATGGGTCATCCTCTCTTACCCGCTCCACGGTCTCCTTTTGGAACACTACTGACTGCAAGCGTGCCGGTGGCGGAACTGGACACCGACATTCGTTTCTTCATAGAACTGCCAGCCGACACAAGATTTCGTATATCGCCGCCTCGCCAACAGAACATTTCACCGGCGTACGATTCGTCGATAGAACATTTCGCCATCGGGCAGTTTACCGACAGAATCTCTCACCTAAGAACGATTCGCCGACAGACGCATACCCCTCGGGCATTAAACGAGATCAGAGCTGCCCGCGGAAGTTAGAAATGTACTTAGTCAGGCTAAGAGTATTTTTTTTTCTTTTTTTACACGACTCCCGCCTACGGCGTTCTGTCGACGAATCGTACGCCGGTGTAAGGTTAGTTGGCGAAGCGGCGATATACGAAATGTTATGTCGGTTTGCAGTTCTATGAAGAAACGAATGTCGGTTACCAGTTCCAGACTCAAGCGTGCCTGCCTCGTGGTAAGCGGTTAACGAAGCCTATGATTGCCATAAAAATAAGGAGAAGAAATCTTCATGCCCACAGCATAGGAGACAAGTCCTTTCGCTACTGACAATTTTCTTATATAATGTCAATTTTGGTAACGACCGTTTGCTTGTTTTTCACTCATAAACACAATAAAAAAGTATAAAATATTAGCTTTTTAAACTCTTCTTTATACTTTTCCGTTTTATTAATGTTGGTTTGTTATTAACATAAACGAGTAAATACTTAACTGAAACGACTGGACCGCGCGAACTACTTATACGACATTTTAAACGAATATTGACTTATAAATATGAATATAATATACATATTTGTAATGTGCTCTTCAAGACCTTTCTTTTGATACTAAAACGTGATGATTATCTCAGTTGAATTTTTTTAAGGTTATAATCTAAGATTTAAATTCCGTCATATAAAATTTTCATAAAATTCATATAACTTTTGCCACCTGGGCTATTATTATAAATCTATTGACACTTCATTCAATAAAATTTCTTCAGTAGTTTAGGCTCTACGATGCAATATACAAACATACATACTTAATGGTGGCGCCACTCATCGAGTCAAATTACTACTTTATATATTATAAAATCATTATTAAATATTCGCGCCAAATTCCTTCCTACATCCTTTGCACTGACGAATTCGAGTGTGACTATCGACCAATAAGGAGCCACATAGGAGGACACGTGACTCGTGTGGAGGAGCTGCAGTCGCACCGGCCGGCAAGTCAGTACGTCCGAGATCAAAGTGGTGCAATGTGCTCATAATAATCCGCGTTAGTAAGAACAAAAGGGGGCCCCCTGCCTGCGACATGATCTATACGCCGCGAACCGCGAAGTCCATTTGAATAATATACCTATGTGTCGTGTGTCCGTGCATTTATAAGGAAACAGCATCAAACGTGGGGACTTGAAGCCGGAGAAGATCACCGAACAACACCAATCAGGTCAGTCAGTGCATACCAATCACCTTACTCCGAATTCAGTTACCCCTTTGGCGCAGTTAATTAAGTTTATACAGTCCACTTAAATTCATATTTCATTAAAATCATCTACTTAACGAATGGCCGCACCACATAATATAGACTGCCAAAATCATTACCCTTCCATTTGGCTTCGCCGTAGTCGGGTAAAAAGAACTGCAAAACAAAGGAATTAAGAAATTGATTAAAGAAAACTGGTGTGGCGTGTAAATAGCCTACACCAGGCGGGAACGTAACCGTGAAATTAAATCTTTCGATATAGAAAATTTACTGGGTAATTAGTCTCCAAAACGTATGACTACAATACCTAAAGAGCGCTGCCAAAACACCCACCAACCTGAGTGATCTGCGAGAGGCACCTTCCTCAATTTGTATAGGCGCTGCTGCAAACCAGGTGGAAGTCCAGCACGTACTCGAAGCCGCAGATTGGCTTCTCACGAACGCTCCAGTAAAGTTCTCATCGGATATGCACCAATATGTCCACGAGCTCTTTAAATAACAGATAACTCGATGCAACCCAGAAGACGGTTACCGGCGAACAGAACAGAGAGAGATTCGCTTCACACCGAGCTACTTCACCAACGGTCGGTAAATATTCGAACAGCGCCATCTAGTCACTGCCGTGCGAAGCAAATACTCAAATCAGCAAGTGATTAGCAACGCTAAATAAATATATAGCATTACGTCTAATGGAGACAAATTAAAAAGAAGTAGACAAAATATCATATTGTGAACTAAAATAAAATATATTATTTTTAAAAACAAATAGCCCTAATTGGCTTAACCATACTCCCCGCCTTGGAAGTTCGTAAGAGCTTGCAAAACAATAAATTACTTGAAATTACTTTTTCATTAAATAAAAGGAAATATAATAAAGTTAACCATTATGACTATTTTTTACTTAAAACATATTATGGCTGAATCGTCGACTATTGTGTTGGTAAAGGATATAGTTTCACCACCGGTCTTTTGCAAATACCACTTCTGGTCTTTACAGTCACAACGCGAACTACCTTATCGTTTCCCGGGTGTACAGCGATTATAATACCTAACGGCCAACACAGAGGTGGAGCGTCATCCTGCCCAATTAATACGACAGTCCCTAATTTTATGGAATGCTCAGATTTCGTCCACTTCTGACGAACTTGCAGCGTATGCAAGTACTCTAGGTGCCATCGCTTCCAAAAAGATTGGACCATTTGATCCAACAATTGTTTACGTTGGCCTAAATTTAAATTGGTATCGCAAAATGATGCCGGTAGATATTGTAAAGGAGTCGACATCAGAAAATGCGCAGGAGTGATCACCTCTGGATGAGGATCGGAAGAAACTACGCTGAGCGGACGTGAGTTCATAATGCACTCAATCTGCACCAACACGGTTTGAAGTTCTTCATAAGTAAGAAGCTGATTACCGATCACCCTGTACATATGAGTCTTAAGACTCTTGATATTGGCTTCCCACATGGAACCAAAATGTGGCGCACGAGGTGGAATAGTTTTCCACTCTATTCGGCGTTTCATTAATTCCTTCCTCAAATTAGGTTGGAATTCTGACGCAATTAAAAAACGGTAAAGTTCATCTAGCTGAGACTTTGCACCTATGAAATTAGTCCCGTTGTCTGAGTACAGACAAGAAACGGGGCCGCGACGCGAGACGAAACGTTTGAACGCAGCTAAAAATGCGTCAGACGTCAAGTCGGTGACGAGCTCAATATGAACTGCTTTAACGACTAAGCAGACGAAAAGGCAAATATAAGCCTTCTGGGACCTCTGCCCGCGACGACGAACTAGTGTAATACGAATCGGACCAGCGTAGTCCACACCAGTGTGCACAAATGCTTTCGCTTCTGTGACACGAACAGCGGGCAAGTCTGCCATCACTGGGGTCGGATGAGTAGGGCTGACACGAAAACATGTATTACATTTACGTACACTAGCCCTGACAACGGTTCTGGCGTCAAGAATCCAATATCGTTGCCTCAATATGGACATTAGAAGCCCAGGACCAGTATGACAATTAAGTTCATGATAATGTGAAATTATAAGATCCACGACGTGATCATGTTTCGGAAGAAGAGCGGGATGCTTTGCCTCAAAAGGTAAATCCGACTTTGAAAGTCTTCCTCCTATACGTAAAATATTGTCACCGTCGAGAAATACCAAAAGCCTACGTAATTTTTTAGACGGTTGTTTATGTTTAGTTAACATCGAAAAATCTTCTGCGAAGTGTTTATGTTGTACTGCCCGTATTACAGCTTTTTCGGCTAAATTTATGCTATCTATGCTGTCCGTTTGTGACAACCTTCTCATAAACTTCAAAATATAGACTACCGTGCGAAGTAACTTATCCCAGGTAGATAATCTAAGAGCTAAACTATAAAGAACCGAAGGTTCACTATGAACTTGTGCCGTGAGCACAGCAACTTTGTGTTCAGGCAAGTCCTGAGAAACCGAAGGAGAAAAGGGTGTTATAGGCCACTCAGAAGGTGCACAATGCATCCATGATGGGCCATTCCACCAGAGGTTGTGTGAGACTATCTGCGACGGTAGCATGCCACGTGATAGACAATCACTAGGGTTGTCACTTCCAGCCACATGATAAAAATGCCGAGAAGATAGATTTTCCTGGCACTAGCTATTCTATTGCTAACGAAAATCGACCAACGATGTGGTGAAGAATGAATCCATGAAAGAGCAATTCTTGAATCAGAGAATGCATATATTTCAGATATATGAACACGTGAAATATAAGTGTCATAAATTATTTTAACAAGTTTGGACATGAGTACTGCCGCGCATAGCTCCAAACGCGCCAGAGTCGTAACCTTCGCAGGTGCGACTTTGGATTTCGCACAAAGTAAGCGAACAGTCACATTACCCTCTGTATCGCTAGTATGAAGGTAAATTACACACCCATACCCATTCATACTAGCGTCACAAAATGCGACTATATTTACGGCGCAGTTGCTTGTAGCTCCGACATGGCGTGGAACTCGTAGCGTTGTGAGTAAAGGCATCTCCTGAGACAAAGCAGCAAAACGTTGAATTATTGAATCTGGGGGGGTCTCATCCCAGCCTATGTTACAAAGCCAAAGTTCCTTAATTAATAACTTGGCATATAAAATCACAGGGGCTACCAATCCGAGAACGTCAAATATTCGGGCCACTACAGAGAGTATATTTCTCTTAGTGCACTTCTCATTAATTACCGACCTTGTCATAAAAAAGAAATCATCAATTGGGTTCCATGACAACCCTAGAACCTTGGAAGTGAAATTATCTTCACTAAAGTCTATTGAGGCACGATGAGTACCGGGAACATTAGAAAGCAAACCGGGACTATTACTACTCCACTTCACTAGATCAAAAGATCCCGACCTTAATAAATCAATTAATTGTCGTGACAGAGCTACAGCAGTCTCCTCGTCTACCACAGAATGGACTAAATCATCCATGCACAGCTTCGACTCGGCGATACTGGCCGCGTCAGGGTATTCAAGTCGCAAGTCTGAAGCCAACTGTCGAATAACACGCATAGCGAGGAACGGACTCGATTTTAAACCGAACGGAACACGGTTAAAATGAAATGTTCGGATAGGTTCGTTATTGTTAAAGCGATATAATATACGTACATATTTCCTATGGTTATGTACAAGACCAACTCGCATATACATCTGACGGATATCAGCTGTCATAGCGACAGGAAATAATCTAAACCCTAATAATAATAGAAATAAGTCAGCCTGTAAGTTAGGCCCGGCGTGTAATACGTCGTTTAAGGACAACCCAGTGTGCGTTTTCGCACTCGCATCCAATACAATCCGAGGTAACGGCTTATCAGACCTCACGACGGCATGATGGGGAATATAGTATCCCTCATCGCACAATTCGGTTTCCGAGATCTCGGACAAATAACCATTATCAATATACTCGTTAATTACTTTATTGTAGTTTTCCATCAAAGAATGATCAAATTTAAATTTCCTTTCCAAGGCCCTAAATCGGCGTTGGGCATTCACACGGGAATTCCCTAATTCTTCAGGACTCTTACAAAACGGCAGAGCGACAGAATAACGGCCGTTATCACCACGCGTCACTGACGACGTGAACAAGTTCTCACATTCCGTCTCTTCCGGGCTTAAATATCTCACGTGAGATACCTCCTCAAGCTCCCAGAATTTCTGCACTAAGTCATTGAGCGCGAGACAGGAAAGAGAGTTAAGTGTGATATCTCTGTCAGGCATGTCACCCATTAGGACGTAACCGAACGCTGTTGATAAGGCGGGAGGCGCACGAGACCCAGACTCAATCCTATTCCCAAATAAATGTGAGGGAAAAGTTGCGCACCCAGAATAAGATCAACATTCCCTGGAATATTCCACGTCAAATCGGCAAGCGGTATGTCATCTAAATAAGCCATATTACCCTTTACAATAAAGTGAGATGGCAAATTGTCCGTTAAACAATCTAACACTAATGCGTATATACTATATCGATAATTCGAATATACGCGGGACTCAATGTCCAAATAAACATAACCATAAATTGGTTTAGAAGATAAGCCAACCCCTTTGACAACCGAATTACTCAATGGGATTATTGGCAAGTTGAGTAACTTACAACATTCTAATGTGATTAAATTATTTTGAGAACCGTTGTCGATTAAACAACGAACAAGTAACTTATGCTCATTATTATTTTTAGCCCTAGCTAAAACTTGTGCAGTAGCTAATAAAATCGACGAAGGAGGCTTTATATTCATCCCGAACGCACGAGCATTGCCGTCACAACCTATTCCATCCATACGCGGCGTGGCTGCGTGCGCATGAGTCACACAATTCATAGCACACTCCTGCGTGCTGCTCGACTGAGACGACGAATCGACAGCAGACGAATTTTTGTCGCAAGCGGGCACAGTGGCAGTAGCGGATTCCACGCAAGGCGTCGCGGAGGGACATAACCGCGAAGGAGGAGGCACACGGCTAACATGCACTCGCGATGTCTGAATATGGGCACTTGAATTATGTGCATTATTTTTGTTAAAATACAACAAAGTATGATGTCGCTTTTTGCATATTTCGCAACACGACGAAGAGTCACAAGAAGAGAGAGAATGTGACAAACATAAACAATTGACACACCCATGTTTTGACTTAATGAAATCAAACCTTAATTGCGGTGAATTTAAATTCTTAAATTGCTTACATTCGTATAGAGAATGATTATCAATTTTCGTACAGAAAATGCAGGTAGTTGTGTTACGATTATCTAAATTCGCAACAAAAGAATTGTAGGTAGTGCGACTATGCGGCGGCGTAGCCGACTAGCCAGGCTTACTCGCTTGACGCGGGTTTAAATTATTATTAAGTATTATAACTTTGGGATCGTACTAATATTTTGACTTGATGTCTAACGTAATTAATTAAATCCTTATATGAAGGAATATTGTCGTCATCAATCGACATTTCAAATGAACGCACAACTTGTAAATCAATTTTACGCAACGCTAAATTTAATAGAATAAAATCCGTTAAATCAGGAATTTGTAACTGTTTTAACGCAGAAATTGACGAAGAATATTTCTCTATGAACGCATCAAGACTACTTGCACTATTATTGCAGGACTTCAAGTCAAATATATTATGTAAATACAGCGTACCTAATGCACGCTTATCCTGATACTTATCCACCAAGCTATCCCACAATATGCGGTATGTTTCACCCGTAGGTACTATGCCGGCCGTTACCTTCAATGCACCGTGAGTGAGTTTGCCTATGAGATATTGCACCCGCTGCGAGTCCGTCAGCTGATCATTGTTGTGAACATTGGACTTAAAAGACTCGTAGAATATAGGCCAATTCTCTGGCTTACCATCGAAAGACGGAATCTCTATAGGTGGTAATTTAATAGCATGTTTACTTTGCGTACTGCTAGAAGAATTCGTTTGCGACGGCAAAGACTGTTGTAATTTCAGCAAATTATTACGTGCGCGTTTAACATGCACATATAAATCTTCAAATGTGGATAAAGCCTGATAATCTGGTTTTGTAGTTGGATTCATACACAATTTTAACTCATTTATGCTGTCTATTAAATTTTCATATTTATTACGTAAGTCTTCAATCGACTCCGACTCAGCCATAAAGTTCTCATTAGATTTTGAATCAAATGTTGATATATTTTTTGACAAGTTAAAAAGACGATCCACACGTGAAAAAATAATTTCTTTTTTAGACTGAAGTAAAATTGATTTGCGTTCCATTTTTAATTTTTCTTCGGCCATTTTTGACAAAATGAAATGTAAGAAATATTTACGTTATTGAAAATAAAAGATGTAGGTACCAATTTAACCTATTAATAATAAAACTACAGCAATGAAATTATTATTATGTACTTCTAATGGAAAGAGAGATAAACGTGAAATCAACTAATAATTATGTTATTTCACTTTGATATTTTACAATGGTTACTATAGCAATATGGCGGCGATTGTCGCTCAGAAATTGCAGTAAAAACACCAAAATTGGCATAAATAACCTTCGACAAAATAAATCCGTCTCGTAAAGGACCACTATATATGGTGTGGCGTGTAAATAGCCTACACCAGGCGGGAACGTAACCGTGAAATTAAATCTTTCGATATAGAAAATTTACTGGGTAATTAGTCTCCAAAACGTATGACTACAATACCTAAAGAGCGCTGCCAAAACACCCACCAACCTGAGTGATCTGCGAGAGGCACCTTCCTCAATTTGTATAGGCGCTGCTGCAAACCAGGTGGAAGTCCAGCACGTACTCGAAGCCGCAGATTGGCTTCTCACGAACGCTCCAGTAAAGTTCTCATCGGATATGCACCAATATGTCCACGAGCTCTTTAAATAACAGATAACTCGATGCAACCCAGAAGACGGTTACCGGCGAACAGAACAGAGAGAGATTCGCTTCACACCGAGCTACTTCACCAACGGTCGGTAAATATTCGAACAGCGCCATCTAGTCACTGCCGTGCGAAGCAAATACTCAAATCAGCAAGTGATTAGCAACGCTAAATAAATATATAGCATTACGTCTAATGGAGACAAATTAAAAAGAAGTAGACAAAATATCATATTGTGAACTAAAATAAAATATATTATTTTTAAAAACAAATAGCCCTAATTGGCTTAACCAAAAACGCTATCCCACAACGAAGAGTGATTCCACTAAGAGCTATAAATATTTTTCGATACGCGGATCTAAGCGTAATTTTTTTACTGTCAGTCATAAGATGATTAGGGACCAGTCACAAAGATGTTATCGACAGATGTTAATTACTTCTCTCGATCAAGATCCAATAAGATGCTTTAAGAGGGTAGAAATATCCCTTACTAACGTTATGAGTTTAAAAATAGATATTTATGTTCATTTTCATCTCTCACCAGCCCGCCCGTGTCTCTTTATATGTAGCCCACATTAGGAAAAATAGTTATTTTGTTGATGGGGTAGCTCATGTCGCTGACGTCAAGACTGTCTAAACCTAATTGTGTCTGGTTTGGGGATTTTTATGAATCGGTGAGTAATGATTTCTAACGGTTTACCAACAATCGATTCAAGATAATATCAGTTGCGGCTTGCTTAACAGTCCATGACCACGAAAAGTGTTGCCTTTTCCAATTTGTATAGTAACAATAGGGTAGTTGACAACTTTATTTTTATTTCATAAAAAAGAAATTTATAGCTCACAAAGAAATATTAAAAAAGAAATAGTATATCTAAGATCAATAGTGTCACAGATATAGTGGTGTTTGATATGTTGCGACCGGCGCAACGTCCAAAAACGCTCCATAGAAAATCTACGGCACAGGTGACGTCACGTGTTCCCATATACTAAGATATGTCTGGGCATACTGACAAAATTTATAATAACTATGTATTGAGTATGTTTTTATTAATAGTTGGCATAATAATAGTTGTTTTAATTGATGTCAGCAATCTACTATGATTAACATTTTTGATAAATTTTGAGAAAAAATTGTCTTGTTTTTAATTTTAAAAACAGTACAACTTTAACAATATTTCATATCTTTTAAGTTTAATTGTTTTTATGGGTAACAGTAGCGTATACTTTCGAAACTTGTGAAGAATAGCGACATATTCAAACTTAGGCAACATCCCTATTACAAATAAAGAAAGAAAACGATGAACTTATTAGATGCTCCAGGCGGGAACCAAACTCGCGTCTCCCTGGGGTCCGGCCAGAAGCGATTACCACTACGCCACTGTAGTACTAGGTGTAACCTGACCTACCAATTTCTTACCGCTTTCTACCCTTTTTAACGTTTTTATAGCAACGTTTATCTCACCACTTATTGAAGTTAACACCTCTATATGCTCCAGGCGGGAATCGAACCCGCGTCTCCTAGAGTCCGGCCATTTTTTCATCATTTTCTTTCTTTATTTTTAATTGGTACAATAAAGTAGGCGTTGTAAACGCACAAAATCAAACAAAATTGTAATTCTTATTGTTTTTTTTTACAATTTTTAATGACTTTCCAACGCCATAGCTAGATGGATGGCCGTCAACAATATTGGCATGGCTGTCTCTCTATCTATGGTTGAAATACGTATACATTTTTTTTTTATTTCGCTTGTCTTCTGTTTGTTAAGGAGTTCCGTTCTCTATTCTTCAAGATTTTCATCAGATCACTTCCAAGTTGTAAATGAGACCAATCTAGTATAATCTTTCAGACAAAAAAATAACGAAATCCTTTTCGATTTGCCAGAGATATCGCTTACCAAACCAAAAATAGACACACGCACATACCAAAAAAACAGCTGAATTAAGAACTTTTCTTGAAGTCTGTTGAAAATATCATGAAAAAATCTACACGGTTATCATTTGTAAATGAAAGAATACAGTTCCAAATTGAATTTCTAACAGTTAGTTTCATTTTACAAGCCGGTTAGGATTTCAATTTTAGATAAATACTAAGCCTCTTGGTAATAACAAAAAACTTTCAGCCGATGGGACTGACGGTTAATAGAATTGCTCGGATATTGGAGGTAGCCGCGCAAAATATAATTCTTATAAGTTGTTTGCTCACCTGGGAACAGTATGGAATCCTATATTCATTGATGGCAACTCGCCTACACACGATTTTGGCCGCTTTGGATTTTTGTGGCCACTGTTCGCTGTCGCTGGGCCCTAAAATAATTATTTTTATTGGATTAGACATCGAGATTGAGGAGCTCGCCGACGCAGTGCACAAAACAAAGCAACTTTGCAATGGTTTACTTATTCCAGCTGGATCAATCAACCATTTGTAATGAGCTCTTCCGTGCTATGTGTTCCTGGTTGTTACTGCAACCGCTTAAGCCCAACAACCCACTTTGGGCCAGAATGGTGGTGTTATAGCCCAAACTTATCAATGCTTAGTCTAAATTTAAGTTCAGTGCATCTCTTTCTCTCAATATGAATACGACAGCGTTGGCTGTCATATAATTTGACATTAAGAAACGTGGTTTCAATTTTCAACCTTATTGAACATGATTAAATGCAGTGTTTTGGAAGCACCTCCGTACATGCCGTCTAAAATTGTCTATGGTTCCTTTTAAATCTGGCTAAATTTAGTTGACAGCTCTAAACGAATTCTTGCTACTTATCTTTTGCTTATTACATAAGTACTTATTGCGAGAAAGAGATATACTTTACTTAAATTTAGAATTAAAGTGTGTCTTCAGAATCAGGCCCATAATTTAATATGCATGCTTTTATTGAAAGGGGCATGCATCCCACAAAAATGATAAATGAAGGGGCTGTCAAACCTATCCCTTATCATTTTTAGGATGTTGTTGAATTTGACGAATTAGAGGTATTTTCAATATATTTCCTAATACCCAATGTACAGTCGACAGCACATCAAGCGTAACATTTTAACCTTGAGACCACTCTTACTCCGTTCATAATAGAGGCGGCTTTCGTAGTGCCACTTGACGTGCTATCGTCTGTACATAACCTGCCCTAATGGTGTTCAGACTCTAAACTTTACATACAATATCGAAGGGCTTGAAGGGAGCTCCAATAACACACACGTTAGGTAAGTAGTAACCGGAGCGAAATACCGAATCCGACTGTGCATGACAAAGGAGGGGATTATTCCTAAATACTATGTTGGTACAATTATTAGCTTATTAATTAATTAGGTCCGCGCAAAGGATATTTAAATATAAAGCAGACCCAGTTATACTTTTTTTCCGGAGAGAAAGTTCTACCAGACTAACCCGCTACTCTCCCGTAGGATTTTCGGGACTCTCAGTCCATTCACTCCCTAAACTGCTCAGCAGTAAGCCCGTCTTGAAGAACTAAACCGTCAATGCATAATATCTACTATACTGTCGCACATACAGGGTCAACTACTGTCAGATCTCTGACGTTAACTTCAGCGGATCTGCTCGTCGGATCCATTTAATTAAATTCAATTTCCGTGCAGACCCTTGAATCATTTTCTTTTGATATAAATTAACCACAAAGATGCTAAAGTTTTAGAAGTCATAGCGGAACTGAAATTAATTTACATAATTTTAACCAACAATCTATTACACAATCTAAACTATAAGTTACTGAATTAGCAAATAAACCGCACGCGGCGTCAATGTTTTTCAACAAATTTATAAGCTAAATAATATATACCTTTATTTATTCGTTAAAAACTTTAAAGAATAATTCAATTATTAAGTATTAGTTTAAAAAGTTAAAATAGTACCTATTTATTTTAGCTTTTATTATAGAAAATTTTAAAAAGCAAACTAGCATCGTTTTCATTAACTTTCATTGGCAAAAGTTTTACTTATCATTTGTAAAATTTACTATCTATTTTAGACTGTAGATTATGTAGAGTAATAAAATACAACATGCAACTGTTGCAATTGATGTTCATATGACCGTACAATAAAAAATACATTGATCTTCTTGTTCACTGTTCTCAACTAGCATATGAAAATATACGAACCCGGTTGGGTACCACCAATTTCAATTCTCATTGCAAAAAGAGGGGACTTGGTAAACAAACGTTTTCTACGGTTGGCATACTTCCGGTGTCGAGACGCGCTAGCTGAGCGAGCAAAGCGAAACCAATAGATATGAAGATAAATCTGCTAGTGCGATCGGCTCTCTTTCTACGCTATTTTCAGTCTTCACTTAACTGGCTTAAGAAAAAGTTGACCATCCATACTAATCTTATACATGCTAAAGTAACTCTGTTTAGTTTACATCGTGAGGACAAAGACTACCTCATCATCCAAGACTAGCCTCCTTATTCTCAACTGTCGGATCACAGATTCGATTCGAAAAGTATCTGCCCTTGATAAAAAGTGACAGTTATGTGTTTCCGAAATTCGAATGTTTTCCGACAGTTGAGAATAAGGGGACGAGTCTCAACAAACCTTTATATTAAAAAATACCTTCACCTTAAGCAAAAATGGAAGACGTTACTGTTAAACAAAATCTCGCAGACATAATAATCACACGCCGATACACTAAATAGTCAATTTGTTTTTACTTTGCACGCTTTTACAATATTACATTAGGAATGCGCAATAACATTACAATGTCTGGCTATTTGGTAATATAATATACATGGCAATGATAGTTAAAATAAACTACATTTACCCTTCTTTTATGAGGCGATGTAAACGGGTCTATAATCAGCTACCTTCTAATAAAGCTAAGCTAAGGGTATATGTTGAGGAATACATTTCGTCGGTGGGCGTGCAAGACCGCGTAAGAGCAGTTTGCAATACCGCGTATTTACAAAAGTCGCAAAATTGAAATATCGCGCCAGCGGGCTCTTAGCGCTGATTCGCTTATACCAGATTATCATTAAATAACACCCAGAGAAATCCCAAACAAGCTCAGTCAAAGAAATATCCAAGATATTATCTCTTTTCTTCCATCCTGTGAAATAAACAAAATGCATATATGCGGTATTGCAAACCGCTCTTACGCGGTCTTGCACGCCCACCGACGATTTCATCAACAGTCTCAGTTTTTTAATACACAGCAAGCTGTGCTTACGAGAGCTTATGTCGCATACCAAATTTTAAGTCGCAAATTTTGGAAATGAACAACCCGACTCTAATAAGCCTTTTCATGCATAAATTAGTCAGTTTGAGAGTCACGGCCGTATCGCTCTTGAAAACGAAAGAATTTTCTAATGTCGAATTAATTTATATATCAATCAAAATACAATAATGATATTTTACCATATTTCCTTTTAGTTCTTTAAAAGTATCAGGTCACATATTAGAATATTGAATGAAATAAATGCACTCTTGGCTCATCAACTAGAATGCGATATATGCGGATTAATGGCAGGATAATTATGAAAGTTCTTTAATAGCGAGGAGAATGAATTGTAAGTCCACTTGTTTGTAATTAAGTAGGTATATCCTTTTATTTATTTTTATTTTTATGTTATTTTTACTAATTAATGTAGTTTTCAGATTAAAAATTATATTCGATCTGACAATTTAGTAGTATGTGAAATTCTCGTCTGGGCATTGAAGGAAATCTGGATGCTTAGCAAAGAAATAGACTATAGTCTGAAATAACAAATTACCTACTTTTTAACAAGGAAATTACTTTTTAAACGTGTTTTTTGATAACTCCAAAATTCATCGAAAACTGGAACTTCAATACCTACCTACATTCTTATTTTACATAGTCAATTATTAATTAAAATACTCAAACAGTTATGTCTTTGTTCACTACTGAAATAAATATCAAAAAGAAATGACTGCTCTCCCGTTTTCTGAGTCAAGTGAAATAAACTGTTGCGAGATTTTCCAGACGCCAATTATATGAAAACGTGTCGATAAAAGAAGATTCCAACGATAAATCGATGCGTTGCTTTGGAGTTCCAGTTGCATTATCCAACATACTTGGATTAGAAATAAACACTTACAATGAATCAATAAAGTGAAGAAAAGTAGAACATAGATCAATATTCTAATGCTTGGGCTATAACACCACCATGCTGGCCTAATACGGGTTGGTGGGTAGTACCTAGTTAAGTCATCTTCGCTAATTTTAATATATTATTTAATATCGACAAAGAACTATGCGGAAATGAAAACGTTTTATAGTGCCAATAAACCTAATGCATAGAATTCAGTACTAAGTAAACTTTATGGCTTATGGTACATTACTTTTAGCAGAGCATAGGTTCTACACCATGAAAATTGACTTTTTAGCCCCACACCAAACTGGGATACAGTTGTAATTTCAAATATCCACATTAGCTTTCTGTTTCTTCCGGATATGATAGGACATGAATATACCAGGACAGTTTTTGGTCAATCGTAATACCAAGATATTTCGTGGATGTAACTTTTTATATACAAGAGCAAACACAGTGATTAAATTATTGGAAGCTTGTATTGGTAAATATTCATATTGAATTTCACATCTAACTTTGTTTTTGTTTGCAAATAACTATAGATACTGAAACACATAATTTGTCTTGGATATATTCAATGTCAATATTCTTCAGTTAATTCGCTACGTCTAAGAGACAGCTATAAACTTGTTGCTTAACTTTTTCTTTAGCCATTAAAACGTAAACTAAAACGAAAATCAATTACTTCCAATAATCTCAAATTTAAGTGGGCGCATGTTACAACTAAATCTACTTAAACCATTTTTTTTTTTTTTTTTTTTTTTTTTTATACAAAGCACGACAAATGACTCAACACCACCTGATGTGAAGCGGTAAGAAGAGTCCATATGCGAAGACAGCTAGTGCAGTTCAGACACTGCTCTAGCCGCCTCCACCTTGCCGGCCCGAAAGGTGCTTTTTCACGCCTCTTTTGAAGGAACCCATGTTATACGAAGGAGGGAACACATGTGCTGGCAAAGAATTCCAAGTTCTGGAAGTTCGACAAAGAAAAGAGCTACTAAATTTCTTTGTACGTGATGTTGAGGTGGAGACAGTGAATTGATGACTCCGAAGACCGGCACGCGTGCTCCTGAGTAGGAAGGGGGAAGGTGGGATAAGGTCAAATAGCTCTTCAGAACACTCTCCGTGATATAGCCGATAGAAGGCGCTAAGCGACGCAATGTCTCGACGCAATTGCAGAGGCTCAAGGTTGTTGGTGACCTCTACATCGCCAACGATACGGACAGCACGACGCTGCAATCTGTCCAGGGCATCGAGTAGGTACTTGGCGGAGCCATCCCACAAGTGCGAGCAATATTCCACGCAAGACCGGACCTGAGTTTTATACAGCAGGCATAATTGGTCAGGCGTGAAAAATCGACGCACCTTGTTCAGGACACCGAGCTTCCGTGAGGCTGTTTTTATCACGGTTTCGATGAAGTTCCTGGAATTCAGATCGCAACATATCTCCATACCTAGCAAGTTGAGGGAGCCCTGTGCCGAAAGAGTCATGCCCTGAAGAGACGGAAGGGGAAGGAACGGCGACATTTTAGCCGTAAACGCGCACACCTGTGTTTTCTTAGCATTGAACTCAACAAGATTGTTAGATCCCCATTCAGATATGAGGTTCAACACCCTGTCGAGCTCAATGGCAAGATTCTCTCAAGATTCATTTCAAAAGATAAGTGATTTTGCACTTTTATTTAAGATAACTTATTTTGGGTCTCCATACTTTATCTTTTGGATTAAGGTCACTTAGGCATGCGCTATCAGAAAATGTAAGTTATAAATTACTAATAAGTAACTTTTTTTTGTTATATTTAAATATACGACTTGTCTGAGCAGTCTATAAAATACATGTTATTAGGGATAGATACTAGGTACGTTGGATTAGAACTGTAGAAATTGGAAAGTTGTAGCTACCACGGTGGTGTTAGTTTCACCGGCAGTTATTAAGAGTTGATATAAGCACAAAAAGATATATCTAAGTAAAAGCATGCTTTTTCCTTCATTCTTTTAGCTGTTTCAATAAATACATCACAATACAGCCAAATTTCATCTAAAAAAACAATTAGAGGTTATTTAGTAGCGATGACATTTATTTTAACTTAAAAAAATCTATAATCCACTATATTTTTATTCATCATCATCTTCAGCCAATATCAATTCAGCACGTATCACTGCTGGGCACAGGCCTATATGGAAGAAACAGGAGATTGGGCCATAACACCAGGGGCCTAACCACCATCTTTATAAAAGCGATTTATATTCCGCTCAGCACAGTATTGGTTCCTAAACTGCATTGCTGCCATAGTCGTAGACAGCTTCGTAGTACGAATTAACGATTCTACTCAGCTTAGGCCCTAAACTGGATCGCAATAAAAGATGGTGGTACGGGTGCAGTACGCTGGACCAATGGAGGTTTGTGGGTTAAAGCAGTTGCAGTAACAGCAGACACCAACAGCTTTACGTGCTTTCCGAAGCAGGAGGGGCTTGAGATTACTAATTTTGAATGACCCATTGTGGGATCAACCATGGTGAAAGTCGCTTAGTGTTCGTAATCAAAACCAGAGCTCTAAAACTACTGCGTCATCGTGCTCCTCTTTCCTTGTGGTCTACTGTGCATTTCAATTGCAGTCTTAATTGCATTTATATTCTTAGCTAGGCGTCAGGCGCCTATACTTTGCCTCTCCTCCCCAATTAACAGAGACGAGAATCCATTATCACAAATCTCCGTTTCAATCTAAACACCACTCGCTTAAGTCGAACGATTTCGGATCAAGCAATTTGTTGGACATACCCTCTATGCTTTACAAATGTAGCTATTCACTTCTACTTTATTTTTTACTTTTTTAATATCGAACTCATATTTCATAGTTACGAGCTTAGAAAATCGCACTTATTTTACAGCCGAGTAGACAAGTTGTGTTACTGGGAAAATACTTCAAACGAGCCGTTATCGTCTCGACACTCGATAATAGATAACATTACCGTGTCAATATGATGACGGTAAATAAAAAAAATTAAATGAAGGTCACATTCAACTTTTTGAATGGCCATTGAATCTTTGTCAGAAAAATGAAAATGACATCACGCTTCCGCTGTTACGTCATGTTTTCCATACAAATGCTACCGTCACCCTCGATGACGATACGAAAATTTCAAATGGTGGTTATAGGGTCAAATATAATGCCAAAATTTCATACAGTTTTACGGTATCAGCGTAACAGCTTACGGTATCAGCGTAACATTAAGAAATATGCTTGGCAAATATATTATCTTCTATAATCTTAGTTTGGCATAAAATTTTCCATCTTATCTGATTTACTCTATTCATCATCATCATCACCAGCTCATACGTACGTCTCACTGCTGGGCACAGGCCTTCCTACATGGGCGAAATACACGAGGAGTTCTGTTCTATTTAATAATTCTTATTTATCTGCTCAAATAAACGGATTCCTGTTTTAAATAAAGTAGACTTAAATTTTCCCGAACTAGATTTAGCTGAGCAATGTAAAAGTTGGAGTAAGACTATAGTCAGTCGATACATTGGAATCTGAAATAGTTCGGGATGAACGCCAATGCGATGTAACTAAAATACTGCAGGTACTCGGAATGAAGGCCAGAAATGTTTGCTTTGTTACTAAAATTCATTAAATCACACAACATACCACTGTTTGAGTACCGGTTCTGTAATCCTCTTATTGGGAGCTCAGAATAGTGTCTATCATAGTAGCAGCCGTAATGAAAATTTCACCCAACGAACTATGGTAAGAGCTGTGTGAAAGGTTTCTCTGCAAAATAGAATCAGAAATGAGGACATCCGTAAGCGAACCAAAGTCACTGACATAGCTCATATAGCAAGTTGAAGATACAGTGAGCGGGGCCCATAGTGAGCAGAACAGACGGCCGATGGACCTTGGCGACTAGATGGACATATGACCTGGTCAGGGTCACGGAGAGCCGTTAGATGCAGGCTGCGCACAACCGTTCTGTTTGGAAACCAATGAGGAGTCCTTTGTTTAGCAGTAGACAGCACAAATGATATGATTTTTTTTTATACAACTGGATGACAAACAAGCTGACGGCCCACCTGATGGTAAGCGGTTACCGCCGCCTATAGACACCTGCAATAACAAGGAAAAGTCACTTGATATTGCAGGTGCGTTGTCATCCTGGGGCCTAAGATGAAATGCCGTCCATGCCCAGTAATTGCACTGGCTACCTTTCCCTTCAATACGAAACACAGCGAACTGTTTCACGGCTGAAATAAGAAAGGCGGTGGTACCTACCCAGACGACCCTACATACAGGTCTACCACCTAGTAAAATTGATGATAATTGAAATTTTACATTGTGTTCGTCAAAATAGCTCCATATGTTTAATTTCACATTTTTATAAAAAATGATATAGGGAACTTTCCTGGAAGACGTCATTTTTTAAACAACCAAGGTGACAAATAAACATCGGGTCGCCTAGAGTTAAAACGATATATTTTTACTAATGATGTTCATATTTTTTTAAATATGAGTTAACTAATCAGTTTATGTTTATTTCAAAAACCAACTCAAAATAATAAAAATGCCGATTGAAAAAAAAAACAAATAATAAGCAATTTCTCGTTTCTTTTTTTCCGTTTTACGTAGATTTAAAACTCAAACTAAGTTAATTACTCGTAGAATAGGTAAAAAACTACTGGAATTGCTATCGAAAAAGCTTTTATTTCTTATTTCAAAAATCTCCCATCCCTTCACGACACTTCTCACTTGAGCCAAGGTTCGAGCCTTTAGAGACGCCTTCAGATCTGTCGCAACATATTTAAACTAGGTCTAACTTAACAAATTACGAAGCTGACGCGGCTAACTTCGTACCACTTCAGAATCAATAAAATTAAATGTTGTCTCAACTTACATGCTCATTAAATTATTTTTTTATAATGAAAATAATAAGTATTTTAATTCCATTGAAGTAAATGTAAGTTAAGTGGCAGCAAGGCTTTGCTTTATTGAGAGGATTCGAAATGATCTTCCTTGCCTTTGAACTTTCTTTTGTATAAATGATTTGAAAAATTTTGTTCGTTTGGTTGCTTGGTCTTAAATTGAAAATACTATATGGCGGAATAGAAATCAATCCGTCTGATTTGTCGACAGAAACATGGCCAGCAGTTACTAAGAACAATTTTTGGCAGATGGATCGCTTAGCAATGAAACTCGAACGTTTGTCGACAGATAAAGTTTCCTCATATAGTGCCGAGTCGATGATTTAATTCATCAGCAGCGGAAGATCTTGGAATTATTATTTGACAAGATGCCCACGGCCTCTTTCTGCTATTGCACATCTCGCCATCGGCAAGGAATTCACCCTCATACGTAAAACCAAAATGGTCTCGTACTGTGCGGTTTCAGAGAAACTTTCTTCCGCGTAAGCTCAGGGTATGGAATGAGCTCCTTGCAGAGGTTTTCTTAAACTAGTACAGCATGGTTTTTTTCAAAATGGTTTGTAGTGGGTCGGCAATGTGCAAGTTATACCCCTGACCCCTTATTCTCAATTGTCGGATCACGGATTCGATTCGAAAAGTCACATGCTATCTCGCTTTGACGCACCGTGATAAAAAGTGACAGGTATAGAGTTTCCGAAATTCGAATATTTTCCGACAGTTGAGAATAAGGGGGCTGGTGTTGCAAGCGTCCATAGGCTACGGTAACCGCTTTCCATCAGGTATGCTTGATTGCCACCTTAGTGGTATAAAAATGATCGGTAGGAAGTAGAATAAATCGCATGATCGCATCAGATCAGATATTTCATATTTCGATTGAGTTTGGGCGTTTGTGCGCCATTGTGCATACACCCTAGGTTATGGTTTTACTTACAAGTAAGATGGTTTTCCTTGGATATTGCTGAATGTTTTTCAAAGTTGTATGTTGGTTTTTCAGTTTTTTAAAGGTTTAACGGTAATTTTAACACTAAATGAGTCGTTATCTTTCCTTCATTGTTATATAGTAACGTAGCCGTTGTCCCAGAAAAAGTAACTGCTACAGAGCAAGCAAGAGTTTCGGATCTTGCATGAACAGTTACCAAAATCAATGAATGATGACATGAATATCTTTCCAGCTCCGGGCACATTGAGGAAAAATAAACCATTATTTCATGGATCAATTTTGCCTGTATCGAGCACTTCTGTCTGGAAAATAAAATACACAGTCTAAAATTAGTGATTGGATTGATTGATGATTGAAACGACGAACCTTTTACAATGTGCACGTCATAAAACTTAACTCACTACTTTGAAGCCACCTTTTGCTTTTAATTTTAAGAAATTATTAATGCCAAAAGTTGAATGAAACCTGGTGAACAATTTGAATAAATGCTGATACTCGTAAATTGCTGTACACGTCTGCTCAGCCAATATTTTATGTGCTCGGGTAGCTGAATAGTATATGAGCCAGTTTTATAATGTATTACATTCTTTCAAAGGAGTTTATTCGCTAGCTAAACCTACACCCATTTTACATTTTACGCTATTACATAAATAGCCTTGCTGGCTCAAATATTGACGTACAGGTAGGTACTAACGAACCTTGTCTCCGCTACGTCAAATCCCTATATTTTTAAACGAAATCTCGTTATTTTTGACGAGTGGAGACGACAAGTAACGAGACACGACAGCCTGACATATCTATCCGGCAACGTAGCTACAAAATGAATTGAAATATAAGTAATTTTATTCAGTGCTAAAAAACAATCTGTACAAAATAAAGATAGGTGAACGAGAATGAATTCAAATGGTTTTCGTTTTGCTTTTATTTGCTCGAGAGGTGTAAAGTTGGAAACTATTTGCTTGTTGTTGTTGTTGTTGCAATTTAAACGCCATTTAAATTTTCTTACCAAGAAACAGAATAAGTTTGGAAGTAGCATACCCAAAAATTTTAAACCTTTTATTGTCCAAAGGCCACCAATATTTTTAACAGCCTACTTATCTCTAGGTACTTAAAGAGTCGGCGTGATTAAATTTAGTGACAGACAGCGAGACAGACGGACGGTGGTGGAGATACTATAAGGGTTGCTTGTAGACTACGAAACTATTAAAAAAGTAACCATTTCCAACATTTACCAACTGGCCAGTATTGTAAAAGAACTCCGTATAAAGTATACAAATCTAAAAATTAAATAAGCAAAGAACTTTCCTCGCTCAGAACTGGAGATCCCTTATTGGTCCATAAACCGGCACCTGTCAAAACAATGTCGGCGCTAAACTTGTTTAAAATTTAATCCTAATACAATAAACGTCTATAAAACGAATTGATAAGTCTCCCCTGAGCAATGGGTGGAGGAAATCGTCAACGGTGAATGAGTGCTTTTTATTTTGAGATTTATAAGGTTATAATATCACATTTTAATGTTTTTGATGCGTTTAAACGCCTACTTTATTGTAACAATTACAAATAAAGAAAGAAAATGATGAAAAAATATATTGCTCCAGGCGGGATTCGAACCCGCGTCTCCTGAAATCAGGAGAAATCTATTAACATCTCCTGAAATCCGGAGACGCGGGTTCGAATCCCGCCTGGAGCAATATATTTTTTCATCATTTTCTTTCTTTATTTGCAATATATTTTTTCATAATTTTCTTTCTTTATTTGTAATTGTTAGGTTAAAATATTTACACCATTTGGTGTTGAGTCATTTGTTGTGCTTTAAATAAAAAAAATTAAAAAAGTAACATTTTACTTCGGAAATAGTACAGAAATTTTAATTTTATTTCTGTTGACAAAATCACTTTACAGTATGTTAATGTTTAGGTGTATTTTAAATATATTATTGAATTTACTTAAACTTGTCACTCCACACATTCCAGACACTATAATATTGATTTCTGCACGTATATGTTAGCCTACCTAAGTTTAATATAGTAGAAAAACAGCAAAAGCACGCAATCTTTCCAGAATGTACTACTGTTTTGAGGAGCTCAGTGACGTAGTGGATTGAGCGCTCTGGTTTTGATTACGCAATCAAAGCAACTTTCGTCATGGTTAGTCCCGGGATGGGTCAGCAAAAATTTCTAATTTCGAGCTCCTTTTTGATTCGGAAGTCATTGGTCCCGGCTTTTACTGCAACCGCTTTAACCCACCGTACTGCATTGGTCCAGCGTGGTGGTGTTATGGCCCAAACTCCTCATGTGTGTCTCCCATGTAGGAAGGCCTGTGCTCAAAAATAGGGACATAAATAGGCTGGTGATGATGACTTTATTTTTCCTCACAAGTGTGCTCAAAAATGTTTCCTTCAACCTTAAAAAAATAATAAAACAACTAACAAGGACGTTTAACATATATTTTTGAAGGAACACGAATTTCGATCAAATTTCGATCATGGATCTCCAGACAACGGTCAAGTCATCACGTCATTAAAATGCCAATCATACGAAAATGTGTTCAAAGTTTTCTGAATTCGTTAAAGAGTTCCACCTGGGGGCCTATGTCCTAACAAAGTTTCGGGAGCGTCCGAAAATTTTCAAATTAAAATAACAACCGCGCATCGGGAGCAGATTGCAGCTGTAGGTTTAGCCACGTATTCATAAAAACAATTAAAGTTTTAAGAGGCTTATAAAGTGTTTTGTTTCTCTCAATCATATGAGAAAGAGAAAAGATAAAACATATTGTAGCAGAGTTTTATTTAAAATAGGTTTATTGAGCGTTTATGAATGTGGGCGTTAGTGTCTAACTCGTTTATTTTTCGGCCGAGTCATTATCAAAAAAAAGGAAAAGAAAATAAAAAAAGAAAGAAATTTAGTCATACGAAATTGATGTAGGTATGTCGCAGCCGTCTGGTTAAATTAGCCGCTTAACGGCTGAACGATAACTAGCCAAGTCATTATAAAGTTTAACCAGAGCGCAACGTTTAACCAGATGGCAGATTGCGCCAGCGTGGTGGAGCTATGGTCCAAACTGGCCATGTGGCCTGTGCCTAGCAGTGGGACGTCTATTGGCTGGTGATGATGATGGTGAAGCTATTTTGACTGCCGCTGTAATATGACTGTTCACGTTAATATCCATATTTTTTATCTTTACCAATACTTACTATTTAACTGCTGTATGTAAATTGGAAGCAGTCAATATATTTTCGTATGAATACCAAATGCTATTCCCAGGTGATTGTTATTCTATGTAAATTTGTATGCAATTGGCAATAACTCGGTACTTGGCATTGAGATTTCCAGCCTACGGTCAGCAAAATAATGTTTAAATATTTGATTACAATGTAAATAAACATTAATTTGAGAGTAAGGTACCTACAAAACCAGACAAATGTAGGTTTTCTATTTTATTGTTGAGGAAAGAAAGAAAGAAAGAAAAAAAATTTTATTTAAATAGGCCACAAAGAAGCACTTTTAAATCGTCAAAAAAACACATTTTTACAACTATCACAAAAAAAATATTAACTAACAACGTCATAGTCTCTGTGTGTCTGTCATGTCTGAATTTACACCGGTTCCAAAAGTTGAACTACCGAGAAGATTCCGGCAACAAACTCGTGTAGTTACTCTTTTCAAAATAAATATTCAAATACAATGTTTGTAGTTAAAAAAAAATATAACTTTTAGCAGTGCAGTGCCGCCCAGCGATAAAAATAATTAGCGATTAAAATAATAATAAAGAGGAGACATCGACGGACTGTTATCGGATGAAAAAATGGCCTTTTGTCCCTTAACATACGATACCCGTCCGCCAGCGGTTTTAATAAAACTATTACATTAGATTAATTTGTTTCCATGATCCTAGTCTTCCAGTAGTAAGTAATAATAACTGTATGGTTTTGTATTCTTTTTTCATAGTCATAAAATATCAACAAACATTTAAATGAAATTCTTATAAAGTGCAATGGTAGCTCAAAAATAATTAAAGTTATTTTAATTATGATAAAATGTAAGGGCTCGGGCTACTTCCGTTAATTTTTCAACACGGATATCGCGAACATTTGGTGGGTAGCACGTGCACTTGTAAAATAAGCCAGTTGTGAGTCTAAGATTGAAGAGTGCAGACATAAAACAGTGTTACAGTAATAAAACTAGTAATTATTACATAAGATGTGGTAATGTTTTAGCTGGTCCGCCTTACACAACCTTTTTTTTTGCGAAGAGGAATCCTCTTACGGACGATACCCTGAACCACTGGACTATTCTAGCGGACCGCCGGCTTAGCGTGGGCCTGTGTGGGGCTCGCCCAGCACCTGATATTAGCAGCACTGGGACTACCCACTAAACCTCTCCGGTTTCCCACTATGCCCATGAAGGAGGTGACCCGGGATCTGCCGAAGCAAGCTCACCAAGCCACCTTCGGGCAGCTCTCCCCAAAAACCAACCGAAGTCAGCCTTCAGGGATAGCGCCAGGCCCCCCTCCAGAACCGGCCGCAGCCACAGGCCGCAGCCGGTCCCGGAACGGAGCATCCGGCACCACTCCAGAACCCGCCGAAGCAGGATCCAAAGTGGCCTTTAGCGCCCATGGAGGTTGCCCAGAGGAAACCCAGGGCAACCCCAGACGTGACGTGAAAAGTGCAATGCATGCGTGAGGGGCAGCCTTCCCCCCGCACACGCAGCCACGTCTTAGGATAGGGCAACATGGGCAGTCAAAGCCACCCACTTTGCCCCACCCACCCGTCAGCGCCGGGAGAGATGGTTAGTCACAAAAAAAATTTTCTTCTAATACAATCAGAAAACTAATATTGAAAAGAAAAATCTGTTTGAGGCGATGGAGGGCTTAATATCTATGTGACGTGTCAAATTAGGTCTCAAGCTCAGAACAATTATTGTTCTGAGGTAAATGTTAAACTAGTCAGTTTTTTTAGATGTTGTTTACCTCTTCGAACTTCTACGTGGCTGTGACTGAGCTGATTGAGCTGATGAGAAAGTAATGTTCGTTCTCACTTGCTTTGCGTTAATAGTCTCTTAGCGATTTTTATCTCAGTCTTTATTAAGGAGATAGAAAGAGACAAATGTCGATAAGAGTAATTTAGGGAATGGTTGGTAAATATCGGTAATCACTCCAAAAGGAAGCCTATGTATGTCATTTCTCAGGATGTATTACAATGCCAAATTTCAATTAAATCAGTTCAGCGGTTTAGGAATGAAAACGTAACGGACAGACAGTTACTTTCGCATTTATAATATTAATATGGATGTACATTACACGCCAAAATTTTTATTTAAATTCTAAAAAATTTCATAACTAGATTTTTTTGCTAACCTTACAAAGTTACCAGTAACTGTCAAGAGCGATTGCAGACGGCCTCTCAGCTTAAATCAACGACGTACTAAGAAAGCTTTGCTGGTTGTTACATAACGGTCCTTATATCTTATAATAATAAGGTCTTTACTTACATAACTTATTTACTTATGTTTATGGGCTTAACTGTGTTTGTTTTTCAAGTAAAACAATTCGGTTGTTTCATCGTGTTTCAATAACAATCTTGGAAATTCTAATATTAACTGAAAGTCAATAAACAAAACGTGTATTTAAATATTTTATGCACCCATGTAAGTAATAAATTAATGTAGGTTATCTTATGTAATAAATACATATTACGACGATCCAATTACGGTAACGGATCCTTAATCCGATCCGAAAACGATCTGAGGTAAGGTAAACACTACTTTGTGGCTTATAGTAAGTATATTATTTGGTTGGCTTATAGTTACATATGTCGTCATAAAAATAACGTTGGACTTTATAAGAACAAATATTTTTAACTGCCCTATTATTATTGAGAAACTAAGTTGTATTTTTTTTTATATAACTAGACGAGAAACGAGCTGGCGGCCCACCAGGTGGTAAGCGGTTACCGCCGCCTATAGACACCGCAATAACATGAAAAATGGTGCGTTGTCATCCTGAGGCTTTATATGAAATGCCATCCATGCCCAGTAATAACACTGGCTACCTTTTCCTTCAATCAGAAACGCAGCGAACTTTTTCAATAGAAAAAGCGTTGGTACCAACCCAGGCGACCCTACAGGCCTACCGCCTAATAAAATGACGGGGAGAGCGCCGCACCTACTAGTTTCTCACTAGTAGGTGCGGCGCTCTCCCCGTCATTTTATTTTTATGAAAATAATATAGCAGTTATTTATGAAAATAAACTACCTACTTCATAAGCGGCCACCCGGGCGAAACCGCGGGAAGAAGCTAGTTGTTGATAAAATTAAAACTAGAGTATAATTTTGCTTACTTTACTAAGTTCAGTCTAAGTTTCAAATGCCAGACTACCATATTAAGTTCGCACGTGTAACAAATCGAAAGAGGAAAGAAAGTTTAAAAAGTTTTACCTCTGTGAAATATACTTTCCTTAACTTCCAGTAGCGATAAGTTGCGACAGAGATTCTTTTGTGACGTAAAGAGCAACATTAGTAAGTTTTATGTAATGTAGTTATCGCTATACTTAGTGAAGGGATTTTGTCATATTTTTATTTAAAGAAGCATTAGTAGTCTAAGTATGAAATTGCCGTTTTGTATGAAGTATTTGGTGCCAACTAGAATGACCATACTATGTTTTTTGTATTAAATTAGAAATTGGCTTAAACGATTTTTTTATTGTTTGTAAATAATTTAGGCCACTTAGTGTACTAAAACAAATAACGGAAAATAATTACAACAAATCTAATGATTGGAATCGGCTACTCTAAAAGCTCTAATTAACCCTAATTTTTAACTAATAATTAGCTTGTATATTGCACTTTGAATATAAACTGTAATATTTTAGGTAGACATTCAATTAAAATTATTTGGGAATAAAATGTCATTGGGAAAAAACGGCAATTTCATGTAAAAAGACTATCTTCTTGTTCTAACTTCTTTCCAGTAAGTATTATTTCTATTAAGTAATATTTACTAAGGTATTGTTGACTGGATATACTTACCCATAATATTTCTCCTCCAGATAAAAAAATTATTTATTTCAATTCTTTCCTGTGAAGCAACATATGATTAAATTCACATCAACAAATTCTGTGATGTATAGGTACTTTTAAATTCATATTAATTGACCGTGGTTGGAACTCATCAAAGGTAATGTTTGTACTTACCTATGTTATATACTTCGCGTAGGTGTATGCTTGTTGAAGAGTCAATAATTAATTATTTGTTTGATTAATTAATAACAGCGGACAACGTTGCCTTTTCATCAAAAGTGGTCAAGTTGGCGACATAATTGAATTAAAATTAAACGAGTTTATTTCGACGCGATGTATTTTGTACGTAATTAATAAAATTGTAATTTTGATAAACCTGCCTGTCTTTGTTTTAAGTTTGGTTTAACTTATTATTTTGTATACATTGGATTCTCAATTACAAAAACTTAACAAATTGTAATTGGAAATTGGTCTACACTAGAAACAGACATGTCCTGAGGCGGTGAGCAAACCCGCGACACTTTAATCAGGGTTTTCATAAAAAACACAGCCCTTTTTCCGGGGAAAACCCACCGCGCTCGCTGGTTTAGCGACGAGCGTGTGTGAGGGTCGCCCGGCGCTTTTACATGCTTTTAAGCCACTGAGAATATCCATTAAAACTCCCTGGTAACTTCAATGCCCTTCGCAGGGGTAGCCTGGGCTCTGTGGAATCAATTTCACTAACTCGCCTCCAGTAAAGCCGGCCTTGGGGTCTACGCAGAGTCACTTAGGCAATCCCAGACGTGGCGGCCTGTGGTATAACTGTAGTGTGTCGTACGATTGGTAAAAAAAATGCGAATAGTACGCATTTTTAAGGTTGTAACGAGTAAGACAATGTTTTTATTAATTTAATTGGAAAATAAAAGTGGTCTGAAAGGTGTGAAACTTTCAGAGGTAAGTCTTGACAAGGAACAGAACCACTCTGTTGCATTTCATTCTGACTTTTGAAACACACTGTATAAAAATTCCACCAAGGAGTTTTACATGGTGAGAATAAATAGGCTTAATGATCGAACCTCCTTGGAAGCGCTTTAACTCAATACGATTGTCTCTTTAAATACTAAAGAGAAAATGTGACGAAAAATGTAGTTCTAATTTTCAAAACGCGCATGTGGTGCATTTGTAAATGTGCGCCATTTTTCTATTACTTGTGGAAACGTCAAAGATTGTTGCGACTTTTCAATTGATATTTATAAACAAAATAATATGAGTATTGTGCTATTTTCTCGCAAATCTGTTGAAAAACGTTATATGACATAGATACCTACGTGCGGAAATGGGTATACAAACGGCTTTTCCTCTCGTCTTCGACTTGGTGTTACATTCGTCTACTCATTTCTAAAAACTAACTTATCGCACTAGTATCATAATTAACTATTACAGACAAAAATCTAACTATATTTTATAATGTTTACAAATACAGATAGACTAGAAGAAATCCATAATCTCAATGGCTTAGTAGCTTAGATCTTTAGAGCAAACACCCGTAAAAGGTCGCCGGTGCGATCCCAGCCCACCAAGGACTGATGATTTTTTTCTAGTTTAAAGGTACCTTTTACCTATAATCAAACTCAAGCGCTGACTCACAGACAACGCAAGAACCTAAGCTCGTCTATAGATCAAAGAGCATGAACTTTTGCTCAGGAGTATTTTATTTATCGTAGGTGTGCACCAAGAAAGGATTTTATAAAATTCATTTCCCAAGAGGCTTGAATAAAGCATTTTGTTCCATGTGTCGCACGGCTAGTTAAAAAAAGCTTTTTGGGACATGAAACGGTGACGGGTAATTATAGAACAGCGGTTTCACTTCACGCAATTTACGAACCGCAACGTCACTACCATTTATTTATAATTAGGCTACGATTTGAGGATATTTTTAGCAGCGCTTTACATTAAAAGTTTGTGCATATATTTGCTTGTGACGTACGATGATTTCGATTTAAAAGAAAAATTACTTATCTGCCTTCTACGTCTATTTATTCTTGGTGCTGCCAATCCAATGGAGTAAATTCGGAACAAAAGCACTTTGTTTATGAGGTAAGGTTAAAGTGGCCTTTCATCATCATCATCATCAGCCTATATACGTCCCACTGCTGGGCACAGGCCTTCCTACATGGGAGAAACACATGAGGAGATTGGGCCATAACACCACCACGCTGGCCCAATGCGGGTTGGTGGGTTAAAGCAGTTGTAGTAACAACCGGGACCAACGGCTTAACGTGCCTTCCGAAGCACGGAGGAGCTCGAGATTATAAATTTGATTGACCCATCCCAGGACCGACCATGGCGAAAGTTGCTTTGTTTTCGTTATCGAAACCAGAGCGTTCAAACCACTACGCCACCGAGCTCCTCAAGTGGCCTTTACTGACTGACAAAAATAGCTATTATGCTTTGGCATAACTATGTTTTAGGACACGAATAAACATAGAAAAAATAGAGCGCTAAGTACGCGCGAGAGCACTTAAGTCTTAACCATTTTACGAGCTACCTTACAATCAGGTGGGCCGTAGGTGTATTTGATATTTAAAGTGATTAGATATTTTTAAAACCACTTCAGATATAAAAAGCATAATTTTGTAAATATTTCGCTTTTTTTAGGGGAGTTAAGACACATGTCGGCATATGAAATACAAAACAAAGACTATTATTGAATATACATCGAAATAACACCAATTTCCAGTTGTCGACACAAACAGATTAATCTGTGATAGCGATGATCCTGGCAGTCAAACTAATTGAATCAAAATTGGGTCGTTTGTCAATTTAATTGGTATTGACTGATGATACGTTGTCACGGTAGAGGAGGTATTCTGGTGGTTTAATTGAACTAAAATCATTGTTCTCTTTCTCTCTTCATTCTTTTTGTGGCGTAATAGTGATAACTAGTTAATACCTATTATCTTTTGATAGTAGCAGACGAAAATTTAGCGTGGAACTTTGTAATTTATCCCGCATAAAACGTTTACTATCCTACAATGCGAATGACACGAGTTACAACAGTAAAGTGTGTTGCCAGGTTTAATACACACGACGCGTCAAATATGTGAGTGAAATAATTGCATTTTATTGTGTTTAACAAACAATAAGAAGTAGGCATATTTTTTTGTTTTTAAAATGAATAGGTATTCCAGAGGAACATTTTTTTTTTCATTTATATATACGCGACATACAAACATTTAAAGTTGCGTGTTACAAAATAAGATCCTATACAGACTTTGACGTCACAGTACCGCCCGCCATAAAATTTCAACATAAAAAGTTGTTTTAGAAAGATAATATTTTATTTTATTGTAAATATTTTACCTTAATTGTGAGAAATAAAAAAATATACTTTTTTTATTCTAAGATGAAATATACCTTTTAGTCTTAGTAATTACACTAGCTACACACCCTTCATACGAAAAACATCATCACCAGCCTGTACGTCCCACTGCTGGGCACAGACCTTTCGACATGGGAGAAACACATGAGGGGTTTGGGCCATAACACCACCACGCTGGCCCAATGCGGGTTGGTGGGTTACGGCGGTTGCAGGAACAACCGGGACCAACGGCTTAACGTGCCTTCCGAAGCACGGAGGAGCTCGTGAAACATACTTTAATCGACCCATCCCAGGATCGACCATGGCGAAAGTTGCTCTGTTTTTCGTATCGAAACCAGAGCGCTTAAACTAATACGCCACCTAGCTCATCCCATCGATCCGAAACACAGCGAATTATTTTACAGCCGAAATAGGACAGGCGGTATTTTACTATTTCAATCGATTCGGATGGGGTTTTTAGTGGTCGCTTAACATTCCTCGACATGAATAATGTCGCAACTTAATCTATCGTGCTCCCTGTAAATAATTTAAGAGAGAAGTATGCATAAAATTAAAAGTTAGGTAATTCTAGGGCTGACGTTTCATTGCTTGCAACAAAGTAGCTGCGCGGTAGGCTGCCATTATTTGAGTAGCGAAATGCACTTTTACTTTTTCATTAAACTTTACGAGTTATCCTGGAATTTGTCTCTTAATAGCTACAGTTTGCGTGATTCGTAGTTGTAACTTTTGAATACAGTTTAGTTTGGACTGAAATATTTAGTAGGTTTTGACCTACTAACCTACGTGATTTTTTGATACCAAGATACTTGAAATATAGTATAATAGCCATTTTAAATTTAACATTAGTTAGGAAATCTTCATCTTCGGCCCCAGGATGACAACGCACCTGCAATATCAAGTGACTTTTCCTTGTTATTGCAGGTGTCTATAGGCGGGGGTAACCGCTTACCATCAGGTGGGCCGTCAGCTTGTTTGTCATCCAGTTGTAAAAAAAAAATTTAATGTGAATCCGCAACTTATCTCAATCGTCACCTCAGTGCCTCAAGCTTGCGCGGGCAGTCATCATAGAACACACCTGGCAGTCATCACGCTAGTTAATGACTTCAGCGGATGTCAAGACATATAAATATCGCAGTGCACGTCGACCGCGCCAGTTTGCTTGGGAGCGCGGCGCGAGCGCTGCGAGCGGTCGTGGGAGGAATATGCTATTCGTATGATAGGTAGTTACAGTAGTATTTACCCTTTTATTTTAATAGATAGATTTTTTTATAACGTATACGCAAGCATTCGGCTACCAATCTTAAATATAGCTGACGATGGAGCTGCTTGCCTAGAAGGTACTTATTCACTCGCCTTGAAAGTCCCCAAATCGTAATGCTCAGGGAACACACTGAAACCTACCTATGGCTTCTACCTCTTGACTGTCCGCCAGAGTTTATTATCCTCAACATTTTTTAACCTGACATATCCATCGAATGTGAACCGTTCTAAACTAGATAAATAAATTACCTCACACAAGTAACATTATCATGTTGTGTATTACAAAATGTTATTATAATATTTTCACGGAAGTAAGCTGACATTCGACTTCGAAGGCGGATAAAATGCTTCTAAATTCTTCGAAACATCGCAAAAGCTCCTTACCGCAATCCTGAGCGAATGCCTCGCTTACCTCTGCGGCATTTCCTAAATCCTTTACATAACTTAACTAAATAAATAACTTGGTTGTTTATTAAATTTTCCATTTCATTAGTTCGGAATAACTCTGGTTATTTACGTGTACAAACATTTTCTTTTCCTTTCGCATTTTATGAAAAGGCCTCGAAGAGACTTTTTTGTGAAAGGATGAGCTTTCTTCATAAAAATGTCGTTTGATAGATTTATTTCTATTTGTATCCTCTTTTTGAATTAGGTGTATAAGAAAATCTAAATTGCTAGATAAATTAAACGAGAATTGCGCGTCAAATTGAGAAACGAGTGTCCTTTCGAAGTCAGTTAAGTACAAGAAAATAGCTAGAGCTGGTTGCAGAAATACCTTATAAGTCGTAAAATTTGTGTGAAAACTCGCTGATAAAGCCGTTATACCACAGAACCGACAAAAATCTGTCAATCCATTATAAGCACTTAATACCAGTTTAGTGTTTTCTCTTACGCGTACTGAACTCGAATTTACTACTTTACAAAACCAATACTCGTACACATAGAGGTGTCTCGTGAATGCTCAGCATTTTTAGGGAAGATTTAATCGTATTGTTCTACTACTTTTGTTCTTTATTTATATATGTTACAGTTTTGCCCAGCAATGGGACGTATTGGTGGTGATTTCACAATGTCTATCAGACAATTTATTCCTATAGAGGGTGGTGTCACCTCATCTCCTCATGTGTTTCTCCCATGTAGGAAGGCCTGTGCCCAGCAGTGGGATGTATATAGGCTGATGATGATGATGATGATGACAGTGTGGTGACGAAAATACGACCAGAAATAAAAACATGGAATATAATACTTCATAGAAATGCTTTTCAACCTTTAAATAACTCTTATTCATTCGATGATTTTATAATATTAGTATAAAATAATACATAGAAATGTCATGAAATTATTAAATGAATAAAACTATCTGAAAGTTTTAAAACATTTCTATGAACTAATATACCCCTTGTTTTAATTTATTGTATTCACCATCCTGTATACATACTACTAATAGTATATTACTTACATTTTTAGTTTATTTTCCTCAGAAATATATCCCGTAAACCAGAGGTTCCCGGACTTTTTTTCTCATAGACCACTCTCAAAATTTAGCTGGATCCGGTGGACCCCCTGCAGCTACATTTCTACCATATTCCCAAAACTCGACAAGAAATGCGTTTTTTTGTCACGCCAAGTAGACCCCCGTCAGGTCTGCCGTGGACCCCTGGGGGTCCACCTGGAGCACTTTGGGAACTAAGGCCGTAAACCCACAACTATTGTATTATATACTTGACCTACACCCTCTTGAATAATATTGGACAATATTTTCATTTCAAGCAATACCATCTTGTTTGGATTAAAAAGCAAACAGCAACCAGTTTATCCGGGATTGTCTATTTGCAATCGGGACGCGTGCATCCATTTGTACAAACAAATAAAGGTTTTTGTTTATTATTATAGCTTCCGTTTATTTTAATCGCTTCAAGTTTCCATGGCTTAAAGTATTTTGTTACCTATTTAGGTAATTTAATTGGAAAGGTAAATAGTACATTTTATTCCCTGACAAACATACCTTTGGTAGGTAAATAAGGGTCCGATGTTCGCAACCCATTTCTGTTATTAATGAAATTACTTAAAATAAAAGCTTACGTAACTCGTTGCAAGATATCTTTTTTCTAAGTTGAACTATTTTTGTCTATATTTTTATTATTTGCTTTATTCCTTTTTTTTTCTCTGTCTCTTTTAGACTTAAAGCTAAGGATTTTTTGGTGAAATCGAGCTTAAGTCTATAGGTACCATATTGGAAGTCCTTGGCTTCGAGTATACGAGTATACTTCTAATATGCTACACATAATAGTCAGTGCTATTATCATATTCTTAAACATTTTGACTGTACTAGCCAAAATATTTAGGAATAAATAGAAATAGACTCCAAAACATACAGAATATAACTATTAGGCTACATAGGACGTTTATATACATTTAGCTAAGTCTAGTACTTACCTGAAGTATCAGAACATAAACATATCGTCTATTCTGATTAAACCCTGGGAACAGGCAACACGCGACATGTTTTGGATAATTGGAGCACATCGCGCCTTGTCTGCTTACAACCATTTTGAATTGGTGGTGTGGTTAATACCCCATATGTTGTGGCTTAGATTTCTACTTACAATAAGGCTTCACGTAAGGTTAGAAACTGTGAAATTATAACAAGCTTGCAGATATAATGACCTGTCTGTAGAGCCGTTTAGTTAGGTACCACCGCCCTTCCTATTTCCGCTGTATAACAGTTTGCTGTATTCCGGATTGAAGGGAATGGTAGCCAGAGTAACTGGGCATGGAAGGCATTTCATCTTAGGCCTAAGGATGACTACACACCCTCAATAACAAGCGATTTTTGCCTTGCCATTGTAAGTATCTATGTGTCTGTTGGCGGCGGTAGACAGTACCGTTGGACAGCTGTCAGATTGCTTGTGATCTTGCTACATTTAAAATTAATTATTAATAATGGGGTGAATATGTGTTGTGGATTTTAATATCAAAACAACACGATTTAATTAAGTTCTTTAGAAAGCGAGATTAGATCATGTTGATTACGGGAAGGGAAACGAATATTTCGACAGTTTTTACCTCTGATACCTCACCTTTATGATACCAAGTTAAAAGTATTGCTCATCAACGAGGGTCTAAAGCACAGTATTTATTCTGGGTCATACGTTCATTTAAATGTTGTTTAGTATTTCTAGTTACTAAGTAACTTATAGTGTTGGAAATTTAAGTTTTATTCTAAAAACATATTCACCAGTAAAAACTAATAACTCCATTATATGGTTACTTTTTAAAAACTAATTAAACAAACTTGAACGCAATGATCGCGCGAAGAGCGCGATGTTGACGCTGTTAAAATGCTCTATCGTTTTTTTCCTCTCTGTCTGATTGTTAATAATTTTTACTATGTCTTTTTTTAACTATTTGTTTAACCAGTTGGCAAAGTTTTTTGATGCGACTGCTGACTTTGAATAATGAAAGAGTGTTAACGAGTGATTCTACAGGTGGTGCCGTCAATACGACATTAAATTAAAACATGGGCTATATTAGTTTGTAAAAATGGTTTACCACTTTCAAAAACACCTTATTCGTTGGATAGTTTCACGACCTATCTATGAAATAATGCAGCCAATTTTACACTATTTCATACAAAAGTCATGAAATTATCAAACGAATAAGGTGATTTTGAAAGCGGTAAACCATTTCTATGAAGTAATATAGCCCATGTTTTAATTTATTGTCATATTGACGGTACCACCCTGTATATACTAATGAGCACTGTGAGTGATTTAAAGACACACAAGCAATAAAAAAAACTTGCTCATGTGTAAAAAAAATTTAAACAAAAAATAAAACCGACTCCAAAAAACTGAAAAGGATAAAATAATTAAATTTTAGTAAGTAGGCACTCATACCCTAGGAACATATTTTTGGAGTCGGTGCTTCACTATCTATGGTATGGCTGGAAACAACTTCGCACCAACTGCAAAAATATGTTCCTAGGGGATGAGTGCCTACTTACTAAAATTTAATTATTTTATCGTTTTCAGTTTTTTGGAGTCGGTTTTATTTTTTGTTTAATTTTTTTTTCACAATTTTTAGTGATAACTTTTGAAGGTCAAAGTTAGATGGGTGACCGTGAGCTTATATTGTTTTCTACTATCGTATCATTTCACTAAAAATTCATAGAGTAAATACCGTAGGAAACCGTACCGTGGAGTATTCGTAGAGTAATATCTGCAAATTCGCATATGTAGACGACTTAATTTTTCCAGTTTTTTTGATTTAAAAACCAAACTACCCAATGGATTTCCAAAAATTTTTTATGGGATCAAATGGGAACTATTCCGCATCCAACAAAAAAAGAATCATCAATATCGGTTCACCCAGTCAAAAGTTCTGAGGTAACAAACATAAAAAAAACATACAGACGAATTGATAACCTCCTCCTTTTTTTGAAGTCGGTTAAAAATAAAACTTTTCACCTCTCCCAACGAAAAAAATATTATGTTACCTACAACAAGTGAAATAAGTTAACGTAATAGGTAGGTACTTAATATAAATATGAAATAAAGCATTAATAAACTTAACATATCAATATACTTTAAAAATTTTAACTCCAAAAATATGTTTCTAGGGGATGAATACCTACTTAAATTTAATTATTTTATCCTTTTCAGTTTTTTGAAGTCGGTTTTAATTTTTGTGTAAAATTTTTTTTTCACAATTTTTAGTGGTATCTTTCTACGGTCGAAGCTAGATGGGTGATCGTAAACTTATATTGTTTCCTACTATCGTATCGTTTCACTAAAAAGTCATTTGAAAAGCAAAACTTCGCAATTTCGCATATGTAGACGACTTCATAATTTAAGTTTTTTTAAATTTAAAACCAAAGTACCCAACTGTTTTTGAAAAAATTTTTATGGGACCAAATGGCAGCTATTCCGCATCGAACAAAAAAAGAATCACGTAAATCGGATCAGTAATCTCGGCGTAATCGGTGTACATACATAGAAAAAAAAAAAAAAAAAAAACATATCGGCCGAATTGAGAACCTCCTCGTTTTTGAAGTCGGTTAAAAATATTATTATACGTCAAAAGTAAAGTGTCTGCAATTTTGAAACATTTTAATACTTTATTAAAGGTCTGTAAATTGCATTTGTATTATTTATACATCTATGTTCAATAAAGAATTATATTTTTTTCTTTATTTTTAAACCAGGCAGATAATTAAGATTTTTTGTACTTACTTTAATTTTTTTTAGCTGCGCTGGCAGGAATGCATCCAGGCCAGCAAAACACCGAAAAATAATAAATTCTGTGCTGCGAATAATATAGAACTCCCGTGTTCGAAATTTAAATTAATTAACTTTGCATTTAAATTAATTATAATACAACTTTGCTGCGAGTTATTAAGCAGCAAAAGTGCTTTAGTTATTGTTCTGAGAGCAAAGTACCATTTTCGAAGTGTTTACTAATGTGTGTGAAAGTTCCGATCTATTTTACCTTTCTTTCTTTAGAATGAGAAAGCTTTTCCTCAAAGTGAACTTAAAATATTAGGTAAATTGAGCATTAATCAACTTCACAACACAGTTCGTTAAGCCATAACCATCGAGCGAAGGGATCACTCGAGTTTACTTTATAGATAATAGAATTACTTGCCTGATTTATTTGTTACCAACTTCCGCCCCCGACTTCTCTTCGTTACCCATAAGAACGTTTACCCGAGAGAAAATGTATACTATATCTAAACTAGAAAAAAATCACGTTCTGAGGCGGGGATCGAACCCGCGAACTTTCATAATCTGGGTGACTGCTCTAACCTCTGAGCCAGAGGTACCCAGAACTTGGGATAACCCTGTGAAATTCTTCTAGTCTATCCGTAAGCTAACGTGTACCCTACAATGTCGAAATATTCTATATTATATGTAATTATATATTTTTCTAACATTTATAATAATGTTAAAATAAAAAATAGTGTATCCCATATTTTAATTCCCATTATAATCTATTAATTTCTGTGCCAAATTTCATCTAGACCAATTCAGTTCTTTTAGCGTGATTGAGTAAACTATGCTACGATCGAAAATTTCACATTTATATTTTTTTTTTATACAACTGGATGACAAACAAGCTGACGGCCCACCTGATGGAAAGCGGTAACCGCCGCCTATAGACACCTGCAATAACAAGGAACACAGCACAGCGAACTGTTTCACGGCTGAGATAAGAAAGAAAGGCGGTGGTACCTACCCAGACGACATCGCATACGGGCCTACCACCTAGTAAATACTAGCTTACTTATAATTCTAGCTTTTTCCCTCGGCTACACCAGTGGATGCGGTTATCGATCCAAAAAGCATACTGTGTTCTTCCCAGGGACTCAAACTGTCTTCATACCAAAAATCCTGGGCTTCAAAATAATTTAATTTTGAAAAGCAATCCTACCTAAGTAAATAGGGTAAAAATACACTTTCAAGTATTTAAAGTATTATGTAGCCCCCGTTTATTTTTAAAATGCACATGAAAATTTACATACTACTGTTGGATTTGAAAGTTAGTCACCCTGTAAAGTACAAAAAGACAGGTGACAGTTTATTAATAATATTGAATGACCGAAGTTCCTTTTGAAAGATAGCACATTACCACTTAGAAAGGAAGAAGAAGAGGAAGAATGACCCAAGTAGATGCTATGTCAATGTGTCTCTTTTTGTGTTCTGTTATTGCCTATCTGTTTATACCTATATACCATTACTTTTTACTATTAAAATATGGATCTGCAGCCAAAAACTTTACTATGAAGTAAAAAATTAAAATATTTATTAAACAATGCAAAAAAAAAAAAAATTGACTTGTTTCACGACTTAAAAAACAAAGGAAAAAAGGAAATGTGCGTTTCGATTCTTTTGAATTTTTTTTCACATTTTAAGCTAAACGGGCGCGGGTGGCTAAAAAATCCGATTGACCTTGGAAAGAGGTATTGTTAACAACGCCATCGTGCGACACACTCAAGAAGTACCTACTAACTGACGTGATGATTGATGTCGTCTAGAGCTTCCCTGACCCACCGCAAGAATTGCACCGAAACGACTATAAAAGCCACTGTGTCGGCTCAGATCCCCCTCATTCGCATCCTTTCAATATTCGATATAATTAATTTCATGTAAAAGTTCAATAAATTAATTCGCATTAATTATAAGAAATTATCATTTTTGTACCCGACTTTCGATCACCCGAAAAACCAGCTGAAGTAGCAACTCACACAAGACTCAAACAGGTATACTTATCACATTTCCGTTCAAAATTATTCAGATTAAAAACCCAAAAAAGACCGAAAGAAATTTAAGAAATCTTTTCTTTTTGCTTAGCTATCTGATCGTACCACAGAACATAAGAGAGAGGTTAGAAGTAGTATCAAGCGACGTTAGTACCAGAACCAGTGTCGCCTCTCGCACACATGTTAATGATAAGTTCGTATTTTACAACATAAAACACCATTACGCGATTGGTTCCTGAAAATCGGTACAAAAATGTACCAAGTGAAAAAGAGTCCATTTAAATACAGGCCATATTTTCACAAGATAAAGATTAAATTTGTTTGTGCACATATATTGCAGTGTTACCAGAATAAAAATAAAATGCAATTTGATGGGAAAATTTGAGTTCGTTGATGTATTTAATAGTGACTTAAACGAATGAAAGAACTCTTTAAATTTTATGTTGTAATAATAGAAATAGGAATAAAAAAATATTTTTCTTTACAATAGGTGGTCTTATTATAATCGTTTTTGGTAATTGATGCAAACTACGATCTATAATTGTGAGGGTGATAGGTTCCCTAAGAATCCATTGCAGTGCATATTCAGTTATGATTTTTGAAAGGATTGAGTTGTTATCTTTTGGGCACATATTAGGCTGCGATCAGGATTATTAAAATATGTCATATATTTTACTTATTACAGCCTCTGCTTTCTTGTAGCCCTCGCCTACTCATTGTGTTTAAAATTGCTTGTGCTGTGTTGTGTTTAATTAGTGGATACCTTTTACTGGCTCTCTGTTTTTATCAACTTTGTCCTTCTATGTATTTTAAGCTGGGTCTTACAATAAGATAAATAAATATTTATTTTTTCAATTTAAACATAATATAACAAGCTCTCGTGAAGGTTTTCACTTTATGCTATGTCTTTCAAATGATTCTTTAAAATTATAAGAAATATATTCTACAAAAAAATAATATCATTAATGACTGAATATATATATGATATATGTAAGTAAATAACTACTTATTTAATTCAATTTCTTAAGCGACTCATAAATAAAATACAGCATACAAAGAGAAAGGGATCACTACAGTTTAATTTGTCAAACTGCGTAAGACTTCCGGTAGTTATATGACAATAAAAAATCAAATAATCTGGAATTTGAGGCTTTCCAGAGTAAAGTTACTTGTCCACATCTCATTTATTTATGTCACTATGGTTTTTGTTACATAAAAAGCTAACCTTATTTTTGGAGAGTTTTTTTTTGCTATTTTATGAGGTCGGTCAAGATTTTTATAATTAGAACATTGTGTCTGAACAAACGTTTGTAACTTTGTGTTGTGTGAAATAGATATAGTTTTATGAATGACGCATCTGATTTGATGAATCATTAAAATAAAAGTTAACTTGGTCAAGTGGGACCTGCTTAGGTGAGAAACCTCGACAGCTAGACAATGCAATCCCCTATATTTGGGATTAATTCTTTCGATTTTATCGTCATATTTACCTCTATAATTGAGACAGCGAGTGTATTTTACCTCTTTTACTGAGATAACTTCAATTCATCACCTTTTTTACTTGCACTACGCATATTAATTTCCGTTTTGTTTATGGATTGAAATCTAAAGTAACTGAATACTTACAAGAGGAGGAAGAAAACTCGCTGTAAAGTTATCGAAACGTCGGGTGTATAATAATAATGTAAGATCTAATTAAACGCGAGTTAAATCTGGCTAATTGGTTTTATTTCAAATGTTTACAAAATACATTTTTTATTTAATAATCGCCTATTAATAGTACCCTCTGTATATGTAGACAGATATTTATTTATGTTTATGTGAGATACTGAGGAAGTGGTATACCTCTTTAAGCGAGACCAATTCGCAGATCCCTTAATGTCCCAGTTATCCAGTTTTCACGTATAATGAAATTCATTCATTAATTTTCGCGTTGTGAAATTCATCGTGGCTATCAATAAGTGGCATCATGAAGAATGGCATCATATTTTTATGTTTGGAGTTTTTGTCGAGGTTTAATGCTGTCATATCAGTCAAGATTTTTATTACAATAATCACAAAAATCTGTCTGAGCGAACATTGTGTTATAAAATTGGTATAAGTAGTTTTGTAAAAGAAGTGTTTGTGTTTACATTACATGCCATTGGAAGATCATTGTAATATAAGTGAATTTGATGTGAAGACATTGAGAAAGACACTAAGAATTGCATTGAAATGTGTTGCATTGCACTAGTATTTCAATGCAATATTTGTAGAATGACAGAAAATACTTAAGATATGGCTGTATGGGCGTTCGTTCCCCTTGTGTTCTCTATAATAGAGAGAATATATAAACAGCAAAAACTAGTAAATAACCTCATTTTTTCAGTGCTTTATTTTTATTTGTAGACAAAACGTAGTCCTTAACTTAACGTAGTCTGTGGCAAATATTTCGTATTTTTGTAAATATTTTATAGTTATTTACGTAGCAAAAAAAGGCGTGATAATAAAGTGTAAGGTGTCCTACGTTGAACTAGCGGATTGTTCAACATTTACAAAATTGTTGTTAGTTTGTTTTGTTTACATACTTGGCACAAGTGAAAAAAACGAGTAACATCAAAGAGTTTTGTTATATGGAAATAGTTACTAGGCAATAATTTGACATCATAATACTTTGTTGTAATAATTTCTAATTAAATTAAACATTGATATATTTTTGACTCATTTGTGCAAAATAAGTGTGACGTGCTGGCAACTCTTTTAATTTACCCTAAAAAGCATACATTGCGGGCTAAATACAAAGCCACTTTTATTGACGACGTACACAGCCAGCAATGTCTATTTTTGGCATGGCGTCGTTTCAATTTAATGTTTTTCACTATTTTACAGTAAAAATGTACTAAGCTATGATAAGAAATGTCTCAATGAGTAAGATTATAAGTTTTACTTTGCTTCCAGCGTGTTAAAGTAGCACAAAGAGGCATTTTTCCACTAGTTTTGGCATAATATTGCTCTGCATAGGTTAGCGAACTACTGAGCGCGTCGAATCGTCAAAAGGACTGGATAAGAGTGTTTACTCTTATGCGCGGCGCGCACGTCCCGCCCGCTTACGCCTTCTAACTACTCTCTATGTTCTGTGGATCGTACAAACATTTTTTTTTGTCCGTACAAACAATCATGACATCTTTTTACTTAATATTATCCATATTTCCCTGTTATCTATCTAATAAATACATCCTTGTTTAACATGTCACTAACACTACGCAAAATATATTACGAGGTGGTTTATCATCGGTACTTTATCATTAATTAGCAAGAGCCATATATTATCAATAATTAATTGGCTACTTAGTGTAATGCGCATGATGTTCATAATAGTTTCCGGAATAATTAAACAACCGCGATCGGGTGTATTTAAAATTGATTCCGCGATTTGTTATGAGAAACAAAAATAATTATTGTGTTTCCAGTAGGACCTAATGCTTAACTGTTAATGAGGGATCCTGTTAAAAAGTTCCTTCGGGAAATCGTTTGATAAATAATAATGAGCATTTAATTTGCTGAGTCCATGTTATGTAGATATTATACAGAGTGTAAGAAAAACGCTCTCCTAAACGAAGGCAGATGACAGTGCTGGAGATACTAACTTGCTAGATTTTTTTTTAAATTGCAATAAAAAAATCAGCTGTTTCATACGAAAGGAGATGGTAAAAGTTTGTATGTGACCTGGGGCCAACTCATGAGCACCATTTTTTCGTACAGTTATTTTTGTAGACTGTAATTTATTATTAGTTAGTTGGTTTAGACAGATTCTCTGTCTACTAATTTCCTGCAAAACATCTCAGAGGTGGCCATTTTAAACAATTCAAAATATCAATGTAAAATATATATTTTTTTTTTACTTTACATATTTTTATTTTATAAAAACGTCCACAAGCACACTTCAAGGGCATCCAAAACATTGGGTTGAAACACGGAATGACAATTGTAATAAATGTCAACTATGCATTCTAGTGACGACAATACGATAGTAAATTAAAAGATGGGCTGAAAGTTTCAAAACATTTCCATGTTTAATACGAGTATCCTATCAATATTACATTAAATTCAACATTTTAAAAGCGTCATTGTGGCTATGGACAGTAAACTTTTTGTCACTTTTATGACATGTATGTTACCATTTTATAAAAAAAATATGTTATTTTGTTTTTTCTTTTGCAATAAATTAACATAGTTTTGTGTTGATTATAGAAAACCATATTATTCTTTACCACAATCTGAAATGGTGCTCATGACCTGGCACAAAACTATACTATCTCCTTTAATACCTACCTACATGATCTTTTTGTATGGAACAACATTTTGCGATTTCAATTTTTTTGTAACAAAATCGTGATTAGAATCACCAGTAGCTACTGCCATCTGCCTAAGCTTATGGGAGCGTTCCCCATACATCCTTTATGTATGTCGGCTGTAAGCTCGTTTTCACACACGGATTAACCTGAAGCCAAATAAACCCGGAACATGTTCTGACGTCTTCTTATCTGCTGCTCCCCGCGTCCCTCGGGGACTTCCCCGACAAATAATAACGCCGTTAAGGGATTTAGACCCGACTTAACGATTTTTCACCGTCACTATATGAAGTGAAAGTGAGGTAGTGGTACGAGGGTCAAACTGAAAGTTCTTTGTAAATCAAAAACTGCGTAAGTTATTAGTTTTATTATGTCTCTAAAAAATAGTATCAATTCACATCAATAATTTATACATCGCTGCATGCGATGGAACCACTAAGAAAAGCACTTTACCCACTCGTCCTTAGGGGTCTCTTCGACGGCCTTTTGAAACGCAGTCACTGCTTCCTCGGCGTCCATAAAACGGTTTCTTTTAGTTTCGGGAATAAATAAAAATGGCAAGGTGCGAGCTCAAACTATACGGCGGGTGAGCCAGTAATTTTATATCTGATGTAGCCCAATAGTCGATTGTTCACCTGGTGGTGCGTGCGACAAATCGCTTTTGTGGTGAACGAGAATCCTACTGCGAATTCGATTCTCCCGAACTTTTTCCAAGACAAGTGCCAAACAATTGTTAGGGTACCAATCTGCAGTAGCTGTTGTTCGATCCTCTTAATCATTCATCACGTCCCTGACCACCCGACCCCGACCACCACCCGTCACCTGTCCTTCCGAAGAACAAGGCTACTATTTTTTCCCTTCACTTGGCGTTAAATCTTTAAATCATTTCACGGTACTAATCAACACGACGGAGTATTTGGGCCTCGGTCAAATTATGAGGTGTGCACCGGTCACTAATCTTCCTGACTGCTAACTGTTTAACAAGGATTTTTGCGCTTTACTCATACAGATGCCTAAACCTGTAAAAATCTGCTGATAGGTCACTCTTTTGTCAGTCTCTATCATACGCCGCATAATACAGATGGAATCTTCAGTCGTCACAGAGTAGAATACAGAGACGGTCACAGAGGCCGTCCCTCACGCAGATCATCGGTGAAATTAGTGCGACCGCGTTTAAACTCATTAAACCAGTTGTAAACAGTGGCCTGAGATGGGACTTCATCATGAACGGCCAATAGAAGTCTATCATAACTTTCTTGTTGACATAAATGACATCGTAAGCCATAAACATAAAAAATCGTTGCACGAAAATTTTCTCGCGCTAAAGTTCACGCTGACGATACTCAGACAATTCTCAATTTGCCGCCAAATCATAAAACAAATGACAAATGAATGTAATACATAGTTATTTTTTACTCAATAATATTGGCATAGAGTTCCATTTTCAAAATTTAATTATTATTTTTTGTATTGTTTACAAGTAATCGTACGATCGATCACAGCTAAATATCGCTACTTTATAGTGTTGTGGTCGTGCTGGCTGGCACACAAGCATCGGCAACGGCAAGCGCTTACCATCAAGCGGGTCACTGTATCTTTGTCACAAAAAAATCGTTCTGACACAGGAAGTTTTAAAGACTGTTTAATTATTTTTGAAGAGCAGATATTTTATTCTAGCCACGCCGATGTCACACCGAAGTTGCGCGTACATCAAAAACAACTTGACGGATGTGTATCCTCCTCCATAGTTATTATGAATATTGATTGTGATTTTTGGTTAATTTAACTAACATGCCATTGTTTGTGACTTGTCTTGGAAAAAGATAATTATGTGCGATTCGTTTTTTTTTTCAATCCATTTGGAAAAGACCAGAGCAGAAGACGCCATTTTACGTTTCTAACATGGCAATTTTATAGCGATTTAGGCATATCATAACGCACATCCAAAATCATTTAAAATAAATCAGATGAGAATGGATCTGCTGAGCGTCCCCCCCCCCCCGTCCCCCCTCTCGTTTTTGTTAAAATAGATTAAAAGACAGCAATTTGTCACTAAAACACACTCTACTGTACGTTGTCACTAAAACACACAAATTTAAATCGTGTCACACTTGACGTGTGTGCCGTTGACGGCACGTCAAGCGTAACAATGCGACCTTGAAACCGTCCATACGCCGTTAGTAATAAAGGTGGCTTTTGTAATACAACTATTACACTTGGTCTATATTTTTGCCTTCATCATTGACAAAGAAATGGAAAATGCAATTCTAATCGCGGGACTAATTGCTGCTCTCGGCAGCAACGACAAAGCTTGAATCTGTGCTTATTGTAGCAAAAGGCTTCGGAAGCACTTCAAAGGCTCATTGTACAAGATCACGAGGAAATGTACCTCTACCTTCAGTAAAGGAAGCGGTATTATTGCATCGTATTGAAATATGGAAACGGTAAATTATTGGGGTGCGTCATGTTTAATATAATAACAAATGATATCATTTCAATTGAAATAACATTCAAATGATAGATTTTTCATTAATAATAAAGAGCCGGACAGAACTCTTGCGTTTTCGTCTAACTTGTATGTTGCATGCTTGCATGCTTTCTTGCTGCATGGCTGCTTGCATGCTGTTTGCCTGCATGCTGCATGTCTGCTTGAATGCTTACAGGTTTAGGTAAGAAAAGAAAGAAAACTCTAATAATTAAATGTAATTATTTATTCAATCAATGTTACAACTTATTAATTAAGTACGTGTATGTTACTAAATGAATATTAGATTAAATACATATTAGTTGAGATATTTATTATAGAGCAAATAAAATTAGGTAAAATGAAATTATAACAATAATACGTTAGATCAATTGATCGTTTTATTTTAAAAAATTGTGTAAAATGAGATTAGGTCAAGTAATCATTAGAATTTTTGTTATTATATCAAATATACACAACCAAATTATTGATAGTTTTTTTTTGTAAAACAGTCTGTCATACAAACTTTCAAGTCGAAAATATTGGAAACGAAGAAACTTGACGACATGCATGAGCAAGTCATAGGCTAGTTAGATATTTTCTGCCGCTTTTTTTCTGCTTTTTTTATTTTTTTCGGGCCTACTTGCATAGTTTAGCCAAAGTACACTGATACTGCTCGTAAGCTACTTGAATTTTAAAGAAGGAAGAGCATCTACATCTTACATAAAATGGCTGCCAAAGGAACTGCGGTAAGTAAGGTCGCCAGAGCCCTTTGAAGTAGTTGTTTTGGGTTCACCCCTGCTTTTGACTTAGACTGTCTGGCTCCTTTAAAAAACTACTTTATCTTGGTTTTTCCAGGATGAGCGGTGCGTGAGCCAGTGTACCCTATACTTGAGCCAACCTATACAAATAATGAATGTAACAAACAAAACAAACCAAATTTCATTTTGTGTAGGTTTGTCCCTTTTACTCACACTACCTTTATTGCTCAGCACTCATACAAAAACGACAGTGGTTTGTTTACTTACATTCTTTTCCTAAGTTGGGTGAAGTATAATACTCGTTTTTACTAACATTTGACCCTGTCCCCATCTCCACGTCACGACGTGTCAACGTGGAACGGTGCGGTAACGTGGCACGGTACGTTGACGTAACGTAATAATGCACGTCACGACGCAGCAACGTTGCATGTCGCCGTGCCTTGTCAAAATCTGCTACACTCTTCACTACTTATCTAGATATGGACCGTACAAGACGTATTCTGCTTCTGCTATTGTTAAAAAGACGGAGAGAGAGGTTGAAGAAAAAAGACGTGAAAAGAGAATACTCGGCCGTACCGTGCACTAGCACGAAGCGGCAACGTGGCACGTTACCGCACCGCACCGCTCCACGTTGATGACGTCGTGACGTGGAGATGTGGACAGGCTCTTAGGAGTCTCTTAGTGATTTTTAGCTTAGTCTATATAAAGGAGATAGAAAGAGACAATAAGAGTCACCTAAGCCTAGGGAATAGTTAGTGAAGACGGACATAAGGCTGATAGCGTCTATGGGATACGGTATCCATTTACTTTCAGCAGGGTCGTATGCTTAATTGTTTGCCACCTTTTCTCTTAATTAATAAAGGAACAAAAAACGTTTCTCATTTTAAAATCCATCGTTCGGGCGGTTGCTATTATAAAAAAGTGAACATTTTAAAAATATGTAGGACATTTTTTTGGCGGGTCACGCCGTCATGCGTCAATCAAATCTACTGTAAATACGAGCTGCTAGCCTCGAATTTGATTTCGTTTCAAACAAACGCTGGCTTCAGTATTTTGAAATAACTAATGCGTTACTAACTGCAGACAAGCTTAAATAATATTAATTCGTCTGAACTAAAATTAAAGGAGGTATTCTAAGCTTGCGTAGTTATTGAAATATCGTGGTAATAATACATTCAGTCAAAAAAGTATCGAGAATGGAGGATTTGTTTATGGTTCCAAATTATTATTTTTTTGTTTTTTTTTTTGTTGTTGTTAGATTGGCACAACTGTTTTCCATTTTTGCGCGGAGTTTGAGTTGCATCTGTTATTTATATTAAATACAGTGCTGTTTTTAGTTATATCATATCTAGTGTGTATTGCGAATTTCATAATGGACAAAAACATCGAACAAAGAGTTTGTCTTAATTTTCGTATCGCTAATGACATTTCGTGTTCGGAGTCACTATAAATGTTACAGAAGGCTTACAGTGAATCGACTTTATCAAAAACACGTGCTTAGGAGTGGTACAAAGCATTAAAAACAGACTTTAAAAAACTGAAAAGGATGAAATAATTAAATTGAAGTAGGTATTCATTCCCTAGAAACATATTTTTGGAGTCGGTGCTTTACTTTCTATTGTTTTTGGAAACCACTTAGCACCAACTCCAAAAATATGTTTCTAGGGGATGAATACCTACTTAAATTTAATTATTTCATCCTTTTCAGTTTTTTGAAGTCGGTTTTAATTTTTGTTTAAAATTTTTTTTTCACAATTTTTAGTGATAACTTTCTACGGTCGAAGCTAGATGGGTGACCGTCAACTTATATTGTTTCCTACTATCGTATCGTTTCACTAAAAAGTCATTGGAAAAGCAAAAATTCGCAATTTCGCTTATGTAGACTTTTTATAATTTCAGTTTTTTAAAATTTAAAACCAAAGTACCCAACTGTTTTTGAAAAAATTTTTATGGGACCAAATGGCAGCTATTCCGCATCGAACAAAAAAAGAATCACGTAAATCGGATCAGTAATCTCGGCGTAATCGGTGTACATACATAGAAAAAGAAAAAAAAAACATACCGGCCGAATTAAGAACTTCCTCGTTTTTGAAGTCGGTTAAAAAGCGATCAAGATGTGATGGTTGATTTGCCTCTCTCTGGCAGGCTATCAACATCTGCAACTGAAGTTAACGGGAAGGGAAATAGTGACTGAAAATTCTTGCCGGAAGGTCAAACGGTAAATAAATAATATTATTTGAGCGCTATGTGGCGTTTAAGAGAGCAAATTCGTCGAAAAAGCCCAGATTTGTGGAAAGAAAATTCTTGGATTTTGCACCACGATAATGCGCCTTCGCACAAGGCTATCATTGTAAAAGAAGTTTTGACCAAACACTCATCAAATACCATCGAGCAACCACCATATTCACCAGATACTAGACTTCTTTCTTTTTCCTAAACTCAAATTACCACTCCGTAGCACCCGTTTTCAATCGGTAGAAGACATAAAGGAGAATTCGCAGCGAGCACTGAACTCAATTCCGGAAACAGCGTTTAAAAAATGTTTTGATGATTGGATTATTCGTTGGCGTAAGTGTATCGTTTCTGAAGGAGCATAATTTGAAGGTGATAAAATAAATTTGGATGAATAACTAACATTTTGTGTATTATTGATCTTTTCTCGGTACTTTCTAAGAGTAGTATATCATTAAAAGAATAAGGGAATTCAGCTAGATTCGGACAGCATTCGGCTAATTATGCCGCCTAATCCGCTAAGCCTAAGGATAAAGACTTCAATCAGTGCACGGTGGAAGTGTCTCTGAAAAATCTAATCTATAACTATTTGCTGGTGGCAGGTGCTTGAGTGGAAAACAAACGCTGCTCAGAACATCATTACGCTCGGTGGAATGATGATCTTTGTAGAGTGGCTACCAGTTGTAGGCTGGTTTATGATACCAGGTATACCCCTATACCTGGTATTGTTGGCAACGTAGACAGATGGCGGTGCTTGTAACCTTAAGCTCAATTTGTTGAAAAATAAAATTGGAATTGCGATAAAAATCGGCCGTCTCATACTATAATGTAATATCTGCTCGACCTGTACCCCTAGCACGAACACTTTTAAATTTCGAATCACCATCGTATCGTTCACGCACGTTTGAAATTTCAAACAAAAGTCAGACAAAAGCTAACGTAACAACTCGATACGATGGTGATTCGAAATTTAAAAATGTTCGTGCTAGAGATACTGTTTGTATGAAACAACAGATTTTTCTTTCGCTATTTCAATTTTCATTAACATATCATAATATTATATTTGGTCCATGATATTATATAGTTTCCCCAGCACCGCCATCTGCCTTTTTAGTTTTTGAGAGCGTTTCATTAAAATGGGTTGTATTAGTTGATGGAAATGTTAATTCGTCTGATAATTTTATGATATTTCTATGAAATAATATAACATTGGCTGCATTATATTTTTATGTCATGAAATTATCAATTCTAACAACTATTACAGCCCATGTTTTAATTTGCTGTCGTATTTTCGTAACATGTATAATGTTAAAATTAAAATAAAAAGATATAAAAGTTATAACTGTCTTCGCAAGATTGACGCAAGTACAATTTCAAGCAGAAAAATAAAAGCTTTTTTTGCCGTGCTAAAGAATTATGAGGATAACACAATTTGTTCGAGACGAAAATGTTTGTCAAATTACAATAATCAGCTTTGGGCTGGTGTTTATTATCGTCACTTAGTGTACAGAGGGGCTGCTACTAAAACGTTTGAATAAGTAGCGAGTGAGTATTTTACCCGGTTGAATAAAGAAAACTTTTATGTGCCTGTCTTCGGAGTCATCAATTGACTGTCTCCACCTCATCATCACGCACAGATAAATTTAGTAGGTACAGCGTTTCTTTGTCCTACTTCCAGAACTTGGAATTCTTTGCCAGCACATGTGTTTCCTCCTTCCTATAACAAGGGTTCCTTCAAAAGAGGCGTGCAATAGCATCTTTGGGCCGGAAAGTTGGAGGCGGCTAGAGCAGTTTCTGAACTGCACTGGATGCCTTCTCATATGGACTCTTATTCTTAATTTTTTATTTTAACATTATTATAAATGTTTGAAAAATTACTTAGTAATTAAAATATAATAAAACTAGAAAAATTTCACGTCCTGAGGCAGGAATCGAACCCGCGACCTTTCGCAATCCGGGCGACTGCTCTGATCACTGAGCCACCCCTGGGTGGCCAAGTCCTGACTTGGAATATCCCTTAAAATTAAGAATATTTGAAAGCACTGCCCCAACTTAACCAAATCGTCGGTATTTGTAAAAATACTCGTTTCGGATGTTGAAATAGAATATTTCGACATTGTAGGGTGGACGTTAGCTCATAAACGCAAATACAGATAGACTAGAAGAATTTCACAGGGATATCCCAAGTCCTGGGTGGCTCAGTGGTCAGAGCAGTCGCCCGAATTGCGAAAGGTCGCGGGTTCGATTCCTGCCTCAGGACGTGAAATTTTTCTAGTTTTATTATATTTTAATTAATATGGACTCTTCTCACCGCTTCACATCAGGTCGAGTCATTTGTCGTGCTTTGTATAAAAAACATGTTTATATAAATACTAAGGTGTTGAAAAAGGTTTACAATTCTAAAATTAATTTTGAAAATTCTTGTACATTTTGTTTGACTGACCATACTATTTGTATGAAGAAATTTGAAATTTATTTTACAATTTCGAATTTTTGTCAACACTATAGTATGACTATGACTATGTTAATATGGGTAGGTGACCGCTCGTTATGGTGAGTACCAAACACCCTGTATAGAAGAACTACAAACAGAATGCACATAATGTATCTCTCTGCAACTATATTGCTCTCATACAGCTTAATGAAGGTAAAGGCAAATATGGGCGACCTCATTATCCATCCCATTTTTTATTCGACCGGGTAAAATAGTCACTCGCTTAATAACTTTTATTTTTTTTTGACATCATACATGCTGGTGACGACGATACGACAGTCAATTATTGCATTTAACATTAGTTCATTAGAATGTTTTGCACATTAGATAATTGTATGACATTTCTATGGAAATAGTGCAGCCAATGTTATATGATTTCATAGAAATGTCATGAAATTATCAAAAGAATAAGATGTATTTGAAAAATATTCCTATTAACTAATATAGCCTATGCTTTAATTTATTGACATAAATCATTTATTGCAATACCATAATATTCATAAACGAGATCTTAAGAGGTAATATATTTAGACATTATTATGGACCCTGTCGGGCACAGCAAAATAAAGCTAAGATAAGTTTACGTTAATTAATAATTTAAAATACAAGATAAGTTTATTTTCACAAAATGTCATATCAATACTTACATTTCATAAATACTTTTAAATAATCAATAAATACATTTTACATGTTGTCTGGATATTTCTTTTTATTAAAATGCGTATTTGTCTTAATATTAGGCAATTTTATTACAATTCTACATCATGTCAAAGCTATCAAGGTAACCAGTGTAATTACTGGGCATGGACGGCATTTCATCTTAGGCCCCAGGATGACAACGCACCTGCAATATCAAGTGATTTTTCCTTGCAGGTGTCTATAGGCGGCGGTAACCGCTTACCATCAGGTGGGCTTTCAATGTGTGTCAAAATATACAATAAGGTACCAGTAGTAATAAAAAGGGAAGATAATATAAATAAATTTAAAAGGGCACTAAAGACTCTATTGATATATAAGTGTAATTATACAATACAGGAATTTTTCAGTGATATATTTTTTTTTATATACTACTAGATGACAAACAAGCTGACGGCCCACCTGGTGGTAAGCGGTTACCGCCGCCTATAGACACCTGGCATAACAAGGAAAAGCACTTGATATTGCAGGTGCGTTGTCATCCTGAGGCCTAAGATGAAATGCCGTCCATGCCCAGTAATTACACTGGCTACCTTTCCCTTCAATCCGAAACACAGCGAACTGTTTCACGGCTGAAATAAGAAAGGCGGTGGTACCTACCCAGACGACCCTACATATAGGTGTACCACCTACCATCCTGTAAAGCAGCGCAAATAGTCGCTGCATCAAACTCGTGGCCAGGCCGTTCCCGCTTCACATAGCGGTTCTGGCGTGATCGAGTAACATGCATACAAACTTTTACATAAAGTATAATATTAGTAGGTGGTAGACCCGTATGCTGGGTCGGCTGGGTAGGTACCACCGCCTTTCTTGTTTCAGCCGTGAAATAAGAAAGGCGGTGTGCGCTGTGTTTCGGATTGAAGGTAAAGGTAGCCAGAGTAATTACTGGGCATGGACGGCATTTCATCTTAGGCCCCAGGATGACAACGCACCTGCAATATCAAGTGATTTTTTCTTGTTATTGCAGGTGTCTATAGGCGGTGGTAACCGATTACCATCAGGTGGACCGTTAGCTCGTTTGTCATCTAGTTGTATAAAAAAAGGATAAGATGGTATGGCTGTAATATATGTTAATGTTATTATTACCTCTTTAATTCCTTAATTTTTTTCAAAGATGTCTCCTTTCGTGGTAATTCAATAAGTTAGTAGCTTAGTGAGATGTGTCACGTGTCTGTAATTACGCTCGGTTTTATATCACACTGTATTTCCATAAAAATAAGGAACTTATTAATTTAATACAGAAGGCGCCATAGATCTTTTTTTTTATAAAACAAGATGAACAAGGGAGGCATGCGGCCTTTTTATGGTAATTTGACTACAGACGTAGGTATTATAATCTCTAAACTAATCTAAAGAATGCTTGCAACTATAGCTACTCACGCGTTGTCCTGCCCTGAAAAGTCAAATTAAAATAGTAAGTGAATGAATGAATGAATAAGAAGAAGTTTATTTAATGCACTACAAATATTGACAATAAATAAGAACAGATATGAAAAAAGAAACACTTATTTAATTTCACCAAAGAGGTCTCCGCTCAAAGTGCTCAGAACAGATGATAAAAATTACGTGGGTTAGCCTTCTTTGATCACGCGTCATGCTGTTACAAACTTAATAAGTACTTAATAATAAGTTAATAGTTAGCACATCTTTTGTTTCTTTAGACTGTTTGATAAATAAATATTAGAATTTTATTTTTTGTTGGTAAGTAGGTACTTACAAAGAAAAAAAACCTCAGGCCTTTTATATGAGAGCCTACTGCAGAGCGAGTACAAGCGTAAAACATTCATTGAATCTAGAATATAATGAATAGAGTAACCGCACCCTAGGGTACCATTTATTCCCGCCCTTCTACGTGCTGCTTTATTTTATTGCTTACGTGATTAATTGCTGTAGGTTTAGAATGCCTATAAAATAAAGTCTAGAATTTAAAAACCGACATAAATGATTGATATAGGCCATGTTCCATATTTGTCTTTAGAGAATAAATCAACTGTTTGTACAAACCGATCGTGTAAGTAATTACAATATATAATATTATGAAATACCTTAACTTTTTGGCTTATATATTTTTTTAAATGTCGTGTATGATCGATGACTAGCATTGCCATCTGCCTTCGTTCACAAGAGCCTTTTTCTAACACCCTTAAACATGTCTTGTCTTTTTTTAGGTGAGAAAACGAAAAATAGTTTTGAAACGTTTCTATCATATGTGAAGTCTATGTATAATGTGTTTATATTTATTACTCACGGAAAAAAAATGTATAGGCACATCCTACAAAATATTTAAGAATACAATTAAAACAAACAAGTGACTACAAATTTAAAGTCCTTGTGGGATTCTAATAGAATAAATAATGAATTAAACCCTTTAATCTTTTAAGAATATAAAATAATGACATGAAAAGGCAACTGCCGTAGTTCTAACAAGATTAAAAAGGTATTATTACTTACAGACAAAATATTTCATTAAAATTATCAGGATCAAAGCAACAACAACAACAGGAACAAGCACAGTAATCATAAAAAAATACAAAATAATGAGGAAAATCTCTTAAAAAGTAGGATGAAATTCGACAATGTAATTGAAAAGAAGTATCGAAGAATTTGTGATTTTTAATTTTTACGTTTTCCATTGAAAATATTCCTTTTACGTATCCCTTTTAAACTTCAAAAATTATCTTTAGGTAAACTATTGTACAGACGACAGCACGTCAAGTGTAACAATGGCACTATGATAGTCGCCTCTATTACGCACGGAGTAAAGGCGGGGGGAAACTGTTACGTTTCATGTGCTATCGACTGTACCACTTAACGATTGCTATCAGGTAAAGAAAAATTCGTATTCCATTCGTGGTTCATGCTAGCTCCGTGTTGGTTCAAAGCAATTTTTACTGGAGTTGTTTCGACTGTGAACGCTTCAATCAAAGAGCACTGTGCGAACGTGCGATTGTAGCAAAGAAATACCAATTCAAATTCAGGTTCTCTCTATGCTGTTTATAATATAGCTTACTTACGTGCACTCACTCAGTTTTTATCTTTATAAAACTGTTAGGTTTTACAAAAAAAAAACCTTTGATAATCCAGAAACCATCGCGGACGTCACCAAAACACTCTACCAAAGTTTCATCACAATCTGATCAATAGTTTCGGTGCGTATACGCGACCAACAGACAAATAAACATTTTTATTTATAAAGAATTCATTTATTTTATTTCATATTATTATTATTATTATGACGTGTAGGGGTAGCGGACACGGGGTAAGTCCGGACTACCATACTAAATAATAATACGTGATAATCTATTTCTGCCTTGACATTTAGAGGTGGGTACAGCCCAAAGAACCCACACCTAGTGGCTGGCATTGAGCATGCTTATCATGATATCAACGGCCTTGACCGGAGGTACCCCGCGTCCGCAATTACCCCAAATTTCGACATTTTAATTCTGAATTTCTATGGAGGATGGTACTCGGTGCCTCCGGGTTGCATGTGAAGGAAGAGTATATTTTTAAGAGCATTAGGCAACAAAAAACTATAATTTAAAATCCCTGACTAAAAACAAAATTTGCATCTAATTTTGACTAAAAAACCGACTCAGACATGTAAAATTCGATTTTAAAAACAGTGACATATGTCAGACAAAGGATAAAACGTCAGTATCGTGCATTGTCTTGTCAAATGTTTTTTCTATGTAGGCATGGGTTCAATTTGGGTTAGCCTATGACAATTTGCAATTGTTTTTTAAAAAAAAATGCTAAAAGAGCACGGCAACTCGGTTCCTGTTATTGTGTCTGACTAATAATACTTAGGGATTTTAATTTCATTTTTACTATAATTAATCAAAGAAACTTGGAAACAAAGGTTTCTTGGATGCACTTTTAAAAATTACTCAAAAATATTAAGTAATAAAAATAAAAAAGGGATATATTGAAGATTCTTTGCGTATAGGCTTTTGTATAATATATAATTTATCGTAGGGGGCTTTCAAGTACCAATATCGAACATCTCCTTGTTATCGAAAACGACTTTTCGTAATTACTTAGCAATATACCTCATTTGGAGCGCTGTCATGGCATTTTGCCAATCACATGTTGCACGAAATGCAACTTTACCCAGCACAACTTTGCCTAGCGTGTGGCCAGGAGACAGATACAGGTAATAATGGAACATTAATGTCGGTGTGATATCATGAGTAGAACCAGAATGAGTATTTCGGAAGAGGCTTATCCAAAGCGGGAGGAGTAGGTATGGGCTCTTTTTGGCCAGAAACCTAAGTAAGGCTTGGAAACTGTTTCCTAGACACAGAAAGAATAAAACAACAACATCCAACAATAGACCACAAGATATTCCAAAGGACTAAAGAGCAAAATTTGCTTTGCATCATCTTATTAAAATATTTAAACTAAAAAAAACCTTTTGATTGGCTAATAAATAGTATGTTTCAAGTAAGATACATTTACCCTGTCAATTCGCACATTTCAGGCACAATCGGTTTTTGATTGTCATAATGCTCCCAAGAAAAATTACAAACAAACAAAATGCATTTTAATCACTCACTGACCACAAACACCAATTTTAGTTGATGACGACACTTGTTTGACAGCTAACATAAGAAGCTGTCAAAAGGAAGACCTTCTGAATCACCATAGCAACATTAGCAGTGTTTGCTAACAGGTAACGTCAAAACGGTCACCTGACTTACAAGGTGTTACAAAGTGACTCAAGAAAAAATTAATGTTTCGTCAAGTTATAGTGTTAGACTACGGTAGTCATAATATTGCCAATGAACCCTTGAACCACAAGGGACTCTTAAACACGCGCGGGAAGCCAAAAGCTTTGTAATACAAATTTGTTTTAAAAACCTTATAAGGATAAATTAACATAACATCATTTTAATCCAGGACATAAAAGTGGACTTCAAAAAATGTACATCTTTACACTATAGCTGCCGTGTGATTCCTTAAATGTATTTAACATATATGTATATTTCCGTTTGCGTAGCTCATTCGCAGACGTGTACGTAGGATTAAGGATTCAGCCGACTTACCATCAATCTTACTTGTGTTGTATCCTAAAATAACTTTCACATAACGTAGGTATTCGTCCCTCAAATATTATGGCTATAATTCGTAAAGCTACTGTTTCTCAGAACGAGCCGTCCTGCCAATTTCAAAACATTATCGCTTGAAAGTTGCAACTGGCTACTTTAGCAGACCCCAGCTCTTAAATGATTGACCAATCGGAAATCCTTATTTTTTTGTTAAAGGTTATAGGATTTCATTGTTTTCAAAAAACATCTGGTCGCAAAGACATTTCGGGTCAAACCAAGTAGGCAGCAGGTAGTTGACGACCTTAGTGTACAAAATATTTAAAACAAAAATTAAAACCGACTTCAAAAAACTGAAAAGGATAAAATAATTAAATTTAAGGAGGTACTCATCACCTAGAAACATATTTTTTGGAGTAGGTTCTACAAGTTCTATTATTTATGGAAACAAGTTAGCACCAACTCCAAAAAATGTTTCTAGGCGATGAGATTATTTTATACTTTTCAGCTGTCTTGTCACAATTCTTAGTGATAACTTTCTAAGGTCAAAGCTAGATGGGTGACCGTTAGCTTACATTGTTTCCTACTATCGTATCGTTCCACTAAAAAGTCATAGGAAAGCAAAAATTCACAATTTCGCATACGTAGATGACTTTCTCATTTCAGTTTTTTTTATTTAAAAACCAAACTACCCAACTGTTTTTGAAAATAATTATTCCACATTGAACAAAAAAAGCATCACGTAAATCGGATCAGAAATCTCGGCGTAATCGGTGTGCATACATAGAAAATAAAACATACTAACCAAATTGAGAACCTCCTCGTTTTTGAATTCGGTTAAAAATGATCTTCAGTGGGGTAGAGTGTCTTATTCTTTGATAGTACTCATACAGTTCATGGATAAATTTGCTAAAGGAGAAAAGTATCTACTATTACGTATGTTCGCTTCCATCATACAAATCAGTGACTAATTTTACGTTGATAACAATAAAACATACGGAAGTCGCACTCGTCCTACAAAAATCGTTACTCTACCAGAAGCTATGTCCAATTCCTTTTTTTTTACTGACTATTGCTATTCCACAGCCGGGGCTGTAAGGAGACGAGAACCATGGTGAATCCTCAAGCCATAGGAACTAATCGCCTCTGGAGGATTTCTAATCGGCAAGCATCACCTCGCGGAGAGGAGTCCGGTGTCGTTCAGGACTTTAGAGTACTTGAGGACTTTTACCGCGCTTTTTTGTTTGCAGTTTTACTTTGCTGGCATGAGTTCGTTTATTCGTCATGCCAGTAGCCATAATTATGTACAGCTTCCTGTTCAATGGAATTAAAATCAAGTATAATAACTGATCCCACTAATTAGATGTTTTAAATAAACTAACACAATCAAATAATAATAAGTAGCGAAAAAGGGGCACACCCCGAGCCAGTCCTAAATTTCATTTCGAGAAGTCTTTTAAGTTTCCGATCTGACAATTCGTCCAATCACATTTAATGTCCCCGAGGAAATCACCTTCATTTTGCTTTTAGTGCAAACGGGTCAAACATCCGTAATAATGCTTTTATGTAATTTTATTTAAAATAAGTATAAGTATTTCAATATAATGAAACGCGAGTAAAAGAGAATAATATATTTAACAGATCATAGAAAACTCATAAATTAATAATTAATTTTGATGTTGTTCCGTACTTTAACATTACTTTACAAATCAATCAATTACAAATCAAGCAATACACTTATGAATCCAGCTCGAAGGACCAAAACTATGTAGGGGAATTTCAGTAAACGGTCCCCTGAACATGTAAATTTAAAAAGGAAAAGTGTATGGGAGCACTCACCGGTTGTCTTCTCTTCGGTCGACGTCACCGGGACCCCCCGGTTCTTGCTGGTGTCGTAAGGATCAGGAGTTAGGTGTAAATAGGTATCCTACCCATTTCTATTGTAAATTTGTTGTTTGTTATATTTCTTTACTGACAAAGATCTCCATAGTCATGTGGGAATGCTTTGTGGTAACCTTATCTGCTGTCTCCAATGATTAGAGGCTATTCGACGACATATGCTGAGAGAGAGAAGACTAATGCGACAAATTTATTTTTCAGAAACTAGATAAGTAGTAAGTATTCTAAAATTTTACCCGTTGTATACGTCACAAAGTAATTTATTTCTGATAATTTTGCAATACTAATAAAAAATATTTAATAGTCGATATTTTATTAAAAACATATCTGCAAGCAGGGTTCTGCCGTTTATTAAAAATAATTTGACTAATGGCATTTGAGACATATCTAGGATTCAGAACAACTAAATAGATAAGTATACCGTAAACCATAGTACAAAATATATAACGAATTATGAATTCCGATCTAAGCTTAATTGATAATGTTCTCATAGCTAATACTTTTTACGTTCGAAGGCACAGCTCGTCGATCCCGACAAAATTACCTACGATAAATTTAGTTTTAAACTACGAAAATAAAACGTAAAGAGAATGGAAAATTAGTTTATCTACCAGGGAAACTACTTTAAGTTGACGTTTTAAATCTATCGGAAGACACGACAAATTGTATTTGAATCCGCCTCAGCCCGTCGAGAAATGGTATTCATTTGACGGTGACCCGGCTATAGAAAACAATTTTATTGCAACGTTAAAATACACAATATAGCAAAACCTATTTTCGGGGGACCCTGCAATCCAGAGCTTCGTATGATTTGAGGGATTACAAATAAGGTTTTAAAATATTATAATCAGGAATGTTGCTATGTAAACTTAGCAAAGATATAAGTAAGAACATTATATTATTTGAAATCAAATACATATGTAAGAATGATTTTACAATGACTTAGAAATAGTTTTACGTTGTTAAGCTATAGACATATAAATCTACTAGACAAAACGAAAACCTTTAAACGTTCTGTCTATTAAAGACAGTAAAATGTAAGTATTATTTATTTGCAGGAAACATGGTACAGAATGGTTATTACAATAATTAAAAATAACACTAACCTACTATTTACAAAGCTTAAAACGTGACATATAGCAAATGTCTTTAATGTAATTGGGGTAAAAATATTTAACGAAAATCAAACTAATGGTAAGTACTGAAATTCAGTCGAATAATTCTGCGGGTAAAAAGAAAGATAAGTATAAATGTATTAAAAAATTGGAAAGAAGTTAGTCCCGTATAATTCAATAGACTAAAGTCAATATACCTAACTCTTGTAAAACCACGTAACTCTCGTACTTTACCACGTAACTCTAAATTGATGCTAAGATTAAAACTCCTACACTAAGAAAATCCAATTTCTCGCAATTTAAATTTTCTTCGAATCGCAAAACTCGAGTCATTTTAATTTTATTAAAGTCCTGAGATCAAAGTGAAAATTGCTTGTATCAATAGATGAAATTTTAATTTATAGTCAGACACCGTGGAATTTATAAAAGGCTACGGATATTCTGAACAGTACCTACGTTTTTTGAGATTTTCGTTGCGTATTGGAAAAATAATTTACTAAATAGGTTTTACTTTGGAAAAGTGAAATTAAATAAGTTTTAGATTGTTATCCACGGAATGGTAAACTTAAGGAATATAATAAATAGGTGGTATCAATTTCTTTCAATTCTTAAAGGGGTAACTTCTTTATAATCAGAATTGGCCTTCATCTCACCTGATGGTATGCTATTTTACTTCCAACTGCCGGACCACAACAATGCTGTTAACATTAATGTTATGGCGGCAGACATAGGTATCAAATAATATAGCAAACCTTTTTGTTTTGTGAGCGAATATAAATGATATCAATTGTCTAAAATCTTTTTTTATACAGAACAATGCTTTACTTTAAAACAAAATAATATATACTTGGTAGCTAGGTAACCCTGTTTCTTCACGCATAATATTGGATTTTAAAAGGACGTTATTAGGTACTCGAATCTACCGTGAATAGGTAGCAGGGCCGTAACTACCTAGTGTCGGCTGGGTAGGTACTATATACCTCCTTTCCTATTTCGGCCATAAAGTAGCTCACTGTGTTTCTTATTGAAGAAAAATGTAGCCAGCGTAATTACTGGGCATGGAAGGCATTTCTTCCTAGGCCACAGGATGACAAGGCACCTGTAATACCGTGTGAATTTTCTCTTGCTATTGCAGATGTTTTTTTTATACCACTAAGGTGGCAATCAAGCATACGGCCCACCTGATGGTAAGCGGTTACCGTAGCCTATGGACGCTTGCAACACCAGGGGTATCACTTGCGCGTTGCCGACCCTGTAAAAACCTTTTCACGCCTTTTTTGAAGAACCCCATGCTGTACTCAGGTGACGGCAGCCACTTATTACCAGGTAGGCAGTCAGCTTGCTGGTCATCTAGTTGTATAAGAAAAAATGACAAGCCGGACACATTCAATTTCATTTCATTTCATATATTTTTCTTCTACCATATTCCTCCAGAGAAATGGTACCTATAATGGATGAACCTTTATAATGTTATAGTACTTGTATACCTACAAATCAAGCTGTATCCCAATATTTATGATGCCAATCGTAATCAAGGGATAGTAATCTTTTTGGTTGATGGTAAAAGGTATAAATTAAACAGGATTTTATAGACTGCAATTTGGCTGTTGAGGTCATTAGAAAACAGTTTCAATAACTCAACATCACGCACCAAAAAGTTAAGCAAAACGTTTCTGTGTCGTACTTCCAAAGCTTGGAACTCCTTGCCAGCACACGGGAGTGTTCCCTCCTTACAATAACATGGTTTCCTTTAAAAGAAACGTGAAAAGTCACCTTTAGGGACGGCACGGCGGAGGCTAGAACAGTGTATTACAAGCTGCACTAGCTATCTTTGCTTAATTGACTCTTACCGCTTCACATCAGGTAGTGTTGAGTCATTTGCCGTGCTTTGTGCAAAAAAGTTTCTAAATGGGCATTGTGGTGTAACTTTGTCTTAGATACGTTATTGGTTTTCTTTTATTAAAAAGGTTCTATTCAACAATGAAATATAGGAAGGTCTTGAAGATCTTGAATTGCAGAAAACCAGTCTAGGAATTTCATTAAAGATGGCGACGTAAGAACTGATACGATAGGCGGTAGATCAAAGGAAACACATTCGCCTTTATGGACTATTCAATTTTACGATATGTAGGTAGTAATATAGCCCATGTTTTAATTTATTGTCGTATTGACGGCACGACCCTGTATACCCGACGTTTCGATTGCATTACAGCGATCATGGTCACGGGAAGACTGAAGACGTCAGTTGTCTTTGATAAGTGTATCAGTTAACTACCGTCACTTTGTGTAATATTTTGAGCGATCCGATTCACGCATACGGAGCTCACACTAAACTAACAACTAACTAACTAGCTAACTGTTTAACTTATCAAAGACAACTGACAACTTCAGTCTTCCCATGGCCACGATCGCTGTGAAGTAATGTTAATGTGGGGTAGGTATATAATAATAATGTAACATCTAATTAGACGCGAGGTAAATCCTGTCAAGTTGTTTTATTTCAAATGTGTAGTATACGCGAAATACTTAAAAGACAATACTATAAAATGTTCTTGTTTAAGCCGGCCAGTAACCACGAATAGTTCAGTTATGTCTATTTTCCTCAAGTAAAATGCCAACGTCTAAGCACAAACATAAAGTTGAGAGCACACTAGTTTATTTACTTATAAATTCATGTACACACGCCACTATTCTGAAAGAAATTATTCTAGTAAAAACTGAGTGTTTACTTTGAGGACGTAAACTAAAAAAATAAGTTTTTTTTAAGACCGTAACATAAGAGGCATGAGTCCATTTAGCTAGTAATAAATTTCGTATGAAAATACCATAGTCAAATCAAATTTTTATTGAATCTGGCTAAAGAAACCCATAATTTTTACATTTTAATAACTGTCACAAAGCGAAAAGAAAGGAGACTTTTACCCTTTTCAAAGGATCAGTATAAATTGTTATGTTTTGCTCAATATTGACAGACGGGGTGTAATGACCACCAACAGCCAGAAATAAAACCGTCACTTTTAATTTATGTAAGAATAGCACTTTTACCATTTCTCAAATTAAAATATTTAAAAGTTTATGTTGAGAATGAAGGGGGTCATTATATTTTTTTAATTATAACACACATATTTGCACAGCAGACACCTAATAGTTGAAACGTTTCTTATACTTTTAAACTTAAGCCGGTAACAGAATAAATTTAAGAACAAGAAATAAAACTGTAATTAAAACTGAAACAAAAAATAAATGAGTGTTAGCAACACCTTTGATAGACTTAGATTAAAACTTAATTACCGTGTGCTAATGAAATTTGCATTTATTAAATAAAATCTAACCATGATTCTAAAGATATATTAAAATACAATACGATGATCCAGCGAGCGAGAACCGTCAAATAGGTTTCTACTCAGAATCAACAAAATGATACTGTAGCGCAGTTGGAGTTAGTTCAATCTTGCCTATAAGCTACAATGTAGTCAATGCTATAACTAAGATACTGAAAGCAAAAGCTTTCACATAATTACTTTCAAGCCACATTATCCAGGCACAAATGATTTTTAATTATCCTAACGGGTAGTCTGACTGCGGCTTAACCAATCACAAACTATTACATGTTAATGTAACAATTACAAATAAAGAAAGAAAACGATGAAAAAATATATGCTCCAGGCAGGACTCGAACCTGCGTCTCCTGATTTCCGGCCAGACGCGATTACCACTACGCCACCGGAGCACTAGGTATAACATACTAATTTCTTCACCGCTTTCTTTCCTTTTCCAACGTTTTTATAGCAACGTTTATGTTTACATGTTGTTCCCATGTTCTTATTAGTTCTAGCACTGTACAATGTTTAAGCAAAAACAGCTCAACAGTTTTAACGTCAAGAGTACCGAACAAACAGACAGACTCATTACCACTTACAATATTATTGGAGAAGAAAAAAATATTTAAAAATGACCAACTAAATGTACCTCTAACTTTATTTTAATATAAAAGATCATGTGCATTCTTTATATCCGGCGCATATCCAACAACCAAAAAGTTGAAAAACTTCTAAATTCTAGCAATGAACCTAATGTCGACCGGTAGAAGCTTACTGCATTTCTTAAGTTGTTTTCTTTTATTTCAGGAGTGCTTTTGGTCTTTTATTATGTACAGAAGTTTAAATTTAGTGAGAGTTTCAATTTGGTTTCGGCAATAAAAAAAAAACTGCTTATTGATTACCATTTATAAAAAGTATCCACTAAACAATTATTACAAGTTAGAATAGAATAAAGTATTAATTATAGTTTATATCTTCTTAATTAAAAATCTGCTCGTTTCGGTGTGCCTGCCACTAACCAAATCGAGGAGAATACATAATATTTGTTTGTCTTAACAATTTCAGTTATTCATTACATATTTACTTAGTCAGTACTTACTTACTTGTCTTTATAAAGCACCTAAATCGCTCTTCAAATAGTCACACAAAAAACTTGTATATAAATAAATATTGTATTAGTGATATATTTTTCGAGGTAACAAAATTATTTTGACATTTTATTTTCAGTCTGAAGCAAAACTTTTAATTTATTTTTTGAGAAACTACGCACCCGTAAAACAAATATCTCAAAATATTTGTATTAGCTCCAAAATACAATATAAAAAAATAGTGAATTTAAAATAACATTTTAGTCTTTCAATAGAGTGAGACGAGCAATAGCAATATAATTATTTTAAAAAAAAGCCATTTTTCTAGATTTTCTAGATGTTTATACATGATAAGCGGTCAAATACATATCAATCTTAAATCCGCAGAAAATAATGGTCTTTGTTTTAATAACTTCATTTATAAATTTTGTAAGGAGAAAATGATTATGTCGTAACAAATAACACAAATATTTTATCCAGTATAAACAGGAGTCAAACTTTCCCTTATACCCTGGAGTCTTATTTCAAGATTCTCAGATGTGATAAAGACTATAGCATTTATGAAAACTTATAACTTGCAAAAACTTTTTCGACTAATACTCGAGAACTTGACGAGAATTCTGCAAAACTTAAAACAGAATCATTTTTTTAAACTGTTTTAGTTTTTATGACAGTGATTTGAAGTTAATTTTGAGTTAAAGGCAATCATTTTATCAATGAAGTCCGGAATGAAAATATACTATTTTAGCGTTTTTGGAAATTTTCCAACCGTTGATGCTAAGTAAAGAATTTCTTCAATAAAATCTCTTTTAGAAAGTGGTTGCTATACCTTTAAATATCTAAAAATATAACAAACCCTAATATCGAAATGAAAAATTTTACGTATTCACGCATCGGCAGAGGGAATTTTGCGTCACCTGTGACGTGTACACGGACGGATGGACAATCAGACAATTTAATGGAATTACTCGGGTCGGCTTGAGCAGGGCAATGTTGAATTTTACGAGACAAAGTGGTTTACACCGAGCCAGGTGTTGGGAGTTAAATTAAAATTAATCAAAGTATGCGTAAAAGCTGCTGAATATGACAAAAAATGCAATTAATTTAAAGCATCAATTTTTTTTACAATTTTAGTTAAAAAGGTTTATGGACACGCAAGGCAAAGTGGGGTGATTCCGAATGCATAGGAAATGATGATCTCTTTCAACAGAAAGAGATCATCATTTCCTATGGATCAAATGGATCTCCCTCTTATCCAACAGGATAAGAGGGAGATCCATTTTAAATGCCAGGCACAGGACATGGCCTCTAAGTATATCCTTTTCCGATCTACAAAATATGCACGATTTTTTTACATCACTTACATCAAACTGCATCATTATTATCATCTCCTGCTATCATCTTATGTCTATAAACTTAAATATTTATTGCAAGAAATCGATCGATCGAATCGACACTCTTAATGTACTTAATAAAAATGCTAACTACTTAGATATGCCATGTGCTCCGCATGTGCGTATGTGTATCTCTGTGTTTGGTAGTACCTACCAATTATACGTCATACAATTTCACAGAGTAAGTTCTTACCATTTGGCTTGAATTTTAACTTTCCACAATGAAAGATGTCTATGGACGAAAACAACTTGTGACGGTGTGGCGTATACCATAAACAATTAATAGAGTTCCTAGAGTAAAAAGCAAACCTGTATGCCGGGTATGTATTCCAGGAGCTTATGCTCTAAGATGAAAAATTGTCAGAATCTTGCAAAAATGTAATATCATCACATCATTAATTCACAAGACATGATCACCTATTTAATTGACGACCGTTGTTGAATATCTTTGATCTAAATGTCTTATTGATACCAAAACACAAATGACGACTTTAACACAAAACAAACACGTTAACAAACAAATTTCGCAGACGCTTCAACTCTCAGAAGTTTCGCGGTTTTGCAGTTTGTGAAGGAAATGAGGGCTTTGTAAACTAAACCAGAGTGCTAAGAGACCCGCTAAAATACATACTGAAAGCGAATGGTACTTCACAAAGTAGGTGCAGTATTAGTAATGGTTCGATGTGAGAAAGCAAATGGAGGTGGTAACGTTTTACAATGAGAAATAAGCATTGTATGCTTACGATGAACAAAGCTCACAATTTTTCTTAGGTGTATTATTATTAGAATAATAAATATCTACTACTTATAATGCTTATTAATTTTTATTTTTTTTACACACTTACACATATTATCTAGCCCAAAGTAACTATCATTGTGTGCTTGTTTTATGGATACTAGACAAAGGAAAAATATTGATATTAATATGTATTTAAATACAAGAAATATCCGAAATAAACATAAAAAACATCCATGACTCGTGAACAAATGCTCGTACGCATCATGAAAAATTTGCTCCTACCGGGATTCGGACCCGGCACGCCTGACCGAGTAGCCTGAATAGCAAGGGGTACAGACCCCTCGGCCAGCCGGTCGTCACTTTTCTGGTCTCAGTTGTATCGTTATCCTAATAAATTTAATTTTAGTGTCTTAATAAATAAAAAACTGGATGACATTTGTTAGGTTATTAATCGAAACTAGCAGAAGAAAACTTAAATGTCTTAAAAATAATAAATTTCAATCAGAGGCCTTACAACAAGCAACAAATCGGGATATATTCGGGGCATTGTAGTGACTAAAGATGCCGAAATGTGTGTTATTAAAAAATATTCTGTTGTTACTTTGTAAATCTATATCTATGCGTAAATAACCTCAACATCATATCGGCCTAGAGACGCCCACTACTGGGCATAGGCCTCCCAAGGATCTCCTGCCCCCTTATTCACAACTGTCGGAAAAGAATCGAATTTCGGAATCTCTAAGTATACTTGTCACTTTTTATCGCGGTGCGTCAAAGCGAGACGGCATGTAACTTTTCGAATCAAATCCGTGATCCCACAATTTCTGAAAAAGGGGGCAGATCGGTCCTGCGCTGCCCTCATACATCGGTTTCCCGCTACCCGCACCAAACCATCGCTCCACCTTGTGGTGGCTACCAACGTTGCGTATTCCGGTACGCGGAAGTCACTTAAGAACACTCGCGTAAATATAAACAGTTCTTTTCATTAATTAATGGGCTTGCTCTCGATCCCACTGTTACTCCGAGAGAAGCTAGGAGCTTACTCCGAAGGTGCCTATTTAAACCTTATTCAAAAGAATTTAGGTCATAATGCGGTAGGGAAACCCGAAGCCGGCAGAGCATTCCACTGCCTGGTCCTGAGCATTATAAAAGTGGCATATCGTCCTGCCCCCTTATTTAGAAACCAACAGATCAAGGATTCGATTCGATTCGAAAAGTCACATGCTGTCCCGCTTTGACGCACCGTGTTAGAAAGTGACGGGTCGGAAGATTCCGAATTTCAAATCTTTTCCGACAATTGTGAATAAGGGGGCTGGTGTGGGTGGGAGCTCGGAACGTGTAAAAGTCCTCTGACTCTGGTGAAGTGGGCGAATGGGTGATAATAATTTTAAATAAAATAATAATAAAAGAGCCAAAATAACTAATATTATGAGGGTTATTGTAGGTATTTGATGATAATTAATGTTCTTTAAATCCCAATTTTAATTACTTACGCCACAATTTCGAAAGCTTTAAATTCATTTTGTTATTACCTAAAATGTATTACTTGGGTACTTAATTCTAAGCGTGTCTGGCTCTTCTTTTGTTTTCTCTAACTTCTTACGAAAGAGGTTCGAGCACTTACGCGGTGAAAAAGTTTTGATGAAAATTCGCTGTCAGGGGTTAATAGTTTTGAGTCGTGTTAATTGGGATGTTGCCTTAGTTTGAATATGGCGCTATTATTCCCAAATTCGGAAAATATACGCTACTGTTACTCATAAAAACAATTCAAACTTAAAATATATTGAATATTGTTGAAATTGTACTGTTTTGAAAATGAAAAAAATGGTCAATTTATTTTTCAAAATTTATCAAAAATGTTAATGATATTAGATTGCTGACATCAATAAAAACAACTATTATTATGACAACTATTAATAAAAACATACTTAATACATAGTTATGATCAATTTTGTCAGTATGCCCATACATTTCTTAGTAATATGGGAACATGTGACGTCACCTGTTCCGTAGATTTTCTATGGAGCGTTTTTGGACGATGCGCCGCAACACATCAAACATACCACTATATCTGTGAAACTATTGATCTGAGACATACTATTTCTTTTGCAATATTTCTTTATGAGTTATAAACTTCTTATTTATTAAATAAAAAAAAGTTGTCAACTACCCTATTATCTATACCCTACCCTACTTCAATCAAAATCCTCGTGATTTGCACAAAAATCGAATATTCTCTTCGTTATTCAACGTTCACCATTCAAAGCGACGCGGTCTGACATAATGCTAGGAAATTTTGTATAAGCATATGCAATTCATACTCGTCTTGCGAACCCACTACGAAAATACGTTTTAACTCTTATGATGTATTGCAACACTCAAAGTAACTTGGCCTATATTTTGTTAAGCAGGGTTTTCGGATGTAAGCACTTACTGTAAAATATCCTTTTGTGTAACAGACGCATAAAAGCTTATACTTACTTTATTCAACGTTTTATGCGTGCGTTATATAACCCTATATAATTGTCGACATCCTAATGTTTTATTTAGTACCTACTAGCTGCTTGCTTTGCAATGCCCGTAAAGAGAAAGCTGTTAGGTTTTATAATAAAAAAAGATTTTATGAACCAGGAACCTCTTTCTTTACCTATTTATTTATTTTTTATACAAAGCACAGCAAATGACTCAACACAACCTCACGTGAGACGGTAAGAAGAGTCCATAAGCAAAGACAGCTAGTGCAGCTTGAAATACACTGTTCTAGCCGCCTCCACCTTGCCGGCCCATAAGGTACCTTTTCACGCCTCTTTTGAAGGAACCCATGTTATATGAAGGACAGAACACATGTGCTGACAAAGAATTGCCAGTTTTGGAAGAACGATAAAGAAATGAGTGAATTGTTAATTTCTAAAACCGCTGCGCGTGCTCCTGAGTAGGAAGGGGAAAGTTGGGAAACGGTCAAGAAGCTCTTCAGAACACTCTACATGATAAAACCTATAGAAGGCGCTAAGCGACGCAATGTCATGGCGCAATTGTAAAGGCTCTAAACTAATCGTGACCCTCATCGCCAATGATACGGACAGCACGACGCTGCGATCTGTCCAGTGCATCGAGGAGGTACTTGGCGGAATCATCCCACAAGTGCGAGCAATATGCCACGCAAGACCGGACCAGATTTTAGTAAAGCAGGCATAATTGGTCAGGCGTGAAAAATCGACGCACCTTGTTCAGGACACCGAGCTTCAGTGATGCTGTTTTAATCACGGTTTCGACGACCTTCGCAGGTGTCTCCAGAACACCCTACCAAAGTTTCATCACAATCTGATCAATGATTTCGGAACGCATAGAGGACAAACATACAAACACTGTTTTTATTTATAAAGATGAATGTAAAATTGTGTGTGCTATCATATTCATTAATATCATGGTAGTTGAAACACAATTAGTACTCGTTTTTATGGTTTTGTATTTGTTTCGAATATTTCCAATATTTTCATAAGTGTAACTCTGAATCGAAACCGTTAGATACCTAAATTTAATACTAATAGGCGGCGGTAACCGTTTACCACCAGGGGGGCCGTTAGCAGCAAAAAAACCTATGTATAGTGCATGCTCTTAGTCTTTGATTTTTTCGTTTTACACATGAGTTAGGATAAAAAAGAGTTTGATTAATGTTTTTTGTTAAAATAGGTTTAATAAGCGTCTCTCGGTAAGTACCTAATATCGCGTGAATATTAAATTGTGAGACATCAAAACCCTCACACAATAAGTTTTCTAATTTCTATTGTAGACGATATGAGCGGGCTGACAAGAGACGTAAGGTTCTTTTAACCTATAAAATAAATTTATTAGACTTTGTCGACGTCCACTCTACATGTGTTTTTATTTAATTACTTCGCTAATCTGCGGCCCAGCAACAAACCTCATCCTCTCAGACCACTAAAGGTGGGTAAAAGAAATTACTTCATAATACGAGTCGTAATCTAATCGTCCCATCAGCAGGGACAGAATAGGTACAGACAATCAAATTATCCACGAAACATGTAATTAAGGCTTGTTAGGGACCCGATAAAAGTTGCCCTAGAAAATTGTCTACTTGATCAAATTGTGCAAGGAATAAAATAAAATAAAAAAGGGGAAAGAGAAATTAGTAGCAATAGTGACGGTTTTTTCATAATGTTTTTAAGATTTTTTTTTTATACAAAGCACGACAAATGACTCAACACCACCTGATGTGAAGCGGTAAGAAGAAACCTTATGCGAAGACAGCTAGTGCAGTTCAGACACTCCTCTAGCCGCCTCCACCTTGCCGGCCAGAAAGGTGCTTTTTCACGCCTCTTTTGAAGGAACCCATGTTATAGGAAGGAGGGAACACATGTGCTGGCAAAGAATTCCAAGCTCTGGAAGTACGACAAAGAAAAGAGCTACTAAATTTCTTTGTACGTAATGTTGAGGTGGAGACAGTGAATTGATGACTCGGAAGACCGGCACGCGTGCTCCTGAGTAGGAAGGGGGAAGGTGGGATAATGTCAAATCCCTCTTCAGAGCACTCTAATGATAATGTAGAACGAAATATAATTTTTTTTAAATTTAAACAAAAATAAAAAAGAGTCCAAAAAAAAAATTTAAACTAAAAATAAAACCGACTTCAAAAAACTGAAAAGGATAAAATAATTAAATTTTAGTAAGTATGCACTCATCCCCTAGGAACATATTTTTGGAGTCGGTGCTTCACTTTCTATGGTTTCTGGAAACAACTTAGCACCACCTACAAAAATATGTTCCTAGGGGATGAGTGCCTACTTACTAAAATTTAATTATTTTATACTTTTCAGTTTTTTTAAGTCGGTTTTATTTTTAGTTTTTTTTTTTTTCACAATTTTTGTGATAACTTTTGAAGGTCAAAGCTAGATGGGTGACCGTGAGCTTATATTGTTTTCTACTATCGTATCATTTCACTAAAAATACATAGAAAAGCAAATATCCGCAACTTCGTATACGTAGACAACTTAATTTTTCCAGTTTTTTCGATTTAAAAACCAAACTACCCAAAGTATTTTCAAAAAATTTTAGGGGACCAAATGGAAATCATTCTGCATCGGACAAAAAAAGAATCATCAATATCGGTTCACTTAGTCAAAAGTTCTGAGGTAACAAACATAAAAAAACATACAAACGAATTGATAACCTCCTCCTTTTTTGAAGTCCGCTGTGAGTCGGTTTCGCGGTACGATCTCATGTAAGGCGATCAAGGTAGCATGTCGCAACTTACTTATTTTGCTTCCAAGCATGCGTACACTATTCGTTTTTAAATATTCTTTTTGGTTTCCCCTTTACTTTGTTTTAATTAACATACCTAACTAATTAAATCTACAACAGTTGCTGCCGCAGAAATACGTTCCGTTTCAATCGGCGTTTTTGAATAGACAAAATGGATTCGAAAATCAAACTCACGCAGACCGACTGGGAACTGCAAAATTTGTCATCATCAACACCAGCCTTTATACCACCCACTGCTGGGCACAGGCCTTCCTACATGGGAAAAACACATGACAAGCTCGGGCCATAACGCTGGCCCAATGCGGGTTGGCCCGAAGCACGGAGGAGCTCGAGATTATAAATTTGGTTTGACCATTCCTGGGATAAATCATGGGAAAAGTTGCTTTGTTTTCGTAATCCAAACCAAAGCGCTGAAACTACTACGACACTGTGCTCCTCGCGACACTGGCTCCTCATATTATTTTTAAGGCCATCATTTTTGACCTCTTCCTCTTCTGCCCGTGTTCAGTCAACAGCACATCAAGCGGAACAGTTTGACCTTGATACCTCCCTTATTCCGTTCATAATAGAGGCGACTTTCGTAGTGCAACTGTTACGCTTGATGTGCTGTCGTCTGTACAGATAGGTACGGCTAGCGTTGTATTGTGATTTTTATTGATTACATTCCTTATTAAAGAGAAAACTGCAGTTTTTATTATTCGCCGTCCCTCCATTAACGCCACCATGACCTTCGCGCCATATAGACCACCCAACAACATCTCAACACGATCGATTCCTTAGTAAATAAATTTTACTAGGTGGTAGGCCCGTATGTAGGGTCGTCTGGGTAGGTACCACCGCCTTTCTTATTTCTGCCGTGAAACAGTTCGCTGTGTTTCGGATTGAAGGGAAAGGTAGCCAGTGTAATTACTGGGCATGGACGGCATTTCATCTTATAGGCCTCAGGATGACAACGCACCTGCAATATCAAGTGATTTTCCATTGTTATTGCAGGTGGCTATAAGCGGCTGTAACCGCTTACCATCGGGTAAGCCGTCAGCTTGTTTGTCATCTAGTAGTTTAGAAAAAAATATATATAATGTAAAAAAAATGCGTATTAGTTTCGAATCGAAACTTCGAGAAACGTTTCATTGTAAGACCTACTGGAATGACAGCAATGCTCAGCTCATAGTTTGGACAAATAACACAGGGAGATGATCATTATCGATCGGCGTTAAAATATACCGCAAGGGGTCTGGGCTAATATTAACCCGTCCCCGCTCGAGACGGCTCGATGCACAAATGGGTCGCGGTGATCACTTGTGGCTAATAGTTTTAATATTCGGGGCGTGACCCGGTTATTTTAGAAATTTAACGCTTTTATGCCGTTGTAATAAGACTGAAAGTGTAGTGGGGTTAATATCAGGTACTGTAATTATCCTTCATACACAAACTGGTTGCGCTGACTCAATATAGTTGTGGGTGAGATGAAAACGGTTGCAGTAACAACCTGCAGTGAGGTGTAGCCCGAGATTTTTCAAAATTGTTGACTCGTCCAGTCCCAACCATGAAAATAGTAGCTTGGTTTACATTACCGAAACCAAAGCACCTAAACCACTACCCTAGCAAAAAATAAGGTTCTCCAAACAAACATTATAACACATACACATTACATTCCTGCCTAAGGACGTGAAATTTTTCTAGTTTTATTATATTTTAATTACTAACATTATAAATTTGAGATTTTCGCTATTTATCTGCTACGCTTCACTGCTCTGCTTTCACTCCTAAGTCAGTAAACCGATTTGGATGAAATTTGGTGTGAAAAAAATATCCTGAGAAAGGCATAGGCTAACTTTTGTCATGATAGCGGCCTAACACGCTCGGTGACCCGCGGGAGGGTAGAGGTCTGATGATGTGAAAGTAACTTTGTCTGTCTGCTTCGTTTTCTTTTCCCTCCTAAGCTGCATACTTATTAGGTTGGGGAAAAAGTCTTTTCGCATTATAGTATGTATGAACTTGTAATAAAATCTCTTTGGCTGTACTATTTGTATCTGGCTGGTTTTGGTATCATTAAAAGTTTAGATTTTAAAAAAGATAATTCCAAATTCAAATCAGGAAAATGTGTGTTTTTTATTTGTTTTTCGTACTGTCAAGATGAGTGAATCTAATGAAGAAATTCGATACATTTTAAAATTTTACTACAAAAAAGGTAAAAATGCAACGCAAGCCGAGAAAAAAATTTGCGATGTTTATGGACCTAGTGCAGTGTCTGTGAGCGTAGCACAAATTTGGTTTAAGCGTTTTCAATCCGGAAATTTTAATGTCAAAGATGCACGTCGCTCTGGTCGCCCTATTACGGATAAAATTGATGCCATTTTTAAAAAACTGGAGCTAAATCGGCCTATCCGTAGTTACGACGTAGCTGAAGAACTGGGAATTGACCACAAAACAGTTTTGGCGCATTTAAAAAAAATGGGTACACAAATAAGCTCGATATTTAGGTACCCGACGAGCTCACTGAAAGAAACCTAATGAACCGTGTACTGATTTGTGATTCTTTATTACGACGTAATGAAACCGAATCATTTTTGAAGAAGCTGATAACTGGTGATGAAAAGTGGATCACGTACGACAAGAACGTGCGAATAAGGTCGTGGTCAAAGGCCGGTCAGACTTCACAGACTGTGGAGAAACCCAAATTAACTCACAACAAGGTGATTCTGTGTGTGTGGTGGGATTGGAAGGGCATTATTCATTATGAGCTGTTACCACCAGGCAGGACTATCGATTCTGAACTCTACTGCTAACAACTGATGAGATTAAAGCAAGAAGTTGAGAGAAAGCGGCCGGAATTAATCAACAGAAGGGGTGTGGTTTTTCATCGTGATAACGCTAGACCTCACACATCTTTAGCCACTCAGCAAAAATTAAGAGAGTTTCGCTGGGAGGTAGGAGGAATGCATCCGCCGTATAGTCCTGACCTTGCACCTTCAGATTTCCACCTGTTTCGCTCTCTTCAGAATTCTCTAGGCAGTGTCAGGTTAACATCACGAGAGGACTGCCAAAACCACTTGTCGCGGTATTTTGATCAGAAGTCCCAAAATTTCTATAGCAATGGGATCATGTCCCTACCTACAAGATGCCAAAAAGTTATCGAACAAAATGGTACCTACATACTTTAGTTAAATGTAAATAAACTATATTAAAAAATGTTTTAAATTTTCTTAAAAAATGCGAAGAAACTTTTTCCCCAACCTATTAGATGAAATTCGGCATGGAGATAGATTCCATCCTGCTAAACGACATAAGTTATCTTTTGGCGCGATAACCGACGTCCATGTGGGCAAAGCCGCGAACGGCCACAAGTTATTATTATAAATATAAAATGCCCCACGATCAGCCTATAGCCACTGCTGGACATATTCCTTCTTACAAGAGAGAGGAATTTGGACAAACAGCCAAAGGAACGTGAGAGATTAATGACATATTGGTATTTTGACCGTAAGCTGGTAAAATTGCTTCAGCAGAGCCCAGGCTGCCCCGAGAAGGACAGTGTTGAATAATTAATCGTTAAGAGAAGCATGATGCATGAAGCATATGTAGATAGTAATAAGAATAAATTAATTATATTCCAGCAAAGAGCTTTACAAATAAGTGATTAATTATTTAAGTCCATTACAAATATTATCTGTTCAAATTTCAATAATTAGTAAACACAGATACTTGGCAATCAAACTCGGAGGCCTCAAACATGATCCATTAACTATTCCTAATTAATTTTAAAACTAATTATTATGTTATTATTTAGTGAACTCGAAACAACTTAGTTATTTTAGAATATAATCGACGCGATAGCTTAGTATTAATATCGTCAGAAACAGACTAGAAAATTATATAAGATTTTTTTTATATGCAAATAGATGACAAACAAGCTGACGGCCCACCTGGTGGTAAGTGGTTACCGCCGCTTATAGATACCTGCAATACCAAGGAAAATTGATATTGCAGGTGCGTTGTCATCCTGAGGCCTAAGATGAAATGTCGTCCATGGCCAGTAATTACTCTGGCTATCTTTCCCTTCAACCCAAAACACAGCGAACTGTTTCACGGCTGAAATAAGAAAGGCGGTGGTGCCTCCCAGACGAGCCTACATACGGGCCTACCACCTAGTAAAAAGAAGATATAGAAAAGTAAGATATAGATATTTGTAATTGTTAAAATAAAGCAAGTGTTATAAACGCATAAAATTAAACATTTAATTGTATAACAATAGATAATAGTGTCTCATTTTCCAATTAGTAGACTAAAATGCCTATATTCTGTGCTAGACATTAACCACACTTTGCGTGGATCTCCCATGTCGACGTGGTAAGAGTATATAATAAAGTACGGTTAGTTCTTTGTAAGCTACAAAAACATAAAATTTATAGTCTCAAGGAGTTATCTAGTAGGAAGTATGTACTTTATTATGCACCTAGATTCACTGTGGTTCACGTGCGTATTATGGTCTGACATTTACTACACACTTAAACAAAATTAATTGTCTGCAAATTAGAATACCTACTCAAACTTAATAGTTTAAATTATCGTATAATATATTACTAGTAGAAAAATATCAACAAAATAATGTGATCGAACTGAGTATAAGGCAGATGAGTTATTCGCACGCATCCCGATCAGCCGAAAACTCAAGTTATATGCATTTTTTAATTTTTTTATAATGCACTTATGCTACATATATTATATTAACTCTCTGTAGCGGGTTTTCGTCATAGCGCTAATAAGAGTTCATATCGAGAAACGGCTGATCTGCGATAAATACAATATAGAGACTTGACAAAAAACGTCACACCATCCTACCTTTACAATAACGAGTTCTCAACATAACTTGCTGGAAAATGTAATCAAAAATAAGCATAGAACTATCTTACGAAAACATTTTTGTGAGTGGCAAATACCTGAGCGTACAATCGGCCTGATGGAAAGCTGTCTTGCTGCTTGGGGACTACTCACGCGCTGTTATCGTAGCCTATAGACGCTCGTAGCAACTTGGGGACTACTCACGCGTTGTTATCGTAGCCTATAGACGCTCGTAGCAACTTGGGTACTACTCACGCGTTGTTATCGTAGCCTATAGACGCTCGTAGCAACTTGGGTACTACTCACGCGTTGTTATCGTAGCCTTTGGACGCTCGTAGCAACTTGCGTACTACTTACGCGTTGTTATCGTAGCCTATAGACGCTCGTAGCAACTTGGGTACTACTCACGCGTTGTTATCGTAGCCTATAGACGCTCATAGAAACTTGAGCACTTCTTTTGCTAGCGTAGCTTATAGACGCTCGTAGCAAATTAGGCACTACTCACGCGTTATTGCTTATGTAGTAAAAATCAAGCTTGTTGGCCACCCTCACACTATATAAAGATCCGATAATGTTCTTCAACAATTTCCATAAACCTACATCGTTCAATCATAAGTTCAGATAATCAATTATATACCTTTTGAAACTGATCACCACTTCTGTCTAATATTATTATAACGTCCATTATAATAATATCAGAATGAACGCCTCACTAAAATGGCATCAAAGGGAAAGGAAATTTAATATGTAGTGAAACCTAATACGCTTTCAGTACGCGTAATCTACTTTACCTGAGGTCTTATTTAGATGAGGTCATTTAATCCAATCCACCGTTTTATAGTGCATTAACTGGGCGAGCACTACTAACAATAACGTGCCGTAAACCTAACAACGTTAGGGCTGTTTTACACTAGATGACGTATTCTAAACAAGTGTAAAGCAGATATCGTTAAAAGTAAATTTTGTCTGAAAAGTTTTCATGGAAATTCCGAACTCTAAATATAGTGTACGCCTCTAAATATGTATGTACAAAACCGTGATGAGTAGCGGCAGCTGAAGGTGGCCTACACCATAATGGTCGAGAACAGCTAAAAAGAAGAAGAAAAACAAGAAAAAGAGGAATATAAGTAGTAGAAATTTGGATTGTCTTTTAATATTTTTGATGTACACGGTGCTATCTAATTTTGTTTAAAAAATCTCACATTTTATCGGTTGGCTATAAGAGAGCTAACTTTTTGCTAAATTTATCTTAATGAATTAAAACAATAAGTGAGAAAACATTTGAATAAAATTACAATTTATGTAGTCAGTATAAATTTGGTTTTGAAAATTGTAAGAAAACCATCAAATCACTTTAATTTCATCATCACAAAAGTACTCTATAATTAAACTTACTCTATTATTAATCCTAAGAGGGTGAAATGGGGGTTCATTTTCTATGACACTGTTTATTCTCTGGATCGATGGACTCGAAAATTGGTACATTTGCTCTTCGATTAAAATTATGAGACAGTTGTCAAAAACTCACCCCCAACAGACAGAGTCAGATAGAGCTTCGAAAATCCTACTCAACATGGTAGACGGGCGTATAGCGCGCAGGGTGACGCGGGTTGTGCAGGGGAACGCAGGCAGCGCACCAAGAGAAGTACTTTCATATTAGTAAGACCTATTAGTAAAATTAGGCATTCATTTGATAATTTCATGATATTTCTATGAAATAATATAACATTGGCTACATTATTTCAAAGAAATGTCATGAAATTATCAAATGAATAAGATGTTTTTGAAAGTGGCAAAACATTTGCCACTTTCAACTTCTTTTTCTTTATTTATTGGCCTTTCGTTATTACGAATTTTGCAAATAACTTGCGGCAACGTTGTAAGGTGATTTGGCAAGATGAATTCGTTTTCCGAAGACAACGTGGACGCCGGCTCGATAAAACAAAATGGATGCTGTCAGATGGCTGTAGATGCGCACAATCTGTCGATTTCACAGTCAGCCGACAACAACCCACTTTCAACTAATATACCCCATGTTTTAATTTTTTTAACGTATTGACGTCACCAACCTGTATATTGTTACCCCTCACGGCTCCGCCGGCGTGGATGTCACTTCCCACAGTCTCAAACTATCTCCATATAAAATTTCACCTAAATCGGTTCAGCGAATATTCATTCCTCATACAAACTTTCACCACCCTTTTTACCCCCTTAAAGGATGATATATGGGATAAAAACTATCTTATGTCCTTTCTCGGGACTCAATCTATCTATTTACCAAATTTCATCTTAATCGGTTTAGTGGTTTGAGTGTGAAGAAGTAGTAGGCAGACAGACTTACATAATAATGTAATGGATGATATATTAATATATAAAGATAATTATTTACAATATTAAAGCTTTTAATAATTTATATTTTAAAAAAAACCTAGTGACCAGTTGACCACACTGCACAGCTATGCGATTCTCTAAAGTCAGCACTCTTGAATTCTTGCTTGTGCCAGCGCTTTCATACCTTTTGGCGTTTGTTTAACAACCATTTGACAACTGTTGGCGACACTAGCGTTTCGACGACTAGCCGATACTAGCTGGAACCAAAAAGGTTGTATATTTTTTTATCTTTATGTAAAAGTCCATCAAATAATAAATCGTTATTATAGTACAATTTAAACACAATAAAACTAAATCGAAAAATATCAAATGTACTTCATGTCGATTAGTGAATAGCACTGTTCAGTACTCATGTTTGTAAACCAACTAAAACCGGAGTGTATAGCACTTGGAAATTGAATTCTAATCCGTCAGTCGGTGCCTTGTTGTATACATAGAGCACAGAAGGCTCACAGGGGCTTGATTAAGAACATCAGACTACTACGTATGTACCTGGGTCAGACGTCGTTTATGTGAAGCAGAAACTTCACCTTAATAGTACCCAAGTATACTATATAGTGTCTCAGTTTCAAAGAGAAATAATCGAAAATATTTATCTTTTACACTGCGTAGTCGAAATGAACGAGTAAAGTAACTTTCCATACTGTACTAATATAATATTAGTTCGCTAAGTAGTTTTTCCACACAAATATCGCGGTTTGCTACAACAAGTTGCGAATAACAGCGAGAACTGAAAGTTGTTTGGCGACAGTTGTTGGATGTTGCGACAAGTTGTGAGTTTTCTCTGTTGCTTTTCATTACATTTAACTGTAGTTTTGCTTTCAAACATGGTTATTTCAATGTTTTGGATTCCATAAGTAAAGATAAGATTACTAACCTTTTGAGCAGCTTCGTAGCGTAGTAGTTTTCGATTACGAAAACAAAGCAACATTCGCAATGGCCGGTCCCGGGATGGGTCAATAAAATTTGAAATCTCGAGCTCCTCCGGACTTCAGAAGGCACGTTTGACCGTTGTTAATAGGCAACATATAGGCATTTTTCTTGCAACCGCTTTAACCCACCAACCTGCATTGGGCCAGCGTGGTGGTGTTATGGCCCAAACTACTCAGGTATTTCTCCCGTGTTGGAAGGCCTGTGCCCAGCAGTGGGAAGTGTGTAGACTGATGATTTTTATTTATTTATATTTATATTTTTAGGATAGCTTACAGCTAATTATTCTATAAAACAACAACACTAACGACTAAAAGCCAATGAAAAGCTATTACAAATGGATAATAATATGACGATAATGACACACAATCGAGTGTAAAGGCGTAGTAGTGTCTGTAATAATAATTTCTCAAGAGACCTTGTCTATTTTTCTTTAGATGTATAGTTATTTCTTTTAGATTTTTTTCGGAAAATTACAGATTTTTGAAAGTATATCTGGTTACATAAAAGCAAAAAGTGCCTACCACATTTCCTAGCGCTGTACTTGCTTACTTACTAATTCTTAAAAGACAAATTAACGAATATTATAGCACTTGTTTAATGCATAAGATCTATTTACGAAATAAATCAAACTGACAGCTGAAATTATTTTTAATATTTTTTCAAATACTATCTACGCGATATTTTCTCCATAACAATCATGATCGGAGCTAATGAATCCTAGGCTCTTGGGAATCAAATAGGTACTTTTTGCAACGCAGACATTCTTTCAGTCCAATTATATTCGTTTGGCAAATTTTAAATGAAGAGTAATCACAAATTTCAATTAATTGAAAACCGCGAAGGTGGGAATTCTTTTTCGTTAAAATTAAATAATAAATTTTTTAATAAAGTGGTCTTGTATGCGTGACAGAGAAGTCACTAAATTTTTACCGTTTATGAATTAGGTATACATTATTATTTAGTTTGCAGTATAATGTCTTGACTATATTATGCCATAGTAAATAAAAAAACAGCAATAATAAAACAGTTATTTCAAACAAGAAATTACAGAAGCCTCCGTTTGTTCTCCTTCGTCGAAATCTGCGACTCTATTCAAGCGGGCCACAATGGATGCCACCCGCATTGTTGATTGTTCATCGGCCACAATACATGTCATCTCGTGGACATCAAACACAGATCTGATCACTTCCGCCTTGGATTACCTTAGCTATAGGAGAAAACTTGCCAACAAACTACACTTGCAGTTTGGCGAGAATAACTGTTTATTTATTTACTGCTTATCACATGGATACATAAATACAGTCGACCACAGAAGTAGCTGAACACTTTGATACCATGTCACAACGACTCTAGCGTCAATATAGTATGGTAGCGTCAATATACTATGGTAGCAACTATAAAGTACGTGCACAAGATCGGTGTGACATGGTACTAAAGCGTTCAGCTACTTCTGTGGTCGACAGTACGTGGACAAAGATTCTATGAAAACATTGGGCACGTTAGTTACTGCAAGGGCGCTACACTTTCAACCCGTCAAGCATCAGATTCCAGACACAGTTGATTTTTCAATTATCATAGTTCTCCGGAGGGATGATACCGCTTAACAGATTAAGAGAGCGTCACGTTACTATTCTACATAGACATATACTTTAGTCAGACTTAGTCAATAAGAATAATATTTATACACTCACACCTATTATCGAGCCCAAATCAAACATAATTAAGAGCTTGTGTTATGGATACTAGATAACGGAGAAATAATGATAATAATTGTATATAAATATTAGAAATATGCTAAATAAACATATAAACATCCATGACTCGTAAACAAATGCTCGTACTCATCATACAAACATTTGCTCCCACCGTGATTCGAACCCGGGACCGAGTAACCTGTACAAGAGGCACAGACCACTTGACCGTCACGCTTCAAGCACAAGGTTCATCTTTATTTATATACGTTTTACATTTTTTATAATTTATGTTGATGAAAATAAAAATGAAAATATCTTTATTAAAATATTATTATGTAGGTCACAAAAAAGCATTTTTTATCCCCCCATCTCGGAAAGAGTATTTTTGCTCATCGATATCTGAGTGCAAAAGCCGTTTTTATCCGCTAGAAGATAAAGTAAAATTGAATTTAGAACATCGTGTGCACTAAGTTTGTGAATTCAAAACATCACTAAATCTCTTTACTTCTACCTCCATGGTGCCGAATTTATCATACAAGCTTATTGAACTTGTTAAAAACTCAGACTCGATGTACTTACCTTCTTGATGTACTTTTTGTTTAATTTGCTTTGCGCGCACCATTTTCTTTTCGCGACATATTTGTTAAAACCATAGGTTTAAAACAAGAAATATGAAAACAAGTAAAAAACCTATAAGATGATTGATTCTAGCGACGAAGAAGTTTATTTGACGCCAACAGAATTTAATGAAACTGTTTATAATGCGCAAATGTTTTTTTTTTCATTTAGTCATTTCCTCGTTGAGGTGGGATGAAAAGTTTCGTATTGCACTCGAGTGCAAATATTTTTCACCTCGTGCTCTTTTGATTCCCTCGCTAACGCTCAGGATTCTAATTTTAAAATTTTTGAATCCTTCGCTTGCTCGGTCATCAAAATTGAGCACGCGGTTAAAAAGCAACTTTGCACTCTTGTATAACAAATAGCTATTGAATCTTCAAAAATCACACTTGTATGACTAACACAAAAAATATAAGATCAACAACGTCATAGTGTCTGTCCTTCCGTCTGTCCGTCCGTCTGTCCGTCCGTCTGTCCGTCTGTCTGTCTCTCCATCAGTCTGTCCGCCTGTAAGTCCGTCCGTCTATCTGTCTGTCTGTCATGTCGGAATTTACGTTAACTAACAATGTCATAATATCTGTCTGTCTGTCGTGTCTGAATTCACACGGTTCCAAAAGTTGAACTACCAAGACGAGCCGGCAACAACCTTGTTTAGTCACACTTTTTGAATATTAAGTTGCTATGTAGTTACAAAATGATAACTTTTAGCAGTACCGCCTAGAGAAAAAAAAATTATTAAAATTAGAAATAAAGGTACAGGGTGGTGCCGTCAATACGACAATAAATGAAAACATGGGCTATATTAGTGCATAGAAATGGCTTGCCACTTTCAAAAACATCGTATTCGTTTGATAATTTCATGATATTTGTATCATTAATAATATAACATTGGTAGCATTATTTCATAGAAATGTCATGAAATTATCAAGCGAATAAGATGTTTTTGAAAGTGGCAAACTCTTTCTATGAACTAATATAGCCTATGTTTTAATTTATTGTCGTATTGACGGCACCACCTGTATATCAACGTATTAACAAAATAGGTACCCAATGAGAAAGATATTATTGTTAAAATGTATATGTCTTTGGGAAACCCTGCGAGATGCATTATACTATTATTATTATTCGTGCTTGGGACATTAAGTTCCGAGTTGGGACGTTAAGTCAAGAGTCTTGGATCTATTGTGACTAGCCACCAATGGGTTGGAGTAGATCCTTGATAAGGGCACTCTCCTCAAAATTTGGGATCTTTGGTTCTTGATTTCATTCGGGTCAATTAAGTGTCACCCCAGACGAAACCTTCATTTTTGAACGAGTGTTTCACAGTCGCGCAGGAGTTTTAGTGGAGTTTTAGGCATATGCTTAGTGAAAAATTAAATAAAATCACAAAATGTCATTCATATACTACTTCAGGAGAAGCAGGGTATAGTGGGATACTCGTATAGCACTAAAATCTTAAGCGCCATATTTTAAGGTCGTATCCATAGGTTTTTAGGGTCATACCCTATCAATACAAACAACTTTTAGGTACTATGAGGACAACTACTTAGAAATCAGCTTTTCCATACATTTCGTCAAATAGATATTGAACCTTACTATGGAACAGCTGATTTTTCTTTCGCGATTTTGTTATTTTTCTCATAGTAAAAGTTGTTTGTATTGATGGGTCGAATAACTTCTCGAAATATGACTATAGTTTTTTGTGATACCTTGTATAGCACCGCCACATTGCAGAAGGTTGCGGTTAAATAGTACTACTTTATAGGGTTGTGTTCCTGCGGTGAGTAAGGACGCCGGAGCTCTTTATAAAAGCGGAATGGTGGAAACAAAGAGACTCATCTCCTGTCATTTATTTATTTATAACTTTATTGTACATACATCAGCTACATGGACAAAATATAATGCACTTAGTTTAAATAACGTACAAAGCATTATCATCATCATTAGCCTATGATATTCACTCTGAACAAAGACCTCCCCGATCGATTTCCAAATGGAACTGTTCTGCGCAGACCCTGGCCAGCTCGTCTATCTATCTGGTGGGGGGAGTACGTGGTCGACATGCCAGAACTTTAACGCCCCTATCGGCCGTAGGGCCGTAGGGCACATAGGACCCAAAACGAACGTTTTGCGTCCTATGTGCCCACTGCTACTGCGAGGGTAGTGCCCTAAGTGCTACGCCCGTCCCAAGGACTAGTGTTACCGCTTGCCACCTTTGTCATATAAAAAAAAACCGAAAAGCAGAATCGGTTTCCTCTTCCTCGATACGATTTTAAAAGTAATCTGTAATAGGTATGACTACATTTTTGGAAATATAAAACCCACAACAACTATGTTTGTGTGATAATTCTAGAAGCAAACTGTGTATTTATGGTCAATAAATGGTAACAAAGTTTCCCGAGGATTCATAAAACATTCACAACATTGTTACTGTTTATTGCTGACACTAGAAAAATGGGCCGTTAAAATGTTCCAACAGATTTATGTTATAAAGAAAACAGACAATGCTTAGGATAACAAAAAGTATTTCAATATCATTTTCTGGTCAGTGAATCTCAACAGAGGAGAGGTGTGGCATCGCGGTATTTAACTCCTGACTGCTAAAGCGTCCCCTTTTTACAGAAGATCGCAGCTTAATCTCATTAATTTTCCTGCGGTGATTAAGGACATCAACTAATAGGAAAGTGTTGTTAAACAATCATATGACAACCGTTGGTGACACTAGCGTTCCGACGGCGAGCACCACGTTAGCCGCAACGCAAAATTTGTTTATTTTTATATCTATGTATATGTAAAAGTTAATCAAATATTGAATGAAGTAATTTCGATACATTTTAAACATAATAAAAACGAAATCTATAATTATCGTTTGTACTTCATGTCGTGTATCTAAAACCACAACAAATCGATCGTCGTAGAGATTAGTGAAACTTGCTCAAACGCCAAAATCAATGGCGGCTCGTCGTCAAATTCGATGTCAAATATTTCTATTAGTGAATCGCACTGTAGAACTTTAAGAACATTTCGAATTTAGAATAGTTGATAACTACAAGGGTAGACCTATAGCATACGTACAGCTCCTTATTAGCCTGCTACAAAGACATAATAAAGATATTACAAAACAAAACGTTTTTCATAGTTTTTTAAATATTTTAATCTAAGGCATGACAATATATTTGTTACCGCTTTAAGACATTTACAAAAATGTGTCCGCAGCTACAACACGAGTACCTATTGACATTTAGACTTACTCTTGAATATATTTGTCTACAGACAGCGTGGGGAATTCAAATAAGTGTCACCAGAACATAACATGACAATAACGACGAAAAGACAGGTGGTGCATTGGTAACATCAGCGTATTGAAACGCCTAAAGATCATCTCTTTAAACGTTATAAGTTTGATTAAAAGAGATTGAGTCGATCTCCTCCGAACTCTGAGCTGCCACTCAATACTAGGAATTTTTATTCACCTTGTTTGTAAGCTGACGTAAATGAGGTGAGATTTCAGATACAAATAAAGATAGGTATTGTATAAAGAACCATGACGGTTACTAGACCGTCATAGTTTATTCTTACACCTACTAAGGTGTAAGAGTATATGGCCACAAAACTACTTCATTGAGCGAGTTTTAATCGTTATTGACCTTAATTTTATATTACAATATACCTATACCAATCATGATAATTGTCCTCCTTTATTGCTTATGTCGCTAACACTGACACCCCATCTCCACTCAGTCAAAGACAATCGCTTGTTTGCCGCCTCTAAGTCAGACGAGTTGAGACAGCCTTATTGTCCCCTTACAATCGTGTCCAACGGGACTACACCTCTCCTAATGGCTTCTATTTTGTAATTCTGAGTTTTGTCAAGTGCTCTCTGTCAAAGGATTTTGTAAGTACATTTGGACTTGAGCAATTACATAACACTGAAGGATTGTCCTTAGCATATCTCTCATTTAAGATATAATAAATATATTCCAGCTCAAAATAAGCGTAAATTACTGATTTAGGTATCTACTATATAGATTAGATATTATTATATTATAGATTAGATAAGATAAAATAATTTCACAATATTCAATTGTCAATAAAGGCCCCATAGCTTATTTTTGTTTACCCTTAATTTAAAAAAAATCTTAAAATAATTTAGACTTTTTTTCGGGAAGAAATCTGATTACATACCTACCCGTCGCTGGCTAGGCGAGGGGCATGTGTGGGGTCGCCCAGCGCTAATGACACTGGGAATACACTCTTAAACTCCCCGGTAACTCCACTGCGCTTTGCAGGGGTAGCCTAGGCTCTGCCGAAGCAATTTCACCAGCCCACCCCCAGACAGAGTAATTTTGATCTATATATCGAACTTTTCCTATTCGGCCATGAAACAGTTCGCTGTGTTTCGAATGGAAGAGAAAGGTAGCCAGTGTGATTACTGGGCATGGAAGGTACTTGATCTTAGGCCTCAGGATGGCAATGACGCACCAGCCCCCTTATTCACACCTGTAGGAAAAGATACGAATTTCGAAAACTCTATATCTGTCACTTTTTATCGCGGTGCGTCAAAGCGAGACGGCATGTGACTTCTCAAATCAAACCCGCGATCCAACAGTTTCTGAATAAAGGGGCTGCAAGACCGAGTGTTTTGTTCTCGTTATTGCAGGACTACCGTCGTCTATAGACACATCTATAGACGACGGTAGTCACTCACCACCAGGAGGTCCGTCATTACTCTCGGTTATCTAACTAAATTCTTGAACTCGACGTGACTATAATTTTTAAAGTAATAAAAAATGTCCTAAGCTACAAACGTTTCAGTTTTAATAATTATTTTCTGTGACCTTTGTGTCTTATTTTATCTTTCAATCGATCATCATTGCATAAAGAAAGAAAAATGCTAATAAACTTAAATAGTTTCTTGTCTGTTCTTCTTATAACAAGACCTCCTGGCAGCTAGTGCATAATTGGCATCACAGATTATGGACTAACTAAGCAAAATCTCAATTATCCATACTACTCGTAAAATTAGGAGAAAATTGTATAAATTGGCAAATTGTAGGAATTTGCACTTATTATTATTTAAATTGTCAAATTATAATTATTTGAATTAAATTTAAACACTCCACATGTGTTTCTCCCATGTAGGAAGACCTGTGCCCAGCAGTGGGATGTATATAGGCTGGTGATGATGATGATGATTATTATTTAAATTGTAAGGAATTTTATGTAAATCTTTGTGCTCATTATTTTTTATTTTATTTAAAATGCGAAAGTAACTCTTTTTTGCCTTTTTTTTTTTTTTTTTTTATACAAAGCACGACAAATGACTCAACACCACCTGATGTGAAGCGGTAAGAAGAGTCCATATGCGAAGACAGCTAGTGCAGTTCAGACACTGCTCTAGCCGCCTCCACCTTGCCGGCCCGAAAGGTGCTTTTTCACGCCTCTTTTGAAGGAACCCATGTTATACGAAGGAGGGAACACATGTGCTGGCCTTGTTACTTTTTAACGTTTAAACAGTTGAACAGGGAAGATAATTGGTATCAAAATAGTCCAAGACCTTGGAAAGAAGATAGGGTGATTTCGAAACCCCCTTGGGGATGTTTTTGAAACTCTTTACAAAATATTATGATGTTATGTCACCCGGGCTTAGCTGTGCATTGTCTGTTAGACAGAAAATAAATTTTAGGTAGGATAGGTCTTGAAATATGAAATTCCCTTTTTTCCGAATCATTTTTAATGAGTGTCTTCCTAAAATATAACATTAAAGTACAGTGAAGGTACAAGCTAGATCTTACAAATGGAATTATGATATTTTTTTATTAATTAGTTGAAAATGAGGGTCAAATAGAGATTGTAGAATAGGTCGCCGATATCAATTTTAGATTTAATGTATTTATTTTTTTATTTGATTTGTTACACTGCATTAACAATGAATGTTTTAAATTATCCACAACATTTCAAAAAAATCGGTCAATTTCAAATTTAATACAAAAAATATGGTATAGTAATTCCAGTTTTCACAAAATACGTCATACAAAACGACAATTTCATAACTATTATAGACCTATTATGAGTAGGAATACTAGGGATGAAAGTTGAACTTTTTGTAGCACTATGCTATGACGCCATTAGCTACGCCGCACTGTGGGACATCCATAGGTCATAAATCTTAAAAACCTGCTTTCTTGTTTTACATTTTATTCCTTGTCGTTACATTGGATAGTTGCGGTACCTTCTGAAACTATAAATAGGTCAGTAATTAGAGTGCGCCTTCATTATCTATTGTGCATTCAAAGAGAGCGCATCGCCAATCGTAAATACTGTTATCAGTGAGTCATTAAAAAGCGTGACGTCATTTGTTGTCATTGCGGGACCTGTGAGTGCTGTGTGAGTTTTTTCTGAAATGGATATCCAAGAACAGGGTATGTAATAATTAATATTTTTATTTTAATTGTATCTTAGTATATATTTTCTTTAGTATGTCATTGCTACGAGGCGACTTTTCTTGGAGTATTATATTTTAATATTCAAAGTTTGAATAAACTTTTAAATATGTTCCCACTCGCTCCGACTATGGAGGTATATTGCACCATAATCTTTAGACTTTCTTATCTTAGGAAAATTAAAACTTGGCTGCCCTTATCTGCCCTTTTGGCGATGACAAGGGTGCTACGGTTGCCAGATTATCTCGTAGCATTTGCTACGAAATTAGTTTATTTAGTCTTAGTGCTTTGTGTAGGTTTTGTGACTGAATTTTAACCGTTTTTTTTTGTTTTAGGTAATTTATATATATGCTCGTTTTCAAGAATGCATATTCTTGAAATATGGCTAACTGTCAATACCGATAATGACTCGGAAAAGTGTCGTCAAGTCCTACAAAGTTTGTTGACTACTCTGAACGATGCTGAGAACATTGATATTCATTATTTAGAGAAAATTGTTAATAATTTATGTAAAGCTATTGCTCGATTCTGGAAAAAATGTAATAGGGATAAAACCAAGCTTTTATATAAGAATTCCGATTGGTTTAATGTTATTGAAAAAATTCAACTTGTGAAAAATAATAAGCAATGTACTCCGTCTGAAACGTCGCCGTGTCATTCACGTGGTCGTCCTCGAAAACCTTTTACGCAATGTAGTAAAAGGACTAAACGTCGGAGAGTAGCTGATTTGTCAAAGTCTGATGATTCTACTGTGAGTGCATTGCTTGATGTTTCAGACTGTTCATTCGATTCGTGTATATCTAGAGTTAGCACTGATGATGTCTTGTCACTTGTGACTGATGCTCAGTTGACAAAACATCAGTATTTATTAATTAAAAACTTTGTTAATAGTAAGATTTCTCCTAATGTATTACCATGTTACCAACAAATTACTAAAGCGAAACAGAGATGTTACCCTTCTAATATAACTGTTTCCGAGTCTTCAGCTGAAGTTGAATTACAAAGTCTTTTTGATCACACAGCTTCTCGAATCCTTGAATCTCAAAAAGAGGTCTTAGATCAGATTCCTGATGATTGTTTGTCTAATATCTCTTTACTTGGGAAATGGGGATTCGATGGCAGCACTGGACATAGTGAATACAAACAATTTTTTTCAGATTCAACTTTAGAAGATAGTAGTTTGTTTGTAACATCTTATGTACCCCTTCAAATTATTGTAAAATTAGCTGAAGATAATTGTAAAATTTTATGGAAATATCCTCGACCCTCTTCCACTAGGTACTGCCGTCCTATTCGATTTCAATTTTTGAAAGAAAGCACAGCAGTGTCTTTGCAAGAGGAAGCTTATTTTAAGGATAAAATTGAAAGTTTGCAACCTACTTTTATTCAGATCGACAATCGTGAATTGGTCGTTTCTCATAAGTTGCAGCTTTCAATGGTAGATGGTAAAATTTGTAGTGCTTTAAGTGAAACATCTACAAGTAGATGTTATATATGTAATGCTACCCCTAAAGAGATGAATAAAATAGACGAATGTTTACAAAAACCTGTAATAGAGAGTAGATACCAATTTGGATTATCACCACTACATTCTTGGATACGTTTCTTCGAATATTTTATTCATCTTTCATATAGATTAGACATAAAAAAATGGCAAGTTAGGCTAGATAGTGATAAACAATTGTTATCAAATAAAAAACAATATGTACAGTCCCAGTTTAGGGAACGATTAGGTTTAATAGTTGACAAGCCGCGTAGTGGTGGAAGCGGGACGTCTAACGACGGAAACACGGCCAGGAAGTTTTTTTTGGAATCAGCTGTATCTGCTGAAATTACAGGTTTGAATAAGGATCTCATAGATCGTTGTTGTGTAATATTACAAACGTTATCTTCTGGACATAAAATTAATGAATGCAAGTTTAAAGACTATGCATTACAAACAGCATACAGCCTGGTCGAGGAATATCCGTGGTATAGTCTTCCTGCTTCTGTCCACAAGGTGCTCGTACATGGATCAGATATTATAAGTTATGCATTGTTATCTATAGGAGAACTTTCCGAAGAAGCTGCTGAAGCGACAAATAAGTATATCAAAATTTATAGACGAAGTCACACTCGAAAAATGTCACGTGAAGTTACCAATCAAGATTTAATACAACGACTATTATTACATTCAGATCCTTATATTACAAGTCTTCGGAAACTTCCCCCTAAAAAGAAAAATACTCTGTCACAAAGTGTAATAGAATTGTTACATGTTTAATATTGTTAGAATAAGAATAATTTATTTGTATTTTGTTAGTTGTTTTGTTTTTTTTGTATTTAATTAATTTTAATTTATTTATTTCTATTATTTTATTATAATTAAATAATGTTATCAATGTTTTGACTCTTATTTTATTTAAAATATATGTTTTACATTCCAATTTTTAAGTGTTTGTTCATGATAAATTTAGGTAAAAGTATGTTATTGTTTATATTTGTTTTTTACTGAAGTAAACGTTTTTTATTCCGTAAATACATGTACTTCTTTCATTTTAATGTTCCTAAAACACTTTTACAACTATAAGTCACTAAAATAATACAATGTATTGATAGTAACAGGACTTTAACTATTTATGACCGCCCTTGTATGGAGCGTGTCCCTCCGTGCGCCGAGACGTTAGCGCTACGTGCTACGCCATAGTGAACTGAGTGCTACGTCGTAGAAAACTGAGTGCTACGGCGTAGTCGCCAATTGCGATGCGACTCGCATCGCAAACACTCGGTATTGCAGGTGCGTTATTGCCATTCTGAGGCCTAAGGGCCTGGCCACGAACTCACCGCACGCTTGTCCTGCGTCTCGCGAATCGGCAACCACTGCGCGCTGTCTCGATGTCGACCTCGCAGCGCGTCGTCGTGACCGCGCAGTAATTGGGATGTTGCCTAAGTTTGAATCTGGCGCTATTTTTCACAAATTCGGAAAATATACGCTACTGTTACCTATAAAAACAATTCAATCTTAAAAGATATGAAATATTGTTGAAATTGTACTGATTTGAAAATTAAAAAATGGTCATTTTTATTTTTTCAAAATTTATCAAAAATGTTAATGATATTAGATAGCTGACATCAATTAAAACAACTAATATTATGACAATTATTAATAAAAACATACTAAATACATAGTTATTATTAATTTTGTCAGTATGCCCATACATTTCTTAGTAATATGGGAACATGTGACGTCACCTGTTCCGTAGATTTTCTATGGGAGCGTTTTTGGACTATGCGCCGCAACATATTAAACATACCACTATATCTGTGAAACTATTGATCTTAGACATACTATTTCCTTTGCAATATTTCTTTAGGAGTTATAAACTTCTTATTTATGAAATAAAAAAAAAGTTGTCAACTACCCTATTGCTGAGTTGCCGCTGCTGCCGCCGCCCGTTCTCGTGGCCAGGCCGTAAGATCAAGTACCTTCCATGCTCAGTAACCACACTGGCTACGTTTCTCTTCTATTCGAAACACAGCGAACTGTTTCACGGCCGAAAAGGAAAAGTTCGATATATAGATCAAAATTACTCTGTCTGGGGGTGGACCATCATACAAGAAATAAAAATTATTTTTACTTACAAACATTCTCTCTTATTTATAGTTTTATGAAAATAAATGTTCGAAAGAAATTCATAAAAATATCAGAACGAGAAAAAAAAATTCATCTATGGTGGCGGGAACCAAAGCCAAGACCTTTCACAAACGGGTGACTCCTCTGACCATAGTAGGTATCCATAACACAAGCTCTTAATTATGCTTTGGGCTATTATTATTATTATCTTACCAACCGTCCTAAACAATAGAAAACCATTCACCCTATTATTACGTTTGGACCGATATGGTTTTCAAACTTCTACATCATTAAAAAATCGCAACTCAATCATATCACTGAAATAAAAAGTAGGTACAGTTACAGCTACTCTTCGACAAAATGGTTTGATTCTAAGTCGTCTTGTATGTATGTGTAAGGCAAAATATCTCTGGCAAAGTTTGCTCAGTTTCACTTCCAAAATTTTAATCGAAATTCGCCACCTTGTAATTAAAACGAGTGTCAGATTGGCATACCGAATGTGGCACTAAGAACGTTTCCGGCTGTTCTCTTTGCTTGTTAATTTTATATAATTATCGACTTTGTGTCGTCTGGAGCTCTCGGGGCCTTTTTCACTGTCAGCTAAAGTTGCTTGAATTTTTATTCTTTTGATTTATGACACAGATGGTAGGCCCGTATGTAGGGTCGGCTGGGTAGGTACCGCCGCCTTTCTTCTTTAAGCCGTGAAACAGTTCCCTGTGTTTCGGATTGCAGGGAAAGATAGCCAGTGTAATTACTGGCCATGAACGGCATTTCATCTTAGGTCTCAGGATGACAACGCACCTGCAATATCAATTGATTTTTCCTTGTTATTGCAGGTGTCTATAGACGGCGGTAACGGCTTACCATCAGGTGGGCCGTCAGCTTGTTTGTCATCTAGTAGTATATAAAAAACAGCGTGAAAAGTCCTATTACGGCGGTAGTCAAAATCTACGTCTATTACGGAGGTATTTTTATTACCGTGTTTTGTTCTTGTTTGGATAACCAAATTTAGCTAAATATTGTTTTCAGTGTGTGATACACTGAAAAAATATTTCGGTTACATTAGTTAAAACCAAAATTTAGCGAGTTGCAATTACATTTTATTTGATTTAACGTAACGGTGCGTCTCCATGCAACTGTTTTTTTGTGATGTTACCTTGAGTTATGTAGTCACTTTTTTGAGTTAGTCGAAATACGAAAGAAAGAGGCAGCCGAAAGTTTAGTTGTCATTTTTTTTCAGTGCAATTAAATGCAATTTAACGTAAGCAGTTATATTACAGCGGTAGTCAAAATCGTGTTTCCTGTTTTATTCTTGTTTAGTTATCCAAACAAGCAACAGGCGTTGATTTTGAGCACTTGTTTTTAAGTTTACGTTGAATTGGATCTATTTTTAATGTATAACGCAAACAGTCCATTAAACTTTCCAAACTCGACATACCAGAAACAATTAAATTTAATATGACATAGATCTATGACTGGTATATCTGGTTTGAAAAGATACTCAAAATCAACATACATAACAACATACATGTAAGGAGAACGCCTTTGCTTACGAGAGACTTCCCTTTGTAAACTGTATAAGTATGTATCCCAATTATTCTATTGCACCGGCGAATTTTGCAAATATTTTATTGTTCAATTTTAGAATACAAATTATATATAAGTAAGTATATACTGTATATAAAATCTATACAAGTACCTACGTTCGAACAACAGCAAAATGTTATCTTGACAAGTTACAAAGTACTAAGTGATTAATGAACATAGGAGACTCTTCTCCACGAAAAGTTCTCTCAACAATTTACTTACTTAAAATTGGGCTCGAGCTATTGATGACGAAAATATTTGACATTCTTTGGAAACTAGAATTAGGGTTTATTTTCCAAGTTATGTGCGTAACTTTTTACATCGTAGAGAATTTCAAATTAAAAAGTATTTTAGTAAAAGATGGGAAAATATTACTATGTAAATGATCTAACGTACTCGTATCTCTCCTGGATACAGGAATACCTGTCTAAAATAAGTAAAAACGAGCATCCAATTTTTAAATTTAAAATACAAAGAGCAAGTCTTCCAAATCGAATGCTTTTCTCGGCGCCAATTTGTGCGACAATTCGCGTGGAAAAATAATATACAATTTTCGAGAAGTCTCTATCTAGACCACTTCAAACGTTGACGAATCACCAAGTACCTACACTTCTTGGTGACTTATACTCACATGTCCATATGAGATTGCTATTTTTTGAGTATCAGTATGAGTAACTTGTTATTGAGTATCAGAATTATATGCCGGTGGATAACTCAGGGATTCCGGAATCAACTTTCCTTATCCGTGGTAGAACCACGCCACTATTAACTCAACCGGGGTAGTACCACTCTCTCATTAATACTTAATAAAATAGATGTTAGCAGACCGTTACGGTATTATATACGGTACGGTATATATACGGTACGGTATATATACGGTACGGTATATATACGGTACGGTATATATACAGTACGGTATATGGAGTTCTGGTCTCAGCTCTGGGTTCCAGGCACCCAGTACTAGCTTGGATAATCACGAAACTTCAACGGCCTAGCAGTGGGACGTATAAAGCCTGTTGATGGTTTGGTCTAGGCGCTGTAGGTTTGTTTCATTTTCTTCGATAAAAAATCACTTATTTATCTCAGAGGGCGCATACTTTTTAACCAACTTCAAAAAAGCAGTAGGTTATGTTACACTGCATGTATTTTTTTGTTGTATGTTATGTATGTTCATCGATTTCTCGGTCAATTGTGACCCGATTTTCTAAATTCTTTTTTTATTCGATAGCGCTTACTCCTGAAGTGGTCCCATTGTCACCAAGTCAGGATCGGATGATGGGATCCCAGGGAAATCGAAGGCATACTTTTACTTTTTTCCCAAAGCTTTTCAAGTATTTGCTACTGTCAGTCACCATCTTATGTTGATGAGCTGGTAATGGAAGGTACAACTCTTTAACGGTCAGGAGTTGGAAGATAATTATTTAAATATTAAAGGTACGTTTTAACGAGTAGCATGCTGCTATCGGGCGTGATCGCCAGCGCCTCTTCGCGCTAGCGGCGCGGCGGCGCATTAACAACGGGTAAACTGATGATGGAAGGTACAACTCCTTATCGGTCAGGAGTTGGAACATATTTCTTTAAATGTATATAAATAGACTATTCATCAATACGATTAATAGTTGTATTCTATCGGGTTATTGGGGTGAACTGATGATGGAAGGTAAAACTCCGTAGCGGTTTCGGTTAATGGAACAATATTATGTATTTCAACTTAAGACTGAGAGACAGACAAGTTGACAGTGCTGACGGCCACCCATCTAGATAGGTCAAAAAGTCAAACTAGTTTGACTTTAGGTAATCACATAAAAGGGTGTAATTTTTTTTAACCACAATAAAACCGACTTCAAAACACTAAAAAGGAAAAAATAATGAAATTTAAGTACCTAGGTACTAATGTCAAAAAATGATTTTTTTGGAGTGGTGCTAAGGTGTTACCAGAAACAATAGAAAGTAAAGCACGGTGACCTAGATTAGTATCTAGGTACTTAAATATTATTATTTTTTCCTTTTTAGTATTTTTAAGTCGGTTTTATTTTTTAGCTTTGATAATTGGTGTAATTTTAGTACAAAAAGGTACAACATAGCTGCCAAAAGTGCTAACTTGGGACGTGATGAAGCCAACCTTCCTCATGAGATCTGGTAAAAATCTTAAATTGATCATTCTTCTAATTTTTGATCTACAGAAAAACCGACATAATAATAAGTGTTCCATTTAAAGGCGGTTCGAGGTGAACCACGTGTAAGTCACGTGAGAATGCGGCCAGCTCATGGTAACAGAGCTGATTCAGTTCAGATCGCGACTTTACAACTATACTTTGGCCATCTTTTCGTGAATGAATCATTTTTGTACCCACTTTAATCCAGTTTTGTGCCTAACTGCTAAATGCTGAAAGGATTCAGTATTTAGCCGTATAAATATTTTAAGTAGTGTCAAAGTTAGCAAAATTAGTCCGCGCCACAAAAGAAGTCCCGTAGATGCGCCGCTGTTAGCAGTTGGGAAAATGTTGCCAATATACTCGTATGTATCTAGTTTGCGATTTTATTAGTATGAAAAATATCAATAAATTTGATCCAGGAACACAAAATCCATTACGCCGACCTAGTGCCTGTTTGATGTAAAATTAGGTCTTTTGTTAACCCTTGGTCACCACTCATAATATAATAAATGAAATAATGAGCTGGTTAAATTCTAAGTACTTACGAAGCAACACACTACTTAAACACAAAAAAGTGGGTGACATGTATTTATTTATTTACAATAATAAATGATCGCATAGCGGTAGAATACATGCAAGCGAAATTAATACCAATATTTCTACAATGCATGTCAATACAGTGGCAATTTTAACTCTAATCTACAGCTGTAGTTCTTTTCTACGTAGGACTTCTTTGGTGGGGCGTTCTATAATTGTATCGGCAAACGTTAAATTAAGCCCTAAAATTAGAATTCGGCTGTATCTTACACGATTCTTAAAAGTTCTAGCGTTGAGCGTCAAGAGGTTGCCAAAATGTCGAATATCTAACGTAATATTTCATTTCAATTATCAAGTCCAAAGTTACTTGCGAAGCTTATGGACTCATTGATAATGGTAGCCTCAGGCCCTTCTATTAATCGTCGTTTAACTCCAAACTTCAGACTGCCCGCAGTTGGGAGTTTTAAGTGTCATTTAGTTAATCTGATTTGTGCTGTCTAATATTCTAAAGGCTTATCTTAACTCGAATGGTCGTCAGAATATTAATAAACAAACATTTAAATTAAACTAGAAGTTTGTTCGGTATAGATAGATTTAATTTAATCGCTGAAATTAACTAGTCAATATCGAAGTTTAATATAAATTGGGTACAATTATTTCTTGGCATTCTAGTTTTGTCTTTATGATGTTAGTTTTAAGAGGAGCTCGGTGGCTTAGTGGTCTGAACACTTTGGTTTCAATTACGAAAACAAAGCAATTTTCGCTGTTGACGATCGCGGGATGGGTCAGTCATAATTTGTAATCTCGATTCTCTCCGAGGCACGTTAAGCCGTTGATTGTTATTGCAACTGGTTTAACCTACTTCACCTCAATGGGCCAGAATGGTGGTGCTAGGGCCCAAACTGGATAAAACTGGATGGATGATGATTGTGTCTAATGGGAATGCTATGTTTCATATGTTTTAAGTCCCAAGTCTACTAACTAATGCTGGCATTACTTGTCACCGCAGGAATACATGATTGTCTGGTACGATGGAGCCATACCCCAGTCAGGTTCTCAAAATTGCAACCATCTATCCATTATGCTACAGGATGCGAATATTGGTACTAACCACGCCAATTTTTTGCTAACTAATATTCTCTATGAATTGTTGTTAACCACATTATAAAGATGCTTGGTTTCCGGTAAATAATACGTATGAGTGTAGTAATATCAATATTGTAAATAATTACAAATGTCTAAGTTTTAAACTTGATTTGTAGTCATGTGTTTATTTTGTGATAAAATTATGTCCATTTCATTGTTTAAATCGTTTCAATTCATTAGGTTTCAAACTGCATGCGTCGTATGACTAAAACTTGAGACTAATAATTTTTTATTATCCATTTCACTAGCGTACGAGTCACGTTTTAATCAAGCTAGTTCTTTCTTCTGTGAACGTATGAAAAATTGAAATTTCATTACAACAAAAAATACGTTTTAAAAAAATTTCATGGTTACTGAACATTAACTTACATATTTAATGGTTACTGAACATTAACTTACATATTTAAAGACTTAAAATATGATGTTGGTTAAACTTTACTACGTTGTCATTATTTCAAACACCTTACAATGTAAGTTTATGCTTAAGATGTAATGGTTGTGCCTTTTAAGGTTATGCATTTGCATGTGTGTCTCCGTATTCTAAGTTTTCTTATGTAATATTATTATGTGTGTCTGTGTATAATTTACCGTATAATGTCTTTTTATTTCCTACGTTTTATATTATACAATTACGCCTATCCTCAAAACATGAAGTCTGTTTCATCATTACAAATAGCTTTTTGTAAGAAATCAATTATTTGACAATTTATTTATTTAAAGATTTATGTATAGACGACAGCATATCTAGTATAACAGTCGCACTTCGAAAGCCGCCTCTATTAAGATTCAGGGCGGTCTCAGTTAAACTTGATGTGCAACTAAAAGAAATCAACAATGAAAACATAAACAAGGACAGCAGAGCAAAAAGGAACTGCTTATTCTTAAAAGAGATTTCTTCCAGCAGCCCTACGACTAGGAGAATTATCATTCGATGGTAGAAATATTACTAAAATATAATCAACATAGTTTTCATAAATAGTCTGTTTTCTTAAGTTATCTCATATAAATATAGACAAATATCAACTTAAATAAAAATAAAAAGGATTATAGACTTGAAAGATAATGTGCTTTAACTCGTGATTTGAAAAGCGACATAGTTTCGAATTACGGATAGCGGGTAAGTGAGTGCCACAATCTAGCGGCGTGAACAGAGACGGAATAGGAAAAGAAATCAGCTGTACGGGAAGGACAATCAAGAATGGATCGGAGGTGAGACCGGCAATGTTTACTTAACGGGAGACCAGATATAGAAGAAGCACTCACGATTATGGGAAGGATGCAAGGGATCATGGAAGATATTAAAAAGAAAACAAAGTATACGGGTATTCCGACGATAGTGAACCGATAGCCACTTAAGACTGATGCGATGTTACGAAATATGGTCGTATTTCCGAAGCATAAAGTTAAAACGGATGCAGAGGTTCTACAAACGGTACAACTTGTTCCGCTGTTCCTCACTCGCATCGAGGTAACAGGCGTCGGCATAGTCAAAAATAGGTTGGATTCACAACTGTGCAAATGAAACGAATAATGAACTTTCCTACTAACTTCGTTGACGTGGTGGACCCAAGATAGGTTACCATTGAACACTATGAACACTACACCCAACTTTTTGGCAGTATCAGAGAGAGAAAACATCGTGAAATCAAAGAGAATAGCAAGATGAAAAGAAAAATCTTAGGAGTTACGAATGGGCCGACTACTAACTACTAGAAGCCCAGGTGCTGAATTCGTTTTAAGTCCCTGTTTAAGAAAGCAGTACGAGATAAATTAAAAGATGCAGATAAAAGTCTGTAAAATTAAATCTTGAAGAAAGGACATTAGTGACAGAATTAATGAAGTAAGAAAATAATAAAGGGAAAAGGACGCCACCTTGGGGCACCCCCGCACGGAGTTCACAGTAATCAGAGAACAACTCTTCTTGGAACACGCTGTGATCGACCCCGAAGAAAGGAATCAAACCAGGATATGGACGAAGAGGAAAAATTTACTCTTTTGATTATAATGTTTTAATCGGTATACTTAAGAAAGTATACCGAGTAAAACATTAAAATCAACAGAGTTAAATCCGTTAGTAAAATCCAGAAGGACAAGTGCAGCGAGGAACCTTCAAGAGAGCGGTGATAGTACAGTACTGTGTCCTGCTCGAAAGCCAGATTGCAAGGGACTAATGAGTTTGTGGTCTCAGAGAGAAACGAAGAAAGTTGCTTGTGAAAAATGCGCTCGCTTGTGATCGATGTAGAAATTGAGAAAAAAATAACATTCTGTATTTTTGATTTTAACATTATTATAAATGTTTGAAAAATTACTTAGTACTTTAAATATAATAAAACTAGAAAAATTTCACGTCCTGAGGCAGGAATCGAACCCACGACCTTTCGCAATCCGGGCGACTGCTCTGACCACTGAGTCACCCAGGACTTGGGATATCCCTGTGAAATTCTTATAGTCTATTTTTATTTGCGTTTATGAGCTAACGTCCACCCTACAATGTCGAAATATTCTATTCGATTCCTGCCTCAGGACGTGAAATTTTTCTAGTTTTATTATATTTTAATTACTAAAAAATAACATGTTTCTTAATAGTTTCTTAATGTTCGTATAGATAATTCGTTCTAATAGTTTTCAGGATGTGTGTTAATTAAGTTACATGTTATTGTAAATTATTATGTTGTAGGTGACTTTCCTACAATTCATAATATTCACTTTTAATAATTAATTGTTTACATATATTTGTTTATTATCAATATTTACATTAATTGAATAAGTATTTATACTACTATACATATATTAATATCTATTTACATTAAATAATATAACACTTATCATAATTACTATTTATAATTTTATTAATATTTAGTATAATGCGGCTCACGCAGGGCGATCCGCCGGCGGAGGAGGGGCAGGAGAAGGCGGACGCATAACCGCCCCTCCTCCCCCCCACGGTGAAGAGCAGCGGGCGACAGGCGCGGGGGCGCCCTAGCCCGCATTGCACTGCTCATCACCTCGCCGTAGAGGGTGGCCGAGCACTCACGGTCACCCTCTGACCCCCTCCCTGTTCCTGGGGGGGGGCGTAAAGGGCCCGCCGTCTAGGCGGGCAATCGCCGGTGGGGGACTGGAAGTAGAGGCTCTGCCAGTTTCCCAGTCCTCCAACCACATAAGGCGATGAGGGAGTGCCGCTGGGTCGTTTTAGTGGGTAGACCCGGGAACCATGTTCCCGGGGAGTCCCACATACCCCTCCCGTCCCCCGACGGGAGGGCATGCGTAAGGCATTTTTTCCCAGGGTAAAAAAAAAAGGATGCTCCAGCATATGCTAACGTATACCTTTTCAGTAACATGTTTGCTTGAGTATGTCCCGGAGTGAAATAAATTATCCAGTAACACATTATTATTATATTTCACTGAATAAATCCTTTCATTCTTATTTTTCTTTCTCAAAGACATTTGTTATTTAGTTACTTACATAATTATGTTCAATTCATAAGGAGATCAAAAACAGAATTGCCAATATTTGCTGTAGAAGAGTTAAGAAAAAACTCACTCACGCTCTTCGCCTCTAGTATTAAATTTTTGTGACATCCAGGATCACATTTTTTATGCCATTATTATACTTAATTTTTTTTAAAACTATTATAAATGTGTGAAAAATATATTTCGTAATTTTTCTAGTTTAGCTATTATTTTACTTCAGTATCAAGAACACAAAGACGAATACATGCTGGGAAACCAGTGGAATCCGAAAAGGGATATGTTGTAAGTACTTTTATATTGCACTCCGAAGCTACAGAAATAAACAGGCAGTTTATACTTAATGATGGAAGATCATTTCCAAATTACATCATGAGGAATCTAGAACATTTCTATTAGATTTTAATGATGAAATTTAAATTTAGAAACCTTTAGAGGTTTCTAAATTTAAATTTCAAATTCCGAACACTTTATTCAGTTTAAATTGTATGAATGTCCAACGGCAGAATACACGAACCCTTTTTAAAAAATGACCCTCTTAATTATTAAAAGCATGTCTGAGTAAAAAAAAAATGTACAGCCACATTTCATATTGAGCAGTCTTAATAAATTAAATCAGGCTTTTAATTTAAATAACGTATGATTATTTAGTAGTAAATCTATTGTAGTTCATTCCTTAGCCTTATTTAATTTTAACATCAGGTTTACCTAACAAAAGCATCAAAATCACCTCAACAATACGACTTCTGGTTGTGTGGGGGTTCCCTAGTGACCACTTGGTACATAATAACATCAGCAGCCTGCGTCGAAGACATAGAGTTTATGTACGCCATAGCAGGGTACAAGAAGTACGTGCCGTACAATGAAATAGATACAGACGAATGCACGAAGCAGATGAAAAAGAAGGTGGTTTTTACTTGTGTACCTAAAAGTAAGTAGAAGCTATTTAGATCATCACTAGGAATACCTCAAGAGCATCATTATAGGTTTTGCTCCTAATTTGAACTTATGACTCCATGTCCATGAATGTGAATTTCCAAGACTTGATAATTTTTAGTGCTCTTCGAGCCGATTCACCAATCTTATGTTTTATCAACCACTTAATACCATATCCATCACCAGCCTATATATGTCCCCCTGCTGGAAGAAACACACGAGGACTTTGGGCCATAAAACCCTCAAACTGGTCCAATACGGGTTGGCAGTTACAGTAACAACCGAGACCAATGGCTTAACGTGCCTTTCGAAGCACGGAGGAGGATTGCAAATATCGGTTGACTCATCCCGAGATCGACCAAATGCAAGTGGCGAAAGTTTCTTTGTTTTCGTAATCAAAACCAGTACCTCTAGCACGAATACTTTTAAATTTCGAATCGCCATCGTATCGAGTAGTTACGTTAGCTTTTGTCTGGCTTTTGTTTGAAATTTCAAGCGTGCGTGAACAATTCGATTACGATTCGAATTTTAAAAATGTTTGTGCTAGGGGTACAGAGCGCAGAAAAACACTACGTTATCGAGCTCCTCTTTTACAGTTTTCTATATTTTTATGTTAAGTTAAAATCACCTTCATTCATAACAAAAATACAAGTCCGAACCGAACGCAAGTGGCCGAGTAAGCGAGAAGCATACAGATTGGTTCGCCATCGTTGCAACCACTCACATCGCTCGTAACGTACGACTGCGCGCGATTTGCATAGAAATATTTTCTTTGCGATTTTTTTCTACTTTACCTCTCACTCTGCGAATCTGGTAGGTCCCACAACACGCTGGACCTACCGGATTACTCCAAACCACACATCAGTGAATGTCATAAATTAATTCAATATGACAAACTGACGTCATGAACTATACTTCATCATCATCATCATCAGCCTATATACGTCCCACAGCTGGGCACAGCCTTGCTAAATGGGAGAAACACATGTGGAGATTGGGCCATAACACCACCACGCCGGCCCAATACGGGTTGGTGGTTACCGCGGTTGCAGTAACAGCCGGGTCCAACAATAAAAAATACTTAAGTTTATGACAGCAAACCGTAGTATGAACAACATGGTCCGATTTTCAACGATTGGTAGTGAATTAATCTACAAATATAACTTTTTATAGATTAATATACTGTTTGCTGGGTGAGCGTGGGGCCAGAACCTGTAACACAGGTTTCATATCCATAACCAATTTCAACCCACCAATTTGAGTCTCAGTTTATCATTGAATCTTACGATATAAACATAGCAATGAGCGTCAGCTTGTGTACGTGTGCATATAACCTCAGTTTTTCACGTTCACAGCTCATGTTTGAATATAATTCCAGTGTACACGCTTGACTATGCAAGAGTAGAAGTATGGGCATACATAGACATAGCTGTTGTGAAGGTGGAATCCGAATTTAATCTCAATGACCCAAGGTTCAAAACACTGTGTAGCTATAGCCCCAAAGTGATAGAAATCAATTACGATGCGAAATATCAGGAGCCTAACACTGACGCACTGGTATTGGGATGGGGACACGAGGAAAAATGGAGAAAAGTTGGTGGAGATCATTCTTAGTAAAAAACTCATTTAAATTTATTTTTTTGAATTTAAGGAAAAATATTTGAAAAGATAAGTGGCGATTTCAATACTAATTTGAAATTTGTTAAATTATCTAGAGCGTGATAGACTTAACATTACATAACTCAGCATTTACTAGAAGATTATTTAGTGCCTAAAGTTTAGTATAGATTGGATTTAGTTTAGGCATTAGTTAAATTACTTAATCATAAGTAATTTGTACTTATCATTTTAGAAATTTTTTGATTATATTCCAAAACCAAATCACCAATTTGTTATTATCAATCGTTACAATCATCATTGCTTGAAAGATTGGTTTGCAGAGCCTTGGGGAGAGGCCTATGCCCAGCAGTGGGCGCCTATTGTCTGATATGATGATATTGATGATAATGAATCATTACAAGTTAACCTCAGCAACCTTCCCCATTTTTCTGGACAGAGCAACAAAGTTAATTTTCTTTCACGATCCAGACTATGGCTGGCGTTATTCATCATTAATTCTTATTCGCGAAATTTATCTTTCAGCCTGAAGATACTGCCGACTACAACCAAAAAACGATGCAGTACGCAGCAACACGGATCCACGATAAGAACGAATGTAAGAAATTCTTCGTCGACGTCACAGGTCTAGAGAAAGTCATAGACAAATACATGATCTGTACTTTAGAAGCTGGTAACATTAATGAGAATGGAGAACAGATAGTGAGAATGAGACCACTGGCCGATGGTTGTACGCCCAACATGAAAATGTTAATGCATGGAGATATTGAGGTGATTATCTATTTTATGATTTATCATCTTGTTTCAATTTAATTTCTACTCCTAATTCAGAGGAATTATATAATTTAGCTTTATTATTAATATATTTTTTGTTCGTAATATTTGAAAGAAATTTAGAAAAATAGCTAGAGTGGAAATCAGGTATGTCCTGGATGGAGATCCGCAACTTTGGGTAACAGAAAATGAATTTCTGCTTATAGTCTTCCTGTTATTATCTTATTATTAATAATCTCTCTTTTTTCAGTGTGAAGAAGATGAAGTAATATTGGACGAAACCAGAAGAAGCGTATTTGCACGTATTTTAGAAAGACAACAGAATCGGACAAGAAGGGAAGGAATATGCCAGGTGTTTATACAATATTCTAGAACTTTTATAAAGTCTTCCTGTCAAATAATCACGTTTTTAACTGTCTACAGATCAACAATAGTTTAAATACATCGACAAAATAAGTGTCTGTTTCGTTAAACGCTGTTCTTGACCTCAACTATGATCACAGGATTGAAAAAGCGTCTTTGCAGATGTGTAAATCTATATATGTATTTACTGATTATACCTTAACACTCCTTTCATTGTTATTATGTCAGAATGACCATGGTGGACCTTTAGTAACTTGGGTAGGCAGCCACGAAGTCCTGATCGGCGTGGCTTCGGTGTTCCGCGTCACCGGCGACTCCCGCTGCACTGGCCCTTACCTCTACACCAGTACACAATGTAACGGATCCTTCTTGGACTGCGTCATCAATTCGGAGAAGAATGAGTAATTATTTTTTTTATGTTTTACACGGCAGTCTGTAAGATCACGACAATACATGTGACAAACTACCAAAAAACTGTAAAGTTAGCAATATACCTCTACGTGAGCATATATACTGCACATTTTTGGTCTCTAATTTGATACTCTTCCAAGTAGCATTACCTTAGACTTGCAGATTCTGTACAGAAAACTCACTCTAAACAAATAGACTCCTCGAATCCGTAAGCCAACGCACACATATAAAATAAAATAGCTTGGCTCTAATTATTTAGGTACAGTCCACAGCACTTCAAGCTTGACAGTTTGACCTTAAGACAACCCTTATTCCAATCGTAATAGAGGCGGCATTCGTAATGCAACTGTCACACTTGATGTGCCGTCTGTACATCACAAATTAAAGCCGATACAATATATATAACCCTAAATAAAAAAATTGACAGATTTCATTACACACTTGATGTGATATGAATTAGTTCCAGAAAGGCTTTTTGCAACAAATCTCCTAAAGAAAAAGGCTTCGATACGATACAGAGGCACATATCTTGGATGAACCATCCAGATGGGTATGAATTATTGTAATTATTATTTTCTAGCTACCGTCATCAAAAGTAGCTTATATGATATTCTAGACTATAATCTATGTATGTGCTAAGTTTTATCCGAATCCGTTCAGACGTTCTGGCGTAATTGGGCAACAAACATCCATCCATTATTATTCACACAGTATTATTCAGATATTAGGATTTCCTTCACTATCGGATTGCACAGAGTTATATATCATATTTTTTGGAAAATTTCAGACCTGCAGAAAATGAAGTCTTCATGATCAGGCCACAAAAGCCAATAAGTCTTTATCATTAAAATTTCCAGTATCACTGTAGCGTTAAATCAGGAAGTGTGTGAATGTAAGTTTTGATTAAAACATGTACACACGACAGCACATCAAGTGTAACAGTTGCACTACGAAAGCCGCCTCTATTACGAACGCAGTAAGGGCGGTCTCAAGGTCAAACTGTTACGCTTGATTTGCTGTCGACTGTACTTGAACAAAGTGTATTTTTTATTGTATCCTTCAATTTACATGATGTAAGATCATTTGAAGTTAATTATTTTAGCAGAAAGCAAGAAAGGCTCCGCAATCGATTTTGTAGCAAGATGCCTATCGCCTGCCTTATTTGACTTTTCGATAGTTACATGCAATCGGTAGCACCATGTCAACTTTATGGAACCTTCTTACATAAGACCACACTATGCCTATAGTCGGAATGGATATTAGCGAAACGCCTTTGACAGGTGTCTTTAGTAATGAAATTTATAGGCTAAGATAAGGTTTGCTATGCAGCTTCAGTCTTTTATACTCAATAGCCAACGACAATTTAGGTATTCATAGACAACGTTTTTATTATTTCATAATAATGAAGCACAAATGTCGTCCACATAATTCAATTTGTTGACCTAATTTTGGAACTTTCTTGTAACAGTTGAAAATGGAAAAGGGGGGTGATTCCTCAATTTTCAATGATTTTTTGTTAATTTTAAACGACTTCAAAAAAGGTGGTTATCAATTCGTCTGTATATTGTTTTTTTTTTTATGTTTGTTACCTCAGAACTTTTGACTGGGTGAACTGATATTGATGGTTTTTTTTTGTTCGATGCAGAATAGTTCCCATGTGGTCCCATAAAAATTTTTTGAAAATCCATTGGGTAGTTGGGTAAATCAAAAAAACTGGAAAAATTTAGTCGTCTACGTATGCGAAATTGCGGATTTTTGCTTTCCTATGAATTTTTAGTGAAATGATACGATAGTAAAAAAGAATATAAGTTCATGGTCACCCATCTAGCTTTGACGTTCTAAAGTTATTACTAAAACATGTAAAAAAAAAAATTCAACAAAAATTGAAACCGACTCCAAAAAACTGAAAAGGATAAAATAATTAAATTTTAGTAGGTACTCATCCCCTAGGAACATATTTTTGGAGTTGATGCTGAGTTGTTTCCAGAAACTATAGATAGTGAAGCACCGACTCCAAAAATATGTTCCTAGGGGATGAGTTAGGTACTCATCCCCTAGGAATAAAATTAAATTATTTTATCCTTTTCAGTTTTTTGGAGTCGGTTTTAATTTTTGTTTAATTTTTTTTAAAAAAACAAGGATGGCAAACAAGTTAAAGGTAGGGAGATATCATACCACCTTGTATACCACCTTTAGTACTTACACGTTGCCTACCATTTAAAAATTAAGAGGTAACGTTATGTCGACAGCGTAGGACGTTATTTTGAAAGTAGGGGGACTGCCCCCTACTTTCAAAATAACGCTTTGATAGTTAATAATTGAGATGTTATTATTTCATAATAGATATGCTTTAATAAAGTTCTTGCTATCAAAGGACTAGAAAACAGATTTAAGTTAAGCAGCCACCGCTCAAAGTCAAGTAAGTCACTTAATGTAGATCATTATTAAAAATATTATGCTGTTACATAAATATCGAGTGGGGAAAAACCCCCGCAAATAAAACTTAGTGAACGTTCTCCCTCTGTGGAGTAAAACGTCTGAAACGAAAGTTTAATCCTTAGTGAGTTTCGGCGTACCGTACGGTGCATATAGACTCAACTATGTATAGAATTGACTAATTTAAAAGCTGTACACTGAAGAAATACAGATAGAGATCACATCATAGAGATCCCTTCTGATAAAGAACATCAAACATGAAAATAATCCACGTGCCCCCATTTTCACAGCCGTCGAAAAAACTTACATAGTCGGAAACTCTATACCTATCACTTGTATCGCTTTACGTCAAAGGGAGACAGGATGTATATTTTCGAATCAAATCCGTAATCCTACAGTAGTCAATATCTATGGATGCTGGTAGTAGGTACCTGCTAACCATCACCTTTCAATATCTGCAATAACAACGAATTTATTTGATATCACACCAAAACACAGCAAACTGCGTCGGGGTATAACGAAAGTGTGTCATACGATTATTAGGATTGTCGCGAGCATATGTGAGAATGTTTTTATTAATTGCATCGGAAAATAATGGTCTGAAAGGTGTCAAACTTTCAAAGGTAGCTCTCGACAAGGAACACAACCACCCCCTAAAATTTTATTTCGGACTTTTGTAAGACACTGGCGCTAATTCTGGAGAACACATGCTAGGTCTAAATTTAAGTTTAGTGCGTCTGTTTCTCTCAATATGAATACGAAAAGGATGACTGTCATATGATTTGACATTAAGAAACGCGCGTTCAATTTTCGACCTTATTAAACGTGATATTCACGTTGAATAAGGTCGAAAATTGAAAATTAGGAGGCACCTCCGTACATGCCGTTTAAAATTGTCTATGGTTCCTTTGAAATCTGTCTAAATTACTTGACAGCTCTAAACGAATTCTCTCTATTTTTTCTACTACATATTGCGAGAAAGAGATATAGATACTGTACTTTTTAGACTTAGAGTGTGTCTTCAGAATTAGGCCCTCTGTATATCTGTATTGTCAATGTCAAAAACTTAAATAAAACACTCCTTAAAACTTAAAGCTAGTCTTAAATTTAAGTGAGAGCCGTAAGAAGCGTATAATTGCTTGATGAACCATAGTATCTATAGCACAGATAAGTTCGAAAAATTCTGTATAACTTTTTACTTGAAAACGTGCTTCAACTTTTATAGTTACTTAATATTTTTTTATCTGCGGCCCAAATTATGTTTTCTTCTATTTCTTTTATGCTCTATATATAAATCCCTCTTAAACCTTACGTTAAACAAGTCTCAGAGACGCGACGAGCAAACTGCCTGTTTAAATGCGCTTGGTTTATGCTCTACCTATATGACAAGCATTTCAAAGTGGAAGCTTCAATAATTAATTACAGTTTAACCAACAATTTGTGCAGTCGGCCTCTAGGCTGTATCTAAATATATTAAGACAAAATTAAACTTAGCGTTCTTCAATCGGACTAGGCTTTTGATTAGATGCCGGCGTTTAATTAACTGGCAAGGCATCCAATTGAGCGGCGAAGTTACCCAGATGGCGGTGACATAAGAATTCGAGTCTAAAATATTGAATTACCAATAAATAATAATGAGAGAAGTAATGAAAAATAGTGTATTACAAAATTGCGCATGTGTATTCTAATACTCGTTTCATCGCTATACTAAACAAGATTGCATTTAACAGCTCTTGTGTTTCAATATGATACACCAATATATTTCTATGGTGTCATCTTCACCTCATTTTCAGCTGGTCTGAAAATAAACAACAAAAGTATTATTATTAGTTTTACCCTGAACCCGCAACATTATAATACGTACCCATCAGGATGGTTCTTCCAAGAGATGTGTCTTTGAACAGTGTCAAAGCCTTTTTCACTTGGTGGCTTATCACAAATTGCCCTTCTTGCACTAAAAAAGATAAATAGTTTGGAAAAATAGTAGCTAAGTACAAACTTAAAGTTAGTGAGTTACATTTAAGTCTCTAATGCAAATCTTTTTTTATTACCAATACATATACTTATGTAAAAATCATCTACTCGTAATTTAAATGCAAAAGTAACACTTTACACTTATGCCTATTACCTATGTCAAATTAAGCAACATCTGCCCCTACCAAAATTCGTATCTGTATAGCAGACAGGAAACTGACTGCCTACTCGACTCAAATTTAATCAGTCAATGAGTACAACATTTTCATTTAAAAAATGAAAAACGGCTTTGACTCCTATGGCTGACGTCAAGTAAATAAATATAAAATCTAACTGATGTTATAACTCTAAATTATATTTTTCGATCTCCAAATCAGATATTGCCACCTCCATACTCCAGATACCAACCTGCGTGGCTAAGTTATAGAGCAAATCTGTTTTAACTTGCAGCTTATTGGCATACAATTTAAAATACCAATACGCTGCAGGCTCGCTAAAACAACTACCACGTACAAGAGAACTAGGCTTAGCATACTCATTCTTATCCCCAGAATTAATAACGCAGTCCAAAAAAGCACCATTGCACTGTGTACTGGTGTAAAGGTAGGGACCAGTACAACGGGAGTCATCAGTGACGCGGAATACTGACGCCACACCTATAAGCATTTCATGGCTTCCAACCCAGGTCACCAGGGGACCGCCGTGGTCGTTCTGCAACAAGAGAAAAACGATACAATTTTATGGTGCCCCAAACGATGAAATAGTTTGGAACATTGCCAAAGTATTTGTAACAAATCGTGAATGAACATGTTATAGAATGGTCACGGAAATGGAATCATCACTTAAATAAATTTCTAAAGATATAAGTTTCTTATCGTTGAAAGTTGCCCAGTACCTAAAGCATTTTGGTGAATGGTATGAAGAAATTGTGGATTTCAGAGATTTAACAATTTATAGATTTTGTTGACTTAAATCTTAAAGAGTGTCTAATGATTGAAACTGACTAAAAATTTGACGTATAATTTTGATACCTGGCATATTCCTTCTCTTCGCGTCCGATTTTGTTGTCTTTCCAGAATACGTGTCAACATACTCTTTCTTGTGTCGTCCAAAATAACTTCATCTTCTTCACACTTAAAAAGTAAATCATGATTTATTACTAAAATTATTTTATTTTTTTAAATTATTTTATTATTATTTTTTTCTTTTTTTATTTTTATTATTTTTCAGGTGGGCCGTCAGCTTGTTTGTCATCTAGTTGTATAAAAAAAAAAAAAAAAAAAATTTAAAAGGGGCCATAAAAATCAATCATCTTTTTATAAAAAATATTATCTTTCATTGCATTTCTGGTGTTAATCTTTTAAAGTAATTCCTATCTAAATTTTGTTTTTGAATTCTTTTACCTCCATTTCTCCAGCGGATAAAAGCTTTATGTTTGGAGTGCAACCGTCAGCTAAGGGTTTCGTTTTAACAATCTGTTCACCATTTTCGTCAATATTACCAGCTTCTAAAGTACAGATCATGTATCGATCAATTACGTTTGCTAGTTGGCCAAAGTTTGTGAAGTATTTCTTGCACTCTGTTTTGTCATGAAGTAACGTTCCAGCATACTGCATTGTCTTTTCATTGTAATCAGTATTATCACCGGGCTAAAATATATACAGAGCAATGATTTATATAAATATACCAAGAACAGAAAATATGACCTGACTAACGTTTATTGCTTTATAATGAGAGTTTATTTCCTCGCTTTTTTCTTCTTGACGTTTAATTTTATCAGGTCTTGATTGGTCATTATTTTTTATTTTATTAAATTAAGATATTTACCAAACTTTCTTCATTATTATACACTGTATTTGTTAGTAAACTTATATCTCACTCTGAATATGTATGTCGTCTATTGATACTAAATAAATTAATGACATGACAGTAAATCAACTAACCTGTCTCCATTTGTCCATATGCCCCCAACCTAATACTAATGCATCAGTTTTAGGCTCCTGATACTTCGTATCATAATTTATTTCAATGGTTCTAGGAGGATAACTGCACAAAGTATTATATCTTTGATCGTGAAAATCATATGCTGACTCAACCTTAACAACGGCTATGTCAATGTACGACCATTTCTCTATCCTGGCGTAGTCCAATTCATACACTGCAAAAAAATTATCAAATGTAGAAAGACCTTAAATTTCTTACATATTTAATCTTTGAGTCCTAGTTTGCCAACTTTGTTTTGAAGAACTTTTTGCAGAAACATTTGTTTAAAAAGGTTAGGAATAACTTAAAATTTATGCACACCTTTCTGCTGAGCTATGCAACAGACTGCTATGCAATAACTTGAAACTATTCCAGATATCTGGAATCGAACTCAAGGTTTCATATGAGTGTAAAGCATAATTGGGTTTTAGGGCGACATGTAGGCTCATTAATGTTAGATATCTTCCTTCTGAGGAGGTGAAAGATTTTTTTTGTACCCTGTAGGAGCGATGAGCACTCTTCAAAGCTTGCCTGGGGCTCTAATCCCTACTAATCAACAATCACTTACACTTGGGTACGCATGTGAAAATAATCTTTTTCTTCATATCCTTCGTGCATTGATTCGAATCGATTTCGTCGTAGGGAACATACTTCCTGTATCCAGCTATAGCGTACATAAACTCCACATCTTGCACACACGCCGCGGATGTTACAATGTACCATGGGGTCACGATAGACCCTCCACATATCCAGTAATCATATCTCTGCGGTGACTTTGGCGCTTTCGTTAGGTATATCTAGGGCATGGTAAATAAAAACTATATTTTGAACATTTTATGTAATCTTTGAAAGATGTTTGGGAACATATCTACAATAGAAATTAGTTAATTTTTAAGTTGGTATATAGGTTGGTGACGACAATACACTATTACATTGAAACAGTTCAGTTAAATTACAGTTCATAGAAATTGTTTGCCATTTTCGAAAACATCTTATTCATTTGATAATTTCATGACATTTCTATGAAATAATGCAGCCAATGTTATATATATATTATAATAATAATATTATTCATACACTCACACCTATTATGTAGCCCAAAGTAAGCATCATTATGAGCTTGTGTTATGGATACTAGGTAACGGATGAAGATTTACAACAATATGTATATAAATATACTAAATAAACATCCATGACTCGTGAATAAATGCTCGTATTCATCATACAAACATTAGCCCCTACCGGGATTTGAACCCGAGACCCCTGACCGAGCAGTCCGTATAGCAAGGGGTACAGACCAGTCACACATACAAACAGACATATATAAAAGACATATATACACACACAGACAGAGACATTTATAAAATAATAAAATGAATAAGATGATTTTAAAAGTGTCAAAACAAACGAAGAAAATTGCAAATTTTATGGAACCTAACCGTTAACAATATGCCAAATGTCTACACTTTAGTTATGGATTCACAATACTCAAAGCGAAATATTTATCATTTCTTTGCTACGTCCCATCAATACAAGTAGGTAGCTTTGTTGTTACATTCACTGTATTTTTTGATTGAAATATTCATATAAATTATGATCGTCAAATTGAACTCGCGACGAAAAATGAATACCTCGACAGCATTCCCGCAAACCATTTGTTATACAACTGTGAGCAGACAGATTAATAGCAGGGCATATTATTACTAATATTGCCACCATTTTTCATGTGGACCGCTGAAACTTACCACATATCCCTTATCTGTGAAAACCTCCCTGCCTGCGTGTATTCGTCGTTGTGTTTTGGACACTGTGAATCATTTTCAAGAAATAATTAAAAACATACATTATAACTAGGGAGAGTTTACATAACGCATGTAGGTATTGACACTCTATTAGACTACTTCAAGTCCAGACGTCCAGAAGGGCTACTCCGAAAAACAAAATACGAAAACGATAGAACGGATTTTTTGACGTAAGCTTCTTTTAAAACTGACACAGTGAGATGCTTTCTCTGATGCGTGTTTCTATTTTTGGAGTAACCTTGGTAATTTGGTAATCTTCTGTAACATCAGTGGGCAGAGTTGGGTTGAAGGATAAAACACCTATGCTCAGTGCCTGGCATTGGACACGGGTCTCCCTGTCAGATAGCAAAGATATTATCTGCTTTTCTTCTTTATCATGATGTACACACGACAGCACATCAAGTTGCACTACGAAAGCCGCCACTATTACAAACGCAGTAATGGCGGTCTCAAGGTCAAACTGTTACGCTTGACGCGCTGTCGACAGTACAATCGCATTCTAAAAATGTTTACCACCTTATGGTTTATAATTGCATGCACAAATCTAAATTGTTAATTTAGCCCTTAAGCGTAGATAATACGACAGCCTTCATGTATAATTATTATTATCTCTATGTGTTCCTATGGAGATGGCATGATAATACTTAATCAAATCTCCTTAAAACAATAAAGAAAAAAAAAATGCACTAATCTGTGTCACAGGATCTATGATTAATTTGATTAGATTTTTCACACATGAAAATCGGTCGCATTAGGATGGTTAGCTAGGATGTCGAAAATCTTTTTTAATAATGTTTTTTACACTCAAAAAAATATTTTATGAATACGTTATTACTATAACCAGCAAACGTATACTCATCTTTAAAAGAGATATCTATCTTATTAAGATAAATAATAATGATGTAGTTGACGACCACTTACAATTTAATATTGTTATAAAGAGCAACATATTGTATATTTGTACCATTATCCAATACTACGAAAATCTTTTTGATTTTCTTGATTTGTGACTTCACGGTTGAAGCAAATCCTATATAACAAATTACAGATGTTGATTGAAACGTGATTTTCAACGTAAATGCACGTGAACAATGAACATTTAACATTTTTAACAAACCAACTGTCGTTTTCCTTGCAGTGCAGTGTACTTTATGTTCTTTTTCGGTTTCGACTTTTAAATTATAGTTTCAGTCAGTCTTTTCAATAGGATAACATGGCAATTTATTTCAAATGTAAATAGTATGTCACCAGTAAATAAATATTGCAGAAGTAATAGTATAAGTATCTACAATTAATAATTTAGTCAGTTGGTTGAGTTAATTGATTCAGTTGGTTAGAGCGGTCGCCCGCATTGCGAAAGGTCGCGGGTTCGATTCCCGCCTCAGGACGTGAAATTTTTCTAGTTTTATATTTTAATTAATAATTTCTTGGATTTGCTTGAAGTGATTGAGTTCTATAGGAGATTTATATGATATAAGAATATGGAAGATTTTTAGATTATATCTTGGTAATTTATATGTTTACATGCATAGTTGGTGTATAAAAGTTGTTACAATACGTGTAATTTGAGTAAACGAATTGTTTGAATGGTTCAAATGAATTTAAATATATATATATATGGCACAAAAGTTTAATATCATTTAATAAATGTACCTACTTACTTTGTAACAATAACTCATATTTTTAAAATACATATATTATGTGAAACACACATTTTTTAACTTGTTGTTTTTGAATTACATTTGTCATCAGTCTTGCTTGTAATAATACTGAAATTACATTGCTTTTTCATATACTTATTTTTTATATAGTCCACATTTAAAAACCTTACCTAATTGACATATCAAATAATGACAATCAAATAGCTATATAAAATACGTCATACAATTCGTGAAGTACCCACAAATCAGCCTAATTAATCACCAACAATTCCCTAGTATAAAGTGTCCACAAAAGATATAAGCTGGCAGCCATGTAGACTAGAAAAGAAGTCTCCTTTTATACTCGTATACATATACTTACAGGTTGGTGACCATAGTACAACAATAAATTAAAATCTAAGCTATATTCGTTCAAAGACATATTTTGCAACTTTTAAATACATTTGAAATAAAACCAATTTACCGGATTTAATTCGCGTTTAATTACCATATATGAAAGGTGTCACTGACAAGATTGGCAACATCTTGAAGCGTGCTTCAATTAAAACTTATTTCAAGCCGCCGAAGAAGATTAACCAATTCCTACCACCTGTCAAGTGCAATATCCCCTTACAAGATGCAGGCATATACAAGTTAGATTGTGACTGCGGCCTCTCATACATAGGTCAAACAAAGAGAAGCATAGGCACCCGGGTAAAAGAACATATAGCTGACGTGAAACACAGGCGCGAAACGAAGTCGGCAGTGTGTGAACACGCTCTTGACGGACCCAATCACTATATCAGATTTGATAAGCCCCAGATCCTCGCCAAAGAACACCGTTTCATTCCTAGAATGTTACGTGAGGCTATTGAAATCAAAAAACATCCTAATTTCAATAGAGAAGATGGTTGGAGTGTACCACCAGCTTGGGATCCCATCATTCGAATAATAAAGTCCCAAGCCCGTCCTCACACTGCCCAAAAAACTGACACCGTGAGCTCCGTATGCGTAATTCGGACCGCTCAAAATATAACACAAAGTGACGGTAGTTAACTTAAAACTTATCTAAGACAACTGACATCTTCAGTCTTCCCGTGACCACGATCGCTGTAAAGTAATCGAAACGTCGGGTAAATAATAATAATGTAACATCTAATTAAACGCGAGTTAAATCCGGTAAATTGGTTTTATTTCAAATGTGTAGTGCTCTTTTAAATACATCTTATTTATTTGATAATTTTATAACAATGCAGCCAATGTTACCTATAATAATTCATAGAAATGTCATGAAATTATCAAATGAATAAGATGTACCTACATATTTGAAAGTTGCAAAACAATTCCATGTACAGTCGACTAATACTTTACTTGACTAATGGTTGTCTCCTCATGTGTTTCTCCCATGTAGGACGGCCTGTGCCCAGCAGTGGGACTTATATAGGCTGATGATGATGATGATGAATGGTTGTAAGTCGTAGCACATTCTTCACGTACAGATGAGTGTGCGCCCCAGGCAATTGTATGTCATTATGGAAAAATGTTTAATTTGATTGTAAATAACAAACATTATAACCGTAGTAGGCTATCATTTATGTCCATAAGATCATAGTCCCGCGCGTTATATTCGTTTACCGTTAGCAAAGCTATTGGGCCAGGCAACGTGGTGGCGATAAAGTCCAACACTCCGCATGTGTTTCTCCTGTGTAGGAAGGCCCCACAGTGAGATGTGTATGAATAGGCTGTGTCTGCTGCTACTTAACTTAGAATCGAACCAGAAAATTGCTACCTATTTTAATAACAGAAACCATTTACGAGAACTAATGCTTACTATACATACCCTCCATACTATAATATTATAAATTCGAAAGTGTGTCTGTCGGTCTGTCTGTTACTTCTTCGTGCTTAAACCGCCAAACCGATTTAGATGAAACTTGGTATAAAGATAGTTTGAGTCCCGGGAAATAACATAGGATAGTTTTCATAACAGATATCATCCTTTATGGGGGTGAAAAGGGGGGTGAAACTTAGTATGGGACATCAATAACCGCCGATTTAGATGAAATTTAGTATAGATGATGAATGGTTTGAGACCCTGAGGATACTTCTCGGCCCGACAACCTACACCACGCGGGCTGAGCCGCAGGCAGCCACCAGTATAATATATTTCTTAGGTGAACAATTTATTTTGAAAATATTCCAGACTAGAAAAATCATAGGGCAAAGTGGCCGAGCCCAGCAGTCACCCGGATTGTGTAAGGTGCGGGTACGATTCCGGCCGGTCTAGAGTTTTAATTTAGTTAAGGACCTAGAAAAAGGCTAGGGGCGGGGAACGAACTCGCGACCTTTCACAATCCGGGCAACTGCTCTAACCATCTGCACTACCCAGGACTTGTGAGAACCCTGTGAATTTCTTCTGGTCTCTGCATTTGCGTTATAAATGTACTATAGAAAGTCTAGCTTTTCAAATCGTTAAAAGTTATAATATTACTGAAAATTTTCACCAGCAGTATTTTTAAACTGTCAGATTTATTATTCTGTGAAGTGACTAAAACATTGCAAGCGTCCAATGAAATATCAATTTTACATGAACGCTCGCAAACATCCATTTTGTGACGTTGTCAATGCTATCGCAGTTAGCAGGCTGCGTTGTGAGGCCGCCACAAAAGCCAGGCAAGTTTCAATTCTATGTATTTCAAATAAAATATCCAGTCTCTTGATTTTAAATATTAAATTCTTCATTTAAAAAACCCACCTACTTACAAATTACTTTAAACTATAGACCACAATTATGTATAACATAATTGTTAAAGGCATTTGGAAAAGTCCAGCCACTATGAATAATGACCGGTTTATCTGAATAACGATCAGTCTGTTTACATAACGCCCTTATCAATGCTTTAATTTTGTTTCTAAATTTACTTTAACACTTTAAGTATAGTATACAGGGTAGTGCCGTCAATACGAGTCATGTTTGTTGGTATGCTTATTTAGTATATTTCTAATATTTATATACAAATTAGTATCAATATCTCTCCGCTATCTAGTATCCATGCGCTTTTAATCATGCTTACTTTGGACTAGTTGAGATTTATTTATTTATTAAAAATAAACCAAATAAATATCTAAACCAACAAAAGGAGCAATAACAAGTAAGAAACAATAGGTACAATAACTTTTGTTATTAGCAAGCAACAAGCTCATCAAGGCAGCGCTCTTTACTCGTTGTATAAGTTTAAAAGGCATCAGTATGTTTCGATAGTGGTTGCGTTTAGCTGTCAAACCCGTACACAAAAATCGTTTCCAATAATTCAAAACAAAGTCGCTGTTTTCATAAAAACTGGCATACAAACGCAACCACGATCGAATCGTTTCTATCCGATTGAAGCTTTCACTAGGAGTTGGTCATCATCATCATTATTTTAGCCGAGAGACCCCTACTGCTAGGCTTAGGGCTCCCCCAAAGATCGCCTTTCAATCCTGCGCTGCCTGCATCCATCGGCTTCCCGCAACCCTCACAGAATCGTCGGTCCACCACCAAAGGCCTACCAACGTTGCATCTCGGCCGCCGCTCGAGGACCTTTCCGCCAACGGGCGTCAGTCCTTGCGATATGCCCTGCCCGCTGCCACTTGAGGCTTTCAATTCTTAGGAGTAGGTAATGGTAACAAGTTGTTCAGAGCATCTTTATATTTTTTTCAAAAAATAATTAGGTAAGAATAGCGAATTGATTAACTTTACTATCATCTGCTTCAGTCGTAATCATAATCTTTATAATATGGCACGTTTGGCTGTGGTGATTCCAGCGGCACGTTCTGAACATTAGGCTCTGAATTCTGTGGTTTCGTCTGGTGTGAGTTCGTCAACAGTAATTCGTTGGCGGCTGGTCTGTAAAGTTAAAAGTAAAGAATATAATGTACAATGAAAGGGAAACATATCTTTAAAAATACATGAACTAACAGGACAAAAGAGCAATTAAACGACAGATAAACATCAACTCTAAACAAAAACCAAAACATAACTCTATGCTACAATCCAGTTCGTAACAATAGGCTTAATATTTCATAATAAGATAAGACAGTTAGTCTAAAATTCTCAGTAGGCATTATATGTAAAACGGGCCTCAATAAAAAGAAAGCACTCTATTCTCGAATGCTTTTTGACGTTTACTCATATCTTTATGAAAACGAGACAAGGCACTTATCATCTGCCTCGTCTGGAAGACTTCTAGTAATTTGTATGGTCTGGTAAAGTCTGAGTCATCTTTTGTTAATATACAAAATAAATACAATACAAACTTAGATAAAAAATGAGACAACTCCATCAAAAAACTAATCCGCGAGTACTAAGCCCAAAAAATACAATATCTTTGTTCTTAAAGTAAATTACTGCTTGTTCTTGGAATAGGAATACAAAATAATCTCGTCTTCTTTTTGTTTGATTATCTTATAAAGTAAAGAGGTATCAACATTTTTATCTCCAATCTCATAAGTCTAGCTAGAAGCTCTACCAGTCTGTAGTTGAAACGGTAAAACATTACCCGTCTGGGTGGTCGCGCCAAGATATATGTGTCTCCAATGTATCAAAGCCTTTTTCGCTCGGTGGTCTATCACAAATCTCGTTTCTACGGCTGCAAGTTGAAAAATTAGTTAGAGCCAGCTATATATCTTTTGAATTAGGATTTTGTTTTCACTATCTTCTCTGTTGTATGTAGACTGGCACTTTAGAATTTACTTGTGCCTACAGGAGAAAAAAGCAAACCAAACAAAAACCTCGTCAACTCAATGGTTAGAGTAGTCACCCAGATTGTGGAAGGTCATAGATTCGCAAGCCACCCTAGGATATATATAATCTAGTTGAAACATTTTTAGAAAACCTCTTGAAACGTTGGAAAAGAGGTAAACTGCAAGATACAGTTGATGAAATACTTTATTGAGAAGCTTTCGTGACTTAATATAACAACAAAAGATGCGGCGATTCAGCTCTAGTTGATCAAATTTAATTCTAATGTTACCTATTAAACATCTGAGCAAAAATTTGATAGTGGTGGAATTAATATAGACATCTTCAATAAGAAAAATTATGTAATGCTCAGCCTACCATAGCTTACCCCCATAGAGCCCACAACAGACATCATAACCAGACCTTTATTTTGATCCATAACACTTTATGCTTACCTTGCTCCCGAAAAATTTGTGTTAATGATACAATCCAGAAACGCTCCGTTGCATTGGGTGCTAGTATAGAGGTAAGCCCTCGTGGGTCCCAGACCAACTGACCAAAGGACCACCGTGGTCATTCTAGAGAAAATGGATTTATTTATTTTTAAATGAAGATGTATTACTTATTTTAACAAAGAAAAACACCAACTTCAAGTAAGAAAATGTGCGCGAAGGTAGTTGAGTTTAATTTATAAGTAAAGATAGAGAGAGCACTAAGCAGCTACCCATCCTACACATACTGTTCAATTACATTTTGATACAGTTCACGGATTCCTCTGTAGATTTTGTTTAAAATCTTTAAACATTCGTATTTGTATACGATATCTGACTTTCGTCGTTCATCTGCTATACGCATGTTGATCTAGATACGGGTATGTCAAGCAATTTATAATGTATCAATGCATTGTGCCTCTCGAAGTGTATAACAGTTGAGATATGAATGTTGTTATCGGCACTGTGAGATCCTCTTTCTTAACAACGGCATACAAACGTACAAATCGTCCAATGGTAAAATAGTTTTTACGGCTACAGTAACATATAGATGCTCGAAGCACCTGGTCTTATTTAGGTATAGCAAGGCAAGGCGTGAGTTTTGCCCATACTACTCGCGCATTGGCGTCTAGTAATAATAAAGAGAGCGTTATTTTGACAACATAAGAGAAGAGTCCCCCAGCTCCGAATTTGACGATTTCTCTAGAACTCTGGCAACCCTACTCGCCGCAGGAATATAAGGTAAAGTTCCAACTCAAAATTTGAGTGGAAAAACCAGTATCACCAGGTAGGCTGTCAGCTTATTTGTCATCTTGGTGAATTAAAAAAAACATTATATTCTCTACCAGTCTTAAAACCGTTATCTCATAACAAGTAGACTAATTTATTTGCTCCAAAAGGCTGACCAGAGTTACCCTATCCTTTTTTCTTCCACTCAGACTGAGATAGATGCAGCCATTAATCTGTGAAGTAGGTTACCCCTGTTGAGAATATTTACTTTTTCATAGAGTACTCTATGCTTGGTAGAAATGCGGAGGAATAGAATGAACTGAAATGAAAATCTACTTTCAAATTGTCTAAAATCCCAATTGTATATCTACCACAAAAAAATAGTGTTAACTTACAATGTCATACATAAGTAATGTCTGTTTTTCTGTCATTTCTAAATTTACACTGGCCCTAAAAGTTTACAAAAGAAGTACCTATAAATTACCGAGAAGATTTCGCAAGAATAAGGCAACTATCAAAAGAAAATAGACAATTCTAGAAGAAAATAGTTACACTTATACCTGGCAAATGCCTTGTTTTCTGGTATTTTTTCGCTGACGTCGCAAAATTCGGGATAACATACTCTTCCTATAATCGTCTACTGAGATTGTTTCGTCTTCTTCACACTGAAAGAAGCGTAAATAGTTTGGAAGTCAGCCTACACTCAGCTGAATCAACTTAACGTTATGGATTATGAGCAGTTTATCGACCCACTCAATAGGCTTCACAGATAAAATTTATTTATATCGTTGGTACGCTTTCCGCGGGATATAATGCATATTCAGTCCGGTCTAGAGGCAGCTCCATCACATACATAAGTAAGTATCAAAATAATAACTTAATTACCACCGTTTTCAGTCGCCTGAAACTTATTTACAAGACGTTTCAGAAGTTAACTAATCCGATGCCACCGTTTCCTGAAAACCCTTTTTCAAGCGTTTTCAAGCAATAAGAGGGTTATTGCCATTTGGCGTTTTAGATACCCCAAGCCCATAACAATTATAATACCTCAGACGAAATTTTCGAAGACACGAATATTTTTTAAGATCAACCACAGTCAAAGTATCTGTAGTTTAACTAGTGATAATTAAGGAACTTACCACTAATTCAGACGTCTTCATATAATTTTTGTTCGGGATACAGCCATCTATCTTTGGTTTATGTCTCATCAATAGTTCTCCCCTCGTATTAAGATTACCAGCTTCCAACGTGCAGATCATGTACTTATCTATTACATTGTGTAAAGCTGGATAGTTTCTAAAGTACTGTTTACAATCTTCTTTATCGTGTATGGATAATGAAGCGAACTGTAGTTTTTCCTGATTGTAATCATTCTCATCCCCGGGCTGGAATATTTGTATTTCTGATTGTGTGTAATTGAAAAAGTCATGAATATTCGAGTCATGTATATTACGTCTAATCCTATCAAGATTTTTGAATTCTGATCATTGAAGAGATATATGTTTTTGCAATTCAATACCCTTTTAAATAAATACAGGTAAATTAAAAAAGTTATAATAACATATAATTGTAACACTAAAGTTGTAGTACTTAATTAACCTCACATCGTCACCTTGTTAAGATTATAAACAGATATCGCTAACTAATTATCGAGCATGATTTGGAACGTAACTAATCTTTCTTAAAACCAAGTTCAGTCAGATAAAGAGAGAGAGAGAGAGAACTTTTGCAATTTTCGTTAAATTTCAAGAAAGGGCCAACAATTAAAGTCTATCTTCATCCTTAGGCTTCCAATTTATGAATCTACACGAATTCTCAACATGGTATTGTAGCTATTAATCAGATTACATCAAGATTTGTGGTACTTGAACAGGCAAACAACATGTGCTGTTTTTAGTCTTTAGTAATTATGAGCAGCACATATTTAATAACTGTAGCATACATTTAGGAGTGTTTTTGCTTTGAGTCAGTTCAACTAAACTGGGGCCTTACCACCATCTTCATAAAAGCGATTCATATTCCACTCGGTTCAGTATTGGTTCCTAAACTGCATTGCTGTCATAGTCGTAGATAGCGTCGTAGTACGAATTAACGATTCTACTCAGTTTAGGTCCTAAACTGGATCGCGATAAAAGATGGTGGTACGGGTGCTGGTGTCAGTTGTAGTTCCACTACTGAATATTGTAATATTCATAATACCTGGTCTTAGTATCCGAGAGTATTTGGATGTGAGATCTGATAGAGTAAGCTGTAACCACTTTGACAATACCAACCTTCCTCCATTTTTCCGCATGGCCCCACCCAAATACAACTGCGTCTTGTCCGGATTCTTGTATTTTGGGATCATAATTAACGTTGATTATGACTGGAGCATAATCGCACAGTGTTGTATAAATGCTCACGTCACGGAAGTCGTATGGAGTCTCCACTTTGACAACAGCTATGTCAACCTTTGACCACTTCTCTACACGGTTGTATTCGAATTCGTGCACTATGACAAAATATGATTTTTTATCATAATAATATTATATAATACGAAAGTTCAAATGGATAAACGTTTCTTACTGAATCACGCCAGAACAGCTAAACGGATCTCGTAAAGACTTGGCACAGACATATATATTATATATAATTGGATTGATACAGAATACTTGTTCTCCTGGTAATGCGTTCCTATGAGATAACGCAGACGAAGTCACGGGTGGAAGCTGTGTAGTTTTAGCCGCTTATATGTATATTAATTTATTAAAACAAATTTAAGAAGGAGTGTCTCTTTCACAAAATGCTGTAGGTATGGTATGGCAATCCTGTTATATCAAAACACTATTTCTTTTCACCTTACTCGAAACTTAATATCTATTCCTTAACCTTCACTAGTCAGATTTTTGACGATGTAGGCAATAAATACCGCCATGCCGCACTTAAGCCTTTCTATCATTAGTTGGTTAATGCTAAGGGTATTCTCAACAGACTTTGTCCAGTATAGGTATCCCTGGGCGTATTCCATATTGGATGTATTACGACATTAGGTCTGAATTTCACGTTTCTAGCTTATTTTCATAAACTCGATTTCATTACTTAGCAAAAATAAGCAGGCTCAACAGCTAGCGGAAGTTTATTGCTCCTTGAGTCCTTTGATATAACAATAGAATTGAACAGTATAATTTTAACATCTAGAGTATTCTAGAGAAACGTCTATACTAGACAAAAGACTATATCCGAGGATGAAATGCAATCCCGCGACCATTCAATATAGTTCAGTGATCAGAGCTAGACATTTTTCTAATCTTTAAAAAAATATTATAATGCGCGTTTGAGATCCCTTGTCGTTGTTTTATTATACTAATTCATTCAGATTTGATGAATAACCCTATTTAAGTTATAGACGAACATTTTGGTACACAAGTGAAGATAATCCTCTTCATAGTTTGCTGGGTGCACACATCATGGTGAAGCATCGGAAACGGCACGTATTTTCTGTACCCCGCGATTGCGTACAGATGCCTTACGTCTTCCACGCAGGCAGCAGAGGTGACGATATACCATTCGGACACAATAGCTCCCCCACAAATCCAGTTATCATATTTTTGGAGAGCAATCGTAGCTCTGGTTAGATATACCTGGTTATTAAAGCTTATGTGAGAAATATAATAAAGAAAGCAACGGAAATAAAATCATATTCACACTAATATTAAAAGGCAAAAGTAACTCTGTCTGTCTGCAAAGAACGGATTTAGATGAAATTTCGTATATAGTTTGATATAAATAATACTAGTAGCCGCACACGGCATTTGCCCGTGGTTATCGGTTATCGCGCCAAAAAAATTCCAATGTTCTTATTCATGATGTATTAAAATTTATCTTGGTAGTAAAACACATTTAAGAGCCGCTATCGCAATGGTAACAGCAGGTCTTCCAGCTCATCAACCATACGTCGCTTCTGGAGAATAGCGGAGGAATCACCTCGCATCCAGTCCCAGAACGTTTCTCGCTGACGTCAGCAATTCTAACGTTATCAAGCCACCAAGGGTTTCAGAGCGCATAGAACCTGCGCGCATGCAAATTAAAATACCTCCATCCGAGCCTGTCTTACCACCGAGTCATCCGCCGCATGTGCTCCTATCACCAAGATTGTTGTAAAATGATTCTTTTTCAAGATGTAATTAATATATCTATCCAAATTTCATTTAAATCGGTTCAACGATGGTTCTACTCCATTTCAAACTTACATATTACTAGATAAGTTAGTTCATAAGTAATTTGTGAAGTGACCAATAAATTATATTATTATTTTTATTAAAAAAACAGTTCGCTGTGTTTCGGATTGAAGGAAAAGGTAGCCAGTGTAATTACTGGGCATGGACGGCATTTCATCTTAGGCCTCAGGATGACAACGCACCTGCAATATCAAGTGCTTTTCCTTGTTATTGCAGGTGTCTATAGGCGGCGGTAGCCGCTTACCACCAGGTGGGCCGTCAGCTTGTTTGTCATCTAGTTGTATAAAAAAAAAAAACATTATAAACCCAGTGTTTATAATTATGTACTTACAACATATCTTTTATCGTCTACAACCACATTACCGTCTTTTATTCTTCGTTGACTTTTCGACACTGTAAATATTTATCAATCGGTATCAAAACGATAAAATATTATCTTATATATATAACTGCAACGAACTTTATATTAGAAAATAGAAATAATTAACAAGACGCTCCAAGCATGAACATTGAACTCACATTGTAGTAAGGTAAACAATAAGATACGATAGCGTAACTTTACTGATAACATGTTGTCGATAAGCCTTTGTATAGCTCTTACGAGTTCAAGCAATTTTACGGTCATTAAAATTTGCAAGTTCTGAAATGAAATGAAAATTATTTTTATTCAATTAGGCCACACAAAAATCTCTTTCTGTCTGAAATCTTTAACAAAAAAAATAATGTTAACTAACAAAGTCATAATGTCTGTCTGTCTCTCATGTCTGAATTTACACTAATTCCAAATGTTGACTAGCTGGAAAGATTCCGACGGCATTAAGCTCGTGTCTGATAAACGATTCATCGTGAATATAGCTATACTACCTAATGTTATTTAGTTACGGCCCGCCTGATGTGAGCGGTCACCAAAGCTTATAGCGCTTATTATAACATCAAAGCTAGCCTTCCCTTTCTCTTCGTGGAGGAATCCATTGACGGACCTACCCGCTGCTGACTAAGCAGTCGTGTGACTCCCATGTAGGAAGGCCTTTCCAGCAACTTGACGCATCAGTACAGACTGTTGCTGCTATTCCTAGATCTCATGTGTGTACCTGAGATCTATGAATAGAAATGGCTTTTAGTAGTTACTTTTGCCAAAGACAACCTCGATGGGTATTACATAGTCTGTTTTACTACTAATACTGATAGAGAAAGTGGGGCTAAAAGCGCCTCTGTTAAAGATAGTGGCCCAACATACAGTTAATAGCGGTTTTGATTTAGTCGCTTAGCTTGCGGCTTTAAAATAGACAAACTACTGCCAGGTTGAGACATTTTATCGAACTCAAAAAGTAATTTCTGCTAATGGAATCAAATTGAAGTCAATCGCCCTTCAATTACCTACTGTACGTATATCTAATACGCTCGACTGTAAGGTTTTCGAATGATTTAAATCTAAAAGAATTCTTGAAAACTGTCAGAAACCAAAGGTACCTAAATGTAGTAACTTCTGTATCGTGAAATTTATTCAATCAAGAGAATTGATTAATAGTCAATCGCCTGTCACTTACTCGTCGAATCTGGTAAAAGTGCCTAAGACCGCCCCTGCTTCATTGGTAATGGGTTACCAAAACTCATTTGCGTTCACTATCAGTTCCTATTAACTCGTCCGCCATATTGATGCGCTGTCGGCACCGCTCCTGCTCATGACATGAATGAAGTTTTATTACGATCAACAGTTTTAAATTCACCTCACTTATACGCATGTACTTTTGAATATGATCACTGGAAAATTTGTTTTTAGTTTACCAAAAGAAACAATTATTGTATGTACACAAAAACGAATCAGCTTTCAACATTGTTGATCATATGGGATTTTTTTTATTCTCGAGCTGTGCTTTGGAAAATAATTTAAACCGGTTTCTAGTAGATCACAACTTAAACCAACGTGTCGTTATGGTATTATGGTCCTGATTTGGGGCCATAATACCATAACGACACGTTGGTTTAAGTTATTTTACGAGACTATCCCATGTAAGTGTAAGAAGGTCTGTGCCTGGCACTAAAGTTGATTCCCTGGTCTGGTGCTGTGCGAGAGATATTAAATCGGCCGGGGAAAAAGTTTGCTTTAGTTTTCAATCCAAGTGGATTACAGGTTAAACTATATTTTTTTCCGCACAAAATATAGGTAATATGGAACAATAGCTCCTTGCTAGTTTTTTTCGATATGGTCCTAATGTTCGCAAACCTGCCTACTGTCATGTCATGATTTAATAACTAAATATGCCAGTCACCACTTTTCAGCATCTTGTAAACTGCGACAAAAAGTAACATAATATTCCTATTTACCTCCAATACAGTAGTCGAAGTTTTATTAGACGGCCTACAAAAGATAAGTAGGTATTTTTATTATTTTATATCCTGTTCAATGTGAAACGTGACTTCATCTGTGCACGTCATCCTACAGGAATTCCCCGAAATCCCATCTTAATTTCAAGGAGTCTATAGGTAGAAAATATGTCTAACGGGCCCAAGTTATGATCCCTGATACATCATTTCTATGTATAATAATGATGTATAAGAAAATGTCATTAATGTAACTTAACGCCACAAAGTAACCCAATTAGAGTGCTTTTTAAGTAGTCAGAAGTAAAATTGCAAATATCAGCTAATATAACAGACATAAATCGAACCCGAGTCTCAAATAAATTTACTGTGTTTTCCGCATCGTTAAGAATAAATTGATTTCTTTTACATATTTCATTTTCCTTTACCACAAATGAATAAAATGACTAGCAGAAATGTTATCTTGCTACACCGTAAAATGTTACCACGCGTATCACTATTTTAGTAGATATTTTCTGTACCGATGAATCGGATATGTGGTTGAAATCATTGGTTTTTATTTTTATAGTCTGTATGAAAAGTTGAGTATTACTGTTATATACGACTGGCGGTGCAAATTCGGACATGACAGACCGATAGACAGACATTATGACATTGCTAGTTAAAAAATTGTTTCCTCATAGACTTATGGGATTAATGACAAATTCAAAATTCTAGGAGGGCCTGATTAAATAAAGATATTTCTCATTCTCATTTTACATTCCGTTGCGAGAGAATTTTGTTAACCGAATGGCCTAAACATGTCGATGTTGTAGGGAGAAAAATACTCTTGGTGCATCATAGAAAATAGATTTAACTTATGCTATATTATCTCTAGTCTATGCTTTTACCACCAAAGTTAACTAATCTTAAAAAAATAATAGTGTTTTAGACCATCATCTTCTGCAAGGCTTTCCTTCGGACTCTAGTCGGACTTCAAATATCATCCATATTTTAAATACCTACCTTTTAATTTTTGCAACTTTTCTCTATAAAAAAAATGTTATAAGCCTCTAGACGAATAATGATATCTACTTAATTTAAGATTGCAAAAGTGAACGCAGAATAGTCTTGGGAAAACCGACGCTTGGAGAAAAAGGATTCATGGTAAGTCAGTTAAATAATCAGAGACGATTCTAAAAGTTTTAAAATAGGGACTACTACTTACTTATTAGGCAAAATTTGAACGATATTCACGATTTCTCATATCAAAACTTGCGCTATTTAAAATGGAATTGCTATAAGTAATATAAGTAGGCTTGTTTTGGATCATACTTACCAGTACACATCTCTAATCGACGAGTATGATCATATCATTATTAGCTATCCCGATCTTTCACATAGCACTTAATGTTCATAGACAAGGCAGACAAGGGATGAATGGAGGAAAGTATTCAAGATAACCTTTTTTCTTGATTTTCTTGATATTTTAATGCAGCTACAGTGTTAGCGAAACGTCAAGTTAAAAGACAAGGAAAATCTGAAACATACGCGAAACTCATAACTACCTAACCAGTAACCATAAGTGGACCTGATTGTGGAGCACACACGCTAAATTTTAATTTAAGTGCATCTCTTCCTCGCAATGAGCATTGTGCCGTATTCTGTGTGTGTAATTCTTCTTATTATTATATAAATATTATTATTAAAAACGTATACTTTTATTTAATTTGCCAAATGAGTCGGAACTTAGTAGTTTTAAGTTTAACACAGCGTAGTAGTGCTCTTAAAATAAAAATTTAGGCGACCACGGAAGACCAGCGTCGGATGTCTGTGACAACCGACATATGCTGAGTGGCTGTCCTTTTAGTGTCACAGTTATTTCTGTTGTAAAGTAACAATAGTGTGTCACTAAATAAATATTTTATTTCTTCCTTCCTTTCTTTCTTTCTTTCAATATGAATACAAAAAGGATGTCTGAGGATAATTTAACATTTAGAAATCTGTGTTTAGTTTTCGATCTTATTGAACGTGATAGAATGCAGTGTTTGGCAAGCACCTCTCTACATGCCACCTAAAATAATATGTGGATTCTCTAAAATTTATCGAAATTTAGTTAACAGCTCTAAACAAATTATTGAAAGAAAGAAATATACTGTAAAGAAATTTAGATTTAGAACAGTAACTTTAAATTTTAGTGGCAATTATGTGAATCGACAATTCACAGTTAAATTCTGTAGTTACAACGTTTATTGGAGTGTAAATCTACAAGCCCAATGTCTTAACTTTGACCGTCGTTATTTACTATAACTGTCATGAGTCGTGGATCTCGGACAAGTTATCATAGGCTTAAATTCTATATTCTGACCTTCAAAGTATGACCGCCGGTAATTTAAATATCTAGTAACATCAACGAATGTCTGTAATTACCACTAAGGATATTAGGTTAATAATTTTATTTAGCTTTCATGTAAAGTTGGCATTCGACAAAAGTCGCATTGAAATAACACCATCATCGTCACTAGCCTACCCCACTGCTGGGCACAGAAACACAGGAAGAGCTTAAACTATAACACCACCACGGAGGCCCAATGCGGGTTGGTGGGCTAAAGCGGTTGCAGTAACAACCAGTACCGACAGCTTAACGTGCCTTCCAAAGCACGGAGGAGCTCGAGATTTTATAGACTTTACCCATTCCGGGATCGACCATGACGAAAATTGCTTTGACAAATACAGCTCGGCTAAAAGTAGAATCAATATTTAAATGTTCCAGCGAGTTTAACCCCTCGAGAATCAGATTCCAGGCACAATTGATTTTCCAATTGCCATAGCCCTCCGGTGGGATGACAACGCTTGATTAACCAAATAATCAATTGAAATACAGATTGATACGTATAAAACAAATATTGGAAAAGAAAAGACTTGTGAGCTTGTAATGAATTTCTAACAGATTTTATTTGTTTAAATTTGTCAAATTCTGGTGATAAGTGGTATTCATCGATACCTGAAATGGCATAAAACAACTGAGAAGTTGATTCTTTCCGCTTCCTGAAATTACGAACATACCTTCACATCGAAACAAAACGAACGGTTTCACAACAGAAATAGGAAAAGTAGTGGTATAAATATCTACCTAGACTCACCTTTTTACGTTCAGGTTTATTTGGTGAAATCAGAAAAGTCAGACATGAAGTTCTACGACTCCTGGATATGCGGAGGGGCCATTGTGTCACCCACACATATCCTGACAGCAGCGGCCTGTATCACTGACGTATCACACATCTACGCAATCGCAGGCTACAGGAAATACGTCAGAACCGAGTACCTGGAAACCGATGAGTGTACAAAGAACAGGAAACAGAGAGTTGTGAAGACTTGTACACCAAAATGTAAGTAGTTCTAAAACAAACAGTGCGAAAAACTAAGGATACTGTAGCAGTAACCCAATATATCTTTGGTCTATGGGCGAATTCATTATATTATTATGTTTATACACTTAAAGTTTAACATTTACCAGCTTATCAGCCCCAAATATGACAGCCCCTTTATTTTAAATATCTAAATCTAAATAATTAGGATGTTTATTAATATAGAATGACTGGTATTGATCGATCGACTCTGAAAATATAAATCCGCATTTAACCGCCAAATATTTAACCCGATCTGAGGTCTAGTGGTTAAGACCACCTACCTCAGATCTAGACGTGCCGGGTGCGATTACCTTTTAAAGGTCAGCCTGGCTAGCTAACACCATCTTACCTAAGTCTGCCACTACAACAATAATGTCAACAGCGTTGTTGTGTTCCAGTAATCAGAGGTAAGATAGCCAGTTCCTCTGTGATTGAGGAAACCGGTTGTAGTTCGCTTCCATCTTCAGTCATATCAAAACTTACCATCATATGAGATAAGGGCCAAGAGCTATTCTGTCAAAATTAAAAATAAATACGAATTGAATTAAAACTATAGATTATTCGTACAGACGACGGCACATCAAGTGTAACAGTTGGAATACGAAAGCCGCCTCTATTACGAACGGCGTAAGGGGCGATCTCAAGGTCAAACTGCCACGCTTGATGTGCTGTCGACTGTACGCAGTAAGTAGAAAATGTTGGTTGGATAGTAACATCATTTTTGGTTGATAAGGAAGTAAAGATAAAATAAAGTGCTGATAACAAACATTTGCAGTAATCCATTATTTTATAATCTATCGTCGAGTGTGAAGTGTGGACTGTGGTGGTGGAGTTATTTTTGATATAAGTATAGGTAGTGTTTGTGCATCTACCAATTTTAATCATATAATTAATCATATTATAATATAAGTTTCAAGATGTCTTTAACGCTCTTCGGCACCAATGTAAGCCCACCAACAAGGGCTGCAATGATGTTAATCGAGCTCCTGGGAATTGATGTGAAGTTTAGTGAAGTCTCCTTGGTTACGAAAGACCATTTTAAGCCCGAATACGTAGCGAAAAACCCTCAGCATACAGTTCCTATGCTAGAAGACGATGATTACACTATAGTAGATAGCCACACTATATTAACGTACTTAGCTACGAAATATGGGAGAGACGATCTGTATCCTAGTGACTTAAAATCGAGAAGTTTGATCGACCAACGCCTGTACTTTGATGCAACTTTCCTCTTTCCGCGACTTCGTGTCGTGATCTATGATATAACTGAAAAAAGAGCGTCTAAACTTACTGAATCCCACAAGAAAAACATTGAAGAAGCCTACAGCATAACAGAAAAATATTTGGAAAAAACGAAATACATAGCTTCAGATAATATCTCGATTGCAGACGTATCTTGTGTATCAAGCATCTCTTCACTCAATTCCATCGTACCTGTTAGTAAAGATTACGTGAGGTTGCATGAATGGTGGACCAAATTGAAAGGAGAAAGTTGGTATAAAAAGAATTTGCCCGGAGATGCAACTTTTGCAATGTTCATGAACAGATTGTTGGGGCGTTAATTTTCGATAAGCTCCACTGCTTTCGGTGTTATTGACTTTTTTTAGTAACGTAATTATTTTTACATTTTATTTATAAGTACTTTCTTTATAACAAATTGTATTATTCTGTATTCTCCAATAATAAAAGCTTCTCTTCAGAATTGTATATTAACTAATTATCGTTCAATAAACGTATTTTAAGTTTCTGTAACTGAAACTATTAGTTTTCAATTGCAGAAACTTAAAATACCAGAAGCATATTGAAAAATGTTTGTGCTACCAATAATATAAATAGTTCACAATTATTACTAGATCTCTATCAAGTTATTACTTTTAGAAATTCTTAGTCTTAGTGATTCTTATTTTGGGCTAGATAATAGGTGTTAGTGTATGATTGTTATTATTATTAAGTATTGTGGTTAAACATAAAAACTGTTTATAATTCCAGCATACAGCTTCAATTATGGACTGGCCCATCGATGGATTGGCATGGACATAGGCTTCGCAATCGTAGAGAAACCATATAATTTCTCTGATTTGACATACCGTATGGATTGTTCCTACGTGCCACGAGCAATCAGTATTAACTTCGATCCCAAATACACAGGGATGCATGAAAATATGATGATATACGGATGGGGCCACAGTCGCTCCTTGAGAGCGGTATGCATCAAATCAATCTAATCTAATAGTTACTATTGCTGCCTAGGTTACTAAACCAATTGTTACCTACTAACTTTGTTTTATATTAATGTTACCTCAACGCGATGTTAATATATCGAGGTCTCGAGTAATAACATTGAAGAGTAAACTTAATCAATTAAACCCATTATATGTATAGGTAATTAGACTTCAGTTGCCTAAAAATGACTGATTTATTGATCAATAAAATTCGCTTTAATTATGAGCATCAGCTAGAAGACAGCCGAATTAGATTTACACGTGTAGGTAACTATCTACTTTTAATGTTGATAATTGCCTGCAGCTTGTATTTCAAACACATACAATATGGCAACAAAGTAGTTAGTGCTTTTAAACTCATGGCTTAACCATAAGGTGCTGCTTTCTAAAGCACTATCTACTTTTGAAAAAATTCAGGCGCCTCACTCCTCAATAAAAGCAATCCATTCCTTTACAGTGCAAAGATTAACTTTCGACATAATACGAAAGTTAGTAAAAGTAGGGTAAATGGTTACTGAAGAATACCTTTTTAGGCCAGTAAGATGGCAATAAAGCATACGGCCCACTTGATGGTAAGCGGTTACCGTAGCATTTAGACGCTTGCAACATCTACTCGCGCGGCGCGGACCACATAAAAACTTTTCACGCCCTTTATGAAGAACTCCCAACCTCAGGGAGGGATTCACCGAGCAGGGAGTTCATTCACCGAAAATGAAATTAAAACCGTATTATGGGACTTATGGCCGTTTTCACTAACCATTCCCTAGGCTTAGGTGACTCCTAGCGACATTGGTCTCCTTCTACCTCCTTTATGTAGACTGAGATAAAAATCGCAAAGGGACTCTTAGCGCTAAGCAAAGTTATTGAAAACGAGCATTACAGACGTATCTCTTATTTGTCTGTGATATCACGGACTAATAAGAGATACGTTTTACTGTAGCCTCCAGTATAGACGAGACCTGATATTTCTGCGTCAATCTGTAGATAGAATTTTTCAGCCAGGCGATACAACCAATTACAATTCGTTATATCTCCAAGGGGCTTCAACAAGGACGGTAACAAAACGATATTGCAAAAATTTCTTTGTCGATGAGAATATGAAAAAAATTATTGAACGCTATATGATATGCACTATAGGTGCCGGCAATTTAAACTCTGAAGGCGAGATCATAGATCCTGGAAAATATGTATTCACTGAAGGTTGCAGCAGACGAGAGATGGTACTAGAAGGAAAGGTAAGTAAAAATATTCTTAATTTTTGATTTTAGCATTATTATAAATGTTTGAAAAATTACTTTGTAATTAAAATAATATAAAACTAGAAAAATTTCACGTCCTGAGGCAGGAATCGAACCCACGACCTTTCACAATCCGGGCGACTGCTCTGGCCTCTGAGCCACCCAGGACTTGGGATATCCCTGTGTGTGTGTGTGTGTGTCTGTGTGTCGTGGGTTCGATTCCCGCCTCAGGACGTGAATTTTTTCTAGTTTTATATTATTTTAATTACAATTAATTTTTCAAACATTTATAATAATGTTAAAATCAAAAATTAAGAATATTTGAAAGCACTGCCCCAACTTAACCGAATCGTAGGTATTTGTAAAAATACTGGTTTCGGATGTTGAAATAGAATATTTCGACATTGTAGGGTGGACGTTAGCGCATAAACGCAAATACAGATAGACTAGAAGAATTTCACAGGGATATCCCAAGTCCTGGGTGGCTCAGTGGTCAGAGCAGTCGCCCGGATTGCGAAAGGTCGTGGGTTCGATTCCCGGCTCAGGACGTGAAATTTTTCTAGTTTTATATTATTTTAATTACAAGGTAAGTTAAAAGCCAGAGTATCATCACATCCTGACATGATTTGGTAATGAAATAAGGAATAAAACCAAACCCTTGCCTATTTTAGCCCTTAAACCAAAATTATAAGCTTTGAGAAATCTATTATAATATTCGAAAAAGGATACAGCTAATCGCATACTGGTTACAGTGTGCCGAACACGACTACGACATTGACTACAGCTTGGAAACAAGACGGAATACTTCAGATAAAATTGACACTAACAACAACACAATAACCCATAACAAAACTAGGATCAGAACATTGAAGACAAGAAGACAAGGTATTTGTCAGGTAAGTTTCGTAGGTAAATTTTTAACAATATTTTTTTTGTCTACCTAAAAAATGTACTTCTCAGCACCTTAATGCATGGCGGCTGAATGCTAATGAAATATCATTGATGCGAATCGACGAAGCCATAAAGAGTACTTCGAACCATACATGCCCTGTTAAATTCAAAAAAGATTCATTCTTGTACAATTCGTACCGTAGTGCGAATATCTCGTACTCGTACGTTTTATATATCGACGAAAAAATTTAACTCATTAAATTATGCTCATGTTTTAACAGTGTCGAGGTTCTTGGTTACTTTGTTATTTTTACAATGCACACAAGTCACTTAGCCACGTTCCGCTCATCACAAACACAATCGCCGAACATGTTATAGTAATAAAATGGCTGCTTAGCTTTTTATAACAAATAAACTTGCTTATCCACGCAGAATGATCACGGTGGTCCCTTGGTAACCTGGGTAGGTAATAAAGAAGTGGTGGTGGGAGTGGCTTCGACCAGTCTCCACGACGAGCACAACTATTGCATCGCCCCATCTATCTACACGAGCACACACTGCACCATGCGGTTTATTTTGTGTAGTTTACAGCTTGGGACACCGGAGTCTGGGTAAGTTGCAATTAATTGTACCATATCGACAAAACGCGAATTTGTTAAGTAAAACGAGAAAAACAAAAATAGGTACGTGGTGTCAAAATATCTGGCCCAAAGGACAAATGCTGGGTTGTTTTAATGAAAGCTTTTAATAAACTACATCAAATAGGCTTTATTTGATCTGTGGCGCGAGCCAATTGTTTGATTCTGCGAGTACTTCGGGCACTAAACGCACTCCCGGATAAAAATACCAACCACTCGCCTGTGATCTGTTTGCGGATGGATGGATGGGAATATTGTCTGAATGCCAAAATTTCGTAAGTGGAATATATGATAACGTATTTTTTATTACTTTTCTAAAGTTTTATGTAATGTTCGTGGGTATATACTAGGGTTAGGTGAAGCAATTAAGATGCATATGACAGACCAAGACGCAAGATAAGTTAAAAAAAAGTTAAACCAATACAATGAAATACTGTTTTGAATTTTGGGAACCGTTTTATGCCACTGCGCTAGATAAAGGCTCTGGCACGCATGTTCTGTGTGGCACACCAACTAAATTAAATGTGATTTTACAAGACACAACAGCTAACGAGTGTTTATCATCAAGTCGTTGCACCATTCAAACTCTTCAGTTAGCTACTGGGCAATCTGTTTCAGACGAAAAATGTGCGACAATTTAGGTAAAGAGGAAGGATACGAATTGCATGAAGCTAACGTCAATTGGGGTGACGAAATAATCAAGTTAGTACATACATAATGATTTTATTTTTAAGTTTAAAACAACCGTCCCTATTCTTTTTGGTATGAAAAACCGGTTCTCAAAATAGTATTTAGTGTTGAAATATTATGTAACTCTAAAAATTAAAAAACTATAAAGCTGAAGGAAATGATACAATAAGGTCTGAATCCATAGGCGACGGAGCAGATATAACCTCAGGTTATATATATGGTAGTTTCTAATACACATACTTGGTTCTTAGTGCCAGTGCCAGTTTGAATTCTTACAGAAACAATTTTTCGAATACCAAAATCCAGAGATCTTAATGAATAAAAAACCGGACAAATATGAGTCGGACTCGCCCACCCAGGACCCAAATTCCAAAGTGCAAACTGTTACATGGGTACTTACTACATACACCAAAGCTATTCTATAGGTATGAAAGAGGCAAAAGACTTTTTCGTTCTTCGTCATAAATTGTAATACATAAAAAAAATATTTAAAATCTGTTCAAGCTTGTGCCAAAGAATCCTGTCATACGTTACCCCCTACAACATCAAAATTTGGACCCCCGGTCCTTGAATAAATGTGTGTGTAATTGTTGTTTTGTGAGTTAATTAAAAATATTGACGGCATTTCATCTTAGGCATCAGGATGACAACGCACCTGCTATATCAAGTGATTTTCCCTTGTTATTACAGGTGTCTATAAGCGGCGGTAACCACTTACCATCAGGTGGACCGTCAGCTTGTTTGTCATCTAGTTGTATAAAAAAAATATACTACGGCTTTCAGATTTGTTTCTTCTGTACCTAGAAACTAGTAAAGATTTGTAACAAGTTTTGTAACCCATACAATTATGACCGCACATATCGTTGCTTAATCTCAATGATTAATTACAAATGTATAGTTTTCAGATTTTCCCCCAGTACTTGTAGTATAAGACGATATAACCTGCCAAATTTCATAGGTCTAGTTCAACGGAAAGTACCCTATATAAGATATGTTCCAAAAATGTATAGAATCCCGCCCAAGTCCATCGGCACTAATATACAGTATACTGAAAAATGTGTAAAAATATCCAGAACAGTGTTCAAAGTGACGTTTAGTGGACTTCTATGTGGCCCACTATATTTCCATATTGAATAATGGTGAAACCGACGAAAAAAAACTTTCGTACAAACAAACTATGCATGGAAACGAATTATTATTATTTTTCCCGGATTCAGGAGTTTTTTCCTGGTGAACACTGTCTCAGTGTTCATATACCTGGCCAGATGTGAAACATCTCCTTTTGATTCCCTTGAAAGTATCGAAATGTACGTTTTTTTGCGGCAAAAGGCCGTATCTGTTTCTTACGTTAACATAGAAGTTTTATTTTTTCACATCTTCAAGGGGTATAATTTTAACCCAATACCTCCACGCATTCTCGAGATAAATAGTCTTGACGGACAGACGGACAACGAAATGATCCTATAAGGTTTCCATTTTTTCCTATTGAGGTAAGGATCCCTGAAAATGACAGAAATGACGTATTAAGATCTAAATCCATAAGCGGTGGAGGTGATATAAACTATGAATGGGATGACGAAATAGTTAAGTAACAGTAGATACCTATAATTAAAATTTAACTGCAATTGCTTCTGACAAATTTTTGGCACAATGTTTTGTCATGTACATTCTAATGGCTAACGAAATAGCAATGGGCTATCCATGTTATCCGAAAACCGCTCTGTAAGACGTCTTCAGGATTAATACAGTGGCTGGTTTAAACTGGAGGCTATCGAAAGAACAGCTATTGTTGTAGGCTAATAAATAACAATGACATACAAATTAAAAATCAGGTATTGATATAGATTTTCTTACAGAAACGGCTCTACAGTTACCAAAATGGAAACCGACGAGACTACTAGCATTAAAAATGAGGGAAATGGCATAATTCAATCCGAATCGATACGAGATGATGCTGATTTAAGCGATGGTTGGGGTGATGATATAGCCCAGTAAGTTTTTAATCTATAACTAATACTATTTATACATAACTATTTTCAGTTTAATTAATGCCATTGCCAAAATACCAGCCTCTATATTTTTAGAAATAACTCTACGAATAATAAAATATTAAATTCTGAGACCACAAGCACTAAATATGAGGGAAACGACGTAACACTATCTGATACCATAAGCAAAGAAGCTGATTTAGATGATAATAGATTCCAGTAAGTTGATAATCTATTGGTAATTGCAGCATAGACAAATATATCCAATTTCGCTTATCCCTTTGTATTTTTTTCACAGAAATAATTCTACAAATAATACCATTGAATTTTCCGAGACCCTAACGAATATAAATTACCAGAAAGACCCATTAAGATCTGGACCCATAACTAATAAGACTCTTAAAAACTACGATTGGGATGAAATAGTCCTACGTGAATAATTATTTAGAGCGTGATTGAATTTTGTACAAATATTACCTAACTATTATTTTGGCACCAATATCAAAAATCGTTTCCAAATATTTTACAGAGACAACGCTGAAGATTCCAAAATAGAAAATTCTGTGACTAAAAATGATGACAGTAAAGCATCGAAATCTGAATCTAGAACTGATGATATAAATGATACAATGAATTGGTACGCTGTTAATAGTATTGTGAATGCTGGAGAAAGTAGCGGAAATGGTAGTTTTGAAGTAATTAAGGAAGATAATGAAGGAACTGAAACGACGACTGAAAAGATTAAGACTACAGATACAGCGATAGTTGCTGTAGTCGTTATGTGACTATCTCTTATTTTTCTATCAATTTTGTATTTATTCTTTTATTTTATTTTTTGGAATTAACCGGGGTTTTTAGGAGGCGAGAACCTTGGTGAGTCCTCAAGTCTTGAGGGGCGAATTCGCCTCTAGAGGATTTCTAATCGCCAGGCATCACCTCCGGGGGATATCCCGGTGACTCTTAAGAGTCTCCAAGGGGCTCGAGCCAAGAGGGAGCGACAACCCTGAGCCCCTAAAGGCTCGGACGTCGGTTCAGGTAAGTCGTGTCGTGAGGGGATGGAAGAGAAGCGCCCAGGAACATATCTGTACCCTGGTAAAGCGCGACGAGTGTAGACCGGGTCTTCGCACCCTTGTTCGACGAGTGCGGTGTATAACAAAAGTGTGCCTCCCACTAGATGGACAGACGACCTGGTCAGGGTGATGGGGAGCCGTTGGTTGCAGACTGCACAGAACCGATCTGTTTGTAAATCGATTCTTCATAGGCTGGTATGATAATGCTTTTGTAATAAAATTGACTGCGATATACACATTCATTGTATTTGACAATTTATTTCTACATTATTTATTGCACAAATCGCCAAATTGGTTGATGGTTTCACTGATTACTTTTTCATCGTATTCCTGATTAGACATATTCTTGTTTTGGCATATTCCTGTTTCGACTTATTCTGTTTTCGGCACATTATTGTTTTGGCACATTCCGTTTTCGGCATAAATCATTATCATCAATCCTTGGTATCGTTATTTTTTATTTTCAAGACATACATAGTAGTTACCTATAGAATAAAATAGCATGTAAGAAAGAAACACAAAATAATATTTTCCAATGGTTTAAATATCACAAATACTTCATCGAATAAATATTGCTTAATGCTATATTTTACAGATGTAGTAAATGTAGTTTGTGTGGCGTTGAAAAAATGCATTTCTTTATTTCAAATAATGTTTCGACTTCGTATTTTAATGTAAAAGTTTGTGTTATTGGCTCGCTCGCTTTGCTTCAGATCATAGAGAGAACAAGATAAACTTTCCCGACAAAGACGATATGAAAACATTAATCATGGATGGGAACATCCCGAGGAGTCATAATTCCAATGGCTATTTTTTAGTGTAGTTATAACAGACAATACAAGGTAGACGGCAATGAAATAGTAAGAATTTTTGTAAAGAGGATCTTATCAATTGAAGAGCATATTAGCCACTGGCCACCTATATATAACAAGGTTTGATAAAACTAAATCAATTTTATGTCATTGTTCGTAGATACAGACTAATCTGTGGTCATTGTGAATGAAGGAAGCTAACGTAAAACCGCGTGTAGGTAATTTGATTTGCAAACGGTTTTATTTTTTAATCTAAGCAATGGATGACAACAGGCCGCAATATAGGCTTGGGCCTGCGCAGACGACGGACTTTTCTCCACGGCGGAAAAAAAATACGCTCCGCGAATAAAAAGTCCGCCGCGGATATCCGCCATGTGCGTTGCTTCGCCTAGTCACACGAGTTCTATATTTTTCGGGGACTCCCCCGTACTTTTGTCCGGTCCGCTCTCTGCATGTACTCGGTTATAGTCCGGTACCGCTAGGTTTTGAGGTTCCAAAAATATTAAAGTTTATGATTTTTTGCATACAGTTAGTATACCATTTGACCTACCCAAATCATGATTTTGTGTCATTTTTGATGGTTGCTAAGGTCACAATTTAGGTATTTGTCTTTTTATGCATTATTTCGTTGAAAAGAAAATTAGAGTTGAAAATTTAACTTCCATGATGATAACAAAGTCATTACTGATATACATAAGCTTTTTGTGCCATCTCACTCCATGGGAATACTGGATTTACCCAAATACCATACCTATCGCTGTAATAGCTATAGAAAAATATTAAAGTTGGTGAAATAAGTGTTACCGGTTCTCTAATTCTAGTATCTATTGTTTAAATCATTTTGTGTCATATTCATCCATGGTATTCGGAACTATATTTTTTTTCCTATTTAACCCCCTGTAATAGCCATAAAAGAAAATTCAAGTTATTAGAGTTTATGTCTTTATTAATGTTATGGTAAAAGGAAGCTATATGCTTAATTTGTGTCATTTTAATCCATGGGATTTTGATTTATATTATTTTCAACGTTTTTGTGCGAAGAACACTAGCGCGGCCACAGCGCGGCAAAGGAGCGCGTAGCCGCGTAGGCATTCACGGGCTCCGGCGACCGGCTGCCGGCCGGGAGCGAGGCGCTATAATTTGTTTTTTGTTGTACGAGTAGTGACTTGTGATATTTGCATAGAAAATGGAAACTAATACAACATGTCTTATTTGTGGGCTAATGTTGGGTGGTAAAGCTGTAAAATTAAAAGAAAGGATTTTATTAACGCATTAATTGCCTCCCGTAAATATACACACATTACCATTACCCCAATGCCGTTATAAATTGGAAGCGCGCCGCCCATCGGCGTCGGGGACATCTCGATAAAGTACACAGCCGCCCATGGGTTACCTCGGCATTTCGACATTCACTATTTTTTATGTTTTACGAGCAGAGTGATTTGTTCGATTGAAGAGCGCATTCATATTGTGAGTTAATTATTACAAAAAATACATTTTCTTTGGTGTATTACCGTTATAGCGATGGAGTGTGAAAGTGACTTCCGAATTAATTTATAGTAGTGCAAAATTGTGTCATTGTATTAAATAAATATTTTCCAAATAACATTGATATGCATGGTAAAATTTCCCCGTAAATACAAATTATTTATGTTAATTTTTCCAAAAAACCAAAATCATAATGTATTCATTTTAATTTAATTAAATTATACAGTGATTTGAGTATCTCGGTAGCGATAGCGTAGTGATTTGAACGCCATAGTTTCGATTACAAAAACAAAGCAACTTTCGCCATGCCCGAATTTTTTTTTTTATACAACTAGATGACAAACAAGCTGACGGCCCACCTGATGGTAAGCGGTTACCGCCGCCTATAGACACCTGCAATAACAAGGAAAAATCACTTGATATTGCAGGTACGCAGCTGTCATCCTGAGACCTAAGCTGAAATGTCCATGCCCAGTAATTACACTGGCTACCTTTCCCTTCAATCCGAAACACAGCGAACTGTTTCACGGCTGAAATAAGAAAGGCGGTGGTACCTACCCAGACGACCCTACATACGGGTCTACCACCGAGATGGGTCAATCATAATTTATAATCTCGAGCTTCTCCGTGCTTTGGAAGGCACGCTAAGCCGTTGGTCTCAGTCGTTACCACAACTGCTATAACTCACCGAACCGCTTTTTATATACAAAGCTCAGTAAATGAGTCATCACCATCTGATGTGAAGCGGTAAGAAAAGTCCATGTGCGGAGACAGCCAGAGCAGTTTGAAAACACACTTTCTTTGAAACTTTCTCCCGCGTACGCTCAAGTTGTGGAATGAGCTCCCTTCATAGGTTTTCTCGAATGAGTACAGCATGGGGTTCTTCAAAAAAGGCGTGAAAAGGTTTTTACAGGGTCGGCAACGCGCAAGTGATACCTCTGGTGTTGCAAGCGTCCATAGGCTACGGTAACCGCTTACCATCTGGTGGGCCGTATGCTTGATTGCCACCTTAGTGGTATAAAAAAAAAAAACAAACACTGTTCTAGCCGCCCCCACCTTGCCGGTTTTTAACGCCTCTTTTGAAGAAACCCATGTTATAGGAAGGAGGGAACACATGTGCTGGCAAAAAATTCCAAGTTTTGGAAGTCCGACAAAGAAACGAGTAACTATACTTCTTTGTGCGTGATGTTTAGGTGGAGACAGTAAATTGATGACTCCGAATTCCGGCATGCGTGCTCCTGAGTAGGAAAGGGGAAGGTGGGATAAGGTCGAGAAGCTCCTCAGAACACTCTCCATGATAAAGCCGCTAAAAGGCGCTTAGTGATGCAATGTCACGACGGAGTTGTAGAGGTTCTAGGCTGTTCGTAACCTCTACGTCGTCAATAATACGGACGGCACGACGCTGCAATCTGTCCAGCGCATCGAGGAGGTACTTGGCGGAGCTTTCCCACAGATGCGAGCAATATTCAACGCAAGACCGGACCAGAGTTTTGTACAGCGGGCATAATTGGTCAGGCGTGAAAAATCGACGCACCTTGTTCAGGACACCTAGCTTCCGTGAGGCTGTTTTGACCACGGTTTCGATATAATTCCTCTGATTTAGATCGCAGCATATCTCCATACCGAGCAAGTTGATGTAGTCCTGTGCCGAAAGAGTAGTGCCCTGAAGAGAGGGAAGGGGAAGGAACGGCGACATTTTAGCTGTAAACGCGCACACCTGTGTTTTCTTAGCATTGTGAAATCCGAATTCAGATATGATGTTTAACACCCTGTTGAGCTCAATGGTAAGATTGATTCTCTCCCTCTCGGTTTCAATGCGCCCAGCCCCTGGGTGACCGTTATATCCACCATGCACTGTACTGTCATCCGCATTGCAATTATTGTTTCCCAATGTAAGCATATGATTGATATGAAGAAGAAAGAGAATGGGGGATAGAACAGAGCCTTCTGGTACACCAGCGTTCACTGACATGAACCACGAAGCGCATCCATCAACGAGGATACGGATTCTCCGCTCATGCAGGAAGCTGGCGATCCAATTGCAGAGCTGAGTGGGCAGACCGTATGCCGGGAGCTTGGAGAGAAGAGCACTGAGCCAGACCCGATCAAAAAGCTTTGGCAATGTCAAGGCTAACAGCCACTCACTCACCACGATTGTCAATAGCTTCACCCCAGACATGCATTAAATACGCTCGAAGATCGACCGAAACCCACACTGACGATCATTAATTAATGAGTGATCTTCTAGGTATCGAACCAGCTGGTAATTTAAGATCCGTTCCATAACCTTGCAAAGAACAGAGGTGACAGCTATTGGGCGGTAGTTAGCTGGGTCTGATCGGTCTCCCTTTTTGGGGACCGGTTGCACATTAGCGTCGCTCCAACGGCACACACCCAGAAGAGAGAGGAAGGGGGTATAGCCGCGTTACGACGGAAGACAAGACCACTGCGCAGTTTTTCAGTACTATCGCTGGGATGCCATCAGGTCCACGAGCTTTTCGGACGTCGATTGACTGAAGCTCCGCACGTACATCACATTGCCTGATACGGATATCAGGCATTGTGTGGCCACAATGGGTGAGTGTTGGTGGCTGAGAATTGCAGTCATCGATTCGGGAATGAGCAGCAAAGAGTTTTACCTGGAGATCGGCTATCTCTTGCGGCTTATGAGTAAGTGTTCCGAAGAAGGGTGACAGCACGGCTTTGGCCAGACGCCAGTAGCCTACGGCTTCCCGTAGGGTGTGTTAGTAATTCTTGGCCAACTCGTGCAACGCGCTGAGCATTCGCTCTGATGAGGGCCCTTTTGCAGGACTTGGTGGCATTGTTATAGGCTGCTTTCAGTGAGTCAATATTTGGATCCCCATTGACTCGACCTCTGATCCAAGCGCGGTATGCCGACTGTTTGTTCTCAACAGCTAAGGCACACTCACGATTAAACTAGTGGTTACGCCTGCCCTTACTGACGAGATCGGAGTGAGGGATATAGTACTCCATCCTTAACATTATCTCACCAGCTCACTCAGCAGTAGCGTTAGCATTCGGCTCCGACTCACTGAAACAGCGCTGCCTCCAAGGAACAGATGCAAAGTAATCCCGCATACCGCCCCAATCTGCCGACGCATAGTGCCAGATGCGGCGTTTGGCCACCACAGATACCGGTGGCGACGCCCTTGGCACCCCAGCAGAAATCAGGCAGTGACCCGATGATCCCAAGGGAGCTCGAACCTCTAACCGATGGGGCAGTTCTACCAGCATGGTCAGTTTTGGGGAAACATAACCACATCTCGTGGTGAGCATTGAAGTCTCCTAAAAACACCAAATCCGCGGTTGGAAACTGCTCCTGCGCAACATCTGCCACCCGACTAAGGTGTTCAAAAAGTCGAGTTGTCTCCATGTCACCTCTGTGAGATCTGTAGAGGCAAACGTAGACACGGCAATGAATGCCCAGGTCCACGTGCACCCCGAGGATGGAAAAGAAAAGGGTCTCCTCCAAAAAAAGCAGCGCTGACCGAGCCGTCTCAAGATGTTGGTAGACGACATTGAGGTTAGCATGAAGCCCACGGAAGTTTGTGAGCCCTACCTCAAACAGCGTGGCTGTAGTGGGGATGTGCACCGCTGTACGACCATACACATTACTTGTCGCTGCCATGGATGGATATAGGCAGTCAAATCGTGAGGCCTGTTTCGCCAGGTAACAGCCGACAGCAGAGAAGCGCTGACCCGCCGGACGGAAGGGCCCCCGAACCCTCCCGGGTATGGCCGCTGAACCCCACCATCCGGTCAGCAACCGGCACGACGGACCACCCCGAGATTATGCGAGGCATGATGGGGCAGGCTCATGATCTGGTTAGGATAGTGCCCCTGTACTGTGCCACGGGCGGCCAGCGGAACAGCCGTTACTTTAGGTCTCCCTGGCCGGCGGGTCAACGCAGTCGGCGACCGGCTGGCCAAGTGGTCTGTACCCCAGGCTACTCGGTCAAGAGGTCCCGGGTTCGAATCCCGGTAGGAGCAAATGTTTGTATGATGAGTACGAGCATTTGTTTACGAGTCATGGATGTTTATATGTTTATTTAGTATATTTCTAATATTTATATGTCATATTATTATCATTATTTATCCGTTATCTAGTATCCATAACACAAGCTCTTAATGATGCTTACTTTGGGCTATATAATAGGTGTGGGTGTATAAATATTATTATTATTATGTTTACTTCTATTTATAATATCTCTCATTTCTGAGGTATTTTCTAATTCCACGCGGGTTGATACCAAGCGTGAGTAGAATAATGCTGTGTGTCAGAGTGGTGTAATAGTTTGTGTGTGTGTGTGTGTGTGTGTACGTGTGTGTGTGTGTGTGTGGTGTGTTTTGTAGCAAGTTAATTAAAGTTAATTCATTATTATTAGTCCACCTGGCACTAGTTAGACGGAAGCCATCATTGACCGCATCCATCGCGGCATCGTCTCCCCAAGCTCTGGTTGTATGCCCACTGATCCCGGAACGCGGCCACATGTGGTCACTTGGCGGGTTTTGTGCCTTGCGTACGGTGGTCAGTAACCAGGGTTTTCACACCCTACCACGAGTGGAGCAGTTGATAGCTCAGCGATCCCTTAGTCGCCTCTTACGACACCCACGGGAAGAAATGGGCCACCGCACTGTACAATTTTTTTTGTAAGATTTTAGAGATATAATATTTCTGAGCACTAATCTTTGCCTCCCGCAAAAAAAAGAAATTTCTCTCGCACTCGCAACATACGGCACCCGCACTTGTTTTATTTATCAAATAAAGTATGCTCTTAAGTTTTTCATTATGTAGGGCTTTCTAACGGATATGAAACTATTTCGGATTATCCGATCTAACCATTATTAATGTTCAAATGTTTATACATAAAAAATATATCTACTTATAATACGACATTGTTATGTTCTGTCCACTATATACTGTCACAAAGATTGATAAATTTATACTTATATGTACACACGACAGCACATGAAGTGTAACAGTTGGAATACGAAAGCCACCTCTATTACGAACGCAGTAAGGGCAAGCTCAAGGTCATACTGTTACGCTTGATGTGCTGTCAACTATACAAAACAACAGCAGGTCAGGTAACCGTAATATGAGAAAAAGAAATCCAACCAATTTTCAACCTAAACGCAATCCGATTAAAGTACAAAAACGTTTAGCTTAATTCGGGCGTTTGTGTTAACGTGACCTTCGGTTGACTGTTCCTACTTGCTACTCTTTGCAAACGTGTGTAAATGCTCCGTGCGGTACACAACGCGCGAGCGAACTAATATTTATATAGGAAATGAAATTATGTTTTTTAAGTATATCATGAATTAAAGTGACACAAATTTTTATAGTAGATATTTGATGCTTTGATGATATTAAATGTGCAAACTCTAATAACTTTAATATTTTTTTACAGCCGCTATGGCTTGGAAAAGTTAAATCATTAAATATCTTAATAACCCATGGCTTAGTTTGGCACAAAATCATGTCAGGGTCATATTTAGGTGCCCTGAGTTAGGTTGTATTTGTTTAATAAACTATAATATTTTTTTGAAACTTTTAACATATATTGGGCCCCCTGTCAATTTGCACTGGACGAAAACGACACACACTTAGTTTGCACACAGCCTAGGCTATTTTACACACAATATTAGTATCATTTGGCAAATTAAGTTATTTTTGGCAGTTTTATTTATATTTTAACATTTAAGTCACAAAATATTGAATTACTGAAAATGCAACAGCAATATTTGACACAAAAATTAAATATAAGCTTTTTAGGTGGAACTGTATCCCCTTGCAAAAATTAAGAAACTTTAGAATTTTTGTAACTTAGCACCTCAAAATCGCCTAGCCGTACCGGACTATTATTCGGGGGAGTTTTTGTACGCGGTACTTTTAATCCCTCGTTTGTGTTACTCGATACCGTTGTAAGCGATCTATTTTAGCGGACAAAAAAGTCCGCGGACAATAATCCCTCGTCTGCGCAGGCTAATACATTTATCTTTAGACTTTTCTTTTCTTTTTTATCTTCACTTGTTTTTATTCATAAAACTACTGAGATCAGAAGCTGGATAGCAAGACATCATTTCACGTAAAATGTAGAGTATTGCCCAGATGAAACACGTTTCCGTCGAAAAAAGATATAGAAAATTTTTATCAGGAGCGGGCTGTTGTAGGTGATTTTTTAAATAAAATAATGAATGTTATGGCATGTTTAAATAAGCTTCGCCAAATTTTATAAAAGACGGGTCCTTGATGCATATGAATTTAGCTAGTTGGTTATTGATTAGTTAGTTGCCCGATAATTTTAATTAATTAGTGTAGGTACTGTTTGATTTATTTCTTTTATTTTAATTTATTAAAATAAATTTTTTACTAAAACATATTATTTTATTTTATTACGCAAACAAAGTCACAAGTATATAATAGTATAATTTATTTACTAAAATGTGTCGAAACAAGAATATGCCATAAACGGAGTACGTCCAAACAGGAATGTTCCGAAACAAGAATATGTCCATTCAGGAATACGACGAAAAAGGAATCAATCAATGGTTCTGCCAACCTCTGTATTTCGAATGAAGGGTTCATAGCAGTCAAGTGGGTTTTTAATTAATGAAGTATTAAAACGCCTGATATCAGCTAGTAAATCTGACATTTATTTACACGGTTAAAATATGTAACGGTACTTATCACTTGATTATAGAACACCATTGAAGTTCATTCAACGGGCGCAAGACACAATTACTTACATTGTTTAAATATACAAAAAAGAAACGGATTACACTATATGAATACATAGATCAATCACTTTACCTTTACAAAATGTACATACAACTTCACAAGACTTACTTATAACAAAAACATCCTATATATCTAACACAGATGGATATAAAAATTATGGAATCTTTCTAAAATTATATCTTTATTATTTAAAAATGGTATTTTAGCATTAAGGTAATGCGTAGTTATTTTATGTTAAAAATATAAACATCATTTATAATATTCGTTCTTAAAAAATAGTATTATTTATTTTGAACATCCCTACTTAATCTAGATGAAGATTTTTTTATAATTTTAATTTGGGGCGTAAGTGAAAAACAGTCTCTAACTAATCAATTAATCGAACGAAAAATCACAACTTCAGTGATGTCAGGTAACAAAATATCTGGTCACTTTGGAACGCGAATAACAAGTTATAGAAAATACTGTATTAAATATAGAAACAGTTACTCTAAGTCAAAGGCAAAAGGTATATTTTAATCTAGTTTTTACCAACAAGAAGTAAATAGTGTTCGTATTCCAAAGTAACTTAAATACACCAAACAGGATGATATTGGGAATATAATCCTTATTACAACGTGTTAATATGCATATTTCAATATCTTAAACACTCTTTAAAGCTTTGATATTATCCCATTTGGTTATAAAATAAATATTATCGACTATGATAAATTTAAAGACTTGTGTTGAATATATTTTTAGATTCTTGGAGTATTTCTAGCTACGTCAATTAAGTCAGTTTCATTAAAATTACTTATATAATGTCAAAACTTCCAATCCAACTTAAAGGCAATCTTAAATATATTTATATTTCTACTAGAGCAATATCTGAGCATCAGAAGAAAATAAAATTCCAGTCTAATATTATGTATTAGAATCATTAAAATTATTCATGTAATTTACACTTTATGAATAAAGTCAATCTCAAACTTTGTTGACCTCAAGTGTTTATTCAACGCAAGTCTATTCAAATTTATCGAGTAACAACATTAGAGAGCTACCTAAAAATTAAAATTATTTATACATTATACATCAGTCAAAATTGGAAAATTATAATTTTCAACATCCTATCAACCAGGGTCTTACAAATATAACTGGAATAACATTATCAATATCACACATAAACTTCTTTAAAATGGACGAGGAAAACTTTTAAAAGGGAAATCTATTTATTTCGTCAACAGTAAAGATTTTGAACTACTCTGCAAGGGAAGGTAATTTTAAAAATCTATTTAATTATTGTTTTACATCTATGTACAAATTCTTAAATAGTCTAGCACATTGTTTTCTGCAATTATGACACTAACCGCGTAACAAAGTTGCTTTTAAGTCAATAATAAAACTGTATGGAGTTAGGAAATTTTAATTATTTATAACTTTTATATCAATAGACATTAATATAGTTCTATATTAATGTACCCTACAGAAAAACCTTTACTATGACTTTGTACTCTCCTTCTTTGTGATAAGTGTCATATTTGTAGGACTATGCCATTGAAGGAAAACATTGTCGAGGCTAGCTAAACTGATATGGAAAATTTATAGGCGTTTGAAACATTTTTACCGCACTGAAATAAGCACTGATGCTTTTTCTGGACATTAGAATTGTCCCAGCCAGTAACTACCTGATAAAATTAATAGATTATGTAACAGAACAGTTATTGTCAAAGGTTTATGATTACCTTTGACAGTCATGACTGGGCCACACATCTGTACAAGGGCCATACTGGTTATGAGTTATGCAGGTAATAGAAGCTACAAGAGAGGGCTATAGATTTCATGGCCCAGTCGCAAAATAGACCATCAATACCATTTCGGGTTTATTAAATCCTTCATTCATTCCAGCATTCAGAGTGAACATGTTTTATGCAACTCTTGAGCATCAATTGATAAAGGAATTATGGTTGACGTGATCAGGGTTACATATACCGGATTTTAGGCACTAACCCGGATAATGCCCGTTTTTTTATATAATTAGTCCGGAATTTCAAATATTTATAACGTCGCACCTACGATGAGTCTTTAGCTAATGTCACGTTCTTGTCCACACGATTGAATCTAATTAAAACTATGAAATGGTCAAATACTTAAAACACGAAAAGATATATATTTCAGATAGTATCACATTCTACCCACGTCGAGTACCCGAGATCAACATTTATTAAGAATAAGAATATATTGAACGAAACGTTCTGTATTTAAGTATTCGACCACAAATGTGATGTATAAACAAAGAAATGGACGGGTGAATAAATGAATGTGTAAATAGTAGGTACTGATAAAATGAATATTTTAAAGAATTGACATAAAAACGCACATAAAATTTAAAAATATAGTCAAACTGCATTCTTCACACTTTATGAATTAAAAAGATATAATATAAATATCACAACTTTATGTAGAATATTCTTCTAAGCCATATTTATAGAAGACTTTAGTGTGGTCTAGCCTATAATGTCATGTCAAACCTTTATAAGAAAATAATTGAGTTTTTTCTGTACATTATATAAACCCAATTACTCCATAATTTGTATGGGCCCAATTTAATTCAACATAGACTAATACCAATTGCACGAAAGCTAATCAAAGAAAATCTGCAGCCAAAAATTATATAAATAGGTGATTGGCAGGCATCCTAGGAGATTTATTGAAAGTACTATCGAGCAAAAGGAATCAAGACCCATGGTAGAACCTAATCATAGTAAGAGAAATAATATACAGGGTGGTGACGTCAATACGAAATTAAATTAAAAAGAGAATTGTTTTGCCACTTTCAAATACATCTTATTCATTTGATATTTGTTTAATATTTCTATAAAATAATGCAGCTAATTTAATATTATTTCATAGAAATGTCATGATATTATGTTTTTCAGAGGTGCAACACATTTCTATGAAGTAATATAGCCCATGTTTTTATTAAATATTGTATTATTGACACCACCCTGTATTTGTTGTTATTATGAAGTCAATAAAAGTTAATTTGATTAGGACAAGATTCTACGATGGATCTGAATTCTATTTATTCGATTATACAGTTGACAGCACGTCAAGGGCAACAGTTTGTCCTTGAGATCGCCCTTACTGCGTTCGTAATAGAGGCGGCTTTCGTAGTGCAACTGTTACACTTGATGTGCTTGTCGTCTGTACGTTACCATCTCAACAAATGAAATAAAACGTATTCAACATTTTATTAACTACTAATAAAAGGTTTATTCAAACACCTTAACGCACGAGGGGTTAATAGTTAACAAAATGTTTTTGATTCTACTTTTGATCAGCCTTGAACCGTTTAAAGACTATAATAGAAGCTAAATTTGTTTCAAGATATTATCATATCGCTTCATTTAACAGTCTCTGGTGTTGATTCTGAAAACACTTTTAAAATAATACAAAATCAGTACCTTGAAATCTTTATTTCTTTTAAACATTATAAAAAAGTAGAAATACTTTAAGAGATGTCGATTATTTAATAAAAATATAACTATAAAATATCATCTGTAGTAGGCCACTTGTGTGGAATAAAAGAGAAGCAATGTACTTTATTTTTTAAGGATTTTCAGAAACAACGCCATTATGTTTCATTGCAAAATTCGATCATTTATCACGTTGAAATACCAAGTTTTGTCGTGTTATATCAATTTATAATGATAAACTCTAGAGCACATTAGTGGCGTGTGGCACGGCCAAACGTGGTATGTCAACGTGCTAAGTCACACCATTTTGTGTCACACTGTTACTCAACGGGAAAAATATTCCCGATGAGTAACACCGTAATTCAATGACACTATTTTTTCCCCGTATGTATATATCTAGATCATCCCCTGAAGTACCAGGCTACCATATCTATGTAGATGTTTAGCATACTCTTATTTTATTTATATAATAATCGTAGGGGTACAATAAGTAACCTCTCATATACTTATGGTAGCCTGGAACTTCAGGGGATGATACAGCTACATACATACGGGAAAAAATAGTGGCATTGAGTTACGGTGTTACTCATCGGGAATATTTTTCCCGTTGAGTAACAGTGTGACACAAAATGGTGTAACTCAACGGGAACAAAGTAACAATTACTACGATAGTCAGAAACGGTCTTTGGAAACTTTACGCGTGTTCAATACGAGTGCCTGATAGAATTAATATACTGCTGAATGTTCGCCCTGATAAATGACCTAGTGGCGTAGTGATGGGCGAACAGACGAACTAAACAGCGGGCTATGTTTCACCTATTGTTGGAGCGCGGTCGCAGGCAGCCAGTGGCGAGCACTTAGAAGCATTCGTCGATAGTCAAAAACGGTCTTTGGAAAACTTTTTAATACGAGTGCCTGATAGAATTAATATACTGCTGAATGTTCGCCCTGATAAATGATCTAGTGGCGTAGTGATGGGCGAACAGACGAACTAAGGAGCGGGCTATGTTTCACCTATTGTTGGAGCGCGGTCGCAGGCAGCCGGTGGCGAGCCCCTGGAAGCATTCGTCGCAGACTCGCACCGGCTTCAGTTGGCCGAAGCGGGGGAGCGGGATCGAGTTTGAACTGCACGACGCGCAGAATACTTTTCCTGGGTAATTGAAATTGTTATGATTAAAATATAGAACATACATACAAACAGCAACAATCTTAACTGCCCGTTCGAGACGCAACAGACAGAAAGGTAGAAAGAGATGAAATTATCTGTACTAATAATTTCATCTCTTTCTACCTTTCTGTCTGTTGCGTCTAGAATTTAAGTTGCGGCATTTAAGAGTGTTGATGTTTGTACTGGCACGTATGATAAAGTCGCAGCCATATCGATAGTTAACTAAACTAGAGTCACTCAACGTTTAACATGTTGACGTATGGTTGAAAGTCAGCTCAATGGGGATGTTGACTGTATTTTTTTAAAATTAACGCGTAGTGGTAGTTTTTATAAAAAAAATCCTAAATAACACAATAATTGATTGTATTATGACGGAAATTAATTAATATTTGATAAACAAAACGCAATTTAATTATTTATTATTATTAATTTATTTCTCTCTTTCAATTAAATCGCTCTCAGGTCACGTGAAACGAACACCAATCTCAGTTTATGACGTAACTTGTTGTTAGCGTCAAAAGGAGAACCATATAAATCAGAAATCACCTTAGCAACCTATCAGAGCTTGGTAAGAGGTCACTTGCGATGTATTGTTAGTTATCAGTATTAGAATTATCAAGAGTAGGGAGAGAATTATTTGTGTTACGTCTTTGTGGTATCAACATGTGTATTGTCCTTTCCTTAGGTAACTCAAAACAAGAGATCAACGTATGGCTATTCGTACCGGCTATTTTCGCTTTTACGTGTTTCTCCTAACTTGAGTCTGGTAGTAATGGTTGCTCATCTAAGAACGACCGATTGCATATATTTCAAGAAGTGAAGTGAACTTTCAAACATTTACTAGCAGCCTACGTATAGTATATGAGTTATGAAGCGTGTAAACATACCGCAGTTCCTACAGTGGTGGCGTCTTCTGAAAGCGGTAAAGGGAGAGGCACACCGCATACATAAGGGCGCTGCGATGTCTGGAATCCACTCAGGTGCTCGTTCGACTCCCGGCGAATTAGAACGGCGCTCTTCTCGACTGTTGACAATTAATAAATTACATTAAATCTCAACTGACAAAAAAACTGAATACAAATCAAAATTTAAAATCCGCTTTTTTCTTTCTCCCTATTTTTAAAAGAATAGGATTTTTCAACCATAAGTTTGAATCTCGAGGAAGCTATTGGCTCCTGCGAAGATAATGAGAATAATTGCTGATTGGGCTTACAGAGTGTTGAATAACATTGCGTTTAAAGTTTTACAACATGGTAAAAACTTATAGCTTTTGGTATATTTTGTATAAAAATGTTACGCAACATTCTTTAACATTATTATGTATGCCTTCATGGTCAACTGATCCTGTTGTGTGGGAGCCCCTTTCATAGGCGAGCCCAAAGCAGTCGCCCGGATTGTGAAAGGTCGCGAATTCGATCCCCGCCCCAAGACGAGAAATTTTCGAGTTTAGATTTTTTTTTCTATCCGAAAATAATTAAAGCAGCTTTTTAAATATTAAATTATTTGTCAGCGGTCCATTATAATCGCTTCGCTCGCTCGGCTCGATTGACCTTAATTTGACCTTGAGGTACACGTTTTAAAAATGTTATTTAAAAATTCTTCACAATTTCAAAATAAATACATGCTATTTAATTGAGTCGCACACTTACCTGTAAGTGAGATCTCCCGTCGAGACAGAGGCTTGCAAGTTACTCGGGTTGTCGACAGATTTCCTCCTAGTCTCGCTACTGTCCGCCTGTTCGGCCAACGTGGCCGAGTTCACTGTGTTACGACGGACTATTCGCGAGTGGGTCTCGGAGTTGGTTGAATCTGACGCATTATCCGCGTACACTTCTTCAGCGGAGTAGACGCTGTCGAACGAACTGCCTGATGAGGGAAATACAAAAAAAACATATTAAGAGAGTAAAGAGAGGGAGGAGATAGAGAGGAGAGGAAAGGGGAGAGTGAAGAGTAATTCGTGAATAGTTCGTTTCGTTTATTGAATTCATTACTAAACGGGAATTTCACTCCAAACTACCAAGAAAATCCGCTATTGGATTTAGTTACTGAACATGATACTTGAATTTATTCGATTAATTCTTTTTTATTGGTCATTATTATCATTTGATTCAATAGAGAGAGTGTTTAGTTCTATTGACTTTTAGCTCTTATAGTATTATTATTAATATAGAAAATTTGCATAATGATTTTATAATCTTATCGAAAAGGAGGACCAGGAAAACAAACACAATTTGAATGTCTGACAAGTATATCCGTAATCACTAACAATTCCCTAGGCTTAGGGAACTCTTAGCGTCATGTCTCTTTCTATCTACTTTAGATAGACTTTTAGCAAATTTTAGCGAAATCGAGCATTAATCACCAAACATGACTAAATGCTCACCAAAATGGCTTGCCGCTTAGCAAAAATGGCCTAATGCTCACCAAAAATAGGTTGAATGCTCACCAAATTAATGGTTTATTGAAATTTTTGTACTTTATTTATTTTGGTGAGCATTTAGCCTTTTGGTGCTGTTTTACCTGGTCGGCGTCGTGATGACCTTTGGTCATCAGTGGACTTCATAGACTGATATGGTGATGATGAATTATAGTAAAATATACTTAATAACTCACCATTCTGTATCACCTGATCCTCGGACGCTTCGTACTCAATGGTGTCAACTTTGTCCTTAGGGTCTTCAGTACATTCAGGCACGTTAGGAACATCAGGCGTCTGGTTCATGAGGAACACCGACTTGAGAATGTTCCGGAGATCAGCTGCGAAATTGGTTTGTAGCTGGTCCGCTACTCCCGCGATACAGACGAAGAGACGGTGGATTAGGTCTTCGCTTGATCTGTTGGTTGATAAAACATTTGAATTATTGAAAATGGCTTGTATTTAACTGAGCATCATACTAACCTAACCTAACCAACGAAATTAATAGGTGGGCATCTAAAAAATCAGATTCGGGCATCTATTCATCAATTAGATGCCACTTCACGATTTTTGTTGCCCACTTGGTATTTTTTAGTTGCTCAATTTATTATTATGCATTGAAAATTACAAACGTTTGAAAATTACACACACTTTGAATTATAGTCTTGTTTCAATAATATATCAGTGGATATCTAAATTTTCGGGTGTCGTTATTTAAAAGCGCAGAAAACGGTCGGGTACCAAAACCAAAAAACCGTTTATTCGGGTACTGTTAGTCTCTGCTTCAGCCAACTTAGGTAAAGAATAAATGTAAATAAACTAGTGTCATTCTTGTATGAGTTACGAACAAGAAAGGTAGCGAGTGAAAGAGACAAACATATACAAAATAACATTTAGTTTTTATAGTTTTATTCTTTATCTAAGTTGCTCAAGTATCAGCCATACGCCATACAACAACATCTTTAGACTACGGTAACTGCTCACTGTTATTTCAAAGATTTCAAAGGTACTCTAGTAATAAACATACTTGAATTTTCCCCTCGCTTGGTGTCTCGCGTGAAGCTCTTGTGCTTGTAGGGCGAGCGCGATTTGTTCGTCGTCCGCACACTCGGATATGCTACTGCTAAAAAAAATAACAAATAAATCCTCAACTTTAGTGATCTGGACACAGCCGTGCGTGCAAGCATAAAATCGTCAAAAATCTCTATTCAAGGTGTTTGGTACAAAGTATAACAAGCGAGCACCTACCCATGTTAACATAGTCATATAAATACTATGGTGTTATCAGAAATTCAAAATTGAGAAAAAAAAACGCCTAATGAGTCTCTTAACACTGTCTTTCTGTATGTGTTCATAAAAACAACCAAAAAATGTAAAAAAATAAATAATTCAAAATTGTAAAATTAATTTTGAAATTTCCCATTCATTTTGTTTTTGTGGCCGTACTTTTTGTATGAAGTAATTTGAAATTTATTTCACAATTTTGAATTTTTGATAGCAACATAGTATTTATATGACTATAACTATCGCTTGTTATACTTTGTAAAAACCCTGTATACATTTTAATCTTATCAATCGATCCGTGCTAGCTAGGCGTGCCATTTAAAGTGCTTTATTATTGTTAAGACATCAAGATTATTTCCTGTTTTTAAAAAAACACCTGATTGCAGTAGAGACCACTGCACATTAAGTAAACGGAATAAGACTGGTCTCAAGGTCAAACTGTTACGCTTGATGTGCCGTCGACTGTACATAACAACACTCATTTTTTGTATAATCTATAATTTTAATTTGCAGTTAAGTATTTTTAGTTGCTCGTTGAATTATTTCCCGTTTAAATCTATTATTAGCAAACGTTTGACTAGATCAATTACGATTGCAATCAAATTATTCATAATATTATCAATTTACAAATCAAGGGCATTACCTTTCATCAACAAAATGGTCCAGATTCAACCTCAACGGATTCTGGTTCTGCATTGATCGATTATCTAATATCACCATCCCTGGAGACCACATTTTCTTCTTCCTCCTGATCTTTGAACTTGATTTCCTGACTTTCTTCTGCCTCGAAGTACTCTGCGAAGAAACCGCAACATCAGTCGAAATATTATTGTCATTCCCTACTTTACTATTCTTCTTATCTGTCTCCCTCTGTCTCCTGATCTCGGTTATAACCTCGTCTAAGCTTAATTCTTCATGCGGTTCATTATCAACCAAATCCTGTAACTTTGAATTGGTCGCTTCACTCAAACCTTCCTCCTCCGTTATCCTATTCAACACATCTATTTCAGATGACCCGGCTTCATTCTTCTGAGTATTTTCTTCTACATAATTTATATTTACAGTGCCGTCATTTAAATCTGAAAAGGAGCTCTCTAAAGTATTTTTGGTGTCTTTCTCGTCCGATTCTAATACCCTGTTTTGTTGCATAAAGTGGTTTTCTTTCAACTCCTTATTCTGGTCTGTGTCTGGCGATCTATCTAAGCTTGTGTTCTCAGTACTGACCCCAGAGTCGACAGGCGATTCATGATCATGATCACTCTCATATCCTAACATAAACTTAACCCTCTCATCTTCTTCTCTATCTAAAGACATCTTAGCCGAATGGAAACTGGTATTGTCTTCCGCCTCATCAATAAATCTATGTCTAAACTCTTCGTTAGTTAAAAGTAGTGAACTAAGATTAGCGTTGGCTATTGATATGTTAGTATTAACGATTTCACTGTCTATATTGTCAGGAATTATTAGTGGAAGGTCAGGGTTTAATATTGCACTGTTTATTTCGTGGTTTTCGTCTTCAGGGTTGAAAACGGCGGAATTATTATGGGATAGCGATAGCACTACCGGTTCTTGACTTATGGCGTTTGGTATTAGATAACCATGGCTTGTCGAAGGCATACAGCTAAGCTGTTCGTTCCTGGGTCCGGTGAATCCGAATTCCTCTGTCGCCGTTATCATAGGGACGTCGCTGGCAGAGAACGAGTGTTTCTGATTATGTTCGACTTCTACTTCTGTGGTCCTTATCGAGGACAGTCGGTCGGCTATTTCCGTGACTTGTTCGTTGAGTGACGTCACCAAGTCATGATCAGGGAGTTGTCGGTCGGTTGACGTTGATGCGGCGTTGATGACGAACGGATCGAAGGTCATGAGGCCGGCTGTAGACAAGTTGCGTAGTGAAGCGAGGTCCGTGGATTCTGCTCTGCTCGTCTTGCGAGTGCGGGCGTCTGAGTAGTCATCGGTTTGGAATGTATCCGAGCTTGTTGTGTCTGAGGAGAAATAGAAGGAACAGAATTAAAAATGTAAGTTCCTCTCAATAATCAAAATTAAACACAAAAGAATTGTTTTTCCAGTCTATGCTTATGTGAAATCTAGATTTTAGTGGTGGATAAACATTTTCATTGAGTTTGTCAGAGCTATTGATTGTGGTGGATCTAGCTCGTTCTGAAGTTGGATTGCGCTGTAATGTGCAGCTGGCCGCAGCTACCGTCCATACCGCGTTGTTCCACAATTCCATATTTTGATAATGCGCAGTGAATCGTGCGTGTTCACAGCGAACTGGAAGTTTGAATGCAAGCCAATACTAGTTTGTAGTAGTCAGTTTTAAAAAAACCGGCCAAGTGCGAGTCGGACTCGCGCACGAAGTGTTCCGTACCAATATCTATAAATAAGCAACAGAAATAAATCATCTGTGAAAATTCCAACTGCCTAACTATCACGGTTCATGACATACAGCCTGGTGACAGACGGACGGACGGACAGCATAGTCTAGTAATAGGGTCCCGTTTTACACAAAGATATTATAGAAATTACGATTTAAAAAAAATATAAGTATAGGGAACTACATTAGGTACACATATAAAAATACATGCAAATATAAATTAATAAATACGAAATTATAAAATTGCAATTTAAATAATATAGAACTAAAGTGGTTTCAGTGGTCACGCAATAACTTTTAATACCTGTGGAGTAATGTCTATGTATGAGATCGTGTCGGTTGAATCCGTCGTCTTCGGGGTGGTCGAGCCGCCGTAGCCCGTCTATGATGGGCGCTATCACTTCTATGTTATCCGGGAGATAATCACCCTCGTTTATCGCTGGTTCCGTCGAGCTGAGGGACAAAAGTTAAATGAATTGTTAACCTAAAGAAAATAATATTGGTCCGTGGGTCTGTTAGTCGGTAAAAATAAGAAGTCAACTGCAACAATCTTTATCAGGTCATTACCAAATTAAAATGGGACCAACTGGTTTTATACTTTCACAAACAAAAGTGAATTATCGAAATTGGTTTTCTTTTTGAAGTCGGTTAAAAAGACTTAGCATCTGTACACTTTGATATACCGCGTGTTTCTACCGCCTCTGTGGTCTAGTGGTTGAGACCACCGAACTCAGATCTAGAGGTTAATTCCCGTGGGGGCAGAAATTTTGCTACTAGGTTTGGTTGGTGGTAGGGCTTTTCTAAGTCCGCCTGCCTAGCTACCAACATGTTACCTAAGTCTGCCGCCATAGCAAAAATGTTAACGGCATTGTTGTGTTCCGGCAGTTAGAGGTAAGATAGCCAGTTCCTCTGTGGTTGAGGAATCCGGGTGTAGCTCGCTTCCATCGTCGGCCTTATCTTCACTTACCATCAGGTGAGATGAAGGTCAAGAGTTACCCCGTTCAGAAAAAAAAAATATCTCTGTGCATCTAAAGGAGATAGAAAGAGATAAATGTCGATAAGTGTGAGATGGTAAAAGCAGAAATTAGATAATGTTAAACGCTCAAATTGTTTACGTTGGATACTGAACATTATGATCAAAGAAATATTTTTATTTTATTTTATTATTTATACTACTAGATGACAAACAAGCTGACGGCCCACCTGATGGTAAGCGGTTACCGCCGCCTATAGACACCTGCAATAACAAGGAAAAATCACTTGATATTGCAGGTGCGTTGTCATCCTGGGGGCTAAGATGAAATGCCGTCCATGCCCAGTAATTACACTGGCTACCTTTCCCATCAATCCGAAACACAGCGAACTGTTTCACGGCTGAAATAAGAAAGGCGGTGGTACCTACCCAGACGACCCTACATACGGGCCTACCACCTAGTAAATATTTATTGACTTGACAATACGAATCAATTACCTTTGGGAGTATAAATCGCGGCAGTGAGCATGATCTGCGTAGAACCTCGACACAAACTCTCCTATGTCAGGATAGGCATCTTCACCTGCAGCATCAGCTGGAAATAAACAAAAAAGGGGTGTTTATCGAGATTTGGTGGTGTCAGCCAAGATGCGAACTGAGCGAACTTTGTGTTAAAAAATTGGTGAAGTTTTATGAACCAATTGTTTGCGTTGACGGACAACTATAAGATTATTAGAATAAAAGTGATGATGGTGTGAAACACGATGAGAACTTTCGGTGGTTATCCACAAATAGCATCATATTATGGAGACTCTCATCATATATTTCGCGTCAAATTCTCCCAAGATTGAAATGTGTAAAGTAAAATGAAGAAATAAACTTATATTTAGGATATGGATGTATGGACATTAGTTCCCTTTGCCTTCCCTTTGCCATCCCATTACAGGGAGAATGAATCAAAAAAATATAAACAAAAAAAGGATGTAAAAGCTTATGATTTGATACGTAATTGTGGCAATTTATTAGCTAATATTTTAGCGTTAACTAAAATTAAAATAGTAATTTAAATGGATGGATTTAGAAGAATGGATGGGAGAAAAGGTTGCCATACATGGGTAGAGTACTAACGATACTATACCAATATTGGCGGCATCGGTAGAGTACAGTACTAACTAATGGAGTTAGTAAGTAGCCAGTTCACTCTACTGTTTATTGTAACCGTGTACAGCCTTTACTATTAAAAATAGTTGGTCTGACGTATCTATGTTTGAGTCGTTAAACAAATCGATAACTATATGGGTCAAATTTCAACTGTTTTACAAGCCAACTTGCAAGCGTCGCTACGGCAACCGCGTACCATCAGGTGGGGCGTATGCTTAATCGCCACCTTAAAGGTGGGCATTACTATGACCCAAATGGAGCATCATAATGAATAAAAATACATAAGATATCTACATAAATACATATAAAAAACATAAAATAAAATAAAGTAAATTATTATTCATAATTATTTATTCCAGAGATTATGGAGATTGATGGATTTGATATTCCAGAGATTGATTTTTATTTTATTTTTATGAAGCCAGGCCAGGTGGGCATACATAAGACACCTACATAAATACATATAAAAAAACGTTTAATAAAAAAAAGTAAATTATACTTCATAATTATTTATTCCAGAGATTATGGAGATTGATGGATTTGATATTCCAGAGATTGATTTTTATTTTATTTTTATGAAGCCAGGCCAGGTGGGCATACATAAGACACCTACATAAATACATATAAAAAAACGTTTAATAAAAAAAAGTAAATTGTACTTCATAATTATTTATTCCAGAGATTATGGAGATTGATGGATTTGATATTCCAGAGATTGATTTTTATTTTATTTTTATGAAGCCAGGCCAGGTGGGCATACATAAGACACCTACATAAATACATATAAAAATACATTTAATATAAAAAAAGTAAATTATACTTCATAATTATTTATTCCAGAGATTATGGAGATTGGTGGATTTGATATTCTAGAGATTAATTTTTATTTTATTTTTATGAAGCCAGGCCTGGTGGGCCGTCAGCTTTTTGTTATCTAATTGTACACAAAAATATATTATTACCTGTCGGCAAATCCAAAGCGGAAAGGCTGGATATATCCTCATTGGTGCACAGCAGCCTTTCTAACGCCATTAGCTCCCGCCGATCGAGGGTCCACAGGAGAGATCTTATCTTGTGGAGGAGAGTGCGGAACGGGCGGAACATGTCGGACATCTCCTCTGAAAAATTAGAGGAAAATGATTCAATGTTTACACCGTGAACAGCTGATCCGACATAACTCATTAGTCTGAATTGTCACTCATTACTTATGTAATAAGGGTGATAACCATTCAATAGTGGTGAGTTTCTTTTACTGAGGGTAGTTAGTTACAGACGAAACTACAATGGGCCTACTTCTGGGAACACACTTTAATTCTAAATTTAAGTACAGTATATCTCGTTCGGAGGTGCTTCCTAAACACTGCATTTTATCACGTTCAATAAGGTCGAAAATTGAACGCACGTTTCTAAATGTCAAATTATATGACAGCCATCCTTTTCGTATTTATTTTGAGGGAAAGAAATGCACTAAACTTAAATTTAGACTTAGCATGTGTTCTCCAGAATTAGGGCCAATATTGCACAATATAGCCACATATTTTATAAAATAAGTAAGGTGTTACAAGGTCAAACTGTTACGCTGTGTGATGTCGACTGTTCATATTCGTTACTACATCTATTTCCTTTGTCTTTTTTTAGTTAAGCAATTCGCAAGCATGCGGAGCTTAGTTAGTAAGTGAATTAAACTGTATTCATTAAGTCGCTTATACAGCTTCGCCGTGGCTGACGAGTTCACTCGCTGTGACGAGTCGCTCAAAAGAGTGATTTTATACTGGGTGGATGAGAAAATTCGTTTTAATTACCTGGCGGTTTATCTATGCTTAGGGGCCCGCTGGAATATATCAGAAGCCCGCTGACAATAGCCAGACGAGGAACGGCGAACATCAACGCGGGGTCGTAGGAGTCCACCTGGAAACATTGACGACAGGTTTGAAAATACATACCAAAAGTATAAATTGAGGATCTCGGTGGCGTATTGGTTTGAGCGCTCTGGCTTCGATACGAAAAACAAAGCAACTTTTGCCATGGTCGGTCCCGGGATGCTTCCGTGCCTCGGAAGGCACGTTAAGCCGTAGGTCCCGGTTGTTACTGCAACTGATTTAACCAACCCGCATTGGACCAGCGTGGTGGTGATATGGCCCAATCTCCTCATGTGTTTCTCCCATGTAGGAAGGCAAACAGATCACCCACTATGCCTATATACGTCCCACTGCTGGGGACACACTCTTCAACATCAGGAGGCGGGATATTATACTTCATTATAATTCATCTCCAATATTACGCATAATTAGTTGCGTACGCATGATTAGTGTGTTTAAATAACTCTCTTATTAAAATGGTAGCTCTTATTACCTGCTCTTGTGTGAGAAGATTCTGCTTCAGCGCCCGTCGTAAACCCTCAGAGAAAAGCACGCATATCAGTTGCTGAGCTTCGAACTCATGAGGAGTCTTCACGTTCACCATCGCGCTCACGTAGCACAGCTCGAACTCGGCAAACAGTCTGAAAATGGGGGAATCTGGGTGTTAATAGTGACGAGAAAGAGATAAGGATAGTTTTTTCCCGATCGAATTTAGAGAACTCGACTGGTAGGTACTACCTAATGAGTTACTATTAAGTGTTTGAGTGTTGAAGATATTAACCCAACTGGTACCACCTAATGAGCTACTGTGTGTTTGAGTGTTAAAGATATCAACTCAACTGAGTCAACTGGTACCACCTAATGAGCTACTCTGTGTGTTTGAGTCTTGAAGATATTAATAGATTCAGTTTGCATTCCATGTAAAGTAAGAATTAAACATCGCTAAGTGAAATACCTCTCGTAAGGCTACGCTTGTCAGACAAATCGATAACGAACCAAGAAGAGTTCAATCCTGCTAAAACGCACATGTCCTACAAAAATCGGTATATCAGACTCAGACGCAGACTCCAGATACTGGGCCACGTGCGCTTGCTAGGGAAAGTGATTTTGCAAATTTTATCACTATGCAAAATGTTACAAAAAGTATGTCGTTGGCGGACAACCTAATATATTGCAATATGCTACATCAATCAATAAATATCTGTCTAAAAAGCTTGTGTTACATCTCACCTGTCAAATATCTTCAAGCTCTCGTGCAGCATATCATCATGTTGCGAGAGTGAGTGTCCTCGAGGCCTCAGACACTGCTCCCGGAGCAGCGATCTCACGGTCTCCAAGCTACGAGTGAGTGCTTTAGCTAGTGGTCGCATTGCCGCTGATTCCTCTTCACGATTCATGATGGAAGACCCCGCTGCTAGGCACTGGAATATAATGTTAATGAGAATGAATAAAAATAATAATAGTTGAGGAACACAAAGACTCGGTAGACCGATTACACTCAACATTTAAATAATGTGAATGCACTCAAAAGTTATTTAGGTATTCACAAATTAGGTAGTAAAATAAGTAAAGATAAGAAGAATAACACCTAGAAACAAGACGCCAGTTTAAAGCTAGTAAAACTAAGTATTGGCTTGGTTCGGTAGACACATCCGAGGACCAATATTTTTTAAATCTTCAGATAACATTTATCCATAGAATAGTTAACTTTTGTAAATCTATAGAAGAAAATGTGCCATAACGTCAAAAAAAGATTGGCCCTAATTCAAACAAGCACTACAATCGGTTCGGTTGATATTAAACTTCACTCCAGGCGTTATATTGTAAGATTAAAAAGTAAATAATAGAATTGGCGATGATGGTATCAAATTCAGCGTCTGAGATGCTTGATTGACCCTAGCTATTCCGGTGTCAGTGTTAATACTACCTAACAATTAGCTACCCATGGATTAACAAAGGTCTATCTAATCGCGAAGGTTTTCAAGATATTTATAAATGATCAGCTTTACCAAAAGATGATCATTACAAATCAAGTCCTCAGGGCCTAGACAAGATGCCATTCGATAATCGCTATCGCTAAGCGGAAAATGTATGGGATTTGACATAAGCTCTCAATTGTAAATGACAAATCCCATATATTTTCCATTTAGCGATAGCGGTAGCGATTGTCAAATGGTATCTTGTCTAGGCCCTCTGGCTACAACGAACATTGCTTTACTTTTACGACTGTGCTTCTCGAAGCGCCAATTTCTACGATAAATATATTGGTGGTATTATGGTATAACAACATCATGTATGGTGCTATATAAACTAACTGCGCTATTCGGGAAGCACTATGTGAAGCCGTTGATTTAGACACAATAGAGCAATCCTAGCCCTTTATTGTCACTGTTAATAATACTAGCAACTCCCAATCTCAAGAAGAATCTCGGAGTCTATTTAGTTTGTGTAACTATTATATTGTTCCCAATCAGTGCCCCACAATCATGCATGCGTAGTGAATTGCATTCATTGAATCACTGTTTCGGCGTCCACGTGAGTCATGCCCACTATAATGAAGAAAATTGTGATTCAGCACATACCTATTGTATTGATATTGAAAACTAAACTATTTATTTTTAGATAAGCCATAATCCATAAAGGTTCATGGAGTATAGGACAGAATTCACCTATATTTTAGAACCACGCGTGATATCATCCACCGTAGACCGAACTAAAGATATCAGATTAAAAATACTACTGTGATAGTATATTTCTGCAGTGAGTAAAATCGTAATCGTCAGCTTAAATATTTCTAAATTTGGTTCATCGAAGAACCAACTGACCCTAAGTAGGTCGGTTTTTCAATGAACAAAATGTAATAATGCTTTAAGAACAATACTTAAAAACGCAGAAGGCCCATTGCCGATGTCACGTGACTGATGAGATGAGTCTCGGGAGTCCTCCTAGTATTAGGCTGACCACAATATGCCAGACGTAACTAATTCACGCTGCGCAAAATCACGTTTAATTGTAATTTACAAAAGTATCATGAATTACGAAACAACCAAAACACGATTCACCAACGTTACGCCTGATTGGCTTTAGACTCACTTATGTTCTGTAAACGGTAGGTAATCAAATATCTTACTATCGACGGCATATACACCTACGCTAGTTGAAATCCTTACAAAATAAATCGTAGCAAAGTGACATGACATGTTTATTTTTTTAAAACTAGACGATTGTACTGGAATACCTGTACTGAATTATCATTATACATATTTATAAACTACGCCGGATGTGGACAATACTATTATTATTATTATGCATGTATTTTGCCTTAACGATCGTAGCTATAAGGCACTCATGTGTATGTTTTAATCACATTCGATGATATAACAATACAGTTCTACACTTCTTCCAAACCAAAATATTACGTGTAGGTACTGAGTACCAACTATAATTCAACACTACCTCATGTGATAGCTATTATATTGGTAATTTAATTTACCTCTGCTCCAAACCACAACTGCCCAGCCAGGTTGTCCTGAAGAACATCTTCTGGAAACTTCACCCTGAACCCTCGGGCTACCCGCTCGTCGCCCAGGATCTGGTCCATGATCTGGCTGGTGATGTTCAATACGCGGTCCTGAAATAAGAAAATTGTTGTGAAGAAAAGATGCAATGGATGAAATTTTGAAAGGAGACGTCCCAAAAATGTATTGTATATACCCGACCAGGTCTATTCCTAAAAATATGCAGAATATTTTTTAATAGTCCACTTTCGCATATTAAAATGCTTTGTTTGGCTGTGCAAAACCAGATTTTTTAATAGAAAAATTCTAGACAGCTAAATATTTATCATTTAGTTCAATTCTATCCCGCCATATAATTGAACTAAATGAATAATATATCAATATGGAAACATATTGATTAATATAAAAATTAACGAATAATATTCAACATTATGTGCTTTTGAACGACTAAACTGTACAGTCGACAGCACATCAAGCGTGACAGTTTGACCTTGAGACCGTCCTTCCTACGTTCGTAATAGAGACGCTTTCGTAGTTCAAAGAGTAACACTCTTGATCTGCTGTAGTGTGCACATGAAAACGAATTATTAGTATTTTTCACAGATAAATCAGATTTTTTCTAATTATCTGAGACAGTGTACAATACCTGGGCGGATATTAAACATCTCCTATGTATGATTAGTGAAAAGTATGTACAGTCACCAGGAAAGGTTATTCATAAACGTTAACATTTCTTGGCTCCTATTACTAAAGCATAATGCGGGTTATGAGCTGTCCTATTCAAAGTTCAAAATTCCGAAAAAAAAACCTATTTATAAATAACATAATTTTATTAACCCACCAAGTCATTCCACCTTGCGTTGTGGTTTACCGCCCACATAACCGTTTGCATTGTTATCAACACAAGTGTTAAGGTCGAAATTAATTGAAAGATAACAAATTGTGTCATTTACTTGTAAAGTTTTCAGATGTAAAAAAGTGGAATGATATAAAAATGATAAAAGTGGCCGTCCTTCTCTTAAGGCCTTAGTTCCCAAAGTGGTACCGGTGGACTCCCAGGGGTCCACGGGTGACGTCACATGCAGCAATGTGACGTCATACAACAATACCGATGTTCATTACATTGTAGTTAAGCGGTCGCCCCCCGGTGGACTATCAGCTTGCTTGCCATCTAGTATAAAAAAAGATATTTTAATGATGAAATGAGTGAATGAAAATAAAAAATTCAAAGCATTGATTGTAACTAACTTGACATTAAAAATTAAATTATTTTATTAGTCTTTTCAGCACATTTAATTTGCCTTAAGAAATTAATATTTTTGTTTCCATAGCATTTAAACAGGTGACAGCCAAGCGAAAACAAATAAATTATTAGACAATGACTCTTATTACGGCCGATGAAATATCATTGTTTGGTATTAATTACGATTGTCAATAATTTTAATACGTCACACAATTTCTAGGTAATTTTCCACAATGTAGTAAAATAAAAAAAAAACCATTACTTATCTAAATTACGTACGTTATTTATTTTTAACGGTCGGAATTATATTATTTGCTTGTGAAAAAAAACATAAATATGTAATAATTATTGTCATGTTGATTTAAAACTTTGAAGGTAATTGTATTTGGCTTCTATTTAACTGATGACCATACAAACCTAACCTAGCCAACCTTAAAAATATAATTGATCATCAAAAATTATGATTAGTCATCAAAATACCGGAAAATTAACAATTTGTAGACCTATTATTATTTTTGATGACCACACTAATATTTTTTGTAGATCCTTTAAATTTTTCCCATTTTACTTCTTAAAATATTGTCTCACGTTGAGCATTAGTTACATTTCCAATTAATTTTGGGTGAAAAACGGACAACTGTCACAAATATACGACTGTATTGAACATGATAAAGGTAGGTTGTAGAATATTTATATCAGTTTTTAGGGCTCCGTACCGAAAGGGTAAAACGGGACTCTATTACTAACACTCAGCTGTCCGTCCCTCCGTCAGTCTATCACCAGCCTGTGTCTCATGAACTGTGATAGTTAGACAGTTGAAATTTCACAGATGATGCATTTCTGTTGCCGCTATAACAACAAATACTAACTAATAAACAGAATAAAATAAATATTTAAGGGGGCTCCCATACAACAAACGTGATTTTTTTGCTTGTTTCTGCTCTATATTGAAAACTGCAACAGGTAGACGCTTGTTTATGATAATGGTACGAAACCGTTCGTGCGCGAGTCCTACTCGCACTTGGCCGGTTTTTTAATTTCCTTATGCTTGAAGTATTGAAGGAAAGAGATGGTGTGTATTTAGGACGCACATATACGTAATCTTATTTATGCAAAATTTAAAAGAATTCAAGTGACGGAAATGTTATTGTTTTTAGGTTACATACAGACGACAGAACATCAAGTGAAACAGTTGCACTACAAAAGCCGCCTTTATTACGAAAGGAGTAACGACGGTCTTAAGGTCAAACTGTTACGCTTTATGTGCTGTCGACTGTACATTATGAAAGGTCCTCGGGTTTGTTTTTATGCAAAGCTCAGCAAATGACTCAACACTACCTGGTGTGAAGCAGTAAGAAGAGTCCATATGCGGAGACAGCTGGCCGGCCCATTAATCAATAATTCAATTTAGTGAAACATGTGACATGTAAACTAAAAACGGACGGTATATTTTCATGCGCAGCAATAATAAAAATTGATATTTAAGAACCCGGTCAAATATGTAAATTGTGTTAATGAACTACCCATAAGTATGCTCGGAACTAATTAACTACAATATACGTAACTACTACGTATTTATAATTACGATTCGAATGACCTGAAAGCATAATAATATACTTCGAACGATGGATAATCGAATAAAACTGCTTCTACATTAATTGTCCTTATTGGAAAGGAAATACTGAAATGTCAAAACTAGGTACATAGAGGTCTCAACTCTAAATACATTTTTGAGACATATCCTTTGCTGTGTTACTTTGTTCATTATTTATAATGCATCCTGTTTTCATACTTATTCTAGATTAATAATTAATTTTCCACACTTAAATTATAATGTGTGGACTTACTTTTAGATTTTAGGACGTTCTATGTGCATATGTAACGATATACTGTGGATGATTCTAGAAGAGTGTTAGTAAGTATCACGGATTACGTTACCAAAGTGAAAAGACAAGTTTCAGAATTAGAAATATGTACAGTCGACAGCACAACAAGCGTAACAGTGTTTGACCTTGAGACCACCCTTATTGCGTTTGTAATAGAAGCGGCTTTCGTAGTGCAACTGTTACACTTGATTTGCTGCCGTCTGTCTGCAGTTGTGGCCACACTACCGTTTGTCGAGTGTGCAACATGAGTTTATCGGAAACGCACGTCACGTGTTGACCGACATGGATTGGTTGAATGAAAGGGCGCTCGAGTTTTTGAATTATTCTAATCTAAACCAATCTGATACCAATCTGAACAATCATAGAAATCGTCTATCTTATTCTTATGAATCTTGGTTTAGCTTTATTGAAATGTAAAAGTTTCACTCCTCTGTACCATCAACGTCCATCTTGAAAATTTATATTTTTACCGCATAGTTCATTATTGTCATATCTAGGTAAACTGCAGTGTAGCCACACAAATTGTCGCGGTAATTTAGGCGAAAATATTAATGCCACAATTGTTGCGGTAAAAGGAGGTAGAAGGTAAAGGTAGTGTGGTCGTAGCATCACACTACACCTATCTAATTACCTCGGTCCTCGATAGACAGGACCACTCCTCTAAGTAGGCACTTATTACCAGTTTTTATACCACCAAATTACAATTTTACTGAAACTGGTAACAACTAGTGACCTGGTTGTCACAGGACTCGATCAGGGAGCTGCACCCGTACCATCATCTTTTATCGCGATCCAGTTTAGGACCTATTTCAACTAAGTAGAATCGTTATATCCGTACTACGACGCCATATACGACTATGACAGCGGTGCAGTTTAGGAACCAATACTGAACCGAGCGGAATATGAATCGCTTTTATAAAGATGGTGGTGGTAAGGCCCCAGATTGATCGACATTGCGATGTTCGTCTCTTTGAAAGGTTCAACGTGTTAAAACGATAAAGTTAAATAATAGATTGATAGGAATTCTATTCAAAAGTCCACATAGGTTACAGTTCATTTTGTGAGGGTTTTTTCTACTTTGGTCAATTTTCGGTGGTTTGTGATTACAAATAACCGATTTTACTGACCACTGAGTTGCAAGCAATTGTAAGACACATTTAAAAGAATATTAATACTAGGTATTATTTTCACAAGCAGATGAAAAGAAAGTATTATGTATGTAACGATCCTAAATACAGTGCAACACTACCAAATTACCAATACTGATATTTTGTCATGCGCCGATACAGATTATTATTACACTCGTCATTTTGTTTCCTGTCGCGTCATTTATTTACACTTCAACAATAACGAAAGCTTCAAGGAAAATGCAAATCTGAGTTTGTCATAAATAAATTACGCCGACGACTGTTCGTGAAACAGAAGATGTTTATTATTCTGGATCATTAGTTATTTTTCAACAATTTCGTTTTAAATTAAATAAAGCTTAATCCATTTACTCCGTGGTAAAATTATTTTTCAGCCGTGTCATCAAAAAACAACGCAAACTAATTATAGAAAATCGATGTAGAAATATAAGGTAATACAATCTTAATTAATAAAAACAAATGGCCCTGTAATGCTGCTCAGTAACGATCAATGACAAAAAGTACGTTGTTAAAATAGTGTTGTAATTATAATTAAATGGAAACAAACAAAACACTGATAAATAATTGCAAAATTAAAAATTTTAAATAACCCCCGGCGTCAATAATCATCTATCTAACACCATCTCATTAGGACTTATCATAAGAGCCCAAGCACGCTATATCTGCTCTAAGTTTCTGAAGAATTAAGCATTTCGCAGACTTTTTGATGGTATAGGATCAGCTAAAAGTTAGTATGTCATGGCAATGTCATCGAAGTGACAGTACACGAAATTTGAAATCAATCGGATCTGTAAAAGTTAGTAAAATCCTAATATTAGGTAAAAAATGACCTGATAATCATCAAACGCCTGAACTGATCTTCATAAATTATAGCTAAGAACCATCTTAGTCACATCAGTTTTCAAACAAAAAAAACCGAATCAAAATCGGTCCATTCGTTTAGGCGCTACGATGCCACAGACAGACACACAGATACACAGACAGACACGTCAAACTTATAACACCCCTCTTTTTTCGTCAGGGGTTAATAAAACATCTCTTGTGAGATCACTCGTTTAGTTAAGTAGAAGGAATCCCTTCTACTTAACTAAACGAGATTTGCTATTTCGAATTCAGATTCCAGACCTGGGAAGTGGAAATCACCTCCACCTTACAATAGATCGCAGCCAAATGGCCCTAATTATTTATTTGTGATGTATTATTGTCTTCCTTTCCTACAATGAGAAAGTTCACCTCACGTGATATTTTAAAAGGAGTTGTGCGAACAAGCGTAAAAATTTTAATATTTTTTACATTTTTTTCTAACCATTCACCCTGTTACTGATATGTTGTGGAATAGAAAAGTGTCCTGGTGACAGGAAAAATGAGGTTACTGTATGAAGAGTACATAAAACAATATGCAACGGAAACAAAAAGAAAAGAAAGACAAAAGAAAAACGACCCAAGCGGAACAGCAATATGACATAAGTCCAAACAAAAACAACTCAAAAATACAACACTAAGGGGCATACCAAACCAACCACAACACCCTCGGCTATGTATGTTTTGGTCAAAACCAAAAATCATTTACTCATCGTAGACAAATGCCTGTTGAAGTCAATAATAAAGATAATTAATTATACTACCGTCTGGTTCGGATATTTGCAAGAATTAATATTTCAACGTCATTCCAAAATCCAAGTCATTGTTCAAAACAAATCGAACTAACAGACAATAACTATATCGATTACGTATAACTAGAATCGAATAATCCTCTAAGAGAGAACCAACAGCGCAAATGATTTTCTCAGAATTCGATAATATTAATTAGTTTGTGGGTGTCGTTTCGTGACGAATGCTGATGCTACTTGAAAGTTTATTTTTTTAAAAAAACCCCTCGACCTTGTATGAAATTTTAATTCGGCAATTAGTACGGTCGGCAGTAGCAACCATTCAATTTCATAAAGTAAACCAACAAGCTCTATAGAAGATATATTGACCGTAGCCGAGCGTTGCAATCTTGAGCATTCGTAACGCCCAAATACATAACACTGATAACACTTAGTGCTCACTAATGAGACTACCGCACAGTCAATAGGTTCATGACATTGAAATGAATAATAACCTTAATTAGTCATATAGGTATTTAGAACATAAATTTTAGTTATAATTAAGAAGTAAGAGAAAGACGTGTGAGGGATTAAACGTGTCGTGCCGTGTGTGGTAGTTCTATTTAGGCAGCGATTGCAATAGTATGTATATTATAGTCATGTCCAACAACTGTTTTGCTGATATATCTACCTACCACATACCCCGGTGTCGGCAAAAACTACAATCCATGCTGTGTATTACTTACGCTGTGGGATGGTGCGGAACGCTCTGGACTTGATTATTTTTGGGCATACACTGCACAATATACATAAGACTGGTTCGGAATAGCGAAACAAAAGCTAGATAACCCTATATAAATCGAGGGCAATAGCGAGCTGGGTAGTGCGAGTATATGCACCATAAACATTGTGAAGATAAGCCCTTATTTAATCAAAACCTGATGATTTTTAGGCCATTACAACTGTTGTTTGAGAACTGTCTGGCGTGTATCCATACCCTAATTCATGTTTGTTCAACTGTTGCGAGTCACGTAAACGCGCCTAAATCACAACCGTGCTGAGATAATTAACTGAATTCCGAACATAACATAATTTTATTTCCAAACAAGACCAATAAAGCAAACGCAATATCATTAGCATGTTGTCATTGTCACCTTTCCTGTAAACAGAAGATACATTGCAAGTTGCAACAGATCCTTCCAGCTGCCACTATCAATATGCTTATTTTACACCTTTCTTAACTTTCTTACAGAGAATCATCATTTCAGCCGAGAGACGCCCGATGCTGGGCATAAGCCACCCCCAGGGATCTCCAAGCCGATCGGTCTTGCGCTGCCCGCATCCATCAGCTTTCCGCGACCCTCTCCGTCGTCGGACCACCTTGTGGGGAGCCTACTAACGCTGCGTCTCCCGGTCCTGCTCTTCCACAATTTATTGGCTACTTATCTAATTCATCAAAAAGGTGAAGATATTTGTCAGGTTTCATTCAATAAGAACATTCACTATGCCCTAATACCTTCAATTCAATCCACTATTTAAAGTCCTATGGCGAGTGTCTCGTATATCTAAGTTGTAAGCAAGCAGAATAATGAACTTTCTATAACGAAAGTCGGTAATATCCGTAACCAGTACGATACAAGAGGGTTGGCCAAAGAAAGTGGTGCACGCGGCCTTTAGAAATGTAATATATTGGACAAATAACCCAGTAACATATCGTCTGAATTCGCTGGAACATTTGTTTAGTGAGACATATTTCTAAAATAACACATCCTCTGAACTTAGTGAATCAAAAGATATCTACGTATCATCCGTTCCAAAACGCAAGCATGATTTGTCGAGAAAAATTTAGTGGTTTTAAGGATCATGTAAGTAAGACACGATAGAATCGCTTAAATATAAAGCTATGTTGGTTTCAATTTATATTAACTCCACAAACAAATGCATTTCCATGCGAAATGTTTGTTTTAGTATCTTTATGTTGATGGAATCTATTTCCATCTGTTGATTGCTACAGTATTATAGATACATCAGCTTTAACCGACACCAAAAACTGGCGAATGATCTACATTTTATTATTATACAAAACAGGTGTTTTCTGTAAACCCTTCAGTTAACTGGTGACCTTATATATAGATGAACTAAGCATTACCGATACTGTAGCCTAACATCAAGTGTAATTGCCGCTGGGTATCGATTCGCCTCTATAATATTTTATGTACAGTTTCATTAGTATCAAGGTAATGAATAAACCAGCCTATAAAACCATTCGTGGCTTCTATTGTTGGGTAGGGATCACTTTTGTTAACAATATTTCAACAAAACTGATCTATTTTAGTTATCTTGACATCAAAACCCTCCACAACTCCTTCTCACATGATTTTTTAAATAAATTCCCTAGTATTATTTACTTTTCCCAACCCCAACTTCCCAATTCATTTGTAAATATTCCTCTGAGAGAATGCTATACTATACAATATGCCATCAAGATTTACGCATCTTTTGAACTCCGGCAATGCCGCATCTTGGCTCTATTTTATAGTCAAATAAAGTAAAATACGTATCAAGCCGAGCAACTAGATTTTTAGGTAGCAATTATGCAATTGTTGAAGGTCGACTGTATGGAAAATCAACTTCTAAGCGTTCGACGCCACAGTTGGAAACTTGTTCCATTAATAGATACATGACAAATGTAAAAACAAGTACAAAGAATACAAATTCACAAAACGCTCAAAGCATTTTATAATTTTGTATCCGTCTATCGTTATATCTATTAGTCATATGTGAACTACATTTAACTTGCAGGTTTGTAGATTGCGTGCTGTATCTATTCTATTTAATGAATGGAGCGGTTTGTGTGTCACAAGTGGTGTCTTGATTCTAACAATTGTAGTAAGCGCATAGTTTGTTTTAATATTTTCAATTACTCAACCTCCTAGTAAATCAACTGGTCCATACAAAGAAATGGTCCCTTGCATGGGAGTTTAGGCAGACAGAATGGGGTATTAACTGAATACCTTAATAGACAAGTTTCCGATTATGTATTAAGTTGCTTGTATTTACCGTTATCATAGCGTCAGTATAATCTGCTAAACCGTAGAAAACATCGTTCTTAACCTGGGCTTTTATCAATTGAGGTATTATTGAGATCTCTTATTGTGATTCACAATAGGAGACAAATTTATTTTTAGCCATGCATTTGTTTACAAAACGAGTATGTAATGTATTATATGAGATAAGGTGTTATATCAAAACTGTTTTAAATGTCACATGCTTTTCATGCAATTGCGCTAGGTTATTGTACCTACTACAGGTGAGACGGCAGGTGGTTTTGTCCTAGGAACTTGGTCAGGAATGTGGGACAACCGGAACGGTGGTCACACACATCGAAGGTTGACATGAAATGGACGGGCATTTTAATTTTGAGACATATGATATGCCTTTTTTCACCAAACATCCACTGTGCTTAGGTGACTCTTATAGACATACTTATATCTCCCTCTATCTTCTTCAGAAAGACAGACATCTCGTAGGACTTTAACTTTTCAATTCTCATATTTTTAGGGTTCCGTACCTAAAAGGTAAAACGAGACTCTATTACTAAGACTCAGCTATCCGTCCGTCTGTCACCAGGCTGTATCTCATGAAGCGTGACAGTTAGACAGTTGAAATTTTCACAGATGATGTATTTCTCTTGCCGCTATAAGAACAAATAATAATAAAAACAAAATAAAATAAACATTGAGGGGGCTCCCATACCACAAAAGTGATTTTTTTGCTTGTTTTTACTCGATATTGATAACGACAACAGGTAGACGCTTGTTTATAGGTAATGGTACGGAACCCTTCGTGCGCGAGTCCGACTCGCACTTGGCCAGTTTTTTTACATAACTAAATATCAAGCAACGAACACCTTGAAATTGTCTGCTTTAAGAAAACAATGCTGCTAAAGACTAAGCTGATCTATTTGGAGGTCATCCAAACTAATATCCACTATCCAGGTGGTGGTACATAACAGTGCTTACATAATGCTTTATCCTGGTTCAATCAATAGATAGGTAATTTAGTAGATCTAGCTAGATAAATGTAAGGCGATACATTATTTTATTCAACTAGATGACGAACTAGATGACGGCCCACACCTGGTGGTAAGTGGTAACCACCGCCAATAGACACCTGCAAAAACAAGGAAAAATCACTTGGTATTGCAAGTGCGTTGTCATCCTGAGGCCTAAGATGAAATGCCTTCCAAGCCCAGTAATTTCACTGGGTACCTTTCCCTTCAATCCGAAACACAGCGAACTGTTTCACGGCTGAGATAAGAAAGGCGCTGGTAACTTTGCCACAGACGACCCTACATACGGGCCTACCACTGGTATATTATGTTATGTTATGTAATTATGTTATTTTTAAATAATTCTGTGACTTAATTTCGCCACATTTTTCAGGTATTCAAATAAAAAAGCCTTTTTGCTAGTACCTACGCAGTACGTTTTTCCTGTTGAAACTATTATAATTGAAAAGTTTGTCTATTAGCTGGACAAGGTCGACGAAATCCACACAAAGGACAAGAGTCAATAAATTCCTAAGCAATATAAAAATCATCTTTTTTACATGCAACTTTCCCTCGCAAACCGGTTTCGTTGGTGGTATCCTTAAAAAGATATCTGTGAACAGCTGCTAAAGTGTTCCTTCGTACAAACGGCCTCATAAAATTATAATGACAACAAAGACTACGGCATTGCGTAGTGACGTTATCTCTATACGCGACCTCCACTGCGCGTGAGTCATTGAAAGAACTACGCAAATTCTCACTCAAGTATATTCCGAGGCGGTAAATTGCACAGATAGCACTACTATAGTCAGACCAATGCGAACACCATCTATTATGCGAACTTTACTGTGGAACCGTTTTTCATACGTTTTGAGTATGTTCTTTTTACAGAATATCGCAACCAAATAATTTCTCAAGCCATTATCTAATCCAATTAAAGCATCATTAAGAACTTGTGCAATAGATCTAGATATTTATAATTATTTTAACTACCTACTTTTGTAAATATTAGTATGTGAACAAAGTTATTCGCACTCATCAAGCCGGGGTTCGTCCCCCCGCGACCACCAGCTTATTATATAGCTGACAACTCGGGCCTACCAGCTGCCTGATCGAGTGGTTAGTACTCACTACTCTCCAACATCATATGGGTAGTAATTAAAATATAATAAAACTAGAAAAATTTCACGTCCTGAGGCAGGAATCGATTCCTGCCTCAGGACGTGAAATTTTTCTAGTTTTATTACTAAGTTAATATTTTAATTACTAAGTAATTTTTCAAACATTTATAATAATGTTAAAATCAAAAATTAAGAATCATAAGGGTAATTCAAACATCATTTGAGCATATTATTGCTCATAAGTCCCCAGTCGTGTATATTGTATATCTAATGACTCCAACAATCTTAGCATGTTCATAAATGCTCGTTGTTTTCAGTTTTAATTCATTATATTAATCAAACAAACTACATAAAGAAAAATTACTAACGTTGTAGGTATGTAAAATACCACCAGACTCCCTAATTGCTTCAGATTTAATCACAAACTAAATATGAACTATACGACCCCGAAATAGTTGAGCGATTATTGACCTTAGAGAAAACAAAGGTCTTTGTACTGAGACCTATAGGGATTCCTATTAATAACACTTAAATTACAGAAGAACACTTGTAGTGACGATAAGGTGTTTCCTTTGGACTGATAAGAAAAAAATACACAATTCACTTATTAACGAGCAACGACACGTGCTCTTGATCAAGCTACAACAGTCACGTGACTATTTCCTTGTTAAAGATACGTCGATTATTATTATTATTTAAGCTTAATTGGAAATACAACCAGCTCGGTTGTACAACGGAGTCGTAGAAATAAATCTTATTCCAAGCACATAAGGTACTAATAGTTTAAGCTTTATCTGTTATTGACTGCAATAGTAAAATATTCAAAAGAATCTTCGCCAGATAGAAATCTTCACCAACTAATTGTCAGTGACCTCTCATTGTTTTCGTGTTCGTCTATAAGGGGACCAAATCAAATTATTCATTCAGCAAATCTACAAGAAGGAATAGGTTTGTGAATTTGTGATAGACTCAGACGTTGTTCGCAAAGGTGTAAATGAGTTCCTTGTAAGACACGTAACTATTATAATAACTTATTTCTTCATCTACATCCGAAATAAATAAAACAGTTTCCAATCAGACCGTGAACGGTAAAACAATAATTACCATAATAATAATAGTGTAAGTATTCTAATTATTACCAACTGTTACCGCGTTTTCAAGTCTTCCATCTTTAACTTATTAGGTAGTTGATTCCTGCCTCAGGACGTGAAATTTTTCTAGTTTTATTATATTTTATTTACTAAGTAATTTTTCAAACATTTTTAATAATGTTAAAATCAAAAAAATTAAGATTATTAGTTGATAGTTAACTGTATAATTAGTCTGTTTTAGTTTAGTGTTGTAAGTGCAGCCTTAAGGTGCCAACCTTAAGAGTGTTTACTCTTGCACGATTTTTCATACAAACATTCTAGTCATAATTATTGGAAACGAATGAACCGATTCTGACAAAATTTGCCATTCTTGCAAGTCAGGTTAGTATCAGAAAGTTATCAGAGGATTGTTCGAAAAGTCTTATTATAAAGAAATTATTGGCGATTTTTGGTTTGTGTAAATAGCTAACAAATGCTCTTACTCGACTGTTTTTCCATTTAGACTAGCCTGACTTGCATTAGCATGTAAAGTATTATTAGATTCAGTTTGTTCCTTTCCAATATATTTTCTACTTGAAATTTTGAATGAAAAGGCGGCGGCGGAAACGCTCATATCCATATTACAATAAGGGCTTTGGTAATAAGCATTGTATAAGTTTTGTATAGTGGAAAACCGTGGTAAAGTAGACTGTATACTTAGAAATATTAATATTATATATTGCAATCCACCTACCAACATATTATGATAAAATATTTCTTGGAAAAGATTATAAAATGGAAAAGATACTAAATTTTAAGTTAAGTAATTAAAAACAAAGGTCAATTCAAGAACTGATTAAATTGCAACTGACATTCATGACGAATATAAAGGTACCTACTACATGTACATAGTATAAATGACTTATTTATGTATATTATGTAAGCAAACAATTTAAGACTAATTACTATAAAGCGGTAAAGAAATAGAATTATTATGCGTTCAATTATTTCAAACTGATTATTATTTGTTTATATCAGCCTCAAAAATTCCTCGCTCTTCAATGTAATTAATTGCAAAAGCAACCATTATTTTTTCACACTGACGGTTCTCGTACGCGGCAGTAAAGGGTAGGTAAAATAAAAGGGTACTGCCATAAATTCATAAAAAAACCCGTGGTTAGGGGGTTGGAAAATATTATGTGGAACTTGTTTTTGTGGCTAGACAAATGTTATACACAGGGTATTGACGGATAATACGACATTAAATTAAAACATGCACAATAATACTTCATCGAAATGATTTGCAACTTTCAAAAACATCTTATTCATTTAATAATTTTATGACATTTCTAAGAAATAAATATAACATTGGCTGCATTATTTCATAGGAATTTTTATGAAATTACTGTCCGTTATCAATATACAGTCCACTCCTGGATTGACAGACCAATAAGATGATTTGGTGAAACGTTTTCTTGAAGTTTACATAAAATTTGACACAAGAAAGTCAAATTTTGTGTTTTGCTTTAATATAATCTAAACTACTTAGTAAGTTTAGAATAGTTTAGATTATATTAAAGCAAAACACCGAAATAAAATTTGTGCTAACTATCAAATGTAATGGGGCACAAACCTGGGCATGCCTAAGCTGGTTCACAAGCGTGGAACATCTCTCGGGATCCTTCCGGCCGTCGAAGGAGTCCAACTCCGCCGCCACCATGTTGAGTGCGTCGTCGGCGAAGAAGAACTGGGCCAAAAGGGATCGATCGTCCCTCTGAAACAAACAATTTAATTTAAGATATAATAAAACTAGAAAAATTTCACGTCCTGAGGTAGGAATTGAACCCGCGACCTTTCACAATCCGGGCGACTGCTCTGACCACTGAGCCACCCAGGACTTGGGATATCCCTGTGAAATTCTTCTAGTCTATCTGTATTTGCGTTTATGAGCTAACGTCCACCCTACAACGTCGAAATATTCTATTTCAAAGTAATTTTTCAAACATTTAAAATAATGTTAAAATCAAAAATTAAGAATAATTTAATTTAATTATTTTACGCAACAAAGCACGCAATGTAGGTTCGGTGGCGTAGTGGCAGTGATAGGTAAAGTTTCCGAAATTGGAGTTTTTTTCGAATAAGGGGGCTGGTTTCGATACGAAAACAAAGCAACTTTCGCCGCAGTTGATCCCGGGATGGGTCAATCAATGTTTGTAATCTCGAGCTCCTCCGTGATTGGTGATGGTGTTATAGCCCAAACTTCTCATGTGTTTCTCCCATGTACCTGTTCCCAGCAGGCCGTATTCATATAGGCTGGTGATGATCATCATGAAACGTAATTAGGTGCATTTTATAGTACATGAAATTATCTATTTAGAAAATGTTATTTAACTGCTGTCAATATTTATGCATTCTGAAGTGACTAAGTATAGCAAAGTGCGTGGTCCTGACACCCATCGCAGTAAATGAACTCTCGACCTCTGAACGAATAGTAGCTAAGTATAAAGATTTAAGGATTCTCTAAAGCGTCTACATTATAAACGATTACGATTGCTAATACACGTTCTATGTGTGTTGTATTCTATAGGCAATAGGGCAGTTAATCAAACTAACCATTGTAATATTACCGTTTTTTAAAAAAACCTATTTTAGGGTCGGATTAGAATTTATGATCTTTTACAAAAAATTGTTAATGGTTGAATAAATTAGTCAGCCTTACCCTCAGACAAATCGGTGACCGTGTTTTATAGGAGACAAGACAATGAAACACAAAAATCTATATGACAACACACACGCCGTACAAAAAATCGGGCACATTTGGAAAGGCATTCGCTAGTTTCGCTACGCAGACGCAGAATACCCAATACTTACTTACGCATTGATGGTGAATCTGTGTGCACTTAATGACGTAGGTAATACAAGTTGCTCCGATTAACGGTCCGATAAATCGGTTAGTGATATGTGTACGGATGGATCCCTTGAACTCTTATTATTACAATACAATACCATATAATACTAATAAAAAAACTCGCGAAAATGGAACTCTAAAAAAAAATAAAACGGGACTAAAAATAAGATACGTCCCATTATTTCAATAGTAAGAGCTGCTACATTGAAATTTAATGTAAACAAGTTTATTTGAAGTCCAAATACAAAATGGACGTCTATTTTAAAATGTCAAACATACGTCTCATTGTTTATTATTAGGCTACAGTCATCATATTATTATATCGCTCATAATTCGTATTCTGAATAAATAATAACAATGCATTTGCATATCATCGTATGATATTTTTAATTATTAGTATAACATCAATTCAAAAGCCGTTATTGGTATTATGTAAGATCTTAATTTTTTTATATACCAACTAGCTGACCCCACAAACGTTGTTTTGCAATAAAATAAAATAAAATTGACCAAAACATAAATTGATAGTAGCAGATCGGTCAAGCCGTTTCGGAGGAGTACGGTAACTTTTGTAAGTCGAGAATTTAAATTGATGAAGTTTATGCAAAATAAATTTAAAAAATATCCTAATAGAAAGTTAATATATTTCAAGAATAACAAGTACGTCGATTGATAGGTATTTTACACGGTCACTACCTCCAACAGCATTAAGCATTAACAACTTCGACGGACGAATAGGTTGAGTAAGACCGTACCGTCGTCTACTAAGCCAGAGGATCCCAATACAAATCCCGGTAAGGACAGATATTTGTATGATGAGGGCGAACATTTAGTTCTCTTTATTATATCTATCCGTTATCTAGTATCAATCAAGCTCAGTCAAGCTTTCAATGATGTTTAACTTCGGCTAGATATAGGCGTAAGAATTGTTGTGACATCTGACAACAGTTACAAACTAAAATAAAGAAAAAACCTTCTTTTTATCAAGTTGACCATCTGATTGGATGTCATTATCCTTAGACTATAAATAAAATTATTGAATCTATAACGTAAGGTCATTTATAAATAGAACTTGATTTGACCTATTTTAATCGACAACACTACAATTATTACGAACCGATTATTTTGCAAAAAATGTGCGAATACAAATAGCTATTTATATGCTAATTGACCACAATTCACAAACGTGAAATCTGCTATTATGTAAGGCATTTAACAGACAAATTTAAAAATTCCTTGGATCTAGGATGTTAAGTCTAAAGTAGAATTCTGACAATTTTATTTCATATCGTGTCAAAATATTTGCTGACCTTTGGGAGAATATGTGGCTAAGTTCCCCAATTTATTACTAATATTAGTATCGATATTGCTGTATTATCTTTACTACGTTCTAAATAGAAGGCTGCAAGCGATGGTCTCATTGTAATCAAGGCGACAGACGTCACACTCGGTTGAATTTCATCTCCTTCACTTTCATTATCTGTTGCTTATCCAATTTCAACTTTACCCTATACAGTTTAGTGATTTGTATCACTGATCACATACACGTGAATTGCATAAACAAGAATGCAAAATAATTTGACATATCCACTCGTACATTGAAAAGATCTCAGTATCAAAACTGCGAATGCGACTAGACCGGTCTAACAAGTTGTAAATATTGTAATTAAATTAAGTAATACAATATCCTATCTTCGCTTTTCCGTATAAACTCTCTATATTGATTTTGAACTACTTGTGATGAAAAAAATATTAAAATTTAATACAACGCTTTAAGACGAAGAAAGCAATACAAAAGAATGACTTAGGACATTACAACGGAGAAGAAAACTGGTGTAGGAATTCCAAAGAGCATTATGTGCACAAAAAAACAAACAAAACGTCAGACTAACGGAATAAGAATCGACGATCCATTTGGTATTGTTGACAGAATAGAATCAGACCGTAGCGTCATTACACAAATAGACACAATTAGCAGCCCGCTAACCCAATTGTGTCCACGTGTTGGTTGTAATAAATAAACACATTTATAAACAAAACCTTACTTTACCAAGGAGCTTGGGTTGGATTCTTGTCTAGATTTTATTGTGACCTCGATGTTTACTTTAATTCATCTTGAAACGTCATGGTCGCGTTGCATTTGCATGATATAGTCTGTTCCGAAAGTCCAAAATTGAACTTATGGGGGTGGTTGTGTCGTTGTCAAGAATTACGTCTAAATGTTTGACACCTTTCAGACCCCTTTTATTTTCCGATTAAATCAATAAAAATATTGTCCTGCTCGTGACAACCCTAAAAATGTTTGCTATTGTGTATCGTTCGATACACTATAGTAATAACAATACACACACAAACAAACACTTGCCGCGTACATACTATAATATCGCGTATTATATAATAATATCGATCGACCCTCACAACCCCAGGATTCCAAATTTTGTTTTAGAATTCTGCAACAGCCGGTATGAAAAGTAAGTAGTTTCCAATACTACACAACAGAGACAGCAGATTTGACAGCTGCACGCAACTGCGATCCAAATGTTCTGATTCGATTCAAACTTTTACTGAGGGTCCTGGAAGAAACTTAAGATTTATCCTTTGTGCCACTTTCATGTGCCGTAAACTACCGAATTTATATATCCATTGCCGAATTACTACAAGACAAGAATATCACGACGTTATATTAAAACAGGAAGGAATCTGCAAATAACTCCATCATCTTCACTTCAGGTGTCAAAATTAGCGAATGAGCCCGCAGACCAAGAATATATCTTGAATAAAAGAAGACAGACTTTTTGCTAATATTTTCTTGCCAAAAAAGTAATTTGGAAAAGAAAAATATGTAAACTAGAAAAAAGTCTGGGCCTGTGACAGTAAACGAACTCACGACGGTTTACAATCTAGGTCGTACGTTTAACCTATGACACCGAAACGAGTATATTTTTCTTAATTTTTGATTTTAACATTATTATAAATGTTTGAAAAATTACTTAGTAATTAAAATATAATAAAACTAGAAAAATTTCACGTCCTGAGGCAGGAATCGAACCCGCGACCTTTCGCAATCCGGGCGACTGCACTGACCACTGAGCCACCCAGGACTTGGGATATCCCTGTGAAATTCTTCTAGTCTATCTGTATTTGCGTTTTGTATATTTTAATTACTAAGTAATTTTTCAAACATTTATAATAATGTAAAAATCAAAAATTAAGAATATTTGAAAGCACTGCCCCAGGTATTTGTAAAAATACTCGTTTCGGATGTTGAAATAGAATATTTCGACATTGTAGGGTGGACGTTAGCTCATAAACGCAAATACAGAGACTAGAAGAATTTCACAGGGATATCCCAAGTCGTGGGTGGCTCAGTGGTCAGAGCAGTCGCCCGGATTGCGAAAGGTCTCGGGTTCGATTCCTGCCTCAGGACGTGAATTTTTTCTAGTTTTATTATATTTTAATTACTGAGTATATTTTTGCAAATACTGACGTCTTGCTTTTAATATTTTTTTAGCTTTTAAATATATATTTCTTTTCAAACATATTTTAAATAAGTATCATGCCTTCCATATAGCATCAATCGTTCATGCTGTCAATCTGTATACTACAATTCTTGCCAAGCATCGTTGTATGGGCAGGGCCGGCCGGTATCGGTAGAAGAAATTTTGACCATGTGTCCCATCGCCTTTATGCGTCTAGACATTTTAGTATTATTCTAATTCTAACATAATAGGCCTAACTTTAAGTACGCATATCGATCGTATTTACGAAACTGATAGCAAAAGTTGGAACTGTCAATGAAATTAATTTGTTTTAGTTATTTGTTGAAGTCTAATATTATCTTACTTATGTTAATCTTACTTAACCCAACATATCCAAAATACCTTCGTGAGCGCTTTGATTTTGCTCGTCCTCCTGGCATACTCTGCAGATCGCATCTCCGCACGCTTCTTAAGCTTCCTTCCAATCCTTACCGTACTGATTTCTTCATCGACTCTTTCACTGTTCACGCAGTCAAGCTATGGAATGCACTACCGCCAGCAATACGAGAAATCTCGTCACTTCCACTATTCAGGAAGAGACCTTTCCTTGACATAAAATTTCCTTTTCTTAATTTTAGACTTATTCTATCGTAACTTCCTTTATATTCATAATTAGTTTATGTATTTATTGTATTTATCTATCATATTGTATTGTATAATTATATAATATGTATTATATTGTATTGTATTGTATAGTAGATATATTTTATGTATTTTATTTGTATGTATTATAATTTTTAATCAGTTGGTACGAGTACACACGACATCCTTATCTCGCAGCACATCTCCTATTGTAGGTGGGTTGGAAGAGATTTCTTTTAAAAATAAGCCACACCTTTTGTACATTTTTATTATTATGCTTTTCTTTTATTGTTTCTTTGTGTACAATAACTTATTGAATAAAAATAAAAATAATTAATTAATTAAAATAAAAAAAATACTTACATTTAGGCAAATTTTTAAAGAAACAATTTTAGAAGCATGTACGAAGATACATACTTCTTATAACTAATGTTAATCTGTGAAGCCAGACATTCCAGACACAATAGTTTTCTAGTTTACAATATTGTCACAATAATATGCTCCATCACATTCACTATGGATGAAAGCTGAACACACCTTTATAAATGGCAAATATTTGACAACTGTTGCATTCATAATCATTATATAATGGAAGAAATGAGAAGTACCTACTGCACTATTTAGAATTAGTGTGTCTACTGTAGATTCAAGTCTACTCAATATTCGTAAAACATGCGTAAACTGACACAAACTGATACTGGCTCGCGTGATTATTAGCCATCAATAAATAGAATAATAAAATAATCAATCTTAAGCTAAAATAATTATTATTTACGGACCTATAAAGGAAACCCACTGAAATTGATAGGATTTTTTAAGTATACTTTAATATCTTGTAAATTCTATTTAATAAGAATAAATAATATCAAATCCATAGCTGTTTAAAAGAAACTACCAATCCAGGACAAGGGCCTTGTCAGCAGTTGCCACATCTGGTTGAATATAAATCTGGCCCGATTAACAAATAAATTAAAATTAGACCAAAAAGTATTATTTCGTAATGTTTAGTGAATCCTTGAATCTTAATATTGCAAATTATTCATAAGCTAAGGAAAAAACTTACCGGTTTGCAGGAGGAAACTATGGTTTTGTGCAAGAAGAGAAACCCACAGTAATACAATCCACGCCAACCTTAAGGAAAACATTTAAGTTTGTTTTGTTTGAATTAATACTTCATTATTCCATACTATAGTGAGACTAGTATAGTGATCATTTCATATCTAATCTTCTAAGTTGATGATTCACTTTAAGTAACGTAAATTTTAAAATACCAAAATTCTAACTGGGAACAAAAATCAACCGATTATATAATAATAAATGATATGATTATATAATTAGAAAGAAAAAGTTAAAAGTTGTTTAGAACATTTTTGATACTGCGATTTCTGCAATAAACACCACCTTAATTCGTACAAACACGGTCTGCCTTACGAAACGTTGTTTGATTAAAGTACGATATGGTTCAAAAGCTTCAAAACTGTGCCTATCTCATTTTTGTTAATAATGCCAGATTTAAACAAGGTCTTTAGAAATAAGGCGGGGAATGTCTTCCATCAGCCTACCTATATGAATATGAAATTTAAAACAGATTATGGTAAAGATTACAAAGTAAAGATTAAATCAGTTATCATTGTTAAGAGCAAACCTTGCCGAGTTTCCTGCCTGGTCAGCTCAGAACAAGGTCTTTCAGTAGATTGGTGAACAGACCATAACAGATGGCTGACTTGAATAAATGATTGAGTGAGAATTTCATTTAAGTAAGTAGTCAGCAAATATGGTAATCATCGCCATATTTCCAAAGAAAGGCAGATTGTAAGCCTTTTTTACACTCGTAATAAAAAAGTTAATCACTTTCTTTGCCAACACTGTCTGTTTATAATTAAAATATGGAATCTGCCAAATGATTTTATTTTTAATGTCGTAAATTCCCTGATAATATGTTTCATCATCATCATCACCAGCCTATATACGTCCCACTGCTGGGCACAGGCCTTCCTACATGGGAGAAACACATGAGGAGTTTGGGCCATAACACCACCACGCTGGCCCAATGCGGGTTGGTGGGTAAGAGCGGTTGCAGAAGCAACCGGGACCAACGGCTTAACGTGCCTTCCGAAGCACGGAGGAGCTCGAGATAACAAACAAACTTTGATTGACCCATCCCAGGATCGACCATGGCGAAAGTTGCTTTGTTTTTCGTATCGAAACCAGAGCGCTCAAACCAATACGCCACCGAGCTCCTCATAATGGAGGAGCTCGGTGGCTCTGGTGGCTCAATATGTTTGGTGAACAGAAATTAAGTAGTAACTATGTTGAGAAAGTTATAAAAATGACATGACCTCATCTATGTAAATAAAAGAAATCAAAATACATGTTGTAGCTTGGCTTTCACACTGACCACATCATAGCAAAAAATTATGAAGCTTTTGTGGGTAAGTACTGCCAATATAGACTACGCCTGGTGTGAATAATAATGATTCATGAGCATGAAAGTATTGAAAAAAAGAACATAAGTATTTTTTGTTTTCAAGACTAGGAAATGAGTAAATTTTGTTTGTTTTCAATTTGGCATTATGTTTATTAAAAAGCCATAATAGATTTTTAGTAGGTATTATGACAAGACCTTTATCAATTTGGCTTAAATAACTAATCTGTGGATTATGTTAGAAAAATGACAATAATTAGTATGTATTTCTAATTATTTTTTCTAATATCATCAAAATATTTGTCATTTCAACCTAAAGTTTTCGTGGTATTAGTTAAAAGTAAAAATAATAATTCATCATCATCATCATTTCAGCCAAGAGACGCCCACTGCTACTCATAAGGCTCCCCCAGGAATCTCCAAACCGATCGGTCCTGCGGTGCCCGCATCCATCGGCTCGCGACCCTCACCAGATCGTCGGTCCACCTTGTGTGGGCCTGCCAATGCTGCCTCTCCCGGTAAAATAATAATTAATAGTTTTTATTTATTGTTAATAATATAGTTTGTGATGCGCAAGGCTAGAGAGTGGAATGCAGGCCGGGTACTGATCTCGGTGTTCCCTACTGTACATAAGCTGAGTTCCTTCAAAGTCGGATTAAATTGGCATTGGCACCTTCTGTGTAAGCTCGCTGCATCCTCGACTCCCGTCTTAACTTTTCTCGAAGCAATAGTGGTCAAGAGAAACACCCATTTTGATAATTAATTTTTTTTTAAAATGTTACTTTATTGTAAATTTCTAAAGATTTAGTGATATGAGCAGAAGAAAACATTACCAAGACCAAATTTGTTTCTCGCTTGCACTAGAGGAAAATCATTGATGCAATTGTTTTGTTGAGTCACATGAATCTTATTACAGTATGCAATACTACGGTATACGATCATAGTACTAAGGGTATTTTCCTGTGATTTAATGTGTAATGGAACAATAGAACATACAAATATCGGAAAACTTCATACCAAAATCTGAAATTCTAAAGTTCAAAATTACTACACCTACTACGATATTATCCCAAGAGTAATTAAAAATGGTTAGTATACTTTAAATACTTTTAGTTTACAAGTACAACCTGCATGACATAAGAGCGAGACAAGATATCGCTAAAATGAGGTAGAGGATAGAAGAGGAGAAAGATTAAACGGAAGGGAAAAGTGTTTTTGAAATAGAAAAGATAAATAGGTATGAAAAGAATAGTATAGAAAGCAAGAACAAGTAAGTACTCGTATTAGCGCCGGCGACGTCAGCGAACAGGAGAACCGGCTGAGAGTTTAGAACGGAAGTTAGAAGTAGTCAATTTTGCAGGAAATTAAATATAAAATATACACTTTGCAACACTCGAGTTTGTCCATTTCAATTAAATATTAAATCCTAAAACTATAATGTTTAATTGTATTTAATTTGTTTAAGTATTAGTCAGCCTTCATCATTTTCCCTTAAGACCACGCAAATTGTTCAAACTCAAACAAAGGTAAGTAGGAAGTTAGGTATTCCCTGTATTGTTTTGCAGATAGCAGACAATGATTTGGGTTTAAATACGGTTCGAAATGTGATGTTTACAATGTAATAGATGTTCAAGCAATATGTTATGAATGTTACATTCACTACTAGGTTTTGTGAAATTGAACTTAATAAGTGACAGAGAACTCCGTGTCTATCGATCAACTGTTTGTTTAGAACCACAGGATGATGATGAACCACACGATGGAGGTTTTCCTAGACCTTAAATCACTGTACATATTATTATGATTGAAACAGAGGCTAGGAAGGCGCCACAAAGGCTATAAGTGGCAGGACTATGGGACAATACCAAATCTCTATGAAAGCGCTACAAAGGCTTAAAGGGGCAGGACTATGGCAAAATACCAAATCTCTATGAAGGCGCTACAAAGGCTTAAAGAGGCAGGACTGTGGGACAATACCGTATCTCTATGAAGACGCTACAAAGGCTTAAAGTAGTAGGACTTTGGGACAATACCAAACTCTGTTAAACACACAAAATGAGCAGGAAGCCAGGAACGTCTGAGATCAACGAAAGAGGTTAGTATGGAAATAAAATGTCATAAAATGTTCCAAATTTATATTTGAAAAAAAAAACACAATAAGCAGTCTTAGATTCCCACATGGATTTTTTTCGCTAACGAAATGCTTCACAAAAATCAACTATTTTTAGCACAACTCTAGATGTGGAGAGGGTCAGAATCAATGGAACATCTTTTATGTCAACGCGAAGTCCTGGCTAGAATAAGTACAGGTCTCGTAGAAGTGGCATATCAAAGGCTAGAAGACTACAGCACTACAGGCTCGTTCTGCCTAAATTATAGTGGTAACTAAACTAATAGAAACTCTATTCGAGATAAATATAATATAAATATTGTAGGGATCGATAAAGTACTTAAATTTTCGCTTTATAAATAAAGTTTGGAGCCCATAAAAAATAACAACAGCGACAAATCAAAGTCCGTATGCAACTAAAGCTACTATAAATTGTTTATTATTTGATACTCTTAAAATCAAGATTTGAAAATTAAGGTCACATTGTTATTTTCCTCAAAATGTGTTGCTTTTAGCTACCCGGCAAAAAAATGTTCCTTATTCTATTCAAATGCACCATTAACCGACAAAAAACCATAAAAGAAAAATGTATAAACCCAACGCTCAACATTGCGTTGATAGCAAAACTAAAGAGAACAGAGGATATAACGTCATTTTAATCTCATTCTTTACTTCCTTGATCACGGTTATATTGGGTTCAGATTGGGACATAAGTCATTGATTTCGAACGAATTTTAATTAGGCAGGTTAGTGAGTAAGGAGACTACATTTTGAATGCAAAAGTGAACCAGGAAATACAAGGTATCGCTCTATTTAATTATTGTTAAACAAAGAAACAATGCCTTTAAAAAGCCTTAACAATGGATGTAAGTAAGAACAAGACTGATACCTTCAAGCCTAATTTTTCATTGTATCGAAACATTCGCGAAACATTTGGCAGCCCGACGAGTTTCGCCTATTGGGAAAGCGGAGAAAAAAGTGAAAGCGAGCAAACGAGATGCCAATACGACATCCACGTTATTATGAACGAAATACACGATGTGACGTCAGAGATAAGGTCAGTGTCAATAAGCTTTATCGTAATTGATTAACAGTAAATAAGTAGGCATTACTTATAATTTATTTAGAATGTATCTCAAGAATAGATGGCGAACTATTATGGACAAAATGGTGACAAAATATGAAAAATATAATAATGGAAGATAGGTAATATATAACTAGGTAATAAGTAATGGAAGAAACTGAACAGGAATCATTACTTGATGATGATAAATAACATTTTCCATGATTATGTATATCTGTTGTTATCAACTAAGTATATTATTTTATGATTACAACATTGTGTTAATTGTGTCTTATCGTCATAGTCAAGCTTTCTAATGGAATATACATTGTTAGCTAATAATCTTTTATCATACTATAGTCATGTTAAACAATAATTACACAGACTAACCAAACATAATTATAAAGTTTATTAGTCTGAACAGTACAGTATAAAATTATATACACTGGTACTTAAATTAAAATAGAGTGTTAAAACTAAACTGAAACAATAAAGGAAACGTTGCAGCTTAGGACCTATTTTTACTATACGTAAAAAGTAACCAAAACATTGAGGTTACTGTAACTCCATAAGGTATTTTCATTTGATCAAATTCATCTCAACCATTACATTTTGGAGAAACCCCAAACCCACTGATTGCCCTGCATTTATAAGAACCACAAATATCATAATCATTCATTCTTCATATTAGCCGATAGCTGCCCACTGCTGTGCATAGGCCTCCCCAAGGATCTCTATTCCGATTGGTCCTGCTCTGCCTGCATACATCGGCTTCCTGCGACCCTCACCAGATCGTCGGTCCACCTTGTGGTAGGCCTACTAGCGTTGCGTCGCCCGATACGCGGCCGCTACTCGCGGACCTTTCCGCCCCTACGGCCGTCAGTCCTACTTGGCCTGCCAACTGCCACTGGAGGCTCGCAATCTTATACAATATAAATCTTTGAATAATCAGTCATATGAGTACACCACACATATTAATTGTATTTTCTAAAATGGTAAAATGTTCTGATTATGCACTTTGCATTAAAGTGGATTCAAGATAGAAAGATTAACCGAAAAATCGTGCGGCAAAGAACTTAATATTTTCATCATGTGGTTGTCTCTAAAAGGCTACTCTTGGTATTTAGTATTAGTGTATAAAAATCATGAACGTGGCATAATCTAGCTATAGAGTCCCATAAATAAGCAGGTTACCGGCGCCGACTACCTTCATTATGTTTTTGTTTTTAGGTTATAAGCCTAGGGCAGTAAGTTTCGTTGCGGGTGGCTTCGACCGCTTGTGTTGCCCTATCCTAAGACGTGGTTGCGTGTGCGGGGGGAAGGCTGCCCCTCACGCATGCATTGCACATGTCACGTCACGTCTGGGGTTGCCCTGGGTTTCCTCTGGGCAACCTCCATGGGCGCTAAAGGCCACTTTGGATCCAGCTTCGGCGGGTTCTGGGGTGGTGCCGGGGGGCCCATTCCGGGACCGGCTGCTGTCTGTGGCTGCGGCCGGTTTTGGAGGGGGGCCTGGCGCTCTCCCTGGAGGCTGACTTCGGTTGGTTTTCGGGGAGGGCTGCCCGGAGGTGGCTTGGTGAGCTTGCTTCGGCAGATCCCGGGTCATCTCCGTCATGGGCATAGTGGGAACCCGGAGAGGTTTAGTGGGTATTCCCAGTGCCGCTAATATCAGGTGCTGGGCGATCCCCACACAGGCCCACGCTAAGCCGGCGGTCCGCTGGAACAGTCCAGTGGTTTAGGGTATCGTCCGTAAGTGGATTCCTCTCCCCAAAAAAAAGGGGGCAGTATTTTTCGTGGATGTTGGTAGAATTAAATAAAATAGCCTTTTACTGCAGAAATATAAGGGTGAACAGTACATTAAAAGTCTAGGTCATCATTATCATCATCATCAACATCACATCATTTTCATTTCAGCTGGAAACCGTCCACTGCTGGACAAAGTTTCCACGACGCGGACGTCGTGACCTTCACCAGATCGTCGATCCACCTTGTTGGAGCCCTGCAAACGCTGCATCTTCCGGTTCGTGGTCGCCACTGTAGAACCTTTCCACCCCAATGGCCATCAGTAATATTCTAGATAGCCATACATTTTGACGACCGGTTGACCGAGTGGTCTGTACCCCTTACTATACAGGTTACTCGGTCAGGGGTCCCGGATTCGAATCCTGAGAGGGGCGAATGTTTGTACAATGAGTACAAGCATTTTGGATGTTTATTTATAGTATATTTATAACATTTAACATACATATTACTATCAATATTTCACCATTATCTAGTATCCATAACACAAGCTCTAATGATGCTTAATTTGGCCTAGATATGGGTCTGAGTCAAATATTATTTTATATTATTGTAAAATATTTATTTATACAATGCACGATAAATGACTTAACAGCACCTGATGTGAGGCGGTAAGAAGAGTCCATATGCGAAGACAGCTAATGCAGTTCAGTTCAGACACTGCTTTAGCCACCTCCCCCTTAATAACGCCTTCTCTAACTCTTTCAATTTGACTCTGTCTGGTGCTACTCTCCACCAGTATGTTGCTAATACTGCTTAACAAACAAGGAAGTTCAATATACCTAATTTAGATAGGAAATCTATTCAGTGTGAATGATAATAAAATTTGTCTGATAAAATTTGTTAATAATAAATATTGCTCTCAATACTTTGTTTTCATTTACATCATCATCACTAGCCTACATACGTTCCACTGTTGGGCACAGGCCTTTCTACATGGGAGAAACACAAGAGTTTGGGCCATAACACCACCACATTGTCCTAATGCAGGTTGGTGGGTTAAGCGGTTGCAGTAACAACTAGGAACAATGGCTTAACATGCCTTCCCAAGAATGGAGGAGCTAGAAACACCTTGAGGTAACAAATTTTGATTGATCCATCCTCGGGATAAACCACAGCAAAAGTTGCTTTGTTTTCGTAATCGAAACAAGACGCTCAAACCAATATGTCAAGGAGCTGATGTTTTTCCATCAAAAACAATACAGCTCGTAGGCAAGTCTAAAAAAACATGCTTTGGTGTGGGCATCAAACCTGAGATATTTCAATATCTGGGTGCCTGCTCTAAATATCTGAGCTACCAAGGAATTGGACTAACCCTTTGAATTTATTGTTGTCCAACATATCTGTCCCCACCGCAGGAAATTATTTTTTTTGAGTTTCGGTATTTTTCTTTTCTGAATATTTTTCTAATATCATAGATTTTAAACCTCTTTACCAACACCATATCCCATGAACTGTCAATAATCTCTTGGTTTTAGAATTCTATGTTTATATAATATAATTTATATTTATTTTGGTTTCTCACTAGGTATTCCACATACATGTGCAATCTAATTTCTTCTGCTAAACACCAAGAACTTTAATCAAAATTAAATTTAAAAAAGAATAAGAAAGGTTTATAAAATATAATTTTACATTATTTTATGTCATTCTTCTATAAAAATTTTAACAGGTTCGACTGTGGCTTAATAATACCTAAGAAATTGATAGATAGATAGTTAAAAACTACTACATTAAAAACAGAATACAGATGTGAGTATTGGGCATTCGATTCATTTCAAACATTTTATTTATTTACACAATTATACACTTATTGGACATCTTATCATTGTGATGAGAAAAACTGGTAAGAAACTGAGCAAGTTCCATCCCTATCTTTATAATATGTCAATCTTATAAAAGACAATTGACATATTCAGTGTTCCCATGACCACGGTTGCTATAAAGTACTCGAAATGTCGGGTGCATAATAATAATGTAACATCTAATTAAATGCGAGTTAAATCCAGTAAATTAGTTTTATTTCAAATTTTAATTAGGTACCTGTTAGGTACTTGTTATTTCTAACACTTTAGTATATTTTTCAACTAATCTCATAATTAATATTTCTGACTTATCTAATAACTAAAGAGAGAATATAGTGGTAATCAAGCTGCAGAATACTAAAATGTGCAAACTAAAGAATTTCTATAGTATCTATCTATTACAGGGGCTTGTGCCAGTTAAAAACCAATTTTGTCTGGAATCTGTGGCTTCACATGTTAATTGGGTATGTATTAGTCAGTATTTCAGGCCGCATAGCTAGCTTCACTAATATTATTGCCACATTTATTTGAATACCTTATTCAATGTGGATGTGGTAATATTTTATTAGCTTTGTCTTCACACACTGACAATGTCAAGAAACTACTATTAAAATGTGAACAAAAATATTTTCATATTAGAATAATTATAAAATTATAAATATTAACTCTATCAAATTTTTGTTTTGTTTAGCCGCAGTAGTCTTGGGGGCATATGACAATTAAAAACCCATATCCCCATGTTCTAAAATACAGACTACAATTACACCTGGCTCAAAAATGATGCTGTAACTTTTATTTGTTTAAAGAAAATCTTAAACAGCATCAGTTTGATTGTGTCTGCAATGTCTGGCTTGACAGGCTTACATATTGTTACAATTACAAATAAAGAAAGATAACAATCGAAAAATATAGGTATGCTCCAGCATATATTTTTTCATTGTTTCTGCGAACACGTATCTCCTGATTTCCAGCCAGACACAATTACCACTACACCACCAACTAGGTACTAGGTATAACCTACCAATTTCTTCACCCCTTACTTTCCTTTTCCAACATTTTTATAGCAACGTTTTAGGCTTACATATTTTAATACAAGTGAATGGGAGATTACTATTATAATGAGTTATAAGTAATAATGGAATATGCAGTGCACTGTGACTTAGACACAATTTATTCCACAGTTACATGTAACATCACTAACTGTCTTACAATCAAGTGGGGCATTCTTATTCACAGCTATCAGAAAACAGTTGAGTATCGGAAACTCTATTTCTGTAACTTTTACTGCAGTGTGTTAAAGAGAAATGAGATGGAGTCCCATCTCGTTTTGAATAAGGGGGCAGTGTTAAGAATTGTGTTTGCTACGAAATGGGTCCTATGAAATTAGAATTTTAGTTATTTTTCAATACTATTTTATAGGTCTTCATAGACCTAACTGGGTTTTTAATTAGAATTAAAAATCCAGTTAGAGTGTTTGATGCTTCAATATTAGACCTAATGGTATGATTAGACAGTAACAATGTCTAAATAAAGAAATCTGACCATATTTTTCTTGATTTGGAATAATTTATTCAGTAATAATTATTTTAGTAATCTAAGTCACTAACACAAACCAATTCAATTGAAGAATGTTGTTTTAAATATAATTTGCAAGTCATGTTTTAATCATTTGAGTAATTCTGAATTTAAAGCTAAAACATTTGTATATAGACGACAATAACTACAGTCCACAATGATGTAAATCATTTGCTTATTTTATTGTATTAACTAAACTTAGGACTAAAATTGGCAAAGTTATAGTTTATATAGATGCATGTTACATATTATTCATTTAAAATGTGGTATAAGAGTACAGTTCTTGTATAAAAAGTAACGAAATACATAAATACGCCCTACAAACAGAACAATGGTAGGTAGTAGGAAAATCTAATATAAATACCAATTGAAACTGCATCAACACAGGACGTCAGATTGAAATACATAATAAAACGGCGTAAAGCATGCACATAGGTACATTCCCAATTCCTAACACTTTTTCTGAATAGAATTACGTCGATAGTATAAAATAATGTATTACGTAGATACATGATGGAAAGAGAATTGTTTTGACATACCTTTGGTTTGTAGAACCACTTTCGCAGCGACTCCATTGGACCAGTTTTATATAACAGCCTCATGTGTCCGACTCACTAAACCACCACACACATTATAAAACTGGGATAGCACCAAAAATCACCACTTAGAAACAATAACAAGTTATATTTTGGCAATATTTACGTCAAACAACACAAACGGCAGACATGTTTCCACGACTCGCGTTCACGTTTTAAAGAATGAATGAATGATGTAACTAAATGACAGACATGACATCTATAGTCTATGGACATGAGAATGAAAGGGTGTGCGAGTGAGAGTGAGTAACAGAATGACAAAAAGAACGTCTATCTATGGAGGCTACTCGGGCACATTCGGATACACTCCAAATAACTTGAGTTCCTTGCTTGAGTTAGCTTTTAACCGTTTTTTTGGTCATTGGGCCTAATTCTGGAAACACACTTTAATTCTAAATTTAAGTACATTATATCTCTTTCTCGCAATAAGTAGGTAATAGGAAAAAGATAGCAAGAATCTGTTTAGAGCTGTCACTTTAATTTAGATAGATTTCTAAGAAACCATAGACAATTTTAGACGGCATGTGTACGGAGGTGCCTCCTAAATACTGCATTTTATCACGTTCAATAAGGTCGAAAATTGAACGCACGTTTCTAAATGTCAAATTATATGACAGCCATCCTTTTCGTATTCCTTTTAATAGAAAGAAATGCACAGAACTTAAATTTAGACTTAGCATGTGTTTACCAGAATTAGGGCCATTCTCACTGTAAGGGGAAGGCAAAGGGATCTAATACCCATACACCCAAGTCTTTAGTATTTGAAGAAAGAAAGAAAAAAAATACATGGCGTTGAGCCACACAAAGTAGGTATTTCTTCATTTATTTCATTGAAATGCTGCTGTTACACATTTCAATGCATCTTGGGAGAACTTGACGCGAAATATATGATGACAGTCTCCATATGATACTACTTGATGAGGTGGAAAACCACAAAAAAGTTCTTATCGTCTTTCACACCATAATCTCTTTTATTTTAATAATCTTTTAGTTGGACTTCAACACAAACACTTGGTATATAAAACTACACCACTTATAAAACACAAAGCTCGCTGCGGCACAATTTTTAATTATTATAGTAAAAATCTTGACTGACACCACAAAATCCCGCCGAACATTCCCTTTTTAATCTTTTTTTTTTGGTTAATTCTTCCTGTAATAGAAAGGCAAAGGGAACTAATGCCCATACAGCCATGTATTTAGTATTTCCTAATTTCTTCATTTATTGCATCGTGGGAGAATTCGGCGCGAAATATATGATGACAGTCTCCATATAATGCTATTTTATAACGTGGATAGCCACGAAAAGTTGTCATCATCTTTCACACTATAATCACTTTTATTCTAATAATCTTTTAGTTGTGTACGTCGACACAAACATTTGGTTCCTAAAACTACACTAATTTTAGAACACAAAATTCGCTCAGACACTATTTTTAATCACTGTAATAAAAATCTACACTGACACCACAACATCCCGCCAAACAAGTGTTTGGCGTTCGCCTCAATCTCCTCAATCGTTTTTCTATTAAATCGTTTTAATGCAAACATTATCATTTGAAAAAAATAGAGAAAACATTAGGTACTTGACTGCAATAATACTTACTGACTCTAGCCAAAATAATAATTTTATTTCCATTTTCATAATGTTAAATTATAATTTAAACCAATATTCGATTAACTTATCCCACTAGAATCGCATCTCAAACAAAACTTGTAACAGTTATACGAGACTCAAACTGAAAGTTCTTAGCAAATAAAAACTTAGCAAACTAGCAAGTTATTAGAACTTCTATTGCCTAGATTAAGGCGATCTATCGAAACGTTGTTGCGGCCAAGACCGATAGGGATAGAGATATGGCTGACACAGCGGGAGGAAAAAAGACAAAACAGCGATCGCGCGTGAAAAGTAAACGAAATACACAAATTATTTTATTTAAAAATAACCTTATGGACTACAAAAAAACGCTTCTACACGATTCTGAATATTAATGATATCTACTATTTAAAGTAATTTCCTATTGAACATAAATTATCGTTCACCAATAATCTTAAGTTTTCTCGTTCATAAGAGGTCTTTTCGGAAATAAAAAGTATCGAGGCAAATTCCTTTAATCGTGTTTTCGTTCTACTCGTATCTAGATAAGGATATGAAGTAACGTATATTTGATTTTCAGATTCGTAAGATCTTTCAGCAACGTATGACATTACTTATAAAAGTGCGATTTTTTTCAACATATCGTCTAGTTCAAATAACTATCGAGCTAGGCATCCTTAAGCGGCGAATTTAACCATACGACGGCGACACATCTACAACTTTTTTTTGGCTAGATATTATGTTGTCACTTTTTTGAGCTTATAGCTTAAGGATATTCCATTTAAAAATAAATATATATCATGGTAAATTAAGTCTGTCTGTCTGATGTTTTTGTCATTGCTCTTATTTCATATCAATAAAAACGTAACTTAGAACCTATTACCTATTGTATCAGTGATTTGAAACCTTATACTAGTACAAACAAAATAATCGTATTATCTGTACTTAGGTACCTATTATAAAAAAGTAGCATCAAATCGATATCGTTTGTGATCCTATTACCCAAATTTAAACTACCTACGCCAACAAAGTTCTCAATTTCACAAACACTGTTTTTTACTTGCCTAGTGATCGTTATAGTAATAAGTGAGTATTATAGAGAGACAAAATCTCACTTAACAGGAGAAATAATGTGTTCCATCTCTTTTTTTCCCGCGGAAGAAGAAAGACAAACTTTTGTCCACTCCCCGGGGAGTTTGGCATGCTACGGGGGCAGGGAAACCGGCAAGACCCTCCCCCTTATTCTCAACCGTCGGAAAATACTCGAATTTCGGAAACTCCATACCTGTCACGTTTCATCACTTTGCGTCAAAGCGAGACGGCATGTGACTTTTCGAATCGAATCCGTGATCCGACAGTTGAGAATAAGGGGGCCTGTCACTTTCACTCGTAGGTACTTATGGAAACAGGGATGAATGAAGGAGATAAAGAGAATAAATTGCCTCACAAGCACAGACAGCGGTAATACTACCCGCAACAATTCATGGAGTGTAAGCCGCAACTGAATTTATACTCCAAGAAAATAAGTTCCATCCTCAGATCATCGAAATAATTTCCCTCTGTGGAGATCATGGTAAGTACATTTCTCGGGCCACGGACTCAAAACTTTTTTTTAAAGCACGGCAAATAACTCGAAACCGTCTGATGTGAAGCGATAAGATGAGCCAATATGCGAAGACAGCTAGTGCAGCTTTAAACGCGCTGTTCTAGCCGCCTCCACTTTAGGCCCTGGGGACATCCTTGAAGGGGTAGAGGTCTTAAACTACCGATGCCGGCGCAGCACGCGAACGGCTACTAAGTTTCTCGCACGGTGCCTCAATCGGCATAGCGTTTTCTGGTTAATGTCAGTTTTTTAGTCGGTATACTGTGATTATTTAGCAGGACTTCGACATAACCTTATCATGCTGAGGTACCCCTAAAGGGTTTTTCGGACAAAAAAAAAGCCACCTCCACCTTGCCGGCCCCTATGGTTGGTGCCTTTTCACGCATCTTTCGAAGGAAACCATGTCATAGGAAGGATACAGATGTGCTAGCAATAAATTCCAACTGACCGCTGAAAGAAATAAACAGATCCTCTAAGACTTAAAAAATTTCGTTAGTTTTGACAACGCGGCTGTATAATTAATTAGTGAGCTAATGAAATGTAAACTATAGTCACAAAAAAAATTTGAAGGTGCCAATTTTTAGACGTAAAAGTAAAATACCCTTTCGGAATTAAAACAACAATAACATAATTTGTATTTTTATGCTAAAAAGTATATTCATTTGAATAATAATTATCCGAAGTGAAAAGGTGATACCTTTTACGTTTGAAAAGTATATTCCCCTTTATTTCAGAAGCGTCATTGATGGTACTACTGACACACTTTTACGTCACTAGTAGGCTAGTAGGTACCATCAATAGTACAGTCGACCACAGAAGTAGCTGAACACTTTAGTACCATGTCACACCGATCTTGTGTACGTACTCTATAGTTGCTGCCGTACTATATTGACGCTAGAGTCGTTGTGACTAAAGTGTTCAGCTACTTCTGTGGTCGACCGTACTTGCGACGCTGTATTAATGACCTACTAAATTATTTTAAGAAAATTAAATTACCATCAATATCTATCAGTAGGTAGCTATATGTTCCACCACGGGGCATATAATACCTATTCCTAGATGAGGAGAAATAAGGAGTTTTGGGCTATAGCACCACCCACCACGTTGCGCGTCGGTCCAATGCGAGTTGCGGTAGGCAAAAGTGGTTGCAGTAACAACCGGGACTAACCGGTTAATGTACCTTGTTTTCACAAGCATGGAATGCGAGATTATGACTGAAAATAGAGGTGTTCAAATGAGTGATGCTCCATTTAGTTCCTTACAGCGGTGAAGAACTGGCGGCTCTTTTGAAAACTTTACTAAAAAAGAAACACAAATATAGGGGAGAATGGGCAAAACCCGCCGCTCGACCTTATAGGTTTTTTTTAAATACAGTGTGAGTCTGGGTAAACTGCACAAACGAAAAAATTTTAAACAAAAATTAAAACCGACTTCAAAAAACTGAAAAGGATAAAATAATTAAATTTAAGTAGGTATTCATCCTCTAGAAACATATTTTTGGAGTCGGTGCTTCACTTTCTATTGTTTTTGGAAACCACTTAGCACCAACTCCAAAAATATGTTTCTAGGGGATGAATACCTACTTAAATTTAATTATTTTATCCTTTTTTGAAGTCGGTTTTAATTTTTGTTTAAAATTTTTTATTCACAATTTTTAGTGGTAACTTTCTACGGTCGAAGCTAGATGGGTGACCGTAAACTTATATTGTTTCCTACTATCGTATCGTTTCACTAAAAAGTCATTTGAAAAGCAAAAATTCGCAATTTCGCATATGTAGACGAGTTAACAATTTAAGTTTTTTTTAAATTTTAAACCAAAGTACCCAACTGTTTTCGAAAAAATTTTTATGGGACCAAATGGCAGCTATTCCGCATCGAACAAAAAAAGAATCACATAAATCGGATCAGTAATCTCGGCGTAATCGGTGTACATACATAGAAAAAAAAAAAAAAACATACCGGCCGAATCGAGAACCTCCCCGTTTTTGAAGTCGGTTAAAAATGGGGGATACTATGGCTGATTTTATGGACGAAAAAAATATTAAAAAAATTATATTGGCTTATTTTTTTTTATCGATTTTTTAATTTTTTTGACGTTGAAATTACCCCTGTATAAACAAAATCGTGTAACTTTTAAAATAATTGATCTATCGCGATAAATCAAACTGTTTTATGATAGGGCGCATTCATAAAATCAAAATTTTGTGGAAAAAACTACACTGAATGAAAAAAAATACCTAATTTCTAGCAAAAAACCGGATTATTTTACAATTTTTTGCATTAATTTAAAAATTGCTCAATAAATCGCCCACTTTACATACTTTTCTCTTTACTTTAATTTATTCTACATAGTTTTTCCTTTCTAACGGTGTAAATTTCATACCAATACCTTATTCATATCGTATTCTATCAACTGTTAATGAATGGTACTTCAACATACAAGTTATTACTTTCCTGTGGCAAGTTCATTTGTGAAAACGATAGGATTACATGATATTGACATGAAATTTACACTGTTAAAAAGGAAAAACGACTTAGAATAAATTAAAGTTAACAGAAAGGTAAGCGAAGTGGGCATTTTATTAAGCAATTTTTAACTTTATGCAAAAATCTATAAAAAAATAACCGTTTTCTTTGTAAGGAATCCATCGATTTTTTAATTCAGTGTAATTTTTTCTACAAAATTTTAATTTTATGAAGACGCCCTATATTACCAATCATAAAACAGTTTGATTCATCGCGATAGATCAATTATTTCAAAAGTTACACGATTTTGTCTACACCAGGGTAATTTCATAATTTCAAAAAAATAAAAAATAAATGTTAAAAAATTAAATAAGCCAATATATTTTTTTTAATATTTTTTTCGTGTATAAAATAAGCCATAGTAACCCCCATTTTCGTTTGTGCACTTTACCCAGACTCACACTGTATAATCAGCACTTTTAGAAAAATGTAAATGTGAATGCGAGATTACGACTGACCCATCCGGGGGTGGCCACTGCGAAAGATACTTTGTTTTCGTAATCAAAATGCTCAATTGAGTAATGCTCCATTTAGTTCCGTAAAACGGTGAAGAACTGGCGGCTCTTTTGAAAACTTTATTAAAAAAGAAACATAAATATAGGGGAGAATGGGCAAACCCGCCGCTCGACCTTATAGGTTTCTTTTTCAATATAATCAGCGCTTTTGGAAAAATGTAAAGCGCACTGTCTTATGGTTTAATCAACAAAAATATAGTAATCAATGTTGGTGATAAGAAACGAGGTTTTAAAGAAAACGGCTCATTTTTAAATGTTCGTTAATTTTTCTTACATGTACTGCAGTAGACTTTCCCCTAATTAATTTCAGCCGGGACGACCGGCTGGCCGAGTGGTCTGTACCCCTTGCCATACGGGCTGCTCGGTCAGAGGTCCCAGGTTCGAATCCCCGTAGGGGCAAATGTTTGTATTATGAATACGAGCATTGGTTCACGACACGAGTCATGGATGTTTATATATTTATTTAGTATATTTCTAATATTTATATACATGTTATTATCTATGAATATTTATCCATTATCTAGTATCCATAACACAAGCTCTTAATGATGCTTACTTTGGACTAGATAATAGATATGAGTGTATGAATATTATTATTATTATTATGTTTTTATATATTTTTTATCTCAGGATCTTTCCTGGTAAGTATAAAAATGATTTTATGTTTTCTGTATTGTCTGACAGAATGATCGGTATTGGAATCTAATTATTGCAGTTTCGGACTATGCGACATGTATTAAGGATGGCTGCTTTCTGTAGTGTGAGGTATTATTATGATTTTAAAAGGGTGCGAGAAGGCCGGCGGCGGCGATCGCCCGACTTCCTGAGCCCTAGGCGCGGCCGCGTTCGTGGGTGGCCCCCACGCATGCATTGCACATGCCGCCACGTCTGGGATTACCCAAGTGACTCTGGGTAATCCCCATCGGCGCGAAACCTGGCCGTAAGGTCGGGTTGCCTGGGGGTGGGCTGGTGAAATTGCTTCGGCAGAGCCCAGTTTACCCCCGCGAAGGGCAGTGGAGTTACCGGGGAGTTTTAGTGGGTATTTCCAGTGCTGCTAGCGCAGGATGACCCCCACACACGCCCGTCGCTTAGCCAGCAGCGGGTAGGTCTGTAAACGGATTTCTCCCCGTAAAAAAAAGGCGTGTAGTGTGGTGTGTTTTCTATGTGAAACGTAACTGCCGCGTATCCCATATGGAGTTCATAGATGGTCTCTAATATTTCACAGCAGGGGCTTTGCTGTCGTTTTCATACGACTTGACAGCGTAAAGCAGACGTACAAACCACTTGACGAAAGTCAAAACTCGATCTACGGGCTGAACAAGTAGTATAGGTATATTGGGCACCTTCACCTACCCAATCAGTTGAAAACCTATCGTAAATAAATAATCATCTTAAAGGGAAGAAGTTATGGTAAACTAAGGGGAATTGTTATCTAATGGTAGAGAGTAGCAATACCTCTTTACCTAAGTTTTCAATTTTCTGTATAATATTCCTCGGGAAATCTAAGTCTTGTCAGTAGTGCGGTAGTATCGACTTGTGAAAATACAGGTGAATTCCTTAGCTTCCTCATTCCGCAGTTCTTGTTTCTTCTTATTAGATATATCTCAAAAACTCATAGAGAAAATTAGGTGTTCATTTTTTTATTGGTAGCTACACGAATTTTAAAAATTACTAACTACTGAAATTTACGCAAGTGTCATCGAGTCATTAGAAATAGATTCGATGATATTTATTTATTAATTAATCTAAATATATCGTTGCGCTCATCTAATACAATATTACAGATTCAGCCCACACTGAATCCCAGTTATTAATTACATTGGAGATGTACAATGTCACAAATTAACCCCAGTGGTATGATTATAAAGCTACCCGTCTATAAAACGCTAATTATGGAGTTAAAGATCTAGATACTGGAAGAGATAAAACACAAGGCCAAGGATTCTTATTCAAAAAATGTTTTTGAGAGACAAATAATCATTTCCTTCAAATGTTACTTTACTTGCTGTTAAAGAACAGGATGCCAAAAAAGGAGATCATCCACGCGATAGTTAGTAACCCCCAATATAAGGTACACTAATATCAAGAAAAATAAGGAGTTCATGAAGTGCCATGCAGGTATGTTATTGACATAGTAGAGACAAGAGAAATTAATTCTTATTTTCAAGTCTTGGCTATCTCTCCCTTCACACCGAAATAAATCGAACTAAATTATGGACACTAAAGGAAAGAGGCGGTGGGATGGGACCGACCCAGATATACTTGACTTCCACCAAATGATATAATTAATAACCAAGTTCATATTAATCGTAACCAACTTCCTGTTCTGAGTGGCACGAACTCCTCGAAGACTGTAGGCCTGAGCAAGAATTTGTTTACAAATTTTGTGGGTAGCCTAATGGTTTCAGTGAGTGTTTTGTTCTGAATGTAAAGCAGCTTTTGTCATAATTGCACCTGGACTAAGGTACCTAGGTAGAAGCCTCAATCTTTTGCGGAATGTACTCCTAGTAATCAAGGAGGTCCATCCATGGAATCCTCAATCATAATAGTACACACGAACTAAAATAGGATAAATTTGGGTCAGCGCTTTTGGACGCTTGGTAGTGTTCCTTAGGTAAATGTATTTCATCAATGTGGAAATTTTTATTTTATGCAAAGCTTTGGTGTCCTATGGTATGATTGTATTAACATTTAATCGTACATTATATGATGTTTAGTGCGGTATTTTCAAACTTAAGCATGAAATTTTAAATCTGTAAAACACCCACTAAATAGATAACCGGTTTTTTTCCCGCCGCGCGCCGATTTGCTGGTAAGAGCTGGTAAAATATTACTTTTATGAGTTTTAGTATTATTACTAAATACAACTAATAAAAAGAAAAAAACTGACAGCAACTTTGTGTGTTTAGATTGTTTCATAAAATAAATGTAAGTAAGTACTTACTTATATTTCCTTGTTATTATGTCCCTTCTAGTAATACCGCTCATTCCCAGTCTCTTAGACATATAAGACCGCGTAATTATAATTTCTGTTTTACTATTAATTAGAAGGGGTTAGACCGTTTCATTAGTTAATTTATGGTGCAAGTATTAATTAACCAAGCCGCGTAGTATAATGTGGTTAGTGAATTGGTTAAGTTTAAGCATTGCTTCATCTTAAACAGTTCCTGTATTTTATAAGTACCGATTTTACAGTACCTACATCCCTTTCGTAGTCATAAGAGAGGCATTGAATAACATTTCCCACTAATTTCCACTACAATTTAAAACACTCGATTGGGGAAGCCTCCAACTTCGTTATATCACAGCCAAGTAACATTATGAACTTAGTAGCGTCGTGTTTCCTGCGGTGAGTAGGCTACCACGTTACCAGAGGTTATCGAGGAAATGTTCATCACCAGCCTATATACGTCCCACTGCTAGGCACAGACCTTCCTACATGGGAGAAACACATGAGGAGTTTGGGCCATAGCACCACCACGCTGGCCCACTACGGGTTGGCCTTCCGAAGCACGGAAGAGCTCGAGATAACAAACTTTGATTGACCCATCCCAGGATTGACCATGGCAAAATTTGCTTTGTTTTTCGTATCGAAACCCGAGCGCTCAAACCAATACGCCACCGAGCTCCGAGGAAAGTATGTTGGGAGAAAAGGATACTTAATTGTCTCATATGCGTACCACAACAAGAGTATACTGTAAGTAGTATTCTTGGAATCACAAGCGTCTGTATCTAACTGGTACGTTTACTAATTTGAGCCTTAGGCTTGCTAGACAGGTGACATAACCGATTGACTTCCTCGAAGTTTGCTATTATACTAAGCTGAACAATAATTTCATAAAAGTAACGCAACAAAAAATTATCTAATTTTCTCAAATAATTTCATAAGACTTGTCATCGTCAAACAAAACTCCATCATACTCCTGCGTGTCAATCTTGCCATTAAATGCACCAAGAAACCTTAATTATGTAAGACCTAATTACAGCACCTTAATTGATGTATCACGGTGTTTGACTTTGTGGAAATTACTGCGACTGCAACGTACGACGTACGAGTCGTGGGGCTTTGAGTGTACAGTCAGAAACACAATACTTTCATTAAATAAAATACTTTAATATTAGAAATTAGTAAAAGAAAAATACAAAATAGATAGACTATACGATACGAAGGTTGAAATGTGGAATGATAAAGAAGATTCGAAAATGAATGAAGTCATTTCGGAACTGAGGAAATCATCTTTTATAAAATGCACGGCCAGAGAGTGGAATGCACTATCCCGACCAGCTTCGGTGTCCCCATTAAACCTGGGTTCCTTTAAAAATAGGCCCCTTATGGGTACATTCATTGTTATTATCTTTACTTCTCTCCGATCTAGTGTGACAAAAGTCAGCTTATATTGAAAGTGGATTTTATATTGGAAATGCGAAGACGACTAGCGCAGCTAAAACTATATTGTAGTAGGCACTTTTACCATGCTGACCCACACATGGTTACTTTACGCCGTGGAAGAACTGTTAGCTGCCAAAGAGTCATCTTTGAAATTGGAAATTCTTTATTTTTTTATTCCAGTAGTTACCAGTAGTAACTGGTTCTTATAGAGATAGGTATTATGTTACAAGTACAATTTAAAGTCTCAAACCTCTTGTTTTAATTTTAAAGAAACTTTCTCAATATTGAAGGTATTAAGTATCTTCCAACGTTAGCGAGCTTAAGTTCTACTTATAATAAGTTATCAGGATCGAAACAATGCACTTGCAGTTGCTCCACGTATTAAGAAAATTCCGGTTGCTTGATTGGAGTTCGTAAAGGTTGCTAATTCTTTTGTTTTTTTTTTCAATATAACATTTTAGAGTGTCTATAGGTTTTTTTTTTAATTAATAAGAATACTTTAAATTTAAATAATCAGAAAATGTATAATTATTACTAAACACTAACTCCATTATATTACTTACAAAAAAAATACATAAAACTTTGTCATATTCGACACAATTCATTGCCGGAAGCTTAATTTCGTAAATCTAAAATTAGTTGATCTTCTCATGTCAAGTGATATTATTAGCTTACTCGGTTGTGCGAAATTTGCGTGAAATTGTCAAAACCAAGATTGAGAATTCATAAATCATTCGAACACGCTGACATACTTAAATTATGGCACACATACTTGTATCACTTGTATGTGAAAAAGTGTAAAAAGTTTTGTTGTTTTCCCGACCGACTGGCCAAGTGGTTTGTGCCCCTTGCTATACAGAATACTCGGTCAGGGGTCCCGGGGTCGAATCCCGGAGGGAGCAAATGTTTCTATGATGAGTACGAATGTTTATTCGTGAGTGATGTTTGTTTGTTTATTTATTATATTTTCTAATATTTATATACATATTATTATCATTACCTCTGCGTTATGTAGTATCCATGTCTCCGCCGCGCCGTCTGGTTAAATTCGCCACTTAATTGGATGCCTAGCCTGTTGATTAAATGCCGGCATCCAATCTAATGCCCAGGCCGATAGTTACTCGTAATTGAACTTCACTCACTTAACGCTTAACAACTTGGCGTATTGAACTGATCGTCTTGTACCGAAAAGATGTTTTGATTGGTAGGTTCAAGGTTATTTTGTTATGACCACTTACAACAGACATTGTTTTGGTTATTTATGGTCATAAAAAATAACATTGAACCTACCAATCACTCAAACCGTCACACAAAAGCTCTTCGATTCAAATTACCTGCATATGCGTCCAATTGAATGGCCAATTTAACCAGACGGCTGACATGAAGTTCAGCCATCTGGTTAAACGTTGCGCTCAATGACTTAGCTAGTTATACTTCAGCCGTTTGGTTGGATGCCGGCGGCGTTCAATCAACGGGCTAGGCGTCTAGTTAAGCAGCTGATTTAACCAGACAGCCGCGACATCTACAGGGTGGTGCCGTCAATGCGACAATAAATTTAAACATGGGCTATATTAGTCCATAGTAATGGTTTGCCACTTTAAAAAATATCATATTGATTTGATAATTTCATGACATTTGTCATGATGACATCTGTCATTTGTCATGATCATTTTTCATGATGTGTTGTTACAGTTTGCTGTGTTTCGGATTGAAGGGAAAGGTAGCCAGTGTAATTACAGGGTATGGAAGGCATTTCATTTTAGGCCTCAGGATGACAACGCACCTGCAATACCAAGTGATTTTTCCTTGTTATTGCTGGTGTCTTTAGGCGGCGGTAACCGCTTACCACCAGGTGGGCGGTCAGCTTGTTTGTCATGTAATTGTCTAAAAAAAAATGTATGAAATAATGCTGCCAACGTTACACTATTCCATATAAATGTCATGAAATTATCAAATGAATACGATATTTTTGAAAGTGGCAAACTATTTCTATGGACTAATATAGCCCATGTTTAATTTTATTGTCGCATTGACGGCACCACCCTGTATAACATAAGCTCCTAATGATACTTACTTTTGGGAGGGTGTTATCCTACTTGCATAATTATGAAAGTTTAGATGACTGCGATAATTATGTCTGCATTAACTTTTAAATACTGATATTTAAAAGTTCAACCAGCTCGTGCTTCAAACGACATGATAAAAGTTGGTCCCGGTTGTTACAGCAACCGCTCCCAACCAACCAGCAAGAAGGGTTTACAGATTGCACTACTTTTGTAAAGAATCTTCAAACCCATTACTTCCCAAGCATCGAAAACATTGGAATTTATTGATGAAATCTTAAAATTAAGTTCACAATAAGTACATTAAAAAACAATAATATGACAGCAAAAAAAATAAAAAAAAACCTTTTTGCGGCTGACTGCCTGTCCTATACTATATTATGACAATGGGGACTTTCTTTCTTATAATTAACAATTATAAGAAAATCAGCTTTATTATTTATTATTATTTATTTATAACTTTATTGTACATACATCAACACATGGACAAAATACAATGCACTTAGTTTAAGGCGATCTATCGAAACGTTGTTTTGCCCGAAACCGACAGGGATAGAGATATGACTGACTCAGCGGAAGGAAAAAAGACAAAACAGCGATCGCACGTGAAAAGTAAACGAAAATACACAAATTATTTTATTAAAAATTAACTATAAAGATTACAAAAAAACGCTTCTACACGATTCTGAATATTAATGATATCTACTATTTTAAGGTATTTTACTATTGAATACAAATTATCGTTTACCAATAATCTTAAGTATTCTTGTTAATAAGAGGTGGTTTCGGAAACAAAATGTATCGAGTCAAAATTCTTTAATCGTGTTTTCGTTCTACACGTGTCTAGATAAAGATATAAAGTAACGTATATCTGATTTTCAGATCCGTAGGATCTTTCAAGAACCTATTACATTACTTATAAAAGTGCGAAGTTTTTCAATATATCGCCTTAAACAACGTACAAAGGGCGGCCTTCTGGCTATAAGCGATCTCTTCCAGGCAACCTTAGGATGGAAAGGATTTGTGTAAGCTTTAAATTATGGGGTAAGTTGGCGATGTAATAATTACGTGTATTTAATATACAAGCAAATATATAATAACTAAGTTTATTAGTAATACACAAATACAAATATATACACATACACATACTTAAATATCCACATAAATAAATAAATATATATATACATACATATATACACATACATATATACACATACATATATACACATAAATATATACACACTGAATTATACATACACATAGTCACAGTGACAAGTAGTGATCCTTTACCAATCTTTTAAAGGTAGCCTGAGACTGTGCTCGTCTAATTTCGACAGGCAAAGCATTCCACAGTCGCGTAGCATGCACTGTAAAAGATTTATCGTAAAAAATAGTGGAGTGCATTGGGGTTTCGAGCGTCAAATTCTCTGACGAACGCAAGACTCTGGGATGGGTGTCATGGAGGTAGCGAAAACGATCTTTAATATAAGAAGGAGAATTGGGATGAAATAAAACAGAAAAGAGAAGGGAAACAATGTTAGCATCCCGGCGAAGACGAATAGGCAACCACTTGAGCTTAATACGAAAATCAGAGACATGGTCATATTTGCGCAAGCCAAATATGAACCTAATGCAAAAGTTTTGAAGCCGCTCAAGCTTATTGAGTTGTTCTAAGGTGAGATCCAGAAAGCTAGTGTCAGCGTAATCGAGGACAGGAAGAAGAAGAGATTGAGCCAGCGCAATTTTAGTGGCAGTCGGGAGAAAGTTACGAAGTCGTCTTAGCGAACCAGCAGACGCGAACAGCTTACGACTAACTTCTTGCAACTGTGGGCTCCAGGACATGTTTTGGTCGATCAGGAGACCTAAGTTTTTAATAAATTTACTGGGTGGGATATCAGTACCATTTAACTCAATTTTTGGGAGCTGTGACCAATAAATCCTACAAGTCAATCTGGAGCTGCCAATTACATTTAGCTGAGTCTTAGCCGCGTTTAACTTAAGACCGTGCATTTTGCTCCATTGGCAAATACGTCCCAAATCGGAATTTATTTTGCCCATAGCTTCGGGCCGTGCAGGTAAAGGAGCCTGAACATAGATTTGTAAGTCATCTGCTTAAAGGTGGTAGAAAGAAGTTAATTGTTTTGAAATGGAAACAAAACATTTAAAAACTGCGAAGAGTAAAGGACATAGAACGCCACCCTGGGGAACCCCAGCAGATGTATTGCACCATGAAGAGAAATAATCCTCAATGCATATCCGCTGCCGCCGCTCAGACAGGTTACTACGAAACCAATCAATTGCCGTCGGAGATATGTTAATAGAGCATAACAAGCCAAGGAGCAAATCGAAATCTACGGTGTTAAAAGCATTACTAAGGTCAAGCAATGAAAGCACCGTTAGATAACCATTTTCCATGCCCAGTCTGATGTCATCAGTAATCTTAATTAGAGCTGTGGTTGTGCTGTGACCTGGACGAAAACCGGACTGATAAGGACTGAGAAGATGATGCCGATGGAGGAAAGGACTAATTTGATTGTGGACAAGACGTTCGAGAGCTTTAGAAACGAATGGTAATATAGATATTGGGCGGTAATCAGAAAAGGTAGCCGGGTTGGATTTTTTAGGCAGTGGGACGGTTTGAGCAGCTTTTCAGGCCGTAGGAAAAACACCAGTGGTTACAGAAAAGTTAAGTATATGAGATATAACAGATAGGATTTGATCAAGGATAGGAATGATCATTTTCCGGCTGATGAGATCACAACCCACTGCATTCGATGTAATAGACAGTATGCTCTTTTTAACATCACAATCGGCAAATTGATTAAAGAAAAATAACGGATGATCGGGTACAGGGAGAGATAACAGGTGGTTTAAGGTGTCAATTTTTGTAATCCCATCAAAATGAGGTGAAGTAGAGAAATGTAGATTTAAGGAGTTCATATCTAAGTTACTAGAAGGAGATAAATGACACGGTTTCCCAATACCCATTGACCAGAGAAATTTCCAAACTTTAGCTGGATCTCCGTTTTCAATAGACTTATGAAAGTTCACACACCTTGAGCGTTTCTACACACCTTATTGCAGTGATTACGAATTGCGACGAATTTTCCCCAATTCGAAGGAGTCGGCTTATGCTTGTATCTGGTTTTGGCAACACTTTTTTTACCAATTTTATATCATCTGTAAGCCAAGGAGGAGGCAGATGTTTTATTTTTATGGCACGAATTGGAGCATGTTTATCATACAAGCCAATTAGATTGGTCTTAAAGCATTCAATTTTTGCTTCAATTGAATCACACTCAAGAAGAGAACTCCAGTCAATATTACCAGCATCTTCAATTAGCCTATCGATATTCATACCACTAAAACCGCGCTGCATCAGGATTTTAGGCATACGAATTTTGTAGGACAGGTAGATAGCATCATGGTAGGAGAAAGCATCGGCTTGACATTGACCATGCCTAGCAATGCTTTAGTTGTTTACTATGACTACAAAGAGTTTCAGAATAAAATTTTATAAGCTTATTTTGTATGATAAGGTATAAAACAATCGCTGCAAAGTGTTTTTCACATTTAGCGCAAAATATTAAAGGTTTTTTTTTTACAACCTTGTCCTTGGCAACGCCTCTGTTTGTCCATCTTAGTCATATAGTGACCAAAATTGTCAAACCTGACGGGTTGTAAAAGAACTTCTGAAGTACCTGGTGTAGGTTTACTTGCATTGCCTTCCGGCTTTTTCATCCAAGAGAAACAAACTTTTCTTCTAAAATCCAACAGAGAGATGGTCTCATCCTTGCTTACTTCGTTGTAAATAATTCATGAATTCACTTTACAAATGGTTCAACAGAATCAAAATTTTGACTAATGTCTAGTATGTCTTTTGACAAATTTTGACAATAACGAAGTCGTTGAAATGCCCTTTTACGCATCATAATATTTCATATTTTTTATCAAAACCATGATGGGAATAGCCTCAGTCTTTCTTCTTCATTTCTTGTTTGGTCATGATAGGACATTTCTTAGTCCTATTATCTTTGACTATCCCTGTAGCCCTAAAAGTTTACTTTGAGGCAAATGGTGATACGAAGAGAAGAACCAAATCCTATATAGACTTAACTCAGTTACGGTTAGATTGAAGTTCAAATCATTTTAATAATGTTTGGCGTAGGTTACTGTTTCGTGCACAATATATTCTAGAATCTGGTCACAACAAGGTTTCCAACATTTCTACCGCTGATTTTCCTTCCAACTCCGTAATCATATTTTCCAAACATTGTTTAGCAGTATTAGATTCCGGCTGTATTTCAGAACATACTGGGTCACACTTACGCTAAGTGATTGTCTTGCTTGTCCGAGATGTGGATTGAGTAGGATGATCTTCCTCGACGTTATCAATTGTACATGAAAATTCGACTTGACCAGCTACATCTGACACTGGCAGAATGCCCATATCGTCGTCAGGACCTTCTTCTATGTCAGTTATTTCATCCACTTTGTCTGGAGGCTATATGGCAACTTCAATATCATTCAAGTCCTCATCACTACAATCTTCAATATCTTGAAGATAGTCAGTGATTTCGGACACCTTCAAAGCTTTTTTATACTTTTTTTTCACTAGATCCATGATCAATAAATAATAAAAAAATATATACATAGTTACACGTTTTATCAACAAACGAAATAAATATATTGTTTACTATAACAAAATGAGAATATTTTTACTTACCTTTCCTAAACCGTATAAACAATTCATTATTTGTTCACTTTAGTTCGAATAATAAATCACAATCGTGTCACGAGATGTATCTACTGTGTTTGGCGTAGGTAGACTTATCGACTAATACAAACTTTACACAAGACCCACAAGAAAGAAACAATTGATAAGTTTGAACCAGTACTTAGCGTAACAGGATTGAACATACATAGGTAATTTGTACAGACGTATTCCCAGTGTCATATTTATAGTACGGCTTATTTTAAGTATATACCTGTTTCTATTTTAATTACTAAGTAATTTTTTCAAACATTTATAATAATGCTAATATCAAAATTTAAGTACATACCTAGAGTTCCCAAATGATATTTTATTTATGTTTTTATTAATTATTTGTTTGGTAGAGATCTAAGAATCAGTTTTATGTACTTTGATGTTTGTTACTTTTTTCTTTTACATTATATAAAATCGGAACATAGTGCTCTTCTTGTGGCGACAAAAATGATCAATTTGATAAAATTATATTAAAATTACATAAACATTTTTTACAGCGAAAACAATTTATGTTATTAGAAAAATAGTGTAAAAATACGAATTTTATCAGAAATAATAAAAACAATAGCCATAATATGGAAAAAAAAATGTTGAATATAGTGTCCTAAAAATAGGACAGTAGAGAGGAATTGGTTAAAGTCTGAATTAATTCAAATAATATTGTACAAACAGTAGGAACTTCCTTGTAAATACATAAACCCTAATTAAGGTGCCTGGTGTGATTATAGTAATGTGTCGTAAATCTATTAGAGGTAATTTTGGTAAGTAATTTATGATGTCTGTAGGTGTATATCAGATAATCATATCAGAATCTGCAGAAAGTCAATGGAAGGACTAGAATTGAAAATAGAAGGTTAGGATATAATATTTACGATATTTAATTCCTTATAAATATAAATCTACAATTTGTCACTGATTGTAAAAATTTTAAAAGAAAAAATTTCCTTTCATAAATTTAATTTCATGTTATTAAAATATTTTATGATAACTTTTGCTTTTAACTGTACTTTTCAGTGCAGCTAAAGAAAACATAATTATTTGTTTCTTTATGCATATTTCAATTAGTGAAGCTCTGGAAATGTAAAACCTTTTCTTAAATTTCGTAACTTCCATAAAATGGATCACGGTTACTAGAGATAATATTCATACACACCTGTTTTTTTAACCGACTTCAAAAACGATGAAGTTCCCAATTCGGTTGGTATGTTTTTTTTTATATAAATATTATTACTTATACCATCGATGATTTTAAGTATTAACACTATACAGCAGCATTGTGTCTATAACTAAACCAGTATTTTGCGTGCATATTTCGCCTTGACGAACGCCTTCATGATAAAACAATATTATTTCTTTCCAAGAACAATATCAATGATACTATACCTTGTTACTGTTGTTAGTATAAAAATAACTATTAGTTTTGTCAAAATTCAAAAGCTCTGGTTATTTGAACCAAATCTTTCTAACGGCCTATGATCGGGTTACTGGATTTTTCATTTGATCAAATAAAAGAGAGAGTTTATACCCGTTTCTAACTTATGGTTCTCGGGAAAGGTAGGAAGAGACATTCCATAATGGTGCCAAAATTATATTAATAGTAATAATAATTATATTCATTTTATTTCAGAATGACATTCCATAATTAATTATGCAAATTATGAAAATAATGTTAACATTAAATAAAAATATTGCGTGGAATATTTATGCGTATTTTTGAAAATGAGCAGAGCTGAATCTTGTTTTCTACAATCAGTTGTGCAATTTTTTAAGTCAACAAGATACCTATGTATAATTCTTAGTCCTTTTACGGTGGCGTCGGTAGTCAAAATCAACGCGTATTTTTATTTTCGTGTTTTATTCTTGTTTGGATAACCAAACAAGAAAAATAAAAAAATAAAAGTACCTCCGTAATAGGCGTGTATTTTCACTACCGCCGTAATAGGACTGATAACGGTAGAATATTAAAATCTAATTTCATTTTTTTTATACAAAGCACGACAAATGACTCAACATCACCTGATGTGAAGCTGATTTTGATATTTTCAAGTTTTTTGTCGACTCTCCAATTATTTGTTACTGTACTGTACCGGTTCCGTGACTTCAGCTGGCCAACTAGAAGCTAATCATGTCGCTGCTTTTTGGTTTATTTTAACGAAATGCACCTAATTGGAATAAGGACAGTTTTTCGGTGAACCAAATTTTGATATCATAATTTTAAAAAAAGGTTAACAACTCTTTGTTGGGCTCATAGTTAGCGGTCATAAAGTCATCATCACCAGCCTATATACGTCCCACTGCTGGGCACAAGCCTTCCTACATGGCAGAAACACATGAGGAGTTTGGGCCATAACACCACCACGCTGGCCCAGTGCGGGTTGGTGGGTTAAAGCGGTTGCAGTAACAACCGGGACCAACGGCTTAACGTGCCTTCCGAAGCACGGAGGAGCTCAAGATTATAAATTTGATTGACCCATCCAAGGACCAACCATGGCGAAAGTTGCTTTGTTTTCGTGATCGAAACCAGAGCGCTCAAACCACTACGCCACCGAGCTCCTCGTACAATACACATGATAAGGATTTCCCATGTCAGATAATGATGATGCAGTGGGAATATTAGAACGTTCTAGAAACGTATTCCGAAGTTTCAGACCAATATGAACCGAGTTTCGTGACGTAGATGTTTTTAGGGAACTGATTTTGTTGATCTTATTAGTATAACAGAAAGGCTCAAAATCGCATCAAACTTCATGGTAGCTTTGCGTTGGTTTTTCACTATTTCGATTTTACTTGGTGCTTGATTTCTTGGTAGTCCTCCAAATACCTAGTCAATTAACTCAATTCACATCGCTTGAGAGAAAAACAATACATAAGAGACTAAATAAGCTCTCTGGAGTGTTAAAATATACACAAATATTTAACACAAATTTAGTTTATTTATTATTTTAAATGACATAGATACAAATTACGTATTATAACACTGTAATAATTACCTTCATCGTTGTTCATCGCTAAATTCACCTCCATAATTCCCTTAGTTTACTAATTACCAAAATAGGTGTATGATGTTAACTGAATTAACTGATAAGTAATTAAGATTTGATAATCCTAACGCTATTTAACTCAGTGAAACTATTTTGAATTGGTCCAATTACTCGTATATTTATGACATCATTATATAGCGCCCGCGTCCTATAAAAGCGGGAGCTTCATCTCACCTCGAGTAGTTATCCTTTCTTCCCGTCGTGGATAACAGGGCTCAGTATTAAAAATATTGAAAGTTAAAAATTAATTTATTTAAAACAATATTTTTGCTACTTTCCTGTGTCTGTGTTTTTTGTAGTTTTTAGCATTCTGTGGCATCATCGAAAAAGGTAAGTACCTAACTGTATTTGTAATTCATTATTGAAATTTCTATAAATTTTTATTTTTTTATTTTATTATAAAGAAAATCATATCGAAAACCCTTATTAATGCTCTAAGCATTGAACATCTAAGTTGAAACTATTCAAGCTAATTATAAGTCAACTTCACGTATTACGATATCTATTAGGTAAAATTTTGAAATTATTAAGTCCTTACTTTACATTGTAGACTCAAATAAATTAATTTAAAGGCAATATTATGGGCCTGGAAAAGTAATTTTTGGATACCTAATTATACAGGGTGGTGCCGTCAATACGACAATAAATTCAAGCATAGGCTATTAGTTCATAGAAATGGTTTGCCACTTTCAGAAACATTATTTATTATTTATTTAACAATTTATGTACACACAATAAAAAACAACAATGAAAACATAAACAAGGACAACAGAGTACAAGGGAACTGCTTATTCCTAAAAGAAATCTCTTCCAGCAGGCGTACGACTAGGAGAATGAATAAATAATAGTAGAAATGGTGTGTACTAAAATATAATCAACATGATAATTATATAAATAATATCATTAAAAAATTATAATAATATAATTATATCGTCTTATTCGTTTGATAATTTCATGACATTTCTATGAAATAATGCAGCCAAAGCACGCCAAAGTTATATTATTTCATACAAATGTCATGAAATCATCAAATGAATACGATGTTTTTGAAAGTGGAAAAGCATTTCTATCAACTAATACAGCCCATATTTTAATTTATTGTCGTATTGACAGCATCACCCTGTATATCGAATGAATATCAAATTATGGATGGCTAGTAAAACAACAGAATAACTAAAACCCCTGAACTTCCGAGGAATTTGAGAGAGCCATATTAAATCTTAAAGACTTCGTAACCCACGCCAATACTTTTTGTCATTTGAAAAGTTTTCACAAAATTAACCTTTTTTATAAATGTGTTTCAAAAAATACAGGCGGGATGTGAACCCACGACTTTTTACAATCCGCTCTAATTCTAAACATTGGGGAAAAAGTCTTTTTGTTTCCTAAGCTATAACTCAAACAAATGTAATATCAATATAGTAAAATTTTCAAACCCCAGGTTAGATTTATCTAGAGAATAACTTTGACAAGTTGACAGTTAATTTATAGAAAATCTGTCAAAACGTCAAAATTATTCTCTAGATATAAAATATTTGAGGATCAAAAAATCAGCCCTTAGTGACACAATAATTACGAGAAAGAATTAAAACTTGAAATAAACTTTTGTGACACTAAAATAATATAAAGGCGTCATATCAATATCACAAATTTAGTTAGTAGGTACACAGTAAGTGACAAAAAAAATACTCTAAAGAATAAAAACAAAAATAAACTAAATTTCAAAAATAAATCACTAAATCAGGTGGGCCATCAGCTTGTTTGTCATCAAGTAGTATATAAAAAAAATGTGACACTAAAAAGGCTTCAACTCTGTGTCGGGCGTCAAACACCCGACGCTGGTCTTCCGTGATGGAACCTAGAATTTTGATTTAGGTACTTACATACATACGCCTGTAGATAAAGTTATACGCTTCGACATGGAGATGCCTTAAGGTGCTATTCCGAAGCGGGCTGCAGAAAGCAGCTGCCGACAGCACGTGCAGCGGCTGCATGCAGCCAACCGCGGCTGCATGACTGGCTAATATGTATTTCTATAAAATACGTTCCAAACGCCCGCTGCAGCTGCACGCGCAGCCACTTCACTGTCGGCAGCTGCTGTCTACAGCTGCTGTCTACAGCCCGCATCGGAATAGTACCTTTAAAGGGTTGTAATTAGTGTCACTTTTCGTAATAAGTGCTACGCTTAAAGTGACGCCATCTGTACTTACCACAAATCTACTTTTGCCTGTAACTGATATCTTTGTTAAAATACAAAGTCAAGTAGTTGATTGCTAATAAAAGTAATTAACAATATTTCGACTGAATAAATATTAATTACAAATCAAATGTCACAGACAGTCACGTTAATAAAAGCAGTGACATCTAATACATTTATGCCTTAGAAAATAAGAACAAGATTTATTCTTATTCTTATTCTTATTTTGTGAAAGGAAAATTACGTTTGTCGTTCCCATAAGTGCACGCGCGTCTTTCCTCGGTGTGTTTGATTGAAGTTCATCTCGTCAATGGATATTTTGTGTTCTGAAACAATGGAAGAACGCATCACTAAACACTATCGTATAAACTACTTGAAATATTTTCTACTTCCAAAGCTTTTCATTCGGGTATGAAATTTTTTTGAAATAAAACTCCTGAGTATTATTAATCTGTGGAGTCCACGTGAGTAGGTGGTAGGCGTCATAATTACAAAGATGTTTATTTAAGTTTAACGCAACAAAAATTTCCACCCAGACCCAACAGAGCCAGTACCTATGAAGAGTACTCTCTGGCCCAGAGGTAAATTTTATTCCTTTTTCAATTCAACTTTTTGCAAAAAATCCAATCTGTCGCAGCTACAAAAAAAATAAATCTCATGTTTTACTATATTTCCCAAAACAAAAAAATATGTAAACCACATTTAATATTTCCGGGGGCTGGAAGTATGTGATATGTGAGATGCATGACTGAAGTGTTAAACAAATTTTTGGCCCGACCGTACTCTAGTTAATAAAATAGAACTCATAAAAATATCGAAACTAAAAAAAATTCTCGTCATGAAGAGGGGATCGAACCCGCGACCTTTCAGCATCCGGGCGACTGCTCTAACCATCTGATCTACCCAGGACTTGGGATTACCCTGTGAAAATCTTTAATGTCGAAATATTCTATTTCAAAATCCGAAACAAGTATTTTTACAAATACCTAAGATTCGGCTAAGTTGCATTGCTTTCAATTAAGTATTCTTTAATTTTATTAACATTATTAGAAATGTTTGAAAAATTATATTTTCTAAAAATATCTAAACTTTTATAGGTAAATACATTTTTTTATAAGTATGTACCTAATTATCTTTTTCAAGCATTAATGATAATGTTAAAATAAAATTAAATAGGTAATATTTTTATACTAAGCACGGCAAGTGATTCAACACCACCTGATGTGAAGCGTTAAGAAGAGTCCATATGCGAAGACAGCTAGTGCAGCTTGAAAGACACTGTTCTAGCCGCCTCCGCCTTGCCGGCCCATAAGGTGCCTTATCACGCCTCTTTTAAAGGAACCCATGTTATAGGAAGGAGGGTACACATGTACTGGCAAAGAATTCCATGTTTTGGAAGTCCGACAAAGAAACGAGTTAGTAAACTTTTTTGTGCATGATGTTGAGGTGGGCACAGTAAATTTATGACTCCAAACACCGGCATGCCTGCTCTGAAGTATGAAGGGGGAAGGTGGGATAAGGTCGAAAAGCTCCTCAGATGAACACTTTTCATGATAAAGCCGATAGAAGGCGCTAAGCGATGCAATGTCACGGTGGAATTGTAGAGGCTCTAAGCTGTTCGTGACCTCTACGTCGTCAATGGTACGGACGGCACGACGCTGCAATCTGTCCAGTGCATCGAGGAGGTACTTGACGGAGCGATCCCACAGGAACGAGTAATATTCAACGCAAGACCGGACCTGAGTTTTGTACAGTAAGCATAAGGGTCTGGCGTGAAAAATCGACTCACCTTGTTTAGGACACCAAGCTTCCGTGAGGCGGTTTCGATATAATTCCTCTGTCACATTTTATTTTTTTTGATGCGTTTAAACGCCTACTTTATTATAACTATTACAAATAAATAAAGAAAACGAAGAAAAAATATATGCTCCAGGCGGGAATCCAACCCGCGCCTCCTGATATCCGGCCAGGTCAAAAACATTAAAATGTGAATAAAATATATACTTAGCTTTTCTTACCTTACCTGGAAGTTTAAAAATGCTTGTAAAAGTATTCTTTCGAATCTCAAGACGTGTTAACTTCAATGAGTGGTGAGATAAACGTTGCTTTAAAAACGTTAAAATGATCATTAATTAATAGTGATCTTCTAGGTATCGCACCAGCTGGTTATTTAAGACCCGTTTTATAACCTTGCAAAGAACTGCTATTGGGCGGTAGTTAGCTGGGTCTGATCGGTCTCCCTTTTTGGGGACCGGTTGCACATTGGCCTCTCTCCAAGATTCTGGCACAAACCTAGAAGAGAGAGAAAGTGAGATTCAAGACACAATTCATTTTCCATTGTCATCGCCCCCCGGTGGTATAACGCCGCTTGACAGATTACCGCATATTTTAGTCAGGCAGGAGTATTCAATTGTTACGTAGTCTATGTAATAATTACAATAGATACATTATTAACATTATTACCCAAATCCACAAATAGGTATTTACTCGTAATATACTTTTTTCAATAAATATATTAATATTTTCTACATACCATCGCATCCTACCCACTTTCCAAACAATAAATGTTTGTTTATATTTGCTTATAAGGTAAATCCGACAGTATATCGACGAGAAAGTTTACTTTAACATATTAAAACGTGACAAACATTCATTCTTTATGCAGAGGCAGGGTTAAACAAAGGTTAATATCAACCTAATAGCACAGAATAAAGAGACACAGAAGGCCGACGCCTTTGTACTTGCGGTAATGCCGACAAAACGTCGCGATTGAAAGCGTATGGAGGCAAGGGCTGTCAAAATAAATAATATTTATTATTAACGTGCTTAATTATTTATTTCGAATTAACATTAAAGTAAACATTGTTATTTTCGTTTATAAATTATAAATAATAGTATAAAATTGACAGTAAATTATAATTTAAACAAAAATATTATAATTTTAATAAATACTGTCGACGATTTGATCACAAAATCACATACATAAACGCCATGAAAATAATACTTAAGGTTTAAGTACCCACATGATGGGTCTGTGATGCATAGTATTGCAGATATATGCTTTCAAAGATTTGATCACGTGGTCACATAGACGCCATGAAACTATAAAGTTTGAGTTGTAACATTATGGTTATGCAATTCATATATCGGAAATTTACGCTTCAAAAAATTGATCAAGCAAATCATATTATAACGGCGACACGCACTGAAAATATGATGGCGACTCGAAGTGTCGGAGATATTATTTTAAAAAATATACAAGAATAAGATATCAATTAAGTCGATGAAGTCAGAAGAAAACTGTCCAAATAATTCTCTAGACATATTCTAGGCACGAAACGATAAAAAATACAAGATTATCCACTTAAAATAGTTTCACAATATTTAGATTCTTACAACTTCCTTTTTACTATTCAACAATATTTGAAATTATGTAGTTGAAAAACGACAAGATAATCGACACCTAAAACATTATTATTAAAATTGATTGAGCACAAAATAAATTAGCAGAATCATGCTTATAATAATTACGACTATTTTATTATAACTAAGAGATAAGAGATTATGGTACAGTTGGGATACTAAGTATGGTCCACTTGGGATACAGTTTGAATACTTGGAACCTTTCGGTGGAGGGCCGGGCTTTCAGGTCCGTCTCGGCTACAAATTGTGATAGAAACAGAAGCAAGAAAGGTAATACAATAGTGACAAATAATTTTATTATAGCGATGTGGTTCTCAGAGTTATCGTCATCGTCATTAGAATGGTATTTCCAAAGAAACCAGTAGGCAGATTTTAACAGCTCAATAAGACTAATGGCATCATAGCCTGAGTGCAGGAAGGGGAGAAACAAAATAGTTTTACTAGGTGGAAGACCGTATGGTCATCATAAATGTACTCTATGATCTAGATCCTAGATAGGTAGATACCACCGCCTTTTCTATTTCTATACTTTCAACTTGTTGAGGATTACGGGGTTAGGCAGTGTGATTTCTAGGCTTGTAAGGCATTTTATCTTAGGCCTCAGAATGACAACGCTGTTGTCGCTGTTTTTGCGATGTTTTTTTCCTTTTATTGCACAATTGATTTTGTAAATTGTCATAGAACCCTAGAGTTATAAGGCCGCTTAACAGATTAATACGCGATGGTAGCCACTTATTACTTATCACCAGGCGGGCCGTCAGCTTACTTAGTTGTATGAAAAAATACCCGAATTGGGCAAAGAATATTATCAAGCAAAGTCAAGCTCCATTATAAGATAAGCTACGTCAGAGTTGAGTGTGGTGTAGGAGTAATAGGCTCTGGTACCGCTGCTGACCAAGAGGAGGACCGTAAATCCGTAAGCTTGTTTGCCAATTGCATAAAAAAGGTCCGTATCATGAGTTCCGTAAAAAGCCACCTAACCTTTTTGCACTCAGATTAATATTTGATGTTTTAATTTCATTTGTTTCAAACAGAGGATATATAAACAACTTGCATAATGTTTGTTATTGTGTGTTCCTGATTGTCGAACCGTATTTTATAATAGGCAGAGAGAATAATAGGTGTTCTCATAATTGACAGAATAAAAGCACGATAAGAAAGACAGTAAAACTAATTACAAAAACATCTTCTCTTTGTAAAATCGACATTTAAAAAGTATCAGATAATCCAACCTGTACTTCAGCCATAAATGCTCCAATAGTTCCAAGTTATTAAAATCCGTATTGATGAGTGAGGAGTTTGTAGGAAGCAATATTATAACTTCCTTTAGCCGGGAGACTGGCAAATTGCGTTACAGGATTGAAAAGCTGTAAATGGGCGAGTCACAGACAGTATGTTATAGATTAGCAGCATTGTTTTCTTTTTAAAAACGTTGATTGTATGATCTCAAACATCTCTTTTCTCGATAAACTCAACCACAACCTAGCAATTAGTTTGGAGTAGGAAAAGTACTAGGTATCTATGTTAATATTGAGATAATGAGAAACCCACTGGTGCTTACCTACATTTCTCTTGGCTTTCAATTCATCTGTTAGTCCAGTCAAGGATGATAGAAGTTCTGTTGGCTAGTGACCCAGAATAAAGTTCAAGAAAAATGTTATTTTGTATTGCTGTCTTTTATCTGAAAAGATGAAACGTTTTTCCTAGTTTTTATTAATACTTACTGTGAAATATTTGGGTGCGATTTTTAATTAAATTGGAATGGGATTGGAACTGTTATAAATTCTCAAACTTCAGTATTAATGTATTATTGTTATTTTTAACCCCCGACGAAAAAGAGGGATATTATAATGTTGACGTGTCTGTCTGTGTATCTGTGTGTCTATCTGTGGCAGCGTAGCTCCTAAACAAATGGACCGATTTTGATTCGGTTTTTTTTTAAAGCTGACGGGATTGGATGGATTTGAAATTTAGTGTAACTGTCTCTTCGGTGACATTCCCATGAGATACCATTAAAAACTCAGCGGAATATTTATTAATTAAAATATCTAGGCTTTTTTATTTTAATTTATTAGGAAAGTTAACAACTTATCAACATGACGTTAAACGTCTAATCACAGATTAGTGTTATTCGAGGTAGGTATCCTACGACAGCTAATTAGAATCCCTTTTAAATTGGTTGTAAATCCTGAAGATTCAAATTTTCATTTAAACGTCTATTTTCAGTCAAAAGGTAATAATAGCAACGTAGATTTTAAGCGATATTTCAAGCTAACCATTAGCTAATATCAATTATGCCTATTCCAATGTGGGCAATTCCTCGAGAGCATTCTATTAAAAAGCTATTTACATGCCTATAGTGAATGCATAGATATTAGTAGTGTCTGAAGAGCAAGACATCTTCCTTTTATGCTTTAGCATTCACTTCGAAAATAGCGTACTGTAGTATAACTATAGTACTTATTAAAATGTCTCCTCAGTGTCTATCTTCCTTTAACATTAAAGGAGCTATAACATTTAAATCAGCTGTCTATTGGCTCTAAAATTGTTTATATTCAATAATTCGAACCTTAAAGCGACTGATGGAAGGTTTATGACGTCATAACTGGTATGCAAACTGCATATTGCGTTAGGCATCCAATTTCATAGTCGCTACAGAATAGATTACAAATATAATAAGTTTATCAAAATCGATGGATATAGAATTTATTGCTATTTTTCTTACAAAAGCCTAACAACAATTTTGTAATTGAATATTTGCATTTCTTATCTTCATTAAAATTAGTTTTTTTATAGTTTTTATACTGGATTTAGCATTAGTAACACTTTTTAAGAACTCAGTGGCCCATTGGAATAAAATACATTGCAATTTTTTCGCACCTTCAAATTCATAGCTACTTTATGTGTCAAAATTAGGCTATCAAAACGGCCGTACCACAGATTAATAATAGTACCACAGATTAACAAAATAATAATTGCGCTACTTTAAGTAGCACTGGCCGTACTACCTTATTATTTGTTGCTCAATTTATTGTTATCCGTTTCTTTTCCAGATACAGCCATGGTGCCTAACATAACACTGCTCCTGATCATCGTGACTCTAACATCAGTCGCGTCACAGACCTTTCAGTACTCCAGAGGTTGGACCAACGGCAAACGGGACGGCCACAAGAGTGACGAGGTCAGGGATGTTGCAGCCAGCCTGGAGAAGATCCTGAGTCCATGCCAGATGAATAAGCTGAAGTACGTGCTAGAAGGGAGGCCGTTGAATGAGAGGGTGAGTTGAAAACACAGACTATACTTAATACATCCTGATTCCAACGATTTCCTGTAACTTATATCAGGTGGTGACTTCAGTTTATGTACTGGAATGTCTGTAGCGTTTGATGTTTTGTTTTTTAACTTTCTTTCTTAACCGAGTAGCCCTTGGCCTTAATCTTTCTTGATGGTAAGCGATACCATCGAAAATGGAAGCGAGCTACACCCGGATTTTTCAACCACACAGGAACTGGCTATCTTACCTCCAACTGCCAGAAAACAAAAATGCTGTTATTCTTATGGTGGCAGACTTAGGGAAGATGGTAGTACCCAGCCAGACATAGACAAAGCACTACCATCAATCAAACTGAACAGAAAATTTCTGCCGACAGACCTGAGTTAGGCCGTTATAGGTACTTACTTACATCCTGCCTGCAATGATTTCCTGCAACTTTTATCAGGTCTTCAGTCTAAAATCTAGTGGGATTTCATATAGAGTCCCATATGTCTTCTGGTGCATTGTCTCCACTTAAGAATAAATTTGCCTACACCAGCCATCCGCTCTGTGAGTACTATGACCTCTTAGACCTTAAGGTCTAAGTATAGCCTATTTGCTACTATTTTAACTTGAAGAGATGCTGAGCTTTATGGAGATAAATATTACTTAGTAGACTCTCACGAAGCTTTTTTTTTGCTTATTTTGATAGAATTACATTTAGAAATCTGTGTCTCATTTGTCTGTCTTTCTTACATTACCCCATAAACACGCAGATCCCCATGGAAACTCAGACTACAGCCCTTCAACTGCAACCAATTCGTTGAGATTATTATTAGAGGTTGACCGGGTTTACATACTTAATTGATTTATTTACTATTTGATTATGTACCTCTATTGAGAGTTTATACACAATTGCATAAGCACTCAGGGGTGGGTTGCTACGATTATTTTTTATTTCACTTGGTTAAAACGGTATATCTAATTTTCTGTGTAGAATTATTGGATGAACACTGAGATGGGACAGTAGCTTAAATAAATATCAGAGCTAGATAAACTTGTTCCAAGAACCATGACACAATTTTCAGAAAGGCTCGGGTTTGCTTCCTGAAAATACGCCGATGTGGTGTGAATTCCTTAATTTATGATTGTGTAATTTTTTTATTTGGGTTGCATTCATTCATGTAATGCCATTTTTTATTCCACCGTAATATCACAACACAACATAAATCTTCTGAATGCCTAAACAGATTTTGACGTGTAGAGATTGTATCGAAATGATGCACGTATTCTGTATCTTATGTCAATGCCTTAAGGATCGAAATCGTTAGTGTATCTTTTCGTGCTTACTGTACGGGTATATTATTATACTATACATGTATATTAGACCTAAGCATTCTTTGCCATGACGAAGCTTCACGCTGCGTACATTTGTAACGTATCAAAATGTTATTTTCGTTTACTTTTTGTATTGGCGAAGGTTTTTTTTTTCTTGGTCTAGTAGCACTGTACAGGCTGCTGTCACTGCCGTCCACAGTAGCGAAAACGACGTAGTAGCACGGTAGAGTACTAACTATACTAATGTACACAACATTGGTAGAATAGAATAATAACTAAAACTGGTAGAGTACCTGCTCAAAACTGGTAGAGTAGTAGTCAGTTCACTCTATGGATTACTTTACGAGTGTATAGCATCCTTAAATTACGCTGTACATCGGAAGAGTAAACAGCATAGTATCACAGTAGAGTACTAACTTTACCTACTACTAACTGTACCAATGTAGATAACATTGGTAGAATAGAGTACTAACTAAAACTGGTAGACTACCTGCTCAAAACTGGTAGAGTAGTAGCCAGTTAACTCTCCGTTTACTCTACCCGTGGACAGCATCCTTAATGTTGCTGATGATGAGATCCCTAAATGCTATTAATATTTCCAGATACTTGGACCCTGCGAATACGAGGAAGAAGAAACACAACCAAAGAGATTCAAGTCCGACCACAGCCAGGAACCGCTGTTCGAAGCTTTTCAATGAACGGCAGTCGCAAGTTAATGTGCAAAACATCTCTGATTACCAAATCAATTAAGGACCATATTATTATTATGTAGGAAGACAGTAAAGTGTAATTCTATTAAAGTAATGTAATTAATAATTCGCTAATGATATTAAATTAATTTTGTATTAAAATTGAAGTAATAACATAAATTTTATTTGTTTTTATACATTCTAGTTTAAATGCATATTGGGCTGGATCTGCATTTAATAAAAAAAACTATAAATGTTATGTTTGCCGTAATTATAAATAAATATTGAGCTGCAAAAATAGTTTTCATAAATTTTACCACTCATGTTTTTACAGTTGTTTTTAAATTAAGTATGGTGATGATAACAGGAGCCATACAAAATTTTAAATTCATGGGTTATTTTACCATTAATTAATGAATTATATTTACTTAACTCCAATTTTTATTCTACAATAAAATATTGCTATCAAAAAGCTATAATAATAATATGAAATTCGAACCTATTTAATAGGTGGTATAGAAAATATAAAACTGTATTAAATGCATTAATAACTCATGGATAGATTTTATAAGATTGTAATTGAAATTAATGCCTAAATAAAGATATTTTTAAAAATGTTTAATAATAATAAATATTTATTACTTACTTACATAATGTTTAAGTGAATTCATTTATTAATTAAATTAATTACGATAGTTATGAAGTGCTATTTTAAAATGTTGACAACAATATTAGAATGTGGAATAAATTAATAAAAGATATACCGATATGCGATTAATTGTTTTCTTTATTGATATGTGACCTAATTTTTTTCAATTTTATCTTGTTTATTAGGTTAGGTAGAACTCGTCATCAATCAGACTGAACCGATTTTTCAAAAATTATACTTGAAAAAAAATTAAGCTATTACAACAACGAAATTAAATCTTAGACCGCTGATGGAAAACCCTTGTATTAGCAATAAGGGTACGTCTCTCACATATGATTGGCAGATGGCAACGTCTATGAGCTCTAGCGGCCTTACTCGTCGCAGGTATTTCATACTTCAAAGTCGACTTACGACTGCCTTAAGTTACTACAATGTATTATTAAGCAAAAGCTAAAAGCAGGGCAAGACATTATTTTCAATTTAATTTAACTGAAAATTATACGTGAGTAGACAAAAATACTCTTTGGCTCCTTTTGCGAAGCGTTTTTTAATTATGTTTTATTTTTCCGGAACCATATTCGTGTAGGAAACCTGATCATAAATAGTTCATGGACCAAATTCTATAATAGCTATTTTATTGATGTATTTATTCTGTGGTAACTAAAGCAATGTTCGGCATGAATGACCGAAATGGGTTGTTTTTTAGATATTTTTTATGTGTACAAAAATAGAAATGGCAGAACTATAATTTTATGTTTCGCATCATCATCCTTTTATACATATATAAATTTAATTTTTATAATTTTAATAAAAACATTATTTTTTTGCAGATAGTGACATCTAGGTAGTTAATTGCTTACTACAGACAAATGTTACTTCGTAGCGTACTGATTGTTATATACGTCATAGCATGCTTATTAAAAATTCCTTGCTTTGTAATTTTACTACCACACACTAGATGGCGCTACCTACTGTAGTATCTACTCACCACTAGATGGGGTAAGTTGTGACAAATCACAAGAAAAAACATTAATAATTTAAAAACTAAATCTGACATTGCGACTTTGCTTTACTTTTACACAGATGTAGGTATTATGCACAATTTTTAATTTAAAATTGTTATAGTTATGGAAATAAAAGAAGAAAATGTTGTTTAAATCGTGTCTGGCACGTGAACCAACAATAAGTTTTCCGATTTAAGCTTTAAACGTAGGTGTTAAGACTGAAAATGGACAGAGCAAATCTAAAGCAATTTGTGCTTCATCTATCATTCGAAACGAGCATCATTACGATCGTATTAGCTACAAGTTGTAATATCGAAACATTTATGAGTCGACTACAAACGGTAATGGCTTTCGAATCTAACTAGGTAGGTACCTAAATATGTTATTATTTTAATCGTTTTTCTTAATGTAGGTAAGTAATTATACTAGGTTTAATGATTCGGCTATTTATCTTTTTCTGTCATTGTTTTTCAGATATACTCGTAATTTTAAGATTGATTATTAGATTATTATGGCAGAATATAATTACATACCTATGGTACACGATAGGCACCTTTAAGGCTGTGTGTGTGTGCCATTAGGTAAAGTAATATCAGATAATACAAATTGTAATACACTTAGAGCTTTTGTAGAGTAAATGGTAGAGTGAACTCTACCATTTTAGTAAGTACTCTATTTTGCTTGTAATACGCTAAGACCTTTTGTAGAGTAAATGGTAGAGTGAACTCTACCCTTTTAGTATGTACTCTATTTTGCTCCACCGTGCTATAATACCGTAGATTCTTTTCGTGGGCCCTTTTACGGGTAAGTACATACCCAAAAATTTTATGACCCCTAACGACCAGGCAGTGGTGAGGCAGCGGGAGGTGGATGCTGTGGAGGCGGAGAAGGCGAGCCCCGCGTACGTATAGCACAGGGCGCCACGTCTGGGATTGCCCAGGTGACTCACAGGTGGGCAATCTTCATCGAAACGAATCATGCCCGTAAAGCCGGTTACCTGGGGGTGGAATGACTTCGGCAGAGCCTAGGCTACCCCCACGAAGAGCAGTGGAGTTACCCTGGAATTTTAATGAATATCTTATTAAAATTCCTAATTAGGTACCTAGTAGCTAAATTTTTTACGTTGTGCTCATTACAAAATGTTTCCGTACAAGACTATCATACAATGATCTTCTAGGAAAATACTCTTCTGTCTTTAAAATCAAGGCGACTGTTTCTTGATCAAATGCTATTGTATAAAGTTATTACGAATCAATTTGACTGTACTCACTTAACAGACCACATCTCTTTACGTCTTCCAAGCCGGTCACACCGTATTCGTGACACTTAAGAGCATAAACTTTTTGATACTAAACTGTGCAGGACCAGGGCGGGCGAGCGCGTTCCGCTGAGACGAATAGTGCACTCATATAATGATTCTTTTGTAGATTTAGATTTATCGATTTATCGATCTCGCGTACAGTTTAAATCAAATTTGCTTGTAAAGCTTAAAACAAACTAAATAATTAACAATTGTTAATTTAATCTTACTGATTTGACTTAGTTATAGATTGTGTATCTTCATTATTGTACAGCTTCTCATTTATTAACCTACATTATCTAGTAAATATCGCTGCTGGTTGCATAATAAGTAATAGTTATTATATGTATTATCAACATAAGCATTATTAGGTATGTAATTGTTTGTTATTCCAATAAATTGAAAAAAAGGTATATGTACCAACTAACGACTGCGAAAATTTTATCTTTAAAAAATATGGGTGAGTATTTTTTTTATTGTATAAGTGTGTAACTACTAAGACTTACAGAGACTGCATTTTAAGTAAAAAATATATTTTCAATCTTTTTAAGTAATGTTCCCTAAGGATCCTTCGCTTGAGAAACGTTTACCAGACAAGGAAAGTCTATGTAGGTCTTACTTAGCTTCTGAATGCAGCTCTACCCGCGTGATAGAGTTGTTAAAATAATAAATAAATAATTTATTTCGGGGTGATACCCATATAAACGAGGAGTTCGGTGGTGGATAGGTTTTAACTCTCTGGTTTGGATTAAGAAAACCAAGCAACTTCCGAATTGGTCAGTCCCGGGATGGGTTGATAAAAATTTGAAATCTTGAGTTCCTCCGTGCTCCGGAAGGCACGTCATGCCTTTGTCACCGTTTGTTACTGCAATAACTTTTGCCCAACAATCCGCATTGGACCAGCGTGGTAGTGCTATGGCCCAAACTCCTCATGTGTTTCTCTCATGTAGTAATATACGTATACAGGGTGGCACATTTAGATTGGTCAGTATGGGAAAGTCTGAAACTATAAGACGTACAAAAATCTCTTCTTAGGAACCATGTCATCGATTTTAGTAATAATAAAAACTGCGTTCAAACATTAAAAAAAAACGTTTACTCAGCTCGGGAATCGAACCCGGACTTTTTGAAAAATAAAACTAATGCTATTTCTATTTCGATATCGATTGTGTAGGTCCTAAGCAGTAAACGTTACTATGAAACGTGATGTCTAAAATGAATAAAATGCATTGTTTTCATATCCTTTTATTTAGTTTAGTAAGTGTTCGAAATTACCACCATTTTTTCAATACAACATTCAACTCGTTTAGGTTCGTACAATTGTCGCTATGGTTGTTTGTAGCTCTTTGCTGGTGTCGCAACTTGCTACATACACTGCTTTACATATTGTTATCTGCGATATATTATCTATCTATGATTGTAATTCCTTACCTACTTCTATTAATCATACTTACTTCGGTCAATTGAAAAGCCCACTTAAAAAAAGTATGTACATACAAAGACGTGATAAGCCTCATTTTAAAATGGAACGTTTTGGTTTCAATAGCGACGTGATAAACCTCATTTGAAAATGGAACGTCTTTGTTGTTGGAAATGTTGTATTGAAAAAATGGTGGTAATATCAAACACTTACTAAAATAAATTTAAAGATATGAAAACCATGCATTTCATTCATTTTAGAAATCATGTTTCATAGTAACGTTTACTGCTTAAGGCCTACAGAATCGATATCGAAATAGAAATAGCGTTAGTTTTATTTTTCAAAAAGTCAGGGTTCGATTCCCGAGTTGAGTACACGTTTTTTTTAAAATGTTTGAATGCAGTTTTTCTTTTTACTAAATCGATGACATGATTCCTAAGAAGAGATTTTCGTATGTCTTATAATTTCAGACTTTCCCATACTGACCGATCTAAATGTGCCACCCTGTATAGGCTGGTGATGATGATGATGACCCATATTAGTAAGTAACAAATAACACTAAATCTATGTATGTTAGTTCGACAAAGGTAGCACACAAGAGTACGGTCACAGAATAACTACGGTCCGCCTGTTCGTTAGCGGTTACCGTAGTGCTACTGTACAGAAGAAGCCAGCGTGGTGGTGTTATGGCCCAAACTCCTCATGTATTTCTACCATTGAAGGAAGGTCTGCATCCAGCAGTAGGACTTATATAGGCTGATGATGATGATTATCTTCGACCTTTATTTCCTAATTATATAAATAATAAACTATATTATGAATATTTTTATAAAAACGCAGACGAATTCACGTTATAATCATAGTATTCACCACATCTACTCAAATCGTTCTTGTTAGAATTGCTGTTCAATTTAAAGACTCGCAAACGGCTGGACTGCTCGCCGTCGCTTAGTATGACTCCGAGTTCAGACTCAATTACTGCGCTAGTGATGGGCACATTCGATAATATATTTAGATTCATAATCCCCATGTTAGTAAGAGTTAGTAACCAATATATTTTTAACCTGTCAAGCCACAGACAACCACAAATTCCAGACATAATTAGTTGTAGCTGTCATAAGACCTCCGGAGGTCTTACGCGGCTTATCAAAATATTTTTAGCAATATTAAAAAACTTTTGAAAAAACTCATATCCTGAACCCAAGACTCAGAAATCAGAACATAAATTTTGTATAGTTTCGATATTTTTAGAGTAGGCGTAGTAGGTAGGTGTAGGCATCGATGATTTTGCTGTTAATTCAAAAATCCTACACATGGGTCAATTATTACCGATTAATCTTGTAGCAACATTAAAACAACATTACCTACTTAGATTTTTACCCTTAAATTTTATAAAAATATAAATACCTTATACCTGTCTGTTGTCAAACGCAGTACCTATCTAAGTAGGTCCTTTTACCAACCCGCACTGGGCAAGCATGGTAGTGTTATGGCCTTAGCTCCGCATGCGCTTCTTCCATATAAGATGGCCTGTGACCAACAGTTGGACTTTTATAAGCTGGTTTGATTTATTAATACTAAATTATTAATACTAGATTTAGATTTATTAATACAAATGAAAGTATCTACCTTTTTAAGTCATTACCAGCCTATACCTATACCTACGTCCCTCAAATTGGCACAGGAGTTTCTACATGTGAAAAACACATGGGTGAACAAATTTTTATTTATTTATTAAAAAACGCAAAATGTGGTAGAAATTAAAAAAAAATACTGAAGATCTTTTAGCAAGCTTCAAAATTTCAAGTAAAACTTCAGAACATTGATCATATCATGGCGTCCCTAAATCGATTGTAATTTTACTTAGTACCAACATTTTGTTAGTACCTGGTACCTATGTCCACATAATAGGATTTAAAATCGAACTGTATTTTTCGCCAAATGACATTATTTTTTAGGTAAGCCATTTTCATAAATATATTTAGGAACAATTACAAATACCAAAAGCAAGAAAACGTTGAAAAATGCTCCAGTCGGGACTCGAACCCGCGTCTCCTGATTTCCGGTCATTCTTTTCATGGCTTTCTTTCTGTATTTGTAATTGTTACAATAAAGTAGGCGTTTGAACGCATCTAAAACATTAAAATGTGCATCTTAAGGAAATTTATTTAATGCCAAAATATAAAAATTAAGCGTAGGTCCCTACTTATAAAAGTTACATCGATACTTGAGTATAATCAAAGCTTAAAAGCTTTCAAAATAACCATTATAGAAAAAGAATTTAAATAATTGAGACAAATATCGATATGGACTTTCTTCTATAATACACCATTAACTTTGTAAGAATGAGATGCCCTAAACTTAAATCCGTTTCCCGCCATCACACAATCTCTACCTCCGCGGCGACCAATCACAGCGCCGGAGGGCGGCGCAGTCCTTCAATGGCCGCTCCTAATTGGTCGAAATTATTAAACGGGTTGCCTATAATAAAAAAAAGGCCGTAGCGTAAACCTTACAATTGAGTGCCACTTTTTGTTCGCGTTAAATTGATGAAAAAAGACTTGAAAAATTGGCGTTCAGATGAAATAAAAAATGATTTATTATCGCCGGCCCGCTTAACTTTTTAACTTATTGGACAGTAATGACTTTTGATTTTGCTTCGAAATGGCGTTTAAATTTCGCTCTGAGACCTGCGTAGTGTGCTCTGGAGGTAATTGGTTCGATTGTTTTGCAGAAGTTATTTTTATTGTCTCTTCTGTTTTATTTTAAATTTATGATTTTTAACGAAATTGGTGTTCATTCTGAAAAGACTGGGACTGATTCTCTTAGCACTCACTAATTCATTCAAGTAAAAATCTACAAAGAACGGAAAGATTTTCTAAAAAGTATCTATTAATGAAAAATCATGAGGCTTCCATAGCTATTTACCAAGGAGTGACAGTATTTTTTTTTCCTTATTTACATCTCTATCTCTATAAATAAAAATCCCTTATTAGTGCTCATTTAAGTAATTCAGGGAACCTGCCAAGGAGAATGTAGGTAGCGGTAGGAGCAAATTTTCAGAAAAAAATAATAAATTTATTTTTATATTTAGATAAAATTCTCTCACACACACACACGCACACACACACGCGCACACACACACACATACACACACACACACAAACACATACGGGAATTCTGTAACACCCGGTATAGGCGTTCAATAGCTGGCTATTTAACCAGACAAATATGCGTAGTTAGTGTAGTATTTGAGAAGTTGTCTGCAGTACAAACAGGATTCGCCGTGTGTCCAATAAATCGCGTGGCCTCTTCTAAATAAAGTCGTCACGATATCGTATCGTTGCCGCAGCGCCCACGGCACGTCGCGAGCGCGCGTCCCCTTGTTATGTACGAGCGAGCTTTTGTCGGAAAGCTTGGGACTTACTGGGAGCAGTTTTAAAGATTAGGATTCTAATACGTTTTTTTTTATCTTTTCTATTATTCAGTTTGGATACCTAAGTTTGTGACTTAAATAACCTCCTCAGTCATCACAGAGTACAAGAAAACTAAGGAGGAATGGATAGATAGGTAGGGATATCTCTTCACATAGTTACTTAACTATTTCTTTACCGATATAAAAAAAAACTAGTAGCCGCACGCAGCTCCGCTCGTGCCGATGTCGGCTATCGCTCCATAAAGTAGCCTATGTCCTTTCTCAGAACGTAATCCACCAAATTTCATCTAAAGCGATTTAGCATTTTAGGAGTGAAAATATAACATACAGACGTAATTGGGATGTTGCCTGAGTTTGAATATGGCGCTATTTTTCACAAATTCGGAAAATATACGTTACTGTTACCCATAAAAACAATTCAAACTTAAAATATATGAAATATTTTTGAACTTGTAGTGTTTTGAAAATTAAAAAAACTGTCATATTTTTTTTTCAAAATTTATCAAAAATGTTAATGATGTTAGATTGCTGACATTAATTAAAACAACTATTATTATGACAACTATTAATAAAACACATACTTAATACATAGTTGATATCAATTTTGTCAGTATGCCCATACATTTCTTAGTAATATGGGAACATGTGACGTCACCGGTTCCGTAAATTTTCTTTGGAGCGTTTTTGGACGATGCGCCGCAACACATCAAACATACCACTATATCTGTGAAACTATTGATCTTAGACATACTATTTCTTTTGCAATACTTTATGAGTTATAAACTTCTTATTTATGAAATAAAAAAAAAGATGTCAACTAGGTACCCTATTCTGACTTGAGCAATGAGATGATGTCGTAGTTTCGCTACTTTTTTTGAGCACTTAGGTACCTTTATGACTCAGGCTGCTTACCGTATAACGTATACACATCAAAACTTTGTAAGTAGTTACACTAGAAGATTGTAGGTCTTAAAATGATTCCATCATCGGCCGTAGCATCACATGTGAGTCTAGTCTAGCAGTATACGACATAAGTAAGATTAAGTGTTTTTTGGTATGGTATTGAATGTATCCTGTTATGTGTCTTAAATAAATAAAAAAGGAAGCTAGAAAACACTTCAAAATAAAGAATATAAAAATGGATCCTACGTACACACGTATAATTTTTAATTTGAATAATTCTTTTCTTAAGTAGGTATTGCATGCTGTAAAACAGTGAAATACGTGTGACTATTATACAAGTAGGTATGAAGATTCATTTATGTAAACATATTTTGTACAATAAATATTTATTGATTTGAATGATTCGAAAGATATTATAATAAGAAATATGCTATAACTTTATCCTCCAATATACGTGAAACTTTGAAAAATGAAGACGAAGAAAATGAATTACGTCGTGATTTCTTTATTACGTTGTGTTATTGTCTTATGGGTTAAAAAAAATTTAAATTCTTTTCCAAATTCATTTTCTTATCTTATCACAGTTAAAAACCATTTGGGTCTGGAATGTGTTGCATGACAGGTTAAAGCAAAGAATCCTATTTTTTATCATCATTATCGTATGATAATGATGATAAAAAATAGGATTCTTTGCTTAGGTATAGGCTTATGCCTATACCTTTACGTCCCACTGCTGGGCACGGGAATTCCTTCATCGGAGACATGCATGGATGCATGGGGAGTTTAGGCCATAATACCAACATGCGAGTTGGTGGGTTAATGCGGTTGCAGTAACAGCAGGGACCAACGGCTTAACGTGCCTTCCGAAGCATTTAGGAGCTGGAGATTATATATCTTGATTGACCCATCCCAGGATCGACCATGGAGAAAATTTCAAAGTAAAGGAAGTTTAAAGATTTTAAGTTTTGTAAGTTCAGAAGAGTAGTGTTTTATAAGTCAATCTCTAACAGATTGGCTTGCTAAACATTGTTCCTATAGTGTTCAAGAATATTTGAACTATAAATAGGTACAAAGATAAATTATTATGGAATAGCTTTAAGAACCTCTGTGTATACGCCTGAGACGGTAGGGTAAAGTGTTACTATTATTCATGTTTTAAGACCATTATCTGTAACCTTTCATACTTAATAAAGTCCTGAACTGAACTCAAATGAAAAGAGCGCTCAAACCACTGCACCACCGAGCTCCTTGCGTTGTCATTGTTCATTAGCAAATATTTAATAATTCAGTTGAATTAATTCTTGCTCTGAGTGCGCCCCTCGCCGTCTGACGCCTGCATGAAGCTATCAGTGAGTTAGCATCAAGTTCAAGGAGCCTTATCAGCGCGGAATAAAGTGAGAGTGACCTCGGCCCGCCGCGCGCCAACACGGCGACCGCGGGGTACAGTATACATTGTATAACAATAATGTAAGTATTATCTACTCGTACTACCTATGGTATATGTTAATTTCATATTTTGTCCAACACCTGGATTTTGGATGGAACGTTAGTTGGTGGTCAATTCTACTACAAGTTTATTATTTTTAGCCGACTTCAGAAAAAAATGAGGCTCCCATTTCAACGAGTTTTTTTTGAAGATCAGTCAAACGATGTAATTATAAACAGTAGGTACATCTGTCTGTCTTTCCATCAAAAACTGAGATGTAGAAGTCGATAATGCTGACTGTCACCCATCTATCTTTGACCGTGGAAAATTATTACATAAGGTTTTTTTTTTACGAAAACAAAAATCGACTTTAAAACACAAGCAAGCTGTTTTTATTTTACTTAAGGGCGTTTACGTCGCACCGCCTTTCATACAAACTTTCAACATGAAAATATTGGAAAATAACAAACCGATTCTAATAATACTTTACATGCATAAGCAAGGTAGGCTAGTCTTACTATTAGATATAAAGGATTTTTCGAAAAGTTTAATAATCATTGAGTTAGAGGATTTTTTTGCTTTTCATACAAATTAAAAATCGCCAATAAATTCTTTATTAATCGTTGCGCTCAATGACTTCACTAGTTGTCCTTCAGCAGTTTCATTGGATGCCGGCGTTTAATAAACGGCCTAGGCGTCCGATTAAGTGGCTGATTTAACCAGATGGCTGCGACTTATACACGATTCTTCACAAGTTGTAAGATCTCGCTACACAGTTTCGATTCGAAAACTCACACCCGTCTCACTTTGACGCACCGTGATAAAAAGTGGCAGGCAATAGAGATTCCGATATTCATTTTTTTTCCAACAACAAAGAATATAAGGGCTTAATTCAAATCCCTTGTTACACCATCAAAATTGTTTAACGCTAGCTTCTTGACCGCTTCAGCCCATTAACCCGTCTAAGGCCAACGAGGTGGTGTTATGGCCCAAATTCCATGTCTTTCTTCCACGTAAGAAAGCCTGTGCCCAGCTGTGGGACGTATTTAGGCTATTGATGATGATGATTTGCAGTTGCTCACGTTGATTCTTGCAATTAGTAAGCCCGCTTCCCTATTTTTAAAATTCTTAACTGGGAGGTACCACAGAAGTAGCTGAACACTTTAGTACCATGTCACAACCACTATGGCATCAATACAGTACGGTAGCAACTATTAAGTACGAGCGCAATAGTCGGTGCGACATGGTACTAAAGTGTTAAGCTACTTCTGTGGTCGACTGTATCTAATCATCTTTATCTCACCTGATGGTGACCTTGAGGTAAGCGAGCTATACCCGGATCCCTCCACCACAGAGAAACTGTCTATCTTACCTCCAACTGCTGGAACACAATAATTCTGTTAACATTATTGCAATGGCAGACTTAAGTAAGATTTAGGTAAGATGGTAGTAGCTAGCCAGGCGGTCTTACAAAAGTCCTACCACCAACCAAAACGAGCACATTTGTGCTCCCACGGAATTTGAACACGGGACCTCTAGATATGAAGTAGGTCGTATATTCTTATCCACAGAGGCGGTTATGTTATAGCCTACTCATTCAAAATGTAGCCTTGAAGACCATCTTAGCGCAATCTCAAAAGATATATGGAAACTCCCACGTGACTTGCGCTGACATAAAGCGTGGTGCGTCCCCGCGGCTCGCGTGCTCATTAATACTGGGTCGTTATCACCTTTCATTTAAATGCCGAACGCTTGTAAGCGATGGCACCTTGTATGGCTGCTGGAAAGTCCGGGTCTTGTTGCTATATCTTTTTATATCATCAAGGATGATAAATTTATGATATAGATAAGCTGACAAAGAAAATTAAGTACCTACTTAAACCTAAACTTAACAGTATGATAAAACACCAGAATTCGTCAAAGACCTACCATTTTTACTCGGTGGTAGACCCGTATGTAGGGTCGTCTGGGTAGGTCACAGCCTTTCTTATTTCAGCCGTGAAATAGTTAGTTGTGTTTCGGATTGAAGGGAAAGGTAGCCAGTATAATTACTGGGCATGGAAGGCATTTCTTCTTAGGCCTAACAAGAGTACGACCCGCCTGCGCCTGATGGTAAGCGGTTGACGTAGTATATAGACGCTCGTGTAGCTTGGGCCTAATCACGCGCTGCCTACCCTGTAAAAATGCGTTATATTGACAGCATTGGAGACAAGTTCTCTTGTTCCCAACATAGCCCCTCCAGCTATGTATAGAACCGCAGTTTCAGAATTAGGTTCCGACCGAGCCATTTTATTTACTTGTATGATACCTACTGGCTAATATTGCGGATTTTTATTTACTCGTATGGAACTACTTTCTATTGCGGCTTTTATTTTACTTGTATGGAACGGATTCCGGTCGGTGGTTTTTCATTTTTTTTTGTTAATCTGGTCCTGGTCGAGGCGTTTTATTTACTTGTATGGTAAGGCGAACTAGTAGTTTTTTTTACTTGGACGTAACTGCTGGATTCTGATATCTGATATGTCCCCTAATAGGCCGAGGATCTCGGTGGTGTATTGGTTTGAGCACTCTAATTTTAATTACGAAAACAAAACAATTTTTGCCATGGTCGATTACGGCATGGGTCAATCAAAATTTCATAATTAATCTCGAGCTCGTCCGTGCTTCGAAAGGCACGTAAATCCCGGTTATTACTGCAACCGCTTTAGCCCACCAACCCACATTGGGCCAGCGTGGTGGTGTTATGGTTCAAGCTCATCATGTGTTTCTCCCATGTATGAGGGCCTGTGCCCAGCAGTATGATAGGCTGGTGATGATAATTATGATGATGTTTCTAACACGAATTCGGTTTCATTCACTGACGGAATAAGAAAACTGCGTGTTCGTTACCAGATACTTTAATTTGAATTCGATCGGTACGGTCCTATACATGGCTGAAGAGCCTTTCTCAAATTAGCTCTTAGACTTACAATTCTAAGCTTGCCTTGGCGAGATCGATCGCTTTTAGCAATTAGGCCGCTCATTGTGCAAACATTGTGTACATATCTCATTCTGTTTACCTATTTGTGTCAAAATTAGGTAAAAGAAAGTGTTTAATAACTAAATATAATCAAAAATCTTAAGCAAATAAAAAAATAACTACAAAAGTATTGAGTATTTGGTTGCAGTGTTTGGTAAGGTGAAGGTCGTTGCCCTCATCTAGAAGCTTCTTATTTTTTTTATTAAAGGCCAGTATTATCGTGTAGCCTGCCGCATTGCCATAATAAAGATTGTACTGAACATAATATTAAATAGCTTTTAACATTCCTCCCGTTATCTTAATGTCTGCGAGACATTTATATTTAGCTCAACTCAATACGTGTCCAATGTTTACCTTTCTGACTCTTTATCTAGATTTTTTTGTATCTTAAGATTGTTTTTGGGATGCGTATTGTGGACAGGCAGAACCCGTTTAAGACCGTATCAACAAATAGACATATGTAGTTTAAAATTACTAAAGCGCTAAGAATTGTGTAAAAATATATGTATAAACACGTAAGACATTAAAAACGACATTAAGAAAATTAAATTATACTTAAAATAAACTGCAAATAAGTAATATTTAGAATCGCTACTTTAATAAGTATTTTAACTTCATTTACCTCTGTAAAAAATGCCGAAAGTTTTTTGATAGTTTATGGGGAAACAAAAAGGTTTTATTTTGATTTTTGGGTCAAAAATGATACGGAACCGCAATATAATAGGGAGTGGCATGGCGCCTCCGAGAGGGTATTGAGTGATTTGTGGGTATTTGCCTCACATATTGAATGTTTTAAAACCTTTTAAGTTCCAACACGGGCCCGATAACATCGTTATAAAAATGTAATTAATTGAACGTATTAAAGTGGGTCTCACTTTGAGTATCACAAAGCAAGATTAATAATACAGGTCAGTATATTAAAATAGCATCATTTTTCTAATAATAATAAAGTGCCTACTAATACTAAAGTTTTACAAATAAAGTTTCTGAATTTTCTGATGTATATACATCATTAATAAATCGTTGACTTCTCAATATCAATTTGCTTCGCCACGTAAACAAAATACTAAGTGTAGGTACCAAAAAAATCTAAAAAAAGATAACACGTCCTCCACGGCATGCAATTTTGTTGAACAAATATAATATTTATCAGGTCTATAGACCTGACGTTCTTCCTTGTCAAAAAAATTCAAACTAGAGGTAGTATTTATCAGATTTTTTTTTGTGAAAATAAAATATTGGTCAATTGTCCTCAGAAATCTGTATTCATCACATTGTTTTTTTAATCAGTAACCCTAGTGTTTTTGCTTCTATTGAAGGAACACCAAGGGTCCTACTGATCAACAAACCACATCTTACAGTTCAACATAGGCTTTGGTATTCAGTAGGGATGCGTATGAAAATTTGATCACCCGCCGAGATTTGATTGGTTCAGAACGTGTCATGGCGTAACTCGGCACTTCTATACTTTGTTACTGCCGTATTTATTACTACCGGCGAAGAAATTTTCTTTTACCCCTACCTTTTAAACATCCTGTTGAATATAGGAGGGATATTGGCAGCGCAATTATTTTTTACAACGAAACTGTGACCAAAACAGCCTAACGGAAGCTCGGTGTCCTGAACAAGGTGCGTCGATCCTTCACTCCTGACCAATTATGCCTGCTCTACAAAACTCAGGTCCGATCTTGCGTGGAATATTGCTCGTACCTGTGGGACGGCTCCTCGATGCACTGGGCACATTGCAGCGTCACACTTGCCCACAGCCTTTACAATTGCGTCGAGACATTGCAAGGTGAAGGGGCTAGAACAGTATGTTTTAAGCTGCACTAGCTTTCGCATATGGACTTTTCTTAACATAAATCTTACAAGATATACGTCTGTCTTTGGCTCTACCGCTAGTTGGGACATTTTGAAAAGCCTTTACCGAGTAGACAGAAACTTATTGTTTTATATTTATATTAAAAGGATAGAAAAAAATGTAAATAAAATATTTGATCGTTAGGAATAGCGATATCTCCGAGATATAAATATACGTCTATGTCTCTACCGTAGATAGGGAAACTCTGGATAGCCTTTACCGAGTAGACAGTACCTCAATGCTTATGATTTATAATAAAGAAAAAATGTAAATGCGACATTTCATCGTTAGGAATAGAGATATCTCCCAGAAATAAATAAATATATTTCCCGTAAAATAAAATTAAACTAAAAACTTAAGAAATGGTGAGGCAACGTCATTTGTAAGAAATTTATTTATAATACTTATTTAATTTTAAATAAGAAATATATTTTTGTTACTTTAGCTTTTGAATACGCTAGTTCTTTGTAGTCGTTTCGTCATAATCGTTTTTACCTATTTTTGAAGATCGGAAACGTAGTTGGGTAAAATGATACGGCTCTATTATTCTGTCATATCAGACATGCAAATGTACAGTTTCATTAATTAAAATAGGTATTCTTATTCTCACAATTATTTCATTTCAAAAATTCTATAATCATTACTATGCCTCAACTTTTAGGAGAGTAATAAAATTAATAATTTAAACACTTTTGTGTCGTTGTTTTAATATATGGCAAACAATACATATAGCAAAAAAGACGTCGGTCAACCGTTTTCAGTCAGTGAATGATGACTATCAGCTTCCTCCTTCTTGACAAAACGGTCTCACTACCTTTCACACATCCGATTGATTTGAAATTTGATTTACTGTTACTTAGGTGATATTTCCAAGTTCCAAGACATGCTAACCTTGAGCTGATCCTGTACCATTAAATAGTCTGCCTGAGGCTCATTCTTCAGAACATACAGCAGATTTATAGTAGTGTTTGGGCATGGGCCCATAAGAATAGTCTCAGTGAGATGATGTTAGATAGATGATTAATGAGGTCGGGGGTTACTTACAATTGCCAATTTTATTTAATAATATAAATTGTTATTATACCCCATAATATATCAAGACATCCACGAGGTGAATCTCTTTCTTACTATTTTAATAACAAGTAACACGAGTGAAAGAAAGAAAGAAACCTTAGAAAGAATTGTTAGATGTAGGTAAAATCAATTATTCTCGTAGAATCAGTAGTATAAGAAAAGCAACATCTTCCTCTGCAGATGTTACTATTTGTTACTATGCAGGAGTGTAAGAAATGTTCACCGCAGCGTCGTAAAAGTGGCTGACAAATTACATAACAATAACGCGTCGTGCGGCCAGACGTCGCAGTTTGCACGCCGCTCACGTCACTATGACCCTGTTTTGGCTTTCAGATACAGTTGGGTCACTTAAATTGATATTTGAAGATACTTGTGTAATTACTGGGCATGGACGGGATTTCATCTTAGGCCTCAGGATGACAACGTACTGCAATATCAAGTGATTTTCCTTGTTAATGCAGGTGTCTATAGGCACCGGTAACCGCTTACCATCAGGTGCGCCGTCAGCTTGTTTGTCATTTAGTTGTATAAAATAAAATAAAACTTGTATTTGAAAGCGGTACAGATTTATTCTGCTCAAATGCTATGGACTGCTTTTATCATGTTGTGTTTTCGTGATGAGAAGAGCTGCTGATTTTGTATCTTTACAAGAACGGGTTCTGTATCCGATCATATCGGGTAAAAACCAGATACCTAAGTTTTTATATACTAATGTAGGTATTTTATGTTTTTCTGTATATAGAACGTACACATTAACTAAATAATTTTTAAAATCAAATGGCTAGTGGCCAACAAATGGTCAGTTTAAATATTTTATGCAAAAGCAGACGCTTTTTTATTTTTTTTCAAACAAAGTACGGCAAATGACTCACTACCATCTGATGTGAAGCGGTATAAAGGACCCACATGCAAAGACAGTTATTGCAGCTTAAAACACACTGTTCTAGCCGCCTGATTGCCGTCCCAAAAAGTGCCTTTTCTAGTTTTCACGCTTATTTTGAAGAAACCCATATTAGGGGAAGGATGGCAACACATGTACAAAGTTTTGGTAGGTATAAGAAAAAAATGACGCAGATCTGCGTTTATGTCAGTTATTGTGTGTGGTGGGTGTTATAACATATTAAGTAGAGTTAAGATTTATTCCTATTAAAGTACCTTACATTAATTAAGCACCTTAAGATTCTCTGTTAAACCTCTATCTCAGCAATAATGTGGTCATTAGTAAGTCCGCTACAATAAAAAATGTATTGAACTAATATCAAGTCAATTCTATCCAACTGCAACCAGAAAAGCAAACTCATAAAAATTATATCCAAGTAGGCACCATATTTAGGGGGTACGTGTGTCATATCCGAACATCAATGCTTAGTCCAATCACAATAGACCTGGCTGAGGGCCGATAACAGTAAATATCGATGGCACTATCAGATTATATTGGATTGGTCAGAATCAGAGAAAATTTAGGATCAGTTCTTGAGAATTTTCGCAAACGTATTCTGGTAGTGGCTTCGGGTCCCAAGATGTTATTTTGGGGTTGTTTATTACTTTTCATAAATGACAACAAAATGTGATTTTAGCAAAATTTAATCAGCGTGGACTAGAATATGGTCTAAATCTAAATTATAAGATATGTAATAATTTTAGTCCTAGTCAGTTTTATTTTACGGTTTCTAAGAACTTTCATGAAGTGATATAGTGATGTTTTTATGACATTAATGTTTTTTTTTATGATAAGTAAATCCAAGTTTCGTAAACGCTTCGACCTACTTATGAACATATTTTTTTGTAATGTAATGAAATTTAACCACGCCTCTACGGGGCGTAACAAACAATGTAATTTATCTAAAATGGGTTGCTTATTATGTTGTGCGAATCCTACCTTGTGGTACTTTGCAGTAAGCAATTTTAATTTTAATTTGTCTGATTTAAGAGCCGAATTAGCTGAGTTGATTGTAAAATAGAAAATTAAATATATTTTTTGTCGGAATCCGCGGTCGATTGCGGTAAGTATGATAATAATGATTTGCCAGAAATCATTATTATCATAATACTTACCGACATAATTGGTATTTGTGTTTTTGTTTCGCAATGAATCACTCAGTATAGAACAGACAATGTATAAAAACTGTATAAACGGGAATAAAGTGATCAATAAAAATCTTTAACAGTAACAATAAAAATTACGCAATATAAATAATGGTGATTAAATTACAGAACACTCCTTATAATTATAATTGGCTATCAATCGTGGACGCACGCGGACCCCTTAAATTGCATTCGCATACAGACTCCCATTTGTGGCGTTAAGTGATTAACTATAGTGGTCTCTATTAATAGGTGAATTAAATTTGTCGATATAACGCGACAACTTCAGTATCGTTTCTTGACTTTTGTATCAATTTTTCCTGTGTAAAAATATAGCTTGTTGATTGTCAAATTGATGCAATCAAGCATCACCGCTATAAGACACGTTTTAACTTTCACTCGTTTAGTTTAACTGAATCGTAAAGGAAAACTATGATCACCAATAGTATTTTATGTAATCGTGATTGGTCTGCTACTTGTAATTTCGGATGTTTTATTTTACTTGGAAAAATATTACAAAGCCCTTTATTACACTATTAGTCATTGAGAAATATGAGAAATAGCATCTGGTCGCTGTAGCATAATCATCGTAATAAAATTTGTTACCAGGAGCATTGTATAAAAAAAAGGTTTTAATGTGAAATTACGCAGTAATTTTTTTTCTTGTGGTATTGAAATAGATTAAAACTGACATAATTTAGTTGTATAATGCGTTTTGATCTTCCTGTTTAAAAAGAGAGATTGGTAACCTGTTAAACAGTATACGAGTTTCCCTTTACAGCGGTAGCAGTGTCATGGCATGAGCTTTGAACTTATTTGTTTTCGTAGTTCTTCTCGAGCGAACAAAAGTGACCAATTGTCTTATTTGATACATATTTTTTGTATTAACCTTTAACGTCTAATATGTGGGTAAGTACTTCACAGATTAATTAAAAGTGATAGCACAAAGAAGTTGAATTTAAGACATACATATATATTATATACTAGCTGCTCCCCACGGCTTCGCCCGCTTCATCTTATTTATGCAGGCAAAAAGGCATTTACGCTGCCCTGCACCACGGGGAGAGAGGTACATGAGTATGTCGGGCTCCCCGACCAAAGATGGTAGGTATAGGTCGAGACTAACCATTTAAACAATACGGCTCCAATTTCTCGCACTATCAGAATTTCGGGCAACAGCTTGCTCTATCCCTATTTGTGTTATGCGTCTGTACGTATACCCTACCTAACAATGATATTACTACTCTGGCGTCACACGGAACACTCTCGTAATGCCACTATACTGCGGGCAGTTGGACTCTAGTGATGGGGCTACTCACCTGTCTCCCAAGAGCCCACTTCAAGGAACCAACTTAATGCAGTGGTTCTAACTTGATGCTGACATACACACAGACAAACAGCAGACAAACCGTCAGACAGACAAAAAATCTGAAAATTACAGAAATTTGTTTTGTTACTACTTCTCAATTCTCCCAACAATTTTTCTGAAAATATATGCATTATACAGACTACCGACACGCGGTCCTCTCATTCTTAATATAAGATTTTACTGCTTAAATCTTTGCACTCATTCTGTGTTTTCATTCTTCATATTATTTTATTTCATCTTAGGTTGTCTAGAAGGTTTTTAAAAATAAGACTGTAGGTACTGTTTTTTTGTTGTAACTTTGTATTGTTTATTTTGGGCTATAGTAAATATTTATTATTATTTAACAGAAAAACTTAAATCGTAGCAATGGCACATCAAAATCTTCACGTTGTTTAGAAATCCTAATACATTTTAGTAAGCATATATTGCATATGTAACCTATATCTTGCGTGTTCACTCTGCAGTGATCGATTAATACTCTCATCTCACTAGCCGCGTCAGATCATCCATACTAAAATTAATGCGTAATTTTGGCTCGTGCCGTTAAAATTTATCTAGTGGGCAACTGAACCCCGATAACTCGATTATAATCTGTGGAGCTTATATTTGATAAGCATGATATAGTTTAAAAACGTTTATTATGTTATTGTGGAGAATTATTAACTACTTTTTTTAGCATAGTCAAAAGCTAAAATTTTACAACTTGGACGTAAGACTACGGAGGGAAATAAATTACGGCATTAAAAGCTTGAAAACTCATTATTTAACTCTTTATTGCACTTTAAAAATTATAAACACATAATTCATAACATTAGTCAGCAAATGTCGATTAATCTCGCCAATCCATAAATGTGTGAGACATACTGGTGAAATGTAGGTATTTATGTAGGTAGGTACACCTACAATTTTTTAAATTTAAAGCACGGCAAATTTAATAAAAATGATCCATACTGTGAAAAAAAATATTCGGAACTTTGGATACGCACAAAAGAGGTAATGAAGCACGAAGCCTCTATGAAGTTTGATTGCGAGCATCTGACTCTACTTCGGAAGATGATCTTTCTTCACACCATATTGGGATACCACGATGGTTTGTGGCAGGCCAGGCCAAGGCCACCTTTCTTATAACTTTAATGACATTAGTGACATATCTCACGGGAAAATTGAGCAGTTTCTCAGACTTTTAAGAATGGGAGTTTTCGTCTTGCTTTGATATTATTACTAGGCGCCGCGCCGCCCGGCCCGGCTTCGCACGAGTAGTGTTAGGTACACTCAAAAAAGTGAGACAAATTTAACTTTTTATTTGCAGTATCCATTATCAGTACCCATCTATGATGAATATTCGAGTACTTTGTCAAAGCATCGAAGTTCTCCCCCACTGTCTTCTCACTTTTCATAGCAAAAGATTTTAAAAACTTTTTGTGTATATTTTTTATTTTCTTTTATACCAACTATGTCCTGGCATTAACAATCACAATAAAAATACAATTCTCCAATTTGGTGCAGTCGTTCAGTAGTTATGCGCGTACTTCGCCGATTCATTTTTTCTGGTCTGTCCCTCAGTCTCTGGTTGAATACACAGGTATAGGCTCAGGGTATAGGCATAGTTTTAATCTATTGTTTGACTTGTCATTTAACTTAACATAACTGTTGTTTGTTGAGGAGTTCGGTTCTCTATTTTTGAAGATTTTCATAAAATCCAGACGATATTTATATGGGACCACCCTGACGTTGAGCCCAATTGAAAAAAGAAAAGTAATATACACAAAAAATACACACGAATTGAAAATCTACTCCTTTTTGAAGTCGGTTTTTTATAATTTATTCGGCAAATCATCAGCTGATATATACGTAATAGGTAAGTAGATATTCCGAGGGATAAGAAGCTAATTACAGATTTACACATGTAGTTAACTGAACAAATGTACAGTGAGCTATACAAAATACTAAATAGTGTACAGCCAAGATCATTTGTGAAGACACAACATGTTAAACCATCTCGCATCGCAGCAATTTAAGGTCAAAAAACAATAAAAGTACAATGAAATAAAAATGATTAATAATATCTACACGTAATAGAAGCCTGCTAATTGACTCTTTCGCCGATTATGTTTGATTTATCTCTCTCTTTGCTTTCAAGTGTACTTGAATCACATTTGTTACAAATGACATTACATGATGTGGAAACATAATACTTGTAAGTGGCCTTTAAACGTTTCATATTGAAATTAATAATTAGCTGTTATATAAATTATTCAGTACCTGAACCAGTGATGACGTGCGGTCGGTAATGAGGAACGAAGGTAATTAACATGGTTTATTTCGTGAGCTGTCATATTGCTACTGTTTGCTGATTAATATGTTATTCAACAGTGAGTGAGTTTTAATGAGTACGCATGGAAATAAAGCTATGGTGGCAAATCATATAAAATAAATAAACACTTCATACGAGATTAAAATACGTTTTAAAAGTAACGTAATAATAATATAAACATATTTTTTTTGTATAGGTAACATGTAATTACATTGTCATGCAAGATGTTCAACAAGTAAATGCTTGATTAGATGCACAAATTATTTTGTCAACACTATAACTAATACAGTGAAAAATCATTAATCCAATAAATAATAGTAAGAGCAGAATATCAATGCTTAGGTATTATAGGTAGTGGACATTTTTTTGAGTTTATTTATTACTTTGTGTTTGTAATTTAGATATATATTACAATATTATTATTTGCTTCTAGACGTTTCTTTTTAATATTATTTTTTAGGTCAAACCACCAATGACAGATCTAAATGTAAACTAAATCCTACTGACTAGTAAATTTATCTGCAACTTCGTGTCAACAGTTAGCCGTTGTTCCATCTACCGGACACTATATATAGGACTTCTGTGCTTCGTCGTTCTGGTTGTTAATGCATAATGTAAAATCAGAGAAAGGAGCTCGTTGGTGTAGTGGCTTCACCGCTGTGGTTTCGTTACCGAATATAAAGCTCGCCGGTGAAACAGTTCCAATAACATATAATAATAAGGCGGGCCGTCAGTGGCCGTTTGTTTGTCTAAAAAATTGCAAAAAGAATAAGACGTTACATGTTGGCATACGCATATAAAGTTTAATTTTATAAGTCAATTCATGAGTGTTTTTTCGCGAAAATTCATGCTGGAAAATAAATTCGATGGAAAACTTCCAAATAACATAGATCTTCTTCTTCTGAGCACTTAATTTTGAGTACCAAATTGACTTGTGGCTTCAACAATCTATAAAAAGCAACTGTTTAGTTCGCCCGTGTACCACGAGCGACGAGCCACGAGTAAAACCGTCGTAATCTTTATCGCGAGCTTTGGTTTGCCAAGCAGGAATACTAAAAAAAGGGAATCAATCCCGTAGATCACAACCTTTACGAAGTCCGAAGTCACGTGTCGAGTACAGCTGCTAGTCAATCAACCACTATAATCTTCATCAAAATAAAGCGTATTTATTTTCTGTTACGAATTGCGAACGTTTGTTTCAAACCCATCGCCCCTTTTTAATTCGTCAAACGGAACAGCGACATGACAACCGCCCACCACCCTCGTATTAACTCGATTACTCGTCGACAGAGAACCGGCTCGAACGATTTGTCGCTAGTTTGTGTCGACAAAAAATGTCACAAACATGTTAGAAGTTTGACAGTAAAATAGGGATAGGTTTTCTTTTTCAAAAAAACGAGGGCAGCCTTGTCTAATTATGAGTCATCAAAATTTTGTTGTTTATATCAATTTTTGGGAGATTACAGCTTAATTGATAAAATATATTATTAAATAAGTTTAGAAGAGCCATTAACAAGCCTCCACAAATCGTTTTATGTTCCTTACATAAACACAGTTATCTTAAATAATAAAAACTATAATAAAATACACTAGACTAAGCAGTCGACTGCCAGGATTCAAATCACTGAAGGTAAACTATTACAAAATAGATCAATGTTGTTGTCATTATTTGTTATAAAAATAAATGCTATCAACTACATTTTTAAACATTTATACAATATCAAGGAAATATATAAATATAATTGATTCACGGAAACCCTCGCGTTTTGATTTTCACAATTTTATATTGATTTTAGTAAAATAAATCGATTGCACTAATTTATACTTATTATTAGTATAAAAAAAATAAATCGATTGCACTAATTTATACTTATTATTAGTATAAATTAGTGCAATCGATTTATTTTACTAAAATCAATATAAAATTGTGAAAATCAAAACGCGAGGGTTTCCGTGAATCAATTATATTTATATATTTCCTTGATATTGTATAAATGTTTAAAAATGTAGTTGATAGCATTTATTTTTATAACAAATAATGAAGGAGGGAAAAAGTTTCTTCGCATTTTTTAAGAAAATTCAAAACATTTTTTAATATAGTTTATATATATTTAACTAAAGTATGTAGGTACCATTTTGTTCGATAACTTTTTGCCATCTTGTAGGTAGGGACATGATGCCATTGCTATAGAATTTTTTGGGCTTCTGATCAAAATATCGCGACTAGTGGTTTTGGCAGTCCTCTCGTGATGTTAACCTGACACTGCCTAGAGAATTCTGAAGAAAGCGAAACAGGTGGAAATCTGAAGATGCAAGGTCAGGACTATACGGCGGATGCATTAACACCTCCCAGCCAAACTCTCTTAATTTTTGCTGAGTGGCTAAAGATGTGTGAGGTCTAGCGTTATCATGATGAAAAACCACACCCCTTCTGTGTTCCGGACGCTTTCTCTCAATTTCTTGCTTTAATCTCATCAGTTGTTCGCAGTAGAGTTCAGAATCCATGGTCCTGCCTGGTGGTAACAGCTCATAATGAATAATTCCATTCCAATCCCACCACACACACAGCATCACCTTGTTGCGAGTTAACCCGGGTTTCGCCACAGTCTGTGAAGCCTGACCGGCCTTTGACCACGACCTTTTTCGCACGTTCTTGTCGTACGTGATCCACTTTTCATGACCAGTTATCAGCTTTTTCAAAAATGGTTCGGTTTCATTACGTCGTAATAAAGAATCACAAATGAGTACACGGTTTATTAGGTTTCTTTCAGTGAGCTCGTGGGGTACCCAAATATGGAGCTTTTATGTGTACCCATTTTTTTAAAATGCGCCATAACTGTTTTGTGGTCAATTCCCAGTTCTTCAGTTACGTCGTAACTACTGATATGCCGATCTTGCTCCAGTTTTTCAAAAATGGCATCAATTTTATCCGTAATAGGGCGACCAGAGCGACGTGCATCTTTGACATCAAAATTTCCGGATTGAAAATGCTTAAACCAAATTTGTGCTACTCTCACAGACACTGCTTTAGGTCCATAAACATCGCAAATTTTTTTCGCGGCTTGCGTTGCATTTTTACCTATTTTGTAGGAAAATTTTAAAATGTCTCGGATTTCTTCATTAGATTCACTCATCTTGGCAGTACGAAAAACAAATGAAAAACACACAATTTCCTAATTTGAATTTGGATTTATCTTTTTTTAAATCTAAAGTTTTAATGATACCAAAACCAACCAGATACAAATAGTACAGCCAAAGAGATTTTATTACAAGTTCATACATACTATAATGCGAAAAGACCTTTTTCCCAACCTAATATTATAAAGCTGAAGAATTTGTTTGTTTGGTTGAACGCGCTAATTTTAGGAACTAATGATTGAAATTGTAAAATTCTTTTTGTGTTGGATAGTCCATTTATCGAGGTATAGGCTATATAACATCGCGTTACCACCAATAGGAGCTGAGCATCAATTAAAAGTGTTGCAAAAACGGGGAAAAATATTCCTTTTTCAGAGCTTCCGTTGCGTGCGCTGCGTAAACGGTTCAAGCATGTATGCAGGAATTATTGTCCTTTAAAAGTTCTAAAAAAGTCCGCGACAGCATACTTATGTCTATTCTTTGAAATTGACTCTCTAAAACCATTTTTTGGTAATCAAATTTGTTCTAAAATAATGAACTATCTGCGAAGGTGTTTTTGTAAACATCTTATTATTTCTTATCGAAATGAATACATTACTCACCGCAAGTGTTTAATTTTGAGCAAAATTGTTCTTGACATCATTTGATTTCAATGAATATTATGATGCGGGCGGGGCGATCAATGCATTAATTGCAAACTTGCAAAGGTGTTTTATAAACATGATTTAAATAGAGGAGAGCGGGGTTGGAAGTTCCGAATTTTAGAAAATTGCTAATATCTTCATGAAAAGTAAGGCTTGTTAGATAGCTTATAACATATCGATGAAATGTTTATCGGCGTATTAGGATGTATTTAGTGTGTGTGCTTAAGTATAATAGTCTTTTTTCTAGAAATATTTTTCTAAAATTCTGAAGCGGAACAATCAACCCCGTTGTTGGGGCTGTCCTTGAGGTAAGTTGTTCCGCTTACATTTTTAACCACTATTAGTTAAAATAATTTGTCATAATAAATAAAACAAAGTTATATCCATTTATAATATATTATTAAATAAGTTTTATGCAAAGAAACAAGAAATGACAAAAATTGCTAACAAAGGTTTCCATATAATTATGTAACTTTAGTTTTTTAATCATAATAATTACTGGAAACAATCATAATATCACTATTTTGTACTTAAAATGTAATTGAGATCAATAATAATTAACAAGTTTTGTGTTATTAAAATAAAAAATCAACCTCAGTCAAATTCAAGTTCAGTCTTCTACACTCTATCCATTCCTCCTTTGGCCGTGAATTAGAATAGGAATCACAGTAAATTAAACCGTTGTTATTTTCCGATATCCACGCGAACGAACTCGCGGGCACAGCTAGTCTTTAATAATTTTGCCGCTGGAAAACAACCACTGTTATACCAACTGGTATTGTTACAGTGCTTGCATCTCTTTTCTTCAAATTAAAAATGTCATTCGAATGAACGTGAAAAAAGAATGTGAGATGATTACTTATTAGTAAGGTGAAGACTTCTAATGTATTATTAATTAAAGAATAAGGATATAAGTAATTTTAGGATATAGTTTAGTCACACCTGAAAATATGTACAATAGAGATATTTTGAAGCTCAAAGCTTCAAAATATCTCTATTCTCATTTTCATACATGAACGCTATTGTAGTAGCAATAAGGTGTTGAATATTTTGAACTTTTAAATGTAACATCTTTTTGGACGTGATCGCAAATCAAATCGCGCAACCGCGTTCTACGAACATCAAATTATTCAAGTAGGCTCCCAAATTAGCTCTTATTTGAATCCTCGAAAATCTCATAAAAATGTATGTCTATACAAAAAAAAAAATCTTACCTATCAATGTTATAATATCTATCTATCTGTCATCTCTGAATTTACACCGGTTCCAAAAGTTGAACCACTGAGAAGTGGAAGAAACATACCTGTGGTAGAAGCCTATGTAATATGAGTTTTATTATACGTATACAGAAAGGCATCCATGCAACGAATTATCATCAATCTAAATATGATTGAATTTGACCAAAGATGGGAAAAGCATGGCGACCATAACCATAAAGATTATAAGTGGCCCACTAAAAAGGACCGTAACGACGAAGGGACAGATACACCCCGCGAACAATTAACTTATTGCAGTCGTTGAGGGTTAACCACAGATTAAAGTGTAGATCCGACAATAGAAAAAATTGCAATAAGTACCTAATACCTTTCTCATCTAATAACTTAGCTGCCGTAACTACTCATAAAAACGAGTGTATAGAGTTTATAGAATGTATTTTGTTTCTCCCACTCTAAAAAAAGGCATTATGATGACCGTTTGTAAAAAAGACAGTTTCGAATAACTGTTGAAATTTAAAATATTTCAATAAATAAATATTACTGTGGTTCTTTCTTATAAAAATTAGCCCATTATCGGCCTTATTGAAACTCAGATTCGAGCTGGGATCATCATCATCATAAAATTTGCATCATGTAGATATTAGAAAGTGGTATTATGAAAAAAAATCCTAATTTTCCCGAGTTAATGGTATTATTATTCTATACTTCCATTTTTTTACTGATATTGCAATAATATAAAAATAAGTTTTAACTCTTTTTTCTTAGATTGTATGCACAGAGCATCGAATTGCCTAAACCGACTTTGATCTGGTAGGTAGGTATTATAACAAAGGATATTTCATATATTTTTCTCACTAAATCTTCGGCAAGGTGGTAAACAAGCGTACGGCCAGCCTGATAGTAAGCGGTTACCGTAGCCTGTAGACTACGACAATGGTGGCAAACAAACGTACGGCTGCCTGATAGTAAGCGTCCTAGCCAATAGACGCTCGTAGCACTTTGGCCCAGATAGTACGATTATACCGTAGTCTATTAACCCTCGTAGTACCTTGGCCGTGGGTATAGAGAGTAAGGTGGCAAACAAACGCACGGCCGCCTGATATTAAGCGTCCTAGCCAATAGATGCTCGTAGCACCTTGGCCCTGATAGTAAGCTATTACCGTAGCCTATTAACGCTCGTAGCACCTTTGCCTTGGGTATAGAGCTACGACAAAGGTGGCAAACAAACAAACGGCCGCCTGATAGTAAGCGTCCTAGCCAATAGACTAGCTAGCTTGTAGCACCTTGGCTCTGATAGTAAGCTATTACTCTGGCTAGCCTATTAAAGCTCTTCTTGTCATTTGAAAACCAACCGAATATTATTGACAGTATAGGAAAAATTATCATTATATTGACAGTACAAGATAATTATACCCCTTTTACAAATATAACGTTTTCTTCTAACTTAATCACCAAAAACACAACACCTACGAACTTGTGTCACAAAGCTGCGATCTACGGAGGCGCTACTTCAGTCAAGTGTTTTAATAAGAGTGTAATCTCAAACTCCTCATGTGTTTCTTCCATGCAGGTAGGCCTGTAATCAGCAGTGGGAAGTATATAGGCTGGAGATGATGGTGATGATGATACCACAATATCCTTTTTTACTATGAGAAATGCATTCCCTACCTGCCCAACGGATGTGTATGGGGCTCGCCCAGCGTCGAAATCGTTAAAGACCTACCATTTTTTACCAGGTAGTAGGTAGGCTGGAAAAATAAAAACAAAAAAAAACTCCTGGACAACTACTGTGCCTTTCGCGCAGGTGGTCTGGAGTCTGCGAGCAAATTCACCGACCATACCACTATGGACTGTCTCTCTTACAATAAACTTTTGACTTTTACTTTGACAATCTTCCTGTACTTTTATCTCATGGACCATTCACATCGCAAGGTCATAATGCACTACGTTCGGATTAGTTCAGAATTAGACAATGGTTTCAAATTTGAACAAGTCAACTGCCCGTTGAGGAAGGTTGGTGGCGTAGTGATTTGAGCGCGCTGGGTTCGATTACAAAAACAAAGCAATTTTCGCCATGGTCGATGCCTGGATTGGTCAATCAAAAGTTGTAATCTTAAGCTCCTCATTGCTTCGGAAGGCACGTTAATCCGTTCATTGGTCCCGTTTATTGCTGCAACCGCTTTAACCCACCAACCCGCATTGGGCCAGCGTGGTGGTGTTATGGCCCAAACTCCTCGTGTTTGTCCCATGTAGGAAGGCCTGTGTCCAGCAGTAGGACGTATATAGGAGGTGATAATAATGATTGCCCGTTTTGTGGTCGTTGTGTATAAAGGCACATTTATATGATGCAAGTTTCTTGCTAGGTGTTTCTCTGCGAGATAGAATCAGAAATGAGGATTCCGTAAGAAAACCAAAGTCACTGACATAGCTCATAGGTTTAGCAAATTGAAGTGGCAGTGGGCAGGGCACATAGCACGAAGAATGGAAGGCCGGTGGGGCATTAAATTCTAGAATGGCGACCACGTACCGGAAATCGCAAAGTAGGACGGCCTCCCACTAGATGGACAGACGACCTGGTCAGGGTCGCGGGGAGCCGTTGAATGCAAGCTGCGCAGAACCGTTTTATTTGGAAAGCGATGGGGGAGGCCTTTGTTCAGCAGTGGACATCATATGCTGGTATGAGGATGATGAAGTTTCTTAACTGAAGCATACAATTAAATTAAAGCAAGAAATTACTGGCACAGTCTAAACAACACAAGCTATACAGGCAAGTAACTTCGTGTAACTGGGCCTTAAGTACCTACTGGGAAAACCACAATAATATGACTCCATTCCTACGATCTCTCTTCTCTTAGTATTCAAAGCTACGCAGTTAAACGCACCCGACCCCATTCTATTGGTTGTAACGCGCTTTAGAGGGTTAAGTAATGTGTCCACTGTAGCATGAGCCTTATAATGGTTTTGTCTAAAAACTTTATTACAGTGAGTAGAGATCTATTATAAATGGAGATGGTATATTTATTTGTTTGTGATCTGATTAAAACTGATCAGGATCTTTAAAAAATTAATTGACTGCTTGTAAAAATAATAACTTTGGATAAATTGATTCCGTTGAATTTCGTTCGTTAATTTTGACGACCGGCTGGTCGAGCGGCCTGTTCCCCTTGCTATACAGGCTACTCGGTCAAGAGGCCCCGGGTTCGAATCCCGGTAGGAGCAAATGTTTCTATGATGAGTACGAGCATTTGTTTACGAGTCATGGATGTTTATATGTTTATTTAGTATATTTTTAGTGTTTATATACATATTATTATTATTGTTTCTCCGTTATCTAGTATCCATAACACAAGCTCTTAATGATGCTTACTTTGGGCTAGATAATAGGTGTGAGTGTATGAACATTATTATTATTATTATTATAATTTATTAAGTAAACAATATATTAATTGTATCGTCACCATGGGTTTTAATTTTGGAACATTTACTTCTATTAATTTGAAAGAACAATAATAATAATCGAAAACGACAAAGACTAATTAATTACATACCTAACCAACTCCGTTTCTTTACGACTTATATTTTCCCCGATCTATCTTAATATAAAATATTAAAATTGCAAGAAATCAATCAATCGAAATAAGTTTTTGCTGATTATTGAAACTGTAGGGTTACATCAGTTTATTTAGTTTAATTATATTTTCTATGGCAGCGGGCAAAGCCAGGTCAGGTTGCTAGCAAAAAACTTTGCTTGACCGCTGTGACGTAATAAGTCTCTGTTGGATTGACGGTGCGCGAGCATGCGCGGTTCGCCGTTCTCTCTGCTTTCTGATGTCCGTTGTCAACTGCATGGAATTTTAATTGCTCCGCTAAATAATTATTATTGTGCATGTGTTTTGATACTAGTTTATATTTGTAATATCGCCATTTCCCTACTGTCTAACCCTTTGCAGTAAACAGTTATATGCGATCGGTAATAAGTGTTTCATTCCCTCTACAAGCTAATGGTTGGTAACTAGGCAACCATAAAACTATAAAAGTTTATGTACAATTTTTACAATAAAGATAGCGAAACATTGGAAAAATATGAGGAAACGGATTTTTTTAAAATCTACGATCAAGCGTTATTTTTTATATACACTATATATAAAAACACAGCCATAAATGTTCAAAGTAACTTTTTTTTTTTTTTGTACTGTAAAGAAAGCTTTCAAATACTATAGTGACGAGACACACAAAACACATTGACTCTACTGTATAGATGTTAGCGAGATAGACAATGAATTAAAAAAGACACAATGCAATAGGGGTGGGTCTCACTTTGTCACCAATCTACTCGATCGCCTTATTACTAAAACTGAAATTAACTTATCCACTTCTCTTTCATTCTACTTCGAAGGGATGACTTTTAGAAACATAAGTTGACACACTTTTGACTTAAGCTGGCGTTATGGTAAAAAAAAATTTCATCGGCCGACTATTTGTATAAAACTATTACTTTTTACGATAATATCTACTCATATTTTATTGTAAATTACAACTTGAGACCGCCCTTAGTCCGTTCGCAATAGAGGCAGCTTTCGTAATGCAACTGTTACACTTGATGTGTTGTCGTCTGTATAAGCATGCAGAATGAAATTGATAAAAAAATAATTAACTTAATTTTTTTTATCAATGACCTGATTTTTTCTAGTCTAGATATTGTTTCCGAGTAATGTCATAATGATTTACGGCTTTTGACAAAAATGTTTCAGTGACAAAGGCCAATCGCGCACAAAAAACGTTAGCAAAAGATATAAAAATAATTATTGATAAATATTTTTTGTGCTCTGCAAACTTAAAACAACTAAAAATTTAAAAAAACTCTCTTATACCACTCGCAATACACATATACTTACTAATAATCCATTCCGATTTTTGTACAATTAGCCTAAAAAGTATTTTTAATAAAACCTAAATACTTAATTGATCTTGATATAATACAATCCTTTTTTATTTACCGTATTTGTCAACAGATAAATATTATAGGTTTATTTGTGTAGGTAAACATTAATTTAAATTACATAAAAATAATCTGTCTGCGTGAACAGTTTTTAGAAACATTAAAATATATGAACAATAAAGAAATATCAGTGTAAGAAGTGAGAATTACTTATTTCAATCTCGTACTCCTGGTAACTCGTGAAATTTTTCAAAATATTTGATAACAATCTGACAACCCTATGGAACAAAGTGTAACAGTAAAAAGGGCTGTGATCGAATTATCCACAATACAATGCAGTCACAGCGGCGTCCGCGCATCTGACAGGAGGGTGGGCTTAAATTATTTGTTTATTGTTATATTGATCGAGTGCGTAATTTGGTGGGTTGTATCAGGATATCACTTGATAATAATTAAGAACTGGCGTCACTGCGATTGATCCCAAAATTAAAGTATTATAAACTTGCTATAGAAAAATGTAACTTTTCACATTAATTTCTTACAAGATCTAAAAACTTAAGGTGACTATCTGCCGAATACTCAAAAGCTTTTTAACCCGTAAAGCAGCAGATTTCAAGACAATTGATTTTTTAATTGTTATAGATCTCCTGTGGTATAACGCCGCTTGATAGATTAAATTTAAAGCTCTCATATAAATATTTTAAGTATTGTTCACGTAAAATACATATTTGTATTATCATCACAGCAGCCTGCTATGTCCACTGCTGAAGAAGAGCCTTCTCATTAGAATCTTAAGGAAAAATATTAAGGAGTGCTCAATTTTTCCATTATGTACGTGTATTTTCAATCGAACTCCAGGATCATTGTAAGACTGCTTACAGAATTTCTTTGACTGTTCCGTGTTAAGTCGTAATTTATAGATATAAATATTAGATAATCATCATAACCAGCCTATACATATACGCCCTACTGCTGGGCTCAGGTCTTCCTACATGGGAGAAACACAAGGAATAGGAAGTTATGGATATAACAGCGCTATAGCACTGCCATGCGGGCCCAAAGCGGGTTGGTATGATAAAGCGGTTGCAGTAACAACCGGGACCAACGGCTTAATGTGCCTTCCGAAGCACGGAGGAGCTACAGATTCCAATTTTTTACTGACCTATCCTGGGATCGACCATGGTGAAAGTTGCTTTAGTTCTCTAACCGAAACCAGAGCGCTCAAGCCGCTATGCCATCGAGCTCCTCTTAGATTAAAGTAATTCTTATTTGATCACTTATTCTAACCTATGAAATTCAACGCATAGCCATATTGATTCCAGAAATAAAAGCAATCATGAAACTATAATATAATTTTATCAAACAATTAACGATTTCACGACACATTGGTTTTTAATTCGGCCCGTGTAACCAACCGTGAGAAAATAACAGATAGAGATATAAGCCCCCGCGTGGGGAACAGTTAGCCCCGAATTATAATGTTTCAAACAAGATGTTGCATTTACAGTCAAGTGCAAAATTCAGTACCGCTCTACGTATTACAGATTATGGCAATCACGCCTCGATATTCATTTTTGAAAAGGTGCATCCGAGAGCGGTTGCTGTAATCAAAATTGTGTCTTTTGTATTAGCTCTTAGAATTCGTTTTCAAAAACCCACATCACTTGTTACAGCTATTACACATCCGAAAGATAGAACGACGCATTTGATATCAAGAAACGATACAACTTTCGATTATATTGACTAAGCAGTAAGAGTTATTTACGTGTGAATATAGGGATCAATATCAAGGGCCAGTTAACACTGCCGATCCCTGGGGGTTACACAAACCCCAAAGCTTTGTGGGGTACAGATGGAAAGTTTATGAAGGTGCACTTGTTAGCCAAGGGAATTACAAAAACTGCGTTATTGTTTTGCACGGTAGGGAGTTTACGAGTTAATAAAAAGTGTAGGGAAATTGGCACTCCCGTACCCTAGATCCCGATTCGTTTGTCTAATGTTATTTTGATAAATGGAATTGGTGTTTTGTTTATCGCGGAGAGTGTGTTGTTTATGAATTGTTAATTCATTTAGAGTACACTCGTTCTTGCTTTTCTTCTGATTACTCTGTCATAATTTGGATTCATTCCTTTTCTAATGTCACTTTATTGTTCGGATTCTTTTGAGTACTCTTAAATAAAACACAGTAACAAGGATTTGAAATTAAGACTACGAGTCTTGTGGATTTATTTTATTTTCAATGTTAATTAAATACATTTAGATATTCCATACTGAAAACAATATTTAGGTTTGCTTGCTAAAAATCATAGTCATAGTTTTTTCAAAGTAGGCTTTCAACAAAGCACTTATTGACGTCAAAATGAAAACATTAAAGGGAATTGTTCAGTTTACTAGGGTACTTGGGCTGAACTTGGTAAAATGAACATTTAATTAACCAATAATATCTAAAATTGGCATATTGCATATTTATTGCTATAGCAACACAGGATACAATGGTATCTCTATCCTTCTGAAAATACTTTTAAAATTAATTTATTTTGATATTTACTTTCCGGCAAGAGAGCGTAACAAAAATATTTTAAGTAAGTACATTTAATTAGATTATACTGTAAAAACATTTCTTAGGAAATAGCTTCTTCACGAAAAGCCGATAGTAAAGTTTTATGAGTGGTGACATATATTATCTCTACTCTATGGTGGTGACTCAATAATATGTGTACCCATTTGGAAAAGTAAACCTGGGACAAACGTAATACGCCAAAATAGATGAATTTCATACATTGATATTATTCTTGCAAGACATTATCATATTTAGGTACATTACGACGCCGAATCGTGGGAGTGCATTATATTCGTGTGACGATTTCCAAACATTTACCATGTTATGTCTCAGGAGACTAACTTTTATACGGGAGGGTAGAAGCGCAATCACCAGCACAACTTGATCTATTATCTCTCAATACAGTTTATATAAATAGAGCAGCGGGGGGGTTAAAGATAAATTGGACGTTAGTTATTCGCACGGATATTGTATGTAATGTGAGACACATGCGATTAAACAAGTGAAAGATGTAATTTTCTGATAGTTGGGTCAATGGATTGTCACGGGAGTAATGGGATGATAATTTAAGGATTAATACACAAGCCTATATTATGCTACTCATAATTATATTTATGAATTATACATTTTAAGAATTAAATTTATATTGGTAACATATTAGGTACCATAGACCAATGTCGTAAGAGAATATCGCAAAGATCAATTCTGATCAACAACTGTTATTTGTCATGTCCGGGGGTTTTATGACCACAGATTAGTGACATATTATGTAAGTATCTACGATATTTTATGACAATTAAAAACTAATCGTGAATGGAATCTGTGGTTTGACAGGTTAAAAGAAAATGCGTACAACACCGATGACACTTTTTTAGAAAATTGTATTGTTAGCAAAGAGATCATATATCATAAGGTTCACCATAAGCCCATATCTATGCACAGTCGAGGCCACAAGTGCTCACCGTTATCACATCAAGTGCTGACGCGTCCTGAATATTTGAGCACAAGACGGGGGTCAGAGACTGCCATCCGTCAAAGTCAATTCCAAGTTTAAATTTACACTTTATTTCATTTTTTTCGGCGGGGGAACATAAAAGCGTTATCGAGTATCGTCGAAAATAATAGGGGGGTGGAATTTTAAACCATCTGAAAAGTTGGATCATTAAATATTCAAGAGTTTCATCCCGACTGTACTTTAGGATTTAGTGTTGTTATGTTGACGTGTTTCTGTTTGGGCAACGTAAAAGTACGCGATGAAATATAATAGATAGACTCTATTCAATCTTTATGTTTTAAAAAAAGTAAAATGTTTGTTTTTCTCACGTAGTCATTTGAACACATATTACGTCATGTCAATTTCTCCTGTCAACCCACACATTCCAGACACAATTGCTTTTAAACTATCGTAAGCTTCCGGAAGTCTAAAGCGGCCTAACAAATTAAAGTATTTAATTTCATTTATTATGTATGGCACAATACAATAATTACATTAAAGTGCCCATTTGTTTAACGTAAGACCCCAAAGTTTAACAATAATCAGCTTGATTAAGTGAGACAAATAAATTCTAGCATGCGATTTTATGGTTCCCTATGCTTTCTGAGTACAAAGTGACATGCCATTTTTTATTTTTTTTTAGATATTAGTTTCTTTTGCATGTTTTTTTTTTACGAATTTAGTCCGGGTACTTACCCGGAGCGGTGGGCGGTCCCTAGTGATCAATTTGATTTACAGTAAACTTCATATGATGCTCTAAAAGGCTGGCATTACCACTGAAGATTGGTTCCTTCTTCGCCGGATACCAAGTTTGTCGGGTTCCAAACTCGTCGGATTCCAAGCTGGTCGGATTCCAAGTTCGTCTCATTCCAAACTCGTCGGATTCCATACTCGTTGGATTCCAAATTCGTCGGATTATAAGTTTGTCGCTGTACACTCATGTTCGATTTGTTCCTAATGATGACAAATTACGAACTAATCTCATGTTCATAAACTTGGGTGTTCGCAATCATGGATAGATAGGCTAGGTACATTAAAATATTTTATTTATTTATTTAGTACCTTTATAATTGTAATCATTAAGAATCGTGTACATCGGAGCCGGTTCCTTGATACAACGTAGCGTGGTTCCCACTACGGAACACGTGGTGGCCATAAATTATAATTCACTAATCGTAGATTTGATTTTAATCATGTCAGATCAAATCCATGTTCTAAGCTTGTCATCTGTATACATATTTATGTCTTTGACCGTACATAAACCGACAAGTTTGGAGTCCGACGAACTTGGAATCCGACGTGTTTGGAATCCGACGAACTTGGAGTCCGACGAACTTAGAATCCGACCAGCTTGGAATCCGACGAGTTTGGAATCCGATAAACTTGGAATCCGGCGAAGAAGGAACCAATCCCACTGAAGTTACGCCACAAATTATTGAGTAGATTGAATATTAATCATTTTTTAAAACTATCTACCTATTTAATGTTTCTGGATTCTACTTTCTGATTGACTGAGAATTCAAAATGGCATAAAATCCCCCAATTCGTATCTTATTATGTGCAATAAAGTTTAAATAAATAAATATGGTTCAGGATCGCGTGGAACCGATAAATGCACAGAATGGGAGAGGCCTTTCTTAGCGGTGTACAGTCGACATCACATCAAGCGTAACCTTTAGACCGCTCTTACACCGTTCATATTAGAGGCGGGGGTTTCGTAATGTAACTGTTAGTGTTGACGTGCTGTCGTACATCATGTCTGTACATCATACACTGAAAGATGATGAGGTGATGAGTGTGTTATATTTAACACACTCATCACCTCATCATCTTTCAGTGAATTTATCAATTCAGTCTGTTATGTCAACATAACATAATTGCAGGGGTCATATCTTTAGGCTACGTAATCTCTTACTATCAGGCGGGCATTTTGCTTGTTTGCAACCAAGTTTGCAATCCTTCGTCTTAGCTCTATGCGCTACGAGCGTGGATATGCTACGGTAATCCCTTACTATCAGACGGGCCTTGCGGTTGTTCGCCACCCTTGTCGTAGCTCTATGCTTAAGGTCACAATGCTACGAGCGTCTATATGCTAAGGCAGTGGTCGGCTAAGTGCGGCTCCAGAGCCGCATGTGGCTCTTAGGCTCCTGAAGTGCGGCTCTGGCACAAATATCCACGGAAGGCGCAATAATATTTTCAAATGAAAAAAAAACTTGGTAAGAACAAAGTCTTATTGATGAGAACTTGGAATCGTGCCTTAAATTAAAAACAACAACATATAGACATGATTTACTCAAATTTTGCTAGGAGATGCAAGCACATGGTTCGCATTATTAAATATTTATTAAGTATGAAATTTAGTTTTATTTAGTGTACCTACTACTTATTTAGTGTAATAAAAGTGTACTAAACAAGCAGATTTGGCTCCCATTTTTTTTATTGTTATAATTTGGCTCTTTGGCTAATAAGTTTGCCGACCACTGTGCTAAGGTAATCCCTTACTATCAGGCGGGCCGTGTGCTAGTTCGCCACCTTTGTGGTAGATCTATCCTTAAGGCCAGGGTGCTACGAGCGTCGATATGCTACGGTAATCCCTTACTATCAGGCGGGCCGTGCGTTTGTTCGCCAACCTTGTCGTAGCTCAATCCTTAAGGCCAGGGTGCTACGAGCGTCTATATGCTACGGCAGTCCCTTACTATCAGGCGGGCCGTGCGTGTTCGCCACCCTTGTCGTAGCACAATGCTTAAGGCCAAGGTGCTACGAGCGTCTATGTGCTACGGTAATCCCTTACTATCAGGCGGGTCGTGCGTAAGTTCGCCAACCTCGTCGTAGCTCTATGCTTAAGGCCCACGTGCTACGAGCGTGTATAATAGGTTACGGTAAACGTTTACTATCAGGTGGCCCGTACGCTTATGTCGTAGCTATATGCCTAAAGCCAAGGTGCTACGACCGTATAAAGGCTACGGTAATCCCTTACTATCGTGCGCTTGTTTGACATACTTTGGTACCTATCAAAATCGGGTTAGGCGATTCAACGTTGTGTGCATAGAATTTAAGAAACCCTTGTATTAAGAAATAAATCACTTCGTCAGCTACATAAATGTTAAATATAAACTAAATAGAGAGTTTTATTTAGTGTAAGCGACTGAAAAGCAATTAGTGTGTAGGCAAAACTGATTAGCGCCACATCAGTCGTAATCCCCCGTTGCCATGCAATTTGGGGCTACAGCCACTTATGTAAGTATTAGAAATGACAATAATTTCGGATAAAATCTAAGTTTCATGAAAATTATATTAAGGAATATTAAAGATGCTGAACTTTTATTGATTTTGAACTATTGTAGACGTGATGAGTAGAAAAGTTGATTTTTGAGTACGCGGAGTTGGAGTATGCGGTACTTGTTTTGGTGGCATAAGGGATAATTTTCTTTGAGCTTTATTGATTGAATGATTTATTTATTTATTTAACAATAATTAATGTACACAATATTAATATAATGGAAAAGACGTTTACTTATTCATTCATTTCATTGATCTCACAAAAGGAACTACAATTGTAGTGCTATTTAGCTGTGATCATCTGCAAGGTGAAGGTTTATTCCCAGTCAGCCCGCCCAGACAGGCTTTGTCTTTGACAGATGTATGTCTTTCGATAATCGTTATCGCTTAACTAAAAACCAAGACATTTGAAGAGCACAAACGTCAAATTTCACGCAACTTTAAATTCTTTACAATTGTATAATCCAAATTAGATTTTTTATTACCACCATTATTTTAACTCCTCTACGATCCGTTTCTCTTTATAACTACTACAATATTGTAAACATGACAACAAGAAAGGTGTGGTGATTTTTGGCAATTATACATATAATTCAACCTGAAAGATTCGTTTCCTCAATTATTTGCACTTTTTGTTAGTTTTTTTGAAAACAATATCTATACAAATTACTTACATCATGTTTTTGACTATAAAATTACTTTTATTAACATGGCTATATCTAATAGATTCTTAACTCTGTGTCGCCTCGTACGAGGACAGTAGTGTGAATTTAACCAGCTCATTAACAAACCACAACAGCATCAAACGAGTTATGACTACGGCTCGGTTAAAGCATGATATTGTAAATGTAGACGTAAGTATTTTGAGCAAACAAAGACGTTAGGGGAGAGTGGGGTGATAGCGGACGCGGGGTAACTCTAAACAAGGCCAATTACATCATGAGAAGCATGCTCAATGCCAGGGATTGGATATAGATTCTTTGTGGTGGACCCATCTCTAAATATCAAGGCAGAAATGCTTTAACAAGTATTTTTATTTATTAAAGTAAACTGCCTTGTCTGGATTAGTCTGGACAATGCAGTTTACCAGGGTGAGAGTGGGATTACCTCACTCTCCCTTATATTTAAAGGAGAGAAGAGAGATAGACTGAGGTATTTTCCACTTAATTTTGATTCCCTGACTGTGGTAACACCTCCATCATAAAGAAGATTGCCTCCAAATATTATAACTTTGCAGTGATTGTGTTCCTGCAGTACATAAGCTCACCAGAGCTCATCGAGGAAATGTTATGTTGGAAGCAGGGGGATTTGTTATCTATGCTGTCCACATGTGTCTGCCCCTTTCCATCATCCAGGATCTAGACGTCGGTTAACCTATCATCCTTACGGATGTTCCACTCATCCGCATCACACGTTTCAGTGGATATTATCTATCTATGATTGTAATTGCTTACTTCTATAAATCATACTTACAATAATCAATTGAAAAGCCCACTTAGAATAAGTATGTAGATACAAAGACGTGATAAAACTCATTTGCAAATGGAATGTCTTGGTTTGACTGGCCGAATAGTACTAAATTATTTTATTTTTCAAAACATCCGGGTGCGATTCCCAGGCTGAGTAGACGTTTTTTAAATGTATGAATGTATGAAACTCTTTACTTTATTACGAGAAGAACAAAAGATTTTTGCGTGTCTTATAGTTTTCCACTTTCCCATACTGACCGATATAAATGTGCCATCCTGTATATATCTTTATATCAAATTAAGGTTTTTTAAGCCCACTCTACTCGGAGTGTAGCAGTTTCAGTAAGGATTCCGTTTAAATTAAAAACAATGGCAGTAGATAATAATTACGAATTTATATATTTTAAGTACTTACCAATTTTTTAATAGGTTTCTATGTAAAACCAATTTACCGGATTTAACTCGCGTTTAATCCGTCGTCCTCACACTGCCCAAAAACTGACACCGTGAGCTCCGTATGCGTAATTCGGGCCGCTCAAAATATAATTCAAAGTGACGGTAGTTAACTTAAAACTTATCAAAGACAACTGACATCTTCAGTCTTCCCGTGACCACGATCGCTGTAAAGTAATTGAAATGTCGGGTGAATAATACCTAATAATGTAACATCTAATAGTGCTCGCGGAAATGTAAGACAATACTAGGTGTCTATGTACCAAAAGCATTTATTAAAAAAAAGTTATTACTTCAAGTGAAGCGTTTTTACATTTTATGTGTAGTGATTGAAGTCACTTAGAAAGCCAAAAATGCCCGGGACCTCCCCGGGGATTTTTGGCTTCGTACTCTGTTTCCACTTAGGAAGTTTATTTTAAGTTCTAAGGCGCTTAAATATATACTTATAATTCATATAATATCCGTCAGCCATCTTATGATAGATAACATCCAGAGAAAAGATATAGACTACATTTTAGCGCGATATTCGTCATCCACACGGGCGGCCACTAGTATTTTTTATAACTTGAAAAGGGCTCCAAATTCGTCTAAATCGATTCAGTATATACACAAAAACACACCGATGAAGGATCTCGGTAGCAATTTAAGTTTTTTTTAATCTAAACGCCATTTCCTGCGTCATTTAGCGGGTTAATTGGAGTGTCCGTCAATCATACATAGTTTTGTCAAAGTTGAACTGCGTTTTAGTTGTGATAATGACGGCTGGTGGCTCGACATATTTAGGGTAGCGTTTGGAAAAGAAGCCACAACGGGCCCGTATACATTACTATATTAAATACAAATACGATTACTTTATGAATTTACGGTGTTAAAGTTTGGATAGTATCATCATCTTGAGCCCTGATTGGGCAATGCAATAATATAACTTACTATAATAATAATCACCTAGGTAGGTGATAGGTTATTATTAGGTAGAGTCGTCTGGCACCATCGCATTCCATCTTATGCCTCAGGATGACAAAGCACATGCAACACCAAGCTATTTTACGTTGCTATGACAGGCGTCTATAGGCGTCATGGTAGCCACTTAGCGCCAGGTGGGCCGTTAGCTTGCTTGCCATCTAGCTGTGTATAAAACGATTTCATTATTTAATTGTAAATTTTTAAAAACTCTTGCATACTTTAGAAATTATTTTCCAACAAAATATTCCTTTAATTTTCTTAGATAAGTGATTGTATCTCTTTCCGCTTAGCGTAGCCTATAGACGCTCGTAGCACCTTGGGCACAGTGATATTCTGTATCCTATGCTACAAACGTAGGTAATCCTTTCTCTTGATTTATACTTATGCGTCTGTTGGCGTCATCAAGCGGCCTGTAAGCATGGTTTCCCACCATTGTTTGATAAAATAAATCTTATAATGTTACATATTTAGTAATCTTTATCAATTTACAAAAGAAAACCTAGGATCGAATTTAAAATTTTATCTTTTTTAAAAGATCACACATCCTCTTTAAGGCCCTTAGACTTTTGCGTAAAGTTTTCCAGCCTTTCTAACATTAAACAATTTGAAAACCGCCATTTTAATAATTACTCTTTTATAGACGGTTTTTCCATTAACTAAATAAAGTACCTCAATGAGTTTAAGAATGTTCGAAAGATCATAAGCGGCTAATTGGGAACCGGATTAAGATGACAAAGCATATTTTATAGTCCGCCACAGGTCTAGATTTTATTTCTAGCTTAAACTGGTATATTTTCAGAGCATGACAAACGAATTGCTCACAAAAAGCTAGGCTCTTTAGTCAGACAACGACTATACACCGTTTATAGAGAATTGGTCTTATAGCAGATATTAACAAACAATGCCCTTGTACTACGCGTAATGCGTGCGATTTGATGATAAGCCTGTCACCAAGGAACTGCTGTTTATTAGCTCATCCTCACAAATTGGAACCGAAGCGGTCGCGTACTGTACGGTTTCAGAGAAACTTTCTCCCTCGTACGCTCGTAGTGGAATGAGCTCCCTGCAGAGGTTTTCTCGAATGAGTACAGCATGGGTTTCTTCAAAAAAGACGTGAAAAGGTTTTTAAAGGGTCGGCAACGCGCAAGTGATACACCTGGTGTTGCAAGCGTCCATAGGCTATGGTAACCGTTTACCATCAGGTGGGACGTATGCTAGATTGCCACCTTAGTGGTATAAAAAAAATTTGCATCGTTATTCGAAAATCTGCGAATTTAAGCTTATAATTTCTGCTTTTTTTAAGTGATATCTACCTCTTTTGAAAAAGAAGAGAGAGTCAAACACCGTTACACTACTATATCCCACTAAACATAGGATATTTTACATTTGAATTTCAAACCTAAAGAAGATTGCAATATAAGACTACCTTATGTCCGCTGTGTTCCAGCGGTAAGCTCATTGATGAGCTCTAGAGACCTTACTTACCTTACCTGATCCCATCACAACAAAGTCTTAAGAGTGTGTTGTGATGGGAGCAGGAAGACTCAGGAGTCATGTCTCTTAATTTTCACAATTTTTTTTGTTAATCTATTGTTTAATTTAGGGACTTTTACTATAAAGTATGTCAGTCCCATCCTAACCCAATCTAGAAACAATTTTAAACAAATTGTTGTTACCTGCGATTTTTGACAATCATTGACGAGTCACCAATACCATATTGCAAAGGAGTTTAGATGCATCTGATGTAGGGTGTGCCAGAATAGTTTGGAAAACTCCAACATCAGATGTTCTAATCTTTAGTTAGTTTATAATTGTCTCTCTCGTTGGTTTTTGACACATTCCGTCAACAAGTGTTGCACATCCTCCACTTTATCGCAGACGTCACAATTTGTAGTCTGATTTTTTCATTAAATATGCAAACTTGTTAGACGGAAAGTGACCGGAACGAAGTCTATGCAATAATAAAATATATTTTCTACTATAATGTACATTTGTACTTACACCAGGGTTCACTAAATTTTGTGAATAAGATTCTTAGACAATTCACATCGTCGCCATTATGTTGTATGATGGTTTACACGCGATTAGCCTGGTTGCGGGTTCGACTCCCGGCGCGCCCTTGCCTCCCATTACGAAACTAATTTGACAGACGTCACGCGATCCAATTTGAGTTTGGTTGCTTGCTGTATGCAATTTGCTGAGACCTTTGTTTTTGTTTATTGCCTTTTATATTTATTCCTAAATATTTTAGCTATGAAAATAATTTAAAATTTTATATTATGTTATTGGTCTATAACTTCGAGATTTAAACCAACACACCATTTCTATTCTAGGACGGAGAGCACTGTGCAACCTTCATATCTTTTATTATTTACTATAAACCTCACATTTCTGGATCTTTAGTTCAATAGTTGTTAGTGTTATTCAATAAAATTTTCAATTTATCTTTAGTAACATTATGTTCATAGCTAAATTTGTTAATTTGGATGTAGAAGGTAATCTCCGAAACTACTAATCTGATTTCTATACTTTTTCACCAATATGACATAGAGTTAGAAAAAAAAAGACACGTCAATAAAAGAACTTAATCAAGGTTCACGGTTTTAACAAAAATATTTATTTTATCCCTTCTAATATTTTTTATCTGTTCTTGTAGATATTTACATGAATAGATAAATACAATTTAAAATTAATGACATGTGGCGCCACACTTTGACTTCAAAAATCGTATGAACAATGATATCCTTTTAAACGTTCATTTTAACGTCTATCAACGTGATAAAACGTTGTCTTTGATGCGAAGACGTAACCGAAAAAATGAACAGTATACATGACCATTTTAAAATGGAACCTCAATTCTCGGGTCAAAATTAGCAGGCAATGTAAAGCCAAATTATCATTTTATCGCAGCTCAAGTCAAGCTTGAAACGTTTTAAAAATATCCTAATAACAGCACAGAAGTCACGTCTCATTTTAATGTTTTGTTATTATACCAAAAGTCGGATATTAAAATAGTATTACCGGTAATGGGGCAGGTTAAATCGAGCGGTTTCAACGGAAACACGATTTGAAATCGATTCCATTTAGAACGATTTCAAGACGATTGTCATCTATTTATTTTTTTGGGAGTCACACAGCAATTTGGTTTTTGTATTTCGATGATTGTTCAACTTGAGGTAATACCTACCTGAGGTTATTGTGGATGACTCGGTTTATAATTGAATTTATAATTGGAAGCACAATCGGCTTACATTTATAATAAACGATCAACGATTAAGTCGCTTTTTAGAAGCTCTAATTGATACCTATTTCATCTTTGAATACAATGGGATACTGAAATCTGAGGCTCTTATATCTGTTCCACCTTACTTAATGGATACAGCGTCGAATCAATGGCGATTTTGTTATCACGCTTAATAAAACAGTAGATCAAAACAATAGGCATCAGGATAATAGCGCACCTGCAATACCAAGTTTTACTGCAGTTGTCTACGGACGACGGTAGCCGCTTACCACCAGGTTATTTGTCATGTAGTTGTATAAAAAAGGCATGAACAGCGATCAATATCAATAAGTTAATGTGTCATATGTAAATAATTTGTAATTATTACTAGTATGTACTAATAAGGACATACCTATTTTTGTTTTGTTTTCATTGGATCCTCGAGACTCTGGTTTGATATGGGCGCTCTTTTGACATTTCAGTATCCTATTACTATCTTTGCAATAAGGGTAACGAATTGTAAAAAGTGTTCACATATATCTTGCTTATGATGAATGTCAGGAACCTACAGAAACCTACTTGGACTCTATTTGTAGCACCTGGAAATTATTAGTCTTGATTTCGATTGAATGGCCATCCCTACCTACTCCTCTTCCGATCATGGCCGCCGTGTGTTGACAAGCGTGCTCCGCAAATAATTGCTGAAAACCTTAATTAAATAATGAACAAGCCTCTCTAAGTGCACGTTTTGGTGTTTGCAGGTCGATCAGCAAGTAGTGAAGCAAAAGGCTGCTTGAACCAGTGCCATTTAAGGAGTAACACAAGTTAAGAGTCAAGCAGTACAAACCACACGCATGTAAGTACGGCTATTGTCTTATACCTCTGCGCTCCATTTTCCAGCACCTGCTTACCAATGATTACATTTAGTAATAAATTTAGTTCCAACTATTAACATTTAGCTTTATATTTCCTGTGGTGAGTAAGGTAGCCAGACCTATAGAGGAAACGTTTTCTTGGGAGCTAGGGTTACTCTCCGCTTTCAACGCTTTCTCTACATTTTACGGGGTAGGCAATGAGGGAATATATTCTTTAATGTCACAAGCGCTATAGGCTATGCGAACCGCTTTCCATCAGATGGGTGCTTAGGTGGGTTGCCATAGACTATAGACGCTCATAGCATGTGATTGCTTTTTTCAGGGTTTGTTGACAGCATCAGAGCCTTAATTTCAGGCTGTTAACCGCTTACTAACAGGCGGGCCGTAAGCTTGTTTGACACCCATAATGTATAACTAATATTATGACTTATATTGTCTTACTTTAAAGGTAACTTCACGTCACCTCCATCCTACAAGAGACCGCAGCCAAACTCTAGGTTCGAATCCCGGTAACAGCGGATGTCTGTATGATGAGTTCGAATATTTGTTCACGATTAATGGAGGAAAAAACTTCGTAGTGCCATACAGCAGGCAAACTAAACTCTTTGGGTGCCGATTTGAATAGCCTTTGAGGATCGGCGCCTTGAAAATTAAGTTTATCGAAAGATCAGTCGACAGCACATCAAGCTTAGCAGTTTGACCTAGAACCAGCCTTACTCAGATCGTAGAGGCGCGGCTTTCGGAGTACAACTATTACACTCTGATCTGAGGCTACACTTGGTGTGTACTTTGAGTAGGGACCGGGCCGCGGTCAAACCGCCTTGCGACACAACGGTGAAATGTCTTCGGGCCATCCCGTGATGTCGTCGAAAAGCGGTTCAGAAAGTGCGTTGCTAAGGAGTTTGGTGGGTGATTCTATTGGGTCTGGTTTAACAGCTCTTCACAGATAATGATCGTAGAGGAGCTCGGTAACGTAGTGGTTTGAGCGCTCTGGTTTCGGTTACAAAATCAAAGCACTTTCGCCATGGTAGACGCCGGGATGGGTCAATTAAAATTTGTGATCTCGAGCTCCTCCGTGCTTAGGACGACACGTTAAACCGTTGGTCCCGGTTGTTCACTCCAACCGCCATATGCTATGCCCAAGCTCCTTAAGGGTTTCTCAGCAGTGGGATGAATATAGGCTAGTGATGAGTGATCGGATTGAGTATTATAGGGTGAACTAAAACGAGGAAGCATTGATATTTTTATATTTTAATGCAACGATCAACTTACCGTGATCGTCATGAAAACTTTTACCCATACAATAATACAATAATTTATACAATCGTTAAACTTTATCTAGAGTCTCGAAGTAATTGAGCTACGCAATATGTACTTAGCATCAATATTTACATTATAAAACCTTTATTCATGTATAAATAATTGAAAATAATATTCTTAATTGCCACAGTAATTTGATTATAAAGCTTTTATTAGAATCTTACTCGATAATACCAATTTCTTTTTGTATTTGTATAAATACAAATATAAATTGGTATTATCGAAGTTGATTAGATAACTTTTCAAGTATCAAGAATGTAATTTGTTATATTTGTAGACAGTAACGAACAATAGTACAGTTGGTGCGTGACCCTTATTGCAAAGTTATTAGAGAAGTTAAAAGTGACCTCATATATTATTTCTTGTGAATGGTACTTTTTATAAAATCATAAGTAATTAATTCAGGTACCACCTACTTTTCACGTCTGGGTTGCCCCGGTTTTCCCCCGGGCAACCCCTTTTGGCGCTGTCGCCACTCTAGAGTCGGCTTAGGCCGGCTTTGGGGTGGCTGACTGACTGAGTGGGCCTCACACCGGGACCGGACGCGGCTATGGCCGCGACCGGCCCGGGGTGAGGCCTAGTCCCCGCCCTAGGACTGGCTCTATTCGGTTCTAGGGTGAAATACTTCGTAAACCCCGGGTGGTCTCCATTATGGGCATGGGGAAACCGGAGTGGTTTAGCAGGTATTCCCAGTGCCGCTATGATCAGGCGCTGGGCCACCCCTGCACAGGCCCACGTCTAGCCGACGGTCCGCTGGTCCACCTAACCAGTGGTTTAGGGTATCGTCTGTAAGCGGATTCCACTCCGAAAAAAAAGGTACCACCTACTTTATTACCGACTTTTGGTTGTGGTTTAAAAACCAGTTAAATTAAATAAATTCTTCAGAAATAATATTTTGATGTGCAGTCTTTAATTTGACTTATTGAAAAAAATATGTTTTATTTAAGCATATCAGTAGGTACCTATAGCAGTTATGTATATATTTTCCCTCACTTTGAATTAAATAGAGTGAAAGTAAAAATCTCACCAAATAGGAACAAAGCATTTGTGCTTCCTACCTTTCGCTTTGCTAGTCGAAGAACTGAGCATTGATGGAATATTAACGTAAAAAATACCTATAGTTAAGAGACAAGTTACAGAACAGTAAAACTATTTAATACTTTACAATGATTATGTATTTACAATTTTAATTTCTCTTACATAAAAACTTAAAAATAATAATTTACAAATTTGTTTTATTATTAGCTTAACTATAATATGATTTATTATTAGCATACTTATTATATCATGTAAAGACATTTTAATTATTTAAATAATACTGATGAAAGATTTATTTACACTTCCTAATAGGAGATATTAAAGAAGAAGTACAATTAGGTAAGTGCTTTTTATAATTATGAGTATTTGATACATTTATAAGTTAACAGTAAAGGTTAATATTTACAACTTAATAGTTTGAATTGAATGACCATTTATTTTACTATGAATAAATTAAAAAGTAGGTCCAACTTATTGCCTATTTGAGTATTAAAGTACTTATTAATTATAAAGCTGAATTTCATACATTATCCAAATTTCTAATCTCTTTACATATGTACCGGCTGAATTCCTTCTAATCATAAGGATATCATACTTTTAAAGCAGTTCTTTTGTAAATATATTAGTATTAAGACAAACCCTAATGATAAATCTTAATTGTGAAACAGGCCCTGAATTACAAAGTATCAAAATCACTGAAGTGTGCTGCACGTATTCTAGCTACTATTTTGACGCTTCAGTCGCTTGATGTAATAGCTGAGCATTTGAAATTCTATAAAACATTTCAATGTATTAAGTCATGGAATGTAAAACTATTTACTTTCAACATATAGGTGACGCTACAGGAGGCGGGTGCGTCGGTGGTGCGTTCGTTGTAGGTGCGTTAATGAAGCCACCTTGGCTTCCAGCCCAAGGTTGCAGGTTTTGTAATGCGCTTAGCGCTGTATTTGATGGTGGGGCTGGCTGATTGTTGGTTTGACTTTGGTAATGAAGCGCTGACAGCGATGTAGCTCCTGGCGGTGGTTCGGGAATGTAGCCTTTGCTTAGCGCTTCAGCTTGTAGAGAAAGCATGAGACGATTAGCTGCTTGTCGCTCTGCTTCGCGTTCTTCTGCTGTTTGTCGTCTGTGAAAAAAAATACTTACAGTTAAATTATGCAATTATGATTATTATGAAATATCTACATATATCTCTAGCGTAAGTGTATATATTCATGTGATAGTAGTAATATAATTAATCCGCAACAATCTGTACATGGTGTTTTTATTGGTCTTACAGCAGAGTCCCTGGTGTTTACACAATCAAACTGAACAACTATCAATATGGGACCAACTTCGAAATGGCGAAAAAATAATCAGCTGCCAACACAAGCTTTCAAGTGCCATGATTATTGTAACTATGACAAATTAAAGTAAGTTAATTTTAACGCAAATCAAAAGAATTTTAATACGAATAAATTTGGAGAAACATGAAGTCTTAAAATAAATATCTTATATATGCAGAATATCAATCGCATAACCTGTGAACTTCTATATAATGTAACTTCTATATATTAATAGTATTATACAATACTATTAATATATACAAGTCAGTTTTAAAACGCAATAAATTAAACAGCAGCGATTTAAATGCAAATGGTTTAGAATTGTTTGTCTCTACGCAAACGGCTAATGGCTCTTTGAATAATGCAGTACCACTAACCTCTTGGTGAATATTTCAAACACATAAATAAGTTCGCAACATAATATTGTAATATCGAAGAATGACATGATCGGAAATAGTGTAACTTTGAATAAGTTTACAACGTCAGTAGCCGACATTGTAATATGCTGGGAGTGTCAATAATTTATATTACTAATGCGAAATGTACTGCCTCACTAATATTCTTCATCATGTTTGCACAAGACAACAACAGGAATAATTTCAATTGAATAGCTAGCAGCTAGTTTGACAGTTCAAATAGTTTTGCGAAATTTAATTAGTAACAAGAATTGGAATAGTGTTTCGATATTTGACATTTACAAAACGATGTAAGTATACTAATTGTTATTAATATACATTTTGCTGAGTTATTATTTTTATATTGTTACCAGCTGCACCTGGCATGCAGTGCAATGCCAGTGAAGAGAAGACTGTTAGTTTTTTTTAAAATATTTTTGTAATCCAGGACCTCTACCAAAGTTTCATCGCAATATAACCAATGGTTTCGGTATGCACAAACAAATAAACGTTGATTTTTATTTACTTATATAGATTGATGTACTGATAATATTATTTGTTTTTATGAAAATATGATTTTTGGATCTCTGATCAATGCTTAACGCACTGTCTAGTATGTATACAACACGCTAATGCTTATTATTGCTTTGAATGAATTGAATGCTGTGACATTCAATGCATAAGCATTAAATAATTACTTTAACAGGATGAAATCCTTTCATATTAACTTTTCTAATTCAGCTCCTTAATAAACATAATTTATTTATTTATTTATTTATTTATTTAACAATGTTTAATAATAATAATACTTACAGCATTTCTTTAAAATAAAAGCCCGTAGCGTATAGACGCTGCTTATAGCACCTTGGTTGGGCACTACTCACGCGTTGTTTGAGTTACTATTCAAACAACGCATGAGTACTACTTAAACAACGCATGAGTACTATTCAAACAACGCATGAGTACTACTCAAACAACGAGTGAGTAGTGATGATAAGGCCGAAGTTGACTTCAACGGTTATCGATCCACACTCGGATTTTCTCAACCACAGAGAAACTAGTTATCTCACCACCAACCGTCTGAACATAACAATGCTGTTATAGCGGCAGACATAGGTAAGATGGTGGTAAGCCAGACGGACTTAGAAAAGTCCTACCACCAACTAAACAGAGTAGAAATTTCCACCCCACGGGAATTGAACCCCAGACCACTAGATCTGAGGTAGGTGGTCTCAACCACTAGGCCACAGAGACGGCATATAATTGTGCTGTTGATGTGCTTTTCGAAATAAACAAATAAACATAAGTCTTTTACTCTTTTTATCTAAATGCCAGACATAACCTATGAACGGCATAGGTAGGCTTCAAACCATTACCATTAGTCAAGCGACCATGAGTTTAAGTGGGACCTACTGAAAGCCTAAATAATACATGAGCTTTAGAAATGTGCTAGTTGGGGGACTTATCCGATTTATGTCAATTAACTGAACAGAACTCAAACGAACGACGACAGGAAAATTAGTTTGATGAGCAACTATCGGATTGTGTTTTGTTGAAAGTTAAAATAACTGTTTGAATTTCAATTAAGTTGAACAATTGGGATGTTGCCTAAGTTTTTTATTAATCGCGTTATTTTTCACTTCGGAAAATATACGCTACTGTTACTCATAAAAACAATTCAAACTTAAAAGATATGGAGTATTGTTGCCTTTGTATCGTTTAAAAATTAGAAAATTCTTCAAAATAGTCTTTTTTCTACAAAATTTATCAAATATGTTTATATTCGATTGCTGACATCAATCAAAACAACTATGATTAAAAACGCACAAATAACTTAGTTTACACACATTTCTTAGTATTGTAGGAACATGTGACGTCACCGGTTCCGTAGTTTTTTATGGAGCGTTTTTGGATGATGCGCCGCTTCAAACATACCACTACTTATACCTATCTGCAAAATTATTGATCTCAAACTAACTTTTTTTCGCATTATTTCCTTATGAGTATAAACTTCATAATAATGATTAAAAAAAAGTTGTCAAGTACCCTATTGAGCAAAAGAACATGGTTGACTTTAAAATGTTTATAGTTAAAAAGACACGTTCTTGGTATTTGATTGAAATACTATTGACGACGATCCATCAGGCAAATCTCGGGAATAGCATTTTCATCATCTTCATCATTAGGAGTGGACTGGACAAAGGCCACTCCTAATGATTTTCGCAGTAGAAAAAAAATTATTTAGAAGGGCAATAAACTGTTTTAAAAAGAGCTTTTTCAAAAATCATTTAGGTTTTTAGTAAGTTATTTTTTTCCAATTTATCGTTTAGTTTCCACGTCTGTGCACTATTGTTGTCTTTTTTCCTTGCACTGTGAAGTCATATCTCGGCCGAATGTTCACGAAGTATCACCTTAATTAGCAATGTCTCGGTAAGACACGTAAATATACTATCAAGTTGATCTTTAGAGTCAACTACGTCGTCTGGCGCGATAAACTCAAGACTCCGCTCAGTTCCAGACCTGGCTCTTAACATAACGTCTTGCGGCTGCATAATTTATGCTTAGACGCCAGATTTGTCTCACCACTAGTTAGCGGACTCAATCGACCGTGTATTCTCATTTATGTTGCTTGCTATCTAAATGCGCTGATAATGAGAATTACAAACTATTGGAAACCATTCTTATCTAGTAGTTTTTTTTATACTACAAAGGTGGCAATAAAGCATACAGTCCACCTGATGGTAAGCAGTTACTGAAGTCTGTGGAGATTCCTGCAACACCAGGGGTATAGGTACTCGAAAACCTTTTCACGACATTTTTGAAGAACCCCATGCTAAACTCGTTGCAGAAAACCTCTGGCGGGAACCTATTTCCACAACTTGAGCATCGGCGGGAGGACCAAAGCGATGTCGATTATAAGTGGTCATAAAAAATATCCTTGAAGCTACCAATTAAACCAAAACTTTTCAATACTATCCATTCAATACGCCAAGTCTTTAAACGAAAAAGTGAGTCTAGTTCAATTAACCATCAGGCTAGGCAATCAATTGGATGCCGAGGCGTTTAATCAACGGGCTAGGCATCCAATTAAGAGGCGAATTTAAACTGATGGCGGCGACATATATAAGCGCAATGAACTTCGAAAATCAAAATCAATTAAATTATAAATTCGTCAAAAAAGGGTGCTACCGGTGCCTACACTTTTCTATAAAAGTCGACTATATTTTGGTCTACTTTTATAGATTTTTAGGGGCTGGTTTGCCTTAATAATCTCTTAACAACTAAGATAACCACAAACTGAGACCGCAACCCAAAGTTGGATCAGTTGAGCAACGAGTGGCGGTGGCTTGAATAATTTTGAATCTCAGAACGATGAGATAATGGACACTAGATGTGTCGTATCTAAATCATTTCCAAGTTATAAAAATACTACTTTTCTTGAACAATGTCAGTATGACAGTGGCTTTTCAGCATCGCTTAGTAAAATAGTTGTGATGTAGTCTTATAAGAAGTCTAGACTTCTAAAGACTAAATCTGAAGTCATTATGACGAAGCATCTCGTTAAAGTTGTTAAAATAAAAAAATAACTGCATTTATAGGTACGGTCGACCACAGAAGTAGCTGACCACTTCAGTACCATATCACAACGACTCTAGCGTCAATATAATACGGTAGCAACTATAAAGTACGTGCACAAGATCGGTGTGACATGGTACTAAAGTGTTCAGCTACTTCTGTAGTCGACTGTACCTCAGATAGGTACAGTCACGTTATTACCTTAGCAATAAGATCACGAGCTGTCAAAAGTGGGTACTATAATTATTCATTAATAAGATGTATACTGTATATGGTTCTAAAATGTAGGAAGGCCTGTGCCCGTAGGGCGTATATAACTGGTGATGATAATAATGATGATAAACATTATTGTAACGTAACTGTACTTAAAGTGCAAGTGCAATAATCTCTAGACTGCAAAATATATTTAAAGCGTTAAAACCTCTTTTAAGTTTTAAGAAAAAGACAACATAATTTAAAACTACTTTTAAGTCATAATTTTAAAATTGACACCATCAATGTGAAATGACGTAGCTGTAATGAATTATTTACTAATAAAAATCTATCTAAACTAGAAAAAAATTCACGTCCTGAGGCGGGGATCGAACCCGCGACCATTCGCAATCCGGGCGACAACTCTAACCATCTGAGCAACCCAAGACTTGGGATATCCCTGTGAAATTCTTCTAGTCTATATGTATTTGCGTTATGAGCTAACGTCCACCCTACAATGTCGAAAGGTTCTATTTCAACATCCGAAACGAGTATTTTTACAAATTATACCTACGATTCGGTTAAGATGGGCATTGCTTTCAAATATTCTTAATTTTGAGTTTAAAATTATTATAAATGTTTGAAAAATTATTTTCTAATAAAAATGTTTATAAATGTTTGAAAAATGATTTACTGTAATTAAAATATTTGAGGATGATCCAGTCTTTTACTAACTTTAAGTCCTCGACGTTGGAAGGTATAATGCCCAAACAACTTAACTCTTAGTGGCCTTTACTTAAAAGGGGTGAACACACTTTGGGCTAAGTATCACTTTACTTTTAAATATGTACGAAAGCGGAAAGCTCCTTCAAGTCTAATGAAAACGGTCGCGTTACGGAGATGATTTATTATAAGGTTTATACATAAACAAACTTTTGAATTGAGGAACTAAGTCTTTACCATCAGAAGGGTAGAGTGAGGTAATTACGAAGGCAATTCAATTCAATTCAATTCAATTCATTTAATCAGGCAGAAATAAGAAGGCAGGGTACTGTTTATATTTAGATAGGTAATATAAAATTAAAATTTTAAGTAACCCCCGGCCTCGACCATTATCTGTCTGAAGCCCTTTCATTGAGAACATTCTTATAAGCCCAAACACGTTACATCGGCTGTAAGTTTCTGAAGAATGAAGCATCCCGCAGACTATATTGATCCCACGGTATTTTTTTTATACAAAGCACGACAAATGACTCAACACTACCCAATGTGAAGCGGTAAGAAGAGTCCTAAGAAAGAGAGCGAAGACAGCTAGTGCAGTTTAGACACTGCTCTAGCCGCCTCCACCTTGCCGGCCCTAAAGGTCCTAGTTCACGCCTCTTTTGAAGGAACCCATGTTATAGGACGGAACACATGTGCTGACAAAGAATTCCAAGTTCTGGAAGTACGACAAAGAAATGAGGCACTAAATTTCATCATCAGCTGTTGGCATGTCATGCAGTACACCAAAATTGAATTCAGTCGGATTGATCAGATCTGATTGTAATTAAATTTTGGTAGGGTGTTCTGGCGACGCTCGCAAAGGTTTTTGGATTATACAGGGTGGTGCCGTCAATACGACAATAAATTAAAACATGGGCTGTATTAGTTCATAGAAATGGTATGCCACTTTCAAAAACATCGTATACATTTGATAATTTCATGACATTTGTAATAATATAATATTGGCTGCATTATTTCATAGAAATGTCATGAAATTATCAAATGAATACGATGTTTTTGAAAGTGGCAAACCATTTCTATGAACTAAGATAGCCCATGTTTCAATTTATTGACGTTGCCTCAAAGAGGCAACGTAGATTAAAGAGGATGAACAACTGAGATTGCTCCAACAACTTGTCAAATTAAGTCATTTATAACATAATTGGTTCAAAAAACAGTTAATTTTTGTAATTAATAAAGAATTCCTTTAAAATGAACCGTAATTTGTGTAATAAGAGTTATACATATAAATATTTATCTCAGATGATTAAACATTTCTTTTTAAGATCTCTGTTAGCCACTTAATTTGGAAAAGTTCCTATCATTGAGCCATTACTGTAAAGTCAAGCTCCTATGTCACACTAATTAAGATACTACTGCTCCTTGAGTGGTCTGTTTAACATTCATTTGCATTTTTGAAAACAAAAACAGCTTTTAAACATAAGCCCTTAAGGTTCATTTTGTTTCAAAATTGTTTACAGATAAAGCTTTTAAGAGAGCACATGATTATCGCGAATGTATGCGAGTTACTTAAACTGTCTCAATTATTGTAAGTCTTTATCGCAAATGAAAATTTTTGGTTCGACAGTGTACTCAAAATTATACCTGCCCACTTAAATATGTGCATGATTTAAAATAATTATCTACCATTCATCATGATCTTTATTTCACTAGATGAAATAATTACTCGTACTCAATCCAGAGCAGAAACGAAGGAAGTTTTCCGCAATAAGCTGTAAAAACAGACACCGGTTATGAATATGAAGTTAATTCATTCGTTGAATTCAAAGTTTAGACTGATATATAGCCTCCCTTGGTCGAGACCTCCATTGGCGTAACCGACAAATTAAGTCAGACCTTTCTCCCCCCAGAATGAATGGGATATACTAAGGGGGGTGGTGTTATAACGAGTTGTGAGGGTTCTAATTAAAGTGGACAGCGAGTACCGACGATAATGAATGATTGAACAAAGCGCTAAGTCTATTATCGTAGCAAGAACTTTATTAGAACAGTAATGTACAAGGCGTGGTTTAGTGTTGGAAAGATGTCGATATGAAATTGTCGATGAAGCTCGAACAAATGTAAAAAATCTCAAAACTTTACTTACCTGTCCCAATAAAGTCATTTTTTAAATCACGAAAGAAAGTTTTGAAGTTTGTACGTACTTACGTACATACTTTTGAGTTTATTTACATAAAAAGATTATGATATTAATAGCATACTTATTGTATTAAAACAAAGTATAAAAATATTTCCTTTCGTCACTTGCAAGCCAGTCAACTTTTCTCAACAATAGAAAACCTATTGTCACTGGTTTGGGGGTGGGTAGGTACTACGTAAATAACATCTGTACTAATATAATACTTAAAGCTGAAGAGTTTTTTTGTTTGGTTGAACTAGCTAATCTCAGGAACTACGGATTCAAATTGAAAAATTATTTTTGTGTTGGATGATTCATTAATCGAAGAAGCATATAGGCTTTATAAAATCACGCTACGACCAATAGGAGCTGAGCATCAATGAAAAATGTTGCAAAAAACGGGAAATAAATATTCCTTTTCAGAGCTTTCTTTGCGTGCGCTGCATAAACGGAATTGTTCTGCTTTACAAGTTCTAGAAAAATTCCGCGACTGCTTAGTCTTTTGAGATTGACTAAATTTATAAAATTTATGTTTTTGAAAACTAATCAGAAAATGTAACATTTGATCATGATCGCTGACATAATACTAAGTATAGAATTAAATCACAACAAAAATAACTGATATTCGACCTCAATTTTTCTGTAAAGTGGAGTTGCTCCACCAGTTTGGTAACTCCGATTTTGAGTGAATAATACCGCAGTTAGCCACATTATTTATTATTAAATTACATTTTCGCTATACTTTGTTTCCTTAGATAAATTACACTGTGGAGCTGTGTTCGTTACTTACGTCAGCGCATTTATTGAATTTGCTCAATCCAAAAATTACAACTTTAAGCTAATTGCAAATTATTGCTACCATTTGTCCACTACAGATAAAATTACTTAAATCTTGAGACGAGATAATATTTATATCGATAAAAAGCACACCACTAGGCAATTCGCCGCGAGTCCCGGGTTAAGCCCGTCTTTATAATTAGATAAAGTGAGGTACAATTAAACTTTCCTTAAATAAGCCAAACGTAGGGGAGGCAATTAGTAATTTTGACTTGATTATTTTATAAGTCGTTAAAGCTAACGCCAGAAGATGAGCCTTAAGCATTTGTTGAGAACTTTTATTAATTAAGGCACTAAACTACTTTCAGCGAATTATCTATTGCGTGGCTTATAAGCGGTTTAAGATCATTACAATAATTTACACGGTCGGTCGGTTTAGTCGGATGTTGATTGCGTACACGCACCGGGGCATTGTCCTATCGAGTACAAAGGTTAATCAATAGAATCTAAACTGTAGAGCCTAACGCTTGTATTAGAAGAAGTAGATTCTACAAGATAATTTTTCAAAGAAGCCAATTTGTACCTTTATTTCAAGTCATTTACAAAACGATAGAAAAACTTGATTTTAACTAAATGCGAAGGGATGTTAACTAAAAATACAAGTTATGGTTTTACTGTGACTATCGATAAAAAAATCTATCTTATGAGTGTTCTCGACCAGAAGTTAAAGCATTTTTCTCGATGCAAGAGAAACGGTCTACAGTTGAAGAAAAGGAGCTAAGGGAAATTAGGAGCTATTTCTAAATTTTCAAGGACCGTATAAGTTGGATGTTCGATCCCTACTTTGAATATGGTACTATTTTTCACAAATTTGGAAAATGTACTCTATTTTTAGCCATTAAAACAACTCAAACTTAAAAGATATAGAATATTATTGAAGTCGTACCATTTAGGAAAAATAATAAAATGGTCAATTTTTCCTAAAATTTATCCGAATGTTAATAGTATTAGATTTCTCCCATCAATTAAAACAACTATTATTATGATAACTTTGAATAAAAACATACATATTACATATTTATTATTATTATTGTCAATATGCTAATACATCTGACGTCACCTGTTTCATAGATTTCTATCTATGGAGAGTTTTTACTTTTTAGATGATGCGCCGCTACACATCAAACATACCACTGTATCTATGAAATCAATGATCTTAAACATACTATTTCTTTTGTAATATTTAATGAGTAATAAACTTTTTAATTCTGAAATAAAAAAGAAGTTGTCAACTAACCTAATAGAAAAACTCCAACCTAATTATTAATATTCGTCAGAGATTATGAAATTGCTACGGCACCCTTAACCGGTGTCAGGGCTCGACTCAGCCTGTTAAATTTAATTCTCTCCCAAAGGCTCATTTCGCCAGCAAAGCGGTTGATTCCGACAAATTTATGCTGCGTAATTAAGAACTGCTTTATTAATTACTTTGAGCTTTTGTGTACCTTTTCAGGGTTCTTTTTGTAGATTGTAATTGCTTTTAGCAATTGCAATTTCTGTAAACGAGTCTTCGTCTTTAATTATGTTAATTATACATTTTTCTTGCTGACAATTAGGAAGCAATAAGAATGTGATGAAATAAATCTTATTTAAAATATTTTGGTTACCCCTTTATTTATAGTTTATATAAGCATAATGGGAATTTCATCATCATCGTCATTACCAGCCTATAGTATTGGTCCCACTGCTGGGCACAGGCCTTCCTGCGTGGAAGAAATACCACCACACTTGCCTAATGCGGGTGGGTGGTTAAATAGGTCACAGTAACAACTGAGACCAACGGCTTAACGCGCCATCCGAAGCACCGAGGAGCTCAAGATTAGAAATTTTGGTCGACCCATCACGGGATCGACCATGGCGAAAGTTGCTTTGTTTTTGTAATCGAAACCAGAGCGCTCAAACCACTACGCCATCGAACTAAACACTTTGAGAATTAATTTTTGACTGATGAAAAAATATAAGGATATGAAACCACAATATTCATGTTATTTCCTCATAAATTATTTATAATTATTGACATCGACAGATAAAAGCCTGAAAAAGATGCTTAGCAATATTTTCAAAACTTCTAATCACTAGGTTTAACTCCATAAAATCTCGCTAAAACCCAAATAATCTGAGACAGTCTCAGTTTCAAGTTACCTGTCATTATTAATAAAACAAATGATTCAAAACCTGTTGTAAACTTTCATCTCAACAAAATTAATTTTCGTAAACGCCAGTACCTTCCGCTAAACAGAGCTGATGCCAACAAATTGTCTACCGCGTAATTAGAACTGCTTGATTAATTAGCATTTTGTTTTTCCTTTTGGTGTTTTAATTCGAGAAGCTTTTAACAATTCCTTTGAAAATTAAAAATAAAAAGGTGACAGATTATTTCAAAATGTGGAATTTCAATTTGGAATCCAACATATAGAATGGAAATTTCCTTTTATATTACATATCTTTTGTCATATGTCTTCTTACAAGTTTGATAATATTCACGTTTAATTTAATAACTACTTCCTAAGTGTAGGCAATAAATCTTGCCATCAAATAACAAAACATCGCAAAACAAGGGAGGTAATAAATTCTGAAGAAAACTCAAAGATTTTACTTCCACAAAAACAGCGTGCATTATTAAAAAGCGACTCAATTTCTAAAGAATTTCAAATGTACAGAAATGAGAGTTGAAAAAGCGATTATAAAAATTAAAGACTTGGAGTTTAAACTAAAATGATACAAATTCACAATTATTTTTCAGAATAGGACACAGACATTTAATGATCAAAATAACATCGGAAGAATTTATACAAGATAAGCACTAACCATAGAAATATGAAAACTAATTTCATTTTGATGGATCCACAAATCAGACACAATAAGCATCATAATCTTAATAACGAGACCGCCGGAAGGCTGGTAAGGGGCGAACTGTTATTACTTATTATTTTAATCCCGCTTCAAACATGTATGTTCACATTATAAATAGTAGGGTATATTTCCATACTTCCTTCTTGGCCTAGCCAACCTTCACTAAAAGGACAAAACGTGATACAACAAAAGTTAACAACAGAGAAACACACATCTCTTTACTCTGGAGACTTCCTTCACCCCAGTATCAATCAATGATCGGATTTTATTCCTAATTCTCGAAGAGACAACTTACAAGCAACAATTATCCCAAGACATCCGATGTGACGCACCCGACCAAAACAGAGCACTGAAAAATTATCTTTAACGTAAGAAGATAAAATCCACTGTCGCTCGCCCACAAAAGATATTGCGAAATAAAATTGCGAACATTGTCTGTCGAATATCAACCTTTTAGTGACGCGGAAGAGTCGATTTCACGATAGCAATGTACGGCACCCTAATTTAGGGAGTTTTAATATTCACTTATACCAGGGAAAAGAATTACAAGAAGAAAATGAAGCCGGCTGTATGAATAAATAAAAGAGCCGCCGCCATGTTTCTATTGGCGGGTACATTACGTGTTAGATCGTGCAACGAGTCCAATTCGATTTGTCGATTGTCGGAGCCAAATCGAATGGTTCCACTGAATCGGCTATCGACCTTTAGAATGTGTAAATAGTACGGGGAAATTGGTTTACGATTGGTTCGGGTTAGCTCGGATTGAAGAGGTATTATTACGATTATAATGTTTTGGCATATTTATATTCCCCTTTTCAAGAAAGATTTACTATATTTATTTACTTACATTCAAATATCAATAAAATGCTAAGAATAAAATTTGGTTAAATTATACTATTGTTAAGTGCATTCAAGCACATGGTGAAATTATTTCAAGAGAGAAAATTACAAGTGATTGAACAAATATTATTTTTGTCAAAAGTGACGAGTGATGTGGATATAAGAAATATTGCAAGATAAATGAAAAAAAAGGAGGTCCGTGGAGAATCTTTACTTTTATTGCTACTGTTTGTTTTATGAAACATATTAAATACTCAAAATGAGTGTATGGTAAATGGTTACTATAGCCTAAAAGCGCTTGTCCTTGTCACCAATTTAAGGCAAATCCTACGGGAGATTTTTTACTACACTATCTTCAATAAGTAGTTTATCAGCTCCAAATAAAAGTGATTCTACTTTCTTCCTTATATTTCCTCTTTCCATATTTTAAGTTATGTACTGGTAGGTAGAGTTTGGATAAGAAAAAACAACTTAACGATAAAAAAAAATTGAGCTGGTAAATCTGAACACATTTGACACAGCGTTACAATCCTTATAGCACATTTAGAGAAAATTTCTGTAAAATATTTTTTTCGACTGATCTACTAATGAATGAGTCATGTAGAAATGTAATAAAATTTCTAGTTCATGATTTAATATTCTTCGCTACCATGGTACGTAGTTTTTATATAATTGAAACATTTATATATTGAAATAGATCATAAAAGGAAGAGACTGAGACGATATCATCAATAGAAGGGTTAACTAAAATAATAAAACAACATAGAAAGCCCATAATATCAACACACGCCACTCCACACTTAAGCAGACACATAAAATAAGCTTAATAACTACACTAAAAGTCACAAAAATAGGTAGTAAACCCCAAAAGAGGACAGTGCGTGTAAAAATTCGTTCTTCTTTTCCACTGATGTTAATATTTGATGGGCCAAACTGCCGAGTTGTGTTCCTCATACAATATTTAACTCCCCAGCTGCCCTGTGTTACCGCCTCCGTTTGTACGTATGTATAAATAGCAGACGCATTGTTACGCGATTTGGCCTTAATGGCCCAAATTGATCAGGTACGTGGTTACGTTGTTTGATATTTATTGGGTGTGTTTGCCCATTAAGGGTGTAATAAGTTTCTTGTAGGAAATCACCTATATTTAACATCTACTTATCTATTACAATGAATATTTATGAAATAATTAAAGACATTTTCTTGTTTTATTTTAAAAGCTCAATATCTTTTATTTAGAATATTTCGAAAACAATTCAAGTACTAATGTAGGTAGCAATGCTACAATTGGTACTGGTCAGTATAATTATATTTTTTGAGATCATTCACAATAGGTATTGCATATTAAAAGGATTGATAATAAATATCCTTTATAATCGGTCAACTAATTGTTATCTTTAAGTGAAATTTCAATAATAATAAGTGTATATTTTTTATGTTTTAAATGTAGCAAAAAAGCTTTCGGTCTCTGAAAGCGGCAACCGTGCTCTTTGGAGCGCGCTTTTGTCCACCTAAAAAAATCAGTAGGAGGAATTTATTGTGTTGATTTCATAAGGGACACTTTCGCTTGCTCCGAACACAAGGCTTTTTAGTCAAAATTGTGTGGAGTTTGACTGCAATCTGCTACGGTAGACAACTGGTATCTACGAATCTAAAAACAAAAATGAATTGTCGAAATGCATGTAACCTCCGAACGACTGCACCAAATTCAACAATTTTTTTTTGTGTTGTGTTCATTATTTTTAGTACAAGGTTGGTATACAAGGTGTATCAGCATTACCAAAAAAAAAGAAATTCTTTATCGAAAACTCAAAATAAAATGGCTCTACTCTAGTAATCGGCTGTGAATGTCATTCAACCTAAAATTACTAAAGGCCGATTACTAGAGTAGAGACATTTTCATTTTGAGTTTTCGATAAATAATTTCTTTTTTTTTGGGTTATTCTGGATACAACTTGTGTAATAAATTATATATAATATATAAGTATTTTTAATCTTTTATTATGGAAATGAGTGACTAACTGAGATAGAAGAAAGTTAGGGAGTGCTTCAACATTTTGACAAAACACTTGATTGTTTATTATTCTGATAATGGAGACCGTAAAGAGTTGTTTTTTTTTAGATATACCACCAGTGCGCAGCCAGGGTGAGCAACTAGCTATAGTATAATTAGACGAGACATATACTTAATTGGCTACCATTAACTATCAGAAAATTAACAAAATAAAGCTTTATCCATATTTACATCAAATATAAATCAAAATCTTTTTAATTTTGACAATCTTATTTATCACCGCAAGAGTTTCGAGTGTTATCTTATCTATCACCATCACAGTAATCGTATAAATCATGACAAATGAAAAGACGAAGTTCACAAAAAGAACACAAACCGGAACGTGTTTACAGCCCATATCGATATTACGAAAGAATCTATTCGTGTGATTTATCGATATATTATTTATTACGACGACACATCCTTATCAGTTTGCATAAGTAGAATATGGTGTTGAATATGTGTAGATTTGAAGTTATGGTCCCATTGTTTCGAATCGAGTTGTCTTTAAACTATCAATTAGATGTAATTTATTGTAGGATGTTGCTTTTAATGTATAGTCTTGAGTCAATTTGGAGATGAATTGTGTAATGTCTCTATACTTACACTGAGATAAGTCAATAAATTTAGCTAATTGCAGTCTAGCAGCGCCTCTAGCTCAATATTTTCCATTTCGCGATAATTATAAATCCAAAAGCAAATAATTATAAAATCTCATTTAAAAATAAATTTGAAAATTAAAAATAATAATTCCACGTGTTCTGGGTTGGCCTCTAAAGCTGGTATGAAAATCAACTCTATTAGCTCAGAAGTTACATGTACAATAATGATAAGGAAAAGTATCCTGTCAAACCACAAAATCCTGATACATCTTGAATTTTCATATCCTCTTGAAAGTCTTACGCGACAACATATTAAGACAAGTCACAAACCTGTCAAGCCACAGTTTCTAGACATAATTGATTTTTAATTGCTATAGACTAACTAAGTCTTACTTAACAATTTAACAGTTACAGTACTCTTTTCGTCTGGTATAGTAAGTAAGCAATGGGCACTAAGTCCGGTCGCAATGAACTTTTTGAACAGATTCTAACCCCAATTCATTTCAAATGACGATAATATTTGACAATGTCATCTTACTTCCAATGACTATTTCAATTTACTTAAATGTCGACAGTATATTATCACCGTATTCTGTCACGCACATCGGAACATTCCCACAGAAGTCAAAAAATATCTATTCCGAATTTCTCGGCACAAATAATGATAACAGACAGTCATCTGTCATGACCAGTTTATAATTATGATAGATTATTACTTATAATTATGATAGATATAATATCTATTAATTGTGTACGATCAATCTTTAATCAGTTTAATTAAAACATGACACTTAATCATCGCTGTAAGCAACTATCAAACATAGTTTTTAATTTGAATAAACATATCAAACTGCAGCTGAATTTAAAAATGGTTTACTTTATCTTTTAAATCCACCACTTATTTATAGTATGTTAAGTAAGTACAGTATTTGTAGTAACAAAAGCACGTTTTGAGAAAAAATAATAAAATACAAACGAAAATAGAAATTTAAAATTGCGAACTCTTCTAACCGACCAAACTGTATCAAAAGCATAAACTACCGAGGAGGTTCTAAATTCAAAAACTGCGAGACAATGCAGCCCCGTCCGTATCGGCCCGTGTTGGTGGCATCACGGCCGATTACCTTCTAATGGACAAGCGGTGTTTGTGTTCGGAGCTGATAATGCGTGCTCGATACGCGCGGCGCCAAGCCACTGCTTTTGTTGGAAAAAAAATATATCGCTCGGCGGGAGATCCGTGATCAACAGTTCGATAATGTTATTCGATTATTAAAATCGATGTTTCTTGTTTCAAAGGGTTATTTTAAAATAGGAATATGCACAGTACTTTATTTACAGCCTTATTCGATAAAGACGTTAACTCGTTGAGGAAATCCGTGTCGACCGACAGGTTAAAATGAAATCAAATTGTCCTATTTTCTGTTCAATTCTCTCTTTCTACGGGGAAGAAAAAGAGATCTTACCCGTACATCATCATTTGAATCATCAGCACATAACAGTCCCCTGCTGGAAATAGGTCTCTCCTTAAGAACGCTATTTGTCTCGATCCTTGGCTAGCTACATCCAGTCACTCCACAAAGAATATTACTCCACTGAGTTTGCCGATTCGCGGTCTCCCCTCAAGCACCCGCAGACTCAGTTCTACAGTCAATATGACCGACCCACAGCCACTTCAGCTTACAAATTCGGTAGCCTGCTATGTCGATGATTTTAGTTCTTTATCCACTTCATCACTAACTTGATATCCCAGAGAAGTTCCGAGCATATCCCTCCCCATAGATTCCTAAGTGAATTTAAGCTTCTACACCAGCTGTACCATGAGTGTCTATATGTCATTACGGGAAGGCAGCCCATACAGCTTTGTTTTATTTCTTACTGCTTGAAAATTGAAATTTAAAAAGATCATTATCATCTATATACGGGTTGGTGGGTTAAAGCGGTTGCAGTAACAGCCGGAACCAACGGCTTAATGTGCCTTCCGAAGCACGGAGGAGCTCAAGATTGTAAATTTGATTGACTCATCCTGGGACCGACCATGGCGAAAGTTGCTTTGATTTCGTAATCGAAAACAGAGCGCTCAAACCACTTCGCCACCGAGCTCGTCAAAAGGGTCCGAATCTACAATGTTTAGCGGATCTCTGACGACCAAATAAATCATAAATAAAAGGTAACTCAGCTTGGACTGATTTCAGAGAGCCTTTAATAGTAGACGGTATTATAGTTAAATTGCAATGATAAATTTGTCAATACGGCGCTATCCCTCCGGAGTTCTATGACAATTGAATAATCAATTGCGTCTGGAATCTGTTGCTTGACGGGGAAAGTATAGAATCATTTAGGTACAGAAAGTTTCATGGCTAAATTTTACACAAAAACAACAATACTTAGTCAAAATTTTCTTGAAATTGACTTAGGTAAGTAGTAACATTAATATCATTACAGAATCGATATTCAATTAATCGATTTTTAGGGACAAAAAAGTTTCATCTATTAGTTCCAGTCGATTTCTCATCCGTCTCTTTGTATTAACCGGGCGTGTTAATGGGTCTGTTATCGACAGCTTCTTGTATGTTGTTTTGTTGTGTTCTTAATAAGTTGGGTTATCTGCTAACGAGGAGTGACGTCGATAGAATTTGTGAGTGTGGTTGATTAATTTGACAGGTTACGGTATAGACATGTCATGATTAAGGGATTTACAGGTGACGACAAGAGCTTTCAGGATTCTAGCTGTTCTGTTTTATGAGGAGATTTATTAAGAACTATTTGGTTACATTTAAATCAAGTGTAACAGTTATACTACGAATCCTGCCTCTATTACGAACGCAGTAAAGGCGGTTTCAAGGTCAACCTGTTACGGTTGATGTGATGTCGACTGTACCATACATAAAAAAATCTTATAAGTTCAGATGGCTAGATGCAGTTTGGTCAGTAACTTTGTCTACTAAAAGTAAAACTCTAAAGAAAGTTCAGAATCAAGATAAGAAAGAAAGAAAGAAAGAAAGAAAAAATATTTTATTTAAATAGGCCACAAAGAAGCACTTTTAAATCGTCAAAATTATTATGTGACTCGATATTATTATGTTCGATATTATTATGTGACGGACAGAAACACTTATTTTGGTACGTACATATACTTAGTCAACATTATATCGATCTTGTTATTAAAGATATATTATATCGATTAAAAAAGCAAACCTAAAATTCGTCTATACTTATTTATTATAATAATGTATCGTCTAGACACGATCTACTTCACTAAAAGGCCATATAAAACAAACACATACTTAGATGATACTATAACCGTTATCTAGTTTTATTGACTGGGTTAAAATTTATTTACGGCTGGGCCACAGTACAAAAAAAGAGGTAAGTAACTCGTGTACAACGTTTTAGTTTTTTCGTAATCTAAATACTAAAAATAAGTAAACTACAGGACGTATTTTTTGCATAATATTGAAATGAAATATTTTGCTATGAACATTTATTTTATCTGCCGATTTATTTTTTCTAAGACGATTTTCTAAGGCTATACATAGATAGGTAGGAGCAAATGTTTGTATGATGAGTACGAGCAGTTGTTTACGAGTCATGAATATTTATATGTTTATTTAATATATTTCTAATATTTATACACATTTTGTATACTTTGATAAGTATACAAATCTCATTATTTATCTAGTATCCATAACACAAGCTTTAATGATGCTTAAGTACTTTGGGCAGTTTGGGCTGCATAATACGTGTGACTCTATGAATATTATTATTATTATCTACTGCCAAAGGGGACAGTTTTTATTTGTTTATTCATTAATTAATTGTTTGTGTTCTTACAAACAACATATAATAGACACATTACATAGTAAATGGACAGAACGTAGGTACAAAGCTGCTACTTGTTTCTACAGAAATCTCTTCTCTGCTTCTTTTTGTGTTACTTGTCGCTTTGCTATTGATTATTATGTTTCCAAATAATGGACTTGGTAGGTACTCATTAAATCATTGAGCAAGATAATTATAAAATGTTTTCTTACTTACTTTTAATCTCAATGTAAAAAATAGGCTAATGTCTGCTTTCACGAATTTCATTAAAGTTGTACCTATATAATTTACTTTTTTTAGCTGTGTCATTATTTATTATAAAGATCCGTTTTAGAATTTATTGTCATTAATATTCATAGTTTCGATTAGAGGTTTTACGAACACGTGTTTTAATTATAATAAATATTAGGTGTTTATGGAACTTTTAACATTTATTATATTCAGTGAATTCAACTGTCGACGATTTAATTCCTAATGCTTTTATAGTTGAACATTCAAAGTGTCAATCAGTGTCAATTTCTCACTCATATAATAGCCGTTACCCAGCCTGTCACAGTTGAAAACCATCAAAGGTTTAGAATATGTTAATACTATAGGATTATTTTGGATTCATACTGATGTTTTCACTCTCTTTTTGTCTTTAAAAATTGAAAAGTTTTTAATAAGTTGATTTTTAAAAATAATAAATTCATCTTTAGTATCATATTTACGGAAAAGCGCTGCGTCAGTAAATCTTTTCCCACAGAGCCAAAGAACACCTTGAGTTTCTGGATAGATACATTTTAATGGCGATACATACTTAACAGCAGCGGTCTATGGCAGATTTAAATATGGCCATACCTTGTCCACTTTCCTTCGATGGAAAAATGCAACCATCGCGCACGCGAACGTAATGAAGAATAATTTTGATTATATTAAAAACTAACTGATTTTCGGAAAATGAATTATTATTATAGTTTATTGCCTGGGTTTTAAATATTTGTGCGTTTGCTTAAAACGGAAAAAGGGAACGAGAACGAAGGATTATCTTAATTTTTTTTATATGGAGAATATTGTTTCTATTCTTTGCTTTTGTAAAAAACTTTATTGATTTGTCAAATTTTCCAATCACATTTGCATTTTTAAAAGAAGATACACCTGAAATTCTGCGGGATTTGACGAAAAATGATGTTTTTGTCATAGTAAACATCGAAGGTGTGTTTTTCACTGAAGAGCATTGTTGACGTTTCATTAGCATTAATTGTAAAATCTTTTTCGTTTTTTTATGATCTCAAGCCGGCATTATTCGACTTCACTTGATTATTTATATTTTTTTGCATTTTTCTTATAGTCACATTTTTTTGAGCAGCAAATAAAAGTCATCTCAAAAATCAAAAAGGTCTTACCTCCACTTCGTCCTTCTATTCTGGAACCAGGTCTTCACCTGAGCATCCGTCATCTTCAAGGTTTTCGCCAGCGAGGCTCTTTCAGCAGATGCCAGATACTTCTGCTTATGAAATCGCTTCTCAAGCTCCGCTATCTGAAGCCTGGTGAAGGAGGTCCTGGGTTTCTTCCGTTTCGGAGGAGTCCTGTTCTGATAAGGATGACCGATCCGCCTCGTGATCGGGAACGTTGCTGTGAATAAAAGAACGTGTATTTAAGGCACAGAACACTTTTACTCATTTAAGGTAAGATAACTATAGAAGCGCAGCGCCAAAGATTGCCACAGATAACAAATCAAGTACCTAGTAGTCGTCAATGAAGACGTATGACGAGATAGAAAAAGAGATTAATACTATTTCTAATTATCGTATGTCGAACGTAGAAAAAACTGCTGCTTTAATTTTTTTTTGTTTATTGCTTACAAAACTCCATTAACATGGAGTCCAATTTGTGAAACAATTATTCAAAGTTCAATTATGCAGAGATTTTATCCTATTTTAATTCTAGTAATTACTAACGGAACAGCCAGAAGCACTGCATTTCAGTGTTATCTTAGTAATTGAAATCACGACTATGGGCGATACGACATTCGTATTACAAAGGCTTATGAATAAATAAAATTCTCATTAAAATTAATACTCTTTCAAATTGCTCATATAAGCCATGAAGTATATTATTAAAGCGAACAATCATCAAAGTTTTCCAACAATAATAATGTAAAATTACAACGTTGATTGCATGGAAATTCGATAAAACAGGCCGGCCATATTTGAATCCAACCGCAAGAATTAAAGGTTAAAAATGTATGAGCGATAAAGTAGCAGTTACACGTTTCTCTTTTCAAAATTACATCCAAGATGGCGGAGCGATTATTTAAAATTCGAAACTCAATTACTTTTTAAACGGAGCGCCGCGATTGGTCGAGCATTCAGTAATAGACGTAATATTCGGTATTTACCGTAATAGATCGATTTGTATTAAATGGGCCGTGGGATGAGATCATGTCGTTAGCCAGTATATTGTGCTCGATGCTGATTCGATATTCATAATCGACTATAATAATCCTAAATGGTAGTTTATTTCGCTACGGTAATTTCATATAATATATTACAAATTCATTTTGAATTGCTCAACCATGAAGTACAACGATTCCATTAACATAATGAATATATTATATCCACATTTCTATTAAATGTACCTAAACATACATTAGTATCCTCCAAAAAGTTCATATATATATATATATATATATATATATATATATATATATATAAACTTAGCTTTTATTTACTTATTTTTTTTACAATTTCGCATTAGGCATACTGTAATATTAGATGCAGATTTTTAAACAAAGGAATAGGTACGGTCAGCAAAAGAAGTTGATTATTACTTTAGTATCATGTCGCACTAGATCATTCACAGTGTTCAAACAAATTGGCAGGTGTGTGTCAATATATTATTATGAACAGGTGCTAAAGTGATAATCGACTTCTGTTGCTGACTGTACAACAAATTCATATGAAAACTTTTTGCTCGCCTTAGAATTCAAAAATAACATCCGAACTTTTTTGAAACAAATTTTACTATTCGAGCCTGTTGTTTATTTCTTAAAAGTCGACCGCACGTTTTTAAATTTAAATAACGAATTTGGGCTTAAAATTGTAATTTTAATACAGTGCCGTCTTACAGGCCGTCTTCCCATTGGTCGATCGTCAGCCGTAATGGCTGCCTCACGTGACCACAAATTGCTGCAATTGTAAGGGTGTATATAGCTCTAAGAATGTTGTTAGTGAACTTTGTTCTACGTTTATGTCTATGTAATTTCTTTTTGATGGGTGTACTAATCGGTTTCTATTCGTGTAGAATTTTATTTTATTTATGTGCTGAAATAATTATGTCCTTTATTAGAATAGGTACAGCTACTAAACAAAAATATTGCACTACATAAGCCGCCTCTATTACAAACGGAGAGTATCTTAAAGGAATTTTATTTATTTGAGAGAAACATTCAGCAATACAATATCACACAAAAAATTACGCAATTTAACATAATAAAATACGAACAAAGTTACTGGGCGTGGAAGGCATTTCATCTTAGGCCTCAGGATGACTTCGCACCTTCAATACCAACGAAAGCCTCTAACCACCAGGTGGGCAACTTTGTTTGTCGTCAAGTTGTATAAAAAAGTGTGTGAGTATTGCGTGCGCAACTCAGGCAAACACTATTGAAATCGGCCCATTTGGTCGGTGATAACTTTTGCAGAACTAAAAATAAGTGAAGTAAAACCTTCATATTTCCCACTCAACTATCTACAAAAGTAACTGAATAAAACCGATTAGTTATACGAATATTGTAGCCTTTTTCACGTCACATGGCATCAGGACGAAAAGGGTGCGTAATCAGATTCCGTGGCTGTAATTCAGTTAAGGCCTTATGATTCATGAGCCTCGTTCTAAGAGATCCATATAGATACTCGACTTTGTGTCTGTGGTGGTAAAGATCAAAGTTGGTCGTCTTTTAATCTTCAGAAGCTTTTTGTATGTCAATTCTTTTTGGATTGTATTTTTATTGAAATAAAGCGCGTTGGCGTTTTAGTCACGCATTTTGGTAATGTTTTACTTTATAGTAAGAAGATTGCAATATTAATAACTGTGAAAAGTTTGTGCCTGTCTGTCTGTCTATCTGTTTAAATTTAACAAAAAATGGCAGATTATTAATGCAGTATTTTTATGTAAGGGTTGTTTATGACCTTTATTATATGCGATACGAGTAAAACCAATATTCGACATCCTTAAGTTGACTTATTGAGACAAATCCCCAAAGCATCAGCATCGCTAGAAGGACTTGGGATAACGCTGTAAAATTATTTTATTCTAACTGTAAGTATTTTTGTTATACGTCTACTAAAGATAAAACTATTTTGTTTCTCTTACTCACAGGTCAAATGAAAAAGACGAAGCATGTTTATCAGTTTTCATAAGTAAGGTCGTTGAAGATTTACAGCAGTAAAATTTTATGAACATATGAGATTTCCTTTTATAATTAGATTTTACGGTAAGAAGTTTTCCAAAAAGAAAAAAGAAACTTAATAATTAATGTTATTGCTAAGGAAAGCCATTTTCATTAAAATTAAATAATAATAAACAAAGTAATTTCGTTCTTCTCTTTTAATCTAAATCTCAAAGATAATTACTCCAGACATAAACCAAGAAGAAAAATTAACAAACAAATTCACATCGAAGGGTTTAACCGTTTCAGGGAGTAATCTCTTTATGATATTATCCCTTTGGGGCGAAACAGCTCACCCTCCGGAGTGGCCATTCAAACGAAATATGCTGAATTTCATAACGTTTATAGATGGTTTTAAAGATATTATACCTTTACACTTTTAAATGTTCTAAGAATCTGATTTCAAGTAAATTTTATTTTTCATTTTAATTTGTGAAGTTAATTTGTTTAATTTGTGAACCTATGTTCGAAATACTATTCAGAAACATAGTATTTCGAACAAAGGTTACTTCGGCCAAACAGAACTTCGGTAAAAAGGTTTTCGACCAAATTAAACATCAAAGTAACAAAAAAATACAATTTATAACAGGTCAACTAATATAGTGGCAAACGTGATTTCGACAATGTAAAAATGGCGGAACGAAAATGTTCGGAAAATTTTCGGTCAAATGAAAATCGGTCAATTTTTTTTCGATATTTTTCGAAATTGGTAACCCTTAAACTTTCATAAACCTATAACTATATTACTTTAATAATTATCATTATTATTAGATCTTGTTTTCAAGTAAAACAACTCACTATTTATTTTTTGTTTAGTGCTAATAAAAAATAAGTAAAAAACTATAGAGATTCTCTTTAAAATTTTCTTTGACCAATCCGGGTTCAACCGTGGCTGAAGTTGAATTGTTTTTCGATATTATTCAACTTTAGCTCGGAACCAAAACGCTCACACCATTACGTCGGTGAACTCCTCAACAACCTTCTAATTAGGTGATATTTATAAAGACTTTTTTAACTTGTTCTCCTTCATCCCTAAAGAAATTTGCAACTTCATAGATCACAAAAGCTCAGAGTCAGACGTGCGTGACAAGCAACAGTTGCCTAAAATCCGTCCCTCAAGAGTTGCAAGCTGAAAAAGTAGGGACAAGAAGACGAATGCTCGACGTCTAATTGGTGAACCGTCGCCAGGGATTAGATGTAGGCATTCCATCACCGGCATAGACAAATTTGTTCGCGCCTCTCTCTGCTTATGATTTACAACTTCGTATTGAATTATGGATGAGACGTACTTCTTGTTAAGGCGATAGCTAGTGAATTTTGATTTGTCCGAGACAGAGATTTAACGTCACAGCGTGATAAAAGAAAAAGTCAAAACTAGAAAAGGTTTATTTAAAAAAAGTATGTACCTAACTAATTTTTTGAAAACATTCTGGAAATAATTTCAATACATTATATTGCCTTTCTAAGAAACTTAGTTTGGGCGTAAAACACTCATCAGTTGGCAAAAAGTCGGGTAAATAGTTTTTTTAACCATCGAAAAAAAATATTTTCTTTTATGTTTTTGCCCTGATATACATATTTAAGAACAAGTACAACAGTTAAAGGAAAAGTAGTAATTAATCCTCGCCTCGTTAATAATGCGGTATATTTGCGATGTTTCGCCTTAAAGAAAAACGTAACAAAACGCTAAAAGAAACTTGTATACAAGTTTCTCTTAGCAGGGATGCGCAACTCCTCAAGTACCTAGAGGATCATGACCTAATCAGCCATCAACACGGATTTCGCCACAGTCGCTCGATTGGTGATCTTCTAGTGTACGTCACGCATCGTTGGGCTTTAATCGAGAGGTATTTAATCAGAGTCTCCGAATGGGGACGACTAAACTTAGTCCAGTTCAACCCTACTAAGACATAAGTCTGCGCGTTCATAGCTAAAAACCCCATTCGCCCGTCTGGCTACGCCCTAAGTGTGGCCGCGTGCGTCGGGTAGCTCCCACGCGCGCAATACAAAGGCCGCCACGTCTGAGATTGCTCAAAGTAACTCTGGGCAATCTCCATCGGCGGAGAACCAGGCAGTAAGGCCGGGTCGCCTGGGGGTAGTCTGGTGAATTAGCTTCGCAGACCCCAGACCACCTCCGCGAAAGGCACGAGAGTTATCCAGGAGTTTTAGCGGTAGCGGGTGTTCCCAGCGTCAATTTAGACGCTGGGCGAGCCCCGCACACGCCCGCTACTTCGCTAGTAGCGGGTAGGTCCGTCAATGGATTTCTCCTATTAAAAATAAAATAAAAATGTGCTCAATTATTGAGCACTAGAGCGCAGCTTTATTTCACTTCGGGGCAATGATTGTTACTGTATAAGTCTCAAGTAGGGCCCCATATGGAGTACTGCTGCCATTTATGGGCGGGAGCACCTAGATACCAGCTTGGACCATTTGACGTGCTAGAAAGACGCGCTATCAGAATTGTCGACGATGATGAGCTCACCATCGGTATTTAACCTTTAAACCTAAGGAGAGATTTTGCCTCATTGTGTGTGTAACGGGTACCTACCGTTTGTATATCGGGGTGAGTTCTGAGGAATTATTTGACATGATGCGCACGGCCCCTTTCTATCATCTCACCACTAGCCACCGACAGGGATCCTCACAAATTGGAACCAAAGTGGTCCCGTAGTGTACGGTTTTAGAGAAACTTTCTTCCCCGTACGCTCAGGTTGTGGAATGAGCTCCCTGCAGAGGCTTTCTCGAACGAGTTCAGCATGGGGTTCTTCAAAATAGGCGTGAAAAAGTTTTTACAGGGTCGGCAACGCGCGAGTTATACCCCTGGTGTTGCAAGCGTCCATAGGCTACGGTAACCGCTTACCATCAGGTGGGCCGTATGCTTGATTGCCAACTTAGTGGTATAAATTTTTTTTATAAAGACTTCTCAGTGACATGATAAATGTTGTGATTTAAGAACCTACTTACATATAAAAAAAATACGTTATATTCACTTACTGCCTACATTTTATAGTATTCGTTCGCAATATTAAGTTGTTTTCGCAATTTCAATAACATATTAAATGCCTTTTTTTTATTCTAAAACAGCCGCTTGGTACATACATAATTATTTATTAATTGTTTGCCAAAATCAGAGCCATAAAATAACAATTGCAGCATATATTTTTTTCCATTGACGAATATTAAAAATTTATCGTTTGGCTGCATTCAATAAAGCAAGCACAGACAGTCAACATTTTTCAATTACAGCTGACACAGTGGTCCGTGGAAAAAAATAAACGGACAAAATCTCATACATTTTGCACGCAACAAGCGAATACCAATTCCCACTAGTTACGAACGAACGGGAATCGTACAGGCGGAGACTCATAGAAAATTCAACGGTTGAAAGCGGAATGCAATCGGAATACGGGTTTAGGTTGCATTTCGGAACATTGCACTCGTTGGACAAAGGCAGCCTTTATGATGTTCCACTTTTAACGCTCCTGTTGCTTTGTCGTTCCGAAACAAGCTCGTATGTTCAAGCCTATGTACGACTACACGTATATTGCACGTATCCAATGGAAATTTAAATTTTTAAACAGTTCTGCAGTGGGAAAACCGATTTTTGTTAGGTTATGGCAGAACAAATGTTACGGATGGAGTTATTGACTATGTGATATTATTTCTATTTATAGGTAACTTATTTTGTATAAATAACCTTAGCTTTGAAGCTAGAACAATAAGTTACTAATCCATATTTTTCTAAATCAGATGATACTGAATAAGACGGTCTATTGGCAGTTGGAATTAAATTGTCATCTTAGATAACGCATATAAATATGCTGGAATTATTTATAATCTCACTCTGACCAAATTCACCATATAACTAGGTTATCGTGAAGCATATTCTATATTAATATAAATATGTATTTCTAATACACTAAATCTGTGCACTTAATAAACCAAATAACACTCATGAACAAAAATAATAGTTATATAAAAAACAGATAAGTTGTAATCTGTACAGTCCAACATATATTATTCATACTCTACACTTTTTTATTTCTGTATAGTCTGAAACGGGATCCTTCGGGCACTATGTGTCGCACAGCACAATACACGACGTAGAAAGTGCGCCCACAGAGAAAATGTGTTTTTAAATATAATTGTAGGAACTATCAAAATACACATACTTACTGTTAATTAATTTTTATACTTAACATTATTATTAAATACACATACTTAATATAAATTAAATAAATATATGAACATAATATATACAGGGTGGAAAAAATCTATTGGCTCTGGAGGGAAACAACTTTAAATCCTTTAGTTAGCTCATTTTACTGAAAAGAAACGTTCCTTTATTTTTAAAAAGAAACAAAACTGCGTTCAAAGATCTTCTAAAATTCACTTGTCTCACTCGAGAATCGAACCAACGAAAAATTAAAAAGATAACACCTTGCAATTTTACTAAACGAATCGGTAGGATTAGTGTGCAGGATAAAATTTGTCTTAAAAAAATTTGCTCTTACACTAATCTGTTGTACGAGATACCTATGAAATTGAATATTTATTACAAGTTTTTTATTAACAATCAACAATACCTAGTACTGTAATGTTCATTTGTAATAAGTAAGTCATACGTTAATTTTCTAATCTCTCTAAAATCCAAATACATTGTATATGTAGTACAGGTTTGCTAATGTTATTTATCTCTAAGTACCGACTTCGATAAGAAAATCATTAAATTGTAATAATAAATTTATTCGTTCTTACACTAGGCAATCTGACGAAAAGTTAAAAATGGAATGCATTTTTTATTGCAATGCGGGGCAACAATTTGAAATTCGAACGACAACTTTCGAATTTCGAACTTTCTGAATTTTTGAAATCGATCAACATGTTGAAAGTATTCGTTCGTTAATTAATATTAGTTAATTTTAGTATTCACTTTTTTATTTCAAATACCAAATGTTTATTAAACAAATTTAATCCTGAACAATAATCCTACCGAATCGTATAAAAAATAGCGAGTGTATACTTTTTTAATTTTTAGTTGGTTCGATTCCCGGGTGAGACAAGCGAATATTAGAAGATCTTTGAATGCAGTTTTGTTTCTTTTCAAAAATAAAGGAATGTTTCCTTTTCATAAAATGAGCTAACTAAAGCATTTAAAGTAGTTCCCCCTGCAGGGCCCATAGATTTTTTCCACGCTAAGTATTGTCACTAATTAGGATATTATATCGTAACTTTAGAATAATATCATTCAAACTTCTCAAAGATAATTAATACCGCAAAAAAACTTAAGAACATCCAACTTTGAATATTAAATCAATATTTATAGAGACTGCTGAAAGCGTCTAAAAAATTGGTATCACAAACCCACTCATAACAAAAAAATATATATATAATTTTAGGGCGTCGTTACTGTCAACTAGATATCAGTGTCAAACACAGTTTCGGTTTATCTAAATCATACCAGGAATCGTAAGCAAGAGCTTTCTTGAGTAAAACAACGAGAAAAACGAGAATGCACCCAAAGCTTATTAAAGATCGAAATTGCTACACAAAGAGAATATGTTCAAATGTGTAGATTGTGCCCGTGAGACGTTCGCATCGGTTATTATCCGCACGATGTCAATTTTACTCATTAAATTTTTGTCCGTGCGTTGTCACCGGCCGACCCACTGTGTTACGTGATGCTAATTGTGGATAATCTTGTGACTCAGTTCTGTATTATGGAAAATTAGGGTTGATACATCACTATCTTATAATAAGTCAGTGAAGTTTTCAAGATATTTATTTTGTCAACATTTTCATTTTTTAATATGACAAGAGTGCCGAATGAGCGCAAGGCGCGCCTGATGGTAAGCGGCTAGCAAAGCCTTAGAAATATATAGCCTTTAGTCACGTAATGTCCACTGCATCGACACACCTTATAAAAATGTTCACGGTATTAGAATATCACTTGAAAATGTCCTGTTATCAAAATGACCACTTTACTAAATAGTCTGTTCTGTCAAAACATACCCTGTATCTAGATTGTATCAATCAGCAGCATATAAATTTTTAATCTGAAGTACCAGCCTACCATAACTATGTAGGAGATTTTTTATATGTATACTTATTGTAGCCATAGTATGAAGTCAGTTTTATTTTTGTAAAAAGATCGTTACAATGCAGTGGACATTTTGATACAATGGACATTTCGATGAGCATTACGTGACTAAAGGATCCATGGATGCTTAAAGTATCTTGGGCACCACACTCACGCGCTGCCTACCCTGTTAAAATCTATAAAGAAACCGTTATGTTTGACAGCATAGAAGACGATAATCCCTGCTCTCAGCATAACGCTTTGTCTGTGATCTCTGGCGACCTTACTCACCACAGGCCCACAATACTATATAGTGTTATTTAAAAGTCTAAATAAACTTCACCAAACTGACAGAGGCGCCATGATAAATAAAAAGAAAATGGACAATTGAAAACCGGCTTCGGAAAAAAATTTATTGTTAAGCTTTAATTTTTTCGTCTTGTATGTTATAATGGCATAGGATCAAAATCTTTTACATCTTTTTGTGTCTGATTGTACCATTTTGGATTTGATTACAATTATAAGCAAAGTGCTTGGATGATAACACGGCACCGCAAGCAGATGTGATTCATGTGATACACTATTAATATTCTACTGACAATATACTTCTATTGTCATTTTGAATGTACAGTTGACAGGACATCAAGCGTAACAGTTAGACTTTAAAGCCGCCCTTACTACGCTCGTAATAGAGGCGGCTTTTGTAGTGCAACTGTTACACTTGTTGTGGTGTCGTGTGTACATACATATGATTGCCTAGTTCGTTGGGTTATGTTGGGCCATTCTAACATGATTATTCAATGTACCTACATATTCCATTTTATTTTATTCTTACTTCAATTAATAATGACACAATTGATTTTTCAATTGGCATAGATTCGCTGGAGTGTTACTGCGGCTGAACCAGTTAGCAAGAAACGTGAATATTACGGTATTTAAAAGAAAGTGTTATTCTAACAATGAGCAATAGGCGTACAAGTGGAAGTCAAAACATTTAACTTATTAGCATAATCATGTTTTTATTGCTCCAATAAATTCGGCCGTCGCATTTCTATGAAGAAAACATAAAAATTGGGTCTAAAAACGCTGATACACTTTATCGACAATCCATAACTCGAGAGGTTATAAAAACAGTCATATTTCAAAAGTGTAAATATACGAGGCCGGGGGAGACGCGGCTACATAAAATATTATATTGGTATTTACATCGCTTTAGAAAGATTAGAAGATTCGGGAATGTAACGCGGAGTGGTATTGGAGGGTTTATGTAAATACGAGCTAACAGACACGAAAGATGTGGAGCTGAAATTTAAAGAGTTCATCTTTGGAAACTGAATTTCAGACATTTCATCAATATTCGTACAGAGTGATAGATATTTATTTAGAACATTAATAAAAATACAACAACTTAATATACCTAATATTAATTCAGAATTTAATGACATGATTACTATTTTGCGTTTGTTTATACCCTTAATTATATTATACTAGCCCCATACACAATGAATTAGCGACGAGGCAAACGGGCTGGAAAAATTAAAAAATGGCTTAGGATACGTTGAATATGACGGGAAAAAAAATCTACGGATTGGACACGGTCACAATTCAGCATCATTTCCTATGGACCTTTTTTTGACAATTTTACATGTTGTCAAAAAACGGTGTGTATGGGGGGCTCCTCAAACAAATCGCTATATTTGGTAAAAATATTTTTTGCAATTATAAATTGTAAAAATATTATTGTGATTTGACATACTTTTTTATATGAACTAAAAAAACTGTTGTCAAAAACCCTATTTAGAAAAAAGCCGTGATTTTCATGATAGTCATTTATCATTTATTTGATTTTATCAGTTAAACAGGTGGTGGTTTTAACTAGGTGGTAGACCCATATGTAGGGTCGCCTGGGTAGGTACCACCGCCTTTCTTATTTCAGCCGAGAAACAGTTCGCTGTGTTTCGGATTGAAGAGAAAGGTAGCCAGTGTAATTACTGGGCATGGACGGCATTTCATCTTAGGCCTCAGGATGACAACACACCTGCAATATCAAGTGCTTTTCCTTGTTATTGCAGGTGTCTATAGGCGGCGGTAACCGCTTACCACCAGGTGGGCCGTCAGCTTGTTTGTCATCTAGTTGTATAAAAAAAAAACTTTCTGCTAGATGAGTGGGATCCCCATCTAGAATGCCAGGAACTGAGGATGGGCTCTTTATCCTTTTATATCACGATAACAAACCCTACCCTGTGTTCATAATTACTCGACTCTACCCTATCACCCTAGTCTAACCAAAGTGGAAAAAAAATATTGTAATCAGTCATTGTATTAATTATGACTTGATTTTTGTATTTTATAGACCCGTTAGAAAAAAAAGTAGGTTTTAATTGAAATTATAATATTTTAACATAATGATCTAAGACTATATAATAGCCCTACATGCCCCTTCCCCTACCTACTACCCCCTAAAAACCATCCTTTAAAACCATCTACATTTTAAACCACATGGCCCTTAATACACCCTCTCATTACCTTGGGGTGCCAAAGGGACCTGAAATATCATCATATAACATGAAAAGAATTTTAGACAAAAATGTTTGTCTTACATAATTTTCACATTCTATAATATAAGAAATTTTAAGCTAGACTTATGAAGAATCATATTGGAAGTAGTGTGAGTCGTTATTTGCCTGAAATATATGGCGATAGCTGGGTCATAAGTCATGCTTAAGAAAAGGTGCCGCGCACGAGGCTATCTTAAGTTTTCTCGGTTTAACCATAGGAATAATTCATTATTTAAGCATTTACTTTGCCTTTCAATATATTGATCTTTAGGTGAACTCATCCACCTATAATGGTTTAATTTGTAAAGCCGCGAAAGACTCCCAGCCCCCGTAGTATGCCGAACTTCCTGAGGAGTGGACAAAAGTTTGTCTCTATCTTCGTCCTAGAGAAAGAAATAGATAAAACATATTTTGCCTTCTAATAAGTAGACATAAGCCGTGGAGAGAGAATGATGCTCACGGCCCGTTCTAGGCCTTCTGGAGCATAAACCCATCTTGTCTGGAAAGAGTGGCATGTTATATGTTTTATTTAATTATCGAATTGTTTTATTTTATTATCTTCAATACACTAGGTTTTTAATTTGTTATGGTTGGAATCTTGAATTATTGATTTTTGTGGATCACATCACAGTGATAAAAATATTATAATATATAAAATATTAAGGTAAAAATATAAAGGTGGTCCAACTAGGTATAATGATAGACCAATATCATCCTAGGTATTAAGAAAAGAGGTAGACTTAGATTACATAACTGTCAAGATTTCCGTCGTAATATTACAGAACATAAATTTTCAAACACATTCATAAACTTTAAACACTGTAAACATAAACACCTAAATTAAACAGCAGCGATTCAACACAATCGCACATAAAACAGTTACTTTAAAACATAACACTTTATGTTCAATTTCACCTTACAATCCCCTCACAAACACCCCGATACAAGCCACAAAATCATCGATACACGGCCGATACACCCCGACTTACCTACTCGTATTTCCCAGCATATCCGCATTTCCCGCGGGGAAGCCCCGCTCGCGGCATTATGAAAATTTGACGTGAACCAATATGCGATGATATGTTTGGGGGTAACGGCTTCCATGTGTGAAATTACACCCCTGCCTCCCCTTTTAGCTGTTATTCTTGTTTGGTATATTAGGTATATTTTGGATTGTTTTAATAACAATAGGCACATAACACATGCTTTTGTCTTAAAATAAGAAAACTTTACCGGATTTAAAACAAAACATTTGGCATTGTATATGATCTAGTCTATGAACTCATCTCAATCAACGTCAAGGAAACCAGCAATTACATCAAAATTACTTACCACCACTTTAAGCATAAAGTATACATCCAAATTATGATTGTAATTACTAACATAGATTTTTAGCGATATTGTAACTAACAAAATGAGTTGTACACAAAAATTACTTGGATAAATAAACATTATTATATTATTATTATTAAGCCGTAAAAACGTAACAGGCATTCTTTATCTGTTTGTCTGTTACGAACGAGAGAAACTTTTGCATTTACATTATTATAGGTAATATTCTTACACTCACACTTATTATCTAGGGCAAAGAATTCTAGATAACGGAAATATTGATATGAATAAATATTTAAAAATATACTAAATAAACATACAAAAGTCTATGACTCGTGAACAAATTGTTTGTACTGTACTGGCCGAGTAGCCTGTATAGTTAGGGGTACTGGCCACACGGCCGGCCACTTGCCAATATCAGTACAGTATTGATTTAGCTTAGCATATATGGATACTCTATACAGGTATATTAAACGGCATAGCAGCTACGGTAGAGTGCTGACTATTCTACTAACACTATAACAATGAAGACAGCATTGGTACAGTAGAGTACTAACTAAAACTGATAGAGTAGTATAACTGGTAGAGTAATAGCCGGTTCACTCTACTGTTTGCTCTTCTAAGTAGAGAGGAAATATTCTAAGTAGAGGATATGTGATAAGCATGCTAAATGTCAGGCACTAGGTATAGGGTGGACCGACCCCTAAAAATATTAGGCCAGATTTTTTTTTATATAAATTATAAGTATCAATAATTTACCACGATGTAAACGGCCTTGTGCACAGCTACCCCGCATCCGTATTTGCCCCACTCTCCCCTAAAGTATAATTTCAATATCAAGAGATGACTTCTTTAACAAAAGCTAGCTAATGGTTACATTTTTATTTTATTTTCATAAACAATTCCTTTTGCAGTAAATCTAATTGATTTTATACGGTTTAAAATACCAATATAAAATCCCTAAAATTAATACGTTTATTGATACAAATGCCGGTCCAACTAATTAAAAACAAACTGTATTACAACACCAATTACATGAAACTATTAATTTAGTTGTTACATATCCCAGCGGTGAGATCAAACCAACCATGGTAATTAAGTGATCATCAGTTTACAAGACACTTGGATTCATTTTAGGATTCCGTAAAATATAGAAAAAATGTCATGTTACTTTTGTTCATTCACAGCTTCAAAGTTCAAAGTGTTTATTGCAATCATGGTCATCATTTACGCCGAGAAACGCCCACTGCTGGGCAAAGGCAATCATGTTTAGTCCATACTAATATTATAAATGCGAATGTAACTTTGTCTGTCTGTTACCGTTTAAACTGCTGCCCGCCTAGCATGACCACCGAAACGCGATATGATAAAGCTATTTATTATATAAATTTTATCGAAACTGCGAACATGTATATATACAATACAAGTTCGCAGTTTCGATAAAATTTCAAGATGGCGGTTATATCCAATGATTTTTGACAGTTCGAAGCGATAAATAGCTTTATCATATCGTATCATATCGCGTTTCGGTGGTCATGCTAGGCGGGCTGAACCGATTTAAATGAAAGGTATGGATATAGTTTGAGACCTTGGGAAGGACGTATTGATCTTTAGCCGTTTCATTGGACGCTGGCATTCAATCAACGGGCTAGGCGTCTAGTTAAGTGGCTAATTTAACCAGACGGCTGCGACATATACAGTAAAAAAATTGTTCTCTTAAGTTTTTGTGAAATTAAACAATCATATTTAATTGTCTCTCGATTTCTGTCTGTATCGTGATGAAGATGCAAATATTTTTTTATATTAAAATTGTCCTTGTTTTGCTCGTAATCATAAATAAAAAGTCCACAATATTGAAGAATCATAACGTAAGATTTTAATTTTGTTCTAATATTATTTAAATAAAGAGAAGGCATATATTAAAAATCCGATTAAAACAAGATTTTGACAGGCTTTTCCCCTCCAAAGAGCTGAACACAAAATATATGTATAATACAACCCGTCTGAGGCGGTATGAAGTAGTTCTATTTTTTTTTAAATAAGCTGCTAATTTTCTATTTCCAAAAAACACTCATAGTATTTCTAGGTCTTATTGAAAGTCTCAAAATTTTACCTTTTTCAAATCATCATCATCATCATATCAGCCACTGCCGAACAAAGGCTTCCCCCATCGATTTCCAAATGGAACGGTTCTGCGCAGCCTGCATCCAACGGCTCCCCGTGACCCTGACCAGGTCGTCTGTCCATCTAGTGGGAGGCCGTCCTACTTTCCGCTTTCTAGTACGTGGTCGCCATTCTAGAACTTTAACGCCCCACCAGCCGTCTGCTCTGCGTGCAGGGCAGGCAGTGCAGGGCAGGGCACATAGCCCTGCCCACTGCCACTTCAACTTACTAATCCTACTAGCTATGTCAGTGACTTTGGTTCTCTCCGGATGTCCTCATTTCTGATTCTATCTCGCAGAGAAACACCCAACATAGCAAATTTTTCAAATACTTCCAAACAATTTAAAAAAAAATGGATTAAACCTCCAGGACATAAAACCAGCTCACCCTTGTCGAGCTCTTTCAATCAATGAATCCGTTTTATCAGCGTGTTCCAAGTAAACTATTAAAGTAATTTGCGGATGGGAATTGGTTGGTTATTTTTATAGACTATCTATAGCTATCTGCATTGTACTAGCTATATTTCAATTAAAATAATCTTAATAAAGGAACTACATGGCTAGTACAGTAAAAATAATCTGGCAGTAATATAATTTCGGATTCAGGTTCAAATTAGGATTCAGTACCGGCGGTCACACATCAGGCCCAACATTTTTGTTGAAAATTTTATTATATCTTATTTATTACAACGTATCAAACGTCAGTGTTTAACTTAATCTACAAGCGGGTGTTCATATCTTTCTCTTAAGACTGTCTAACAAATTATTTTGATGGTGCTGAGTCATTTGCCATGCTTTGTATATACGATTCTTACATATACAGGGTGTTAGGCGGACGCTCTCGAAAACGAAGTCAGAGTACTGGACACACAAAACACGACTTGTTAAAAAATAAATTTGAAATCGTGAAAAAGAATCAGCTGTTTTCATACAAATTGTTATATCTACACGACCTGTTTCTATAAAACAGCTGTTTATTTTCGGGATTTGAAATTTTTTTTTATCAACTACCATCTACCTTAGTTTTCCAGAGCATCCCCCTTACACCCTGTATATGTAGATATATAGAAAAACTTGATACTAGTATAATAAATGTTATACATTTTATCTTCTTTTATTTTCGCATTTTAATGACATCTTGTCTAAATTCATATTTTCAATCTTTTCTCGCAATAACTATTCACGGCCGGCACCTATAAAGTGTCCTACTTTGGATCTACTGATTCTAGTCGAATATATTCCATTACGCTACTTATCTTGAGCTGAAACCGAGATTTTCTAATCGTCAGTGTAACTGCCACTTTATTTCGTCTGTTTAAAAATAAGAGTTTAGTTAATGACTGTAAGTAATCTCAAAGCGCGTTATGAAATCACAAATGACATAACCGTTGTAACATAATATTGTTCTATTTTCTCATCAATCTTCTATTCTAATTCAAAGTTACTGACATCGCAGCATTTGACCTAGTTTCTTCCGAGAACATTCATTTACCGAAATAATACGGCTAATAACACCTCTGCGAATTGCCAAGATTATAAACGATTAAAGGGAGCCACGATATTGCGGTGAATCATGGGTACACACAAGGTCGAACAATCATTCGGTAAAGAACCTCTCTAATATCACAATGTCATTGCGACCTTAGTACTTCTAAATGAATATGACAACAAAATTCTTTACGGCCGCGAAAAATCTATTATTTTCTTCTTCAGGACTAAGTTTTAAGACGCGGAAAGAGTGAGTCTCTTACAACTTATGTATTTTTTAATAAATAAAACTGATGTTTTTCATGGGAGAACCTAAGCAGATAACTCGTTTCTTTGTCGTACTCCCAAAACCCGCCTTCCTATAGAATGGGTTTCTTCGAAAGAGGTGTGAAAAGGCACCTTTAGGGGCCGGCCGGGGTCTTCGCATTTGGTGAGTTTTTTTTATTTTTATACTAGATGACAAATAAGCTGACAGCCTACCTGATGGTAAGCGGTTACTACCGCCTATAGACACTTGCAATAACAAGGGAAAATCACTTGATATTGCAGGTGCGTTGTCATCCTGAGGCCTAAGATGAAATGCCGTCCATGCCCAGTAATTACACTGGCTACCTTACCCTTCAATACGTCCGTAATTTGCCGTGTTTTATATATAAAAAAAAGATTTTCTCAAAACACCAGTTTATCAAACATTAGCATGTTATCTATTTGTCTTTTTAAGTAAACTGAACGCGAGGGATAATAAATTGATGACCATCAGTTAAACCTCAACATCTCATGTAGGAATACAAACTATTTTGACAATCAGATGTATTTGTTCGCAATATGGTATTGGCGAGTTGCCAAAGATTACCATATATCATTTCAATATTTTTTTTAATTATATTAAGTACTTACGATTTTTTGTGAGGCTTATTAGCTTGTTTTCAGTCATATTATTTTTCTGTTTTTCATTCATATTGTTGTATTTATACAGATTCATAAAATAGAATAATAACGCCTCGAATGATCCGTGCGTGTTGTCGCAAGGTAAGTCTAGGCATATATTATATATCATTTGTTTGCCTAATTACTAATAATATTTCTGGTTGAATGACATCTCCCCAAAATAATGAGAATTGTTTTTGCTCATTATGAAAGAATTTAATAGCGACTTACTGGCGCATCCCCAATACTATTTACTTTTACTCGATTCAAACTGGATTCGTGTACCTATATTTGGTTTGGTTTGGTTGGCGATATGATTCTACTGGCTATTCAGTTTTAATTATTATCATTCTAATGGAAAAGATTCTAAGTGCATTGAAGTACGCAAAAGGCCAACATAAATGCGAAAAGAAAAATAGTTATAAAATACTCATTATTTACATACAGCTGGCATATTCGCTATATTTTTTACTGAATTTGAACAATTTTCAACGAGTGTACATAATATTATGAGTATGTAACATTTTATGCTTGTTCTACTTTACATAACAACACAGTATAAAATATATAAAGGTCGCAAACACGGAGCGCATTAAAATAATTGAAACTTAAATCTATAAAAAAATTAAAACAAAAATCTAAGCACCGACTCCAAAAAATGTTTCTAGGGGATGAGTACCTACTTAAATTTAATTATTTTATCCTTTGCAGTTTTTTGAAGTCGGTTTTAATTTTTGGGTTTTTTTTCATAGTTTTTAGTGATAACTTTCTAAGGTCGAAGCTAGATGGGTGACCGTCAACTTATATTGTTTTCTACTATCGTATCGTTTCACTAAAAAGTCATAGGAAAGCAAAAATTCGCAATTTCGCATACGTAGACGACTTAATGATTTCAGTTATTTTTAATTTAAAACCAAACTACCAACTACCCAACTAATTTTGAAAAAAAAAATTATGAGTCCAAATGGCAGCTATTCCGCATCGAACAAAAAAAGAATCACGTAAACCGGATTAGTAATCTCGGCGTAATCGGTGTACATACAAAGAAAAAAAAACATACCGGCCGAATTGCTCCTCGTTTTTGAAAACGGTTAAAAAGGTGCGGACCAAGAGTCCGTAGAAATAGTCTATGATTGAAAAAAACCCTTATGTTGTTTCTCTCTTCTGTTTAATAGCTCGCAGCTACAGCGAAACCTCAAAGCACAGGCAAAAGACCATCTTATTTTCAGTAATTGAAGCACGGTGTGGTTAGGTAAAAATCTGTGGTCACTTAATGGTGTCGAAGGCGGAAATGACCACGCTATGGGCTTGGTCATTTTACTGTCTATTGATCTATATCGAGGTTTTTAGTGAAGTGGCGTTTCGCTTCTCTTGTTTGTTACGTCAGTGATGATGTTTAGGTATCTTATATATCTAACTAATATTTAGGTAACTGTTTGTCGATAGAAGGGTAAACTGTGACCTAAGTTGGAATTTGGGGTATTTTGAAATAATACTACGTCTAAATCATAGTAACAAGTCTAAAGTTCCCAGTTTTTTTAGAAGCAAAAGAGTTTCTGAGACTATACTCCTGTTACATTATGAAATGTTAAAATAAACGAGACAAATATCATCTGTTGACTCTGCCATATTTTAGGAATCCAGCTAGATTTAAGTCTATGATGCTATCCTCATATTTCGTCTGGAAGACTAATTTCAGCTGCATAAATCCTGTAAAAAAGTTTGCGCTTAAAACATAAGTCATATCACAATACTACATATACATATGTAAAAAAGTATTTTCTATAACATCTTGATAAAGGCACGATACTACAGAACCATTAGGAAGGAATGTTGTAAAATGATGACGAAATAGTAAAATTAATGTAACAGGGCTTTGAGCTAAAAAGTGTGACAACTACAAAATTGACATAACCAAGGCAATTGTCTATGCTCTGATTGTTATGGTTAAAACGACTTTCCCACTATTTATAATATTTTTATTTAAAACATAGTAATCTAAAGCAATTCTACGAAGCTTACGAAACCAATAGTTATCTACTGCGTTAATAATTTTATAAACTCAAGAATCCAAAGAGGAATGAACGGCGAATGATCTCACCTACCCCGCTAGTTTCTTAGTGGAAAAAGAGACACTTAACATTTATATCAATAGAACATTCATTGTGATGTTTTCGGCAGTGTTTGTAAACAGTCTCCCTATCACTAAATCTGATTTGATAAGCCCCAAATCCTCGCCAAAGAACACCGTTTCTAGGTCTAACAACTAGTAAAATCCTTATAATCGAACCTATAAATCGGTATCATAATAATACAGCATGTTCATTTTCCACATTTGGCAGGTTCGATTCCCGGCTCAGGTAAGTGACTTTTAATAAATCTTAGAATGCAATTATTTTTATTTCTATAAATAGACGAATGTTTTTTTTAGTGTTATTTGCTAACTTCAATATTTAGGATAGCCCTTCAGGGGGCATTAGTTTGACTCATTCTATATAGTCAAGGTATTTGTGATTTTTTTCATCTAATAAAATATAATTTATTGATAAATTATAATATTCTACATTTGAAATAAGACACCGGAGAATTGGTAAGGGTATCTCGCGCTAAAATTGCACACTCAGATACTAGCATATCCGTACAAACAAAACAAATAATACCCAGCGAACATTATCCTTAAGGATCAAGGACAAAAAAGCATTGAAAAACCCTTGAACTGTCAAATTATAACCAAACATTTTTTTGGCGTCATCATTTAAGTATTTCCGACACACGCAGGCTCCGGCTTTTGTCTCAATTACAGACTGGACATCCTCGCTTCCTCTTTGCCGGTGGTCGCAAAAAATTACCACTGCGGGTTCACGCGGCTGCGGTGACGGCGCAGCGCCTCGTTTTGTGGATTTGATGGATTATTATTTAAACGATTTATTAGGTTATTACAGTGTATAAATTTGGTAGCATTTTTAATTATTGAGCTATTGAAGTTTGAATATTCGGTGATCGCAGTTAAATAAAGAAACCAGTTTAATATTTCGCCATTTCTTGCCAGCCCGCCGGGCCCTAATGCAATAGAAAATCTAGTGTACGTCGCAGATTACACTGTAGTACACAAAGATGTAAATATCGATTGACTTAGTCTGTACAAGTAGTATTTTTCTATAAACTTTAAATTTATATTTTTACCTACTTTACAAATTATATGATTTATGGTTTTTGCGGTGTAGGTAAATATATATTTTGGAAAATGGACTTAATATACATAAGTTCCCCATTATTACTATTAAAATTGGTTTCAATTTTCTTGGTATCTGAAAATTAAGTTCTCTAATAACACAAAAATATTACAAACCCACATTGCGTTTAGAAAACAATACCCGCCGGCTACTCATTTTCAAAAGTCGCAGTAAACGTCCAAATTACGTGACAAAAAACAACAAAAAGGCAACGAGTGACGCAGAACAATTTTCTGTCAACAGTTTGTGACAAAAACTGGACCCCAAGTGGACCGGCGCGACAAATTACTGTGGCGCCCTCCAATCTCACCGCGCCGCGCCGCGACAGGAAAGGTCCGAAGAAAAAACAAATAGTTCGCTAGGTGTGTCAGCACGCAAGCGTTTAATTGCTGGGCAGGAACGATACATTTTTTTTCGTTTCATTGTTTTGATAATTAGTAGTCAAAACTAACTCTTTGCATTAAAAAAACTTGATCGAAGTTTATTATTCAAATCAACATTTCAGCAATAAGTCACGGCATCGACAGATGACAAACTCCAGAAATCCTAAAATGTGGTTGGGGTTATATTCATCTCCCGTCTCTAATAAGACACGCAGCATATATCTCCAAATGGGACATTAAGCATTGTAGAGGCCATAGCTGTGTTTAACTTTTGGTAAGGATAGTGTTTAGGTGATTTCCTGAACACGACAATTCGATTCAGATTTACAAATGTGCAATTTATGTTTGGTATTTTTGTCTAAGTAACTAATTTCTAGCGGGTTTGGACTAATTTGATGAGCGGTGCTTGCAAAAACAATGTTTAGGAAATTAAGCGAGTATATTTACCTACTTATCCAAAAAATCTTAAATTTTAAAATGTCTTAATCTGTCAAGTGGCGTTATCCCTCCCGAGGGCTATAGCAATTTAAAAATCAATTGTGCCTAGAATCTGATGCTTGACGGGTTAAAGTAGATAGAGACTTATCTTTATCTACTTATAATGTTGGCAGAATTTGTTGTTTTCGTCTCATATAGGTAATGTAATTTAATTTGATTTCTCATAGATAGTAAATACCTTATATCTACTAAGAGTTAAGCATCCTCATATTACATTCCTACCTACCTATTAGTGGGTTTACCAACCGACGGCCAGCTAGTATCTTCATAACACCCTTCGTAATCTTAATCATGAACGGATTCTTCATAGGTACGATCAGTTTTATTCTACGTTGAATTATTCATCTGTAAGTATTGTATACGTGACCAAGTCAAAGTAAAATATAGGTACTTAAAAATATGTAGGTAGGTAGTGGGTTTTAATAACTTAATTCGGTTATGTTTATTCATGTAGGTGACATTAATTAATATTTGAACTACTTACCATTCAGTCTATCCTTCACAACTTGATGAGCAAAAGCCGCCGCCGCTGCCTGCCTCATAGGATCCAGCGCTACGCCCCACGCCCCTAAAGCTCCTAACGCCCTATGCGCAGGCACTCTAACAACCCCAGGATTACCAGAAAATCCGTAACCGGCCCCTAATCCTAATCCAGGTCTCAATAGTAACCCCGAATTAGGATACAGTCCTGTTGTGTGAGAGAAATTTAAAGGTAAACTGTTACTGTCCTTCCCATCGTCCTTAGCACTCTCTGACTCAGTGTCCTGATCACTCCGATCGTCACTTTCCCCTGAATTCCTACGTTTTTCTATCTCTTCGAATTGTTTCCCTAATAATCGGGATATACTAAAAGGTAAGTTCACTCTTGGCTGCGTATCTGTCATGTGTTCATTCGGAGAATCATGATATCTGTCGTGGTAGCTGTGTTCGGAATCACGGTCATCAGAACCGATGCTTCTGTCGCAATGACCTGATAGTCTACTATCAGAGTCCACGTTAATCTCTTCTTGATCATCATCTGAATGCACCGAAGACATTTTAGTTTTTATTGTCTTTCAATTAAAACACTAACACTTAATTGTAGTTATTCAAAACATTCAGCAACTTGGCATTTTCAGTACACTTAAAAATGATTATTTCCAATAGGAATTCAAATACACAATTTGAACTCGCGATTGTTATTTCAAAAAGCTCCTTCTTGCGCGCCACGCTCGACCGCACGCGCCCGAATCTTTACACACAATATCGGACCAAACGGGCCAATCAGCTTCACCCCCACCGCTTTTCGAAATTCGAACGTGGATAGTTTGACCGCACAAACGCCTCAACTATGCTCGTTGAGTGGAACAGTTTCCAACAAAAGCTTAATACGATTTTCAAACATAAAAACTCGTTTGGAGTCACTAACTTAAACGAAACGGTTCAGTCCGTCCCTTTCGTTGTACGTCTCGCTTCAATTGAGCCCCCCTATATTTGTCTGCAGACAATTATCCGCGTTAATCTAAAGCGATAGAGGTTATTTTTGTACTTTGATAGCTTGCAGTTGGTACTTTACTAGAGGCACTGTAACGAGGTAAACATCCCAAAGATCATTTGTCGAAAAGAGATGACCACAAAGGTTTAGTATAAACATTTTCTGGCGCTAGAGAGAGAAGTATATATTTCTGTGCGAGGGCGTGGCCTCTTGTCTTGTAACGCGCCGTTTAAATCCAGTTATGGCCTGACAAATGGTGTACATATTAAGGGGGGCAATGTTAGGAAACTATTTTTGAATCTTTTAAGACAGTTAAATTATTTACGTTCGGCGGTCGCCCGAGCTCCTCCGTAGTAGACAATGCACTTTATAATAAAATAGATCCCAAGCTTCATGTTATGGCCATAGATAAGTGGGGATAATGTATTGTTGAAGATAGCTACTTTATGGTATTGAATTTGACAGTTGGAGTGGTAAAGGGTGTTAGATTATGGTTTTGTTAGATAAAACGCGCCTGGTTAGGATTGGCTTTACATTAATGCTCGGCCGTAAACGAAATCTGTATGACGATGGTTTATTTTAAGGTTGATGTAAAAATAGATTACAAGACTTAAGCTGTTTTGCTCTCGAGCGACCGTTGTAAGAATTATTACTAATCATTGATCAAATTTTTATCGGGAACGATTTAATTTTATATTGAAATTATTCTATTGTTCTATCAGTTATTGTTATTGATTTAATGAGGCATGTTAATATTTGTTAATGTAAGAAAATAGATTGTAGCAGGTAATGAGAAGAAACAATGAGTAGGTAAACTAATTAAGCAAATGCAACCTTTTTCATTCTTATCACCAAAGTTTACCTATTCGGTTTTTCGGCAAACAGTCACAACCCTTTCCATAGCATGGGTTCCTTCAAAAGAGGAGTAAAAAGGCACCTTATAGCAGAGCCGTAACTATACCTTCTGGGGCCGGTGGCGAATTCTTTTAATGGGGCCCTATCAGTAAAAATCGTCACGTTGTACTAAGTTTCATTTTAATAAACCACCCAACACTAATAACAATTTTATTTTCAAGAGCATGGGTCTATACATTTACAATGAAATAAAAATTTAACTTCCGAAATAATATTTATTAAGAAAAATCTTTTTTTCGTTTTCTGTTCCGCAAAAGTGTCTTAAAACATCATGCCCGATCTTTAAACTTAAAGATCGGGCCATAGAATTTTCAATAGAGAGAATTGCCAATTTATATAACCTGTTTTGTCCCATAGATACCTATTCTTAAATAGGCTTTTATTAATTTTCGTTCAGCACTAGAGATGATCGTTCAGCACTAGAGCTGCAGTCACAGGAATTGTAACAAATAACATTAATGCAGTGCATACTTCAGGAAAGCTGCAGGACATGATTCTTAGGGTCTCTAATTCACGAAGACTTTTCTATTTCGTCTCTGAAAGTGGACCGAAAACTGAGAATTTCCCTGGCAAATAATATAGATATGATGTCAAGAAATTCTAGAGCTTTTTTTAATAGATCAGTTTTTTGTTTAGGGTGTGTTGAAATCCTTATGTAATAGTAAACTTGAGTTCGTATTATGGTCTTAAGGTGTCTCATTTTAATGGATCTTAAGCAGATACCTAAAAACAATTAAAAAATATATATTTTAAGTAAAATAAAATTTATGTAACTCAAGTACAATGTTAAAAATTTTGACAAAAATTAAAACCGACTCCAAAAAACAGAATAGGATAAAATAATTAAATTTTAGTAGGTCCTCCCTTAGGTCCTAGGAACATATTTTTGGAGTTGGTGCTTCACTATCTATGGTTTCTGGAAACAACTTAGCACCAACTCCAAAAATATGTTCCTAAGGGATGAGTACCTACTAAAATTTAATTATTTTATCCTTTTCAGTTTTTTAGAGTCGGTTTTAATTTTTGTTTTTACAATTTTTAGTGATAACTTCTGAAGGTCAAAGCTAGGTGGGTGACCGTGAGCTTACATTGTTTTCTACTATGGTATCATTTCACTAAAAATTCATAGGAAAGCAAGAATCCGCAAATTCGCATATGTAGACGACTTCATTTTTCCAGTTTTTTTTATTCAAAAACCAAACTACCCAATGGATTTTCAAAACATTCTTATGGCACTAAATGGGAACTATTCCACATCGAAAAAAAAAGAATCATCAATATCGGTTCACCCAGGCAAAAGTTCTGAGGTAACAAACATAAAAAAAATATACAGACGAATTGCTAACCTCCATCTTTTTTTGAAGTCGGTTAAAAAATTACTTGTGAGCTCGAGGACTCTTGGGCCGGGGCCCGGGGCCCCTTTTGGGTCGGGGCCCGTGGCATTTTGCTAGCCCTGCCACTCTATAGTTACGCCACTGCCTTATAGGCTGGAAGGATGGAGGCGAACAAAACAGTTCCTTCAAGCTTCACTAGCTTCTTCGCATATGGACTTTTCTTACCGCTTCACATCAGGTGAGTCCTAAGCAGTAGGGTTTTCTTATACCCACGACAAGGGTGGCAATCAAGTTAATAATCTCTAGCAGCAATATTGGGCACTACTTACACGTTGCGCGTATAATCATGATCAAGAGAACTTTCTTTGAGACTGCGTTATTTTGACAGTACCTACTGAAGTCGCGCTGCTAGCTCCCAACGTAGAGGCTTTCTCAATTAGCTCTACGACCGTATACTCGCTCCTGGAGAACAACACTAGAAAAAAGGGGACGCTACCCCATTCGAGGGCTCAATGTTCGAAAGGTAAAATAAATACCACTATGCCCTAGCAAGCTCGACCATAAACTCTTTCTTAGAGTTTATGGTCGAGCTATCTTGAACTCGAGAATACCCGAATTCCTAATTTGAATTGGGCCAGGCGCACCGTGCGAATGCTTATAAATTTAATAACAAAAGAAAGCTGGAAACTCCCACATGTGTTTCCTCCTTCCTTTAACATGGGTTCCTTTAAAAGAGGCGTGAAAAGGCACATTATGGGCCGGCAAGGTGGAGGCGGCTAAAACAGTGTGTTTCAAGCTGCTCTAGCTGTCTCCGCATATGGACTCTTCTTACCGCTTCACTTCAGGTGGTGGTGAGTCATTTGCCGTCATTTGTATAAAAAAAAAATATCGTGACAATAATAAGAAATCGACTTTTGGGCGAGACGAAAAGCAATTTAGTAAATACTAAATTTGAAATTCAATTCAAGAATTTGAAAGCTTATTTTCTAAGACAAAATTATTTTTTCTAAATATTTAATAGGTTATCATTGCTTATAGGCTACTTTTTTTTTTTTTTTTTTATACAACTAGATGACAAACAAGCTGACGGCCCACCTGGTGGTAAGCGGTTACCGCCGCCTATAGACACCTGCAATAACAAGGAAAAGCACTTGATATCGCAGGTGCGTTGTCATCCTGAGGCCTAAGATGAAATGCCGTCCATGCCCAGTAGTTAAACAGTTGTTTGTGCACTACCTATTTAATTATTTTGAACTCAACTTTCCGGTTGACTGGTAGAGAATGCCTAATGGCATTAAGTCCGCCAAATTGTAACTCATTTTGTGCAATTAAAGTTTAAATAAATAAATAAATAATTACACTGGCTACCTTTCCCTTCAATCCGAAACACAGCGAACTGCTTTACGGCTGAAATAAGAAAGGCGGTGGTACCTACCCAGGCGACCCTACATATGGGTCTACCACCGAGTAAACCAACGAGTACTTTGCCTAGTCTAGGGATACCCAGTCTACTTTAGATTGAACTAAATTTATTCGTAAGATATGCTATGTATGACTGATTAAAGACTGGAAAATTAACAAATTATATCTACATTGATCTTACATTGCTGCGATGCGAGATGGTTAATATTTTGTGTCTACACGGTTTATTATTTTGTATAGCTCACTGTACTTACATTTGTTCAGTTAACTACTTGTGTGAATCTGTAATTAGCTTCCTATCACTATAAGGAACTACTTACCTATTATGTGTTATCAGCTGATGATTTACCGAATAAAATAAAATATCTAAATGTTAGGCCATGGCTTCTGGATATTGATTGATTTAGATAAAATATCTCTTAAAAATATACCATTTCAATATTCACGCTCACACGATTAATATATACACATTCCAAAATTTGGCAACTCACGTGCACATAGTAATAAGAGGTATAGGTATCAAATACTACAAAAAAAATTATTATGGTGCAATAAAAATATCAAAATTATGAAATTAAAAGGTTTATTTGTCGACCTACTCGATCATTACTAAATTTTCCAAATAAGCCTCTCACCTTACTTGGAGATTGTATCATAGCATTACTCTAGATAAAAACCGTTCTTATCTTGCAAACTCTTCGATGGTCAACTTTACCCACTACTTAAAATGATTGAAAACTTAAAGAAGCGGATAGGAAAGAGAAGGAATTTAAAGTTATTTACATAAGCTTCCCGAAGGAAAAAACCCGATTGTTAAATATTTTACTTTGAAAGAGTAGGTTGGTTTTCTTATTACTTGATTTTTTTCTGTGTAGGAGTCAGTCTTCTTGCTCCCAACATCAAGGATTTTCAACCACCATTGGCGACTTTAGTCAACGTAGTAAAACAACACTAAAAAGGGGTGCGCTCATAATGTGAGTCTAAAGCTCTACATGCTTTAGGTAGAGCATAGTAAGTAGTTTTAAATAGTACATTCGATACTAGTGCAGAAAGTACTAGTGCGGAAAAGAATAACTTTCCGCACGTTGAACACACATGGAAAAGTATATTTTTTGAGCTGATATTATAAATACTGAATACCGATCTGTTGATATTATAAATAATAGGTCTTAAACTATGAAATTGCCGTCTTTCCCCATGCGATTTTTTCCAGATTATTTTAAATAAATCTCTACCTAAATTACAACAGTTTATATTCAAAGTCAAGGAAGGCTCAAAGACATCCAAAGAGCTATGGAGAGGGCTATGCTTGGTGTTTCTCTGCGTGATGAGATCCGCAGGAGAACTAAGGTCGCTGACATAGCCCAAAGAATTGCTAGTCTCAAGTGGCAGTGGGCAGGTCACATTGAGAGGAGGACTGACGGCTGTTGGGGCGAAAAAGGTCTTCGAATGGCGGCCGCGTACCGGGAGACGCAGCGTTGGTAGGCCCCCACGAGTTGGACCGATGATCTGGTGAGGGTCGCGGGAAGCCGTTGCATGAGGGCAGCGTAGGACCGATCGGTTTGGAGATCTTTGGGGGGAGGCCTATGCCCAGCAGTGGGCGTCTCTCGGCTGATATGATGATGATGATGATATTCAAAGTGTAGTTAGTATACAAGCCGTGAACGGAAATACTATTTTTTTTTAATTTGTTTGTTGAAAATGAGTGTCAAAATAGAGCATCTAGCTAGAGTATGTAGCCAATTTCAATGTTTAGATTTGTTCTTATTATTTTCAATTATTTAAAAACTGCTTTTTACTGAATTTGCCTCTAACAACGAATGTCATAAATTATGCACAAATTTTCAAATAATTCGGTCAAGGCAATTTCAAATTAAATACTAATAACATAGGACCTATGGTAATTACAGTTTGCACAAAATACTTCATACTAAACGGCAATTTCATACTTAACGACCGACCTACCCTCGTATTCATAAAAACAAGTGAATTTATAAATAGACTGATAAAGTGTTTTGTTTATCTCACTGATATGAGAAAGGAAAAAGATAAAACCTAATATAGCAGGGGTTTATTGAACGTTTATGAATATGGGCGCTTATAATAATAATAATAAAAGTAATATTAACATTTACACATTCACACCAATTATCTAACCCAAACTAACAGCTTGTGTTATGGAAAGAGAAAGGTACCAAAGAGCTAATAGATAAGTACCTACCTAATGAAAATGTATTACTTAAGTTTGTAAAATATATATAGTTTTAATACAGAGGTTTTACTTATTTATGTAAAATGTTATCTGCTTTAGACTAAGCTGCATGTATTTTTTTGTAAAATTGATAAAAAGTTATAAGACAAAAAATAAACCAAAAATCAATGAATTTTTGAACTTTTATTGTTTACTAGCTGACCCGGCAAACGTTGTTTTGCCATATAAATTATTTCTAGGGAATTTCTAGTTTAATATATAAAATGTCCAATGATTAAATTACTAAAATGATTATTAAAAATATGGGTTGGTGATAGAAGGGTGAAAATTTAGGGTTGTATATATTTTTAATGCCACATTATAAAAATTAAACAATAAAAATATCCAAAAAATAAAAATAAAATGGTAGGGGTGGACAACTTTTATCACTTAGGGGTATGAAAAATAGATAGTAGCCGATTCTCTGATCTACTGAATATACATATGAAATTTCATAAAAATCAGTCAAGCTCTTTCGTAGGAGTATGGTAACTAAATTTGTGACACGAGAATTTTATATATTAGATTAACTAAGCTCCTAAATAACAAACAAATGGTATAGCGTAAAATGTTGGCAGCAAGATATTCAGACGGCGGCAGTTTTTTGTATCTATACAAAATAATTAAATTGTATATATATGTATATATGTAAGTATGTTCCCTATCCAATAAATATAGAATCATTAAAATTGGACTTTTTACAGACTAAGTAGTCTGTAAAAAGTTATGCATTTTTTAAATGTGGTGGCTAAGCCCAGAACTGTGGGGAATTTTATGAAGATTTATACCTACACGGATTTAAAAATATATATTCATTATAATACAATTTAATAAATATCACTTTCGTTGATAGAGTTAAAAGCGGATTTAGGTATAGTTTGACATTTACATCGTAAGTGTGTGTAATTAGTTTTTATTTATTATTTTATTTAAGGTTGAATAGACCCATGACCCATGAGTATTGCAAAGTTAACATTTTAATCACAATCAATTTCAATAGAGATTGGAAAAATAAAAGTCATAAAAAAATAACAAATTTAAATTGTTTATACAATAATATTAAAATCAAATTTTGAATGTCGAATTGAAATAGGCAAAATAAAAATGTCTCATGAGTTATAATAAACCAGCTTTAGATCAAGCAATCAAAATATTATATGGAAGTCATAAAGTAAACGTTTAGTTAGACTAATTTTAGTAAACTGAAATTATGTATAAATGGTTAGCCCATAATAGGTATATATTAAATAGAAGATAAAAACAGATTTTGTTCATCATAATATGAATATAAAATTTTGCAACAGCGCCCTCTTTTGACAAGCAGCGGAAGGTTTGCATAAGCGCCATCTATTAGGTAATAGTTTAGAGTTAAGCGAAAAGCGCGCTTAAAGCATGCTACGAAAGCTTTTGTTTTAGTTCAATCTGTGCAGTTATTATTTTAATGTTCCGTTTAGTCTTTTTTTTAATTTTATTTATTACATGAAACTTATTAAAAAGGATTAATTATTCTTCTTTGTATTTACAGAAATAAATTTAGAAATGTATTTATTCTATTGCCAGCCAATCAAACAGACTTAAAATAGATAAGCTCAGAATGTAGAAATTGTTAAGTATAGTTGACTGACTATCGTCTAACGCCTGGAATATCTAATTACTTACATTTTACAAACCAATTTTTTGAAAAATGCATTTAAATTCACATGTCTTAAGATATTGACTCTACATAGTCATTTAATACCAAGGGATCATAATTTTTCAAAATACACGTCATTGTAATTATACAATGTAGGTATAGATTATTTTACATTTTTTAAAAATGTTAAAAATAAAACCAATATTTCATTCACAGAACCATTCCGTGATTTCATCAACAGAAAGGTAGTAAAATATCAAATTTTAAACTCTATCAAAAAGATTTTAGCATGCCTACATAAGCACCAATTACTATTAATTAACATTTTTAGTACAAAACGGTTTTACTACAACTAATTTCAATCTAAGTCCGACAATGTTATGCGTCATGTGCTATCAACTATATCTTCTCATAAAATGTGTTCGTCGTAGCAAATCAATGTAGGTAGTAATAGTTTACCATGTTCAAAGGAACAATAATTATAATTATTCAGTGAAGCGAGTAATTGTAAACCAACGTTTCCTACTCGCAGTGTAATTTCTTTTACTTGAATTTTGAAATGTCAACATGAAAATATTGTTACATGTTTTGTTTTTTGTCATAGTTCATGCCGGTATGTCATCTTTTATTAGTAATTAAATCCTAATGAGTACCATGAAATAATCTTACTGAAATAAATATTCATTTACTAAACAACGTTTCTATACTTATTATTGCTACAGTTTTAGCCACCCTTTTATACAAATGGGGTTCAAATGACATCCGAACCTTTGTTAATATCACAAATAAACATACATTTAGTTTTTACTATTTTTTTCTATTTTTGTTTGCATAAATCCGCACCACATAATTAAAATTATATAACCTATAAAATGGTATACCTACGTTATAAATTCATCATGGTTAATCATATTCACTTACCTTTATTTCCAGAACCATTGAAAAAATCAAATGATTTATTCCAAAAGAATTTAACTCTTGCAAACACGCGAAGGATTCTTGGAGGTCACGAAGCTGTAGACACAAGACCCTATATGGTAATAAATAGGATAATGTTTATACATAATAATATAATACATAATAATAATTTATACATATAATTTAAGTTCTGACAGCGTGCTACGAGTAGAACTACGTCTTAGCTCGTAGAAACGTTCGTAGAATGCTGCCTTGCTACGTGCTACGACCGCCATGAATTTCTAAAATTACGATTACGAGTTTTTTAAATTATGTAACTTTGAGCAAAAATCCTTCAAGTACACACAACTTAATAATATTTATTCTATGCTAAAACATAAGTCGTAACGATTAGGTACTGCCCTATGAATCTTCATAAAATTATACTTATATTTCTTTTCTTATTTTTCTGCAAGGTATTATAATAGTTTACCTATTAAAGTTACCTTTACTATCTTTTAAACCATATTTAACAAACAGGTATATCTAAGACCAGCGGCAAACGCGAAGTCTCCATCGTCACAACATTGGCTCTGTGGAGGAGTGATCATCCACGAACGCTACATCCTGACCTCAGCTGCTTGTATAGAGGATGCTAAGCAGTTCTATGTGGTCTCTGGGACTCATAGGTAATATAATTATTGAGAGACTAGATGCTTAAGAACAACACTCATGCTCGTTTTCACTAACATTTACTTAGGCATTAGAGTCTCTTAGCGATTTTTATCTCAGTCTATCTAAAGGAGATAGAAAGAGACAAATGTCGCCAAGAATCACCTAAGCCTGCGGAATAGTGAAAACGGATATAACTAACTACAAACATTGTAACTTATTGTTTGTAAATAGTGAATACACGAGGTTGTTGCCGGATTTTTCGGAGTCTTCGGTACTTCAACTTTTGGAACCAGTGTTAATTCGGTGATGATATACAGACATTCTGACATTGCTTAGTAACATAAAGTATATTTATCAATTTTTTTATTTATTTAATACAATTGTTCATTTCTTTTTTGTGACAGGTAACTAAATGAATATTGATATTTTTGACTTTCAACATTGAAACAATGGCATCGTTTGCCATATCAATGTCGACACACCAGCAATATTTAGTGTTTACTTTGAAAAATACTGAAATAACTTACTCAGTGCAAATAATTGTCAAAAATACTTCATTCTGCAGATGGGTTCCGCCATCAGAGAAAACCGACGACTGTATAAATCATGGAGCTAAGAAGGCTATTTGGAAATGTGTACCTAAGAGTGAGTACGTATATGGAATCTTATTTCCAAATGTTAATAAAAAGCACTGTGTGCCATAATTTTTCTGACATTATTAATTTGTGTTTTGAATTCCTTACCTACTTTGCTAACGAATTTTACAAAAAAATCCCAATGATATCCATAGTGATCCCTTTTGCGAGTGTCAAGTCAACTATATTCGTAACTAATAAAATAGTGATTGTCATCATATCAAAAGTCTTAGTTGGCTTATATTTAGTTAATGCATTTAGTATTACCTTCCTGGAAATATTGTATTTCAGTCACTTAGTCGCACAAGACAAGGAATAGACTACAATACACACACTGTCTTTATTGAGCACGCGTAATAAGACTTACGTATATAATTTCATGTTCAGCAGATCAGATTTGATAACAAACGATTTACTGCAGACGTAATTTACAATGGCATTCTATAGCGTATTACTTCGACGGCGAGGAATTCGACAATATCAGGTGGATGGTCAAGGACATCGCTGTGGTGAAGGTGGAAGACGACTTTAACTTCAAGCGAAGGGTCAAAGGTTGTGACTTCATCCCGCAAATGATCGCGTTTAACAACATCAGTGAAGAGATGGAGAAACCAGCGACGGTCGGGTCTATTGCCGGCTGGGGATCCACAGATAGTTTTGGTGATGTATGGCTTCTTAATTCTTATCAGTGGTTTTGAATATTAAAATAGCTAGTAAGTTGACGATCAACAAGACAGTGAGTGTAGCTAATGAAATCATCAAAGAATTAGCTCTCATTGAAGTCATTGAATAATTAAGAGACAAACTAGAAAATATTATAATTAGGTACTGTGCCTGTAAATTAAGATCAGACATATGTTCAACAGTTCGCTGTGTTTCGGATTGAAGGGAAAGATAGCCAGTGTAATAACTGGGCATGGACGGCATTTCATCTTAGGCCTCAGGATAACAACGCACCTGCAATATCAAGTAATTTTCCCTTGTTATTGCAGGTGTTTATAGGCGGCGGTAACCGCTTACCGTCAGCTTGTTTGTCATCTAGTTGTATAAAAAAATGTTACAATTGTGCCTACGTCACAAAGTGATGTAAACACAAATGTATCTTAATCATCTGGAGATAGATACTTTAAATAATGCATAATCAAAAATTTGTCGTCTTAACTTAAACATTTTTTGACCATGCGCAATTCAAAGTTGAAAATAATAATTTATTATCTCCTTAAGGTAATCACAATCGCAAGAGATACCATCAACTCTCCAGTGTTATTAGAAGCTGACGTGACTGTAATATCCAAGAAGAACTGCAAGTCCCGCTGGGATCCTCGATACCACCATATCATTGACGAAAACATGGTTTGTGCCAAAGACTCCATGGATACTGATGCTATGAGCACTTTGTGCAGTGTGAGTCATCAATAAGTTATGAACGATTTTATTTTAAGGTTTTTAGTTTTGAAGGTTAATATTACCAACCTAGGGCATTTTTTCCACTCCAAAAAAGATAACAGAGTGAGAGGCTTTCTTTGTAGATAATTAAATAGTTTGAATATCTCTACATATTTCCCACTGCAAATTAACATTCCATATTTCCAACTCTAGACAAAAATACAAGAAACAATGGAGTCCCTATGGTTATAGTATTTTTTTCTTCCACCATTTGACAACCTAAGTTGACCACATCCTGAGTAGATGATATGCATTAGCTAGTTGACCTAACAATGCACATCTACCCACTTTAAATGGGTACGATAAAGAATATGCTTGATTAAATCGAGTGTCCTCAATAATATGACAATTTATATTAAATATTTGCATTTTTTTTAGTTTAAAAGAAATTTTAAATGCGTGTATGGCGTATTATACATCCTTTTCTATACTTTTACTTATTCTCATCATGATTATTTACCGGTTGACACAGAAGAAATCCAAGGCACCTTCCCCCAAATCTCGGCAGAAACTAACGAAAAAAATAACGGCATTCCTTACGATATTTATTTCATTGCAATAATCAGGACCAAGTGAACTGCAAGGAGCTTGTATACTCAAACGAGGAAAGCGCAGTGGAAGGGCAAAAAACGAGAAGGTTCGTTCCGGATCCAAGGGAGTTTCTAGTGCATACTGCAACTCATAGAAACTGGACTAGACGGGCTAAGACGATGTCTGGAGGGTTTTGTGAGGTAATATCAATTGTTAATTTCTACTTGCTTCAATATTTTTTTTTATGGTTAATTCAATTGAACGTCTCTTGGTTTCTTCGTTTGACCTTATATTGACACACAACCTATTATTGGGCCTTGGAAACGGACTTCACTCAATCTAAGTGATCAAAATGAATAAAGTAAGCCATATACATATAAATCATGCAAAACATCATTTGAATAAAAAAATACCTGTTTTTTTTGTAAAAACAGAAAGTTTTAAGGTTTTTTTTATACAAAGCACGGCTAATGACTCGACAACACCGCCTGATATGAAGCGGTAAGAATAGTCCATAAGCGAAGACAGCTAGTGCAGCTTGAACCACACTGTTCTAGCCGCTGCCACCTTGCCGGCCCATAAGATGCCTTTTCACGCCTGTTTTAAAGGAACCCATGATATAGGAAAGAGGGAACACATGTGCTGGCAACGAATTCCAAGATTTGGAAGTCCGTGAAAGTTTTGCTTAGATGAGTAAATATTCTTGCTAAATTTTATTTCATTTGAAAGCAACTATAAGAGAAAAATAAATTCCTATAATAGCATTCATACATATTTATTATCTCTATTGTTTTAATGACTTATAAATTACTTTTTTGACTTAATTCGTCGGTGGGCGTGCAAGACCGCGTAAGAGCAGTTTGCAATACCGCGTATATGTTTTTTGTTTATTACACAGAATGGAAGAAAAAGATAATAAATCTTGGATATTCTTACCATTCTTCTTTGACTGAGCTTGTTTGGTATTTCTCCGGGTGTTGCTAATGATAATCTGGTATAAGAAAATCAGCACTAAGAGCCTATTGGCGCGATATTTCAATTTTGCGACTTTTGTAAATACGCGGTATTGCAAACTGCTCTTACGCGGTCTTGCACGCCCACCGACGTTATGTAGTACATTAACATCAACTTACTAAGACCGATGGTTGTGGAAAAATTTCGAAACGGCCTAACTCTAGCATGAAATTATAATGATAATAATCCAATCATGTTAATATTACTAGAATGATCATGGGGGTCCCCTTGTTGTCGGGAGAGGCAAGAGTGCCGTAGTGGTCGGCATTATATCAGCTTGTTTGACTATGGACCGCTCACACAAGTGCTACGGACCGTTCTTGTATACCAGCGTCTGGAAGAACCGGCATCTGATCAACTGTGCCATTGATAAGGAAATGGGGTGCGTTTTCATATTTATTATCTAACAAATGAGAAAATTCAACATCTTTTAATTCCTAACGGGGCAGCTTTTCTCGTTCATTATGATGGTAAGTGACGATAAGGCTGAATATAGAAGCGAACTACACCTAGACTCCTCAACAGAGAAACCGGATATTATCTTACCTCTAACTGCCGTAACACAACAACGCTGTTAACATTATTGTTATGCCAACAGACTTATCTAACACGGCGGGAGCTAGCTAAGCAAAAGTCAATCCACCAACTAAACTGATCAGAAAATTTCTGCCTCCGTGGGATTTGAACCCCGGATCTCAAGATTTAAGTTCTGTGCTCTCGGGAGAGGCACAGAGGAGGTTAAAAATAGCGGCATAGTCACATATTTTGGTCAATTTTGGGCATCCATTTTTATCATCGTTTAGCTGCTGTAATAATATAAAAAATCATCTGCTGCTTTAACGACTTTCTTATTCTTTGGCATTTTGTCAAAACCACCCACATTAAACTATTTACTTTTTTCACAGAGCTACCTGTAGAAGACTGCTAAGGTCTACGAAGACACAAGTGGTTGAAACAAACTTTGATTGGTCTGATAACCAAAATAGGTATATAAAATATTTTTCTTGGAAAGTTATTACTTAATATTTAATTTTTAATAGAGACCTTCATATATAATTTCGATATAGTGTGTGATAGTGTCCACTGAATTATGACAATGTGACTGCCTTGATGCCAATAAAAATTATCTACAATATTTCTGTATTTCACAAGGCACATTGTCGTCTTGGTCGCCATTGGAAAGTTAGCACTCGTTAAAATAATCAAGGACCTTATAATCTGAGACAACTGATTAATGAAGACGAAATACATCATTGGATGTTCAATAATAACGATAAAGGCTTAATTTACAAAACCAAATAAATCTTCATGACTCAAAATTTCAATCTTAACCGTTGGTTGCAGATCATCAAATACCAAACAGACATTACTACGAAATCCTAACGCAAGTAACGTCACGCCCAGCAAATTAAAAAAAAATACTACTACCAAGAAGGGTCGGCATAAGCTATTAAGGGCTGGTACCTACATCGTCTAAAAAATCTACTGAGTGATTTTTAAAATAAAGATGAATTTAAACCGGTTAGATTAGTTTTATTCTTTGGCACCTCTAATCCCTCTTCTGTCTATTTTGATTTAACTGATTTTATGATTTGATTAAACCCCACATGCATTGCCAAATGTGAAGGTTTCGCTATTGAAATATTTGTGAATAGTGGCCAAGATAATGTATGGCTAAGTAAGATTATGAAATATCTATATCTCTTGTATCTCCAAGCATCATAATTATACCCTTATAGTTCTGGAATGTTCGTAATATGGACGTATATGTATACTAGCATAAATGTTAGAATATAGGCATTGCATAGATAAAGTTTAAGTACGTGAAATCGTTACTAAAAAAATCAGATAAGGACACGTAGGTATTTCACTCACAATCTCGTTATTAATGAACTAAAATAATTCGAAGTCAATAATGCAAATATAACAAAGGAAATGTCAGGAACTTTGCAATAAACATTTACTTTGCCGTGAAATTACTCTTGAAATTAAATTAATTTAAATTATTTCATTGTTTCAGCTATCACAAATGTTTTACGATGATCTCTGCGTTAACTGAACATGTTGCAGTAACAGTATTATTATATGTCACATGTTTTATTTCAGGTTGGTTATTTTTATTGCTTTTGTTTTCTCAGACACCTTTTAGATTTATGTCTATTTTATCTATATCACGTAAATCTTTTATAAGCAATGTATATTTGGGTATATGTGCTTTTTAATCTTTTGAAAGGAGCACCTTTTTAATCTTCAAAGGAGTTCATTAAATTCCTTGATTCATTTTTATTTCAGTCATGCATTTTTCTTTTTTACTTTTCTTGTGTTTCTGCACTTCAGGCGTTTTTGAACCTAATATTATTTCAGGTATAAGCGCCATCGAAGTGGCTACCACAGTACCTCCGAAAGTACAAGATATTTTAAACAAATCAAATGTAACTCACATTAAGGATCTCCTTAATAATAGCAGAAGAATTATCATGGGATACGATGCACATTCAGATAGACCTTATATGGTAACTTATTAAAACATAATACTTAAATTAATGAAATTACTTCTTTTAAAATACAAATTATAAAGATAGTTATACATACAACGCCATAAGAATATTAGTTATTTAATATTTTAAAGAACTTACTAGCATAGTAATTAAATCACTGACTCACCAAGTCCTACAAAAAATTAAATCAACTTAGGCGGCTGATGATATTAATATTATTTTTCAGGTCTATTTGAAACTTCCTTCTAACAATCCTAAATACAAAGATTACCGACGTTGGCTGTGTGGGGGAGTGATTGTCCATGAGGAATATATTCTAACGTCAGCTGCTTGCATTGAAGATGCAAAACATTTTTACGTGGTTTCTGGCACATTCAGGTAGGATTTTTATTTATTTATCTATGTTTGTAGATGTTGTCAGTGAGTAAATAACATCAGCCGGACCGCATGCTTGTTGACTACCAATCTACGCAATCGAGTATACAAGTATATATTATAACGAGAAGTAATTAATAAAATTTATTCAGCCAGAATATGAGTATGATCAGCCGAATATTCACTTACTTTGTTCAGTTACTTGCTGATCAGATAATAATTTTTTGCCAGTCATTTAGTTTTTTTGATAAGTTAAAAGTTTGATAAGTATGCTAATCTGTTTTATACAATTCTCCTTTATGCTTTTTACAACTGTTAAATTAATGCTACCTTCATTTTGTTTTTCTCTAGACACAACGAAAAAGACGATAGTTATAGTAACCTATGTATAAAGAATGGAGCAAAGAAAGCAATTTGGAAATGTATCCCAAGAAGTAAGTTGATAATTGTTAACTTTTCCTTAGGAATTTTCAAACCCCAAATTTTATTTCACTTTTTGTTATTAATGTACAATTTGTAGCGTAAACTTAATTTTTCAATATCTGCGTTAAAGTTCTGCGTAACACATGCTATTGGTAAGAAAGTACTTATATTAACATCGCAGATAAATATGCTTTCATACAACATTTCATTTAAGATTACGTATTCGATGGACACGAGAATGACAACATCAGATGGATGAATAACGATATAGCTGTAGTCAAAGTTGAAGATGAATTTGACTTTACAAGGAGAATCAGAGGATGCGACTTTGTCCCTCGTCCTATTTGCTATAATAATGACAGTGCCAAATTAGAAGACCCTGGAGTAGTAGCTTCTATTGCCGGTTGGGGCACTACTGACAAGTATAACGACGTAAGTATTGACTTTTGTCTACCTTGGATTCGTCACATTTGCTAGCATTTAACTTTTAAATCACCGCTGCATTTTGTTTTCAGCCAAACCCTTCGCAAGATCTTTTTCAGTCTGTCGTCAGAATAATAGCTAAGCAGAGATGTAAAAGACGGTGGGGCCGACGTTACCACCATATCATCGACAATTACATGATCTGTACCAAGGATTTAGTGCCAGACTTAAGCGAAATTTGTCAAGTTAATACAATATTATTCGTAAATATTATTCTTTATCTAAATAACAAATATCTAGTAAAAAAAATGTTTTATAGGAAAAATATGTCGACTGCACAGATATATTGTATTCAGAAGAATCTGGTGAAACGCGTCGTGTGATTGATCCGTCTAGTTTACTTTTACATTCCGCTTATCATAACAATACTGGAAAAGATGGTAGAAGGGCTGGCAGTGGTGGATTTTGCGAGGTAATTTAACAAACCAACAATAACTTTGTTTTTTATTTACCAAGCATATAAATTAATTTTAAAGAATAGAGAAAAAAAAATGGTTTTGTTCTAGAATGACCATGGTGGGCCTTTGGTTTACGGCGAGGGAGTGAATTCCATCGTCATCGGCATAATTTCAGCGTGTCTCGTAAAAGAGAGAAGTAATAAATGCTATGGACCTTTCTTGTATACCAGCGTTTACAAGAACAGAGTTTTAATCAACTGCGCGATTTACAAAGATGCTGCGTAAGGTTTTCTTATCTGTCTTCATCTGTGGTTATTTACTTTTCAATTTGAAACATTTTTAAAAGTGAAATGAATAACTTACTTCATCATCACCAGCCTATCTACGTTCCATTTCTGGGCACAGGCATTCCTACATGGGACAAACACATGAGGAGTTTGGGCCATAACATCATCACGCTGGCCCAATGCGGGTTGGTGGGTTAAAGCGGTTTTGGTAACAAACGGGACCAACGGCTTAACGTGCCTTCCGAAGCACGAAGGGGCTCAAGATTATAAATTTCTTTAACCCATCCAGGGACCGACCATGGCGAATGTTACTTTGTTTTCGTAATCGAAATCAGAGCGCTTAAACCACTACGCCACCGAGCTCCTCATCTTATTTAGCCTATTCATTAATAGGCGATGTAAATTCATAAGAATTCGCACGGTGTCATTTCTGACAAAATTCAAATTGGAATAAGTATTACCATTGTAATCTGTGAAGTACCTACCTATATAAGTATTAGACCTATCTATTTCGTGTGAGGGACGTAAGGTTCACACGTAACAAGTGATGTAGTAAGGTAGTTCAAAATCATTTAAAATCTTCCTTTCCTTTTTTATTATTGCTCTCCCTGTCAGTCACAATCCTTGTATCCATTATATACGATACATTTATTTACAATAAATTGATTCAATTGCAAATAACGCTAATTCAAAATAAAAAATTGTCAAAGTATGTCATTCATAAAATTGTATGTATTTTAGATCTGATTGCAATAAACTGTTTCGTTCGAGTATAACTCATACAGAAGAAGAAATGAGTTGGGTGGACCATCCTGACGGGTAAATGAAATACTAATATGAGTTATTTTTAAATTTAATTTTTTAAGGTTGTAGCATTCAGGGCTGCTGAAGCAGGCTTACGTGATTATTTTATATAAACCTCCTCCAGTTTTAAAAAAAATTGTAATAACATTTACAAATTATTTATGTGTTATTATTGTATTAGCATTATCGTATTTAAGCAATTCGCTCCCATGCTTTAGTATGATATGCCGGTATTCATAGTAAGTTTTCCTGTAGTTTTAAATTTGGTAATAGATAATACTCTAATATCTAGACATAGGTACGATTATCTTAAAAATAACTCGTTGGAAAACCGGAAATTTAAAATGTAGTTTTTCATTTTAGTCCAGCTAAGAATGAAATAGCTAAAATGAGAAGAAATGAAGAAGCAAAGAATAAAGGGAATAATTCAACTTTATTGCATCCCGGAAAAGTGGCTCTCGACAGAGCTGCGCAACATGAAGGAGTTATACTCAGAGCTTTTACAGAAAAATCTCAGAATAGTCCTGAAGATCATAATAATACTACTATTCAATAAAGAATGTGTATGAATAAAAATAAAAGGGTTTTACTTATCCTCATTCACCATTAAATATAAAAAGTTACGTTCGGTTATTAATTTCTTAGTCATGAGAATCCAAAAAAAAATACGAGAGAAACTAATAGCCGAGACAAAGCTAAAGCTTTGAATGTAATGAAAGTTATTTCGTAGAACATAATTATGTATAGTTATAAAATTGACGCAATAAATAAAAAAGAACTTAAATTAATTTGTATTTATTCCTTTCACTATATTTAAATAATCATATTTATTTACATTTGAAATTATTATTGATGTATTAGTAACTGTTTCAAAACAGTTTATTTGTTGATTTATAAGTAATTCAACATTTGAAATCAACAAATTAATGATTTAAAATTTTCTTAGCATATCTTTAAAATTAAATGTACATACTAAAGCAATTAAAAGGATTTCATTCTATAAAACTCAAGAGATCGTAAATATAATAGAACAGTTTTTATTGCCTGCTAAATGGACTAAATAATAAAGAAATTTAAAAGGCTATTTAAAAAAGCGTAAAATATTTATCAGCCTTTTAGAGGTTTTAGAGACACAAACTTCCGCAATTTACCTCTTCAATTTATACTATAGTTCTTTAATGAGAATTTTCAGTAGTGGGCATAATAGGATGATGATGATTCTATTCCGACAATAAAGATGATATTTCTTCGCTGCTGTAAATTGTTAAATGATTTTTAAAGTACTTTTAAGTTCTGATCTTGGCTACTTTTTTTGAGATTAAGCATGAATGAACAGTGACCAAAGATTATTATCAGCAGTTATATTAAAATTACATATCAACGTTTGCACTCTGCGTGAAATTGATTATTGATTTTTGTTTGTGGAAACTTTTAGGTCCTTTACTTTCTCTGATTCATTCAGCATGAAGTATATTTCCTATGTTTTCTTTACGATACTTTATTTTACAGGTAAGTACATCAAATCTTACTTTATTTCTCATAACTGTTTATAAATAATCACATAATTTATATTAGATATTTCAGATGTCAATGCATTAGAAACTTTAACAGAACTACCGAAAAAAGTAGAAGTAATTTTAAATGAAACAAGAAGAATTATTAATGGAGATGAAGTTACTGATAGTCGACCATACATGGTAATATAAACAAACATTGACCAGCTTACCTTTAATCTGAGTGGTGGGTGATACTGGTGATCTAGAGAAATACCAAAAATATATTCCAATGCTATGACTAACATTAACTGTCGGCCGACACTGAAACACTAATTAGCGCGATACGTAAATCAATGATAAGTAAAGCAAACTTTGTAGGCTATTGTTATGATAATATAAATCTACTAAAAAAATATGGTAAAACGTTAACAGAATTTGATGAAGGTACAATTTTCATAGGTCTACCTAAAATTACCACGAAGTAATAAAAAACAACCAAACTACCGAACATGGCTATGTGGTGGTGTCATTATACATGAAGAATATATTTTAACTTCAGCCGCATGCATTGAAGACGCCGAGCATTTCTACATAGTTTCCGGCACTTACAAGTAAGCTACTTTTTTATTTATTATTCAACTAGATGACAAACAAGCTGACAGCCCACCTGATGGTTAGCGGATACCGCCGCCTATAGACACCCGCAATAACAAGGAAAAATCACTTCATAAGGCAGGTGCGTTGTCATCCTGATGCTTAAGATGAAACCACGCCACTATGCCCATTAATTACACTGGTTACCTTTCCCTTTAATCCGCAACATAGAAAACTGTTTCACGGCTTAAATAGGAAAGGCGGTGGTACCTACCCAGACGACCCTACATACGGGCCTACCACCTAGTCGTAAAATAATGTAAAACACGGTGAATTTAAAACCGTTCATATGCCGACCGATATTTTTAAAAATTTAATATAGAGGAGGCCGGAAGACATTCACTGCTATACAAAGCAGTCGGCTGCAATGAAAATGATGATACAAAAGCAGCTTGTTATGGTAAGAATGACAGGTTATGGTTATGGAGTTATGGAAAGCTTACAACGCTTAGCGCATTTATCACCGCCAGTTAATAATAAAATAATTGTATTGCTGTTATGTTATTCAATGATAGGTTAAATGGAGACAACATAAGGTAAATGACAGATATTTTCTAGCACGTGGCTCCTACGAACAAAGATGGATATAACTAAACATGAGGTGAAGGTGAACTAAACATGTGATGCCTCATGTTATGTAATAATATCCATGAAACCAACTTTCTAAAAAGCATCGCAAAATCTTATTTTTATTAGCATGAAATTTATAGCATGAAATTTTTTATAGGTACGGAGACGAAGATGATAGATACAATAACCCTTGCATTAAAAATGGTGCCAAGAAAGCTATCTGGAAATGTGTTCCTAAAAGTATGTTCTTTAGTTATAATATTATCATAATGTTTAATACAGTAATTAGTTCATACACTCATTATTCTTGTACTCCTGGTTACTTATCTAGCCTTGAATATTTCCCTTAGTTCTGTGATTGTGCTTATTTAAGTCTTATACAGTCTTAATACATTTAAATTACTTTCCTAGACTACGTCTTCGATGGTCACGAGAATGACAATATTAGATGGATGAACAATGACATTGCCGTCGTCAAGGTCGAAGATGGTTTCGACTTCACTAGGAGGATCAGGGGTTGTGATTTTGTACCTAAGCCCATCTGTGTTAACAATCAGAGTCAAACTTTGGAGAACCCCGGCTCAATGGTCAGTATAGCCGGCTGGGGGAGTACATCGAGATATAATAATGTAAGAAATTGTACCTAATTATTGGTTCTATCTATAACACTATTACTATTTATTTTCGAGACCATGGATTATAATTGACAACTGCTTGCTCAAACGCAGTGAAAGTATTCATGAAGTGAAACTTGATATATCCATCAAGTTTATCAAAAGTTGCATCATCATGATCATCATCATCAACTTTATCAAGAAGCAAATTTTTTGATTAAAACTTTGTAACCTTGATATGTTTCTAGTGGGTAAACAGAAGAAAAGAAAATCAGCAGAACCTTTTAGAATCCCAAGTAGAAATCATTACTAAGAGTAAATGCAAAAGGCGATGGGGGACCCGCTATTACAACATCATAGAAAACTACATGATTTGCACGAAGGATATCGGTCAGACAATGTCTGAGATTTGTAATGTAAGACTTTCGACTCTCTGTTTTTTTTTGTATTTAATATTGAACATTAGCTTATTACCTGAAGCCTGATATGTCATGGAATCGAAATCACTTAAGTGTGTCAAAATTCCTAGCGGTATTCCTTCCTAAAAATATCAGTTAGTCCAGCTCATATTTTGGAATCCAGTAATCATACACAATTCATAATTTCCTGTAAATCTTTTTTTTGTAGGAAAAATACGTCGACTGTCAAGACATAAATTACTCGGATGATGAGGATATGAGAAGAGATGATCATGTGAAAAAGACAGAGAAGATTCCGACTAACTTAATGTTGCACTCAGCATACCATAATGAAACCATTGGAAATCAATCAAACACCAGGCGTTATCCTGGGCATATTGATGGTGGATTTTGTGAGGTTATCATAATTTATTACATCGTGTTTGAATCGGCCGTAATGTAACGTAACGTAAATTTAGTGTTAAACCAGAACAGAACCCTATATTGACTTAAACTAAATATGCGTTCACTTTTTCATTACAATTTAATAAAAAAGGGCATGTGATATCATTTGACGTTTCTAAAACAGCCGAAGCGTACGGCCCATCTGATAGTAAGCGTTTATTGAAGTATATTGGCGGTTATAGCACCTGGGCACTTCTCACGCGTTACCTATCTGGGAGAAAAGTCCCCCTGCACTCAACATAGCGCCTCTTCAATGAGCTCTTCCAACCATACCGCAACAACACAACAATACATTAGTGTCATTTAGCTGCTATCTTCTGTAAGGTGGACCTGCTACCCCAGTCGAGCGCTCCAAATTACACATAATACTAGCAAATATGGCAATATACCTAGTTCTCTCAATACCATTATTACCTTATATGTGTAGACTAAAGATTAAATTGAAATGACTGTTTTGCTTTTTTTAACATTACAGTCTAGGACTCGCATTGTACAATGTGTATGTATCTATTCCAAAACTTATAATTTTGTGAATTCGTAGAATGATCACGGTGGTCCTCTAGTCTACGGTAGTGGCGTCAACTCCATCGTCATTGGAGTGATTTCAGCGTGCCTGGTCAAGGAGAGGACTAACAAATGCTACGGGCCCTTCCTCTACACTAGCGTTTATAAGAATCGCCAATTCATTTCTTGCGCTATTTATAAAGATACTGAGTAAGTATTTGAATAAATACCTGTGTGATACTTAGAGACAGTAATTACAGTATTCTTCAATTGGATCTGTAACCCCATATTTCGTGTGAAAAAATTCGACCCTGGATCCGGTTTTTTGTTTTAGATTTATTAAGGTTCTAAATTTTTCACAGGCCTAAATGCAGACGACAATTCAGATCAGGTATCACACATGTAGAAAAGGTTCTTTCGTGGAGGAGTCATCCTGACGGGTAATTCATTTTTTGTAAAATATATACTTTTTGTAATAACTATTAGTAATAATATATTTCGTTTCTTTTGCACAGTCCTGCGAAAAATGAACAACTACAAGACAATAAACAAGAAACACAAACTGATGCTCAAAATGCCCACGAGACCACCGTCGATGCATCTGGTGATAAAGTCTTCCCTGGCAGTGGCTTCATTTTAAGAGCAACTAACGAGACAATAGTTACAAGTAATGTTAATGGTACGAGAACTTTGTAACATTGTAATTTATAAATAAATGGATTTATTTGGAATGTATTGTTAGTTTTTGATTAACCTCTTCTAATTATAGTTAAAGTCAGACTGATAAAAACCATGAGAATTTTTAAGATTCTTTATTTATCTTTGATAAAACAGCTATTACAAACAATTTCCAAAGCAAGTAATGCCAAGCCCTAGATAGGCTAGATAGCATGTTTTTTCAATACCAAAAAGTTTTATTCGTCTTTGTCAAATCAATTTTATCCACCTTTTGGAAAAGTATGAACCCACACAAAGCTGTCCTTAAAAAGATTTATGAGCTTTCTTATTGTATTCTACGAAATCTTTTACGACCGTTTACACAATAACAAATGCTGCATTATGTAAAAACAAACCATATATTTATGAAATTAACAATTTCTAGTTACTTTGCATTGTAATGAAAATTACTTTGATGAAAGAATAGAAATGTGGTAGTGAATATGATTAAATAAAAGACAATATTATATTGTTTTTATTAAGGGGATGTAGGTACAGAATAAAATGTACATTCCTCGATGTCTAAATCAACACACAGATTAATGCTATAAAAATTATATGAGCGTATTGATGGAAACGGAAGTCTTTTGATTAATATTTTAACAAAGCGAATCAACTCCGCAGATTGAGCAAGAAATTGATGTTTTGTAACATTTATTGACTTAGAAACAATTTCATGAGATCCTTTTTGGATCGGTGTTTGGGATAAAATGACGAAAATAAGCTTGATTTTAATTTCGGCAGTAGTTATCTTAGGTAAGTTAATGTTTCAAAAATGAAATAATTATGCTAGTCTTTTATAAGCAAAAAAAAATTATTTTAGGTAAATCAATCGCAAGTCCTCATGTCAAACCAGATGCTCCTAAAGAAGCAAGTAAAAATAGCCATCACGATGTTTCCAAGGCAAAGAAACATGGTAATGTAACTGATGAGGTAGACGAAATAGAAGACGATGGATGGGAATTCGAAAATACTACTTTAGTTGATACCAGAAGAATTTTATACAGCAAAAAAGTTCCTATAGGAAAACGGCCATACATGGTAAAATAGATATCTTATACATAATGTTATAAATGTAAAACAAGTAAATAGAGCATGTTAAATGCCCTAAGGATAAAATACCGTACTGAATCTATCATACTTTATTTAAGTAATATTTTTGTTTTATATCGACCAATGGCACGAAATCGGTAAAAAGTGACATATGACTATTAAAAGTATTTTTTACGTTAAATGTAACCATAAACTGGAAAATAGTATAAACTCCTGTGACAAAGTTATTCTTCGAGTTAAATACACTGTCATACATAATATCTATTATAAGAGTTTCTAAATACTCCATAATTTTTATATTACCGTCAGGTTTACCTTCAACTGACAAAAGAATCAGCAAAAGCCCACAAGTATCGTGGCTGGCTATGTGGCGGTGTCATTGTCGATGCCAACTATGTTCTAACTTCGGCGGCCTGCGTAGAGGACGCTGACCACTTCTATATAGTATCTGGAACCACCAAATTTGTCGACAGCTTCGACTATAGGTCAGATGATTGTGTTTGCAAGCACAGGCGTAGGGTTGTATGGAAATGTATCCCTAAGAGTAAGTTTTCAAAATATCCTTCTGTCCATGTCTATCCTCCTTTCTCTTATTACTTCTTTTTTAAATAATTTTAGATAATTCCCCACTCTCTAGCGTTTAAATTATGTATTAAGATAGTTTATAGAGATATCTTGATATGAAGTAGGACCCAGAACTGAGAATCAAAGTCAGCGAAGGTTTAAGTGTGGACATCTCGTATCGGAAAAAAATATGTAGAAAGTAATATCTCAGGGGGACCGACTTCGGTCAACTGGCAGTAATATGTGTAGCAGTGAAATGAAATTAGCTGATGATGGAAATGCCCGACTTTTAGAAATTGCTAATTTCTTTCTAAAACTACAAAAAGATAAGTCAAAATAATTCAATACAATTTAAATTACTCTTTATCAGATTACAAATTCGACTTCCAAGACAGCATCAAATGGTCATCCAATGATATCGCCATTGTAAAAGTGGACAAGCCTTTCAAACTAGGGGTGATTGAAACAGGCTGCGAGTTTGCAACAGACCTCGTTTGCTACAATAACATCAGCAGGGAGCTGGAGAAGCCAGGAACCAAAGGTTTCATCGCTGGGTGGGGAAGTGGTAGTAACTTTAGGGAGGTTAGTATATTTCACAAAGATCTATTCTTACAGAATAGACAATTTTTCTAAAAACAAAGACAAACGAAAGTTTCTTGTTAACCTTGTAGAAAATACCAATGACGAGAAACATACTTTCGCACTTGTGACATGATATTAGTAAAGAATGTTAACAGAAATTATGAGGAACTTTGTTTTCACCAGCAGACATCATTATTATATCACGGTAGTCTTCAAAAACGCAAAGTTATATATTATTATGAAGCCTTTTTTTACTAGGGTGTATACCGCAGACAGAAAGTTCACATCCCAGAAAACGCCAAGTATCTCCAAGAAGCCAAGGTCTGCGTGATGGACAACGAACAATGTGCCAAGAAATGGGCGCAAAGATTCAGGAGCATCATTACTCAATACATGATTTGCACCAAAGATGTCATGAGGAAGCTCAGTGAGATTTGTGACGTAAATACATTAATTTTTTGTTCTTCCAAATGTTCCATAACAAGAAGTTTATATTTTTTTGTAATACTTACCATAGTACTAACAGCATCCTCAGAAATGGGTGCTACTCGAAAGTCTTCGGGACTTATTTGATTGTAAAGATTAGATTAGACTAAAAAGAAAACAAGGTTTTTAATACCTATGATGAATTTATTTACACTGGTGGGTGGGAGCGTTTACAGGTTTTTAAAATGTAAAACAAAAATTGTCACTTTAATACGCATACGGCACAAGTGTTTCTGATAACCGAGGAATATTAATCTGCCGGTTGGCATGGCCGTACGAAGGGGTAGAAGTAGGAAACGACAACTTCTCGAGAGCGTCAGATACCTATTTAGAAGGGATAGTTACGTGAACCTTAAATGAGTTCCTATTGACCCAAACGCATGAAATATTTTATAAAATTAAAAAAAAAATCGTGACCGTGAAATACTCAAGTTTATCAGATTCGCTTTGATATCCTTCACGTCGATCCCTTACAATTTACCTTGAATGTATGGTGGTGGTACTGAAGAGGGTACAATTAAGGTATCCCCTTTATGAAATTCTGCCGCGCTTGAGTAACTCCTTAAATCCCCGCTTGGGCTTCAGTACTATTATTTGGTTCAAGAGCTACTAAGTCTATGTTAAAGTTGTAAAAAAAGTACTTAATGACTAAGAAATCTCTACCCATCCACTTGGAGAAAGAGTAAAAAAAGAAAGAATGGCAATTGAAAGGTAAAACAGAGAAGGCATAAATAATTTAAAAAAAATTTTACAAATTCTGAGTTTGCTACATAAAATCCAAACCTGAATAAAAATGTAATATAATTCTAATTTTTAATATATTCTGAGGCTAAATTAAGTCTATTTAAGTTTAGTAAGTTTCATAGTTACTATGTTTCTGGCTATGATATTTTTTGACTATATTGTTTGTAGAAAAAATATGCAAACTGCACTGATGTGGAAAGTCGGCGACAAATCGAGGATTCTACTGATGTGTCGGCCAAGATTTTCAACGTAGATTTAGGACGACATCTTAAGGATCCTGATGATTACACAGCAAGACGATCCTCGATTCAAGGTGGATTTTGTGAAGTAAGTAAAATAATAGATACTGAAACAACATTTGAGTCAGCAAGAGGCCTACTTAACAGCTCGGTTTTAGAAAATATCTAAGGATACTTTTTAAGGTACTTGGTTTTCGCAGTAAGATCGTTTAAAGTGAGTTTTGCCTAAGTAACATAACATCGCAGTAACAAGACGTCGATTAAACAAGGCTTCGCAGTATAATATTTTCGCAGTAAAATCGTTCGCAGTACAGTTTTTCGATGTAACGAAACCTCGCAGTAACAAGACGTCGATATAACAAGGCGTCGCAGTATAGACATGTCTATGGAAGGTTTTCGTACTAACAACATTCGATGATACGGCTTTCGCACTGACGTAGGTATTCCCAGAGCTACCAATGACCTGGGACAATGCTTTTGAATTTCTTCTTGTCTTTCTGCTTTCGCATTATGCTATAATAACGACTTCCTTCACAATATCAAAACAGAGGATAGGCTTTCTTTGCACTTGCTAAATAATTCAACAAGGCGTATTGAACTCCAGGCGGGAATCGAACCCGCGGCTCCTGGGTCCGGCCAGACACGATAACCGCTACGCCATCGGAGCACTAGGTGTAACCTACTAATTTCTTCACCACTCATTGAAGTTTTACAACCTGTTGTGATCTGAAAGAAAACTATCATCTCTCTTTTTATCGTTTTCTTTCTTATATTTGTATTTCCTATCATCAGTCAATTAGGTAGTTTAATTTTTTCTGAGCTTTCCATTTAATTATAAAAATATCTAAACTAGAATAATTTCACATCGTGAGGCGGGGATCGAACCCGCGACCTTTCACAATCCGGGTGACTGCTCTCTGCTCATCTGAGCTACCCAGGACTTGGTATAACCCTGTGAAATTCTTCTAGTCTATCTGTATTTGCTAACGTCTATCCTACAATGTCGAAATGTTCTATTTCAACATCCGAAACGAGTATTTTTACAAATACCTAAGATTCAGCTAAGTTGGGGCATTGCTTTCAAATATTCTTAATTTGCATTTTCACATTATCATAAATATTGAAAAAATATTTACTTATTATTTAATTATTTACTTTATATTTCCATTTAAGTTTAATTTTTTTTACGTTAATCGTAATTATCAAATCAAATTAAGTTTCTTTTGCAGTAGTCAGATATCCAAATCTATCCAAGAACTAGTTTTCAGAGTCTACCTCTTGTGTTTGGTTTAAAATTTGCAATAATACATAATTAATGTGTTTCAGAACGACCACGGTGGTCCTCTGATAGTTAAATACCAAAGAAAAGAACGCGTTACCGGAGTCATCTCAGCGTGCAAGATAGACCCCAAGTCCCACAGCTGCCATGGTCCTTTCCTGTATACGTCTGTCTTTAGGAATAGGCAGTTTATATCCTGTTCTATTCATAAGGATGTTGAGTAAGGACTCATTTTTGGATTTACTCTTGTTAGTATAAGGTGCCTGCTCCAAGTTGCTGATTTATCTTTCCTTAAAATATACGCTCAAAGGTAGGTTGTAGGGAGAGAGCGGAGTAATAACGAACGCGGGGTAATTTTGAAACAGGGCGGTATAAGGATAGTTGGTATAGGGATCAATGCCAGACACTGAATATGGGATCTTACCCGTCAAGCATCAGATTCCAGACACAATTGATTTTTAATTGACATAGCCCCCCGGTGGGATTTCGCCGCCTTTTCTATCATGTTATAAGCTGCGCAACCTGCATTTGGCCAGCGTGGCCTGCCAGCAACTCCTCATGTGTTTCTCCCGTGTACGAAGGCCTGTGCCCAGCAGTGGGAGGTATATTGCCTGGTGATGATTGCCTTGTCCGGAATTACCCGGACCGATATAGCGCATCTGAGATACTAAGGGTGCCTATCCTTAATTTAACTTTTTATTATGCAGTCAGTATTTAATCAAGCACGTAATCAAGTGATTTTGATCTTTACACTGATATGATGCTGCAAATTGTAAATAAATTCACTGTTATGTTTGAATATAATAATAATACTAATAATAATATTCATACACTCACACCTATTATCTAGCCCAAAGTAAGCATCATTAAGAGCTTTTGCTATGATAATAATTAAATAAACATATAAACTCGTGAAATCCATGACTTGTGAACAAATGCTTGTATTCATCATACAAACATTTGCCCCTACCGGGATTCGAACCTGGGACCCCTAACCGAGCAGCCCGTATAGCAAGAGTTACAGACCATTCGGCCAGCTGGCCGCCAATATGGATATTTATTTAAAGGCAAATAATATTTCCGTTTCCAGAGAAAACTGTCGCAGAGTATTCCGTACGGGAATAACACACGAAGAATGGTCGGTCAACTGGGACAACGTAGATGAGTTAATATAGCAACTAATTATTTTGTATACTTGATCATGTAAAATATTACAAACGCACTAATGATGCAATCAATCATTTATTCTACAGAGATGATGATAAGGATGACAAGGCTGATAGGTATTTATCAATCATTATTAATAACCAACAGCTTACAAGATAAATAAAATTAATGAGTTATAACTAATTATGCGTGTATTTCTTTTATAGTGACAAAGAAGACAAAGAGTCGGACAGGTAAATCCATTATTATACATAGGTATATCGGGTTATTTTTAAGCATGCCCGAAATTTTCACCACGTGTTTTACCCATGAATATGAACTAATTTCAATATATGAATCACGAAAAATCATCTGTTTCATACAAAAGTTAAATACGACTTACTCGACCAAAATGTATGGAGCTGCTGATTATTTTCGTGATTTCAAAGTTGGGTCTCATAGTGAAAGTTGTTCATTTTCGTTGGTAGAGCACATTGTGAGAATTTCGGATATGCCTGAAAAGTAAACCGGTATGTATAGGTATAGCTTAATTACGAATAGATGGAATTTAGAACCGCTCGAAGACTTGGTGAAAATACAGCGGTTAACATAAAACAACAGTATAACTGGGTATTTATTAATCCGCAAGCCAAATAAATTAGTTATAGAATAAAAGGAAACGCGTATAGGCACAAGACATAGCAGGTTTAAGTCTAGTGGTGAAACTCTACAGAAAAGTTTGCATATTTGTGCATCTTAGTGGTGCATGAGACACTTTTCTTTCGACGTTCCATATCTAATTACTTACCGTTAAAACAGCTACGCCTATACGCTGCTTCGTTTCAAAGATAGAGCTGTGTTCTCCATGTGTCCATTCTGGTTATATGTGGTCGAAACGAAACATTAGCATGTCGATCTGTGTTTCAAATGCAGGTGCCTAATTCTCTTATAGTACCTACCTATGTACCATAATTAACTTTTTATTTTGTTTTCAGCGACAATGACGACGATAAGGATGTTCTAAGAGAGCTTGCGTACGTTTTATATTTGTTTAACTACAACTTTCTACGAATAATTAGTTAGCGTTATTACTATACTATGGCAATAGTCATTCTGAGTTATGTAGTTCTCGGTAGCTCAGTGGTTCGAGCAGTCACCTGGATTGTTAAAGGCGCGGGTTGGCACACCGCCCCACAGTAAATTTTTTTACTTCATAAAATAGTCACAATCATTTTATGCCTTCATTTGGTGGAACTATTCACTATTACGCACGAGTCACGAGTAAAACTACCGAGTGCCAATTTCATTTTACATATAATTAGCTTAGAATTGATTAAGCAAATTCTTTTTTAACTTACTTGATCATCTTTACAGCACAACTAAAAAAAAAGAAGTAAAGAAACCTAAAGCCGATTCTGACAGCTCAAACGATACCGAAGAAAGCAAAAGCGAAGAAGTGAAAAAGGTAAAAAAAGAGAAAGAAGAGAAAAAAGAACCTAAGAAGAAATCTAAATCTAAACACGGGAAGAAGTCTCACTCCAAGAGCCACAAGACTGAAGGTAAAAAAGAGGAGGGCAAAGGTGCTGATAAGACAAAACAAAGTCTCCGAGAAGGACACAAGAAGGAGGTGTTTTATGAATCAAGTCGGGATGAAAACGTCAATGAACCTGACGACGAATAGAAATATTGTTTGTAAATAAATAAATTTATTTACCATTATTACTGTGACATTTTAACTAAATTTAGTGATAGCTAGGTACTTAGTGGTATATAGTAAAGTAAAAAAATACAAGATATTCGATATTATATTATGAAATAAGCTCCAAAGCTCGTAGGTATGCATGATTATAAAAAACATTTTACCTGCTTTTTAAATCTCACACACACGATGTCACATATTGAGGGCTGTGTTATTTTAATGAAATTTCGTAAAGGTGTTGATGCGTATATTAAATCTGAAATCATTTCGTTCATTCCTGAATTTTTATCAATTTTAAACTAGAATTATAATTTATACTTGCTTATTTGCTTACAAAAGTGAGTTTAGAATGAAAATAAGAGGGAGAACTTGGGAACTTAGCGCCAATTTATTTTTCGAAGTTTCTCAAGATCTACACATTTACAATTTACAAAATGTGTTTCAATTTAGGCACTTCATACTTGGAAAATACAGGCCTTCATAATATAATTAAACGTATCAAAATAAAGCGTCAATTTAATTTATAATTATATAGGCTCTATAACAAAATCAGCTTTCACACAACCAAGCAGAGTCCTGTCCTTACAATCGCAGCTGGAGTTTTCATAGAAGTTAAAAGTGACTTGGTAGCGGGCTTCGTTGGCTTTGTTCACCGGCAGGTCTTGAGAGTCAGTCACGAAATCCACGATTTCGTAATCACCCTATGGAATGACGAATATTTATTTGTATTAGTAGATAGAGTTAGAATTGCGTAAATGAGGAGTAAGTATTGTAATTTTGTATTTTGATGCGTACGACCACGACAGGTTGTCATACCGACAATGGGCGTTTCTATAATTTGTAACGCGACGATATTATCGTGGACGTCCACGGTACATAGATAACACAGGGGAGTAAATTGTATGAAAATATATGAAGACGCTTTTAAATTTCCGTGGACGTGGACTTTATAACGTGCACGTCTTACTACCGTGGACGTCCACGATAATATCATCGCGTTAAGAATCATAAAAGTGCACAATCGGTCGTGATAATCCATTACTATGTTAATTTGAAATTCCCGATAATTTTTGTTGCTATACCTGACATCGGTCGTGGTAGTGGTAATCAAGTTAGCCATTTTCCGCTTACCTACGGTAGGTAAGTAAAATTCTGGAATACGAAAACTCACACTCAGGGCCAATCCAGTAGACAAAGAAAGATAAACTTACAGGCTCAAAGGGACAACTCTCGGGGAACTTGAAGTACTTTAAGTACTTGAAATAGTTGCTATCAGGGTGTATCTCAGAGCACAGGTCGCATATGTCGTGGGTGACCATCACCTCTGTACGAGATCCTGTAGTTTTCTCAACTATCATTTCAATCTGAAAGGAAATAAAAAATACACAACGTTTATTAATAAGTTATGAGGGAGGAGCTCGCTGGCTCATTGGTTTAAGTGATTTAATTGGTTTCGAATACGAGAACAAAGAAACTTTCGCCGTCGACCTCCTCCGTGCTTTGGAAGCGACAAGCCATTACTCCCGCGTTGTAACTGCAACCGGTTTGACCCACCAAACCGCATTGGTCCAGCGGGGTGGTGTTATGGCCTAAAACTCATGTTTCTTCCGTGTAGGAAGGCCAGTGCCCAGCAGTGGGTCGTGAATATTGTATAAGCGATTGATGAAACGTTTATTAATGACCTATTTATTGATTTACCCAGGAGTCGAGTAGAAGAAGGAGCAATGATTGTGTAATACTTACGACAGTGCACTTTTCAAACGGCTTCAGGAATTTCAACTTGCCAGTCATGTAAGAAGTCGTCTCATTGTGTCGGTAGACCTCAATGTCAGAGGTGTCCATGAATTCATTACTCAAATCGTCAGGGCACACGTAAACCGGAGAATCGAAGTTGAGTGTGCATTCCTCGTCATCCTATTTACAAAAAAAAATAATTAACCCGGCGTTATTGAGGCGACCAAAACGAGCACTGCCATTGTGACCGGGTATAGTACTTATTGCACACTAAAACAATGTTTTGTCAATATAAGTTCTCTATATTGCAAAAATAGGTAGTTTACTACATTATTTATGAAAAATAAACATTTATCCCAACAATTATTACTTAATACTAAGTAAATCACTATTGAGATCAATGCAACCTTGACATACTGGAATCTTATGTTGCATAAGTAGGTACAAATCGGCTTGTTACTTTTGACTTTTTGTCTGTAGCAGCAACACTAAAAATAATAGCTTAATACGCTCAAAGCAGACTTTGACCGCAGTTACTGAGAGCTGCAAATAACATGCATATTTAGTTTTAATGTTTTTAGGGGTTTAAATACCATCGGGCATTAGATACCCAGTCACAACGATGCCGGGTTAAAGAACATTACCGGTTTGAAGTCTTATTTTGTCAGTAAGCCATAATACTGCCATCATCATCAAGCTACATTTTTTATACGGGTAGTCATCATAATGATAAGAAAGGGAGCCACTGACAATCAGCATTTTAGCCTATTTCTGTTTACTAGTGTTGAATTTAGGTTTTTTTATACACAACTAGACGCCAAACAAGCTGACGGCCCATCTGGTGATAAGTGGCTACGGTCACGTATAGATAGTTCTATTATTCTTGTCTATAGGTATAATATACAGTTAAAACAACTGCAATAACAAGGAAAAAATCCCTTAGTAAGTACTGCAGATGTGCTGTCATCCTGAGGGCTAAATTGATTCTTGGTTGGCAATAGCATCAGGTGGACCCCAGCAGATTTTCCTATATAAGAATCAAGCTGAGTTTCCCGAGTTCCTTCCTCTACCGCGCTAAACTATTTAGACCCAAAAGAGTTTTGATAGAGTTCTACACCAGCATACAAAGTCAGGTGGTCAGTTGGTTGGTACCTCAAATCATAGAAACAAGGTTGCTACCCTTGTCTGCCAAAACAAATAACAATATTAACTTACCGGTGAAGACTGACACGCCACGTACACAGTTAAATACAACAAAATAAACAGAGTTCCCATTGTAGTACGAATAAAAATGAGATTTTTTAAATATTTTACTTGTTTTTTATATCTCCGGAAGATTGCATGTTACATCTGATAGCTATAACACAATATTTTACATTGTGTTATTTATGATACACATCTTTGTAAATTGAGATTGATTAAAGGCTTGTAATGTTATTATTATTATACAAAAGTACCTAAGTACTATTGTAAGTTACAATAACAACTGTAGCTATACATTCAGTCAAACTTACATATAGCTAATTATATTTTTAATTGAAAATTAATAATACTCTATTCTGATGTATTTAAAATATTGTAAAAATGGACAAACGGAGCAAGCATGAGCTGAGAGTATTGTCTGCAATCGTAGAAATGATCTACCAAGTATCATACCATTTTGGAATCCTTAATGAATGCGCCAACTTTTGCAGTTACTTGCCAAACTCGCATAGTACATTTTTTTTCAGTACAGCTTGTTAAAGCTATGTGAAAAATTAATTTTGAATATTTAATTTAGATAAAAATGGCATATTCTTCTAATCTGGAGCAGCTGGCTTTAAATTTTAGATTAGAGTATACAGAAACATTATTCAGGATTACAAAACAAAAAAAAATGTTTAGAAAAGTCAAGATTTGAAGCAACAAGAGTGAAAAAACCGTTTTAAATATGACTTAGATTTTTTTTATATTTTTCCGACAACTTATACGAGTTACTCTATCACCAGCTTTCGGCTTGACGTCGGCTTCTGGGACACCCTGTATTTATTTAGTATATTAATTTCTATTTTTTTTTTTTTTTTTTTTTTTTTTATACAAAGCACGACAAATGACTCAACACCACCTGATGTGAAGCGGTAAGAAGAATCCATATGCGAAGACAGCTAGTGCAGTTCAGACACTGCTCTAGCTGCCTCCACCTTGCCGGCCCGAAAGGTGCTTTTTCACGCCTCTTTTGAAGGAACCCATGTTATAGGAAGGAGGGAACACATGTGCTGGCAAAGAATTCCAAGTTCTGGAAGTTCGACAAAGAAAAGAGCTACTAAATTTCTTTGTACGTGATGTTGAGGTGGAGACAGTGAATTGATGACTCCGAAGACCGGCACGCGTGCTCCTGAGCAGGAATGGGGAAGGTGGGATAAGGTCAAATAGCTCTTCAGAACACTCTCCGTGATATAGCCGATAGAAGGCGCTAAGCGACGCAATGTCTCGACGCAATTGCAGAGGCTCAAGGTTGTTGGTTACCTCTACATCGCCAACGATACGGACAGCACGACGCTGCAATCTGTCCAGGGCATCGAGTAGGTACTTGGCGGAGCCATCCCACAAGTGCGAGCAATATTCCACGCAAGACCGGACCTGAGTTTTATACAGCAGGCATAATTGGTCAGGCGTGAAAAATCGACGCACCTTGTTCAGGACACCGAGCTTCCGAGAGGCTGTTTTTAACACGGTTTCGATGTAGTTCCTGGAATTCAGATCGCAACATATCTCCATGCCTAGCAAGTTTAGGGAGCCCTGTGCCGAAAGAGTCGTGCCCTGAAGAGACGGAAGGGGAAGGAACGGCGACATTTTGGCTGTAAACGCGCACACCTGTGTTTTCTTAGCATTGAACTCAACAAGATTGTTAGATCCCCATTCAGATACGAGGTTCAACACCCTGTCGAGCTCAATGGCAAGATTCTCTCTCTCCCTCTCGGTTTCAGCGCGCCCAGCCCCTGGGCGACCGTAATATCCCCCATGCACTGTACTGTCATCCGCATAGCAATGAATGTTTCCTAACGGAATCATGTCATTGATATGCAGAAGAAAGAGTGTGGGGGATAGAACAGAGCCTTGTGGTACACCAGCATTCACTGACATGAACCGCGAAGCGCATCCATCTGCGAGGACACGGATTCTTCGCTCATGCAGGAAGCCGGCGATCCAGTTACAGAGCTGAGCGGGCAGACCGTATGCCGGGAGCTTGGAGAGAAGAGCCCTGTGCCAGAATGTGCGTTCCCATTGAGGGTCCACATTGGAATTTTGAGCTTTTGATTGTGTCAGCCTATAGTAAAAGTTCTCAAACGATTGTAAATTCAACCTCTAATTTGTAAAAGTCGGCACTCAAAAGTTACATTCGGTTAAAGGTGGACCCTCAGTCGTGACTGACCGGTATCCATATATAATAATCTACCTAAAATTAACAACTGTTGTAAATGGCTACTCTTAGTAAAAGATTTGTAAAACTAATTTCATTAATTGTCGCTCCTTCCTGCTAAGTCAGTAAGAAAAAGTAGCATGTAGAAGGTGGTCCCTCAATTGATCGCGATAAATTCATAATAAGTGACAACAACAGTAATAATTTAAATATAGGTATTACTGACAGTTAGTAAAAGTACTAGAACCAATTCAAATTCAATCTCTAGTTTGTAAAAGAAGCTTTTAAAAGTTTTAATCGATTAAAGGTGGTCCCTCAATTGAAACGCTTGTCATAAAAATAAATCAATTTTCGTAACATTTGGTTGAGAACTAGACAATTGCTATAGCCTATTCGTTAGTAAAAAAAATTAACTAACTATTGCTCCACCGAACAGTATAAACAAATGTACCGTTTTACATAAAATACAAATCAAACTGCTGTGAAGAAATACTACGGTCGAGGTGACCACATATTAGGATTTTATGGGATAAGTAAATAAAAATAATTACTATTTGTTGACGTTATGCATGTATTATTTTAAAGTTTGACATATCTTAGCTAATCAAATCACAATAAGAACATCAATCACAATGAAAAAGGTTGTTAAATGATGTTTTAATAAAAAAATTACACTGCACTGACAATGTTACCCTGATCTTTTTAATATTAATAATAACATTCATACACTCACACCTATTATCTAGCCCAAAGTAAGCATCATTAAGAGCTTGTGTTATAGATACTAGATAACGGAGAAATAATGGTACAGACCACTCGGCCAGCCGGTCGTCTGATGGTCGATTTTTAATTCAGACATTACTACTAATTTGACAGTACGTATGTATAAAAATTAGTTCGTTTGGAGGATGTACGTCTTTCAAGCGTAAGTCGTCGTAACAGCGTATGCTCTCATTAAAGAAGTAGTGACATCTGTAATGGCCGATGTCACCGGTGCTAGCTGCTGTAATAAATTCCATAGCCCCAACTAATTTGTAAAATTTTTGTTTGAAATTGATCGTCCGAGGTGTTTTTTTAATATTTTTTTTAGGTGTGTCATTTAAATCAAGTAGCGTATAATGAAAATGTAAAATTTATTAAAAACGGAAACATATGTCCATCTCTGAAGGTTGACTATAATAATATTAGAGACAATAATACTTGTGCGTCTGATGCAGTAATGTATACCTGTTGTGTGAAACTTATGACAAAAATGATAATTTTCGATGTAAATTTGTGGCAAATGGTAATATCCAGAGGTCGGAATTAGGTAGAGTTATTTATGTGCTTACACTGATTACATGTATCGAAAGAATAAATTGGCTATATCTCAAATCCCGAGATTAATTTTAAAGAGCAGAAAATTTCTGTGATTTATTTCATATAAAAGTTATTTACTTTTACACAATTTAAACCACTGCAGGCGCGAAGTTGTCAAATTTACATCAACGACATCGGATGTCGGAAGTTGAAAAATTTGACGATCAAGTCGGACGAACAAGATCAAACAATTTTTTTACAAATTAGTTGGGGCTATTGAATTTGTTCCCGCAGCTAGCGCCGGTGACGTCAGCCATTACAGATGTCACTACTTCTTTAATGAGAGCATACGCTGTTGCGACGACTTACGCTTGACATACGAATAGTTTATTAAACATACGCTAAGCTACCTTAGCGTATGTTTAAAAAATGATTCGTTTGGAGGACTTTCGGCAAATTAATAATTTAAACATTACTACTAATTTGACAGTAGTGTCAAATAGTAGTAATGTTAAATTTTTTTTTTTAACAAAAACAAAACCGACTTCAAAACACTTAAAAGGAAAAAATAGTTAAAATTCAGTAGCTAGGTACTGTGGTGGACTCGATACTCTTTCGCCACTGGCACATAGATTTTGTCGTCATTTCAAGTTAGGAACGCGATTCGCGAGCGGACGTCAAACAACGATGTTTGACACACTTCTTCCACGACCGCCGCGCCAACTGTATAGTGAGTGTTGTTACCATAATAGAGGAAATATCAAAGTCTGTCTGCGTTTTATTCAGAAGTTGTAGGAGCTACGCCCTAAGACGATCCCGGCGGTCGTCACAGTACTTACCTCCTAAAATGTATTTTTTGGAGTTGGTGCTTCACTGTCTATTGTCTCTGGAAACAGCTTAGCATGCTTAACAAGTGATTTCCTAAGGTCAAAGCAAGATGGATGACCGTCAGCACTATCGACTTGTCTGTCTCTCAGTCTTTGGTTGAAATATATAGTGAAAGAACTCCTAATCGTTAATGAGTTGTACCTTCAATCATTAGCTCATTAATATGAGATGATGACTAACAGAAGCAAATACTTGAATAGCTTTGGAAAAACAGTAAAACATGTCATGCGTGCCTATGAATTTGAGGTTCGGCCTCGATTTCCTTGGGATCCCATCATTAAATCATGGCTTAGTGAGAATGGGACCACCTCTGGAGTATATTATATCGAATAAAAAAATAAATTTGAAAATCGGTTCACAATTGACGGAGAAATCGGTACAAAAAATACATACCTACAGTGGAAAAATATAACCTCCTTATTTTTGAAGTCGGTTAAAAAGATCAGGGTAATATCGTCAGTGCAGTGTAATTTTTTTATTAAAACATCTAATTGGTGGCCGTTTATATGTTTCGCGCAACACAAATTGTGCGCAAGGGAACGTTTCACATTTGCTTAGGTAAATACAATGTAAATTAGTAGTAATGTCTGAATTAAAAATCGACCATCAGACGACCGGTGGCCGAGTGGTCTGTACCATTATTTCTCCGTTATCTAGTATCTATAACACAAGCTCTTAATGATGCTTACTTTGGGCTAGATAATAGGTGTGAGTGTATGAATGTTATTATTAATATTAAAAAGATCAGGGTAACATTGTCAGTGCAGTGTAATTTTTTTATTAAAACATCACATTAACAACCTTTTTCATTGTGATTGATGTTCTTATTGTGATTTGATTAACAGTAATTATTTTTATTTACTTATCTCATAAAATCCTAATATGTGGTCACCTCGACCGTAGTATTTCTTCACAGCAGTTTGATTTGTATTTTAAGTAAAACGGTACATTTGTTTATACTGTTCGGTGGAGCAATAGTTAGTTAATTTTTTTTACTAACGAATAGGCTATAGCAATTGTCTAGTTCTCAACCAAATGTTACGTAAATTGATTTATTTTTATGACAAACGTTTCAATTGAGGGACCACCTTTAATCGATTGAAACTTTTGAATAGCTTCTTTTACAAACTAGAGATTGAATTTACATTGGTTCTAGTACTTTTACTAACTGTCAGTAATACCTATATTTTAATTATTACTGTTGTTGTCACTTATTATGAATTTATCGCGATCAATTGAGGGACCACCTTCTACATGCTACTTTTTCTTACTGACTTAGCAGGAAGGAGCGACAATTAATGAAATTAGTTTTACAAATCTTTTACTAAGAGTAGCCATTTACAACAGTTGTTAATTTTAGGTAGATTATTATATATGGATACCGGTCAGTCACGACTGAGGGTCCACCTTTAACCGAATGTAACTTTTGAGTGCCGACTTTTACAAATTAGAGGTTGAATTTACAATCGTTTGAGAACTTTTACTATAGGCTGACACAATCAAAAGCTCAAAATTCCAATGTGGACCCTCAATGGGAACGCACGTTGTGCCAGACCCGATCGAACGATTTATATACAAATTAGTATCATTATTTCTCCGTTATCTAGTATCCTTACATCACATCACAAACTCTTATTGATGTTTACTTTAGGCTATATAATAACAAAGGGTATGAATTATTATTTATATTATTATAACGATTGGAGCAAGATTTGACGACGCTCAGGTAGATTCATATATCTTGGGAGTTTTCTTACCTAAAGTGAGTGGGAGCGTGATTTGACGACGCTTTTGTAGACTTATATCTTAGAAGTTTTCTTACCTAAAGTAAATGGAAGCGTGATTTGACGACGCTTTGGTAGACTCATATCTTAGAAGTTTTTGGGAGCGTGACTTGACGACGCTTTGGTAGACTCATATCTTAGAAGTTTTCTTACCTAAAGCAAGCGGGAGCGTGATTTGACGACGCTAAGTGAAGACTCATATCTTAGAAGCTTTCTTACCTAAAGTAAGCGGGAGTGTGATTTGGATAACTTTTGAAGTTACGATCACTATTGTAATGAAAGACTGATAGACTAAAAAAATAGAATTTAATTTGACCCTCAACCTCTAAACGACAAAATGTTAAAAGTACAATCACAACATTAAAGTTTCAAATATAACTATATTAGTATTTTAGAGATCTATATCAGTAAATAACTAGTACACACTACATCAAAACGGAAAAGAGAATTTTAAAAAGCTTAACGAAAAAGAAACAAAATAAGTGTTCAATAAATTTATTAAAAAAAATACAAAACAAAAAAACGCTCATCCATACTTGCTATCCCAACGTTAAAGATTACAAAATAAACTAGCAAATAGTAGTGTTAACAAGTTTATATACATAAATATTTTCTTTAGTACTCAAAACAGCTAGTCGATAACAATAACTGGGGTACGACACTAGTGCGCGAGATACTAACGTTAGAAAATGCTTATTAAATGTATTTATTACAAGCAATATTATGCTGCCGAGACTTAACAAAAATTTAGAAAAATATCTCAATACAAATAGCTCGTTCTATATAAAATAAATCTTTATTTATATACTAAGAGACCAATATAGGTGTAAACATTCGTTTACATCATAATTCTAAAATAGATACACTTTATTACACTTCAAAGTGTCAATAGTATATTACTTTTCAAGTCTTAAATTATACCATAACCTAATACTGAAAAAGTAATTTTTGACATCTCATAGGGATCAAAACTATTTATACCAACTCACATACATTCGATATGTTAAAAGTAGACGTTCTACGTTATTTTATATACGCTACAAATCCAAACAGTAAACGGATATTATTGCGTGTATTCGAAGTTGGCACAAATATACATCATGACGAAATGAACGGGGCCCCAAACTGGCAAATTTAAAATAAATATTCTTAACACTAATCAAATCCTCTCAAACTAATATCTAAACAACTTGGGACCCCGTTCGATTAAGCACCTTAATATATTAAAAATATATTATTTTCTGTGTTCAATCTATTCTATAATATACTAAAATATAGCATCTTTTCGTAAATTATGGAAGATTGCTTAAAACGTACAATATGTATTGAAATTGTAAATAAAACCTAGTTAGGTTTATAAACTAACTTTAGACTAGAGAAACTAAAACATTCGTAGAGATAATATAATATTTTTCGTAAGTGCCGTCTACATATTATAGCTCACTTTTGAACTCTTGCGTCAGCCATCGAATACATTAACAAAATACCACCAGTTGCACACCTTTCAACATCAATAAATCAGCGTTATACAATTCTAATTAACTTTTTGCATGTTTCATAAAAACTACCGCGTTTTAAGTAACTATTGTCACACTAAGTTATATAAGTTTAATATTCAACGCTATGGGTATCATTACAATCAGATTCTAATGCATTAGAATTGAAAATAGTTCGTTGATTTATTGCATGTAATGTGCTGCACTCGAGCGAACTACCGTTCGAAACATCAAACAAACTAAAATCGAACCGTCGCTTCTTTGCGGCTAAAAATGTAAAAGTCCCACATTACAAAACGTACGCAAAAATGATTCCAGCTCAGACTAATTAGTGTAAATTATTTAATTAAGTAGATTTTTTAGTAACAATTTTATTCTTTAAAATTCATCAAAAAATTAATTGTGTTCAACAACTTCAAACCAAATTCTACTATAGTTAGTCAGGAATAAGAATCATTTTTACCTAACTGTTATCTAATTAATTGTGCTTCAAACTAGTAATGTGGAACACATACGTGATGTATAATTAGCGGGCCGACGCAAAGGAAAATCAACCTTAAAGCTAGAAATTAGTATCGGAATGCGACAAAATTGCCGTCTCTCCGCGTGCATCTAAGCGAACAACGTTTATATTGCGTGTTTTAGAAATAATACAATGTTTTCGTTAGAAAAGAACGTCGAACTCGTCGATCGCTTCGGCATTCGGAAGTCAATGTACTGCAGCCTCCTGGAACAAATTAAATATTAGGCTTAAGACAATGCAAAAAAACTGTATTTTTTTAAAGTAATGTTACAAATAGTCCACCATTAGATGGACCTGCAGTGGTCGTATTACCCTAGATACGAAAGTCATCATCGTATCAAGCCTATGGTTTTCCAAATACATGGGTTCTGCGCAACCGGCATCCAACGGCTCTCCGCCTCCCTGACCAAAGGACTATCGCCTAAATTTACTGGTATGGACTTAAGTATGGCTTATGACGTCACATGACATTCGCACGTCAGTGAATGTGTTACTTGAAAGCAAGTGTCACATTCAAACGTCAGTGAATGTCATAATTGAATTCAATGTGACGTCATAAGCCATTATTAAGTACATACCAATAAAATTAGGTGGTCGCCTTGCTGGTCGTCTGTCTATCTAGTGGGAGGCCGTCCTACTTTGAGCTTTCCGGTACGTGGTCGTCATGGTTTACTAATGTTTGGCCAAAATACGTTTCCCAAAATATCACATCGCAAACTATTTTACGCAAATTTTCATTTGGCAAAAAAATGTTTGTCAAAACAACGTGCAATTTTTTATTTAGCAAATCTCATTTTTGGCATATCTAATATTGTTTAACAATTTTTTTTTGTAAATTTTTCATTTAACCAAATATTGTTCAATCAAATGTTTCATTTAGCGAAACTTACTCGTCCGAAATGTATTGCATTTCATATATAAAATAATCATGTTAGCTAAGAGCATCCTAATCTACTATTGCATTACAAAGTATTGAAACATAAATACGTTTGTCTTACTTATATTTGAAATTGCTGTATTAGCAAACAAAATCATTGGCATACTCTTTGATTTGAGTACCTAAGTATGCGAAGTGATAATTTGAGCAAATATTTTTTTGGAGTATAATATTTTCCAAAATAAAACATTTGCTTTAGTTACATTTGTCCTAATAAAACTAGACTAAGTGAAAGTTTGCCAAATGAAAATTTTACCAAATGAATAATGTGCGAAATGTATAGCTGCTAAAGGTTCATTTGCGAAATGAAACTTAGGCGATAAGTTTTTTGCGAGGTGAAATTCGACGAAAAACATTTTGGCCAAAGGGTCGCCATGCTAGAACTTTAACGCCCCGTCAGCCGTCCGATCTGCGTGCTATGTGCCCTGCCCACTGCCACTTCAACTTGCTAATCCTATGAGCTATGTCAGTGACTTTAGTTCTCTTACAAATGATGAACTCATTTTTGATTCAATCTCGTAAACAACTAATATAGCTCGTTCCATAGCTCGCTGGACGACTGTGAACTGGTACAGAAGGCCCATATTAAGCGACCACGTTTCACAGCAGCATGTCAACACACACTGCTCGAAGACTTAGGACTTGAGGGTACTGAGGAGTTTTGGACGAGAACCATCTATGGGAACATATTTACCGCTGTCAGACAAACGTCAAAAATGTTTGTTGGACAGCGGAAAATACGTTACCATAGGGCATAGATGGTAGCCATAGTAACGTCTTTGTATCTAGATACTGTCAAAAACCGATCGATATATTTACTAAATTGAGAAAGATTAAATTTTATTAATTTATGTTTTTTTTTATGTAATTTAAACTTAATAAATATGTAGTATCACTATCACTGCATAGTATAAAACAAAGTCGCTATCCGCCGTCTGTCTGTCCCTATGTATGCTTAGATCTTTAAAACTACGCAACGGATTTTGATGCGGTTTTTTTAATAGATAGAGTGATTCTTATGGAAGGTTTATATGTATAATACATGCATAATATTTACATAAGCATTGCACCCGTGCAAAGCCGGCGCGGGTCGTAAATTATAATAATAATAAAAAAAAAAAACAACGTATGTTCCGAACAAAAAGCTAATTGGTGGCCGTTTAAATGTTTCGCGCAACACAAATTGTGCGCAACGGAACTTTTTGGTTTTGCTTTTTTGACGATTTGAAAGTGCTTCCTTGTGGCCTATTAAAATAAAAATATTATGACTTTAACTTAGGTAAATACATTGTAAATTAGCGCGACCGGGGTGTGTCCAGGTCGTGTGTGACTAAAGATGGGATTTTATCGGGTATTTACCAGGTAAATACACGTAGGTAAAAAATGGAGTTTTCCCCGGGTAATTGATGTATTCCACTTGTTTTACTTGGTGCTGCTGTGTGCACATACTTTGGCTTATTGTCTAGTTATAAAACTATGTAATCAAGTAATTTAATGTAATAGTGACTGTAAGCTGTTCTCTGTGTACCTAATAAATAAATAAATAAATAAATTACCCAAAAAGTGGGTAAATATTTTTTGCCAATTTCATTTTGATGAATTCATTATTTTACATGTCAACCCAACATGATTTTATGCAGCAAATGTATTTCGAATAGCTGTCCAATATTGTTCCAAATTAGAATAATAATAATTATTATTAATCTTGGATGCTAGGTGAAATTCATATAACATTCATAACACCAAACTCACAGCGATTGTCTTGCTGGATTTCAGTAGCGCATTTAACTGTGTTGATTTTGACTTACTCCTCGGTACTCTTCGCTCAATTAACATCTCTAATCCAGTTATTAATTGGTTTAGCTCATATCTTTATGATCGTCAGCAGTGTGTGAAATATCACGATGCCGCCTCTGATTGGTCTCACTTATCTGCTGGTGTGCCCCAAGGGGGTGTACTTTCTCCAATACTCTTCTCCATCTTTATCAATAAAATTTCATCTTCTATATCTTCTTCTTTTCATTTATACGCTGATGACCTTCAGATCTACAGGCACTTTGGGGTTTCCGAGGCGGGGGATGCTGTCGATGCCTTGAACCATGATCTTTTAGCTATTAAGGTATGGTCTGAATCCTTTGGTCTCGTTGTTAATCCAAGTAAATCTCAGGCCATGATTCTTGGTAGCTCTAAACTGAGAAGCAAGTTGGACTGGAGCTTGGTGCCGACAGTTACGTATAACGGCACTTCTATTGCTTATACTGAAAAAGTTAAAAACCTCGGTGTAATCATGGATTGCAACCTATACTGGTCGTCTCACGTCGGCGAGATCAGTAGACGGATAAACTACTCTTTTCACTCCCTCAAGCGCCTACAATATTTACTTCCCTTCAAAACTAAAATTATGCTTGCGCAATCTATCTTACTTCCTATCCTCGACTACGCCGACGTCTGTTACTTAGACCTAACTGAAGAGCTGCTGAATAAATTAGAACGCCTCCAAAATTTAGCCATTCGCTTCATTTTTGGGTTGCGGAAATATGACCATGTGTCCGAATTTCGCACGCAGTTAAAGTGGCTTCCCATACGACATCGCCGTAATGTGCATATACTTTCTTTTCTTTTTAAAATCCTTAATGACCCCAAATCCCCTTCATACCTTCGTTCCCGCTTTCAACTGTTACCTCCCCCTTCTCGCTCTAGGAGGCCTTGTATCACCAAGATGCTTGAGCTACCTAGAAGCAACACTCACTTTTTCCTTAATTCCTTCTCTTTCCGCGCCGCACATCTGTGGAATGGGCTTCCAACTGTTATTCAAGATAGTCCTTCTATTACTTCTTTCAAAGTGCGAGTCAAGGAGCACTTTCTGTCTCAAGATTTGTAACTATATGTTTTTATTTATTTTTTATTTGTTACTTCACACAATTTCATATTGATTATTGGTATGTATGTAAGTATATTTATATTTATAGTGTATATATAATATTAGGTGTATTTATATTTATTACATATATATTATTATTATTATTATTTTTCTATGGTTTGCGCTTTTTTGTCACTCACTCTAATTACTAAATTATTTTACCACATTGGGCTGACTGGAAGAGATCTCTAATAGAGATAAGTCCACCCTTGCTCACAAATTGTAAATTTCAAATTTATGTATAATGTCTTAAGTGCAATAAAGAATATATATTCATTCCTAAATCAATATTCACCTACTAGAAACATCTAAATACCACAATACACTAATATTAAATTGAGGAACCATAGAATTATATTGTTTAAGTTTAAATTATAGCACAATTAAAAGTAAACATTCGAATTTAAGCACAGTTTGGGTATTTACCCGGGAAAATAACCAATATTTACCCAAAGGGTACTTACCCAGGCAAAACCCCAATGAGTATTTGTTGTTGTAACTTAACATTGGCCATTAAGGTTTATGAATGTCTTTGGAATTCATGTGAAGGAGAACGTCAAGTACTTTGATCTCGTCATGAAAATATTGTAACTCTGTTTTGTCTGTTTGTTTTTATGAATAAATCATTATTTAATACTACACGCTTTTATTTATTTATTTATTATAATAATTAGCACGGTTTAACCACTAACACTAATTATTCAGACTTAAAAATAGAAAATTTATAGGCTACACATGTTGTCTAGTCTTTTAATTCAATTACAATATAAAGATAAAATAAAAATAAAAATAATAATACAAAATAATAATTCAATCAATACAACAAAGTCAAATGTCAAGAAGATCATTAATGCTATAAAAATGAAATAAAAAAATCGTTCCCAATAGTGATTGATCATGCATACATCAAGCATTCATCTCACAGTACTGCAGGCATTCTGATAAAATCTTCTTCCATTCATCAGCAAACAGGTCACAGTATGGAGCCGCAGCCATTAAATTTCCGCAGCTTTATGCACTTATGTCTAAAAATTCCATTAGTATTTACCCGTCGCTCATCACTATGTGTGACTCACCTGCGGTGGGGCGGCGGGGGCTGAGGGGGCTGTGGGGGCGACGGGGGCGGCTGGGACTGAGGGGGCGGCGGGGTCGGCGGAGCGCGGGCGTCGCGGCGGCGCGGGCTCCACACACAGCAGACGCGGCTTCTCCTCCTTCGCGTCATCGCCCGCGGCTCCACTACCACCCAGCGACATCTGCGCCAGCGCAGTCAATACGCTGTCCATGTTCACCGTGCTGGGGATGTCGCCTTCGCCCTGGTCGAAACAACAATCGACATCAATCTAGGGCAGTGGTCGGCAAACTTATTAGCCAAAGAGCCAAATATGAACATTACAACAATTAAAAAAAAAAAATGGGAGCCAAAACTGCTTGTTCAGTAAACTTTTATTACACTAAATAAAGCTAAATTTCATACTTAATAAATATTTATTAATGCGAACAATATGCTTGCATCTCCTTGGAAAGTTTGAGTAAGTCAGGTTTGTACTCAGATCATTGAAAGAAGTATTTTAGGCATGATTCCAAGTTCACCTCAATAAGACTTTTTCCTTACCAAGTTTTTTTAAAATGAGAATATTATTGCGCCTTCCGTGGATATTTGTGCCAGAGCCGCAATTAAGGAGCCAAAGAGCTACATGCGGCTCTGGAGCCGCACTTTGCCTACCACTGGTCTAGGAAATCCACTGCTGAACAAAGCCGCCTCTGCACCTACCTCAGATATAGAGGTACGGAGTTCGATTGTGGGGGCAGGAATTTTCTGCTCGATCTGGTTGTTGGTAGGGCTTTTCTTCTGGGTATATCAACTTTTGGAACCGGTGTAAATTGAGACATGACAGATAGACAGACACTATGACGTAGTTAGTTAATAATTTTTTTGTGATAGTTATAAGAATGTGTTTTTTGATGATTTAAAAGTGCTTCTTTGTGGCCTATTTAAATAAAATACTTTTTCTTTCTTTCTAAGTCCGCACTGGCTAGCTACCACCATCTTACCTAAGTCTGCCGCCGTAACAACAATGTTTGCATTGTTGTGTTTCGGCAGTTGGAGGTAAGATAGCCAGTTCCTCTGTGGTTGAGGAATCCGGGTGTAGTTCGCTTTCATCGTCGGTCCTATCTTCACTTAAAATCAGGTGAGATGAAGGCCAAGAGTTATCCCGTTAAGGTTAAAAAAAACAAAATTTCAAAACGGATGGGTTTTGTGCAGCCTGAATTTCCGTCTCCCCTGCACCGTGGGGAAAGAACGAGTGCAGGGATACCCACTCGTTCTTATATACCTATACCATCTCTGGTCAAGGAGTACCACATACGTGGGATTCCTCGACCAGAGATGGTATAAGCCGGACTACCCACTAAAACAACCCCGTTGCTCCTTACTCCAACAAGCACAGAGAGAAGGTAACAGTTGCCCTTATCCTAGGATCTTTGTCTTGCGCGCGCCCGTGTCGGACCCTGATTTTGTGCAGTTGGATCCAACGGCTGCCCACGACCATGGCGCAAGCTTATTCGATAAAAATGACAAATGTCGCTGCGATACTCGGTCAGGGGTCCAGGGTTCGAATCCGGTAGGAGCAACTGTTTGTATGATGAGTATCAACATTTGTACATGAGTCATGGATGTTTATTTAGTGTATTTGTAATATTTATATACATTATTATTATTTCTAAGTTATTTAGTATCTATGACACAAGCTCTTATTGATGCTTACTTTGGACAAGATAATAGGTGTAAGTCTATGAAAATTATTATTATTATTGTTTCAATGGAACGAAACGTTTGATTGTGAAATATCAATATACACACGACAGTACATCAAGTGTAAGAGTTGCACTACGAAAGCCACCTCTATTAAGAATGCAGTAAGGGCGGTCTCAAGGTCAAACTGTTGCGATTGATGACTGTCGACTGTACATAAGAGCACTTGTCATTTGCAATAGCGATTAAGAGGGTTGTTCGTCTGTCCATCTAGTGGGAGGAAGCTTTCCGGTACGTGGTCGACAACAGTACAAAACATTTCTTTTTCCTTGCACCAATATCGCATTTTGCCCGCACAGCGCTCTGTGGGTTCTGGCGTTTAGTATCATCAAGTACACCATTTATTACCTTTTTTTAACATCCAAATATTCTGTGTTTGCAGCGCATGTAAGACAGTACAAAAAATGAAATCCACAATTCCCTGGAAGTGTCAACAACAGTTCGAACCGAAATTGATTCAGCCATCAAGCAAAATGCCCGTTCAATGTCCACTCAAACCAGCTGATTGCGTAGTTGATAGACCCAAAAAGAAGTGGTTGAGAGTCAAAAAATTAACCGTCTACTAAGTTTCGAGGTATAGCACTGGCGATACACAAATTCAATACACACACATTTATGGTCAGGCGACCGCCGATCACAAATAGTCAAAGAATTAAAAAATATATTTTTTAAGGACAAGGGTGGCAAATATAATATATGTACACCGCGTCTGATGAAAAGCGGTTACCGAAGAATTCTGTGGTGTGCAGGCAGCCTCATACACAGTTTGCTGTGGGCGGGTCGCCTTATACAAAGCTAATGATAGTTGTATTAAAGAGGAACAATGAATTACCTTCTGAGGTCCAGATTTGAAGAAATGAAGATAGCAGAATCCACGGAAACCCTGTAACAAAAGTATAAGACATTAATATTTTGTGGTACGCCTCAGGCTTTGTAGAGTAGTTAGAAAGCCGACACTATAGTTTAAGGTTATAAACAAGAAAGGTAACTATGATGAACAGCAGAAGCATTGGGAGTTCCCCTCTATAATTGTTTTGTTGAAAAATCAACCTTAAAATATTATCAAGTAAAACATTATATGTGTGATAAGGAATAATGCTAACAAACATCACGGTTAGAGTGTTGGAGTACAGAGAAAAGTGCACGAAAAAATAATGTTGTTAGCAGCATCTATAAAAAAAATATAAACTCTATAGACTTACCTTCCAAATCATGATCTGAGGTTTAACTCCGCGTTCAGATAGCGCTTGTTTCAAATCGCGCACTCGAGTGTTCGGACTGATGTTTGATATCTGAAACAGACAAAAATATTATTCGGTAAATAACATAATTTACACTACAATATAAAGATATTACAGCAGGAAAAAAAAGAAATTTAGTAAATTAAAACATATAAAAATGTACAGTATTTTTTGACCGGCGTGTGAGAATCTTATCTATACGAATACGCTTAAACAGCGCGCGCGCTGACGAGAGCGACATAGCGTAGATCGACCCCATTTATTGTTATTGTAGTCATTCGTCCAATAGGACAGGCTAAGGTATAAGCATACACCTGATTCTTTTATTATTTATGCAGATTTCGAATATCTGGTATTAAATACTTCAATGCATCTCAGAACAGTTTGGCGTCAAATATATGATACCCGTTGATGATACTTCATTGAGGTGGATAACCACGATAAAATTCTCAACGTCAATTTTAATTATAATGATTTTTCATATTGCACGTCAACACAGAACACTTATTTTACAAAACTACAGTAATTTTATATAGCATTGTATACTAATATACTTATTGTGATAAAAATGACCGACATCATTGAATGGTGCCAAAAATTTCTTATTTATTGTGTTCTATTGTCTCTTTTTTATAAATATTGTTTACGGCTTATTGTTTTACGGCTCTGGTTTCAAGACCTTATATGCCAATCAAAAAAAGGTGTAATGTGATTTATTGAGTTATTGCATTAAAATTAGAATGTACCACATTTCAATGAATCTTCGGAGAGTTTGCGCCAAATATAACGAACAAAATTAAGGTTTTTTTTTATACAACTAGATGACAAACAAGCTGACGGCCCATCTGATGGTAAGCGGTTACCGCCGCCTATAGACACCTGCAATAACAATGGAAAATCACTTGATATTGCAGGTCCGTTGTCATCCTGAGGCCTAAGATGAAATGCCGTCCATACCCAGCAATTACACTGGCTACCTTTCCCTTCAATCCGAAACACAGCGAACTGTTTCACGGCTGAAATAAGAAATGCGGTGGTACCTACCCAGACGACCCTACAACCTACAACCTAATACGGGCCTACCACCTAGTAAACTGTTGTTTATAGTAACAATACGATATTGCTCCAGTATCCGTTCAGCTAAGAGTGGGTAGCACGCGCAAGAAACGGGAGAGACGGGGAGTACAAAAAAAACAATCAGGTATTTTATTTTATTTTTAACCGACTTCAAAAAAGAAGGAGGTTATATTTTCTAATATAAGTATTTTTTTTTTGTATGTATGTTCACCGATTTCTCTGTCAATTGTGAACCGATTTTTCAAATTCTTTTTTTATTCGATAGAGTATTTATTTATTTATTCAGCACTGCCAGGTATGTGACTATACGCCGCAAAAAGTTACTTCTGCATAATCACGAAAACACACCGCAAAAAATAGGTCTACAAGCTGTTAGATTAGAACTTCGCCAATAATTGGCTGGATAATCCTAAATAAAGTCTCACCTTAACAGAGAACTCAATGACCGGCCTCTGTTTCTTAGGACGGCGCGGTCGTTGTTCACCTTCCTTGCCTTCTTTGCCGGCTGACTTCTGGCTGTTTCGACGCCGGGTAGACCTGCGCGGTTTGCTGCTAGCCTTGCCGTCTTCGCCTTCAGTGGTGTTGCCCTGTTAATGAATAATAATAGTACTCAAAATAAAAACAGACTGTGATAATGATATTTGACGACCAATCATCGTTGATAAGACTCAACATGAACAGACTTTCAAGATTTTTCTTATGACTGTGTCAACCTTTTTTTGGTACTTGTTCACCCTTTAACCCTTTTTGGTTGATTTAAAAGACTTTTTACTGCAACTCTTTGACGGGTGATTCATCTTCGTCACCCTAAGAGTTTCAAAGAATGTCGTAATTATTAGGCATCAAGGTAAATGTTTATTTATTCGAGAAAGCTCAGCTCATCTCCGTTCTATCCGTATTTAAGAGGTACAAAAACCTTTAATTAATATAATCTGTTTCAACATAATTAATTAAGGGTTAATTAGCATACAAATTAATAATCACTATACTTAACTAGAAAATTGTGATAATTGATGACAGACAGAACCTGTAGTAAAATCGACAAAATATCTCTCCTCAGTTAAGTCCACATAATAGGAGACAAAATATGTTTTACCTCTTTTTCTTACAAAATTATGTCCACTCCCCATTGCGTGTGGATTCTATGGGGGCTAAAAGTGTAATATTTCTCACCTCGCCTTCGCTGTGGCTCTTGTGCGACCGTGTGCGCCTGCGCAGTCTACGCGGTCTCTGCCCAGTTTTTTCCTCCACATCTGTGTCCACCTCTTGTAAAGTGCAGGGACGACCAGCTCTGAACAAATAAGGACGAATTCATGAAGTATTAGTGGCCAACCGCGACTTGGTAGGTTATAAGGAAAACCATTATTTGTGTCTCTAAATACAGTAGTAGATATAATCCACAGGGAGGTTACAGGGCAGAGCGTTGGTCCTCGGCAGCGTATTTCCTTGTCAATATTTTTTGTAATATTAATAGTGCGACCCAAAGTCGCCAAAGACAATTAGTACCCACAAGTGTAAGGGTCAGCGCAGACAGAGAGGAATAATTCTAGCGCGGTCGCGGGCATTTTCTTTACGAATCGCGTATGCTCGAACTTGCGCGCGACTTCGCGAGCCTGCGCGAGTAAACCGTTCTGGGTTACCATTCTACCATACATGCCAGTTTGTCGCGAAAGTTCGCCATCGATGGTGGACTGGGATATGGTTATAATTGCGCTTTTGGCGGAAGAAGAAAAGAACATATTAATAAAGTAAGGCGACAGAAAGTCAGACGAAGAATATGGGTCGAGGAATGTTGGCAAGAACGGCGAAGTCGCGACGCGGGCGGCGACTCGACTCCGCGCGTGGCGCGGGGCTTCCCGCGTATCTTCGAGGACGCGCGAGCATTTTTTGTCAGGTTCAAACATGTATGCACTTTATTTTAATAAATTTAAAGTTCATTTTCGAGTGCCTCAATATAATCCTCTCCGCTGCGCTCCTCTCTGTCTGCGCTGCGCTGACCCTAAAGGTCACGGTCGGCATATCGCCCATCATTTTAGGTTTATTATCTTTTTTAGACACATGCGCGCACGCACCCACCTACCCACTCACACACACACGCACGCACGCACACACACATACAACCTTTAACAGGGTCTATTTTTTTTGTTCGAGGTGCTCCTTTGTCAAAACCTTTAGATTTGTAATAAACATGCAATTTTGTGAATTATTTTGTGAGGTGGAGAAAGGCTGAGCAGAGAGACATATTGCTCCATCATAATCTCGGAACAATATTTATTGTACTTATCTAAAAACACTTACAGCATTTCGATTTCCCGCAACTGTCCGAGTATAGGCATGAGTTGGACTCGGCGATTGGACAGCAAGTGCCAGAGTATACCAGCAGGCCGTTGGCTCATACGCTGAGTTTCGATCACCTATTAAAAAACAATTATTAACATCCAAGTACCGACATTATTACAATAGTCATGTTAATGTTTCGGCAAATTGTATAGATTATATCACTCACCTGTGTTGGCGTGACAATAATATCAATAGGTACGTCGTGAGGTCCGAACAATTCTGCTGGCAATGTTTCGTACACCTATAACAAATAAAAACACTATTTACTCTACGCACTAACTTGAGTTAACATATGGACCAATGAATAGGATAACATTGGTGTAGATTCTGTTGCCATTATCTAAAACTAAAATTGAGTTATATGCCTCTCTTTCTTTCTTCTTCAATAGGACATAGATAAAACGAATTTTAGAAACGTCAAGTTAGTTAACACATATGAATATATTTGAACTTAAATTTAATTTGCAGAAACTGGGCCATTGTTACAGAATGGCGGTGTAATTATTTGGGATTATTATTTACCTGGCAATCATGAACGGTGGTCGCGACCAAAGTGGTGGGTTTGATCGCTTTCATGTGCATCATTAGGCCGAACTCTAAATCGCCATAGCCTGTAAATTAAACATTTAATTAAATTACTATTGCATAATGGATCGATCTATCTGATCCAATTAAAATTGATTTTATGAAAGGCCATTGAATAAAATATGACATAAGTATACATAGAGTGGAGAACAACAGCAATTACTTTTATATCCGTTTTAGTGGGTTACATTATTTAAAAGAAACAAGGCCTATAACAAAATAATGAATTTTGACAGCTTTTAACGAAAATTGCTTGTAAAAACTATGAAAATTAGATGCTTTGTTTGCACTTTTTGTTTTTCGGGGTATGCCCTCGGCTATTAGGCATATAAATCGATTACTGAATCGACTAACCCCGAAAACCAATAAATATACTATCCACAAAGATATACATGCCGACCACAGCTTGGTTACCAAGCAGGCTCTGTTATTTTTAGTTAACTAATAAAAAATACTAGGCAACAAAACTTTAGTAAGCATATCTATCTGTGGTTTGTGGTATATTGGGACCGGCCGTTAGTGCTGAGTTGGGAGAAGGGTTACTTCATTAAAACGCTTCCCCTTAATTTTCAAAAGGTTGGCCAGACGAGCTTTATTAGGATAGAAATAAGGGTGGGTATAAGTAATGATTTGTGCTGTAATAACTTTATATTGAATTTCAACATAATCTTTCGTCCTAGTCGAGAAAAGGTGACGAGCATACCATGCAGGGGCCCTTTTTAACTCTAACATTTAATATTAAATGTGCTGCCCCCTTATTTAGAAACTGTCGGATCACGGATTCGATTCCAAAAGTCACATGCCGTCTCGCTTTGACGCATCGTGATAAAAAGTGACAAGTATAGATTCCGAAATTCGATTCTTTTACGACAGTTGTGAATAAGGGGGCTGGTCGGTCTCGGTCGTCGGCAGATAAAACTACTAACCTCTTCCTTTGCCGATGCGATATCCCTCTTTGGAAACGGCTACGGATCCCATGACAACCAAATCTAAGGAGACGGAATCTTCAATGCCTGAAACAGTTTTTTATTTTACTATGTCCTTCAAAACACGTCTAAAATATGCTCAAAATAAAAAAATCAGTCTCACCAATAGCCTTCCCATATGTCTCCATCCCGTTACGGGAAACCGATTTCCTGATAGCAGCTGGTCCGGTCTCCCCCTCGGGCAACTCCAGACGGTTGAGGAAACCATTCTGAAGACGTGGGACAGGCACGTACAGCGTCTTGTTCTGTTCCAGGCAGATCACTCTAGTAGGAGATATGGAAAATGTTTATAGCACTATTTTTTAATACACAATTAGACCAAGGTGACGGTTCACCTGGTGGCAGTTAGTGGTTACCGTCACCTATAGACACCAGCAATAACATGGGAAAAATCACTTGGTATTGCAGGTGGTGAAGATGCCTTCTATGCCTAGTAATTACAATGGCTACCTTAGGCGTCAATCTAAAACACAGCGGACTGTACTACGGCCGAAATAAAAAGGCGGTAAGCCGGTAACTAACTAAGGCGCTGGTAATAATAGGCAGCTTTCGCGCTTCAATTAGTCAAACCGCGTAAGACTACCTGGAGTCTTATAACATTTAAAAACCTATTGTGTCTGCAATTTTATGCTTGGCAGGTTAAAGGGCGTTATCAACTTTATTATTACTATTTAAAATTTCAAGTATTTTTGAGTAATAATCCATGAAAAATTTACTCCAAGTCTAAAATGCCCAGTCGGTTGACTGGGCATTTTAGCTTGTCGATCTCTCTATTCTAGTCTATCTATAGCGATGTAAACAAGCAATAAATTAAAGACACAAATATCATAATTTTATTTACAACTAATAATAGTATGTTTTGTAATTTACCTAAGAGATAAAACGTCTATGTATAATGTTATTATCAATATTGATGTAAAGAATGTCGATTACGAATAATAAAGATAACATGGTTAAGTTAGGTTATTGCGCTTCTTAATATTTTCTTAAAATTAATTTTAACATTATAATGTTTTATAGACCAAAGGTTGGCAAACTGATGCCATTTAGAATTTTTCTGGACCAAAATAAGCAGGGGCGGAATCGGGATGCTATCCCACCATTATTTAAATCCGGGTCAAATTCCATTTGAGTAAACAAAAAAAATAAGATAAATTCTTTATTTTTTTTTTGTATAAATGGCCAAAATAATATAAATATAAAATAAAAATGCATACTAAAAATAAAATATAAACTGAAAATCCAGCACAGAGGACATAACTAAAACAAATTGTAGATATTTTAAGTATGTTATATTTTGAAAGATAAACAAATGATAAAAGGTTGTAATTAAATCCTATCACACCTGAACTAGCGTGGTGGGTCAATGACCCATGTCTCCAAGTATCGGACCGTTGCGTTCCCTAAAATAAGTGACAACAAACTCATGCGTCACGTCTGTAAACAGGTGTCGTAAACGCCTACTTCTTTTTTTTATTTAATTATACAATATTGCCGAATCTCTGAATTTGAAACAATATTATAATAATGTTCTCTTTTACATTATTGCAGAAAAGAAGATATATCATGTATAAACATATATTTAGCCTAGAAAAAAACACATTCTAGGCGAGGGAATTGCACCCGAGACCTTTTAGAATCTGAGTGAGACTACTCTGAACACTGAGCTACCGTGAACTTGGGATAACCCTATGAAGTTTTCCTAGTTTTGTTTTTGTGTTATAAGTCTACCCTCATTATGCCAAAATTATATTTCAACGCAAGAACTAGTATTTTTACAAATAATTACCATTCCGTTAAGATAGGCATTGCTATTTGATCAAACAAATATCTTTCAGAATTTAATCTATTATTAAAGCAAAGCTAAGAAGATTTACTGTATCTTTAAAGTTTCTGGTAATGTTTTCTTTTTTTTTCATTCAAAGTTCATAATAAAATGTGGCATTCGACTCATCAAACAAAACCAATTCGGATGGAAATGAATCAACTTTTAAAAGGCAATTATTGTGACAAGTCTAAGACCTAAAAGATTTACGTAACCGATAAGTATATATAATGATGAACTTAGATCTACCTCACCCCGCTATCAAAACATACGTTGGGTTTGGAAGATGAATACAATTTAATACATACAGTCATAATATGCAAATAATGACGCATGATACATTGCTGACGTCATTGACATAAAAGGATTTTGATTACAATCAAGCATACCATGTGAACTTGGCGTATTAAATAATATTGTTGAAATAGAACATTTCGACATTGTAGGGTGCACGTTAGCTCATAACGCAAATACAGATAGACTAGAATTTCACAGGGATATCCCAAGTCCTGGATAGCTGAGATGGTTAGAGCAGTCGCCCGGATTGCGAAAGTTCGCGGGTTCGATCCCTGCCTCAGGACGTGAAATTTTTCTAGTTTAGATAGATTTTTATTAGTACATAATTGAAATCCATATATCTCAACATCGCCCAATTCGAATTAAAATCAGAAAACTCTTAAAGATTTCACTTTGTAACTTGGTGGACGAAGTAGTAAACCTATTTATTTCATCAGAGGTCTCGTTCCTAATCCTGATACGGCCGATCGGCAATGTTTAGAGGAATATTCTAGATTTCAAATAAAGTTTACCTATGCTTTAGTTAACAATGTTCAACACTATAAAACAACATACCTATTGCTTGCTTGTAAATCATTACTTTTCAATAACTTTTACATAAGGAAGAAAGCGGTAAAACCGATGTGGAATGCATTACCCAAGATATCGGTCACCGCTTGCATAACTGTAATCGTTGTAGAACGATATACTATATAGTATTAACTAAATTCAACACTTTATAGTTTCAGCTAAAGCACTTATTATCCTATTTCCCTAATTACTAAGTAGGAAATAGGAACATTATTAGGAACATCGCAGTTAGAACAGTTAGAATCCTATTTAGTGAGTTAGGGAGGCCCCGATCGCTCTACTTCCAAAAGGCGATAATTACACGGTTCACGGATTTACTAAAATTATTATAAATACGAGACAAAGAATTCATAATAATTATTATAAATGCGAAAGTAACTGTCTATCTGTTACGTTTTCATTCCTAAGCCGCTGAACCGATTTAGATGAAATTTGGCATGAGAGATAGATTTCATCGTGAGAAAAGACGTATCTAATATCCACGCGGGCGGACACTAGTAGGTACTTAATAATTATAAATAAAATCGAACTGTCTAGGTACTTATGTTCTCTCCGAATTTAGAATTCTATTTATTGTAAGGTAGAAAACACCTTACAATAAATAGAATTCTAAATTAGGTTCCTGTTTCTAATTAGGTTCCTAACTCAAAACAATTCTACTTCAATACTGCGTGTTCTCTCCGATTTAGAATCCTATTTCGTGTAAGGTGTTTCCTAATAACTTACTCTTGGCCTTCATCTCACCTGATGGTAAGTGATGATAAGGCCGACGATGGAAGCGAACTACACCCGGATTCCTCAACCACAGAGGAACTGGCTATCTTACCTCTAACTGCCGGAACACAACAATGCTGTTAACATTGTTGTTATAGCGACAGACTTAGGTAAGATGGAGGTAGCTAGCCATGCCGGTACCAACCAAACCCAGCAGAAAATTTCTGCCCCCACGAGTATTGAATCCCGGACCTCTAGGTCCGAGGTAGGTGGTCTCAACCACTACACCACAGAGGCGGTACCTACTTAACTAATTAGTAATTACATGTGGGTAGACATGAATTTCTAAGTTTTCCTTTTAAGGCGATCTATCGAAACGTTGTTTCGGCCAAGACCGATAGGGATAGAGATATGGCTGACTCAGCGGGAGGAAAAAAGACAAAACAGCGATCGCGCGTGAAAAGTAAACGAAATACACAAATTATTTTATTAAAAAATAACCTTATGGACTACAAAAAAACGCTTCTACACGATTCTGAATATTAATGGTATCTACTATTTAAAATAATTTCCTATTGAATACAAATTATCGTTCACCAATAATCTTAAGTTTTCTTGTTTATAAGAGGTCTTTTCGGAAATAAAATGTATCGAGGCAAATTCCTATAATCGTGTTTTCATTCTACTCGTATCTAGATAAGGATATGAAGTAACGTATATTTGATTTTCAGATTCGTAAGATCTTTCAGCAACGTATGACATTACTTATAAAAGTGCGATTTTTTTCAACATATCGCCTTAATTCTCCTTCTGCTATTGAAGCAGTCGGATCTATATTTATAGCTCCGCGTATATTACATTACTAGTAAGTGGGCGCCTGCGTGGATATCGTATCTCGCGCCAAAATATAGTTTGTCCTTTTCAGGGTGGATTTTGTGGGAAATCGGTTCAGCATTTTAGGAGAGAGAGCTTCTCAGACAGATAATTAACATTAATTATCTAAATGCGAAAGTAGCTCTGTCTTTCTGTCTGTTAAGTTATGGATAGTATAGATTACATTTCCTAAGAATTATTACACTTTCTGGTAATAGCGCTATTCTTTTTTTATATACCGTCACTTTGTGTTATAACAGAAAGTAACGGTAGCTAGCTTAAAACTTATCAATGACATTTGACATCTTCAGTCTTCCCGTGACGATCGCTATAAAGTAGTCGAAACGTCAGGTGTATTATAATAATGTAACATCTAATTAAACGCGAGTTAAATTCGGTAAATTGGTTTTATTTCAAATAAATAGTTATTATTCATTTTGTCAATATGCCTACATTATTTAATAATATACAGCAGATTTTATATGGAGCATTTTAGACGACGCGCTGCAGCATATCAAACATACCACTGTATGTGAAACTATTGATTCTAAACATACTATATCCTTTTGCAATATTTTCTTATGAGTTCTGAACATCATATAATAATATAATTATGAAATAAATAAAAAGTTGGCAACTACCCCATCGGGTCTTTAATTGTCATAACATTAATTGAGTCTTACGCGGCTTGACAAAGTAAGGCATTACTTCATAAAATAAAAACAAATTCACATACCTCACAGGCTCCTGCGGCTTATCAGGGTTGACTTTCACCGTGTTTGCATTCTTGAAGACGTCCAGCTCGGCCAACTTAGCCGCAGCTTCTGTAGCGCCCTTGAAGTTGGGAATCCGGTTGTACACGGGCCGAGGGAACATCGCCAAGCCGTTGGACTCGAGGTGGCGCCATACTTTTACTCGGTAGGACTGCTTCGTTTCTTCCTCGGGAACTGGCTTCTTCGCTGGAAGGAAAGTAAAGATGGTTAAAGCAATATTAATAAAAACTTACAGGATAATGCCGCACTGCAACTTGGCGGACATGCGACCACTAGTTTTGCTTGCCTGTCGCAGGTGTAGGAATCTAAGATACTGACTCCATGTCAATCTAATTTTATCTAAATCATAACATAAGGTAACAGATAGACTGGCAGACAGAGAAATTCAATTTCTTCTTTATACGACCGGCTGGCCGAGTGGTCTGTGCCCCTTGATAAACAGGTACCGGGTTCGAATCCCGGTGAGAGCAAAGGTTGTATCATGAGTACGAGCAATTGTTTACGAGTCATGTATGTTTATATGTTTATTTCGTATATTTCTAATATTCTGATACGTACTATTATCATTATTTCTCCGTTATCTCTAGTATCCACAATACAAGCTATTAATGAGGCTTACTTTGGAGTAGATAATAGGTGTGAGTGTAAAAATATTTATTTATTTATTACAATCAGTCACCACGTTTCGCGAAGAGCACTAAAAATTCTATGTTATGTAGATTCAGTCTGCTTTGATATTATTAATGTCAAATGTCGCGGATTCATTGATAATCTTATCGGAAATGCAACGGTTCATTACCAGTACCACGGGAAAAGAATGCTTCGATGCGATAAGTAAAAAAATCGCAAGCAAATGAAATTAGTAAATTGACTGCTAAATAATTATCTAAAACTTAGTAATGTGGTTCATTCATATTCAAACGACACTAATGTGTTTTTGTCTATGTCTTTTACTGTTGAAAACTAACGTACCTTTTATAAAACGCTTACTTAACTATATACCTTGTAAAAAAGAAATTATAAAACCCTATCTTTTTAATTTGTATGATGAGATCCCAAGCCGATATTACTCCGTCGTATTTTTCAGTCTCACCCTATCACTTAATATTTTAGGAATGAAAAGGTGTTCTTTGGCGAGGATTTTAACCCATTTTGTATAATGAAGAACACTGAGCTTAGTCGTTGTTGTTAAATTGTTGTAGTTAATTGACAACTTAAGACATCCTCCTGTGACTATCATTGTCATGGGGATTTTATAAAGTAATCAAAAGGACGGGTATAAAATAATAATGTAACATCCAATTATAAGCGATTTAGATTCGGCAAATAGGTTTTATTTCAAATGTGTCACGCTCGCGAAAATAAGATGATACTAATAAATATTAGGGAGATTCACACAATTTATTGGAATATCTATAGGAATATTAGATTTAAAAAAAAAATGTTTAAATAACATAGCGAAAAATATTGCTAAAAGAAAGATAGCATTTAATAGTTAATTTTATAACAAGTAACTTTATTGATGTTCCAACGCACGACAACGCAACTTTTATGATATAGACATAGGTGTTGTGATAAAATATTTACTATATTATTAGACTAAACTAATACATGACCTAGGACGGCCGAGACCAGGACCATGACCTTTCTAAAATACTAGCCGGCGACCTATCACAATCCGGACCCCAGTAGACAGGTCAATAGGTACAATTTTGCTACAGCTATATGACAAGCAAGCTGACGACCCACCTGGTGGTAAGTGGCTACCGTGGCCTACAATCACCAGCAATATAGAGGAAATACTCGCTTGGTATTTGTAGGTGCGTCATCCTGAAACCTAAGATGTACATAATGCTAAGTGTTGATACCTAGCGATTGACCATACCCTGTGGGTTTACGAATGCGCTAGATAATTAGCTCGAAATATTTAAGTATTACGTGATTTGTTTCGTTTTTGTTTTCTAAAAAAACGCACTAATTGTAGAGCCGTTAGACAGCGATGCACTTTTGTATTACGTACCTACTATAGAAATCCAAAATTAATCAAGCCGATTAGTTCGGAGATCAAACTTTAATTAAACTCATCAAGATGAAATTATTAGTTGATAAGTTCGAAAAGAAAAGTATACTCAGCGATGAATTCTTAGGACCGAAACATTCCCTATTTTTAGGCTTCCCGATCCAAATGCATTTATTTTTCAAAATTTATATGAATACGTAATAAAGAAAATATTATAAAACACATTTTATATCAATGTTCTACAACTAGCAATAATACCTTAAATGAGTTCAGAATAACTAAATAGCATACTGCCATGTTGGTTAGAAAAATGTCTTTCTTATGTACTTGAAGTAAAGTACAATTAACACTTCAAGGTTATTATATCATGGCATTACAACAGCCACCAACACCTGTTCATACCTACATCAAATTACAATACCTTTTAATTTATGTATTTGAGTTTATTTCAGACAAAACCTGATTGATATAAAATTTCTGGAAGGAAATAAAACGAAATATTGTACTGACACAAACTAAGCAAAATTATATTGGGCCTCATTCTGAAGACCTGGCCCAAGTTCTGAAGAATCTCTTGCTATCACGGATACAAAAAAGGATGTCTATCATATAATTTGACATTAATTTAATTATTTAGTTACATATGCTAGTCGACAATATACTACAATCACATTCAAAAATTATTTATATGAATATCAATAAAAATATAAATTATGTCAACTTAAATTAAAACAAATAACATAATACAAATCAGAATCATTAAATTGAACGAGCGACATTATGAAACGTGAGTTCAATTTTGGACCTTATTGAACGTGTTAAAACGCAGTGTTTCAGAAGTACCTCCGTACATGCCATCTAAATTTGTCTATGGTTTCTTTAGAATCTACCTAAAAGTTGACAGCTCTAAACCAATTCTTGCTATCTTATTCCTATTGAATCCTATCCTATTGGGAGAAAGAGTAATACTGTACAAAAATTTTGATTTAGACATGTCTTGTCAAATTGAAGTAATAACTTACATTCGACCCTACAAAGAATACAAAAACTATTGTGTCCCAGTCAGTATTTCACAGATTGCATGTGGAATGCATGTATTGCTTACCCTTATACAAAACAAACAACATACATAATAAATTACAAATACAATGTACAGTTGAAAGCACATCTAGAATAACAGTTTGACCTTGAGACCACCTTACACCATTTGTAATAGAGGTAGCTGTCATAGTGCAACTGTGACAGTTGACTAGCTGTTGTCTGTACATTGTTTAATAATAAATAACAAATATAATATATCACAAATGACTTGAAAACGAATGTTTATGTTTATCTTATAATCATATTTTGTTGCTACTTGGAGTCAAGGTGCTGTAGATATTATGGTCATACCATCCATTTACGATATTATTGTAAATTTTTGTATATTTATACTCTCATTGCTTTTTTGTCTAAGTGAACAGTGACTGAATTCCTGACTGAAGTTTTTTTGTGCTGTAGAAGATTTTAAGTTTTTTTTTTACATAATAAGAATAAAATAAATATTAATACCTTACCTTATCACAACTTAGAACCAGGCAACACATGAGTAGTGGCCCAAGTTTAACTATAGGCTATGGTAACTGGTTGTCACGAGAGCCATATAAGCATATTATGGCCCTCCTGATAAGCAATTGCACTGTTGTAGTAATAATAATAAATCATTATTCTGCTTGATATATCATATAAAAAGTCTACTTTAAATAAAAAGAATAATTTAAGTGGTAATATTATTTTTTTTACAATTTTACTATTCTTGATTTGGGGTGAGATTTTATTTGTTTCCCAGTCTTGACCTAGTACAAAAATCCTGTCTTGGTAGACCGTTAATATATGCCCATGCCAAACTTTGGGTTTCTAATACACATATTTAGAACAAACTATGTCATTTTGTGATCAAACAGAAATAGAGATAGAAAAAAGAATAAACAATGCCTGGAAGAGGTACTGGTCCCTGAAAACTATAATGAAGAATAAACAATATAATATTTCTACAAAAATAAAACTGTTTAACATTTGCATATTACCAATTCTAACATATCAATGCCAAACCTGGGTGAACACACAAAACATTACCAATAAACTTGTTACCTGTCAGAGAAGCATGGAGTGGATTATGTTAGGATTTTTAATAAAAGATAAAGAAGATAACAAAATTGGAAGATGTCCAAATAAAAACAAAAACATTAAAGTGGAAGTGGACCGTTTACATGCATACAGAAAATAACAATACAACACCTCTAGAAAGTGGGGAAAACCATGAAAAAGATGGTCAGACGAAGTAAGAGCTATAGCACACCCTCAGTTGATTAGACTAGTCAAGGATAGGGAAATTTGAAAGAATCTGGAGGCCTTTGTGTCACAAGGACACTCCGACCAGGAGGAGGATAAGCCTATTAAAAGTGTGAGAAATAATGGTTTTATACACCCTTCTGTGTCTGCTAATAAGGCTAAATAAATCAATAAAAATACTATGTCTCTGAAGTAAGCCTCGGAAGCACAGGTAAAAGGACAGTTGGAGACATGGAGAAACTATGAGAGTACTTTGTTGACTAAGGCAAAGGGTTCCCATAGACAACAAAGTACTCTCTTTTTAGGGAAAAATATTTGGAATAATGCAGTATAAAGTATATTTCCAACAAATGAAATGTTCTTACAACTTAATGTCTATAAAATGCAATTACATTCTATCTATTCTTTCTATTTCTAAGATAGAAATATTTAATCAATTATTTTGAATACATAGAAACCTAATGTAAAGAGTGATATTGGTTTATACAAAATTAGAAAGAAATAAAAAATGTTTATTTCGTGCAAATGATAAAATATAGAAAATAAAATAAAACAGCAATAATATAAGACATAACACATCTGCAATTAAAATGGTAACCACTCAGCTTAATGTCATGGTAACAATGAGGAGCCATGATGCTGGTTTTCAGTGGCACTATAACGGGGGTGGACAAATAGCACCACCATCCCATAAGATTACATTGTTTGCTAATAATATGTATCTGCTATAACTACTTAAACATAGAGTTGACAAAAATAACAAAACATGAAAAAGGTTACAATTAAAACATGACATGTAAAATTTTACATGAGCAGTGCAATGATTGTGTAGTGTAAATACTGGTGTAGAATGGTAAATAAATAAAACCTAAAAGGAATAAAATAGACAAGCAAGAATGAAAATGAAAACATAGAACAGCCGCTTAAAATTATGATACTTGTTCTTGATACAGAAACTTCGAAAGCATATTTTTGAAAGAGTACAAGGATTTCACGCACCTTACTGGTGGCGGGTGATTAATCCAACAAAATTAATGTGTTTAAAGTTTCATATTATCTCTTTTGATATTCAACAAGTGCCCACAAACAAGACAATAGATATTCTATTGTTGAAGATAGTTTGGCAGGCTGGTAAGGAAAAAGTTTAATGATATATTGACGACAAAAGCATTTTTTTTTTTTCTTTTATTTTGGTTCATCATCATCATATCAATTTGGTTGATATTCAAAAATTATGCTACCATATGATTACATAAAAATTTTAGTAGATGAGGTAACACAAGTCCTTCACATATTGATTCAGATCAAATAACTAATCAGATGACCTTAAACATGATATTTTAGACTTTGGAGGTATTTACAAAATTTTATACAAATAAAAAAATTGTAGGTAGGAAAGCTTCAAATTGAGTGGATCTGACCAAATAATAAGGCTCATTAAGCAAAAATAGGAAACAAGAAAGTCTGGCAAGTTATGATCGGGACAAGCAAATTGCCTAATAAATTAACTGCATTTTTATAACAGGTGGGCAGAACATAGAATGTGACTCACGTTTCACACTCCAATTAAGCTACCCACAGTATCAATAATTATAAACCGAGGAAACAAGCCAAATTATCGTAATCGATGCACGAAACAATAAGTGCAGGTGAAATTACCAATTGAAATACAATATTTTCCACTATGACAAATAAGAATTAGAATGACTGATTTAGGGGGAAAATATTGAGGGTAAACAGAAAATATAGTCGCAAACCAAACTAAAACCAATTTATCTAAACATTCGTGCTTCAGTCAAGCGGCATATTCTTTCAACTATCAAGAAAACAGTAGAACAATGTTAGTTTAGTCCATTAAAAATCTGACAACAAAAAGTAACTCTCACCAGTTTCTGCAGCCGGCGTCGTATCCTCTCCGTTCTGCATTTCGGTAATTTTATAGCAATCGGAAAATGTCGGACAAATATTTTGACAATCTATTCGGAAATCATTAAAATTATTTGGAAATTAAAATGCTTTGATGGAAGGAACCGTCACACACAAAAATAGAACGCGATTAAAAAACAATTGCAACCAACTTTGCGGCGCGAAAATTACAATGCTGTCAACATGACAACATAAAACAGCATAGTCTAACACAGGAGGTTTTTGACAGGATTTAATGGTGTCAGAAATTGTTTTTTTCACTTATTTAAAAATCAGAATGGATTGTGATGTAAACCTCTTTCTTTATAAATACCTATTGTCTGTGTAATCTATCGTTTATCACTTCAATGTTGACTTTTCTCTATTTGTCTTTCTGTAAAATATTATGCTTTAATTTTTGTTTATTAAAACCTTTTATTCACTAAAGGTTTTCAATTATTTCAATTTAATAAACAAAAATTTAAAATCTACGTGAAATACATGGATAAATATCTACGTCCCGAACGGTTCGATGTGGACCCTACTGATACTACGGCGAGTCGAGCATGGACACATTGGCGAAAAACTTTCGAAAGCTTTCTTGCTGCTCAGCCTACAACGACGGAAGGTTGGGAAAACATGAAATTACAGTTATTAATTAATCATGTCTCGCCTGCTGTCTACAGCTACATCAGTGAAGCCGGTACGTTTTCAGACGCCATATCATTATTAGACAAACTTTATATAAAGCCAAAAAACATAATTTATGCGCGGCATATTCTCACAACCAGGAAACAGCGTTCTGAGGAGAGTATAGATACTTACATTCAGGCTCTCAAGCTGTTATCGAAAGATTGCGAATTTTCAACTGTTGACGCAGAAACAAACAGATGCGATAGTATAAGAGACGCGTTTATTGCTGGGATAGCTTCAAATAAAATAAGACAAAGACTTTTAGAGAATCTGTCTCTCACATTAGATCAAGCTTACAACCAAGCCCTTTCACTAGAAACAGCCGAAGTCAACTCTAGTCATTATAATGCCCTCCCAATAAACGCTGCTCAGAGTGAGACTACACGAAATGAAAAGTCTCCAAGTAACGCATCACAAGACAACACTGCTGCTGCAATACAACGTCGTCGCAAGTGTTTCTTCTGCGGAGGACCGGTGCATAGCCGTAGGGGTTGTCCAGCAATTGAAGAAACGTGCCAACTATGTCAAAAGAAAGGGCACTTAGCTAGGGTTTGCAGGTCAACAAAGAATTTAAACGCCGTAAGTGTAGGAAAAGATGATCTACTAGCGTGTATAACTGCTGCATCACCTGTTTCCTTAAAGAAAGCAACTGTGACTGCCATAATTAAAGGTATTAAAGCAGAAGCACTACTAGACACAGGTAGCTCAGTAAGTTTTATTAATGAGGAATTTTCTAAACTATGTGGACTAAAAAGAAAACCGTGTAATCAAACAATATCAATGGCGTCACTTACGCATAAATCCACTGTAAACGGCCAAACCTGTCAAACGATCGAAATCGGCAAACACACTTACAAGAATGTCAACCTACTCATTGTAAAAAGCCTGTGCGCTGATATGATTATAGGTCACGATGTCCTTAACGAACATTCGAGCTTCGAACTGTCTTTCGGTGGACCGAAAGAACCTTTGCAAGTATGTAATGTCGCTGCCGCTTCTGTCCCTGCTGTACCGCTTTTCTCACATCTTTCAAATGACTGCAAACCCATCGCCATTAAGTCCCGTAAGTACAGTGACGAAGATAAATTATTCATAAAAGCGGAAATCGAAGCACTTCTCGCTGAAGGAGTCATTGAAGAAAGTCTGTCTCCGTGGAGAGCTCAAGTTCTCGTGACGAAAAATGAAACACATCGAAAACGTTTAGTCATCGACTATTCCCAGACGATTAATCGCTTCACACAACTTGATGCTTACCCGTTGCCTAATATCGAAGACTTAGTATCAAAAATCGCTAAGAACTCCTTCTTCAGCGCCATTGACTTGAAAAGTGCGTATCATCAAGTACCGATACTGTCAAAAGAAAAATTGTATACAGCCTTTGAAGCTTTAGGGAACCTATATCAATTTAAGCGCATCCCGTTTGGTGTCACAAATGGCGTCTCGAGCTTCCAAAGAACGATTGACTGGGTCATCAGAGAAGAGAAACTGGAGAACACCTATGCTTATCTAGATGATATCACTATCTGTGGTGCTACAAGAGCTGAGCATGATCTAAACCTTCAAAGATTCTTGGATGCTGCAAAGAAATACGACCTTACTTTGAGTATGAAAAAATGTAAGTTCTCCCAAGATGTTATTAACATTCTTGGTTATACAATAAATAACCACGTGATTACACCAGACATTGAGCGTCTCACGCCTTTGTTAAACTTGCCAGCACCACGAGACTTTCCATCTCTAAAACGAGCACTAGGCATGTTCGCCCACTACTCAAAATGGATACCAAGCTTTTCAGAGAAGATTCATGCACTAGCACATATACAAAATTTTCCGATAAACGACAGTATGATGAAATGTTTTAATAGCCTAAAACAGGACATAGCTAAAGCGTCTGTATATGCTATTGATGACAGTATTCCATTTACGGTTGAAACGGACGCTTCTAGTCATGCAATAGCCGCTGTACTGACGCAAGCGTCGCGACCGATTGCCTTTTATTCGAGAACACTGAATGCTAGTGAGAAAAATCATTCGGCAATCGAAAAAGAAGCGTATGCCATAGTAGAGTCACTAAAGAAATGGCGGCACTACTTAATCGGAAAACAATTTTACCTCGTAACGGATCAAAGATCTATATCCTTTATGTTTAACAAGAAACACAGCAGCAGAATTAAGAACGAAAAGATTTTAAGATGGCGTTTAGAGCTTTCTCCGTATAAATATGACATCATTTATAGACCTGGGAGAGAAAATCACGTTGCAGACGCCCTCTCTCGAGTAAGCTCTGCCATCTCACAAACATCTACACTTCGTTCACTACATGAAGCGCTATGCCATCCTGGGGTATCAAGAATGTACCATTGGTTAAAAAGCAAAAACTTACCATACTCCGTTAATGAAGTCAGAGAAATGACTAATTCATGCCGTATATGTTCTGAAGTTAAACCTAAATTTTTCAAAAACACTAATCCAACAACTTTGATTAAGGCTACAGCACCTTTCGAGCGTCTCAGCATTGACTTTAAAGGGCCAGTTCCTTCTATCACCAGAAACAAATATATACTGACCGTCATTGACGAGTTCTCACGTTTTCCATTTGCGTTTCCGTGCTCCGATATCAGTGCCCAAACTGTGATCACTAACCTCAACAACCTCTTTATGATATTTGGCATGCCATCTTATGTTCACTCCGACAGAGGGACATCTTTCCTTTCACAAGATGTGCAGGAATACCTACGTTCTAGAGGAATTGCAACCAGTCGGACCACTGCCTATAACCCACAAGGAAATGGACAAGTGGAAAAACTCAATCATACACTCTGGCGAACTATTTTATTGAGTCTAAGAACTAAGAACCTGTCGGTGGAGCATTGGGAGAAAGTTTTGCCCCATAGTTTGCATAGCATTCGTTCTTTATTGTGTACTGCCACAAACTGTACACCACATGAGAGGATGTTTAAGCACCCACGCCGATCGACGAACGGGACGTCCGTTCCTAGTTGGCTGACAGAATCAGGACAAGTCCTACTGAAGAAATTTAACCGCGTTAATAAGTACGAGCCCATAGTAGAAGAAGTAGAACTTCTACACAGTAATCCGGATTTTTCTTACGTACGTCTTCCTGATGGTCGGGAAACCACTGTATCCAACAGACACCTGGCTCCATTAGAAACAGCAGGTTTTCAGGGTCAGAACGAAATTGTACCCGGCATAAATGACACTGCCAATGATAAAAGTGAATCTAATCAAGTACCCGAAGTAACTCACTTTGAAACTGAACCACCGCAACTCCCCATGACAACTGGTTGTCAGTTGCCTTCTTTACCGCCAAGACAGACAGCTAATGACAGTGAACTTTTATCGCCAAGACGGTCCAATCGAGAACGGAGACTACCTAAGAAATTAGAAGACTATGTCATGAAAGACTAGCGCAGGAGAATGATGTAAACCTCTTTCTTTATAAATACCTATTGTCTGTGTAATCTATCGTTTATCACTTCAATGTTGACTTTTCTCTATTTGTCTTTCTGTAAAATATTATGCTTTAATTTTTGTTTATTAAAACCTTTTATTCACTAAAGGTTTTCAATTATTTCAGATTGTTTGGCGCGTTTTAATGGCGTCGGTCAAGATTTTTATTATAATAATTAAAAATTGTGTCGGAGCGAACTTTGTGTTATAAAAGTGGTGTTTTTTTATATACAAAGTGTTTGTGTTGACGAGCAACTAAAAGATTATTAGAATAAAAGTGATTATGTTGTGAAATACTTTTTTGAGAGATGAGAACTTTTTGTGGTTATCCACCTCATCAAGCATTAAGTAGCGCATAAAGTGACTGTCATCATATATTTCGTGTCAAATACTCTGAAGCATTGAAATGTGTTACATCAGCATTTCAATGCAATAAATGGCCCTAGCAGCCAAAGCTTCGATAAATATAAAAAAACAGATATACTATTTATGACATTTTATGACGATTTAGTTAGTTAACACATTTTTTTGTGATAATCATACAAATAGTATTTTTTGATGATTCGAAAGTGCTTTTGGGGGGCCGAAGTACATGTTTCATATCCACCCAAGTATAAGTAAAAACAGCAACAATCATTAGTGATGGTCAACTCGATTTACTATCTCGAATTGACTCGAGTCGAATTATCTGTGACTCGAATTAAATAGGTACCCGCCCGCCATAGCGCATCACACCAACCTAATGACATGATACCGAAACAGCGCGAAGTTTGCTAATCGTTTGTTACTTATTCATGTGATTGGGACAGGCACAATATTACAAATGTTATTTTTGTAGTGCCGGTTGTTGTTATTAGTTTTTCGTAGTATTAATTAAGTACTGTTTTAGAAAAATGCCGGGACCTAAAAGGACATCCTTGTTTGGGATGTATTTGAATCGCCAGTAAGTGGACGTGTTAAGTGTAAACAGTGTTCAGATTCATTTATATATATTGGGAATAAACCACATTAAAAAGAAGCACCTAAGTGTTGCCGCCGTCGAAGAAACGAATAACTTAAATCAGACTTCATCTTCAGCAAATATTATTGTCCCAATATACGGGATGGCACATTTAGATCGGTCAGTATGGGAAAGTCTGAAACTATAAGACGTATGAAAATCTCTTCTTAGGAACCATGTCATCGATTTTAGTAAAAAGAAAAACTGCATTCATACATTTAAAAAAAACGTGTACTCAGCTCGGGAATCGAACCCGGATTTTGAAAAGTAAAACAAATGCTATTTCTATTTTGGTATCGATTGTGTAGGTCTTAAGCAGTAAACGTTACTATGAAACATGATGTCTAAAATAAATAAAATGCATTGTTTTCATATCCTTTAATTTAGTTTAGTAAGTGTTCGAAATTATTTAATTAATGAAGAAATTACCACTATTTATAATTACACTGTTTAAGTGCGTATAATTGTCTCTATGGTTGTTTGTAGCTCTTTGCTGATGTCGCAACTTCTTACAACACTGCTTTACATATTGTTATCTGCGATAATATTATGTATCTATGATTGTAATTCCTTACTTCTATTAATCATACTTACACTAATAATCAATTGAAAAGCCCACTTAGAAAAAGTATGTACCTAGATACAAAGACGTGATAAACCTCATTTGAAAATGGAACGTCTTTGTTGTTGGAAATGTTGTATTGAAAAAATGGTGGTAATATCGAACACTTAATAGACTAAATTAAAGGATATGAAAATAATGCATTTTATTCATTTAAGACATCATGTTTCATAGTAAAGTTTACTGCTTTAGACCTAGAAGAATCGATATCGAAATAGAAATAGCATTCGTTTTATTTTTCATAAAGTCCGGATTCGATTCTCGAGCTGAGTACATTTTTTTTTAATGTATGAATGCAGTTCTTCTTTTTCTAAAATCGATGACATGGTTCCTAAGAAGAGATTTTCGTATGTCTTATTTATAATTTCAGACCATCCCCATACTGACCGATCTAAATGTGCCACCCTGTATATTTAAGCAGAGTCTACTTTTCAACTTTGACATTTTAAAAAAATATTAGGTTTAATAGTAAAAACAATATAAATTGTTCATTCAGTTTCATCTAGTTAAGTCGAGTTGCTCAACTCGAGTTCAATTCGAGTTACGTGCATTTCAACTCGAGTTAAATCGAGTCGTGTTTTTTTCCGAGTTGGCACATCTTTAAGCAATCTTAGCTGCCCGTTCGAGACCACAGATTAGAAAGAGATAGACCAAAAGGTAGAAAGAGATGAAATTTTTTTTTGGTTGATTCTCCCTATAAAAAGAAGGCAAAGGGAACTAATGCCCATACAACCATGTCTTCAGTACTTCTATATTTCTTCTTTTATTGCATTAAAATGTTGGTGTAACACATTTCTGTTATACCGGCTTATGCCTATGAAGATGCAGTGGAATAGAGCGTGAAGAGTTTTCGGGGTTGACAAAAAGAAGTTCACATACTTTAATTACATGGTTTTACATTTATTTCGGTGGTGGCCAGAGAGGGGAGAGAACAATTTGTCAAACGTGACATTAAAACTTTATTGTTGCCAGGCTTAATAAATTATAAAAGAATACCATTATACAAAATCTTATAATTTCTAACAATTTCAATGCTTCTTTAAGAGTATTTAACACGAAATATATGATGACAGTCATTTTATGTGCTACTTGATGAGGTGGATAACCACAAAAAAGTTCTCATCGTATTTTACACCATAATCACTTTTATTCTAATAATCTTTTAGTTGCACGTCAACCCAAACATTTGAATAATAAAACTACGCCACTGTTATAACTCAATGTTCGACACTTAATTTAAACATAATTTTTTTGGTTCATTCATTTCTCCCTATAAAGAGAAGGCAAAGGAAACTAATGCCCATACAGCCATGTATTGAGTACTTCTTTATTTTTTCATTTATTGCATTAAAAGGCTATATAGTGCTACCTTTAGTTCTTGTTCTGAGAGTGCTACACATTTCAATACATCTTTTTTTTTATACAACTAGACGACAAACAGCTGACAACCCACCGGCCCAGCCCCCTTATTCTCAACTGTTGGAAAGAATTCGAATTTCGGAAATTCTATACCTGTCACTTTTTATCGCGCTGCGTCAAAGCGAGATGGCAAGTGACTTTTCGAATCGAATCCGTGATCCGACAGTTGAGAATAAGGGGGCAGGTGACGGTAAGCGGTTACCGTCGCCTATAGGCCTATAGACCCTATAGACCTGACATCTTAGGAGTATTTGACGCGAAATATATGATAAGTCTCCTTATGATGCTACTTGCTGAGATGTATCTATTATCTTTGATATTGTTAGACCATTTTTATAACTTTAATAAGTCATTGGTAAAATGTTTGCTTATTATGCATTTTACAGCTCTGCTAACTTATGATTGACTACCAAATAATTATTAGGATCTCAGGGATATTGTTACAAGAAAAAATAAATATATAATAATTTAAGTTATTTATTGCAAAGATACGATTATCTTATAGTTTGAGACATGTGCAGCGGTGTCAGCATCAACTCGAATGCTGCATCTTTAAGGTTTGCTCCGCGTAAATTAGCCTCATGTAGGTCACTGCCGGAGAGATCGCAGCACTGAAAATAAAATAATTATCAGAGTGTTACTACAGCAACTCTTTTCACTTACTACTTAGTTATTTCAGACAGTAGGCCTAATTCACTCTTACACCCGTATTCACAAACGATACTATGAGGTCTCACAGTGCCCGCGGACGCACAGGGTGCCAAATTCCTATTCATAAACAATACTTAAGTGACAATGGGTACTATGCGTTTGTCATAATGAACACTTAGCTAAGGGAGCCTGATAGCTATATTAATCAACGCATAGTGTCTAACTCACCAAAGAGAATGTAATCACTAACGAGTTTACGATTAAAAGCAAATAAACAATAAAATTTAAATGTCAGTCAGTGAAGTGAACTACGTAACACGTGTGTTAGTAACACTCATCAACCAATCACAGAGCTATATTCAACGCTATGCGTCCGCATAGTAAATATACGTTTGAGTATTGTTTGTGAATTGAAAGGCTTGACATAGTGAACCCACTGAGAAATGCCTTTCTTCGCATAGCATTGCTCCTTTACTTACATAAGTATCGTTTGTGAATACGGGCGTTAATTTAAATTTTGAATACTGTTCTTAAATTTAAATTTAGACTCCAATAAGTTTAAGAAAAAGAAAGAAATATCTGTCAAATAAAAGATAGCATTCATAGAAACCATAGACAATTTCAGAAGGTATGTAGTATGTAAGGAGATGCTTTCTAAAACCTGCATTTAAGCACATTCATTATGTAGTAATTAAAACAATATAAAATTAGAAAAAATATATTTTATTTTATTTTAATTTTTTATTTTAGAGTTTTATATTATTTTAATTTCGAAGTAATTTTTCAAATATTTATAATAATGTTAAAATCAAGAATTAAGCACATTCATTATGGTTGAAAATTACGACTAAATGACAGCCATCCTTTTTGTATTCATATTGAGGGAATGAGATGCACTAACTTAAAAGAGATGTTCAAACAATGTATACCCGGCCAGGTGTATGAACAGTATACTGAAAATAGGTAAAAATATGGAGAACAATGTTCAATTGTCCGTTTTCTTTTTGTTTGCTTTGTTACTGCAACACAGTCAAATATTCATCTTAGCGCCTATGTCACTTTGGTGGCGTTTAGTTGACTTTTATTTCGTCCGCCATATTGCCATATTGAATAATGGTGAAATCTGCGAAAAATTTCAACTTTTGTATACACGACAGCACATCAAGTATAACAGTTGCACTATGAAAGCCGCCTCTATTACGAACGTAGTAAGGGTGGTCTCAAGGTCACGCTTGATGTGCTGTCGACTGTACAAACTATGCATGAAAACTTTTTCCTCACTTTTCGAGATAGTGTACATATATATACCTGGCCGGATATTTTCATATCATCTTTAGATTAAGCGTGTGTATACAGAATTAAGGCCATTGAATTGTGAAAAAAAGGATAGTAGATAAGTCGCACACACCTAAAAATTTATTGGTAGATACCTAATGGGCTGCATGCACTACAAACACACGAGACCTCATACAGCAAAATGTTTATCTAAATTCGCAGGTAATACGGTAGCAGAGATATAATAGTTATAAACTTATAAGTGCTTGACACTTGAGTGCAAGCGAGACGTAGTTTTCGGTCGACGCGCAACCCATGAAAGTTGCATTTCCCTTTGTGGTTATAAACTGATATAAATGTGTTATCAGAGTTGGCTTCAGGGTACAGTGTTCTGGGAATTAGTTCACCAAGAAAAAATCGAACTCATTTGGCATTAATTTCAAAATACTGTTATGCTTATTGAGGGAATTAGCTTAAGAGTATTTTTTTTATTTTATACAACTGGATGACAAACAAGCTGACGGCCCACCTGATGGAAAGCGGTAACCGCCGCCTATAGACACCTGCAATAACAAGGAAAAATCGCTTGATATTGCAGGTGCGTTGTCATCCTGGGGCCTAAGATGAAATGCCGTCCATGCCCAGTAATTACACTGGCTACCTTTCCCTTCAATCTGAAACACAGCGAACTGTTTCACGGCTGAAATAAGAAAGGCGGACGGTTGAAATAAATGTCAAATTTGCAATTACTATGGAGTTATGTAATAAAAGGGGTCAACTGAGCGTGGAATAAACTCTTTGTAGAGGGTTCCCTAAGAAATATAAAGGTAAAATAAAAATAAACTACGTGCAGACGTTTTCAGGGGAGCATGCAGTAGAAAATTGTGTTGTAAACTTTTATGTGATACAGGAGAATGCTTGAACTTCGTACTATGTTGACTGTAGATACAGTCTACAGTCACATGCATGTGACATGCAATGAAGAATTGAATTGAATAGATTTGAGTAGAATACCTCTAAGTCAGCCCCTGCAAGAACAGCGGCTCTGAGATCACAATTTTGTAGATTGGCGTTCTTGAGCGTCGCTACTCTCAGGTTGACGCCCGCCATGTTGCTTCCTTCTAAATTGGCGCCTGTGAAATTATTAAAAATTACTAACAGTTGCGTTGAAAGTTTAGAAATTTCCACACATTTGTATCTATGGTATTATTCAAGAGTAGGTATGATGTTTCTAGTGAGGTATTAGGAAATTACGAAAATAAAGTAATGAGTTTTTGGTAAGAAATAGGTATACACCTTTAAGATTAACTCCTTCCATCACTGCTCTAGATCCCGCTGGATCTTCCATGTTACAGCCTTTTAAGTTAGCACCTGAAAAAATAGATTAGTTCCAACTTTACAAAATATCTCCTTTTAAGATACGATAGTTACAAAAAAAAAATCCCTTAAATTATCAAATTAAATGCCTATGAGAAAGAAAAATGTAAGTGGCTCCTAAGTGTAGGGTCAAAAAAGTGTGTAGGGAAATAAAGTAGGTGGAACGAAACAGAAACAAAACAGAACATAACGAAAATAACTAAACGGAAAACGAAAAAATAAGAAAACATATCCGAACTTTTTGAATAAACATTCGCAAGCACTCTTAAACAAAGCTTATCAACGTAATTTTGAATATGTAGTACAAAAACAAAACAAAAAACTAATCTAATTTGAAAATTTTACCGTAATCACTGTAATTTCGTGTCGAAGTGGAAAACAAAAGTTATCCTAAATTTTGATCTGACCAACTACACCAGCGACACTTCAAACTGACCAACTGTCTATGGTTCATTCATAGAAAAAAAGCTATCTTAGAAAAATATGATCACATTGTTTTATACACTAAAATAGTGCGAATTGCGTAACATGACAATTTATTAAGAAACCCAATATAAAATCATTACAGTATTTAAAAATACATTTTAAGTAGTTTTTTATTACAAACTTTAATAAACAACTATAGAAATAATGACTGTTTCTATAGTACAGTAAATACCATCTAAATTGAGATCACTGCTGACCGGCGCCTGTAATACATTGTTGGGGCAACCAGTTGCTGTGACTTACAAAATTTAAACTGAGTGAATTTATGGTATTTAAAAAAATATGTTATGACTGTCTTTTGGAAATTTTGTTTTTTATTTATTTTAGACATGAGCGAACACAGTGCCACTTTAAAATCTTACCAGCACAATAAGTATTGCTTAAAATATGGGTCCTATTCACAATACAACTTGTGTGACAGAAGTTATTTTCAAATGTATAATATTTTTGAATAGTACACTTAGCGCTGAGCAATGGGTATGTATTTTTAATTGACTTCAAAAATAAAAATCTTGACTGACACCTTCAGTTCCGCCAGAAACTATCTATTTTTGTTGATTCTCCCTGTAATAGGAATGCAAAGGGAACTAATGGCCATACAGCAATGTGTTGAGAATTTTCTTTATTAATTTCTTCTAATGCATTGAAATGGTGGTGTTAAACATTTCAATGCTTCTTGGGAGAGTTTGAGGGTAAATATATGATGGATTCTACTTTAATGAGGTGAATAACCACAATTCCAAGTCACTTGTTTCATAACACTACATCAAGTTTATAACACAACATTCGATCAGACACAATTTTTAGCAATTGTAAGATAAATCTTGACTGACACTACCAAAGCCCGCCAAACACTCCTCTCTTTTCTTGTTATTTCGCGTGCAAAGAGAACCGAACACATACAGCTATCCTGAACAAAGAATATTGTTACATGTGCGTGAGTATAAAATTATCCACCTTCCATATTAGCACATAATGCTTTAACTCCAAGCAGCTGTGCGCCTTCCAAGTTGGCGTGTGATAAATCAGCTCGCTCCAAACAGCAATGTGACAAGTTTGCTCCACTCAGGTTACATCGGGAGAGACAGGCATACTGGAATATTGAAAACATACAATTATTTAATTAAAAAAACTTTGTAATAAGTTATTAGTCTTAATAATTCTAGAAATTCTTTAAAATTATGATCAATTTAGTGAAAGGGAAAATTTTGATAGACAAGAAAATTTATAATACAGCATATAACTGAAACTAGTATTAGTTTTAGCTAGATAAGACAGAATCCTGGTCAATTGTATACTAAGTGTCTACCTTGAAGGTTCATTCTAAATATTGGTCTAAAGAACTTGTGAAATAGGATGAGTAGTTCCCAAAAATACTTGCTACATCCAAACTTACAATCTTTACCTCTTTATATTATTAGTGTGAATAAACTAATGTCTGTGTTGACAAAGTATGTTTGAGACTAGAAAAATTGATCATCAGTAGCTGCAGTTAGAGATAGAGGTTTATATGTATCCCTTCCTTCAAAACATATTATATAGGTAGGTAATCTATTGGTATAGAAAATACAAAATTGGTAGACTAAAATTATCAATGTAACATGGGTATGTTATATTAATAATTGATAAGTGATAATCAACCTCATCATCATCATTTCAGCCGATAGACATTTACGGACAAATGCCACTTCTACTAAAAATTTCCACAATGAACGGTCATGTCTTGCACACATCCAGCTCAATGATAATACTGTATTTAATTTAATTTAGTCATGTAAAAAGTAGTTCTCATTCCTCACCTTGAAATTTATGTATCTCAAGTCTAACCTATTCAAATCAGCTCCAGATAAATTTACTCCTTGGTATCTTAGCTCTGATATTGTAGGGGTTATAATAACCGAGCGCACCACATCCATCCGTGTTAATGCCTGATTATTGCCGCTACTGCTCATTGATTCATCTATTAATTGATTTAAATGTGGTATCATTGAATCTATACCTGTATTGGAGAATAGGTTATATGTTACCAAAAAAAAACATAAAATTAGAAGTAAATATCAAAATTGATATCTCCATACAATATTAGGCAATGTTCTTTATAATTAGTTTTACTGTTTAAGATGATAATTTATGAAAATTCCTAGCCAGCTACCAAAACTTACCATAAAACACTGCTTCCTCCAAAACACCTTTTGGATTAACATGCTTATCCAATATAACATCTCCATGCCGTAAATAATTCAGTATAGGCTCGAAATACTCAGGACTTCTATCTATTAAGTATGCCCCAGTAGAGTCTGTTAGACTGGGATTCATTAAGTAAGTATTATGCTCGTCAGCAAACATCCTGGCAAGCATAGAAAGTGGTTCTTTAGCCACAAGCGTAGATCTAGTCGTAGTGAAGTGTTTACCGCCGACATTTAATGTGAGCCAATCCGATACTGTTTTGCTATCATGTATTTCTTGATCACTTCGCACTTTTAAATTCTTCATGGAATTTTCATCTATATCACAGCTTTTAATACCTCTTGCATCTTCCAAACTAAGGTAAATGTTTTCATCGTCTCTTAAAACCCTAACGTCATTTATTTCACAGCCATTTGAGGAAAACAACGCAATGTTTTCTGTGGGTATGTTGAACTGAGCAGATATGTTCAATTTGCACATTTCAATCGAATCTTCCACAACCATGAGTCTCCCATCATTCTTATCTTGATTTCTGTAGACATTAATACGTATCATCACGAGTAACTTTTTGAACTTATTTCTTTAGAAAACACTGTTTATTTTGTGAAATAAAAATCACAGATACAAATGAAATTTTATTATCACAGACAAAACCACAGATGACTTATAAACTAGACAAAACAGACAAAACATAGTAGAGTCTGGCCAATGAATCGTGTCACTCGTATTTTCAATGAAGTTTTTATAAGGCAACACTCAAAATGTCATATTGACGTTTCATTTCTCATTTTTATTCCGTTTATCTTGTAGTTTTACTCTAAAATAATGTCGAAATCAATAAAAAGTACTACTTGAAAGCTTATATACACTATGATACATAAATACAAAGATGTATATAGTCAATATAATCGGAAATCTGTAGAGAAAATTCTACATTTGGAGGAAATACGTCCGCTACAGGTTAGTTTATTGTTTTCAGGGCGTTATGGCTTGATACTTTTCTGTTTTCTGCCCACATCACTAATAAAATCCAATATTTAATAATATTCATGTTTATCGGTTATTTTCAGAAAGTGTATATGAAGAATTAAAACTCAAAATATTAATTCACTTAAAACTTAGAGAAGCCCGAAATGTTGCATGCAAGATCTGAAGAAGGTTTTCTGCCTGGTGCTTTAATAGTTTTCAGTGCAAAATTCAAATCAGCTGATTACCATGGTGACATAAATGCATAAAACTTCTTGAAATGGATAAGGGAATATCTACCTATTCTAACAAAGCCATGTGTAATTTTTATGTATAATGAAATGCAAGTTACCATGTGAAACTAACAAACAAACCTCCCACAATATCTAATAGCAAAGGTGATATTCGGAAATGGTTAATAGAAAATAATGTTATTGTGCTTTGTTCATGACAACAGATGTATTTAGAATCTGACTTTGATTATGAATCATCCTGAACAACTTATTAAATATGCCTTTTTCCAAATTTTATTTTATACCCGCCCATTACTTTTTATCCTCTTTTTTTCCCTGTTTTGATAGTCAGCCTCTAAGCGTCTATAATGACTGGTAGTAAGCGAATAGCCGGTAATTCATTACAATTAGGTATGTTTTATGTAGAGCCTTAAAGAAAGTGAAGTAAGTAAAGATTATGATTTAAAAAATTAAGATTCTAAATTAAGATTTGTGTTATGTAGTATAGATTTTATTTAAATTTTTCCAATCTATTATTGATGTCAACAAATTAAATGAAAGATATTATTTTTATAATTTATTTATTTTTAAAGTATCGTCGGCCTATGCCCAGTAGTGGGCATCTGTCAGCTGATATTATGATGATAAAATTTACGTGAAGTTCAATATCACACTTTTCTTTTTCTTTTTACATAGAGAATAGGCAAGTGGAATAGTATTTGAAGTTCTATTTAGCACTAAATCATACAACAATTCGAATATTTTAAGGCAAGCTAATTAATAAGCTGGTATAAAAAACTGTTTAATGTAGTGATAGCTTGCCTACCTACAGCCATACTTGGTCTATCATATGGTATAACTCATTAATGCTCATCAAATCTATTTTATCTATACCAAGGATGATATATCCATGAATTATACCCATGATATATTAAGTCTACTCAAGTTTATGAAACAGATTATTACGTAAGCACCTTGTGTTTAAGAACCATTAGAACATCTAAAAGAGTATTAAAATTATAAATGGTTTGTTGTTTTTATTATAGTGTATTATGAGGATCGTAGTGTTAATCAAAGATGTTAGTTGTTCGGCTGTCATTTATTAATTGATTAGGAAATCTTACGAATTAATACATTATAACTTAAATCTACGTCATATGCAGGGTCGCGTATGCCATCGACCTACTTACACTTCCGATGCACATACCTATTACAACTATGAAATGTTATTTACTAAAATGTTTTAAATAACATAATTACATACTCCAATAGAATTATTTTTTTAAAAAATAAAACATTCCTAATGCACGCGCGTTTCACCATGTATAAAATGTTTAAAGCTAAAAATATACCGGCCGAATTGAGAATCTCCTCGTTTTTGAAGTCGGTTAAAAATAGGTTTTACTCGGCGTCATTTGGCAGAGTATTTGATACCCGACGGTTTTTAAAACCCTAATAACTTTAAATTATACTCGTGAGGGAGCTCGGTGGCCTAGTGGTTTGAAGTTGAACACTCTGGTTTCGATTACGGAAACAATGCAACTGTCGCCATGGCCTATCCCAGGATGGGTCAATCAAAACAAAACTATAGTAATTAGAATATTATGTTTTTAATTAGGCATCCATTTAAATAAATTATTACATACTTAAAAAAACGAAGTACCAAGACTATTTATTCCTTGCGAAATAAGTGTTTACAGCTAAAGATTTTTAAAATTGCCGCTCTTTCTCAGTGACACGATTCACTGGCCAGAGTCTATCTCCCTCTGTGGAGACAAAAGACAATGAATGTTTTTTTTTGTTTATATTCCCTTTAATGGGAAGCCAAAGGGAACTAATGCCCATACAGGCATGTCTTTAGTGGCCCTAATTCTGGTATCCCGCGATCTTTCACAATCCAGGTGACTGCTCTAACCATCTGAGCTACCCAGGACTTGGGATAGCCCTGTGAAATTTTTCTAGACTATCTGTCTGTATTTGCGTTATAAGCTAACGTCTACCCCACAATGTCGAAATGTTCTATTTCAATTTCCGAAACGGGTATTTTTACAAATACCTACTTTAGATTCGGTTAAGTTGAGGCATTGCTTTCAAATATTCTTAATTTTCATTTTAACATTAGTATAAATGTTTGAAAAATTATAAAAATATATAAACTAGAAAAATTTCACGTTCTGAGGCGGGGATCGAACCCGCGACCTTTCCCAATCCGGGCGACTGCTCTAACCATCTGAGCTACCCAGGACTTGGGATAGCCCTGTGAAAGTAAATAATTTTTCAAATATTTACATTATGTTAAATGAAAATTGAGAATATAATGTAGGTATATTTTTTAACGTGCATTATTATGACTTTTAATGACTGTTGAACTTTCTGTATTTTAATACCTCTAAGTACTGCGATTGTGCATCGTCAGACAACCTGAAAATTTTTTTTTGTCATTAGTTACCTTTTTGGTATCTTGAATTCCTACTTTTCTAATTTTAATATGGTTTTCTCTGCACGACACTGCAATAATTACGGAATTGAGCTGTCGGGTAGTTTTTTTAAACTACAATTTATTGAAATAAAGAATGTAATATTGACCTTTCACTATTTTTGGTGAAAACTTATTGATTAAATTATAATTAAAATTATATCTATCTAATCTCATCCTCGATAATCAGAACTGTCCTGTCGCTTCCACGGCTGAAGCGTAAAGACATCGCAAGAATCACCAGAAAGTCCCATGAACAGTGAAATTGTCCACTTTGCACTTTCCATGGAAATTTCGAAAGAGGTATCGTGAAAACTAAGGTGCTAAAATATGCACCGGCCACTTATTCTTGGAACTGCCATTGTTGGTAAGCTATCGTAGAGAGGCTAGGCCTCGTAACACACTGCTAAATATTATTATTATGTATCCACAAACATTTTAACTTAATATTTAAAAAGAATGACTACACGAGTTTGTTGCCGGAATATTCCCATTTCCCCCTATTAAAAGACAGACAGACAGACTAACACTATTTTTTTTTATTAGACATGGTTAAGGGATGTTTGACGATTAGAAAGTGCTTCTCGGGCCTAATTGATTTTTTTGTCATTTCATTCATTTAGTAAAAAATATTTTTCTATAACAACGGCGGCGTCTTACAAATTTCTTGGAAACGTGAAATTTCTTAGCAGGAAATAGTTATGTCATTCCCTGTCATCATCATGTAAAAGTAATTCGACGACGAAATATATCTTTTATTCTGAAGTTTCTGTATGAGGAAAGTCTTTTGTTCATATTATTTTTATCAACAATGGACGACTTTTAACAAAGGATTGTTAATGAAACCTTTCTATGATCCAGTGATCAAGGGAGTACTACTTATGTTAAGTAATTAATACTGATTAAATGTGTCTGTATTGCTTTTGTTCTAGAAAATAGTCACAAATAACAATGTCACGACACGATATCATCTCGGTTACTTTGTAAAAAAAAAAGAAATTGTGATTGTAAAGGTACTTAATAGGATCGAGTCAGCGCCGTAATAATAATATGTGACGTCAAAGTGAAACTACCTACTTACATTTCAGTAACTATGGTTAGCAAATCAAAAATAGAACATTAAACTCAAATTTTGTATTCATAATAATCATAATCATTTATTTGATTTAAAACAAGGTAAATACAGATATTGACAATAGATTTAATGAGCATACATGTTTGTTTATTGAAAACATAGAAAAACGTTTTAGTTACTAATATTATACATATTAGGTATTGAGGGAAATAAAGTTTGTGTGAAAGTGAGGCAAAGGGACAATAATATTCTTGGCTGCATTATTTCATAGAAATAATTTTTTATTTGAATAAGATGTTTTTGAATGTGGCAAACCATTTCTATGAACTAATATAGCCCATGTTTTAATTTATTGTCGTATTGACGGCACCAACCTGTATATATATTTAATGCTATTGTCTTTCTTGCACTCACTCTTGTTATTTCCTTCTTATACATTACTGTCATTCTAGGTTGCCTGGAAGAGATTGCTGCATAGCAATAAGGCCGCCAATTGTATTGTTTTTCTTATTTTATTTTTTTGGATTGCTTAATGTGCAGTAAAGAATATTTGATTGATTATTTTGATTTATACGCTCATATTGTAAGAGAAAGCATTGTATTGATATCACGGGAGACAAGTCCCCCCTTCCACCCAATATCACGTTTCCTAAAAGATCTCTGGTGACATTACTCACCGCAGGAACAAAGCACAGAAGTGTTAATTGTAAGGTGGTGCTACCCCCGTGCAAAATTCAAGTACTATATATTCCTAGCTCTTTTTGATTGTGTTAATAGCACAAGGGACTCTACATTCCTACATAACACACAGCGCTTCCCAGATGAGCTCTGCACGACTCAATATCGGAAGAAATACAAAATTACAAAGTTAGAGTGAATTAGCTGCATTTTTATGTAAGGCTTAACAATAAGAAGGGAATATAATGCCATCCATGTTTTACATGTCTTGAAAAATATCAAAAAGCTCTCAGGTACAAGGATTACGTTGCCTAATTGTTATGACAATAAATTAAAATATGGGATGAATTAGTTCATAGAATTGTATTGCACCTTTCAAATACATCTTGTTCATTTGATAATTTCATGATATTTCTATGAAATAATGCAGCCAATGATAGATTATCTCATAGAAATGACATGTTTTAATTTATTGTCGTCTTGTTGTCACCACTTGTATTTACTCAAAAGTCTTTTTAAAACTCGTCTTCAAAGTTACTCTATGGGGCCATGACTAAGTCACAGTGCACTTCGACCCATTAGGATCTTTTGTGCCTCCCCTGCATTTACTCTTCCTGTGTCCAGAATATAGCTGCCATCCATACTATATCTTTAGGCAGAAAGAGCCTGTAGTCTTCTGGTTTTGGACATGCCACTCCCAGAAGGCTCATTCTGGTTCTAACCAGAACATCACAATGACACAAGAGATGCGTCATAGATTCCTGACATTCGCCTCACTAGGTGTAGGTCGGTATGCATTATATCTATAGGGTCGTCTGAGGTATCACTGCCATTCCGTAGAACAGTTTGTGTTTTGGATTGAAGGGAAAGGTAGCCAGTGTAATTACTGTGCCTGGAAGAAATTTCAACCTAGGCCTCAGGATGACAACGCACCTGCAATATCAAGGGCTTTTTTGGCCCACGCCGTCAGCTGGGCTTGCCATCTAAATGTATAAAAAGTCGTCTACTTTTATTACTTTATGTCATCCTTGTTTTAAGTAACTTTTCAAAATGTTTGATAGCAAGATTGGTGGAACTGTGACTTATGATAACAAAAACAAAACCAGAGGTTTTAGATTTAACCTAGACTCCTTGACAATAAAATTATGTATGTAAAAAGCAACAAATATTACTAAGCAGATGCTCTTCCTCATTTTCATAATAGGGGACTCTATTATGAAAAAGATACCGCCGAAACAACAGAAAATGCAGACGGTAATCAAACCTGATTTTTTAAGCGAATTTTTGAAACTTGTAGACATCTAATAGCACCTCTTTCTTAAAAAAGTTTTTTTTGTTTTTGTTTACATTATTGGTGCGAGTAGGAAGCTAAAAGAACTTTATTTTTAAATAGAGACGGCAGTTTTAGCCGTCTTGCGGAAAGTTGAATTGAAATAAGAAATCTTTTGAATAGCGTCATTTCCAACAAGCATGTAAATAAACCATATCGTACAGATTTACTCCTGACGCTTTCTTATAGCCGAATCTTATTCACATTCAGTTCAGAGAAGCTGACGCGTACGCACTGTCCAAACTCACTTTTTGATGACACAACGGGAAGAAACGCTAACCGCTTTATTTATAAAACCAGTGTCCACTCTCGTCGTGAGTTCGCGGACGTTTCCAGAGTATATTTATACCGCAGTACATTGCGGTATTTTGTTGTAGATCTGTCGCGGTAGGCATTTCGACGCCGGCGCCTCGCTTGATTTCGCGTAAACTGTGATATTACAAAACAATGGAATCTCTTGACGTGCCTAGTTATGCCCCGCCGCCGCCTCCTCCGACGAAGAGGCTGAGCAGGCCAAAGATAACTCTACAAATACCGGATGCGGTATCCCCGGTAACCCCAAGATTACAGACAGCAACTCCGTTTACCTTCGGCCCCCCAAAGCAGAGGGGTCGGGCTCCAATGACGCCGATGTCACAAATGTCTGACCCTCAGAATCCGTATTTCAACCCTTTCATGCATACGTATCATAACAAGGCGTCGGAGTTCATGTTCAAACAATTCGAAGGTTTCAAAGACTTTACGATGAACACAGCAAAAAGTGGTTTGAGTGCTGGTGAAAAATCGGCTTTTTGGTTTGTGAACAAATTGAAGATTTTGTCCAAGAAGTGGTTCACTCACTTCTTCTTGACAATATGTTTAGTGTTATACAGCATCATGGGGGCTGCGATGTTCATGGCATTGGAAGGTGAGTTGGAGGAAATGTTTTGTCAAGACTATGTAGTAATTAATTACTTGAAAATAAGTTGTACAAATAGCAACATTTGGTTGTTAGTTGCATTGCTTGCTATATAATATTTGTAAAATACTTAGCGGGGTGATGAAATATACCTATTCATTTCGACATCTTGAAGGTTCCTTCTCAACTTTCACGATGCCAAAATTAATATAACTAGTTAGCGATAGTTCCGTGGTTAGAAAAGTCACACGGATTGTAAAAGGTCATGCATGACTTCGGATCCATAGATAGGACAGTAATTTTTTTTTGTCTAGTTATCTCTCATATTTACTTCAGCTATAATATTTATGTCATATTCAATAAAATAAAGACGAGATTCTACTTTTTGGTCTAGTACGTATATTACTTAACTATCTTTTATACCAAATGCATAATCACAAATGTACCCAGTAAAGTTTCTTAAATCTGGATATAAATACAAACTACTCGTACGGATTTTTCTGTAGGTTTAAGAACTTCAAGGGTTTTAGCAAATTTGATATATCTATATCATAGAGCTTAGCAGACCCCAGATCACCGCCGTGAAAGGCATATGTCGCAAATGGGGTATCTAGACTTTGCGAATTAAGAATTGCCGGGAACTTAACCTGCTTCGCCTTTATAAATTTCTTGAATCAAACATTATCGTAGATACATATATCATTAATCTGTGCAAACACTTACCTAGTTGAAAATAGCCTTGCTAATGAATCTGAGTAGCTTACGACAATTTACTTTCGTGTTACCCAATTCACCATACATTTTACTCTTTTGTTCTTATTACCATAATCTTGCTATTGAATCTGAGTAGGTACGACAATTTACTTTCGTACTACCCAATTCACCATAAATTTTACTATTTTGTTATATTAGCATCTCTCTACGCGATGATAATTATGGCGGGACCATACGGCCCCTAAATGGCCTCCAAACCACCCCTACAGCCATTTCCGATCCACCGGTTACAGTCAACAATCATTATCTCTTGACAAAATCTTATAAGGACTCACCGAATCTTTGATGCTAGCCCTCATGTTATCAAGAATATTTAATTAACTAACATTTTGGCGGTCATTAGCTCTCAATGACCTCCACAGATCGTACCAATCTCTAACTTTTTTTTACATCCTGCCAACTTAATGGCACTGACTACACGTCATTTCAAGTCGTTCCAAATCGCGTTCGCGACAGCATAGGAGTTATCCAAGAGTTTTAGCGGGTATTCCCAGGGATTTCAAACCCTGGGGGCGCCCCGGACACGCCCGCTGGTTCGCCAGCGGCAGGTAGGTCCGTCAGTAGATTTCTCTTGGTTGAAAAGGGCTATCATTTATGAAGGTCTATTTAGGCGTCTGATCAATATCAGCTCATTTCCTACTTGACAAAAGGGTCTTACTAACTTTCACACTTGCCTTTCTTATTTCAGCTGTGAAACAGTTCGCTGTGTTCCGGATTGAAGGGAAAGGTAGCCAGTGTAATTACTGGGCATGGACGGCATTTCATCTTAGGCCTCAGGATGACAACGCACCTGCAATATCAAGTGCTTTTCCTTGTTATTGCAGTTGTCTATAGGCGGCGGTAACCGCTTACCACCAGGTGGGCCGTCAGCTTGTTTGTCATCTAGTTGTGTATATAAAAAAAAGTTTTCTTTACCTTGTTTTCCATTGTAAAAGAAAATAGAGATTATTCTGAAAAATTTGAATAATTATTAACTCATGGGTAAAAAGCTAGAAATTTTCCCATGGTATGGAAATCGTTTTAGTATTATCGTGCTATTTTTTTAAATTTATACTAAAATTATATTTTTTTGGTTTTTATTATCTACTAAATTGATTAGCTGTTAAAACTTATAAGTAACGTCGTGAGACGGTCGCCGAAATGATCGCATCGTTGAAGGATATAAAAGTGACTGTACACGACGTGTTGTATATGTCGCAGCCGGTATCCAAATAAATGCCTAGGCCTATAGTTAATTAAACTAGAATTACTGAACGTTTGACCACTTGGCGTATTAAAAGTCAGCTCAATTAGATGCATAGTCGGATTTTCTTGTATTGAAAAGTTATAGTGTGAAGGGTACCTATGTTCAATGTGTTTTTTGGCCACTTATAATCAAAAATCAAAATATTTATTGCAAGCCATATTGGTGTACATAATAAACTACAGATCAGCAGGTACATGAGTTGTTAAAATGTACAATGTAGCGCCCTGTAAGAGCATAGCAATTTGGTTTGTAAAGGGCTTTGTACATTATTTAATATGGGTTAGTATCATTGATTATCTTAAAGCCTTATTGTTACTGTTATTTGAGTATCAGAGGATTTATGTTATTTGTTCGTTTTAAATATCATTTTGCGGAACAGAATTCGTCAAGACAGTAATAACAATATGCAATAAAATATATTTTTAATTTACTACTGAAGGATCGTAAACTTGTTTCAGATCAAAACAATTTCGGCTATAAGTATTAATTAAAAAATAACCATAAACCTATTAATCACACAAACAGTCACACAAACGCTCTTCGATCTAAACGAAGGAACACGAGAAGCTCGAGAAACAGTTTTGTCTACACCGTAATGTCATTTTAGTCGGGCTAAGGTTAGGTGAGGTACGACAAAAATGACATTAATACTGTGTAGACAAAACCGTTTCTCGAGCTTCTCGTGTCCCTTGTGCTACGCGTGCTGCTTAGGCGTCCAATGGAATTATTAATTTAACCATATGACTGACACGATGTTCAGCCATCTGGTTAAGGCACGACATTCAGCTCAATGACTTTTCTAGTTACCCTTCAGCCGTTTCATTGGCGGTGGGCGTCAAATTAAGTGTCTAATTTAACCAGATGGTTGCGATATCTGAATTGCTGCTTAATGATTTTATAAATACTTTTTTAAGTTAGGTTAAATTCGCACTGTCACCTTTGACAAGGTACCCAGTAAAGGCGGCGGTGAATTTCCAAAGCCAATTATTCTCAAAAAGAATGTTAATTATTCTGGCAGACTTGAGCTCAAATATTTCCCACCTGCGCCTCCGGCTGGTGATGAATGAGCTCACAGCTTTGAAATATTGTTACGTATCTTTTAACGAAGTGTTTTAAGAAAACATAGTTCTTATATATCAACCTGCCTGTGTTTTCATTGGCAATTGTAAAATTAACTACATTTTGTGTTTTAGTTGACTTAAATTGCTTTGCGGTAACAGTTTTTGATTGGATAAGAGACAATAGCACATGGGTTCAATTTCAAATCTCTGTTTTTCAAACAAACATAATTTTAAACCACGTAGACTTTGTAAGTGTTATTTGATTTCAATATTAGTTGCAAGTATCCATTCCAATATCATATATACAAAAATAACTTTGTCCGTCTGTCTGTTACGTTTTCACTCCTAAGGCGATGCAGCAATCAAACATGAAATTTGTCATGGATATAGATAACTTCTCGTGAAAGGACATACAGTTTAATATTTTTTTATTTGTGCCAAATAAGCTTTTATTCTATTCTTCTGTATTATATTCTATATATTTTTTATAAACATTACAAAAGTCGTACATAATAATATAGTACACATTACATAAAGTAGAAAGTAAAAAGATGCCGCATTTTGTTAATTGCTTAATAAAATAGAGGTATTTCCTCCTGATCCCTAAAGGCAAAACCGATCTTTCGAAATCTAATCGAGAAAATGGATTTTTTCTTTTTTCATTGAGCCATCGACTGAAAGACGTTTCACTACCAAACATTATCTCTCGATTCTTGGTAATAATCATATTATAAAAACTCTTACAAAAAATAAAAGAAGTATTTTGATGCATTATAAACTAATAGGCAAGGCCCCGCACCACTCGATTTCTAGGTTAACCTTCTCACAGCAAACATGCAGATTAAACATGACAAGACATTAGTATATCATATATTGTTTACGTAATATATCTACTAATCATGTGTCGAATAGTTTTATAACGATATAAAATCCGATACTGACTTTTGCCAAATGATTAGGATCATGTCGACATGTTGCTTCCGTCCATTTTTAAACGATCTGGCTAAATAATTGAGTTGGTACATGACTAAAAGTAAATTAAAATAATGGTAGTATGTTTTGGTTATTTATGTTGAATTTTCACTAAGTGGATTTTTCCACAGTAAAGACATGAGTTAAGCTGGACTAATTAATACTTTTTTATATAACATAAACATAATTGATTTCTATTGTGTGTCAGAGTACTTAATCTGTGGTATGAGTGCCGATTAACCAAGGAATGAAAGATTAAATAGAAGTTAGATAAAATGCTTTTATTTTTTTGCAAAAGGTGTGTAGAGATCTTCTTTAATACCTATTATGTCAAGTCTGCTCGCTCTTTGTTCAACTTCATTATTTTCTTCGGGATGCGGGATTCTAATAAATTACTTACTTAGGAAGGTTCTACTTACAAATATTGTATCTTTGATATCTTTTAATTGATATAACCAATGGTTTTTCTGTTATATGCTTTATTCACGTTCAATATTCAATAAAGCTGTTGGTTCTAACCGAAATAAAATAGGCACACATTTTATATACAACTAGCTGCACTCTGCATTCACAGTGCCCGTGAAGAGAAAACTGTTATGTTTAGTCATAAAAAAAATCTTGAATAGTAAAAAAAGATTTTAAAATCCAACAACCTTCGCGGGCGTACCTAGAACACCCTATCAAAGTTTCATCACAATCTGAACAATGGTTTCTGGGCGCATAAGAGACAAACATACAAACATTGATTTTATTCTATATGAAGTTTTTTTTTTATACAACTAGATCACAAACAAGCTGACGGTCCACCTGATGGTAAGCGGCTACCGCCGCCTATAGACACCTGCAATAACAAGGACAAATCAGTTGATATTGCAGGTGCGTTGTCATCCTGGGGCCTAAGATGAAATGCCGTCCATGCCCAGTAATTACGTGCATCTTTATAAAATGACGGTTCTATTGAAATTTGTTATATATATTTAAAGAACATGACGTAGAATTTTAAATTGTGTTGAACTTCCACGTCGCGTCGTCTCTATATTATTCTATTCCAGCAAGTTGCCGTTCAAGAACTTTATTCTTCATGTGGTTTATGTAAAGCTAAATAGATTAGATTAGAATAGATGGAGTAAGAAAATCAATAAACATTTATTGATTTTTTTACTTTCACTAAGGTAGAAGTATCAACATGCATGACTCGTAAATAAGTGATCTTACATATCATATATCTGCCCATACCGGGATTCAAAGCCGAGACCTCTAGTTTAGTAGACAGCAGAACTGACCACTCCACCAGACGGCCATCAAATGACCTTCTTTATTATTTTAAACATATCAGTGACCATGAAAACATTAGCAATCTTCATTTTAAAGACTCTTCGAACATAGAATAGCCCTTTCAACTAACACGCCGCCGGCTCATAAATATAGTTTCAAATACTTACAAGTTTTCAAAGACACTTTCGAGTTTGTAAGCGAGTTCGTGTCACACATAAAAATAACTGAAAATACGCAGACTATTAGTCAAAGGAAATTAGTATGCGTAACGTTTTGTTAGGTGTAAAAGAAAGTTAAAATTATTATTTTTTAAATGAAGGTGTCAAGTTTTTTTAATGCTTTGCTGGGTAGCAGGTCTTGGTCCTCATCTCACCTGATGGTAAGACACGATTAGGCCAAAGATGGAAGCGAGCTGCAACCGGATTCCTCAACTACAGGTACTGGCTGTCTTACCTGCAATTGCCGAAACACAACAATGCGGGTAAAATTATTGTTAAGGCGGCAGACTTAGGTAAGATGACTACCTAGATAGCCAGGCGGACTTAGAAAAGCCCTGCCACCAACCAAAGCGAGCTGCAAATTGTTGCCCCTACAGGAATCGCACTCCACATTAGACCACACAGGCGGTTCTCACGGTAAACATACATGCTTGCTTAATGGTTTGGAGTTCTCGTAGAAATAAGAGTACAGATGTATGCGCTATTGGTTGGAGTAAAAAAGCACAAGCTTTATTGACTTATATACCTATTGCTAGCGTAACTTATTGACAAGCTTATAATGGTTGTTCATTTGGAATGGATAAAAGCTGCGAGTGTAAAAGCATTCTTTATTATTTTAAAGAAATTTAAAAAAAATACTTACTGTTATAGGTCTATCTCTATAATTTGTGATTAAGGAAATTGGCCTTTATAGCTAATAATAAGGAATATTGTGGGGTTGTTTACCCAACACTTCAAAGATGTAGTATGTATAGATGTGTAATTGTAGTAAAACAACTATTTTTGTCGAGTGCCGTTTAATCACTGATTTTATTGTGCTAATGTATAATGTTTAATTGCCTCGCGGTAAAGCGGGCAGGCATCTTAGTCCTCACCTTATAATGAAATTATGTAATAAAAATACAGTTAAAATAATGTTCGTATATACAAATATGATTCTCTTTGCAACTTGTTTTCCGAAAGATTGTCTCAAAATAAAGATTATTGGCCTATATTTAACTTTTTATCGAACAAACTGTGAGTCACAGTTCATTAGTAAGTTTATATAATACGGTATAAATAAATACGATGTTTCTTAAAATTCTACGAATTCACGTGGGTGCTTCAATATTCACAACAGACGCTGCGAAGGTTTCTTATTTATTTATGGAAGCGATTATTAGTTTTTAAATTCATAGATAATAAATCAAAGTGACGTGTTTAATATATTTGAACTTGAGTCAACGGTCAAATATTTCATATGAGATCATGTTCATATCACGCCGGATTGTGTGTTTTATTATAATATTTATATTAAAAGCTTGCCCAGAAGTTTATCAGCAGAACTATTATTAAGTTTTTTTTTAATATCCTTAATTTATTATATTATAAGGTTTCCTCTTTGGATTTATGTAAAAGAAATCATGATATTATTATGATACCGTGAGTTGGGGCAATGTGTTGTTTTTAGATTAAAGAAGTTGTACATACCAGGACTACTTACAGTCAAATTTTAAACGCTTCTTTAGGCTCTATTAAATGTTTTAACTTTATTGGCCTAGATTACCGATTACTTGTCCGAATTTCATGTGATCGTTTGGTGAAACGAAAATAGTTTGGAAAATAAATATAGAGGTATAATGGCGGAACGAAAGTAGTTGATATGATTTCAGTTAATGAAAGTCTTTAAAAAAAATTCACAGTTCAGATGGGTAACGATAAATGACAAATTGAACCCTCCTTTAAATTTTAGGTGAGATATAGACAAAAGATTGCAACTAAATAATTTTTATCGCATCACTTTCTTAACGCCTGTTGGTCGCGCTTGCTAAATGTTACTTATGCCTTTAGTATAAAATGCATCATCAAATGGCCTTGTCTCAATTTTTTTATGATCCTCGGAATGTCTTTCTCTTATACTATTCTCAATCATTCAATTCCTTAACATCTCAGTATTCACCTAGATGTTAGATGTTAAGGTGGAAAGGAGGAGGAGGAGAGAGATGTAGAGACAGCTTAAATGACTAATAGCTAAAATTAGCCATTAGTCATTTAAACAGTCTCTTTATCTCTCTCTCTCTCTCTCTCTCTCTCTACACCATTCACATAATATTATATACCTATTCATAATATCCCTTATGTGCTCATCCACATAATATTCCTCACGCTTAGGTATTCACTCCGTTAATGAATTTTAAAGTAACAATCGACGTATGTTAGAAATGCGTATGTCACTAAAGTTTAAGAGTACGATGTACGTCAGTTCGAAAGTTCACGGTAGCGAAGTACGTTAGTGCGAAAGTAGTTCGAAAGGTCACGCTAGCAAAGTTTGAAATTCAAATGTCCTACAGAAATACTTTCGCAGTGACGTACTTCGCTACCGCGTACTTTCTAACTGATGAACACCGTGCTCGTACTTTACTATCATATCAGCCTATTGCAGTCCACTGCTGGTCGTAGGGCTCCCTTGGGCTGCGCCGCAACACTGTCTCCTGCTTTCCTTATCCAGCCCCACCTGCCACTTTCTTTATGTCGCCGGTCCACTTAGCAGGGAGACGCCCTGCACTACGTTTGCACTGCTCCTCAGTTCTGCGATAGATGTGCCAGCCTAATGCAACTTCAGCTTGCTATACTTGTGGATGATGTCAAAGACTTTGGTCTTACTCCGAATAACTTCGTTCCGGATTATCCCTTAGTGGAACTCCCAGATAGACCTCACCGTAGATCACTAGCGATGTGAAGTCGGTGGTCCAGTTCCACTGTCATGTTCCATATCTCGACTCCATACGTCATAATTGGTAGGACGCGTTGGTTGTAAGCCCTGCTCTTCAGGCATTGCGTCTATGACGAATAGAAAATGTGATGCAGCTTCCAAAATTCTGCCCAGCTCAACTGTACCTAGGTACTCTTCTAGCGATTTCTCGTTCGATCGAAGTTGTCTTTGCCTATTGTACCTAATACTTGCCCGAGGTAGACGTATTCTTGAACAACATCGAAATTTCATACAGTAACGGAGTCTATTGTCATTTCTCTTCTTTTTAAATGTTACAAACCAGTTTCCTAATCAACTGCAACTATTCCTTGTACTACATTGTACTATTCTAATTCCATAATAGATCAGTGTTCGCTTCAAGACTGTGGCTTACCCAAAAACATTTTGCCATTACAATAGTACGTCACATTTCAAATAAAACTAATTTACCGGATTTAACTCACGTTTAATTAGATGTTACTTTACAGCGATCGTGGTCACGGAAAGACTGAAGATGTCAAATGTCTTGAATAAGTTTTAAGTTAACTACCGTCAATTTGTGTTATATTTTGAGCGGTCGGAATTACGCACGCACGGTGTCAGTTTTTTGGACCGTGTGAGGCCTGACTTGGGATTTTATTATTCGCATGATGGGATCCCTAACTGGTGGTACACTTCAACCATCTTCTCTATTACAATTAGGATGTTTTTTGATTTCAATAGCCTCACTTAATATTCTAGGAATGAGACGGTGTACTTTGGCGAGGATTTGGATCTGATTCGGTAAATTTGTTTTATTTCAAATATGTAGTGCTCGTGAAAATTTAAGACAATACAAAGTACGTAACATGATAATAATCTGAAATTTGTGCTAGTAATTTGTGACTTACATTAATATAAACACTAGTTTTTATATGTATAATTCAACAGAGTTGCTAATTTCTAGTCTAGGACGGCTGCCAAGAGCTGCGGGCTTTACCTAAATTACAAAAATTATGACATGAATTTATCAAAACAGACATTTGGATAGTTATGAAATATTTTTAGCTGAAAGTTATAATTATAGGCTTGAAAGTATTTTAGAAAAAACAAACTTACCTTCACCATATATACCTATATACCTATAGGCACCTAGTCTATTAGTCCTGGGCTTGAAATTGATGCTGTTTCTATCTTTCTTTTAACAACTAAAAGTAACAGCATTAGTTTTAAGCTAGGTCAAACTTAAACTGTTTTATAATAAGATGAAAATGAGTTTTCAATTTTTATAGGTTCCCGGGAGTCTTAAACGGCTTAAAAAATTACTTTCTCTAAATTCGAACACGAGTTCTGAATTCGGTGGACATGTCCCGGACCAAGGACAATTCGGTCAAGTGGCCAACAGCGGGCTGATTTTATCTATCTTGAATCTGTGTTTGATATCAGAGCCAATTCAGTGGATTCTAGAAGTGTAAAGGATACTCAAAGGCGACTGCTTTATAATTAACTACGTTTTTGTCGCCGTACCTATTAACTTCCCTATTCTCCAAACAATAAACCGGACAATTTGTGTGGTGGTCACAGTTGCTAAACTTTGTTTTTCGCCAAGGGAAACCTCACCATAGCTTGCTAGCAACGCACTTCTTTGCTGGTTTGTCTTTGGGAAAGCTGTAACTGTCAAATCCCTCACCCCTAATCCGACTGATCTGTGACCTATTCAAAGTTTTTAACCTATTTGGAACAGACCCGATTCTAATATTATTAGGACATTAAATAAAATATTCCTTTATAAAGACTTAATAAAAATGTAGGTTCATGAAATAGGCTGAAATTAAAATGAAACCTTATTCACCACATAATGTCTGTTGGAATTAAATTTTCATTTGCTCTCAATAATGACAACATTAACGCAGTTTTATTTCGAATTTTATCTAAAAAAAGCCATCCCATTCAGAAAATAATTAAGTGCCCACCATTTTATTACCTTAGGCAACGAGTGGACGAATAATTGTTGTACAGAAAGTACAAACAGAAATAAATCTAAACGAAGAATAAATAAGATTGAAATGGCCTGAAAATGGTGTCGGTTTCATATCTTCGGTCGTAAAACGTTTGATGATACGCGGTCGGGGCAGCAAATAAATGGAGAAGCGGAAAATTTTAATGTTGCATGTAATGATTTCAACTAGGTATTTAGTTGGAAGATAAATTAAAAGTTTCACTTCACTATGAACTTTGATCTGCGGGCTTATTCGCTAATTTATTTTGACAGCAACTTGAGAAGTCCAGCTACTATAAATATTGACCAGCACCCGTACCACCATCGCTTATCGCGATCCAGTTTAGGACCTAAACTGAGTAGAATCGTTATTCGTACTACGACGCTATCTATATACGACTATGACAGCGATGCAGTTTAGGAACTAATACTGAAACGAGCGGAATATGAATATCTTTTATAAAGATGGTAGTAAGGCCCCTGTTTGTATACATAACGCCCGTATCGAGCGTTGTTTTTATTTTTAGTATGACACTTTTAAATAGGTATATCGCCTTAGAATTCCAACCTTAATGGTCTAAGTTTCTAGCCACAGCCACGTCGGGCTTCCGTCTGTTCTCTCACTGTGTGAGACTGGTCATTATTCATAGTGACCGGATTTCTCAAGTTGCTCGTAACACATACATTATGAGATATAATATACTAGTGGCCGCCCGCGGCTCCACCCACGTGTATGGTTATCGCGCTAAAAAGTAACCTATGTCCGTTCTCAGGATATAATCTATCTCGATGCCAAATTATGATTCCCCAAACAAATTTCCATCCCCCTTTTCACCCCCTTAAAGGATGATATTTAATATAAAAACAAAAATTTTAAACAAAAATTAATACCGACTTCAAAAAATTAAACCACTAAAAATTGTAAAATAAAAAATTTAAAGAAAAATTAAAACCAACTTCAAAAAACTGAAAAGGATAAAATAATTAAATTTAAATACGTACGCGTTCCCTAGAAACATATTTTTTGGAGTCAGTGCTTCATTTTCTATTTTTTCTGGAAACAACTTAGCACTAACTCCAAAAAAGATGTTTCTTGGGAATTAGTACCTATTTAAATTAAATTATTTTATCCTTTTCAGTTTTTTGAAGTCGGTTTTAATTTTTGTTTAATTTTTCTTTTCACAATTTTTAGTGGTAACTTTCTTAATATTAGTTTATATATGATGTATAGTATGGATGACCGATTGACGTGATGTTGCCTAGGTAGGCCGTATAACTGTTTGCCACCTTAGAGATTTTTTTTTGTATTACCTAAACTAATTATAATTTAGGTATACCAGGCCCTAGATTATAGCTTATTTTGCGTTCTCGATCGATAATAACATAGAAATAGACAATAACTACGAACGTACTATACAATAACTACGTAACGAAAATACTTTTAGTGTCTTATTTTTAGTCTGCGAACCTGTCGCAGAGATTATAAAAAGATTGTCAGAGATGTATGAAATTAATAATAAAAATCTATGTTTATCCCCTTTGCGTTCCGAAACTATTGATCAAATTGTGATGAAACTTTGGTACAATGTTTTGTAAATGCACGCAACATTCCAGAATTTTATATATAAAAAAATATTTTATTACAAAATCCAGCTTTCTCTTAACAGGTATTGCAATTGCAAGGCATGCCGGGGCAGAAAGTTACTTATAATCACCAATAAATAACGTAGAATTAGATAAATTCTTTCTTATTTTTCCCATTTTATTGTATTGGTTAATTTTTTATCTAAGTACTTAAAATAACAATACAATAAACTTAAAGGGAGGCAAAACAAAAGCAAAATAAGGCTAGAATTCAGGAGCTCGGTGGCGTAGTAATTTGAGCGCTCTGGTTTCGATTACGAAAACAAAGCAACTTTCGCCATGGTCGGTCCCGGGATGGGTCAATTTAATTTATAATCTCGAGCTCCTCCGTGCTTCGGAAGGCACGTAAAGCCGTTGGTTCCAGTGTTACTGCAACCGCTTTAACCCACCGACCCGCATTGGGCCAGCGTGGTGGTGTTATGGCCCAATCTCCTCATGTGTTTCTCCCATGTAGGAAGGCCTGTGCCCAGCAGTGGGACGTATATGGACGTGTGTAGGCTGATGACGATGAAGGTTAGAATGATTGTCGGTATTTAGTATTAGTTAGCAGCGTCACCGGTTATGTTAGTATTAGTTATTACCGCATTTTATTTTATCAATCAATCAATCTTGATGACTTGTTTATAAATATGTCATCTCTTCTTTAAAAGTTCCCTAAATAAATAATGTTTCATTGGTATAGCTTTAATTTATGCTCCGATATTACATGTCATTTGTGAATCTGCTAATTAATCATTTAGATTTATCGTGTTAACGCAATGAGTGAATTTTGATAAACTAACAGTGACGATAACACGATAATCCCTTCCGTAACTCATCTTTCCACTAAAAGTAAACAAAGTATAGATTTTCTGTATATGTATTTTAGCCAGAAAATGTATTCAAACATTGTAAAACATTTTAATTTTACAACTTTCCACAGTAATCGTTAGCGTGGCCCAAAGTTTTTAAGCCTATTAATTATTAACAGCATTGATCTCAATGGAATGGAATAGTAGTTATTTATGATACTAGTCCGGTGAGTTGGTTTTTACAAACGAGTAGACGAATGTACGGCCGATACGAAGTCGAGGGCTTAACATAGTGACGAGTTTGTAAATACCAATAGGTATCCGCACGTGTGTTATCCAACGTTTTTCAGCAGATTTGGGAGAAACAGTACAACAATAAAATTATTTTGTTTTTAAATAACATTCGGAAAGTCGAGTTATTGTTCTAAGGGTAAGTCGCAACAATTTTTGACATTCCTAATATTTTATATAGTTGACCATTTTTTTTATTTCATAAATAAGAAGTTTATAACTCATAAAGGAATATTGCAAACGAAATAGTTTGTCTAAGATCAATAGTTTCACAGATATAGTGGCATGTTTGGTAGGTATGTTGCGGCGCAACGTCTTATGTCACACTCCGTTGTATGGTGCGTAATATTTAACTATCAAACAATGTATGCAGCCCGCCTAGCATGACCACCGAAACGCGATATGATAAAGCTATTTATCGCTTTGAATTGTCAAAAATCATTGGATATAACCGCTATCTTGAAATTTATAACTATAGATACAATATAGATACAATACAACTTCGTAGTTTCGATAAAATTCCAATTTGGCGGTTATATCCAATGATTTTTGACAGTTCAAAGCGATAAATGGCTTTATCATATCGCGTTTCGGTGGTCATGCTAGGCGGGCAGGCTTCGTAAATGTATTTTTTGAGCAAATGTGCTGAAAATATTATTATTATACTAAACATTCCTTAACTATAAGCCGAACCCATAAGAAAGTTGAACTATATTATTAACTATTTTTGATTTTCGCAAGACCGTTAAGATCTTCATAAAACAGTGTAGGTAATTAAAATAAACCTATTTTTTTCTTATGAAACCATCTTTTACGATCACACCTCGTCATATTCACGAACTAGGGTAATGAGGTGTTGTGTTGTTCTTTGGTTTTTATTATACACGTCCTTGAGAAAATTAGCAGCAGAAGCGTAGCACTTTAGGCTTTGTTCACACGTAATACGAGCAGTTTCTGTATAGCAATTGTTAATCTTGATGCGCTGTCGATGGTACGTGTGATATTTCGTGGAAGGAAAATAAATTGGATAATTTTAACTTAGGACTCGCGTATGTTTTGACATTGAGCTGACTGAGATAGTAAAAAAAAATCAAATACACATGTCAAGTTTTGCTAGAGAACAATACCTATAATATTCTTTGTCAATACGGCTTTCGCAATTTCTCATTTTGAATGTTCTGCTAATAAGCCGCTTTCCACTCAAGACAAGACATTGTTGCCAAACAGAGGTTAAAACATGCTGACATTCTGCAAGCAACGTCATTCATTTTCCCAGACAAGGGAAACAAGTACAGTATTCAAAAGTCGTCGTGACGTCACACGGCCTATTTTTTTTTTTAATATCCTTAATTTATTATATTATAAGGTTTCCTCTTTGGATTTATGTAAAAGAAATCATGATATTATTATGATACCGTGAGTTGGGGCAATGTGTTGTTTTTAGATTAAAGAAGTTGTACAACATACCAGGACTACTTACAGTCAAATTTTAAACGCTTCTTTAGGCTCTATTAAATGTTTTAACTTTATTGGCCTAGATTACCGATTACTTGTCCGAATTTCATGTGATCGTTTGGTAAAACGAAAATAGTTTGGAAAATAAATATAGAGGTATAATGGCGGAACGAAAGTAGTCGATATGATTTCAGTTAATGAAATTCTTTAAAAAAAATTCTAACTTCAGATGGGTAACGATAAATGACAAATTGAACCCTCCTTTAAATTTTAGGTAAGATATAGACAAAAGATTGCAACTAAATAATTTTTATCGCATCACTTTCTTAACGCCTGTTGGTCGCGCTTGCTGAATGTTACTTATGCCTTTTGTATAAAATGCATCATCAAATGGCCTTGTCTCAATTTTTTTATGATCCTCGGAATGTCTTTCTCTTATACTATTCTCAATCATTCAATTCCTTAACATCTCAGTATTCACCTAGATGTTAGATGTTAAGGTGGAAAGGAGAAGGAGGAGAGAGATGTAGAGACAGCTTAAATGACTAATAGCTAAAATTAGCCATTAGTCATTTAAACAGTCTCTTTATCTCTCTCTCTCTCTCTACACCATTCACATAATATTATATACCTATTCATAATATCCCTTATGTGCTCATCCACATAATATTCCTCACGCTTAGGTATTCACTCCGTTAATGAATTTTAAAGTAACAATCGACGTATGTTAGTAATGCGTATGTCACTAAAGTTTAAGAGTACGATGTACGTCAGTTCGAAAGTTCACGGTAGCGAAGTACGTTAGTGCGAAAGTAGTTCGAAAGGTCACGCTAGCAAAGTTTGAAATTCAAACGTCCTACAGAAATACTTTCGCAGTGACGTACTTCGCTACCGCGTACTTTCTAACTGATGAACACCGTGCTCGTACTTTACTATCATATCAGCCTATTGCAGTCCACTGCTGGTCGTAGGGTTCCCTAAGGCTGCGCCGCAAAACAGTCTCCTGCTTTCCTCATCCAGCCCCACCTGCCACTTTCTTTACACCTAGCAGGGGGACGCCCTACACTACGTTTGCACTGCTCATCAGTTCTGCGATAGATGTGCCAGCCTAATGCCACTTCCCACTGCCACTTCAGCTTGCTATACTTGTGGATGACGTCAAAGACTTTGGTCTTACTCCGAATAACTTCGTTCCGGATTATCCCTTAGCGGAACTCCCTGATAGACCTCGCCGTAGATCACTAGCGATGTGAAGTCGGTGGTCCAGTTCCACTTTCATGTTCCATATCTCGGCTCCATACGTCATAATTGGTAGGACGCGTTGGTTGTAAGCCCTGCTCTTCAGACATTGCGTCTATGATGACGAGAAAATGTGATGCAGCTTCCAAAATTCTGCCCAGCACAACTGTACCTACTCTTATAGCGATTTCTCGTTCGAAGTTGTCTTTGCCTATTGTACCTAATACTTGCCCGAGGTAGACGTATTCTTGAACAACATCGAAATTTCATACAGTAACGGAGTCTATTGTCATTTCTCTTCTTTTTAAATGTTACAAACCAGTTTCCTAATCAACTGCAACTATTCCTTGTACTATTCATTGTACTATTCTAATTCCATAATAGATCAGTGTTCGCTTCAAGACTGTGGCTTACCCAAAAACATTTTGCCATTACAATAGTACGTCACATTTCAAATAAAACTAATTTACCGGATTTAACTCACGTTTACTTAGATGTTACTTTACAGCGATCGTGGTCACGGAAAGACTGAAGATGTCAAATGTCTTGAATAAGTTTTAAGTTAACTACAGTCAATTTGTGTTATATTTTGAGCGGTCGGCATTACGCACGCACGGTGTCAGTTTTTTGGACCGTGTGAGGCCTGGCTTGGGATTTTATTATTCGCATGATGGGATCCCTAACTGGAGGTACACTTCAACCATCTTCTCTATTACAATTAGGATGTTTTTTGATTTCAATAGCCTCACTTAATATTCTAGGAATGAGACGGTGTTCTTTGGCGAGGATTTGGATCTGATTCGGTAAATTTGTTTTATTTCAAATATGTAGTGCTCGTGAAAATTTAAGACAATACAAAGTACGTAACATGATAATAATCTGAAATTTGTGCTAGTAATTTGTGACTTACATTAATATAAACACTAGTTTTTATGTGTATAATTCAACAGAGTTGCTAATTTCTAGTCTAGGACGGCTGCCAAGAGCTGCGGGCTTTACCTAAATTACAAAAATTATGACATGAATTTATCAAAACAGACATTTGGATAGTTATGAAATATTTTTAGCTGAAAGTTATAATTATAGGCTTGAAAGTATTTTAGAAAAAACAAACTTACCTTCACCATATATACCTATATACCTATAGGCACCTAGTCTATTAGTCCTGGGCTTGAAATTGATGCTGTTTCTATCTTTCTTTTAACAACTAAAAGTAACAGCATTAGTTTTAAGCTAGGTCAAACTTAAACTGTTTTATAATAAGATGAAAATGACTTTTCAATTTTTATAGGCTCCCGGGAGTCTTAAACGGCTTAACAAATTACTATCTCGAAATTCGAACACGAGTTCTGAATTCGGTGGACATGTCCCGGACCAAGGACAATTCGGTCAAGTGGCAAACAGCGGGCTGATTTTATCTATCTTAAATCTGTGTTTGATATCAGAGCCAATTCAGTGGATTCTAGAAGTGTAAAGGATACTCAAAGGCGACTGCTTTATAATTAACTACGTTTTTGTCGCCGTACCTATTAACTTCCCTATTCTCCAAACAATAAACCGGACAATTTGTGTGGTGGTAAACAGTTCACAGTTGCTAAACTTTGTTTTTCGCCAAGGGAAACCTCACCATAGCTTGCCAGCAACCCACCTCTTTGCTGGTTTGTCTTTGGGAAAGCTGTAACTGTCAAATCCTTTCCCCCCTAATCCGACTGTGATCTGTGACCTATTCAAAGTTTGTAACCTATTTGGAACAGACCCGATTCTAATATTATTAGGACATTAAATAAAATATTCCAACGAATATTCCTTTATAAAGACATAATAAAAATATAGGTTCATGAAATAGGCTGAAATTAAAATGAAACCTTATTCACCATTTAATGTCTGCTGGCATTAAATTTTCATTTGCTGTCAATAATGACAACATTAACGCATTTTTATTTCGAATTTCATCTAAAAAAAGCCATCCCATTCAGAAAATAATTAAGTACCCACCATTTTATTACCTCAGGCAACGAGTGGACGAATAAGTGTTGTACAGAAAGTACAAACAGAAATAAATCTAAACGAAGAATAAATAAGATTGAAATGGCCTGAAAATGGTGTCGGTTTCATATCTTCGGTCGTAAAACGTTTGATGATACGCGGTCGGGGCAGCAAATAAATGGAGAAGCGGAAAATTTTAATGTTGCATGTAATGATTTCAACTAGGTATTCAGTTGGAAGATAAATTAAAAGTTTCACTTCACTATGAACTTTGATCTGCGGGCTTATTCGCTAATTTATTTTGACAGCAACTTGAGAAGTCCAGCTACTATAAATATTGACCAGCACCCGTACCACCATCGCTTATCGCGATCCAGTTTAGGACCTAAACTGAGTAGAATCGTTATTCGTACTACGACGCTATCTACGACTATGACAGCGATGCAGTTTAGGAACTAATACTGAAACGAGCGGAATATGAATATCTTTTATAAAGATGGTAGTAAGGCCCCTGTTTGTATACATAACGCCCGTATCGAGCGTTGTTTTTATTTTTAGTATGACACTTTTAAATAGGTATATCGCCTTAGAATTCCAACCTTAATGGTCTAAGTTTCTAGCCACAGCCACGTCGGGCTTCCGTCTGTTCTCTCACTGTGTGAGACTGGTCATTATTCATAGTGACCGGATTTCTCAAGTTGCTCGTAACACATACATTATGAGATATAATATACTAGTGGCCGCCCGCGGCTCCACCCACGTGTATGGCTATCGCGCTAAAAAGTAACCTATGTCCGTTCTCAGGATATAATCTATCTCGATGCCAAATTATGATTCCCCAAACAAATTTCCATCCCCCTTTTCACCCCCTTAAAGGATGATATTTAATATAAAAACAAAAATTTTAAACAAAAATTAATACCGACTTCAAAAAATTAAACCACTAAAAATTGTAAAATAAAAAATTTAAAGAAAAATTAAAACCAACTTCAAAAAACTGAAAAGGATAAAATAATTAAATTTAAATACGTACGCGTTCCCTAGAAACATATTTTTTGGAGTCAGTGCTTCATTTTCTATTTTTTCTGGAAACAACTTAGCACTAACTCCAAAAAAGATGTTTCTTGGGAATTAGTACCTATTTAAATTAAATTATTTTATCCTTTTCAGTTTTTTGAAGTCGGTTTTAATTTTTGTTTAATTTTTCTTTTCACAATTTTTAGTGTTAACTTTCTTAATATTAGTTTATATATGATGTATAGTATGGATGACCGATTGACGTGATGTTGCCTAGGTAGGCCGTATAACTGTTTGCCACCTTAGAGATTTTTTTTTGTATTACCTAAACTAATTATAATTTAGGTATACCAGGCCCTAGATTATAGCTTATTTTGCGTTCTCGATCGATAATAACATAGAAATAGACAATAACTACGAACGTACTATACAATAACTACGTAACGAAAATACTTTTAGTGTCTTATTTTTAGTCTGCGAACCTGTCGCAGAGATTATAAAAAGATTGTCAGAGATGTGTGAAATTAATAATAAAAATCTATGTTTATCCCATTTGCGTTCCGAAACTATTGATCAAATTGTGATGAAACTTTGGTACAATGTTTTGTAAATGCACGCAAACGTTCCAGAATTTTATATATAAAAAAATATTTTATTACAAAATCCAGCTTTCTCTTAACAGGTATTGCAATTGCAAGGCATGCTGGGGCAGAAAGTTACTTATAATCACCAATAAATAACGTAGAATTAGATAAATTCTTTATTATTTTTCCCATTTTATTGTATTGGTTAATTTTTTATCTAAGTACTTAAAATAACAATACAATTAACTTAAAGGGAGGCAAAACAAAAGCAAAATAAGGCTAGAATTGAGGAGCTCGGTGGCGTAGTAGTTTGAGCGCTCTGGTTTTGATTACGAAAACCAAGCAACTTTCGCCATGGTCGGTCCCGGGATGGGCCAATTAAATTTATAATCTCGAGCTCCTCCGTGCTTCGGAAGGCACGTAAAGCCGTTGGTTCCAGTGTTACTGCAACCGCTTTAACCCACCAACCCGCATTGGGCCAGCGTGGTGGTGTTATGGCCCAATCTCCTCATGTGTTTCTCCCATGTAGGAAGGCCTGTGCCCAGCAGTGGGACGTTTATGGACGTGTGTAAGCTGATGACGATGAAGGTTAGAATGATTGTCGGTATTTAGTATTAGTTAGCAGCGTCACCGGTTATGTTAGAATTAGTTATTACCGCATTTTATTTTATCAATCAATCAATCTTGATGACTTGTTTATAAATATGTCATATCTTCTTTAAAAGTTCCCTAAATAAATAATGTTTCATTGGTATAGCTTTAATTTATGCACCGATATTACATGTCATTTGTGAATCTGCTAATTAATCATTTAGATTTATCGTGTTAACGCAATGAGTGAATTTTGATAAACTAACAGTGACGATAACACGATAATCCCTTCCGTAACTCATCTTTCCACTAAAAGTAAACAAAGTATAGATTTTCTGTATATGTATTTTAGCCAGAAAATGTATTCAAACACTGTAAAACATTTTAATTTTACAACTTTCCACAGTAATCGTTAGCGTGGCCCAAAGTTTTTAAGCCTATTAATTATTAACAGCATTGATCTCAATGGAATGGAATAGTAGTTATTTATGATACTAGTCCGGTGAGTTGGTTTTTACAAACGAGTAGACGAATGTACGGCCGATACGAAGTCGAGGGCTTAACATAGTGACGAGTTTGTAAATACCAATAGGTATCCGCACGTGTGTTATCCAACGTTTTTCAGCAGATTTGGGAGAAACAGTACAACAATAATATTATTTTGTTTTTAAATAACATTCGGAAAGTCGAGTTATTGTTCTGAGGGTAAGTCGCAACAATTTTTGACATTCCTAATATTTTATATAGTTGACCATTTTTTTTATTTCATAAATAAGAAGTTTATAACTCATAAAGGAATATTGCAAACGAAATAGTTTGTCTAAGATCAATAGTTTCACAGATATAGTGGCATGTTTGGTAGGTATGTTGCGGCGCAACGTCTTATGTCACACTCCGTTGTATGCTGCGTAATATTTAACTATCAAACAATGTATGCAGCCCGCCTAGCATGACCACCGAAACGCGATATGATAAAGCTATTTATCGCTTTGAATTGTCAAAAATCATTGGATATAACCGCTATCTTGAAATTTATAACTATAGATACAATATAGATACAATACAACTTCGTAGTTTCGATAAAATTCCAATTTGGCGGTTATATCCAATGATTTTTGACAGTTCAAAGCGATAAATGGCTTTATCATATCGCGTTTCGGTGGTCATGCTAGGCGGGCAGGCTTCGTAAATGTATTTTTTGAGCAAATGTGCTGAAAATATTATTATTATACTAAACATTCCTTAACTATAAGCCGAACCCATAAGAAAGTTGAACTATATTATTAACTATTTTTGATTTTCTCAAGACCGTTAAGATCTTCATAAAACAGTGTAGGTAATTAAAATAAACCTATTTTTTTCTTATGAAACCATCTTTTACGATCACACCTCGTCATATTCACGAACTAGGGTAATGAGGTGTTGTGTTGTTCTTTGGTTTTTATTATACACGTCCTTGAGAAAATTAGCAGCAGAAGCGTAGCACTTTAGGCTCTGTTCACACGTAATACGAGCAGTTTCTGTATAGCAATTGTTAATCTTGATGCGCTGTCGATGGTACGTGTGATATTTCGTGGAAGGAAAATAAATTGGATAATTTTAACTTAGGACTCGCGTACGTTTTGACATTGAGCTGACTGAGATAGTGAAAAAAAAACGAATACACATGTCAAGTTTTGCTAGAGAACAATACCTGTAATATTCTTTGTCAATACGGCTTTCGCAATTTCTCATTTTGAATGTTCTGCTAATAAACCGCTTTACCATTCAAGACAAGACATTGTTGCCAAACAGAGGTTAAAACATGCTGACATTCTGTAAGCAACGTCATTCATTTTCCCAGACAAGGGAAACAAGTACAGTATTCAAAAGTCGTCGTGACGTCACACGGCCTATGTGATGGATCTATTAGGTACTACAGATAAGGTGTTTAGTTATATTTAGGAAATTAAACTGTTTTTAAGGGAAAATCCACATTCGCTTTATCTCCACAATTCTTTGACACACCCCTTTCCATCTCTAAGAGTCTCGGGATCCTTGGTGTCAAAATCTCTAGTGACGTGCAGTTTCGCGGTCACTTAGAAGATGGAGTCAAGCTGGAATCTAAGAAACTTGGTTTGCACTATAAAACATCTCTTCGGGGCAAAGACTGCTACTGTATAAGTTTCAAGTCAGACCCCATATGGAATAACGCTGCCACCTATGGCGGGAGCACCTAGATACCAGCTTGGACCGTTTGACGCAGTTCAAAGACGCGCTATGAGAATTGTCAACGATCCCGAGCTCACAACCGGTATTGAACCCTTAAGCTTAAGGAGAGATTGTGGTTTCTTGTGTGTTCTACCGTTTGTATAACGGAGTGTGTTCTGAGGAATTATTTGACGTGATGCCCACGGCCTCTTTCTACCATTGCACCGCTTGCCATCGGCAGGGAATTCATCCTCACACGTTGGATCTGAAATGTCTTGTACTGTGCGGTTTCAGAGAAACTTTCTCCTGCGTACGCTCGAGTTATGGAATGACCTCCCTGCAGAGGTTTTCTCGAATGAGTACAGCATGGGGTTCCACAAAAAAGGGGTTGAAAAGGTTTTTACAGTGCCGGCAACGCGTGATACTCCTGGTGTTGCAAGCGTCCATAGGCTACGGTAACCGCTTACCATCAGGTGGACCGTATGCTTGATTGTCACCTTAGTGGTGTAAAAAAAATATCATAATTTGTATGAATAAGGAACTCAATAATTTTGTTACACCCTAATCCTATATACGTACAGAGGTTGGACATGGACTCATTATTATTCTCAATTTAAGATCCCCAGAAATGTTTCATGTGACATTTCTGGGGATCATAAACGAAAATTGATAATTTTAAATAAACAAGCGCATATAATACAATACAAGCAAGTAACGTCATCGCTGTTTGATGTATACTTCACCGCGTTTGATATAGAGTCGCAATATTTCACTTCTGAACAATATCAATTTACTTTTTATACAATACAATCTGTCTCAAGTCAGACGGTGACGCATCTTCACCCGAAACACTTTTAAGAAAATATATTTTCTAAATGGTTATGGATTCTCCCGAATATTAGTCATGCAGCTAAAATAAAATGTTTTTCACGAAAATTCGTAAGCGTAGCAATGAAAACAATATATTAAGGGACATTTTATAAAAAGAAAACTTATTTACCGACTTTATGTCTGAGAATACACTTCTTTCTTATACCGCTAATTATAATATATGGGATACCTAAGTATAGCAAGCAAACGTACCTAATTACTCGCTTTGAAAAATTATAATAAAGGAAATTGAGGGAGAATCGTAATAACCGTGCTACTATACTCTTTAAAGGGTGGTGCCGTCAATATGATAATAAATTTTAAAAAAACATGGGCTTTATTAGTTCATATAAATGGTTTGCCACATCTTATTCGTTTGATAATTTCATGACATTTGTATGAAATAATATAACATTGGCTGCATTATTTAAGTCTCTTGACTTTTTAGCGAATATCGTGTCTATTTATGACAATGAACCTTTTTGATTTCAGACAAATTTCGAAAGATAGTTCATTGTACATTGTTCTTACTAATAATCACGATCAATTATCTTTTGAAAATTAGGATTACATTGAGGAAGCATTATCATGGGAGCAAGGGATTTGTCTCCTGTCTACATAAAGCTATACCTACCTAACATATTTTTAATAGGCTAGAGAATCATTGGTGTAATAAACACCGTTTCATCCCCCTATCTCGGAAAGAGTATTTTTCGCCGTTTCCTGGTGGTCATACTAATTTTGCTCTTCGATATCTGAGTGCAAAAGCCGTTTTTATCCGCTAGAGGATAAAGTAAATTTGAATTTAGAACACTGTGTGCACTGAGTTTGTGAATTCAAAACGTCAATAAACCTATTTACTTCTACCTCAATGGTGCCGAATTTATCATACAACCTTTTTGAACTAACAAGTTCAAAAACTCAGACTCGGCACCTTACTTTATGTTTAGTTTGCTTTGCGCGCGCCATTTTCTTTTAGCAACATATTTGTTAAAACCATAGGTTTAAAACAAGAAATTTGAAAACAAGTAAAAAACCTAAAATGAGTGATTCTAGCGATGAAGAAGTTTATTTGACGCCAACAGAATTGACTGAAACTGTTAATAATGCGCAAATGTTTTTTTTGCATTTAGTCATTTCCTCGTTGAGGTGGGATGAAAAGCTACGTTGTACGTTGTTGCACGTTACGTTGTTGCACGTTACGTTGTTGCACGTGCGTTGTACGTGCGTTGTACGTGCAAGTACGTTGCACTCGAGTGCAAAGATTTTTCACCTCGTGCTCTTTTGATTCTCTCGCTAACGCTCAGGATTCTAATTTTTGAATCACTCGCTGCGCTCGTGTTACAATTTTAGAATCCTTCGCTTGCTCGGTCATCGAAAAAGCAACTTTGCACTCTTGTATAACAAATAACTATTAATATGCTACTATCAGTCGGCCGTATGCTTACCCTACTACGGCATAGTTTCTGAGAGAAATATACCACCCACTGCTGTATCTTGCCTTACTTAATCATCAACTTATAACAGTCTATCCATGTGTTTATTCATCTTTTCAGCTTACTTTAACATTTCAATTCAAACCTCTGTGTTTGTCTAAGCGAGTTTGCGGGCATTTCTGTGTATTTTAACTGAATTTACTAACTGTGTTGTCACATAAAAACTAGTGTGAGCAAAAACACGTGTTACCGTCGAGCGAGTTTATAAAATAAATAAAAGAGAAAGGAAGCGCACTTTATTTTTATTTCGTGACTAAGCTTTGATATACCTAAAGGTGCTGCCACACTGCTGTTTAAAAATGTTTACAAACGTTAGTAAACATATGTTAAGAAACATACGATCACAATGTTAGAAAATGTTTTCATGTTTGATAATGTTAGTAAACATTTCTAAACTAGTTAACAAATTGTAACAAAATAAAACATTTGTTATCTATCATCTGTAAGCATATAATCCAGACCAAATCTTATGTTGTTAAATAATTTTAAATGTTTTAAATGTTTGTAAACATTTTTCATCAGTGTTCACCAACAATTCCTAACAGAAGGTAACAATTCTTAACATTTGTTAGTAAATGTATTAGTGTTAAAAAATGTTTGTAAACATTTTTCATCTTATTATTTAATTTACGGGTTTGTCGAAAGTCGTAACTAGTATACAGGGTGGTGCCGTCAATGTGACAATAAATTTAAACATGGGCTATATTAGTCCATAGAAATGGTTTGCCACTTTCAAAAATATCGTATTCTTTGATAATTTCATGACATTTGGATGAAATAATGCTGCCAACGTTACACTATTCCATACAAATGTGAAGAAATTATCAAATGAATACGATATTTTTGAAAGTGGCAAACCATTTCTATGGACTAATATAGCCCATGTTTAAATTTATGGTCCCATTGACGGCACCACCCTGTATAATAGAACCCCCTACTAGGGGTAGACTTTTATACCCCTCAATTGGGATATCTATAAGATATCTCAATTATTATTGTTCCTTACAACATTGAAATAGTTTATTTTAATGGTAATATAATATAAAATTGGATATTCTTTGACTTTGACTCTGTATTCCGCCTGCGATAACTTTGGTGTAAAGTGTCGAATGTCCGGCAACTTTAAAGTCTTGGGTTTAATTTATATGTGTGCAATCAATCCAAGTCCAAAAACTCAGAGCAAGATCCAAATACTTATAGCCTAGAAGCGGGTCTTATTTACTAGGTTCTTTGAAAGTGGGTCGGGCTAGCTATTTTAACATGTTAGCAGTGCTGTGAGATGGGATAAATGAACGTTTTAAACCAGAACAAGTAGTAAAGGTATGGCTTCATGTATTTTCACTTGAATTAATTAAAATGGTAAATGATTTCAATTTACCTCTGTATCTTAATTATTATGTCCACGTGGTCGAGGTTCTAAACCATTTTTTTTTAAATCGGGTTTAAAACTACAGATTCTGATTCAAATCGGGTTGTTTACAACTATAAATTGGACACACATTTCACTAAAATGGTAAATTTATTCATTAAAATCTAAGTAACAAACATGGCATATTTATTTAGATTACCGAGAGAGCATGTCAGACATACACTAAAGTTTTCTCTTGAGATTTCGAATAAGAAACCAAGAATAAGATCAGCACGTGATGATAAGTTTCCCTGTCTATAGGCGATTTTTTTATCCTACTTTGTAAAAACCAGAAAGGATCTTTATTTTACAACTGGTGTAAAGATGACATAATAGTTAATTTGGCTGCGATTTTCTTTAGGGTATGGTTCATTTCACATTAGGGCGGGCAGCTTGAATCCGATTGAAAAATTCTACTAAGCTCAAATTTTCATAACGCATGTAGATGGTAGGTCGTGTGGGTACAGTCACGGGGAACAACATGTACTTATACACTTCTTGCGGTTCGTGACTCTTATTCCACTTACAAGAATCACGAACAGCGAGAAGTGGTTACATATTATTGCTCATAACTGTACCTCCGCCTTGCCTATTTCAGCCGTAAAACACTTCGCTGTGTTTCGGATTAAAGGGAAAGGTAGCCAGTGTAATTACTGGGCACGGAAGGCATTTCATCTCAGGCCTCCGGATGACAACGCACCTGCAATATCAAGTGATTTATTCCTTGTTATTGCAGGTGTCTCGAGGTAACGTACGGTAGCCACTAATTACCAAGGCTCGTCAGTTTGTGATTTAGTTGTAAAAAAATTTGGTCGATTTCATAATATCAGCTTAGTATGTGCAATAGGGTAGTTGACAACTTTTTATTTATTTATTTGACAAATTTAATAAGAATTATATGTCACAAAGAAATATTGCAAAAGAAATAGCATGTCTAAGATCAATAGTGTCACAGATATAGTGATATGTTTGATGTGTTGCGGCGCATTGTCCAAAAACGCTCCATAGGTGGGTAAATCCCCACCAGCCTCGTGGACCCACTGCGGTGACCCACTAGTGGGCCCACGAGTAATTATAAGTTTACTGGTGGTCCCCCCGCTTCGCTCTTGACAGGTCTTAGGAGATATTACGCAATATGGTATGTTACTGTTATAGTCTGACCAAGTATTTGCTTTCTGACAGATTATTGTTTAGAAAACATGGTGTAGGTTTTTATACAACGTTGAAGGCAAAAGAGCATACAGGTCAGCTGATGGTAAAACTGGGTTCCTATTTTGGCTACACGGAAACAGGAAGAAAAAAGTTGTTCCATTTGAGGAACAGGATCAATACCCCTGCACCCCTACTTTGAGAAGTTTCCCTGAAACTTCGGAGTCGAACGAAGTACAAAGTTACAATGATTCGCAAGTTTTCACGACAACAAAGGGTTTTAAAATAATTTTCTCAAACGCATCTAGTTCGTAATATGGTAAATTTACTGCTCTTTAAGCTTCATGCTCTCAAAGAAAAGCCACAAAGGTAAGACGTTATAGGAAAATAACTATTAATTTTGTAAGAATCAAGTGAAACAGCTAACCCATGCAACTATGTGTTTTACCTTGTATAGTTAGGAACACCTACTAATCTATGTAGGTAAATAAAAATCAATGCATTTATGTTTGTTCTTTATGTGTTCTGAAACCATTAATCAGATTGTGATGAAACTTCGGTAAGGTGTTTTGAGAACGCTCGCAAATGTTCCTGTATTAAAAAACTTAACAGTTTTTCCTAACGGGCATTCTAAAGCATGATGGGTGCAGCCAGTAGTTTATAAATATACTAATTATGGCCGAATACTCAAGAGTACATCTTTAAATTAAAATAAGTTCCCAATACTTCATAACAGAGGCACAGACAGTGGCGCTGCTATTGTTCTCATACGATGGTATAGAGACATAGAGCCTCTTTTATCCAGCAACCAGTCACAATGTGTAAGCAACCATAGAATTTTTATTTCGCTATTTAGCTATAAACATTACGGACATAATAAAACTGTAACATTATTATACTAATACTGTTGTACAGTCACGAGCAGAATAATGTATACACTTTTGTTGTATACTCTTCTTTATTATTACTACAATAAGGGTCACTGAGTTGTGAGTTCATAAGTGTATACGTCTTAAACGTCTGCACATTCGACATATTAAGCGCATACTTTCTGAATAAACGTTGTCCAGTTGTAACACCCACGGTTTTCCTAGTTCAACTGTTACATTCGAGGTGTTGACCAGTGTATATTATAACAATTTTGCTATGTTACGACTCATAAAGACGTCGGACAAACGTTAAACACGCGTAAAGATGACATAACAGTTACGTTGAGACGAATGAGTGTACGCTAACAATATGGCGGGTGTTTAATTTTATGTGAAGTAAAATTGTTATTGATGTAAATTGTTGACATATTTAACGCTTTGAACTGGCGTAGAATTGTCTAAACTTACGCTAAAAAACTTTAATGATATCTGTGATTTCTATAGCAGGAGGTAATTTCGCGTGGTAAGGGTAATGAACTTTTGATAGAGCTGCTCTTCAATGTCTATTATTTTATTTTGTTTGCAAAAATAATAATTTTTCGAAGAGTAATGTTATACTACGGTTGTCATATACAGGTTGGTGCTGTCCATACGACAATAAATTAAAACTTGGGCTGTATTACTTCATAGAAATGCTTTGCCACTTTCAAAAACATCTTATTCATTTGATAATGTCATGACATTTGTATGAAATAAAACATTGGCTGCATTGTTTCATATAAATGTCATAAAATTATCAAATGAATAGGATGATTTTGAAAGTGTTATGTATATAGCCCATGTTTTAATTTATTGTCGTATTGATGACGGCACCATTCTGTATTGGCAATGGACCCTACAAAACACCTTTTCGCTTCACGGGTACTTTTGTAACTCCTTGTAAACCAGCTGGAGCTGAATCTCCAAAGTCTGCCCTACTAACTGTCCGAGGAACTCCTCATAGAAGGTTAGTTAATTTGTGAATTTTATTTTTTATTTTTAGTAGATTATTTATTTCTTTAAAAATAATATTTATGTGCTTATAATCAATATGTGCTTATATTTATTGACGAGCTCGGTGGCGTAGTGGTTTGAGACCTCTGGTTTCGTTTACGAAAACACAGCAACTTTCGCCATGGTTGATCCCGGGTGGGTCAATCAAAATTTAGCTTTGACCCCGGGTGTTACTGCAACCGCTTTAACCCACCAACCCACATTGGGCCAGCGTGGTGGTGTTATGGCCCAAGCTCCTCATGTGTTTCTCCCATGTAGAAAGGCTGGGCACAAGCCCAGCTGTGGGACAATAGGCTGGTAATGATGCTTATAAGCGAACTTACTTTTGAGATTCATACCTTAGTTCGTCTCCGAAGTTTGAAATAGTTTTTATGATAAGTAATTATATTTGATTTTTCTAGTGGAAATTGGCCATTAACTTTTCTAGTGAATGAAATACATTTTCATCTCTGGGCAGATCCCGGGCAGATTTTGTTTTCGGGGAGAACTCCACTGCCTTTTGCAGGGGTAGCCAAAGCTCTGCCGAAGCAATTTCACCAGCCCACCCCCAGGCAACCCGGCCTTATGGCCAGGTTTCGAGCCGTTGGCTGGGCAGCTCACCTACCGCCCAGAGATATCATGAATCCTACCTTTATTGTTAGATTTTATGGTCCCCCTTAGATTTTAGAGATAATGTTTATTAAAGACATATGTTCTATAAAATGGACCCTATCAATCGACATCTTAATAACACAGGTGTTTATTTTTTACATTTGGCGGTTTCGATTCCCAGCTCAGGTGTGTGATTTTTTAATAAATCTTTGAATGCAGTTATTGTTATTTCTAAAAATTTAGATCACTTCAATATTTAGGATACTTCCCCTCCGGGGGGCATTGGTTTGGCTTATTCTGTATATTCTTGGCTCAATAGTGCCTTCTTTAGGAAACGAAGAAGATACTTTATTCAATTATAGCAAAACCTCCTTGATCAAGATCGCCTGTTTTACATAAATCATTGACAAGAAGACAAATAACAAATACATTTTTTCTGCCATCACAACTGTCACACGCTAGTGGAAAATTCACAAGCATGCCCCAGAAATAAATCAAAAGTTCAATAACCAAAACACAAAAGCGGAAGCAATGGGACATTTTTAGGTCTAATATAAAAGGAGACAAATCCTTGATACACAAATACAAAATACATTTTGCAATAAAGAGAAAATTGAAAACATGCCGAGTGAGTATAAGAAGATGAATCTTTTTAATTTATTTTATTTAATTAGTTTTAAAGTAGGTAATTTACTATTAATAAGTTTATAAAAATAAAAAGTATTTCATCTATTGAAGTCTTTAAATCACAGCTATTGTTTGCAATACTTATTTTGTGTTAACTTTAAAGGTGGTAAGGATGTCTTAGATAGTTTTGAATGCCGATGTCGCGAAGGTGTCTGATCACTGAGCTACCTGATTGTAATGAACTTGTGTTATACTTCGTAGCCACGCAGTGAAATTTGCAATTGCAATGTAATTTGGAAGAATAATGGTCCTTAAACTGTCGTTTTTAGTACACAGTAAAAAAAATTGTCTTATTATAGTTTATGAGAAATTGCCTGATACATCAGCGTTTTTCGCGACCACATGATTGAGTTATCAAGATTTTTCTCAACAGCTCAACAGTAGCTTCGCGACGTCGACATTTGAAACTACGTAGGACTCCCAGGTGGTAGGCCCGTATATAGGGTCATGGGGTAGCCACCACCGCCATTCATGTTTTGGCCGTAAGCAGTTCGCTGTGTTTCGGATTCAAGGGGAAGCTAGCTAGCAAATAGTGTACTGAGCATGGCATTTCATCTTAGACCTCAGAATGACAACGCACCTGCAATACCAAGTGATTTTTCCTTGTTATTGCAGGTGCCTATAGGCAAGAATGATTACGGGTTTACTAGGTGGTAGACCCGTATGTAGGGTCGTCTGGGTAGGTACCAACGCCTTTCTTATTTCAGCCGTAAAACAGTTCGCTGTGTTTCGGATTGAAGGGAAAGGTAGCCAGTGTAATTACTAGGCATGGCCGGCATTTCATCTTAGGCCCCAGGATGACAACGCACCTGCAATATCAAGTGATTTTTCCTTGGTATTGCAGGTGTCTATAGGCGGCGGTAACCGCTTACCATCAGGTGGGCCGTCAGCTTGTTTTTCATCTAGTTGTATAAAAAAAAATATGATTAGTTTGTTATACGCGACATTGTAAAAAAATGGGTAGATTTTGATTTGTAAAAAAGTCAAGACACATTTTTGCGTTTTGTGAGTTGACAATCAAAGGTTCACGAGACGCGACATTTATTTTTGATAAAAATTAGACGTTTGTTATTGAAAAAGAAGCAGAGGTTAGAAACTTAGAAGGAAAGTTAAAAACAAAGTTGGAGTTGTTTTACATCGTCATCTAATTTTTGTCAAACCATTTTGAAGACTCGTTCACACCAATTAAGTTTGTAATGCCTTTACAAATTATATCTATTCAATTTATGACTTATACCTTAGCCAATATTTGTCGAAATCGGTTCATTGATTTAGAAGTTATGAATTTATAGAATTTATAAATAGATGGTAGTGTTAAGGTGTCTGCCCATTACATCGTTATATATGTTGTTCGTAACTATGTATATCAGCATCAACTTATTCTTCGTACAAATCAATTCGTTTATTTGTATGACATTTATGTCAAACACTGTCCAGTCTATTCTGGTAGATATGTCCATGACTGGACAGACAGTAATTTTCCTTAATTTTTTACGTCATGTGCGTTTTAATGTTCAGGTCTGCTAGTTTGCACAAAATAGGACTCAGATTTCGTGACACACTGGTGTTTTGGTGATTATAGTGACACCAAAATACTGGTGTTTTGGTGTCACGTTACCCCTTTCATTCAATAGCATTAAAACGTCTTCGAATCATTTCAAAATTTTTCTGATGGACTTACTTTGATTAAAGCAGTTTTAAATAATGCCTATATTCTTTATTTTCAGCTTACAAAGAATATGATTTATGCCTAGGCCGCCCCGCTGACAAAGTGTTTTCAGTCAAAGAAATATTCACCATAATCGGAGCCTATTTAGCATTTTTTATTTGCCGTACCATCCCTTTATTATGCTACTTCTCACTGGGAATCTATTACTTGCTCTGCCAAACTGCTTGCTGTTTTGTTTTTTGCTCATAGCAACGCGGCATGCCGTTCTATAAATTCCTGTGAATCTGTCCCATTTCGTCCAAGTAGCTGTCTGAATCTGAATCACCTGAAAACTATGATAAGAAGTAAGTTTTAAAATTGCAATAAAGTAATACGAAAACTTTACATTCTTTTATTTATTGTAGATTAATCAATTTTATTGCTGTTGGGCATTTTAGTAATATAATATATGACCTATCATTATTAAAAAAATGAGTACTCAATGACATTGTCCTAAGCCAATCATACTCTAATAGAGTATCACTTTAATTATATCAATTATTGACAGAATTATATATTTTGGGTCATAATTTTGGTGGGTGTGTCTCTGCAGAGGTCCCTGGTTATAAGCCGGTAGGAACAGATATTTGTATAATTTGTTTTGTTTGCGCAGTAAATTGGCAACACAGTTTTAAAGTACAACAGACCGCAGAGATTCATCTAATGTTATGTATGCATGCTACACTCGGAACAATAAATTTATCTTTATCTTCAATTAAATGGATAATGGTCTAATTTAGTATTAACCAGATGGCTGACACGATGTTCAATTTCAGTCGTTTCATTAAATGCCGGCAATTAATAACTGCCTAGGCGTTTCCAATTAAGTGATTAATTTAACCAGGCGACTGCGATTTATATAAAAGGTGGTGAGCACAGACACTTGTCATTTTTAGCAGTGGACATCGTAGGCTGATATGATGATTAGGATGATGAATAGGCGTGAGTGTAGAAATTATCATATGTACATAATATATTATTAATACTCTTAGTGAGGAAAATGGGAGAATTTTAGATTGATGATGATTTATTTAGAAAGATGTCGAGACCCTTGTTTGTCCATTAAAAATTTCGCTATTAAAAAGAGACTGGACTTTTGGAATTATTAAACATAGGGTTGTATGTTACAAAAGAAATGACATTAGGTCAGGCAACCTCGGCCGTCTAATTAATATGTTGGTAAGGGTCTAGCTCTTCTACATGTATTTATGTGGAGAGGATTTTATATGTAGGCACAGATTACTTTATGTAGGCACTGCCTGGGGGATCTACTTAGTGAATTAATTGTTGTTTCAGTCAACGAGTATTTTAAATTTTTTAATGGGAGGTAAATGGGGTTTGTAGGTATAATGTACAGCTTTAATAATACAGCTACTACATAACCTCTTTTATTGTTTTAATTACTTTAGTTTTTATTTCAATAAACTACATATTTTCAAAGATCTATTATTTTCTATTGATAATAATATCCTAGATATCCTAAAGGATATTGCATTTTATCTACGGATATGTCTTCAAAATATCTTCGCCGTTCAGAAGGCATAGTGTCATGTTTGCCTAAAGCTGTCGATTCGAATGAAAAAAACAATGCACATTTATAAAATCTTTTGTAGATTTCACATTTGTATTACAGTTATTAAATAACGTCTGTAGCATTAAATAGGAAGAAGATTTTGTAAATTTTAGTTTAAGCTGTGTTAAAATTGATAGTAATAATAAATACAGCATAACTTTACATATTATATACATGGCGATAATATTTTTTTATAAAAAGTTCCTACTTAGGTATATGTCACTCGACGGAACTGTAATGTGATTGTGTGAATTTCAAATAAGCTAGACTTCTTTAAAGGTATTTTAGCAAGAATCCTACAAGCCACCCACGTACTAGAAAAGCAAAAAACCATCGGGCAGTTCCTTTATAAAATTTTCCCAAAATCCTAAAAATATGCAGTGGGCGATAGTGTTAGCGATAACGCTGACTAGACAAAAGACAAGATCGCTTTATGGGGATCTATCAACTCAACAAAAGAAGCCAGGAAATGTGTAAGTACCAAGCACATGATTGATGAACCAGCGAGCCTTGAACTTGGCAGTGTACCGATCATATCTGAGACAAATCGTGGGTGCGGATGTTGTCCATACATATAGGCAGTAACGCATATAAACCTGCCATCTTGACACGCCTTATTCAGTAGCAATAGGGGTGGTTTTCGCAATGAACTGTCTGTTGTCGTTAATAGTACTTGCCTCTTTCCAGGCTGTAAACAAATGTGTCGTCAGTGACTGATCGTGTTGTTTTTCGAATCTTGCACTTATACAAACTTGCGTAATATACCTAATATTTGCTTCACAAAAGTAGCTATTTTATTAATAACTAGCTGTGCCCGCGACTTCGTTCGCGTGGATGTTAGAAAATAACAACGGTGGAGTAGGTAGGCTAAGGATTTAGGTAAATCATGTTTATAAAACACCTTTGCAATTAATGCATTGATCGCCCCGCCCGCGCCCGCCCGCCTTGAAAATCATATAAGCGTGCATGATATTTTAAAACTATGATATCTCTTAAGATATTTATTGAAATCAAATGTCAAGAACAATTTTGCTCAAAATTAAATACTCGTGGTGAATAATGTATTTATTTCGATAAGGAATAATATCATGTGTACAGAAATACCTTCGCAGATAGTACATTATTTTAGAACAAATGTGATGACCAAAAAATGGTTCTAGAGAGTCAATTTCAAAGAATATACATATGCTGTCGCAAACTCTTTTAAGAACTTTTAAAGGATAACAATTTTAAAAGGAGAACAATTAGGTGATTTTATTCCAAGGTGAACAAGGGATACTAATGTTTCCACTTTGTGCACCTGGGTGATATTATCATCGTGTACAAAGTAGAATAAATAAACTGCACAAAAGGATGGCTGAAACAATTGAAGCCGTAATGGGCTTTTAAATTGTTTTAAAAAAAAATTAATCTTCTAAACTTCGACATTACAATTAAAAGAGTCAAAATGGCCACTAATTTATGTACGATGAAACAGAGCATAAAGCTTCGGAATTTATATTTATGTCCTTTATTAGAGACTGGCAGGGAAATAACATTGCATAATTAATCTCAATTGAAGTTTGAAGTATGCAAGAGTTTGAAGTGCTATTGTTTTCATCGGTTCATTCTGATGGAAGTAATAAGTTGCTTGGTATATCACCGTCAACGATTTTCTACTTTATTCATTATACATATTTTGGTTGTTTTTTTTCAGCTTTGTAAGGAATTCTACTTTGACGTGAATTTTTGTGAACCCATTGTGTGTTGAATGGATTCTATCGGGGCTAGTATGAATTATTACGTTATAAACAAAAAAAAATGTGGTAAGAACCTCCTAATTAACTTAGTATTATTTTATTTTACCGCTTGCTTAAGTTAAAAATAATATCAGATCGTCGACCTTTGCTAGTTTTAAACAACTGACCGGCCGCGGCGGCGACGCAGCGCGGCGGCGCGATCTGTCTCTTATCGGTTGATTGCAAAACCAAGTTTCTACTATCGAAGTCTTCTCTTGGTTTTTTGTTCAGGGAGAAATTCGTTTACCTACAGACCTGCTGTGTGTGGGTTGCCCAGCGCCTGATTATAACGGATCGGGGAATATCCACTAAAACTCCCATCCAAGGCATCCCCACTGCCCTCAACGGGGGTAACCTGGGTCAAGTTCTTTACTTACTTGTATAACAGTCATTGCGGCCGCTAATATTATCAGCATATCTAAGGTTGTAGATTTTCTCCCCCCCCCTTACAGCGAAATCCTTTATTTATGGCTGGGAAACCATCAACAAGCCTCAAGATGCCTGTGGGTTAGGTATATCTTCGCTGTTATTATATTCCCTCGTAGACGCAAATGTTATTTATTCTCATATAATCCTTGAGATTGACAAGTCCCTCAATAATCTCTGGCAGTATGATTCGCACATCCCGAATACAAATTCAACAAAACTAATTTTAGTACATAACTGGAATCTAGATTTACCGACGCATCGAGTTATTTGTGTACCTATCTCGATGAAAATCGATGAAAGATGGAAACGATAAAATGAGTTGATGAAATAACACGCAAACAATTTATTTGCACGGCATGCGGTTTTCGAATATCCAGTTTATTAGAACACTGTGGTTTTGTTAGTACAACATTTACGATTTATGGGTTGCACGTTTGATTGCAAACTAGTAACTTTGGGGGTATATTTGCGAGGAAAACGTTTTATAGCATTTCACCAAAAAAGAAGAAAAAAAAGATATATGAGAGCGTCTTTACGATGAACATAAATGCCCCTCATCCGAATTCGTACTAATCTCATAAATGCGAATTTAACTTTGTATGTCTGTTACGTTTTCACTTATAAACCGTTGAACTTATTGTGATTAGTCAAGAAAAATTTTAAATGTTCTGAAACAATAATTAAGATTAGACTATTTTATTTAAACGTTTCTTTAGTGGCAACACTAGCGACGCTCTCACCGGGTCAGATAAGTTTATGGCACTAGGTACTAATGTGACACGCTCGAGTATTCGGTTGTCACGATTCATTTTAACCATCATCATCATCAGCCTATAAACGTCCCGCTGCTGGGCACAGGCCTTCCTACATGGGAGAAACACATGAGGAGTTTGGGCCATAACACCACCACGCTGGCCCAATGCGGATTGGTGGGTTAAAGCAGTTGCAGTAACAACCGGGACCAACGGCTTAACGTGCCTTCCGAAGCACGGAGGAGCTAGAGATTATAAATTTGATTGACCCATCCCAGAACCAACCATGGCGAAAGTTGCTTTGTTTTCGTGATCGAAACCAGAGCGCTCAAACCACTACGCCACCGAGTTCCTCACATTCTAATTCCTTCTAATTCTCCTCACATTTTAACCCCCGACGAAAAAAGAGGGGTGCTATAAGTTTGACGTGTCTGTCTGTATATCTGTGTATCGGTGTATCTGTGTATCGGTGTATCTGTGTGTCTGTCTGTGGCATCGTAGCGCCTAAACTAATGGACCGATTTTGATTCCGTTTTTCTTTGTTTGAAAGCTGATGTGACTATGATTCTTAGCTATAATTTATGAAGATCAGTTCAGGCGTCTGATGACCATCAGCTCATTTTCTACATAATAATAGGATTTTAATAACTTTTACACATCCGATTGATTTCAAATTTGGTGTACTGTCTCTTCGGTGACATTCCCATGACATACTAAACTTGAGCTGATCCTATACCATCAAAAAGTCTGCGAAATGCTTAATTCTTCAGAAACTTACAGCAGATATAGCGTGTTTGGGCTCTTATGAATAGTCTTAATAAGATAGTGTTAGATAGATGATTAATGACGCCGGGGGTTACAATTTTTTTTTTATTTTGTGATTATATTTTCAAAAATCGCTCAAGAGATAAGGTCGCGTTAAAATCGTCAGTTTTTTTCATATGAAATCTTTCAGGGGTTCACGTAACATCCCTTCTAAATATCTAACGCGCTCGATAAAAATATATCTCCTAGTTTCTACCCCTTCTTTCGGCAACCCCCACCATGCAAACCGGCCACATTTAGCAATAATATAACTCATTGTCGTAGCACATATTTACCTTACTGTAGGTATAAAGAGTGGTTACGCCTTTTAAGTGTCTTCACTTATTTGTGGAAGCCGTTGGGCTTAGTGGAGTATATACTCGTGGATGGCAGGCCTGCAAGGCCTGCGGCGCGGCGGGTCGGTGGCTGCAGTTTTTGCGGCCACCGTGTGGGCTCCGGTTCCCCGTCGGGCAACCTGTTATCCTATGTGTGTGTCTTCGTGGATCATGTTCGCGTCGGGGCTATCTCTCGGGGTCCCAGCGGACAAGGCATTGGAATAGTCTGGGTCCGATGCCCCGTCACCGCCGTAAAGGCAATCACGGAGGCCAAGCGTATCCTTGTCGGTTGGAGCTCGGCCCTGGTGCACACGCTGGAGCCACGAAAGCTAAAGTGCTTCAGGTGTATGGCACCGGGACACACCAGGTACCTGTGTACCACAACAGTAGACAGGAGTGAGTTGTGCTTCCGGTGTGCTCAGCCCGGTCACAAAGCGGCTACGTGCACAGCCAATCCGCACTGCCCTCTATGCGAGGAGGCGAAGCGACCAGCAGAGCACATCGCTGGGGGTAAAAGTTGCACGCCTCCCATAAACAAGAAGACAAGGACCGCTGTTAGGACCACGGCGGTTAATAGCACACAGCGGGACAAACCCGCTAAGGAGGCTATGGCTACTGATTAGGTTCCCCAATGGCCCTACGCCAAAATATATCGTTTATTCAAGGGAACCTCAACCACTCCACTGGGGCACAAAACATCTTCGTACAATCCCAGCGAGAGTGGTCCATAGATGTGGCCGTCATGGCCGAACCCTATTTCGTGGTCCCTAGCCCGTACTGGGCTGCCGATCTTTCGGGTACTGTGGTTGTCGTAGGCTCCTGTGAATCTGCACCGATGGTCACTCTCCACAGGGGCAGCGGCTTTGTAATTGTCCAACGAGGTGGGCTGGCGATAGTAGGGGTGTACTTTTCCCCAAATAAGTCTCTCGCGGAATTTGAGACCTTCATGACGGAGCTCAAATATTCTATCCAACGGCTGGCGACACATCATCTGCTCGTCATGGGGGATTTTAATGCAAAGTCCGTTGCCTGGGGCTCGCCTGCCACGAGTGCACGCGGTGATCTTGTCACGGACTGGGCTGCGACTGCAGGTCTGATCTTGCTGAACCGTGGCAACCAAAACACATGCGTCAGGCGGTGGGGTGGGTCCATCGTAGACATCTCCTACGCATCCCCCGCCGTCGCCGACTGCATCCCAAATTGGAGAGTGGAAGTGGAGGCGGAGACCCTATCCGACCACCGGTATATTCGGTTTGACATCTCCCCTCCACAGCCCTACAGAGCTCGCAACGTGGCCAACACTATCCGGCCATTCCCTAGGTGGTCCCTGACCAAACTTGATCGGGACCTTGCCATTGAGGCATCGCTAGTGGAGCAGTGGAATCCACGCCCACACACAACAGGGGTTGATGATGAGGCAGCGCAGTTCGGGGTTGCCATGTCGCGTGTATGCGATGCAGCAATGCCCAGGGCCAGCCACCGACCCCCTAAGCGCCAGGTCTACTGGTGGAACCCTGCCGTCGCGGAAATACGCCGCGACTGTATCGCAAAACGCAGGGCTCTCACCCGGTATCGACGCAGACGCCGTCAGGAGGCAGCCGAAGAGGCTCGCCTATACGAGGCCCTCGGGACTGCTCGCAAGGAGCTGCAGCTCGCAATCAGCCGCGCCAAAGAAGCAGCCCGCGAGGAAATGTTCGAGGACCTCAATAGGGACCCATGGGGCAGACCTTACCGAACCGTGCGGGAGAAGATGGCCAGAGGCCCACCAGCCACTGAAGCACTGGACCCTCCGTTCTTACGGGAGGTAGTGAGGAGACTCTTTCCGGAGTGCGCAAGTTTTGCTCCCCCGGTCATGGCCCCCCACGTTGGGGAGCCAGAGCATGTAACCGGCCCTGCCCCTCAAATTACGGATGGGGAGTGAGAAAACGGCTCCAGGACCCGACGGAGTGCATGGCCGCGTTTTGGCACTCGCTCTCGGGTCTCTGGAGCACCGTCTCCGGGGCCTGTACAACAAGTGCCTGGAAGAGGGGCGATTCCCGCAGGTGTGGAAAGTAGGACGCCTGGTCCTTCTCCAAAAGCCCGGAAAACCAGCTGACAGCCCGTCGGCCTACAGGCCGATAGTGGTGCTGGACGAGGCCGGAAAACTGTTGGAGAGGATCGTGGCAGACAGGCTTACCACCCATTTGAGCCAGGTAGGGCCCAACCTAGTGGACTGCCAGTACGGCTTTAGAGAGGGGCGCTCCACGATTGACGCTATTCGGAGCGTTCGAGCACTCGCCGATGAGGAGGTTGCTAGGGGTAGGGTGGTCCTCGCCATTTCACTGGACATAGCGAATGCTTTTAACTCCCTACCCCATAGCTGTATTGAGGAGGCCCTCAAATATCACCGTGTGCCCGGGTACCTGCAGCGGTTCATTAGCTGCTACCTGCGCGGTCGAATAGTCCGGTGCATAGATAAGGATGGGGGCACGCTTGAAAGGCCCATGATGTGCGGTGTTCCACAGGGCTCGGTCCTAGGGCCGGCCTTGTGGAATATTGGCTATAACTGGGCACTAAGAGGAGCCCTGCCAACAGGATTGAGTGTCGTATGCTACGCCGATGACACCCTCCTGTTGGCCCGGGCTAATAAATATGAGGAGGCGGCCGTGTTGGCTGCGATCGGGGCGAACCACCTGGTCGGGCGCATCGAGAGTTTAGGCCTGAAATGTGCGTTGGAGAAGACTGAAGCCCTACTCTTTCATGGCCCCCGCCGAAGGCCCCCCGCTGGGGCAAACGTAGCCATACGTGGAGTGCGCATCCCGATAGCTGCACACATGCGCTATCTGGGACTAGTGCTGGACTCGCGCTGGAGCTTCCAGGAACACTTCCGCCAACTGTGTCCGAAGCTTATCGCGACTGCTGGGGCCCTTGGGCGGCTCCTTCCAAATGTGGGTGGACCGAGCGTCACCTGCCGCCGGCTGTATACCGGGGTGGTGCGGTCTATGGCCATGTACGGCGCACCGGTGTGGGCGGATACCCTGTTATCTCAAAACAAGGCCCTGCTGCGGAGATCGCAGCGGATCATGGCTAACAGGGCCATACGCGCTTACCACACCGTGTCGTATGAGGCCGCGTGCGTTCTCGCAGGGACCCCACCCTGGGACCTGGACGCGCTCGCGCTGGCAGACATATACAGCCGATGCGCGGAGGCTCGGAGGGAAGGAGCCCGACCATCGCCCGAATTGCTCCGGCGGTGGCGCGAACGGGCGCAGCGCTCGGTGCTGCTAGCCTGGAAAATGAGACTGGAAGCTCCAGCGTACGGCCACTGGACCATTACGGGATTAAAACCGAGCCTGACGAGATGGGTGAGCCGGAAACATGGTTCTCTCTCGTACAGGCTCACACAGATGGTGTCCGGACACGGGTGCTTTGGGCACTATCTGTCCAGAATTGGGCGCGAGTCCAACACTCGATGCCACGAGTGCGCTTGCGACGACGACACGGCCCAGCACACGCTGGAGTTCTGTCCCGCATGGGCGGACCAGCGCCGTGTCCTCGTCGCGACAGTAGGGATGGACCTTTCGCTGGCGACCCTGATCAAAGCCATGGTCGCCAGCGCGCCGTCCTGGGATGCGGTCGCCTCCTTCTGTGAGCATGTGATGCGCCAGAAGGAGGCCGCGGAGCGAGCCAGGGAGGAGAACCCTTCCGCAGAGCCGTTCCGCAAAACGCGTACGGGCCGGCGGAGGCGAGCCTATGCTCTGCTCCAGCCACCGTAATCGGGGGCGTCGGCGATGGAATAGGGCTCCGTCGCCGACACCACACTCCCCCGTGCGGATAGAGATATCCCACGTTTTCCCGGGATATCTCTCTAACCCTGTGTAGGGGGCCTTGAGGGCCGGCTGCAGCGTGGCTATGCGGAAGAATACAACGTTTCCCGTGTAGCCATGCCACTACGCAGCGATGTAGGGAAAACTGTCAGTTTTAGTGGGTATGCCAAATCTATCTCACATGGTGAGTCCCACATAAACCTGTCGTGGCCCTCTATCACGGCTGGGTAGCAATAAAAGCTTTCTGACAAAAAAAAAAAAAAAAAAAAAAAAAGGTATAAAGAGTGGTGCCGTCAATTAATTAAAACATGGGCTATATTAGTTCATAGAGATAGTTTGCCACGATTCGTTTATTTAATAGAAACAATACTTCAAACGAAAAACATTCTCAAAACATACAACAAAAAATAACATGCTTGTATTAGATAGGCGTTTTGACGGCAGCACATCAGGTAAGCACAACTGTTGCACCACGAAAGCCGCTTCTCTTACTAACGGGATAAGGGTGGTCTTAAGGTATAACTGTTACGCTTGATGTGCCGTCGACAGTACATGGAGCGCCTATCAATATTACCTAAACATAAAGCTAAGCTGAACAAGATTAAACAATAAAAGAAAACAGCGTGAACATTGGTATCAAATGTTTTTTTTATTGAGATTTAATCTCAAACACAGGTAAACTTTTAGGAAAGATATGAAATGACTGAATAATTAGTATACTTAACAAATGAAACTTCGTTATGGAATATCGTAGCAGCGATAATGTGATTACCTCTGATCCTAATAACGAAATCTGTAATTTCATAGGCACCTAATAGTATATTTTATGAACAACATAATTATTATAAATTATTGTAATGAGAATCCAATAAATAAACATTACACTTTCTGGTTAATACATAAATGTATTCAAGTTAACACCAAATGTAATGATATTGGTTTAATTTAAAGCAAAACCGTAGACATTTAAACGTAAACGATAAATGAAGTGCAAAGTTCCCCAACGACGGAATATTTTATTATTTAACTGTCTCAACGTTAAATAAATTGCTAAGGGAACAAGGAAAACAAACTGGGCATGTCTTTATCGAATTGACTTCGTATCGCGACTTATTTCTGTAGCCCTTACTATGAGACTTATTTGTTTTGTACGACATTTAAAATTAAAAATGAAATTAATTTACATGTAAATTAAGGTAAATAACTATATTAACTGGTACATCTACAAATAAAATTAATCAATCATATATAATCAATTTATTATTTTGTAGTTAGAGGTATTTATTTATTTTTACCACAACATGTAGCGCCATCTAGTGGTGTTTGAGTGACCTTTATTTACGGGACAATGAAAACTTTTTCGACCCGATGCACAGTGGGACATCCATAGGTCATAAATCTTAAAAACCTGCTTTCTTGTTTTACATTTTATTCCTTGTCGTTACATTGGATAGTTGCGGTACCTTCTGAAACTATAAATAGGTCAGTAATTAGAGTGCGCCTTCATTATCTATTGTGCATTCAAAGAGAGCGCATCGCCAATCGTAAATACTGTTATCAGTGAGTCATTAAAAAGCGTGACGTCATTTGTTGTCATTGCGGGACCTGTGAGTGCTGTGTGAGTTTTTTCTGAAATGGATATCCAAGAACAGGGTATGTAATAATTAATATTTTTATTTTAATTGTATCTTAGTATATATTTTCTTTAGTATGTCATTGCTACGAGGCGACTTTTCTTGGAGTATTATATTTTAATATTCAAAGTTTGAATAAACTTTTAAATATGTTCCCACTCGCTCCGACTATGGAGGTATATTGCACCATAATCTTTAGACTTTCTTATCTTAGGAAAATTAAAACTTGGCTGCCCTTATCTGCCCTTTTGGCGATGACAAGGGTGCTACGGTTGCCAGATTATCTCGTAGCATTTGCTACGAAATTAGTTTATTTAGTCTTAGTGCTTTGTGTAGGTTTTGTGACTGAATTTTAACCGTTTTTTTTTTGTTTTAGGTAATTTATATATATGCTCGTTTTCAAGAATGCATATTCTTGAAATATGGCTAACTGTCAATACCGATAATGACTCGGAAAAGTGTCGTCAAGTCCTACAAAGTTTGTTGACTACTCTGAACGATGCTGAGAACATTGATATTCATTATTTAGAGAAAATTGTTAATAATTTATGTAAAGCTATTGCTCGATTCTGGAAAAAATGTAATAGGGATAAAACCAAGCTTTTATATAAGAATTCCGATTGGTTTAATGTTATTGAAAAAATTCAACTTGTGAAAAATAATAAGCAATGTACTCCGTCTGAAACGTCGCCGTGTCATTCACGTGGTCGTCCTCGAAAACCTTTTACGCAATGTAGTAAAAGGACTAAACGTCGGAGAGTAGCTGATTTGTCAAAGTCTGATGATTCTACTGTGAGTGCATTGCTTGATGTTTCAGACTGTTCATTCGATTCGTGTATATCTAGAGTTAGCACTGATGATGTCTTGTCACTTGTGACTGATGCTCAGTTGACAAAACATCAGTATTTATTAATTAAAAACTTTGTTAATAGTAAGATTTCTCCTAATGTATTACCATGTTACCAACAAATTACTAAAGCGAAACAGAGATGTTACCCTTCTAATATAACTGTTTCCGAGTCTTCAGCTGAAGTTGAATTACAAAGTCTTTTTGATCACACAGCTTCTCGAATCCTTGAATCTCAAAAAGAGGTCTTAGATCAGATTCCTGATGATTGTTTGTCTAATATCTCTTTACTTGGGAAATGGGGATTCGATGGCAGCACTGGACATAGTGAATACAAACAATTTTTTTCAGATTCAACTTTAGAAGATAGTAGTTTGTTTGTAACATCTTATGTACCCCTTCAAATTATTGTAAAATTAGCTGAAGATAATTGTAAAATTTTATGGAAAAATCCTCGACCCTCTTCCACTAGGTACTGCCGTCCTATTCGATTTCAATTTTTGAAAGAAAGCACAGCAGTGTCTTTGCAAGAGGAAGCTTATTTTAAGGATAAAATTGAAAGTTTGCAACCTACTTTTATTCAGATCGACAATCGTGAATTGGTCGTTTCTCATAAGTTGCAGCTTTCAATGGTAGATGGTAAAATTTGTAGTGCTTTAAGTGAAACATCTACAAGTAGATGTTATATATGTAATGCTACCCCTAAAGAGATGAATAAAATAGACGAATGTTTACAAAAACCTGTAATAGAGAGTAGATACCAATTTGGATTATCACCACTACATTCTTGGATACGTTTCTTCGAATATTTTATTCATCTTTCATATAGATTAGACATAAAAAAATGGCAAGTTAGGCTAGATAGTGATAAACAATTGTTATCAAATAAAAAACAATATGTACAGTCCCAGTTTAGGGAACGATTAGGTTTAATAGTTGACAAGCCGCGTAGTGGTGGAAGCGGGACGTCTAACGACGGAAACACGGCCAGGAAGTTTTTTTTGGAATCAGCTGTATCTGCTGAAATTACAGGTTTGAATAAGGATCTCATAGATCGTTGTTGTGTAATATTACAAACGTTATCTTCTGGACATAAAATTAATGAATGCAAGTTTAAAGACTATGCATTACAAACAGCATACAGCCTGGTCGAGGAATATCCGTGGTATAGTCTTCCTGCTTCTGTCCACAAGGTGCTCGTACATGGATCAGATATTATAAGTTATGCATTGTTATCTATAGGAGAACTTTCCGAAGAAGCTGCTGAAGCGACAAATAAGTATATCAAAATTTATAGACGAAGTCACACTCGAAAAATGTCACGTGAAGTTACCAATCAAGATTTAATACAACGACTATTATTACATTCAGATCCTTATATTACAAGTCTTCGGAAACTTCCCCCTAAAAAGAAAAATACTCTGTCACAAAGTGTAATAGAATTGTTACATGTTTAATATTGTTAGAATAAGAATAATTTATTTGTATTTTGTTAGTTGTTTTGTTTTTTTTTGTATTTAATTAATTTTAATTTATTTATTTCTATTATTTTATTATAATTAAATAATGTTATCAATGTTTTGACTCTTATTTTATTTAAAATATATGTTTTACATTCCAATTTTTAAGTGTTTGTTCATGATAAATTTAGGTAAAAGTATGTTATTGTTTATATTTGTTTTTTACTGAAGTAAACGTTTTTTATTCCGTAAATACATGTACTTCTTTCATTTTAATGTTCCTAAAACACTTTTACAACTATAAGTCACTAAAATAATACAATGTATTGATAGTAACAGGACTTTAACTATTTATGACCGCCCTTGTATGGAGCGTGTCCCTCCGTGCGATGTAAGAAATTAAAAAATGGCCTTGTTTCATATGACTTCATGTTTGCAGTCTACACTTTGCTTGTAATATTTTAGACAAACTGTATATTGTTTAGATAGAGTCGCATTACCTACTGATATACCTAAGTACCTACTACTCGACGTCACGTGAAGAAAGAAATTGTGTTAATGTGTGTGTCTTTTTCTATGTATACTCCCACTGCTGGGCACAAGCTTTCTTACATGAGAAAACCTATAAGGAGTTTGGGCCATAACACCACCACGCTGACCCAATGAGGAATAACGGGTTAAAGCGGTTGCAGTAACAACCGGGACCAACGGCTAAACGTGCCTTCCGAAGGACGGAGGATCTCAAGATTTGAAATTTTGATTGACCCATCCCGGAATCGAACATGGCGAAAGTTGCTCTGTTACGTAATTGAAACCGGAGCGCTCAAACCACTACGCCACCGAGCGTCCTCACTTCATACCTATCTCAATGTAAAACCCCAGTGCTGAAGGACATCTGCACTGCTGCATCTGCGTTCATACCTCAGGTTCATATTGTCTTTTTACAAGACAATATGAACCTGAGGTATGAACGCAGTTCAAAATATAAATATACCTATCATTAGCGCAAAACGTTGGTGTACGAAGATTATCGAACATTTAAATGTGGTAGATTACTGTCATATAGTTCTACATATAGAGCACAATTTATTTGGGAGTTCTAATTAACAGTTATCATTAAAATTCAATTAACATGACTTTGAATGTGCTGAAATGAGTCCAGAAAGTAGCATATTTTATTGACAAGTTATTGACGTAAGAAAGACCTAGGTAACGAGTGAGTTCACGTGTATTCGTCGTACACAAATAAGGTCTAGTGCAGGGATGGCGAACCTTTACGTATTAGCGTGCCATTTTTCTAAGGAAATGTTTAATGAGGTCATAGACGTGCCTCAAATCAATTTGGATTTTGTGATTATTGGTAAATTAATAGTAGTAAATACTATCAATTAACGTAGGGAGGGATTACTCGCGTTCGCTCTTCATACTATACCTATTTTTCGACTATACCGACTTTTTCGTAGTGCATGATAAAGTTTATGATCAATGCCGTGCCCAAAATATTTTGTTGCGTGCCATTAATGGCACGCGTGCCATTGGTTCGCCATCCCTGGTCTAGTGGTTAAGATCACCTGCCTCAAATCTAGAGGTCCGGGGTTCTATTCCCGTGGTGGCAACAATTTTCTGCTCGGTTTGGTTAGTGGTATGGCTTTTTTAAGTCTGCTTGACTGGCTACCACCATCTATGTTGTGTTCCGGCAGTTAGTGGAAAGTTAGCAAGTTCCTCTGATGCTGGGGACACTGGGTGTAGCTCGCTACTATTTACGGTCTTATCATCACGTAGAATGAGGTAAGATGAAGGCCAAGAGATACCCCGTTAAATAACAAAAATTCAGGTGTTAAGGACCTAGGTAGCGAGTGAGTTCACGTGTATTCGTCGTACACAATGTGATACAAACACAATCTCAACCACTTGGCAAAGTCACTCACTTGTCACAGTAGCAGTTTCAATTGTGAAATCCGACGCTTACATTAGCTTCATAGTAAAATGTCAGACGATTCTTTAAACATTTCAATGAGAAAAAAACAGCCACGTTATTCTGTAGCAAAACTCGCATCTCACTTCGCAAGCTGCTTCTATTTCATCCATCGAAATGTATGGGAAATTGCTTTGTTTGACAGTTGAGTCTGATGTAAGTGTATTACTAGTTTCATTACAGTTAGTTCATTGCAGAAAGTGTTACGAATATCTGGAAGGCGATTGTTAGTTCTAGCGAGATATCTCGAGCTGATGTCGAGTGACCGACCGAATGATGATGATGATGACGACCTAACACATTTCCTATGTGACATTTGTGAGAAAAGGCAAAATGTGTTTCAATAGTCATCCGCCTTTGTTTACACAATTGCTAAATTGCTTCTTTTATCAGTCACCTATGTTACCATGCTCCCTATAAGATGGAATCTTTTAAAAGAGGAGTTTAACGTCACTATAAAGGCCGGCGAGGTGGAGAAAGCGAGAACAGTGTGTACATACAGCAGTACAGCGGTTTTCGCACATTCTTGCTTTTAGTCAAATGGTGTTGAGTCATATACCTTTTTACATGACTAGATGACAAACAAGCTGACGGCCCACCTGGTGATAAGCGATTACCGCCGCGTTATCATCCTGAGGCCTAAGAAGAAATGCCGTCCATGTCCAGTAATTACACTGGCTACCTTTCCCGTCAATCCGTAACACAGCGAACTGTTTCACGGCTGAAATAAGAAAGGCATACATACGGGCTTACCACCTAGTAAACACCTTCAAAAGGGTATATAAAAAAATCTAAGATTTGTTATGTAACTGTTACTGTTAACAGTTCTTTACTGAGTTCTTGACGTAAAAATGTTTATTTTAGCAAAACTAAACAGATCATGAATTATTCATATTTTATTACACATACATAATAAATAATTCTCTAGAATGTTTATATTTAAAAATCACACCTAAACAAATATCAATCATTCTGAAATCATCTTCAGCAGTGCTTCTAGCAGAACTATTCTACTATAATTATTATCTTACGAACTCGAAGTTCACGCGACAGCAGTGCAGATTTCCAGCAGCACTGGGGTTTGACATTGAAAGGTCTAAAGTGAGGAGCTCGGTAGGAGTGGTATGAGCGCTCTGGTTTCGATTATGAAACAGAGCAACTTTCGCCATGTTCGATCCCGGGATGGGTCAACCAAAATTTCAAATCTTGAGCTTCTTCATCCTTCGGAAAGCACGTTAAGCCGTTGGTCTCGGTTGTTACTGCAACCGCTTTAGCCCACCAACCCTCATTGGGCTAGCGTGGTCGTGTTATGGCCCAAAATCCTCATGTGTTTCTCTCATGTAAGAAAGCTTGTGCCCAGCAGCGGGACGTATATATGCTGGTGATGATGATTATTTGATGGATGTGTAAAAAAGGTCATTAGATAATAGGTCCGTTACGTCCATAGGCTACGGTAACCGCTTACCATCGGGTGGGCCGTATGCTTGATTGCCAACTAAGAGGTATAAAAAAATACTCAATTTGTAGTGGTCTCCTCTCCTCCAAGCCCCTAACTAAGAAATACTAACTAACTTAACTAAGAAACTTAAAAGTTACCCATGGTAAGGGCGCAGCCCTTATATAGAACCCGCAAAAAGGCAATTCGCATCACGCATAAATTATTCTGAAGCTTCATAATGTTAATTTATGCCCGCGGAAAATGCAAATAGAAATGTGGCTGAAAAAACCAATACGATACGGAATCAGAACATTTTGAATGTTTGGTTTCACAAAAATGCCTACCGATTACCACATAATATAAATATTTATTTTGACACGTCCTAACTCGAATGAACATGCTCTTTGAAAAAAGCCATGAATATTTATGGGCGGAATGTATTTTTTAATGAAAACATACAACGTTTATGGACAGGGTTGTTTGTTTGCGAAATTGAGAATGGCAAAAAATTTAATACACACCGAAAAAAATAATGACTGATCTGGAACAGATGAAAATGTCTGCCGTATTGGTACAGATTTATAAAAGCTTGAATATTCTAATAATAACTATCATGATAAATAAACTGTTGCAAGACGCACCGGACAGCCGCAATAATGGGTTAATAAGGAGATGCCTTGAAGGAGTTAGGTCTCTAAATAGTGACGAAGAAGCACAGAGGAGTAGCGACGGACGCAGACCGCTGAAGTAGGTAATAACCTCTCCCTTTCGTCGTCAAGATACTCGAGAGCAACAGGTCAGGAGCTCTTTGCTTTTTTCGAAGAGATGATGGGCAGGAAGGAGGAGGCAGAATATGTACGGTAAGCAGCCGCCACTTCGTCATCCGCCGCTTGCGCACCGAGCGAAGGAGAGCGCAATTTGGGTCCCTTGATCCGCCGCGCCGGTTCCGGTTCAACATTTGCGGTTGAGGAGCGTGCCCGGCTTGCACAGCCGACCCGGGTGTAGGAGGATAGCGGATAGGCCCTTCAACTGGGGAAAAAATATGGCCTCTGAACTGATATCTATTGACGGCTTCCCTCACCAGTCTATTGTATATCCGACAATTCCAAAACACAAGCAGTAATATTGAATGTAAACAACAAAATAAATACATTTTACGACTTTTAATTTTGTATTAATTATTATGCTGCAGCCGTCTGGTTAAATCAGCCGCTTAACTGGACGCCGAGCCCGTTGATTGAACGCCGGCATCCAATCAAACGGCTGAAGTACAATTAGCCAACTCATTGAACGCAACGTTTAACCAGATGGCTGACTGTCAGCGGTCTGGTTTAAATTAGCCATTCAATTGGATGCATAGGCGGGCCTCGTTTAAATCGAAGAGCTTTTGTGTGACTGTTTAAGTGATTGGTAGGTTTAAGGCTATTTTTTATGACCACTTAGAACCAAAACGATGTCGGTTATAAGTGGTCATAAAAATAACCTTGAACCTAGTAATCAAACTAAAACTTTTCAGTACAAGACGATCCATTCAATACTTCAAGTCGTTACAAGTTAAGTGTCTAGTTCAATTAACTATCGGGCTAGGCATTCAATTGGATGCCGGCGTTTAATCAACGGGCTAGCCATCCAGTTAAGCGGCTGATTTAACCGTTTGAGCGCTCTGGTTTGTATTACGAAAACAAAGCAACTTTCGCCATGGTCGATCCCCGGATGGGTCAACCAATACACATTTGAAATAAAACCACATTACCGGATTTGACTCGCGCTTAATTTGATGTGTCGTTTGCGTGTTTCTGCGATTAAACATGAAAATTAACGTGAGGTGCATACTGTACACGAGTTTTATTTTTAATAATTGCTTTATAAAGTTAAGTGTGAATAAACAAATTTTAATTTTCATTGTTTAAAATTATAAACGAAATGAATCATGCAAGCTTCATAACGAGGGAAGCAAGATAATCAGTGGGCTCAAATTGGCTAATTAGCTATTTATTACATTTCTTCACAGTGAAAAATGAACAGCGAATTTCCTTGATGTTATTTTCAGAGTTGGTGCTAGTTATTTCCAGGTAAAAGTTCTAGTGTTTTAAGTTAATCACATTGTAATATGTTTGGTGCCTTTAAAATAAAGAAAAACGATAATAAAAGACGATGAAAAAATTATATGCTCTAGGCGGGAATCGAACCCGCGTGTCCTGATTTCCGCCAGACACGATTACCGCTACGCCACCGGAGCTCTCTGGAGTATTTTAGGTTAGTTTTTAGATTTGCTAATTTTTTTGTTCTAAATTAAATTAAAAATGGTTGGTACCATTGCGCTATTAATATTTTTAAATCTCAAAATACTTCTTACTTTTTATTAAAGAAATGTTTGTAAAATTTATTAATTTGAAACATATAAATGATAGAAATATTTTTCCACCATTATTTATTCATTCTCCTAGTCGTAGGGCTGCTGGAAGAGATTTCTTTTAGGAATAAGCAGTTTCCTTGTACTCTGTTGCCCTTGTTTATGTTTTCATTGTTGTTTTTTATTGTGTGTACATAAATTGTTAAATAATAAATAATTTTTTTACGGATATATTTTTTTTAAGCTTTGGTCTGATTTATATGAAAACTTGTGGTGGCACGCGTGGGTGTCGGCTAGCTAACTCCATAACAAATTTAATTTAAATCGGTTCATCTTATTTATAGTATATTTTTTATAGTAGAATATCAGAAATATAAGAAATCATGACAAGAGAAAAAAAAAATGTTTGTGTTTATCACACAAACATCTGATACGGCTGGGGCTCGAACTTAGGACCTCTGGTCAAATAGCCTGTAGCTAAGTGTCGGTAGCGACAGTTCGGCCAGCCCTTCGAATTAGATTCAGTTTTGCTTTCATTTACAACGTTTCGCAGGTTCTCGTATAAAATGTCTAATTAAGTCGTGCCTTTTTATGAAATCTACTATCCTAAGAAAAGTGGTTTACTGTTCGTTATCCAATAATGTAAATCTCTTAAAATAAACCGTCCAATTCAGGCTTTGTTCGTAATTCTACTAACTTTTTATTTGTATGTTATTGCTAAACGAACACAACCGTAGCATAAACCTTTATCGTTAGTTCGTAGCAAAATTCTCGTAGACATCTCGTAGCGGAGCTACGAAGGTACTACGCGCATATTAAGGTAACTCAAGTTTAATTAACGGTCATAGTGGATTATAATATTCTATAACAGACAGAGTTATTTTAATATAAATAAGACAGAACAACAGAATATGTAATAACATAACGTACAATGAAATCTAGTAGATCTCCTTCTAGAATTAATTATTCTACGCTTAACTTGTCTAGGTTTCGTTAGGGAGACTGTGAAATGTGAAACGAAAATAAACGTAATATAAGCATTGTAATTTTGGCATTAACATGGAGTTACTATAAACCGTTGTAATAACCAGTTATTGAAAATTGCCTTTGTTTAAGGTTAAATAACAACTTAAAAGACGATCTATCTTAATTATATTTATCCATATTTTTGTGGCGGTCGGAGAAAACGCTTAAAATATTTTAGCATCCTAAGGATGGAAATATGTTGTGTCGTGCATTTTGAAGCAACGTGAAGTTAGGGTCTGAGTACACATAAAAATTTCATCGATTATTTACCATTATTATTTTAAATACAATGTTTTATTGAAACATCATAATGAATAGGTTAAACATGTACTATTTCTAATTAAAACTGTTTATTTAGTGGTCCTCAAATGCGACACCTCCTGGTAGCTAAATTATAAGTGTTTATGTAAATTAATAAAAAGATCCAATGTACACTTAGTGAGCAAATAAAAAACTGAACTTTGAAATAAGTTTCGCCCGCGTGGATGTTAGTTGCCAACAAGTAGCCCATTGTCTATTCTCAGGGAGTAATTTTCATGCGGAATTTATCGGAATCGGCTAAGCAGTAGAACTCAAAACGTGGCAGACATATAATGTTACTTTTGCATTTATAATTTAATAGCGAAATCGTGGTGCTAATGTATAAAAAAATAAAATTAGGTATCGCTCCGACATACTTTTACAAGCGAAGTTCCATTTCGTCATCGCAATGTCTGCCAGTAATCCGAAAATTTGAAACCATATCACAACTAAGATTAAATTACCCGTGGGATACCGCATTCAGACTCGCATAAATAAATACATGAAACCTTCCGAAAAACGAATAAATCGCCGATCATCTACACAGAAAGAGACCAGTGTGCTAGGTCTCTAAGATATTCAATCATAAAATATTTGACATCGTAAACCCTTATCGAAGCGAGGGATCTCTTAATGGATTTGGTGAAGTGCCAGAGTGTATTAAAGATGTTACGGTACGATATTGGAAACACTATCTAAGTAGGAAATTTTTTAATCATTTTGTTTTGTCTAGTAAATCAGCGATGCCATAAAATGTTTGTAGTTCTTTTCAGTATACAAAGTACTTCAAAAAACTCAACAACCTGACGTGAAGTGGTAAGAGGAGGCCATATGCGAAGACGCTAGTTCAGATTGAACATACTGGTTCTAGCCCCCTCCACCTAGCCTGCCTTTAAGGTGCCTTTTCGTGTCTTATGGAAGTTTCTTGATTGATAACAAATTACAATCGATGACCGCCTAATTGAGCGGTCAGTACAGGAAGTGAGGTATCGGACTAGGATCACGGTTGGAGCAGACTCCTTCGATACGACTCACCTGAGCCGAGGCCCTAGCTTTTATAAGCGCCCTTTGGTCTTTCGGCCTCATGGCTCTAGAGCCCTGGAGACTCTAAGCGTCCACGCGACACCTCCCTCGGGAAGCCTGTTGATTAGAAATCCTCCAGAGGTGATTCGCCCCTAAGGCTTGACGAGTCGCCAAGATTCTCGTTCCTTAAAACCAAGGTTAAGCTGTAAAGCCCATCGGAGCTGAACAGCAATAATCAGACCAAAAAAAAGTTGGAGCAGTTTTTTGTATGAAGAGTGCGAGCAGACAGTTTTTTTTATACTTCTAGATGACAAACAAGCTGACAGCACACTCGATCGTAAGCGGTTACCGCGGCCTATAGACACCTGCAATAACATGGGAAAATCACTTGATATTGCAGATGCGTTGTCATCCTGAGGCCTAAGATGAAATGCCGTCCATGCCCAGTAATTACACTGGCTACCTTTCCCTTCAATTCGAAACACAGCGTCTGTGTTTCACGTCTGAAATAAGAAAGGCGGTGGTATATACCTACCCAGACGACCCTACATACAGGCCTACCTAGTGAAAGTAGATAGTTCACGGTTACTGTTGTTTGTATGTTTGTTTGTAGTATTAGTTATATTCCTTCGATATCTCTTATATCTTTGACATAAGCTTTAACGCAGGACCTCAGGCTGTACCGACCGGTTTGGAGATATTTGGACGAGGCCTATGCCCAGCAGTGAGCGTCTCTCGGCTGAAATGATGATGATGATGATGATGATGATGCTTTGGCGTGTCGAACCACATATACCAGACATAATAAATATGTCGCAGCATTCTTGAAAAATCCGACGTTCGCTAGCGTGTTTTACTTTTCAGAGAAGACTCATTATTCACGAATTATCTACTTGTCCTTAAAAAATAAAAGTTAAACACATTAACAAGCGCTCGTGCGTGAGTGTATATGTCGCAGCCGTTTGGTTAAATTAGCAACTTAATTGGATGCCTAGGCCGTTGATTAAACGCCGGCATCCAAAGAAATGGCTTATGGACAACTACTCAAGTGAACCTAGCTAAACGTCGTGTCACCCACCAGGCTATCGTCGTATTAGCCATTCAATTGGACGCCTAGGCAGGTTGTTAAGTACGACTAGTTTTTGCGTGACTGTTTGTGTGATTGGTAGGTACAAGGTTATTTTTTTGTATAACTACTTAAAACTGAAATCATTTGTTTCTAAGAGGTCCTAATCCGAAAATCATTAGTTTCTAAATGGTAATCCCTCTAAGCGTCCAATTGAGCTGACTTTCAATACGCCAAGTTGTTAAACATTAAGTGAGTGCAGTTTAATTAACTATCGGCGTTTTTTTTGGAGGGGGCAAAATTTATTTACACCTACCTTGCATTGTGGGGAAAGAACAATACAGGGTTAAGTGGGGCTTCTCAGTCAAAGATGCTACCACTTCCTCGGGCCGTAATCCGTAGTAGCGGGTTTCCCTATTCTCTGCTCAGAATCCACTCACAGAGCTAGCGCTGGAAAATGCCCTGCGTCGGCGGCCAGTTCTTCGTCTACTTTCTGGGTCTGCCGAGGGTTCCTGCCAGAATTAACTATCGGCCTAGGCATTTCATTGGATACCGGCGGTTCATAAACGGCCTAGGCTTCAAATTAAGTGGCTAATTTAACTATATGGCTGCGACAGATACATGTGTCGGATATCTAAATATCATAAATGCTCCCGGGAGTCAATGATGCTAAATTTGGGATAGATAATAAATAGAGATAGAGAGTAATAAATAATAAACTTTATTAGAATTTAGAACACAAAAATGATGATTCATGCCTACGATTGTACTCGTACAGTCTGACTTTAATGACTTCAGCATTGTGGACAACATAACCATGTTACCTACAAAATACGGTCTCACTTTGTTGCTTTATTATCACTCTACGTGATGCACGTTCAAATTCTCAAACACCGTGCGGGAGTATGTTCTGGATTTTTGGTGGGGGAAATATTACTGAGACGTGTTTGGGATTAAAGTAGTGCTGTGTATAAACAGCGGGGACACACGAGCTGATATACGTTACATTGTATTGTCTTAAATTTCCGGAGCACTACACATTTGAAATAAAACCAATTTACCGGATTTAACTCGCGTTTAATTAGATGTTACATTATTATTGTACACCCGACGTTTCGATTACTTTACAGCGATCGTGGTCACGGGAAGACGTTACATTATTGATGTACTTACAAAGTGTGTAGTCACAGAATAGAAATTTTTGAAAGCGCATGCCGAAACTTTTAATACTTAATCTAAATTCTAATACTAATATTGTAAATGGCAAAGTAGCCGAGTCTGTCTGTTTATGTTTTCACTCATAAGCTGCTGATGCGATTTATATGAAATTTCACCAGATGATAGATTACGTACATCCTGAGAAAGGACATAGACTACTTTTTGGCGCAATAACTAACGGCCTGGCCACGATATCCCCGCACGTGCGTCCTGCGTCTCGCGTCTCGGCAACCACTGCGCGGTGTCTCGATGTCGGCCTCGCAGCGCGTCGTCGTGACCGCGCAGTGGTTGCCGAGACGCCGCCGCCGCCGCCGCCCGTTCCCGTGGCCTAAGCCGTTTTCAAAGGAGATGCACTGAACGATACTAGGTAAATGAAGCTATTTTAACAAACACATCCCTTGCGTACATCCTCACACACATAGATGTGTTACTTTTTCTTTCTTATACAACTAGATGACAAACAAGCTGACCGCCCACCTGGTGGTAAGCGGTAACCGCCGCCTATAGACACCTGCAATAACAAGGAAAAGCACTTGATATTGCAGGTGCGTTGTCATCCTGAGGCCTAAGATGAAATGCCGTCCATGCCCAGTAATTACACTGGCTACCTTTCCCTTCAATCCGAAACACAGCGAACTGTTTCACGGCTGATATAAGAAAGGCGGTGGTACCTACCCAGGCGACCCTACATATGGGTCTACCACCTTTTTATGCTTGCGACTGTACCCTTGGTGTACCAAACGTCGCCGTACGCTTGTTGCCATTGTTGTTAAAAAAAAACGAATTAGTATAAAGTTTTTGAGAGATTTTCGTACGTTCGGTGTGATTTGACACAGCTATTTTCTCGACAGAAGAAAATATCCGCTAAGTACTGCAGTGCGATTCCTTAACAGAAATATTCGACATCGAGCTTCAAGGGGCGAGCCGCCATTGATTTTGACATTTGAGCATAGCGCTGTGAGTAAAGTCGCGTCGATCTCTTGGCTGTGTATTGTTTGTCGCTGTTTTAGAGATACGACATGAAATACAATCTATATTTTTTGGTTTAGTTTTTCTTGTGTTTAAAATGTATACAAATGACAATATTTGATTTACTTTTACATATAGATATAAAATAAACAACTTTTTAGTTCCGGCTCATTCCGTGCTCGACGTCGAGACGCTAGTGTCGCCAACGGTTGTCAAATTTTAACAACCATGTCAAACAAACGCCAAAATGTATGACAAGGTATTCACACCACGAATTCAAGGCTGCTGACCATAGATTAGAGATAACATAGATTAGAGATAACATAGATTAGAGATAGTGCTGACTTTAGAGAATCGCATAGTTGCATAGCTAATCCGCGTCTGCGCTGGTTCTTAATTGTGACTAGATAATTTATTTTAGTGGAATAATTCCTTGTTTAATTTGATTTTAACATTGTTGTAAATGTTTGCAAAAATATTTACTAATAAAAATCTAAACTAGAAAAAATTCACGTGCTGAGGCGGGGATCGAACTCGCGACCTTCCGCAATCCGGGCGACTGCTCTGACCATCTGAGCTAACCAGGACTTGGGATATCCCTGTGAAATTGTTTTAGTCTTTCTGTATTTGCGTTATGAGCTAACGTCCACCCTACAATGTCGAAATGTTGTATTTCAACATCCGAAACGAGTATTTTTACAAATACCTACGATTCGGTTAAGTTGGGGCATTGCTTTCAAAATCTTTAATTTGATTTTAACATTATTATAAATGTTTGAAAAATTATATTATTAATTATTATTTAAGTATATTATTATTATTTTTTATGAGTAAATAATTTTAAATTTATGAGGAGCTCGGTGGCGTAGTGGTTTGAACGCTCTGGTTTCGATAACGAAAACAAAGCAACTTTCGCCATGGTCGGTCCTGGGCTGGGTCAATCAAATTTATAATCTCGAGCTCCTCCGTGCTTCGGAAGGCACGTTAAGCCGTTGGTCCCGGTTGTTACTGCAACCGCTTTAACCCACCAACCCGCACTGGGCCAGCGTGGTGGTGTTATGGCCCAAGCTCCTCACGTGTTTCTCCCATGTAGGAAGGCCTGTGCCCAGCAGTGGGACGTATATAGGCTGATGATGATGATGATGATGAAATAATTTTATTAGGAATAATACCTTTCATTATCATTATTGTTTGGAAAGGAAATCCTACCGTATGTTTTTATGAAGGATAACGACGCTGAAATGTAACTTTGAGACTGCAATAACACCTGTGAAATGGTGGTCCCTCGCAATGTAAACAATGTTTGAACATGTCTAGTTGGCGATTTGAATAACACTAAAGTTTGTAATCAAAATGTGGCGTGGAAGGACATAACAGCAGTACGCCTGTCGTATCGCTGTTACGTTCTTAAATAATGTTACTTTAATTAATTACATATTATACAGGGTGGTGCCGTCAATACGACATTAGATTAAAACTTGGGCTATATTAGTTCATAGAAATAGTTTGCCACTTACAAAAACCTCTTATTCAATTGATAATTTTAAAACATTTTTATAAAATGATGCAGCCAACGTTATATTATTCCATACAAATGTCATGAAATTATCAAATGAATAAGATGTTTTTGAAAGTGGCAAACCGTTTCTATGAACTAATATAGCCCATGTTTCAAGTATTAAAAGCACCACCCTGTATATGTTTAAACGCAACATTGCCATTGTACGTGGTTTGGTTTCGACTGTTTTCATCTTTTATTTAGCCCAAAGTAAGCATCATTAACAGCTTGTGTTATGGATACTAGATAACGGAGAATCAATGATATTAATCTGTAGATGAATATTAAAAATATACATACAAATACAAATAAACATCCATGACTCGTGAACAAATGCTCGTACTCATCATACAAACATTTGCTCCCACCGGGATTCGAACCCGGGACCCCTGAGTGAGTGGCAGAGACCACTTGGGCAGCTGGTCGTCAAAACCCTCCAATCCTTCATCCTTTTAACGTTCCCTTCAATCCGAAACACAGCGAACTGTTTAACGGCTGAAACAGAAAAGGCGGTGATACCTACCCAGACGACCCTACATACGGGCCTACCACTTAGTAAATAAACACAATATACATATTTACAATAAACACAATATAAATCAATCATCAAATCAAAGTACTACACAGTACAGGAGTAGTAAAAACTCAAATTACCCCACTCTTCCTTACTGCAGTGAAATTTAAATTTAAGAATAATTTAGGACTTTAACCTACATTATTATATTTTGTTTCGAAGAAAAAGAAAAAAGAAACGAAGAAATTGTTTTCTTTCTTTCAAAAATCAACTTATTTGTAGGTAATATACATCACGGAATCTCCCAAAGTCACAAAGAAACTATTTCTAAAATTTCCCCCATTTCAATCATCTCATGCTTAGCTCACAAAAACACAAGGAATGCATCTCAAAATAGGAAGGTTACCTACTGACCCACTTACACTGAGACGAATAGTTTAAATCTGAACTCAATAACTTGAGACGCAGTTGAAAATGAATGTACTGTTGAACTAGAGATTGTCTTTTAAGTAGACTAGTGGCCAACCGCTGCTCTGCCCACGTGGATGTCGGTTATCGCGCCAAAAAGTCCTTTCCGGGGTCTCAAAATATCTCCATATCAAATTTTATCTAAATCTGTTGAGCGGTTATTGATTCTCCATACAAACTTCCACCCCCCTTTTCACCCCCTTAAAATATGATATCTGGGACAAAAGTATCCTATGTCCTTTCCTTAGACTCAAAATATTTCTAAACCTAATTTCATCTAAATCGGTTAAGCGGTTTAAGCGTGAAGAGGTAACATACATACATACCTACCTTTGCATTTATGATATTACAGTATGGATTAAAGATCCTATTAGTAAATTTTTTAGGTAGTAGTAATCTGCGGTGGTAGGCCTGTATATCGGTCGTCGCCTTTTATATTTCGGCTGTAGCCAGTGTACCTAATTACTGGGCATGGAAGGCATGTCATGTTTGGCCTCAGGATAAACACAGCTGCAACACGACTTACTTTGAAATTTGAAGTAGGTAATCAGGTATACTCATAAACTTCATCAATTTATGAGTACCTTCAAATATTTAATTATTTTTATTGGCGAGGTTGTCAATGTTTGATTTAATGAATATGTACTTTTATTTACAGGTACAAACGAAAGCATCGAACAATATAAATACAGCAAAAACATCACCGAAATCCGAAGAGAAGCCGCCAACAATCTTCAACGGATTATCTCTACTGAATTCAATTCAAAAGTAAGTTATTTGATAGCGATATAAGATTCAAAATTAATCACATATTAACCAAGTACACCATGAGGTGAAAGATCAGACAGTACCTAAAATCGACACAAAACTAAAGTTAATTAATTTGTATTTTCGATATCCCAGGTTCGAATTTCGGTAGGGGAAGATGTATGATGAGTAGGAGCACTAGATGTATACCTTGTTTATGAGCAATGATTTTTGCATGCTTACTTTTTTTTATATTTTTGTATGATTATTTATATTTATATGTCTTGATAATAGGTGAGAGTGTAATATTATTATTATTATGTATTGTTGTATAAATATTTATGTGTTTCAAACCGCATCACTCAATCTCTAGCATTAAATTGATGATGAGAAATCAAAGAACCCTTTTACTCATACAGTATAGTATTTTTTATCGCTCGCATGCAAAATGAAATTTAAACACAATGTTCTAAGAGTGTCTTATCTAAAATAGGCCTAAGTAAGTGTTAGAACTACGACTAACATACGTACAATAATTGAATGACGGATAGAAACGGATACAATATGTTTACAATAGATAACAATATGAATAACTAAAATTCTCAGTCCATAAAACAATAATAGAAAACAATTCCGCGAACCACAATATGTTGTTGTTCATTGAACTGGGAAATAGCTAATAATACCTACTTATTTTCGTTTCCAGAACCTTGGGTCCATGGATTTATTAAGCCACATTGAAAGCAGCTTAGAGCAGTACGAGGCTAACTACACGGACTACGTCAACAATGTCAAAAATAAAAAGACTTGGACGTTTTGGAACTCCATGTTCTACGCGGGAACTATTTATACCACAATAGGTGAGCTTATTAAACTTAGTTACTTAATATTATGCCCTGAAAACTTTTTTAACATCAAATATTTTAGATTAAGATTTATAAAATGAGGAGCTCAGTGGCGTTTGTAATGGTTCGAGCGCTCTGGTATAAATACGAAAACTAAGCATCTTTCGCCGCGGTTGATACCGAATGGGTCAACTACAACCGCTTTCACCCACCGCTTTGGGCCAGCTTTGTTGTCCGCATGTGTTTCTTGCTTCCATATAGACACCCAGTGGAACGTATATAGATAGGAATTAATAATATCAGCCTGCCTCGATAAGAAAATAATTGGAATGACAACTAATATCACATTTTAATAAACTGTATCAAATCAATTTATATAGTAAACTAGCTGACCCCGCAAACGTTGTTTTGCCATAAAAAAAAAATCCAAAAAAATAAAAATTTATAGTAGCCGATTTTCAGACCTACTGAATATGCATAAAAAAATTTCATGAGAATCGGTCAAGCCATTTCGGAGAAGTATGGTAACTAAAACTGAGTCGAGAATTTTATATTTAAGATGTATCCTAGCATTTTCGTATAGGCATTATTTCCGAATGCATAATTTGCTGTAATAAATTTACAAGGCGTCTAGCAGCACTACATTTCTAACGTCAGCAGTGAACCATCTGGCAAGCGGCTTTAGAAAACAATAGTACAGTTTACAGCAAATTCAATGTAAAATAATAACTATTAATTTAGTTCTTATTACGAGTGCGTAGGCTCTGTATTAATTCCAAATCGTTACATTTAATGTGCTGTGGACTGTATGCGAAAAGATTGCTACAAAAGGTGCAAATCCAATTGTTTCAATGTTTCAAAAGGCTGCTCTCGTCGTTAACACGTTCAAAGCTTTATTTTAAAACGAACAATATTTATTTAAAGGTAAACACGGCGACAACCCCTTTGTGTCGCTTCAGTCTTATAAAACGAAGACTGCTTGGATATAAAATTTTATTTTGCTTCATATCTTTTAACAACACTCGGTAAGCGTTCACACGTCGGAATTTATGTAGTAGTATTAATTCTGATGAGATAGTATTATTCACTTCCTTACTTATTTTCATTACATTACCTTCATACATAAAATAAGATAAACTTATTGTTATTTAAAGAATATTAAAGTGAATTAAACTTTTCTAAACTATGTTTTCTTTGAATTTCATGTAACCAACTCAATTAAAAATGTTAGCAACACACAATAACGACCAAAAGGATTCGTTTTTGTTTTAATTTGGCACGGTGTTGGTTAACTAAGCCCGATGACGAGTTAAATGGGAGCGGTCCTTCCCTACCCACTAAAACAAACCTTGGGTTTCAACATAAAGCACACAACAGCGTGCGGCCTTCTAAGTATCAGCTGTGCCTTATCCCTGAATATATGATATACTCGTCGCCTGCCTGATTAATCACACCACAAGCTTGATGCTTCACTAGCCTTCTAACGTTTAAGGGCTTTAAAGGCTGGTCGACCACAGGTGAAAACTCCGCTGACTCTAAGAAGAGATCTACCTGAGTACAAACATCCCAATCCAAAATACATCCTACCGACTTCACGTCGCCCTTCAAGTCTCTAGAAGTGAGACTGGGCGGGTGAAATGTTTGTGTCAACCTGACCACTTATTTGAGAATAAGGGGCAGGTTGGAAGTCTGTCTGGAAGTTGGTTGAAACTGTCGGATCAAGGATTCGATTCATAAAGTCACATTCCGTCTCGTTTTGACGTACCGCGATAAAAAGTGAACAGGAAACTATATAGTGTTTCTGATATCCGAATCCTTTCCGACAGTCGACAATAAGGGGGCTGTTCTTAAGGGCTTTTGCGTCGCACAGCTTTTCATACAAAATTTCATGTGGTAAATATTAGAAACAAACTAGGCAGGCTAGTCTAAATAGTTATGAGAGGATTTTTCGAAAAAAAGTCTTATTGTTGAGTAAGAGCAATTTTTAGCTTTATACAAACCAAAAATCGCCAATTATTAGTATTCCACTTTTCGCAAAATCCTCTTTTAACATTTTAGACAAGGCTGACTTTCTTATGCGTTGCAAATTTTGTTAAAATCGATTTAACCATTCGTTTTCAATATTTTTGAGATTAAAGTTTGTATAAAAGTGTGGCTTAAACGCTCATAAAGAGTAAAGCTATATAAGACTTTCCCCATTGCCTCCCGAGGGCAATAACGTAATAAAGATGTCTTTGAATGATTTGAATTGGTTTAAATTAAAACTCACTATCGCGCGTAAGGTTTCAGAATACTCGTATCGTATCTATCATTTGTGTTCTGTAATCAAAACTTGCTCACAACTAAAATAGTTTTTATATTATGTAAGAATTGCCACCTTTGTTTTATATAAAAATAACAGAATCGTGAATTTCGCTATACTAGTGCGTATTTCCACAAAATGTGTGATTCAAGTCCAATTACATTTGACCTCTGCTGTTATTTGAAATTGCACTTTCAGTACTATCTATTGTATTGGTATAATGCCATCGTGTGTCACGATATTTTGGTCAACTTCTTATTTTCGGTATACAGCTATGCCGACCAATGTGAATGTAGGTATGGATGTTTTAAATTTGGAACGGTGCCCAGCGGGTTGTGCGCTTATGCTCAGTCACAATCCGAGGCAACTATTGAGTGTTTATTTCGAATATTCGCGACTTATATGCTATAAGCAAGGCTCTATTACCTTCAGAGATAATTGTAAATGAAGTGTGTTGTGTAAGCAAAGTGAAAATGACTCAGGACCATGTTGACAGTGTTTTACGTGCAAAATGCAAAAGAGTTTAAAATAGATTCTTTTCTTAGATGTCTACGCTGTCCTCGATTTTGTTAACAAGTTTGTTATCGGCAACTTATTGTCAGAGGTAAGTTTATGTTACGCAGAAACAACATTCTTGGCTTGTAATTGCAATGCATGTCGTTGCCTATTGCCAAATCATATATGTATTGCCAAATCATATGGCTCATTGACTTCAGTATTTTTTTCACCACGTTATCTAATAAACGTGTGGTTTTTTTTCAGTGACGGTGATTGGGAAAAACGGTGATGAGTGAAGAGGGAAATGTAGCTAGAAACAGATTAACCCTACAAATCCCTATAATAAAAGCCGAATCCGAAACCCAAACTACTGGCCTACTAGTATCCAAGACCCCTCCAGACACAACAAAAGAAGACGACATGGACATTGAACAGAAACAAACAATGTCAATAAGGAAGAGAAGGAACCTGTCGAAAAATAGAGGCCAAGCCGCCCGACAACGAGAAAAGACTCCTGAACCTGGTAGAACTCCTGTACCTTACGAAGATACGACCACGTCTGACGACGAAGAATTTAAACCTCAACGGAACTCAAGAGAAATAGAAGCAGAAACGACTTATTTAGAAATGAAAAAAATGGTCCAAGAAAGAGCTCAAGTAAAAGATCCAGTTTACGATTTAGATACTGATGAAATATTGGAAGCTAGAGCAGTTGCTGCAACTGAAAGAAGGCGGCGTAGTATATCACCTTTTGCTATTCCTGATAAAGAACAACTCAGCCGATTGGAACGAAAGGGTAGTTTTATTGATCCTACAAATAAATTATTAACCACAAATTATACATTGAGTCCAAAAGATGAAGATAACAGCCGACGCAATTCTTTGACCATAGAACCACCTAAAGATACGAAGAATTCGCTTTCGTCTTCTACCCCTACGACTGCTTCACCTGTAGAAAAAGGTTTTCCATATCCTTTACCTACAACACCTAAAAAATTAGAAAAAATTCTCTATAGTGACGAGAAGAAACCTGAAGAAAAATCTATTAAAACTCCTGTAAAAAAAGAAGAAGTTTTTACTTTTGAAGAAAAAGATATTAAACAGACTGCAAAACCGGTTCCGAAGACACCTGAAACACCAACTCCTCAAGGTGAACTTGTAACGAAAGTAATTCAGGTTGAAAGAACTCCAAGTAAAAAATTGACTCCAGATAAAAAACCAAATGTTGAAGTACGAGAAAGAATTGTTAGAACACCAAGTAGAAAACTTTCAGCAGATATTAAACCAACTATTGCAAAACAGCCACTCACAAAGCAAGTGAAAGATGAATCACAAAGCAAAGTACCACCAATAAAACCTGCACGAAGTAAATCAGCAACAAGATTTGGGGTCAGTTTTTATATGAAATTATTTTTAATTCTGTTTGTTGCTTTGTTAGTAGCGCTGTATTTTGGATTGGCATAAATAGTCTTTGGGGTGAATAATATTGGTCGTGTAAATACAAGTAGATTAGACAATTAATAATATCCAATAACGTTACAGAGTAAGACAAGTGAGAGTGAGATGAGTGAGGATCAAGCAAACCAATTAAATGATAATACTCTTGGGTCCAAGCGAAAAGTTGTACCTACACCACGACGTTTCATCAAAAACAGATCTCCAAGGGCAAATCGATCACAGTCAGTAAGCAGATACGATGAAGCAAAGATTATTGATAAAACCGGAACTGGAATGAGTCAAACCAGTAAAGAAATTATAGAACTTATGCAAAAAGCTCGTGCTAGAAGCCTATCTATACCTAAAGATGATCCTAGACTTCCATCTGAGTACAAAAAACACTCCAAAAATTTGCAAACACCTAACAAAACTCCTTCAACTACACCTCGTAATGTTAGAGGAATATCATGTCCTAAAACTATTCAAATAATTAGCGATAAAGTAATTCTGTCTGGTTTGAATACAAACCAAAAAGTAGAATTACACCACGATAAACGTAGCAGACACAGTTCTGGATATATAGATGCAAGTCAGTCAGAGTATACATCAAGTTGTTACTCTTCATCTCCAAGTGAAAATGAATACGAATTTGATTTGTCCGAACGAACGGCTGAATTGACTCGAAAATTGAAAATGCTTAGTCAGGAAGTGGAAATTGTTGAAATGAAAAACAACATTATTTTATCAAAAGATGAAACTGTTATAATCGATACATCATTAGAAAAGAATCCAGTTTTACGAAAAAGATCATTGATTAGTGCAAAAAAGGATGTGCAAAAACAAACTAAAGATACTTCAGAAAGTAAAGCTAAAAGGTCCCACGTAGATAATGCTAAAGATAAAGAAAAGCCTGTTGTGAAATCAAAATGGAAAATAATCTTGTGCTGGCAGGAGTTTAAGCTGGAACACAGAGCGGATTGCGAAAAAATACGTTTACTTCGTAACAGATGTATTTGCGACATGTTGCTCTTGGTAATAATGTGTGGATTAGGTGGTATGATGTTCAAATCTTTTGAAGGATCGTTTGAGAATGCGTACAAATGTGGTTCTAGGAGTGTTAAGCGTGATTTTATAGAAGCTCTATGGCGTGGCAGTCACTATTTACGTGAAGATGATTGGAAATCACTGGCACGAAATAAGTTGCATGAATTCGAAAATCAACTGCATACAGCGTTTGAAGCTGGCGTTACTTCCTACAGTGGGCAACCTTCGTGGAATTTTATGAACTCCTTCGTTTATTGCTTGACTGTAATCACAACTATTGGTAAGCTCCTTATTTAAACTTTACAGTCTACTTTTAATTTGAATTATGGGCAACATTGTTTAGAAGGTTATATTGTAACACTAGCTGTGCCCGCGACTTCGTCCGCGTGGAATAGTGACTTTCGGCAGCATATTTTTTTTTTAGGTAAATTATTTTTATAATAAAACACAGACATACATTAAAATTAGCTATTTACCGTATTTTACTGCTGATAGCTTATTTAAGTACATTTGTATACACGACTTTTTTAGTTTTTCTATCTTTTGCCAGAACATAAAGATTTTGCGGCTTTCATACACGTGATCATGCCACATAGAGTAGCCGATTCTCAGACCTACTGAATATATAGGGTGGCCGGAACATTGACGTCCAAAAAAAAATTGGGTCCCTCGTATCGTGGGGTATCCGAATCACCCCCATGTATGTTCTGCGACTTTTTATAGTTTTCGAGTTATGAATTTTTTTCTGAATTTTCGTGAATTTTCGACTCGACCAACATAAAAAATTTCTAAAAAAAGTAGAAGACTTTTTCGTATTTTTTTTTTTGCAACTGAATCCTTATAAGTTGTACTTTTATGCATAAAATAATTAGCTTTTGAACTTTGATTTCGTCTTTGAAGCCCGATTTTAACAAAAGTAGCCTTCTTAAGTACTTTTTTAATGATCAGCATTCATAGCTGATCTGATGCATAATGAAAGCTGAGAGTATGGCGCACTATTAAGGGCTACTTGGGAACCATGAAGTCACCTGTTTAGATTTTTAATTCAAAGTTGAAAATTTAAGTCATAATTCACCGAACGTAAATTTTTAACTTCGGATCAACATTTGCACAACTTTCATCAAAGTTACAAAGCTAATTATTTTAAGCATAAAAGTAAAATTTATGAGAATTCAGTTGCAAAAAAAAAATACAAAAAAGTCTCCTACTTTTTTTTAGAAATTTTTTAAGTTGGTTAGGTCGAAAGCTCCCGAAAATTCAGAAAAAAATTCATAGCTCGAAAACTATCAAAAGTCGCGGAACATACACGGGGGTGATTCGGATACCCCACGATACGAGGAAGCCAAATTTTTTTTTGGACGTCAATGTTTCGGCCATCCTGTACATAAAAAATATCATGAAAATCGGTCAAGCCGTTTCGGAAGAGTATGGTTACTAAATTTGTGACACGAGAATTTTATATATTAGATATAAATATACAATAAATAGTAAGGAAGTAATGATTTAAAAGAAACAAGTCCTTCAAACAATTGCAATTGCAGTGATATTGGGCGTTAAAAGTTTTTGTCCTTATGGTACTGAAAACAAATCCCTACATAAAACTTGTTTAAAAAGAATTATATTAATTCCTAAGTGAAAAAGTTTTACTCTTAGTTTGGTTAGCTAAGGCATACTTTGTAAGTCTTTCCAAGGAAAACTTATTTACACTGCGAACGATCGTTAGATAACATTTCGAGTTTTATTTCTATCTTTAATATTTTATTTATTTATTTTTGAGAAATAAGCAGTATTTATGGCTAACATTGAATTACACAGCTAAAAAGACTAATGATCAAACAAAGACTCATCAATGCCACGTAGACTTTTTTGTTTTTTTCTAGCTTTTAGTTTTTGTAAGTATTCAAAGAAAAAGGATCTAAGTACAGTTAAGTTAAAGTTAATATAGAGTAAAAATAAAGTCGGTTTATATTATTTTTATTGTACTTTATAGAATCTGTGTGTGGCAATAAAGAATGTGTGTCTTTGAAAGGTGGTAAACGATAACGATAATAACAAATATTAGTAAATAAATAAAAAATCGACCAAACCTTTTTTATATTATGGCACTTCCAAAACTATTAAAACGTCTGATTGAAGTCAGCTAGTGGCTTTACACTATTATTAAATAATATAGCATACGATCCAGCTTTTAACATTAAAATTTCCATATAAATGTGATAACGAATTAATACTACTTAGGTACAACAACGAGACATAGATTTAATTATAAAAACTAGTTTTTTTTTCTGTTTTTATGCATATATTAACTTTAATACGTCTCACTGCTGGGCATAAGCCCACCATGCTAGCCCAATGCTGGTGAAAGCGCTTATAGTTACAACCGGGGCCAACGGCTTAGCGTCCGTTCTGAAGCACAGAGGAGCTCTAGATCACAAACTTCGATTGATCCATTCGGTAACAACCATGGCGAAAGTCGCTTTGTTTTCGTATCAAACCCAGAGCTAAACCACTATGCCACCGAGTCCCTCGATGTCTATGTCTGCATGTATTTTTTTTAATACAAAATTCGTTTTTAATTCTAGAGTAAGTATATATTTTTTTTTATCTTAACGGGGTAACTCTTGACTTTCATCTCACCTGACGGTAAGTGAAGATAAGGCCGACGATGGAAGCGAGCTACACCCGGATTCCTCAACCACAGAGGAACTAGCTATTTTACCTCTAACTGCCGGAAGACAATAATGTCGTTAACATTATTGCTATGGCGGCAGACTTAGGTAAGATGGTGGTAGCTAGCCAGGCGGACTTAGAAAAGCCCTACCACCAACCGAACCGAGCAGAAAATTTCTGCCCCCACGGGAATCGAACCCCGGACCTCTAGATCTGAGGCAGGTGGTCTCAACCACTAGACCACAGAGGCGGTTAAAATAAGATTAACCATTCAACAACGCGCAACCTACGTAATTCGAACCAATTTTATCCAGTTAGCTTACTAGGTGGATAGACCATTCTATCATCCTTGCTAGGTATGTAGGTATGGTCGTCTGGGTAGGTACCACCGCCATTCCTATTTTGTGCGTAACGAAGTTCGCTTATTTCGGATAGAAAGGGAATATAGCTACTGTAATTTCTGGGCATAGAAGGCATTTTTGTTAGGCCTCACGACCACAACGCACCTGCAATACCGAGTGTTTTTGCCTTGTTATTGTAGGTGTCAACAGTTAGTTGTATATTTTGAAAAAGTCGCAAATAGGTGGTTTTTGCAATGCAGCCATCGAAATCTTTTGAAGCAGACTGCAGTAACTAATATATATATTGTTCATCCAATTACAGGTTACGGGCACATAGCGCCAAAGACAACGTATGGTCGAGCAGCGACAATCATCTACGCTGTAATAGGCATCCCGCTATTCTTGATCGTGTTGGCGGACTTTGGTAAACTGTTCACGAGATATATCAAGTTCTTCTGGGCTTTCATCAGGAGATTCTATTACACAAGGAGCTGTAGGAAAGTACGGAGGACAGTGCCTATGCAGGTAATATGCAGCGATCAGAATTGTTAGCCGCTAACTCGCGAACCTCAACATTTTTAATAAAGACTTGATACTATTTTTCCCACTACTGTTGGTTTGGTTGGTTTTATGTCAAAGTAATCAATATACTAATCAATATTATTGTTAGCTAGTATTTTACAAAAGCCAAAAAATAAACACAATTAATTTAATAATGAAAAAAATAAAAGATTATCCTTCTCATTCCTTTTTTGTTTCATAAGCAAACTGACGAAAATATAAAACCCCATAAGTTAATTAGAAGGGCAATAAACTAATTCAATTAATATTAAACATTTAGTTTTTTTAGAAATGAATTAGTTCCACTTTTTCACTTACTAATTTTCGCCATGCAGTCATGACGCCATTTGCAAATGTGCGCCATTTTCTTATTAGAAACGTCAAAGATTGTTGCGACTTTCCGACTGATATGATCAAAAATATTACCCATTCTATTGTTTCCTCGGAAATGTATTGGAAAAACTTTGTATGACGCATGTGCGGATATTGGTATTTACAAACTCCTAACTGTGATAAGCCCGAGACGAACTCGATTCTCAAAACCAGCTTACCGCACTAGTATCTTCAATCATATTATTTTACGGCATTGCAAAGCATGCCGACTGCAACTAGAAATTGTATGAATGTCGAAGGCCGATGATTAAATCCGGTGGATAGTTATCCTAGCCTAGGCAGATCTTCTAGCACTAAGAGTTTTTATGCAATTGTTAGGATCATTATTACCAATATTTTTGTAGGCACTTGAAATAGTCCAACCAAAATGATTTGGAATCATTTTGGTTTTAAGTATACATAAAAATACATATTTTAGACTCTATACAACAATTAAACAATTCCATTTGCTCAACAAATCAACAATCTTTGCTTTTTTTGTTTCTTTTTTTTTCGACATTTGGATTATACTTAAATAATAAAAGGGGTTCTATCTGTATTAATACAAACGAATTTTCATGGAAAATATTTTAAAAAGGCACATTTCATTAAGATATATTTATTTAATGAACGAGCATATTGATATAGAACGTATTTTCTTTTGAAGTTAAAGTTCTGATAGAAACATTTATTAAAATACCAAATATTTTCATCTCAATATTAAAATTATTTCAATAAGAAAATATCAATATCAATATTCTTTTGACATGGAAATGTCAGTTTTTATAATGCTAATCATTGATTCATATTATATATTTTTATGTATATAAATATGTCTGGATTAGAAAAATAAGATGAATTTGTCTTATGTGAAGGTGAGAACCCACGACCTTTCCCAATCCGGGTAGCTGCTCAAAACCTTTGAGCTATCGAAGACTTGAGAGAACTGTATGAAGAAGTAAGAGGAACAAGACCTCCTGGTAATTTTAGAATGGATTGCTTAGAACTGACGTTCAATAAGTTTACCAATATGCACCGAAGTTGAATAAACAACTATTACTTTTTTTTTCTCTTATTGTCTCTGTTTTATGATGCTAACGTTTAGCCCCAGAATGGCTGGTTCAATACGCCGAACGGCTTTAAATGTATATATTATGTATGTAATATATTCAAAAATTTCTTCATAGGTAATACCTTCATAGGTAATTCCTATGAAGGTATTACCTATAGATAGATAATACCTCCATAGGTAATTGCTTCACAGGTAATACCTTCACTGGTATCCTTTCCTTTGTGTTCCTTTTCTTCTTTCTTTTACCTTTTTGCAGTAAAGTTTTATTAATTTTACGAACTGATATATCGATATTCGTGAACACTCGATCGGGTGCATAAATGACTGACGACCGGCTAGCCGAGTGGTCTGTACCCATTGCTATACAGGCTACTCAGTCAAGAGGTACCACCGGGTTCGAATCCTGGTAGGACCAAATGTTTGTATGGTGGCATTTGTTTACGAGTTAGACATGGACGTTTATATGTTTATTTAGTATATTTATAATATTTTTATGCATATTATTATCATTATTTCTCCGTTATCTAGTATCCATAGCACAATCTTCATGATGCTTACTTTGGGCTAGATAATAGGTGTGAGTGTATGATTATTATTAGAATTATTATAAGTTGGATTATTTCAACATTGTGAAGGTAAACATTAACTTTTAACGTCTAATAGAAAGAATAAAATAATTTCACGTGGATCTCCCAAGAATTCAGTAGCTCGGGGATTATGTAGTTCTTGGAACAGTGAATGGTTCGGACTCCAACCTTTTTTTCAGCTATGCATAATTAATTAACATTTTATTCAATAACTTAATATATAACCTTCAAGGAACACCACGGTAAAAGATTATTGGAATTAATTAATTCCAATAATCTTACTTCAATGTCATGTTTATTGAAGATTATACCCGGACAAACAATGCAAATATTGTTTTAATACAAAATTACTAATCATGACGCCGCAGGCTGTATGTTGTCCTTCCTTTGTTTGCTTACAAAGCCCTTGAAATTCATAATAGGGTCTTTTTAATTTGCAGGAAGTAATGAAAGGACTAAATATAGTCTATGGAGTGGTGAGGAGGCCATCGCAAATGTTCAACGAGGAAGATATCGAAGGAAAAGAGTGTGCTGTTCCACCGCCTTTAGTAAGGAGACCTAGTGATATCCCTCCACCTTTACCGCCCAAGCCTGGTACGCCATACTTGGGAGAGCCTGACAATGAAACTGAACCTGAAACGCCAGCACCATCTGTTTTCGAAATCGACGATGAGTTCAATTTACCTATTTCAGTCGCCATTGTGATTCTAATCATCTACTTATTCATAGGAGCTATTATCTACAATACTTGGGAGAATTGGAGTTTCTTTGAGTCGTTCTACTTCGTGTTTATATCGATGTCCACTATTGGGCTTGGAGATTTAGTGCCTGATCACCCCCATAGAATGATGGCATCTATTATGTATCTTATTTTTGGTCTAGCGCTGACATCTATGTGCATTAACGTTGTACAAGTAAAACTTAATGATACATTTAAACATGCAAGCGCTAAGCTTGGTGCTACTATAGGCCTTAAAGTTGCTGAGGAGGATGGAAGCCTAGTCCCAATGACTCCACCTCCAACTGAAATTGTTCCCGTACACAAATCGAAAGCAGAAATAGAAGAGAGCAAAGCTAAAGAAGTAGACGAGAACGAGTCTAATAACAAAAACAGATAAAGATCATAGTTAATAAGTTTATTGGTGCTAATTTAGTAATATTGACAATAAGTGATATCTTTACTAACTTTTGAGGAAAATTTTGGATTCCTGTGACCACGACCTTGGAAGAACTCGGAACTAAAAATAGTGAGTAGCATTCTACCATAGTATCTGATCGACCGATCATTGCAACCCAACGTTAACAATGAAGAGTTGTGTTGTAGTGGTCTAAATCCATATTTACCCCAAGTTTGCCCTAAGAATCTATTTAAAGTCGAGAAAATAATGCTAAGTATGAAGGCGAAGCACAAGCAAAAAAAAATCCCTAAATAAGGACAAGCCTTCGAAAGCCCAAACCCACGGTTCCATTCCACCAGAAATCATATCAAACTTTGTATCAGGATGTCTTCGTACGTCAGCAGCAAAATTATGTTTTTTATTGTTTCTTTTACGTCAAATATGTCAATGCTATAGGGATCTAAATTGTTCATATATTTTTGATGGTGACTGGACATAGCTGTAGAGCGTAGAAGTAATTAATAGAGATGCAACTATACAACGATTATTTAAACAAGTAGACCACACTAATCCGCATTGTGCTTCCCTTTTTTTATTAGTCAACTTGGAGTCTTTTTCGTCCGTGACTTTTACAATTTATATAAACTGTATCGTTAATGTGTGTGTAAATAAAGATTTTTGTAATTTACATAATCATGGTTTTATCTTTAATACCCGTGTCAGAATATTTTACAAGAGATGGTACAGTCAAACTCAGAGAAGCAGATTAATATTTAAGTATCATCTACCACTACGCTAGTACAGTTACGAGCAACAAGATGTTTAATATACAGTTTTACCATTTTAAAGTTTTAACATTTAATAAACTCTTTGCAAAAACTGTCAAAAGTGTATCACTATCTTTTTGCACGAGACTGTATGTCAGATATTGTCGGTGTGACATGTTACTTAAGTGTGAATCTACTTCTGTGAGTTTGACTGCACTTATCAGGAGCTGATTAAAACAAGCTGAGGAAAACAAGAAAATTTAGAGTATTAGGGAACAATATTTTCACTCAAAAGTAACTCTGTGTGACTGACCCGATTGAAAAGTTTATGTAGAGGCGTATAAAAATATTATGCAAAGTATACATTCTTAATAGTGCTAGTCCACAAGTTTGTCGTCTAAAGGAGATAGTAAAAGTTTGTATCGGACTTGGGCCAGCACCATTTTTTCGTATAGTTTTATTTTTGTAAGAATCCATCTAAACTTATCATTTCCATAAAGTCAAGTTGACTGATAGTAGTGACAAAAAATATTTTAAGGCACTGAAAAACATCACAAAGAAGGTCGTTTTGAAGGAAACAAGACGTCAATGTCAAAATACAATTTTGTTTTTTACGACTGTGTGATGAATTTTGTCGTTTTATTTGTTCATAGCCAGGGTTAATCATCAGGGTTAGCATAACTATAGAAAAGTTTACAAAAACACTTCAAGCACATCCAAAACATTCACGGTTGAAGTCATATATTGATTTATACTTACTATTTGAAGCACGAAATGATAATTGTAATGAATGCCAATATGACACTAAATTAAACTTCTTAGAAGCCTCATTGTGGCTATGGAAAGTACACTTTTGGGTACTTTTATGACTTCTATGTTGCCATTTTGTTAACTTTTATAGTGATATGAATATTTAAATAAATACGATGACTTATTTAAAAAAAAAATATTTTGTTATTTTTTTGCAATAAAATAAAAGAGTTTTGTGTTAATTTAAGGAACTCATGTTATTCAGTACATTTTTCACTACAATCCTAAATGGTGCAAATGAGCTGGTCCAATCTTTTAGCTTCAAGCGCAACAGTTTGACCTTGAGACCGGTTTTACTGCGTTCGTAATAGAGGCGGCTTTCGTAGTGAAACTGTTACACTTGATGTGCTGTCGTCTGTACCAACTACTCTAGCGAAAGGCAACACAAAAACCAAGAGAAAACGTATTAAGTATTGACTCCGTTTTCCTCATGAACCAACTAATTATACACAACTGATTGTGTCTAACAACTAAATAATGATTTGGTAATTTTTCAAACATTTATAATAACGTTAAAATCAAAAATTAAGAATGAATAATGATTGTCAATTAATATTAGTTTCCAGATACACAACTAAGCAATCAGTATACCCACAATAAACTTTAAACAACATGGTAAGCATAAAATAACAAGTCTAACAGGATAGGAGTCAAGCTACTTATCGCTTTCTCGATTAACTCTAGCGACCTTACAAAAGCAATATTACTACACTACAAAAGCAGTTGAAGATTACGCTGAATCTGTAAATACATATTAAACAAAGTTGCCTCGGCAGTCCAGTGTTGTATTCATGATTATGAAATAAAGGTGGTGTATTCTAAGAATACTCTTGAAAAAAATATGATTGAGCAATAATGGGTTCATCAAGAACAGGCCTCCACCTAAATGTAGAATAGATTAACCGCCTCTGTGGTCTAGTGGTTGAGATCACCTACCTCAGATCAAGAGGTCCGGGTTCGATTCCCGTGGGGGCAGAAACTTTCTGCTCGGTTTGGTTGTTGGTAGGGCTTTTCTAAGTCCGCTTGGCTAGCTACCACTATCTTACCTAAGTCTGCCGCCATAACAATAATGTTAACAGCATTGTTTTGTTCCAGCAGTTAGAGGCAAGATAGCCAGTTCCTCTGTGGTTGAGGAATCCGGGTGTAACTCGCTTCCATCGTCGGGCTTATCTTCACTTACCATCAGGTGAGATGAAGGCCAAGAGAAACCCCGTTAGGTATAGTTAAAAAAAAGAAAGATTATAGGTGTCACAGTTTTAACTTCTGACTTTATATTCTGGTCATTTCTGCTTTTGGTCTTTCGTCCTCCAATATTGCTCTGATTTAATTTTTTTATAGTACTATATCTTTTCGTGCTCAAATACGCCTTTTCCATTGCCCCTGACATTTAGGTCCTTCGAGCTGGATTCATGTCAAGGACAGAATAGTTGCCTACCTATGTTTTCACTCATAACTCTATTCTTGGCACTTCTGATATTGCTCTGTTTTATATGTTTTATAATTATGACATTTTGGTCCTTCGAGCCGGATCCATGTCGATGACTAGGTTAGGTTGTATTAATATAATAATAGTAAAGTGGTCTAACCTTTCGTCTCTAACCAGCCCGTCAGCATCTGTTCGCTAATAGAAAAACCTGTTGTGTCTGGTTGTAAGTATATCTAAAATAATGACCGAAAAAACTGAAAACTGAAAGAAGAATAATATATAATTTCATAAAGTTAAGTTTAATATTGCTAACGTTATTAAATGAGCAATAATAATATGTAGGCGTGTAATATGAACCTTTTAGAAAAATACTTTTTATATATTATTACGTAAATTAAATATTCCTGTGTACGCATAAACATAATAGTAACTTGATTTTTATCTTTGCAGCAAACATTATAATAATTTCAGTTTATTAAAAAATTAAATCTAAAATAATGAGAGTTTGAAAATTAAACAACCGTATTATGAGAATGTTCTACCAATGATCCTTTGAAGATAATGTCCGGACGGAAAACAATGCGGATTTTCTTTTCATACAGAATGAGTAATGATTACGCTGCGGGCTATATGTTGTCTTACTCTCCTTTGTTTGTTCACAAAGCAATAGAAATTAATGTACGGAATAAAATAACAAGGAATTCTTTAACTCGCAGGTACCCATTGAAAAGGATGTTTATTTCAGTGTGGCAAAGGGGCCACCGCAAATTCATGAATAAATATTGATAGATATATAATGTTCAAAAGTGTAACGAAAGTAAAGACATCTTGCCGTCTTTTTGTCCTAAGAAAAAAATGCTTTTATTATTTCTTTATTCATTTATGTGAACCTACACAGAGTGTGTAAATGTTCCCTTAATATAAGGTTTTATTGATTGACGAGTAAATATTTTTTCACAATCTATTTCTAATTGAATTTACTTTACACAGTTTACACAGTAAGTTACATGTAATAGGAAGTTCGCAAGGGTGGACTTATCTATCGACATCTTTTCCAGCCAACCTATGGATGTAAGAGCTATTTCAGGTGTGACAAGCTGTAGCCACAAAGCGCATAAAAAATTCTACTTACAACACATTACCTATAATAAACTATAAATACATATATGTAATTGTACAATATATGTAAATACTAATATACACAAATACAGACAGGGTGTTAGGGGGACGCTCTCGGAAACGAAGGAAGTGCTCGACGCCTTAAACACGATTTGTGGGAAAATAAATTTGAAATCCCGAAAAAAAAAATCAACTGTTCCATACAAACAGGCCGTGTAGATATTACAATTTGTATGAAACAGCTAATTTTTTTTTCGCAGATTAAATTTGTTTTTTTAGTAAGTCGTGTTTAGGGTGACCAGCACTGCGCGTAGAGCGTCCCCCTAACAACCTGTATAAATGCTACATGAATGAATATAATATTATGGGTCTAAGTTTTGTTAATTCACAAATAAAAGATTGTTTATTTATTCATTAGTGGCAGCGAGCGGCTTCGCCTTCGTGAATGTCGAGTTTCGCGTCAAAAAGTAGCCTTTGTCTTTTCTCAAGATTGAATCTATCTCCATTCTAAATTACTAATTTGGTTACGAGGTTTAGGAATTAGGAATGAACACGCAATGGACAGATAGACAACCAAGAGTTACTTCCGCTACTAATATTTTTAGTGGACTTTATCTTCATGCAATGGTTCAGCAGTTTAGTAGTGAAAATGAAATGTGTTCCCTGCCCAGAATTTAAACTGGCTACTTTCCATGTAATCTGTCAAGCGCCGTTATACCTCTGGATGTCTATGACAATTGAAATCAATTGTGTCTGGAATCTGATGCTTGACCTGCTTTACGACTAAAACAGAAAAGGCGGTGGTACTTACCTAGAGGACCCTGCATAAGGGCCTACTTTCTAGTAAAAATTAATTTCAATCCACTCATTCGACCGATAGAAATATGCCCCTGGATAAAAGTCATACCTCCTCAGCCAAGGCTTTACGAGAACTCTTCCCGTCTGAAAAGAAGTTGTTCAATAATATTTTTTTCGAGCCATTGTGGCGGTAATGGAAGCGGGTTGGTGAAAGGCTTTGCAAGAATTTAATTATGCTTCCCTGTAATCCGCTCGACGGATGTTTGCCGAGACTTCTTTTTGCTCGACGCTTGAGAATGCGAGCGGTTTGAGCTTTTATGCTTATTTTGACTAAGGTAATTTAGGACAGAGAGGTAGTGAACATTTTCTAATAAGTTTTGCTATTTTAGATAACATTAGGTAAATGTTATCTTAATAAAGCATTTCACAAATGCTTACAAAATATATATAAACTACATTTCACCATCCTTCTGACTGCTCTGAATTTCCAAGGAATGATTCGAGCTACGAATCAAGGACTTGTTTTTTTCTGAATATTGCTGTAGTTTTACATTTTTTAATTATATGTACATTTATAACTTTAATGTAAGAAATACAAATAAAGAAAACGATGAAAATATTGTATGCTCCAGGCGGGAATCAAACCCGCGTCTTCTGGTGTCCGGCCAGAAGCACAACAAAGTAGTTTCACCTGTACAGACAACAGCACATCAATTGTGGCAGTTACACTACAAAAGCCGCCTCTATTACGAACGCCGTTAGGGTGGTTTCAGGGTCAAACTGTTACGCTTGATGTGTGACCTAAAAAGCCCATCAAAGAAAACTGTATAACACAGTTACGACAGACAAAACAGCGAGAGAACGTTAGTACGAAAAAATTAAATAATTAATTATAATATATTATAACGTAATATAATTATAATATAATATAACGTAATATAATAACGTAATTTATATTATATTATATTATTTTAAAATGTGAATGATTTGTAACGTAGATATTAAATAAAAAAACTTGCAATAGCTCTAGCGCCCTACTATTGTAATGTTGCGGTGCCCTGACAGGGTGTCACATATCGGTCTAATTTTTAACCGACTTCAAAAACGAGGAGGTTCTCAATTCGGCCGGTATGTTTTTTTTTTTTTTTTTTTCTATGTATGTACACCGATTACGCCGAGATTACTGATCCAATTTACGTGATTCTTTTTTTGTTCGATGCGGAATAGCTGCCATTTGGTCCCATAAAATTTTTTTCAAAAACAGTTGGGTACTTTGGTTTTAAATTTAAAAAAACTTAAATTATGAAGTCGTCTACATATGCGAAATTGCGAAGTTTTGCTTTTCAAATGACTTTTTAGTGAAACGATACGATAGTAGGAAACAATATAAGTTTACGATCACCCATCTAGCTTCGACCGTAGAAAGTTACCACTAAAAATTGTGAAAAAAAAATTTTAAACAAAAATTAAAACCGACTTCAAAAAACTGAAAAGGATAAAATAATTAAATTTAAGTAGGTATTCATCCCCTAGAAACATATTTTTGGAGTTGGTGCTAAGTGGTTTCCAATAACAATAGAAAGTGAAGCACCGACTCCAAAAATATGTTTCTAGGGGATGAATAACTACTTAAATTTAATTATTTTATCCTTTTCAGTTTTTTGAAGTCGGTTTTAATTTTTGTTTAAAATTTTTTAATGTAATAACATCATTGTAACCTGTGACTTGCAATAAACATATTGATATTGATATTAAATGTGCCTGCGATGGTTGTCTGCGACAGCAGTTGACAGTAAAGATAACATCATTGTAACCTGTGACTTGCAATAAACATATTGATATTGATATTAAATGTGCCTGCGATGGTTGTCTGCGACAGCAGTTGACAGTAAAGATAACATCATTGTAACCTGTGACTTGCAATAAACATATTGATATTGATATTAAATGTGCCTGCGATGGTTGTCTGCGACAGCAGTTGACAGTAAAGTTCTACAGTACATAGTCGTAGCAAAACCGTGAAGGCACCGAAAGTTGACATCGCCGTGGAAAATAATATATACCTACACTGGGCCTAATTCTGGGAACACACTTTAATTCTAAATTTAAGTACAGCATATCTCTTTCTCGCAGTAAGTCATAAGAAAAAGATAGCAAGAATCTGTTTAGAGCTGAAGAAATTTAGATAGATTTCAAAGAAACCATAGACATTTTTAGACGGCATGTACGGAGGTGCCTCCTAAACACTGCATTTTATCACGTTCAATAAGGTCGAAAATTGAACGCATTTTTCTAAATGTCAAATTTTAAGATAGCCATCCTTTTCGTATGCATTTTGAGAGAAAGAAATGCACTGAACTTAAATTTAGACTTAGCATGTGTTCTCCAGAATTAGGGCCATTGTAGTGTGACAGTTGGTCACAATTCTAACCTAAACTACTAACTCTTATTATTATGTGCCCTAATAAAAAGGAAAGAAACAAACTCAATTAATTGTGTTATAGTTTCGAACTGTGACCAGAAAAACCAAAAATATATAAAGTGTGACGAGTTTGAGATTGTCGTATTACTAAAATAATAAACATTTATAATTTTAACCATAAATAAAATAATATTTTTTCGCGGAAACGTTAGTCGCGGCTGTTCTTTGTCGCAACTTTTTTGTCGAAGTGGCGTTCTGTCGCTACTTTGGCGGTTTTGTATGTCACAGTAAACTGTATTATATAGTCATTAAAGAATATTAAATTGTAACGATTCTTTATCATTCTTATTTATATTTGCCAAAGTCTGATTCCAATTTAATCAATAGTTTCGTCATCACAAATCCTCTGTCTGTAGACTAATGAAAAATAGTGAGTCTCTCTGCTCTTTAATTAAAGATTTGCCAGGATTTAATTCTTACTTTATTGTTTATGTATGACAAACCTCTTGTTAGAGTTAAGAGAAGACAAAGACTTCATCGTAGTTGTAAAATAAGTCTTAGGTCCTGCGTATAAAGAGGTTTACTGAAAAGCTTAGTGTGCAAGTAATTTCTTGTCTCGTTGAAATAGATAGTCGTCAAATAAAGAATTCTAATCACAGAGTACTTTTACTCCAAGGAGTTTCTAATTAAAGGGTATCAAGTACTTCTAACGATATACTAACGATAACGATACGATAACATTCATAGAGTGAGTGTTGAAAAAAAGAATCTATGATCACAGAAGCTCAGTTGATTTTGCATCCATCATTTCTGACTTCACGAATTTTTTTCGTGTCTATAATTTAAATTAGAAAATATTTACCGAAACAAGTTTTATTACAATAACTATATAATTTATTTTAAATAGTAATTATGAAAATTCTATTGTGGTATAAAATGACACAGTTTAATTTTTATCAAAATTACAGAGCTAATACGAACCTCCAATTATTAGCATATTTCTTCAACAGTTGCACTTCAAATATCACCCTTACTACTGCAGAATAAAGTCGCTTAAAAGTCGAGTGCTGATTTCGATCTCCTCGTCTCAAAACTGGACGCAGACAAATCAAACGCGTACATAAACTACTTTAGTACTCTTTGCCTTCTGTTTTTTAAGATTTCAAAAAACAAAAGAAAGTGTCACAATGTAGTAAATGAGTTTTATACTATTGCATTTAAAATGTTATGAGTGAATTAACAAAACTGTCAGTTTCAATAAAAAACATTAACATTCTCACGTTAAATTCGTAACATTACATAACAAAATCACCAACAAACAGTCGACCGCAATTCATGAAGGGTATTAAAGCATCAGAATTGTAAGTCTTCAAACTTTGTCGCGCTTATAAACTTTCAGAGGCGGACCGAGGGATTATTTCTATCATCCTGCACAAGACTTTTTCAATCACGAAGAAAATTCCAGAACGAAAATATTAACTCACTTCGCTCTTACACTCTTACACAAAAGGTTGATTATAATTATATAAGTAACAATAACAATTATCAAATTTGTACCTAAAGGTAACGAATAATTCGGCGCAGAAGGCTTCGCCGACAAATTTTTCTTCGATGAACGTTTTGCCACCAAATCCATTCGTTCATTCGTTCTACAAATACCACTTGAAATAAGTCAATGGAAAAAATGGAATTATTTATTAGTGAAAGGTAGAAATAATCATGAACCTATGATTATTTTTTATGACCAAGCGGAATTAGATATTTTGTCTGATGTTTTAGAATGGATAAATAGAATACTTAGAATGAATCAAGGCGCATTATGCTGGGATAGGCACGGTTGATTTTTTTTGCACAAAGGTATTTTTATTCAACTACTAGCTTCCACCTGTGGCTCCGCCCACGTGAATATCGGTTAATACTCCAAAAAGTATCCTGAGTTGTTCCCAGGGTCTCAAACAGTCTCCATACCGATTTTCATCTAAATCGTTTCAGTGGTGGCGTGAGTGCGTAACGAAGAAAAAACCAAACCCACTTTCACTTTATAATATAAGCAGGTACGGATATGACAAGCTAGCTGTCGGCCCATCTGGTGGTAAGTGGCTGCCGTCACCTAAAGACACCTGGAACGTCAACGAAAAAATCACTAGATATTGCAGGTATGTTATCATCCCGAGGCCTAAGATGAAGCAGCTTCCACGCCCAGTTATTGCCCTGGTTTTCCTTCACTCCAAACACAGCGAACTGTTACGCTATTTTTTTTAGTCAATGTAATAAACCTAAGTACAGCCCTGTGAAAGTTCCTCATAGTTTCAGGATAGTAAGATGTATTCAAGTTTCAAAGCATCGGCGCGCGGTTTTTGACACTTTCCAGTACTTTCCGGTACAGCTGTTTCTTCAGCTGACTATTCCAGATGTGACTAGATGTTGCACAATACCTTTGAAATTTGAAATGTAAAAATAATAAACATATATATATATATATGTATACGACAATAAATTTAAACATAGCCTATATGAGTTCATAGAAACGGTTTGCCACTTCGTCATGGTGGTGGGCATTGTTACACGGACGTGGGGGCTGGGTCATATTTACCCAAATAGACAATTGAATATATTTCATGATCTATTTGGGGGAATTAGGATTATTTGTTAAAATAATTATTTATGTGTTATCTATCAATTCAACAAAATACAAAAAAAAATATATATAAAAAATAAACTTTCATTCATATGAACAAGGCTTTGAAACAAATACCATAAAAAATTACCCAATTTTGCATCATCTAGCAAAATCTAAATTATTTATAGTAATTATTACTCTTTAATTTTAAAAGTGGTAGTTTTTATAAATCTATTAACATGGATTATAAGCAAAACATTAATTAGCACCATCGTTATAAATACAGTCGGCATAGAAAGTCCTCGACATATTGTAATATGTCGAGGAAAAATACAGCTGTTGGCATCCTTCAAACACGTGGGTATTTTCGCGGTCTTTGCCAGCAGGACACACCTGAGATCTCTTACCTTACGAGCATTTTATTTTTTGTTGGAGGCTCTTCTCCAGATTCCCCAGAAATTGACAGATTTTTTACGCAATTCTCGTGACAAAACTTGGAACGTGCCGGCGGGCTTTCAAGTGTTCATCAGCTGCAGCAGTTGATTCGCGTCAGAAGTTTTACTTCTAATTGTTGATTGCAGAACCATAGCACCTGAATCCCAAATCTATTTCTAAGCCGCTTAGCTTACTGCGCTCACTTGAAAGGTGAGCGCAGTAAGCAGTCTTTACTAGATTCAGGTCTGCGTAAAATCTGTCTATCTTCTTCCCTCACGGTCCATTTTTATTCATAATGCCAAAAAAATAAATGTAATTCACACAATAATGGAGTAATACAAATAATAAGCAACAACAATAACAATTGATCATTTATTCCGCGTATGAGAAAAATGGCTTAAAACAGTTACACTGACTTCAGGCATGGATCATAATTACCTTTTTCAAATTACAGCACTTGAAGCTCCCAATGCAGCTAATTTCCGACTAATTTCATTTCAAAAACGTGTGGTGGGACTCAATAACTCCAGCTACTGAGACAAACGGCTATGTTGCATGTATAGTTTTGAAATTATTTGAAAACGCGCGGGTCATTTTGACCCAGCCCCCATGACGCCCGGTTAAAAACATGTTATTTATTTAAACATTTAATGACATTTCTATGAAATAATGCAGCCAATGTTATATTACTTCATACAAATGTCATAAAATTATCAAATTAATAACATGTTTATAAAAGTGGCAAACCATTTCTATAAACTAATATAGCCCATGTTTCAATTTATTGTCGTATTGACGGCACCACCCTGTATATGTATACCTGTATATGTATATGTATACGACAATTAATTAAAACATGGCCTATATTAGTTCATAGAAATGGTTTGCCACTTTCAAAAACATCTTATTTATTTGATAATTTCATGACATTGTTATACTTCTTTCTTACACACTCACACCTATTATCTAGTCCAAATTAAGCATCATTATGATCTTGTGTCCTGGATATTAAAGAACAGTATAAATGGATAATAAATAATTGTATGTGAATAATTCTTTAAAAGAATTTTATTACCAATATTTCTCAGTTAGGTATCTAGTATCCATAACACATACTTTGGGCTCGATGAATTATTAATTTATTTATTTAACAATTTATGTACACACAATAAAAAACAACAATGAAAACATAAACAAGGACAACAGAGTACAAGGAAACTGCTTATTCCTGAAAGAAATCTCTTCCAGCAGCCCTACGACTAGGAGAATGAATAAATAATGGTAGAAATGGTGTGATAATTATATAAATAATATGTATAGGTATAAACAAAAATTCCCAACAATAATAATAATAATAATAATAATAAATATTTATTCATAAAACAGGGCCAAAAATAATACAATCACGTTTCTTACAATAATTAAAATACAATAAAAACTTAGTTGCCTAAACTAGGTTAAAAACCTGTATCTTAGGCGAATTCAGCACTTATTTACATATTTCTAAAAGGTCCTATTACAATAAAATAATTACTCTTAAAATACTGATAACCTAAAAAGAACAATTAAAAAAATAAAATAGTATTAAAATTCAAATACTTACTGTTATAATATTATTAGACTTATCTTAGACTTAACAAAATTAATGATTATACCTATATACGTCTAACAAGTAACTCCTCCGTCTGTTCGTAGGTGAGATTTTGCAAGTACTCATATAATACTTTTTTACAGCTATAATAGTTTAATAATACAATACATACAAATGTAACTTAAAACACAAAATAATAATAAAAATAAAACAAGTAAAAAGAGGATTATAGAATGGAAAGATAATGTGCTTTAACTCGTGATTTGAAAATTGATACAGTTTCGCAATCACGGATAGCGGACGGAAGTGAGTTTCACAGTCTAACGGCGCGAACAGAGAAGGAATAGGAAAAGAAATCAGATGTATGGGAAGGAAAATTAAGGAGGGATCGGAGGTGAGACCGACAAGGTTTATCGGAGACCAGGTATAAAAGAAGCGCTCCAGGTATAGGAAGGATACAAAGGGTTATGGATGACATTAAAAAGAAGACAAAGGATACGAGTATTCCGACGATGGCGAATAGGTAGCCACTAGAGACTGCTGCGATGTTGCGAAATATGGTCGTATTTCCGAAGCCCAAAGATAAAACGGATGCAGAGGTTCTGCAAACGCTGCAACTTGTTCAGCAGTTCCTCACTGGCATCGAGGTAGCAGGCATCAGCATAATCAAAAATTGGTTGGATTAACAACTGTGCGAGTGTAATTTTTGTTTGCAAGGGCGGACAATTTATGCACCTTCCTACTAACTTCGTTGACGTGGTGAACCCAAGATAGGTTAGCATCAAACACGACACCCAAATTTTTCGCAGTATCAGAAAGAGTAATAGGGGTGAAAGAGTGAATTGCAGGAAGAGTAGAAAAATCTAAGGAGTTACGAATGCGCCGACTGCCAACAATCAAGGCCTGCGATTTATTAGGGTTCACCAGCAGACCAAAGCTAGAAGCCCAGGCGCTGATGCGTTTTAAGACCTCATTTAATGAAGCAATAGCACATATAGCATCAGATGCAGAGAAGTGTCTGTAAAGCTGCAAATCGTCAGCATACAAATGAAAACTCGAAGAAAGGACATTAGTGACAGAATTAATGAAAGAAAAGATAGAAAATAATTAAATGGAAAGGACGCCACCCTGAACTCCGTGCGGGGGTGCCGCACGGAGTTCACACCAATCAGAGAACAACTTATCTTGGCGAACGCACTGTAAGCGACCCCGAAGATAGGAATCAAACCAGAATATGGATGAAGATGAAATATTAACTGACTTACGTATACCGAATGAATATTATTATTTTAGGAATATTATTTGTTTTCTATACAGATCTTAAGAACAAAGACGAAAACGGATAGGTATATTTCTAAAATTTCCTTTTGTATTCTATAGTATTGGCAAAATATCATTTTCACACGAAACACACACACCATGGCATGTTTAACACAAAACACCACAGCATGGTTGTTCCATTATCGAGCTTTTGTATTGTTTTTGCTAGCGGTGTTCCAGGCAGCATTACTTGATTGATTACACCTCTAGAAACGAGAGACCGTAATATGGTCTCGGTAAAGTATTGACGATCCACTTTCACTTAGCGTATATAGGTGGCATACGATGAAGAGTTTTTACTCTTCATCGTTTGCCACCTATATTTTTTTTAAAAGAAAAAAGGTATAAAACACGAGCGTTGAAATTTTTTTAATAGGTTTAATGTTAGTTGTTTTAAAGGAATAAGTATATATTATTTTTTCTTCTTAAACGGGAGTACACTAGTCTTCACGTCTTAGATGATATATTTCTATTTGCCATAAAGAATAAAGTGTAATTTGTAAATAGGAGGAGCTCGAGATTATTTGGTTGACCCATCATTAGATGGACAATGGCGGAAGTTGCTTTGTTGTAATCGAAATCGTCTTGACATCCCTCGTATCAAATTGTCACTTTTCTTTTTAACATAGGTATTGCTTGATTTTTATGGGAAATCAACAAGCAAATAGAGCCTACAGTTACTACTTACCGACAGACTGTATGCATGTTGACTCGCTTGTGGTATACAAAATCGGTACGTAAATAACAGCAACCCAATTCACTGCAAAATTTAATATATCATGTATCGAGTCATTGTTTTGTTGTCGCATTAGCGAGTGATGGATTAAGCTTCCTACAGTGTGATCCGACATGGTTTGTCACTTAAGAATTTTTATGATAGAGCGTTGGGAAACTTCTTCGTCTCTATCCTATAACGGTTCTGTTTTCAAAATGGTATCGATATAAAAAGTAAATTATCCAGCTGTATACATAGTTTATCTTTTTAATTTTGGAAATCAATAAGTTTGTTTAGTTTTGTCTGATTATATTCATGTGTGGTTTTTAAGCCTTTAAATTGTGATTAATATGAAATGGGCTGTATTTTTAGGAACCATCTCTTGCCTTTGGTGTATAATAAGAAACCACTTATCTTTACGGTTACCAGGGAATATAATACGTCAAGCGGCGTTACCCCACCGGAGGATTGAGGAGGACAATTGAAAAAGCAATTGTGTCTGGAATCTGATGCTTGTTATATAATTTATATAATATTAAGTCACAACAGTATACAGGCCTGACTACATTAGAAGCAACTTTTTACGGCCAGGATCAGGTCAAAAATATGTCACAGCAAGAACACGAACATTTTGTGCCGCACTCGCTATTAGAGTTTCATTTGTAAGTAACCATTGCAGGATTGACAAGGCCAAGACAAACACGATGATGCGTGGAAAAAAGCTTTGAATCTACTAAACACCAAATATAGAGAATGATTCAACATTCATCTTAACTGCAAAATCAGGGATAAGCTAAGCAAATTGTGTGAAACTGCCACGGAACTACTTTTATATGTATCTAACAATGCCCTAGTCCGTTTTGGTAAACTCCATCTGCAAAATCTTGTTATAAATTACGGTGAAAATTTGGAATTTAAAATTAGCTACCCTAATTACTCCTCTTAACTACAAAGTGAAAATTATTCCGTTAGCTTACAGAGATTGGTTGTTTTCCAAGTAATTGGGCCCAAAAGAACTGTTCTTATAAATTACTTCTAGCCGATAATTCGAAATCTCTATTTTCTGAGAGAAATTTTTATTTAACTTAGTAAGTATACGGGAGGAAGGATTTAATTAATTATATTGAAAAATTTAGAGCATAATAAAAGCGTTACTTAACTTTTACTTCACAAAGTCCTGTCACAGTGTCCTGGGTTTAATGATACTTAATTTTTAAGTTAAGTCGTAATCATTGTAACGAATATTAAAATGTTACGACTCTTAGCTTACACCGATGGTTACATATAATTTGGTTACATATAAAATGAAGTAATAATCATTATATATTTTTTTACCTTTTTATTTTGTAGATTGTACAGGCAAAATGTAAAATTAGATAGGTATTAGGTATGTACTAAGTCAAATTATGTTTAATTAAAAAATAAGTTATGTAGATGCTTACTTGAGACACCGTATTCACAAACGACACTATGAGGTGACAAACGACACTATGAGGGTGCAACACCCGTATTCACAAACGACACTATGAGGTCTCACAGTGCCCGCGGACGCACAGGGTGCCAAATTCCTATTCATAAACAATACTTGAGTGACAATCGACACTATGGGTTTGTCATAATGAACACTTAGCTAAGGGAGCCTGACAGCTATATTAATTAACGCATAGTGTCGAGCTCACCAAAGAGAATGTAATCACTACGGAGTTTACGATAAAAAGCAAACAAACAATAAAATTGAAATATCAGTCAGTGAAGTGAACTACGTAACACTAATCAACCAATCACAGAGCTATATTCAACGCTATGCGTTAGCATAGTAAAGATTAGTTTGAGTATTGTTTGTGAATTGAAAGGCTTGTCAAAGTGAACGCACTGAGAAATGCCATATTTCGCTTAGTATTGCTCCTTTACTTACATAAGTATCGTTTGTGAATACGGGTGTAAAGTATTTCATCAATCGGTAGCACTACTCATTTTATTTCTCTTTAGGAATCATTAAAGAACTTCAATAACAGAAATTCAAAATTAGACATTGTGAAACAGTAATCTGAGTGTTAATTGTTAGTCTTTCTGAGTTAGTCAATCTGAGTATTATTACAGTCAAAAGTGTAATAAGATCAACATAAATATTTTCACACTGCCGGCAGCGAAGACACAACTTTCTTGAGGTTGCGTGTCTCAAGCCACCAAAAGAATTGTAATAAAAATATTTCTTGGAATATTTACAGTATTCGCAAATTTTTGTAAAGCATTGTTCTAATATATTTAGCCAGTTTTTGCAATAGTTTTAATAGGATTTGTAAACATTTTCCCTAATATACCATCATCATCATCATCATCATCACCAGCCTATATACGTCCCACTGCTGGGCACAGGCCTTCCTACATGGCAGAAACACATGAGGAGTTTTGGGCCATAACATCACCACGCTGGCCCAATGCGGGTTAGTGGGTTAAAGCGGTTGCAGTAACAACCGGGACCAACGGCTTAACGTGCCTTCCGAAGCACGGAGGAGCTCAAGATTCTAAATTTGATTGACCCATCCAGGGACCAACCATGGCGAAAGTTGCTTTGTTTTCGTGATCGAAACCAGAGCGCTCAAACCATTACGCCACCGAGCTCATATACAAAACACCCCCCTAATATACAAAATGACTAAAATAAATATTTTCTATACCTACTTTATTGTAATAATAATAACATATAGTGCAACAAGATATGTATTTATTTTATTAGAAATATATTTAAAACTAACTTCATTATACTTCCCATTTATTTTTCAAGAATAAAGTCATATTAGATAAACTTCTTCGTCTCCAAATCCTCCTTTGTGCATAACTATCTAAAATATTCAGAAAATTTACAAGTCTTCTCTTAATTTGAAAACTTTTATAATTAATGTACTCAATTATAAAGTCTTTGTGATAGTATTTCGACATTTCATTGACAATTTTATCTTCCAACTGCATAATTTCATCAAGAGTTATATCTAATTGTTCTCTGTTTTCTACCACATTATTCATATTCAAATTATCGAACGTAGAGTAATATTCAATGGAAGCAATTGATTTTTTTTCACTGTTTATGAATAATGATACTTCATCAAAAACTTTTTTGAATTCCTCCAGGTAACCAAAAAGATCTCTGCCTTCGAATCGACATAGTCTACAATCGAAAGTGTCAAGAGTAAACTTACATTTAAAACTTTTTTCTAGGTCGTCATAAATGTAATTCTTATACATATCTTCAATACCGCCATCTTTATTGCCGTCGTGAATATCTTTGATACCTGTTTTGAATTTTTGAATAACCAACAAATTCAGAAGTAGGCTAGGTAAGGATACCGGCAATAATTCACAAGGTGGATCCATATGACTGTACCTCGACCATCCAGTGACTATGATTCCTTTGAAATTGTAGATCCGTTTTTCACCACCGAAAGTATAGCCGAGAATCATGTTCATCCAACTAAAATGGTTTAAGAACCGTTTCTTCAAATCTGGAAAAGTTGCCGTTCTTCCATCAGCGCCTTTATAAGCCGAAGCTATCCAAATGTGTGGAAACTTTTTGTGGTATCTTAGCAAATTGTGGTGCGTAACTTGGAGACTGGATCCGTAGTCCCAGTAGATTGGATGCACGTTAGTAAATAGCTCAATATTGTTCCATTCCCCCGGCCTTATCTTCCTGAGCATGTCATCCCATATGAGGACTGTTGTAACCGCACTAAGGGATTTTACGACTTCGGAAAGCTGTTTTATGTGCTGTAAGAACAAATCCCTGGAATCGTAGAAAAAGGAAATTGAATAACGCTGCGCACGAGGCGGGCTTAGAGATTAACTGACTATTGATCCTATAATATAATATATATAATATGGATTACTATTTGCCCAGTTTATTCACAAAGAAACAAAAATTGTTCACAATGAATTGTTCAAGACGAAATAAATATATTTTACTATCTATTGATTTGTATATAGAATATAAGAATATGAAAAAGGAAATTTGGCTATTTTTAGACATATCCGTTCTATTGATATTATTTTTATAATTCTATTTGTTGAGTTTCTCCTTATGAGTTTCTCTCATGTAGGAAAGCCTCTAATCAGTAATAAGACTCTCAAAGGCTGTTAATGATGAGAATGATGATGATTTCTTTTGTCTCTTACCGAACCGCCGACGTCTCATCAACAAAATGATACTTTAAGGTTACATCACAAATTAAAATATGTATCTACAAAATTTTATACTAACTTGTTGAGTATTTTCCTTTGTTCACAGTGCGGACATTCATTAAAATGAAAAACTTCATCACATCCGATGTGGATGTATTTCAATGGAGTAACGGTCTCATGTAGATAGATGACCTGGAATGAAACTGTTAAATTATTTTACCGACTCTAGGAAGATGGCAAAAAAAATTGTCCAAAAAATGATAAAAGATCACACCTATCTGTTTTTCTAGGAACTTACAAAATCCTTTTTAATTTATATATTACTATACTAGCTTTTACCCGCAGCTCCTCCCACGTGAATGTCAGTTATCACTCCTCACTTTCGCAATGATAATCACTATTTGTCACTGATCACATCATAATCATTGATATCTTTTAAGATATAATAACAATAATATTAGTTAGGATTATGGGATACCTACGTAACATTGATGTGTCAATGTTACTTAAGTATCCCTCATAGGTCAAATATGTCTTGTGTTCAATATGTTACTGAAATTAGAATTGCCGGCCTACTGGTTCATATATGGTATATTTTTAGTATATTTTTTAGTCTACCATCATCATTGTAACACAAAGATACAAAAAGTGACAAATACATTGAATGTGTTATCCTACAAATAATATTAATGTTAATGTTTGGATGGATGTTTCAATTACGCCAGAACAGCTCAACATATCAGAATGAAATTATGCACAGACATAGATCATAGCCTGGATTAAAACAAGAAACAGTTTTTTAAGGAATGTGTTCTTATGGAATAAATCAGACATACTTTACCTGTTCTATCATATGTCTCAAGAATGCTTTGCTCTCCAGCTTGCTGGGGCAGATGGAGTCAGGATACATCGAGTTTTCTCGTAAGTGTTGAAACTCGGCCAGTTTTAATGCGTACTCCATGTGACCAAAGGTCTGAATCAATGGAATGATCTCAAAACCCAAGTTTGTGGCTTCAAAGAGGAAGTTCTTGAGCTGGAAAATGTATTTTAGACCATTTAAGAGCGTTTACGCCGCACGGCTTATCATACAAACTTTACATATTGGAACGGATAAACTGATTGTAATAAAACTTGCGATGCATCAACAGTCAGGCTGGCTTAAAAATTATAAGAGGACTTTTTTCAGGACTTTTCGAAAAATCAAGAATAAAGATATTATTAACGGTTTTTGATTTGTGTGAAAAGATAAAAATTGCTCTTATTGAACATTTCAAAGACTCCTCTGATAACTTTTACACAAGCCTGACTTGACAGACAGATGACACACTCTAACCTAAATTTAAGTACGGTATATCTCTTTCTCGTAATATGTAATGGAAAAAAGATAGCAAGAGTTTGTTTAGAGCAGGAACTAAATTAAGATAGATTTCAAAGAAACCATAGACAATTTTAGAGGGCATGTACGGAGGTTCTTCCTAAACACTCCATTTTATCACGTTCAATAAAACCGAAAATTGAACGCACGTTTTTAAATGTCAAATTATATGACAGCCATCTCTTTCGTATACATATTGAGAGAAAGAGATGCACTTAACTTAAATTTACACTAAGCATGTTTTTTCCTAAATCGGGGTCATTATGTAGGTTCAAATATGTTAGTATTTCGATGTAACATAAACACTTTTACCAAGGATAGGTGAAGGATGACAGCTTCTATGAATTTTTGAAATACCGCAGTCGGCAACAAACTACATTTTACCTAACGTAAGGAATTGTTGACTAAATTAACACATCGTAATTTGTTGGTGATATAACTGGTCTTTAATATATACAATGATTTAAAGGAAAGGCTAATTAATACGAAAAAATATCCTTACCTCAGATTTCTTATAACTGTACTCAGCACTTAAATTTGCCAGTTTACCTTCGTAAGGAAACATATCTTCATATTCCATCAAGAGCCCATTTACTCCATGTTTTTTCAGCTGCGGAAGAAGGGACTCCAAATATGTTAGTTTGAGCGGAGTACCTTTTAGATCTATGTGAACAATCACATTGGGTAACTCAACTGATAGCAAATTCGTTTTATTGTTCTTCGCAAACCAAACTTCTACAGCTATATAGGATAAAAACACATACACTGATAAAATCCCCACTGTTAATATGTAGAATTTAAGTTTGATAACACTAAATGGTTTTAATGTGTACCGCATCTTCACTTTTCGTTCTGACTGACAGAAGACAATATATTTCTTTAAATTTTTAATAAAATTATAGCAACATTTTTGTATTACATAATATTCTAAAAGGTTTTAGTTATCGGAATAATTTTGCAAGATTTTCACTTCAAATCTTCCAGAAAGGTTTTTTGCAGTTTATTTTGTTTTTTAGTAATGAACAACGTCTTCATTGCTTGCCAGTTGGCTGGATACAAGACGTTACGGCTGTTATGCTCACCTAATAGTTTTAGTACTTGTATGGATTCCTCCGACTTGTTTACAAAGGAGCATTAACATTATTAAATTCCTTAGGAAGACGTTCCGTGGTGTATATTTTACTTAAGAAAAAGTTTGAGGTGGAATGCACGAATTTTCATTACGGGCCAATATAACGTTATATACGTAAACTGTTTTAAGTGAACTTATGAGTACAGGCAAGAACGTCGCAACACAAAGTGGAAGCTAAAGTAGCTATAACTTACATAATGTGTGCTATCACTTGTGACAGATTAAGAAACTATTACTAGAATAATTAAAAAGATTAAGTACCTATGTAAAAAAAAAACACATCAACAAAACGCAAAAAAAGGAAAGGACGTATTGGACTTTAACAAGGTGACGCAATTAGATGAGTCTCTTCTCCGTGTTACTACTAGACCATAAAATGGAAATGAAAATGAAAATATCTTTATTCAATTAGGCCCCCCAAGAAGCACTTTCGAATCGTCAAAAAACCTTTATGTCTAACACATAACTAACAATGTCTTAATGTTTGTCTTTCTGTCTTGTCTGGATCTACGTAAGCTAACAATGTTATAATGTCAGTCTGTCTATCGATACATGTCATACATGTCTACTGCACGATACCCCACTCACCTACTACTGTTGTACGTATATAACTTACGCCTGCTGCACTGCGTACGTCGATTGCGTGCCTTTTGCTCGCTTGCTGTGAGCCTCTATTACTGCGTGCCCGACTCCTGCACGACCAGTCCCTACCTTGCGCGTGCATTGCGAGCTCATACCATGCGCCTATTTTGCGCGATGTACTTATCTACATACCATACCATGCGCTAAAATTATGTTCTTGCCGTCATCTCATCTGGCGTCTTCCCTTTTTTTGATGTGTTGATATGTCATATCAGCGTTGACGGGTTGACGTTAGCTTGTAACGCAAATAGACTTCTTCTATATACTAATATCGCCCATGTTTTAATTTATTGTCGTAACCAACCTGTATAGGTAAAGCTTATAAAGATACCTGTTAACAAACCAAAGTGAAATGTTTCCACCAATCGTCAAGCCGAGCGAAAGATAATATATTTGCATCACTTCAACGAATATTTTCACGACAGCTAATACATCAGTCCAACCTATTCTCTTCATAAAATCATAAACAAATAACGCAATAGACAATATACAAATAAACATACAAATATCTATCACTATCGGAATTCAAACCCAAGACTTCGCTTTAGTACACAGGGGTACTGAAAAATCAACAGCCCCAGGACATATTCTTTGCTAGTCAAGATATTTTTTCTGAGAATTTTTATATTTTTCAAATATCTATAGGTATAGGGCATTTAGATTATATAAGTTATTTGTAAGAAATCTTTTTAAATTATTTTTTTTAATAAGTGTTTCATGACAGTTGTACAGTAAGCAAGGTCCTCGTGAATTATGCAAATAGCAGTCAACAAGTCCGGTCGTTTCAAAATGATCAATTCAGAATGACCCTTCAATAAAATTATATTGTCAAGTTCTTTGTGTAAAGTTCCGCTAGCCGTTACTTCAGTTAATTTTAAACCTTCACCTGAAGAAATAAGGTTGATAAGGTAGAACGGTATTATAAATTCTATATAGCGTATAACCGCAAGTTTCCAGTTTATCAGAGGTTCAAATTCTGAAATGCCTTTGAATGATTTATATTATTTATAGCGTTAAATTTACCAGACCTGGATTTGGGAAATTCATTAATTTTGTAATAATTCTGACCTGGTAACAATGGAATCAGTTATCTTGATAACTTGTATCTTATGGGTGCATATTTCATGTTATTTCTAATAGTAGCCATAGTTACCTATACATAACCAGTTTTTTTTCTCTTCATTTAATTACCTAAGGTGTTTTAAGGTTCCGTTATTTACAAAGTCCCTATAGTTTCGTCATATCTTCTTTTTTATATAATAATGGCAATCAGTAATATGTGTTTATCTACGTAGGTGACATACCATTGCATATTAGAGTCTATTATATTTTAGGTTCGTTCGGTCATACCTACCTACAGTAAATTCCAATACGAATTCTGACCCATATAAAATGGGTTCAAATTCTATTTTGTGAACTGAGCGATTTCGCTCCGATACTAGTCTATTGTAAACAATTAGTAACAATTATGGAATCGTTATCTAACTGTAAATAAGGGTCGCTTGTAGGAAATAGGAACCTCAATTTGTCACGCCAATAGTTTGATGAACTAACCCTTTAAGGTCAGAATACTCTACTATTACTGGATATTGTATTGTACATTCATTCAAATACACCAATTGTACGCAAGGATAGACAAACACAGGATACTATAGTGAAAGATGATGAAAATTAGGGAGAGAAATAAATTAGGTGCAAGAAATAGAAGATGCAGGAACATAATTTAGTTCAGTACACTAAAAAGACATGCGTTTGTACTAAATATTATCTCCTCTACCAATGATCACTTAAAATATGTTTTCCTGATTTTATTATATTATTGTTGTAAATAATGGCGCAGTGTAATTACGGGGCATCGACGGCATTTGATCTTAGGCCTCAGGATGACAACACACCTGCAATATCAAGTGATTTTCCCTTGTTATTGCAGGTTTCTATAGGCGGCGGTAACCGCTTACCATCAGGTGGGCCGTTAGCTAGTTTGTTATCTGGCCGTATAAAAAAAATTGTGGCCGACGTTGCTGTAAAATTAAAGCCTGTGAGTATGGCGATTAGGCGTACTGATATAGTACAATTATTATAATAATTATTAGTATCGTAGTAAGTATAGCTTGATTACATAGTTTTGTAGTAATTGTCATCTTTATTTTTTCAAGCAATAGCTTTTTGTATTTTTATGTATACCAAGGGAATTATAACCAGACCGCGGTTTACCGATAGCTTGGAAGACTCGATCTAAATGTAAATTGCGAACATAAATCTCAGAAACTAAGTAGTATTATATTATTATGATTGTGGAAAAAACGCTTGAATAATATACGTTTATATAAACTTATCTCTTTGTACAGCTTTATTCTAATTTATATGACAATTTAACCTATTGGTATCTGGTGTGTCTTTTCTTTTATTATAGACTAGCTGTACCCTGCCACGCTTCGCAGTGGCGCATCGTTAAAAAAACTGTTTTCTTGCGGTCGCAGATATGTGACTGATGCAAAAAATAGATAAAAACATTCCTTGATGCGGATTTTATATCATGTTAAAATTTCGACTCAATCGGTGCAGAACTTTTTGAGTTTTTGAAGCGTTCACAAACCAACATAACATTTTTATATATATAGAAGATACAGAGCACAAAAAATAACTCAATACCACCTGATGTGAAGCGGTAAGAAGAGTCCATATTCGAAGACAGCGAGTGCAGGTTGAACACAATGTCCAAGACGCCTCCGGCTTGCTGACCCATATGGTACCTCTTTTCTTAAAAAATCCCAGGAAACTATTATGAAAGACGTCGTGTAGGTGCATCATATTAGGAAATAATGAAATAATAGTTCTTTTTAGGCTGCACTGAAAAAAATGACATATAACTCAAAAGAGTGACTACATAACTTAAGGTAACACCTAGCCAAAAATAAAGTTGCATAGAGAAGCACAGTTTGGTTAAATCAAATAAACTGTAGGTAAATTTGCCACATTTTTGTATTTACAAGAAGTTTGCCTAAATATTTTTTTCAGTGTTGCTGTTTAATGCCAGGCAGAAAGCTTGGGCTCTTTAATTAATATGATGTTTTCTAATAGGTATGACCAAAATTATGTCGAGATGCAATGTTAAAGAAACTAGTTAATTTGAATGTTTTGTAATAGGTACCAACATAATTATGTTAAGATCAGTGTTAAAGAAACAAGTTTATTTGAAAAGGGCTTGAATTCAAAGTCAGATAAATATTTTCAGTCCGTTACCTACGAATAGAAAGGCAATTCAGAATGCAGATCCCCAAACAAAGTTTCTTATATTGATTTAGGTTGATTCAACTTATTTGTCTCCAAGAAAATGGTACTTAGAACTTGTTTTGTTTACATTACCTTCAACCAGACTAAGTGCCAAGAGTTTACATTAGTTTACGGAAATAGGATAAAAGAAACACACAACTAAGTATAGTAACCTAATTAATACGCTTACCGCGCATTTTCTACTGTATTTATTTACTTTATTCTTCTCCACTGCAATAATAATCCACAAAGCAGTAGTAGGGTTTAATTATGACGATTTAATAGAACTTACTAATTTATTTAACACTTATTTGTACAACAATTATATCACACGCATAAAAAAAATGAAAAATAAAATAAACTAATAATGATAATTATCTAAGCAATGCTTGCACAATGCTTCTAGGGAACCTTAAGATAGACAGGATATGCAACAAAAGGGTAAAGGAAGTTGACGATGTATGACGATGACTACGGCAAATTTTCATAAAATACGAGCATAATAATAGGTCTTTAAATATGGAGTAGTCATTTTTTTAAATGCCGTTATTTTCGAAATGGATTTAAATAAATGTTTATTAAAATTATAACAGTTTGTAGGTATACAAGCAGGATTTTACGAGAGGGATTATAAATCTCTCTATTTAAAAAGAACTAGTTATTTCATACCTGTAACATTTTTATTTCTAGATCAAAAATAAATGGTTTCGTTAATCTATTTCACATTTTGTTGTAAAAGATAAAAAAAATAAAAATACTTCTTTAAATAAAAACTTCAAACTAAGTTCGATTGTCATCGTCAATTTTTTAACCCATAGGCTCAAACTATTTCGTAGGTAATTTAAGAACTTTTTTTGAAGTCGGTTAAAAAAACAGTATTTAATTAATATGACGAAGACAATAAAAACAACAAATCTAAACATTGAAAACGTACATTTTAACCCCCGACGAAAAAAGAGGGGTGTTATATGTTTGACGTGTATGTCTGTGTATCTGTGTGTCTGTCGGTGGCATCGTACCTCCTAAACGAAATGATCGATTTTGTTGGATTTTTTTTCGTTTGAAAGCTGACGTGATTAGGATGGTTCTTAGCTATAATTTATGAAGATCAGTGTACAAATTTGGTGTTCTTGAATTTATCTTGAAGAACTATGCGAATCGTTCTGACTATAACCTTGATCTTCCTTAGTTTGTTATTAATAATGAAAACTATGACAATTCATAAAGGAATCCTTTTACGACTTAGTTATTTCATTATAAACTTAAATTCGTGGAAATATCATACGCATATTGTTGAAAATCACATTGGAAACTATGCCACATAAATTAAGATAAGGAGTACAATCGACAGCATATACAGTGTAGCAGTACAGTGACATACCAATAACCCCAACTTTTACTGTTAATTTGCCAAATAGAAAATAAAAAATAAGATATTAAAGTTTGACCTTACACTTAACTAGTGATGAAAATTAATAAAGATTTCGTCTTTGATAGTAATAGGTATTATAAGGACAGAGTGACAGAGAGACGGGTTAGGTATTAAGTGGCCCGCCTGAAAACTGTGGAAAGGATAACCTTTAAAAAAGGAACCCGTATTCTGAACATGTCAATCCTTGTCGATATTCGATAAGTGGATATCAAAGCCTAGTAAGAATTTTACACTTTAACCACGTATTTTTTTTTTAGAATAAATAATAGGTACAGCCAGTATTAGAATTATGTGTACACTTATCACGATGTAGTATTATTTTCAATAATAATGCCTATCTTTCTACTACTTTGTAAAGCTGTGGATGTAAATAAATTTCAAACTGAATTACCTGGTAATTAAAATATAATAAAACTAGAAAAATTTCACGTCCTGAGGCAGGAATCGAACCTGCGACCTTTCGCAATCCGGGCGACTGCTCTGACCACTGAGCCACACAGGACTTGAGATATCCCTGTGAAATTCTTCTAGTCTATCTGTATTTGCGTTTATGAGCTAACGTCCACCCTACCTACCAATATCTTTATTTTATCACTAGGATTTACAAGATTTTCACTGTAAACTATCACCCTCACTTTTTTGTCTGAAATGTATGTTTCTATCTGTTTCCATTCTAAATTAACATTTATATAAAGAGCCTCATGACAGTTTTTCGAATTTTGAAGAAAATACAATAATAACAAGCTTAAATATCGGAGAACATGTGAAAAATGGGTACAATACAAGTGCAAATGTGAAACAGTGAATTATTACATGAAAACATACTCTCATTAGAAGTTTTCGTTTCGTTACCGTATCTTCCAATGCTCCTTAAGGAAAACAACAGCCGTCTTCCATTTTACTGATTTCAAAGAACATTGATACGGTAAAAATGTTAGTTTTAGCCAAATTAAACTTCTGTCTCTAACGGCGGCCTGCCGGCGGCGGCGCTCACATACCATTGAAAATTTGTTGTGCTCGATATGGGTGACATCCGGAGGTCTTATGACAATTAAAAACTAATTTTGTCTGCAATCTGTAGCTTGTCAGTTTCAGGTTATATAGTTAATTCAGAATTTTTCGTTTTTTGTTTGTCTGCCAGTTGGCGATCCCAGCAATCCCCAGCGATCAAGTTTGATCGGAAAATGCAGCCATAAAATTTTATCCGACTTTCAAAATGGAATAATGAATAATAAAAGTCCTAATTAAAAGTTCCGATGACACTCGCCGCGTTAGTCGCCATCGAACTACTCGCTTAATGAACAGAGGAAACTCCTAGCTTGTAAATAAACTGAATAATTTTAACTGCAGTCGAGTTTAATTTTCATCCGTTGAGTGGATACTGCGAGCGCGTGGTAATTTTATCACGTAGCAATGAAAAATTCTCAGAAATTTAGTAACCGAGTTACATGAATTTAGATTGAGAATACTTGTGGCGTAGTGGCCCACTGTGTGCTTAAGTAGCGCTCCCAAAACCCAAGCAATTTTTGGACAAAGTCAGGTCTAGGATGGGCGACAGACGAATAACGTAAGCAGTCCTATTACGGCGGCAGTTGAAATCAACGCCTATTACGGAGGTATATTTATTTATTTTCAAGAAGTAGGATAACCAAACAAGAACAAAACACGAAAATAAAAATATCATATCCTATACCTTTTACCTATTTTATTTTCGTGTTTTATTCTTGTGATTATTATATTTTTATTTTGTTGTAATAAATATACCTAATGTTCTTAATTTTTGATTTTAACATTATTATGAATGTTTGAAAAATTAATAAGTAATCCAAATATAAATTTAGAAAAATTTCACGTCCTTTCGCAATCCGGGCGACTGCTCTAACCAACTGAGCCACCCAGGACTTGGGATATATCGTAGGTATTTGTAAAAATACTCGTTTCGGATGTTGAAATAGAACATTTCGACATTGTAGGGTGGACGTTAGCTCATAAACGCAAACACAAGATAGACTAGAAGAACTTCACAGGGATATCCCAAGTCCTAATTACTTAAATATAATATTGCCAAATTAATATTTACCTTCTCAATGATATATAGATTGCCTTAAATGTGTTATGGTTACTAAATAACGGAGAAATATTGATAGTAATAGGTATGTATATTTAATATCATAAATATACTAAATAAACATATAAACATCCATGACTCGTGGATTAATGCTCATACTCATCATACAAACATCTGCTCCCGGGATTCGAACCCGGGACCCCTGACCGAACAGCCTGATCATTCGACCCGCCGGTCGTCTAATTATAAAGTTATTCTTTTTAATCAGACGATAGTGACGCATTATGAACCTTTGTGAAAATAAGCTTACGTAAAAGAAAATATATTATTATGCAGAATTTTATTTCTTCCTATCTGTCTGAGACAGTTCTTTAATAAGAGAATATAGTTCCCAGAAAGCTTCCTATATTTGATAGTAAATTGCTTAAATAAAACTTTTATCAGGAGCCAGAACGTAAAAAGGCAATATCTCTGTCTAATAAAATAAAGTCTGTTTCTATCTATTGAGCAGTTATACCCGTATTTCCCTCCTAGCGAGGGTATTGTAGAATGCAATCTTCGAAGACGTATTTGTTTTTCAATATAATAACAACTATAATATCGCTCGCTTAATAATTATTTACAAAAATAAGCCAGGTATGCAAATAAGTGTCTGCACTTTATTAAAGACGTAAGTACAACGCGTTCAAGAAATTTTTACCACTTTTTTTAATAGTATGCACGGATCTGTGTCACAGGGTCAATGATATAATTTAATTAGACCTACGTCTAATCAAATTATATGTAGACAGATTATCGTGTGTGAAAAATCTATGCCCCATGGCATACACTTTTATATACGAAAATCGGCCGCATTAAGATGGCTGACTAGGATATTGAAAACTTTTTGCTCTGTATTGAAGTCACCAGTGTGATTGTAGAGTACAGGAGGCAACAATGTATTGTTTCCAGATTCTTGATCAACCTGTAATAGTACAAGCGATTCCATTAGTACTGTAGCTTCTACTGGCGGTGATGTAAGTACTCAGCATTCATTAGTTTGAAAGACATCTGCTTTTAAGAAGTATCCAACGATATGTTACTCGACTTTCATGAATGGTCAATTTAATTATTACTAGCAGTGCCCGAGACTTCGTTCGCATGGATGTCGGACAATAATATGTGCACCCGCCAGCATTGGATATCATAAATGCGTGCGTGGTACCTACTTGATCATTTTGTTGCGGAGTTGTTTATGATATCTCTCAACACTCGTGGTTAACACTTCGCAAGATTCGCAAGTTACTTCGATTTTATCTGTCAAAATGAACAAATACACTGGTCATCACAAAAATCGGCCCACCTAAATTTTACACAAAAACTCATGTTTTAATATTTTGAATGAAAGAAATATTATAATCGTATTGTTTACTAAACCTCGTCATTATTTTTACAAATTAGTCACTAAATTATCAATCTCTACCTCTGTAGAGTCTTCGAACCGCAGATCGACTGAGATGTAATCTTCGAGCGACAACTCGCTGACTAAAAGCCTATCGCAGCAATACCACACAACTTGGGCGGATTCAGCTTCAGTAGTATCCATAATTCCAGGCTATCATACACTGGTCATACACTATAATACACTGGTCATCACAAAAATCGGCCCACCTAAATTTTACACAAAAACTCATGTTTTAATATTTTGAATGAAAGAAATATTATAATCGTATTGTTTACTAAACCTCGTCATTATTTTTACAAATTAGTCACTAAATTATCAATCTCTACCTCTGTAGAGTCTTCGAACCGCAGATCGACTGAGATGTAATCTTCGAGCGACAACTCGCTGACTAAAAGCCTATCGCAGCAATACCACACAACTTGGGCGGATTCAGCTTCAGTAGTATCCATAATTCCAGGCTGATTTAATCCGAATTACAGCGGTAATCAAAAAAGTAAGAATTGTCAATAACAATTACACTGTTGCAAACACTTGTTAGCGAATTAAACAGGGCCAAAGTGAATACTGACTCTTTCATCAAACCGGCACTGAGCAGTGATTACTTTAAAAAAGTTTATTAAGTATGCTCATTTGCGTTAAGTTTTATGAGAATCAAATGTCAAACGTCTTATCCGACCTTAGACATGAACAAATCTTACTTCAAAACGCTTATCTTTGAAATCGTAAGACCAATCGTGCAAAAACATGATGGGTCGCTTTTTGTGATGACCAGTGTATTTGCTTTATTTGACAGTTGAGTTCCAAGTGAAAGTGACAGGCGAGGTAAGTTGCAAGTTTCATTACTGCATAGCACAACTGGTTAACAACACGGCCGAAAGGTCTCATTTTCGTCGAAAAGTCGCCTGGACCTGGAACATAAGCCTGGAATAAAACGTGAATTACTGTCTTAAGCCAGGCTTGACGCTGTCACTTTCATTTGTTAAAAAAGACAGTGTTAGCATCAGTTTTAAACCAGGTCTGACTTTAGTCCACTTTTTGTAATAAGGAGGAATATGTTTATGTAACAGCTGTCTGTTTAAATCAGCCACCCAATTGGACGGCTAGCCCGTTGATTTAACGCCGGCATCCAATTGAATGCCTAGCCTGATAGGTAATTGAACTAGACTCACTTAACGTTTAACGACTTGGCGTATTAAATGGGTCGTCTTGTACTGAAAAGTTTTGGTTCAAGGTTATTTTTTATGACCACTTATAACCGACATCATTCTGGTTCTAAGTGGTTATTAAAAAAATAACCTTAAACCCACCAATCACTCAAACAGTCACAAAAAAGCTCTTCGATTTAAACGACTTGCCTAGGCGTTCAACTGAATGGCTAATTTAAACCACAATATTGCTCGCACTTGTGGGATGGCTCCGCCAAGTACCTTCTCGATGCCCTGGACAGATTGCAGCGTCGTGCTGTCCGTATCATTGGCGATGTAGAGGTCACCAACAACCTTGAGCCTCTGCAATTGCGTCGAGACATTGCGTCGCTTAGCGCCTTCCATCGGCTATATCACGGAGAGTGTTCTGAGGAGCTATTTGACCTTATCCCACCTTCCCCCTTCCTACTCAGGAGCACGCGTGCCGGTCTTCGGAGTCATCAATTCACTGTCTCTAACTCAACATCACGTACAAAGAAATTTAGTAGCTTTTTCCTTGGTCGAACTTCCAGAACTTGGAATTCTTTGCCAGCACATGTGTTCCCTCCTTCCTATAACATGAGTTCCCTCAAAAGAGGCGTGAAAAAGCACCTTTCGGGCCGGCAAGGTGGAGGCGGCTAGAGCAGTGTCTGAACTGCACTAGCTGTCTTCGCATATGGACTCTTCTTACCGCTTCACATCAGGTGGTGTTGAGTCTTTTGTCGTGCTTTGTATAAATAAAAATAAATAAAGACGGCTGACATGACGTTCAGCCATCTGGTTTAACGTTTCCCTCAATGATATTTATACAAAACCAACATAAAATATTGTTGGCAACTACATATTATTTACAAAATAAACAACCTTACAAAGTACAAGTCGAGTCGGTTTCAATGGAAAGCCTTGTTTACCTCCTAGTTGTCAAGCTTTCCTTAGGAGAACGCAAATATCACGAACGTGGTTGCAAGTTTATGTTTAATTTACAGCTTACAGGGTGGTGACAACCAAATACGGCATTAAACTAAAGCTTAGGATTTATAGAAATGTTTTGCAACTTTCAAAAACATCTTATTCATTTGATAATTTCATGACGATTCTATAAAATAGTTTTTTTTTATACAACTAGATGACAAACAGGCTGACGGCCCACCTGGTGGTAAGCGGTTACCGCCGCCTATAGACACCTGCAATAACAAGAAAAAGCACTCGATATTGCAGGTGCGTTGTCATCCTGAGGCCTAAGATGAAATGCCGTCCATGCCCAGTAATTACATTAGCTGCATTATTTCATAGAAATTTTACAAAATTATCAACATTTCTATGTACTAATATAGCCCACGTTTTAATTTAATGTCGTAATGATGTAACCATCCTCCAAAAAATGTTTGACTGACATTTAAATAGGCTCATCATATTAATCTAATTTTGGTTCAGAATAAAGACACAGCAGACTTCCGGCAAGAGATTAATGGTTTAGAGGGACTGGACTTCAATGGAGAGATGGCTAATGTTTGCATTTAAACTTAAAAGTGTAGCAAAAAAATTTTTTTAAGAGAGATTGATATTACTTAATAAGGCTATCAATGGAGAGGAACCTAAAGCTGGCATTTCGATATTAAAATGTACCTAAAACCATTGCGATTGAAAAATATTGCAAGGCTAAAGAGTTCTTTAGAGTCTTTAGACACTATATTTCAACTTTCCGGTTGACTGGTAGAGAATGCCTTAAGTCCGCCAAATTGTAACTTATTTTGTGCAAGTAAAGATTAAATAAATAAATAAATATTCCTATGATGTTAAAAAATGTAAAAGCAGTGGTATTTATATAAAATAGTTTGGAAAAAGAGTATCGCAAAAAATATATGTAAGTAGATACAAATCAAACTATATTATTTAATACAAAATTTTATGATAATTACTTAGTAATAATAAACCGTTACAGTACTATTTTATGCTCGACGTTTATGTAAAATTAAATTTATTGTTAATTATTGCTATAAATATAAGTGTTATATCATATGTTAATTGTTATAATGGGCCTCATAAGAAGGCTCAATGTCACCCAAAGAGCAATGGTGAGGGCTATGCTCTGGGTTTCTCTGCGTGATCGAATCAGAAATGATGAGATCCGCAGGAGAACTAAGGTCACCGAAATAGTCCGAAGAATTGCGAGCCTCAAGTGGCAGTGGGCAGGCCACATTGCAAGGAGGACTGACGCCCGTTGGGGCGGAAAGTTCCTCGAGTGGCGGCCACGTACCGGGAGACGCAGCGTTGGTAGGCCCCCCACAAGGTGGACCGACGATCTGCTGAGGATCGCGGGAAGCCGATGGATGCGGACAGCGCAGAACCGATCGGTATGGAGATCTTTGGGGGAGGCCTATGCCCAGCAGTGGGCGTCTCTCGGCTGAAATGATGATCATATATTAAGGCAAACGCTAAAACAGACTCTAAGGACATGCAGCTACGTATGTCTATGCTACATTGGCAAAGCTCAGCAATACTCTATAATATGCGTTAAGATTTAGGCAGCAATAATTGAAAACAGCTAAATTGAATTGGTATAATTAATCTCGTGCATAATATATTTTGTCTTTACTAGGAAATAATTGATCAAATATGCTGAATAATATACTCGATAAACCAATTATGTACCATTGTTAATATGTTGACATTCAAAGTGTATTGAATTACACTGCTACTTGTTATAATTATGGTAGCAGCTCAGAACAATAATTAAAGCATATTGTTCTGAGGGTAGAAGTACTAATGAATTGATAAATTATCATAGGGAATGTCCAAAGTATAATTTTTTATAGGTACTGTAGTAACCAGCCTTCTTGATAGGTATTGGCACATTCTGTGCTAACGTGAAAAAGAAATTCTTATTTAAAATAATATTTGATTGTCAGAATTATTCTAGACTTTGAGGGAGAGAGATAGAGAGACTCGGGCCGAGGGGCCACGCGCGACGGCCGGTTGCTAGACATTTTAAAAATGTAATTTTATACAGCGTTGTTTGTAGCAGTTTGCGAAATATGTACGATTACAAGTTTTCCAAGGGTTTGATTGTGGCACAAGCCGGGTCACGACAGTACTCTAAAAAGCGTTTAGTCACAGAACAAATATTCCGTGCGTGTAGTATTCTACTGGTCGTAAGATATTTTAAATATTCGAACATTTCTTTAAGTAGATATGAATAGGTTATCCTAAACTTTATTATTTACAAAATACTATTGAATAAGGTACCATACCTTATTCATTCTACAATTGTTTACTCCTTTAGTCTTTTTAAAAATAAAAAACTTAAAAAAACTTAATTTAAAAAATTTAAAAATATTAAAATATTATGTTACAGGGAAAATACACAATTCAGATTTTTACAAACTTAAGTTCAAATAGAGGCATTAAACTATTTAAAGCGCTTGCATATTTCCAAAACAAACTCAAACTTACCAGAAAATCCTCAATCATTCCTAAAACCACTAACAATTGATACTGGAATACGGCCAATACTTAGAAAATTTATCGCACGTTTTCCTTTCTCCAAGGAAAATTTCCTCGGGGAAGATAGCTTGTATCGTATACCCGAACATTGAACACCGATACGACGGAAGAGTTGAAATGTTTCAGTAAATAACTAAAGGGTAAGGCTTCGGCTCACTTAAGTATTAACCTACTTTGTTTCTTTAAAGCTACCTGCGGAAATAAAATAGTTTTAAAAGTTATAACAAGAAAATGTATTTAATATCAATCCTATTCTTGCTCCTCATTGCTCGCTGGCGTAGTGGTCTAAACGATCTAGTTTCGATTACGAAAACAAAGCAACTTTCGGCATGGTCGATCGTGGGATGGGTCAACCAAAATTTCTAATCACGTGCTCCTTTGTGCTTTGTGCACGTTAAGCCATTAGTCCCGGCTGTTAGAGCCTGTCCACATCTACACGTCACGACGTCGTCAACGGGGAACGGTGCGGTGACGTGGCACGTTACGTCGACGTTACGTAAAAATGCACGTCACGACGCAGCAACGTTGCATGTCGCCGTGCCTTGTCAAATTCTGCTACACTCTTCACTACTTATCTAGATATGGACCGTACAAGACGTATTCTGCTTCTGCTATTGTTAAAAAGACGGAGAGAGATGTTGAAGAAAAACGACGTGAAAAGACAATACTGGGCCGTACCGTGCACTAGCACGACGCGGCAACGTGGCACGTTACCGTACCGCACTATTCCACGTTGACGACGTCGTGACGTGGAGATGTGGACAGGCTCTTACTGCAACTGCGTTAATCCACCAATTAGGTCAGCGTGGTTAAGGCTCAAACTCCTCATGTGTTTCTTCTCAGGCCTGTGCCCAACAGTTGGACGTATATAGGCTGATGATTAATGTGATGTGATTTTCACACTCACCTGTAATCTAGTCCAACCATTTTATATACTACTAGCTGCACCAGGCATTATTTGCAATGCCTATAAAGAGAAAACTGTTTCGTTTTATAATAATAATAAAAAATATATAATCTAGGAACTTTTTCAAGGCCCCCAAAACACCATACGAAAGTATCATCACTATTCGATCAATGGTTTTAGAGCGCATAGGGGACAAACAAACAAACATTGATTTTTATTTATATAAAAGACAAGGGAGACAGACGTGCGTACAGCCTGCGGTTACAGTACTCCTATACCTAGATCTTACTAACGATATAATATTTGTAAGGCTTAATTTTAGATGAAAATTAGACAAAATAACTAATTCGTAATTTTTGCGAAAATCAAACAGCATTCTCTACTTCTTTACATATTTTGTCCATTAAACAAGCTGACGGCCCACCTGGTGGTGAGCGATTACCGCCGCCTATAGTATAGACACCTGCAACAAGAAGTAAAAATCATATGGTATTGCAGGTGTGTTCTCAAGTAATTACACTGGCTACTTATCCCAAAAAGAAATGAAAAAAATGACAGAGAAAAAATCTATCTTAGCCATATAAAAGCATTAAAACACAGAAATGGCATTAACAAAAGATACAAAGCAGTTTCTGCTGCGTCGATCTAATTCGTTGATTAAAAAAATTAAATTTAATAAAAAAAAGGACATCACAGCACTAAAAAGCCGACAAACAAGCCAGTATAATTGAATTTCAGCAATTAATTATACATTTAATAGGTATCAAGCTAAAGGTATTTTGTGGAGTTTGTGCTTCACTTTCTATTGTTTCTGGAAATAGCCAAGCGATTGGCGATTGGCGTCAGCATTATCGACTTATCTGTCTCTCAGGCTCTGGTTGAAATATATTTAGGTATTGTTTTTATTGACTATTGTTTTGAGGAGTTTCGTTCTTTATCTTCAAAGATCTTCATCAGACCCAGACAAAATTTGTATGGGATCAATTTGGTAGTTTATTTATTCGAGCACAAAAGAATTCTCAAAACAAATGTATACATATTATATGACGGAGATATTGATAACGTCCTCATTTTGTAAAATCGGTAAAAATACCAACGTATATTTAAATTTGTTCTATTTTTTAAATTAGGATAGAACATGCTGTTGATTGTATTTTTCCTAATTATTTATATTTAACATTCTATGTACAGTCGACAGCATATCAAGCGTAACAGTTTGACCTTGAGACTGCCCTTACTCTTTTCGTAATAGAGGCGGCTTTCGTAGTGCAACTGTTACACTTGACGCGCTGTCGTCTGTACGAAGGTATGTTAACTGCAAAGAGAAACCCGCTGTGTTCATCCCGATAAAAGTACTGGGTTACGCAACCCCAAGGAGCTTTGATCACTTCTGGAATGGTTATGCCACCGGTTTTGATATTCGAAAATAAGGGTTATATTGAATCGGTAATGTTCAACAAGCGTTAGAAGTCAGTTGGAAATTGACTCATATTACAAGGAATTAAGGTACCTACCCACAAATGACAAAGTGTTTCACTTAATATGCAGGCGTGTAATAGACATAAAAATTGTCTTCAGCAGAATACTAAAACACTTTTTACGGGACCCTGAAATTTTAAGTATTGTCAAAGTAAAAAATTGTTTATGCGCGAACCTACAAAGAAGTTGCGTAGGCGAAGACAGCATGCGGCCTCCTTTGTATATTTATAAGAAAATTATAAAAAAAATACCAAATTATCGAAATTTCAGCTGCTCATAAAAATACTTTGAACACAGAAATATCACAATATTGACGGTCAAAAATTAAACATATTATTATTTTCTTTCCACATCTGCTCATGACGATGTTCTTTTTTAATTCTTACTGAAAGGAAAAGAAATTCAGACTGTACTAAATGATTAAGCGAGTGAATGTAATCTGGCATCAGAGTCACTTAAGCAGAATTAATGAATACTTAAAAACTTCTACTCATTTTAAGTTTTAGTATTGAACGAAAGCTTTTATCCCAGCACCTGCCTAAGCCGATCAAAAAGGGACGAATTTAAAAATACGATAAGCTTACAAGGTAATGTTCCCTCAGGAGATACGAGAAAGTGTAGAAAGGTGAACATTAGACGATACACGGCAAAGTTTAAATGTTTTTCGTAAATAAGTCTCCGAGAACTAGAGAATCCACTCAGGCTTGAGTTTAAGGATGTTATTTGAATAGAAATACCCCTTAAACGTCAAGTAGAATACTTGACGTTTAAGGGGAATTTCTATCGCCTGGGATAAAGAAAACAAAAACAAGTCAATAGAGCCTGGCTTTCTTTGTGGGTTAAAAACTGACAAGTTTCTAAAATAAATGAATAATTAATATTTATGTAGTTATTTTTAAAGCAAAGCAGGATGACTAGGTACCTTTTTTATACAACTAGATGACAAACAAGCTGACGGCCCACCTGATGGTAAGCGGTTACCGCCGCCTATAGACACCTGTAATAACAAGGAAAAATCACTTGATATTGCAGGTGCGTTGTCATACTGGGGCCTAAGATGAAATGCCGTCTATGACCTGTAATTACACTGGCTGCCGGCTGGCTTCTGGGTAAGCTCGCTACACTTTTCTCGGAGCAAGAGTAGAACCAATATAAAAATCACCAACAGCCAATACACTACGCGTTTGCAACATAATACCACCACCAATGCGAGTTAGGCTATATAGATAATAGGTGAGACAGTATAAAAAAGACAGCCATTTACTGTCTCTGCCTCAACGTCACACAGTCAGAAATTTTATAAGTAACAAAACTTAGAGTATTACCTCCTTCTTATAAGAGGTTCCTTCAAAAGAGGCGTGGAATTGGCACCATATAGGTGTACTGCTGTCTTCGCATGGCTCTTATCAAGTGTAGAGTTGTTTACCGTGTTTTGTATGAAAATAAATGTTCATAGGAACTGACGAAACCGCAGCGAAATAAACTTTCCATCAAATTGAATTATGACAGACCGTACCATAAACCATTTCTCCAGCCATATTATTTAAACTTCAACTATCTATCTTTCAGACCGAGATATAGTTTAAAACTCGGTTGCTTCAAGACGAATGGGAAATTTAGTCCACAATTTACATAAGCGTCTGCAGCTACCTTATTACGGAACGGTATTCAGCCAATATCCGGGAAGCCTGAGACTTTAAAGAATCGAACTAGTAAACGATGAATGTTTCATCAGTTTCAGTCTAGTGCATAGAGTTGCTCCAATTGGTCTTTAGAAGCTTTTACGTCATACAGCTTTTATCAAGTCAAAATATTGAAAACAAATAAGATTTTCCGTGCATAAGCAAGTCAGGCTAGTCTAAAAAGATATCAGATATTTTCTTGAAAAATAGTACCTATCATAGTTTAGTAAGAGCTATTTTTGGCTTTTAATAGTAACCCAAAATCGCCAATCATTACTTTTTATTAGACTTTTCGAAAAATCATCTGGTAACTTATTATACTCGCTTGCTTATCCATAGCAAATCTTCTTAAAAAAGGTTTTTCGTTTCATTTCGTTTCTTTCAAATGCGATAGAAATATATAGATAAAATGCATTAGCTGGGTTACGCAGATTGATAATAGGAATTAAACCTTTATAAAAGCTTTCGTGGAAATCGGCGTTCTAAATTAGTATGAACATTATCACATTGAGTTTCGTCGCAGTTTATACGTCTGACTTTACTGTTAAAATTTAGAATAAATATTTAGATTGTAATTTACCTAAAATATTTTGCCAAAAAATGTCTATTAATCATGAAGGGTAAAAACGCGACTTAGTCTAGGGTTAAGAAATTTTGCGTATATATTTTGCTAACTTTATTATATGAAAGTAGGTTGTGACCTATTTTATAACTGCCTTACTGGCTGCAAAGGTCCATCTGGGTAAAAGGATTTTATATTTAGGCTGTACAACAGCTTTTAAGGGAAAGGAAGCCGGTGTAGTTATGAGGCGGGGACGGATTAACATCTCTTGTCTATGTTAACGCACCTGTTTGTTATTAAGTGATTTTTTAGGGACTGAATATTGCTGTTCGCTGAAGATGGCCCTAGAGCCTAACCCTGAGGAACCCGCAAGCCTTTTTATCCAAAACGACATCCGCCATCTGGGTGCCATACTGGGTGGGTTCTTCATTAGTTTCAGTGCAAATAAAGTATGGTAGTTCAGAGCCTAGGTGAGTGTTCAAACTTTAGGGGCAAATCGCTTATGAAGTATTATCGACAGACATCCAAAAACTGGTGGTTGTAGAGTAAAACCACCATAATCGTTTCACGTTTGTAATAAGACTTTTTTGACTTAACAATAGAATGTAGAAAAACATAGGAAAATATATAAACATAGAATTCATAAATAAATATAGTGCTCAAACCATGAAGGACATTTGTCCACAAGAAAATCATTTAATTTTCTTCAAATTACAGGAGTGGGCCTGTGCCCAGCAGTGGGACGTATATAGGCTGATGATGATGATGATGATGACAGGAGTATAATCTATACCCGGTGGTAGGCTCGTTAAATTGCTTCGGCAGAGCCCAGGCTATAGCCACGAAATGAAGAAGAGCAACCGGGGAGTTTTATTGGGTATTCTTAGGCACTGGGTAACCCTCACACACGCCCGTCACTTAGCCAGCGGCGGGTAGGTCTATAAGCGAATTTCTCCCCGAAAAAAAGGTACTTACCTTCAGGACTTTATTAAAGTGTTCACGAATATTAATTTACTGTCTAGTGCTCGTCTTAAGCCTTTGAAAATTTTGACCGAGACAGCAAGCCACGACCTGACAGTTGCTAAATCCTTAACTCTCACAGATGAACTAACTTTGTACTGAGTTAAACTAACTAGGACTGAAAGCTTGTGAACTAATAGTGCTTGGGAGGCGAATCCGAGTATAGAGAAATACCTATAACATTTCTTTAAATAAAATTATACGCTGCGTAAGAAAAATAAACTTTTTACTTCTCTTGCCCAAAAAGCCCGTTTAACGTACCAGAGCGAAGATAAAACAGGATGTGTAGCTGTAGGAGGAAAATATACTTAAAAAAAACATCAAGCCCATAAAAACGAAAAAGTATTTCTTCGTTAATAGAATAATCATGAATAAAGACTCGATTTACTACAGTTACTGTTTTATGAAAAAAGGATAAAAAATAATTTTGGATAATAATTATAAACTATTTATTTACTTATGTTTTTTTATTACTTAAACAGCGGTTACCGTCGACTATAGACACCTGCAATAACAAAAAAATCACTTGATATTGCAGGTGCGCTGTCATCCTGAAGTCTAAGATGAAATGCCGTCCATGTATTGGATTGTTTTAATTTCTCGCAATCGTAGTGAGAAGTAGTGTCGCAGTCTAACCCACGGCGCTAAAAACCAATGTAAACGTCTGATTATGGTGGTAATCAAAATATACACCTAACTTTTATTTTCGTGTTTTAAACAATAAAACAAAACGAAAAGTAGAAAATAAATATACCTCCGTAATAGGCGTTGATTTTGACTACCGCCGTAATGTGACTGTTTGGTAGTCGGTTTCTATTTACTCCCCTTGCTAACGTACGAAAGTAAAACGTAAACTACCTACCTCGTATAATTATGTTTAATGAGTAATTTTAGCCCCAATAAATAGTTATTAAAAACTCTTATCCGTCACCAAAAGTTGTAAGTCCGCACTCTAGAAAGAGTGAGAGATTCTTAAAAAGTTTTAAATTCATTAAAAATAGAAAAAGAAAGTAACGTCGCTATTTTAGCGTTCGGTATTACCAAGGTTTGGTCCATGATATTACACATTCACTGCTTCTAACAAAAAAATTGTCTGCATCATCTTTTTTCACTAAGTGAGTGAATATTGTTATAAGCTTGAAGCAGTTGAGCAATTGAGTGTTGGCTTAATATTATTCAGCTTATATTATTTTACTGGCGTATCAAAATATATTTCAGGTCCGCAGGTAGGTACAGTCGGAAGAAAAATGTTTATATTGCATAATAGAATTTAATTTGAGTTTAAAAAAACATACTTAATTTTTTATTAAGTTTATGGTTATTCCTCCTAACTCCCTGTAAAAATGATATCGTAATAGAGATATTTTCAGTCAACCAACGCATGTATTTAATGCAAATAAATGAATATGAATAGGTATGTATAACTAACAAACCTTAATAATTGATAAAGGTTATTTATTCCTATTGTTGCATTATTACAGTTACATTGCATTGTGTACTAAACCAAGTTACCAAATCAATATTTTGATTTTGATTTGATTTCATGTTGCCGAACTACAATCGTCTCTTTCTTTCACGTCACAATAATACCAAAAAACTGCGTTTTATTACTGCATCGCCGTATCCGTAGCGATCCGTAGCAATGTTTCATTGCTACGGATCGATATTTCCTACGGCAAGCGTCGTCAGAAGACCAAATAAATAGATAATTACTAAAGCTACGAATTACAACGGCAATCATTTTCTTCAGACTTAGAGCATGAAAATGAAAATGAAAATGAAAATATCTTTATTCAATTAGGCCCCCAAGAAGCACTTTCGAATCATCAACAAAAAAACCCTTAAGTCTATCACATAAAAATAATATTAACTAACTAACAATTTCATAATGTTTGTCTCTCTGTCTTATCTGGATCTACGTAAGCTAAGAATGTTATGTCAGTCTGTCTATCGGTCTGTCTGTCGGTCCGTCTGTCCATCAGTCAGTCTGTCTGTCTGTCTGTCCGTCAGTCAGTCTGTCTGTCAGTCTGTCTGAATTTACAGACATATAACCTTAAGAAATTACTTTGTGTTTTTCAAGCATTACAACTTTAGCATACCTAAAGCAACGACCAGGTGCGTGACCATTATTTCAGCTCTATTACTGCCTTTTTTTTACCAGGAGAAATCCATTGACGGACCTACCCGCCGCTGACATATTACTGTTTAAATTTTAAGTTTTTTTTTCTTAATCATATATTATCATTGCAAACATATTGTTTATCTTTCCCCCTTACTGTTCCGCTGGGAGAGAATACTGTTAAGTCTGCCTTTTGTAACTTTCTGTGCAATAAAAAATATATAAATACCTATTGTGCCCAGTTTGTGGGTACTTCACAAATTATTCCTCTTTCAATTCCTCACAATAAAATACAGTTTACAAAAGCAATAATGCATTCTGTTGTTGCCAGTACACGTAGGTAAGCTCTAGTCGCCGACCGCTGAAAGCTCCCGATTAAAATGCAGCGGACGGACGCAGCGCTGAAATTAATTTACATCTGTCTGAAGTCGTGCTGTATTATTTTTAGTATTTAGGTACTCTGTTTACGCTGGAGTGCGCTTTAAGTGGTTGAAGTGGTATGAATGTTTTAATTTTTTAATTTGGTACATTCGGAGACGTGATTGAATTAATTTATTATCTTTGGCATAGGACATCTATTTTAACCAGATTACCCACACATGAGGAGCTCGGTGGCGTAATGGTTTGAGCGCTCTGGTTTCGATTACGAAAACAAAGCAACTTTCGCCATGGTTGGTCCCGGGATGGGTCTATCAAATTTATAATCTTGAGCTCCTTCGAGCTTCGGAAGGCACGTTAAGCCGTTGGTCTCGGCTGTTACTGCAACCGCTTTAACCCACCAACCTGCATTGAGCCAGCGTGGTGGTGTTATGTCCCAATCTCCTCATGTGTTTCTCCCATGTAAGAAGACCTGTGCCCAGCAGTGGGACGTATATAGGCTGATGATGATGAAGCCACACATTCCAGACAATTCGTTGTTGCCATTATGCTCTCAGCAGTATTACGCTGCATAATGGAAAGGTGGATTAGGACCAAAGTGGTTGAGTGGTTAGTCAGAGCCCCGGTCTCTTAAGCCAGACGAATCGGAATCTTGAAGTAAAAAAAATGAATTTTAAAAAAGAAGATACACATAGTCCCTTTTTAACCTGTCATGTCATTATGTGTTTATTTCCAAAATGTATACAGTGTTACAAAAGTCAGAAATAAAACTTAAGGGGCCACCCCCGTAAGTTTTATTTGTTCCTTTGTCAAGATTTACCTCTAAAAGTTTGACCACTTTCATTTTTCGATAAGAAATGTCTCACCTGCTCGTGACCACCCTAAAAAATCATACTATCGCGTGTCGTAAGACACACTACAGTTATATAAATGAGATGTTCCTACTATATCTAGTCTTGCCATAAATACTGAAACAAACAAAAAAAAAATTCTATTGCAAATAACATTTATTACTTTTACAGTGTGTTAGTTTAAAACATAAATATGAAACAATTTAAAATATAAAAGCTTATTTGAAGTAGTCTCCATTGGCTGCAATACAGTCCTTTAAACGTTGAGGCCAGTTATCAATAGAAGCACGCATTCTTTTCATCGGAAAATTCTTCACTGCTAATTGTACGGATTGTTTTAGGGACTCCAAATTATCATGGCGTTTAGAGCAAGCCGTAATCTCTAAAACTGACCATAAATCATACTCCAGCAGATTAAGATCGGGACTAGTCGGCCAGTCTTCAGCTCTGATGAAGTCCGAAACGTTCGTTTCCAACCAAGACTTCGTAGACCGAGCTTTATGACCCGGCGCCGAGTCTTGCTGGAAGGACCATTCTTGGTTATTGAACATGGTGTTGTTAAGGGGCTTCACTACCTTCTTAAGAATGGTATCTTGATACACTTGTGCCGATGTTTTGATACCTTTTTCACAAAAGTATGGCTCAGTCACTCCTTCATAGCTAATACCCCACCAAACCATCACTGAAGTTGGATAGTGCCCACGTTGCACTCTGTCGACTAATTAGGTAGCTTCCTTAGAGCTTTGAGCATAAATACGGTCATTTTGTTTGTTAAAATGTTGCTCAATTGTAAAAATGTACTCATCCGTAACAAAATTTTTTTGTGACCTCGCTTTGCGTACCGCTTCAGTAGTTGTTTTGATTTTACCCCATATTCTTTTTTAAACTATCAGTTAAGAAATGACCAGTACGTCTCTTATAGGCTCCAAGCCCTAAGTCATCTTTTAAAATACGCAACATGGTTCTAGGTGCTATCTTCATCTCCCGAGATAAAATATTTTGCTTTTGGACAGGATTTCTTCGAATTCTTTCCCTTACTGCTTTGACCACCTTTTTCGTAAGAACACTACGTGGACGGCCAGATCTTTTTCTGTCACAAACAGAGAAGGTCTCATTGTACCTATTAATAGCCCGGTACACAAACATTTTCCTAATACCAAGCGTATTGAGAGTTTAAAAAATTGCATTTGGCTCCATACCTACTTTGTGTAATGCAATCACAGCGATTCGGGCGATTCTCTTTATCACCCCACTCTATTTGAATATCGCAAAATATTGTACAATGTATTGGCGCCAAAATGAGAAAACTCAATGTACAATCATATAAAAATGACATATTCAAAATTCAAATGTAATATTTTGTTTATTTTTAATTGTAACAGTATTTATGGCAAGACTAAGTATAGTAAAAAAAATATTTTGGATATTGCGAATAATTATTGCAGGAGATGAAGTGAAATGTTTGTGTGCTTGTATTTTTATTCTCATAAAATAAAATATTTTATAAAACCTGGTGTTAAATATTATAGTACCATACCTTGTACACCAATATTATCTTACAGCCAATTGCTGTTTTAGGGTATTCAAAATTTTTAAATTCCTAAAATTCCTAAGCCGTGTAAAAGCATCTTTCAATTTGTTATTTATGTAAAGTACTTCTAAAAGCTTTCAATGGCATCTTGGAGAGGCAGGTAATTTATTAAATAAATTTATTGCCGATAGATAACAGTTTATGTCTACTTAACAATGTAGAAGTTTTTATTAGAAACTTTAATATTTTATTACCTTAATGTTTTTGGGAGAAAATTGTTTGTTTTCTTAAAAAAACATTAATTCATAAATGTACATACCTATAATGGTGAGACATTTCGTTTTATTATTTAGATATTTTAAATTTTCAACTGTGGTGGCGAACAGTACCTACGGCCCGCCTGATGGTAAGTAGTAATTCACAGTTTTTAACATGTATGTACATACACCGATTACGCCAAAATTTGTGATCCGATGTACGTGAGTCTTTTTTTGTTCGATGCGGAACTGTTACCATTTGGCCCCATATTTTTTTTTCATTCGATTGGGTAGTTTGGTTTTTAAATCAAAATAACTGGAATGAGTAAGCCATCTTTGTAAACGAAATTGCGGATTCATGATTTTAGCTTTGAAACAATATTACAAAGTTATCACTAAAAATTGTGAAAAAACTTAAACAAAAATTAAAACCATCTTCAAAATACTAAAAAGGATATATTAATTAAAGTAGGTACTTTATCCCCTAGAAACATATTTTTGGAGTTGGTGCTAAGTTGTTTCCAGAAACAATAGAAAGTGAAGATCCGACTCCAAAATATATGTTTTATGTTTTATGGGATAAGTACCATTAAGAGTGTTATTTAATATTGCATTGGCGTTGGACATCGCTCCGAAACATTTTTCTGTACTTTAAACAGTGTTACTACTTCAGCAGAACACTCATGCTCGTTTTCGTTAACATTTGCTTAGCGTCATGAGTCTATTAGCGATTTTTATCTCAGTCTATCTGAAGGAGATAGAAAGAGACAAATGTCGTTCAGAGTCACCTAACTCTAGGAAATGGTTAGTGAAAACGGACATCAGCCTTAAGCACCAATCAGCTCCCACTTAAAATAGTATTACGATTTTCGAGTCTGAAGAACGAAGTAAGCCGGAGACCGAGAGCCGGCCAAGATCATTATACTTAAACGGTCTCCATTACACTTCCATTTACATGAATGCTATTGCTCAAATAAGATGGCAAACATATAATTTTCTATCTCAGTTTAAGCTTCTCGTTTCGCAAAGTATTTCACTCTGACGTCAGATAAAAATACTGCGTTAAATTCTGAAACGAACTGCTCCTTTGAGAGCTTACGCTACGATTTAAAAACCAGGCTTAGCTCCTGTGCATTCACAATGAAATAGAGATGTTGCCTAAGTTTGAATGTGGCGCTATTTTTCACGAATTCGGAAATCTATGCTACTGTTATCTATACAAACAATTCAAACTTAAACATTTTGGAATGTTGTTTGAAAATGTACGGCTTAGAAATTATTATCAAAAATTATAATGATATTGAATTGCTTACATAAATTTTAACAACTAATATACACACTAAAACAACAACACTAAATAAAAACATACACTTTACATAGTTATTATTAAGTTCTGTCTTAGACGGGTATATGGAAATGGGATGTGATAAAATAAGTCCCAAATTCATATTCGACAAAAAATTCAGAATTAGCATTCCTACCAGGGAGGAATGGAAATGTAGACCACCAGTTCCTGAAAAAAATAGTCTCATTTGGTTCACAGACGGATCCAAGATGGACACAGGAACGGGTGCTGGTGTCTATAATAAAGATATAGAACTATATCAAAGCATGGGCAATTTAGCAACTGTTTTCCAAGAGGAGATGTATGCTATTATCCTATGTGTAAGGAAAATTATAGAACAACGGACTAAGAATAAAACAATATACATTCTTAGTGACAGCCAAGCAGCTCTCAAGGCACTTAGCTCACCACGCATCAACTCAGATCTGGTCCTGAATGCTGTTCAAGCTCTTAACAGGCTTGGTAGGCATAACAGGGTAAGACTGATCTGGGTGCCCGGCCATGTGGGAGTGATGGGCAATGAGAAGGCTGATGAACTGGCAAGGAAGGGCTCGGAAAACACTTACGTGGGTCCCGAGCCTTTTCTAGCACCTTCACAAAGTTTCATAAACACAGCCATTAAAGAGCATGTCAAAAGCAGACATAAATCTGAGTGGAATAAAATACCGGGATTAAAACACTCCAAATCCTTCCTAGGGGAGGAGGTAAGAGGATGGAGTAAATACATCTATGCAAACGGTAGAACAAAAGCTCGCTTCTTGATTGGGGCGCTCACAGGGCATTTTGCTACTAACCACATGCTACATAAAATGCAACTCTCCCCAACACAACTTTGTCGAGCATGTGGTGAATGCCAGGAATCAATGATGCATCTCTTGTGTCATTGTGATGCCCTGGCTAGAACCAGAATGAGTCTTCTGGAAGTGGCATATCCAAAGCCAGAAGACTACAGGCTCTTTCTGCCTAAAGATATAGTAAGGCTAATGGCATCTATATTCTGGACACAGGAAGAGTAAACGCAGGAGAGGCACAAAAGATCCCAATGGGTCGAAGTGCACTGTGACTAAGTCATGGCCCCACTATAAGATAAGATAAGATAAGATATTATTAAGTTTGTTAATATGCGCATACATTTTTTAGTAATATAGCAACATGTAAGGGCATCGGTTCCGCAGATTTTATATGGACCGTCTTCAGACGATGCCCTGTATTATATCAGACATATACAGGATGGCACATTTAGATCGGTCAGTATGGGAAAGTCTGAAACTATAAGACATGCTGAAATCTCTTCTCAGGAACCATGTCATCGATTTTAGTAATAAGAAAAACTGCATTCAAACATTTAAAGAAATATGTGACTCAGCCCGGACGTTTTGAAAAACAAAACTAACACTATTTCTAGTTAGATATCGATTGTGTAAGTCTTAAGCAATAAACGTAAATAAGAAACATGATGTCTAAATTAAATAAATGCATTGTTTTCATATCCTTTAATTTATTTTATCTTACAGTACAATTGGGTGACAACCCTTGTACTGTAAGATAGATAAATTCAAATTCAAAATTACATTATTTGTCTCTTGTGTTCGATAAGAATATTTATTTACCTATATAAATATATTTCATCAGTGAAATCAGATTAATATAACAACAGCCTTTAGTCTCCTTTTACTATTCGGACCTTTCCTTTGAAAAAAACATGTTATAAGGCACGATAAAAAGATGGAAATACTCCTGATAGTACTGACTTTGGTAAATGATTTCAGGATCGAACAGTGTCCCGTTTTATTTTTGATGTTCCGAAATATCAAGAAGGTCCGAGCTTTCTCATCACAAAACCATGAAACAAATATTTTGTTATACTACTTATACGATGACCGATAAACCAAGATAATTTTAATTTTATTTTATCTTTTATAAAGCTTTCCCATTATTTTTCAGTAGAAGTATTGCTACACTTAATTTTTTACAAATATTTGAACCTTTCCGGACGACAATAAAAGGAAAAACTCATAAAAATGGTCGTTGTGCATTCGAAAATTGTAAAGTTTTCTTTTCTTATTGATTTTTTTATTACCGGCTATAAAGTTAGGTCATAACTGTAGCCTTTTTAGAATGGCACGCCGGACGGGGAATTATATAAGAGTGTATAAAAAGCCATAAAAAAATTAAATATAAAAATATTTTAAAGCGCTCTTAAACGGAAGTTTATAACTGTTCTAAAAAGTTTAAAACTATTTTGAAACGTATGTTTTAACCTTAATCGCCAAGAAATCAAATTGCGAAAAATTATACATATAGGTGTGAGGCCAGACGAATGTAGGTGATTTGCGCTAATCTTTTTAGGGTTTCGTATCCAAAGGGTAAAACGGGCTACTAAACGGATAGCCGGACGGTCTGTCACCAGGCATGAACCGTGAACCGTGATAGTTAGACAGTTGCAATTTTCACAGATAATCTATTTCGGTTGCCGCTATAATAACAATTACTAATAAACAGAATAAAATAAATATAAACATACATTTTTTGCTTGTTTTTTGCTCGATATTGATAACGGTAACAGATAGACGCTTGTTTTCAGATGATATGAAACTCTTCATGCGCTAGTCCGACTCGCACTTAGCCGGTTTTTTTCAAGTTCTTAACGGGATAGCTCTAGCCTTCATCTGACTTGATAGGAAGTGGTAATAAGGCTGAAGATGGAATCGAGCTGCACCCGGATACTACAACCACAGAGGAACTGGCTATCTCACCTTCAACTGTTGAGACATAACTAAAATAAATAAATAAATATTTTGCCAAATTGCTTCGGTTCCATTAGTCATAACCAAAGCAATGTGCAATGACAGTTTATTTGACTGAAACGGTGTGCATCTGGTAGTAGTGGTAGACCCATATGTAGGGTCGTCTGGGTAGGTACCACCGCCTTTCTTATTTCAGCCGTGAAACAGTTCACTGTGTTTCGGATTGAAGGGAATGGTAGCCAGTGTAATTACTGGGCATGGACGGCATTTCATCTTAGGCCTCAGAATGACAACGCACCTGCAATATCAAGTGCTTTTCCTTGTTATTGCAGGTGTCTATAGGCGGCGGTAACCGCTTACCACCAGGTGGGCCGTCAGCTTGTTTGTCATCTAGTTGTATAAAAAATAAATAAAAAATCTCTATGCAAATTTATTTTTGGCCAGGTGTTGCATAACTCAGGGTGAGTTATGTAGTCACTTTTTGAAGCTACAGGTAGTAAAAAGTTCCGTCAGGTTTTAAGTGTATAAAAAAATAGTTTTACTAATGTATTTTAAGTGTTTACTGCATCAAAAACTATTAGTAGCCTGATACTATGACTTTAAGTGTGTGAGTGTTGTGTGCGTGTGTGTGTGTTTGTGTGTTGAGTGTGTTTATCCTTCATAATAATTATTACCCACAATTCGCCAAAGTCACGGTCCCGTAAGTTTTCATACATTTAACATGTGTAACAGTCTAGCCCCACGACATTTAATCTTGGGATCAGGAAGTAAACCACTAGAATACATGCTGTATGTTCACAAAGCTATGAAGCTATATAGTTATGACCTTGAAAGCAGTCGTCTACCCTTATGTAAACCGTTTCTAGATGGCGGCAGACTTAGGTAACATGGTAGTAGAAGTTATATACTTTGTACAGTGTGTTCCGAAAGTCTATAATATAAATTAAGGGGGTGAATGTGTTCCTTCTAGTTAGCTCTGAAAGTTTGACAACTTTCAGACCACTTTTACTTTTCGATTTAATTAATAAAAACTTTGTCCTGCTCGCGACAACTTTAAAATGCGTACTGTTGCGTATCGTATGACACACTGCGATTATACCACACACACACACACACAAACACAACCCGCGCATATACAGGATGGTGCCGTCAATACGACAAAAATTAAAACATGGGCTATATTAGTTCATGGAAATGGTTTACCACTTTCAAAAACGTCTTATTCATTTGATAATTTCATGACATTTGTATGAAATAGTACAACATTGGCTGCATTATTTCATAGAAATGTCCTGAAATTATCAAATGAATAAGATGATTTTGAAAGTGGAAAACCATTTCTATGAACTAATATAGCCCATGTTTTAATTTATTGTCGTATTGACAGCACCACCCTGTATATCGACCCCCCGCAACCCCAGAGTTCGAAATTTTATTTCGGAATTCTGTAACACCCGGAATAGGATATAAAACTTTTACCTATCTTTAAGGAATAAAATATAAAGGCTCTATAAAAAAATATCATGTAGTAACGTATAATTTTCGTAACCGCTTTAAGGGTGGATCACTTAAATAATACCTCCTGTTTAAGTTTATGATGGGTTCGCAGTAAAGGCTTTCACCATTAGCACTAAAAGCCCCATAAATTATACGTTTTATCTCTGTTCCCTTATAGCGCGTACCAAATGACTGTTTTTGTGGACGGTACACCCGTTACAGTCCCAGCTAAATACTGGTACAATTCATTTGTTGTTTGTTGACACTGCAGTATCAATAGATTTTCTAAAAATGAAGTATTTTTACTTCAATTCGCTTCAACACAGCGTATTAAACGATATTCACATCTTTCCAAATTGAAAATATGAACATTTTAATTCGACATTGTTATCTACCGTTTTTGTAATGTTTTGATTATAGTAGGTCAAAGAAGTATTTCGTGGAGTAGCTACCTCTATAAAATTGTTTTTATTTAGCAGAGTAAAAAAAAAATACACAAATTAACCCCGAAACGAGAAATGAGAATCCCTCAAATCGCCTTATTTCCTTAATTCCCTTTCAAATGTGAATATATACTTTTATTATAGTTATTTATATATTATGTATTTTTATAAAACGAATCATTTTTCTCTATTATTTCACACCTATCACTATTATTTCTCTCTATTAGTTTCTCTGAAAGATATCACTTTTATCTTTATTTTATTATAGTAAGGATTTTCTATATACAGATATGTATGTATTTTCTAAGGTTCGATGGACCTTATAAAATAATTTTTGACTACAAAATGTATTTTTATTTGTACTTTATACATATACAGGATAGTGCTGTCAATGCGACAATAAATTTAAACATGGGCTTTATTAGTCTATAGAAATGGTTTGCCACTTTCAAACATATCGTATTCATTTGATAATTTTATGACATTTGTATGAAATAATGCTGCCAATGTTACACTATTCCATACAAATGTCATGAAATTATCAAATCAATACAATATTTTTGAAAGTGGCAAAACATTTCTATGGACTAATATAGCCCATGTTTAAATTTATAGTCGCATTGACGGCACCACCCTGTATACGACTTGCTCCTGGCAGCATAATAATATAATAAATTGCATATTAAAGTCACTTTCAGTTCTTTATTCAAATAAACGCTTTTATTGTGTAGGGAGCATATTTACTTGTAATATTTGCTAAAATTCTTACTACAAATTAATGCTTTTAATCAACGGTATTAAACCTTCGTCGCTTACCAGTCCGCCACTTTGCAATAGGTTATCTATTGTGGTTCAGACTTTTAGCCATTAGCAAGATTCTTCAAGTAAACTTGTCAGGACTAATATTTTATTTATAACTCCCTAGCATTCACTCCCGTCCGCTGCACCGCAGACTGGGGCCAATTTATTTGAAAAATTCACGCTGTTAACAGCGCGGTGTCTAATATTTTTCTTCTGATATTTCTGCGCTGTTGAGATTGGAATTAATATTTGAGAGATAGGTACCTACTTTGTAAACATCCATCATTTTTTGAAAAAGTGCCCCTAATGTAAGTTTTCATTGAATTGCAACGAAAACGTACATCGTCGTGATAACAATCAAATTGTATAAAAGCGGCGGCAGCGCCTCTCTTGTAAATCATCGGAAACCTTTTTTTTTAATGGATTTGAAAGGTGAACACAACGATGATCGTTTTCGTTTCGTTTAAAAGTTACACAGGTACACATTAACGACGATAAACGACTATGAGTTAATTTGTAATGCATGTATCGTAAATACTTTTTTTGCACTCTTTCAAGTTGATTTGAATATTTATTATAAAAAGGGTCCCATATGGAAGTGGCATATTCTAATTGTGAAAGTATTAACATCACTACATAGTATAAAATAAAGTCGCTATCCGCCGTCTGTCTGTCCCTATGTATGCTTAGATCTTTAAAACTACGCAACGGATTTTGAATGGGGATTTTTTTAATAGATAGAGTGATCCTTAAGGAAGGTTTATATGTATAATACATGCATAATATAGTAGAGAAACACTGATAATATTTACATAAGCATTGCACCCGTGCAAAGCCGGGGCGGGTCGCTAGTATTATATAAAATTACAGATGTAGTAGGCTGTTTAAAATCTATACTAGCTCTAACAACTAATCCAAACATTTTGTAAGCCTTGTTGCAAATGTTTTCTATGTGCACATCTATTGTCAGCTTAGCGTCCAAAATAACTCCTAAATCTCTAATGTTTTGTACCCTCTCAAGATTTGTGCTACACAAAGAATAATTAAATTTTGAAGATGACTTTTTTTGTAAATATTATACTTTTACATTTATTTGACGACCGCTTGGCCGAGTGGTCTGTACCCCAGGCTACTCGGTCAAAAGGTCCCGGGTTCGAATCCCGGTAGGAACAAATGTTTGTATGATGAGTACGAACATTTGTTTACGAGTCATGGATGTTTATATGTTTATTTAGTATGTTTCTAATATTTATATACATATTATTATCATTATTTCTCCGTTATCTAGTATCCATAACACAAGCTCTTCATGATGCTTACTTTGGGCTAGATAATAGGTGTGAGTGTATAAAAAAAAAAAAAAAAATTATCTAAGCTAAGAGCAAGTTTATTAACCGACTACAAAAACGAGGCGGTTCTCAATTCGGCCGGTATGTTTTTTTTTTGTCTATGTATGTACACCGATTACGCCGAGATTACTGATCCGATTTACGTGATTCTTTTTTTGTTCGATGCGGAATAGCTGCCATTTGGTCCCATAAAATTTTTTTCAAAAACAGTTGGGTACTTTGGTTTTAAATTAAAAAAAACTGAAATTATGAAATCGTCTACATAAGCGAAATTGCGCATTTTTGCTTTTCCAATGACTTTTTAGTAAAACGATACGATAGTAGGAAACAATATAAGTTGACGGTCACCCATCTAGCTTCGACCGTTGAAAATTATCACTAAAAATTGTGTAAAAAAAAATTTAAACAAAAATTAAAACCGACTGCAAAAAACTGAAAAGGATGAAATAATTAAATTTAAGTAGGTATTCATCCCCTAGAAACATATATTTGGAGTTGGTGCTAAGTGGTTACCAAAAACAATCGAAAGTAAAGCACCGACTCCAAAAATATGTTTCTAGGGGATGAATACCTACTTAAATTTAATTATTTCATCCTTTTCAGTTTTTTGAAGTCGGTTTTAATTATTTTTTAACGCAGTACTCCGTCAATCGATTCAGGTCTGCTTGAAATTTATAATGGTCGTTAAGATTTTCTACAGTACGATATATTTTAAGGTCTTCTGCATATAATAAAAACCTGCAATTTTGAAAATATTCATTTATGTCATATATTGTAACTAGTCGTATATTTGGTAGAAACACTATCACACTATTGTTTGATATAATGTTAAATAATCTTAGGGCATTAATACACGACCGTTTTACCGCAATGTACGGCAATTTATAAGAAAAATGCGGGCGCTGAACTGATGGGAGCGGATTAGGTATCTCACGTGATGTAGCAATGGCGGTAGTTTCTAATCTAGAGAGGTCATAAATTTCATCAAAACCTGATGAAATTATACAGGGTGTAAGTGGAACGCTAACGAAAACAAAAAAAAAATATTTTACTATAAAAAAATTATAATATAAAAAATAAAATTGAAAAATGCTCCTATACCACGAGATATTGAAAAGGAGTCCAGATATTATTATGGGTGTGCCACTTGGGCAGTTTGTAGCACACTACGATGTTAGACTTAAGCAGTTTGAGATAAGATCCATAATAGAGTAAGTAGCACAATGTCCTTGATTTGCTCTTGTGCACTAAGCTGGATGCCACTACGGGTTCGAAGACTCTCAGGTAGCTTGCATACCTGCTGTATATTGCTCGTTGAAATGCTACTTTGTTAAGATAGGTTCACATTACGAATTATGATTCCGTTATAGTAAGGTCCAGATATGTGATTTATTTGATACACTAGAATTTAAAATTGAAAATCAATTTTGTATTTTAAATACTTTTTGAAAAAAGCATTTTGCATTTTTATTTGAAATACCTTTTAGCATATATTTTTTATTTGCAAAATATTTAATACTTTATGATAAAAATATGTTTTGTGGAATAAACCAAAGTAATGTTTTTCTCATTATGGCAAAACTGAATCTTAAGTTTGATGTAGGTATAGGTTTCTATGCAAATTCTAAATTTAACATAAAAAAATATTTTGCATGAAATATCTCTTAATTTTTTGTGGTCGAGCCTCTCTTTCTGGTTCTGTTGCTTGCTACTACAGTGAGATATGAATACTTGGTTTTGCTTTAAATAGGTACTGAGCTATATCAATTGCTATTTTGTCTTCACAACTAACCCAGGTGAATTCAGGTAAACTACAGGACAATTCGACCCGATTTAAACCTAATAAAGTGACAGATAAGTGCCACTGCACGGTATGGTCACATAGGTATCAGGCTATTCGTGCGGTGTATGAAATTAGAAAGGCTATGATGAATTGATGATTGATATCTTTTAACTGAATTTACTTTTACTTTGAACTAAAAACTAACTTGAACTCTAATAATGTAAGTTTAAAACTATCATCATTATTATAAGCTCATTCCTGGGCATAAACCTCCACCGCGGAACTCCAAACCGATTGGTCCTGCGCTGCCCGCATCCATCGGCTTCCCGCGACCTCACCAGCTCGTGCCAACTTGAGGGGGGCTCCAACTCCTGGTACGTGGCCGTCACTCGAGAACCGCTGTAGCGGGTGACAAAGCGTTGGTGGGCCCAACGCTGCCTCACCCTGCGTCAATTCTTTTGGTCATGTCGACGACGTTAGTTCTGCTGTGGATTTATTCATTTCTTCATTCTATCATGTAGAAAAACCCCAAACATGGACCTCTCCATTGCTCTTTGTGTGACTTTGAGCCTTCTTATGAGGCCCATTATAAACGAATATGTCTCGGTTACGCATGTCATCACAGGCAAGTGATAACACACACGAATTCAAGAATTTCGTCTTGAGACACTGCCTTAGTAGGGCCGAGAATATGCTGCGAAGCTTCCAGAGCGCTGCCCAGCCTAATCCGAATTCCGAATTTGATCCGTCAATTTACCTCTTTCTGGAAGTTGCACCTACCAAGTTGGAGTTTAGTAATCCCAGGTAAAAGTATTCGCCAACAACTTCCAGTGTAGAGCTATTACAACCTTCTCAGGAGTGGGTGCGTCATAGGAATAGATATTGACTAGCAAAATATTCATAAATACATACTTTTTGGAGTGACGCTAAATATCTATTTAAATTGTATGACTTTAATTTATCGCTTATTTATTTGTAAATGTGTATGTCTGCAAGGCTGATCTCAACATGACCGTTATATTTTATATGTATAAATACCATTTAATATTACCCGTATATCGCAAGTAACTGATTTTGACTTGATTTATTCAAGTCTTCGTAATTCCAATCGCTTAGCTTTAACACCATTCATGATATAAATTCAATTTTACCTTAAGTGCCTATTGAAGCTATTTCAAAAGGTGCTGTAATCACACCACTTAAGACGATATCCCAATTTTCTTAAAATAGCATGGCTTTAACGTCAAAGTACCATTTCAATGCCCCGTAGACAATAGCTATTTGAATCAATGGACCGATAGAAATTCGTTAAAGATCTATGTTGTAATTTTATGAAAAATAAAAGTTTAATATTATTTACGTTCAAAGTTCAATATCCGTTTTAACTAACCAATTTTCCTAGGCTTATGTGACTCTGAACGACATTTGTCTCTTTCTATCTCCTTGAGATAGAGTGAGATGAAATCGCTAAGAGTGTTAGTGAACACGAGCATTATACCTTTCACTTTTCTTGAACCTTAGTAATATTTTTTTCCACCAGCTTTAAATTTTGATTAGGTATGCTAACATTTTTTAATAAAAATAAAAACCGACTTGACTTGACCTGCCTTGTTGAAGATTTCTGGTCCCTATCTTCGAAGATTATTATCAGGTCCAGGCAAAATATGGAACCTGGGGAAACAGGCCTCACGCTTTGACCGTATATATCGCGGCAACGTCCCCCCAATTCACGCCTCTCCTCCTTCATCATCTACTATGGCAGCGCTCAAAAACAGTTCCGGTCGTTCAGCGGTGCACACCCCCACCACAACCACGCTGTTTGAGGTCGGGCTCACTAACATCCGTGGGCTCCATGCTAACCTCAATGCCGTCCACCAACATCTCGAGACGGCTCGACCCGAAATGCTGTTTTTGACGGAGACGCAAATACTCCGCCCGGCAGACACTAGCTACTTGGATTACCCCGGCTACGCTCTTGAAGAGTCCTTCAAAGCGAAGGCCGGGGTATGCTTGTTTGTCCGGGCGGATGTTTGCTGTCGCCGTCTGCGCTGTTTGGAGCACCCTTCCTACTCTATTCTTGGGGTGCATGTGGACCTGGGCACACATTGCCGAATCTACGTGTGCCTCTATAGATCCCACAGCGGTGACATGGAGACAACTCGACTTTTCGAACATCTTAGTCGGGTGGCAGATGTTGCGCAGGAGCAGTTTCCAACCGCGGAATTGGTGTTTTTAGGGGACTTCAATGCTCACCACGAGTCGTGGTTAAGTTCCTCTAAAACTGACCATGCTGGTAGAACTGCCCACGCTTTCGCTCTCACGCACGACCTGACCCAACTGGTAAACCAGCCCACCAGGATTCCAGACATTGTCGGTCACGCGCCCTCATTGTTGGACCTTCTGCTGACGACTCGCCCGGATGGATATCGGCTAGAGATTCATGCTCCTTTGGGAACATCAGATCACTGCCTGGTATCCGCTGGGGTGCCACGGGCGTCGCCACCGGTACCTATGGTTGCCAAACGCCGCATCTGGCACTATGCGTCGGCAGATTGGGACGGTATGCGGGATTACTTCGCATCTGTCCCTTGGAGGCAGCGCTGTTTCAGTGAGCTGGACCCGAACGCTAGCGCTACTGCTGTTGCTGATGAGATCATGTTAGGGATGGAGTACTATATCCCTCACTCCGATCTCATCAGTAGGGGTAGGCGTAACCTCTGGTTCAACCGCGATTGTGCCTTAGCTGTTGAAAACAGACAGTCGGCATACCGCGCTTGGATCAGGGGCCGAGCTTGCAGGGATCCCAACATTGACTCACTGAAAGCAGTCTATAACAACGCCACCAAGTCCTGCAAAAGGGCCTTCATCAGAGCGGATGCACAGCGCGTTGCACGAGTTGGCCAAGAACTTCTTACGCATCCTACGGGAAGCCGTAGCTACTGGCGTCTGGCCAAAGCCGTGCAATCCAACTTCTGTCAACCCTCGCTGCCCCCGTTGAGATGTTCTGACGGCTCGCTAGCTCACAAGCTGCAAGAGAAAGCCGATCTCTTGGTAAAACTCTTTGCTGCTCACTCCCGAATCGATGACTGCAACTTACAGCCACCAACACTCTCCCACTGTGGCCACACAATGCCCGATATACGTATTAGGCAATGTGATGTACGTGCGGAGCTTCAGTCAATCGACGTCCGGAAAGCTAGTGGACCTGATGGCATTCCAGCGATAGTACTGAAAGACTGCGCAGCGGAGTTGTCTCCTGTCTTAACGCGGCTATACCGTCTTTCTCTCTCTTCTGGGTGTGTGCCGGAATCTTGGAGAGAGGCCAATGTGCAACCGGTCCCCAAAAAGGGAGACCGATCAGACCCAGCTAACTACCGCCCGATAGCTGTCACCTCAGCTCTTTGCAAGATCATGGAACGGATCTTAAACCACCAGCTGATCCGATACCTAGAAGACCACTCATTAATTAATGATCGACAGTACGGGTTTCGGCCGAACCGGTCAACGGGTGATCTTCTAGCGTACTTAATGCATGTCTGGGGTGAAGCTATTGACAAACGTGGTGAGTCACTGGCAGTTAGCCTTGACATTGCCAAAGCGTTCGATCGGGTCTGGCACAGGGCTCTTCTCTCCAAGCTCCCGGCATACGGTCTGCCCGCTCAGCTCTGTAACTGGATTGCTGGCTTCCTGCATGAGCGAAGAATCCGTGTCCTCGCAGATGGATGCGCTTCGCGGTTCATGTCAGTGAATGCTGGTGTACCACAAGGCTCTGTTCTATCCCCCACACTCTTTCTTCTTCATATCAATGACATGATTCCGTTAGGAAACATTCATTGCTATGCAGATGACAGTACAGTGCATGGGGGATATTACGGTCGCCCAGGGGCTGGGCGCGTTGAAACCGAGAGGGAGAGAGAGAATCTTACCATTGAGCTCGACAGGGTGTTGAACCTCGTATCTGAATGGGGATCTAACAATCTTGTTGAGTTCAATGCTAAGAAAACACAGGTGTGCGCGTTTACAGCCAAAATGTCGCCGTTCCTTCCCCTTCCGTCTCTTCAGGGCACGACTCTTTCGGCACAGGGCTCCCTCAACTTGCTAGGTATGGAGATATGTTGCGATCTGAATTCCAGGAACTACATCGAAACCGTGATAAAAACAGCCTCACGGAAGCTCGGTGTCCTGAACAAGGTGCGTCGATTTTTCACGCCTGACCAATTATGCCTGCTATATAAAACTCAGGTCCGGTCTTGCGTGGAATATTGCTCGCACTTGTGGGATGGCTCCGCCAAGTACCTTCTCGATGCCCTGGACAGATTGCAGCGTCGTGCTGTCCGTATCGTTGGCGATGTAGAGGTCACCAACAACCTTGAGCCTCTGCAATTGCGTCGAGACATTGCGTCGCTTAGCGCCTTCTATCGGCTATATCACGGAGAGTGTTCTGAAGAGCTATTTGACCTTATCCCACCTTCCCCCTTCCTACTCAGGAGCACGCGTGCCGGTCTTCGGAGTCATCAATTCACTGTCTCCACCTCAACATCACGTACAAAGAAATTTAGTAGCTCTTTTCTTTGTCGAACTTCCAGAACTTGGAATTCTTTGCCAGCACATGTGTTCCCTCCTTCCTATAACATGGGTTCCTTCAAAAGAGGCGTGAAAAAGCACCTTTCGGGCCGGCAAGGTGGAGGCAGCTAGAGCAGTGTCTGAACTGCACTAGCTGTCTTCGCATATGGACTCTTCTTACTGCTTCACATCAGGTGGTGTTGAGTCATTTGTCGTGCTTTGTATAAAAAAAAAAAAAAAAAAAAAAAAAAAAAAAAAACCAGCCTGGTAGTATAATTATTGGACCACAAAAAAAAGATCAAGTTAGTAGACATCAAATACCAATTTTATTTTATTTATGTCTCTTATACATTATGGACCACTTTAGACACCCTAAAGTAGGCAGTTAAGGTAAATCCTTTATGAAATTACAAATGTAACGTTATCAAAATACAATTAATATAATATCTCTACATGTTATAACATTGTGTTATCCCTTCAAAATTAATATCTTATAAATTTAGTATTTTCACGTTGTATTGAAATAATGGTTGTTGTCTTTTTAGACGATTTGACAGCTGAAAAAAATCATGATAGTAACGTTTTAGATTCGTCAAAGTCGCAAAGAGGCCTCAATTTTTTAATATAGAGTCCATACACTAAACGCGGTAGTGACGTTAGACGCAAAACACACTCACACTACGTTGTTAGTTACTATATTTTTTTGTGAAAGTCGTAAAAATATGATATTTGACGATTCGAAAGTGTTTCTTGGTGACCAATTTAAATAAAGATATTTTCATTTTCACACGTACTATTTGTATGAAACAGCAGATTGTTTTCGCAATTTCATTTTTTTTAACAAATTGTGTTTGGAATGACCATCATTACTATCTGGATTTATTTATAAGAGCATTCCCTTACACTGTATATAATCACAAAAGAGATTGAAAACTAATTATATTGTATAAGAAATTATTAAGATTTAGAATTGCCATAGAGCTATAGAACTATTTCAATGAATCCAACTAGATTTATTGGTATGAGTGTCTACAGTCCGTGTCCCGGAATGCAGAATGAAATAGTTTTCGCTATGGAGTATAATACAAATTTACAATTCCGATTCCTCTTGTTCCCTTATAATATGTGGGAAATTGCTATGAATAGTTAATGTTACAATAATTAGTTTGCTATAGATTCCAAATCATGAATGACCACTAAAACCAGAACTAAAGTAATAGGATTATGTATTTGAAACCTATCGACTATTGTTTAGAGAAATTACTACTTTTAAAGCAGCAATTAATAATTAATAGTAATGTATTAATTTATTTACATATTGCTACGACAATATAGGTACCTGGCGTAGTGGTCGTACCTAACTTTTAATATTAGACGTTTTCAATTCGATCTATAGGGAGCTCTAACTAACACATACCAAAGAATCAATATGTTACATAGTTTGCCCCGTTTTTAGTCGCTAAAACATGTTTTCAGGTCATATCGAATATTTTTTAATGACTCTTAGATTTTTGTACGTGTATTGAGTATAATTATAATATTCACACATAAAGAATCAGTAATGATGCCATCCGTATGAGAACCAAAGCCACTGAAATAGCTCACAGGATTAGTAGGTTTAAGTGACAGTAGGCAGGGCACATAGCACGCAGAACAGACGGCCCGGCGCCGGTCTAGCATGGCTACCACTTACCGGAAAGCGTAAAGAAGTACGGCCTCCCACTACATGGACAGACGACCTGGCCGGGGTCGCGGGGAGCCGTTGGATACTGGCTGCGCTGAACCGTTCCATTTAAAAAACGATGGGGGAGGCCTTGGTTCAGAAGTGGACATCATAGGCTGGTATGATAAAATTTACATACACATAATCATATATAGTTTTCCGTTGACAAGTATCCATAGCACGATGATTTATAATCAAGAGATAATAGGTTTGAATGTGTCATATCCATAATTTAATATATAGTAAACTTTTGGATTATATTTCTGTCTAAAATATAAAATAATAGTTTCTACATAAACGTTCAAATATAAGTTTTTATAAGTTCATTTCTATATGTTTCTAATATTTATTAAATATAAGTTCAATGGCACTTACTATAACTGGGACTTCAACATTATCTCAACTTATAAGTACTCAGCTATTAAAGTAATACCTTACAAAACTTTCTTTAGCATTGCGCAAGTACGCACGCGACCTAACTAATAATCTCGTATGCCGACGAGAGCAAGTTACTGAAATTGTTCTGACATTTTGTACACATTTCAGCTTTTTGAGGAATCACCAAGGATATTTGTTTTGGAGCTACAACTGTTCTCGTATAAGTTTAGTGTTTGATTTGTGAACGAAGTCAGGAATTCAATTTTCTGTGTGACTGAGGGAAAACGAAACAAAATAAAAAATGAAATTGCTATATTGTTTTGAATTGTATAGCGAGATGTTTTAGATTGAACTAGTTTTATTTTTCATTTTACTGATATAGGTAATATCGTAAGTAATTCACGTAGCTTTGTTTTTCATACAACTAAATAACAAACAAGCTGACGGCCCACCAGGTGGTAAGTGACTGCCGTCACCTATGCAATGCAATAACAATGAAAAAATTTGGTATTACAGGTGCGTTGCAATCCCGAGGCATAAGACCCATGCCCAGTAATGACACTGGCTACCTTTCCCTTCAATCCAAAATACAGCAAACTAATTTGCTTTACGGCCGAAATAAGAAAGGCAGTCTACCATCTAGTAACGTAAACCGCTTAGGTACCGCTTTTATAGTGCGTGTAAGTCCAAAGGTACTAGCTATCCACGCGTTACTAATAATCAAACAGCAGCATTGTGTTTATAGCTTAGGTGACAATTCTCTCTATACCCAACATTACCCTTTTTAGATGAGCTCTAACGACCTTACTCCCCGCAGAAAAATAGCATTACAATATAGTGTTTATACAATACATTTTTATCATTCGTTGAATTTGAATTTGTAATGTAAGAAAAACATATATGCTTTTAACCACCGACGAAAAAAGAGGGATGTTGTAAGTTTGACGTGTCTGTATGTGTATCTGTCAGGTCTGTGGCATCGTAGGTCCTAAACGAATAGACCGATTTTGATTTGTTATTTTCATTGAAATTTGATATGAGTAGGATGGTTCTTAAATATAATTTATAAAGATCAGTACAGGCGTACAGCTCATTTTTAATACATGTTAAAATATTGATCCGATTAATTAAAATTTGTTGTAGGTACTATCACCACAGATTAATAACACTATCACTATCACTATCACTTACAGCAGATATAGCGTATTTGGGCTCGTAAGTATTCTTACGAGCCCAAATACGCCAAATACATAATTAATATATATTATTTAATATATAATTTTGACTATTGTCAAAATGAGATGGTGTTAGTTAGACAGATGATTAATAAAGCCGGAAAATTCCGGAAAATTGATAAAAGGGTCTTCCTAACTTTCATAGATCTTTCATAGATTTTTATACAACTAGATGACAATCAAGCTGACGGCCCACCTGGTGGTAAGCGATTACCGCCGCGTATAGACACCTGCAATAACAAGAAAAAGCACTTGATATTGCAGGTGCGTTGTCATCCTGAGGCCTAAGATGAAATGCCGTCCATGCCCAGTAATTACAGACACGGTTGATTTGAAATTTGGTGGTATTTTCAAGACATGGCAACCATGAGCTTATCCTGTACCATCAAATAGTCGCTAGTGGTGCTCGATTCTTCAGAAATTTACAGTGGATAAGGCGTGTTTAGGCTCATAAAAATAATCTCAATGAGATGGATAATTAAAGAGGCCGGGGGTAACTACCAAATTTTTTATTTTTTATTATGTCGCTTTTTTAAGCACCTTTTTTTTATATATACAACTAGATGACAGTGTCTAAAACATAACTACCTATAAATATTATACACAGTATTTGTTTTGTAAAACTCAGCCCCCAGTTTACCCGCAACGACAAAATATTATTTGTGGATTATATTATCAGCAATTTTAGAAGTACATTTACTGCCTGAGAGTTATTTTATTCTGAGTTAGGCGTGCTCTTTCTTCCTATAGATCTATTGCGATATTGAATTGTATTGTTACTGCAAGTTAAAACATTGGATGCGGTATCTGCGGTCTATATTGGAAAGTAGTAAATGAATGCTTTTTTCTCCTCAAAGCCATCAACAAGACCATTTTCGGACATGAACTTCTTGATTCTCTTCAGTGCTGATATTTAATAAAGTTAATACCTGGTGATCGGTATTTCAGGTTTCTGCCTTTCCCAGACACCTGTTCCTCACAAAATAGTAACATTAGGTATTTAAATCAACATGTACTATTGTTAAGTTTAGTAAGGTAAATTTGTAAGGAAATTGTAATATTGTTATTATGAACATTAAATATTTGTAATTATTATGGCGCATACTGTGCTATTTTATTTTTTGGATAATGATCTATTTTTAAAGTATTTTAAGTATATAATATTACTCGTTTGTGTTTGTTTTGTTGTAACTGGGCACCACACAGACACGAGTAATATAGTATCTAGAAAAGAAACTGTCAAGTCATACACTCTAGACACAATACGGCAGTTTACAACTTTTTTTATATCATAAAAAATTTGAAAAATTAAAAATTAGAATTAGATTTTAGAACTTATAAAGAAATATTGCAACAGAAATAGTTTCACAGATACAGTGTTATGTTTGATATATTGCGGGGCGTCGTCTAAATACGCGCTTCTAAAATCAGCGGAACAGACCAAGTTAATGACCACGACCATGTTAATAAAAATGTTTGGGCTCATTGACAAAATTAATGATAACTATGTATTAAGTATGTTTTTATACATAGTTGTCATAATCTTAGTTGTTTTTATTGATGTAAGCAAGCTAATATCATTATAATTTCAGATAAATTTGGGGAAAAAATGACCATTTTATAACATTTTCTAAACCGCACTATTTCAACAATATTCCATGACTTTTAAGTTTGAATTGTTTTTATGGGTAACAGTAGCGTATTTTTTAAAAATCGGTTCACAATTGACAGAGAAGTCGGTTAAATATAGCGCCATATCCAAATTAAGGCGACATCCCTATTAGTTTTTTATTGCCATAAGACTCCCGGGTTTCAATTGGCTTGAAAAATTATTAATTTGTTACTACATAGTACTACCTACCACCAACCACCTACCTACCAATTCAGTTGATTATTTGCTGGCTTATAGGCTTTAGGTTATTTAGGTATTTTATTCTTGATGTTTTGTTTTAGCGAAAAACAAAGAACGAGAATTGGTATCAACTCAAGTTATCATTTACAAACGACTGAATGTAGTTTTAGTTCTCTTTTATGCCAACAGATGGCGCTGTCGTATTGTTGACAGTTTCCTTGGAGATAAAATTGCCATATCTTTCTTGTTTCGCACATCTGGGCTACGATAACCCCAGTAACTAGCCGTGTGAACTGAGACGGGGCGACAATACTATCGTCTGATCTGTTAGACATAGTGTTGTGGATATACGACGTTTATATAACTGTTCACCTGTTTATGATTGCATTGGTAGGTGAAGGCAGTTTCTAAATAACACCTTATTTTTTTGAAAAGTAAATTTTTTATTTTTGTTTCGATGCACTCATGGCATATATTAGATTCATCTTTTAGTAAGTACTGCTTACTTTATTATCTAGTACTATCATTTGTTTTATTTCATTTCATTTCTTCATTTGCCTTTCATTTTATTGAAAGTGGACATTCCTGGCACTGTTTGCTTAAAAGGAAGTTTAAACCTTTATTGTTTGTGATTAGAATTTAATATTTATAAAAAATCAATTGAATCTCATTTGATACGATAGAAAGTTTTCCTAGGTATAATATGATACATAAGCCACACTGGGAATAATTCAACCCGATAAGCATCAGATTCCAGACACAATTGATTTTTCGATTTTCATACACCTCCAGAGGTATAACGCTGCTTGAAACCAGTAACGGTAGGCTAGAGATACTCGTAGAAATTACGGCACTACACTCGCGTTGCCATTGAACTGGTTTAAATTTAGAATGAAGATAGGTACATCTTGAGAAAGGACTTAAACTAACCATTGACGCAATACCCGACATCCGACATGATTTTGACAACGGTGGTCAAAAAAACGAACAATGTTAATATATTTTTTTTTTTAGTTTATTATGAACATAAAAATACATTGAAGGATTAACAATTAATGGGCATTGAAATAAACCACTGAGGCTTGTCTACAATGCCGCGAACAATCAACAATAGGCTGCCATAACAGGCCATAAACATATCATAAATAGATACCTTTTGAGATTCATAATAATAAAAAATTTCAAGCTACACAAAAACAAAAACAATCCTACTTAAACTTAATAAATAAGACAGTCGTTTTCTGTCAACGTTGGTCATAGACATGAAAAATGAGTGAAAAAGATTTACAATAATATCTTTTTTCTCTCTCCATTCTCTAAACCATAATTCTACAGTTAGTAAATATCCAACTGTCGTAAACATAACATGCAAGTCGTTATGTAAGCCGCACGCTTCGGTGGCCCCGGAATGGCGCTGGAACAACATTTCACACACCGGGTGACGCTGTCACACTTGAACTCACGGTTGTTACACTATGAGTGTTCTAACTGCAGGGATATGTAATTTTGCAGTTTTTTTTGCAAATTCGAATGAGTTCCTTTCCGGTTTAAAGTTAAACAGTTGTGGTTTACGATGCAGTGTCAATTTGAATTAAAACTACATTAACAGATCTAGCGTGTAAATGTATCTTTCTTGAAGTATTAATTATTACTTGACGTAAAATTGGAAATCAAGACTTAACTACACAGTCTGACAATGTTATTGCGGACACCAAATTTGCTTAAAGAATACAAGATAAAGCGATGACAAAAAAATACCTATCTTTAGTTTTATTTATTTGTTTACAAGCAAATATTAATTAATTTGTTTTTTCTAAAACATAATTATAAGAGACTAATGGCTGCCCGCGACTCCGCTCCGTGGATATCGGTCTCACTCAAAAAAATACCCTATGCCTCCCTTAGGATGTAATTTATAAAATCAAAACGTAACAGACAGACACACAAGCAGACGTTACTCTATCTGTCTCTATCTAGATCGACACACAGACAAAGTAATTTCACATTTTATTATTAGTATGGATTTCACGTGAGCTTACATTGTAGCAGTAGTACATAAATTGTGTCTTTGTGGTTTGCAAAAGCCTTATTTTCAAATTCCAAACACAACTGTGACGTATATGCAAAGTTCTGCTATCTTTATTGACCACAGTTTCAAAGTCATAAATTTTCAGATGTCGTAAACCTTTTCACCATTCAAGTTGTTACGTGAACCACGCGACTTGGTAGCTCCAAAATGACACCAAAATAACATTTTACAGCGATAACTGCCTTTAACTCGGGGTTGGTTGACATAAATTACATTTTAATGTTTTTAACTAAAATTAAAGATGCGTTAAATATAAACAAGATACCGTTTTTTAATAACCACTCACTTTAGTTTTGTCAGGCAGGCATAATCTAATTAGTAAGTGAACTTTGATTGAATTAACAGCAACCATAGAGGTGTAATGGACGGTTCCTCTAGCGGATAGGGAATTCATGGGCTCCATATTATTATCGTGATTTCTCCGTTATCTTGTTTCCATAACACAAGGTCTTAGTGATGCTTACTTTGGGCTAGATAATAGGAGTGAGTGTATGAATATATTATTATTATTATTATAATATATTCATACACAAATACAACATTGGCCTAAAATCGGCAATCAAATTGATTTTGTGAACCTTTACGTGTACGACTATTGTTAAAATTGTACATTTGTGATAAAAGCTATTATACCCACATGTTTCAAAATAGTTTTTTTGCATTAATAGCTTTAGATTTAATATTTTTCAAACAACTATTAATATCGTGTAAAGAGGAAGGAGACACCTTGATGAGTTTCTTACCGGTTTTTCTGAGAACATAACGGCGGTTTGTCTACGTTATGGCTAAAGTTGATGGTGAAAATACACATAAATTTAAACCAGCTAAGCTTAACACATCGTGGGGGAAAAACCGGGGGTTATGTGTGTTAGAGGTTGTATAGGCTAGGCATACTCCTTTTACTTTTAATTTAAGTTTTTAGTTCTATGTCAATTATTATATTGTTTTTTGATTACTTCTTGTCTGTTCCGTGTGTGTCACAATATATATTTTTACAACTGAATTTCTAAAGAATTTCATTAATTCTATCAGGTTATGGGCCTTTAATTAGAATTTCAAGTTATCAAGTAAAAAATTATAACAGTTTTATCGAATTCCCGATTTATTTATTTACAATGAATAATAGTGATGTGCAACTGCCGCCGACTATTCCAGTTAGTCCGTCGTCGTCGACATCAGGTGTGTTCAATCCAATTTATATGAGTAGTTTTGGACCACATGTAGATAAATTAAATAGAAAAGATAATTACGGAAATTGGAAATTCCAAATGAAACTTTTGCTTATAGAGCAAAGATTATGGAATGTTGTAAGTGATCCACCTATAGCTTTAGATCCATTACTTGACCAAAGCGCCTACGCTAAAATATGTTTAGCGGTGAAGCCGATTTGTTATCCACACGTCAAAAACTGTAAAACTGCAGCTGAAGCGTGGAATAATTTGCAAAAGGCCTATGGACATTCAGGGATAAGTCGTCGATTGCAATTAAAACGTAAACTTACCCAGACTAAGTTGGTCAATTATGATTCTATGGATAGTTATATTGGTACCATTCTTTCCGTTACACAAGAATTGGCCGATTTAGGTTGTCCGATTGATGACGAAGAGACTGCTGAATGGATATTGTTAGGTCTGTCTGAAGACTATGACCCATTGATTATGGCAATCCAGGGTACTCAAACTAAACTTACCATTGACTTTGTAAAAGAAAAGCTGTTAAGAGGAGAATTTAAAAAATCTGAGCTTTCTTCGGCAACAATTTTAGATTCTGAAAAGGCCTTAGCGTCTACTTCTACTTCTAAAGGGAAATTTGTACCTGTTTGTCACAATTGTAATAAACAAGGACACATTAGACCAAAATGCCCTAAACTCAGAAATGAGAAAAAGAAGAATAAGAAGAATGAGTGTAGTGTTGTTCTAGAAGATGATGATGTCCTCCATACTGCTTTATTTAATAATGTTGATAATGATTGCAGTTGGGTAATTGATTCAGGCTGTTCAAATCATATGTCAAATCGTAAAAGTTGGTTTACTAGTTTTAATGACAATAAGTCTGTAGATATAACAGTTGCCAATAAAAGTAAAATATTTAGTCAAGGTATAGGTGATGTTAGTGTCAATATTAAAGACAGCACTATTAAGAGTGTTACTGATGTTATGTATGTACCGGAATTAGTCACTAATTTGCTTTCTGTTCATCAAATTACTAAAAAGGGATACACAGTAGTCTTTGATGAAAATAGCTGTCGTGCTTATAAGAACTGTAAGGTTACTGGTTCTTGTGGCTTTGTAGCCAAAAATATTAACGGTATTTATAGGATACATTCTACGAATGCGGTTCAGTCGTCGAATAAAAATGTAGCTTTTATAGCTAAAAGTGACCTCCAGCTATGGCATCGTCGTCTTGGTCACCTTAATGTTAGGGACATGACTCTACTTAGGGATGGTCTAGTTACAGGTGTAAACTTTAAGAAAAATGAATTGTCATGCATTCCTTGTATTGAAGGGAAACATAAAATGACATCCTTTCCTAAAGTTTCAGAGAATCGAGCCTCTTGCAAACTTGATTTAATACATTCGGATTTATGTGGACCTTTACCCGTGCCGAGTTTTTGCGGATATCGTTATTTTATTACGTTTACGGATGATTATACACGCGAATCCTTTGTATATTTTTTGAAACGTAAGGATGCCAAAACTGTTTTAGATACTTTTATTAAATTTAAACAATTGGTTGAAAACCAAACGAATCTTAAAATAAAAAGATTTAGGTCTGATAACGGAACTGAATATTGCAACAAATTATTTTCAAGTTATTTAATTAGATCCGGAATTATTCATGAAACCACCATTCCCTATTCACCTCAACAAAATGGTGTTAGTGAAAGGCTTAATAGGACTCTAATGGAAAAAGCGAGAACCATGATTCATGATTCTGGTATCGGTAAGAATTTTTGGGCGGAAGCAATTAATACTGCCGTATATTTAAAAAACCGATCTCCCACTGTTGATGTTCGTGGAGCCGCACCACATGAACTTTGGACTGAGTCGAAAGTAGACTTAAGTCACCTTCGTGTTTTTGGTTGTAGGGCATATGCTTTGACTCCCGAGCAAATGCGTTCGAAATTAGATGCCAAAGCCAAAGGTTACATTATGGTAGGATATTGTGGTCATTCCGATGGATATCGTCTAGCTGACCCAGATACTGGGAAAATTATAAGAGCTAGATCTGTTGTTTTTCTTGAGAATACTATGTATTCTTCTTCAAAAGATAATATCTCTAATACTTTCAATTCTAGAGACACAAATATTATTGAAAATGTTTATAGGTACGATGCACCAAATATAATTGCGCCAAATGACTCTGACCAATGTGTCGATAATAGCTGTGAAATACCTGTTCAACACCATGATGTAGTTGATGATACTCATGAACCTATTATTGTTAATGAGACAGTTTCTCCAACGTCCAATGACTTTGATAATGATACTGTTGTCGAAGAAGAAACATTAGTCAATAATAATAGACCTACTCGTGAGCGTCGGGTTCCAGCATGGTTCGATGATTATGTGATGAATTATTTCACACATCAAGCACTTATGTGTCGTAATGAACCAAAAACTTATCATCAAGCAATCAACTCCGAGAATGCCACAGAATGGCTTACAGCAATGAAAGATGAATATAATTCTCTTAGGTCTCACAATGTTTGGACATTAGTTGATAGACCCAGGAATACAAATGTGATCAAATGCAAATGGGTATTCAAGGAGAAAACAGATGCTGATGGAAACCTTTCCAAATATAAAGCGAGATTAGTTGCAAAGGGTTTCACGCAACGTTATGGTGTCGACTATGAGGAAACATTTGCTCCTGTAGTGAGGCATAGTACTCTGAGAACGTTATTTGCTATTGGTGTTGAGTTTGATATGGACATCGAACACATTGATGTTGCTACTGCTTTCCTTAATGGAGACCTCCGCAAAACCATTTTTATGGAGCAACCAGATGGTTTTAAGATTGAGGGGCAGGACAAAGTTTGCTTATTGAAGAAAAGTCTTTATGGTCTTAAACAGGCAAGTCGCGCCTGGAACGAAAAAGTTCATAATGTTCTTATTGGTAATGGATTCACACAATTAAAATGTGAGAGGTGTGTTTATCAGAAGGATTTTGGCAAGGACAAAGTGATCATTGCGCTTTATGTAGATGATTTTTTCGTTTTTAGTAATAGTATAAAAGGCAAGAAAGAACTTTACGATTCATTAAGCAAAAATTTTAAAATTAAATTACTAGGACGTGTTAAGCAAGCATTAGGCATTAAAATAGATAGGGATAGACCCAATGGCACATTGAAAATGTCACAAACTGTTTATGTACAAAACTTATTACAGAAATTTGGGATGAATGAATGTAAGCCTATTTCTACTCCGATGGAGGTGAATTTTAATTTAGAAAAGGCTTCAGAGTGTGACAATAAACTTCCTTATCAGGAATTAGTTGGTAGCCTTATGTACCTAGCTGTTAGTACACGTCCGGACATTGCTTTCGCTTGCAGCAAACTGAGCCAGTATAACACATGTTTCAATGAGAAACATTGGGGAGCTGCAAAACGAGTATTACGTTATTTGCAAGGTACGAAAGAGTTTGGGCTTAATTTTAAACGTAAAGGACCTCATAAGATACATATCTTGTGTGACGCTGATTGGGCCGGAGATGTAACAGATAGGCGTTCATATTCTGGCGTACTGACCTTATTAGGGGATTCTCTATTAAACTGGGGAGCCAAAAAGCAAAATGTTGTAGCGCTGTCTTCAACTGAAGCGGAATTCTATAGTCTAGGTTCTGCAGTTAGAGAAGCCAAATTCGTTAGAAATTTCTTTAGTGAGTTAAAATTTGGCATAAACCCACAAGAGCCAGTAGCTGTCTACAACGACAATCAGAGTACACACAAACTTATAATAAATGAGTCGTTTAAACGGACCAAGCACATTGACGTGCTTTATCACTTCATTTGCGAGTCTGTGAATGCAGGCATCATTAAAGTACTGTACAGACCCTCAGCTGAGTTAGCAGCAGATGTGTTAACTAAAGCGCTCACTAAAGAGAAGCATCAATCTTTTGTAAAAAGCTTAAATGTATTTTGATGGTAATGGCGGTAGCTTTAGTATTTGAGTTTGTCATTCATCAAACAGGTGTCACTGGAGTTGCTAGTGCCTACACAAAGGGGCAGTGTTAGAGGTTGTATAGGCTAGGCATACTCCTTTTACTTTTAATTTAAGTTTTTAGTTCTATGTCAATTATTATATTGTTTTTTGATTACTTCTTGTCTGTTCCGTGTGTGTCACAATATATATTTTTACAACTGAATTTCTAAAGAATTTCATTAATTCTATCAATGTGGGTTCCTTAGTCAAGGATGGCAGCGACCGAGACTACCCACAAAAATAGCCCCCATACTAGCCTATTGAACAGCTGCTAGGTCACATTAGAACGTTATCCTATTGTCTGTGCATTTTTCCGTTAGGATTCTACTCCAACGAAATTACCGAGTCATCGGAAGTGACCTCTCCCTGCCGACCGTCATCCAAAAGATCGTCGACAGCGAGACGGCATGGCAGGCGGACGCTGAATACTGTGAGGGCATAGTGACACAGGAGGCTGCGGAAAGAGCTCGGGAAAAGGATCCCCAGGCAAACCCAATCCGATGTAAGAGACTCGACCGGGCGAGGCAGCCTTACGCGCGCACGCTGCAGCAGCGTCAACTGCCTTAGTCAGGGGTGTGGAGTAGTAGAGGGGGGCTCCGTTACTCACCCAAACACACCCTGCAGTCGGGAGTTTTCACCCAAGTCTGAGTACTAAAGGATGACCACAGTGCGCGACCTGAGTAGTATGCTTCCTCGCGCCGCACCTTATGTAGTATCACATGACGGGTAGCGTTAGCTTTTAGTGGTTATGTCGGTCTTCAGCCTTAGACTCCCACATAACCCAGAGGGCAAGCTCCCAAGTTCTCCATGGGTACCCATAAAGGGGTTTCTGACGAAATAGAAGGCCACCATGCTTCAGACTTTAGCCATAACTCTAACATACATATTTATTTATTAATGTATAACTTTATTGTACAGACGACAGCACATCAAGTGTAACAGTTGTACTACGAAAGCCGCCTCTATTACGAACGCAGTAAGGGCGGTCTCAAGGTCAAACTGTTACGCTTGATGTGCTGTCGACTGTACATACATCAACCACATGAACAAAAAATAATACTTACACTAAGCTTAAACAATATTTAAACAACAAAAAGCAATCAATGACTATGACTTTGACTACACAAATAATAATATTTACCAAACTTTAAAAAAATATTTTGCTCTAATATGCTTGTTTACGTTCCCTTAACATACAAAAACAATAATGGTTGCTGGGAAAATATAATAAGCCTACACTATATTCATGCTTATTAATGTATATTAAAATGTGTGTTGGAAAAAGCCGGCCCGTCGAATCTGGGGCGCGCGGAAGTCAGCGCCTTTTGGCTCGCCGGATATGACGTCACTTGAACGCACCTGCGCCTGAATTTGAATATTCGAACAAAGAGGTTCACTCACAGGTGACTTTATGATCGGCTTTAAAATTTTATGATACAGTTGTCGTAATAAAAATAATAAATTATGTTAGAAAATATTGTGAGATCAAAGATCATTAGAATTGCGAATTTGCGCAAAATTCAGAAATTTTAGAATACACATAAACAGAAAATACTAGACGTTGTCAGGTTGCCACCGGTTACATAAAATAAAAGTGGTTTAAAATTTATTATATGTTACCAAATTTCATCTAAATCGGTTCAAAACTTAGTTCAAGAGATGACTTCCTACAAACTAACTCTCAAGCTTACAAAGTTCACTTTTTTTATAATATTAGTCAATACGTTTACCTGGGACAAATAGTCCAACTTGGTAAGTCCAACTTCCAGATAGAGGTCAATCGACGTATCCAACTCGGCTGGGCAGCGTTTGGGAAGCTTCGCAGCATATTCTCGGCCCAACTACCGCAATGTCTCAAGGCGAAAGTCTTTAATTCGTGTGTGTTGCCAGTGATAACTTACGGAACTGAGACGTGGCCGCTTACAATGGGCCTCTTAAGAAGGCTCAGTGTCACCCAAAGGGCAATGGAGAGGGCTATGCTCGGGGTTTCGGGGTGATCGAATCAGAAATGATGAGATCCGCAGGAGAACTAAGGTCATCGACATAGCCCAAAGAATTGCGAGCCTCAAGTGGCAGTGGGCAGGCCACTTTGCAAGGAGGACTGACGGCCGTTGGGGCGAAAATGTCCTCGAGTGGCGGCCGCGTGCCGGGAGACGCAGCGTTGGTAGGCCTCCCATAAGGTGGACCGACGATCTGGTGAGGGCCGCGGGAAGCCGATGGTATAGAGATCTTTGGGGGAGCCCTATGCCCAGCAGTGGGCGTCTCTCGGCTGAAATGATGATGATGAGTCAATACAGGATGGTGGCGTCAATACGTCAATAAATTAAAACATGGGCTATATTAGTTCATAGAAATGGTTTGCCACTTTTATGAAATAATGCAGCCAATGTTGAAGTATTTACAAAATAATGTCATCCTTTGGATAGAAGTTTTTTTTGTGACGTAGAGAATCACAGGGGATTTTCGAAATGATTCCCCACTATGGCGGAAATAAGGTGGCAAACTTTGCATTTGAGATGAAAAAAATATTCATCTGTTGTCTTCAAAGTAATCATAAATACTCCTTTATTGAAAATGAAAACTTGAAATTTTTGATTTGTGAACTTGTTTTTTTTTGATTGATTGAATTTTTTCCTCTAGGGTTGTAAAATAGGGGATATTAGCAGGATAGCTGATATCTACGTAGGTGAAGCCGCGGGATGCCATAGGTATATGAATCATAGCTGTTAGTATTAATGTTAAGACCATTTTTATACTGTTTTAAAAGTACCAAATAAATATATTCTATTCTATTCTGTGTATGAAATAAGTATGAAAATTCATTGATATAGCAAAGTTTACCTAGTCTGTCTGTGCTACCATCGATTTCGCGGGTTATTCAAAAAAATGACTCGACAAAAACCTTTCAGTGAAGTAAAAAACAACTCATTCAAGCTAAACGGGTATAGCCAGCTCGTGAAATGTGGAAGAAGTATCTTATTTTGATATTTGAAGACTACACGAAGCTGTAGTCTTAAAATTACAAAATATTACCTTATTAAGGTTGTGTTCTTCAATGAGTAAAGTCACCAGAGCTTATTGAATGCTAAGCACTTTTTTATTTACTCAAGTTTCGAGAATTTTCGAGTCCGATTTCTCGAGTTTTCTCGGGTCTCGAGTTTTTTTTATAAAAACCGTTAAAATATAATTGAATTAATTTAAAAAGCAGTACTTTTAATATATATTTTTTTTGCACCATAATCTTTATATTGTAGTATTTGACCTCTTATCTAAGTAAAAAATGGAGCAAAAATGAAAATCACTAAATAATAATATAAACCTTATAGTGCCAGAATAGGAACATTTTATTTTACCTCAATCGATTAGTCCCCAAATGCCATGAACACGTGTAAACTTTTAAGGATAAGTAACCTAGTGTTTTGTATTTGCAGAAACAAAGACAACATATTTTTAACGACAAACGTGTGATGTGAAAAGTTACTATATATATACTATCTCTAATTTTTAATCAGCCTGACATTTAGGTATAGCATAGATATTTATTAAGTAGTTTTTATTGAGATCATTTCCTACATATCAAATTAGCTAATCTCAAACTCAAGCTCTTAGGGAGCTCGGTGGCGTATTGGTTTGAGCGCTCTGGTTTCGATACGAAAAACAAAGCAGCTTTCGCCATGGTCGATCCTGGGATGGGTCAATCAAAGTTTGTTATCTTGAGCTCCTGCGTGCTTAGGAAGGCGCGTTAAGCCGTTGGTCCCGGTTGTTCCTGCAACCGTTTTAACCCACCAACCCGCAATTGGGCCAGCGTGGTGTGTTGTGTTTCTCCCATGTAGGAAGGTCTATGCCCAGCAGTGGGACGCATATAGGCTGGTGATGATGAATCTCAAATTATACCTAACAGTCTACAAGCAATGTCAGCCTATTAAACAATTAGAAAACTTATTTTTGTCTCAGAAAAAAGGCTTTCAAGAAGATAAGAGCTACTAATGTCGGTTTCTAGTTTTTGTCATGATCCTACAACTAAAAATATGCCCATTTTCAGTTGAGGTGGGATTGACAGTCATGAGCGCTTGGAATAAATTCGAGATTGGATGTACGTGTCCCTGTTGATTCCAATTTCTTGAGTTTTCTCGAGTTCGAGAAAGCCCGAGCAGAAACCCTACTATTAATAATGCAATTATTTCCATTAAATCATTTTCCCAAAACAACTGTGTGTGTACAGACCACCTTCTGGAAATTATAACACATTTGAGTCCATAATGGAAGATGTACTCAAAAAAATAAGTAATAAAAGGAAACATATTATTATCTGTGGCGATTTTAACGTTAATTTGTTAGAGAGCACACCATCATGTACTCGTTTACTTTCCGTTTTTAAATCCTTTGACTTAGTTAATCAATTTCTAGAGCCTACTAGAATCACTTCCCACTCGGCCACCTGTCTTGATAATATTTTTTCAAATAAAGACCCTGTTTCAAAGTCTGTTATTACCAATCTTACGTCTGATCATTGTGGTTTGCTGATTGCTTTTGTTGATAACTTATTGATTGAACCAAAATATTTAACATATAGACCTATTACGAAGAGTCGTGAAGACATTTTTATGAATAAATTGGCTATAAAGGTAGCCACACTGCCACTCACACATTCCAGCCCGGACGATCAATATACTTATTTGTTTCATGTAATAAAAAATGAGTTCGAAAATACCTTCACAAAAAAGACAGTTAAATCTTCAAATAATAAAATGAAATTTGGTGACTGGGCTACAAAAGGTATATATAAAAGTAGAAATAAGATGTATGAATTGTACGCACAAAAGAAATACAATCACAATAAGGACTTTCATGAGTATGTAAAGAAATATTCCAAGACTTTCAAAATGATATGTAACCGCGCCAAATCGATACACATCCGAGACAAAATTGAAAAATCTAATAACAAAACAAAAACTACATGGAATATAATAAACCGTGAAACTGGTAAAGTCAAATCACAAAACACCACGTTCACAATAAATGTAGATAATCAAATTATTAATTCTGACCACGAAATAGCTAGCATATTTGAAGATTACTTTTCAAAAATACCTTTGAAAACAACATCTCATTTAGATTCTTCTTCTCTTGAAGCAAGTTCCATCCTGAGGCATTGTGTGCCCGAGTGTAGCGTGACTTTCCAATTTACCCATGTTGTTCCTCAAAAAATCATTAAAATTTTTAAATCCCTAAAATTGAAAAATACAGAGGATTTATGGGATGTATCTGTGAAAATAGTTAAGAATATCATTGATATTATTGCCCCTTATCTCGCGCAAATTTTTAATAACTGTATAGATGAAAGTATTTTTCCTAATTTAATGAAATACAGTAAGATTATTCCGCTATTTAAATCAGGTGATAGAGAGGATCCTAGTAATTTTCGTCCAATTTCTATTTTACCAGCACTTAGTAAAATATTTGAAAAAATTATTTTGGAACAATTGATTAAGCATTTTAATTTAAATAATCTTTTCCATAGTGCGCAATATGGATTTACAAAGGGTCGTTCTACTACTGATGCTGGTGTAGCTCTGTTAAGGCACATATTTGATGCATGGGAGAGTTCACAAAATGCTATTGGTATATTCTGTGACTTATCAAAGGCATTTGACTGCGTTGACCATCAGACGCTAATTTTAAAATTACAACACTATGGGGTTACAAATTCAGCTCTGAAGTTAATCACATCTTACTTAAGTTCTAGAACTCAAATAGTTGACATCAATGGAACAAAATCTTCAGGGTCTTATGTCAAAATGGGAGTTCCACAGGGTTCAATTCTAGGGCCTTTTTTATTTTTAATATACGTAAACGACTTGCCTTTTTTTGCTAAGGAATTTTGTGAGATTGTGTTGTTTGCAGATGATACTTCTTTAATTTTTAAATGTGATAGAAATAAAGTTAACTTTGACGACGTAAACAATGCGCTATCTCAAGTAATGAATTGGTTAACTGTGAACAATTTACAACTGAATGCAAAGAAAACTAAATGTATTAAATTTATTTTACCTAATGTTAGGGAAGTGGATACAAACATTAAATTAAATAATCAGTCGCTAAATTTAATTCAATCCACCACGTTTTTAGGCATTACAATCGATGCGAAACTCCAGTGAAACCCTCACATCACAACACTTTGTAGTAGACTTAGCTCCGCGGCTTATGCTATTAGAAAAATAAGGCAATATACTGATATTGCCACGGCGCGCTTGGTTTACATTAGTTACTTCCATAGTATTATGTCGTATGGTATTCTTCTGTGGGGTAAAGCAGCAGACATTGAAACAGTATTTATCTTGCAAAAACGTGCAATTAGAGCAGTCTACTGCCTTGCTGCTCGAACATCTCTTAGAGACTTATTTAAAGAAATAGATATACTAACAGTGGCTTCTCAATATATTTATGCTTGCATAATTTTTGTACGTCAAAATTTAAATTCCTACTTAAGACACAGCGATGTACATGCATTAAATACAAGAAATAAAAATAAGTTGATCTTACCGTCTCTAAGACTGCATAAAGTTTTTAATACTTTTATGGGTCAAAGCATACTTTACTATAACAAGATTCCTAATAACGTACTAGACTTGCCATTTGACAAATTTAAAATTCACATTAAGAAAATTCTAATGTCCAAAGGTTACTATACTATTAACGATTATATAAATGACAAAAATGCTTGGTTGTAACTTATAATGTCATATAGTTATTTCCACCAATAGCATTTCATTGATTTTGTGGTTGCTGGAAGATGTCATGCTCTCTATAAGTTTCTGCGGTGGTGGCGTCGTGTGCCGGGTCGCTCCGTTCCCTATGATATGGTTGAGCGGAGCGATGGCTGGCACATACGTCATACTTGTGAACAGGTGCCACTAGTGGAAATGGTCATCTCTAAGCTTCCTTGATTTTGTAATAATTTACCTACATATTCATCAATAGTATCATTTTTGAGGGATTTTTGAGGTATATGGCATTATAGGATATTATATATAAAACAATACAATTATTATTGTAATGACGTGCTCAGACAAGTGTTTAAAATTAATGAAAGATGTTTAGCTTTATTAGGTCTTTGTATATTAATTGTTGACCTTTGTGTATTGTAATACCTATATTGTGAAGGTGCATTGTCGGACAGCCTTTAAATACAGTAAATATTCTTATCATTAGGTACTTATTGGTACTTTAATATACTTTTTTTATACTCTGTGCGACACTGCGCTGCTAAATACTATTACTGTGTAATTAAACATTGTAACTTAATGATTGAAAAGAGTGACTACACGAGTTTGTTGCCGGAATCTTCTCGGTAGTTCAACTTTTGGAACCGGTGTAAATTCAGACAGACTGACTGACGGACAGACAGACAGACTGACTGACGGACAGACGCACCGACAGACAGACCGATAGACAGACTGACATAACATTCTTAGCTTACGTAGATGCAGATAAGACAGAGAGACAAACATTATGAAATTGTTAGTTAGTTAATATTATTTTTATGTGATAGACTTAAGGGTTTTTTTGTTGACGATTCAAAAGTGCTTCTTGGGGGCCTAATTGAATAAAGATATTTTCATTTCATTTCATTTCAACTTCATCGAAAAGAATTCGTTGGCGAAGCGTTCAAACCGACTTTGGTTACATTAGCTCTAACTAAAAATTGGCAAGGCATAATTATAGTTTTTTTTTATTTAACAAAACTGTTGTATCTATAAGCACCTTTATGTTTGGCTAGGTTAGACCCTAGTTATGTAGTCACTATTTTTAAGTTTCATGTAAGGAGTCAAAAGTTCAGTTCCATATAGGCGCGCCTTATGCTTCACTGAAATAAAGTTATTACATAAGGCGCGCCTGATGGTATGCATATAACACCACACACAGGTTGCCTATCCCATAACAACAAGAAAAACCCGTTTTTTTATTATTATTTTATAATGTGTTGAACGCGTGAGTCGCGTACTATTGATGCCGCATGCGTCGTTTGGCTGTGGTAGCCTGTCATCATCAGTAAGTCTTAAGTATGCCTGCCGCCCTTTATTGGTTAAAAAAACGTTGGAGAATCTGACGGCAATTCTTAGTTCATTCTCTTAAGCTTTAAGTTCATTCCCTCTCTTTCATATTGATTTAATAAGAAAAGGATATAAACACTTAGGTATGAACCTTCAATAGGGCGACAGGTTTTTGTTAAGTTTAAATATAGTGTGTTTAGTCTCTTTTGATCGATTACAAAATGTCATTCCAACTAACGTTTATACAATGGCTTATACAATTATATTAGTTAGGCTCTTAAACGCTAGCTTGATCTGTCGATTGATCGATCCTCGGCCTAAAACTAATTTTCAGCCCCAACCTAACCGGGTTGAGGTTAAAGGTCGGTGAATCGGGGACAAATAAATTCTTGTTAGATGCCAATCGGCATACTTACCTACCTGCCTCCAAAATGTATATCATTTCACTATGCCTAATGAATTTTAATTCACTACCAAAATTCTTTTATTTTAATGCCTTTTTTATATTATAGTAGGCACTGAATTGGTTGTTTTTTCATTCCTAATACATTATTATTGATATTATAAAAACATCATAATAGACTTGTCAACATTGATCTGCAGTATTAGAATACCAAGGATAAAAATAATAAATACTGTATATCCTTATATGTATTATACTATATACTACATAATACTATATAAGGATAGATTCTTTTAAAAGCCAAGTTCGTAGACTTTTCTAATAATAATAATATTCACACACTCACACCTATTATCTAGCCCAAAGTAAGCATCATCAAGAGCACAAGCTATGGATAATAGATAACGAATAGTTATTAATAATATGTATAGAAATATTAAAAATATACTAAATAAACATACAAACCCATTCCATGGTCCATCCATGACTCGTGAACAAATGCTCATCATACAAACATTTTTTCCTACCGGGATTCGAACCCGGGACCTCTGACCGAGTAGCCTGTATAACAAGGGGTACAGACCACTCGGCCAGCCAGTCGTCAAATAAAATAATGACAACAATATTAATGAATTTGATGTCAAAAACACTAAAATAATAATAGATTTACTTGAAGATTCTTTGGTGCGAGCTTCACTTCCCATTGTTTCTGGAACTAGCTCGAACTAACTGCAAAATTACTTTTAAAAATCAACATTATTTTTTTGCCTTTTTAGTACTATGAAGTCGGCTTTTAGTTACATTACCCTTTTTTGCACAATTTTTAGTGACCATTTTATAAGTGCAAAGTTAGGTGTCTGTTACCATTATTGTTTGTCAATCACCTAAATGACTTTTTATATTTAATCGACAATTGTTCGTTGAGGATTCCTATTTCTATAACTTTGTAGATCTTCGTCAGATCACTATTATTCGAAGCACTAATCCGGTAGTAAGCCCATTCCAAAAACAATTTTCTAACTTAACTTAGAAAACTTAGAAAACTCGGCAAACATAAAAATATGCAGATAAATAATGAAGCTCCTTATTGTATGAAGTCGGTTAAAAATTTTTTATTTTTATCAACGCCTATTAAATGCAATCCGCCCTCAACTGTACTCCTTGCACGAACATTTTTAAATTTCGAATAACCATCGTATAGAGTTAGCTTTTGTCTGGTTTTTGTTTGAACGATACAATTAAGATTCGAAATTTAAAAATGTTCATGCTAGGGGTACTGTTCAGCCTGCAATGTACTGTGTGTTATGATTAACGACGCGCCTGTCTTGTTCCGCAGCCATTTACAAATCTTACTGGTAATGCCACGTTGAATTTATCTTTATAATTTTTTGTATTAACCTTTCGGGGCGAGGTCACTTTTTATTTTGGGCATTTATTTTATTTTAGTGAGAAAGTTACAAGGTGATTTTATACATACAGTCACGTAAATAAATTATGTTACCTGGGTCAGTGGGTTTTTTTTAGTTCTTGTTTTTATTATAAGTAGCAATACTTAGTTTATAGTATAAGAAAACATAGATAACTGTGAGACATAATTCCAATGCGCCTTTACTCTCGCTCTAGTGGCTTCAAATTTTAACCTATAGGTATACCCTGCGACACAGAATAACTAATAGTCTCAGAAGGTTTACTCTCGAACAAAGCTCAAGGTTAGGTATAATAATATGCCTGCTTTTATATCCTTAACTCGAGCGTTCATATTTAGTTGGGCATCGCTCACTCGAAGCCGGTTTTGTGGCAAGAGTACATAGTTCTTAGTTTCTCACGCAGTCATTTTAATTCCTTGTTCTTCCTTTAATTAAGACACCCGTTTAAAATGTTCTATAGTAATTATAAGATTGTGTAAAAGTCATTGTTCGTTGCAAAAATCACAGAAAATATACTAAAATACGTGCGAGACGCAGCGAGATGAGAGCTGACCGGCAACCTACAGCCATATGCCTGCCCGAGAGATGCGGCGGCCGAACGTTCCTCAACTGAGGAGCGAAACCCCCCCTGCATAGAATCCCTGATGATGATACCCTGTATCTCACTTTCATTCGCGGTGCGTCAAAGCGAAGTAGGTGTGTTTTCGAATCGAATCCGGGTTGCGACAGTTGTGAACATGGGGAAACTGAGAAGAGCTTCCTGATACGTCTCTTTTCCTAGTAGATAGCGTTGGTTTGCCCCAATAATAATAGTATTCTGACTCTATTCTAGCCCAAATCAAGCCTAATGGAGAGCTTCTACTACAGAAAAAATACTCATAATAAATTATGCCTACTTATCTAAATAGTAGAAATAAACATAATAAGATTGATACGCGAAGAAAATACTCATCATACAGACATCTCTGCCTCTGGTCATATATATGTAATATTCGTTGTTCGGTGCGTAAATGCATTTCGACCAGTTGTTTGAGTTTTAGTGTCCAACGTGCCACGAGCCAGCCCACCCCCAGGCAACCCAGCCATACGGCCAGGATTCGCGCCGTTGGCGATTACCCAGAGTCACTTGGGCAAGCCCAGACGTGGCGGCCTGTGAAATACGCGCGTGGGGGCCACCAACGCACGCCGGCCGCGCCTAGGGCGCAGGAAGTCTCACGCCCACCCGCCTACGCCGGATAGGGGCAGAGGATCCTCTTCCCGTTCCCACTCCGCTGCCTCCTTTTGCGTGAGCACAGACTCGCAGAAGATGGCGACAACCTCCTATACCCTCTCTCTACCAACCACGCCTCTTAACATGATTGGTAGCGAGAGGTGATCGCCACGAAGGTCGCGTCGCTCGTGGCACCAGGCAGGACACTCCATAAGGGTGTGCTCGGCGGGGGAGTCGCAGTGAAGACACCGAGGCGTCGTCGAGGCGAGATATTTATAAAGTATTAGTTAAGATTATAATATTTACTATATATATTAGCTATTTCTATTTTATTATTATTGAGTATACATAACACAATATCAAACTAAGGATATGGTTGGCTGGTAAGATCGCATTCAGGAATCTACTCTCTCTTGTAAATAGGTACATGTTGTTTCCATTGTTTGTATTTTGTGTTTTTATGTGCGGAATGAAGAATTTATAAATTTTAAATTAGCTTCGCCAAGTAATTACTTGAATAAGAATCCAATTACTCTCTATCCTCCCTTTATGTGTTATTTACCAATCAATATCTTTGTTAACAAATTTAATTAAGAAACGATCTTCAATATATTAAACAAATATTTTTCTTATAAACGCGATAATGAGTTAGATTTTGAATAACACATAAAGGGAGGACCCTTTATGTGTTATTTACCAATCAATTTCTTTGCTAACTTTAGTTAAGAAACGATGTTCAATATTTTAAACAAATATTTTACTTACGCGATAATGAGTTAGATTTTGAATAAAACAGCACTTTTCAGAGTTTGATCACAATCAGGAGACAGCGTGAAATATTGAAAAATAATTCCGAAATAACCAATTATATTTGTTGGTATTTTCCTCTTCCTCTTTCAATTTCAATGGTGTATCAATTCATTATACGAAATCTGATGAATGTTGCCAATTACATTACATTGTCACTCCACATCAATTTATCTCGCTCGGTTTTGATTGCAATTAGGTATCAAAAGATAAATACTTTTAATTTATCTTTTCACAAAGGTTCTGTAATTTGGTTCAGTAATTTTGTGATCTAGCAAACCGTGTTTGTCCAAAACTCTCAAAGAAGAATGGCAAAGACCCATGCAATTTCGAAACGCACTTATAGTTTTACCTATTATAATGAAATTATATACCCTATAAAGATAGATCTAAGGCTAATTTAAAAAATGTAATACCAGATATTTTTAAAAAATGGAGATTCTGAGATAAACAGTGCTATTTCAAAAATGATTTCATTGCATCCTACACAGGGTGGTGCCGTCTATACGACAATAAATTAAAACAAGGGCTATATCATCGCACCGCTCGCCACCGGCAGGGAGTTCATCCTCACAAAATGGAACCAAAGTGGTCGCGTACTGTACGGTTTCAGAGAAACATTCTCCCGCTTACGCTCAGGTTGTGGAATCTCGAATGAGTACAGCATGGGGCTCTTCAAAAAAGGCGTGAAAAGGTTTTTACAGGGTCGGCAATGCGCAAGTGATACCCCTGGTGTTGCAAGCGTCCATAGGCTACGGTAACCGCCTACCATCAGGTGGGCCGTATGCTTGATTGCCACCTTAGTGTTAAATAAATTAATTTATTATAAAAATATTAAACAATCTAAAATTGATTAATTCAATATATACCAAAATGCTTAATGCAATCCACAAAGTACTTTACATATATAGAGTGGTGCCGTCAATACGACAGTTCATAAAAATGGTTTACCACATTCAAAAACATCTTATTCATTTGATAATTTCATGACATTTATATGAAATAATGCAGCCAATGTTATATTATTTGCATTTTGGATTGCATTAAGCATTTAAGTATATATTATAATAATCATTTATTTATTATTTTATTCTAATTTTAGATTGTTAAATATTTTTCTTATAAATTAATTTATTTAACATAGACTGGATGCTAGTCCTTTGGCCAATGATGCGGCCCAGTTGCGTTTCGTTATTGCAAACTGAACTGTTTTATGATTTTTATTTTTCCAATATACATATATTTTTAACAGATATATAGAAAGACAAAGTTAGGGAGCCTTTTTTAAAGAGAGAAGACAATTAGGGAGTGACGATTAAATTACTGAATAAAAAAGCTACAAGCATTTTACACACACGCTTAAACAAAATAAATACAACAATTTACACACGGCAATAAATCTACCGGACGCAAAACATACGCAGCGTTGAAAGTCATTCGCAGAAAATGTGTACCTATGCAACAGTTTTTACCATATTCGCAAAATGCCGCAATAGTAAAAATGATATAAAAACAAAATGTTACCAAAACAAATTGATAACTGTTTCATTGGTATTCTATTGTGCCTCTATGAAGCGGGTTATGTTCTACAAATTGGAAGTAGTACGATAAACCCCCAAACCAATTTGTTTCTAACACTATCTGGACAAATGTGACTACATGTGTCCGATAGAACAAATAGCTGTTACACATTTAAAACAGGCCATTCGGTATAAAAGTGATTAATGACAGAGGTCACAATCTCGACCGTCAACGTACAGGAGGCACGTGACGGCACCGACGCGATTAGGTGAAGATTCAGTGCCGACGCGACGTGGCTTGTTTTCAACTGAGCGGTTCTTTTGAGATCGTATTATTTTTAATTTATCGCATTTACGGCCTGGCCACAAACTCACCGCACGCGAGTCCTGCGACTCGTGAGTCAGCAACCACTGCGCGCTGTCTCGATGTCGGCCTCGCAGCGCGTCGTCGTGACCGCGCAGTGGTTACCGAGTCGCCGCCGTCGCCGTCGCCCGTTCCCGTGGCTAGGCCGTTACGTGGTCGCTTACTAAGGGCCTTCTGTGCAAGTTCGCAGTCACACAACGATATATGTTAGGTGTTTCTTTGCGACATAGAATTAGAAATGAGGAAATCCGTAAATGAACCTGTCATTGACGGCTCATAGGATTAGCAAATTGAAGTGACAGTGGGCAGGGCACATAGCACTCAGAACAAACGACCGGTGGGGCGTTGCAGTTCTAGAATGGCGACCACGTACTTACCGTAAAGCGCAAAGTAGGACGGCCTTCCACTAGATGGACAGACGACCTGGTCAGGGTCGCGGGGAGCTGTTGGATGCAGGCTGCGTAGAACCATTCCATTGGGAAATCGACGGGGAGGCCTTTGTTCAGCAGTGGACATCATATTGTATGAAGATCATAGTGATGTGTTTACAAGGTTCATCTAGTTCGTTGTACAAGCTGTACCTGTACGCTTACCTATTAGAGTATTTAAAATCATCATGTAAAATATCAACAACATGACAAAACTAACATATTTTTTTCAAATGATAAAAATACAATCAAAGATACAATTTACCTTCTTCCATGCGTATTTTTTGTATAATTAGATTTTCCCCCCTTCTGCGATCTGTTGTTAAACTATAAACAAATTTGCTGTGTTTGTAGGTGGAGTGGGCTCCTCAGCAAGAAGTTCTACTCATTAATTTTGGGTGCTGACAGCGATTTTTAATGTCTAAGATGTTTTGCCTTTTCAATATTTTGCTGTAAAGGCTATATAACTAGATGACAATAAAACTGACTGCCCACCTGGTGGTAAGTGGGTAACGTTGACACCTGCAATAACAAGGAAAAATCACTTGGTATTACAGATGCGTTGTAATCCTGAGGGTTAAGATGAATTGCCTTCCTTGTTCGTTTCTTATGATTCGAAACACAGCGAACTGTTTTACGGCCGAAATAAGAAAGGTTGTGGCATCTACATAGGTGACCGTACCACCTAGTAAAGTTGTGTTGTACCGATTGTAATATTCAACTTGACATCCTTTTTCTATCATTGCATTACTCGGCTCCAGTTGGAACCTCAGTGGTCACGGTTGCAGTGAAAGTTTTTCCGTGTACGCTCAGTGCCTCTAGCACGAACGCTTTCAAATTTTGAGTCGTCATCGTATTCAGTAGTTACTTTAGCTTTTGTCTGGCTTTTGTTTGAAATTTCAAGCGGGCGTGAACGATAAGATTGCGATTCGAAATTTAAAAATATTCGTGCTAGGGGTACAGCTACAGTACCCTAAGTGAAAGTTGGAATCGAATGAAAACGAAAACAGTCATCGTCGTGTCCACCTGTCAAATCAATATTAAAAATTGGATGAACGTTTTCGTTTAATTTGATGGAAAATTACATTATGGGCACAGTACTCCTAGTGTGAGTTTTAATCGAAACGAAATGAAAATGATCATCGTCGCGTTCACCTTTCAAATCCAAATTTAAAAAGTGGTTTCCAACAGAGGCGCAGCTGCCGTTTTGATACAATTTGTGAGTCATGACAGTCAGACGGAAGTGTACGACGACGTACACTTCCGTCTCAAACCGATGGAAACTCACACTGGACTTCTTTTTGAGATTTTCGAACGGTTACTGCATCAGGTTCTTTAAAAAAGACCGTAAAAGGAGATGGTAAAGTTTGGGCCAGCTCTTAAAAATCATTTCAGATTGTAGACGTACTGAATAACATGGTTTCCATTAAATAACACAAAACTCTTTTATTTTATTGCAAAACAAATCTTGAAATGAAATAAGTATTGTATAAGATGGCAACATAGAAATCATAAAAGTGCCCAAAAGTGCATAGTCCAAAGCCAATAATAACGCTGTTAAAAAGTTGACTTAAATGTCAATTTGACATTTATTAAAATTATCATTCGCTTGAATTGTTTTCTTTGTAATTCGAAATTGGATGACCATGGCCTATAAAGAAACGACAATATTCAACGTATAGTCGTAAAAAACTAAATTGTATTATGACATTGACATTTGGTTACCTTCAAAATAGCAACCTCTGTGATGTTTTTCAGCAAATTAAAATATTTTTTGGCCTCATCTATCAGTCAAGATTTATAGAAATATACGGTAAGATGGATTCTTACAAAAATAACTGTAGGTACGAAAAAATGGTGCTCATGAGCTGGCCCAAATCTCATAGAAACTTTTATTATCTTCTTTTTTTGTTGGATATAATTTCAAGTCCGGTATAACCTGATAATCCAACATCATCATCATTTCAGCCGAGAGACGCCCACCACTGGGCATAAGCCTCCTCCAGGGATCTCCAAACCAATCGGACCTGCGCTGCCCGCATCCATCGGCTTCCAGGACCTTTTCGCCCCAACGACTGTCAGTCCTCCTTGCAATGTGGCCTGCCCACTGCCACTTGAGGTTCGTAATTCTTCGGGCTAATCTATACTAATAGTAACTCTATCTGTCGTATCTTTATAAATCTCTAGTAGGTTCCCTGGCTCCGCCCGCGTAGACGTCGGTTTTTACGTCAAAAAGTTTCCTTTTACGTTTAAGCCTAAGTTATTCTTTTCGAGATAAATATCCATGATTTTTTTTTGTCAAATTAGTTCAGTAGCGTTTCACATGATAAGTTTGGATGCAAAAATATGCCCTCCGAACAGGCTTCGGCAACTGCTTACCATGAGACCAAAATAGTGTAAGCAAAAAAGCAAACTCAAATCACATAATAAACAAGAAATTCCTTAACAATATTCCAAGAAACTTTCAATGTTTGGGATTCCCCGTTTACTGTAACTAAAATGTAAGTTAAACACGGAACTTGCTTAGCAAATGTAGACTGTTCGTAAATAACGTTCACAATAATAAGTTATATGAAAACTTTTTGGGTACACTTCGCTACATGATTCTAAATTTATAGTTTTAACTTATAGTTTATCGACTTAACTCGTATTCCCATGGTGTGAAGTTAGATGTTACTTTGTTGTAGATTAGGTCATGGTGGGGCATTGTTATTAAAACCATTAACAAAATAATATTTGAACTGTTTTTTTTTAATTCAGTTAATATTATGACTACCTATATAATATTTATATTTGAATTTGGCTTCCAAAATGACTATTTTTTATACAAAGCACGGTAAATGACTCAACACCACCTGATGTGAAGCGGTAAGAAGAGTCCATATGCGGAGACAGCTAGTGCAGCTTGAGACACACTGTTCTAGCCGCCTCCACCTTGCCGGCCCATAAGGTGCCTTTCACGCCTCTTTAGAAGGAACTCATGTTATAGAAAGTAGGGAACACGTGTGCTGGCAAAGAATCCCAAGTTTTGGATGTCTGACAAAGAAACGAGTTACTAAACTTCTTTGTGCGTGATATTGAGGCGTAGACAGTGAATGATACGGACGGTACGACGCTGCAATCTGTCCAGTGCATCGAGGAGGAACTTGGGGAGCCATCCCACAGGTGCGAGCAATATTCAACGCAAGACCCGACCTGAGTTTTGTACAGCAGGCGTAATTGGTCTGGCGTGTAAAATCGACGCACCATGTTCAGGACACCGAGCGTTAGTGAGGCTGTTTTGATCACGGTTCCGATTTAATACTTCTGAGATTCAGATCGCAGCATATCTCCATACCGAGCAAGTTGATGGAGCCCTGTGCCGAAAGAGTAGTGCCCTGAAGAGAGAGAAGGGGAAGGAACGGCGATATTTTGGCTGTGAACACGCACACCTGTGTTTTCTTAGCATTGAACTCAACAAGATTTTGCTTTAAAACTAATTAGAAAAGAATCACACACAACTACAAAAACAAATAGTAATATTAATGAAAGAAAATTACATAATTAGGAAAAATTGGATTAAATCTTTTTTAAAATACTAAATATTCACAAGGAATCGTGTTAACGACTTAACGAGTTAAGACTATTCTTTTTACTTGATTCATTTGCCGTGCTTTGTACACAGAAAATAAATCAACACCACCTAATTCGAAGCGGTAAGCAGAGTTCACACTGTTCTAGCCGCCTCCACCTTGCTGACCCATAAAGTGCCTTTTCACGCCTCTTTTGAAGTAACCCATGTTATACGAAGGAGGGAACACATGTGCTGCTAAAGAATACCTGGTTTTGGAAGTATGACAAAGAAACAAGTTACTTAACATCTTTTAGCGTGATGTTGAGGTGGAGATGGTGAATTGATGACTTCGAAGACCAGCACGCGTGCTCCTGATTAGGAAGTGGGATGGTGGGATAAGGTTGATAAAGTCCTCAGAACACTCCATGATAAATGTGATAGAAGGAGCTCAGCTATACAACGACCTCTACATCGTCAATGATACGAACAGTGAGCCGCCAGAACTAACTAGAACAGATATGCAACTCTCTGAAGTCAGCAGTCTTCAATTCGTGGTGGTGACAGCGCTGTCATACCTTTTGGCGCTTGTTTGACAACCATTTGACAACCGTTGGTGGCGTTCCAACGACGAGCACGGCGTGAACCGGAACTAAAAAGTTGTTTGTTTTCATATATTTTTGTTTAGGTCAATCATTACTAGAATCTTAAAAAAAATTGTTGATTTCGCGTGTTTTTAATTTTATTTAATTAATGTATATTTTGGATACCGATGAACACTATTATTACATTAATAACCATATTTTATAGATGTTTATTAATAGAAAAAAGTTTAAAAGATTTATAATGTGACTTTATCTTTAGGATGATCTTTAGGTAGATCAAAACTCAAAAGTTTTATGTAAGAAATATTTATTCTTATATTAAGGCAACGTTTGTGCCATTAAAGTTTATAATCATTTTAAACTACCACATTCCTTTTTTGAGATTTTGTCACTCGTGTGTAAATTTTAATTAAAAAAAGTTTTAAATATGATTTTTTTATGTTTGTTTTTCATTTAAAGAAAAAGTTTAATAAAACAGAAACACACCCTTAATGAAACCTACCCTTTAGAACGATTGATTGAAATACAAGAGATAACGAATCAGTCCATTAGATATCGTATCTGTAATCACCAATTTTTTGTTCAACACGAAAACGAATGAATGAATGTATGCTATTCAACAGTGAACGTCTATTCAATTTATTTGGAACACGGATAGAGATATCAAATACTGCTATTCATGTGATTGCAAAAATAATTTTCTTGTTCAAAAAGAAAAATGAAGAATATAGAAGCTATTGGTTACTTTATTAAAAGAAACAGCACTAGATCGTCTCAAATTTTTAATCGACTTCAAAAACGAGGAGGTTCTCAATTCGGCCGGTATGTTTTTTTCTATGTATGTACACCGATTACGCCGAGATTACTGATCCGATTTACGTGATTCTATTTTTGTTCGATGTGGAATAGCTGCCATTTGGTCCCATAAAATTTTTTTCAAAATCAGGTCGGTAGTTTGGTTTTTATAAATAAAAAAAACTGAAATTAGTAAGTCGTCTACGTATTTTTTTTCTTTGTATGTACACCGATTACGCCGAGATTACTGATCCGATTTACGTGATTCTTTTTTTGTTCGATGCAGAATACTTAGCTGCCATTTGGTCCCATAAAATTTTTTTCAAAATCAAATCGGTAGTTTGTTTTTTTTAAATAAACAAAACTGAAATTAGTAAGTCATCTACGTATTTTTTTTCTTTAAAAGGTTAAAATAATTAAATTGCGTTGGTAGGTATTTTTTGGAGTTGGTACTAAGTTGTTTTCAAAAACAATAGAAAGTGAAGCACCGACTCCAAAAAATATGTTTCTAGGGGATGAGTACCTACCTACTCAATTTAATTATTTTATCCTTTTCAGTTTTTTGAAGTAGGTTTTAATTTTTGTTTAAATTTTATTTTAAGAAAATAACGTAAACATACATGTCTCTAAATTTCTTTCCAACATTTTAATGTTTGAATGAAATTTAAAAACATGAATTTTTGTAACTATGTTTGTGGAGTATTATTATAGTCATTTTAACCTGTCAAGCATCAGATTCCAGACTTAATTGATTTTTTAACTGTCATAGCCCTCCGGAGGGATACCGCAGCTTGATAGATTAATATATTAAAAAAGCGAAACTACATTGATATGTAAATATAATATACATAAATTTTTTTCACAAAATATCAGAAAACTGTTTAGAAAATTATCTTTAAAAAAGTTTCATTTTGCTGGCACAGTCATGCACAGACAAAAAAAATAGTTTCTCTGAAATTTAGATACTATCTGTTATAATATTGTTCTGTTCTTAATGACAAAAATATTGTCTATTTTAATAAAAACCTGTAATAATATTTTACTTTGTAGTACTTCACAATTATTCATAGTTCTGCCACCGCTTTAAGGTTGCTTGCTTGTCAGTCTTTTTACAGGTTGTACTTCGGAGAATGTACCATCCCTCCTAACCCAATTCACCAGAGGACTAATAGACGCGATCTATCATCTACACCTCTTCAAGATACCAAATATCTACACGAAGCGCCTTTCGTCATCTTTTGTAGTGGACACGACCGGGGATTGGAATGCTCTGCCGGCTTCGGTGTTCCATACTTCATATGACCTGAATTCCTTCAAAACAGGACAGGCCTTTCTCGGTAAGCTCGCTACAGAGTCGACCTAATCTTAAATTCAATTGGAGGAATATTGAGATGACAAGCCAGCCCATTTTAATTGAAAAGAGCAAGTTTTAATTTTATCTGCCATTTTTTACAAAAAATTAAATAAGGACATAAAAACATAACTTGAAAATCATTACTATTGTGAGCTGAGAAGTCCTGTTCATTCTACAGTAAATGCCATATCTGTTTATAAGTGATTTCCTCAGACTTCTTTCGCGTGCCGCAAGTCGAGCTATTTCTTCACAATGAGATGGATCATTGAGTTCTGATGCCCTATTGAGTTTTCCAAATCACAGTACCATTTATCACTCATTGTTAGCACTATTGAGCATTTATGCCACCGCATGAATGAGTGAAAATAATGCTACATAATACTTCTTCTATTTTTATTCTTTTTTAGACAATTATGTATTTACTTTTAACCAGATAAAACCGTTTTTATGAGTTATGCGACGTGTTTACTGTTGTAATATTTAGGTACAGACAAAGTTTTGACCTCACCTCACCTTTTCCCTTCCTACTCTTCCTTTCTGTCACCACTTTTCTTCGCACTTCACATAGGGCCTGTTGATTAATTTGCCATGGTAAGCGATCTGCAGAGCTGATAAGGCTCAGCAGGAGTAACATAAGTGCCATGATTAGAGCTTTGATAGGCAACTTTAAACTGAACAGACACTATGCAAGCTAAAATTTATCCACAAACACATTATCTATATTATATATCATTATCTACCCAAATGAGACCCTTAAGGTTAGAAAAATCCTAGATTGTGTGGAAATTTCCCAAATCAAGGCTTTACTTTAAACTATTGGCGGCAAGTCACAATAGATCTCTCAGGTCACAGTGACAAATCAGTCTCAACAAATAAAATAGATAAGCCCCAAATACAAATAATAATATTGCTGCGGTTAATCTGTCATTTAAATAATAACCATTGGCAACCTCTAATTTGTGGGACTATGACTAATCATTTAATGAGAGTATGAGATATTATTTATTTATTTATAACTTTATATACACACAACATAAAAAAATAGAAACAATTTATAAATAGTATTTGTACAAAGGCACTGCTTATTTCTAAAGAAATTTCTGCCAGCAGACCTGCGAGAGGGATATATTAACTAAATATACAGCACTGTATTTGTATAATTCAACAATGTTTGATCACTTCAACACCGTAATTTTAATTTATTTTCACATATTTTGTTCGCAGCTGTTTTTTAGACATCTAGCTGCTAGTGTTGCCAGAGAAAAAAACATAGCCTACTGTTAACACAGACTATTAGTTATTCTGTGATATTACTGCTAATTTTTGGCAACAGTTCATAACAAAAATAATTTTATTAAAAAGGTCTGGTTGGCCGCTAAAACACAAAGGCGATGAATTATAAGTCGTGAGACAAGGCGTGATGATATTCTTATACCAATAAAGTGGGTTCCAAAGTCGATTTAGGATTAAGTTTAGGTGTTTAGTAACTTTATCCTGAGTTAATACTGTCATAACCTTCGTCATTGCGGACAGAGACGAATCGCTTAGTTTTGTGTACATACTGCCTAGTGATATACTACACAATAATGTAGAAAAAATTGTTTTTTAACAACTAAGTAGATGACAAATAAGCTGACGGCCCACTTGATGGTAAGTGGTTACAGTACAGTAATTACACTGGCTACCTTTCCCTTCAATCCGAAACACAGCGAACTGTTTCACGGCTGAAATAAGAAAGGCGGTGGTACCTACCGAGACGACCCTACATACGGGTCTACCACCTAGTCAGCTTAAGCCTTAACACCACTACGCTGCGCGGTGGACTAATGCATGGCGGGTAGAAGCGGTCGCAGTAACAACCGGAATCAACGGCTTAACGTGTCATCCGAAACACGGAAAAGCTGGTGATTACAAATTCCGATTTCCGATTGACCCATCCTGGATCGACCAATACTGCAATATTTGCTTTGCTTTTGTAAACTCGGTGGCATAGTGGTCTGAGTGTTCAGGTTTCGAATTGATACTAATATTATAAATGCGGAAGTAATTCTATCTGTCTGTCTGTTACCTTTTCACGCTTAAAACGCTCAACCGATTTAGATAAAATTTAGTATGAGGATAGCTTGAGGCCTTGGAAAGGACGTAGGATTCTTTTTAGAGTGATAACCGACATTCACGCAGACGGATCCGCAGGCCGCTTGTATACATTAAAGCACATGTTCCGGTAGAACTTCTAGCTAGATTAATGATCTAGATTATATCATAAGCAACATGATAAACGTATTCTTAATGCAGCGTACCATTCATGATCATAAATAACTATTCAGAGAAGCCCTAACTGACCGTGAATATTCTGTCATCGCTCATAATGCGATGCCAAGGTCTGATTGTTTACAAATTAAACAATTAGACTCCGTGTTCACTGAGACAGTGAGTTGATATGAAATCAAAAATAATATTTCTTTAATAGATAAAGCGATTTTAAAACGATTCGTCGTTTATTTAAAAATTCCAACAAGGTATGTTGAGAAAGTTGACGTCGAAATAAATTTTATAATATTCATGCTTTAAAGTATTTTTAAGAAGAATTTAATATAATTACTGCTATTTGAAGATAGATAGATAAAAAAACCAACGTGCCATGAAAGCCGTGTTATACATTTTTCACTTTATTTTTCAAATCCCGTGCTAATGGGTCGGGCGACAGATCATTCAAGTCACTCGGAAACCTCGCGAAGGTGTCGCATCACTATGAATCTTTGGATTATTCAAACACCGGCATTCATTTTTCTGCCAGGCTAGGTTCATTGTCCTTAATTTGTTTGGAAGATAATAGGCTAGTTCTGAACGCAGGGTAATTTTGTACACGAGGCAGTGCACACTTGTTTTTTGGAAGACAATTTTGAACGAGTGCGTGAACATCATGATAGAAAAGAATAACTTTCATAGTAACTTTCTGTCATTGTGATGCCCTGACTAGAACCCGAATAAGCCTTCTGGGAGTGGCATATCCAAAACCTGAAGACTACAGGCTCTTTCTGCCTAAAGATATAGTAAGGCTAATGGCAACTATATTCTGGACACAGGAAGAGTAAATGCAGGGGAGGCACAAAAGATCCTAATGGGTCGAAGTGCACTGTGACTTAGTCATGGCCCCATAATAAAATAAGATACGATAACTTTCTGCTGGCTGAAAGGGGCTTGTGTACAATGTCATATTTCAAAATTAAATATTACACAACCTTTTCATTTTTTTACCGCACTGAATTTTATTTTGTGTACTACATAATCACTTTTTTTATGTTTTAAGCTCTGTTGAAGTTTGATCAATGGACACCATTCCTTCATTTCCATTTCACTGTCAAACCAACATATGCAAGCATATCCACAACTACGGACCGATTGCATTTGGCACCAACATCAAAGTTTCATACATATTCATAATATATGACGCCTGATAACTGACGTGTAACGCAGCCGTATTCTGAACATCTTGTATTATGGAATTGCAGCTGGAAGACCTAAATAAACTCACTATCAAGGTCTCGATAAGATGGTCAGCAAATTAGTTACTAGAAGCTTATATGATGAAGAGGTTACTCTTTAACTGATTTCGAAACCCCCCTTCACTCCAAAGTCGAATACTTTTGCAGAATTTCAGTTGGAAACACAGTATTGACGTGGTAATAAATAAAATATATAGAGTTCTGAAGTAAACGGTGTATATTGATAAACAACAAAAAGGGATGTGACACACAGATGACTCACGTCATATTTTAAATTAGTATAGCGTCAGGGTGTTATTATTATATAAAAACCAAGAAGGTTTAACACCCCCCTGTAATAGGAGCACCCTGTATATACGCTATATACAATTACCTATAAATGACATTTCAAAAAAAACAAAACTATACACTTGACTGACACTAACAACTAACAATGACCAACATCAATATAACAAAATAGTACACACCTAATTATAAACTAACTTAATACACAACAAATATCTACAATTAAACAAAGACAAAAAAAACTTAACCTAACCCTAAAGAACTAGAACATTTAACATGTTTAATTTTCGCTAAAGGTTTGGTAAGTATGTCGGCAACCATGTCTTGTGTAGATATGAATTTGAGATGAATGTCATTGTGTGTAAGCGTGTCTCTAATGAAATGGTGTTTGATGTCGATATGTTTTGTGCGTGCGTGAAAGGTGTCATTATGTGCAAGTTTGATGGAGCTCTGACTGTCTGTGTGTAAAGTGATGGGATGAGTGATGGCGAACACTTCGGTAATGAGTGTTCTTAAATATATAGCCTCTTTGCAGGCTTCTGACAATGCCATATATTCGGCTTCAGTTGTCGAAAGTGCAACAGTGCGCTGCTTGCGAGATTCCCATGAGATGGGGGCTCCACTCATAACAAAAACGAAGCCGGTGAATGAGCGGCGGTCGACAAGATTGTTCCCATAGTCAGCATCAGCATAACCAATTGGATATGTTTGACTACTGTGCCTGAATTGAAGTCTCAAGTCCTTTGTGCCTTTTAGGTACCTCAGGACTCGCTTAGCGGCTTTCCAGTGCACCTCCCCGTAATGTACGTTGAACTGCGACAAGTATGAGACCGTGTGTGCTATGTCAGGTCTTGTACATATGGCAAGGTACATTAGAGAACCGATAAGCTCCTGATAAGGGACTTCAATATTCTCATCTTCCTTTTTAGGTAAGGTGAGTTTTAAGCCTGGTTCCAATGGCGTCGTCACTGATATTGCATCAGTCATTCCAAATTTTGAGATTAACTTCTCGATGTATTTCGTCTGGTCAAGAGTTATCCTGTCTTCGGTCTGAGTTACTCTCATTCCGAGACAATCTTTGACAGGACCAAGATCTTTAACGATGAATTTCTTTTTTAATTCATTTTTAAATTTATCTCTCATGTTGACGTTGTTGCTCAGTATAAAAAAGTCGTCAACGAACACTGCAACTACGAGGAAATCTTTCCCTTCTCTTTTATAATAGAGGCAATGTTCTGTAGTAGCTTGCGTCAGTGTGAAGGAAGACATGGCTTCACATACCTTCTTATTCCACTGGCGCGGAGACTGTTTTAAGCCGTATAGAGATTTTTTTTGTAAACACACTTTGTTTTTAGAGTCAGTTGAAAAACCTTCAGGTTGCTCCATGTATATATCTTCATCAAGGTCTCCATTCAAGAATGCCGTTTCCACGTCAAGATGGTCTACCTTCAAATTATTTTGCACAGCAAACGCTAACAAAAGTCTTACGGAAGACAGTCTCGCAACTGGCGAAAAAGTTTCACCATAGTCCACTCCTGCAACTTGGGTGAACCCTTTGGCTACAAGTCTGGCCTTGTATTTAACTACGCATCCACTTGTGTCTTTTTTTATCTTGAAGACCCATTTACATTTGGTAGTCTTTCTAGTGGTGGGCCGATCAACTAGTATCCAAGTACCATGTTTCAACAGGGAGTCGTATTCTGCTTTCATCGCATCTAACCATTTGTCTTTCTGTGGATGCTTAGTAACTTCATTGTAAGTCTCCGGTTCCAGATCAGATGTCATGTAGAGGTTCTCGTGGTACCGCTCTGGTGGACGTCTATCCCTTTGCGGGTAGCGAGGTACCTGAAGTACGTCTACAATCGGATCAGGTTGAGGAGCTTCAGAAATTTCGGAAGTTACGGAGTCATCACAGACAGGTTGTTCTGATGACGATGACACAGGCTCTGGCCGTAAGCATTCTTCTTCCTGTTGAATTTCTGGTTCAAATACCGGAAGTTCAGTATTTGAAATTGGTACTGAAATTTGGGTAGGGGGAGGTGTAGAGAGCATTTCACTGTGTGAAGAGTTTAGCCCCCGAAGCGTATTATTTTCTAGGAAAACAACATCTCGAGCAATTATTATTGCGCGAGGATTTTGGGGATCAATAAGGCGGTAGCCTTTGCTTTCTGTTGAATAACCCACAAATATGCAAGTTTGTGTTTTAGATTCCAGTTTCGTTCGTTTTTCTTTTGGAATGAGGACATGAGCTTCACAGCCAAACACTCTCAAGTGAGAAAGATTAACTCTCTTACCTGTCCACAATTCCTCTGGAATTTGGTTATTCAAAGCTTGTGTAGGCGAACGGTTTTTTAGATAGATAGCCGTATTTATGGCTTCTCCCCAATACGCTTTCGGAAGGTTGGAGACTTGCAGCATGGATCTCGCCTTTTCAATTATAGTTCTATTTGCGCGTTCAGAGACTCCGTTTTGCTGTGGAGTATACGGAACCGTAGTCTGATGAATAATTCCATTTTCCTTCAAAAATACAGACATTTCGTTATTAACATATTCACGGCCGTTATCTGAGCGCAGAACTTTAATTTTCTTACCCGTTTGATTTTCAACTAAATATTTAAATTCTAAAAATTTACTAAAAACTTCGGCCTTTGTTTTCAAAACATATCCAAAAGTTTTGCGACTAAAGTCGTCTGTAAAAGTTAATAAATACAAAGCTCCGCCCCATGATTGTGTACTCATAGGTCCACATAAATCCGAATGGATTAATTGTAGGACGACGCTAGACTTACTTTTGGAATTAGGGAAAGGTTGTTTAGCTAATTTCCCTTGTAAACATGGTATACATTGGTCAATTGAATAACCTGTATAATATATGCCGATAGAATTATTTTTAAGTAAATGCATACTCTTTGCATTAAGATGCCCTAAGCGTCTGTGCCACAACATGGCAGACTCTTTAGTTGTAGTATGCATAGCATTTGACTCTTTTGTGTCAAGTTTGTACATGCCTTTATGGTTAGTGGCTGTAGCAATGACCGAACCTGTCACTTGACATTGTCCGCTCTGAAAAATGCTTGCACCATTCGATGTAAATAAAACTTCGAAGCCCTTATTAACTATACTATTAACAGATAAAAGATTAGTGGCAAGGCCAGGAATATAAAGAACATCACTAATTTTATTTACACTATCGGATATATTTAAATTTACAGTACCTTTGCCTTGGCTAGGAACTTGAGCCTTGTTGGCAACAGTAACAGGTATAATGTGCGTAGAAAGAGATTCAAACCAATCTTTCCTGTTACTCATATGGGAAGTTGCACCAGAATCAATGAACCAATGGGAAGAATCTGTAGGAAGAATAGTATTAAAACAAGATGAAAGTGTAAATTGTGTTGTATAATTTGACATGGTAACCGAAATATGCTTATCCGAAATATTATGTTTTTTATTTTTAAGATTTTTACACTCTGAAATAAAATGTCCATTTTTCTTGCAGTATCTACAGAATTTCTTTTTAGATTCGCACTTTGTATGTAAAGCAGTGTTAGGTATGGTACTGGATGTAGTTGCAGTCGATCGAAAACGAGAATCTTCTTTGAGAAGCGCTGCAACCACGTTCTCCGATGTTATTTTTGTGTTGGAGTGTTCGAGAGCCATAACGAGTGGGTGGAATTTTTCTGGCAATCCAGTAAGCATTATAATGCCTAGGAATTCATCATCCACTTCAGCCCCAATTCCCTGTAGCTCTTGCTGTACAGTTAGCATGTTGTTGACATATTTTTGAATATCACCGCTGAACTTTAAAGAAAGTAAAGTCTTCATTAGGCCAAGTCTTCTAACTAATCCACTATCCGCGTAGGCCTTCTTTAACGCATTGAATGTTTCAAAAGCGGTTTTTGCTGACCTTATAACCGGATATACGGACTCCTCACACAGGAGGCAGATTTTAGCACGCGCCTTTTCGTCTTTGCGTTTGGCGATGGGATCGTTGAGGTTGACTGGAGAACAGACGACGTCCCATAGGTCGAAGTCCTTCAAAAGACATTGAACACTAAACGCCCATGTGTTAAAATTATTGCCTCTGAGTTTGTTGAAGCTTACACTTGATGTTGAGACATCTTGGTGACCTGAAGATAGTGCCGGCGTTGCCGATGGTTGATCCATAGCACTTTAGTTACTTTAATTTTATCTTACTCACGCTGTCCACTGCTAGAAACCCTGGGCCCATAACCTTTTGCAGAATTTCAGTTGGAAACACAGTATTGACGTGGTAATAAATAAAATATATAGAGTTCTGAAGTAAACGGTGTATATTGATAAACAACAAAAAGGGATGTGACACACAGATGACTCACGTCATATTTTAAATTAGTATAGCGTCAGGGTGTTCTTATTATATAAAAGCCAAGAAGGTTTAACAAATACTGTGTTGAGTTGTGGTACCTATATGAAACAAATAAAGAAGGGAGGGTATTAAAGCCTTCTGGAGATGAGATCGTTGGCTCTGATGGTGAGCTGCCCAAATTACCATCAACTGGCACGAAAGAGGGTTCTTTGCAAAGGATTTAAAGGGTGCAAGTCCCACCCAAAAAAGAAAACTGCCAAATGAAGGTTGAAATGCATGAAAACATAACAAATAAGTAACCACATGTCATCACAATGTAACTACATAGTCCAAATGGTTGGACCTCTGTGCAGGCCCACTACGACAAAACGGGACCAACAATGGTGAGACTGCCCTAAACGGTAGGAGTGTCTATGGGCCATCCCGTGACGTTGCACACGTCACGAGAAGGCCCATGAAGCAGAAATAGGCGAATCGCCAACGGTTACGGGTGAGACATTACCCCTTATAAGCAGCCCACTAGCAGGATGCTGTTATGGCACAAATATCTTATTTCAGCTTTGAAACAGTTCGCTGTGTGTCGGATTGAAGGGAAAGGTAGCCAGTGTAATTACTGGGCATGGACGGCATTTCATCTTAGGCCTCAGGATGACAACGCACCTGCAATATCAAATGATTTTTCCTTGTTATTGCAGGTGTCTATAGGTTGCGGTAACCGCTTACCATCAAGTGGGCCTTCAGCTTGTTAATCATCTAGTTTTTTTTTAAAAAACATCCTATGTGTTTTCACATCCAAGTTGGAATGCAGTGAAACTTAGCTCTATAGGCTTTTGATGTTTAAGATTTTTTTCATGTCAAAGACATCATAGCTAAATATTGAGCTAAAATTGAGTCCCCAAAAAGTGCTTTCCTCTTGCCTTAAATCAGAAAACTAAAAGGTAAAAGAGGAATTAAAATAAGAATCTCTGGAGAACCTACACTAAGTAATCTCCATAATATCATCACCAGCCTATATACGTCCCAACTGCTGGACACCGGACTTCCATGGCAGAACCACATGAGGAGTTTAAGCCATGACATCACCACGATGCATTGACCCGATGCTGGTTGGTGGGTTAAAGAGGTTACAATACCAACCTGAACCAACCGCTCAACGCGCCTTCCAAAGCACGGCAGAGCTCAAGATTACAAATTTTGATTGACCCATCCCGGGCTCGACCATGGCGAAAGATGCTTTGTTTGTGTAACCGAAACCGGATCGCTCAAACCACTACGCCTCTGAGCTCCTCATAATATCGCCATACATGTTTTCTATTAAATAAAATTATAAACGTAGCCATAACAAATTTTATTTTTTCTAAGAAAATTTTCAATTTCTATTCTAATAGGCACATGTGCTTCAAGCAGCGTAAACCGGTGTCAAGGAATAAACCAATTTTAGATAAGGGGTTGTAGCAAGCAGTGCTCGTTTCTTAGATCTTTTTGTATTTGAATTTTAAGTGGATTTTCACACGAAGTGGATATTTTTGAATAAAATATAACTATGCCATTAGTATGAAGGAAATTTATATTCAATTCTGAATTGAAAACCTAACCGCTTTAAATGTATAGTATGATGAAATGGAAAATCTCATTATTTTACATTAGCGAACTCCTTCTATGCACTTTAACCCACATACGCACACACAATACACACACACGCACGCACACACACACACGCACGCACACACACACACACACACACACACACACATATATATGTCGAAACTGTTTCTATTGTTCTCATTAATCTCATTTGTGTTTTAGTCTTGACACCCGGAGTTGGGTGTTAATAGCCGCGTCACAGCTTCTTAACTATAGCAGTTATTATATGTTTGTTTTTACACTGACACCGACACTGACACTGATTATCTAGCCTAAAGTAAGCATCATTATGTACTTGTGTTATGGCTACTACATAACGGACAAATATTGATAATGATATGTATATAGGAGTGGTGCCGTCAATACGACAATAAATTGAATCATGGACTTAGTTCATAAAGATTGATTTGAAATTGTTCATGAAGATTGATGATTTTCCAGTTTCGAAAACAGCTTATTCATTATTTTGATTATTTCATGACATTTGTATGGAATAATATAAAATTGGCTGTATATTGGTGTACTATTATTTCAGTGGTTTTCCAAGATAGGCTAACCTTGAGCTAATCCTGTACCGTCAAATAGTCTGCGGGATGCTCAATTATTAAAGAATCTTACAGCAGATATAGCGTGTTTGGGCTCATAAAAATAGTCTTATTAAGTTAGTGTTCGATAGATGATTAATGAGGCAGGGGGTTAATATTTTTTTAAAATACGTTACAGACATACGTTACATTTTAAATTGTTTTGATATTTGCAAAAGTAAATAAATCAATGACAGAGCTTAGACCTTAAATTAAACAGAGAGCACGCTCAATGAGACATCAACCCATTACGTTAATGACACTAAAGTTCATTTTCAATGAGCACCCATTTTGAAAGTCAACGCTGGATTTAATTCCACTATTGATATGGAAATTGCCGAGGAATCCGTAAAGTTCTTTGAAAATCCTTCTGAAGTCCACAAAATCATTCGTGCCAGAATAGAATAAAATATAAATCAACTTAGTCTTTTAGAAATTTAATTTACACAATGAAATGGGTTTGGCGATTGATTACAATTCTTAATGTCTTCGTTTGTCTGAGATCCTTCGTGGAATTGCATTTGGAGTTAAAAATTGCATCAATTGCGTTGAAGATTTGATTAAATGCTAGCTGATGTCTTATTCGACTGGGGTTCATCGAAGTATCATTTAATACCTTACAATGAGCTCTTATAGTAGGTACCTACCAATTATTAACTCTTAGTCGCTTACCAGCCCCTGTCGGTGGTCTCTCACAATTTTTTTTAACCAGGAGAATTCCATTAACGAACCTACAAGCCGCTGGCGAAGCAGCGGGCATGTGCGGAACTCGCCTAGCGTCTGACTGACCCTGGGAATACCCGCTAAAACTCCTGGACAACTCCCGTGCCTTTTGCGGAGGCGGTTTGGGGTCTGCGAAGCAAATTCACCAGACCAGGTCTCTCACACCTGCTGTATCTGATACTAATATGTGTTCCAACATTACTTTTATCATTTAATACGACATTTAAAATATCAATCAGCTTATTTTTGTAATAAAATGAACAAACAATAAAAAAATACCCCTTGTCATAAATTGTTGACACAAAAAAATACAATAAATTACGAAGACCTCAAACGCATCATAAACCATTCAGTGAAATAGTGTACGCACAACTATACATTTGAGCACATAAAGACAGCGCATTTCACATTAATATATATTTTTTAGGTTATGTTTAAGTATAGTTACAATAATATGAAATAACTGTACTTTGGGTACAAGGGGTGCCGGCCCGTTATTGATTTTTTTCTGATCATAACGTTGTTAATGGCTACTGACCTTTCATTACTTATACCAAGACGATTCTCCATGAAAACAAAATTTGGAGCGTCTGAAACATTACTATTTTAATTTAAATATAACTTGTTTTTCGCTTGACCCATCCATCGGCCATGGCAAAGTTGATTTGTTTCCGTAACCGAAGCCGGAGCGTTCAAGCCTCTACGACACTGAGCTCCTCCGAAATTGCCTGTTATTACCATACAAAGTATTTATGGTAAGTTTTGATATGACAATGACTTCCCTATCAAAATCAAATGTCTTGAGCGTGTGCGTTCTTCTCTTTATTTTATCATATTTTAACTATTAACATCTTACCTAAATAAGCTAAATGGTGTTCCAGAGCGGTTACAATGTGAGAGAATGACATAGGTAGAACATAATAAATTGTTCTACTTTAGGACTGCAGCTCCAAGTTCCAACAGACTTAGCAAGTAAGCAAGACTTGGCTATCAAATATACATTATGCAATAGAGATAAATTGTGTTCGTATTGGGGTAAAATATGCGAGGAAAACAAAGACATAACAAAATACGTCCACTTTAGGCCTGCATTGCCATGAAAACATAGCTAGAAAGTGCTAGAACGTAAAAAACAGGCCCACTGTGGGGCTGTCGTTCTATAAGACTAAGCAATTAGCAGGACTAATATACACTAAAGCTAAATGGTATTTCGGGGCAAGCAAGATGCACGAGGAAAGAATAGGTGGAATAAAAACAAATTAGTCCACTTTAAAACTTCCCTTACATGAAACTATGCAAGTAAGTAAGACTTAGCTTAATAATTATACAATAAACACTAAAGCTAAATGGTGGTCTACAGCTGATAAGATGTGCGAGGAAAACAAAAATACGTTGACTTACACATCAGTCACTGCCGTTACATCAGACTAAGCACCACTAACTATAAAATATACAGTAGAGCTAAATTGTGCTCCGGAGCGGTAAGGTATGCGAGGAAAACATAGGTAGATCATGACTGTGACCGCAGATCACAAAAGCTTTTCATAGTGGCTAGTGGTTTTGCATTCAATTTCTAAAACAGCTTATTAAGGTTAGGCTTACCGCTTCAAATCAGGTGGTGTTGAGTCATTATGTGGTTTGAACTTTAAAAAAAGTTTCGATGACTATTTCATAGAAATGAAGATTTATCTTGATTTTTACATAGCACCCTTAAACTTCTTCTTCTTCTTCCGAGCCATCCTCTACTATGATAGTAAAGGTGCTATCAGCTGTCACAACCTATCCTGGCCTTATGCTCTTGCACCCAAATTGTGTCACAAGCGTTACTACTATAGGCTTCAGTAGTTGTTTACCATTGGGCCGCCCACCTGATCCCCTCAATGAAAGACGGTCACACTAAAACACATTTGGAATCAGTTATACTTTATCATCATCATCATCACCAGCGTATAGACGTCCCACTGCTAGGCACAAGCCTTCGTAAATGGGGAAACACATGAGGTGTTTGGGCCATAACACCACCATGCTGGCCCAATACGGGTTGGTGGGTGGAAGAGGCTGTAGTAAAACAACCGGGACCAATGACTTAGCGTGCTTTCCTCCTACCTATACCTACTTAAATACGCATAATAAGTTCATCGTTCTATACCGGGTGTAAGGGAAACGCTCTCCAAAACGAAGACAGATGATATTGTTGATGACCCTAAACACAACTAGTTTAGGGTTGCCAGCACTGCCATAAAAAAAATCAAATCGCGAAAAAATGAAACAGCAGTCATACTTAATTGTAGGACTTACATGACCTGTTTGTATGAAATAGCCGAAAGAAATTTCAAATCGCGAGAATAAGATTTTAAATTTCTTTTCAACAAGTCATGCTTAGGATCAGCTCTGCCATCTGTTGATTCGTAGGTTTGCTAACTGCAGTGGAGAATGAATCAGAACGTATTAGAATCACGTGGTTCGTGTTTCGTGATCCTCGCAAAATCAATAAATAATATTTGTTTTTAGACCACTAAGGTGGCAATCAAGCAAACGGCCCACCTGATGGTAAGTGGTTACCGTAGCCTATGGACGCAAATTTAAAACTACAACAAATTTAACTACTAATACTACATTCTTGTAAACATAAATAAGATATGGATTAATACTGGTCTGGAATAAATGAATCATATAATATCGAACAGCTGCAACCGCTGTATTCCAGCAATATTTTCAAGGAGCGGTAATGTGAGGTCGTTACTGCAAATTGCATTTCTTGCAAACTTGGACTTGTTCCATGTCCCTAAATTCTGGAGCTGTAACATGTAAGACTAACTATTGGTACATCGATTATCATCGACATATTCTATTTTTATTTAAAAAAACAAAATTATTATATTTGAATTAGAATCATATTTGTAACATTTGAGGAGCTCGGTGGCGTAGTAGTTTGAGCGCTCTGGTTTCGATCACGAAAACAAAGCAACTTTCGCCATGGTTGGTCCCTGGATGGGTCAATCAAATTTATAATCTTGAGCTCCTCCGTGCTTCGGAAGGCACGTTAAGCCGTTGGTCCCGGTTGTTACAGCAACCGCTTTAACTCACCAACCCGCATTGGGCCAGCGTGGTGGTGTTATGGCCCAAACTCCTCATGTGTTTCTGCCATGTAGGAAGGCCTGTGCCCAGCAGTGGGACGTATATAGGCTGGTGATGATTGTAACATTTACCATATCATTTGTTCGCAACGAGTTTAGTTCGTGACGCGATAGAAATTACGAAACACAGTAATTTTAATCGAGAAGACGGGTTTCAACTGTTAGTCCGGTACGGCTAGGCGATTTTGAGGTGCTAAGTTCCAAAAATTCTAAAGTTTCTGAATTTTTGCAAGGGGATACACTTCTACCTAAAAAGCTTATATTTAATTTTTGTGTCAAATCTTGCTATTGCATTTTCAGTAATTCAATATTTTGTGACCTAAATGTTAAAATATAAATAAAACTGCCAAAAATAATTTAATGTGTCAAATGATAGTAATATTGTGTGTAAAATAACCTAGGCTGTGTGCAAACTAAGTGTGTGTCGTTTTAGTCCAGTGCAAATTGACAGGGGGCCCAATATATGTTAAAAGTGTCAAAAAAATATTATAGTTTATAAAACAAATACAACCTAACTCAGGGCACCTAATTATGACCCTGACATGATTTTGTGCCAAACTAAGCCATGGGTTATAAAGACATTTAATTATTTAGCTTTTCCAAGCCATAGCGGCTGTAAAAAAATATTAAAGTTATTAGAGTTTACACATTTAATATCATAAAAGCATAAAATATCTGCTATTAAATTTTGTGTCACTTTAATTCATGATATACTTAAAAAACATATTAAATTCCCTACATAAATATTAGTTCGCTCGCGCGTTGTGTACTGCACGGAGCATTTACACACATTTGCAAAGAGTAGCAAGTAGGAACAGTCAACCGAAGGTCACGTTAACTCAAACGCCCGAATTAAGCTAAACGTTTTTGTACTTTAATCCGATTACATTTAGGTTGAAAATTGATTGGATTTTTTTTCTCATATTACGGTTAGCTGACCTGCTGTTGTTTTGTACAATGGACAGCACATCAAGCGTAACAGTATGACCTTGAGCTTGCCCTTACTGCGTTCGTAATAGAGGTGGCTTTCGTATTGCAACTGTTACACTTGATGTGCTGTCGTGTGTACATATAAGTAAGTGTTGTGTATATAATGTATAAAGTAATTATACATAAAAAATATACCTACTTATAATACGAAATTGTTATGTTCTGTTCACTTATTACTGTCACCACAAGGATTGATAAATTTATACTTATATCTACACACGACAGCACATCAAATGTAACATTATTAATGGTAAGATCGGATAATCCGAAATAATTTCATATCCGTTTTAAAGCCGTACACAATTAAAAATTTAAAAGAATACTTTATTTGATAAATAAAACAAGTGCGGGTACCGCATGTTGTGAGAGAAATTATATAATAATATATATAGGTAACCTTTTTTCTTTTTTTTTACCGGAGGCAAAGACTAGTGCTTAGAAATATGGACATCCCATTTCTCTGAAGCTGATTGTACAATTCTAGAGATAGTAGACTTATTAATAGACATACTTAGTAGTAATAAAACAATTATATCTCTAAAATCTTATTTAAAAAAAAATACCGTGCGGCGCCCTATTTCCTCCCGTGGGTTTCGTAAGAGGCGACTAAGGGATCTCTGAGCTATCAACTGCTCCACTGGGGGTAGGGTGTGAAAACCCTGGTTAGTGACCACCGTACGCAAGGCGAAAAAACCCGCCAAGTGACCACATGTGGCCGCGTTCCGGGAACAGTGGGCGTACAGCTTGGGGAGACGATGCCGCGATGGATGCGGTCAATGATGGCTTCCGTCTGACTAGTGCCAGGTGGACTGCGTTTACCCGTCGGCCAGGGAGACCTGAAGATACGGCTGTTCCGCTGGCCGCCCGTGGCACGGTACAGGGGCCCAAGCTATCCTAACCAGGTCGTGAGGCTGCCCCATCATGCCTCGCATAATCTCGGGGTAGTCCGTCGGGCCGGCTAGTTACCGGATGGTGGGGTTCCAGCGGCCATACCCGGGAGGGTTCGGAGGCCCTTCCGTCTTGCGGGTCAGCGCTTCTCTGCTGTCGGCTGTTACTTGGCAAAACAGGCCTCACGATTTGACTGCCAATATCCATCCATGGCAGCGACAAGTAATGTGTATGGTCGTACAGCGGTGCACGACTCCACTACAGCCACGCTGTTTGAGGTCGGGCTCACTAACTTCCGTGGGCTCCATGCTAATCTCAATGTCGTCTACCAACATCTTGAGACGGCTCGGCCAGCGCTGCTTTTTTTGACGGAGACGCAAATACTCCGCCCGGCTGACACAAGGTATCTGGACTATCCCGGCTATGCTCTTGAAGAGTCCTTCAAAGCGAAGTCCGGGGTTTGCTTGTTTGTCCGGACGGATGTTTGCTGTCGCCATCTACGCCACTTGGAGGACCCTTTCTTTTCCATTCTCGGGGTGCACGTGGACCTGGGCATTCATTGACGTGTCTACGTTTGCCTCTACAGATCCCACAGCGGTGACATGGAGACAACTCGACTTTTTGAACACCTTAGTCGGGTGGCAGATGTTGCGCAGGACCAGTTTCCAACCGCAGAATTGGTGTTTTTGGGAGACTTCAATGCTCACCACGAGACGTGGTTATGTTTCCCCAAAACTGACCATGCTGGTAGAACTGCCCATGCGTTCGCTCTCACGCACGACCTGACTTAACTGGTTAACCAGCCCACCAGGATTCCAGATATTGTCGGTCACGCACCCTCTTTGTTGGACATTCTGATGACGACTCGCCCGGAGGGATATCGGTTAGAGGTTCGAGCTCCCTTGGGATCGTCGAGTCACTGCCTGATTTCTGCTGGGGTGCCACGGGCGTCGCCACCGTTATCTGCGGTGGCCAAGCGCCGCATCTGGCACTATGCGTCGGCAGACTAGGGCGGTATGCGGGATAACTTTGCATCTGTTCCTTGGAGGCAGCGCTGTTTCAGTGAGTTGAAGCCGAATGCTAGCGCTACTGCTAAGTGAGCTGATGAGATAAAGTTAGGGTTGGAGTACTATATCTCTCACTCCGATCTGGTCAGTAAGGGCAGGCCTAACCACTAGTTCAATCGCGAGTGTGCCTTAGCTGTTGAGAACAAACAGTCGGCATACCGCACTTGGATCAGGTCCAGTCAATGGGGATCCCAATATGGACACACTGAAAGCAGCCTATAACAATGCCACCAAGTCCTGCAAAAGGGCCTTCATCAGAGCGGATGCTCAGCGCGTTGCACGAGACCTGATGGCATCTCAGCGATAGTACTGAAAAACTGCGTAGTGGAGTTGTCTCCCGTCTTAACGCGGCTATACCGCCTTTCTCTCTCTTCTGGGTGTGTGCCGGAATATTGGAGCGAGGCCAATGTGCAACCAGTCCCCAAAAAGGGAGACCGATCAGACCCAGCTAACTACCGTCCAATAGCTGTCACCTCTGTTCTTTGCAAGGTCATGGAACGGATCTTAATTAACTAGCTGGCCCGATACCTAGAAGATCACTCATTAATTAATGATCATCAGTGTGGGTTTCGGTCGATACGGTCAACGGGTGATCTTCTAGCGTATTTAATGCATGTCTGGGGTGAAGCTATTGACAAACGTGGTGAGTCAGTGGCTGTTAGCCTTGACATTGTCAAAGCTTTTGATCGGTTCTGGCACTGGGCTCTTCTATCCAAGCTACCGGCATACGGTCTGCCCACTCAGCTTTGCAACTGGATCGCGAGCTTCCTGCATGAGCGGAGATCCGTGTCCTCGTTGATGGGTGCGCTTTGTGATTCATGTTAGTGAATACCTACTGGTGTACCACAAGGCTCTGTTCCACTCTCTTTCTTCTTCATATCAATGATATGCATTCATTGCTATGCGGATGACAGTACAGTGCATGGTGGATATTAAGGTCGCCCAGGGGTTGGGCGCATTGAAACCGAGAGGGTGAGAATCAATCTTACCATTGAGCTCAACAGGGTGTTAAACCTCATATCTGAATGGGGATTTAACAATCTTGTTGAGTTCAATGCTAAGAAAACACAGGTGTGCGCGTTTACAGCCAAAAGATCGTCGTTCCTTCCCCTTCCGTCTCTTCAGGGCACTAACTACTCTTTCGGCACAGAGCTACATCAATTTGCTCGGTATGGAGATATGCTGCGATCATAAATCAGAGGAAATATATCGAAACCGTGGTCAAAACAGTCTCACAGAAGCTAGGTGTCCTGAACAAAGTGCGTCGATTTTTCACACCTGACCAATTATGCCTGCTATACAAAACTCTGGTCCGGTCTTGCGTTAAATATTGCTCGCTTCTGTGGGATGGCTCCGCCAAATACCTCCTCTATGCGCTGGACAGATTGCAGCGTCGAGCCGTTCATATTATTGACCACGTAGTGGTCACGAACAGCCTAGAACCTCTACAACTCCGTCGTGTCGTGACATTGCATCATTAAGCGCCTTCTATCGGCTTTATCATGGAGAGTGTTCTGAGGAGCTTTTCGACCTTATCCCACCTTCCCCTTTCCTACTCAGTCTTCGGTCTTCGGAGTCATCAAAGCTACTGTCTCCACCTAAACATCACGCACAAAGAAGTCGTTTCTTTGTCGGACTTCCAAAACTTGGATTTTTTGCCAGCACATGTGTTCCCTCCTTCCTTTAACATGGGTTACTTCAAAAGAAGTGCTAAAAAAGCCGGCAAGGTGGGGGCGGCTAGAACAGTGTGTTTTCAAACTGCACTAGCTGTCTCCGCACATGGACTTTTCTTACCGCTTCACATCAGATGTGATGACTCATTTGCTGAGCTTTGTATATAAAAAGCGGTTTGGTGAGTTAAAGTAGTTGTGGTAACGACTGAGACCAACGGCTTAGCGTGCCTTCCAAAGCACGGGGGAGCTCGAGATTATAAATTATGACTGACCCATCTCGGGCATGGCGAAAGTTGCTTTGTTTTTGCTATCGAAACTATAGCGTTCAAATCACTACGCCATCGCCACCGAGATACTCAAATCACTGTATAATTTAATTAAATTAAAATGAATTCATTATGATTTTGATTTTTTGAAAAAATTATATAAATAATTTGTATTTACAGGGAAATTTTACCATGCATATAAATGTTATTTGGAAAATATTTATTTAATACATTGACACGATTTTGCACTTTTATAAATTAATTCGGAAGTCACTTTCACACTCCATCGCTATAACACCAATGAAAATGTATTTTTTGTAATAATTAACTCACATCGTATGCGCTCTTTAATCGAACAAATCACTCTGCTCTAATCAATCGAAAAAATAGCGAATGTCGAAATGCCGAGGTCACCCAAGGGCGGGCGGCTGTGTACTTCCTCGAGGTGTCGCCGCCGCCGATGGGCGGCGCGCTTCCAATTCATGAAGGCATGGGGGTAATGGTAATGTGTGTATATTTACGGGAGGCAATTAATGCGTTAATAAAATCCTTTCTTTTAATTTTACAGCTTTACCACCCAACATAAGCCCACAAATAAGACATGTTATATTAGTTTCCATTTTCTATGCAATTATCACAAGTCACTACTCGTACAACAACAAACAAATTATAGCGCCTCGCTCCCGGCCGGCCGCCAGCCGGTCGCCGCAGCCAGTGAATACCTACGCGCTCCTTTGCCGCGCTGTGGCCGCGCTAGTGTTCTTCGCACAAAAATGTTGAAAACAATATAAATCAAAATCCCATGGATTAAAACGACACAAATTAAGCATAGAGCTTCCTTTTACCATAACATTAATAAAGACATAAACTCTAATAACTTGAATTTTCTTTTATGGCTATTACAGGGGGTGAAATAGGAAAAAAATTATAGTTCCGAATACCATGGATGAATATGACACAAAATGACTTAAACAATAGATACTAGAGTTAGAGAACTGTTAACACTTATTTCACCAACTTTAATATTTTTCTATAGCTATTACAGCGATATGTAAGTATTTGGTTAAATCCAGTATTCCCATGGAGTGAGATGGCACAAAAAGCTTATGTATATCAGTAATGACTTTGTTATCATCATGGAAGCTAAATTTTCAACTCTAATTTTCTTTTTAACGAAATAATGCATAAAAAGACAAATACCTAAATTGTGACCTTAGCAACCATCAAAAATGACACAAAATCATGATTTAGGTTAGTCAAATAGTATACTAACTGTATGCAAAAAATCATAAACTTTAATATTTTTGGAACCTAAAAACCTAGCTGTTGGTGTTGTAAATGACAACTCGTTATGATCTCCAACATTCGGCGTTTTATTATTCATCCAGTTATTTGTCGTTATATCTTATAACTGGAGCAGGCATGCCCGACTGGGCTTTCTGCTCTATTTATATTCTAGATTTACATATTGCAACTTGTGGCCTCCTTCGCGCGACAAGTTCCATACAATCTGTCATTCAGAGGGCCTTTTTCGGACTGAGCGGGACGGTCGTTCTTTGTCTCCCTTTATTAATGTAGGCCCTCTGATTGGCTTACAATTACAGTGTTTTATTCTATCTTAAGCACTAATTTAGTTTATCTAATTACACAGTTATAACGATTACTTAGCTATTTACAATAATATCATTTACCTAAGCCTATTAATTAAAGAAACTTATTCTACTCTATGCTATCAAAGGTTAAGAAAAGACGCTATAATAATATTATTCAAATTAAAACTGATTAAAGCCTAAAAACATGTAGTGAAAGTAAGTACCTAGTGCTTCTAACCTGCCTAACTTATTACCTAGGTACTCTGGGTAGTTAAACACAATAAGTTCGTATTCTTTATTAAGTTATCTTACGTAGCTATACAATTTAAATAATTGAAAACACTTATTCTCTAATTTATACATGTTTTATAGCCGCATGGGTGGGACAGACGTGTAGAAGTTAAAGCTGTCCGTAACATTCTCCCCCCGGCGAAGAGACTCTCGAAGCCATCCTCTTCAGGGTAGGACAGCAACCTCTGGATCGCAGCGCGTCCCTCCCCTCTGGTCCGGGGGAGGTGCGGAACTTGAGTTGAGCAGCTGAGGGCCATTAGTGTTGGCCAACACGATGAGCTTCCTTGTAGGGCGGTGGAATGTGCCGCCCTTGGTTCTTACGTCGGCGCTTCTGACTTCACCATCGGGACCTGGGTGGACACGTTGAACGACGCCTCTTGGCCAGACGTTACGGGGTAGGTTAGGGTCGACCACTATTACTAGGTCCCCTTTGTTGAGACTAGCCGCCTTTCCTGGCTCGCCTCTCGGGACCAGCGTCGGTAGGTACTCCTTCAGCCACCTTTGCCAAAAGCGGTCTGCCAGCTCCTGTGCTGCTCGCCACTGACGCCTGTCGCCTGGTTGACATGGTCCGGTCAGCGGCAGTCCTGATGATGTCCCCATGAGGAAGTGATTCGGTGTCAGGGACTCTTCGTCTTCAGAGCTGACTGAGACATGCGTCAGCGGGCGCGTGTTCACCGAGTGCTCCGCTTCGGTCATCAGGGTCTGCAGTACCTCCTCCTTAGGTGCTCGTTCATTGAGGGTAACAGCCAATGCGGTTTTGATGGACCGCACCAGCCGCTCCCATGCCCCTCCTTGGTTGGGGGCACCAGGTGGGATGAAGCGCCACTGGACTCGGCGCGTCAGTAGGTAGTCGTGTAGGTGCGGTGCCCATTCTTCAATTGCGGCCCGCAGCTCCTTGTCAGCGCCCTTGAAGTTGGTGCCGTTGTCGCTCACTATTCTGCTCGGCCACCCACGCCGCGCTGCCATTCGTCTCAGCGCCATTATCGCTGAGTCTGTGCTGAGGCTGGCCACGAGCTCCATGTGCACTGCCCTAGTGGTCAGGCAAGTGAACAGGGCTCCCCAGCGCTTCTCGTGCCTCCGCCCGATGGTCACCGTCATGGGCCCGAAGTAGTCCAGCCCGCAGTTGGTGAAAGGACGACTGTATGGACATAGTCGCTCGCGCGGCAGGTTCCCCATCGACGGTGTGGCTGGCTGCGTCTTCCTTATCTTGCACCTCTTGCAGGCGTGTGCTGCTGCTCGTACCGCCGGCCGGAGCTTGATCACCCAAAACCTTTGGCGCAGCTCGTTCACGACGCGCTCGTTGTTGGCGTGCCCAGCTGCTTCATGCTCCCGGGCGACCAGCATCTTCGTAACGTAGTGTCTTCCGTCTAGGATGATAGGTCGTTTGACGGTGGCTGCTACCGTCGCCGCGTCGACTCTTCCTCTTACACGTAGTAGGCCGTCTTCTATTTCTGGGTCCAGCCTGTATAGCCGGCTTGTCCTTGGTATGGGTTTTCCTTCTTTTAGCCGCCGGAGGTCCTCCCCGAAGCTCTCTTGCTGTGCCCTTCTCAGCCACATGTCTTCAGCCTTTGTAAGGTGGTTGAGATCTAAGGTGGTGGCTCTTTGATGCAACTTGTCAACGGCGAGGAGGACGAGTGCAGTAGTTCGGATGAGACACTCGTACTTTGATATTCTGGCGGCGTCAGGCATTGCTTCGTAGTAAGCTTCTCTCGACAGGCTGGTGTGCGTTACGTCAGCATGCTCCCCCCAGTCTTCGACGTCACTGCTGTCGGCGGACGGCCACTCTTCCCTGTTACATCTGAGGAAGGGCGGTCCCGACAGCCAGCGTTCCGGGACGGTGTCGACGTACTTGCTTCGTGTAGCGTCGTCTGCCACATTAAGGTCGGTGGGTACCCATCGCCATTGACTTGGTGCTGTTCTCTCGGCGATCTCCCCCAGGCGGTGTGCGACGAAAGCGGTGTATTTTCTTGAACCATTGCGTATCCACGTCAAGACTGTGGTGGAGTCTGACCAGAAGATTGTGTCGTGGACCTCCCATCGATGTTCATTCTTGATGGTGTCTGCCAATCTTGTACCTATGAGCGCCGCTTGAAGCTCGAGCCTTGGGATACTCTGCGCCTTTAGCGGCGCCACCTTGGCCTTGCCGCCTATCAGTGCTGTTCGGGCCCCTCCGTCTGTGGTGCTTAGCCGCCAATACGCGACAGCGGCGTATGCACTATCGCTGGCGTCGCAGAACACGTGTAGCTCTCTTCTTGTTGTCGGTTCGGGGTGGTAGCATCGTGGTATCGTTATGGCCGCCATACTCTTGAGTCCCTGTAGCCACAGCTGGAACGTCTCGGCGTCTTCGTCAGGCAAAGGGTCGTCCCAATCTAACTTGAGCCGCCATAGCTGCTGCAGGAAGATCTTAGCCGTGATGGTATACGGGCTCAAGAGCCCCAGGGGGTCGTAGATTGACATTACGGCCGATAGCGTTTCCCTCTTGGTCGGTGGCCGCAGCTGTTCTTTGACTTCTCTCCGTACTCGGGCCATAGTAGTGTTGAACTTGAGCACGTCTTCGGCGGCGTCCCACAGCAGCCCTAGAGTCTTCTCATAGGTGTTCATACTTGTTCCTAGCGGTGTCAGCGACTGGGCCTTGAGTTCGTCAGCGGTACCGGCTAGGACCCGGGGGCTGTTTGAGTTCCAGCCCCTCAGCCGGAAACCTGCTCGTACGTGGACCTTGGTGACGCTCTGCGTGACGACTGTGGCTTCTTCTTCATCGCTGTAGCTGTCCACATAATCATCCATGTAGTGACTCTCAGTGATGGCCTTTAGTGCTTCTGGGTGCGTGCGCGCGTGGGCATGCGCGTTCATGTTGCGGATGCTGTGCGCGATAAACGGTGAGCATGCTGCGCCGAAGATCATGGACGTCATCTTGTATTTCTGCGGCGGCTTGCTTCTATCTTGGCCTCTCCACAGGAACAGCTGAGCTGGTTGATCTTCTTTATGTATCTTGATCTGTAAGAACATCTCTTGGATGTCAGCAGTCACGGCGACCTTCTTCTCCCTGAATCTGTACAGTATGCCTTGTAGCGACGTTAGGAGATCAGGGCCCTCTAGCAGTTCTTGATTCAGGCTCACGTCGTTTGTCACCGCGGCGGCGTCAAATACGAGACGGGTCTTGCCGGGCTTGTTTGGGTTTCTGACGGCGAAGTGAGGCAGGAACCATCTCTTGCAGCTGGTGTCTTCGGACCCATCGCACCGCGCAGCGTAGCCTTTGTCGAGGAGATTCTGTATCTGCATGCTGTATTCTGTCGCGAAGGCCGGGTCTCTGTCCATCTTCTTTTCTATGCCTTTCAGTCGCTTCATAGCATTGTCGTAGCTAGGTGGCATCTTCACATTGTCTGTGCGCCATGGTAGACCCACTTCGTATCTTCCATTCACGTGGCGCGTCGTCCTCTTGATTATATCTGAGGCGCGTTCATCTTCTGGCTTCGTTGGCTTCTTTAAAGAGATACCCAATGAATCGATCTCGTAGTGTTCTTTGATAAGGTCGTGGAGACGTTCATCTTCTAAGCGTTCGTTGTTCGTAGAGCGTGATGAGTTTTCAGTCAATTGCAAGTGGACAACTGTTGCATGGTCTTCGTTGACTATTGTACGAGGTGTACCCCCGAGGATCACCCACCCCAAGCTCGTTCTGGTGGCGACAGGCTGCGACCTCTTGCCGGCACGTAGTTGGCGTGTGACGATCAGGTGCCAATAGTCTGCGCCGATCAGTAGCTGCGGTCGTGCTAAGTCGTAGCACACTTCTTTGGCTTCTAACTTCTGGAGGTGAGGATACTTCAATATAGATTCTGGGACAGTTTGACTTGCGATGTTGATTCCGTCGATCGTTCTAGCTTCTAAGTCGAAGTAGTCGGTGTTCAGTCCTCGTACTTGTAGCTTCACTCGCTTGCTCTTCTTTTCGTTCATGACTGTATTCACGCCGTGTAAGTGAATACTCTGCGTAGGGCCGTCGGCACGAATGCTGTTTGCTGCATCTCGATCGATCAGTGATATTGTTGAACCTTCATCCAGCAGGGCGTATGTTTTTATCTCGCCAGCCGGTCCCTTGATAATGACCGGGCATACTTTCAACAATACTCTTCGATTTTCAATCGTAGTATCGGTGGCGGCGACTGTCTCGAAGCTAGCTTCATTGCAATAGTTGGTTTCTGCATTGGTAATCGGCGGCGGCGCGGAGGCGGCGTCGTGGTGCAGGAGATGGTGGTGTGGTCGGCGACAGTCACCCTTGTCGCAGGGCTTGGCACGACATGAGAGTCGTCTGTGTTTCTTTGTGATGCATTTGAAACACACTTTTTCATCTTTCACTAGTTGCCATCTCTCGTTGATACTCATAGCGGCGAACTTCGGGCACTTGGGTAGCTCATGTTCTTTCTTGCAACAGTAGCAGCTCGTCTTCTCATTATCTTCTGTGACGTTATGAATTGCTGCTCTTCGAAGTGGTGCTGTCGTATGTGCCTTGCGTTCCTCTCTCTTGACCGCGGGAGCCCAAGGTGCCGGTGAGTAGGCGTGACGTAGTGCTCGGTCGGCTTCTCTCATCAGGAACTTGGACAATGTGATGATTTCAGGTTCGGAGTAGGTTCCGAATTCTTCGGCGAAGTCGCACCATCGCGCAGCAATGTGTGGGCTGAGCTTCGATACAACTTCGCGGGTCAGCATAGGGTTGTTCAGGTAACCCCTCTTGTCTAACTGCTTCAACACGCAGACGATGTTTTGAAGTTTTACTGCTATGTTGTTCAAGTCGGTGGCCGTTGGGCCTTGCTTCGGTAGTCTTCTTAACTGCTCTAGGGCTTGATCGATGATGACTTCAGGGCGCCCGAAACATTGTTCTAAAGTCTTCAGTATTACAGCAGGGTCAGTAGTCGTAGCTAACAGCGATGACACGGCTTCTCTTGCGTCCCCCTTCAAGCAGTTGCGTAGGCGAGCGATGTTTTCTACGGCCGTGAAGTTGTACAGCTGCGTTGTTTCTAGCATGGCCGCTTTGAATGGCAGCCATTCCGCTACGGCGCCCGTGAATATGGGTAGCTCCGTAGCTTGTCTCGGTGGCGGTCGTACCTTCATCATGTTCTGCAGTGTATCTGTCAGCTGTTCTATGCCGCGGCTCCTTCCCGGTGTTATTGATCGACGTCGTTGATGTTCATCTTTTGTTTGGGCTTCAGGCTCCCCCCGTGTATCGGTCGGGTTCTGGCGGAGAGCCTCTCTTGACGTCTTCTTTGATCTCTCTGCCAGCGTTGCGGCGTTCTGGGTCAGCCATGTGTCGACTCGCTCTTCAATGTTCGTGTTGTCAGCTAAACTCTCGTGATCGGACTCTTCTATAACCGCAGTTTCCCACGCTAACTTCTTCTTGATAAGTTCGGCTTCCATCTGAAGTTCTTTTCTCTTTATTTCCATGAGTCGCTGTTCTGCCTCATATTCCACTCGACGTAGACGTGCTGTAGCACTCCCCGACGATCTGACCGACGCTGGGCGTGAGGTGACGTGACGTGGACCGACATCCTTATCTGGGCGTCCCCCCCCCCCCTCAATCTGGGTCGGGGGGTGGCCCCCCTCCTGGTCGGTGGACAAGCCGACCATGGAAGGTGACGCCGGCGGCATCTCGTACCGCCCTCTACGTGCTTGTTCCAGCAATGCTTCAGTTTCGTCTTCCTTCTGGGTAGCGCTTCTGGTTAGTGGCATTTTCAACAGGTTCTGATTCTTGATTCAGCTATCAACTTGATATTTTCGATATTCTTGATTTTTTTCGGTATTTTCTTCTTTCATTTGACAGTGAAGTTCAGCTCGATGGTTCAGACTTCTTGATCCGGCTCGAAGGACCAGCTAGATGTTGGTGTTGTAAATGACAACTCGTTATGATCTCCAACATTCGGCGTTTTATTATTCATCCAGTTATTTGTCGTTATATCTTATAACTGGAGCAGGCATGCCCGACTGGGCTTTCTGCTCTATTTATATTCTAGATTTACATATTGCAACTTGTGGCCTCCTTCGCGCGACAAGTTCCATACAATCTGTCATTCAGAGGGCCTTTTTCGGACTGAGCGGGACGGTCGTTCTTTGTCTCCCTTTATTAATGTAGGCCCTCTGATTGGCTTACAATTACAGTGTTTTATTCTATCTTAAGCACTAATTTAGTTTATCTAATTACACAGTTATAACGATTACTTAGCTATTTACAATAATATCATTTACCTAAGCCTATTAATTAAAGAAACTTATTCTACTCTATGCTATCAAAGGTTAAGAAAAGACGCTATAATAATATTATTCAAATTAAAACTGATTAAAGCCTAAAAACATGTAGTGAAAGTAAGTACCTAGTGCTTCTAACCTGCCTAACTTATTACCTAGGTACTCTGGGTAGTTAAACACAATAAGTTCGTATTCTTTATTAAGTTATCTTACGTAGCTATACAATTTAAATAATTGAAAACACTTATTCTCTAATTTATACATGTTTTATAGCCGCATGGGTGGGACAGACGTGTAGAAGTTAAAGCTGTCCGTAACACTAGCGGTACCGGACTATGTCGTGTGTCTGGAATCCAGTGTTACGTTTGTGTACCAAAAAGCGTCTCGCATCAAGGTGGTTTTCCACAACAGGGGCGAGACGAGGCGAGGCGAGAAGAGAATTGAAATCGCACTGACCCTTTTCCACTAAAAATTGCTCGCCTGCGCTCGCGCTCTCTTCTCGCGCCTCTGGTGGAAAACCACCTTCAGTGTCGCGAGTTGATACTGTGAGTGTTTAGTGTCGTGAACCAGTTCATGTAGTGAGAATGAGTCTTATAGTACGGGGAATCGATTGTAGAAAGGGTCAAGGAAAGAGGGTAGATCGTAGATCGATATATCTGTCCGCAATGACGTTATATATTATAATGACGAAATATCGGGAACATGTTACGAACAAATCAAATGGTAAGTAATACCCAGAATATAATTCTAATTCAAATATTAATAGCCATGAAAGTATTAAGAATTTTTATACATTCACACATCAACAAGAATAGTAGTACACTACTTTTTTCTAGATAAATCTTTTTTTTTTTTGCAAGGCATGAGTAGTGGTCAAGGTGCTACGTATGGGTGGTCTGCAAAACCAAGTAATCGCTGGAAAATCAAGCAGGCCGTATGCTTCTTTGACACCCTTGTCGTTTAAATAAAAAGACTTTGACATTTCCGGTTACCGTATTCCATTGTGATAAGAATTATTTTTAACAGATGTGCTACGTTTGATATGCGGCCCTATATACATAATATGTACAGAGGGCCGCACATGGGAAAACTACTATTAATTTTCCCTTGTGCTGCTAATGCCGACGGTAATAGTGCATTATTTTTATTGGACCGTCTATAGGTTCCATTAAAAATAATAATAATATTCATACACTCACACCTATTATCAAGCCCAAAGTAAGCATCATTACGAGCTTCTATTAAGGATACTAGATAACGGAGAAATATTGATAATAATATGATAAATATTAGAAATATACTAAATAGACTTATAAACATCCATGACTCGTAAACAAATGCTCATACTCATCATATAAACATTTGCTCCTACCGGGATTCGAACCCGGGACCTCTTGACCGAGTAGCCTGTATAGCAAGGGGTATAGCCCGCTCGACCAGCCGGCCGTCAAATATATTGCACTACTACCGTGTGTAATATTAAATTTAAGATGGCGTCACCTACTTTTGTCCATTCTTCTTCCTTAACCTAGTTTCACCAATTTTCTTCCGAATCAGTTGTGGAATTTAATTCTAAAAGGTAACACCCCCGGTCGCATTTTTTTTCATTTTTGCTTAATGTTTTCTTTTAAGCTACGGATTCCGCAACGCTTTAGTAACATCTTGGTTTTAAAATCTTCTCATTTGATGAATCACAGAATAACTTTAGTTCTTTGTTCTATGAATTAAAATGGCTTCACCAGGCAGTGTAGTGAAATTAAAATATCCGTATAAGCACACTTTAATGTTTTATATGCGTTTAAAAGCCTACTTTATTGTAACAATTACAAATAAAGAAAGTAAACGATGAAAAAATATATGCTCTAGGCGGGAATCGAACCCGCGTCTCCTGATGTCCGGCTAGACGCGATTACCACTACGCCACCGGAGCACTTTTTAAAGAAACCATAGCAGATTTTAGAAACTATAGACAGTTTTAGACGGCATGTAAGGAAATGCTTCGTAAACAGTTTTTATCACGTTCATAAGGTCGAAAATTAAACGCACGTTCTTAAATGTCAAATTATATGACAGTCCTCCTTTTTGTGTTCATATTAAGAGAAAGAGATGCACTGAACTTAAATTTAGACTTTGTGTGTGTTCTACAGAATTAGGGTCAATATGTCTCAAGGTGCCAACGAAACGCTGCCTCTCGATTTTTATGTGCCATGCAACGTCTATCTTCAGTCAGGTTATGCTTGTTGCCCGTTCATTTTGCTAAAAATCTTTCCCAATTTCATATGAGAAGCAGACAAATCAGACCCAAGGACATCTCGGGGTAAGTTTTACGCTACGACCTTCAAACGGTACTTTAGTCTTAGCATTGTTTTCTATAGATATTAGTAGGACTGTAGGCGCTTTCCATGATGATTGATGAGGTGATGACTCATGTAATACTATTGGGGCTCAAGTGTATATTATACTACAACGTTATTGTACAGACGACAGCACATCGAGTGTAACAGTTGCACTACGAAATCCGCCTCTATTACGAACGGAGTAAGGGCGGTCTCAAAGTCAAACTGTTACGCTTGATATGCTGTCGACTGTACAGACAACACCGAAAGTAAGATTGACAGTTCATAAGGCATTGCTCTTTTATTGCTAGTTTATGTAACCACAAACATTGTAGCTTCATATTTTGAACTACACGAGTTTGTTGCTGATGGCTGCTCGGTAGTTCAACTTTTGGAACCAGTGTAAATTCAGACATGACGGACAGATAGGCAATATGACATTGCGAGACCATTTCTCAAATAGATATAAATAAATTTGTGATTATTGACGATTCGAAAGAGCATTCTTAGTAGCCTTCTTGAACAAATATACTATTGATTTTTTGATTTTATTTCTACTCAAACTCGGAAAGTGTTTAGTAACATGTCATATATCTCCAGATTAAAAACTAGTCAATTTTTGTAATTTGATGTCTCTCGGCTGGAATACAAAGATATAGACCAAGATATACAAAGATACAGATAAAGATATTCGAAACGGCTTTCCCTAGAGCCGCTGGATCATATTTAACTAGTAGTAGGTATCTAGTAAAAAGATTTTGACTCGATATTGATTGTTCAGAACTCGTTACAAAATTAATGGAAAATAGGGTCTTCTGGAAACATCTATGTTTCATTTGCTCGTCCAATTTTTAGGAAAAATTCACATTGACACGTACAAGTTATCGATTGATTGACGATTGTTTTCTGTCTGACTAACAGACGGTTACACACATTCCAGACACAATGGGGTTTTAGGTTCTCATATGCAACTTAACATGTTTTAAAAGATATTATATTATTTATTCAAAACTATAAAATGAACATAATTTTTTGGTAGTTTTCTTTACTAGTTAGTAATTATCAGATGGACGCTTGTAATTGGGTGCTTATTGACTACGTCATGAAATATTTTTAGAGTTTGCTGTTATTCCACTGAATGAAATTCAGTACAATAATATGTCAATGTGATCAATGCCGTTAACTATGCCGTGACATCGCTATGGTGTAGTTTGGCCAGTTAATTAAGCAATCAATTATGCAAACAGACAGTACGTGTAAACGTTGAGTGCCAGTTGATCGGGTGCTAGTACAATGTCTACAGCAATAGTATCTTCTTGTTGTTTCATTATCTATCCATACTAATATTATAATAGCTGTCTGTCTGTCAGCTACGATTTCACTCTGTTTGATGAAATTTGGCATGAAGATATATTCCTCACCAGCCTTTATACTATCCAGATTTAACTTACATAAATATCGTCGTGCATTATTTCACAAAGCAAAAGTGTAGGTATATTTGGCGTTAAAGGAGGGCGCAATCTGAAGGTTTGACGTATTAGATATCCAGGTATAAGGTGTCCCTTGGTAAGTCTGGCCTGCACAGGGGTCCAAAACCATCCTTGCGTCTGTCTGAAGCTGATCACCTTCGCAGCACAACCCAAGGTTAGTGTCCACTTCATTCGTTTACAGATTTACATTTTTGTGCTACTTTGTCGCGTTTTATCGAATTTTAATTAGCGTAATTTCGTTTAAAATATAGTCCACTTTTCTTCTCGAACCCTTAACATTGGTAAGCTACAAGAAAGCAGAGGCTAAAAAAAACACAAATACAGATAGACTAGAAGAATTTCACAGGGATATCCCAAGTCACCCAGGTGGCTCAATGGTTAGAGCAGTCGCCCGGATTGCGAAAGATCGCGGGTTCGACTCCTGCCTCAGGACGTGAAATTTTTCTAGTTTTATTATATTTTAGTTACTAAGTAATTTTTCAAACATTTATAATAATGTTAAAATCAAAAATTGATAGAGGCTGTAATTATCAAAGCGCACGTATGTCATACGACGTTTAATAACATATTTGCGAGGAAATAAATAAAACTCGGACTTTCTTAAACGAATAAATCTTTAATCACTTGTTAAAGCAGTTATAAAAAATTTTTTAGAACTGGTGTAAATTCAGACACGACGGACAGACTGACATTTAGGTAACGTAAATTCAGACATAACAGACAGACAGACAAACACTATGACGTTCTTGGTTAATATATATTTCTTTTGTACGATAGACATACAAATGGGATATTTGACGATTTTAAAGTGCTTCTTAATTATTTTCATTTCACTTCATTCATTAGAGTCTCAAGTCTCATTCCATGGATTTGCATAGCGATCCATTCGGTATTTTTCACACTCATACACTTCGAAGCTCAACACTGCCACTAGAAAAATCCGTATACTATCCGCCTGGAGGCAGACTGTCTGTTATATTGGCACTCAGACAGTTTTTTAAACAAAACCCTTTTTCATGGACGTTCTACTCGGGATGTAATTAGTCATTATTCCCCGGTGCCATCATGTAGACTGTAAGCTCATTAATAACTAGCGTGTTATTCTGAAACCACGAATTCATTAATTTATTGGTCTATAATTTCAGTCTCATTTCTAACGTCTTTTGCATAAGAAAGAACTATATTGTGTATTTAAGTAAATTACACATTTTTTTGTATTTCAATAATACTTTGCTTTATTTTGCTGATGAACTCCTTTGTTTATTGTTACTCCAAGGTTCAAGGTAGATCCCCGGTATAAATGGTTTCAATATACCTTTTCTTTCAAGAATGATGGACAGCAGTGCGATTCACTAAATAGAAACTTTCAACTTTGAGCTTGACGACGAGTCGCCATTGATTTTGACATTTGAGCACAGCGCTGCGTGTAAGCGTATTCGCTAATCGCTACGTAAGTAGATCTCTTTGCTGTGTATGTTCGAGTCAGCTTTAGAGATACGACATAAAGTACAAAAGATATTTTTCGATTTCGTTTTCTTTTGACTTTAAAATGTATCGGAATGACTTCATTCAATATTTGATTGACTTTTACATAAATATAGACAACTTTTTAGTTCTTACGCCGTGCTCGTCGTCGGAACGCTAGTGTCACCAACGGTTGTCTAACGGTTATCAATCAAACGCCAAAAGGTATAGCAGCGCTGCCGACAGCCACGAATTTATGGCTGCTGAATTTATGGCTGCTGAATTTATGACAGCTGAATTTATGGCTGCTGAATTTATGGCTGCTGAATTTATGGCTGCTGAATTTATGGCTGCTGAATTTATGGCTGCTGAATTTATGGCTGCTGAATTTATGACTGCTGAATTTATGGCTGCTGAATTTCCGACTTTAGATAATCGCATAGCTGGCCACTTTAACCTTGATTAGAAGACCAAATTGGTGATATAATCTTAAACGACGCGTAAACGTAGCTATAGGGTGCTATCGGGTCCTTTAATTGCTTTTCTTATAATTATATTTCGCTAATATTTTATACAATCATGATTACGAAGTTTCCGAGCTACATCAGTTTTATTACAAGTTCTAACAATATACAGTTGAGCCGTGGTCGCTGAACAAATACCTAACTCGGCGGAAATCTTCCCTTTTTGCTGCTAATGTGGCTATCTTATTCACATTCCACATTACTATGAAGTATATATTATAAACTAATCCGCATTAGGCTAGCGTGGCGGTGTGTGTCTCCCATGTAGGAAGGCCTGTGCACAGCAATGGGACGTATATAGGTCAGTGACGATGATGTACAGACCAGATAATACAGATATTAAATTTTTGAGGAGATGCCAGTGGGGACAAAAGGTGATGTTAACGATAGGCTGGAGCACGTGGACTGTATATTAAATGGATGGTGACACTTTGAAACGCATAATGTTTATTGTCATAATTTCAATTGACATACATCATATGGCATACAAATTGAAAAGCATAATAGTCTTTAGCAAAGTTATAATTACGCATAAACATTTTAAGGCAGATTTGTTGAAAGACATAATAATAAAATCCATAATCATATAAATCTTTATTTTCATTTGCCATAATTTTATAGAAAAACCTGAAACCTTGAAACGCAGATTTTAATTATGCATAAATTACCATATTCATAATTTTGTTTGACATACTTTTACAAAAGCATAACTCAGTAAAGTCACACTTTATTAAAAGTCGAAAAACATATCTATATCCATAAATTTATTGCTTACTTTTATATGCATATTTACATGAACCTACGTATTTTTTTTATTCGACACAATGAAGTATTTTTTAATGCTAAAATTGTGTATAAATTTCATAGTAATAATAAAGAAATCGATATTAATAAGAAATTAATTACATTAAACCCGACTGGCCACGGTCCTTCGCCGTGGTACTAGTCTGCCCAATACTAGAGTGTAATTTAAAAGCCGGAGAAGTGCAGAACCTATTGCACGCTGCATGCCTGCTTGCATGTATGCATGCCTGCTTGCATGTATGCATGCCTGCTTCCATCCATGCATGCCTGCTTGCATGCTTGTATGCATGCAGAAGAGTTTAGGTATTATGCTTGCATGCATGCATCCATGCTTGCTTTCTTGCTTGCATGCATGCATGCCGCATGTTTGCATGCATACATGCTGCTCGCATGCTTGCATGTTCTTATAAAAAAACATATCAAATACAATACAATTTATTAAATTAAACTATATAAAAACGATTAAATTATATAATATGTTAAATGTCTTCTCTTTTTTGTTAGGATGTAAATAATGTGTAATGTATTAGATAATTTTTTATTTATTTAAATCAATTCTAAAAATAAACGTTTATGCATAGAAATTTATGCTTTTTGAAATTATGGTAAATAAGTGTCATTCCTTAGGAGTTTAGACATTTTGCCGGTTATTCTTATTAAATATACAGGGTGGTGCCGTCAATGCGACAATAAATTTAAACATGGCTATATTAGTTCATAGAAATGGTTTGCCACTTTCAAAAATATCGTATTCATTTGATAATTTCATGACGTTTGTATGGAACAGTGTAACGTTGGCAGCATTATTTCATACAAATGTCATGAAATTATCAATCCTACAATGTTCACAAGAGCTAGTGCCACACTAGAGCTGAATTAATATTTTCAAAGTATTTGTAATTTAACAAACGACCAGAATAGTCCTCCATATCTGCTAATGTGCGGTGGATTATTGGACAATAGCATCGATATTATCAGGGGATGGCACGTATTGATTGTTGTCCTCTCTTTATGCGTCGCTAAATATATCCACTCTAATTATTGCTATCGAAGATAGGTAATGCTTGATTACACTGGTACAAAATGTCATACATACGAATGTACAACAAAACAATAAGTAACTAAACAACGCATGTTATTCGTAAGGCCTTAATTCCATAAAATATAAATTTGTATTCTAATTATATTATTAATTATTACTCACTCACACTCACTCGCAGTGCGATCTATAAATTATGATTTTGTATAATTTTCTCAAAGGGTAAATGGGATCCTTCGATTAACCTCCTTCTGGAAGTTTGACTTACCAAGTTGGACTACTTGTCCAAGGTAAATAATGATATTCTTGATAGCTAATTGAATAAAAAATCAAAGTGAGTTCAAGTACCTGATATCGTGAAAATTTTAATATCTACAGAACAGAATACCTTCAAATCTTCTTTTTAAAAAGTTTATTTTAGTTTCTTTTAAAAGACGTGTTTTAATTTTGTTCTTTTACTCGCTACGATATGAATTCGCCGCGGGGTAAAGTTACGTTATAAATTTTCTCGGAAACTTTAAAATGATCCAACTGAAAATATCGAGGTTTAAATAAAAAAGTTAGGTATCCGCATTTATTAGATTTGAGTTATATGAGGATTGAGGACCTTTAATTAATCAACGGGTAATCGATTAATGCTACTTAGCAAGTGCCTAAAGCAATGACGTATGCCACTTTTTTCTGTATCTTTTAGGAAAGTAACAGAAAAAGAAGCAGGGAAAATATGTTTATTTTCTGCGGTAAATTCCTAGAATCGGAAATGTGTCGAATTGGGAACAAATTAAATTAAATCTAAAAAGCAGAAAAGTTTTCAAACTATAAAAAATTCTTGTCCTTAGGCGGGGACTGAACTCGTTTCACAATCCGGGTGACTACTTTAACCATATTATTATTAGCCGGTGAATTTCCTCTATTCTATTCTGTCTTTGCGTTAGAAGCCACACAAAATCTAAATACACACACACACACACACACAGTACAGTACAGTATATCTCTTTCTCAAAATATAGGAAAAAGATAGCGAGAATTTGTTTGAATTAATTGAAGTTTAGGTTTACCGTGTCATTAATTTGCAGAATTTGTTCCTTACTAGCGTCACTATCGAGTGGTGTCATAATACAGCGTGTTTTTTTCGAAATTACCTGCTAAGCGATTCTCTAAAGTCATCAGCTATGCGATTCTCTAAAGTCAGCAGCCGTGGATTCGTGGCTGTCGGTTGTGCTGCCGGCAACACCAACATTCCGAAGACGAGCACAGCGTGAACCGGAACTAAAAAAAATGTTGATTTTTTTTTTACGTAAAAATCAATCATATATTGAATTAAGTCATTGCGATACAATTTTAACACAACAAAAACGAAAAATATCGATTGTACTTCATGTAGTATAACCAAAACAGAGACAATCATACACAGCCAAGAGACCGACGCAGAGATTAGTGAATACGCTTTCGTGCAGCGCAGTGCGCAAACGTCAAAGCTATCGGCAGCTTGTCGTCTTTGTCAGACGTCAAGTTCGATGTCTAATATCTTTGTTTGTGAACGACACTGCAGCCTTGTATTCGTGGCTGTTGGCAGCGCTGTCATACCTTTTGGGGTTTGTTTGACCACCGTTGGCGACACCAGTGTTCCGACGACGAGCACGGCGTGAGCCGGAACTAATAAGTTGTTTATTTTTATATCTTTATGTAAAAATCAATCACATATTGAACGAAGTCATTGTCATACATTTTAGACACAAGAAAAAAGAAGTAAAAAAAGATCGATTTTCCTTCATATCGTAATATATATCCAAAACAACAGTGACAATCATACGCAGCCACAAGATCGACGTAGAGATTAGTGAATACGCTTGCACGTAGCGCCGTGCTCAAACGTCAAAATCAATGGCAGCTCGTCGTCTTGTCAGACGTCAAGCTCGATTTTAAATATTCCTGTTTGTGAATTACACTGTTGGTTTGAATCCGCCCAGAAATATTGATTTTCAAAAATCCAATGATGCAGTTTCAGTTTTCGTTAAAATCAGACCCGAGACTCCTTTAAGTACCTTTAGATATTCCTCGTAGTTTCGGATTTGGCCATCCACGTCCACTTGAAAAATTCTGTATGTACTTTCGACTTTGAAATAAAAAAAAGTTCTTTCAACACATTTTAATAGAAAATGATTTTTTAAAAACATTGTGCAGTTTTGACCGTTAAAGGAGGATTAAATGATTACGCACGTTATGAGCACAGAGTGAAGAAGCAGATAGAGTGTCAGCTTTCAAGGAGCGGCCAAAATGTTTACCTATTCTAGTAGGGTTGGCACTTCACACATTAGTATAAAATTGAAAAAAAAACAAAATCCATTTTTATTCATAAATTCTAAATCTAACATAAAGACTTTGCAGTTTCCTTGCTATGAGCCAGGAGATTTTTAATTTGTAAAATACTCTCGTGTTTTTTTTTATACAACTAGATGACTATTACTCGATAGTTTAATATGCTTCTGTCAAACTTAAGCAGTAGGTTTTGTATTTTGATTTCAGAACACCCGACGTTAATCTAAGTATCCTAAGCAAGCAATTATGCACCTCAGTACTAATAATTATTACTACAGTGCATTTATTTACAGCTGCGGGCGTATTAATAAGCTTGCTAATAGCGTATTTAAGTTAAAACTCAGAAGCCTATTTTGCATGTAGCTCCTGGTCGAGGTAATCGGATTAACTGAATTACGGTAGCGCTGCGTGATTGTTCAAAGTCAAAGAAGAGCGGTCGGGAATAAAACGTACAGAAAAACATCTACTTCAGGAAGGCTCATATAATCTAGAGAAGGTTTTGTCTACATCGATCTCTCTTTAACATCATCAGTCTCGCATTTGAATTTATTTTATTAAGTCACGCCCTAAAAAACTTAGCAGTAAAAGAAAATTATAAAATCTTGTTTTATGTACCGAAAAACGTAAGGCAAGACGGACTCCCACTAGATGGACAAAAGACATATTCAGGGTCGCGGGGAGCCATTAGATGCAGGCTGCGCAGTACCGTTTCGTTTGGATTCGACTGTACATCCGTGGACATCATAGGCTGAATTATTATGATGATATTTTACCAAACCATCAAGCATGTTTATATTTAACGCAAGCCTCAAATATCACAAAACATGTGTTGGGCATTGATACCTGGTAGATATCCGAAGACGCGAAAAGAATACCACGTCATCATTTTACTTTCTCACAGGCTACCCACGACGCGGTATCTCATTCTGAGTTGACCAATGAAGCGTTTTTCACTACGTATTCCGTTTATACGCCTTAGAACGAAGAAGAAGAAAAGAAGAAGAACCTTTTTTGACCTTAGTTTGACCTTGAGACCGCTCTTACTGCGTACGTAATAGAGGCTGCTTTCGCAGAGCAAATGTTACATTTGATTTGCTGATGAGCAATAAGATGTATACTTTTGACATCTCGTGTGCCTGACTCTCAAAAGTGTATAATTATATACATCTTAGAGCTCATGACTGTATGTGATATTTTTTATTTACTGTTCCCGCTAATCTCTTGTGCATTAGTCATAGAATGTTATGGACAGTTTACGTTGAGGCACGCATACGCCTGTAGCGCTTCGCTTCCGACGCGTTACTGATGTACAGTCATGTTAGAAATGTTACATAATATATTATATGCTGCATTCACGGGAAAACAATAATACTTATATCAAACTTAATTCGGGAATTTATGGGAGCAGCTATTTAAGGAAATCTGAAGGCGTGATAAATTAATGAGTCCTTTTCTTATCGCGTGATCTTCTTATTAAATGGATACGGTTTGATTATAATCTGTGTAGGTATTTGTATCTTGGCTTCAATTGTGATGATAGAGTGAGTTAGATCAAGACACTTTTAGAAGTGGTCATTTTCCGGAACAGTTCAAATCTGCTGAAAGACGCTAAATTATCTCTATAGGTAGGTAGTCATTCCTCGTTGACCATTTCATCTGAAATTCGTACTGTCGCCGACAATAACTAAGGTTTGTTGGTCATTAAAAAACAAGTTAGTTCAGCTGGTTAGATACCATCAGTTACGTGTTTTTTAAAGAAAGGACAAAAAGGTAAATGGCTTTTGGGCGGCAGTAATTCTGATGGATCCCATTCTCTCAGCTGCAAATCATCTGCATGTTATCATGAGTTAATCTGCCACTTTAGCTATCCAAGCTTTATTCCAATTTTTTTGGTGTCATTATTTTTATCGACCATTTCCAATTCATTGTTATAGATCTGTATTATTTGTTTTGTCATCGAATGCAGAGTAACTGGTCAAAGTAGTTGAAGGGACAACATCAACTGGTTTACTTCTCTAACTCTGGGTATTTTTTTCTACTAATCTTCTTTGGAGGAGGTTGGTGGCGTATTGGTTTGAGCGCTATGGTTTCGAATACGAAAACAAAGCAACTTTCGCCATGGTCGACCCTGGGATGGGCTAACCAAAATTTATAATCTCGAGCTCCTCCGTGCTTCGGAAGGCACGTTAAGCGGTTGGTCCCGGTTGTTACTACAACCGCTTTAACCCACCAACCCGCATTGGGCCAGCGTGGTGGTGTTATGGCCCAAACTCCTCATGTGTTTCTCCCATGTAGGAAGGCCCTTGCCCAGCAGTGGGACGTATATAGGCTGGTGATGAATCTTCTTTGTGGGTCTCATTCTAATATGCAAAGTCAGAAAATAAAGCAAGTGATATCTACATTTTAATACTGAAAATAAATGCATCCCTTAATGTCGTAAGAAACTATGCTGAAGAATGCAATGGCGCTGGCACCACATATACTCTATGTACGCAGAATGTCAGCGAGAACGGTATGTAATTCATCTCCGCACTTTAATCACTGGACAAGATTGATGATATTACGCCAACATACAGATTAGGGCCGTCAGTCTTCTATATCTATTGAAAAGGATTGCAATAAAATATCACGATGACAACTTCTAAGAATCAAAGAGCATAGAAAAAAAAATTAAAGTTGATCATAACTATTCTTTTAACAAAAAAAAAACTGTTAACGTAATATAATACACCATTTAGCAGCTGCATAAACGGCGCGTGCAAAGTTCATGCGTGGCGACCCTAAGGGGCTGTTCGTTCGTTTTAGATGCAATACTACGTTCGTTGAACTAGGTGGTAGACCCGTATGTAGGGTCGTCTGGGTAGGTACCACCGCCTTTCTTATTTCAGCCGTGAAACAGTTCGCTGTGTTTCGGATTGAAGGGAAAGGAAGCCAGTGTAATTACTGGGCATGGACGGCATTTCATCTTAGGCCTCAGGATGACAACGCACCTGCGATATCAAGTGATTTTTCCTTGTTATTGCAGGTGACTATAGGCGGCGGTAACCGCTTACCACCAGGTGGGCCGTCAGCTTGATTGTCTTCTAGTTGTATAAAAAAAAAATACCCTGCCCATTACTACTTGAAATTTTCAATCAAATCTCGAGGGGAAACACACCGAAGAACTCTTCGAGTGACTCTAAATGGTCTATAAGATCCCTATACAGTCTACTGTACATAGCTTGCATGGAGGCATAATGAAACATTCACTCAGTTCAAACACAACAGAACGGCAAACTACTAGTCTTCGTGCCTGAGATCTTCCGTTAGCCTCCAGGAGGTTGTCAGCCACACCAATACGCTGGGACACTTCCTGGAGGAGCTGAAATGGCTAGCATAAGCCAGCCCCACACCCTCTGATGCAAAAAAAGTCCAACAGAATTGCGGAGATCACGTACGAAGAAAAAGAGGGGGTCCCTGTCAGCGACTACGTTTCACGGCCATTTGTCGTCACAAGCAACTCAGACGGGTCAAATAATTTCCACTTGAGACACTGAGGTTTGTTATTGCAATTAAATTCTTGTTTATGCTAACAACTCTTACAGAATGGACAAATGTTACATAACATCGATATACTTTGTCAACATGTCATTAGTCGGTTTCAAATAAACAACTTGCAATGATCAACAGTTTTTAACATCCCTGATTAATATGGTTGTCAACACACTGATTAATATAAATGATTCATCATCTCGTTCCTAATAATTGAATGGTTGCCAGTTTTTTTCACTCGGCTTGTTTTCCCTGTAGTTTATTTCTAAAAATGTAAACATAATTTATAAAGTGGTGATATATTATTTGTCGGTTGCAGAATGCGACAGGTTTTCAGCTCTAACGGATATTAAAATGATGATAGCATTATAATCTCCGTCATCGCACTTATCGTCTAAGCAATCTTGGGGATTTTTTTTAAAAACTACTAATCATTAAATAATTTTAAAAATACTATTAAGAATATTTAGAGTGAAACTTCATGGTGGAATATAGAGGAAATCTATTTAAAAATTTTCCACGCAGGCGTAGCCACGGGCAGAAGGGGATTCTTAGGCGTATTGTTTATGTAGAAGGTACCGGGTTCCTTTCTCATAAACTTGTTTATTTACTAGGTGATTTTGTTTAGTGAAATAAAAACTTTACTTTGGTACAATCGTAGTCTAAAAATGTGTACTTATTAGTTATCAAATTAAGGGCTAAGTGCAGTAAGGGCTAGAATGCTAATGTCCGTTTTCAGTAACCATTCCCATTTAGGCTTAGGTGGCTCCTAAGGACATCTGTCTCTTTCTATCTTCTTTAGATAGACTGAGATAAAAATCGCTAAGAGACTTATCGCTAAGCAAATGTTAGTGAAAACGAGCATAAGTCTAGATACTTATTACTTTTTAATATTTGTAAAGCATCAATTCACTAAAAGAGTAATAAATGATATTTAGATGATCAAACTCATTTCTTAATTTAAAAAATGACCCATTTAAAATGATAAGACAAAAATAACAAGGTTGAAATATGAAAAAAAAAATAGGTTGAATAATATCTAATTGTTCGTAGATTTTTGTCTCGTTTATATCAGATATTATTTTGAAATTTTTTGACAAAAAAGGTTTTCTATATCATAGCTAACCTTCCTAATAATGCGACCGATATTCATGTGTGAAAAAATCTATGGCCCATTATAAACCAAGGTGGTTAACATTTTTAGACCCGGTTTGTACATATCTGAAACCTGAAATAGTAGAAGTTTGTTTAGTTTTAATCAAGCTGTGAGGTACCTACAAATCAAAGAAAGAAAAAGGAAGACAGCTTAAAACGAATGTTTCAATAATTACTTGGCATACCTAGGTGAATAGGTATGCAAGAAATCGCACCAGTGACTCAAATATATCGTATAGACTTTAAACCTTACACTGTCATAATAAAGGTCAATATTGTTCGATTTGTCCTGCGTTAATAAGCCTTTTCAAATAAAATACTCAAGTACGTAAAAAGTATTGAAGATTTCAAATAACTTCTTTTTGTACACTCACAATAAGTTCCGTCTCTATTGTTATTTCAGAAATTTTTATTCACAAAATCTCTACGTCCGAAATAGCTCATTCGTAAACATTTTCTGTTTTTACCGTTCATGATTTATCATAGTGACAACAAAAATAACTGTTGACACTTCGTTTACCCGGGAAACCCTCGGCCACGACATTTCAAAACAAGAAACGATATTTCTTGAACTCTGTATTTTAAAAATGTCACAACGAATATTAATGCAGCGGCCTGAAAAATTGGGTAAATCGAGAAATACCGAAACATCCAGTAAAGACATCCATTCGAATTTCAAATAGATGGACCTTTTAAGGATTCTGTCGCTAAATTAGCAAGAAATTACCACCAAAACTTCACTGTTAACACCGAATAAACAATAATCAGTATTACGTATTACTTATAACTCGAGCCGTATCCTTAAATCAAAATCAAAAATATATTTATTCAAGTATTCTCCTAAGAAGCTCTTTCGGAACTTGCTCGGTGTCTTCCCTTGTCTGATGATAATTCAACAATATTGAAAAAAATAAGTCAATGCTCGGTTTCAATAACTAATATTTGAAAAATCACATGCTTTTTTAAAAGCCTTTAGTTAACTTGCTTATGTTAAGATGGAATCTTGCTACTTGACGTTGAAGCAGATATCGTCAACCGATTGAGCTGAAATTTTGTATACACGTTTAGCTTGGATGACAATACACGATAAACTGTGTGACGTCATTCTAAATTCAATATGGCGGACCATCCAAGATGGCTGAATAGTTATTTTTAATGCATTTCTACAATATGGGTATCAAATGAAAGGGCTTGTTGAGAGTAACTCGAAAAATAATGTGACGTCATTCTAAATCCAATATGGCTGAATATTCAAGATGGTGGAATACTTCTGCAATGGGTATCAAATGAAAGGGCTTGCTGAGACTCAGAAACCGAGCCAGCGATAACTAAAAAGTAAAAAATAAATTGAAAGAATATTTTTTTTTAAAAAAAAGCTTTTATTTAAATGCTCTAAAAAAGAAAATAAATTTTCCCCTTAACATTTTTACTATAAACTAATAACCTCATTATACACAATTTCATAAAAAAAAGCTTAATTGTCGCGCGATTTACTTGTGTAAATAAACTAGTACCTATTTAATTGAGCGACAAGCTTTTATGATCATATAAATTGTGTATAATGAGGTTATTAGTTTATAGTTAAAATTTTAAATGGCATGAAATTATTAAATGAATAAAATGTTTTTGAAAGTGGCAAACCATTTCTATGAACAAATACAGCACATGTGTCAATTTATTGTCGTATTGACGGCACCAACCTGTATTAATGATTAATAGTAGTAATTTATTCACAAAAAGTTTTAAAAAAATCTATATCAATAGATATAAATAATCATATACAACTTGGCACATATCTCACATTTATGTTTTTGATAGGATACTGTTTTAGTACATTTGTTTCCCAGGAAATAGGTAGGTATTATAAAACCATTAAGTTTGGTTGTCAAAGGTAGACGTCATGAGGCGACTTGCTTTATCGATATTTAATTAATCTTCGTTAACCCCATCTAGTCAATGCTTAAAATACCTATTCAAAAGTTGAACCTTTTCACTGCTAAGTGCAGTTTAATCCTTACCTCCATTATGTTTGGCTTTGTATTTAAATTCGAATTTTCAAGGTATAGAGAGTAGATTAAATTCTCGAAATATCATCTGTTTCTTATTATAAACACATTTTCATTACTAAAAGAAGAACAATTATTATTTGCTTGAGTTATATTAAAAAGTTCATTTCTTCTTCTAATCATAAATAGGTTTTATGGCCGTTAATATTATAAAGGCCGCGACAGACGCACTCAACAGATTGTCAAAGCACTTACAATACTTATGTAAGTAAAGGAGCAATACATAGCGAAGTAAGGTATTTCTCAGTGCGTTCACTTTGACAAGCCTTTCAATTCACAAACAATACTCAAACGAATCTTTACTATGCGGACGCATAGCGTTGAATTAGCTCTGTGATTGGTTGATTAGTGTTACGTAGTTCACTTCACTGACTGACATTTCAATTTTATTGTTTGTTTGCTTTTTATCGTAAACTCCGTAGTGATTACATTCTCTTTGGTAAGCTCGACACTATGCGTTGATTAATATAGCTATCAGGCTCCCTTAGCTAAGTGTTCATTATGACAAACGCATAGTGCCGATTGTCACTCAAGTATTGTTTATGAATAGAAATTTGGCACCCTGTGCGTCCGCGGGCACTGTGTGACCTCATGGTGTCGTTTGTGAATACGGGTGTTAATTGCTTCCATGTGTCAGTACATATGTAAATTATAATATTTTTACATACAACATCATGCCTGTTTGGCATAGTAAATAAAGGAGGATGCTAATCTTAGTACGAAGCCTTGCCCCACCTAAAAACTGACACGTCCAAAAGTAATTTAGGGCGCAATTAGATATTATTAAGACAAAGTATCTTTACATACCAATACATTTTTGTTAAAAGATGCGGTTTCTGAGATATACGTAAAATAAAACTGGATTGTAATAACAGTCAACACTAGCAATGTTTGTCATTTGTCAAAGTGCGTTTTGTTATTTTCTTTCTAGGTAATAAACTTGTTAAATGCAATTAACTGTATTTAATTATTATTCAACATTATTGTAATAAAATAATAATAATAATATAAAAATCTATAATAAATACATTAAAATACCTTCATGGTTTTCAAAACTTAAAAAAGTATTTATTTTCTATGAAACAAAACGTACCGGTCAATGGTCTTCATTGACAAAATATTACAATTCCGGAATGAACGATTTTTGAAGATTTTATTTATGAGGTCGTCAAAACCTTAGCTTTATATTAACTCAAACTATTTCCTAAAATAATCTTTCTATTTATGAGGCGTTATTGGAAATATTGTTTTATTGGACATTAAACTTGGGTTGGGGCAAAAATTGTCATCCTCCTTTAATATCTAAAATTCATATTTCAATTACATAATTATTTTTTTAAATGGAACTTAGAGCGTGTAACAGAAAACATTATTAGCATAAATTTATTCATGTTGATTTATTTATATCCTTAAATTGTGTTAGTACGAGTTAATAAATAAAAGAAACGAAAATTAAAATTATCGACTTTCACTCATAAAGCAACGTGTAGAAGGAAAATGTTTGTACTCAAACGTTACCACGAATTTGGAATCAGTAAAATCATCGCATTTCGTATGTAATGCTCTCTGCGATTCTGCGAAGTATTACCTTAATCTTAATATATTCAAATTCAATTTCAATACGCTCTGTTTGGAAAAATCCCCCTAATCAAGGTGGGTTCTTAAATTGATTTGATATATAAATCGATTTAGAAATTTCTTCCGTTTACCGAGATAAATTTCACGTCCTGAGGCGGGGATCGAACCCGCGACCTTTCGCAATCCGGGCGACTGTTCAAACATTTATAATAATGGTAAAATAAAAATTAAGAATATAAAGTGCTATTAATAATAATACTTGAAAATCTCTATCTGCCCTTTTATTCAGAGATGGGTTCACCCCAAAGAACCCATACCTAGTGCAGCATTGAGGATATGAGCATGCTTATCATGATATAACGGCCTTTATATCTGGAGTTACCCTCCGTCCGAAACAACCCCACTATCCCCTTGATGGTAATGCGATTTAACTACTTTTGAAATTTAAACGTAAAAGTACTACAGAATCGTGCAATCAGAAAAATATGGGTCTTTTATCATGTTTGCATTCATTTCCTTTTGAGGCACAGCACGGCGGCGCATACAAGTGTAAACCTATTTTCGCGTACCTTTGTGAGTGAAAATTGAAGACATGCTTTTGAAGAAATAAAAATGCAGCTAACGTTATGGATGGTGAATAAAGACATTATATTATACTTTAGAGAGAACTTAATTTATAAATGCGCGAAGGCGAGGGGTTTTTCAAATTGTTCTAAAATCCCTTTGGAAGTCCAAACTCGAGTCCTACCCGGCTTGTGATTACAATTACGATGACTGAAAAATGGCGCCTTAACACAACGTAACATAACAGAGGAACTTTGCAGAAGAATATTATGTAAAAACTAATTATTGTTTAGGATACAGGTGCTATGACCGATACAATGACTACTTACTGATGATCACAATGTTAAGTAATTAAGTGAGATTTAGAAAGGTCATTAGTAGTATTAGTAATTACTATGATTCATTAACAGATTAACAAAAGGGTTTGTAAGAGTCAGAATACATTTTGAGGACCGGCAAATTGTTTTATTTTATTTGATTTTGGTTTAAGTAAGGATCGATGACTTTCATAATACTTTTATAGGCCCAAGGGGAACGTGCCGACGCGATAAAAGCGTGATTTTTTGCATTTGATATAAAATTCAAGTCTAAAATTTTAAAAAGCAAGCGGCCAACTACTTTCCTGCAGCACCTTGAATTTTACTTATTACGGATGCTGCGAAAGTTTCCCGGTGACTTCTCCCGTTTCCCCGCGCCGCCCATGCTCGCCTGGATACCAATTGACGACGATCGACGTAGATGGCTCCAAATACAAATTTAAAAAGATATTGGTATAACGTCTCGTGTCATACCTGAAAATGAAAAAATGGAACCCTTATAGGGGATAATGGTCCTTGACGTCCGACACGTTGGTTTTTAAAATCTTTGTTGTTTTCCTAACTCGATAAACCATACAAAAATACCCGTGTTGGTTTTCAGACTTTGTCACCCCATTTCCATTTCCATTAAAGTTTCATTTTTCCCTATCAATGAATCCGTTTTGTCCACCCTAGTGCAAGCAAGATGGATAGGTACTTGCATTTTTTTTATTTTTCCTTAAAGATATTAGATTATTTGAGATTGATTTTTGTAACTTTAATTAGTGAAGGCTAAATGACGGAGCTATAGTTTTCTGTAAGAGAAACCTCTAAACTTTTAAATTTTTGTCTTAGTTATGACCCCATAAACATAACAATCAAAACAACAACTACTAGAAATAGTTAATTTTGTACGAGAGGAAGGCGCACTGAAATTTATCACAAGTCGTGACATAAAGCTATTCGTAATATGAAGTCAATCAAATCGATCTTTTAGTCTGCAAAACTTATTTTTGATTCATGCCGAAGGAATAAATCCGAGAACTTTCCCACAAAGTTTCGCACGTAACTATCGTAGTCACGTTAGCAAAATGATTAGGTTTTAATATTGCTATCTTCCTTTCGCTTGACTTTTTAGCCGTTGGACAGCATTACATATATTATTGGAATAGATAAATAGTCTGAATCAAACATCAATAGCAATGTGAAATATGACCGTTAGAGCCTATTTAAGTGTGTTTGAGAGGATTAGTGTTTTATAGTATTGTTAAAGATTAATGAACACTAAAAACTAAACTAAATTAGACTCGATTCGTAAGCTTGTGAGTCCTTACAATCAGACGTGTAGAACTCGAGTCTTTTGAATACCATGTTATGCCAAATATGATAGACTAACTGTGCCCGCGACTTCGTTCGCGTAGATGTCGGAAAATAACAACGGTGGGGTAGGTAGGCTAAGGATTTAAATCATGTATAAAAACATCTTTGCAATTAATACATTGATCGCAGCCTTGAAAATCATAAACGCGTGCATGATATTTTAAAACTATGATATCTCTTAAGATATGCATTGAAATCAAATGATATCAAGAACAATTTTGCTCAAAATTATATACTGGTGGTGAATAATGTATTTATTTGGATAAGGAATAATATCATATTTACGAAAACCATTTTGCAGAAAGTACATTATTTTAGAAAAAAATTGATTACCAAAAAATGCTTCTAAAGATTCAATTTCAAAAATAGACATATGCTGTAGCGGATTTTTTTTTAGAACTTTTTCAAGGAGAACAATTCCTGCATACATGATTTATACGTCACTGTAACCGTTTATGCAGCGCACGCAACGAAAGCTCTGAAAAGGAAAATATTCCCCCCGTTTTAGCAACACTCCTATTGGTAGTAGCGTGATGTTATATAGCTTATAATAGGTTGGGGAAAAAGTTTCTTCGCATTTTTTAAGAAAATTCAAAACATTTTTTAATATAGTTTATTTACATTTAACTAAAGTATGTAGGTACCATTTTGTTCGACAACTTTTTGCCATTTTGTAGGTAGGGACATGATCCCATTGCTATAGAAATTTTGGGGCTTCTGATAAAAATACCGCGACAAGTGGTTTTGGCAGTCCTCTCGTGATGTTAACCTGACACTGCCTAGAGAATTTTGAAGAGAGCGAAACAGGTGGAAATCTGAAAGTTCGAGGTCAGGACTATACGGCGGATGCATTAACACCTCCCAGCCAAACTCTCTTAATTTTTGCTGAGTGGCTAAACATGTGTGAGGTCTAGCGTTATCATGATGAAAAACCATACCCCTTCTGTTGATTAATTCCGGCCGCTTTCTCTCAAATTCTTGATTTCATCTCATCAGGTGTTTGGAGTAGAGTTCAATATCGATGGTCCTGCCTGGTGGTAACAGCTCATAATGAATAATGCCCTTCCAATCCCACCACACACACAGCATCACCTTGTTGCGAGTTAACCCGGGTCGAAGGGAAAGGCCGATCAGGCTTTACAGACTGTGGTGAAACAGTCTGTAAAGCCTGATCGGCCTTCGACCACGACCTTTTTCGCACGTTCTTGTCGTACGTGATGCACTTTTCATCACCAGTTATCAGCTTCTTCAAAAATGGTTCGGTTTCATTACGTCGTAATAAAGAATCACAAATGGTACACGGTTCATTAGGTTTCTTTCAGTGAGCTCGTGGGGTACCCAAATATCGAGCTTTTTTGTGTACCCATTATTTTTAAATGCGCCAAAACTGTTTTGTGGTCGATTCCCAGTTCTTTAGCTACGTCGTAACTACTGATATGCCGATCTTCCTCCAGTTTTTCAAAAACGGCATCAATTTTATCCGTAATAGGGCGACCAGAGCGACGTGCATCTTTGACATCAAAATTTCCGGATTGAAAACGCTTAAACCAAATTTGTGCTACTCTCACAGATACTGCACTAGGTCCATAAATATCGCAAATTTTTTTCGCGGCTTGCGTTGTATTTTTACCTATTTTGTAGTAAAATTTTAAAATGCATCGAATTTCTTCATTAGATTCACTCATCTTGACAGTACGAAAAACAAACATTTTCCTAATTTGAATTTGGAATTATCTTTTTTAAAATCTAAACTTTTAATGATACCGAAACCAGCCAGATACAAATAGTACAGCCAAAGAGATTTTATTACAAGTTCATACATACTATAATGCGAAAAGACTTTTCCCCAACCTAATATAATACCTCGATAAATGGACTATCCAACACAAAAAGAATTGTTCAATTTGAATCAGTAGTTCCTGAGATTAGCGCGTTCAACCAAACAAACAAACAAACGAACAAAATCTTCAGCTTTATAATATTAGTATTGATTATTTTGTATGGTATTTAGTATTTCTTTTATCAAAGTATTTTTATTAAACTTTAGATTTAAATATTTAAGCATCCGAGTATTTTATATAACATTTCTTGAATTTTTTCCAATGTTAAGCAAAAACTCGAGATTTGTCGGTCAGCGCGTGTTATGTTCACGCTACGAAAGACCAGCGCTGTGATCCTCCATGCTAAAGCAAATGCTGAGTGGCAACCATCTTGTTATATGGCATATAACTACTCCTTTATTTATTCCCCTTAATCTGTTTTCGTCATAACCAATTTTATTTCGGGACTCGTTCTTATCTAGTCAAAACATTTTCGTAAAATATATTCATAAAATTCAACATTAAAATTGGGATTCCATGTAACATTTTTAACTTGAATTTTAATATTATTTCGGAAATCTACCACAACTGCTCAAATAAAAAAGACTGATTTTATTTGTCAACTGATTATCTAAATATTGCTTTTACAACAGCTGCGTCAAGGAAATTAATCTTACTGCTTTGGAGGATATGAAAATAGAACAAAAATATTTTTAATACTTACTTAAATTTAATTGTAATTTTGGGAGAGCGTTTATCAAAGTTTTTAACGGATTAATATCAATTAGGTTAAGCCAGTTTAACCTAGCTCTGATTTAACGATAGCCACTCGAGCTTGTTTAAATTCCACAAAAGGGTTTTACATTTGAGTGGCAACAAAGTTGTGGTTAGTTATCTACTAATTAACAGTTAAGTTCAGCTAAATGTGGGTATTCACTGATCATTACAATTTGGATCTGTTCACCGCTGTATCGATACGTTCAATTGTAGACCAAGGGAAACACTGACTTTATTCATTTATTTGATATGGTAAATCATCAGCCTATTAAAACATATAGGTAGATATTTATAGTGATAAGAAGCTTCAGACATGCAGTAACCTGTACAAATGTAAAGTGAGCTATACAAAATAATAATAATAATAATAATAACGTTTATTCTCTAATAAACAATGTAAACAAAATATTAAACCATCTCGTATCGCAGCAATGTAAGATCCATATGCAATAAAAGTACGATGAAATGAATATTATTATTAACATCTACAATTCTATGAATAGAAGCTTGCTAATTGCCTCTTTCGCTGATTGGATATTTGTATTAAATTTGTCAAGGTCTAAAATTTGTAATAGTTTATTACCCCGTCAAGTATCAGAGACACAATTGATTTTTCAATTGTCATAGCCCTCCGGAGGGATAACGCCGCTTGATAGATTAATCTGTAAAGCGGCAATATACCACCGGTGGGCGATGACAATAGAAAAATCAATGTAAATGAAACTATTTTGTTTATAGGACGACAAAGGTGCATTACGATAGGAACTGCGAGGTAGGTTGATACCTTTGATAGTGAATCAGGGCAATCAATGCCACTAATGGAAAGTTTTTTAGGAAAAACAATATCTGCGATATCACAACGCACCTCTAGATCTTCTTAGTATTCGGAGCTTTGTGAACACTTTATGCGATAACATTTTAAGCGACACCCTTACGATTTTTTTCTGAATATGCTCAATTCTAGTTTTGTGTATGGCTTACCGAGGATTCCTTTGGGCTATTCCAACATTAAGCCTAACAAACATTTTTCAAAGATCTAACCATAATAAAAAAATCAAACAAAGTTCTATAGGATAGGTTAGTTAGAACTATGGCCTGATTTTGTAGACAAAGCACGGCAAACGACTCGACTCCACCTGAAGTGAAGCGGTAATGGACTCTCCATTTGCAAAGACAGCTAGTCCAACTTAAACACAATGCAGCTACCTCCACCTGGCTGGTTCAAAAGGTGCATTCACGCCTCTTTTGAAGGAACTCATGTTATAGAAAGAAGGGAACACATGTGCATCATAAAATGAAAATGTGCCGAATCATCATCATCGTCATTTCAGCCGAAAGACGTCCACTGCTGGACAAAGGCTTCTCCTAAAGATTCTAAGACTATCAGTCCTGCTCTGCACGAATCCAGCTGCTATACCTGCAACCGTCACTAGATCGACGGTCCACCTTGTTGGAGCTCTGCCCTGCTGCGTCTTACGGTCCTTGGTCGCCACTGCAGAACCTTTCGTGTGTCCTGCTCATTTCAACTTTAGTTTAGCCACTTTTTGAGCTATATCGATACTTTGGTGCTATGGATCTCTTCATTTCTGATTCGATCCCCAAGCAAAAACTCCGAACATTGCTCGCTCAGAAATATCTTTCATTTCATTAGCGAAGCACGTTTAACTTAGACCGGGTACTGACGACGGCTAAACTAGAAAACTCCGTATCACAGAGTGCAATTTGTTTTTATTGAATTGGATATAAGGATTTTACCGACGCAAAGACTTCACTGAACTCTAATAATGCTACTGCTAAAGTTTTATAGTGAAATGGAGTGTATCCGATAGTGAAACTTTTAGGTTACTTGGCAAAATTAAATTAGCAGCGTCGAGAATGCATTACAAAAGCTTTAGTACAACTTTGAAGTGAGAGTATAAAGCAGTCACGAATAATAACATGTACCCACTTCTATGCGTGACTCTTATTGTAAACGGAATAAGAGTATTTCATTTAGATTAGTGAGAACTGGTTACATGTTGCTTGTGACTGTACAATTAAAATAAGTAACTTGCTTTTTAGGGACTCCGTAACATAAGAGAGAAGAAAAAAATAAAACCGACTTCAAAACACTAAAAAGGAAAAGATAATTAAATTTCAGTACCCAGGCACTTACCTCCTAAAATGTATTATTTGGAGTTGTTCTTCACTTTCTATTGTCTCTGGAAACAGCATCGCACCAACTCCAAAAAATACATTTTAGGAGGTAAGTGCCTGGGTACTGAATTTAATTTTTTTTTCCTTTTTAGTGTTTTGAAGTCGGTTTTATTTTTGTTAAACATTTTTTTTTTACATTTTTAAGTGTTTTTCTAAGGTCAAAGCAAGATGGGTGACCGTCAGCACTATCATCAACTTGTCTATCTCTCAGTCTTTGGTTGAAATACATAGTGAAAGAATTATCTTCCAACTCCTAACCGTTAAGGAGTTGTACCTTCTATCACCAGCTCATCAACAAGAGAAAATGACTAACAGAAGCAAATACATGAATAGCTGTGGAAAAAGCAAAACATGTCATACGGGCCTATAAAATTTGAGGTTTGCCCTCGATTTCCCTGGGATTCCATCATCAGATCCTGACTTGGTGACTATAGGACCACCTCAGGAGTATACTCTATCGAATAAAAAAAGAATTTTGGAAATCGGTTTACAATTTACAGAGAAATCGGTGAACATACATACAAAAAAAATACATGCAGTGTTATAGTGTGCATATAACTTCCTTCTTTTTTGAAGTCGGTTAAAAAATGGCAACAATCGTTGCGGCAACAGCACACAGAGGCGACAAACGTTGTGGCGACAAACTTTGTGACACGCTACAGTAACATCACGTTGCGGTAACAAACAGTCAGTTCTAACTAAAGCTTATATTTTTTGTAACTAAAAAATAATTTATCGTAATACCCTCTCTATGATCTCCCCAACTGTCTCATCCAGTTTTCATAGTTGGTAAAAAAAAAACATGTACACACGACAGCACATCAAGTGTAATAGTTGCACTACGAAAGTCGCCTCTATTACGAACTCAGTATGGGCGGTCTCAAGGGTAAACTGTTACGCTTGATGTGCTGTCGACTGTACATATATTTTGCCGATACATTTTTAGTTACTCGTATATCTACTACTTCTAGATGATGGATTTAGTAAGACTAAGGGAAACATCTAACAACAATTTTTTAATGGTTCAGTGAATTTTTTGAAACCATGTTAATCATTTCTTTCACTAACTTTACTGAAGTGTAACAAATATTGAAATATTTTCTTATACTACCTACATATGAGAATAGATAAATAATAGTATAAAATATTATAATTATAATTAATTACCACAACGAAACCATTTGCACGTCCTTTAGAGGGCAGGATGTAAAACTTTAATCCATACTAATATATGTGTAAGTAACTCTGTCTATATATCTGCCTTTTCACGCTAAGCCCGCTGAAATGATTCACCACTAGTCTAATATAATACCTTTATTTTATTACTAGTGGACACCCGCGGTTTCGCTCGCGTGGATGCTGCTATCGCTGCAAAAATATCTTATATTCTTCGCAGGGTCTCAAATTATATTCATACCAAATTACATCGAAATAGTTACCTATAGTGTGAAAATGACAGAAACATAGAGCTGCTTTGGAATTCATAATATTATAGTATACAGAAAAAAAAACATGAATTAGCCTATAAACATTAATAATATTTCCTCAAAAAAGGCATGAAGGCATTTTCACAATGTCGTTGATTTACTGTAGGCACATAAGTAGACATGATTTTACCAATATCCTCCTATACCATTAGGAAAAGTGGCCATTGAAAATATGATGGAGTATGGAATAGTAGCCCTGCGATATGCTTTAGATTTGATCCTCGGGATCCCGCGGGAAATAAAGGCGATTTTGCGCTATTCTCGACGCGGGGCCATTCAACAGACCTCCCAGACGATAACAGCTGTTCATATTATAGAGTTCTTTAAATGGACACGGAAACATACTTGAATGGTATTCAATGGTAATTCGGTAGGAACTATTAAAATTCATTAAATGACAATTATATTAAATTATGAAAATCAACCACAATATCAAAAATAGTCAAATATTAAATAAAAAAATGACAAATATATTAATATGTGTTTACATATCAAGTCAAGTCCATTCATCCATAATAATTATTTAAATTTAATATGTAAATATTCATTTACATTATAAAATACATGTTGTCGTAACAAATTCCCTAATCTATCTTTAAACATGTGCAAAGAAAATGAGTCCTTTAATTCCTTAGGTAATTTATTATAAATCTTAACAGTCATCGCAAGGCAACTCTTACTATACAGGCTAGTTCTTGGCATATGAGATAAGTAATACTAATCTGTTTGGATTCCTACCTAAACGTGAATATATTTCTTTGGTTGTTGTGAAAATAATTCAATTTTGTCGTACAAAGACGCAGGACTCATAAATGGACAGGCCTGGTAGAGTCATTATCTTCATATGCTCAAAGATTGGTTTACACGATTCGTATTCTTTTAAAGCTAAAAATCTTTTATAAGATTAAGGAACCTTAATTAAAATTTTCAATTAAGTCTTCTCTGAGAGTTCATGAAATTTATCTATTATATTCTAGAATACGAGTTAAATTTATTTGATCGCAAATATCTTATCATTTAAAAATGAATTTTGTTTGTGGCTTGTATGAGGAAAATCGAGCTTTCCAACATTTAATTTATTACATTATTCTTGCTTGTATACAAAATGTCTTAAAATAATCGCTGTATAAGAACGATTGCATAAGGTGAATAACCACGAATATCAGTGGATTGTGTCAGCGCGCCTGTTCACTGTCAGTTAATATATTAGGCTAATCGTGCAATATGAACAATTAAGAACACAATATGTCTCAGTAATTTTCGGAGTTTTTGACCTTCATACCTAGCCTTCTTTCTCGCAGTATTTGTGATTCTATGCCTAATTTTTTAAATAAACAATTAGATGACAAGCAAGCTGACTGCCCATCTGGTGAGAAGTGGTTACCACAGCCTATAGATACCTGCAATAACAAGGAAAAATCACTTGATATTAAGGTGCGTCGTCAGCCTGAGGCCTAAGATAAAATACCGTCCATGCCCAGTAATTACACTGGCTACCTTTTCCTTCAATCCGAACCACAGCGAACTGTTTCACGGCTGAAATGGCAAAGGCGATGCTAGTTAACATTGCCCAGATGACCCAGAGGACTCTACTCTACACACCTGTCTATTTTCAATTAAATCGTTAACATGCCTTTAAAAAGTCTGAAACAAAATTGAAATATTTCAAATTTGATTTCTCACGATAACATCTTTGTAAAAACATTTTCGTTATTTTGGTGAAATTTTTTCTTAACAGATTCAAATGTTTTACAGGGTTGAATTTACAGTGCTTGTTATATGCGAAAATTAAAGATTAATGTTTGTAAAGACCAATCTATCGAAGTTACTGTCGTGTACTTGATTTAAACACCTTATTTAATTAGTTAGAGTTTTATTTCAAGAGGCTCCTTACATAAAGAGTCACATAAAACAAGAGAGACAGATAGAGCCTCGTGCGAGTGAGACAATAATTGTTTAGGCTGCGTTCGAGATACTACACTCTCCACCGCATAATCTTACAATTTTAACATTATGATAAAGAGCTTATTGTACATATTAAGGGTACTTAGTATTTAGATATAAAACCTTTACAAGGTAATAATAGATACAAACAGGATGGAGCATTATCTAGACTTGGTCTACATTACCTAACAGATTCAACACTCTCCCTGCAACACAAAACTTAACTTACTTTAATGTATATTAAATACAAGGTACTTACTTACAAAACTTAACTTACTATAATTTATATTAAGTACAAGGTATTACTCGGGTAAACTAGCGTTACATTTTATTATTTGATTGATGTGTCTTTTCCAATTACAACCTTCTACATCAATATAATAAGTTACATTTGGTATGGATTCACCAGTAATAATGCCTTGAATCCATGGTTTTTGTCCCCTACGATAATCTCTGACCATTACCTTTTCGCCAACTATAAAACTTACATTTCTATTACCTGATGCTTGTTTTGATTGTTTTTGTAATATTTCATATGATTTATCAGATATAGATGGTGGTCTTAGTAATGAAAATCTAGTCTTTAATTCTCTTCCTAACATTAGTCTTGCAGGTGTTACCCCTGTGGTGCCATGAGGTAAGTTTCTATAGTCAAACAGAAATAAGTTGATTGCTGTGGTAATAGGTGACCCACTTTCTTTAATTTTAGTGACATGGGATTTAAAGGTTTCAACAAATCTTTCAGCTGCTTCATTGGTTGCTGGGTGGTAAGGTGGTGAGAAGGTGTGTTTTAAATTTATGATTTTACAATAATTTTCAAATTCTGAGCTAGTAAATGTTGGTCCATTGTCTGTTACTAGATGAGAGGGGAAACCAAACCGTAAGAATAAGTTTTTAAATGTTTCTATAGTATGGTTTGCATTTATAGTAGACATTTCAAAAACTTCTGGCCATTTTGAGTAACTGTCAATTACCACAAGGTACATTTTACTGTAAAATGGTCCTAAAAAATCGGCATGAATTCTGTACCATACTGAAGGTGGTACTGGCCATGGTTTCAGTTGTGCTTTTGATGGATTTTTATGATTTTTTAAGCATATAAGGCATTCACTTGTTATTTTTTCAATTTCAGAATCTAAATTTGGCCACCAAAAGAAAGATCGTGCCAGTTGCTTCATGCGAACAATTCCGAAATGACTTTTATGCAATTCTAATAAAACATTGTTTCAATGGTGTTGGTATTATTATTCTATAACCCCAAAACAAACATCCCCTGTCCGTACTTAGCTCATTTCTCCTACTGTAAAATGTCAATATTTCTTTATCTATTGTTTTTTTTTCAGGCCACCCATCCACCATATATCTATGAACTTTTGATAAAATGTTATCTTTTTTTGTTTCAAGTTGAATAATTTTCCAATCTAATTGTTTTAAATCAGAATTCTTTAAGAGATAAATGTTACTTATTTCTGCATTTAAACAAATTGAATGTGAGTCTAGTTTTTCATTACCATGATCAATTTCTGAGCGGGACAAAAAATTAGCTGGGTTTGTCTTGCTTTTAATATGTCTGATTTTATAAGTGAATGCTGATAAAAATATTGCATAATGCTGAAGCCTTTTGGCTGCCATCTTTGGGATGCCCTTGGTGGGACCAAATATTCTAACTAGTGCTGCATTATCAGATTCCAGTTCAAAGTAGCGTCCATAGGTATAGTTATAAAATTTTGTCACTCCAAAGATGATAGCCATTGCGTCCTTGTCAATCGCAGAGTATTTTTGCTCTGTAGAGTTTAATTTTTTACTAGCGAATGCTATGGGTTTTACAATACCATTAGAATCCCGGTTTGATAAAACTGCCCCCAAACCAGTATAGGAAGCATCACATGATAAAATCAATGGCAAATTTGGGTCAAAATGTCTTAAGTTATCTACTGATGACAATTTTTGCTTAATTAAAAGAAAAGCATCATCACATTGTTTTGTCCATTTAAAATTATTTTTTTGTGTACATTCATATAGTGGCTGCCATAATGGTAGCCATGTCTTTCAAAAATCGAGAATAATATGTTATTTTCCCTAGAAATGATTTAAGCATTGTAATATTAGTAGGTGCTTGGGTTTTCATTACCGGCTCAAGGTTGGATTTTATTATGCTTATGTTATTTTTTGTGATTCTAAAACCAAACACATCAATGCTTCTCTTAAAAAATTTACATTTTTCTAGTTTTAATTTAAATTGACATTCATGGAGCTTGGACAAAACATTACATAAGGTTTTTAGGGTATCATTAATACTTTTTCCTGCAATATATATATTATCTATGAATACAATTGTATTTGATATATTAGCAAGTTTTTTAAACATCAAACGCTGAAATGACCCAGGTCCGGTACTTACACCATAAGGTAAGTATTTATATTTGTAAGTTCCTACTTCAGTGACAATAGTAGTGAGCTCTTGTGAATCATTATCCAATAGAGCTTGCAAATAAGCTTCTTTTAGGTTCAGCTCACAGAAGTATTCACCATTTCTTAATGTATCAAAAATTTCATCAACATGAGGCAACGGGAAATGATCAACCTCCAGGTGTGGGTTCAAAGTGACTTTATAATCCCCACACAGCCTGACAGAACCGTCAGCCTTAAGTATCGGAACAACAGGTGTACCCCATTGGCTATATTCAACTGGCACTATTCTGCCGTTCTTTAATAATCTGGAAATTTCCAACTTTACCTTGTCCTTAAGAGCAAATGGTACACGTCGCACAGGAAGACATTTAGGCTTGGCATCATGTTTCAATTTTAGTTTAATGGTCTCTCCCATAAAGTTGCCCCACCCTGGACTAAATACTTCTGAGGACTAAATACTTACAAAATGTTCTGCTTCTGAAACAGTTTTATCATTAAATACATTAATTTTTGTATCTAAAGTAACAAAATTTGTGTCAATAAATTTTGGGGGCCATAATTTGAGCTCATATAACCAATCACGACCCAATATGCGTGGTATTGATCCTGGAGCAATGTAAATATTTAATTTCTTTTCCATGCCCCTGTATTGGACACTTAAATTTTTTAATATTCCTAATGGTTTTGAAATTGTTTCATCAAAATTTCGAAATTTAACACAACTTTTAAAAATCTCTTTATTTTTAAATAACATATTTTTATCTCTTGCTGACATTACAGTTACATCTGAACCTGTATCTAACTGGAAATCTATGATTTTACCTTCAACCTTCAATGTTATGTAGTGGGGTGGTATTTTACTTACATTTAAGGAGTACGTTTCATAATCATTATATAACTCATGGATAGCAGTTTCGGCCTCCTCCTCATCTTCTTGGCATATTTTTGTGTCCGGTTGTTCATCTTGTTGTAACAAGTATGTTCTGTTGACCTTTGGGTTCTGCGGACAAACCTTAAAAATGTGTCCTTGCTTCCCACACTCTGAACAATATTTCTTGATTAATCTGCACTCTGCTTTTAAGTGGTTGGTATTTCCACAACAAAAACATCTTGTTTTAATTTCCTTTGTCCCTTGAGTTATATTTGATTTTCTCATGATATTGAATTTATTTTGTATTTGTAATGTCTTTCTATTATTATTTTTTTTTTGTTGGTAGTAAAACATTTCAGACACTTCTGGTTCTTTTGTAATGCTTGAAGTTTGAACCAGGGCTGCTTCGACTGTTCTTGCTAAGGTTATAGTTTGTTCCAATGTCTTATTTGTGTCACTTTTCAGTAGCTCAAATTTAATTAATTTTGAGTGCACACCATCTATTAATTTTTCTTTTATTTGGTCCTCTAAATCTTTGAATTGGCACTTTCCTCCTAATTTTTGAAGTTGTAATACATAATCTTCAATATTTTCAGAGGGTAATTGGTTTCTGCTCCGGAATGTAGCTCGATCTATTGCTGTTGATTGAGATTTTGTATATTTATCCCTAAGTTTGGTACACAATACTTCAAAGGATAATTTCACTGGTTTTAGTGGAGCGCAGAGACAGGTTAAGGTGTCAAACACTTTAGGTGTAATTTTTGTCAATAAGAGTGGTACCATCTTCTCCTCTGTTAGGTCGTTCAATGTGATTATGCATAACAACTGTTGTTCAAAGCATTCCCAGTTTTCTCCATCAAAAAGTTGTATGGTACTGTGATTTGTCATTTTCTTATGTTCGTTTGATTTTACTATTTTTTGTTGTTGTTTTTTCTTACAAAATTGACTCAGTAATTTGCGTAATTCATCAACAGTTGAGTTTATGTTGAAAACAATGTGTAATTCTTGTAATTTCTTTTGCAATTGCGATTTATTTAACGAATAAATCCAAGATCGCTTGATCTCCAATTGGTCTTTTTGGTAATCTTCTTGATCTCCGTTGTCAGTATCACTGTATTCGCTCTCCGACATTTGACAATTCGTATTGTATGTAGGTTATGTATTCGACAACAGTGAAGTTGTTTCGTGACAGCGTTCGCTCATTCAATGGCTTATGCTAACTTCACACTGAAGCGTTTGAGTGTGAATGTAAAATTTGTAATTTAAGTTGCTTAATTTCGCTTTGACTTACAATTTTTTGTTTAATTTGTCGGCAGGTCCGTACTCTCGTCGCCAAACTGTCGTGTACTTGATTTAAACACCTTATTTAATTAGTTAGAGTTTTATTTCAAAAGGCTCCTTACATAAAGAGTCACATAAAACAAGAGAGACAGATAGAGCCTCGTGCGAGTGAGACAATAATTGTTTAGGCTGCGTTCGAGATACTACAGTTACTATTTTATATTTCCTATTTAAGAAGTTTGCATTTATCATCGTTCTATGAAACGTTGTTCTGTTTTGAAACTTGTCACATCAACAGACTCTACCACAACATTTGTCTTTTGTAGATCATCTTTGAAATACAATTCGACAGATCGATTGTAATATGACAACGTTCATTAATTGATCAAAGAAGTCAACTGATCAAAAAGTTACGAATGGATGATAACTTGACATCTCATAAAGGTACCTCGTTGCCTTTGTAAGGTTGATCTGAAGTAATTGCATCATCTCAATAAAAAGATTTCCAAGTCATTGGCCCGCGACAAGGGCTGCTGTAATACAGACTGTGTTAGAGAGGCAATCGATCCAAACAGAGGTTCCAAAGTGTTCGCCAGAGATCTGTCGCTGGGACAGTGTTTGCTGACAAAGCTGAAGACGGAGGACGGCAGATTCGTTACATCCCGACCTGAGCTCTTGGCAGAGATTCAAACCTTCTATGGACAGCTTTACGCGACATCACGCACACCTCACTAAGGTCACCGATCCAAGAGCCAAATTAACCCGACATTACACTGAATATATCCCGGACGTCAGCCTGTACGAGATTAGTGTAGCTCTCAAACAGCTTAAGAACAACAAGGCGCCGGGTGACGATGGAGTTACAGCCGAGCTTCTGAAAGCATCTGCTTTTGACCTTTCAGGACCGGTCGTTCAGATGGACCGGTCGTCCATCTGGACGACCGGTCCTGAAAGCTCTTCAGAGGCTATTTAACTCCATCATGCTGGATGTTAAAACGCCAAAGGCGTGGCATAGGGGCGTGGTGGCACTCTTCTTCAAAAAGGGTGACAAGACTCTATTGAAGACCTACAGACCCATCGCACTCCTGAGTCATGTGTACAAGTTGTATTCGAGGGTTATTACGGATCGTCTCGCACGCTGGATTGACGACTTCTAGCCTCTTGAACAGCCCGGATTCCAAAAAGGATTTAGTACTAGTTTATATAACCTGTCGCAGCGTATGTATGTGGTCTACCACATACATACGCTGCGGCAGGTTTTATAGAAGACCGAAGAGTACAACTTGCCATTATGCTTAGCGAAGGCTAATCCGACCGCTAAGGCTAATTTGATTCCGTTGAGACCTGGGCCGTGCTTCAGTCACTCCAGTGATGCCAAATTGACTATCGGTACATCCAAGTGCTGCAGTCACTGTACGAAAACGTCACAATGTCAGTCCGCCTCCAGGACCAAAACTCGAAACCAAACAACTTCGGCGAGGTGCGATACAGGGCTATGTTATTTCGCCGAAACTGTTCACAGCCGCGTTGGAGGATGTGTTTAAGCTTTTGGACTGGAGAGGACTTGTCATCAACTTAAATGGCGAGTACATGACTCACCTTCATGATATCGTAGTCATGGCTAAGAACCTGGAAGACTTGGGCACTTATTGACGTGGCCGCTTATTATTGGCCTCATAAGAAGGCTCAAAGTCACCCAAAGAGCAATGGAGAGGGTTATGCTTGGTGTTTCTCTGCGTGATCGAATCAGAAATGATGAGATCCGCAAGAGAACTAAGATCGCTGGCATAGCCTAAATAATTACGAGTCTCAAGTGGCAGTGGCCAGGCCACATTGTAAGGAAGACTGACGGCCGTTGGGACGGAAAAGTTCTAGAGTGACGGCCGCGTACCGGGAGACGCTGCGTTGGTAGGCCTCCCACAAGGTAGACCGATGATCTGGTAACGGTCGCGGGAAGCCGATGGATGAGGGCAGCGCAGGACTGATCAGTTTGGAGATCCTTGGGGGAGGCCTATGCCATGCAGTTGGCGTCTCTCGGCCGATATGATGATGATGAATCGCATCTTCAGAGTTGAAGCCACAATATTGCATAGGCAAAAATGTGTCATAATTTTTGTGTACGATTTTATTTGTAGCACTTACGGTTGCGTTGGCCCTAACGACTCCAATTCAAATATTACCAGTGTTTGACGCACGAACAGTTAAAAAAAAACTTTCAAAATTTAAATGCTTTCACATTTTGCTATGTGATTGATTTAGCCGGTAAGTTTAGAAAGAGTTGAAAACATCATTAGTTACACTGTGACAAAAAGTCTTCGCTCAAAAATCGTTACTAATCTATTGTAAACAACTGAGAGACACAAGTTTTTTCTTTGGATTATCCAGCTGGCTACCTTTTTAAGCAACCTGGAAAATAGGAAAATGTTACATGATAACTCTTCGTCTAACAAATTTGAAACGATTTCGATAAATATTTATTTCTTTGAACCTAAAGTTTCAAAGAGAAAAATAATCACCGAAATCGGAACGGAATACCAGATTGGTCCCATATTAATTTGATAGTTATTTGATGGAGACTTTTTTCGGAAAGAACGGAATTCCACAACAGTCGGGCAGTAGTAAAAAGCAATAAATAAATTTCAATCAGCGACTGACAAAAAGATAAGTCGATAGCACAAACGATCACCCATCTAGCGTTGATCTGATATATTTCATATAAAATAAAAATTGTAAAGAAAAATACAAACCGATTTCAAAATAAAAGCGAAAAATAATTTATCACATATTGAACATTAGATCTAAACAATATTATAACATTGAATTCACTTAATTTTGCTTCTGAAAGTAGCTTGGCACCAATTCTGAAATCAATCAGTCAATCAGTTTATTAGGTTAGTATATTATTATAAGTGTAGATAATCTATACATAGGTGGTAAATGACAATAATACAATACCAAGTAATAGCTCTTTAAATATGAAACTGCCGCTTATATTAAATTGCGTTTTTTTCCAAATCATTATAAATGAATGTCTACCTAAAATAAAACAGTTTATATTCAAAGTGCAGTATACTAAGTAGCAGGATTTAACGAATGAATTTATATTTTTTTGTTAACATGTATTAGTTGGAAATGATAGTCAAATTAGAGCTTGCAGAATATGTAGCCAATTTCAGTATTCAGATTTGTTGTAACTAATATTTTTTTTTACAAAAATCATATTAAGGTAATTCCATTTTGCTAAAAATACTTCATAGAAAACGGCAATTTCATACTTAAAGACCTAATATTAAAGACTAATTTTAAAACTTAGGGTAAGTATTCTTAGAACCTAATACCATGAAACGTTTTCCGAAGTGTCAGACAAAAAAAACACTTTTTTCGTGTTTTTTTTTGCTGCGACTGGAAAACCCAATAACGGGTTTCCCTCCTATGCGGGAAACAGGTATGTCCCGGGCTCTAAAGTGCAAGTCCCATCCTACCCACTGAAAACCAGCGGTGTTCCGACTCGCTGCTGTCTGCAAGTGTAGTAATATTAGATAAAGACTATTTATACCTTCAACTCCTGTTGCAGCTAAAACTGTTCACAAGCTACTTTGTAATATGATTTTACGTCTGACTATATTAATAGAGTTATAATAAATGTAAAACTATCTCCAGCTAAATACCCTAACCGAATAATTGCCATTAATATTCTGTCTTTCTAGCAACTAATAACTGTACTGACTTATATATCCGATAAACGACCTTACCTCCTTCTGATAAAACATAGCTTTATACACCAATATGCACATACAATGTTTTCTGAATCCATGGCGACATGCCAATGAAATACCAGATGTACCCGCTCAGTTACGCTAACTTTACCTTTCAGTACAATTTTCAGCTTTCACTCTTTAGAAATAAGAATCAGATAAGTTGACGAATTTGTAACTTCTGTGATTAATGTTGGAAGTTTTCAATGTCGCTTGCCATGACAGCCGTATGACAAATTTTGTTGCTTAGCGAATGTTTATGTTAAAAACAAACACGCTTCCGTTTGTGCTCCATACATCATACTAGCAAGAAGTGAACTACTGCTTTTTTTTATAAATCATAGCAGTCTGGCATCGCATCGGCTTCGATATGAGAGCGTAAAATGGGAGACATTGTTAAGTCACTTAAGCAGTTTAATGTAAGCATTTTGATTCAGGATAATATTCACACTCAGTGTAGACGCTATTGATTTAGTTCAAAACACTCGTTTGGATATTAAAATATTATAGTTATAGTTCTGACTGAAATATTATATGGTTTAAATTAATCAAGAGGAGAAAGGGAATGGTGTTAAATATTGTACCCAGCGAACAGTGAGAAAAAAACAATTGACCCAATAATTCTGAGCAACAATGGTTGAGAAGAATACACCCTTGTAAACGCAACTTGTAATTTGAAAACTTTTAAAAGCTCGTGGAAACATAAAAAAACCTCGTGTGCAGGTTTTGCGTTTTTCAAAAAGCATACTTCGGTGTTAGAGTTATGTCACCAAGTCGCCCGTAAACTAGTTTGATTTGTTGATATTTTAGGTGAATTTCACACAATCCTACTTTGTTTAACTTTAGCCAATACAACACTTACTCTAGGAACTCAGACAAAGTTTCTTGACAGAAAACAAACAGTGGAATTGCGTGTAATTCACACTTTTCGGTTTGTACTAATTCGTAATAAAATATATACCAACGCTTTAGATAAATTTAAACAACTTATATTTTATGTAATCTTATATGGGGTAGGTAGCAATGAAAAAGTTAATATGTAAATTATGTTTCACGACATGTAGATTTAAATGAGAGAATATTTCCATAAAAAATAATTTTAAATTAAAATTAAGAACATGAGAAGATATGATAAGAATCGTTAAAGCAGAATAGCTTGTTACTTAGATACTGGAAAAGCTTACCCAAATTTGTTAAGAACCCGATAGAACAAGTTAAGTAAAAGCTGGAACGGTAACATAAACTATTGATGAAATGTATTATATGACAGAGAAAAGTGAAATCTAACGACTACTCCGATACGTACTATTCTTACAATAAAAGCATCAACATCATATTAGCCTCACGTAGTCCATTGCTGGATGTAAGCCTTCACAAGAGGGTGCCAAAACACACATCTAGCTGCTGAAATAGAATAACTGAATTACACATTTTCGTATTCATTTTCTCTCTATACTTGTTAGTTTATCTAAATTAAAATTCATTTATAGTACTATACAAATACAATACAAAATACAATATCCCACTTGAAAATGGTACACAAGATTTGAGGAAATAAATGTGAACTTTGTGTTCTACAAAAGGACTGTAGTATCTGTTTTCTTCATTTATAAACGTCGAAAACTCTGTGAATGTTCGTATTATTTCTCTCAGTTGCTAGATAATATTTTGGACACTTTAATATTTTAGTAGAAATAAATTGAAAAAGTCGAACAATGGCCAATTATTGAATCAATAGAGAGATAAATTGAATCCCAATACTTTGCTAACTTTGGATTCAACTAAATATCACAGAACATTATGTCGAATATCTTTCTTGGAACCAACAAAAATATTCTCAGGTCTTAAGTTTGATTTAGAGCGGTTCAATTTCAAAGTTACGTTTTTCATTTACGCAGAATCGTTACGAAACGCGATGGAAATTTTCACTTACCAAAATACATTTCCGATAGCGTCAGCAAGTTCAACACTGTTATGTGATTTTCTAATAGCTTCCATGTAAAAGCTAATAAATTCTAACAGAATTAGTGACGGTTGCGTGCTCGAAAGCACTTAGCTTCTTGTATTGTATTCATCAATAAATCGGCCCAGTGATTCCTGTAGTTCGTTAGCGAGATACTATTGTAACTTGTATTACGTCCGAGGCGAAATCAAATTTAAATGGAACTGTTAAGAGGGCTTGGACTTTGACGACTTAATTAACATGGCAATAAAATATCTTTATTGGATTTGGACTCGAGGCAGATGTCTGGATAATTATAAAGATATAGTAATGATGTTCACTCTTCCAGATTACTTAGATAATGGACACTAACGAAAACATATAGGTATGTGCATTTACAACGATATTGTGGATTTTTTGTTTGATACTTTCAGTGGTGCTTATGATAATTCTATTTGCGTTGGAATACTACCAAGTTGGTCCACGATCACCCATCTTGCGTTTACCTTCAGAATTTTTTACTAAAATTTGTGAAAACAACTTAGCGCTAACTTCAAAAAATAACTTTTTTTATGAAATTAGTTATCTATTTTATTTTTCATTTTAATTATTTTGATGATGGTTTTTATTTTTATTTTAATCAATAATATAAAACCGTAGTGCTGCAAATTTTATGTTTTCCGAAACGCTTAAATGTAACCTTGTGTAGATAAGAGGAAGTATGAAAACCGTTTTATTGAGCCTTTTTGATTTACGACTCGGCCTGTTTCTATGATGATAAAACCCGTCTCTATTTCATGCCGCACAGAGTCATAGATTACATCTTTGGCGTGTTAACTATTTTGATGCAGTAAGTACGCAAAAGGGCCCGATAGTTGTGGAAATCTTTAGGCGTTTGTCCAGCAGGGCGTTTTTTAGCTGAAATAATGATGATGATCATAGTTTAATGTTATGCTGCTCATGACTCGCTGAAGCACGTCATGAGCTAGACCATTTTATCACTTGAGATTTTTACCATTTTTAAGATTGTTATTTAGTATTCCTAACACAAACTCCTTATCACCATCATCACCTACCTATATACATCCCACTGCTGGGCACAGGTCTTCCTACATGGGAGAAACACATAAGGAGTTTGGGCTATAACGCCACCACGCGGCCCCATGCGGGTTGGTGGGTTAAAGCGGTTGCAGTAACAACCGGGACCAACGGCTTAGTCTGCCTTCAGAAGCACGAAGGAGCTCGAGATCATAAATTTGATTGACTCATTTTACCGACCATGGTAAAAGTTGCTTTGTTTACGTAATTGAAACCAGAGCATTTTAACCACTACACCACCAAGCTCCTCGTACGACACTGAGGTCATCCACAAACTCCTAATGATGCTTAATTTGGGCCAGGTAACGATGTCTATACTATAAAACAATATAGGTCTTCGAATACGCAGAACATCCGAAATCTAATCATTAATACTACAGTTCACAGGTTAATTTATTAATATGCGATATTGCTCAATCAATCACAATAGCGAACTGGAGATCCGACAGCCGATTAAGTGATTAATTATTGAAGAAGGGGTTAGTTGTTATCATAGATCATTTTATTTTGAGGGTGGTACATGAATGTCGCAGCCCTCTGGCTAAATTACCCATTTAAATGGACGCCTAGGTCATTGATTAGACGCCGGCATCCAATTATACGGCTGAAAGACAACTAACCAAGTCATGAACGCAACGTTTACCCAGATGGCTGAACGTCATGTCGGCCATCTGGTTAAATTACCCATTCAAATAGACGCCTAGGCAGGTCGAATAAAAAAACAGAAAAGAATTAATGCACTTCCAAAGCATCTTGAGACATGTGTAGATCTCATCTTTCATAGTTCGATTGAGTGCTTCCAATGCGCGTTTGTACGCCATCGTACATTCATTCCAGATAATCATATTACTTGGTAATAAAACTTTGGCCATTGCTGAATGTTTTCAATCGTTTGATGGTTTAACGCTGAATGAATTGTTCGGCATCTTTTAAATCTGTGAAGCTGCAAAATCAGCGGTGCCTGGACTCTGATGCTTGATGGGTTAAGCAACGTGGCCGCTATCAAAGAAAAAGTGACCGCTATTCGGGATCTCGCACAGTGGCCAAAATGAATGACATTAGAAAGGTATTTTCACTCTTCCCAGTTCCACCAAGTGCATCGAAAAAAATATGCCACCGTTTCCAATTCCATCATCAACCTCACCAGCCCATATTCACTCCACTGCTGGGCATAGGCCTTCTTACATTGGGAATTCCATTATTTTTTAATTTAAATCAGTAGTTCCTGAAATTAGCGCGTTCAACCAACCAAACAAACAAACGCTTTAGCTTTATAATATTATAGTATAGATAACTAGACAGTATCGGTGTAAAATATTGAGGATAATAAAGTAATAAAGATTTTTTTTTCTAATATTTAAGTATGAAACTTTTACAGTTACCTAAAATGGACTATGTCAAATCCAAAAAATTTTTTTTTTTGCAATTTGCAAATAAAAAATAAAAAAAGCAGTCTAATTATAAGACTGCTTTTTCCTGAGGAATATTATCTTAGGTTCCCTTTGATTCTCTCGCTGCACTCAGGACTCCATTCCTAAATCCCTCGTTACATTCGCGATTCAAATCTGCACCCGTGACAAGATGCTGCCTTGTTCCCTTGGTATATAATCTACTATTTCGTGATTTCAAACGAAATCATTATACCAGCAACGATTTAACGGCTGATTACTCTGCAAATCTTCAAATCTTTATTTGTTTGCAGGTATCATTGAGATTACTCGTATCATGTCTAGACTGGACTTCGAAGCAGAATTATTGTCTTATCAAGAATCTTGTATTAACAAAAGGCACCTTATTTCATTTATTATAAAAAGACGTTTGAATATTTTAATTACGAAAACCAAGTCATTTTCTCTGTGGTTAATCATGAATGGGTCAACCAGATTAAATAAGCTTGAGTTCTTACTGTAGCTAATTTTACCCACTCCTGATCCTTTCTCTCATGTCGCCACAAGTCGCTACTAATACTAGCTTTTCAGATTGGTGGAGGGACCAATGACATTATATTGTTAATCAGAGATCTTGTTAACATTGGGGCTCGAACAGATGTGTCTTTACATTGTTAGTCCTTTATAATGTGAACTGCCAAGGAGTGGAACTCTCTGTCTGCCAATCTGTTTCTCGAAACAATTTGGACGTCTGCTGGAGTGAATCAGCACCTCTAGGTAAACATGTTTCATCGTAAGCCATGTCATTACTTAACATCAGGTGTGATTGTGGTCAAATGTTTGCCTATATATCGTATTTTTTTTTTAAATAAACATAAGTTTTCTGTAATACTTATATACATTACAGTGTGTGAAAAAAGTCGCAAATAAAACTTATGGGGGTGGTTGTGTTCTTTGTCAAGAGTTACCTCGGGAAGTTTCCTTTCAAACCACTTTTATTCTTTGATTAAATTAATGAAAACATTGTCACAACTGCTCGTGACAACCCTAAAAATTGCGTACTATCGCGTATCGTACGACACACTGCAGTTATACCGCACACACAGACACACACAACCTGCACTCATTCTATGGTATGGTATAATGTGAGCGTAAAAATGACATGATTTATGTAATTACGACAAATGATAAAGAAGAATAAAAAAATTGAAGCGTAATAAGAAAATTATCCAGCTAGACGTTGGTTTTATACTAAAACAAACATCATTATCTTGCTGTACTCTTGAAGCAAGGTCATAAATAATAATGTAAGGAAGTACTCACATAAATATGATGGCGGGATTACTTTAGGGACCGATGCCTTGACCTATTCGTCCCGCCGGAGCCTAAATCCAACTTAGAAACCGTTGCCTTGAAATCTGATACGTAAATAAACCGCGCACTAATGGCAAAGATAAATCTACGAATATCTCAACGTGCCACAAAAGTATAAATTCACTGCTTATTAAAAGTACGTTAAAACAGAGTTCTATTTCATTTTTAACGCTCGCTCGCGCGGGTGACTTGTCGCCCAATGTGTAAGATTTTTGAATAACTTTTGAACGACTCATGCTAGTGTCCTTCTCTCATGTATTCTTCTGGTATGGATCATCCCATCCGTTAAAAACGTGCCATCCTGCTAGGTGCGTCGATATAAAAAATGTACTCTTTGGCGTCGATGAGCGCACTGCATTTATAAAGTTCCTGGGTGACGCATGTTTCCCGGGCGAGAATATTTAGGGGTATTTAGAAAGTTTAACTTGCGATAGGTAATCAAGTACCTATATCTTCATGCGAAACGTTAAATATTTTTAAGTACCTAGTGCATTATTGTTTATAGACAATATATAATGTATTCTTTACGACCAAATTGGTTTATATTTAGATAGTGTTGGAACAAACTTATGGTCGTCAAATTCAAAATGATAGTCATTTAGAGGAGTAAAAAAGGTAAAGCCTGGATTCTTTGGGAGCTGTTACATTATAATTATCGGCAATGACAAAACTTGCTAATTCACAGTGGAAAAGAATCTGTAGGTGAGCGAGAGGTTGAAGCACTAGTATACGATGTAGCCAAATCATAATACTCACCAACTGTGATGAAAATGCTGTTGAATGGGAACTACCGTGTAACGTATGGAGGTAGGGGGTCCAATAAATAAGGCACCAGAAATACGTCACACAATACGGGGCACTCTGGAACAATATAATAATAACATAATAATAATATTACCTGTGGCACAGGTTCCTCTGGAACCTATTTCAGGTACTAGACTCTTCACAGGGTAATTGTAATTTGAGATCTTTATAGAAGTAAGAAGACTATTGTGAAGAGTTAATAAATGGTTTTTTTTTATTAATATTCATACACTCACACCTATTATCTAGTCCTCCAAAGTATGAATTATGGATACTAGATAACGGAGAAATAATGATAATAATATGTATATAAATATTAGAAATATAGAATATAAAATATACTTAAGTAAAATACATTATAAAACTGAACACTTAAAAACACAATACACTGAAACGGTTATAAAAAATAAGATAGGTACTTACAAAAGTGCCTTGTGATTGTGATTGACAATTAATAAATACAATATCCAATCCGGAATGTTATGTTATATTTTATTATAATATGTCGCCTAAGCTTATATATAAGCAGGCGTCAAGAGTGAGAGAAATTCCTTAATTTCTCTCACTCTTGACGCCTGCTTGACCTTCTTAGGTCCGTCGCTTCCGACGGTCAGCAAAATAATGAATTTGAATTTTGATTTTATGTTTATTTAAATATTGCCAGGAAATTTGGAAGGAGGAACGAGGTACTATAACATCGCAATATTTTGCAATCGCAATATGTACCACGTTACTACCGTATTGTTAAATATACACGGTGGTGGTGTCAACACTACAATAAATTAAAACAGGGGCTATATTAGTTCATAGAAATGGTTGACCACTGTCAAAAACATCATTATTCCTTTGAGAATTTCATGACATTTGTATGAAATAATATTACATTGGCTGCCTGAAATAATCAAACGAATAAGATGTTTTTGGAAGTGGGAAACCATTTCTATGAACTTATATAGCCCATGTTTTAATTTATTATCGTATTGACGGCACTTTCCTGTATAATAAAATCATAATATTGCCATAATTGGCAAAATTATGATTTTATTATCTAATGATCTAAATCAAATAATTTAAAACTGTTTGGTCCCCAAATGTGTTGATTTCTGCTGATGATTACTTTTGTCTATAATTTTAATTAATTAATTAATCATAATGGGTAACACATGTGCCCCGCGCGAGTATTCTAGGAACTTTTTGAGGCACGAGCACTCTACTGTTAATAATTGCATCAGTGTTACCGCTATGCTATGAAACGTTTTCTAAAGTGTCATACCAAAATAATCGTGACATTGTAAATTGGGAAACCTTATTTTTTCCCATCGCGAATGTTCTTTATTAGGCCAAATCAAAGGTTCAAAATCGAACAAACCTCATGTTAGCTCCGTGTTTTTGTATTTCGCTATTTTCGGCTCCGAAGTTTCAGATAATTATGTCTCATAGTATTCCCTCTGTTTTAAGCTCGAGAACAAATGTTTGTGTTCATTCATCATACAAACATCAGCCTCGATCGGGATTCACGGGCAGGACTACAGGCTTAGTTGGCGGTACTCGGCCCAGGGCTATAAGGGTTTATAATCAGTATGTCTAACTTTGGAGATGAACGAAGAAGTAGCACTTGGTTAACATGATGTTAGTTGGGATTTTAAATCTTTCATTTGGACTTATTCATCATTATCATCAGCCCACAACAGTCCACTGCTGGAGATGGGCCTCTCCATGTAAACGCCATTGGCTCGATCCATGGCTAGCTCTGTCCAGGGCCATTTGGACTTGTTAATAATCAACATTTCTAAAAAAAACTAAATAATAGGGTTTCCTAAATAAACATCTGTATTTTTCAGACACGTTGATTGGAAGCTTCGAAAACGAGGTCTTTCCATGGTAAAACTATCTCACGATTTCACTATGGCTCTCCTTCTTTAAGGTTTTATAAAAATAAATGCTTGTAAAAAACAAGCAATATTTAATTAAATACTTTCCAAAAAATTCACTTAAAACAAAATTACATTCATTACACACCACACGGAAATTTCGTCTTCGAAAAACAATTTCGCTCCACTCAATAGGAAATCAAACATTTGGTATCAACGTAAATTTCAATTCTTTAAACCGGTTCTGCGGATTCCGCCACAAAAATATAGCTGTAATGGAAAAAGAGGTTTCATTTTGCGGGGCATTTAGCACTTTTTGTTCAATTATCTCGACCACTAAGGAGGGTTAAAAGACAATAAAAGTCTTATAAATGTAATAATCCAGTTTCTATTGTTAGAATGGTCCCTTTTACGGACAATTGAATGCGTTGATGATTTTAGGATAAGTATATAAGAATTGTAGTAAATAGACTATTAAGTTCTATTGTTCCTCAGGGAAAATTGTTCTGTTTCTTCGAGCGGATTTTTTCAACTTTAACATTGTATTGTGTAAAGTTGTAATCAATAATACATTACAGTCCAACAAAAGTTGTAATTTGTGCGACGTAGAAAGAAAGTTCTTTAGCTACAAAATTACAATTGTTCCCCCTTAAGTAAAATAGGTTCAAAAAAGGCTTTTTCGTTATAAAAACATTTTTGCCTTTGTACAATCTAAATTCTCGATGGATTAATGTGAAAGATATGTTATTCACATTTCGATGAACGAAAAGAATATACCAATATGACTCACAAATTCAGAACACAATTTTGATCGTAATTTTTCAACTGATCGTGTATCGTTTTTCATAGCACTCTTGGGGTAAGAGGCTTATTACGTATGCAAAGCTGTGAATTAGATTTAAGTTCGGCACATTAGGCATCTATGTCAGTCTAAACATGAGTTTTATTTTAAATGTGTATAAAAGTGATAAGTCATTTATTAACATAAAATAAAATCTTTCACACCTAGAAATATAAGAAATATCTATCAATAATCAACTTTTTGTAGAAAATCTTAGGAATAATATAAAAGCACAGGCCGCTTGCATTTATACATAATAATATGTAAGTAAGGTGTAATCCAGAGAAACATGCTTTTCTTTATAATGATTTCAGGAGTATTTAAAATATTTATTACCCTAATATAAATATTTTAGAAACCGCGCTCTCGCTAGTATAACGATCGCCTCCCTCGTAAAGATATACACTAAAGAATGCAATTTACAGCGGACGATGCATCACAAAAGCCAGATATCAGGTCTGGTTCTATAAAATACTAAGTAAATTCAAGAGGATTTTTTCCTTTAAAATTACGGTAATGAATTCTCACACACTACAGAAAGCAGCCATCATAAATGCATGTCGTATAGTTATAAAATTTCTGCAACTACATTCCAAAACCGATCATTATTTACTTATTTATTTAAACTTTAATTGCACAAAATGAGTTACAATTTGGCGGACTTAATGCCATTAGAAAAAATATATAAATTTATTATATCTTATATATAAAATTCACGACTCACAGTTTTAGTTACCATACTCCTCCGAAACGGCTTGACCGATTTTCATGAAATTTTATATGTATATTCAGTAGGTCTGAGAATCGGCTACTATCTATTTTTTTTTATTTTTATGGCAAAACAACGTTCGCGGGGTCAGCTAGTAATTATATAAATATATGAATATTTACCCTTAAAAAAACAAAATTCCACGAGGTTTTTTGCCCGTTCGAGAGATATAAAATAAAAACAAACATAATGAATATAGAAATATAATTATCTACTGTCAAAAGATAAGTAAACAGAATAATTTACATAATTGATATTGCAGTACCGAGCACACATAACATTAAAAAGGTGATAATGAAATCAAAACCAAGCCATCAAAGTGCCACTGGTACTTTCTAGCACTGAAGTTACACCACATCATTTATAAATATTAGACATACCTCAAACGCCATTTCATAACATGCAGATTGCACCTATACCAAATATAATAAATATGACACAAAGAATCGTTTGGAAATTACCTAACAAACAAGAATTAAATAAAGATCAAGCTAGAAACCCAAAATAACATAAATAAATAAAAAAAATCATTTTTCTTAAACTCTTAAAATAAAGACATTAATTCCTAACTTTTTATAGAAAGGTTTTGTGACCATTAACCGGTCAATCCACACATTCCAGACACGTTGCAAGGTTTAATTGTCATTATCCTCCCGGGTGTTTTACGCGGTTATACGAGTATAATTCTTGAAAAGGGTTATATAGTTCAGTTTAACTAGAAAAAGGCTACCACAAAGCCAACGACATTCATTAAATAGTGGAGGTTAAGATAAGATATCTTAATAGACTCCGAGGTTTCTTGTTTTTCTTGCTTTCCTTAACCAGTTCTATTATCGCAAGCTACGTGATTTTTTTTTAAACTAAGAAATAGAAATTGAGTGCTTTTAGATTTCATTATAATAGAAGGAATAATATTTATTTAGAATTCAGCACTGAATCACTATCAGTTAGAAGTAGCCACACTTCAGACACAGTAGATTTTCTAGTGAAGAAGCAAGAAAACAAGCAAAAACACTGGGATCATCTAGTTTTACCAGGAAGGTAGCGTATGAGTAGGGTAAAGTATCTTATCATGGGGTCGTGACTATGCCATGATGCACTTCGACCCTTCGTGTTCTTTTGTGCCAGTACGAATGCTGGGTAACACCGAAGGAAGAAGAAGGATAAAAAAGGATGGAAAGCTCATGGTCAGTGCCTGGCATTGATCATAGGATCAGCCAGCAAAAAAAAAATATCAATATCATTATGTATTTAGTACTATTACGAGTTTGTTGCCGGAGTCTTCTCGGTAGCTTTTAGAACCGGTATAAATTTAAACATAACAGACAAATGGACATTAGGTAACATTATTATTATTATTATAGACATACAAATGGGATTACTGACGATTCGAAAGAGCTTCTTGGGGGCCTACTTGAATAATAATATTTTGGATTTTGATATCATTTTCGATCACGTTCAAAATTAACACGCATACGGAATTACCCTACTCTCCCCGAGTGCTGAAAAATCTAGAAGCATCTATAGGTTACGGAAACCGCTTACGATCGGGCGGGTTACGACTCGTGGCTTGTCTGCCACCCTTGTCGTATAAAAAATAATCAAGAGTCTCAAGTGCAAATAGTACGGTCGAACTTTAGTATAATCATTAACAGAATTCAGTGAACACTTTACTATCTTTTCACAATAACCTATTGACCTACATTGACAATTTGTGGTAACACTGTGAATGACGTAGTACCGTGGCATAACAACTAATAAGTTCATATTCGTAGCAACCATTATTATGACTACCTATAAATTACCAAAGAATTTCAGGGTAACATTTAAGTCATGGCTCATTCAAAACTGTTTTTACAGCCTGAATGAATATTTTAATTTCAAGGGTAACATTTAACAAAACAATTTAATTCATTTGTGATTTTATATTTTTATTTTTTATATAAAAACTAGATGACAAACAAGCTGACGGCCCACCTGGTGGTAAGCGGTTACCGCCGCCTATAGACACCTGCAATAACAAGGAAAAGCACTTGATATTGCAGGTGCGTTGTCATCCTGAGGCCTAAGATGAAATGCCGTCCACGCCCAGTAATTACACTGGCTACGCTACCTTTGCCTTCAATCCGAAACACAGCGAACTGTTTCATGGCTGAAATAAGAAAGGCGGTGGTACCTACCCAGGCGACCCTACATATGGGTCTACCACCTAGTATATATGACATATATTTATAAATTTTAATTTGTTCTTAATAAATCAATAAATATTTTACTATAAATTTGCATGCCAATTTTGGTTTGGTTAATGTGCTGAACTTATTATAAGTACCTATAGCTAAAAGATCAAATGTACCATATTTTCGCAAATAAACTATTCTATTCTAACTACAAGCGCAATATAGAACAATAGTCCTATTACAGCGGTAGTCAAACATATTGCAGGGAGTTTTTTCAATTTTCGTTTTTATTCTTGTTTGGTTATCCAAAGTTAGTTAAATACGTTATATGGTACAGACGACAGCACATCAAGCGTAACAGTTGCACTACGAAAGTCGCCGCTATAACGAACGGAGTAAGGGCGGTCTCAAGGTCAAACAGTTACGCTTGATGTGCTGTCGACTGTACAATAGTGTTAAGCTACTGCTGTATCCGACTAGGTACCTATTGGTTCAGTTCCTTTGACAAAAATGTACTTAAATTCATTGTCTGTCACCCGCATCATTGATTGCTGGCATTGAATTTGAAATAGACATTTTTCCTTATTTTCGTCGGTAATGGAATGATTTATTTTCGTGTTCAACATGCAAATGGCCCTTTTATTTGATAACCGATAAAATTTAGGGCTTTCCCTAAAAAAGACGAAAATGTGCTTGAAAGTAAATATAATAATAAAGAGAAGGCTTTATTTTCTAATACTATTTATAGAGGCTACAAGTAAGCAGTTACCAACCCTGCACAAAAAAAACCAAAGCGTTCCGACTCTCAACACAAAGATTCCTCGATGACTTCTTGAGACCTTACTCTTATTCTGCACAAAAAATGTTACAAACTGAATCTTTCTCTCTCGCTTTCCAAAGTTTTGCTATAACTAAGTACAATTATGGTCATTTCAGTTGAAAGACGTCCACTGTTGGGCAAAGGCCTCCCCTAAAGGTTTCCACGACGAATGGTAGACATAGACTCTATCAAATAACGGGAACGCTAACTGGACACAGCAATTTTAAAAACCATAATTACACTTTAGGTGTAAGAGACAATCCTCCGTATAGATTCTTTATGAATGCACAGCAACACCACTCACGTCCTTCTGGTGTACAGAAAAAGGAGGTGATCTACAAGACTTCCTACTTGAGAACCATTGGTGACTTCTTGGAATAGCTTTTACGCAAAACTTGTCTAAAGTTTGCGGGCGCTCGCTGCCCGTACGGAGAAATAATTATGATATTCTAAGACAAGAAACTCCCAGGTATTAAAATTCTCAATGGTCGATTACGGATGGGTCAATAAAACTTTGTGATCCCGAGCTCCTCCTTGCTTTTGAAGGCACGCCAAAGCCGTTGGTCTCGGTTGTTACTGCAACCGTTTTAAGCCACCGACCTGCATCGGGCCAGCGTGGTGGTGTTATGGCCAAAACTCATCACATGTTTTTCCCTTATAAGAAGACCTGTGCCTAGCAGTGGAAGGTATAAAGGCTGATGCTGTGATGTGATTTTGCGGCGCTTCCCCTACGAAGACAGAAGTAGTTATTTGATTGCGATATTCTTCGTCCTCTAACTGCATCAGAATGAGTATGGACTACCTTATCCTTCCTGATGCAGTTAGAGGACGAAGAATATCGCAATCAAATAACGGTAGTTTCCCAGTTAAGCGCTCTATATTTGTGTGGAAAATACAATGCTCTCTTCGTAATGAAAAAAGCCTGTAATAATAAGGTTTGTTATCCTTGTAAAAATAATTTACTGATACTTACCCATAAGGACGCCAGTCGCCTTTGTAATCAGAAAGCTTTGAAACAAGGTTTTCCGCAAAGGATTCCTTTAATTTGGGAATAAAGTTCTCTTATTTATAGTACCCACCCACGTAGAATTACAAATCGCATCTCTGGGGAAATGTACCTATACTCTGTCACATGAATAGTTTTGAAAGTCTTTGTTTTCTTCGGAATCGATTTGGAATAGTGATTATCTTTGATAAAATTTGCCATTTAACCATATCGACGTAACAAATAATAAACCCAACCCAACAACCACTTCAGTGCCCTGCCGACAAGCTGTTGAAATGTCGCTGTCTATCCCATGGCTTCGGCTGCAGCACAAAAGAGAGTTCATCTCTGAGGAGATCAGTAGTTGACGCACTTCCTATCTCCTCCCGGGGGCAGGGGAGAGGCTGGTAGAGTTTCCATACCTCTAAAAAAACAAAAAGGGTGGCACTACTATCTTTCGGCCCTTCACGTCTCAGCAACTCACTTCTGAAAAAGTTGTCCAGTCTTAGGGAAGAGTGGGGTGATTCCAAAAGCGAGACTTGAACGAGGATGAGGATAATATAAAAGTATCAAAGTGTTCAAAATTACCCCCCTCTCCCCTACAGGTATGGCACAGCTCCATTTAATGCGGGAAGTACAAATATATTATATTGTATCTGGTTTGTATGTATCTATTCCATATGTTATTTAAATAGTTTTTTGCCATCATCTCTAATAGTTTTACAACTTTCAAATAGACTGAATTAAATTATTTTTCCCTTACAAACAAATCATAACACTTCTCTATTACGTATGAGTATGTGTCTAAACAACGCACGGATATTTCAGCAGTGGAAACCAAGTCGGACTCGTTCGGCGGTACTTTTATTTTCATGTATTAAATTACTCTCGTTTAAGTAAGTTTTTTAGCTTACTTAAACGATAAAAATTTAACACACAAAAAATAGTACATAATAATAATAGGAATAATAACGGAATAACGGAATTACTAGACCAAAATCTCTTCGGGTCTATTTACATGACGTTTTTCAAACGAAAATATCACGCATATGATCATAAAACGCGAAAATAAAAATACCACCGTAATAAGATCCGATTTCAGCCACTGAGTTAATGGAAACTTTTACTTTAAAAGGGGCTAATATGAAAAACTAAACAAACAAAACGGAGCTTCGGATTTTGTAAGTTTTTAAACCAATTTATGTCACAATCTTTCAATATCCGTTCCATTGTTTTCGTACTTTGTTTTTCGGAAAATCCCCTTAGGTTTTAACAGTGTTAACTTACAAGGCGATATAATTGGAAACAAGCTCGCCGATTCTTATAAGACTTTACATTGACAAGCAAGTTAGGCTAGTCTAAAAAGTTATTAAAGGATTATTTCAAAAAGTCTAATAATAAAGAAATAATTGCCAATTTTTGGTGAGCATATAAATTTAAAAATTCCTCTTACTCAACCAAAACACTGTCTAAAAGGCTAGTGTAAATAGTTGATTTTTCTATAAACAGTATTTAAGTTGAGGCAGGGCAATTTTTAAATTTGTATACCAACCAAAAATTGGCAATAATTTCTTTTTTATTTGACTTTTTGAAATAATCCTCTAATTACTTTTTAGACTAGGCAGACTTGCTTGTGAAGTTAGAATCGGTAAGTTTATTTCCAATAATAATAATAATAATGATACACTAACATCTATTAGCTAGCTCAAAGTAAGCATCATTAAGAGCTTGTGTTATGGAGACTAGATAACGGAGAAATAACGATAATAATATGGAATTATATAAATATTAGAAATATACTAAATAAACAGCCATCACTCGTGAACAAATGCTCGTCCTCATCATACAAACATTTGCTTCCACCGGGATTCGAACCCGGGACCCCTGGCCGAGTAGCTTGTATAGAAAGTGGCATAGACCACTCGGTGGGCCAATATTTTTGACTTGAGAGTTTCTTTGAAAAACCGTCCGACGTAAGCGGTCTGAAGAAAGGTTTGTAAGGTAAGGGAAGCACCTTCTCCATACAAAAAAACTTTCCAAAGCTTAACTCCAATACTTAGTAGTGATATGTTCCTACGATGAGTATTTAAAAATAAAACAAACAACAACAGAAAAAATATTAGATGTTAAAAATAAAATTAAGAAAATGTACCAATGTTAAGACTTAATATCAATGGCTTACCGCGTTGCCAACTTACTATTACGTTTGCGGTGAACTTTATTTCCTTTTAATACGATTGAAAATATAAAAGATTTAATAGCGTAAGACTGGTTTTAGGAAATGAGATTTATTTGTCGTAGCAGCATGAACGAAAATGGGATAAACATCGCAGATTTTCATTAGTCAAACTAAACCAAGGGACAACAATTCTCTATTCTCGAAATTAGATTTTAAAAATACAGTTCTAAAAATACTATATTTGTTTTCTAACTTAAGTTCTCTTGCAAACCCTCACTTGAAAAGACTCGGCTAAAAGTCGAGCCATTTTAAGTTTTATTGACTGCACCAAATTCCCGATTGGTTAACGCCTGTATAGAAAATTAAATTTGACAGTTGACCTTCATACCTTACGGAAGAACTCGAAACTTCCAAGACGGACATAGAGATAACCCCTGGGATATTGAGAAAATTGAAAAGTATGAATTTTGATCGGAGGTCGAATCTTTTCAATATCTTTGATAAAGTAGGAGCTATTGTATTCACGAAGTGAATTTCGTTTAAGGTATCTGCGTTTCCTATTGTTACAAAATGGATTTCGTTTTGATTTGCTTCTGTTGTTGAATATTGTGTACAAAATAATATGATCTCGGTTTTTAAATTCTATATAATTAGCCCTTTGTGAAATCGGAACGGCGATATTCAGTATTTTTGTTATATACATGTAGTATTAATTTTGTAGGAGTTTAATTTGAATCATTGAGATTGGTTAGTAGTCTTTTGTTTTTTTGCACTATAGCGCTGATTTTAAGCCACGAAAACAAATATTTTTGAAAGAAGATCTTACCTAACTATTGGAAATGGAGTCCAGTGCGTTGATTCTGTAACGGATCTCGCACCTCACTTCGCAAGTCATTTCGAATTCAACTGTCAAATAGATCAATTTTTCATACATTTTGACAGATGAAATCGAAGTGACTTGCGAAGTGAGATGCGAGTTTTGTTACAGAATAGCACGGTAGTGCGTAAGTTAAATAGTATAATTTCGTAATCATTTCATTCTATGCTGTGGTGTTTACAACTGGACATTTTTTTATACCACTGAGGTGGCAATCAAGCATATGGCCCATCTGATTGGTAAGCGGTTACCGTAGCCTATGGACGCTTGCAAGACAAATGGGACAAATGCCCCCATATCGGATTCCAAACGGAACGGCTTTGTGAGACCTGCATCAAACAGCTCTTCGCGACCCTTGACCAACCATGCTATTCGGTAATGAAAATCGCACCTTACTTTACCAGTCACTTCGAATTTAACTGAAAGAAAAGCAATTTTATTATACATTTTGACTGATGAAATCGAAGTAAGTTGCGAGTTTTTTCACATAATAGCCCAGCAGGTCTTGGTGGTCTTTTCTACTCTGTGCCCTACCCATTATCTTCCAACTCCATTATGTGATCTCTTTTTGAACATGGACTTCTTCAAAGGAGGCGTGAACTGCCTCCTTTAAAGAAACCCATGTTCGAAGATGTGATAACAGTGAGCTTAATAAGCTGCATTAGCTGTCTTCGGATATGGGTTTTTCCTTTTTACTTTATATAAAAAAAAACTTGATAACCTTACGAGCTTTGTCAAGAAAACTCCTCCTTTTTTCTCGTAGGTGAGGGTCTATATTAGCTCACTCTGCTGCTCGTTGCGTGACTCTGAGCTTGTTCAAAAGGCCACGTCTTACAGCTATATTTCACTACACCCAAGACTGGTACACTAGTCCCCCATACGCTGCTCCGAGTTGTATTCATCGATTGACCTCCGCCCCGCCTCCGCCGCAACCAGCATTGGGCCAGCGTGGTGGTGCTATGGCCCAAACTCGTTATGTGTTAAGAAGGCCTGTAAGATAACACGAATAATTTTTACAAAATATCTAAAATAGGGGGCAGTACTTAATTAGGTAATGGTTTTATTCATTCGATTAAATGAGCCATTTAGTTAAAATTTTATCAAATAGAATTTGATGCAATTAAAAATTATTTATAAAACATCTTCAATGTAGTTTTTCATAAGTCTTCTATTGACGCCATTGCTTCTATATTACTAATAATTTCAAATGACCACTGCCTGATTTATCAATGGCGCAACCAGAGTAAAAGTAATTTACTGCTGCTTTATTTGTGATAAGTAGTTTAATGACGAGAAGATTAAATAAAAGACTACATTTGGTTCAGTGCCAGGCTATCGCTTCAGTGCTGATAAAAATATTATAATATCAAATATTATAATTTAAACAATGACTCAGCGTCTGAAGATAATACATCTAATGGACTCAAAAATTGGGTTTTCTATTATTGATAATACTTAAACCATTTTTCATTTAAATTACGGTAATAGATCACAGGTCTGCCACATTTCGTTGTATAACTAAAGCAATTCGTTGTTACAAAATTGTAACTATAATATTTTATAGTTGAGGTGTCTACCTCTTAATGTTACTGAGCATTACCTTACATAGTTTGATAGTAAAAACCAGATAGGTTTAAAATGATATATCAAACATCCATTGCTCTCTCTCTTATCTAAAGCTAATCTAAATCCAAGTGTAGCAAGGAATGGATTGCTATCGTTTCACTAATAACTACTTTAAGATTGTTATCTTTGTACAGAGGTTCGATCGCGACAGTTTAAATGGCCTCTTTCATGCTTGGTAAAGTACGAAATGTTAGATTCGAAGGATGATAGTTTGAACTTCCCAATTTAGTTTCAAGGAGCTAATCACTTAGGTTCAAAGTAATCATTGCTAATATTGGAATTGTATATTAGAAATTATTTATTATTTTTATCTTTTTATTCACTCAGTTTATGTAGCTGTCAAGTAATACTCATCTAGTAAGGAGTTTCGGACTCTTCGGACTACCCTACATGAATTTAAAATAAGTAACATGTATCCTTTTTATGCTCTAATAAAATGGTGTGTTTTGGACTCAAGTGCTAGAATGTACCATGACTGTGTTTTGATTCCATATTCTTAGTATTTCCTGCTTTAAATCTGTATATTTTACTTTTTATCTTATTTTTTGTTACACAGTACAAGTTGAAACTATTTTGCTTACCTATAATTTCTATATATTATTTCTGGGTGAAATTCTAAATTAATTCCTGGCTCTACTTAGTTTTTTTATTATTTAATTTTTACTCCTTTAATGATCAGTAAGTTTGAAAGAATCGAGGTTCGGGTTCCTAAAATTTTGTACGAAATTATAGATTCTGTAAGATTTACGATTTTTAAAAATAATATATCATACTGTATTATTATAATAATATAGATAATAATCTAATTTATAATATAACAGTATGATGGTCCTAACGATGATCTCAACTTATACTGTCTCTCGTTAAATACCAAGAAGGAAGAATATAACCCGATATTATTATGAACATAAAATTTTACAAGCTCTTGAAATTTAGTGCCAATATTATACATAATGTTGGCAGCGTGATAATAAAATATTTAAAAATATCGTAATATTTACTTTACATATTTTTTTGTGATAAGACATTAAAAATATTTACAACCCTTGATTTCATCTTTCTACCACCAACCCCCATTGTTATATAGCGATATTAAAATTTTATTTTATTGCTTCTGAAGCAGTACGAAGTTCGTCAGGTCAGCTGTTGTGATAAAATACCAGCTAGTGTGATATAATATCCAAATGCTAATCTTAATGGACGTGGGATGCAAAAGATTTGAAGAACTTTAATTTTTATTTGAAATTATACTACTAGGTGGTAGACCCATATGTAGGGTCGCCTGGGTAGGTACCACCGCCTTTCTTATTTCAACCGTGAAACAGTTCGCTGTGTTTCGGATTGAAGGGAAAGGTAGCCAGTGTAATTACTGGGCATGGACGGCATTTCATCTTAGGCCTCAGGATGACAACGCACCTGCAATATCAAGTGCTTTTCCTTGTTATTGCAGGTGTCTATAGGCGGCGGTAACCGCTTACCACCAGGTGGGCCGTCAGCTTGTTTGTCATCTAGTTGTATAAAAATAAATAAAAAAAAACGTTCCATTAATGATCGAAATTTGCAGATGTTTCTCTTGGTGTGTGGTCGTATGTAGCATTAAAGGAAGGAGGCAATAACGAGAAGTATTTTCCGATATCCCACACCTTTTTATAGATACTTACGTATTTGAATCCAAAAATTGTGAAGTGCTCTTACGAATTTCTGGAATGACGTGAAACGAAAATATTTGTTTTATGTACTATTGAGATTACTTCACTTGATGATTTAATAAGAGTTCGGTAATATATATACCTAGTGTATGTATAAAAATGTATGAATATGTTTGATAATTATATACTTACTTATAAAAATTTACCTACACTACATAAATACGAAAATGTTAATCCCGAAATTTACAAAATCACAATTTTCAAAATACCGAACTTTTGAATTCCGAATATCACATTTCCGATAATATATCTCAAATCCTACTTTTTAACCAACTTCAAAAACGAGGCGGTTCTCAATCCGGTTGGAATGTTTTTTTTTTCATTGGGCCAGTTTTTACAAACACATGTAAAGTTTGGGTATGGTGCAAACTCCTTATGTGTTTGTCATGTAGGAAGGCTTGTGCCTAGTATTGGGACGTATATAAGCCTAGATATGATATATGTATAATCCAAAGTATCATGAAAACGAATCACGATTATTACAATTCAGAATTTTGAAATTCCTTTTATTAATGATCCGAAATCTATTCGTCTTGCAAGCCAAATTAGAATATTTAATTATATAATTTTCATTTTATAGCAAGCATGCAACAAGCAAGTAAGCAGGTATCATGCAAGCAAGCATGCAACATACATGCAAGTATGCAACAAGCATGTAAGCACGATTGCTTTTGTAGTAAGCACGAATGCAGGCAAGCAGCATACAAATGTGAAGCATGCAAGCAAGCTTGCAGCAAGCAAGCTTGCAGCAAGCAAGCTTGCAGCAAGCAAACAAGCTGTTTGATGTCCCGCTAGACTCACTCGCTGTGTTGCGTGTGTTCAAAAGTCTAATTTAATCTAAGTCTTCAAAAAGGAAAAAAAAATTATATTGAACAGCAATGAATTTTGGTAATAAGATAATCAGAATACCGTTTTTTGGAGTCATACAAAATCTCTCTCTCTCTCTCTCTCTCTCTCTCTCTCTCTCTCTCTCTCTCTCTTAATTTTGATAATTCGTACTTACAAAATTTGCAAAAGTTAAATAGTGATCAATTACTTTCGGAAATATGAATTTCTTTTTTTTTTTTGAAAATCGAAAGAAAGTTTTTGAATTATTAGGGTGTTCCAAAAACTCAATTTACTCCATCTTTGTTTCTCAGTAGATTTTTAATTTTAATAGGAAAGTATTTTTTGCTTCTTATTACGTTAAAACTGCTTAACCAAACCAAATTGAAAACTATGCTAAAAGAATAGTAAAACTCTACTTAATGAGTCAGTTTTTTAGATCTTAGGTAGCCCGAGTTGCGGTGTCGTTAAATAAAAATCAAACAATTTTCAAGTTTGCTCTGTGATGAATAAGTATCCCATATTGCTTTGAGTTCCTAAAACTAAGTAAGTAAATGTTAAGTTGCGTTAATATTACAAAAAATTGTAACATAAAATATCCTACAATCGTTTCGCCATCTTTAGAGGTATTTATGTGCCTGCCTTTGGCGACCTTCTAAATACATTAGTTGGACGATACTTTCAAATATTTCCTAGGCTATTCCGTGAGAAGCAATACTAAAGCACGTTTCCCTACATGTAGGAGCAAACTTAGCGTGTTCACGTAATGCATGTAACGCTAAATAACCGTGCCAATTTACATGGAAATTCCGAAAGCACAGGTGAGAAAGTGAATATTTAAATTTGCAGGTACAGTTTGATAGTCCATGCAATAGTCGGGGTGACCATCATTATGAAAAATAAAAAAGAGGTAAAAAAGGGGAGAAGGTACCCCGCTATAGTAGGTAAGACTTTATGTATGCCCAATATCAAGTACCTATTACTGAGAAATGGTAAGTACCGAAAGAACCAACGCCAAAAATTCTTTATACGAACATTTACAGGGACTTACTTGCTATGTATTACCTAAAATGTTATGATTACTAAAATAAAATAGCGTAATAACATACAGATTGGTAATATGGTGTTGTAAAGTGATTCACAACCAACTTTATTCACGTCATTTTAGTTTTATGTTAAATAGTTATATTTCAGGCATAATTCCTACACCTTCGTCTTCTCCTTGAGCTTTAATCATCAGGTTTTACAAAATTCAGTGAACTTACTCGGCATCGAGTACAAGTAAAGCGAATAGCAATACAAAATTTGCGAAGCCATCTATAATAATATCTAAATTCAGGATACAATCGGAACTAAATAAAAAGACGGTAGTTACTTTTTAACAGCCGATGTGCAATAATACAATATCATTTTATGACATATTAAAATCTATTTTAATTCTCACAACAAAAGAAGTTTTATGTAAAATTTGTACTGTTTGGTTAAAAATAAAGTAAAACAAAACCTTTAAAAAAATGACAATATACCAATAAATGTCTAAAATATATATTTTTATTAACAACTAGATGACAAACAAGCTGACGGCCCACCTGATAGTGAGCGGTTACCGCCGCCTAGAGACACCTGCAATAACAAGGAAAAATCACTTGATATTGCAGGTGCGTTGTCATCCTGAGGCCTTAGTTGAAATGCTGTCCATGCCCAGTAATTACACTGGCTACCTTTCCCTTCAATCCGAAACACAGCGAACTGTTTCATGGCTGAAATAAGACAGGCGGTGGTACCTACCCAGACGACCCTACATACGGGCCTACCACCTAGTAGTTTAATTTCAAATAAAAATTAAAGTTCTTCAAATCTTTTGCATGGCTTCGAAATATGCATAATTAGTTCTACATACAGACGGCAGCACATCAGTGTAACAGTTTCACTTGAAAAGTCGCCTTTCTTACAAACGCAATAATGTCTCAAAGTCAAACTGTTATCTTTGAGTTGCTGTCTACTGTACGATTTCTGAGAACTTATGAGAATTGATGACTAATAAAGTCAAAATCAAAACATTTATATAGGTATATTAGTAATGTTTATTATGATAGAGATGCGGCCTTCTCAATCAACGCGTGGTAAAAAGACAAATATAGTCAACGCGCTTGTAACGTAAGCGAAAAGACAAAATGAGGATTACAAAAAAATGTTTAAACACGGTTGAGCATATTAATTATATCTATTTTTTAAAGTAATCGATATGATATCTTATTTTATATGAATCTAGATAAAGGTTTAATAGGATTAACGGTAAAGAAATTCCAGACACAGTTAGTGTGGTTTGCCATGCTGTTCACCCGGCAGGCAACGATAGGACATTTGTGTACAGATAGTTCCACCTGGTGCATTATTGACTTAGCAATTGAATATTCTGAAGGATGTTCAACCGCTACTCGAATTGATCGACTAGTTCCTACTAGTTCACACGTTTGCATTGTTCAAACCGAGTATCCAGATAGAACACAAAGCATGGTCACTCTATTCAAAACGCCAGAGCTGTATTTCAACGAAGGGTATGAAATTAAATACATTTAGAGATAACTTGATAGGCATTTTAGCAATTAGATCAGATGTGTAGTGGATTGCTATAATTATAAATGAATAAGAGATAGTTTTGTACCTTTCAGACGATTAAATTATGATCGAGCTTGCATTCTTCGAAGATAAAGGCATTAATTAGGTATGCAAACACTTTAGGTATATATTTTTCATACTAAAATGTATTGTTTTCCAAATTTTTTTCAATTTTGTTTGATACTGTAGAGGTAGGCTATCGCTTAAAATTCAATAAAAAAACAGCATCGCACCACCTCCAAAAAATATTAAGAAGGTAGGTAAGTACCTAGGTACTGAAATTTAATTATTTTTTCCTTTTTAGTGTTTGTAAGTCGTTTTACTTTTGTTAAAATTTTTTTTTTACATTTTAAGTGATTTTCTAAGGTCAAAGCAAGATAGGTGACCGTCAGCACAATCGACTTGTCTGTCTCTCAGTCTTTGGTTGAAATACACAGTGAAAGAATTATTTTCCAACTCTTAAGCGTTAAGAAGTTGTACCTTCTGTTAGTCATTTTCTCATGTTAATGAGCTGGTCATCACCAGCTGAGTAACAGAAGAAAATAGTTGAATAGCTTTGGAAAAAAGTAAAACATGTCATACGTGCCTATAAAATTTGAGGTTTGCCCTTGATTTCCCTGGGATTCCATCATCAGATCCTGACTTGGTGACTATAAGAACACCTCAGAAGTACCTATACTCTATCGAATAAATAAAGAATTTTGAAAATCGGTTCACAATTGACAGAGAAATCAGTAAACATACATACAAAAAAAATTCATACATATAACCTCCTTCTTTTTTGAAGTCGGTTAAAAAGACAAGAAGAATGCAAAAAAAATAGCTGAAATCTTCGGTAGCTGTAGCAGGAAATTACCCAGCACCTTATCAGTAGCGCTTGGCCTCCAGCTCGCCTGGTATTAACTGATGATAAAACTGAGGACGAAAGCGAGCTACACCTGGATTCCATAAACACAGAGGAACTGGCTATCTTACCTCCAACTGTCGGAATACAACAAAGCCGTTAACAATATTGTTGTGGCGGCAGACTTGGTACTGGGTGGTAGCCAGGCAGGCTTAGAAAGGTCCTACCAACAACCGAACCGACCAGAAAATTTCTGCCCCACCACTGAATTGTGTGCTCTCAACTTCTAAACCACAGAGGTGGTTGTGTATGGAGATTTCATGAGGAAGGATATTATGCTACCTTCAGGCGCAATAACCAAAATCCACGCAAACGGAGCCGCGAGCGGTCACTATTATTATTTAAATAGCAGAACTATGTTCTAATATCAGCCAACACGCATTTACTTTTAAAATGTCCCTTGTTTCTGTATTACCCAAAATACTGCGCCAAAAGGTTGAAATTTTAAATCCACAGTGATATTTATTATGCCACACGCTCGCTTACATTTTAATATTTTAGTAGACACCGTATTAAGCAAGGAATTAATTTACATTTCATTCCTGTTACCCGCTGAAGGTATTATAAAATGTGTGAACTCTTCTTGTTTTTTCTTGGAGATTTTTGACTGCATATTAGTAATTCAAGGTAACAGACAAAAGTCTGGAATGAAATGAAATTAATTTATTTGCACAAAAGACACGATTCGTTGGATTATAAAATATATAAAATAGATCATCGTGTTATACAAAAAACATAAGCATGAAAAGCATTACAAAATAAAGAATTACATAGAAAATATGTACCGGGTATGTACCTGTAACCTTGAGTGAGGGTTTTACTACCAACTGCCTGCTGCTGCTGCTGTATTTATTCTTTGGCTCAACCCATTAGCGAAAGAATGAATAAAAGTGTAAAATTTTATGAAACCTTCAACTATTTTTATGGTAGATAAAATCAACAAAAGGTGCTTCAATCAGCCACATCATAATACTCATAATAATACTCTTGGAACTACGCCAAAGTATTCTTGAATGGAGATTCCTATAAGGAATAGAACCTAAAACTGACAAATTGGGATCAATATGAAAACTGCAGTAGAGACGCTGGTTCCCGGAGCAGAATTATTTGCACTGGAAGGAAATGGATAAGTATAATTTATTGAAATAATGGTTAATATTATTATGTCTTTGTTCTCCCGGCTACATTCAATAGCAGCGTCAACGTCTGTTAGTGGGTTGATAAATAAACAGAATTCATATATTTGAAATGATACCAATTCACGGGATTAAACTCGCGTTAAAGTGACAAAATGAGCTCCGTATGCGTGAATCGGACCGCTCAAAATATAACATAAAGCGGCAGCTTCCGTAGCTTCGACTTTTTGGATCCGGTCTCAGCCGCTCCAGCTCGCCCGGGTGCCAGAGATTCGCTACAGAGGGCGAGGGCTGCACTCCCTATGCGCCTCCGGCTTTTAAATTACACTCTAGTATTGGGCAGACTAGTACCACGGCGAAGGACTACGGCCAGTCGGGTTTAATATAATTAATTTCGTATTCATATTGTTTTGTTAATTTTTACTTCGAAATTTATACACAATTTTCACATTAAAAATACTTCACTGTGTCGAATTAAACATAAAACAATTATGTAGGTATAAGTAAATACGCATAGTAAAAGTAAACAACAAATTTATGGATATTTATAGATATGTTTTATAAAAGTATGGCTTTACTGAATTATGCTTTATAAAAGTATGTCAAACAAAATTATGAATATGGTCATTTATGCATAATTAAAATCTGCGTTTCAAAGTATGCTCTAAAAAAATATGGCAAATGAATATATAGATTTATATGATTATGGGTTTTATTATTATTTATTTCAACAAATCTGCGTTATTATGTTTATGCGTAATTATAACTTTGTTAAAAACTATTATTCTTTTTAATTTGTATGCCATATGATGTATGTCAATTGACATTATGACAATAAAAATTGCGTTTCTAATTGTCACCAACAAAAATTTATAGGAATCGAGCGAATACGCAGGTGAGTAGATATTCAAGAACCTCTATGGCAAAAATCCTAACTTATAGTTTATTGAGAAAAGTTTTTGTGTAGTCTGGAATTCTATGCCTGAGTAAATAAAAATGATCAATAACAATAATCGATTTCACTCACCAACCCGCATTGGGCCAGCATGGTGGTGTTATGGTCCCAAACTCCTCACGTGTTTCTCTGGTGTTGGGAGGCCTGTGCCCAACAGTGGGACGTCTTTAGGCTGATGAGGATGGTATCATCACATATAGAACTTGAACTAGTTTCCCACGTGTCTTTGTCCTTTCTCAGGATAAAGTTTATCACCGCGCCAAATTTCATCTCAATCATCTAAAAAAAATAAGTATGGATGTAGCAATCGCAAAATTCATTTCTATTAAGATAACGTCTATTTATAGACACGTTGCTTATTGTTATGTCGACTGAACATAATAATTACACACTTTGGCGAACAGTAAATAGAATCTTTTTGATAGTTCCAATTCGCTCAACCGTAAAAAGCAATACTTTTCGTATTTAAAAAGTTATTGTTCTTATTCACGCGCGACAATATATCATCCAAGTTGAAGACATCCGACATTCGTATCCACAAATAAAACATAGGAACTTCGTAACTTAAGGACGGAGACAAGTTTTTATGTTTTCCTTGTAAGAAACGTAAAAGCTGAAAATAAGAAACCTACCAAAAAGAGACGGTACAAATAGTTCAAGAAAGTTTTGTTCACCTAAAAAAATACCTCTATAGCTATATTTAACAAGCCGTCTATAGGTTCACAAGCACAGTCATCTGCCTTCGACTTCGTCTTCTTGCCTTTACGCACTGTATGTCATTAAAATTTTATTGTAAAGTAATCATAAATTTTAAAAAATCAAGTAATATCATTCAGAAAAATACGTAACACAAGAAGACTAGAATAAATTTATAGGGTTCCACAAAGCCCTTTGTACTAAGAGCAGTCGATCACACAAAATGTGGACGAGTGTTTTAACCAATTTAAAAAAAGGAGAATGTATAGAATATTGTCAGAATGTTTGTATGATTATATATTTATTTGCTTGTCCCCGCATAATTCTATTCTATAACTCAAAAGCTATAAGTCGGATGAGACTAGGTAAATCATCAAATCGGTTCATTATGTTTTTTAAATAGAAAGTTGATTTTGTATCAGTCACTAAGAACACATGTTGTTTAGCTAGAACCTTCTTAACTGTAGGCTAACTTTGAAATGCTACCATACCGTTAGGCTTGAGCTAAACGAAAATAAAAAAGAAGTAATAGTAATATTAATAATATTCAGACACACTTATTTTCTAGCCCAAAGTAAGCTTCATTAAGAGCTTGGATACTAGATAACGGAGGAATAATAATAATAATATATATATAAATATTAGAAATACACTAAATAAACATATCAACATCCATGACTCGTGAACTCATCATACAAACCCCCGACCGAGTAGCATAAATAGCAAGGGGCACAGACTACTCGGCCAGTCGGTCAATAAAAAAATACTATGAATAAATTAAACCAACTTATAAACACTACAAGTAAAAACAATTTAATTGAAGTAGACAGGTACGATTACATACTTATTTCATGAAAAGGTATTTTCAAGCATACGGTAAAAAACTGTTTCTAGAAACAATAGAAAGTGAAGCACCGACTCCAAAAATACATTGGAGACAAGTATGTGTCCTTACTTTAATTTAGTCAAAAAATGTTCCTATTGTTGATAAAAATGCATAATTACAGTCAGGTTCTCATATTCCGCCAAGCAAGCACTTGACCCTCAGTTAATAAAACATTAAAATGTTTCATCAATTTTCAAAATCTGATATGCAAACCAAATACATGCAAAGTAAATATTAGTACAGCAAGGTGACTACCACGTGTGGTAGGTACGGATAGCAGAAAAGTCTACAATGGAAAATATAATGGCAATATTCGTGAATTTTACAGGCACAGGGAGAAATTCTGTTATTTTTTAGATTCCTAAAAAAACGTTTTCTAAATTACCGATCTAATATGTTTTGAGAGGCTATTTCTCTTATTATCTAAGGCCAGGTACATATGGCAAACTTTGTTTTTCTTTTTTTTTATGTTGAGGAATGTTTAACAAACACGCTGATCCACCCGATGGTAAAGTGGTTTAGATACTAGCAATATCAAGGAAAACTCCTAATATTGCGGGTGCACTGAAGTTCTGGAGACAAGAGATGAGAAGGAGAGAGAAGAGAATACCTCCCATGCCCTAGAATTACACTGCCTACCTTTCCCTTTACACTGAAACACAGCGAACTACTTCACGGTCGATATAGAAAAGGGAGTAGTATCTTCCTAGACAAACTCTTCAAGAGAGACTGCTAGCTACTAAATTCTTAAACAGTTTGCTAATTTTATTTCACAAAGCACGGCAAATGACTCAACAACACCTGATTTGAAGCGGTAATAGATCGAAGACAGCTCATTCAGCTTGAATACACTGTTCTTGTTGCGTCCACCTCGCTGGCATAAAAGGTGCTATTTCACGCCTCTTTTTAACTCATTTTATAAAAATAGGACACAATCATGTGCTGGCAAATATCTAGGTTTTGGAAGTATAACAAAGAAACGAATTAATTGAAACTTGCTATGAAATTAATATAATGTTGATCAACAATAGGCCTGTGCTGCCAGCAAACTTGCAATATTTTTTTCAAGCATTTAATAAGGGCAGTAATACGTTGCTGTATAATAATTCTTAACCATGAGCACGTAGCTTTAACTACGGCTAAAGATTTTTTGTTCAATGGCGTTTAAATTAAGGTATATTTAAACTGCAGATATTAGAAATACTTAAGGGATAATTTAAAAGCGCTATAGTGAAACCATTCAAAACATTTACGATATGCAAACAACACGTGAAATAAAGCATAGGCCCCGTTCGTAAGATTCACAAGTAAATGAAAAAAGAAATGCAAAAATATTTTATTAGCAAAATTTAATTAACACGCTGACTGTACAGGAATGTTCGCAGAAGGTGGAAAATGAAAATGAAAATGAAAATATTTTTATTCAATTAGGCCCCCAAGAAGCACTTTTGAATCGTCAACAAAAAAACCCTTAAGTCTATCACATAAAAATAATATTAACTAACTAACAATTTCATAATGTTTGTCTCTCTGTCTTATCTGCATCTACGTAAGCTAAGAATGTTATGTCAGTCTGTCTATCGGTCTGTCTGTCGGTCCGTCTGTCTGTCAGTCTGTCTGAATTTACACCGGTTCCAAAAGTTGAACTACCGAGAAGATTCCGGCAACAAACTCGTGTAGTCACTCTTTTCAATCATTAAGTTACAATGTTTAATTACACAGTAATAGTATTTAGCAGCGCAGTGTCGCACAGAGTATAAAAAAGGTATATTAAAGTACCAATAATTACCTAATGATAAGAATATTTACTGTATTCAAAGGCTGTCCGACAATGCACCTTCACAATATAGGTATTACAATACACAAAGGTCAACAATTAATATACAAAAACCTAATAAAGCCAATCATCTTTCATTAATTTTAAACACTTGTCTGACCACGTCATTACAATAATAATTGTATTGTTTTATATATAATATCATATAATGCCATATACCTCAAAAATCCCTCAAAAATGATACTATTGATGAATATGTAGGTAAATGATTACAAAATCAAGGAAGCTTAGAGATGACCATTTCCACTAGTGGCACCTGTTCACAAGTATGACGCATGTGCCAGCCATCGCTCCGCTCAACCATATTATAGGGAACGGAGCGACCCGGCACACGACGCCACCACCGCAGAAACTTATAGAGAGCATGACATCTTCCAGCAACCACAAAATCAATGAAATGCTATTGGTGGAAATAACTATATGACATTATAAGTTACAACCAAGCATTTTTGTCATTTATATAATCGTTAATAGTATAGTAACCTTTGGACATTAGAATTTTCTTAATGTGAATTTTAAATTTGTCAAATGGCAAGTCTAGTACGTTATTAGGAATCTTGTTATAGTAAAGTATGCTTTGACCCATAAAAGTATTAAAAACTTTATGCAGTCTTAGAGACGGTAAGATCAACTTATTTTTATTTCTTGTATTTAATGCATGTACATCGCTGTGTCTTAAGTAGGAATTTAAATTTTGACGTACAAAAATTATGCAAGCATAAATATATTGAGAAGCCACTGTTAGTATATCTATTTCTTTAAATAAGTCTCTAAGAGATGTTCGAGCAGCAAGGCAGTAGATTGCTCTAATTGCACGTTTTTGTAAGATAAATACTGTTTCAATGTCTGCTGCTTTACCCCACAGAAGAATACCATACGACATAATACTATGGAAGTAACTAAAGTAAACCAAGCGCGCCGTGGCAATATCAGTATATTGCCTTATTTTTCTAATAGCATAAGCCGCGGAGCTAAGTCTACTACAAAGTGTTGTGATGTGAGGGTTCCACTGGAGTTTCGCATCGATTGTAATGCCTAAAAACGTGGTGGATTGAATTAAATTTAGCGACTGATTATTTAATTTAATGTTTGTATCCACTTCCCTAACATTAGGTAAAATAAATTTAATACATTTAGTTTTCTTTGCATTCAGTTGTAAATTGTTCACAGTAAACCAATTCATTACTTGAGATAGCGCATTGTTTACGTCGTCAAAGTTAACTTTATTTCTATCACATTTAAAAATTAAAGAAGTATCATCTGCAAACAACACAATCTCACAAAATTCCTTAGCAAAGAAAGGCAAGTCGTTTACGTATATTAAAAATAAAAAAGGCCCTAGAATTGAACCCTGTGGAACTCCCATTTTGACATAAGACCCTGAAGATTTTGTTCCATTGATGTCAACTATTTGAGTTCTAGAACTTAAGTAAGATGTGATTAACTTCAGAGCTGAATTTGTAACCCCATAGTGTTGTAATTTTAAAATTAGCGTCTGATGGTCAACGCAGTCAAATGCCTTTGATAAGTCACAGAATATACCAATAGCATTTTGTGAACTCTCCCATGCATCAAATATGTGCCTTAACAGCGCTACACCAGCATCAGTAGTAGAACGACCCTTTGTAAATCCATATTGCGCACTATGGAAAAGATTATTTAAATTAAAATGCTTAATCAATTGTTCCAAAATAATTTTTTCAAATATTTTACTAAGTGCTGGTAAAATAGAAATTGGACGAAAATTACTAGGATCCTCTCTATCACCTGATTTAAATAGCGGAATAATCTTACTGTATTTCATTAAATTAGGAAAAATACTTTCATCTATACAGTTATTAAAAATTTGCGCGAGATAAGGGGCAATAATATCAATGATATTCTTAACTATTTTTACAGATACATCCCATAAATCCCCTGTATTTTTCAATTTTAGGGATTTAAAAATTTTAATGATTTTTTGAGGAACAACATGGGTAAATTGGAAAGTCTCGCTACACTCGGGCACACAATGCCTCAGGATGGAACTTGCTTCAAGAGAAGAAGAATCTAAATGAGATGTTGTAATCGAAGGTATTTTTGAAAAGTAATCTTCAAATATGCTAGCTATTTCGTGGTCAGAATTAATAATTTGATTATCTACATTTATTGTGAACGTGGTGTTTTGTGACTTGACTTTACCAGTTTCACGGTTTATTATATTCCATGTAGTTTTTGTTTTGTTATTAGATTTTTCAATTTTGTCTCGGATGTGTATCGCTTTGGCGCGGTTACATATCTTTTTGAAAGTCTTGGAATATTTCTTTACATACTCATGAAAGTCCTTATTGTGATTGTATTTCTTTTGTGCGTATAATTCATACATCTTATTTCTACTTTTATATATACCTTTTGTAGCCCAGTCACCAAATTTCATTTTATTATTTGAAGATTTAACTGTCTTTTTTGTGAAGGTATTTTCGAACTCATTTTTTATTACATGAAACAAATAAGTATATTGATCGTCCGGGCTGGAATGTGTGAGTGGCAGTGTGGCTACCTTTATAGCCAATTTATTCATAAAAATGTCTTCACGACTCTTCGTAATAGGTCTATATGTTAAATATTTTGGTTCAATCAATAAATTATCAACAAAAGCAATCAGCAAACCACAATGATCAGACGTAAGATTGGTAATAACAGACTTTGAAACAGGGTCTTTATTTGAAAAAATATTATCAAGACAGGTGGCCGAGTGGGAAGTGATTCTAGTAGGCTCTAGAAATTGATTAACTAAGTCAAAGGATTTAAAAACGGAAAGTAAACGAGTACATGATGGTGTGCTCTCTAACAAATTAACGTTAAAATCGCCACAGATAATAATATGTTTCCTTTTATTACTTATTTTTTTGAGTACATCTTCCATTATGGACTCAAATGTGTTATAATTTCCAGAAGGTGGTCTGTACACACATACTATAACATAACTCTCTAATTCCACACAAGACAATTCAATTATACGCTCGACTGAAAGACCTACGATATCTTTACGTTCTTTACATTTCATTTTATTGTTAACAAGTATTAAAGAGCCACCATGAATTGCAGATTTCCTTACAAAATTGCTTGACAACTGAAAATTGTCAATAGACACCGATTCAAAAACTTTTAGCCAGTGTTCAGTTAAACATACCACATGAATATCTTGACTTTTTGTAAACAATTCAAGTTCTAGTTCTTTGCCAGCTAATCCTTGTAAATTTTGGTACACAATATTTAATAACATAGGCTTAGCTTTTGTCTTATGGTTCAGTTTAAAGATAATGAATTAATATTAGGTGAGACCAATTCATTAGAAAATATGGTATTGTTTTTATTTTTCTTAGTTATGGTATTCATAACCTTGTTCCTTATATTATATGCTAACAATGTAGCAATTTGTCTTTTAAATCTAGGTGACAGATACAATGTATCTCTGGTCAGTGTAAAGTTAGTAACAAATTTGTTACAATCAAAAAATAAAAGCGCGTCACTATGACGACACGTCAAATTGTACATATGTTCATTCAAATAATGAATTTGTTTGTTATAATTAAAATCCATATTTGTAGCATACGGAAATGCACACAGAGTAATTTTACAATTTTTTTTGCTATTTAATTCTAATAGCTTGGTTATACACCTTGTTATGTGATTTTTCCTAACTCCTGAACTATCACCACACAGAATAATTAAGTTGCTATCACTTTTAAAATTTTCACACGTAGTAACATTATTTATAATATTTTCAAAGTGGAGCCCAGGGGAACAATTATTAAACACAATTTGATCTGTTTGATCTAAAAGTAAGTGCCCTAGCCCTTGTCCTAATTTATCAGAAAAAATATAAGTGTACTCTGTACTTTGTGTCATCTTAGTTTTTATAGTGTTTGAGCATTCTAATACTGGCGGCACAGGCAAAAATTCACTTTGAATTGGCTGCAAAGGAACTGGTTCATTGTTTGTTAATATTCTACTATGATTACTGTTATTGTTACTAGAACATGAGCAATGTTTATTTGTTAAAGAAGCATATCTCTCTGTACTGTAGTTACACAAGTCAATCATATCATGCCTTGCAGAGATTTGATATTCAATCATATTTTTATACATGTTAAGTTGATCATTAAACATGTCCTTTAGTGAATGCTCCAAATGCATTAATCTATTTTCTAATAATTTGGTTGTGCAATCGTGTGAGGAATGATTTTGTTGAACTTTATTACTAAATGACTTTAATTTATTTATCAGTAATATACGTTCTTTTCTCAATAATAAATGCTTCTTGAAGTGATTTTGCCTTTTAATTAATCTATTAGTTTTTTTTATGAATTTATTAATACGAAAATATTTTTTAAATTTATTGTTACTCATTGACAAATGTTGTGTAGACGCCAGTTCCTTGCACAGTGAGTTTACATTAACTGTGTTATCACTGAGTAGACCCGAATCACAATTGACTAACTCACTAAACAGACTCTGGGAAGCATCACTTTCTGAAACCTTGCTATTATTTTCTAATATTAGCACAGTCTTGTGCGCCTCTGATAAACTTACTTCTAGGTCATTGATGCGACTCAGTGCCCGCTCGTGAGTGTCATTGCATTCTTTAAAAGAACTTATTTTATCCTGCAAGTGGACACATTGATCAGCAATTTCTGAATATTTTATGTGAAGCTCGGCCAGTTCACTCTTAAGTTCCGAGTTTTTTCTTATAATTGCTTGTATCTCTTGCTCGCTGTCTTCTCGTTCCTGCAGCAGCTTGTCATTGAGCTCCTGAGCTCTTTTGAGATCCAACAGCACCTGCTTCAGCTTCATCTCGGTGTCCTTAGCAGTTGCTTTGCGGGTCAGCATTTTAATGTTAGTTGGCACAACTGAAGCTAGAAATTAATAAAAGATTAAATTAAAATAAGAACTTATTAAAATCTCAAAAAATACCTAAAATTACAAATACTATTGAATATTACTGAACAGACTAAATAACACTAAATATAAATATATATTTTATATTGTACCAAACAAACTTTACTTGTCAACTTACATGGAGTTGTGATACCTATTTATATTTAAGTATGTATAATAGCAATCTAATCTATCAAATTTGAGAAGTGGGTATTTTAGAAAACTTAAAATAAAGTTAAAAAACTTAGAGTTGAAGCAGTGAAAGTGGACTGATATATTTCTTGTTGTTATTGTGAATTAAAAACAATAGAAACAATACTCCCCAGTTAAAAGTTTCAGCTTTTTTTTTTCTAGTTGTTGATACCAGAATACAACACACCGGCAGCAACCTTAACAGATACTTCTATGACAGTGTATATTTGTACTGGTATGGCTTATAAGTGGTAGATTGGTTAGTCTGTTGCTTCCCACTGGTGCACTGAAAATAATTTAATGAAAGTATGAGATATTATACTAATAAGACTAACCATTTATCAACGATTGGCAAGAGCAATTATATATACTATGACTTGTTGATTGTACAAAGGTTATGGTCAGGGGATTAAGTAGGTAGTCAATGTATATGTACTTTAATGATTAGCACTGCACTTCAGATAGCAAAATAGATTAGGAATGTTTGTAAATGTAATGAATTGGACTACTAAACTAACATAAATAAAATGTTGTGCTCTGTTTTCAAAATGTGAGTAAAACAATTGCGTTGCAACGATTAAATCAAACAAAATTTAATTATGACAGTTACAATTTTGCAACCGTCACTATGAAATTCAAACTTTATGATATCAAAGAAAACCATGAAAAATGGTGATTAAATGTTTTGTAATGAGAAAATAGGTGACAAATAATACTCCCCCGGTTTTAAGTCCAAGTCGTAGAAGCAGAATCCAAGATAGTCAGTCTGACAACCGACCGGCTATGTCGAAAATAATAATCTTTATTTCTCGATATTTACACTGAATATCGATTCACTAATAATACAGCACTGTATTTGTATAATTCACCACTGTTTAATCACTTCAATGCTTGTTAAAAACCGTAATTATTATTTATTTTCACATATTTTATTAGCAGCTGTTTTCTAGACATCTGGCTGCTAATGTTGCCAGAGCAAAAAACGACGGCGAAATATGAAAAATGGTTTTCGTCGAAAAAAATACATTAATGTAACTTAGTAAACGCAAGGCTCGCCTCTTTGAGGACTAAGTATTTTTGGGTGTGTGTAAACGAGCAACAACATTTAGGTTATCTGTCAGTTTTGCTGTCTTAGGTTTGTCAATATATTCAACACTTCATGATGATCAAAGTATTGTAATGAGTGTATTTTAATATTTTATTGTTTAAAAATTTAGTAAAATGTAGGTATAATTATTTTTTTGTGCGTACAAAAGTATAAAGTCACCTAAAGGGCAATAGAGCGAATAGTTCTCGGAGTTATTTCTCATGCTACGGCCACATTATCGCGATAACGCGAAGATTTGCGTTGTCGCGACAGGTGTGGCTAAAGAATTCGTCCTATCGCGAATCAACAACTCACAACGAAGTTTTATCGCGACAACGCGAACACGAATCTTCGCAATTAAGTGTGGCCCCACCATTTGGGATCGAAACAGTAATGACAGTTACCGATATAACGCAGAGTTTGACAGGCCATATCGCTCGGAAAACCGATGTCCGTTCGGGCCGCAAGGTTCTGCAGTGGCGATCACGGACTGGATGACGCATCGTGAGCAGGACTCCAATAAGATAGACCGACGACTTGGTGAAGGACGCAGGTAGCAGTAGGATGCGTGTAGCTCGTGAATCAGGTCCGGTATTGCGTGGAATATTGCTCGCACTTGTGGGATGGCTCCGCCAAGTACCTCCTCGATGCACTGGACAGATTTCAGCGTCGTGCTGTCCGTATCATTGGCAATGTAGAGGTCACAAACAACCTTGAGCCTCTGCAATTGCGTCGATACAACTTAGCGTCTTTTAACGACTATATCACGGAGAGTTGTCTGAAGAGCTTTTCGACCTTATCTCACCTTCCTCTTTCCTCCTTCCTGCTCAGGAGCACGCATGTCTCAGAGTCATCAATTCACTGTCTCCGCCTCAATATCACGCGCAAAGAAATTAAGTGCCTCGTTTCTTTATCGTACTTCCAGAACTTGAAATATATAAATAAATGAATAAACATGGGTTTCTTCAAGAGAGGCGTGAATAAGCTCCTTTTGGGCCGGCAAGGTGAATGCGGCTAGAGCAGTGTCTAATATGCACTAGCTGTCTTCGCGTATGGACTTTTCTTACATCTTAAAAAACATCAGGTGGTGTTGGGTCAATTGCCGTCCTTTGTATAAAAAAAACTAAAAATTCTGAGCTCGCACTAGCTATCCAATGTTTTAAGATCCATTTTTACAAAAAAAAACTTATTATTGGGTATTTATACTTTACATATCATAAAAGTTTTTAGGAAAATAATAATAAGATGGCTCAGAGCATAAAATATTAGATAAAAATTTATTATTCAAATTATACAAGCTGCTTATAGTTACCTATACCTACTCATCAATTTATTTACTACAAATACAAATTTCCCAGTACACTCGTAATTGTGCTCTACTAAGTCGTAATTCTAACAATCTAACGGGAAATCAATTGACTAAAGAGCAATTATTTTACTTTGATAATATTATTATTTTGTGCATTTATTTTAATATTATAATTTTTACTGGCATACTTAAGTCGTTATTGAATATTGTAACTAATTAAACTCTGTATTGTAACCATATGAAAAACAGAAATAAATGATTCTAGAAGTAGGAAAGGGAGGATAATCCCACTGTTCAAGATACCATCAGTATTTCCACGCTGCACAACCAGACTAATTTGCTGGATAATAATCCAAAATAATTTAAATCTCCGGTCACCACGACGAAACGCCATGATGTCCTTAAGAAAAACATTATGTACTAACTTAGGTATATTTTAACATCAATGGGCTCTAGGCCTGACATGAGAAGAATATAGCATTATTAATAATAAACATAGCATTATTAATAATAATTTGTACACGTCAAACGCTACCTTACTGACTAGAAAATATTTACGCTATAAATGGGTATCTCACTTCATAATACTACTTGCGAAATGTAAATAAACAAACTAAAACATATTTCACTAAAACAAAAAGTGAGTTTTTTAGACCTCTTCATTACCATAATTAAAAAGTAGTTTTAGCTCCTTCCGTCAGAAAGTCATGTAAATTTATTCCACAAGTGCGAAAATAATGTAGGCACCTTTCAATTAAAAATACTCGAGATTTTAAGTTTTCCGATTCAATTATGAATAATTGTTTAAAGAATCGATTGCGGAGTCTTAATCTGGCAATTATGAAAGATAATTAAAATGATAACGAGACGAAAATATCGGTATTTCGATAGCTACAGGTGCGGCATACTTCAGTGCCCCTCCGTAGTCAGTTCGACCGCGATTTTGGCTGAGTGAGGTCGTATCTCGTCCCTCTATCCGCGCAGTAGAAAAAAACTAAAGTGCGTAATGTATAGATACTGAGTGTTGTGTTGTGTATTTGCCTAAACTAATTTATATCTTATCGTGTCGTGCGTCTTATGAATTGACATTGATAAGAGTCAAGTGTGAATATTGGAAAATAAAAATTATTGTGTGCAAATTAAAGTATTGAAAAAGTTAGTGTAAATTTTAAGCGAACGAAAACTTTGCCGTGGAAAATTATCGTACCTAATAAAAATGTAAGTAAGACTATTAGCTATTAACTTTTTTATATTACGCAAAAAGAATATTATATTACGTGCTTCGATAGCTTATCAAAAGTTTCTATTATCGCGTTATCTTGTAAGACAAAGGTTCTGTTTTCTTAGCACATTTATTTTATAATGACTGTCAATTTATTCAATAATTAGCATATTCAAACAATATTTTATTAAATCTGCATTTATGTAAAATAATTTTCCACCTATGACCATGGGTTTGAACCCGTCTCTACATTGTCCAGTTAATAATTCATTAAACGAGCTTCTAAAATTATAGCTTGAAACTACTTTCAAAGTTTAGTGGTCCCAAGTTAAGTATATGTCGGTGAGTCACCTGACTTTTCCGTCATATTTTTTACTGTAATACTTAAAATACCTACACAGACAAATCTACAAAAAAAGGTCAAAAGGTTCAATAACATTTACATATTATTATGAGAATGTTAATTATACCGCACCAAAGAGCGCAACAGACAGTAAAGTTGTTCAAATAGTTGCTTTTATAAATAATGATTATAAATTATAATGAGTGGCAGTAGAACGCAGACAAATGACACATATGAGGTATGAAAAGGCGTCTTATACTATATGGACTGTTTTCAGAATTCGGATCATTTATTTCATTTTACAAAATAAGATTATAAATTATGGTTTACATCTAATAAGTAGGTAAAATGATTCATCATCATCATCATCACCAGCCTATATACGTCCCACTGCTGGGCACAGGCCTTCCTACATGGTAGAAACACATGAGGAGTTTGGGCCATAACACCACCACGCTGGCCCAATGCGGGTTGGTAGGTTAAAGCGGTTGCAGGAACAACCGGCACGGAAGCACGGAGGAGCTCGAGATTATAAATTTGATTGACCCATCCCGGGACCAACCATGGCGAAAGTTGCTTTGTTTTCGTAATCGAAATCAGAGCGCTCAAACCACTACGCCACCGAGGTAAAATGATTGCGATTTATTAAAATTGTGAAGAGTTTAAGTATCAAATTTAATTACACAGTGTAATTTTAAGTTGAAAATGTCAATAGAATCAAATAGATAATAGCAATAAAATCAATTTGTGTCATAGTATTAGTTGGTGTGTAAAGCGGTGTGACGTCACTTGCTGTGCCTTGTATTTAAACAACCAATGAGTAGCGGGAAAGCAAGGACTGGTTCTCTTATGTGTCAACAAAATGTTTTCTTTTCACTGCCTCTAGCACGAACACTTTTTATTTCGAAAAGCCATCGTATCGTGTAGTTACGTTAGCTTTTGTCTGGCTTTTGTTTGAAATTTTAAGCGTGCATGAACGATATGATTACGATTCGAAATTTAAAGATGTTCGTGCTAGGGGTAACATCTTGGTGATCGCCTATTCTCTATGGTGTCCGTCTATTATCTGTAGGCAGTATGATGTTTACTGCTTTATTTCGTAAAAGAAAGAAATTTAACATTAGTATGGATAGGTTACCGAAATTGGTAGCGTTACAAATAATCTAATCACCATTGAGGAGCTCGGTGACGTGTTGGTTTGAGCACTCTGGTTTTTGCCATTGGTCCCGGTTGTTGTTTTATATATGACAAACAAGCTGACGTTCCACCTGATGGGATGTGGATACCGTCGCTTATAGATACTTTTCTACAGTTTTGCAGGTGCAAAAGCAAAGAAAAATCACGTATTGCAGGTGCGTTGTCATCCTGAGGCCTAAAATGAAATACTGCTAACGCTTAATGTTACTGCAATCGTAGCCCAGCGTGGTGGCTTTATGACCCACTCTCTTTATTTTTAATTCTTAACGGGGAACTTCGCCTTCATTACACCTGATGATAAATGATGATAAGGTCAAAGATGGACGCGAGCTACATCGGATTCCTCAACCACAGAAAAACTGGTAATAGTGGTAATCTTACTCACAACAATGCTGTTAACATTATTGTTATCGCGACAGGCTTAGGTAAGATGGTGGTAGCTAGCCAGGTGGACTTAGAAAAGCCGTACTACCAAACGAACCGAGCAGAAAAATTTTGCCTCCACGGGAACGATTGAATCATAGACCTCCAGATCAGAGGTAGTCTCAACCACAAGTGTTTCTCCCAATGTAGGAAGGCCTATGCCTAGGAATGGGACTTATATAGGCTGATGAGATGACGAATCATCTTCATATGCTCCGAAGGCCTTGATCCAAGTTGCTACGAAATACAATTTGATTGTACACAGTAACACTGCAACTTTTTTCTATACCGGGCGAGTCATTTGTGAATGTCAGTTATTACGTACATTACAATTTCGTTACATAAAACTCATAGAAATTCTGGCACGACTTCTCCTCACAGCTAAAGTTTGACGTCCTGCAGCGGTGGGTGGGGTAGTAAAAATTATGATTTATAAGACCACACAGCTGCAGATATACGAAATTAGCATTTGAAAGTACCTTAGTTCTTTTGAAATAAGCGTCAACTTTGAATGGTCGCTTTACGTGCCATAGACTTTTAAATGTGAGAATATTTAAATAAACATTATTTTGTCTTTAATGAATACTGTCCACAGGTAGAGAAAATGTCAAAGTAGCGCGGTAGAGTACCGTTACTATACTTCTAACTATACCAATGTAGGCAACATTGGTAGCGGAGAGTACTAATTAAAACTCGTAGAGTAGTAGTGGTAGAGAACACGGCATAGTAGCACGGTATAGTACTACCTATACCAATGTAGACAGCATATGTAGAGAAGAGTATGAACTAAAACTGTTAGAGCACTGTAACTGGTAGAGTAGTAGTGGTAGAGTCAACGGCATAGTAACACAGTAGAGTTATAACTATAATAATGTACACAGCATGGTAAAGTAGAGTACTGACTAAAACTGATAGAGTACTCGAAACTGGTATAGTTGAGCAAAAGGTTATTTTGGTTATTTTAAAATTCACCGCATAAAGATAATAGTATTGTGCGTAAGTAAACGAGCTAGAACTATCAAAGCATTTTGCAATACGCACTAATTATAAGAATGTTTTTCTTATAGATGAACACAAAAAAACCTACCTACGTCAATACGGGTGACCCCAAGCAAAATTCCATTGATATCTTACTTGAATATTTTTCCAAGTAGGTACTCGAGTTGTAGTAGTGCTAACCATTTACCGACCAACATCAGGCCATTTAACAAGACTTTATGTTGAACACTGGGACGTAATCACATAAACAATATTAAAGATTTAATTTTTAATAGTACAATACCTCCTAGAGGCCATTTTGAATTCGATTCCATTCTCATTTATACGCAAATTTAAACTATGTGTAGAGAATCAAAATGAACTTAGTTTCTTTTATTGTCGGTTTCAAAATATTTAATGAAAATTAAGATAAAAATGTTATTGCGATAAAAACGCTGCGTAGCGCAGGTAGCGAAGGTTTGTGTTATTATAATTTTGCATGAATTTGTATAATATTTTTTGTATGAGACAAAGACACGTATAAGATTTGCACATATATCTCCAACAAATAGAAATACGTAGACCAACTGTCGGATGTTTGTACAACGGTTTAAACGGTTTGCGTCACAATCTCTCAGTCAAATTACTTTGTATACTGAAAAAACGTGGACAAAAAAGTCGGAATTATAACTTTACTTCTAATATTATCTAAGTACCTAATAGTTTCAGTATTAAGCAGTATTATGATCATTAGTCACTGCACAAGACAAATGGGTATTAGATAATCTTTTGATGGCTTACAATTGCATTTTAATAAAAAGACATACGCTAATTATCAATGAAAATAACTTTGAATGCATAACTGAAATGACTTGAAAATTAAATTTTTAAATAAAAAAGAAGGGTGTGATGAAATTAAATTAAATAAACCTAAAGTCAATGGAATATAAATTTCAGTATGTTTTAAGCGTGATGTTTTTTGCCTAACAACAAAAGCTATAATTAACTAACAACTTTAAATAGCGACGTCAACCTACATGTCCGTGTTGGTAGACGTTTCTATTTTAAATTCTCACAAAAACTATCCAATTTTATAATGAGCACCGACATCATCAAGAAAATAACTTTTTTGGTCAGCTTTAAACACAAGTACCACCGAGAGTGTTAATTCGAAGTACAAGTTACCAATGGACTTTCGATTGGGGTCACCAGTAATCACCTAGGTATTTTTGTGCTAATTTATAAGAAAAACAATGTTCTAATTAGTGCGTATTTCTAAATGCTATGGAAGTTTTAGCCCGCACGCGCAATATCTTTATGAGGTTAGTTGTTTAAAAATAAGCATTTTCCTAACAGGGATACGCTCTTGAAACAATATTCAGCTACAATTTACCAGTAGAATTTTGTTTGGGGGTCATCCGTTATGACGTAGGTATTTTTGTGTTCATTTATAAGCTAAACAATCTTTTTAAAGGATAAAATAATTAAACCAAACTAAACAACAACTTAACTTGTTTCCAGAAACAAAAGAAAGTGAAGCACCGGTTCCAAAAAATATGTTTTTATCCTTTTTAGTGTTTTGAAGTCGTTTTTTTTTTGTTTTTTTTTTATATTATGAAGATTTGCTACCTTTTTAATTTGTTTGCTTTTCGTATTTGAAATCGCTGACAGGTTTGACGTGTAGAGTGCCCTGCCTCTCATAAAACAAGTGCTACTTTTATTCTTGAAATGAACGAACCGATTTATACCGATACTACTCGGTCAGGGGTGGTCCTTTGCGCAGTAGTTTGCGCTAAGTGCCCTGCGTTGTGTTGAAGCGCTGACAACAAAGGAAAACGTTGGTTTTTTAGTTGGTATTAGGCCTTAGTGCCCCAAATCCCACCCTGCTTGCGTGTTTGTATGATTACGAGCATTTGTTCACGGGTCGTGGATGTTTATATGTTTATTTAGTATATTTCTAATGTTTATATACTTATTATTATTAATCTTTCTTCATTTTAGTATCCATAATACAGTTCATAGTTCACTAATGCAAGGTACTAAAATATTACGCAATCTCCACCGACGAATTGACTCGTAACTGTTCTTCATTCGAACGATAAAGAGAGATAAGAAAAATATTCATTTAAGACGCTCTCTATTGAATGTAAGTTATTCAAAATTATTTCAAATAAAAATCTGCATATTTACGATCTCAAACAGGAAATCCAACTTGATTTGTGAATGGAATTCAGGTTTTTCTTATAATAGTCCATTCTTAGAGGTGATAATATGTTATGTCAAAATTCTTTATGCAATTTTGCTACTAGGTATTTAATAACCTTTTTTTATACCACTAAGGCTACAATCAAGAATACGGCCCACCTGTTGGTAAGCGGTTACCATAGCCTATGGACGCTTGCAACACCAGGGGTATCATTGCGCGTTCCCGACGCTATAACACCTTTTCAAGCCCTTTTTGAAGAACCTCATGCTGTACTTGTTCGAGAAAACCTCAACTGGGAGTTCTTTCCGCAACCTGAGCGTTCGCGGGAGAAAGCATTTTTTTATACAACTAGATGAGAAATTAGCTGACGGCCCACCTGGTAGTAAGCGATTACCGCCGCCTATTGACACCTGCAATAACAAAGAAAAATCACTTGATATTGCAGGTGCGTTGTCATCCTGAGGCCTAAGATGAAATGCCGTCCATGCTCAGTAATTACACTGGCTACCTTTCCCTTCAATCCGAAATACAGCGAACTGTTTCACGGCTGAAATAAGAAAGGCCTAGTTAAAATTGCATGAAACCACACAATTTTGTTCCAATGTGTATGGATAAATTCCCTGCTGAAGGCGAGCGGTGCGATGGTAGAAAGAAGTTGATGGCATCATGCATGTCAAATAATTCCATAGAATACATCATTTGTACAACGGGAGTACTTACATACGATAGAACACACATAAGGAAGCAAAATCTCTCCTTAGGCTTTAGGGTTGAATACCGCTTGTAAGCTCGGGGTCTTTGAACTGCGTCAAATAGTCCAAGCTAGTATTTAGGTGCTCCCACCCATAGGCGACAGCAGTTGTTCCATGTGAGGCCTGACTTGAGGCTTATATAGGCCTTTGCCCCTTGATGACATAATGTTTTAAGTGACAAGGGTTAGGTAACTTTCGGGTGACCAAAGTTATTAATCTAGACAAATGTCTTTGAAATGAAATGAAAATTTATTGATACAATAGGGCACCCCAAGAAGCTCCATCGAATCGACGAGATTCTTTACAAAAAAATAGTTTTGTTGCACAATGTCAAAATGTCTGTCTTTCGCTATCACTAAACGCGATTTGATATCAACCATCGATCAACTTTACGAGGGCGAATGAGAAATCAATAGCGACAACAACAACAACAACACACAACACAACAACAACAACAACAATCAGTGATTATTGATAACCGTCTTTGTAGCCTCTTTAAACTTAATCGTGCTTCGAAAGGAAATTTCTTTCTTAAACTTTTATTTAGTCGCTATTATATTTTAAATTTGTAACAACGCCCTAAATATTATTGTACCAAAATGGTGGTTTTACGACGTAAACTCTGATTTCACCTGAGAATAGCGCTGTCTTAGATATTTCTTTTGAATATATTTCTAACTATTGGCCGCCCGTTTCTCTACCCGAGTGGATGTAGGCTATCGCACCAGAACTTAAAGCGTTTGCCCTTTCTAGGGATGTAATGTATCACCACGCCAAATTTCGTTAAAATATAAAATTTAATTTTTTTAAGTAACCCCGGCCTCATTAATCATCTATCTAATTTAGACTATTCAAGAGCCCAAACACGTTATACCTGCTGTTTTCTGAAGAATTGAGCACCCCGCAGACTATTTGATGAAAGAGGATCAAGTCAAGGTTAGCATGCCGTGGAAATACCACCGAATTAACAGTAAATCTAATTTCAAATCAATCGGATCCGTGGAAGTTAGTAAAATCCTTTTGTCAAGTAGGAAATGAGCTAATGGTCATTTAACGCCTGAACTGATCTTCATAAATTATAGCTAAGTTCACGTCAGCTTTCAAACAAAAAGAAAACCGAATCAAACTTGGTCCTTTCGTTAAGGAGCTACGATGCCACAGACAGATACAGACCTCTCTTTTTTCGTCGGGGGTTAAAAGTCGGTTTCGCCGCGCGGCCTAGGAGTAAAAATGTGACAGATAGACAATATTTACTATCGTTTTCCTAACATTATTATGGATAAGTATCCGATAGCTAGTTTCCCTATCACAAGCTTTTATTGACTAGATATTGAGTTTGGTGTGACTGTGAGAATATAATTTTATCAAATAACTTTAATATGCTGTAGGTATGGATATTTCAGTTCTAGCAAAAAACCAAATTTTTAAAGTTAAGTCTGTATTTTTAAGTCACAATAATAATTACTTTAGTTTTCACAATATTACAAAAAAAAATGATCATATAACTTAGGTACAATTTTGATGGGTAACAGGTCAAATTAGCGTACGGCCCCTGGTATAGTGGTAAGTTGAGTTGCTTGCCCAACCTAAAAATCAATAGGAAGCATTTTGTTAGCAACCAACATAATAGTTCTTCTATGAGCTTAGATGACGTACTTTTTGTTAAACTATTTGAATACCTAAAGATGAAAAATCCAAATCAGTAATTGATTTGGATTTGTCATTTTTTTATACACTCAAACCTATTGTCTAGTCTAGCCCAAAGTAAGCATTATTAAGATCTTGTGTTATGGGTACTAAATAACGAAGAAATAATGCTAATATCTTATACCTAAAATTCTCGACTCACAAATTTAGTTACCACACTCCTCCGAAACGGATTGACCGATTTTCATGAAATTTTATGTGTAAGTATATTCAGTAGGTCTAAGAATCGGCTACTATCTTTTTATTTTTTATTTTTTGGTCATTTTTTTATGCCAAAACAACGTTTTGCGGTTTTAGCTAGTCTAATATATGTATAATAGACAATTAACCAATATTAACTCACTAAGTAGTAAAAAACCTTACTTATTTATACAACTTTAAGACTACGTTTTGTAGAAATACCTACGAAACTTTTAAATGCTATTTTTTTTCAAACAATGGTAAAAGTCAGACATTTTATTAAAAAAGTTTCTAGAAAATTATACATATAACAAAACAAAGGTCCAAGTTTTACTTATTCTATTTTATTTTATTTGTGCGGCTAATATTCTATACAAATTTAAAATAGACGTATAAAAAGGCTGATAAATACTGGTTAGAAAAATACATTTATAAAAAAATACGTTGGAATGATTTTGGCTAAAAAAATACCCGAGATATAATTAGAAATTGCAGTATTCATGTCTCTTTCTAAAATAACTTTTTTTATTGAAATATGTATGGCGGGTGTGTAATGTGACGTCAAAGTTTATATCGGATCTCCTTGTCTAACACGCAACTTTATATGGTTGTAAGTCTGGTATTCATCAATATTTTTCTAAAATTCTTTCAGTTTTGTAAATTGTAACTGTTTAAAATTAATTTTAAAATTTATGTATTGGTGTCCTTTTATATTCATTATATTTTTGATTATAATAAATAATGTACCCTGTTTCACACCGCGCTCTTCGGGTAGCACTAGCCTTAAATGTTAATGTTCCTTATTTTGAGCAAACAATTCGTGTAAACATTGTAAATACAAGTTAAATAGAAATTAAGATAACAGAGGTATGCCAATTAATAAAAACAATACCTAATCAGATAGAAAGATAAGAGAAAGATTACATTTCATGTAGTAGTTACGTCTCATTGATAAATTTGTGCTAAGCCATGTGACTTTGCACGTGTTATCTTAAGCACTGGAAGTTTTTTAAATATGTAAGTAGTGAATTGTGATCAAGACGATATGAAACCTTATTCTTCTGAAATATGGGTATTTCTAAATACACAGGTATTTATAACAAAACTTAAAAAAAAACAGAGTTTTTAACTAAGCATCCCATCTTAAGTCCATTCAGGAGGCTTTTATTTTTAAGAATTGTCATGAAGTTCGAGCTAGTTTCCTCCTTACTTTGATTACATAATCGTAAAAAAACGCCACTATCGAAAGAAAAATTTTGGTCTTCAACGCATTGGTGGGTGTTTAAAACTCCCTTCTCATTTAACCATTCGTCTCTCATCCACGCGTCAGCATACTTCACAGATACAAATTCTTTAAATAGCACTCAAACAGTCGTTACTGAATGTCAAATTTGACAGCATGCGATTGATATTAAAAAAATTTTTTTACAAGGCTATGAACAGTTCCTGTGGTAAGTGTAAGGTGGTAGAAAAGCGATTTATGTTGTGTAGAGTCCAGGAGTGACTTCCATCAGCTTGGTGAATCTAGCTGCGTGTTCAATGGCTATAGAAGCCTAATATCTAATATCCAGCGGTGAACTATTTAATTGTACTAATGACGAACATAATGTCGAGGTGCACGTATAATGGCACTTCAAAACCTTTAAGATTGCACATTAGAGCTAAAATACAATCGGGACAGTTAGTTTATCACGTGGCGCATACCTACAACTGAATTAACCAATAACTCAAAACAAGGAAATCATGGCCAATATCCCTTTAACCGGTCACAGATTTCAGACACAATTGGCTTTTAAATTGACATAAAATTAAAAACTTATGCCGCTTGACAAATTAAGTTTGATGTGAGGGAAGTTTAGTAATTAAAATATTCTTAATTTTGATTTTAACATTATTATAAATGTTTAAAAAATTATTTAGTAATTAAAATATATAAAAACTAGAAAAAATTCACGTCCTAAGGCAGGGAACGAACTCGCGACCTTTCGCAATCCGGGTGACTGCTCTAACTTATCAAACATTTATAATAATGATATAATCAAAATTAATAAAATGTGAGGGAAGTTCCCAATTTAGTATCCACACAGTAATACTAAAATGTGAACTTGCCTCCCAGAAAACAATTAAATCACAAGTTAGGTACGTAACAGTATAACATATTTGCAGAAGAATTTTAAGCACAGAAATGGCCCATAATGAAGAACTAAGTGATTTTAGTTAAAAAAAAATCGAAAGAAAAATATAAGTAAAAATTTTGAGTGGCTATTCTTGAATAAATTTTCTTCGATATCATTAGAATTAAGTTTAACAGTAATGGAATTAATTACTTCCGTTAAAACACCGAAGTTATTGGAACGTTCCACGTCTTCCAGGAAAGGTTTAGTATGGAAATGTTTTAGACCAAATTGGAATTCGCCTGGAGAAGTGGTTCTACGTTAAATGAGTTTTTATATAAATTTTACGCCATAACATTCTAGCCATTATATGGCTACAATGAACAGAAACTATTATCGTCGTGAATTCTATTTACAAAAAAATATTAAACATTATTTTCATAATTTTCAATTTTGTAGAACTTGGTTAGAAGATAAGTATAATGATTTCAATTATATTATATAAAGCATCGGTATTTATTAGAGAATTTTGGGAATGAAATGATTGTAATAATAAGTGTGAATGTATAAATTTTATTTAAACTACTAGGTGGTAGGCCCGTATGTAGGGTCGTCTGGGTAGGTACCACCGCCTTTCTTATTTCAGCCGTGAAACAGTTCGCTGTGTTTAGGATTAAAGGGAAAGGTAGCCAGCGTAATTACTGGGCATGGACGGCATTTCATCTTAGGCCTCAGGTCATCCTGAGGCCTAAGATGAAATAATTGACTGACTAAGAATTGACAACGCACCTGCAATATCAAGTGATTTTTTCTTGTTATAACAGGTGTCTATAGGCGGCGGTAACCGCTTACCATCAGGTGGGCCGTTAGCTTGTTTGTCATCTTGTAGTATAAAAAAAAACTGGATTCTCTTTCTAGTTTTTAGTTACATAATTCTTCAAATCATAATTGGTTACTTTCGATTTTAAGTACAATTTGGCGTGAGTTAAATTTAGCGCCTTCCAAAGCAAGAAGGAGCTCAAGATAACAAATTTCTAACCGACCCATCCGGGATCAACCATGGCGAAAGTTGCTTTGTTTTCGTGATCGAAACCAAAGCGCTGAAACCACTGCACTAGCAAGCTCCTCACATACCTATGTATAATAACAGTAGTATTAAATTCATAAAGCTCATTTGAGATGACGAGGCCAATGTAAATCACGGAATACATGCTACAATTTATGGAGGTCACTTCGGCAGCGTCACCCTCATGCATTATTGAAGATGGAGGTATCCTGCAACTGGAAATAGTTACGGTATTAGAAATTCCTCGCTCAGAGGCTCTCAGAATACTTACTTCGTGGGTTAGGAAGTGCAACACTTATCCTACAAGGTATTCTGATTTTTTTTATACAACTGGATGACAAACAAGCTGACGGCCCACCTGATGGTAAGCGGTTACCGCCGCCTATTGACAATAATTACACTGGCTACTTTTTCCTTCAATCCGAAACACAGCAACCTGTTTCACGGCTGAAATAAGAAAGGCGGTGGTACCTACCCAGACGACTCTACATACGGGTCTACCACCTAGTAAATGCTCGTATCAATAGTACCTACAAACTGTGATGAAAGTTAGGATGTGACTTGTGAAGTAATATTAATAAAAAAAACACCTCTTAATAGGTAGGCCAGTACCCAACAGTAGGACGTATATAGGTTAGTGATGAGGACAGGTAATGCAATACATCCTACAAAGTATTCTGCAAGATTAATGCGACAAAATTAATGCGAAAGTTTTGACAGGACTTGCGAAATAAAAATAATATTTTTTTGTATTTCTACTTAGATTACTTCGCAGTTCAAAAATACACTATGAGAATTGTGGAGCATCCCGACCTCTTTGGTATTAAGCCCTTAGGCTTAAGTAGAGATTTTGCCTCCTTTTATATTCTTGACAAGGGGCTTGGAAAAGTTTTAATACTTAATCAAACTAAGATTGTAATTAAGATCTTGTGTTAGCATCATGTTGTGTGGGGACACTACGAGTAAATAACGGTGACTATACATTACAATATGAATACCTACAATTATTAGAAATATACACAGTAATATACATAGTTTGCCCGTCTGTGTGTCTGTTACGTTCTCACTCTTAGGCTGCTGAATTAGTTTATTCATATGCAATTTTAAATGGAGATGGAATTTTTTGATACAAATCACGGAAAATGACTCTACATCACCTGATGTGAAGCGGTAAGAAGAGTCAATTTGGGGAGACAGCTAATAAAGGTGGTACACACTACTCTAGCCGCCTCCACCTTGCCGGCATATTTTTGTAGGGGGGAAAAAGGCATTTACGCCTACCCTGTATGTGGGGAAAGAACAATACAGGGTTATGTGGGGCTCCTCAGTCAAATATGTTAATGACCAAGACTACCCACTAAAACAACCTCTGTATTCCTGCCTCGTCATCGTTGTACAGGCTGACGGTTAACAGTCGCCCTTATACCAGTGCACTTTGCCGGCCTATGAGGTGATGTTTCAATAGACACAACGTGTCTGTAATCTCTCTCTATATCATGTAGAAAGGACACCTTTTGGCGCGATATCCATGCGGCCTTTTTTTATATATATACTACTAGATGACAAACAAGTTTTGTACGGTACTCACCATTTTTAAATATAAAGCTTAGCTATCATGGTAACAACAACCGGCAAATATTAAGTAACACCTACTAAAGGTTGAATAATTCGCATTCATGAAATATTTCCTTCATTTTCGGTATTTTGGTAACGAGAAAGAAATAGCCAAAGACGCAGACTCATTTGCGTAAATTGACCCCATTCAGCTTGGTGTGGATAACAAACAAAAAAAACGGAAAAACACGAAAATAGAACGGAAGATAAACCAGAAATGAATTCTTATTGTCTATATATAAAGGAGTAAGATTTACCTTTTTTATTTTGCTTTTTATAGATAAAATACAGAAGTAGTATATTCACCATCGTCATCATCATCCTATATACGGCCCAGTGCGGGGCCCAGGCCTTCCTCCATGGGAGAAACACATGAGGAGTTTGGGCCATAACACCACCACGCTGGCCCAATGCGGATTGGTGGGTTAAGGCGGTTGCAGGAACAACCAAGACCAACGGCTTTAAGATGCCTTCCGAAGCACGGATTTTTACTTGCTTAGATCTAAAATAATAGTATAAGATAAATCAATAATATTGTGACTCGATTAAAGTACTACAAATACCTACATACGAAAAAGCCAAAAAATCATTTTTTTGGAATTTCATATCTAATTTTAATAATCTCTTTGAAACTATGCAATTATTAACATAATCGTAGGTTTATTTGTCATAAACATTCAAAAGTAGGTAGCTATATACAAAATTGTTACATAATAAAATTGGTATTCAAAGTGCTACATTCTTTTTCCTTTGAAATCATAAAAAACCACTTAAAAAATAGACAATGTTCCTTAGCATGTGATAAAATACTGATGAAAACGCGCAACTCCGGCGCAGTTATGTAGTTACCAACCAATTGGCTACATCTTAACAGATCAATTGTGTCTTCCTCTATTTAGCTACGCAGCGATCATCATTGCCACCACGTAAGGATACTTCTTGTACATGATGTTTATTTGTGTGCATTCGTGGTCACTTTCCCGTAGAAACCGCGGGAAAGTGTGTAAATAAATCAGTAAATTTCTCGGGATGTACTTTCTCTCCATGCCAAATCCTGACTGACTGATATATCAACGCACAGTCCTATCTTAGTGGATAGTGTGTTCTTTGTGAGGTATCCACTAAGATGTGTTCGATTTGCTGTAAAACTTTCTCTCTTTAAAAAATCTCTGGGTCGATTGACTCGAAAATTGGTACACATGCAATTAAAATTATTAGACACGTGTTTTTTTTTTTTAAAAAAAGTCCCCAACAGATTCAAATACGGCTTTGAAAATCCTACCCGGCATGGTAGACATTGCTATAGATCTGCCTAGGCAGATTGTAAAACGTTGTGTTATACGATATGGCTGAGAAGTGTACATTTTGTCTCTTAAGTCAATTCGATAGGGATCAACGTCGTTAGTAAATTTGAAAGCTGACTGTACTTATGGACGTACCTCCGAAGGTGTAGTAAAAGTACCTCCTTTTACATTTTTTTCTTACTTTGACTTTAAGGACGACTTCCGCGTGTTTTGGTTGGTTTCAACGAAACCACTTATCCGTATTATAACGACAACTGCTAAAAAAAATATGTGGAGATAGCTTCTAACAAAAAAAAAACATAGTATATTAACTTAAGACAATCAAACGGTTATTTTTATTTTGTCCACTTATGAATAGCAGCAATGTCAGTAAACAAATGCATTATGTTTCAGTAGTTCCTCGTCGAATTATGATTATGATGATTGATCATTCTAGTGCAGAATGTTAATTAGTAGATACGACATAAAAAGAATAATGCATAAGAATGCTTTATCACGAAGTCGAGTAATGCGGGCGCCGATTAGATCTATGGTAAATTAATTTTCATATTTTCTTTATCATTGTATCCATGTCACGAGCTTAATTATGCTTAATTAAGGCTCTAGTAATTAATGTGTGTGAGAACTACTATTTTTGGACACATATTTCTCAGCTTATAGCCGGCTTAAACTACACTTCCGGGCTTGTACTAAATAATTGTAGTGTGTAAAGTGTTTTTATTGAAGATGGTATGCTATGAAAAGCTATTTCATTTTGATCTTTTCGCGTGAAATTTCGAAATACTTTTCAGGGTTTACAGTTTCTTTTTTCTCCCTTATACGGAGCGATTACGACATTACGTGTGACGCATAAATACAATACTGAATCATTATCTCTTTTACATTATCGTCAACTATTTATTTGCCTGTGGTTCTTATTCTAGTTCTACAAGATGATAAAGTAGTTATTACGTAAAAGGTTTATGGAACGAGAGCGATCGGCTTCTTACATTAATTTATTCTTATTTCAATTCTTTCTAATTTACATATAGGGTGTGTTCTACCTATATGTCTGTACAAGGGGAACCCACAGTTCCCCAGGAGGACCTCCACCAACCCCTTATAGTCCTTCCCTGGCCACCATATTCTTATAACATTCTACATTCTAAACATTATTCTAATTTCTATGCATTCTCACTCTCCTTCCACGAACCTACATTCTTATTGAGTAATTATAATCTTAACACAATTATTAAGTCACTTACCCAAATATTTGTAGTTCTCATAGTCCACAAAAACCCACAATTCACTACTTCTATTTTCTATGTAAAAGTCTCGTCCGTAACTGCCCGCGTCGTCTTTCCGCCATCGTTAAATAAATCTACCTACCTTCTTTTCTACTCCCTCCACTACTGTTGGGAACAAGCAAAGGGTTTTACCTATACAGCCGATTGGCTGTATAACAAATCATAACAATTCTTATGTTGATGTTTAGTTTCTACTTATCTTTTGAATGAGGATCGCGTTCTTTCGCGACACACAATACACATACACACAATCCTTTTTACATTGGGTGTATGTACGCGTAACTTACATGTCTATATTGAAATTATGACTAATAAAGACACCTTTGAAATACAACCATTTAACCGGATTTAACTCGCGTTTAATTAGATGTTACATTATTATTATACATGCGACATTTCGATTACTTTACAGCTATCGTGGTCACGGGAAGACTAAGGATGTACATTGGCTTTGATAAGTTTAAGTTAACTACCGTCACTTTGTGTTATATTTTGAGGGAGCCCACGGTGTCTGTTTGTCGGACAGTGTGAGGACAAGCTTGGGGCTTTATTATTCGCATGATGGGATCCCAATCTGGTGGTACACTCCAACCATCTTCTCTATGGGAATTTCGATGTTTTTTGATATTAATAGCCTCACGTTTTTGAGCTGTTTTGTTAATCGATTTTCCTATTTAATATTGCATAAAATTAATGGAGAATAGACCTCATTTCATCCTATTTCTCTAGTAATTTTCACCGACTGCGGCGTAGCCTTGTAAAAAGGTAATTTTTACGATTGGATGTAAAGCCTTGAAGAGTCGTTCTATTTACTTCTACGGAAGAATCATTAAAATGTTTTTAATTCAATCCTATATCACGGTTTTAATACGAATATTCCTCGTTAAATCAACATTAACTGTCATAACTTCCCAACAAAGACATTTTATTAATAAATTTAAAGGCTCGTCGATAACAATAAATTAGATTATCTTTTTAACAGCATTCGCACTTGAGATTTCGTTTTCTCAAATGTACATGTACTTGTCAGTTATGCAGATATGTTGATAAGATTAGGTAAACATAGTTAATCTAGTTGTCGATATGATTAAAGAGTAGAGATGTCGCTGGTGTTTGTCGATAAGTTTCATTTCAATGAATAGTTTCATCTGTGTGATAAGGAAAGATAGTTATTTTTTTTCTCAATCCTATGATAAGTTGGCTACTAGTGATTATATATATATATATAAATAATAAGTCCGCATTACCATGCCAATGTATTATAAGAAATTAAGATATTCCATTTTTACTGTCATTGACTACAAAATTGCAATGTTGAACGATTCTTATTTAAAATTAATTTATTTTAAGAAGTCCTTGTCCGATATCCCACTAAGATAGAGAATTTTCTAGATCTAGATTATATGACAACTATTTAAAGTGTAATTACTATTTATTACCTAATATAAAATCCAATAAATTCACTATTTCGACTCTATGATGTAGTAATAACATTCCTTTATTCCAATGTCAATTACTATCCGTATGATTGTCATAAAAATGATAAATGATAAAATTTGTTTTATCGATAGTAATTTTATTCATTACTGCACAGCACTGCTATAGATCTATCATAGTCTGACATTAACTTTAAGTATTCCATTCGAGATGTGAAATCTTCGCGAGTCAAATATAGTTTTTTCTTACGTCAATAGATTTAGGGCTCCGACCCTTATACAGTGAAATAAGTTTCCGATTGGATAGAAGATTTATCTCTTTTTATCGTCATACGGATGACAGAGACATAGTGATAAAAGAAAGTCAACACTGCGAGGCGTGCCATAGAATATGAGCGGGAGATATTTGAACAGATTAAGGTAAATTATTCTTGCAATATTAAACAAGTGCATAATAATAAATTCACAATGAAAATATAGCAATAAGTCTTTGGAACGTGAAGAACACTCGACATTAAAACAAGTTTTTACCAAACAACTTCTATTACAACTGCATAAAGTCTAAAATGTTTATTTTTAAAGTTGCCTATTAAAAATCGCAAGTAACAATCATAAATTTCAATAGCAAGACGTGACGCTACTACTGAGTATACAGAGTTAATTGTAATGGTGTTTATGTATGCTTTGTCAGAGCCATTCAAACGCTAGACAGATTACATATAACATAATCATAATAATATGATCTTTAAATTGAGTATGACGATTTAAAAAACATACGTCAGTAGCGCAGGTGGCATTGTAATATTTGGTAAACAGTGCATAGAAAGGCGTTCGTAACGCAAACATTAATAGTTAATGTTTCGATTCATCCAAACTGTTTTCGCAAGTTGCACAGGAGCCCCAAAATGAGTTTTATTAAACGTAACTATGTAGGGACAGCCCACTAAAAAAGACCCCCGTGTTCCTTCTTCATCGTAGTACAGGTTCAAGGTTCACAGTTTCCCTTATATGTAGGGACAGCCAGTTCATATAGGCAAAATAGGCCTCAATACCGTAGTATGTGCTCATTTTTAGGCTTGCACGACGAGCAGGTGTGACAATTTTTTTTAAAATTAATCAGATAATAAAAGCGGTTTGATAGGTACCAAACTTGCTTTTGACAAGGACCACCAACACCCCCTTAATTTTATTTCTAACTTTTGTAAGACGTTGTATAAATTGCATAGCATTTATTACAAAGAAACGTTATATTTAAGTTTGATGACATCTCAATATCTTGCCAAACTAAACTGCTTTCACAAGAACTCTTAAGTTGATTGCGCTATAGTTGAAGTAGAACTACTCAAAATGAGATCTCTTTAAGAGATCTCAAACTTAGCTTTTAGCGTTCAGTTTTTGAAGAATATTTTTTTGGATCATATTTAGTTTTAAATTAAATTAGATTATTACTTGGCGTAAGTGTTTTGTTTCTGAAGGAGCATACTTTAAAGGTGATAAAATAAATTTGGATGAATTACTAACATTTTGTGTAGGTATTATTCATATTAACCCGGTACTTTCTTGGCAGAGTAGTATAATGTAGATTAAATAGTTTACGAGTTGTTGAAGGGGCAAAAGTAGTTCGAAACGGTTCGTGTAATATTACACACAGCGCGATGCCAGTTCCTTTATTTCAACTTAGCTAGACACGCTGCCGCGTTTTTACATGAAAAACAAAATAAATACCTAATGGCAACAAAAATATATTAACGTATAATATTAAAGCAAAGAAACACTTACCGAACAATGAATGCCCCATAACTTTCTCTATTATTGGATATGAAATGGTGATAAAAGAATAACAGTCTCCAAGAACCTTTCAATCTTCTCACGTCAGAGACGCGAACGCGATCATGAACTATTTATTTTTATTTTCATGATTGTAAGCTTATCGATTCATTTATTCATTTACTTACAGATTTTTTTTCTATATTCCCAACTGTCGTAGTGCCGGCTTAAGGCATTCATCAGAATCCGATTACAGTCAAACGTCTGTTACACAATATTTTCTCGGGAAATAGAACAGCGTTATAATAATTTCGATGAAAATATGTTTGGTAACCGACATCCACGCGAGCGGAGTCACAGGCAACCACTAGTAAGATAAGATATATTTATTTTTGTATAACTAATATTAGGCTCAAAGTCACCCAAAGGGCAATGGAGAGGGCTATGCTTGGTGTTTCTCTGCATGATCAAATCAGAAATATTTAGATCCGCAGGAGAACTAAGGTCACTGACATAGCCCAAAGAATTGGGAGTCTCAAGTGGCAGTGGGCAGGTCACATTGCAAGAAGGACTGACGGCCGTTGGGGCGGAAAGGTCCTCGAGTGGCGGCCGCGTACCGGGAGACGCAGCGTTGGTAGGTCCCCTACAAGGTGGACCGATGATCTGGTAAGGGTCGCGGGAAGCCGTTGGATGAGGGCAGCGCAGGATCGATCGGTTTGGAGATCCTTGGGGGAGGCCTATGCCCAGCAGTGGGCGTCTCTCGGCTGATATGATGATGATGATGATCCCTTTTATCATACATTCTCAAGACTAAGAAAAATCGAAGGTTGTTAATAAGTATTTATTATTTATTAATTTTAAATAAATATAGCGATCTAATAATATTACAGTAGATAAATTACGTTATATATCTAAACATTTTTAAAAATTATGAAAAAACTTCGAGTATCTTTTACGCAACTATTTAGTGCAATGCTTAATAATTGTGCAAGTATTCCAACTCACAATACCAACTCATATTAATTAAATGAAATGGATCCCCGTCAATCAAACAGCATATTGCAGAAATAACATACAAATGTAAAGAAAACTGATATTGTAAAAATCCAATATCTATCCGGGATTGTGGAAAAAGTCATAAAAAACACCCATCAATCATATCGGAGAAAAAGCCTCGCAAATTACGACTCTAACGATCAGTGAATAGAGGTCCTGAAAATTCTTTTGTAAGCTGGACCGTAATGGTCTAGCAATCACGATTCGACTTTGCATTTCAATGTGCTATGTTCTAGACACCTTCCTCTTATTTACATTACAATTGTGATTGTCATAGTTATAGTACTTATATTTATGCTATTACACTTGCTGTTTGAAATAGTTATTAGTTATTAGAACCATTCTGTGAGCGACACCAAAACAGAAATCTATACTTAACGCCTTTCTTATTTCGGCCGTGAAACGGTTCACTGTGTTTCGGATTGCAGGAAAAGGTAGCCAGTGTAATTACTGGGCATGGACGGCATTTCATCTTAGGCCTCAGAATGACAACGCACCTGCAATTTCAGGTGATTTTCCCTTTTTATTGCAGGTATCTATAGGCGGCGGTAACTGCTTACTATCAGGTGGGACTCAGCTTGTTTGTCATCAGGTTGTATAAAAAAATTTAAACATTTATCAAATATAAAATTTTATACACACACCCTTATTGTAAGCCCCATTGGCGTCATCAATATAAATTGTCTCGGTTCAAAAACGAATATTTTATGCTTACCAGCCAATGACTAGTAGTTTATTGTTACTAGCATATAATATACTCTTTATTGCACTTTTAACATAAGTTCAACAATACTTATGTATTCTTTCGGATCACCAGAGGTGTAGACTTCAATGAGTGGTAGATAAACGTTGCAAGAAAAACGTTAAAAAAAGAAAGGATAGAAAGCGTAAAGAAATTACAGGTTATACCTAGTGCTCCGGTGGCGTAGTGGTAATCGCGTCTCGCCGGACATCAGGAGACCCGGGTTCGAGTCCCGCCTAGAGCATATATTTTTACATCGTTTTCTTTCTTTATTTGTAATTAATACATAGGTAATTATAATTAGTTAGCAAGGGTGGACTTATATCCACAAGAGATCTTTTTTTAAGAGAATGAAAGAAAAACACAAATCGAACAAAACTTACAAATAAGTACTTTATACCTAATATAATTCTAAATAAGAATACATACTTACAAATATTATAATAAATACATATACATATAAACCTATACATGACATTATGTAGATAATAACATGCATTGATTACGACGAAATTATTATGTGCTTACTTAAGATTTTTGTCTTGATTTGACAAGCGCAAACATAGTGGTAGCGTTTCAGGTAACACATTTTTTATTACTCTTTGGAAATGCAAAACTCGCACCCAGGGGCACCGTTGAGTAATGCCACACGTTTGGCTTTGATACAATAATATGTAAAAATACAGGAATTGGCCGCTAGCAATTTCTATGTGAAACTATATTATGTCACCACAACATCAAGCGGTTTCGTTTATTTTGTTTATTAGTTATTACAAACAGTAGTCAGTAATTTATCAATACTTGACTTAACATTACAACAAGCAACTTTTATTCTTGCAAGAAGTAAGTACTTCGAAAAGCGATCAAACAATAGCGATGATTGTATAAATCCACTTCCTATTAGTCAAGATAGCGCTCATTATCTACTATCAATACAAAATAACAAGTTCAATTTTATAGTCATACATTAAAATTTACATAAATTACGCGCGCACGCTTAGGTTGTGGAATGAGCTCCTTGCAGAGGTTTTCTCGAACGAGTACAGCATGGAATTCTTCAAAAAGGTTTTTACAGGGTCGGCAACGCGCCAGTGATACCCCTGGTGTTTAAAGGGTCCATAGGCTACGGTAACCGCTTAGCAATGGTGGGCCGTATGCTTGATTCCAAGAAAACTCCATCGTTTTAATTTTAGTTGTCCTCTTTGTATGTATTGTATGTACCTATGTGTGTAACGGAGAAAATCATCATACATTTTTTAACCTATCTAACCAAGAAACTAAATGAGCACCAAAAATGTTTTTACTAGGTGGTAGGCCTGTATGTAGGGTCGTCTCGTTAGGTACCACCGCCTTTCTTATTTCAGCCGTGAAACAGTTCGCTGTGTTTCGGATAGAAGGGAAAGGTAGAGTGTAAGTACTGGGCATGGACGGCATTTCATCTTAGGCCTCAAGATGACCACGCACCTGCAATATCAAGTGATTTCCCCTTGTTATTGCAGGTGTCTATAGGCGGCGATAACCGCTTACCATCAGGTGGGCCGTCAGCTTGTTTGTCATCTAGTTGTAAAAAGTAGAGACTCTTTTGCTGTAAGACATTTGCTTGGGAAAAGAATAGACGTTTTACTCACTTAGGTACTATATATCGGAATTTGCTCTTAAGCTGTATAGACGCGCTCGCAAGCGCTAAAGCTGTCCCCTCCCTCACTCACTCACCTCATACGTTTAAAAATCGAATACTCGTCGATTTTTGTGCAAACTAATAATAAGCATGCAAGAATATAATTATAATTCTACTACATATTTTCCGGTATCTAAAATGAATCATTTAGTACCTATATCAATAATGAGAGATGCTCAGGTAGATACTTGGGTTGATTATAAAAATATTAAGATTTCTTATCTCATAGCCCTTTTACTCATTTTTTTTCTATTTTGCAATACCTGTCATAAACGGTTGCTAAGTTTTATTTGCAACACTTATTGTAAATTAGTATACACCTATTAACTGTATCTACACTTAGTGAGCAAAATAAATATTTGACTTTGACTTTGCTAATTTTTATTGTTGCTTTCAGGAAAATACCTACGTTTTTTGTGTGATATTTCTATGAATCCGCCTGACTAGTAAAGTACCCTTTCAGCCCTTTTAATATCGAAGTCGAATAGCAAACTCTTTTCAGTATTATGTTATCAAAATTTTAACTAAACCGGCTTAAGGGAAACGGGTAAAAAGGGTACGATGTTGTTGACGTACCCAAACGGAGAAAGGCCTTTAAAACTATAGAAGAAGAAGGATTATCTACCAAATATTCCACTTTCTCTAATACTTGCAGGGTTTTCCCACGCTATAAGGGTTATGTAGGCGTTGAATTTAGCTCCTTATTGATATAAAATACATGGTCCGAAAATATTTTTGTCATAAACCTTGATACTATTTAATCTGGAATCCGAAGAATTACGCTTAATATGTCCATTTAAGTATACAGAGTGGCACATTTAGATCAGTCAGTATGGGAAAGTCTGAAACTATAAGACATACGAAAATCTCTTCTTAGGAACCATGTCATCGATTTTAGTAATAATAAAAGCTGCATTCATATATTTTAAAAAAAACGTGTACTCAGCTCAGAATTCGAACCCGGACTTTTTGAAAAATAAAAGTAACACTATTTCTATTTAGATATCGATTTTGTAGGTCTTAGTAAACGTGAAACATGATGTCTAAAATGAATGCATTGTTTTCATATCCTTTAATTTATTTTAGTACTTAAGTGTTTGAAATTACCACCATTACCACCATAGGAGGTTTATCACGTCTTTCTTATTGTAAATGGGCTTTTCAATTGATTATTAGTGTAAGTATGATTAATAAAAGTAAGCAATTACAATCATGGATAAATAATATTATCGCAGATAACAATATGTAAAGCAGTGTATGTAACAAGTTGCGACACCAGCATAGAGCTACAAACAACCATAGAGACAATTTTACGCACCTAAACGAGTTGAATGCTGTGTTGAAAAAATGGAGGTAATTTCGAACACTTACTAATATAAATTAAAGGATATGAAAACAATGCATTTTATTTATTTAAGATATCATGTTTCATAGTAACGTATACTGCTAAGACCTACACAATCGATATCTAAATAAAAATAGCGTTAGTTTTATTTTTCAGGACGTCCGTGTTCGATTCTCGAGCTGAGTACATGTTTTTTTTAAATGTATGAATGCAGTTTTTCTTATTACTGAAATCGATGACATGGTTCCTAAGAAGTGATTTTCGTATGTCTATAGTTTCAGACTTTCCCATACTGACCGATCTAAATGTGCTACCCTGTATTCTAGTCTAGAGTATATTCGTAGCTCAAATGGTAAGTCTCAGTAAGATGAAGCCATAAAGAATTGACCTTTACTTCTTTATAGATACATATAGGTATATAGTCAGTTGTATTCTACGGTTCCTAATCAGTCTTATATAAACCCAGCTTTAGAAAGAGACAAATGAATTCTAAATGAGTGTTCGACATAGGTACCTACAAATATTTCTGTTACATCAATATACCGTGCCGTAATAACTATAAATAGTAGACATAATATTACCACAGATATTACAATAATTATAGGCCATACTTATCCTATGTAGTCATAATTCTTTGATTTTTCTTGTCTATTCAACCTTATATCGAACGTAATAAAAGCGTTTTTATAATGTCAATTGTTATACTAATAACGCTACTATGTGGGTAATATTCCAGACAATGAAGCGTCGTTTAGACGATTAATAATTGACGTTGACAAGGTAGAAGATAGGAATCTGTGTAATAGAAGATGCTATTGTTATGTCTATCTATTTGTTCTAAGAGCAAGAAATAATGTCCGCGGAATCCAATCTACAAAACTTTTATCCTTTTTAAATCCCGGCGCAAAAAGAGGGGTGTTATAAGTTTGACGGTCTGGCTGTGTATTTGTATGTCTATATGTGCCATCGTAGCTCCTAAACGAATGGAATAAACGATTTCGCCGCTTAATTGGTTGCCTAGCCCGTTGATTTAACGCCGGCCTCCAATCTATAGCCTAGCCCGATATTGAATTGAAGTAGACTCAATTAACGTTTAACTACTTGGCGTATTAGAAGGATCGTCTTGTACCGAAGAGTTTAGATTGGATTGATGGGTTCAAGGTTATTTTTTATGACCACTCATAGCCGACATCGTTTTGGTTTTTGTGGACATAAAAAAAGAACCCTGAACCTACCAATCACTCAAACAGTCACACAAAAGCTCTTTGATTTAAACGACCTGCCCAGGCATCCAATTGAATTGCTTACGTTCCGCCATCTGGTTAAAAGTTGCCTTTCAATGACTTGGCTAGTTGTCTTTCAGCCGTTAAATTGAATGCCGGCGTTCAATCAATGGACTAGGCGTCCAGTTAAGCGGCTAATTAAACTAGACGACTGAGAAAGACCAATTTTGATTCGGTTTTTTTTTGAGGTGATCGAGATGGTTCTTATCTTCAATTCATGAAGATTAATTCAGTTGTTCTTACTAACTTCCAAAGATCCGATTGATTTGAAATTTAGTTTACTGTTACTGCGGTGGTATTTCCAAAACATGGTAACCTTGAGCTGATCCTGTACCATCAAATAGTATGTGGGATGCTCAATTCTTCTAGGAATAGTCTCAAAGAGATGGTGTCACATAGATGAATAATGATGTCGGGGGTTACTTATTTTATATTATTTATTTATGGTTTTTATGTTATACCGCACTCAGAACTGCACTGCTGGTAGGATTCCTTATACCGTGTAGGTTGGTTGTTTTATAAAAAAAAAGTTGTCAAAGAAGCATGCAGCCATCTGATACGGTCAGCAAGAAAAGTCGATTAAAACTTTAGTATCCTTTTCATAATATCATATTAGCATACTTTTAAAATTTTTATTCACAGTGTTCAACTGTGAATGACATAGTGACATGGTATTAAACTGTTAATCAATTTTTCTTGCTGAACGTACCTAAGTAGTTAGCATAGCCTTATAAGGATACTCACATATTGCAAATCTTGTTAACAGCATTATAGGAGACGAATCTTTGGCTAGCAACAATGCACTTAGTCGATGAGTTTAGGCAACCGTAGGTACCACCACTATACCCTACCTCTCTTAAAATAAAAATAATATTAAAAAAAAAATTTTAAACAAAAATTAAAACCGACTTCAAAAAACTGAAAAGGATGAAATAATTAAATTTAAGTAGGTATTCATCCCCTAAAACATATTTTTGGAGTCGGTGCTTTACTTTCTATTGTTTTCAGTTTTTTGAAGTCGGTTTTAATTTTTGTTAAAAATTTTTTTTTCACAATTTTTAGTGATAACTTTCTACGGTCGAAGCTAGATCCCACTATCGTATCGTTTCACTAAAAAGTCATTGGAAAAGCAAAAATGCGCAATTTCGCTTATGTAGACGATTTCATAATTTCAGTTTTTTTTAATTTAAAACCAAAGTACCCAACTGTTTTTGAAAAAAATTTTATGGGACCAAATGGCAGCTATTCCGCATCGAACAAAAAAAGAATCACGTAAATCGGATCAGTAATCTCGGCGTAATCGGTGTACATATATAGAAAAAAAAAAAACATACCGGCCGAATTGAGAACCTCCTCGTTTTTGAAGTCGGTTAAAAATTAAGAAGTCATACTTAATTTGAAATAAAACCAATTTACCGGATTTAACTCGCGTTTAATTAGATGTTACATTATTATTATTCACCCGACGTTTCGATTACTTTACAGCGATCGTGGTCACGAGAAGACTGAAGATGTCAGTTGTCTTTGACAAGTTTATAAGTTAACTACCGTCACTTTGTGTTATATTTTGAGCGGTCCGAATAACGCATACTGAGCTCACGGTGTCAGTTTTTTGGGCAGTGTGGTGAATAATAATAATGTAACATCTAATTAAACGCGAGTTAAATCCGGTAAATTGGTTTTATTTCAAATGTGTAGTGCTCGCGAAAATGTAAGAAGTCATACTTAAATTGTGTTTAATTTTCTTAGTTTTTGCCAGTGATAAACAAGGAAATTTAAATAAAGTATCTAGTGCCCGTAAGGGATATATCATTGAGAAAGTTTTGCAAGTGTGTCTAGTTGCTAACAAATAGTTAGAGATTCGTAACACCCGTAACTAATAGGCTACCGAAACTTACTGTCATTAACTTCCTTCTTACAGGTTGGCAACCACTAATTCAAATTGATTGGCTGAACGGCACATAAATGGTTAGTGCCGAGTTTCATCGAGACTTTATTATGGGAATCGTTAGCCAGACATCAGTCTCAATTAAGATGCTCCTAGAGTTTTGGCTTTACGTATAAACACGTACAACCGGTTAAACTGTCAACGACCCTGTCTAATAGACGCAGAGGTATTTTAATAAATTTGCCCTATAAAAGGGGAGGCGATAGGGCAAAACAACTCTGAGCACAGAAATATCACCCCCGTGAAAAATTGTAAAAAAAAATTGGATGATGCGTTAAGCTTGCCTGTAATTAAAACAAAGGATAGGTGTTATTCAAACATTTATTATAATGTAAAATCAAAAATTAAGACCATTTACTATAATTAGGCTGCCTGCTCACTGGAGCGGAAACGAACGGAGCGGAGCTTTCTTAAACAGATAAATATGTATTTTATTGCTTAAAGAATTACGTCATTTTTTGCAATACTAGCTTCCGGAAAACTTCCTTTGAATTTCACACGATCGGCAATGCCTGGGTAACACCCTTGTTGATAAAACGGCTATCCAACAGGCAACTCGTCATTAGTGTCAGTCATTATTAGGCCAAAACTTTCAGACGTAGTATTTTAATTTTTAGCAATAATTATTAAGATTTTATATCATCATCATCATCTTAATTTCAGCCTAAGGACGCCCACTGCTGGGCATAGGCCTCTCCCATGGATCTCCAATGGTCCCATGGTCCTGCGCTGGCCGCATCGATTCGCTTCCCGCGACCCACAACAGATTGTCGGTCCGCCCACCTGATGGTAAGCTGTTACCGCCGCCTATAAACACTTGCAATAACAAGGGAAAATCACTTGATATTTCAGGTGCGTTGTCATCCTGAGACCTAAAATGAAATGCCGTCCATGCCCAGTAATTACACTGGCTACCTTTCCCTTCAATCCGAAACACAGCGGACTGTTTCACGGCTGAAATAAGAAAGGCGGTGGTACCTACCCAGACTACCCTACATACAGGCCTACCACCTAGTATGTGATATAAAGGAGGCAACATATGAAGGTACTAGTAAAGAATTCCAACGTTAGGAAGTACGACAGAGAAACGAGTTACTAAATTGCTTTGTGCGTGATCTTGAAGTGGAGGTAGTAAAATTGGGTAAAGATAATAACAATAATAATATATAATTTTAGTTGTCTTCAAATACTCTGAAAGTATACAATAATTAATCACAGTATTTCGGGAATAAGTTACTTAAAGACAAAACGGCTTATGGCTCAGTGGTTGCAGAGAGCCCACAACCTCTGTTATTCTTTTTTTTTTTTTTTTTTTTTTTTTTTTTTGACGCTGAGGAGAAGCTCTACCAGCCGATCCCCCAACCCCGGGGGGGAGAAGGGGGGGTGTGTGGGGCTCTCACCCACCAAACTCCTCAGCGACGCACCTTCTTAACCGCTTCTTGACGACATCACGGGATGGCCCGAAGACATTTCACCGTTGTGTCGTCAAGGCGGTTCGACCGCAGCCGGGTCCCTGCTCAAAATTTCGTTGGGGGGAGGAAGAGGGGATATAAGGGTCTGTAAAAAGGACTCTTGCATCCCCCCCCCCCCCCCTTTCAACTTACTCGCGTTTAAAGTCTACGCGCCGTGCGTAGACGCGCCGACTGGGCTGTGCAAGCCGGGATACGGCCCCCCACCGTTCCCGGAGCCCAAAGATGTTACGGCGGCAGGAGCCGCCCGAAGGCTGTTCTCCTCCGCCCTGTCTTTCGGCGGCGAATGCCAGAGGTGGCGGCAGCTTCCCGCACACGCTCCGCATCCTCCTTCCTCGTCATCACGTCGTCGCAGTAAGCGAGGACTGCCTGCCACGACCTGTCGCTCTCGACCATCTTCGTGATGATGGTCGGAAGGGAGAGGTCGTCCCCCACGATGGCATTCAACGCCCGCCGTTGCTCCGCCCACGCAGGGCACCACTCCAGCGCGTGTTGCGCGTCTTCGTCGGGGCAGCCGTCGCAGTGGTGACAAGTGGCAGTCGGTTCCCTTCCGGCGATCCGACATAGGTATCCGCCGAAGCATCCGTGCCCCGTAAGGACCTGTGTCAAGCGGAATGTCAGGACCCCGTGCTGCCTCTCCACCCACTGCTTCAATATTGGACTGACTGCCCCGATTGTGCGGACTCCAACGCTGACCTGCGTGAGTCTCTGCACCCATACCTCAAGCTCCTCCTGACGCAGATCAGCCCGTCGGCTCTCAATCTCTCGTGGAGCCGGGTTCTGTCCCCGGGAACGCGCTTCTTCGCGCCAGAAATATACCGACGCAAGAGCCCTCGCCTCTAAGTCCCAGGGGATAGAACCCGCCAGAACCGAAGCAGCTTCGCCCGAGACCGTTCGATACCCCCGTATCACCCTCGTCGCCATCGCCCTTTGAGGTTTTCGCAAAAGGGCGATTTCCCGACTGTTAAGGGAGTCAGCCCATACGGGGGCGCCATAAAGGGCCATTGATCGAACGATCCCCGTGTAAAGCCCTCGGCATGCCACGTCAGGGCCCGCCAAGTTTGGCAAAAGCCATCCCAGCGCTCCAGCCACCCGTATTAGTTTGGGCACCAAGCCTTCCAAATGGGTCCGGAAGCCCCATCGCCCGTCTATCCGCAGACCAAGGTACCGGAAAGAGGGCCCTATTCTTATGTGGACTCCGCCCACCACAATGCTGGATCCGCCCGGAGGCGCTCTGCGGGGGCCATGGAAGCAGATGGCCTCTGACTTCTCCAGCGCCACCTCCAAGCCCAGCCTCCTAATCCTGGCTACCACCTGAGCAACTCCTGCAGTGGCAAGTATTGCAGCGTCTCTGTATGTTTTCCCCCTGGCGAGAACCAATGTGTCATCGGCATAGCAAACTACGTTGATGCCTGGTAGATTTGCTCCTCGCAAAACTGGGTCATATCCTATGTTCCACAGGAGCGGCCCGAGGACCGACCCCTGTGGGACACCGCACGACACCACCGCATTGCCCAACCCGTCCCTCGTTCTGTAAATTACCGCCCTTTGCGCCAGGTAGTCAACGACGACTTTTCGGAGGTAAAGGGGCACTTGATGGTGTATCAGCCCTCTATTTATGCAAACCCAGGGAAGGGTGTTAAAGGCGTTGGCGATATCAAGAGACACCGCCAAGACGACCTCGCCCCGGGCCACCGCTTCCTCCGTGATGGCTTTCACCTTCATTATGGCACCTACTGTTGAGCGCATTCTGCGGAAGCCAAACTGTTGCTCTGACAGATCCGGCCCGACCTCTTCCAGGTGTCTTCTAAGGCGGTCAGCTATTATCCGCTCCAGGAGCTTGCCCACCTCGTCCAACAAAACAATTGGGCGGTATGCCGACGGTAAGTCGGGCGGACGACCCTCTTTTCTCAGGAGGACCAGGCGGCCCACCTTCCACTGCGAAGGGAAAATGCCCTGTCGCAAACAGGCCGTAAAAAGGCGCCTCATGCGGTCCTCCAGGGGACCCAGCGCAAGCGCCCAGGCCTTGCCGTGCACTCCATCTGGACCGGGGGCGGTGTTTTTCGCTTTCATGCGTTGTACCGCCGCACCCAGCTCTCCCCTGGCAACCTCCTGCACCTCGTCGATTCTCGATGTCACGGGCTCTGTTGACAGGTATGGCATTTCTGGCAAACTTCCTCCCTCCCTCAGAGGAAAGAGGGTAGCCACAACGTTCCCCAGGACCCGGGGCTCCAGACTTTCCGTCAAAGGGGGGGTCCACGCCCGCATCTTTCCCCTCACCGCAAGATATGGCCGTCCCCAGGGATCTCTGTCGAGAGTTGCCAGCGCCTCTTCCCTTACGCGTCTCTTAGCGTCGGCGATCTCTACCTTGAACACCTTTCGTGCGGCATTGTAGGCATCGTGGAGCTCGGCCTCTCTGGCCGCGTCCCTGTGCCTCCGTCTTCGGCTGCGGGTGTACTGGCGGCGTGCCGCGATACACGCCTGCCGCAGCTGCGTCAATTCACCAGTACACCTGGTTTCTGGGGGTAAGCGCCTTGGCCCGGGGCATCGACGCGTCGCATATTTGCAACATTGCCTTCCGGAACCAGGCAACCTCTCCGTTCACCTCCACCTCTACAGGCATTGGGAGCCATGCCTTGACCTCCGCCGCGTCGCGGAGCATATCCCCGTCCATTTGCTTAAGGGCCCATCGGGGGCCAACGTCTCTTCGGAGTGCCCGGTTTGGATTGTCCGGAGTTGTTGAAGAGGGGGAAACACTAAACCGAATGTAACGGTGGTCAGACAGTGTCTCCTCCCCCTCGAGAACCTCCCAGTCCTGGACACGGCGTGCAAGATTCGGGCTCGCAAGAGTAAGGTCCACGATGGATCTTCCTTGAGGCCGCACGCAGGTGTCTAGCGAGCCCCTATTGAGGATACTAAGCCCTGTTAGTACCGCCCACCTCTCGAGAGTTCTACCACGCGCATCGGTTGCAGGGGAGCCCCACGCCACTGAGTGGGCATTGAAGTCCCCGGCAACGAGCGCAGGGAGTGGTAAATGTCGGCTTACAGTAGCCCCTACTGCGTCTAACAGCTGCTCGAACTCGAGTCGTCTCCAGCTGGGAGGGCAGTAAACCCCCACCACCAGAGTGCCTCCTATCTCGGCCGCTACAAAACCCCTGCCTCTAGAGATGTCTTTTAGGGGAGGCGCGCTCATTACTGTATTCACGTGGAGAGCTACTATGCCCACACTATCTCCAGCCCAGTCATCTCTGACTGGGACATAGTAAGGTTCCGCTACTATGGCCACCTGTATCGCCCATTGTGCCACGCTCTGATAGAGTAGGTCCTGTGCTCTGGCGCAATGGTTGATATTCGCCTGGAGTAGCCGTATAGGCGCCATTTAAAGTTCCATTGCTGTCGGATCCTCCCTTGTCCTGGCATGGGTACCTAGGTTTGCAGGCTGCGGGGCTGCGTTTACTCTAACGACCTGTCTTCCTCTTCGCCTGGGCTTCAAAGGGGAGGCTTTGCACGCTGCGCTCCCGATCTTATGGTTGGCCGGCTTCTTGGCCGCCTCGCATATTGGGCAGTGTGGGGTCGCTTCACATTGGGCGGCTTTGTGTCCGTCCTGACCACAGCGGTAGCATAGGTTGCTGCGGTCCACCTCCGATTCGCACATCTCGCGCACGTGCCCTGTCCTCATGCACTTGAAGCAGCGCGTGGGGCGTTGCTCCATAAGCTTCACCCGGGCCGAAACCCATCCAACCAATATGCGGCGGCCCTGTGCCACCTTGTTCGCTGTCGCCACGGGGCACTTTACCAAAACAGCACCCATGCCTGTCGCGTCTGGCTTAACTTCGCTCGCTTTTATGAGGCTTGGGGAGCACTCTCCCACTCGTGCCACTGCCTGGATTACCTCTTCGGACGTTACTGAATCATCTAGGCCCGAGATCCGCAGGTCCGCGGTCTTAATGGGCCTGGTGATTCTGACGTCCTCTACCGGAAAAAGTCCGCGAAGCTGGTCAGCTAGTGCGTCGGCCTTTTCACCATTAGCGGCCCCGGGGATTGCAAATATTCGACCACCTGTTGCAGCCTTGCGACAATCCATTTGCGTCAGTCCGATGGACTCTAGGCTGAGGCGACTTTTAGCCTCACCGATGACCTGCCCATATGTTATTCCTCTTTCTATTGCCGCCGGCTGAAGCGTTAATACCACGGCCACAGAGCGTGGGGGACGGGGAACCACCAGCTTCTTCGGTTTTGGAGTCGGCTGTTGGCCCTCCGGTCTTTCGTTCGGTAGCGGCAGTGGTTGATTTGCCACTTCCTTCTTCCCATTTTTATTTTTATTTTTATTTACTACCAGGGTCCACGGCTCCTCCACGGATTTTGAGGCTGGTGAGAGAGAGTTAGAGCTCTCTTGTTCGGGAAGGATTGCTTTGATCACCTTCACTGTGGAGTTTGAGCGGCCCTTCCCCTTCCTGGGGGCAGACGCATGGGCAACCTCTGCGGTAGCGATCTTTTCAGCAGCGGCCGAGGCCGAACTCGTGGTCGGCATCTCCCTACTGGGGTCATCTGTCGGCTGGGCTGATTCCAGCCTCCTTTTGTCGGCAGCTAGAAGAGGTCGATAGCTTTTCTCTGGAAGGAGACGACCGCCGACTTCCAGACCCTCAAGTTTTGCATTAACCATAGTCCCCACTTGTTCCATGATATTTTTCATCAATTCCGGGTAGGGCGGCAACGCTTGCTCTTCTCGGAACAGCTCGGTTGTCTCCTTATTATTATTTTTTGCTGCTGTTAACAGCGGCGATGATATGACCATCACTTCCATATCATTGACGTGTTTAGGATCGGTTGTGGGGTGGCTAGCGTTCCCCAGAAACTCCGCGCGGATTGCTGCCATTTCCTCCCGCATTTGGTCAAATTCTTCCTTGAGGCGGCGATTTTCAGCCCGTAGAATGGCTGTCTCCTCGTTAACTGACCTCACGGCTAGTTCACGAGTTGCCTCCTGAATATCCTCAATCGCTTGCCTCAACGTCCGCACGTATGTGCCTTTCAAATTTTTTGATTTGTCAGCCACCTTGTTGATCATCACAATGGCGGATGACACTTGCGCCTTTAAGTCCTCTGTGTCTTTTTCGGCGGAGTATTCCACCGAGACGTTCTCCTTGGCCTGAAGCCGGATTGCTCGCTGTCTGCGCGCTTGATCCGCGACCTCCAACATCTCTTGCTCGGCATCCTGCCTAAGCTCTTCCACTTTTTTCTTGTGGTATGCCTCCTTTGCACTGACCAGGCCCACGTATCCGTACGTCGTCGGCGGGCGACCTCTGCCTCTCTTCCCGGGCGTATTGGCCGGAATTACACGGTCTAGTTCTACGCTCTCACTTCCGGAATCAGATTCCGTCAAGTTTCCCTTTAGATCGTCCCTGCTGAGCGACCTCTTGCGCCACAAACGACGTCTGTCTTCTAACCCAGGACCCTGTGGGGTCTCTACCGAGCATATTGTCTCCAAATTCGAGCATGATGTCGAGCGAGACGACGCTAAAAGCATTTTCCTCTCCGGTGCGCCACTAATTTGTGGACAGGGCGCTTTGTCCCGTGCTTTTAGAAGCACGTTCTCCATTATAACTACTGCACCGCCTATTTTCGGACAGGGCGCTTTGTCCAACACTTCTTGGCTCACTGAGGAGCGACTCCTTCTTTCACTAACTCTAGGAGGGGGGGTTTGTTTTTTGTTCAAATTTTCCATGTTTAGACCCACGAGAATGAGGGAAATTGTGGTCCACCCGGCTGGTGCCCTCTGCACCCGGGTAACCCTAATACACCTGGGGGGCGGGCGGTACCCCAGTGTTGGCGCTCGCTGGTGGTTCGTACTCCAACCACCGCCCGAAGGCTCCCCGTAGCCACGTTCCCACCTACGGAGACTTGAGGGTTTTTTAGTGAGGTATTCCTTCCTCGCAGGGCCAGCCAGTTAAGGCAAGCCCCCCTGGCCCCGTATATGCCGCTAGACGTGATCAACGACACACATACGGGATACCAGGTTGCCCGACGGGGGGCTGAAGCCCACCCAGTGACCATAAAACCATAGCCACTGGACCCGCCGCACCGCAGACCTTTAAGATCCGCCATACCACGCCGCCTTAAGGTGGCCGCTGGACTTCCGAGAAGTCCCTCACCAAGCACATGAAGTTCAGGCGTCAATACGCCACCGTCTTTTGGCCGTAGCATAGCCAAACAATGCCTGGCATATTTCGACAAAAAGTCCTATACGCCTAAACAGGCCCACCACTGCCTCCATTGCATCCTTTTCTCATGAGAGGAGCAAGGAGCAGCTCTCAAACGGCGCTGAACGCCGACCACGGGAACTCATCTTGTGTGAGCTCAACCGACCAACTCCGCTGACAATTCGCAGAGGTGTAGGAGCAGTACTACAGCCACTGCGGCACTGCTCCTACCCCCCTCCCAGGGTGCACCACGAGGAGGTTTGCCAACCCGCACCCCAACCTCTGTTATTCTGCCATAACCTTTTACCAGAATATGTAATTTAAAACTAAATCGAGTAGGAAATAACAAAAAATAAAATACAGGTAGGTACACTGCTTCCAATCAGCTCAGAGAGAGTGACAGGGACTGTCGTCTAAGCAGCCATTCACGACATATTTTCCGAAAAGTTGCAAGTAATCGGTTTGATGGAAATGAGCGAATAGGCGGTGGTAAGTCATTCCAAATTTTAGCGGAAGCGTACTTAAAGCAGCCTCTGGTGGACGCGAGCCTAATGACGGGCATACATAATAGGTGACTTTTATCTCTGAGTGATGGCATCCTTTTCTTATTTTCTAATTTATCGTAAAGATACAAGGGACATTCACTATGAATTAACTTATATAGAAAACATGCATATTTCAGTGTAACAGTATTAGACACATTTAGGATGTGTTTATTGACAAGATGAGGTGTTATTCTATCCCCTCTATTAATTACATAGCAGAAACGCATACATGCGTTCTGAACTCTTTGTAGCGCTTCATGGTTTCATGTTTTCTTCGACAGGGATCATAAACTATATCACAATGGTTAAGGTGCGATAATACTAGCGTTTTACACAGCAAAAGGTGTACTTCATTTCTCAAAAAAGGTCTCTTATCTTATAAAGAGTTTTTAGTGATCCTAAACACTTTCCTACTTTCATTTGCACAAGACAGAGCCGGCCGTTTTTCAACGTCTCGGCAGCGAACCCTTTGGTAACGGTCTGTAAAATAGGATCGGAACCATGTGTATGCCGTCTCTGTGAAACCGCAGTATTTTAATTTTTCCAGGAGGATCTGTATAGATGAAATTAAGATAGGTCCAAACAGCTCTTGAGAGTATTTTTCATGATAATATGACCACCAGAATAGTAAACACAGTAGACAATACACAGTAGTTTTGGATGCTAACTGATTAGGTTGGAAGTTTATTGGATCTAGTGAAATCAAATCTTTATCACGAACTGTGAAGAGTGACCTTTAATTAAATGTCAAGAAACGATAAAAACTATCTTCTTTTGTTGCTATAGTCGTTATCTATAAGAGACAAGTTTGAAATGGTTTTTAATGTAATAACTGACTTTGTGACGGGCATTGCTCATATCTAACGAAATACCAGCAGAGATTACATAATAAAGTTACAATAATATAAGTATCAATCTTCCTCGCGTGCTTTATAGAAGGTAAGTTTTAAAATGGATAGAACAACGTTATGATTGCACAAGCCTAAGCCACAGATTAGAGAATACTTAGTTACTACGTAGTATAAGTATCGGCGCAGGATCTCAATTTGTCACTTAAAATAGATGTTTCAGGTTTATATGGAGTCCCGGCTATGAGTATGTACAGTGGTTTTTAAGTTACGGAAATGGAAATAAAACATTATGTTTTTCCATTTTTTTTATACAAAGCACAGCAATTGACCCCACAACCACCTGATGTGAAACACCTGATGTGAAGCGGTAAGGAGAGTCTATTTTCGAAGACAGCTAGTGCAATGTCTATTGCACTAGCCGCCTTCACCTTGCCGGCCCAAAAGGTGCTTTTTCACGCCTCTCTTGTAAAAAAATCAAAATCATCTTAAAAACGTTCGTGCTAGGGGTAGGTACTAGGTTTAGTCGCTAAACTCTTTTCCCCTAAAACGACACCATGATAAAAAAAATGTTCTTGGTAATCATTGCTCTCTTTCCTTTTGTTTTCCTTCTGATATTGTTTGTGAACAAAAAGCCGCAATAACAACAAATGATTTATCATATTTTAGCACAAAAATTACAGGAAATTACGAAGCATTTTCTACCATCCAGCCAAAATATATTAAACATAATGAAAAGCATAACTGGCGGTAGGAATGTTAAAAAAATACCGCGTAACACAAACATGGCGAATCATTGAATCTGACTTTGACAATAATTAACGAGTATTTTTACTGCCTCGTCATCGTATTAAAATCTAACATGTAACTTTGTTAGTGATTTGATGATAGCATTAGCGGCTTCATAATTCAAATATACGAAATGTTCAAATATTGACGCTACCTATGTTGCATTTAATCCCTACTAATATTATGTACAGGATGTAACGACAAGGCTGATCCTTAACACAACTTGATAAAAAAATATATTTAAAATTGCCAAAAAAAAATCCGCTTTATTGAACTACAAATAAAGAAGAACGTTATCTTTCTTTATTGAAAAAATATGCGTTTTTATGCGTCGCTATAAAAACGTTAGAGAAGGAAAGAAAGCGGTGAAGAAATTAGCAGGTTATTCATTAAACTAAGAAAAAATAATTACTTCAATTTTTAATCAATATTAGGTAACTTTGATATTTTTTCACTATGTCGTTAGTAATATTCTTACTTATATAATATCTTGCCCAAATTATTATTTACTTAGTTAGAATAGAGACATATGTATTGGGATTTGAACCTAGGCCGTTATAGCAGTTCTTGTCAGTTTTGAATTTTTCATGACATTTTATATACCTAGTGCTCCGGTACGCCACCGGTAATCGCGTCTGGCCGGAAATCAGGAGAAGCGGGTTCGATTCCCGCCTGGAGCATATATTTTTTCATCGTTTTCTTTCTTTATTTGTTATTGTTACAATAAAGTAGGTGTTTAAACGCTCCAAAAATATTAAAATGAATTTAAAATATCCGCTGTTTCATACAAATTTTAATATATACATGATCTTTAAAGTATTAGCCACAAGCGTAACGTTTAGCGTGGCGTAGCGTTTAGCGTTAAGTATGGACGCGGACACCGCAGGACCAGCAGTGGCGTCTCTCAGCTGAAATGATGATGATAACATTACCTCTGTTCTTAATTTTTGATTTTAACATTATTATAAATGTTTGAAAAATTACTTAGTAATTAAAATAATATAAAACTAGAAAAACTTCACGTCCTGAGGCAGGAATCGAACCCGCGACCTTTCGCAATCCGGGCGACTGCTCTGACCACTGAGCCACCCAGGACTTGGGATATCCCTGTGAAATTCTTCTAGTCTATCTGTATTTGCGTTTATGAGCTAACGTCCACCCTACAATGTCGAAATATTCTATTTCAACATCCGAAACGAGTATTTTTACTAATACCTACGATTCGGTTAATACAGAAAGACGATTGCGAAAGGTCGCGGGTTCGATTCCTACCTCAGGACGTGAAATTTTTCTAGTTTTATATTATTTTAATAATTAGAGGTAATTATTAAAATAATATAAAACTAGAAAAATTCTATGAAATAGCATTTTTTTGAGATTTCAATTTTTTTTGCAAGATGTGATGTGTTGGGTGACCAGTACCTCTAGCACGAACACTTTTAAATTTCGAATCGCTATCGTATCGAGTAGTTACGTTAGCTTTTGTGTCTGGCTTTCAAATTTCAAGCGTGCGTGAACGATACGATTACGATTCGAAATTTTAAAATGTTCGTGCTAGGGGTACAGCACTGCCATAACACCAGTTATGTGAAAGTTACTCAGTCTGTCTGCTACAGTTTCACTAATAGTCGCTCAATCGACTTTGATGTAATTTGGACGCATTTTGACGCAAAAACCGACATCCCCGTTGGCGAAGTCACACCACTAGTGTTAAAAGAATCCACGCTTATCTACATTGAAGAGCCTTCGGTGAAAACATTATTTATACAGTGAAGTGCCTTTTAAAATTGGCAAATTAAAGCGTTATATTTTTTCCATACTATTTTGTGAGACAACATGTTTTTGTCTGGACTTAATATTGTTTGCAGTGGATACGTATTACCTAATTGATTCAAATGGTGATATCATTCTATGTAAGACGAAGCCACAAACGTTATTGAATTTATTTAACACTCGAATATTGTCAAGAATACGTATAAATATTGGTTTTGTTAGTTCACGGAGTTGAAGTGTATGATGACTCTTTATGTGATTTTTAGCGTTTCTTAGAAACCTTTAGCTTAAAACCCTAAAGGACGTCAACTACCTATGTTAAAATCGAACTCAAGGCTAACCTTCACATCTATTAACAAAGTTATAAAATCCATAAGTACTATAATATTATAAATGCCATATGAACTTGATGTTTATTTTAAGCAGTCATCAGTCAACACTCTTACGGTGTCTACCGTCCTTCAATCTTTGTTATGATGTAATGATTAAGAGAATAAGTTACTCGATCCAAGTTTAAAATTTAATATGAAACAATAGGTACCTACTTAGGTACTTAAAAGTTTAAAACTCAAGAATATTGTGTCTTTACGATTTTTCCCAATTAGTTTTGCATACCTACTACATGTTCATGCGGCTTTAAACCCGTCAAGCATGAGATTCCAGACACAATTGATTTTTCAATTGTCATAGCCCCCCGGTGGTGTAACGCCGCTTGACAGATTAATACTTAAAATTTAAAAATAATGTCCAATTTTGTCATAATAATCATCATCATTACAGCATATGATGATGAGTGTGACATGAATTTTATCTAGCTTAGATATTTTATAAATCCTTTTGATTACTTTTAATTTTTGCATGAGTATGTAACAGAAACAAAACCATACTTATTCATTGTAGTTTTATAAATTATAGGGTTAAAATAACAGACGGCAACCAAACTTAGTTGGGACTTACCTACGCTTGTTTTTCGTTCCTTTTCTCGACGGTAATAGGTATCATCATCATCTATAGTCTATGTTCCCACTGCTGGGTACAGGCCTGCCTTCATGCGAGAAACAATGAGGAGGAGGATAATACCACCACGTTGGCCTATCGCGGGTTGTTGGGCTAAAGCGGTTGCATACCGGGACCATACAGATTTTGACTCACCCATCCCGGGTTCGACCAGGGCAAAAGTTGCTTTGCTTTTGTAATCGAAACTAGAGCGCTCAAACAGCTAGGCCACCGAGGTACTAGGAGTTATCAGCTACCTTAGTACATATAATTTTCCTGGTAAAGCTTTCCTTTAGCTAGCGTGATTATTTCTTGCTCGTTCACCAAATCGTTCTTACATTTTAATTTACTTTCGCCCTCTCGTATTCTTTAATTAAGTATTAAAGAAATCCACAAGTTGCTAATATAATACACTAATACAATACATTTTCACCAAAAAAAAAACTTTTTCATCCCTCCACGCTCTAGAAAGCAAGGACCGACTTACGTCTATAATAATTTATCCATTGTTGCGATTACAATACAAAAGTTGTTCTCTTGTAAGGATTATGTTGACTCATTCGGCCTTTTGGAAATCTTATCTAAGAAATATGACTGTATTAATAACTACACAGCTTACTCATTTAATTTATATTACATTTAGTAAGAGCTAGTTATTTTACCTATTTAACTTTTATTTTAAACTAGCTGTGCACGCGACTTCGTTCGCGTGGATATCTGGAAACAATAACATGTTGTACGTAGGTTACATGATTTTACTTGAGTATTTTTAAATGTTTGTAAAAATAACTTCGCAATTAATGCATTATTTCATAACACCCGCCCGCGACCGCTCACTTTGGATAATATATCATAAATGAAAGAATTTTCAATTTGAATCAGAACTTCCTGAGATTAGCGCGTTCAACCATACAAACAAAAAACTCTTCATCTTTATTATATTAGTATGGATTACTTATTTATTTATTGAGAAAACCAACAGCGGTACAAAATGCATCTACAACTAGATATTGAATATAATAAGGCCAATTACAGGTTTCCCTTTGTATAATCAAATTAGACTGATCAATTAACAATATTATACTTAATCAAACATAAATACCTTTACCTATTTTATAGTAACTTTTAATCTAATATATAAAATTCTCGTGTCACAAATTTAGTAACCATACTCCTCCGAAACAGCTTGACCGATTTTCATGAAATTGTATACGTATATTCAGTAGGTCTGAGAATCGGCTATCTAATTTTTTTTGGACTATTTTTTTTAATGGCAAAACAATGTTTGCGGGGTTATCTAGTGTTTATTTAAAACTATTGAAATAAATACTAATTGTATACATACTTATGTATATTTCGCAGCCGTCTAGTTAAATCTTTCTTGTTCTTTAACTATATTTCTTACTTTGCAGGTAACACGAGTGGTGTGTAGTGTCATTAAGAAACAGTTATGATTTGCTTCCAAGGAAAGAAAAGTCATCGACACTCAGTAATAACGTAAGTTATAGTTATTTTTATTACAAATAGCAGTGTAATTACTGGGCATGGACGGCATTTCATCTTAGGCCTCAGGATGACAACGCACCTGCAATATCAAGTCTTTTCCTTGTTATTGCAGGTGACTATAGGCGGCGGTAGCCGCTTACCACCAGGTGGGCTGTCAGCTTGTTTGTCATCTTGTTGTATATAAAAAAGTAGGTACAGTCAGCATCAAAATTATCTCAGCTTTTAAAGCGCTCATAAATAACTATGATGTCGTCATCCAAACAATATACGACTCTATCATTGTAGCGTTAGAATTTCTTTTCTGAAACAATGCAGATATTTGTGATCACTCCGAGGGCTCAGATGATTCTGAAGCTAACTGTACATAGGGTACAGACGAGACATTATGAGTATACAGCTCTCCTTATCGCAAGCAGCTTATCAAATGCCTTTCTCAGAGTTGTATGTATACTTTACAATATAAATAGCTACTCTTCGACTCACTTGCCCAAGATTATCTGAAATCTAGATTTAGCAAACTTATTATCAAAGCTCCTCTCTATCACTCTCTAATTTCGTATCCAAGTCCTTCACTCTGACAGTTGTTTGTCTTTGAAATGAGCCGCCTTTTCACGCACCTACAGAATATAAGGCACCCAACAAGTTTTCGTTGAAGGGAATGTTGCGTGACCTTATCTTAGCGCTTTTCCGACGAAGTTGTTGTCATTTCACCGGTAAATTCAAAGTCCATTCTACAAATGCCACTTGATTCCTCTGCTCAGGAATAAAGCACACACAAGCTCAGGTCAAGGATAAATATGTATGAAATTTGATGTTATGTGCCTGCCATTTGATAATTTAATCCCAGTGTATCCACGCCTCGGCAAACGTAGTGTAGGGCGTCCCTCTGCTAGGTGGACCGATGATATAAAGAAGCTGGCAGGTGGTAAGTGGATGAGAAAAGCTGAAGATCGTGTTTTGTGGCTCAGCCTTGGGGAGGCTTACGTCTAGCAGTGGACTGCAATAGGCTAATATGATGATGATGATGATGAACGATCGAAAGCCTACTCACCAAAATCAGCGTCTTCAGCGCGTGTCGACTCCAATAAACAAGCAATGGAAAGAGTGACGCACCAGTGAGAGGCGTCAACCGAATACCGAACTGCCTTCACTGGATTTTACATTTTCATAACGAAATTTGTTACTGATTTATCTAAGTAAACTGCCTCTAATGATGCATATGAAAAACAAAGAAGTTGATACTAAAACCATTGATTTCATTGAGAAAATGAAAGGAAGTTGCAACACTTCAAATACAATAGACATACGTAATTACTGTGGGTTCATGGTTAGTTTTTTATGACCAAGTGAAGTCGGATATTTTGTCTCATACTAAGTAGAATAGACTTTGGATTTGTCAGCGAATGGTTCATCAACGAAAAAATTGTCGGCGAGGCAAATTTTTCGTTGATGAACTCTCCACAGACAAATTCTAAGTCCATTGAGAAATGAGAATGGAAAGGTAGAATCGGCGTGCGTCACTAAAATTTTGTCTCAATTTAATCTATATAAATTAAAATCAATATTTCGTCGCTTTGGAGGTGAAAAGAGTCAAGCCACAACTTGGTCCAAAATGAGATAAATACATAAATAATTTGTCCAAAATGAGATTTTGTTACATAATTAAATTTGCAATTGACCCTATTCACCACTGTAAAAAGCACATTCTTCCGATGCTACTAATGTGCTACTAATGTATTTATCTGATTTTGGACCAAGTTGTGGCTTGACTCTTTTCACCAGCAAAGCGACGATTCGTATGTCTGTCCTAGATAAAAATTTGTTGGATGTTCTGGGGACGAAGACTTCTGGATTATAAACCCTAACAATTTCCTTTTTGCACGGCCATTGCAGCTTGCCGGTTCAGCTAGTACTATAATCAGTGCTATTATTTTCAATAATTCCATTAACTTTTTAGAAATCATTATAACCAACAATATAGTATATTTCTTTGTTGTATTTAATCTGTGCTATCTACTTACCTTTATTATTATCTAAAATTTACTATCTTCCTAGCTCACTGACACACGCGCACGTCTCAATATAATGGCAATGTTTCCTACATGAACTGAATTGGAAATTTTATATCGCTCAAACATCTGTGTATCTGTTTGATAAATATTTATCCAGCTATTTCTATCCGAAATCCAAAAACGATAAGAGCAATGGAGAGTCGTATTAAAAGCGAAATTGAGGATTTAGTAGCCAGACACGACAGACAGACAATATGAAGTAGTATTTCACTTTAACATTACCGTAATATTGTAATTGATTAATATTTTAGCTGCTTTTAACACTATAACACTCACTCGTCTCTTTTTCTTTTATCTATTTTTTAAAATATTTTCTTAGAATTTTTTAAGGTTATTTTTATTTTGTAATGCAGCTATGAAAATTTTTTCCTCTTTGAAAAGGAAGAAATGTGCCTTACAGTCTTTGAATACCTAAATCAAATATTTTTGTTTGTTAATTTTATTATTTTGTGTTGGTAGAAACGTACGCTCAATTGGTATGTGCTGACATTCCTTTAATCGACAGAAAAAAAAACTTTAAAAATATTTAGCAACAATTTCACTAGCATGATTGAAACTATGGCACCATCATAGCCGAGCTCATCGAGAAAGGTAGAAAATAGCGATTTTTCTTGAATTTTACAGGGTGGACAACACGTGAGGTCACAGGACTCTAAATTATAGGATAGGTACTCGTATGGTAATAGATTATCATCAGGCGTGCTCTATTTATGTTTGTCAGCCTTGCTGTATGCCTTTTCCCTTTTTAAATACAAATATCATAAGAAAAAATAACAAACTTCAAAACACTAATTATATTCAGACAATAATTACATTTCAGTAGCATATTTACTATGGAGGTATTTTGGAGTGGGTGCTTTACTTTCTACTTTTTACAGTTTTTGGAAACGGCAAAGCACTAATTCAAAAAACACAATAAAAACAGAAAAGTTATGAAATTTAATTATTTATTGCCTTTTTAGTGTTTTAAAGACGGTCTAATTTTGTAATTTCTTTTCAATTTTTGTGAAGAAATTCTAAGTTCAAAGCTATCCAAAATTGCCATCTGGCAGCAATATAGATTTGTCGATCTGTACGTCTCTGGTCAAAATATAATACAAATGTATGCATATTGTTTTACATAAAGAAGAATATCATAGCAGGGTTAACAACCCTATTAACAGTGTTCTCTCACACAGTCACTCCTTCACTCTCTCCATGATGTAGATAAGTAGTTACCTACAAAATTAGTTTTCTTTGATATAATAATTTCATTTCTGATCACGTACCGTTCACAAAAAAAGTTAGTGTTAATTCTCTTACATCCGTGACCTCTCTCAATTGCGCTCGTTATCCATAAATTTTTATTAAGTTCAATTTATTAAGAACGGCGGGAGCTAAGGGGTTCAGCCTTATAAACTGTGCAGAGTTATATTAAAATAAATGTTGGTCCAATGTACTTTAGTTTGCAGGAAAAGTAGTCTTATTGTAACTGCATTAGGTTCATTTGACTTTAAACTATTTTCATATTGAATTTCATCCCTTACCAGCCCACCGGCGCCCACACATCATGATACCACCACGCTATACACGGTTTTAAATATATGCATAAAAGTTTGATATGTGCTTACGAGGCCATTTATTTTAAATCCAAGTTTCTTGTTATTATTATTTTTTGTTATTGTACACAAGAAATTATAATAAATAAATAAGACATAGGGATATGCACGTAGGATCTGCTTATTTTTAGTGAATTCTTCAAAGTCCTTGATAAAGAATCATAGTTTTTAACAAAGATCGACGGTTTTCTAATCAAGTGGGATAGGTATATGACATTGATTCATGTGAACTGGCCCATGTGCAAAGATAGAATTGTAACAAATCGATCCCTGCGACATAGCTTGAAATGACTACGGATGCAAATTAGTAAAATAGAACTCAACCTTATGCTGAACTAATTACGGTTTAAAATATTACCGTAGTAATAGCTTCTATGATGTTTGTAAGAAGGTCACATATAGTGTAACTATTGCACTACGGAAGCCTCTTTTAAGAACGTAGTAAGGGTCAAGATAGCGGTTTTTAGATTAAACTATTTTTTCGACTATACACTATACTACTACTATACACGCTTCTCAAAGTGAATAAATATCACTTATTCGGGCGCCTAATCAAACCAAGCTATTGATTTAGCATCAAATATAATATATTTTCCAGTTTACTTGTTGTTTTTCGACAGAATACATTAAAGAGTTTTACTGAAATTATAAAAACTTGTCTTTGAAGTATATTTTTATAGAACGGTTATTGTGAATTATCTAGTCTTTTTGAGTTTATTTAATAAGTTGTTAATTATAAATATTTCTCCGTTATTTAGTATACATAATAGGAGCTCTTAATGATGCTTATTTTGGGATAGATAACAGATGTGAGTGTATGTATATTATTATTATTATTATCACGCGTTGCCCACACTTTCAAAATCAAAAAGAAGCACTTTAAGAATAATAATTAATACAAAATTTATTGACATAAAACATACAATAATACCCCTGACTCTTGTGTTAGAGCCTGTCCACATCTCCACGTCACGACGTCGTGACGTGAAACGGTGCGGTAACGTGGCACGTTACGTCGACGTAACGTAAAAATGCACGTCACGACGCAGCAACGTTGCATGTCGCCGTGCCTTGTCAAATTGTGCTACATTCTTCACTACTTATCTAGATATGGACCGTACAAGACGTATTATGCTTCTGCTATTGTTGAATATACGGAGAGAGAGGTTGAAGAAAAAAGACGTGAAAAGACAATACTGGGTGCACCCATATAAAGCATTAACTGAGCGAGCGCATCGAATCAAGTCACGTCGGCTGACGTGAGGCGCCGTCTTACCGCGAACGTTGCACGTTAACGACGTCTTGACGTAGAGATGTGGACAGGCTCGTAGGTGTGCATATTTGTGTTACAAAGTCAGTGCCCAATCACTCTCTTTAATTTACTTTACAAACAAGTTCCTTGTTATTTATCTTACATCAATAGCCTATTATAATACTTATACGAGTATTTGATACTTTATTATAGCATAGGAGACAATTCCCAGGGGGACAACAAGTGGTCACGGCAAGACAATCGCTGTAAAGTAATCGAAACGTGCGTCGGGTATAAAACATTATATAACAATAATTGTGGTAACATCTTAACATACGCGAGCTAAATCCGGTAAATTGGGCTTTATTACAATTGGCTTCTAGTCGTTAGTATGGCGATATTATGATTAATTCAGCTGTATGCTAGTCTAAAAGCACAAATATATATAGTATTTTAAACCTATGATTAAGACAGCTAAATCCTACGACTCAAAAATAAATTTTAAAAAGCAATATCTAAGCCATTCAAAACGTAACTCACAGCTCACCATAAAGAAACCTTTTGTTGCACGTTGGAAAATACTTACCCTTCGAGGATAAAACATTCACCTACTTTGTCTGCTTTGAATACAGTAAACAAGCTTTTCAGTAACTGGTGATCTATAAATAGAAAATAATTATGATAGACACTTACTTACATTTAATTATATTTTGTCGTTTTGATGCCTTGCCGTCGATTTTTAGACATGTACTTATATTCAATTTCAATAGTTATGTGATGGGCCATACGAAACAGAACGATTGTATGGGAAAGCGTCGCTAGTTTAACCCTAGATAGCTAACCTCCGTCGTATCGACGGGCAGCGCAAAGTAATATCGCTGTATCTTTTTAACGATGCATCCGAATAGAGTGGTTCGGCTAGTCAGCTAAGTCGCCGGTAAGGCCTTTTTCGTGGCGCACACACCGAACCGATAAGTGTTATGGTTTTTGAGATACGTAGCCGTTTCCCGTCGTTTTTAGGGAAGATCGCAGTATGTGGTGAACCTAAGGTTGTTTATTGTGTCACATGTTCTCAAGAAAAGTAGGTTATTTTATGTTGCAATTATGTTTTATATTCTAATGTGCCATGTAACACCAAAAGACTGAGTGTTTTCCTTTTTCCTTTGTTGATTTTGTATGAAAAAGTATTTGTATGAGAAAATTTTCATTTTTAGAGGTCTAAGTAAAGTTACCGTACTTTTATAACGTAATAAATAAAGTTGATTTATAAAATGTATTTTTATTGGTTAGCCTTTCAATTAACTATAATGAACATCAAAAGATCAATCAAGTATATATCTTATGAAAAATAACTGTTTTTATTACCCGTCGTTTCGGCGGATGGTTAGCTTAAAAAGGGTACACCAGAAGGTTAGCTATCTAGGGTTAAAAAGAGTATACCTATTATAGATTTAAGTTTTTTGGAGTTTTTCGTTTTCTTTTACGGTTAAAGCTGTCACCCGGATTGTAAAACGTAGGACGTGAATTAGATATTTTTTTAAGTAAATAGGTACCGCGTTTTCCCCGTAGACTAACTATAGATAGACATTTATATCTGAATGTGCAAAATAAAGAACTTATAAGTTCTTTGATGGATGCGGTACCTATTCTATTTGCTGATGATATTTCAATACTACTGAAGTGTGAAAATGGAACTAACCCTAACTCATTAGTTCAAAATACTTTACAAGCTGTTACAGATTGGCTAAAAGATCACAATTTAGAAATTTATTTTAATCAAACTAAAATTATACAATTTAAATCTTATAAAACTATACCTCTCAATCTTGATATTAAATTTAATAATATAAAAATAGAAAAAGTGGATACATTTAATTTACTAGGTATAAACATAGACACAAACTTGAAACTGGAAGACACATATAGAACATGTCAAATCTAAGCTATCGAAATTCATTTACGCACTATTTGAAATAAAATGTAGCACTAATTTAGAAACCGCTTTATCATCTTATTACGGATACGCTTATGCCTGGTTTAGATATGGGATAATGCTATGGGGTAACAGTGTCAACTGGCATGATTTAATTGTAATGTAAAAAAGTGTATTAGAATCCTAGCCCAAATCGATAACACTCTAAGTTGTAGGCCATATTTCAAACAATATAAAGTGCTTACTCTTCCAAGCATGTATATTCAAGATATATGTACATTTGTGTTTAAAAACTTGAATAAATTTACTATGGTGAATGATACCCATAGTTAAAATACCCGTAGTAAAAATAGACTTTATAGGCCCCCATCTAAAATAAAAATGTTGAATAATAGCCCATACTACATGGCAATAAAAATATTTAATAAATTACCATCTCAAATAAAATATGAATCAAAGTTACCAACATTTAATACAAAACTAAAGAAATATCTAGCTGAAAACTGCTTTTACTCAATAAATGAATACATGAAAAGATAATGATATTTTAAAATACTCCGCCATAAATAATTAATTCATAAGTGCATAATAATTTTGCATTAATAAAAATGATATTATATTGAATGAATAATATTACTAATTATAATAACAGAATAATATAAAATAAAACAATACCTCCCTACACATTATTAGAATATAAAAAATACATAAACGCACTAATATTAATATCATAATTTAATTAAATACAAAATTGCATTACTTTTTTTTAGTGAATATAAAAAAATTAAACAAAACAAACTAGGGGATGAGTACCTACTAAAATTTAATTATTTTATCCTTTTCAGTTTTTTGGAGTCGGTTTTATTTTAAGTTTAAATTTTTTTTTCACAATTTTTAGTCATAATTTTTTAAGGTCAAAGCTAGATGGGTGACCGTGAGCTTATATTGTTTTTCTACTATCGTATCATTTCACTAAAAATAAGTAGGAAAGCCAAAATCCGCAATTTCGCATAAGTAGATGACTTAATTTTTCCAGTTTGTTTTTATTTATAAGCCAAACTACCCAATGGATTTTACAAAAAATTTTATGTAACCAAATGGGAACTATTCCGCATCGAACAAAATAGAATCATCAATATCAGTTCACCCAGTCAAAAGTTCTGAGGTAACAAACATAAAAAAACATACAGACGTATTGATAACCTCCTCCTTTTTTTGAAGTCGGTTAAAATTTAAAATAATAAAAATCTTTATATTAAAATACGCCAATGTACTTTTATTAACAAGATTTGATATATACAATTTCGTTTAAGTACCTTTTTAATGTAAATATATTGTTAATAATGTAGTAATTTCATATAGTTTTAGGAAATTTATTGTCTTTTTGTTGCTATACTCGAAAAGGGTAATTAAGTTGTAAGCGCTGTAATAATAATAATAATATCTTATGATCTTGTAACACTTAATTTGCAATAAATATTTGAGTTTGAGTATTTTGCACATTCACATAAACATCACAGAGTTAAAACAAACACAATATGCCAAAAAAGGCGGTCTTATCACTAGAAACGATCTCTACCAGACAACCTTGTGGTAGGGAGTTACTACCACAAGGGTAACTACCCCTACCCTTGTATGGGCAACTAATTGCGCCATCCCAGAATTTCTATTTAAGAAATGAAAAATGTATTCTTTCTGATATTATAGATTATCTACCAAAAGAAAGAAAAAAATCTATATTTGACTTAGTGCGGAATTCATTAACCTCTTCATTTGAATACATTTTGTTTGTAATTACAAGGCAATACAAAAAATAATATGTGTTCAATAAATATTTAATTTCGACACCTAATGGTAAAAGAAGTGCTAATTCACTATAACCTTGAAGCGTCAATTTAAACCGCATGAGAAACACGTTAGCTTGTTGTTTTAATTCTTAATTTTAATTTAGTTTGTATTGTAAACTTTATGGGTGTAAATAAACATTATTTTGTGATGCACCAAGCACAAATGTTCATTTGCACCAATACATGAACATGTTTTCGCTTAATAAAAAGAGCCTTCAACCATAACAGCCGAGAAACGCCCGTTGCTGGGCATAGCCCTGCCTCAAGAATCTCAAAGCCGATCGGTCCTACGCTGCCAAATCCATCGGCTTTCCGCGACCCTCACCAGATGGTAGTCACAAAGGCGCCATGAAAATATGAATTTGCTATCCATTATCCATATCATCGCAGATATACGCTTTCAAAAATTTGGTCACGTGGTCACATAGACGTCATGAAACTATGAAGTTTGAATAGCCATAATTGACTAATTGAGGTGTCAGATACATTATTTCAAAAATTATTAAAGATATTAAAAGTATTTTTTTTTACATTTTTTTATTTAAATACAAACTTTTTCCTTTTTAAATTAATAAATACCTAGTCGTGCGATTTAAGAATTTATTTTCTTATGTAGTTTGACAATTTTAAAAATTAAAACAATCAGATCAAGTTATTTAATTTACTTGTACAACTTGTATAGATAGCTATACAAACGATGATATGATATGATATGATATGTTGATAATAAAACTTTTAAAATAAAAGTATAATTTTATTCTTTCTAGCGCATTTAAGTAAAGGTTTGTATTTATAAAAGTCTTTAACTTTTAATTTTTTTTTCTTAGCTATTGCTGGACACATTTCTCAGGCGAGTCGATACCCATATTGAATAAAAGCTTAGGTAAATACTTAGTTAGCCATATTGGATTTAGAATGACGTCCCACAGCTAACCATGCATTGTCATTCAGACTAAACTTTTATGCAAAACTTCAGCTCAATCGGCTGAAAAAGATCATAATAATTATCTGCTACAAAATTGAGTTGCAAGATTTCACCCAAACAAACATACCTACATAGTTACACTTACAATGCAAATTAAATAAAATCTTTTACAAAAGAATTCAAGAATTCAAGTCGGTTAAGTCAGAATAAACCTATCCTATCCAAACAATAGTCTAGACAAATTCTCGGCACGGGACGACTAAAAATACAAGAAAATCCACGTAAAATAGTTTGACTATAATATTTAATTTTTGCTCCTTTTTTATAACTAACAAACAATGAGAGAATCGACACCAAAATATTTTATTCAAATTGAGTGAGCAATTAATACATTAGTGATATTACGCTTATTGTCTATTTACTGTGTAGTTAAATGTTTTCTTCATTATGTGGAAATCGATAATAAATCAAAACTGTATTTATTTATTTTACTATGTGAGCGCGATCGTGACACGACAGCCCTCAATCACATGTCACCAAAACAAAGGCCAGCCCCCTTATTCTCAACTGTCGGAAAGTATTCGAATTTCGGAAACTCTATACCTGTCACTTTTTATCGCGGTGCGTCAAAACGAGACGGCATGTGACTTTTCGAATCGAATCCGTGATCCGACAATTGAGAATAAGGGGGCAGTTCGACATACCGCACGATTGCCCTGTCTAGACGGCTTCGTCGGATCTCTGTATTATTCTTTCCTCTGTTGTAGTATTATGTATATTTTCTGGAGTAATATTATTTTGTGGTTAGCTATGCAAGTTCGCAGTCGCACAACGAGCTATGAAAAGAGCTATGTTAGGTCTTTCTCTCAGAATCAGAAATGAGGACATAAAAATAAAAATCCGTAAAAGAAACAAAGTCACTGACATAGCTCTTAGGATTAGCAAATTGAAGTGGCAGTGGGCAGGGCACATAGCACGCAGAAAAGACGGCCGGTGGGGCGTTAAGGTTCTGGAGTGGCGACCGCGTACCGGAAAGCGCAAGGACGGCCTCCCACTAGATGGACAGACGACCTGGTCAGGGTCACGGGGAGCCGCTGGATGCAGGCTGCGCAGAACCGTTTTATTTGGAGATCGATGGGGGAGGCCTTTGTTCAGCAGTAGATATCATAGGCTGGTATGATGATGATGTTCCATCAGGTCCTTCCTCTGTTATCCTGATTATAATATCACCAACTACATACACACTCCTCGAAGCGCAGACTTCTGCAAGATTGTGGTGCTAGTGAGTAGATTTTGACTGATGGATTTGGACGATATTTAAACAAAAACCTTTTCATTTACTCTTGGACCACTCAGACTTTGCCTCAATATTCAGAACAAATCGAAGAGATGCCATTCTGTCTTCCAAATTTATCTTTTTTATTCCAAACGGGTTCATAGAGGATATAGGCGGTTGTAAATTTTCATGCGTCCGAGTTAGAAGGTTCATAAAATGTTTCCCTTTGGTGCCGTAGTCGTTTTAAATAACGTGTAGAGGCTGAACGGTATTGTTCACAACGAAATTTGCTTACTCAATAAATTTCTTGCTTGCGCCACACAGAATTTTGATTTTTTTTTTGTCTTTTAACAGCTTACTGAATACGCGCAGAAGTAGGCCAAAATATTTTTGCAGACCTAGCGAAAGTACTTCAAAAATTTTGTGATAATATATGATAGCTTTGTGTTGTACATCCACCACAAAGAAGAGCACATACAACTAACCATAATTATACTTCAGTGTTCTTCTATTCATTATTTGAATAGAAGAACACTGCAGCAGTGGATATCATAGACGATATAATTATGATAGTTGCATTCAATTCAGAAACTTGTACCATTTATGTCATGCGTGTTCTTTGTGAGCACTTCATATTCTTATACAAGGTGTTTGGTACATAGCATGAAAAGCGGGATCCTTCCTACCCATATTACGAGTAACATTGTGTTAAAAATACATATTAAGGTGTTAAAAAAAATTCAAAACAGTATTTTTTAAAAAAAAATCCTATATATTTTGTTTTACTGACCGAACTATTACCAACCCGCATTGGGACCAACTCGCATTGGGCCAGCATGGTGGTGTTATGGCCTAAACCTCTCGTGAGTCTGTGCCCAGCAGTGGGACATATGTAGCTGTTGATGATGACCAAACTATTTGTATGAATGAATATGAAAAAAAAATATAATTTTCATTTTTTATAACACTTTAGTACTTAAAGTTAACACATGTACTTAGGTGCCCGCTTGTTTTACTATGTACGGTCGACCACAGAAGTAGCTGAACACTTTAGTACCATGTCACAACGACTCTAGCGTCAATATAGTACGGTAGCAACTATAAAGTACGTGCACCAGATCGGTGTGACATGGTACTAAAGTGTTCAGCTACTTCTGTGGTCGACACTGTACCAACCTATATTAATCTAGGAGACGGAGCCATTTATTTCCAGCAGGGAGGTTCTTAGTGGATACCTAAATTTCATTAGGAACACACCCTCCAAATTTTATGTTCCTGGGACCAGCGGCTTAGGCTGTCCGTTGACTGACGATATATCAGTCAATCAGACAGTCAAGACTTTGAATTTGACATAAATAAGTACAGTTTTATTCATCACTATCAGATTTCTACATCGCCGTATTTAGATGGCATAGCTCCCAATATTTTGTGACAAGTGAGGTTAATGCTTTAAAGGATTTATTCATCACTGTCTTAAAATGGCATAAGTAGCTTCCAACTGGTCCAACACCCAAAGAATGTAACCGACCATTATGGAAAGTTACGGGTGATAATAGCTTAATGTTAAACAGTAAACGTCATTAGCTGATCAATGATGATTATTATTTAAATATTATTTATTAATATTTTTTAATATATTTTTGTCAGTCTCTAATAGGTCATTCCAAAAAAACTTTCTCTTGCTCTGAATATCTACAAACCTGGTATTGATTATATTTTATTTTTATTTAGGCATTGAAAGCAATCGGTGATCTCACCAAAAGGCTTCTTAGTTGGCTTGAATAAGTAAATATCTCCAAGGTCTGAATGCTTTTAGAAAAAACACTTCAAACGTCTAAATGTAAACAAGGTTGGTACCTATTACATTATTTATAGAATGTTATCGTCTTTTACAGTTTAGGGTATCTTTTGAAATAAGTCGGTTGCGGTCGTGACGCAGCAAGAGTACCTGGCGAGAGCAGTGCGAACAGTTGATGTTTTTCATACCTGGACGACCGGCTGGTCGAGTGTTCTGTGCCCCTTGCTATACAGGCTACTCGGTCAGAGGTCCCGGGTTCGAATCCCGGAAGGAGCAAATGTGTGTATGATGAGTACGAGCGAGCATTTCCAATATATAAACACATATTATTATCATTATTTCTCCGTTATCACAAGCTATTAATGGTAGATAGATAGATAAAAATTCTTTATTTTGCAAATTCACATAAACATCACAGAGATAAAACAAACACAATATACCAAAATAGGCGGACTTATAGACATTTCTATGAAATAAAACAGATGATGTTATTTTATTTCATACAAATGTCATGAAATTATCAAATGAGTATGATGTTTTTGAAAGTGGCATTCTATTTCTATAAACTAATATAGCCCATCTTTCAATGTATTGTCGTATTGACGGCACCACCCTGTATATTATTATACAAATACATCGTGAGCCGTAGCAACAGCCCGACTCCCGCCGGGTAGCAGTACGTGTGATTTGTGATATAGCCGTCCTTTCGCTGACCGGGCTAGTAGTAAAAAAAAATATGAACATTCATGTGCTGTACCCCTGGTGTAAGTTACAATCGATACGAAACGGAAACTATCATCGTCGTGTTCACCTCTCAAATCCATATTCAGAATGGGCACCATTCAATACGACAATAACAATTTATTGTAATATTGACGGCACCATCCGGCATACGGCTACATTAGTTCATGGAAATGGTTCGCCACTTTCAAAAACATCTTTTTCATGTGTTTAGGACCACTTTAAGAGTCCTTACTAGTCCTTACTTCCTTACTAATATTATAAATGCGAAAGTAACTCTGTTTGTCTGTGTGTTACGCAATGACGCCTAAACTAGTGAACCGATTTAAATGTAATTTGGTACAGAGATAGTCTGGAGTCCGAGAAAGGACATAGGCTACTTTTTAATGCGAAAAAAGGCTGTAAAAGGTAAAAATAGGGGATGAAAGTTTGTATGGAAAAAGTCAACATGAAAAAGATGTTTTAATGTGTTTAGGACCACTTTAACACCGATATGCAGAGACGTTTCCTCGAAACCACCTCCACTCGACCTTAGTCGAAGTCACCTCAAGGAAATCTTAAAAACATCCTTGAAATCGGTATGTTCAGTTACGGCTTCATCCTCCAGTGAGGAAACTCCAGTAAAGTCGAGTTGTGGTTGAGTGAAGGAATGACGTCATGAAATTTCTTATTATTATATTGGCAAAGTGTAGAGAATATGTTTATGGTTCACTTTTTTCATCTGTGGGATGTCGTCTTCCTCTGAGATTGTGTTCTGCTTCTGTGAGGTATCTTTCAGTTCTGTCATTATTTGTCATTCAACTCAACTGTCGACTGCAATGATTTATTTTAATTTATTTGATTTCATTCGTTTTTCGTGTTCAGTATGAAAATTATTATGGCCGGGAGGCAAGTTTTTAGTGAAATTGTAAGGGCATGCTTGAGGGAATTTATCATAAAGTATAAATTAAACACCACTGTCGGTTGACATAATTATATTTGCATCACAATATCTAGGTAAATTAATAAAGTATACTCACTTGAAAGTTAGTCAATAAAATCATAGAAATCAATCATTATGCTAATAAAACTTGAAATAACCTTAGAAATAACGTGAAAAGCACTGTTAACAACCATTGAGGAGACCTCAAGGTAGATCGCGACGTACCTTGAGTTTGACAGTTCATTACTCGACTCAACTGAGGAATTTGCTCAAGTCGAGTATAGTTTTTTGAATTCTGCATACCGATTTTATCCTTGAGGCTGAGTCGAGTCACAGTCGAGAGGAGGAAATCTCGAGGAGCCGACTGTGCATATGGGTGTAAGAATCCTTACTAGTCCTTACTTCCTTACTAATGTTATAAATGCGAAAGTAACTCGGTCTGTCTGTGTGTTACGCAATGACGCCTAAACTACTGAACCGATTTAAATGTAATTAGGTACAGAGATAGTCTGGAGTCCGAGAAAGGACATAGGCTACTTTTTAATGCGAAAAAAGGTTGTAAAAGATAAAAATAGGGGATGAAAGTTTGTATGGAAAAAGTCAATATTCCACGCAGACGAAGTCGCGGGCACAGCTAGTATTTGGTATAAATACCAAAAATCGGCAATATTTAGGGGCAGGCCTTTGCCGAGCAGCTGACGTCTTTCAGCTAAAATGCATAATATTATTCTTAAGAGCTAAATTTGCTGATGCTTAATCTGTGACAATTGAAAAATCAATTGTGTCTGGGATTTGATGCTAATAAAATGGCATACTTATCGTATCACAGCAACTAAACTGAGGCCAGATTCGATAAAGAATAATTTTAAACAAACTAAACGAAATGTCATTTTGTGTAGGTTTGTCCCTTTCATGCTCGTATTGCTACATGTGGTTCTAATGTCTGATAAAATTTCTGAAAGATTTAATGTAACCTGTGCTTAGGACCACATTGTCACCGCACCGATGAAAACCTGTTTGTTGCGTGTGCCGCGCGAAGCTACTATTGATTTTACTACCATAGGTCTACTAAATCAACTATCCTGTGGTGGTATATCCAATAATAGACCCAATATATCTAAAGATATCCATAGTCTACATATGCGTAGATAAATATAAGTAAACAACACCGAGTGCTTGTACATAAATCAACCGCTCTATTGCATATCTATAACCAAGTGGGAGTGTTCGGCAGTAAAATATGTATTTCCTCATATAAATATATCTGACCTGTATGTCGTTTATTTTTATTTATCTTATACTACTACGAATAGTAAAGGCTGCAACTATACAAGTGAATCAAAATGTATCGAAGTATCACAGAGACATGTTAAATTAGATAAACGCAAAGTACTAGGATGCGTTTAGGCTGCCTGTCCACTAAAGGGGAGACGAGGGGAGCGGAGCTTTGCTGAGAAAACGAAAATCAACTTAATTACGTTGTTTTAGATCACCATTCAGTTTAACTCTTTCACGGATAGCACATCTCCGCCACTCTACGCTTCCACTTTTTCTAGTATTGCAAAGAATTTCGTAATAAGTACATATTCATTTATTCACGAAAACTCCGCTCCACTCATCTCTGCTCCAGTAGACAGGCAGCCTTACACTGAAACAGAGACAAGTCCAGCGGAGCTTTTGTGCGACGCACAGCACAGCACGCACAGGTAGTCGCACAGTGCTATTGTACTTACCGATAAATTAACCTTTTTGTTGCCTCTCTTTCTATCGCATATCTCGTCTCTTCTTACATTTAATTGTAAAGTACCATTATAAATTTGTAGATTCATATGTATAAAATCTACATGCATATTTTATAATTGTTTGATTAAACAAAGTTTACAGGCGTTGAATTTTACAAGTATTTAGCAGTATTACTATTACAAATTTTTAGCTTTTGTTTTAAAGAATTTTATTCTCATAAAGACATTAAAATTGTCACTTACATGAGAACATAACTAATTAACAGATTGAAAAATGATCGTGGTCACAAAAGCAAAATAAGATTTTTTTTCTTCGAGTTCTTAATTAATCATTAAAATCGTTTGGCAAAATACAGTTATAAAAGTGTTTAGCTTTATCAAACGGCTTCTGCAACTACAATTCTATAATTATGTAGGTTTTTTACAAAATTGTAGACTTGTAAGTTTTATTAAACAGGGCGGTAACATTAAGTTACCAAACAATGTAACGGTATAAACCGTATCTGATATTGATCGCCAATTTCCAATAAATTACATTTATCTCTCGTCGATTGAAGCCACTGCGTTATTTGTTTTATCAATAAATGGTAAAACCCGCTGATGTCCAAATATGACACATTAACTACATGTCAAAATTACACTCGATAAACTATGTTTACATCAGCATTTAATTATAATCTCGCCCGAACAAGCCGAATAGACTTCATAGTGGCTACTTGAAAATAGTCATCAAATTTCTTTGAAGTAGACAGCGTATGGATGACTCTGAAGACCAGCACGTGTTTCAAATATTAATCTATTACCTATTATTATTATTTTCAAACCACCTGCTGGACAGTGCCAAATTACATATCATGCAAACCTTACGTAAAGCAAGTCATTTAAACACTTGGCTTTAGCCGGGGTTTAATGTTGGACTGAATCTCATTATAACCCGCTGGGTTTTTAACTGACTTCAAAAAAAGGAGAAGGTTATCAATTCGTCTGTATCTTTTTTTTTTATGATTGATACCTCAGAACTTTTAACTGGGAGAACCGATATTGATGATTTTTTTTTTGTTCGATGCGGAATAGTTCCCATTTGGTCCCATAAAAAATTATTGAAAATCCATTGGGTAGTTTGGTTTTAAATCAAAAAAACTGGAAAAATTAAGTCGTCTACATATGCGAAATTGCGGATTTTTGCTTTCCTATGAATTTTTATTAGTGAAATGATACGATAGTAGAAATCAATATAAGCTCACGGTCACCCATCTAGCTTTGACCTTCAAAAGTTATCACTAAAAATTGAGAAAAAAAAATAAACAAAAATTAAAACCGACTCCAAAAAACTGAAAAGGATAAAATAATGAAATTTTAGTACGTACTCATCCCCTAGGAACATATTTTTGGAGTTGGTGCTAAGTAGTTTCCAGAAAGAAAGAAAGAAAGAAAGAAAAAGTTTTTGTTTTCTTAATAAATTTGTTTAATTTTAAATACTTTTTTATTTTGTTTCTGCTGCATTTAACCAATCCTTTAGTGTTGGGTGTATTAATAGTCTCATCATTAGAAGAAAAGTTCAATGACACTGCAGGATTTATATTATATGCAACAGAAACCATATGTGGGGCACTATCTATCAATTCATCAAATAGACTCTGATTCTGTGAGGCGGTCCAGTTCAATTTTTCAGATTCCAAAACATTAATATTATTGTAAGCCTCTTTTAAACATTTTTCCAATTCAGCGATGCGCCTAAGGGCCTGCTCATACTCATCACTGCACTGGTCAAATTGGTCTATAGTATATTGCAATTTGTCCTTTTCCTTAATTAACATTAAATTTTGAGTGTACAACTCACTCATTTCCTTTTTTAATTTACAGTTAATGTCTAGAGAATCTAACAGCTCTTTTTCATTGTCATCCCTTTCCCTACTCAATTGCTTAACCAACTCCTTGGAAGCCTTTAATTCCTGCAAAGCCAGTTGATATTCCTCCTGGCGAGCCAAGGCCTTACGGGTCATCATTTTATTAGGATAGTAAACACAAATAAAATATAAAACAAAACCGTTATTTGTTCTCAAGAAGTTGTTCAATAAACTTAAAAGTGAGGTTACTTTACGGCGAATTTAAAACACAACTTACTTGAAAGGGATAGCAACCACAGATCAGATAATAGTAGCAATAGCAACGAAAACGTTTGACAACTCACTGTGATGAGTCACTCGCCGGTTTTACAATATCATAATACTGATATTATGGTACGATTGGTTGTCACTACACATTTATATACACTTTTGATTGTTTAAATATAATTATGTGATTAAACGAACTTACCTAAGTGAAGTTCAATCATAATTATACGAAGCTCCTTGTCTGACACGGTCTGACCCATTGTAGTAGGCATTCAGTGCATGCGCCACCACACGTTTCAAAGCCTCAAACAAAAAAAAAATACACGCAGTTTTTGAGCTGTCAACACTGGGTTGATCCTCATTATGTTCAAAGTCTTCATGAGCAAACCCCTATTTTGGGGAAGTATTTAATACGGGTGGGTTGGGACTGACCGTGTCAGACAAGGAGCTTCGTATAATTATGATTGAACTTCACTTAGGTAAGTTCGTTTAATCACATAATTATACTCTCTCCTTGTCTGACACGGTCTGACCCATTGTAGATGTTTGAAGATGGGGTTGTGAATGAATTACTATGATTTAATTTGTAATATTAGTTATTTATTAGAAATTATTAAATCTTAAATAAACATAAAATCTTAAACCTAGTTACAAAAAATATTTAAAAGTTATACTAAGGTGTCACATATAGTATTAGAAAAATTTGAAGTATCGTCTGCTAGGGGCCTATTATAAAATTTAGCGAACATGTCTGAATTACTAGACCACCCTGCAGTCTTTCTTATTAGATCTATGCTGAGACCTGCCCTATTAGCTGCTGACGTAGCAGCATGTCTAGTACTATGAGCTGAAAAAATGGAAATATCCACACCAGCCTCTCCTAATGTGGACTTTATCCAACGACTTATACTTTGGGACGTAGCACTTGTATGAGGTTTCTTGAAGGTTAAAATCAAGTTTTCACATCCTCGTCTCAGTTCTTTAGTGGCTTCTATATATGAATTTAATACACCAACTGGACATATTTCTTTTCTGTTATCATACGTCTTTAATTGCAACAATGGTTGGAAAGAATTCTTACTTGTGGTCTTTATTCGATCTGGGATTTTTATTTGTACACCACCTATTTCGAATTTAATATTTTTTAATTTTATAAGTGACAAAGTTTGGACTCTATGGCCTGTTGTAAGTGCCAGTAAGGTAACAAGTTTTTTGGTTAACATCTGTAATTTTAAACTCTGATGAGGATACTGAGAAGCTAAATATTCCAAAACTATTCCTGGGTCCCAAGTTGTATTATATTTTGGTGCCAATGGTCTCAGATTAAGGACACCCTTTAAAAATCTTTTTACTCGGTCATCACATCCTATTCTTGGACTTATTAGTATGGAGAGAGCTGATCTTGAGATGTTTAATGTACTGTAAGAAGCCCCTAGCTGGAAAAGTTCGCTTAAAAATTGTATTATATAAGGAATAGATACTTGATATGGATCTAACAGATGAGTTTTGCAAAATTTCCACCATTTTTTATATACTGTATTATATTGCTTCATAGTTGCTATAGATAGGGAATTTTGCATTACTTCTAAAGCTGACTTTGGAGTGCCACGCCTCATGAAGGCTTCCCTGAGAGCAATCCTGCTGCCAGGGTAAGCTGCTGGTGCAGTGGATGTATCATTCTGTAAGGGGATGTTAACAAGTTCTTATTAGGTTGAAATAACATAATTTCACTTACTGACATTGATTTTAGCAAAGGAAACCAAGGCTGGGACGGCCAATAGGGGAATACTAGAATGCCCGTTGCTTTATCTGCTTGAATTTTATGAATGCATTTTAGTATCATGGAAAATGGTGGAAATGCATAAAAAAAATAAGACTTCCAACACAATGTAAAGGCATCTACTGCCATTGCCTCTGGATCTCGTTGCCAAGATACAAACCTTTTACATTTGTTATTTACCCTTGATGCAAATAAATCAATCTCCGGTATCCCAAATTTTTCTACAATCATTTGGAATGCATTTTGTGACAGTTCCCATTCTATATTGACCCTTCTAGATTCTATATCAGCTTCGGTATTTTCTTTTGTATTAATATAAGAAGCATGGACCCAAATATTTTTGGATTCGCACCATTGCCAAAACTCTCTAGTGATATCATTTAAATGTGAATACTGAACACCTCCCATTTTATTAATATAAGCTACAGCTGTGGTGTTATCTACCCTGAGTAAAATTTCTTTGTTTCTATAATTGTTTGCGAAGCATTTTAATCCCAAAAAAGCTGCCTTTAGTTCTAGATAATTTATATGGAAAGTTCTTTCTACAGAGGACCAAGATCCAGAAGCCCTTTCTGATTGGCATGTAGCTCCCCAGCCTGTGGTTGATGCGTCTGTATGTATTTCAATACAAAAGTTATACTGTTTTATTTCATTTTCATTGCCTAAATTTATCATCCACCATTCTAATTCTCTTTTTACATTTACTGACACAGTCATTTTTGCATCATAGTTTTCATTTGATTCTATTAAAGCTAGATATCTTTCTCTTTCTAACAGTTTTGTGTAAACCCAACTGTAAGGAATAGCTGGACATATTGATGTTAATGTACCTAATAATTTGCAAAATTGTCTAATCTTGCATATAGATGTATTATTAAAGTAATTTATTTTCTTTAAAATGGCTATCTGTTTTTCTTTAGGCACTGACAAAGACATATTTCTTGTATTCAAATTAAGTCCTAAATATTTACAGCTCTTTTTTGGTGTTAATAAGCTTTTCTCATAATTTATTAGAAAACCTAATTTTTCAAATAGTTTACATGCATAATTAACATCATCTTTACATTTTTCTAGGGTTGTATTGAAATAAATACTATCGTCTAAATAAAATGTTGAAATAATGTTGTTTTTTCTCAGGTATGTGTAAACTGGTTTCATTAGTTTGGTAAAAACATATGGTGCTGTACAAAGGCCAAAGGGTAAGCAGTTGAATTCATAAAGATCCTTTTCAAATCTAAATCTCAAAAAAATTTTTGACTCCTCCGCAATTGGTACACTAAAATAAGCATCTTTCAAATCTATCTTAGCCATATAACAATCTTTGGACATCAATTTACAAGCTGTCCTAATATCTTCTAATTTGAAATGATGTAATTCTATAAATTTGTTTAATCTCTTTAGATTTAAAATAAATCGATATGAACCATTTGGTTTTGGAATTACAAATATTGGAGAAGTAATTTGTTGCTTGTGGTACACACATTTTGATATAGCACCTATTTTAAGTAATTTTTCAATTTCTGATTTAATTATTTGTTTTTCTTTATAAGGCCAGTTTTGTGTCATTGCCTCATATGGAGGTGGTATTGAAATAAAGGGGATTTGATATCCTTTTAACCATCCTAATATGAAAGGATCTTGAGTAATGGTTAACCATCTACATATAAAATATTTTAGGCTCCCCGCATATACCTTTAACGACGGTTGTGTCGTGGCTGTGGTCCTGTTTTCTGTTGCATATTCTTCCTGGACTGTTGCACAGGTCGAGACCTCGCTGGTTGTTGCACAGGTCTTGGCCTCACTGACGGTTGGAAACGGCGATAAGGCCCGCTGCGAAGTTGTTGGTAGGGCTGCAGCGGGCTTTTCCAGTTTAACTGTTTTGAAGACATCTTGTTCCTGTTACTTATTTGTGCACCTGTCTTTTGTACTGTCTGGGCTGCCTTAATCCTGTCTCCACAATCTTTACCAAATAAATACTCATCAGTATGTTCCTTTTTGAGAGCATTCTTAACTGCAATACTAGTATTCGCTAAAGCAAAAAATTTTCGGGATGTGTTGTCCTCGTGATACGTTTGAGCAGTCATCTTAGCTGCATCAGACAACTCTTCAACCATCAATTTTGTATTAATGTTTCCTTTCATAATATTTGAAATTGTGTTTCCAACTGCAGTTAAAATCTTTCCTGTTATGACTTGTCGGTTACTAAGTCTTTGGTCTCGTTTAATGTTATTTGGTGAAAGAGTTGTTAGTATTTCTGCATTAATTCTTGGAGGGGTGAGTTTAGAAAAATTTATGGGCATGGGGTACTTCTTCATGATCAATTCCTGTGCTTCCTTACCCAATCCCGATTTTATTATATTCGACCAACGATTCACCAGTTCTTGGTGAATTGGAGGCCCAGTAATATTCTCTTCTTCCCCCTCCTTCCCAAGCGCCACCATTAATTCCTCTGGAACCTCTTCATCTGAAAATTTTTATATTTTGAGAAAAGGTAATTGGTATCTATAAATCCATTTGAGGTGACATGTCTACTCACAAGTAGTAGCACTTCTGTCAAGAATATAAAAAGGTCTATTCACACTATCATAGGTAGTAGCGCTTGTGTCAAGAGTGTATTGATATTTTCTACTCACATTTAATAATGCATATGTCAAGAATGCACAGACATTGTCTACTCACAAGTAGTAGCACTTAGTCCAGTATATATACATATACACATTGTCTACTCACAACTCTTAAATATCACTTATTTCAAGAATACACCGATTTTGTCTACTCACAAGTAGTAGCTCATAAATCAAAGGTGTTTTCGGACATTGTCTACTCACAAGTAGTAGTGCTTATGTCCAGAAATATACAGACATTGTCTACTCACAAGTAGTAGCGCTTATGTCAGGTAGAAGATTATACTAAATCCATTTTAATCTTATTATTAAGCAATATAATGTTTATTTTTATTCAAATTGGGTAGTAATCTTTGTCTAACTACCATAAATATACTAAGACCTTAACCTTTTTTCCTTAGAATGTTAAGATATAGGTGTTTAATATTATGAATGAAGCATTTTAGATGCTTGTTTACACACCTGATCCCTCTGGGCCCCGATCTTCTTCGCAATGCTCCACATCTTTTTTTGAAGGTGATCCTGGTGGAGTTCCTTCTTCTTCCAGTTCGTTCTCTCGGTTCTCCAACTTTTCTTGCAGTTTTCTTATTTTCTTCTTTATTTTTTCAATTTTTGAACTGTTATTTCTTTTTCCCATTTTTTAAAATTTAAGTATTTAATGTAATATTCCTTTGGCACAAAAAAAAAAAACGCGAGAGCAAAAAAAGGGCAGTTGACCGAACGAGTTGAAATTAATAACGGAAATAAGATAGAAGGAAAGACGGTAACAAAGTACTTACTTGCCGCCAACATCCCGGAAAAAAAGACGCGGGAAAGTGTAGCTTAACTATTTTTCTTTAATTGGTATTGTTTGACCGGAAATCAATTTAGGTTTTACCAATAACATAAAGATAACCTTAAAATAAAACCGGGTAATCGGTATTTATCTTTGTAGTTCAGAGTTCAATTATAAGCTCACAATTGCACTCCAATTTTATGATTTATTCGATAGTTGCAGTATATAAAGAATTTACTTACGTTTTTCCATTTTTCGAACCAACCAACACTCACAAACCATTATTGCGTCATCGAGTATTTCGATGTTATATGTGATTTAAACGCTTATTTTCATATCAACACCCCTTTATCGGCGTTTTATATATTAAATTAGACATTGTTGATGTTATTTTAATAATACAAAACATCACAAAACGATTTTCACAAAATAAATTGTGGTAGCACACACGCACACGAATACATAATGAGGATCAACCCAGTGTTGACAGCTCAAAAACTGCGTGTATTTTTTGTTTTTTTTTTGTTTAAGGCTTTGAAACGTGTGGTGGCGCATGCACTGAATGCCTACTACAATGGGTCAGACCGTGTCAGACAAGGAGAGAGTATAATTAATATTTAGTGATTACTGAAAACGGGGCCGTAATTATTGTTAAAATAAAATATTAGTTAGGGAGCAAATTGCAACAGCTGTTTACGATAGTGTTGCCACACGAAGGAATCAAGAACCATAGACAGAATCAGAAACCATAGATAGTGAAGCACCGACTCTAAAAATATTTTCCTAGGGGATGAGTACCTACTAAAATTTAATTATTTTATCCTTTTCAGTTTTTTGGAGTCGGTTTTAATTTTTGTTTTTTTTTTTTTTTTAAATATTTTCACTTTTCATAATTGTTATTGCAATGGCTTTAAAGTCTAATTTCGTAATAATAGATCAACTAATACTCGAAAGCCGGGGCCGCGTCGAACTTATTTAAAAATCGAACGTAATTTAAAAAACGAACTTTTTCTAAAATCGAGCTGGCCACGGCAAGCTAAATGAAACGCATTTGAAATTAAACAAAAGCCGCGAGTATTGTAATACGCTGCAATAATATACGTAATTAACTGCAAAGATTTTACAAAAATATATCAAAATAGAAGAAAAGTTCTGTTAAAATGTCGAGTGACGAAAGTGATTTAACTCCGAAGTCCATTAAATTGGATGCCTTAGGCATTGTTCATAATTTACTCCCACAGAAGTCAAAGGAAAAATACCTGAAAGCCTACAATGATTTCGACAAATGGAAAACTGCAAAAGGTGTAAAGTCTGTGTCTTAATCAGTGCTTCTGAACATCAATTTTTACTTTTAATTTTAATTTACTATAATAAAACGCTGTTTTTAGTAGCCTTGCTTTTTTATGGTCTCGCAAAAGGTGAGAAAAGTAGAGTACACTCCTCGGGAATAAAGCTGTTTTTGTCTTGGTCGCGCTTGAACACCTCACTGCGCTCAGGACTCGTCTCATTTCCCTCGCTTCGCTCGGGAGTTAAATCTGGGGTCCTTCGTAACGTTCAGGATTCAATATCGCGCCCGTGACATAAAACAGTGCTTTATCCCCTTGGTGTATAATCTACTATTAATACCTCGTTTCTTTGTCGTACTTTCAGAACTTGGAATTCTTTGCCAGCACATGTATTCCCTCCTGCCTATAACATGGGTTCCTTCAAAAGAGGTGTGAAAAATCAGCTTGTGGGCCGGCAAGGCGGCGGCTAGAACAGTGTCTGAACTGCACTAGTTGCCTTCGCATATTATTATGGACTCTATTTACCGCTTCACATCAGGTGGTGTTGAGTCATTTGTATATAAAAAGAAAATTTGTCAAGTGGCGTTATACCTCTGGAGGTCTATGACAATTGAAAAAATATTTTTTCTAGAATCTGATGCTTGACGGGTTAAGATTTAGTTTGGTCTGAGTACGGTGATATTTGTCGCATTCAAACCATAATTACTCGAAAGCAATCAAAACTTTTCACTTAACTCCAACTTAATTCCATTAAACAGTTCTTAAGTTGCAGCTCGGGGTACTTATTAAATTACTTATTAGTTACGTCATTAGGTGCACTGAAGCAAAGTTTTGTAAAGTTCCTTGAATCGAGACGACCGTTTGTTATTTCGCCTGAGTGTAAACCATTATTTATGATGCACTGAGCACACACTAGACCTACATTTTGAGCAGAATTATTTAATGAGTTTGATACAGGTTTCAGGGTTGTCAGCCTCTAAATATACACAGGGAAATATTGCCCTGTTTCAAGAATTAGTAGGTGGCTAATTTTAAAATCAAAGAAGAATACTATAAGGAGTCTCGGGACCGATTTTGATCAAAACTGTAGCTGTATTGTTAGATTTGTCTAGTGGGGATACAAACCCGTTGCTTTTGTAAAAAAAAGGAAAAAACACAACCACAAAAACATATACCTATATTATTACTTCGTCCGGTAGTGTCGCTTATATTTATCAAATTCTGTAAATATTAATTGGCCTAATAAAGGGAAATGTTAATTTTTAATTTAATACTGCCTTTTAACTCTTACGCCTTTAATAATTAAATTCTTCGAAATTATGCTCCATACAAACACACTACAAAAGTGGAATATCTTAGACAGATTCAATGATCTTATGTAGAGTATACAGGGTGATGCCGTCAATACGACGAAAAATAAAACATGGGCTATATTAATTCATAGAAATAGTTTTTCACTTTCAAAAGCATCTTATTCATTTGATAATTTCATGACATTTGTATGAAAAAATATAACATTGGCTGCATTATTTCATAGAAGTGTCATGAAATTATCAAATGAATACGATATTTTTTAAAGTTGCAAACCATTTCTTTGATTCTTTACGTCTATGTAAAACTTAAAAGTGCACAATGTATAAAATATTGTATTCGGCCAAAGGACTTGCATCCAGGCTATGTAATTTTAATAAAAAATAAAGAAAAACTAATATTGCCCATGTTTTAATTTATTGTCGTATTGAAGGCACCACCCTGTATAGATAGAATAGCTCAGGGATACTTTTGTACTAGCCATTTTTTGACAGAGGCATTTATGTAATATAACAGCCTTTTTATACAGAGCACGGCAAATGACTCACCACCTGATGTAAAACGGTAAAAAAGAGTCCATACGCTAAGACAGCTAGCGTGGCTTGAGGCACATTGTTCTAGCCACCTCCACCTTGCCAGCCCATAAGGTGCCTTTGGTGGACTATTTAAAACGTAGAAAAATAACGTGAAAATTAAAAAAATTACGTCATGCTTCTACGTTTCATGAATCAGAGCGGAAAGCTATGCCAGTTATGATCACATAATTACAAGTTGGATTGCTTTAGGAATATCTAGCGACACGATTTCACGATATAATTTACAATCATATCCAACGTATATCAAATGTTTCGATGAAAATTCGCACTCGCCACTTCTGCAAACATCATATTATTTATCCTATATACGAAGTTATTTTCAACGACCCTCAAGTTTAGTAAAACCAGATGTATTTTATTCAACAAGTGGTCATTTCTTGCTCATAATTCTGCGTAACCTGCATTGAATATTTGATTTGGAACGTAACTCGGTCTGACCCGTCCTGAATATATAACTAGACTTTAAGCTAGGGCAGGACTTTGTAACTTGATAACGAGCCGACATAGGGTTATGTTCCCGACATGATTAGGCGTAGGATAGAATAGATAAATGATTGTTTGAATTTGGTTCAATAAACTCATACAAATTTATTAATCCGGGTTGTTAACCGTTATATTTTACACGAACAAACGGTTTAAGAGCACGGAAGAGCTCAATCCTTCCTTCCTTCCTATATAATATTATAAGTGCGAAAGTAACTCTGTCTGTCTGTGTGTTACGCAATCACGCCAAAACTACTAAACTGATTTAAATGGAATTTGGTACAGAGATAGTCTAGAGTCCGAGAAAGGACATAGGCTACTTTTAAAAACGAAAAAAAGGCTGTAAGACGTTGAAATAGGGGATGAAAGTTTGTATGGGAAAAGTCAATATTCCACGCGGACGGAGTCGCAGGCACAGCTAGTATTTTATATTTGAACAGGCACATCCTATTGAATGTAAAGAAAATTGTTTTGTATTATTTATTTTTTATTTGGTATGTTTTTTAAATATTTTAACTCAACCCTTTTTGTCTTTACTAGGACACCAATCTCGCTAATTTTCAACGTATATACCAACGTAAAACCAAAAACTTTACATTGAGCACATTGTATCGCGCTTTTTGATACTATTTAGATCCAAAGACATTACTATGGGAACCATTAATTAAGGGCACGTATTTTCCACTATCCAACAATTATTTTTGACCTTTTTTCCAAACGTTTGTCACACTAACAAAAGTTGCTAAGCACCAACTAAATCAAAAGCTTGCTTCCGACAGCGGTAAATACGTTCCCATAGTTACATTTATGCATCTAAATGCTGTCAAAAATATCTCGATATATTTATGCAATTTAGAAAGTTTTTATTTTATCAATTTATGTTATTTATACTAAATTAATATGTAATGTAATTTATAATCAAAGACATCAACGAATGATCCGAAAAAAAAATCTGATAGATGGCCGTTTGACTGACTGTGGGTTTTCTTCGACCTTGTGGGCGGGTACGGGCTTCGAGCGAAAGCTCATTACCCGAGCAGCTTCTCGGAGGGTTTTCTACCCTCCGGTGTTCGGGACGTCACTGGGCGACGGACCCCTCTTCCCCCCTTGGGTGCCAGTCTGGGCCGCAGGACGGCGACACCCCCGCGCGGTCAGCTTCCCCGGGTGATTTGGTGTTAACCAAGGCCCGGCGAGCGCCAGCGCGGGGGGCCCGCGACATTACCTATCGCGGCCCAAGTCGGCGTTCAAGGGGAGGGGGTCGGTTAGTTTTCCACCAGAAGGAGTCGCTTGGCCGCGGTGAGAAGCTGCTCGGACTCTCTGCACGCTAAGGTCCAGGCGTCGCGGTCGTCTCTCTTGGCGGCCCAGGTGTACATAGCGCACACTTCCCGAAGCATCACCCATGCTTGGAATGGGGCTTCGGGGTGCGCTAAACGGGCAGCCGGCTGTTGGGGCAGCAACGGCTGGGTCGGCGGCTGTAAGGCCGCGGGCAGGCCTCCACGCTGTGTAATGGCCGTTTAAGTGTTTAGTGCAACACAAATTGTGCGCAATGTAACGTTTTTGGTTTTGCTTTATACAGCGTAACGCAGCCTAATAAATTGAGCAACTAAAAATTACTAAGTGGGCGACCAAAATCGTCAAGTGGAATAGTTGATTAAATGCCTAAATCGGATTTTTTAGATGCTTACTTAATTATTTTCGTTGGTTAGGTTAGGTTAAATGTGATGCTCAGTTAAATACAAGCCTTTGAAAATTGACGCCATCGAGGCCCAGAGCTACACCCGATATGGCCGTCACCCTTTTAATTATTCATTTGTGTAAGTGCTATGAAAAATATTTTCAATACATTTATAAAGGGATTGTTAGTTTCCTACATATTTTCCATTCAAATATCAGTGTTTTATTCAAGCGTAAAAGCAGTAAAAGGTTTACGACGGCCGCGTTATAATGCGGAGGTCATGATGAAACAGATAAACGAAAAATAGCTTTCCGCTCCGATTCAGGGGCTACTTTTATGTAGTGTTGCCTTTGGAGGACACGATAAGCCTTTGTTAGTCCTGCTTGCGATCGCTAAGGGGTTCTCAAACACTTATTAGGCTAGTGTGGGGGATCCGTACACTTATTTATCGTACATACGAAAGTGGGTCTTTTAATTTTCATTCATTCATTTTGCTTATCAGCTTTAATCAGACATTCATAATTATGTACCTACTTTTAAGAGGGCTTAAAAATGATAAACAAAACTTACAAATACTAGTTTAAAGTTATACAGAAACAATTCATTCAGTCAACCTATTTAGCCATATATTGACGGACCTACCCGCCACATATTCCGTGCCTTTTGCGGAAGTGGTATGGGGTCTGCACAGCAAATTCACCAGACAACCTATTCAGCCAGAATCACTCATTAGTAATTTATCAAGCCAGAATGCCCGAAATATCCCTCTCAACTGGTAATGTTCTTTCTTTGAAACCATCTTACCCTTTTTAAATCCTCATAACGCTATGCTTACAAAAAGAAACTAAATCTTGCTCTATGACATTTTCAATATTTATTTCACAAACGATAGCCACAAGCAAAAGTTGCTTGTCTGTGCCCATCGCTTGTAAAACATTCTTGTTTTAACCATTCATTGAGGAGAACTAAGGTCGCCGACATAGCCCGAAGAATTGTGAACCTCAAGTGGAAGTGGATAGGCTACATGGGTCCTCGAGTGGCGGCCGCGTACCGGGAGACGCAGCTTTGGAGCCCCCGTCCCCCCTTCAAGGTGGACCGACGATCTGGTGAGGGTCGCGGGAAGCCGATGACTGCGGGTAGCGCAGGACCAATCTTATGCCCAGCAGTAGGCATCTCTCGGCTGAAATGATGAAGTATTCATTTGGAGCCATAACAACGAACCGACTTAAGTAAAGAAACAGACCAAAATTTCTTAGAATTTAATTTCTTACACTTACAAATTATAATAGACAGTTGAATTAAAATTGCATTTAAATCTCTTCTTCTTCTAATAAAAAACGTAAATATCGTCGTCAGAACAAGCGTAACAACAACATATTAATCTATCAAGCGTAGACATAAGTGTGATTTTAGCAAAGCAAGTAACACTTGATAGTGAAGTCTAAGAGGCAGAAATAATATATCTGTACAAATGATTTGTTAGGACATGACTCGCGGAAAACAAGTAGCGCTAAGAAGGAAGTACAGATCTAAATAATCACAATTGCTGGTGAATAATAGCGGATGCGCGGGAGCGGTCACGCGATTAGCACGCTTCGTGTGAAATATTTACGAAGTATTGTAAACATTATAATATACCTCTTTATAGTTATACTCAGTTTCACTAGGTGGTAGGCCCGTATGCAGGGTCGTCTGGGTAGGTACCACCGCCTTTCTTATTTCAGCCGTGAAACAGTTCGCTGTGTTTCGGATTGAAGGGAAAGGTAGCCAGTGTAATTACTGGGCATGAACGGCATTTCATCTTACAACGCACCTGCAATATCAAGTGATTTTTGACAAACGGTTTAAGAGCACAGGAGAGCTCAATCCTTACTTTCTTACTATCCTTACTTCCTTACTATATAATATTATAAGTGCGAAAGTAACTCTGTCGGTCTGTGTGTTACGCAATCACGCCAAAACTACTGAACCGATTTAAATGGAATTTGGTACAGAGATAGTCTAAAGTCCGAGAAAGGACATACGCTACTTTTAAAAACGAAAAAAAGGCTGTAAGACGTTAAAATAGGGGATGAAAGTTTGTATGGGAAAAGTCAATATTCCACGCAGACGGAGTCGCGGGCACAGCTAGTATTTTATATTTGAACAGGCACATCCTATTGAATCTAAAGAAAATTGTTTTGTATTATTTATTTTTTATTTGATATGTTTTTTAGATATTTTAACTCAACCCTTTTAGTCTTTACTAGGACACCAATCTCGCTAATTTTCAACCCAACGTAAAACCTACAACGCACCTGCAATATCAAGTGATTTTTGCTTGTTATTGCAGGTGTCTATAGGCGGCGGTTACCGCTTTCCATCAGGTGGGCCGTCAGCTTGTTTGTCATCCAGTTGTATAAATAAATAAAAAATACAAAATTAATAGAAAAAAAATAGACTACAAATGAACAGCTCGTTTTATACAGGAAGTACAGACGACAGCACATCAAGTGTAACAGTTGCACTACGAAAGCCGCCTTTATTACGAACGGAGTAAGGACGGTCTCAAGGTCAAACTGTTACGGTTGATGAGCTGTTCACTGTACCCAAGGGAAACGTTCACGAAGACAAAGGCAGTGCTGGTGACCGTAAAGACGACTTGTTAAAAAAAATTCTAATCGTGAAATAAAAGCTGCTGTTTCATACTAAATTGTAATTCCTACATTCCTACCTACTCGACTTGTTTGTGTGAAACGTCGGTTATTTTTGGTGAATTCAAATTAATTTTTTACAACTCGTTATTAAGAATGGCCATCATTTCCATCTGCCATCGTTTCACAAGTGTTTCTGTTGGCAACAAATATATTTGTATGTTTTTGCTCGTGGCAACACCAAAAAACTTCAAAACTCTCTCAGTGTTTATCTGTGGTGCGCTGTACGTACACGTTGTAATTAATTTATTATTGATTAATATGTTTATTTCGAGCCAGCGTCTGTTCTATTGAAGAAGCTACAACACCATTACGCCCACAGTTTCCCTTACACCCTGTATGAATTTAGCTTTTACCGGAGACTACACTCAAAGCACTAAATCGATATAAATAATGTTAACATAATTCATCTATTATCTAGATTATAGACCAAAATAAAAATCATTAGGAGCTTATGTTATGGATACTAGACAACGAAAAACATATTTTATTTTAGAAACATCATCACCATCGCAAGCCTAATACATAAGTATACGTCCCATTGCTGGGTAAGTACAGGCCTTCCTAAATGGGAGAAGCACATGAGGAGTATGGGCCATAAGACCACCACCCAACGCGGTATGCAACCGGGAGCAGCCAGGACCAACGGTTTAAGGTGCCTCCCAAAGCACGGAAATTCGAGATGACAAATAATTTTGATTGATCCATCCCGGGATCGAACATGACGAAAGTTGTTTTCGTAACGAAACCAACAGTGTGATTCACAAACAAAAATATTCGATATCGAGCTTGACGTCTGATAAGACGACGAGCTGCCATCGATTTTGACGTTTGCACACTGCGCTGCGCGAAAGCGTATTCACTAATCTCAACGTTGTTCTCTTGACTGTGTATGTTTGTCTCTGTTTTGGTTAGCGACATGAAGAACAATCGATATTTTTTGATTTCTTTTTGTTGTGTTTAAACTATATCGCAATGACTTTACTTAATATTTGATTGATTTTTACATAAAGATATAAAAATCAACAACTTTTTAGTTCCGGTTCACGCCGTGCTCATCGTCGCTGGTGTCGCCAACGGTTGTCAATGTGACAGCGCTGCCGACAGCCACGAATTCATGGCTGCTGACTTTAGAGAATCGCATAGCAGAGCGCTCAAACCACTACGCCATCGAGCTCCTCACTTGAAATAAGCTATATTATAAATATACATAGACATAAATATAAATGACACGAGAACAATATTAGCCGTTAATATTATGATAATAGTGGGTATTTAAGGCGATATATTGAAAAAAAACGCACTTTTATAAGTAATGTCATACGTTGCTGAAAGATCTTACGAATCTGAAAATCAAATATACGTTACTTCATATCCTTATATAGATACGAGTAGAACGAAAACACGATTAAAGGAATTTGCCTCGATACTTTTTATTTCCGAAAAGACCTCTTATGAACAAGAAAACTTAAGATTATTGGTGAACGATAATTTGTATTCAATAGGAAATTACTTTAAATAGTAGATATCATTAATATTCAGAATCGTGTAGAAGCGTTTTTTTGTAGTCCATAAGGTTATTTTTTAATAAAATAATTTGTGTATTTCGTTTACTTTTCACGCGCGATCGCTGTTTTGTCTTTTTTCCTCCCGCTGAGTCAGCCATATCTCTATCCCTATCGGTCTTGGCCGAAACAACGTTTAGATAGATCGCCTTAAACTGCAAGCTACCAAGTCCGGACATTGTGACGGGCAACTACGGAACTCTACCCTGCGCGACACGTACCTGGCCTGACTTAATATTCGTGTTGAGATCCCTACTCCCTCATTCTCAATATCGTAAACTCTATAACTGCCTCTTTTTATCGCGGTGCGTTAAAGCAAGACGACATGTAAGTTTTCGAATGGAATCAGTGATCCTACAGTTGAGAATAAGGGGGCTTATCTGTAACAGGCGAAGGTATAGCAACATTCATAATGTAATCAATGTAATAACAAAAAGTTATTTCAAAATCTTGTAAAACTGTAGTGTAATCGTACCATTACTCATTGAAATTCATCACGCTGTATTTTCAGTGTCAAATTTTTATCGGATTAAGACACCCGGTATTCCCCATTATTGTTGCTAACAAAAATGTAATGTCACAGTTAGAATCGAAATATTTTTCTAGTCAAAATCTAATGCTGACTGAAACTTATCGACTAAAAAATATTTTGTATTTTCGTAAAAAGTATAGTTAATAGTTAACAAACGAACATTTTTGATTTTCCTTTTTATCAAAGACCCACTCAAATGTTGATCGTTGCTTTAAAAACACTTTCGCTATCGGCAAGGAGTTCATCCTAACACGTTATAACGAAAATGGTCGCGTACTGTGCGGTTTCAGAGAAACTTTCTTCCGCGTACGCTTAGGTTGTGGAATGAGCTCCCTGCAGAGCTTTTCCCGAACGGTACAGCATGAGGTTCTTCAAAAATGGCTTGAAAAGGTTTTTTCAGGGTCGGCAACATGCAAGTAATGCTCCTGGTGTTGCAAGCGTCCATTAGCTACGGTAACCGCTTACCATCAGCTGGGCCGTTTGCTTGATTGCCACCTTTGTGGTTTAAAAAACTTTTTTATGTCTATAATTATATTCATTGCAGGTTAACCTCTTTGGTGGAAATTAAGTACCTCATGATACGTCATTCTGCACTTTACCACACACGTAGTTAATGGGGATATGAGTAGGGCATAAGATTTAGAAAGTGATCTCTGTTTAACGAGCTATGTCCATATTCTGAGCACAGTTTGACAGCCTGAGTCTTTTTCTATCTAATGCTTAGGGTGATAGAGTTTTGTCTTCTATGAGCTAAAATCGATAAAAGTTTGCTTTAAATTCATTGAGATATCATTTTTTTCAGCGAAAACCCATGCTTTTGGAAGTTGGAGTGTCAATCTGGTAAAAGTGACATGCAGGTACTTCTGAATGTCACTTTTACCAGATTGACAAAATCATTGTCCAGCGTCTTATGCTACAGGTGTAAGAATCTGAAGATATGTCGAGTTAGCCAAGCACGCATCGATGGTATATACTGATATAGGTAATTGATAAGGAATATGTTCCATTTTGTATTTTTTGCTGCCCGATAGAAAAATACAATATGAAACATATTCCTTGCAAGCGGCTATAGTGAGATGTGGAGTTGACGAGGATTAAAACCTCATTTAACAAAAAAAACAGTACATATTTTTTTAATTTTGACTGTCAAAGTCGTAAAAAATTGAGGAAACTAGTTTTAAATGGTTGCGAGTTTTGACTGCAACATATTGTTTTAATATTTTTTTAGATTTAAGCGATTAGGTCTTATCATTTCGATAAACAATCGAATAGAATCTTATCTATAAGACTGCTTATATTTATCTATAGATAGGTACCAACTTTGTTTACAAATTTCATATATGTGCAGGCACAAGCAATCACCTAATAATATATTTTTGACATTTCAGGTCAAATACCTACTGTTGCTCGTTACTCTACGTACAGACGGCAGCACATCAAGTGTAACAGTTACCCTACGAAAGCCACGTCTATTACGCCTCTATTACAAATGACCTTGATACCGAAAAACTATTTTCGGTGTCAAGGTCAAACGGTTACGCTTGATGTGCTGTCGACTGTACATGCACTGATTAAAATAAAATATTGTCGGACCTCGCGCATGTCTTTCTTCTGGTTCAGATGTTTTTTTCTTTCTATTTTATGTTCTGATATTTTTTTTATTGTATTATGCTACTAGGTGTCTATTTAATTACTTAAAAAACTTTTTGTATTTTAATAACCAGAAGATTTTGAAAAAGCATTTTAAGTCAATGACAGGTATTTGAATTTTTAAATCTCTGTTATAAATAATTAAATTTTAGATTCAGTCACCTTAAACATTACCATAGTAATGTAATTAAGGTTGGTAAGGGTCAAATATTGCTATATTGAATAATTGACTCATTTTATTACCATAGTAATTTAGGATGGTAAGGGTCAAATATTGCCATATTGAATATTTGACTCATTTTGAATTTTAAACAATTGAACCATACGCGCAAACGAATAATTAGTATTTTTCCCGAATTTAGTACATTTTCCTGATTTTTTGAGATACATATACCTGGCTGGATATGAAACATCTTCTTTAATAGTACTTATTACAGGTGTAAAATATTTTAAACCTGCATTTAAGAGCTGATTTATACCTATAGCTAAAGTAAAAATATATTAACCAACTAAAATTGACATTCATCACAGTCCGCGTCGTTCAGCGACTTTTGATCTCCATAAAAAAGGTTAGTTCTCAAGGGAAACTTTCTTTTAGTTCCACATCATAAATTTTATCGCACAGAGGGTGTGTATATCTACTCAATTTTATTTACTAACTTCGTCCAAAACTATCACTGCGCTAGACTAAAAGGTTAATTTGAAAACTATAAAAAGGGAACTATAATATTGTTTGACAATTTATAGAAAAAAAACAAGTGAAATGTAATTTTTTTTTTGGATAAAAATAAAAACCAACTTCGAAATACTAAAAAGGATAAAATAATTAGATTTAAGTAGGCATACTTTAACATATTTTTTTAGAGTCGGTACTCCACTTTCTATTGTTTTTGGAAACATCTTAGCACACAACTGAATTATTTTATCATTTTTATTGTTTTGAAGTCGGTTTTAATTTTTTTAATAGTTTTAATTTTTTAAACTTTAGTGATAATTGTCTAAAGTCAAAGCTTGATGGGTAACCGGGATGGGTTTCATTGAAATTCATAGAAAAGCAAAATCCGCAATTCCGCACACATACTTAGACGACTTAATTGTGTCAGTTACTTTGATTTAGAAACTAAACCTAGAAATTTGGGACCATATTGCAACTATTCCGCATCGAACAAAACAGAATCACGTAATTCGGATCGAAATCTCGGCATGATTAGTGTGCATACATTAATATACCACCCGCATTGTGAACTTCCTCCTTTTTGAAGTCGGTTTGAAAGTTATCGAGGGACGTGAGAATTAGAATAATTATGTCTGGCTTGCAAGCCGTTGAGAAGATATTTGGCAAAGCCCGTGACATTTCACCTTTCACAATCCGGCTGAATGCTCTAACCAGAGTGCTGGGATTTATTGCTTTTGTATTAAATTTTATTTCTAAAGATTTTAATAACACTTAATCAAAAACTTGCAAGAAATTAAAAGCTAAGATCGCTCTCTCAGACAGCACAAATGCTCTTCAAAACTAAAACGATGCTTGCAAATCAATATTTTATTTTAACCATTTTCTGGGCTGCGATAAAGTGCTATTTGTAGTAATTTTTCAAACATTTATAATAATGTTAAAATCAAAAATTAAGAATATTTGAAAGCACTGCCCCAACTTAACCGAATCGTAGGTATTTGTTAAAATACTCGTTTCGGATGTTGAAATAGAATATTTCGACATTGTAGGGTGGACGTTAGCTCATAAACGCAACTACAGATAGACTAGAAGAATTTCACAGGGATATCCCAAGTCCTGAGTGGCTCAGTGGTCAGAGCAGTCGCCCGGATTGCGAAAGGTCGCGGGATCGATTCCTGCCTCAGGACGTGAAATTTTTCTAGTTTTATTATATTCTAATTACTAAGTGCTATTTGTTTTCTCTAGGATTGCTCCAAGCTCCGAAATCAAAAATTCTGTTGGCAATAAAACTTTTCTGATACAAATAAATTTGTCTTTAGCCTAACTAATTTTGCAATAAACTAAGATGCCCGAGTTTCATAGCGTTATAACTTACAACAGTTTTTTTCTTATTTTCAAAAATATATAACGCAGCAATATTACAGGAGTTGTTTTATGATTGCCATCCAAGAGTTTCGTTCCTCTGCGTCATTCGAATTTTAACTCATTTCGGTTGAAGAAGCACAATTTTTTTACAAATCTCAACATAACGGAGGTTGGTTTAAAACTAAGAGTGACAATTTTTTTTTTAGAGACGGCATGCTTAAATCCGGTCTACCCTTAGACCAGCTTTGTAATAAGGTGCTTAGTGTCTAAATAACGATAACCTCTATCAACCCTCACGTTTCGTTGTACGCCTTCATGATTTGATATTTGTTGCCGCCTGGTACTCACTGTAACGTTTGTTTTGAAATATTAATTTACTGGTAAGTAATAAGTCTTTTTTAAATAATTACCAGCCTTTGCCTCTGCTGAATCTAAAAAGTCCCCCTTTAGCTTTGTTTAATCTGTAGCTGCTAACAAATAATTGAATTGTAACAGAAATACCCTTTCTTCGCCGTTACGTAGAATTTGTTTTCTCGTTAAATAATTATAAAAGAAAAAGCAAACACAAACTTGAATCGTTACAACTTTCCGAGAACCCTTTCACTTTAGACAAATGCCTTCATTCGTTACAAACGCCAAGCGAAAGAATATTTTTCATAACTTTGACAAATGCTTAAGTGCTATCCGTGGGATTTATAGGATCGCGAAATAAGTTTCGTTCTCCTTTTCGAAAAAATTTTATCTTCAATATCTACGTATCATAATATTTTTAGAAAACGGTTGCTTGTCGTGTTTTATTACAATTTAGTCTCTTAGAAGGATATTTGGTTGAATAAAGTACACTCAGTAGTATACGACGAGTGATACATGGCGGTGTAAAAAGCCAGTATAACCTTTGTTACATATTTCCTCAGTGCTCTTATTCATGGACAATAAATTCATATTCATGCATCTAGTCAAACAAAAGTACTGCGTTAACCGTAGGTATGAATTCCTTATTAAAATATGATGTATCGTTTTCCTACAACTTACGTGATCAATGTAGCTACCTAGTATCAATTCAAACCAATCAAAGCGAAACCCGTACGTAGGTGATTTCTTAAAATTAGTAGGTATTGGCTAATCCAGTATGTACATTAGCAGCAAGATACGAGGCGTATCCAGAAAGTAAGTGTACTGAGGCTCTCACGATCGAATGAATTTTATTTTCGACATGATGGCTACACTTACGTGTAGCCTGACTCTTCCCCTTCGCAACGAGACCGGTTCAAGGTCAGTAAGTTGAGAAGTGTCGAAACGACAACACTTTTCTTGAAAAATGACAATCTTATCTCCCGCCAAGTGCGTAATACCGAAATATGCGGCGTCGTCCATTATCTCGTTTGGAAGGGAAAACCTCCGGTTGAGGTTTATAATGAGTTGAAAACTGCATATGGTGATAAAGCTATGAATCGTACGAGTGTGTATAAGTGGTATCGCGAGTTTAAAAACGGTCGTACGTCTGTGCATGATGATCATAGGAGCGGAAGACCTTGTGAAATTGTGGAAAAAAACGAAAAAAACGCTCCGTAACGATCGCAGATTGACTGTGGATGAACTTTCTGTGATGTTTCCGCAAATCTCCAGATCTCTATTACACGAAACCATCACAGATACCCTCGGTTATCGGAAACTGTCCGCGTGGTGGGTCCCAAAACAGCTGACAGACCAACACAAGTTGAATCGAAAGCCGGCTAAGAGTTTTTGAGGCGCTGCAAACTCCATGGAAATAAATTTCCGCTCCATTGTTACTGGAGATGAAACTTGGGTTGCACACTACACGCCTACGGTTTTCAACCGACGAGCAGGTAAAGGAAGAAGTGGAGAAGTGGACAAAGGGGTTGGCGGGAAACTACTTTGAGGAAGGCATCAAAAAGTTGATACCCCGCTTCACCGCCTGCATTGAGAGGAATGGCGACTATGTCGAAAAATAGTTTACGTACTATGGTAACCATGTAATTTTTTTCGTATCAATAAAAAAAAATTGTAACCTACAAAAATTCAGTACACTTACTTTCTGGACATGCTTCGTAAGTGTGTTATTTTATTACTGAAATGTCCTGTAAAATAATGAATTTTTAAATTTACATGTGGGTAGGGTGGAGTGTAACTCGCTAATTCTAATGGATGTGATAACCCATTTGACCTGACGAAGAACAAGTGCGTAATCAAATTTCAATTCGCAGTCAATTTTATTTAACCGAGGTGAATTATCCTATTCTAAAAAGTGAAGTGAATTTGATTGTTATGCTTTCGGCAAATGAAATAGTTGTAAAGTTTGATAATTTCTGACGTACCAAAAATCTAGACACAATAGATATTATATTGTTAATTAAGGACCAAAGTTCAATTAATATAAAACTTGCGGGTATCTTACTTTAAGACTATATTGATAACTAAACATTTGAAACCAAATAATGACTTAGTGAATATATTTTATTTTATTTGCCATGTATCACTCGTAATTTTGGTCCGAATCTTCCCTAAACATTTTATGGTAAAGCCGATCTATTTTATAGAAGGTAAAGATTATTTGAAACTCTTTCGAGCCGTCCTCGACCTGTGCGACCACGTGTTCGTTGATATTATAATTTCATAATTTATAATCTGTTTATGCTCTTCAATAATCATTCGGCCACCGATTGAATAAAGTGTGTGAATATTTATAAGGTCATTCCACCTCAAACAATCCGTGCTACTTTTGTTGGAGAAAATAAAATTTTCTAAGCTAAATATTGAAACTCATGTTTGCCTTCACATTTTTCGTCAATGAACGTTTCGATAAATGTGAGACAAAATATCCGACTCCGCTTGGTCATAAAAAATGTAGTGTACACTTCTATTAGGAAAACTCTTCATTTCGTCGCGGCCGCGGCGCGTTTTTGATAAAATCGGTCACACAAGTCGCCGAAAGAGGTTTATATGCTGATATTCGTTTGATTGATTAATTTATTTACATGATATGATATGGTTTTTTCCTTGTAGGTGTTTAATTATATTTATTTTTTATTTTATTTCTATAATGTAATTTAGTATAATCACTACATAGTATAAAACAAAGTCGCTATCCGCCGTCTGTCTGTCCCTATGTATGCTTAGATCTTTAAAACTATGCAACGGATTTTGATGCGGTTTTTTTAATAGATAGAGTGATTCTTAAGGAAGGTTTATAAGCATTGCACCCGTGCAAAACCGGGGCAAGTCGCTAGTTTTATATATAATACATATTATTATCATTATTTCTCCGTTATCTAGTATACATTACACAAGCTCTTAATGATGCTTACTTTGGGCTAGATAATAGGTGTGAGTGTATGAATATTATTATTATTATTTTGTGTTCACATATTTTTCAGATTACAAACCTGGTATTTTTATCAGTTCACACGGGTGGATACCAAGTGTGAATTAATCTTTAATTTTAAGTCTTAACTACTAATTACTTTCTAGAAATTTTCTAGTTAACCGACATGTATTTAATAATGTGGCCTTTTGCATATTATAAAAAGTGCTGTGCGAAAGATCCAATAATTGAATGCTGTCGAGTAGATGAGCCGGTAAACACCTGTACTAGAAAGCACTAGTGGCACAATTACTACTTCACGCTGCTTCCATATTCTTAAGATCTCTTGTTTTAATTCTGTGTATTTTGTGTACTTTTCTGTGATTGTTTTCTGTATATTGTGTGTGTTAGGGACTGCTATATCTATTAAGTAAGTAATTTTGTTAGTCTTATTTTGTAAAATTATATCAGGTCTGTTATAATGAATTGTTTTGTCAGTAAAGACTGCGCGATCGTAATACATGATGTGACTAGTGTTTTCCAGCACAGGCTTAGGTATGTACTTATAATAGGTAACGGGTTTGTCTGTAGTTAACTTATGTTTTATTGCTAATTTCTGGTGTATTATCTGTGCCACTTGGTTATGTCTGTTGGTGTAATCAGTTTGTGCCAATGCTGTGCATGCTCCTGTAACGTGCTGAATCGTCTCCGAGTTCTTGAAACATCTTCTGCATAAATCATTTTGAGCTGTTCTCCTTGAGTATAAATTTCCTCTAATTTTTTGTTTTGATTACCTGATCCTGTATGGATATCATGAATCCCTCTGTTTTAGGATAGAGATAACCTAGCTGTAACCATTTGTTAGAAGCATCTTTATCTATGTGGGTTTCTTCCAAATGTTAGATGTATCTACCGTGTAGTTCTTTCCTTTTCCACGAGATTACTTTCTGTTCTTCCCTTTCCTTATTTTCTACTATGATTCTACTTTTATTCTACAAATTCAATGGTGTGAAATTATTGTCACATTCTACTATTATTATTGTTATTATTATTCATGTCTGTTATGATCACCATCATCACCAGCCTATAAACGTACCACTGCTGGGCCTTCCTACATGAGAGAAACACACGAAGAGCTTAATCTACACAATCCAAATTATGTCGTGTCACGTTTGTACTAAACATTTTATTTTCCCTGGCTTTGACGTCCGGCTGGTCTAATGGTCAGTACCCTTATCTAATAAACCAAAGGGGTTTGAATCCCGTCAGGGGTATATATTTGTATGACGAGTACAAACATTTGTTCTTAAGTCCTGGATCAATATTTATTTTAATAATGAAGTTTGAAACAATTAACAAGTAAAGGATCGCTTGATTTCTTTGTTCTGGTTTCTTATAATTATTTTGAATACTTCTTCTGTCTTATAAATCTTTAAAAATCAAATATCCACCAACGCTAGATCTGAGGTGTCATGGATGGTATTGGTTTTTCATTAAAAGTTATTACAAAAATGTAGCTTAAAAAATTGGCCACATTTAGCCATTTTCGGAAGCAAATAAGTATTCACGGTTCATTACTTCCATTACCTTCTCGTAAGTCGTAATAGCGACTGACAAATTACTTCCTCTGTGTATGACATTTCGTTAAAAGGTACGAAATTGCTTTTGAGGTTTATCATACGCGATCTTATCATTATGTATGTGATCCTATTATTGTGTACCTACTTTGGGGAATAATATTATTTTGGTCCACCGCTCGTTGGAAATTTGGTAGGAGAATTGGAAAGATTATTTCTATTAAGCGCAGGCCACACCGCCAGCGAGCGGGCGAGCGAGCTAGGCGGGCGGGCGAAGCGAGGGAAGGAAACTATACAAACTACGCGGAATATTGGCGAGCTTAACTATGGGGTTCACACCAAAAATTACGTACGAGTGAGCGAGCGGGCGGAGCGGGCGGGAGAACTAGTCCAAAAAACATAGGTAGTCAAAACGGGGAGGACGGGCGAACTAACCGGGCGAGCGGGCTGGCTGACGGGCGAGCTGCAAAGCGGGCGCGCCTAGCGAGGTGAACGAGTAGCTTCGCTGGAATCGTTGGATATTTCGTTTTCTTCGTTCGCATCGCTGACGTAGCTTAGCTCTGTAGTTCGCGGTGTAAACCAAAGTATGAAAAGAGGTGAAACGATGCCCGCCCGCTAAGCTCACTCGCCCGCCCGCTGGCGGTGTGGCCGGCGCATTATATTTTTTTACAAAAATGCAGGCAAACTTTAATGACCACCTGAAGGTAATAAAGTAACCAACAATCTTCTTTCAAATATTAAAGCTACGAACATGGCAAGGTTTTAAAATATTGGCTAATGAAATTGGTTTTATACCTTATATGGAAGCTTTGATGTACAGTCGACAGCACATCTTGCGTAACAGTTTGACCTTGAGACCACCTTTACTGCACTCTTAATAGAGGTGACTTTCGTATTGCAACTGTTACATTTGATGTGCTGTCGTGTGTAGGTCGCCGTTTGATACAAAAAACTCTGTACAAGTAGGGGAGAGCAGGGTGATTCCGGCCGCGGGGTAACTCAGTGGGCATAAATGATAACACTTAATAATCTATTTCCACCTGGCGATTTAGAGGTCATAATCCTAATCATATTGCATTTATTTGTAATCCACCACAAAAGGTCCACACCAAAAAACCCGTACCTAGTGCCTGGCATTGAGTACGCTTATCATGATATAAACGATTTTTTTCGGAGTTACCCCAGTCTACCCCACACCAAATTACCCCACTCTCCCCTAATAAAAGTTTGGTTACTTTTCAAAATTGCATGCTCGCTATGGGTACCTACTCTGTTTTTGTGACTATAATACTGTATGGATCGGCAATACGTCTATTCTATTGGTACAAATACAAAGTAATATTTATTGTTCTAAGTGATTTATTTTAGGTATTGTGAAAATGCCATGAGTCAACATAATATTTAAATTAATCGTCAATACATCTTCAACATTTCGAAAGATAGATTTAAACATAACACAAATTATTATTCGGCACTCCAAATCCAAACACAAAATTTCAACAGTAATAACAGAAAATTTCGTTTAAATTATACATAATTTGGCATGACAACATCATTCGTGTTGGAATCAAGTTGGTCCAAAGGAAATAAGTTTGAACATTTTCTTGTACAGTCGACCGCACACAAATCATAACAGTTTGACCTTGAGGCCGCCCTAACTACGTTTTGAATAGATTCGTTTTCAATACTTGATTGATATTTCGTATTGCAACTGTTACACTTTAAGTGCTGTCTGAACTTAGCGATAGAATATAAAGATTTTAGTACTTTTTCGTTATAACAGATTGGCATTCTCCTAACTTTTTGTATGACCACTGTCAATGGCGAAGTGTGACATGGTACTAAAGTGTTAAGCTACTTCTAAGTTCGACTGTACTCGCCCAGCTTTGGAATTCTATTAATTAGAATTATTTATCTATTCATAACTCTACATATAGTACGTCAACCACATAAACAAAAACATAGTACAGGTACATAGTATTGAACACAATGTACACAGGGCGAACTTATTGCTGAATGCGATCTCCGCTAGGCGCCCTGAGGATGTAAAGTATTTGTGAAAACTTAACTAATAGGGTAAGTTGGCGATATAACGATACGCAGATTTAATGTAGGTACTCAAACAAACCCTAAAAAAATATACCCTAAAATATTTAATTTTCTAACACTTTATACATGCATAATATAATACATACAAATATGTGTACTTTTTTATACAACTAGATGACAAACAAGCTGATGGCCTACCTGCCCAATGGCGGATCCAGCGCCAGGGGGGGGGGGGGGTCACATAGTCGTGGTCAAGTCACATAGTAGTCGTCAAGTCACAAGAAGTTATAGTCACGAAGATACGCCTATTTTCACTGTGTGAATTTATCTAAGATTTTAGGTTAAGTTACTAAGCTTAGGCTCTTCAAATGAGCCCTTGTGGGTTCTTGCCGGGTGGGATAAGTGTCCTGTGATTCTTGTCCTACGGTTGGAGAACCCTCTATGGGTTGGGCTGGTGCATGTCCTCGGTATGCTTAGGCGAACGTTTGTCTGTCCTAACTGTCCGGTTGTCATGTCCAGTCGAGGGCGAACCAGTCTCTAGGCTGGGAGGAGTAGGGGCACCAGTGTTTTGGGTGCGCTGACTAAGCAACCCCAGTTGAATTATCCCGAACCACTGCTTAGTTATGTTAGTCGCTCCATGTCAATCAAGGGGTACCTCTAAATCCCGTCACCTCCGAATCCAAGTTTGTTCGCTCGAGTTGTCCTTTAGGGATGGTGTTCTCTGACGAGCGGGGTATGGTGACCATTAAGGTCATGGACCTGCTGCGGCGTGATGGTGAAGGGGAATTGCGTATTTACTCTTCCAGCTCCTAAGTCCTCTCCTTATCAGCCTGGGCCCCGCCCACATCTCTCTAGCAGGTCAAACACAGTGGAAACTTCAGGGTTGGTGAATGGCTGACCTCTTAGGTTGGCGACGACACTGGACTGATCGCGGCTGGGTGGCACCGGCCTATAGACCCGTATGAGGCCTTACTCCTCCGTGAGGAATTAAATACACTGGGGATCAACAACAGAATCACTCTGAGATGGGTGCCTGGTCACTCTGGCGTCATAGGCAATGAAAAGGCCGATGAATTAGCCAGAGCTGGGGCTCAGGGACGACAGATTGGACCAGAACCTTTCTGCGGAATCTCAAAGAACCAGGCCATGCACTATCTCAAAAGCAAACTCATACAGGAGTCCTCCGAACAATGGCTAAGGACACCTGGTTTGATACATTCAAAGTCCCTGATACATGGCTACTATGCTAAACGAACTGAAGAGCTGATAAAGCTCAGCAGGAGTAACGCGAGTGCCATGATTAGAGCTTTAACAGGCCACTGCAAACTGAACAGATACTTATTCAACCTAAAATTAAGTGATTCGGATGTTTGCAGATTCTGTACACAGGAGCGCGAAACCCCAATGCACCTCCTTTGCAACTGTGGACCCTTTATCCACAAACGAAGCCTTTATCTGGGGAGACACACTATTCACCCAAATGAAGTTGAGACCCTTGAGGTTGGGAAAATCCTAAAATTTATGGAAAGTGCCCAAATCAAGGTTTTATTATAACTATTGGTGGCAAGTCACAATAGATCTTTTAGGTCGCAGTGACAAATCAGTCTAAAAGACCGAAAAGCCCCAAATACAAGATAATAATAATAATACTCCTCCGTGGCCCTCTTTGTCCAATGGCGTGTGACGTGCTGGGGTGGACCGGTCATGAAATGGGCAGCAAAGGGCAGATGCCCTGCTGAGTCTCAACCCCACATGACATTATTGGTCGCCCAAGCAGAGGTCCATTTGGGGACGCGAGATGGCTGGCCTTCAAGGCCGCCAGGAAGAAAGGTCCTTCTCAGGACCGGGAAGCCCTGTGGCTCGGTGTATGGCGGACTCTACGTTCGCGGTGGTGTGGGCGCTAATGGGACTGGATGAGGCAAAGGACCTTGAATTCCAGTTCCAAGTGGAGTTTCCGCTCCCAGCATTCCTCCGCTAAGCGGAAGAGGAAGAGGAAGTAGCTTGGTGTGGAGGACCTACTTGGACCAGTTGACCGTCTTTTGTGGTCATGGTACGGCAGACCTCTAAGGTTTGCGGATAGCGGACGGCGGTCTGCCTTGTGTGGACTGCCTGTGGCGCTCAGCGCCTTTGCTGAGGCCCCATTCAGGTGCAGCGGACCCTTCGCAGTCGGTGGATGGCTGGCCTCCAAGGCCGGTGTCTTTATGTGGCCGTGTGGGTATGCTCGATAGTCGGCTTTGGGCAGTATCCTATCCCTACGGAAAGTGGCGACATCCAGAAATGGCTCAGCTGCGGGGTCGGATGCGGACGACTAGAAAATTCCTCGTCCCCGTAAGCAGCCTCAAGAACTAAAGAAGCGACGGTTTTTAATGGATAGGGCCACCGCAATCACTGCGTGATTTGCGACGGAGGAATCCTACATAACCTCGGAGTCGCTCACAAGCACCGGGGTATCATCATCATATCAGCCTATGATGTCCACTGCTGAACAAAGGCCTCCCCCATCGATCTCCAAATAAAACGGTTTTGCGCAGCCTGCATCCAACGGCTCCCCGCGACCCTGACCAGGTCGTCTGTCCGTCTAGTGGGGGGCCGTCCGACTTTGCGCTTTCCAGCACGCCGTCGCCACTCTAGAACCTTAACGCCCAACAGGCCGTCCGATCTGCGTGCTATGTGCCCTGCCCACTGCCACTTCAATTTGCTAATCCTAAGAGTTATGTCAGTGACTTTGGTTCTCTTACGGATGTCCTCATTCATGTATATGTATATCATCACTGGCAACACACACTGGTCGAAGACTTTCGACTTCAAGCACAGAGGAATTTGGGACGAGAAGATCTTACGCAATTTCCCATCCATAAAAAAATTTACCGTCAAACAAAGTATATTATATTAAGAGCTGATTTTTCAATCCCCAGATAAGTTTTATCCAGAGAATAACTTTGACAAGTTGACAGTCAATCCATAGAAAATCTGTCAAAACGTCAAAATTATTCTCTAGATAAAAATTATCTGAGGATTGAAAAATCGGCCCTAAATTAAATAAAAATTGAAAGTACCTACTTAAATAAAATCTACATTGTGACAAAAAATATATAAAAACATTATGTTTAACAATTTTAACTAGTGGTCCACCTAGGTCCTGGACCCAGCCCAGGGGGGGGGGGGGGGGTCATGACCCCCTCCCCCCCCCTGGATCTGCCACTGTACCTGCCCCCTTATCCTCAACTGTCGGAAAATATTCGAATTTCGGAAACTGTATACCTGTCACTTTTTATCGCAGTGCGTCAAAGTGAGACGGCATGTGACTTTTCGAAACGAATCCGTGACCCGACAATTGAGAATAGGGGGCCTGGTGGTAAGTGATTACCGTCGCCTCTAATCACCTAGAATAACAAGGAAAAAATCACTTGGCATTGCAGGTGCGTTGTACATCCTGAGGCCTAAGATGAAATGCCTTCCGTGCCCATTAATTACACTGGCTATCTTTACCTTCAATCCGAAACACAGGTATCCACGGCGAAAGTTACTTTGTTTTCATAGTCGAAACCAGAGCGCTCATACCACTCCGGCCCCGAGCTCCCCAAAGCTGTAAAGGACTAATCATCATAAAAAAAACCATGAAGTGCATTGGAATTTCTAGTCTCAAATCAGTCAGTCATTTTATCTTGGTTAAAAATACTAATATCGCAAAGATTAGTAGCTATATTGCTAAAAACTTAAAATTTCCTTGTTTAATTTTACAACCAATTTTAATTGGTGTCGTTAATCCTTGAAACAATAACAAAACTTTGGGGTCGCAGCGGCTATTAAACCAAAAATGGACCTAACGGTTTATTTATCAGTTAGTTAATTTGTTTAGATAACTATTATGGCAAGGAATAACTTTGATAAGCAGACTTTCCGGAACTGACCACTTACTGACATTAACAATAATCAAAAACTAATTTTGACATTTGAAAATGGAACGCTGCTTTCATCTATTCGTCAATTGTTTTTAAATTTTGGCGCCATTTTGAATATTGAGTGCCTACGGCCAAGGATTTCGTGAAAATTTTCGCATTATGATTTGCTAGGTACGATTTTCCAAATATACTGCTATTATCTAGCCTACTCACAACTATTATCTAGCCCAAAGTAAGCATCATTAAGTGCTTGTGTTATGGATACGATATAACGGAAAAGTAATGATAATAATATGTATATAAATATTAGAAATCTACTAAATAAACATATAAACATCCATGACTCGTGAACAAATGCTCGTACTCATCATACAAACATTTGCTCATACCGGGATTCGAACCCGGGACCTTCCGATCAATTAGCCTGTATAGCAAGGGGCACAGACCACTCGGCCAGCCATACTATAATAAAAATATGTCAAAAGTCATCATCAGCCAATATAAGTCCCACTGCTGGTACTGTGCCTTCCTACATGGATGGGAGAAACGTATAAAGAGCTAGGGCCATATAACACCACCACACTGTACAAGTTGTTTGAGGGGTTAAAGCGGTTGCAGTAACAACCGGGACCAAAGGCATAACGTGCCTTCCAAAGCAAGGAGGAGATCAAGATTACAAATTATGATTGATCCATTCTAGGATTGACCATGGCGAACGTTGCTTTGTTTTCGTAATCGAAAGTTGAGCGCTAGTAAGTTGAATACCTCTGTGGCGTAGTAGGCCACAGAGGTGTTCAACTATCAAGAAGGTTTAATACCTACTTACCTACATTAAATTTGATCTACGTTTTTAGTTTTACGTGAGGTGGTATCCCTGTTATATGAGCTAACGGTTATGAACATATAAATCTCGACAATACTATTTCCTAGTTGTAAATCACGAATTGTTTGCTTTTTCTTTAGCGTTACGTGCTTGTTGAGTTCAAGGAAAACTAGTACGTCTTGTGGAAACAATAAGTCGAATGTGTTAAAAACTTTACGTAAGAAGATATAAGGTTCAGAGTGCAATACAGATACTTTTAGAGAAGAGCAGGGATTTGAAGATTTGTAAAATAAAAGAAAGAAGTCTTACACGATCGGTAACAGAACTTGTATCAAACAATTTGTCTTGAAAGTTCATGTGAGAACTTCAACTTTTTAACATCATTGTTCTATTCCTATTGTAAACAATAATGTTAAGAAGTTGAATTTTATTGTTAGCTTGATAAAAAGTATCCGAGATTCAAGAAATCGACCCTAAACAAATTACACTATAGTAGCATATAGATTAAACCCTGAGACATGCTTACTCTTTGACGCGACTCATATATAAAATAAAAAGAAATAAATATTATATTATTATACTTCCATGTATTTTGTTTATGAATCTCACATGAATTTTGTTTTAATTACTTGGATAAAATATTATCTCCAAACAACGACTTTTGTTGGACAATAATTTCCGGTCGATAAAATTCGTAACTTAACCTTTTCATAAAATAATTAAGCAAAAATATAGACGTGCTTTTAATTCACGGGTAAATTTGTTTTAATAAATGCTTTATATTTTCAGTCCGCTAAGAATTATACTGAACTTGACTTTAAGTGATTTAAAACGCTTAAAATAATAGATCTGTATTTGATTTCATAAAGTCGATATACTTTTAAAATAAATAGCACGATTCATCTTAGGTTATCGTTACAGACTATATGTATACTTGAACGCTTCTTCAAGAGGCGTACTTTAATATTTTATATTTTTATGTTGTTTTTTTTTAAGTATCTACTGTCAAAGCCGAAAAATTATATTGGCCAACGCCAGATTGACTACTGTTAACCTACGTCATTCCCAGATTCCAAACAAACTTTCAATCGACTTCGAGTCGAAAGTATTTAGCGAGGTGTAATTAAAGTTTATTTTATTTAGCAAAACGGTGCCCCCACGGGAATCAAACCCCGAGCCTCTAAATCTGACCCCGGAGAGAGACAGAGGTAGTACAACACATTAAATGCGTCCTATAAACTACATAACATCATTATCATAATTTTGTTGTTGTTATTAGACCATTTTGTTATTCATGTCAATTTAACAAACCCCATCAAAATGTATGCTTTCCCTTCAAACTGTCACTTTCACACTCTCTTGACTGGTGATGTGTAATGACGTCAACGTGCCCATCCGTACAATGTGCGGTCGTTTGAAAAATTTTCGCGGTGTTTACATTGGCACATTAAAGCGGTAGATTTTTAAATCTTATGAAACAGCTATAAAAGACTTACGAATCTCATATAATATGATGATTAGGTTTCTGTTGTAAAGTAAACGAATTAAATAAAGGTAAATTTTCATAACAAATTCGACGTCTTTTAACAAAATTACTTTAAACATATTTTGTTTTATTTATTTTTTTAGTCATAATAGCGAGCCGAGCCACTAGGTGCGAGTGCCGCGTACTTCACAGTTTGAGGTCTGTACTAATAAGTCTACCGCGGAGTTTGGTTTTTGAGGAAAAAGGAGAGAAACTAATCATAGCGTATCTCTCTCTGTACTTACACGTAAATTATACCTAGTTTTTTTTAATTGTAAACGAAAACAAAAGAACGTAGTTTGACTCTTTCAAAACTGTCAAAATTTTATGCTGTTTTTCGGAGTAGGTAAGTTTTTTTTATGCGTGTATAGGCGGGCACTTGACCACAATCTCACCTGATGTTAAGTGACGATGTGGTCGACGGTGTAACAAGTTGTATCGCTCAGGGAAAACATCAGGAGGCAGGGAATTCCACTCCTTTGCTGTTCGCATTATAAAAGTGTCGGCGAATCGTTTTGTGCAGATAAATGGAACAACGACAACACGCTAAGGCCTGATCGGGTCAGTTTGCAAATGCTGTAACGTAACAAGCTATCTGCGAATGCTTTGTAACGGCCAGATGCTCTAGTCAAACCATTTTTAGAACGCACACAATTGTTAATACAATCTCAACGCAAACACCATTACTGTGATCATCAGAGCACTCCAAATTCACTGTGGTTTCGTCTAAATATTGTTCTGTCACTAGCACATAATCGAAATTGATTCTAAAATTGACGACAAAAACAAAACTGTATATTCCATTAGAATGTATTACACACAATTATTATCATTAGACAGAGAAAGAAATAAATGTCGGTTATTTGGACATAATAGGCAATCACATATTATTATAGATGTAACCAAAAATATCTTGCCCACTGTAATTTCATGGCTACTTACGTGGAGTCAAATTGCTTGATTTTGTGCCGGTCCCATGTTAATAGTTAAATGGCTAATACACACACACACCCACATACACTCAGAAATTCACACCATTCATAGTTTTACTCGCGTGCAAAGACTGAGTTTTTATCTTGATCTTATGTTTATAATATACCTGCCAACTTTTCTCTATATCTTTTTATTTTCAATTGATTGTTTGATTGTTGCACATCAACATTACAATAGCAGCTATCATTACTTAAAAGCATCCTGATTACTAATTAGTTTACTCTATGTAGGTATAAACAAAGCTATGAAAACATTGTTGATTAATAATTAATCAAATATAAATAAATATTACATTGAAATTAAATTCCAAAAATATGAGTTAGGTATACTTATCTCATCCTAAAGAATATCTTTAAATCAGCAGTTCAACGTTATCTAGATTGGTAACATTTATATTTCCTAATATTTATTTATTAAATCCTAATTCTGTTATTACAATAGCGTTTTAATCGTAACGAACGTTGACGTAATTCCCAACATAACACATTTACACGTAACCCTCTACCACACTGTATAATGACTTAAATCCACAAGTCATTCAATTGTGACTCATCTAATTCCAGGGCTAAATTTAACGCTTTCAAGACTAAATATTCGAATAATTGCTAGATTTCATCGTGCAGATGATTGATGAGCAATCCCTAAGGTAATTTCGTAAAGTTAAAATTTATATTTAATTACGAGGGAAAGCAAGGGTTGTTTTTCAGGGCACACAATATTCTTATATTCTTAACCCCCGCTGTAGTCGAGTGGTTGACACCAACTACTTGAGATCTAGAGGTCCGGCATTCGATTCCCGTGTAGCAGACATACAGACGTGGGGCAGACATTTTCTACTCGGTTTGGTTGGTAGTAGGAGTTTTCTAAGTCCGCCTGGCTAACTACCACCATCTGACCTAAGTCTGCCGCCATAACAAAATGTTAACAGCATTGTTGTGTTCCGGCAGCTGGAGGAAAGATATCCAGGTCCTCTGTATTTTAGGAATCAGGGTGTAACGGCTTTATCGTCATTTTCCAAGAGATGAGATGACGGCCAAAGTTATCCCGCTTAAAATTAAAAAAAACGTTTCATCAATTTTCACTTATAGATTAATAAATACAGCTACTACACAGTATTCACACTAATATATATCATACCGCTAACACTTATTATCATAAACCAAATTATTATTCGAATGTAAATGTAACTCTATCTCGCTGTCTGCCTTTTCACTCCCAAACCTTGCACTAATTTAGACGAAATTTGGCATGGAGGTAAATTATATCCTAAGAATGGATAGCTATTGGAGTAACAACGTGCAACAATTTATCATATTTTTACAAATAAACTAATTACGTCACTACGAGCCCTTTGTAATTCCATCTTAGCGAAATAATTAAATTTTAATGAAAGGCAAAACAATGTTCAAAATTCATTACCAGGAGGACAATCGTAACAAAAAGTTTTAAGCGGCTGCAAATTGCGTGTGTACGGCCAGCAGCGAAAGTCGGTAAACACTTCCGAAATTACAAAACACTACAAAAAACGGATTTATCCTATTGTAGGACATTTCACGCCTATTTTAAATTCTCCGACGCCAAGTTTCACTAGTTCTACTTTAATCAATCAATAAAATTTAGGACTCTCTGAAGTTTTAAAAGCTTGGATGTGTTTATAATCTACTTGCGTTGCTAACTGTACCTACACGTAGCATGGTTCGAGGAAAGTTAATTCATTATAGTGGTGAAAAACAACTTAAATAACAATTGACCCCAAGCTTTTTGCTTGACAATAGGGAATTGTTTTGTGTAGTTAATTCAATGTAGTTTGTGAATTCTACCAACAGTTTTAATTTAAAGTATTTCAGGATTTAGAATCCCGCCCGGTAAACGAAGCAGTTTTGTTCACCGTACAATTTAAACTGGAGTATGTAGTTTACCTGAAGAATCAGAATATTTTCATTCATTTCAATTTTCTTTAATTTTCATCAAACATCAACGAATGATAAAACAGACAAATTGAAGTAATCAATAGATTATAGATAAACACCATGACAGCGACAACAGACTACAGGAAAACCTAAAAAGACGTTTTTGTAATTTAAAGGCAGTATTGTAAGATTTGAAAAATCACAGTGATCTAGGGCTTTATTCGCCAGAGTTTTTTAAAGGCGATGTAGTAAAAACTTATTCCTTTAAAAAACAAGATTTATTAGTCAAATGTCATCATTTAGCTCTATAGCTAATTGAACCTTATACTTACAGGTTGGTGCCGTCAATACGTTAATGAACAAATTAGTTAGTTTATAGAAATGGTTTTCCACTTTCGAAAACATCTTAATCGTTTGATAATTTCTTGTATAAAAATGTAACATGTAATTAAAACAATCAAATGTAAGTACTCTTTTAAATGTATAAAATTTAACTATTTTACCTGACTCATCTACCTCAAATCACAGCACATCACATCACTATGGGTTGTTATACGTCCCACTGTTGGGCACAGGCCATCGGGCATCGACCACAGCGAAAGTTGCTTACATAGAGTAGATTGAATATGATGTGATGTTTTGGTTTTGTAATCTAAACCAGAGCTGAAGAAAGTGAGCTCCTCTTCCTAATATATCTTCATGGGCGTAAAAAAAACTATTTTTTTTTGTAATTTTTATAATAATTACCGCAAAGGTATACCTAACCTACAAATTTTAAAGTTCCACCCGGAAGAAGTGGTTGTGCGATTTATTTGCTCTCAAGCGTGTGTCATTAGGAAAACGTCATGTAAAGGTGAACCCTCGGGAAAGTAATATCCAGGTCGGATCCATCAAGCGGTCAGTGTGATGTCACCTAAATATGATTGATAGCTCATCGTGACTTGCAGTGAACGCAATATAGGCGTGGTGTAGGGGAACTTGACGATAATTGCTAGCGTTTTCAACATCAGTTGGGATCAATTTTGCTTGAACAAATTATTGTAACAGCAGACCTAGCTTTAGGGTTTAATTGTGAAATAACTCCTATTGCGAGAGCATAAAGTTCAGAAGAGAAAAGCATTTTCTGTTATTACTGTACAATGTTTAGCATAATTGCTAAAACCGCGAATATTTAATATGGAACAAATACATCATGCGCTGAACCGGCTATTTTATTAAAAATATATTGTCATGATAACTAAAAATATTTCATGTTCACTGCGATCGCCATTCATGCACATAAAATCACAGAAAAGTGCAACTTAAACTTGAGAAAATTAAGAACATTTTAGCTTATCATACATACTAAAAAGATAATGTGCCGCAAAAAGTTCAGCTCTCGATTTTTCATAGCAACAAGGGTCAACAACGATTTATAGATCAAAACCTAATTTCGTCGGGAAAAATGACCTCTTTTCTCACAAAACCGTCGCGAAACGAATGATGTGTTTACTTTGTGATTTACGTCAACATACAAGTAAACTACTAAGGATGATGAAAGAATGATAATGATCTTCGAAAAGTAAGAAATAAATATTTACATTAGTCTGGTACTAAGGCGATAACCGACCTTTTTAACGAATCATGCTTGAGCTCGGGAAAACTTGTTGGCTTATCTTCAAAGACACTTTCCATTGGAAATCTTATTTTCCAATAAAATTATCTTACTTGCCTTTTTATAATTTCTCGCTGTTGTTTAGTTGTGAGTTGGCTTATTCACTGAAAACCCTGGTTATATCAGTGTTGACCAGAGGCCAGTAACCGTTTAGCACATAGGCAAATCAAATTAACTAGGGCCGGCCATAATTATATAGATACGTAGGTATTCAGTTAGATGTAAATGAAAACCATGATATAATATTCTGTTAACCAATTTAATTTCTTAAAACACTTGTAATATTGAGACCGCGTCTCGGCAAGTGCGGTGAGGGACGTCCTCAAGTTCGGTGGAGTGACGATCTCCACTCAGCGGCTGGCAGTGACTGGATGAAGCTAGCCATGTATCCAGCCGAGTGGCGTTTGTATAGAGAGACCTATGTCCACCAGTGGACTGTTTTGAGCTGATGATTATGTTGATAATGATGACTTGTAATCCTGAACCTATATTAAAAATAAATAATTATGTATGTACTTGGTGTAACCAACAAATAGATTTTGTTTTTGCCGGGAAACAGTTTCCTACCTATCTGTCTTTCTTATGATAGTTAAATCCTATTACAGTCCCAACAAACCGCTACAAACCAGTTTTTGCCTCCTAAATCAGAGCTGACACTGATACGCCATTTGTCATTATGAATAGGGATAAGTGTATCACTCCCGTATTAAAATAGATTCATTTCTTTATATAAAAAAATGGTATTGCTTTTTTCATAGTTGTTTTTTTACTACAAGGTTGGTAAACAAGCGTACGTTCCATCGGTAAGCGATTACCGTAGCCTATATTCGTTCGTAGCACTTACGAGCGTACTATAAAGACGATCGTAGAACATTTGGCACTACTCACTTGCATAGCCGATAGACGCTCGTAGCACATTAGGCACTACTCAAGCGTGTCGCCTATAGACGCTCGTACCACCTTAGGTACTACTCACGCGCGTAGCCTATAGACGACGCTCAAAGCACCTTAGGCACTACTCATTCGCGTAGCCTGTAGACGCTCGTAGCACATTAGGCACTGCTCACGTTCGTAGACTAAAGACGCTCGTAGCACCTTAGGCACTACTTACGCGCGTAGCCTATAGACGCTTAAAGCACCTTAGGCACTGCTCACGCGAGTAGCCTGTAGACGCTCGTAGCACATTAGGCACTGCTCACGTTCGTAGACTAAAGACGCTCGTAGCACCTTAGGCACTACTTACGCGCGTAGCCTATAGACGCTTAAAGCACCTTAGGCACTGCTCACGCGAGTAGCCTATAGACGCTCGTAGCACATTAGGCGCTACTCAAGCGTGTCGCCTAAAACGCTCGTACCACCTTAGGAACTACTCACGCGCGTAGCCTATAGACGCTCAAAGCACCTTAGGCACTGCTCACGCGAGTAGCCTATAGATGCTCGTAGCACATTAGGCGCTACTCAAGCGTGTCGCCTAAAACGCTCGTACCACCTTAGGAACTACTCACGCGCGTAGCCTATAGACGCTCAAAGCACCTTAGGCACTACTCACTCGCGTAGCCTATAGACGCTTGCAGAACATTAGGCACTGCTCAAGTTCGTAATCTAAAGACGCTCCTAGCACCTTAGGCACTACTCACACGCGTAGCCTATAGACGCTCGTAGCACATTAGGCACTACTCGCGCTCGTAGCCTATAGACGCTCGTAGCACCTAAGGCACTATTCGCGCTTTGCCTACCATATAAAATCAAGAGAAAGCGCTTTCTTGACAGAACAGGAGGAAAATCCTTCTGCGCCGAGTATTACGCTTACTCACTGCAAGATCCCAACACTACAGAAGAATATTATTTAGCTGCAATTTGTTGTAACATGGAGGTGCTACCCCAGTCATGCCCAAAATTTATGCGGTAAATACCATAACCTTTGTGGCTTACTGCTTAAAACCACTTCTTCGGATCCAGAGGTTTTGTGTCCAATTTTTTTGCTCGGCTTGGTCGATGGTAGGACTTTTCCAAATCCGCCTGGCTAGCTACCATAATCTTGCCTAAGTCTGCCGCCATAACAATAATGCATTGTTGTGTTCCGGCAGTTGGAGGTAAGGTAGCTAGTTCCTCTGTGGTTCAGGAATCCGAGTGTAGCTCGCTTCCATCTTTGGCCTTATTATCACTTACTATCAGTTGAGCTGAAGGCAGAAAGCAGAAAGAACTACCCAGTTATGAATTGAAAATAATAATAATAATAATCATACAGTCACACCTATTATCTAGCTAAAAGTAAGCACCATTAAAATCCTTAGTATGTTCTATTCATATCATTACTATATTCTGCATAGTTAAGTTATAGACACGCAATAGGGCGTTCTTATTTATGTCGCCATTTTATTATGCAACAAAGGTGACAAGATTGGTATAAGATACACCTGATGGTAAGCGGTTATCGTAGCCTTAGTTCTCGTGCGTCGCATACTCTGTAAAAATATAGTTGAAGTAGAGTTTTTTTAAATTGAATAATTTGAGAACCATTTACTTCTTTAAGTGTTGTTAATATTCAAATTAAATACCAGGAAATTTCTCCAAAATATTAATTGAAGCAGCAACAGTTAATGAACACCGGTAAAATACAAATTAATTTCAACCAATTTCGTTTTAATGAAACATTTTGCGTTATTCCTAACACTTTATATTTATAGCTTGAATTTCATGAGGTTTTATGGGTGCTATGAATCTTGAACAATCATGGCCTATTTGAATGTAATTAATTTTACTAAAAGCCCGCATCATGTTGGAATTAGCTAAATTATTGTGCCAATTAAGAATAAAATATCTTCTTCAATTTTGTTGATCCCCGACGCAAAAAGAGGGGTCTTATAAGTTTGACTTGTCTGTCTGTATATTTGTGTATCTATGTATCTGTTTGTGTCATCGTAGCTTCTTAAGAATTTGATTGTCTATATTGATTCTGTAATAAGTTTTTTTTAATACAGTCATCTTAGTAAAGCTAGTAATGCGTATTTTATAAAAATATCATTGAAAAATGACATTTATTTCTTACAGGTAGAAAGCGGATCTTTTTTATTTTGTCTTCACCACCAAATAGGTAAGTTTTTTTATTTTATTTTTATATCACTAAGTTGGTAATCAAGCATTGATAATCAGCCTATGGAGACGCTTGCAACACCAGGGGACCAGGGGTATCACTTGCTCGTTGCCGACCCTTGCAACACCAGGGGTATCATTTGCGCGTTGCCGACCCTGTGAAAACCTTTTCACGCCAGTTGATTCATTCTGTTACCCATTCTAAATAAAATTATTTTCTTAATTTTTGATTTTAACATTATTTTAAATGTTTGAAAAATTACTTAGTAATTAAAAGGTGAAACTAGAAAAATTTCACGTCCTGAGGCGGGAATCGAACCCGCGACTTTTTGCAATCCGGGCGACTGCTCTAAGCAACTGAGCCTCCCAGGACTTGGGATATCCCTGTGAAATTCTTCTAGTCTATCTGTATTTTCGTTTATGAGCTAACGTCCACCCTACAGTGTCGAAATATTCTATTTCAACATCCGAAACGAGTATTTTTACAAATACCTACGATTCGGTTAAGTTGGGGCAGTGCTTTCAAATATTCTTAATTTTTGATTATAACATTATTATAAATGTTTGAAAAATTGCTTAGTAATTAAAATGTAAAACTAGAAAAATTTCACGTCCTGAGGCGGGATACGAACCCGCGACCTTTCGCAATCCGGGTGACTGCTCTAACCAACTCGTTTCGGATGTTGAAATAAAATATTTCGACATTGTAGGGTGGACGTTAGCTCATAAAAGAAAATACAGATAGACTAGAAGAATTTCACAGGGATATCCCAAGTCCTGGGTGGCTCAGTTGGTTAAAGCAGTCGCGAAAGGTCGCGGGTTCGATTCCCGCCTCAAGACGTGAATTTTTTCTAGTTTTACATTTTAATTACTAAACTTATTTTCTTTTAATTTAGATTACTTAATGAGTGGTTAGCTACCAAGGACTTAGGATGAACCTGTGAAATTCCTTATATCTATCTGTATTTGCGTTATAAGCTAACGTCTACCCTACAATCTTGAAATATTCTATTTCAACATGCACGATGGTTAAAATAGTCAACCGGATTATAGAAAGGTCGCGGGTTCGGTCCCTATCCCAGGAGGTGAAATATTTCTAGTTTAGATATTTTAAAGTACATATTGTTTTAAACATTCATAATAATGGAGAGGGCTATGCTCAGGGTTTCTCTGCTTGGTCGAATCAAAAATGATGAGATACGTAGGAGAACTAAGGTCACGGACATAGCCCGAAGAATTGCGAACGTCAAGTGGCAGTTGGCAGGCCACATTGCAAGGAGGACTGACGGCCGTTGGGGCGGAAAGGTCTTCAAGTGGCGGCCGTATACTGGGAGACGCAGCGTTGCTAGGCCCCCCACAAAGTGAACCGACGGTCTGGTAAGGGTTGCGGGAAGACGATGGTTGCTGGCAGCGCAGGACCGATCGGGGGAGGCTTATTCCTAGCAGTGGGCGTCTCTCGGCTGAAGTGATGTTTCGTAATAAGGTTAAAAATAAAATTAATATTATTTTAAAGCAATGCCTAACTTAACCGAATCGTGGGTGTTTGTAAAAATACTCGTTTGGATGTTGAAATAGAATATTTTCACATTGTAGGATTTTCGTAAACGTATTATAAAGAAGCCAAGAGGAATTAGTATCCATAGAGCCATGTCTGAAGTATTTTCTTTGATTCAACAAATATTGATAGAGATGCTATTTTGATGAGGTGGCTTTTAATTTTGTAATTACTGTTTATTAAAATCTTGACTAACACCATCAAATCCCGTCAAAAACTCCCCGAATGCCCTCTTATACGAGAGAGTTCCCCTACACCTTTTAAATATAGTTTTGTACAATACATATTGATTTCAAAACAATTTGTTAATAAAAATATGTCGTTAAATTCCAAATACCCTCTAGATTATTTTAGCGGCTCTTTATTCCCTAGTTTAGTTTCCTTCAATTCTATGCGAATTCCTCAGTGTCAAGATTCTCTTTAAATTGGTCAGTCTCAATGATTTCATGTTTTGACAGATAATAATGAAACGCTCCAATGAACTCAGGAAAAGTCCTGTTGAAATCAATCGATCACGTACGGATTCTATAGTAAAAGCAATGAGTAGAATTGAAATGGCATGAACGTTTAGCCAGTATGATATCTGTCTTGATGCCTTTGCTTACATGAAAGGCATGAACTCCACTAGGCTCCACTAGGGTCCTGAACAGCACCACCAGCATATTGAAATGTAGGTACTTTGTAGCATTTCTCTGCTTAGTAAGAATTTATTTGATTAATGATTAATTTATTTGAGAAATGAACCCTTAGGGTTCATTTTAACTCCATGATAAGCTTATAGACAAAAATTAGAATAATTTATTATAGAACTAGTCAATCGTTAATATCAGATCCTTCTAATTACTGTTTAGTTATCGATAGCAGAGTACGGCAGTTTGGGTGTGTACCCAAAACCCAAAATGCCCATCATCCCCACATGGCCGTGTGGCCATGTGGGGATGATGGGCATTGAGTAGGGAAAAATCAAAAAGGAAGGACCCTGAAAAGAATTATATAGGCCCTGAGCCTATATAATAATAATAATAATAATGATAAAAATATGTATATAAATATTAGAAATATACTAAATAAACATATAAACATCCATGACTCGTAAACAAATGCTCGTACTCATCATACAAACATTTGTTCCTACCGGGACTCGAACCCGGGCCCTCTTGACCGAGTAGCCTGGGGTACAGACCACTCGGCCAGCCGGTCGTCAGCTAGCTATATATTACTTACAGCTATATAAAGCCACTGCTTTAATTAAAAATCAAATCATCGTACGGCCGTTAATTGACACTTCAATCAAGGCTGAAAGGCAAATAATACACACTCTGTGGACGAAAGAAAAAACTTTCTTTTTAATATTTCACACCTTACGATGATTTGATTTTCAATCACACTGCATAGTTTTAAAAACAAGCTAACAATATTTTGTCTAAATCACCGAGCAGAACCTTAATACGCCCTTTAATTATATAGTTATATCAAAGAAAACCGATGGATAAAGGTAGCGCGGGACCGATCGCTTTGGAGATCCCTGGGGGAGGTTTATGTCCAGCAGTGGGCGTCTCTCGGCTGAAATGATGATGATCAAAGAAAACTCCACGTATTAAATTTGACAAAAGCCCAATCTCAATTTCTCTTGCCTAATTACTTAGGTATTAACTGATGAGAACGCTTCTAGGTTTGGTATTACTCACTTTCTTCAAAATGCAGTTGAGTCAAGTACCTACTTGAAAATAAAATTAAAACCTAACTCTACTGACTCTACATCTTGACTATGCTTGACTTCTAACGTGATGGTATTTCGCGACGATCTTTGATGTTTATTACTTTTGTATATAAACGCCAGAATTCTTTTTAACCAAAGATTAAAATGAAAAATACTTTACATTTTCCGGCATGCTTCAAAATCTTCTTATATCGTGTAAAGTGGTTTGCCCATACAATAGTAGTTTGAGATTTATGCTCAAACATGCTAACAATACTGAGCAGTAATAAGATCAACTAATTAATAAGATAAACGACAACGAAGAACAATACGAAGTATTCGTTCCCATTGGGAAACAGCTATGGCTCGTCCACAACAGTAATATTTCGAACACATGTTTTCACAATGCTATTTTTATGAGAGCGTACAAACTGCTAACTGTCTCGTATCTAAAACTATTATTATACATTGTTGACACTATGTGCCTGACAACATTGGGTGACTGCATCTAGTTCTGTCTTTGACTGTGTAAGAGAAAAGGGCGAGCTTTTCAGAGATAAAATTGTATAACATGAGTCAGATGAAGTATCGCAAAGATAAACTATAATTATCTTTAAATTAGTTAATGTATCTGTTATTTATTATCAAGAGCAAGATCTGTATAGTTTAAGTCATATAAAATTCATGAACACTTCCATTTGCACACTATATTTATAACTCCATTAAATAAAACCGTTCATGAGTTATAGTCCCAATAACAGTATGATTTTGGGTGTTTATTTATTGGTAGACCAAGATTTATTTACTGAAATAAATGATGATACATAAACGCCACGTGAGTCAACAAGCATTAATTCGTTCCAATTCTACTTTGTGTAGATATTTATCTGGCTAGATGCGGCTTTTGGACAGCAATCAACGTGTGAAATCTATACATATATGCAAGTGTACACAGACAGTTACACAAAGATACACGCACGCGCATACACGCACACACAAGCGTAAGAGCTATTTTTCCATTTTGCTAGTATTTGAACCAAAGAGGGGGTGCCAGCTTCTAAAGGTCAAACCGTAATAGAGCGACACAGCAGTGGAGAGGCGCGGCGTGACGCGGCGTGGCGAAATGTTCTCCGAGAGGCAACTCCGCAGCGCCGCGCTGCACCGCTCCACTGCTGAGCCGTTAAAGTGTATTTAAATTAAAGAAACAGTAGAAATAATATTTTTCCGGCCGCGCCGCTCCACTGCCACGCAGGGCCTCCGTACCTTTAATATTAGCATGAATTCAATCAACCGCTTTTGCACAAAAGGATGAAGCCCACAAGGATGAAACAAACAGCAATAACAAAAACACAATACAAAGAGTGGCTCCAAGTGGCTCAATTGATTGCTGATATATTGTTGCTCTGCAACATTTATTAACTGTTGACTTAATAATAACTAAAACCTCACAATTTCACATTCATTCATTGATTTTTCATTTTTTCTTTATTTTTCTTATTTTGAATTTCACAGGGATATCCCAAGTCCTGGGTGGCTCAGTTGGTTAGAGTAGTCGCCCGGATTGCGAAAGAATTTTTGCGGAATTTTTTAATTACTAACTAAATCTCTTAATCGTCATAACTTAATCCTACCAAGTACCACTACTTTGAGGAAGGATAGGGTAGTTTTCAACTTTTTTTAATTTCATATATAAATACATATTATAGTCAATATTAATTAAGATCTTATTGATTTAGATTTTGGCCTCCTTAATGAAATGACGTTGAAAAGAATTTATATGTTAATAAAAAACGTTTTTTACAAGATCTCTTTAAATAACAAAGCCTTTCAGGTGTTTTTCCATCGAGGAAAATGCGACTCGGAAAAACGATTCACTCAACGAATTAATGATTACGAGGAAAAGAAAGTGTAAAGAACGTGAAAATTCAGTTTAATTTATAAAAGGAATATCAGCCGATCACATAAGCTAGCTAGATGCCAGATGTTCCATTGTAAAATAAATTTCAAGTAAAAAATAATATTTTTATAAAAGAGTGTCGCGTTTAGACGCGAGCAGGAGATAGAATAGATAAATAAAATTCAAAGTTAGGCCAATTAAAATTAAATTTAAAATAGGAAGACAAGTTTTGGGGTAGAGGTAGCTAGTTCGGGTCGTAGGTTTTTCACACGAATTATGGGACGCTCCGATAATTTTAGAATAACACTTCCCTGGGCAGCGCAGGCTAGACTGGATCCCGTGGTGAAGTGTGTAGTATGTCCCGAAGATCGGTAGGTGAGTGGGTGTGACTCTGAGGTTTCCAAAATATCTCTCTCAACGGCACCGGTTTTCTACTCCGTACCAGGAACCCTGAAAGTCCATACATTTTGGACGATCAGTAAATTGTCCGATTTCATTGCTATGACTGCGACATCAAATCCGGAAGCGGCGAAAAGCAGAGATGATGATAGATATTGGGTAGTGTTATTCGATACTAAATAGTGATTAATAATGAAGCAGTCAATAGCATTTTACATGTATGATAAAAATATTCAACAATTAGAAGTGGGTAAGTTGATAAAAAAAACATAAAGGTGGTTTCACAAAATCTTTAGAATTAACAATTTAGATTGGCAATGATTATAATTTTAGAGAATTAAATACATATGAAATGAATTAGAATTATAGAACTAATAGTTTAATGTGAACCAACCAGATTACATAGAATATTACGCCGGCATCATGCATGACTAGCATATTCCTAATATTCTAGATCAATATTGTACAAAGACAGTGAAAATGTGGACAATGGAATACATCTCGAAATCATATTTAGAAATGATTCGATGATATTAAAAATGATCTGCATATATAGGCAATGACAGTCAATTACTACGCAATAATTAAAATATACTGTACAACACTCACCCAATCGGGGCTTAGCACCACACACACTTTAATTACGAATATTTCAAGATAAAATTAATCGTAAAAAGTACTAGATCAGAGAAATATGCTTAGAATAAATAATCAATAGAAAAAAAAAATAGCAAGTAGTGTTAGCTCGTAGATTGGCAGGGGCTAAGTGAGTGAGCCGGTCAGGTGCTCGGAATGCATGAACGCGAACCACGAATGAATGCGTTCTTTTCGTACTACTGCTCGCTCACCATTCAAGACGTTCGTGACGTAGAAGACGAAATGATTCACTAAGCAATTAGGGAATAATTTTGTTAACTCGTAAGTACATTGATGAATATTAAATAGTAAATGTATTTTTAAAAGAATTATAGGACAAATAGGATAAAAACGATAACTATTGATTAAAGTACGTTACATAGTCATTTACTATGAAACTTTGCCGCTAAATTAGCGCAAGGCGTTACAAGAGTTATCATTATAATGGTTAGAAATAGAGATTTAGCTCATAAATTACATAAATTATGTTCCATTACATTTAAAGGTTTTTACAGTGAAATACTATAGTACTTTAGGTAATATGTACTTGGTTACGCCTAAAAAGGTATAATCAAGTTAAAGTAACTACTTAATTTGTAACTTAAGACCTCTTATCTGTTGCCTCGTTTTCTATACACAATTTAGAGAACTGAACTAGGTAATAAAGTTTCTATACCTTCTTACGGCGCTGAGTTAGTATAATTACTAGCTACAGTACTTTTATTTCTATTTATACTTATGTATAAACAGATAACTATCTACATTTCATAAAAAAACATAACATAAATTATTTAAGAGCAAAACATGATTATACAGCCATTGTTATGATGGCTAAATCCCACTGACTTTTGAAATTTGACTTCTCATGAATATTCGTGTGAAACTTTAAAAATTTACAATGTAAATTCAAAGGTACTCAATATAATTTGGAGTATCTGCCTAAATTGTTACAGTTATTTATATTAAAGGAAAAACGAAACGCAGAAATATATGTACAGTCGACAGCACATCAGCCGTGACAGTTTGACCTGGAGACCGTGCTTACTCCGTTCGTAATAAAGGCGGATTACATTATGCAACTGTTACACTTGATGTGCTGTAGTCGGTACTTAAAAAATATTAAAATAAAATACACTAAACATTTTTAGCGTTTTCCCGCGGTCGGGTGTTATAGAAGATAAACTGCGAAAATTGAGCATTGAATTCGGTTACTTGTCAATACTAATAATTACATCAAACAGACTGACATCACGATTCTCTACGCATGTCTACATACGTCATATATTTACCGTTCAGTTACGCAGTGTGTACCTATAGTAACTTGCGTGAAAGTGTTAATGTGTTTACTCACCAATTTACTATTGTTTAAACAACCTGTAGTTGACTTCCTTTATGTATGTCAAGCAACAGTGCATTATAATCCAACGCAAGGAAATTTGGTGTTTTTTTTAAATACAAGTAGATAAATTAAGTTGGCTATCATCACCTATAGACACCTGCAAGAACGAAGAAAATATCACTTGCTGATTGCAAGTGCGTTGTCATCCTGAGACCTAAGATGAATGCTTATCCAACCTAGTAATTACATTGACTACATTACCCTTAAATCTGAAACACAGCGAACTGCTATACGCGCCTACCTATGATAAAAAACAACTTCGCACATCACCACTTTACATTCTTATGCTTGTAGATTAGTATATTTATGCGACAAGAATGGCATACAAGAGCAAGGCCGAAATAGGAAAGGCAGTGGTACCCACCCAGACAATCACCATCCTCTCACAGGCTCACCACCCTCTCATCTGTCGCGCGGTCTTCTGTCAAAAACCCGCAACTGTCGCGAAGCCTCTTAATTGCGTTTTTAAAATTGTTATATCTGCGGTTCTATTTAATCTATATCGTTGAATTTTTGTGTACAGATAAAGAAAAGTATACAGATAGAATAAACTGGTAGAAATTAGGTTATTAGTAATTTAGTGCATTTAATTGACTGGAACCTTAACTAATAAGCATGCACTGAAAAAAAAATAACCAAACTACTTCGGTTATTTATTTATTTTATTTTATTTGGGGGGCTTACAGCTTACATGAAGAAATATACAAAAAAATACATTTCAAGAAGCCAGTAACAAGCCTTCACAATTAGCACTGATAATTAAATCCTAAGTTCTTACATTACTAAAATATACCTTTTTTTAAAAAAAACAATGCTTTATTAAATGCACAATAATAAATTATACAGCATTTAGTCACCTGCCAGCATTTTATTAACACTACTTATACTACTACAGAATAAATCTATGTTGTTGTTGCAATCTTCCTTGCAAACATCATTAAATTGTCTAACGACTCGAATCAAATAAGAGTTGCTATGATGCACTGTACGTGAGAATGGAACGTGAAGTAGACTTCTTGGACGGCAATGAAGAGGTGGAATATTTATATTTAATTTTGATAAAAGTTCAGGACAGTCATCTTTGGACTGAGCTATTCTCAACAAGAAACGCATGTCAGCTATCTTTCTACGAACCTCAAGTGGAATAAGATGGAATCGAATACAACGATCTTTGTAGTCCATATTACATTTGAAATAACCAAAATTTGCCGTATAATTGCAGTTTATTTTATTTAAAGGTATTAAAGGGTGCATCTATATTTACTTACTTTATTTTTGGCTATGTATTTAAATAACTTATGTAAGTAGTCACTTTTTAAGCTTTAGGTAGTCAGAAGTTCAGTTGTCATTTTTATAGTGTGTAGGTTTATGTCCAATTTTTGTATTAGATAATAAGACAGATAATAATAAAAAAACAATATATGTACTTACCACTGAATCGTATGTTGAAATGCATGAAATCTTGAACTTTGCCGCCACAACTTTCAATATTAAAATAAAAGGCATTAAGATAACGCAAACGTAGGTATGATTTACTAGCTATTTTCTTGAACGGTAGTAAAAATGATTCTATTCACGAACCAATCAGGAGTTCTTATTTTAGACCTCGATTCACGTTCTAAAAACGAAACGAATGTTTTAGACAAAAGGTGAAGCAGGAATTCAGCTGCAAACAGACGATACCTTTATTTTGTTTAGATATTGATTTATATTAAAAAAAATAAACAAAAATAAAAACTGACTTCAAACGTTAAGTGTTTTGAAGTAGGTTATTACCTACTTATCTAATTTGTTAATATTTTTTTATTAATTAATTTTCTTTTTATAGTGTTTTTGATGTCGATTTTTATTTTTGTAAGTATAAGAAAATATTTTTTTTTTACATTTCTTAGTGATAATTTTCTAAGGTAAAAGCTAGATATGTGTAGACATGGGATAGTAGACATCTAAAATATGAAAAAAAACTGATTTTTATATAGCTTGCCAAGTACTTGCACGAAGGTGCAAAAACTTGCAAAAGGTCCCGGATTCAAATCTCGGCAGGAGCTGGAGTTTGTATGATAACTGTTAACATTTAAATTTGTTCTCAAGTCATAAACGTTTTGTTCCCTATTCATAAACGTAAATGTTTATTGGGTATATTTATATTATTAATACACGTGTAGTTATCTATTTATATTTCTCTGTTGTCTCGTATGCACAATAAATGCTTGATTGGTCTTGATAATAAGTGTGAGTGTAAGAATAATGATCATTATTTTCATCTTAATATTTTAAACAGCCAATGTTATATTATTTCATACAAAGGTCATGAAATTATCAATTTCGGTTGATTTTCTAATCAACTGAATAAATGCAGCCCCAGTGTAATTATTCCAAATATATCTGTTAGATGCATATCGAAAGCAAGCAGAAAACTCTATAAAATGTAGACAAAACGGCGTCGAGATAAATTGGTAATATAGACAGCATGTCTAGTATAACACATATAACTTTAATCCTCATTATCTCGTTGCATGACGAGTGGTTTTTAACTGTACAGATAGACGTGCTTTTGACTGTAGGTAATAAAATTAAAGTGCCACTAACTAAATCCAAGCATAATACTGAAAGGTTAATACACTTTGAATACTTCAATTCTAAATTGAATCCGCTTCAAGTAATAAACATAGAGTTTTAATGGGTTCTCTGCTACAATAGAGAGTTTAATTTTGTTTTCTTAAGAAAACTTTTAGGAATTTTAACAGAACGACTAGATTTTAGAAATGAGAATTATATACGATAATTATGTCGTAATAACTGGGCATGGACGGCATTTCATCTTAAGCCTCAGGATGACAACGCACCTGAAATATCAAGTGCTTTTCCTTGTTATTGCAGGTGTCTTTGGCGGCGGTAACCGCTTACCACCAGGTGGGCCGTCAGCTTGTTTGTCATCTAGTTGTATAATAAAAAAGTCTAGTTATTATAATCCCAGAAATGTTATTAATATTAGTGTTATTGCATGAAAACCGGTGTCTCATAATGGTGTCAGTATCGCAAACTCATACTATACTTTTAAGTAGAATGAACATCGAAAGTAAGTTTTGACACTTTACCACTCCAGCACAATTTGCTTTCTTTTAAACGGCTGTAAACTCAGCACAGAGATTTCGCATCGCATTATTAAAATAAACGTTAAACTAAAATACATCTCTTTGTAATATAATAACATAGAGCTTAGTTACTAAGCAATCTCTATTATTCTTAGTAAAATAATAAAATTGCTAGGTAACAAAACGTTAGTAAGCATATCTATCTCTGTGGTTAGTATTTTAGCATTATCTGTTATTTTTAACCCCCAACGAAAAAAGGGGTGTTATAAGTTTGACGTGTCTGTCTGTGTATCTGTGTTTCTGTCTGTGGCATCGTAGCACCTAAACAAATGGACCGATTTTGATTTTTTTTTTGTTTGAAAGCTGATGTGACTACGATGGTTCTTAGCTATAATTTATGAAGATCAGTTCAGGCGTTCGATGACTATAAGCTCATTTTCAACATGATAATAGGATTTTACCAACTTTTATAGATCCGATTGATTTCAAATTTGGTGTACTGTCACTTTGGTGACATTCCTATGACATACCAACCTAATTCCTATGACATGACATTCCTATAACATTCCTATGACATACTAACCAAGCTGATCCTATACCATCAAAAAGCCTGCGAAATGCTTAATTCTTTAGAAACTTACAGCAGATATAGCGTGTTTTGGCTCATATGAAGAGTCTTCATGAGCCGGTGTTAGATAGATGATTAATGACGCCGGGGGTTACTCAAAATTTATAATTTTGTAGTTAGCAAAATATTAAACATACAAATAATAATATATTATTTTATTAATTATTTGTTTTACCGCTTACCATTAGTTAGGCCGTCAGCTTGTTTGTCATCTAGTTTTATAAAAAAAAAAATAGCTAGGCAACAAACCTTTAGATAAGCATATCTCTGTCTGTGGATAGTATATTGGGACCGGACGTAAATATGCTTGTATTTATCTTCTTTACATTTTTCATGAAATCAATGGTTTGTAGAAAATTTGCAGATGCTTTAATTATTTAGGTGCAAATAACAAAAAGAGGCGTTTAAATATCATAGACATTATAAATATAATGTAATTTAAATATTAAGCTTAAAACGTGGCAATAAAAAAAAGAACTTACAAATAATAAACACCACCTAAATCTTGCGAAACAGGAAGTGTACCAACAAGGCTGGTCGCATTACCTCGCTGAATTGCGATGCCTAATCTTGTGCGAAATATACACCAGCCTTATTGTCACCTAAAGTTTCACAGAGACGACCTGCAATGTCCCTAAAAAGTCGGTGAGCTCCTGGCCCCCAAGGTCCTAAAGTCTCGACTCCAAATGGCTCAAATATGTAGTCCCCAGATAAATGTATTTTTTTTGGAGATCTGTTTGATTTACATCCATTTGAATATACCTTTTTTGTCCCAGAACAACAGGCTCTCGTCTCGGCAGTGATGCAAGGGATTCAAGTCATAAGTTATTTAAGAAGAAAATAAAGATTTTACTCAATTTCTGGCTTTACTAACGCTACGTCTAAAAAGATTTTAACTTAAAGGACCTATTGTTTAATAGAATTATCTTCAAATAGACTTAGGATTTAGTCCTAAGCTACCAACTGAATTATCATTTATTAGAAGTTTAAATGTTATTAGGTTTTCAATATTAACAAAAAAGTTATAGCTTTTAAAAGCAAAAGTAGTAAAATGTTGTCTGTTATACAAAAAGCAACAAAAATACTCTTCGCTAAAAAATGCAAAAGAGTTTTTATATAAAATAACTAGAATGATTCAGCCATATGTAAGCCTAGAGTCAAACAACAAATACATCCCAGATGAAAGAACATTAGTGATTAGTGACTAAATTCAAACCGGCGTCTAAATAACGATTTACAAGGCAAAGTCAACTTAAAACAAAATTGAACTTAAAACAAAAAAGCAACTTTATTCTAATAACATGCAAGTCAGTCGACTTGTCTACCAATTGAAAGCGATTAATATTTCTATACGTGCAATGTAGTATTTTTTTACCTAACCTCGGTCTAAATATATCCACGCTTCTGGAAGAATGCCTGCGATGATCGAGGGTTATTTATTTACGTTCGCCAAAATGAACCGGTAGCTTTCGTTGAAAGATGAGCGGTAGGAGCGTAACCATTTTAAAAATATATAGTGACATTATTCACTGTTTAGTCGGAGAGATTGACGAACTCTGTATGGTGGGAAGAAAAACGATAAATTTGTGATTCCGCACGAAATTTATATCGTACTGAATATTCTATAAACCTGTACAATATATACTGTATGCCTATTTTTTATGTCGTATTTTTTGTTTCATATTTATAACTAAATATTAGTTTCTCTAGCGCAGTGCAGTCACGAAATGCGAAGGAAAATGGGTATACGTTAGTCCTCATGAGAACAAGGGTAGTTGAGGGTACGAAAAGGTGTAGTCAAATTTTCAGGGCTTATTCTAGCCGTCAATACAAATAACTTTTACTATGAGGAAAACTACGAAATCGCGAAAAAGAAATCAGCTGTTCCATAGTAAGGTTCATTGACTCAACGCAATGTATAGAAGAGCTGATTAATTTTTCGAGATTTCGTAGTCGTCCTCATAGTAAGAGTTGTTGGTATTTATGGATAGAATAAGCCCTTAAAGTATAACTATACCTTTTTATATCTTCTTCTAGATTCGTCTTGTAGATCTTCTAGATTGCTATAAAGATGATTATTCTTTGGAGCCTGCAATTCTTGGTTCTATGGGATTCGCTGTAAGGTTTAGATTGAATCTGTTAGTCCTGTTCCAAAGGTTTTGTTTAGCCATGTGCCTTTTCATTGCTTTTGATCACCAGATGGCATAGTACTTTTATAAGAACAATTCTAATCCTCAATTCCAGGTTACTTCATTGTTCTGCGTAGTCTTTTATCAGTTTAGAAGTACATCATTCGAGTGTATGGCATTGAGTGCTGCTTTACTATCAGAGTATATAAGTATAAATTTTTGATCGACGCAGTTTCTTTGGCAATTTGCTTGCGCACATTCAATGATTGTGTTTACCTCCGTCAGAATATTGCAACGTAGTTTCAAAGGTACTAGTAGTACATGTGTAAGTATGATTTTGCTAAACCTTGGTCTTGGATTTAGTCGATATCTTACGTTATTGCCCATTGCAGAGCTATGATTCAAATATTCGTATTGGAAATAACTATACTCATAGTGCATTTAGACCCTTCGGGATCTTCAATATGTGACTTTACTTTCACCCTTCCTGTGCCCCGAAATAAATTGGGAAAAAACTGGTTTTATTTATATTTACTAAAACCTAAATTATTTAGGCGCAAAAGGTCGCTATTTGGTAGGGGAAAATCAGCTTTAGTTTGTGTATTCTCAACACCGCATACGCATTCAGGTTCGACCATGCAGTTACCAACACGCATTGGGCCAAGTCTATGTATCGCCCAAACTCCTCGTGTGTTTCTCCCATGTAGGAAGGCCTGTGTCCAGCAGTGGGACGTATATAGGCTGGTGATGATGATTCAGTTTCAGCAAAAGTTCTGAACACAAATTTGCGGACCGTAGACAACTTTAGGCTTTAACCTTTAATTGTCAAGGTTGGAAAAATAAAGTAATGCAATACAAGAATACTAATTTTCGTTATCAAAACATCAGACATTTTTTCCTATTTGTTGGAGACTGAACTCTTAAATATTTATGTCTTAAGTGTAAGCTTAAGTTAAACTATTAACTAATCGCTGTCGGAAGCTTTCCGGTAGCGTTTGTGACAGTTAAAATCTATTATGTCGGGAAGGGTGGTTAATAACAATGACAGGTTAATAATAATAAGTTAATTACCTACGTGCGGTGGTGTGATGTTCTAATGTGGTACAAGAAAAATATTTAAATTTTAAGACCTATGTACAGTTTTGCTATCGTAGCTATCATAGCTACAAGCGATGCCTCAGTATGTCTAATGGCGACGTCTCGTAAATAAAAATGTTTTTAAATTGCTGAGGTTTTAATTATAGCGCAGTAGAAAATACACAATTTTTACTACAAACGTCAATCAACAAGGAAACCAAGTGGGTAATCCATGAATGTGTAATTTTTTTGGTAAACATTTTCATAAAACTAAATAACTTCGCGAACATATTATTTGTAAGAAAGCGGTATTTGCAAAGTACCAATCTTTAATAATTGTAACTATAATAATCTTTAGATAGCTGCAGTGATAGGAATGAAATAAATTAATAAGGTTTATTTTAAATGAAAGATATGAATTTATATTTATGATTTCATACATGAAATGAATTTATAAAATTTTTGAAAAATTACCAAGCTTCATCTATTAAAGTTATTAAGCGTATAGCTCTGAAACGTTATTGCTTTCCTAATAATAATAAATTCAACATGTGACTTTTTTTAAGACTGTACCACGTAGAAATCTATCCTGTACTATTGACTAGTTGTAATAAAATTTGGATACACATCATGTAATAATACTACGCGTATGTTACGGCCTACTTGCACGCATTCGTAAGAAAAAATGTCACGCTAGACCATAAATTATAGTTCTTAGGTGTAATAAAAGAGGTTTGGAAACCTACTTCTTCTGTACCTTACTTAGCTACTGCCACGTGAAATAATAATATGTACCCATTTTTGAAATTTTGCGAAACTTATTGCATAAGTTAGCATTATTGTTATGGCGGCAGACTTAGGTAAGATGGTGGTAGCTAGCCAGGCGGATTTAGAAAAGCCCTACCACGAACCAAACAGAGCCGAAAAATTTTAGCCCCCACGGGAATCGAACCCCGGACCTCTAGATCTGAGGTAGGTGGTCTCAACCACTAGACCACAGATGCAGTATATATACAATATCCACCCCCGCAACTCCAGAATTTCATATTTTATTTCGGGATTCTGGAACACCTGGTTTATTATAAAGTATTTAAAAAGGTTTGGTCTAATAGACAGAAATAAAAGTGCGTACACATTCTTTAAGGTGTTTCATATATAGCTCGACAAATGACCCAACACCACCTGATGTGAAGCAGTAAGAAGAGTCCATATGCGAAGACAGCTAGTGCAGCCTGACACACACTGTTCTAGCCGCCTCCACCGTTGGTCAAATGTATGGATTAGATTTGAATATTTCATAGATGACAACAAAGTCAACCTATTAGATAATACCAAGTATTGATTCACATAAAATATTTATAGATTTCCTCTACACAATCTATTATGAATCGGACTCGTTCTAGAATAACTGACATATTGTAAAGAGAAATGAAAGCGGAACGGATATATCGAAGTGGTACTCTAATTTTCAGGTTTATTTCTACACAGAAATTTTAGAAATGTTAGTATATTGTTTCCATGAAGAATAGTAAGACTAGGTTGGTATCTAAGCTTACTATTCTTCATGAAAACGTTGAAAACATGAAACGTTGTACGAATCTACAGACTAAAATTATGTGAGCTTCGTAACAATTTAGATGTTTATTAGTGCACCCTATCCTTTTGTTTTAGTTCTTTATTGTATTTGTCTGAGGCCCTAAATCAAGACAAACCTTATGGTAGCTTCATGGTTTGTTTTTTACTATTTTGTTCGTCACATTTTTAATGTTTTGATGCGTTTAAACGCCTTCTTATTGTAACAATTACAAATAAAGAAACCACCAACCAAAAAAAAACCACAAAAAATAAAGTACCTACTCTTTTATCAATAATCAAAAACCATTTGTCTTTTCGAGTCCACACGATTTGCGCCGTAGCATTTGACATAAAACTCACACAAGAGAATGTAAATAACATTTTATTTCAAACATCTCTCGTAAGTACCTCGCCTAATTTGTTTTAATAGCGCTGTTTGAGAGATAGTCTATCAACGAGGGTTTATTTATTTCGCCGACTATTTTCCTCCTGATGTTTAACAGAAGTTGATAGAGATTGATTATTTGTTATTAATCATGAACTCTATTTGTTTTAAACAAAATCTGTTTTAGTGGGTATTTTTTTCTTTGATCATGATGATTGAGTTTAGTGAATGTGCGGCTTCGTTTATTTCATCAATCAAAATAGTAATATGATTGTCAATATTGTGCTAATATATCCCCGACCGATAAAGGTTATCAGACTGACCGGTCGGAATCCAAAACTAGAGTACCTTTAAATAGTAACTGGTTTTATCTTGCATTTAGGGACGTTGAAAATACTACTCTTGAAATAAACTTTGTTACAAAATGTATTTATGATTATAAATTTACCTGCTTCCTGATTCATCGATTCTTCAAACAAATGCTTGCCATATTATCTATAACATATCTTGAAAGATTTATCCAGAATTCAAAACGGTAGAGTCGACGAAATTTTTCATTGAAATCGAAAATGTATTAGACAATCATGTTATCAATTCTGCGTTCTTTCCGTGTATTGTAGAGTTGTTAATTACTGATACGTTCAATTTGCCATACGTTTTAACTACTATACTATTAAATTAACTTATAACTAATAATATTTCCAATTTTATTGGCCTTGCAAAATTATTGTCTATGTTGACCCATCGTAGAATTACATCTGTCATAAAATATTCCAAAACTAAACAATATAGAGTAAATCGCATTTAGTCGCAATCCTCGAAGCATAAGGCTGTCTGTGACCATCGCCAATGAACGGACATTGGGGTGATGCAATCCGTCCAGAGCATCGAGGAAGTACTTGCGGAACTATCCTACAAGTGCAAGCAATATCCAACGCAAGACCGGCCCTGAGTTTTATTTCAGCAGGTCGTTAGGACAACAAGCTTGCAAAGGCTGTTTTGTTCGTTTAGCACCTTGATTCAGTTTAGCACCTGGGATTCAAATCGCAGCATATTTCCATTTAATTCTTTTTAATTTTTCAAATTTTATTTCATTTCGTAACACCCGGTATATTATAATCTGATTTATACTTGTCTGTTAGACTAAACCTAACCTAACCAAGTGTAATCATAATCATTTATTTATTTGTGATACACAGGTAAAATTAAGATGTGAAGTAAAATACAGTGCAAGCTGTGATCAGCCTTATCGGCATACAAATGTTACAATTAATATAGCTAGTAGCCAGGTCAACATTTAATTTAAATTCATAATCACTAAAATTAAAATTCAATAATAGCTTATAATAATTAATATTAAATAATAAATATGAATAATTGAAATGTCAACATTTAAATTAAATTAATAATAAAGGAGCGGTCAGATCAAAATATAGAGGCAATCAGACTAATTTAAAAAAAATCAGAATGTCAAAATTAAATTGTAATTTAATTAATATTTTAATTGTAAGAATTCATTAATTGAGTAGAAAGAGTGAACAATTAAAAAATCGAATAGTTTTTGCTTAAATATACTAAGATCGTTGAGTTTTTGAATGCTGCTTGGAATTTTATTATATATTCGCGGTGCCATTGCAAAAACACTCTTGTCATAAAGAGCTGTTTTATGAGGGGCCGTATCCACCGTATAAAGAACAACCCTGCCACGGGACTTTTGTGCACTTTTAAATAAGGCTGGGTTTTTTTTAATAAAAAGTGCTATCTCAAGTATATAGAGACCGGACATTGTCAATATTTTTAAGTTTTGAAAATATGGTTTGCAGCTATCGGTTATTTTTAAGCCACACATAGCACGAATGCACTTCTTCTGACACCGAAAAACTTTGTCCCAGTTGGTTGCATTACCCCAGAAAATGATTGCATATCTCAACCTGGAAGCTGCAAACACATGATAGGATGTCAGCAGTGTATCGATGCCTACTTTTTTAGATAGATGGTAGAGACTGTAGGAGGCTTGGCAAAGTTTCTTGCATACAAAGTCTATGTGATTCTGCCATTTTAAGTTATCGTCTATCAATAGACCCAAAAATTTGCCTGTCGACGTCAGTTTGATCTTTCTACCTTTATGCTCTATTGGTAATGTTAAGGTTTGGATAGTTCTCTGCTTGAATTCCATTATTGTGGTCTTTTCTACATTCAAAACTAAATTATTATTCTGTAGCCACTCGACTATACAAGAGAGGCTATTAGCTATATCATTTTTTTCATTGAGAACAACTGTGCAGCCATCCGCAAACAGAATCATTCTATGATTAGTAGATTTTGGGATGTCATTTATATAAATTAGGAAGAGAAGAGGCCCCAGAACACTTCCCTGTGGAACCCCATATGTAACTGCCCTTGGAGTTGATCGTACATATGTTTCCTGTTTTGATTTAGGACATATTCTACTTATGCATGTGATTTGAGTTCTGTTACTCAGGTAAGATCTCAATAAATCCAAAGCACTACCTCTAATGCCATATGCTTCCAATTTGTTCAGTAGAGTGTTGTGATCTACAAAGTCAAATGCCTTTGACATATCCATATATAGAGCATAAACGGGACTTCTTGAGTCTACTCTTTTATATACACAAGAAATCATATATAGCTAGATCTATAGACATGGTTTTCCGGAATCCTTTTTGTTCCATTGCAAACAGAGAATGACTTTCAAAATAATGATACAATCTATTGTATATGACCCTTTCAAATATTTTAGAAAAAATTGGAATTAGTGCGATAGGTCTATAGTTCTTTAGGTTAAATTTATCATCTTTTTTATAGAGCGGTTTAATAATTGTAGTCTTTAATATTGTCGGAAAAACACCTTGTATTAAACTTAAGTTTATGATATGGCAAAGTATGGGAGAAATTATATTAAATACATATTTTACTACTAATACACAGATGTCATCATAGCCTGTACTTTTTGTTTTTTTTAGTTGTTTTATAATAGTTACTATGTCAGAAGGGTCAGTTGGAATAAGAAAAAATGAATTGGCAGAGTTATTATTTATAGGATACTGATTTATCAGGTTCTTGTCAGTGTTTTGGGGTTTAGCTAGGTCCACGTAATAGTTATTGAATGTTTCTGCTATTAGCTTAGGGTCTCTGATTGCATTATTTTCAACAAGTAGTTTTGTAACACTTTCTTTTGGAAAGTTCTGTTTATTTCCATTAATAATATTCCAGGTCGCCTTAGATTTATTTTTTGATTTTAAGATGTAGTGGGTATTTTGCGATCTCTGTGTCAGCTTAATTATCTTATTATATCTACTAGAGTAATTTTTAAATATTTCTTTGTCAATTGGGTTTTTTGAGAGTCTGTATTTCCATAGAAGATAACGTTTTCGCTTACTACAGCTTTTGATGCTACTGGAAACCCACTTTGGTTGCAGTTTTATTTTATTTTTTATTTTCAAAACGGGAAAACATAAATCATAGAATAGCTTAAATAAGTTGTAGAAGCCAGAAAAGGCAATATCAGCATCATATATCGAAAAAACATCACTAAAAGTAAGCTGATTGATACATTCTGCAAATTTTACCACATTATCCTTTGAGTAATCACGTTTAAAAGAGAACCAATAATCAAATGTACATGATTTTTTTACAGGACATGTTAAAATCTGTGCTTTATGATCAGATAGTCCTAGTTCTATTAATTCACATTTCGCGCCTCTAATATTGTGAAATACGTTATCTATACAAGTCCCGCTGCTTGGTCTAGTTGGTTCAAATATTGAGGCCTTTAAGTTAAATCTAAAAATTAGCTGCTCTAATTCAGATACCATTCTACTTCTTTTCAGCATATCTATATTGAAATCGCCACAGACAGCAACTTTTTTGGTGCTGTGTAAAACGTAGATACATATTCTTTAAGATTTTTTTTTATATACAAAGCACGCCAAATGACTCAACACCACCTGATGTGAAGCGGTAAGAAGAGTCCATATGCGAAGACAGGTGGTGCAGCTTGAAAGACACTGTTCTAGCCGCCTTCACCTTACGATTGCAACCCATAAGGTGCCTTTTCACGCCTCTTTTTAAGGAACCCATGTTATAGGGATGAGGGTAGTCTTGAACTTATGTTGACCTGTAAAAGGTAGAAAATCCAAGAAGCAATTGTATAGTAATTAAAAATGTTTGCAATTGTATGTTTTTTCTTTTTACAATCCTTTATTTACATAATTATAGTAAGTTAAGCTTTGAAAGTTTGAAAATTACACAGGAACAAAAGAAGAAAGTCGCGCAGATAAACTAAGCAGTTTATTGGTAGGTTTTTCGTAAAGATGTCAAGGTAATGACCAGAAGTTGTTTGCTGGAGATTAGGTGAGTGTAATGAAGATAAGGAACAAAACAGATATTACACTTATAGTAATAAATGATATGAACGTCCCAGAATGTAATAGTTCCAATTTCAGCTTTATTATAAATACAATATAAATGGATTCTGGTCGTCGATGATTTGCTATACTTATGTAAAGAACTAACTTAGAATAGAATTTTAAAGTTGTTATTAAAATCACATAATCCATTGTGCAATAATAGTTTAATTTCTAGTGAACTAATAACCATTATCAATGCAATTTAATGTTATTATTTCATATCATAGCCCAATAAAATACATTTTTCTCATGCCCTATTCGTACCTTCAATGTAAAATATAAACTATCATTTTGTAATAAAAAATATTATTTTACTTTAGAACGTGGTTTGGTTACAAAACCAATACTCAAATAACTACTTTAATAAGATTTTATTTTAACTTTTTAGTAAAAGTAAAAATAAAATAAAAGTTTCAAGAAACGAGGGAGTCAATTTCTTGCTAATAACATAAATTCAAACGATTTTTATGTAACTTTTATATTTATTAAGGTTTTTTTTATGTCTGTTGTTTTATCTTGATGATAAAAAGATCGTGAATTTCCAAGATGGCTACTCCAATCTAGGGCTTAAATTGTTGTAAGCAAAGTTAATAGCAAGCGATTGATACAGGTTCCAATATAAATTTGTAATAAAGTCCATAGAAACTATTTCTACTGTACCACGAAGGAGTCCCACTAGGTGGACGGCCTCCCATTAGATGCATTCATGGAGAGTCGTTGGAGGCAGGCTGCGCAGAACCGTTTCGGTTGTTATGAGATGGAGGAGGGCTTTGTTCAGCAGGCAGATATGATAATGTAGTTATACCAACTTGTATAATTCATTAAAAAGTCGTCTATTGATTTCAACTAGATATTTTTTATTTACTCTTAATCGATAATTGACTCTATTTCTGAAAATAACGTTTTCGATAGATCTTGACCAGTTTGTTATTGGTAAATTTAAAATCAATAAACGTAATAGACAAGAACCAGTACATATCGGATTGTTTCCATGATTAGTTTGTATAATAAACACAGTAAATTTTATAGACGATAACTATTCTCCAAATAAATACGAAGTGTTGAATTTATATTATGTGTTGTATAAATAATGTGTCATACCGTATACAATTAAACGTAGATTCTTGTTTAACAATTTAGTCGGTTTACGACCTACAATATTGTGTCTCAACACATAAAACGATGAGTAACGGTGTTCCTCAAGGAGCATTGTTGTATCAGTCGTTTGATAATAATCTTTGGTAATTATTATTACAGTCATATCTTTGATTTCAAGAAAGCTATTCAAAGCAGCGAGCGTTACTATCTAAAATAATTCTATGATTGGATTATTATAGTTGTTATAATCTATGCAAATAATTCAATTATTTCAGTTTCTGGCAAGACTATTGGGATGAGGATAGAATTAAAATGTTCTAGAAATCCGATCCGATATGAAGACTAAAGAATTTGTAAATTTGTGTAGGTACATAAGTTTTTTATAGGCATTTTCACATTACACACAAAGGTAAATGTTTGATGATCTACTATATTGTATCACAAGGAAGCAAAGTAGTGTTTTTACGGCGAGGGTGCTATTTTGAATCCAGAGTCAAGTAAAGGATTCTAGGGTAAAATGTTGAGCAAAGCAAGGGATTCTAAAGTAGAATCCTGAGTGGTGGTGCTATAACCAAACCCTTTGTGTGCCTCTCCCATATAAGAAAGCTTGTGCCTTATCAGTGGGACGTATATAGGCTGGTGATGATGATGATGATATGCAAACCAATCAGCGCTTTTTATTAAGATGGGGTGAAAAAAATCTTTGTTATAATCTATCTTAAAACTCTTCATTAAAAATAAATAAATGCTATTTCAGCATTTGTTTAACTACTTACACCATCTAAGGGTGTAAAATAAAAAAAATGCATGGAGACAATATTAATAATAATCATACACTCTCCCCTTATCCTCTATCCCAAAGTAAGCATCATTAAGAGCTTGTATTATGGATACTAGATAACGGAGATGTTGTTAGAAATGTACTAAATAAACATATAAACAGCCATAACTCATGAACAAATGCTCGAACTCATGAACAAATGCTCGTACTCATCATACAAATATTTGCTCCTACCGGGATTCGAACCCGAGACCGAGTAGCCTGTATATAGCAAGGGGCACAGATCGCTCGGCCAGCCGGTCGGTCAAGATGGATTACATACTATTATAGGACATAACGGCTTGATAACTGTCAACCACGCGGGCGGAGACGCGGGCGGTCACTAGTCTTATAGGTACAAATCAAACAGACAATTTTAGCAACGTCTAATGGGAGATGGGTAAGATTTGGCACGATCAATGTTGCGGTCGATGAATGAAAGCGATCAGAGCGAATGCCAAATGCTTTGACACATCGCTGCTTTGGTATAAGGTATCCAACCAAATATTTTAGGGAACTCAATTAGAATGTTGCCTATGTTTGAATATACTGCTACTTTTCAGAAATTCGGAAAATATACGCTACTGTTACCCATAAAAACAATTAAAACTTTAAAGATATGGAATATTGTGTAAGTGATTAAAGTGAAAAATGATTTTTTATTCCAAAATTTATTAAAAACGTTAATGATGTTAGATTTCTAACATCAATTAAAACAACTATGAATAAAAACTAATACATTTACTTACATTTTAATGTTTTTGATGCGTTTAAACGCCTATTTTATTGTAACAATTACAAATAATAAAAGAAAATGATGAAAAAATTTTGCATTTTTTTTTTCGCATCAAAAACATTAAAATGTGATTAAAATAGCTTTCTTACCAATACATTTACAATACAATTTGTAAAAATATTCTTTCGGATCATTAGACGTTATCTTCAATTAGTGGTGAGAAAAACGTTGCTATAAAAACGTTGGAAAAGGGAAAGAGAGCGGTTAAGAAATTCGTAGGTACCTACAGCTCCGGTGGCGTAGTGGTAATCGCGTCTGGCCGGTAATCAGGAGACGCGGGTTCGAATCCCGCCTGGAGCATAAAAGTTTTTCATCATTTTCTTTCTTTATTTGTTATTAATACATTTACATTGTTATTAATAATTTTCGCAGTATGCCCATACATTTCTTAGTACATTTTCTATGGAGCTTTTTTGGACGATGCGCGGCAACACATCAAACATACAACTACACGGTGTATCAGAAGTACCCAAAAAAAAGAAATTCTTCATCGAAAACTCAAAATGAATATGTCACTACTCTAGTGATCGGCTGTGAATGTCATTCAACCTAAAATTTACATCAAATTAATAGACTATATTTCCAAAGACTAGAATATGCAAACTATTAGTACTGTCGATTACTTCTGAGATGCAAAAAACTTTCTTTGCCGATAAAACTTATAGTACGATGCCTTAATTTCTAATACGATGACAAGTAATAATAATTTTATTGCAATAATCATTTATTTTTTAATTTTTATAACAATTATTTATCTTTTTGTTTAGGTGTTGTTTATTATTTTTAAGCGATAAATTGCTATTAGTATCGATTTCGCATATTACGTAAACACCTTTAAATAAATAGAGTATGTAAAATCAAATTGCACTAATCTAACTAAGCACTCATCTGCTACCGCTTAGTCTTTGAAAATACTAGACCTGCAGCAGAATTCACCGCCATTTGAAAAAATACACCTCGGGTTCCGCATTTATTTTTTAAACTTAAATAATACGTAAGTTTTCGTACATACCGGAGTATTCAAATACAGTGACAGGGTGGGAGGTACATATCTTTATCAAAAAATGCGCGATGTGAAAAGGTGTGTGGTGATTTTCAAGCTGTTTTGTTTATGTCACAGCGCGATATTGCACAATCGAAGCGACGGGTCAAACGAGAACAGGGTTCAAAATTACTATTAAATGGAAATAAACTACGTGACGCATCGCTCTGGGTCAATAAAACTGGTTTTTATACCATTACGTGTAAAATGGCCTACCTGATGACAGCCATTATTAAAAAATGTATGGTATGGTAAGTCACTGACATAGCTCATAGGATTAGCAAGTTGAAGTGGCGTGGGCAGGGCACATAGCACGCTGAACAGACGGCTGCTTGGGCGTTCAAGTTTTAAAATGGCGACCACATACCGGGAAGTGCAAAGAAGGACGGCCTCCCACTAGCTAGATGGACAGACGACCTGGTGAGAGTCGCAGGGAGCTGTTGGATGCAGCTGCCAAGAACCATTCCATTTGGAAATCGGTGGGGGAGGCCTTTGTTCAGTAGTGGACATCAGAGGTTGGTATGATGATGTTAATGATGATATGGTAGTAGTAAGTGGTCACAATTAACGCGCATGTACTATTAACGTGCTGTCGACGGAACCTACGCATTAAAGCGGGCGGAAATCTTCACTTGGATTTAAAATGTACCGGCCTTCCCTTTATTTTACAAGCTTTTCCTTTGATTGAACATGATCTAGCTAGGTTATTTGTCGGTCAAAATTTAATTTGTAAGATTATGTAAGTACTAGGAGTTCAGAGGAGATTCAAAAATTTGGTTTACATTTTTTCCGATGAAACCCTAAACGCCCCCAAATGTGTCATTGGTTCACAACATTTTACTCAACAGATTTTTTTTTAATACTCGGTATAAAAAAAAACAGAGCAGAGTACTGCCGGATTATGACTAAGTGCCTATAAACTGTTGATTAGGTAGTGTTTGCGACCGTGCTCGCTTTGATATGTTTTTACTTATTTTGTAACCGACTTTTTTAACGTTGAAAAAATGGATCTTACTGGGCTTTGAATGCGAGACAAGCATTTAACGGTTTGTTTGCGTCGTTGGCGTAATTATGTTACACTACTTCTTATACCACAGATACATAATGGTACAAATACAGAAGATACACTCCGGAAAATCATCTTAACATTTAATTAAATAACGGCTCTTGCTTGCCACGATAGTTAAATACAATTTAAGTCGAACAGCGCTCTAATAACGCTCTTAAAGAAAACGAAAACCTTGTATTGTTCTCGTCATAACTATTATTTTTTGGTACCAGCCTTAGCTTGGACCCAATAGTTATAAGGATACTAAAGTCAAAGTTGTTTATTGAATAGAATAGAATAGAAAAAAGTTTATTGGGCACAATAATACAATAATACTTAAATTACTTATTGCGATCCATACCTAAAATAATTTTACTAAACTAAAAAACTAGTTAAATGTTGACAATCCCTGTCATTCCCCGTACGCATGCGCAGAAGGAAAAAACAGCGGCGCAGAGCGGCGCGCGCAGACTACCTATTTCAAAGCCGCTTCCCGCTTTGTCGGCTCGTCGGTGTCACCTCATCTGTTTCCGAGTTTAGTTGATCATAAGTTCATAAAGTGTAGTCGCGTATAATTTTATCTCTGATCGTCGTTATTCTTATTAAATATTGCGAGATAATGCTATGTGTATGCCATGAGTAGGTATGTTGGCATCGATTACAAGAACGATGACGATAATATGGTGCGAAATGCGACACAGGCCGTGTCCGTCCCGACGACGGCCGTCGTTGTTGAGGCAGCAAGGAGGAGTAGGTACACTTTGAACTGCTTCTCTAATCTTAGGCCTATGTTGTAAGTGTTATGTTGTTGTGTAAGATATTCATGTGAACTGTAAAGCTGTGTTGATTGAGTTAAGTGGTCCCGCTTGTTAGGTGAGCCGTCAGCTTGCTTGTCATCTTGCGTTGTTGTATGAAAAAAGTGTTTCTAGTTCGAGGTAAGTTGTTTTTTATTTCGAAATGGTAGGATAGTGCTAGTACAATTACATAAGATAAGATAAGATAAGATAAGTTTTTTATTTGCTAAACATGTGTATACATAAAATGCAGTTGTTACAATAGATAATGTCCAACATGTTTGACCTCAATGGCATGCAAATTTGTGTAGAACGAATAAAACATCGTTCCGAAAAAGACCGTCAGTCTAAGAACATAATTAAACAAAAAAAAAACATATTCTAATGGTATAGTAATTAGAATTCAAAATTGGATATTAAATAGCTACATGTCAAAATTAAATTGCAGTACATATTCATAAAATGTCATAATTAGAAGTCTTAAATTACATTAAATTTTAATAAATTGTCACATTAAATAGATAATAAAAATGAATACATCATTACATTAATTTATCAACTAAAAAGTCATTTACATTATAATAGCATTTCTCAGCTAAAAAATCTTTCAATCTCTTTTTAAATACATTTAAATTGAGTTCCTTAATGCTCTTGGGTAACTTATTATATATGGCCGGTCCCATCACGAAAATGCTCCTTTGCATTAGTTTTGTATTTACTCTGGTCACACATAATCGATCATTGTCTCTTCTATTGCGATGAACTACCTCCGATTTTTTTTGGAACAGACCTGGATTAGTTTTGACAAATACGGATACCTCAAATATATAAATTGATGGAAGAGTAAGCAATTTATATTCTCTGAAGAATGGTTCACAGCTTTCAATGGGTCTCAAACCAAACATTGCCCGAACACATCGCTTTTGGCTTTTAAAGGCCGTCTCCTTATCAACAGAGTTCCCCCAAAAAATTATGCCATACCTTAGTCTAGAAACTGCCAAACCATGATAGGCGGTTATAAGAGCATCGGTGCTTAATACAAGTGCCAGTTTATATAGTGCATATGAGGATACACTAATTTTTTTCGACAGGGTATCTATGTGTGCTTTCCAATTTAACTTTCCATCTATGGTTAGACCCAGAAATGTTGTGTTAACTATTTCGTCAATTTTTTGGTGACCGTAGTTAATATTCATATTATTATTGGGCATGAGCATTTTCTGACTAAAGTGCATTATCTTTGTCTTACTTATATTCATTTTTAGGTTATTATTATTTAGCCAGGTTATTATATTTTTTAAGGCCATATTAATATTATTTTCATAATTTAATTTATTTTTACATTCAATAATAACGGTAACATAGTACCTAATTGATTGATCCGTGATAAATTTTTAACCACATTTATCGATCTTACGGGTTCTTTTGTGTGATAAATACATACCTACTCAATTAAAATTATTTTTATTTTTGGTTTACGGTTTAGGTAGATAGAACCTATCTACTCAGATTGTTACTTCAATACAACTTTAAAATTTATTTGTGGTTTTTATGTTGACTCATACCTATCTTGATTCTCACTCACCTAATATTCTTGTAGGTAAAGTATTCAATAAAGTTATCTAATATCTATTTATCTTTTTTGTACTTAGCCTAGTAAAATAAATACTAGAATTGAGGAATTATAGGTTATTTATTTTAGGTTAATATTTGATCAAATAAATATTAGCTACCAGGAGTAGAAAAGTTTCTAAGAGTAGGAGGTAATTACGCCTGTTAGGGGGAATGAACTTAGAATAGAGCTGGGCTTTAATGTCGATTATTTTATTATTTTATCAAAAATAATTAATTTTTCAGCATGTAATAATGTCATACTACAGTTGTCATACATTGGTAATAAACTCTACACAAGGGACCCATTTACACCCTTTTTACTTTATTTGTATTTTTGGTACACCCTGTATATCTGTGAAACTATTGATCTTAGACATACTATTTTTGTTGCAATATTTCTTTATGCCTTATAAACTTCTTATTTATGAAATATAAAAAAGGTGTCAACTACCCTATTACTCATTATTAGCGAAAATATAATTGCTGGTGACTAGACCTTATCCTCGCTTTTAACCGTTAGAGAGGTGGGGGTGGCTGAAAATCAGCGTCATACAGGAATCTCTTTTTCTGAACTGCTTTTTCTAAAGACTGACCCTCCTCCAGTTAAATAAAAATATGTATTCATACACTCACACTTATTATCTATATATATAGCCCAGAGTTAGCATTACCAAGAGCTTTGTTATGGATACTTTTAACGGAGAAATATTGATAATAATATGCATACAATTAAATATTAGAATTATACTAAATAAACATATAAACCTGTGACTCGTGAAGAAATGTTTTTACTCATCATTCCAATAACTGCCCCTTCGAACCCAGGGTCTACTATTCATGTTTATTTTAGATTGTGGATTATTATTTATAAATTATACATACACTCTGAAACCTACCAATCTTGCTGAGATTGTAGTAGGTATATTAGCTGACGAAATAAGTTTTGAAGGAGCAAAACTACGTTCAAAGTCAATCGTTATAAATATTTCCAGCGTCAGTCGGCACATTAGTATGGACCTCTTGCCGCCCACGCATATTTGTACGTTTAAGCAACCTCTCAGACGAACGAGATGCTTACACGATGAGGGTGGCTGTAGTTAACATCAATATGGGTGGTACAATGATGAAGGTCGGTCTACAGGCCGGCTACAGAATTACAGGACTGCAATGGCATATTATGGCATGCGAAATACGCAATTTTCAAAAGGGGCCTACATTGAAACTTTGTGCTATACAATAATTGACTTACTCTTATATCATCATCATCATATCAGCCTATGATGTCCACTGCTGAACAAAGGCCTCCCCCATCGATCTCCAAATAAAACGATTTTGCGCAGCCTGCATCCAACGGCTCCCCGCGACCCTGACCAGGTCGTCTGTCCATCTAGTGGGGAGCCGTCCGACTTTGCGCTTTCCGGTACGCGGTCGCCACTCCAGAACCTTAACGCCCCATCGGCCGTCCGTTCTGCGTGCTATGTGCCCTGCCCACTGCCACTTCAATTTGCTAATTCTAAGAGCTACGTCAGTGACTTTGGTTCTCTTACGGATGGCCTCATTTCTGATTCTATCTCGCAGAGAAACACCTAACATAGCTCGTTCCTTAGCTCGTTGTGCGACTGCGAGCTTGCACAAAAGGCCCTTAGTGAGCGACCACGTTTCGCAGCCGTATGTCACTGGCAACACACACTGGTCGAAGACTTTCGACTTCAAGCACAGAGGAATTTGGGACGAGAAGATCTTACGCAATTTCCCGAACGCTGCCCATCCTAGTTGGATTCGTCGATACTCTTATATATATATATATATATATATATATATATATATATATATATATATATATATATATATATATATCAATAATTGTCCACAACCTGTTTCTACCTACAGGGAATTAAAAAAACAAAATGGTCGTTCCCCGTTTCAGAGAAAATTAGTCCCACGCACGCTCAGGTTCTACAATTTTTAAGGAAAAATTAAAACTGACTTTTAAACACTGAAAAGGGAAAATATTTTTTATATTTAAGTAGGTACATATTTCGTAAAAAGTAATTATTTTAATTTGGTGCTAAGCTGTTTCCAGAAACAATAGAAAGTGTAGCAGCCACTCCAAAAAATTACTCCAAATTACCCCAAGAAGCACTTTCGAATAGTCGAAAAACCTTTATGTCTATCACATAAAATAATATTAACAAACATTGTCATGTTTGTCTCTCTGTCTTGTCTGGATTTACGTAAACTAACAATGTTACCATCAGGTAGGCCGTATGCTTAATTGCCACCTTAGTGGTATAAAAAAAATGTTATAATGTTAATAATGTTATAATGTCTTATAAGAAATAAGTACCTACTTAAATATAATAATTTTCTTTTTTAGTGTTTTGATTTCATATTTTTTTTCACAATTTTAGTTATGATTTCGAAGGTCAAAGCTATGGAGTGACTGTGGACCAAGCTGGTGGTATTCCAACGCAAACAGAATTACCTACCTTATGCACCACTGAAAAGTCACAAGAAAGGTAAAATCCGCCATTCCGCTTACATTGATGACTTAATTATTCCACTTATAAAAATATATAGACTTGAAAAATTTCACGTCCTGAGGCGGGGATCGAACCCGCGACCTTTCACTACTATTCTACTGTGATCCTCCGAGTAGTTAAGACTAGTTGCTAAATCTATGTCCGTCTGTCTACCGGTGTTATTATTGTGATTAGGTACAATGTTACACAAGTTAAATTAAGTATTCTAGTATCGTCTAAGAATCAAATTTTTTAATCTCGAGCTCCTCCGTGCTTCAGAAGGCATTAAGCCGTTGGTCCCGGTTTGTTACTGCAACCGCTTTAACCCACCAACCCGCATTAGGCCAGCGTGGTGGTGCTATGGCAAAATCTCCTCATGTGTTTCTCCCATGTAGCAAGGCCTGTGCCCATCAGTGGGACGTATATAGGCTGGTGAGGATGATAATCGTCTGAGAAAGTGGTTTTACTTCTGATGCCTAGCTAATTCTATGCCCGTTAGCTTACCGAAGTTATTATTGTATCTACTGAAGTGATAAGTATAAATAAACTTTATATTCTAGTATCGTCAACGAGGTGGTTTTATTTTAGGCTGAAATTTCATTTCTTTTTTTCGTTTTACAAGCAAACAGGCAAGTTAAAATTCTAAGTTTATTCGAAAAGTTTTGAACTTTTGGAGTTATTTTAAAAATAGTTTTATCCAGAAATAAATTGTATAAAATTTTATTTTTAATATTTCATCAACTTTTTGATGGATATAATAGAAAAATAACTAAATTCAAAAAAGCATTTCATCGAGTTTAGACCTTTTACAATCAGGAAAGCGATTTCAGAGCACTCATTCGGGCTGTGAATCTGCCCGATCGAGGACATGTTTTTTTTATTTAGATATAATACGAGGTAGATCCGCTGTGTTTGGCGCTAATATGTAGGTACAGAGGCGTTTATCGACGCAGTCAGGCAGTCACGCACTATTATATGTGTCACTCCTGATTGTACATCTCTAGCTATGACTAAACAGAATTTTAGCTTTGTTTATTTACGTTTGAGCAAGTTTACTTTGATTACGCGATGAAAAGGGGTTTTTCTGTCATGTTTATTACTAGATAATTCATTCATTACGAAATAAAATGTCTGTAAAAAACAAAATGACTAGTATAAAACAGTGTATGACTCAAAAGATAATAAGTACGTATTCAGTAATAGGCCGTACAGTCAACATCAATGTAAATGTTTTTAACCGACTTCAAAAACGAGGAGGTTCTCAATTCGGCCGGAATGTTTTTTTTTTTTCTATGTATGTACACCGATTACGCCGAGATTACTGATCCGATTTACGTGATTCTTTTTTTGTTCGATGCGGAATAGCTGCCATTTGGTCCTATAAATTTTTTTTCATAAACAGTTGGGTACTTTGGTTATAAATTTAAAAAAACTGAAATTATGAAAGCGTCTACATAAGCGAAATTGCGAATTTTTGCTTTTCCAATGGCTTTTTAGTGAAACGGTACGATAGTAGGAAACAATATAAGTTAACCGTCACCCATCTAGCTTCGACCATAGAAAGTTATCACTAAAAATTGGGAAAAAAAAAATTTAAACAAAAATTAAAACCGACTTCAAAAAACTGAAAAGGATGAAATAATTAAATTTAAGTAGGTATTCATCCCCTAGAAACATATTTTTGAGTCGGTGCTTTACTTTCTATTGTTTTTGGAAACCACTTAGCACCAACTCAGTTTTCTCTTTTCAGTTTTTTGAAGTCGGTTTTAATTTTTGTTTAAAATTTTTTTTTTATCTTAACGGGGTAACTCTTGACCTTCATCTCACCTAATGGTAAGTGAAGTGAAGGCCGACAATGGAAGCGAGTTACAGCCGGATTCCGCAACGAAAGAGGAACTGGCTATCTTACCTCCAACAGCCGGAACACACCAATGCTGTTAACATTATTGTTATGGCGGCAGACTTAGGTAAGACGGTGGTAGCTAGCCAGGCGGACTTAGAAAAGCCCTACCACCAACCAAACCGAGCAGAAAAATTCTGCTCCTACGGGAATCGAACCCCCGACCTCTAGACTAGGCCACAGAGGCGGTTAAGATGATATTTTTTGTCATGTCATTAGCCCTATCGCTTTCGTAATAAGAATTATAAACTATTCAAAATTTTATTTGTGACATAATATTTAATGTTTGAAAGATTAGAAAAATTCGTAAACTAAAAAAAACTAGTAACAGAAAACTATCAGAAGTGATCACTTAATTTGTTGACTGTACCTACATATGTCTAGCTAACCGTAAACTTGTTTGCCACCCCTGTCGTTATAAGCAAGAAAACTGACTATTCAAAGATTATTCCACAATTATAAATCGGACGACCTGCGCCCAAAACTTATTTTTGAGGTACCTACCAAATAATATGTAATACATAGAACGCTAAGAACAAACAGCTTAAAATAGCTAATGTCGAAAACCCTACGCTGGCAATGACATTGTAAATTTGTAACAATAACGGCCATTGATACAGACAAACGACGTTATAATTGCGCTCGGCTCTTCTTTCCAGAGACAATTTATTTATGATCGTTGTTGTACCCACAGAATAATAGTTTCATAGCAAAAACCACTTCTATCTCATATAAATAAACGTCATTCTGAAGTAAAAAGTGTTCCTCTACATACCCACCTTAAAATGTTGTTGTAAAAGTTCATTGGAAATTGTTGTTTCATTCTTTCTATATTTAAGTAATGCAAAGCGAGTTATAAACGTCTAAAATTATCAAGAACTCAAAAAACAATGTACGGACGATAGCAAATCAACAGTACAAGTTGCTGTACGAACGCCGCCTCTTTTGCAAGTAGAATAAGGGCGGTCTCAAGGTCCTACTGCTACGATTGATTGACGTAAGTATACAATTATAACTCGCTCAGCTATGCTATTCTCTAATGTCAGCAGCCTTGAATTCGTGGCTGTCCGCAGCATTGTCGTACCTTAGGGCGTTTGTTTAACAACCATTTGACAACCGTTGGCGACACTAGAGTTCCGACAAAGAGCACGGCGTGAGCCGGAACTAATGAGTTGTTTATTTTTATATATCTATGTAAAAATCAATCAAATATTGAATTAAGTCATTGCGATACATTTAAACACAAGAAAAACGAAATCAAAAAACATCGATTGTTCTTCATGTCGTATAAACAAAACAGCGACAATCACACTTATACACAGCCATGAGATCGACGCCGACGTAGCTCACGCGCAGCACCGTGCTTAAACGTCAAAATCAATGGCAGCTCGTCATCCTGTCAGACGTCAAGCTCGATGTCGAATATTTCTGTTTGTGAATCACACTGCAGCAGTGTGATTCACAAACAAAGATATTCGACATCGAGCTTGACGTCTGACAAAGACGACGAGCTGCCATTGGTTTTGACGTTTGCGCACTGCGCTGCGTGAATCCGTATTCACTTATTTCTACGTCGGTCTCTTGGCTGTGTACGATTGTCTCTGTTTTGTTTATACGACATGAAGTACAATCGATATTTTTTTATTTCTTTTTTGTTGTGTTAAAATTGTATCACAATGACTTCATTCAATATTTGATAGATTTTTAACATAAAGATATAAAAATCAACCCTTTTTTAGTTCCGGTTCACGCCGTGCTCGACGTCGGAACGCTGGTGTCGCCAACGGATGTCAAACAAACGCCAAAAGTATGACGGCGCTGCCGACAGCCACGAATTCATGGCTGCTGACTTTAGAGAATCGCATAGCTGAACACGAGTTGATTCACTGCGCACTATCACAATATGGAACAGCGGAACAACGCGGTATGGGCGGTAGCTGCTGTGCAATACCTACTGGGCCCCGATCACGCTAATATACAACTTATTTTTGTAACCACTTAAAACCAAAATGACTTTAAATTTAAATTGCTATAAAAAAAATTAAACAAAAATTAAAACTAACCTCAAATAACTGAAAATGATAAAATAATTAAATTTAAGTAGGTACTCATCGAACAGAAACATATTTTTTGGAGTCGGTGCTTCATTATCGATTGTTTCTGGAAAAACTTAGCACTAACCGTCAGCTTATATTGTTTCCTACTATCGTGTCGCTTCACTAAAAAGTCATAGGAAAGCAAAAATTCTCATTTTCGCATACATAGACGACTTACTCATTCCTGTTATTTTGATTTAAAAACCCAATCGATTTTCAAAACATTTTTATAAAAACAAATAGCAACTATTCCGCATCGAACAAAAAATAATCATCAATATTATTAATTATGAATTATGATATAAAATTTTGTTCTTTTTGGACCATTAGTTACCAAACATAAATTTAAAAAGTCATTTTGAATAATTGATTGATACAATAAAATAAAGAATAAAACAGGCGTAAACATGTCTGACTAACACCTATCGTGGTGTTATAATGTGTCGACATTTGAACGATCAACAAAGCTTTTAGACAGTAAATCACTTGGATTGAAATATAAAGAGTAGTAAATTCGTTATAAATTTACTAGTTCTAACAAATTTTCTATTTTTTATAGATGACGTTTCGTTGGCGACTATCATTTTTATACGTATTTTTCATCACAAAACGTCTTATTAAAATTTGAGGATATGGGTAGACGTTGAAAACTGAGCTATACGGTATCGTTTGGTCGATAGCCCGTGACTATGATTTATAGCCCCATATACTATGAAAGACTAAAAAAATATTATTATTAGCATCATCATCTCACACTCGCTAATTAAATAGCCGAAATTAAGCATCATTATGAGTTTGTGCAATGCTAGATAACGTAAATTATACCTTACGTCCTGAATGTTAGAAAAATCTCTAAATAAACACATGAATGGCCGTCTAGTCAAGAAAGTAGTAACCCTGTCTATTAAACTAGAGGTCTTGGGTTCTAATCTTGGTTCGTATGACGAGTACGAATATTTTTTACCGAGTTATGGATTACTTAATTCAACTTCAAACTAAGCGATACGGATATTATTAGATTCTGTTCACAGGAGCGTGAGACCCAAATGCATCTCCTGTGCAACTGTGGACCTTTTATCCACAAACAAAGCCTTCAGTTGGGTAGACACAATAACGACCCAAATGATATTAAGACCCTTGAGGTTGGGAAAATCCTAAAATTAATGGAACTGCCCAAATCAAGGCTTTACTTTAAACTATTGGCGGCAAGTCACAATAGATCTTTCAGATCGTAGTAACAAATCATCGAAACAAGACTGATAATCCCTAAAAACAAATTATTAATAATAACAAATTTATGTCTGATCGCGCCTGCACAGCTGAAACATTTTTTTAAATATATTTATAGATAATTATTTCTATTTTTTGTTTGACTGTACCAATTTATAGAGTGCCTTTGCTTTTATTAATTTCATCTTTAATTGCACGAAATAAGTAACAATTTGGCAGACTTAATGCTATTACGCATTCTCTACCAGTCAAACGGCAAGTTAAGTCCAAAATGATTAATTAGGTAGTGTAAAAACAACTGTTTTAAAAATCTAAATATACAATAACACGTGAATACACATATATACATATTAATGCGAATAAATATTTATGGTATAACAGGAACAATCCACTTTTATGGTATAATAGGAACAATCCACTTCTCATTTTTACGTGAATTGAAAAACTATTACGTGATAAAAGTAACAAAGGAATTTTCCAAAGGTCAAGGTACAGGCGACAGCAAATTAAGTGAATAATAGTAATAGAGGCGGCTTTCGTAGTGCAACTGTTACACTTGATGTGTTGTCGTCGGTACAAAACATTTGACTTTTTCATTCAGAATGAGCTATAAAATATAAGACTTACAAGCCTATCATTACAGGATACCTAGGAATCCAATGCAATAATAATAATAACATTCATACACTCACACCTAATTATCTAGCCCAAAATATTAGAAAAAAAATCATATAAAAATCCATGACTCGTGAACAAATTCTCGAACTCGCCATAGAAACATCTGCTCTTACTGGGATTCGAACCCGGAAGCCCTGACCGAGTGACTTGCACCTTATTTCTATGATCTGAGGGCAAGGGGCAGGTACAGACCAATCGGTCAGCCGGTCGCCAGTCAGCAATAGCCTTGCAATAAATAGCCCATGTTATCTAGTTTTATCTTAATATTCCTAATATTGTTAAGGCCACTTTGGAAATCTTTTTTTATACTTTTAAACCAGTCTTAAAATGTGTAATGTTTGAAATACGTGTGTGACATATTTAAAGGCATTGCGGGAGAATTGAAATACGCTTTACCGGATTGAACTCCTATTTAATTATGTTACAATATTAGCAAATTCGGTTAGAGACCCAACATTTCGATTACTTTACACCGAAGACTGAAGATATCGGTTTTCTTTAATAAAATTTTATTTTGACTACCGTCACTTTGTTTATACCTGTTTTTAGTGTTCCAAGCGTTAGGTATATAATAATAATAATGATAAAAATGTGGCATCTAATTAAACTCGAGTTAAAAGTGGCTTTATTTCAAAACTGTACTGCTCGCGAAATATAAGACAATACACTTTGGTCTCTACCAACAATGATGAAACTCTCAATGATACTACTTCGATGAACTGGATAGTGACGATAAAATTGTCAACGCTTTTTCACGCGACTTTGTGTTTGTGAGCGGCGTTTTGGCTGAATTTGAAATGTTTGAAACATAAATAGAATCATCTATTTAATAATCAAATATAAAGGCCATCAAGTTATATTAGAAATCTTTGCAAATAAAATGGAAAACAAGAACATTAATTAAAAGTTTGAAAACAATGTATTCATTTAATAAGCCTATCTGATTGCGGCCGGTAGTCTTCAAAATGTTAGATATACTTTGATGATTACATTTTATTTTTACTAACTTTAAGAGCAAAACTCAAATGAGAAAGTAAAAAGTAAACGAAACATAGTCAGATTACTTTTAAAGTCAAATAAATAATACTAATTCAACTATGAGCCTTTGACATAAATATTGAGCTTCGACATAGGTAAATATTGGTTCGCCTAATTTTTCATCGGCACACCAACTATAAGCCTAAAAATATTCGCACAAGCTTCACTGTTGCTTTTTTGTTTTTTTTTTTGCGTTGTAAAAATTCTGGCATTCGACAAAGGCTATTGACTTTTTACTATAAAAAAAATTGTCAAAACGATAGGCCGTTGAAGTGAAATCAAGTGAATGTAACAAACTGAAGCACTCAACAAAATGGGTACTTAGCACTACACATTACCTACGCTACACAAGAAAGTCTGAAGAAGAAAATTTTCATTTAATAAATCCAGCGCTGTAGCCCGCCTTAATACAATTATGTTGAAAGCGAATTTTTTTTCTCACCATTTGATGTATGTTCCAAAGGCAATAAATTATATTTATAGGCAATTGCTTTGGACATTTGTAATCTTTCATTATTATTCTTTTCTTTTTATTGAAATCTTACTTTATACACGGAATAGGATTTTTTGCTTTAGTGGCTGATTATAGAATTTCAAATTGGACACTGAAATGCTGGTTTTGGAAGACTTTTCACATCAATATTGATGCCATTGAAAACATTTTAGTATATTTATTCTACAATTTCTGCAATTTGTTTTTCTGATTAATACATTTCTTTTTCGTATGCTAATCTGGACACAGCGGAAATTTATAATTTGTAATCCAACTATTTGTACCTGTGTTTCACGAAATATTTTTTTTATTTATTTCTTTATTTATTACCATGTTGCTGTTCGCCGGGGGACCTCAATTGTTAGATCAATACTCAATACTCAATCGTTTATTGCATTCCATAGGTATTTACAATAGATGTTTGATTACACAGTAGGAATCACTATGGACCCTGTCGGGCACAACAATAATGGAGAGGAGGAATACTTGTAATTATTATTAGTAATATATATGTACATTATATTGTCATTGTTAGTTTCATTATTTTGATTAGTATTTTATCTTTAAAATCTATAATTAATTATTATTCATTATTATGTCATTATTATTATGTTATTGTTATTATTATGTCATTGTTATTATTATTATATTTAATTTTATTATTAATTAGATATTTTAATTAGTATTTTATAATTTTAAATAGAAATATAACTTATCTTCTATAATATATCTTCTATAAATAGGGTACAGCGGGCTACCGGCTGCGGTCTATGGCTGCGGCCGGTTCTGGAGGGGGGCCTGGCGATCTCCCTGGAGGTTGACTTCGGTTGGTTTTTGGGGAGGGCTGCCCGGAGGTGGCTTGGTGAACTTGCTTCGGCAAATCCCGGGTCACCTCCGTCATGGGCATAGTGGGAAATCGGAGATGGTTTAGTGGGTATTCCCACTGCCGCTAATATCAGGTGCTGGGCGAGCCCTACACAGGCCCACGCTAAGCCGGCGGTCCGCTGGAACAGTCCAGTGGTTTAGGGTATCGTCCGTAAGAGGATTCCATCTCCGTAAAAAAAAGGGTACAGCGGGCTATACGTATAGAGACGTAGAGCAAAACTAATTACTTAATTGAGTTATACTGCAAGTTATTGAAAATTTAAAATTGAAAATTATTTATTCAGTCCAATAGCAACACAGTACAAAATTTGATTACTGTTACAATAATATTGTCAGAAAAAGATACAAAACGGCCAGTTTTTTAATCGATGTAGGTATCATTGGCATGTCCAGCGGCTAGTCAACTATTTAAATTGTTACTTTAAATAAAATAGATAATGTACAGTTGACAGCACATCAAGTTTGACCTTGAGAACGTCCTTACTCCGTTCGTAATTGAAGCGGCTTTCGTAGTGCAACTTTTGGTTCGCAAAAATGCGCTTACTAGAATAGAAAAAAAAGTTCTGTGCGAATCACACCTGCAACGTTTCCCGATCCGGATGACAGCTCTGACCACTACCGGTTCCCGCCCCATAATAATATTTTTTCTAAATCTAGATGTTTTCCTAGGTGTCTTGCAAACATTAATTAGAATGGTATCATTTTTTACGCCGCGTAAAACTCTCGGGAGCCTATTAACGGCAGTTAAAACCAATTGTGTCTTGAATAGTGCAACTAAGAAAAAATTATACTTATTTAACTCAATAAATATTTTATATATGTAAGAAGCGGTAATAAACATGCCATACTTGACAGAGACGTTACTAAGGTTACCTTTCACGAAACATAGTCTTAAAATAATAATTTCTAGTAGATACCCGTTACCTAACTTTGTTTTTTAAAATGTATAAAAATTTTACGATTGACACAAATTAGTTTTTCCATAAACGACATTTGCTTCTGCCCAAACATTTTACGTCACAGAAGTCGATTTTTCACTCTAATCCATTAGGACATGGCAGTGTAAACAAATGTCTATCATCAATTTATACTAGATTGTTTGCTTTGGACGTCAAAATATTAAGTTAATATGATAGAAGGGGAAATAAATGTCTTACGCTGACTGACTTTTCCGTTAGTGAGCTACCGTGTGACCTCGAAATGTCAATACGATGGCTTCCATGGAAAAAAAATGTCTACATCATTGACTTATAACTTTATAACGTAAAGTGCCACAAATCACTTTAGTTCGTGTTTAACTGTTTGACTATTGTTATCCAAGTGAAGCACGTGGTCGTCCACAGAGTCACCTAATTTATGTAATTTGTGAAACTAGTTAAGACTCCCGGGAGTCTTATAACACATAAAAACCTATTGTGTCTGAATGTGTGACTTAACAGGCTAAGAGAGGTAGGGTATAGCAGTGTTTACCACTGGAGCTTAGAGGTACATACCTATTACCCCAGGTAGTAGTGAAATTGCATCGGTAGAGCTACACCCATGAAGAGCAGTGGAGTTACCGGGGAGTTTTAGTGGGTATTCCCAGTGTCATTAAGGGCAGTAGATTTACCGGGGAGTTTTGGTGGGTATTCCCAGTGTCATTAAGGGCAGTAGAGTTACCGGGGAGTTTTGGTGGGTATTCCCAGTGTCATTAAGGGCAGTAGAGTTACCGGGGAGTTTTAGTGGGTATTTCCAGTGTCATTAAGGGCAGTAGAGTTACCGGAGAGTTTTAGTGGGTATTCCCAGTTTCATTAAGGGCAGTAGAGTTACCGGGGAGTTTTAGTGGGTATTCCCAATGTCATTAAGGGCAGTAGAGTTACCGGGGAGTTTTAGTGGGTATTCCCAGTGTCATTAGCGCTGGGCGACACACACACACGCCCGTCGTCTAGTCCAGTCCAGAATACCATTTTACCAAATAATAGATCGCATACATTTTTTTTCATTTTTGTAAATTTCATCGAATGGACTGCACGTTTGACCAAAAAAGAAGAAAAATAACAATGAAATCTAGGTAGGTACTAAATGTCTTACGCTGACTGACTTTTCCGTTAGTGAGCTACCGTGTGACCTCGAAATGTCAATACGATGGCTTCCATGGAAAAAAAATGTCTACATCATTGACTTATAACTTTATAACGTAAAGTGCCACAAATCACTTTAGTTCGTGTTTAACTGTTTGACTATTGTTATCCAAGTGAAGCACGTGGTCGTCCACAGAGTCACCTAATTTATGTAATTTGTGAAACTAGTTAAGACTCCTGGGAGTCTTATGACACATAAAAACCTATTGTGTCTGAATGTGTGACTTGACAGGCTAAGAGTGGTAGGGTATAGCAGTGTTTACCACTGGAGCTAAGAGGTACATACCTATTACCCCAGGTAGTAGTGAAATTGCATCGGTAGAGCTACACCCATGAAGAGCAGTGGAGTTACCGGGGAGTTTTAGTGGGTATTCCCAGTGTCATTAAGGGCAGTAGAGTTACCGGGGAGTTTTGGTGGGTATTCCCAGTGTCATTAAGGGCAGTAGAGAGACCGGGGAGTTTTAGTGGGTATTCCCAGTGTCATTAAGGGCAGTAGAGTTACCGGGGAGTTTTAGTGGGTATTCCCAATGTCATTAAGGGCAGTAGAGAGACCGGGGAGTTTTAGTGGGTATTCCCAGTGTCATTAAGGGCAGTAGAGTTACCGGGGAGTTTTAGTGGGTATTCCCAATGTCATTAAGGGCAGTAGAGAGACCGGGGAGTTTTAGTGGGTATTCCCAGTGTCATTAAGGGCAGTAGAGTTACCGGGGAGTTTTAGTGGGTATTCCCAATGTCATTAAGGGCAGTAGAGAGACCGGGGAGTTTTAGTGGGTATTCCCAGTGTCATTAAGGGCAGTAGAGTTACCGGGGAGTTTTAGTGGGTATTCCCAATGTCATTAAGGGCAGTAGAGAGACCGGGGAGTTTTAGTGGGTATTCCCAGTGTCATTAAGGGCAGTAGAGTTACCGGGGAGTTTTGGTGGGTATTCCCAGTGTCATTAAGGGTAGTAGAGTTACCGGGGAGTTTTAGTGGGTATTCCCAATGTCATTAAGGGCAGTAGAGTTACCGGGGAGTTTTAGTGGGTATTCCCAATGTCATTAAGGGCAGTAGAGAGACCGGGGAGTTTTGGTGGGTATTCCCAGTGTCATTAAGGGTAGTAGAGTTACCGGGGAGTTTTGGTGGGTATTCCCAATGTCATTAAGGGCAGTAGAGAGACCGGGGAGTTTTAGTGGGTATTCCCAATGTCATTAAGGGCAGTAGAGTTACCGGGGAGTTTTGGTGGGTATTCCCAGTGTCATTAAGGGTAGTAGAGTTACCGGGGAGTTTTAGTGGGTATTCCCAATGTCATTAAGGGCAGTAGAGTTACCGGGGAGTTTTAGTGGGTATTCCCAATGTCATTAAGGGCAGTAGAGAGACCGGGGAGTTTTAGTGGGTATTCCCAATGTCATTAAGGGCAGTAGAGAGACCGGGGAGTTTTGGTGGGTATTCCCAGTGTCATTAAGGGTAGTAGAGTTACCGGGGAGTTTTGGTGGGTATTCCCAGTGTCATTAAGGGTAGTAGAGTTACCGGGGAGTTTTAGTGGGTATTCCCAATGTCATTAAGGGCAGTAGAGTTACCGGGGAGTTTTAGTGGGTATTCCCAATGTCATTAAGGGCAGTAGAGAGACCGGGGAGTTTTGGTGGGTATTCCCAGTGTCATTAAGGGTAGTAGAGTTACCGGGGAGTTTTAGTGGGTATTCCCAATGTCATTAAGGGCAGTAGAGAGACCGGGGAGTTTTGGTGGGTATTCCCAGTGTCATTAAGGGTAGTAGAGTTACCGGGGAGTTTTGGTGGGTATTCCCAGTGTCATTAAGGGTAGTAGAGTTACCGGGGAGTTTTAGTGGGTATTCCCAATGTCATTAAGGGCAGTAGAGAGACCGGGGAGTTTTGGTGGGTATTCCCAGTGTCATTAAGGGTAGTAGAGTTACCGGGGAGTTTTAGTGGGTATTCCCAATGTCATTAAGGGCAGTAGAGTTACCGGGGAGTTTTAGTGGGTATTCCCAGTGTCATTAAGGGCAGTAGAGAGACCGGGGAGTTTTGGTGGGTATTCCCAGTGTCATTAAGGGTAGTAGAGTTACCGGGGAGTTTTAGTGGGTATTCCCAATGTCATTAAGGGCAGTAGAGTTACCGGGGAGTTTTAGTGGGTATTCCCAATGTCATTAAGGGCAGTAGAGAGACCGGGGAGTTTTAGTGGGTATTCCCAATGTCATTAAGGGCAGTAGAGAGACCGGGGAGTTTTGGTGGGTATTCCCAGTGTCATTAAGGGTAGTAGAGTTACCGGGGAGTTTTGGTGGGTATTCCCAATGTCATTAAGGGCAGTAGAGAGACCGGGGAGTTTTAGTGGGTATTCCCAGTGTCATTAAGGGCAGTAGAGTTACCGGGGAGTTTTGGTGGGTATTCCCAGTGTCATTAAGGGTAGTAGAGTTACCGGGGAGTTTTAGTGGGTATTCCCAATGTCATTAAGGGCAGTAGAGTTACCGGGGAGTTTTAGTGGGTATTCCCAGTGTCATTAAGGGCAGTAGAGTTACCGGGGAGTTTTGGTGGGTATTCCCAGTGTCATTAAGGGTAGTAGAGTTACCGGGGAGTTTTAGTGGGTATTCCCAATGTCATTAAGGGCAGTAGAGAGACCGGGGAGTTTTAGTGGGTATTCCCAGTGTCATTAAGGGCAGTAGAGTTACCGGGGAGTTTTAGTGGGTATTCCCAATGTCATTAAGGGCAGTAGAGAGACCGGGGAGTTTTAGTGGGTATTCCCAATGTCATTAAGGGCAGTAGAGTTACCGGGGAGTTTTAGTGGGTATTCCCAATGTCATTAAGGGCAGTAGAGAGACCGGGGAGTTTTAGTGGGTATTCCCAGTGTCATTAAGGGCAGTAGAGTTACCGGGGAGTTTTAGTGGATATTCCCAATGTCATTAAGGGCAGTAGAGAGACCGGGGAGTTTTAGTGGGTATTCCCAATGTCATTAAGGGCAGTAGAGAGACCGGGGAGTTTTAGTGGGTATTCCCAGTGTCATTAAGGGCAGTAGAGTTACCGGGGAGTTTTAGTGGGTATTCCCAATGTCATTAAGGGCAGTAGAGAGACCGGGGAGTTTTAGTGGGTATTCCCAATGTCATTAAGGGCAGTAGAGTTACCGGGGAGTTTTAGTGGGTATTCCCAATGTCATTAAGGGCAGTAGAGTTACCGGGGAGTTTTAGTGGGTATTCCCAGTGTCATTAAGGGCAGTAGAGTTACCGGGGAGTTTTGGTGGGTATTCCCAGTGTCATTAAGGGCAGTAGAGTTACCGGGGAGTTTTAGTGGGTATTCCCAGTGTCATTAGCGCTGGGCGACACACACACACGCCCGTCGCCTAGTCCAGTCCCGAACACCATTTTACCAAATAATAGATCCCATAGATTTTTTTCACTTTTGTAAATTCCATCGAATGGACTGCACGTTTGACCAAAAAAGAAAAAAAATAACAATGAAATCTAGGTAGGTACTTATACGAGATCAGACAGAGCTGTCCGCGGAAGCCCGACACCGCCATGCTAGGTTAGATTTCGTGGTTATTTTTTTTTCTTTTTTGGTCAAAAGTGCATTGGTCTACAGTTTCTTTCGATGAAAATTATAAAAGTGAAAAAAATCTATGGGATCTATTAGTTGGTAAAATGGATTTCGGAAACCAGTTCGGGACTCCGTCTAGTCAGCGGTGGGTAGGTCTGCAATCAGATTTCTCCCCGTAAAAAAAGTAGTAGGTATGTACCTCCACGTTATAGAACATCAAAGCTAAAATGCTTAGCAATTACGTTGCGATCCTGCCAAGAGTAAAGTCGGTAGAGCTCTTTAAGAACGCGTTATACTGTACCACCTAAGGTGCTATAGCAGACGCTCATAGCGCTTTGAGCGCCCGATGCTAAGCGCTTACCGTTACCAATATCATAAACTTAGGCTACGTTAACCTCTTACCACCAGATGTGTGCACGTTTGTTTGTCACCCTTGTCGTATAAAAAATATTTCAGTTTTTTTTTATTCGTTTTAATAGCTCTGTCCAGTTTATTCAAAAGCTAGGGTAGTATTCCACAAGATTTTATTCGATGTACAGTCGAAACCACATCGAGTGCAGCAGTTTGACCTTGAAATCACCCTTTATTATGATTTCTTAATGCAACTGTTATACTTGATGTGCTGTCTGTAATTACCTGAAATTTCTCGTGGAAGAAATTTTATAAAAATTTTAAATTTTTTGCAACTTTTATAATCTTAAGGAATTGTAATAGGCGAAGTCTTATGACGGTTAATTCACAAAGTACATAATAATTTAAATATTATTTTTTCTATTTCAGATACACAGCTTGTTGGAAAATTGTAAGTAAATCCCTAATTTTTTTATTACTTCTTGCTCTAGATATATTCTACTTAATAATAAAAATCTTTTGAGTGGTGGTAAGTTTTAATAATATAGTGGTCCATAGTGTAGCAGAACATTAGTTCAAAGAAATGTTTTACAACTTTCAAATACATCTAATTAATGAATAAGATATAATTTGAGAGTGGCAAAACATTTCTATGAACTGATATAAGTAGTCCATGTTTTAATTAATTGTAGTACTGTCGTTACCAGCCTTTAAGTTTTAAGTCCATTTTGAATGATTGTAACACTTATTGACTGGCAGTGGATCAAGATATTGTAGGTAAATTTCCTTATTAATGCTATTACATTCCTGGAATAATTGCCAAGGATGTAAAATAAAGCTAAAGAATGAGTGCTGCTTCTAACTTAATTGCAGAATAAAACATAAAATAGGTATAACCTTGAGTAACTCCCCAGGGATAACCATAATCTTTAATATTAAGATTTTTATATCTCGGGAATATTGTTCTGTGGATTTTTTTTTGTGGATTATACTTAAATATAAAATAGAAATAAACAGTTTTTTTTAATAATTATGTTAAAGTTACGATATTTGAAAATTCTTGTCGATCAAACATTACTGATCAGGCACATTTTTACTAAATCAGTAAATGCAGCTCTACCACGTTCTACTTAGGTATTTATCTTCCTTATTTAAAGTGTGAGACGCCGTATCATTTTATTAGTTACAGCTAGTCTACATCAACGGAAAAGAAGCACTATTGCCAGTTTGTTCCATGTAGTTTCCACTAAGAACTCCTTACAACGAATATTTACAGTAACAAAATCATTAAGAGGTGCATTTCGCATATAATGAATTATTAGACATAAAGATTTCTTGAAAAACTTCGTAATTTTTCATTCCACCTAAATCTCCAGTAGCAAATCATAGAAACCTCAACTGTCCAATATAGTTACAAGTAGTTTCATTTATCAGAGACACCGTTGTTTGGTCTTTATTAATTAACAACTGAGAAAGGTCCTTTGAAGCCTCTGACCCGCTTGAACTGCGTGACCCAAATTTGAGATGAAGAGCTCTCGTGTCGTGATTTCGACTACAGCCGTCACAAATCTTGAGATACAAATATCAAATGTTACAGCAGCTTTGGTTGGAAATGTTAAAATATACTAAGGCGTAAGCAATGCTTCTCTTGAATTATTCTTACGAATTTTGAATGTATTGATTGTATAGGTAACTCGTTTAACTAAAGATACAAGGCATTAGTTACCTAACAAACAAAACCAGTACCATAAATAAGGTTTAACAAAATTTGGAGACGAACGAAGTTGTAAAATGTATGTACAACAGGAACTCTTAGGAACGTACCAGAAAATTTGCTCCGATTTTCGACCTTTCATTTGGACATGGAACGAATAGGGTTTCTAAGCATTCAAAAGGTCACGAAGGAGTCATACTTTTGATCCAAAACTGCAAATTCTATAAATTCAAAATAATAATGATCATCATCATCATCATACCAACCTATGGTGTCCACTGCTAAACAAAGGCCTCCCCATCCATTTTTAAGTGGAACTGTTCTTCTGCATCCGACGGTTCATAGCCTGTCCATCTAGTGGCATGCAGTCGTACTTATCCGTCCGTTTGTCGTCGTCCGTTATTTAGTATCCATAACACAAGCTCTTAATGATGCTTACTTTGGGCTAGATAATGGGTGTGAGTGTATGAATATTATTATTATTATTATTATTATTATTACTTTGTGCTTTTCGGCTTTGGATTAAAATGATTATATGATTATTGACATACTTAATGATTGTTAAATACAAATTTTAAATTAAATCAATAAATCATTATTTAAGAGATGCTAAAAAAATGTTCTTTGAACTTTGTCAAAAGAATATTTCTGCTGATATCGAATTGCAAATAAGCCTTAGAGAGTAACATGGAAAACACTAGTATGAATAAATAATAATAATAAAAACATGTAAATGTTTTTCCCTTCAAAAATACTTTACCTTGAATACAAAGCAGAACAGTTACCAATCCTACATACTTTGAGGTCTACCAAAGACAAATATTCAAATTCTTGCCGTATATTTGGCCTCATAAAATTGCAAATCATACTGCGTTCTGCTGAAATAGTGACGAACTGCGGGATTCCTTAAATAGTAAACTTAAAGGTTTCGTTAATCGATTTTCAGCTCTATAACTCAGCGATAAGATAGGGAGTAATGATAAAATTCTGTTGGACGAAAACGTTATCGATTTCGCCCCTATTTCATCGCACGGAACCACTGTATCATACTGAACAATCAGCTTGTATACAATTTATAATAATAGCGATCGAATTTCATTTAATTTGCTAAGTTTGCGGCATGTACAAATTTGGACTTTTACCTTGTGATTTATAGTGCCTTCTTGGGAGTCTATTCCATCATTAGTTTTAATTTTATTCCATCGCGATTATAAAATAGACAGCTGACACACAATAAATTCCTATAGGTGAACTACCCCTATTTTACTTTGTATTGTATCATTTAGATATTGTGTCAAACTGATATTTTGTGCTGTGAATGTAAGTTTTATACTAAGATTAAACGTAACTGACTCAACAAAGAAACATTGATTTACTTTTCCAGCTGAGACACCATTGGAGCTCTCATAGTTTAATTCAAACTCTTAATGATATTTACCGTTTGGTTGAGATTGGTTGAGAGATTGTCCGAAGACAAAATCTCTCTCAACCACTTAATTATGACCACTTACTAGGAGACAAAATGTGTTTTACCTCTTTCTTGCTCTCGGTTGAAGAGAAAGACCAATTTTGTCCACTCCCCAGGGGTTGTGCCATGCTACGGGGGTTGGTAATGAAGAGAAGAGGAAGTTCACAGATAAATAACATTACTTAATAGTGTTCTGTTTCTGGAGTGAGTATAGTCAATAGAGCTTATTAAAGACTCCCTGTGGTAGGAACAGAGGTATTTGTGTGCTCTATGCTATCGTTAAAACGCTTTCTCTTAATTTTACATCATACAACGAGTGATTATAACTATATTTGATGTTTTACATTTGATGTGCATCTTCAGGCTACGGTAACGACTTATTTATTAATCATGTCGTTTGCCTTATTGCTATTTATGGCGTATAAAAAAGTACGGCACTGCAGTCTGTCTTATAAGTGTGCGCAATATTCCACGCTAGTTTTGACCTCAGATTTGTATAGCAAGCACAATTGGTCAGTCGTATTCCTTTAAGAAACAAAGTTTAATCACACTTTATGGAGTATATATTTAAAAACTTTCAGTGCAAGTATATTAATGAAAGTCTGATCTCAGCAGACTTCTACATTTTCAATCAAAACTCAAATAAAACACAATACTTTAATTTCAAAAGTACTCAACTAATGAGTAATATGCACTCGGCGTTCCCGTGTCAAAGTATTTTCCGTAAACTAAAATTTCTAGGATAGCAGTGAACCTTAATATTAGAGCAGTAAGGTGGAATGTTTGTCTCGATGGAAACAATAAAAATTTTCAAACATCGTGGGCGGTTCTCCAATGTGAAGACAGTTCTTGTGTGGACACTAATTGATCTAAATTTACTTGAGGAGCCAAGCTGGACGTCTGCTAAATGACTCGTTCAGAATAGAAATAATAATAAATAATAGAAATAAGAATAAATTTCAAAATTATAGGTATTCTTTACCTATAATTTTTAATTTTAACTGGTTGCAGTAATTATTTTAATTTATATGCTATCTAGCTGACCCTGCAAACGTTATTTAGCCATAAAAAAATGCCTAAAAATATGTCCAAAAAATAAAAAAATAGATAGTAGCCGATTCTAAGACCTACTGAATATACATATAAAATTTCATTTCATTTTGTCAAGCCGTTTCGGAGGAGTATAGTTACTAAATTTGTGACACGATAATTTTATATTTATTTATTTATTAGATTAATTTGGTAATTGATAATAAGCACAGTCATTGTGAGCTCGGAGCCCGTATATGAAAAATTTGATCTACAGTTCCCAAAAAGAATTCAAAAAGAAAGAAATTTTTTTTCTTCAAAAAAAATCACATAATTCGACGAGATGGCATGATTGCGACACTAGGGTGAATGAGTGTAATAGAAGATAGTCATCATGTAGCGTCACAAGAAACATTACTGGCCCATATGTAACTAGAAAAAAGAAAGTATGTTGCTATCTAATGACACTCCCCTACTAAAGCAAATGAAGTTTACCTAACACCTACCACGCTACCAATATTACGTCCGCCTTGTCAGTCCATCGTTTTATTAGGTTGTCCTGACAACCTAATGAACAGTGAGCCCATTACACTGTTACAGTATTACCTCGCCTTGACGTGAAGACAGTGACATGGGGGCTTCAAGTGAGTACATGCTATTAAGCTCATTTTCGGACTATCATTCAACGATTGAACTCAAATAGATTATATTGTTGTGTCTTAAATTGATTTCTTTATTTTCTCATATCGATTCACTAGCTTCCACACGTGACTTCGTCTGTGTTATTTTAGATTTTGAATTATATCTCTGAGCCAAATTACATCGAGATCCATTCAGTCGTTGTAGCTTAATTTTGAGTAACAAATATACATCCTTCCAAACTACCTTTCGAATTTTATAAATCTCAGTAGCAAAATTAAAGAGATTCATAAGAGATTTTCTTTTATATCTCATTGATCCTCATATCAGCGAACTGCAATCCACAGCTGCACGAAGACCTAGAGTAGCACTTCCTTTCAGAAAATCGCAGCTAAATAACACTATGATAAGTACTCTTTGTATTCCTGCTCTTCTTCAATTCAATTCAAACAGCCTTTATTTTTTCATATCAATTCCACAGTTTTCTATAATTTTCTATAAAGAACCTCTGATATACTTATGGTAGCCTGGTACTTCAGGGGATGATCCAGCTACATACATACGAATTTGAACAATGATTTTGCCCAAGAAGGTGTTACTTAACGGGAAAACAGCTTCTGTTGAGTTACACTGCCACTCAACGGGGAAAAAAATGTGGCATTAAGTTACAGTTTACTCATCGGTAGTATTTTTCCCAATGTGTAACACAAAATGGTGTAACTCAACGGGAACAAAGGAACATTAGTGTACACACGACAGCACATCAAGTGTAACAGTTGCACTACGAAAGCCGCCTCTATTACGAATGCAGTAAGGGACGTCTCAAAGTCAAACTGTTACGCTTGATGTGCTGTCGACTGTACCTAAATGTAAATTCATACCTAGGCAAAGTCACTATGGAATCTTGGTCATGTCTTTTTTTATCTAAAGTCAGTGTCGGACTGTCGGCTCCGTTAATGCATCGAAGAAAAAAAAACAAAACCAAAACATGGGAAAAAATATTCCCGCTCCTCCTACCAATCGGAGTTCCGATCTTAGGGCTTGACTGTACTTTTTATTAAGTTAAGTAAAATATAAAAACAAAACCATTTAATCGGAGGAATGGGAAAAAATATTCCCGCGCCTCCTACCTATCGGAATTCCAATCGATTAGGACAGGGAAAGACCACTCACCACTTGGTGCATCCTTGGGTCCAGCCACTTCATTTTGAGTGCATGTCTTAGAGCATCGGTCACTTTAGTTTTATTCCTAATACTTACACGTCGAATTTTGTGAATTCTGCTTCCTTCCATTCCTCTTTGACGGGTCCTTAACTTACGTTTTAGTTTATTTGTATATAAGTACCCAAGTTTGGCATTCATAAGTCAGAAAAGGTAGAAGACAGGTGTCCATTATTATTTCTTCATATTTAAAGTACAGTCACCTTTAAGTATTTCTCTATGGGCCCAGAATTTTTTCCATTTATGTTTACTCGATTATCTATTTGTGCTTAATACTATTTATATTGAAATCATCTCCTATGCTTGTAATATTGAACAAACCAGTGCTGAAAATCCTTGCTAAATTAATTTGAATAATACATTGTGATAAATTAATTGACACAATTATAATTGTGGATATAGCGCATTGAACTGTGTAAAATTTAATTACGATTTTAATTTATGTTTCAATTTCGAAAACCTTTGTTTATTTATAATGAAAATTTATACTACTTTACAAATTATATAACTAATTGAGCTTTAAAATTTCATAAAGTTTAGTGAATAGTCAACTAAATTATTTCTCCTCAATCAACCATTATTTTATTGTTTACTTAATATATCATGTATTTATCTCTTGTTTTTTTTTTGTTTCCCTTTTTCAACGTATTAGGTTTTCCTCGTAACATTGTAATATACTCCTTAGAATTATTTACAGCTGGCGACATTTTCTCATGACAACAAATACCAGACGAAAACACTTTAACCCTGAAAACGAATAAATAACAGCGTTCGTTTTGGACATTTCAGTCCGGAAATAAAAAGTACGGACAATAGACTCGTGAAAAATACATTTGCTATTTCAGGAGTACGATAGTCTCTTTATACTGGGATCAAACAAAACGTGCGATGAAATAGTTTTTTGTTGCTAGCACTAACTTTGCTGGTCTCACGGTGTACCGAGCATCGAAATTTTAGGATAATTTTGCGTAGTACACTTTTAGCGGATTTGTTAACAAAGTAGAAATCATAGATAATTTAGGATTTATTAATGACTGCGTTTGTGAATACTGTCAACCATGATCTTTCGATACAAAAACATTGTTTTTCTATCCATTCAGTGTATTTTTAGGCAGTCAGGGTTTTCTTTTTCAATATTTTTTACTTGATATTTTTAATTTCCGTAGTAACTAAATAAAACTATAATTTGAATAATCTCCTCCTTATTATTAGTAAGACCATATTGTAATATCTCTCTTCCACTCATATATATAACTAATTTTTAACGTTGTATATTTTATTGCTTTTTAAGCATTGCTTAATCCACATAACATATTAACACTAAGATTGTATAGTCGATAGTTTTTGTGAAGATACATTTTTTGAAGGCATAGAAAACTGAGCCGAAATTCGGCCATTTTTATTTAAAAAAAATAATAATTGGTCAGGGTCGCTCTCAGATTAATTCGAATCTAACGATACCACTCACGCTAAAATCCATCATGCGGTTTGGGCTACAGAGCGTGCCAAAAGAATATACATACTTACGTACAATATACAGTCGACAGCACATCAAGCGTAACAGTTTGACCTTGAGACCGACCTTATGTAGTTCGTAATAGAGGCGGCTTTGACGTGCTGTCGTCTGTACATACATTCGCCAAACATAACCCTTCTTCTGGCGCAGTCGGGTAAAAAATATTCTGACCCATGAGAAAAACTTTAAGCAATTAAAATAAGAATTACCTATTTCCCCTAATAACGTTTAAACTATTACTAATTAATATATTGTTATCTATGATGATTCGTGCAGCTAAACTATAAATAAAAACACTAAAAAGGATATAAATATCAAAATTTATGTAGGATGTACTTATCCCCTAAAAGATATTTTTTTTTGGTCGGAGCTTCACTTTCCATTGTTTCTGGAATCAAGTTAGCATCAACTCCAAAAAATATGTTTCTAGGGATAATTACAACCTACCTAAAAAATATTTTATTATTTTTAGTGTTTTGAAGTCGGTTTTTATTTTTGTTTAAAACTCACAATAAATATTATATATGTTATTTTATTTTCACTATTCTTAGTTATAAAGGTTAAGTTGTAGAAACTGCAGCAAACGTATTTATAACGCTTGAAATATTGTCATAAAATAGTAGAGATCATCTTAAAATTTTGTATGTAAACGTCAAACAACAGACGCCATTATCTTATTTGGTATTTTCACAAAAAAGGCATGGCGGCCGTTATAATTTCAGCCACCGTTCTGGAAGGTAATCTTTACGTAAGTAATTTCGGTATTAGGTAGGTAGGTCTTTGCTTATAAATATTTAACCAAACATTATTGTAAAGCCATTAACTTCAGCTGCTGTTACATCGAGGATACCAAAATTAAAAATATATTAACATTTTTCTTATAAAGATATTTTATAACCTGCTTTTTAGTAATTTTTTATATAATATTGGACCCGTGTAACCAAAAATTCATCAACTCTATAGCGCAGGGTGCGCTTGGCACGTACTTAGGCTATGTTAATAAGCTTAAAATAGAACCCTATATTCAACCTCCTTTTTGAAACTCCTTCCAATTTCTTTGTAGTAAGTAATACTTGTATTCTGATCTTGCGGTAAAGTTGCTAGAGCACCTTGGGTTTGAGAAACCACTTAAGGGGGTTAGTGTTGCACGGCGTTTTATACAAACTTTTAAGTTTGAAAAAATAGAAATGAACAAACCGAATCTAATAACACTGTACATGCATAAGCAAGTCAAGCTAGTCTAATTAGTTATAAGAGGATTTTTCGGAAAGTCTAATAATAATTGAGTAAGAGCAATTTTTAGCATATTATCACACAAAAATTGTGTAGTAAATTAATTTATCATGATCATGTAAAAAAATTATGCTCGCTATACGCAGAAAATATTAATTTAATTGAAAAATGAAGCTGTATTTATAATGCCAATTATGGGATACTTTTTGGTATTTTTTCTTAACTTAGCAGATATCACAGAAATTATTGTTTCCTTGGACCGAAAATCCTTTGTCAAAGTACCAATGCAAAAAAGGAACCAAATACCTGAAATCCCTAAACTACAAGGAAACTGAGAATTGTCTTTCTATACCCACTTAGCTCCATGAACAGGTAGTCTAACTTGCAAGCTTACCAATAATGTCAACTAAATCTACTTTTATCCTTATATCTTTTGGTATCATTCTTATTTGAAATTGGTATCATACGTCTAATTAATTATAAGGACTCATCCACTCGGTTTCTAGTACATTGGACACATACTGACTCGCAGACACTCACACTAATGAACACAATACACTTAACATCACCATACTATACATGTACATTCTTACACCTATACACAACAACACTCACTCTCACATGAACTCATATTCATTACACATCTATGAGTTTTATTTCTTTTTACTATATCTAAGCCAAACATTGTGAAGAGAAAAATAAATGACTTTTCAATATCTTACTCTTTTTTCTAAAATGTTTCACCAGTCGGTCTTCTCAGTCAGTTCGTCGGTCGGTAGGTCGGTAGGTCAGTCGTTCGATCGGTCGATCTAAGCAAAAACTATCTCCATCCAAAATATTTATCTTTTGTCTTCCAAAATTCATTCTAGTTAGTATTTTTGTCAAATCATATGCTACCTCTTCCTCGCGGGTGGAGTTGCCGCTGCAATCTAGTATCATTATATTTTAGAGCCTTAATTGAAGTTAACTTCATTATCGTACGTAAACTACGAACTACATCAACTTGAACTGCGAAAGCAATTTATAACTGACTTACATACGTGCAGAGGCTCCAAACTTATGCCGTGTATAAGTACTTGTGAGTTTCCATTGACATAACCAGAACTTGGTGCTAACGATACAGTTCTCAAAGACCATATAAGATGCGCAGGCAGTTTGCTACTAATATTCAGAAACTAATAATGCATTGCAGCAGAATTAACATAGAATTAATTGATTTGTAAAGTTGCACCAAATTTAGGAGCACTGAATCGAAATAATATTATCTTTGCAGACAGCGCAAGGGTTGGAGTGTTATAATCAGAGGTCGAAATTACGTAGAGTTATTTATGTACTTACACTGATTTAATACAGCGAAATAATAAAGTGGATATGCCTCAAATCCCGAGATTGATTATAAAGAGCGGAAAATCCCATGATTTATTAAATAAAAAAAGCTATTTACTTTAACCTAATTTAAACCACTACACGCGCGACGTTGCCACATTTACATCAACGATATCGGATGTCCGAAGTTGCAAAATTTGAAATCCCGGGAAGAGCCATATCAATATCAACATTTCGATACATAAATAGGTCCACCTAATTCCGATTTTCATTTTTTCATTTGTTACACCAACTAAAAGTATTATTATTTCACAATCTTTTTTTTTGAGAAAAGTTTGCGTATTGCTATGGTTTCGCTTAACAAAGTAACTTTCGCCATGGTTGATCCCGGGATGGGTCAATCAAAATTTATAATATCGAGTTCCGCCGTGCTTTGAAGGCACGTTAAGCCGGTGACTCCAGTTGTTACATACCCGCTTTAACCCACCAACCCGCATCGGTCCAGCGTGGTGGTGTTATGACCCAAACTCCTCAAGTGTTTCTTCTATGTAGGAAAGCCTGTGAACATCAGTGGGAAGTATAATAGGCTGGTGATCATGATGATCAATAAAACGTTTTTTTTTATACAACTAGATGACAAACAAGCTGACGGCCCACCTGATGGAAAGCGGTAACCGCCGCCTATAGACACGTGCAATAACAAGGAAAAATCACTTGATATTGCAGGTGCGTTGTCATTCTGGGGCCTAAGATGAAATGCCGTCCATGCCCAGTAATTACACTGGCTACCTTTCCCTTCAATCCGAAACACAGCGAACTGTTTCACGGCTGAAATAAGAAAGGCAGTGGTACCTACCCAGACGACCCTGCATACGGGCCTACCACCTAGTAAAAAATAGGGTTTGCTATAGAAATAAATATAATATGTTTCAATTTTCATTTCAGATTCTTAGGGACCAATTTTAGTTACCCTTAAATAATACTTTTGTAAAATATTTCGAAAGATTGTCTTTTTTATACAAAGCACAGCAAATGACGCAACATGACCTGTTGTGAAGTGATAAGAAGAGTCCTTATGCGAAGAAAGCTAGTGCAGCTTGAAACACACTATTCTAGCCACCTCCACCTTGCCCATAAGGTACCTTTTCACGCCTCTTTTAAAGTAACCCATGTTATAGGAAGTAGGGAACACATATGCTGGCAAAGAATTCCAAGTTTTGGAAGTACGACAAAGAAACGATTAACTAAACTTCTTTGTGTGTGATGTTGAGGCGGAGACAGTGAATTGATGACTACAAAGTCCGGCACTTATGTTGCTGTGTAGGAAGGAGGAAGATGGGATAAGGTAGAACGCAATTATTTAAGCTATTTGTAACTTAATATTAATTAAATTATCCATAGAGCGGCTGGTAGTACAAGGAAAGGTGGAGGGAACCAGATCGCGCGGCAGGTCGCCTATGCGCTGGACTGACCAAGTGAAATCCGCAGTGGGTAGCCGCGTTTCTGACTGCGCCAGACAGTCTGTCAACAGAAGCAGATGGCGGGAGATCGTGCGAAGAGCTGTATCTGCCTCAACCATCGACGTGAACGCCTCAACGTGACCACGACCGCTCTGCCAAGAGCGAAACAACAGAGAAGAAGAAGATTAATTAAATATACAATATACATTAAAATCAAATCATACAAGTATAACCGATGCTTCTATAATTGCAAATAAACTAAATGAATATTTTATATCAGTAGGAGTAAATAAGAATAACATAGATACCAAAGGACGCCCTGTGACAAAATTAATAAATAATACTATATACCTGAGTCCAGTAACTTTTACCGAAGTCTATAATATCATTAAATCTTTAAAAATAAATCAAGTTTTGGTTTCGATGAATTTCCGCCGACGTTAATAAAATTATGTAAAGAGGAACTTGTTTGAACCGATAACATATTTAATAAATCAATCATTTCATGAAGGAACTTTTCCTAACATACTCAAAACGACCCTAATTAAGCCAATACCAAAACAAGCTAATGCGAATGAACCTCAACAATTCCGACCTATTGCACTTTTGTCAACTTTTTCCAAAATTTTTGAATCGGCTATGTCCTCGCGATTGACCAGTTTTTGTGAAAAATATAGAATTTTTAATGATAGCCAAAACGCATTTCGAAAAGGTAGGTCCACAATAACAGCTCTACATAATTATACGCACGAAATTTACAAAATAATGAATGATCAGAAATATGCTATAGGAATGATGCTAGACATAAGCAAAGCTTATGATCGAGTATCTCATAAAATCCTTCTTTCCAAATTGCTTGGAATAGGAGTAAGAGGTGACGCATATCGTTGATTAGAATCTTACTTGAAACATAGGGAACAATTTGTACAGGTTGAACATTACGGTATTGAAAATAAAAATAACATAATTACTAGCATAATATCGCAAAAAAGAAAAGTAGAAAGTTCAATCCCCCAGGGTAGCATATTGGGGTGTATTTTATTCTTAATTTACATAAATGACATATCAATCTGTATTAAGGAAAAAAGTGTATAAATAACAGATTGGTTAAAAGATCATAATTTGGAAATTAACTTACTTAAAACAAAATTAATGCAATTTAAACCAAGGCAGAAAAAACCATTTGTAGACAAGTTTTTATTTAAAAATAATAATATGGCGTTATTACAGTACACTATTAGATATAGAAATTGATTCAAGCGTGAGTTGGAAACCACATGTTGAAAGAGTAGCATCTAAACTATCCAAATTCACATATGATCTCTATGAGTTAAAAAAATGCACAGATTTAAAAACTGCCAAGAATGCTTATTATGCGTATGCTAACGCCTGGTTAAGCTATGGCGTTATATTATGGGGTAACAGCACTGATGTAAATAAGCTATTCATTTTACAAAACAGATGCATCCGAATTTTGGTAAATATAGCAGACACAGAAAGTTGCAGACCGTATTTTATTAGGCACAAAATACTTACACTTGCTTCTTTATACATTTTCGAAATTTGTAAACTGGTACGGAGAAATAAGCATCTTTACAAACCGTCCAGAGATTTTCAGAGGCATACACATAGTTTAAGAAATAAAAATAAATTGGCCTTACCATTCACTAAATTACACTTAGTTAGCTCAGGGACACATCATATGTCGATAAAAATATATAATAAAATACCATTAAATATAAAAAATTATAGAAAAAGATACTTTATTTTTTAAAATGTTAAAACAGTATCTAATTCAAAAATGTTTGATGATTTAAAATTTGTTTGGAAAATAAGATGTAGAACCTATATTCCTAATAATTAAAATTGATCTCAAGAAATAATTTTATTGTAACTAGATTTAAGTATAAAGTTTGCAATGCCCTTGCAGGGTCATGTTCTGTACTAATGACATAGCTTTAAGACCTTTTATTACAACATGATGCAATAAAGAATATGAATATGAATAAATTGAATTCTTAATTTCCTAAATTCTTAATATTATTCCAATGATACTTGATTTTTAAACTCCCTAATATTTTATTATTCAGTTGGCCGTCATTGGCTTCTAATTTAGTAATAATTAGGTTTGTCGTTTCTTATGTAGAATGGATATTCCATACTACATAAGAAACTAATTTTTAATTTAGTTAGTAATGAAATTAATTTCATAATCAGAATTAGTATGGAGTTGTCAAAAGCGAAAAAAAACAGCCACTACCATTTCCTATCTGCAGGAATCTGAAATACAAAATTCAAAGGCATTGTTAGTATAGATGTTTGTGTGATACCTCTATATGTGGCACGTTATGTATTACATAATTAAGTTATACGGAATATTTAATAATATAAAAATAAAACCAGCATTACAAAGAAATTTTTAACAGCAGAGGAATGAATGAATGCTCTTTGACAAGGCGTTATCTCTTTGTTGTCCATTTCCTTTTATGAATAAAAAGAAATGTTTTCCTTTACGTCATACTTTCTATAAAAATGAAAGAAGTTATCATTCAGTTTACGCTGTTAAGACAGTACTTCGCTTGAACGACTCCGGAATGTTTTCATACATTTCTTTTATATTTATGTCACAGTGTATGTTTCTCACTAGTTACTTTCCACCTATTGTTACATGACAAGACAAGTTCTAAAGACGTCAATTGTCACAAGAATGTATTGTTAGTATTGCTATAGTACAATGCTCTACATTATAGCTTCTACTTGTCTAGATTGACTTTAACGTTGGAAAAGAATATCTATTGAAAAACAAAGCGTTTTGTTGCTGAGTCCTGTGTGCATTACAAAGACTGACAATAAAGATCTGTCTTTCAATATTCGTAAATACTGCAGATTATTCTATAAGTAAATAAGTAAAAGACAACCATTGAAATTGGTGGCTGACAACTGACTTAAAATTGCATGCAATCTGTTTGCTATACTAATAGACGCCGCAAAAAATATCACTGACGCAAATTAAAAATTTGTATAATGAGAGCGACCATTTTGTGTACAAGTCATGGATATCGTTAATAAGGCGCTATTTTTCAAAAATTCTAACTAAACGCTATTTTTAACCATAAAAACAACTTAAGCTTAAAAGTTTTGGAATATTTTTGAAGTTGTACGGTTTAGAAAATTTATAATAGTGCTCATTTTTTTCAAAATTTATCAAAATTGTTAATGGAATCTAGAGATAGGATTCAACTTATGAAATAATAAACATTCGCTGTATTATTTCAAGTAAATCTCATATGTTAGCAGATAAATAAGATGTATTTGTAAATTGCAAAACATTTCTATGAACTAATAAAGCCCATGTCTTAATTTATTGTCGTATTGTCGTCACTACCCTGTATACTAGTGACCGCAAGCTTGTAATTACAATATTATAAACATGTAAATAAAAATAAATTATTTAAATATGTTATTCAATAAAATTTATATTGTTTTGTTAATAATTTTTATGCACTCGGTGCTGCCTGCTCCCACATAGTGATGTCTCACACATTTATGGGTTGGCTGGAAGAGATATCTTATAGAGATAAGTCCACCCTTGCTAACTTATTTTTTTTAATTACTTGTTATTTGTAATTTTAAAGTGCAAAAAAGAGTATAAACTTGAGTTGTTTTGAGTTTAGATACTTGTGAGAAAAGATTACGTTGACTTCTTTTTAACACATTCTATAGTTTCCGAAACTTCTTGAAATAAGTATGTTTTTATTAATTATGTCACACTCAGTTGTTTTAAATGAAGTGTGACATAAATATAAAAGTAAGTTGAGTAGTATAAGGTTAAGTATAGTAAGTAAGTAGTATAATGTAGTAAATGATTATGAATGTTGCACTTCAATTTACAACATGAAAGACAATAGAAATAAATGTTGATACTAGTGACCGTCTGCGGCTTTGCTCACAGTTAACCTTCCCAAATGTATCTTTTGTTTTTTTCAGGATTTAATCAATCTCCATGCCAAATTTCATCTTAATCGGTTCAGTGGCATAGGAGTAAAAATGCGATAGAAAGATAGACAGACATACAAAAATACATACACAGTTTCTTTCGAATTGAACATATTAAGTATGGGTATTGAAAATAGAACACGTTTGGTGCAGTTGTTCATGATTAATTATACTTATTACTAATGAAAATAATCACCGAACAGCTGCATGCATTAAATACTCGTATGCCAACGAGGTTTTACCGCACAAACTCATTTCTTGATACAATTTTAAATATATATAATTCACGATAGACAACTTCAAAACACGACTATGGATGTCTTACCTTAAACCCGCCTTGAGCTCGTAAATTTTTTAAATTCATAGTTTTTGAAAATTTTGTTAACTGTAAAACCAACCAGATTAAAATGTTCATGAGGACGGTTTCCATGGATTAAATTTTGAGTTATTGAATGCTTTAAGAACTCTTGGCTAGGAGGCTGATAATACGTAGCAAAAGAAGTGTTTATGCGAAAACAGTTATTGCAGCTCCTACCAACACTGTTCTAGTCATCCCCATCTGTTTTTTTTTCTGTAAGCCCTTTGTCTGGACTACGACAAATGTATTCTTTAGCGAGTTAATTGGCCTCCGATTTCAATCTTATCTCTTTTCTTTTTGAAGCGAAATCAACACGATTTAGTATACTATCTTTGTTGTATTGATTGATTTCGTAGTGTACCCATTAACGATGTGAATCAGATTTCAAAGAAATACCAATTTACACACCAATTTTATAACCAAAATTATACCAAATTTATACCAATTCCAATCCAAATACCACCAAAACCATCCAAATACCATCCAAATTCCAATTTTATACCAATTTCTACACTTGTTTCTTTTAAAATTGCGCAGCTTGGCCTAAACTGAATTTTGATTTATTTCAATCTTATAAGAAAAGGACAGGTTTGAATCTGGTGGTCTGGTGGCCATTTTTTTTTGCCAACCTTAAAACGGTGTTATAAAGCACATTTCAAATATTGCCGCAAATAACAACGAAATTATTATGAATTTTTATCATTACTAATAGTAACAAAAAACAAAAGTTTCTTTTCCAATAGCTTGCTCTTTGCCTTTGATTCTTCAATATTCCTATCATAACCACATATTATGAGTCGCCACTCGAGTGGAAAAGTCAGCAGATCGTAAAGTAAAAATAAATACCTATACCCAAAAGTCTAACGAATTCAATCGAAACATTGCTATAAAAAAACAAACAGGCCTAAAATGAAGTGTTTTTACCGAAAAAAGAAACCATTTTGGTCAATTCTTTCAGTTTAATCGAAATCAGTGGTGTTCTTTATTGTTGTAATTACTTATTGCTAAAAGTCCGTGTGAAAAGTATCCGTTAGTTGTTTCATGAATGAATGTGAGTTTTAATGAAAAGTTTATAATTTTATAAATAAAATGGCTAGAAAGATTTCAAATGTACAATATACTATTATTATTAAGCAATGAGAAGGTAATATACATAAAACACATTTTGAGCTATCACTCATCAGTCTTAAAAATATCATGATACTATATAAAGCGAAAAGTCCCGTGGTCATAGAGTTGTCTGAATTTTGTGGAAACACCCATTTTAAATATACACAATATACACTGGACACTGGATGTTTTGTTCTGTACTAGCTCATAAGCTAGAAGGTTGAGTCCAGATTTTACAAAATCATTTACATTTTACTGCACATCTCATAAATATGCTATCATGCATAATAATATATTATAATAAAGACACACCAGTGAATTTTTTGTATGCTATTATAAAACTGAATAAAAATTTATAGAACAGAGAAAAATACTATTAATACTCTTTATTGCACTTTAAAATTACAAATAAAGTTTAGTTAAAATAATAAGTTCGCAAGGGTGGACTTATCTCTATAAGAGATCTCTTCCAGTCAACCCATAAATGTGTAAGACATCACTTTGTGGAAGCAGGCAGCACCGAGTGCATCAAAATATTAATAAAACAATATAGATTTTAATTAAATACTAATACATATTAAAAATAATAAACAGAATACTTATACTCGTACATATTCTAGATAAATAAATCAAAATTATAAAATATATAAGTATATACAGGGTGGTGCCGTCAATACGACAATAAATTAAAACATGGGCCACATTAGTTTACAGAAATGGTTTCCCGCTTTCTAAACCATCTCATTCATTAGACAATTTCAGGATATTTCTATGAAATAATGCAGCCAATGATATATTATTCCATACAAATGTCATGAAACCATCAAACGAACAAGATGTTTTTGAAAGTGGCAAACCATTTCTATGACCTAATACAGCCCATGCTTCAATTAATTACCATAGGATTCACCTATTTGCGTATAACATAGTGATGACAACAGTCACCCAATTGTGAAAGGTTATACATATGACCTTTTACTATCGAGTGACTGTTTTTTAGACTTAAGGTATAAACTGATTATTGGACTAAAAAGAGACCCTAGATTGAGATTTAGGGTCACGTTTTATTTATCTGAAAATATTAGAAAAACTATTAATACTTTCTTATACCTATAGACTATATTTTAATACAATCTCATTTGCTGTCCTGGTAAAAACATATTTTCCAAAAATCATACTAAAGCTAAGAGCTTTTAAATACAGCCCACCATTGTGCTGGATAAACTTCATTCAGTTAATGCCATGAAATTATCTCAATAATTCTCAACAGTCAAAAATTTCAAAAACAAACTGCTTTAGAAACTTTATCGTCATCACTAGCATATAGTATACGTCCCACTGCTGGGCATAGGCCTTCCTACGGGAAAAGCACATGAGGGGTTTAGGCTATAACACCACTACGCTGCCCTAATGCGGGTTGGTTTGAAACTTTACAATATATTAAATAAATAAAAACAAACAAAAGCTCACTAATTTTACTGGTTTTCTTTAAAGCTTAGTCTACACTCGCACCATCAAAATGGTGTTTTTTGGATTTACATAGATTACTATCGCGCCAACGGATACACGGATATCCGGTGCAGCACTAATAAAAGTGGAATGTAAATTCAGTGTTCCATACAAAACTGCTATATCAGGAGATCAGATAGGCAGTCTGTAGAACTTTACTGGTGCATTAGCAATTGAAATGGGCTGATATAAGCTTCGCGAACCGAACCGGTGCGACAGAAAAAATCAGGTGCATTTACACCGTAACGGAAACTTAAACTTAAACTTAAAAAAAACTTTATTCGGAGTGCAAAAAATGTACATGCAGATATATACAGCAAAAAGTACATATATGTATAGCATTGAGTTATTATAAAAGCAAAAAATTAAATGTTTTTTTTTGTAAATAAACAGGACGCACAAAATGTGCTAAAAGCAAAAAAATAATTCGGTACCCACTAGGTACCAGTCATCACACCATCAATCTGAACTAGAGTAATATTCAGACTAAAATGAAACCATTAAAGTCCTTGATGCTATGAACATTAACTATTATTGTGAACAATGACACGTACCACATTGGACTACTGTTTCATTCAGATCAATTGAATGAATTTAATTTATTTTTGTAGCTAATGAAATAATGACCGATGGGTAGTAAAACTAGCATGATAGTTAATAAAAGTAAAGTGCGGTGAACTTACACATGTTAATAACATTATTTTTAAATGGCTGGTCATGATTTGAGGATACAATACCTACTCGATTAAATATTTACGATTTATATATATATAACGACCGGCTGGTCGAGCGGTCTGTACCGCTTGCTATGCAGGCTACTCGATCAAGAGGTCCCGGGTTCGAATCCCAGTAGGAGCAAATGTTTGTATGATGAGTACGAGCATTTATTTACGAGTAATGGATGTTTATTTGTTATTAAGTATATTTTTATACATATTATTATCAATATTTATCCGTTATCTAGTATCCAGAACACAAGCTCTTAATGATGCTTACTTTGGGCTAGATAATAGGTGTGAGTGTATGAATATTATTATCACTATTATTTGGATTTTATTATTAATAAAACAAAATAAAACAGAACCTTTTGGGTATGTAACAGAGCATTTTTTAAATTTCGGCTTTACCGACTTCTCGTTTGTCCACGACTTTAAACTTCTTACACATAAAGAATCAAACGAAACTGGTTGCCGTTTGTATTCTCATTAAATTTAATTAGTTGCCTATATATTCTCATTATTATTACCAAGTAATAATTATTGTATACATCTACTTCTTCACCATATTATAATTATTTATGCCTCGTAAAACACCAAACCTCAATGTGGATCCTCCATTACTCAACTAAATGAAACTGATACCTAACATTTACTCATACCACAATATACATTTACTTATTAAAACCAACAATTAATTTTCGTAGTTGCAAACTAGGCTTTATCGGAAGGCAGTAGAGTGCTTTTGCTGGGATACTATAACTTTAATCAATAAACGTTTGCGGCAAATAGTGGGTACTGTTGTCACTCAAATAATTGAGCATTAATATCGGTTAGAGTCAATTTATGATTATATTACTTAACATTATAAATATAAAAATCACAGCATTTTCATTCTTATAGACCTTTACAACCATAAATATATTAAATAAAATAATAATAATAATAATTTCACAACCGCGTTTCGTATATATATTATTTTATTTACTTAAGTTTATTTCAATTACCTAATTGCTGTAGTCCTATGCAATGGTTGTCCTTGATTTCGTATCCTTGCGTAACTCAACGTCATGACCCGTCAAAGTATCTATATAATTGATAATTTGATTAAATTGAATTTGGTCATTGTTTTTCGCTATTTTAGAAATGCTGCTTACTTCATCGTGTTATTTTTTTTTCTTGTTATTATTTTGGGACAATTTTTAACAGTGATCAAATTTTGATACTGCTTGCTTTTTTAAGTATACAAATATTAAGGTGTGTCCATTAAACTGGTAATTTTATACTTTAAGATAGCGCAAAAAACAGCTTTTATAAAATATTGTAATACCTAGAAAATCTTTATTTAAGGAACAGATTTGTGTGGATTCACGTTTTTTTCAAAGATATTATTGTAATAACGGAAATTTACAAAAAAGGAAGAAAATTGAACATATATAGGTACAGACGACAGCACGTCAAGTGTAACAGTTGCACTACGAAAGCGGCCTCTATTACGAACGGAGCAAGGACGGTGTCAAGGTCAAACTGTTACGCTTGATGTGCTGTCGACTGTACATTTCTACATTCCTAAAATTAATTTCTGTCAATAGCCTCACATTATGAGACACCTGCTTGTATTTAAAAATATACTTACGAAAAAACATCCGGTTTATTTTAAAAGTGTAACGTCCACAAGTTTGTGATATCTTTGTAATAAATGTGGTTTATCTTATCTATTCCCAACATTTTCGTAACAAGAAAAGGTCGCCTTAACAGTATTAGTGATTCCAAAGAGCAATTTTTATTTACGTTCATCATAAGAGGATTGAAATACTATAAAGGTACATTAATCCTGTGGAAACAGTGGATTTTTTGCCGTAAGGCATTTTATGTGTAGCCTACAAATAACTTAACATTTCTAAGCCAAAGAGGGTTTTTCTTTACACAAAGATTATTGTCCTAATGGCGATGTTTTAATGGATGAAAAAAATAATCGCAAAAGAAAAATAGAAAAATATTTATTGTCCTCCAATGTATGGACGGCTGACCATTATTAGGCGACACTTCAAATGGAAAAATACGTGTAGTGTAAAAGGCATGTGTAAGAGTATGTAAATTGAATTTTTAGATTTGAATAAATATCAAATTTGTAGGTATTGTACGATCTTCGATCATGCATGAGTTAGTTAACACGCGTCAGCAATTCGAATTACAGTTACGTCTCAACGCACCGAATTCAATTTCACAATTTTTTTAAACTATTACCAATGTTTAAAAAATCCGTGTTGATATGACTTCTGTACCAATCGCGCGTATTCACTCATTCCATTAGACCATACCATAGTTATTTACTAATATATTTCTCAGATATAATATCGGTTATCCACATGCTATTCGTAAAATGAAATGATATTTATGAAACGAAAAATATTATTATATTTTAACAATTTACTTACGGTGTCATAGTCAGCCTATCTTATCTATTGACTTGAAATCTTCAAAGAATGGAAAGAGTAGTCGATCCTGGTCCCAGCTCAAAGATTATTTTCACTTCAAATAAGCCACTGGTATACTGAACGTCTCTTTTATTCGTTTGCTTTTTAAGAGATCCGTTTTACTTACACTAAAAATATATTTTTAATTGGCAACTTTTTTTAATCAATAATTTTATGATGCTTACTTTGGGCTAGATAATAGGTGTGAGTGTATGAATATTAGTATTATTATTATACACATAAAATGAGGAAAAATAAAATAACAGTATACCATTAACTAAAAACAAAATTAGTCAAATGGAATATTATATAAAAATCTTTTGAAATTAATTACTATTATTATTAAACTGACTGGACCGACAATCTGGTGAGGGTCGTGGGAAGCCGATGGATGCGGACAGCGCAGAACCGATCGGTATGGAGATCTTTGGGCGAGGCCTATGCCCAGCAGTGGGCGTCTCTCGGCTGAAATGATGATGATGATTATTAAACTTAAAAGTAAGTAACACCAACTAAAGCTTGTGAAACAGGAAGTGTACGGTCGACCACAGAAGTAGCTGAACACTTTAGTACCATATCACAACGACTCTAGCGTCAATATAGTACGATAGCAGCTATAAAGTACGTGCACGATATCGGTGTGACATGGTACTAAAGTGTTTAGCTACTTCTGTGGTCGACTGTACCAATGAGGCTGGTCGCATTACCTCGCCGATCGGCGAGGCTTAAATTGTCTGTGCAAAATAAATACCAGTTTTATTGTGACATAAAGTTTGACACTTTCTTAACCCGTCAAGCATCAGGTTCCACACACAATATACTTTCAATTGTCATAGCCCTCCGGAGGGATAACACCGCTTGACAGCAAGAACACAGCACTAGAAAGTAAAAATGAAGTAATTATGAAATGAAGAAAAATTTATAATCTCTTGATTGTATCTTAACCTTATTACGTTTGAAAAATATATTTACATAGAAAAATAACTACTTAATCTAGAAAAACATTTATATAATACTTAATGTTTTTTTTAAGATTTTTTTTTACACGTACTACCTCACTTACCTATCAAGATCTCTCTCTGAACTCAAAGGTTTGCTGGTAGAAAACACAGTTTTGTGTTAAGCTCGCCTGTGTACATCATGTTTTATTTTGTAAATTTTGTTGTAAGTTGTTTTGTGTACAATAAAGAATAAATATATATATAAATAAAAAACTTTATATTGGTAGGATAAAATTAAGAATATTCAAAAGCAATGCCCAACCTAACCGAATCGTAGGTATTTGTAAAAATACGCGTTCGGGTGGTGAAATAGAATATTTGGACATTGTAGGGTAGACGTTAGCTGTTAACGCAAATACTGATAGACAGGGGGGGCACTCTTAGAACAATGCTATTGGCAAAGAAAGTAGCGCCATCTATGAAGCTTAGCGGTGACCTTTTTGTATGAAGTCTTCAAAGTGTCTCGTAAGATGTCGCTGCTGCCGTTACTAGGTTGAAAACAAACAATATTATTGAATTAAAAACAAAATAATAGCAATAAATTGATATTTCCTTTAGTAAAAGGTTGATAAGTATATTATTTTTATTTTATTTATGACTTTTAGCAGCAAGGAATAATATTTTTACCCTTGACAACCCTGGTAGTACCCGTATTATAACTGCGTCATTCACTCACGTAATGGCTGCCGAAACTTGCACTTGCGCTTACGTTGTTTTCAGTTATCTAATTACGTGTGTGTTCTAGTGGTTTTGATATATTTCGGTGCTAACAAACGTTGAGTTGAGAATACTTCTCCGTCCAGATTTCCATATCACTACATCGAAGCCATTATTTTCTGCGAAAGTTGTGTCAAGTCAACCGACTCTATAAACTTGAAGACTTGGTGTATTTACTTGCGTTAGGAGACGCTATGTTGCGATAAAGACGCTTTGTGTATTTTGGACTCTGAATGTGTTGTGAACTGTGGATTACAATATTGCTACAATGACTTTCCTTTGTATTTTTGGATGTAAAAATCCAGAGCAGTGAATAGATTATTAAAAAGGAAAATTGTATACGTTGGAGACGATAAAATAAAAATTGCGGCCCAAAAATATTGTTTGCAATATAAAAATAATAAAAATAAGTCACAGATTATGTGCTGTTTTATTTATTTATTTTGAAATAAATATAATTCATTAATTTAATGAAGCGTATTTCCCAGATACGAGTTATTTTATTTTATTAAGATAATGTTTGTTTTAATGTGGATAAGCTATCCTTACATTAAAGTAAAGACTCAATGAAATAAAATAACTCACATCTGGGAAATACGCGCCATTTAGATTTCAAATCTTTAAATACAAACCTACCTATAGCTACGTATATATATCTAGTAGTAGTTCCCGCACTATTTTCCAGAGGCGCTGATGGATTTCAAATTTATGTTACAAAAAATTTCCGCGAGTGGACGCTCTTTTCCCATATACTTACATTACTCTTTGCTGATAGACTAGAGAAGAATTTCACAGGGTTATCCCATGACCTTGGTAGCTCAGATGGTTATAGCTTGACGTTTTAATTTCACGTCTCACAAATACCTTATGCCGATAATTTATATCGCAATTCTTTCCACCTCTTAGTTTAATCACGTTTAATGATGATAATGTAGGTTACGTTACAGCACTTACGGGGAGCAGTGAAATTGGCCCTTACTTTTACGAGCAGACGAATTTTGTGAGACGTAGACGACATTGGCATGCCCAAATCTGAATCAAGGAAAAGTACCTACTTTTCACTTAAAGATTCAAGTAACGACGAAGGCAAATAAAATATTCGTTATCTTTTTGTTTTGTAAGTTTTGCAGTTTTTCTTTTTTTTGTGTCAAATAGAAATTTTATCAATTCATTGTGATTCTTGCTTTGCTAAATCCTGCTGTAACATAAACAGTCATCATCATCATGACTATTTATGTTACAGCTTTTGAAAAAAAAACTACATTTTTCTTCTACTGTCATAAACAAAAATGTTTTAAAATAATCATGTTAGAGTTGACTAATCGTTTAAAGTAAGTATTTTACAAAAGCTAAAACATAAATGTTACCATTCCCTTTTTTGTTTCTTAAGCAAAGACAATATTGAATCCCCAAAATATATTTATTAGAAAAGGAAAAAAATATTTAAATTATTTATTCTCAATAAACTTTTTTCCAAAAAACATTTTTATTCTTCCTATTTGTCGCTTATGTTACACGCTCTGGCGCTATTGATGTTTTTTTCTTCGCACTGAGAATACTCAATAATGTCTCTATTCTTCTCTGTCTCTTCTGAAAGAATAATCTTTCAACAAGGTATCGCCTGAAGGTGAATTTTCCGCTAGCACTTAAACAGAAACTACGCCCCAATAAAAGTTACGACATTGTCAAACTTATTGCGGGGTCAGAAGGTTCACAATGTTAGGCGGGTGCTTCAGAACTAATCCCATTTTCTCATGATAGTTGGAGTACCTACCTGCACATAAAACAACAAAGTTTCATAAGCACACATGTGTTTCGTATTGAGTTCATTCTAAAAATTGCTCGCTGTAAAAGGTGTTTAAAAATATATTTTATGGAATTATTGAATAAACGTTTTTTTTAGCTTTTCCAAATAGCTCCCCCCGCTCCAAAAAGTATTCTATGTTCTTTTCAGGTTCTCAAACTATATTTATACCAAAGTTCATCTAAATTGGCTTTTGTTAAACAAACAAACTCACTTTCGTATTTATAATATTAGCTAGGAAGTATGCTGCTCTACCCCCAAAATTTTTTATACGGGTACTCTACCCTTCTTCAACATTTTAACACAAGAACATACGAATTTCACAAGAATCGTTTGAAAAATGACGTAAACTACAAATTAGATAGCGTTCTAAAGCTTCAATAATTTGAACACTGAACACTAGGAAGGCCTGTGCCCAGCAGTGGGACGTATATAGGCTGGTAATAATGATAATGATGATGAACACTCCTTGGAATAAAAGTATTATATGGATTACATCAGAGACATAGTTAATTATGAAAATGAACTCAAAAATTTTGACAAGCTCACAACTACATATTCAGATGAAAAGAAAATGTACCGACTGTTATGGCTTCTTTAATTCGGCATAAAACTCTCACAATTTTCAACAAAAAATCCCAAAAATTATACACTATACATCTATCAAATGGCAACATTTTCATTAGTTATGCCAAGAGATTATTTTGCCGTTTGGGTGGTCGCACGCAGAAGTTTTATGATCAATTGTTAATGTATGTCTAAACAATTATTACATCGTTACAACGCTACCAATACGCCGTGCTAATGATCATCTTATATTACTAAGGCGTTTCGAATTGGCATAATATGACAGCACATAAAGTGTTACTAGGCGAGCCAACTGGACAGCTATCGAAAACCCTAATACAACAAGGTATTTTAATCCAAAACGGCTAATATTGTGGTTTTGATTGAAAAAATTGAAAAAAATCAAGCTATTTTCTTATTACGTTGAAAACAGACTAGCTAGAAGAAAGAAATACAGATTTAACAATTTCACGCATGTTTAAATGTGGAAATTATGAGCCTGTAGACGTCCTCCATACAAATTTTTACTAACTTCTTTTTTTACACATATTTTTACTGCCAGCATCCTTTTTCCTACACACCCTCTATAATATCGAGCACCTGCTTATAAAGTAGGTGGATAAAATCTCCCGTACTAAGTGGCCCCAATATAGTTTATAGCCCATAAAAGAGCCAACGACGTAAGGGCACTTACACAGGTAAGCACAGTGCCAAAGGGGTACCCTTAGAATTATCTTCTACATTTTTACAACAAATATTGTGTTTCTTGAACAAAAATTTAAATTCACCAGGGTTTGGTTTGAATATCTATAAAAAATCTATATTTTTCTATTATAAGAAAATTTGTTTCACATAGTCATAAAATAAGCTAAGTGTAAGGCTAATACTATTCATTTCATGCATAACCAGGCTATATACGTCCCACTGCTGGGCACGGGCGTTCCTACATTAATGAATTAGCAAGAACTTTTATTAGCGATCAGTTTTGAAAGTCTTTCCAAATAATGTATTCCAACCGTTAAGGTTAGGACTTGATGAATCACCACCTTAATAAGGTCCTTTAATTCCCGTTGTGGTCAACCCTTACGTACAGGCTCTCTTCTAAAAGCCTTAAGATATAAGAAAACAACTTCATACACCTGTTTGTGCCTTTGACGTCCCGAGGGAGCCATCCCTGTATATACATATTTTAACTGAATACATAATTAATTACGTGCGCTACGAAGCCGGTTACCCTTTCTAGGGTTCCGTAGGCAAATTCTAAAAAGAACCCCCGTCATCAACTAAGTAATAACTAAGTCACTTAAAATAATATGTCCTGAACTTGGCTTCAACCGAGATATAGATGGATGTGGGGATTTGCTTCTCAGCGCGGAAAAGGATAACACTAACTGCCTCTGTGGTCTTGTGGTTAGGACCACCATCTACCTCAGATCTAGAGGCAGATTGTTTTGCGAGGTTTGGTTGGTGGTAGGGCTTTTCTCCGCCTCCTTCCTTTTTTCGTCCGCCTGGCTAGCTAACACCGACTCACCTTTTCGGCAGCATTGTTGTGTTCCGGCAGTTGGAAGTAAGATAGCTAGTTCCTAAGTAGTTGAGGAATTCGGGTGTAGCTCGCTACCATCTTCGGCTTGATTATCACTTACTATCAGGTGAGATAAAAAGGCCAAGAACTACCTAGATAAAAAATGAAAAGCAACCAGTCGCTTTTCATTTCATGAAAAGTGACTGGTTGCTTTTCGTTTTATTTAGGAAAAAAAACAATAGTTTTTAATTTATTTATAACTTCATGGTCCACACACAATATTAAAAAAAAAACAATTTATACAAAAATGTTAATACAAAGGCACTGCTTATTTGTAAAGAAATTACTATTTTTTTAATAAAAATTTGAAAACATTTTTTTATTTTCAACATTATATTTGAATCGACGAATCCAACTCAGACGGGCAACGTTCGGAAAATTGCGTAAGATTCGTTCAAAAATCCTTCGTGCTTTAATTCTATACACTTCGACCAGTGTGTTGCCAGTAGTGACATAGGCGAGTGCGAGATATAATCAGAAATGAGGACATTAGTAAGACAACCAAAGTCACTGACATAGCTCATAGGATTAGAAAATAGAAGTGCACATAGCACGCAGAACAGACGGCCGGTGGGGCGAAATAGTTCTAGAATGGTGACCTCGTACCGGAAAATGCAAAGTAGGACGGCCTCCCACTAGATGGACAGACGACCTGGTCAGGATCGCGGGGAGCCGTTGGATGCATGCTGCGTACCATTCCATTTCGAAATCGATGGGGAAGGCCTCTGAAAATATATTTACTAAGAAAAGCTCACTACCTACCAACTTATTTCCTTTCCATATAATTAAAATATTCGTCCGTTTGTTTATAAAACAGACAAAAGGGAATGAGAACAATCATCAATCAATCAATATACACTTTATTGCACAAGGACACAAAAAAACCAGAAAATTAATAAATCAAAAACGAATACAATAGGCGGCCTTATTGATATGCAGCAATCTCTTCCAGGCAACCTGCAGGGAAAGAATATGAAGAGTCATGTTTGGTTTTTATATTTCCCTGCATATACTATTTTGAGAATTCATTAATCGCTTTAAAATAAAGTTAAGAAAATATCTCAACTGTAATATAATTCTCGCGTTTCTTACGTTAAAGTGTAACGTACAAAGAATATTAATTAGATTTTGGAACAATATAAAGTCGGCAAAGCTTATCGTGCAAGAGTTACGTTGTGTAGGTACTATCGACCACAGAAGTAGCTTTAAACTTTAGTACCATATCACACCGACTACTGCGCTTGTACCTAATAGTTGCTACCGTACTACATTAACGCCATTGGTATAGTGACATGGTACTAAAGTGTTCAGCTGCTTCTCCGGTCGACCGTACAGGGAGGTTTGTATCCTATGCCATCAACATATCACGCTAGCTTGCCACCCCTGTAGGTATAAAGAACCGTTGCGTAGCATTATTATAGCCTACCTTTACAGAAGTCAAACAGCTAATCTTTTAATCCAAAAAATATACAGTCCATTTATTTCTCCGTACTAGGTCACCTGCTTAATGTGTGTAGGTGAATATTTTGAATAATACGCGTATGAATATTTATTAGTCGTTCCGTATTCAATTGACAGTGACGCACGGCTTATAGAAGCATATGCATAAATCGGAACAAAATGGGGTCGTTAATATTGTGACAGAAAAGCGGGTGGATTTGATTGGAAAACATGGTGAAATTGTGTTTTTTCTCAAAACAGTATTATTTATTTTTTTAAGGTAATAAGCGGGTTTAGCTAATCGCTGGGTTAAGTTTTGGTCTCTTGATCGTAACGCACAACGCTGCGGTATGCGGTATGCGGCGAACAGCGGTCCGGATTTGGAAAATATAAATACAATACATATACTTTAAGGCTAAGGGGACTTTTTTGACTAGGACCTCTATTTTCCGAATCCGGACAACTGTGCGCCGCATACCATATACCGCAGCGTTGTGCGTTACGTTCAACAGACCAAAGCTTAACAGCGGTCGTAGTCACGGGAAAACTTCCCGTTACCAGGACCTGTGTGAGGAGATCGGCGGGGTAGTAGTTTGTGTGCACTGGTTGCTATTAAGAAAACAAAGCAACTGTGTAATTACGTCCCACAGCTGAGTACCTTCCTACATGGGAGAAACACATGAGGAGTTAGGGCCATAGCACCAACACGCTGGCCCAATGCGGGTTGGTGGGTTGAAGCGGTTGCAGTAACAACCGGGACGAACTTTTCGAAGCATGGATAAGCTCGAGATGACAAATTTTGATTGACATATCAGGCGAAAATTGCTGTGTTTAAGTTATCGGAACCATAGCGCTCAAATCACTACGTCACCGAGCTTCTCCTGCAAAGCAATATTTCTTAATCATCATCATCATCATTTCAGCCGAGAGACGCCCACTGCTGGGCATAATCCTTCCGCAGGGATCTCCAAACCGATCGGTCCTGCGTTGCCCGCATCCAGCGGCTTCCCGCGTCTATTAATAATACACAGTTTGGTGCCGTCAATACGACAATAAATTGAAACATGGTCTTTATTAGTTCATAGAAATGGTTTGCAACTTTCAAAAACATCTAATTCATTTGATAATTTTATGACGTTTGTATGAAATTATATAACAATTGGCTGCATTATTTCATAGAATGTCATGAAATTATCAAGTTATAATAACTTGTTTTTGAAAGAGGCAAACTATTTCTATGAACTAATACACAGCCTATGTTTTAATTTATTGTTGTATTGACGGCACAATCATGTATAGGTACTATTTTTCCTTCTTCGGTTATATGTTTTAATAATAACTCAAAATGTATGTGAGAAACCTATATTCGTTACTTGTTTTTATTTTAATATGCACTAAAAATACTGTCATTTTATAGGTACTAACCTAAAAGAATTAAGGTTCGTATAAAATGACAGTATTTTAGTGCTTATTAAAATAAAATAAAACTAAGCTCTAAAAATAGAGGACACCTAACTCCTTCAACCTAACAATTGACTGTGGCCTTCAAACTCCTGAGTACTACTTCACCTAGTAATAGTTTATCAAAGTCTTTAAGACACTTCTAGGACTCCTTGAATACAACATTGAGGACAGAATCCAATTGAACATAATATTACTACAGCACGCAATAAAGCAGTGTTAGGTTTCGGATTGTAGATTTTATTACTAACTGTGAAAATAAACAGTGGCCTTAAAACAGAAAAACTGGGGGGATTCTTTAAGTCACTGTCTCCACCTCAACATCACTCACAAATAAGTTTAGTAACTCGTTTCTTTGTCGTACTTACAAAACCATGAAATTCTTTGGCGTGAAAAGGCACCTTACGGGCCGGTAAGGTGGAGGTGGCTAGAATAGTGAGTTACCGCTTCACTTCAGGTGGATTGAGTCACTTGACGCGCTTTATAATATATAAATAAATTTATATAATATAAAAGTCCTGCGGCAACTGGTTACGTTCCCGCCAGGACAAGTGTTTTTTCAAGCCAATATATATTTTCTAAAATTATATTTTAAACATATAAATGTTTACAAAGACGTAGAATACTTTTTGAAACATTGTAATAATACCTACAATGTTCCAAAAAGTATTCTATGTCTTTGTCATGGTGTCAAACTATATCCAGCCAATTTCATTTAAATTGATTAGGCGATATAATTGTGACAAGGTAACAATTGACAGACAAATATCGCAACAGCTACTACGCTTTAAAATTTTATTTTTATTTGAAATCTAAGTATGATACTGTAATAATATTAGTATGAAATACTCTTTTTTAGGTTGTCTTTTTTAATATACTACCTCACCTATCTGACAAAATCACACTCTGAACTGAAGGGTGTTTTGGTAGATAACACAGATTTGTGTCAAGCTCGCATTTTATTTTGTAAAATTAGTACTCCAATTGTTGTAATGAGTTGGAACTAAGTACCTGATGAATGCTTAATTGGTCCCTCAGGAGCTTCTTTGTCCCCAATTGTTGCCGAATATATATTATGAACTTAAATGGATTGTGAAGCGGTTCACATAATAAAATTACTAGTTCTTTTCGAGTCTTTGAAACCAAATTTCTTGGACAATCGTTTTAGCGGGTAGCGATATTTTTATTCAGGTACAGTTGTTTTTTGCATCCAGGTTGGCAAACAAACGCACGACCCGTAAGAGATATCCGGGTATATGGCCGGGTGTTACAGAAGTCGGAAATAAAATTGGGAATTGCGGGTAGCGGGGGTCGTTACAGTATGTGCGCGGGTCGTGTGTGTGTGAGTGTATGTGTGTGTGTGAGTGTGGGTGTGGGTGTGGGTGTGTGCGGGTTTCATGAGACACGACGAAGCACTTAATTAGTGCTTCATCGTGACTGTGCTGCCACAAACTATTGGAATTATTATTAATAATAATAATATTCATACACCCACACCTATTTTCTAGCCCACAGGAAGTTATTCCTATACTTGATTCCCTACTTCCTGTTCTCACTCACATCATGAATTTCTCCCTCTCATCTCTCTCACCTCTCCTTTCCTTGGAAGATGGCTCACGTAGTTCCCTTACCGAAGGTGACTGCTCCCACTACACTTTCTCATTTTAGACCGATTTCCATTCTCCTTTTTCTTTCTAAGGTTCTTGAACACATTATTCACCGGCAGCTTTCTTTCTACTTGTCTTTCAACCCGCTTTTGTCGCCTTATCAATATGGATTTCGACGTGGTCATAGTACTGTCACTGCACTTGTAAAGGTGATAGATGTTATTCGCTGGGCCATGGACAATCAGTCTTTAACTATACTTGTACTTCTCGACTTAAGAAACGCTTTTAATACTGTAGATTGTGATATTCTGCTCGGCATACTCCGTTTATTAAATTTCTCAAATAGTTCTTAATTTTGGTTTGAATCCTATCTTCGTGGTCGCTCGCAGAGTGTCCGCTCTAAGGACTTTTATTGGTGTGATCTCGCTGCTGGCGTACCACAGGGTGGCATTCTCTCTCCTCTACTATTCTCTATTTTTATAATTTCTGTCTTTAGAGACATCAGCGTAAAGATGAAAATTAGTAGTAAGGAACTTAGGTTCCTTACTACTAATTTTCATCTTTACGCTGATGATTTACAAATTTACCATCATTTTCGACTGGAAGATATTGATGATGCTATTGCTGTAGTTAATGGTGACTTGAGTTCTATTAATAATTGGGCGAATTCTTTTGGTCTTAAACTTAATGCCTCCAAGACCCAGGCATTAATCATCGGCAGCAGACACTTTCGAAACGGCCTGGACTTGCTTTCTTTGCCTCCCTTGCTATTGGACGGTACTCCTAACGCTTTTTCGAAAACAGCGAAAGATCTAGGAGTACTGATCGACTCAAACCTTTCTTGGGATTGTCATGTTAATGAATTGAGTCGTAAGGTGCACTTCTCATTCCTATAATTGATTACGCTGATGCTCGTTATTTGGATGCCAATGAGAAGCTTCTCGATAGGGTTGAGCGACTGCAAAATGTATGCATCCGTTTCATATTTGGATTGAGAAAATTCGATCATGTTTCTCTGTTTTGCAAAGAGCTTTTAATGCGTATAATGCGTTAGTGCGTAGCCATCTCGAGTTTGCTTCTTGTGTCTGGACTGGAGTCCTTTTTATACCGTACATTCACAAAGAGTTGAGAGTATGCAACGGGCCTTCACCAGGCATCTTGCTTTTTGCAGCAGTGGCTTCTCCCACAGACAGCCGTACTTTCAGCGGTTAGCTAAATTCAAACTTACCAGTCTTAGTGATCACAGACGTTTGTTGGATATGTGTTTCGCTCACATAATTGTACAATGTAGTCAGTTGCTATCACGTATGTCGCTGTCTGTACCCTACCGCTATCCTAGGCGTCGTGTTGTCAAGACATTCGAAGCGCCCTTCGCAAGAACCAATTTGGGCAGCCAGTCTCCTTTGGCACGGATTTGTAATGAATACAATTTCTTCTCTAATAAAATTTTAGATCTTGATATATTTGGTGACAGCTTGAGTAGTTTCAAACTAAAAATCCAACATTTTTTTGATAATAAAACTGCCATTTGACATGCCTATATATTTCTGATTATATATTATTAGTTTCATTTTATTTATTGTTATAAAATTGTTTAGTCGAGTGATATATATTGGTATTGTTCTGTTTAAGTTTTGCTTCTGATTTGTGTACTTAATTAATGAGTGTTATGTACGCCGTTTTGTGACATGCATCAGAATTGTTTGTATCTGAGACCTGATAATTTTAATATTTTTATGAATGTTATGTGGCAGTACTAAATAAATAAGAGCTTAAATGGCTGCCAATTCGCCTTCGCAGGAACACTCGGCTGTTATGTCTTCTCTTCAATATTCTTCATGACCCATGACTTCACTCCTATCTGCGTGAGCGGTTCTCTTATGTTCGCCTCCTGATTCCGTTTGTAGATCCTATACCAAATTCCTACTTAACGTCCAACCTCATAGCTCCGATTTTTACTCCTATTCACCTTTGAATAATAAAATGGGTCTCACAAAAAAGTGATAAGTTGCGCTTAAAATATCGAATACCACGAAAACCCCCGTCAGAAATTATGTTTGATGAATGGATATAGTTATAATATATTACTCATTTATTCAATAAGCATGGTGATGAATATAATACTTCAAACTTATCTCAAGTGGAGGTTCAATTCCTAATAAATAATATGTTATCAGGTTCTAAATACTGCGATAAATTACGACCAGTGTCTACGTATTGTAATTATTTACAAGACCTTTAATAACACATAATTTATGAGGTACCTACTTAGTTACAAACGAGTGCCTACTCAATCTCCTACATATTTATGAGACATTCCCAGGTTCGAATCTCGGTAGGGGCAGATGATTGTATGTTGATTGAATACGATTTTCTATATATTTCTATATATTTATTAAGTACTGGCTGCACCGGATATGTTTTGCAATGGTCGTAAAAAGAAAATTATTACGTTTTATAATAGATAAATTATAAATGGTTTGGTAATGTATAGGGCCAAACTTGAAAACACGATAATAATACACTCACACCTATTAAATAGCCCAAAGTAAGCATCATAACATTAAGAGCGTGAGTTACGGGTACTAGATAACGGAGAAATTTTAATAATATTAAGTATATAAATATTAGAAATATACTGAATGAACACACAAACATTCATGACCCGTGAACAAATGCTCGTACTCATCATACCAATATTTGTTCCTACCAAGCTTCGAACCCGGGACCCTTGACCGAGTAGCCTGTATAGCAAGGGGTACAGACCATTGGGCCAGCCGATCGTCCATTGATACATTGATTTTTATTTATATAAATGATTCTAATATTTAAAATACGTGTAATTTTCCTAATAATTCCTACACCGAATATTCAAATACAATGTCTTAATGATGCTGAGTTTGGGCTAAATTAATCGGTTAATTTTACGAGTGTTTCAAATTTGTATTATAATTTTACAATATACTACATGGTAAAATCTTAATTCTTTTAAATTTGAAAAGTATTTCAAGTTGTAAAAATATTACTTCAGGCGGGAGCTGCGCCCGCGACCTTTGACAGTCTGGGTGATTGCTCATCTACATCTGCTGATGTTGAAATATTTGTATTTTGTGATATAGAAGGAAAACTCTGAAAAACGTTAGATCATGACACGATATATTTTTGAAGTAAAGTCAATTATAGCTCTATTTAAATATTTAAATTTGACACACAGTTTTGATTACCAACGAGTATTTATAGTTAATACAACAGCTGATCTCTAAAATTTGATGCAAAATAAAAAAATAAAATCAAAATTTTAGAAAGAATTTTAAATATTCACACAGATTACCGCCCACCAAAGCCATTTCAGCATGAAAAGAGTAGATATTTGGACAGTCGAAAATTTGACGTCCCAATTGATGACATAATCTTTTTGATCCGTATTAGAAATATACTGAATAAACATACAAACATTCATGACCCGTGAACAAAATATTAAAATTTCGACACGCGAGGTATACCTACTACGTATTTCGTAATACCAGCGCCGTAAGGTTAACAATCGAACGCCAGGTTTGTATCGGATATATTTAATAAGGCTGGCTCCGCTAAGCTTTAGGATGTAAATATTATTATGTTTGCATAATCGGTCGAACATGAATGTGAAAATTATGAAACTATAATAATCATGCGCATGGACGGCATTTCATCTTAGACCTCAGGATGACAAGTGATTTTTCCTTGTTATTGCAGGTGTCTATTTAGGCGGCGGTAACCGCTTAACATCAGGTGGGCGTTCAGCTTGTTTGTCATCTTGTTGTATTTTTTTTTATAAAAAAATACCTAAGTTAATTTACTCCGTTACTTAATGAAGATAGCAAAATCACTTAATAAATACATAGCTCATTGCGCTAGATAATCGGCGATGTTGTGAAAAAATAGCCCAATTGGAAGAACCTCACACGATAAATTTACTTACTAAAATGAGTCTCAGATAAAACAAAGGGCCACTTTTGATTGCAAACAATGACGGACCACGAAGGTGAGGACAGCGCCGTTCAAGCCGACATGGGTGGAGGAAACGTTGACACTCACAATAAATCATGATCCGGCCTGTCAGAGGCACGGACACTCGACCATCTTCGGGTTACATAGACTTAGGAAAGTAGAGGAGAATAGATAGTATGATATATTCTGTGACACAGGGTTATTTTTAAAGGTTCAAACGCATTCGAATTTCGTACACAATGAATTTTTTTACTAACCCATCAACTGATAAAGTTTCGACAGTTATATTTGAGCTAATAGCTAACTATTTTTCGAGAGTGGATTTTCACTTTAGTAGGACTTGAGTAGGCATGGCATTGCATATACCTGTTCATTTCTGTGTCGCCCCATTAAAACGGAAGAAGGTATCCGCGGTGGATTTTAGAGGGACCGACGGGTTTTTATTCGCGAGCCCTACATAACCGTCATGTACCCCCGGGCTAAGTGGTTTGAGCGCTGGTTTCGATTACGGAAACAAAGCAACTTTCGCCATGGTTGATCTAGGAATGGGTCAATTGAAAATTGTTATATCGAGCTCCTCCGTGCTTCGGATGGCACGTTAAGACCGGTTGTTACTGCAATCTTTTTAACCTTTGCAACCAACGCGCGTTGGGCCAACGTGGTGATGTTATCCTCATGTATTTCTCCCATATAGGAAGGTCTGTACCCAGCAGTTTAGGCTGCTAGTAATGATGATGATGAACTCCCGGGTTCAGCGGTAAACATACCACCTTTCTCCGCGTTGAAAAGGCATCACTTTGGCAATGTATTGGAGTTAGGATGGGCACGGCAACGTACAAGCAGTCTGTTCATTCCCGTATCGATCCATAAAGACAGTGTTAGGCTTCCGCTGTGGGCTTTAGTGGGAAGGACGGACTTTTATTCCGGGAGCCCCAAAAACCCGTCAGGTAGGCTTAATCGCTTTTCCCCGGGTTAGAAAAAAGACATAGCATTTGTCAGAATTGTCAGTATATCTTTGTCTCGCTCACGTTAAAGCTCGCATAGTTAGTCTATGTTAGTCTAGTCTCTAGTCTAACATTTAACCCTATGTCAGGAGCAGAATGATAAGGGATTACGTTTGGGTTGTGGTCACTGTCAGATATGACAAACAATCCTACGAAGCCCTCCCAAAATGTTTTTTCTTTACCTAAAATCCCCATTAAATACACATTTACTGGAAGCCAAATAAAGTTAATAAGCGAAGGAAAATTCCTTCAGTAAATCCCTTTTAGGTTGCGGGAATAAAGACAGGTTGCAACTTAAACATACTTAATAGACAGATAAATCGTAATTTTTCGTTGTCAGTTAGCGTTCTGTGAAATGAAAAATACACATTTTATTGAATCATTTAACTTCACATTTTATTCATTGCATTTACTTATTAAATACACAACGTTCTTCATACTAAACGGCAATTTATACTTAAAGTTCTTATATTATTGAGCTCTTAGAGTGATCTAAAATATCGGGAGTGTTTAAGAAAATCAACCTTAATACACACAATGATAGACTCATATATTGTTTTTAAAGTCACGTAAGTCTTTATTAAGGGAAAAACGGGCACAAACGGATAAATACGAACACTCTAAAAGCGCAGATAATTCTGATGCTGACTTTCTGTACCTTTCAGGATTGCTGCTGCTGAATAAAAATGCCTTCATATTCTATATTCAAATAATAATTTGATTTGTCATATATCTGAAAAGGTTGATAATCTAAAACGTGGCTATCCACGTTTCAGATTATTACCACGTTTCAACGCTATGTGTTTATTATATGCTTCTGAAATAAAACCACTTTACTGGATTTAACTCGTGAATAATTAGATATTACATTATTATTTAGTACCCGACGCTTCGATTACTTTACAGCGATCGTGGTCACCGAGAGAATGAAGATGACAATTGTCTTTAATAAGTTTATAAATTAACTACCGTCACTCTGTGTTATATTTTGAGTGGTACGATTCTAATACTAAATTGCTTAGTAAATCTCCGACACACGCGGTCATAATTTAACCGTTACACTTTATTAGTCAATTAAAACTCACAGTGAGTCGTTAGGCGGGTCTACACGGTCGATTTCGCTAGCTAAACTATTTGGTTATAAACTCCGCCAATTTCGACAATTCATGCTTATGTGTGCCAATGAATACACTAGATTACAAAGAGAACTTTACGAGTGTGCATTGATTAAAAAAATAATATTTTGACTTCACTTTATACTATCATTCTTTTTTTAACCGACTTCAAAAACGAGGAGGTTCTCAATTCGGCCGGTATGCTTTTTTTTTTTTTTTTTTTTTCTATGTATGTACACCGATTACGCCGAGATTACTGATCCGATTTACGTGATTCTTTTTTTGTTCGATGCGAAATAGCTGCCATTTGGTCCCATAAAAATTTTTTCAAAAACAGTTGGGTACTTTGGTTTTAAATTAAAAAAAACTGAAATTATGAAATCATCTACATAAGCCAAATTGCGAATTTTTGCTTTTCCAATGACTTTTTAGTGAAACAATACGATAGTAGGAAACAATATAAGTTGACGGTCACCCGTCTAGCTTCGACCGTAGAAAGTTATCACTAAAAATTGTGAAAAAAAAATTTTAAACAAAAATTAAAACCGACTTCAAAAAACTGAAAAGGATGAAATAATTAAATTTAAGTAGGTATTCATCCCCTAGAAACATATTTTTGGAGTTGGTGCTAAGTGGTTTCCAAAAACAATAGAAAGTAAAGCACCGACTCCAAAAATATGTTTCTAGGGGATGAATACCTACTTAAATTTAATTATTTCATCCTTTTCAGTTTTTTGAAGTCGGTTTTATTTAAATCAACGGTTTCGATTCCCTTTTTTTCTAATATGAGTTGCTCAATCGTTTCAAATGTATTAATCACTGTTTATTGACAGGTAAAAATACAATAGGATAGACATCACACAAAATACAAATCAACTTCTATTTTTAATACTAATTTATTTAATAATAATAAAACACACACACGCCTGTATTATATTAATACTACCTTCAATATTTTCAAATGAAATGAAAATATCTTTATTTAATTAGGTCCCAAGAAGCTCTTTCGAATCGTCAAAAATCCCTTATCACAAAAAATAATACTAACTACAATGTCATAATGTCTCTCTCTCTCTCTCTCTCTGTCATATCTGTAAATATCTAAACTATGAAAAGTCCTGAGGCGGGAAGTGAACACGCGACCTGTACAAACCAGGTTGCTGCTTTGGTGGGCTGCTGCTGTTTTCCGTCCTTAAAATGAAGACAAAAATAGCTAATATCTAAAAAAACTCGTATCGATCATATTGACGTGTCTCGCGCTACCGTTGCCAGAACTGTAATGTAATAATGAAAAGTACTCAAACACAAGGACGTTCTATCTGATAACACTGAAACACTTCAATATATATTTAATTAAAGCAATTGATATCGCATTCTCTCATTGAATCGATAACGCGATAAGTTATCACTAAGAGTTTATCGACACCTACAATTTGATTTTTGTAAAAATAAAACAATAAATCTGCTGAATACAGTACAGAAAATATGAGATAATGCTATATCATATTTGGTTCCCAATTTTAAAAAAATATACTTATGAAATTAAATTATGTGATTTCGGCTTCCTTTTCTCGCTTAGGAGCACCTGAAGACTTTAAATCCTATTGCACAAGTATGATGCAAAATGCTATTATACTATGATGCCTTAACTTCCAAAGAGAGATTGTTAACCAACACAGTCGAATGTTTTGGACACGTCACAGAAGATACCTAGAGATCTTGTCGATGCTTCTAAGCGTCTAATTAACCACGTTTGCGCTTATAAAACACATAATATAACGAATGACTGATCTGTAGTCATTGTGACCTTTAGAAAATCTGAACATTTCGTAATGGACTATTTCATTTCTCGTACAAAGTGAACGCAATTGGCAAACTAAATTAGACCGATAATTGATGAAAAAAGCTTACGGCCCGCCTGGTGGTAAGTGGTAGCTTATAATGCTTATAAAATAGAAGAGCAATAAAAGAAAGCGGTTATTGCCAGCATAGGATAAAGCCTTCTTTCCCCCAACCTTCATGAGTTCTGACGCAAAAATAGCGCCACGACCTACCTCGACCTATTATAAAACATCTCGATGATACTAATGTAGACCAAAGTAGGTCACAATTTCCTTTAATATAGGCTTAGCTTAGTTAGAGGCGTTACAGACTTGTGCATTCTGATTTTTACAAGTCCGCGTTTCTGAAAACTTTAGTGGAAGAATAGTGTACTGAAATTTCAAGAACAGTTTATCCATAAAGTACCTATGCCAATTTAAACCGAGCTCTTCAGCTCCTTTAGAGCTCTTTTTGAGATAGTGAACCCAAAAAAAGTCGCAATTAACAAAGCTCTCAAAATCATAATAATTAACTATTAATACACGGGCTAAACATCGGAAACCCTGCAAAAGCATCGTTAGAAGAACTATTGAAATCTCTGGCAGAAGCCCTCAACGAGCTTACTGAATATTCGACCTCTAATAACCTGCTACAATAATGAATTGTGTTTCCAAAGCTAGTGTTCACCAGTCGATCAAATCATCCGAGAGTAAGCTACTTATCACATGAAGCAAGGGTAGCTTTCAACAATTATCCAAAGCCTTTACAATTTAGAATGATAAGTTTTATGTTTATAAGTAACCTCTTTTTGTTTTGTTTTGAAAAATAAATCATCTTAGAAATAAATCATTGTAACAAATGTAGTCCCTAACATGTTAAAGTGCCTTAAGGGAAATTTAAGAGTGGTTACATCGCACGGCCTCTCGTACAAACTCTCAAGTCAAAAATCTTGAAAACAAACAAAGCGATTCTAATAAGACCATGCATCAGCAAGTCAGGCTAGTCTGAAAACTTGTTAGAGAAAATAAAAAAAATAAAAAAAGTAAACATAAAAAAATAAATAGTGTAATACAAAAGTAATTACCTATTAGCGATTTTTGATAAATTCAAAAGGTTTTAAATTGTTCACTGTTTTCCAAAAATCGTTTGACAACTATTAGACTAGCCTGACTTGCTTATATGCATGGAATATCTTGTTAGAATCGGTTAGTTCATATTCAAACGCTCTTGAGGCACACAAAGATGCTATGGACTTCCTTACTACCTAGTTAAAATGTTGCAATGTTGACGAGTGAGTGAACAAAAAATTATAATGTGACCACAGAATTAAATTTTCGCTTCCTTTAAAAAGTATTTTATCTCATTTTATGTTTTTTATTTTTATAACAGCTTACGACCAAATCGCATTACACATTCATAGCGACTATGATTGAGTTTGCAGGTATTATTTTATCCAGTGGCATTTATTGTGATATCGGATTAAAAAAAAATCAATATATACGAACATTGACGAGACGGATTATATGATAACTTATATGAAGTTTTATAAGCCATCAATGTCATCGCACATAATTTTCACATGAAATCGACTATCCATTTAATTATTACCCAGTAACAATATCATTATCTAGGCTTATAGTGTGCTTCCAGTATGTCACCAAATTCTGTATTTATTAGTTATTACTAATTTTGAAATATTGATAAATCCAACTTATTGTTTAACACCGAATCATCGTCAGTTTCATCCAAAACAAAAGGTCCTTTATTCACTCAACACAATGAAAGTAAAGCTATTGTCACTATCGCGCAAGATCAAGCGTTGAACAGCCCGAACGTTCTTGGAAATTCAACAAAAAAACTCGTGTGAAAACTCTCTAAGAGGTTCCTATTCAAGGAAATAAGCGAGCTGGCTTCTATTGAACACGGTGGCTCACACACTAATGGACTGTAAATAGAACGTGAGCAAACACCGGTGTGGATACTAGTGCTATTGCGGTCAGATTTCAACAAAAAAGTATTTTGCCTTGGTAAATGTTGGGTAGCTATGGGTCTAGCGATTGATACGTTAGACTTTTAGTTGTAGTTCATCTACATTAGTATATTCTCCAAGTATTAAGAAAATAGTTCAATAGATTGCAGAATAAACGAATCCTGAACCTCGAAACAGGTTCAGGATTCTATTTTATAATCACATAAATATTCCAGAAGATAGTCGAACATAATGTGTAATTAAAAGTTCTAAAGACATTTGGTGTTCGCCGGCCATCCTAGGGCATGAGTCGTTTTTTTTTACTATAAATATTTTCGAGTAAATAATTTCAATGGATAATAAGACAATAGTTGAATAACCTTTGTTTACTACTTTTATACCACCGCCACATCATTGTGTTTTGATAAAAAGAACACACAAGATAATAAAGCTTTTGTGTCTTATTCACAACAGTGTATAGTGTTATTGTGCCAAACAAATTATTGTGATACAAATATACAAGTATTTTTTCTCTTCTTTTCAGATTGATATTTTTCTTCGGCAATCAACGGCACTAATGAAGCAATTCACCAGCGGGATATTGAACTAGCAGCCACTCGAACCGCCGTCAAGTACAATAAAACAACAACCCTACCAATTTAAACCAAAGATTCACTGCAAGCGAAATCAAGCGGTAATAGCATAGCGACAAGAACGAATACCAAAATCGTAACCACGTGTTCCAATGGCTATGCTAGGAATCGGAACGTCAATCCAAGCGATATGTCAATTAGAACTGATTCTAAATTGTAATCAAGCACGCCATTCCAAAACAAAAAAGTTGCACGACGAAGTCGTTTTTCAAACCTGATTTGGAAAGATATTATTTTCATTTGAAAACATCGCGTGCATTATACTATTACGAAGGAAACAAAAGAAGAATAAAATCAAAACCAATGTATGGCACAGTCAAAAACACGAACAACGTAATCGTGACCCAGCCCAGGGTTTCGTATGGCGACTCAAAGTCATAACTCCCACTGTTCACTGCCCAACTTTGTTGCTTTATCTTCGCATCTTCTCATACTGGTATCATTAGTATTGTTCCAAGCAAACGCTGCGAACGCTTCAGTAGAGCTTAATGAATCTTTAAGCTCAGAATTCAACTACACAAACTTAAATTCGTCGGTCAACTGGACGTTCTTTGAAGATAACTCGACCAACGTTCGCTACTCTCACATAAAACATAACAAATACTCGACTCCAGTCACAATTCTGCTTTCTATAATTTTTCTAATACTTATTAGTGTGACAATCATTGGAAATATTCTGGTTTGTGTCGCCGTTTGCTTAGTGAGAAAATTGAGAAGACCTAGTAACTATTTGATAGTATCTTTGGCAGTGAGTGACCTCTGTGTAGCTATAATCGTGATGCCTTTCGCAATGGTGTACGACTTGATGGGAACGTGGCCTTTTGGACCTGTCATATGTGACTTTTGGGTATCAAGTGACGTGCTCTCCTGCGCTGCAAGTATCTTAAACCTTTGCATGATATCCGTTGACCGATACTATGCTATCACAAAGCCTCTGGAGTACGGAGTGAAAAGAACGCCTAGAAGAATGTTTTTTTGTGTTTTTATAGTTTGGATGAGTGCTGCTTTTATATCGCTACCTCCAGTACTAATATTGGGTAATGAGAAGACTGAAACGTCATGTTCCGTGTCCCAAAATAAGGTTTATCAAGTTTATGCGACACTTGGTTCATTTTACATACCACTGACAGTGATGATGGTGGTGTATTTCAAGATATTTAGCGCAGCTAGAAAAATTGTGAAGGATGAGAGACGTGCTCAGTCTCATTTGGAGACACACTGCTATCTTGAGATCAATGTAAAGAACGGGGGTGCGGCTGAGGCAAAGCTACTCGGAACTCAACCAACACAACCACCTCCCAGAGGCTCAACCGCAAGCACCAACACTACTGTAAGTTTTAATAACTTTTACATAATATTATAGTACTTATTTATGACAATGATACAAATATTGAATTTCTCCAAAACTGTCACACATAGGGCAGAAATCGCGATGCCGTAACACGCTAGTGCGTACTTATACACGCGATACACGACTTTTCAGATGGCAAGTTAGTTACGCCTGAATCTACCTAACTGATATAGTTTTGGACTTACTGATAAGTGCCCCATCAGAAGTTTCTAGACAGCAGCGGTGAAATGAGCACTCCCCCTTTTGTAGACCACGCCGGTCAAAACTCAGTAATTGGGGTTTGTTTCGCTTTAATTGTATAGGGAACACCTAAAACGTAATACTACTCAATACAACCTCACAGGGGCCTACTTTCGGCTGCCAAGAAACACCTGCTTGAATACTTTAACATGATAGCCACGTAGCTAGAACGGGAACAGCGTAAAAAATTGTGCACTATGCCACCAAGCAATTATCTCGCTCAAGACGGCCTGAACGCGCGAACGCACGCCCTTTGGTTCCTTACAATATGCAATTCAGAACAATTTTTATTTCAGGATTAAGTAGTTATGTTCACTGTAAATGCTTATATTCATGTTTTTGTTGTTTCAGATTAGTGTAGAAAAAACCGAAAGTACCATAGGAATATGTTTTAGTGGGCAACGCAAGTCAAATGAATCGCAATGTCCTATGTTGTCGCAGACGAAAACTCCCACCAAACCCATTCATACAATAAACCGCTCAACGTCTCAAGTGGGGCACACGCCAGACAATAACAAGACTCTCCAAGTCAAAGAAAGGCGGAGACAGTCTTCAGAAAGCAGTAATAAGTTAACAGCAAACAGAATCCGGTCATCTCTCTCCAATTTTGCTCACAAAAGTCACATTGCCAAAGACTTGTTGCATACATCGCATTCGCCGCATCAGAAGAAGCTGCGGTTCCAGTTGGCCAAAGAGAGAAAGGCTTCGACGACGCTCGGCATTATCATGTCGGCCTTCGTCGTTTGCTGGTTGCCTTTCTTCGTTCTCGCCTTAGTGAGGCCTTTTGTCGAAGAGGGTGCTATTCCTGAAGCAGTCAGCGGGCTCTTCCTCTGGTTAGGTTACATAAACAGTTTACTTAATCCTATTATTTATGCTACTCTCAACAGAGACTTTAGGAAACCCTTTCAAGAGATTCTTTTCTTCAGGTGTTCTAATTTAAATCATATGATGCGTGAGGAGTTCTACCACAGCCAGTACGGTGACCCCGATCAGCATTACTGTGTAAATCACACGACTAAAATCCATAATTACGATGAAGGTGTGGAAATCGTTTCCGCTGTCGACAGGGAGGAGGCTAGGGCTTCTGAGAGTTTTCTATGATTGTCAATGCTTGAGGTCGATACAAGAGGCCGAGATACTGTGATCTAATTAAGACTTTTTTAATATAAAACCCAAGGTCTAACTGTGTTGATTTTCACTTACGTTTTTGAAGATGTATAACGTAATATATCGGTAAGCTGTTTCTAAACAAACTAGTCGTTACTAATTTGTAAACAGAGGTTTAGTCAAATTGTTTTTACGAAGTAGTTAAGCAGACGGATGTCTTTAGGACACTTTGTATCGATAAAAATAATTAGTTTTAAGGTGAGTGAATTATAAACGCAAAAGGAGTTACTGGAATGACCAAAGAGATGTCTAACTTTAATAAATAAATTGATACATAGGCTGTTGTGAATTTAGTAACTATAGTATTATATCGTATTACGGCAGTTGCGTGGGAGGTGTAAATTTATGACATTATAGATAGACGTCAAAGTATTTTTAATCCATGTGATAGTAGTTATAGTATTACTTTATGTTTAGCATCTCAAAATTTCTTTCCATCACTCGTTTAAGTTCACTATGTGGCAATATTAATAGAGTTTCATATTTATACTAACTGTGTAATGTGCACTTATTTATTAGAATGAAATACTGTGTAATAATAAATGTAATGCACACAGGAGCCAATTCTATGTAACAATCTCTAGCTAAATAAATTTGAAATTTTAGATTATCTGCATCTGCATCAAGTTCAAAATACTAACGACCTTATTCCATTGCATTAGAAGCAGTATTTGCTAGAGCCATATTGATTCACACTCGTCTTTACGTGAAATTGTCGTTTTTGACCTTAAAATAACGTCTCTCTATCGGTAATAGGAGAACAAAAAAGAATCCATGAACTAATATTAGTTTTAGAGACAGTTACAAGGAATTGGTACTGCTTTCATAATGGACTAATTAAAATGTTAACTAAAAATAGAGTAATCATTTCACCATTGGCACTGCCAGTTAACGTAATATAAGTATGAATATTGGGAAAATATTAGAGACACTAGTCTTTATCTTTGTCATTATATTTTGCAGTCTCAACTACTCAAAACAAAAGGCAAATACTATCATGAACTTACCGAACTAAGAAGGGTATTCTATATGTAAACTTTTATTGATCAATGTCACATTGATTGATCTAATATACGAACTCACTCTCAGGAACAATTTGTATACCATCTTAAGCTAACTGATTACAAGCAACACGACGTCTTTTTCTGTACTTACATCGGGTCTGCCAGCTGCAGACCTAAGCGAGATAGGTGAATTAGCATGTGTATTTAATTACTTGAAAGCGTATTTAGCTCAGTTAAGTTAGTTCACGATGGAATCTGCGCTTATCTCTCATATTCTAATAATGACGAAAGTTCAAAATATCACATCACTTTTGCATAATGCCTTTTTATTGTTTTATCTTCCAAATTAGAAATGTCTTTAGGCCGATTGCTAAAGTTAAAAGTAATCACTTCAAAATGTTGATTGTAGAGTGAAATAGGGATAATAGAAATATAAGGTTGATATAGACTTTGAGCTTCATTTTTCCATACCAAATGGTTGTTTAATCTTTCCATCTCTATCAAAATTCTGTTACACAAAAATACAATAGCTTTCCGTAAGTGTTTAAAATTAATGCAGCATTCAAATAAAGAATAGACAACAACATAACGTCAAATTGAAGTAAGCAATTAGGAGTTGTGACATCATCATCACAATCCTGTAAACGTCCCACTACTGGGCATAGGCCTTCCTCCAAGGGAGAAACACTCGAGGAGTAAGTATGTTAAGTAACATTGTTTACAGCACAATTAACTGTAACTTCTAGTGTCACTAGTACTGCAGCCATATTGTTGAATTGGTCATGTCACGCAATTTAAATTAGTCCGCATATTTGACGCACCGTCAAAAAACTATGGCACCATTATGGGAAATATCTTGATGTAAGTGCGTGTTTTACATTTGTTGTTCCGTTGAGATGTCAAGTCATTTTGGAATTTGGAGTTGATTTATTTGGAAAGTGTTCTTTTGGTATTAGACTAGAAAATGTGTAGGAGACAGCGATAATCAGGTTCTTCTCCTGTACTTTTGAAGATATCAATAACGGTCTTCTTTGTTAGTTTTTGCAAAAAAATATTCATGCAATAAATTCCTAATTTATTCAATACGAACTGATTCGTTAATTTTATTAAATTTATTATTAAGTTTTAGCTTAACACACGGGACTTAAATGCTATTATTTAAATTGCCTCATTATAATGTAATTAAATTAGTGTCTAATAAAATTAATAATCCTAAACCAAACCCAAATAGAAATGTACATTGCAATCAACCTTAAAAATCGGCCTAAAGAAGAATAGTTTTAAGTAATGTAACTTAATAATATAATTAGAACAATTTTATGTCAGTGTTGTAAATACTGTTATTAAAGCACTAGGGATATTATAAATATTAATTAAGATAGTTAATTAATAGGTGAACATTGCCGAACATTGTGTGGGGAAACTACGCTTGGAAAAATAATAATTTGACAAATTTGATGTTTTTTATTGAAATACTAAAATTTCTTTGGTGTAGTTTCTTTCCGTTTGTAGTCGATGTGATTGTATGTGGATATTTGTTTTGTTACCACAAATTTTACTTCTCTGTATGCCTTATCAAATGTAACTTTTATACGTTGATATTAAAATTACGTATACAAAATAATTGTTACATTTGCTGAGCTGAAATCGTCGCTTCAAAATGTCCAATATTTTCATTAGAAAGTTTTCTATTGAATTACTGCTTGAAATACTGGTTGGACTCTTCACGATATTGTTATTCTTAATAATATATTTTAAATAATAATTTGCCATAGACAATCTAGTGAAATCGTATCCGTTATGAACATGTATATTATAATAATAATTTATATGTATTTAGTTATGCCATTTAATGATTGTTATTAATGCGCTTACTAAAATATTTCCAATTGATTAAAATAAAATGGAATTGATTAATTCGTTATTTGGTACAAATCAAAACACATTATAACTTTAAACTAAACAATTGGTACCAAAAATTACACAGAAAGTTACAAAAATTTAAAACATCTAAATTAATGTTGTAAAATGGCTAAAAATAAAAATGACCTATTCACGGAATAGCATAATGAAACGAAAAATTTAAATAGCTTAAAAGATGTTTTGTAAATCAGGGTTATTCAAAAGATATCTAGGTACTTATCGGTCATCCATCTATCTTTAATAGAAATAAGTTCATAAAAGGGGATGTTTAATATCCGGCCAGGTATATGTACAGTATCTCAAAAAATCAGGAAAAATCCCCCGATTCTGTGAAAAATACTAATAATTCGTTTTCATGCATAATTTATTTGTACAAAAGCTCAAATTTTTCGTCGAATTCACCGTTATTCACTTTGGCAATATGGCGGGCGACATAGAAGTCAACTAAACGTCACCAAAGTGACATAAGCGCCATGATGAAAATTTGGCCGTGTTGCAGTTTTTTCCATAAAATTCTTGTTTCATACCACGCAACAAAGCAAATACAAAGAAAATGGATAACTGAACACTGTTCTGAATATTTTTATTTATTTTTTAGTAAAGTGTACATAGACCTGGTCGGCTCTCCATACAATTTGAAATATCTCTTTTAATATCTTTAAAAAAAACATTTTAGAAGATTTTTAAACTTTAATGTTTGACATTCTATAAACAAGATATTTGTGTCGTTATTTAATTACAACTATTTAAATGAAAAACTGGAATTAAAATATAGTCATTGGAAATATTATATTAAGAGTAAAACTTTATATAGTGAATTATTACTTAATCTACCACTTTATGCTTTTTGCCTAGATTTTCATGAAAACTGGAAAGTACCTAAAAAAAATTATTATTCCCTAAAAATATATGTAAGAAATTAAAAAGCAACCGTTTGTAAATAAATGTGTTGTTGATATCATTTTAAGGATCTTTATAAGTACCTATGAACCGTTAAAATATTGGATATAACTTAATAAATAATTTGGAAAATTTTTTTTTTTATTTAGTTTTTCTTACAAAAACACGGTAAAGGGAAATTCCTATTGTGTTGCGGATCAAAATTATTTATTCATAGATTATTTTAAATATTAACTTTGATTAAGTGAAAGCAGTACATATGACTGCTGATCAAGCGACACACAGATAAACACACCTTCAACTATTGTAATAACATACATTTTCCGACTTACGTGTTATTTATAATGTGCGGCCGTCTATACATTAAGGCTGTCCCCTAACGTCAGACTTTTAGCAAGTAGCGTTTTTTGGCGACTTTTACAACGGGTTTTGTTACATTCCCTAGCAAGATCACGAGGACCACTGTTTTTATGGACAAACTAATCGTCTAGCATAAACCAATTTGTGTGGGACGTTTGGGTTTTATAATAAACTCTGTATCATATCCTAAAAAAAATTAAACATTATTATGACCTAATGGGCATTCTCGTTTCTGCCCAGGTGAATGACAATTATCTCGCTAAAAGCATCTTATGTCCTTTCTGAGCAAAAAATCCTCTTTGCCTGTGACAAACAAACAGAACGACTTTCACATTACAATATTACACTGAAAAGAATGTTTAAACAAACTTGTACTTCGGTTACATTAGTTATAACAAAATTTTACGAGGTGTAATTCCAGTTTGTTTGTTTTAACAAAACGGTGCATATAAGCAACTTTATTTTTGGCTAGATGTTACCCTAAGTGATGAGGACTCTTTTTTGACTACAGTTAGTCGAAAGTTCAGTTGTCATTTTTTTCAGTGTAGTATGACTAAGATTTTAGACATTTTGTTATGTTTCTAACTGTATGTTTCATTCCTAACATAATTAAACATAATACCTTTACATGTTTTAAAACATTAGAAAAATATTTAAAGTAGAAAAAAATCATGTCCTCAACCAGTCGGAAAATCGAACCCGCAACCTTACACATTCCGGGTGACTGTTTTAACCATCTGAGCTACCGAGGACTTGGAACGACTCTCTGAATTTTCTCTATTGCATCTGTATTTGCGAGAGTTACAAGCTAACGTATACGCTACAACGTTAAAAAAAACTATTTGAACAATCTAACGAGTGTGTAATTTTCCATTTTTGACAACAAAAAATCCGTAACCGATTTGTCTGACGTCTGCGGACAGCCTCACGGGAGGACTACATTAACCATCGCCACGTGTCATCGCACTCGTCTAAAAATGTCTCACACGTAGCATCGCATCGTATGACGTGAGATATTTTTTTTTTAACAACTAGCCGGTACATCGAATGTATGGGCTACGACGTGCACTGCACCCATATTCACAGCAATCGGAACACGGTTTCAATTCCATTCATATTCATTCACATCCCGTCTCGTTTTGACGCACCACAATAAAAAGTGACAGAGAGTTTTCGTTATAAATATATTGGAGTAAAGCGTATTTATTTGAGCGTTTTCCGACAGTAATGAATGACGCTGATTGATTGGCGTATGCGGCATATGTATGTCTAATGTAGTTCTCTCACTAATCACAAAAAGTTATAAAACTTTATGGAATTTCTTAATTTATTTTTAATTTCATTAATTAATTGCTTTGTCCATAAAGTTTTCTCTATATCGATGATTTCTTAAAGCAAATCCGTGTTAACATCGTAGTTGGATTGAAATTGTTTCTGTTGACTAGCTAAACTTTTTATGAATTACTCAACGGATTATAGTTTAAGCCATGTAAATCAATAATTTTATTACAAATCATTACTACAATGAAGACCTTCCTCTGTAGCAGTGTTAGTTTATTTCCATCAATAATTATCGACTCGAACAATATAGAGCAAAATGAGAAAATATACCGTTTTTCAAATTAAACATCTTTCTTTAAACCTTAGATCGCATGAAAGTATCAAACACAATTCGTAAATTTGATAATATTCATGAGATCCTACAAGTGACGTGACACACAAGTAGTGTGATGTGTTTCCTACAAGTGACAATGTAGATTTTTCAAATACATTTCGAAAATTTGTGTTACTTTAACTAAAAATGCTTTTAAAAGTATATTTTATATATGGTATCAAACTATGTGGTTTAGAAAATTTCGGAAAACGGCGAAATAAATATCATAAAATTCAAAGCCACTATTAAAGGTTTAAAGGCATCATTTAAGATAGACCATTTTTTTGATTACCTGTGACCGAACCTCAACAAAATCACTATATAAAAAGCTATTGATTGCAGCCTCAAATGTACACTATTGCTTAACAATATTTATCTACTATTGACATAATTAAATATGAAATAAATAAAGCTGTCAACTTCCCTTTTTTAACCGACTTCAAAAACGAGGAGGTTCTCAATTCGGCCGGTATGTTTTTTTTTTTTTTTTTAAAATATTTTTTAGAATTGAAAACCACTGCCAGTATGACTTTATATGCCGATTTTTCAAATCAAGTTCGCTGTAGAACACAGTCGAAGGGTTTTAGGTGTGAAACGCTTCCCCGTTTTCTATTTTTCTGTAAATACTAGACAAAATATCCAACTCTGGAAAAATAGCCAACTTTTTTCTCGAATGGACAGATCAAGAATAGATCTGATATAGTCGTACCTACCATTTTAATTCTCGCTACTGCTAACCTGTTAAAGAGGCTTGGAAGCGATAAGAAGTTTGTGGAAACAAGCTTTATAGATTATTTTATAGAATATACCTACTTCGAGGAGTGTTCTCAGGAGCTTCATTAACTCATCCCATTTCTCCAGAGGACCACTATCATTCTACAGGCTCCCGTCTACACATGGTTGATATACCCACCTACTAAGCGATACTCTTCAATTTTCTTAGAGACCACAGCCAAAGAGTAGACCTGTCGTAATCCTATAAATCAGATTTCATTTAAAAATAAGCAATATATTTGTAAAATTTTTCTTAAGTATCTTTTCTATTGTTTTGTGGTTCATTATTTGTTAAATAAAATATATTCAACCACTGAATCTTTAGTGTGAGTCAACACGGCCAATACAGTCCAACTACGAAATAAAAGAAAATCTATCATATTGCACAAAGTATGTACCTATATCTACCTATTTAGATAAGATGAGAAACTATATTATTAATCTAATTAAATACTTTCAGTCTCATGAATAAGCCCAATTTCCATTGACAGAAGCGGTTCTGGATATTGAGTAAGTTAGAAAAGTTAATATTTAAGTACCTTTAATGTCATTTTGCTTAAAGAAGATGTCATAGGTTTTTTCTTCGAGAATTTAAAGGTATGTAACTAATACAAATTATATACCTATCAATTCTCGAAAACAAAACCGTCCAGAAACCTTTGAATATGAACAATAATTCTGTGGAAAATCAATACATTATATTCTGTGTTGTAAAAAATTCTGTTTTTCGCGTAAAATAGTGTTTTTCGAACTCTTTGTAAGTTATATCAAAGAGAATTGTTTCCAATTCAAGTTTCCTAACTTTTGGAGTACCGATCCCCCACTCCGATAAAGCTAACAAACTAAAGCTATCTTTCATCTAACAGCCAGCAAGCTTAGCCAATGGAAAATGGGCATAAGCATAGAGTAAAACAACTTCTGTGAAGTGTATAGCGGACAAATCCTGATTCGTTGTATTTTTCTTATGTAGGGTCCTAAAAGCGACGAAATAAAGATTAGATTTTAAAAGTTATTTGTTTTATTTCCATCCCCGAGTTGTGATGTAAACTTCTGTAAACTTTGACAATTTAATAACAATCACTGAACGACTAATGAGCAGAGAATTCTTTTATAGACCAATTTGAAATTATTTCGCTCAACCCGAGTTTTATGAAGCAAGTTTCCTGCAATTAGAAACTCTTTTGCCTCTGTTTTATAACGCTTATTGCGTCGGAATAAATGTTTTTAAGATTCGAAAATGAAATCTCTAAGCACTTCGAATGGAGCTTTAGGAGGTTATCAAGTCGACCGCTTTGTCTTCAGAGACCCACCAATAAGACCAACCAGTGGGTCTTTGAATACAAGTATGTCTTCAGAGACCCACTAGTGGGTCATTGAATACTACGATGTCTTCAGAGACCCACTGAACTTACCGGTTAATACTTATTCCCGATGAGTAACACCGTAACTCAATGCCACTATTTTTTTCCCGTTGAGTGACAGTGTAACTAAACAGAACGCTGTATTCCCGTTAAGTAACACCTTCATGGGTAAAATCATTGTTCAAATTCGTATGTATGTAGCTGGATCATCCCCTGAAGTACCAGGCTACCATAAGTATACGAGAGGTTATATTTTTTGTACCCCTACGATTATTATAAATAAAATAAGAGTATGCTAAACATCTCCTATACATAATATATGGTAGCCTGGTACTTCAGGGGATTATCCAGCTACATACATACGGGAAAAAATTAGTGGTATTGAGTTACGGTGTTACTCATCGGGAATATTTTTCCCGTTGAGTAACAGTGTGACACAAAATGGTGTGACTCAACGGGAACAGAGTATTTTAACTATGAGTACTCATTTGTATATCAATTGTTTCGTAACATTCAACTTTTTTTTACTAGGTATATCATTTGTTTTCTGATTTGCGGTGGGTCCCTCGAGGTATAAAATTGGATAGTCTTGTGGGTCCCACCAGGGAGTGGGTCTCTGAAGACATACTTAATAATAATAATAATAATAATAAGTGCTTTATTCATTAAAATATTAACAATAAATTACAGTGGTTGGGGCCTCCTTTTAAGCACATACGGTGCCTGTGTCAGGAGGTCTCGCTCTTCTATATCTATTAATAAATTATTATACTTAGTTGTATTCAAAGACCCACTGCTGGGTCTCATTGGTAGGTCTCTGAAGACAAAGCGAATTCGACTCGTAGCTACCTACTGCAAAATATTCACAAAATTTATCATCTTTCATGGCTACCAAGCAAGTCTATTTTTTAAATCGTGTGGATCTTACATTGTAGAATGTGTTTTGGGAGCTATTGCAGCTAGCCCCGTCCTCTTCTTACCTTTACTGAATCACACGTAGAGGTCATCACCTTTTCATTCATACTATGGAAACAATTACAACACCCACAAAAACATTTCAGAATGACCAACTCTGCTGTGCCGTCAAAGTATGGTAATAGTATTAGTGTTGTGTTTTTGCTGGTAAGTAAGATCGTTAGAGCTTATAGAGAATGGGTTTTTTGGAAGCATGAGGCCTTTGGAAGCAAGAGGCCTTTGAGGCTAGAGGCCTTTGGAAGCAAGAGGCCTTTGGAAGCAAGAGGCCTTTGGAAGCAAGAGGCCTTTGGAAGCAAGAGGCCTTTGCTGTCAACATACCTCTTTCTCTTAATATTTACAGGGTAGGCAACGCGTGAGTGCCTAGGTGCTGCGAGTGTGGGCCCGTACGCTTTTTACCACTCTTGTCATGATTAAAAAAGTCTTCCCCTACATCTCTTACCGCCATATAACCTAAAGTCCTATAAGAGAGGAGCGAAGAAGCATCTTCAGCATGACCGAACAATGGACATATTCATTCATTGGATTGAGTACTAAATAGGTTAATTTTATTTTTTATTTTTATACAACTAGATGACTGCCCACCTGGTGGTAAGCGCTTACCGCCGCCTATAGACAAATAACAAGGAAAAGCACTTGATATTGCAGGTGCGTTGTCATCCTGAGGCCTAAGATGAAATGCCGTCCCTGCCCAGTAATTACACAGGCTACCTTTCCCTTCAATCCGAAACACAGCGAACTGTTTCACGGCTGAACTAACAAAATTAATGCTCAATTGAAAACAATACGCGACGACCTGGTGAGGGTCGCGGGAAGCCGATGGATGCGGACAGCGCAGAACCGATCGGTATGGAGATCTTTGGGGGAGGCCTATGCCCAGCAGTGGGCGTCTCTCGGCTGAAATGATGATGATGAATAACAATAAATTGGCTCAGCGGTTGAGGAAAATATAAATACTTTATACTGTAAAGCTAAGACTTTTTTGTTTAGGACCACTATTTTCCGAATCCGGACCACTGTGCGCCGCATACCGTATACCGCAGCGTTGTGCGCTACGATCAAGAGACCAAAGCTCAATAATATATATCAAAGATGAACTATAACAATACCGGTAAGTTAAATGAGAAATCCAGAATCTTTATACGTAGATATTATACAAAAGATATTTGTATTTCTATCCAATTTTTTGGCAGCTATCCTAACAAATACATCAAAATAAATCAAAATAATAATAACTATCAAAATAATTACAGTGATGAAAAAGCAGATCCGGCTTATTATAACCCAAATAGACAACAGTGAATCGTATTTAAAGATGACATATATTTATCATCTTAAAATCTTGCGAATGTCAACTAGACACGTTTCATCCGGTGTCAAAACGCAGACGTGTCCGAGTGATTTTCTTTTTTAAATGGATAAATGTTAAAGCTCTGAATTCGTCGTATGTACAGTGGACAGCATATCAAGCTTAACAGTTTGATCTTGATTCCGCTCGTAATAGAGGCGGCTTTCGTATTGCAACTGTTTACACATGACGTGCTGTCGACTGTACACCGATAAATACAGTCCATCTATAATATCTACTTTTATAACTTTTTTTTTTTATACAACTGTATGACAAACAAGCTGACGGCCCACCTGATGGAAAGCGGTAACCGCCGCCTATAGACACCTGCAATAACAAGCAAAAATCACTTGATATTGCAGGTGCGTTGTCATGACGTTGTCATGAAATGCCGTCCATGCCCAGTAATTACATTGGCTACCTTTCCCTTCAATCCGAAAGACAGCGAACTGTTTCACGGCTGAAATAAGAAAGGCGGTGGTACCTACCCAGACGACCCTACATACGGGCCTACCACCTAGTAGGCCCGTATGCAGGCCGTATGCAGGCTTAACTTAATAATGTTATTATGATTTTTCTATTTCATGTGTTCCTAAATGTTAACAGTGTAAATAATTTGTGTGCAAGTATTAATAACATTACAAAATTAATTTTTTTAAGTAACCCCCGGCGTCATTAATAATCTATCTAGCACCATCTTATTAAGACTATTCATAAGAGCCCAAACACGCAATATCTGCTGTAAGTTTCTGAAGAATTAAGCATTTCACAGACTTTTTGACAGTATAGATCAGCTCAAAGTTAGTATGTCATGGGAATGTCATGGGAATTCGTTTAGCCGCTACGATGCCACAGACAGACAAACAGATACACCGATACACAGACAGACACGTCCAACTTATAACACCCCTCTTTTTTCGTCGGGGGTTAAAAATTAGAACAATAGACACTTAAATTTCATCAAAGAAATCTTTACAGCAATATAAGTTTTATAGAAAGTGGAGTTTTGTTATGTCTCTTCTTTCACTTAACACTATTTTTTGCGGATCTTTTTATCTGATGGTTTTTCTGGTGTTTTGGCGGTAGAATCCCTACATTTAGGTACTATAATAATAATAATAATATTTATACACTCACACCTATTATCTAGCCCAAAGTAAGCATCATTAAGAGCTTGTGTTATGGATACTAGATAACGGAGAAATAATGATAATAATATGTATATAAATATTAGAAATATACTAAATAAACATATAAACATCCATGTCTCGTAAACAAATGTTCGTACTCATCATACAAATATTTGTTCCTACCGGGATTCGAACCCGGGACCTCTTGACCGAGTAGCCTGGGGTACAGACCATTCGGCCAGGCGGTCGTCATACCATACAGTATTTAAAAGACTTGTGATGATCTAACAGCAATAATAATTCTATTTAACTAGACAGCAACCGCTCCGAATGAGATGCAAATCTCGCTATAGCTGTATGGTTGGCCGGCGGCGCGGGCAGCGCTGCAGCTGGCGGATAGTGCCTAGTGACGTCACAGCCTTGCCGTAGAGCGCGGCGGATTCAATAAAATCAGTTTATGCAAATTGGTTTATAACTTTACAACGGATGTACAGATTTTGATGATTTAAAAAACATATTTACTGTTAATCAAAAAGCAATGTTACTATGTATGTTGTTTTAAGAAAGCGATACCATTACGGGACCTCATTGGACGCCTAGGCGGATCGTCTTGTATCTTAGTGTGATTGGTAGGTTCAAGGTTTTTATTATTACCATTTATAACAAAAACGATTTAGGTTAGTAGTGGTCATAAAAAAACATTTTTTTATACAACTAGATGATAAACAAGCGCACCTGATGGTAAGCGGTTACTGTCGCCTATAGACACCTCCAATAACAAGAAAAAATCACTTGATATTGCAGGTGCGTTGTCATCCTGGAGCCTATGATGAAATGCCGTCCTCGCCCAGTAATTACACTGGCTACCTTTACCTTCAATCCGAAACACAGCGAACTGTTTCACGGCTGAAATAAGAAAGGTGGTGGTGCCTAGTCATTGGTGTGACTGTGTGATTGGTTGCGTTAACTTATTACACAAATAGGCAGACACACAAAAGCTCTGCGATTAAACGTCCTGCCTATGCGTCCAATTGATTGGCTAGTTCAACCAGCTTCCTGATACGATCTTTAGCCATCTGGCTAAACGTTGCACTCGATGACTTAGCTAGTTGTCCTTCAGCCATTTATTTGTCTGAGTTTGCTCAACAACCTAGCTAGGCGTCTAATTAAGTGGCTAATTTAACCAGATGGCTGCGACAGCTATACCTAAACACACACACACAAAAGACAGAAAGACGGGAAAGCATGTCTTTCTGTCTTTTCGTGTCATTTGTAAAGCACCTATATCAAACTCCATAAAATTATGTGTGTGCGTTGACAGGTTGATATGGGAGGGACGGAAGGTTAATATTTGAATTGGAGAAATCAAATAATATATCATATATCCAAACGTCAAAAAATATGAATATCATATATCCAAACGTCAAAAAAAACGTAAAATCGTTAGATAAGCTTACAGTTTATTCGACCAAACATTCATTCGGTGAACGGTAATAATATTAGACCAATAAATCATCAAACGCGATTAATTTTAGTCAATTGCTTGATGACCAATTGTTATCTTGGCCTTATTAAGTAATTACCCGCGCTCCGATATCACCTAATTTTTTCAGAGCCCCTTAGGGGGTTAAACTCTGGGTTATTTAGGGTGGGACGAGTGTCTGTATCTTCGAGTAAAGCAACTAATTTAATATGGATCGAACTTCAGTTGGTAAGTTCGTTTGATCATATATTATATTTTGTTGCTTTATTCGAAGATATAGACATAACCAGGTAAATGTTCAGAGACGTCAACGAAAGAGTTTTGCTGTATTCTTATTGTCAATATAAGAAAATTAATAAATAAAGTTAATGCGTAGTATATTTCTTATTTAATTAAAGTGCATTTAATCAAATCAATATTCTATTACTGATATTGCTTACCGTCTAAGATTAAGCGTCGAAATGAATTTAAACCTGCAGTGATAAACTCAAAATATTAAGTAGTGATTCTACGACTTTACATTAGATAATAAATTATTCGACTTATTCAATCTGAAAGAGTTCCAAATTCCTATAAGATATCCTTAAAGTCGGTTGATACGCATTTATAAACACGTAACTACGTCCAGTGTACTAAATTATTATTAAAATGTACAGTCGACAACACATCAAGCGTAACAGTTTGATCTTGAGAGCGGCCTTATTCCATTCGTAATAGAGGCGGCTTTCGTAGTGCAAGTGTTACACTTGATGTGTTGTCGTCTGTACTAACGCCCACTACTCTCTTCATTAATGTAATAAGTACTACCTGTGAAATATTTTATACAAATTCCACAACAAATCATGATGCTATAAAGAAAAATAGCTCGTTATCGAAAGACAGCACGGCGGTTAAAATAAACATCTTATTCAATAAGGTAAGTATTTATGAAAAATTTGAACTTAACAGTTATTACCTAACTCCTATTGTTATGCAGCAAAGGGTTTATTTTAGAACTTTTACTATTCTTTGGGAGTAGGCGGAAATTATTTTGGCTTTCAACTTTGTTAATTATAATTTCATTATGGGCAATTTATTTCACATAGTTATGGTAAACATAATACTATGTTACGTCTACGATCGCATAGTTTGTTTTGTAATTTGGGATAATATAAGGGTTGACTATAGCATTAAAATTAGTATCCAAGTAATTATTAGTTTGACGGCCGGCTGGTGGAGTAGTCACTAAGTCGATGATGAAAAATATAGGCGTCCAGTTAAGTGACTAATTTAACCAGTTGGCTGCGACACATACAGGGTGGCACATTTAGCTCGGTCAGTATGGGAGAGTCTGAAACTATAAGACATACGAAAATCTTTTCTTAGGAACCATGTCATCGATTTTAGTAATAAGAAAAACTGCATTCATACATTTAAAAAAAAACGTGTACTCAGCTCGGGAACCGAACCTGGACTTTTTGAAAAATGAAACTAACACTATTTTTATTTATTAAGATATCGATTGTTTACGTCTTAAGCAGTAAACGTTAATATGAAACATGATGTCTAAAATGAATCAAATGTATTGTTTTCATATCCTTTAATTTATTTTAGAAAGTGTTCGAAATTACCACCTTATAATCTTATCAAAATAAATACATTATATACCACAATTATTTAATTTCGAACAAAAATGTTTTTAAAATCATTTGATTTAAATGAAAATCTTAGGTGATATCATAAATAACTCCGCAACAAAATAATGATCAAGTACCATGCACGCATTTATGATTTCCAAGGCGGGCGGGCGATTAATGCATTAATTGCGAAGGTGTTTAATAAAAATGTTTTAAATCCTTAACCAACTAATTGTTCAAGTAAAATCATGTAACTTACCCTACCCACGTACGACATGTTGTTATTTTCCGACATCCACGCGAACGAATTCGCGGGCACGGCTAGTATACGATAATCTGAATCACATACCTAATTTCCTTCAACACGGACAAAGTTGAAAATTATAAATCATCAAATTATTTATAATACCATAACTTCTCTTGAACAGTCCCGATGCCAAATTGCGTGTTCACTAATGATTTGACGCCACGCTTTCATCGCCATATTTTCTGTCTGCTGTCACTTTCGGCATTGACCCAGCGGGAAATTCTGGGAAACGGTTCACATTGAACAAATTACGTCAGAACTAGTAATAGATGACTTTCCAGTTTTGTTATTTAAAGGCCTGCCCAGGGTACAAAAGTTTAATCACCTTAAGGTCTATTTTTGCTTGTAAGGCAGCGGAATGACAATGAAAGATAACGAAGTAATAATAAGCGTCGACCTCGAGTTATAGATAAGTCATAATAGACATTAAAGACAAAAAATCAATAATATCATCACCAGCCTATATACGTCCTACTGCTGGGCACAGGCCTTCCTGCATGGGAGAAACACATGAGGAGCTAATATAATAATAAATAATTTCATATTCTTACACTCACACCTATTATGAAGCCCTAACCACTAACTGTAGTGTGTGTTTGTGTGTGTATGTGTATGTGTGTGTGCGTGTGTGTGTCTAGTCAAGTACTGAAAACATTAGCATACCTCACGTCACTATTCACCACGACGATTTACATTAACATGCGATTCCGAGCATACATACATTTTGTACTCCACTCCTTATTAGGCCGTATTTACAAGGGCAAGAAAATATTTGCAAGAATAGTCAAAAACTAGATTCCATTGACTTCGTCTGCCTCGTCCCATTGGAACGCACTCCAGAAAGCAAAAGTATCCTATATTTTAATCCCGATTATAAGCCATATGTGTATAGAATTTCATCCAAATCCGTTCAGCCCTTTTTACGTGAATGATTAGCAAACCTCCATCCAAACTTCAAGTTGCAATGGGCAAGCCATATTCCAAAGAGACCTGAAGGCTGCTGGGGTGGTAAGGTCTTGGAGTGGCGGCAAGGTCACCGAGTGGCTGCGTACCGGGAGACGCAGCGTTGTAGGCCGACGATCTGGTGAGGGTCGCGGGGAGCCAAAGGATGCGGGTACAGGATTAATCCGGCTGAAGATACCTGGAGGTGGCCAAAGTCCAACGTCTGAGCGCGGGAGTCTCTCGACTGATATGATGACGAAGGAGATTCTTATTGTTATAATGTAGGTAATTACAAAAACTTTTGAACCACAACATTTTTCTTTATACTGTGGTAACCGGCTACCGTAACCGATAGCGTTTGTAATATCAAAGGTGTTGGTAACCCTTTGCTTGATATGACGCTTCCTCGATGAGCTCTGGCGACCTCACTCACCGAACACACACGGTGATAGGCGTTAACCACTACGCCCTTTTTAAATTCTTTCTCACTATTTTCTTAATTTTTGATTTTAACATTATTATAAATGTTTGAAAAATTACTTAGTAAAAAAAATTATTAGTGCTATAATATGAAAAAAAAAAAGAAAAAAGTAGAAAAGAAAGAAAAAAAGGGGTGTTTGGCGGGTTTTTGTGGCGTCTGTGAAAATTTTTATTACAATAATTAAAAATTGTGTCGGAGCGAACATTGAGTTATAAAAGTGGCGTAGTTTTATTTTTCAAGTGTTTGTGTTGACGTGAAACTAAAGGATTATTAGAATAAAAGTAATTATGGTGTGAAATACGATGAGAACTTTTTTGTGGTTATCCACCTCATCAAGTAGCACATAAAGTGACTGTCATCATATATTTCGTGTCAAATACTCCCAAAAAGCATTGAAATGTGTTACGCCTGCATTTTAATGCAATAAAAGAAGAAATAAAGAAATACTGAAGACATGGCTGTGTGGGCATTAGTTCCCTTTGCCTTTCCTTTATAGGGACAACTAACAAAAAAAAGCAGTAGAATTTTTTCTAGTTTAGATATATTTTAATTACTATCTATGTAATTTTTCTTTCTCACTAGTTCAAAAGCGTTTCTTAAAAATATTTGCTAAGTCAATGTCAACGCTACAAGAGTGATCTATGAAGCGCGGCATCATTTCTTTATTTACCCAAGAGCGAGCCCCACAGTGTGTATTGGACATTGGACGAAAATTGCATTTTACGAGTGTATTTGCTCTGAGGATAGATAAATTATGTTTACTATTAAATTGCTTCACGCAATACTTAGTGGAGAGAGATATACTCAAGGTCACATTATTTTTTTACAAACAACCTGATGACAATAGAAAGCTGACGGCCCACCTCGTGGAATTGGCAACTGTTACATATAATAATAATTATAGCACAAACCGACTACAAACACCGTCACGATCAAGTCGCAAAAATAATACACCAATACCTTGCACTCAAATATAACCTCATTAGCGAAAAGATTGCCTATTACAAATACACACCTCAAACTGTACTGGAAACACCTCTGTATAAGCTATACTGGGACAGAACAATAATTACGAATAAGAATCTGCATTTTAACAGACCAGATATTACTTTATACGACAAAACAAATAAACAGGTATACCTCATAGATATTGCAATCCCTAACACACACAACGTCTCACAAACACATTCAGAAAAAATAGCGAAATATACAGACCTCTCAATAGAAATCAAGACACAATGGCAAGTCACCTCAGTTAAGACTATACCTATAATAATATCCTCTACAGATATTATACCCAAGACCCTGCGCAAGAGTTTAAAGCTGCTCAATATGCATCCCCTGTCATTTCAACAATTACAAAAAGCTGTAATTTTAAATACTTGCAGAATTGTCCGCAAATCCGTCCATCTATAGAAGGCGAATGATATTTAACTTAATCATCTAGGAGTGGAGTGGAGTACACAATAATTACAAACATAGACATACGTCTAGCACACGCAGACACACGCACACGCTCACGCGTACACACACACAAACACACACACAAATCAAAAACAAGCTTGGCCTAAAGCCCGCATGTTTATGACAAAAATACCTCTTCCATATAATAACCTAAAGAGAGAATAAACATTAAAATATGAAAAATAATAATAATATTCAAGCACTCACACCTATTATCTAGCCCAATGTAGGATCATTAAGAGCTGTTGTTATGGATACTAGATAACGGAAAAAATAATAATAATTGTATATAAATATCACAAACTAAATAAACGTACAAACATCCATGAGTCGTGAACAAAGGCTTGTACCCATCATTCAAACATCGGCTTCTACCGGGATTCAAACCCGGGAGCCCTGACCGAGTAAATTGTATAGTAAGGGGTACAGATTACTCAGCCAGCCATTTGTCTAATACTACTATAGACTACTGACAATGATCTGAAATAGAAGGAAGAGACTGAAATATGTATGACAAATTTTTTATTGATTTTAGCTGGCTATTGACCTTAATTTTTAATTAAATTTCATTTAGAATCTGTAGTGTTATTGTAATTTGTGCAATTTTATTTATATTTATTAATATTATAACATTGACTTATTATATTACTAGTAAACCTACTAAGACATTTAATATTTTTGACTTATGTTTATGTGTGTGTGGTGTTATTAGATATTAAAACTTTCTTCCTGTTACTAACCTAACAAAATGATATTAATGTAAAGGTATATGGATGGAAAATAAATGCATTATAATAATTATTATATTTTATAGACACCTGCAATAACAAGGAAAAAAACACTTGGTATTGCAGGTGTATGGTGTAATTACTAATAGATAAGTAATTACACTGGCTGCGTTTCCTTCAATCCGAAACACAGCAAACTGCTTGGCGGTCGAAATAAGAATTTCGGTGGTACCTACCTACACGGGCCTACAACCTATTACTATGTACTTTTGGTGGCCTGTACTTTTGATTATAACAGAGCCAAAGACGAGACTATGGAAATGATTGCAATGCCTTACCTGATTGATGAGGACCTCGGTGGAGTAGTGGTTTAAGCGCTCTGGTTTATATTACGAAAACAAAGCAACTTTCGCAATGGTCGAATCCGGGATGGATCAACCCACTAGCTCCCATTATCACCGAATCACGAGAGATTCGCGAGGCACCTGCTTTTATACTGTGCCGCGCGCACTGCTTGACTTCCTACAAATTCCCGGGATGGGTCAATCAAAATTTGTAAACTCAAGTTCCTCCGTGCTTCGGAAGGCACGTTGAGCCGTTGGTGCCGGTTGTTACTGCAACCGCTTTAACCCACCAACCCGCGTTGCACCGCGTGGTGGAGTTATGCCCCTAACGCCTCATGTGTATTTCTCATGTAGGAAGATAATTATATATTAGTGGACATACGAGCAGATTTCGCAATTACATTGCCTATCGTACCTATATCACGTAAATTACTTTACAGATCACGTTTTGAACTGCTTAATTCATATTCGATTATTGAAAATTAATAATGAGATTAATGATGATTGAATGAATGCCCAACTTGATCGAATCGTCGGCATTTGAGAAAATACTCGTACGGGTTGAAATACTTAATTAATAATTTTGACGTTGTGAAAATAGACGCAAAGAAAAGCTGTTTTTCTAGATGAGAATAAGATCTATCGGTAATCCAGATTTTGATCTAGCTTGCGGATTGAGACAGAGATTTCATATTCATAAATATTTTTTATGTAAGTATTATTTTATAATATGATTCAAATATGTTCTAGTATCCATAGTATCCATATCCTAGTATCCATAGTACAAGCTCTTAATGATGCTTAGGTACTTTGTGCTGGATAACAGGTGTATCGTCATTACCTCAGTGTTTCATCATTATAATCATCATCAAACCAACCTATGATGTCCACTGCAGATCAAATGCCTCCATGGTTTTCCAAATGAAACGGTTCTGCGGAGCTTGCATACCACGGCTCCCCGCGACCCTGACCAGGTCGTCAGTCTATCTAGTGGGAGGCTGTCCTACTTTGCGCTTTCCGGTACGTGGTCGCCATTCTAGAACTTTAACGGCCCACCGGCCGTCTATTCTACGTGCAATGTGCCTTGCCCACTGCTACTTAAATTTGCTAATCCTATGAGCTATATCAGTGACTTTGTATCTCGGAGAGAAACACCTAACATAGTTCGTTGAGTGACTGCGAACTTTCACAGAAGGCCCTTCGTTAGTGTATAATAATCATTACTATTATTTAACCATTCGTGAAGATATAATGAAGATCATAATGATAATATGTATATATTTTACACTAAAAATTTTGACTCAAATTAAATCTAATGAAGTACTAGTGTAGTGTTGAATAAATATGTCCTTGGTGATTGGTTCTGTGACATGTTGTAGTTTATACGCAACAAAATAGAATATTCAAAAGATCGTGGCTTCTATCTACTTCATTTATAATTTTATACAGAGTGGTGACGACATACGACAATAAATTAAAACATAGGCTATAATAATTCATAGAAATGTCATGAAATTATTTATCATTTCATTTTTCATGATTTAAGCTCCCCAATAATAGTTCCATGTGTAAAAACGACTTTATCCTAGATCGTGATAATGACCTTCCAAAAATAACGCATGCTTTAGCATCACGAACTCATTATGTTAATATTGCGTGACCATTGAAGATTGACATGGGCTGTGACGTCACATGATGCTTTGTTAAACAATAATAATCGTAAAATTTAGTAGTTTGATGGCATATTATTATATTTAACAAACAATAGGTTTCCTCACTATTACCGACACAATAAAAGAGCAATCTAGTTTCGGAAAAATAGGTTAATGTGAAAGAAAAAAATTAAGTCATAACTGATACTTAGTTCTTTTGAGAATGATCTCTCTTGGTCTAAGTTGTAATCATGTGGTCAGTTAGAAAAAAAATGTAAACGCTTAACGAAGTCTTCCATGATTAGGAATGACCTAAGCATGGCGGACTTCGATCGCTTTGGATCAGTCGCCCATTTCAGACCACGGCGATAATTACTTTGCTTGTATGTTACCATTAGGAAAACTTTGGTATTCTTGCATCCCACCTTATCACATTACAGAACATTCTAGAATAACAAAAGTAAGACACACTGTCCCCCAATAATTTGTGCCTGCCAATCCCGAAGATACAAGACGCAACATCGATCTTAGACCTAAGACCTATCTGTCTGAACAGAAATACGTCTGAGATTTTACGCTGTCGTGGTTTGGAATTGAATAAGATAAATAAACACGTAGGAATCAACGGTTCTCAATAAAATCTTTTTATAACGAAAAATACAAGACCTCTAGAAAACTGAAAGGATTTGTTTTCACAGACTTTCATGCGGAGAAAAATAACCTACATAAGGAAAATATTTATCCTATGTGTAGTGTGATCATATAGAACTCTTGAGTATTCTTGTAAAAACAGCATAGAATGACACTTCATCATCGTCATCATCATCATTATCATCATCATTTCACCCGCAATACAGCCGGACAAAGGCCTCTCCTAAACTCAAACATTATATTCAATGACAGCATTAATCCTTCAATGCCCAGACAGCAACTTAAGTTGACATGACAATTAAAATTCAATTGAATCTGGTTTATCGGGCTTCAAAGGGCAGTATAAGAAGACTACTCTTCTTATGCTATTAGGTACGGGGTAGCTAAGGAAGGTAGTTACTGCTGGAACCTTAGACTTGTCACATCATTATACATTACGATTTTAACATATGAAGTTCTTACCAGGGTTTTATATTTGTATTCCATTTGTGATAGCTTTTCATTTGCTTTTAGTCGTTAATATTAATGTTTTATAGAATTACTAGCTGTAAGCTATCCTAAAAGCTTAGATTTATAAATAAATAAAGATTTTCACGAAGACCGGTCCTGCCCCCTTATCTACAACTGTTGGAAAAGATTCGAATTTCGAAATCTCTATACCGTCACTTTTTATCACGGTGCGTCAAAGCGAGACGGCATGTGACTTTTCAAATAGAATCCGTGATCCGACGTTTCTGAATAAGGTAGCTGCAGTGTGATTCACAAACAGAAATATTCGACATCTAGCTTGACGTCTGATAAGACGACGAGCTGCCATTGATTTTGACGTTTGAGCACGGCGCTGCGCGTAAGCGTATTCGCTAATCTCTACGTCGATCTCTTGGCTTTGTATGTTTGACACTGTTTTGGACATACGGCATTAAGTACAATCAATATTTTTCGCATTTTGTTTTTCTGGTGTTTAGAATGTATCGCAATGACTTCATTCAATATTTGATTGACTTTTACATAAAGATAAAAAAAATCAACTTTTTAATCCCGGCTCTCGCCGTGCTCGTCGTCGAAACGCTAGTGTCGCCATCGGTTGTCAAATGGCTGTCGAACAAACGCCAAAAGGTATGACAGCGCTGCCAACAGCCACTTTAAGGCTGCTATTGCTAACTTTAGAGAATCGACCTTGACCAGGTCGTCGGCACTCGACACTGTCTCATTTCTGTCAAAATAAAAACGGACAGAATCTGAAATAATCAGTGTAGACATTTTCATAATTAATTCGAGCGGAACCTGATTAGAATTACAAATTGTACATTATGACGTGACGCAGTTATTTGGACGAATTTAATGCGAGCGTTAATTGTTTTAATAACGAACCCGGGTGCGAGGCGGAATAAATTACCCCTATGATTGTTTCAAGAACGAATTGGGATGACTTGTTTGACAATAATATCGTTGGAACTTAAAAGAGGAGTGGTGGGAGGTGGGAGATTTCCACGAAGGTAGGGATTACTTGTATTGAGGTTATTATAAGTTACCATGTGAAATTTTGTATTTTATTATGAAGCTCTAAGATTATTCTATCTATATGTGATATGAGAGAAGCGACATTTATTACTAAACTCAAACATTATTTTGCAATTCTGTTGTACAATATAGATATTATTTATGTAAGATTAGTTTACAGATGACCCCTGTTAGGTAATATTATTGGTGATTATCATCATCACCAGCTTATTGAGCACAGGCCCAATAAGCTGGTGATGGTGTCCCCTTGTTGAGCACAGGCCTTTCTACATGAGAGAAACACATGAGGACCTTGGGCCCTGTAACACCACCACGCTAGCCCATGCGGGTTGGTGGGTCAAAGTTTTATTAAAATAATTTTTGATGTTTAAATTCAAAGTGCATTAATAGAACCTACTCACATTATGTGGAAAATATTATTTGTTGCTGTTATCTAACTTAAAATACCTAATTATGTAAATTTCGACTTTGTTTATATAGCGATACCCTTACAGGGTCATGTTTATTGGAAATTTATTTTTATGTAACATCTGTTATACCAATATGTGGCAATAAATGACTATGACTATTACTATAACTTAGCTTCTTTACAGAAAATACTAACTTTAAATTTAAAAAATGTAATTGATCATTACATTTTTTATATAAGGTTTAGTATTTTCAATTTAAAAATAGTTGATATTTTGCATTGTCAATGTAAGTGCTAATGTCTGATAATGTCAAAAGAATAACCTTTGTAACCTTTTCAAAAGATAAAAGAACCTTTTTTTTCATTAATTTGCACTTAGTTGACTCTTTGTGTTTGTAAAACAAATGGCCGTTAACACAAAAAATAATAATTTTGCTAGAATATAAAGATACTCCAAATATATCTAGACAATTCAGTTAAGTGACCAACATTAATTTTAGTTTTTAGGCGTAAATTACGTTTTTTTGATGCACGAATTGATAGAGGTTCTGACTCTACAAATCGGCACGTCAACATAAGGCGATATTGAGCGCGACCTATCAAAATTATTAGAAACTATCTGCACCGGTATGCTTTACAATGGCCGTAAAGAGATGAATACTAAAAAATAAACAATAGTTATTTGTTATACAAGAGTGCAAAGTTGCTTTTTAACCGCGTGCTCAATTTTGATGACCGAGAAAGCGAAGGCTAAAATTAGAATCCTGAGCATTAGCGAGAAAATCAAAAGAGCACGAGGTGAAAAATCTTTGCACTCGAGTGCAACACGTGACTTTTCACCCCACCTCAGCGAGGAAATGTATAAATCGGTCTAAAAAAAGTACAACAAAAAGGTTCAGAGTCTAAGTTTTTAACAAATTAAAAAAGGTTGTATGATATATTCGGCACCATGCAGGTTTAATGATGTTTTGAATTCAAAAACTTAGTGCACAAGATGTTTTAAATTCAATTTTACTTTATCGTCTAGCTAGCGGATAAAAACGGTTTTTGCACTCAGATATCGAAGAGCTAAAATACTCTTTCCGTGATGGGCGGATGAAAAAAATATTATTCAAGAACCTACGCAGCCGTTTCCATGGGTTGTCAAAATCTCATCACTAACTGTTCAATGGTTTCGGAGCGCATAGAAGACAAACTTATAAACATGGAGTTTTATTTATAGATGTCGATATATTTTACAGCACAACTCTCCATCACAGAATTTTGCAGAGCATGTTTGGGTGGAACCAGAGTGAGTCTTCTGGAAGTGACATACCCAAAGCCAGAAGACTTCGAGTTCCCTTGTCGAGCCTTGACACCTCATCATTTTAGAAAAGAACAAAGCTATTATATCAAACAGTTTCAAAATGGAACTATAAATGGGGAACGGAACAAAAGTTCGCTGCCGAACAAAACTAACATGTAGTGCTTTGTTTTTTAAAGAAAGATTTTTTAGTATCTTGCACAACACATCACACAGACACAATATTATTAGTATTGTCTTACATCGGTAGGTGGTAGTAATGTAACATCTAATTAAACGCAAGTTAAATCCGGTAAATTGGTTTTATTTCAAACAATATAGGTACCTTAAAATAAAATCAGTGTAAATCCAATAGGCCCCAGTCTCAGTATTTAGCTTTAAAGTCATTCGCAGAATGCCGCACAAGCGCTGCTATTATGACAGGGCCTTGACAAAGACGCGAAATTATAAAAACAGCGAAAATACTAAATTTGATGTTACAGGCGCTACGACCGCTTACCATCGATTGGGCCGTTTAAGCTTGTCTTCGACTTATATTGTATACTTACATAAATAACTTGGATTTCTTAGTTTCAAGCCTAATTAATTTATTGGGCTAAAAGTTTTTCTTTTGGTAAGATGTTGCAAAATTTTTATTTCAAAAAAAATATTTCATTTATTTAGCTATCCAGCATTTATAACCTAAAAACATTGTTAATGGCGGAAATTTAGAGGATATTACTCTTTTCTAGTACACCCTAGGGTACAATCGGTGAAACAAGAGCAGACTTGGTATCAAACATTAAATATACCAAGAATAAATAGAAAAATAGCCCTTTCGTTTCTGATGTGTAGACACCATTGCAGTTAAAAACGATAGATCCCTCAAGCTGCGTTACCCCACCGGAGGTTCATGACAGTTGAAAAAGCAATTGTGTCTAGAATCTGACGGGTTAAAGTGCCTTTTGAAGCTCAGAATACTTAATATTTTTGTTAAGCTAAGTATCTGAAAACAACAATAGATGCATTATTTCCCTAGATAAAACTACTGAGCCAAAAAATCCTACCCTGAGGTCATTGAATGAAAATTTTGATTCGTGAACTAGATGTAGAAATGTCGACAGAATAAAATTCCAAATCGTTTGGGGAGTCCCCCCCCCCTTAGTGTGCTATTGTGAGAGTTGGCTCGACCCACTTCCTCCTCCCTCTAATCACAAGTGAGATTGTTCAAAATGCGTATTTTCCGTGCAAATACGTTAATCTATGCCACGTTGGATTTATTTTAAAAAAAAATTAATTGACTAAGAGTATTAAAGCACTGCCCCAACTTGACCGAATCGTAGGTATTTGTAAAAATACTCGTTTCGGATGTTGAAATAGAATATTTCGACATTGTAGGGTAGACGTTAGCTCATAAACGCAAATACAGATAGACTAGAAGAATTTCACAGGGTTATCCCAAGTCCTGGGTGGCTCAGTGGTCAGAGCAGTCGCCCGGATTGCGAAAGGTCGCGGGTTCGATTCCTGCCTCAGGACGTGAAATTTTTCTAGTTTTATTATATTTTAATTACTAAGTAATATATAAGGTATTATACTTAAAAGGAGACTCCAGCCATTTGTGATGCTACTATGTAAAAGATGCTCAATAAAGATTTTTTTCATTTTTTCAAGTAATTTTTCAAACATTTATAATAATGTTAAAATCAAAAATTAAGAATCTAATACCATTAAACATTTTTGATAAATTTTGGAAAAAAAATTGACTAATTTTATAAATTTTCTAAACGGTGTAACTTCAACAACATTCCAAATCTTTTGAGTTCGAATTGTTTTTCTAGGTAACAGGAGCGTATATATTCCGAATTTGTGAAAAATAGCGCCATATTGAAACTTAGGCAACATCCCAAGGCTCAAGAACGTTAGTGATCAATCGCCAATATCGCACATCGCCAATAATGCGGATAAAGCGACACTGCAATGGTGCAAGGAATATCCCACGCAAGACTGAACCTGAGTCGGCTTAATTGGTCAGACCCATCTAATTCTTAAGACATAAACGTTCTATTAGGTATCCATCAGTTTAGTATCTAATTGCATTAAAACGCCTAGTTTCCGTCCCATATGTTTAAAGATTTGTTCCCAGCAGTGAGACGTAAACAAGTCAACATATTTATCTATAATAATGTTGTATCTATATCGTTCAGTGTCACCTACATTTACTTTGTGAATTCTCTAGCAGACAGGATTATCTTACCGGACCTTCTTGACTACAGTCGCTCGGCGACTTTTAATTTCAACGAGCATATATGTTAAGCTAATACTGAAGAGTAGCCTGAGCCTGCATCATTTCCTGCTAACCTAGATACACGTGTCGTTGCAGTGCTGTACAATGCGCTGCATAGGATGAAAATAGACTTTTAGTTTATGGAGATAAATTGTAATGACTTAATATTGTACTGATGTTACCAACTAAAATTGGATAAATGTAATCTGATGAATGAAAGAATTCTTACTATTGTGGTAGATTAGGAAATAGAAGCTAGACTAGAAAAAATCATAGCTCTAAAGGGGTAAGTAAATTTAGCCAAATGTAATAACATTTGGCTAAATTTAGTTAGCTAAATGAGTTAGACTTTAAATTTAGACAAATGTAAAGACATTTAGACACACTAATTAGCCAATCAGAGTCGTGACTCCCGAACTTAATCAGTTAGCATGCTGTATTCAGCTAACTAAATTTAGCCAAATGTAATCATCTCATGTGGTTAGTTAGAGCTGTCAACTAGACTGTAAATAGATAAAAATGTTAAACTATTATTGACATCTTTGTAAACTTTCAAACATCTATATGTAGATCCATCTAAATAAGAAACTTCTATGAAAAATAAAATTTAAGAATATATTTTATTCTTACTCAAAACTAAAATTAGCAATTCGCGACGCGAAAATTTTACCTCACCTTGTCGTAAAACATGCAAATATCTAGTTGAAGCATACACCAGGCTTCGTAAATATTTATAAGTCCTCTGGACGTTATTACGGAAGTAACATAGTATAAGTCACTTAATCTATTCATAAATTCTGTTTTTTCACCAGTCTTGTTATGTTATTCAATTTCATACAAAAAAGTAAATATTTCATAATTCAAGAGATATGCGCAAAATTTTTTTATTCTTTAGAAGTTCAAATTTTGTCACCCATTTTGTTACCTATTTATTACTTCAAAGAATAAGCACGGCATCGAATTATATTTATTTATCTTTTTATGGTGGCTTACAGGAAAAACGAAGGCTTGTGTAGAAGAAGAACATTGTGTAGTTCGGTAGAGTACTCTATCAGAATACCATTTTTAAAAGACTGTGCATTAGAACAGTTTAATTCATTTCTTTCCGTAGGTGCCGTAAGAGGTGACAAAGGAATCCCAGAGCTACCAACTGCTTCACTGGTGGTAGGGTCTGAACACCCGTCTGGTTAGTGACCACCGTACGCATGGCGTAAAACCCGCCAAGTGACCACTTGTGGCCGCGTTCCAAGAGCAGAGCTTAGGGAGACGATGCCCCGATGGATGCGGTCTGTGATGGCTTCTGTCCAACCAGTGCCAGGTGGCCTGCGTAAACATGCATATTTTTTTTGAATTTTTATTGTTTAGCCTGTCACAGTTTGTGACAGACATACAGACAAACAGAAAATAATTTTTATCTGTACGTGGGCCCGTGGTCACTCACAAGCCGCTGAACAGAATAATTTGGTTTAGGTTATAGGTCCAGCTTAAAACCTAATCTGTGTGTCATCTCAATTAGGTGGGTAGAACCAGTGATACATCTTGACCTCTCCGCAGTATCAATCTTCATACAATGAGCAGGTCATTTTAAATGGTAGTCGCGGGCATAGGCTAAACTGACATAAAACTATTTTCACGCGGACAAAGTCTAATTGAAACTGACACTAGTGAAGCTAGCTATTTGTGAAACTGACACTAGCTACCTGTACCTCTAGCATGAACACTTTTAAATTTCGAATCTCCTTCCTATTGACCAGTTACGTTAGCTTTTGTCTGGCTTTTGTTTGAAGTTTCAAGCGTGGGTGAACGATACAATTATGATTAGAAATTTAAAAATGTTTGTGTTAGGGGTACTGGCTAAGGCAGTTTAAGTTTGGTTTTTTTAACCCCCGACGAAAAAAGAGGGGTGTTATAAGTTTGACGTGTCTGTCTGTGTATCTGTGTGTCTGTCTGTGGCATCGTAGCGCCTAAACGAATGGACCGATTTTGATTCGGTTTTTTTTGTTTGAAAGCTGATATCACTACGATGGTTCTTAGCTATAATTTATGAAGATCAGTTCAGGCGTTTCATGACTATCAGCTCATCTTCTACATGATATTAGGATTTTACTAACTTATACAGATCCGATCGATTTCAAATTTCGTGTACTGTCACTTCGATGACATTCCCATGACATACTAACTTTGAGCTAATCCTATACCATCAAAAAGTCTGCGAAATGCTTAATTCTTCAGAAACTTACAGCAGATAAGTATAGCGTGTTTGGGCTCTTATGAATAGTCTTAATGAGATGGTGTTAGATAAATGATTAATGACGCTGAGGGTTACTTAAAAATTTTAATTTTGCAATTATTAAAACATAACATTAATAATATGTCTCGGCACTTACCGTAGCTTGCTCACGGCACATACCTGATTAATGAACGGATTCTCTTCGCACCATTAAACGCAATCAATCATCATCAGAAGCGTAGTTACTGACGCACCTTAAAGCAACCTTAAATCTTAACGGCGATAAATTATTTTTTCTTGTAACTACGAAAAGATTTTTTTTTACATGTTATGGTAGGGGGTGGTATACCTGTACAGTATACTCAGCTACCTGATACTGTATGTCGGTTTATTGTAAAACTGAATAGATTGGGAAAATAGTTTTTAAAATATACCTTCTTTACATAATTAATTAAATATATTCTAAGTGGGTACTTGAATTAAACGGTATACTGAAAAAGTTGATGATGAACAATGATGATGATGAATATACAGCAATTATTTTCTTAATATGGGACCTTATAATTTGATGGTTTTTTTTAAACAAATAGATGACAAACAAGCTGACGGCCCACCTGATGGTATGCGGTTACCGCCGCCTATAGGCCTGACCTGCAATAACAAGGGAAAATCACTTGATATTGCAGGTGCGTTGTCATCCTTAGGACTAAGATGAAATGCCGTCCATGCCCAGTAATTACACTGTCTTCCTTTCCCCTTCAATCCGAAACACAGCGAACTGTTTCACTGCTGTAATAAGAAAGGCAGTGGTACCTACCCAAACGACCCTACATACAGGCCTACCACCTAGTAAACAATTCGGTATATTTACCGTTAAATTCCTTGATTTGTGATCTTAATAATAATGAGATCAACTCGGCTTTCGTTGCAAGCATCAAACACAGAAGATAGACCGATATATCAGCCTGTAATCAAGTTTACCTCTACCCGCAGTTCAGCATCCCGTTTATAATGAGCATGAAACTGAAACGAAATTTCTGGAAATCAGACAAATTCATTGTACCTAAATAACTAAAATATAACTCTTCTGGAAGCGATGGTTCTCTTACTCTTGCGTTTGTAATACATTAATTCCAAGAATAGTCCGCGTCTTGTCATTATTCATGCCGTGTTTTCGTTTTCCTGGAGGCTCAATTCTTAGGTTAAATTTCCTCTAACGGAAGCAGCCGAGCCAAACCGCACAATGCGATCGCTAATTGAACTCCTACCAAACTCATAATTAACGTTTCTAGTCATTTGTGTCGAATTAGGACCCGTGAATTTGAAAACAACATGAATTTATATTCTAATGTCGATTTAGGAAATCTGCTACATAGTTATGCCTTTACAATATCAATATCAATTAATTTCACATGGATTGTTGGTACAGTAAATCAATAACAACAACAGTCAACAGTTTTTTCCGAAATGTCATTTTTGACGCACTACAGCAAAGAAAATGCAAGGTTTTTATTTATTTTTTATATCTAAAGCATGGCAAATAATACCTGATGAGAAGTGGTAAGAAGTCCGTCCATATGCGAAGACATCTAGTGGAATTAAGACAAACCTTTAGCAGCTTCCAGCTTGCTGGCCCAAAAGGTGCTTTTTCACGTCTCTTTTGAACTAACCCATATTGTAACAAGGAGACACATGCACTGGCAAAGAATGCCAAGTTCTGGACATCTGGACGTACCTACCTACGACAAAGAAGGACATTTCTTTGGGCATGATGTTGAGGTGGAAAAGCCGAATTGATGACTCCGGAGAGCGGCATGCGTGCTCCTGAGTAGAATGGTGGAAGGTGGGAAAAGGTAAAAAAAGCTATTTATGAGCACTTTCCGTCATATAGCTGATAGAAGGCACTAAGCTATAGATTGCTCAGCGACGCAATGTCTCGATGCAATTCCAGAGGCTCAAGGTTGTTCGTGACCTCTACATCGGCAATGATAGGACGGCACCACGCTGCAATCTGTCCAGTGCATGGACGAGGTACTTGGCGGAGCCATCCCACAAGTACCAGCAATATTCCACTCTTTTGTGAAGCAGGCATGATTGGTATGGCGTGAAAAATCGACGCACCTTGTTCAGGACACCGAGCTTCCGTGAGGCTGTTTTGATCACGGTTTCGATATAATCCCTCTGATTCAGATCGCAACATATCTCCATACTAAGCAAGTATAAGGAGCCCTGTACCGAAAGAGTAGTGCCCTGAAGAGAGGGAAGGGGAAGGAACGGCGACATTTTGGCTGTAAACGCGCACACCTGTGTCTTCTTAGTACTGAACTTAACAAGATTGTTAAACAAAGTGCAAAAACAGCTTAAAGAATTGGGATGTTGCCTTGGGGGTACAAAAAGCACTTTCGAATTGTTAATAAAATAAAAAAAAAATCTGTATGTTTTATCTGAATTTTCGTCAAATAACAATGTCATAATGTCTAGACATAACCCACACAGACGACAGATAATGTCTGTCGTTTTCAGTTCACAGGCGGTATAGAAACTTATTCTATGGAAAGGTTCGATTTTCAAAAACTCTTTCTACGCTAGCGGATGAAATGCACTTTTGCACTCGGATTTCGCACACACGATAAACAGAACCTTTCCGAGTTTGTGAGGTGAAAATATTCTTACACCTCTACAGCACAAAACTGCTTTCACTGCCTAAAAACTCGCAGTAAAATTGCATTTTGCTCACAATTGTGATTAAAAATAATTTAAATTTCGAACACGGGATTTTTTTATTACACGGCACAGAATTTAACCTTTTTGGTGTATAAGTTGTCAGGATGCATGTCCTTTAGACCAACGTGGCTCTGAAAACTTTTAACTGTTTTTAAAAATTCTTGATAATGGTAGATTATTTAGATAATGGTTTTAATGATTAAAGTGAAAAATTTTAATTATTTATCGAACATAGATATAATAATTATAAATACTACAAATCCAATTTGAGACGTATAAATTACACTTATTTTTATTTTCAAAATTGCAGTTACTTCACCTTTAACTTTTAAGAATAATAAAAAGTTTACTGTTTTTTTTATTGTTATTTTTTTATAAAACTAGACGACAAACAAGTTGACGGCCCACCTGATGGTAAGCAGTTACCGCCGCCTATAGATACCTGCAATAACAAGGAAAAATCACTTGATATTGCAGGTGCGTTGCCATTCTGGGGCCTAAGATGAAATGCCGTCCATGCCCAGTAATTACACTGGCTACCATTCCCTTCAATCCGAAGCACAGCGAACTGTTTCACGGCTGGAATCAGAAAGGCGGTGGTACCTACTCAGACGACCTTACATACGGGTCTACCACCTAGTAGTATTATGTTTATTTATGCTTTGTTTCCTACTTATATTAAGTAGGAAACAAAGCATACTAAGCAGATTTTACTTTTTGTAGCCAACCTAATATTTTTCTCGCTGGGAGAGGTGAAAAGTGTATGTTTCACACGTAAGCAAGTTGTTTTGTTGCTTGTGTATCTTTAAATCACTCTCGGTGCTCAGTAGTCCATTTCAGAATCACTCGCTACTCTCGTTCAATTCTAGACTACTTCGCTAGTTAGATTCAAAGTTAGTTAGTTAGTTTGCCAGTTACAAAAACATTTTTTTTTATACCACTAAGGTGCCAAGTTCTATAGTATTTTAAAATGACATTTATTTTCATTATGGCATTTATTTAAGATATGACATTTATTTAAGATATGACATTTATTTAAAATATGTCATTTATTTAAAATATCACATTTATTTAAAATATCACATTTATTTAAAATATGTCATGTATTTCAATAATGCTAATGTGCCTTTAACAAAAGTGTTCAAATTATTAATTCTATTACTCTCCTAAAAGATGTGACACAGTTATTATTATAAAATTTTAAAATGAAATGATTGTCAGAATAAGAATACCTATTTTAATTAGTGAAATTGTAAATTTGCATGTCTGATATGACAGAATATGTAGAGCCAATATAGTAATTCTACCAACATTGTTAAACCATGTTCTTTGCGAATAAAGATTCTGATTCTGATTCTGATCAAGCATACGGCCCACCTGATGGTAAGCGGTTACCGTAGCCTATGGACGCTTGCAACACCAGGGGTGTCACTTGCACGTTGCCGACCCTGTAAAAACCTTTTCACGTCTTTTTTGAAGAACCCCATGCTGTACTCATTCGAGAAAACCTCTGCAGGGAGCTCATTCCACAACTTAAGCGTACGCGGGAGAAAGTTTCTCTGAAACCGTACAGTACGCGACCACTTTGGTTCCAATTTGTGAGGATGAACTAGACTAACATTCTTATTCATTTGATAATTTCATGATATTTGTATGAAATAATATAACATTGGCTGCATTATTTCATAGAAATGTCATGAAATTGTCAAATGAATACCATATTTTTGAAAGCGGCAAACTATTTATATGAACAACTACAGCCCATGTTATAATTTATTGTCGTATTGACAGCACCAACCCGTAGAACAATTGTTAACAAATCACTGTTATTTTTGTATGAGCAATAATGGTTGCGAGGGAAAGGGACCAACCTAGGTATACGAAATGACATTTCGTTTGTATACATTAATTTTTAACTAGATCGATTTTGGTGCTGCCAATCAACAAAACTTTTTCTTAAATCTGTTACTATTTAATAAGCAAGTTACCGTATCCATACACTCTAATGTATTAATAAAAAAGAAATTATTAGTGATTTTTGATTTGTATGAAAAGCAAAAATTGCTTTTACCCAATTATTATTAGACTTTTTGGAAAGTCTTATGACTATTTAGACTAGCCTGACTTGCATAGGCTTGTAAAGTCTTATTAAATTTGGTTTGTTCGTTTCCAATATTTTCTACTTGAAAGCTTATATGAAAAGCCACGCGGCGTCAATCCCCATAAAAAATTTTCTTTTCATTAACAACATGACAGAAAACTGCTAGTCATTATGTTGACGATCAGAAATTTTGATTTGGTAATACTTTTGGCATAAAAGGTCAAACAAAAAAAATATTTTTATTATATTGAATAAGAAATCGTTAGTAAAAAAGTTCGAGCTATTTTAATTTTTCACGCTGCCCGTTCCAGGCCTTTTATATATTCAACAATTATACACCCTCCACAGATCAAACAGAAGTGACTCTTAACACAATACAATAAAGTCTGTTATATCCTGTTGTATAGTGAAATTTCCGACCTCTAGTTCACATGGTCGACGCTCTTCCGTCCCAATGGCTCTGCACAATGTGTCACAAATGATTGCGAACATCATCACGTAGATGAGTATCGGTGTAAAAATACGTTATTCTTTAGATTCATATACCTATATCTACCACTAGGTGGTAGGCCCGTATGTAGGTAGTAGGTGGTAGGCCCGTATGTAGGTACTAGGTGGTAGGCCCGTATGTAAGTACTAGGTGGTAGGCCCGTATGTAGGTACTAGGTGGTAGGCCCGTATGTAGGTACTAGGTGGTAGGCCCTTATGTAGGGTCGTCTGGGTATGTCATCTTTCTTATTTCAGCCGTGAAATATTTCGCTGTGTTTTGATTAAAGGGAAAGATAACCATTGTAATTACTTGGCATGGAAGACTTTAAATTTCATCTTAGGCTTCAGGATGACAATACTGATTATAGACGACGGTTGTAAGAATAATTTATAATTTTTACCATTTATTTTTGATGAATTTAATTATTAAGAACTAAATTACTTTGACTTATATTTTATTATTTTATTTCTAATTTGTTTGCTATTGACTATTGATGTTAACTCAGATCAAGTGATTATTTCTTTTATAATAATAATGATTTTGTACTATATTTTCTTATGCTATACTTTTGAATGGAATATCATGCAGAAACTTTTAAATAATTCTGAGACCTTTGTAACCTATGATAACGAATAAATACTTTGACTTTGACTTTGACTTTGACGGTAACCACTAACCACCAGGTGGGCTATCAGCTTGTATGCCATCTAGTTGTGTAAAAAAAAGCTGCTATTAAGAATTTCAAAGTGAAAAAAATTAAGCTGTAGGTTGTTGCTTAAAGGTTAAAAGCATTTTAAGTAGAAGGTATTGGCACAAGGAAAAGTTCGAAGTAATTAGAGGGGACCCTCGTATCAAATAACATCGCATTTATAACTTGACATAACAGTTACTAATCATAATATTAAATTACCATAAATCTTTATTGGCATAAACATTATTATGCTTGCTTACTAAACATTCATGTAAAAGAAAAAGATAGGTCGTTAAAAAATATATATTTTAAATCAAGTAACGTCTCAAGCTACAGATTCCAGACACAAATGGTTTGTTACCTGTCGTAAGACTCCCGGGAGTCTTACGCGGCTTGACTAATTAATATACCTTGTCTTTTACACAACAATTACCTTTTATTGTTACTCTTGTTTGATTATTTCATATGTTTGTTCACAATATATGTAATATAAAATTATTATTTTTAAGTAGCCCCGGCCTCATTTTTTTGGTTAACTGTTACTTCGACTCTATTTCCATGACATGCTAACCTTCGGCTGATCCTGTATCATCAAACAGTCTGCGGGATGCTCAATTATTCAGAAACTTATAACAGATACTTATAGCTTGTTTGATCTCATAAGAATAGTTCTAATGAGATGGAGAACACCATTTCATTACTATTTAACACCATCTCATTACTATTGACTATTTGATGATACAGGATCAGCCGAAGGTTAGCATGTCATGGAAATAGAGTCGAAGTAACAGTAAACCAAATTTCAAATCTCGTCTGTAATTAAAGTTAGTAAAATTCTTTTGTCATGTAGAAAATGATCTGGTAGTCATCAAACGCCCGATCATATAGCTAAGAACCATCCTGATCACCTCAGCTTTCAAACAAAAAAAAAACGAATCCAATTCGGTGTTTTCGTTTTTGAGCTACGAAGCCACAGACAGATACACAGATACACAGGCAGACACTTCATACTTATAACGCCCCTCTTTTTTCGTAATCTTAAGTAATCTAATAGAAAATGAAATTATTGAAACATAATTATTAAGGCTTTTGTAAGTTATGCTTATTGCGTAGGTACTTACCTACTAATTATATTCAACGATAGTTATGCTAAATCAAATATGGCTATAGTAAGATAAAATGAAGTTATGATTGACGTCATGCAAAATAATATTTATAGCATTTATAAGTGCGCGAAGCTATGCGATTAGGTAGGTAACCTTTTATGAAAAACTACAAAATGCTTTAAATAGAGTAAATTCAATGAAATTTAATAAAAAAACGATGATTTATGCTACTTTGCAAAAGTCCAACTCAAGTCTTCATACGATTTGACAGTTTAATTAAAGCGAACGCCACGCAGGAGTATATTCCTGGCTGTTATACCAGCCCACGCTCTGTGACGTCAAACATCTAGTCGATTTGCGAAAACCGCTCAAGACAGAAGAAAGAAAAGGCTTTCGGAAAACCAACCAAACCCTATGGAAAAACGTAAGCTTTCCGCAAAATTTCATATTTTTGGAATTTTTAGGTGTCGACAAAATATACTTAGAACACTATTTGTGTCTCTCGATCTCCTTTTATCTCAAATCACTTTTGTGACTCAGTATTTGACTGATATAAATTATACTAAAAATAAAAGTCAACTTATTATTTCTAAGAGCTTAACGCTAAATATTTGGTCAGAGTGTATTTGTACTGTAACGAAAGGTATTTGGAAATGAAGCAAAACCAAATACTCAATTAAGCCTCCCGGATTACAGAACAAATAGGAGGAGAGCGTAGCGAATATAGTCCCCATACGATGGACAACGGTTAGAAATGCCTCATTTCACATCCATGCACACAAAACACTCAAAGGACACACACAACATCAAGAGTCTTTTAAAGTTAATAATATTCATTTAATATTTAAATTTATTCATTTTCTATTATAAAAACTGAAATAGTTAATAATAATTGCATATATTGTAATGATAAATTAAATTGATATTATAATTCAATTGTTCCCGTTGTAATAATCTATTTATGTCAAGTAACATAATGAGTTTCTGTAATTGGCTTATGTACTGTTCAATCATAATTGTGTTATATGTATAATATTTGTAATAGGTTGGGGAAAAAGTTTCTTCGCATTTTATAAGAAAATTCAAAACATGTTTTAATATATTTTATTTACATTTAACTAAAGTATGTAGGTACCATTTTGTTCGATAACTTTTTGCCATCTTGTAGGTAGTGACATGCAACATGATCCCATTGCTATAGAAATTTTGGGGCTTCTGATCAAAATATCGCACCAAGTGGTTTTGGCAGTCCTCTCGTTATGTTAACCTGACACTGCCTAAAGAATTCTGAAGAGAGCGACACAGGTGGAAATCTGAAGGTGCAAGGTCAGGACTATACGGCGGATGCATTAACTCCTCCCAGCCAAACTCTCTTAATTTTTACTGAGTGGCTAAAGATGTGTGAGGTCTAGCGTTATCATGATGAAAATCCACACCCCTTCTGTTGATTAATTCCGGCCGCTTTCTCTCAACTTTTTTTTAATCTCATCAGTTGTTCGCAGTAGAGTGCAGAATCGATGGTCCTGCCTGTTGGTAACAGCTCATAATGAATAATGCCCTTCCAATTCCACCACACACACAGCATCACCTTGTTGCGAGTCAACCCGGGTTTCGCCACAGTCTGTGAAGCCTGACCGGCCTTTGACCACGACTTTTTTCGCACGTTCTTGTCGTACATGATCCACTTCTCATCACCAAAAATGGCTCGGTTTCATTACGTCGTAATAAAGAATCACAAATGAGTACACGGTTCATTAGGTTTCTTTCAGTGAGCTCGTGGGGTACCCAAATATCGAGCTTTTTTGTGTACCCATTTTTTTTAAATGCGCCAACACTGTTTTGTGGACAATTCCCAGTTCTTCAGCTACGTCGTAACTACTGATATGTCGATCTTGTTTTTTGTTAGTTTTTGAAAAATGGCATCAATTTTATCCGTAATAAGGCGACCAGAGCGACGTGCATCTTTGACATCAAAATTTCCGGATTGAAAACGCTTAAACCAAATTTGTGCTACTCTCACAGACACTGCACTAGGTCCATAAACATCGCAAATTTTTTTCGCGGCTTGAGTTGCATTTTTAGCTTTTTTGTAGTAAAAATTTAAAATGTATCGAATTTCTTCATTAGATTCACTCATCTTGACAGTACGAAAAACAAATGAAAAACACACATTTTCCTAATTTGAATTTGAAATTATCTTTTTTAAAATCTAAACTTTTAATGATACCAAAACCAGCCAGATACAAATAGTATAGCCAAAGAGATTTTATTACAAGTTGATACATACTATAACGCGAAAAGACTTTTTCCCCAACCTAATATGTTGTAGAAACTTTGTTAAATAAATAAATTTCATGTTGCGACTTTAAATCTAGGAATAAAAGATAATTTTTACCTACGTGAAAAAATAAGGCATGAACTTTTCATGCTTTTGTATGTGTGTGTTCTAGATTCTAGTTACTTGTAGAACAAATCGCTACAGTAAGCATTATTTGGCTAAAAGCCTCTGAACTTGGCGGTTCAGCTCATATTTTCCGTAAAAGTTATCGCTTTGCCTTACTCTTCCTAAAATTTATCATCCAACAAAGCAACTTTATCCTCTCGTAATAGGAGCGGTTTTTCTATTACAACTGTTACACTTTACATGCTGTCGACCGTATCTAAGTACGTGTATTGTTTAATGCACGTCGTCCTAATTTCTGAAATTACAGCAGCTTTTAACGGGTCGTTAGACGAAATTAATGTTAGTAGCTGCGAAACAATGGAGTTAGGGCTACCTACAAGTTTGTATAGCTGTATAGATTTTGTAAGGCATGATTAATATGACAAAGGTACAATATACCTAATTATATTCTTGTTATTGACTTACAATAATTATTATGTTTTGATTTAAGAATACGGTCATATATACGACCGTATTTTTTCAAACGTTTTACCCAAATATCCTATCCCTCGTTTATAGCATACTTTTTAATTATTTAACTCCTTCTTATCTGAAGGAACTCTTTTGCTTTTTTATCCCATCCCTCGTTTATAGTATACTTTTTAATTATTTAACTCCTTCTTATCTGAAGGAACGCTTTAGCTTTTTTCAGCCATACTACGACAGGAACACACGTTCCACCTTCTCGTGTTCCCATCGCATTCGTATCAGACTTCTAATTACTCCTTTACTGTAGGTACGCAATATCAGGCTTTCGAACAGTCTCCCTCTTCATATCAATCGCTCTCAAGCGATATCATCTTTAAAGCATTTCCTCTCACTCTGAGCTTTCTTCTTAATTTGTAATTTCCTCCAATCGTTTTGCTTTTTAGAGATTCCCTTTGAAATGTTAGTATTATTTTATTTTGTTTTATTTAATTTTACAGTTTTCTCTACTTTTTCGCACATATCACTAATATTTATTTAAGTGAACTCCCTACGTTATGGTTGTCCGGTAGAGATCGCTTCTAGCAATAAGACCGCTGAAAAGGAGTTTAAGATGATTAAAAGCAGCAAAACTGGATGATAATAAATATATTTTAAAATGAAATCAAAATAACAATATCAATTGAGTAGGCAAACAGAACGAATGTAACGAATGTAACCATGCATGACAACACAATAACAACGTAATATCAAAAGTAAAAGAATATGAATTAAAAAGTATACAAAAACGGTCTCTAAGGAGTACGCAACAACCACCTTGTTGGCATATTGAGATCTATAATCTAAAATAACCTTCCGGGAAACCTCCGGGATATTTCGTATACTGAGAAAATGACGAGAGCAATTATAAAGTAAGTACTTCCAAATAATTTTAAGTTCATCCCGAAGCTACCCACATCAGCTACATGGTTCTGAATATATTTTTGTAGCATTATGTTATCTTTACAGAAATTATACGTTCCCTGCTGTTCAGAGCTTCCCTCAAAACATGTTTGTATCCTCATATTATATTCCATCTGGATTTTGAGATTATGTGTCCCTTGATATTCAAAGCGAGTCGAGATGTTTTTGTGTCTGATTGAAGGGCGGTAAAATATTCACGAATGAATTATTTTTTAATGCTAAGTTGTCCTTAATGCAAGATTCGTTTCTCTACCTTTGTACTTTTTAATTAAAGTTTGAACAAGAATTATTATGTATGTCTATAAAGTAGTCTTTATTAGACGCCTACAGAAAGGAAAAACGAAAGCCTTGGCTCAGCACTTCTAAAGGAATCCATCCATTTTTACATGCAACTTTTTTTTTTGTAATCTTGTATCACTGTGAAAGTTATTTATTTATTACGTTCCTTTGCGACCTTCTCAGATACTGTGACGTGGATAGTTATTATACAAGTTTTTCCCCCAAAGCAACTGATTTGTAATCTTCATCAACCGAAAGACGCCCAGTACTGAGCATAGTCCTCCACCAAGGATCTCCAAACCAATCGGTCCTGTGCTGTCCGCATCTATAGGCATCCGCTTCCTTCAATGGGTTTGCGGTATTGGACCTATCAACACCACTCGGAGACCCTTCCACCCCAACGAGCATCAGTCTTTCTTGCAATATAACTTGCGCACATTGTGAGCCTCAAGTCTCACAATTCTTTAGGCCATGTCGCCTTAACGTACCTACTGATATTAATTTTCAAGAAGATGTTTACTTAACTGTAGTCCGTGTTTTAGAACAGTTCAAAAACAATCTAAATGCTATTTTCTATTTTCTTCTATTGACTACTCAATACGTCTACAAAGGTTGAGAAGCATTTGAGACTCAAGACGCTGCTAACTTCGTTTCAAAATGCAGTGTAATCAGTTTGTGTTTGCGATGATGATCAACAAATAAACTTTGACAATCCCAGAATTTATCAGGAAACTTATAAGAAAGAAAAGAAGTAAATGTAAGGGTAGACAAATTTTACGTTTTGTATCACATAACGCTAGCAGGGTAGGCACATCATCACTACTAGCCTATATACATCCCACTGCTGGGAACAGCCCTTCCTACATTGGAGAAACAATGATTAGTTTATGTCATAGCACCACCACGCTAGCCTAGTGGTTGGTGGGATAAATTGGGTACAATAATAAACAACGTCAAAAGCACAGATGATCTCAAGATTATAAAATTTTAATAGTCCCATCCGGGATTAACCATAGCAAAGTTCTTTTGCTTTCGTAATCAAAACCCAAGCGCTCAAACCACTACGCCACCCATGTTTGCCATGTGAAGTACAATAACTGAAAGTGTTATTGTTTATTTTTAAGAGAGGACATACATTGTATTTACTACTAGCATTTTTATCCCGGACTGGAGTACTACCTTCTCCTTATTAGAAGACCGCAGCTAACTAACATCCTCGTGAACATTCGGGTAGACTGTTTAGTCCTATCACTACTTTGTAATGTTGTTTCATCATGATGATTATCATCATCATATCAGCCTATGATGCCCACTGCTGAAGAAAAGCCTTCTATCGATTTCCAAATAGACGGTTCTGCATAGCGTGCATCCAATGACTCCCAGTAACCCTGACCAGATCGTCTGTCCATCTGGAAAAGCGGAATGTTGTGTTTATTTGCGTTTTAACATTAGGAACACATGTGATTCTTCCATAGGAAGGCCTGTGCCCAGCGTTAGTAAGTGGTATCACCTATCCCACTTACGTGGGACATAAGTGGGTTGGGCTGGTGATGAAGATGATGATAAAGAAGTATTTGGTGCAAGGGGACTCGTCTTCATATCCTATCAACTTATCGCTCACTCTTGATTTTTAAAAAGTAAGCAATGCTTTAATATTGCCCAATGCTGACGAGGGTCTATAGGCTATAGCAACAACCCGTGAGTAGTGCCCAAGTTGCAAGAAGAGTATCTGTATAAGCTACGGTAACCTATCTCCGTATTCTTGTCGTATAAAAAAACGTCCTACCGAACTGTAGCTGTCTCATTTTTATTAATATACTTAGGTAGAGATAATTGGAAGCTTGCAGCAGGTCTATATTTAGACCATGTATTTTCGTAAAACGTTAGGAATATTTGGAATCTTCGACAATAATAATTTTCAAATATTCCACCATAAATTCATATCAAAATTCCATCAAAAGAATCTTGTATTCATAATCTGAATATATGAATTTTATATCAAACGCAAAATGCAACTACGGCATATTAGAATTGTAGAGTTCCAAAAGCGTCTCGTAAACTTTTTTCGGCCGAGGTAGAGAGGAATAGAAGTATGACTTCTCAGCGCGAGGAAAAAAGACAATAATAGCGCACGCGAGCAAGCAGGTAACGATCGAAAAGTAGGCAAAGTGAATCTTATGTAAGACCATTATTTAGTCTGTGGATACAGTAAATGCAGACCTTTATTTAAAAAACTGATAATTATGACTGGTGCGTCCTTGTATATTTATGAGATTTGTGTTTTTGTTAGATCACACCTAGAATAATTCAAAAAGGAATGCAGAGACAATAGAAGATACCCTAATAATTAAATTATTAGTGACTACTACGCCATATATATATATTTTTTTTATACAACTGAATGACAAACAAGCTGACGGCCCACCTGATGGAAAGCGGTAACCGCCGCCTATAGACACCTGCAATAACAAGGAAAAATCACTTGATATTGCAGGTGCGTTGTCATCCTGGGGCCTAAGATGAAATGCCGACCATGCCCAGTAATTACACTGGCTACCTTTCCCTTCAATCCGAAACACAGCTAACTGTTTCACGGCTGAAATAAGAAAGGCGGTGGTACCTACCCAGACGACCCTGCAGGGCCTACCACCTAGTATATTCAAGAAATAGTTATATTTATTTATTTATTTAAACTTTAATTGCACAAAATGAGTTACAATTTGGCGGACTTAATGCCATTAGGCATTCTCTACCAGTCAACCGGAAAGTTGAGTTCAAAATAATTAAATAGGTGAGTTCAAAATAATTGGACTAACTGACTAAATAATTAAATAGGTGAGTTCAAAATAATTATATAATAGCGATATAAATTTACAGTTAACTACAAGATGATTTAAAGGTATTCCAATTAATATGTACAAAGCTAGGCTAAAAAAATGGCTCCTTGATAAATGTTTTTATTTCATAAATAATTACTTTCTTTGTTTTAAGATATAAAAGTATTTCTAATAATGTAACTCAAGTATTTCTGTTTTTTTTACCATTTTTTACCATATTAAACTTATATTTTGCGTACCAGTATCTGGTGAAATATTATGAAAATTATAACAAAACCTCAGACCACTTATGTACAGACGACCACAGAAGAGGCTGAACACTTTAGTACCATGTCACAATAACTATGGCATCGATATTGGTACGGTAGCACTATTATGTACGAGCGTAATAGTCGATGCGACATGCTACTAAAGTGTTAAGCTACTTCTGTGGTCGACTGTACCATATTTCATGTAAAATAAAAGTCTTTGTCTTTGTCTTCCCATCAGGAGTACCTACGCTTGTTTGTCACCCTTGTCGTATATAAAAAACATAGATAATATCAATAACGCAAAAAAAAAACAAGCTGACCAATCTAATGCTAAGACAAAAAGTAGGCGTGCATTTTTCATTACAATAAATCACTTCGCAGACTGCTGACCTTCAAGAACGTTTTCCGTCGCTGTATTTCAGATCTGACAGATCAGCGATACGGAGAACAGGAAATGCCACAGCAAACGCGCCTTTGCTTTCTGTGTTATTTATTCTGTGGACTTATAGATTACGCGCCCTTGAACCGCTACCAGGGGCTGTCTCGGATTTGATAAACGACTGAGCAAACAAACAACAACCTTTGATGGGGGCATGGTGTTCCGCAGTCATTGTGTAAGATAATTATATCTTGATCAATCCCTAGGCGAGGGTGGCGTCGTGTGTTAGTAACTATTTTTGTGATTTATAAGTTAATTGACGTACACGATAAACGTAGTCAGTAAAAAACAAAGATAAACGGCGCGGCGAATGAAATTATGTGAACGAATGTAAAAATGTCAAATAAATTCCCATAACTGTGTAGCGTTATTGGCAATCATATTAAGTAGTCTTCATTTTGAAAATAGAATATTAGCCCCGATCTTTGTCGAATTCAGACAGCAAATATTCTATCTTTAAAATAAACCTATTTACTAAAGAACTTAAAAAAGGGACAAACGCTCCATCGACTAGCAATGGGCGCGCTCTCTCACAGACGCATACACACGTACTGTAACTCAAATCAAGTCAAATTCAAAGGAATCGTTAGTTTCTTTTTTGCTGTATGATCGATCACTGTACATGCGTATCTGGGAGAGTGTGGATAGCGTTTTTTTATCTATCAATTCAGAATTTCGCGCAATTATGATTACCATGACACTTCTGTAATCTCCTTTTTGTTGCAGCTAGAAGACAAACAAATGCAGCTGTTTTTAACTGTTTGAACTTATATTAAAATAAAATAAAATAAAATAAAACAATTTTAATTTATTCTAGTGGTCCAGAGTTCAATTCCATGAGACAGAAATTTTCTGCTCGGTTTGGTTGGTGGTAGAGCTTTTCTTAGTCTGCCTGGCTAGCTACCGCCATATTACCTAAGTTTACCGCCATAAAATTAATGTTAAGAGCATTATTTTGTACCGGGAGTTGATGGTAACATATTCAGTACCATCTCCTCTGTGGTTGAGGAATCCGGATGTAGCTCATTCCTATCTTTGGCTTTATCATCACTCATCTTCAGGTGTTACCCTGTTCCGAATAAAAAGACAAAAAGGGTCCATGACTCAGCAATGTGGTGCTGGCCCATATGGCTTATATTTTATCATAGCCTACGAGAAAATACGCAGGGTTCATTAAACGTAAGTAACTATTCAATAACTTTTATAGATAAAACCAATTTAGCCACAAATAAATTCTTAAACTGTAAGAAGACGGGAACTAGATGTAATAATAACAGAAATAATTTCTTGTTTTGATTAGGTAATGACCTGTATAACAGAAGCAAGGATAAATGATTAAATTGATTATCCTCTCGTTACTTTTAGATTTCTTTCTCGGTGATATCCTGCAGCCAGAACCATCAAGCATACTCAGCAAAAACGAGGTCACAAAACAGCTCGCAAAAGCAAGCCTATGACAAGCGTCATTGTCTCTGACCGCTCGTTTATCAGCACCGGCCGTCTGTCCACGGTCACCCTTCTGTTAATTTGTAACGGATTACACACGAGTTGTGAGAATGACGAGCTTGATGAACAATAAAACAGCATAACGAAAGAACGAAAGAAAGAAAAAATATTTTATTTAAATAGGCCACAAAGAAGCACTTTTAAATCGTCAAAAAACACATTTTTATAACTATTACAAAAAATATATTAACTAACAACGTCTAAGTCAAACATAAATCAAAACACTAAAAAACATATCAAATCATAAAAAAAACATATCACAACTGTTGAGATGTGAACACAGCCCTAAACTATTTTAATCTAATACATATTTTTACTATCTATGTTCTCTCTTCGTATCTATGATTACACAAGTGATTCGATCAGTACGTTCCTGCAGAGTGATTCACAAACAAAGATATTCGACATCGAACTTGACGTCTGACAAAGACGACGAGCTGCCATTGGTTTTGATGTTTGCGCACTGCGCTGCGTGAATCCGTATTCACTAATCTCTACGTCGGTCTCTTGGCTGTGTACGATTGTCTCTGTTTTGGTTATACGACATGAAGTACAATCGATATTTTTTTAAATTCTTTTTTGCTGTGTTAAAATTGTATCGCAATGACTAAATTCAATATTTGATAGATTTTTTACATAAAGATATAAAAATCAACCACTTTTTAGTTCCGGTTCACGCCGTGCTCGTCGTCGGAACGCTGGTGTCGCCAACGGTTGTCAAACAAACGCCAAAAGTATGACGGCGCTGCCGACAGCCACGAATTCATGGCTGCTGACTTTAGAGAATCGTATACTTAGCTGATAAATTTTTTCGTTAATCCTAATTAATCTTCAATTATAGTATTTCCAATAAAAACATAAAAAACATATCAAATTTTTAAAAGGAATCTGTGGAAGTTTATCCAATGAACGTAAGCCAATAAACTTAATTCATAAAAGGGTAAAGCTCGAAAAATGTATAAATCATCATAATCATATCAGCCTATGATGTCCACTGCTGAACAAAGGCCTCCCCCATCGATTTCCAAATGAACGGTTCCGCGCAGCCTGCATCCAACGGCTTCCTGCGAACCTGACCAGGTGTTTGTCCATCTAGTGGGAGGCCGTCCCACTTTGCACTTTTCAGTACGTGGTCACCTTTCCAGAATTTTAACCCTCCGCCAGCCGTGTGTTCCGCGTGCTATGGCCCTAGAATTATATTTTTTGTATTTAATTTGAAATTGGATACCTATTGAATTTTTGTTAGCACAATAGTTCTATATATGACTATGTTATTTTAACATAGTCATAAAAGTACTATTGTGTTATGAAAAATGCAATATTGTAAAAAAAAAATTCTTCATACAAATACATAGCTTGGTAAGTAAAACAAAATGTATAGGAAATTTTGACAACACTTTAGTATTATTAGGTCTTTAAATATGAAATTGCCTTTTTGTATGAAGTATTTGTGCAAACTGGAATTAACATACTATGCTTTTATATCCGATTTTTTTGAAATTTTGTCAATAAGTAAATGCCATAAAAATATGTTTGAATAATAGAAAATAATTACAAAAAATCTAAACAGTAAAATCGGCTACATATTCAACAAGTTGTAACTGATACTCATTTTAAACTAATAAATTTATAAAAAAAAAACATTCGTAAAATCATGCTTGTATACACTGGACTTTGAGTTTAAACTGTTATATTTTCGGTAAACATTCATTTAAAATTATTTGAAAAAAAAACAGAATACGAGAAAAGAGGCCATTTCATATTTATAGAACTATTATTTAAAGGACTATAATATAATGAGACTATATTATCTCGTTTATCATGTGAAGGAAATCTATTTACCTCTTTTTAAGCATATTACGGGCAAGGAATGTTATATTTGGCATATTTAAAGAACTACAACAACTGACCACTGGTATGGGTTAATCTGTAAAAGACAAACATTAAACATAACAAGGACTCCTAGGACAAACCTTCTATTTATTATACTTTTTTAAAGACAGTGTGTCACAAATTACCAAAATGACAGGTGACAACTACAGAACCTTCAAGGTTACCCGATCCTTTGTTGAGTCACGGGATAACGAATTCTTGCTATTAGGTCTGTGATTACTCAAGAATTAACAAAGGATATAATCCCACATGAAATTCTTTTCTTTGTTAAAATTTGAAAAAAGGTGGCATTAATTGGGATTAATTAATTCAATAGAAAATGCCATTTGGATTTACAAAACACCCACCTTATGTTCTATTCTTGTAAATTACAAACTAGTTTTTAGTAAGGGGGTTTAGTCAGGCTAGTCTAATTAAGGGTGCAGTGCTGGAGAGCCTCCCCGTGCGTCAGGTACGTTGTGGGACCGGTATTCACGTTTGATGTGGTCCTGTAAAGCATTCGATGTGAAGAGCGGTTCTGCAACGACCCTGGCCGGCGCACCATGGACAATTGCGAGCAATCCCCATATCTCATATATGGGTGATTTTAATATTGGCCGCGATTGGCAAACAGGGGTGAGGTGGTTGAGCCCTTGTGGGTTCGTGCCGAGCGGGAGAAGTGTATTTTGATGCTTTCCCTGCTGTGAGAAAGGGCTCTTAAGGCCAGTGGACCCGTCCATGGGTCTTAGGATGGCTGACCTTCAAGGTTGGAGACAGGTGCGTGAACACGCCCTGTGTGTGTGGCCAAAAGAGTTGCGAAGTGGTCGGCGGGGGTTGACCGCAGTTACGTGCCGGGGAGGTCGTAGGCCCGGTACTTGTGCGGCTTGCGCTGCGTTCGTAACGGGGTAGTGGACCCGGTTATGAGACGGAGTATGGCGAACCTCCTAGGTTGGCGGTAGGAAAGCCCCGGTTTGGCGGGCGGAGCATATCATCTGAATGCCAAAGCGAACCAGTCTTCAGGCTGGGTTAGGTGGGTATTCCCCTAAATCCTTTCTCCTCCGAATCCTCATGGGCTGTAAAGTCGCGTGATTTGTTCGTCCGAGTTGTCTGTTAGGGACCATCGAAAGAGCCGGGCACAGGGTGACTTTGCGTTCTATACTGGGCTCTCTGTCCTCGGAGCCGTCTCTCACCATGCTCACGGTGGGGTGCGAGAGTGGTGGGACCTATCCTCACCACTTACACACCCCAACCGTTACTTATTCGTTGTGTTCCTTGATAGACGAGGTGTGACGACCTTCAAGGCCGTAGACATGTGGCGGGGCGATGGTGTAGGGGAAAGCCCGGTAAGGGCAACGTCTGGTGGCAGGCCCTATCTTCTCCAGCTCCTAAGACCTTTCTTTGATAAGCCTATGCCCCGCCCGCGTCTGCCGAGCATGTCGGAAATGGCCCTTTTCAGTGTCAGCGGATCTGCGGATCGTGGTATGGCTAGCCTCCAAGGCCGGCGGGAAGTATGGTTCCTCTGGAACCCGGGAGCTATATAGCTCGGTGGATAGCGAGCTATTGCTCGCGGAGATGTCTGATGCCTCGGTGGCGCTGCTCCGGTCAGATAATTTCGGAGTAATGCACTGGACTGGGGAGGACCACAAGTGCTGGCAAAGATTTTCGTCGCTTTTCGAATTTCATGGACCTGTTTCATGGACAGTCAACAGCACGTCAAGCGTAACAAATTGACTTTGAGACCGTCCTTACTGCGTTCGTAACAGAGGCGGCTTTCGTAGTGCAACTGTTGCACTTGATGTGCTGTGGTGTGTACCTACTGAAAACCGTCACCTAATAACCTGATAACAAAGGTTTTAGGTAGCACCTCAAAATTATACACGACTTTTAAAGTTGCTAAATTACTAAAATTTAGACAGCTAAAAAAACCTATTAAAGCTATCTAAATTTAAGTAATTTAACTGATCTATTTTTGCTATCCTTTTCCAGAATAGACCCCAATATTCATGATGTCATGTTATTAAAAGTCATGATTTTCGTAACCCAACGAATTCTTATAGAATCTACCGTCTCTTGTATCTTAGAAATAAAAGTAAAAAGTTTCTAACAATAGGCAGCACTACACAAAAGCGATTGATCTCCATTTTTGACGGACTGTCGCATTGTAACCTAGCTGCCTATCAATTCACCTATCAATTTCAATATTTTCAATACTGCAATGAAAAACTTCCAACGAGAATAGGAATATTTGAATTGCGTGTGAAAAAGAGGACTAGTTCAATAAATTGTTGATTGGAATCCTTGACACAGTTAATTTAGTTATACAGGATGGTGCCGTCAATACGACAATAAATTCAAACATAGGCTATATTAGTTGATAGAAATGGTTGTATACTTTCAAAAACATCTTATTAACTTGATATGAAATAATGGCATATCATTTCTATGAACAACATTTCTATAAATCATTTCTATAGCCCATGTGTAAATTTATTGTCATATTGTATAAGTAGTCTTTGTAATTTTACTGTTTATTACATACTAAATAGACAATAATTCAGCCCGTGATAAAGTAATCTCCAGTAACAATACGACACATCTGTCGTGATTTACCGTCAAAAAGACGTATAAGATTTTACTTGCAATCAAAATTAATTATATCGAAGGGCTTACCCCAAAATACTTCTTTAGTAATTCGGAATGCTTCTGTTTCATACGAAGTCAACATACTAGCTTTTTCGACTGGCTTGGAAACTACTTATGCCAGAGATACATCGGTTTTACGGTCGTGTAGCTTCTATCACGGACTTTATGCCTATGGTGGTAACTTACATTGTAATTAATGCGAGATACTGCCTTTTGCGATGCGGGTGTCGAGAATTACAAATGGAATAAAGCGGTCTCAAGGTGTAACTGTTACGCTTGATGTGCTATCGACTGTACACGAATTAAAAAAATACGAGATGTAGTACTTAATATAGGTAGAAAATTAATCATTAATAAGCTTACTAATAAGGTTTGGAGTGGCGACCGCGTACCAGAAAGCGCAAAGTAGGACGGCCTCCCACTAGATGAACAGACGACCTGGTCAGGGTCGCGGGGAGCCGTTGGATTAAGGCTGCGCAAAACCGTTTTATTTGGAGATCGATGGGGGAGGCCTTTGTTCAGCAGTGGACATCATAGGCTGGTATGATGATGATGATGATAATGAAGCTGACTAAAAGTCAAAAGTCATCAAGTCACTTTTACTAGGTGGTAGGCCCGTATGTAGGGTCGTCTGGGTAGGTACCACCGCCTTTCTTATTTCAGCCGTGAAACAGTTCGCTGTGAATCGATTGAAGTTCGATTGAAGGGAAAGGTAGCCAGTGTAATTACTGGGCATGGACGGCATTTCATCTTAGGCCCCAGGATGACAACGCACCTGCAATATCAAGTGATTTTTCCTTGTTATTGCAGGTGTCTATAGGCGGCGGTAACGGCGCTTACCATCAGGTGGGCCGTCAGCTTGTTTGTCGTCTAGTTGTATAAAAAAAAAGTCATAATTTAGGTCTCAAAATTGCATTCGTAGTGTTAATAATTAAATCTATGTTCAATAAATAATTGAAAATTGATTAAGATTTTCGAACGTAAGTAGTTTAAATTTTTCTAAGCTGCGATAACCTAAAGGACATGCATCCAGGCCAGTAAAACACCAATTTAAATTATTTTGAACTAAGTAACAAATTTAAATTAATTTGAACTAAGTTCGAAATTTAAATTAATTTGAACTAAGTTCGAAATTTAAATTAATTTGCTCACATGTGAGGATGTGAGCAAAGTGCTACTTTGCTGCGAGTTTCAAGGCAACAAACCTACCCTCTTCGTGGTGGAGAGGTGAAAAATATATTGTAGAACTAGTCTATTTGATGCGCATCTACACTTCGGTTTGAATGAACCCTTGCCACCTAACCTACAGTTCGTTCATGAAAAAAAGCCGCCGAGCTGGTCGTACTGCTATAACTATAACCTACATTTATTAACATACATCCGTAGAATAACCGTATTCATTTTTAAAATTAATTAACTAAAAAGACGAATTTGTCTCCTGTGCCAGTCGTCGCGTCAGCCGCCGCGGCATGCGTTGTGCTGACTCATACTATCGTACATACCTAAATCACTAATCTCTGTCTCATACGTTTCTTTTATTCGCCCGTTCGCTATAATTTATTAAGAACTTTTCTGGCGTTTAATGATTGTGAGCACTTTTCCTACTAGACAAAAGGGTCTTATTAACTTTAACTTTAACAGATCCAATTGATTAGAAATTTGGTGTACTGTTACTTCGGTGGCATTTCCAAGACATTAGCATGTCTTTAACGTTAACTGATGCTAAAGTCTCAAATAGTCTGCAGGATGCTTCATTCTTCAGAAACTTACAGTAAATATAAGTAGCTCATAAGAATAGCCTCAATAGATTGATGATTGAAGATGATGATTATATTACTTAAGATTTTAATTTCGTGTTTTTTTCATTTAGAAAAGAATTTTGTCGATTCATTTGTAATAATAATTTTTTATTTCAGTTTTTAACTTCTTCCATACAGCCGCAAAAGATAGACCTTAATTTTTTGAAGTAGAATTCCTTATCTAATTGAGTAATAGTTTGCTGCTGGTAGCCGACTCAATAATACACCTATATACTCTAGCTAAGTAAAGAATTTTTTTTTTATACAACCAGATGACAAACAAGCTGACGGCCCACTTGGTGGTAAGTGGTTACCGCCGCCTTTAGACACCTGCAATAACAAGGAAAAGCATTTGATATTGCAGGTGCGTTGTCATCCTGAGGCCTAAGATGAAATGCCGTCCATGCCCAGTAATTACACCATTAATTATCGAAAGAGCAGAAAAAATATCTTACTGTAATTCTTTGTCTGTGGTATGCAACTTGCATTTTAATTAAATAACACACAGATTGATTTCTTCTCAATGGAATATAATAGTCGAAAACTTTCCCGAAAGCGCTGTCTTAAAAAGACTTGTGGCATACTAAAGTAATGTACCTATCTCTTCTGAAATAGCTTCAGAACATTTAGAAATTTGTATATATATAAGTGTATTTTCATCCTGACACAGGTACAAATGCACATGAAAGAAATTAATTCTGAACTTAATGTTTGTCTTTTAATTAGGGACGCTACGTGACTGGCGGGAGAAGTTTCGGGAGAGAAGTAAATAATAGCGTAGACATATGCGAGTTTATTTCAGACTTGGTCGTCAAAACTTTATTGTTGTAGAGCAACGGCAAAATTATGTAGGTACCTATACATTGTATACCTTATGTCTATGTGTTTGTATTTCTGGCTTTGGAATATATTTTTTTTATTTTAAAAATAATGTTCCATAATAAACGCTTCTAAAGAGTCACGTATGGATTGAAGAAATAAAATATAAAATAATGACATAAATTCAATAAAAATATCGTATTTTAATTCCTGTTTGCATTGCTTAAACTCATAAGCGACTTTTAGAAAAGTCTGCATACAGATCTATTATTATAAAAAATACAATTCAGTCAAGTTACAATGACATAATAATATATTTATTTATTAATTTAAACTTTAATTGCACAAAATGAGTTACAATTTGGCGGAGTTAATGCCATTAGGCATTCTCTGCCAGTCAACCGGAAAGTTGAGTCCAAAATAATTAAATAGGTAGTGCAAGGACAACTGTTTTAAAAATTAAAATATACAGTAACAATGAATACACTGCATGATAAATAAATAAATATATATATTGTTAAGATAACTATGATATATAAACTGTAATAATTATACTTATTTCAATAGAAAGGACATAATGACCAGCAAAACAGTCCTATGACTAAAGCTTTTATCTCTAAAACGCTCTGTAAACGATTTATAAAGGTTTTATCGGTGACAGCGTGTACACAGATACTCTATAAAAGCGTTAGAAAATACACTTTGAATTTATAAGCTTATAGAGCAAAAATGACCTATAAACAATTGATGTAGGTAAACGTTTACTACGCCATTTTAAACAACTGTTACAGTCAGGTGCAATAGTAAGTTCAAATTAACAAGTACAGAACGATATTGCTCTATAAAATAGTTCGAAGTTGCCTTGATTTGTCTCTTTTGCGTAATAGAGGTGACAAATGACCTGCTTTAGTAATTTTCTTTTAACAGTGATAAACACTCAAATATAGGTTATATTGTGGTATTGTAGATATTTAGTTCGTTGTTATACTTAGTACTTAGTATGTTAGTCACAATACCTCTTCAATAGAGTGATTTTGTGATGTTGCCTAGTTACAGTTTACATTTAAATAACGTTATTATGCTATAATCGTTTTTAGATGCCTTTTATACTTTCACTGACACTTTTTTAGAGCAGAATTGATGTATAATGACTTTCTTATTTCCTTTAATACACATGTTGGTATTATAACAGGCTATCTATCTCTTTATTAATATGAAAACGATGTTACTATTAAATGACAACAATGTCATGAAAAATATTTTATTTTCTTGCTTTGACAACCATTGTCAGACATTTTGGTTCAGTGGAAATTTTGGACTTAAAAATTATAAAAAAAAACGATAAACGGAAAGAACCACATTTAAAAGAAATGAATGGACGTTATAAGAAAGTAGCATCATCTTCTTCATACTAATTTCAGTTTGATACCAGGACGACAGTGAAAACATAGTCACAACTACCTATACTATAACGGCCCTTAGAAACTCAAAGTCACTTTAATCGATAAATATTTAAATAAAAGCTCGATAATTTGAGGACGGCACTTAAAATTCACGGTAAATGTAACCTTATTTTATCAGTAAAACTTCGGTCGCGCACTGTATTAGAAGAATATATTGATGACACAATAAAATCTTCACTGAAATTCATATTGTGATATACTCATCACACACATCATCAGCCTATAAACGTCCCACTGCTGGGCATAGGCCTTCCTACATGAGAGAAACACATGAGGAGCTTGGGCCATAACACCACCACGCTGGCCCAATGCGAGTTGGTGGGTTAAAGCGGTTGCAGTAACAACCGGGACCAACGGCTTAACGTGCCTTCCGAAGCACGGAGGAGCTCGATATTATCAATTTGATTGACCCATCCCGGGACCGACCATGGCGAAAATGGCTTTCTTTTCGTAATCGAAACCAAAGCGCCCAAACCACTACGCCACCGAGCTCCTCAAGCTCCTCGAGCTTGTGGTATAAATTAATCCTTTTTTTGCAGTCTGGTTTGTGAAAGATAATAAAAGAATGAATATTGAGGGTCCTATAGCGGCCAGTATATCACTACCTTGAGATCTGCGTAAATTTTAGAACTAAATTGCCACTGCTATTAATTCATTTTGACAGTGAACAAAGATATAAATGCGCCACTTCTGAATAAAAGAAACGTTCTTTCGTATATTATAGGATCCTTGATAGTTTTTTAGAAAACGTTCTATGGTTTTTTATACAACTAGTTTTTGCTGCTTGACATCAACCGTAGAAATAATTTTCGAAGCCCAATTAAATAAACGATAAGGTATGGTCGGCATCAGAAGTAATTTAACACTTTAGTACCACCTATTGCACAAGTATGGTTGCTAATATGGTTGCAAGTGCAACTATTACTGTACGAGCACAACTGTTAGTGTGATATATTTTTTTATACAACTAGATGACAAACAAGCTGACGGCCCACCTGATGGTAAGCGGTTACCGCCGCCTATAGACACCTGCAATAACAAGGAAAAATCACTTGATATTGCAGGTGCAATGTCATCCTGAGGCCTAAGATGAAATGCCGTCCATGCCCAGTATTTACACTGGCTACCTTTCCCTTCAATCCGAAACACAGCGAACTGTTTCACGGCTGAAATAAGAAAGGCGGTGGTACCTAACCAGATGACCCTATATACGGGCCTACCACCTAGTGATATGGTCCTAAAGTGTTAATCTGCTTCTAGACTCTACCGTTACTACTTTCTTTATGGTTTCTTCTAAAAATCCCTTACAACATGGATTAAGAAGAGAAAGTCGTCTCCCAAGGGTCTCTTAATATAATACAACCCGTAATGCCTGTTTTACAAACGAATTAGCTACGGGATAAAGAGATCCTCTCCCTAGAGATACGATATACTCGTAAAATTAATTCCGAACTTGTTTTGGCGTTACGACACTCATCGCAAATCCTCTTTGGAGGTTATGTTGTCTTGGTTGATGCGACTTGATTATAAGACATAATGTTTTTTTATACAAAGCACGGCATATGACTTGAAACCACCTGATAAGAAGTGACTACCCTCATTTTTTATGTGTGTCCACCCGCGGCTTCGCCCGCGTGGATGTTACCGCTCAAAAAATGATCATAATCCTTCCTAGGATATTGAACTATCTTCGAACCAAATTGTATCCAAACCAATTCAGTGGCTTAAGCGAGAAAAGGTGACAGACATAGAGACAGACAGATTGGGGTACTTTCGCATTGATAAATGTACCTTTATTATGTTGGAATAAGTAAGAGCTGTTCTTATTCTGACTTGATGTACAGACGACAGCACATCAAGTGTAACTGTTGCACTACGAAAACCGCCTCTATTACGAACGTAGTAAGGGTGGTCTCCACGTCAAAGAGTTACGTTAGGTGTGCTGCCGTTATATATACTAATGTTTTTAAAATAAAATAAGTATGAAAAACCGAGTAAATGGTAATAGTAGCGTGTACAGTCACTCCTAAAAGTACGTATTCACATTAGGCTTCAGAAATATGCATTGTGGACTCTATTAGTAGTAGCAATACGGTGCTATATACCTATTTTTAAAGCCCTAAATATAAACATGTTTTTAGAAGGGTTCATTTACACTGAAAAAATTAAAAGGTCGAGGCGTTGTATTGGCAACATGAGGGATAAGCTACCCTGCTTCCAACACAAAGCTTTCTCAACGAGCCGCAACGAGTATCCTCGCCACAGGAACACGAAAATGTAACTTGGTTGCAATCTACGTAGAGATCCTTCTTCAGTCGGTGGTTAGGATTTGAGTGGAATACGGGTCGCTATAATATGGTTGAGCGGAGCGATGGCTGGCACATGCGTCATACCTGTGAACAGGTGCCACCAGTGGAAATGGTCATCTCTAAGCTTCCTTGATTTTGTAATAATTTACATACGTACCTATTACACCAATGGTGTCATTTTTGAGGGATGTAGGTATATGGCATTATAGGAATTATTTAGAACAATACAATTAATATTCTAATGACGTGGTCAGACAAGTGTTTAAAATTAATGAAAGATGTTTGGCTTAATCAGGCCTTTGTATATAAACTGATGACCTTTGTGTGACCTATATTGTGATGGTGCATTGTCGGACAGCCTTTAAATAAAGTAAATAATCTTGTCATCTTCTTGGTATGCTTATATACCTATTTTTATACTCTGTGTGACACTGCACTGCTAAATACTATTACCACAGCTAATACTATGTAACTAAACATTGTAACTTAATGATTGAAAAGAGTGACAAAAGAGTGACTACACGAGATTGTTGCTGGAATCTTCTCGGTAGTTCAACTTTTGGAACCGGTGTAAATTCATACAGACTGACATACAGACTGACAGACTGACAGACTGACAGACTGACAGACTTACAGACTGACAGACTGACAGACTGACAGACTGACAGACTGACAGACTGACAGACTGACAGACTGCCAGACTGCCAGACTGACAGACTGACAGACTGACAGACTGACAGACTGACAGACTGACAGACTGACAGACTGACAGACTGACAGACTGACAGACTGACAGACTGACAGACTGACAGACTGACATACAGCAGACAGACAGACTGACTGACACAGACTGTCAGGCTGACAGACGGACCGACAGACAGATCGACAGACAGACCGATAGACAGACTGACATTATAACATTGTTAGCTTACGTAGATCCAGACAAGACAGAAAGACAAAAATTATGGCATTGTTAGTTAATATTATTTTATATGTTCGACACCAGGGTTTTTGACGATTCGAAAGTGCTTCTTGGGGGGCCTAATTGAATAAAGATATTTTCATTTTCCTTTTTCATTTACAGGGTGGCACATTTAGATCGGTCACTATAGGAAAGTCTGAAACTATAGACATACGGAAATCTCTTAGAAACCATGTCATCGATTTTAGTAATAAGAAAAACTGCATTCATACATTTTAATAAAAACGTGTACTGAGCTCGGGAATCGAACCCGGACGTTTTGAAAAATAAAACTAACAATATTTCTATTTAGATATCGATTGTGTAGGTCTTAAGCAGTAAACGTTACTATGAAATACGATGTCTAAAATTAATAAAATGCATTGTTTTCATATCCTTTAATTTGTTTTAGTAAGTGTTCGAAATTACTATATTTTTTTCAATACAACATTTAACTCGTTTATGTGCGTAAAATTGTCTCTATGGTTGTTTGTAGCTCTTTGCTGGTGTCGCAAATTGTTACATACACTGCTTTACATATTGTTATCTGCGATAATAATTATTTATCTATGATTGTAATTGCTTACTTCTATTAATCATACTTACACTAATAATCAATTGAAAAGCCCAGAATAAGTATGTAGATACAAAGACGTGATAAACCTGATTTGAAAATGGGATGTCTTGGTTTGAACAGAGATGTGATAAACCTCATAACACCTGATGAGGTAATGGTGGTAATTTCGAACACTTACTAAAAGAAATTAAAGGATATGAAAACAATGCATTTTATTCATTTTAGACATCATGTTTCATAGTAATGTTTACTGTTCAAGACCTACACAATCGATATCTAAATAGCAATACTGTTAGTTATACAAAACGTCCGGGTTCGATTTCCGAGCTGAGTACCTTATTACTAAAATCGATGTCATGGTTCCTAAGAAGAGATTTTCGGATGTCTTATAGTTTCAGACTTTCCCATACCCATACTGACCGATCTAAATGTACCACTCTGTAAACCGCTATAGAAAAAAAAAGGAATGAAAGGATAGTGCAAAGTAGGACGGCTTCTCACTAGATGGACAGACGACCTGGTCAGGGTCGCGGGGAGCCGTTGGCTGCAGACTGCGTTAAACCGTTCCATTTGGAAATCGATAGAGGAGGCTTTTGTTCATCAGTGGACATCATAGGCTGGTATGATGATGATGATAAACAAAAGCCTCCTCGATGACGATAAAACGACATTAAATTAAAACAGAAGCTATACTAGTTCATATAAATGTTTTAGAACCATGAAATACTTTTTTTTAATACCACTAAGGTGGCAATCAAGCATACGACCCACCTGATGGTAAGCGGTTACCGTAGCCTATGGACGCTTGCAACACCAGGGGTATCACCCTGTAGAAACCTTTTCACGCCTTTTTTGAAGAACCCCATGCTGTACACATTTGAGAAAACCTCAGCAGGGAGCTCATTCCACAATCTGAGCGTACGTGGGAGAAAGTTTCTCTGAAGCCGTACAGTATGCGACCGCTTTGGTTTAAATTTGTGAGGATGAAATCCCATACATTATATTTTCATAACATTTCTATTTCATAATGCACCACCGTGTAGACATGTCGCAGCCGTCTGGTAGATTAAACGCTGGCATCCAATGAAACAGATGAAGGACAATTAGCCAAGTCATTGAGCGCGACGTTTAACCAGATGGCTAAATGTCACGTCTGCCGTCTGGGTAAATCAGTCAGTTAATTGGGCGCCTAGGCAGGTCTTTTAAATCGGAAAGCTTTTGTGCAATTGTTTGTGTGATTGTTGATTCATGGTTTTTTTTATGACCACTTAGAACCAAAACGAGATCAGTTATGAGTGGTAATAAAAAAATAACCTTGAACCCACCAATCAAACCAAAACTTTTCAGTACAAGACGACCCATTCAATACGCTAAGTCGTTAAACGTTAAGTGAGTCTAGTTCAATTAATAATCGGGCTAGGCATTCAATTGGATGCCGGCGTTTAATCAACGAGCTAGGCATACTATTAAGCGGCTAATTCAACCACATGGCGGCGACATACATACCAAATATATTGCGAATATTATATAGGGTGTTTGATACAAAGCATAACAAGCGGGCACCAACACATGTTAAAATAGTCATATAAATACTATGGTAAGTATCAAAAATTCAAAATTATAAACATATACCCATTCAAAATTACAGATACAACAAACATATACAGATACACAAATACACAGACAGACACGTCAAACTATAAGTTGACGGATTCTGTATCGAAAACATATTCAGTATCATGTTATAAACACCCCTCTTTCTTCGTCGGTGGTTAAAAAGACCTAAGCAAACCTTTTTGGCCGCGCGGGTCAAGCCGCGGGCGGTCGCTAGTAAACAATATGCCAATATAATAATAAAAATAAAAATTCTGTTTGAATTTTGACATACAAATTAATGGTTGACCATTGTAGAAATAAATCCTAGCTTATCTTACACAATTCAAAACATTTATTTTGCAACTACACAGCAAATACAAAAGGTGATTTATATTACAAATGGACTCGTATCACTCACGGTGAGATAAATACTGCTCCAAAACTCATCCATCGTACTCTGATCTCGTCAGGAGTAATACGTCAACCAGGGGTGCTGACCAAAGGTTTTTACGTAACTTCTGGTGTTAGATCATCCCGTGATTTGAGCCGCTGTCATTTTTTATTTTTATAATCATAAATTACTTTTATCTTTTTGAAATGTAAATATATTTTCACTAGGTGGTAGACCCATATGTAGGGGTGCATCGGTAGGTACCACCGCCTTTCTTATTTCAGCCGTGAAACAGTTCGCTGTGTTTCGGATTGAAGGGAAAGGTAGCCAGTGTAATTACTGGGCATGGATGGCATTTCATATTAGGCCTCAGGATGACAACGCACCTGCAATATCAAGTGCTTTTCCTTGTTATTGCAGGTGTCTATAGGCGGCGGTAGCCGCTTACCACCAGGTGGGCCGACAGCTTGTTTGCTTGTATAAAAAAAAAATTAACCTCTTAGTATCTTTTATCGTTATTTCTGTATACAGAGTGGTGCTGTCAATATGAGTTAAAACATGGGCTATATTAGTTCAAGGAAATGGTTCGCCACTTTCAGGACATTTCTGTGAAATAATGCAGCCAATCTTATATTATTTCATACAACTGTTATGAAATTATCAAATGAATACCATGTTTTTGAAAGTGGCAAACCATTTCTATACATATAGCCCATGTTTCAATTTATTGTCGTATTGACGGCATCACCCTGAATTAGTTGTATCCATAAAGTTCCATTTTATATTTACCTGTATATAATTATCCTTTTATCATTGACAATGTTACAAATAAAGGTAAACTTTTCTACGCAAAAAAACGTTTTTTTTTTATGTTACAAAGGAGTCATTGCTTGTAATTTAAAACAAGATATTTCAGCTTAAAAGCATAAAGGTATCAATTAACATGGTCCATTATTTTTGTAAACATAAAAATATTTACGAAATAAGTATAAAAAGCGACGAATACTTCAAAGCTCTTATAAATAAAAAATATACCTGAGTAATGTAAATTTATTCGACTTTCGTTTTTTCTTTTTTCAGTTATGTTTTTCTTATTTTGATAATTTGATCTTTCCTGTGTTTGGAGACATAATTATTGTTTTAATAATTTATACAATTCATAGCGATTTCTCCTTTAGGTATATTAGAACAGGTTTTATAGAACTCTCGCTACAATGACTCGCGTCGCTGGAACGTTTTCGATATAGCGACCGTCGTAGTGAGTCACTACATCGACGGATTCTGTATCGAAAACATATTCAGTATCATGTTCCTGGCGCAGCCGTCGGATTGGATTTAGTAATCCAACCGAATTCGAATGACCACAAAAAAGCGACAGATTCATACATATCGATGACCTTCTTAAATTGGCTCACTGACACGTTGAAACATTTTGTTCCTGGATATACTGAGGCACAAAACTGTTAGAGAAAGTTACTACATCGACGGATTCTGTATCGAAAACGTGAATCGATGTAGTGCGAGTCACTACATTGACGGTCCCTGTAATACTCTTTATAGCACTTTAAAATTACAAACAACAAGTAAGAATAAAAATAAGTTACCAAGAGTGGACTTATTTCTATAAGAGATATCTTCCAGCTAACCCATAAAAGAGTGGGACATCACTTTGTAGAAGCAGGCAGCACCGAGTGCGTCAAATATATTAATAGAACAAAATAATTTTTATTATATTATATACAAACACACATTTAAAAATAATTAACATAATTAATACTTATACGAGTACATATTATGAATAAATATACCAATAATAGATGGATATATACATGATATATGACAGTAAGATGTATGGTAAAACTTGTAATGATTAAGCAGTGACTTGTACTAAGTAGTGATTCTTCAACCTAATTTTTAACCACCGCTAACCGCTGTATTTTTTTTTATACAAAACCCTATCACTACTAGTGACTGTCGATGCCGTGAACTAGACCTAAATTTATTAGTTCTCGATTTCAGTCATACTTACGGCCTGGCCACGGGAACGGGCAGCGGCGGCGTCTCGGCAACCACTGCGCGCTCTCTCGGCAACCACTGCGCCCTGTCTCGATGTTGGCCTCGCAGCGTGCTGTAGTGACCGCGCACTGGTTGCCGAGACGCCGCCGCCGCCGCCCGTTCCCGTGGCCAGGCCGTTAGATGATATTTTTGTAATGATATTAACACATATCAACCCCCTGGAGCCTACTGCTGTAGGTAGACCTTCCCAAGGCTATACCACAATTCTAACCGCTGGTACCTTTCTAACCCCTGGCTCCTCAAAAATAAAACACATGTTGTGTCTGGTTTGTACTTTTATTTTTAGTAGAATATGACTTGCTGCCTGTTATTATCAGCTTTCAAACAAACAAAAATAATCAATCCATTCGTTTAGGAACTACGATGCTACAGACCGACACACATAGACACACAGACACGTCAATCTTAAATCACCCCTTTTATGTGTCAAGGGCTTAATGACTCACTTGGGTTGAACGTTTGTTTCGATTACAGAAACAAAGCAACTTGCGGTACGGTTAATCACTGAGGGGTCAGTCAAAATTTGTAATTTCGAGCTCCTCAACTTCAGAGGGCGTATTAATTAGGCCTATTTATAACGGCCTGGCCACGGGAACAGGCGGAGGCGGCGGCGTCGGTGGCAGCGGCGGCGGCGTGACTGGCGAGGTCGCCGGTCGCCGCTACGCGTGGCATGCTTAGTACATTTGTTTTCATTCGGGCGAATAGAAGCGCGAATATTCGCCGCGGCGAATTTCCCGTGGCCAGACCGTAACTGCAACAGTTGCAATGACAACCGGCTCTAGTGTATGACCGGGACCAACAACGCTCAATATCAAGCCTCCAACCTTTCGCAATCCACTCAACTTGCAACGTCATGTGCAAGAAAATACAATGTTATGAAAGGTGCCATTCAACGGAATCCAGTTAAAACTACTGTAACTTTTTACGATATTGTAGAGTTAGTTACATTTCCCGTTGGTACTGCTTCAACAAGGATGACAGATTACAAAGTAGTTTAATGTCCTTAGATAGGTTGTCTGCATAAGCTAGCACTTATTACGCTTATAATTGATTCGTTTTTAAGGTTCTGTACCCAAAGGGTGGAACGGGACCCTATTACTACGACTCTGCTGTCCGTCCGTCCATCCGTCCGTCTGTCACCAGGATGTATCTCATGAACCGTGATAGTTAGACAGTTGAAATTTTCACAGATGATGTATATCTGTAAAATACTAATAAACAGAAAAAAAAATAAGGTACAACAAACGTGATTTTTTCGCTTGTTTTTTGCTCGATATTGAAAACGGTAACAGGTAGACCCTGGTTTATAGATAATAGTACGGAACCCTTCATGCACGCGTCCGACTCGCACTTGACCGGTTTTTATTTATGCTTTATTTAGTTGTGTTATGAGAATGGTTAAAAAAATTATAATAATAATTTGTGGTGTTTTATCTTCACGACAAAGGTGCAGAAAATTATGATCGATATTGGTGTAGTTTTATGAAGGTAGTTTCTTTGTTGACAAATAATGAAGAATCAATGTTATAAACGTTTTCTTGGTTTAAAAGACTCACAATTGTGACGTCGTTTAATCCTCATTGAATTACTTACCTGGTATCATGGATATTGTCTTCTTAGAAATGGCGCCAAACTCTCTCAAGATGCAAAGAACACTAAGATTTGAGCCACTTTTATTCTCTTTCATAGGTATTATATCCATATAAAAGTAAAATAATAATAATTTCCAACATAATAATTCATAAAACATAATAATTTCTTTGTAATAACGTACAAAGAAATTTAGTAGTTCGTTTCTTTGTCATACTTCCAGAACTTGGAATTCTTTGCCAGCACATGTGTTCCCTCCTTCCTATAACATGGGTTCCTTCAAAAGAGGCGTGAAAAAGCACCTTTTGGGCCGGCAAGGTGGAGGCGGCTAGAGCAGTGTCGGAACTGCGCTAACTGTCTCCGCATATGAACTCTTCTTTCCGCTTCACATCAGGTGGTGTTGAGTCATTTGTCGTGCTAAGTATTAAAAAAAAATCAAAATGTAACAGCCAAAAAGGAAGGTTTCTTTAAAAACTTTTTGGATATAATTTTCAAACATCCCTTGTGCTTCTTATTTCTAACTTACTATTCACTCTAGTATATGTAATTAGTAAGTACATACAACCTTGTTATCGTGTCGCTTACTGTCTCATAGTTTTAAACCGGTGGATTGCTGTAACTGTTGTGACAGTTTGATAACAGACAGGATTAGCAGCTTATCGTGATTTTAAGTGGAGGAGTTCGCCATCACTTTGCATGGCTACATCAGTGTTTATACGAAGAAGCATTACATTAACGTTGTATTATATATAACGGTTATTGGGTCGTTATAATAACATAGTCGGGAAAAATACCATAAATTGGTGAAAATACTTTTATACCAAAAATAAGTAGTCGTGGGTGTTTTATGTTAATACTTACAGGTAAGAGTTTGTAACGTATAATGATAATATTAATATTGTGTATGAATTCTTTGATCCTTTAGATATCGAGTGGTGTAATGAAATTTTGGATGTAGATGATAGACAGGTATGTTGCTGAAACATTAAGCTGTATCCCCCGATTATGTTATCATCAGTTTCCTGAATCGCCTTCCATTGTGGAAAGAAATTTACAGACAAACACGTCAAAACCTTATTGTAATGAAAACTGTATTTTTTTTCGCAATTAGTAATTAAGTGTGCCAGCAAGTATTTTTTCAGGGAACCGATTATTTTCCCGAAATTTACTTGTTCGATTTTCATTTCCCCGAAAACGGTTGACCAACTTCTCAACGTATTGTTTGCCATATTTTTTAATTATCGAAATATTAATTATATATTATTATTATCGTTATTATTATTATATAATTGACATAAGTATCACTTCATCAAACTACGTTTTTTTATACTACTAAGGTGGCAATCAAGCATACGGCCCACCTGATGGTAAGCGGTTACCGTAGCCTATGGACGCTTGCAACACCAGGGGTATCACTTGCGCGTAGCCGACCGAAGCATTTATTAAAAATAATGACAATTAAAAGTAAAAGTTAACATTATTGGTCCAATTATTGATAGAGTTACATTTTTGTGCGTATTACTTTATCAAAAAGATGTATAATGCTTTATATACAAACTCAATGGTGTAAACACAGATGTAGTTCAGTATAAATTTCGGTAAGTATTTCAAATTTTAATCACATTCTCTCCCTAGAGGATGAATGAAATTCAGTACAATTTTCTTTCCCTGTTTTTAACAGATTAAAAATGACTATTGTTATGTTCGCTTTTTGTGGCATAGAATGTCACTTTTTTGAGCAAGTGGTACGAAAAATAATATATTATCTTTTTACTGCTCCAGACTCCAAATCCCGTTGATTACCGTCTTGATAAAAAATATACTTTAATTTAGACCAGATCATCATTATCAGCCTATACAGGGTGGTGCTATCAATACGACAATAAATTCAAACATGTGCTATATAAGTTCATAGAAATGGTTGGCCACTTTCAAAAACGTCTAATTCATTTGATAATTTCATGACATTTGTATGAATAATATATCATTTGCCGCATTATTTCATAAAAATGTCCTGAAATTATCAAATTGTATTTACTGTTTGATGTGGCTTACGGACATTTGTTCCTAAGCATTGTTGTGAGATGAAAGTTAACAACAATACTTATCCTATTGGATTTCTTTTCCTTATTTGTTATAGTTATGAAACACCCATCGATCTCGCCCATTATTCCTACACTTAATTCAGTCCTCAAAGTAAGTATACTAAATGAGCGGTCCCATAAAACGTTATGGCTATCGTTGAAGAGCTATAATTGACTGCTGATATAGCTCGACTCTGTTAATGGGATTCGGATATAATAAGTTTTGTTTTTGTTATATTAAGATACGTGTGAAATATTAATTCTATTTATTGCAGCGATCATAATAATAACATTTAACTTTGAATGTTACAAACTACAGAACAACAATATACAACTAGATGACAAACAAGCTGACGTCTATAGACACCTGCAATAACAAGGAAAAGCACTTGATATTGCAGGTGCGTTGTCATCCTGAGGCCTAAGATGAAATGCCGTCCATGCCCAGTAATTACACTGGCTACCTTTCCCTTCAAACTGAAACACAGCGAACTGTTTCACGGCTGAAATAAGAAAGGCGGTGGTACCTACCCAGGCGACCCTACATATGGGTCTACCACCTAGTAAACTACTATAAATAATGTACTACTAAACATGATTGGTAGTAGTTGAATATGTTCTTCGTTCTTAAATTACTCAGAAGGCATTTAAAGTACGATTTTGACGCAGTAGTAACTTATTTGGCCAAAAGTTTTCACTTTTGGCCAAATATTTTGTCGTAACGTCAATAATAAAATAGGTATACCTACACTCGAAGACGTAATTTTGGTAATTGGTAGTGACAGTAATGTGGGCAGACTTAAAAATTGAAATTCAAATTGTATTCTATACCTTTTTACATACAAATTCGAGATCAAAACCCAGACTGATTAGGTAGAGTTTTTTAATTCATTATAAAATAAAAAAACAAAAATATATTCAATAAATTGCGAGATACAAAAAGGTTGCCAGCTCCTTAAATCATCATAAATCGTGGTTGGTTGGTTGATAAAGTTATCATTTACTAGGTGGTAGGCCTGTATGGTGGGTCGTCTGGGTAGGTACCTACCACCGCCTTTCTTATTTTAACCGTAAAACAATTCACTATGTTTTGGATTGAAGGGAAAGATACAGTCAGTGAAATAACCGGGCATGGATACTTTAAAATTTCATCTTAGTCCTCAGGATGACAACGCACCTGCAATACCAAGTGATTTTTTCTTTGTTATTGCAGGTTTCTATAGGCGGCGGTTACCACTTACCACCAACGTCAGCTTGTTTGTTATCTAGTTGTATGAAAAAAAAGACATAATCACAAAAATGTGAACCAATCAATGTGATTACTCAAATCGTGACGTCATAATGGGTTTGTCTCATACAATATCAATGACAAAAACAAACTTTGTTTGGACAGTTGATGTAAAACCAAGTTTAGTAGGGAGGTAGGGAGTCAAATTTTTCAAGGAATAATGTGATCAAAATTCTAGTGTTCATGAATACATTAGAGTCGGTTTTTGAATAAAAAAATCATGAAAATCCCGAAAAGCAATTGAGTCTTCTATGCATAGGTCCCTCGGCTATCGTTGACCAACTTTTGAGCTTACAGCCATTCAGAGACCTTTAATTACAAGGACAGAATAGAAATTACTACTGTATCAAAACTACATACAAAGGGGTACATACAATCTTGAAAGGAGTCAATTAGCTTTTATTTATTCAGGCATTTGACTCAGATAGTTAAATATGTATATGTATAAAAAGGGTGTGTACCCTTTTCGAATTTGCCTTTAAATTAATCCTTTTGCAGTAATTAACTATTTGAAAAATTTTTAAAAATAAATTCAATAGACATCAGCTTTATATTTTTTTTATATTGTTACTGGATGGGTGTGTCTAAAATGCCTATGGAATTGCGAGATCACTTTTATTAAAAATACAGAGACAATCAACAAGAAACGAGAGTGGTCAAATCGCGACACCACCGATCTCCGACAATATTCTAAGAACGTAAAATGGATAAGTTAAAAATCAACTGGAAAGTGTTTTGAACACAAACGAACGCAAAGCAAGTTTTCACCTCGGAAGCGATCAAAGGGACCGTTTGTAGAGGGAACAGCGAACTACAATAAGGATAAAACTCAAAGAGTGACGTCAAACAGCGCTAACTTTTTCAGAATTTTCTCGTACATGTAGCGAGAACTTGTGAAGGGTCCGTGTTAAAGTTGCTATTTGAAATAGGGTTTCGTTCGCAACAAAAATTAAATATGTTTAACACACTATATTGTTTTAATCTGCTAAATAATTCTGTTATATACGCAGAAAACAGCTTTTTTCTACTATTTATAGTTTGCAATTGAATTAATATCTTCTCAGATATTTTCAAACAACATTGATAATTATTTGTATGGCAATATAATTTTTCTCAATATGATTATGCAAATACGAATTATTTTAAGAAATTAAATAATGTCAGATGCATTTTTATAAGAGATAATACATAGTGGTAATAACCACACTAATCTTCAGCGTCTGACTGGGGTACCAACGTAAAGAATATGGAACAAAATGAAAAAAACTTTTTTGGCATCACGTAATAAAAAATAGTATAAAAGTACTTTATAGTGTTGTGCTCCTACGATGAGTAAGGTTATGTTGAGAGGACCCGGCTCGTCTCCAATGCTGTCGAGAAATCGGTTTCTCTTGTTTCTTACAGAGACAATGCGTGAGTACTGTCCAAGATACTGCGAGCGTCTATAAACTTAGGCAACCGCTTGCCATCAGGAGAAATCAGATCAATTTCCCACTGAGCAATAAACTAACGTGAGTAACGTGTCATTCTTACAATGTTGTCTTTTGTACACGTGACAGTTTAGAGCTGCCCCGGAGCAATTTGCGAACTTTAAACTGCAAGCGAGACTACTCCGTTGGAGTTCCAGAACTAAACTAATCTTGTGTGAGTGTAATTTCATATAGCGAAGGAAATTCTTAGAGATGGAGCTAGAAGTGACCCTCGCTTGTTCTTTGTACGGTCCGCTACGGAAGTCGATTAACATTTTAGTACCGTGTCACACAACGTCATTCACAGTGCTCATAGAAATTGTTAACATTATCTCAATACGTTTTTGTGAAAATTTACTAAAGCAAACTAAAGTTTTAATCGACTTCTGTTGCTGACCGTACTTTTCTACGTCGTCGGCGGAAAAGTCAACGTGATTTGATTTGACAAAAGACAAGTTATTACATTTCATAATGATACCAGGGTATGATGTTTAATGCTGAGCAAATACCTTCTCCGTCGATCCACAAAGAAACGGTCCTGCGCAACCTTCATTCAAAGGCTTCCTCAACACTGACCAGCCCCCTTATTTAGCAACCGTTGGATCGTGGATTCGATTCGAAAAGTCACATGTCGTCTCGCTTTGACACACCGTGATATAAAGTAATAGGTAAAGAGTTTCCGAAATTCGAATCTTTTCCGACAAAAGTGAATAAGGGGGCAGGTCGTCTATCCAGTCGCCCTGCTTTTCGCTTTCTGGTATATATACGTGATCAACATGCTAGAACTTTATCGCCCGTCCATTCTGTACATTCATGTACCCTACCCACTGACACTTTAACTTGCTAATTCTTTGAGCTATGCCTGTGACTTTTGATCTCTTACGGATGTTCCTATTTCTGACTTTATCTTGAAGGTAAACAACATAGCTCGGAGAGTGACTGTGAACTTCTTTAGAAGACCTTTAGTAAGTGATCACGTTTCCAAGGCCATATGTTGTACACACTCAACTCGAGGCACATCCACCTGATGGTAAGCGGTTACCGTAGCCGATAAATTTATACAAAATTTATCAACCATAATTAAATGAAAATCTAAACGTTAAATAGCTAATAATGTTAGACTAGAAGAAGAAATTCACAGAATAATCCTAAGTTTAAGAAAATTGTGCAAAAAATGGTCACCGTATGAAGCACAACCATAGTAAAAGAAAAGAAAGAGAGCAAATCTTTCCTCTGCTTCCAAGAAATCCTTTGATTTTGTGGGTTATAAATGTTCCCAGAGCTGTTTTGCGTATAACTGCACTGTCAATTATAAATGATTCATGGAATCACTTTGCTGAAAGCTTATGCCGCTGAGATAAGTCGTAATCAAGAATAAAATTAAATTTTTATCGCTACTTCTCAACTTTTTTCATAAAACTTTCATCCAAGTTTAAGTACTTACATATTATTACAACCAACGCAAGAAACCGACGCACGTCCGAATACATCAGACAGCGTTTATTAGAACCAAAGACAAAAGGCATGCGCAAAATTGTTATGAGCACAAAATAATTATGACCCTCACCGACAAAGGCACATGTCTTATCTAGTTTACATGGGTCGTTAGGACCTCAAAAGGGTTGAATCATTTATCTTTCAAAACAACATCTCTTAGTTAAAAAGGGTTAAATAATACTTATGTAAATTAATTAATAAATAAAACCATTGGGATGAGACAAATATGTAAAAATATTTTTGTTTAATTTGTGTTATAATTAAATCTAGATTTATTTTAAAAGTCTAATTAAACACGTTACATGCTACCCATTTTTTATGCATCATTTCTACCAAGTCTTTATTGTTTATTTTTAATTATTAGGTTTAACTTTCCAGGCGAAATGTCACGTAAATCTCCCCCGGCATTGCAATAATCTTTTTAATTATAATAAAAAAATATATACAGTGAAAAACATCTAAGTAATATTATTTTTGAGCCAGTGAAAATATTTTTAAAATGAGCATAATTAGAATAATTTCATGTAAGAATGTTGAGTCCCAAAAAATACCTACTTATTTCAAAGGTTCAAGTCTATTTTTTTCATTGCCAAAAAAAAACTACCTTCATTCTAAACTATGTATAAACGCCTGAACTACAAATAAATGAGTTCACATCAGTACTGAGAACTCTGTAAATTTGCCTACAATCACAAATCCAGGGCCATATTGTATATGCTTTCAACAAATTACTTTTTCTCCCGAAAGCTTTTTAAATAGAAGCCTTTGCAATCATTATCTTGATGTGAGCGAACTAAGCAAGTTCCATTTACAAAATTATGTTTAATGGATGTATGGCGTCTCCACGTTTCCATGAATATCTGTGGCTGAGCAGGCTTTTCTTTTCCAATTAGAGGAAGGGTAAATGTAGGTAAAGAAATATAGGTGACTTACAAAAGTTTCTATCGAAAAAAGTATTTTTGTTTGTTGAATACTTATGTGTCTTTTATGCATTTTTTGCGTTGGAAGGTCTTGTGGGATTCTTCGATCAAGCAAATCTGATTGATTGAAGAGTGATTAAAGTATTAAAAAGGTCAGTGATTATGTTAAAGTTAATTATACCTGCTGCTGTCTCGTCCTTTATAGTAAAGAGATTAATTACTAAGGTAGTGTGCTTCCCGGTAAACTGAGGGCGTAACACAGCTTAAATCTAAAAGAAAAAAATATTAGTTCCGTTTTCGAACGCGACCTTCGCCTCACCCGCCACTTTGAACGTCATTCGTTTCTTTGTGACTGTGGCGTCACTTACGCTTTCCTTTTATTTATTAAAAATCACATTTTTTACAGTTGATCTGATGATAACTGAGTATGATCTGTACAAGGAAATCAACATATTACGTGAGGAGCGTAGGGAGAACTTGACATATATCAAACAGTTGGAAAGTAAAATTGAAAACATGGAAAGGAACATGTGCTCCTCCAAAATAGAAATCAGGAATGTACCTAGTTTTCCAAATGAAAATAAAGATATGTTATGTAACGTATTACAGAAACTTGGAAATATTCTGGATATACAAATGCAATCATCAGATATCCGTGATATTTACAGAGGGTTCGCTAAACCTGACAAAACAAAACCTATTGTTGTAGAGCTCTCATCAGTTCTTCTCAAGGAAAAAATACTTAAGAACTTTAAAAGAAATAAGAAAGCGGGAAAAACCTTTGACACCTCCCGTCTCAAGCTAGAAGGCACTCCAAAGCCTTTATTTGTTGCCGAATGTCTTACTGCAAAAGCCAGAAGGCTTTTCTTTTTAGCAAGAGATTTTGCTAAGACCTATGGCTATGCTTATTGTTGGACATCGTATGGAAGAATATACCTGCGCAAAAAGGAAGGAAACCCGCAAATCAGAATAGAAAAAGAAGCTGACCTGAACAAATTGAAGAATAGCGAAAACATCTGACTATGCTCAGTTTGCGATAAGTATTACGTAATCATATCCAGTTATATTCTCAGCAATTTCCCGGTTGTTAACCTAACAACCTCTCGGTTTATTGCTTTTTATTATGTCACTTATAATTCTCAACTTAATTACACACTAATACACCTTACTTCCTTATCATACCCAAATATATCACTTTCCATAAATTTGTTGCTCTCAGTAGTTAACTTTATTGCTATTGAATTGGATAATTTGCATTCTTATTGTTTCTTTCGCTATGACCCTGTGGTGGTACGTCGTCTAGATTTCATTCATGTCTATAATTTGTGTATATCAAATACATAAGTTGGCTTAGAGAGTACAGTAGCGAAGAGAGTATTGATTGTGCGAGTTAACAAGATTTAGTATTCGTAGCAAATTTTTTTTTTTTCTCGGTACATTAAGTCGTATTGGATCAGCTTCAGACACCTACCCATTCCACCGAGCTTACTTGGCGAGTATCGTAATACTTCTTGTGTTACTGGGGCCATTTAGTCGTATATAATTGATAAGCAGCCTTTTATGTGAATAGGCAATGTGTGTGCCTAGTAAGTGATTCGGATGGCGTGAGTTAAGGTGTTTAGAAGGTGCGCGATTTCATATCGCCGGTAAGCCACCAATTCACTCTAGCGTTAGGGAAACCTACGCCGGTAACCGGCCCTGTCGTCAGGTTATAGGGCGGACAATGACCTTCTATAATAAGCTGAGAAGCTTCATTTTCATCACATCCGAAGACATGGAATCAATATAGGTGCTTTTAGCTACCTCGCCCAGTACCATGGATTTATTGTATTGTTTGTATTATTGATATAGGTTTAGTTTGGCCAAACTAAGGTCGAAGGTCAATTGTCAAGACGGGACGTGTATTGCAGACGCTCAGAATTGCCGCAGCCCCGCCACAAACTATGTACCGATTGACCTGATGAGGTCAGGGATCGGCTTACAGTCGATATCGGCCGAACGCTCCCCCCGGAAGGTTACGAAACGACTTAGTCGAGGCTAGTAAGCCCGCGTCCCTTGGAGCAGTTCTCCTGACTCTAATACAAAAGAAATTAAACATTAAACTCACAGCACTGGATACTCTCAACACTACAAGACCTGGCCTAATTCTCCTATCAATCAAGTATACTCGCTATACAAACCACTACCCTAACTGAAGAGTTGCTCTGCATGGGTGCTCGGCTCGCCTTTCTGCTATTACTGTCTCGCTGCTTCGTACACTATAATCTCCATCAGACCTAGCTCTCCTCCTAGCTAAATCCTAACCCTAAGTTATACGGTTTACCATCTGGTACTTCTAATATAGTACTATGAGTGTGGATCGTAGCCCATTGTCCTGCTGCGTGTGAATAAGTTAAGCTAGCCAATCAAAAATAATATCTAAGTTAGAAAACTCTATGTCCTGAGGCGGGGATCGAACCCGAGACCTTTCATAAACTGGACGACTGCTCTAACCATCTAAGCCAATCCTAGTTTAGACGCTCTTGCTTTTGCATCAATGAGGTTAGCGTATAGAATTCTGCAATTCCCTAATTATCGAGTACTGTTTGATATAAATAAGCGAGTGTCTGTCCATCGGTATAAAGTCTATTGATTCTGACTGTAACATCTTATAAATTGGCTGTGCTATCCGCGGGTGGTCTTATGACATTCGCTTATCTATGCCATCAAGCTAGGGGTTTTATAACTATAAGAAGGAAACTCAATATTATGTTAATAAATATTAATTTATTTATGCAATATACGAAACTTGGATTATTTAGATCATTCACGATAGTGGATGACCGAATGTTCCATTCCTAGCCATTATGATCAAGAGAAAATAGAACATTCAAACTAAAAACTCTTGTCGGCTTGAACTTATAATCTAGCACATAACAAACAAAGAAACATGCACACACTCTTAACTACAAATTATGTAATATTCTATTTTTACTTATTTAATCAGATACACAAAATGGAGTTACAACAAAGCATGTAGGTATACTTAAAAGTATTTAAAATTTCAGAGGTTTATGTAAATAAAATTGATTGTAAAATCGGGAGGTATTAATCACTGAATACATTCAATTGTGACCCTTTATCAACCTTATGCCTTATAATCTTCGATTTCGTAACAACAAGTTCAATGAATTGTCTTCACTGTATTATGATAAATCTATCTCGAAAAATATATAATTTACATAGGAAAAGTTAAGATTTTGCAAAACAATTCATTCGTTTACATAATTACAATGATAAAATGTTGAAGGTACGCTTGTAGGTTGTGATTTGTTTATGCACCTTAATGGGTTAGATTGTAGAATAAAATAGAATTGGACTTCTTCATTCATATAACACTGCTTTATAATGGAGGTAAAATAGTCTACAATTTATTTTACAGTTGATACCTTAAATTTAGTATGTACGCTAATGTTTCAGAATTTTACTTATTTACTTTCATAATTCTCCCATATTAATGAATTATACAACTAGAATCGTAAATCTCCATAATTATACAATCATCTATTAGGTGGAATGCACTTAGAAAACCAATAATAAATTAATACAAGTAGGTATCCAATCTAATGCTACTATGAATTATTGAATGTCATAACTAACATCATTGTCATCATCATCATGAACACATTACTATTTTACCTGTCAACTACGGTACTTCTCTAGTCTTCACTAGGTTATATTATTGTAATGGACAACTGATTTATTGAGTTGAATTTTTTATCATTGTCTGGATTAACTCCGGGCATGCAATTTCAATTATATTAGGATGAATTTAGTGGAATATGTATCGAAATTTGTACGTTACCAAATGCAGCCCTGGAACCTTCTGAATCACTGAATTTAGTCTTATTGTTGGTTAGTTACCAACTATGTAGATTATGTCAACACTGACTCTAGAAGACTTGTCTAGCTAACCCTATGGTCAACTCTAGACTGAATGCCTATCCTACCACCAAGTTTCTGACATGGCCTTTGGTACATCCCCTTTTCCCCACTTTTTGACCCACCCAATTTCTCTGATTGGTTCGTTAGACAACACCCACCCCGAAGTTCGCGGAACCAATTCTGCATAACATGTGGTCTTAAGATAATTTTTTACTCCTCATAACTGAGTTCTTAATTGCTCAATAGAACGAGGGTTCTTTTGTATCTAATTTGTAAAGATTGTAATTTTAACCTTTTTTTGCCGTCTGTTAAGATCAATTTTATGTCTCCTTGTCTTTATATTGGTTCCTCATATTACAATTTACGACTCAACCCGGGCCGCTTAAGACAAATGTATTTTGGCCATTTGTTTATTTTACGAGCTAAGCTCAGTAGGATATTTAATTCTTGTTCAATAGTGTTCCTTTATATTTATTTTTTTCCCAGCCTTCGCTTTCTAAATTCCTAGATTTAATGTTTGGCTCCATCTGGCGTGCAATTAGTTGCGCTTTTGGGTCGTATTTCTGAAAATTGTTTTTGGTTATTTTTATTTGTTATATTTATTAAGTTTAATATGAATAGCCTACCACCTCACACTCCCCCAAATAGATTTTGAAACATCCTTAGACCCTATTTTCACCCTACCCCACAATCAACCATGTTTGAAAATATATTTCACTTCTCTATCTCATAAACCTCGACTAAATTTGGATGCTGCTCTACAAAAAAATTCTCACACTCATCTACTATATCTCATGAAACCCCAAACTTTCGCACAGCAGTCCTTGTTAGCTTGTTAGCTAGGACGCAATAAAATTCTGGCCCTTCCCATTGTTTGTGATCCATTCTTTGTTAATTCTTTTTTTTTTTTTTTTGACACCGCTGTTTATTGGTCAGTCAATATGTTGAAACATCTTTTATTTGTTTAGATAATAGCGGAAAAGGTGTATCGCGTTATAATTTCCTTTTATTTTATTGGTTTGCATATCGATCAATGTATAAACGTTGTCATAAGGAACTGCCCCGATCCGAAATGGCCCCTCGAATAACCGCATGAATTTTTTCGTTAACTTTTTATCCGCGTCTGATCTTGCTAAAACCCTAAGCTTTACTAAGTCTCCTATTTCGAAATGAATTAGTTTATGGTTTTTATTATAATAGTTTTACCTACTAGCAGCCGCTTTACCCATATTCACCCGAGCCTGTTGTCGCATATGTTGTAACGTTTCCACCAAACGTTCGTTTCTATTTTGTCCTTGCCTAGTAAAATCGGTAGATAATATGGTTTTAGTTCCCCATACTAATTCGATTGGAGTATAACCCGTCGTCCTATGTGTCACCTTATTATAGCAATCCTCAATATTCGGTAATAAATCTACCCAGGAACGATGGGATTTGTCGCAATAAGTCCGGAATAACCGCCCGAGCTCCTTGTTCACTCTTTCCGTTGAGTTTGGCCGCGGGTTTCTCACTGATGTATGTGTTAATTCTATACCTAATTGCCTAACTCGCACCTCTATCAGAACATAGAGACCTAATTTTTATCTTTTCGTGAAACTTCTTTACGCAAGTTAGTGTGGCTTTCCCAACAGCCCTACGCAAAGGATATAAATTTATTAACTTACTGAAAGCGTCCTGTATAACGAAAATATATTTATACCCGTACTTTCCTGCGGGTAAAGGACCGTAAATGTCGCAAAAAGCTTTTTCTCCAACGTCACGAGCCAATACTGTCTTGATGGGCCCCGTATGCGTCTCTAACGCATGTTTAGACTTTTGGCATGCATCGCAAGCTCGCACTATCCGCCCTATCTCGCGTAACATGTCCGCAAAATAATATTGTCGTTTCATCAAAGCGTAAATTTTATACCGACCAAAATGTCCTAACTCCTCGTGTATATTAATGATCAGATCCGCCTGGAGTTCCTTTGGAACATATAACCTAAGTGTCCCTGTGTGTATATCCTTTCTATAAAGTATTCCTCCCTCAAGACAGTAGTATTGTGATTCAGAGGTTCCTATTGATTCTGTACGTTTGATTATTTTGCAAGTGACCGGGTCGCGTCTCTGATAATTACCTATGCTCTTCCAATATATGTGACAACAGTCTCTTTTGTTCGTTACTCAACTTCATTTCATTTAAAAAACCCTTCCTACTGTCATTACTGTTTGTTTTATCGTTTGACATTGGGCATTCTACTGCATGAGCGTTTTGTCTTAACATCAAGCCGATGACCGTGGCATTCGTCTCTCCCCCTAATCGTTCGACCTCGCAATCTGAATTTAATCTGATACTGGATTTTACCCCCAAGTGTTCGATCGTTAACGTCCGTTCTTTACCACAATTTACGACTCCCTTCACACGCTCTAACCAATCATAACCTAATATTAAAGATCTGGGTAACTTCCGCATAATTAACACAGGTGCCTCAACTAAAGTGCTACCTAATTTGAACTCTATTAACACTAACCGATTTGTACTCTCACTACGTGATCCAAACGCTCCTTGTACCTGTACAGTTGGGATAACGACCTCGGATAATTCTCCACACTCTCTCCGTATAGAATCATACAATTCTCTCGTGATCCCGCTGATCTGACTTCTGGTGTTAATAAGCGCGTTCATATACTTACCATACAACCACACACATACTTCAGGTAATTTAGGTAACGAATAATCATCTCCCATCTCACCCGTCTCGTCTAACTCATGAAAAATAGTGTACACCTCTCTGCCTCTATTCTTACAAGACTCACATATAGCTACACTCTCGTCGCACTCTACGATATTACAAAATTGATCCTCTAATAAGATTCCTATACTGTTTGCTATTGTTTTAAAATCGTAATCGTCCTCACTTACGTTTCTCTTCAACGGCCGCCTAATACCTCTTCCGTTTATTCCTAAGCCTTGTCCTACCTTCCAACCGGATCTAATTAGAATCTTGTAAGCTACATTATTATCTACGCGTTCTAAAGTCCTTAGTTCCCCGTTTTCACACATCGATAAGTTTTTAGGACTTCCCTGTGCAGGGGACATCAGTTTTTTGTTTTGTCTTCCCCCACAGATTTCAATGGAACAGAAGCCTCACCGTCCTTTACAAAAGTGATAGCGTGCCTTGCGGGGTGAAATCCTCCCCCTCTAACTGAAGATGACGCGGCCCTATTATAATTTGACCTATAACCTAACCGCCCTTGCCGACTTCCCCTACCTCTCGATGATCCTCGTCTATCCTGCCATACGCCAGCTGACATCGTAGCAGTGACTGGCCGCCTAATGTATTTATTTTTGTGGATATTGCCGCTATAATTACTCGTAACGAAAGGCCGCCGTTTCGTGACAACATTCTGCTCTAAACTTCTAAGGAATTTCGCTCTGTTCAATAAAGTAGGTTCCTCCGTTCTAGTAAACCATAACTGTTGGATATCTATCGAATAATGTCGCATTATAGAATTCACGAGATCCCGCTCGCTAAATTCAATTGTCAATGACTGCATCGACTCCGCTTGTTCGGCGAAATGTTCCGACAACGTGACTCCTGAGTCTTCTAAATATACTGCGTTAATCAATCTATATCTCACAGATTCCTGTATTTGTTCGGTCCAGTAGTTGCGTCTAAAGTCGGTCTCAAAATCGGCAAATGTAGACCATCCTTTTGCATACAATTCCATGACCTTCCGCGCATGTCCCGTGACACATTCCAAAGCAATATCTACCTCTCGATCATGAGCATTTAATGATCTAATGTATTTTTTTAATCGTTTTAAGAACGTAATGGGGTTAGTCAAAGGTTTTCCGTCAAAGATAGGTTTGTTCACGGTGGGCTGAATGACGAATATATTTCTCGTATCTAGCGAAGTCGCAGACGTGGGACTGACGGTTTCACGCGATTGACCTCCAATATCACTACTACTCTCTCCCCCAGCCATCTCGCGTGGTAGTACGTTCTGTGACCCATTTCGTTCGTCTTTATTAGTTGAACTAAGCTTTTGTAATTTGTCATGAAATTCATTCATCCGCTGCAAGAACAATTCTAATGTCGCGTTCCCTACACCTTCGGTCCGCTCCTCTGATCTCTCGGCGTTACTACCTTTATCATTCGACCTACCTCGTCTCTCTACGCGTCTACCTCTACGTTCCGACATTTTATGAAATATACCGGTCGTCAATTTCGCGGCTACTATTAGTACGGTCACTATTATACTATACTAATTCGTCAAAGTACGCGCGACTAAAGAAAAATTAATTTAACTACCGAATTAGTGATCTCTAAAACGTCTGTTGTCGTATTTCCTCGCGTTCCACCCTGTAATCTGAAATTTCATATTTCATAAGTTACACAATCAAACATTAGCACATGAATTATGTGAAGTCATCTCCTTCTGGTGATATCTAGCTAAACACATAGGTATATAACCATGCACAATTTGTCCGTCCGTGGCATCTCTGAAAGCAAACTTTTAGTACTCGATAATGTGTTCCTACGTTGTGTCTTTTTTTTTTTAAAATATATAAATATATATAGGTTCTAATCCATTCGCGTCGTTACTCCGAACACGTAGCTGGATCCTCTGGTCACGGCACCATTTCTGTGGTGGTACGTCGTCTAGATTTCATTCATGTCTATAATTTGTGTATATCAAATACATAAGTTGGCTTAGAGAGTACAGTAGCGAAGAGAGTATTGATTGTGCGAGTTAACAAGATTTAGTATTCGTAGCAAATTTTTTTTTTTTCTCGGTACATTAAGTCGTATTGGATCAGCTTCAGACACCTACCCATTCCACCGAGCTTACTTGGCGAGTATCGTAATACTTCTTGTGTTACTGGGGCCATTTAGTCGTATATAATTGATAAGCAGCCTTTTATGTGAATAGGCAATGTGTGTGCCTAGTAAGTGATTCGGATGGCGTGAGTTAAGGTGTTTAGAAGGTGCGCGATTTCATATCGCCGGTAAGCCACCAATTCACTCTAGCGTTAGGGAAACCTACGCCGGTAACCGGCCCTGTCGTCAGGTTATAGGGCGGACAATGACCTTCTATAATAAGCTGAGAAGCTTCATTTTCATCACATCCGAAGACATGGAATCAATATAGGTGCTTTTAGCTACCTCGCCCAGTACCATGGATTTATTGTATTGTTTGTATTATTGATATAGGTTTAGTTTGGCCAAACTAAGGTCGAAGGTCAATTGTCAAGACGGGACGTGTATTGCAGACGCTCAGAATTGCCGCAGCCCCGCCACAAACTATGTACCGATTGACCTGATGAGGTCAGGGATCGGCTTACAGTCGATATCGGCCGAACGCTCCCCCCGGAAGGTTACGAAACGACTTAGTCGAGGCTAGTAAGCCCGCGTCCCTTGGAGCAGTTCTCCTGACTCTAATACAAAAGAAATTAAACATTAAACTCACAGCACTGGATACTCTCAACACTACAAGACCTGGCCTAATTCTCCTATCAATCAAGTATACTCGCTATACAAACCACTACCCTAACTGAAGAGTTGCTCTGCATGGGTGCTCGGCTCGCCTTTCTGCTATTACTGTCTCGCTGCTTCGTACACTATAATCTCCATCAGACCTAGCTCTCCTCCTAGCTAAATCCTAACCCTAAGTTATACGGTTTACCATCTGGTACTTCTAATATAGTACTATGAGTGTGGATCGTAGCCCATTGTCCTGCTGCGTGTGAATAAGTTAAGCTAGCCAATCAAAAATAATATCTAAGTTAGAAAACTCTATGTCCTGAGGCGGGGATCGAACCCGAGACCTTTCATAAACTGGACGACTGCTCTAACCATCTAAGCCAATCCTAGTTTAGACGCTCTTGCTTTTGCATCAATGAGGTTAGCGTATAGAATTCTGCAATTCCCTAATTATCGAGTACTGTTTGATATAAATAAGCGAGTGTCTGTCCATCGGTATAAAGTCTATTGATTCTGACTGTAACATCTTATAAATTGGCTGTGCTATCCGCGGGTGGTCTTATGACATTCGCTTATCTATGCCATCAAGCTAGGGGTTTTATAACTATAAGAAGGAAACTCAATATTATGTTAATAAATATTAATTTATTTATGCAATATACGAAACTTGGATTATTTAGATCATTCACGATAGTGGATGACCGAATGTTCCATTCCTAGCCATTATGATCAAGAGAAAATAGAACATTCAAACTAAAAACTCTTGTCGGCTTGAACTTATAATCTAGCACATAACAAACAAAGAAACATGCACACACTCTTAACTACAAATTATGTAATATTCTATTTTTACTTATTTAATCAGATACACAAAATGGAGTTACAACAAAGCATGTAGGTATACTTAAAAGTATTTAAAATTTCAGAGGTTTATGTAAATAAAATTGATTGTAAAATCGGGAGGTATTAATCACTGAATACATTCAATTGTGACCCTTTACCAACCTTATGCCTTATAATCTTCGATTTCGTAACAACAAGTTCAATGAATTGTCTTCACTGTATTATGATAAATCTATCTCGAAAAATATATAATTTACATAGGAAAAGTTAAGATTTTGCAAAACAATTCATTCGTTTACATAATTACAATGATAAAATGTTGAAGGTACGCTTGTAGGTTGTGATTTGTTTATGCACCTTAATGGGTTAGATTGTAGAATAAAATAGAATTGGACTTCTTCATTCATATAACACTGCTTTATAATGGAGGTAAAATAGTCTACAATTTATTTTACAGTTGATACCTTAAATTTAGTATGTACGCTAATGTTTCAGAATTTTACTTATTTACTTTCATAATTCTCCCATATTAATGAATTATACAACTAGAATCGTAAATCTCCATAATTATACAATCATCTATTAGGTGGAATGCACTTAGAAAACCAATAATAAATTAATACAAGTAGGTATCCAATCTAATGCTACTATGAATTATTGAATGTCATAACTAACATCATTGTCATCATCATCATGAACACATTACTATTTTACCTGTCAACTACGGTACTTCTCTAGTCTTCACTAGGTTATATTATTGTAATGGACAACTGATTTATTGAGTTGAATTTTTTATCATTGTCTGGATTAACTCCGGGCATGCAATTTCAATTATATTAGGATGAATTTAGTGGAATATGTATCGAAATTTGTACGTTACCAAATGCAGCCCTGGAACCTTCTGAATCACTGAATTTAGTCTTATTGTTGGTTAGTTACCAACTATGTAGATTATGTCAACACTGACTCTAGAAGACTTGTCTAGCTAACCCTATGGTCAACTCTAGACTGAATGCCTATCCTACCACCAAGTTTCTGACATGGCCTTTGGTACATCCCCTTTTCCCCACTTTTTGACCCACCCAATTTCTCTGATTGGTTCGTTAGACAACACCCACCCCGAAGTTCGCGGAACCAATTCTGCATAACATGTGGTCTTAAGATAATTTTTTACTCCTCATAACTGAGTTCTTAATTGCTCAATAGAACGAGGGTTCTTTTGTATCTAATTTGTAAAGATTGTAATTTTAACCTTTTTTTGCCGTCTGTTAAGATCAATTTTATGTCTCCTTGTCTTTATATTGGTTCCTCATATTACAATTTACGACTCAACCCGGGCCGCTTAAGACAAATGTATTTTGGCCATTTGTTTATTTTACGAGCTAAGCTCAGTAGGATATTTAATTCTTGTTCAATAGTGTTCCTTTATATTTATTTTTTTCCCAGCCTTCGCTTTCTAAATTCCTAGATTTAATGTTTGGCTCCATCTGGCGTGCAATTAGTTGCGCTTTTGGGTCGTATTTCTGAAAATTGTTTTTGGTTATTTTTATTTGTTATATTTATTAAGTTTAATATGAATAGCCTACCACCTCAACCCTTTTGCAGTTATTACAAACCAATATGAATGAGTCGATATATGAAGAACTTGATGAATTCTCAGTCTCTACAGCCTTAGCATGTGGGGTAGAAAGGTGTAAAAGTTTAATAGATTTTACCTCTAGTAGCTTAACTATACTAACCCAAAATATACGGAGTATTCATAAAAATATCGATGGCTTTTTTGCATTATTAGGTAGACTTGATTTTAAATGTGATATTTTTATTCTGACAGAATGTTGGTTACCATACAATCCGATTCTTCCCATTATAGATGGATATTTCGTACATGCAAGCTCTAATTGTAAAAGCCAAAATCAAGGGGTTGTCATTTATGTCAAAAATAATATTGGTTCATTAATTGAAGAGCCCACAATGATAGATTGCAATTGTCTACTTATTAAAATTGGCAAAGAGATAGCTATTTTAGCAATATATAGACCACCTTCGTTCACAAACGTCAGTCAATTTTTAGAATCACTGAACTCTGTTTTAATAACTCTTAATTCATTTAAAACAATAGCTATAATAGGGGATATTAATTTAAATATTATGCCAGGTTCCGAAGACACACGAGCCAATGAATATCTGAATCTTATCTCTTTTTATGGTATGTTACCAGCACACACGTTATCTACGCGTGAAGGTAAAAGCTGTCTTGATCATGTGATACTTAGAACGAATAAAGTTGCTACGACTATGGTATTAAACAGTACAGTCACAGATCACCAGGCGGTTCTTTTGACTGTACAAGTCGAAACACCTAAAATCATTCTACAGACTCATACTACTAGGATAAATTATGATAGATTACACACAGATATAAAGGCGATAAACTTTGATAAAATATATGAAATAAATGATGTGAATTGTACTATGGAATATTTTACAAGAAGTATACAGCGGGCCATTCTTGCAAACACGATATCAGTGAAAATACCAAGACGCAAAAAGATTTTAAAGCCCTGGCTTACCCCCGGGCTTTTACGATGCTTACGTAACCGAGACAACATGCATAAAAAGTTAAAACAGAATGACAACAATGATATACTAAGGATAACATATATAAGGTACAGAAACTACTGCAATAAAATCATAAAAAAAGTTAAAATTCAATATGAACAAAACGAAATTTCAAAGGCCGGAACAGATAGTAAGCATTTGTGGAAAACTATTAAAAAAGTCACAAACAGTAATAAGTCAAATAACCATGCTAGTGAGATACTGAATAAAGATGCAGTACACACGTCACTAAATGAAATCAACACATACTTTGCTTCAATAGGAAAAGATTTAGCTTCTAAATTTTACTCAAATATAAATACAAATAATTTTGCATCACAGATACCGTTCATGAATAAATCATTTGTACTTATGAACACCGATAGTGAAGAAATCGAACGAATTATTATGGGACTAAAAACCTCTTGTTCTGTTGGTTGGGACCAAATTCCAAATAAAATTTTAAAACAATTTAAAGAAATATTGATCCCCCCACTTAAACATATGTTTCAGTTATGTTTTGGAGATGGTATCTTCCCGATAGTGTTAAAGAGGTCAGTTATATCTCCAATTCATAAATCAGGTAAAAAGGACTGTGTTGACAATTACAGACCAATTTCCCTACTGCCTTCGATATCTAAAGTATTTGAAAAACTCATTAATAATAGGTTAACTGAGTACCTGGAAAAAAATAAACTTCTTTCCGATAGTCAATTCGGATTCCGCAGAGGGAAATCTGCTGACGAAGCTGTACATCAATAGACTGAATGGATTGTGAAGAATATGGACTTGAATAAAAAGGTCCTAGGTATTTTTCTTGACCTCCGTAAGGCCTTCGATACGGTCACAATTCCAACTCTTATCAACAAATTGGAAAAACTTGGAGTTCGGGGCACAGAACTAAGACTGTTTAAAGATTATCTGACTGATCGATATCAATGTGTGAAATTGAATGGAATACTCAGTGAAGATCTCCCAATAACTCATGGAGTACCGCAAGGAAGTATTCTGGGCCCTACGTTATTCCTGGTTTATGTGAATGACCTCTGCGATTCTCATCTACATCAAGGCAAAATTATATCTTATGCCGATGATACGGCGCTTTTATTCTGCGCGGATTCTTGGACTGATGTGTATCAAATTGCTCAAACAGGATTCGATGATATCTGTCAATGGCTATCCAGTAACTTTTTAACATTAAACCCTGACAAAACTAAATATATTAATTTTTCTATGCGAAACATGACAAATACTTCACCGCAGCTCAAACTAAAAGCACATTCCTGTAATGATTGTATTAAATCATCCTGTGACTGTCCGGTCCTGTCCAAGACTCTTTCAATTAAGTATCTGGGTGTAATGCTTGACTGTGAAATTAATATATATATTTAAAAAATTAAGATATATTGCTGATCCCTTACTCGTGAAAAGAGTCTATGTCGCTTTGGTTGAATCAGTATTGTCATATTGTATATCAAGCTGGGGTGGTGCTCCAAAATCTATACTGATAAAGCTAGAAATTGCACAAAGAGCTATTCTTAAAGTATGCACTTTCCGTCCTATATATTTCCCCACTCATATCTTATATCAAGCATGTGATGTTCTAACAGTGAGGCAATTATTTATGTTAGCTGTGTTAATGAAACAACACGCTAAGCTTCCTTTTGATCCTAGTTATGCTGATAAAAGACGTTGGGATAGAGTCTGTGTAAAGCCTATTTTTAAGCACATTTTCACAAATAAGTTCATCTGCTTTCTGGGACCCCATTTATATAATAAAATAAATAAAGAAACTAATATATATCCACTAAGCAAAAAGGAATGCAAATTTAAGTTAATTACTTTTCTTAAAAAACTTGAATATGAGGAAACGGAAAATCTATTAAATAAATAAACTATTTTAAGTGATATTAGTAACAATAACAATTTAAATTCAAACATAATACACACCCTCCTACACACATACAATCACTCTCATTCTACACACCAGGAGGCTCTTCCCCTAGTAAATTTATTTATGTATATCTCTATTAATAAGTGTTAACGTTTTTGCACAATAACTGTAAATTTGTTAGTTTAAATAGGGATGAGCGCTGTCGTCTGAGATACAGGTTACTTAATAACCTAGTTCAGTCGCAGATGTGTATAATATAGATATAAAGTTAAATTGTACCTATAGCAGTAAGTGCAATCTTATCATCTGTATGTTGTGTTGATAGTCAATAAATACATATATTATTATTATTAGTTATTTACAGGTTTTATCTACAACTACCATTATTATCTATATATATTTTCTTTCAAATTGTGCTATAATCCAGAATCTTTTTTACAAATGTTAGATCATTGTTCATTAAAATGATATAAATTAACTATAGTGACAGTTGTTTCCCTGCGATATGACTGTTCAAAGTTTGTTTCATAGAAGGTTGACTTGATTATTCCGATCAAAAATGTTTACAGGCGAAAGTTACCCATCTTATTGATGTTATACCTTAGAGTCGAACATCTTAATAATCAAGAAAAGTACCGATGCCGATGCAACATTCAAAGTATAAAATACCCTGGCCCAAGTGTTGGCGTAATGGCTCAAATTCCTTGTGAGAGTCTCCTGTGTAAGAAGGAATTGTAAAGTACTACGCCAAGCAGTCTATGATACTCAATATTAAAACTGAATTTTGTAGCAATAAGCACCTTAAGTTGTGGCATATTATCAAACTCGACTCAATAGATATTATAATGCTGAGTAATTGAAGAAGAAAACGAAGAAGGGGAAAAAACGGTTCTGATCTTACTATACAGCCAGATTAATGAACATTATTGGAGATCAAAGAACTACCAGGATGCAGGATGACAACGCACCTGCAATATCGAGTGATTTTTCCTTGTTATTGCAGGTGTCTATAGGCGGCGGTTACCGCTTTCCATCAGGTGGGCCGTCAGCTTGTTTGTCATCCAGTTGTATATAAAAAAAACTAACTACCTGACATTTTCTAGGTAGCATAGCAACCTATGCTTTTAGAATAGCGAAAAACACTAAATATTATACTAATGGTGTCTCGAATAATTTAACTTTGTATTAAAGGTTCATAAGAGAATACATAAAACAGTAAAGTAAAAAGGCACAGTTTATTCTTCTTAAACGAGGGTCAAACTACCCACCAACCCGCATTGGGCCAGCGTGGTGATGTTATGGCCCAAGCTCCTCATGTGTTTCTCCCATGTAGGAAGGCCTGTGCCCAGCAGTGGGACGTATATAGGCTGATGATGATGAGGGTCAAACTGAAAATTCTTAGAAAATAAAAAACTGAGCAAACTAGTAAGTTATTAGTTTCATTACCTATATCTTCTCAAAATAGTATCCGTTCATATATCTACATTGCTGCATCCGATGTCACCACGAAGAAAAGCATATCGCCCACTCTCTTTGACGGCCCTTTGAAACGCAGCCACTGCTTCCTCGGCGTCAATAAAACGGTTTTCCTCGAAGATTTTCTTATATTTTCGGGACTAAATAAAAATTGCAAGCTCGGGGTTATACGGAATTTGATTTGCGAAGTGAGGTGCGAGTTTTGTTACAGAATCGACAGGCAGGTGTTAAAAATTGTTAGTGTACCACTATGCAGTTACAACAATCATCGCGTAATGACCTGTTATTGCGAAGAACGAGGACACCATCTTTTTTCCCTAGCTTAGTCCTCTCTTCACTTTAGTTAGCAACTGCTCGTGAAAAAAGCACCCACTGAACAGACTGACGTTTGGTTTCGGGATCATAACAGTAAATCCAGCTTTTGTCACCCGTATGTCGAACACAGCACGAGTCACCTCCGTTAATTCTTTGAACCATTTCACGGCACCAATCAACATGACGGAGTTTTTGGGCCTCGGTCAAATTATGAGGTATCCACCGGCCACAAAGCTTCCTGACCGATAACTGTTCATGGGGGATTTTTTGCACTTGTTTCATACCGATGTCTAAGCTTGTCCAAATCTGATGATAGGTTACTCTTTTGTTAGTCTCTATCATACGCCGCACAATACTGGTTGATGTTATCTTCAGTCGTCGTAGTAGAAGGCCGTCCCTCACTCAGATCATTGGTAAGATTAGTGGGACCACGTTTAAATCCATTAAAGCATGAAAGGGCAATCGAAGTCTATCGTAACTTGCTTAACATCTCGCGTTAAATTTATGCTGACGTGCCTCAGACAATTTTCAATTTGCCGCCAAATCGTAAAGCAAATGAGTGTAATACATACTATGAACATATAAGAAATGAATGTTATACATACTTAATAATAGTGGCAAAGAGTTTCATTTTGAAATTTAAACTTATTTTTTATTGTATTGTTTACAAGTAACGACCAGTTCTAAAAACTTTCAGTGTCGCCATTGCGCTTGACAGGCTAAGAAAAAATGATGTCTAATAATCATTTCTTTCTAAATAACAAGCAAGCTGATGGTTCACCTGGTGATAAGTTGCTACCGTCGCCCATAGACGCCTGCAATAACAAGGAAAAATCACTAAGTATTGCAGGTGCGTTGTCATCCTGAGGCCTAAAATGAATTTTTTTTTTTTTTTCTTTTTATTTGGAAACTCAACAGCTTTTTTACAAAAAGCATACACATAATACACTGTTTTAACACTTAAGCCAACATGAGTCTCACGACAAGATTAACTTACTGAGTCCTTAACAGAAAGTTATTGTTAAACACAGATGGAACCGTAACTTACAAATTAAGCTTTCTATATGTAGTATAGTCAGCAATAATAACATAGTACTAATGTATATATAAAGCAAAAAAAGAAAGAGAACTTATATCATGATCATCAGGGTATTATGTAGGTGTATATATACTTATATAGTTATGTGCGGCAGGCAAGTAAGTGTTAGTGTGCTCAGCAAACAATAAATACATTATGTGTATTAAAGTAGATGAATAATTATTGAGCTATAATCATTCATCCACCATCTTACACATAATTTCGTTTTAATTAGTGTATGTGAGAAATAACAAATTAATTAATAAATATATAATCATACATATATATATATATATATATATATACATATATATACACACATATACATGTATATGTATACACACATACACACATACATATACATATATATAAATATTAATAAATAAAATAAATAAATAAATAGATAAACAGTTATACCTTGTTGTTATTATTATTCATTTAATGTTTTTAAAATTTCATCCTTAAATTTGTTTTTGAATTGTCTTCATCGTCCAGTAATTACACGGCAACCTTTCCTTTCAATCCGAAAAACAGATAACTATTTTACGGTCTGAATGGAAAAGGCGGTAGTGGTATTTAATAACGGGTTATTATTGGTTCGTGCGGGTTTTTTCAATTACAAATGCTATCTTCATGTATAAATTGCAATATTCGCTGTAAACGTTCAATGGGCCTAATTCTGAACACACTCTAAGTCTAAATTTAAGTATAGTTCGTCTCTTTCTCGCAATATGTAATAAGAAAAAGATAGCGAGAACTTGTTTACAGCTGTCAACTAAATTTAGATAGATTTCAAATAAACTTTAGACAATTTTAGACGGCACTTATGAGGGTGCTCCCGAAACACTGCTCACTGCATTTTATCACGTTCAATAAGGTCGAAAATTGCACGCACCGTTCTAAATGTCAAATTATATGACAGCCATCCTTTTCGTATTCATATTGAGAGAAAGCGATGCACTATACTAAGACTTAGCATGTGGTCTCCAGAATTTGGGCCAAGTATCGTCAACACGAATGTAACCAACGTTTCCACTAGAAGCAGTCCATCTACAGGAGTTCCAGTGACCAAAAAATTGGCTTTTAATCTAAAAGAGCTGTCACAGATTTGAGAGCAATTCCACGAACGCAATTAAGAGAAGACTTCTGCTCACATCGTCGCTCTCAATGCGACCTTGTTCCGTTGTACTAAAATTGTTTTTGTAATGCAGTGTTAAACTGTGGCTGCTGCTGTAGGTACAAGGGTACGAACCAATTAGGGATGTTTAGATGAGCCTCTGGAATAGGGGATGTGCTGTGCCCTACCCTTTACCTTAATTAAATTACAAGAAAGCCGTTTTGTAGATGACTGGAATTTGTTTTCGTGTCCGGACGTCTCGGCGAGATACTAATTTTGCGGTTCACTTTCTGTCATCGAATTTACAATGTTAATTCCATTCGAGGCCAGATTTGGTATATTGTTTTTGAAATATTATTTATGTAATTCAAGTGGCGTATAGAATTCATTTTGGCTTACTCACGCTGTTTATTGAGAAATTATCAAACTTTGTACTAAAGAGAAGGTTCCTATACATCAGACCGTTTCATACTACCCATAACCTTAACGTATCTGTACAGTCGATTACTATGTCAATGTCATACTACGGCATTCACGGTTCTCAAGCAAATCGCGGCCCTCTGTTAGATGGAGTTGCTGCCTAACAGGAGCGTAAGATAAAAGTATTTTTAAAATATCGAGGAGCAGTAGGCAGGAAAACAAAAGAGTTTAGAAAAGCGAGAACATTGATTCTCTTCCCTGGCGAGTAGGGAGCCAATCACGCAAGTTGTACTTAACTCATCACCATACCATTGCCATTACTAACCTTAAATGATCGGAAATATAATAATTAGTCTTTAAAAAACCGAAAAATTAATCATTTGTAGATCAATTGTAATTTTTGATAATCACGCTCATATTTTTTAGTACACCCTTTTAATTTTTCCCAAATAAAACCACTTTACCGGATTTAACTCGCGTTCAATTAGATGTTTCATTATTATTATACACCCGACGTGTCAATTACTTTACAGCAATCGTCGTCACGGGAATACTGAAAATGTCAATTGTCTTTGATAAGCTTAACTACCATCACATACCTACTCGGTGGTAGACCCGTATGTAGGGTCGTCTGGGTAGGTACCACCGCCTTTCTTATTTCAGCCGTGAAACAGTTCGCTGTGTTTCGGATTGAAGGGAAAGGTAGCCAGTGCAATTACTGGGCATGATCGGCATTTCATCTTAGGCCCCAGGATGACAACGCACCTGCAATATCATGTGACTTTTCCTTGTTATTGCAGGTCTATAGGCGGCAGTAACCGCTTACCATCAGCTGTCAGCTTGTTTGTCATCTAGTTGTATAAAAAAAAAACATTGTGTTATATTTTGAGCGGCCCTGATTTACGCATACGGAGCTCACGTCGTCACGTGTCAATTTGTCACTTTACCGCTTTTTTGTGTAGTGCTCGTGAAAGTAGATGCAATTTACACCGACTTCAGCAAAGCTTTTGATAAAGTTTCACATCGCGTGCTGGTTCAGAAACTCTCTGCTTATGGGTTTTCCGGGTCATTGCTTTGTTGGATAAAATCATATTTAGCCAAAAGAACCTTTTATGTTGTTGCGAGCGGCTACAAATCAAACATATTTAACATCTCCTCGGGAGTACCACAAGGCTCACATCTAGGGCCTATTCTTTTTAACATTTTCATAAATGATTTACCAGAATGCTTTATCTACTCTACGCCGTATATGTTTGCTGATGACCTGAAGATAGCACGAGTTGTATGTTCTAACGAGGATGCACTGTTGCTCCAAACTGACATTGATAGGCTCGATGATTGGTGTGCAAATAACAACATGCAGCTCAACATTAAAAAATGTTCTCAAATCACTTTCACTCGTAAGTCGTTCCCAATCATGCACAATTATACTATGCACGGTTTGCAGCTGAGCAGAGTAGACATTGTAAGAGATCTTGGTATACTACTAGATCAAAAACTAACATTTGTTCCTCACATTGACTATATTATTAAAAAAACTTTTAAAACCCTTGGTTTTATCTTAAGGAATGCAAGGTCATTCCGTAAGCCCATCACTAAAATTATTCTTTTCAATAGTCTTGTTCGAAGCACTTTAGAATACTGTGGGGTTGTTTGGCGTCCACACTACGCTACTCACACACTAAGACTAGAACGCGTTCAAAAGCGGTTCCTTAATCACTTAGCCTATTCTACAGGTATAGCTAAAAAGATTCCGAGCTACACAAAACGGCTAGATCATTTCAAAATAAAATCCTTGGAAAAGCGTAGAATATCACACGATCTCATATTTTTGTTCAAACTAATAAATGGAATTGTAGACTGTCCACAGCTTCTTTCTCAACTTAACCTCAAAGTTCCCCGTAAGTGTCCTAGATATCCCAACAAAATTATGTATCCTCCCTTCCGTAAAACTGTCTCTGGTTCCTACTCCCCAATTTCTAGATTCTGTAAAATATTTAACGACTGCGGCACTGACTTGGATTTATTTGGTATGACACTCAACACATTTAGACGTCAAGCACACTTAATAGATTCAAGTAGTACTAAATTTCACTAAATTTTATTTTATTTTATTCTGTAAGTGGAATGAAATCATTATTATCTGTACTATTACTGTGTATACATTTGCATGCTGTGTTCGCCTTTTAAATATTGTATAATTAGCAAGTAATCTTAATTAACTAATATTACCATGTAATATTGTACAATTGTTGGCAGACCAATAAATAAATAAATAAATAAATAAAATATAATAACAATATTAATGAGTGAAACATGAATAAATTCTAATGCGCTTAAAAATACAGTAAAGTTTAAAGTAAAAACACAGTAAAAATCTTTTAGGATTAGAGACTAACCCAAAATCAACGCTAACGTTATCATGTTCAACATGGAAAGGTCTGCGAATTCCATTACCGAACAAATGGAGGAAGCCGTATAAATGGGCATGTAGACCTGTACAGGGATATAAACCCCGCGGCTACAATTACAACCCCGCCAGGACAAGACCCAAGCGAACATGTTGGACAAGATACCGCGAGAAGTAATAATAAATACCCTTGTATAAGTAAGTATATTTAAATTTAACGTTTTGTATTGATGGAAATAATCGAGGATTAAATCGGTTTCTTCTAAATTTAAAATGGTAACGGCATGGTAATTCTTAAACCGAATCGCAAAGAAGAAATACATGAACTCCCCTTTTAAAAACAATGTTGAGAACCCAACTGGCAACCACGTGGTTGCCAGAACTCAGTTGGGTTCTCAACGTTTTCATGTCAGTCATATAGGATGCCATAAGTGCGTTACTTATGGCCTCCTACATGACTCTCTCATTCGATGAACACCAATGAAATTAGCCGCACTAGCAAAACTAAAAAATACCGGCCATGTGCGAGTAGGACTCGCGCACAAATGGTTCCGTACCATTGTCTGTAAACAAGCGTCTACCTGTTGCCGTTATCAATATCGAGCAAAAACAAGCAAAAAAATCACGTTTGTTGTAAGGGAAAAAATATTTTATTCTGTTTATTAGTATTTTTTGTTATAGCAACACAGACATACATCATCTGTGAAAATTTCAACTGTCTAACTAAGTTCATGAGATACAGCCTGGTGACAGACGGTCGGACGGCCAGCTGAGTCTTAGTAATAGGGTCCCGTTTTACCCTTTGGGTACGGAACCCTAAAAATAATGATGTCACACCTAATTTATGTTGTTTAATAACATCATTATATATATTTTTTTAATATTTTAGAAGTACGTACCTTTATTATGTCTCAGAAGTTATTTTCTGATAGCCTAAGAGAAAAGAATATAATGGGAAATCCTTAATGGGATTACAATACAAATGGACAAACTCACAGAGGTAGAAACAGAGTAATTACTAGACCTTATTGGAAAAATAACGTAATAAAAAAAAAACATTAAAAAGATAAGGTGGACTTTAGTGCCTATGATAAGTTGGAGTCGTTTAGACAACTTCAGCCATTATTTTGTAGTAGATATAAGTCATTATGTCATAAATCATAAAACTTGTCCTTGGTTGAACTCTGGTAGGAGCAGATGCTTACATCTGTTAGACCAAGGACGATGATAAGTAGGTGCGAACATATGCCCGTGTCATGGATATTTGTTTAATGTTTAAATAGGTATTATTCTAAAATTTATTATAATACTGGGATCAGGCAGAGCTACTATTAGCATTTACAATATAAGTACAGATGTAAAATTTATTACCTATACCTACTTGTCAGTTATTTAGTAGGTACCCATATCTCAAGCTCATTATGATGCTGAATTTCCCAGATATACGGTAACTAATCGTATATATTATATTACCCTTTAATTTAAAGTTGGAACAAATCTTTTCTATCCTATGGTTGCCTTTGTATGTTGTGTTCAATACAATTAATTCTATGTTTTGTTAATGTGGTTGATGTTCAATACAGTTGATAAAAACCATTACAAAAAGGCTGATTAGTTAGCTATCAGCAACAGGTAGCATATTCAAAAACTATGCAATTCTGATAATATTATATATATAAGTATACGGGTTGAATTGATAACCTCAATCTTTTTGAAGTCGGTAACAAATTCTCAAACTAATGCTATGGCCAGACTTGTAGGCGAAGATTCGTGTTCGCGTTGTCGCGATAAAACTTCGTGTTCGATCTACGACGAGGTGCTTGGCCACATCAAAAAAACTTCGCTACGTCGTCGCGTCGATAAAAATGGAAGAGGCGGTCGTCGCGCTATATTAGATTTATTTATTGATACTTAAATCTAAATTCTAATTATTAGTTTAATGAAGATGCCATCTTAAAAGAGAGCGCACATAATTTGTTGTGCTTTTTAAAAATACATATAAGTACTAATATCATATTATTATGTTTATATATTATGAAGAATAAAACTAAAGCGGCAAACATGTCAGCAAATAATTATTTACTGGATCTTTATTATTTGAAAAAATAAATAAAAGGGTAAAGAACTCTAACAAATCCGATCATTACTCCGAATATGCGCGCGAAGTGTAGCCAACCGCATGAACTATGTCGCGATAAAATCCTTTGATGTGCGGCAATTTACCGACACGAAGCCGCGCGAAGTGCTTTCGTATTCGCGATACATGTCGTACAGGCGTTTGGCCACACATGTCGCGACAACGCAAATCTTCGCGTTATCGCGATAGTGTGGCCGTAGCATAATGACGAATACAGTTCAATCAATAAATAAACAATATACGCGCCCCATACCCACTCTAGTTTACTTCACTACTTACTGCCAGCGACTATGCTTTTAAATGTAAAATAGCGTAACTATTTCAGGTTTTCGTGGTTGACTGAATCTATGTATTCTTCATTATAAAACCAAAACAGACAGTAACAAAAAGCATTTAATCAAAACTGGCACAAATACATACCAATAATAGACCCTATTTATTTCTACTTAAAGGTGCAATAACAAAGAACATTTATTTAGCGAAAATAAACGATTAACGCCTGCCACATGGGCATGGGTGGCATAATGGCTGTTTTGGGGAACGTCGCCGGTACTGTGGTATGAGCAATTCAATGCATTTAAATGGTCACATTTACACCGAATTTCTAAGCGTTATCGTAAGTCAAGAACGGATTAAAATATGAGCTTACAAAGCCAGAATAAGAATCCAAAGCCAAAGTAAAAAGTTTATATGTTTTTATCTTAACGGCGTAACTCTTGGTCTTCATCTTCGACGACCGTCTGGTCGAGCGGTCTGTACCCCTTGCTATGCAGGCTACTCGGTCAAGAGGTCCCGGGTTCGAATCCCGGTAGGAGCAAATGTTTGTATGATGAGTACGAGCATTTGTTTACGAGTCATGGATGTTTATATGTTTATTTAGTATATTTCTAATATTTATATACATATTATTATCATTATTTATCCGTTATTTAGTATCCATAACACAAGCTCTTAATGATGCTTACTTTGGGCTAGATAATAGGTGTGAGTGTATGAATATTATTATTATTATTATTATTATCTTACCTGACGGTAAGTCATGATAAGGTCCAAGATTAAAGAGAGCTACACCCGGATTCAAACTCAACTTCATAAAATTTTGAATTCAATTAATGAAAATTAAAATTCAAAAGTGATTAATATTCAATTTTATTCATATGTAACCCAACGGACAATGGAATGAGTAATGCTCTAAGTTTCTTTTATGGGACGAGTCAGGAATGAAGAGATCCGTAGTGGAACAAAATCACCGATATAGCTCAAAGAGTTGTTAAGCGTATCTGTCTGTGGGCAGGCCACATCCCTAGCAGAACCAATGGCCGTTGGGGCGGAAAGGTTCTGCAGTGGCGACCACAAACTGGAAGATGCAGCGTGGGGAGACCTCCAACAAGGTGGACCGATGATTTGGTGAAGATCGCAGAAAGCCGCTGGATGCGAGCAGCGTAGGACCGATCCGACCGGAAACCTTTAGAGGAGGCTCTTGTCCAACAGTAGACGTCCTTAGGCTAAAATGATGATGACGATGATGAATGTGTAACCCATGGCTAATTACAGCGGTACGGTATAAAATAGTCTGAGCTAAGCTCACCAATATTTCATCTTATCATCGTGTATACCTAACCACATGAATTAATGAAATAAAATATCTTCCCATTCAATTTCATATCTATCTCCCGTTATGATAATATTTCCAGTAAGGTTTAATCAAATTGCTACTTAAGAAAATATTTTTCTACGTTATACCTACAGAGTCGAGTGGCCATTTCGTTGGAAGACTTCAAATCACGTAGTATAGATTATCCTCAGTAATATTTACGTGAAAGTTGAAGATGGACCTTTATGATGAAGAGTGACTTATATAGAGCTATTTTTTGCTGTAGATTTAGGAAAAATACTAATAAGTACCTACACTTTCTCAAAACTTGGTGCTCGGGGGAACTCGATGGCGTGGTGGTTTGAGCGCTCTGGTTCGATTACGAAAACAAACCAACCTTCGCCATGGTCGAACCCGGGACGGGTCATCCAAAATTTCAAATCTCGAGCTTCTCCGTGCTTCGGAAGGTACGTTAAGTAAACAACTGGGACCAATGTCCCAGTTGTTACTGCAATGATGTTTTTATGCCAGCATGATGTTGTTATGGCCCAAACTCCTCACTTGTTTCGCTGTAAGAAGCCCTGTACCCAGTAGTGGGATGTATATAGGCTAGTGATGATGACTATCTCAGAGCTCAGGACCTCTATACTATAGAAAGTATCAGCCATTTAACACCAATTTATTAGAAAGTCTCCAATCGGTGAATATCTATAACATATCATAATTATTATAGAAGAGAGTGATAATACCTCAGATCATAGAAATGTTCTATTGGTAATACCGACGTTTATGTTGATGCCAAGTCCTCTCCAATCCAAAAGCTTAAACACATCCTCAAACGCGGCTGTGAACAGTTTCGGCGAAATTACATCGCCCTGTCTCACACCTCGCTGAAGTAACCTTAGTCCTACGACTAACACAGTCCAATTGTTATGCAGAAAACAAAAATAGTGACGCTTACTTTACGGGTCGTGCTAATACCCCTCGGACTTCAGTGGAAGAAAGTCGCGGTCGTCTTGTGTCTGAAATTGACAGTTCCCTAATTAGAGTCTCCGTTTGGGGACGACTAAACTTAGTCCAATTCAATTCCACGCAAGACACAAATCTGCGCGTTTACCGCAAAAAAACCCATTCGCTGTGTCTCCAGAATTCCTTGACACACACCTTTCCATCTGGAAGAGTATCGGAATCCTTGGTGTTAGATAGTTGATATCTCTAGTGACGTGCAGTTCCGCAGTCATTTGGAGGATAAAGTCAAGCCGGCATCCAAAAAGTTTGGTGTGCTCAATAGAGCGTGGCGGTATTTCACTCCGGGGCAAAGACTGTTACTTATGTCTCAAGTCAGGCCCCATATGGAGCACTGCTGCCATTTATGGGCGGGAGCACCTAGATACCAGCTTGGACCATTTGACATGCTCCAAAGACACTGAGCTCACAAGCTGTATTGAATCTTTAAGCGTATTTTTATTTAAAATGATGCCCACGGCTTCTTTCTATCATCGCACCGCTCGTCACTGGCAGGGGGATCATCCTCTAACATTGGAACCAAAGTGGCGCACGAGTACGAGTACTCCCGAGTACGCTCAGGTTGTGGAATAAGCTCCCTGCAGAGGTTTTCTTGAACAAGTACAGCACGGGGTTCTTTAAAAACGGCTTTAAAGGTTTTTACAGATTCGGCAACGCGTAAGTGAGTTACAAGCGTCCGTAGGATACAGTAACCGCTTATTATAAAAAAATATCAAGTGATTGTCATCTAGTTGTATAAAAACGATATATAGATATAATTTATAAATATTCATCTAAACCTATATAAAATAAAATACAAATGAATGAAATATAATGAAATAAACGTAAGAAATAAGGTATAAATATTTCAAGGTATGGTATTTCAAGGTTTGCTTTTAAGGTATAAATAAAATAAAATAATAATTAATATTATTTCAAAGCTACCCCAAATTAGCTACGAATTCCTAAAAAAACAAATAAATAACTTAGTTTCAAATATAAAGTGTTTAAGTAATTAACCAAATGCCTCAAGTTCGTAAGAATATTTCTAGGTATTGTGGTAGTTTATCACATAACTTAAGAAACTACGTGATCCCGGCTTATCCTACGGGATAAAGCAAGTAGTATGAAGCAGAAGGATTCCATTCTCGACGGCTTTTATGCTCACTAAATATACAATAGAAAGGGCATTATGTATTGCTGAGGGCTTTTTGAGGATTTTTTCGTCACTTTTACCTACCTATCAATATATTTAACAAATTGATTGAATTTTAAGTATATTAATCGTGAGTTTTTAATATTTAAGGGGCTGCCCTTAAAACATAAAAAGCAAGCATACCACCTGAGTATTCATCCTTGTAAAATGGCCGCCATATTATCACAGGAGTAAAAAAGCGTAATGTTGTCGTCCATCATGTCGTTTCCCATGTTAGTTTTAAAGCAAATATGGCTCCAATTTGACGCTTACAATCCAAAACGAAAATTCTCCAAAAATATATGAGAACGCACTACATCGGTAGTAAATTCAAAAAAAGAATCGAAAGATGTAAGTATAGATTTTTTTTAAAAAAAGAAACGAACATCTTTTTAAATTAAATGTACCTATACGACTACAGAGCGACAAGACCTTAACTTAAACAACCACACAATTAAATTATTTCCTAATGGTCGCGTACCTTACGCACGCGTATGCTGTTAACGTATGTTTCGCCGCGAAGTGTGAGAAGTCACATTATCCCAACCTCTCTATGTCTCGGCTGAAACAAGGTTTACAAGGTATCAACTTAAGTAAAATATATTTTTAACTTTATTAAAACATAAATAACATAGCAAAATCCTCACAAGTAAAACCAAATCGCTCCAGCGAAATCAATACGGAGTAGTCACGTTATATCGCCGATTTCCGTTGACGGGAAAACAAACCCAGCGTACAAATTGTTTCCACAGCGAGGCAAAGATTGTCGGTTTCCAACACAAATACACGTTTGATGCCCCCAGCCATTCCTGCCCACACAAATTTGTTTGACAAATAAACAAATGCCGGTCACATTTGCAGAATTTGGATAAACAACTCGATTTGATTGATGAATTCTGTTAGCTTAGTAGGTACGAGTATAAACCGATAGCCTAGTACCTACAGTCAACAACATGACTAAGTGACCACTTTTTCCAGGTCCTGACTCTTATTTTTTGCGTAATAGGAGTCATTTTACAATCAACAGCCAAAGAAAGTAATCACTCTTTACGTTGGACTATTCGCTTTATTAGTAGGTTTGCACAAATGACTTTTAGCAAAGATTCTGGCCAGAAACAAATTCGTTCAGTTCTGTAAAGCTACCTTTAATTTCGTCTAGCTGACAAGTTACATCCACTTCCACCAACTGCTTTCTTTTTGCCTATATAAAAAACTGTGGAGTTGAAAGCAAATAATTTTCTTTTAAAAAGGAATACAAACTTTTTCAAAATCCTAAAGTTTAGTCATATTGGAGCCACCTGATTATCATTAAACAGGTTACTTTCTTTCTTTCATTATTATTACTGTTTTATATTAAAAGAATCTCTGCCGATCAAATCTTCAAAACTGACCGTCGTCAGAAACACTGATCAAACCGATTTTATTTCAAACACTCTTGAGACATAATAATTTAGATTATGTTTTTCTCACTCCAAAATAAACAGCATTTAAACACTTTTTTATGATGTCTAATTTAATACAATTTCTGGTTACGATTACTTTGGCAATTATCAAAAGTTTTCAATGATTTTATGCTTAAGAAAAGCTATTGTAGGTATTTTTAAAGGATTTTTTTTCTACCAATTTTCAAAAACGACTCGCGGACTGACATTGAATTAGATAAACCCTGGCTCCAACTGAACTAATTAGTAACAAAATTACTTTTAGTTCATTAAAAACACTTGTAATTTATACTCACTAATGAATTTTATATGAACTAATGGGCATTAGTGTCATTTTTACCTTTACAGTGCCAGAGGCACGGCATATCTATATTATACTATCTACTATATATAATGTATTATTTGCCGTGTGCAAATCAGTAACATTTTACTCATTTCCACACGGCGAATAATTCTTAATACAACTTTATTGGGTTTCAAGAGTCTTTGTCTGTCTATTTCTATTCCACAGTCGAAGCATTCCGCCACGTTTGTAGACCTTTTTTTTGAAAATAAGACAAAACTAATCTCTACGGTAGTTTCATCGGAATTGTTTCTATTTTCTTTTCAGATATCCTCGATTGATTTGACTTTTTCTATTATAAAATAAAATGTAAAGAACTAACTTCTGTAAAATAATCAATAACTTATATTTCCTAAATTATTTTGCTATGTTAAAATAGGCAGGTCGTTTACGTCGAAGAGCTTCTGTGTAAGTGTTTGTGTAATTGGTAGGTACAATGTTGTTTTTTACGACCACCTATAACCGAAATCGTTTAGGTTATAATAAATGGTTATAAAAAAGCACACCAAAACTCTTCAGTACAAGACGACCCGCCTATGCATCTAATTGAGCGGACTCTCAATACGCAAAGTTGTCAAGCGTCGGGTAATTCTAGTGCAATGAACTGGCCTAGGCATTTAATTGGATGCCGGCGTTTAATCAAAGGCCTAGGCATCCAATTAAATGGTTGATTTTACCAGATGACGACGACATATACACGCTAGGGCACAGGCAGAAGTGGTTCAGTTGGACCACAATTTCCCAATATTTCACGACAGACGCATGTTAATGATAGCAACCTTTCATTAGCAGCCATACGATAGCTAGAGCCAGAAGCGATAGCACAGTTTACAATTATGTAACATTTAACAAATGTCAAAGTCGCACTAGATTCTTTGGTATTCTTACTTTTTTTCAGTGTAGTTTAATGCGATGTATATTTTTTTATGTTGATCACTACTTACGACATAGAAAATCTTCTTCTAATGAAATACAAAATTGTTATTTTTAGAAACGCTGGTCTTCAAGCCGAAGCCTTAATGATCTACCGTTCGTCGTGTCTTCATTAGCGCTTTAATTACATTTTTGATTGCTGGAACTATCTGTAGAAAGAGCAAATTCTCATTTAGAACCCATGTTTCACCAAGAAAGTGTTGTACAGACATCGTGTTGAATAATGTTTGTTTTATGTTTTATTTTTGTTGCGCTATTTCCATTTTTTCCTTGTCAAATCGAGCTAGACACTACAGTACCTCCTGAGGTGGAAGAAGCTACGGTTATTCTAGAACCAGGTTAAGTTTGAACTACTTTTATTGCTTACAAATTCATTCTTAATTCATTCAGTATCATCGCATCTGTCTTTTTATTAAAAATAAAATGAACGTAAAGAATACGACAATAAACTAATATATCGTTACGAGTAATCATTGTTTAGTTTTATCAATTAGTATTTCTATGTTATGTTTGTTTTTCAATTACTTCTGACGATTAATACTAAATTTCAATGTTCAAAATTGCGATGCCCCGTAACCCTGGGCAGGGCACATAGCACGCAAACCGGACAGCCGGTGGGGCGTTAAAAGTTCTAGCATAGCGACCACGTTATGGAAAGCGCAAAGTAAGACAGCCTCCCACTTGATGGACAGACGACCTGGTCAGGGTCGCGAGGTGCTGTTGGCCATGCAGTTCTGTTTGGAAATCGATGGGTGAGGCCTTTGTTCAGCAGTGGACGTTATAGCATTATTAATCTGTGGTCATAGGCTGATATGATGAAGATGATGAACGAATGTTTAAGCTAGAAAAAAATCTGTCGTGGAGTGGAAATCGATTTCTTTCCAGTGTAAATATTTTTCAAAGTGCATTGGGGAAGTGGTTTCGATATACCATTCTAAGCTCGTGTTTTATGTTAGTTTGAAAGTTAAGACTGGTAGATCCTTTGGGTTGGGCATTTGTCCTTCTCTTCAACAATAGAATATCGATTGTATCTGAGTAAGAAGTAAATCACAAATTAATTATCATTTCTCATACTTTCAGTTACTGAAATAACAACATTATTAGCCATTCTGGAAGTCACAGACATACCTCAGTCAGACATAGATGACGCCCTGTTTTTGGAAGTGGGAGAGTACTCCACTATGTCCTTTCAGTACGTAAACGATCAGTTCATGAATTGGCAGACCAGAGACTCCGTTTATAACTGCTACGAAGACTTTATAAAGTGCACACTTAGTCAGTGAGTATAGACTAAAGACAATTCGAAGGTTTGAAATATAGGAAACTATCGCAAAATAAAATGTTACATTCTAAGTAAATGGTTTGTTGACGTTCACAATTAAGTATAGACAATCCGTTGATTTCCTCTCAATTTCCTTTTTTCTGGCCTGAAATGTCCTAAATATTGAGATTAAGATAATAATGTGCTTAAATTGAATCCAAGTTAGGGCTTTTTCTAAGTCTGTCCTGTCAAGAATATTAATAAAGTGATATTTTTTTTTATATTCTTACCGGGGTAACTCTTTGCCTTCATCATGCCTGATGGTAAGCGATGATGAGGTCTAAGTCGAAGATTGAAGCGCACTGGACCCGGATTCCTCAACCACACAAGAACTCAGGCTATGTTACCTCCAAATGCCGGAACAAAACAATGGTTTATATTGTTACGGCGGCAGACTTAGGTAATCATAATCGAAACCATACATCACATGAAGTAGCATGGCTATTTCATTGTAACAATTACATATGAAGAAAGAAAACGATGAGAAAATATATGCTCCAGACGGGACTCGAACCCGCGTCTTCTGATTTCCGTACGCGTTAAACGCATCAAAAACGTTAAAATGTGTGATGGCTATTTTCATTTAAAAATAACATTTTTTACAGAAAGGTCCTCACTCATGTTTGTGCGATAAACTATGAAGATTATAGATACAGGGGCTTAAAAACATTGCCTTCGATATGTGACATGTACCTTGATAATTGTCGCCGTGGCTATAGTGAGTATCGCCAGAAACAACTTTACACATTTGACTATACAGGTCATCCTAAACACATACTTAAAAAAATAATCACAAAAAATACAAATACCTAAAGTTTCATACTAAATTGTAATACCAACTCGATCTGATTAGGAAAGTACTTTTTTTCTTTTATACAACTAGATGACAAACAAGCTGACGGCCCACCTGATGGTAAGCGGTTACCGCCGCCTATAGACACCTGCAATAACAAGGAAAAATCACTTGATATTGCAGGTGCATTGTCATCCTGGGGCCTAAGATGAAATGCCGTCCATGTCCAGAAATTACACTGGCTACCTTTCCTTTCAATCCGAAACACAGCGAACTGTTTCACGGCTGAAATAAGAAAGGCGGTAGTACCTACCCAGATGACCCTACATACGGGTCTACCACCTAGTATACGGGTCTACCACCTAGTTAGGTACTAGGTATATCAAACAGCGGATTTTTTTTCGCAGTTTCACTTTTTACGACAGTGATGCCCTTTCAAAAAGTCTAAAGTCTAACCTTCTTTTCTTTTCTACCAAGATAGCTATCCATGTTTATCTTCATACACTTTATCATATACACGTCACCTTGCTTCATATAAGCTTCATAATCACCATAATCAGCCTATGTAAGTCCCACTGCTGAGTACAGGCATTCCTGCATTGGAGAAACAAATGAGGACCTTGGACCATTTCACCACCACGATGGCGCCGGCCCAAATTAGGTTGATGGGTTAAAGAGGTTGCAGTAAAACCGCCACCAACGGCTTAGCGTGTCTTTCAAAGAAGGTTCGAGATTGCAAATTTTGATCGACCCATCCCAGGTTCGACCACGGTGCAAGTTGCTTTATTTTCATAATCGAACGAAACCTCAACGCCCAAACCGCTACGCCACGTAGCTTCATATCAAATAAAAAGTCAATGAGTTCCTAGAAGGGCACAGATAAATACAAGCGCTATTGTCATATTTCATAAAACTTATTATTATACATTTAAGTATTGTTTCAGGGTTTTGGCACGCGATGAAATTTGGTGCTTGTGGATATTATAACTATAGGGGTGAGCTAGTTTTTTACCAACAAGGCTAATTTATGTGGTTGATAGTAAAATTTATGTATTCTTAAAAACTAATCTGTTTTATTTCCCTGACTGTTACTCGCAGGACGTTTGTCATTTGTTTATAAAACATTGCCATCGCGATTGCGTTCAGCATAATTTTAAAATGGAGGTTGGACGAAAACGTTTTCACTTACTAGTTCCACTCACTAATCACGATTCGAGCTGTAATAGTTAGCCATACTCAACATGCATAAAACGAAACGCACACGTACAGACGGTCTAAAATGGTCTATGGCAGTTCTTTGCATGTGGCTAACTACAGACAGTTATAAATGAATTGTGTAACTAACTATGAATGTTGGGTCTCTCACTTCCTATTAGACCCCGAGACGCAGTTTATGGACTTTTGTAAAGAAGTTTAAATAAATAGCTCGAACTGTTTTTATTAATAATTTTTCATCCCACATATAATACACTAATCTAACATTACCTGCTGCTAGTAATGAAAATTATTCAAAACGTCCTTCAAAAGAAAAAAATGGTTTTGATAGTCAAATAATTGTTTTTCTGGAAATGAAACGAAAAAATGTGTGAAGTAACAAAATATGTAAAAAATCTATTTGGTGTCCTGTCGAGCCACATATTCCACACAATTGGTTTTTAATCCCAGGAGCCTTGCGCGGCTTGACAAATTAAAACTTCGTCATACTTTTTTCGTCATACGTTTTCGAACAAATGAAATTCAAACAGAAATGTTTCGGATTATAAATATAAAACCACTGTGACTACAGGAGTAATGAATTGCAAGTAAAAAGAAAAAACGCATAATGTAAAACTTGTAGATTTGTTCTATAACTAATATATGAAATTCTTGTGTCACAAATTTAGTTACCATACTCCTCTGAAACGGCTTGACCGATTTTCATGAAATTTTATATGTATATTCAGTAGGTCTAAGAATCGGCTACTATCTATTTTTTTTTTTGACATATTTTTATGGAAAATCAACGTTTGCAGATTCAGCTAGTTTTATATTAACATAAATAACAAATCTAAAATAAAACGCAATCGTTCGTTCAATTTGTCAAGTCACACATTCCAGATGTCTAAATCGGCTCGACAAAGTAAAGGCTTTTTTTTATACAACTAGATGACAAACAAGCTGACGGCCCACCTGATGGTAAGTGGTTACCGCCGCCTATAGACACCTGCAATAACAAGGAAAAATCACTTGATATTGCAGTTGCGTTGTCATCCTGGGGCCTAAGATGAAATGCCGTCCATGCCCAGTAATTACACTGGCTACCTTTCCCTTTAATCTGAAACACAGCGAACTGTTTACAATTGGCTTTTACAATTTTAAGTAGAAATACAATAATTAATAACTAAAATAATACACTTATCTATCAGAAATATCCTGACTCAGCAAAACTACCCAAAAAAACTGCTTACCACAGTGGGCCTGATTCTTAAGATAGACTTTAATTCTAAATTTAAGTACAGTATATCTCTTTCTCGCAATATGTCATAGGAAAAAGATAGCAAGAATCTGTTTAGAGCTGTCACTTAAATTTAAATACTTAGATTTCAAAGAAACAATTTCTTCCTAAACACTGCATTTTATCACGTTCAATAAGGTCGAAAATTGAACGCACGTTTCTAAATGTCAAATCATATGGCATCCTTTTCGTATTCATTTTGAGAGAACGACATGCACTCAACTTAAATTTAGACTTAGAATGTGTTCTCCAGAATTAGGGCCACTGACATAATTAAAAATCCACGACTCTCTGGCATCTGTTATTTAACTTATTCATTGCCTGGAAGTGTAACAGTGCTTAAACAATGTTATAACGGTTCAAATTCACAGTACATTACTTAAAGTAAAAGAAGACATTTAATTACCCTTACGTTGTAACGTTAATGCATAATTAATGAACCTTTCACGAAGCCAAATTGAATTTCACTTCGGCTAACCATTCGTTTGGGATTGCTCTAAGTGGCGAAATAAATTAACACAAGGTTTTAAGTGACATTAAAATGTAAACCGAAGTTTTTTTAAGACTACGTGTAAAGACGGCTAAAGGGAACAAGGACTGTCGCCTTATTTCACGGTGAGCAGTAACTACAATACTAGTCCAGTCCAAACCATCATCATCAGCACCCGCCTATATACGTCCCACTGCTGGGCACAGTCCTCCCTACATGGAAGAAACACTTGTAGAGTTTGGGCCATAGCACCAACATGCGGGCCCAATGCAGGTTGGTGACTTTTATAGGTAGCCCAGTCCAGATAGCTAAGCTTAATTTCGAACAAGAGTTAACTTGTCTAATCCAACTCGGATGAGCAGCGATCGGGAAGCTACGCCTTGTCTTCACGTCCAATGTTCTTCTAAACTGCAATGTCTCTAAACGAAACTCTTAAATCAGATTTTGTTACCAGTGATGGCTGACGTATGATTAAGAGAATGGAGCGAGCAATGCTCAGTTTTTTTTTCTTATGGATAAAATCAGAAATATAGAGACCCGTAAGAAACCAAAGTCAGTTTATTTTACTTTATTGGGAAAGCTTACAGCATTATTCACAAAATAAGTTTAGCAATAGTTAGCTATGAGCTAATTACAAGCTTCCAGATATAATTCCACTAAAGTTTAAGGTTTCTAAACTTTAGTGGAAGTGGGCAGGAGTGATGGCCGTATTGGCGGAAAGGTTCTATGGTGACAACCATGGACTGAAAGACGCAGCGTGGACAGGTCTCCAACAAGGTGGCCCGAAGATCTGGTAAATATTTAGAGGAGACCTTTGTCTAACAGTGGATGACTTTCGGCTGAAATTATGAATGATGAGTAACTTTAATCAAGACAGGGTGAAACTTGTCGAGAGCTGCCTGTCGATTATGTAACAAAACTCGCACCTCACTTCGCAAGTCACTTCGAATTCAACTGTCAAATAGAGCAAATTTTCATACATTTTTTGCTCTATTTGACAGTTGAATTCGAAGTGACTTGCGAAGTGAGGTGCGAGATTCGTTACAGAATCGCACCCCTATGATAAGATTTGAAATTTCCAGCCACTTTGGGAATGACTTAATCGTAATAGTTTGTATAGCTACGCAATATTCTCATTACATTTATAATAACAGCAATAAATGTAATAGAAAATTAAAACCGACTTCAAACAACTGAAAAGGATAAAATAATTAAATTTAAGTAGGTATTGATCCCCTAGAAACATATTTTTGGAGTTGGTGCTAAGTGGTTTCCAAAAAACAATAGAAAGTGAAGCACTTAGCACCAACTCCAAAATATGTTTCTAGGGGATGAATACCTACTTAAATTTAATTATTTTATCCTTTTCAGTTTTTTGAAGTCGGTTTTAATTTTTGTTTAAAATTTTTTTTTCACAATTTTTAGTGATAACTTTCTACGTTCAAAGCTAGATGGGTGACCGTCAACTTATATTGTTTCCTAATATCGTATCGTTTCACTATAAAGTCATTGGAAAAGCAAACATTCGCAATTACGCATATGTAGACGACTTTATAATTTCAGTTTTTTTACATTTAAAACTAAAGTACTCAATTGTTTTTGAAAAAAATTTTTTGGAACCAAATGGCAGCTATTCCGCATCGAACAAAAAAAGAATCACGTAAATCGGATCAGTAATCTCGGCGTAATCGGTGTACATACATAGAAAAAAAAAAAAAAGACATACCGGCCGAATTGAGAACCTCCTCGTTTTTGAAGTCGGTTAAAAAGTACTGTATTTAAGCGCTGAGTAAATATAGAAAAGTTTTAGTACCTCGACAGAACACCATCTTAGGACATCGTGAAGAATATGTTTGGTTTCGCTAGTAATTCTTCTGGATATCGGTAACAGTTAAGGACATCGGTAAGGTAGCCAGTGTAATTACTGGGCATGGACGGCATTTCATCTTAGGCCTCAGGATGACAACGCACCTGCAATATCAAGTGCTTTTCCTTGCTATTGCAGGTGTCTATAGGCGACGGTAACCGCTTACTACCAGGTGGGCCGTCAGCTTGTTTGTCATCTAGTTGTATAAAAAAAAAAAGTTCACTGCAATGAATTGATATGAAGATAAGCTATTGATCATAGGTACGAAGATTCGGTGTCCCATGTGCAACATTATCGACAAAGGAAGTTTATTAATGTCGATCTGCACATCATGGCATTATGTAGTAATGGATTATACTGACATAAAAAAATTAAGCATGCTAAATACCTAGTAATTAATCCATGTCTTGTATTTGACAACACAATTACCTACATATGAATAACGGTGTTTGTGCAGGGCCTGTGCGATGGTGGACCCCCAGTTCAAAACGAAGCATTCTTTTAGGGAGAGACAATATCAACCAAAACGAAATTAAAACTTATTAAGTCGAGAGAGTTCTGGAATTTCTTGGACTTGCCCAATTCAAAGAGATATTGTAATTTCTGGTAGCGAGCCTCAAACGTAACATCTACTACAAACAATGGGACCACCAAATTTAATTATCTGGGCAAGAAATTAAACTTATTTCCTTGAAAATATCGAATTTCTGAATTTCTTTTGGTGCTCGTAATTTAATTATTTTCTTTTACTCATATCAGTATGTGGTCTAAGAAATAATTTAAACATAAATATTTTTTTTTTTCTTAGTTGAAGCTATTTGCATAAGCGCAAGCGTAGGGCGTTGGCTGGAGTAACACGTTCATTCGTAGGTTTCCAAGATGTGCCAAAAACGTTAAGATGTCAAATACTATACACTTGCAGTCTATGGGTGGATTTTACTCAAACGCCCTGAGAATACAATATAACAATGCTTTCATGATGTTGTTGGGGATGCCGCGCTTTTGTAGCGCATCAGTTATGTGTGCAGAGGCATTCACAGATTGCTTTGCAACGATTATCCGTAAACGCGTTGCCTCCCTGACGCAGCCACAACAGTATCTTGGCAGGAATAGCTCAAAAGGTGGATGGGCCAATAATAAGACACTGTATCTCCACACATGTAATACCTACAAATCGAGCCGCTTAATAACATAAGAAATAAAAGCTGACATTGAAATTATTAATAACTATATTTGTATTTATTTTTAATTTGATTAATCTTTTTTTTTTTGACATGGGAAAATTTATGTATTGAATTTGATAATATCACAAACATAGGCTTTTTTATTGACTGACTATTGCTGTTGGCCGCAAAGGCCATTACAGCGTAAACGGGGTTTTAAGGAGGCGAGAACCTTGGTGAATACTCAAGCCTTGAGGGGCGAATTCGCCTCTGGAGTATTTCTAATCGTCAGGCATCACCTCCGGGGGAGATGTCCTGCTGACGTTTAGAGTCTCTAGGGCGGGCGCTATAAGGGAGACTAACATAGGCTGTAAGAAGTTACTAACAAAATTTGGAATGTAGACCTAATCCGAAATAAATGATTATTGTGTCATCATCACCAGCCTATATACGTCCCACTACTGGGCACAGGCCTTCCTACATGGGAGAAACACATGAGGAGTTTGGGCCATTACACCACCACGCTGGCCCAATGCGGGTTGGTGGGCTAAAGCAGTTGCAGTTACAACCGGGACCAACGGCTTAACGGGCCTTCCGAAGCACGAAGGAGCTGGAGATTATAAATTTGATTGACCCATCCCGGGACCGACCATGGCGAAAGTTGCTTTGTTTTTCGTATCGAAACCAAAGCGCTCAAACCAATACGCCACCGAGCTCCTCACGATTATTGTATGGTGACGTTATATTTAGGTTGTGGCCACATATACAGAGTGGTACCGTCAAAACGACATTAAAATAAAACATGGGCTATATTAGTTACTTTCAAAAACGTCTTTATTTATTTAATAATTTCATAACATTTATACGAAAAAATGCAGCCAATTTTATTTTTAACCGACTTCAAAAAAGGAGGAGGTTATCTGAACCGATATTGATGATTCTTTCTTTGTTCGATGAGGAATAGTTTCCAATTGGTCCCATAATTTTTATTAAAAAAACTCCATCAAAATAACTGGAATCAGTAAGTCATCTTAGGTATGCGTAATTGCGGATTTTTGCTTTCCTATGAATTTTTTTGTGAAATGATACGATAGTAGAAAACAATATAAGCTCACGGTCACCCCTCTAGCTTTGTCCTAAAAAAAGTTATCACTAAAAATTGTGAAAAAAAATTAAACAAAGCTAAGTTGGTGCTAAGTTGTTTCCAGAAACAATAGATAGTAAAGCACGGACTCCAAAAATATGTTTCTAGGGGATGAGTACCTACTAAAATTTATTTATTTATTCCTTTTCAGTTTTTTGGAGTCGGTTTTAATTTTTGTTTAAATTTTTATTTCATATAAATGTCATGAAATTATCAAATGAATAACATGTTTTTGGAAGTGGCAAACCATGTCTATGAGCTATGAGCCCATGTTTCAATTTATTATTGACGGCAGCACTCTGTATGTATGGGCGTATGAAAAATTTATAATATCTTTGTAATATACGTCCACGACAACTGCTGCCGACAAACTGTTTAGCAGTTCGGCAGAGATTAATTTTGTAACAAATTGCGTTAGTAAAAAGGAATAAATAAATTTAAAAGGAACGCATTTTGTCTAGCTTAGATATTTTTCTATGTAGTACCACTTCATCTGATGTTGACAAATTTATGTTTTGTAACATTTAAAGAAACTAACGTAAGCTGACAAAAGTCAACTGCACGTTAAATTTTGCCTTCGCTCAAACTAATTAGGTAGCGGATAGCTAGAACGACTCTGGGATTCTCAAGAGTAACTTTTATAATAGTACCTAGGCGGTTGATTAAGATTTCAAACTTCCTTGAATTCTGGATTGAAATCTTCGAAGCGTTCATAAAATTGTACAGAGTTAGAGTCTGTTGGAATTTTCATTTGTGTGCCCAGATTCGTTCCAATTGTCCATTAGCTTTTGTTCGAGTTTTCGTTTCTTTAATATTGTTATAAGTTGGATTGTATTGATAAAAGTTTAGGTCTGTATTAATTGCAATTACTACAACAAGGGAATTTATATAAAAATGAAAGTTTAATAGCTATATTTGAACGAGCCATTTGGCATGATTGTAAAAAAAAACATCGTCTGAAAGGCAGTGTGAGTATTTTGTCTCCGATAGCCCGACTTGAAAATAAGGTATGTGGTTCTATAGTGTAATGTTTCAATATTACAAATGTTATTTTAGTCAGTATACAAATTAAATATGTTATTTTAAACTTGTTTAGCCAGAAAACGAATCTGTTGAATTATTAAAATAATACGACCTATGGCTATAAAACCACCAGACATAACGCTTACAAGAATAGATAAAATATTATGAGTCATATTTTAGCGTAAACAACACTTTTGACTTATCAAAAGCTTATAAACTTTTGTACCAAATGTGAATGAAAGTATTTCGATTTGAATGATTTAAAGATCATTCAAATTGAAATACTTAAAACATACTTCAATACTTGAACCCTTAGCAAATACCCAACATTACCGAATCGTAGGTATTTTAAAATTAATAGTTCGGGTGTTGAAATAGGATACTTCGAAATTCACAGGAGCATCCCATGTCCTTGGTAGTGGTAACTAAGATAGTTAGAGCAGTAACCTGTAACCCTACTGTAAGTTTTAATCGAAATGTAACGAAAACGATCATTATCGTGTTAACCTCTCATATAAAAGCCACAGATAAAACATGGTTTCCAATAATTCACATTTGACAGTTATCACGACGACGAACGTCTTTGTTGAAATTCGATGGGATCTTACACTTTGCTTAGGGGCACTGGTTTGTAAACAGCCGCGAGTTCATTCTCCGCCTGAGACCATAAATTTTTGATAGTCTAAATACTGTTTAAAAATCTCAGGTAACCAAGCCTTAGTGAAAATATGTTCTTTTCATAGGTTTTAAAAACGTTCAGTGAGTCACATTGTGTGTTTCGTGTTTCAGTAGGGAAAATGTAGATAATACTAATTGATGGATGGGTTGCACGCTGTCAAGACTTGTTTAATGTGTTTTGCATTTGTCGTATTGTAGTGTCAGCTCTTTGAGATTTACGAGGCTTCAAATTAACCCAATGCAACTTTAATTAGTTTTGAAGTTACTTACGCTCATAAAGTCACGTATACTATGAAAAGCCCTTCAAATCATCTGAAACGAATAAATTGAATATTTTAGATTTTCAAAAAAAAAACATGATGTTGTTCTTCTTTTCTTCAACCAAAACCATTTACTGTATCACGAACGCTTTTAAATTTCGAATCGCCATCGTATCGAGTAGTCACGTTAGCTTTTGTCTGGCTTTTGTTTAAAATTTTAAGCGTGCGTGAACGATACGATGTCGATTCGAAATTTAAAAATGTTCGTGCTAGGGGTACAGCTTACCATTCAATTCCAGATATTCAAATTTTTTTCTAAAGTTGCCGTCCACTCCATAACACAGTCTTATAATGTCTGCCGTTCCTTTCCTACCCAAACAGCTCATCCATTAAAGTAATTTGATTGATATTATATTTAAGAAATCCTCAAATGAAACAGAATCAGAATTTCAGAATCCTCGAACAGTAACCTCAAAATAATTCCAAATAAAACAAAACAACCTTAAAATTGCTTTTTTTTATACAACTAGATGACAAACAAGGTGACGGCCCAACTGATGGTAAGTGGTTACCGCCGCCTACAGACACCTGCAATAACAAGGAAAAATCACTTGATCTACAAATTGACTACCTTAGTGTTTTTTTCAATGACCTAAAAGGCTAGACAGACCTGTCACTTAAAGCCCAAAAAATAAAAACTTCAACTACGAATCGAGAGTGAATCCCAATTTTATTATTTCATGAATAATCCACCTCTCCAAATCTCATAAAGGTGAAGATTGAGCAGAGTAAAAATTTCAAAACGCCAAAGCGATATAATTTTATGGGTCAATTTGCGCTCCGTATCAAATGAAACCATAAAGACGGGTTAAAACCTGAATCGCGAACCATTTGACCTTATTTATGCTAAGGGTAATTCTATATTCAAGTGATTCTGTAGGTGCGTTCCCGGATAATGCTCTGAGAATTGCCCGAATAATTTAGATTTCCAGATGAAGTATTAGACGATTTTACGCAGTCAGCTATCGTAGCGCAATAATTCTTTGTATTAAGAAACGGAGAGCGCCAATATTTAAAGCCAAATTTCTGACATCTCTTATTAATGTAAGAGTCATATGAGTAAACTTTAATAATATTATGGTGAGTACAGCTACCATAGACTTTGGACACAAAATCTTGTAACTGTAGGTAACGAGAGCGTTTTTTTTTATTTCATACTTCAAAAATGTAATTCTTCTGCTGGTAAATTACCTCTGTAAGACATTCTAAAGACCATAATCAAATCAGATTTATTTTGTAGATAACGGTTTACGCGCTAAAAAGTAAGCTATGTCTTTTCATAGGTAATCTTTCTTAAAGCCAAATCATCGAAATCCGTTCAGTGACTAGGAGTATAAATGTAACAGACATACATAGAGCTACTTTCGCATTTATAATATTAGTATGGATAGACAGAAAAAAGTGCTGAGCGATTTTGACACATTTTTTTATTATTTCGAAGCCCGTAATGGCTAATTTTGATACCCTGCGAATAGCTTTTATCGAGACCTATCACGTAAGACACAAATCGTTCACGCTCTCTCGTCGTTAGTCCAAGTTTAGCGATAATATAATCCTTTATGTCATCCACCAATCCGCATTGGGTTAGAGTGGGTTACCGAACTCCTTGTGTGTTTATTCCACATAAAAGGTCTAGACTCTAGACCCTAAGTGGAACGTGTACAGACTGTTGTAAACTTATTTAGGCTAAATTTAGGCTTTGCAAAGTAAATATTCTGATCAGTTTATTGCTAAAAGCTTAACTGAAAAACTAAGCCTCAAAACATGGCCGCCAGATTAGGTATCATTGAATAATCTAACATTTTAATAATTAATTTTCATTGCATTTGACTCCGGGCAACACCAATGTTCTTATCACCCAATCGCTAAACATAGTCTCAAAACTAGTATTGCAGTTTTGAGAAAACCATAGCATTATTGAATAGGTCTGAAGGGTTAGCGCAACAATTAAGTAATGATCACTTTAAAGCTAATAAATATTTAAATACTCTTTCAAAGATTTCGTTTAATTAACAAAAATTATACCAACAATAAAACTTTTAATTTAAAAAGAATTGCTTTATAAAGATAAAAATTATGTAAGCGAAGACTTCGAACAAAAATAATTAAGGAGGCTTTAAAAATTGTCGTTTGCTAAATAACTGCTTTTTAATATATTCAGTCATCAGTATTCAGTCAAGAGTACCTTTTTATTTAATTTATGATATTATTTAGTTCTTTATAATGACTTATATTACTCCTTTATCAATTAGTTTATTTTCAAGATGTTCAAACAAAAGATGAGTATGCGCGTGTGTGGGTGAGTGTATTTTCACATAATGTATCTTGCTCTATGTGTTATGTCTTATTTAAATTATTCTAATGAATTATGTGTCCTAGAAAATATCATTTGGCAAAAAAAGTTATGGCCGGAAAAACTTCCAAATGAGAAACCAGCCCATTAAAATAGTTGACATAAAATGAAAAAAAGGCGCTGATATAATAATGGTGACAACAATACGACATTAAATTAAAAGGGGGCGGAACATTTCGCATAATGTCGATTGTCATAAAGTCGTTTGTCATACATCATTTGGCATAATCAAATAGCATAACACTAATGACACATAATTTTTCTTTCGCATTACTTTTAAGTAGCATAACTATCTAAAGGCATATTATAGAATAATATACTAAATCCCTAATTTTATTTGGCATAATATTAGGCAGTCCTAAAATCTCTTAGCATAATTTTATTTGCCATAAACACAGTGCAAAACACAAGAAATTGACTATTTGGTGAGCTGTAGACACCAACATATACTGCCTCTTTGTGAAAAGAGGAATATTGCTGATATTACTGCATTAGAAAAAATAGCTCAATCTTGTATTAATTCCCCACATCTTCTTTCCCTTATAAATCTCAGAGTTCCTCACAGGAACCGTAGATGACCCATTACTCTCCATGTTCCTCAAAGTGCTACCAATTACAGAAGTAACTCATTTTTCATACGATCTGCAAACTCCTTTGATAGATTAATGGACCTTCCTGAGCTGGAGATTTATCTTTTTAATACTCATCTGAATACTTTGAAATCCAAACTAATTACACACTGGTTTGACTTGACTCCCTAATGAACTGCATCGTCTCTATGCTCATATACATACTCTTGTTGAAATAGTACAAATTGTAATAGTGTAGTATTAAACAATTTTTTTAGATACCCATATGTGAAAACTGAAATAGTATATAGTTACTTTTGAGATATCCTAAATAATGTTATACAATACTGTAAGTTTTCCAAATAAAATAATTAAAAAAAAACTATAGAAAAACCTAATTTTATTTGGCATATTATAAGTAGTCCTAAATCTAATTATCACCCAGATTTGAACTAGCACAACCCGACTCCACGTGGCCCGACCTTGCCCTACACTAGAGTGTAATTTAAACCCGCGTAGGCGCGGAGTGACGAGGCGGCCCGCGAGCTGAGAAGCACCATCGCAGCTTCGGCACCACGGCGGCCTTTCAAACCACCTGCGACGATAAGCTCAGATGGGGAGCTGGGACCCCATCTGAGCTTATCGTGGGACCGCCAGAGTCACGCAACGCCGGAACCGTGACAGAAACCATGCATGCTGCATGCCTGCAAAGTTGTAAAAACTATGTTAGATACTCACAATTTACAAGGAACGTTGTGTTTATTATATCAAAATTTATAAATAAATATACACTATATTAGGACTTTTAAAATTATGCGTCGCGATAATATGCAACACGATGATTATTCGTATTAAAATTATGGAACATGATATTATGACAATAAATGTTATGCTTAAAAACATGTTAAAAACAAAAAGCCAAATTAAAACATGGACTTTACTCTTTCATAAAACTTCTGCAACTGTCAAATACATCTTATTCGTTTGATGATTTCATGACATTTCTATGAAATAATATAACATTGGTTGCATTGTTTCATAGAAATGTCATGAATCATGAAATCATCAAATGTATAAGATGTATTTGGTAATTGCAAAACGTATCTATGAACTAATATAGACCATGTTATAAATGTAGGGTCGTCTGGGTAGGTACCACCGCCTTTCTTATTTCAGCCGTGAAACAGTTCGCTGTGTTTCGGATTGAAGGGAAAGGCCGCCAGTGTAATTACTGGGTTTGGAAGGAATTTCATCTTAAGCCTCAGGATGACAACGCACCTGCAATATCAAGTGATTTTTCCTTTTTATTGCAGGTGTCTATAGGCGGCGGTAACCGCTTACCACCAGGTGGGCCGTCGGCTTGTTTGTCATCTAGTTGTATAAAAAATGTTTTAATGTATTATTGTACTGTCGTCACCACTCTATATGTCTACCTGTTCACCCCTAACCAACCATCAGCCGTGCACAATAGAAAATCTCCTTTTTCTATTGTAAAGAAAGAATAAGGTAACTGAATTTTTAGTCCACGCACAACAGAATCAGGTTCTGTACCCTTAGTAAAAGTTACAATCGAATCGACACCATGGGTCGTGGTTGTGGTCACCCCTAAAATTCCAAAAATATGGTATGAAAGTAGATTCCCACACTTCACAGCAATCACAGTGGAGACGTTGTTCCCTTTAGCATACGATTAGACAGCTGAATGCAGCCATCGGAACAGTTCGAACCGATTGACTCTTACACTAGTGCTATGCTATAGTATTCTACAACTGAATCGAAGAGTTCTTGTTAGAGTAAGATATATGTACCCAACCTGGGAACAAGAAATCTTTAATCGGGCTTCACAAAGCCATCTTTGTTCGTGTATCTTGCTAACAATAAATTGTAAAGTCAACAGCAGGTAAATTGTGACAGGTTGAACCTGAGACCACCCTTAAGATGCTAGAAAAGTGCTAGAAAAGGAGGTGGCGTTTGTAGCGTAACTGCTACATTATATGTGCGGTCGTCTGTACGATGCGAATGTAGAAATTTTCTTTACAAGTGCATTTAATCACGCTGTACCGTTTATGGATGATTGGGACTAGAGTATTGTGAGTAGTTCTGTCATTATAGTTGTATCTTAATGCGAACTAAACTAAACAGCTTTTTTAGAAATACGATACTGTATGGATTATTGCTATGGTCAAAACAGTTCGTGGTCGCGATTTAGTAGTCGATCAATGTTAGAAATAAAATCACTTTACTGGTTTTAACTCCTCATGAGTTTCTCACGTGAAGGAAGACATGTCCAGCTGTGGGATATATATATCAGCTGGTGATGATGACCCAATTCAATTCGCACTCGTAGTATAACTTACACTATTATAAAACACGTTTAAGATATCTACTGTGCCTTGTTCGAATCGCATTATTATGAGTTACTGACTGTTAAAAGTGTATATGTAAGCAATGTTTAGATTAGTCTAGCAAGTAAACTGATTCAGTTAATACTTTAAATTCATATTAATTATTTAGAAAGTCTAATGGTGAATTCCCTATACGCTTCAACCGCAGTACTTTATGATTGCAATTAGTTTACCATTCGTAAAGTGTTCTTTAGCAAAAATTAATAATTCTACCAAATATTATACTAAAAGCTGAGTTACTTTTTTATGTTGGCCTTTTAAAATCATTGCATTTAGACGGTCGAACGGTCAGTAACTCCTTCTAATAAAGCAGATGTTTCACGAAACGTATTTTCTTAAAAAAGTTCTCCGTGCATACACAGAACTATAAGAATTACTTTACAAGCTCTGAGAAGTTATATTTTATTTTAAGAATTGATATGATACAAACATCCACTATCTTTGAATAAATGTTAGACTAGCAGACCTACGATGAAACAGTTTCGAAAGTTTCAGACCAATATTATCTTTCGTCCCTCACCAGAACGCCGGCAGGTTCACATACAATAAAGAATGTAGTCTGAAAATTTAATGTAAGTAGGTATAATACGAAAACAACATTTTTTTTCTCTATATTAGTATTTTTTTTCGTGGCTAAAGTTTATTACTGTTCGTTCAATCATCACTACCGAAGTTTTACTCAATAATTAAATGCCTATTCAATTCTTTGTACATCTACACAATATAGACGGAGCACATTATTGGAGTGCAGGCATTTCTTAATCAACTTGGTATTAGAACTACGTATGGAACTTCAGAGCCACTTTAATTTAAGATATCTCAATTAATAAATTCAAGGATGCTCAAGAATTAATATATTACAGCTTTATATGTAGGTACAGTGCATTTGTCAAGATACATGCGCTTTCAACGTGACTCCAGAAAAAGTATGGCATTTGAAAAACGCAGTACAGAGGGTACTGCGTTTTTGAGATTAGAGCTTAAATCGAGTTTATTTTACTATTTTCACCTCTCATCGAAATATACTTTGAGATATATCGTACTTAGTGTGAAAGAACATACTTTGCAGCTTTTTAACTCATACAAAATTATTAAAAGGTTGTAAAATAAACATTTTCGATGTCTTTTGAGTGATTAAATAATAGGTAAGCAAAACAATTTACTCATCTTCGTCTTTAGATATAGTGTGTCCTACACTTTTCAGCATTTCTATGTGTGAAACAAAATTATTAAATATTTGCAGTAAAAACATTTTTAATCAAATTTTAATGTTTTTGGTGCGTTTAAATGCCTACTTTTATTGTAACGTTGCTATAAAAACGTTGGAAAAGGAAAGAAAGCGGTGAAGAAATTAGTAGGACTTAGTGCTCCGGTGGCGTAGTGGTAATCGCGTCTGGCCGGAAATCAGGAGACGCGGGTTTGAGTCCCGCCTCGAGCTTTATATTTTTTCATCGTTTTCTTTCTTTATTTGTAAATAAATTTTTGTTTCGTCTCATTTTTTTTTCAATCTACACTGTGAATTTATTCCGGTACTTATATTCTGTCTCTTGTACTTATGGACCAGCGGTCTTTCTAGCATCTGGACGTAATGACACAGGGGACGATTTGACAGTTTGGTATATACAGGAGGAGGAGTTCAAAAAACATCGTATGACTAGACTCATAATTGATTTGAAATATTGGCAAAATGTTTTAATTTGGCCGCTAATTTTAATACACTGTTCTTCTAGTTAATTCGAAATTCAGTGATTCAGTAACACTAGTTATCATTTTAGCTAAAGAGGCAATAAAGTACAGACATATTTTCTTATTTACAATAAAGATGGCACTAAATATTCAACTTGTCTGGCGTCCATTACCATTTGAGACCATTTCCAAGTAACATAGAAAAATTATTCCAGAATATGTTCAACATTGTTTGCCTAGGATTGACTTAACCCCAGGGATTTGTGGTTTTATGAATAATAAGGCAAATTAGAATATTAGTAATGTAAACATAACATTCCCTGAGATTTTGGAAAATATTTTCAGTATTTTCTGAGATAACGAATTTCATTCATAAGCCCTTATTACGACTCGTCTTTATTCGGTATTCTTTAGAAAATATATTTATAAAAAAAACTGGGAGACTAATGTATATCAGCAGCATAAATCTCTTGTATTCCTGTTGCTTACATGCTTTCCGCCTGGCGAATTTCTTTACCTCCATTTTATTCAGGATGAAAAGAAAAATGATTATATTTTCATGCAGAGCGAAACTGAATTGCAATTAAGCCAAACAGAATGCCATGGTCTGCTATTGTATAAAAATTATACTAATTGTAAACTTATTGTAAGAATTACATTTTTAATTATTTGCGATTCACGTTTTGAGAATACAAACGATACAAGATAAAATAATGACCCGGCAACGTCTTAAAATCTGACATCTTACAATTGTTCGTTAGTATTATCTGTGTATGACGTTTTAAGAATGTAGTCTATGTTATTTTTATTATCGTATTATTATTTGGTTATGATATTTTTCTTAATTACCTCATATTATTGCACCGTTCTTGTATTTCTATACTTTATATGCTTTAAAGCATTAAGTCCGCCATTTATATCATACTTGTGCAATAATTTACCAGGTGATAGACCTGTATGTAGGGTCGTCTGGGTAGGTACCGCCTTTCTTATATAAGCCGTAAAATAGTGCGCTGTGTTTTGGATTGAAGGGAATGGTAGCCAGTGGTTACTAGGTATGGAAGACATTTCGTATTAGGCCTCAAGATGAAAACGCAGCTGCAAAACCAAGTGATTTTTTCCTTGTTATACTTACTGTCCATATGCGACGGTAGCCATTTACCACCAGGTAGGCCGTGAGCTTGCTTGTCATGCAGTTGTATATAAATAATAAGGTATAAATAAATAACACATATCCTTTACGCTGTCATTCAGGATAAGCACATAAGTTTGATAAATGAAACCTGCGCGACTCAAGTTATATTGGAAAACTTGCGAGGCCTAGACGTACGTAACTCGCCTGGAAATACCGCGCGCCAATCATTATGACATATCAGCGCGAAAGCGTTTTTTGAGGAGTTACGCCGAATTGATTTAGGGATGTAAGCGAATGTGATGTATGTGACACGATATTTCAGTGCGATCCTAACTATATTCTTATTATACAATGGACGTCAAATGACTCAACACCACCTAATGTGAAGCGGTAAGAAGAATCCATATGGGAAGACAGCCAATACAGCTTGAAACTCGCGTTCTAGCCTCCTCCACCTCGCCAGTCTTTAAGGTGCAGTTTCACACCACATTTGAAGTAGCGATGTTATAGTAAGAAGGGTAACACATGTGCCGGCAGACAATTTTAATTATTTAAGAAACCATGGAACTTAAACGAGTGGTTATTATCGTCAGTAATCGCCAATGATTTAAATCGCCAGCAATCACCAGAACCGCAGCAGTAGGACGTGGGCCGCTGATGAATTATTCATGATGAAATCCTTTCTAGGAGAGAAGGTTGGAGGATGGATTAAATACATCTATGCAGACGGCAGAAATTGCATTATGCCCACAACTACATGATACACAAAATGCAACTCTCCAACACAACATGTCAAGCATGTGGTTGGTGCAAGAGATCAATAACGACTCGCCTGGGTCATTGTGATGCTCTAGCTAGAACCAGAATAAGTTTTCTGGAAGTGGCATATCCAAAGCCAAAAACTCTACCCAGAGTTAATAAAACTGATGGCATCTATATGCTGGAGACAGTGAGAGTAAAAGCAGGGGAAATAGAAGAACCCAATAGGTTGAGGTGCACTGTGACGTGGTCATGACCCCATGGTAAGATAAGATAAGATATTATATTATCAAATATTATTATAGTGGTACTACAGATCGCTGTGTTTCGGATGAAGGAAAAGGTAGCCAGTGTAATTACTGGGCATGGACAGCATTTCTTCTTAGACCTCAGGATAGCAACGCACCTGCAATATCAACTGATTTTTCCTTGTTATTGCAGGTATGTATAGGCGGCGGCAAACGCTTACCATCAGGTGGGCCGTCAGCTTGTTGGTCATCTAGATGTAAAAATACCTCCACCTTACAGAAGCCATACTACACTACTTTTGTGTTGCGTAGGTATAGGGAACAAGGGAAATTCAATAATAAAAATTACGACGTACGCCAATTTTTCAAGAACTTAAAAACAAAATAGGTAAAGGCAGGAACGTAATCAGGTGCTTAGAATAATTGAAGTCACATATGCCTATTCTAGCGACAGACTTTTCTGAAATTCACTGATTTACAAAAGAATTTAGGCGTTTGTTTCTATGTGTGTAGACTTTAGCAGACTTTCTGTATTTATTTTCATATTAAATCTTTCTTTTATTCCAAAATAATGTTACACAGACGTTTATATTTAAAATTCCAAAACACTTGGACTCTGACGGACATAACAAATCTCATTTATATCTTGTATAGTATAGTAATCTTACCTTTACTGTTCATCCTGCGTGTAGTAGGTAAGTTCACAATGTTGTCTAACGGCCAAAATTCTAAACAAATTAAAATAGTAGCCAGTGTTAAAGGTGAAAAACCTATATGTCCCTATATAAGAATCATAGTTCAGAGGAACCTCATCACCAGCCTATAAACGTCCCACTGCTCGGCACAGGGGTTCCTACATGGAAGAAACACATGAGGAGTTTGGGCCATAGCACCACCACGCTGGCCCAATGCGGGTTGGTGGTCCAATGCGGGTTGGTGGAGGAGGAACCTATTTAATATTAAAATTTAATTGAAATATAATAATCAAGCAACCTGGTACCCGACTAAATGCGATCTTAAGAAGTATTTTGTACAGTCACTCCGTGTTAACCGCGTACCAAGTTGACATAACTTTAATGCAAGCATGAACGAGCCAGTTGTCACTGACAAAGCCCCTAATGTATTTTTCGTGTCTAGAATATTTTCGGCGAAAACAAGGCCCTTAATTCGGGCCCTATCGCGACGCATAGATAAATGAGCGAACTCTACCCGGCTCATTGCGTTTCTATCTGCGATGTCCCATATCAATCACTTTGACACCTTAATACGCCCCTGGCTCCGAACTCAAGGGGGTTGTGTTTTGCGGCCGAGAGAGGAATAAAGTTTACGAAATAAACTCTATTTAGTGATAGCTTGTACAAAAAGGTTTAATTAATAACGTTCTTAAGCTAGGGTGTCATTAATTTCATAAAATACTGCAACAATATAAGGTCTAATACGATAGCAGCAGGGTCGCTCGATATTGAAAGGGTATCAACATTATATTTTACTCATTAGTTCTAAAGTGTAACTATCTAATGTTGATGAGGTTTATTTTATTTTAGAAATTATTAAGTACTATTTCTCTTACAATAGTACTTAATAATTTGTATGAAGTACTATTGTAAGAGACTTATTTAACAGTTACGATTTTAATGTGGATGTCGACGATTAGTATAGGCTTATACTCAATAGGAGTATAAAGAATCAGTAGGTACACTACGAATTATTTTGTTTTACTAAAATCAGATTGAAACGCTACCGCACACCGTAGATATAGTATTAATATAGTCACAAATAATAAGATAAACAATATTATACAAGAAGTAGGTATATTAATATACTTTGACTTTACTGAGAAAAGTCAAAGTATATTAATATACTACTTCACCGTATATTCCTATGTAAATATTGTATTTATCTGTGGATGTTATACGATCCAATATTCCAAAGCCGTATCTTGGCCTCATTTGATTAAATTTACAACCGATGCGAAATGAAATTTCTGCTATAAATGAAAACGTCAATACAATGCAAAATGTAAATCCAGCTTAGCGGAGATTACCAATACAAAAAAACGACTGCTCAAATATTTTCATGTAAAATTCTAATATTATTTAGATATTACTGACATTATCTACACTACTTACGTAATGAAACGTATAATGTTTACTATCTAGTTTAATATGACATATTTGATTGGCATTTCTGGTTAAATTGACTTTAATATAAACAATTTCATATGAAATGGGGCTATTCTATTTTATGTACTTTGAAAACGATGATGTTCGTTAAAAATAAACAAAGTTCATATTATGATTCTTGATTTTAAATATCAAACACTCCCTTATGTAAATTATTTTTTCTGTTCATAGCTGAAATTAAATTTGTTTTACTTCAGCAAAAAATTGTTACCCCTTTAAACCGGCCGTTTTAATCGCTTCTGAGAAAGCAAAATTAAAACTAAAAGTTTATAAAATATTAACGTCTCTCCAGGCTGATGGATAATACTTTTATGGATTTAATTATATTCAGCGTCAGAAAATCACACCTTATGATACAGAATTATATACTAACTTCAACCTTGAGCTTTAAACTAAAAACTGAAACAGATGCTGAGTTAACCGAATTATAAAATTAGGAGAAGCAGAAATTATTGTGGTGCCACGAGTGTGTAGGGGCTATGGTAAACGCTTACCATCAGTATTATCGAAAAATAATGAAATATACATATACCGGTATGTGAACATTTATATTCTTTCTTTCTCTTCTAAAAACAAACATACAGTAAAAACTTAGACAGTAATTAATATAAAACTAGAAAAGTTTCACGTCCTGAGGCGGGAATCGAACCCGCGATCTTTCGCAATCCGGGCGACTGCTCTAACCACTATATACAGATAGACTAGAAGAATTTCACAGGGATATCCCTAGTCCTGGGTGGCTCAGTAGTTAGAGCAGTCGCCCGGATTGCGAAAGATCGCGGGTTCGATTCCCGCCTCAGGACGTGAAATTTTTCTAGTTTTATATTTTAATTACTAAGTAATTTTTCAAACATTTATATTAAGTAATGTTAAAATCAAAAATTAAAAACTTAGTAATAACAAAGATAAGCAGAAAAAGAAAACAATTAACACTTATTGATGCAGTCAACAAGGCCCCATCTCAGCATAAAGCTGCCAGCCGCCAGTTTTTTTTTAAATAAAGCTTTTTAGTGTCCGTCCGTCTACCCGTCTTTCTTTCCATCTGTTAAGTAGTATAATCGAGTATAATCTTTAAGTTTTTTTTTTGGGTAAATTACTTGCCCTAAATGTGTATAAGGGATAATTTGGGGACAACTCGTTTTAGAAAATGACAGTAAAACCGACACGATCCAGTAAATTTAATGAAAAAAATTGCGTACCAGAAAATTACTGCGTTATAGTACCACTTAACAATTTCTGGCGTCAATTAAAATTGAAAAAGTTTTTCTCGACTATAAGCGAGAACAGAGTAAATAAAAAGTTGCACCTACTTTATCTTCGTTAATATGTAAATTCTTAAATTACTTTTTCCCTTTTTCGAAAGCGCTGTTGGTTCGATCTTGTAACCCTTAAAAAAAATCAATGTGAAGGAGAATTGGAATTGTGGCCAAAAGTCCGCGATCCCAATGCCCGGTACCTGCGTGAAGGCAAGCCGTAAAGATTTGAAGAAAAAAAAAGAAAATCGATATTCGGTTGGAGCGGCGTAAGCCGGCCGGCATTTAATTAATCTTTTTTATATTTTACATTTTACAAGTAAGTAAGTAATTGCTACTAAATTGTTCCAAAAATTTTGTATGAACATAATAAAGTAGAATTTTGGTATATAATTAATGATTTTTTTATCGTTTCAGATTTTAGTGGACCTTTGTCTCAATTTACACACTTTATTATTTAAAAGGGATCAGGTTACTGTTCCGGTAAGTAAAACATTTCAATTATTGCATCGTTTCGTGCTTAATTCTTAAATTCTAATGTAGATTTTGTAACTTCCAGATAAGAGGGTGATTATTGGCGACCCCTTATGCGCACGCGTCGGTGGCAAAATATATTTTAATGGGCATTAGTTATTAAAAATTGTAAGTATCATTACAGTAACGAAGCTGTTAATACGTTATATGTCGTTTGTTTGAAGCGTCACGCTAATTTATTAATGATTTTCAGTTCAACATTGGCACGAGCACGTGGAGCCTTCCCAGAGTTCCCTGCACGTCTCCCGTTTATTTTTAACTCCTAAATTGGTATGTTCTGTTTATATTCTTAAAGTAAAAGAGATTTATGCCGAAAGAACGGTGTTTTTGCCGTTATTTAATGAAGAAAATGCAGTTAGGTATCCTAGGTATACTTAGTGTCCTAGAACGTCCTGTATTGAGTCTAGGTATTAGTGCTATCTAAAGCTTCGTCTCAGCTAGTACTACGTGGTGCAGTAGGTATTATGTACCAATTATCAGTATTTTTCCTTAAAAGTCACCAGTTAGGTTTAGACCTAACTTATGACCTAAGTCCATCTTCTTGATGTTTTGGACCGAGTTTAGCCTATAGATAGCTGCTATAAGTGATGCCCTACGATATGCATAGGTTAGTTTTTGATTTTAGTTGGTAATTTTATTTTAAAAGTGAATAATAACTCTTAAACCTAACTTGTTACCTAACTTGTCCTAGGTCATGTTTTAGCCTTCGACAGGGCCTGTATTAGTTTCACCGAGCAGTATTCTACGTTGTGAACTAGTTTTTATGGCATTTTATACCATAATTTACTTAGAAAATATAAAAGTTAGTATAGGACATAACTTGAGTCCTAGGTCATTCTGTAAGCTTCATGAAGCCTGATTCTTGTTGTTAATAGATGAAAGTAGGCTACCTTAAGGAACCAAGAGTGGAATTACCGCTAAAACAATTTAATTATGATAAAAATAAGTATTAAATTTTTATTAAAATTTACAATTTACAATGTGTATTAAACTGTGTTCAGGGCACCTTCCCATCTTAGTAATGTTAATGCTAGATAGGTAATTGGTTGTTTTGTTCCCAGGAGTTTTTTTTTTTGGGAGGGAATTAACCCTTTCGAGCAACCTCTGAGTTCCGGATGAAGCCTGTGGCAAGTTGTCTCTCTGTAACTCCTTATTGAGACCACTGTTTTACAAAAATCTATTCTTCGAATTAGAAGTCAACTTAGAGACACACACTACACTCAAAGCACTGACCAGAAATCGTCAAGATCCTTTTTTTTGTTAACAATAATATAGGAATAATTAAATATTTTTCTATTTCGGTTTAAAACTTCACCTAATTACACTATGACCAATTTGACATTAATTTAACGCTGAATGGTCCGTTTTTTTTGTTATAAATCATTAATTTTTTAAGAGCAATAAAACTCTGAAGCAACTAAGTTGGTTTTTCTTAACTCCCTTAGAAAATAGGTTACAATCTCGAGATCAGAAAGTTGTTATTGCAATCAATTGTGATGGCTCAAAGGCTTACTTACTGCGCTGCGACCGACTATCCATATTCCATAGCACAGAGTTAGTGGTGGCATGGTCGGCAACCCTTGGTCTTCCTTCTTGGTCCTTTGTATATCTTCCTAAAATCCAACCCCAAAAATCTCATTAATTCTTTGCTGTGATTCGCATTGTTAGAGAATAAGCCTTAAGTGGCAGTAGGCAGGCCACATTGCAAGGAGGACTGACGGCTGTTGTGGCTGAAAGGTCCTCCGGTTGTGGCCGAATACCGGAAGACGCAGCAATGGCAGGGTAGCTGCCATTGCCACGGTCAAGGTCAAGGTGAACCGACGTTCTGGTGAGGGTCGCGAGAAGCCGATGGATGCTGGGAACGCATCCAGTTTATCTCAAGTCCGTCCCAAGAAACACTTTCAAATCGTATAAAATCCCAATTAGGTTTATCAAAATCGTTTTTCTTTAAGTGGTTGCTTGAGTGTTTTTCAAAGTCAAAAAGGAAATAACATAATTCCTTTCTAAAGTGGCCATTATACTACAGAATGGTTTCCTAGCGGAGTAGCAGAGTAGTATTCTAGACACTTCTGCAAGTCTAAGTTAGATTCTTCGTATACCATAATGGTTAATTCAATTAGATGTATAACTGTAAAGGTTATTAGGCTGCTCGTACACGTTAGATTGATGTTGTAAATCCAATAAGTGGAGCGATTTTTGTCTATGATTTTGCGACTTTTATTAGGTACTGATCGTGACTGATTTTATTACTCACATTTCCGGAAAGAGACGTTTCGAGAAAGGTGCCTTTCAGAAAAGGGACATGTTGGGAAAGAGCCTATTTGGGAAGTAGACATTTCGGAAACGGGGACTTTTTAAGCTAAACGATTCTGCGACTTCCTATCGACAAGAATTAGGTAAATTTTATAGTTGGTGATTCTTCTCCGGGTGTTATTTATTTCCGCAATAAATTTCATATAAATCGGCTTAAACACTTGAATTAGTTTCTCAGTTTAAGCCAGTGTGACGTTCCCGGGTGGTTGCTTAGATAAAAGAACCACCTGCCCCCTTATTCAAAAACTGTCGGATCACAGATTCGATTCGGAAAGTCAAATGCCGTCTCGCTTTGACGCACCGTGATAAAAGATGACAGGTATAGAGAGTAATTCGTTTTTTTCCCGACAGTTGTGAATAAGGGGGCTGGTGTCAACAAATTTACTGGCATGGTTCGAGAATGCCCATCACTTTATGCTTCCTGAGTCTGTAGGTGGTAGTCGCCCTTGTGAACACATGGTCCGACTGCTTAGTCCTATCGATCGGACTACGTGAACTTTTATTTTACTATTGGTCCGACTCGGATTACTCCTAATCCGTAATATATCGTTATTTTAGTCTCCTAATAAATCTGCCGTCCACGAGAATTCCGGGGTCGGTGAGCATACGGAAATCGGAGAGGAGAACGCAAGGAGTGTGGCTTGTAACGTGGTACTATAACATTGCGATGTTATAGCACCTCGATTCTCTTTCCAAATTAGGGTTGCTGAGGATTCCTTTTCCGCTTCCTCATAATGCGGAAGTTCCGCAATATTTTGAGTTCCTCATCCGTTTCCGCTTCCTAATAAATAAAAATAAAAAATTCCTCTTCCGCTATCGCTTCCTCAAAATTTAAGAGGAATCTAAGAGGAATTTTACTGCGCATGCGTTATAGTATTCCTGACAACGCACATCGCACATGCCGCGCAGCAAGATGCCACATGCCGGGCCGAACGGTCAGCGAGCGAGCCAACCCGTCCTGCCACCCGCGCTCTTCCTTGCTTGTTTTGACAATGGACATAGCGTTGTTTTGTTTAAAATTAAAAGAACATTTTCCAGTAGACCATTTAAACTATACATTCAGTCAAAAAAATATCGGGATTGGATGATTTGTTTATGGTTTCAATTTTTTTTTAAAGCTATTGCATAGCTTCTATCGCGGGCCTTGAGCGCGGGGACCGAATCCAGAAATTCCGTAACGAAAAAACCTCACGCTCCCCACTCCGCAAGGAGGTGTGGCTTGAAGGCCGTGCATCGTCTAACGTCGTTTCAGTTCGGCAGTCTTCGACACGGCGTTGTGTGCGTGCGATTAGACGTATTGTACGACTCTACGAAACTCGCACGAATCGAGACGAGCTGCTCCGAAATCGGTCGAATACATAAGCAGCTGTTTATGAGAAAGTATATAGGTGTATAGGTATTTGTACATTATTATCACAAATGCAGTATTAATTTTGAATTGAAAATATAATACTGCTATAAAGATAACCTAAACTTTTGATATTAAAATGAGCGATATTAAAAGTAGCCCTCTTTTATACACACAAACACACACACGCGTATAGTTTAAATTCTAAATTTAGATTCTCAATATAAATAAATAAAAAAATTCAAATAAATAAATAAATTTAAAAAAAAATCATTCTTCATTATGTATATAACAGAAACCATCAAACCAAGCACGTGTACTATTCAGTACCTTTGTTTTTGGTGTATAGATAATGCACATGAATGCCGCGCAGAGAAAGTATATATGATATTATATCTATATAAATGTACATCGCGCGAAATTCGATAATCATTTTTATTTATTTAATAATAGGAAAATTTGTTTTCTTATCGGTCACCACGCTCAAAAAGTGTAACTTGAATTAATATCAAAGAAAAAGAAATACTGCATGAATAAAATAAATAAATAAAATTATAATTGCATAAGTTGATACAAAATGCTATGCAATAGCTTTACCGCGGCAGTCCCCGAGTGCCACACGTCTTTTTTTTTGTTGTTGTTAGATTGGCATAACTGTTTTCCATTGCGCGGAGTTTTAGTTGCATCTGTTATTTATATTAAATACAGTTCTGTTTTTAGGTATATCATAACTAGTGTGTATTGCGAATTACATAATGGACAAAGACTTGATGAAACAAAGAGTTTGTCTTAAATTTTGCATCGCCAATGGAATTTCGTGTTCGGAGTCACTGAAAATGTTACAGAAGGCTTACGGTGAATCGACTTTATCAAAAACACGTGCTTATGAGTGGTACAAAGCGTTCAAAAGCGTTCGAGATGAGATGGAAGATTTGCCTCGCTCTGGTAGGCCATCAACGTCTGCAACTGAAGTTAACATCGCGAAAGTGAGGGAAATAGTGACTGAAAATCATCATTCAACTTTGAGAGAGATAGCCGGCGAACTTTCTGTATCTCACGAGTTGATTCATACCATTTTAAATAATCACTTGGGTATGAAACATGTTTCCACTCGGCTAGTCCCATATGACCGGAATTTTCTCCAAAAACTCAATCGCATGAGAATCGCTGAGGACATGCTAGGAGCCTAGAACGAGTCAACTCCGACCCAACATTCATGAAACGCATTGTCACTTGTAACGAGACGTGGGTTTACGAGTTTGACATGCAAACTAGTCAACAAGCTTCGGAGTGGCGCCTTCCAACTGAACCGAAACCGAAAAAACCACGCCAAAGTCGATCAAAAGTCAAAGTCATGTTGACTGTTTTCTTTGACTCTCGCGGTGTTGTGCACTCGGAATTCTTACCGGAAGGTCAAACGGTAAATAATAGTTATTTGTTATACAAGAGTGCAAAGTTGCTTTTTAACCGTGTGCTCAATCATCCTTCACTTGCTCGGTCATCAAAGACCGAGCAAGTGAAGGATTCTAAAATTGAATCACGAGCGTAGCGAGCGATTCAAAAATTAGAATCCTGAGCGTTAGCGAGGGAATCAAAAGAGCGCAAGGTGACAAATCTTTGCACTCGAGTGCAACACGCGTAACTGTTCATCCCACCTCAACTAGGAAATGACTAAATGCAAAAAAACATTTGCGCATTATTAACAGTTTCAGTCAATTTTGTTGGCGTCAAATAAACTTCTTCGTCGCTAGAATCTCTCATTTTAGGTTTTTTACTTGTTTTCAAGTTTCTTGTTTTAAACCTATGGTGTTAACAAATATGTCGTAAAAAGAAAATGGCGCGCGCAAAGCAAATTAAACTAAAAGTACACCAAGAAGGTGCCGAGTCTGAGTTTTTAACAAGTTCAAAAAGGTTGTATGATAAATTCGGCACCATGGAGGTACAAGTAAAGTGGTTTAATGATGTTTCGAATTCACAAACGTAGTGCACACGATGTCCTAAATTCAATTTTACTTTATCCTCTAGCGGATAAAAACGGCTTTGGCACTCAGATATCGAAGAGCAAAAATACTCTTTCCGAGATGGGGGGACGAAAATAATATTATTTGAGCGTTATCCGGCGTTTAAGAGAGCAAATTCGACGAAAAAGGCCAGATTTGTGGAAAGAAAATTCTTGGATTTTGCACCACAATAATGCGCCTTCGCACAAGGTCATCATTGTGAACAACTTTTTGACCAAACACTCAAAAAATACCATCGAGCAACCAATATATTCACCAGATATGACTCCGACTTGTTTCTTTTCCTAAACTCAAATTACCACTTTGTGGCACCCGTTTTCATTCGGTAGAAGACGCGCCAAGGAGAATTCGCGGCAAGAACTGAACTCAATTCCGGAAACAGCGTTTAAAAAATGTTTTGATGATTGGATTATTTGTTAGGGTAAGTGTATCGTTTCTGAAGGAGCATTCAAGATAAAATAAATTTGGATGTATTATTTATTGATCTTTTCCCAGTACTTTCTTGACAGAATAGTATTTTTCATATCATCCTCTTCCTCATCCGCTTCCTCTTCCGCTTCCTCATCCGCATCCTCTAAATTTGTGTTTGACACTTCCTCTTCCTCCTCCTCTTCCTCATAATCACTTCCTCAACAACCCTATTCCAAATTTACTGGCAATATTTAAAGCAATATAAATTAAAAATTCAAATTCATACAGATTCGGTTTTACCTTTCAAAAATCATTCTATTGCTGACCGTGAGAGGAGACGTATCTCTATTCTTACCAGTGTCTCTCTCTCGACGCCTGCCGTTAGCTTCGGCGATATTATATTATTATACTGTTTTCATTCCGTAAGTATTTACATTCCGGATTGAATGTTGAAATTAATATTTGTCTAGTCTCAACGCACTTTTGTAAGTACCTTATTTTTATAAGCCTATTTTGGTATTTCAGTGTCTAAGTGTTCAGTTTTATAGTGTATCTTATATTGGTACACAGTGCCTTATTTTCCTACTTAATTTTACAACATTTAAAGAAAGGCGTATTCCGGTGTTTATTTTTTGGACCATCCCATACCACCTTTACGTTACAAGCTATCCTAGGTAAGCTACTTCCGACCACAACTTTGGACTTAGGACCGCGAGCAGCTTGTTCTGTTTCCGACCGCTTGTTCAACGAGTGAATCAAAAACGTAGCAAACAAATAGACAGATAGATAGACTAGGCAGGATTAACTCCTCCCTTATTAAATACGATAAATTTCGCTCAGAAATGAAATTAAATTCCCATCAGCGAGTAATTGGGTGAACGAACAACGTGACACTTACATAATTATGACAAGGAGAAAGCTTATCTCGTCCGAATACTTTTATCTTGTGAAATGAGCCGCAGGGCTTGAGGGCTGCAAAAGTTGTATTTAATTAAAAATTATACAGAGGAGCTCGGTGGCGTAATGGTTTGTACGCTTAGATTTGATTACGAAAACAAAGCAACTGACTGTCGCCACGGTCGATCCCGGGATGGGTCAATCGTAATTAATTAAAAGATTACAAATCTCGAGCTCCCCCGTGCTTCGGAAGGCAGATTATCACTGCAACCACTCTAACTCACCAACACGCATTGGGCCAGCGTAGTATGCGTATTATGGCTCAAACTCCTCATGTGTTTGTCCTATCTAGGAAGACTTGTGCCCAGCAATGGGTTGTATATGTATATATCTTGAATAGGGCTGGTGATCAAGTCTTATATTATAAATACAAAAGTAACTCTGTCTGACTTGTCTGCCAGTCTCACCGCTTAGTTATAATTCCTAGGCCGCTAAACCGATTACGATGAAATTCAGCATAAAAATGATTACTAACGTCCACACAGGTTGAGCCGAGAGCGGCTTCTGATGATAAATAAGTTTCAAAAGAAATTTGATAGAAAAATAGGACACAGATATATCTGTGTCTTCACTTTTGACAGGGAATTTAGGAAACAAAGCCAATACGGGATATAGAAACGAAAAAAAAAAAGATCAGTGCTTGAGAAAATTTTCATTAACTAGATGTTGACATCATTATTGACGACCGGCTGGCCGAGTGGTCTGTACCCCTTGCTATACAGGCTACTCGGTCAAAAGGTCCCGGGTTCGAATCCTGGTCGGAGTTAATGTTTAGATGATGAGTACGAGCATTTGTTTACGAGTCATGGATGTTTATATGTTTATTTAGTTTATTTCTAAAAAAAATTATACATATTATTTTCATTAGTTCTCCATTAACGGAGATGCTTACTTTGGGCTAGATATGTAATAGGTGTGAGTGTATAAAAAAAAATCGTGATCATGTTATACCCACATATTTCGACGATTTCACCAATAAGTTGATAAAGAAATTAAGTGTCTGATATTTAATTTTATATAATACCAAGAAAAAGATATATTATTACAGTACGGGGTCCGCAAAATTATTAAATGATAAAATAGGTATTTTTTAGAAACATTTGCCTTTCACTGTAATGGAATAGAACATTATCTGTATTTATACTCGTAGCCATTAAAACACCCTCGCTATGTTCAATAGAAACGTTTTCCTGTAACAAATTGTAATTAAATAATTTAATTTGTCTAATGGAAGCTAAAGCACTCAATTAGCACAAGAGATGTATCTCCATTTGGACAAGGTTTTTTCAAACCATGTATCACATTGCTAGATATAATATTAGCCTCATTATCATCACATCACCCTATTATCAGTAATTTTTTTTACAAAGCTCAGCAGGTGACTCAACAGAACCTGATGTGAAGCGGTAAGAAGAGTCCATATGCGGAGACAGCTAGTGCAGCTTGAAATACACTGTTCTAGCAGCCCCTACCTTACCGGAGGTGCCTTTTCATGTCTCTCTTGAAGGAACCCATGTTATAGAAAGGAGGGAACACATTGGCTGGCAATGAATTCCAAGTTTTGAAAGTCCGACAAAGAAACGAGTTACTAAACTTCTTTGTGTGTGATGTTGAGGTGGAGACAGTAAATTGATAACACCGAAGACCGGCACGCGTGCTCCTGAGCGTGAAAGGGGAGGGGATAAGTATTTCACTGCTGCACGTTTTTCACCCCAAGGCAGAGCCACAATACATGATGAACAGCTGTCTTCGTCCGGCCACCAATTGCCTTTCTCTTCAGCTCGATGGTCCACCTTCTCATAGGGCATGCAGTTTATTTTCCGAGTTGATTAACTTCGGTGCTAAAGTGACTTGAGCGCTCTGGTTTTGATACGAAAGCAAAGCAGCTTTCGCCATGGTTGTTACCGTATGGGCCACTCCCGGTTTTAACTACTTAACGCTTCCACCTATCAATTCGCGTTGGGCCAGCACCAGCGTGATGGTGTTAAGGACCATAATAAGCTGCCTGTGCCCAGCAGTGGGACGTCTATAGACTGGTGGTGAAATTCAAAGAACTGGTTGAAACACGGTGTCCGATCTAAAAGAAATCCGATCAAAGAATAAGTTGAAAAATAAAACAATTACCACTTATCAGCAGGTGTAGTCACCAAGTCAATCTCAGCATAAATCTTTTGCGACATTGTAAAGATGTCGCAGAAACGCTTTTATCATGATAGGACCTTGGGTGTGACATACGACTGAATAAACTTGAAGCTTTTATGAAAATAAATTTTAATAAATATATTTTACGGTATAAGATACCGCCTTTACTTATCTTAACGCATTCACTAGGAAATAAGCTTAAATCTCGTGTTAATGAGTCCACTTACAGATTGCTTTTTCTGCGTCATTTAGATATGAAAATAGTGCTACTTTTACGTTTCCTTAATTAAGATTAATAGCCCTAAAGGTCCTTATTAGGAAATTAATAAAAAATCGTTCAAGAGAAAAAAGTCAATTTAAGGACTTAAGATAATTAATTTGAATTTTCAATTTAACGGGTTTTATTTGATTGTAGATAAGGACAAGAATCTGGCCCGCGGAGTCATAATTGAATTTGTAGACATTTTATTAAAACTACGTATTGCTTTTGCCCACCTGTGTTTAACCGTAGACCAGCACTCAGTCGGTTGTTTTTTAAGGAGATACATTGCCAAAAAATCGTACTTTTATATTTAATCTCATAAGTAGGTCACTGAAAGATGTTACGGATCTGAAAATCAGATAAACGTTACTGCATATCTTCATCGACACGTGTAGTACAAAAATACGATTAAAGAATTTTGCCTCGACACAATTTAAAAAGACCTCTTATAAATATGCAATCTAAGGAAAACGACAATTTGTATTCAATAGCAAATTACTTTAAATAATAAAAATCATTAATATTCACAATCGTGCAAAGCGTTTTTTTTGTTTTTCCCTAAAGTTGTTTTTAAAATAAAAATGTCTTTTCGCTTACTTTACATGCACGATGGCTATTTTGTCTTTTTTCCTCCCGCTGAGTCTGTCATATCTCTGTCCCTATCGGTCTCGGCTGAAACAACGTTTCGATAGATCGCTAGATCGCCTTATGAGAGGAAAGCTCTAGTTTAATAGATCAAATCAAAGATTTAAGTACTTTATTATTAATAATATCCGGGTCGATTTTACCATCCTCGGATAAGTTTTAAAATTATATCCCAAGGATACCTTTAATAAGTTAACCGTTAATTTATAGAAAATCTGCCATATATTCAAAATTACTCGTCAAAATTTTGTAAATTTTTTGTAAAATCGTCTCTTAGTGACGGTAAGTATATTTAATATCTAAAACGTAATCGATAGCTATAAACACAGTTTCAAATTAAAGTTGACTTGTTAAGTTACATGAGGCCCCCGGGAAGATCCCGGGGGTCTTATGACAATTAAAAACCTAAAAACCAATTGTGTCTGGAATCTGTATTTTGACAGTTTGAAAACGAAACCATTGAATCTATTTTAATAATGGGACCAATCTAAAATACTATTTTATTCAAAATTCAATTTTCTAAATCAGTTTATAAATGACGCAGCTCCGAGGTAACAAGAAGATAATAATATATTTATTTTATTCGCATTAATATGTATATGTGTATTCACATATTATTGTAGGTATATTTAGATTTTTAAAACAGTTGTTTTTGCACTACCTAATTAATCATTTTGGACTGAACTTTCCGGTTGACTGGTAGAGAATGCTTAATGGCATTAAGTCCGCCAAATTGTTATTATTTTGTACAATTAAAGATTAAATAAATAAATAAATAATAAATCATACAGCCGTATTTATAACCTTCTCCTTTTCTAGAAGTCGGTTAAAAAGTTCAAACTCGCACTACCCTCTGACCCAGAATTTTGATTATTTTAACGATCAAATGGTCAGTACCCCTAGCCCGAACACTTTTAAATTTCGAATCGCCATCGTATCGGGAAGTTACGTTAGCTTTTGTCTGGCTTTTGTTTGAAATTTTAAGCGTACGTGAACGATACGATTATGATTCGAAATTTAAAAATGTTCGTCGAATCTCGGCAGACGCATATGTTTTTATGAAGAGTACAAATATTTGTTCACGAGTCATAGATGTTTGCCTGTTTATTTAGGTAATTATTATACAAATAAGTATAATTTATTATGAGAATTTATCTTTTATCTAGTACTCATAGCACCAACTTTTCTTTTTTTAAATTTGAGCTTGTCAATGGCGTGATATTGAGAATACAAAATTATACTATTATTTATTTATTTATTAGAACAACCAACAAGGCTTACACTATAAAATTCAAGTAGTTTTAGGCATGAAAGTATAACCTAAGTGCAGTCTTAACTAAAGGCATGCTGACGTGGGCTCTTCTAACTAATAATATAATTGTATATAAATGTAGTTAATAACTAGTTGTTTAACCAAAAGAAGATAATATAATAGATTATACTAATCTATCTACTCTAAACTTTTAGAGAAAGTATTCACTATAAACTATTAATAGAACGTGGAATGAGCTTACACTTCACAGCTCAAAGTTATGATTGAGTGTTTCTCAAGAAATACGTGGTATCCGAAACCGGAAACGCATTGGTTATCAATGTAAAAAAATCTAGAGAAAATGAATTCTAGATTTAATTTAAATCAACATTACTGAAATAATTAAGTCATCAATGTAAGCGAGATTGCGGATCTTGCTTTCCTGTGACTTTTTAGTGGTAAAAAATTATGATTATAAGTAATAACCGACTTCAAAACACTAAAAATGAAAAAAAAGAGATGTACAAAAAATGTATTGAAACCCGGCCAGGTCTATACTCTATTCTGAAAAATAGGCAGCAATATACAGAACAGTGTTTAATTCTCCATTCTCTTTTTATTTTCTTTGTTGCGTGGTACGAAATAAGAATTTTCATAGATAAACTGCAACACAGCCAAATATTCATCATGGCGCGAATGTCACTTTGGTGACGTTTAGTTTCTATGTCACCCGCCATATTGCCATATTGAAAAACGGTGAAATTAACGAACGAAAAGTTTCAACTTTTATACAAACCAACTATGCATGAAAACGAATTATTAGTATTGTTCTCGGATTCAGGAGTTTTTTTCTCAATTTTTTGAGATACTGTGCATATACCTGGTTGGGTATGAAACATCTCCTTTAATAGTGAATTATCCTCTGAAAATATATTTGAAACAATAGGAAGTGAAGCACCGACTCCTACTAAAATTAAATTAATTTTTCCCTATTAGAGTTTTTAAGTCGGTTTTTTTTTTGTTAATTTTTGATTTTAACATTATTTTAAATGTTTGAAAAATTACTTAGTAATTAAAATATAATAAAACTAGAAAAATTTCACGTCCTGAGGCAGGAATCGAAGTCAGTCGGTTTTTCTAGTTTTATTATATTTTAATTACTAAGTAATTTTTCAAATATTTATATTAATGTTAAAATCAAAAATTAAGAATATTTGAAAGCACTGCCCCAACTTAACCGAATCGTCGGTATTTGTAAAAATACTCATTTCGGATGTTGAAATAGAATATTTGACATTGTAGGGTGGACGTTAGCTCATAAACGCAAATACAGATAGACTAGAAGAATTTCACAGGGATATCCCAAGTCCTGGGTGGCTCAGTGGTCAGAGCAGTCGCCCGGATTGCGAAAGGTCGCGGGTTCGGTTTTTTTGTGTTTTTTTGTACAGCAACGTACCAAACCCAATCATTAATTTCAAGTAATGTACAGCTCTGCACCAGTGCACTATAGGTAGAACGTAATAGCGATCGTTCGGTGCAATTCCTGAGAAACGGATTTTCCTCTCCACGTTTCCGCTTATTTTCCGCTCGACGGTACTATAACTGGTTATAACTAATCGTAAGGGGTGAGAGCTTTGAGCTCGCTGCGGTATTAAAAGTAAAAGTCGAACGTGTGGGTAACTGGCTCTTCACACGTCTCACGTGAAATAAGTATTGGCTTTTCAAATTTATTATTTATAGGGAAAAACCGATGCTTGGAAATAATGATAGTAGTTGAAACTCAGCATTACGAGTTTGCGTATAATAGGTTGGGGAAAAAGTTTCTTCGCATTTTTTAAGAAAATTCGAAACATTTTTTAATATAGTTTATTTACATTTAACTAAAGTATGTAGGTACCATTTTGTTCGATAACTTTTTGCCATCTTGTAGGTAGGGACATGATCCCATTGATATAGAAAATTTGGGGCTTCTGATCAAAATACCGCGACAAGTGGTTTTGGCAGTCCTCTCGTGATGTTAACCTGACACTGCCTAGAGAATTCTGAAGAGAGCGACACAGGTGGAAATCTGAAGGTTCAAGTTCAGGACTATACGGCGGATGCATTAACACCTCCCAGCCAAACTCTCTTAATTTTTGCTGAGTGGCTAAAGATGTGTGAGGTCTAGCGTTATCATGATGAAAAACCACACCCCTTCTGTTGATTAATTCCGGACGCTTCCCCTCAACTTCTTGCTTTAATCTCATCAGTTGTTCGCAGTAGAGTTCAGAATCGATGGTCCTGCCTGGTGGTAACAGCTCATAATGAATAATGCCCTTCCAATCCCACCACACACACAGCATCACCGTGTTGCGAGTTAACCCGGGTTTCGCCACAGTCTGTAAAGCCTGACCGGCCTTTGACCACGACCTTTTTCGCACGTTCTTGTCGTACGTGATCCACTTTTCATCACTAGTTATTAGCTTCTTCAAAAATGGTTCGGTTTCATTACGTCGTAATAAATAATCACAAATGAGTACACGGTTCATTAGTTTTCTTTCAGTGAGCTCGTGGGGTACCCAAATATCGAGCTTTTTTGTGTACCCATTTTTTTTAAAATGCGCCAAAACTGTTTTGTTATCAATTCCCAGTTCTTCAGCTACGTCGTAACTACTGACATACCGATCTTGCTCCAGTTTTTCAAAAATGGCATCAATTTTATCCGTAATAGGGCGACCAGAGCGACGTGCATCTTTGACATCAAAATTTCTGGATTGAAAACGCTTAAACCAAATTTGTGCTACTCTCACAGACACTGCACTAAGTCCATAAACATCGCAAATTTTTTTCGCGGCCTGCGTTGCATTTTTACCTTTTTTGTAGTAAAAGTTTAAAATTTATCGAATATCTTCATTAGATTCACTCATCTTGACAGTCCGAAAAACAAATGAAAAACACACATTTTCCTAATTTGAATATGGAATTATCTTTTTTAAAATCTAAACTTTTAATGATACCAAAACCAGCCAGATACAAATAGTACAGCCAAAGAGATTTTATTACAAGTTTATACATACTATAATGCAAAAAGACTTTTTCCCCAACCTAATATGTTCATAGTCACGAAAAGACTGTGCTATGACCAATTTAGGTACAGTCAACAACAAAAGTCGATTAACACTTTAGTGCTATGTCACATTACGCCATTCAAAGTGTTCATACGAATTTTCAACTCGAGAGAATGCTAATATGTTATTATGAAAAGTTACTAAAGTGTTAATCGATTGCTGTTGCTGACTGTACCAACGTTTGACGTAAAAGTCATTACTGCCGCGTTCGCCGTACCCATTTCTTAATTTATAATTTTTTAATTATTGCGTAGCCCGTGTACTTAAAATTTGGGACATTTTTTTTAGAAGCTGAATGTTTTGGAGTGACTAAAACTTCCACCAGCTTCTGGTGTCATCTTCTTGATACTCTGACTCTCATAGATCCACGGCGGTATTCTGTCTCTTGAACTTCCATCGTACTAATTTTATCCAACAGCACAAAACCTTCTAATTCTGCTTTTGTAATCTCGGATGCACGAGTTGGCTATTATTGAATAAGGCCGAAGATGGAAGCGAGCTACACCCAGATTCCTTGACCACAGAAAAACTGGCTATTTTACCTTCAACTACTAGAACATAACAATGTTGTCAGCATTATTGTTATGGCGGCAAACTTGGGTAAGATGGCGATAACTAGCCAAACGGACATAAGAAAACCCCTAGGCATTATCTAATATCTGAATGTCCAATCGTCCATCCCCCCATCAAAATTGAACCCCGGACCTATAGAAATGAGGTCTCAACTACTAGTCCACAAAGAAATTTGTGACAACAAGGATAAAGATGTTTATAGATATCCATTTATAGTTATGTTAGCTAGGTTAGGTTTGTACGATGCTTTGCGTCGCTGGGCAGCGAGGTATGATGAACTGATGGTATTTAGTGAGTATACTAGCCGGAGAATCTCACATAACCCAACCGTGGCTCTTCCCTTTATCACAGCTGGGTAGCTATAAAAGTTAAAGATATGCCGAAAAGAATTCACTTTGAGCGGGGTATTTTCGACTATTGGTGGGGTATTTTCCTCTCAAATTTTTCCCACCTTACAAAACAACTGTACTTTACTGTGTCATCCCGTGACAAGGTAAATAAATTGTTTGTTTGTAAATAACAAGTTTTGTTTAAAATTTACATAGTATTAACTTTTGGGGTGATATTGGGTTGGTGACGAATACCTATTTTATGCGTTGCAAAGGCAAATTCCTGTGCAAGCTCATACGTAAACTATTTTTTTCTGTCAAATTACACGACAGAATAATCTGGTACAGGTTCATTTCTATATCCTCAATAGTCAAAAAGAGTTGCGATTGTATTACAACTTTTTACTGCCATTATTTATATGTCCGAAGCATTCATAGTTCAAAAGTTTTCCTCAATTGCAATCAACATTTTCCTTTTTGACTCAAAAGAAAACGTGATCGAAATACAAAAGTTTCGTTAACTTTTCCTATATTATGATTTGATTTCATTGATCAGGCTTACAGTCCAATTTGAAATTCAGATTTAGCAAATTAAGTTACCGTTTCTAAAACGTTACTACGGCGTTTGTGTTGAGCTTCCAAATCGTAAAAAGATAACAGCGTCGCTATTAAGATGCATGGGAAATATTTTCATCATCAGTACCAGTCCATACGATGAACGTAGTCATTTCGTTTGTCATACAAAAAGAAAAAGTAAGGAAGTAAAAAGTATAAATACTAAACATCTTTAAATATAACTTTAACATATTATTATTAACGGTACGATTTGAATTCTTAATTCAATGTAATTAAAAACATATTAAGTCCGGCAGTCGACGCCGATCGTCAAAACATTCCCGATGCTATTTTGCGGTCAAAATTAAATGTGAAATGCTCCTTTTGGAATATTCTTTGCCTTTATATGGCATGTTTTATGTAGATAGCTCCAAATAAATAAAAATCTTTAAAAATAATCCCGCTTCAGCATTTTTCTATCTCCAAAACATTTATTGTTTACATAAATATGAAAATACAAAAAGCTTTAAAATTAGAAAAAGAGTCGCTGTAACCATCCATAGAATTTTTGAGTAGCATTATCTCGAATAAACTATTTTTTGCTTTTTTATGTGATCCCAGACAACTTATTTGGCGTAAGTCAACAAATTAACAGTTGAAGCACTCTGCCAGTATTTACTTTTACTGTCACCTTTAAAAACGAGCACAACAAAAAACCTGTCGTATTAAGGCTTAGATAGGCCGTACGGGATAAAGCAGTAGGATTTCACTTAGTGACGGCGACTATTTATAAAGATTACAGAAGGCCGTTTGGAGATATATTGACCTAAGAGATTTGCTCGATTCTAAAGTTTTTTCTTCTAAAATGATTTACGGAAACGTTGGAACTGTAAATTTCAATGAAAAATTCGTGGTGGGATAAGGAAAATATTTTACGTATTCCTCTGTTTGCAAACGTTAATTTCGAAGAGTCTTTCGTTATGATCTGTAAATAAAATTGACTTTCTTTTCTTTATTGGTCTTTCTTTTGTATTCAATAGGTATTTACAGGAGCTTTCTATCAAGGTAGCCTTGCTAGATTCATAGTAGGTACCACTTTAAGCATTCACTTGATTTTTAGGTCGACCTATCTTTCGACAGGTAATGTAAGTGAAACTAATGTCGTCTATCTGTGCATTCATTCCTGTCTCCTGGGACTGTCGCATTTACAACGCTTTATTGTTTTATCTCTTCTAAACGTTCGACGGAGTTAACGTTCTTACTAGATTTATCTAGCGTATAAACGAACACGTGTGAGCAAGTGTTTAATTTTGTCTTACTTTACCCAAGTAGTATTTTAATAGTAGATAAATACTTATTTCATTATTCCTTTTTATTACTTCATTTAAGTTTATGGTTTTAAAATATTTGATAGTATTATACTGAATATTAGGCGAGTGTGGGGTAATTTTGACTGTCTACACCATGTATCACGATAGAAAAAAATAGTTGATAATATATTTCTGCTGGCTTAGAGAGGAACCCATAGTCAGAGAGAGAGAAAACCAGGCACAGAGCATGGCGTCTTTATCTTTTTCTATGAGGACTAAACGACCTCGTTTGGACTTACCCCGTGTTCAAAATAACCCCACTCAAAGTAAAATACTTACTTAAAAACAGCAATTTATCACAAAAGTTGACAAGATTTAATTCTTACAGTCATTTCATCTATTTGGGCAGTAATATAACAATACTTCACGGAACTCCAGATTTCAGAGTTTAATGTAGGTAAGTATGATAAAATCTTTGAAAACAATTTTAATCGAACACTAAAATCGAATCCACGGAAATGTTAATTAACCATATAGAAGCAATCCGCCATAGTTTCTTAAATGAATTTTGTTACCTATTTTATATGTTTCGCTACTGACTAATTTCATTAGATCATTCTGTATACTCTGACCGGTTGTATACGAATCCTTAAAACTTATTGTTGGTAGAATATCAAACAACATGCGAAGCCATTCAGACTTAAGTTTAACCAAGTTTCCCTTGAAACCAAACTGCATCTGTTAAGCACGTCAACATTCGCTCACATGAAAATTCACTAATTCAGTTCTGTAGACCAAATGCTGAATAAACAATCAAATTCATCGTCCAGCATCGTGCCTTTATACTCAACCGGTTTTAAAATAAAAGCAACCAATAATACCATATTTTTGGATTTTCCAAACCAGTTTTGACGTACAGATTTATTTCTATACCTGTCTAATGTGTGTTATGTACACCTAGTACGAATTTTTGACATTTTCCTATATTTATGTCTAGTTAGCTTTTTAGTGTGAATATTTCGAGCAGCGCATCTGGCGAAAGATATTGGAACTATTTAATCACATTTTAATGTTTTTGATGCGTTTAAACGCCTACTTTATTACAACAATTACAAATAAAGAACGAAAACGATGAAAAAAATTATATGTTCCAGGCGGAAGTCAAAGCCGCATCTCCTGGGATCCGGCCAGGCGCAAACCCCTGGGAACGGCCCGCGGTCTCCTGGGAACGTTAAAAAGGGGTAGTAAGCGAGGAAGAAATTAGTAGGTTACACCTAGTCTGTGTATGTCGCGACACATGTTGAAATCAACGAATAAAATATTGAATGTGTTGACTCTACGGTATTTTTAGGAATGAAGTTCGATTCACGTTTACAATGGAATCTATAAAACAATTAGGCCTTTGTGTTATGTTGAAACAGCAAGACTTGTTCACTTTGGTTACTTCCACAGTGTCATGTCATATGGCTTGTTATTGTGGGGCACAGCAGCTGCCATTGAAGATTTGTTTTATTTTACAAAAAAGGGCTGTGCTTGATATTTACATAGTCAAGCCACGTGATTCACTCAGGGTTTTATTTAAAGGAATTAATATTTTGACTGTTGCTTCTTATTACATAATAATGAGAATATAATTAATGTTTACAAATCTAAACATACTTTGTCAAAACATAGTCATAATCTAAACACTAGATATCAAAATAAACTTGCTTCTCCAAGTTTTCGACTACAAAGACAAATCGCTCATTTATCGGGATTACACATACACAACAAAGTCCCACCAAATGTAACTGAAGTGCCTTCTCACAAACTTAAGCTATACATCAAAGAGCCTTAAATGAAAAAAGGCTACTAAAAGGTCCAAGAATATTTAGATTATAAGAAAGCGTGAACACATTAAAATTTCAAAATGTTTTATATGTTAAGTAACGAGTAAGTATGTTATGGTATTATGACTGTTAGCGTTTGTGTATTATAATACCTTTATTAGGATTGTGCATTGTCAGAGAGCTTGAAAATAACGATAATACTATTATCATTGGGTACCAATTTTGTTGTTACTTTGATTTATGTATCTTCTTTTCTAATTTTTTCTCTATGGGAGGCACTGCGCTGCTAAAAGTTATTATTGTGTAACTACAAACATTGTAACTTAATATTTGAAAAGTGTAACTGCACGAGATTGTTGCCGGAATCTTCTCGGTAGTTCAACTTTTGGAACAGATGTAAATTCAGCCACGAGAGACACACACCTCATAACATTGTTAGCTAACAGAAATTCAGACATGACAGGCAGACAATATAACGTTTTTCGTTAATATATTTTTATGTGATAGTCATACAACGTGATTTTTGACGATTTGAAAGGGCTTCTTAGTGGCTTATTTAAATGAAGATATTGTTATTTCATGTCAGCATTTGTATGGGAAAGATGCCACTACAACGATAGCATGACGTCATTATCAAAGCTGATCTCAAAGACAACGTTGATGTTATGCGCGAGAGGAGAGTGCTGTCAAGGCGAGCAAATAGGCTAACTACTCACAGCAGCAGCAGTCATACAATGCACTCAGAGTGCGGTTTAACAATGCTTTCCGGGTGTTGGTGGGGCTGCCCCGCTTTTGCAGTGCTTCCGGCATGTTCGCGGCGGCGCGCACCGACTGCTTATGCAATGCAAGGATGCGTAAAAGGTGCGCAGAGTGCGGGCCAGCCCCAACAGCGTCCTGGCGATGATAGCCGAAGGCTGGACTGCCCTTATATTCGGCACTGTTGTAGTAAACATGTCCCCTAAGGACATTAATTGTGATTTGTATATTGTTTTGATTTAAGTTCTTTGTATTGTATTTTATTTTATTGGAATTATTTTGATTTTTTGACATTTTGTTTTATTGAAATTTATTTTGACATTTTATTTTATTTTATGTACATAATTACTTAATATCGATTCAGGTTTTAAAATTTAATTCTAATTGCATTTTTAAAATATTTATGTGTTAATTTTATTATTTTAATTCAAATGTGTATATAATCCTCTTATAAGTTATTCCACTTATGGGTCTATGTAACCTGATTTATATGAATAAATAAATAAATAAATAAATAAAATTATCACGATCCATTCAAAAAGTTTAATGCGACCGTCATAATTTGTTCTCTATCGTCATCGTATAGATAGAGCGACGATAAGTTCAGGATACGGTTTCAAATGTTCGTGCTATATCTCTTTACCGCCCTGCCTTCGCTATAGTGTGTCGAGATTCATGTTGCGGTTTGCGCGCCGACGCATTGTGGTGGCGATTTCAGGGAAAATTCCTCGCATTACGAATAGCTTTCCGTTTGTGTTACAGAAATTCTGTGATAAAGAGATTTTTACCATCGAAGTTATGTAGTAAACGAAGCGTTTGTTGTTCAACTGAAATCATTTTTTATCAAAATAACTGCCTTTTTTAGGACTGTAACCGAATGCCGCAAAAACAAATGTAGTATTTTTCAAAATAAATAAAAAGATTTAAAAATTTTGAGAATTGTGAATTTATTAAAATAATTATTTCTTATTTTACAACTTACTCAAATTTATAGTCTACTAGTGTCTGCCCGCGACTCCGCCCGCGTTGATGTTGGTTCGCGCCAGAAGTTCCTTACCTTCCATAAGATGCAATTTATCTCCATGCCATGTTGTATCTGTTTGATTTTTATGAGTAAAAACGTAACAGACAGTTGGATATATAGATAAGCAATGCAGCACTCTAATAAATGATAAATATTTTATAAAGGAACACATATTCTATGTATAAAGCTTTTCATGTCACGAACAAATTAGGAAATTATCGACTTCCTTGTTGTTGCTTATCACTGAACATACCTACTGCTTAATTGAAGAGACATTCCTAAGACGTTCAGATCAGTAATAAGATTAGGAAACACGACAAATGTCAGGACATGGCTCACGCAGACTTCTATTATCTACAACGTAATTAAGCTGCAAACGAAACAATGTTTGACTGTAGTAATATTGATAGCTATATTCATACATAATGTTCCTAGTTCTGACGTGGCACTTTAAATCAAACGTTAAAAATGAGGTATCACCTTTACCTAAAAAAAACGAACCAAATACTTAATATCTTATTATGCCTTAATAATACGATGCGAAAAGTGGCATCTCAATGTTAACATACCTACATTATTTTATTGGACTATTTTTTGCAATTCTGCTTTTCAATTATTTAATTAATTTATGGAATTCAGAACGTGTGAAAGCAAATACTATGAGAGTTTTATCTTTTCGTTGTATCCAGACACCCTCATTATCTTGCTTAGCCAGGTGTTATCGTTTTGATGCGATGACGCTTGAAGATGAGAAAAAATAATCGGTAGGACCTAAATTGTTTTACACACTCCCATCTCATACTAATTATACTCATTTTCATTTCATTTCATTTACTCAATTAAAAAAAATTTTAAAAATTAAATGAAATGAAATTGTTTTACATACTCCCATCTCATACTAATTATACTATACGCTACAATGTAGCCATACTTAGAAAATTTGCGCCGTAACTCACATCTTTATTTAAGTGTAGATGACAGCACATCTAGTGTTACAGTGACACTATGAAACCCGCTGTTATTAAAACTGTTACGCTTGATGTGCTGTCAACTGTACCATGATGTGAAAGTCGGTAATTGGATAACAGTAATGCATTAAGGTCTATTAAGCATGATTGTTGAAAAAACGGTGTACAGTTTCCTAATAAATAAAATAAAGTTATTCACTCCGAATTAGACTAAACTGCTCTTCTCGCGTCTTTGAATATATATCAACACGTTACTGACTTGGAGTTCTAAGCCCTTTGGGTTAGAAATGTACAAAAACATAAAAACTTCTTACTATACATAATAGCCCCCTGTCAAAAGTGTGTCGTATATAGGGTATATAGTCTAATGAATGACATTATTGTCTACTGATAACATCTGATGGTGACATTGACGTTTTTAATCCAAATGTCACTTACTTCAAACGGTATGCGTTAGGTCTGTCCTCCATACTTTATGTAATACTAATAATTTGGAATGAAGTTGATAACCAATCTTCATTTGTATCAACCGCAGAGACAACAGCAGAAGTAGCTGAACCAGTTTCCTATAATTTCTACGAGTCTGGTACGGTCAGCAGATTTAAAGCCAGCTACGGATGTGATATTTGTGCAGTTGACATAAATCGGCATTGAAAGTGTTGAGCAAATGCATTTTATAGTCAGAACACCACGTTCTGTAAACGGACTGCAAACTGTTCGGTCTGCACAAAAATCGCATCCACTCTGCGATTTGGCAGCTGAATTGCAACAGCTTGTATACTACTAGTACACCAGTTTCTAACGTAGACATTTATTTGAATACCTAAGCCTGAAAAACATTCTAAGATAAATCCGTTGCTCTTGATTTCAAAATGAAAATTGATGCAGATTTCTTTGTTCTTGGTTATAAACTATTTAAAGACCTGATTGATATAAACAACTCTTACTGAAATCGAGAAAAAAATGTCCGTTCCCCACAAAGATTACCAAATTAAAAGTTGAAATGTATGAATCATCTATTTTTTTTTTCAAGATTTCGTAGTTGTTTCCTTAGTAAAACTTGTTGTTTGATCAGTGATTTTTGAAGTTATTGGACTTAATATACTTTCAATATTGTTTATGATCAAATATTTCGAAAACTATCTTCTTTATTATTTCAAAGAGAAGGCATTTCTTGCGTAAAAAGAAAAGGTCTAGCAGTGTGACACAGACTATCGATTCTTAATAGTTATAACACAAGTAATCATGATTTACTAAAGTTGATCTGTAACCACGAGGCCAAACATTTTTATCTTTCGAGTCGATTATCATAATAAACAAGCAAAAATACAGTCGAACCTCCTCTTTAGAAGTCAGTTGCAAATAGATTTCATGTGCAGGGCCGATTTAGTTTTTGTATTAGGTTAGTGGTACAAAAACTTTAAGAAATACTCTTGATCGAAAATTTGGCTTCAGGAACTAAGAAACATTAATTTTGTTGTATTGAAATTCACCCTCACCCATTGCGGTTAACAAGCAGCGCTAACATTCGTAAACAACGGGCGTATGCGGTCAGCTATTGTGGTCGTATCGCACTGTGAAAATTGCATGTTCTGGGGTTTTATTGCTGGAAAATCTTGGAATAGCTAAACTTGTAAGCAATTGTGGCATTTTTATGATTTACCCGTCCGATTTTTCTTAAAATGTCGCACATTACTAATTATTACACAGTGTTTACGCCAATATAAAATAATATCATGAAAATGAGGCTTTCGTACCATAGACCGCATACATACGCTGCGGCAGGTTTTACAGAAGAGTGAATATCGGTTATTGCGCCAAAAATGTATCTTATGTCTTTTCCAGGACTTAAAATTATCTCCACACCAAATTTCATCTAAATCGGTTCACCGGCTATTGATTCACCATACAAACTTCCAACCGCATTTTCACTCCCTTGAAGGATATCTGGAATAAAAACTATATCCTTTCCTGGGACTCAAACTATATCTATACCAAGTTTTATCTAAATCGGTTCAGTGGCATAAGCGTGAAGAGGCAACAGACAGACAAACACATTTTCGCATTTATAATATCATGATATTTAAGTATGGAATACAAAAAATAATACAAAACTTTCAGGTAGGACTAAGGACAAGTGTGCTTAGTTATCAAAGAACTCTGAAGTACACATTTCATTAATAAACCCTTATTCAATCAAGTGTCCTAGCTGGATATCAGCTAGGACACTTGATTAAATAAGGGTTTTCAGCAAATTTTTTCAAGGTTTTCAACACGTGTTCAGCATGACAGATTAAGGATGTTAAAATATTTACCAAAAATTGTGAAAAAGACCTCAGACGAACATGTTCGTCTGGGTAATTGGGGCAAATGTTTGGCCATCTGCGTACCACTCATGAAAATCTGCGAATAGACGTCTATTGTGGAAATAATTATCTGTGAATCCGACTAAGATGAACAAAAACAAGGTTCCCTATCACTTTGTCAACGTTCATCCAATTTGTTTTATTAGTTTAGCCTAGAACAACAGATCTACTTTCACATGTTCCGTACCTAAAATCTGCTACGTCATGACAAATTCTAAACATCCCAAACCTTTACTCTGGAAAATAACTCTTAAGTCAATATCTAAAGGTCCCAGTATCCACAAAGGCTACCAGACTGGTAAATAAGGATTACAATTCATCTAACAAAGGTATGTGAACACAGCTTATCTTCGCCTCGGGTTTAATTTCCTGCTAATTAGGTACTACATATCTAGGGATTTTCTCCGAGCTTCCCATGCTTTGCTAAGCTATGCTTGAAAGCTTATACTAATAAAATATGTAAAACTATTGGTTGTGAGCTTAATTAATTACCATATTAAGATACTTTCTCATTGGGAAAACGGAAAAAGTTGGTACTGTCTTCACTAAGCTTAGGAATAATTGTGTATATCAGACTCTTTGTCGATATTACCACCGCATCCAACATCAATATGTCTTAAAAGTACATCAAACTCAACGGTATCCCTCATATATTCAAAAGAAATCGATCCCTTGATATTGGATGCCGATAACTTATCTGACGGAGCAGCAATTGGTAAAGGAAGGTTACTGTCACTTTCTACCAATCCCCAAAGATGAAGGAAAAACATGTAGCAATTTGCCTCTTTGGCAATCAAATAAATGCCGAGAGCAGCTCATCAGTCCGGAGCTAGAACTAGCTTACGAACCAGCTTACAGTGTAAGAAAGTTATTCGTGGCTGCCCCGAGTACACAAGCAAAACTCATTGTAGAACCACCTCGACATAACGATTCGAGGGTGCCCAGCAGCCAGCAATATGTTCGGCGAAGAGTTTCTCCAACGCCGTATCCCGTCACCACACTGACTTTAACTAACAAAACTACAAAAAAATCATATTCTGGTATCCGAACCCGTGACCTTTCACAATCCAGGTAACTGCTCTGACCATTGAGATACTTCATATTTTTTTCTATTTATTGAAAGAGAGATAAATTACACAGTGATAATGCTACTCCAACTGTTACAAAAATATTAAACATTTTCTTACAACATATTTGAACTAGTTTATAAAACATTTTGGACTGCCTAGATAAAGGAAAGGATAAAATACTATTACAGTTGCCCACATCAAAAAAAGCTTATATCGAAACTGCTGAAAAGACGCGACCTTTCAGAATGGTTTCTTGGACACTCCATTAAAACATGATGGACATCCTCCAAGTTTCCACATTCAGTGAAATTTGGAGAGTTTAAACATCCGAACGAGTATTTGATGAGCAGTTATTATTACTAACCAACCATACCAATATTTTTGTTAGTTATTTAATTTAAACTAAAGCTAGCGGTTTTGCAAGAGTACGTAGACAACGAAATATAACAAAACTCAAAGTAATGAAATACTTACCTGGCTCCTTCTACATATTGAAAAGGTTAGGGTATATCAATATCTAGTTTATCTTTATCAAGCTAAAAGACGTAATTTGTCTTATCCCTTGTAAATCTTACTGTGACAAATAAGATTTCAGACTCATGTGAAACCCTTTGCCAAACACCCCGAACATGAGTTGTTTCTTATTTTCAAAATGCGCACATTTTCAGTTGATACAAATCAAATTAGCCCCCTTCCATTAAGGTTCCTCAAAGAGATGCTTATCCTAAACCGAATTAATGTAGATCTGAAAGTTTGATTAGTCGAAAAAATACCTCATTCGCTCGTCTAGACTGTCAAAGAAAGTTCCCCTAATTTGAACTTTATGGTTGAGTAGATAAGAGTGAATTGATGTTATCTTACGCAAAATGATTTAGTAGCGCGTTCCTCTTTATTATTTAAGCCAGTGTTATTAGAGGGCTTTTTGTGGAAGAAAAGTGGAGGTGTAAATAATGATTGTAGTTATGTTTAGCTGTTACCCGTCTGATAATTAATAGTCCTGTGTTAAATGGGCTTCTATCTACTACAGTAAATATCCAGAGAGGATCAATTTGGTAGCAAATAGGAATTAAACAAACGGAAAAAGAAATACATACATTGACATTTTGCAAAGAAATAATAACATGTAATTACATGCTGACAATGATTTCTGACAGTTCATAGATGAGCAAAGCTAAAATAATGATAATTTCCCTTAGCTAGATGTAATCCGCTTGTTTTACGAGTATTACTCACCCTTGTGATTTTTTCCTTTAGATACCCACTCTTTTAATAAACTAAATTTATTAGCATTATCTAGTAAAATAATTCAGAATTTATACCTTTTCGGGTTCAAACTTACTCGTATCAAAGATTGTGATTTACAGTCCTGACTTTATATATTTATTGAGCTCTGCAATATGATACAAAATATTAACACAATTAATAATAATAATAAAGGAGATTGGTAGAAATGGGCTTAATAGTTACAAGCTCAAATTTACTACTAAAAAATATGAAATATATTTTTGTATATGGTCTTCACAAAATAATCTTAGTCAACATTTGTATGTAGTAGGTTAATACTAGACCCCTCCCGCAGAAATTTGCACACAATTTAATTAGACTTAAGAGGTAACTGGTATCTACTGGTAGGTACCAGTAGATACTAGATAGTAGGTATCTACACGATGTCTAGGCTATCTGAGTGGCACCGACAATGGCACACGTGATAAATGATCGCTGGACTGCATATATCCATTGATGACTTTATAAAAGAAACACATAGTAATTAATTTTTCAAACATTTATAATAATGTTAAAATCAAAAATTAAGAATATTTGAAAGCACTGCCCCAACTTAACCGAATCGTAGGGATTTGTAAAAATACTCATTTCGGATGTTGAAATAGAATATTTCGACATTGTAGGGTAGACGTTAGCTCATAAACGCAAATACAGATAGACTAGAAGAATTTCACAGGAATATCCCAAGTCCTGGGTGGCTCAGTGGTCAGAGCAGTCGCCCGGATTGCCATTGAAAGGTCGCGGGTTCGATTCCTGCCTCAGGACGTGAAATTTTTCTAGTTTTATTATATTTTAATTACTAAGTAATTTTTCAAACATTTATAATAATGTTAAAATCAAAAATTAAGAATAAAGAAACACATGTCCAGCAAGCATCTTCGGTCACGAAGAATAAGTAGTTATTTTTAATTATTGGGTTCCCTTATTGCGTTTATTAAAACCTAGCATTTTAGCGGCATTAGTTATCATCTATGTGTATACCAAACTGCAGTTTTCTATCAATATTAACACTAAGATCTTGAATCACCTTAACTTCATTGACTTTCAGAAATATATATTATACACCTAAAACTTGGAATAAAACTTAGAATGTGTGTATTTTGAATCACGTCATAATTTAATTTAAAAGCAGTACATTATTATTGCTAATATAAAGTTAAAGTGGTTCTGTAATACAAAAACAACCTGAAGGTACAAAACGACAGTAGATAGCAACAAGTGTGCAAATGCGGCAGATGAAACGAAAACACTGAAATAGTGATTGCTCCCGTTAAGGTATTAATTATTATTTAAGTTCCATTTAAGAAATCATAGTAATGTGACTGTAGCCTCAGAATCAGACTTCATTCGTCTCAAGAAAGAAAATGTGGGATATTATAATAAAGGCAATGAGTAAGAGAAACTTCAGCTTAAGATGAGTAAAAATGCGAAAATTACCAATACCATTATTGATGGTAATTTCAACGGTAATGTTCCATTTTATCCGTTATTGATTTTGATTTTGATTATCTAGTACATACTCATACCTATCACAAGCTTTCATAATGATAATTGGCTACATAAAATTGAGAAGCTCGGTAGCGTAGTGGCTTGAAGGCTCTGGTTTCGATTACGAAAACAAAGAAATTTTCACCAAGATCGATCCCGGATGTATCCAACTTGTAATCCTACAAATTACAAATTTGGATCGACTCCATCCTTCTTAGTGTCTTCCTTGCTTTTTCATTTCCTGTGTTCAGAATATAGATGCCATAAGCCTTACTATTTATATGTTGGGCAGAATAAGCCTATTGTCTTCTGGACTTGTCTGCTGCTACTAACCCAGCGTTCATAATCAACCCACTCTATTAAACTTACGTTCATAATCGTAATCGGAATTCAAAAAACTATTATAACAAAACGTTGGATGTTGAATTAAACGGCCATAACTGAAACACCTGAGTCTCGCTGCTTTTATTGGCGTATTTCCTTTAACTAGGTTACCCTGCCACCGAGCCAAAACGCGGTGGCTGCCAGCGAGTTTACCAAACGAATATGAAGCAACAATTTCATTTTTTCAAACTGGATTAATTACGACGAAAATATTTACTGTTATGTCACCTGCATCAGCTTGTTTTGGGAGGGGATGTGTATATTTTTAACTTGGTTGGTTTCCTCTTGTATATATTAGACTTTGTAATGTACACAACTAGGTTCAGGCGACCAGGCGACAAGACAGCAAGCGTAGACTTTGAGCCCGCCCTTATTCCGTTCGTAATAGAGGCGGCTTTCTTAGTACAACTGTTACACTTGATCTGCGTCATCTGGTTGGTCAGAACTTTTTTGTTATTGTTATTATCCTAAGTGTGTTAGTAAATGTGACGTAATACAATGTAATAAACGACTTATAAAAGTGGTAATAAATTTATCTTCACCAGAGTGTATTTTTGACGTCGTCTCATTGTTTTGGCATTAAGGTTAATAGACATAATTAAGCCAACAGGAAAAGTTCCTTTATTTCATGGTGTCAGCTTAATTGTTCATGGTTTGCAATCTGTATCTTAAATGGCTGGCTGTACATTTGTAATTGTAATGTCTTTTATTATCTCTATAAAATATAGTTTGTCTTTTTAATTTTACATACCAGTGAAAGAAACAAAACAAAAATTAAAACCGACTTCAAAAATCTGAAAAGGATATAATAATGCTTCATTTTCTAATGTTTTTGGAAACCAGTTAGCACCAACTCCAAAAATATGTTTCTAGGGGATGAATACATACTTAAATTTAATTATTTTATCCTTTTCAGTTTTTTGAAGTCGGTTTTAATTTTTGTTTAATATTTTAGATGGGTGACCTTAAACTTATATTGTTTCCTACTATCGTATCGTTTCACTAAAGTGTCATTTGAAAAGCAAAAATTCGCAATTTCGCATATGTAGATGACTTAATAATTTAAGTTTTTTTTAATTTAAAACCAAAGTACCCAACTGTTTTTGAAAAATATTGTATGGGACCAAATGGCAGCTATTCCGCATCGAACAAAAAAGAATCACGTAAATCGGATCAGTAATCTCGGCGTAATCGGTGTACATACATAGAAAAAAAAACATACCGGCCTTATTGAGAACCTCCTCATTTTTGAAGTCGGTTAAAAACATATTTGAACTGCGCCTCAACTAAAATAATTTTACTATGCCTCATGTATAAGGATGTGGATGTTTGCAATTTTTAATATCATGTTATTCTATATTTATATATAGAAAGGTTAATAGCAGTTTTATACCATTAATATATGGTTGTAGTTGCATCCACTTTAACCCACCAATCAGCATCGGTCCAGCGTAGTGGTGTTATGGCCCAAACTCCTCGTGTGTTTCTCCCCTGTAGGAAGGCGTGTACCTACCCAGCAGTAGGTATATAGGTTGATGATGATATCATTATATTGGCATGATCATTCAGTAATTTTACAAATACCTACGATTCGTTTCGGATGTTGAAATAGAACATTTCGACATTTTAGGGTGGACGTTAGCTCATAAACCAAATACAGATATTTACACTCGAAGAATTTCACAGGGATATCCCATAGCTGGGTGGCTCAGTTCGTTAGAGCAGTCGCCTGGATTGCGAAAGGTCGTGGGTTCGATAACCGCCTCAGGACATGAAATTTTTCTAGTTTTATATTTTAATTACAACGTTTAAGTTCTCACTTAAAGATAGTCTGCTTAGTAGTGTGTTATGTACGTACTAATCCACTTTTAGTCATCCCTATTCATTTGATAATCATTAAGGGCGGGCTTTACAAAGTCGTTGGTAAAGTGTCACATGACACATAATTTTTAACCGACTTCAGAAACGAGAAGGTTCTCAATTCGGTTGGTATGTTTTTTTTTCTATGTATGTACACCGATTACGCCGAGATTTCTGATCCGATTTACGTGATTCTTTTTTTGTTCGATGCGGAATGGTTGCCATTTGGTCCCATAAAAATTTTTTCAAAATCAGTTGGGTAGTTTTGTTTTTGAATCAAAAAAACTGAAATGAGAAAGTCGTATGCGTAATTGTGGATATTTGCTTTCCTATGACTTTTTAGTGAAACGATACGATAGTAGGAAACAATGCAAGCTGACGGTCACCCATCTAGCTTTGATCTTAGAAAGTTATCACTAAAAATTGTGGGAAAAAAATTTTTAGAAGAAATGAACTATTATTATCATTATTATTCGAATTCGCCATTATGTTTTTAAAAACTCTATAGCAAAAGACACTCCGTGAAGAATACAAATTTAATGACATCTGGCACTTCAAAATCAGTCAAGACTTTTAGGCTACAGGAGGTCCCAATGGAACAGACATAGGTATACTCTCGAAAAACTCCTTCTGGCACGGGTAAAGATTATGCTGATTTCTTTTTTTGACCGTTCAAGGAAGTTTAAATGTGGGACACGCTAAAGGAGGTTTTCATTCAATTTTTGTAAGTGGCCAGTATCAGTCTGGATGGGACGCACGCTAGAGCGCATTTCTGATTGCATGTTTGCATATTGGCATATTTTGACGCAATCGCATTGTTTAAGTAACATCGACTAATTTTCCTACACCCTTTATAATACTGATAGGATATTGTAACGTCATCACTAGACTTTATACGTCCCACTGGGTTCAGGTCTTCCTACATGGGTAAAACACATGAAGAGTTTAAACTTTAAACTCTTCACGTCTTATTACAAAACATGGACTAAAGTTAGTCCTGATTTAAACCAGGACTAAGTTGACGCTGTCTCTATCTATGTATATTGACACAAGTGAAAGCGCACTACGGTTAAACCAAGGCTAACTTTAGACCAGGTTTAAACCAGGTTTTGTAATAAGACCGTTCATGTGTTTAAACAGATATAGCATAAGTGAGGACAAAGTAGTTTATGAAACTGTACATACATTAGGTATTAAAACACTTACTATTAAAAAGCTCGGGTTATATGCAACAGATTCATAGAGTACTATTAAATTGTTAATTTTCTCCAAATATTGATATTTTATTTCTATCAATATAATAGCTATGAGCATAAGGAGTCTTAGTACTTATCGCAAACTTTACCATCGATAGTTTAGCTACTCATATAGAGGATTTGGACTTCTAAAAGAAAGTTTTCCTCCGCATTAAAACCAATGCGAAAAACTTACGTGTTTGGAATTTCTTTTTCTGAGATAACGGTCCAACACTGTGTTGATATTATCTTTTAGATTCAAAGGCTATGTCAATAAGTTACATTGTAATAATAATAGATGTGATAGCAATGTAAAAAGGGAAAAATTTAAAGGTCTCCAAAAAATATCATCGTGATCTTCAAAAATTATAATTAGTCTACAAATTGTATTGCCGGTATATTGATGACCAATTATAATTTGATGATGATATATTTTTAAGGTTGGTTAGGTTAGATTTGTATGGTGATCAGTTAAATACAAGCTAAGTAAAAATAAGCTAAATAGTAGTTTATGAAACTGGTACATAATGAGGCCTTAGACTGACTGCTGCCGCAGTCTCTAAAATGTCGGGCGGCGTCAAATTTTCTTCACTTTCACTATCAGACATTTTAATAAACAATAATAATTATCCTGCGAAACACAACAACGAATTGCAAGGAAAAGTATTATGGCGCCAAAATTCACGGTATCACCGCGCGTGCGCCAAAGCGCGCACAGCCACAGATAAAAAATGAAATAGTGCTATACGAATTGGCTCAGTATTGTATCAATGGTCTGTAATCGAAAAGTAATGAAAAAAAAAATGATTATGACATTATTTTGTTAGAGAAATAGTGTTATAATTAAATTTTTTAATTTCATTTCGATATACTATTTGTAAAGTTCGTCAATATAAACTCGTTTTGAGTTTTATATTTTAAATTTTACGATGTGACAGTAGATAATAGTACTTTATGTAACTGCGGGTTGATAGGGATAGGATAGAGCGGGTGTAATAGTATCACGCAAGAGCTTTAGTACCAAGTCATGTGCAGTTCCAAACACTACTTTATCTACGCCCATAAATTCATCAAATAGGTCACTACTAAAATCAGACATTTTTATAAATTGATATTTAATCAAAACGCGCGTATCAAAATACGCAGACAAAATGTCGCTAAATTTACATTACATTCTCTGTGTTATTGCTGAGTGCGAATTAAGGTTTAGGTTATTTAAGGTTTGTTATTTTTTAAGAAAAACAGTTGTAATGTAATGAGTCGAGCCGATGGTAAAAAGGTCATTGAGTTACAAGTTGTTTTTTAAGTTTTATTTTAATTATCTGTGTGAAAAGGTGTGCCATTACCTTTCACCTGCCTTCGGTGCAAACAAACTATGAAGCTAATTATCTGACCGTCAGATTACCAAAAACTTAAAACAAGTACTTTTCTGACATTGACTTAATCTTGTTGTCCAAGAATGCATTTAAAACTACTGTCCTTAAGTGTTTCCGCGAATAGTAGCTAAGAAAAACATAATAATTATAATAATACATTATGAAATAATTTTAAAATAATAATATATTGAGTTGTAGTAAGTACGTGGTTATTATTTGTGTATATATATGTAACATATATGCATGATAAGTTTCACATATTCAAGAAATACATACTTATCATCTGTTAAATATGAAATATGTAATAGATTAATAAATATAATAATTAATTATTTACGGTTGCGCCATGTGAGCCGGCATTAATATCACATTATTATCACTTTACCACATGACTGGCGGGTAAGTCAGAGCAGTCGCCCGGATTGCGAAAGGTCGCGGGTTCGATTCCTGCCTCAGGACGTGAAATTTTCCTAGTTTTATTATATTTTAATTACTGGGTAAGTTTGAATTGAATATTTGCACATGGAGGCACACACAGGCACACACAGGCACACACAGGCACACACAGGCACACACAGGCACACACAGGCACACACAGGCACACACAGGCACGCTTACACATCCATGCACAGAAAACTCAAAACACACTACTCAAAGGACGCAGACACACAACATCAAGCTACTTATAAAATTATTATTATTCATTTAATTTCAACTGATATTATAATTCAATTGTTGCCATTGTAATAATCTATTTGTGTAACTACCTACTTAATTATGTTATTATTATGTCAAGTGACATAATGAGTTTCTGTAATTGGCTTATGTGCTGTGTTATATAATATTTGTATGCTGTAGAAACTTTGTTGAATAAATAAATAAATTAATTATATGTTTACTTGAAGGCAATAATTTGAAAATGAAAAATACGCTAAGATAGAATAGGTATAGTATTAATTTGAACAAACAACTTATAATCTAGGTTTCTTGGAAATGAAAGAATCACACAGAGTAGGTAAGTATATATTAATTTTCCTACTCAGACACGGTAAAGGAAAAATCGGTAACTACCACAAAGACCTCATTTCAGCACTAATATTATATTCGTACGTAACTCTGTCTGTCTGTTGCGTTTTTACTTCTAAGCCGCTGAACCGATTTAGATGAAATTAGACAAGAAGATATGTTGCTTTTTGAGAAAGAACATAGGATATCTTTTGGCGCGACAACCAACATCCCCTCGGGTGGAGCTATTGGAATCGTTCACAATAAACAAATAAAGATACTTGTAACTCCGTATTGCTTTTTAACTACGCACCTGCAATACCAAGTGACTTTTTCCTCGTTATTACAGGTGTCTATAGGCGGCGGTGACCACTTACCACCTGGTGGGCCGTCAGCTTGTTTTTCATCTACTAACCTAGTTGTATAAAAAAAAACTTTAATCTTAATTTTGTCTGAAGGACAGTAGCGTGGGTAATAAAACTAACACTTAAGGTAATTTGGAATTGATAAAAGTTTATATGCGTATTCAATGAATGATATCCAACATTTTCCTGCACAGATATTACCTATTGCCTCAGAATTCTGAACCTAAATAAATAGGCCAATGTTGATGTTCCATTCCGAACAGGCTCAGCTACAACTATATTGCTTAATTTCTTGTTATTTTTACAAATTGCTACCTTAACTTAAATAAAGTAGAGGGAAACTAAGTCATTGCTATTCTGAAGTTAGGGAATGTTGAGTGAAGTAACTTTATTTAATAATTGAATCAATCTTTGACTCTTAACAAACCACCAGAGTCCACTCCAATAAAAAAAAATTGAAATAAACTTATCGTGACAATTAATTTCAATAATTGTATAATAATAATATAATAGAGCATTACGGGTAATAAGTAATATTTTCTTGTGTTTCGGGTAGGAAAGGGCTGTAGTCACTATGTCCTTATAATTTTAATAGGTGATTAGGTAGTTTATTTAGGCACATTATACTATAAAATAGTGAAAGAAAACGATAAACATATTATCATCAACAATATTTATTTTGAAGCAATAAGTGGTAGGCCCTATGTAGGGTCGGCCGGGTAGGTACCACCGTCTTTCTTATTTTAGCCGTGAAACAGTTCGCTGTGTTCGAATTGAAGGGAAAGGTTATTTATCGACACTAGCATTCAGACGACGAGCACGGCGAGAGGCGGAACAAAAAAAAGTAATTTATTTTACACATTTATGTAAAAATCAATCAAATATTGAAAGAAGTCATTATCGATTGTACTGCATGTTGTTTATCTAAAACAGCGACAAACATACACAGCCAAGAGATCGACGTAGAGATTAGTGAACACGTTTATTTTTTTACAACTAGATGACAAACAAGCTGACGGCCCACCTCGTGGTAAGCGTTTATCGCCGCCTATAGACACCTGCAATAACAAGGAAAAATCACTTGGTATTGCAAGTGAGTTGTCATCCTGGGGCCTAAGATGGAATGCCTTCCATGCCCAGTGGCTACCTTTGGCTACACTGGTTACCTTTCCCTTCAATTCGTTTTAAACACAGCGAACTGTTTCACGGTTAAAATAAAAAAGACGGTGGTACCTACCCAGGCGACCCTACATACGGGCCTACCACCTAGTTTTAGCTTACGCGTGGCGCTGTGCTGAAACGTCAAAATCAATGGCGGCATTGGCGGCTCGTCGTCTTGTCAGTCATCAAGCTCGATGTCGAATATTTCTGTTAGTGAATCACATACATTGACGACCGCCTGGCCGAGTGGTCTGTACCCCAGGCTACTCGGTCAAGAGGTCCCGGGTTCGAATCCCGGTAGGAACAAATGTTTGTATGATGAGTACGAACATTTGTTTACGAGTCATGGATGTTTATATGTTTATTTAGTATATTTCTAATATTTATATACATATTATTATCATTATTTCTCCGTTATCTAGTATCCATAACACAAGCTCTTAATGATGCTTACTTTGGGCTAGATAACAGGTGTGAGTGTAAAAATATTATTATTATTGTTGCGGACAGACCTGCCTGAAGAGGTGCAAGACGTGTAGCACATAGTGCGAGGTGCGTACATGGACTGTGCGGTGTTTAAAAACATTATAGTGAAGTAGATATATAGTGAAATAAGTCAATAAGTAAAGTAAATAAGTGAGTGCGCGCTATGTAATGTTTTAAAGTGTCGATCTATATCGCATAAAGTTAAAGAGACAAGCTATAGATGGCTTATGTGATTAGTATGTGCATCGTAATAACTGTATCGGTTAAAAGTAAATGGTTATTGCTAAAGGATGTTTACATAGTCTAGTTCGCGTTGTGTAATGAGCTATGTCGGTTAGAAGCATATAATGGTTGCTAAATGATGTATAGATAGCGTAGTTAGCGCTCCATAAGGTTTTAATGCCTAGATATAAAGTAAATAATGTTTAAAGTGTTTGTTATTGCTGTTAACATGAGATATTTAAGGTATAGCGATAAGCTTATGTAAATGAATGAAATATATAAGTTATTGGTTAAGCTTGTAACATGAAATACTTAAGTTGATTAAAATGATATGTTATGATAGACTTATATGGAAATAAAGTTGATAAGTCGTTAGACTATTATGTATATAACATGCTTAGGATGTGCATTTGGTTAAGTTGTGATGCATTATGGATTAAACGATGAGTAAGCGTTATGTTTTATTCCCCGATAACTATCTATTAGAATGTCATAAGCACTACGGTGCAGTACATAGGGGCTAGGTAGATAGGTTATATGTACTACCTAGATATGTGATGTCCAATGTAAGCTAGGTAGATAGGCTAAATGTACTACCTAGATTTGTGATATGTCTTATGTAAGCTAGGTAGATAGGCTAAAGGTACTACCTAGATGTATAATGTTAGTTCTTAGGGGAGGCAAGTGCAATTGATTATGGTAAACAGTATTAAGGGGATAAATGCCTTGTCTATCCTAAGGAATAGGGAAATAGATAAATATATAAACTTTTTCTATTTACCCGAAATATTTTTGTAAACAGGGTGAGTCATCTGATTAGAGGGAGAATACCGGGGGGAAAGGGACAGGTGACCGGGCTATGACAGGTCACGCCTTCTCGTCAGAGGCTCCAAGAGTTGCGATATGTATTTTTGGTGTATTAGACCGACCGTCGGGACGCGGTTTCGTACGCTCTCCGGTATCGATATATTTTATGTAACTCGCGGTCGGTCATCCAGATGTGAATAAAGAAGAAGTATTGTTTTAACTCAAGCAATCGCGTTTAAGTATACAGTCCACTACCTTTCGATCTTCAGTACGGGAAAATCTGTTGCCTGCGGGTGCATGCCTGTGGGTAACAGTCGAGGTGGTCCATCGAGCCAGGATATTCTTCGCTGATCGAGCCCGGACAGTCTTCGGATCAAGCCGGAAGATCGGGAATCAAGCCTTAAGACTGAAGATCGAAGCCATCAAACCGTAAGTACGCGGGTGGACCGCGGGCTGGTGCGATACGCTGCCTCACGGTGCCAACAGCGTTCGTATCAGTTAACGCCGGTCAAGGCGGTGCAGTGTACCGGGTGACGCTGCCAGGACGTCTGTATCAAGACGGACTGAATAGCCCGACTACGCCGGTAAGGTGTGCACGGCGGCGGGGGTCCTCCTGGAAGGCACTGCCCAAGCGACCGGAGCTTCCAGCCGGTCGGCGAGCGCCCCGTTCGCTGTGTATGCCCTCTGCTGGGTAGTTCCTACCTTCCTTTCCTGCACGACCCTCCATTCCCGGAACGGTTCCCCTACGTTAGTGTACCGAACTGGGCTGATAGGAGTAGGGTGGCAACCATGCCGAAGACACGAAGCCAAGCGGGAAAAGAAGACGAAGGCAGAAGAGAAGAAGCAAGAACATTTCAAGACCCACCTGCATCACCGTCGACGATGGCACCACCCACAACGGAAGGCGAGGGCGAGCAATCAAGCGCTCAGCCGATGACTACACGCACGGAGCAGGAAGTCAGAGAGCCTGGAACTAGGCCGGCTTCCGTTTGTTCAAGAAGCTCAAGCGTTGCCGCTAGGGTAAAACGGGCGGAATTGCAAGCAGAGGAACGCTTGGCTGAGATAAGGAGAAAAGAATTGAATTTAGAAGCTGAATTAATCAAGAAAAGGTTGGTCTGGGAGATAGCCACCATAATGGAGACCGACGAAGAGAGCGTACCCGTCGAGGACACACAGGGGAGGGTAGCAGATTGGATGGAGAGAAGCACTGGTCCTCGACGTCGGGTTTTAACGGAGGGAACACACCTCGACCTATCTCAAGAAATAGAGAAAACTGAAATGACACGTCGCAGGCAGGAGGCGCGTGCGAACGAACTGGACAAAGGGCGACATATAACGGATTCTCCCTACCATACTCCGAACAATGGGCAAAAGGAAGCGGAGATGGCAGGAGCGACGGCAGACCGAGAGCCTACTAAGGTTATGACGGAGGACTCGGGAATGATGAAGCTAGCCGGAGTTTTAGAGAAGATGGTGTTGAAAAGGCCGGTGCCGAGACAGGCACAAGAGTTACCCAGCTTCAGTGGCGCACCCGCAGAATGGTTGCCGTTTAAGGCCGCAATGCGAGATTCAACGGAAGTGTGTCGTTTTACAAGGGCGGAGAACTTGGCCAGGTTAAGAGCCAGCCTCAAAGGTGATGCGAAAGAGGCAGTTTCCGCACTATTGTATACCGCGACCGACCCAGGTGTGATCATGTCAACACTAGAACAGTGTTTTGGGCGGCCGGAAGTAATAATAGACAGAGCACTAAGTGATATCCGAAGTTTGCCGAGACCCGGGAACACGGCAAGTGATTTGAACACGTTCGCAATAAAGTTGCAAAACATCGTGTGCATATTAGACAACATTGACAATAGAGGTTATCTGAGAAACCCAATGCTCACTAGAGAGATAGTAGAAAAGCTAGGCCCACACTTGAGGTCGCGTTGGTGTGATTATGCAGAGGAAAACGGAACCTATTCGGAACCGGAAGTGGTCACATTGTCGCGATTTATGATGAAAGAAGCCGACAAAGCGCTTAGGCACGCTTACAGTTATGACCGACGTGAACTTAGAAAAGAAGCGTTCGAGTGTGTACCTCGTAATAGAACATTTACAAAGACGCGACAAGATAAGAGGCGAGCGGTCGCAGTATACAACACTACCGGGGTGGTAAAAAATCACACTGAACAAGAGATAAGGCGATGCTTCTGCTGTGGTGGCGACCATGACGTGCCACAATGTAAAAAGTTTAAAAATATGTCACTGCCTAAGCGATGGGAATACCTCAGGAACGACCGGATATGCTTCCGGTGTCTGAAATATAGGCATAAGCGTATGTACTGTCAGGCGAAGCTATGCGGCATCGATGGCTGCAGGTACCCGCATCATGCACTATTACACGAGGACCGTTCAAAACAACAACAACAACCGCCGAAAGACAACACCGAGACGGTCGCGTCGGTTAATCACTCAGCCGATGCGTCCGAGGTACTTCTTAAAGTATGTCCCGTGCACATAGAGGGTCCTAGGGGCGTCGTAAAGACATACGCGCTACTAGACGAGGGATCGACAATTACAGTAATCGACCGGGACTTGGCGAGAGAAATCGGCGCGGACGGCCCCGTGAAAGAGCTAAAAATAAATAGTGTGAGTGCACAGACGACTGTGACAGACAGTAGAACGGTAACGCTGAGAATCAAGCCAAAGAAAGGAAACAAAAGATATATTATAACGGCGCGAACGATTCCCGACTTACAACTAAGTAAGCAAACTTCAGATATAAAATGTAAAGAATATGCTCATCTCAGAGGGCTGAAAGAAAATGACGTGTGTCATAAGGAAGCGAGGCCGAGAGTTTTAATCGGAGCCGACAATTGGCATCTCATAGTCACGAGAAAGTTATTGACGGGAAAGCGGCACGAGCCAGTCGCATCCCTAACTAAACTCGGGTGGATTATTCACGGTGCAGCACCCAGGAGCAAGGGGCTGAACAAGGGTGAATCGGTGATGTATGTGAACACACCGACGGCGACGTGCTCGGATATAATGCACACTCACCCACGTGACGAAGAGCTGAACAAACTAGTCCGGGAACACTTCGAGATTGATTCCTTAGGGATAGGTAAAAAAGAGAGAGTAAATCCCGAGGACGAATACGCGATCGAGCTATTTGAGAAAACGTCCAGGTTAAGGAAAGGACGTTATGAAGTAAGGCTCCCATGGAAACGTGATGACGTCACTATGCCACCGAGTTATGAGGCGGCTATGAAGCGACTAAGGTCGCTCGAGCTCCGTATGGACAAGAGTGAAAATTTCAAATCGCAATACAACGCTCAGATAAAAAACTTATTCGAGAAAGGATATGCAGAAAAGGCCACAGAGGATGACATGGAGAGTCCCAAGCAGTGGTACCTACCTCACTTCGCCGTTACAAACGTTAATAAGCCCGGGAAGCTAAGACTAGTCTTCGACGCGGCGGCGCGATCAAATGGCGTCTGCCTTAACGACGAGCTACTAGAAGGGCCCGACAAGCTGAGAGATCTAGCGGGGCTGCTGTTGAGATTCCGGGAGCGGCCAGTGGCTGTAACTGCTGACATCCGGGAGATGTTTTTGAGGATAAAAATATGCGCGGCTGATCAACCGGCGCAAATGTTCCTCTGGCGCGGCGATGACCGAAAGAAACCACCAGTCCAATACAAAATGACGTCGATGATTTTTGGAGCCAAGTGTTCGCCGTTTTTGGCACATAGTGTGCGAGATAAGAATGCGTACGTCAATAGGGAGGAGTATCCATTGGCCTATGACGCAATAACACGCAGTCACTATATGGACGACTACGTGGACTGTTATGAGAATGAAAAGGATGCGCGTGAGGCGCTGCATCAAGTTATAAAGGTGCACAGTAAAGCAGGGTTCACACTAGCGGGCGTCAATTCAAATATGTCAAGTGTAATAAGTGAACTGCCACCGGAGGACCGTGCCACCTCGCTCAAGCTATTGGGAGCGAACAGTGAGGGCCGGGATAAGACGTTGGGCCTGCTCTGGAACGCGGGCACTGACGAGTTGAGCTTCAATACAAATATGGTGCGCGTTCCCGATGATGTAAAGACATGCAAGCGAACGGCAACTAAAAGAGAAGCGCTGAGTGCGGTAATGTCAGTGTTTGACCCACTGGGACTGCTCAGTTATTTCACCATTCGTGCGAAGATTATGTTGCAAAAGATATGGAGGTTGAAAGTCGAATGGGACGACCCACTGACCGAAGAAGAGGCTATAGATTTCCAAGATTGGTTGGGCGATATGAATAAGTTGCGCCATTTAAGAATACAAAGAGTGTACCTGAAGACGGGGGGAGCGTCAGCAAGTAAAGAATTGCACTGTTTTTGCGACGCGAGTAATGTCGCTTTTGCTACCGCGGTGTACTGGCGAACTCAGAGCGACGACGGCGGCGTGCGCGTGGCGTTAGTGGCGGCCAAGGCGAGAGTAGCCCCAATAAAAACCCAGAGCGTACCGCGATTGGAATTGCAAGCGGCCCTGATCGGCGCCAGACTGACGGCGACAGTAGTAAGAGAACACAGATGGCAAGCTGAACGCATCGTATACTGGACAGACTCGCTCACCGTAATAAAATGGTTAAAAAACGACAGAGTGCGATACGACCCTTACGTCGCACATCGACTAGGTGAACTGGCGGAAATCACCGAAGTAGCACAGTGGCGATGGGTACCTACACATCTTAACGTAGCCGACGACGCGACACGCGACTTTAAAGAAACTAAAGATAGCCAAGACAGATGGTTCGTAGGCCCTGAATTCTTATATGAAGACGAAAAGGAATGGCCGACGTGTGACGTCACGGATGACGCTATAGAAGCGGTGTATCACACGGGAATAGATACGGCAGCATATACGAGGATAATCGACGTAAAACGATTCTCATCATATGAAAGACTAATAAGAACGATGGGGAGAGTGTTATATTTCGTCGATAGGTGTCGCCACCGAGCCGACGAAATGAACTTAAGACATATAAACGACGCTGAACGACGCCTGATAATTGAATCGCAACGGGACAGTTTTGGAGAAGACATAGATCGATTAAAGAATGGGACCAATCTACGACGGGGAAGCAGAGTATGGAAATTTGACCCCTATGTAGACGAGGACGGCGTACTACGGGCGCGGGGTAGAATAAGGGCGGCGGGTGTGTCTGCCCCCGCTACTACCCCGGTAATACTGGACGGCAGCCACCCGTACGCGAGACTGCTCCTAGAGAGGGAGCACAGGCGCGCCCATCACTCGCACAACGAAAGAGTAGTTAATGACGTCAGACAGTACATATGTATGTTGAGGCTGCGACCCGCCGTACGCACAGTGGCATACAAGTGCGCCCTGTGCAGGTTAAGAAGAGCTAGACCAAGAACACCCGTCATCGGAGACCTGCCGCGGGCGAGAATCGAACCTTACACCAGACCGTTTACGAACTGCGGCGTCGATTACTTCGGCCCTATAACAGTGACCGTGGGCAGACGACATGAGAAGAGATGGGGGGCTCTGTTCACATGTTTAACCACCAGAGCTATTCATATTGAGCTGGTGACTAGCTTGTCCACAGATTCAGCAATTATGGCGTTTAGAAGAATGGCAGCACGGAGGGGGTGGCCGGCGGTCGTTTATAGCGACAACGCCACCAACTTCAGAGGAGCGGACCAGGAGCTGAGGCGGGCGGTGGAAGAGTGGGAGCCGGCGCTGAAGGACGTGGCGCTCACACACCGCATCGACTGGCGATACATCAGTCCCGGCGCGCCCCACCAGGGTGGCGCGTGGGAGCGCATGATCCAGTCAGTGAAGAGGGCATTGCAAGTTACATTGAACGAGAAGCACCCCCGCGAGGAGGTGCTGGCAACGCTGCTGGCGGAGGTCGAGTACACCATGAATGCTCGACCTCTCACACATGTTCCTGTCGACGAGGGCGCCCCAGAGGCGCTCACACCCAACCACTTCTTGTTGGGCAGCTCGGGCGGCCTACCTATCACTGGGCCGTGCGAGCAGCAGCAGGCGACGAAGAAGACGTGGCGGACGGCGCAGGCGCTGGCAGACGAGTATTGGAGGCGCTGGCTGCGGGAGTACCTTCCCGAGCTGGTGCCGCGGGGCGGCGCACGCTATGCTGGCGAGCGAGCGATCAAAGAAGGCGACTTGGTGGTGGTGGTGGACTCCAGTCTACCACGCAACGTATGGCCGCGTGGTGTGGTCACGCGGACATTCCCCGGACCTGACGGCGAGACGAGGAATGTTGAGATACGGACGAGGGGTGGCGTCTTCCGACGCCCGACGACGAGGCTGGCTGTCCTCCCGGTGGAAGAAGAGGTGGCGCAGGGCGACACCGGGGGGAGACTGTTGCGGACAGACCTGCCTGAAGAGGTGCAAGACGTGTAGCACATAGTGCGAGGTGCGTACATGGACTGTGCGGTGTTTAAAAACATTATAGTGAAGTAGATATATAGTGAAATAAGTCAATAAGTAAAGTAAATAAGTGAGTGCGCGCTATGTAATGTTTTAAAGTGTCGATCTATATCGCATAAAGTTAAAGAGACAAGCTATAGAAGGCTTATGTGATTAGTATGTGCATCGTAATAACTGTATCGGTTAAAAGTAAATGGTTATTGCTAAAGGATGTTTACATAGTCTAGTTCGCGTTGTGTAATGAGCTATGTCGGTTAGAAGCATATAATGGTTGCTAAATGATGTATAGATAGCGTAGTTAGCGCTCCATAAGGTTTTAATGCCTAGATATAAAGTAAATAATGTTTAAAGTGTTTGTTATTGCTGTTAACATGAGATATTTAAGCTATAGCGATAAGCTTATGTAAATGAATGAAATATATAAGTTATTGGTTAAGCTTGTAACATGAAATACTTAAGTTGATTAAAATGATATGTTATGATAGACTTATATGGAAATAAAGTTGATAAGTCGTTAGACTATTATGTATATAACATGCTTAGGATGTGCATTTGGTTAAGTTGTGATGCATTATGGATTAAACGATGAGTAAGCGTTATGTTTTATTCCCCGATAACTATCTATTAGAATGTCATAAGCACTACGGTGCAGTACATAGGGGCTAGGTAGATAGGTTATATGTACTACCTAGATATGTGATGTCCAATGTAAGCTAGGTAGATAGGCTAAATGTACTACCTAGATTTGTGATATGTCTTATGTAAGCTAGGTAGATAGGCTAAAGGTACTACCTAGATGTATAATGTTAGTTCTTAGGGGAGGCAAGTGCAATTGATTATGGTAAACAGTATTAAGGGGATAAATGCCTTGTCTATCCTAAGGAATAGGGAAATAGATAAATATATAAACTTTTTCTATTTACCCGAAATATTTTTGTAAACAGGGTGAGTCATCTGATTAGAGGGAGAATACCGGGGGGAAAGGGACAGGTGACCGGGCTATGACAGGTCACGCCTTCTCGTCAGAGGCTCCAAGAGTTGCGATATGTATTTTTGGTGTATTAGACCGACCGTCGGGACGCGGTTTCGTACGCTCTCCGGTATCGATATATTTTATGTAACTCGCGGTCGGTCATCCAGATGTGAATAAAGAAGAAGTATTGTTTTAACTCAAGCAATCGCGTTTAAGTATACAGTCCACTACCTTTCGATCTTCAGTACGGGAAAATCTGTTGCCTGCGGGTGCATGCCTGTGGGTAACAATTATTATTATTATTATTATACACTGCACGCTTCCAGATCGTCGATCTATGTTCTTGGAACCCTGTCCACGCTTCGTCATAAAACATACTTACATTGACTGCCATGGACACCGTGTGTCCGACAGTGCATACAATTTTGTTAGTATGGCATTCCCTTTGTTAGAAAGATTAAACTTTATTTCAGTTTCATCCATAAACAAAACATGGGAAACTTGTCCAATGTTCGGGCTATCAACCCCTCGTTTCACCATTATAACCATACGGGACTACAGAAATATCCAATTTCGTTGCAAATTGGCGACTGGCTCGCCGAAACTAGAACAGGGCAAATAACAAGGTGCCGCCCAAAACACCGATCACGTGAGGGTCGAAACCCGAACCGGTGTAACTTACAACCCATGATTTATTATACCAAGTGACTTTTAATATTTTAGCAAAATTTGGATGGCATTTATGTCAAGACTTATTAATCTTAACATGACCTCAAACGTAGTAGATATATTTTATTTCTAACAAAATTCTTAAGCACCCGGTTAGGAGGTACCCACCTCTTTGCCTTTCATGTCGCTTGATTCTAAGTGATAATAAGGCCGAAGACAAAGGACTTGGAATTATTTGCCAGCACATGTGTTCCCTCCTTCCTATAACATGGGTTCTTTTAAAGTAGGCGTGAAAAAGCACCTTTTAGGCCGGCAAGGTGGAGGCGGCTAGAGCAGTGTCTAACTAAACTGCACTAGCTGTCTTCGCATATGGACTCTCCTTACCGCTTGACATCAGGTGGTGTTGGGTCAATTGCCGTGCTTATTAAAAAAAAGATGGACGCGAGTTACATTTGGATGCCTAAACCATGGAGGAACTGGCAATATTATCTCCAACTGCCGAAACACAGCTTATTGTTATGGCCACATACTTAGGCAAGATGGTTATACACAGCTGCGTCCTCGTAAAGAGCCCCATTTGGAATATGTGAGACTCTCCGACTGGCGTAGTCACTAGAAACAATCAGTTCTTCCTACTTTGCTGCCTAGCGACGCGACCACACAGGGAACTTGATAGTTGTCCGCGCGTCTTTAAGGCTACACGAAATAAGTGTCAAGCATAGTCACTAGAAACAATCAGTTCTTCCTACCTTGTTGCCTAGCGACGCGACCACACAGGGAACTTGATAGTCGTCCGGGCGTCATTAAGGCTACACGAAATAAGTGACAAGCATAGTCACTAGAAACAATCAGTTCTTCCTACCTTGTTGCCTAGCGACGCGACCACACAGGGAACTTGATAGTTGTCCGCGCGTCTTTAAGGCTACACGAAATAAGTGTCAAGCATAGACTTTCGGATATTCGACTATTTTCCGACATTTACTATGGAATAACGGTGCAGCACGCCTAACACGAGGAGTACGTAAACATCTTGTTTACATGTCAATTTAATTTTTCTAGGTTTGACTGAAGATACTGTCGAAGCGATATCAAGTCGACAACGCTCTACTGTCCCCATCAATTTTCTCTTTATTTGACAGTCGATTGATGTATTGTTCATCTTTGATCTATCGAGAAACCTTCAAGAATGTTTATAAGCATGATAATTTTTACAAGTTTCTAAAGGCAATAATCTTGGCAATAATCTTAATGCAGCTGTATTACCAAGTGCTTTCTTTTTCTTGTTATAGCAGGTATCTATAGGCGACGGTAACCACTGGGTGGGATTTATGAAAAGGAAAATTATTTATGTAAAGAAAAAGGATTTATGAATTGAAACTATGATTCTCGGGATTGAGAAAGCTTACTCTATCTAATATTTCTATCTATACTCTTGGCTCACTCAGTCGAAGAGAAAGAGTCACCCTTTTATGGTCACGCTGTCAAACTGTGCTCGGTATCGATGGATATGGCATAGACGAGGGATAAGCCTTTCGATCTGAGTCCAGTTACGCAACTATCTTATTAAATAATTTTAGCCAATAAAGTTCTCTAGCTATATCTTTTATACATATATCTTTGCACCATAAAATTAGAAGTATATGAATTTATCAGAGCCAAAGTACGTACATTCTTGTTTCCATGAAATAGCAGACCTTTCTTATAGCATTTTCGGAAGTTTCGGACAAAAACTAAGTAAGTGTGCCAGGATAAACTAATGTTACCTATTAGTTTTTATGAAAGGTATTGAATTTAAACCAACTTTATTGTAGCTTCGTGTTTCATAATTTCGTTCGTCCGAAATCCGGGATGGATTTTTTTCATTTTAGAGCTGAATTACTTATTTGTATTCCAAAAAAGAGAGATAAATTCTATTTGTATTAAATCATTCCCGTCCACCATTGCCACTTACATCATTCTATGGAAATAAGTAAATCATACTGAAAATATACCGAGTAAAATATACCGCGCTGATATTATCTTTTCAACGGATATCGAAACGAGAGCACTGCGCTCAACGGCATTCCATTATGAAATATTATAGGATGACTTTAATGGAATCATTCGGAAATTAAACATCTTTTTATTTTCAGGAAACGCGTAATACTTAAAGTTAATTAAGGAAACGGAGGAATAAGCTTTTGAAGGGAATGAGATGGACATTGACTTAATCTTGTTGTCCAAGAATGCATTTAAAACTGCTGTCCTTAAGTGTTTCCGCGAATAGTAGCTAAGAAAAACATAATAATTATAATAATAAATTATGAAATAATTTTAAAATAATAATATATTGAGTTGTAGTAAGTACGTGGTTATTATTTGTGTGTATATATGTAACATATATGCATGATAAGTTTCACATATTCAAGAAATACATACTTATCATCTGTTAAATATGAAATATGTAATAGATTAATAAATATAATAATTAATTATTTACGGTTGCGCCATGTGAGCCGGCATTAATATCACATTATTATCACTTTACCACATGACTGGACGGGTAAGTCAGAGCAGTCGCCCGGATTGCGAAAGGTCGCGGGTTCGATTCCTGCCTCAGGACGTGAAATTTTTCTAGTTTTATTATATTTTAATTACTGGGTAAGTTTGAATTGAATATTTGCACATGGAGGCACACACAGGCACACACAGGCACGCTTACACATCCACGCACAGAAAACTCAAAACACACTTCTCAAAGGACGCAGACACACACACAACATCAAGCTACTTATAAAATTATTATTATTCATTTAATTTCAACTGATATTATAATTCAATTGTTGCCATTGTAATAATCTATTTGTGTAACTACCTACTTAATTATGTTATTTTTATGTCAAGTGACATAATGAGTTTCTGTAATTGGCTTATGTGCTGTGTTATATAATATTTGTATGCTGTAGAAACTTTGTTGAATAAATAAATTAATAAATTATATGTTTACTTTAAGGCAATAATTTGAAAATGAAAAATACGCTAAGATAGAATAGGTATAGTATTAATTTGAACAAACAACTTATAATCTAGGTTTCTTGGAAATGAAAGAATCACACAGAGTAGGTAAGTATATATTAATTTTCCTACTCAGACACGGTAAAGGAAAAATCGGTAACTACCACAAAGACCTCATTTCAGCACTAATATTATATTCGTACGTAACTCTGTCTGTCTGTTGCGTTTTTACTTCTAAGCCGCTGAACCGATTTAGATGAAATTAGACAAGAAGATATGTTGCTTTTTGAGAAAGAACATAGGATATCTTTTGGCGCGACAACCAACATCCCCTCGGGTGGAGCTATTGGAATCGTTCACAATAAACAAATAAAGATACTTGTAACTCCGTATTGCTTTTTAACTACGCACCTGCAATACCAAGTGACTTTTTCCTCGTTATTACAGGTGTCTATAGGCGGCGGTGACCACTTACCACCTGGTGGGCCGTCAGCTTGTTTTTCATCTACTAACCTAGTTGTATAAAAAAAAACTTTAATCTTAATTTTGTCTGAAGGACAGTAGCGTGGGTAATAAAACTAACACTTAAGGTAATTTGGAATTGATAAAAGTTTATATGCGTATTCAATGAATGATATCCAACATTTTCCTGCACAGATATTACCTATTGCCTCAGAATTCTGAACCTAAATAAATAGGCCAATGTTGATGTTCCATTCCGAACAGGCTCAGCTACAACTATATTGCTTAATTTCTTGTTATTTTTACAAATTGCTACCTTAACTTAAATAAAGTAGAGGGAAACTAAGTCATTGCTATTCTGAAGTTAGGGAATGTTGAGTGAAGTAACTTTATTTAATAATTGAATCAATCTTTGACTCTTAACAAACCACCAGAGTCCACTCCAATAAAAAAAAATTGAAATAAACTTATCGTGACAATTAATTTCAATAATTGTATAATAATAATATAATAGAGCATTACGGGTAATAAGTAATATTTTCTTGTGTTTCGGGTAGGAAAGGGCTGTAGTCACTATGTCCTTATAATTTTAATAGGTGATTAGGTAGTTTATTTAGGCACATTATACTATAAAATAGTGAAAGAAAACGATAAACATATTATCATCAACAATATTTATTTTGAAGCAATAAGTGGTAGGCCCTATGTAGGGTCGGCCGGGTAGGTACCACCGTCTTTCTTATTTTAGCCGTGAAACAGTTCGCTGTGTTCGAATTGAAGGGAAAGGTTATTTATCGACACTAGCATTCAGACGACGAGCACGGCGAGAGGCGGAACAAAAAAAAGTAATTTATTTTACACATTTATGTAAAAATCAATCAAATATTGAAAGAAGTCATTATCGATTGTACTGCATGTTGTTTATCTAAAACAGCGACAAACATACACAGCCAAGAGATCGACGTAGAGATTAGTGAACACGTTTATTTTTTTACAACTAGATGACAAACAAGCTGACGGCCCACCTCGTGGTAAGCGTTTATCGCCGCCTATAGACACCTGCAATAACAAGGAAAAATCACTTGGTATTGCAAGTGAGTTGTCATCCTGGGGCCTAAGATGGAATGCCTTCCATGCCCAGTGGCTACCTTTGGCTACACTGGTTACCTTTCCCTTCAATTCGTTTTAAACACAGCGAACTGTTTCACGGTTAAAATAAAAAAGACGGTGGTACCTACCCAGGCGACCCTACATACGGGCCTACCACCTAGTTTTAGCTTACGCGTGGCGCTGTGCTGAAACGTCAAAATCAATGGCGGCATTGGCGGCTCGTCGTCTTGTCAGTCATCAAGCTCGATGTCGAATATTTCTGTTAGTGAATCACATACATTGACGACCGCCTGGCCGAGTGGTCTGTACCCCAGGCTACTCGGTCAAGAGGTCCCGGGTTCGAATCCCGGTAGGAACAAATGTTTGTATGATGAGTACGAACATTTGTTTACGAGTCATGGATGTTTATATGTTTATTTAGTATATTTCTAATATTTATATACATATTATTATCATTATTTCTCCGTTATCTAGTATCCATAACACAAGCTCTTAATGATGCTTACTTTGGGCTAGATAACAGGTGTGAGTGTAAAAATATTATTATTATTGTTGCGGACAGACCTGCCTGAAGAGGTGCAAGACGTGTAGCACATAGTGCGAGGTGCGTACATGGACTGTGCGGTGTTTAAAAACATTATAGTGAAGTAGATATATAGTGAAATAAGTCAATAAGTAAAGTAAATAAGTGAGTGCGCGCTATGTAATGTTTTAAAGTGTCGATCTATATCGCATAAAGTTAAAGAGACAAGCTATAGATGGCTTATGTGATTAGTATGTGCATCGTAATAACTGTATCGGTTAAAAGTAAATGGTTATTGCTAAAGGATGTTTACATAGTCTAGTTCGCGTTGTGTAATGAGCTATGTCGGTTAGAAGCATATAATGGTTGCTAAATGATGTATAGATAGCGTAGTTAGCGCTCCATAAGGTTTTAATGCCTAGATATAAAGTAAATAATGTTTAAAGTGTTTGTTATTGCTGTTAACATGAGATATTTAAGGTATAGCGATAAGCTTATGTAAATGAATGAAATATATAAGTTATTGGTTAAGCTTGTAACATGAAATACTTAAGTTGATTAAAATGATATGTTATGATAGACTTATATGGAAATAAAGTTGATAAGTCGTTAGACTATTATGTATATAACATGCTTAGGATGTGCATTTGGTTAAGTTGTGATGCATTATGGATTAAACGATGAGTAAGCGTTATGTTTTATTCCCCGATAACTATCTATTAGAATGTCATAAGCACTACGGTGCAGTACATAGGGGCTAGGTAGATAGGTTATATGTACTACCTAGATATGTGATGTCCAATGTAAGCTAGGTAGATAGGCTAAATGTACTACCTAGATTTGTGATATGTCTTATGTAAGCTAGGTAGATAGGCTAAAGGTACTACCTAGATGTATAATGTTAGTTCTTAGGGGAGGCAAGTGCAATTGATTATGGTAAACAGTATTAAGGGGATAAATGCCTTGTCTATCCTAAGGAATAGGGAAATAGATAAATATATAAACTTTTTCTATTTACCCGAAATATTTTTGTAAACAGGGTGAGTCATCTGATTAGAGGGAGAATACCGGGGGGAAAGGGACAGGTGACCGGGCTATGACAGGTCACGCCTTCTCGTCAGAGGCTCCAAGAGTTGCGATATGTATTTTTGGTGTATTAGACCGACCGTCGGGACGCGGTTTCGTACGCTCTCCGGTATCGATATATTTTATGTAACTCGCGGTCGGTCATCCAGATGTGAATAAAGAAGAAGTATTGTTTTAACTCAAGCAATCGCGTTTAAGTATACAGTCCACTACCTTTCGATCTTCAGTACGGGAAAATCTGTTGCCTGCGGGTGCATGCCTGTGGGTAACAGTCGAGGTGGTCCATCGAGCCAGGATATTCTTCGCTGATCGAGCCCGGACAGTCTTCGGATCAAGCCGGAAGATCGGGAATCAAGCCTTAAGACTGAAGATCGAAGCCATCAAACCGTAAGTACGCGGGTGGACCGCGGGCTGGTGCGATACGCTGCCTCACGGTGCCAACAGCGTTCGTATCAGTTAACGCCGGTCAAGGCGGTGCAGTGTACCGGGTGACGCTGCCAGGACGTCTGTATCAAGACGGACTGAATAGCCCGACTACGCCGGTAAGGTGTGCACGGCGGCGGGGGTCCTCCTGGAAGGCACTGCCCAAGCGACCGGAGCTTCCAGCCGGTCGGCGAGCGCCCCGTTCGCTGTGTATGCCCTCTGCTGGGTAGTTCCTACCTTCCTTTCCTGCACGACCCTCCATTCCCGGAACGGTTCCCCTACGTTAGTGTACCGAACTGGGCTGATAGGAGTAGGGTGGCAACCATGCCGAAGACACGAAGCCAAGCGGGAAAAGAAGACGAAGGCAGAAGAGAAGAAGCAAGAACATTTCAAGACCCACCTGCATCACCGTCGACGATGGCACCACCCACAACGGAAGGCGAGGGCGAGCAATCAAGCGCTCAGCCGATGACTACACGCACGGAGCAGGAAGTCAGAGAGCCTGGAACTAGGCCGGCTTCCGTTTGTTCAAGAAGCTCAAGCGTTGCCGCTAGGGTAAAACGGGCGGAATTGCAAGCAGAGGAACGCTTGGCTGAGATAAGGAGAAAAGAATTGAATTTAGAAGCTGAATTAATCAAGAAAAGGTTGGTCTGGGAGATAGCCACCATAATGGAGACCGACGAAGAGAGCGTACCCGTCGAGGACACACAGGGGAGGGTAGCAGATTGGATGGAGAGAAGCACTGGTCCTCGACGTCGGGTTTTAACGGAGGGAACACACCTCGACCTATCTCAAGAAATAGAGAAAACTGAAATGACACGTCGCAGGCAGGAGGCGCGTGCGAACGAACTGGACAAAGGGCGACATATAACGGATTCTCCCTACCATACTCCGAACAATGGGCAAAAGGAAGCGGAGATGGCAGGAGCGACGGCAGACCGAGAGCCTACTAAGGTTATGACGGAGGACTCGGGAATGATGAAGCTAGCCGGAGTTTTAGAGAAGATGGTGTTGAAAAGGCCGGTGCCGAGACAGGCACAAGAGTTACCCAGCTTCAGTGGCGCACCCGCAGAATGGTTGCCGTTTAAGGCCGCAATGCGAGATTCAACGGAAGTGTGTCGTTTTACAAGGGCGGAGAACTTGGCCAGGTTAAGAGCCAGCCTCAAAGGTGATGCGAAAGAGGCAGTTTCCGCACTATTGTATACCGCGACCGACCCAGGTGTGATCATGTCAACACTAGAACAGTGTTTTGGGCGGCCGGAAGTAATAATAGACAGAGCACTAAGTGATATCCGAAGTTTGCCGAGACCCGGGAACACGGCAAGTGATTTGAACACGTTCGCAATAAAGTTGCAAAACATCGTGTGCATATTAGACAACATTGACAATAGAGGTTATCTGAGAAACCCAATGCTCACTAGAGAGATAGTAGAAAAGCTAGGCCCACACTTGAGGTCGCGTTGGTGTGATTATGCAGAGGAAAACGGAACCTATTCGGAACCGGAAGTGGTCACATTGTCGCGATTTATGATGAAAGAAGCCGACAAAGCGCTTAGGCACGCTTACAGTTATGACCGACGTGAACTTAGAAAAGAAGCGTTCGAGTGTGTACCTCGTAATAGAACATTTACAAAGACGCGACAAGATAAGAGGCGAGCGGTCGCAGTATACAACACTACCGGGGTGGTAAAAAATCACACTGAACAAGAGATAAGGCGATGCTTCTGCTGTGGTGGCGACCATGACGTGCCACAATGTAAAAAGTTTAAAAATATGTCACTGCCTAAGCGATGGGAATACCTCAGGAACGACCGGATATGCTTCCGGTGTCTGAAATATAGGCATAAGCGTATGTACTGTCAGGCGAAGCTATGCGGCATCGATGGCTGCAGGTACCCGCATCATGCACTATTACACGAGGACCGTTCAAAACAACAACAACAACCGCCGAAAGACAACACCGAGACGGTCGCGTCGGTTAATCACTCAGCCGATGCGTCCGAGGTACTTCTTAAAGTATGTCCCGTGCACATAGAGGGTCCTAGGGGCGTCGTAAAGACATACGCGCTACTAGACGAGGGATCGACAATTACAGTAATCGACCGGGACTTGGCGAGAGAAATCGGCGCGGACGGCCCCGTGAAAGAGCTAAAAATAAATAGTGTGAGTGCACAGACGACTGTGACAGACAGTAGAACGGTAACGCTGAGAATCAAGCCAAAGAAAGGAAACAAAAGATATATTATAACGGCGCGAACGATTCCCGACTTACAACTAAGTAAGCAAACTTCAGATATAAAATGTAAAGAATATGCTCATCTCAGAGGGCTGAAAGAAAATGACGTGTGTCATAAGGAAGCGAGGCCGAGAGTTTTAATCGGAGCCGACAATTGGCATCTCATAGTCACGAGAAAGTTATTGACGGGAAAGCGGCACGAGCCAGTCGCATCCCTAACTAAACTCGGGTGGATTATTCACGGTGCAGCACCCAGGAGCAAGGGGCTGAACAAGGGTGAATCGGTGATGTATGTGAACACACCGACGGCGACGTGCTCGGATATAATGCACACTCACCCACGTGACGAAGAGCTGAACAAACTAGTCCGGGAACACTTCGAGATTGATTCCTTAGGGATAGGTAAAAAAGAGAGAGTAAATCCCGAGGACGAATACGCGATCGAGCTATTTGAGAAAACGTCCAGGTTAAGGAAAGGACGTTATGAAGTAAGGCTCCCATGGAAACGTGATGACGTCACTATGCCACCGAGTTATGAGGCGGCTATGAAGCGACTAAGGTCGCTCGAGCTCCGTATGGACAAGAGTGAAAATTTCAAATCGCAATACAACGCTCAGATAAAAAACTTATTCGAGAAAGGATATGCAGAAAAGGCCACAGAGGATGACATGGAGAGTCCCAAGCAGTGGTACCTACCTCACTTCGCCGTTACAAACGTTAATAAGCCCGGGAAGCTAAGACTAGTCTTCGACGCGGCGGCGCGATCAAATGGCGTCTGCCTTAACGACGAGCTACTAGAAGGGCCCGACAAGCTGAGAGATCTAGCGGGGCTGCTGTTGAGATTCCGGGAGCGGCCAGTGGCTGTAACTGCTGACATCCGGGAGATGTTTTTGAGGATAAAAATATGCGCGGCTGATCAACCGGCGCAAATGTTCCTCTGGCGCGGCGATGACCGAAAGAAACCACCAGTCCAATACAAAATGACGTCGATGATTTTTGGAGCCAAGTGTTCGCCGTTTTTGGCACATAGTGTGCGAGATAAGAATGCGTACGTCAATAGGGAGGAGTATCCATTGGCCTATGACGCAATAACACGCAGTCACTATATGGACGACTACGTGGACTGTTATGAGAATGAAAAGGATGCGCGTGAGGCGCTGCATCAAGTTATAAAGGTGCACAGTAAAGCAGGGTTCACACTAGCGGGCGTCAATTCAAATATGTCAAGTGTAATAAGTGAACTGCCACCGGAGGACCGTGCCACCTCGCTCAAGCTATTGGGAGCGAACAGTGAGGGCCGGGATAAGACGTTGGGCCTGCTCTGGAACGCGGGCACTGACGAGTTGAGCTTCAATACAAATATGGTGCGCGTTCCCGATGATGTAAAGACATGCAAGCGAACGGCAACTAAAAGAGAAGCGCTGAGTGCGGTAATGTCAGTGTTTGACCCACTGGGACTGCTCAGTTATTTCACCATTCGTGCGAAGATTATGTTGCAAAAGATATGGAGGTTGAAAGTCGAATGGGACGACCCACTGACCGAAGAAGAGGCTATAGATTTCCAAGATTGGTTGGGCGATATGAATAAGTTGCGCCATTTAAGAATACAAAGAGTGTACCTGAAGACGGGGGGAGCGTCAGCAAGTAAAGAATTGCACTGTTTTTGCGACGCGAGTAATGTCGCTTTTGCTACCGCGGTGTACTGGCGAACTCAGAGCGACGACGGCGGCGTGCGCGTGGCGTTAGTGGCGGCCAAGGCGAGAGTAGCCCCAATAAAAACCCAGAGCGTACCGCGATTGGAATTGCAAGCGGCCCTGATCGGCGCCAGACTGACGGCGACAGTAGTAAGAGAACACAGATGGCAAGCTGAACGCATCGTATACTGGACAGACTCGCTCACCGTAATAAAATGGTTAAAAAACGACAGAGTGCGATACGACCCTTACGTCGCACATCGACTAGGTGAACTGGCGGAAATCACCGAAGTAGCACAGTGGCGATGGGTACCTACACATCTTAACGTAGCCGACGACGCGACACGCGACTTTAAAGAAACTAAAGATAGCCAAGACAGATGGTTCGTAGGCCCTGAATTCTTATATGAAGACGAAAAGGAATGGCCGACGTGTGACGTCACGGATGACGCTATAGAAGCGGTGTATCACACGGGAATAGATACGGCAGCATATACGAGGATAATCGACGTAAAACGATTCTCATCATATGAAAGACTAATAAGAACGATGGGGAGAGTGTTATATTTCGTCGATAGGTGTCGCCACCGAGCCGACGAAATGAACTTAAGACATATAAACGACGCTGAACGACGCCTGATAATTGAATCGCAACGGGACAGTTTTGGAGAAGACATAGATCGATTAAAGAATGGGACCAATCTACGACGGGGAAGCAGAGTATGGAAATTTGACCCCTATGTAGACGAGGACGGCGTACTACGGGCGCGGGGTAGAATAAGGGCGGCGGGTGTGTCTGCCCCCGCTACTACCCCGGTAATACTGGACGGCAGCCACCCGTACGCGAGACTGCTCCTAGAGAGGGAGCACAGGCGCGCCCATCACTCGCACAACGAAAGAGTAGTTAATGACGTCAGACAGTACATATGTATGTTGAGGCTGCGACCCGCCGTACGCACAGTGGCATACAAGTGCGCCCTGTGCAGGTTAAGAAGAGCTAGACCAAGAACACCCGTCATCGGAGACCTGCCGCGGGCGAGAATCGAACCTTACACCAGACCGTTTACGAACTGCGGCGTCGATTACTTCGGCCCTATAACAGTGACCGTGGGCAGACGACATGAGAAGAGATGGGGGGCTCTGTTCACATGTTTAACCACCAGAGCTATTCATATTGAGCTGGTGACTAGCTTGTCCACAGATTCAGCAATTATGGCGTTTAGAAGAATGGCAGCACGGAGGGGGTGGCCGGCGGTCGTTTATAGCGACAACGCCACCAACTTCAGAGGAGCGGACCAGGAGCTGAGGCGGGCGGTGGAAGAGTGGGAGCCGGCGCTGAAGGACGTGGCGCTCACACACCGCATCGACTGGCGATACATCAGTCCCGGCGCGCCCCACCAGGGTGGCGCGTGGGAGCGCATGATCCAGTCAGTGAAGAGGGCATTGCAAGTTACATTGAACGAGAAGCACCCCCGCGAGGAGGTGCTGGCAACGCTGCTGGCGGAGGTCGAGTACACCATGAATGCTCGACCTCTCACACATGTTCCTGTCGACGAGGGCGCCCCAGAGGCGCTCACACCCAACCACTTCTTGTTGGGCAGCTCGGGCGGCCTACCTATCACTGGGCCGTGCGAGCAGCAGCAGGCGACGAAGAAGACGTGGCGGACGGCGCAGGCGCTGGCAGACGAGTATTGGAGGCGCTGGCTGCGGGAGTACCTTCCCGAGCTGGTGCCGCGGGGCGGCGCACGCTATGCTGGCGAGCGAGCGATCAAAGAAGGCGACTTGGTGGTGGTGGTGGACTCCAGTCTACCACGCAACGTATGGCCGCGTGGTGTGGTCACGCGGACATTCCCCGGACCTGACGGCGAGACGAGGAATGTTGAGATACGGACGAGGGGTGGCGTCTTCCGACGCCCGACGACGAGGCTGGCTGTCCTCCCGGTGGAAGAAGAGGTGGCGCAGGGCGACACCGGGGGGAGACTGTTGCGGACAGACCTGCCTGAAGAGGTGCAAGACGTGTAGCACATAGTGCGAGGTGCGTACATGGACTGTGCGGTGTTTAAAAACATTATAGTGAAGTAGATATATAGTGAAATAAGTCAATAAGTAAAGTAAATAAGTGAGTGCGCGCTATGTAATGTTTTAAAGTGTCGATCTATATCGCATAAAGTTAAAGAGACAAGCTATAGAAGGCTTATGTGATTAGTATGTGCATCGTAATAACTGTATCGGTTAAAAGTAAATGGTTATTGCTAAAGGATGTTTACATAGTCTAGTTCGCGTTGTGTAATGAGCTATGTCGGTTAGAAGCATATAATGGTTGCTAAATGATGTATAGATAGCGTAGTTAGCGCTCCATAAGGTTTTAATGCCTAGATATAAAGTAAATAATGTTTAAAGTGTTTGTTATTGCTGTTAACATGAGATATTTAAGCTATAGCGATAAGCTTATGTAAATGAATGAAATATATAAGTTATTGGTTAAGCTTGTAACATGAAATACTTAAGTTGATTAAAATGATATGTTATGATAGACTTATATGGAAATAAAGTTGATAAGTCGTTAGACTATTATGTATATAACATGCTTAGGATGTGCATTTGGTTAAGTTGTGATGCATTATGGATTAAACGATGAGTAAGCGTTATGTTTTATTCCCCGATAACTATCTATTAGAATGTCATAAGCACTACGGTGCAGTACATAGGGGCTAGGTAGATAGGTTATATGTACTACCTAGATATGTGATGTCCAATGTAAGCTAGGTAGATAGGCTAAATGTACTACCTAGATTTGTGATATGTCTTATGTAAGCTAGGTAGATAGGCTAAAGGTACTACCTAGATGTATAATGTTAGTTCTTAGGGGAGGCAAGTGCAATTGATTATGGTAAACAGTATTAAGGGGATAAATGCCTTGTCTATCCTAAGGAATAGGGAAATAGATAAATATATAAACTTTTTCTATTTACCCGAAATATTTTTGTAAACAGGGTGAGTCATCTGATTAGAGGGAGAATACCGGGGGGAAAGGGACAGGTGACCGGGCTATGACAGGTCACGCCTTCTCGTCAGAGGCTCCAAGAGTTGCGATATGTATTTTTGGTGTATTAGACCGACCGTCGGGACGCGGTTTCGTACGCTCTCCGGTATCGATATATTTTATGTAACTCGCGGTCGGTCATCCAGATGTGAATAAAGAAGAAGTATTGTTTTAACTCAAGCAATCGCGTTTAAGTATACAGTCCACTACCTTTCGATCTTCAGTACGGGAAAATCTGTTGCCTGCGGGTGCATGCCTGTGGGTAACAATTATTATTATTATTATTATACACTGCACGCTTCCAGATCGTCGATCTATGTTCTTGGAACCCTGTCCACGCTTCGTCATAAAACATACTTACATTGACTGCCATGGACACCGTGTGTCCGACAGTGCATACAATTTTGTTAGTATGGCATTCCCTTTGTTAGAAAGATTAAACTTTATTTCAGTTTCATCCATAAACAAAACATGGGAAACTTGTCCAATGTTCGGGCTATCAACCCCTCGTTTCACCATTATAACCATACGGGACTACAGAAATATCCAATTTCGTTGCAAATTGGCGACTGGCTCGCCGAAACTAGAACAGGGCAAATAACAAGGTGCCGCCCAAAACACCGATCACGTGAGGGTCGAAACCCGAACCGGTGTAACTTACAACCCATGATTTATTATACCAAGTGACTTTTAATATTTTAGCAAAATTTGGATGGCATTTATGTCAAGACTTATTAATCTTAACATGACCTCAAACGTAGTAGATATATTTTATTTCTAACAAAATTCTTAAGCACCCGGTTAGGAGGTACCCACCTCTTTGCCTTTCATGTCGCTTGATTCTAAGTGATAATAAGGCCGAAGACAAAGGACTTGGAATTATTTGCCAGCACATGTGTTCCCTCCTTCCTATAACATGGGTTCTTTTAAAGTAGGCGTGAAAAAGCACCTTTTAGGCCGGCAAGGTGGAGGCGGCTAGAGCAGTGTCTAACTAAACTGCACTAGCTGTCTTCGCATATGGACTCTCCTTACCGCTTGACATCAGGTGGTGTTGGGTCAATTGCCGTGCTTATTAAAAAAAAGATGGACGCGAGTTACATTTGGATGCCTAAACCATGGAGGAACTGGCAATATTATCTCCAACTGCCGAAACACAGCTTATTGTTATGGCCACATACTTAGGCAAGATGGTTATACACAGCTGCGTCCTCGTAAAGAGCCCCATTTGGAATATGTGAGACTCTCCGACTGGCGTAGTCACTAGAAACAATCAGTTCTTCCTACTTTGCTGCCTAGCGACGCGACCACACAGGGAACTTGATAGTTGTCCGCGCGTCTTTAAGGCTACACGAAATAAGTGTCAAGCATAGTCACTAGAAACAATCAGTTCTTCCTACCTTGTTGCCTAGCGACGCGACCACACAGGGAACTTGATAGTCGTCCGGGCGTCATTAAGGCTACACGAAATAAGTGACAAGCATAGTCACTAGAAACAATCAGTTCTTCCTACCTTGTTGCCTAGCGACGCGACCACACAGGGAACTTGATAGTTGTCCGCGCGTCTTTAAGGCTACACGAAATAAGTGTCAAGCATAGACTTTCGGATATTCGACTATTTTCCGACATTTACTATGGAATAACGGTGCAGCACGCCTAACACGAGGAGTACGTAAACATCTTGTTTACATGTCAATTTAATTTTTCTAGGTTTGACTGAAGATACTGTCGAAGCGATATCAAGTCGACAACGCTCTACTGTCCCCATCAATTTTCTCTTTATTTGACAGTCGATTGATGTATTGTTCATCTTTGATCTATCGAGAAACCTTCAAGAATGTTTATAAGCATGATAATTTTTACAAGTTTCTAAAGGCAATAATCTTGGCAATAATCTTAATGCAGCTGTATTACCAAGTGCTTTCTTTTTCTTGTTATAGCAGGTATCTATAGGCGACGGTAACCACTGGGTGGGATTTATGAAAAGGAAAATTATTTATGTAAAGAAAAAGGATTTATGAATTGAAACTATGATTCTCGGGATTGAGAAAGCTTACTCTATCTAATATTTCTATCTATACTCTTGGCTCACTCAGTCGAAGAGAAAGAGTCACCCTTTTATGGTCACGCTGTCAAACTGTGCTCGGTATCGATGGATATGGCATAGACGAGGGATAAGCCTTTCGATCTGAGTCCAGTTACGCAACTATCTTATTAAATAATTTTAGCCAATAAAGTTCTCTAGCTATATCTTTTATACATATATCTTTGCACCATAAAATTAGAAGTATATGAATTTATCAGAGCCAAAGTACGTACATTCTTGTTTCCATGAAATAGCAGACCTTTCTTATAGCATTTTCGGAAGTTTCGGACAAAAACTAAGTAAGTGTGCCAGGATAAACTAATGTTACCTATTAGTTTTTATGAAAGGTATTGAATTTAAACCAACTTTATTGTAGCTTCGTGTTTCATAATTTCGTTCGTCCGAAATCCGGGATGGATTTTTTTCATTTTAGAGCTGAATTACTTATTTGTATTCCAAAAAAGAGAGATAAATTCTATTTGTATTAAATCATTCCCGTCCACCATTGCCACTTACATCATTCTATGGAAATAAGTAAATCATACTGAAAATATACCGAGTAAAATATACCGCGCTGATATTATCTTTTCAACGGATATCGAAACGAGAGCACTGCGCTCAACGGCATTCCATTATGAAATATTATAGGATGACTTTAATGGAATCATTCGGAAATTAAACATCTTTTTATTTTCAGGAAACGCGTAATACTTAAAGTTAATTAAGGAAACGGAGGAATAAGCTTTTGAAGGGAATGAGATGGACTACTTACAGATTTTTTGTTTCCTAATTTAGAATTTCTTATTGAATTATCGAATACACTATTTAAAAAAAATATGGCTTACAGCTACTGAGTCTATAAACTGTTAGCGAGAGTTCGCGTGGGCCGAAAGGGTTTCTTTCTGTTTTATGAAAATAATCAATATACCTGGTTTGCTTTTTCGGCAATGAGTAACATGAAACTCACGTGAGTGCGCAAGCATAGTATGCAAAGTTTTCTTTACTTTTCTTAAAGCTTACGTAAAATAAGTTATTTTGAATAAAATAAAAATCAAATAGTTTTTCAAATTTACATTACGATTTACATTTTAATCTAAGTAAGACAGCGTTTACGCATTTCAAAGAGGATATTATTTTACCAGCGAGATATTATTTTTTGGAGGAGCTCGGTGGCGTAGTGGTTTGAGCGCTCTGGTTTCGTTTATGAAAACAAAGCAACTTTCGCCATGGTCGGTCCTAAGATGGGTCAACCAAAAATTCTAATCTCGAGCTCCTCCGTGCTTCGGAAGGCACGTTAAGCCGTTGGTCCCGGTTGTTCCTGCAACCGCTTTAACCCACCAACCCGCATTGGGCCAGCGTGGTGGTGTTATGGCCCAAGCTTCTCATGCGTTTCTCCCATGTAGGAAGGCCTGTGCCCAGCAGTGGGACGTATATAGGCTGGTGATGATGATGATGATTATTATTTTACCAAAGGTTTACGCAGTGATAATTTTAGTTTCATTATCTGCTTTGTTAACTTGTTGCTTGTTAAAGAAGATTAAATAGACACATCCAGCAAACAAAACACAAGATTCAATAGTCAAACATTTTTGGATACTCTTTTATATGACTAAGTAGTAATATTACTTCTTAAAAAAATATCTAAACTAGAAAAAAATTATGTCCGGGGCTGTGGACTGAACCCGCGACCTTTCACAATCCGGGTGACTACTCTAACCATCGGAGCTACCGAGGACTTGGAATTAGAACCCTATGAATCTCTTGAATGTCGTATTTGGGTTTCAAGGTAACAAGCTAAGTCAAAGTTCGCGGGTTCGATTCCTGCCTCAGGACGTAAAATTTTTCTAGTTTTATTACATTTTAATTACAAAGTAATTTTTCAAACATTTATAATAATGTAAAATCAAAAATTAAGAATATTTGAAAGCACTGCCCCAACTTAACCGAATCGTCGGTATTTGTAAAAATACTCGTTTCGGATGTTGAAATAGAATATTTCGACATTGTAGGGTGGACGTTAGCTCATAAACGCAAATACAGATAGACTAGAAGAATTTCACAGGGATATCCCAAGTCCTGGGTGGCTCAGTGGTCAGAGCAGTCGCCCGGATTGCGAAAGGTCGCGGGTTCGATTCCTGCCTCAGGACGTAAAATTTTTCTAGTTTTATTACATTTTAATTACTAAGTAATTTTTCAAACATTTATAATAATGTAAAATCAAAAATTAAGAATATTTGAAAGCACTGCCCCAACTTAACCGAATCGTCGGTATTTGTAAAAATACTCGTTTCGGATGTTGAAATAGAATATTTCGACATTGTAGGGTGGACGTTAGCTCATAAACGCAAATACAGATAGACTAGAAGAATTTCACAGGGATATCCCAAGTCCTGGGTGGCTCAGTGGTCAGAGCAGTCGCCCGGATTGCGAAAGGTCGCGGGTTCGATTCCTGCCTCAGGACGTAAAAAAAAATTTTTCTAGTTTTATTACATTTTAATTACTAAGCTAAGTCATATGTATGTCGCAGTCGCCTGGTTAAATTAACCAGTTACTGACGCCTAGGCTGTTGATTAAACGCTGGCATCCAATAAAACGGCTGAAGGACAACTAGCCAATTCATGGAGCCAACACTTAACTAGATAGCTGAAAGTCATGTCAGCCGTCTGGTTAAATTAGCTATTTAATTGGATGGCTAGGCAGGTCATCTAAATAAAGAACCAGAGGGTGACTGTTTGATTGATTAGTAGGTTCAAGGTTATTTTTATAATCACTTATAAGTGTTCATAAAAAAATAAGCTTGAACCTACCAATCACACCAAAACCCTTTAGTACAGACGACAGCACATCAAATGTAACATTTGCATTAAGAACGAACGCAGTAAGGGCGGTCTCAAGGTCAAACTGTTACGCTTGATGTGCTGTCGACTGTACATGACGATCCGCCTAGGCATCTAATTGAGCGGACTTCCAATGCGCCATGTTAAACGTTGTGTGAGTCTAATTCAATGAACTATCGGCCTAGGCATTTAACTGGATGCCGGCGTTTAATCAACGGGCTAGGCATCCAATTAAGCGGTGAATTTGACCAGATGGCGGCGTCATATACCTACATCCAATAACCATGTGAACACTTGGTAACAATGCCCAGAAGCGTTGAATTATTTACACTTTTTGCCTCTAGCTACACATTTCTTATTTCTGTGGTTTTCCTGTCGTAATGTCCAATTTCAACTTAATGTTATCTGTTCTCTTAGTAGGTACGACGTACGTTAGGGGTGTGGGCGGTTGGTGTCTGCTCAAGGGTGCGATGTTGAGCTAGCAGCATCTACCGCCAAGTCCAAACATGCACGTCCACGTCACCGCTGTCCGAAAGGAGTAGCGATGAACCTTCCCCTTCAGGAGGGTCGTACACCCTGGGCAATGCTGGGGTCAAAAACAGGCATCGCACATTACCATTCACCCCTGTGATCCCAGTAGCAAAGCGTGTTGGGCTTCGCCTGTATGTGATTTCCCTCACTGCAGGAGATAACCCTTACCCCACTCCTGTGATCCCAACACCTAAACTTAACCCTCCTTTCAAAATTCCCTTTATATCCCATCTCTCCTGGAGGTTGGGACAACCTCGACTCTAAAACAAAGTCCTCTCTTGCTGTGATGTCCCACACAGCAGGCGAAACCTTTTCCCATTCTTCCTATGTGCCTAATCCAAATAATCTCTGTCCTATCCTATCCTTAAACTCCCAGCTCTCCTGGAGGGATTACAACCTCGACTCCAACATTGTTACATCGGCAAATGGAGGCAAATTTTAAAAATGTTTTACCCCAGGAGGGTACCAGCTCCGCTGGAGAATCCCTCCCCGAGCTTAGCTCGGGATGCCCCATGTACTCTGGGGGGGGGGGGGGGGGGGGGGGGCAAAAATTTGCTGAAATTTGAAGCCAATAAAGGCAGGGGCCAGACCACTGTGGGAGGGCCGAAAGCACAAGTTGCAAGAGAGTGCCAACCGGGCACGTCCAAGGAGGGGTCCTATCCAAAGCAAGGGGGGTCTTGGAACCTACGGGGGCCGAGCCAACCAAGCAGAGGAAGAGGAAACCAGGGGAGGGGTGCCCACTGGGACTGGGGGGCGGCACAGTCATCGCCTCGGATTGGCCCTGCGACGTCGAGTAGTGGATTTGGCCGCCCACATGGGCAGCATCCGCTGCGAAACGATATCGGGCTGCGGGGTACTGAAGGTGCTGCACCAAATGTCAGGGGGGAAGAGGCACCATTGAGGGGGATTCTCCAAGAGGATCAGGCGGCGGGGTCACTGACGGCTGCACCTACGGGGGCGGTAGTTGGAGAAACCATGTCTGGACCTGTTGAGGAGAACCCCAGAAAGAGACAAAAGAAGTCAGGTTCCCAGAGGCGTCAGAGAGCAGAGTTGCGTAGACAGGAAGCTGCTGATGCCTCAGTGGACCGGACCAAGAGGCCCAGGGAAATCAGTGATGAAGGCCAGACTGAAACTGAGGCCAAAAGTGTTAAAACCCATGGCAGCATGGCAGGCATAAGGTGTGTGCAAATTAATGTACATCACTGTAAGGCAGCCTCTGCCCTATTGGCACGAGAGCTGCAATATGGAAAATATGACATTGCTTTGATTCAAGAACCGTATCTTTACCGGGGACAAATCAAAGGACTAAGGGAAACAGGTGGCACATTGTACTATTCATGTTCTACTAAGGATATGAGAACTTGCATTTATGTCAGTATTGTACTAAAAGGGTAGTAGATGAGATAAAAATAAAATGGGCCCTGGCTAGTTTTCAACCTTTCAAAGCACCAGGACCAGATAACATCTATCCTATACTACTACAACAAGGTATCTCCTACCTTGGACAGCATCTATGCAGGCAATACAAAGCATGTATTGCCTTCGGATACATTCCCAGAACATGGAGAATGGTCAAGGTAATCTATATTCCAAAGCCCGGAAAATCAGATTATGAGGAACCAAAAGCATTTAGGCCTATCAGTCTCCAATCCTTCCTTTTAAAAACTCTGGAGAAAATGGTGGATAACTACATACGTGAGGGGCCATTAAGGAAATTGCCCTTACATAGACTACAGTGTGCATATCAACCTGGCAAATCCACGGAGACAGCCCTGCACTATGTAGTAAGCAGGGCAGAAGCAGCTTTGGATAATAAGGAGGTGTGCATTGGTGCCTTTGTAGACATTGAGGGTGCCTTTGATCGCACAACTTTTGAATCCATCAGAATAGCTGCCAAGGAGCATGGAGTTCCCCACACAATTAGAAAGTGGATTAACTGCATGCTTAAAGGCAGAATCATTTACTCTGAAATACTAGGGGAAAGTCTACTAGCAAGGACCACAAGGGGCTGCCCTCAGGGAGGGGTACTATCCCCATTACTGTGGAGCCTTGTGGTTGATTCTATAATGGTCAAACTGAATGAAGGACCGCTGCATACAGTGGGCTATGCAGATGACTTAGTTATAATGGCCAACGGGAGATTCCCTGGCACTGTATCGGAGATTATGCAGAGTGCGCTGGGAAAACTGGAAGAATGGTGCAATACTAACCACTTGTCAGTAAACCCCAGTAAAACGACGTTGATCCCCTTTACAAGGCAGAAGAACCTACTCAGGCTCAAAACGCTACAACTATACAAATCGGAGCTGTCATGGTCCAGCGAAGTGAAATATCTTGGCATTACGCTAGATAAAGAGCTGACCTGGAAACTCCATATGGAGAGAACTGTGACAAAAGCTCAAAGAGTCTTTGGTATGTGTCGCTCCACCTATGGTAAAGCATGGGGTCTGAAACCAAAGATAATAAAGTGGATTTACACAACCATGGTGCGGCCTCTATTAACATATGGCAGTATCCTATGGTGGCCTAGAACAAAGCTGGCAGCTTGCAAAACTGTTCTTAGCAAGTTGCAGAGAACAGCATGTCTAGCGATCACTGGTGCGTTTAGAACCACTCCAACGGCAGCGATGGAGGTACTCCTAGACCTTCCTCCGCTGCACATAGTTATTGAAACAGAGGCGAGGAAGGCTCTACATAGGCTTAAGATTTCAAGTCTGTGGGACAACACCAAACCTCTGCTTAAACACACAAAATGGGCAGGAGCATCTGTCTTAGACGGGTATATGGAAATGGGATGTGATAAAATAAGTCCCAAATTCATATTCGACAAAAAATTCAGAATTAGCATTCCTACCAGGGAGGAATGGAAATGTAGACCACCAGTTCCTGAAAAAAATAGTCTCATTTGGTTCACAGACGGATCCAAGATGGACACAGGAACGGGTGCTGCCTGTCGATTCTGTAACAAAACTCGCACCTCACTTCGCAAGTCACTTCGAATTCAACTGTCAAATATAGCAAATTTTCATACATTTTTGCTCTATTTGACAGTTGAATTCGAAGTGACTTGCGAAGTGAGGTGCGAGATTCGTTACAGAATCGCACCCCTGGTGTCTATAATAAAGATATAGAACTATATCAAAGCATGGGCAATTTAGCAACTGTTTTCCAAGCGGAGATGTATGCTATTATCCTATGTGTAATGAAAATTATGGAACAACGGACTAAGAATAAAACAATATACATTCTTAGTGACAGCCAAGCAGCTCTCAAGGCACTTAGCTCACCGCGCATCAACTCAGATCTGGTCCTGAATGCTGTTCAAGCTCTTAACAGGCTTGGTAGGCATAACAGGGTAAGACTGATCTGGGTGCCCGGCCATGTGGGAGTGATGGGCAATGAGAAGGCTGATGAACTGGCAAGGAAGGGCTCGGAAAACACTTACGTGGGTCCCGAGCCCTTTCTAGCACCTTCACAAAGTTTCATAAACACAGCCATTAAAAAGCATGTCAAAAGCAGACATAAATCTGAGTGGAATAAAATACCGGGATTAAAACACTCCAAATCCTTCCTAGGGGAGGAGGTAGGAGGATGGAGTAAATACATCTATGCAAACGGTAGAACAAAAGCTCGCTTCTTGATTGGAGCGCTCACAGGGCATTTTGCTACTAACCACATGCTACATAAAATGCAACTCTCCCCAACACAACTTTGTCGAGCATGTGGTGAATGCCAGGAATCAATGATGCATCTCTTGTGTCATTGTTATGCCCTGGCCAGAACCAGAATGAGTCTTCTGGAAGTGGCATATCCAAAGCCAGAAGACTACAGGCTCTTTCTGCCTAAAGATATAGTAAGGCTAATGGCATCTATATTCTGGACACAGGAAGAGTAAACGCAGGGGAGGCACAAAAGATCCCAATGGGTCGAAGTGCACTGTGACTTAGTCATGGCCCCACTATAAGATAAGATAAGATAAGATAAGGTACGACGTAAACCATTTTTGCGATATCATAAAGCTTATCGAGCAGAATCCCTAACAACGCTTTAATGTAGGCCTTGGTCAAGTCCTATAACACCCCTAGATATAGCATATTTTTTTTATTTTATATCGCCAATGTATCTTGTATTAATTGATATACAACCAAATCGTTGTTTATTGTAAAAACGTTTTTGATGTTAGCAAAGATATTGTTTTGTCTTTTTATTTTTCCCGAGCACTACACATCCTAACTAATATTTAAATGCGAAAGTGAGTTTGTTGGTTAGTTACGCTTTCACGCCTAAACAACTGAACCGATTTAGATGAAATTTGGTATGAAGATAGTTTGAGACCTTCGGAAGGACATGACATACTTTTGAAGTGATAACCCATATGCATTAGAGCGAAGCCGCGGGCGGTTGCTAGTACTGTAAAACCACTTTACAGGATTTAACTCTCGCTGGATTAGATTTTTTGAAAGCAACTAGATGACAAACAAGCTGACGGAAATCTGAACTGACGGCGGGCGGCTGACCTGGTAGGAAAAATAACTTGATATTCCAGGTCATCCTGGCATTTGACGACCGGCTGGCCGAGTGGGCTGTGCCCCTTGCTATACAGGCTACTTGGTCGGGAGGTCCCGGGTTCAAATCCCGGTAGGAGCAAATGTTTGTATGATGCGTACGAGCATTTGTTCACGAGTCATGGATGTTTATATGTTTATTTAGTATATTTCTAAAATTTATATACATATTATTATCATTATTTATCCGTTATCTAGTATCCATAACACAAGCTCTTAATGATGCTTACTTTGGGCTAGATAATAGGTGTGAGTGTATGAATATTATTATCATTTAGAATTCTCGTCTTTAAGCTGGTTTATGCTACACTTACGGGCTTATACCAAGTAAGTGTAGTGTGTAATGTGTTTATGTTGAAGATGGTGTACTTATTGTGAGGAACTATTTCCTTATTTTTTATTTTAACATTATTCTAAATGTTGGAAAAATTACTTAGTAAATAAAATATAATAAAACTAGAAAAATTTCACGTCCCGAGGCAGGAATCGAACCCGCGACCTTTCGCAATCCGGGCGACTGCTCTGACCAGTGAGCCACCCAGGACTTGGGATATCCCTGTGAAATTCTTTTAGTCTATCTGTATTTCTGCGGGTTCGATTCCTGCCTCAGGACGTGAAATTTTTCCAGTTTTATTATTTTATTTTTATTTTATTTTTTATTTTATTATTGAACAATAAGTCCACAGCACAAAGTTTGAAAATCATAGTACAAACATAAATATATTACAAACATTAAGCCAATTACGGACCCACATTTCATATTCAATTTACAATTCACAGTAAGTGGGTAGTTGAATATAAGTTACTAGCACCTAACGAAAAATAACATTACTCAAATTAAAAACAATCCAAGAAAACAACATAAAAATAGGATTACCATTGCACGTTTGATGTGTGTGTGTGTGTGTGTGTTTGTGTACTTGTGCGTGTGTGTGAATTAGTGTATGTAGTTGTGTGCACATGGGCAACTGAGTTGGCATTGTTCAATTTAAGTTTACGGTGGGCTTACATGAAGCGGGAAATAAACAGTCGACACTTGTAGTACGAGTTTAAATCGTATCATTCTTAACACACACAACGTCGTTATTTATTAAAAAATAGCTATTCAAAATTATTTTACAATTCAAAATTATTCAACAATGAAGGGCAGTTGATTTAAAAATTAAATTGAAAAAATATAAATAATTTGTATAAATAATAAATCATCATTATAAAAAAATAATTCATTTATAATTAAAAATGTAAGTTAATATTTAAAAACCAATTAAAATATTAACGTAATTGTTTAATAATTTAAGGATTTGTTTTTTTTTTTTTTTTTTTTTTACTTTATTATTATTTTAACTTATTAATTATAATATTATTTTACTTTATAAAAGTCAGTATTATATTTTTCTTAAATATGTTCTTGCTCTGTGCCAAAATATCAGTATCAGATAGATATTTATTATATGTGCGAGGTAAACGGTAGATAAGACTGTTAGCAGCATAGTTAGTGCGCGTTACAGGAACATGAAATAAGGTTGTATGTCTAGTACGTTTAGAAGGCGCATTTAGAGCTAACAAACCAGTCACGAGATCGATGCAGTCGAGTGCACCCGAACACACATCATGAAAGAACAACATGTCTGTAACACGTCGCCGGACATTAAGTGGCTGTAGACCATGTGTACGACAGCATTCACCATAGTCGTCAGAATGTTCATTTGTGCGGTAATTTAAATACTTTACAAACCTTCTTTGCACTTTCTCAATACCATGTTCATAAATAATATATTGAGGGTTCCATATTACGCTGCAGTAGTCCAGTACACTACGCACGTACGCAAAATAAAGCACCTTTATGCAGTCCAAATCGGTAAAAGATTTACTCACCCTGTGAATAAAGCCTAAATTTTTGAGTGCCTTACTAACTATATAATCTACATGGGCCGAGAAAGTAAGTTTAGTGTCCAAGTATATACCTAGATCCCTTACCACTAAGTCCTTTTTGATACTTCTTCCACTTAAGTGATAGTTATTCTCTATTGCATTACCCCGAGTGAAAGTTATATGAGTACATTTATCAACATTAACTCCAATTCTGTTAGCTTTATAATAGTGAGATAGCCTATCCAAATCCTCTTGCAACCTGGCGCAGTCAGATTCATCTCTAATATTGAGATATACTTTTTTGTCATCAGCATATAGCAGAAACTTCGCGTGAATAAAGCAGGTCCCTATGTCGTACAAATATGACGCATACAGTAAAGGACCCAGTATGGAACCTTGAGGTACTCCGGAAGGAGCAATAATAAAATCAGATCTATGACCGCCGACCACCACAGCCTGCGTTCTTTTGGTTATGTAAGATTTTACCCAACGCAGAAGATCACCTTGTATGCCCAACTCAGACAGCTTCCTTAACAGGATGACGTGGTCCACACGATCAAAAGCTTTTTCGAAATCTGTGTAAACCACATCAACCTGCGAACCACCATTCATACCATTGAGGACATCACCAATATACACCGCTAAGTTAGTGGTGGTAGAACGACCTTTAATAAAACCGTGCTGTTCACTAGGGATTCCGCGCTTCAAAATGGGGTAAATTTGTTCAAAGACCAGCCTTTCAAAGCACTTACTTAACACGTTTAGAATTGAGATTGGTCTATAGTTCTCAATTGAGCACTTTGAGCCTTTCTTATGAAGTGGTACTATGTGGGCCTCCTTCCATATACACGGAAAAGTGCAACATTTTATAGAATGTTTTAATAATAATGTTACGGGAACCGCCAGTGTGCTGAAGCACATTTAACGAAAAACAATGGAGGTATATTGTCACTACCTGCACCTTTTTTAATATCGAGGTTCTTAAGAAGCTTTAAAACTGAGTCATAGGATACTTCCAGTGAGGTGACCGTATCCATTGTAGTGGAGGTAGTAGCAATAGTAGTCTCCGGATAGCTTCCCTCAGGCTGCATGAACATTTCTTTGAAAAAGTTATTAAATGACTCGCATATTTCATCTTTGCTTGTTACTATGCTGTCACCGTAAGTCATGCGGCTTGGATACCCGAAATTCGTGTTTCGCTTTTGTTTAATGTATGACCATAAATTTTGAGGATGTGATTTTATTGTATTTTGAACTCGAGATATGTATTGTTGGTAGCATTTATCTTGCATTTGTTTCATTCTCTTACGGAGCAATGAAAACATGTCATAGTCAATAGGGTTTCCATATCTCTTCCACTGTAAATGTATCTTCTTTTTTTCCCTGAGAAGCGAAATCAGCGCACGGCTATACCATACTGGGTAACTATGGGAACCAAACGTAGCAGAAAGAGGCACGCAATCCTGTATCACCCGGTTTACGGCCTCATAAAATTTAGAAACCGCGTCATTCACTGATAGTACATTCAACAATTCAACCCAGTCAACCTTAGAAAGGTTATCATTTATTACATGATAATCGGCCTTTCTAAACATACGACGTTGGCTCCTGACACTAGGCAGAATTGGAACAGTTATGTCTGAAATATCGATATCAAGAGTGCTTTATATTTATTAAAGAATTATATTTTAATTACTAGGAACTATTTCATTTTCGTCTATTAGTATGAACTTTATTATTATTATTAATATTATTATCCTGAGGCAAAAACAAACTCTTACGCACCCCAGTAATATTTTTTAGTCGATGACATAAATTCAATCTTTTTAACAGGTTTAATTGTGAATGTCATTGTCATAAAGACAGCTGGCTCTCGTTTCGTTCATACATTCGTGCTAGCCAGCGCAAGCTCCTGTGAAATTACTTAAAGAATAGTATTGATTTGATACCTCACAATCGGCCGCAGTTTAGTGATATACTAGTTTATATTTTCGATACATTTGGCATAGACATCACACATTACATCACCAGCCTATTAGATCCCACTGCTGTACACAGGCCTTCTTACATAAAACACATTAGGAGATTGGGCCATAACACCACCACGCTGGCCCAATGCGGGTTGGTGGTTAAAGAGGTTGCAGTAACAACTGGGACTAACGGCTTAACGTGCCTTCCGAAGCACGGAGGAGCTCGAGATTATAAATTTTGGTTGACCCATCCCAGGGTCGACCACGGTGAAAGTTGCTTTGTTTCCGTATTCGAAACCAGAGCGCTTAAACCAATACGCCACCGAGCTCAGCCCAATTTGGCATGGAAATGGAAATGTCATGGCAATAGAAAAGAAAGTTTAACCATTTAAATAGAATATTTCGAGATTGTGAGGGTGGGAGTAAGCTTATAACGCAAATACTGATAGACTAGAAGAATTTGACAGGGTTACTCCAAATCCTTGGTAGCTCAGATTGTTTGAGCAGTCAGCCGGATTGTGAAACGTCACGGGTTCGATCCTCGCACAAGGACATGATTTTTTCTAGCTTAGATATTTGTCTAGGTTAAACCTAAGTATCTTGCTGGCGTGGCGGTTTAAATAATCGATATTACGCTCATTTTGCTTCGCAACAGAATCTTTGCGAAGCGAAATGAGGTCATGTTTCATTGAATATATGTTTGCCGAGTGTCAATTACGTCAACCACGTGATTGACAATCTTTTGTTGACAAAGGGTGGTTGTAATTTGTTTTAATATTTTAAAACTATTTCCGGAAATCTAACAAACACAACTACATTTTAAACATGGAATATATGGAATGCATTTCATCAGCAACGGATAACCCACCTGCAATACCAAATGATTTTTCTTTGTTATTTCAGGTGTCTATCAGCAAACTGGTTGCCACTTACCACCAGGAGAGCCGTCAGCTCGCTTCTCATCTCATTTTTTTATATCATCAGTTTTTTTGTACAACTATAAATATACTCAACAATTTAATACTTTTTTGGAAGTAAAATGCGCCTACATTTCAAATGTTTTAGTAGGCACCTACGCTACTTAAATTTCCCGCTTATAACCAAGCCAGTTATTATTTTATGATAACATGGATAATACACTCGCATACACCCAAGCAGAGAACCAAATCATGATCAAATATGAAAGTTAATATACAAGTTTGTTTTTGTTAGCATTATAACCCTCGTAAGCCTAATTCGTTTAAATACAGAATGTAAAACTATACTCAAAATATACACAAGAGAATATTGCGAGTGAATAAAATTAATATTGACGACCATCTGGTCGAGCGGTCTGTACCCTTGCTATGCAGGCTACTCGGTCAAGAGGTCCCGGGTTCGAATCCCGGTAGGAGCTAATGTTTGTATGATGAGTACGAGCATTTGTTTACGAGTCATGGATGTTTATAAGTTTATTTAGTATATTTCTAATATTTATATACATATTACTATCAATATTTATATCCGTTATTTAGTATCCATAACACAAGCTCTTATTGATGCTTACTTTGGGCTAGATAATAGGTGTGAATATATGAATATTATTAATATTAATATTAAACTGAAAATTTCAATGTATAGTTTGGAGTGTAGATTTTTAATTTAATTATTAGAGGGTTGATTATTGTGTATTTAAATATACGTATTTAGTTAGTTTGTGATGGCGACTCCTCATCATTAGCCTAGATACATTCCACAGGCCTTCCTACAAAAGAGAAACTCCTAAGGAGTTTGAGCCATAAACCCACTACACTGCTTGCTGGCCCTAGAGTGGTTTAAGCTCTCTGGTTTCGATTGCGAAAACAAAGCAACTTTCAACATGGCCGATCCACATGGGTCAAGCAAGCTTTGTAATCTCGGGCTTCTCCGTGCTTCAGAAGGCACGTTAAACCGCTGGTCTAGGTTGTTACTGCAACCGCTTTAACACACCAACCAGTCGGCCAGCGTGATGGTGGTATGGCCCAAGCCCCTCATGTAGTTCTCCTAACTAGGAAGGCCTGTGCCCGGCAGTGAGACGTATATAGGCTGATGATGATGGCAGTTATTCTCTAGATGAATAATATTGTGGCTTTGAAAATTCAGCCCTGAAGAGTAGAAGCTATAAACATTTCGTAAAACCGACGATGATAGCAGAACAAACAAATCAACAAATAAATAAAAACAGCCTAAAATTGGCAGCAATTCTACACAACGCTTAGTTTTATTTAGCCCCGTTCGAGTGTTTACATTCAATTTCAACAACAGAGCAACGTTGGCTCTAACTGATGGGCATTCACGATAAAATATAAAGGTAGACATCCACTTAACACAACAAACCTGGCGATGGCGACACTCATTGACGATGTGGAGGTCACTAACAACCTTGAACCTCTACAATTGTGTCGATTGATTGCGTCGCTTATCGCCTTATATCGGATATATCATGAAGAGTGCTCTGAAGAGTTTTTTTACCTTATCCCACCTTCTCCCTTCCTACTCAGGAACATGCGTGCCGGACTCCAGAGTCATCTATTTACTGTCTCCAGCTCACCATAACGTACAAAGAAATTTAGTGACATGTTTTTTTGTCGTACTTCCAGATTGGAATTATTTGCCAGTAGACGTCTTCCCTCCTCTCTATAACATGGGTTCCTTCAAGAGTCGTGAAAAGGTACCTTATAAGCCGGCAACGTGGAGGCGGCTAGAATAGTATGTAATAGTCAACCTGCACTAGCTGTCTTCGTATATGGACTCTTCTTACCGCTTCACATCAGGTGGTGTTGAGTGCCGTGCTTTGTATAAAAAAATAACATTACGGTGAAGTTACTAGGTGGTAGATCCGTTATAATATGAAGGGTAGTCTAGGTAGGCCTTTCCTATTTCGCCCGTTATAGGGGTTTATGCCGCCCGGCTACATACTTCCAAGTCGAAAACATCGGAAACGAACATACCGAATCCAATACGACTTCACATGCATAAGCAAATCAGGCTAGTCTAAATAGTTGTAAGTGGATGTTTAGAAAAGTCTAATAATAATTGAGTAAGAGCAATTTTTAGCTTTTCATACAAACCAAAAATTACCCATAAATTCTATATTATACTGTTCGAAAAATGCTTTTACAACTAACATGACTAGCTTATGCACGGCAAGTGTTATTAGAATTGGTTTGAAAGTTTCCAAGGCTTGTATGGAAAGCCACGCCGCGTAAACTCCCATAAGCAGTTCGCTGTATTTCAGATTGAATAGATATATAAAAGTACCTGCTCTGTGGATTGAATGGTAATGGTAGCCAGTTTGATTACTGGGCATGGATGGTATTTTCACTAAGTGGTTTTATCCTTGTTATTACAGGTGTCTGTAGGTGACGGTAGCCACTTACCATCAGGAATGCCGTCAGCTTGATTGCTGTCTAAAAAAATAATAATAAAATGCTTATTTGTATTTATTATAATTGGTAATAGCAGCCTATGATGTTCATCGGCTTCTATAAAACCTCTTTTCTCCTCTTTTCTGTGTAAACCATTGGTATACCTATTGGGGCAAACCACATTCTCGTCCCTGAATTTATTGTAGGGTTCATCCTATAAACACTTCATCAAGCATTATCAGCGCGCTCCAAAGAGGGTACTCGATTGAGTATCAACTCTTTTTTCCGCTTGTCATTTTGATTTTGATTTGTTTTGTGTGATAGAAGCTGGTAAACATAGATGCGCCAGAATTTTGCAATTTTATAGAATGCTGACTGATCAAATCTACTTAAGAGACGGCAAAACTGTGAAAACCCTAATTATGTAATAACCTTCATTATTATCAGCAAGCCGACGCTTACGCAATATAAAATCTATTGTGTTTAAAATACAGCCTACTTCACAGATAAGAACTATACACATCATTTCCTCGAATTCGGGGAAGATTCGCCTATTGTCAAAAGATTAACACGAATTCCATCTAGCGGACGTAAGCCTTTAAAATTGATCCATCCAAACGAGCGGCCGGAACGCCTTTATTAATTGGAAAAGGCTGTTTGTTTGTTTTGAATGCCGGACATTTATGTATTTACTCATAAAATAATTTTTGATACTCTGCAACAAATTGCTAATAAAGTACCTACGTAAAGCTCAGCCTTATAAATAAGTTCATGATTGCCAATATTAAATCTTGATATGTAGAAACGGACCCCATACCTACTACAAATCCAGAATGAACTAAATGATTACTTCAAGAAAGAACAAAAAAAATGACAAAAATGTTAAATTTTATTTTCTAAAAAACTTGCTAAGAATTTATTACTGCTAGTCATACTAGTATAAATATTTAAAATGCTATAATGTTGAAATATTATACAAAGACTAAAAGTTGTTATGTAGATACCATATACCAATATGTTTTATGAAACGAAATATCCTCTAAGTTTTCTCATGAAATACTTGAGTTTTACAGACTGAAAAAAAAGCAAAATAATAAGCACCTCTAAGTGATAGACCACACATAAAGCAGGTTTATACTGCATTGCAAAATTCGCACTTAACTACGACTGAATATGGTAGGGTCAAAGATAGAAGGGTTGTCCTTGTTGTGATTTCGTCTGTACAAGACCGAGGCAGCTCCAGGTAGGCAGCAATATCTAGGTAATCCCACTCAATCCCTGAAACCAAGCCTTATTCTCGAACGGCTATTAAAATTTCAAAAGCATTTGTGCGAAGGAAATTCACAGACAAGATTTTAAAAAAATTTTATATAAAGTTTCATACGAAATTAAACAATGATGGACATAGTGAAGTTTTGGGTCAGTTCAGACTGTAGACAAAATGTACTTATTACCATGGTTTCGCTATAATTAGCACAATACTCTTTTAAAATAGTTTTTCTGGATTAGGTATTATTCTGTACTGTGTTGTTCATTGTTATTTAAAATAATTTTATGTGATGTATTTTAGTTGTTTCGTTAATTATTTGTAATGTCAATAAGATTAATTTGAATTGCCTCTCTTAATCTTTGTTATGCCCGTCGGGGCCCACAATTTAATTATCTGTTTAGCTTTAAGCCTTTTTAAACCGACTTCAAAAACGAGTAGGTTCTCATTTCGGCCGATATGTTTTTTTAACACCTGTGTAACATTGTGGAATGCAATTAAATAAATAAATAAACTTTATTGCAAAACAATATTTTTTTTTGTAAGAATGCAATATACAGGTCGTTAAAGTGGCCAAAAGCATATCTTCTGTCCATAGCCACAATAACGCTATTAAATTTTGAATTTAATCTCATATTGAAATTTATCATTAATAACTGTACGAAGAAATAGTTCTCAAGAGCTGTTCCAAGCCCCGTACAAGCTTTTAGTAACTCCTGTGTAATCACAAATATAGGCATAGACCAAGCCTGTCAGTCAAGTCATTCCAGACACAAACTCCCTCATTACAAATCGCGGAGTGGGTTGAAATTGATGCTGACTCTGTCTTTTTTAACAAATAAAAGTGACAGCATCAGTTTTAAGCCATGTCTATAATTTATATGATGCTCTCGATAAATCTAAAATCCCTCTCCCCGTTAATTTAAGTTGTCTTTTGACCTTCACTTCCCCTAATGTATTTTATTCCCTTATTTTTATCAAATGTAATAACATAAAATTATAACCCTAATCATTGGTATGTGTTCAATGTTTTATTTTCCATTGTCGTTTATAACACCTGTCTTTATTGTTCCCCAGGTCTCTGTTACTCCCACTACTAACACAAGTTGTCACATCGGTTCTACAAATTAACTACATCTGTACTACATCCACGTTTTCACATGCTCGGTCAAAGCACTGTGCTGGGGCCTTACCACCATCTTTATAAAAGCGATTCATATTCCGTTCGGTTCAGTATTGGTTCTTAAACTGCATCGCTGTCATAGTCGTAGATAGCGTCGTAGTACAAATTAACGATTCTACTCAGTTTAGGTCCTAAATTCGATATAATAAAAGATGGTGGTACGGGTGCTGGCAGAATTGTTATCCTTTTGCAAGATAACACATTGCCACTTATAAAAGAAGAAGAATAACTTTAGTCTACGTTTTATATGGGTTTTGAATTGTCATAATGCTCTTGGGAGTTTTATGTGGCTTATGAAATTAATACTCAAACGCTTCGGGTCCGTATTCTCAAAGTCAATTGTATTGGCAAACGTAAATTGAGCACTCCTTAAAATCTTAGTAACGTTTGGATAATTCACTGGATATCAAAATAATTAAAAACAAAGCAGAGACTACTAGTCGTTTTGTATGCAATTAGGTAACACATCCGTTCGGAAAGTGGGTTTCCCTTAGTAAGAGGGTCAATAGACTTACAGGGAGAGGTGGGAAAAATTCCTCGTATTATTGCTAACTAGATTGGCAAGTTCTCTCGTTATCCCAAACGATTTTGTGAATTTGCTGTTAGACTGAAGATTATTAGCAAAATCATCGTGCAGATTCCTTCGCCTGGACCGCAAGTCCCTATCCTTTTTCAAAATTCTAGTCACTGCTGAGTGATTTAGTTCAATTTTCTTTTATATTTGTTACTTCTACTTTTAAAACTTTTAATTTTACAAACTTGAATAAAACTATCAAATTAAATTGATAACTAAAAAAAGGTTACAGTGCGTCAATGTCAAAAGATATACATATGCTGTTGCGGACTTTTTTTTAGAACTTTTCTAGGAGAACAATTCCGACATACATGATTTTTTCGTAAGTGTGTAAAATAAACAATAAATATGTCATTAGTACCCGTGATCATTACTAGATGGCGTGGCAGTCAACATAACGATCAATAACGATTACTATAAATCTCATAGTTTGCGGAAGGTGTCGCTAGATGGCGTTGAGCACTTCTGAACCGCGCTAGCGTTTTTGTTTAAGTATTTGTATGTATCCGCAAGCGAACTAAGTAAAATTGCCATCAGAAGGGTCTTAACTGACTCGACTGAACAGCGAGTGATGAACTCTGCATATGAATCTTCTTGATTCCACTCCGCTCTCTTTCAGATCAACTATCGCAGATCTGATTGTAGATTAACTGACGCTGTTTTTGGCCAATTTTTATTTTAATTCAAACTGTATAATTAATTAATTAAGTATCATTAATAAATGATAATGCCTGCCTGCTAATCAATAGTAAACTTATGTAAATAACTTTTTTTGAAAATGACCAAAATCACATCACTGATCACATACCTCTACGTAATAAAAGTTTTCAAAATATTATTATTTAACTAATGAAAATAATGAAATAAAAAAAATACAAAACCATCTCGGGATAGTGACGTCTTTTGTCTGAGAGCGAGATATTGAGAAATCCTTCTAATTACACCATAAAGTGGCTTTAAAGTCCATAATTTGAACTTTATAATTCCTTCATTAATTCTCGGCTCTGCTCAAACTACGATAGTTATGGTCGTTAGGATTTTATATGAGGTAAAATAATGTGGCTTATTATGTTGGTAATTAATATCCCAATAAAAACTATAGAAATGTCTTTAAGAATAATTGTAAATAATACACTTGTTTTTGACATGATGCTCTTCTCCAAGCGCAAAAGTCAGAAATAGTAATGTTATATTTATAAAGACCTCTCCCACCTTATTGATCTCTCCCAAGTCCTTATAAATAGAAAAACTTAATGGGCTAGTGTTTACTTAGCGCCGGGGTGGTGTCCAATTGCACTCGACGACATCAATCACTTATCGGATCGTTTTCCTTCCTCTTGAGTCGACATTAATAAAGATAATGACTTATACAATACAACTTACTAAAAATGTAACGTTTTTGGTACAAAAATAAATTGACTACCCAAAGGTTGTTGCATCGTTTATCTATACTAAAATGTTGCAAAAACTGAAAAATAATATTCATTTTCAGAGCCTCTGTTGCGCGCGCTGCGTTAATGGACAAAGTTACGAAAATATCATGTATGCGGGGTGCTAAGACTCTTGTTCATTAATGATAAATACCGACCAGGGGGAGGTGGTGGGAGGTACCTTTATAACAATATTTTGGTTGAAAATTAATTTTCCAATGATTTTGAAAAAAAAAGATTGTCATGTACTTACTTTAGGTTTTTTATCACTGCATACTATACAGGGTGGTGCCGTCAATACGACACTAAATTAATACATCGACTATATTAGTTCGTAGAAATAGTTTGCCACTTTCAAATTCACGTTATTCATTTGAAAATTTCATGACAATTCTATGAAATAATATAACATGTGGTTCATTATTACATAGAAAATTTATAAAATTATTAAATGAATAAGATGTATTTGAAAGTTGCAAACCATTTCTATCGTCTAATATACTATAAATTAAAGCATGGGCTTTATGCTTTAATTTATTGTCGTATTGACGGTACCACCCTGTACACTATTACATAGAACACAGGGCAATTAAACACTGATGGATGTTAGAATTACTTGTAATCAAATTTTAAGTGAACCTGTTTTATTATCTAGAACATTGTTACAATCAAGAGTTTCTGTACAAAAATACAAAATTAAAAATTTTAAGTAACCCCCGGCGTCATTAATCATCTATCTAACACCATCTCATTGAGACTATTCATAAGAGGCCAAACACGCTATATCTGCTGTAAGTTTCTAAAGAATTAAGCATTTCGCAGACTTTTTGATGGTATAGGATCAGCTCAAGGATAGTATGTCATGGGAATGTCACCGAAGTGACAGTACACCAAATTTCAAATCAATCGGATCTGTTAAAGTTAGTAAAACCCTATTATCATGTAGAAAACGAGCTGATAGTCATCAAACGCCTGAACTGTTCTTCATAAATTATAGCTAAGAACCATCGCAGTGACATATATTTTATGCGATATTATGTTCTCGCAAAGTACTGCACCGCCGCCGAGGACTTGTCGCTCTCGACCATCTTTTTTATTATGGAGAGGTCGTGGCCCACTACCGCAGTCATTGCTTGGCTTTGAGCCGCCCACGCAGGGCAAACCTCCAACGGACCTGTCACAATGGTGACATTGGGCTGTGGGCTCCCTTCCGGCTACTTTCCATAGGTGTTTTCCGAAACACCCGTGTCTCGAAAGTACCTGGGACTGCAAGAATGTCGGTTGCCGTGTCGCCTCGTCAACCATTGTTGCAGAACAGGACGCAAACCAGCACTAGGATGCTCCAGTCTTCGCGCCCATACTTCGAAAGCCACATCGCGTAATTCTCGTCGCTGGGTCTCGACCTCTTCTAGTGCCGGTCTCTTGTCATTCCTCCTCGTCATATTATGGCAACTCTAGTATTATTATAACTTGCCGAAAAGTTAGTTATTTTTAATAACAAAAAATATAATAATTGACATTAAAGCGCAGCTTTATTTAAAGTTCATTGCCCTTACCAGGCAAAAATAAAGAAACCACTGATAAAATCCAGTCTTCCTCTCCATATAAAATGTGCTCAATCTACATCTTCTTTTAAACATCTGGTGTATAAACATTTCCTCACTTTCTGATCCTTCTTCTTCCTTTCTAATTTCCTCCAATCACTTTGTTTACCTAAATTTCCTTCAAATGTGAATATATATTTATGTATTAGGTTGGGGAAAAAGTCTTTTCGCATTATAGTATGTATGAACTTATAATATAATCTCTTTGGATGTACTATTTGTATCTGGCTGGTTTTGGTATCATTAAAAGTTTAGATTTTAAAAAAGATAATTCCAAATTCAAATTTGGAAAATTTGTGTTTTTCATTTGATTTTCGTACTGTCAAGATGAGTGAATCTAATGAAGAAATTCGATACATTTTAAAATTTTACCACAAAAAAGGTAAAAATGCAACGCAAGCCGCGAAAAAAATTTGCGATGTTTATGGACCTAGTGCAGTGTCGGTGAGAGTAGCACAAATTTGGTTTAAGCGTTTTCAATCCGGAAATTTTGATGTCAAATATGCACGTGGCTCTGATCGCCCTATTACAGATAAAATTGATGCCATTTTTGAAAAACTGGAGCAAGATCGGCATATCAGTAGTTACGACGTAGCTGAAGAACTGGGAATTGACCACAAAACAGTTATGGCGCATTTAAAAAAAATGGGTACACAAAAAAGCTCGATATTTGGGTACCCCACGAGCTCACTGAAAGAAACCTAATGAACCGTGTACTCATTAGTAATTCTTTATTACAACGTAATGAAACCGAACCATTTTTGAAGAAGCTGATAACTGGTGATGAAAAGTGGATCACGTATGACAAGAACGTGCGAAAAAGGTCGTGGTCAAAGGCCGGTCAGGCTTCACAGACTGTGGCGAAACCTGGGTTAACTCGCAACAAGGTGATTCTGTGTGTGTGGTGGGATTGGAAGGGCATTATTCACTATGAGCTATTACCACCAGGCAGGACCATTGATTCTGAACTCTACTGCGGACAACTGATGAGATTAAAGCAAGAAGTTAAGAGAAAGCGGCCGGAATTAATAAACAGAAGGGGTGTGATTTTTCATCATGATAACGCTAGACCTCACACATCTTTAGCCACTCAGCAAAAAATTAAGAGAGTTTGGCTGGGAGCAGGGTATTCAATCTTGATGCAAAAGTACGAGCATTGCTTCTTGCAAGTCACTAGTTTATACACAAGTTCAGAGATGGCTCTTCTGTCCTCGCATTCATTGGCTGTCCCGTTTAGAGTTGCCAGTCAAGATACCCACTTGTTATTGTGAAATTTTGTTTCATATCTACGTACTCATGTATTATTTTAGGTGACTAAAATATATCTTTTATTTATGTGCATTAGTATAAAACATAGAAATACATTAGTATTACGTCAAATATTTTATGAAAACCTGATAAGTTATAAAGATTTATTTAATTTACAAGCAATGGTTAGTAGTACAAGAACAAGAAATTGACTGGTAAACTATGTACAAAAATGCTGTCATTTTGTACCCAAAATAAATATGGTCGTCGTAGTCGCTAGAGTGACTCTTGTTTATTTAAAGTTTTTTAAATTTTTAGTTTAGTACTCTTTCGTAATTTTGTTGAGTCGGGGAATTCTCCACCGGTTTTAATAACATTCAACTAGTATGTCATCACATTTCAAACAATTGTGTGTTGAGTTGAGACAGGACTGTGAAAATAGAAATATTTGTGAAGCAAGATATTTTATGTGTGGAACTCCTCATGTGTTTCTGCCATGTAGGAAGGCCTGTGCCCAGCAGTGGGACGTATATAGGCTGGTGATGATGATGATGATGAAGATATTTTATAGTGTTTGTGAGACAGGACAGGACTCGGTTGTATGGTGTTGAGTTGAGTGTGTTTAAAGTATTGTAAAAGGAAGAAAATATAAATCTTTTTTTTCGAAAAATAAATAGTTCTTATTTTATAGATATTTTTAAGGTTATTGTGTCGGTGTTGATACTAGTTTTCATCAGTTGCCTCTTGATTTACTAACTTGAATGTAATAAATACACTCTACAACTAAATACAATATTACTGATGAAAAACAGTGTCAATACTGTCAATTCAGAAAATAAACAATACTTTCATTAGGTATAGGTACCTATTTACATAGTGCAACACATACATACACTCACGCACACATAGATATAAGTAGAGAATAAATAAACCGTACTGTTTACCACGGATTCTCCTCGCAGCGCTAGTGTAGCAGTGCTCGTTTTACGGCTAAGATTGACCTCTATTTCCAGTATTCAAAGTACTCTGTGGCTGGGAGGTGTTAATGCATCCGCCGTATAGTCCTGACCTTGCACCTTCAGATTTATACCTGTTTCGCTCTCTTCAGAATTTTCTAGACAGTGTCAGGTTAACATCACTGCCAAAACCACTTGTCGCGGTATTTTGATCAGAAGCCCCAAAATTTCTATAGCAATGGGATCATGTCCCTACCTACAAGATGGCAAAAAGTTATCGAACAAAATGGTACCTACATACTTTAGTTAAATGTAAATATCCTATATTAAAAAACGTTTTGAATTTTCTTAATAAATGCGAAGAAACTTTTTCCCCAACCTATTATTATTATTATTACTATTTATATTTATATATTTACATTAACAACTGATCACTAGAGTTGTGACATTTTAATCATGAGTTTTCGATAAAGGTTATTTTGTAGCAGCTTGTACCTATATTATTAGTATACTATTTGTCTAGCGATAAAATATTTGGTCTTTGCCACTTACCTAGTAAAAAAACATTTCTACATACGCGGCCCATTAGCCTCCGCAAATTGCTCAAAAAATACCTGAAATAAGAATTATATGACAGATTAATAACTAGCGCAGATTTATATTCTGTAGTAATAATAAAATGTTTGAAGAAAAAAAAAATTTAGACGCTGTGTATTTTTTAGGCGGCTGGTAGAGTGGTCTTGTCTACAGAGACAGAGGTCCCGGTTTTGACTTCGTACCCGGGTAAGGACAGATTTATTTTAAGTGATGAATACGGACACTTTGTTCATGAGTTATTTAGGTAAATTTCTATTTAAGTTGTCATCCGTAACAGTAATAGCTTGGGCTAGATAATTGCTGTAATTTTAGGAAGATTTATTTTACGAAGGCACAGAATACTTACATATTAAATTTTGAACGCCGGTGTTTCTGACATAAGTTGAAGGTTAAAATGGTTAAGGTTAGAAGACTGAAATGTATGAACCCAATATTGCCATTGAAATCACAAAAAAAACGTAAACCTGTTAAATAAAAAGTTATCCTAATACAATGATAAACAACAAAGCTGTCGGTCTGCTAGTTTCCGCCAGATGTCGCTGACATAATAATAATAATAATTTGTTTATTCAAAAGTCAACAAGTGGACCAATTACAAATAGCAAAATTCATACAAAATAACACAAAATAAAATAGAAGCATACATAAAATTCCGATAATAATTTAGATAAATACATAAGCATGAGCGTGTTGGGCTCATGTGCGAATACACCTTGTTTACAATTAAATTGTTTCGTATGTTATTTAGTCCATTTAATGAAGTGAGGCTTAAAATAAACTCTAAAATTATTTCACTTAGACCTATCACGATGTTCTAACTCGATATCAAACAGTCGAGAGATAATTTCCGCGCTCAATGCTGAATCGACGTATTTTCCGGACAATCAGTGTTAGAATCCGGTCTGTTAATGACAAAGAATCCGTGTCGGAAACAAAAATCGGAATTTTCGGAAATTTCCCTTTGCATATGAAATTCTCCGCGAATTTCTAACATCATGCTCATTTTGTGTCTAAGTAGCAAGTAAATTCAAACTCCGACATTTTCTCTATTGTTCACTCTATATTTGATTGAATCGTTTTTATTTAATCCCACTGAATAAGGCTTGACCTATACATAAAACAGGATTTAAAATTTTAGGAAATAAAAAAACACACGAAAATCTACCATGTTTTAAGCGAAAACTAGATAGTTTTGGATTAAAAATTGATTACCACAAAATGAAATTTGGTAGTTTTCTCTAAAAGCTAGACAATCCCGGCAGTAGAAGGTTTAGTCATTCCTACCATCACCACGCTATTGCCAAATGGAGCGGCAGAATGAGAGTTTGAAGAAGCAGGTCGCAATTTCCCCAGTTTACGAGCGCTGGCTTAACCTTACAAGGTACAGAACAATGTAACTTCCGGAAAGTTTTAGGTCTTAAAAATACTTACAGAAAATTTGTGTTATCTTCTAGCTTTGGATCAGTACCTAACCATTAAAAACAAGGGCAAGTGTCAGAACCGCAAGCGTAATTTATATGACAAATAACTTTTACTAAGATATAACGTTGCGTACAAAATTAAGAGGGAAATCTGAATTGCAACTGAACAATAGAAATATGTTATAATTATTGTGTCAGATAACTAAACAGCAGCAGATTTGTAAGAAAGAGTGATATATCCCGAATCTAGATAGCAGACTGGGAAAGCGCCTTCACGTTACAGAAATTACAACTTTTTAGTGTTTTTGGAACTTATTTATTCATTAATTTCAAATTTTTCCTTCTTTATTTTTTTCCTACTGTGAGTTAAAATTCGCCATTATGTGCTTCATAGGTATAAAATATAGAATTTTCATGGGGATAATAATATAATTAATACTGAAACTCGCTGACGATATGCCCTGAGGGTGTTTTATTGGATATCCGTCAGTAAGACCACAACATTTCCTACAGCTAAATATTGTTTTTCAGTCGGAACCAGAAGTAAATTGAATTATAGTATGAAAAAATACTTAGTTAATATTGTGTAAGTGTTGATATTGATAAGAATAATATTAATAATTTGGGTTATATATTATTTTATAGAAAATGTCAAATACACCAAAAAATATTACGTGAACTATTAGTTTGCTCACATAAATTGTAATAACTTTTTATATTACAACTATGCGTGTAAACGCATAAATTAAAAATATATCATTAATTTTGTCCATGCGCCGATGCATGTTCGAGGAGCTCGGTGGCGTAGTGGTTTGAGCGCTCTGGTTTCGATTACAAAAACAAAGCAACGTTCGCCATGGTTGATCCCGGGATGGGTCAATCAAAATTTATAATCTCGAGCTCCTACGTGATTCGGAAGGCACGTTAAGATGTTGCTCCGGTTGCTACTAAAACCGCTATAACCGCCATTGGGCCAGCGAGGTGGTGTTATGGCCAAAAACCTCACGTGTTCCCATGAAGGAAATGCCCACTGGTGTGACGTCACTATTCGGCATCATTTTCTACCGGTTTTCTACAGAGCGATTTTTACAACATGCACCTCAAACATATCACTATATCTAATAAACTATTGATCGCAGATATACTACTGCTTCTGAAATATGTATCAACTTTTGACATACTATTTTTGTTCTTAATTTTTTATTTTAACATTATTATTCATTTATTTCGACATTGTAGGGTGGACGTTAGCTCATAAACGCAAATACAGATAGACTAGAAGAATTTCACAGGATTATCGCAAGTCCTGGGTGGCTCAGTTGGTTAGAGCAGTCATCCGGATTGCGAAAGGTCGCGCTTTCGATTCCCGCCTCACGACGTGAAATTTTTCTAGTTTTACATTTTAATTACTAAGTAATTTTTCAAACATTTATAATAATGTTAAAATCAAAAATTAAGAATATTTGAAAGCATTACCCCAACGTAACCGAATCGTAGGTATTTGTAAAAATACTCGTTTCGGATGTTGAAATAGAACATTTCGACATTGTAGGGTGGACGTTAGCTCATAAACGCAAATACAGATAGACTAGAAGAATTTCACAGGGATATCCCAAGTCCTGGGTGGCTCAGTTGGTTAGAGCAGTCGCCCGGATTGCAAAAGGTCGAGGCTTCGATTTTTTTTCTAGTTTTACATTTTAATACTATTTTCATACAAAATAAAATAAAAGTTGGAAACTACCCTATTGTTGACGTTTATTTAGCATAAGATGCAAAATATCATACTTTTATTATAAAGTGTCAACTTCGATGCGTTGTTTTATGTACATTATTACACTTAGCGTGGCTTACTGCAGCACTTTGTTGAAAATACAAGAGAAAATGCAATATTAAGCTTTGCAGTCTGCTTTTAAAAGGTAAATGATTTGTTTGGTCTTCTCAATAACAGTAGAAGTATAAAAGCGGTTCATTTTAGTGCATTTTTAAATGAATAAAACCCTATGAACGCACTCGAAAAGTAAGTCCTGTGACGACAGTGTCAAGGTGCACGTTTGGATAACACGCAAAAACAATAAAGACTAGAAAAAAATCATAGGGTAATCCCAAGTCCTTTGTCAGTGGTCAGAGCAGTCACCCGGATTGTGAAACGTTGCAGGGTCTATCCCGTGCCAGGGCATGAGTTTTTTTTAAGTCTATATAATTGTATTTTTCACCTTATTTAAGAAGGAATTCTGGAATAAGTTGGTTGTCTCTGTACCTAAGTACCTACGTTTCGGAGCCGTCACTAAATATGACGTGTGACCTGAAAGCGACATAGAGATTCTAGCTGCCTCCAGCTTGGCAGCCTGAGGGTGATAATATATAGAAGCAGGTGCTTCTTTATGCTATCACACGTAAGTTGCGTTTTCTTGTCTCTTTTCAAGGCTGTTCGTGACATCCGATCGACAATGAAATTTTGACGACCGGCTGGCCGAGTGGTCTGTACCCCAGGCTACTCGGTCAAGAGGTCCCGGGTTCGAATCCCGGTAGGAACAAATGTTTGTATGATGAGTACGAGCATTTGTTTACGAGTCATGGATGTTTATATGTTTATTTAGTATATTTCTAATATTTATATACATATTATTATCATTATTTCTCCGTTATCTAGTATCCATAACACAAGCTCTTAATGATGCTTACTTTGGGCAAAAAAAAAAATGAAATACGGATAGCACGCGCCGCTGCAATTTGTCCATCTATTACTGCCCTACTTATTATTTTTTTATTATTGACATCTACTTTATGCAATCAATCCGGCAACATTATGTGATTTCTTTGACATAGCAGATAGTTACCACTTAAGTACCATCAGATTATCATCTGTTTGTTATAAAACCGGCCAAGTGCGAGTCGGACTCGCGCACGAATGGTTCCGTACCATTATCTATAAACAAGCGTCTACTTGTTGCCGTTATCAATATCAAGCAAAAATAAGCAAAAACATCACGTTTGTTGTATGGGAGCCCCCTTAAATATTTATTTTATTTGTTGTTATAGAGGCAACAGACATACATCATCTCTAAAAATTTCAAATGTCTAACTATCACGGTTCCATGAGATACAGCCCGGTGACAGACGGACGGACAGCAAAGTCTTAGTAATAGGGTCCCGTTTTACTCTTTGGGTACGGAACCCTAAAAAGATTAATCTGGTTGTGATTCGAAATCCTAGCATAAAATATGTCCTAAGATTTAAAGTTTTAATTATTTTAATTAGTTTTACACTTTTAATTTGCTTCTAACAGTTTTAATTTCAGACATTCTCCTTATCTGACCGCTGGAAACGTGACTAAAATTTTGATACTGGGGAAAAAGTTTTAATCAGCGTAGGAATAATTCCTTGAACAATTATTTCATATAACTACTACCTATAGGCTACATTTAGTTAGAGGGGCATTGCAGAGCAGATCGTTTATGTGAAATTATATATGACAATATGGCGGGTATATATTTCCCACAAAGAAGAAACTTCATTATTCAGTGAGGTTTTTTATATAATATATATATATATATATATATATATATATATATATATATATATTTTAAATCTTTTTACGCTATATACGCTCTTAATACCATCGCCGCTACTCACGGGCTGCTTTAAAAATCAAGAGAGTTAAGTCGACACACTTTTTCCGAAAAACTTTCAAACTTTATTGTAATGTTAAATTATTAATATTTTAGAACCTATAATTTCTTATCATTTGATTTAATGTCCATTGTTTCTAGCTAGTTCGATGAGGTGGATGACCACGAAAAATTATCAGCCTTTCACAAAAATTTAACGTTCATTAAAATGATTTTTATAATTGCAAGTCGACAATAGACAAAACACACAAAACACACTTGTTTTATAAAACCACACCGATTTTACACGCAGTGTTCGCTCAGAAATTTATATAGTAAAAATCTTAACCACCGTCTTTAAATGGCGATAAGAACCCATGGCGTATTGAATAATTTATTATTTATCTGCGTCTCTTTCTAATAAGTAAAGCGTTGTAGCTCAAATATTCGGTTCCCCTATCCATATTATTCCCGTCCGTACTCTATGTTTATTAATCTGCCGACCGTAGATTTTTATCTGTAGCAGTTGCTACGAAGCTACTACGACGACGTTGCTACTACGAACCAATTAGGCAATGTAGCAAGACCGTAGTCGGTGTAACAATCCCTCATTATTTTATACAGAGAACTGTACAAGAATAATTATAATCCAGGAATTTTATCAGTACATTGTATAATATGAAACTTATTTAACATTACGTTTAACATTACTCAATGTAATCCTTATTTTCACTTACCAATAAGGTCTAATTTTAAAAAAACATAAGACTGTATAATTAACAGAATTGGCCGAGCAATAAATTGTTGAGAAGGAAAAACATAAACGTACAAATGCGTTCTTCATATATTATTAATGGCTCATTCTGTTACAGTTTACCGACATTGTTTGCTATAGTTCTTTAGGCAGTCTCTTAAGAGATTTGCTAGTGCTTGATACGAAAATACTCCGTAATAGTCTATTTATAAAGGCTATATTATAGGAAGACTTTAAGGCAAAAACTATTAATGAGTTAGTCATAAATCGATTTTATGTTTGCTTTAATGGTTTTAAATTTATAAATAAAAGCAGTTCTCTGCTAGGGAGCTCTCGTTTTATTGATAAATATTATTATGCCCTACTTGTCTTTTTTATGTCTTGGAAGCAACATCATCTTCCACATGAATACCACTTAGCACAATCTTTGGCTTTGCTTGGTCTTGCAAGCGTCGCGACTAAAATAATATTGTTGAATCGCTGGCAACACCAGAAGAATCACTTACGCGTTGCCGACGCTGTAAAAACCTTTACGCCCTTTTTGAAAAACCCCATGCTGTACCCATAAAAAAATGTGCCCATGCTGTGCCCATAAAAAAACCAAACGAAATAAATGGGAATAAAAAATTCCCATCTTTTTCATTATTGCAATATTTTTCTTTGCATTCTTCTACTCCATTTCAATTGCGATTGCCTGGAAGAGATTGCTATATAAAATGAGACTGCTCATCGTTTTGTTTTTTTCTGTTATTATAACGGGTTCTTATGTGCAATAAAGTGTTTTTCGTTCTTTGAAAGATTGTTTTCCGGTGTCTATTTCTGGATCTGCTATTCTTTTCCTTCAAGCTCAACTGTTAAAAATATTAGCATCGATGCAACTGTTCGTAAAGAACGACACATCAAACCACTCCTGTAACTGAACGTAACAAATTCCAGAATACCTTCGGGGTCTTACGCGGCTTCACAAATTAAGACAGAACCAAAACAAAACTAACACAAACACAGGCGTGAAACAGACGTGAGGAGATTTTAGCACGACAGTTGATATACTTAAGGTGTTGTCTGTTGTACAAGTCGTCCTATCGTGACGAGGGTTCCGACTTGAGATTTATCGCTCCTTAAAATCTATTGTGCACTATACTGACAAGATAAACAGACGTAGAGCAGGGAACGTCAAGAAAATTGAATGTTATAAATTTTAATGAAGTTTGAAAGAAAACCTTATTGTGACGTGCAGTAACTAAATCTGATGTTGATGGGGAAATTAGGGACCTTCAAAAATTCATAACAACGATAGCTTACTTATATAAGGTGTTGTAAAAAGGTGTAGTAATATTTTAAGGGCTTATTGTACCTATCAATAAAAAAGAAATCAGCTGTTCCATACATTGCGTCGAGTAAGTACATTGACCTTACTATGGAACAGCTGATTTCTTTCTCGCGATATCGTAGTTGTCCTCATAGTAAAAGTTGTTTGTTTTGATGGGTAGAATAAGCCCTTAAAATATGACTAAGTACCCCTTTTTATAACACTTTGTATAAGACTCTTCATCATCATCATCACCAGCCTATATACGCGCCACTGCTGGGCACAGGCCATCCTACGTGGTAGAAACACATGAGGAGTTTGGGCCGTAACATCACCACCCTGGCCCAAGGCGGGTTATTGGGTTAAAGCGGTTGCAGTACCCCTGGGACCAACAGCTTCCGAAGCAGGGTAGAGATCGAGATTACAAATTTTGATAGACCGATTCGAAACTTATAAACCTCAATAGACTGCTTATTATTTTTTTTATACTACTAGATGACAAACAAGCTGACGGCCCACCTGATGGTAAGCGCAATAACATGGGAAAATCACTAGATATTGCAGGTGCGTTGTCATTCTGGGTGCCTAAGATGAAATGCCGTCCATGCCCAGTAATTACACTAGCTACCTTTCCCTTCAATCCGAAACACAGCGAACTGTTTCACGGCTGAAATAAGAAAGGCGGTGGTACCTACCCAGACGACCCTACATACGAGTCTACCACCTAATCATAGACTGCTTTTCCCATCTGGAGCATACATTTTTTTTTCCTCGTTTTCTTTATTTGTATTTCTTACAATAAACTAGGCGTTATAAATGTACAAAATATATACATATATTATATATTATCATTTCTAGGTTTCTTTCTCTGTTATTGTGAAACGAAGACTAACACCACACCGTGAAATTGTAAGTTTGTCTTTTTCTTCTTTATCACTTTAAAAAGTTACGATAGTGCCTATCTATGGTTGGCTTAGATTGATTTTTTGGCAGCAACTAAACCACAATAAATAATCGCTATGACATTTGGAAATGGTGACAGGGGTCGGATGGCCAGTCGTGTTGTAACATTTGTAAGCGGTTCTAGTATCGCTAACACTGTATAAGTGTTAGCGATTTCTAGAGACGGTCAAAAGTAAAGGCCGAATTTGCAACCGTCACATATTATTTATCTAACGAATAATATTGGCAGACTTTCTTTAAATTTACTCTTAACTTACCAAGTATAAAATCCGCCCTTAATCTCATTATTTGCGTTGTTAATTATCGGGATTATGCGCACGCGTGCGGGTAGGCTGCAAATAACAAGATGTCGTCCGTACCGTTCCATTTTACTTAGCTTCAGTTACTAATCCAACTACATCCCGGTAATCACGTGTTATTTCAGTGATATTAAAGTTGTTAAAGGAAAGCATTCACTTCAACTTTAATAAGTAACCTTTATTTCGTTTTACAAACCTATCAAAAGTGACGGAAAACTAGCTTGACGCCGATATACAAATTATACTGGCTTATATTCCACTGCGTATGATGTTACTTTTTCTAATGTAGCATCACAGGAGTATTGTAAGGACTAGCTATAAATTCTTAGAATCTGTTGAGCCCATGTAAAATATTGGGACGGGACATACAACGTTAACCCCTTGGAAAACTTTACGAGAAACTTTATACAATAGTGCTCTGGCTCAATATTTTTTTCTAAAACTCGTCTTATTTGAGTGACTGGGCCTGAAATTGAAGGCTAAGTCTGAATATGAATTTGACAAAATCATTTCTTAAACTTATTGGAAAGTATTCTTAATTTTTGATTTTAACATTATTATAAATACTATTAGAAAATGTTATTAGAAAGTTTTCAATTTAGATTTCAGCTTATTCTTTCTTATTGACTGTACCCAGGTTACTCACAAAAATGAGTGAAATTCTTCAGGCTTAGGTAATAAAAAAAATTAAAATAAAGTAACATAACAAAAAAAGTAAAGTAACATAATAAAAAAGTCAAGTAACAATTATTTTTGCACTAAATACCTTTTCAATCAGTTTGGATTCAGAATTTCGGTTGACACGTAGAGAATGCCCAACGGCATTAAGTCCGCCAAATTGTGCCTACTTCGGTACAATTAAAGTTTAAATAACAGTTACAAATTAAATAACAGTTTTTAATTATTGGGCATCGAAGGAATTTCATCTTAGGCCTTAGGATGACAACGCACCTGCAATACCAAGTGATTATTTTCCTTGTTATTGCACTTACCAACAGGTGACCCGTCAGCTTGTTTGTCGTCTAGTTGTATATAAAAAAATTGCCTAACACTCCAACGCAAAATGAAAATTACGCAAAAGATAGTATAATAACGCTGTTAAAACTAAAATAGATTTATTGAGCATTTAACCTGTTGCCCCTTTCCATCCCGCCGGCGCATTATGTTAGTACTATCTTCATAGAATAAGATAAAACCTATACCAAAAAAGACACCGGGTGTTACGAGTTTCCGTGTTTTTAATAATTCAATTATAAAATAAAAGTGGTCAGAAAGGTGTCAAACTTTCTGAGGTAACTCTTGACAAGAAAGACATCAACACCCTTAAATTCATTTCGGACTGAATACCCTGACACGAACTTTAATGCCTTGTTATAAACCGTGGCCTAATGTTGGACATGCCATAAACCTGATACCGTATTGGACGCAGTCTATCCCACATTATTGCCGGGAATAGAACTCGGAATGAGAATTATTTCATTCACAGAATTGATACGTGTCGAAACCTATACTCGAAAACAAATTATCTTCAGTATAAAACGTTTACTTGGAGGAAAAGGGTGACAGATAAAAAAGAAAAGAATATGGAAAAGAATACCTACAGCACTTTCAGTGCCTATTATTCTTGGTAGGTCGTCAATAAAGACAGATAGACAATGAAATCTATCTGCCTTTATTGACAAAAGTGAGAAAACCTCAATTTTGAATAAGCCACTTTATTACATTATGTAAATATACAGGGTGGTGCCGTCAATACGACAATAAATTAAAACATGGGCTCTATTAGTTCATAGAAATGGTTTCGCACTTTCAAAAACGTCTTATTCATTTGATAATTTTACCACATTTCTAAGAATTCATGCAGCGAATGTTATACTACGTCATACAAATATGAACTATTTCTATGAACTAATAAAGCCCTTGTTTTAATTTATTGTCGTATTGATTGACAGCACCACCCTGTATATGATTAATAATAATTACAAGTGTTCCTCCTCTCCATTATTGTTGTGCCCGACAGGGTCCATAGTAAATACCTATTGTAAATACCGATAAACGATTGAGTATTGAGTGCGTAACTTCAATGATGAGAGGAATTAATGGCCTGCATCTGGAATTTTATTAACGATCCATAGCTGCGTTACAATGCAAGCTATTACTAAGATGTTATAGTAAAGCAGCAGTATACTTCTTTCAAGCGCACTGTGCCCCAGGGTAAGATTCAATCGAATTAAAACGAGAACGTTCGTCGTCGTGACAACTGCCAAATCGTATGGAAACTACAGCAGCGCCTCTGTTGTGAACTATTGGAAACCACTTTTTACATAGATTCGTAATTACTGGGCATGGACGGCATTTCATCTTAGGCCTCAGGATGACAACGCACCTGCAATATCAAGTGATTTTCCCTTGTTATTGCAGGTGTCTATAGGCGGCGGTAACCGCTTACCATCAGGTGGGCCGTCAGCTTGATTGTCATCTACAACACGACAGAGTCGTTTTCGTTTTGATTCGATTGAATCTTACACTAGGGGTACTGGTGAACTATCATCCAGGAATCAGAGTAAAGCTGGTTGGTGAGTCCTCATATCAGCCGAAAGACGCCCACTGCTAAGCATAGGCCTCCCCCTAGGATCTCCAACCGGTGTATGTAGAGAAAATAATAAACTAGTTTGTTACTTCAGAAACATTTACAGACATCAGACACAAACGATTTTCTGTTGTGTGAGAGCGCCCGAGGGTTGATTAGGGACCGAAGATTAAAATTTTAAAAAGAAAAATATCTAGAAGACTAGAAAAATAATCATGGCGGAAAATGATCCAGAGACCTTTCACAATCTGGCTGATTACTCTGCCCACCTGCATGAGCTAATTTTTTTTGGTATTTCTATTTTTGTAGATTAAATCCCACCTTAGGACATATTTATTTTCTAGTCTAGATATTTCTTTTTATCTGTCAATTAGCGTTATACCTCTGGAGCTCTATGACAATTCAAAAATCAATTGTGTCTGGAATTTGATGCTTGACGATTTAAACATCTTTGTTGTAATGTCAAAATAATCCAACCCACATTGTTATTAAGGTCTAATAATATAGTTTACCATCTATAGTTAACAGCGTTACTTGACATAACCCGACCGGAATAAATTATTGATGCGATGGCTTTAAGTCCGAGATCTATGCTAATATCAGGGGATTTTGTGGCTAAGCCCTTCATTGTCAAATGACAGCTCAGATATCGCAGTTAATACCTTCCAGAATTATAATGAAATTGGCAGCAATGCGGACTTTGTTTTCATGACCTCTTTTATACAGGGTGGAAAAAATCAATGGGCCCAGGAGGGGAACTACTTTAAATCCTTTAGTTAGCTCATTTTACTGAAAGGAAACATTCCTTTATTTCTGAAAAGAAACAAAACTGCATTCAAAGATCTTCTAAAATTCGCTTGTCTCACCCGGGAATTGAACGAAAAAAAATTTAAAAAAAAATCCTCGCTATTTTATTAAACGAATCAGTAGAATTATTGTGCCTTGTTAAGACTACATAAAGTAATTTACATCTATGGGTCTGTTTTCTGTACTTACAATTGGCCAATCTCGCTGTAAAAGATTAAAATCTAAGCTGTATTTATTTAGGTACATCTCATTTCCAGTCCAAACAAGACCCTTGCAAAATCCGCATGCCCAGAAGGGTATAGATGCCAAATTAAACTATACCACAGAATAACAGCTAATATATAGTACGATATTCCTACTAATTTGCATTCCAGTGATATTTTGCAATAATTGGTTAGTTGACTGACAACTTTTTTTTTTAAAATAACAAGTTTAGAACTCATAAAGAAATATTTCAAAGGTAAATATTTCAAAATATGTTTAAAATCAATAGTTCTTCAGATAGTGTTATGTTTGATATGTTGCAGTGCACCGTCTAAAAACGCTCCATACAAAATCGGCGGAACATATTATAACACGTCATATGTTCCGCCGATTTTACTATGAAAGTTTACTATGAAATGTAACATATTGACAAAATTAATAATAACTATTTTATATTTACGTTTTTATTCATAGTTGTCAACATAATAGTTGTTGTAATTGATGTAAGCAATCTAAGACCATTATGAAATTTGGAAAAAATGACTATTTTTATAAATTTTCTAAACCGTAAAATATCGACAACATTCCTTTACTTTTAAGTTTGTATTGTTTTTATGGGTAACAGTAGCGTATATTTTACGAATTTGTGAAAAAAAAACGCCTGAATGTCGCGCTATTATTATTATTATTAGGCAACATTCCTATTGAACCTTATCTTGTTTTGGAACCGATAGAAGTGTTTGGGAAACTTACAATTTCTCCAGACAACCTTGTGTGAAAGTAATTAACGATGTTGTGTACCAGAATACTTATAAACAGATAGGAACAAAGTAAATTAATGGATATAAAATAAAACTATTTAAAATAGATTTAAAAACGGAAAAGGTGATTCAATATTATGGAGCTTGGAGCCCATGCTACGAGCCTTGCATAATTAATAAAAAACATTTTAAGTAATTATAATTTATTTTTTTAGATATTCCCAGTGATTTATATAAAACTTCTTTGCTCATATACTCGTATTTATAAGAAATTTTAGTGTTATAGGGTAAATTTTCTACTTTAAAAAAGTAACACTAGCTTCTGCCCGCGACCTCGACGGCGTTATCCTTTGAAAACGCATAAAAAGCAGCCTTTGTGCTATTTCAGTCTATCTATAGCTGTGAAAATTTCATCAAGGTCCGTTCAACCATTCTAGCGTGACCAAAGTGACAAACAATTATCCAAACTTCAGCATTCATTATATTATTAGCATTATTTTAATTTTGTTTTCCTACAAAATTTTTCAATCAATAATATGTAAATACGGGGTGATATGATCATACATCTCACCCGAACGAAGATAAAATCAGTTAAAACTTTTAATGAGTTTCACAGAAACTGTTTATCTTCGGATGAAGAGATAAAAAGAATAAAGTCTTTTCATCCATCGTTCGGTGGCTCATTTCGGTGGAAACTTCAGGAAGATTTCAACTTTGTACGCCGTAGGTAAGATTATCATCGATATTTTTTTATTTAAGGTCGTGTAGACACTGGGGAATGCGCAACGAACACGAGCGGTTATGGTAAACCGTTATGATATTGTTTTTTAAAAAAGAAACCAAGGTATCTCAAGTCCTTGGCAGCTCAGAGCTAAGAGCAGTGATAATGATTGTGATAGATCGTGGGTTTGGTTCCCATACCAAGACATGACTTTTTTCTTGTTTAGAATTGTTTATACAAATATGTGTCCTTATTTTAAAAAATGTAGGAGGAGCTCGGTGGCGTAGTGGTTTGAACGCTCTGGTTTCGATTACGGAAACAAGGCATTTTTCGCCATGGTCGATCCCGGGATGGGTCAATCAAAAATTTGTTATCTCGAGCTCTTCCGTGCTTCGAAAGGCACGTTAAGCCATTGGTCCTGGTTGTTTATGCAACCTCTTTAACCAACCAACCCGCATTGGGCCAGCGTGGTGGTGTTATGGCCCAAACTCCTCATGTCTTTCTACCATGTAGGAAGTTGGAAGGGCTGTGCCCAGGAGTGGGGCGTATATAGGCTGGTGATGATGATGATGATGATGATGAAGCGAAATTATGATAATAACTTTTTCTCGCTCGTGGAACGTTCCTTAATTGCTACGCTCCTTAATGTTATCTAGGTATTCGTGGGCAAGACGGTTTAGTACCCGGTTTACGACCGCACAAAAATAACGTTACTTTTTATGTGTAAACTTGCGATATTAATTTATGTACTGGTGAATTTTTCAAGTTCAAGTACTTCGCTTTTATAGATTATTATTGAGCAGGCTCGTTGAAATTATTTTCTCGGAAAACTGGTTTCAGTGCTTAAGTTTGAAATGAATTTTTAACTTACAAATTCTGTAATTAAACCGCCAAACACATTTGGCTGAATATTTCTGTATGTATCCTCATCATTACCAGCCTACATATGTCCCACTGCTGGGAAAACACATGAGGAGTTTTGGGCCATAATAACACCACGCTGGCCCAATGCGGGTTGATGGGTTAAAGCGGTGGCAGTATTCCAAAGCACGGAGGATCTCGAGATGACAAAGTTTGATTGACCCATTCTGGCATCGAACCTGTTGAAAGTTGCTTTGCAATCGAAACCAGAGCGCTCAAACCACTACGCCACCGAGCTCCTCACTTTGCTTTGTAAGTATAACTTTAAGTAAATGAATGAATGAATGAAAAACATTTATTTTTGACCTAAGCCCATATTTGTGTTAGCAACAATTTGACTTATTCTAGATTAGAGACAAGTAGGTACATAAATATTAAGTTGGGGAAAGAGTTTCTTCGCATTTTTTAAGAAAATTCTGCAAAGAAGCTAAAACACCTATGGAAGTAGGGCTAAAACTAACTAAAGCAGTTGACATACAAGATAATAAGTATCAGTATAGGGAACTGTTAGGCTGCCTAATGTATATCGCGGTGTGTACTCGTCCAGATATATCCCATGCGGTAAGTATTCTTAGTCAATTTAACAATTGTTACTCAAATTGTCACTGGCAAGCTGCGAAACGTGTTTTACGTTACTTAAAAGGCACAGCTGACTATTGTATCAGTTATCGTAAAAGTGGCAGTTTAGTTGTATCAGGATATACTGACGCAGATTGGGGCTCTAATACGGTCGATAGACGTTCCTTTACGGGATACATATTTAAAATAGGTAGTTCTATAACCTGCTGGGAAAGTAGGAAACAGAGAACTGTAGCACTTTCAAGTACGGAAGCCGAATATATGGCTATATCGGACGCTTGTAAAGAAGCTTTATTTATTAAAAACTTTATATTAGAATGTTTAAATATTAATGTTGGCATAACATTGTTTAATGATAATGTATCAGCTCAAAAATTGAGTGCGCATGCTAGGTCGAAACATATCGACATTAGACATCATTTTATCAGGGAAAATGTTGGCAAGGTGGTTCAATTACAATATCTTTCCACTGACAAAATGATTGCAGACGTATTGACTAAGGCTTTAAGTTTAGATAGTCATACTAAATGTGTTAAAGGCTTTGGCCTAACTAAAGTACAATCAGTGTAATGTGTACTACCATATCGTTTAAGGGCCGGTGTTGGAAAGTAATCGCTATGGTAACGGTTTTTGTTGTTATGACACTCTGTGAAAATATTAATACACGATTTTTGATGAAGTCAAAAATCGTGTATTAATATTTTCAGGAACTTTTTCAGGAACTTTTTCAGGAACTTGAGGAACATCGTTTTATTCACGTTTTTCCAACGGTGTTTTAGCTTCTTTGCAGTCTTGCATATTAAATTTCTGCAGCATTTTTTCTATATATTTAGTTTGATCAAGTACAAATGCATTATTCCTTTTCTGGATTCTCAAACCTAAAACTCGTTCAACTGGACCCAAATCTTTCATAACGAATTCTTTCATCAACGTTTTCTTTGTTTTTTCTTTCTCTGCGTTATCATTAGAAAACAAAATCAGATCGTCAACGTACAGTGCGATAATGATTAGCTTATCACCTTTCTTACTAGTATAAACACACGGCTCGGAAGACAATCGTCTGAGCTTTAGTTTATTTACAAGCACATGATTTATCTTCTCATTCCATGCCTTAGGGGCTTGTTTTAAACCATAGACAGATTTAAGCAAACGGTATACTTTATTTTCACCCTTTCCGACTTCGAATCCTTCTGGAATCTCCATGTACACGGTTTCTTCCAAGTCTCCATTCAAGAATGCCGTTTTTACATCCATGACGTCGATATCCATGTTGTATTCTGCTGCTACTGCTAACAACATCCTTATAGTTTCATATCGAACTACCGGTGAAAACGTTTCTAGATAATCTATACCATATCGCTGCGTAAATCCCTTGGCTACTAAACGTGCCTTATATTGCAAAACTTCATCATTAAGCCCTCTTTTCCTTTTGAAAATCCATTTACACTTGACCGGTTTCATCCCTTTAGGTAAATCAGATAAAGAAAAACATTTATTATCCAGAAATGACTGATATATGTCTTTCATAGCCGCTTGCCACTGCTCAGCTTCTGAACTACTCAACGCTTCTTGAACCGTCTTTGGTTCATCGTCAATACAAGCTTCACCAGTCAAGAAAGTAGCTAAAAACGTCTGTGATTCTTCATAAGCTGCTCTAGAATCATCAGAGTCAAAGTGTACATCTGGCTCATAAGTTTCATCTGAAGAATGATCTGAAGTAGGATAACTATTTGGTTCCGGACTACTTACAGGTTCAGAGCTCTCTGAGACATTACGACGACCAGATTGTTCAGCACTGCTTAAAGTTGAGTTATTAATTATTATATATGGTGGAGTTTGACTATCACCACGACCATTGTGAGATAAATCCTTGAGAAATTTATTTTCAACAAACACCACATTCCTAGCGGTAGTACAGCTTCTCAAGTTATTAGGATCTAGCAATCTATATCCTTTTGTGTTTTCACAATATCCCACAAAAACATGAGGTTTACTTTTAGCATCTAACTTCTTTCGATCGTATTGGACAGCATAGGCCAAACATCCAAAAACTCTTAAATTGGAAATATTTACCTTATTTCCCGAGTAACACTCATCTGGAGTCAAACCTTTGACAGCTTTTGTAGGCGAGCGATTCTTGATGTAAACTGCGGTATTGGCAGCTTCAGCCCAAAAACGTTGGTCCAACCCTGCTTCCAGCAGCATACAACGCACAGACTCGACTATCGTTCGATTCGCTCGCTCCGCCACTCCATTCTGCTGTGAACAATGAGGCACTGTAGTGTGATGCCTTATTCCACACTCAGAAAATATTTTTTTGAACCGAGCGTTGACATATTCACCTCCATTGTCACTCCTAAGAATCTTAATTTTTTTATTTGTTTGATTTTCAACAATAGCTTTAAAATCATTAAAACACTCAAAAACCTTATCTTTAGAAGAAATAAAATAGCAAAAAGTTTTACGGGAAAAATCATCTATAAAAGTTAACATGTATCTTGCACCACCCAATGATGACACAGGCATAGGGCCACACAAATCAGTGTGAATCAAATCTAATATCCCTTTAGCGCGAGAATAAGATTTTTTTGGATAAGGTAAACGAACAGACTTACCTTCAATACATGTACTGCACTGTTCGTAGGACGAGTCAAAATTAATACCAGTCGCTAGACCTTTTCGTAACAGACTCATGCTACGAGCATTAAGATGACATAGGCGGCGATGCCACAACCCTTGACTTTCTAAATCTGATGACATATTTGTAGGAAAGACAACTGCTTCAGGATTCACGGACGCAGATCCGGTCTCTAATTTATATAACCCCGTATTTCCGCGTTTTGCAATAGCAACAATAATATCGTTCTCTAAAATGTTACAAAAATTTGATTCAAAAATTACTCTAAAACCTTTCTGAGTCAAAACATTGACAGCTATCAAATTACATGACAACCCAGGAACAAAAACAACATTGCTAAGAGTCCGTATACCATCCTCCACTAATAAGGTTACATTGCCTTTTCCAACACCAAATAGTTTGTCACCATTTGCAACTGTAAGTTGTAGATTTCTGCAATTTTCTTCATAATCACGCACTATATTTTTATTATTGCACATATGACACGAAGCACCCGAGTCAACATACCAGTCATCCGAGTTCACATCAACAGATAATGCTGAGATCATCATAGCATTCTTGCTTTGCGGGTTATTTATCGGTTTCTTGTTGTAACGCGCAGGTTCAGAATTGCTTGTATCAACTTGAGCACCTGATTTTGTTTTGAGGTTCGCCTTCTTTTTCATCAAGCAATTCTTCGCCACATGACCAAATTTGTTACAGTAGTAACATTTAGGTCGCTTGGGTGTTACCAACGCCATATCTTGAGCCTGATCAGGATCAGCAGCCACATTCTCTCTGCGAATCGTCTCTTGCAATAATTTTGTTTTAACAAGATCGCTATACAGTTTGCTTGCTGAATGCTCAAGTGTCATGATGAGTGGGTCGTAGTCCTTTGTAAGACCGCTCAACATAATAACCGCGACAAATTCATCTTCTAGAGGAGCACCGATATCGTTCAACTGCTGCGCAACATCACTCACTCTGCTTAGGTATCCCTCCATACTGGAAAACTGATCCAGCTTTAAACCAAAAAGCGTACGCAATAGACCTAGTCTTCTACACAGACCTTTGTCTTCGTATGCCTTTCGAAGGTTTTGCCAGGCATCAAATCCAGTTTCGCAGTTCCTTACGTGAGAAAATACGCAAGGTTGAACCGACATGCATATCCGCGCCAGTGCCTTCTCCTGCTTCTTCCTTTCAGTGCACGATGCCTTCCCATCACTGCCGACTGTCACGCACTCATACAAATCGTCGCTGATCAGCACCATTCTCATTGTAAATTTCCATGTATCGTAATTATTCATTCCCGATAATTTTTCTACAAATGGCACAACGACGCTTGAATTTGAAGCCATTGCAACTGAACGCACACGCTCTGCTACCAAGTTGGAAAAACGTGAATAAAACGATGTTCCTCAAGATGAAGTCAAAAATCGTGTATTAATATTTTCACAGAGTGTCATAACAACAAAAACCGTTACCATAGCGATTACTTTCCAACACCTTTTTAATATAGTTTATTTACATTTAACTAAAGTATGTAGGTACCATTATAACTTTTGGTCATCTTGTAGGTATATGATCCCATTGCTATAGAAATTTTGGGGCTTCTGATCAAAACACGGCGACAAGTGGTTTTGGCAGTCCTCTCGCGATGTTAACCTGACACTGCCTAGAGAATTCTGAAGAGAGCGAAACAGGTGGAAATCTGAAGGTGCAAGGTCAGGACTATACGGCGGATGCATTAACACCTCCCAGCCAATCTCTCTTAATTTTTGCTGAGTGACTAAATATGTGTGAGGTCTAGCGTTATCATGATGAAAAACCACACCCCTTCTGCTGATTAATTCCGGCCGCTTTCTCGCAACTTCTTGCTTTAATCTCATTAGTTGTTCGCAGTAGAGTTCAGAACCGATGCTCCTGCCTGGTGGTAACAGCTCATAATGAATAATGCCCTTCCAGTCCCACCACACACACAGCATCACCGTGTTGCGAGTTAACCCGGGTTTCGCCATAGTCTGTGAAGCGTGACCGGCCTTTGACCACGACCTTTTTCGCACGTTCTTGTCGTACGTGATCCACTTTTCATCACCCGGTAACTCCATTGCCATTCACGGGGGTAGCCTGGGCTCTGCCGAAGCAATTTCACCAACCCACCCCCAGGCATCCCGGCCTTGCGGCCAGGTTTCGCACCGAAGGAGATTACCCAGAGTCGCGGGGGCCACCCACGCACGCGGCCGCGATTGGTCTACCACCTAGTAAACTATATGTATGTATGTATGAATATGTATTATTATTATTTATCCCTACACATTTTTTGCATTTATGCCATTAAATGACCAGCATTATGAAATGCACTATCCTTTTCTACAAATCCTTGATTCCACATTATGTCTGTATAATTTACGTTGAACAGTCAGCAACAGACCAAACTTTCCACTATACATGAAAAACAACTCGTATTACAGTCACATAGGATGCTTTATCGTTAAGCTTAGCTATTATGTTTTTGATGGCACTACATGTTGGTGGTCGAAGGTATAACATCCAAACGGTGCCTTATCTAGTATGCAAAGGTTTCATTCAATTCAGAAGGATAATCCTTACATTACACGACTCGGCTTGACTCGGGAACTAAAAACTAACCCGTGTACAAACCAATTTCGGACCCACGTAAATGAATCGGTTACGGGAGGATGGCGTGATTCATTAGAGGGAAAGCTATTAAAAACAAAACTGTGTATTTTAGTAAATATTCAAATATTCTAGTCTACTATATATTCCAATCTATATTATTCTAGTCTAGTACTAGTTTGGCTGGATCTATGTAACTCAATCGTGCCAGATTGGACATCCAATCACATGATTTGGCACACTTTTAATCCGAAAAATTATTATTATTATACATTCACACCTTTTCTCTATCTCATAGTAAGCTTGTGTTGTGGATACTAGGTAACGGATAAATATTGATAATAATATGTTCCGTTATCGTAGCTGTTTTCAAATAATATCCCTAATGTTATGGATGGTTTATAGTTTATATGGTTTATATATATATGGTATTTATATGGTTTATATGGCAACACAAAGCAGTCAAAAATCAGACTGTCATGTACGCACTACTAACAAGGAATCGTAGCTTCATTCTGAGTGGTACACGGACAGACGTTGCTCGACCACCGTACCGAGCGAAAGAACCTTCCAAATTCACCTGATTCTTATCGTCGCGAGTGTCATATAAACCCTCGCCCTTGTTTAAAACTACTACTCATCTACTCTAACCAGCTGGCTTGTGAATATTTCATTCGTGGTGGAAGATCAGCGAGTGTAGCAGCAGTCCGAACGTACGTGCGTGCATTCTATTGTTGTTGCCTATCAAGTTGTGAACTATCATATTTTTATCGTTTAAGCGAGACCTCATAGTCTACTCTGTGTAGCAGAAAGCCTCTGTGATTTCTGTCAGTGCGCATGCTACGTAATATGTATATAAATATGAGAAATATATTATATAAACATACAAACATCTCACATACATACAGACTCGTGAACGTACTCATCATACAATCATCTGCCCCTTTATGTTTTCAAAGAGCAAGGGACATCATTTCTTGCATACCTAGTGGTAAATAACCGACATTAACGTAGACTATGAACTTTAGAGAGAGAAGAAATGCATTTGCTTGATTTTTTTTTTTGGTGGGTGGCATTAATGGTAAGTAGGCTATTTTACTATCATTCACAAGCACGTTTACAATACTAGAGTGTAGTTATCGTTTAATATGGTAGCCATACTTAAAGCAGGGTCGTAGCTACCGCCATATCAGCCGTATCAATGATACGGGCCCCCCGGGTTACAGGGGCCCCGAACGTGTAAGAGAAAAATCGTAAAATATTAGGCCGTGCTTTCCAGAAAAAAAATGTGATCCAAAAGAAAACCATCGATGGAGGGGCCCATGGGCTACCCAAAGGACCCCCATGTTTGTTTGCAAAAATTTAGTTTTCAATAAAACAGTTTTTTTTGGCGATTAGGTACCCGAAATGTTGCATACTTTTTTAAATTTCTGTTATTCTACAGGCCTGATTTTTTTTGTGAATGTGAATATTGAATAAGTTCGCTAGATTATTAATACAGTGTTTAATTCGGATTCGGACTAATGATTTGTGGGGAAAAATATAAACTTTTTTTTATTTCGATGATTTTTTTATTTAAGGAGGTTTTCACTTCGAAAAATCACATAACAAAAACGACATACTTCAAAAACTCATCCTTTAAATATTTTCTCAAAAAAAAACCATGAGCCCCTCCATCGATGGTCTTTATTTAGACCACGTGAAACCCGACAATTTGTGTAATTATCCTATGATAATTACACAAATTTTAAGTAAACCTACCATATTAAACGATAACTACACTCTAGTATTGTAAACGTGCCTGTGAATGATAGTAAAATTATCCTATGATAATTACACAAATTGTCGGGTTTCACGTGGTCTAAATAAAGACCATCGATGGAGGGGCTCATGGTTTTTTTTTTTTATCAAAAATTTTTGAGGGCCCTATGGCCCCCAAAAATTTTTGATACAGGGCCCATCTAAAACAAGCTACGTCACTGCCATAAAGTAAGCATTTGATTGAAATAGTGCTAATATTGCTTTCATTTACGGATAAATATTTTATTTTTCCTACAATTTCATACGTTTGTTTTTGCGTCGTCATTCACATCACCACCAGCGTATATATGTCCCACTGCTGGGCACAGGCCTTCCTACATGGGACAAATATATGAGGAGTTTGGGCCATAACACCACTACGCTGGCCCAATGCGGGTTGGTGGGGTGAAGCGGTTGCAGTAACAACCGGGACCAACGGCTTAACGTGCCTTCGGAAGCACGGAGGAGCTCGAAATAACAAACTTTGATTGACCCATCCTAGGATCGACCATGGCGAAAGTTGCTTTGTTTTTCGTATCGAAACCAGAGCGATCAAACCAATACGCCACCGAGCTCTCAAGCGTCGTCATTACGAATGATTTTATTTTTTTAAAGACGCAAATGAGCCCTCATTATGTTAAGTACAACACTCTCTTACAGACATCTGAAACGTCAAGAAAATCACTTGATATTGTAGTTAGATCGACTTCCTGAAAATAAATGATATAAAGTGTGAGGAGAAAGGGAGGGACCCCTTCCCTTCACACTGAAACGCATCGAAATGCTTCACAATAGAAATACGAAGCTGATGACTACCCACACAATCTCGCAAGAGGGTTTACCACCTAGTCACCAAATCACTACTTGAATGTATTGTGAGTAGGGTCGCAAAGGGCTCCTTGAAGAAGCGTTATGCTGGCTTAACTCACGATCTGATTTTGAAAGTTCGTTTTACCTAGATTTTATTAAATACTAATTAAGTACTTGGCGACTATAGTGTATCTAATAAACGTAACACAGTAAGTTCACTACGCTAGGTACAGCATCAAAAAGACTTAAAAGATTTTAATCCTTATCGCGTAGATATAAGAGACAGAATGTATAAGGTTTTGTTGCTGCCTTTACACCGATATAAAAATAAGAGCACAGTAAATAAGAAATCCTATTTAAGCAGCCATTCTAAACAACGAAAAAAGATAAAAATCTAGTTTGATAGGTACACTTACTGTAACAAACCTTTCACTTTTACACAATAAATCTTTTTAACTTTTTATTTTCATATTTCCCTATATAATTTTGTATGTAATGATATGTTGGAGGCAAATAAGGGTTGATTTTGTGTAAGCAAGCAAATTACAACATCGATGTCGGTGCACGGAAAACGGCAATCAGAACCGCGCCGTTCGGTCCTACCGACCGAGGTGTCAAGTCACGAGCGATCACATATTTTTAAACGAATCACGGCAAATGATTCAACACTACCTGATGAGAAGCGGTATAAAGAGTCCATATGCGAAAACAGCTAGTGCAGCTTCACACACTGTTCTGCCTATAGGGTACCTTTTCACGCCTCTTTTGTAGAAGCTCTTATTATAGAAAGGAGTTAGTACTTGTCGACACTTAACTATTGCTGCATAAGTCGGGGATACGGACACGGGCTTATCTCTAGTCTCCATTTAAAATTATTTTTTAACCGACTTCAAAAACGAGGAGGTTCTCAATTCGGCCGGTATTTTTTTTTCTATGTATGTACACCGATTACGCCGAGATTACTGATACGATTTACGTGATTCTTTTTTTGTTCGATGCGGAATAGCTGCCCATTTTGGTCCCATAATTTTTTTTTCAAAATTAGTTGGGAAGTTTAGTTTTAAATAAAAAAAAAACTGAAATTATTAAGTCGTCTACGTATGCGACATTGCGAATTTTTGCTTTCCTATGACTTTCTAGTGAAACGATACGATAGTAGGAAACAATATAAGTTGACGGTCACCCATCTAGCTTCGACCTTAGAAAGTTATCACTAAAAATTGTAAAAAAAAATTAAAACAAAAATTAAAACCGACTTCAAAAAACTGAAAAGGATAAAATAATTAAATTTAAGTGGGTACTCATCCCCTAGTAACATATTTTTGGAGTTGGTGCTAAGTGGTTTCCAAAAAAATAGAAAGTGAAGCGCCAACTCCACAAATATGTTACTAGGGGATGAGTACCCACTTAAATTTAATTATTTTATCCTTTTCAGTTTTTTGAAGTAAATTATTCTGCACTCTTGACGTTCCTCAATACATAGGTAGAGAAGAAAACATAGTCTTATTCTAAAAGTATATTAACAATACGTTTCATCAAAATTTAAAAAAGAAATAGAGTATAACTCCTTTACCCCGCTGCAGTGCTCACGTAAATCCCTAACCAGACTCTAACCATTTAGTCGAGTTGAACTCTGAGAATGGTCTAAGCTACTAACGTAGAACAAGTTTTAATACAGTTCTACCACGGTATAATAATGTAACATTAGTAGCGGTGTAATTGAGAGGAAACCGACTAATTTGATATGCCGCAGCGTACCCTTATAATTAGAAAAGATAAAGAAGAGAAAAAGGTTATTAGTGCTCATGAATAAAACTTGGATGAAAGGAGTGAACTTTTAGATATCAGAAACTCAAAAAAGATGAAAAATATTGTGCTGACTCCAAAAATTATAATAGTCATAGAAGTTATCGGTTCCACAAATAATTCCACAACTTTTCACAACTTATTATAACGACATTTCAGAAAGTCATTAAAATATTTGACAAATTCCCACAATAGTTATATGAAAATCTAAATATTTTTTAAAAAATATGACATTAAATCGCTGCATCTTTCCAATTGCATCACACACATCACTGTGCAGCATTGTCTGCATTGCGGGGAATTATGGCCCTCGGTCATACCTAAATATTACCTATCGTTCCGACCCCTTTGATGCAATCACCATAAAATTACCTTTGCTATAAATATAACATTATTCAGAAATAGTAAAATGAAAAAGAATATTCACATAACTATTAGAAAAACTCCGTTACCAGCAACATTTGTAACCGAAACACTTTTCTGTTGTTTTAACATATAAAAAATTTTTCAAAAACTTACAAATTAAATTACTCCAGAAAATATCGGATTCTAGACAGATTTTAACATCAGCTTTTTAGCTGACTCTCAGTTAACTTATATTGTTTCATCATGTCGTTTGACTTGGTGTTTAACTTGACTGTTGTTAGTTGCTCAGTTCCTTTTTCTATCTGCAATGATTTCTATTAGGTCCAGACTAAAATGGACTTACGTATATGAGACTAACCTGGTACTATTCATATTCTAACGCAAATAGAAATATTAAACACCACTGAAAAGTGTAAGGAAATCAAAATGATCTACTTATTCTGTTTACATGGATAATTTAATTTTCCATTTATTTTAATTTAAAACGAAACTCGTCAATCAATTTCAATAATACTACTATTTTATTCTTTCTATTGAAAAAAAATTTCCAAATCGGTTTATAAATGGCGGAATTCTAAGGTAACATGAAGATACCAAAAAAACATACTACAGCCGAATTGATATCCTCCTCCTTTTTTGAAGTATGTTAAAAAGTACTCTTTGTCGATTACTCTACAATCATATTTGCTTCACTTTCAATCTTAATGGATCTTGTGAGTAATTATCACTTTATGATTCATAATCTCTCCTATTATTGCTTAAATATAAAAAAAATCCTTAAATACATGTAGGTATATATTTTTATAACAACTGCTAGACGTACTCTCCCAAGTTTACATACAAACAATACTAACAAAACTAATTACCAACTAAAAGTAAAAACCAAATAAAAGTAATAAAACGATTGTGTTTCACAACTTTTTACGGCTTAAATACATCAGACAAAACAGTACATAAACCTCAAAACTCGATGTGTCTAAATAAAAACTGCTAATCAAAAAACAGACCGAAACTGTTTTTGCTCGGTACAGTATTATAAAAAAAAAGTTTTATATAAAATGCGCAGCTTTTAATGCTCACTCAAACATGTAGAAATTTAAATGGGGACCTCTGAATTTTAGTCTCAAGTATGGATGTTCCATCGTTTATCGATATTTGTACATTGAGAGCGGTGGTGTAGCAAAGAGTCTGGAATACTGAGTTAGCTATTTTAAACCTATTTTCCATCGGATTTGTCTATGAACGCCATATTTATAGCATATAACATAAAATTCAAATACTTAATATTACATACAACATGCGTTATTCAGGAACACTGACAAATTATTGCAACCTGAATAATGCAATAATTTGTCTGAAATCATACAAGCAAGCATTGTGGCTTAATAGTATTGTTGATTCAATACCTTCGGACGGGAATGATTGCACTGTTTAAATCATCTATAATAATTATTTAATAGAAGTAAACACCTTGCTTAATTTAAGAATGTATTCACACAGAAATAAATAAGAGATATTAAGCTGTGAATCTGTAATATTTTAGTTGGAATTAATATTCTTTAACCTGTCAAACCTGAGGAGCTCGGTGGCGTATTGGTTTGAGCTCTCTGGTTTCGATACGATAAACAAAGCAACTTTCGCCATGGTCGATCCTGGGATGGGTCAATCAAAGTTTGTTATCTCGAGCTCCTCCGTGCTTCGTGCTCCTCTGTGCACGTTAAGCAGTTGGTCACGATTGTTACTGCAACCGCTTTAACCCACCAACCCGCATTGGGCCAGCGTGGTGGTGTTTATGGCCCAAGCTCCTCATGTGTTTCTCCCATGTAGGAAGGCCTGTGCTCAGCAGTGGGACGTATATAGGCTGGTGATGATGAACCTGTCAAGCCACACAACCCATTGTGGGTTTTTACCTATCGTTATGCTGCTAGGAGCCTTGCGCGGCTTAACAAATTAATTACTATATATTTATTTTAGTAAATTATTAGATATTATTTAGTATTTGATTTTTTTATTTTCAATATCAATATCAATATGTTTATTGCAAGTCACACGTTACAATGATGTTTTTACATTAAATGAAATTAGACCGATATGTGACACCCTGTCAGGGCACCGCAACATTACAATAGTAGGGCGCTAGAGCTATTGCAAGTTTTTTTATTTAAATTCTACATTACAAATCATTCACATTTTAAAATAATATAATATAATATAAATTACGAGAGACACATCAATTACATAATTATCACTTAGGTACATTGGCAGATTCAAATTTATCGTTGAAGAATTCTTCAATACTATAATAGCTTTTATCTATCAAGAGGATCTTCAGTCGTTCAATAAATGACGTTTCCTTCTCTATACTTCTTATATAGAGTGGTAGATGGTTATAGATTTTCACTACCATTACATGGGGACCCAAGGAAAATATTTTTAGTTTTGAAAAGGGAACATTAAATTTATTTAAGTACCGGTCATTTCGTCTGTTCATATTGATTGGAGTGTATAATTTGGGGTATTTTCTTATAAATATGCATGACTCTAATATGTAAATTGAAATTACAGTTAATAAATTATGTTTTTTGAAATAAGGTTTACAGGATTCCATACGATCAATATTCATCAGTATTCGAATACATTTCTTTTGCAGAGTAAATATGACATTAATATTTGTACAGTTGCCCCACAGAATGATGCCGTAAGATAGTCTGGAGTGGGCGTACGCGTAGTAAGCTGTGAGGGCTGATTTGAAGTCAGTTATGCGTTTCAGGTGTCGGAGTGCATATATAAATGATGACAATTTACTCGCTAATTTTTGTATGTGCGTTTTCCAATCCATGTTTGTATCAAGGTCTATTCCTAACAATGTTACAGAGTTTACAAATTTTAATTTAGTATCTAGATACTGATATTCTAGAGTCAATGGTTTTTTTTGATATGGTTTGAATTGAATCAATTTGGTTTTTTCTAGGTTTAATTTTAAATTATGTTGGTCTGGCCACTGAATAATAGTATTTAAGTTTTGGTTTAGTTTAGTTTTTAACCGACTTCAAAAACGAGGAGGTTCTCAATTCGGCCGGTATGTTTTTTTTTTTTTTTTTTTAATTCGGTATTACTTATACAAGGTATCACCATTGACACATCATCGGCAAACAGTACACAGGTTTCATTCAAAAAAGCAGGTAGGTCATTTATGTAAATTAAGAATAAAAGACACCCTAAAACACTTCCCTGTGGGATAGAGCCTCTCACAACTATTTTCTGAGATCGAATACATTGTATTTAATGTAATTTTAAATATTTATCGACAAGAAATCAGGGCGAACGTCCCTAACCAACTTTTATTATGATAAATTTCGAATGGTATCTGTATTCGCAATGGAATACTAAACTAATACTTCTTGTAATTTAATATCGTTTTAGGTTTTTCTTATTGTAATCAACATTTACAATTTCTATGTCCTTTTCTGTTTGACAATAATCTGGTAGCAGTTCTTACAATGCATACCCCCTCATCTACATCACATATGCGTCCTCAATCAATTGGAACAGTAGGTAGACTCTATCTTCTATGATACTGATTGGAGGTCGATTTTCACAAACGCTGAACAAGACAGCTTGTATAGAAGCAGTAAGCTGTTAAGTATGAAGAAGATAAAAACAATCGTAAACGAATAGATTAATTCCGTCGTGTAAAAGTTTAAATAAAAGGAAAAAATAAGAAAGATAAAAGGTTTTGACGACGAATCTCTCAAAAACAAAAAGTCTTATTGGTGATCAGGAGAAACGACATCGGAGATAGCTTGCAGAATCGATTACGGATTCAATTTTTTCATGACATTTTTCTCTCCTATAGCAGTCCGTATTTAGTAAGTATTGGCATATCAAAATCAAATGTCTGCAATAAACATCAAATATAAATAAGCTTCGATAAATAAATTAATTGAATCTTATCGCGTGATTAATCTTTATCCCATTTTAAAAACACTCGCACTCGTTATACACTTAATACGATGTCAATTTCATAAATGGAAACTCGAATTAATATCCCAATTATAAAAGTAAAACATCGCTCGAAGCAATTCGATCAAATATAAAAGAACAATTGTGAGCGCAATAAATTGAATGGTCTGATTCAAATACGACTTTTAAAACGTTGATATTCGAGTCAAATTTAAGAACTTAATGGTATCGATTTTTATATTTATTGTGCTTAGAACTCAAGTTAGTAATTTCTCTCACTTTTCAGCACAGCTTAAAAGTTTTGTCAACAATATTGGTTGAGAAAAACAAGTTTAAAAATTATTTAAACAAAAATAAAACCGACTTCGAGACACTAAAAAGGGGAAAAATAATTAAATTTAAGTACCTAGGTACTTATCTCATTAAAATGTGTTTTGGGGTCGGTGCTTCACTTTCTATTGTTTCTCGAAACAGCTTAGCACCAACTCCAAAAATCCTGACTTGGCCACAGTGGAACCACCTCAGGAGTACACCCTATGGTCTGGTGAATTTGCTTCGCAGACCCCAGACCACTTCCGCGAAAGGCACGAGAGTTATGCAGGAGTTTTAGCGGGTATTCCCAGGGTCAAATTAGACTTAGACGCTGGGCGAGCCCTGCACACGCCCGCTACTTCGCTAGTGGCGGGTAGGTCCATTAATGGATTTCTCCTGGCTAAAAAAAAAAAAAAAAAGTACACCCTATCGATTTTTTTTATCTTTACGGGGTAACTCTTGACCTTCATCTCACCTGATGGTAAGTGAAGATAAGGCCGACGATGGAAGCGTGCTACACCCAGATTCCTCAACCACAGAGGAACTGGCTATCTTACCTCTAACTGCCGGAACACAACAATGCCGTTAACATTATTGCTATGGCGGCAGACTTAGGTAAGATGGTGGTATATAGCCAGGCGGACTCAGAAAAGCCCTAACACCAACCAAACCGAGCAGAATTTTTCTACCCCCACGAGAATCGAACCCCGGACCTCTAGATCTGAAACTGGTGGTCTGAACCACCAGACCACAGAGACGGTTAAATAACTCTATCGAATAAAAAAAGAATTTATAAAATCAGTTCACAATTGACAGAGAAATCGTTGAACATATTTACAAAAAAATACATACAGTGTAACATAGACCCTCCTTTTTTTTTGATGTCGGTCAAAACTAGTTGATATGATTGACGTGTGTTCTACACACGTCAAACTATTCAGCGAACTCCTGGTACTGATCGAAACGTACGAAAATACACATTATTATCATATATCAGCGTATTAATAACTTCTATTTCAAGAGTTTATTCTTAACATTTTGCTTGAGGAAAACTGATAGTTTTTAAATTCGCAGTTCTCACAATCATCATAATTATTACGATCATAAAAAATGTTAACCAATAATATAATTCCCCTTAATTATGTACTTACGTGTTTCTTTATGTGTTGACAACCGGCTGGCCGAGTGGTCTGTACCCCTTGCTATACGGGCTGCTCGGTCAGGGGTCCCGGGTTCGAATCCCGGTCGGGGCAAATTATTGTATGATGAATACGAGTATTTGTTCACGAGTCATGGATGTTTATATATTTATTTAGTAAATTTCTAATATTTATATACATATTATTATCAATATTTATCCGTTATCTAGTATCCATAACACAAGCTCTTAATGATAGTTACTTTGAGCTAGATAATAGGTGTGAGTTTATGATTATTATTATTATTATATTTTGGAACGTTACTCGGATGATACCGTTCGCCGGATGATACACATACTGACTCTTGTACGAAATTTAAGGTAGCCAGTGTAATTACTGGACATGGAAGGCATTTCATCTTAAGCGTCAGATGACAACGCACCTGTAATTTTAGGTGATTTTTTCCTTGTTATTGCAGGTGTCTATAGGCGGCGGTAACCACTTACCACCAGGTGGGCCGTCAGCTTAAAAATCCAGGTGTTACAAAGTGTTCTTCAAAGTTACTATCGTTTGCTAGTATTCGTTGGTCTATTCTATATCATTGGCCACAACTAACTCTACATAATTAACTAGCCGTGCCCGCGACTTCGTTCGCTGGTTCGTGGATGTCGGAAACTAACAAAGGTGGGGTAGGTTACATGACTTTACTTGAGCATTTATTTGGCTAAGGATTTAAATCATGCTTATAAAACACCTTTGCAATTAATGCATTGATCGCCCCGCCGCCGCCGGCGACCGCCAGCGCCCGCCCGCCTTGAAAATTATAAATGCGTGCCCCTGCCGTGCGTGATATTTTAAAACTACAATATCTCTTAAGATATTCATTGAAATCAAATGATGTCGAGAACAATTTTGCTCAAAATTAAATACTTGTGGTAAATAATGTATTCATTTCGATAAGGAATAATATCATGTTTACAAAAACACCTTCGCAAATAGTACATTATTTTAGAACAAATTTTATTATCAAAAAATAGTTCTAGAGAGTCAATTTCAACGAATAGACATATGCTGCCGCGGACTTTCTTTTAGAACTTTTCAAGGAAAACAATTCCTGCATACATCATTTATACTTAACTTCAACCGTTTACGCAGCGCACGCAACGAAAGCTCAGAAAAGGAATATTTTTTCCCCGTTTTTGCAACACTTTTAACAAATGCTCAGCTCCTATTGGTGGTAGCGTGATGTTATATAGCCTGATGATAAAATACCTCGATAAATGGACTATCCAACACAAAAAAAAAACAATTTGAATCAGTAGTACCTGAGATTAGCGCGTTCAATTTATAATATTAGTATGTATGTATATTGCATCTTATAATATATTAGCAACCGGCATTATCAATGTTCTCTAATACCTACTAAAAAAAATGTATAATGCCGTTGGCTTTAATGCTGTATAGGTACTATATAGGTAGGTCTTTGTGGTAGGTCTACTACAAAGTGCCCAGAAATCATAAACATGTTAATGTACGAAACTTCGTCAATTAAAACACAATCAAAGCAATGCCCAAAGGCGTTGCCTGCCATAAATTATACAGTTACAGGTATAACAGGCATTATTCCCGATAGGTCAATTAAGGTAGTTGCGGGTCTGTACCGAGTTGTTTATTATTGTTTCATTAGTTATTTATTACCTCCAGAAATGATAATCATTAAGCACTTAAGCCGCGGGGAGACTCCCGAGAGTCATATGACAATGAAAAAATCTATTTTGTCTGTATAAAGTACAGACACAATAGACATTTTGATGTTTTTGATGCTTTTAAACTTACTCTATTGTAACAATTACAAATAAAGAAAGAAAACGATGAAAAAATATATGCTCCAGGCGGGAATCGAACCCGCGTCTCCTGATGTCCGGCCAGACGCGACTACCACTACGCCACCTGCTAATTTCACTGCTTATTTATTTCTAATCTGTTATATCTAATCTAATCTATAGACATATGGTCTCCATACAATTTTTGGTTTGTATAGTGATATACAAAAGAAATAACAAAAAAAAATCTTTTTTTAAAAAAATCCGATATCTCCAAATCTACTAAGATTTTAATTTTTTTTTAATACCATTTTTATTTTATCTAAAATTAATATCACGGTTCCTAAGAGAGTTTTTCTCTATCTCTTATAGTTTAGAATTTCCCGATACTGACCCAAAAATAAAACTCACCGTGTATAGTACAACGTAAAAATGTTTTTTTTCTTCATATTCGAAAAGTTATCTGACCGAAGCAAAATTCACGAGATATCGTCTTTTGGAGGAAATTTGTAGCCAAAGTCTAAGGTTAATAGTACTCATCCGCCATTTACTGTGGCACAATTCGAACAATCGAATTATTTAGGAACGGAAGAAATCTCTCGTTCACTAAATGGATTTCGATTTGTTCATCAATCTGGATCGCTGGCTGCCTGCGTGCGAAGACGAACTGTAGCAGAATAGTAGGTACCTATTTAAAAAAATACTCGTTCGGATATTGCACTAAAAAAAAAATTTAAACTAACTAACGATTATATTTATAATAATATTTTTTTTAGTATTAAGAGACTCAGAGATAAGCCATGAATAGACAGACAGACATATCAAAACTATAAGGGTTCCTTGTTGTCTACGGAACCCTAAGAACAACACTGTAAAAGAGGGCTCTTCTATAAACTAGCAGCACAGCAAAAAAATCTAGAGCCAAAAACTTAATTTATGTTAGGTACAGTCAAACGAGCCACAGAAACGAATCCCAAATAAAAATAGTTACATTTACCTGCCACTTGGGAGACAAAAGTCATTTGTCTTAGATTAGAAACAGGCAAACGAAGTATTGTGTTTTTTTTTCTATATAACTAGATGTCAAACAAGCTGACGGCTCACCTGATGGTAAGCGTGGATACCGGCGCCTATAGACACCTGCAATAACAAGGGAAAATCACTTGATATTGCAGGTGCGTTGTCTTCCTGAGGTCTAAGATGAAATGCCGTCCATGCCCAGTAATTACACTGGCTACCTTACCCTTCTATCCGAAACACAGCGAACTGTTTCACGGCTGAAATAAGAAAGGCGATGGTACCTACCCATACGACCCTACATACGGGCCTACCACCTATTAACACAAGACAGCAAGAAGGTAGTATTGACAGTTTTCAAAGCAATATGCGTTAAAAGCTGTCAAAATCCGTCCTTTCTTTTTTGATTTAGTTATTCAGACTACAAGGTTACAAATTACAACAATAGCATAGGTAAAGGTCTCTGCACACAACTAAAGGGGCGTAAATAACTACGGTGAAATCACAAAATCATCATCAACATCAGCCTGTATACGTCCCACTGCTGGGCACAGGCCTTCCTACATGGGAGAAACACATGAGGAGATTGGGCCATAACACCACCACGCGAGTCCAATGCGGGGTGCAGATTATAAATTTGATTGACCCTTCACGGGACCAACCATGGCGAAAGTTGCTTTGTTTTCGTGATCGAAACCAGAGCCAAGAGCGCTCAAACCAATACGCCACCGAGCTCCACAAAACAAATACAAAACACTCGTGTTTAATTATGTGTTACATTGTCACTATGCAACGTGTCATCATCACCGTCACCAGCCTATATACGTCCCACTGCTGGGCACAGGCCTTCCTAGGAGAAACTTGGGCCACAACACCACCACGCTGGCCCAATGGGGGTGGTGGGTTACAGCGATTGCAGTAACAACCGACACCAACGGCTTAACGTGCCTTCCGAAGCACAGAGGAGCTCGAGATAACAAATTTTGGTTGACCCATCCCGGGATCGACCATGGCGAAAGTTGCTTTGTTTTCGTAATCGAAACCAAAGCGCTCAAACCACTCCACTCACGAGCTCCTCGTGTAATTGTGGATACAACGTGTAACTATGGCGAATTCAAAAAAGGGGTCAAAGTACTTACCAATGCGAGATGCGAATCCGCGACCTTACACAATCCAGGACTGCTCTTACCACGAAGCCACCGAATGCTTTTTTTTACGTGGTCACAGTATCGAACTTATTACATTTTAACATCCGAACGTTTATTTTACAAATACCGATAAATCAGATAAGCTAGGCATTGTTGTTTCACATTTTCCTAATTTTCTTTTTAAAAAATCTTACTTAAATATTCAATAATCAGCGTTGGTCGCTCCACAATCTGTAGGTAAACATTAATTTCAACCAACTTGTACTTACAGTGTCGTTAGATTTCGTTATAAAAGTAAATAAATAAAATAAAAATCTTTATTAGTCTTCCTCCATCAGTTTCAGTCGCTTCAGGGTCATATTATTTTTCACAGGGCCATGAAGCTTCTATTCCAAGCCAGCTGTGTTTCTCTTTTCTCAGAATCACAAAGTATAAGCCGCAATAAAATCTGTTCGGCGGCGATTAAGTCTTCTTATATTTGTGTAGAGGCGTCGGCATGATGGCGATAATCCCGCTGCCGGAGATTAGGCTAATTCCCGCTCAGTCAGTTATTTGCGCTGGGAATGTGCCCGAGAGCCGCCGACGAAGCTTAGGCTGCCGCGTCCTTGGTTACTGTCGCCTAATACAAACCATTATTGAAATCAAGAAGTCCTTTGAACTTTAAACGAGATAAATATAAACTTCTTTATCATATACATTCTGCTTATATTCTATCTACCTTATTCAGTGAAGCCGGGCCTATTTAGCCTTACAACGTTTTACCGGCAGTTGTTCAGTTCGGTGATGAAGACCGACTATAGAGTTCCGGGGTTTGATTCCCGTGGGGGCAGAAATATTCTTCTCGGTTTGGGTGGTGGTAGGGCTTTTCTAAGTCCGCCTGGCTAGCTACCACCGTCGTAGCTAAGTCTACCGCCATAACAATAATGTTAACCGCATTGTTGTGTTCCTGCAGTTAAAGGTAAGATAGCCAGTTCCTCAGTGGTTAAGGAATCCGGGTGCAGCCCGCTTCCATCGTCGGCCTTATCTTCACTTACCATCTGGTGAGATGAAGGTCAAGAGAAGAAGGTATTATGTAGAGTTAAGAAGAGAAGGTATTATGTATATTTAATTCAAATAATATAAAAAAAAACACGAGATCCACATGATAGTAAGTGGTGACCATCGTCTAAAGACACCTGCAATATCAATTACTTCATATTGCTAACGTGTTGAGATTATACTGGGTTACTTTTTAAGCAAGAACGAAAATTTTACAATGTTCTATGCATGAATATGAACAACTGTCTGTCTGAATGAGACTAACTATGAAAACTCAATAAAACAGCTGTTTCATACAAAAGTTCAATACCTACTCGACTAAAATGTATGGAACTGCTGATTTTTTCTCGTTATTTTAACGTAAAAGTCGTCCATATTCATGGGTAAAAAACATTATGAAAATTTCGCTCATGCTTATAAAGTAGCCCTGTCTATAAAAGAGATGCTAATACCTCCCGTTCTCACGATTAGACCATCAGATTACTATCTTTACAAACAATAAAAAGAATTAAATATATCATTTTTATCCAATAATGTGTTAGCACTTCACAACCAAATAGCTCTCCTTTCTTACACAAAAAACTACTATATTAAGTTAATACCTACACAACGTGATGATGAAGACAAACGATAATTTCAAGTGGAATACCTAAAATCTGCAGCCGATGTAGCCTATTTACAAGTAGGTATATAAAGATACTGAGTTTGTGCAGAAATAAGTTGCCTGTGTCAACAAAATTATTCATTAAGTCCTAAACATGCCTTATGTTTCTTTCATCAGTCTGTCCCTGGCACATGTTTAGTATCTAATAATGGCTACGAAACACTTAGTACCTGCCAACTTATTGTGACACGAGATGAGTATGAGTTTATCACTTTCTGAAATATACTTAGAGTAGCAACTGCTTAGAGTTCGGATATTTAACAGCGTCGCTAGTAGAAAGTATCAAAATCACTTTGTGTTGACTTGGGTAAATATCTCATCTTATTCTGTGGAATAGAGTACAAAAAGATGCACCTATGCACTTTTACCGCCTTAAATTCGTGGCTGTCGGCTCCGCTGTCATACATACCTTTGGCGTTTGTTTGACAACCGTGGCGACACCAGCGTTCCAACGACAAGCACGGCGTGAGCCGGAACTAATAAGTTGTTTATCTTTATGTAAAAAATAATCAAAACATCAGTAATATTGGTTTGTCAGGTCACATAACACTTTATGCTGATGACACATGTATGTTTTATTTTGAAAACACAATACACAGCGTAATCTACATAGCACAACAAGACCTTCACATACTTAAAGATTGTCTGGAACATAATTTATTGTCTTTTAACACTGCAAAATCTACCTCTTTAATTTTTTCTGCTAAAAACAAAAAGCTAACAGATTATCCTTCCCTAACTATAAACAATGTAAAACTTAAAAAAAGTAATAGTGCAAAATATCTTGGTTTAATTTTGGATAACAGACTATCATGGAAACAACATATTGACCGCATTAAATCAAAAATAACTCCGCTCACAGGTGCTCTAAGAAATGTAGCAAAATATGTCCCTCACAAAATTAGACTCACAGTTTACAATGCTTTAGTTAAACCCCACATAGAATATTTAATACAAATTTGGGGCAGTGCTGCGAAGAGTAATCTCAGATCTCAGTGCCCTCCAAAGAACACAAAACAAAGTGATAAAAACCCTACACAACTTGGATTACCTAACACCAACACACGAACTCTACACAAAAATAAAACTATATACTATCAAACAACTATATATCTATAATACTTGCATATTGATAAAGAAAATACTGGAAAATTCTATTCTAACTGAAATCACATTTACAAAAAAGCAACACAAATACTCACAAAGACACTAACAAATATACACTAAATACACCTAGAACAAGCTATGGCAAACGTAATATTGAGCACTAAGGAATAAAATTGTACAATGCCTTGCCTGAAGAAATTAAAAACTCGGACTCACTTTATATTTTTAAGAAAAAACTTAAAGACCACTTTTTTCAACAAGACTTAGTATTATAGCTAAGCCATGTCACAAGAAGAGATGAATATCATAACTTATTATCAGCGGCGATCGCATGAAATATTACTAATACCTCCTTTTTGTAAAAAATATTTCTTTTTAAGTGAATTGTAAAATTCTTAAAGAAATAAATATCTTTAAACCTAAATATTGAATGAAGTCATTGAGATAAATTTTAAACACAAAAAAAACGAAGTAAAAAAATATCGACTGCACTTTATGTGTCGAATATTTCTGTTTGTGAATCACACTGCAGGCTAAGCCGCCGCTGACTGGTCAATAAGTTGGCGTGATGGGCACGGCGTGCAGCGCTGTGGGCATATCTCTTTGTCTCTATGGTGCTGCACTTGGTGGCTAGGAAACGCAAAGTGTGCGGTCGGCTAAAGGCGGATAGGTCATTCGAAGTGCGTGCCTAGTTGCATTCAAGTTCCTTCATACGTTCCGAAAGGACCGTTCCGTTTTGCGGGGTATAGACACGCCTTCCTTTTGTTCGCATTGGATTTTACATAATTTAATTGGCATGAACCCAATCGGAGACTACCCGCAGACTCAAATCCAAGCGTGCAATCACGGCCTCTCGACAAGACCGTGCATCTTCACTTCAAAACTAGCAAAAAATAAAAAAGCTTGTGCAAGCATATTTTTATTTAAACCGTCAAGCGGCGTTATACCTCTGGAGGTCTATGACAATCAAAAATTAAATTTATCTGGAATCTGATGTTTGACTGGTTTAAAACCCAACTAAAGCGAATGTAATCACTACGCTTAAACACAATGCACCTTTCCTTAGCTTGTTCTAATAATAAAAAAATCATCATCATCACCATCACCAGCCTATATACGTAAATATACGTATAATAAAAAAATATATGTCCTATATTCTTTAGGTAAAAATACAGGGTGTTGCCGTCAATACGACAATAAATTAAAACATGGGCTATATTAGTTCATAGAAATGGTTTGCCACTTTCAAAAACATCTTATTCATTTGATAATTTCATGACATTTCTATGAAATAATGCAGCCAATGATTTATCATTTCATACAAATGTCATGAAATTATTAAATGAATAAAATGTTTTAATAGTCCATGTTTTAATTTATTGTCATATTGACAGCACTACCCTGTATAACTCAAACAGAAAAGCATCATTGACAAAGGTGCTCTTGAGAGGCAGTTCCGAAATATTTATGTCCTATTCATTTTAAACTCTTTTGAAAGTAACAAACCAGGCCTGTTGCAAACCACAAGTGGGCTGGAGAGGGCCGCTACTAAGGGTTGCTGTCTACCCGAGTTCTGACAGTTTGTATTAAGCAAATATTAATAATTCAGCAAAATGTTTTATTCTGTTTTTGTTTTTAATTTTCGTCTTTGTGTAACCCATATCAAACTTGACGTGTATAACAATGAGTCTTGTTTAATTATCTTGCTCTAATTAAGCAAAAGATTTATCTGATGTACAAATAGCACAGTTTATTATTATCAAGTGTAACAGTTGCACTACGAAAGCCGCCTCTATTACTAGCGGCGTAAGCGCCCTTATGCCATCAGTCTCGGGGTCAAAGTTGTATAAGGTGCAGCCTAGTGCTCGTATGTATATATATGCTAGTGTAACGTTTGATGCGTTGTCGACTGTACCTACTTATCTAAAATGGTGTTATTCCGAAAAACTAGAAGAAATTAATTAATACAAATGCTCGGTAGCTCAGTGGTCAGAACAGTCACTCGATTATGTAACATGTCGCGCGGGTTCGTTTTTCGCACCAGGATATAAACTTCTTTTAGGGCTGATTTTGCAATCCCCAGATAAGATTTATCCTGAAAAGAACTTTCACAAGTTGACAGACAATCTTTAGAAAATCTGTCAAAACGTCATAGTTATTAGATTTTGACAATGTCAACAACTTGTCAAAGTTATTCTCTGGATAAATCTTCTTTGGGGATTGAAAAATCAGCCCCTAATCTAGTTATTAATTGAATCTTAAATATGTATGATACCTCTTGTTAAAATAAAATTAGAAAATAGGAATCATTCCAAAATAATACTAAAATATAGTGTCAATATCTTTAGTAACAGTCATGTTCTTGATATCATTTATATCTCCTCAAGTGTTTCTCCCATGTAGGAAGGCCTATGCCCAGCAGTGGGACGAATATAGGCTGATGAGGATGATGGTCATTACATTAGATTATGCATCCGGTTATACACCTCGGTAACTAATTTTTTAATATTATTTGTCCGACGGTTTACCTAAGTAATGGCCTTACCTAAGTTTGAAGCTATTTATAATGCATTTTCAGTCCAATTTAGGGCGAGCTCTATCACCAACGAATAAAAATTTTGACCAGTTGATGGATTATCAATGGAGAAAGAAATTATACCGTGGTGCTCTTTTTGATACTTTTACGAGTACTGTCACCGCATATGTAAAGCGTATAATGTATTCATGATCTTTAAATAGAAGTACCTACTCATTTTCTTTCATGATTATATTTCTTTAAACAACTTCTAGTACCAATTTAATGCCTTTCATTGTTATAAAATGAAAGAAAAACAGTTTTCTTTATCAATGTAAGTTACATGCATTTTTTTTTGATAACACATATAACGTTCAACCCTTTTTTTTTGTTAATTCTCTCTGAAAAGGGACAAGCCCATACCGCCATGTCATAAGTATTTTCTTTAATTCTGTAATTATTGCATTGAAATGCTGGTGTTACACATTTTAATTCATCTAGGGAGAGTTTGGCGCGAAATATATGATGCCAGTCTCCATGTTGCTACTTTGATGAGGTAGATAACTCGAAAAGATTCTGAACGTCTTTCACATCGAATTCACTAATGATACAATGATCTTCCAATTACACGTCAACACACTTGCTTCACTAAACTACATAAATTTTCTAACACAACATTCGCTTAAACACAATTTTTAATTCTTGTAATAAAAATCTTGACTGACACCTGCAAAAAATACACTTTATTTTTGTGCAAGCAAACACATTTTTTTATTATAATTTCAAAACTTTGCTTTCATAGTAGAGGTCCCTACCGCATTCATGGTAATATACTCAGAGGTAAGGGGGCTCGTTAGTGCCGCCGTGCTACAGGCGGCTTTATATATTACTTCGTAATGAGCTGATGTCGTTGTTATGAGATATACTACAGTCAATATTGTCTCTTACTAACCGCGAGCTATTATTGTAGTCACGCGGTCGGGTTACAGATCGTCTATAAACTTAGATTTTGACAAAAGAGATGACATGTTCTTAATACACCTAACAATTAACACTTCCAGCTATGCGATTCTCTAAAGTCATCAGCCATGAATTCTTGGCTGTCTGCAGCGCTGTCATACCTTTTGGTGTTCATTAGACAACCATTGGCGACACTAGCGTTCCGACGACGAGCACGGCGTGAACCGGTACTAAAAAGTTGTTGATTTTTATATCTTTATGTAAAAATCAGTCCAATATTGAATGAAGTGATTGCGATACAATTAGAACACAACAAAACGAAATCAATAAATGTCGATTGTACTTCAAAACGTATAACCAAAGCAGAGACAAATACACAGCCAAGAGACCGACGTAGAGATTATTGAATACGCTTTTGCGCAGCGCAGTGCGCAAACGTCAAAAGCAATGGCAGCTTGTCCACAGCTTGTTGTTTTTGTCAGATGTGAAGCTCGATGTGGAATATTTTTGTTTGTGAATCACACTGCAGTACCCGTAGCAGGTACCAGAACAGGAGATCAGAGTACTGTGTCAAAGTGTAGGCTTCCTCCGAAAAATAAGGTCGGCATGTTTAAAATTCAAAAAGACTAACTAGTAAACAAGTATACTCACAATGTAACTTTAAGATATTAAACCTACATTAAAAAACAAATCAATAGTAAGTATTTCTCAGCATGCGTAATTAAACTGACAACAATTATTTTGTTTTTAAAATAACTCCCGGTACAAACTTATGATGTATTGTGTATGTACATGACAAAGATATTTGCATAACCTTTATTTCACATACAACATTTAAGACTTCATGAAAATACTCAAGAAAAGATGGTACTTACATTTGAATTACTCCACAAGTAATTCAAATGTAAGTACCATATTATACTTTAACGCTGCAGTTGTGCCTCTTTGAGATGAAATAGCATATTCAAGGCACTTCAAATATAACTTCTGCTGTCTCCACATAAGGTTGAAATTGGATTCTGTGGGCTATATCAAATACTTCTTAGGCAACCCTCAGCCGTTAACAAAGCGTGTAAAGCCGTTTCCTTGCAACTTCTCGGTGATAGCTCTGTTAAGGCGCTACTTGTCTTGCTTAGTACTATTAGGTTTCTAATGTCCTTTAACACAATTGTAGCCCCAGCCTTTTAATGAACTCCTAACAAAATAACAAACAAAATTCTCCACAATATCTCGTTTAATTTTCACAAGAATTTTGTCTACCTTTACTTATATTTCGAACTTTAAGTACCTACTGTAGACTAGGCATAAATTAGGCTCGGTTTTTTATTACACTTTTGAGATTTTTGAGTACGTCTCCGTCTCACAATACTAATTAGCTTAATTTCATAATCATCAACTGATAATGATGATGATATCATTCATCATAGGCTGATATGATTATCAACAGCTCCTCGAGACCCTGACAAGGTTTTGTGGCTTTCCGGTACGCGATCCAGAACGATCTATTCTAGAACTTGAACGCCTCATCGGCCATCCGTTCAGCGTACTATGTGCCCTTCCCACTGACGTTTCAACTTGCTAGTCCTGTAAGCTATGCCAGTGACTTTGGTTCTCTTACGGATGTTCTCATTCGGATTTTAGCGTAGCGAAACATCTAACATAGCTCCTTCCATAACTCGTTAGATGACTAGTAATTTAGTAATTAACTTAGTCTATGTAATTAAGAGATTTTGAATTTAATTGAGTTTGACGTCAACCTCACACTTATTGATGCACTGTGCAGTGAAGTCAATTTAATCATTACTCGTTTACTCATGAAATATTGTCACTACTTAATTAACTACTGTATAAGTAAATGACACTAATCTATAACAAGACGTCTAATGGTAGCGTCGCCTCTTCTAATTAGTCCCCATAAAATGAATTGTAGCTTAGACATAAATAAAATCTAATTACATGCCCGCTACCAAAATAATAGTCTTCAACTTGTCGGCGCGCGCAACAGCTGAGATCAAAAGCCGCAGTAATTATAATCGTTTCATGTTCAACAATTCCTTTTGCGAATTCCCGTCTGCGTTTGAATGACAAGGGCCTAAGTCACTGGATCACTTAACTCCGAAAGACGTCAAAAGGGAATGTAAAGTTAACTTCTTTCTAAATGTAAGAGCTTTCTTGTCATGGCTTACTATAAGCGTTAAATGTCTGTGCTCTGAGTACGAGTTTGATGGGAAAAGTAGCAAAGAATTAAGTTATGTGGACTCATCACACCAACTCCAGTTTTTAATTCATCTTCACAGAGTTTTATACTTTAGTAATTTAATATCAATGTACTGGCAAAATAATTCATGTGATTAGTATCTTTCTTTCCGTATTGGGAGTGGTACAGCTCACAGAAAAAGTAAGAGATCTCTTTGGCCAGTCTATTGTCTATGTAGGCATCTGACTTTTGTTATTGACTTTTTTTTATACAACTAGATGACAAACAAGCTGACGGCCCACCTGATGGTAAGCGGTTACCGCCGCCTATAGTCACCTGCAATAACAAGGAAAAATCACTTTATATTGCAGGTGCGTTGTCATCCTGAGGCCTAAGATGAAATGCCGTCCATGCCTAGTAATTACACTGGCTACCTTTCCCTTCAATCCGAAACACAGCGAACTGTATCACGGCTGAAATAAGAAAGGCGGTGGTACCTACCCAGACGACCCTACAAACGGGTCTACCACCTAGTAAAACTGTGACTGCACAATAACGGTTTTTCGCGAAGCTAGTTGTAATAAGATAGAGTTTGATAATAACATTCCTGTACTCAATATTATTCTATACTTTTTAGTATTACTAACCGGCAAATAGTTATGATGAAAAAATTGTAAACAAAAATAAAAAAGACAAACAAACTGACCGCCCACCTGGTGGCAAGTATAACAAGGGAAAATCACTTGATATTGCATGTGCGTTGTCACCCTGAGGCCTAAGATGAAATGCCGTCTATGCCCAGTAATTACACTGGCTACCTTTCCCTTCAATCCCAACCATAAAATGTAAATATGAACTATAATAGTGTTTAATCATGAACAGTATAGGTACAGAAGAAAACGTAGTTCTCGGGTTTTGCTTTTTTAAATACAGAACAGCCGTCGCCCGCAGCTGCCGTCGGTCGTCACCATGGCGGCCATTCCACAATACGTACAATATTTTCTTTCAACAAAGAGGTTGAAAGTCACGGAATACTGAACTATTTTTTGTTTTAAATTCAAACTCGATTATGTTCCAAAGTCATTATTGCCTACTATGCTCGCACTTGTTTGCGAACCAATTAGCACTTTTTCAATAGATAGGCTGAATAATAATTTACTATTTAGGGTAGGTTAGAACTGTGATCCGTGTGCGGTTTTCCAGTCCGCCATCGGACGCGTCCCCAAGGATGCGGATAGGGGATCGCCCCCCAGATATAGGGGGTACCGGCTTAGGCCGGCGCGGACATAAACTGGACGGCGTGGCTGCTTGTCCCTTTGTAGGGCGGGCATTGCATGGTTGCACCTACCCGTAGCCCCACATTGAGTGGGGGCGCCGGACTGCAAGGAAGACAACCTCTATAAAAATCAATCCGAAGGTGGCAACAGTCCGCTGTGGGTAGGCGTAGAATGGCGGTGTTGTTGACCGGATGTGCACCTTGCGTCTCCGTGGCCCTTGTTGACCAGCAGCACTTTGTGGCGGTCTGGTCTGCTCCTATCCGTACTGGTACGGGTAGTGGGCTTTTTCGGTTCTGGGGCATACCGCACGGTTGGTATCCAGGGGGGTAACCGCCGCTAGCCCTTCTGGGGCTCCGCCTCAACCTATAAGCCGTCCCCTTCTCCCAAATGTCTGTGTAAGTCCTAGCCTAGACGGATAGGCGACTATTTTTGACCGTTACCGGGGTCCTTTATGGACGGGGTATGGCGGATAAATCAGCTCGTGGCACTTTGACGTGCAGCAGGGGCGCTAGCAATCTTTTCTTAAGGCCTCCCAAGCTTCTTCTCCTGCGGTGTCTGAGGTGTAGACAGAGATCCCCAACATGTGTTGGGGTCGTGGTTGGTGGGTCTACAAGGCCTGCTGTACACGCAACGTGGTTCGAGTGGATGAGCCCCGGAATGGGCATCTCCGTATGTCAGTCTGCTGTGACCCAGCGGCGTAAAACAGCTGTAAACCCTCCAGACCTAAGCCCCATCCCCGCTAAGCCTCGACCCACATCCTCGTTTTGCGTTGTACAGGAACGGTAACCCTTCGGGGTCGGGAGATGGCGGGCCTTTAAGGCCTGCCATCATATAATAATAATAATTTGTCATTAATAATAAAATGTCCCTTTAATATTAAAAGCATCTAAAGTGTTATGGTATATAACCTTTTATAATGAGTGATGCTTGTTGATTACCCTTATGATTACATTAGCTATAAACTCAGGACTAAGAAAATTTTCAATCGGAATCACTGAATAACAAGAACTTGCAAATGGTAGGAATCTAATAAAATAATAACGAATGACAACATTAAAGCCAATTCGAAACACAATGTTTCCTCGTCAGTCGTGTCTTCAGTCTTAAGTAATCGGCTTAACTCACATGAGAAATGGCGAAACCAGTCGAATCGGATTACGGAATTAGCTACTCTTTTAGCACGTTTCCTTTTGCTGTAAGTTGTTAGTTAACTGGAATAGAACTGGGGCTCTAATATCGAGGCGATGTAGATAAATATAAGCTACTTGGGATATCGATAGTCGACTATTTAACCGACTTAAAAAAGAAGGTTATCAATTTGACTTTTTTGTCAGTTTTGTATATGTGGGTGCCAAATTTCATAAATGTATGTTTGTATGGTCGTCTCCGCATATCTCAAAAACTATACGTCTTATAGTTTTTGGATTGGATTGGAAAAAAAAATTTTTGTTGGTATAGTCCAACTTGAGATGCAGTGCTAGAGAAACTCCCCGTGAGTCAGGACCATTGTGGGACCGGTAGTCACGTTTGATGTGGTTCTGCGATTAGTTGGTCGGTTTCCGCGAAATCGTTTTTCCGTGCATTATATTTCGGAATTCGCGCTTTTCCGTGATCGGCAAAAGAGAATATATATTTTCGCTATTACATAAAAGCCGGACCAAGAAATGATACTAGTTGAAACAAAAAGATCGCGGAAAAACGCGAATGCCGAAAAACAATGCACGGAAAAACGATTTCGCAGAAACCGACTAACACATCGGTTCTGCAAAGCATTTGATACGAAGAACGGTTCTGCAATCGCCCTGGCCGGGCCCTGGGTATTGGCGAGCAATCCCCATAGAGGTAATATATGTGATTATAATATTGGTCGCAATTGGCTAATCTCTAGACAGGGGGGAGGTGGTTGAGCCCTTGTGGGTTCCTGCCAGTTGGAGGAAGTGTCTTTTGATCGGTTCAAAGGGCTCACAAGGCCGTCCATGGGTCGTAGGATGGCTGACCTTTTAGGTTGGCGACAGGTGCGCAGAACACGCTCTGTCTGTGTGACCCAAAGACTTGCGAAGTAGTCGGCAGAGGTTGTCCGCAGTTATGTACCGGGTAGGTCGTAGGCCCGGTACGTGTGCGGCTTTCGCTGCATTTATAACGGGGTAGTGGACCCGGATATGGGTCGGAGTATGGCGAACTTTTTAGGTTGGCGGTAGGGAAGCCCTGCATGGTTGGGCGGGCGGAGCAAATCCCTTCCAAATCTCCCCCGGCCGAAAGGTTGCGAGGGTTTGTTTTTCTTGGATGTCAATGATCATGCTCTGTCGAGTGTAGTCAGTCTCTAGACTGGGATGGGTTAGTATACCAGAGTTTTAGGTGCGCTGGGTAGGTGTTTTGGAAGAACCGCCTACTTTGGTAGTCGCCCTATGTTAATCAAGGTATGCCACTACATTCCGTTACCCCCGAATCTCCAAATCCCCATGGACATGGCTGTAAAGTCGCTTGGTTTGTTTGTCTAAGTTGTCTGTGAGGGACTATCGGAAGAGCTATCGAAGACCTATCAATTTCTTCACCGCTTTCTACCCTTTTTTAAAAGTTTTTATAGCAACGTTTATCGCACCACTCATTGAAGTTTTTCCGGTGGCGTAGCGGTTATCTCGTCTGGCCGGATCCCAGGCGACGCGGGTTCGATTCCCGCCTGGAATCGCAATCGTATATAATTTTTGCATCGTTTTCTTTCTTTATTTGTATTCATTACACATTTTATATTGGTTCAATGTTTGGATACAGTTAGGCTAAATGAAGAAATACAAAAGTAATTTTTAAAAACTAAACTAGGCAATTCTTCATAAAAAGGTATTTTTTGGAGTTTGGTCACAGATTAATAAGTTTGGTGCTAAACTGTTTCCAGAATAAATAGAATGTGAAGCACCGACAGTAACAAATACCTACTTTTTTATGAGATACGTACCTTATTTTTTTCATTTTAGTGTTTTGAAGTTCGTTTATTTCATAACTTTTTTACATCTTGATTTCAGAAAGAGAAGAGTGGGGTAACTCTTAACTAGGCATTTTATACCATTAAAAAAAATTCATGCTCAGTGCCTGTGTAGGGCCTTAAACAGGGCCCTACACAGGCACTGAGCATACCTCTCAGTCACCAGAAAGAGATTATCAACTATCCTTTTTTATCATGATGTACAGATGACAGCACGTCAAGTGTAACTGTCGCACCACGAAAGCCGCGTCTATTACGAACGGAGGAGTAAGGCCTCAAGACTAAATCTGTTACTCTTGATGACCGTACTGTGTCGACTGTACTCGCCCCGTTCACAATAGGGAAGTTGACAACTTCTTTTTTATTTCATAAATAAGAAGTATATAGTTAACTGATAAAGAAATATTGCAAAAGAAAAAGTATGTCTAAGATCAATAGTTTCACAGATATAGTGGTATTTTTGATGTGTTGCGGCACATCGTCCAAAAATATATATATATCTTTCATAGTAAATCTAAGGAACAGGTGACGAAACATGTTCCTATGATAAGAAATGTATGGGAATACTGACCAATTTAATTTTAACTATGTAATATGTATGTTTTTAGTCAAAGTTGTCTTAATAAAAGATTTTTTTTTTATACAACTAGATGACAAACAAGCTGACGGCCCACCTGGTGGTAAGCGGTTACCGACGCCTATAGACACCTGCAATAACAAGGAAAAGCACTTGATATTGCAGGTGCGTTGTCATTCTGAGGCCTAAGATGAAATGCCGTCCATGCCCAGTAATTACACTGGCTACCTTTCCCTTCAATCCGAAACACAGCGAACTGTTTCACGGCTGAAATAAGAAAGGCGGTGGTACCTACCCAGGCGACCCTACATATGGGTCTACCACCTAGTAAAGTTGTTTGAATTGATGGCAGCAATCGAATATCATGACCATTTTTGATAAATTTTGAATTTTTTTTCCACTTTTATGATTTTTCTAAACAGTACAACTTCAACAATATTCCATATCTTTTAAGTTTGAATTATTTTTATGGGTAAAAGTAACGCTTATTTTCCGAATTTGTGAAAAATTGTTGCCATATTCAAACTTAGGCAACATCCCAATTACCCCGCGTTCGGAATTATCCCACCTCCCTAATAAAAACTTTTTCTTTCGATTGTTACTCCACAAACATGAACCATAACCACCATACATGAGGCACTACGTCATCCAGCTGCTCTACTCTCAAACAACGGATTTTCTGCATCTAACCTTTTACGAGCTTATCCTTGAAAATAAACGGCTTTATTTATCCTCGTAGCTTTATTAAGCCTTGATATATGTCTCCATCAATCAAGTTGACGGAAGAGCTTCAGCAGGCCACTTTAAAATGGTTATTAGGGTATTCGGAATCTGATTTGAAACAATTACAAATAATTGAAGGGTCGAGTGGACAAAGGAGTGCTAATTATTTAAATAATTCTTATGGAATGGGGCAGGATAATGGTATATTTTAATCTAATACACAAAAACTACTAGAGTTATGACTGATATAAGGAAGCGTATTACTTTTATGGTTTATGTTTGTGGTATATATTGTGGTGGTACGTCGTCTAGATTTCATTCATGTCTATAATTTGTGTATATCAAATACATAAGTTGGCTTAGAGAGTACAGTAGCGAAGAGAGTATTGATTGTGCGAGTTAACAAGATTTAGTATTCGTAGCAAGTTTTTTTTTTCTCGGTACATTAAGTCGTATTGGATCAGCTTCAGACACCTACCCATTCCACCGAGCTTACTTGGCGAGTATCGTAATACTTCTTGTGTTACTGAGGCCATTTAGTCGTATATAATTGATAAGCAGCCTTTTATGTGAATAGGCAATGTGTGTGCCTAGTAAGTGATTCGGATGGCGTGAGTTAAGGTGTTTAGAAGGTGCGCGATTTCATATCGCCGGTAAGCCACCAATTCACTCTAGCGTTAGGGAAACCTACGCCGGTAACCGGCCCTGTCGTCAGGTTATAGGGCGGACAATGACCTTCTATAATAAGCTGAGAAGCTTCATTTTCATCACATCCGAAGACATGGAATCAATATAGGTGCTTTTAGCTACCTCGCCCAGTACCATGGATTTATTGTATTGTTTGTATTATTGATATAGGTTTAGTTTGGCCAAACTAAGGTCGAAGGTCAATTGTCAAGACGGGACGTGTATTGCAGACGCTCAGAATTGCCGCAGCCCCGCCACAAACTATGTACCGATTGACCTGATGAGGTCAGGGATCGGCTTACAGTCGATATCGGCCGAACGCTCCCCCCGGAAGGTTGCGAAACGACTTAGTCGAGGCTAGTAAGCCCGCGTCCCTTGGAGCAGTTCTCCTGACTCTAATACAAAAGAAATTAAACATTAAACTCACAGCACTGGATACTCTCAACACTACAAGACCTGGCCTAATTCTCCTATCAATCAAGTATACTCGCTATACAAACCACTACCCTAACTGAAGAGTTGCTCTGCATGGGTGCTCGGCTCGCCTTTCTGCTATTACTGTCTCGCTGCTTCGTACACTATAATCTCCATCAGACCTAGCTCTCCTCCTAGCTAAATCCTAACCCTAAGTTATACGGTTTACCATCTGGTACTTCTAATATAGTACTATGAGTGTGGATCGTAGCCCATTGTCCTGCTGCGTGTGAATAAGTTAAGCTAGCCAATCAAAAATAATATCTAAGTTAGAAAACTCTATGTCCTGAGGCGGGGATCGAACCCGAGACCTTTCATAAACTGGACGACTGCTCTAACCATCTAAGCCAATCCTAGTTTAGACGCTCTTGCTTTTGCATCAATGAGGTTAGCGTATAGAATTCTGCAATTCCCTAATTATCGAGTACTGTTTGATATAAATAAGCGAGTGTCTGTCCATCGGTATAAAGTCTATTGATTCTGACTGTAACATCTTATTAATTGGCTGTGCTATCCGCGGGTGGTCTTATGACATTCGCTTATCTATGCCATCAAGCTAGGGGTTTTATAACTATAAGAAGGAAACTCAATATTATGTTAATAAATATTAATTTATTTATGCAATATACGAAACTTGGATTATTTAGATCATTCACGATAGTGGATGACCGAATGTTCCATTCCTAGCCATTATGATCAAGAGAAAATAGAACATTCAAACTAAAAACTCTTGTCGGCTTGAACTTATAATCTAGCACATAACAAACAAAGAAACATGCACACACTCTTAACTACAAATTATGTAAATTCTATTTTAACTTATTTAATCAGATACTCAAAACGGAGTTACAACAAAGCATGTAGGTATACTTAAAAGTATTTAAAATCTCAGAGGTTTATTTTACAATCGGGAGGTATTAATCACTGAATACATTCAATTGTGACTCTTTATCAACTTTATGCCTTATAATCTTCGATTTCGTAACAACAAGTTCAATGAATTGTCTTCACTGTATTATGATAAATCTATCTCGAAAAATATATAATTTACATAGGAAAAGTTTAAGATTTTGCAAAACAACTCATTCGTTTACATAATTACAATGATAAAATGTTGAAGGTACGCTTGTAGGTTGTGATTTGTTTATGTACCTTAATGGGTAAGATTGTAGAATAAAATAGAATTGGACTTCTTCATTCATATAACCCTGCTTTATAATGGAGGTAAAGTAGTCTACAATTTATTTTACAGTTTATACCTTAAATTTAGTATGTACGCTAATGTTTCAGAATTTTACTTATTTACTTTCATAATTCTCCCATATTAATGAATTATACAACTAGAATCGTAAATCTCCATAATTATACAATAATCTATTAGGTGAAATGCACTTAGAAACCCAATAATAAATTAATACAAGTAGGTATCCAATCTAATGCTACTATGAATTATTGAATGTCATAACTAACATCATTGTCATCATCATCATGAACACATTACTATTTTACCTATCAACTACGGTACTTCTCTAGTCTTCACTAGGTTATATTATTGTAATGGACAACTGATTTATTGAGTTGAATTTTTATCATTGTCTGGATTAACTCCGGGCACGCAATTTCAATTATATTAGGATGAATTTAGTGGAATATGTATCGAAATTTGTACGTTACCAAATGCAGCCCTGGAACCTTCTGAATCACTGAATTTAGTCTTATTGTTGGTTAGTTACCAACTATGTAGATTATGTCAACACTGACTCTAGAAGACTTGTCTAGCTAACCCTATGGTCAATTCTAGACTGAATGCCTATCCTACCACCAAGTTTCTGACATGGCCTTTGGTACATCCCCTTTTCCCCACTTTTTGACCCACCCAATTTCTCTGATTGGTTCGTTAGACAACACCCACCCCGAAGTTCGCGGAACCAATTCTGCATAACATGTGGTCTTAAGATAATTTTTTACTCCTCATAACTGAGTTCTTAATTGCTCAATAGAACGAGGGTTCTTTTGTATCTAATTTGTAAAGATTGTAATTTTAACCTTTTTTTGCCGTCTGTTAAGATCAATTTTATGTCTCCTTGTCTTTATATTTGTTCCTCATATTACAATTTACGACTCACCCCGGGCCGCTTAAGACAAATGTATTTTGGCCATTTGTTTATTTTACGAGCTAAGCTCAGTAGGATATTTAATTTTTGTTCAATAGTGTTCCTTTATATTTATTTTTTTCCCAGCCTTCGCTTTCTAAATTCCTAGATTTAATGTTTGGCTCCATCTGGCGTGCAATTAGTTGCGCTTTTGGGTCGTATTTCCGAAAATTGTTTTTGGTTATTTTTATTTGTTATATTTATTAAGTTTAATATGAATAGCCTACCACCTCAATATGTCGCCGCCGTCTGGTTACATCAGCCGCTTAGCTGGACGCCTAGCCCGTTGATTAACGCCGGCATCCAATTGAATGCTTAGCCCGATAGTTAATTGAACTAGACTCGCATAACGTTTAACGACTTAACGTATTGAATGGATCGTCTTGTAAGTACTGAAAAGTTTTAGTTTGATTGGTAGGTTCTAGGTTATTTTTATGACCACTTATAACCGACACCGTTTTGGTTCTAAGTGGTCATAAAAAAATAACCTGGAACCTACCAATCACTCGAGCAGTCACACAAAAGCTGTTCGATTTAAACGACCCTGCTGACATGCCGTTCAGCCATCTGGTTAAACGTTGCGCTCAATGAGTCGGCTACTCGTACTTCAGCCGTTTGATTGGATGCGGGTGTTCAACAATCAACGGGCTAGGCGTCTAGACAAACGGCTGATTTAACGGCTGCGACTTATATAATGTTTAAACGTAATAAGCGCATCTCATCACAAAGCCTGTAACTTAGCTGAAATTTTATTGACTGAGTAAAGCAATGTTAGTGCGTGAAAACCTTTGTCTATAAAGCCAACAAAATATAAAGAAGAAATAAGTAAATAACAAGACTCAAATTGTATTTAATAGATATTATAGAGTTTTAAAATTAGGCGAAATCACAAAAAAGTGAGGTGAGGAATTATAATAGTAACGACTTTTTTATGACAAATTTTAATTAATTATGGTAATGTTTATAATTATTATTTTACATGTTTGTAATACTGTTGACATTGCCTTATGATGTTTTGTATAATTGATTGATTTTTTCTATTGACTATTTTGATAAGCATGCTTAATTATAGCTGAAGTTTTATTGATTATTTTAATGATTGAATTTTTCAACAATTCAATTTAAAAACTATTTTAGTGCAAATATTATAATTTGTACGCCTAATGAGGCAGGACATGTTGAACCTAATTTTATTCATGTACCATCCATGTCAACTGACCACATGTTTCATGCAAATATCCTTATCTTATCTTTTACTAGGTGGTAGGCCCGTATGTAGAGTCGTCTGGGTAGGTACCACCGCCTTTCTTATTTCAGCCGTGAAACAGTTCGCTGTGTTTCGGATTGAAGGGAAAGGTAGCCAGTGTAATTACTGGGCATGGACGGCATTTCATCTTAGGCCCCAGGATGACAACGCACCTGCAATATCAAGTAATTTTTCCTTGTTTTTGCAGGTGTCTATAGGCAGCGGTAATCGCTTACCATCAGGTGGGCCGTCAGCTTGTTTGTCGTCTAGTTGTATTAAAAAAAAACTTTGTACTTCCATTAAACTACATATTTTGCTGCCACACGCCAAGCGAAACAGTTCAAGTTAATTAAGATGTAAACATGAAGTGATATTAAGGTTGCATATCCACCGCTAGGCTGAGACGAGCAGAGTTTTCTTGACGAAATAGATTAAATATTGCTTAATTTTTTTATGCAACTAGATGACAAGCACACTGACAGCCCACCTAGTGGTAAGTGGTTACCGTCGTCTGTACACACGGTGCGTTGTCATCTTGGCGCCTAAAATGAAATGCATTCCATGTCCAGTAAGTAACACATTGGCTACTTTCCCCTTCAATCCGAAACATAGCGAACTGCTTCACAGCCAAAAAAGTGGTGATACCTCCTCAGACGACCTTACATAGGAGCTTTATTTATTTATTTATAACTTTATGTACACATAATTTATAAAAAGAAACAATTTTAAATTAATCTTTGTACAAAGGCACTGCTTATTTCTAAAGAAATTTCTGCCAGCAAACCTGCGAGAAGGATATGTTAGTTACAAATTAATGTAGACACAGTGTGTAAACAAATATGAATAGACTTAACATAAAATAAAAATAATTAAATAGACAACATATATACTTCTATAATATAACATAGATATAATATAGTTTAACATAGAATATATATAATATAACATAACATATATATAATATAACATAACATAGATATAAACAGCATTTACGGAAGAGTGGAAAGATAGTGCTCTTTGACGCGTCGCTTGAAGGCGGAAATAGTGTTTAAGTCACGTATGTCAGGCGGTAGTAGATTCCACAAACGAACTGCATGAACGGTAAAGGAATAGGAATAGAAATCAGTCTTATGAGGTGGGATGTTAAGCAGGTGTTTGAGATTGGGTCTGCAAAGGGCATCAGTAGGACGTAAGAAAGTAAACGTTCCTGCGGGTATTCAGGGTAGGATGGATCATGGAGGACGTTAAAAAGGAGACATAAAAGCCGAGTGTTCCTACGAAGACGAATAGGAAGCCACTTAAGTTCCTTACGGTACTGAGAGACATGGTCGTACTTTTTTAACCCATAAATAAAACGAATACACACATTTTGCAACCGCTCAAGCTTGTTGAGGAGCTCCTCATTGGCATCCAGAAAGCACGTGTCAGCGTAATCTATGAGTGGTTGAATGAGGGATTGCGCGAGAACGATCTTCGTTTTCAGGGGCAAAAAATTCTGTAAGCATCGCAACGAATGTAAAGTAAAATGCACTTTGCGACTTATTTCATTGATGTGAGCATGCCAAGAAAGATTGGAATCTAACATAACCCCTAGATTTTTTAGAGCTTTTCTACCTAGAGAAAGACAATTAAGTACGACAATTTTGTTTTGTGCAATCTGCGAAATTCGAAGCGGAGAGTGGCAGAGCTGTGGCAGTCGCGAAATGGTTGCACTAAATAGTGTTATAAACCAAAGTACCTACCTAATTAGGTTGATTTTTGTTTGCTTATCTTGCACCCTTATTTTCACATTAAAGTACCTTGTTTTCTCTAATATATCTACATATTGGGTACGTTCACTAGATGGTAGACCCATATGTAGGGTCGCCTGGGTAGGTACCACCGGCTTTCTTATTTCAGCCGTGAAACAGTTCGCAGTGTTTCAGATTGAAGGGAAAGGTAGCCAGTGTAATTACTGGGCATGGACGGCATTTCATCTTAGGTCTCAGGATGACAACGCACCTGCAATATCAAGTGCTTTTCCTTGTTATTGCAGGTGTCTATAGGCACGGCCTATAGACACCTGCAATGGGCCGTCAGCTTGTTTGTCATCTAGTTGTATAAAAAAAAAACATATTATCGTACCTTTACTATTTCAATATCATATTAAGATAAATGTATTCCTTTCAATTTCCTTTGGCTCGGTTTTCTCTATGATGAAATCGTTTAAAATTTAATGAAATTTTCCTAAAATGTATGTTGGTTCTTAGATAGCGCTACGTTTACTTTGATTAAAATTTTAATAACGGAGAACAAATCTTTGACACTAACGAATTGCCGTGTTAAGTAGTTAATTTACAGAAGCTTTACAAAACTCAGGTCCGGACTTGCGTGGAATATTGCTCGCACTTGTGGGATGGGTCCGCCAAGTACCTACATCCTCGATGCACTGGATAGATTGCAGCGTAGTCTGTGCCACTTTCCCCCTTCTTGCTCAAGAACACGCGTGCCGGTCTTCAGAGTCATCAATTTACTGTCTCCACCTGTACATCACGCACAAAGAAATTTAGTGTTTGTATAAAAAAAAATACTATAGCATAAGAGGTTTGAGTTGAATCTATCTATAGTAATGATAATTTAATTTAATTTTTTACACACAAGAATGAAAATAAACAATACGAACCAAACACATAACAGTACAATTGCGCGGCCTTATTGCTGAAAAACAATTTCTTCCAGACAACCTAAGGTGATATAAATCTTACAAAGGAGAAGAACGTAGAAATAAATAAACTATGAGTATTATTGTATGTTTATATTGATTTTATAAACATACGAGATAAAGATAAGATTAGAGATTAAATAAATATGATTTTATTTTGAAGTTTCTAGATACGTACTAAAAAAAAAATCAAAATCAAAATTATAAAACGTCAAAAGTTAGTTTTATCAAAATTTCAAATTTTTATTCTATGAATGAAAAAGGAATAAAAAAATCCGCCTAAAGCTTGTAAAACACGGAAGTGCACCAATAAGGTTGGCCATTATCTAAAAATACTATTAAAGTCAATACATTTTTCAAAACATCGTGTTCTCGACTGTTAAATGTTAATTTAGTATGGAATTAACCTATAAAAAACCAGTTTCGAAAATGTGCCCATCGCTAAAGCCATCAAGATTCGATGGCGGCCATGTTGGCCAACCGTGGCACCAATATAATTATAAATGCTACTCGGGAATCTACAGCAGAACGCGCGAAAGTTATGAAAGTCTATACCCCTCTCATTTTTTGGGTTCAGTTCATTTATTGTATTAGGTAGGTACATATCAAATAACTTTTTACATGTTTATTTTTATTTAAATAATATCGATTTAAATCGATGTACAGACGACAGCTCATCAAGTGTAACAGTTGCACTACGAAATCCGCCTCTATTACGAACGCTGTAAGGGCGGTCTCAAGGTCAAACTGTTACGCTTGATGTGCTGTCGACTGTACGTCATGCGTTCTGTTGTTCGTAATCTATGATTAATTTATTTCTACAATTTAGACGTATCCTGCTAGCTACGGTTTTCATATTCACGTATAATTTTCGTAATATAATATTATGATCTTCATAATCTTCATAATTGAACTAAACCATTGAACAACCCGCGCACAACCTGCGCACATACGATATCGCCTCCCCGACCCGCAACCAGAGAATTCCAAATTTTATTCCGGTAAATCCCGGTATACAATCCATAGGTATAAATCTTTGTTTCTAGGCATTGCTAACGGCCTGTCCACGGGAACGGGCGGCGGCGGCGGCGGCGTCTCGGCAACCACTGCGCGGTCACGACGACGCGCTGCAAGGCCGATATCGAGACAGCGCGCAGTGGTTGTCTAGACGCAAGACGCAGGACGCGCGTGCGGTGATGTCGCATGTCGTAGCCAGGCCGTAACACTTAAATAGTCACTCCAAGATTAGGTTCGCAGGTCCTTGGTTTTCTTCCACTTCGGCACCCGTCATTCGCAACGATGCCGGTAAGTGAATGTGACCGCAGTGTCTTCTCGGTTTGTTAACCAATTTTATCTATCTGGTACATTGAGCTGCTTGGAATTTTGTTTGACCACCTCTGTGGTCTAGTAGTTGAGAAAGATCTTGGGTTCCATTTCCACTGATTCCCACTGGGGACAAAAGTTTTCTGCTCATTTTGGTTAGTGGTAGGGCTTTTCCTAAGTCTATATGTATAAACAAAAACAAATATAAAATTGAAAATTTCAAGTAACTCTCGGCCTCAATAATCATCTATCTAACACCATCTCATAAAAACTATCCTTATAAGCCCAAACACACTATATCTGCTGTAAGTTTCTAAAGAATTAAGCATTTCGCAGACTTTTTGATGGTATAGGATCAGCATAAGGTTTGTATGTCTTGGGAAGACATTCCCTAGATTCCCTAGATTCGATCGGATCTGTGAAAGTTGGTAAACGCTTTTGATCATGTAGAAAATGAGCTGATAGTCATTAAACCCCTTTTTTATACAACTAGATGACAAACAACCTGACGGACCACCTGATGGTAAGCGGTTACCGCCGCCTATAGACACTTGCAATAACAAGGAAAAATCACTTGATATTGCAGGTGCGTTGTCATCCTGAGGCCTAAGATGAAATGGCGTCCATGCCCAGTAATTACATTGGCTACCTTTCCTTCAATCCGAAACACAGCGAACTGTTTCACGGCTGAAATAAGAAAGGCGGTGGTACCTACCCAGACGACCCTACATACGGACCTACCACCACGCCTGAACAGATCTTCATTAATCATAGCTAAGAACCATTTTAATCGTCAGCTTTTAAACAAAAAAACACAAATCAAAATCGGCCCATTAGTTTAGAAGCAACGATGCCACAGACAGGACACACAGATACACAGACAGACACGTAAAACTTATAACACCCCTCCTTTTTCGTCGGGGGCTTAAAAGGATGTTAACCGATTGTTGTGTTCTGGCAGTTAGAGTTAAGATAGCCAGTTGATCCTGTGGTTGAGAAGTATGAGTGTAGCTCGCCTCCAGCTTCGGCCTTAACGTTATATAGTTACCATCGGGTGAGATGAAGGCCATTGAAGGCGAAGAGCTACTTCGGAAGAATTAAAAAAGTAATGTGTAGTCTAATAAGCTTTATCATAGTATACTACCCAGAGTGCGAGCACGGTTCGTTCTTAGCCAGTTTTTTAAGGGTGAACTGGGAATGAAATCTTGGCGCGAGCTTATAAACTCGATTACAAAATATCCCAGGGACTTAACCATCGCACTTATAATTTGGAGTCGGGCATCATTTTATTAGGGTCACCACTTCGTCTTCTACAATTTTAATGACAAAGAAGCTTGTAACTTGTACATTTCTGCTAGGGAATGCAAACCGGTTTAACCGAAAACCGAAAAACCGGTTTTTTCTCGATTTAATTTCTCATTTAAAAAACCGGTTTTTTTATTAACACCGGTTTTTTCGGTTTTTTTGACGGAGAAGAATTTTGCTTATAAGAGTTAAAAAGAGATGTTTCATATTCCGCCAGGTATATGTACAGGTGTACGAACTAACAAACAAGTATTCATTAAACATAACTAATAGACTTGATATCTAAAATTTCTTGTTATAATTAAATGTTATAACAACAAATTAAATCGTTTTTTTTCTTAATGTAACTCCCAACTTAACTGAACACCATCCTTAAAACCATAAATAATTTACAATAATTATAGTTTACATAAGCGTTATTTTTAATATTTTTTATGCTATGGCAACACTGTTAAAGAAAAAGACGCCATCTTGACGGACGGACGCTGTAGCCATTTCGTTCGCGTCGGTCGTAGTCGTACTTACGTCGTTCTTCTGTGGTGTAGGTGTATGTACTGTCGCGGTCAAAAGTCCAGTGACAGTCTCACAAAACTATAGCGAAACACTTGTTAGAGACTTACGACGTTCTACAATTGAAAACATTTGACTTACACAGTTAAACCTCGTTTAGAGACGAGCGCAAAGAATATGAATCTTAAATTCGACCCTCGAATAATGACTTGTAGCTCATCGCTTAATGACTCAGTCTTCATGCTGTGTGTCCACAGTTCGATTCTTATTACTAATATATATAAATGAAAACATATTATGAATATATTTTTCTTTTTATTGTATATTTTTTAACCACTGACGTGAATCCAGTACTTAAATAATTGTTATTTCGTCAACTTAATATTTTAAAACCATCTTTTCTATACTTTCCGCTTGTTTGTTATCTAATTGTATAAAAAAAACTTTAAGACGATATTTTTACTATTATTCAACCCACTCTTGGGTTAAGAAAATAAAAAGTATCGTCAAGATTTATTGATTAATCTATTTGATACTCTTTGCTATTATTGAAAATTTAAAGTGTATACATAGTTAAAGACTGCAAAATATTTCTGTTCAACTGTTAGTTAATGTAACAAATTATTTATTTACTTATAATTATGTATTGTTGCTTCTTTATATTTTTACTGTATTGATAAATTATCTATATTTTCTTGTGATTGGATTATAACACTTAAATTTAAAATAAATGATGCCAAGAGCCCTTAAAATTTGTTTTTTTTTGTTTTTATTAAAATTAAAAAAATATGCCAAAAATCCGGATTTTCCGGTTAACCGGGTTTTTTGAAAAAAAAACCGAAAGTAAAAACCGGTTTTTAAAACAGTCCGGTTTTGCATTCGCTAATTTCTGCCTTATGTTATGGCTAATTTTGGCGATAATGATATGTTGGTAGTTTTGATAAACTTTGACAGGGATTCAAAATGAAAGAAGTTTGATTATTCAATCTTAAACAAATAACTAGGTAAACTAGAAAAAAAAATCGCAATTTACTGAGCTACTGAGGACTTGGAATAACCCTATGATTTTTTTATAGTCTATTTGTTTTTGCGTAATAACAAAATCGAAATAATAAAGTGATCCTTCATGTCTCATAAAGACAAAAGTCCTTAAAAAAAAGAATTAAAAAAAAGTTTTCCTAATGCCTGGGGAGCTCAGGGTCAGAGCAGTCAATACAATTAGGTGGTCTTATTGCTAAAAAGGGCGGCGAAAAATCAATTTCTTCCAGACGACCTAAGGTGATATAAATTTCGCCGCCATCTGGTTAAATTTAGCCCGATAGTTAATTGAACACTTGGTGTATTGAACGGATCGTCTTGTACTGGAAAATTTTCGTTTGATTGGTAGGTTCAAGGTTATTTTTAACCTCCGACGAAATAAGAGGGGTGTTATATGTTTGATGTTTCTGTCTGTGTATCTGTGTGTCTGTCTGTAGCATCGTATCTCCTAAACGAATAGACCGATTTTGATACAGTTTTTTTTGCTTGAAAGCTGACGTGACTAGGATGGTTCTTAGCTATATGAAGTATTTATGAAGATCAGCTTACGGGCTTGATGACTTTCAGCTCATTTTCTACATGATAAAAGGGGTTTTACTAACCGATTGATTTGAAATTTAGTGTGCTGTCACTTTGGTGACATCCCCATGATAAACTAAGACTAAGCTGATCCTAAACTATCAAAAAGTCTGCGGGATCCCTAATTATTCAGAAACTTACAGCAGCAACTTAGAGCAATAAGGCCGGGGGCTATTTAAAAATTTTAATTTAATATCCTATTTTTATGACCACTTATAACCGATATCGTTTGGTTCTAAGTGGTCATGAAAAATAGCCTTGAACCTACCAGCTGTTCGATTTAAACGACCCGCCTAGGCGTCCAATTTAATGGCTAATTTAAACCAGACAGCTAACATGACGTTCATCCATCTGGTTAAACGAGCAATATTTATTGCATCAGGAATTGATGTGAAATTGAATGATTTTGCTATTGAGGTTACAGTCACGAAACAAGCCGGTTGTATACCAAGCGTCGCTGTACGTACACAAGACAGCACGTCAAGTGTAACAGTTGCACTACGAAAGCCGCCTCTATTACGAACGCAGTAATGGCGGTCTCAAGGTCAAACTGTTACGCTTGATGTGCTGTCGACTGTACATAAGTACAGCCACAGCATCAAGCGTAACAATTTGACCTAGACACTCTGCTTGTAACAGAGGCGGTTTTCGTAGAGCAGCCGTTACACTTGACGTGCTGTCGTCTGTACGAAAGTACGACACTAATCGCTTTCCATCAAGCGGATGCATGTCTAACCCACAAACGTATTCGTAAAAAGGATTTGCGTGTTCAAACACAAATGTAAATGAGGACCATCCATTTCGAGCGAAAACAAATGTATGATAAAAAGTAATGAATCCTTATTCGCCATTGGTTTCACAGCGTTACTTGCCATGTTCCTACAAGTATGGAGTAGTGTAACGTTGGCAGCATTATTACATACAAATGTCATGAAATTATCAAATGTATACGATATTTTTGAAAGTGGCAAACCTTTCTATGGACTAATATAGCCCATGTTTAAATTTATTGTCGCATTGACGGCACCACCCTGTATAATCATCATCACTAGCCTATAATATCCTTATAACGTAAACAGTCCTATTACAGCGGTATTCAAAATAGCGCCTATTACGGAGGTATTTCTAAAAAATAAAATAAAGTTGAAAATTTTAAACAACCCCCGACCTCATTAGTCATCTATATCATCTACACTACACTGATCTCGGATTGTAGATAACCTCTGTAGATATTACAAGACAACAAATCGAAAACACAGGTTTTGGCAGGTCCCGGGCCTAGATAATAGGTATGCCCAATACTTTATTACCTTAGAGGTATAAAACCACTAAGGTAATGAAGTGTTGGGGTCATCTGATGGTAGACCATCTGTCGACCGGCTGGCCGAGTGGTCTGTGCCCCTTGCTATACAGGCTACTTGGTCGGGAGGTCCTGGGTTCGAATCCTGGTAAGAGTAAATGTTTGTATGATGAATATGAGCATTTTTTCACGAGTCATGGATGTTTATAGGTATATTTAGTATATTTCTAATATTTATTTACATATTATAATGTTTATTTCTCCGTTATCTAGTATCCATAACGCAAGCTCTTAATGATGCTTACTTTGGGCTAGATAATAGGTGTGAGTGTATGAATATATTATTATTATTATGGTAAGCGGTTACCGTAACCTGTAGATATCATTCGAGCGTTGCTGAGCCAGTAAAAAAAAATTCACACCCATTTTGAAGAACCTCATTCTGCAATCGTTTGAGAAAGCCTCCAGACCAGAAGTTCCATCCACAACTTAAGCTTGTGCGGGAGAAAATTTCTCTGAAACCGTACAGTATGTACACAATTGTACAGTAGCTAATGTGAATACAATTGGGATGTTGCTTAAGTTTGAATATGGCGCTATTTTTCACAAATTCGGAAAATATACGCTACTGTTACCTATAAAAACAATTAAAACTTAATAAATATGGAATATTGTTGAAGTTGTACTGTTATGAAAATTTTAAAAATGGTCATATTTTTTTTTCAATATTTAAAAAAAATGGTAATGACATCAATTAAAACAACTATTATTATGACAACTATTAATAAAAACATACTTAATACATAGTTATTATTATTTTTGTCAGTATGCCCATACATTTCTTAGTAATATGGGAACATGTGACGTCACCTGTTCAGTACATTTTCTATGGAGCGTTTTTGGACGTTGCGCGGCAGCACATCAAACATACCACTATACCGGTGAAAATATTGATCTTAGACATACTACTTCTTTTGCAATATTTCTTTATGAGTTATTAACTTCTTATTTATGAAATAAAACAAAAGTTGTGAACTACCCTATTCCAATGTATGAACTTCCTGCCGATAGCGAGCGGTGCAATGGCGGAAGAGGCAGTTTATTATTATTATGGTTAATTAATCCATTGGCAATTTGGCAATCGCAATTGCAGATTCTTACATGCAGGAGTTGCAAATGTTGCAAAGTGTCAACAAGCATTAAGTCTCCAAATGCGGTAGAATGGGGGCAGGCAAGAGTATTACTTATTCATAGTTCAGCATCTTACATTTCGGGTCGTAAATAGCGCCCGGAGTATAGAAGCGAAACGTGCTAGCGTGTACTCGTACCTTGCTAGCTGTATTCGCTACTTTGTCTATGTGTAAATTAACTTAATTGTTGTAGAAAATAAGCATCGCAATTTTAAGTAAACCAAGTGCAATGTCTTTGAGGAAATATAATAATTCTTAAATGTACACTTTTTATCTAGCTCAATCTTAACATCATTATAGGGTATATACTGTATAAAGGTAGAGTAGGTTAACGGCATAGTAGCTCGGTATACCAATTTAGACAGCATTGATTAGAGTAGAGTACTAACTAAAACTGGTATAGTACTCTAACTGGTAGAGTAGTAGGGGTAGAGTACACGGCATAGTAGCACGGTAGAGTACTAACTATACCAATGTAGACAGCATTGGCAGAGTAGAGCACTAACTAAAACAGGTAGAGTACTGTAACTAGTAAAGTGGTAGTGGTAGAGTATATACGGCATAGTAGGCACGATAGAGTACTAAATATACCAATGTAGGCAGCATTGGTAGAGTAGAGTACTAACTAACACTAGTAGAGTACTGTATAGAGTAGAGTACTAATTAACACTTGTAGAATACTGTAACTGGCAGAATGGTAGTCGTAAAGTACAAGGCATAGTAGGACGGTAGAGTACTTACTATACCAGTGTAGGCAGCATTGGCAGAGTAGAGCACTAACTAAAACTGGTAGCTTGTGTTGTAGATTAGAGATGTACAGTCGACTACGTAACAGTTCAGTCTTGAGTCCGCGCTTACCCCTTTCGTATAGAGCAGCTTTCGTAATGCATGCTTACACTTGATAGTTGATATTCTGTCGTCTGTAAGAGAATTGAAATATTATATTACATTGTTATAAATAATTCTGAAAGATCATGTCAATACTTATTATTATTAAATACACTAAATTCAATATCATTGCATCATGTTTATTTTAATCTAGAATGAAAATGGATCTGATACACTTGCGCGAAAGACACTTGCGCGAAGCCATTTGCGCGAATGGACAGATGCGCGAATGGACATTTGGACGAAAAGACGTTTGCGCAATGGACACTTGCAGAAAAAGACGTTTGCGCGAAAAAATTGAATGCACCACATGTATAATTTCATTAAATTTAAATAACATTTCATGTCACTATAGTACATTATTTTATTATTTGATAGGACGACTAATTATTATAGGTATTTTTCAATTGATACAAGTTTTGGTGAATTGCCTGCTTTGTACGCTTGTATGTAAGAGTGTAATCCGTACCAATAGACGTTTTGAAATGACTAGTGACAGTCACGAATCGCCGTAAAACCGACTCCACGTAGTCTTGTCTGCCCTACCCCTAGAGTGCTATTTAAAAGCGTGCAGGCACGGAGGGGCGAGGCGGAAATGTCCTTTCGCGCAAATGGCTTTTCGAGCGTATGTCCTTTCGCGCAAATGGCTTTTCACGCAAATGGCTTCGCGCAAATGTCTTTCGCGCAAGTCTCCTGATACCAATGAAAATAATACTCAAATGGGTGAATAATTATAGAATCATGCAGCCAATAGTATTTCTAATTGCAACGTAATGAATGAGAAAATATAAGTTTTTTAATCTTAAAGGTATATAAGACGTCGATGTGGCGTCTAAAAGAATCCCGTTTTTGTAACACGAAACACTCACACATAAATAAATAATGATATTGATGATATTTCGGAGTGTTCGATGGATCACACGAATGAATTCTAGATGCCCCAAACCTCTATACAAGACAAAGCTGGCTTTTTACCAGTATATTATATAGATGCCCCAATTTAAACACCTGTACGAAATGTGAGAATGGATATAGAAAAGGATTCATCCCATGCCTGCCGAACTGTTTTCATCATCTAAACTTAGAATGTATATTTTCAGAAAAGGTGCATTTTCAATAGTAGTAGGTAGTCTTATAACCATAGACCACATCATTACTTAACATAAAGTATGACTGAGAGCAAAGTGAATGGTGAACGTATGTAAATAAATACACTCACTCACTAGATACAAGTAAATATTTTAAGATTATGCTATTTTATACTATATTACCTAGAAGATAAAACTCACAGTTCTTTATGTCATGGGTTCATAAAAAATACTTTTGAGTCTTCACTTTTGTCCCTTTCCCCGCTTCAGACGTATAATTTTAGTCGTAAAGCCTGTTGTAGGTATGACTTATTCCTTTAATCTAAAATCTAAGGCAGATAAGATTTTTATACGAATATTAAAAGGTCGATGTTCATCGACCAAAAGTAAATTTACATTTTATCATGTCTCAATTCAATTACATTCTTACCTCGAGTCATAATAAGTTGGATTCAGAACTTGTAAATTTGAAAGTAAATTAAAAATGGCGGCTCAGTGGACTGGCAACACTGTTGAAAGTTATAATCTGCATTGGCGGACACTTTACAAATGGAAAATATACAAATGAATTGCAAGCCTGTTATCAAGTTGAAACGATCTCGGAGATTTTATACCCTGTTGCACCTGCCTTATTTAAGGTTTGTGAAGCGACATAAATCGATTTTGAAATTGTAGCAAGCTCGTAAAGGGGTTTTGCTGTCTCTTTAATAGAAATTGAGAAAAATTAACTCCTCATGTGTTTCCTCCATGTAAAAAGGCCTGTGACCACCAATGGGACGTGTGTAGGCTAGTGATGATGATGAAAATTAACTATTTACATAGATGTTAATGCCGTCGATGCCCTTTGGACAATGATAGTTTAAACTAAAAGATTGTTAAGAAGCTCAGTTGCGTAGTTGTTTGGGCCCTCTAGTTTCAATAACGAAAACAAAACAATTTTCGCTGTGGTCAACATCGGGATGGGTCAATCAAAATTTGTAATCTCGAGCTCCTCTTTGCTTAGGAGCCGTTTGGTTCCCGGTTTTTACTTCAACCGCGGTAACCCACCAACCCGCGTTGGGTCAGCGTGGTTGTGTTTTGGTCCAAGCCCCTCATGTGTTTCTCCTCACCCGTGCCTAGCTGGATCCGTGCCTAGGGGGATAATTTCGTATTTTTTCCCCTACTTATTTAATTCGGCATAACGAGTTATCCTAATGTTTTTGGTCATAATAATATTTTGTCATGATTGTTTTTTGGCATACTATTTCAGTCAGCATAAATATAGTTAGTTAGTATAGGCTAATGGTTTTTGCCCTAGTCTTGATTTGCATAAAGTTATAAGGCATATTGTTTATTAGTCTAATAGTTATTAGGCATAAAGATCAAAAGCCATAATGGTAATACATTGGTTAAGTTAGTTATAAGTACTGAATGACATTTAACTGTTTAACTTTTTCCGTTTATAACGCCTACTTTATTGTAAAAAAAAAGAAAGAAAACGATAAAAAAATTGCTCCTGGCGGGATTTGAACCCGCGTCTTCAAGGGTCCGGAAAAACGCGATAACCACTACCAATTTCTTCACCTTTTTTAACGTTTTATAACAACGTTTGTCTCACCACTCTTTGTAGTTTACACCTCAATTGATCTGAAAGAATAAAATGCTGAATGCGTATTCTTTCAGATAGATTGAGGTCTCAAATGAAATTAAAATACGATAAGAAACCGTAAGTAAGGCTTTTGAGCTTTATAATCATCTAAAGAAATTAATAGGCTACTGTTGATGTCCAAATATAATTATATAGTATGTCAGGCAGGCTGTTGAGTGGGCAACTAAAGCGGTTTTATTAAGCCACGCTGTATCTCATTGGATGAACCTAGTCTCGTCTGTATTTAGGGCTACAGTGCTATTTAGATGGTGACTGAACTGCAGAGTGCAGGTGTCATTATGTATTTATTTTCTTTTATGGTTACAAAGACGACAGAGAATGTAATTATTGTATTCTCTTTGATAACTACCCTAGCAAAAGACAAAGAGAACTGAAGTTTTGTACCTACAGAGTGTTAAAATGAGAACACAAAAAAAAATCTACTACTTTTAAACTGTGTTTTCTGAAAAGGTATTTACAAATAAACCAAGTTTCTTGATCTGCTTTTAATTTGTTTTTTACTGTTAAAAAGTTTTTTAAACAGTGTTAAAATGTTTATATCCAATGTGGTTATTATATTACCTATCTGTATTCGTTTTTGACATGCTGAGAGATTGACCTGTCCCACACAGTCTTGTCTGACGTATATATTAATTCTTTCTTTCCTGTGTTATTTTTACATACAAATGTGGGCGTAGTACAAAAGTGTAAATGTGGGTGAATGACGTAGGGTAGTTTTCCCAAATAATAATATTTTCATCCCTCCATCTCGGAAAGAGTATAGAGTATTATTGCTCTTCGATATCTGAGTGCAAAAGCCGCTTTTTTCCACTAGAGGATAAAGTAAAATTGAATTTAGAACATCGTGTGCACTAAGTTTGTGAATTCAAAACATCATTAAACCTCTTTACTTATACCTCCATGGTGCCGAATTTATCATACAACCTTTTTTAACTTGTTTAAAACTCAGACTCGGCTCCTTCTTGGTGTACTATTTGTTTAATTTGCTTTGCGCGCGCCAATTTCTTTTCACCACATATTTGTTAAAACCATAGGTTGAAAACAAAAAACCTGAAAACAATTAAATAACCTAAAATGAGTGATTCTATCGTCAAAGAAGTTTATTTGACGCCAACAGAATTGACTGAAACTGTTAATAATGCGCAAATGTTTTTTTTTTGCATTGAGTCATTTCCTCGTTGACGTGGTATGAAAAGTTACGTGTTGCACTCGAGTGCAAAGATTTTTCACCTCTTGCTCTTTTGATTCCTTCGCTTACGCTCAGGTTTCTAATTTGTCAATTTTAGAATCCTTCGCTAGCTCGGTCATCAAAATTGATGAAGAAATAATTTTCACATGCGTTCTGTTTTCGGGGTAGCAATGACAAATAAATTAACCCGTAAAGTGCCATGCGCACATGCCCCTTGTTAGGGGTATATTAGCACCAGTTTAATTAAGCAGTCTCTCGCATACATTTTATTAATAATATATCCAGTGTAGTATGGTCTACGAGAAGAATAACGAAAAGATTATTTTATGCAGAAATTATAATATTTGTATATAGGTATTTAAAAACAGAGACGTTAAAGAAAATCTTATTATTGTGTTTTAATATAATCACTTAATTAGTATGTAAATATTTGTCTGCGTATTTTAACAAAATTATATCTTAATAATATACCCACTAGCATAATCCAACATAATAAAAGTTTACCATAGTTTACCAGCCCGATGGTATGTTCCATCGTAAACATTTCGGGAAGTTGGAAAACATTAGACTTTTAAAAAAACTTCCTATAGGTACTTTTCATTCTTTCTATGCCTAACCTCCTTATGGAATGAATCTTTAAATTTTTTTTCTTACCTTACTTAGGTTATTAAAATTGCAGCTGTTTTAAAATAGAATACAAAATTTATGCTTCTAAACTCATGCTGCATTTGAAAGTTAGTCTTAAAGTATAATTAAGTTGACTCCTCCGTCTCCAGTTCTCCTTTTTTGTTTCAAAAAAGGATCAAAAAGAAAACACTAAACCATTTTTTCTTCACAATACAGAAAAATAGTAACTTTGACAGTCAAAATAAAAAACGAATTGTGTGTGATTTGAGTGTTTTATGTGCGTAGTGTAGGTGTGTGCTGTAACAGTCAGCCACAGTCATCTCACGGAACCCAAAGCTAAGTATGTAGCTACAAGAAGATGAATAAACTGAGAACACTTCAGATGTGTTAACTTAGGAGAATATTATAAATATCTCCTGGCTGAAGGGCAAGCATATGGTGTCTTAAGCAAGCTGCCTCTGGTAATTACGTGCTTGTTACGAAGACTAATAGTTGGAGATGACAGGAGCTGGTCCACGTGTAATTAAAGCGAAATTGGCTACCACAGAATCTGTGGAAATCAGTTTTATGTTAAATGCAACTACGATGTAAATCGAGCGGACACATGTTTATAACATTTTATACAGTGTTTCGGATTCGCACGTAGCGTCCTGAATATTTTAAAGATACTTTTAGAGCCTCATTAAACCCGTTTTAAGTAAAACACTATTAGCATGTTCTGTTTCTCTCACTTATTATGTGAAATGAAATAGGTGGTGCAATGAAAGTAAGTTCGTATAAAGTAAAGTTACATCTATGTATAAATAAAAATAAATTTTTGTATGTTTGTCCCCTATGCGGTCCAAAACCATTAAGTTGATTTTAATGAAACTTTAGAAGGGTGTTCTGGGGTTGCCCACAAAGGTTCCTTATAATAAATTTTCTTTATTATAAAACTTAACAGTTTTCTCTTTACGGAACATTGCACAGCATACCAGGTGCAGCTAGTATACGATAAAAACATAAGACAGTAGTGCAAGAATACATCCTAAGTATAAATATTATGAATGTGAAAGTGAGTTTGTTTGTAACGGTTTCACGCCTAAACTACTGAACAGATTTAGAGGAAATTTGGTATGGAGAAAGTTTGAGACCTTAGAAATAAGATGGGATACTTTCTAGATAGATAACCGATATCCACACGGGCGGAGTCGCGAGTAAAAGCTAGTATGATATGAAAGGCCTATAATGACGCTCAGGTATGATTCCTTTTGAGAGACCGAAAAGCCAATGTCATCAATCACCGACGTATCTCTAGAATATTCCCCGAAAAAAATTGCGGTTCGGCGCCGAGCTCCATTTTTAATTTTAAATCTGATATTACCGCTTGTGTTAACTGTAGTTAAATAAACTTTCCCGTAGAAGTATAAAAAGCCTTAATTATAAAAGTGAGTATTTTAAGACACTTCAAAACCGTAATTCTATTGTTGCAAATGTCTTTGCAAAACTTTTTACATTGGAAGTTGGAAGTGAACATTCGAATGCCTCTTACACAACTTCTGAGTTCAAAGGTCCGTTTGATGATCAACTTGGGGCTTATATAATGCCTAATTATATACAAAGTTTCTCTTCACACTGTGTAAGTTAAGGAATCTGAGAGATACTATTGGTAAGCTTGTCTGTGTAAGTTCCTTCGCAAGTTTTCATTGTTGTGGTATGATGCAGTTTAAACACAGCATGAACTGTATTTATTCAGTCCCTTATGTCAATGTTATAGGGATCAAAATCGTTAACATCTTTTAAGCTGACAAAACAGGGTGAAGTGAGTGTGTTAATTAGCTAAGTGACACCTTTATTTGAGTAAAACCAAAAAACAACAAGTAATATCAAATTTCCTAGCAGACAATGAACTAGCTAAAGAGCTAATTCTGTGAAGTAATGGAAATTCGATGGGTGCGATTCTCGGTACAAAAATTAAGTTTTTAAAAACAGTTATCATTTTTTATTCAGAGCTATCAACGTACATTAGAAAAACACCACCGTAATTCCCCTTTGAATGCTTTACTATATAAAAAAAGCGATTCTTGCCAACTTGACGTATTGTTCTATTAAGTATTAACCCGTCAAGCATTAGATTCCAGACACTATAGATTTTTTAATCTGTCAAGAGGCTTTATACCTCCAGATGTTTAACGCAGATTAAAATCGTTCACAGGTTCTGCTAAGCGGTTACGTGCAACTTTATTGGGGTATTTTTAAGGACGCCCGCGAAGGTTCCTAAACTATAAAAACTTTTTAAAATATTTTTTCATAATGGAGCCGCACAGTTTTCTATTTACGGGCATTGCTAAGCATGCCGGGTGCACCTAGTATTTTATACGAATCAACTAACGAACAACTCTACAAAGCGTATCTTAAATTTTATTATTATAGTTCTGATTCCGCATCAACGTTAGCTCGGGGATTCCAACTTTTTAAAAGCGTTCTTGAATAGAACGCTCAACAAAGTTGCTAAGCCCTGAGAAATAGGAAATTTGAAAGAAGTTAATTTGACGACTAAGTAGACGACATTATGTCTGGAAGGACTCAAAATCCCTAAATACGAAACGTATTTTTAAGTCCTTACCTAAGAACTTGAGTATATTATATAAACTAATTGCAGATGGTAAAAATAATGGTTTCAACTGCTTTAGGAGCTCGGTGGCGTGGTGGTTTAAGCGCTCTGGTTTCGATTACGAAAATAACGCAAATTTCGCCATGGTCGGTCCCGGGATGGGTCAATCAAATTTATAATCTCGAGCTCCTCCGTGCTTTGGAAGGCACGTTAAGCCGTTTGTTCCGGTTGTTACTGCAACCGCTTTACCTACCAACCCGAATAGGCCAGCGTGGTGGTGTTATGGCCCAAGTTCCTCTTTTTTTATGTAGAAAAGCCTGTGCCCCCCAGTGGGACGTATATAGGCTGATAATGATGAACTGCTTTATAGGTGGGTCGACTGCATGTAAATCAAACATTTCTAGACAAATAGCGGGGAAACTATTGGCCTTTATGTTACGTGATGGTTTGTGGTGATAAGGCCGATGATGGACGCGAGCTACACCCGGCTTCCTCAACCACAGAGGAACTGGATATCTTACCTCCAACTACTGGAACTCAACAATGCTGTTACCATTATTGTTATGGCGGTAGACTTTCACCTCAATGAGCTAGGATTGCCTCTAACTCCATGGTAAATTGAATTTTAGGTTTAATGGAGTTTATAGGTTTGCTGAAGATGGAAGCAAGCTACACCCGGATTCCTCAACCACAGAGGAACTGGCTATCTTACCTCTAACTACTGGAGCTCAACAATGCTGTTAACATTATTGTTATGACGGCAGACTTCCACCTCAATGAGCTAGGATTGCCTCTAACTGCATGGTTAATTGAATTTTAGGTTTAATGGAGTTTATAGGTGTGCTAGAAATGTAGTGACTTTATCAGTTGGTAAAATTGTGAAAGTGTCGTCTAGATACCATTTATAGAAACTTGCAGTTACCGGTACTGTGCTAGAGGCTCTCTCCTCATAGTCCTCCTTGAAAATATCGGTGACTATGCGTGATACAGAACATACTGATACATAATATATAAATATTATAACCGTATAACATACATTTTACATGTTGCTTGATAAAATGTGTTGTATCATATTAATTTGTCATCAACAGCCTATAATATTATTCTCATAGTTTAATTAAGTATTCATCTATATTTCTTATGCACAGTTAGGGTTTTTTGCACAAGTTATTATATATTTTTGTCAATGACATTTTTTTCATCTATTAGCCATCAACCAATCGCACAGGCCCAGCAGAAAATCAAGCGTTGTGGCTCTGCGTAGCCATGACATCATGCTGAGCTGGTCACCCTTTTGGTGACATTACTTCTTATAGTATTAATTTCCTTACCGTTTCTTAACCCATAGCTACACCATACACTGTCCAACAAACTAACACCGTGAGCTCCACATGTGTGAATCGGACCGCTCAAAATGTAACACAAAGTGACGGTGGTTAACTTATAAGCTTATCAAAGACGACATCTTCAGTCTACCCTTAACCACGATGCTTCTATAGTAATCAAAACATCACGTATATATTAACAATGTAACATTGAATGCGGTAAAGTGGTTTTATTTCAAACGTGTGGTGCCCGCGAAAATATGAGACAATTTTAAGAGACTATTTATGGTATTTTCATCTATAAACTATTAAAACAGTTAAGTTGTCCTTAAATCTTGGACAGACAGTCTTATATGCTGCTCAAATTATAGAACTCAGTCAGTAATCTTTGATTAATAAATGTCATCAAAGTCTAATTTATATAACCTATTTTGTAAAAACATTATGTATTACTTACTATAAGTACACAAGTTTATTTTACAAAATTTTGATGCATATTGTTACAAGTGTGCAAAAATTTTAATACATCTGCACTTGTTAGGGTATACAGAAACAAAAGTGACCATTTGAAGAAAAAATAAAAAATAAAAATTACCTTTTGGATTTTATTTTATACTGGTCATAAGCGGTAATCGTAGCCTTCACTCACTCGTCTTCACTTCACTTCAGAACCTCGTAGCACCTCGTAGCATCCGTAGCATCCTTAACACATTGTAGCACAATGTAGCACGTCAGCACCTCGTAGCACTCACGCGGTTGCCTAACCGGTAAAAACAAGAGAAAGCGTTTGTTGACATCATAGGAGACATGTAGACCCACATGGCGATATTACATTCTCAAACCAGATCTCCTCACTGTAGAAACACAAAACTACAGAGTGAGTGTTATTTAGCTGCGTTTTGAATGATAAGTCATGTTGATATCTACAGGAAGAAATCCAAATGGACCTTTTTTGATGGAAATAATAGCTATGGAATGGAATAATAGCTAGAAATCAATAGAAGTTGTATTCCTGTTCAATGTCCTATTTCCTTTTTACTATCATTTTTTTAATAAAGTGCGGCAAATGACTCAACACCACCTGATGTGAAGTGATAATAAGATCCATATGCGAAAACAGCAAGTTCAGCTTAAACACAATGCTTTAGCTGCCTCCACCTTGCCAGCCCATAAGGTGCATTTTCGCGCCTCTTTTGAAGAAACCCATGTTACACATGTCGAATATCAAGTCTTAGAAGAACGACAGTGAAACCAAATACTAAAAATCTTTGTGCGTGCTGTTGAGGTGGAGACAGTGAATTGTTGATTTCAAAGACCGGCACTCGTGCTCCTGACTAGGAATGCGTAGGGTGGAATTAGGTCAAAAAGCTCTTCATAATACTCTTCAGGTATCATGGCGGGTGGAGCAGCAGGCCAAAGCAAATAAAAAACATAATCCGCCATCTCACCGTTAGGTTCACCGCTCTGTAAGCAGCTCGTTGATAAATTTCTCACATTCCGTCGCCCTTCCCCGAGTCAGCCATTACGCTGTCGCACTGAATGTATTTTATTACTTCCACCCACTTTATTTTGTTTAAGTGTACGTCTTAATAACTTTACAAACTCGTTACGTGGAGTTAAGAACTTGGATTGAAGGTTGCATAATTTAACCTTGAGGTTTAACTCTAAAGAATGTGCCTAGATAAAAAAATCTTATACTTACTTAACTTATTATAATGCATTTATAGTAATTATCAAGTCAAATAAAGAAAGAAACTTCAATGTACAGTCGGCAGCACGTCAAGCGTAACAGTTTGTCCTTGAACCTAGAGCGCAACGCACAGAAAATTTGTGCGCAAAGGATAAACATATGTCTCTCAACACCTCTATCTAACGTCTCTCTCTCAAGTACTCTGTACCTACAATACTCGCAGATGGCCTTGAACGTGATCGCGACGACTATTAAAAGTATTTCTTCGTTATAGCCTCCGACTAAATATGTGTAGGTTTATAGGTAGCTATAGCTACAGCTAGCTACGTACGCGGCCTACTCTCTTCGCTTCGTTGTTTCAACTTGATTTAAAATTAAAGTACGGCTAAGACCATTGCATTAATTTAAAACAAAAAGTTTTCTACATATTATAATGGCTAGTTATGATATTTTATTTACACTACCTATTTATCAATAATGCTCAGCGTACTTAATTATTTCAATCAACTATTATTATACCTATTAAAATACAGGCTTCCTTATTTATTCATTGTTATTAACTTAAAAATATATTTCTATTGTCAGGTCATTATTATGGTCCATTGTTATGGAAAGAAATTAAAATAAACCTAAGTAAACACTTAGGTTTGTTTTTCTACATTTATTTAATGTTAATAAAACAAATAAAAACATTTATAACCTTAATTTTTGATTTTGACATTATAAATGTTTGAAAAATTACTTAGTAAGTAATTAAAAACAGAATAGAAAATAAAAATAGAATATTTCGACATTGTAGGGTGGACGTTAGCTCATGAACGCAAATACAGATGGACTAGAAGAATTTCACAGGGATATCCCAAGTCCTGGGTGGCTCAGTGGTCAGCAGAGCCGTCGCCCGGATTGCGAAAGGTCGCCGGTTCGACTCGTGCCTCAGGACCTGAAATTTTTCGAATTTTATATTCTAATTACTAAACATTTATAAAGTTCACCACCTATGATACCTGTAACTACTACTCATTCACAATATTTTAAAGACCTAACATTCTACTCTACAAATGTGAATAGAATACGAAATAACAATTTTGAAGAAAATAGACCTCACACAAAATCTTCGTGAATTTTAGTGTTAAAATAAATTGACATAAAAATGTAATTTCTGAGATTTGAACCAGGTTCCCCAAGAGTGAAGACGAGCATGTAACGCTATAGACCACGGGTGTTGATTATTTCTTTTCGAATTTATTCATTGTATTTTACTAGACCCAGTGATGTGTGACGCAAGCAATTTTGAAGCTTATTACATCACTTTAAAGTTGAAATTATAATGATTGTAGCTTCATTTTATATTTCGGCTGTGAGCTATGATGGCTGTGTATACTAGTAAATGTATAAAATTGTAATGATTTGTTGGTGTAAATCACTAACTATCAAAAAACTAATACTTACTTAATTGGATAATTTTCAATTATGTGAAGTAGGTATCATAGGTATGGTAGATCAATGTGGTAGATAGGTCTTTGTGCTTTGTTTTTTACTAATATACTTACTTGAGTAGATTCTAAATACAGTAAAAAGACCAATTTTAATTTGAGCTACCCTTTTCTATCTAGGTAAATTACCATACGACATAATATTATATGATGCAATGCGGTTACGTTTTCAATGGAATTTCGACTTTATATCTGATACTTTAGGTCGATTATTAATTACCAAGGTATGGCTCATGATATTTTTATCAATAGGTAGGCATCAAATTCGCCATTACTTTTTGATTTGTGTTAGTAGAGTTTATGGATGGTCTCAGGTTAGGTTAGGATTTGTGAAAGGATTGTGTAAAGTCGGGGATTATAGTTTAAATACATTTCAAAATTTATAGTTATATACTAGTCTAAGTTATGGCCATCTAAGTAAACGCTTCTAAAAAACTCAAAAGATTATCACTTAGATTAATTGTGTATAAATCTAAGGAATATCTTTAATAACTTTATAGGATTCAGTTAAATCCTCTATAGATCAGTGGTAAGGTCGCGGGTTCGGACCCACGAGCACTCGTAGAAGGTAGAACGGACCGTGGACAAAATCTCTCTCCACCACCACCTGTCCACAAATTATGAGACAAATTAATGTGTTTTATTTATATAATTCTCTCTGACGAAGAGAGATCTTTTATTCACTCCTCCCGGGAGTTCGCCATGCTATGAGCGCTGAGAACATTTTTTTCTAGTTGAAACATTTTTCACACCATTATACCTAGGTACTTTTCTAACAAAAAATGTTCAGTCTTTTTCAAGATCATCATACTTACCTACTTAGGATCGATTTGTAATTTTAAGATTCAAAATTATTCTCATGTGTAGGCAGTGCAAGACCGATCGGTTTGGAGGTCCTTGCCCAATTGCTTAAGCTCAGCGGTAGGTATCTCTTATCTGACATGATGATTATGTGTAGGGATTTTAAAATTAATTGAAATAAAATAATAGTAGGGAATTAATAGAAGTTGGATTCAAATTTTAATACAAGTTTTTTAAGCTAAGAGTGCAAACAAGATATTAAGTCGACACACACAGACAGACAGGTAGACTGATCGGACTGATGCTACACCCTATGAGCACTGGAGAAAGTTTTTCAGTCCGTTAATTCATTTCATCTATTGACACCTAATAAATGTATATTTCCAGTCTGAAGTACCAGGCTACCATAAGTAAATCTCCAAGAGCTCTGGCGACCTCTCGAGGCGAGGCTCTGGCGAGGTTGTTAATATGACTAGTTTAAGAAGCTAACAGCTTTGTTGACAATTCCTAGACACTGGTCGCTAATAGTTCATCTGTGCCACTGGTGTCAAATTATTGTGTTAAGATAAATAACTAAAAGTAGTAATAACAAAACTGAAATTACAGGTGAAATGGGGAAGTGCTGTCTCTTGAATGTAAAAACATTTGGATTAGTAATTTTATAAGCCATAAGTGTATTATTGCAATTCAAATTGCATCATTATTGAGCCAAACACTCCATTAACATTCTGAAACTGCTACTTCGGTCTACTTCTCTGAGGTGAACTCTTTTAACCTCAGTACAAGTGAGGGTTGAATCATGACAATAAAATTACTTAAAAATACATTTTTTTTTGGACAAAACTAAAAACCAATTGTTTTTGCAATCCATGATTTGACAGATAAAAGAAATTCTTTATTTGAGAGCAATCAGGTCTAATTGGGAATGTGTAAGAAATAAGAAAGAGTCAAAATTGATTTAACATGTTTATTTAAAAGTTAACAATATTAAATTATAATTTTAATTAACCCTCAGCCTTGTCTTTGAAATATCACTAAAGTAAGAGTACACCAAATTTCAAAATAATCGAATCTGTGAAAGATTATCATCAAACGCCTGAACAGATCTTCATAATTCAAAGTCAAGAACCATCTCAACCACATTACCTTTCTAACAAAAAAAATTGCATGGCTGACGATGGCACAGACAAACTTACAGATACAAAGACAGACACATAAAACACCCCTCTTTTAGGGTCGGGGGCTATAAAAAATAAAAAGTAATTTGTAGGCCTAGGGTAATTTTATGAATAACTTAGGTGCCTAATATTTAAATGGAATTAATTATAACAATATGCAGTTAAGTAGGTAGGTAGGTAAATATTAGTATTTTTAGCACCATTTTTCCTCCCTTATTCTTTTCTATAATTATTTAATGAAATCCAAAATAACTTTTAGAAATCTCTCTTTTACTAGTAGAGTTAAACATTTTTTTGTTTTATGCTAGTAATTTATTAATCTGTCAAACGGCATTATCCCTCTGGATGGCTACAACAATTGAAAAATCAGTTGTGTCTGGAATCTGATACTTGACAGGTATAGAAAAACCATTCCTATGATGTGAGAAATATTACTACCTAACCTATAAAATTGCCTAAGATGTATTATTAAATTTTGAACACCATTCTAAATCAAATAACCATTGCAATGAGAAGTAAGGTTTTTCATCTTGAATTTAAATAATAATAAACAACAATAGTAATAGGAGAAAATATGTTAGAAGACTGTTAGGTTTAAAAACTATATTTTATTATAATTTGGGCTAAGAAAATAATGATTTGGGTGAATTAACACCATTGCTCTTTGAAATTATATCAATTTCTTATCATAAAAATCACATAGATAATTGGATGGCTATCCAATTATTACTATTACTATTACTGTTACTGGTAAGCATTTGAATTTACAGGTCATGACAGTTACACTAATATCATGTAGGAACTTGGAAAACTGCTGTTGCTGAACAATTATGCACGTGTGAATATTACAGTTGTCCAGGAAGAGCTAGGTAAAGGAACCTATAGGGACAACTCTTCCTAACCTACTTTGTAATGTGGTGGTGTTATTAGTATTTTTACCAGGCCCTGTTGATCTTATCACCCCAGGAAACAAAAACTAATGTAATTATGTCTCTGGTTGCTTATGTATTGATTTAAAGTGCTCACTATTGCTAAGCCAAAATGTTGAACTAAGTATCTAAAAAAAATATCTTCAATAACCTTACATTTTTTTCGAAGTCAGTCATAAAATTTTAAACTGAAACTTACCCTAACCTCTATGTGGTGGTCATTTATATACTTATTGTAAAAAAAATATTTATGTCTGTAGCTTTTAATATCTGTCAAGCGGCGATATACCACCGGGGGCGATGACAATGGAAGAATCAATTGTGTCTGGAATCTCATGCTTGACGGGTTAATATCTAATAAAATTCCATAAATATTGACACTGGCATCCACTCAACAATAGAATATCTCTTGTCTGGTTTGTGGTTACCTACTTAGTTATTTCACAGACATAGGTATAGAATTCACTAATAACAAGAATTATGTGAACAAATACACCACACATCAACACACTATCTTGTAGCCTCTTAAACAGCCTGGATCTTCATCTCATATTTAAAAACCAAAAATATATGGTCTGCCCGCCACCTGCAAAGTAATATTTGTTTTATTAACCTGTTCATAAATGAACTGGATTGAGTCTTTCAGCTACTTAATATAAAGATGTTTTTAATTACAAAACAATAGTAGCTGGAATCATTTTACAAATATGATTAGTTGGTTTAAGTATACCAAATAATCAAACTAAGTAACATAAGTAACCTTGCTAGGTTAATTTGTTTAGCAAGGAAGTCTCCTAACCTAACCAAATACTTTTTATTTTGTTAGAAACTTAGAAGTTGAAGAAAATCAAATGACATTGACCAAAACCTGTTTCGTATACATATAGGTAAAAAATAAATGAAGCAAAATACTTTCATACACTTATATGGCGTTCATTTGAATGTTTACATTCAAAAACACGAAGAAAAGCGCAGTTTATTTAAAATATAGGTTGGTATGTCCCTGTTCTCTTAAAAACAGTAGAACAAAAGTAGGCGCTTTAACTTACCGATATTCGGTCGGATTTTCATATTATCTACCTATTTGTGTAGTGCTACTATTTTATTTTTATTCCATCAAGTGCGTGGCCATTTCGTATATTACTTTACTTGGATATTTTTTTCAAAGAAACTAACATTTATCTATTAATAAAGTAAACAAGCAGTCAAAGTTGATTTTGTGATTTCGTATTCAATAGTTTGAACCCTTAATATTAGGTCGGCCCATACAATTTAGGTCTCAATACAAAATGGACGAGATTTTTCTATACTCAACTTTTAAATACCACAGATACAAAAAAAAAACTTCTAAACTTGAGCCCCAACTTCATACTTAAAAAATGCGATGTCATAGAAATTAGACTAAACTCTGCGTACAAATAGCGTTAGCTCAAACAATTCGACCAATTTTAACCAATCAACGCTCGAAGCATTCTGACAAGCTCTGCTATTGGTCAAATTCTAAAAGATGGTTGAAGTTGAACCAATAGCAAAGAGGGTGTGCTTTCTTTCTAATAGCTATACATAGCGTTTACTAGGGTTATATATACTGTTACGCTTGATGTGCTGCCGACTGTACGTTAAAAAGTAGAAAACGGTTAAGAAATTGGTAGGTTACACCAAGAGCACCGGTGTCGTAGCGGTTATCGCGTCTGGCCGGACCCCAGAAGACGCGGGTTCGATTCCCGCCTGGAGCATACAATTGTTTCAACGTTTTCTTTCTTTATTTGTATTTGTTACAATAAATTAGGCGTTATAAACGCACAAAATTAAACATTTTAAATGAAATTATTGTCATTTAAAATTTTTTTAATAAAAAAAGCATTTAAATATTTACTTTATTTTTGTGGTTAATTTAAAAACTCAATAAGATTTATGTTAATTTATATCTAGTTACAAATTGAACATTTCGATTTGACGTCGCATATGGCCGTATTAAGTAACGAAAAGTATATGTACCTAAATACATAATTTATTTGCAAAAACACCATGATACAAAACCCTCACATAAAATGGCTTAACAACATATTCATATCTTTTAGTACCTATTTTTTATAGTTGGAGCCCAAACGACACTCAGATCTGTATTTTAGGTAGTGTGTCAATTTCTCAGTGTGTCGTTTTTTGTCAAAATCTCTATTTTTCCAATCATTATCATTCAACATCCATCTACAATACCACTATTATATAACGCGGAATCACATTTACAAAAAAATAATTATTATGAAGTAATACTATGAGCCAAATAATTATTGTTCTTCACGTTTTCAGGTCGAACATCCTGTGAAACTGGGTCGTCTGATAATGCCTGTATCGGGCATTAATCATTTTAACAGATATTTTTTAGCTCGACATGATAGAATTATATTAAAACCACTTTCTCAGATTAAAAGAGGTACGTCTTAGTGGTATTAATCACAGAACATAGAAATCATAATGATCATATCAGCCGAGAGACGCCCACAGCTGGGCATAGGCTACCCCCAAGGATCACCGAATTGATCGGTTCCATGCTGTCCGCATCGATGGGCTTCCCGCGACGGTCCACCTTGTGGCTACAACACCACCAATGGCCCAATGCGGGTTGGTGGGCTAAAGCGGTTGCAGTTACAACCGAGACTAACGGCTTAACGTGCCTTTCGAAGCACGGAGGAGCTTGAGATTATAAATTTTGGTTTACCCATCCCGGGTCGACCATGGCGAAAGTTGCTTTATTTTCGTATTCGAAACCAGAGCGCTCAAACTAATACGCCACCGAGCTCCTAGTGTGAAAGATGTTTTCATCGAAATCGTGTGTGAAATGATTTCATTAGGAGACAAGCAAAAGTTGATATACAATAATTGATATTCTTTACAACGAAATAGTATACCCCGCGATCTCCCGCACGACATGCACTACTCTGCGTGATAAACCGTCTAGATTTGATTTTAATTGAAGAGTATGAGTATACCAATTTTTTTTTAAATCGACTCGGAAACTCGGAAATTAAAAACTTTCATAGAGAATTCAACCTCCCATTTCCACCTCTTAGAGATAAATATTCTAAAAACCCTTTCTAAGTACCTTACCTACATTTCACAAAAACACACACCAAATTTCATGTTCCTAGGTCCAGCGGATAAGCTGTGTCTTGATATATCAGTCAGGCAGTCAATCAGTCAGGACTTTGAATTTTATAAAATTACTAACTGCACCCGGCAAAGTTGGGTTTTACTATTGAAAATATCACATGAATAGTTATTATTATTTTATTTGCTTTCCATAAATTAATAATAACTACTCATGTGATATTTTCAATAATAAAACTCAACATTGTCGCTTACCAGCTTGATATTCAGCATTGATTTTTATTCATATAGATACAGATAGGAAAGGGTAAAGAGCTCATGCTTGGCATTGACTGGGTCTCGCTCTCAGCCAGCAGAAAAAGATTATCAATTATCCTTTTTCTATCATGATGTATACGACCTCGTCCGTAATCTCCCTTAACGTTTTCATTTGAGTTTTACGGGCCGCATGACGGTAAGCTTGATTGTATATGTCGCAAAGGACTTTATACCGTCAAGGCGAATTAAAAAATATTGTTTCGCTTTTGTAAAATTCGTGAATTAGACATCTAAAAGAGAGTTATTGTGACTTTGATTGATTTTCAGTAGGTAGGTACGACAATTTACTTTCGCACTACGTAATTCACAAAATAGCTGCTTTCGTGTGTACTAGCTACACTCTATTTTTTTTTATACACTCACATCAATTATCTAGCCCAAAGTAAGCATTATTAAGAGCTTGTGTTATGGATACTAGATAACGGAGGAATAATTATAATAGTAATATAATAGTATAAATATTAGAAATATACTAATTCTAAAAAGTACAGTATATCTATTTCTTGCAATATGTAATAGGGAAAAGATAGCAAGAATTTGTTTATTAAATTTAGATAGATTTCAAAGAAACCATAGGCAATTGTAGACGGCATGTAGAGGTGCCTCCTAAGCACTGCATTTTGTCACGTCCAATAAGGTCGAAAATTGAACGCAAGTTTCTAAATGTCTAATTCCATCCATCCACCAGCCACCCTTTCCCACAGCCATCCCTTTTTCACAGCCCTTTTTTCACAGCCATCCTTTTCGTATTCATTTTGAGAGAAAGAAATGCACTGAACTTAAATTTAAACTTAGTATGTGTTCTCCAGAATTAGGTCCAATGTCAACAAGTTCAAATTCGATAACTAGGCTTAATAATCAAGCGAGTGTCACCCGTGCGATAACGCCCACATGCCAGGATTACCAAAATGTCTTAGCTGTGATTAATTATTACCGTAAAATGGCGCTTTGGTCGGATAAAGCGGGTCGTGGACTGGCCTGATATGGTTATTATAATATGTGAACGCACGCTTACAGATGTGCACGTGGCTTTGTTAGTGGTTGGTGTTGAGATCGATAAATAAATAAACTCCCAAAGCACGTGCAATACCACGACGAATAGCAAGAAACTGACGAGAGCAGAGTCCAGTTCCGAGAAGGCACTGCTCCCATACGACATAACTCCGACAGGTATATTGCACACCAAAAAGTTCTGGCTTTGTTTTAAGTTCATGAACGTTTTTTCGACCAAGTCAAGGCCCATTCTACTAATACCACTTAAAATAATGCAATGACAATAATGACATTACTGGTGTTCGTGGTTAGAAAGAAAGAAAGAAAGCAAAAATATTTTATTTAAATACAAACCACAAAAAAGCACTTTTAAATCGCCAAAAAACACATTCTTACAACTATCACAAAAAATATAATAACTAACAACGTCATAGTGTCTGTCTGTCTGTCATGTCTGAATTTACACCGGTTCCAAAAGTTGAACTACCGAGAAGATTCCGGCAACAAACTCGTGTTGTCACTCTTTTCAAATGTTAAATTACAATGTTTGTAGTTAAAAAAATATAACTTTTAGCAGTGCAGTGCCGCCCACGTTATATTTTTTATTACCAAGCTGAGGCGGATATTTTGTAGAAGGTTTACATTAATTGACAACTGAACGTTCATCGAAGGAAATTTCGACGGCAAAGCGGTGTAAAACGCTATGCCATCGAAATTTCCCTGGCTATTGATTAGAGTAGGTATAGCACCATCATCTATGGACAAATATCTAGGTGCATTAGAAAAAAAACCCATGTCCTGGGGAGGAAAATGAACCCGTGACCTTTCACATTCCAGGTGGCCAATGACGCAGTGAGTAACCAGGGACTTGGGGAAACCTTAAAAAATTCTTCTAGCTTATCTGTTTTTTCACCATATCGGTATTCACTGTCTTCACCTCAATATCACGCGCAAGGAAATTTACTAGGTGGTAGGACCATATGTAGGGTCGTCTGGGTAGGTACCACCGCCTTTCTTATTTCAGCCGTGAAACAGTTCGCTGTGTTTCGGATTGAAGGGAAAGGAAGCCAGTGTAATTACTGAGCATGGACGGCATTTCATCTTAGGCCTCAGGATGACAACGCACCTGCAATATCAAGGGAATTTTCCTTGTCATTGCAGGTGTGTATAGGCGGTGGTAACCGCTTACCATCAGGTGGGCCGTCAGCTTGTTTGACATATAGTTGTAATAAAAAAAATAGTAACTCGTTTCTCTATTGTATTTCCAGAACTAGGAATCCTTTGCCAGCACATGTGTCCGTTCCTTTAACATGGGTTCCTTTAAAAGAGGCGTATAAAGGTCACCTTATGGCCAGCACGGTGGAGGGGGCTAGAACAGCTGTCTTCGCATATGGACTCTTCTTGCCGCTTCATATCAAGTGGTGTTGAGTCAGTCGCCGAGCTTTGAATATAAAAAATCATACCATCACAATCACAATTCCTATATAGTAGTGATTATTGTTATGTGATTAATTTCGATATCTCTGTTTATATTGTAATGATCTCGTTAGCGAAAATGCTCGCCAGTGTAAAGGTACCTCTGGAGCTATTTAATGGCAATATCTACCTTTTATGTTTCTTAACACAAAAGCAAAGACGGGAACAGTAAAATAGACAATTAATTTCAGACAGTAAAAACGTTTACGAACCTTAATAAACGGTAATTAGTCAAGAATAAACAGAGAACTGTTTGATCTTCGAATGGCGTCTGGTCGTCGTTAAATAAGCTGTTCTATAAATATTGTCTCAATGGTCAATATTGAAATTGTAATTCTTATTCAAGAAAATGATAACGTACTTTGTCAATATACAATTACAGACTAAAAATGCAATTTTGATTTCAACTATTTCTTTACAGCCTAAGTAATTACAAAGATCTTACAGTTTTGTTAAAAATAATGAGTTTGGGCAAAAATAATTGCAACAGTTATTAGTTTATAATTTTAATCCCACATAGGTACAATATAACAATCACATGAAATCTAAATACTGAGTAATAACTTTATTTATAAAGCCATAATTGTCATTATGGTAGGACAAAATTATGTTTTACATTTACCCAAGTAGTTTTAGACAGTTAAGACTAATAAAGTACAATTGTGATAAGTATTTACTTATTGTTTTACACAATCATCATCAGTGTTTTAGATTATGGCCACTTAATTCAAGCATTCAATTGTTTACGATCATGAAAAATAACCAGTCTGCCAAATCAGGGAAAATAACAAAACCTTAGTGCTATTTAATACTTATCTTTTAAGTGTACCCGTGGCACCTCACAGTTTTTGGCCAGAGTAACTACTGCCTTGGAGAACCGTCGGAGCAATAATAATGTCTTAACCATCCGAACACTACTTTTAAACGCTGTGACAACTAGCGCCACCAAGAGGGGTAAAATCGTTCGACCAACACGTGTCAAACCGGAAACATCATTTTTATTTGTTATTTAACTTGACTACATAATTAAATTTTTATTTCACACACCTTAAAATAATTACAATATTATTTATATTTAATTATCTAATACATAAGTTATTCTATTTGTGTTTATTCCATGAAATCAATGTTATAGTCAAATCAATATTTTTCCTTTGCTTAATTTTGTACAGCTCAAAATAATTATGTTATTTATATTTTATATTTGATAAATGAATAAATAAGTATATTTATGTTTATTTCACGTAATAAGTATCTCTAATTAGTCAATAATCATCCTTTGCATATCAATTCGTCCATCCTGACATCATTTGCGTCCCTGCAAATATAGAGAAAATATTTTGAAAGTATACACTTAGAATAATTACCAAATTCAAAGATATATTGTCTTTGTTTGCACATTAAAACGAGGCAAAGATCAATCGTCATAACTTTTGATAAATCAACCATCTCAAATTATATTGATGACGGCTCACAAATAGGTCAATCGTCTCGATACATATTGAAGACGGCCCAGAGATAGATCAATCGTCTCGCTGTATATTGAAGACGGCCCAGAGATATATCAATCGTCTCGCTACATATTGAAGACGGCCCAGAGACTCAATCGTCTCGCTACATATTAGAGACGGCCCATAAATAGATCAATCATCTCGCTACTTAATGGAGATGGCTCAGAAATAGATCAATCGTCTCGCTACATATTGAAGACGGCCCAGAGATTCAATCGTCTCGCTACATATTAGAGACGGCCCATAAATAGATCAATCGTCTCGCTACTTAGTGGAGATGGCTCAGAAATAGATCAATCGTCTCGCTACATATTGAAGACGGCCCGGCCCAGAGATACAGCAATCGTTTCGCTTCATATGGAAAACGGCCCAGAGATAATAATATTTAATAATAATAATCATATACTCACACCTATTATCTAGCGCAAAGTAAGCATCATAAGAGCTTGTGTTATGGATACTAGATAACGGAGAAATAATGACAATAATATGTATATAAATATGCTAAATAAACACATAAACATCCGTGACTCGTAAACAATTGCTCGTACTCATCATACCATCTAATCATCTCGTTACATATTGGAGACGGCCCAGAAATAGATCAATCGTCACAGGCAAGTACATAATACAACTACCTTTATGACGGCCCAGAGATAAGTAATTACATAGATGTGAATAACAGTTAGATACCGAATTTCATGAATCAAAACTCACAATTCGAATTACGCATTGATCTTAAAAATGTTACATTCCCCAGTTATATTAGAATTAACTTTCCAACAGGTATATTAATTCTTCAGTGCTATCAACATGTAACGGAACGCATCGAGTTCCGAAGCATTAGCCACCAATAAAATACTAAAAATATACTTTGAGTAATAATGCGGTTAATAGAAGAATTAATAAATAGTATCATAGAAGTAATAAAGTATTTCCAAATAAAAAAAATAGTGGTCGGAATAGGCACCCGCGTAGAGAAATATTCAGAATAGGGATCCAGACATAACACTAGAACTTTTTGTAATTAAATAGTTCTAGTTCAGTTTTGAATTGATGGTAGTTAGAACGCAAGGTGGAGGTGAAATGGTTGAAAAGATGGCGGATTCATTCGTGACGTCGGCAACAGGATTTTTCCCATATAAGGGGTAACAGCGGGAAGTCGGGGTTCAGTCAGTCGACCTCCGTATAGCGAGGAAACTTTCTTTGTAGAGTAGATTTTGCAAGATTTATTTTGAATTTCGAACGTGTTCCGTTTAACTGAACTTTTAATTACCTTGAAATAAGGTCAAATATTTGATAATCTAGTGTAAATCAATATTATTAAATATCTAATCTATCGATTTAAAATTTTTGGGAAGCCAAAGTTAAAATGGGTAGTTCAGTGTATTGTGCTTGGAAAGTTCCAGTTAAATAGTTTGGGTCCAATTTAAAAAGCTTTCTATTAGGAAGATGAGGGGGGCCGCTCACATCGACGTGATGTGGGGCAATGTCTAGCGGACACTCAACAGTGCTGACGAAGCTGGTCATTGCCTCCAACTCATTGGGCTTGAGGACGCCTGCTCGATGTTCTCTATCTACAGAACATCGCCTGCCTGCTAGTCCGGTCTAAATTCGGGGTACGGTCGCAAGCCCGTCGAAGCGAATCCATGACTTTTTGCGCCTGTTAATTACATTATCGAGCTACCGCGAACCAGTCCGCACATTTACACTTATTCACACATTCATTTCCTCACACGTACAGAATCACGATTTCCAGACCTCGGTCGCGCTGGCGAAGTACAAGCACACATGGCCCAGACCAGATACACGAGACGCCATCCCACTCACCACTTAGCATAGTCCAGAATCTCTGCTGCACTTCAGATTTGCAAAGACTCCGATATTACAGTAATCACACCATCCCACACGTTCAACAGTAAGTGTGAGATGAAAACCTACAGCCCTGTTTTCTCCTTTTAATAACCTAGCTAGGACCATAAAGTAGGCATGAAAGTATAGGTTGAGATGAGGAGGTAGGATCGGATTGAGGCCCAGGAGAGTGGGAAAATTTAATCATTTGATTAATTGTTTAACTAGGGGGTATTAATTATTATTATTGGTATTTAGGTTTCATTTACAACTTAAGACTAGTTTCATTCGCATAGGTGGGTTTAGGCAGGAAGGGATAAGCAGGATCCCACATCAATAGAATCAGCCGAGCTTCCCGGAGACCCACAGCGGGCAGGTTTACGAATCTCCGGTAGAGTCATTCCAAAGTGGAACACACTTTCAACAAGGAAGCAAATTGTACCGGATCGAAGTTATTAGTTGCCAAGCCAGCCATACCTATATTCTTCAAATGTCTTAAACAAATTAACAAAACGACATATTAATTATACACAGATCATATTAAAGAAGGAACATCACAGTTCTGAATTTTACAAAGGAACATCAAGTGCCAAAACAAAGCGCCCATAACAATTTGATGCAGAAGTAATCACAACCCTAAATAACGGTTCACTACTGCACAATGAGATAACTAAGGCCTCATGAAATGCCCTTCATTATGGCATGTTGATTCAGTGTTATTCAGGTGAGCCCAAGGCAGCCCCACAACAATGACTCAAAGATAAAAGGGTGTATGCTGTCGCCAAGAACTCCATGCAAAGAAATATTTAAAGTTATAAAAGGCTTATTGGATAAAAGATTCACTCAGAGATTTGTAACAATTTAATGAATATTCACATTCCAAATAAAATATATGAGACAAAACAAACATGAAATGGATAGTCTAACAATATAAAGAAACAAGAACTAACCAAGTTAAAAGGTAATAGTTTCAATCCAAACATACATATAATTAATAAATAACTACCAAAATGGAGGGGAGAGAAAAACCCGGCTGTCTCCCCCTGGGGAGCTTACTTCCTAACCATGTTTTCACAATATAAGCAATGACTTATAAACTTAATAAAGCTTAAAAAGATAACCATTTTAGACCATACTTCATCATGCCAGTATTAATTTCAATAAAACTTCATAACTTATTTCAACAATTACAAAATTAATGTTATTTTGGAGAATAATATAACACATAAATAATGAAAGTATAATAAATCCATTAAGTTACAATTAACTCAATTGCATACTTATTATTATACCTATAATTTAGATCCATAGATTATATCAAGCGTAAGTTGTTTTGTTGGAAGAGAAGTTAAGTGAATTCATTTTCTCAAAGAACCAAGGTAATTGCGGTATGACGAGGGGTTCTAAATAATCACAAGATGGTCACAAGGCCAAACTATAATTAAATTAAAGTTGGGAAAGAAAGTATCAGTATTTGAATAAGTTAACATTAACTTAGATTAATATCCGACCCCGCAAATGTTGTTTGCCATAAAAAAAAATGTCTTAAGATAAATGGATAGTAGCAGATTCTCGGACCTACTGAATATACATATAAAATTTCATAAAAATCGGTCCAGCCCTTTCGGAGGAGTATGGTAACTAAATTTTTAACGAGAATTTTATATACATTAGGCAAGGGAAAATTTAAGGTAGGCTTACATTAGGTTTAATAACTTAAAGTTAATTAGTATAAAGTTAATTAAAAGATAATAAGACAGATATATATTTCAATGTTTAGGTGTTGTAGGGAGGAGTCCTTACAAACACTAGTCACTTGACATGCTTCTACTGTCAGGTTCGTTTGGAAATTTTCTTAGAACATCGCTTGAAACAATGGTATTAAACTTTTATATCCCTTTAGACCTTTTCTTTAATTTACGTATAACGTCTGCTGCTGCTTTAAGGTATGTTGGTAGGCCATCGATGATACGAGCGACAGCCTTGTCACCGGTTATGTCGAGTTTAGTAAGCATGGCTAGTTTCTGATAATAATATTGCGCCATGGTTTCATTTATAATTTTATTTTTAATGATTTATTTTCTTTGTTTAATATGTTAATATTTTTAATTATATTAACTATCGTATTTTGTAACTGTTAATTTGTTTATTATACCTAAATATTGTAGTATTAAGCCAATAAAAAGTTTCTTTCTTTCTTTCCTTCTTTTTATATTTTTATTTGTAATTAACATTTCCCTAAGAGCCTCAGCATAATCGATATTACAAGGAAATGCTTTAGGGAGTTCTTGTTTCCATTGTTGTACCAATGTAATATCATAATTAGGTATGAGATGAACGCCAGAACCGTGCCATTCTTCCTAACCTAGACTGCATGTAAAAACTTTTTGTAGTATCGGACCAGTTATGTATGGTAGCCGGCTGCTCAATCTTATTTAACAATTGGTGTGAGAAAATTCATAATGTTTCGGGGTCAAACAAGGGGATAGTTTCTGCTTTCCACGTAGTCAAAATAAAATGGTTAGATCTTACCAGTTTGTACAGCCGATGAACTTGAAGGGGTGCTGGTGGCGTTGTTTTTAATTTTCATCTTCACATTATTATAAATGTTTGAAATTTACTGATAAAATATCTAAACTAGAAAAATTTCACGTCCTGAGCCGGGGATCTTGTTTTCCTGATGAGGTAACGCCAGTGGCGTTACGCCACTTTATTATGAGACCGCCATGGTCGCCATTCACAATCTCGAAACTCTTCTGGATAGGCCGCTAACGTCGTTTAGGCATAGTGGTTATCCCACTTCTGAAATTGTTAAAAATAATGAGTTTGGGCAAAAATAATTGCAACAGTTATTAGTTTATAATTTTAATCCCACATAGGTACAATATAACAATCACATGAAATCTAAATACTGAGTAATAACTTTATTTATAAAGCCATAATTGTCATTATGGTAGGACAAAATTATGTTTTACATTTACCCAAGTAGTTTTAGACAGTTAAGACTAATAAAGTACAATTGTGATAAGTATTTACTTATTGTTTTACACAATCATCATCAGTGTTTTAGATTATGGCCACTTAATTCAAGCATTCAATTGTTTACGATCATGAAAAATAACCAGTCTGCCAAATCAGGGAAAATAACAAAACCTTAGTGCTATTTAATACTTATCTTTTAAGTGTACCCGTGGCACCTCACAGTTTTTGGCCAGAGTAACTACTGCCTTGGAGAACCGTCGGAGCAATAATAATGTCTTAACCATCCGAACACTGCTTTTAAACGCTGTGACAACTAGCGCCACCAAGAGGGGTAAAATCGTTCGACCAACACGTGTCAAACCGGAAACATCATTTTTATTTGTTATTTAACTTGACTACATAATTAAATTTTTATTTCACACACCTTAAAATAATTACAATATTATTTATATTTATTTATCTAATACATAAGTTAGTCTATTTGTGTTTATTCCATGAAATCAATGTTATAGTCAAATCAATATTTTTCCTTTGCTTAATTTTGTACAGCTCAAAATAATTATGTTATTTATATTTTATATTTGATAAATGAATAAATAAGTATATTTATGTTTATTTCACGTAATAAGTATCTCTAATTAGTCAATAATCATCCTTTGCATATCAGTTTGTTCATAACATGAGGTTTGTGAATGTACTACTTACATTACAATATTTGAATAATTTAATTCCACTACATAAGATTTTTGTTTCGGGGTAGACTGTTAACATATGACTGCAGCAGTCATAAGTGTCATTAAATTATTCTATGTATCATTAAGAGGCAGTGTTATGGATAAAAGATCAAGGACAAAATAGCTACTTAGTTCTGTTCTTTATGTCGCGTTTCGGGACATCACCCAAAATGGAATATTTTCTTATAGACATCATCCGCATATATGCGTCCTGGGTTGGTCACAGGCCTTCCTACATTGAAGAAAAACACATGAGGAGTTTGGGCCATAACACCACCACGCTGGCCCAATTCGGATTGGTGGGTAAAAGTGGTTGCAGGAACACCCGCTTAACGTGCCGATTAACGTGCCTTCCAAAGCACTGAGGAGCTCGAGATAACAAACTTTGATTGACCCATCTCAGGTTCGACCATGGCGAAAGTTGCTTGGTTTTTCGTTTTGAAACCAGAGCGCTCAAATCAATACGCCACCGAGCTCCTCCTACTTATTGATTAGCTGCCAATATTGACAGACTCAATAATAAATTGACTAAAAATAGAATTTACACATTCAAAAACGAAGAATATCTATTCTTTATTCTACAATCACGAGAACGCATGATTTTTTTCCTAGTACAGTAACTAAAAGCGATTCGTTATTTATTTTACAAAGAAAATATTGTAACAGCGTTTCGTTACAAACACCTGCAAATTGCTTTTGTGTTAACTTTAGCCGGCAGATATGAAAGCCGTTAAAAGCTCCGTCAACTTCAATAGGTACGTAACGTCGAATGCACAGCTACTATTACTATACCTACGTATACTTTAAAGGAGGTTGCACACACGGGTTAAAAAAAGATATTGTATGGTCTTCAGGGCGATAAGAATGTGTGGACGCTTCAAATAAAATTAAATCTAAAATATTTATTCAAATATTCTTAATTTTTGATTTTAACATTATTATAAATGTTTGAACACATTGACTGATTGTTTGATTTGTTTTTCGACATTGTAGGGTGGACGTTAGCTCATAAACGCAAATACAGATAGACTAGAAGAATTTCACAGGGATATCCCAAGTCCTGGGTGGCTCAGTGGTCAGAGCAGTCGCCCGGATTGCGAAAGGTCGCGGGTTCGATTCCTGCCTCAGGACGTGAAATTTTTCTAGTTTTATTATATTTTAATTACTAAGTAATATTTATTCAATTCAGAATGTAAAAGACTCGATGAGCACCTGGTCCTACACAAAATAGAACATCAATTGTTATGTATTGTATTATGTGATATATAGTACAGGGTAAAGCAACAGGTTAGCTTATCTAATCTTGTCTTGGTGTCATGACCAGGTCAGGGTGCACTTCGACATTTAGGGATATTTTGTGCCTTTCATGCTTTTGCCCTTTCTTCCTGAAGATAGCTGCTATTAGCCTCATTGTGTCTCTGGGCTTCTGGGGCTGATTCGGCTTCTGGGGCTGTATGCTTGTTTTCATACAGCCCCAGGTGGTAAGTTGTAAAAAGATATACGGTTTTGATCCCTATAACACTGACTTAAGAGACTAAATATATAGATAATTTTGCTGCTGACTGTATTTGACTTTAACTGTTTGAGCTATCCTTAGTGCAACATTACATAAAAATAAGAAGTGGGATTATTAACAAAACTATGTTTGAAATCACTTTGATCTTTCAAATTATTTTTAGTGATATCGTAGCTGCTACGACGCCATGTTTTTTCTAAGACTATGAGCTACGGCAAACAGTTGGCTACGACATAGGACAATATTGCGTGATGTATCGCGGTTTAACGAGTTTGAAAACCTCCATTGAATATTCTTAAGTTCTTTCCTTTCATTATGGTAGACTTACGTTGAGAAATGAATCCTGTTCTAGAATGCGCTCATAATTTTAGTTTGTAAAGCGGTTTTTGTAACTAATTTTAAATTCATGTTCATTTCAGACAAAGTTAGTGAAATGCTATTGTTTGTTGACTCGTAACACTATAGATATGGGGTAACAAAAGTTCAGAATTGTTTTAATGCTATGTAAATTTTAGTTGGAAGTTTAAATGTGACATTGAACAAGAGCTTTAAAAGTAAGTATATCATTTTACTTTGTATGAGGAATAGTAAATTAGAGTATGAAGCTTATTTACGTATTTTATGTTAGCATTTTGTTATATTTGTGTTGAGCATAAAACAGTATAATTGTAGGGAATCTGATAGAAATATATATCACGTTTTAAGTTTTTTTATGACTTTTAGAAACGTCTCTTAGCCGACGTACGTACGGCTAAAAATCATTTTTAAAGTGATTTTATCCCTTTCATTTTGAAACCGAATGAAAGAGAGGCATGCATTTTATTTTTAGAGAATGACAGCAGAATCGACAGCAATTACTTGCAAGCGGCTTTACGTTCGAATAACATTCTCCAATGACAGCTGTCAAATAATACCTCGTAATATTGCAAAGGAAATCGTAAAACAGAAGTAACGGCGAGTGATTTCTACACCCATAAGGTTATCGGGTGTTTGTTCCCAGACGTGACACGCGGGACGTCTCGTAAAAACTCCGTTAATGAGATCGAGTGGTTCCACAGTTTAGTGGTGCGAGCTTATTGCATTCCCTCGACAATTTAGAGCCACCTCATAGCAGTGGACGCCACAGGGATGCTTGTGACCAAAGATTTGTAGTTGAAATAGGATGAATTGAATTGGTACCCGCGTCTGGCCGTACCCCAGGAGACGCGGGTCGATTTTCGCCTGGAGCGTACAATTTTTTTATCGTTATTTATCTTTATTTGTAATGGTTACAATAAAGTAGGCATTATAAACGCACAAAATCAAACATTGAAATGTGATTAAAATGGCAGTGGTGTAGGTGAGAAAGTTTCTTCGGTTTCAATGAGTGGTGAGATAAACGTTGCTATAAAAACTTAGCTTTAAATAGGACTGCTTACGGTACAGTCAACAGCACATCAATCGTAACCGTTTCACCTTGAGACCGCCCTTACTGCGTTCGTAATAGAGGCGGGTTTCTTAGTGCAACTGTTACACTTGATGTGCTGCCGTGTGTACATTAATTATATTTGAACAAAAATAAAAATTGACTTGAAAACTTATCCCATAAAAATATATTTGAGTCGGTGCTTGAATATCTAATGTTTCTGGAAACAGCTTAGCACCAACTCCAAAAAATATTTTATGGGATAAGTTATGAAGTCAATTTTTATTTTTTAGGGTTTTGAAGGGAGTTTTTATTTATGTTTAAGATTTTTTAGTGATAACAGTTATAAGGTCAAAGCTACATGGGTGATCGTTAGCGTATATTGTTTCTTAATATCGTATCGTACCACTGAAAAGTCACAGGAAAGGTAAAATCCTCCATGATTTCGTATACGTCGATGACTTTATTGTGTATTCGAGTTAATTTGATTTAAAAACTGAACTACTGAATCGATTTCGATAAAATTTCAATGGGGTCAATCCGAAAGTAGACACTTAATAACCAAATAGACACTTTCAATTGAAAACTTTTTTCAAATCAATTTTTTAAGTCCAATTATGAATAAGAAAAAATGAATTTGAATTCAATTGACGCATGTCTGTGGCATATTGGCTCGAACACTTGCGTTTGACGACCATTTTTATTAGTACTTATGTTTGTTGGGAACAAATACGGCGATCTATCTGGTCACCGTCTCCTTATTCCTTTGTTTTTTCTGTACCTATACACGCCTGCAGATCATGTTGAATACTTTGAAATTTGTGGGTATTTTACAACTGTCCAGTTACGCTTTTTGCGCTGTTGTCTCTTCATAGTCCTTTATACGTAACCTTGTTCTGTGAACTTGGTCACGAGATGACCTAAGAGGGAAACTTTAACATAAGTATTAACGCGTAGCATAAATCTATTCTTAATTTTGATTTTAACATTATTATAAATGTTTGAAAAATTATTTACTAATAAAAATGTAAGTATCTAAGTCAAATCTATTTTTAACCAACGTCAAAGAAGGAAAAGGTTCTCCATTTTTTACCCCCTTATTCATAAAAACAAGAGAAGTTATAAGAGGCTTATAAAGTGTTTTGTTTCTCTCACTCATATGAGAAAGAGAAAAGATAAAACATATTGTAGCAGTGTTTTAACTAAAATAGGTTTATTGAGCGTTTATGAATATGGGCGTAATAAAGTGTTTTTAGTTAGTTTTTTTAGTTAAATCAGTTTTGACTATTGTTTGTCATTTTAGTATGTATGATTTATGAGTTATATAATATTAGTGAGAGAAGCAAAACATGCATGGACAGTGTTTTATTTCTAATAGTTTTAATAAATGTTTATCAGTAAGGCCGTTATATTTCGCAATGAAATGAAAAGAATATATCCATATTCAATTAGGCCCCCAAGAAGCTTTTTCGAATCGTCAAAATTTACATTTGTATGACTATCACAAATAAAATCAATTAACAACGTCATAGTGTCTGTCTGCCTGTCTGTCTGCCTGTCTGTCTGTCTGTCTGCCTGTCTGTCTGTCTGTCAGTCTGTCTGTCAGTCAACATTTTTTTTATACATTTTGTATTAACGTGAACCCAAAAAGTTAGTTCCAACTCTACGTGAAACGTCCGATTTCCCTTACGTTTGATTGACTATCTGTAAGCGGAAAATAATTCTGTAACGTATATGGCTTATGCACTTTTGGATTCAAATTACTAAGACATACTAATAACACCAAACGACAAGTGGTCCCATTAATATGTAGGTTGATAGTATTAAATTTTAGCGCTGTCTTACTCCAGCAAAGTAGATGGCATCGGTGGCCAGTGGTACGACCACCCGGTCGTAGTCCTATTGTAAGGTGGTACTATAACATTGCGATGCTATAGCACCTCGTCTCTCCTTCCGAATTTCCTAGCAATATTTAAATCCATATAAATTCAAATTCATACTTTGGCGCTTCATTCGATTTTACCTTTCAAAATTCTTATATTGCAAACCGTGAGAGGAGACGTACCTCCCTAACTTACCAGTGTCTCGCTCTCGAATCGTGCTAATAGCTTGGGCGATATTATATTATTATTATACTAACAATATATTGTATTTATTAATCTGTCAATCACAAGGCACTTTTGTAAGTACCCTATTTTTATAACCATTTCAGTGTAAGTATTCAGAGTTATTCAGTGTTTAGTTTTATTGTGTATTTTATATTGTTTAAAAGTGCCTTATTTTCCTACTTTATTTTCAATGATAAATATACCCTTTAGTGACGTAGTCCGGTGTTATTTTTTGGACCCAACCTTACCATCATACGTTACACTAGTTATTGAACCCAACCTTACCACCATATGTTACACTGCTAATACAAAATGAACCTGTAGACAGTAAAAAGGTGACAAGAAACAAATTTAACTAGGAACGAAAAAAAAAACCAATTAAACGATAGCAAAGAGTATTTACGCGGCAAGCATTTGATAGGATTTGAGAAAAATAAACTGTTTTTAGGTGAAGCAAAAATAGGTAATATAAATATTATTTTCTTTGATGGATTAAGTTTTACGGGAATTATTAAGACCTGTTTCACCGACCAACCTGTTTCAATAAAATTTTAATACGATTCTTGGAATATTTTGCACCCTATTCATGAAAAAGATTGTTAAGAAATACAAAATAGAAGTTAATTGTTTAAGAAATAAAGCTTTCGCTGGTGAAAGCTTTTGTTGCTAAACTTTACCGACTTTTCTTTTGAAGTAGTTTCTAAGTTAGAGGACTTTTAATTCAATATTCATACACTCACACTTATTATCTAAATCAAAGTAAGCATCATTAAAAGCTTGTATTATGGATACTAGATAACGGAGAAATAATGACAGTAATCTGTATTTAAATATTAGAAATTTAATAAATAAACAAATAAACATCCACGACTTGTGAACAAATGCTCGTACTCATCATACAATTATTTGCTCCTAGCGGGACATGAACCCGAGCCCCTGAACGAGTAGCCTGTATAGCAAGGGGTACAGACCTTTCAACTAGCCGGTCGTCAAGGAATATTATTGATATTGGACCGGATTTTGATTCATACATTTGAAGGATTAGAAATCATTCTCCTTTTAAGACAGGTAAAAACTGAAATTAATTTAGTTATTGATTCTGGGGTGCGATTCTGTGACGAATCTCGCACCTCACTTCGCAAGTCACTTCGAATTCAACTGTCAAATAGTGCAAAAAATGTATGAAAATTTGCTCTATTTGACAGTTGAATTCGAAGTGACTTGCGAAGTGAGGTGTGAGTTTTTCTACAGAATCGACAGGCTGTACCCCTAACATGAACATTGGATATTGTCATATCGTTATAGTGTCGTCAGCTTTTGTATGAAATGTTGACAAAAGTTTTGAAAAATAGTTCTATAGCCACCCGGCTATAGAATAACTAAACTTTGTCTTGTCGTCGTATCGTCGTATAGTCATCGTGTGACGATATCATTTATATGGGAAATATTATTACAATATTACTACGACAGCATGACGTCATTTTCATTTTTTCTGTGAACCATTCGATAAGCATTCAATAAGCTTAATGTGAGCCTGTATCGTTGTATCGAGCGACAGACAGTACGTTGACGATACGAAAATTTCAAATGTTCGGCTAAGGATACTGATTCTGTTGTTGCTAGGCTCGTGATTAAACATACCTATACCTATAAATCAAGTGAGATTAGAAAACCTTTGAGCTAAGCACAGAGCGCTTATAAACTATCATTAGCTAACCTTCGTTCTTAATATTAGTCCACGAAATTTTCCCCAAGCATACAAATAAATCAGAAAGAAAACAACAATTGCTTATCAGTTTTTACTTTTTAAAGAAATCTCAGTGAAGTGTAGAATAAAATAAAATACATTCGTAGCGGAGTTTTATTTCCAGTCAAAGTTTATCTGCAGTTTTGTACTCAAGTGCTTTTTGAGAGGTCCCAGTAAATCCCCAGTAGTACCTAAGTTCGGTCTATCTCACTCCTTCCATGCATCAAATACTATCTCCCTAGGGTTGGGGAAATGCCATATAATATTCATACCGAATACGATTCACTATTAACAAGGATATTATATGGTCCATGCTGTTAATATTATATGACATTTCCCAAGGAATGTAATGCATGAACAAAACTGAATATCACCTGACATTGTCGGTGCCGACTGTTGGCCATTAGCTGTTGATTCCTAAACTTTCTATAATAAGTAGTTGAGTTTTTTAGTTTAGGTATTTAAATTTTTTTTATGTTCAGTAATGGAGGAATTAGTTTTTGCATGTTACGCGATATCTCCGTTAAACCTAAACCGTTTCAATAATACCTTTTTGAAAGGATAAAACATGTTCCGTTTTATTTGGTAGTGATCTGATGAAGATCCTCGGTGATAGAAATCGAAACCTCTCGACAAAAGTCAGTCAAGCGAACAATACGCGTTCCAACAAGCGTCGGACAGATAGACACGTCGATAATGCTAACTGTCACCCTTCTAGCCACACAATACTTTTACTCCAAGGAGCTTCTAGCTGTGACCTTAGAAGTGAGTTCGCACGAATTGGCACGTTTAAAGACTAACTTTAATGATTTTGTGGTTTTTTTAAATGTTACACAAACTAGTATCATAATTTTTCTCAAAAAATGTTAAAATTAATTCGTGCTAAATGTTGTTGGTGGCACAATGTATCAGCTTTTGTTTGGTAACCCAAATACTATTGTTAATTATTATAGGATTGTGTACACTGTTTGCTAACCCAAATAAAAAGAAAAAAAAATCAAAACAAAATCAAAATCGACTTCAAAATGAAATATATAATTTAATTTCGAAAGGTATGTACCTACTTTATTATTTTCAAGTTGTTTTTGGAGTTGGTGCTAGTCTCTTTGCAAAAACAATAGAAAGTGAAACACCGACTCCAAAAAGTACCTTTTAAAATTTTTGCCTTTTTAGTATTAAGTGGATATGAAGTTTTTTTAATTTAATTTGTGTCAATATCTTAGTTAAATTTAAGAAGTCGGTTAAAAAAGACATGGCCACCTTTTGGCGCGATAATCGATGTCCACACAATCGGAGCAGCGGGCGTACACTAGATCTCAATATTTTCTTTTAAAAAATAAAAAATAATATTACATAGCATAGGTACCTCATATTTGCAAAATGAAATTGCAAAATCTTGCTTAACAGTGATTTAATCTGTGAAGTAAGTACTTACAGAAAGTTCATGAAAGATATTTTACTGTGTGTGAGCGCTGCGGCGAACTGGTAAGATACAGAAGTTTACTAAAATCGCTTTGAGGTTATATTAATTATGAGTTTTTCCATCATACCAAAATAGGCGTACTGGTAAAGTTTGTTGGTTTTTTCTAATATTTATCTATCTATCTTCAACTATGGCAGCGCTCAATAACAGTTCCGGTCGTTCAGCGGTGCACACCCCCACCACAACCACGCTGTTTGAGGTCGGGCTCACTAACATCCGTGGGCTCCATGCTAACCTCAATGCCGTCCACCAACATCTCGAGACGGCTCGACCCGAAATGTTGTTTTTGACGGAGACTCAAATACTCCGCCCAGCTGACACAAGCTACTTGGATTACCCCCGCTACGCTCTTGAAGAGTCCTTCAAAGCGAAGGCCGGGGTATGCTTGTTTGTCCGGGAGGATGTTTGCTGTCGCCGTCTGCGCTATTTAGCCCTTCCTACTCTATTCTTGGGGTGCATGTGGACCTGGGCACACATTGCCGTGTCTACGTGTGCCTCTATACAGCGGTGACATGAAGACAACTCGACTTTTCGAACACCTTAGTCGGGTGGCAGATGTTGCGCAGGAGCAGTTTCCAACCGCGGAATTGGTGTTTTTAGGGGACTTCAATGCTCACCACGAGTCGTGGTTAAGTTCCTCTAAAACTGACCATGCTGATATAACTGCCCACGCTTTCGCTCTCACGCACGACCTGACACAACTGGTAAACCAGCCCACCAGGATTCCAGACATTGTCGGTAACGCGCCCTCATTGTTGGACCTTCTGCTGACGACTCGCCCGAATGGATATCGGCTAGAGGTTCGTGCTCCTTTGGGAACATCGGATCACTGCCTGATATCCGCTGGGGTGCCACTGGCGTCGCCACCGGTACCTATGGTTGCCAAACGCCGCATATGGCACTACGTGTCGGCAGATTGGGACGGTATGCGGGATTACTTCGCATCTGTCCCTTGGAGGCAGCGCTGTTTCAGTGAGCTGCACCCGAACGCTAGCGCTACTGCTGTTACTGATGAGATCATGTTAGGGATGGAGTACTATATCCCTCACTCTGATGGCATTAGTAGGGGTAGGAGTAACCACTGGTTCAACGGCGATTGTGCATTAGCTGTTGAAAACAGACAGTCGGCATATCGCGCTTGGATCAGGGGCCGAGCTTGCGGGGATCCCAACATTGACTCACTGAAAGCAGTCTATAACAACGCCACCGAGTCCTGCAAAAGGGCCCTCATCAGAGCGGATGCATAGCGCGTTGCACGAGTTGGCCAAGAACTTCTTACGCACCCTACGGGAAGCCGTAGCTACTGGCGTCTGGCAAAAGCCATGCAGTCCAATTCTGTCAATCCTCGCTGCCCCCGTTGAGATGTTCTGAAGGCTCGCTAGCTCACAAGCCGCAAGAGAAAGCCGATCTCTTGGTTAACTCTTTGCTGCTCACTCCCGAATCAATGACTACAACACCAACACTCTCCCACTGTGGCCACACAATGCCCGATATTCGTATTAGGCAATGTGATGTACGTGCGGAGCTTCAGTCAATCGACTTCCGGTAAGCTAGTGGACCTGAGGGCATTTCAGCGATAGTACTGAAAAGTTCTATTTTTGTAAGCAATGACAATGTTAATCAAAACTATAATTATTTCCATAACCAGTTAATAACTTCTTTATTAAACGATTGCATTCCAAAAAAAAAGAAAGAATGGTTAACCAATGGTATCAAATTGTCATGTAAAAATAAGAGACAATTACTGTTATTGAAATCACAAACAAACAGCACAGTACTTAATAAATACTACAAAAATTATATAAAAATCCTAAAAAATACTGTAATCGCATCAAAAAAACTTCATTATATAAAAACAATTAAAAATTCAAAAAATATTACAAAATCTATGTGGCAAATTATAAATGAAAGGACGAATAAAAAAAAGAAAATGGCTTACAAAAATATTACATTAAAATCAAATAATACAAGTATAACCGATGCTTCTATAATTACAAATAAACTAAATGAATATTTTATATCAGTAGGAGTAAATAAGAATAATATAGATCCCAAAGGACACCCTGTGACAAAATTAATAATTAATACTATATATCTGAGTCCAGTAATAATTAATACTATATAGAGAGCTGCGTTACAGTGGACGAGATGAATAGCGGACTGGTAGAAACTCTCCAAACAGTGGGTTCTAAGTTCTGTAAGACCCAACGCAGAAAGGGACCTCAAAAACTATCCGACCACACCCTTTCCCTCACCCTTTCGTTTTTCATGGAAAAACGGCGACAAATGAGGTTGCAGTCCTCAGACGACGCGTCACTATATCGGCAGCTCAATAGACAGATATCAAATTCGATGCGACACGACACAACTGTATTAAAGAGGCGATAGAACGGAACAAAAGGGGCGGGAGCGCCTAGATACCAGCTTGGACCATTTGACGTGCTCCAAAGACGCGCTATGAGAATTGTCGACGATCCTGAGCTCACAAGCGGTATTGAACCTTTAAGCCTAAGGAGAGATTTTGCCTCCTTGTGTGTGTTCTACCGTTTGTATAACGGGGCGTGTTCTGAGGAATTATTTGACATGATGCCCACGCCTTTTTTTTATCATCGCACCGCTCGCCACCGGCAGGGAGTTCATCCTCACAAATTGGAACCAAAGTGGTCACGTACTGTACGGTTTCAGAGAAACTTTCTCCCGCGTACGCTCAGGTTGTGGAATGAGCTCCCTGCAGAGGTTTTCTCGAATGAGTACAGCATGGGGTTCTTCAAAAAAGGCGTGAAAAGGTTTTTACAGGGTCGGCAACGCGCAAGTGATACCTCTGGTGTTGCAAGCGTCCATAGGCTACGGTAACCGCTTACCATCAGGTGGGCCGTATGCTTGATTGCCACCTTAGTGGTATATAAAAAAAAAAGGTTCCAAAGTGTTCGCAAGGGAAGTGTCTATTGGGCAAAGCCAATTGACAAGCCTGAAGACTGAGGATGGCAGCTTAGTGTCGTCTAAGCCCGAGGTGACAACGGAGGTCGAAAGGATCTATGGAGAGTTATATACCACTACAACGAATCCCGCTATCAGTTCGGGTAAAGACCCAAGAGCCCGTCTGATCCGACACTATACCGAAGATATCCCGGACGTCAGCCTGTACGAGATTAGGATAGCCCTTAAGCAACTTAAGAACAACAAGGCACCAGGGGAGGACGGAATTACTGCAGAGCTTCTGAAAGCGGGTGGTACACCGGTATTTAAAGTCCTTCAGAAGCTATTCAATTCCGTCATTCTCGAGGGTACAACGCCACAAGCGTGGATTGGAGGCCTGGTGGTGTTGTTCTTCAAAAAAGGCGACAAAACCTTATTGAGGAACTACAGACCCATCACGCTTTTGAGCCACGTTTATAAGTTGTTTTCGAGGGTTATCACGAATCGTCTCGCGCGCAGGTTTGACGACTTCCAGCCTCCCGAACAAGCCGGTTTCCGTAAAGGCTTTAGTACCGTAGACCACATACATACGCTGCGGCAGATTATACAGAAGACCGAGGAGTATAACCGGCCACTTTGCTTGGCGTTTGTGGACTACGAGAAGGCCTTCGAATCGATCGAAACATGGGCCGTGATTCAGTCTCTTCAGAGGTGCCACATTGACTATCGGTATATCGAGGTGATGAGATCTTTGTATGAGAGCGCCACCATGTCGGTCCGTGTACAGAATCAGTATACGAAACCCATCCAACTGCAGAGAGGGGTAAGACAGGGAGATGTAATATCTCCGAAACTGTTTACCGCTGCGTTGGAAGATGTTTTCAAACGGCGAGTACATCACTCATCTTCGGTTTGCCGATGATACAGTAGTAGGGAATGCAAACCGGTTTAACCGAAAACCGATAAACCGGTTTTTTCTCGATTTAATTTCTCATTTAAAAAACCGGTTTTTTTTATTAACACCGGTTTTTTCGGTTTTTTTGACGGAGAAGAATTTTGCTTATAAGAGTTAAAAAGAGATGTTTCATATTCCGCCAGGATATGTACAGGTGTACGAACTAACAAACAAGTCTTCATTAAACATAACTAATAGACTTGATATCTAAAATTTCTTGTTGTAATTAAATGTTATAACAACAAATTAAATCGTTTTTTTCCTTAATGTAACTCCCAACTTAACCGAACACCATCCTTAAAACCATAAATAATTTACAATAATTATAGTTTACATAAGCGTTATTTTTAATATTTTTTATGCTATGACAACACTGTTGAAGAAAAAGACGCCATCTTGACGGACGGACGCTGTAGCCATTTCGTTCGCGTCGGTCGTAGTCGTACTTACGTCGTTCTTCTGTGGTGTAGGTGTATGTACTGTCGCGGTCAAAAGTCCGGTGACAGTCTAACAAAACTATAGCGAAACACTTGTTAGAGACTTACGATGTTCTACAATTGAAAACATTTGACTTACACAGTTAAACCTCGTTTAGAGACGAGCGCAAAGAATATGAATCTTAAATTCGACCCTCTAATAATGACTTGTAGCTCATCGCTTAATGACTCAGTCTTCATACTGTGTGTCCACGGTTCGATTCTTATTACTAATATATATAAATGAAAATATATTATGAATATATTTTTCTTTTTATTGTATATTTTTTAACCACTGGCGTGAATCCAGTACTTTAATAATTGTTATTTCGTCAACTTAATATTTTAAAACCATCTTTTCTATACTTTCCGCTTGTTTGTTATCTAATTGTATAAAAAAAAACTTTAAGACGATATTTTTACTATTATTCAACCCACTCTCGGGTTACGAAAATAAAAGGATCGTCAAGATTTATTGATTAATCTATTTGATACTCTTACTTGTTATTATTGAAAATTTAAAGTTATAGATAAACAGAAATATTTTGCAGTCTTTAACTATGTATAATAGTTAAAGACTGCAAAATATTTCTGTTCAACTGTTAGTTAATGTAGCAAATTATTTATTTACTTATAATTATGTATTGTTGGGGTGTAAGGGGTTCCGAACAACACCTCACGGGATCCAAGCCAACCTCACCTGCACGTGGTGCACCCTGCTGATCAACAGACGAGGCTCTGGCGCTCCCCACCAACCCGCACTGGGCCAGCGTGGTGGGTAACGGCCCAAAACCCCCCATGATAAATCCCACTAACCCAAGGCCCCAAGTGCCCGGCGGTACCGGAGGCCGTGTCGGCGGTGACGGACGTCGGCGAGGCGCCGGGACCAGGGGTGCTAAGAATCCCCGGGTGGCGACGACTTCCCGTCATACGACCTTGGCCCTGGCAACATACAACACACGCACACTGCGGACCGAGGAGAAGCTGCTGGAACTAGAGGAGGAATTAAGTAGGATTCGCTGGAGTATAGTGGGACTGTCTGAAGTCCGACGAGAGGGCGAGGACACGATGGTCCTTAAATCCGGCAACCTGCTTTATTTCCGGGAGGGCGAAGATCTGTCCCAAGGTGGTGTCGGGTTTATTGTCCACAAGTCTCTCGTGAACAACGTTGTACGAATCGGGAGTGTATCGAATAGGGTGGCGTACCTTATACTCAGAATTACCAAACGGTATTCGTTGAAGGTCATACAGGTTTACGCCCCGACCTCGACACGCCCCGACGAGGAAGTGGAGGTAATGTATGAGGACATCTCTCGTGCAATACATACTTCCAAGGCTCACTACACTGTTGTCATGGGAGACTTCAACGCAAGGCTGGGCAAACGTGGCGATGATGAGTTGAAAGTGGGGCAATTTGGAACTGGAATCCGGAACTACCGTGGTCAAATGCTAGCCGATTATATGAAGAGGGAGGGACTCTTCATGATGAACTCCTTCTTCAAGAAACGGCAGCATCGAAAGTGGACCTGGAAAAGTCCGGATGGTGCAACGAAAAATGAGATCGACTTCATCATGTCGACTAAGACTCGGATATTTAATGATGTCTCAGTGATCAATTCGTTTAACACGGGGAGCGATCACCGAATGGTAAGAGGCACATTGAATCTCAGTGTGAAATCCGAAAGGTATCGACTGATGAAGTCTACGCTCCGCCCTAAAGCTATCCAAATCCAAAACCCCGAATGCTTTCAACTCGAACTGCATAATCGCTTCGATTGCCTGGAGGACTGCACAGATGTGGACACATATAACGACAGGTTTGTGGAAGCTGTCCTTACGGTGGGTTCTAAGTACTTCAAACCCAACCGTAACGAAAAAAGTAAGAAAATCTCTGAGCCAACATTGAAGCTAATGCAGGAAAGACGTGAAATGGTTCTGCAGTCTTCTGAGGATGCTCGTCGGCAGATCAATAAACAGATCTCGAAGTCATTGACTCGCGACATACGCCGATTTAATACAGAACGTGTTAAAGAGGCAATCGAGCGAAACAGAGGCTCCAAAGTGTTCGCCAGAGATCTGTCGCTTGGACAAAGTTTGCTGACGAAGTTGAAGACAGAGGACGGCAGAATCCTTACGTCACGACCTGAGCTTTTGGCCGAGATTCAAAACTTCTACGGACAGCTTTACGCGACATCACGCGCACCTGTCACTCAGGCCACCGATCCAAGAGCCAAATTAACCCGACATTACACCGAAGATATCCCGGACGTCAGCCTGTACGAGATTAGTGTAGCTCTCAAACAGCTCAAGAACAACAAGGCACCGGGCGACGATGGAGTTACAGCAGAGCTTCTGAAAGCAGGTGGACGCGTGGTCCTAAAAGCTCTTCAGAGGCTATTTAACTCCATTATCCTCGAGGGCAAAACGCCGAAAGCATGGCACAGGGGCGTGGTGGCACTCTTCTTCAAAAAGGGTGACAGAACCCAATTGAAGAATTATAGACCCATCACGCTCCTGAGTCATGTTTACAAGCTGTTTTCGAGAGTTATAACGAATCGTCTCGCACGCAGGTTTGACGACTTCCAGCCTCCCGAACAAGCCGGATTCCGAAAAGGCTTTAGTACCATAGACCACATACATACGCTGCGGCAGGTTATACAGAAGACCGAAGAGTACAACCTGCCATTATGCTTAGCGTTCGTTGACTATGAGAAAGCCTTCGATTCTGTCGAGACCTGGGCCGTGCTTCAGTCACTCCAGAGATGCCAAATAGACTATCGGTACATCCAAGTGCTGCAGTCACTGTACGAAAACGCCACTATGTCAGTCCGCCTTCAGGACCAAAACTCGGAACCAATACGTCTTCAGCGAGGTGTGAGACAGGGCGATGTTATATCGCCGAAACTGTTCACTGCCGCGTTGGAGGATGTGTTTAAGCTTTTGGACTGGAGAGGACTTGGCATCAACATAAACGGCGAGTACATGACTCACCTTCATTTTGCGGATGATATCGTAGTCATGGCTAAAAACCTGGAAGACTTGGGCACAATGCTCGACGACCTCTGTAGAGTCTCCCAACAAGTGGGTCTTAAAATGAACATGGATAAGACGAAAATAATGTCGAATTCCCATGTCGTACCCACTCCTGTAAAGGTTGGAAGCTCTACACTGGAAGTTGTTGACGAATATGTTTACCTGGGACAAATAGTCCAACTTGGTAAGTCCAACTTCCAGAAAGAGGTCAATCGACGGATCCAACTCGGCTGGGCAGCGTTCGGGAAGCTTCGCAGCATATTCTCGACCCAACTCCCGCAGTGTCTCAAGACGAAAGTCTTTAATTCGTGTGTGTTGCCAGTGATGACTTACGGAACTGAGACGTGGCCGCTTACAATGGGCCTCGTAAGAAGGCTCAATGTCACCCAAAGGGCAATGGAGAGGGCTATGCTCGGGGTTTCTCTGCGTGATCGAATCAGAAATGATGAGATCCGCAGGAGAACTAAGGTCGCCGACATAGCCCGAAGAATTGCGAGCCTCAAGTGGCAGTGGGCAGGCCACATTGCAAGGAGGACTGACGGCCGTTGGGGCGGAAAAGTCCTCGAGTGGCGGCCGCGTACCGGGAGACGCAGCGTTGGTAGGCCTCCTACAAGGTGGACCGACGATCTGGTGAGGGCCGCGGGAAGCCGATGGATGCGGACAGCGCAGAACCGATCGGTGTGGAGATCTTTGGGGGAGGCCTATGCCCAGCAGTGGGCGTCTCTCGGCTGAAATGATGATGATGATTGTTGCTTCTTTATATTTTTACTGTATTGATAAATTATCTATATTTTCTTGTGATTAGATTATAAGACTTAAATTTAAAATAAATGATGCCAAGAGCCCTTAAAATTTGTTTTTTTTTGTTTTTATTAAAATAAAAAAAATATGCCAAAAATCCGGATTTTCCGGTTAACCGGTTTTTTTGAAAAAAACCGAAATAAAAACCGGTTTTAAAACAGTCCGGTTTTGCATTCGCTATACAGTAGTCATGGCAGAATCCTTGGAGGAATTGAGCACAATGCTCGACGACCTCGACAGAACCTCCCGACAGTTGGGTCTGAAAATGAACATGGACAAGACAAAGGTTATGTCTAATAACCATTTCGCACCTATACCAGTTTCAGTTGGGAGTTCTGTTCTCGAAGTTGTTGACGAGTAAGTCTACCTCGGACAAGTGGTCCAGCTGGGTAGGTCCAACTTCGAGAAAGAGATCAATCGACGAATCCAACTCGGATGGGCAGCGTTCGGGAAATTGCGTAAGATCTTCTCGTCCCAAATTCCTCTGTGCTTGAAGTCGAAAGTCTTTGACCAGTGTGTGTTGCTAGTGATGACATACGGCAATAAAATACGGATAAAATTTGCAATGCCCTTGCAGGGTCATGTTCTGTACTAATGACATAGCTTTAAGACCTTTTATTACAACATGATGCAATAAAGAATATGAATATGAACTGCGCAGCGGAGTTGTCTCCCGTCTTAACGCGGCTATACCGTCTTTCTCTTTCTTCTGGGTGTGTGCCGGAATCTTGGAGAGAGGCCAATGTGCAACGGGTCCCCAAAAAGGGAGACCGATCAGACCCAGCTAACTACCCCCGTTCGCCGCTGTCACCTCAGTTCTTTGCAAAGTCATGGAACGGATCTTAAACCACCAGCTGATCCGATACCTAGAAGATCACTCATTAATTAATGATCGACAGTACGGGTTTCGGCCGAAACGGTGAACAGGTGATCTTCTAGCGTACTTAATGCAGGTCTGGGGTGAAGCTATTGACAAACGTGGTGGTCAGTGGCATTGCCAAAGCGTTCGATCGGGTCTGGCACAGGGCTCTTCTCTCCAAGCTCCCGGCATACGGTCTGCCCGCTCAGCTCTGTACTGGATTGGCGGCTTCCTGCATGAGCGAAGAATCCGTGCACTCGCAGATGGATGCGCTTCGCGGTTCATGTCAGTGAATGCTGGTGTACCACAAGGCTCTGTTCTATCCCCCACACTCTTTCTTCTTCATATCAATGACATGATTCCGTTAGGAAACATTCATTGCTATGCAGATGACAGTACAGTGCATGGGGGATATTACGGTCGCCCAGGGGTTGGGCGCGCTGAAACCGAGAGGGAGAGAGAGAATCTTACCATTGAGCTCTCTTGGGGTGTTGAACCTCGTATCTGAATGGGGATCTAATAATCTTGTTGAGTTCAATGCTAAGAAAGCACAGGTGTGCGCGTTTACAGCCAAAATGTCACCGTTCCTTCCCCTTCCGTCTCTTCAGGGCACGACTCTTCCGGCACAGGGCTCCCTCAACTTGCTAGGTATGAAGATATGTTGCGATCTGAATTCCAGGAACTACATCGAAACCGTGATAAAAACAGCCTCACGGAAGCTCGGTGTCCTGAACAAGGTGCGTCGATTTTTCACGCCTGACCAATTATGCCTGCTGTATAAAACTCAGGTCCGGTCTTGCGTGGAATATTGCTCGCTCTTGTGGGATGGCTCCGCCAAGTACCTACTCGATGCCCTGGACAGATTGCAGCGTCGTGCTGTCCGTATGTTGGCGATGTAGAGGTCACCAACAACCTTGAGCCTCTGAATTGCGTCGAGACATTGCGTCGCTTAGCGCCTTCTATCGGCTATATCACGGAGAGTGTTCTGAAGAGCTATTTGACCTTATCCCACCTTCCCCCTTCCTACTCAGGAGCACGCGTGCCGGTCTTCGGAGTCATCAATTCACTGTCTCCACCTCAACATCACGTACAAAGAAATTTAGTAGCTGTTTTCTTTGTCGAACTTCCAGAACTTGGAATTCTTTGCCAGCACATGTGTTCCTTCCTTCCTATGACATGGGTTCCTTCAAAAGAGGCGTGAAAAAGCACCTTTCGGGCCGGCAAGGTGGAGGCAGCTAGAGCAGTGTCTGAACTGCACTAGCTGTCTTCGCATATGGACTCTTCTTACTGCTTCACATCAGGTGGTGTCGAGTCATTTGTCGTGCTTTGTATAAAAAAAAACGAACAACCTTGAGCCTCTGCAATTGCGTCGTGACATTGCGTCGCTTAGCGCCTTCTATCGGCTATATCACGGAGAGTGTTCTGAAGAGCTATTTGACCTTATCCCACCTTCCCCCTTCCTACTCAGGAGCACGCGTGCCGGTCTTCGGAGTCATCAATTCACTGTCTCCACCTCAACATCACGTACAAAGAAATTTAGTAGCTGTTTTCTTTGTCGAACTTCCAGAACTTGGAATTCTTTGCCAGCACATGTGTTCCCTCCTTCCTATGACATGGGTTCCTTTAAAAGAGGCGTGAAAAAGCACCTTCCGGGCCGGCAAGGTGAAGGCTGCTAGAGCAGTGTCTGAATTGCTCTAGCTGTCTTCGCATATGGACTCTTCTTACCGCTTCACATCAAGTGGTGTTGAGTCATTTGTCGTGCTTTGTATAAAAAAATAAAAAAATAAGTATTTTCATTTTATTTATGAAACGAATGAAATGAAATGAAAATATCTTTCGAATCGTCAAAAATCACTTTTGTATGACTATCAAAAAAAAAATTAACTAACAACGGCATAGTGTCTGTCTCTCTGTGCGTCGGCCAGTCCGTCTGTCTGTTTGTCAAAAATAAAATGTATAAATATTACAGAAAAACTGTAGCAGCCCTACTTGTGAAGGCAAAAGGTACTTATAGAAACAAACACAAGGGCGACTGTGCGCGCTTCTGCTAAGCACGTTTAAAAAACTTCATAAAACTTCTATCAAGGAGTTTTATTTCTTAAATACCTTTATCACAGAACTTAAGTTACTCGTGGTGGAGAATTTTATTATTATCAGTTAACGTTGTATTGAATTAGATTTATAAAAATATGTACGAGTATCTTATCCTTCAAGAAATAATTAATACGAAGAAATAGATTCTTCCCTTTTATTTATATTAAAATATAATATGTATTTCTTTAGAACATATTTATATTTTTATTTATACAAGGTGTTTGATTCATGGTATAACAAGCGGGCACCTACCCATGTTATCATAGTCATATAAATACTATGGTGTTATCAAAAATTCAAAATTGTAAAATTAATTTTGAAATTTTCCATACATTTTGTTTTAGTGGCCGAACTTTATGTATGAAGAAATTTGAAATTTATTTTACAATTTTGAATTTTTGATAACACCATAGTATTTATATGACTATGTTAACATGGGTAGGTGCCCGCTTGTTATACCATGTACCAAACACCTTGTATAAGTATTAATTATTTTTTGAATATGTATTAGTATTAAATAAAAACCGGCCATATGCGAGTCGGATTCGCACACGAAAGGTTTCGTACTAAATAACAAATACTAATAATCAGAGATATAGTTAAAGGTAACAGGTTAATAGGGCGCTTGATTATAGATTTCACGACATTGGATCGAAGTCTTGTAGTTTAGATGGTTAGAGCAGTCACTCGGATTGTGAAAGGTGATCCCCGCCTCAGGACCTGAATTTTTTTAGTTAAAATATTTTTATAAGTAACTCGGCTATGGTGTAGTATGCTGCTTGTTGTGGATATTGCAATTGTCACTATTTTCTATTTTATACAAGGCACACAAAATACTCAACTTTATTCTTAAGAGCGCTTACGCCGCACGGCCTAATTGCCTAAGCATCACAAGTTTTGTTACAATCGGTTTCTTTGTTTCCAATATTTGAAACAAACAAACCGATACTTGATTTGTATGGAAAACCGTGCGGCATAAACGCTCCTAAAGGCTTCTAGTTCTTGACATTGTCTCACTGGAATGACTCCACCTGATGAACAGAAAGCTCTTGAAAGGTAAGTTACCGACAACTCGTTCTCGGTTCTCGGCTAAAAATGGCCGAAATTCTCGTCCATAGCCGAGACATTTGTACGGTATGGGATTCATCGATGTCAGTGCGGGAGTTAGTCGCCGATTGTCTTCTAGTTCTTGACATTGTCTCACTGGAATGACTCCACCTGATGAACAGAAAGCTCTTGAAAGGTAAGTTACCGACAACTCGTTCTCGGTTCTCGGCTAAAAATGACCGAAATTCTCGTCCATAGCCGAGACATTTGTACGGTATGGGATTCATCGATGTCAGTGCGGGAGTTAGTCGCCGATTGTCTTCTAGTTCTTGACATTGTCTCACTGGAATGACTCCACCTGATGAACAGAAAGCTCTTGAAAGGTAAGTTACCGACAACTCGTTCTCGGTTCTCGGCTAAAAATGGCCGAAATTCTCGTCCATAGCCGAGACATTTGTACGGTATGGGATTCGTCGATGTCAGTGCGGGAGTTAGTCGCCGATTGTAACATTATGCAAAAATCTTGTATTTTACTATAATTAGGTATTATTCAAAATTTCACAGTTACACGGTTTATCTATTCTCGGTTTCGGTTCTCGGTCTCAGCGAAAATCCTGTCTCGGTCGACCCTTAGCAAATATGCACGGACTACACCAATTCTCTAGCCGCAGCCTCAGCTCACAATGTTATATACTGAGTTGTAAAGTTACTTCATCCATCAGTTTCTTAACTGTTCCTCAAACTTAATTGTTTGCTAAAATGTTAATTACAAACGCTGTACCGACTACACGTTATAAGTTTTGATTAATGTATTTATTTCATACTTGTAAAACTTTTAATGAGCAATTATTTTCAACGCTTACCCCACGGAAATTGTTTGCAGTCTACACGAGAAACAAAGTAGGTACTTTTTTATTACAAAAATATAATAATGGTGTACAGAAAAGAACAATACTGTGTTCCTGTGGTGCCAATGCAATGGTGTTGGCGTCAAAAGAGTATATGCTATGTCGATGTTGTTAATTCTTTGGTTAGAATAGTAATAGTCTATTGGGTAAGTTTGGAAAAATCAAAACCCGACGAAAGCAGGACAGGCTCAGAGGATTCTCGAAGTGTCAAGTGCATTACGAGCGAGATCGCCACCAGCACCCACTGAGTGCTCCTTATGGTAATGTTACAGAAATAAGAGGGGAGGGGAAGGTCAGTCTAGTCCAATGCAGCTGGCAGGCGTACTCCTCAGCGTACTCCTACTCTGACGGGGCAAAATACCCATGGTGCTACAAAAGTCTGTATAGGCTACAATATTCACTTTAGAAGGTCGCCGGTAGTCGACAGAAGCTGGATGCTCAGAACCATTCCGTTTGGAAACTGATTGGGGAGGTAATTGTTCAGCAGTGGACATTATACGCTGAAATGATCATCATGAGATATTTTTTATACAAAGCACGGCAAATGCCAAAGACAGCTAGTACAGCTTAAAACACAATGTTTTATCCGCCTCTACCTTGCTTGACCCTATTCCCGCCTCTTTTGAAGGAACTCATGTTATAGGAAGGAGGAAACACATGTGCTGGCAAAGAATTCAAAGTTTTGGAAGTACGACAAAGAAACGAGTAACTAAACTTCTTTGTGCGTGATGTTCAGGTAAAGACATTGAATTGATGACTCCGAAGACCAGCACATAAGGTCGAAAAGCTTGCATAAAATAGAACTGTGAAAATACTTATATTTTAACTATTGAGAGGATTGAGATGGAGAGAAAACGACTCTGACTAGAATTTCGTGACGTTGCGTCTCTGTCGCACTGATATTATTACTTAAACAGTTAGTTTTTTTTAATGTCCACACTTTAAAAAAACATCATTATTTAAAATTTAAAATGTCCCATCTGCTCAGCACTGCCAATAGGCAGCACTGGCAGGGTCGCCTGCAATGTGGGACCCGGGAGTAGCTATAAGTGAAAACGACTGTTCCAGTTAATCGATGGTTTATTACTAATGAACTACGCTAATTGTATTCTATACCTTAAATCTATACATAACGTAATGTGAGGAGACGCGGCATACACTACAATGAAATAAAACCTTTGTAAGATGTAAGTACCTACTACTTACATCTTACAAAGGTTTTATGTCATTCGGAACAACTAGTTCATGAAATTTAGTTTCGAAACACGTGTGTTGTAGCTTAAATTCGGTTCAATTTCGAACTACACGCGCATTAATCATGTTGTTGTTTTGTCATGAAACGTGATGGGGCGCTGCGCAACAAACTTGGTTGTTGCAAAATGTTTTGTTGCGGGATCTCTAGTTTCGATATTGGCAAACATAATGTTGTACTATTTCAATATGCTGTTTTAGTAAAATTATGTTTGTGAGGTAAAAGCGATTTTATTTAAAAATAATCTTGTAGTGAATTCTTATAGTGTTGATTTAGCTCATAATATTATTGCCATGATGAATCCACCGTCACTTCGGCTAAGTTTTAGCCAGAGGGGAGAACGTTTCTCATGAAGTGACGAAGGGAGTACCTACAGAGAGAAGATCAGTCGACGTTAAAGTTAAGTCAAAATAAATGTTTGCATGTTTATCCCCTCTGCGCACCAAAACTATTGATCAGATTGTGATGAAAATTTGGCAGGGTGTTCTGGGGGCAGCCACAAATGTTTCTGGATTATAAAAACTTTTTATTTTATTATTAATAAACCTAACAGTTTTCTCTTTATGGGCATTACAAAGCATACCGAGAGCAGCTAGTGTTTTATAAATTATTACCAAAATATTATGAAAATAATCTAAATTAAAAGTAATGAAAAGAAGAATATTTAAAGCAATGGGCGACATAACCGAATTGTGGGTAATTTAAACATACTCAGCTGAGTGTAGAAATAGAATAATTCGACATTGTGAGGGCGTTAGCTTATAATGCAATATTTACAGATAGTAAAGTAGAAATTCATAGGGATATCCCAAGTCCCCGCCCGTACTTCAAAGATTAGACAGAGTAGTCACCCGGATTGTGGAAGTTTGCGGGTTGGGTCCCTGAGCCGAGACATGTATTTTGTCTAGTTCAGATATTTTTCTTTTTATTTAAGCCATTTCTTTGTCTGTTTCTTGGTTACATTCTGATACATATAATTTTGTCCAATAATGAATGAAAATCTACATACTGTGTGTATAATATCATAAGAGAGAGTAGAGTGAGTAAATAGAGTTGAATATTTGTATTTAGGATACAAAGAATGTTGAGTTTCTGAATCAGCTTAAATTTTTTTGGTACACTCTACGAAATAGATCTTGCGTAATCCAATTATTTTAATTCACTCATGAAGGGCCTCGGGAAACAGGATGGACCCTAATCTATCCCTGTCTCGTTGTTTAAGGACATTATTTACCAAAAATAATTTTCAAAAGTGGATTCCGTTAGCAGAAGATCGCTGACGTACCTATTGCCTTAATTTAAAAAGGGTTGTGCAAAATGTATTGTTGGAAAATTGACTAAAATTGTGATTTCATATGATCGTTTAATAAATGATTTGCCCATTTCTTATTCTTAGATATAGAGGTATATAGTTATTCATATTTTTTAATATTTCTTGTTTTTGAAGTCCTTCCGGAAGGCAGATCACCTTATATAGGAAGTAATTCTTAAATAAGTTGTTATGTCTCTGTACCTAAGTACCTACGTTTTGAAGCCTAAGCCTAAGGGTAATAACAAAAGAAGCAGGTTACCGGCGCCGACTACCTGCTATTTTAAGTTCATGTCTTTATTGTTGTCAACATCAGGATGTTAATATAAAGAAGCAGGTGCTTCTGTATGTTATCACACGTAAGTTGCGTTTCCTTGTCTCTTTTCAAGGCTGTTCGTGACATCCAATCGCCAATGAAATACGGATAGCACGCGCCGCTGCAATTTGTCCATCTATTACTGCCCTACTTATTATTTTTCATTTTGACATCTACTTTATGTAAGCAATCCGGCAACAATAAGTGATTTCTTTGACATAGCAGATAGTTACCACTTAAAGTACCATCAGATGATCATCTGTTTGTTTGTTATAAAACCGGCCAAGTGCGAGTCGGACTCGCGCACGAATGGTTCCGTACCATTATGTATAAACAAGCGTCTACCTGTTGCCGTTGTCAATATCAAGCAAAAACATCACGATTGTTGTATGGGAGCCCCCCTAAATATTTATTTTATTCTGTTTATTAGTATTTGTTGTTATAGCGGTAACAGAAATACATCATCTGTAAAAATTTCAACTTTTTTACTATCACGGTTCATGAGATACGGTGACAGACGGACGGACAGCGGAGTCTTAGTAATAGGGCCCGTACGAAACTCTAAAAACCACCTTTGTATGAGCATATATTCGGTATCTTTTAAACAATGTCCTTAACGCTTAAAAGCATTGAAAAGTGTTTCTAAGATAAGTAAAATGACATTTTTTAAATCCCGTCAAACTATTCTCCGTCACGAAACCATAGACTAGGAGCTGAAGTCAACATTTTGAGATGGTTGAACTGAAGAGTAATGAAATTTGTAAAAAAAACAGCTTAGAACCGTTCAGGAGATTTCAAATATAAAACTATTGAAACTTTGATGACATTAAAATGATTGAATGTTTGGTTTTAAAATGTTATTCGTTTTGTCAGTTGTTGTCTAATAATTATCATAGAGAGAAGCTGCTGGTGGTGAACTCATAAACTAGCTCATAAACGCAAATACAGATAGACTAGAAGAATTTCACAGGGATATCCCAAGTCCTGGGTGGCTCAGTGGTCAGAGCAGTCGCCCAGATTGCAAAAGGTCGCGGGTTCGATTCCTGCCTCAGGACGTGAAAATTTTTTCTAGTTTTATTATATTTTAATTACTAAGTAATTTTTCAAACATTTATAATAATGTTAAAATCAAAAATTAAGAATATCAGTAGGTTTTTATCTATTTATTTATTATAGAATATTATCAAGAAGCACATTTATCATCATAATTTCGTACCCTGAGTAATAGTTAGGTATTGCTTAATAACAGGCCAACACTCACTAATGTTCTTTGTACTTTTTAACATTGGCAATGACATACGTACGAGATTGCTTGTAAAAGAAAATAAAAAATTAATTCAGCTGAAAAGTTTTTAGTTACCTAGCCCTGAGACCATTGCTTGCGGGAGAAAAATAAACAGGCTAAGTTAGTCCTCTATATTTTCGTTTTACTTTGCAACGAAGCGACCATTTTGAAATAGGGGTTTAAGTTTTTTCTATGCAAAACTGAAAGGTGTAAAAGAGATTCAAAATTTTGTTGAATAATTTCAAATACTAGAAAGAAGTAGAATAAACTCGTATGTATGTGTGTATATGACATTGATAAGAAAGGAGTGGATGTTCAGATTTTGAATAATGGAGGAAAATGTAAGAGAAAAACTAAGAAATAAAAATTGGGAAAAGGGATCTTTAACGGAGAATTCTTTACGTAGCTACTAGAGAAGATATCTGAAGTGTACCTTGTTTTGGTCGAGACGGAGAGGAATAGAGCTGAGGACCCACGTGGCAAGCAGTTACGTAGCACAATAAGTATAACTTCTTAGAGCGCGGATAAAAGAAAACACTTTTACTAGGTTGTAGGCCCGTACGTAGGGTCGCACCGCATTGTGCCATCGTGGTGGTGCTATGGCCCAAACTCCCCATGTATTTCCCTAGGTAGGAAGGCTTGTGCCCAGTAGTGGGACGTATATAAGCTGGTGAGGATACCACAACGACGAAGCTATGAATAGAACTAAGAGCCGAAATCTTTTGATTTGTATCACTATTAATCTTTTTTGTTATATTTTATGGATTAGGACAGGTCATTTGTAAACCCTTTTTAACGAACTATCTTCACAACAGTAGAGGGTAACGAGAAGATTAGTGTAACATGAAAAATAACGAGCATTTAAAGTTATACATAACATTTTTCTTTATATTTCTCTGCATATGTTTTCCTGGGCTTGTCTAAATAGAAAATGTCCTTTAGTATTTTAGGTTTTTTTCGTCTATATTCCAGTAAATTATTTGAATCTGATATGAGATAAAAATAGGCAAAATTTCATTGTTACACGGTTCTTCATTCAAATAGTTTGGTCAGTTAAGCTTTGTGTATGGGGAATATCAAATTTTATTCTACAATTTTGCATTTTTGATAACACTGTAGTATGTCTATGTTAACATAGGTAGGTGCTTTCATATTATGCCATATATAAAACACCTTGTACACTACAATGGACAAAGACAATCAGATGAGAGAATTTATTTTTCAGTACCCCATCTCGGCAAGAGTATTTTTGCTCTTAGATATCTTAGTGCAAAAGCCGTTTTTATCCGCTAGAGGATAAAGTAAAATTGAATTTAAAACATCGTGTGCACTAAGTTTGTGAATTCCAAACATCATTAAACCCCTTTCTTCCCTCCTTCGTAACGGAGGTAGAAACCTCCGTTACGATAAAAACTCAGACTCGGCTCCTTCTTGGTGTACGTTTTGTTTTTGCTTTGCGCGCGCCATTTTCTTTTCACGACATATTTGTTAAAACAATAGGTTTAAAATAAAAAAAACTTGAAAACAAGTAAAAAACCTAAAATGAGTGATTCTAGCGTCGAAGAAGTTTATTTGGCGCCAACAGAATTGACTGAAACTGTTAGTAATGCGCAAATGTTTTTTTTTTTGCATTGAGTCATTTCCTCGTTGAGGTGGGATGAAAAGTTACGTGGTGCACTCGAGTGCAAAGATTTTTCACCTCGTGCTCTTTTGATTCCCTCACTCACGCTCAGGATTCTAATTTTTAGAATCCTTCGCTTGCTCGGTCATCAAAATTGAGCACGCAGTTAAAAAGCTACTTTGCACACTTGTATAACAAATAACGATTTTATTGACTCGTCTATATCCAATCCCATTGTATGATACGTATCCTCCTCCTGGCGATTTACGTGATTCTGTTTTTGTTCGATGCGTTGCCATTTGGTCTAATAAAAAAATATTTAAAATCGATTGAGTAGTTTAATAATTAGGTCGTCTGTATGGGAAATTGCGTTTTTTTGCTTTTATATGACGTCTCCCATCTAGCTTTGACCTTAGAAAGATCACTAAAATTGTAAAAAAATATATTAACACAAAAATAAAAACTGGATTTAAAAAAAGAAAGAAAAGACGTTGATTTGATTTCAATTTTAGGGGGTTCCCTCTATCTGGCAGAATTTTGTTGTTCCGAATTTTATTTGGCATAACACACTTGGCATAATTTTCTGTAAACGAATATGTTGAAGGCATTAAAATCATTTAGTAGATAAGTATAATTATCATTTGGTCGAATGTTTATATGTCCGAATTCCCAATGGCATACTTTTAAGATTGCAGATTTTCACTAGGCATAATTTCATTTAGCAGAATTTCAATACGCATAATTTCGTTAAGCATAACACTTATTTAGTGCGACGATTACTCGGTATAATTTCACTTGGCATACTACGATGGTGGCAGATTGTGCTACATTAGTGACAGAAACGAATCGCTGCAAAACCGACTCCACGTAGTCTTGTGTCCCCTACCATACCCCTAGAGTGTAATTTAAGCCCGCGAAGGCGCGGAGGGGTGAGGCGGCCCGCCATCTGCGACGATAAGGTCGCGTAAGACCGCCGGAGCCTCGCAGCGCCGGAGCCGTGACAGAAACCTTGCATGCTGCATGCTTGCTTGCATGCTGCATGATTGCTTGCATGGATATAGATGATTCTGAATATAAACTTTCTGCGATATGATAGTTCTGCCTCTTAATTATTATGGATATTAAATATATGCCTAAAGATGATTCGGACTTATAAAATTATGGGTTTTGAATGTATGATTAATGAGTGTGTGCCAAATGATGTACTGCCAAATAAAGTTTATGCTTTCCGCTGTTATGCGTAATGAAATTATTACATAAAAAGTTCTGCGAAAAAAGGTGTACCCCAATTTAAGGAAGTTAAATAACCGTAAGCAAATAATTACTATGACAACTAATGTAACCAAAAGGGTGACCAGCTCAGCATGATGTCATGGCTTCGCAGCGCCACAACGCTAAAAAGAATAAAAGAGGATAAAATAATTAAATTTAAGTAGGTAACTACTCATCCCCTAGAAACATATTTATTGGAGCTGGTGCTAAGTTGTTTCCAGAAACAATCAAGCATACGGCCCACCTGATGGTAAGCGGTTACCGTAGGCTATGGACGCTTGCAACACCAGGGCAACCGGCACCAGTTTATTAGGTCGCCTGGGTAGGTACCACTGCCTTTCTTATTACAGCCGTAATGAAAAAGGGCTACTATAAGGCCCTAATGCCTATATTCCTTAATGTTTTAAATGGTCTTGTCTTACATTATTATATGTTTATTTACGAGTATTATGACTATTAACCTCTGTATACCTATATTGTGATTGTGCATTGTCAGATAGCTTGATAATAACGATAATACTTTTGACATTGGGTACCTACTTTTTTGGTACGTTGATATACATTCTCTTCTAATTTTAATTTTTTTTTTCGCTGGGCGGCACCAGTCTAGCGCAACTTCGTAAGAAAAAAAAATTGTATGAAACGTGCACGCTCAGTAATGGCGGTATAATCCGCCTCAATCCGAAAGAAGGCATTATCCATACAATCAATATGGTGATCGACGCTCTTCATAAACAGGTGATATATATCTGTCATCTGTCTCTGTCGCTGTTGTCCTGTTTTCAAAACGTTTGACACTTCATTTAGTTGTGTTGGAGAATTTTCTAAAATCAGAACTTAATGTAAATTATTATTAAAAACGAGTGTTTTGCCTCAAGAAATAAGCTTGACCCAAAAAGGATTGTGTGTGATGTGAAGTGAACTAAATGAGTAAACGAATAAGTTAAGAAATATGTAATTTAAAGACACGCCGGCGGCCAATGTAAAACGAACATATTATGTCTGAATTTCCTCTCAATGATGATCGGTAAGTACCAATGACTGTTAATTAGTTCTATTCTAAAGCTGTTATTGTTTAAATAGGGATTTTAGTACAAATTTCAGTACATAAAAGTAATATTTACCTACCGACCTAATAAAAAATAGTGCTGTCTGTACAATTTTATTTCCCTATCGATGTCGTGCCTATTAAATAAACCACTTTATTTTTTTCGCAGATGTAAACAGTGGGTTCAATTGACAGGGAAGGATTTGGTGTATGTACCAATCGACAACAAAATCGCGACATATTTTTGGTGTAGTCGGAATCCAAATCGGTGTTGATGGCCGATCCAGGACGATTCACACGCCTACCGTCAACCTAACAACCTACCATGTTGTCATAGTAGTCAAGCTTGATATATTGTATATTATAAATATATAAAAGTTTTTCAAGTACCATTGTTTATTAATTTCAAACACCAATAACTATCGATAAATATCTAAACTCTATCTCTACTAATCCCTACTAAGCACATCCCTATTTTGTTGCTTATGTTGGCATTATTGTTGCCAGGCTGTTGGCTAAATTTTTATTATATTGGTATGAGTCTGGCGTGCACGTTCTATAGAAATTTTTTTTTCTTTGAAGTCCCGTCTCTTCTAGCGTAGCGTTTTATATTCTCTTTGGGCGGCACTGTACTGCTAAAGGTTATATATTTTTTTTAACTACAAACATTGTAATTTATTATTTGAAAAGAGTGACTACACCAGATTGTTGCCGGAATCTTCTCGGTAGTTCCACTTTTGGAACCGGTGTAAATTCAGACATGACAGACAGACAGAGACTATCAAACTATGACGTTAGTTAATAATTATATTTTTTGTGATAGTTGAAAGGATGTGTTTTTTTGACGATTTAAAAGTGCTTCTTTGTGGCCTATTTAAATAAAATATTTTTTTCTTTCTTTCTTTTCTTTCTTTTCTTCATATTCCATGAGTACCTATATACTCCACTTCTTATAAAGTCAAGAGGATTCGTTAAAGTACTTATTATATAAATTGTCAATACCTATTTCTTCAGAGCTGCCCCCTTATTCTCAACTTCGGATCACGGATTCGATTCGTAAAGTCACATGCCGTCTCGCTTTGACGCCGCACGATAAAAAGTGACAGGTATAGAGTTTCCGAAATTCGAATTCTTTCCGACAGTTGAGAATAAGGGGGCAGGTGTCGATAATAGCTGAATTACATCGATAAATTTACTTTCGCTACCTTGTGATAACTTTATTACGTCGCTTTATTATTTATAGCGGTTACCTGAAATGATACATTTTCATCGACACGGCGGCATAGTGGGGTTTACATACAACAGGGCGATTATAAGCGGGGGCCTAGCTTATTAATAGGTAGGTAAAGATACTTGTAACTAAGGCAGAGGCTCCCAGTTTTAACGCTTCTTATGCGATCTTACTCACCACATATACTAATATGTCAACCCCCGGCTGAAACAAAAAAGGCTGAGATAAGAAGCTTATAGAACATTCTTCATATTATTAATTCATCATTCATCATCATCATCATCATTCTTCATTATTGATTATTCTTGCTTATAGAGCTTCTTATGCGATTAAAGATTGCTTCGAAGCGTTAAAACTGGGAGCCTCTGCCTTAGTTACAAATATCTTTACCTACCTATTAATAAGCTAGGCCTAAATATATATATAAAAATATACTAATATGTGGTGAGTAAGATCGCATAAGAAGCGTTAAAACCAGGAACCTCTGCCTTAGTTACAAGTATCTTTACCTAGTAATTAGTAGGTACTGTGTTTAAAAATGTTCTATAAGCTTCTTATCTCAGCCTTTTTTGTTTCAGTCGTAAAACATTTCACTGTGTTTCAGATTGCCGGAAAAGGTAGCCAGTGTAATTACGGGGCATGGAAGGCATTTCATCGTAGGTGTCAGGGTGACAATGCACCTACGTGAAAAAGTGATTTTTTCCTTGTTATTGCAGATGTCTATTGGTAACGGTTTGTCATCTAGTTGCTTAATCTGTCAAGCGGCGTTATACCACCGGGGGGCTATGACAATTTAAAAATCAATTGTGTCTGGAATCTCATGCTAAATGAATAATTGAATACCGAAACAAAGTTTCTTCGGGTAAATGGGCACGATAAATGGGATGGATGAAAGAACGGGATAAATGGAAGTCGATTAAATGTTTCAAATAATTCCCTTTTTTAAAAAGTTTTACTTTATTTTGAACGTATTGTAAATATCTACTGTCCAGCCAATGATAACTAGAAAACTTTTTCACCTTCGTAAAAGATTCAGCGAGTTCATTTGGTAAAGTTCTCCGTAAGCATTCTGACAACTAAATCCAACTTTCCGAATAAACGATTCCGGTCTAGAAAGATTATGTAATTATGATCTTTCTTTGAAAAGAACTCCAGTAAACTTTTGGCTTACTTACTTTGTAAATAGATACGTTTCATTTTCTAATCATTTCTTTGAAACGACTTCTGTCGTTATGTTAAATTAATTACTTTTAGTAGTAATAATAAAAAATTCATTATTATAAAATCCGAGTGAGCAAATTATTATAGTTTCACCATTGACTTATATAACTAAAATTTTCAGTTTTTTTTATATTTTTAGAGATTTATTTTATAATACCTAAGTAGGTATAAGTTAATCTTATGAGTAATAACACTAATAACTAATAGTAGATATTTCGCCAATCTTATCAATCTTGTGATATTGAATTAATGTGGTTTGAACAATATTTAAACCACATAATTTCGATATCATACAAAATCAAAAAGGAAAAATCTCAAAAGGAGAGGAGCTCGGTGGCGTAGTGGCTTAAACACTCTGGTTTCGATCACGGAAACAAAATAAATTTCGCCATAGTCGAACCGGGGTGGGTCAATCAAAATTTGTAATCTCGAGCTCCTCGAACATGCCTCGGACGGCGCGTTAAGCTGTTGGTCCCGGTTGTTACTGCAGCCGCTTTAACCCACCAACCCGTACTGGACCAAACTCCTCGTGTTTCTCCCATGAAGGAAGGCCGTGCCCAGCAGTGTGGTATAAGCTGGAGATGATGAGTTGTAATAGGTACCTCAATGTTCACTTGTAGAAAAGATCCCAATTTTAGGCAAGTCAAATATTATGAACATAATTATAGTAATTAAACTTAATACATTACTAGTCAACTTTTGACATAGCCCAGTGAACACGCCCTTGACAGATCACTGCATCAGATTTGATAAGTCCCAAATCCTCGCAAAAGAACAGCTTCTTTCCTAAAATGTTACGTGAGGCTATTGAAATCAAAAATCATCCTAATTTCAATAGAGAAGATGGTTGGAGTGTACTTCCAGCTAGGGATCCCATTATTCGACTAATATGACTCCTAAGCCCGTCCTCACACTGTACGACTAACTGTCACTGCGAGCTCCGTATGCGTGAATCGAATCGCTCAAAATATAACACAAAGTGACGTTAGTATCGTCGATAAATATATCATTAATCTGTGGTTAACTCATAAAACTTATCAAGACAATTCACATCTTCGGTCTCCCCTTTAGTTATTACTTTATAGAAATCGTGGTCTCCGATTTCTATAAAGTAATCGAAACGTCGGGTGTAAAATAATAATATAACATCTAATTAAACGCGAGTTTAGACTGGTAAAGTGGTTTTATTTCAAATAGCTCAGTGAGTAAATTGAACTTTATTGTGGAGATCTACAACCAGCATGTTCCAGATAATATCAACCTACCTACTATCACAATCCCGGCTTTCGTGTCGCAGAAATAGCCTTTACGGGTACAGCCAAGCAGAATTTATAGAAGGCGGGCTAAACGATAATTCCTAGTTCAATTCTTAAGGTTTAGGGATAAATGAAGGGATATATTAGACGTGCTTTGTTTATGAAAACTACCTACTTACTAGTAAATTGTTCAGGAACAATAGGTTCTCCGCAATTCAGGCCGTATAAATGACAGGCTTAAACCGAAACCATGAAAATTGTGTAATCGAGACACGTTTTAAGAGAGGGAGGTCAGTGGTATTTTCTACACGATATTAGAGAACCAGTGGCAGAACCATCATGTAGAACCAGTGTAGAACCACTAGCAAAATTCGCACTCAAATAACACTCCGTTGTAGCATGGTCTATTATCCTTGGTTGTAGTGATGTAATTTTGTGGAGGAGCTTTCGTTTCGATAACGAAAACAAAGCAACTCTCGCCATGGTCTGTCCCGGGATGGGTCAATCAAATTTATAATCTCGAGCTCCTCCGTGCTTCGGAAGGCACGTTAAGCCGTTGGTCCCGGTTGTAACTGCGACCGCTTTAACCCACCAACGCGCATTGAGCCAGCGTGGTGGTGTTATGGCCCAAGATCCTCATGTGTTTCTCCCATGTAGGAAGGCCTGTGCCAGCAGTGGGACGTATATAGGCTGATGATGATGATGATGATGAATTTTGTGGTGAGTTATATCGCCATTGCTCATCAAGGAAACGTTGCGTTGAGAGCAGGATTTGTCTCCCATGCTTTCGACGTAACGCTAGATCCCCATGTTACCTGTGTGAGCGCTTCGAGTACCTATCTCGTTCCTGGCGATAAACCCTACATAGGCAAAACATATACAGGGTGGCACACTTACCTAGAGCGGTCAGTATGGAAAAGTCTGAAACTATAGGACATGCGAAAATCTCTTAGGAACCATGTCATCGATTTTAGTAAAAAGAAAAACTGCATTCATACATTTAAAAAAAAACCTGTACTCAGCTCGGGAATCAAACCCGAAAGGTTTGAAAAATAAAACTTACACTATTTCTATTTAGATATCGATTGTGTAGCTCTTAAGCAGTAATTGTTACTATGAAACATGATGTCTAAAATGTATGAAATGCATTTTTTTAAATGTATGAATGCAGTTTTCTTTTTACTAAAATCTATGACATGGTTCCTAAAAAGAGATTTTCGTATGTCTTATAGTTTCAGACTTTCCCATACTGACCGATCTAAATGTGCCATCCTGTATATGAACTAAAACATATCTACTTATTATTGCTTAAGGTTTAATTTTCAGAAGGATTAAAGAGCATTTCCTCACAATTTAAGTTTATTTATTAGGTACCTATATATGTTAATATGAAATGTTTTTATATTAAGTATATACCTAGTTATGTATTATATGTATTAATATTTAATATGTAAGTATATAAATCTTTTTTCTTTTAAGGCTTTTTTATAGGTAGGTAGGTAACTACCTACTACCAATCAAAATCATTCTCTGAACTCAAATTTGCTGTAATCATGTTTTATTTTGTATAATTTGTATTTAATTAATAAAATAAATAAACGAAGTGTTAATTTATTTTATTAATTAAATACAATGATTTCTTGATTTTTTAAATCGCGACATATTTTTGGTGTAGTCAGAATTCAAATCAGTGTTGGTGGCCGATCCAGAACGATTCACACTAAAGACAAAGCTTAAGAAGTTGGTAAGTAACCGCTTACCATCAGGTGGTTGTATGCTTGTTTGCCACCCTTAGGTGTACCTATTAAAAATAGGTTTTTATTTTACCTGACGCTTCGAAAGATAACAAGCTTGGATACCTACTACATTACGACAAATGCGTGGTCATTTATTGCTCACGAGTCATTGATAGGTCATTAATATACTCGGGCAGTTGGGCGGTGAATTTGAGATGATTTTGTTCATTACCTATTAATAGTTAGTTATTTATTAAAAGACTTAATGAAAATTATTTACAAAAAACTATGATGGCCGTAATCCGCACTTAAATTACCTCATTTCGACCATCATATACCTATAAAAGTTTGCCTGAAATAGTAATTGGATGTATTTATAGGATTAATAAATACAATTATAACCAAAGACGTGTTCTTTTAGATCGCTCATACAAACTATTACACCTACAAGCGGCCGGCTTTGTAAGCACTGCCTACGGAATATGTAAGTATTCATAAAGCGTACCATTTATTATCTCTATATAGTCTATGGTGCACGCCATGTTTACAGCGAGTGAAAGGGCCTGAACAACAAATTTTTCATTTTTTATACCACTAGTAATATGGTAATCAAGCATACGATCCACCTGATGGTAAGCGTGAGAAAGATTTTCTGAAACTGCACAGTACGAGACCATTTTGGTTCCAACGTGTGAGGATGAATTCCCTGCCGATGGCGAGCGGTGCGAAGGTAAAAAGAGGCCGTGGGCATCATGTCAAATAATTCCTAGGACACACCCCGTTATACAAACGGTAGAGCACACATAAGGAAGCAAAATCTCTCCTTAGGCTTAAAGGTAACCGCTAGTGAGCTCAGGATCGTTGACAATTCTCATAGCGCGTCTTTGAACTACTTCAAACGGTCCAAGCTGGTATCTAGGTGGTCCCGTCCAGAGATGGCAGCAATATTCCATATGGGACCTGACTTTAGACTTATCAGTAACAGCCTTTGCCCCGAAGAGAAGTACCGCCGCGCTTTATTGAGCACATCAAGTTTCTTGGATGTCAGCTTGACTTTATCTTCTAAATGACTGCAAAATTGCACGTCACTAGAGATAATCGACCCCAAGGATCCCGATACTCTTAGAGATGGAAAGGGGTGTGTCAAAGAATTGTGGAGACACATCAGACACAGCGAATGGAGTTTTATAACAGTAAGCCAGACTTTGTCTGAGTGGGGTTAAATTAAACTAAGTTTAGTCGTCCCCAGCATTGACAGAAAGTAATAAAAATTGAAAATTTTAAGTAATCTTCTGCCTCATTAATCATCTATCTTACACCATCTCATTGGGACTATTCTTATGAGCCCAAACACACTATATCTGCTGTAAGTTTCTGAAGAATTAAGCAGACTTTTTAATGGTATAGGATCAGCATAAGTTTAGTATGGCATGGGAATGTCACCGAAGTGTCAGTACACCAAATTTCAAATCAATCGGGTCTGTGAAAGTTAGTAAAACCCTTTTATCATGTAGAAAATGAGCTGATATAGTCATCAAACGCCTGAACTGATCGTCATAAATTATAGCTAAGAACTATTCCAGTCACGTCAGCTTTCTAACAAAAAAAATGAATAAAAATCGGTCCATTCGTATAGGAGCTACGATGCCACTGACAAACACACAGATAAACAGACAGACACGTCAAACTTATAACACCCCTCTTTTTTTTAGTCTGGGGTAAAAATATAATTATAAAGTTAAAGCTACATACCTAATTTTGATGATAAGTTATGCATGATATTATGTACTGAATGATTTTATAAATGCATAAATATACTAAACTATAATCTTAACTTTATGTGCGAAAGTGAATTTTTTTTGTTACGCTTTATAATTAAACGATTTATCTGAAATTTGGCATGGATAACTCCATTTGAAACCCTGGGAAGAACATAGGCCACTTTTTGGAGCGATAACGAGGACGGAGACGCGGACGGAAGCTAGTACGTATACATAAACAATTAATATTATTACGATATTTGCTGTCAAAATTCAACTCCCATGTTTTTTTTTTTATACAACTGGATGACAAACAAGCTGACGGCCCGACGGAAAGCGGTAACCGCCGCCTATAGACACCTGCAATAACAAGCAAAAATCACTTGATATTGCAGGTGCGTTGTCATCCTGGGGCCTAAGATGAAATGCCGTCCATGCCCAGTAATTACACTGGCTACATTTCCCTTCAATCCGAAACACAGCGAAATGGAATGGAATGGAGCCCTAGGAAATTGCTCTTTATAATGAAGAACCTCTAATATCGAATTATCGACATTGTTCTCTCTTTCTTCACTTGTATTCGTCGGACCGATCCGAGGCTCAACAGACAGAAACAATTATTGGATGGAATCATTAGGGCGTGAAACGTGGGCGTTATCAATCATTGCCTTACTTACAGTGGCGGTAAACATTTATTTTCTGTTCTTTAGATGTAAACTAAGATAAATAGTGTACCTTTATTAGAAACACATTTTATTAAATTTTGTCAGTAAGTCAGTCACATTAGCACGTCTTCAATGTCTATTATACATACAGACGACAGCACATCAAATCTAACAGTTGCACTAGGAAAGCCGCCTCTATTACGAACGCAGTAAAGGCGGTCTCAAGGTCAAACTGTTACGATTGATGTGGCTGTCAACTGTACATACAGACGACAGCACATCAAGGGTAACAGTTGCACTACGAAAGCCGCCTCTATTACGAACGGCGTAAAGGCAGTCTCAAGTTCAAGCTGTTGTGTGACTTCAAGTTGGTAAAAAAAAAATTTTTTCCTCGTTCATGCAATGCTTTTTTAGCGACGGAGGGCAAATAATTGGATCACTACACCTACTTATTTAAATTTTATTTACTTATTAACATACCTATCATGGGAGGCCTTTGTCCAGCAATGTCCTTTCATAGAGTAAAATCTTTCTACAAGCCAATTACATCTTAATCGGTTCAACGGACTAAAGAATGAAAATGTAAAGGCAGACACACTGATAGACGGACAGAATTACTTTCGCATTACTGATATTAGTTTCTTATATGATATTAGTATGGATCAAGGATGATAATGGTCCATGGTATGGACATGGTTGGGATGGATGGACAGGTAGATAACAGACCTATGGTAACGGCACGGAGGAGCTCGGTGGCCTAGTGGTCTGAGCGCGCTCAGCAGTGGGACATATATAGGCTGATGATGATTATGATGAAGACGTATATACTATATAGGCTGGTGATTATAATGACGGCTGTGGGTAGGTATTTGAAAAAGGCTACATAGTTCATTCTTGAATATTCTCCCATCATGATCGCCGGGTTATGCAGTGGTGACTCTTACTTCTGAATAAATATAAGAGATCACGCACTATTGACGGTTGAGCTGGAAGGACCAATAGAAATAAGTTTGCATACATCCGTTTTTGTGGTTTGTGCTTAGACCAGCAAAAAATTTAATTCATTAGAACTTTTTTTTTGCATTTTATAGTCCTAAGATAATAAAAGATACGAAGAATATAATAGCAAGTGTAATGTATACCTGTAATTGACGTACATTTATATACTAAAACATTGTATAGATGTGTTTTTTTTTATATATCGCTGTTGGTGTACTTTAATAAATAAAAAAATAAACTATCCTTCAAATTCAAAAAAATACAGTAAAAGTCTATACAGACATAAATGAAACAATGTGACTATGAAAAATATTGAAGTAGGAATTAATTTAGTAATCTTGCAAGTAATAGGTCTGTAAATATAAATCCGTCTGAGGTCAGGCCAGACGCGATCACCACTACACCATCGGAGACGCGGGTTCGATTCCGGCCTGGAGCATATATTTTTTTCATTAATTTGCTTTATTTGTAATTGCTACAATAAATTAGGCGCTATAAACGCACAAAATCAAACATAATAGATTTGTTATAATTATTTCCTATAATTAAAAAATTGATTTTATTCACAGCATTTACTTATCAATTAATGTCTTAAATTATCCACAATATTCCCAAAAAAATTAGTCTAGTCAATTTCAAATTAAGCCACGTAAAATTGATTGTGTCTAGATACTGATGCTTGACGGGCTAAATACAAAAACATAGTATGGTAAATCCAGTTTGCACAAAATACTTAAAACAAAACTGAATTTTTATACTTATAGACTTAAATAGGTCTTTATGTGTTACAAATGAATGAAAACAAAATACATACATGGCATACCATAATCTTTATTGTATGTAATCGGTATTTAGAGCATTCATGTAAAAAGGCAGTAGTTTACACAACATTGAAATTTACACTACTATAAAATTCTATATCAAAAATGCATTCAAGTTAAACTGTATTTTATAATAACCCAAGAAAAGTGGGTGACAGTAAACATCTTATGAAATATTATTATATTTATTATTAACCTTATAGGAGTTTATTTATGTCTGAAACTTGACAGGAAATGTTTTGATTTATAATAAAACACTAGTCCTCCAAATAGACCCGATTCTTGTCAACCTTTACTTTTGGAGCACTTTTCAATTTTTTTATAAACTTATCGGCAATTCTATCATCAACATCTCTGCCTGTCATCTCTGTGTACTCAGCTAGAACTTTCTTCTGCAGACGTTTGAAAGGCAATTCATTTCCTTTCTTGTCTAAAACAGACATAATCACTGCATGCCAGTCAAACTTGTCATTTTTAGCTCCACCTTCATCTTGTTCTTCACCCTTGGCTACATTCTGATCATGAAGGCAGATACTTTCTTCTGCTTCATCCTCATCAACTTTCAGTTTTTTTTTCTGTGTTTTCTCATTGTTACTTGGCAGTTTTTCGTTGCTTTCAGCATTATTTACAATGACTTCTACAGCACTATTGGCAGTGTCTTGTCTCTTACGTTTCTTATGCTTATTTTTACCTTCAGCTTGAATACTCCCTTCATCATTATTACCAGATACAGTTCTATTCTTCTTCTTTTTGCCTTTCTTACTAGTAACTTGATCATCTTCTGTTTCCTTATCGTCTTCAACTGGTTGTGCTTCAGCACTTTGCAACTCTGCTTCATACTTAATGCGCTTTTTCTCCTCTTTACGTTGTTTTCTAGTCAATTTTTTTTCATCCACTTTTTCATTTTTTTCAAGATTTTCCCCATTTATTAATTCTGTTCTATCTTTATCTTCATTTTCATTTTCCTTATTTCCATTTTCTAATTTGTTTTCCTTCTCAACATCATTCTCACTAGTTTCACCATTCAATTCCTTTGAGTTGTCTCCATTTGTTGATTTAGCATCTGTATTTTTAATATTGCTACTAATTTGATGATTAGATAGTGCAGAAAGTTTTACTGAAATCAGGTCCCATGCTTGCTCAATATCTTTCAGATTTGTTTTATGGCCACATACATTTTTAACAAAATTGATGAACTTTGGCTTCTTTCTTGGTGTGTTGTTGTGTTTACCAATAGTTTCAATAATCTTGAGGACACTGCGAGGGGCACTTTTCTGTTCTTCAAGCACTCCTTGCAACATCTCTACCCAAGCATTTTGCTTCTTTTCACCCTTTTTCTCCTTTGCCGTAAATCCTTTTCCCGAGTATCTCTCCTCTTCCGTTATGCATTTTATATGACTCTCATAATCTTGACCACTGTAAAAAGTAAAATGTAAACTTTTACTTACAACATAAGCAAAAATTATATAAGATTTTAGTGAGTTCATTCTTTGGGGATACTTATGAAAAAAAAGAAAGTTTTAATTTAAATACTCGTAAACAATTTATTTATAAATTGGTATTAAGTTCTTCCATTATAGAGATTCTCACAGTCAAATCATACTTGATACAAATGAAGGTTGAATTTTCTTGTTGGATTTTATTAATATGTGAATGGGATTACACTACACATGTCATTAACCTCAAAATTTTAGTGCCTAATACCTACCTACCTACTTATTACCGTTAAGTAGGTAGGCAATAGTTTGTAAACAACTAAACATAAAGGAAGTAATGTACATAAATGTAAATATACTTACAAAAAATCTTTAAAACAATCCATACATGATAAATTTGGGTTTCGATTTCTACATATTGTCAAATAATGCTTTTCGACTTTGGGTTTTTGAACAGATTCCCCACAGTGACCGCAAGTAAATACAACCATTTCTTGGTTTCCAAGTCTTGTTGTTCAAAACACGACGTCAACCTTTAAAGTAATTAGTTTGTTTTCAGTTAAGATAAAAATGTTACCTAAATATAAATATATCTCAAGTAGGTAGGTAGTGCTGAAATTATAGAAAATTTGACTACAGATAATAATGTGCCTTAAAAAAGTGATATTTATGATTATCTGAAATTTAAAATATTTGACTAAATAAAATATTAGTACCAAAATGTTTATACCAAAAATATTCTGAAAATGAGAATGTCAAACGTCAATTACGTGTGTCAAATTGTCAATTTACTAGCTGTTAAAAGTGTCAATCCAAAGATAACTGTCAAAATGTTTTCGTTGATTTTTTTTACTTCATTATTCGTGTATTTAATGGCCTTTCCATTACACAAAGGGAACTAATACCCATATAGACATATCTTAAGTATTTCTTTATTTTATCATTTATAGCATTGAAAATATGCTGGTGTTACACATTTCAATGCATTTTGGCATAATTTTGACAAGAAATATATGATGACAGTCTCTATATGATGCTATTTCATGAGGTGGATAACCACGAAAAAGTTCACATCGTCTTTCACACCATAATCACTTTTATTCTAATATTCTTCTAGTTTACATACGTCAACACAAACACTTGGTTTATAAAACTACACCAATTTTATAGCACAAAGTTTGATCTGACACAATTTTTCTAATTATTGTAATAAAAATCTTGACCACCATCAATCCCATCAAAAACCAACATATTATGGCATAGGCTCAAGCCCATGCAGTCATATCTGGTGTATTTTATTTACTTCATTGCATTGAAATGTAGGTGTAGCACATCCCAATGCATTACGGGAGGCTTTGAAGCTAGACATGTAAGTACAGCCTCCATGATGCTACTTCGATAAAGTGGCTAACCACGATAAAACTTTAAAGACACCAAGTTATCGTTTAATACAATGGATTTTCCATATTTCTCATCAACGCAAACTTTTTTCATTTAACTACACCAAATTCACAACCCTTTATTCGCCTAGACACAATTTTGTAATTATTGTAACAAAAAACGTGACCGTCACCATTAAATGGCGGCAATAAACTCTTCTTCAAAAACCTCGTATCTTTTACATCATGTAGAAAATACATGTGGCTGTATGGTATTGCACCCTTTGCTTTTATGCCATTTCAAATCATTCATTCAACACACTCTTGCTAATCTGTGATTCAACATTTTCATCATTCATTCAATGAATGTTTATGTTTTTTTTGTATTTCGGGTGTGTCCGGCTATGTTTACTACTTTTCAAATTAATTTATCTTAAGTATTTAAATTTCTACACTATTAAATGTTTAAGCTTTAATAAATACGCCAAGAAACAACATGGAGGCTGGCCACTTCTTTATAATATGTACATTTTCAACCGGTAAGTGATGTTTGCCTGCCAAGGGACATGGGTTCCGTGAGATAATTTTAATTACTATTTTGTTATACTAAATGTTCTTATAATATTTTCCTAGATGTATTTAGATTAAGTAATGTAATATATAGTAATAGCAATATCTTTCCCTAGCACTTGTTTATGGCAGCTATTATGGTAGTGAGTCCATACCAAATGGTATCAGTAAAGTCCCCAAAGTGGAAGGCCAAGATTTTGTTACTTGGTGTACAACTTCAGTACCGGAACAAGAAAAATGTGAAAAATTAATGAGGACAGTTATGCAAGACAAGGGATTATTTGATAGGGACTTTATGGAACTACAGTGTAAAAGGGTAAGACATGTCTTTGTTTCTACTTCATCTATTTTAATAAAAATAGATAAAGTGGATTTGAGTTCAATCCGCTAAACTGGTTTTATTTCAGACTTCCAAAAGAGGTAAAATATAGACCTGCCAATAATTATATTGGAATAAACAAATGAGAGTTATGTTTTGTTGCAGGCATTTGACACAGAGGAATGTATGACATGGGTAGATAGAGGTGAGGCATCTTTGTTGGGATTAGATGCTGGAGAAGTGTATGTAGCTGGGAGATATCACTCCCTTGTGCCTATACTGCAAGAAGTGAGTGACATCATTTATTTTTAATAACACATATGAAAAACTTTAAAATTATAGTCATGATTGTAGTGTTTATTTTACAAACTTGTTTACAGGTCAGTCTATGAAGCCAAGCTTTAAAATAATGTGAATATTGTTAAAAAAAAATTAATTTTGATTTAACTGAAATAATGTATATAAAAAAAATCAATATTTGTATGTTTATTTATTTATTTAGTTGCTATTATCTATTCTTTATTGTTTGTCCTCTATGCACTCTGAAGCCATTGATCAGATTGTGATGAAATTTTGGTAGGGTATTATAAAGACAGCCGTAAAAGTTCCTGGATCATAATGTAAAAATTATAAAACCTTATATTCTATTAATTATATAAAAAATATATTATTAAACCTAAAAGTTTTCTCTTTTTTGGCATTGCAAAGCATGCTGGGCGCAGCTAGTAAAGTATAAAACTAATTTCAGCCCATGTCAATTTTTTAATAGTTTTTCTTTGACATTCTCACTTATTTAATCTGTCTTATTTTAAAGATTTATGGCCGTGGAGAACCATACCAATATGCTGTGGCAGTTATAAACAAAGGGGGTCTTCCAGCGGTACAACCAGGCTTGGGTCTCCATGCACTGAGAGGAGCCCGGGCTTGCTTTCCTGGAGTAGGCGCCTTAGCGGGCTGGGATATGCCTATACATGTTGTAAGTAGTATAAAAGTACTGCCAAACTACATCAAAATTAGTCTTATTGCGACCAAATAAGGTATAATTAATTAAGTAAATAATTATTATTACTACTAGTGATTCAAAAATTCACGTACAATATTAAAAATCCTATGTACAGTCGACAGCACATCAAGCGTAACAGTTTAACCTTGAGACGCCCTTACACCGTTCATAATACAGGCTTCTTTCTGCAAGTGTAACACTTGATGTGCTGTCGTCTGTACATAATGTTGTGCCAAAAACATTGCCAAACTTGTACTTGAATGAGTAAAAGTTTGACAATGTCGCCCAAATGCGCAATCTTTTTATGTGCATCTTCATACATTTAATATTTATTGGAACATATTAATAATACTATTGATATGTTTGTATATGTATGTTGTATGAAGAAGAAATCAGTATTATATTACTTTCTTAAAAAGGTTTTTTTTTATTATATTACTTTTTAATTTATTTTGTAACTAAAACAAAAAAATATTTTGTTAAACAAAAAAATGGACTATTCAATAATAACGTATTTATTTTAGCTAATGCAAGAAGGTGGTCTCAAAATAACTGACTGCAACAATCAAGTAAAGTCTGCAATAGAATTCTTCGGCGACTCTTGCGCACCTAATTCTTTGAAGGACTTATACAATCCAATTGGAGATAACTCTGACAAGTAAGTTCTACAATATTTTTTTAATGACCGGCTGTCCGAGTGTTCTGTGCCCCTTGCTATACAGGCTACTCTAATACAAAAAATACCTTTTAAATTAGACAAGTACTTTTTTTGCCTTTTTATACTTATGGTAAGGGTTTTTAGTTTTGTTTACAATTTATTTCTGTACAAATTATAATTTTAATTAAAAAAAAATATGTAGCAACTAAATTTTTTTGGCCGGTAATGCTATATCATTTACATTTTTGTATATTAATATCAGTATAGTATCATCAGAAGCTCATAAAACTCTTTTAAATCATTCATTAACTTAAAAATGTGCTATTATTTATTCACCAAGGTTATGCAAGTTGTGTTCTGGTGGAGCCGGTTTTCGATGCACCCTTGCGGACCCGTACGCGGGATACGAAGGAGCTTTGAAATGTCTCGTAGCCAACGGTAGTGGGGAGATTGCCTTCGTCAGAGACACTACTATACAGCACGCTCTGCTATCCAGGAAGATACTAGGTATGTTATTTTTAATTTTCATAAAATGAAATGGGTTACACCACTATGGTCTGTATACATTGATCAGCAGTGAAGGCAGCGAAAGTCATTTTAGGGGTAAAGGAGATGTTTCATATCCGGCCAGGTATAAGTACACTATCTCAAAAAATCAGGAAGAATCTCCTGAATCTGGGAAAAATACTAATAATTCGTTTTCATGTATAGGTGGTTTGTACAAAAGTTGAAAGTTTTCATAGATTTCACCGTTATTCAATATGGCAATATGGCGGGGGAAATAGAAGTCAACTAAACATCACCAAAGTGACATAGGCAACAGTGAATATTTGACCGAGTTGCAGTTTTTTCTATAAAAATTCTTCACGCAACAAAGCAAATAAAAATAAAACGGATAATTGAACACTGTGCTGCATATTTTTACCCATTTTTCAGTATACTAATAAGATATGCAAACAGAGTCTGCCCTTATTTCAAAACTCCTGTCGTGGGTCACTGGAAGAGATTTCTTTAGAAATAAGTAGGAGCCTTGTAGGTATGTTCTCTCCGTTTATTAAGTAGCATTGTATGTTGTGTGCATAAATTTTTAAATAAATAGTTCGAAATCGTAAGCCTACTAGTTGCCCTTGTTCTAAGAGAACCAGGCAAGAAACGTTGTGTATGAGATTCATGATACAAGATAACAAATAAATATTAAGTATTACTACGTTTAATAAGTTAGGTATAAATTACAATGAATTAAATTGTTGGCTTCAACGATCACCAGTCGCGGCTGAAAGGTAAGTAAATGGCCGCATCGGCGGATCGCTTATTTAGTCACGTCCCTGCGCCCCTCGCGCGCCGGTGTCTTATCCTATCGCGTAGAAACTCTGCAAAGATATGTATTGCACTTTTTACCAAACTGATATTGTTAAGTAGGACATATTACACATTACAGGACATTTACTCGGTGGTAGGCCCGTATGCAGGGTCGTCTGGGTAGGTACCACCGCCTTTCTTATTTCAGCCGTGAAACAGTTCGCTGTGTCGGATTGAAGGGAAAGGTAGCCAGTGTAATTACTGGGCATGGACGGCATTTCATCTTAGGCCCCAGGATGACAACGCACCTGCAATATCAAGTAATTTTTCCTTGTTATTGCAGGTGTCTATAGGCGGCGGTTACCACTTTCCATCAGGTGGGCCGTCAGCTTGTTTGTCATCCAGTTGTATAAAAATAAAAATAAAAAATTGGTGTTCTCCATACGAGTTTTGAGCACCCGTCTTGGTGGAAGCACCTTACAGGTGTTCACAGCCAAATCACATTGCAATATTGTGGTCCTGCGGTGAATGAGCTGGCGAGAGCTTATTGAGGAAGTATTGTGCTGGGAGACTTATATCATGAGTTGTCAACAGAACACTTCCTCTACATTTTCACAGTATTGGTAACACTTGAGTAGTACATAATAGCCTACCATAAGGTCAATGATAATTATGCTTGTATGAAATAGTTCACTTTTTAATGAATTTTTGCAGACACCCACTCTATGCATTTTTAGTCTAGCGCAGTTCTGTGTTTTCTGTTTATTACGGTTTATTTTTTTTTTACTTTTGAGTTATTCGAGTTCATGGGTTTTTTTGGGTTATTTATTTACTGTATTGTCTCCAGGTGGTATAACAGAGGACCATTTTGAGTTGCTATGCCGCGACGGCTCTAGGATGGCTGTAACTGAGTGGGAACATTGTAACTGGGGCCGTGTGCCAGCCGATGCGATTGTCACTAGCAGTGCTGCGTCCCCAGAGAAGCGAGCTAAGTAAGATATTATAGATAAAGATAAGATAAAGATAAAGATAAGATATAGCGATAAAGATAGAGCTTTTATATTTACCTACGAAATAGGGAATATACATGAAAAAATATATACTGGTTTAATACATCTATAAAAAATACGTAATGTAATACTAGTGTATTATTGAAAATAGAATTGATTTATGCCAAAAAATACCCGAGAAAGAGACAGGTATACTGCAATTGCTAAATTGCACAACACAACAAAAAGTTGTGCAAATTGCACAACTTTCTAATACAACTTTTTGTATGAAAAATTTATTGCAGGCGTGTACTGTGACGTCATAGTCTATATCGGATCTCCTTAGCTAGCACGCAACTTTGAATAGTTGTAAGTCGGGTATTATCAATATTTTTCTAAAATTCTTTCAATTTTGTAAATTGTTACTATGTAGTATTAATTTTCATATCATTTGTCGTGAGCAAGAAAGGTAGCGAGTGAAAGGGACAAACCTATACAAAATCTTCTCGGTAGTTCAACTTTTGGAACCGGTGTAAATTCAGACAGATTGACAGACAGACTGACTGACGGACAGACAGACAGAGTGACTGACGGACAGACGGACCGACAGACAGACCGATAGACAGACTGACATAACATTCTTAGCTTACGTAGATCCAGATAAGACAGAGAGACAAACATTATGTAATTGTTAGTTAGTTAATATTATTTTTATGTGATAGACTTAAGGGTTTTTTTGTTGACGATTCGAAAGTGCTTCTTGGGGGCCTATTTGAATAAAGATATTTTTCATTTTCATTTTCAAAAACAACATTTGGTTTACATAAAAATTTGTTATTTATCAAAGTTGGCTCAAATATAATTGAAGTAGATAAACCAGCGACACATCGAAAGAGGTGTGTTATTATACAATTTTTAAAATCTGAAAGCTACATAATCTATTATTGTTAATTTCCTTTTTAACAGATACCAAAGATACCTCATGAAAATAGTGCAGCTATATGGGGAACCGAACCCAGATAACAAGATCTCCAACCGCACTGCAGGTTATCAACCTATCAACGGCTTTGGCAACCCTTACACTTCGACCACTGAACAATCGCGGCCTTACGACCCTTACAGAAGGGATAACTCAGGATATAACAGGGAGAGAGGATTCGATAGCGATGTCAAGTAAGTTTGGACCTCATTTACTTTTTTTTAACCCCCGACGAAAAAAGAGGGGTGTTATAAGTTTGGCGTGTCTGTATGTGTATCTGTGTGTCTGTCTGTGGCATCGTAGCTCCTAAACTAATGGACCGATTATGATTCAGTTTTTTTTTGTTTGAAAGCTGTTTTGACTGAAATTTATGAAGATCAGTTCAGGCGTTTGATTTTCAGGCTGTTCTCATTTTCTACATGATTTCACTAACTTTCACAGATCCGATTGATTTAAAATTTGGTGTACTGTCACTTCGGTGACATTCCCATGACATACTAACCTTGAGCTGATCCTATACCATCAAAAAGTCTGCGGGATCTTTAGTTCTTCAGAAACTTACAGAAGATATAGCATGTTTGGGCTCATATGAATAGTCTCAATGAGATGGTTGTAGACAGTAGATAGTTGATTAATAAGGCCGGGGCCTATTTTTAATTTTATATTTTTAATATATATGTTAGGTTGTCATTATATGCCACCAAGACTAACCAATAGATTTTTTGGATACATGCAGATACCTATTGACTCCCTCGTATCTCTTTGTGTAATATATTCAATAGAAGCCCATAATTACTCTCGTAAAAAATGCTAGTTTCTAATATTGAATGTACCAATTGGTACCCCAAAAATGTTAGAACTAAATTGGGATGTTGCCTTAGTTTGAATATGACGGTATTTTTCACAAAATCGTGTAATATTGTTGAAGTTGTGCTGTTTGGACAATTCAATAATATGGTAATTTGTTTCCAAAATTTTTCCAAAATGTTAATGATATTTTATTGCTGACATCAATTTAAAACAACTATTATTATGACAACTATAATTAAAAACATACAAATTACATAGTTATTATTAATTTTGTCAGTATGACCATACATTTCTTAGTGATATAGGAACGTGTGACGTCACCTGTTCCGTAGATATTCTATGGAGTATTTTCGGGCGATGCGCCGCCACACATCAAACAAACCGCTATATCTGTGAAACTATTGATCCTAGGCATACTGTTTCTTTTCCAATATTTCTTTTTGAGTTATATACTTCTTATTTATGAAATAATAAAAGTTGAGAACTACCCTATTGTGATAGCTTAGGTATTTTAATAATGTTCGCATTTTTTTCTCTCATAGTAATTACTCATACCAGCAGCGAAGTAATGGTAACGGACAACCTATCGAAGCATCGTTCCAACTATTCAGATCCAATGGCACGACTGATTTGTTGATACAGGCAAGTTTTGACCTTAGTTTTTAGTGTTTTTTAATATAGGTACCGTCCAAATCAGAAGTAGATAATTATTCTTTATTTTGCACATCTACATAAACATTACAGATATATAACAAACAAAATATGCCAAAAGAGGCTGTCTTATCGCTAGAAGCGATCTAGCTTAACACTAATACCATAACACATAGAGTATTGCGCTCGTATAATAATAATCGCTACGAATATAAACGCTATAGTTGTTACATGGTACTGTAACTATTTCTGAGTTCAACTGTACCTTCGAGCTGGAATTTAAGTGGTTGTTTTCCGCAGCAAAAATATTTATTCTTGTTAGTGCAACTGATATTATATTGGTTTTGGAAATAAAATCTGTGTTTGTGAAAGGTAGCCAGTGTAATGACTGGACGTGGACATTGCGTTGCGCTTAATGACTTGGCCAGTGGTCCTTCATCTATTTAATTCTGTAATGGCGTTTATTGAACGGCCTAGGCATCCAATAAAGTGGCTAATTTAATCTGATGGCTGTGACTGCTACATATGGATACATCTTAGTGCACGTCACGTATTTCAAAATCAAATTCAAATCCTTTATTAGTTAAACGAGAAGCTCGGTGGCGTATTGGTTTGAGCACTCTGGTTTCGATACGAAAAACAAAGCAACATTCGCCATGGTCGATCCTGGGATGGGTCAATTAAAGTTTGTAATCTCGAGCTCCTCCGTGCTTCGGAAGGCACGTTAAGCCGTTGGTCCCGGTGGTTCCTGCAACCGCTTTAACCCACCAACCCGCATTGGGCCAGCGTGGTGGTGTTATGACCCAATCTCCTGTGTTTCTCCCATGTAGGAAGGCTAGTGCCCAGCAGTGAGACGTATATAGGCTGGTGATGACTTAGTCAAGTTGTAATTGTAGTGATTAATTATTTTTACATTTTCCAACGCAGGACGCCACAATAACTTTTCTGGTGCTAAAGGAAGAGCAACAGGCAGCTAAACATATCTTGAACAACGATTATGTTGGAGATCAGGCTGAAAAAGCAGTATTGGGTATCAGGGATTGTCCCGTCAAACGCGCCAAACTATGCGTCACTAGCGACGCTGAGAAGAACAAATGCGTGGAGATGAGTGTAAGTGGGGAATAACATACTACAGCAGAACCCGCTTAATACGATCACGCTTAGATAATACGATTTCTCTCTTAATACGCCATTTTACGCCGGTCCCTGCAACTTGAGACATATTGTTCTTTTTTTTAACGCTTAATGCGATTATCATCCCGTTTAATACGCCTAATAATCCTAGATACTGCAGGGTTTTCCTATATATTCTTCCATTGATGACAATGTAGCACCGTACGAAATAAACTGAAGATCTTATTGAGAATGTGAATAGCACACAAAAAGAGGCCCTAATTGATAACGATGAAGACGACGACTCCGATTTTGTCAAACGACTAACAACGTTAATGATTGACGCTATGTAGCTTCTTTAATCAAAGCGAAAAAGCACTGCAAAAGATGAAAATCGTGTAATTGCTAATGCATCATAATCATTCTGTCAAACCGAAATCAGTGATTTCATTAAATATGTAGGGTCACCTGGGTAGGTACCACCGCCTTTCTTATTTCAGCCGTAAAACAGTTCGCTGTGTTTCGGATTGAAGGGAAAGGTAGCCAGTGTAATTACTGGGCATGGACGGCATTTCATCTTAGGCCTCAGGATGACAACGCACCTGCAATATCAAGTGCTTTTCCTTGTTATTGCAGGTGTCTATAGGCGGCGGTAACCGCTTACCATCAGGTGGGCCGTCAGCTTGTTTGTCATCTAGTTGTATAAAACAAAACATCGGTTTAGTTACAATAACAGCAAGCGAAAATTACATAAATAGTAATAATTTATGATTGATAACTTATTACTAACTGGGAATGGACGACCGGCTGGCCGAGTGGTCTGTGCCCCTTGCTTTACAGGCTACTCGGTCAGGGGTCCCGAGTTCGAATCCCGGGAGGAGCATATGTTTGTATGATAAGTACGAGCATTTGTTCATTAGTCATGAATGTTTATATATTTATTTAGTTTATTTATATACATTATTTCTCCGTTATCTAGTATCCATAACACAAGCTCTTAATGATGCTTACTTTGGGCGAGATAATAGATATGAGTGTATGAATGTTATCATTATTAATGTTGGTAAACTTAAATGCTAGATCACTAGTTTATTCAATTCAATGCAACTCAACATATCTTATTATACCTGTGATGATACCGATTAAACATTATTACTTATTTATTATTAATATTGCTATCTCACTCCGTTTCTAGTGGGACTGTGGTCCAACCTCTTTTATTAGCATATTTATGTGTATTTATGTATGTGTATTTATGTGCTACTTGATGAGGTGGATAACCACAAAAAAGTTCTCATCGTATTTCACACCATAAACACTTTTTTCTAATATTTTTTGAGTTGCACGTCAACACAAACACTTGAATAATAAAACTACGTCGCTTTTATAACTCAATGTTCGCTCGGACACAAATTTTAATTATTGTAACAAAAATTTTCACTGACGCCACAAAAACCCGCCAAACACTCCTCAATATTTTTTTTTATTTGCGTTTAGTTTCATCAAAGCAAATCAAATATTTTTTAAATTATTTTAGAGCTATTTCTATTCCAGACGGCTTTAAAAGCGGCATTCCTGTCGCCCACCCTGATCTGTTGGAGAGGTCATAGCACGCGACACTGCGAGCGAGCCATCGCCGAAGGAGTGTGTGATTTCGCAATGTTTGATGCGGCGGATATGCTTCATGCCGCCTACAATCACCGACTTGTGCCATTTATGCAAGAGGTTAGTAGACTTTAGTTAACTTAACTTAAATTTTAAGTCAGTAAAATAAATTAGTCATTTAACTTTTCAGCACTCCGTTCTTAAGAAAAATTTAAACGCAAAACAAAAACCTAAACGCACATTTCCTCTACTTCATCGTGTTTCAAGTTATTGAGTATTTGGCTGTTATGGCAGGGTTATGTTTGAAACACTTTAGAAATAATCTAAGTGTCAGATAAAACTTAGCAATGGTTGAGAATCTAGTATCGATTAGGTATCATATTCAAAAAGTGAAAGACTTCCATCAAAACGAATGGAGACACGTAGATTATCAATTGCTATTTCACATAAAATTACATACAGTAATTAACAAGAGTCAGGAATCACTCTAAGAGCTCGTCGCACTTATTGTTGTCATAATAATCACCATATTAATACGTGAAGCAAAAACTTCGCACCCCTTTTTACCAAAATTGCGCAGACGGAGGAGTATGAAATTTCGTACACTTATAGTTTATACAAAGAAAGAGTGCAGAATGCTTATATTTTTTGAAAATTATGCATAAAAATATATTAAATCGATAATAATAACATTGCAAACACTACCATGTATTTGACACACACACATATAATATGTCAAATTGATAATAGAGTAATATTGATTGTTATTTGTCTTTGTCTAATACTATTACTGAATGTCAAACATAACCATGATAACAAAAACATAAAAAAAAGAAAAAAAAATAGTCTTTGAAAATGGACCCTTAATAATGTTCAAACTTATAATTTAAATTAATTATGGTCGAATTTCGAGCACAAGGCGACCACTAGTATTAATATATTATTATAGCAACAAGCCACCATACTCAATTATCAATGGCGCTTTTACTTTTGTATCCCATACTAACTTTTTCTGATGACGGTATTTTTAATCATAATAAAACAATAGAGTCCGAAACACTAACGTTAAAATTGTTAAAAAATATATTGAGTTTCAATAATTTTACAGTCTAGTGGAGACACAGAACTACGTCACAGTTATTTAATAGATTTAAAAGAGCCCGGATTCATTGAATAAATTATCATATTCATTTGTATGTATAACATACCAGATATACACAAGCGGGGACAACTGGTATTACGCTGTTGCCGTGGCAAAAGAACAAGATCCCGATACAGACCTGACATACCTACGGGGGAAGAGAACTTGCCACACGGGAATAGGAATGGCGGCCGGGTGGGTCTACCCACTAGCTTACCTCATCTCTAATGGGTGGATAAGGTATGTATATTGGCAATTATCAACTTTACTTGGAAATTTTTACAAGCATTTTTTCACTTGGAAATTTTACAGGCATTTGATTAGTCCTGACAAATAGATAACTTCACAAAAATTCAACTTAAAAAAACCTTGCACAGTAAAAACATTTGGTACGAAATATTGCACCTGCTCATGTTTTTCTTTGAGGTAGGACCCATCGGTTTGGAGATTCCTTGGGAGAAGGAGACCCAGAAATGTGCGTTCCTCAGCTGATATAATGAATGTGTAAAATTTGTCAAGATCTTTACAACAACCAATTTTAAGAAAATTATGTTAGATATTCGGTTGGTTTAATTTGTATAATACTAAATACTTAATTTGTTAGACTTGCTATACAAATAAGTGTCTACCTTAAAGTATAAGTAAAAAGAAAAAACAAAGATTATCCAACGTTTTTTCTTTATATTACTGTAAAATAAACATCTATAATATTACAATATTAAAATAAAAATTAATATATAGCCAGCGCCATGTTGTGACATCATAAACGTTAAACTAACTTCAGTGCAGTGATTGTCAACTTCATATTGCACAACAGAAGTAGCTTATTTACGTTATTTGTTATTCATTGTTTAAAAACATAGAAAAATGTTTTATTATTTTTATCTTATAAGATAAAAAAAAATATCATCATCATTCATTCATTTCATTTCTATAGAAATGCGTACTAAGATAAGCGAAGACTATTATTGTAATGATTTTTCAACGTTGCGTCGTTGATAAGTATTAAAACTATGCTATGTAAAGTCACATATTGTACATGTAAGTTTAATTTAAGCTTTATTCCCAGGCCATACGGTTGTGACGGAGCTCACGCAGCAGCGGAATACTTCACTAAGTCTTGCGCGCCCGGCGCCCTCAGTAGCGAATATGTAGATTCCAATACGATTCCGCAAGAAAACTTGTGCCATCTCTGCCATGGGGCGTCTTTTAGGTGAGTCTCTGATAATGGCCCTAATTCTGGAGAACACATGCTAAGTCTAAATTTAAGTTCAATGCATCTCTTTCTCTCAAAATGAATAGGAAAAGGATGGCTGTCATATAATTTGACATTTAGAAACGTGCGTTCCATTTTCGACCTTATTGAACGTGATAAAATGCAGTGATTAGGAAGCTCCTTCGTACATGCCGCCTAAAACGAGAATGCTGTATAGCATTAAGTCCGCCATTTGTACTTTATTTTGTGCAATAAAGAATAAATAAATAATTTGTCTACGGTTTCTTTGAAATCTATCTAAATTGAAGTGACAGCTCTAAACATATTCTTGCTATCTTTTTCCTATGACATATTGCGAGAAAGAGATATACTGTACTTAAATTTAGAATAAATGTGTGTCTTCAGAGATAGGCCTAATGTAGCGTGCGAGTATAACACTATACACACATTGAACAAAGGCTTTAGGTCATGAGCTATGGAGAGGTCAATGCTGGGTTTCGTTTAAGGGATAAAATCCGGAACTAAGTTATTCTGCGGAAGACCAAAGTGGTTGACATCATCCCAAGTGTAGCAAGCTGAACTGCCAGTGGGCCGGACACATCTGCCGCAGAACTAATGAACAGTGGAGTAGGAAAATCCTCAAATGAAGACCACGCCTCGGCAAACGTAGTGTAGGGCGTCACTCTGCTAGGTAAGCGGGAGACCGTGTATCACGGCAGCCTTGGGGAGTCTACGTTCTATTTTTATTTATTTTTAAATCTTAGTTCTGTAGCATCATAGGTTTTAAACAGAGGCGGTTTTAGAATACTAGAGCTGGTTGGAAATAATTCTACAAGGAAGGTAAAGGGTCAACCCCGTACTGCCATATCTGATGTTATTGTCTTCAGTATGACTTTTTTGCATTTAAAGGCGTGTATAACAAATTACAATTTTTCATCAAGGAGTGAATTTGGCACTAAATATGTGAATATTTACTTCCAATCAATCAATGGAATAAAAATCTCGATAGCCGCAATTACCAATATCGCCAAAGACTTTTCCGTCCAATTTTAAAATAGGAATAGGAAATGATAATCGCATAGAGACATTTTGTTTTTTTTTACATCATAAGGCGTGTGTGACATTGGTACTTATTGGGAGAGTTTGTTTGTCCTAATGGAGTCTGTTGAGCGGTACCGCCAAGATCTTTTCCATTAACTATTTAAAATTTTGATGGGTGCTCAGACGTTGCCGCCGTGACGCGAGCGAAGACTACTATGGCCACGTTGGCGCTTTACGTTGTATGGTCGAGGGCGGAGGCGACGTAGCGTTTGTACGTCACACTGCGCCCGCCGAAGTATCCGGAGGTAGACGCCGCGAGTGGTGGGCGCGGGACTTACTGCCTGACGATTTACAGCTGCTCTGTCCCGATGGTAAGAAAATACTAGTATAATAGAATTTTCAATGACGATCGAACGAATTCAAGGGCTCAGAAAACACATTCGTAGGTCCTGAGCGCGCTATCTAGCACTTTCACAAAGTTTTATAAACGACATTAGAGACTATTAACAGCTGCTCTGTCCCGATGGTAAGGAAACATAATAGAATTTTCAATGACGATCGTATTCAGAAAACAGATTCGTAGGTCCTGAGCGCTATCTAGCACTTTCACAAAGTTTTATAAACAGCATTAGAGACTATTAACAGCTACTCTGTCCCGATGGTAAGGAAATATAAAAGAATTTTCAATGAAGATCGTTTTCAAGGGCTCAGAAAACACATTCGTAAGTCCTGAGCCCCATCTAGCACTTTCACAAAGTTTTATAAACACAGCATTAGAGATCATGTCAAAAACATACACAACGCTGACTGGTTTAAAATACCGAGATTAAAACACTCCAAATCCTTCGTAGGAGAGGCGGTAGTTGGATGGAGTAAAAACATCTATGCAAACGGTAGAACGCAAGCTCGCTTCTTGATTGGGGCGCTTACAGGGCATTTTGTTACTAATCACATGCTACACAAAATGGAACTGTCCCGAACACAATTTTGTGGACGATGTTGTGAATGCTAGGAATCAATAACGCATCACTTTCACTGTGATGCTCTGGCTAGTACCAGAATGAGCCTTCTGGAAGTAGCATATCCAAAGCCTGAGAGAAGACTTCAGGCTCTTTCAGCCCAAAAATAAAGTAAGGCTTATTATAGCAACTATATTCTGGACACAGGCGGAGTAAAAGCAGGGGAGGCACAAAAGATCGCAATGGTCTAAGTGCACTGTGTCTTGTTCATTGTCCCACAATTAGATAAGATGCACTTTTCTAGTAAGAAAAAGCGATTCCAGCCCTATATTACACAACTTCAATAATAATAGCAATGTGCTTCATCTGTAGCTTCTAAACACTATTATTATTGTGGTAGGGATAGTAATCAAGATAATTTTTAACGAGTTTGTTGCCGGAGTCTTCTCAGTAATTCAACTTTCGTGGAACCAGTGTACGTTCAGTCATGACAGACAGATTGATAATGTGACATTAGGTGTTTCTTAAAAAGACATACATTATTTGTGATTTTTGACGATTCGAAAGAGTGTCTTAGGAGTCTACTTGAATAAACATATTTTTTATTTTGGTTTTGTATCACCATTTCACCAGAACTAAAGCCAGATTATGTCATCGAATATGTAATCTAAATCTCCAAATTATGTATTTTGTTAACACTGTTTTTATTTCACATATAAATAGAGTATCCAAAGTAAAGAATAAAATTGAATATAGTTGTTGAAGCAATAGTATATCTGCAATCAATAGTTTCTTCGATAAAGCTATGTGTTTGAGGAGGTGTTACTAGTCGGTGAAAAACGCTCCATAAATTAAGCTAAATAATAGCGTTACATGCCAGGCAGTGATGATAAAAACTTAATATTTACGAAATAAATGAGTTAAAATACATTTTCACTTGTAGGAAACATCTAGTAGTATCATATTGAAGAAACAATTGAGAAATTGTGCCTACAAATTTGGACTAAACCTTATATTTTTACCTTACTGATTAACTTGCAATTTTGATTTTATTCCGAATATCGATGCAGATAAAATAAGACCCGACGCCAATCGCATTAAATATAAAACCTCATTTTATTATGTTGTATGCTTGTTTTTAACCACTGCTATATCGTCTATATAACAGGAACGCGAGCCAAAATGCATGAGTATAAACATTGCAATCTTGGTAAAGTACCTGGGTCTGTGATGATGGGCCGAGCGAACCACACTGAGTTAGACACGTACTCCAACCTCATGATCTACGCTCAGCAGTTGTATGGAGCTGCCACTTCTGACGAATTCAGGTAAACACTTCACACTAACGTTTGTGCGAAGTTGGTAAGTCATGTGACTTACCAGCTTCGCACTGAATCAATAATTCTATACACTTCTTTATATTAACTAGATACAGTGGAATCAGTTTATAATGATTCCGCCTATATTGCCGAACCGCTTAATATGAAGTAATTACACAGGAAAGTTTGGTTTTCATATAAAATTCTATATATCGAAGTCGGACATAGTGACTTCGCATATAGTGACATGTCGCTTATTATGACCCGTTTTAATAATGATGTCCGGTTATAGTGACCGACATGATTCCTAATACCTCCGGCAGTGAAATAAAACCAATTTACCGGATTTAACTCGCGTTTAATTAGATGTTACATTATTATTATACACCTGACACACCTCAATGGCAGTGTTCGGGTTTTGGTTTTAAAGTTGAGTCTCAGTAAGCAATTGAGAAGTTGAAGGTTCGTGTGATTTGTGAAACAAAATGATATCTCTTTTTACATCTCGTCATTAAGCATTTACGTTTGAGGAGAAAGGTGCAATAATTTATGCAGATTAGAAAATGCAGTATCAAACTCATGTCACGCAAAGGAAATTGAGGTTTGTCATTCGAGAATCTCAATCATTTTCAAAAACAATATCAGGAATCTGTCAATTCATTGTTTGTTGTCTACGAAATGCTTTGTATGACGTCCGCTTAGTATGACGTGTTTGTCATTCCCTTCGATGTCATTATAAACGAATTCCACTGTAGATAGCGCAATCCCACCGGAGGGCTATGATAATTGAAAAATCAATTGTGTCTGGGATCTGATGCTTGACGGGTCAATAACAGCCCCTATATAGTGAGTTTTGACATTTGTAAAACATTTTCACGTATGCGTACAGTTACCAAATCGTATGAAAACGACAATAGCGCCCCTTGTGTGTGTGTGACATCGAAAACCATGTTTTATTGTGGCCTTCATACGATGAACGCAGTCGTAAAATTTGACGTAGAACTACCACTAGCACATATGTAAAGGACATGTTCTGAAAATGTAGGGGGGCTGGTACTCAGCTACCCCCCAAGACAAAAGTTATATGAGAAGAAAGAGTATATTTTTAAGAATAATATGAGACAAAAACTATAATTAATAATGCCTGCATATAAATAAAAAATAGCATTTTATTCTGGTCAAAAAACTGTTATCCAGAGATGTAAAATTCCATTTTAAAAAATGTGACATGTCACAGACATAGTCTAAAACGTCGATGTTGTCTATTGTCTTGCCAAATATTTTTAAATAACTAGGCATGGGGTTGATTTGGTTCAGCCTACGACTATTTTGAAATTATATTTTATTGTAATTGCTAGAAGAACATGGCAAATTGGTTTCTGCACTTGTTTCTGACTAATAATAATGATTTTAATTAATTTTTTACTATATTTTGTCAGAGAAACTTTAATAAGAAGCTTAGAATTCTTGCATACACTTTAGAAAATTACTCAAAAATGCCGGGGTATCAAAATAAAAAAATGGTATATTCAAGATCCTCCGAGCATAAGCTTTCACATAATATATAATTTATCGTGGGGGGCTTTTGAGTACCAATATCGAACATCTCCTTTAAGAACATTAATTCAGCTTTGCCTTCGAGAAACTTAAAATAATAAAAGCGTTCTGTTTCAGCTTCAGCATGTTTTATTCGCGACCTCCGTTCGCTGATCTCATCTTTAGTGACGCGGCGGTCAGATTAAAACCCCTCTCGCACGACAAGCGTTCTGCCGAGATCATAGCAGGAAAGGCTTTACCTAGAGCAGCTAGAATAGTATCCTGCGATGCTCCTCAGTCATCATATTATATCGCGGCTGATTCAAACTTTTTATCACACGCATATAGAATTGGAGTGATAGGTCATATTTTGGCGATTGCTATATTTGTAGTCGCTTTATTGAGATAGAAATTTGATTATGAACTTAATTGAAATTTAGATAATTTGACGGGATGTTTTTTGTAGAAAACATTCGAAATAAGTTCAGTGCCAGTGCTCTTGTGTTCATGTTGTCCTAAAATATTTCCCAGCCCCTTTAATTGAATTTCTTCATTGATGGCTTTCTGTTATTATTTAGCCAGTATCATGTTGGCATAATTTTATGAGTCTGGGCATCAAAGAATTAAGATTAAATATGGAGGTAGACAAATTCACGGACAACATTAATCTACCTGACATTTTAAATGTATTACAGTCACACAAAGTACAATTTTGTACTGACAAATACTTATTTGTAAGAATAACTTGAGACAGTCTGATATTACTTTATTATGTATTCATTACAATTTTAAACCCATCTTGTAGTTTCTTAGACTTAAGTTGTTTTATTGTTAAGGAATAATAGTGTCCGTCCACATGCTGTGCCTTTGACATGTTAATAATAATTATTATTATGATATACATGTAATAATTCATTAATGTCTCATTTTATATTAGTTAAGTACTTTTTCAATATGATTTTCATGTTTTACATATTTTTATACACATCACAATTATATAATTTATACTTTTATATTTTACATTTATTACGTAAAGAAAAAGTTTATTATAATAAGCTAAGTATGATGACTTTTTTATTGAGTACCAAATATGTTTAACTCGTATAATAATTCCGTGGATATGTACCGAAATCAATAATTATTGATTTCGGTATGCACGACACTCATGGACTGACGTCACAGCGTAATTCACTATCCAAGTGTCGAGTAACAACACCGCGGTAAGTCACCCTTATGCACTAATCTCTCCAATGGCTATGCCAGCCTTACGATTGAAAATGGCTGAATCGCGAGAAATGCAAGTTCAACTGCTCTGCCGAACCACAGAATAACTAATAGTCTAACAGAAGGTTCACTCTGAACTAAAATCAAGTTTAGGTATAAAAATTTGGCTACTCTTACGATCGTAACCTGGTTGCACGCGAAATTGAAATTTATGTGAAACGAGCGTTCACATTCCTTTGGGCACCGCTGACTCGAAACCGATTTGGCGGCAATATTACAGGGTTTTCTCTCGTCGGTTTATAAAGATGTTTAATAACGCGCGACGCGACGAGCCGTGAGCCGCGCGGCAACCTACTGCCATACACCTGCCCGAGAGGTGCGCTGGCCAAACATACCTAAACTGAGGAGCGATATCCCTTAGCCGTACCTTGTGGTGTCTGATTCAATGCTGGGTTGAAATACTTTAACCACTCACAGTACGCCTGAGATTGTCTCTTACCGCCTCATTCGTTCGACTTGCGTCGCGTGCAAAATAGTATCAATTACACCCTGCGGCTAAAAAAAATCCTCGAGCCTTAGCGTGTAACCTCCTCGCAATTTTACGAAACAATATGTACGAGATATATGATAATTAAAGTTCTGTCCTCTGTTTAAATGTTTTTATCAACATAACAGAACCACTGTTTTAGAGTATGTTCTTCCTTCCTAACAGTTCTGATAACCATTATTAAGGTTTTAGTGCCACGCTCATGTACCTTAGACATTCCTTTATCCGTCCAAATGAAATCTCATAGACAAGTATTTTATGTAAATTACATACAATTTATTTAAGATTGATAAAATTATACAAACTTAATTTTGACTTTGTTGTTTTATTTTAAAATATTAAATAAAAACTATTATTTATTTATTTAGATTTATATATTAATTTGTGGTTATAACATTGAAAACAGTCAGGCAAAGAATCAAACTTTTTCATAATTTCTTTCAAGTCCAGCCTCTTGCAAATATCTCTAGAAGCCTTACGTAACATACGACCATCAGTATCTATTCTACTGGCATGTTCTTTCCATTTACCAAAAATACAATTGGTTTTTGATAACTCATCATTGATTTTAGGTACAATATTTCTACATTTAGGCGTTTTTTTGGCACAAAAACTAAGGGCCAGCCAGGATAAATAACGAAAATGATTTATGCAATACATAAACATGAAATCACTGGGTTTGTTTTTCATTAGCACATCCATCATAGTGTTGCCAAGTTTAACTGACACTTTCCGTTTATAGAGCATTATGTAACTTGCCATGGCATCTGCCTCACTTAGTAATGCTAAGATTGTACAAAATTTATTTGCTGACAAACAAAAAGTTGTAAAAACATGCTCCCATATTAAACTTTCCTTATTATATAGAAAATTGAAAATGTGACCATTAATTTTAACACTGGATTGGCTAATCCGTGATTCTAAAAACCTACTTAGATTATCAATTGTATTATTAAATGTTATTTTATAGCACATTTGTCCAATAAACACATTTTGTGCTCTGCTTACTTGCATTTCAAGTGTATTATAGCTGTATCCCAAAAATGTTATCTCATTACTAAACTTTATATCAGTGTGAGGAAAGTTAACCACTGTTTTCATATGATTAACATTATCATAATTTGACAAAGCTTTCAAAAATTCATTGGCATCTGCTAAAGAATCTGTAACATACAAATAGTCATCAACAACTCTAACAAATAGCTTTATTTGGTTTTCATTAGATTTTCTGATCAGTTCAGAAAAAAAGACTTCATCAAGATGTTTGTAGTACAATTCTGATAGTGCTGGGGAATATTTGTACCCCTGTACAAGCCCTTTTCTCCAAACATAAATTGTAGAGCCAGCTCGAATAAGTATGGGCTTTTTGAGTTCAGTAATTATTTCTTTGAATAAATGTGTATTTTTCTCCAATGCTAGAGAATTATTCTCCGTTTTTTGATACTTCAAAAACTTCTCTTGTAATATTGTCATTAGTTTTACTTTATCTACACATCCGAAGGCATTGCTTAGATCAGTTTTAACAAAATAAAGCTTAGGCTGGTTTTGTTCCAACCATTTCAAATAAATAGAGATAAAAAGATTTTCCATTTTTTTAGGCGAGTTTTCTGATAACAATTTTAGAAAATTTAATCTGATTTTAATTTTATTCTTTTCCTTAAAATTAAGTGCATCATTTTTATAACGAATGATCGGCCTGTAATCATCATTAACTTTTAAGAATAGATGCAGTTTTGGTGTATCTTTCTTAACATATTTAAGTTTTCTAATAGTATCAATATCATAATTTCTCTTCATCTTCTTCCCTAAACTGTATGAATTGACTTTCTTTATAATCCCCTTTTTTATCATTCTGTGTATTGTCTTGTCATAAAAACTTTGCCAATGATTCTTCCAAAAAAAATAGAGTTTATTTTCATCTGCATCAACTTTGCTAGTAGTAACATAGTAATTCAAACAGATGACTGGAGCTAATATATTTTGAAGTATCCAAAGTATTATGTGGTATAACATTGACAAATATGATGTTTTCCATGGTGATGAACAAAAATTCCATTTCCTTATATCTTTTCCAAGTTGTATATGCTGCCGTTTCATACCAAAAATTATATTCTGTATAATTTTCTTAAATAAATCTTCATTGTGTCGATTACCAAAGAAATATTTTGGTAAAATATCCAATATACTTTTCCAACAATTTTTATACACATCTATTTTATTTAAAGGTGCTAAATCGATATTTCCTTCTGGTAGATGATTATTTTTAAAATTGTTTTTGCTAGCTCTTCGAAGATTTATTCTTAAAGTCTGTAAAAGTTGCATGATACTAGGAGGTAATTGACTCACCAGAGTTTTATCTTCACAAAATATGTTCTGGAGATATAATGTGTCATTTACTTCTTTTAGTAAACTTAACTTAAAAATGTTTCCATATGACCGCACATTTTGTTTATCAACAAATAACTGGGTAAAACAAATTGGTTTATCCATTTTGAATTTAAGAAAATTTATCAAAAATATTTAAACATATTTTTTCAACTTTGCGTACGTACGAATCCCTGATTTTCATCCGGGAAATCCCGTCCCGTTTCCCGTTTCAAACTTTGGCAACAACTTGTCGAAACTTGTTGAACATTTTTTTTTGGTTCATTATCTCTATTAAGGCAAAGGAAATAAATGCCGCTACAGCCATGTCTTCAGTAGTTCATTTATTGCATTGAAATGCATCTCATGAGTATTTGACGCAAAGTATATGATGACAGTCTCCATATGATGCTACTTGATGAGGTGGATTACCAAATCTCATCGTCTTTCGTATTTCTTCGTCATAGCGTCTTTCACACCATAATCACTTTTTTTCTCATAATCTTTTAGTTGCACATCAAGACAAACACTTGTTTTATAAAACTACGCCATTTTTATAATACAAAGTTCGCTCCGACACAATTTTTTACTATTTTAATAAAATCTTTACACCACAAAATCCCGCCAAACACCCCTTTTGTTTTTTTTTACTTATATTTTATTTAATTTTTTAAATTCATTCTCCCTGTAATGGTAAGGAAAAGGGTACTAATGCCCACACAGCTATGTCTTCAGTATTTGTTATTTCTTCATTTATTGCATTAAAATGCTGGTGTTACACATTTTAAAGCATCTTTGGAGTACTAGACACGAATTTATGATGACAGTCTCCATATGATGCTACTTGATGAGGTGGAAACCCTCAAAAAATTCTCTTCGTATTTCACACCATAATCACTTTTATCATAAAAATCTTTTAGTTGCACGCCAACACAAACATTGTATAAAACGACGACGCCACTTTTATAAGTTAAAAAATCTTGACTGACACATCAAAAACCCGCCAAACACTCACACCTTTTTAAAAGCTTTTATTTATCTTGCATAAGTTCGGGTGGAATCTTGCTACTCGATTTTTAAGCAGATATCTTCAACCGATTGAGCTGAAATTTTGTATACACGTATAGTTTGGATGACAATACACGATATGCTATGTGACGTCATTCTAAATCCAATATGGCGGACCATCCAAGAGGGCGGAATAGTTATTTTTAATGCATTTCTAAAATATGGAAATCAAATGAAAGGGCTTGTTGAGCGTAACTCGAAAAATAATGTGACGTCATTCTCAATCAAATATGGCAGACCTTCCAAGATGGCGGAATATTCATTTTTAATGCATTTCTACAATATGGGTATCAAATGAAAGGGCTTTTTTAGAGTAACTCAAAAAATAATGTGAGGTCATTCTAAATCCAATATGGCTGAACATCCAAGATGGCGGAATAGTTATTTTTTATGCACTTCTGCAATATGGGTTTCAAATAAAAGGGCTTGCCGAGACTCAGAAACCTTGCCAGCGATAACTAAAAAGTAAAAATAAATTAAAAGAAAAGATTTTTTTTTTTGAAAATAGCTTTTATTTAAATGCTCTAAAAAGAAGAAAATATTTTTTTTTATTATTTTACTATAAACTAATAACCTCATTATACACAATTTATATGATCATAAAAGCTTGTCGCGCGATTTACTTGTGTAAATAAACTAGTAGAGTCTGGCCAGTGAATCGTGTCACTGAGAAAGAGCGGCAATTTTAAAAAATCTTTAGCTGTAAACACTTATTTCGCAAGGAATAAATAGTCTTGATACTTTGTTTTTTAAGTAATAATTTAATTAAATGGATGCCTACCTTATTAAATACATAATATTCTAATTACTATTCTAAAACCAAACTGTTTGGATTGACCCATCCTGGGATAGGCCATGGCGACAGTTGCGTTGTTTCCGTAATCGAAACCAGAGTGCTCAAACCACTAGGCCACCGAGCTCCCTCACGAGTATTTAAAGTTGTTAGGGTTTCAAAAACCGTCGGGTATCAGATACTCGGCCACAATGACGCCGAGTATAACCTATTTTAGCTTTAAACATTTTATACATGGTGAAACGCGCGTGCATTAGGAATGTTCTATTTATTTAAAAAAAGAATTCAATAATATAAAAAAAACATTTATAATTGTAATACTCTTTTAGATGTTCTAATGGTTATTAAAACACAAGGTGATATCTTTTTCATAAACTTGAGTAGACTTAATATATTACGGGTATAGATCATGGATATATCATCCTTGATATAAATAAAATAAAGATGAGCATTACTGAGTTAGACCATATGATAGACCAAGTTTTTTTCTTTGATACTGACATTATTGATATTATTGACATGCCTAATCATATTGACATCTTTTGGATTTTGATTGTTATTAATTTAGGATGATTTCCGTAAAAATTGTGTGCCTTTTTGTGACATACATACAAGTAATTATATAACTTATTAATTGACATGCTTAATGATATTGTCATTTTTAGTTTTGATACTGACTATTTTGATATGCCTAATTATATTGACATATTTTGGATTTTAATCGTTATTAATTTAGGATGGTTTATGTAAAATTTGTATGCCTGTAGGGCGAAACATAGTGATACTAGCCATAAACATTTAAAAACTTTTTGTACCCATGTTATGACAAATAAATGATTATGATTATGATTATGAAGTGGGGCTGTAGGTAGGCAAGCTATCACAACATTAAAGTTTTTATCCCAGCTCATTAATTAGCTTGCCTTAAAATATTCGAATTGTTGTATGATTTAGTGGTAAATAGAACTTCAAATACTATTCCACTTGTCTATTCTCTATGTAATTAGAAAAAGAAAAGTGTGATATTGAACTTGACGTAAATTTCATCATCATCATATCAGCTGACAGATGCCTACTACTGGGCATAGGCTGACGATACTTTAAAAATAAATAAATTATAAAAATATTATCCTTCACTTTAATTTGTTAACATAAAATAATGGACTGGAAAAATTCAAATAAAATCTATACTACATAACACAAATTTTAATTTTGAATCTCAATTTTTTAAATCATAATGTTTACTTACTTCACTTTCTTAAAGGCTCTACTTATAAAACATACCTAATTGTAATGAATTACCAGCTATTCACTTACTACAAGTCATTATAGACGCTTACAGGCTGAATATCAAAACAGGGGAAAAAAGAGGATAAAAAGTAATGGGCGGGTATAAAATAAAATTTGAAATAAGGCATATTTAATAAGTTGTTCAGGATGATTCATAATCAAAGTCAGAATCTAAATACATCTGTTGTTATGAACAAAGCACAATAACATTTGTATGGGTACTCTTGGAATGTTACATTATTTTCTATTAACCATTTCCGAATATCACCTTTGCTATTAGACATTGTGGGAGGTTTGTTTGTTAGTTTCACAGGGTAACTTGCATTGCATTATACATAAAAATTACACATAGCTTTATTAGGATAGGTAGATATTCCCTTATCCATTTCAAGAAGTTTTATGCATTCATGTCACCATGGTAATCAGCTGATTTGGATTTTGCACTGAAAACTATTAAAGCACCAGGCAGAAAACCTTCTTCAGATCTTGCATGCAACATTTCAGGCTTCTCTAAGTTTTAAGTGAATTAATATTTTGAGATTTAATTCTTCATATACACTTTCTGAAAATAACCGATAAACATGAATATTATAAAATATTGGATTTTATTCGTTAGGTGATGTAGGCAGAAAACAGAAAAGTATCAAGCCATAACGCCCTGAAAACAATAAACTAACCTGTAGCGAACGTATTTCCTCCAAATGTCGAATTTTCTCTACAGATTTCCGATTAAATTCACTTAATACATCTTTGTATTTATGTATCATAGTGTATACAAGCTTTCGAATAGTACTTTTTATTGATTTCGACATTATTTTACAGTAAAACTACAAAATAAACTCAATACCGTAATGACGACCGTCTGGTCGAGCGGTCTGTACCCCATGCTATGCAGGCTACTCGATCAAGAGGTCCCGGGTTCGAATCCCGGTAGGAGCAAATGTTTGTGTGAGGAGTACGAGCATTTGTTTACGAGTCATGGATGTTTATATGTTTATTTAGTATATTTCTAATATTTATATACATATTATTATCAATATTTATCCGTTATCTAGTATCCATAACACAAGCTCTTAATGATGCTTACTTTGGGCTAAATAATAGGTGTGTTAAAAAAAAAAAGTACAAGAATGAGAAATGAAACGTCAATATGACATTTCGAGTGCTGCCATAAAAAAACTTCATTGAAAATACGAGTGACACGATTCATTGGCCCGAGTCTACCTATTTAATTGAGCGACAAGCTTTTATGATCATATAAATTGTGTATAATGAGGTTATTAGTTAAAATTTTATTTTCTTCTTATAAGAGCATTAAAATAAAAGCTTTTTTTAAAGAAAAAAAAATAATTTCTTATTTTTTTATTCATTCTCCCTGTTAAGGCAAAGGAAACTAATGCCCATACAGTCATGGCTTCAGTATTTCTTTATTTCTTCATTTATTGCATTGAAATGCTGGTGTTACACATTTCAGTGTATCTTGGGAGAATTAGACGCCAAATATATGATGACAGTCTCCATATATATGGCTCCAGCCGACTTCTTTCTTTTTCCTAAACTCAATTACCACTTCGTAGCACCCGTTTTCAGTCGGTAGAACACATAAAAAAGAATTCGCGGCGAGAACTGAACTCATTTCTGGAAACAGCGTTTAAAAAATGCTTTGATGATTGGATTATTCGTTGGCGTAAGTGTATCGTTTCTGAAGGAGTATACTTTGAAGGTGATAAAATAAATTCGGATGAATAAGTAACATTTTGTGTATTATTGATCTTATCCCGGTACTTTCTTGACAGAGTAATATGATAATGACATCACTGAAGAGTTATCAAGATAAGTACTCAACACATAATACTTATCCCTCTTTTTAAATGCAACAAGTCTCTTGGTTCAAAAGAGACAACATGACGTTTGACATTCTTATGTCAATGTCTTCGTTAGCGCTCTTATAGATAGCTGTATTAGCATTTTAGCTATAAGTTATAGCATTTCGGGACGCATTTGAGCGTGCTTACAGTTACTTTTGTGGTTTTCGGACCTCAGCCTTTACCGTAGATACTTCTAACATGAATCTGTGATGTCAATCATACTCTTTCTAATCTATGATGTAATATTTTGTCAGTTTGTCGTGACGTGACCTCTATACTTACATTACTCTTTGTTGACCTCTCACTCAAGTCTCAGATACTTAATTACATCCACAGAACACTTTTACTCCAACTTACATCGCGGTTACTTAGTGACTTTGATTTTATCGTTGTTATTCAAACAAGATTATTACATACTCATATAATCTGTGTTCATTTCATATTTATAAAGTACTCTGTTATTTGATTTCATTTGTTTAGATTACTGTTTGATTCATAGAATAATATTACTCGGGGTGTCATCTTTCCTTAGACAAATATTAATACCTACGGGGGCAAACTTTTCTCATTGCTAGTTTAAAAAAATGTCGGTTTTTTAAATTATGGTATCCCTTGGGGATACTCTTTTTCATATCCTGAATACTATAAGTAGATATTTCTGAAGAAAATATTGCTTTATCATTCAATTTATCGGCAACAAAACAAATTTAGACCAATATCTCTCTATGCGTTGCTATTTTTAAAAGCAAAATGTGATAAAAAATTTAATTTGATTAAAGAAAAACAATTTATTTTTCGTACGTTGATAAAATGATGGTAGATAAATTACCACGTACGCTGGCAAGACTGATCTTACAAGTGGGATGGGACGGACGTAAACAATCATGACGGATTTTACTTTTGTTTGCCGTCCAGTGTTTTCTTTTGTATTTCGTGATCTCTCAATTTCATGTGGTTTGGTTTTCGGAATATAAATAAATTTATATTTTTTACATGCATACGACGTCGAATTGATTGAGTTCCTCCGTCTATGTTTTTGTTCCTGAATTCTCCTCAGTGATCAGTGATATGGTACCTACAAGACAGTGACTTTAATTATTTATTTACGAGACAGTGACTCTAAACCGGTGCAATATGTCTATTACAAAGGAAAGCGGGAGAAAGTGTTCTGAGTGTGGCAAATCACATGCTTTAGACGAAATCAAACATTGGGCCTAATTCTGGGAACACACTTTAATTCTAAATTTAAGTACAGTATATCTCTTTCTCGCAATAAGTAATAGGAAAAAGATAGCAAGAATCTGTTTAGAGCTGTCACTTAAATTTAGATAGATTTCAAAGAAACCATAGACAATTTTAGACGGCATGTACGGAGGTTCCTCCTAAACACGGCATTTTAGTACGTTCAATAAGGTCGAAAATTGAATGCACGTTTCTAAATGACAAATTATATGACAGCCATCCTTTTCGTATTCCTTTTGATAGAAAGAAATGCACTGAACTTAAATTTAGACTTAGCATGTGTTTACCAGAATTAGGGCCATTATTTTCGTTTTCTAAAACCTAACCTATTGCGGTACGTACTTGTGTGCTATTTACGCCGTATTATGACATGCATCAGAATTAGTTTTATCTGAAACTTGGATTAATATATGTTATGCATGTTATGTGGAAGTACTAAATAAAAAATAAATACCTCCTTAGCATAAAATTATAATTTCATTTTACCTTTTAAGGGCAAAATATTTTTGAATGGAGGGATGGGCAATTTCACTTGTAAGTAACTAAAAAGTGATATTGCCCATGGCTCCATTGAAACTTAAATAAATATTTTTGCAAGGAATTTATATTTTACCGCTGAAATAGTTGACGGTGGGTCAACTATAGGTGGTACTAGAGTATTGTACTTCCGCTAAAACCGGAAATATAATTTTTAACTATGGAGTTGTCATTCTTCTCCTTGGAGTAATATTATTCTGTTTGATTTCAGGCTTAGGTTATGGTATAACATGGTATAATTACGGAATTACTCAGTCACAAGATCACATTTTTTTTATTTGATACAGGCAGCAAAGCGCACATCGTCTCGTCTAATTACTGCAGCATATTCAATCTACTACTCCTTCAAATAGCGTCACTATTTAAATATCTTATCTTCATGTCAATAATATACAAAATTATCTTTAATAGAATTAAAGCTTGCATAAAATGGCTAAAACAATAGTAAGTGATTTAATACAAATATTTAGAAGCAGTGTATCTGCCGTACTGCCTGAAAAGCTAATAAAAAATACATTGAAGTATAATTCTAGTAGTGAATTATTAACTATAGCAGGTGAACATTATTATTTAGGTAACAGAAATGTTTATCTAGTTGGTACTGGAAAAGCTGTACTAAACATGGCCATACAAATAGAGAAAGTACTGGGGTCCAAAATAAAACAAGGAATTATTAGTGTCCCCATCGGAAGTTTAAATGGAAAGTCTTTAAATGATACAGTGGTATATTATGAAGGAGCAAAAAACAATTTACCTGATATAAAAGCCCAAGAAACAGCCAAAAAAGTTAAAAACCTTATTAGTAATTTGACTCAAAATGATATTCTTCTTGTTTTGATATCAGGAGGAGGTTCTGCATTACTACCTTTACCTAAAGAACCAATATCTTTAGAAGAAAAAACTCAAATGATCAAAAGACTAGCAAATGCAGGTGCTGATATCATGGAACTTAACACTGTACGGAAAAATGTTTCAGACCTTAAAGGAGGTCAATTAGCTATGATGGCTCAACCTGCAGATGTTGTTTCTTTAATTCTATCAGACATTGTTGGTGACCCTTTAGATTTAATAGCAAGTGGTCCCACTACTGAAAATCAAGACCAGCCTAATGCTGCCATTGAAATTATAAAAAAATACAATTTGTACACTGAAATACCAGACAGTATAAAAACTGTTTTGGACAAAAGTACTTATCAGGAAGAATTTCCAAAGAGTACAGTAAAAAATTATATAATTGGTTCCAATACTATAAGTATCAATGAAGCAGCAAATAAATGCAAAGCACTAAACTACTTCCCAATAATTCTTTCGAACTCTGTAACTGGTAATGTAAAAGATATTGCACAGAAGTATGTGAAACTTACCAAATTATTCTGCAGTTATATGGAAGCAACTTTAGATAAAGACACATTGCAAGCTCAGGTCTTATCTATAGGTATACCTGGCATTTCTAAGGAATTTATAGATGGACTTCATAGTAGAGATATTACAAATCAAACTATGTGCTTAATTCTTGGTGGAGAAATTACTGTAGAAGTAAAGGGAACAGGAAAAGGAGGTAGAAACCAGCAATTAGCATTAGAATATTCTTATAACATTCACAAAACCAAATATAATTATAAAAACTTTAAGATTTATTTATTAAGTGCAGGCACCGATGGCATTGATGGGCCTACTGATGCAGCTGGTGCTATAGGATATTTGGATTTAATTACTGATGCCACAAATAAAAATATTAATGTTCATACATATATAAATAATAATGATTCATACCATTTCTACAAATTGTTTGACAGTAATCTACATGTAATTACAGGACATACTAACACTAATGTAATGGACATTCATTTAATTCTAATAAAGAGCAAGTAATGACTCATCATTGTTAATTATGTTAGTGAAGGTTTTAAAAATAAGTCAAGCTTATTTGGTTTCTTCTTTTCTTCTTTGACCTTAGTTGATGCAAGCACAGCCTTTTCTTCTTTGAACTTAGCTGATGCAAGCACAGCCTGTCGACACAATCCTGCAAATTTATCCTTCTTCTTCTTGTTATTTTTGATCTTTCTTTGCTCTTTGACCAGTTTCTGAAGTGTGTTGTTATCATTGGCCAATGAAAACACATCTTTTGTTTTAGAGTAAATATTGACTTCTATATTTTTTGATTCAGTTTGATTAACTTTAATTTCATTTTTCTTTACCTTAGTTCTAGTTTTTGAATATGTATTTTCTTTCACATTCTTCAAAGTCTTATTTAATTTCTTTTTTTCTAACAAACTTTGATCTTTCAGTGGGGAAGGGGTTACTCTATATATTTCTACTTTTTCTGGTTTAAGTGATGTTGTAGTTGTAACCTTATTACAAAAAGTACACATTTGCTCCTGGAAATTAAAATGTTTAAAATATATTAGAAAAATAAATGGCATCAATTTGTTGAATAACAAATGAAAAACACTTACAATTTCATTTCTCCTAAGTAAATCTTTACGAGATTGGCTGTAATCCTTGTCATTATAATTTTTAGAATTTCTAACCTTCCATCTCTGTTTTTTACTAAGTATGATTGGTCGGACCTAATAATCATAAATTAATTTCAAAAATATATTCACAACACTAACTAAATGTATAAAACCATACTTACTCTATGAAATTATATACCTTGACATCAGCAGATTGATTCCATTCTAAAAAGCAATGTGGGCATCTAATTTTAGAAGAAAAATGTTTCTTAGGTAATCCATAGCCTTTAGTTAATTCTCTACAGCGCATCCTGTAAAATTAAATTACTTATCAAGATATCTATGACAGTAAATAATTTTATTATATTTTAGTACTTACAAATAATAGCTTGTCAGTACATTCTGTGTGGTGTTATTCTTTAATCCTGTCATTAAGGATGCTGATTTAACGAGCAATCCTACTTGCGGCTCAGTCATTGTTTGTACAAAAAATATTATAGAAAATTATTTGTTTACGCTGAAAACCCAAACAAACATGAATTAAAATTTTCAGTTGCAACTTTTTAATTTTCAAGTTCGTAATAAGAACAACGCGAACACGCTTTTTGTAGCTATTTTGTTGTTTATTTAATGGTTTAATAAAGGTGTAAAGCTATGACGAAGAAATACGTAAAGAAAGTAAGTAAGTATTGGCTTTCCGTTGTAAAAATGTACTCAATCAAGGGTATTGGCAAAGGATATTTAGAGCACAATTTAGAGGTTATTATTGTTTTATTTGGCATTTCTCATTTTTTTTGTTTTTTTTGTTCATTCTCCCTCAGCATTCTCCCTACAATGGGAAGGCAACGGAAACTAATGTCCATACAGCCATGTCTTCAGTATTTCTTATTTATTAATTTATTGCATTGAAATGCTGGTGTTACACATTTCAATACATCTTGCGAGTATTTGACACGAAATATATGATTACAGTCTCTATATGATGCTACTTGATGAGGTGGATAACCACAAAAAAGTTCTCTTCGTATTTCAAACCATAATCACTTTTATTCTAATAACCTTTTAGTTGTACGTCAACACAAACACTTTGTATATAAAACAACACCACTTTTATAACACAAAGTTTGCCCCGACACGATTTTTAATTAATAAAATAGAAATCTTGACCGACGCCATTATAACCCGCCAAACACTTTTGGAATTTCTTGATCTCAAAGTTAACCAAAGAGTAAAGAGTAATTCGTAAATACTTACATCATTAATCTGTGGTAATCTGTCTACGGTGGTAATTATCTCTATTGTTCTGAGGTAATTCTCCTCAGAAATCACAAAGGAAAACTAACGTCATAGAAACCTATTACGAAGATAATCCCTCCTTATTAATAGAAAATCTCAGAACAATAACTAAAGCATAAATAATAATTGTTTTGAATAGAAACTAACTTCAGATCATATATTAGAAAGAGTTGTCTAACATTTATAATAATGTTAAAATCAAAAATTAAGAATATTTGAAAGCACTGCCCCAACTTAATCGAATCGTCGGCATTTGTAAAAATACTCGTTTCGGATGTTGAAATAGAATATTTCGACATTGTAGGGTGGACGTTAGCTCATAAACGCAAATACAAGATAGACTAGAAGAATTTCACAGGGATATCCCAAGTCCTGGGTGGCTTAGTGGTCAGAGCAGTCGCCCGGATAGCGAAAGGTCGCAGGTTCGATTCCTGCCTCAGGACGTGAAATTTTTCTAGTTTTATTCTATTTTAATTACTTGTCTAAAGTCTTCTCCAATAGAGAAGGCAAAGGGAACTAGTGCCCTTACGTCTTCAGTATTTCTTTATTTCTTCTTCTATTGCATTGAAATATTGGTGTTACACATTTCAATGCATGAGTATTTGACGCAAAATATATGGTACTACTTGATGAAGTGGATAACCACAAAAAAGTTCTCATCGTCTTTCACACCATAATCACTTTAATTCAAATATTTTTTTAACACAAACACTTGGTTTTTAAAACAACACCACTTTTGTAACAGTTCGCTCTGACACAATTTTTAATTATTGTAATAATAATCTTGACTGACACAACATAATCCCTATAAACACCCCTATTTTTTTGTTCATTCTCCCTGTAATGGGAAAGCAAAGGGTACTAATACCCATACAGCCATGTTTTTAGCATTTCTTTATTTCTTCATTAATTACTTCGCCTGCATTTTATAACGAAAATTTATCGCACTTTTCTAAATGTCAACTTAAATGATAGCCATCCTTTTCGTATTTATTTTGAGAGAAAGAAAAGACTTAGCAGTCTTCTCCAGAATTAGAGCCACTATAGCAAAACTTGGCTTATAAGACTTGTATCTAGGCTATGAAAGCTGTTTAAAAAAAATTTTTCCCGCCAAATATACCTATTGTCAATGTCATTCATAAACATCACAGAGTACATCAACCATCAACCCCTAAATAAATATAAACGCCGTTTTATTGTTTTGAAGAATATAAAATTGATATATGAATCTAAAAACGTACTACACTTGTGTTGATCTAAAGTATTTTTATTAAGTGTATGAATTATATGTGTTACTTCAAAAAATGGATGTAGCCGACACATTTGCGACTCAAAGTCAAGTGAAAGACGAGGTTGGAGTACGCTGTCAAAAGCTTTTCCAGGATTTCTTGGAAGAGTAAGTCTTTGACAGTATTCTTTCTTTTCTATATTCTGTGAAATACCCACATATCAGACAATAAATTTTCTGTTAGATGTCAGTGCCGGCGGTCTGCCATGAGACTAAAGGTTATTTGTAAGATAAATTTTAAAATAAAAATAGCATGTTTTTCTTAAATACAGAGTACAATTTGCAGCTTTCATTATTTTCACACTTTATAAAATCTCTTAGCTTACTGTGCCTTTTGACATAGGCCCCTTCCAACTTATTCTGTCCGCAGCTACTCTCGTCCAGGGAGGTTCCACAGTTAGCTTAATATCATTCTCCCATCTTATCAGATGACCTCTGGTTCTAGTTCTGTCTCTTGTGTACTATAGAGTCACCTGTTTGCTTCATTTTCTTCACAGTTTAGCATGTAGCTTGTCCACCTGCACCTGGTAGACTGGTCCAAATTTCTGCATATTTGTAGTGTATGTGCTGTTCATCTACCATTGCATGGACATAGTTCCTTTTTGGGTTATACTGTAACAAATTGCCCTCTAATTAGATCAAAGGTAATAGCAATGACTTTCTTCAGAAGATTTTTGTAAATCAACTGCTACTTTACTATATCATCATTGCAATATATTGTAATGGTTCCACAAATAGTCAAAAAACTTTAAATGAAACCCATCACCTTTATCATTGATCATCATCATCATCATCACCAGCCTATATATCGGCTGCTTAAAATCAAAACATAGTAACTCGTTCCAACAAGAATGTTCAGGAGAGCCAAAAAACAGGTGGGCTACTTTGATTCGTTGGCCCGACGAAACCAGAAATAGTAGCGATTGGGGTGTTTGACGAAAAGTTTCACTATATTGTTGACTGTAGTTTGTGATACTCGTAATCGTGTTAGAGGTTATGGATACACTTTAATCGCTCACACTCTATTTTTATTTGAAAATTTACCCAAATATGACTATAAAAACAATATCAAAACTTAGCAAGTCGGTTTACTAGGTTCTCAATTTGATTTTCTGAGGTAAGGTAAACACTAAACAAACTCATATACAAAGTGTTAATAATTGTGATATTAAAGTAATTAATAAAAAAACTATCCCAAAGTACCTATTAATGCAGATTTTGATTAAAATACGTGTTGTCTTAAAAATATATTTATTTACTTACTTCAAAGGACTCTTAAATTTAAACATGTCATAAACCTCTCGTAGACAAAAAAGATTAAACAAAAATTAAAACCGACTCCAAAAAACTGATAAGGATAAAATAATTAAATTTTAGTAGGTACTCATTCCCCTAGGAACATTTTTTTGGAGTCGGTGCTTCACTATCTATGGTTTCTGGAAACAACTAAGCACCAAATCCAAAAATATGTACAATACAATACAATTTTTAGTGATAACTTTTGAAGGTCAAAGGTGGATGGGTGACCGTGAGCTTATATTGTTTTCTACTATCGTATCATTTCACTAAAAATTCCGCAACTTCGCCTATGTAGACGACTTAATATTTACAATTTTTTTGATTTAAAAACCAAACTACCCAATGGATTTTCAAAAAAAAAATATGGGATCAAATGGGAACTATTCCGCATCGAACAAAAAAAGAATCTTTAATATCGGTTCACCCAGTCAAAAGTTCTGAGGTAACAAACATAAAAAAAAAACATACAGACGAATTGATAACCTCCTCCTTTTTTGAAGTCGGCTTAAAATAAACTTAAATTAAAATAAAATGCTTATTAATAACTACTCGTTATTATTGGTAACAATTAGACCATCAGTCTGTAAATCAATGGGAGCTATCACACGTGGGTAATTTCAGGCATAATTCCCTTCTGTTCAATGGCATTAGGGGGACCAATTTTGGAACAATACTATCTTTCTTCGATGATTTCACCCCTCGGGGGATAGTATTTGAAAGTGGGGGAATAGAATTGCATTTTTTTTACCCTACCGGGGTAACTCATGGCCTTCATCTCACCTGATGGTAAGTGAAGATAAGGCTGACGATGGAAGCGAGTTATACCCGGATTCCTCAACCACAGAGGAACTGGCTATCTTACCTCTAACTGCCGGAACACAACAATGCTGTTAACATTATTGTTATGGCGGCAGACTTAGGTAAGATGGTGGTAGCTAGCCAGGCGGACTTAGAAATGCCCTACCACCAACCAAACCAAGCAGAAAATTTCAGCCCCCACGGGAATCGCACCCCGGACTTCTAGATCTGAGGCAGGTGGTCTCAACCACTAGACCACAGAGGCGGTTAGAATAGGCGAACAAGGCTAGGTTAGGCATAAAACTCATTTTATACATTGATATCTTGGAGCGAAACACTCGTGCGACGGTGTTACTGGACTTACTAAATGACATTTCATTGATTTTATAATCGGTGCCAAATTCAAAACATAGCAAGTCGGTTTCGCAAATTCATAACTTAGTAAGTCGGTTGAGTTGCTAGGGTTTTAAATTTGTATTCTGACATACTATGTTGAGAATTTGTACTTCATGGATTTTTTTATAGTCATGCCAAATTGCTCAGACTTGCTAAATTATATTTTTTAATTTACGTAAGAAACTGGGTGTTTTAAGGTCCACATCATATTGATACTGCCTAGTAAGTCGAAAAATGTCAGAAACGGTTTTTTTTTGAAATCACTTGTTACTAGGTTTTGAATTTGGGCAGCTGATATGTCCTACTGCTGGGCACAGGCCTTCCTACATGGGAGAAACACATGAGGAGTTTTGGGCCATAACATCACCACACTGGCCCAATGCGGGTTGAAGCGGTTTCAGGAACAATCGGGACCAACACAAACACAATATTTACATTAAATGTTAAAATAAATGCTTAGTGAAGATCACAGGGGCACTCACATAATAGAAAATCTGTTCTGATATATGGGTACCACAAATATTAAAAGAGTGTGTTGTGTCTGCATAAACAAACCCAAAAAGTTAAATTTCATACTATATGTGTTTCTACTTTTTACTATATTTGAATGCACTTATTTTTTTAGATTCAAAGAAGACAATGAAATCAAATATGAAAAACAGGCCAAAGAATTACTTAAACCAGAATTGAGCACTCTGGAAGTTAGTTTTGATGATGTGGAGAAATATAATCAGAATCTTGCTACCACTATTATTGAGGAGTATTTTAGAATATACCCATTCCTAAACCAAGCTATATTAAATTATGTATTAAGCCTTGCAGACACTGGTCTGAAGAAAGATCTACAGGATAAAGAATGTTATGTCTCATTTGTTGATGTTCCAACGAGACACAAAGTCAGAGAGTTAACAACAGCAAAAATTGGAACACTAATTAGAATATCTGGTCAAATAGTTAGGACACATCCTGTACACCCTGAGTTAGTGTTAGGCACATTTGTCTGTTTGGATTGTCAAACAGTCATTAAAAATGTTGAACAGCAGTTTAAGGTAATTCAATTTTGTTTTCACAATTACCAGCCCACTGATGTCTGCTCAACAATAGATGATTTAGATACAGGTACAACAGGCAGAGTTTGTCTTGTTTATGGGTACATAACTAATTAAGATATTTAATTTGTTAAGCCATGTAACACTCCGTAGCGATACAAAGACAATTAAAAACCAATTGTTTCTAGAATGTTAGGCTTGACAAGATAAGGTGTAAGAAATAATAAATATTCTTATTAACTTCTCAAGTATCAGATTCCAGACACAATTGATGTTTAAATTGTGATAGCCCTCCGGTGGGATAATGAAGCTTGAGGGTTTAGTCTGTGTTCTTATCCCACAAAGAGATTCAATAGGTACCTATTGTATTTTTAATTGAACAGTGGGCTGATAATGTGACTTTCATTTTATATTACCAGATTTTGCAAAACAATTTTCAATAGTGATTTGTTGGCTACTATTTTTATTAATTTGTAGTTTTATTAGTGTTTTGAAAATTTTTTTTACAGTATACCATACCAACAATCTGTCGAAATCCGGTGTGTGCGAATCGGCGTCGATTCATGTTGGATGCAGACAGGTCTGTATTTGTGGACTTCCAGAAGATACGGATCCAAGAGACTCAGGCTGAACTACCTCGTGGTTGTATACCACGTTCTTTGGAAGTAATACTAAGGGCTGAAGCTGTAGAGTCTGTGCAGGTAAAGTATTATTATAAAACAAAAAATAATTCTAATTAACTTTTATGCTTATTAATGTTGTGCATAAATTATGTAAAGAAAAACATACATTTAATTGGAGGTGAGCATGAAAGGAAATGTACAAGAGTTTGACAGTATTCAAATAAGGGGCGGCAACCACTAAAGAGGTGGGCATTTAACTTAAAAATAATTGCAGGACCAGAAATGCACAAGACAAAATAAAGAGGAACAATTTGACTAAATCTAGACAAGAAGCTATCTTCATATTGGTCAGTAAACCCTACTCTTTTGCAGGCTGGAGACCGCTACGACTTCACAGGCACTTTGATAGTTGTCCCAGATGTTGGGTCCTTGTCTTTCCCTGGTGCTAAAGCGGAACTGACTACTAGAACGCGTCAGGCGAATGAGGGGCAAATGGAAGGCATCAAAGGGCTTAAAGCTTTAGGAGTTAGGGAGCTGCATTATAAGTTAGTAGAACTCGCGCCAAACATCTAGTTCACTGTGAAAGTATTGTGTAGCTGCCCTCAGATACCATCCACACCGCGTTGTTCCGTGGACTCGCGTTCAGAGCGAACTAGAAGCTTGGTGCAATGTATTACTATTTAGAGTTATTTTCGTCAGACTTTTTATGGGTGGGAAAAATTCGCAATTAGCCTAACTGTTGGAAATTTTACGCAAATAAGACAATAGTGATGATTCTGTTTTATTCTCTAAAATTAAAATTAAAATTAACTTGGCCTCTATTTTATTGCACCTCTTTTCAATTAAGAATAGGATGGATTGACTTTATGAAATATCAAGATAATTGTCATTAAAGCAGATCCATACAATCACATCTCATTTTTTTTGCATGTTTGTTGATTTTAGTTATAATCAAATTTTACATTTCATACAACACACTTTTTTAAAAAGTTGCCTCTCTATCGCTTAGTGGAAGTAGTATGGTATTGGACATAATCCGTTGATTTACTTTAGAGTGCAAAGGAGATGTTCGATATTAGTACTTGAATGCCTTCCATAATATATTATATATTATATGAAAGCCTATGCTGAGAGAATCTTAAATATTTTTTTATTTTTATACCCCAGCATTTTTGAGTAATTTTGAATAGTGCATGCAAAAAATCTAACCTTTTTATCCAAGATTCTCTGATGTAAGATAGTGGAAAATAAATTAAAATCCATATTATTAGTCAGAAACAATACCAGATATCGACTTGCAGTGTTCTTTTAGCATTTTTTTAATAAAAAAAAACAATTGCAAATGGTAATACACTGAACCAAATTGAAGATGTGCATACTTATGCCTACATAAGTGTTACTGTTTTTGGATTCGAATTTTACATTTCTGGGTAACGATTCTATAGCCAGAATTAGATGCATTTTTTTGTTTTTATGCAGGGGATTTTAAATCATCCCCACTCAGTGTCAGCTATGGTTCGAACCATGGTTGACAGTGAGAGGGTATGGGAGGCTGTCGCCTCCTTCTGCGAGAGTGTTCTCACGCAGAAGGAGGCAGTGGAGAGGGCACGGGAGGAGGATCCTCTAGCCACCCCTCTCCGGCGTAGACGGACGCGCGCAATACAAAGGCCGCCACGTCTGAGATTGCCCATGGTAACTCTGCAATCTCCATCGGCGCGAAGCTGGGCCGTAAAGGTGGTTTTTCCACCAGAGGGGCGAGAAGAGAATTGAAATCGCACAACAATAAACCTATCGGGAGAAGCGTGTTTCTGTTGCAGAGTTAATTTATACTCTATATCGGAAGCAATACGGTTCATTTTTACACAAACAAATATTTCAATTCACGCCTCGCATATTCTCGTCAATCCACACTGTTTCCACCAAAGATGCGCTAGGAGAGAATTGAAAATTTGCCTTACAAATTTTAAATCTCGTCTCGCCTCTCTGGTGGAAATCCACCTTAAGGCCGCGTTGCCTGGGGGTGGTCTGGTGAATTTGCTTCGTAGACCCCAAACCGCCTCCGCAAAAATCACGGTAGTTATCCAGGAGTTTTAGCGGGTATTCCCAGGGTCAATTTAGACGCTGAACGAGTCCCGCACACGCCCACTGCTTCGCCAGCGATGTGTAGGTCCGTCAATGGTTTACACCTGGTAAAAAAGGGGGATTTTAAATCATAGTTTTTATTGCATAAGATTCTTAAAAATATACTCTTTATTCCCATATAACTTTTGTATTGGGGGCTCACCGAGAACCAGCCTCCATAGAAATTCAGAACATCTTTCAAATCCCATACATTTTCCCTTTAGCGACAGCGATACTCATACACCATCTTGTATGAGGGTTGTTAGAAGTATTTGAAACGATGGTATTTTAATTTGTAATCTATATGATAAACATGGTTACGTTCGACGTGACATAACTAGAGGTACCTGAGTTCAGAGCTGTCAAGCCGTAAACAATCGACATCATGCGCAACAGCTGTTAATTTTGACAAACCATATAGCAGAAGTAATTAGGACAAATTTCGCACTTGATGAGCATCCATCTTCTCCACATAAAATTATGTTTAATTCCCTTTTCGGGCTTGATTAGGAAGATGGAAATGTACTATACGCTAAAGGAGATGTTTCATATCCGGCCAGGTGTATCTACAATCGCAGTCTAAAAATGTTTATCAGTTTTCAAAGAATCTTCAGAGAATCTAACTCTGTCACACTGCCACAGATTAAATAATACACTTTGTGCAGTAAAGGCTAAAATGCCTATTCTAGATACTTCTTATATTTTAATATTTGTGAAGCATCTATTCACTAAAAGAGTGATAATGACTTTTTGATGATTAAACTATTTTTTTTTTAAATTGGCACATATGAAATTAAATACATCTCTTAAAATGACATGTCAAAAATTTTTATGTATAAATCACTAAACAAAATAGACATATTGTAGATTGTCTCTAAATTTTTTGTCTTGTTTCTAATGAAGATATTTTTTTAACAAAAAAAGATTTTTTGTATCCTAGATAATCATCATAAACAAAAGGTCGCCTTTTGTATGCAATTATAAACCAAGTTGGTAAACATTTTTAGAACATGAATGTATGTACATTATCTCAGAAAATCAGGAAATTCAGCTGAATCCGGGTAAAATACTAGTTATGCGTTTTTGTGTATTATTGTTTCCTGGTACAAAGTACTAGTTCAAAATGATTCGAATTGAAATTGACTATTATTCAATATGAAAATGTAGCGGGCGAAGTAAGCGCCATGATGAATTTTTGGCTGTGATGCAGTTTTTTGTTTAAAATCTCTGGTTGTGTACCACGAAACAAAGCAAATTGATAACAATGGACTATTAAAAACTGTTGTACATATTTTAGCCTATTCTTTATAGCGTACATAATAGACCTGGCCGTCTAGCTCCATACATCTTTGAAACATCTCCTTTGTTTTAGATCAAAACAACAAAAACTGTAATCTAGTATACTTATGTCTTCGCCGGGACTAGACAAGCTCACATGTTATTTATATTTTGTTTTTAAAACAAATATTTTTGCACTACCTATTTAATCATTCTGGATTCTTCTTTACGGTTGACTGGTAGAGAATGCCTTTTTTTTCTTTTCGGGGAGGAATCCGCTTACGGACCTACCCGCGCCTGGCTAAGCGACGGGCGTCATTAAGTTCGCCAAATTGTGCCCTATTTTGCGCAATTAAAGTTGAAATAAAGAAAGTCGAAATGATAATTTTGCTAAGTAAATCTCTCATTCTTTTAACAGGACCGCATTCTTAGCATGCAGTGTGCAGGCCATATCTCGAAGATTCGGCACAGCCGAGCTGGCTACCGACGACCTGACCACTGAAGATATGAGGAAACAGATGACGGATAAGGAGTGGGATAAGGTAAATCACCATCATCATAATGATTATATTATGTTTAACATAATATCTCGAAAACATAATAAATAGAAACACTTCAAGATGGCGGGGTGATGTATCTTTAAAATTGAATTCACTCTTTATTAAAAATAAGCTTTATATCTTTAGATTTCAATACCTTTTTATTTTGGGAGTGCAAATCAAATACAATCAACGCAAATTATCTACAGTTTCTGGATAAAATGTGTTGAAAGTAAAAAAGTAAAAACACAGTCCTATTTAAAAACTTTGGTGTATGGCTCTTAGATTGTCTACATAATAAGTAATTAATGAGATATTAATAACTTTTTTAAATATAACTGTATTTTTTTATATTAGAACAATGATTATGACATTTTGCTAATATTATAATTACTTTTTTACTATATTGACATCATCTTATGTGATATTAAAAAAAAGTTTGTTTGTTTTTTTTGGAGCGATAACCGACAACCACGCGGGTAGAGCCGAGGGCAAAAGCTACTACTATATAATTGATTAAAAGACTAGACTGATTTGTCACTGCGACCTAAAAGATCTTGTGTGACTTGCCGCTAATAGTTTATTATAAAGGCTTAATTTGGGCACTTTCCATAAATTTTAGCATTTTCCCAACCTCAAGGGTCTTAATTTCATTTGGGTCAATAGCGTGTCTCCCCAGATGATGGCTTCGTTTGTGGACAAAAGGTCCACAGTTGCAAAGGAGGTGCATTGGGGTTTCACGCTCCTGTGCACAGAATCTGTAAACACCCGAATCACTTAGTTTCAGGTTAAATAAGTGTCTGTTCAGTTTGCAGTGGCCTGTAAAAGCTTTAATCATGGCACTTACGTCATTCCTGCTGAGGTTTATCAGCTCTTCAGTTCGTTTAGCATGGTAGCCATGTATCAGAGACTTTTTTTGAGAAAGTGAATGACCTGGTTCTTAGAGATTCCGCAGAAAGTTTCCGGTCCAATCTGTCGTCCCTGAGCCCCAGCTCTAGTTATTTCATCGGCCTTTTAGTTGCCCATGACGCCAGAGTGACCAGGCACCCATCTCAGAGTGATTATGTTGTTGAGCCCCAGTATATTTAATTTCTCCACACAATTCTTATACTAGTTTTGAAAGCAGTGTATTTGCATTTATAGCATTAAGCGCTGCTTGCCTGTCAGAGTAGATGTAAAATCTTTGGTTAGCGTAGTTGCTTAGGCGGTTGGCCTGTACACATTCAATTATGGCGTAGTAAAAAATACTGTCAATTTTAAATCTACGTGTGTGTAATTTAAAGATTTAAAATAACACGATTGTGAAAACCTGCGATCGATGACTAAAGCAATTAAACATTTTCGCTATTACTTATAGCCAATAAGTAATAGCGAAAATGTTCCCGCCACCATTTACCTAATAGCGCGTGTAATGTTCGCTATTAGGTAAATGGTGCCGGCTTTATCTAATAGCGAACATTACAAAGAGATCGATGAAAAATGCGATCGGTGGCCAAAGCGAATATACATTTTCGCTATTACCTAAAAGCCGGACCAAGAAATTGTGCTAGTTTACACAAAAAGATCGCGGAAAAACGCGAATGCCGAAAGTTAATGCACGGAAAAACGATTCAGCGGAAGCCGTCTTAACAAATCGTGTATACATTTAAATAATATTCTATTCACAATCTGCCTTTCTGTCTATTACTCCTTTTGCTAGTCTGCTTGAAGAAATTTCGTTACGAAATAAGCAGATCATTTGCACTCTCCGTAATTACATTATTATAATTGTCTTGCCTACAACAATAAATTAAATGAATATAATTGTATTCTATTCTTAGGTGTATGAAATGTCAAGAGATCGCAATCTCTACAACAACTTGATATCAAGCTTGTTTCCGAGCATTCACGGCAACAACGAGGTCAAGAGGGGCATACTCCTGATGCTGTTTGGTGGTGTCGCCAAAACTACCGTTGAAGGTAGGTTTTTTTTATACAAAGCACGACAAATGACTCAACTCAACACCACCTGATGTGAAGCGGTAAGAAGAGTCCATATGCGGAGACAGCTAGTGCAGTTCAGACACTGCTCTAGCCGCCTCTACCTTGCCGGCCCGAAAGGTGCTTTTTCACGCCTCTTTTGAAGGAGCCCATGTTATAGGAAGGAGGGAGCACATGTGCATGTTATAGGTTCTTTTTATTTATTTAAACTTTAATTGCATAAAATAACAAACATTTTGACTACTGACTGGTCAAGCGGTCCATACATCTTACTACAGACATACAGGCTACTCAGGGGTCCTGGGTTCGAATCTAGGTAGGTGCAAATGTTTGTATGATGAGTCCGAGCATTTGTTCACGAGTCATAGATGTTTTTATGTTTATTTAGTATATTTCTAATATTAATATACATATTATTATCAATATTTCTCCGTTATCAAGTATCCATAACACACAAGCACTTAATGATCCTTACTTTATGCTGGATAATAGATGTGAGTGCGTGATTGTTATTATTTGAATAATTTGGCGGACTTAATGCCATTATGCATTCTCTACCAACCAACCAGCAAGTCGAGTCCAGAAGGACTAAATAGGTTGTGCAAAAATCAATGTTTCCCTTGTTCTAAATAATACTAAAACAATAAGTGTAATAGTGAAAGAGTAAAAGTAATAGTAATTTAGTCGAATCAAATTAATGCTTTCAGTTTCACAAGTCTCAGATAGTGATAATTTGTGTGTAGGGTTGTCTGGGTACCACCAATTCTCCTATTTCAGTTGTAAAACAGTTCGCTGTGTTTTAGATTGAAGGGAAAGCTAGCCAGTGTAACTACTGGGCATGAAAGGCATTTCATCTTATGTCTCAGGATGATAACACACATGCAATACCAAGTGATTCTTACTTGTTATTTCAAGTGTCTAATAGGTGACCTCAGCCTCTTACCTCCGGGTGGTTCTCCAGCTTTCTTGTCATCAAGTTTTATAGAAAAAATGTGTTACCTCGTGTATATTATACAGGATGGTGCCGTCAATACGACAATAAATTAAAACATGGGCTATATTAGTTCATAGAAATGGTTTACCACTTGAAAACATCTTATTCATTCAATAATTTCATGACATTTGTATGAAATAATATAACATTGGCTGCATTACTTCATAGAAATGTAATGAAATTATCAAATGAATACAATACTTTTGAAAGTGGCAAACCATTTCCATGAACTAATATAGCCCATGTTTTAATTTACTGTCGTATTGATGGCACCATCCTGTATATGCCAGAACCCCTAAAATGTTTTTTAACCCCCGACGAAACAAGAGTGGTGTTATAAGTTTGTGATTGTCGATCTGTGTGTCTGTCTGTGGCATCGTAGCTTCTAAACGAATGGACCGATTTTGATTCGTTTTTTTTTGTTTGAAAGCGACCGTGATCGGGATAACTCTTAGCTATAATTTATGAAGGGAAAGGGTTTTACTAAATAGCACAGATCCGATTGATTTGAAATTTGGTTTACTGTTACTTTGGTGGTTTTTTCAAGATCTGCTAACCTTGAGCTGTCCATCAAAAAGTCTGCGGGATGCTCAATTCTTCAGAAACTAAGAGCAGATATATCGTGGTTGGGCTCTTAAGAATAGTCTCAATGAGATGATGATTCATGACGCCGGGGGTTATTGAGAATTTTTAATTTCATAATATATATTCTAAATTTTTTAATTTTAACATTATTATAAATGTTTGAAAAATTACTTAGTAATTAAAATATAAAACTAGAAAAATTTAACGTCCTGAGGCGGGAATCAAACTCACGACCTTTCGCAACCCGAGCGACTGCTCTAACTAACTGAGCCACCCAGGACTTGGGCATTTGGACATTTCGACATTGCAGGGTGGACGTCAGCTCATAAACGCAAATACAGATAGACTAGAAGAATTTTACAGGGATATCCCAAGTCCTGGGTGGCTCAGTTGGTTAGAGCAGTCGCCCGGATTGCGAAAGGTCGCGGGTTTTTTTCCCGCCTCAGGACGTGAAATTTTTCTAGTTTTATATTTTAATAACTAAGTAATTTTTCAAACATTTATAATAATGTTAAAATCAAAAATTAGGAATGTTACTTTTTTTTTCAAGACATACAAACCTTGAGCTTATCGTTTACCATCAAATAGTCTGCGGGATGCTCAATTCTTTAGAAACTTATAGCAGATATAACGTGTTTCGCCTCTTTAGAATAGTCTCAATGAGATAATGATTCATGACGCAGGAGGTTATTTAAAATTTTTAATTTTATAGTATGTCTTTAGTAAGGGTTTTGTTCGTACAGTACATAACATTCTGAATTATTAATTCCTGAGTTCATATTGTATCGGAAAATATCAAAGTCTCTTAATATATTTAATATTGTTCTTCCCTAGGAACAACCCTTCGTGGTGACATCAACGTTTGTATAGTAGGCGACCCCAGCACGGCCAAGTCTCAGCTACTGAAGCAAGTGAGCGAGATAACGCCTAGAGCAGTTTACACTAGCGGGAAGGCTTCCTCTGCTGCCGGTTTGACTGCCGCTGTTGTTAAGGTAGCCATTACTTTTTATACTCTGTGCGACACTGCACTGCTAAATACTATTACTATGTAACTAAACATTGTAACTTAATAATTTAAAAGAGTGACTACGCGAGTTTGTTGGTTTAAATTAGCCATTCAATTAGGCGCCTAGGCGGGTCGTTTAAATCGAAGAGCTTTTGTGTGACTGTTTGAGTGATTGGTAAGTTCAAGGTTATTTTTTTTTATGACCACTTAGAACCAAACAATGTCGGTTATAATTGGTCGTAAAAAATAACCTTTAAGCTACCAATTAAACCAAAACTTTTCACAAGACGATCCATTCAATACGGAAAGTCGTTAAACGTTAAGTGAGTCTAGTTCAATTAACTATCGTGCTAGGCATTCAATTGGATGCCGGCGTTTAATCAACGGACTAGCCATCCAGTTAAGCTGATTTAACCAGACGGCGGCGACATATACACAATTATGATTTTTATAGCATTATTTGCCACATATGTTTTCTAAGCTACTACTTGTATTCATCATTACGTACTATTTTTTTATGCTTTAAATGCCTATTCTACAGGACGAAGAATCATTCGACTTCGTTATAGAAGCCGGCGCGTTGATGTTAGCGGATAACGGTGTATGCTGCATCGATGAGTTCGACAAGATGGACCCCACTGACCAGGTGGCCATCCACGAAGCCATGGAACAACAGACCATTTCTATTGCTAAGGTAAGTACTTTTAATAATTATAAAACTCGAGAATTACAGGCGCAATATAGAAAAAAAATCAGGAAATTGTTTGCTTCCTTCTTCATAATAAAAAAAGGAGAACGGCAAACTCTCTTAGGAAATTGGGCTTAATTGTTACAGTGGTGATTTTTTGAATTAATCTAGAAAATATTCCAAAAAAAGCTGCGATGCTCGTGAATAGAAATACGGGTTTGTAGTGGCTCTGAAGGAGATACCTCAGACGTTTCTAGAAAATATTTATACGAACTTACCGGACAAACCTTGAAGTATGGCTTGTCTATGGGACAACTTTAAAAATTATTCATTCAAAACAATCGATGGAATTAAAATTATATTCGGGATATTTAACATGTAATTTATTTGTAGAGTTTCCGATATTTCGGTGTAAGTTGTGTTCGCCATGATCACGGGTAGACTGCTGAAACTGCGGGTAGAATTGTGTGTATGGTAAATATCCCGAATATAATTACAATTCTAATGAAAGTCATCATCAGCCTATATAGGTCCTTATAGGCCTTCCTACATGAGAGAAACACATGAGGATAATGAAGTACAAAATATAAAGTACAAAATCGATGGTATCTGATTGTTACTTAGTACAACATTTTACTGTAATCTTTTTCTGTCTTAAACATGTTTCTATTTTCTGTATGTGTGTTTCTGTTGCTTTTTAGCAATAAGACCGCCCAATTGTACTTTGTATTGTTTAATTTGTATCTTTTGTGCAAGACTATTTAATATATTTATTATCAAACTTTAGGACTGGTTGATAATAATATTTATTTAATTTTCACTATATTATGATCTCTATAGTTACTAGGCCCAATTTTGTCGAGCTCCTTTTGTATTTCTTAATAATAAAATTAAATTAAACTAAAAAAGTTCAAAAGCTACAGGGGCTTACTATATAGGATGGTGCCGTCAATACGACAGTAAATTAAAACATGGGCTACATTAGTTCATAGAAATGATTTGCAACTTTCCTCAAATACATCTTATTCATTTGATTTGAATTTTATAACATTTCTATGAAATAATGCAGCCAATGTTATGTTATCATATATGTCACCACCCGTGTATAGCTTTTAAAAATTTTTTAGCTTTTAACTATAAATAAAGACATGTAATAAAATGTCTAATTACAATGTTTGTCCACAGGCAGGAGTTAGAGCGACATTAAACGCTCGTACATCAATACTGGCAGCCGCTAACCCTATAGGCGGCCGATACGACAGAGCCAAGTCGTTACAGCAAAATGTAGCTCTCAGTGCTCCTATCATGTCGCGATTCGATCTGTTCTTCATCCTGATCGATGAAAGCAGTGAGATGGTCGATTATGCTATTGCAAGGAAAATCGTGGATTTACATTGTAATAAAGAGGAAACGTATGATTGCGTTTACACAAGAGAAGATCTGCTTAGATATATTGCTTTTTCGAGGTCCTTCAAGCCGCTTATCACAGAGGTAAGTGTTGATTTTATTGACTTAAATTCTGCTTCTTATAATTTTATTAAGACAAATATAAATTGACATAATACTATTTATTTAAACATAAATAATTCATAAGACATAAATTCTGCTACTTATAATTTTATTAGGACATTTTTTTTTATACAACTTGATGACAAACAAGCTGACGGCCCACCTGATAGTAAGCCGTTACCGCCGCCTATAGACACCTGCAATAACAAGGGAAAATCACTTGATATTGCCGTCCATACCCAGTAATTACACTGGCTACCTTTCCCTTCAATCCGAAACACAGCGAACTGTTTCACAGATGACATAAGAAAGGCGGTGGTACCTACCCAGACGACCCTACATACGGGCCTACCACATAATACTATGTAAAATATAACCGGTCTATTTTAGTTTAACATCATAGATAAGACAATTTATGCGCGTCGGTATGGTCAGAAGTCGTTTAATATTGTAGTTCTATGTCAGAGTAAGTAATACACAGTATTCATGCCAATTGCCTCCGCATGTGTTACTCGCATGTAGGAAGCCTTGTGCCCAGCAATGGCCAGCAAAGAGGTTGGTGATGATGATACAACTTATCAAGTCTACGTCATTGTGTTATTATGAAAAGCTACTTAAGTGTTAATCGACTTCTCTTGCCGACTCGTGAGTTGTTTCGATACAAACCCAATTGCTAAATCACGCAGAGTACGTACACAGCTCGTTTGAAACGTTGTGTGTAGAGGCCCTAAATCTTCCCGCCTAAGTCAATCGCCTGTGGTCTAGTGGTTGAAACCACATACTTCAAATCGAGAGGTTCAATTCCCGTGGAGGCAAAAATTTTCTGCTTGGTTTGGTTGGTGGTTGGACTTTTCTAAGTCCGCCTGGCTAGCTACCGCCTTCTTACCTAAGTCTGCCGCCATAACAATAATGGTAACAGCATTGTTGTATTTCGGCGGTTGGAGGTAAGATAGCCAGTTCCTCTGTGGTTAAGGAATCCGGGTGTAGCTCGCTTCTATCTTCAGCCTTATGATCACTTACATCAGATTGGGATGTTGCCTAAGTTTGAATATGGCGCTATTTTTCACATATTCGTAAAATATAAGTTACTATTAAGTAATTAAAATATAATAAAACTAGAAAAATTTTTCACGTCCTGAGGCAGGAATCGAACCCGCGACCTGTTTGCCTCGCCTCGATTTATTTTATTATATTTTAATAACTTAGTAATTTTTCAAACATTTATAATAATGTTAAAATCAAAAATTAAGAATATAAGTTACTATTACTCATAAAAACAATTCAAACTTAAAATGTATGGAATATTGTTAATGTTGCACTGTTTTGAAAATTAAAAAATGGTCATATTTTCTTATCAATATTTATCAAAAATGGTAATGATAATAAATTGCTGACATCAATTAAAACCACTATTATTATGACAACTATTAATAAAAACATACTTAATACATTGTTATTATAAATGTTGTCAGTATGCCCATACATTTCTTAGTAATATGGGAACATGTGACGTCACCTGTTCCGTAGATTTTCTATAGAGCGTTTTTGGACGACGCGCCGCAACACATCAAACACACCACTATATCTGTGAAACTATTGATCTTAGACATACCTACTATTTCATTTGCAATATTTCTTTAGGAATTATAAACTTCTTAATTTTATGAAATAAAAAAAAAGTTGTCTACTACACTATTAAGAATAAAAAACGATAAAAAAATGTAAGCAATGCATAAAATAAATTAAATGCCTACTTATTTACTGATCGGCGATAAATTAATTGACATTATGAAATGACAATTTGAACTGTCATTTTTAATTGACATTTTAATTATTTATTTCTATGTATATTTGACAAAACAAATATTATTCTACTTATTATATTGACATGTTGTAGTAGATTATTTCAATTACTGTTTTTATTCTTATTAATTTTTACGACTTAAAAATTAATTAATGTATGAAATTTGGATGAATATTGCGGTAGGTGCCCTTCATGTTTGACACTATTCACTTTTACCGGGCCTTTGTGCCGGGTCGCTCCGTTCCCTATAATATGGTTGAGCGGAGCGATGGCTGGCACATGCGTCATACCTGTGAACAGGTGCCACTAGTGGAAATGGTCATCTCTAAACTTCCTTGATTTTGTAATAATTTACATACCTATGCACCAATAGTATCATTTTTGAGGGATGTAGGTATATGGCATTATAGGAATTATTTAGAACAATACAATTATTATTATAATAACGTGGTCAGACAAGTGTTTAAAAATAATGAAAGATGTTTGGCTTTATCAGGCCTTTGTATATTAACTGTTGATCTTTGTGTAATATAAAACCTACCAATATTGTGATGGTGCATTGTCGGACAGCCTTTAAATAAAGTAAATAATCTTGCCATTAGGTACTTCTTGGTATGCTTATATACCTAGTTTTTATACTCTGTGCGACACTGCACTGCTAAATACTATTACTATGTAACTAAACATTGTAACTTAATAATTGAAAAGAGTGACTACACGAGTTTGTTGCCGGAATCTTCTCGGTAGTTCAACTTTTGGAACCGGTGTAAATTCAGACAGACTGACATATAGAGAGACAGACTGACTGACACAGACTGTCAGGCTGACAGACGGACCGACAGACAGATCGACAGACAGACCGATAGACAGACTGACATTATAACATTGTTAGCTTATGTAGATCCAGACAAGACAGAAAGACAAACATTATGACATTGTTATTTAATATTATTTTATGTGTTAGACATAAGGGTTTTTTGACGATTCGAAAGTGCTTCTTGGGGGGCCTAATTGAATAAAGATATTTTCATTTTTTACCATCATTGTATACAACATGCGAGCGATAAATGATTGAATTGAGTTGAATAATAATAAATCATTTTTTTTTATGTGACAGGAGGCTGGCAAACTGCTCGTAGAATACTACACAGTCCTCCGCGGCCGTGACGGGACGGGCTCTGGGAGTGGTTCGTGGAGGATCACAGTCCGTCAACTAGAGTCCATGGTCCGTCTGGCCGAAGCCATGGCCAAGATGCACTGTAGCGGGCACGTCACTCCGCAGCATGTTCACGAGGCTTACAGGTGACTACCTTCATCATCAACAACCCATACACGTTCTTACGAGAAATACAGGGGTTTGGCGATAAAGTCACCATGCTGACCCAATGCGGGTTGGTGGGTTAAAGCGGTTGAAGTTACAACCGACCCGGACCAACGGCTTCACATGCAGTCAAAGCACTGAGCAGTGACAGAAATCAAATTTTTACCGGCCCATCTAGGATAGACCATGGCGAAAGTGGCTTTGTTTTCGTAATCGTTACCAGAGCACTCAAAGCACTAGGTTACTGAGCTCTTTACCTACGTCTAGCCTTCAAGTGTTATTAATTTTATTTTTTACATTTAATTGAATTCAAACATTATTTTTCTACCAAGTGTCTCATACATTTGTGGGTTGTGTGGGTGGGGAGTGCACCCGTTCTAACTTCTTTACATTTTTTGTTTATTGTAAACTTTAAAGTACAATAACTTGAGAGTACTTTTTGCTATTCCTCAAAGTGTAAGATTTGGCCTTGGACGCCCACTTGATGAATTCATCTGTACACTGGGTGTTTAGTACTATTTATAACACGCAGTCACCTACTAACCCATGTTAACAGAGTCATATAAATACTAGTGCCATCAAAATTCTAAATTATAAAATCATTCTCTTTAGATATAGTTTGGTCAGTGAAACATATGGGATATTTCAAAATCAATTTTACAATTTTGAATTTTCGATAACACCATAGTATTTATATGACTATGTTAAACATGGATAGGTGCCCGCTTGTTATGCCATGTACCAAACACTGTGTAAAATAAATTGTACCAACAAGAAGTTACAAAAAAAAACAATTGCAGTCCTGACTTCTAAACTAGTATAAACTGTATTCCAGGGGCAAGTTCCTTCCCAATAAAGTACACAAAGAATGCCCATTTCAAACAGATTCCATCAATAATCGGTTTTTTAATTGTCATAAGACTTAAGGGAGTCTTACGCGGCCTTATGCTCTTGCTTTGTGCTAAATTACAAATTACATTTTATACCACTGAAAGAAAAAATATTTTACAGATATTTCTATTATAGTGCTATTTTTACAGGTTGCTTAACAAATCCATCATCAGAGTAGAACAACCTGACATACATTTGGATGAGGATGAACCACAATACGAGCCTAGTATGGATGTAGACCAAGATATACCCAACGGAACAGCTGAAACAAGTTAGTAGAAATTTAGTGTTAAGCGCCCCACAGGGCATCTTTTATAAGAATCATCCCTTACAGAAAATTAAATTGTATTCTTAACAAGGAAGCCATTGGCGTCACTTTGCTTCATGGTAAGTGGATGCACCCAGATCCCTCAACCACATAGGAACTGGCTATTTAACCTCCAACTGCCAGAAAACAAAAATGTTGTTAACATTATTGTTATGGCGGCAGTCTTAGGTAACATGGTGGCAGCTAGCTAGGTGAACTCAGAAAAAGTCTAATCACCAACAAAATTGAGCTGAAAATTTCTGGCCCCTCAGGCAATTGACCGTCAGATTTTTAGATCTGAGATAGGCGGTCTCCACTATAAGACCACAGACAGTTTAATTAATTAAAATCTATAAAAAAAACATACCCGTTTACCTTTTTAAAGGAAATAGGTGCACAACATAACATTTCATATTCCTATTATAAACTCCTTTTCATAACCCAAGTAGCAAACTACTTTACCCTCAAATACTACATTTCAAAGTAATTTATTTATTAGCGACAAAAATAAATAAACGAAAGGAAATAAATGAAAAATAGTTTAAAGTTTGATTCAGACTATTGGTTACTACTAACACGGCGGTGTCTGGTTTATTTATTTTTAACGGTGAAACTTGACTAAAAACCTCCTTCATGCATTTAGACGTTAGAAGCAGGAGGAAAATAGAAAGCAGTAGTGTGGAAAATAATAACTTTCCGCACGCTAAACACACATGGATAAGTCTACTTTTAGATCAAATGTATTAAAATACATATCTTTTTATCTTTACACAGATGGTCACGTGAACGGAGACAGTGCTCCTAAGAAGAAATTGACCCTATCATTTGAGGAGTACAAATCACTAAGTGACATGCTGGTTGTATACATGAGGAAGCAAGAGGCGGAGGCCGAGACTAGGGGTATGGGAACCTATTAATAATATTTTAATACGTGCTAGTTTATCATCATCATTGCCAGCCTACATCCCACTGCTGGGCACAGGTCTTCCTACATGGGAGAAACAATGAGAGAGAGCAGAGAAATAATTGGTGAGCTTTAGCTGTTGCAGTAACAACCGGGATCAACGGATATAACAGATTTTGTTTTGACTCATCCAGGGTCGAATACGGCGAAAGTTGCTTTGTTTTCGTAATCGAAACTAGATGACAAGCTGACGGCCCACCTGATGGTAAGCGGTTACCGCCACCTATAGTCACCTGCAATAAAAGGTGCGTTGTCATCCTAAGGCCTAAGATGAAATGCCGTAGATGCCCAGTAACTACACTGGCTACATTTCCCTGGTTAAATACATAACTTTAAACTTTCGTCCCTGACAGCTCACTGACACATACTATAATAATATTTTTAAACAAACTTACATGTTATTTATTATCTAGCCCATTTCCATAAAATAAAATAAAAAATCCATACTTATATTGAAATTGCGATATTAACTATGTCTGTCTGTTATTTCTAAACCCTTAATAAAATAATAATAAAATCCTGAGAAGGGACATTAGCTATAGTTTTCGCGACAGCCGATAGCGAGTGACCGCCCGCGTATAAATATATAAACCATAATCATCAGCTGGAAGCTAGTTTTCCACCACTTCTGTATCTTTAGATAATAAAATAAAATATCGACGACCTGCTGGTCGAGTTGTCTGTACCCCTTACTGTATAGGCTACTCGTTCTAGGGTCGCGGGTTCGAATCCCGTTAAGGGCAAATGTTTGTATGATAACTACAAGCATTTGTTCACGAGTCGTGGATGTTTGTTTATTTAGTATATTTGTAATATTTCTGTACATATTATTATCAATGTTTCTCCGTTATCTAGCATCCATAAACAAGCTCTTAGTGATGTTTACTTTGGGCTAGATAGTGGCCCTAATTCTGGTGAACATATGCTAAGTCTAAATTTAAGTTCAGTGCATTTCTTTCTATCAAAAGGAATACGAAAAGGATGGCTGTCATATAATTTGACATTTAGAAACGTGCATTCAATTTTCGACCTTATTGAACGTGATAAAATGCAGTGTTTAGGAGGCACCTCCGTACATGCCGTCTAAAATTGTCTATGGTTTCTATGAAATCTATCTAAATATAAGTGACAGCTCTAAACAGATTCTTGCTATCTTTTTTCTATTACTTATTGCAAGAAAGAGATATACTGTTCTTAAATTTAGAATTAAAGTGTGTTCCCAGAATTAGGCCCAGTAGGTGTGAGTGTAAGAACATTATTATTATTAAGTATTATAAAGTTGAATAAATAAATGGATAAAATAAAGGTTACCTTACCTAGACCGTTTACCTTCCTTATGAACTTTCACATCATCACAATAGACTAGTACAAAACTAAGATCTCAGTAACACGTCTTCTTTATGGATTCTTAAGCTTTTGGTTTAAAAAATCCACTCTTTTGTTTTCAATTAGTTTGTGCGGAACGAAGTCCATACCTCAAAATTCAAGTAATGGGGTTGCTGGGAAGTTTAAATGAATTTAAATTTAATGTCAATCTCTGTAATGATTTCAGATGAAGAAAGCGCCGGCATGCGTAAAAGTGCTGTGGTTAGCTGGTACCTAGAACAGCTGGTAAGCCAAGGACAGATCGAGAGTGAAGACGAGCTACTAGAGAGGAAGACCCTGGTGGAGAAGGTCATCGACCGGCTCATGTATCATGTATGTACTACTATCTGTCTAGTCTTTTTGCAAAAAACCCTTTATGGGCGCCTTGGCTGATAAGGGGCTGCAGTATACCGACTGAACAAACTGACAGTATCCCAGATGCCCTATGCCATAATAAATATTTCATATGCGCTATGCCGTAATGACGCACCACGCGAGGATCTATCTATTCTTTATTTCGCTGAGGGGAAGCTCTTAGGACCACGTGGCCAGAGGGCCGTGGCATCGAAAGGCATTTTTCGATGCCACGGCGTCATTTTATAGCATAGCAATTTATGTCGTATCTCTGTAACAATACGTTTGAATTTCCATTAGTAAAAATTTAAATACTGTGTTTTTCCGGATTCATTTACCTATTCTGTAGTAATATTGTAGTCTTGGAAGACTTGAACCTTCAATTTAAAATATTATTTCGTTTCCTTAAAAATTTATTAAACTAATGTGTTGTTTAGGTTTCTTTTATAAAAACTTCCGTTACGCGTCAAAATCATATTTTATTTAAATACAATCTACCTATTTTTTAGTCTGCCCGTTCTCGGCTTACGTCATCAGACATATAATTATTTCGTCTTTATTTTCACGCAGTATTTGTGGATCGGTTAAGTATCAACTTGATATTTCTAAAATCTTATTGAAGTAGAAAGAAAGAGGTGCAGATATCATAAGTTTTATGGCACTCAAAATAAGATTTTGAAAAAGAAGAAGTTTAATCATTATGAAATATTAGTTAATTTATTAATGAACTTTTGTGGATTCTGTTGTCCGGGTTAACTTTTGGAAAAGGATACAATATAGAACAAACTTATTATAACGAACTCTATACACGATGATCCTATCCAAATTTAATTAGGTTCTAAATACCTTAATTATTATTTCAGGACCAAGTAATCATCCCGCTATCCACGACTTGCCTCAAAGCCACCCAGAAGTCAACTGAGACAGAAATTGAAGACGACCCACTGTTGGTCATCCATCCAAACTATGTTGTAGATGCATAAGACATTCCTCGATTGTAAGCACTTATTTTTGTAATAAACTTTTGATATTAAGTTAATTTGTTTTTATTGCTCACCTACTTACTTTTTTATTTATTTGAAAATATTTTAAAAATGACTACAAAATTTGGGTGATACTGACTTAGCTCGGTAGCTCAGTCAGTGTCACCTAAATTTTGTGGAAATTTTATTATTATTATTATTCGCTCATGTTAGTGTAACTTATGTAAAAAGATAATTATCACTAAATTCTGTTTACTAAGGTTTTCCAGCGGATTTTTTATTTTAATTTTTTTTTCTTGGTCAATCATAATTATAACTTTACCAATATGTAATTAACGTCGTGGGCTGCATTTTTAAGTTTACCTTGACGCATTTAAATTGTAGCCGTTTATTTTTTCGTAATAAATAATAAAAATACAATAGCTACTGCTAAATTATGCACCCGAAATAAAACTAACTTACCGGATTTAACTGGCGTTTAATTAGATGTTACATTATTATTATATACACCCGACATTTCGATTACTTTACAGCGATCGTGGTCACGGGAAGACGACGTGGTCTTGTAACATCTAATACACGCGAGTTAATTTCTTTTGATTTCTTTAAATTGGTTTGCTCGCGAAAATATAAGATAATACTACTTTCTGTACTCGGTTTAAAAAAAATAACAGTTTTTAATAATTTTTTACTAACTAATCTCTTGCTTATAACAATAACATATTGCTGTTCAACATCTTTCAAAGACTTTATACAGATCATTTAGATTAGCAATTTGTAATACAGCTCCGTTACTAACAAAATCAGTTGGTGGTAAGAAATTTCTCCTTATAGCTGGGAATATCACGTGTTCTTGTCTCCAATACTCTGACTTCTGTGCTTCAGGCGTCTTGTCTGGGTTAGGTTGGGCATAAAATATGGCAGTTTGACGAGCAAACGTGTCGAAGCAATCTTTTTCTGCGTTCCAATTTACTTCAGTGACTAGACGTACAAGGTATGTAGGTAGGGCGCCCATGAATGGAGTGTGATTATCTACAAAAGGCGATGAATATAAATATGTAACTTAATTATATTGAAACTAAGTAATTAAACTTGAAATTTACAGAAAGTAGAAATTGAACTACCTATACAGCGTGGTTCCGTCAATACGACAATAAATTAAAACATGGGCTATATTAGGTGATAGAAATGGTTTGCCATTTTCAAAAACATCTAATTCATTTGACAATATGATGACATTGCTATGAAATAATGCAGCCAATGTTATATTATTTAGACAAGGTTCAAAATAGTTTATACATCTTGTTGATGCTTACTGTGCATGAATTTTTGTAAAGAAACTAGCTCTCCCGGCAAACGTTGTTTAGCCATAAAAAAAATGTCCAAAAAATAAATAGATAGTAGCCGATTCTCAGACCCACTCACTGAATATACATATAAAATTTCATGAAAATCGGTCAAGCAAGCCGTTTTGGAGGAGTATAGTAACTAAATTTGTGACATGAGAATTTTCTAAATTAGATAAATAAGAGTATAATTTGCATGATAGAAAGGTTTAATAGTATTTGATAAATAATTCAAAAAAGGTACCTAACAATAATGGTAATGCTTGTAACTCTCCAGCTTCGTTTATGTCCAAGGAGAAGTATTCGAAAAGCATAGGTCTTTTGCTGAGCAGCAACCCCGACATCTGTGTTGCCATTTCTCTCATATCACCTGCAAAAAATGTAATTCTTTAATCTGATGAGTATCTATAAAGGTATAGAGCTCTTCAAATGACATATTCTAAAATTTATTGTTGCAAATCGTCGTGGGTTAATGTTTTGCCTCAGATTTTTTTTTCTGGCAGCTTCCAGCGGCTTCCCGCGACGTGCCACCAATGCCACCAATTGAACAACATAATATTAATCAATATTAATATTATTTAAAACCATATAGGGGAGGTAGGGGAGCATTTGGGACTTTTTTACATAAATGTTAATAAAACTGTTATTTTTTATCGTAATCAAAATTTTATTCCAAATATATCGAGCACACATATTGGCAGTAATTAATTAATATTTTTTAATATAAGACTAGGCATCTATCGGACTCTGAGAAAGACGACGAGTATTCAAATACATTACGTAGCACCATCGCTCAAGTCATCCACCAACCCGTCTAATGTTTTAATTTTAGTTCCCCAATTCTTCACATGATTAATGAATGTCGTCCATTGCTCCCTACCGATTTAACAACTTTCATTCTTGTTTATAGTTAATCCCGGATGGGGGAAATAAATAAATAAAATTTTAGATTTACCTAAGTACCTATTTCTCCCACATTTTAATATTTTTTTCCATAAATTAATCATAAGATAAAAATACACTCATTAATCTCCTAACTAACCCGTCAAGAATCAGATGGTAGGCCCGTATGTATATTTTGTGTGTGCTTTCTTATTTTAGCCGTGAAACAGTTCGCTGTGTTTCGGATTGGATCCGGGTACCCAGTGTAATTACTGGGCATGGACGGCATTTCATCTTAGGTCAGCTTGTTTGTCATTTAGTTGTATAAATTGCATTTTTTACGTTTCTTTTTTACGTGACGCTAAAAACTCGTAAAACTACGGTCTCAGCGTGAATCGCAATACATGTTTCCATTATTTTGTCTATTTACCCAACTCCGGATTCCAACTTTCTTCTTGTGAATTAAGTCCTAGAACAAATAACTCTTCCAAAGGCAATGGATCGGATAATTTTATTAATCCTAAATTTTGGAAATCATAGAGTATAGTTTCATAGAACAGCTCTTCTCTGTGAACAAAGAAGAGTTTGCGTCAGTAAATAAATTTATTACAATAATTACAAAATTGTGCCTGAGCGAACGTTGTGTTATAAAATAGGTGTTGAGTGTTGACGTACATTATTGGAAAATCATTTTGGCGAAAAAATGCTGGTGAAATACATTTCAATGCATCTTGGCATTGAAATGTGTACCACGCGGAACGTTTAAGTAGAAATAATTTATTAATAGAAAACCAAACAATTTATGAAACAAAAGGAAAAAGAAAAGGTAGGAAAGGTAGCCAGTGTAATTACTGGGCATGGAAGACATTTCATATTAGGCCTCACGATGACAACGCGACTGCAATACCAAAAAATTCTTTCCTTGTTATTGCAGGTATCTATAGGCGGCGATTGCCACTTATCACCAGATGGGTCATAACCATAATTTTATAAAAAAAACTCGTGTGACAGTAATGGGAATAGTTGAATTCCTTTTAAATAAACTTAGTTTAGGCAGGTCTTAGTTCATACATGGCGTTCTCGCCGAGTCGGTATAATACGGTGCCGTTGCCGTAGTCGAAAAAAGTTTCTGGAAATATTTTTTTACACTTTGTCCTGTTTCTGGAAATAATCTGTCTCCAAGCCAAATATCATTTAAATTGGTTAGCGGTTTAGGGCTGAAAACGTGACAGACAGACATAGTTACTTTCTCTTAAAATAATAGTATGGATGTATTTGTTTATGTACTTACGTTAACCTAGTTGTGTCACATAAATAAAGTTTTGTTGAATGTTGTATTAATGATTTATAGCAATCAATACATGCAATAAATATGAGATTCGCCAATATTTCCCTTAAATTTGAGTTACATTTATTCTCTACATCCAACCTTAACTGTTTGACACTGGTCAATTTCGTTTCTATCCTCTCATACTGAAACGTTCTAGTTTTAAAAGAATCTTTTGGATCTATATAAGTGGCATTTGCTTGGTCTGCGGCGGTCCTAGACTTCCATCTATCTGGCATTTTGTTTATAACTGCACTTGGTTCATTCACTAGTGAATTCTCTAATATTTCATTATCTTCATCTACCCTGATGTTTGGCACTTCAATTCTTTTATTTTGTTCTTCAATAGAGTTGTCATCTGTTTCTTTATCGATTTGTTCTTTTGGTTTCTTTAGGTTAATTTCTTCGTGAATTTTATTTTCGTCTAATGAATCTTCTTCAAATAAATCTTCGTCGTTATCATTTCGAGCAGTATTACCGTTTTTATTGACTGTTGGGAAGAATTTATCGATCTTCTGCACGTCGGAGTTAACGCGCACCATGTTATTAGGGTTGACTTTAGCTCCTTCTGTTGTCTTTTTTACAATTTCTTCAACTGCAGTAGCTCCGGGAAGTCGTGCCTGGAACAAGAATACTATTTTGTGACACTCCTTTTCACTTTTAGGATACCTTTGAAATTATTTTGAGTGTTTGTCTTAATATCTATGTTTGATGGGTGCCTGAGTGTACATTATTCTTGTGTGTTTGTCTTAATATTTATGTTTGATGGTTACCTGAGTGTACATTACTCTTGTGTGTTTGTCTTAATATTTATGTTTGATGGTAACCTGAGTGTACATTAGTCTATTGTGTTTGATTTTATATCTATGTTTAATGGTTACCTGTGTACATTACTCTAGTGTATTTGTCTTAATATCTATGTTTGATGATTACCTGAGTGTACATTACTCTTGTTGAGTTACAGCTAAGAAGTTTACTTTCAATGCATGATTTGATTTTCTCAATAATTTGTTCCTCATATAAAAACTGGACTTCATGTTTGGTCGGATGTACATTTACGTCAACATTTCTTGGATCTGAAATAATAGCGGTTTTTAGTTTTGGTTTCAGTGAATTTTTTCTCATTATATGTCATCAGATCTTACCTAACTCCAAACTGAGATAGACAAATGAATGACCATTCTTCGGCAGATATGTAGAATACACAGATTCGACAGCTTTTCTTATAGCTGAAAAATAATGTAAAATACAATACAACAGTGAGCTGCAAGCAATATAATTATTACTACAACTCTTATGGGTGATGGCTGAATATCAGTGTTTTAATGTATTTTTAACAAGATAAAAATTACAGCAAGTAAGGACTTGGTGTACTGACTCGCAGCACACATTCGATTCATTTTCTCTTTTATGTATTAATTTGTAACTGTGATGATAAGTGTGTTTGAGAAAAATTAAATTTTATCTATCTACCTAAGCTTCATTGGGTTAGCATAATCTAAAGAGCTCGGTGGCGTAGTGGTGTCGATAACGAAATCAAAGCAACTTTCATCATGGTCGAACCCGGATGAGTCAATCAATATTTATAATCTCGAGCTCCTCCGTGCTTCGGAAGGCACGTTAAGCCGTTGATCCCGGTTGTTACTGCAACTGCTTTAACCCACCAACCCGCATTGGGCCAGCGTGGCGGTGTTATGGTCCAAGCTCCTGATGTGTTTCTGCCATGTAGGATAGGAAGGCCTTTGACCAGCAGTTCGACGTATATAGCCTAGTGATGATGACCGTAATCCCTCATCTATCATATAATGAAAAAAAACAATTACCTAATGAATCCACCAATCTATGGTTAATAAATAGAAGCATGGTCCCCTTCTTGTTGGAGTAATTTACATTTGTTATATAACCATTTAGTATTAGTTTCAGAGAGGGATCTTCTAGGTTTATTTCCATTAGTTCTCTGGCTATCACATTACCATGTATCTGAAAATAAGATGCTGTTGTATGTTATTTATGACCCTTGACATCTTTGATGCCTTTAGTCTAAAACTGAATATATTAACTTCACCAATATATATCTCGACGCACTGCCTGTGGTTAGAGTTTTAAACAACTTAGTCTGCCGAAGGAATACTTTATTAATTTTGTACTTATACAAGAACTTTATATGATAATCCGAGACATCCTAGTTAAATTCCTTTATTTGGGCAAGTAATACATTAACATTATAAGAGTCACACTTACAATTCGAATATTGTCAACGACTGTGGACTTCATTGGAGTCTTCAAATCCGTCTTTTCCCCAAACTTCTTCAGTGTGAAACCAACATGACTATTATGTATTGCATATCCTCCAACCACTTCCATTATATGTGTATACTCCTCAGTAGGACTCCGTAGAGCCTTTTTGCGAGCAATTACATTATAAAATAAGTCTTCTACTGTTATTTGTGTCCCATTGTTACCAGCACATGCTCTAATTGGCCCCTTCACTTTTCCGTCTTCATAAGAAACCCTAAGAAATGAATTGTGTAATTGAATTATATCTATGTGGATACTAGCAACTTTAAAAATACAATACAGAGATATGAAATAAAACAAAATGTAATAAAAGTGTTTCCAAAGAAACTTAGATCAATTAGAAAAAATCCAGGTCCTGGGATGGGGGCCGAACCATCGACCTTACACAATCCGGGCGACGGCTCTAACCATCTGAGCTAACGAGAACTTGGGTCAACCTTAATATAATCCATCGTTAAACATTTTTATATAAGAGACAGACATCATCATTACTTTTAGTCAAATTTCATTAAAGTTACATGACCTTCAAAATATTAATAATTAAATTTTTATTGAAGCACTCACAAAATATTAGACAAAAGAGTTATTGTAAAAAAATTATTTTCTACTTTGTAATTTATTAAAGGGAACCTTTTTAGCATAATGCAAAGCTAAAGGGGTGTATTGTATGCTTATCTTTGACTTAATTATAATGTTAAAATATTTACTTATATGCACATTTCCCATTTGCAGTTTTTGTAAGTATCGTCAAATGTGCAATATGACTTATGCTTGCAAGAGCTTCACCTCGGAAGCCGTAGGTGTTAATTGCCCTCAGATCTTCATACTGCTGTAATTTTGATGTTGTGAAACGTTCGCAAACTATTGTCAAATCCTCATGCCTGACACCAGTCCCATTATCTTGGATCTGTAATTTTTAGAGACACAATTTTCTAATGAATAACTAGTGATAGAACCTTAATTTTCAGTGGTCTGGTATATTTATGGGCAAATGGCTCATGAACTTTGTTTTTGCTTATTTATTGTCAAACTGTAATTTATAGAGAATGTGACAACATTACCAGACATGTTGATCCCGCGCACGCATCGCGGCGCGTGAGTGCGTCATCCAGCGAAAGGTTAAGTAATAAATTTTAAAAATGGCCAAGTAAGACTTAAATTTTATTATTTATACATTTAATGCAATGAAGTGAATGCGACGACAGGCGCTCACTTAAATGTGCTTTAATTTTATACAATGATCGATTTTGTTTCCTTCTTTGAACTCACAGGTTTTTTTTTAATACAACTAGATGACAAACAAGCTGGCGGCCCACCTGGTGGTAAGCGGTTACCGCCGCCTATAGACACCTGCAATAACAAGGAAAAGCACTTGATATTGCAGGTGCGTTGTCATCCTGAGGCCTAAGATGAAATGTCCATGCCCAGTAATTACACTGGCTACCTTTCCCTTCAATCCGAAACACAGCGAACTGTTTCACGGCTGAAATAAGAAAGGCGGTGGTACCTACCCAGGCGACCCTACATATGGGTCTACCACCTAGTATACAACTACATATGACAAAAAACCTGACGGCCCACCTGGTGGTAAGTGGTTACAGTCGCATATAGACACCGGATTGTTAACTATCAAAAATATCTTGAATCGTGTATTTTTTTTTTTAAATTTTATCTTGTGGAAAATAGAATGTAGTATATTCATTAAAATTAATTAAAAGAAACACATGAGCAGTTTGGGCCATAACACCACCACGCTGGCCCAATGCGCGTTGGTGGGTTAAAGCGGTTGCAGGAACAACCGGGACCATGTGTTTCCCTTATGTAGAGAGGCCTGTGCCCAGCAGTGGGACGTATAAAGGCTGGTAATGATGATGATGATATATAAATGATTTTCTAATTCTTCCACCTAATTAAATATTTTTTTTATCTTATATCTGTTGACTGCGACATCCAACCACTTTATAATATTTAACCATCGTATCGTAAGTAAATTTTTTTATAAATAGACGTAAGTATCGCTGCGTTTTTCGCCCTTAATCAATCTCGCGTGCGGCGGCTTACTGCAGTCGGCTTGCTTGCGATTTAGGTACTGAGCGGTAGCCGGTACGCACTTATAACGCTGGCTGCTTTGCGCTAGTGATGAGGGCCTGGTTATAGCTCTGGAACAATCTGTTCATATCTAGCGATAACACCACCTTTTTTATCGTAATATTCTGTGTATATATACTATGTAATAGGTGTGAGTGTATAAATATTATTATTATTATATTATTATATGTACTATAAAACCCGTAACAGACGTTACAACTTGGTCGGAACCGACCTCAAGGTCACAAGCAAATCGGAACGTGTGTAAGGCGGTCGGTCCGACAAAATTGTTTTTATTACTGGTTGATGGACGTAGTCGGCTCGGCCGGCCCTATAACAAATCGATACGTCTGTAAGCTTCGTTCTGATTAAAGTTGCGCAGAATATGTCATAAAAAGAAGAAAACAGTGAATATATCCGTCGATCTGAAAAATATACATCTTTCAGAGACGGATGTATATCACTATTTTATAATTCCTACTCACTAACTCAGTTGATATTCAATGACAAAAAACCGATAGCTAACTAAGCTGTTTTTTTTAAAAAAAAAAAACAGCTAATAAAAATAAAATAAAAAATAAATCTAAATAATATGCTAGTATAAAATAGATGTTAATTTAAATCAAATATTTGGCTTACACTTTTTAGGTATGTTAGTACCAAAGTACAAATATTCATTTATTCAATATTTATTTATTCAAGTCCAAGTCAATATACAAGTCCAAATATTTATTCATTCAATATCATTAATCATAAAAATAAGTTATAATTTTATTTATTATTATTATCGTTACTTACACCAAAACTGCCTAATCTGAATATTTATATTTGGATTAGGTATCTTTTAATATTCGGGACGTGTGAAATAGGGTAATTAGGTACGAATTTTTATCATAATCCCATCCCTACGCTGAGGAATAGATTGCCGATCGTAGGAGCGACTGTAGCAATGCCGGGATGGCTTTACATCTCCGCTCCGCCCACAAAGTACATTAGTCAGTTCCAACCAAGTTGGAATGTCTGTTACGTTTTTATGTACGTGGTAAAATAAAGATTTTTCCATAATCTTTTACCTGCAAATATTTTAGACCTCCAGCTTTCACAGTGATAATTATATTGGTAGATTTAGCATCCAAACTGAAAAGGGGTTTAATGATACAGAATGGACAAAAGGCTTAAAATAGGTAAGTTATACTGAAGTTTCTGACCTAGTTTTACTGAACTGAACTGAAATTAAACCAATGTTTGCTACATTGGTTAATTTTTGAAAATACCTAATGCTGTATTTGCAAGCTTGTGAAATGTGAAAATTAATCAAAACATCAAACATCCAAAATATTAGCAAATTTAGGTTTTTTTCATATCAAAAAATAATAATCAAGCAGATGATTTCCCTAGATGAGTTGTAAGCATCGTCTTTATAAACCAGCAATATCAAAGAAATAGCTTGATATTGCAGCGGCACATGAAAATTCTGGAGACAATGTGATATTATATGTCCCATTACCCTGTAATTACACTGCACACCTTTCCCTCTCAGAAGTGCGGAGAATTAAATACCTAACCAAATATTTTGCTATGTCTCTAACAAGTTAAGACTGAATTATTTATTCATATAATATAATAGATTTATATAATAGAGAGTTATGACAAGAAAAAAAATAATTTTTTTTTTTTAAATTCTTTTTTTCTTTGATATCTCTGACCAATGAATTTTTATGTTTTTTTTTTATACCACAAGTTATTCATGTCTTAGTACACCACTCTGGGAGTCTACTAGACAAGCTCGCTATTACATTATGCTGAATACTGCGCACTAACTCCATTCAGTTAGCTCTCGCCAGCTGCAGACGAAACCTATGTCAACCGTCCATAACTAAACAATATGGTAGGTATGCAAAGGAAAATGAAGTTGTGTTAAATGTCATAGATATGTTTCGTGGCTAGCCATAATCATACACTCACACATATTATTATCTAGCCCAAAGTAAGCTTGTGTTATGGATATTATACATATAACAGAGAAATGTTGATAGTTGATAGTATGTTGATAAAAATACACTTATAAACATACAAACATCAAATGACTTGTGAACATTAATGTTTGAACATCTGTCCCAACTGGCATTTGAACCCGGGAGCAGCCAGCAAGTTCTCCTAGGGACTTATCGTTCCACATTTTTCCCTCTTTCTTTCATTTGAGTTGAAGTGCAGATAACAGTACATAGTGCATAAGAGCTATTGCCATGACAGCCATCTACGACGAAGTCGACGAAGCACGCGATGAAAATAAATTATCGCGCGATATTTAGCGTAGTGTAATAGCGAGCTTGTCTAGCTAGAGCTATTATCTAGACTCTCAGACAGATTCACTAAAACACTCTCGACTAACTCGTGGTGTTAAAGGCCCTTATGTCTTATTACACCACGTGTTATTCAGAGTAAGCTCGGCCTCTATGTTATTAGGATACTCTTACTGTGTTAGCCCTATTATACTGCGTTTTTAAACAACCAGTCTTGCTAAGACTATCTGAATAGTGAATAACTTGTGGTGTAATAGGCCTAGAGGTACAAAGTACGGCCTCTTTAAACCACTGTTTTTTTAATTAAAAAAGTTTTATACTAAATAATTAAGTTAATTTCAACTAACCTATTTTCGATCAATTCTTTCAGAGCATTAGCCGGTCTTTGCACAATTTCTCCAGCTGCAATACGGTTGACTACATCTTCACTTAATTTTCTTATTATACCTGGTTCAGACATTTTTTAGAATCTGGAAAGAGTTGTTCAATTCAATTACACTATTATTTTGGCCTATTTTACAAAAAAAGCACAGAAAGAAACATTTGGCTGAGATGAGACCACAGATCACTTATATAGTGATGAGACATAGGGATGATCGATATTCATCGATGTTGAGTAAACATCGATGTTTAACTGGAAAACATCGATGTTTTTACATCGATAGGTTGACTTCGACATTATCGACACATCGATGTTTTAAGAATAAAATATCAAAACGTCAACTAGGTACTAGCTTCAACTAAATGTTGGATAGTCATTATCAGATGACTATCAAGTTCAACTATTTTCCACTAGAAGACACTAAAAAAACCTATCAAAGTTATTTTTTTTACAAAGTGTGCCTAATAAATCTGTAATCAATATACTAAATATAATTTACTTAATTTTTTTCGTAAACTTTTGTGATTGCAATAATAATAATAAACACATTTCATGAATATAAAAGACAGCTTGATTTGTTACCGAAAAACATCGATGTTTTAGAAGTATCGATGTATTGTAATTGAATATTTATCATACATAAGTAATTGATATTTATCGTACACATCGATACTTTTGATTCGATGTTAACATCGATGTTTTTCTAATATCGATCATCCCTAGAGACAATCCTTCCTTACTTACTCCATACCTGACGGCTGACAACAAGGGCGTCGCCAGCCCATGGCCTAGGGGGGGGCAAGTTGCTAATATGGAGAACTTTTTTTTAATACAACTAGATGCTGACGGCCCACCTGGTGGTAAGTGGTTATCGTTGCCTATAGATACCTGCACCAAAAGAAAAAAAAGAGAAATGAGAAAAATATGAACTAATTAGCGACCGTCAACAATACGGCATTCGCAGTAGTCAATCTACTAGTGATCTTCTATATAGGTACTTCACACACCGTTGGGCCCTTGCCATTAAAAGTCAAGGTGAGACATCTTATCTTATCTTTTCATTGGGCCGTGACAATGCCGATGCACTTCGACCCTTCGGGATCTTTTATGCCAACCCTGCCGTTACTCCACTCACGTCCTGAATAAAGCTGCCATAAGCTTCACTATATCTTTGGAGTGAAAGAGCCTATAGTCTTCTGGCCTTGGATACGCCACTTCCAGAAGACTCATTCTGATCCTAGCCAGGGCATCGCATTGACACAACAGATGTTTTCATCTCGATTCCTGGCTGTCACCACAAGTTGTGCAGGGGAAATTTCATTTTGTGTAGCATGAAATTGGTGGCAAAATGTCCTGTGAGTGCTTTCATTGAGGAAACGAGCCTGTGTTCAATGTTAGTCTAGATATAGCGAAGGCACAGAGCTATCAACTTACGGGCTGCCTGAGGGCTTGTGCAAATAGGTCGCTAGCTTTTTGTGCAGAAGGTGCATAAGAGCCGTTGACGGCAGTTTCTCGGATAGCATGGACATCAATGCTGGCGTCCCACGAGACTAGGTGCTGTCTCCTAACAGTTTCTGATACATATCAATGATAAACTGTCTATTGACAGACTGCATTGTAATGCGGATGACAGACTGGCGACACCTAGTATGCGGCTTGTGCCAATACCCCTAATAAGAATGTTTCGATAGACTTGTGTCTGAAATCGACAGTTCTCTAATCAGAGTCTCTAATTAGGTGCGACTAGGTATAGTTTATTGAACCCCACTGAAGTCTGCGTGTTTACCGCTAAATAAACCCCATTAATTGTGGCTCCACATTTTTTTAGCACACCCCTTTCGATGTCTAAGAGTATCGGGAATTCGGGATATCCGTAGAGGCGTTTAGTTCCGCAGTCATTTAGAGGATAAAGTCAAGCTGGCATCCAAGAATCTTGGTGTGGTATATGTCTCAAGTTAGGCGCCATATGAAATAGGAGACTGCGGAGCCGGTCAGAGAGGGGTTGCCCTTAGCTGACCCGATCAGTCGCAGACGGCCACGGGTAAGAAGAAGGCGTTACGTCCACTTGCTTCTCCTGTTGTAGTGGTGCCGTAGGTGGAATGTCATGGGGGCTCACCGCCGTATAACACGGCCCGTCAAATATGAATAGAGTGGAGTTGGAAGAGGCTCGCAGTTGTGCGGGATGACCGCAGTGTGGCAGGGTTGACTGCTTGTTTGTTCGCGTGTCGCCCCATAATGATGGAAAAGGGTTTTAGCGGTAGATTTGAGTGGGAAGGGCGGAATTGTTGAAAATGAAAATGAAAATGAAAATATTTTTATTCAATTAGGCCCCCAAGAAGCACTTTCGAATCGTCAACAAAAAAACCCTTAAGTCTATCACATAAAAATAATATTAACTAACTAACAATTTCATAATGTTTGTTTCTCTGTCTTATCTGGATCTACGTAAGCTAAGAATGTTATGTCAGTCTGTCTATCGGTCTGTCTGTCGGTCCGTCGGTCCGTCTGTCCGTCAGTCAGTCTGTCTGTCTGTCCGTCAGTCAGTCTGTCTGTCAGTCTGTCTGAATTTACACCGGTTCCAAAAGTTGAACTACCGCGAAGATTCCGGCAACAAACTCGTGTAGTCACTCTTTTCAATCATTAAGTTACAATGTTTAATTACACAGTAATAGTATTTAGTAGCGCAGTGTCGCACAGAGTATAAAAAAGGTATATTAAAGTACCAATAAGTACCTAATGATAAGAATATTACTGTATTTAAAGGCTGTCCGACAATGCACCATCACAATATAGGTATTACAATACACAAAGGTCAACAATTAATATACAAAGACCTAATAAAGCTAAACATCTTTCATTAATTTTAAACACTTGTCTGAGCACGTCATTACAATAATAATTGTATTGTTTTATATATAATATCCTATAATGCCATATACCTCAAAAATCCCTCAAAAATTATATTATTGATGAATATGTAGGTAAATTATTACAAAATCAAGGAAGCTTAGAGATGACCATTTCCACTAGTGGCACCTGTTCACAAGTATGACGCATGTGCCAGCCATCGCTCCGCTCAACCATATCATAGGGAACGGAGCGACCCGGCACACGACGCCACCACCGCAGAAACTTATAGAGAGCATGACATCTTCCAGCAACCACAAAATCAATGAAATGCTATTGGTGGAAATAACTATATGACATTATAAGTTACAACCAAGCATTTTTGTCATTTATATAATCGTTAATAGTATAGTAACCGTTGGACATTAGAATTTTCTTAATGTGAATTTTAAATTTGTCAAATGGCAAGTCTAGTACGTTATTAGGAATCTTGTTATAGTAAAGTATGCTTTGACCCATAAAAGTATTAAAAACTTTATGCAGTCTTAGAGACGGTAAGATCAACTTATTTTTATTTCTTGTATTTAATGCATGTACATCGCTGTGTCTTAAGTAGGAATTTAAATTTTGACGTACAAAAATTATGCAAGCATAAATATATTGAGAAGCCACTGTTACGTCCAACTTAGAAACTACCAAATAAACAATAATTGGGTCCCATGTCATAGTATCAAATCCTATATTATTCAATGACTTTAAGCACGATGTGGTAGTGTCATGTAGTTGCTTAATAGCAATCGGAGAATCACATGTTACTTGCTTTTGTGAAAAAAGCATCTTAAAAATTGCATTTGAGTTGTAGCGCTTGTTGTCATACCGCTTAGTCAATTGTTTCCAAGCCTCTTCGTAGTTCTGCTCCGTAGTCGGGAAATTACGCAGTAAACTCTCTGGTTCGCCTGATGTGCTGCTTTTCAGATAGTGTAATTTCTGAACCGCGGATAATTTTTCATTACGATGTATTAGTGACACAAACATATCATAAAACGCTTGCCACTCCTCATATTTGCCCGTAAACGTCGGCAATTGTATTCTTGGAAGCTTGACTTCAGTACATGCTAATGGTTTAGGTTGACATGATCCCGACGGCTTATCCAGAAACATATCAATTGCATCTTTGAGTTCCGTCATGTACGCCATATAAAACTCTTCAAACCAATCGTATTTGTCCTCAGTAAAATATGGTAACGATTCCATTTGTTTTTCAGTTAAGACTTGCACAAGGTTATTATGGTTACCCTTAAAAGACTCATAGAGCTCTTGTAAAATTTGCATTCTTGTTTCTAAATACGATTTAGTTATGCGTGCTTTAGAACTTTTCTTGAAATTTACCTCGGATTTTTCCAATCTTAAACATAGCTCAATCTGCGTTTTCAATATTTTATCAGCCATCTTCAAACGTAAAACAGTGACTTCGAACAAACTCAAACGTATTTATTTCAATAGTAGAAAAATATTCCAACAAATATCAGAATCAGTAAGTCCATACAGTTAATACTCCCGGGTTTCGGCACCAATGTATAATTTGACTAAGTTCGGATCCACATAAAAGAAACCACACACTTTTGATTCTAAGAACTCTATTATATTTACTCAACAAAAATTATTATTAACAACAAAGACAAATAAATTTTATGTATAAAAGAAATTCGACTGCAATACGGAATTAAAATCAAAATATTAACCTTTGACATTACAACGTTTTTTTTATTTTCTCAATATGATATTCAGCCAGCATACTATTTTTACAAAACATACACAACCTCTTTACTAAAAAATACGATAAATGTTAATAGAAATTAGACAGTCGTAAATTATTTTTCTTCGATATTTCTAATATTTTAATAACAATGGTGTTAAGAGCTCCTGACGCTCTGTACATTGAACTTTGAACCGTTCTTATTACAATCACCATACAGCAGAGTTAATGTGCGGTTACTCTCGCTACAAATGTAAAGCTTCGATCATGCTCTTGAGTCTTTACTGTACCTAAAAAATTTATTTTTATACCACTTAGGTGTCAATCAAGCATACGGCCCACCTAATTGTAAGCGGGCACCGTAGCCTATTGACGGTTGCAATTTTATGTAACAGCAGGGGTATATAGGTATCACTTTCGCGTTGTCGTATAAAAACCTTTTCAAGACCTTTTTGAAGAACCCCATGCACACTTTTTATTATTCAACTAGATGACAAACAAGCTGACAGCCCACCTGGTGGTAAGTGGTTCCCGCCGCCTATAGAAACCTGCAACAACAAGGAAAAAGAATCACTCGTTATTGCAGGTGCGTTGTCATGTCATCCGGAGGCCAAAGATCAAATGCCTTCCATGACCAGTACCACTGGCTACCTCTCCCTTCAATCCGAAACACAGCGAACTGTTTCATGGCTGAAATAAAAAAGGCGGTGGTACTTGTTCGAGAAAACCTCTGTGGGGAGCTCATTTCACAGCCTGAGTGGGGTAATCGGGAGAAAGTTTCTCTGAAACCGTATAAGTACGCGACCACTGTGGTCCCAACGTGTGAGGATGAAATTCTCTGCCAATGGCGAGCGGTGCGAGGACAAAATGAGGCCTTGGGCATCATGTCGAATAATTCCTCAAAACAAAACTCGTTATGCAATCGGCAGAACGCACATAAGGACGCAAAATCTCTCTTTTGATTCACAAGGAGTTTGGCGATTACGCCTATCGCTGAGCCCGGGGGGACGCTGACGATTTTGTGGGACTCCCGGGCAAACACGACGAAACAAACGAAGACAAAACGAGTAGTAATAAAACAATTAGCAGCCAGATGTCTAGAAAACAGCTGCTAATAAAATATGTGAAAATAAATAATAATTACGGTTTATAACAAGCATTGAAGTGATTAAACAGTGGTGAATTATACAAATATAGTGCTGTATTATTAGTGAATCGATATTCAGTGTAAATATCGAGAAATTAAGATAATTATTTTCGACATAGCCGGTCGGTTGTCAGACTGACTATCTTGGATTCTGCTTCTACGACTTGGACTTAAAACCGGGGGAGTATTATTTGTCACCTATTTTCTCATTACAAAACATTTAATCACCATTTTTCATGGTTTTATTTGATATCATAAAGTTTGAATTTTATAGTGACGGTTGCAAAATTGTAACTGTCATAATTAAATTTTGTTTGATTTAATCGTTGCAACGCAATTGTTTTACTCACATTTTGAAAACAGAGCACAACATTTTATTTATGTTAGTTTAACAGTCAAATTCATTACATTTACAAACATTCCTAATCTATTTTGCTATCTGAAGTGCAGTGCAAATCATTAAAGTACATATACATTGACTACCTACTTAATCCCCTGACCATAACCTTTGTACAGTCGGCAGCACGTCAAGCGTAACAGTTTGTCCTTGAACCTAGAGCGCAACGCACAGAAAATTTGTGCGCAAAAGATAAACATATGTCTCTCAGCGCCTCTATCTAACGTCTCTCTCTCAAGTACTCTGTACCTACAATAATCGCAGATGGCCTTGAACGTGATCGCGACGACTATTAAAAGTATTTCTTCGTTATAGCCTCCGACTAAATATGTGTAGGTTTATAGGTAGCTATAGCTACAGCTAGCTACGTACGCGGTCTACTCTCTTCGCTTCGTTGTTTCAACTTGATTTAAAAGTAAAGTACGGCTAAGACCATTGCATTAATTTAAAACAAAAAGTTTTCTACATATTATAATGGCTAGTTATGATATTTTATTTAGGCTACCTATTTATCAATAATGCTCAGCGTACTTAATTATTTCAATCAACTATTATTATACCTATTAAAATACAGGCTTCCTTATTTATTCATTGTTATCAACTTAAAAATATATTTCTATTGTCAGGTCATTATTATGGTCCATTGTTATGGAGAGAAATTAAAATAAACCTAAGTAAACACTTAGGTTTGTTTTTCTACATTTATTTAATGTTAATAAAACAAATAAAAACATTTATAACCCTAATTTTTGATTTTGACATTATTATAAATGTTTGAAAAATTACTTATTAAGTAATTAAAAACAGAATAGAAAATAAAAATAGAATATTTCGACATTGTAGGGTGGACGTTAGCTCATGAACGCAAATACAGATGGACTAGAAGAATTTCACAGGGATAGATATCCCAAGTCCTGGGTGGCTCAGTGGTCAGCAGAGCAGTCGCCCGGATTGCGAAAGGTCGCCGGTTCGACTAGTGCCTCAGGACCTGAAATTTTTCTAATTTTATATTCTAATTACTAAACATTTATAAAGTTCACCACCTCCTATCATACCTGTAACTACTACTCATTCACAATATTTTAAAGACCTAACATTCTACTCTACAAATGTGAATAGAATACGAAATAACAATTTTGAAGAAAATAGACCTCACACAAAATCTTCGTGAATTTTAGTGGTAAAATAAATTGACATAAAAATGTAATTTCTGAGATTTGAACCAGCTTCCCCAAGAGTGAAGACGAGCATGTAACGCTATCGAGCACGGGTGTTGATAATTTCTTTTCGAATTTATTCATTGTATTTTACTAGACCCAGTGATGTGTGACGCAAGCAATTTTGAAGCTTATTACATCACATTAAAGTTGAAATTATAATGATTGTAGCTTCATTTTATATTTCGGCTGTGAGCTATGATGGCTGTGTATACTAGTAAATGTATAAAATTGTAATGATTTGTTGGTGTAAAGCACTAACTATCAAAAAACTAATACTTACTTAATTGGATAATTTTCAATTATGTGAAGTAGGTATCATAGGTATGGTAGATCAATGTGGTAGATAGGTCTTTGTGCTTTGTTTTTTACTAATATACTTACTTGGGTAGATTCTAAATACAGTAAAAAGACCAATTTTAATTTGAGCTACCCTTTTCTATCTAGGTAAATTACCATACGACATAATATTATATGATGCAATGCGGTTACGTTTTCAATGGAATTTCGACTTTATATCTGATACTTTAGGTCGATTATTAATTACCAAGGTAGGGCTCATGATATTTTTATCAATAGGTAGGCATCAAATTCGCCATTACTTTTTGATTTGTGTTAGTAGAGTTTATGGATGGTCTCAGGTTACGTTAGGATTTGTGAAAGGATTGTGTAAAGTCGGGGATTATAGTTTAAATACATTTCAAAATTTATAGTTATATACTAGTCTAAGTTATGGCCATCTAAGTAAACGCTTCTAAAAAACTCAAAAGATTATCACTTAGATTAATTGTGTATAAATCTAAGGAATATCTTTAATAACTTTATAGGATTCAGTTAAATCCTCTATAGCTCAGTGGTAAGGTCGCGGGTTTGGACCCTCGAGCACTCGTAGAAGGTAGAACGGACCGTGGACAAAATCTCTCTCCACCACCACCTCTCCACATATTATGAGACAAATTAATGTGTTTTATTTATGTAATTGTCTCTGACGAAGAGATATCTTTTATTCACTCCTCCCGGGAGTTCGCCATGCTATGAGCGCTGAGAACATTTTTTTCTAGTTGAAACATTTTTCACACCATTATACCTAGGTACTTTTCTAACAAAAAATGTTCAGTCTTTTTCAAGATCATCATACTTACCTACTTAGGATCGATTTGTAATTTTAAGATTCAAAATTATTCTCATGTGTAGGCAGTGCAAGACCGATCGGTTTGGAGGTCCTTGCCCAATTGCTTAAGCTCAGCGGTGGGTATCTCTTATCTGACATGATGATCTCTTATCTGACATGATGATTATGTGTAAGGATTTTAAAATTAATTGAAATAAAATAATAGTAGGGAATTAATAGAAGTTGGATTCAAATTTTAATACAAGTTTTTTAAGCTAAGAGTGCAAACAAGATATTAAGTCGACACACACAGACAGACAGGTAGACTGATCGGACTGATGCTACACCCCATGAGCACTGGAGAAAGTTTTTCAGTCCGTTAATTCATTTCATCTATTGACACCTAATAAATGTATATTTCCAGTCTGAAGTACCAGGTTACCATAAGTATATCTCCAAGAGCTCTGGCGACCTCACGAGGCGAGGCTCTGGCGAGGTTGTTAATATGACTAGTTTAAGAAGCTAACAGCTTTGTTGACAATTCCTAGACATTGGTCGCTACTAGTTCATCTGTGCCACTGGTGTCAAATTATTGTGTTAAGATAAATAACTAAAAGTAGTAATAACAAAACTGAAATTACAGGTGAAATGGGGAAGTGCTGTCTCTTGAATGTAAAAATATTTGGATTAGTAATTTTATAAGCAATAAGTGTATTATTGCAATTCAAATTGCATCATTATTCAGCCAAACACTCCATTAACATTCTGAAACTGCTACTTTGGTCTACTTCTCTGAGGTGAACTCTTTTAACCTCAGTACAAGTGAGGGTTGAATCATGACAATAAAATTACTTAAAAATACATTTTTTTTTGGACAAAACTAAAAACCAATTGTTTTTGCAATCCATGATTTGACAGATAAAAGAAATTCTTTATTTGAGAGCAATCAGGTCTAATTGGGAATGTGTAAGAAATAAGAAAGAGTCAAAATTGATTTAACATGTTTATTTAAAAGTTAACAATATTAAATTATAATTTTAATTAACCCTCAGCCTTGTCTTTGAAATATCACTAAAGTAAGAGTACACCAAATTTCAAAATAATCGAATCTGTGAAAGATTATCATCAAACGCCTGAACAGATCTTCATAATTCAAAGTCAAGAACCATCTCAACCACATTACCTTTCTAACAAAAAAAATTGCATGGCTGACGATGGCACAGACAAACTTACAGATACAAAGACAGACACATAAAACACCCCTCTTTTAGGGTCGGGGACTATAAAAAATAAAAAGTAATTTGTAGGCCTAGGGTAATTTTATGAATAACTTAGGTGCCTAATATTTAAATGGAATTAATTATAACAATATGCAGTTAAGTAGGTAGGTAGGTAGATATTAGTATTTTTAGCACCATTTTTCCTCCCTTATTCTTTTCTATAATTATTTAATGAAATCCAAAATAACTTTTAGAAATCTCTCTTTTACTAGTAGAGTTAAACATTTTTTTGTTTTATGCTAGTAATTTATTAATCTGTCAAACGGCATTATCCCTCTGGATGGCTACAACAATTGAAAAATCAGTTGTGTCTGGAATCTGATACTTGACAGGTAGAGAAAAACCATTCCTATGATGTGAGAAATATTACTACCTAACCTATAAAATTGCCTAAGATGTATTATTAAATTTTGAACACCATTCTAAATCAAATAACCTTTGCAATGAGAAGTAAGGTTTTTCATCTTTAATTTAAATAATAATAAACAACAATAGTAATAGGAGAAAATATGTTAGAAGACTGTTAGGTTTAGAAACTATATTTTATTATAATTTGGGCTAAGAAAATAATGATTTGGGTGAATTAACACCATTGCTCTTTGAAATTATATCAATTTCTTATCATAAAAATCACATAGATAATTGGATGGCTACCCAATTATTACTATTACTATTACTGTTACTGGTAAGCATTTGAATTTACAGGTCATGACAGTTACACTAATATCATGAAGGAACTTGGAAAACTGCTGTTGCTGAACAATTATGCATGTGTGAATATTACAGTTGTCCAGGCAGAGCTAGGTAAAGGAACCTATAGGGACAACTCTTCCTAACCTACTTTGTAATGTGGTGGTATTATTAGTATTTTTACCAGGCCCTGTTGATCTTATCACCCCAGGAAACAAAAACTAATGTAATTATGTCTCTGGTTGCTTATGTATTGATTTAAAGTGCTCACTATTGCTAAGCCAAAATGTTGAACTAAGTATCTAAAAAAAAATATATTCAATAACCTTACATTTTTTTCGAAGTCAGTCATAAAATTATAAACTGAAACTTACCCTAACCTCTATGTGGTGGTCATTTATATACTTTTTGTAAAAAAAATATTTGTCTGTAGCTTTTAATATCTGTCAAGTGGCGATATACCACCGGGGGCGATGACAATGGAAGAATCAATTGTGTCTGGAATCTCATGCTTGACGGGTTAATATCTAATAAAATTCCATAAATATTGACACTGGCATCCACTCAACAATAGAATATCTCTTGTCTGGTTTGTGGTTACCTACTTAGTTATTTCACAGACATAGGTATAGAATTCACTAATAACAAGAATTATGTGAACAAATCAACACATCAACACACTATCTTGTAGCCTCTTAAACAGCCTGGATCTTCATCTCATATTTAAAAACCAAAAATATATGGTCTGCCCGCCACCTGCAAAGTAATATTTGTTTTATTAACCTGTTCATAAATGAACTGGATTGAGTCTTTCAGCTACTTAATATAAAGATGTTTTTAATTACAAAACTGATTAGTGAACTACAAATATGATTAGTTGGTTTATGTATACCAAATAATCAAACTAAGTAACCTAAGTAACCTTGCTAGGTTAATTTGTTTAGCAAGGAAGTCTCCTAACCTAACCAAATACTTTTCATTTTGTTAGAAACTTAGAAGTTGAAGAAAATCAAATGACATTGACCAAAACCTGTTTCGTATACATATAGGTAAAAAATAAATGAAGCAAAATACTTTGCTTCATTTATACACTTATATGGCGTTCATTTGAATGTTTACATTCAAAAACACGAAGAAAAGCGCAGTTTATTTAAAATAAAGGTTGGTATGTCCCTGTTCTCTTAATAACAGTAGAACAAAAGTAGGCGTTTTAACTTACCGATATTCGGTCGGATTTTCATATTATCTACCTATTTGTGCAGTGCTACTATTTTATTTTTATTCCATTCAAGTGCGTGGTCATTTCGTATATTACTTTACTTGGATATTTTTTTCAAAGAAACTAACATTTATCTACAAATAAAGTAAACAAGCAGTGAAAGTTGATTTTGTGATTTCGTATTCTATAGTTTGAACCCTTAATATTAGGTCGCCCCATACAATTTAGGTCTCAATACAAAATGGACGAGATTTTTCTTTACTCAAGTTTTAAATACCACAGATACAAAAAAAAAAACTTCTAAACTTGAGCCCCAACTTCATACTTAAAAAAAGCGATGTCATAGAAATTAGACTAAACTCTGCGTACAAATAGCGTTAGCTCAAACAATTCGACCAATTTTAACCAATAAACGCTCGAAGCATTCTGACAAGCTCTGCTATTGGTCAAATTCTAAAAGATGGTTGAAGTTGAACCAATAGCGAAGAGGGTGTGCTTTCTTTCTAATAGCTATACATAGCGTTTACTAGGGTTATATATACTGTTACGCTTGATGTGCTGCCGACTGTACAATCAACAAGTCATAGTATATATAATTGCTCTTGCCAATACTAATAATACTAACCATTTATCAACGATTGGACAACTCAGCGATAGGCGTAATCGCCAAACTCCTTGTGAATCAAAAGAGAGATTTTGCGTCCTTATGTGCGTTCTGCCGATTGCATAACGAGTTTTGTTTTGAGGAATTATTCGACATGATGCCCAAGGCCTCATTTTGTCCTCGCACCGCTCGCCATTGGCAGAGAATTTCATCCTCACACGTTGGGACCACAGTGGTCGCGTACTTATACGGTTTCAGAGAAACTTTCTCCCGATTACCCCACTCAGGCTGTGAAATGAGCTCCCCACAGAGGTTTTCTCGAACAAGTACCACCGCCTTTTTTATTTCAGCCATGAAACAGTTCGCTGTGTTTCGGATTGAAGGGAGAGGTAGCCAGTGGTACTGGTCATGGAAGGCATTTGATCTTTGGCCTCCGGATGACATGACAACGCACCTGCAATAACGAGTGATTCTTATTCCTTGTTGTTGCAGGTTTCTATAGGCGGCGGGAACCACTTACCACCAGGTGGGCTGTCAGCTTGTTTGTCATCTAGTTGAATAATAAAAAGTGTGCATGGGGTTCTTCAAAAAGGTCTTGAAAAGGTTTTTATACGACAACGCGAAAGTGATACCTATATACCCCTGCTGTTACATAAAATTGCAACCGTCAATAGGCTACGGTGCCCGCTTACAATTAGGTGGGCCGTATGCTTGATTGACACCTAAGTGGTATAAAAATAAATTTTTTAGGTACAGTAAAGACTCAAGAGCATGATCGAAGCTTTACATTTGTAGCGAGAGTAACCGCACATTAACTCTGCTGTATGGTGATTGTAATAAGAACGGTTCAAAGTTCAATGTACAGAGCGTCAGGAGCTCTTAACACCATTGTTATTAAAATATTAGAAATATCGAAGAAAAATAATTTACGACTGTCTAATTTCTATTAACATTTATCGTATTTTTTAGTAAAGAGGTTGTGTATGTTTTGTAAAAATAGTATGCTGGCTGAATATCATATTGAGAAAATAAAAAAAACGTTGTAATGTCAAAGGTTAATATTTTGATTTTAATTCCGTATTGCAGTCGAATTTCTTTTATACATAAAATTTATTTGTCTTTGTTGTTAATAATAATTTTTGTTGAGTAAATATAATAGAGTTCTTAGAATCAAAAGTGTGTGGTTTCTTTTATGTGGATCCGAACTTAGTCAAATTATACATTGGTGCCGAAACCCGGGAGTATTAACTGTATGGACTTACTGATTCTGATATTTGTTGGAATATTTTTCTACTATTGAAATAAATACGTTTGAGTTTGTTCGAAGTCACTGTTTTACGTTTGAAGATGGCTGATAAAATATTGAAAACGCAGATTGAGCTATGTTTAAGATTGGAAAAATCCGAGGTAAATTTCAAGAAAAGTTCTAAAGCACGCATAACTAAATCGTATTTAGAAACAAGAATGCAAATTTTACAAGAGCTCTATGAGTCTTTTAAGGGTAACCATAATAACCTTGTGCAAGTCTTAACTGAAAAACAAATGGAATCGTTACCATATTTTACTGAGGACAAATACGATTGGTTTGAAGAGTTTTATATGGCGTACATGACGGAACTCAAAGATGCAATTGATATGTTTCTGGATAAGCCGTCGGGATCATGTCAACCTAAACCATTAGCATGTACTGAAGTCAAGCTTCCAAGAATACAATTGCCGACGTTTACGGGCAAATATGAGGAGTGGCAAGCGTTTTATGATATGTTTGTGTCACTAATACATCGTAATGAAAAATTATCCGCGGTTCAGAAATTACACTATCTGAAAAGCAGCACATCAGGCGAACCAGAGAGTTTACTGCGTAATTTCCCGACTACGGAGCAGAACTACGAAGAGGCTTGGAAACAATTGACTAAGCGGTATGACAACAAGCGCTACAACTCAAATGCAATTTTTAAGATGCTTTTTTCACAAAAGCAAGTAACATGTGATTCTCCGATTGCTATTAAGCAACTACATGACACTACCACATCGTGCTTAAAGTCATTGAATAATATAGGATTTGATACTATGACATGGGACCCAATTATTGTTTATTTGGTAGTTTCTAAGTTGGACGTGGACTCTCATAAGCAATGGGAACATCAGATGAGTTTCATGACTGATGAAACACCTACTTGGGCGCAGCTCGCTGATTTTTTAGAAGCTCGGTTTCGCAGCTTAGAGATGATTGATTCAAATAAGCAAGTTTTAAGGCCGTCTACGCAAACCAAGAAACTAATGCAGAAGTCTAGAGCTTTTCATGGCGCTGTTCATAATGATAAAAAGAAGAGCGAAGTAAATTGCCTTATGTGCGGCGACTGTCATTATTTGAATCAATGCGAGAAGTTTGTTCAACAGTCAGTAAGTGATAGAAGGAGTTTTGTTCAAACCAAGGGCTTATGTTTTAACTGCTTGAACTCAAGCCACGTTGTTGGTAAGTGTCGTCAATCTATATGCTGTAGGAAATGTGGCAGGAGACATCACACCATGTTACACCTTGACAGAGACGGATCTACAGAGCACACAACGTCAACCACGGAGAACTCAATTCAACCAAGTACGTCTACTACGGTACCCAAGTTAGTAGTTAATTTTTCTAAAAGGGAACAACAGAGACAAGATGTTCTGTTGGCGACTGCAGTATTAAAGGCTCGTTCTAGTAACGGGAAAATGTTTTTAATTAGGGCTTTATTGGACCAAGGCTCACAAGCCTCTTTTGTAACGGAAGCTACAGTTCAGTTACTTGGTCTTAGACGCACCCGAGTGAATGGTGTGGTGTCAGGTCTGGGAGATGGTCAAACGCGTATTAAGCATATGGTTACAATTCCTATTCAGTCGCGTCATAAACCAGAAATTTCTATACAAGTAAATGCTTATGTTTTAAACTTAGTTACTTCTAAGCTTCCGTGTAATAGGTTTGAATGTGATTGGCTCGAGCTTGGGAAGTTACAACTAGCTGACCCAGGTTATGCATCACCCGGTGAGATAGATATTTTGTTAGGTGCTGAAGTGTATAGTGAAGCTTTATTACAAGGCTTGTTAAAACACCCGAAAGAAAATCTTATAGCTCAAAATACGGTCTTTGGGTGGGTTTTAACAGGTAAGTTTCTGACTACTTCAGTAAATAATGTGCTAAGTATGCATTTGCAATTTAAGCGTGAAGATGATTGGCTCAAATACTTTTGGGAACTAGAGGCTGAACCAGATAATATTCAGAAAGCATTGTCTAAGGAAGAACAAAGGTGTGAAGAATTTTATGAAGCTACAACTGTCAGAAATAAGGAGGGAAGGTTTGTGGTTAGGCTGCCTTTCAGAGAAGAAGATCCCGAATGTCAGTATGGTCGGTCAAAGCAGATAGCTACGAAAAAACTATTGTCATTAGAAAGAAGGCTGGCAAAGAATCCAAAGCTGTATGAAGATTATAGAAAAGTGATGGAGGAATACATTAAGTTAAATCATATGGCACTTGTTGAAAAGCAGGATATGAATAATTCAAAGGCTGTATATTTGCCACATCATGCTGTGGTTAGAGAAGAGAGAGAAACGACAAAAGTTCGCGTTGTTTTTAATGCTTCATCTAAGGGTACAAACGATATTTCTCTCAACGACGATCTTTTGGTGGGCCCGAAAATTCAGCAAGATTTGAGGCATTTATTAATGAGGTGGCAAACGCGTCCTATTTCTATTATTGCTGATCTGGTAAAAATGTATAGAATGGTTCTTGTGCACCCTGATGATACCAATTTTCAACGTATTGTTTGGCGAAATTCACCAAATGAACCTATTCAACATTATAAAATGTTAACTTTAACATTTGGTACGGCCTGTGCACCCTACCTTGCTGTAAAAACTTTACAAAGGCTAGCTGATGAGGAGAAACATAACTTTCCAGTGGCAGCAGAAATAACTAAAAGAGATTTTTACATGGATGATCTGATGACAAGCTGTGATACTGAAAAAGAAGCTAAAATGATATATGATGAAATGAATAAACTCATGAAATCTGGAGGTTTTGAAGTACAAAAGTGGAGTAGCAATAGTACTGATTTGCTACAGTATATTAATAGAGACCATCACAATAGCAAACAATCAATCCTGATCAAGAGCGATAGTAGTTTAAAGGTTAGGTCTTCAATGGAATAGGGAAACTGACAACTTTGAATATACTATCAATTTACCTGAAGTAGCATATCCAATTACCAAGAGACAAATCCTGTCAGACATTGCACGCCTTTATGATCCGATGGGTTGGATAGCTCCTGTAGTAGTATTAGGAAAGTTATATATTCAAAAACTTTGGAAAGAGCATCTAAATTGGGATGATGAATTAACTAATGAATTGAGAGAAGAGTGGCTTCAATTGCGAAAGGAGTTAATAGAGATTAAAAGAATTGAAATACCTAGATGGATTCGTTTAACGCGACAAAGTAGATTAGAACTGCATGGCTTTTCGGATGCAAGTAAAGTAGCATATGGTGCAGCAGTCTATGCTCGTGTTATTGACGAGTATAATAACGTAAATGTAAGTCTAATATCGGCTAAAACTAAAGTTGCCCCTATTGAGAGAGAAGTATCTATTCCTCGATTAGAGTTGTGTGGCGCTAATCTTGCAGCGAAATTACTCTCCGAAATTTCTCAAGTCATGAATATATCTAAAGAAAATTTATATGGGTGGACAGATTCCACAATAGTATTGGCATGGCTAAAAGGCGGAGCAAGCAAGTGGACCACATTTGTAAGCAATCGAGTGTCTAGTATACTATGTATATTAGACTACAACCAATGGGGACATGTGTCCTCTGAATTGAATCCTTCTGATTGTGCATCTCGAGGTCTAAAGCCTTCAGAGATATGTACCCGAACTTTATGGTGGAATGGTCCGGATTTTCTATGGCGGAAAATGGAGCTTTCGCACTATGAAAATATAGACACCCATGAAGAAGAAAGAGTAGTAGGACTAAAGGTTACTGAGTCAAAGGAAGAAAATTTTGTGTGGCTGAAGTTATCCAATTTGACAAAAATGGTAAAAGTTATTTCATATTGTAGAAGATTCTTGTTGAATAGAGAAGAGCGTAAAGAACTACCTTCATTTATAACGGCGGAAGAAATGAATAGAACTTTAGAAAAATGTATTAAACAAGTACAGATATTACAATTTGAAGAGGAGATAAAGTTAATAGAAAAGAAAAAGAACTTACCAAAGAAAAGCGTTTTACTTGCTCTTTGTCCCATCATAGATCAAAATGGAATCTTAAGAGTAAGTGGCCGTATACAGCAAGCTGAGGAGAGTTACGATAAGAAACATGCAATTATTATACCTGCTAAAGGTCACCTGGTGCAGATTTTGATAGCTGATGCTCATGTCAGAACACTACATGGTGGACCCCAATTAATGCTTAATTATCTTCGGTCTAAATATTGGATTTTACGGGCCAGAGAACAAGTAAAAAAATATTATAAAAAATGTATAGTGTGTCTAAGATATTCTAAAGCAGTTAGAACACAGATAATGGGTCAGCTACCTACAGCTAGATTAAAGCCATGTAAGCCGTTTAAATCAGCAGGCGTCGATTACGCAGGGCCCATTAATATAAGGTTTTCTCCGGGTCGCGGGGCAAAATCTTATAAAGGCTACATATGCTTATTTGTTTGTATGGTGACACGTGCTATACATTTAGAGGCTGTTACAGACTTAACAGCTAAAGGATTTATTGCAGCTTTTAGACGATTTACCTCAATACGCGGGTTTTGTAAGGATCTTTTTAGCGACAACGGCACAAATTTCGTTGGTGCTGATAAACAGTTAAGAGAAATGTTCGATAGTTCAAAGTCAAACTTAATTAAAGAAGTAGCTGAAGTGTTGACTCTGCAATCAACAACTTGGCATTTTATACCTCCTCAAGCTCCCAATTTCGGAGGATTATGGGAGGCAGGTGTACGCTGTGCAAAAGGTCATCTAAAGAAAATAGTTGGCAATACTACTCTCACTTACGAGGAATTAACTACTTTGTTGGCACAAGTGGAAGCTTGCCTTAATTCTCGTCCGTTGTCTGTTCTTAGTGATGACGCAACTGATCCTCTCCCCCTGACACCAGGTCATTTTCTGGTTGGTGAACCAATACTTAATATTTGTGATGATAACTATGCAGATTGTATTGTAACTGGCCTAAATAGATGGAAGTTGGTACAAAAGATGGTCAATGAATTTTGGAACAGATGGTCAAAAGAGTATTTGATAACTTTGAATCAGCGATATAAATGGAACTCTAGACAATCTGAACCAAATGTAAACGATGTTGTAATTATAAGAGATGAAAACGTTCCACCGTGCCAATGGATGTTAGGTATTATTGTACAGAAGCATGTTGGGCCTGATAACATAAGTAGGGTAGTGACTGTAAGATGTAAAAGCGGATTATTAAAAAGACCGGTCAGTAAGCTATGTATTTTAGAGAAGTGAATCGTTATACAAGAATTTATTCGTGTTGGATTGTAAGTTACATATACATACTTGTTTTTTTTTAATTACCAAAATATATTCTTGTTTTTTTTGTTTTCTATAAAGTCACGGTGGGCGGTTATTGTTATGTTGATTGCCAGTAAATAATTACTGTTACAACATGTTAATCATATTTAGATGATTGCAACAGTGTCTTTATGATGTTTGAGTTTCATGATTTATTGTACATATTCTAACAAGTCTTATTATTGTGTTCATTCACGATTAATTATAGTTAAAGAGCTTCATTATTGCCATCTTTCATAATTTTCTTATTATGGTCGTGATTTAATTTTATGTTAAGATATTTTTGCTTGCGTTTTTTTCAATTACTTTAAGGACCTCAGTAGTCCTGTAGGTCCTTGGTGGGCGGAATGTCTAATTTCTATTAACATTTATCGTATTTTTTAGTAAAGAGGTTGTGTATGTTTTGTAAAAATAGTATGCTGGCTGAATATCATATTGAGAAAATAAAAAAAACGTTGTAATGTCAAAAGTTAATATTTTGATTTTAATTCCGTATTGCAGTCGAATTTCTTTTATACATAAAATTTATTTGTCTTTGTTGTTAATAATAATTTTTGTTGAGTAAATATAATAGAGTTCTTAGAATCAAAAGTGTGTGGTTTCTTTTATGTGGATCCGAACTTAGTCAAATTATACAACGACAGTTAATATAAACATAAGTTCCGGGGGTTTTCCTAATTTTCTAGACCACAATAGAATGAAATTCTTGTAAGTTTTATTTTAAAACCGTCTATAAAATAATACTTTCTGATACTTTGTGAATTTGTTGGAGTTTTGTTGGCTACATTTTCTGATTTTTAGTTCTCTAGGGGGGGGGGGGGGCAGCTGCCCCCCCCCCCCCTGCCCCCCCTTGGTGACGCCCTTGGCTGACAACACAGATTAGAAAGAGTTCAGAGAAAGAGTATGTCTGTCTACGATGTCTGCCAACCAAACCAAAGAGAATATAAAACTCTGAAATAAAACTAACACAAAGCAGTCACAGATAAATACATGATAAATGTGCACCAATGAGGAAAATAGTTGAAAATAGAAGCACATAAAAATAAATTCAGAAGCATTCTCCGAAAATGGCTATTGATGAAAACATTTTATTCGGTAGAAGAATTTTTAAAACAAAAACATTGACTAACTAATTTTATACTGACAATGCATTGATTTATTTTGTTACACTACTTTTAAACATAACCATATAATTAATTTGACATGACTTCCTATACTGTTCATATTACTTTATCAGATGACATTGTGTAAATGTGACATTGATTATTCTTTTACGTATTCCTTGAAACCTGTTTAAATTTGCATGCTGTAATTTATACCTAAATAGGTTAAGCTACTCTTAAAACATAAAACAACTCTGTAATAACCCTATTTAAAGCAAATAAATTTGATTTGATTTGATGGTCATAGCGATTTACGTTAACGATATTCTTATTCTGTGGAATAATGAAAGAGAAAGAGAATCAATAAAATCGTAACTACAAAAAACTTTTGCGATGAGAGATCTTGGAAGTGTAGATTTGTTTCTAGGTATGAATGTTAAGCAAACAGAAGAATTTATCAGTTTAAGTCAAGAGAAGTACATTGATAAGCTGCTGAAGAAATTCAATATGGAGTACTGCAAGACTGTTGCTACACCAAGTGTACCAGGTCAATGTCTTGAAGTTCCAGATCCAAATCTGAGTTCAGAGAAAAAGTATCCATTTCGTGAATTCGTTGGGTCACTTATGTAGTACATACTTAGCTGTATGTGCTCGGCCAGTTATAGCACACGTGACCTAAGTCAGTTTAACGACAAACATGCTGAACCTCACTGGATAGCCGCTAAGAGAGTACTCAGGTATCTTAAAGGAACTAAAACGTGTAATCTTCTATTGAAGGTTACGTAGATGCAGACTATGCTGGAGACTTGGACAGAAAATCATATTCTGGATTTGCGTTCTATGGCAAGTAGGAGCTATATCATGGAGATCAGTGAAACATCGCACAGTTGCTGTCGCGCTAAGCGCGAGTTTGTAGATGAGTAAGTAAAATCTCAGTTCTATAAAGTAGCAACACCAAATGGAAATATAAAGTTGTAGTCTATGATCGCTTTTACGCGCGTCGCGCACCTATTTACGAACGAAAAGTACGTCATGTTAAGACATGTATTCTTGTGGTTGGCAGAAAATCAAAGTTATTGCAAGAAGTGTTTATAACAATCTACACTGCTGGATCCCCTTTCTCTAAGTTGAGTACAATTGAGTATATCATTGAGTAATACTGCGTCACTAATTTTGAGTATCATGTAACTTTGTGTGACCTCTTCGGTGTCGGACTTGTGTTGTCCAAGTCCAGTCAGAATCTTACTAGAGTCGTGGAAGGGCTTCGATCTGGGATGTATGCGTACACATTTGTGTGGGATGCTACCCAGTAGGGGTTCTTCTACGAAGCACGAAACAGCACCAATCGTCAGCCTAGGCTCGTGTCTGGTCATCACTTTGTGGGGGTGACTGGATCCAGGTTGAGTGAGTGTATGTTACAAGAGTATACTTACAAGAATCTTGGCCAAGTACCGTTTTGAGCATTGGGGTAATCGGAGACGTCCGATTGACTCCTCGCACCGCATAGAGATGCGGTCAGGGTGGACTAGTACTATACTAGGATGTACTGTTGCAGATGGTGAAATAGAGCTCAAGTATAAGCAGACAGAGCATATGGTTGCAGATGTGCTTACGAAACCTTTGTTTCGAGGGAAGTTTGAGTTTTGTGTACAAACAAGGCTTGGGTTTAAGAGTGAATGAAGTGTAAAGAAGCTGAGATTAAGGAGGAGTGTGAGAACAATGAGGTTTTATAGTACTATATTATTTATAATCATCAGCTTGTCACCTTTAAATTAAGAGTTGTGTCAAAATTTGATAGTTTTGTATTGTACAACATTGTTTTTTTCGTTGCGCTCTTTTGTACATACGTCATTGCTTACACGTAAATATATTTATCTTATATTTTTACTTTTGTGTTTCTCTGAAGTGCAATCAATCACAACCTCATCAAATAGCACCATATGGAGACTGTCATCATATATTTCGCGTCAAATACTACTAAGATGCATTGAAAAGTGTAACACCAGCATTTCAAAGCAATAAAAGAAAAAAATATGGAAATACTGTAAACTGGCTGTATGGGCATTAGTTTCTTTTGCCTTCTTTTTACAGAGAGAATTAAAAAAAATGTGGAGTCCCATTAATTAAGTTGTCCACAGATTATTGAGAAATGTATCTACATTTTTGACGTTTTGTCAATCTTTTCTTTCTAGTATTTTTTTTCTGAAAATATAATTTTATTATAACACAAATGGAATTCGACACAGATAGTGATGAAGATACTGAAACGCAAATCAAAGACCTAAAACAACTCACCGCTGTTTTAGAAGCCGCTGAACCTTCTTCAAGCACTGCCTCTAGATTATCCTGGTCGACTGTTAGTGCGCTGAGCTCATCAAATAAATTTGAAGAATATTCTAAAATAGAAACTGCATTAGCTCTCAATAAGTTGACTGACGATAAACTTATTCGACTGGAGAAAATACTCATCGAAAGATTAATTCAATGTAGAAAGAAACTTGCAGAATTTACTGTTACAGAAAATTACGATCGAACTGATAAAGTCTGTAGATTCAGCTATAGGCACTGTGGTAAACCATACTTCAAAGACAGAGATGGCTTCCCACCTCCTGATAATGAAGACACTGTGCTTATGAGAAAATCTGGTATGTATGACTTCTCAACCATCTCATCTGTTCCAGGCTGGACTGTTAAGGACAAAAGTGACTTTCTTGCTCTATTGCTCAAGATGTCTAAAGAAATCAGGGTTAAAGAATTAAATTCAAAACTTGCGCAGCTTTACCGTGAATCAAAAAATAAGGATATAAAAAATGACAGACAAATTATTACTGTCAAACGCGAAATTACTAGGGTGAACAAAAAAACTTTAAAGGAATTGGCATTACCTATCAATGAAGACTATGATTGGGACACTATTTTTTGTAAGTTGAATCGTCGGCATAATGTACATGAGTATTGTGCTTTGTGGAGATTATTCTTGCACCCCAGTATAAATAAAGATGTTTGGAGCAAAGCAGAGCATTCAAATTTACAGAAAATTGCTCTGAATTATAATATGCAGGATTGGGACTGCATAGCACATGAACTTAATTCCAACCGTACTGCATATCAATGTTTTGTGTATTTTAGGACAAATATGAGTAATACATTTACAAATCAAAAATGGTCCAATGAAGAAGTGGAATATCTAAAAAGGCTTATTGAATATTATAGAGAGGATGATTATATACCATGGGGAAGAGTTGCTGCATCTATGGAAAATAGAACTAAAATTCAAATCTACAACAAGTATATGAGAGTCATGGAGTTGAGGAAGGGCAGATTTTTGCGTGAAGAAGATGCTGTAATATTAAATTGTATAGAAAAATATGGACCTGACTTCAAGAAAATTAAAAATTTCCTTCCTGGTAGATCTGCTACACAGCTAAGAATTAGATACCAAGCACTAAAAAAAACAAGAGTCTCAACTGTTTGGACAGTAGCTGAAGATAAGAAATTAATTCAGTTGATGTCCAACCAAGATTCTGCTACCAATTACTCTAGTATTAGTAAACACTTACCTGGGAAAGACCGCATACATATTAGGGCTAGATATATAACTTTAATGAAATGGATGCAAAGGAATCCAAATGTTGATATTATTCATGCACCTCGTCGTGGTGCTAGACGATTAGGTCATGGTCAAGCGGCTGATAATTTGAACAATGCAATTGAAAATTTAAAAGACAGAATGCAGACAGAAGTTGATTATAAAAAATCAAAAAGAATAACAAGGGATTCAACAGAGGAAGACATAGATGATGCTATTCTGGCTTTTATGGTTAATGAAAATATCAAAGATTCAGACAATCCTTCATCAAGTAATGAAGACATACTTGTAGCTTATGACAATTTATTAATTTCTGCCGGAAGTTGGAACGCAACCAATTTGCAAAAAATACTTCTCATGTTGAAAGCCAATATAGATGTAAATTTATTTAGAAAAAGTTTATTTCATGAGACTTATCCTGAATTGATTAACCCTGAACAAGAAGTGTGTTTAGTAAAAGTCAAATCATACTCAAAGAAGAATGTAGTGAATACTATAAAAATGAATAAAGCCCCTGACATATGGGGTAACAAAACATTAGGTCCTATAGAATATGTTTTACCTCCACACTTGGCTACAATTACGGGGTGTAAGGCATTAATAACTCATGTCAGTTCAACAAAAACATCAAAATTTGACCTGAATCTTTCAAAAAGAAAGAATTTGTTTTTCAGAGATCAACTGTCTATCTTAATGGAGCGCTTTAATGTTCTTTTTGTATGGCCCATGTTGCTTTCTAATGAAATTCCAAAAACAAAGAAACCAACAAAAACAGAAATGAGCAGTACAAGAAAATTACAAAAATGCTTAGTTTTTGAAGATGATACTGATGATAATTTAGAGAATACTGAAGCTAAAAATGATGAAGCTATTAACTGATTCATTAATTTTATCCACTTAGGTATATGCAAATAATAAACAATTAAGTATACATGATACTTAAATACAATATTTCATAAAAATATACTAAATAGAAGACTGCAACTTTTTTATTTGTTCTTTTTTACCTAGTTATTTAAACATGGTAAGTCATTAACATTTGAAAATAAATTTTCACCAATGAAGTCTTTTACATGAAATCAAATAACTATTTGTATTATGCATTTTTCATCTTAACCTGGAAGTTTAAAAATACTTGAAAAAGTATTCTTTTCGGTCACTAGAGGTGTTAACTTCAATGAGTGGTGAGATAAATGTTGCTATAAAAAGGGTATAAAGCGGTGAAGAAATTAGAAGGTTGCACGTAGTGCTCCGGTGGCGTATTGATAATCACGTTTGGCCGAACCCCAGGAGACGCGGGCTCGATTCCCGCCTGGAGCATATATTTTTTCTTCATCGTTTTCATTATTTGTAGTTGTTACAATAAAGTAGGCGTTTCAATGCTTCAAAATCATTAAAATGTGGACATTTCTAATGTACTTAACAAATATAATTTAGCAAAAAGAGAAAAATATGTACACTCAAGACATTTACTACTTTTGATAATCAACCTTATAGGCACAATGTAAACTTATTTATTAGCATTAGTTCCTACTTGTTACTTTTAAGCTTAATTCTAAAGTAGTAACTAGACCCTTAGACCATAGGTTGTTCTGGTCTAAGCTTATACCATAAGAACAAGACTTATGATATACAAAGAAAAACAAAAAAATTATATGAACTATTTAACGCATCTAACATGGGGAGATCACATTATCTACTGTAATAGCCAGTAGCCACACTGATCTGATGTTGTGTGTTCCAAATAATTTCTTTGAAAACAATTTCGAATTAGAAGTATAAATTAAAATTGCTTTGAAATGGGATATTTCCACCTTTCTTCTGTTTTTCAGAACAGTTTTTACATGTTTGTACGACACACGATGTCTCGCGAAGTTGATATAGCGCACGCCGCCGTCACGCTGCGACTCAAATCGGATGGCTTTTAAGTTTAGGATGAGTTTGCGCCGAGTCGCTCGCTGTCTCCAAACGTTCTGTGTCTCAAAATGTTAAGCCTCAGGATGACATCTGCAATACCAAGTCATTTTTTCCCTGTATCTATGAGTGATAGCCACTTAACACCAGGTAGGCCCACAGATCACTGGTGGGCCGTCCGATTGTAACAGGATGGTGACGATAATTTCATGACACTTGTATAAAATATTATAACCTTTATCATTAGCTGCATTATTTCATACAAATTAATGTCATGACATTATCAAACGAATAAAATGTTTTTGAAAGTGGCCAACCATTTCTATGAGCTAATATGGCCCACGTTTTAGTTGATTGTCGGCACCATTCTGTATAAAAATCAGGTGTATATGGGCGACGATAACCACTTAACACCAGGTGGGCCCACCGATCACTGGTGGGCTGTGTGTTATGAATTGGTGTAGTTATGAGCCAAGTGTTTTTGTTGACATACCTACAGCTAAAACATTATCAGAATAAAAAATGGATATGGTGTGAAAGACGTTGAGAACTATTGCGTGGTTGTCCACCTCATTAAATAGCATCATATGGAGACTGGTATCATATATTACGCGTCCAATTTTCCCAAGATGCATTGAAATGTGTAACACCAACATTTTAAAGCAACAAATGAAGAAATAAATAAATACTTAAGACATATGGCTGTAATGGCATTTAGTTGCCCTTGCCTTCCCATTCCAGGGAGAATGGACCAAAAAAACAATCTGTAGAACACTAAACGGCAAAAAAATATCTAATCTGTGTCAAAAACACAGAATAGTCAAAAAGCATCTGTATTCCACTACCTAAAATATAATCTCACTGTGATCTGACTATTTTACTACTTTTTTCTTTTCAAATCGTGCTTTTCTTTGATTATTATTGTTTTGGAATATTTTAGAAATGTGGGATTTGAAAGTGTGTATAGTATGTTTTACAATGGATGTTAAATTATTTAGTATGGATATAGATAATTTGCGACACCAATACAACTTACTGACAGGCCTTCAGGTATCTACTTACGCTTTTGTTTGTTTTTGTTCTCTACAATAATGTAGTGATATTAAAATCTATTTAATAGCTATATACTTAATAGCTATAGCACTTAGACTACCTAACATTATTGTACTAGTTCACTTGCTTTGTTTTTGGTTAGTTTTAATTTAAAACAATAAAAATGTTTGGTTCGGCTTTGAGTTCTAGAACCTAGTGTTTTTACAAAATCTCATCATATATTATTGGTTCAAAATTTACTGCTTCCAAACATAAAAGCTATACAAAAATCATACTGTTGATAGTTCTATACAAACACAATACTTCTTTGAGCTCTGATAGTTATAAAATAAACATAATAATTGCATATTACTATTTCAGATGAGAGAAGCAAATGGTATGCCTGAATATTTATGTTTGGAATGTGCTACTTACACAAAGCGGTTCATAAAGTTTAGAGACAAATGTCATAGAGCACATTTTGCCTTACAAAAACTACTGCAAAGTAAAAAACAGGTGGTTATTTTATATTGTGATAAACTGGCTTAATTTGTTATGCCTTGAAATTTATTTTTTATTTTTTAGGTCCATGATGTATGTATCTATTTTAAAAGTGAATAGTTTTTCTATGCTTAACAAAACTATTATTTAATCATTTTAGATAACATATTATTTTTAAATTGTTATAAATATGCTATATTATTTAAATATAGTTGTCAACACAATTGTTAATGTTTTTCTATGAATTAAATCAACCAATTTATTTGCAGATTAAAAAACACACATTGAAAGCTGTTGACCGAAACACCATTAGCAACAAACCTTATCTTTCATATCTAGATGTCAGTAAAACACATTATGAAGAAATTAAATTTCAATGGACTAAAAATAATCGTTCATGTTTTTCAACAAATGATATTATACCTACAGTACATTGTACAACACTTAAAAAGGAAGAAATGTTTGAGGAAACCGTTAGTAATGGAGATATTAATGTTAAACATGAACATGCACAGTTTTTACAAGTAGATTTTGAACATGAAACCAGTCCAAGTGGAAGTGTTTGTGGACAACCAGAGCCCAGCAGTAATGAGAATGATACACTCATATCAGATGTTAATGATTGTTTTGAAAGTGATACTGAAATAAATGATTACATTTCTGAAGTACCATGTAAAGTAGAAAAAGTAGATAAAATTTTGGACACTAAACGCAAGAAAACAAATGATGAAGCTGATGGCAGCGAAATGGACCCAGAGTATGCCACTTTATACCCTATTGCTAAGAATGAAGCTCAGGCTGCTGTTGAAATCTACAAAATGCTCAGTACTGGAAAGTATAAGTGCAATATATGTAGTAAACCATACTATAATGAAAACAGATTAAAAGTTCATTTACGTATGCATGATAAGGTATGCTGTAATTTTTTCATATAATTTATTATTTTGGTAATAGGATTGGAACATGAAATCTTGAATCCATTGGATTTACCACTTTACAATTATAATACTTTTATTTGCATAGTCACGGCAATTTAAATGTTTTTGCTATGAAAATATAATTAACATTTTAAAGAATATAATAAACATTTTATTACAGCATATCAGTGGGAATTATTGGTGTGAATTATGTAATTATTATTATAAAACAGACTTTTTGTTACGAACTCACATGACTGAAAAACACATGTATAAATATGTCTGTAAAAAGTGCCCAGAAGTAAATTTCGATAGGTAAGTTCTTCAAGTTATTTACATATAGTATATCTTTGATTCAACACAAAATTACTCCATAGTGCTAGGGTGTACTAGATATCAATGTCAAGATGAAACTGGGTGACAGGCCAAGTTATAATAGTTATTAAAAATGTTACTTGTATTATAATGTTATACTTTGCATATGTCAGGAGTGTACTTGAGTATGGGTGCTTGATTTGGAATTCTCAGTATGTAATGTATGATCACGCCATAGAAAGGGTTCAAATGAGGTATGTGGACCTTAACTATCTCAGTCATACGACTTGTGATGGTTATGAAGCTTCATGTAGTAAACACAAACTGCCCTCACTTCGCAACAGACACATTATGCAGGACATGATAATAATAATATTCATGGACCAACACCTATTATCTAGCCCAAAGTAAGCATCATTATCATTAAGAGCTTGTGTTATGGATACTAGATAACGGAGAAATAATGATAATAATATGTATACATGTAAATATTATAAATATACAGGGGTTGAAGTGATAATTATCAAGATAATTATAGGTTGATAATTATCTTAATAAGTATAATCGAAAATATTTGCATTTGTATAGCAAGGGGCAGAGACCACTCGGCCAAATGGCATTCAATGTATGATGCTGCTTCACGGAGCATGCACAGGTAGACTGGACTGCAGTTTGCTTGTGAATAAGCTTCTTGCTTTTAATACACCACTTTGTCGTACCAATTGTGGCAGTAACTCCGTCAGCGCTCGGCTACTTCAGACTTATAGTAAACTTTGCTCGCATTTGGACCCATTTTGTTGCACAGATAGGTCTTTTAGATGTAAAATATTGGAAGTTTAATGGAAGGCGATAAACTTTTTCAATTAATGTCAAAATAAACAAAAATCATTTAGTTTTTTAATGAATAAATTACTTCCACCATCTGCCGTTTTTATGTTAAATATAATTTTACATAAAGTATACTGATGATATTATATTGATTTATTCTATTTATCTATGTATATATGATTAAATAATAAGCATATTTATACATTTAATTTTATTGTATGTGATGCAGAGTTTAATTTAAATTATGGTACACATTTAAGTGTGTTTCTCTCAAAAAGGGTTTATCAGCAGCATTAAGGGCAGAATATCAGCGCTCCGTATAACGCAGAGCATAATGCTGAGCCGATACCTGTTTGCTGCCGAGGCGCGGCCTATGCTATTGTGCAAGTGCTTTGGTGATGGTATAGCGATAGACTCATTAATGTTGATCCTTACTTACTTGTATTGAAAATTAGCTATACTGTTATATATTATGTAAATTTTGTGTGCCAAAGTTGCAAATAAAATTATGTCTATGTCTATGTCCACTTTATCGCTTACGTTAAACGCGTGCACTCTAAGAAATCATATATTTATCCTGCTGTCTCCCGAAAAAAGTTTACAAGGTATCGCTTTAAGTAAATTTGTAAAGTATCCAATAAAGATTTATTTATTTGTTGTATTAGAACATCAGCCAAGCAGCACTACATTCTCGTACACATGCAGAAGCGAAAAACAAGAAATGATGACTGGGAACAATCAAGACCTAGTTGGCTTAGTAACAAAGGTGGAAAACGTATCAAAGGTGATAAACGACTGAAAACCTTTGCTACGCGTTCAGGCAGGAAACCCAACGCGTTGCCAGACGATTTCCTTGTGTATACTCCAGTGAGTCAAGAGGAACAGTATCAATTAGTACTAGATAGAAAGCTTACCAGAAATTATACAGATGCTAAGTTCAAATGTGAAATGTGCTTTAGGGGATATAGAGAACAAGGAACTTATGACAAACATATGAGGAAACACGATCCAGTGAGTAGCAGCAATTTTTTTGAATGAATTTATTTCAAGTTTAAAGTGTATGGCTCAGTTTGATAGCTTGTAGATTGCTCTTCAGTCATCAAAAGTGAGTCAAAAGTAATCATTTATTTTCGCCCTTATCTAATCTAATGTTATTTTCCAGGTATATTCTGGTAGGATGCAGTGCGACATGTGCAAGCTTTACTTTAAAGACACTAGGAAATTGTATAAACACATGAATATCACACATTTGTTCAAGTATTCCTGTCAAATGTGTAGTTACGTGTGCTACAATAGGTAAGTCATAATCAAATTATATATTAGTTACTTGTGTGATAAACGCTTACACAAATATGTAGCGTTCTGTAGTTGCCTGTCACAATATGGGGTATGTTGTTTGATACCTATCTAGGTATATGAACATATTCGGTTAGTTTAAAAAATTGCACACTGAGCCCGGATTTGAAAAATCAAAAATCACAAACATAATGTATGAAGGACCTAACCAACGACGCCTTACACCATGAAATAGATGAAGAAAAAAGTATTTTTTTTAATACCTTGTCAGCGGGATTTATTCACCCCAACAATTTACACAAACAATAAGTATACCCATGCCAAATTACAGCCTTCTAGTATTAACAGTCTCTGAACCAAGCCACGGAAAGACGGAAAGACAGACAGACGGACGGACATTTCGAAGCTATAAGGGTTCCTTGTAGACTACGGAACCCTGACAAAAGACTAAGGGGCCTTATCTTGCCCCCATTGCTGCGATACAAGCCAAGATATCACAATAATATTCAAGTAGCAGTTTATTTAAAACTGTGTACTTAAAACTGATGCTTACTCAGTGACAGCTTTAAGTCAGCTCCAACTTTAGTCCACATTTTGTAATAAGGGGGAATAGGTTTAAGCATTTATACTAAGATGCCCAATGAAGCAACTGTAAACTGGCAACCTACCCTATTTATAGCATTCACCGTAGCTTGTAGACACTCATAGACTCACGCGTTGCTTACCCTGTAAAAAATCTAAGGTCTAAAAAAAATATTTTTACTTATCCTCAGGGGTCAAGCGCATATGCATTATAGATGGCATAAGAACGTCACATATTCGTGTCCACACTGCGGAAAGGAATTTAAGTAAGTAATACTGTTTAATTTGAGAAAAAAAAGAAAAAGGTGAAATTTATATTTTGAAATGTTGTATGTTCAAATTCACTTGATCGTTCAAATTATTTTGATTGTTGCTATTTTCAATTTGAAGTTAAAGTGCATGTGTTACATAGATTAGATTATTATTATTTATCAAATATTATTTATTATTAATTCTTTTTTAAGTGTTATTATTTATATTTATTATTTCGTTTTGACATAGATTATTATTATTATGAGTATATTTTTTTGACGTTTTGTATTTATAATTACAGATGCCTATAAATAATTAGAAAATTTGTACTTGTAATTATGGATCCTTTGTGTCTGAAATAAAGATTATTATCATTATTATTATAACTTTTCTATAAAATAAATAGTATTTCCTCTATGTATGTTTATTAATAGATACATCTCGATTGTTTTGCGTGCTGAAGCTTGAGTAATTTTTTTTTATTATTTTCGTTACGTAGGAAAGCGTCTACAAGATTAACTCACATCAGAATAAAGCATCCCTCGACCAACATTTGCAATCTCTGTGGCCATAGCTTCGTAAGCGAAAATGGACTTTATTGTCATAAACAAATAGCGCATTCGACAGAGGTAAGTTTGAATTACTCTTTTATTATTGTGCCAGTGCTTGGTAAAAATAAATAAACTTATTGTGTATATTTTTAAAAGTAATATAACAATAAAAAAAAAATTAAAGAAAAATTTAAACTGACTTCAAAAAAGTGTAAAGGATAAAATAATTAAATTTAAGTAGGTATTCACTTTCTATTGTTTTTGGAAACCACTTAGCACCAACTCCAAAAATATGTTTCTAGGGGATGAATAGGTACCTACTTAAATTTAATTATTTTATCTAACTCCAAAAATATGTTTCTAGGGGATGAATACCTACTTAAATTTAATTATTTTATCTTTTTCAGTTTTTGAAGTCGGTTTTAATTTTTGTTTAATTTTTTTTTTCACAATTTTTAGTGATAACTTTCTACGGTCGAAGCTAGATGGGTGACCGTCAACTTATATTGTTTCCTACTATCGTATCGTTTCACTAAAAAGTCATAGGAAAAGCAAAAATTCGCAATTTCGCATACGTAAACAACCTAATAATTTCAGTTTTTTTTTAAATTTAAAACCAAAGTACCCAACTGTTTTTGAAAAAATTTTTATGGGACCAAATGGTAGCTATTCCGCATCGAACAAAAAAAGAATCACGTAAATCGGATCAGTAATCTCGGCGTGGTCGGTGTACATACATAGAAAAAAAAACATACCGGCCGAATTGAGAACCTCCTCGTTTTTGAAGTCGGTTAAAAATAAAATATATTTTTGACTATTTATTTTAGTGTCTCGTAAATTATAGCTAAGAACCATCCTAGTCACGTCAGCTTTCGAACAAAAAAAAATTCGAATTAAAATCGGTGCATTCGTTTACGAGCTAAGATGCCACAGACAGACAGATACACAGACGGACACGTCAAACTTATAACACCTTCCTTTTTTCGTGGGGGGGCTAGTAATGAAATGCATAAGAAATTTGAAACGGAATTTAAGATACACGGTTTTGAATACATAAGTCGTATTAAAATAATTTCGCGCTACCCGCAAAATTAGTCTAGTCAACATCCCTATAGTTATATTAACGACCGGCTGGCCGAGTGGTCTGCACCCCAGGCTACTCGGCAAAGAGGCCCCGGGTTCGAATCCCGGTAGGAACAAATGTTTGTATGATGAGTACAAGCATTTGTTTACTAGTCATGGATGGATGTATGGACGTTAGCTCATAAACGCAAATACAGATAGACTAGAAGAATTTCACAGGGATACCCAAGTCCTGGGTGGCTCAGTGGTCAGAGCAGTCGCCCGGATTGCGAAAGGTCGCGGGTTCGATTCCTGCCTCAGGACGTGAAATTTTTCTAGTTTTATTATATTTTAATTACTTGTCATGGATGTTCATATGTTTAGTTAGTACCTATATTTCTAATATTTATATACATAATATTATCATTATTTCTCCGTTATCTAGTATCCTTAAGCCTTAACTAGGTTTACTAGGTGTTAGGCCCGTATGTATGGTCGTCTGGGTAGGTAGTACCGCCTTTCTTATTTCAGCCGTGAAACAGTTCGCTGTGTTTCGGATTGAAGGGAAAGGTGTAATTACTGGGCATGGACGGCATTTCATCTTAGACTTCAGGATGACAACGCACCTGCAATATCAAGTGCTTTTCCTTGTTATTGCAGGTGTCTATAGGCGGCGGTAACCGCTTACCACCAGGTGAGCCGATAGCTTGTTTATCATCTAGTTGTATAAAAAAAAAATTTCGCGCTGCCCCCAAAATTAGTTAACATCCCTATAGTTATGTTATATTGCGGTTTTCAGGAGCTAGAAACTAGTGCAGCAATACCAGTGAACACGTCGGACCCCTGCTATTGCGTGGACTGTAACGTCCACTTCCTGAGTCAGTCCGCCTTCACCACCCACCTCGGCAGCTCCAACAAACACGCCACCACCAACCAGTGAGTATACCAAGCTATCGCTGTCTCATTATCATCTTAACCAGCCTATATGCGTCCCACTTCTGGGCACAGGCCTTCCTACATTGGAGAAACATTGGACTTTGGGCCATAACACCACCACGCTGGCCCAATGCGGGTTGGTGGGTTAATGAGGTTGCAGTAACAACTTAACGCCTTCCACAGACCCATCCAACATCGCTGTGTGCCTTTACATAAATCCTCAATTCTGTGGCCGCCTAAACTTAGCGCGGGAGGATCATATGGTGATTACGTACCCCTTGCGAATAACTATCGCTTTCGTTTATTGCATTCAAAATTATGTCATGGTCCTTAAAGTACGTGCGAAAGCTTTCGTAGGCAGTATGACATTAATTATAATGTCAAAATCGCTTATTTATGTACGAGCAAAGTAGATCTATTGAGACTTCTGTATCGGGCAGTACTCAGTGAGTATTGTATTTGAAAAATAATCAAGTTTAAATTTAAAACAAAAATAGTTCCATTTAGCGACCAAAAAGGTCGAATGAAAATATTGTATAAACGCGCCGCGCTCCTTGTATAGTTAAAAACAGAAAATCGGTTGTTTTTGGCGGGATTCAATGATGTCAGTCAAGATGTTTATTACACTAATTAGAAAATTGTGTCTGAGCGAACGTTGTGTTATAAAATTGGTGTAGTTTTGTAAACCAAGTGTTTGTGTCTATGAGCATTAACAAAAATCATTATAATAAAATTTGATTGGTGTGAATAGACTTTGAGAATTTAATCGTGGTTGTCCACCTCAACGACGTAGTATCATGTATACTGGCATCATACATTTGGCGCCAAACTCTCCCAAGATGCATTGAAATGTGTTACATCTAGTATCTAGCAGTGGCGAAGGGTGAACTATACTAAAAGCGAAGCAGCACACAGTCAAAATATTAGTACCTACCATAGTGTTCAAATCAAAAGACAAAATCACGTTCTCGTTTAGTTGAAAACTAACCAACAGAAATTATACGTATTAGGTAGTAATAATAAGATACGATAAATCGATACTAGCTTTACTAGGGTACCTACACCTACATATTTTTTTGCTTTCAAAACCTATAATATGCAATATTATAATATAACATACTTTATGACCAACAACCAAAATATTGCTTGAGAATTATAATAGGTGCTTAGGAATTAATATTTTTTGTTATGTAAAATACTTTGTGATTATTAGTCTAATTACATATTTAATAGTAACACGGTGTAAAAGGGAAGCCGACAGGAATCGTGTTATAGGGACCTCTCGCCACTGCAATCTAGACATTTTCACAAAGTACTTTTAAGGTTTTGTGTGTTTGTTTCGCATAGGTCTATAAAGGCGAGTCGCCCACGCGGTCCCCGAGACGGCACGTCGCGGTCTGTGGGCCGACCGCGTCGGGCGGGAGCTTCCGAAATACTCAACAATGGAGTTGCGACGGCAACCACCTGCGAGATTGTAAGTTTTGTTCTACTAGACATCCGACATGTCGACATACTCAAGATTTTATCTATATGCAATCCAGATTTAATTAAAATCGGTTCAGCTGAAGAACCGATGAAACCGTGAAAACACAACAGACAGACAGCGTATTAAGTGTAACAGTTGTTGCAGTACGAAAGCCGCCTCTATTACGAATGTAGTAAGCAAGGGCGGATCCAGGGGGGGGGGGGGGGGGGGCGGTCATGGGGGTCATGACCCTCCCCTGGGCTGGGTCCATTTCTTAGCCATATTCACTGAGTTGCGCAGTATTTTTAACCGACTTCAAAAAAAAAGGTTCTATGTTCCACTGTATGTATTTTTTCTTTTCTTCGTGACTATAACTCCATGTGACTTGACCACGACTATGTGACCCCCCCTGGCGCCAAAGCTGGATCCGCCCTTGGTAGTAAGAGTGATCAAGATCATACTATTACTCTTTATGTACTGATGTTGACTGTACATGGATGCATGCATATGTCTGGTTAAATCAGCCGCTTGACTGGACGCCTAGCCCGTTGATTGAACGCCGGCATCCAATCAAACGGCTGAAGTACAACTAGCCAAGTCATTGAGTGCAACGTTTAACCAGATGGACGAACGTCATGTCAGCCGTCTGGTTTAAATTAGCCATTCAATTGGACGCCTAGGCGGATCGTTTAAATCGAAGAGCTTTTGTGGGACTGTTTGAGTGATTGGTAGTTTCAAGGTTATTGTTTATAACCATTTAGAACCAAAACGATGTCAGCTATAAAAAAAATAACTTCAGGTCAAAAAAGATTACCTGTAACTTACCAATCAAACCAAAACTTTTCAGTACAAACAAGACCATCCATTCAATACGCCAAGTTTTTAATCAGTAAGTGAACCTAGATCAAGTAACTATCGGGCTAGGCATTCAATTGGATGCCGGCGTTTAAACAACGGGCTAGGCAACCAGTTAAGCGGCGACATATACACTGAACACCACTGAGGCTCTAAGACGAACAAAAATACACGGTGTATTTATAATTGGTGTCTTACAGTGCGGCAAGTTTTTGGTGAACGACGTGCAAGCCCGCAAGCATTACGAGTCCGAACACCCCGGAGCGGAGTTCCTCAAGCGGTATATGTGCGACGTTTGCGGCCACACTACTAAGGTAACTAGATAAACAATTGTTACTAACTTCCGCATTCCCCCAAGAATCTCTGATCCTTCATCCCAGTCCCCGTAGCATGGGAAACTCCCAGGGGAGTGGATAAAGGACTGATTTTGTCCACGGCTCCTGCTACAGATACGTTCAGCCGTTTTGGCGTTGAGTAGGATAGGATTAGTAAGATATTTAGAAAATGAACAAAGATATTGAGAAAATGTTTATTTATTTATATATTTTGTGATTAAAATATTAAACTAGAAAAATTTCACGTCTTGTGTTATTTTTCTAGCTTCGCGTCGCTATGTTTCGAATTGAAGGGAAAGGTAGCCAGTGTAATTACTGGGTATGGACGGCATTTCATCTTAGGCCTCAGGATGACAACGCACCTGCAATATCAAGTGATTTTTCCTTGTTATTGCAGGTGTCTATAGGCGGCGGTTACCGCTTTCCATCAGGTGGGCCGTCAGCTTGTTTGTCATCCAGTTGTATAAAAAAAAAAAAAAATTACTAAGTAATTTTTCAAACATTTATAATAAAGTTAAAATCAAAAATTAAGAATATATATTTTGTTTCACGGTTCTGGATTCATGACCTTTGATACTTATTTATACATGTGATGAAACACTTTCCCAAAAGAAGATGGTAAAGTTTAGGGCTAGCTCGTGATCACCATTGCAAATTGTAGGCAATAATGTACTGAATGACATGGTTTCTGTGAAATAACACAAAACTCTTTTATTTTATTGCAAAAAAATAAAGTTTTGTATAAAATCGCAACAAATAAGTCATAAAAGTGCCCAAAAGTGTATAGGCCATAGCCACAATAACGCTGTTAAAATGATGACTTTAATATCATATTGACATTTATTAAATTGTCATTCAGTATTTTCAACCGTAAATGTTTTGGGTGCACTTGAATAGGTTTTGTTGTTTTTCGAAATTGTTTTAACCTGGCTATGAAGAAATAAAATGACAACTTTCAACGTAAAGTCTTAAAATTGTATTATGACAATGGGCCTGGTTCTGAAGACACAATCTAATTCTAAATTTAAGTACAATATCTCTTTCTCGCAATACGTAATAGGAAAAAGATATCAAGAATTTGTTTAGAGCTGTCAATTAAATTTAGATAGATTTCAAAGAAACCATAGACAATTTTAGACGGCATCTACGGAGGTGCCTCCTAAACACTGCAGTACATCACGTAAAATAAGGTCGAAAATTGAAGGCACGTTTCTAAATGTCAAATTATATGACAGCGATCCTTTTCGTATTCATTTTGAGAGAAAGAAATGCACTGAACTTAAATTTAGACTTAGCATATGTTCTCCAGAATTAGGACCATTGACATTTTGTTTTCTTCAAAATGTCGACCTCTGTGATGTTTTTCAGCAAGTTGAAGTTTTTTTTTAAGACGGATTCTTACTAAAATAACCGTACGAAACAATGGTGCTCATGAGCTGGCCCAAATCTTAAAGAACCTTTACTATCTCCTTTGTCAACATCCCTATTGACCGGTACATCATTTTGTTGTTGACTGTACACACATTAGACTTTTAAGTTTGTAAAAGGCAGTATTATATTTGTTCGGCAGCAATACGCAAACTTGATGGTTCATATGCGCACGCACACCAACGAGAAGCCCTACGAGTGCCCTCACTGCGACCGCCGGTTCAGTATGCCCAGCAACCGCGACAGGCACATTGTGGTCAGTATACGATATATGCCTTTTATTAGAGCATCCTGAATGAAATAAAATTGTCAATAAATAATTTTATGACTTAGAGGACCCATTTTTAACAGACTTCAAAAAAGGAGGATGTTATCAAATCGCCTGTATGTTGTTGTTTTTGTGTTTGTTACCTCAGAACTCTGTCACTTGTAAACAGATTTAGAAAATTATTATTTTTAATTGAAAGAGTGTATACTCTGTCAACATTGGTCCCATGGCTTTTTTTATTTCTCTAGTCACAATTTTAACCCAACCTAGCTAGACCTTTCAATAGAAACCAACTAAACTTAATTTAACCAATTAAGTAAAACTAGAATAGTGACCTGAAAAATATAAATAAAATACGTAGCCTAAAGACGCTCAAAGCACCTTGAGCATTACTCACGTGCTACCTACCCTGTAAATAGAGTGTATAGTCTACGTTTACTGGTTAGCTAGCGCGGGGTAGGGCGGGGTAGGGTCTATACTATAAACGCTCAAAGAACCTTGAGCATTACCCCCTGCTACTTACCCTGTAAATCAGGAGATAGCGTTTGGTTCACTATCTTACTTTATCTCAACGTAACGGATTCTCAATGAACTACAAAGTTGTTTTTTTTTTAAATCAAAGTATTGTTATTTATACTTGAGTCAAAGTCGATAAATAATGTATGTGAACAAACCAAATGTCATTTGGTATAGGTTTGTCTCTTTCACTCGCTACCTATTTTGCTCATCACCAGAGGTCGGAATTAGGTAGAGTTGTTTATGTACTTACACTGATTTCATACAGCGAAAGAATCCCGAGATTCATTTTAAATAGCAGGAATTTACCGTGATTTATTAAATAACAAAGCTAAATAACTTTTACACAAATTAAACCACAGCACGTGCGACGTTGCCAAATTTACATCAACAAGAGGAAGAGCATATTCAAATCAACATTTCGATGCAAGTGCATAAATTCCTCTATCTAATTCCGACCTCTGCTCATCACTCATACATAAATGTCAGTGGTTTGTTTACATTTATTCTTTTTCTAATTTGGGTCAAGTATAGTTGCGATTTTCTGTGAGGTACACGTGCTACTCCAGTTACCATTATGGCTTAACTCTCCAAATAACACTAACACTCTCTCTCACTCATACACACTGTTGCGGCCAATAGATTCTACTAAGTTCTTAAAGTGAAATTACCGCCATCTAGTGCAAATTGGCCGAACTAAGAAGTATTAAGTTAGCAAACGCAGCATTAAGATTTACATAATTTATTCTATTTTTTGTTATATAAATTTATACAACTATATTTAAAAATACAAGCATATTTAGCCCGTTACAAACCTTATAAATGCTAAAGTATATATACGTTTTGATTTTGCTTGTAATATTTTAATCTAATGTCATGTCCGATTACTATTTGTAAAATGTTGTAGGTCGATAGTCGATTACAAATTTCTCAACTAGAACACGAAGTCTGTCGTTTTATTTAATGGCACCATTATGTAGTGTAAACACACACTAACACAACAATCTAAACGTAATTCAATTTCTCATCTGTAGGTTCACACAGGAGAGAAACGTTACGAATGCCAACACTGCAACCGCCGTTTCACCCAAAGCAGCGCGGTTAAACTCCACATACAAACGGTCCACTTGAAGATCCCGTACGCCCCCTGGGACAAGAAAAACAGAAAGCGACGTAAGGAACTAGAAGGTACTTCCGCGCCAGTGAGTACCGTTAACGCTGTCACAGCGTGTCCACAACCGCAGCCGCAGAAAATTATTATAGATCACGGAGATTATTTAAACGCTTATATTACATATAATGATGAATAAGTCTATTTTATAAGTTTGGACGCGCTGGAAATAATGGACTAAAGTTGTCCACACATTGTTTCAATACATTAAAATATGAACTTATTCATTAATTTTGTTTTTACAATCAAACTTTACTTATGTGGAAAGTGTCACAGTGTGACATAAAATAGTAGATAACGGAAAAGCTTGGAACTTTTCCGTTATCTTATAACAATTTATAAAGTATGGCAATACAAATGTGTTCATATGTGATTGGTACAGTATGTTCAATGACAGTCAGTGTTGCCAGAAAAAGCAATGCCGGTGCCCTTTTTATTTTATTCTTTTTATATGGCGCACTGCACGTATATTTGTCCTTTTTATTGACATACCGTCACAATCGTCATAATTGTTTATTTCAGAACGGAAATCAACAAATATTAAAAAGATAATTAAACTCTAAATAGATCTATAAATATTTAAATTAAGAATCTCCTTAGTGTATTTTATAATTGTTTTTGATTATTTTATTTATTTAGATGTATAGACATTAGTTTGTAATAAAATGACTTGATGCCATAACGCCTTCGAATACAGACTATTATTTTTAGGCTCTTCAAAGCGCTGATTCTTCGAGAACCCTACGTTGTTTTAATTAAATCTATTATTATTATTCAAATAGTTTTTTCTCCAATAAGGTATGCTTCTGATCTATGGTTAGACTGCACACAGGAATATGGATCTAACTTCTTTCGTTGACCCTAATTGCGATTGATCACCTACTCACCTGACTCATTAATTTGTCAAGCCGCGTAAGGCGTCCGGACGTTTTATGACAATAAAAAACCAATTATGTTTGGAATCTGTGGCTTAAAAGGAAAATTGTTGTACAGTACACTTAAAGTTTTATAGACATTGCAATGGCTTTCTGACATATCCCTTCTTTCTCTTGTAGAATCAGTGCTATGAACATTTAAATTCCTATTGAATAATCAATTATAATTGTGTAACATAGTTTAATTTAATGTATTATTATTTTTAAATTAGTATTTTGAATACATAAAGGCTTAAAATAATGTTTTATTATTAATCTACTCATCAAGCGCCCCTGGTTTTTTTTATCGACGTTTGGTATCTTTTTAATATTTTCACCGGTTTTTAAACGAAAGTAGAAAAATATAAGGTTTAAAAAATTTAAAATAATAATAGCATTTAAAAATGATTTTAATATGTCTCTCTCTAGTTTTCAATGGTTTTTATTATAGTTGAAAGTCTTATATTTTAACTATTGAGAAGACACTAAAACTTATATCTAATTATATCTCTATCTAATTATACCTCGATCTAGTTGGACCTATATTTTAGTTACAAACCGTTATGTACTCGTATATAAACTGGATATTTATTTGTAGACTAAAATTATAGACAATGGACCTAAACCTAAATTAAAGTATTGCTCTCTTGATCAATATTAATCCGTGAAGTTGCGTTATCTTCCACCGGGAGGGCTATGAATTGCTATGAATGCGTGAGGGGTTAATAAAAAATATGAAACAACTATTACCTGACCTTTACCTGCACAAATATACAGGATGGTGCCGTCAATGCGACAATAAATTTAAACATGGGCTATATTAGTCCATAGAAATGGTTTGCCACTTTCAAAAATATCGTATTCATTTAATAATTTCATGACATTTGTATGAAATAATGCTGCCAACGTTACACTATTGCAAACCATTTCTATGGACTCGTAATGAGAAAGCGACGTATCGAGAGTCACCGTAGTGAGACTCGACGTAAAGAGAGTCGACGCAGAGGGAATAATTCATATAGCCCATGTTTAAATTTATTGTCGCATTGACGGCACCACCATGTATGAATATGTATTCTCAAACTTTATTTTAATATTACTTTATTTTATAATAAATGTTTGAAAGAAAACCCACCCAGTCTGTAACGTGCTTTTTCTATAGTCTAGACATTTTCTGAACATCTTGCAAACATTACTAGCTTCTGCCCGCGACTTCGTCTGCGCAGGATGGGTATATTACTTATTTTAAGCGAACTAAAGTACGGCCTACAAGTTATTTTTATGTATAAGCTATACTATTGGTAAAGTTTCATCAAAATCTATTCAGTAGTTTTTGCGTGAAAAAGTAACAAACATACATCCATCCATAGATACAAACTGTCGCGTTTACAATATTAGTTGAATTATCTTAAAGAAGTTATAATCTTTGCTATCCTTTTCCTTGATCCAATGTCCAGTAAATAGTTTGCTGAAGCTCGGGAAGTAGCGATTCTATTGCTTCTCGACTTAGTCGGATGGGATATTAAATGAGTGGTCAATAAAAAATTCATTATAAATACCAATATTTTTTATTTTGTACATTGTTCATTGTCAATATCAACATTCAACAGCGTAACGTTTCTAAACATTCATTAGTATAACTGGTGCACTCCCAGTGCCTTATTGTCACAGTCGAGGTACATACATCAATTGACATTTATAAAGATTTTGAACAAACATTAAAAATACTGGCTACATAATGGCATATGGCACAAAGTAATTGTTACTATTACAAAAGTAATCGCTATTACTAAGGCTCCAAGGATTCAAGTTCATTTTTTTCGTTATTCGGAATGTATTTGTGCTAAGACTATAATATGTGCTAGAAATAAATTCAAAAACTATTATTATTCAAATACGATATGCAGACATGCGTCCTTTTATCTATTTAATCAAAGTTATCAATTCATTATACTTAATTTTTTGGCATAATAAATAACCTGACCTTTCTGAATTTCAAACTTCTTGCCATAAACAAAAGTAGATGGCGAGGACTCATTCAAGTATGGCTAAAAAGTCAACAATTTAATATAGATAGAATGTTAAAATGTGATCAGTGGTATTTTTGCAAAAATGGATTTTGATTAAAAATATTTTCGTCACAATTTCAACATATTTAGTTGTTTTTATGTATATTGGTATTTAAATGAAGAGGTATGTGGTCATTGAGTCTATATTGTAAAATGATAAAAAACAAGTATAATCAATCGTTTACAATTAATTCTTGATAAACTATGTCCCGGGAATGTTGTTCCATAAATCTAAAAATTCTTCTTTAAACCTTCATGATATCAGTTTATAATACTAGGAAGAAATATTCAACAATTTTAGCATGCTATAGCAACAAAAGTAAATTGATTATTATCAATAAGCATGTTTTTTTACAATAAGCATGATTTATCAAAATATACAAACAGTTCTAACTCTTGGCAGAAAACATCAGATCATATAAAAAGTTATCACAACCAAAAACATTTTGAGCATAAAAATTATCACACACTCAGAAACAATAACATGAAATATAACATCTTAAAAATAAATAACTACAAAAATAAATTATTGGAATGGAAGTTTGATAAAACTATTTTGGAATGAACGTACAATGTAATAATTGGAAATGTTTTGACAAAACTACAAAATTTGTCTATTTCATTCTTTACCACTATGACGTCACTAATAAAAACCATTAGTCAACTAAATGTAAAAATATAAAGGAGATCAAAAGACCTCGTTTTAAAGAATAATTTAAAATTACAATAAAAAATTATCAACATCAAAATTAGACAGAAAATTGTGACGTCATAATATAAACCTATTTTTAAATGATTTTTACTATCAGAGCTGTGGACAAGCGAAATAGTATTTCAACCAAAACGGTTTTATTTGTTTCTATCTTGCTTGTGTCCATGCCTAAAATCTGCGTGTACACAGCTTGAGTAGATAAGTACTTATAAAAAAAGGGCAGTAGCAATCTCATAGTGTGAAGCTCCGATACAATATTTAGAGTCCCTTGTTGAAGAATGCCTCTTTTGCATTAGGGAAGTTGCTCTTTGCGATAGTCTGTAATAAAAAAATGCATTATAATTTTTACAAGTATTTTACTTTTTATACGTACTATTGACAAACATTTAATTTGAAATACAAGAGCTATATTTCATTGCAATGACATAACAAAACATCAATCGGCACATCCAGCGTAATCTTGACCTTGAGACCGCTCTTACCCCACTGATCATAAAGGCGGTTTTTTATATGCAACTGTTACTTAATGTGCTGTCTGTCGACTGTACACAAAACGAGATGGGATATTACTTTTCAAATTGAATCCTCTGCTCCGACAGTTGAGAATAAGGGGGCAGATAAAAGGAGGGCGATGGAAAATTTATATTTCTCTATGAAATTTTATAGTTTTATTTTTTGCTATCCTATTCATATACTTACACGTTGTGATAAAGATTATCTTTAGAAGAAGCTAATTACTTTGTTAATAATTCCCCTCCTTCCTAAATAGCAATAAGATTGTGACTGGTCGACATTTAGAAAAGTAGCAACAATTTTCCGAACCCTTGAAATACAACAGCATGACTAGTATGACCTACCTGCAGTCCTGCACCACAGTATGATATACCTGCGGCACATTATGACCCGTATGACCTACTTACATCATAGAATGACCTACCTCCAGCACAGTATGACCTGCCTGCAGCACAGTATGACCTACCTACAGCACAGTATGACACAGTATGACCAGCATGACCTACCTGTAGCTCCGGCTCGAGGCTGCCCACATCGATGGACACTCGCTGGTTGAACAAAGCGCAGCAAAATGGCGTCGCGAAGGTCACGCTGAGCCCGACCAGCAATAACTGGAACGGCATCACCATCGCGGGGTACCGACAGAACATGCCGCGGCGAGTGGCGTACGCGGTTAGCAAGGGTGTTATTGCTGTGAAAGAAATTTAAAAAAATATGACAAGTGTTGCAAACGAGGATGATAGTCGGCAGTTACCGTATCTTATCTTATGTTATGGCCATGACTAAGTCACAGTACCTACATTATATATAGATATTTTAAGCCTCCTCTGCTTATAGTCTCTTCACTCTTCCTGTGCCCAGAATATAGATTCCATAAGCCTTACTATATATGAGCCTGTAGTCTTCTGGATAAACTCCAAAAGTAACTACTACTCACATATTGCCTACCCTGTAAAAATGGAGATGAAGCGTCATGTTGACAGCAACTAATACCTAACATAACCGCAAGAAGAGATCCCTACGAGCTAGCGTCATTGGCCGCGATCTACTGTAAGTTGGAAGTGTTGCAATGCGAATCGTAAATACTAAATAAATACCACTATGCCACACTTCTCTTAAGCAGATTATTATACCTCCTCATATTATTAGTAATAATAATACGTTGTTCTCTTACGGCCTAGCCCTGGGAAATAATATTCGCGCTTCTATTCGCGCGAATGAAAACACATATATGGGAATATACTAAGCACGCCACGCGTCACGGCAACCGGTGAAATTAGCTGAGCGGACGGCGTGTGCGAACGGGCGAATAAAACAAATGTACCAATGAGACAGAACACGCCACGGCGTCGTCGGGCGGCAGACGCGGCGACAAATTCGTCTTTTTTATTTTCAGTTCGTTCATTATAAAAATGAACACTATTATTCGATGTATGTTAATAAGTATACGTTATAGTTAACAGGACGTCAAGCTTACCGGCTGTTTTCATTCTTCGGACTTCAAAAATGGAGGAGATTAAATGTACAAGTGGCAAGGGTTAATATAAATCGAAGTGTTAGGTGCGCATTAAACAGAATAGTTCTACAATATATTTTTTTGGACATAATCTAAACTTCTTGTATTTTTTACAGAATTCTTTGTCTATGCATCGATATCTATTTAATTCGTGTACATACTTCACATTCTCTTTCTAATATAATGTCTTGGGATAGAAAATGACTACTCTCCAAACAGTGATAGAGACAACGTTGATAAAGGCATCCTAGCGGTCGGCCTATACTGGTCGCATTAACATACACTGTATAAATTCGCAGTAGGCGAATATTTGTCCCGCCAGTCACGCCGCCGCCATCCATTCCTGTGGGGAGGCCGTTAAACATTTTGTATTGCCGTCAAGGCTTCTCTCTTGAATTGCCGTCAACAAATAAAACAAAATACAACACTGAGTGCAATAAATGTATTGAATATTGGGCCTTTAATACATCGCCTACAGAAGACAGGCATTAATTTCAAATTTCAGAAACATCGCATCAGCACGACCATTAAAAGAAGCCATTCAATTTTCACCTAATATAGACGACATGCTTTAGGTTGTGCATTAAAATGCTATAAGATTTCTATTTTACAACTATCAAATTACGTTATCTTTTCTTTTTAAATTAAATTAAAGAGTACTATAAAATAAGCATCACTGTCTATTTATGTTGTCAAACATTTTTTATTGGTCAGGAATGCGTTGAAACAGTAATAGCAGAATTTTCTGCTCAAATTTGTACACTCCTCTGCTAAAGTGCCATAGAAGATCGCACCAAATAACAATATGTTATTTTGGTCCTTTGTAACTGGAGGTCCCATGTTGGGCGCCAACATAAAGTTATACATTTGTACTGAAATCGTTCTTATCGTTACAAGGTATCACAGTATATCGGTACTCACTCATGCCAGGCAGCGCCATGAGCACCCTAGATACGCAAACTAGCGCTATGCCCCGCCGCGCGGCAGTTTTAGAGTCGCCGATGCGTTTACCGTCGTCTGTGAACACTGGTGTTCCGTTTATAAGTTCGCTGTGGAAATAAGGCGAGTTAAGTTTGTTTATTACATAAGTATATCTCTTATGACCAAGAATAGTTCGAGCTGTAATATCACATTAATATTAGGTCTTTAAAAATGAAATTGCGGCTGCAGTGCAGTATTTTGAGCAAACTGGAATTACCATACTAAAAATTGTTAATTTTTCATGTTTTAGGAATCATATGCTGACTTTCTTAAAATATCTACGGGTTCTACTCATATAACTATAATATAATTCAGCCTTATTATGATAATCTTAAATTATATAGGTAAGTAAATGTTATAATCTTACTTGCTTCTCATCATAGGTATGTTGATGAAATTAGCGCCGCACACAGCCGCGAAGGGCACGAACCTTGCGTATAATGGAGACTTCATTTTCTGCCAAATTAAAAAAAAAACTATCACGTTAGTATCGGTTTTTGGATTATAGATACTTAGGTAGGTAAGCACCTACTTTTAATTACCTACTAATTAACGGATAAATATTGATAATAGTATGTATAAAAATATTAATAATATACTCAATAATCATATAAACATCCATGGCTCGTGAACAAATTCATCATGCAGACATTTATCCCCTGACCAAGCAGTCCGTATAGCAAGGGGTACAGACCACTCGGCCAGCCGATCGTCTGTTGTTTAAAAGTTACAACAAATCATCATTACCTACTATCTCAATTTCTCTGATAAAGAATCCATAACACAAGCTCTAAATGGTGCTTACTTTGGGTTAGATAATAGATCTGAGCGAGTGTAAAAAAAATATTTTCCTAATTTTATTTTTAATATTATCTATAAGTATCTCTTAAATGTTTAAAATATATTTAGTTTTTTTCATTAGGTAACAACTTTTAGAAATTAAATTTTGTTTCTAGTTATTTTTTCAAAAATAGGTATTATCATGGATCAAATCTATCTACTCCTATCGTTCTTGGTGTGATTATTATTATTACTTTATTTAGGTAATTATATTCTGTAGGTAACTGTTTGTAGTAGGTAAATTAAGTATGTTACATAATTCAAGCCAATCGACACACCTCCTGACGTGACGTAGGCAAAGATAAAGATAATATTTGTTAACGCTTAAAATATCTAGAGCCAATGTCGTGATAAAGTGATAATATGAAGGTAACAAAATATTTGCTAAGTTTGTTACGTATTTGTGTGTGTCTAAGTGAAAAATAATGAACTTGACTGCAAGTCTGCATTTCATAACGTATACCTTATTCAGAAAATTTGTAACTTAAGTTTAAAGAGAGGCAGGCTAGAAGAAGTACAGTTGAACACAAAAGTACACTTAGCACTTAAGTCGTTACTTCATTGTAGCACCAAAGTGGTAAGCTACTTCTGTGTTCAACTGTACCTACCTACTGCAATAATATCTCCACAGAATATAGAAAGAGGTCTCTTTTATGTTCTGTGGATATCTCTATCACGCCCCCCGACTGGTCTCGCATTTACGCCACCTTTTTCGCTACAAAACTAATAATCACTAGCATTAGAGTTCTCTATTCAGAAAATAGTTCCATTAGTCACGGTGAACTCACCTTAACTATGTTGTTAAGATATAGAGCAGTTCCAAGGGCACCACCACATGCCGCACAGTAGGACGCTACAAGTTGTCTGCGAGAAATGAAAAATACATAAATATCTCGATGTTCGATTAATACATACCTACTTAGTTAATTAAGTACCTACTTGCAAAAAATTTGTAGTGATTCGAATTTTTAAATCCTTACTTCCTTACTCCTTACTAATATTATAAATGCGAAAGTAACTCTGTCTGTCTGTGTATTACGCAATCACGCATAAACTACTTAACCGATTTAAATGGAATTTGGTACAGAGGTAGTCTAGAGTCCGAGAAAGGACATAGGATACTTTTTAATGCGAAAAAAGGGCTGTAAGAGGTTGAAATAGGGGATGATAGTTTGTATGGAAAAAGTCAATATATCACGCGGACGCAGTCGCCCACGCTGTTGACTCTTGAGGGCTGTCCGTGAAGAAAAAACAGTATGAAATATTGGGAGATTTTTAGTACGAGAACTTCCCCTCGCTTGCTAGGTTTCATAAGAAATTGGCAAGAAACAAAACTGATAGAATGATAAGTCGTTGAGTGAGAAAACGTACAATATACATAAAATCAAATTTAAAACTATTTGTAAACTTACGAAGTCGGCAGAGGCGCATCTCCTGACCGATTGGTGTAGTTAACGACTGCATTAAACGTCTGATTCATCCACTGCCAGAACACAGTCGCGGCGGTAGTCTTGTAAAATGTGATCATACCTGCCGAAATGTTTAGTATAACAACCTAAGTATAAGTATTATTAATAAAATATAATTATTTACTAACATGATAACTTTCATTAACAAATGGTTATGTACGGTTGACCACAGAAGTAGATGAACACTTTAGTACCATGTCACAATGACTCGACGACGAATATAATACGGCAGCAACTATATAGTACGTGCACAAGATCGGTGTGACATGGTACTAGTGTTCAGCTACTTCTGTGGTCGACTGGACCTACAGGAAACTTCCAAGCTTTAAACCATTTCTGTCGTGTAGTGGTTTAGACTACCTACCTCAAATCTAGAAGTCCGGGGTTCAATTCCTCGTACTTGCACAGATTTTTTGCTCGGTTTAGTTGGTGGTGGTTGGTCTTTCATGTCCGACTGGCTATACATACTATAGCATTATTGTTATGGTGGCATACTTAGGCAAGATGGTGGTAGCTATACAGGGTGGTGCCGTCAATGCGACAATAAATTTAAACATGGGCTATATTAGTCCATAGAAATGGTTTGCCACTTTCAAAAATATCGTATTCATTTAATAATTTCATGTATGGAGTGGCGTAACGTTGGCAGCATTATTTCATACTAACGTCATGAAATTATCAAATGAATACGATATTTTTGAAAGTGGCAAATCATTTCTATGGACTAATATAGCCCATGTTTAAATTTATTGTCGCATTGACGGCACCATCCTGTATAGCTACCACCATCTTGCCTAAGTATGCCACCATAACAATAATGCTATAGTCCTTTTATCTCACGAAGCGGAGCGCGCTTTACTTGTGGTAGCCTAGTATACAAACACACTGCGAATGTGTGGGTAAGCACAGGAGCTCTCAGTGCCTTCCAATGTTCTAATTTAATGTCGTATATTCGTCGCTACACTGTACCTATAGGAAATATTAAATTTGGTGTAAATTATCACTCACAGCCTGTAATTATTGTGTTCATCGGCGCCTGCGCAGCCATTCTTCCTATGACGATCATCTTCTCCCCGGTGTCTGGGTGGAAAGCACTGTCGTATAAATACTTGGTCCTCCATAGTTTCTCTTCGTCATAACCTGGTGGCATTTTACGAGTTTTTCTGGAAAAAATAATAGTCGTCTTAGGTCCTTTAAACTACCTACAGTACCTAATAAATGTACCTAGTTGGCTTGAATTAATCATAAGATTTCAAACGTTCGTGTTGCATTTTAATGAATTAGCACAGAATTTTAAAAGTTTATTAGAACATTAATCTTAAAAATTCAACAATCCTTATTATGAAACTGACTTCTTATTCTGAGTAATTACTTAAGTACCTATGTAATATAGAGATACAGGTCATTAGAAGCAATATATACCTAACACCTCGTCTCCAGAATGTGTTAAAATTCTAGAGATCAGAGATGCAACTGCAATATCAAGCGATTAACTTAATAACGAACGTACCCGACGTATCTATGTCTAAAGGCGTGAGCTTTCCAAAAATATTTGGCATAAAAAATTCTGGTCTCAACTTCAGCTAAAATTTATAAATTTGTTATCGGACCATGACAAAGTTACTTCGACTCTACAGGATCCATTGTGCCTTCTCAGCTTTTACTGCTGATGTGTCCAGAACATAGCTGCCTCAGATCTTTACCAAGTCTCTAGACAGAGACAGCCTGTAGTCTTGTGGCTTGTGGTTCTTGCGTGGCATGACACATCACACCGACATAAAAGTTGATCCATCGTTTTTGGCGCTCACCATATACACTCAAAAAAGTTGTGCTCGGGAGCCAACCTACACTCATTGTTTCAATTGTTATTAAATTACAGTAATACTTTAATAACATCAATCAATGTTTTGAAAATACCCAAGTTTAAATTAAGTAAAGTGTAATTATCTACTGTTCAATGCTATAGGTACCCTTTATCTCTACTTGCAAAACGATGACATCGGCAGGAGAACTAAGGTCGCCGACATATCTCAAAGAATCGCGAGCCTCAAGTTGCAGTGGGCAGGTAACATTGCAAGGAGGACTGACGGTCGTTGCAGCGGAAAGGTCCTCGAGTGACGGCCGCGTATCGGGAGACGCATCATTGGTAGGTTCCCCACAAGGTGGACCGACGATCTAGTGAGAGTCGCGGGAAGCCGATGGAAGTGGGCAGCGCAGGACCGATCGGCTTGAAGATCATTGGGGAGGCCTATGCCTAACCATGGGCGTCTCTCGGCTAATATGATGATGATGATGCCATCAAAATCCTTTTCGATTTTGAGCGCCCGACTGGGGAAACATTTTACAGAAGATCGCAGCCAAATAACATGTGGTGAGTAAGGTCGCCAGAGCAAATTGAGTTAAGCAAGAAAAAAAAACGTTTTCTCTTTATTATTACAAGGTAACCACAGAACACACCACTTTTTACGTTCTGTGGTATTCACCGTGTAAGTTATAGGTAAACGTTTAAATTATAGGCTACGGTAACCGCCTACCATCAAGCCGGTCGTAGGTATACGCTTGTTTGCCATCTTTGTGTCAGTATATAAAAAACTAATAATTATTGATTATAAATTAAGTTGGTACCTACCTAAATTCTGTGACAATACTCTGGGCTTCATCGAGCTGTTTCTCTGTGGCTAAAACATTGAGCGGATTGGTGAGCTGCAGGAAGTGCTTGGCTCGGCCCATGTACGTGGCTTGGTCGTAGCGCGGCTTGTCCAGGTCTATCGACATCTTGAAGGGGTTTCTGCAACTAAATACCACCTACTTTTACTAAAATATCCTTAGTTTTATAGAGTCTGCCGCAATAACAATAATGTTAACAGCATTATTGTGTTCCGGCAGTTGGAGGTAAGTTCCTCTGTGGTTGAGGAATCCGGGTGTACCTATCTCGCTTCCATCGTCGGCTTTATCATCACTTACATCATCAAGTAAAATAATCGCAATAGGCGATGCAGACGTAGTAGGTAGATAGTATTAGCATCGTGATGCTTTTATTTATTTAAATTATTAGCACAAATTATTGTTAGCAGTCTACCACCATATGTATGTACCACCATGTCACCAGAATTGTGTTTATATTTGTAGCAACTATTATTGTAGGTGCACTCGAACTTAGAAGTGACTACATGTTAACACTTTTAGTAGCATACTACCTACCTACACCAATAGCGATTTCGCTCGTACAACGATAGTGGCAACACTGGCAACCCTACTTAATAATAATAATAATAATAATAATAATATTTATACACTCACACCTATTATCTAGCCCAAAGTAAGCATCATTAAGAGCTTGTGTTATGGATACTAGATAACGGAGAAATAATGATAATAATATGTATATAAATATTAGAAATATACTAAATAGACATAAAACATCCATGACTCGTAAACAAATGCTCGTACTCATCATACAAACATTTGTTCCTACCGGGATTCGAACCCGGAACCTCTTGACCGAGTAGCCTGGGATACAGACCATTCGGCCAGCCGGTCGTCATAATAAACGCCATAGTTGGTGTGACATGGCACCTACTAGTGTCAAACTACTTGAGGTCCGCCGTGCGAGATGTGGTCATTGATTGTGTAACTCAATCTGTGCCTAAAAGTAAGGAATTCTTTTTTTAGGTTCTCTAGCTATTTATATACTTTTCTAGCACAATCAAACTAGTATTCATCTTAATATTGTTGGGGTATACAGCTAAATAAGCTGTAAGTAATTAAGTCGTCAAATTGTTTACACAAAACTTATTTATATAGATAATTATACCCACATAGATAACGTGGTAGTACTAATATTAACTTGGATATTATCTAAGACCGTTATTGTGCCGTGCCTATGATAATTTATTATCTTGTCATTCATTTATTTTTTATGTTTAATGATAATGATTTTATCTGCCATTGGCGTAGCGTAGCAAGACTTGGCGACAATACTACAATTACTTAGTTTAAAACTTTTGTTGGTCGACGCCATATTTGAATTTGTCGAACTTTTTGGGGTGTATACTTTGTGTAGGCAACTATTGACTTTTAACAATTAACAAGTTTACCTACCTACTTTGTCATTCAATAATGCAAGTTTCTTGCCTGTACCATTTTATTAAATTGAAGCAAGAAATTACTTCTATATTCTAATATAGGCACCACTGCCTTTCTTATTTGAACCGTGAAACAGTTCGCTGTGTTTCGGATTGAAGGAAAAGGTAGCCAGTGAAATTACTGAGCATGGAAGGCATTTATCTTAGGCCTAAGGATGACAATGCGCCTGCAATACCAAAAGATTTTTTCTCTGATATTACGGGTGTCTATAGGCGGCGGCTACCGCTTACCTCGATGGGCCGTCAGCTTGTTTGTCATCTAGTTGTATAAAAAATGTGTATGTAGGTAAGTCATTTTTTGCTTCAATTTAATTGTATGGCAGGCAAGAAACTTGTGTCATGTAAATGGGCCATTATTTTGTTAACAGTTGTAGAACAAATAAAACCTTGAACTGAAGTTTCGACTGTAGGTAATATTTATGAAAGGTTTCTGAGGGTGCGTAAATGCGTCACATTACATCACAATAAATCGTCATAACTGTGTGTAGGTATTCATTCAACATATCCACAGCACTTACAATTTAGTCATGCTGTCATGTTTTGTGGCGACAATCGAGGGTTTATAATTAATAAGTCCCTAAAGTTTTAATGTCTAATACATTATATCTGTTTCTCTTACTTCATTAGATTCTCCTAGGTAACAGATAAACTTTTTAAAATAATCTGTGAGGATGGCCAAACTCGAAATTATACCTACCTATGTTAAATACAAAGAATTATTATAGTAGTCCTGAGGACCTTTTCCACTGTTTGATACTGGGCTCGAGAAAATTATATTATATTGTATAATGAAATAATAACCTGTTGATACAGTTACCTACAGCCTGTATACCTACTCAGAAAATTCAACCTGTAGATACCTACCTATGCCAACCTCGCCATCATCGTTAATAGTCCATATTATTTTTGCTGTTTATTGGTGCTACAAAAGACATGTTCAGTCCTCCTAACCTTTGTCCCTTAACAACAGTCATCAATCCACAGGGAGAGCTCACAAACAATAGAAAAACTGTTGTGTTTGAAATTTGTAAGTAAGTACCTTGGAGGTACTTAACAAATTATTAGTAATGGCCGCTAACAGGTTAACAATAAGTAATTAATTAATCAATACATTATTAATAAGACTAAAGTACAATTTCGACTAATTAAAAAACAAACAGAGTACAGTACTTACCTAAATACATTACAGTACCATACATTTTCCTTTATTCATAAATAAAATATATTCAATAATAATTAATCACAACAATTTAATAGCTATTTTAATACTATCATGCTACATAAAGATTACTTTGAATTTATCAGAAAAAAATATTTTTACCTGTAAGTATCTACATACTTCAAATAATTTTATAGATAAAAATCGCCAAGACGAATTTAGTGTTGAAGTCAGATTATAATCACATATCTATTCGTTTTAAACTTCCTTAATTTAACCAAGTTGATCAAACACAAATTAGGTACTTGAGTAGAATTATCTATATTTTTTTTACTAACTACTTGATATTTTTTTACTGCTTGCAGTATTTATGTAGCAGGTACCTATTATGATATGACAGTGACCAACATAAATTATATAAAAAAGAGGCATTTAATATTTATTACCTATTTTTCAAATGAAAGCAAATATTTTATTTTGCATTTTTTTATTTAGCAATTTTATTACAATCATCTTAATTTATTACTTCTTTCCAATTATGAATACCTACTACACTAATAATAAATTACGTAATAGAAATGGTTCAGCATTTGATTCAACTAAGTATCACCTAAACTTTCTTACTTTGAAAGTGATACAGTAGTTGCTGGTGATTTAAAAGTATTGCATCAAGTTAAACCATGACCTATGAGGACCTTTCTTATCATAAATAAAGTATTTGACGCGTTTCGTGAGAAATTGATCAATAGAGCGAACAAATTATTACGCTGTTCAAATTATATCAATCAGAGGATGTCTCCTATATAGTTAGAATCCTACATGTGAATAAAGGTTATTCATTCATTGACTTTTTAATATTTTATTTTAAAGTTATTAATAAAACTATTAAACCTAATAAAATAAACGTGAAATTTTCACTTACCTTTTTTTAACAGCAGCTAAATATTTCTATTAATGTATATAGTACTGAAAATAACTGATTAGATTTTTTCCGCTAAAATAAGCTCGTTATGGACATTTGTAAGACATTTTATTGTAGATTTCAATGCTGTTTTACAAGTAAAGAATTTGAATGTTGCGCCGTGACAGCGTCTTGAAAGTGACAAAAAAATCAATTCGTCCACGGCTGTGACAAGCGGAACTGTGGCGCTAGTGGAGCTATATTTCAAATCATTTCATGCACGTATGTTTTCCTATGTCAAAAATATAATTTTAATTGTTTTTCATTACCATCGCAAAAAATTAAGGATAAATTTAATAAGCATTTTCTACTATTATCAAAGCTTAGTTTATTTCTGGCATTTGTGTGATACAAACAACAAACGCAATTAAATAATCTGATTGAAAAATACTTTTGTGAAACGGATTCTTATTGGATTGGAAAGGTTTCCATTTATCCATTTTAGGCAAATAGTTTTTTGAGATAATTTATTTTAATATCTTCGCAGAGCCCAATGTGTGGTAAAAACATTGTGAAGCAAATTCAGTTTTGCAATAATAAATATCAAGTTGCAAAAACGATTACACTTCAATTATTTCATCATTATTTATCACCAGTGGGTGATCCATATTAAGATATGTCAAATTTTGTGTAACGAAGCACCATAAAGTTACGTCTTTGCCTTTTGCCAGCAGTAAAGGCGGTCCAAAAATAATACTTTTAAAAATACATTTGACTTACGTTCTAATAATTATTAAGTATGTCTTTAATCACACGGAATATTTTTCGCACCATTGTCCAGGTAAATTAGTTTATAATGTTTAAAATCTTAGTTTTTTGTAGTGCTTGTTCAGTACAGTGCATTGTTTCGTAACTGCTGACTTTAAAGGAGCACTGCATAATGTTCACTAATTGTGTCGTTTACATTTAGTTTAAAGTGATATTTACTTGGTCTATATTATTCATTGTTAGAATTTAAATCCGCTAATTACATCTCACGTGATCTTATTGCGAATCAGCATGCTATTGTAGATGATTGTTTTATTACCTCTTAGGTCATTACAAATTGGTAAGATGACACCAAAATGTAATTGTAATCAACATAAGAAAGTCGGTAGTTGAAATATTTTTATTTTTAAAATGAAAATAAGAATATAATTAAGACTTTTGTTATTTGTGAAATACTAACTAAAAATCTAAGTCTCACCTTAGTCTGCCGCCATAACAATAATGTTAACAGCATTGTTGTGTTCCGGCAGTTAGAGGTAAGATAGCCAGTTCCTCTGTGGTTGAGGAATCTAGGTGTAACTCGCTTCCATCATCAGCCTTATCTTCACTTACCATCAGGTGAGATGAAGGCCAAGAGTTACTCTGTTAAGGTTAAAAATAAATCTAAGTAGTAAAAACTTCAAATTACTTAATTCTTTTTCAGGGATCGCAGCATGTCGGTAAAGGTGTGCATACAAGTGCAGTAAACTCAAAGGAAAATGTATGTTTTGCACCACAAGCAATGAGCACCATGGTGAGAATACTAACATCTACTAATAGCTAGTACCTTTAAGCAATGAAACAGGAAAAAATGTAATTAATTCATATTCAATACGGACTATATTTTGTGTAGCTTAGTACTATTATTGTTAATATACATTTTGCTTTAATGATATAATTTATTACTGTTTCATTGTTTTTTTTTGTTTAAACATATCTCCTTTTTTTACCTCTTTATTATTGTTACTTTTTTTTATTAAATATTAGTAGGTATAACCATTTGATTCATAATTTGAAATATAATATCAATCTCCTATCAACATGTTAAATTGTTAAATGAAGGTTAATTTGATATAGTTACAGAGATGACATTTTATTGTTTTCTTTATTTTTGTCAGACAAAGATAGTGTTAAAATAATTTGCAAATTTATTACTCATAAATTAATTAATATTATTTTTAATAATTTGTACAGCGTGAGGGACAGGGTGTCATAAAAATAATATTATATTTAAGCTGTACAAATTTTATGTAGGTACTATGAATAAAAATTCACAGTAGCACTATTGCATAGCAGACTAGCACTACCACAAAGCAATCACATGTCAACATCCCCAAGTGCAATATTATGATTTGGTTTTGAAGTCAACGGAAAATACACAGCCAATAGATGGAAAATATCTAAAATAAAATAATGTAGATATCATAGTAACATTATTGTACTTGTGTCCCTCACACTTTTATAAGAGTTTTCAGGTTCTTCATCTATTGAAAGTAAGCTTTTTATATTGATGCATGCACTGACATGATTATGTCCTGTTGTTTTTAAATGTTGGGTCATTCTATTCTAATATTTCTAAATTAAGGAAAATAATTTTCCATATGTACCACAAATTAATTTACTTTAATTCTAGAGAATATGGGGAGAAAATAATAAAGGGAAACGAATACATATATTGGGCATCATTATCTAAACATTGGTCATGAAAGTCATGGGAATAGGATGACTTTATAAAGCATGTATTCGGATACCTTAATTATAATCTAATATGGATGTCCCTTTGTGTTTTTTAAGTATGAAAGTATGGAAAGAATTAATACATGGCATGAAACTACTCTCATTGCATTATACTTATTACACCTTATTTTCGTCCTCTTTCTTAACTGCTATTTTTCAGTTTTTTTATTTGAAATTGTGAGAAACCTTTGTGTCGTCCAAATGCGATGTTTAACTTGTAACTTGTGTAACTTGTAATCTAGCTTTAAAGTAAGATTATAATTAAAAAGTCGGCCTATGGTAAGTTTCTGCAAAAAGTTTTATATTTCTTGAATATGACAAAAAGATGGGAACAAAAAAAATAGTATGACTAAACATGCCAAACCGATTATGCACCTGATGTTGTGTGATAACCATTGCCTATGACTAGTAATATCAAGGAAATTATTTGACGAACTAGAGATAATAGATGTTAACATCTTCCATACTCTGCCTCTGTAATTACATTGTCTGTCTTCTATCTTGGAAATAAAGCTAACTGCTTCATGGCCAAAATAGGAATGGCGGTGTTAGTTGGTTGGTACCCAGCCAGCCATCCCTGAGCTTTGCTGGCAAGCTCATAAGTACTTATAATCAAGTTAATCAAATAATTTATTTATGTAAATCATGTAGGTATATCGCTATTGTGATCTACCTTATTATAGGAATTAAAAGTTAAGGCGATACCTACCTCGTCGACATTAGCGACACCACTTGATTTATATTAATTGTGGTGAACATAGATAATAAACAAAAACGCTTTAGAGAATATTAAAGAATGGTAATTGTGATTTTTTTTATATGTGCTCAGTATAAGATATTCCTCTACATGTAACCTATTCTTTCATTATTGCCTAAAGTGGCCACTTTTAACAGTTATAAAAAATTTGGTTACTTAAAGGTAGACAATTTATACAAGATACATCTTTAAAAATTACAAATACCGTTCTTTAGTAATTATCTAAAGCGTTTTTGTTTACTATGTTCTAAATTCACCATAATTAATAACAATCAATTGGTGTCGCTAGTGTGCACGAGGTATCAAATAATGGTTTACAGAAGAAGCATACAATTTTATTATGTTTGATTATTACAAAAGAGTAAGTAGTGAACACCTCATGTGTTTGTCCCATGTAGGAAGGCCTGTGCCCAGCAGTGGGACGTATATAGGCTGGTGATAATGATGAAGTAGTGAAGGTATTTTCTTCAATAGTTTTATTATATTTATGGTAATATTTATTTATGTGTATTTGTAAATGGTGGCAGCAGCTTTACACTCAATATACATAGGGTAAAAATGTTTAAAACAATCTATGACATGTCAAGTTTAACACACTTTTACTGTGTATAGCAATCCAACTCAAAAGAAGGCCGTACCAAGTGCACCCTCATCCCTGGAGATGGCGTCGGCCCTGAGCTTGTCTACTCTGTTCAAGAAGTGTTCAAGGTTAGTTGTTAATCAGTCATATAAAAAATGATTTTGCTATCTCGAGCTCCGCCTTAGAAGGCACGTTAAGCCGTTGGCCCCGGTTGTTACTGCAACTGCTTTGCCACTAATCCGCATTGGGCAACCTAATCAGGTTGCCCAAAACCTAATCAGGTTGACCTAATCAGGTTGGTTCTTTGCTTCATCCTTGGTATGGTGTGCGAGATACCAATAACACATTTTTGTATTGGTTTTTTTTGCATTTTTAGAAAGTCGTTTCCATAATCCTATGCTATTCAAGTTTTTTTTTTTAAATTATTAGGCGGCCAACATTCCTGTGGATTTCGAGTCTTTCTTCTTCTCAGAAGTGAACCCGACGTTGAGTGCGCCGATCGAAGATGTCGTCAACTCCATTGCTAGGAACAAGATCTGCATCAAGGTAGGATCTGCAGATATGGCTGTAGTATTCTACAAGTCATTGTACATACAATAAAATTGTACTAGCTTAACACTGCCGAAGGCCGGTATTTCAATTCCATGATTTAAACATATCGGGATAAACGTGTTCTTATTTCGAGTTGGCGAGTATGAACGATACACTTGCTTGCAAAAAAATCAACTAATAGAGCTCTTTTTCATTTAAAAGTCAAGGTCATTTAGACTATTATGGGCTCTAATAAAGTGAGAAACACGACTTACTAAATCAAATTAAATAAAATCAATAGTTTAAAAAAAAAATTGTCTCTAAAATTATAAAAAAAAAACTGTTACGATTTATAAATAATACAGTTAATTATACCTAAGCTGTTCCCTTTTTCACATATAATAATTTATAAAGAAATTTCTTTTAATGCAAAAAAATTGAAGCATGTGTGGTGGACCAATATTTTTGTATTCAAGTATAGTTCGTTAAGCCAATATAATGTGTAATGTATTGAATCTTTATGAAATTTAAGTGTTTTCCATATCAATAAATATCTAAACTAGAAAAAATATGTTGAATAGTCGAACCCGCTACCTTTTATAAGATGACAGCTCTGATCAATCTAGGACTTAAGGGAACCCTATAAACTTTTAAAATATTAGAAGTTTTATTTTGGCGTTATTATAAGCTAACATCCACTGAGCTGCTTAGAGTAGTCACCTTTATAGCTCAGCTAAATATTTATAATTCATTAAATATCTGATGTGACATAAAAAAACTGCAAGTCAAGTAAAGTAGTTTTCTAAAGCTGAACTATGAAGTCACGGAAAATATGTGTGTAAATATTTATGTATTATTTACTACAAGTAATTAGTGTTCAGGCACAAGTACCTCACACACAAACACACACACATCTCACTCATATGCTCAGTGTTTGGTAGGTTTTTTTTTATGTATTGTTTTATTTTTTTATGTACGGATTTGTAAAGTGTACCTGTAATTTCTAAAAGTTAAATAAATAATTATTATTAATAGTTTTTCTAGTTTATATGTGCTTCTTAATCTTTCAAACATTTAAAATAAGTTTTGAGAAAATATAGGACAATGTTGTAGGGTATCTTAGCCACGCCCGACTTCTCCCACACCGGTGAGCTGCAGACGCTGAACATGAAGCTGCGAAACGCCCTGGACCTGTACGCCAACGTGGTGCACGTCAAGTCTCTGCCCAACGTCAAGAGCCGCCACCACGACGTGGACTGCATCATCATCAGGGAGCAGACAGAGGGAGAGTACTCCGCCTTGGAGCACGAGTCTGTGCCTGGTCAGTATTATTGGGCTGTTCAACCAAAATAAAAATAAACGGTGTTTTGGCGGGATTTTGTGGTGTCAATTAAGATTATTGTTGCAATAATTAAAAATTGTGTCGAAGCGAACTTTATGTTATAAAAGTGGCGTAGTTTTATAAAATAAGCGTTTTTGTGTTTATGGTGTAAAATACGATGAGAACTTTTTTGTGGTTATCCACCTCATCAAGTAGCCCATAAAGTGACTGTCATCATATATTTCGTGTCAAATACTCCCAAGAAGCATTGAAATGTGTTACCAGCATTTTATTGCAATAAAAGAAGTAATAAAGAAATACTTAATACCTGGCTGTATGGGTATTAGTTCCCGTTGCCTTTCCTTTATAGGGATAATTAACCAAAAATAAAATAAAAATAAAAGTTATGTCGCAGCCATCTGGTTCAATTGATCAGTTTCCAGTTGATGATACCTAGGCTGTTGGTTAAACGCCGGTATCTAATTGGTTAGGCCGATAGTTAGTTGAACTAGATTCACTCAATGTTTCACAACTTGGCGTATTCAGTCATCTCAATTGGACGCCTAGGCGGTTCGTCTTGTCCTGAAGAGTTCTGTTCGTCCACTTGGTCAAACTGCGTAGTCAAACATTATTTTTAACTCCCCTGCTTTCACTCTTTCCGTGTCCTGAATAAGGCTGCCATAAACATAACTATATCTTTAGGCTAAAAGAGTCTATAGTCTTCTGGACATGTCACTTCTAGAAGACTTATTGTAATTGTATTAGGACTTCGCATTGATATATAAAATGATGTTCCATTGATTTACAACCCTCATCACACGCCAGGCAGGTTTGAGTTGCATTTGTATTTTGTGAAACATGTTAGGTTAATGGCAAAATGGGTATTTTGCCATTAACCTTACATGATGTGCACTCTCCAGTCAAGAAGTGAGACTGTGTTCTAGTTTGTATAAGATATATTTACCCCAGTTTCTTAATTATGAAAAATTTCTGGCTCATGGCACGCTTCCCCGACGCACAACTGGTATAAATAAATATATGTCCAGCCACAGATTAGTCTAGCCTCCTATACACTACCTGCATTGAAACTGTTCGTATTAACACAGGGTTAAAAAAGAGGCGGGCGGAATCTATGTGACTCAACAGGACTTTTTCAGGGAGCTGTTTTTTATACAAAGTACGGCAAATCACTCTATGCTACCTGATGTGAAGGAGAAGAAGTCTGTATGCGAAGACAGCTAGTAGCTTGGCACTTTCTAGCCGCCTCCACCTTGCCGGCCCAAAAGGTGCCTCTTCACATTTCTTTGATTCACATGAGCTAATTCTACTTTTATTGTTTAAACTTATCAGGTGTGGTGGAATGCCTGAAGATTATCACAGCTGCCAAATCGGAGCGTATCGCCAAGTTTGCGTTCGACTACGCGGTCAAGATGGGCCGCAAGAAGGTTACCGCTGTACACAAGGCCAACATCATGAAACTTGGAGACGGCCTTTTCCTCAGGAGCTGCGAAGAGGTGAGGCGTTAACTTGTATAATAGGAATTTTCGCTACAAGCGCGTTCTCTATGCGTCGTCTGGTTTCAGCACATTGACCCTAATTTTTAAAACATTCGAAATCAAAATTTAATGGGTTCCTCCAATATGAATACAATTAGAAAGGTGTGTTCTATTTCCGACCTTATTGTATCTGAATGCAGGGCTTAGGAAGCATCTCCGTAGGCACATGCCGTCTAAAATTGTCTATGGTTTCTTTAAAAGCTTTCTAAATTTATTTGATAACTTTAAATAAATTCTTGCTATTTTTTATCTGTACTTATCTTCGAATTTTGAATTTGACTTAATTCGAATTTCGTTTGACTAGGCTTCTACTTAACTTAACCAAACACATGCTTGGGTTTAAACAATCGTACTACCTGTTCTGTCGGAACTGGGTTCGTTAATACCTATTTGTCGGACTCATATCCGATTATAGCACCAGGACTGAAGTCATGAAGACATGAGTCCGACAAATACTAACTAACCCAGTTCCGACCGAAAAATGGGTTTATCGTCAGTTTTTCTATGGAGCGTTTTTGGACAATGCGGCCGTTTCAATTGCAGATGGCGAAACTGTACCCCAGAATCCAATTCGAGAAAATGATAGTGGACAACTGCACTATGCAGATGGTGTCCAACCCCAACCAGTTCGACGTGATGGTGACGCCCAACTTGTACGGGAACATCGTGGACAACCTGGCTAGTGGTTTGGTCGGTGGCGCAGGAGTCGTCGCCGGCGCTTCTTATAGCGCCGAGTGTGCTGTCTTTGAACAGGTCAGCTAATATTCTTTGTTCCCGTTGAGTCACACCATTTTGTGTCACACTATAACCCAACGGGAAAAATATTCACGATGAGTAACACCGTAACTCAATGATACTATTTTTTTCTTGTTGAGTGACAGTGTAACTAAACAGAACGCTGTATTCCCGTTAAGTAACACCTTCATGGGTAAAATCATTGTTCCAATTCGTATGTATGTAGCTGGATCATCCCCTGAAGTACCAGGCTACCATAAGTTTATGAGAGGTTATTTATTGTACCCCTACGATTATTATATAAATAAAATAAGAGTATGCTAAACATCTCCTACATATATATATATATGGTAGCCTGGTACTTCAGGGGATGATCCAGCTACATACATACGGGAAAAAAATAGTGGCATTGAGTTACGGTGTTACTTATCGGGAATATTTTTCCTGTTGAGTAACAGTGTGACATAAAATGGTGTGACTCAACGGGAACAAAGGGCTAATATGTATTTTTTTTTCGTAGTAGGATGTCTGATGGGTATCAGATATGGGGTAGTAGTGTGACGTTTTTAGGTAAGGGGTCCAGTAAATGAAGCAACGGAATACGTCACTTAAGGTATATTTATGTAGTAAAATAAAGGTAATAAAATAAGGCACTCTGAAAATATATACAGAAATACAAATTGAACTTAAAGATAAGTGCTTGACAAATTAATAAATTTAATATCCATTCATGTTATATTGTTAATGTAATAATAATATATCGCCCAAGCTATTGGCACTATGGGTGAGCGAGCCACTGATAAGTTAGGGAGGTATGTCTCCTCCCACGGTCAGCAAAATAATGAATTTGAAAAGTGAAATCGAATCAAACGCCAAAGTATGTATTTGAATTTTGAATTTATGTTTTAAATATTGCCAGGAAATTTGCAAGGTGAAATAAGGTGCTATAACAGCGCAATGTTATAGTACCACGTTACAGTAGGACCTATCAGATCTGGTGACCTCGACGACAGTACGGAAGTACCAGTTTGAGGGGAAAATCTTTTGGAGGAGCTTAAAAACGCGATTTAGTTCAAATAATAGCGGTGAACACGCCAGTGTCACACGATGTGGGATACAACCTCCAATAATCCCACATAAAATTTTAGTATCACTCCTACTGATAGTCGTGATAATTTCACTTCGCAACACAGAAGACGGGCAATAGAAAAACGAACACGAAAAATAAAGAAGTATAACTAATTAAGAACAAAATTATATATTAGGAAAACGTTCTATCCTTAGTAAATTATATCCTAGATTCTTCGTGTTCAATCAATAGCGCACAAAGCAAGAAGTAAAAGCGGAGTGGGTAAAGCAAAAATCATTCTTATTGTTCAGCGCTTGCTGATCGGTAGACAAGCAAGCAGTCATGATGCGTTTTGATGCGCTGCGAGATAAGGCATTAATTTATTTAGCGCTTGCTAATGATCTCCGTAAGCCGCTGGTCCAAGGTGCATAAGCGGAGCGGGTTGATCCAAATTGCAAGGCGGTTGCCCAAGTGTTACATTGGGGCGGTCGATCCGCCACAAGGTTACGTTTTAGGGTGCCTAGTTGAAAAATGTAGATTCCCGGTATGGACAGACATACGTAATGGATCACGCGCTTCTGTTTCTAAGTCCCGGTACTGTGATTGTGAGAGATCGCGGGTTCTGTTCCCGCCTCAAGATATTTCTTAGCATAAATATTTTAAATTACCTTTAAAACATTTATTGTAACGTTTAAAATATGTAAAAGGCATAAAGAAGTGATAAATTGAAGTAAGTTACTTTTGTCTGTTACGCTAAGATGTTTTTTCTATGCTGATTATATGAAACGAAAGGATTTAGGGTAGATAGATCTTTTTGTACTAATCCACCTGGCTGCCCTTACGAGCGGTATCTACATAATTAATATTTTTTTTCATCCCCCCATCTCGGAAAGAGTATTTTTGCTCTTCGATATCTGAGTGCAAAAGCCGTTTTTATCCGCTAGAGGATAAAGTAAAATTGAATTTAGAACATCGTGTGCACTAAGATTGTGAATTCAAAACATCATCAAACCTATTTACTTATACCTCCATGGTGCCGTAATTATCATATAACCTTTTTTAATCCTTCTTGGTGTACTGTTTTTAAACCGATTTAGTCATTTCCAAGTTACGTGTTGCACTCTAGTGCAAAGATTTTTCACCTCGTGCTCTTTTGATAACCTTGCTAACGCTCAGGATTCTAATTTTAGAATCCTTCGCTTGCTCGGTCATCAAAACTAAGCACGTGGTTAAAAAGCAACTTTGCACTCTTGTTTCAAATAACTATTTTTTTACATAAATCTAACTTATTTTTTTTACATAAATAAAACCCGTTTTTTTCAATGTTGTAACGCAACACTCGAAAAACAAAGCTCCGGTTTTTCAACTGATTTTTCTGTTTTTTTTTTTAATTTTGAGTTGGAAATACAGGACATGCATCGAGGCCAGTAAAATTCTAAATAAGAAAAAATACTGCGCCGCATACTGCTGCGACTTTTAGGCATCAAAAGCACACTTTTGCTTGCTTGCATCGAAGCGATTCACACCGAATATGGTGTGGTTTATGTTGTAGGGCGCGCGGCATATCTTCTCGGGCGCCGTGGGCAAGAACATCGCCAACCCTACGGCCATGCTGCTGTGCTCCGCCAACCTGCTGGCCCACGTCAACCTGCACGCCTACTCCAAGATGATCAAGATGGCCATCAACAAGTAATCATATAATACCATAGACCCTAGAGTCCACAATTCGGATGTTGCCTAAGTTGGGTGCTATTTTTCACAAATTCGGAAAACATACGCTACTGTTACCCATAAAAACAATTCAAACATAAAAGATATGGAATATTGTTGAAGTTGTACTGTTTTGAAAATTAAAAAAATGGTCATTTTTTTATTCAAAATTTATCAAAAATGTTGATATTAGATTGCTGGCATCAATTAAAACAACTAATATTATGACAACTATGAATAAAAAAATACTTAATACATAGTTATTATCAATGTTGTCAGTACGCCCATACATTTCTTAGTAATATGGGAACATGTGACGTCACCTGTTCCGTAGATTTTCTATGGAGCGTTTTTGGCCGTAGCGCCGCAACACGTCAAACATACCACTATATCTGTAAAACTACTATTTCTTTTGAAATATTTCTTTATGAGTTATAATAAACTTCTTATTTATAAAATAAAAAAAAAGTTGTCAACTACCCTATTAACAATTTGCGCACATAGCGCGCTTACAAACAAACTGAATCGAACCGGGCTTTCCACTCCGATCAACTAAACTGACAACTATTTTTTGTTCCCAACGAATCAACTATTTAGTTGATCCGATGGAAACAATTATTATTCTTATTAATTCCTATCTACACAACTTAATCAAATGATATTTATATCATTTATCTTGAGTTTATTTTTCAAATTAAAATTGATTCGATAGGAACAAAAAGGAAAGAAACTTTAGTGAAAAATATATCTAATCAACTAGTTGATTCCATAGAACATATGCCTGAATTGACTTCCACTCTGATCAACTAGTTGATTCGTTCAGTTGATCGGAGTGGAAGACGCGAATCGAACGTACTCGTGCCAACGCGAGTAATGTAACCGCCTCTGTGGTCCAGTGGTTGAGACCACCTGCCTCAGATCTAGAGGTCCGGGGTTCGATTCCTGTGGGGCAGAAATTTTCTGTTGGGTTTGGTTGATGGTAGGGCTTTTCTAAGTCCGCCTGGCTAGCTACCACCATCTTACCTAAGTCTGCCGCCATAACAATAATGTTAACAGCATTGTTGTGTTCCGTCATTAAGAGGTGAGATAGCCAGTTCCTCTGTGGTTGAGGTATAAAACTGCAACACAGCCAAATCTTCACCATGGCGCTTAAGTCACATTGGTGACGCTTCTATGTCGCCCGTCATATTGCCATATTGAATATTGGTTAAATTGACGAAAATTTTCAAAATTTGTAGAAAGAAGCAGATTAATTATTAGTATTTTCTTTCTGTTTTTTTAAATAGTTTAGGTAGATATATCTGTTCGGATATGAAACGTCTCCTTTAAACGGGACTTAAAATTGTCGTTTGAGTATGTTACTTTTAAGTCTATGAAAAACTAAATAAACTATAATATTCTCATTAAAATTCACAGGGTATTGAAAGACGGCAAAGTGAGAACGAAGGACCTCGGAGGCCAGTCCACCACCAAAGACTTCACGTACGCCGTCATCCACAGCCTCGGTTAGATTACCAAATAGGACGAAACGCTCCCGTAGACATAAGAATTTATTTATTATTAGAACAATGATCTGTCTAATCAAATGTTACAATACAGCAGTATTTATTATATTTAAGTAGTCCTAATCGAAATTTGTTACCATTGTAAATATGAAATAAAACCATAGTATTGTTTGTCTTTGTTTATTACTGTTTTATGGGCTATGCAATTAATGGTACTACAATGCGAATGTACCGACGGAAAGTAGCTAACGGACAAAATTAAATTATGCTGAGATTTTAGTAGTTGTTCTACCGCATCGAAATGATTTAGCCTGGAAATTGCAATCGATATTTATAATCATTTATTGTATTAAAATCAAATAAATATTGTAAAATCAGAAATTTTAAGTCATCTCTCGCGATAAGTTATGCGCGGGCGGATCGAACGACCTCGAGTTTATCAATTATGTCTAGAGAATTACTATTGTTTCTCACGCTTTCGAGTTGATGAATATATTTTTCCTTATTTAAATTACAAGTTTCGATAGTGATACTAAGAGTAAATGGATCTGCCGCGGGAAAACTACTATTAAAATTTCAGCATATATAATTTTGTTTTTAGTCATTTGGTTATTAATTACGTTGTACCAAATTATATTGATAAGTGACATAACTTATGTCCATTATTAACTAAGCTACCGTTTAATTACTTACGTAGTATGATATCTCAAAGGCAATAATGTACACATCTCTTAGTTAATTTCCGTAAGTACACCGCTGGTTTGCAGTAAGGACATAAGTAATACGTGGTGAATCCTGTGTGTCAATCTAAATCGGCGGGTTGCTGTATAACTCTCGGAGTGGCTAGCTTTTTCACTCGGTCCGATGTTATGTATTTGAGTGCTCCTGGGGGGACCTGTCAATGTTATTATCATTGTCATTTGACGACCGGCTGGCCGAGTGGTCTGTACTCCTATACGGGCTAGTCGGTCAGAGGTCCCGGGTTCAAATCCCGGTAGGAGCAAATGTTTGTATGATGAGTACGAGCATTTGTTCACGACTCATGGATTTTTATATTTATTTAGTATATAGGGCCGATTTTTCAATCCTCAGATATTTTTTATTTATAGAATAATTTTGACATTCTGACAGATTTTCTATAGATTAACTGTCAACTTGTCAAAATTATTCTATGGATAAATCTTATCGGGGGATTGAAAAATCAGCCCAAAATATTATTTTTCCGTTATCCATAAAAAGCTCTTAATTATTCTTACTTAGGACTAGTTATGTTGTTCATCATCATCATCAGCCTATATAAGTCCCACTGCTGGACACAGGTCTTCCTACATGTGAGAAGCACATGAGGAGATTGGTATAACGTGGCTTCCGAGGCACGGAGGAGCTTTTCTAAACATATTGCGAGAAAAAGATATACATCCTATACTTAAAAGAATAAAAATGTGTCTTCAAAAATAGGCCCTGGTAACGGATTTTCTAATTTAACTATTTTGCTAAATATCTGTTACGTTTATTTGGAGATTCCAAATGAACAATGCTGAAACGATCTTTGAAATCAACTTACTTTGACTGGGTCTCTGTACCACGTCTCCTGCGAAAGCCTCCTGTAAACCTTGAAATCTGGTAAGAAGCAAATCTGGTTGATCCTGCGTAGAATCTCTTCTAATGGCCTTGCGCCACCTCTCTGCAAGATTCATAAGTAAGTTTGATAAAAAAAGTTTTTGCAATATTTGCGTAGGTATTTACACGATTACGGTAACACTTAACAACCGAATTGTGCCTGGTCAGGCTATGGGTTGTAAAGGTTAGAGCGGGAGTTAGTAGGGTACAGTCGAAGTGAGACCTAGATGAATAAATAACTCAACAATTATTATTAGTAAATTAACTTTTTCGCTCTACCAATAATAATAATCATCAACGGCCTATATACCTACGTCCTACTGCTGGGCTCAGGCCGTCCTACATGCGAGAGCGGTTGCAGTAACAACCGGGACCAACGGCTTACATCCCTTCCGAAGCACGGAGTAGCTTATAAATTATAAATTTTGAATGACCCATCCCGGGATCGACCATGGCGACAGTTGCTTTGTTTTCGTAATCGAAACCAGAGCCCTCAAACACTACGCCACCGAGCTACTCCTAATAATAATAATAATTTGTGGCATTCCAATATACATAAAAAACCAACGACCATACAAATATTAAACGCGGAAGGCGTTGCGCGTACGTAATGCTCGATATGAGATTGCAAAATAAAGTTTATCTATCGGATTTCAATCTTGGCTTTTATACCAGTTACAATAGAATCCAAAATTACATTAACCCAGGTAAAACAGCATCAAAATCGTCTGAGCTCTCAGAGTATTAAACTATCTGCACTGCTTCAAAAAAGCAACTCTAACACTATAATAATAGAATCGTATGTTGTTTAAAGCATCAATTAAAACTGGCATGCGGAAGGCGATTCTGATGCTATAATAATAAGGTTGATTTTCTAAAACATAATTATTTTAGAGGAGTCTGAAATTCAATAAGATTCATAAAGGAGGATGCCAATCTTAGTATGAAGTCTTGCCCCACCTTTAGATATTATTAAGACAAAGTATCTTTAGATACCAATACATGTTTGTTTAAAGATGCGGTTTCTGAGATATACGTATTTTAGTAAAGTTATCAACAAAACCTTAGCTTTATATTAACTCAAACTATTTCCAAAAATAATCTTTCTATTTATGAGGTTTTATTGGAAAAATTGTTTTGTTGGACATTAAACCAATTAAATTTCGGTTGGGGCTAAAATTTTCATCCTCCTTTCACTATTATTTAGTATCGCAATGTGTTCTGCATATTTTTGCCTATTTTTTTTATTAGTGTAAATACACCTGGCCGGAGCTCCTTGATTTTTGAGACATCTTCACATACCTTGATAGCTGGGGGTTGGAAGTCCCTCCTAGGGCCAGCAATCTGGTTGATATAATCCATGTGCTTTTTCCATTCGCTTTCCGTCCAGCCTCGTTTTTTCTTCACTTCCTTAGTATCCTGTTTCTTCAGGTCGAGGACACAATTCGCCAGCTTAGAGTAGCAAGTCACGTTGGCTGCTTCTATCATGCGGTCGATTCTCTCTAAGCGTTCCTGGCTGAATCTATTCTTGTATATGCGCTTGATAATGAGTAACCGACTGAAATATCAAAATTATTATTTTCATATTTATTTATTTAGCCTTATTAGCAGACACAGAAGGTTGTACAAAATCTTGATTTGTCACACTGTTAGCTTAATCCTCCTCCGGTCGGCGTGTCCTTGTGACACAAAGAGGCCTCCTCCTCCTCAGCTTATTTTCATAGAGAAAAAAATTTGGTAGGTATGCATAATAGAAAATCTTTGGACGCCGGTCGTTCGCAGAATAAGTAAGATAAGACTCATCGGAAGTATTGAGATATAGCTCGATGGGTTTAAGGCTATATTTTTATGATCACAAAAACAAAATGACTTCGGTTTATATTGGTCTCATAAATATAACCTTTATCGGTATTAGACGATCTAGCTAGAGAATTCAATTATCGACGCCAATAACATAGGGTGAGTTTATTTGGATGATTCTAACAGTGACAAAACAGTTTTTATTTTGATACAATGTAAATTTTATGGTCCTGTTAGAGTTTATTATAAAATAGGCTAAAAACTGAATATTAATTTATGTTCTTAATACACACACACGAAGTTCCCACACTACCGCCCTACAAACTACTGATCAATCGAAAAGGGACGTCACTTACCGTATATAAGGCCAGGCTGCATCATTAACTCTATCAGAGATATGGGAGTTAAGGGCAGACTTCCTGATACCCCTAGGAGTCAAAGCTGGCATGCCCTCGTCGGTATCTATAATGTATTTCCTCGGCACGCTCAGGATATTCAAGCGTTTCGGTATTTTATAAGGAAAGGTATGCGTAGGTAAATCGAACTTCGGTTTCCCCATTTTTCTGCCTACCTTTAGCTAGCTATTCAGAGAGTTATATTAAGATGGTAGATGGAAATTCGGGTGGTAAATTACATTTTGTTTCTTGTATTTATTTGGTGTCCATGTTGCGCTTTCCCTGTTTGTATGATGATTGATGACAGTTTAGACAGGTGTCTGAATTTCGAAATGTTTGGTTTTGTATGAAACTCTTTTGAAGCAAGATAAATTTTTAAAAGTAGTTTTTTTTCGATTTTAGCCAACCTTTACAACTCTGTCCATCCCAGAAGATGCTCTAATAATAGCTTGTATAGTAAGCCCAACTAAAACAAATAAAAAAAACTAAGATGTTTTTACTTTTGTAAATTAATTTAACTTATTAGATGGTGAAAAAGGTCCTGTTTATATTGCATAGAGCACATCCATTGTGCACTGCGAAAGCCGGCTCTATTACGAAAGCAGTAAAGGCGGTCTCATAGTCTAACTGTTACGCTGATGTGCTGTCCGGCCGAATACTCAAACGCTTTGTAAAGAGGCCCTCTTAAAGTAAAAGTAATATCACAGAAAAGTATAATATTGTAAGTATTATCAAAGTCAACAATTTATATAGGGAAACGTCAAATTTAGCACTCCTTATCTACTTATAGCATGGATCTATCGATCGACAAACACGGTTTTGGTCATCATCACCAATCTATATACGTCCCATTGCTGGGGTCAGGCCTTTCTTCATGGAAACAGATGAGGACTTTGGGCCATAACTCTACCACGCTGGCCCAAAGGCGGGTTGGTACGCCACCGAGCTCTTCCTTTGTCGATACGAAACGTCCAAATTTTGTTTAACGAGAGTTCCGCGCTCGCACTGCTGGTTTGAGTCAATTAGACATTTGCAGATATAAAAATACATTGACATAGGAACGATTAACTTTTTGGCCGTTTGTTGGTTATTGATTGAAAACCACAGAGAAAAGGCTTCAATTGAAGAAATTTTTTATTAAGCGGGCTTTTGAGATGCTCGAATACGAACGCCTGAATATCAATAAAACAACACAAATCGTTATAAACATGTGTATTAAATCTTAACATAAACATTGTTCATTTGTAAATTTATATAACAATACTGATCTCTCGCACGCAGCCTTGTTTCACATCTGTTTCACCTATAAAACCAGTCATGTGAATAAACTGGTCAACAGTTGAGATCTTAGGGTATAAGATGGAGAAAATATAAATGTATCAATTGGCTGTGATCTCTGAAAGATATCTAATTTTCACAGTTAATAAGTAATAACTTGACAATCGTCAATTATACTTGACATGTCTGCTTTAGCACGACACGTATTGCTAATCCATACTAATATTTTAAGTGCGAAAGTAACTCTGTCAATGACTCTGTGAAAGACAATGTAACAGACACATTGTCACTAGTAAGCCACTGAACCGATTTAGATTTTTGTCAGAGATATATTGCATCTAATCCCTAATGATAACATAATTAACATACATCGCTCCCATTCGCTCCTAACATACATCCCTAATGATAACAGTGGGCAGCCCCTAGCATCAAATAAGCTGCTAACAAATATTTAAGTACTTTCAATATAATAATATCACAAATCGCGAGTAAAAAGTATGAATTGAACAATAATTTATAAGAATACAGACAAGAATCTTGTGTCGCGTTATGCACAGGAATTGGATTTAGTTGTCTCATAAAAAAATAAGCCGTGTTGTATTCATTATCCAATAAAACGGCCGCTTTAAGTGTAGGTATTTAAACCTAAATTAGAATGTATGTTAGCACGTTCTAGGAATTAGATCATATTATAGTGGATGTTGTTGAAATACGTATGACGTTATGTCAATTATTATGTTTAATTATAATTACGTTATTTCAATTATTGGTTGACCAACGCCATCAAAGTCCCTAAAACTTTGAATTATCAGATTGAACGACTAGGTAGAAGTGAACATTAGATACTCTCAGAGTCTACAACAACAAAAACAATTAATAACACACATCTTTCTACATATAGTTACAACGTCCAAGAAAATTATTTGTGCTTAATTCATATTCTATTGTCATATATAACAGCAAAAACATTAACATTGAATAAAAATAATGCTGCAATTTAAACTGACAAATAATTTTATAGGTGATTCAACAAATAATGACAAATAGGAATGTCATTTTTTAAAAGTGACATTGTACGCCAAAACATATGAAGGCCAATACCACCGATAATATTTTGATGAAATAAAAAATTTTGATATATTTCTCTAAATGGGTACATTTTAGAAGCTAAACTTTGAGCATTCATCATTAAAAAAAATCTGTAATTGACTGAAAATTACAGTTGTAATACAAATGATTTCTAAGTAGAAAGTAATGTTCCCGGTACCTTTAGTAATATCATTTTAATTGACTTAATTAAGTATGTATGCAGACATCTAAAATCAATGTAAGTGCAAAATAACTTATTAAATAATCTGGCGTTCAACAATAATATAACCTTAATTTTATAACTGTAAAAAATATATGAATAAATTGTTTATTGATAAAATTTCACACTTTGTTCAAAATATTTCAATAAATAAAACGATTGCTGATAAAACAGTAAACCTTACGAGCACTTTAAAAAATTTAAAATGCGAAAAATATAAAGTTACATTATTGCGTGCCTTTGCCTTTGTTTAGGCTGCGCTATTTGCTGTCAACATCAATGGTTGCGATGCCGTTGGGCTGGGGTTCTCCATATACGGGCGTGGAGGTGTCTTCAATGATTTTTTTGTGATCATTTCTTCTGTTGTTGACACTGTAGAAAATTTTAAGATAAATGAACCGCTATTAGATGCGTGGACCAAATACGTAGCAAATTTTGAATTTTAAATGTATGTTTGATAGAAACAAGTGAGATGTAAGTAAAGACTCGTGTAAATTGTAAAGTTTATAAATAATATAGAAGTCATATCTATTCAACGGAAAATGACAGATGAATGCACACACTGACAGACAAGTTGGGTGATTTCACATCAAAACAAAGGAACTATTCGATTGAGAACATTTGAAATAGCCATACGTTTGTGTGTGAATGTGCGCGAGGCCTGACATCGCCGTTGGAGTTAGTCGTCTGTACTTATCTATTTTGTGTCTTATATATTAGAATAATTTATAATTAGGCGTGTCTCTCTTTCTTTCAATAAGAATGATAAAATTGAATAAAGCATGTAATGAAGTTTTTTCGTCTCAATACATGCTACACATTCATTAGGATCATTATGGTTGATACGATAATTGACTACCTTATAAAAGTGAACAAATTAGACAGTTGATTTTTTAAAAGTAAAGTAATTTGACTGTTGACTATTTCCCATAGATAAGACAAAAAAAGATTAAATGAATTGAGATTGATTTGGATCAAAAGATTGTAATGCAGATTCGAGCCCGCCCTATTTTTCCTTCAAATAATAGGAAAAAGTACAATATTTCATTACATAGTGATAATAAATAATTACTGTACCTTATTTAAACATACATATAATCTAAACATAATTTAAATAAATAAAATTGTAATCTGTTAGCTTGTGAGCTATACACATATTATTATAATAGAGCTATACATATTAAAATATTTCTAAAATGGTTAGTATTATTCTGAAAAATTTAAAGAATAAAAAGCTAAATTTATTCTCGTACACGAGTCTTTATTTTTATTAAAAAAAAAATTAAATGACATAATACATAATGAAAAAAGTAATAGTTTAAGTGTTTTAATCATGCTAAAGAAGAATCAAATAAGCAAAACGTGCAGTTTGAAAGCATATAAAGAAGAATAGATATTTTAAAGATTGAGATGGTCAAAATGTCTATTATTTTATAAATGACTATGATCAGACGCCATCCAGTTATAGTTAATGAACTAAAGAGATTAGATTTTAGAATCGGATTAGATTTAGATAGATAAGATTTCGATTCTTTACATTAGATTTTATCTACTGATACCCACTGATTCTACTTAACGACGATTTAATTGGAAAATTTATTTGTTATTAATACATTTCAATTGTCGTTATCTCCTATCACACAGCCAATCGTAATCAATTTACTGTTGAGATAAATATCATCAAAAATGTTTATATGAAAATATCAAGGATTATTAAAAATTGACGTCTTTATATCGTCTGTAAATCAGCGAATATTTGTTAGAATAAAATAAAAAGTTAAAATTACAAGGTAGACAACGCATTAGTAGTGCCGAGGGTGCTACCAGCATGTATATACTGCGGTAACCGCTTACCACAAAAGCTACCTTGTATTAATAAGATATTCAACTTTTGACACCGTCACTATTGAAATACTAATGCTCGTTTTCACTAACATTTGCTTAGCGCTAAGTGTCTCTTAGCGATTCTTATCTCAGTCTATCTAAAGGAGGTAGAAAGAGAGAAATGTCGTTAAGAGTCACCTAAGCCAAGGGAATGGTTAGTGAAAACGGCCATTAAAGACTAGAAAAAACATTACATAAGACTATAACTATATTTGTCATATACGTTACAGATTGTGTGACAGTAAAAAGTAAAAGATGAAATAACACAAAAGAAGAAGGAAACAAGCAGAGCAAGGAACATAAAACTAGTTCAAACATCCCCCCTGTTTCTAGTGTAAGCAATGCCAATTGTGTAGCCCGACACCCCAATAACTTGAGTTCCACTTGAACATACCTCCCAAACTATTTTCACAATGGTGTTGATGACCCAAATTTTTATATGGAAACAAAAAAATATACAACATAAATAACACATTTATTGTTCATGCGAGCTTATTCGCTAAGCTATTGTGAACGTAATGCTGCTTTACTTTAAGGGCATTGTAATATCTATAATTTACAATAGATAGACAATTAACTCAGTGATAATCACTTTCGACTTTCAAAATAAAAAAGTGAATAAGCTCGCTGATTCGGTAATAAAGGCTGGCGCACATTGAAAATATTATGTATAGAATTAAATGTTATAAACTTTATTTTTAACTGCAATGTGAGCAAGGCTTTCTGCGGTGCGAGCACAGAACTTTCGATAAGCTTATTTGACATTAAAATTCGACAAAACGGTAGTTTATCGAGTGTTTATCGATCTCGGTAGCACAGAACTCTGTTTATCGATCTCTCGACAAAGTCGACTAATCTTACCGAATTTCTCGATAAACTCAAGCATGGATCGTAATTTTGACATACAAGATAGATATAATTTGTCTATTTTGACATAAATTTATCGGGTTTTTAAATATGCACGATATGTTTGTCGATACTCTAATATTTTACGTAATATTGCTTTAGGTTGCTATAACAATGGATTTCGGCCTTATAATTTGTGGATAATTCACTCATATCGAATAGCCAGTGCATATTGTCGTGATTAATATATAAAAGAAAACTACTATTTTCGCTGCAGAGGGATTTTTTGTTTTATGAGAGAAGTATACCAATGATGTGATAAACAAGAACTAAATATAGCTAAGCAAACAGTGAGATAAGTGGTTTGTGAAGTTTTAACAACCAAGAAGAGCCTTCCGACAATAATACCATAATTATGATTTAATTTGTCGAACGCAATATTTATAAACCTTTCATCAATAAATGATAAGTAATAAAATCAAAACACAGTGTCTTCTAATTTTTAGTAGGTAGCTACAAATTGTATCATTGGAAATTGAACAGCCAAAAATGTATTGCAGGTATTTTTAATTCTAGGTACCTATCATAAAATAAAAGTCATTTGTAAATTTACAATTTACTATTCCTCATAAAACATCATCACTTCCTGGCCAACTTGATTTCCAACAAGCTGATGTCGCTCCATCCTAAAAAAAAAGAATGATTGTAAAATAAGAAATAAAATACAATAACAATAAGTAAATAATGTTACTACTATTTACTAAGTTTGATTGCTTTTTTCAAGCTCAATGTTCTATTTAAAACTTAAGTTTCCATTAAAGATTCCCACTGCCTGATATGAGGAAGTTGAGAATGAAGATGATGGAATATCTTGCTATTAACCCAGAGACAGGAAGTAATAGAACTTATTAATTTAAAATAAATTACAATGAAATATATGTATAGTAAATGGGTAGGTACTTATTATGTTTTTATTTTAACTATCAGCTACATGCTAGTTTATACAAAAGGGAAAAGAAAGAACAATAAGCATTTTTGTCTGTACATTTTTTACAAGTAAAATTAAAAAGTAAGACGGCGTGCTTACCTTGAGGCTTGAGCGCTCCGATACTTTTTCAGTAATAGCATCAAAGTGATTGTAATATTATAATCACTATAGTATAGAATACACTTTATGCAGAACTAGTTATCTATTTTAAATATAAGAAAACATAAAATTCGGGGAAAAGAAAATTTTACGAAATATTTATCTTTGTTTGTTTTGATGGTTTATTGACATTAATGTCATTTTGACAAAATGTTCTAATATATTGGGTGCAGAAAACTATTTTAGTATTATTTATGGCCGCATGGACAATATTCCTTAGCTTTATTATGAAAAAAATCATCATTAAAGAATGAATGGCGAATGAATGATCGATAAAAAAACGACAAAATATACATCTCGATAAAACTTATCGAGGCTAGTTTCATGCTAGCGTTGGTCGATATAATTCGATAGATAAAGTGAGTTTATCGATCGATAAATATGTCTACCGAAAGATCCATGCTCGCACCACTGGTGTGGAAAAATAAAAAAATGAGTTCCCAATTAACAACGCAAGTATTAAAGCTACGAAAAACTTAAGAGAGGCGTAGTAGATTATTCACTCAGAATACCGCCGTACTTCACTATAAAAATAGGAACAGGACTCGACATTGACGAACTTCACTCCACAAAGGAAGATATTCAAAATAATGTAATTACTAGATAATTATAGTTAGAGGTAGGGGCTAATAACTAACAGTGTCGTTCACTAATGTAGTTATTATCGTTAATATTAAGTTTCGTAAAGTGTTTCTAAAGCACAAATAAACATTGAAGATTATATTAAAGATATTAAAATATTAGCAATGTTACACAAAATATAAATTATTTTCATTTTGGAGTACCGATATCATTTACAAACAGTGTTTGAAATTATACATATAAACGAATAAATTTATAAAATCTTTCCGTGAGTTGTTTTCATTTATTCTCGGTACCTATGTATTTATTTATGTAAATAAAACATTTCTTATTGTTTTCAACAAAATAAATAGGTAAAAAAGTAAGTATTTTTGGTGTAATTATTTGAGGTAGGCACTTACATAAATGTAAGTTAATTTTGTTGTACTTGTTTTTCAAACTATACTCACTAAAGTGTAAAGTGAAGTTAGTTTCACTTAAATGACATCACAATATGGCGCTGGCTTGGTCTTGTTCTTATTTTGATAGCTGAATGTTATCGTATTACTGATATAAATTGATATACAATGACCGAGTACCGTCATTGAATATTGTCGTAACGACACCTTTATTGTTTCGAACGTCTACCAAAAGGCGCCAGACTACGGTAGTCACTCACCATCAGATATTATTGAATAATGGACATGATGTTACATGGTGGCACTTCTCTTTGTGCTGTGTTTGCTAATAGATGTTTGTTATGTCGTATAATATACGTGCAATATCATCTCAAACTCCTCTTGTTTCTCCCATGTAGGAGATCTTTTGCGGGGCAGAGAGATGTATACAGGCACCAACCTGTATACGGCTCTTTGCTACGTATAATCATCATCATCACCGGATGATGATTTTACGTAAATATAAAGATACTGTCGAATAAAACAGTATCTTTAAATAACTAGAAATGAAAACTACTCATGTGTTCCATTCCAACAAAGACCAAACATTCTGCGTGCACGTTAAATAAGTTCTCTATGGACATTATATAGAGTAGTTTGAATTTTTAGTAATTTTTAAGGACAATACTGGGATGATTCTAAAGACACACTCTAAGTTTAAATTTAAGAAAAGTATATCTCTTTCTCACAATATGTATCAGAAAAAAAGTTGAGTTCAGTATCAGAAAAAAGATAGCAATAATTTGTTTAGAGCTGTCAACAAAATTTAGGCAGATTTCATATTAACCATAGACAATTTTAGACGGCATGTACGGAGGTGCCTTCTAAACACTGCATTTTATCGCGTTCAATAAGGTCGAAAATTTAACGCACGTTTCTAAATGTCAAATCATATGATAGCCATCCTTTTCGTATTCATATTGAGATAAAGAAATGAACTGAACTTAAATTTAAACTTAGCATGTGTTCTCCAGAATTAGCGCCACTGTCTGTGCGTGTCTCTTTTTACCTGTACCTTTGCCAGAAAATGTGTAAATTGAAGCTTGTATCTTATTTTCCCGAAGCCAGGGAACCCAGCATCATAAACCACATACACTCTCATTCTATGGTGTCAGTTTTATTGTCATTGTCTTAAACTAAATTAAGTTCTCTGCCTCTCTGTCATTGAACTTTACTGAGAAGGGATGAAACGATTTTTAGAAACGTCAAGTTAGACGACCTTCATCCGATCCATACGTTTTCCACTTAGTTGTATGCTTTAATATATTTGCCATTTTAGAAACGTCAGATGACGTCACCGGTCATCACTCGTTTTCTGGTCGGATTGTAATGAAAGAGTAGGAGTGAACTTAAATTGAATTTTAGTATGTACACATCAGAATAGAGCCACTATCCAGCGTTCTTTGTCAAACATATTACTGTTATACGCGAATACAAATATCCAAGTGAAGTGCCACCATCAACGTTTATTGCCAATCTATTTGTTTTAAAAACACTTAAAAGTAGCAGGTTCTTAAACGACAGCGACCACAACTTACTACTCCATATGAAGCACTGACGCTATGAAGGGATTTCTACCAAAATCCCTTTAATTAGTTCATTTAGTTGCGTAGATTTGTATACTAGGAGTCAAACACGATCATAGTTGTAAGGCACCGTCGCATTGTTTAGGAACCGAATGCTACTTTTACCTTTGTTTTCTCACTCTATTAAAATTTTTGATCAAAATATAAAAAATTACAGGTCTAATTCCTTTTAGAATATTCTGATAGGTTATTGAACTAATTGAGTAATGCACTTATTTTTGAGAATATAATTATGATCATAATTTGAATAGTTTTCGAAAATGAGGGTAGTGTGAAATAAAATAAAAAAATTAGGCGGCAGCTATAATAATAGATATTACATCCGGGGACTCAGTATTTGTACATTATAGCTATTGTGGTCGTGAAGAGTCTTAAGGCGAAATGTATTATTAATACATATATCAAGCTATAATGCGCTGTACATCTTTATATTATAGCTGCCGTCTGTGATAGCTTTAATGCATGGAAAATCTAATAATTTTATTCCAGTGATATTGAACCCACATTGACGTCACAATAATAGCCCCAAATTTGCTTTGTAGCGTGTGATGTATATATACATACCAGCCCATGATCTTCTGATAGATGTAGATGCACATCATGGGGACAGGCGTCATGATGGCTGCCGACACAGGCACCACTGGAATATGGATAAAATAAGATTATGGAAAGAGTCCAAGTGTGCAGAGCCCCTCGTACCTAAGTCACAAGGTGGACTGTCACCGTCAAAAGTTCGTGATGTCATTGTGAGCGATTCCGAGAATTCATAAAGTTTGGGCCGATTTAAAACGAATGTCAGTCTAGTCTAAAAAGTTATAAGATTTGTCGAAAAGTCTAATAATAAAGAAATGATTGGCGATTTCTGGTTTGTATGAATAGCTAAACATTGCGCTCAGCTAAAATACTAATTTTTGAAAAATCGTATGACAACTATTAGACTAGCCTAACTTGCTTATGCTTGTAAAGTCGTATTAAAATCGGTTTTGACTTCAAAGTTTGTATGGAAACCCGTGCGACGTAATGGCTCGAATTGTTGGTAGTGACTAGGGTTGCTGAGGATTCCTCTTCCGCTTCCTCATAATGCGGAAGTTCCGCAATATTTTGAGTTCCTCATCCGTTTCCGCTTCCTAATAAATAAAAATAAAAAAATCCTCTCCCGCTATCGCTTCCTCAAAAATTAAGAGGAATCTAAGAGGAATTTTACTGCGCATGCGTTATCGTATTCATGACAACGCACACGCCGCGCAGCACGATGCCGCATGCCGGGCCGAACGGTCAGCGAGCGAGCCAACCCGTCCCGCCACCCGCGCTCTTCCTTGCTTGTTTTGACAATTGACATAGGGTTGTTTTGTTTAAAATTAAAATAACATTTTCCAGTAGACCATTTAAATTATACATTCAGTCAAAAAAATATCGGGATTGGATGATTTGTTTATGGTTCAAATTTTTTTTTTGTTTTTTGTTGTTGTTGTTAGATTGGCATAACTGTTTTCCATTTTGGCGCGGAGTTTTAGTTGCATCTGTTATTTAGATTAAATACAGTTCTGTTTTTAGTTATATCATAACTAGTGTGTATTGCGAATTTCATAATGGACAAAGATAAAAAACAAAGAGTTTGTCTTAAATTTTGCATCGCCAATGGAATTTCGTGTTCGGAGTCACTGAAAATGTTACTGTTGACTTACGGTGAATCGACTTTATCAAAAACGCGTGCTTATGAGTGGTAAAAAGCGTTCGAGATGTGATGGAAGACTTGCCTCGCTCTGGTAGGCCATCAACGTCTGCAACTGAAGTTAACATCGCGAAAGTGAGGAAAATAGTGACTGAAAATCATCATTCTACTTTGAGAGAGATAGCCGGCGAACTTTCTGTATCTCACGAGTCGATTCATACCATTTTAAATAATCACTTGGGTATGAAACATGTTTCCACTCGGCTACTCCCATATGACCGGAATTTTCTCCAAAAACTCAATCGCATGAGAATCGCTGAGGACATGCTAGGAGCCTAGAACGAGTCAACTCCGACCTAACATTCATGAAACGCATTGTCACTTGTAACGAGACGTGGGTTTACGAGTTTGACATGCAAACTAGTCAACAAGCTTAGGAGTGGCGCCTTACAACTGAACCGAAACCAAAAAAACCACGCCAAAGTCGATCAAAAGTCAAAGTCATGTTGACTGTTTTCTTTGACTCTCGCGGTGTCGTGCACTCGGAATTCTTACCGGAAGGTCAAACGGTAAATAATAGTTATTTGTTATACAAGAGTGCAAAGTTGCTTTTTAACTGCGTGCTCAATTTTAATGACCGAGCAAGCGAAGGATTCTAAAATTGAATCACGAGCGCAGCGAGCGATTCAAAAATTAGAATCCTGAGCGTTAGCGAGTGTATCGTTTCTGAAGGAGCATACTTTGAAGGTGATAAAATAAATTACGATGTATTATTTATTGATATTTTCGCGGTACTTTCTTGACAGAATAGTATTTTTCATATCATCCTCTTCCTCATCCGCATCCTCTTCCTCAATAAAATATCCTCATCCTCATCCGCATCCTCTAAATTTGTGTTTGACACTTTCTCTTCCTCCTCCTCTTCCTCATAATCACTTCCTCAACAACCCTAGTAGTGACATCTACTGAAGTTTATTAATACCTTGAATTATACGCGCTCTGGTTAAGATTACAAAAACAAAGCAACTTTCGCCGTGATTGATGCCGGAATGGTTCCGTAAAAATTTGTTGCCGCGAGCTCCTCCGTGCTTCGGAAAGCACGTCAAGCCGTTGGTCCCGATTGTTACTGTCCCGCTTTAACCCACCAATCCGCAATGGGCCCGTGTTATGGATGGGTGTTATGGCTCCTACTCCTCATGTGTTTCTTCCATGTAGGAAGGCCAGGGTAGGTAGGAATGTAGCAGGCCAGGAAGGAAGGTAGTGATGATATTTTTATATTAATAAATTATATTTTTATAATTATTGTTTGTAAATTAAATTAATATGCATCGTCTCCACTCATTTTGCTGTGCCCGACAGGGCCAGTTATTTAATTTTTAATTTAAACTTTAAGATCTTGTTTGTTACATAAAGGAAGATGGAGATGGCGGTCTGATGATGACGGATCAGTAATAGTATACCTGTGGCGATGTCAGCGAAGGGTTGGTCCAGCGCGTATCGCAGCAGGAAGATGGAGATGCCGGTGTTCTGGATGCCGGTCTCTATGGAGATGGCGAGCGCGTCTGGGTGCGGCCGCTTGAAGCCGCGCGCCAGGCCGTAGCCGAACATGTAGCCCAGCCATGGGATGCCCATGCCCGCCACTATGATCTGTGCCAACCGTTGTACACACGTAAATAATTGTAATAATATTCATACACCTATCATCTAGCCCAGTGGTCGGCAAACTTATTAGCCAAACAGCCAAATAAAATTACAACAAATTAAATAAAAATGGGAGCCAAATCGGTTTTTTTAGTAAACTTTTATTGCACTAGATAAACCTAAATTTCATACTTAATAAATATTTGTTAATGCGAACAATGTGCTTGCATCTCCTTGGAAAGTTTGAGTAAGTCAGGTTTGTATGTTGTTTTATGTTTTTAATTTTAGGCATGATTCCAAGTTCTCATCAATGAGACTTTTTTCGTAACATTTTTTTTTAATGAAAATATTATTGCGCCTTCCGTGAATATTTGTGCCAGAGCCGCACTTAAGGAGCCAAAGAGCCACATGCGGCTCTGGAGCCGCACTTTGCCGACCACTGATTCTAGCCCAAAGTAAGCATCGTTAAGAGTTTGTGTTATGGATACTAGATAACGAAGAAATAATGTTACTAATATGTATATAACTATTAGAAATATAGTAAATAAACATATTACTCATACAAACTTTTGCTCCCACCGGGATTCGAACCCGGGACCCCCGACCTAGAAGCCTGTATAGGAAGGGGCACAGTCCACTCGGCCGGTCGTCAAATAAATTTGTTTACCTCGAACCTACAAAGGACTCTTGTAGTGGAAGGCAGCATGCCGCCTCCCTCCTTTGTGTATATTTATTATTATCTATGGGCGACGGACAACTTGTTTAACTATTTTATTTTATTTTAAAACTAGCTGCACCCGGCATGCTTTGTGTAAAGAGAAAACTGTTAAATTTTATAATAAAAAATATAAAAATAAAAAATAAAAACAGGAATCTTTGCGGGCGTCTCCAGAACACCCTACCAAAGTTTCATCACAATGTAACTAATGGTTTCGGAATTCATAGGGAACAAACACACAAACATTGTTTTTTCTTTATGTAGAGGATATAAAAATAAAATACAATAATCCAATGATATAAAAGTACTAAAATTTATGCTTCTTAAACCTAATAAAAAAACTCTATATCAATTCTAGATTTTTAATATTTTATAAAAACATCTTGAACTATAAGTCATTAAATATACACGTAACGGGATTTATAAGAACTAAGAGTATAAAAATGTCAACTCACCTGCCACGTGAACAAATTGAAGATATACAGGTTTGTCACGACGGCAAATATGATGATGAACAGGAGAAGGGTCGTCGAGAATCCCTTCAGTATCCGCACCATGAACGCGGAAAGTTTCGGGGTGAACTTCTGCATGGCCAGCCCTATGCCTAAGGGCACCAACAGCCCAATGACAAACGTGGCTATACGTGTGTACGGCACCCCTATGTTGGCGTTACGGAACACTACTTGCCCGAGCGAGAAGAGCCACATGGGCATGAATCCTGTGGGACATCAATACGTTGGTATAACATTAAGTCTACTTTGAAGACAAAATTTAAAACATCTGTCTATTATTACACACATTGGGCCTATTATGTAGAACAAACGCTAAATATAAAAAAATAAATCCAGTGCGTCTCTCTGAATATGAGTAGAAATAGGACGGCTGTCCTAAAATTTCACACTTAGAAAGTTGTAATCAATTGTCGACCTTAATTAATGTGATAAAATGCATGTTTTAGGAAGCACCTCCCTACATGCCTTCTAAATTTGTCTATGGTTTCTTTATAGCTATCTAAATTTATTTTACAGCGCTAATAAAATTCTCGCTATCTTTTTCCTTTAGTAATTGTGAGAAAGAGATATAGGTACTGTACATAAATTTAGATTAAGAGTGTCTTCAGAATTAGCGCCATTATAAATTTAGTTCAGGATAGGCAGACACATAGTAAAATGAGCTTAAAATTTCAAATCCTACACTACTAAATTATTATTTTTTGAAAAATCTATCTCACTGTAATTACATCGAAGGAGATGTTTCATATTCGGCCAGGTATATGTACAGTGTGTAAAAAAAAGAGGAAAAATCTCCTGAATCCGCAAAGAATACTAAAAATTCGTTTTCCTGTAAAATTTCCGTCGATTTCACGGTTATTCACTATGGCAAAATGGCGGGCGACATAGAACTCAACTTCACCGTATGACATAGGCGCCATGATAAATATTCGGTTGTGTTGCAGTTTTTCTAATTCTATAAAATTCTTGTTTTGTACCACGCAACAAAGCAAATGAAAAGGAAATGTACAATTAAACACTTCTGCATATTTCAACCTTTTTTTAGTATAGTGTACATAGACCTGGCCGGGTCTCCATAAATGTTGGAACATCTCTTTTGAAGATCATATCACGATTGGCAAATAATGGATATATAGTTGAAAAATTTCTAACCAAACGAAGCGAGTGTAGAGATAGTAGTCATTGCAAGCGACAGGTTAAGGTTCCCTCCCAGGATGAAGGTCCATATGTTGGAGGCGCCGCCCCCGGGCGACACGCCCGTGAAGAACATGCCCAGGTGCATGCCCGGGTCGTCCGGGAATATCAGAAACCCGAGCCCGAAGGACATCTGTGAGGAACAGCTGATCATTATCTTGTAATTAAAGGCTGAAAAAACATTTTCCGAGTCTCGTGCTCGAGATAAAAATGATAAAATGAGTGTAATAATAGAGGTCTTTAAGGATGGAAATGCCGTTTTTTCTAAATATTTTAAAATTAATACTACCTAAAATATAACAGTTTATATTCAAACTGCAGTATACAAGCAGGATTTTACGAATGGAAATATGCATTTTTGTTAAAATTTATTAGTTGAAAATGAGAGCTAATTAAAAATGAATGTCTTTTTCAATTATGAACATAATTTCAAAAAACAATTAGTCAAGCCAATTTCAAATTAATTACAAAAAAACATAGTGTGGTAGTTCCAGTTTGCACAAAACATTTCATACAAACTTAATACTAATATAATAATGTTTTATTTCTCAATACTACAGCGATATTGTCGCTTTACTGATTTAGGAATTCAAAATACACTAAAACAAAGAACGATAAAACGGTCCTACCCTTAAGGGGTGCTGTCCACGGGTGGAGTAAACGGTACTAAAACAGGTTTAGTTAGTACTCTACCACTACTACTCTACCAATTACAGTACTCTAATAGTGTTAGTTAGTACTATACTCTACCAATATTCCCTACATTGGTATATTTAGTACTCTACCGTGCTACTATGCCGTGTACTCTAACCACTACTACTCTACCAGTATTAGTTAGTACTCTACTCTACCAATCCTCCCTACGTTGGTATATTTAGTACTCTACCAGTTACAGTGCTCTACCAGTGTTAGTTAGTACTCTACTCTGCCAATACTATACTAATACAACTAATATAACTAACTAATAAAACTATACTAATGTAGGCACATTAGTATAGTTTTTTAGTATTCTACCGTGCTACTATGCCGTGTACTCTATCACTACTACTCTACCAGTGTTAGTTAGTACTCTACCGTGCTACTATGCCGTGTAGTCTACCTCTACTCTCTACCAGTTACAGTACTCTACCAGTGTTAGTAAGTACTATGCCGTATACTCGACCACTATTATTGTACCACTTACGGTGCTCTACCAGTTTTAGTTAGTACTGTACTCTACCAATGCTACTAAGCCGTTCACTCTACCGGTGGACAGCATCCTTTATTGCTGAATTTAAAGGTATAAGATTTAGTAATAGTTCTAGCTCATCGGTAAAAAAATAGTATTTATTTACCAATGGCATAAACAGGAACTGTCCAACCATACCGATGGCCGGCCCTATAGGCCTCTTGATCACCTCCTTCACCGTTGGCCAGTGCATGGCACACCCAAAGTTTATGAAGATCAATGATACCTGAAATACACAAATTATTAATTGTACTAAAACTCTTGAATACTAGATGCTCCAATTTATTGTGTATAATTATAGGATGTGAAGAGTAGTGAGTAAATGAACCTATAGTTGTAGGTAGTTGACAACTTTTTTTTAATTTTATAAATAAGAAGTATACAGTGTGTTAGGGATCGGACTACCGATACTTTACCAACGTGTTGTATGTTAAATTTTATCGACAAAAAACTATACAAAAGGGGGTCGCACCCCTCAACCCTATGAATAGGAGCCATTTTAAAATTTAATTTCTCGTACTTTTACGAGTTTATTGAAACTCGTTTTTTTATGATTTTATGTTGTCTACGTATACAAAAGTGACCTTATTTTAAAGATCTTGAAATGTACTAGCATTTAAAACAATATTTGTGAAGAAGTTACTGAAAATAATAAACAAAACCCTTTGATTTAGACGAAAAACTTGGTAAAATTTTGCGTTTTTTTTAGTTATTGTGCTCTACCTAGAATACCGGGTCGTTTTTTTTCTTCTAATTTGTTCTAAAAAGGTTATGCTAATAATTGAACCTCAAATGTTTACCGTTAATAGCGCTAATAAATCTAATAATTAAGAAACGGAGTCTAACAAACTAGTCCAAAAGGGACAAAAAGCAAGCATCAAAAAACAAACAAGTTATTATTTCACTTAATGTAGAGTTTTATGGCTTAGTCACACTTTGTGATAGTAAAAATACCTATAACAGCCATAAAACTACACATTAAGTGACAGAATAACTTGTTTGTTTTAGCGCGATTAACGGTTAACATTTGAGGTTCAATTGTTAGCCTTTTGCGAACAAATTAGAAGAAAAAAAAAACGATATGGCAACGGCCCGGTATTCTAGGTAGAGCACAATAACTAAAAAAAACACAAAATTTTACCAAGTTTTTCTTCTAAGTACGAGAAATTAAATTTTAAAATGGCTCCAATTCATAGGGGTAAGGGGTGCGACCCCCATTAGTATAGTTTTTTGTCGATAAGATTTAACATACAACACGTTGGTAAAGTATCGGTAGTCCGATCCCTAAAACACTGTATAACACATAGAGAAGGAAGGAGGAGCTCGGTGGCATATTGGTTTGTTCGCTCTGGTTTCGATACGAGAAACAAAGCAGCTTTCGCCATGGTCGATCCTGGGGTGGGTCGATCATAGTTTGTTATCTCGAGCTCCTCCGTGCTTCGGGAGGCACGTTAAGCCGCATTGGACCAGCGTGGCGGTGTTATGGCCCAAACTCCTCATGTGTTTCTCCCATGTAGGAAGGCCTGTGCCCAACAGTGGGACGTATATAAGCTGGTGATGATGATGATTGTCAACGTTATGACAAATGAAAAAGTGCTTAATTTTGCACTTTATAAACAGGACATATTATTTATTGATATAAGGATGGCTTGACCTGGCTGAGGTATATAGTATCTGTATCATATTATAATAAGTAAAATGTAAATATCTTATCGGAATAAAGGTTTTTTTGAACTAAACTTTATTTAAATAGTGATGTCATGGTCCGACTTAAGTTGAATCTCCAACATCAATCGCATTACGGCAAATTTGAAATTCAATTGCATGAAAATATCCATCGCTGCCCTTAAGAACTGATCTAAAAGTGATATTTTTATTAAAATGAGGTATGAGTTACAAAATAAATTAAGTGGAGTTTCATGATTTTTTTTACACAGAATTTGATTTGGTGCAAAAGTTAATATCCTTAATATAAAAATCTGTTATTAAATTTTTACCTAATTCCTGCGCTAATACTTTACCTAAAAGTATAAGTTGATAATGTTGAGTCTTTGAAAAAATATTTTTGTAGCTGGTAACACCAACAACTTACAAATAGTGCAACACTGGTGGTGAAGACCGTGTCGATGACTCTCTCTGGTCTGATCACGGTTACTGGTAGGGTATTATTGGCTCTGTACTCGTTATTGTTGCGTCTGGCTTTAACGCCTATATTAGCTTGACCTGTAGATAGAACAATAAAATTGACACTGATATAAAACGAAAATATTTAAGGGTTTGAAGAGTCATCTTAGGTCTCAAAACAGGGTTACTTTTTCATGACAAAAAAATAGTACTTTTTTGAAACATTTATAAAAAACACGTAAAGTTATTATGGCCAAAAATAACAGAGTTATTTGAATCAGAAATTGCAGTATAGTATACCTGTTTCTTTCTGAAACAAATTTTATATATGGAAAATGTATATTGTGACAACATATGAGTCGGAATAATCTTTATGGGAATGAATAAGACTTACCAAGGAAGTTCCCGTACACCCGGAACAGCCCCTGCCACCGGCCGCCATTCGCTTCGTCCTCTGTCAACGTGTATGACGTATTCATTACAGCTGTGGCCACATTCTCCCGGTCTGATTCCAGCTCTATTCGATCACCTTCTTTAAGCCCATTGCCTGAAATGATTTAGAATTGTAATACGTAAAGTAGATACACAAAACCTTCTATAAAATATGGTGAGACGCTTAAGCGATTTCTATTCTATATTATGATATAGAATTTTATGAAAAAAATCAGGTATTTTTCAAAAAAGAAAAGCAGGTATTTTTCAATGAAGTACTACAGGTGGTGTTGCCAACCTTATAAAAATGCGAAAGTAACTGTCTGTTACTTTTTCACTCCTAAACTGCTGAACTGATTAGCCCCCGACGAAAAAAGAGTGGTGTTATAAGTTTGACGTGTCTGTCTGTGTATCTGTGTGTCTGTTTGTGGTATCGTAGCTCCTAAAGGAATGGACCGATTTTGATATAGTTTTTTCGTTTGAAAGCTGGTTTGATTAGGATAGTTCTTAGCTACAATTTATGAAGGTCAGTTCAGGTGTTTGATGACTATCAGCTCATTTTCTACATGATAAAAAGGTTTTACTAACTTTCACAGATCCGATTGACTTGAAATTTGGTGTACTGTCACTTCGGTGACATTCCAATGACATGTTAACCTTGAGCTGATCCTATACTATCAAAAAGTCTACGGGATGCTTAATCCTTTAGAAACTTACAGCAGATAAAGCGTGTGGGCTCATAAGAATAGTCTCACTGAGATGGTGTTATATAGATGATGAATGAGGCCGGGGGTTACTTAATTTTTAAAAAGTTTGTATTTTTATTTATATACAATTTGCCATAGAGATATATAGCATCCTGAGAAAGGACAAAGCATAGGCTTTCTTTTGACGCAATAACCGACATTCGCACTAGGAGAGCCGCAGGGGGCCACTAGTAATATTACCCGGAAAAAAATACAACGTGACTGGCGGTATATCGTAGCCCATTATTATTTACAATAATGTTTCATCCGCTTGGAAAAACAAAATGTTTTACCGTTCACTGTGACGTTGACGTATTTGAATTCATCCATGTGCACGAGTGTGAAGTTGGGTGAGAAGATTGCGTCAAGTGTGATCGCCGGGAGTTGCTGGCATAGTACCCACAGCGGGCACAGGGCCAGCAGATACAGGATTATGAGGTGCAGTGGCCATATCGGACACATGGTGGCCTTATATTAATATCTGAAAGAAAAAAGGATAAAAAAAAATAACACAGGTTAATCATCACCAGCCTATATACGTCCCACTGCTGGGTACAGCCTTCCTACATGAAACACATGAGGAGCTTGGGCCACTACACCACCACGCTATCTCGATGCGGGTGGGATGGGCGATAAAAAACCGGGACCAAACAAAGACTTAACGTGCTTTTCGAACAAGGAGCTAGAGATTACAATTTTTGATTGACCCATCCCGGGATCGACCATGGCGAAAGTTGCTTTGCGCGCTTCTATTATATAACGCAGGGATTATTAATAAAAGAGTTTACGAATAGATTTGGCTACTATTAGTATTCGGATTCGGTTGCTATTGTACAATATACATATAAGCATAGATTTATAAGTCTCATACTAAATTCTATTCTTATGGCTAGGTAAGTACATAGGTGTTAGTGTTACTTATAAATAAATAATTAGTGTTTTGTTTTCAAAATTATAGGAAGCAGTGGTAGAGCCAGTTAATAATAAATTTATAGCAGGCACTTATTTCATAAAATATTTGTTAAGTTAGTAAAGTAATATTTGACGTCGACAAGTACTTCGATAAGTCTATGTTGAATAAATGATTAGTAATTTAAATTTAAAATTGAATTTTCGTTTAAATATTTAGTAATGGACATTCAGGATTATATTCTTATCAAGTAGTCCTAACCACAATAAACTTCGTAATAAAATATTTTTTATCTACCATTATTTGCGTAAGATACATTTATAATAAGACTGCATGCAGATGTGCCAACATCTTGAAAACATACTTTATTAATATAACAAAAATGTTTAATTTATTATATCTCATAAATCCATTATCAATATATAAGCCGACAATTGACATTTAATGATCGTATGATATAAGTATTAATAAGGGCCGGTTTTTCGATTTGTAGTTAAAACCAATAGTCAAAAATCACTTTCACTACCAATATAGATATTATTAAAATAGTAAGAGAAAAAGAAATTTTTCTACCCCTTCATGACAATTTTTGGCCACTGATTGAGTTATCTAGGGATTACAAGAAAAAAAAACCTACTGCGGAGGTTAGTGGTGATTGTCCTTCCCGACCAGCTATAGCTACCATGCTACCAATCTTATCTTCTAGATATTTAAATGAGCCTATTAATTACTCATAATCTGACACGTATATACAAAGTGAAGTGACATAATTTTCCATTTCCTATTGAATACCGAAAAATTCATGAACAAATTTAATTACATGTAAATTCACGAGCAAAACTTGTGAAGGAAGCCGAATAAATTACTTAACCTCTCATGCTGCAGATTCCAGACACAATTGGTTTTTAATTTTCATAAGATTTCCGTCCGCAGGTCTTACACGAAAAATTAATATTAAAAACTTTGAACATAAAGGCCCATTTACACGATGCTAGTTTCTTGCCTGTAGCATACAATTAAATTGGAGCAAGAAATGGATTGCATAGTCTAATGTGTTGTTTAGACTGGGCAAGTGAATTTAATTGTATGCTAACAGCCAAGAAAACTTGCAGCATTGGGCCTTAAGACACTTACTTGTACAGAACCACGTGTGAGAGCCGCCGTGGTTAATAGCCGACTAAAGGGGAGAGAGGCAACTCGAAAATTACAAACCCTAATATATAACCACTATCGCGAACCCTCCAACTCCTATCATTGAGCAACAAACTTAGATTATCCAATAACAATATTGAATAAAAGATAAAAAGCATTGTCTCAAATCCGCACTAAGTACTTTAAAATCTCGTGTTTCGGGTCACGTATAGATAAGGCGATAATAAGTTATTAATTAACATCGAACTAAAGTTAACTTAGTGACAAAGTTGTAGCAATAGGAGATGGCAGATAGGAAAGATATTGGGGAATACTTTTCAAAATTTAAACTAAAACTTTTATAACTTTACTGTTATTAAATAATGAGTACCTAAGTATATATTGCGGAAGAATACATGAAGGTTAGTAATGTTTTTTCTTAAAGACTAACTAGGTAAGGTAACAGGACAAAAGTACTTTTTACCTTTCGTCCTTAACTAGACCAGTTTACCTTTCCTTATATTATGATTACAATAAATATATTACAAAATCATCATCATCATCATCATTTCAGCCGAGAGACGCCCACTGCTGGGCATAAGCCTCCCCCAGGGATCTCCAAACCGATCGGTCCTGCGCTGGCCGCATCCATTGGCTTCCCGCGACCCTCACCAGATCGTCGGTCCACCTTGTGGGAGGCCTACCAACGCTGCGTCTCCCGGTACGCGGCCGCCACTCGAGGACCTTTCCGCCCCAACGGCCATCAGTCCTTGCAATGTGGCCTGCCCACTGCCACTTGAGGTTCGCAATTCTTCGGGCTATGTCGGTGACCTTAGTTCTCCTGCGGATCTCATCATTTCTAATTCGATCACGCAGAGAAACCCCGAGCATAGCCCTCTCCATTGCCCTTTGGGTAACATTGAGCCTTGTAAAAGATTGTAAGCGGCCACGTCTCAGTTCCGTAAGTCATCACTGGCAACACACACGAATTAAAGTCTTTCGTCTTGAGACACTGCGGTAGTTGGGCCGAGAATATGCTGCGAAGCTTTCCGAACGCTGCCCAGCCGAGTTGGATCCGTCGATTAACCTCTTTCTGGAACTGTTTGTCCCAGGTAAACATATTCGTCAACAGCTTCCAGTGTAAAGCTCCCAACCTTTACAGGAGCGGGTACAAAATGGGAATTTGACATAATTTTCGTCTTATCCATGTTCATTTTAAGACCCACTTGTTGGGAGACTCTACAGAGGTCGTCGAGCATTGTGCCTAAGTCCTCCAGGGTCTTAGTCATGACCACGATATCATCAGCAAAACGAAGGTGCGTCATGTACTCGCCGTTAATGTTGACGCCAAGTCCTCTCCAGTCCAAAAGCTTAAACACATTCTCCAACGCGGCTGTGAACAGTTTCGGCGAAATAACATCGCCCTGTCTCACACCTCGCTGAAGTCGTAGTGGTTTAGAGTTTTGATCCTGGAGGCGGACTGAGATAGTGGCGTTTTCGTACAGTGACTGCAGCACTTGGATGTATCGATAGTCAATTTGGCACCTCTGGAGTGACTGAAGCACGGCCCAGGTCTCAACAGAATCGAAGGCTTTCTCATAGTCCACGAACGCTAAGCTTGGGGGGGGGGGGGGGGGGTTTGGGCCGTCATATATATTACAATATATTACAAAAAAAATACAATAAATATACATATTGATTGGAGTTCTATCGGTCAGCCAAAACGTTAAGATGGCAATAGTGCTAGCGTGTATTAAGAAACTGCAGATCATAATCCCAGCAGCAGCACTCGGATTGTGAAAGGTCGCGGTTTCGGTCTCCATCACCACCCCAGGACGTAAACTTTATTTAGTTTCGATATTTTTTTAAATTGGCAGTCACCCCGAAAAACCAGCCTAGAGCCTGTCCACATCTCCACGTCACGACGTCGTCAACGGGGAACGGTGCGGTAACGTGGCACGGTACGTCGACGTAAAGTAAAAATGCACGTCACGACGCAGCAACGTTGCATGTCGCCGTGCCTTGTCAAATTCTGCTACATTCTTCACTACTTATCTAGATATGGTCCGTACAAGACGTATTCTGCTTCTGCTATTGTTAAAAGACATAGAGAGATTGAAGAAAAAAGACGTGAAAAGACAATACTGGGCCGTACCGTGCACAAGCACGACGCGGCAACGCCTTTCCACGTTGACGACGTCGTGAGGTGGAGATGTGGACAGGCTCTTAGACAGACAGCAGAAGAGCGCTGGGTATCAAAAAATGAATCTGTCAAGCGGCGTGGCGGCCTCTGGTGGTCTATGACAATTGAAAAATCAATTGTGTCTGGAATCTGATGCTTGACAGGTTAATGTTACCACCATGTTTCAGAGGCGTAGGTACTCTAAGTACCTATAAAATTGTTTCAGAGGTACTCCTCAGAATATCTTGAGGGATCACTGTATTGGCAGCTAAATCAAAACTACAATTCGAACAAATCCTCTGAGCTGATCAGGCAAAATAATATCTACCAGATTTTTTTATTTCGATTACCAAGAAATCTGCATATTATTGCCACCGGTATGATTGCCATAATATTAAATGTCTAGTCTAGTCTATTCTAAAGATAGTACCTCTTATTCCAATAAATGCTACACAAAAGACGATTATCTAAGGGATGGTCATTAAACAGCCAATGTTTGTAAATCAAATGATTGAAAGTCTACTGTAAAAAATGACTAAGTATACCATTACTGTATGTAAATCGAATGGCAGGAGTCCGTTTGTCTAGGCTGTATGTCAAATGCGCAGATATGAAATCTGGTAAATCAATACCACAAAAATCATTCACCAGATTTTGGCCATAATAACATGAAAACGACCCGTAATTACCCAATAGAAAATAATATTATAATATCATTGTATAATTAGGTATCTAACTGATACAAAAAGGTTACAATATTAAGCTCAACAATATATTATCTATTGTTTAGTTTATGGGTAATTCATAAATTAAAGGATATATGCACTTAGCTTTATTAATTTCAGACATAATTATAAGTAACTTTACTAAAAAGACAAAAATAACTTAATGTACTTTTTTGAAGTCGGTAAAAAATACAAATATTTTATAGCACTCTAAAAAGTTCTGATAAAGTGCTCGAGAAAAACAAAGCAGGATAAACTTTTAAATGTATCCAACATTGAATAATTCATAAAAGATTTCAAAACAGGGGGACATTCCGAGCGCCCTTGCTCGCGTTTCTTATACCTGAATTGAATAATTTAAAACTGTTTCTCGATATTAATATTCGTGTCGAATGTTACAAATCTGTTAAGATAGGATGAAATTAGCATATTCTATTTTTATCCGTTCTCTAGTTGAGTGTCATGGCTAGACGATATAAGAATTTGAAAAATTAAAAATATTTATTGGGACTAAAATAATAGTAAGTAACAAGTATTTTTCCAAGCACGGTTTTAAGAAATGTCCGCACATGGAAAGAAGACATGGAAAGAAACAGCGTTCTAGATACGAAATTTAACACGATTATTAGCACTATCAATAATCGTAGCGAGGTATAAATGAATAAACTCAAGTTATGAACAAGGTTTCTATGTAAGTAATGATGCTATTTTTACATCGTGATTTAATAATTCTAATGGTAAATTTTTGCAGTGAGCCTTTCATGCTAATAGTTCACAAAAATATATAAAATGGAATGGACATCTATTATTTATTACAAAAATGTCTATTTTGGACATTATAGTTTCATAAGAAGTATTACAAATTACATAGAAGATTCAAGACGATGGGTCTTCAAAAATACGGCAGGCAGCAGTTACTGTGGCATCGAAATGGGAAGTTCCATGTGCCGGCCTATAATAATGTGCCTTTTCAAGCTTCTTTTGAAGGAACCCATGATTCGTAATACTATGCCATGCTATAGGAAGAAACACATGTGCAAACACATTGGCAAAGAATTGCAAGTTTTGGTAGTACGACAAAGAAACGAGTTTACTAAACTATTTAAACTGTTTTTATTATGATAATAATAATAATTATAATTACGCTCGGGTTTTAAATACATAAAATGTAAAGTATCTATATGATCGGGTTGATCAGGCATAGAATTCTATTGTAAAGTACCGGATATGATCAACCCGTCAAGCATCTAATTCCAGACTCAATTGATTTTTAAATTGTCATAGACTACCGGGAGTCTAGACAATGATTTAGAAGCCCTTTCTCAAGTATTGTTATATTAACTGTTAAAAGTTACCAAATCACATACTAAAGCTAATGACTGCACCCGTTGCTGGTGATACAATATTAATTTTACCTTATTAACGACGCTTGCTCTAAGTATCTACGATAAAATAGGTAAGAAATATCATTCTAGCCAGTCATCTAGTAATGTAATGGTTTGTTAGAGGCTAACAGTTCATAGGATACTGCATTTTCACGACTAGTATCGTAACAATTTGTCAATGGAACTATAAATATTGTAGAGCTACTAATTTTATTTTTAGCTTATTACCTTGAGTATTTAGTACAGATATAATTAACAGCTCTTCCATACGCAACATGTGAGATAAGTTCGCTTGTATCGAATCAATAAGAAAAACAAATACTTAGTATCTACAGGTATTCTGACTGACGACGGTAGATTAGATTACTCGAAATGGCAATATTGGCAATACGATTATCTTTTGGTGACAACATGTTACGTTCTACCAAGAATAATAGAATTATTTGATATTATTAAGGTTCTTTATGAATCTTACTATTCCACTACTTACTTTAATTTTTAATACATTATTTAAACGTTTCAATATCCCAAGTGATGTCGTAAAGTAACGTAGGTAGGTATCATTTGGCATTTATGGATCTGCCAATATAATTAAAATAATCGTTTTATCATTCCCAAAGTAAACGGTGGAAGTTTATTATCAAAATAATTGGTGTAGGTAGGTATTCGTGACTGACCTCACCTCAATGTCTGAAATAATAATTATTGTAAGGGCCACAGTACACCGACGGACACAACACAGTCGTCAAAGTCGCGTCGCAATATTAATTGCTATATTTTCAGACATTGTTTCAGAGATCGGAATAGGTAGATTGTGTTTACCAACGTCAAGCAAGGAAGTAACGCATACCTCTTAGGTATAAAATGCTAGACTTAAACATGATGATTAAGTCCCTCGATTAAAGAAATTAAGAATTTTCTCTCACTATTTATTTATAACTATATGTACACACACAATATTAAAAAGAAATTAAAAAAAATAATATTTAAACAAAGGCACTGCTTATTTCTAAAGAAATTTCTGTTAGCAGTCCTGTGAGAAGGATATATTAATTACAATTAATGTAGACACAGTGTGTGGAAAATGACTAAAAATAAAATATAAATCATAAAATAAATAGATACATATATACTTCTATAACATAGATATAAACAGCATTTACGGAAGAGAGGTAAGATAGTGTTCTTTGACGCGTCGATTGAAGGCGGAAATCGTATGTCGTTCTTGCAGGTAATCAGGATAGGATGGATCATGGAGAGTGTTAAAAAGGAGACACAAAGCCGAGTGTTCCTACGAAGACGGATTGGAAGCCACTTAAGTTCCTTACGGTACCTACTGAGAGACATGACCGTATTTTTTTAGCCCATAAACAAAGATGTTTTAATAAACAAATCGAATACACACATTTTGCAACCGCTCAAGCTAGTTGAGGAGCTCCTCATTGGCACCCAGATAGGGTTGCCATTTAAAAATATTAAAAGTCCTGACAAAAAGCCGGACATTTCGATAAAAGTCCGGACATTTTAGTCACAAAATGCAAACTCACCGACTTAGTTACAGTGGTATGGTACGCAGACGCAGAGTAGTTACTCATATTCCATCTAATTCAAAAAATCCGGACAAATTAAAAAGCCGGACAAAGTCCGGACGAAAGGCAAAAAGTCCGGACATGACCGGACAAATCCGGACGGATGGTAGCCCTACACCCAGAAAGCACGTGTCAGCGTAATCTATGGTTAGTACATGGTTGCATTCTTTTGTACAGCCGGAAGCACATAAGGCGTAACAGTTTGACCTCAAGACCGCCCTTACTATGTTCGTAATAAAAGCGGCTTTCGTAGAGCACTTGAGCCCTTGATGTGCTGGCGTGTGTACTATGTTAGCTAGTATCTAAGTAATGTAAGATATATTTATAATACCGGTTCTTACAGAATAACAAAATAAAATTTGGAATTCTGGGGTTGCGGGGGGTTGATATCGTAGTATGTTCGCGAGTTATGTGGGTGTGTGTGTATAACTGCAACGAGTCGTACGATTCGCGAATGTACGCATTTTTTAGGGTTGCCTTTATACAGGGTGGTGCCGTCAATACGACAATAAATTGAAAAATGGACTATATTACTTCATAAAAATAGTTTGCAACTTTCAAAAACATCTTATTCATTTGATAATTTCATGACATTTGTATGAAATAGTATAACATTGGCTGCATTATTTCATAGAAATGTCATGCAATTATCAAATGAATAAGATGTTTTTCAAAGTTGCAAACCGTTTCTATGAACAGATATAATCCATGTTTCAATTTATTGTCGTATTGACAGCACCATCCTGTATAAAAAGTGGTTTCCAATCATTTACAACAGAGCCGCTGCTGCCGTTTTTATACGATTTCAGTTATCATGATGAAAAACGTTATCGTTTTGTGTGTGATTGTAAAGTTAACTCAAAAGCATTTTTATTGTTACGGACTCCATAAAATGAACGCGATCTTTGGGTTTGACGGAAAACAAACTTGAGGCACTGGCATGAAACACCTAAGAGTTTAATTTATAGATATTTTGCTGTAATTTATGAATAGCTGTAATGATAAATATTTTGATGAAAATAAACTAATATAAAATATAGTCATATAATTTCTCGTACACAACCAAAAAATTAGAGATCTGTGCAGAAAGCAGTACCTACTTTTGGACATTACAAGAGCAAAAGCAGTAAATTATGAATATCTTCAAGTGTGAAGTTTTTTGCCACAGGAACATAATGTACATATAAAGCTCTAAAAAATAATCTAATATCCTTCCTTTCTTCATTTGTTCCACGAAAGGAAACAGCTTTAATAATACATTTAAAAACAAATAAAATTTAGTAAATCATTAGCCTAAACAGTTTCCAAAGGTAGGTAGGTACCACAATAGCGAAGACAAACAGTCATTAAGTAAGGTAATAGACACCTGTCCGAATGGACTATCCAATTACATTGTCCACTTCATTGGCTTCCATTGTGTGATCCGATGGTATCGAGAATTGAAGCCATTATACGGAGTGAGTCGATGGTATCATGAGTTTTTGCTGTGGCGTGCAGGATTTTGGTCGGGGTATTTTTTACGACCCACCTGATGGGAAGCGGTTACCATAGCCTATGGAAGCTTGCAACACCAGGGGGAACACGTGTGCGTAGCCGACCCTAAAATAAAGTTATGTTTTATACCCATTTTTGTTTGCCAAATATCAATAGCACCATGCTTCTGAGTTTGAATTGGAATAATACATTTGGAATTAATAAATTAGATTTCGGAATGAACATCATAAGTAGTACAGTAAGTTAGTAAAGTAGGTGAGTAATAAATTGCACATAATTCTAAAAGAATCTTCAAGTCTTCTTTATGACTTCACCATCTAATAAAACTGATATTGTTGATGTTAAGTAAAATTCCAATTTTCCTCATAATAATCGTTACAAACTTCCCTATTATGTAAATCTGATGCACTTATCGATGTTTCACGGTCAGGGCTTAGACTCGAACCAGTGACCCTTGAGCACGATTACAATACGACTATGATTAAATGACGTTGCGTTAGGCAAGCGTTCCGCCTCGCCATCCAAAAACTTCTCATTGCGAATGTCAAATTTTTACGCCTCAATATTATTATACAGAAATTTACGTCAACAATATTAGCCAATTTGAATTTGTAATAGCGGAATAATCTTTACTAATTTTATTTCGAAAATAAATAATCTGTTCGATGTTGAGTTTGTTAATCTAAGCTTGGAGACTGGAGTAAAGTACTTCCACTGAGTACATTCGATATCAAAATAGACTTGGACCAGATTCTCTTGCTTACAAAATTAAAACATGTCACTCTTCCAGCTGTACCCTGCAGTACCCTGCTACTGCAAAAATTGTAAGTGATTCTTCACATGAACTACTACTACTTCTACTTACGGTACAGAAATTATTTTAGAATTGTCATGTGTCCCGTTCGTCTGTCCTTTTCTTGTTGGGTTGAAATGGAAGAGTGACATGTTTTAATTTATATGAAAATAAAATTAGCACGACATTGAAAATCCTAAAAAGACAATACCAATTTTTTTAGACTAATGTGGCGGTTTTAATTTTATTTTAGGATGAATTTACGTACGACGCAACTTGGTTCTAAGAGGTCCAATCCAAGACGCTATTTTTTTGTTTTCGTGACGATAAAACTTGGCCAGTCGCTGACGTAAAAACGAATAAACTTGATTTGATACCTACTGGTTTGCGAAACATTCTAACATTATTACGGATAACAGTTAATTAAAAATCATAATATGTTAATTATTATTTACCTACTGAAATAATATTCTATCCTGTCAAAAGTCAACTTTCTAGAAAAAAATTAGGCGAGAAACTAGGCAGGCCTAGGTAATGTTTATGTAACTAATAAAAACAACGTAGTACCTAATGTGTTACATTATATTTTGTTGACAATACGCTACATAACGTAACATCAGTGAACTCCTTAAAACTAACAAGATAAATGAAGTAAGATAAACTTAGTAAGTGGTAGCTTTATCAAGATATTCGTTAGCAAAATGTCATCATGAGTATCAAAATAAACGAAACAATAATATAAAAATAGTTACGACAAATTATTAATCGCAATAATTCAAACAGGTTTTCCGGAATTAAGTAGTTATTTTTTGGTCACCCCATGCCTTATTATTATCTTCATTTTGTATCGAACTCAAAAACCAGACATATTATTATTGATATTCTCTTGACGACACCACCCGCCCCGGATCCGCGGACTGGTAAAGGACAAAAGGTTACAATAAATATATTAAACATCGATTTAAATTTGTTTGTATAAATCACCACTTACATGTGGTTATTCTCAGTTTTAGGGTTCCGTAACCAAAGGGTAGAACGGGACCCTATTACTAAGACTCCACTGTCCGTCCATCTGTCCGTCTGTCACCAGGCTGTATCTTATAAACCGTGATAGTTAGTCGAAATTGTCACAGAAGATGTATTTCTGTTGCTGCTATAACAACAATTACTAATAAACAGAATAAAATTAAATTTGTGTTTGCTCGATATTGATAACGGCAATAGGCAGACGCTTGTTTATAGATGATAGGGAACCCTTCGTGCGCGAGTCTGACTCGCACTTAGAAAATAGAATATTAATTATACAATATTAGTAGTAGTAGCACATAAATGCAAGAATCTTATACGTAAATAGTAACTATAAGTATACTTACGTAAACACAAACTAGGTAGGTACGAATAAGTATAAATTAAGTCTAAGTTAGTCAGTGAACAAACAACTACCATCGAAAGGATGAAAAATAGTAATTATTGACGTAAGTAACAAGTATGTACAGTCAGCATCAAAAGTAGCTTATCAACACCAAAAATGCTTAACAGCTAAACTATATAAATTTTATTTATTTATTTGGCATATACTACAGTTGACAATCAAAGGTTAGTAGATACTTAAATGGCATGGTTAGTGAGTTAATGCTAGATCGACAACCAAGTTGTATACACACTACATGATGAATACAGCGTCACGAGTATCAAATTCAAAATAACTTTTACATATTTAGATATAAATTAATGTGGGTAATATATATACTCGTACATTGGCTGGACTTAATATAACAAAAAGTAAAATTTGAAATATAAAGGAAGATGATTTTGATTTGCAAGGTACATTATTTTATAAGAAATAACAAAAATAAGAGTAGGTAATTCTAAGAGACAGACGATTGGGCTGCAGTACGGATGGATGCAACAGGCTTGAAAAGGAAATGGAAATTAAAAATACTAAGCGACTAAAAATCCATTTGGTCGACTATTCAACGATTTGTCGACGAAATCAGATTTTAGTCGCTCACTTAGTATTTTCATTAGGTTATAGTATGATGCTCAGTTAAATACAAGCCATTAAAGCCAACTATCTGGAATCTGTGGCTTGAAGGGTAAGTAAAAAACTAAATTAAACTTTTGCAGTGAACGTTAACATTTAAGAGATACGGGACCATTTAAACTATCTAAGGGCGAACGGGTACTTTTATAGTATAAGGGGCGAAACTCACGGGGCGAACGGGTGCGAGACCGATTTTAGTACTACCTCACTACTACTACTACAATTTTAGTATCACTCCACTCTCTTAATCTGTACAAGGCCAACCAACCACACATTAGTAATCTGAAAGTTCTTAAAGCTACACATGTTAGAAGTCCGATTGCTCGGTATGATTTAATCTTTGTTTTATCAAAATTTTGCTTTCAGAATACGCAGCCTTCATGCGTCGTCGAAAATGTGAAGATTATGACAGAGAATAAGAAAAAGAAGCAGTAAAATATCTTCGGTCAACTTTACTTACTGCACTCAAATGAAATAGGATAAAGGGCGCTGAGCAGCGTCAAAATAGAACCATCAATGTTTACTCTTTGATTTGTAATACATTGTGATTCTGTAGGCATTTGGAGATATCGCTGTCAACGATAACACTAAAAATCACAGATCGTTTTAAAGTTTTTTTATTCTAAGCATAAAGATACCTACCTATGTTAGTACCTATTTAAATTGTCATAGATGTTTGATTGTCTTGAACAGTTCCATTAAGATTGTTCAATACAACAAAATCTGTAAAGTCATTGCATGAATATACATTAATAACGTTGACTCATTATGATTAGATAAGAAATATTAATTCCTAAATTTGACCGTCACTAAAACATTTTAGACAGTTAAAATATTTAAAAGAAATATAATTAGCACTAAGTACCGTTTATTTATACAATACTTACTACCTGAGTTTGATCGATAATGATATTTATCGGCTTACTATACAAAAAAAGTTGACCTTACGTTTATTGTTCTTCATAAACTTTAAATAGACATTGTGAAATTTGCTACACGGCTAGGTCGAACTGCAATTATTAGCTAAGTGTGTTAAAGTACTAGTAATTTATTGTTCCAAAGGATTTTGCCATGGTATTGTTGTAGCTGAGAATTTTCAAGATTTCTTTGTCAATACAGCAATTGTATTGTATATGAAGAACTAAGTAACAGGTTTAAGCCTCAAAAGACAATATATTCAAGGCATTTCGATCTAATGGAATGAAGATATGGTTAGGATCTGAGATGGTATAAAAATATGACTAAAACAGAAATTGTATACGAGTGTAGTAGGAGCCTTGGAATCGTAAGCGCAGCTACCTAATGCAAAATATTGTAGCATTTTTAGGCTCAGCTTCACCGTCAAAGTCCGAAGACATTTTTTATATTTTCTGAAAATGTTATTAAGAGGTATTGTATTTTATTGAAAAATAATCTAAGTGCTATTTATTTAAAATACGCAGAATAAATTTCAATATTCTCTTTAGACATCAGCAATTTACTGACGCCGGTAGGTATTACACTTGAAATGATTGCGTCTAAACATTTAACTCCACCGAGCGAAATTATCATCGATGAATAAACAAGAATAGCCACTATAGATTCGGAAGTTGTAAGTCATCATCATCATCATCACCAGCCTATATACGTCTCACTGCCCTAAATGGGAGAAACACGTGAAGGTTTGGACTATAACAGCACCACGCTAGTCCAATGCAACCCGCATTGTGGGTTAAAGCGGTTGCAGTAACAGCCGGGACCCGACGAAGCACGGAGGAGCTCGAGATTATAAATTTTGATTGACCCCTCTCAAAACACTACGCCACCGAGCTCCTCAAGTTATATGTAATAAAGAAAAATTATGAGGCACTTTGCTAAAAAATGAGAGTTGCGCGATGATAAAGTTTACTGCAGTAATTTGGCCTTTTTGGTGCCAAAAGAATACAGGTCAATAATTGGAATTACACAATCATTAAACAGATAACGTGATATTAAATAGGATTAATTGCGCTGCCGATTCATACTGAACATAAAGGTCGGATCACTATCCTGAGGGCCTAAACAAGATGCCTGTCGATAATCGCTATCGCATAGCGGAAATTGAATGGGATTTGACATAAGAATTCGATTGACTTTCGAGCGCAAATGTCAAATCCCATACATTTTCTATTTAGCCATAGCGAAAGTCAAAAGGCATCTTGTCTAGTCTAGACCCTCTGACAAGACCTACAGCAACACGTAACCACTAAATGCATATAAAAGGGTCTAAAGAATCTTCTGTAGCTGTGGCAATTTTATAAGAGTATAATATACATGTATAAAATAACGATTCCAGTTTTAATAGAAGCATAGATTCTTTCGTATAGAGCAAGAGCCCGTGACGGCCAGACCTTCGTTATTTCTTATATGCTGTTAGATTCTGTGTGTACTTAAGTCCTCGCTTATGAAACTTGGCTTGCTTGCGGTGGCTTCGGCAGGTAAAAGGTAGGTAATAAGGATGTATAAATAAAAAATGGGTTTTAAATTCGTAATAGTTTGAAAGCAAAAATTAGAATTCGCGAAAATAAAGTTATTTCATAATCCATCTATTCAGAGGGTCTGAATGGTTTTTATTTTTTAGTTATGTTACTGATTTTGTGGAAAGTTACAGTATTTTTACATAACGATACAATCGACGACGACAAGCCGTTTATCACTTTTCGCAATAGTAAACTTAAATTAAAGTTGGACGAATTTTCTCACCTAATGCTTAACTAGGAGTACTTACTAAACAGAATGAAGTACAATTTATCAAAGAAACCAAATACTAAAGTTTGGTACTAATATCGATTCGGTAGCGTTAACTATCCCACTTTTATTTTAAAAATAGGTACCGATATGTACTAAATATTTAACGGTATATTTTGGTTACGATTACGATATTTTTACCTACTGGTATCAAAAATATACCTTTATTTCGGTCCCTGATTAATAGTGTGATCTAGCTCGTTAAGCTCGTGGTTTCCATGGTACTTTTCAAAAGTTATTACTAATATAAAATTGTGCCGAAGTCACGCAAAACTGGTACGAAAAAGTATTTTATTGCTCTCGTACTAAACACATTGACTAATTGATAAAGCGGATCTTGCATTGCAACATGGGTATTCTAGAGTAAGTTAAACGTGATTAAGATCGCGCACTCCAACCGGCTTACCTTAACGACAATATGACGCAATTGTGGACAAAACCACACGGCGAGGTGAAAGTCACAAACAACCAACAAACTTATTTAGATAATACGAGAATACACGAGTGTACCCAGCGGGGTACAGTGCGGTGACTGAGGCACACACCACACAACTCAGCGGAGTTGACGATTTGCCGATGAAGGATTTCAATATTGCATCGTAGGGTTACCAATAACGATTTCTATATAATAAGTGCATGCAGCGCTACGCTGCTCGCAAATAGGATGTGATGCGACTGGACGCAGTAGTTTTCTTAACTATTATTGATACGTGGATACATTGTAGTACAATTTTATTTGGAAGTACACACAACACGATGGTAGCTCTTAGTACTAAAAAAATAAAAAAAATCACTACCTAACCTGGCTGTTACGAAGTTTACAGTTAGTTAAGCAAGAAAAAAACAATATACCTACAAAAGTATATCTACTTTTGCATTAAGAAACAATTGATTGTGAATTTATTTAAAAGTTTTAAATAAACCAAATTCTTGTCAATTTGACAACCCTAAGTTTAGAATGGCTCGTACAGTTCACGACGCAGTTCCCCTCTAGTCAGCCAAGGCTATTGAGTGGATTGGTGCCCGGTAAGTAAGATCGGAGGCAGACAGCCGTTTGCAGAGGTCAATTTTGGCGCTACTCAAGCGATTATTATACAGCATTATTAGCCAGGTGTTCTTAGCAAGCCATAAAAGATCCTCTCGAAATCCGGATATAGCCACATGGTATGGGATAGGAATTTTAAGATGTGATGTAATCTGTTACAGAAAAACACTGACACTGAAAATAAGTTATAGATTTGGCCAATTAATCATGTTGCTATACAGCGATTAAGTAGCTCAGCCGCCTGATGTTTATGATTAACGTATCCCAAGTGACACCAAGAAAGGAATCACTCGGGCACAACGTCTGATGTATGTATCAATCGCAATCTTAGCGTAGACGTAGAGAAGAGAACTACAAAAGTAGTTTTACAAGGCTGCAATTTTACAATAGGTCGAAACCTATGTATATGGTCGAAAAAGAAATTCCTCCAACCTTTAAGAGCCGAGCTTCTTTGAGCGTAAATTGAATTAATACCATAGCCCGGGTTCCTCGAAATTGATCAGTTTCTTGATTTCATAACAATTATTTTTTGAAATATTTAAGAAAAAGGTTAAAATAATTAAATTTATGTAAGTACTCATCCCCTAGAAACATATTTATAGCACCAACTCCAAAAAATATGTTTCTAGGAGATTAGTACCTACTTAATTTAATTATTTTAACCTTTTCAGTTTTTTGAAATCGCTTTTAATTTTTGTTTAAATTTTTTTTCTATCATTTTTAGTGATAACTTTCTAAGGTCGAAGCTAGATGGGTGACCGTCAACTTATATTGTTTCCTACTATCGTATCGTTTTACTAAAAATTCGTAGGAAAGCTAAAATCCGCCAATTTCGCATACGTAGACGACTTAATAATTTCAGTTTTTTTTTACACAAAAACTAAACTACCCAACTGATTTTGAAAAAAAATTTATGGGACCAAATGGCAACTATTCCGCATCGAACAAAAAAGAATCACGTAAATCGGATTAGTAGTCTCGGCGTAATCGGTGTACATACATAGGAAAAAAAAACACATACCGGCCGAATTGAGAACCTCCTCGTTTTTGAAGTCGGATCACAAATAACTAATAATACGAAACTATAACCTACTAAACGCGGCGTGGTCTGAATTTAAAACCAGGTAAACCTAATACCATATCCATCTCTCTTTATTAATACAAAAATCGCCTCCCCTTGCCAGCAAAAAAGGTGCTTTTTCATGTCATTTTTGTAGGAACCTATGCACCGGCAAAGAATCCCAAGTTCTGGAAGTGTGACAAAGAAACGAGATAAGTACTAAATTTCTTTGTGTGTGATGTTGAGATTAAGGTTAAGACAGTGAATTGATGACTCCTAAGAGCGGCACGCGTGCTCCTCTGATCCTGAGTAGGAAGTATAATCGTAGACGCATACATTTCGCAATCTTCAATTTTTGGAATGATTGTATGCTAAACTGAATTTTAACACTTCTGCATTTCGAGGTAGTTTTCGATATTTGTCCAGTAAGTGTTGGAACAACATACCGCCACCTATTAAAAATAGCTCTAATAATTACACATTAATGGTTAATTTCAAGAGACACTTACTAAATATTCAAAATACTTTATAGTAATAGTTGAAAAACGATAGTAACTAATATAGTATACAAATGTCATTATTTTAAAAGAGGTATGCCTGTGCACAGTGTGTAATTTTGGCTTGATTTCGGCCATGTATAGTTTAAGTATTTATCCGAAAGAGCTTTATATGACAAACAACTTATAAAAATACCTACAGTAAAATTATGTATACTTTTAGAGATATATTTTTTTTTGTGGAAGGTCAATGACCTCAATGAAAACTTATTTATTATTTTATAACGATTATCATAATAGTTTTTGTTTTTGTTGATATATTAAGTAATGTAACATTGCATTACCTAGTCATATAAAAAAAATAGGCAATTTTACTGAAGGATTATAAGAGTTATTCAAGGTTTTCTTTTTTTTACTTTTTATTGATTTTTTATTTATCCTTGGTTTGGATGCATTTTATTTTTTATTATTAATATGAAGAATATTGTTGTTTATTACGTCCTAAAAATTTAAACACTAACATGGATGGGGTAGCGAGATAAACCGTTTCTAAGTATTATAAAAATTTCTATGGAAATAGGGTTGTCCAAAATTTTACCATATGATTTTTTTTTTTATTGTTAAACAATAAATCAACAGCCTAAAATCTAACACTATATAACACAGTATAATCTAATTGAAGTCAATTACAGATTGACTTTTTGTAATCATAAGTTTAAATATATGTGTGTAATGTTATAAGCATGTGAAATAAATTATTTTTCAATTTCAAATAAGTATATTGATTGCCGAATCTCTGGTCGAGTGGTCAGTACCCTGTCTACTTAGCCAGTGGTTTTGTGATCGAATTCTGATAGGGGCATATATTAGTATAATCAGTGCGAATATTTGTTCACGAGTCACGAATGTTTGTTTGTTTATTTAATAAATTTCTGATATTTATGTAAGTACATAATAGAGACGAAAACTCTTAGTATTCCATGGATTCACCGTGGGGGTGCTGCGTCCATCGCGTTGCAGAGAGGAATCCAGAAGCAGTGGCTAAGGAGGCCTCTTCAGGTGCACCCGGAACTCCCACCACTACCCTGAGTTTTCTCTCTGCTTAGCCATATCTGATACAATTCCGCGAAAGCCGCTTTAGATACGCGTTCCAATTCTGAAATTATGAAAGTTCTAGACATTTCAAGTTTTTTTAGTACAGGGATTTTGCTGGCCTAGGCCTAGATTTTTCTCCTGCATACAAACCAAATGATATGGGCATTGTTTGTTAAATTGTTTAATAAATAAAAGTATTTATTGGTTTTATAGCGTGATCTTTAGAAAAGTACAGTCAGCTCGACTAACGGCACACGCTTGAGTGGCCGTGAGTAAAGTACGTAGCGGTTTCTACATCTCGGCCGGTGATATGGCCGAGATGTAGAAACTGCTACGTGGTTTCATATTTTGTAATGTTTCTCGTACGTGTTAATAAGAATTATCCAGCCCGGCGCCAAGTCTAGAATCTTGTACGGTTTATGAATCGATTTCTGATTGAGCCTTTTTTAGCGAAATTTACGGGGCTTTTGTTTCGTTGTCAGTTGTTTTTGTGCTCTCGCGAACTCAAATCTAACAACTTCACGTATGACTACTACTAGGACCCTATCATGACGACACGTATAATGATCTGCCTCCAAAAGCATCCTGCATCCCACCAGTATGTGCCTAGCGGTTCCAAGCGCTTCTCCACATGTGTGACAGGTCTTTTCGGAGGCCTTCCCTCTACGCACCCAGTTACACTGATCAGGGAGAATCATCTGATAGGCATTAAGATAGAATTAGTGTGAGTATGAGAAATATTACACTAATTACAAACATTACAAATCACCGATAATATCGTCGTCATTAAAGTGTATAATTTCTTCTGACGATAATACGATGTTAATATCGTCTACGTCATCGTCATTTTCATTTGGTGGTGACGGATCACTATAAAAATGGACGTTATCCGTTGTCTCTTTTAAAAGGCGCAGAACTTTTTGTGGGATGACAAAATGTTTCCTCTTTTTTTGCCTATTACCAATTGCTATTGATGACAATAGAGGGTCAGAAGACTCTAAAGCCCGGTGAAACAAGTCAAGGATCGTGGTCTTACGGTCGAACTTACGAGTGTGATGTTCACGATCATAACGCCAAAATTTACAAGTATAGTCTTCAGCTGACAATTTTCTATCTATAATAAGACAAAGAGCTTCATCAGGTGTATACGATCGACTGTTAACTTCTTGACTCGATCTTATTACTTTGGCAATCTCCGTTGACTTGGTTGGGGTTTTAATGCACTCTTTAATAATAAATTCCAAATCAATAGCAGATGATTTACATAATTTATTACCTGTATCATCTTTTACAATTTTTGTCATAACCTTGATCACAGAATCTGTCGAGTAGTTCTCAAGCTCTTGTTCCAGTGATTTTCTTATACGTCGCTGACTACGATCGCTAAGATTATTATACTCGTTAACACTAGTAGAAGGAGCCTCTAGGAAACTGATTTCCTTGGAGGTTGAGGGGATTTCATGGACAAAACTTGTTGTAGGTTTTTCCTCAACGTTTGCAATTTCTGAACTTAAGATTTTTTTGTATTCTGTTTCTTTGGAATAATCATAAATTTTGGGTATTGAAGAAAGCCAGTTTTTATTTTTTAATACAAACCTTTTACGATTTCGAGAACAAGATTTGTAAAGTTGTTCACATCTACAAATAAACCTTGTTGTATTTTTTTTTATTGTGTTATAATCTCTTTGTACATAGTCAGGAATACCTTTAGGGTAAATTGCATTCAAGACTATTATCGTTCTTTCATTTTCAGGAATGTCCAGAGGACGTGATTTCGGTCCTCTTAAATGAGACGTATCTTCCAATAATTTAAACAAGTCAAGATGAGTCAATCTTTGTGGAGTTATTGTTGTTTGATTAACTATCTCTGCCACTCGCTGACCAACATGAGGGTTGGCGCCCTCATGCCCCTCTAGCATTAAGTCACTCGGTCGAGGCCCGAAATGACATCCCCCAGGAGAATGGGTCAATTCCTCCTGAGGCAAAGCAGCGCCATGGGTCTTTGACGGCTCCATGACGCCTCACCCCCGCTTCTCCAGACATTATGTAATTGATATTGGGTTTTAGCCTAAGCTTGACGAGGGCGGACCCCTTCCCAATACCACACAATGTCCTTCATCGAAGATCTTTTCTTACGAAAAGAGTATAGACGCTATGTTATTTTGCGTAGCAAGAATTTTAAGAGTTTAGTCTAATATTATGCCTACTTATTAAAACAAAACTTGTGTCGTTAATATTTTTACTTATCATAATATTTTTAATAATGTTATATAATAGTAATATAATGAACCAAAATAGATGATGTTTATGAGCAGAATAAATCAACATGAACATTGCGTTTAAATGTTCATAGAAAAGTTAGTGCCAACCCTAAACAAAATTTTAAAAAATCATATCTCGTCACCCCATCATTTTTATTAGTTGATATTTTATATACAAGTATTTTATGACATATAGATGCAAACCATTTAAGAAAAAAATGCTACCATCAAGAAACAACCCCACAATTATTAGTTTTATATTATTGGTAAAAATATTAATCGTGTCTTATTTGACTGTGTTTTTCGTGTAGTTTTTGGCAAGGATATAGCTACGGACTTCTTTTATAAGCACATATTTTATTTATTCAGAAATAATGTATCTGAAAAAAGATATTGCGTATCTATGGTTTCTATGGTTTTTTCTCGATAATCACAATAACTCCAAAAATAATAATAAAAAAAATGTCGGTGTTTTTGTCAGGCCTTTAAAATATTTACAGCCATCAAATAAATACATAAACTACACATGGCCGAAATCAAGCCAAAATTACACACTGTGCTGTGCAATAAGCTGGAATTGTTTTTTTTTTGTATATAGAGGGGATTCATATGCATATTATTATAGTCTAGATTTACATAAAGGAGATGTTTCATATCCGGCCAGGTATATGTACAGTATCTCAAAAAATCAGGAAAAATCTCCTAAATCCGTGTATGTGCAAAAGTTGAAATTTTTCGTCGATTTCACCGTGCAATATGCACTATAAAAGTCAACTCAACATCACCAAAGTGACATACGCGCCATGATAAATATTTGTCTGTGTGGCAGTTTTTTCTATGAAAAATCTTGTTTTGTACTACGCAACAAAGCAAATAAAAAGAAAATGAATTTAACACTGCTTTGCTTATTTTACCTATTTTTTTAGTATAGTGTACATAGAGCTGGCGGGATCCCCATACATTTCTGAAACATCTCTTTTGTCAATATTATATAAGAGTATAAAAATGTCTGGTGATTTCATGATTTGTTTGCCCAGTGCTGTGCATCTGTCACGAAAAGGAATCTGGAGAAAACCAATGTCGCGGTACATCACATCCTGCCACGGATTTATACTGAGATACTGAGCAGAGAGCTTTTTGGTACAAATTGTTGAGATTTATGTTTTGTAAAAATTACAAATAAAATATATGCTCCAGGCGGGAATCGTACCCGCGTCTCCTGAGGTCCAGCCAGATGCGATCACCACTAAGCCACCGGTGCACTAGGTGTAGTAACCTACTAATTTCTTCACTGCTTTCTAACCTTTTTTAACATTTTTATAGCAACGTTTTTCTCACCACTCACTGAAGGTAAAGCCTTTAGTGATCCGAAAGAATACCTTTACAAGCATTTTTAAACTTCCAGTTAAGGTGAGAAAAGCCATTTAATAACATTTGAATGTTTTATTTTGTGCGTTTATAACAACTACTTTACTATAAAAAAAAATGTTAGAGAGGTATTCTTTCAGGTCGATTAAGGTGTAAACTTCAAAAGAGTGGTGAGATAAATTTTATACTGCACTGCCATCTTTTCCAACAAAAGAATAAATAAAGTTTCAAATATATGCAGATTGGCCAGTGGGCCGTCAGCTTGTTTGTCATCTAGTTGTATAAAAAAATAAAAAAAAAACTACACCATTTATTTTTTTACATTATTTTGCTGGTCTTTACCGGTATTGTAGAAAGTATCCATATTTTATAGTTACCAAAAATAACTAAATAAATACAGATACCTTGACAACAATAAAAGAAAGCGACTTTGAAGTCTTACGCAGTCCGTATGTGCTCTGCTCCTTGTCAAGCAGTCAGGCACAGTATTTTTGTGAGCATTCAGTCTGGCGAAGAGACAACTTCACACACTTCATACACCACCCACCACCACCGCCTTAGGCCTCAGGATGACAACACACCCGCAATACCAAGTGATGTTTTCCTTGTTATTGCAGGAACCTAACCACTTAGCACCAGGTGGGCCACCAGCTTGTTAATAAAAATAAATAAAATAAGATGGGTGAAATAGATTATTTTGCTTATCTTTTTCTATTTTGCCGATTATATCTAGTTTAATAAGCCTTTAATAAGCCTTTAATAAGACCAATACCAAGACCTTTACTAAGCGTAAAGACTAAAGAGTAAAAAAAAAATTATTACTTTGAAATAAAGATTTTTTCGTAATGTTATTTGATAAAAATCTGTGAACTGTCAAGGATGATCATGATGATTTATCGAAATATGTAGCCTAATTCATAATTTAATGTGTGCTGTCTAATAAGTTAAAAGTTAAAGTTTGAGCCTTCAGTTTGTTCGAGTTTAGTGTTTCCTAACTTTCAGAAGAACTATAAATTTCAGATCTGAATCAGAATCAGTTATGTAAACTTCGACAACACGTGATTACTAAAAAAATAAAAAATAAAATTACAGGTAGGTACATTTATGGTAGATCTATACGCCACTCATTAAAATAAATTTACCAAAATTAGGAATTCATCTGAAAAGTAATTTTAAACAAAATTTCGCAACTTACCCAAGAGTCGTAACGATTGGAATATTAACACATTAACACCTAACGGGAAACGGAATAATCGAAATACGAGAAGAGAGTTAGGTATATAAACTTCACTAAAGAATCAACAGTTTTATTCTCTAGATCTCTACTTTTGTTTTAGCGCAAAGTGAGATTTATGTTAAAGATGTTAAAACTTTTTGATAGAGATGTTTCATTTCTCATGTTTCATCAGAAGAACAATCAAAGCACAGATTGTAAAATGTAATCAAAGTGACAGCCACAGTAGACCACAGATTAATAATAAGACCTGAGGGCCTAGACAAGATGCCATTTGACAATCGCTAAATGGAAAATGTATGGAATTTGACATTTACAATCGAAAGTCAATCGAGAGCTTATTTTAAATCCCATACATTTAACAGTTAGCGATAGCGGTAGCGATTGTCAATTGGCATCTTGTCTAGGCTCTCTGGTAGAGACTGGCCCCGTGCAGTGTTTAAAAAGTACTCTGTGGGTATTGGGCATAAACCAAATTATGTAGGTATTTTGTGCCAACTTCAGAAATATTTTACTGTACCAACATAATCAAAAGCAACTTCGTTTTGACAGTAAACTAGGGATTGACTCACCTCACTATACACCCCGATGCTTGTTTATCGATATCTATGAATCGGTGATTACGCTTAGATAATATAATCACCACTTAAATTCAGTTGCTGATACAAAAATAGAACCGCGCTATATAATAATATATTTATTGCAGTTCTCAGATAACATTTTTAAGGTTTTTTGTGAAACGATAATTTTTTTATACCACTAAGTTGGCAATCAAGCATACGGCCCACCTGTGGTTACCATAGCATATGGACGCTTCAAAGGCTTGCAACACCAATGGTATCACTTGCGCGTTGCTGACTCTGTAAAAACCTGTTCACGCCTGGATATAAAACTAGAAAAATTTAACGTCCTGAGGCGGGAATCGAACCCGCGAACTTTCGCAATCCGGGCGACTGCTCTAACCAACTGAGCCACCCAGGACTTGGGATATCCCTGTGAAATTCTTCTAGTCTATCTGTATTTGCGTTTATGAGCTAACGTTCACCCTACAATGTCGAAATATTCTATTTCAACATCCGAAACGAGACTAATTTTTTAAACATATATAATAATTTTAAAATCAAAAATTAAGAATACTTTTCACGCTTTTTTTGAAGAACCCGATGATGTACTCGTTCGAGAACCAACTTAAGTGAACCTCTGTAAGCAGCTCATTCCACAACTTGAGCATACAAGGGAGAAAGTTTCTCTGAAACCGTACAGTACGCGACCACTTTGGTTCCAATTTGCGAGGATGAACTACCTGCCGATGGCGAGCGGTGCGATAATATAAAGGGGCCGTGGGCATCATTTCAAATAATTTCTCAAAACACACTCCGTTATTTATACAAACGGTAGAACACACGCGAGAAGGCAAACTCTCCTTAGGCTTAAAGGTTTAATACCGGTTGTGAGCTCAGGATCGTCGACAATTCTCGTAGCGCGTCTTTAGAGCACGTCTAATAGTCCAAGCTGGTATCTAGGTGCTCCCGCCTATAAATGGCAGCAGTACTCAAAATGGGGCCTGACTTGAAACTTATAGTAACTGTCTTTGCCCCGAAGTGAAATACCACCGCGCTCTATAGAGCACACCAATCTTTTTAGATGCCAGCTTGACTTTATCCTCCAAATGACTGCGGAACTGCACGTCACTAGAGATATCAACAACAAGGATCCCGATACTCGTAGAGATGGAAAGCGGTGCATCAAGGAATTGTGGAGCCACAGCGAATGGGTTTTTTTAGCGGTGAACGCGCAGACTTGTGTTTTAGTGGGGTTGAATTGGACTACGTTTAGTCGTTCCTAATCGGAGACTCTGATTAGAGACCTCTCGATTTCAGACACAAGTCGACCGCGACTTTTCTCCACTGTAGACCGAGGGGTATTAGCAAGACCCGTATAGTAAGCGTCACCAATACTGTCATCTGCATAACAATGCAGTCCATCAATAGACAGCATATCATTGATATGCAGCAGGAACAATTTTGGAGACAGCACCGAGCCTTGGTCCCTTAACGCTGGTGTCCCACCAGACGACCGCTCGACTTATGAATATCCAGAGATAACACCAACTCACGCCGTACCTCCCGTTGCGTAGTAGAGATCTCCAGCATAGAGTTGCCGCACCAAGGGATGGTAGTTGGTACAGTACAGAGTACAGAGTCATCGATTGTATATTTAGTATATTTCTAATATTTTTATCCATTATTATCCGTATTTCTCCGTTATCTGGTATCCATAACACAAGCTCTTAAGTATGCTTACCTTGGGATAGTTATGAGGTGTGAATGCATGAATATTATTATTATGAGACAAGTCCCCGTAATTAACATAGCGCTAGGGTAACATAAGGTAGGGAATACCATCAGGCGGACCGTACGCTTATCTAGTTTTTCGCCCTAGTGGAATGAAAATAGATTATACCTACTTATAGTTTTAATTTCAACTTTAATATAAAATTACAACACTACAATATTATGCAATTTAGGTATGTATATCATCGCTGCATAAATCCCTGCTAATATTATTGATGAGAAAATCACTGTCTGTGTGCTACGAATTCACTTCTTGAAGATAAACCAATTTAGATGAAATTTGGCATTGAGAAGGGACAAAGGACATTTGAAAGAGGACTGAGCTACTTTTTGACATGATAACCGACATCTACGCTAGTGGAGCGCCGGGCTATGACCAGCACAGTTAGCCGTACACTATAAGAGACTCTAGAATAATTTACAGAGTACCTTATACCGAAACCTGACTGGCTTATATTAATTGTTGTACTTGAATTAATTTTAAAAGTACAACACTTTAAATAGAATATTATAAGACATCGCAACCAACTATAAAAACAGGAATTACTACAATGATTAACAAAAAAGAAAATATATCGAAGCAGTAATCGTAGGAAACGTAGGACCATTAGCGCCATGTGAAATTATCAAATGAATAAGATATCTTTGAAAGTGGCAAACTATTTCTATGAACTAATATAGCCCATGTTTTAATTTACCACCGTATAGGAATATATCTTTGTATCATATTTTTATTACAAAATTGTATTGCATACCTTTCTTCAAGATATTGTTTATTATGAGTTAATTTATGATAATTATTATATGTATAAAATGTCCATGTTAATCATTTAAATTAAAAGACGGACAAAACGGGCAATTGAGTTTCTTAGTAATTAAAATAATATAAAACTTGCTTTTCTTGCTGATTCTTCTCAGTAAAAGCTACTACTTAAATCAACTTTAAGAAGGAACTAGTAATAGAATAATTACTAATGAGATCACCAAGCACTTCTTAAGTCCACGTTGAATAAATTGTTTTTAATTTATGTTGAATATCGTACACCTACAAAGTGTTGCCTGAGTAACCGGTGCGATTAATTCTTTTTTTATGTATCGTATTATTGTATTCCTTTACACCATTTTTTAATAATAATGGTGGCGATTCTGTTGAACCACTCTCTAAACTAAATTAAACTAAAAAATCTTAATTTAATTTTGGTCATGTGCTATTCTGTTGTCACGAACAACTTAATTTAGTTCTTCTTGTTTGATAGGACTAGCGCGACTAAGTTGACTTCAGTGTTACCGCAGAATAAATAAAACATGTTAGGTGAATTCATAAAAATAAATATCTAAGGTATATTAAATGAATTATTTTTAGAAAATTGAATTTTGCTTTTTAAAGTTCTTCTGATAGTAATTAAAGGTGTGGAACCTTAACTTCGTTTTTTTCGGGGATCCCGATTCGAAATAAAACAAGTCTAGTTCGAGAACCAAGACGGCGGACGCAACTTTTATAAATTAATTCTAAATAGCTGACATTTTTTTTGGGTTTCGGACGTTTTCATTCTGAATACTTCATTCGGAAATCCAAGATGACGGACGAGACTATTTTTTATAAAAAAATCAATATGGGTATCATTTTTGTGATTTTCATGGGTCCCGATTCTGAATAAAACGTCAATTACAAGATCCAAGATGGCGGACGCAACTTTTTTATATAAAAAATCAATATGGGTATTATTTTCGTGGTTTTCAGGGGTCCTAATTCTAAATATAACACCAATTTCAAGGTCCATGATGGCAGACGCAACTTCTTTACAAAAAATCAATATAGGTATCATTTTCGTATCATTCTAATTACAACATCTATTTTGAGATCCAAGATGGTGGACGTGACTTTTAATACAAAATTAATACGGGTATCATTTTTGTGGGTTTTCGGGGCTCCGATTACAAATAAAACATCTGTTTCGGGATCCAAGACGGCAAAATATTGATTTTTATCAAAAAATTGCTTCCGCCGTCTTGGATCTTAAAATTGATGTTGTATTCAGAATGAAGACCACTGAAAACCACACCCCATACCCCTATTTTGAATTTCGAGATCAAAGATGGCGGACGCGATTTTTTCAAACAATCATGTTTATAAAAAAATCGCGTCCGCCATCTTGGATCTCGAAATTGACGTTGTTTTCTCAATTGAAACCCCCGAAAACTACGAAAATGATACCCATATTGATTTTCTTTCAAAAAGTTGCGTCCGACATCTTATATCTTGATATTGATGTTTAAAATTTTATCATAAAATTCTCCATACTAATGGTTCTTATAAGTCCTACCACTTTCCTACGTACTTATTTTGATGATTACAAATGATTCAAAGAAAAAAAAACTATTTAAATCATGGGTCGAATTTTAATCGACATCAATTTACTTCATTCTAAAGATATTTAGACATAGAACGTGTACGACAGAATAGCGAATAGCTAAATTGAGTAACTAAAACCAATTTATTCCTGTCAGATTAAAATTAAGTTTACTTCTGTCATTTTAGTCCGTTACAGAATAGGAAACGAAATCTGACAGCACTAAACCTAATTTTAGTTAAGTTTAGTTTCTGTATACCTACCTAGATTAAAGTATCTTTATTTTTCAGATATTGGGATCAACTTGCAAGTTCAGTCGGTAAAGCGACTCGATGAAGTATAAGTAAACTGAGAAATAATTAAATAAAACAGTTTCGTTCTAGTTATAAATTATAATAAAATGGAAAAAAAAAACATTATATTCAACGTTTTACAATAACCTTAAAATGTTAACTGAATCTACATTAAATAAATTATTAACAAAGCGTGGTTGTATTCCTTTTATTTGCAACTGTATTTAAGTGGAGATTATACAGCGAAGGTAATCACCGATTTATCGATATCGATAAATAATCATAATTCTACACATGCAATATTTCTGAGGTTGGCACAAAATAGCTACATAATTTTGTTTAGAGCCAGTAGGAAACAGAACCTTAGGGTCCATGATACACAAACAATTACCAACGATACGAACAGTGCAAACGCCTTAGGCCGAATTGAATTCTATGTGCGCTATTTGGGTGCAATCAATCCGGACCACACTTTCACTCACTCGTATGTTCTCCTATCAATGTCTTAACAAAAACGTTCTAAAATCTTACGTTTTTATCAAGGAGTAAGTTTAGGAAGTGTTTATAGCATTTAAAGTACGTTAATTAACAAATATTTATCAATTCCAAAATAAATTGTTTCGACATTTTCTACAAACTATATGACATTTGACATTTGCGGACACACTGTAATACAAAGGCGTAGCTACCGCCGTATCAGCCGTATCAATGATACGGGGCCCCGAGTTACTGGGGCTCTGAACGTGTAAGAGAAAAAACCGTAAAATAATTTTCGACCTTATTGAACGTGATAAAATGCAGTGTTTAGGAGGCACCTCCATACATGCCTTCTAAAATTGTCTATGGTTCCTTTGAAATCTGTCTATAAATGACAGCTCTAAGCAAATTCTTTCTATCTCTTTCTATTACATATTGCGAGAAAGAGATATACTGTACTTTATTTTAAACTTAGAGTGGGCCAAATTCTGAAGACACACTTTAATTCTCAATTTAAGTACAGTATATTTATTTCTCGCAATAAGTCATAGGAAAAAGATAGCAAAAATCTGTTTAGAGCTGTCACAAAGACGGCATGTACGGAGGTGCCTCCTAAACACTGCATTTTATCACGTTCAATATAGTCGAAAATTGAACGCGCGTTTCTAAATGTCAAATTATATGACAGCAATCCTTTTCGTAGACCTTTTGATAGAAAAAAATGCACTGAACTTAAATTTAGACTTAGCATGTGTTCACCAGAATTAGGGCCAGTGTGCCTCCAGAATTAGGCCCAGTGTATAATTTGGACTAATAATTTGTGGGGAAAAATATAAACTTTTTTTATTTAGATGATATTCATATTCTTATTTTAGGAGGTTTTTAATTCCAAAAATCACATAACAACAACGACATGCTTTAAAAACTTATCATTTAAATATTTTCTCCAAAAACCGCGTTACGCGTTTAAGTTTTACGCGTACAACGCAGACTTGCTTAGATTACTTAGTAATCTAAGCAAGTCTAATCATCAAGTCATAATAAAATCCTTCCTAAGGAATAGAATGGCGGGCGAGAGGCTTACTGGTCTCGCTCTATTGTCTACTCATTCCGCTTTGGCGCCAGATTCTGATATGGTACTAGACGTAATGGCTGCCAGGGGAAACAGAAAAATACTTATACAATTATAGTATAGTACAGTGAAAATTATAGTACAGTGATTACAGCAAAAAATATAGTACAGTGATTACAGCGATTTTTACATAGTTCACATGGTTGTTTTAATGTTTGTCCCCCCCCCGAACCAAAAGTCTGGATACGTGCCTGGATTACTACTTTGCTTCGTAAGTGTTATTTATGTATGTTGTGAAACTCTGTAATTGGCTAAGAGTTTTGTATAAGTTGTATTAAGCATGATTGTTATAAAACGCTGTTGAGTTTCCTATATGAAATAAAAATAAAAAAACCATGAGCTCCTCCATCGATGGTCTTCATTTAGACCACATAAAATCCGACACTTTGTGTAGTTATCATAGGGCCTCCATAAAATTTCATAAAGGGCCCATCAAAAGCAAGCTACGCCACTGCTGCACTACCTCTGTTTAGTGAGCACCGTTAACATGCCTTGATGACGTGACTCATGTGATGACGTAGCATTGCTTTCGTTGCCACGAATACGTTCAATTCGGCTCGTTTGTAAGCGTGCGCAAATTGTTCAATATGGACCGTGGGGGTGGTGATTGTAGAATCTCTTTTTTCTATCCTCCTCAGAACCTCTATCCTCCTCAGAACAATAACTAAAGCATAGAATCCTGGCTAAAATAGTTAGCAGAAACATATACAGAGTTGCACATTTAGATCAGTCAGTATGGGAGTCTGAAACTATAAGACATACGAAAATCTCTCCTTAAAGGTCTATTCACACATATCAGACAAGCCTCAGTTCCGGCACAGATCCGGCACAGTTCCGTATCAGTGCGAAATATTATTTCATACATTATCTATGAACGTATCTCCACTTGTCCGTTCAGTGACGGCTCAGTGCTCTCAGTGTCCGTTCCGGCGTGGTTCCGGCACGGAAGGTATCGTCGACAACGATATTTTTTGTCGGACGGACCGATCACTGACGGATCTCGGACGGCGACATCAACAAAAACAAAATAGAGGACGAGCGATTAATAGAATTGGTTCGTGAATATAGAGTTTTATCTCTATTTAGAGATGATTTATCTCATGCAAAGTATATGGATACGAAATACAATCACGATTGACGACGGACACGTTTTCACTGAAGCTCCGTGAACTGAGCGGGCACTGACATGTGTGAATTGAATCACTGAAGCACTGATACGGAACTGTGCCGGATCTGTGCCGGAACTGAGGCTTGTCTGATATGTGGGAATCGACCTTTAGAATGTCATCGATTTTAGTAATAAGATAAACTGCATTCATACATTTAATAAAAATGTGTACTCAGCTCGGGAATCGAATCCGGATGTTTTGAAAAATAAAACAAACAGTATTTCTATGTAGATATTGACTGTGTAGGTATAAAATGAATAAAATGCATTGTTTTCGTATCCTTTAATTTATTTTAGTAAGTGTTAGATCAAAACGGAATGCAGCCATAAAGAGTAACATGTCAAATTGTTACATCACCTTTGCTTGTCATGTCATGTCAATGTCAATCTTTGAATCTTGTCATCGACATCGACACCACAGAATATTTTTTAAATAAATCTAGATTGAAACAGATGTCGTGGTATTGTGAGAAATAAAAATATTTGATAACATTTGGATTAATAATATATTTATTTTATTTGTTACACACAGATTAGACATTAAATTTTTATTAGTTTAATTGTTGTGACGTGTATTTTAAGTTTGGAGTGATTTATTTTTGTTTTTGTGAAGACGCAATAAGGAATATGTCTAGCGAGAAACCTGGCACACAAAGTAGTAGCATGGGTAGTTCGCAGGCACTGCAGGCTGCTGATGATGAGAATGTGAAATCTTGTTGGGTGTGTTTTGCTACGGAAGCTGACGATCGACTGGCGGCGTGGGTCCAGCCATGTAAATGCATCGGCACTACAAAATGGGTGAGTCTAGCTTGCTACACATAGATTGTTTTTGGTTGCGAATGTTGCGCGTTTTCCGGTATTCAAGGCAAATTTGTGTTGAAAGTCGCATTTTAAAATTAGAAACGTCTTATATTAGTTCCTTTTCGATTGTTTACAGGATAATGTGTTTATAAGCCTATACATATGGTTACAAACATTTCTTCTGCGATATATAGTGTCTTTCAAACGAAGAAATATAAATTTTTAAATATTTTTATCATCAACTAGTTCCTAATTGATTATGGTTTTATGGTTACCAAATTTTAAATTCTGATGATTAAGAAACAAATTAATTTGAAAAAAACTCACTTAGTAAAAACTCAGCAATAATTACATTTACTTAGTATTCTATATTCAAAAAAACTCATGTCTTGATGCTGCAAGAAAATCTCATACCATTACGATACGACTTTGGGTAAATACATGTTTACCACACAGAGGTGTGAGGGTTTTTCTTGCTCTTGATGTGAACAAGTCTTGTGGATTCGATAGCATACCACCTATAGTCCTGCATACAATTGTTTTCTGTCCTAACACATCTGTATCGCCTCTCACTTGAGACTGGACAAGTTCCAGGGTCGTGGAAGTCCAAAAAAATGTAGCCGCGCTGACCCATAGGCTGATAGGCATAAGCCTGTAGATGATTGGGTTAGCATCAACATTTTTTGGTCATGTCGATTATCCATGCATGTTATTTAGATCATACATGTTATTTTAGTTCCTTTGTATTAAATGTTGCGAATCCTAAATTAACTTTTATTTAACAAGAGTCTCATGACAGTTTGACGCCCAATGGTCTTCTCAATTATGTTATTTTGTTTTAGGACTTATCTTAGGCCTCTGATAGAGTTTAACATGCTGGTCTACATAAAAAACTTGCTTGATTGTATTCTCGGGTGGCCGATAATACAAATTACTGAGTGTGGGGGTAAACAGTCAACGAATTGAAACATTGATATTTACGTACCTACATACTTGTAGGTCACACGCACAGAGCGAAAAAGCGGTTTCACTTGATTCTTGACTCTAAACATTCTGTTTATCTTGTCCTTAAACTCTAAGGCAGGGATGGCGAACCTTTACGTATCAGCGTGCCATTTTTGTTAGGAAATGTTTGATGAGGTCATAGACATGCCATCAAATAAATTTTTACTTTGTGATACCTACTTTACACTGTTTTTCGTATTGAATAATGAATTTTATGATCAGTGACGTGCCCAAAATATTGTGTTGCGTGCCATTGGTTCGCTATTCCTGCTCTAAGGCATCTATCTACACACAAACAGAAATATTTTTCATAAGTATATGTCAAATGTTTATTTTATCCACATTTAAGATGTGATGAAACACAAAAATAATATTTCAAAGACTTAACCAGGTTACAATATTTTAATATACCTGCCCCCATACACTAATTTCGGGACAAACAGCCTCACTTAAAGGCTGTTTTGATAACTGTTTCAATGTAGTTCTTGGAATTCAAATTGCAATATATCTCCATACTGAGCAAGTTTAAGGAGCCCTGTGCAAAAAGAGTTGTGCCATGAAGTGAAGGAAGGGGAAGGAACGACGACATTTTGGCTGTAAACGCGCATACCTGTGTTTTCTTAGTATTGTACTCAACAAGCTTGATAGACCCTATTCACATTTGAGGTTCAGATTGCACTCGCAAGAGAGAATTTTACATCTTCGCGCTGATCGCGGTTGCCAACCAGCCCCAGGGCGATTGTAATATCCCACATGCTCTGTACTGTCATCTGCATATCAATGAATGTTTTCTAATTAAAGCATGTCAATGATATGAAGAAGAAGGAGTGTGGGGTATAGAAGAGTGCCTTGTGGTGGTAGACTAGTATTTACTGACAAGAAATGCGAAGCGCATCCATCTGCGAGGATACTGATTCGTAACTCGTGCTGGAAGCCGGCGATCCAGTTGAAGAGTTGAGGGGGCAGACCGTGTGCCGGAAGCTGGGAGAAAAGAGCTCGGTGCCAAACCCAATCAAATAATATCAAGGCTGACAGCCACTGGCTCACCAAGTTTATAAATAGCTTTACCCCAAATATGCACTGAATTTGCTAGAAGATCACCCGTAGACCGATTTGGCCGAAAACCGTATAGTCGATCGTTAATTAATGAGCGATCTTCTAGGTATCAGATCAGCTGGTTATTTAAAATTAATTTCATAACCTTGCAAAGAACCAAGGTCTCCCTTTTTGTGGACCGGTTGCACATTGGCCTCTCTCCGAAATTCCGGCGCACACCCAGAATAGAGAGAAAGACGGTATAGCGGCGTTAAGACAGGAGACAACTCGCTGCGTATTTTTTCAGTACTATCGCTGGGATGCCAATAGGTCTACTAGCTTTCCGGACGTAAATTGATTGAAGCTTCGCTCGTACATCACATTGCCGAATATCAGGCGTTGTGTAGCCACAGTGGGAGACTGTTAGTGGCTGTGTATAGCAGTGATCGCTTCGGGAGTGAGCAGCAAGTTTCATTAATTACTGGGAATAGACGGCATTTCATCCTAGGCCTCAAGATGACAACGCACCTGCAAATATCAAGTGAATTTTTCTTGTTATTGCAGGTGTCTATAGGCGACGATAACCGCTTACCACCAGGTGGGCCGTTAGCTTGTTTGTCATCTAGTTGTATAAAAAAAGATCGGCTTTTACTTGCAGCCTGTAAGCTAGCAGATAGAGCATTTATTCGGGGGCAGCGAAGGTTGACAAAATATTGTTTTTTGTCACAGTTTGGCTTTGGCTAGACGTCAGTAGCTACGGATTTCCGTAGGCTGCGTAAGTAGTTCTTGCCCAACTCGTGCAATGCGCTGTGCATCTGCTCCGATGAAAGCTTTATTGCAAGGCTTGGTGGTGTTGTAGGCTGCTTTTAGTGATTCAATATTGGGATGACGCAAGCTCGGCCTCTGATCATCTCGCGGTATGACGACTATCTTTCTCAACAGCTAAAGCACACTCGCGATTGAACAGTGGTTACGCCTGCTCCTACTGATGAGATCGGAATAAGGTGACATAGTATCCATCCATCCCTAACATGATCTCATTAGCAACAGCAGTAGGGCTAGCGTTCGGGTATAACTCATTGAAACTTGGGACAGATGCGATGTAATCCCGCATACCATCCCAATCTACCGACGCATAGTGCCAGATGTGGCGCTTGGCAACCATAGGTACGCGATCATCGTCGTGTTCACCTCTAAAATCCATATAAAAAAGAATTTTCTAATAATGTACAATAGAGGCGTTGCTTTAGTTTTCATAGGATTGGACAGATATCAGGACGACGAACGTTTTCGTTTCAATTCGATTGAAACATGCACTAGGGCCACTGGTCTACGCAGTCCTCCTGGCACTGGTTAGACGGAAGCCATCACTGAACGCATCTATCGCCACAACGTTCTCCCCAAGCTATGGTTGTACGCTGACTTATCCTGGTAGGCGGCCACAAATACCATCTAGATACCAGCTCGGACCATTTGACGTGCTCCAAAGACGCGCTATGAGAATTGTCGACGATCCTGAGCTCACAAACGGTATGGAACCTTTAAGCCTAAGGAGAGATTTTGCCTCCTTGTTTGTGTTCTACCGTTTGTATAACGGGGCGTGTTCTGAGGATTTTTTTGATATGATGCCCACGGCTTTTTTCTATCATCGCACCGCTCGCCACTGGCAGGGAGTTCATCCTCACAAATTGGAACCTAAGTGGTCGCGTACTGTACGGGTTCAGAGAAACTTTCTCCCGTGTACGCTCAAGTTGTGGAATGAGCTCCCTGCAAAGGTTTTCTCGAATGAGTACAGCATGGGGTTCTTCAAAAAAGGCGTGAAAAGGTTTTTACAGGGTCGGCAACGCGCAAGTGACACCCCTGGTGTTGCAAGCGTCCATAGGCTACGGTAACCGCTTACCATCAGGTGGGCCGTATGCTTGCTTACCACCTTAGTGGTATAAAAAAAATGGTCACTTAGCGGGTTTTATGCCATGCCTACAGTGGTCACTCCACCGATCCTACCAGCAGTATGTCAGAGATCTCTTAGTCGCCTCTTACGACACCAACGGCAAGAAATGGGCGGTGAATATTGTATTCTTAATCCGTCACTGCACGGAAAAAAGTTTCGCATAAGCATTATTTATTGGTGTTGCAAATATTAAAAATCCTTATCATACATATCACATAACACTGATAATAATTCAATTCAAAATCAGTTTTGTTTTTAATCAGAAGGAATTAGGTGATTGTTTTTGATTGGATATTTCGGGACATAAACATAGTACAAATATTTTGGTATGTATTTTATTGTATGACTTGAGATGGTTACCTTAGACTTCGACGTTGCTATTTAAGGCCAGTAATTATGTCAAATGGTCCTATGACATTCTACATGATAGTGTAGTACAGTCGGTGAATTCAATTGTTTAGCAAGTCAAAGATCTTTTATTTTGTCGTATTATAATGGCATTTGAGTGAGACGATAGATTGTAAATTATCAACTTTCTTCGCTTCGTGGTAGTTTATGTATCGCTATTATACGACTAAATTCGAATATTCGTCAGCCTGCTAAACGATTAAATTCCCCGACAATACTTTTTTCTATTGTAAATACTTGCGTAAATCTAATCAATCGTCTTTTTATACAAGTAGATGACAAGCAAGCTGACGGTTCACATGGTGCTAAATGGCCTATAGAAACCTGCAATAACAAGGAAAAAATCACTTGTTGCGTTGTCATTCTAAAGCCTTAGATGAAATGCCATGGTCCTTCAATCTGGGTCCATCAATTTAGTGGTATTGGAATATTTGTTCAGCCACTGTAGGCAACGGACGGCGGGCGGCGGGGGGATAAGGGACGAAGCTTAAAATGATACAATGTATTAAAACAATAAATTTATTCTGGAAGGGTAAAAAAAACAAGTAAAGCACAATCAGATCCCGAATGGTCGAAGCGCCAATATAAGTTTGGATAATGATAAATCTCATCATCTTCAGCCTATATACGTCCCACTGCTGGGCACAGGCCTTCCTGCATGGGAGAAACACATGAGGAGCTTAGGCCATAATACCACCACGCTGGCCCAATGCGGGTTGGTGGGTTAAAACGGTTGCAGTAACAACCGGGACCAACGGCTTAACGTGTCTTCCGAAGCACGGAGGAGCTCAAGATCATAAATTTGGTTGACCCATCCCGGGACCGACCATGGCGAAAGTTGCTTTGTTTTCGTAATCGAAACCATAGCGCTCATACCACTACGCCACCGAGCTCCTCCACGCCACCATGAGAAATCTAAGTATTCTAAAATGTAGACCAACCATTTGTTTGTTTCTTTTAACCCTCATTCATATTGTTTCTAGGTCCACCAGAGCTGCCTACAGCGCTGGGTCGACGAAAAGCAGCGTGGCAACATCACACGCAAAGTCCTCTGTCCTCAGTGTAAAGCCGAGTACATAGTGGTGTTTCCATCAATGGGGGCGTTCGTGGCACTACTGGACGCTATGGAGGAGATCACCCATAAGATCTGCCCGTTCATAGCGGGTGGGGTGCTTTTGGGGTCCATATATTGGATCGCGATCACTTACGGCGCTGTTACTGTCATGCAGGTTAGTGGAGTAAGAAGATATAGTGCAGTTTATTATTTTTGTATGTAATCGAGGAGCCTAGCAACGGAAGCTATAAAGAAACTAGTAATACATATAGAATCATAAAGATTTTATGTTATGGATACTAGATAACGGAGAATACAATCGGGTGTCGTCAAATATGGGGGTGGTGCCGTCAATACGAAAATAAATTGAAACATGGGCTATATTCGTTCATGGAAATGGTTTGACACTTTCGAAAACATTTTATTCATTACAATATTATGAAATACAAATGTCAGGAAATTATCAAATGAATAAGATGTTCTTGAAAGTGGCAAACCATTTCTTTGAACTAAGATAGCCCATGTTTCAATTTATTTTCATATTGACGGCACCACCCCCATATTCGACAACACCCGATTGTACCGTACATGAAGAACCGATAGCAAAACAAAAAACATAAAAGCCTACCACGGCCGCCGAATCCAACATAATCTATGTAGATGACATAAATTAAATCGTAATATTAATTCTTTATTAAAAATGCTGAATCTTCGCGAGGTATCGTCTTGAACATCTGCCGCTAGAAATTGTAGGGTACGAAAGAAAAAGAACAGAATATAAAGATACCTCTAAGTAACTAGTCTCACCTACTTGATTGTTATAATAGTCTGTCCAGTGTTTAAATTGAAAGTAAAACTAATTTACTGTTTAAAAGGCTACGTTAGTTGTTAGTAAATACTGTAATAACTTGTTGAGATTAATGATAAACTTTATGGAATAATTTTATTTTACAAAAATTAATATTCGAAACAGAAAATAGCGCAGTTTCAGCTAACGATGCATAATTTCATATCAACTCAGAGACTCGAGCAGTCAGACTACTCGTTACAGCAACAATACCGTTGCAAACAGCAGGAGTATTCAGAAACTTTTAACATTTTCAATGCCAAACCGAGTTTATTGTACTGTTGTTTGCCTAAAACGGAACCGAATTATTTATGTAGCCGTGGTTTTTGTTTGCTTTGCAATTTACGTAATGACGCAGTTGTGGATCAGGTGTATTTTCAATTTAAGTGATAAATTATAATATATGGCTTTTTACGATAAACAATCTACTACAAAGACAAATTCCCAATTATTATTGCCAAACCCAATCAAATAATATCAAGGCTGACAGCCACTGGCTCACCAAGTTTATAAATAGCTTTACCCCAAATATGCACTGAATTTGCTAGAAGATCACCCGTAGACCGATTTGGCCGAAAACCGTATAGTCGATCGTTAATTAATGAGCGATCTTCTAGGTATCAGATCAGCTGGTTATTTAAAATTAATTTCATAACCTTGCAAAGAACCAAGGTCTCCCTTTTTGTGGACCGGTTGCACATTGGCCTCTCTCCGAAATTCCGGCGCACACCCAGAATAGAGAGAAAGACGGTATAGCGGCGTTAAGACAGGAGACAACTCGCTGCGTATTTTTTCAGTACTATCGCTGGGATGCCAATAGGTCTACTAGCTTTCCGGACGTAAATTGATTGAAGCTTCGCTCGTACATCACATTGCCGAATATCAGGCGTTGTGTAGCCACAGTGGGAGACTGTTAGTGGCTGTGTATAGCAGTGATCGCTTCGGGAGTGAGCAGCAAGTTTCATTAATTACTGGGAATAGACGGCATTTCATCCTAGGCCTCAAGATGACAACGCACCTGCAAATATCAAGTGAATTTTTCTTGTTATTGCAGGTGTCTATAGGCGACGATAACCGCTTACCACCAGGTGGGCCGTTAGCTTGTTTGTCATCTAGTTGTATAAAAAAAGATCGGCTTTTACTTGCAGCCTGTAAGCTAGCAGATAGAGCATTTATTCGGGGGCAGCGAAGGTTGACAAAATATTGTTTTTTGTCACAGTTTGGCTTTGGCTAGACGTCAGTAGCTACGGATTTCCGTAGGCTGCGTAAGTAGTTCTTGCCCAACTCGTGCAATGCGCTGTGCATCTGCTCCGATGAAAGCTTTATTGCAAGGCTTGGTGGTGTTGTAGGCTGCTTTTAGTGATTCAATATTGGGATGACGCAAGCTCGGCCTCTGATCATCTCGCGGTATGACGACTATCTTTCTCAACAGCTAAAGCACACTCGCGATTGAACAGTGGTTACGCCTGCTCCTACTGATGAGATCGGAATAAGGTGACATAGTATCCATCCATCCCTAACATGATCTCATTAGCAACAGCAGTAGGGCTAGCGTTCGGGTATAACTCATTGAAACTTGGGACAGATGCGATGTAATCCCGCATACCATCCCAATCTACCGACGCATAGTGCCAGATGTGGCGCTTGGCAACCATAGGTACGCGATCATCGTCGTGTTCACCTCTAAAATCCATATAAAAAAGAATTTTCTAATAATGTACAATAGAGGCGTTGCTTTAGTTTTCATAGGATTGGACAGATATCAGGACGACGAACGTTTTCGTTTCAATTCGATTGAAACATGCACTAGGGCCACTGGTCTACGCAGTCCTCCTGGCACTGGTTAGACGGAAGCCATCACTGAACGCATCTATCGCATCTATTCTTGAAAGTGGCAAACCATTTCTTTGAACTAAGATAGCCCATGTTTCAATTTATTTTCATATTGACGGCACCACCCCCATATTCGACAACACCCGATTGTACCGTACATGAAGAACCGATAGCAAAACAAAAAACATAAAAGCCTACCACGGCCGCCGAATCCAACATAATCTATGTAGATGACATAAATTAAATCGTAATATTAATTCTTTATTAAAAATGCTGAATCTTCGCGAGGTATCGTCTTGAACATCTGCCGCTAGAAATTGTAGGGTACGAAAGAAAAAGAACAGAATATAAAGATACCTCTAAGTAACTAGTCTCACCTACTTGATTGTTATAATAGTCTGTCCAGTGTTTAAATTGAAAGTAAAACTAATTTACTGTTTAAAAGGCTACGTTAGTTGTTAGTAAATACTGTAATAACTTGTTGAGATTAATGATAAACTTTATGGAATAATTTTATTTTACAAAAATTAATATTCGAAACAGAAAATAGCGCAGTTTCAGCTAACGATGCATAATTTCATATCAACTCAGAGACTCGAGCAGTCAGACTACTCGTTACAGCAACAATACCGTTGCAAACAGCAGGAGTATTCAGAAACTTTTAACATTTTCAATGCCAAACCGAGTTTATTGTACTGTTGTTTGCCTAAAACGGAACCGAATTATTTATGTAGCCGTGGTTTTTGTTTGCTTTGCAATTTACGTAATGACGCAGTTGTGGATCAGGTGTATTTTCAATTTAAGTGATAAATTATAATATATGGCTTTTTACGATAAACAATCTACTACAAAGACAAATTCCCAATTATTATTGAAATAAAAACCAATTTTACTCGCGTTTAATAAGACGTTCATCATCACCATCCTATATACGTCCCACTGCTGGGCACAGGCCTACATGGGAGAAACACATGAGGAGTTTGGGCCATAACACCACCACGCTGGCCCAATGCGGGTTGGTGGGTTAAAGCGGTTGCAGTTACAACCGGGACCAACGGCTTAACGTGCCTTCCGAAGCACGGAGGAGCTGACCCATCCCGGGACCGACCATGGTGAAAGTTGCTTTGTTTTCGTAATCGAAACCGGAGCGCTCAAACTTCTACGCTACCGAGCTCCTCAGCAAAGTGATCATGAGTCTTGAATCGTGTGGTTCGCGAACATTATCTCAAGATGACTTAGATAACCCTAGAGCAGTCACCCGGATTGTTAAAAGGTCGCATGTTCGGGTCCCGCTGCAGGACATGATTTTTTAGTTTAAGTATTTTTGAAAATTATCCGCTCTGTTTCAAACTTATAATGTATGTTTTATGTACTTGTACCTATATCATATCGGTCGTTTATCGCGCCAAAAGCTACCATAAATCTTTTCTCAGGATGTAATAGGTATAGGTATTTCAGTTCAGCATAACAGACAGACAGAGTTACTTTTGTGTTTATATTATTATTTTGTTATGGATGTATCAGGTATGATTTTAACATTATTATAAATGTTTGAAAAATTACTTAGTAATTAAAATGTAAAACTAGAAAAATTTCACGTCCTGAGGCGGGAATCGAACTCGCGACCTTTCGCAATCCGGGTGACTGCACTAACATAGATTTACTAAAAAAAAATGGAATAAAGATATGAATATGAATAATTTTGTTTTGTCTTGAGCTCTCGGACTTACTGTACTGGTTGATTGGTATAGATTGCCGCAAGACATTTAGTCATCTTGTTTTGCATAAAAATGCAATAAAGTTTATAAATAAGTACAATAAAGCTCTCTTCCCCTTTGAGTTAGCAGGGTCCTTACTTTCTTGTGCGTTTCCTCGAAACTGATATGTTGCTAAGTTATCAAGGGCTTAAATTTTTTTTGAATATTACCTATAAGCTCTTGTAACATTGCGATGCAAACGCTGGAGTTTTTAAAACAATAAAACATAATTTCAAAATGTCGATAAACTGTGCGTAAATTAGTGTCGCGAGTTCGTTGACCGTCTGTTTATTGATTTTTGTAATAAAAACGGAAATATTTTTAAGTAACTCATATTTAATTTTGTGCTTATGGAAAGGTCGGTTAAGTTGAACTAATATTTGACAAACTCAAATGGTTAGAGCATTCACCCTAAGCATTCTTTGAAACATTTATTATTATATTAAAAATAAAATTAAGAAAACTATTTAACGTTATGAATCATGTCATGTTATTCAAATTAAATAAAACTATCTTTATTCACTGTATTTTAACATGGTTTTATTTATTTTGAATCACATGGTAGTGAATCATGTAATTTAAATCTAAGATCTATACCTACCTACTAGTAACTCAGGTACGGGTCGGTATAGATATAAGAATTTAATTCAAAAACATTATTAATTAAGCCTTAGTTCTCCTGCGGATCTCATCATTTCTGATTCGATCACGCAGAGAAACCCCGAGCATAGCCCTCTCCATTGCCCTTTGGGTGACATTGAGCCTTCTTACTAGGCCCATTGTAAGCGGCCACGTCTCAGTTCCGTAAGTCATCACTGGCAACACACACGAATTGAAGACTCGTCTTGAGACACTGCGGTAGTTGGGCCGAGAATATGCTGCGAAGCTTCCCGAACGCTGCCCAGCCGAGTTGGATCCGTCGATTGACCTCTTTCTGGAAGTTGGACTTACCAAGTTGGACTATTTGTCCCAGGTAAACATATTCGTCAACAACTTCCAGTGTAGAGCTTCCAACCTTTACAGGAGTGGGTACGACATGGGAATTCGACATTATTTTCGTCTTATCCATGTTCATTTTAAGGCCCACTTGTTGTGAGACTCTACAGAGGTCGTCGAGCATTGTGCCCAAGTCTTCCAGGTTTTGAGCCATGACTACGATATCATCCGCAAAACGAAGGTGAGTCATGTACTCGCCGTTTATGTTGATGCCAAGTCCTCTCCAGTCCAAAAGCTTAAACACATCCTCCAACGCGGCAGTGAACAGTTTCGGCGATATAACATCGCCCTGTCTCACACCTCGCTGAAGACGTATTGGTTCCGAGTTTTGGTCCTGAAGGCGGACTGACATAGTGGCGTTTTCGTACAGTGACTGCAGCACTTGGATGTACCGATAGTCTATTTGGCATCTCTGGAGTGACTGAAGCACGGCAAAGGTCTCGACAGAATCGAAGGCTTTCTCATAGTCCACGAACGCTAAGCATAATAGCAGGTTGTACTCTTCGGTCTTCTGTATAACCTGCCGCAGCGTATGTATGTGGTCTATGGTACTAAAGCCTTTTCGGAATCCGGCTTGTTCGGGAGGCTGGAAGTCGTCGAACCTGCGTGCGAGACGATTCGTTATAACTCTCGAAAACAACTTGTAAACATGACACAGGAGCGTGATGGGTCTATAATTCTTCAATTGGGTCCTGTCACCCTTTTTGAAGAAAAGTGTCACCACGCCCCCATGCCATGCCTTTGGCGTTTCACCTTCGAGGATGATGGAGTTAAATAGCCTCTGAAGCGCTCTCAGGACTGGTCGTCCACCTGCTTTCAAAAGCTCCGCTGTAACTCCATCGTCGCCCGGCGCCTTGTTGTTCTTAAGCTGTTTGAGAGCTACACTAATCTCGTACAGGCTGACGTCCGGGATATCTTCGGTGTAATGTCGGGTTAATTTGGCTCTCGGATCGGTGGCCTGAGTGACAGGTGTGCGTGATGTCGCGTAGAGCTGTCCATAGAAGTTTTGAATCTCGGCCAATAGCTCAGGTCGGGATGTAACCAATCTGCCGTCCTCTGTCTTCAGCTTCGTCAGCAAACTCTGTCCGAGCGTCAGATCCCTGGTGAACACTTTTGAGCCCCTGTTCCGCTCGATTGCCTCTTTAATACGTTCAGTATTAAATCGGCGCACGTCTCGGGTCAGGGACTTGGAGATCTGTTTGTTGAGCTGCCGACGAGCGTCTTCAGAAGACTGCAGTCCACGTCTTTCCTCCATGAGCTTTAATGTTGGCTCAGAGATTTTCTTACTTCTTTTGTTACGGCTGGGTTTAAAAAACCTTGAACCCGCCGTAAGGACAGCTTCCACGAACCTGTCGTTGTATGTGTCCACATCTGTGCAGTCCTCCAGGCAATCAAAGCGATTTTGCAGTTCGAGTTGAAAGCGTTCGGGGTTTTGGATCTGGATAGCATTAGGGCGGAGCGTAGACTTCATCAGTCGATATCGTTCGGATTTTACATTCAGATTCAATGTGCCTCTTACCAGTCGGTGATCGCTCCCCGTGTTAAACGAATTAATCACTGAGACATCATTGAATATCCGAGTCTTAGTCGACATGATGAAGTCGATCTCATTTTTTGTTATGCCATCCGGACTTTTCCAGGTCCATTTTCGATGCAGCCGTTTCCTGAAGAAGGAGTTCATCATAAAGAGTCCCTCCCTCTCCATATTATCGGCTAGCATTTGACCACGGTAGTTCCGGATTCCAGCTCCAAATTGCCCCACTTTCAACTCATCATCGCCACGTTTGCCCAGCCTTGCGTTGAAGTCTCCCATGACAACAGTGTAGTGAGTATTGGAAGTATGTATTGCCCGAGAGATATCCTCATACATTACTTCCATTTCCTCGTCGGGGTGAGTCGAGGTCGGAGCGTAAACCTGTATGACCTTCAACGAATACCGTTTGGTGATTCGGAGTATAAGGTACGCCACCCTATTCGACACACTCCCGATTTGTACAACGTTATTCACGAGAGACTTGTGGACTAGAAACCCGACACCACCTTGGGACAGATCTTCGCCCTCCCGGAAATAGAGCAGGTTGCCGGATTTAAGGACCATCGTGTCCTCGCCCTCTCGTCGGACTTCAGATAGTCCCACTATACTCCAGCGAATCCTACTCAATTCTTCCTCCAGTTCTAGCAGCTTCTCCTCGGTTCGCAGTGTGCGTGTGTTATACGTCGCCAGGGCCAATGTCGTATGACGGAATGCCGTCGCCACCCGGGGATTCTTAGCACCCCTGGTCCCGGTGCCTCGCCAACGCCCGTCAACGCCGGCACGGCTTCCGGTACCGCCGGGCACTTGGGGCCTTGGGTTGTAGGAATTCATGGGGGGGGGGGGGTTTGGGCCATCTCCCACCACGCTGGCCGTGCGGGTTGGTGGGGAGCGCCAGAGCCTCTTCTGTCGGTCGGCAGGGTGCACCACGTGCAGGTGAGGTTGGCTTGGATCCCGTGAGGTGTTGTTCGGGACCCCTTACACCCCGACATAGCCCGAAGAATTGCGAGCCTCAAGTGGCAGTGGGCAGGCCACATTGCAAGAAGGACTGACGGCCGTTGGGGCGGAAAGGTCCTCGAGTGGCGGCCGCGTACCGGAAGACGCAGCGTTGGTAGGCCTCCCACAAGGTGGACCGACGATCTGGTGAGGGTCGCGGGAAGCCGATGGATGCGGACAGCGCAGAACCGATTGGTATGGAGATCTTTGGGGGAGGCCTATGCCCAGCAGTGGGCGTCTCTCGGCTGAAATGATGATTAATTAAGAAATTCAAGTAAAACGAACAATGCATTGTTCGTTGCCAGATAGATTACCAAATTAGTGCTAATTATTTTTATCTAACAGCACACAAGCCTGGTTAAAAAGTGATTTAAAGTTCACACACCTATTGACACACTTTTCAATGAATCATTGTATGCAGGTATCAAGGATATGGTTATTCTATCACTCTTATCTTGTCTTGTTGATAAAACATCATTTGTACGTTACAAACTATGCAATTATAATAATGATGTCATGAATGACAATAATTTCTTGACGGTTAATCTTGCGACAAACTAACCGTCAAGCAATCTTCAAAGTTTTCTACTAAAACAATTGACATAGTCTGTGATCCGGCTCGAAGGACCAAATTGTAAAAAAGTGAAATGAAATATTAGTAATATGAAATCACACACTAAAAAAAATTGTCAAGTTCAATCTAAAATAACACAGGGAAATAAGCATACAGCCCACCTAATATTAAACGGTAAATGTAGTCTACAATAGGTGGCGGTAGAGGAGCTCGTTGCCGTATTGGTTTGAGCGCTCTGGTTTCGATACGAAAAACAAAGCAACTTTCGCCATGGTCGGTCCTGGGATGGGTCAATCAAAGTTTGTTATCTCGAGCTCCGCCGTGCTTCGGAAGGCCCGTTAAGCCGTTGGTACCGGTTGTTCCTGCAACCGCTTTAACCCACCAACCCGAATTGGGCCAGCGCAGCGTGGTGGTGTTATGGCCCAAACTCCTCATATGTTTTTCTCATGTAGGAAGGCCTGTGCCCAGCAGTGGGAGGTATAGAGTCTATAATAGACGCACCAATGATTTTCTACTTACGGATTACCCACTCTGTACAGATCCCAATACTCATCGTCAGAATGTGACACTACAAAGGTGTGTCTTCTAGCTATGATCTTTTAAAGTGAAGGTATAACTTTAAATTTGAGTGGACCTAAGGTAAAGAACGGCAACTTGCATCTTATCATCATCATCATGCCAGACGAACCACTACACTACAAAGCGGCTAATAATAATATACCTTTAACCCACCATGAAAACTGATAAATACCACACGACTTGCGCACGGGAGTTTCTTAAAGCAAAATTGGTTATCTTATGTGAATGTGACTCGAATTAAAGAAACAGTTGCAAACATTATTGTCAAAAGCAAACTAGTACTTTAGAGATATAGAAAATGTTAAGGCTGTAATGGTATGCGAATTCACATAATGTGGGTGTCCTGAGGTTCGTGGGAAAACACCATGATTTTTTTCTAGTCTTTATTTCTTACATTAAAAGCTATCGCCTCTTCACAATGTTGAAGCATTATATTTTCTAACGGCTTTAAATGGTGAGTAGTTAAAATAGAACATTTCGACACTGTAGGGTAGACGTTAGCTTATAACGCAAATACAGATAGACTAGAAGAATTTTACAGCGTTATCCCAAGTCCTGGGTAGCTCAGATGGTTAGAGCAGTCGACCGGATTGTTAAAGGTCGCGGATACGATCCCCGCCTCAGGACGTGAAATTTTTCTAGTTTAGATATTTTTATAAGTGAGTAGTTCTACTAATTGGGAAGATTTTCAAACTTAAGTTCGTTCTCTAATTAGGGTCATTTACAACTTAGTGAAGTTATTGACCCTTATTGTAGAGACCGGCTTACTAATAATGTATGGCGTAAAGAAAGCGTGACAGTGTGATTTTATGATGCGTGACATGTATTAAATCTAATTATCTAAGCAGCAATACAGCCTACTGCGCACACTCATTTACGGTGTTCGTTTGGCGTTAACGCACCTGCACGCGTAGCACAAGGAACACGAGAAGCTCGAGAAACGGTTTTGTCTACACTGTAATGTCCTTGTTCTCGAGCTTCTCGTGTTCTTTGTGCTACGCGTATGCTGCAATAACAAGTGATTTTCCCTTGTTATTGCAGGTGTCTATACCGGTGTCTATGGCCGTCAGTTTGTTTGTTATCTCATCAGCAACAGCCTATATACGTCCCACTGCTGGGCACAGACCTTCCTACATGGGAGAAACACATGAGGAGCTTGGGCCATAACACCACCACGCGGGCCCAATGCGGGTTGGTGGAAAGCGGTTGCAATAACAACTGGGACCAACAGCTTAGCGTGCCTTCCGAAGCATGGAGGAGCTAGAGATTAAAAATTTTGGTTGACCCATCCCGGAACCGACCATGGCGAAAGTTGCTTGGTTTTCGTAATCCAAACCAGAGTGCTCAAACCATTACGCCACCGAGCTCCTCATTACGCCACCGAGCTCCTCAGTGTGTTATCTAGTTGTATATTTTTTTTATACAACTAAATGACAAACAGATGAGCTTGTTTGTCATCTAGTTGTATAAAAAAAAGTCATACTTTCATTCACGAAATGTTTTGTATTACGAAATACACTATTAAAAAGTCGGTCTTTACAATAAGAGTCCATAACTTCACTAAATTGTTATGAGCCTGATTAGAGAACGATAGTTAATTAAATTAATTAATTATTAATTATTTAGACTTTTTTTTATACATAGGGCGGACTAAAAATTCCGGAACCGGATTCCTCACGCCCGTTACTCAGCCAGCGGCGGGTAGGTCTGTAAGCGGATTCCTCTTCGAAAATAAAAATGATTCGGATACAATGCAATCAAACCTGCAATAAAAATGGAACCCTCACATTACAACTTGAGCCTTAAAAACTTGGTGCAATGGCGTGCTTACCAGACTTGACGAAGACGAAGCCGCTGCCGTCGCTCGCTCACACACAATAGATAATATAATCTATTGTGTCTGATATGTGGTTACTGCACAGATTACGCATATATCGGCGCACTCTTCAAGCATTACTAGAATTAGTCCATTGCTAACTATTTTCATGATTGATTTTCAGGTGGTGGGTCACAGAGAAGGCCTAGAGATGATGGAGTCTGCGGACCCCCTGGTGTTGCTAGTCCTTCTGCCAACGATCCCCGTGACCCTTATCAGCGCCAAGATGTACAATTGGGAGGACTCAGTGTTGCTCTTCCTAAGGAAGTACTGTGCCAAGATACCAGCCTTGGCATATATATTACCGTTTGGCAGGTAAATATAATGGATATATAGGCAAAAATTCTGAATCTAAGACTGGCTGACAACAATATTACGTCATACCTTGTACCTACTCCCATGGGGCCACCCCACCCGCTGTCAAAAATAGTGACTTCCTAAATTTCCCCTAACGAATGCCCCCGATTGGTTGAAGATGGGAATTTAGTTAATCAAGTGTTAAAATAATTAAATCACACAGAATGAATAATTTAATAAGAGGTAGTACAAAATTATGAAAATCCTAGTAGCCGTCCGCGGCTCCGCCGACGTAGATGTTGGTTATCAAAAAGTATCCTACAAGATCCATATTATGCCAACTTTAGGTATAATTACATTCTAATTTCCGATCTCTATTAATAAGAGACGTTATCATTTTTTTATAAATACAATAGATGCAGCCTTAATTATTATTATTAAGTAAAATTTCCACATTTTGTTTTAATTTTTTCAGTGTACCTACTGAAGTTGTCAAAAGAAAGGAGTATCCATTCGGGAGTACGGCCTCCTACTCCTTTCTTTTTCCAACTTTTTGGGAATAGACTAAAATTGGTATGATATACTATGTTTTATACATCCTGAGCGATACGACAATGCTCAGTGATGATAATGATTGAATAATCAAATCAAACTTGCAAACTTACTTATCTTGCTTTGGTCGAATTTATTCCTGTTTTGTCTCATCCCCGATGATTCACAATATTACTGAGTAAGTACATGTAATATTTGGTCACGACAATATTAGAATATAACCAATATTTTTTCTAATTTCAGTGTGGAAGGCGACAGAGGCGCCATCGTAGCTGGCCAGGTGAACCATCAGAATCAGAACCAAACCTCCCATCTTTCCCCCACCAGGATATTCTGCTCCGCTCTCCTCCTTCCCACCATATCCACCATCATCGGCAAGATATTCTTCCGTTCAATACAAAATAATCTACACAGAACAATACTAGGCGGTTTGACATACATCACTATTAAAGGTGCTTTGAAAATATACCATAAACAGATGCTATACATCAGGCATTCCAGTAGGAAGATCCTGGACTACACAGAGTCCAACTTAAAGTTATATAGGAGTAACACTGCTGCCACTACTGACGCTGTATCTAGTATGAGAGATGATTCGGAGCAGGTTATTTAAGGTGTACTTTGTATGATATAATAGTTTGACAAAGTACCTTATAGGTTAGAATACACATTGACATAGTGTTGACGTTCAACCTTTTTCATATGGGCATTTATTTGTTGTCTCTAAGTACTGTGTACAATCAGCAACACCAATCAATGAATAGTCACTCACCTTACGGTCCGTAATGCGAAAACATTACCAACGAACACTGCAAACGCCTAAATCGAATATGATACGGTGTTTTACGCAATATGTACATTTAATCAATTCTGAGCACGTTCTAAAGCTTCTTGTGTGCTCCTGTTAATTTCAACAACAATAACGTTATATTTCTTTTAGATTTTAAGAAAGTTTTAAACGTTACTTAACAATTTAAGTTTTTTCACAGATTTTAATACTTACTTCAAGTCAAAACGTCATTTTGAGTTTGACATTAGCGGACACACTACACTACTTCTTTTCCGTAAGCAGTGTCGGCACTTAATGACGTCGTATTCCTCTCGTTAGCACGAATACGTTTATTTTGGGTCGTTTGTAAGCGCGTTATCGGTACCAAGTGTGCATAACGGACCATAGTTTCATGATCAGTTTTAGTCATGACTCATGATAAATGGATACGTTGAGGTTCACTAAATAGTAAATCAATGTTGGTGGTTGGTTGCTAATCGTACAATGTGTACTGTAGAGCAGGTTTCGAGGAATATGATTTTTTTAAATGCAACAGCTGTGATTATATAATAGTACGCCTTCTTAATAATATGTATAGTTGTATATAAATAGATTTACATATTTCTGTCTATATTTTCCGTTTTCCACGTTACGTTTATTACGCTAAACACGACTGCTCTTAATACACGAAAATATCTTCATATTAATCATCATCATCAATAGCCAATAAACTGTTATTAGTACGGTTTAGTCGCTCTATACAAACCAATGAATTTCACTACGACCCAAATGTTTTCACTCACAACTTAGGTTAAGTTCGCCTAGAGTTCGGTGATTTGTGCCAAAATTATAATGATTTTATTCAAAGTCCAATGCATTTGTTAGTCATGGACTTCTGCAAGAAGTACTTGGTGGCGCGTACTCTCTCATTATTGATAAAGATTTACGGTTTATTAGTGTCCGCCCGCTCGGATGTCGGTTATCGCTACAGAAAGTATACTATGTCCTTCTCAGGGTCTCAAACTGTCTTCATATCTAATTTCATCTAAATCGCTACAGCGGTGTGAGCGTGGAAAGGTGACAGACAGACAAAGTTGTTTATGCGTTTTTAATGTTAGTATGAATTGACGAGGCAGGCAGCTTTTTTAAATGGCTTCCTTATAACCAATATACAGGATGGTGCCGTCAATGCGACAATAAATTTAAACATGGGCTATATTTAGTCCATAGAAATGGTTTGCCGCTTTCAAAAATATTGTATTCATTTGATAATTTCATGACATTTGTATGGAATGTTGGCAGCATTATTTCATACAAATGTCAAGAAATTATTAAATGAATACGATATTATTGGAAGTGGCAAACCATTTCTATGGACTAATATAGCCCATGTTTGAATTTATTGTCGCATTGACGGCACCAACCTGTATATGACTGTTTGGTATTGTGAGATAAATAATTTTGTGACGTTTAGACTATACTAATAATTTCTTGCTTCAATTTAATTGTATGCTATAGGCAAGAAACTTGCATCACATAAATGGGTCTTTAGTACCTATTGTAATAAAATATTGCATTAAGGACTTCTTCGAGATAAGTTAGAGTACCAAAAATTTGATCTAAAAATAAAATAAAATATTACAAGCGGCCATAGGTTACGGTAACCGCTTACCATCAAGTGGGCCGTATGCTTGATTGCATCTTAGTTGTAATAAAAAAATTACAAAACGACGTTATAATTAAAAAATATAATAATAATAAATAATAATAAAATTGTTTATTACCAAAATATTTGTTTTATATTTGTTGTAACTGAAAATTAATCTCCTAAGTCACTGATGTTTGTTAGCTAAAGCAAATTATATTGTTTCTTTGTATATTGCTTTCTTTCTAATTCGAAAGACCGAAGTATAAGGACTTTACCTCATTAGGAAAGGCTTGCCAATTTAAAGGGAATATGCATGATTTTTTTAAATTTAATTTTTATTAAAATGGGTTCACTGTATTGATCTCACTCTTTCTCATAAAGAAGTTAAAAGTAAATCCAAAGTGACAAGTTGGTATTTGGCTGAGCCATCCCACAGGTGAGAACAGTACTCCATGCAGATCGGACTTGTGCTTTTTAAATGATAATAAGCTGTCCAGCGGTGTAGTGCTGCTTCAGTTTATTTATGATGCCCAGTTTCTTGGCCGCAATTTGAGCTTTGGTATCAATGGTAACACCGGAGTTGAGGTTAGACGTGAACTCCATACTGATTCAATACAATTATAAAAATATACGTAAAATTATACTGCTAATAGAGAAAAAAATATTTAAACCAAAAAATTTACCCAGATATTTAAAACAAAAAACAACAAAACTCGAAACCAATACAAATTCGGCGAGGTGTGAGACAGGGCGATGCTATTTAGTCGCGTTGGAGGATGTGTTTAAGCTTTTAGACTGGAGAGGACTTGGCATCAACATAAACGGCGAATACATGACTCACCTTCGTTTTGCTGATGATGTCGTAGGCATGACTAAGAACCTGGAAGTCTTGTGCACAATGCTCGACGACCTCTGTACTGTAGTCTCCCAACAAGTGGGTCTTAAAATGAACATGGACAAGACGAAAATTATTTCAAATTTCCATGTCGTACCCACTCCTGTGAAGGTTGGCAGCTCTACATTGGAAGTTTTTGACGAATACATTTACCTGGGACAAATAGTCCAACTTCCAAAAAGATGTCAATCGACGGATTTAACAACTCGACTGGCAGCGTTCGGGAAGCTTCGCAGCATATTCGCGGCCCAGTTTCCGCAGTGTCTCAAGACGAAAGTCTTCAACTCGTGTGTGTTGCCAGCGATGACACCAAAAGAGCAATGGAGAGTAGAGCAATGATGAGAACTAAGGTCGCTGGCATAGCCCAAATAATTGCGAGTCTCAAGTGGTAGTGGGCAGGCCATAATGCACCCAATGTTCATACATGTCATGAAATTTTAAAATGAGTAAGATGTTTTTAAAAGTAGCAAACCATTTCTATGGACTAATATAGCCTATGTTTTAATTTATTGTCGTATTGACGGCACCACCACATTTTGACGGACCTCACTAACCGATGGTGTTACCACATTATTATGTAGTATTATTTTAATAGTGGTGGGGTAAAGATGATATTTTGCTATCGACTATCTAAATACGCACCCCAAGAACGTTAGCTGTTATAAATATTTGGAAACAGATGTAAACTTTTAACTTTGTGTCTATGTTGATGACATTTACCTCAATTTTTATTTTAGATGAAATCTCAGGGAAATTAAAAATTTAAGGCCGTGTGGCCAATAGATTCCTTTGCCTTCCTTAATAGGGAAATTTAAAGAAAAGTATCGAAGTTATTCTATCGATACCAACAGATTTACCATGCATGAAGCTTGCAACATTTTTGTATTTTGAGTTGTTAAGGATCTTTTAGGTCGTGGGCAGCAAGATATTTAAACACTTAATATATTTATAATCAATTTAATAGGGAAAGACACACTAACACAGCTGTCATAGTATTGGAAGAGGACTAGTGGCCAGAGACAAAAAAATAATATATTGTTTTATAGTGTTGCTAACAAGTTTTAAACGGTTGTCATCGAAATAAAAACTTAACGTAAATAAACAAATACATGACAAACGAATAAGCGACACTAATAACATATCCTTTACACTAACAATAGGTACAATCGAACTTAGAAGTTTAACACTGTATAGTACCATGTTACACAAATATTGTGTTCACATGCTATGGTAGTATCTATTAATGTACGAGCACAATTTAGTCGGTGTGCAATGGTATTATACTGATCAGGCGCCCCATGCAGCGTTCGCCCGCTAAGTATCTCGTAACCGAGCTACGTCTTGTGTAAGTTAATATAACGTGGGTATTATCTAATCTGTGCTAAGCTTCTCCTGAGTTCGGCTGTACTTAGCCTACTGAGAATATTATGGGCCGATTTTTCAGTCGTTAGATTTTCTTTATTCTGTGAATATTTCTGAAGTAAGGATGTACAACTCTGCCCGTAATCAATTTAGTTTGACGTGATAGATAACCTAGCTAGACCGATCGTAATCCAGTCCTAATAAGAGTATTTTTCAGAGCAAACTGTACTATACCTATAATGAAAGTCGATTCTGTGTGGTACAACTTAGAAGCCCTTATGCTCTGCGTAATGAAACTCATATTGTACAAAAATCGACGGAGTGCCTTTTGTAAATAGATAGGAATTAGATAAAAAAATATTGATTGCCACTAAAGGTATTAACTGTAAATTGCTTATTTAAACCTACATGTTTTCTCGCACCTTTATTAATGAATTAAGACTCATAGTCCTAAAATTTTAACTTTCAAGTGTAAGCTTTCTTACCTTCAATCAAATGAAAACTTAGGAAAAAACATGTCGTCGTACGTTGTGTTGCTAGTTGACCGAGAAAACTGATACGTACTGTTTCTAGTGTAAGTTTAATCGAATCGAAACTTCTCGAAATTGCACGAAACGACTCTAGCGCCTCAGTTGTGAAGCATTGATTTTTTTATATACAGGATGGTGACGACATTAAATTAGAACATTGGCTGCGATAATTTATAGAACTGTTATGAAATTATCAAAAAACTAAAATGTATTTGAAACTTGTAAAACATTTCTATGAACTTATATAGCCCATGTTTTAATTAATTACGTCATACGTCGTCACCACCTTGTATATGAATTTCAGACGTTTCGGTTCGATTGAAACTTACACTATGAGAACTGTTTTTAACCAGCCTATACGAAATAGTGTGACGTCACTTCTTCATCAGTTTCATTTGACCTAGCGGTGATATTACTTTTTGGTCTCAATCTCCTTCTAACGAACAAGAGATCGTTAGAGGCTTCCTTTATTGTCGACCTGTATCACTATAACTTATTAATACAAAGTGCTTTTGTTGATATCCCATAACTCTAGGATATTAATGACACCATGTAAAAGAATACAATAGCATATGATTTTTTTTCAATAATTTTTTTATTTCATTATAGGTATAGGTTAAGTTCCGTGGCTTTTCATTCACTGGATCACATACGGTGACGTACCGCGCGTAATAATTATTTACGTTTGACAACTAATGGCAACGTCGCAAAAAAGACTCGTAATACTAGTGTCAATTTTTATTTTAATTACAAATGCTTTTATCTTGGAGACTTTGCATTTTGGAACCCATGTTTCTTAGACTTTTAACATTATTTCTATTCATGGAATTAAAGTTATGGGACATTACCAAAAACACTATATATCTTTAAATGTAAATAACATTAACAAAATTTGTAAATTTCTCAATGATTAAGATACTGTAAGCATCAACTTTATGTCAATGCATTAAGCTATATATTTGATTGTTTAAAGATAAATAGTCTAAATATAATTACAATTTGATGTGAAAGAGATTTTACGTAGATTAAAAGAGATAAAAAAGTCCTTAATTATAAGTTAATAATAATACAGAAGGGTCGCTGCTACCGTAATTGAATTCAAATTTAATCCTAAGTGATTTGATGGAATCCAGGAACTTATAGGTGAAGTTTAGTATATCAAATTTAGTGTTTGATTTTGTGCGCTTGAAACGCTTACTTTATTGTAACGATTACAGATAAGGAAAGAAAACGTTGAAAAAATTATTGTAAAAGTGAATTAAAGAAAATAAATTGTTGAATATTCTTTACAGGCAACATCGGAATTATCTGGCTTTATATTTAAAAATAGCTGTGATGTTTTAGAAAATCAATCGTATTACTATCCAGAATCCTCTTTTGCTTGTTAGTTTCAAAGAATTCTTTAAACAAAATACGACTTTATTATTATACAATTAGAGTTGCTTTTCTGAAACAGTGCAAATAGTTTTGATCTCTCTGAGAGCTCAGATGATTATGATTTTTGTACCATGACACGAATAGAATCTGTGGGCTTAGTTTTTAGCTCCAATATTAATAGGGATAGCTTAAATTCCTTCGAGGCTACCAATGAATGTCACAGCGCAGTCAAGGGTGCGTTCAAAGGTTCAGAGTTGTTCGGTTCTCATATCAACTTCGAGATTTGCAACTTTTTAGCCAAAAATCAGATTTGAAAATACTCTGACGTTTCACTATCATTGACGGGCGACGGTTTGCTAAAGTGATTGAAGCGTAACGTGTCAGTTGAAAAATGACTTTTATTAGAACGAAATTAGTAACCTACACATGAATAAGTGTTACGCCTGATCTGCAAGCGTGTGTACTTTAAAAATGAGAGTGAAAAGGAAGTTTATGCTAAATCGTTTTTCACAATTTCCAAAAAAAGGGGCCGCCAAAAAATTATTCACTAATAATCGTGTAGCTTATTTAAATAGTTTTTTAAAGTGTTATGTAGATGAAAATATATTATTATTCAGTTCAAACTTCTTCGGAATAAAAGCCAAGAAAGAATGTCTTCTTTGAGGCTAGGAAATAAACGGGTTATTCCAAAGATTACATAGACCAGAAAACGTTCAAACGATTCGGAAGTTCACCCTCTGAACGGACCCCTATTCTGCAACATAATGTAAAATTGGACAGATTGTTAAGGGTTGACTTTTCAATTTTTAAATTTGACGAATACTTCGACCATTGTAGATGTAAACCTATATTTACTTGGAATTAAAAACCCAAATGTAGTTATCCGATTCATTTGTATAAAACGGTAATTATCTTGCCAACGTGATATTACACTGCGATAAATATCGAGTTACTAGTAATGATAATCGATATTTTATTTCTATTCATTTTGTATAGACTCACTCTGTTTCAAATATTTTTTAATAATATGAAGATAAAAAGATATACTTAAATGATATGAAGTGCTATGTTGCAAAATTCGAAATTATTTCTATGTTATATTTGGAATCCTTGTGGTTGCTTGAACTTAATATTTAAAAGAATTAATATAATATATTCATTTATAATGTGTATCTATTTGGTTTTGTATTTATTTTCTATTTTGTTCGTAAGTTTATTTTTTTGTTCAAGTGATCGCAAAGTGTTAGTTTTGCTAGTCTTTTGTAAATCTAGCTAGATGTCTCAGGAGAAGTTTGTATAATAAAGCATTAGCTACATTAACTTTTGTCTATTATGTACAATTAAAAATGAAAATAAATGATTTTTTTATTTAACTTTTATATGTTTTACTTGTGTACTATTTCCACCAAACGGCACCCGGATCGAATCGAAAATCTGGTTACCTTCCCATACAAGGCCACAATGTTCGCCCTTTCTTCATTGCAATAGTTTAATTAGACTACAACTAGGTACTAGTATAGTAGCACAAGTGGTCGTCACTAAATTCAGCAATAAATAACATCATACGGTCTTATTGAAACTAATAAATCATGTCTATTTTTTCAAGCCACCCTTACCTGTAAGTTTGTATAGAAGGGATGGTTTTAATTAAAAATATTAAGTTGACGAAACAGCAACATTTACGCTTCCTGGATAATTTTTCTCTCGGCTTAGCTAGGATCGGAACGCGGTCCCACTGCATGAACATTTAAACATTAGCCTCTGAGCCAGAACGCTGCTTATTTGTGGTTGTAGGCGATGGTGAAGGAAAAGCCCAGTGAACGGAGTAAAATGGTATATTTAAATCGGAAATTACAAGATAACTATCTAAACGCCTAAATAACAATGAATAAAAACCAAACGACAAGCTTCTAGTCAAATCACAAAGGTCTATAAGGCATAGACGGAAAAACAGCCAGTTCTATCGCCAACATAGCCCTCTCCGTAAGGCATCTGCCTTACAGAATAATAAACAATGGCGATAGAAAAAGCTTACATTATAGGGAAACCAAAATAAAAGTAACATCCAACTGTCTTGGAAAAGAAAACATAATCCAGACATCTTGTAAAAACCTCAACTAATTTCCTAGTGGGACGTTTTAAAGTTTCACCAGACGTGGCTACTTCGGCGACACGAATCACACCGTCTCTACCCGGATAGACAGAAATAACACGACCCCGAGGCCACAAGCCACGAGGTAAATTGCAATCTGCAATTAAAACAACGTCCCCCACAGAAATTTCATTAGCTGGCAAAGAGGTACTGCCCTCTATACAACGTCGAGGTACTAAACAAGGCAGATACTCGCGCACCCATCTAGTCCAAAAATGATCTGCTAAGCGGCAAGCTTTTCTCCAATCAGGGCGTCTTAATAGATCTCTGTCATCGAGTGGAGGAGTAATCTGCAGCCCGGAAGATGTACCAAAAAGGAAATGATTAGGAGTGAGCGCTTCTTCACTATCATGAGCTACAGGCACATGAGTCAAGGGACGCGAAGCTCTCTGTCGGCTCCAACAAAAGCTGTCCCGTTATCGGAGAGTAAAATGGAAGGACATCCACGCCTGGCCATAAAACGGCGTAGGGCCATTATTGCTGCATCTGAAGTGAGACTACCGACAACCTCCAAATGAACCGCTCTCACAACCAAACACGTAAAAAGTGCCACATATCTCTTCTCTTTGGATCTTTTAACCATTACCTCAATAGGGCCGAAATAATCTAGACCCACATTTGTAAACGGACGCACATGATGATCCAATCTCAGCTCCGGAAGATCGCCTAGTGAAGGTATTGTCGCTGTCGCCTTCCTCATCTTACAAAATTGACAGTCTTTTGCGATGGTGCGAACAGTTGGTCTCAATCTCAACACCCAATAACGTTGCTTTACCTCATTTACCACCGTCTCATTACTAGTATGATTAGCCCAGATGTGGTAGTCCTTTACTAAAAGCTTCACAAGGTGAAGGCGGCCATCTAACACTATAGGCTCCTTTACATTGATGGCAACCTCTTGTACGGCATCTATGCGTCCACGAAGTCGCAGCAATCTATCATCGTCAAATTTTAAATCCAAATTCCGTAGTCTGCTCTCCTTCGGGAATTTCTTCTGACTGCGCAACGCTTGTAACTCCACACCAAAGGCTTCCTCCTGACTCTGCCTTAGCAGAAAAATCTCTGCCAGTCTAATGTCCTGCGCCATCAACGGACGCAGCCCCTTCTGCTGACACATTATTTCAGAATCTTGGTGGGAGTATCTGAGAAAACGTACAAACTGAAAACATCTTGCGGTCACACGCAGCAACCTTTGCCAGCTACTAAATCTACTACAACATGGTAACGCTTCGCTTAAATTATTTACAATAACTCTTTCATATTTACATTTCAACTCGGAAACACATTCTGGTACCGACTCCTGAGGCTCCACAGGCCAACTTGCCTCAGAATACCTTAAAAACTCTGGCCCTCTAAGCCATCTAGCAAGTGAATCTAATTTAAAGGTTACACGAGTAGCATCGTCTGCCACATGCTTCTTGTCAGCCTCTGGCAGTTTTGAAAAAATATTTTCTGTCAGATTCTGACAATTTACACTATTTACATTATGAGAAAGCGATGAAATATTTACATGAAGAAGCTTATTATGACCTAATTTACAAATTACACAAACTTTTGGACATTTTTGCCAATTGTGAAAACCCTTTTTCAGGCATCGCGGACAAATCTTCGCTTTACGAACCCACGCCGCCCGTTCATCAACTGTAAGAGCGATGAATTTCTCACATTGTTTGATGCTATGATTCGATGAACAAAACACACATGAAAATGAATACGAATTGGAATATACAGGTGGCAATGAAACAACGTTATACGATGTACTAGGCTTATGAGTGGAACTATGGTGAGTCGGTGCATTATGAACTACCGGTGATCGCTGTTTATTTATAAAAGGTGTGACGTCATGTTTTCCTGCCGCAGGCAACGGTGTGGCAAACAACTCGTTGCCTCCAAAACGAGTCTGCTTGCTGGATTCCTCCTCTAAGAAGCTGGCCAGCAGTTCCAAAGCATGGAAGGCAGCATGATCGCACCATTTATTCTGCAAAAGTGGTGTTAATTTCAGAATAAGTCCGTGTAAAATCTCAGGTGAATAAATATATTGAACCTGATCAAGCATTTTCATTACGCTCACACAGTTCCTAACAGTCGTAGCAAACAAATGGATATCCGCTGAATGTTTCCCAAGTCTTGGTAGGGCTCTTATTAATACGATCTGATGACTCACTATCTGTTCTGGTCTGGCATAACGTAGCTCTAGAGCCCGTAAAACCTGTTCAGGATCTACAGATGTTAACAATAAAGGCATAACTGCATCACGAGCCTCTCCTCGCATTGCCAGACGTAACCTAGACAAATTTGCAATGCTAGAAAAATTATCTTTTGTGTCGTCGTAAGTTCTTTTGAATAAAAACCATTCTTGAACATTCCCACCAAATAGTGGAAGCTCTACTATTGGCTTAGAACTTACGGCGACAGAATTTCTGACTAAAGAATTGATGGCAGTGGCGAGCTGAGCGGTTCCACTACCCTGTACTTGCAGCTCTGGCGATAACACATCGACTCCAGGTGCACTTTGGGTGGCCCGTGAAGTACCACACAATCCTAAACCTTGATGGCTTAGCAAAACGTCCTGATTGTCCATAATGTCATTCCCACTTACCTGCATATTTTGTACTACCTGTTCCACCCAGGCTTTCGTGGCTACGCTACTATGAGAACGTCGACTTCCCCTTTGGGAATGCCGACTGCTTCCCTCCGCCCTCGCAGTCGCAACTTCAGATTCAAATTCGGCCTGAGCAATTTTCTCCTGAGCTGCGATTGCCTCTAATTTCAAAGAGGCCATCTTTTTCTGAAATTTAAAAGCCGCGGCTTTCTCCCGTACTATAGTCGAAGCTCTCGAGGTCATAGAACTGACAGATCTGACCGACCCGGCTCCTCGAACCGACTTTAAATCTTCCGCTACTCCCTCTCCCATTCCAACTTCGGTTGAGAAAGGCATTTCTTTCACCACCACACTCTTTGATCGAGTGATCATAATTAAAAATTTTACAATTTACTAGTTCAAAATTAAAACCGCCGAAGGACCAACAATGTAGGCGATGGTGAAGGAAAAGCCCAGTGAACGGAGTAAAATGGTATATTTAAATCGGAAATTACAAGAGAACTATCTAAAAGCCTAAATAACAATGAATAAAAACCAAACGACAAGCTTCTAGTCAAATCACAAAGATCTATAAGGCATAGACGGAAAAACAGCCAGTTCTATCGCCAACAGTGGTGTCAAAATTAAGATTCACAGTTATCGAACTCGTCTTCGAATTCGAACGAGGTTTGAGTGTGCGAGTGAAATGTTTTCAATAGTAAAACGTCGTAAGTCTCTAACACGTATTTCGCTACAGTTTTGTGAGACTGTCACTGGACTTTTGATTGCGACCACGCCTATGAGTTTTGAGATAAACCTATTGATCACAAATGTCAAACCCCATACATTTTGCGATTAGTGGTTACCAAAAGGTATTTTGTCTTAGGAGAGCGGAGGAGGGAGTTCGAATTATGAGACATTTTTTTATAACTTACTATCTGCACCTGGCATGCTTTGCAATGGCTGTAACGAGAAAACTGTTGGTTGAAAAATTAATTTAAAAGTTTTATAATCCAGGAACCTTTGCGGGCGTCCCAAGAACACCTTGCCAAAGTTTCATCACAATCGGATCAATGGTTTCGGAGCGCATAGGGAACAAACATAAAAACATAGATTTTTAATTATAGATAAAGAACATATGTAGACTAGCATTTGGCTACTATCTTGGTATTGAGTTCAACACAATTTGTAGCAGCCTTCTAGGCTTACAAATTGTGTCATACTTATTAAGGGGCGTTCGCGAAACGTTTTGTGGGAAATATGAAATCTCAATTATGTAATGGTGGAAAAGATCACAGATCCCAAAGATCTTCATGGACCACTACGCCCACGCCACACCATGACAATGACTTTGTTATGGTCCAATGATAAGATAGGGTAGAAGGTCAATCGACATCTGGTTTCTTCTTGGTGAAAGACCCTGCTTTGAATGTACTTGCCAGAATCAGAATCCTTCTAAATAATTTAGCTGGAACAAGTAATGCAAAGTAAAAACTGCAATATCGCCAAATCAAGTCTCTGTTCATCATTAAATTGTGATAACGATAATTCTAATTCATTATCTTAAAGGAGTAAGTATTGATAACTGGTATCTTATCTAATCGTCGAGATGAAATTATGGTAAGCAGCCCCGTTTATACAATGCAGTGTGTGTTTGCTTACATTTGGCTGCGGGCGTGTTATCAATAAGGAAGGCTGCATTACCTTATCGAGAAAAGAGTGTTGCTTCGGTCTGGATAATAATAATTGTTGTGAGTATCGTATTAATAGTTTGCACTTACAAATCGATATCGAAAGATTAGGTAGGCAGTGCTTGGCGATAATAAAAATTTGAAGGAATAATAACTGTTGATCTGAGAATTGACCTTCGGCATAATTGGAGGTAGATACAAATACCGTAAAGCTAATTTTTTTTAATTGAAATTATACCACTTTAGCGGATTTAACTCGCTTTTCCATATTATTTCTATATATTCGACGTTTCGATTACTATACAGCGATCGAAGGCTAAAGATGTAAGTTGCCTTTGGTAAGTTTATAAGTTAACTACCGTCACTTTGTGTTATATTTTGAGCGGTCCAATTCACGCATACGGAGCTCACGGTGTCAGTTTGTCGGATAATGTGAAAACAGGTCTTGATTCTCATGATTATTCTCATGATAGGATTCCAAGCTGATGGTACACTCTGAACATCTTCTTTATTGAAATTATTCTACGAATGAAGCAGTGTTTTTTGGCGAGGATTTGGAGCTTATCAGATCTGATGCAGTGATTGGGTTTGACTTCGTTTGTTTTTCTTCGTTATCATATTACTAGTGACCGTCCACGGCTCCGCAATGGATGTAGGTTATTGCGTCCAAAGGTAGCCTATGATCTTTATCAGGGTCTAGTCTATCTTGTAAATCAGTTCAGCAATAAGGGGCTGAAAACGTAACAGACAGAGTTCCTTTCGCAATTATAATAACAAAATATGCTGTGCAACTGCTGGGCAAAGACTTGCCACCCATTTCATTCCTGCGCCACCTCAACTAGCCTTTTTGGTGCTCAGGTCACCGCGCCATCTTTTTTTGAGCAGTCCTTGGCGATGTTATTTATTAAAATTACAATATCATACTTTTCTATTTCAGACTCTATTCAGTCCTCTGACGACATAGAAGTAATTAAAGATCATAATCATACTTATGCAAACCCAGATGACCGAAATAAACACTGTCATTTATAGTCCAAACTAAAAATTCCAACTCGAACTGTTTATCGGTAATATCGATATTCTCACATGCTCGGTCAAAGCACTAAGGTGTGCTGGAACTATTGTTACCGTATTTCGAGATAACACATTGCTATTATTAAAAGAACAGAGTACTTTACCTAAAGGTACTTTCATCAGGTACTTTCTTTCACCGCACCGAAATATCGTCGGAACACGTTGCGAACAAATGAAATGGTAAATATCCCGAATGTAATTTCAATTGTAATATTTAAAGAACACATTAATCACTAACCTTAGCCTGTTTCAATAAGTCTCATTGCAACTGCCGTTTTACTTGTGTGCGGACCGGACGTCTGTACCTCTGAATTGACAAATTAATAGGAAAATAGCAAACAATTATTATTACCTATTTAAAAAGTAAACAATAGATACTTACAACGGTATTATCTACTATATGGTAAAATTATAAGCCGGTGTCGACAATACGACAATAAATTTAAACATGGGCTACATTAAGTAGTTCATAGAAATGGTTTGCAACTTTCAAAAAATCTTATTCGTTTGATAATTTCATGCCCTTTCTAAGAAATAATGCAGCCAATTATATTATTTCATACAAATGTCATGAAATTATCAAATGAATAAGATGTTTTTGTAAGTAGCAAACCGTAGATATCTATGAACTATTATAGCCCACGTTTTAATTTATTGTCGGCATAATTCTGTATAGTAACAAAATATGATTATAATGTTCGTGTCTATTTCTATGAAACGAAAGATGTGTTTCATATCGATTTCACTCCTTACTTTCGTGATCCTCTTTTAAGTATCCGAATTCGTATCTTATTCATATCATTTTAAGCCTTTAACATGTAGCTATCTGATGCCGTTAAGATCTCAAGTTGATGTTTGTAGGTAGGTACCTACTCCTCGTACTCTTCTAATACTGCCCAAAATACATTATAACCTTTTTTTAGGTCTAAATATCTAAATGTTACTACATATCTTACTACGTACGTAGTATAAGGATGAAGACAATTTTGAATGCAATGAATTAAAGCGGTATTGCTTTCGTTCCGTAGGCGGTTTGTAATGACAATATGACGTCATCAACCATAGCAATGTTGAAAGCAATACATAAGTGCACAGATTCTGTTCGCGCGTTGGGTAACATTGCTAAATAAGTATCACATTCAATAAAAAGCATGTTCATAATGACAAATCATTTTAAGATAGTCATTGCATTTATAATTATGCATCTTGTGCAGTTGTAATACAGATCATAATGGTGATAGTGTCAAATTAGTATTAAAAGAAGAATAAAAGTCCAGCTTACAAATTCTTAGCCAAACAACACATTGAGTATTGCATAAAAATTGTTTTGTTGATTGTGTACGTAGTTGAGTGATGTTGAACATTGCGCAAAAAATCTTTGTTTGGGCACCGCAAAGGCCAAGTATGTCTGCTGGGTGGAGGAGAGTAGAGCTGGGAGCTTAGTTCTTTATTTATAAAGAACTAATCTCCCAGGACATACCTACTACAGATTTGACCTTTGACATATTTGGCCTTTGCAGAAGAAAAGCAAATATTTTCTAAGCAATCTTCAACATCAGTCAACTACATACCTACACAATTATTCAAGAAAACACAATTTTAATTAATACTGGATTCGTCAATAGTCTTTCTGATACTACCTATAAGTAATCTGTCATATTTACTGTTGTTCAAAAAACATAGCGAAATGCAATCGTCGAAATTTATTTGGTTTAATATATATATAAAGAGATAAAGTTTTTTTAGTTAAATGGGGCAGATATGCTTGTAATAAAAACTAATAAAATGATTACGTGATATATTATACCTACATATTTATTATTTTATTTTCCTGGCCAATAAAGTATCCCAAAATTGTTTTTCAGTGTAACATCGACGATGCACCGGTGATATAAAAAGTAATCATGGCGAAGTTCATTAAGTCCTTCTTCCAAAGTGATAAGAAGCTTGTTAGCTCTGAGGACGGTCTGGACGAGGAGCATCCACCGCCGCTGGAGAGCAGAAGGAAGTTATCCGTGTCTAGGTCAGGCCGGATGAAGCACGCGCAGAAGAAACGACTGTCTTTGTCTTTGGACATTTATGGCGATGTAAGTAAATTGATTTGAAGCTCAGCGCCCCAAGTCGTAAGGCTTCGACCAGTGCGTGTTGCCTTGCCAGTGATGACGCACAGGTGTCGCTTGCTAAGGTCCTTCTGTACAAATTCACAGTCAACCAACGAGCTATGGCACGAGTAATATTAAGTGTTTCCCTACGAGATAGAATCCGAAATGAGGACTTCCGAAAGAAAACCAAAGTCACTGACATATCTCATAGGATTAGCAAGTTGAAGTGGCAGTGGGCAGGGTACATAGCACGCAGAACCGACTGCCGATGGGGCGTTAAAGTAGTCAGGTCAGGGTCGCTGAGAACCCTTGGATGCAGGCTGCGCAAAACCGATTCGTTTGTAAACCGATGGGGAGGACTTTGTTCAGCAGTGGATATCATAGGCATACTTAGTTTTTATCGAAATATAAGTAAATATTTCGTCGATAAACGTTAAGATGGTCATAAAATAATGACCATGAATCCACTAGCAATGTCACTGTAATGTCATTATTTCTATTGAATTGTTTCAAGTGGACGTTCGATTTGTCGGTCAAACGTTCCATCACATCACAAAGAATATTTAAGGCAAAACTTCGATAAAATTCAGCATTTTAAATAATTTGTCGTATTTTACCTACCCACTGCTGTTGGTCTTTTCTTCAAATATGTTAGAGTTGACCCATCGAGGAATTATTTTACAAAAGCCAAAACAAGAATGGGAAAAAAAATCTTGAAAAAAAATATATCTAAAAATGATCCTTGCCAATTCCTGTTTTCTATTTTATAAGCAAAATTACGAATATTAAAAATCTAAACTAAGATAATTAGAATGCCAATTTAAATTATTTTAAAGTTTTTTTAAAATAAGAGGAAATTCTAAATAAACAAAGCACTAACAATTTATGGCTTGCCTACATTACGCGCTCAAGCGTTATTTTTGTCTTTCTCCTCGCATAGAGAAGTCATATATCCTTTCCTTCTTTACCGAAGTTCACGAATGAAATGTGTTATCTATTAAAATCGACCAGATATCTACCCATGTACTGTGGCTTTATCATTTAATGGGTGGCGCCTAGCCTACCACAACTTAAATACTTTTAACTGAAATAATAATTCACAATAGGACCTTCTTTACAATTGGATATCAATTGAAACTATGACAGCAACACATTTCTCACATAGGATGGTTACGACGAGTGTCGTAGAATTAACTTTAAAGATAAGGCAATAAGTTTTAAATCATAAAATCTAAGACAGTCATAGCCACAGCTTGTGACACTTAATGCTATTTAATAAAGTATTATTTCCTTTGTCATTTACATCTGTTATCGTGCACATTCTATGTTAAAAATAATACAGTGGTAGGTACTTAGTTTTGCATCAATATTAATAGAATACTCCATTCTCCATATCGTGTTTTATCAATATGAATAGAAATGGGACTGCTCTAGATATGTGTTGAATTTATGGTTTCTATACTTACTTTTAATAAACTGTCTACAGCCAGCACCTTACCATGGACAGTTAAAACATTACTATATCTACCGTACTTTAAAATTTGGCTTGCCGAAATCCGTCATTAGAAAGGTAATAAGGTCGGTTTTATATGACTTAAATCTAGAAGTACAACAGATGTAAGAATGTATTACGACCTCACGGTAGGGCCACGTCTGTCACATCATAGACGTAGGTTACGATACACAGGTTAGACATCAAGCTTCCACAAAAGTTTTGACAGCCATTAACTTCATCATAAATAACAAATAAAGAGAGAACACATTTGTAATTAATTACAAATAAAGAAAGAAAACGATGAAAAAAAATGCTGCAGGCGGGAATCGAATAAGAAATTCGAAGAGAATTAGCAGGTATACCTAGTGCTCTGGCGGCGTAGTGGTAATCGCGTCTGGCGGGACATCAGAAGACGCGGGTTCGATTCCCGCCTGGAGGACATATATATATTTTATCGGTTTCTTTCTTTATTTGTAATTGATACAATAAAGTAGGCGTTTAAACGCATCGAAAACATAAAAAATGTAAAAACTTAAATTGTTTTCAGGAAAATCTCAAATCGCACGAAAAACCCAAGTCACGCGAATATCGTGTTCATCCCATGTCTGCTCCCATTGCGAACGCCAGAGCACCCACTATCAAAACCAAACCAACCGACAACGAAACTACAAAAACAGAAATAAACCAATGTACTGTAACACAAGAAGTGCGACAGAGAAAGACTCCGGAGGAAGAAGAGATAGACACAGCTTTTGAAATCATAGAAAAATCATAGCAATCTTCGTTTGTTTCTTCTGGATTGAATTGACAACATTTAAAAATATTAAGGGAGATTTTTATAATCGTAACTTTCTCAATAACTAAAAAAAACTCCATCATGACAATGAGGTTTCAGAGCAAATGTCTTTCCGTCATTTATCTAAAGGAGTTTGACATAAAGCTGATATTTACTTATCCATTGTGATTGATAAAATTTATAGACCTTAGGTATTCCACCTATCGGTCTTCGATGGTCTACCGTGGGCGAGCAGCCTCAAGATAAATTTGAATACAGGCATAGTGCAAGTCAATGAAATAACAAGGTGGTTATAAAAAATAAATTATCTTTAGACAAGCTTGCTGAGCAAATAATGACGAAGTGAAATTAAAGGCCACTTCTATCCGACTGAGGTTTATATTATCTTCTATTGTTTAAGAGCTTTATTTTATTATAACAAATTAGGAATTGTATTTGGAAAGCGTAATAGTATAAATGTCGCCGCCATCTGGTTGAATTCCCCGCTTAATGAGAACCTACCAATCACTCAAACGGTCACACAAATGCTCTTCGCTTTAGGTAAACGTCAAATAACTCAACACCACCTGATGTGAAGCGGTAAGAAGAGTCCATATGCGGAGACAGCTAGTGCAGCTTGAAACACACTATTCTAGCCGCCTCCACCTTGCGACCGATAAGGAGCCTTTTCACGCCTCTTTTGAAAGAACCCATGTTATAGGTAGGAGGGAACACATGTGCTGGCAAAGAACGAATTCTTTGCTAGCACATGTGTTCCCTCCTTCCCAGTTTTGGAAGTCCGACAAAGAAACGAGTCTGGTTTAACCAGACGGCTGACATGACGTTCAACAATTTGGTTCAATGACTTGGCTCAATGAAGTGGTTAATTTAACGAGACGGCTGCGACATAAATATATTAGTTGCTAATTAGGTGCTCTAGCTAGGCTATACATATCGATCATTAAATTGATAGTTTTTTCGGTATAATATTGAGGAGAATTGATATTTTTTTGATGAATTTGACCATGAAGTGCGATATCATCTTAGTAACGGGGAATAAACATCGTCACGAGTTAGCGACAAAATTCGCTAGTCTATGATTGTTATCTATGTCGTAATTTTTGCGACTAGCGAGTAAGATGTGTCGAAAATTAATAATAATTGTTAAATAGTAATATTTATCGCATGTTGTTAAAAAATAAATCACGTAATTTAGGTAGGATTTAAGGATCTCTTTAATTGTATATTAACATTTCCTTATCACAACTCATTTCCATCTGATATTAATAAGTGTAACAATCAACTTGCCATCCGATAGTGCGTTCGTAAACATATTTTATCGAACGGCCACTTCTCTTTGTTGCAGAGTTATAACATATTATCTTGTGATAATCGTTGTTGCCTATATTTAATATTGATGTAATATTTGAATTAGCTCAAAACGTAAATGCCGCATAGATTAGACTTAATAGGTAGTCCTCTAAGGACTGAACGTTTATAAATTCTCTGAATTGTCAAGTTTTTTTCAAATATAATGTTGAATAAGATATTTTTTAATTTAAATAATTAGAAATAGAGAACAGCGCCCTTAACGTAGATTTGGAAACCTGTCTTTGTTGAGACATTTACATAATTGAATATTTGCATTTACGTAATATAATAAAGACCTCAGTTATTTATATAAAGTTATAGGAAAAGTTACTGAAATTATTTAATCTACAGTGAGGTAGGTCGAGAGGAAAACTTAGGCGTAAAAACGTTTTAGGGTGCAGTTTGTTAATAATTATCATTTTATCAAATACAGACATCGCTTACTTTATATTTAAAAGATAGGCTGATGAAAGATAGATAAGATAACCTACTGTGACATTTCAATTATGTTTTCTGATAATGTACTTAATCATATATTTTTCATAATTTTCGTTTATGCTATTCTAACAATGTATTTTTTTTACCAAAAAATGGATTTAACACTGTTTTTATTTAATTTCTCAAGATGAGTGTCATTAATTAAGTGATAATAATTCTATGAAGGAGTATTTTGTGACGTCATTTTTTGTACTGAGATTTCATGTTATTTAGAAATAAAGACTGACCACCGTATTATAAAGTTTTTTTCTATTTCATTAATAAACGCTAATCCATTTATTTCATTATTATAAAGCCCAAATTGTTCATTCAAAAGCCGCCGCCACCGGTACCGCTTTTTTTATCAATAATCTCCCTATAATATAAAATATAGCTTAGCGACGCTTTCATGTATGTTTATGACAGCATTGCATTATCAATTAACATTTTTTTTTATGTTAATGGGGTAACTCTTGACCTTCATCTCATCTGATGGTAAGTGAAGATAAGGCCGACGATGGTAGCGAGCTACACCCGGATTCCTCATCCACAGAGGAACTGGCTATCTTACCTCTAACTGCCGGAACACAACAATGCCGTTAACATTATTGCTATGGCGGCAAACTTTGGTAAGATGGTGGTAGCTAGCCAGGCCCACTTAGAAAAGCCCTACTACCAACCAAACCGAGGAGAAAATTTCTGCCCCCACGGGAATCGAACCCCGGACCTCTAGATCTAAGGCAGGTAGTCTCAACCACTAGACTACAGAGGCGGTTAAAATTATAAAAAAATCACTACCACATACCTAGTAAAAATACTACTTAGGCGGTATATCGTTGCTTTATCGTACGTCCAAAATTTGGAACTCTTTGCACATGTGTTCCCTCCTTCCTTTAACGTGGGTTCCTCCAAAAGAGGCGTGAAAAGGAACCTTTTAGGTTGACTAGACAGAGGTGCACTAGCTGTCTTCGCATTTGGACTCTTCTTACCGCTTCACGTCAGGTGATGAGTCATTTCCCGTGCCTTGTATAAATAAAAAAAAAAAAAAATTTTAAGAAACCACGGGCCTTATTAATCATCTATCTAACACCATCTCACTGAGACTATTCTTATGAGCCCAAGCACGCTATATTAGCTGTAAGTTTATGAAGAATTAAGCATTCCGCAGACTTTTTGACGGTTTAAGATCAGCTCAAAGTTGGTATGTCATGGAAATGTCACCGAAGTGACAGTACACCAAATTTCAAATAACTCGGATTTGTGAAAGTCAGTAAAACCCTTTTATAATGTAGAAAATAAGCCGATAGTCATGAAACGCCTGCACTGATCATCATAAATTATAGCTAAGAACCAAATCCAAATCGGTGCAATAGTTTAGGAGCTACGATGCCACAGACAGACACACAGACACGTCAAACTTATAACACCCCTCATTTTTCGTCGGGGGTTAAAAATAATAAATGTTTAAGATAAAATGTGTAATTATTAATTAATACATTTATATTTATTTGTGTTGATGCAAATAAAAGTCTTCATATAAATTTGAACCTATAATATAATTATAATTATTTACAAAATATCACTTACAGTCACAGTTCTATATTAAAGTTTCATCTTCTTCTTCTTCGGTTTGATTGGCAGAGGGCCGCCTATCTTGAAGACGGTGCTAAAAAAAAATTATTTTATTTAAATTAAATACATACAGGTTGGTGCCGTAAATATACGACAGTAAATTGAAACATGGGCTATATTAGTTCATAGAAATGGTTTGCCACTTCCGAAAACATAGTATTCATTTGATAATTTCACGACATTCCTATGAAATAATATAACATTGGCTAAATTATTTCATACAAATGTCATGAAATAATCAAATGAATAAGATGTTATGTATGATGTGACGTATTGACGGCGCTCTAATTAAGTATACATCTGTGTGTATGTCCCTCGAAAACGAAGGCAGATGGCAGTGTTGGTGGTCCTAAGCACGAATTGTTAAAAAAACAATTATTCTCAAAAGAATCCAGGCCTCGATCGCGCTAATTTTCAACGTATTGACCAAAGCAAAACCAAAAACGTTACGATGCACTCGATTTATGTTGCGCAGTGCGCTAAACATTTGAACGGCCACCAATTAGCTTTTTTCGGATCATACGTTGGCGTATTTGAGTATAATAATGTTACATATTAATTTAGTTTATATTACATAGATAATATAGAATAAAAACTTTCTGCTTTCTGATTTTATGACATTTTTAGCTAACGTAAATTCAGACATGACAGACAGAAACTATGAAGTTGTTAGATATTTTTTTTGTGGCAGTCATATAAATGTAATTTTTGACGATTCGAAAGTGCTTAAATAAACATATGTATTTTCTTTTCACCGTTTCTTGGATCAAATTCTTATCATCACACATTAGAAATTATGATGTTTCGAACGCTCAAGAAACAAACTTTAACCATGTAGTTGAAAAATAGCACTTGTTTCGATAGCAGGAGGCGCCATCGCATTAATCTTTATCTGATCTGGTTTCAACTCTTGGATGCGATATCAGAGATAAGTATTGGTGATATGATAGCTGATGTTACTGTGGTGATTACTAGCTAATATTATTATGTCGAACGGATGTTTCGATAGTAGTGACTAGCAATTATCTACGTAAAACTAATTAGAACTAATATTGGGTAATTCATGTGTAAATACCAGATGATTGCATTGTTTCCACTGTAAAGCCAATAATTTGATGAATCCGAAACTGATGCATTCCTAGTACAAGGACTCACAAAAAAATTCCGGACTGGCCACTTACAAAATTAGTTTTTAAATATTGTTATAAACTAATTTCGAATTTTGAAAATGGAACTTTTGGGTTTAAAATGCAGTTTGTTTCATTTACCTTTCCATCATTTCAATTCAGAGATTTCATAGATAAGTAATGTTTTTATTATAGGCCTTTCTGATATTAGTATACACCCAATAATCATTTGCGTAATTATTTTAGTAGCGATATCTATCGATCTTTATCTTTGTATTATAATTAATCACACAAATTAAACTATTACAATCTAAATTAATAGACAAAAACATGTACTTACTGGCAAGTTGTACATATTGGGCTGAATTTGCAGAACACTGTAACAAAAAATTTTATTAGGCTTTAGGAAAAGATGATGAATAAGATGGTTTTATTGTCAGTGTTAGAGTGTTTTATGTGCTCTGTAGTTTTATACTTGATTTTATAATTTTATTACTGTCATTCAACGATGATTAGACTGTTTTTTTACTGCGTCAAAAGTTGGTTTTAATATATTTTGGTCCTTCGAGCCTCCGAAAAACTTCGTGACGTAACAGTATTTAAGCAGTCACCCCGCTCAGTATGTACTTCTTTTCCTAGTAACCACAACGGTTTAACACCATGGAGCGATGGGTCCCCACTCCACAGTGCTGTGGAATTAGATAATAGTTTTATTGCTATCTTCTGGTATACAGGTTGGTCACGATAATGCGTCAATATATTAAAACTGGGCTATATTTAATCCATAGTTTGTTGTAAATGTTTCACTATTACTAGTTTGTTATGTTTTACTAGTTTGTATTTCACTATTTCATATATTATCCATCGTATACCTATTTACATACTCACCACTGAGGCACACGGAGCAAACATATCCAATAGTGAGGAGTTCTCTATGACAGAAGCAGGCAGCCCGGTAGTCAACTCTACCTCGACCTGGCAACACTAGCTTGGTGCGTTCAGTGGCCTCGGGCAGGAACACCCACTGTGGACAAACATTAACATTCAGTTTTAACATTGTTCACAGTATAAGAGGCAGACATTCATCATCAGCCTATATACGTCCCACTGCTAGACACAGACGCTCCTCATGTAGAAATACATGAGGAGGTTGGGCTATAGCATCACCATGCTGGACCAATGTGGGTTGGTGGGTTAAGGGTCTCCCCGCATTTATCGACGCGGAATCGGCTTAAGCCGATAAACTCCCTTATTCTCAACTGTCGGAAAGGCTTCGAATATCGGAAAATCTATACCTGTCACTTTTTATCGTGGTGCGTCAAAGCGAGAAAGTGAGTTTTTGAATCGAATCCGTGATGGGACAGTCAAGATTAAGGGGGCTGAAAAACCTTTATGTTTCTTTCTATACAATTAAATGACAAACATGCTGAAGGCCCACCTGGTGGTACGCGCCGCCTATAACAAGGAAAAATCACCCGATATTGCAAGCGCGTTGTCATCCTGAGGCTTAAAATGAAATGCCTTCCATGCCCAGTAATTACACTGGCTACCTTTCCCTTCAATCCGAAACACAGCGAGCTGTTTCACGGGTGAAATAAGAAAGGCGGTGGTATCTTACCCGGAAGACCCTACATACGGGCCTACCACCTAGTACCGCCCTAGTGTCTATGTGTATTATGTCTACGGAATGAGGGCGCTAATAATGCCCATCGCCTCAGCTCAGCTCGGGCGACGCGTCGCGACTTAGGCTGATGACGAAAAGTAGCTGAACGCCCACGTCGGCTTATTTAAGTTTCCTACAGCAGCCAAACACCGCCGCCGGCAACCAAACTTCGCTGACAGAATACCAATGACGGCGGTGGCGCGACGACACGAACGCCGAACGTAAGTTAACAGCCGTCGCAGCAGCTGAACCGCGTTAAAACCCTATCTACGGGGTTATCTATCAATAACAATGATAATATGTAGAGTGAATTGGTACATACCAGTAAGTATTGCAACAGCCCTTCAAGCGAGGGAACCTTCAAGTACAATCCGCCAGTGATGTCACAGCCCTGTTGGAGCAAACTCAGGTGTTTGTCCAGCGAACAAACATCTATCAACACTTGCTGTTTCTGTAACAATTAATTGCTATTCAGGATATAATTAGCCAATACTTGTCATCAAAATAACTGTTTATTGATGTTACAATTATAACAAAAATATAATTGAATTTAGAATTTTGTCACATTGAATATTTTTGTTTTACTTTATTTTGCATAAAACATGTTGATACTTATTTTTTTAATGCCGAGGCCTTGTGTCTTTGGTAGAGTTCGCGCCAAACATCTAGTTAGATCTGAATTGCGCAGTATTGCGCAGCTGTTCCATATTGTGGTCAGCGCAGTGAATCGACTCGTGTTCAAACTAGAAGTTTGGCGCAAGCTGTACTATTTTTCATTGGATTCTCAATTTTTTAAATAAAATATATTACCTGCGCTGTAAAGAAAACGTTCATATAATTGATGTATTGCGCCGCGGTGTCGGAGCTGCCCGTCACTACGAGCACGCGACTGCTCATGCGCAGCCCGGGGGGCGCCTCGCGCCGCATCTGACGGTAGTCACCAATAATAATAGATCTTTTAATATGAAATTGCCGTTTTTTTTCCAAATAATATTTATTAAATGTCTATATAAATTATATATAACAGTTTATATTCAAAGTGCAGTATACAAGCAGGATTTCACAATAAAAAAATAATATATATTAAAATTTTATTGTGAAATCCTGCTTGTATACTGTTCTTTGTATGCTGTAGAATATGTAGCCAATGTCAATATTTAGATTTGTTCATTTATTTTCTATTTTATAAAAATTATCTACGAATTGCATTTACTGAACAATGAATGTATTAAATTATCCACAAAATTTCAAAAAATTTGGCAAGTCATCAAATTAAATACAAAAAACATAGTAAGTATGGTAATTCCGGTTTGCACAAAATACATAATACAAAACGGCAATATTTCATACATAATGATCTAATATTATTCTAATTATTGTACTCTTTATATTGCAATTGTAACAAAGTTTTATCAATATGCAACGTGTATCAGAATTACCCAAAAAAAGAAATTCTTTATCAAGAACTCAAGGTGAAAATGTCACTACTCTAGTAATCGGCTGTGTATGTCATGCAACCTAAAATTACTAGAGTACAACCTAAATTGGTTCAACCTAAAATTACTAGAGTACAACCTAAATTGGTTCAACCTAAAATTACTAGAGGCTGATTACTAGAGTAGTGACATTTTGATTTTGAGTTTTCGATAAAGAATTTCGTTTTTTTGGGTAATTCTGATACACCTTGTATAATTACAATTAGTTAGAATGGGCGGACTTATCTCTAAGTAATATACAGAATGGTGCCATCAATACAAAAATAAAATAAAACATGGGCTATTTAGTTCATAGAAGTGGTTTGCCACTTTCAAAACTATCTTATTCATTTGATAATTTCATGACATTTCTATGTAATAATGGAGCCAATGTTATATTATTTCATACAAATGTCATGAAATTATTAAATGAATAAGATGTTTTAAAAGTGGCAAACCATTTCTATGAACTAATATAGCCCATGTTTCAATTTATTGTAGTACTGACGGCACCACCCTGTATAATTATAATGTATGTATAACTTCAATTCTTAAATTCTTGTCTTCTATGCTGTAAGCATAAAGCTTCCTCTTGTGTTACCAGCTATGGTAACCACTTAACATCAGGGGGGCTTATGATAAAATTGTGTACCTCCCTTTTTATACATCACATATACCTATGCAAAATGTGTAAACATTGATATATGGGTAAATTGAAACTGCAAATTTATTCAGCAATGTAGGGCCTACATTTTTGAAGTAATTTTTCAGGTTACATAGTTAAAATAATAATAAAAATATGCCTGATCATTTGTTTATGTATATCAGCTGACATTTTGCACAGAGATAAAAATTTATAACTCAAACTAAGAAAAGAAAATATTTTTAGTTGGTGTTATTCAAAATATCTACACAACCATTATAGTGTCACCAGCATACATAAATACATAGTAATATTATATGTGCAATACTAATTGTCTGTTATGATAAAAAAAATGAATGTCTAAAATGCTTACCCTAGCTATGTAACACAATGCCATAGCTAATGCACCAGCTAGGAGAGATTCTCCAGGCTTCTCCTCTTGAGGTTGGCTTTTTATTAAATTTACTAATCTGAAAATGTATGAATAAAAGTTTTCATTGTGATTGGATAATGCGATATTTGACAACTGGCTGGCCCAGTGATGAGTACCCCTATACAGGCTACTCGGTTAGGGGCCCTGGGTTCTAATCCTAAGTTATATATCCGAAAGTTATTATTATCAATATAACACAATCTCTTAACAATGCTTACTTTGGGCTAGCTAGATAATAGGTGTAAATGTATAAAAAACAATGATAGGCTTATAAACTAATCATATGTTAATCTGTATAACACTCCCGGGAGGATGTGACAATTAAAACCCTTTGTACGCAAAGTGGTATAAAAGGTTAAAACACTTTATAGTAACACGTAATGACTTTATAGAGGTAGTCTCTTTCTTTATACAACTATGGACACCTGATTAACAAAGAAAAAATCAGTTGGGGCAGGTGCATTGTCATCCTAAGGGATAAGATGGAATGGCTTCTATGCCTAGTAATTACTCTGGCTACCTTTCTTTTCCTTTTACTATATTTAAAAATAATGGATTACTTTAATTTTTGCATAAAAATTCCCCTTTGGTTCTATTACCTCATTTTTATTGTCTTCTCCACTAGAGTAAATAGTTCATATTGTCCATCAATTTGTCTAATATCCAATGGGTTTCCAGGTGATGGGTACAGGTATTCACTGTAATAATCACATAAAAAAAACAAGAATGACATGGAAATACTCTATGATGGTGAAAAATGTTTCAAACTTCTAGTAAGAATAAAGTAGTAGTAGGGTTATTTATCTTCATTTAACTATACCTAATTGTATTAAAGTGTCATCAATTTTGATGATTATGGGTTGATCTTAGTTTTGAGAAATAGTTCATATTGTCCTGAAACATATTTTTATACTTCTAAGATACAATATGATCTAATTTATCTACATTTCTTTGATAAAATATAGATGATCTGAATTTATTTAGTAAGTAGTAATTTATATTCACATTCATTTGACAAAAACAAAATAAGTATTTTTCTTAGAGTTTTTTACTGTATTCTGGCGAACCCTTTTGTCAGTTTATGCCCCTCATTACAAATATGGATTTTAAAACTAGATACATATTATTGCTTGTGACACTCATACAGTCACAAGCAATAATATGTAACCACTTTTGACTGTTTATAACACTTATTGCAAAGGTAGGGAGCTAACATATCAAACATGAATACATATTACTGTCTGTGAATGTAAATTGAGAACTTATTAATGGAAAAACTTATACAAAATATATTAATACCTTTTATGGAAATGACAACCAATGACAGCTAATTGATTCCTAGATTTTTGCATAAGATGAGAGTTGGCAAATGCAATGATAGCGTCTAAACAACCTGTCAGAACTTTAGGATCCTCTGTGATATAACGTTGGTTTGGATTAGTGTCCACAATTATTACAAGCAAACCACTGTCAGATGGCACTGCAACAAATAGAACGAAGACTTAAGTATATCTGCAATTGGCATAAGCATAATTGGAGGTCCTTTTTTTAAGAAGACTGATTACAATGTAAGAAACAAAAATCAAAAATAAGGAATGCATTCAAAAACATGAAAACTATGCACAAAAGAGACAGTGTTATTCGGACTTAACGCAATTATTAACAGGTTCATGTTCAACATAGATAGCCATTATAGCTATAATATCATAAGAAAAATTAAAAACCTGGCTATTGTACAGTATTTTAGTCTTCAAGAATTTTTGATGCATAAGACTTGTAATGTTAGTGTAATCTCTTTGTCTAAGTGCCTATGTATCAATGTTTTATGATTCTTGTTACTAATATTAAAATATAAACATTATATTATATTTTGAAAAGTTAAAATTGCATGCCCGTTAAAAAATATTTACATCATTGTTACAGAGTTTGAGCAATAAATGATATTCTATTAAATTCTATTCAGTCGACTGAAATAATAATACCGCTAAGTGTAATTTGGAACCTCTTAGAATGAAGCAATCATTAGTACATGAAAATAGAATTATGCTTACAATCATCGTCTGCCATTGTGTAACTTTGATTAAAAGACCACTGTTAATAACATAGATATAATTATTTAAATAAATTACACAGTACAAAAACCAACAACATAAAAACAAATAAACAAAAAATATTTTTTGGTTATTTGGCCATTTTTTTTTGACAGGCAAAGGAAAGGAAAGCATAGAGAAAAATACAACGGGACCGTTTAAATCTCTCCATTTCTGAGAAGGCAAGGGGAACTGATTCCCATACAGCCATAATATTTTCTTCAATTATTGCAATGAAATGTCGGTGAACACATTTCAACGCACCTTGGGAGTTTGGCGCGAAATATATGATGGATGACAGTCTGCAGGTGATAATCAGATAAAATTCTCAACGTCTTTCACATAAAATCATCAAATTCACTTAGATTACAATGAACAATTGCTTACCAACACAAACACTTGCTTTTTATAACTACAATTTTATAACACAACCATAGCCCATACATCAATGTCTTGTGTTTTTTTTAATTCATTCTCCCCGCAATGGGAAGGCAAAGGAAACTACTGCCCATACAGCCATATCTTCAGTATTTCTTTATTTCTTCTTTTATTGCATTGAAATACTGGTGTTATACATTTCAATGCATATTAGGAGTATTTGACGCGAAATATATAATGACAGTCTCCATATGATGCTACTTGATGAGGTGGATAACCACAAAAATTTCTCATCGTATTTCACACCATAATCACTTTTATTATATAATAATCTTTTAGTTGTACCTCAACACAAACACTTGTTTTATGAAACTTCACCACTTTTATAACACAAAATTCGCTCCGATACAATTTTTAATTATTGTAATAAAAATCTTGACTGGCACCACAAAATTCCGCCAAACACTGGTGTTTTTTTTTCATATTTCTTTAGATGTTGCAATGAAATGCGCACTTAACCCATTTCAATGCATCTTGGGAGAGTCTGGCGCTAAATATGATTATTATTATGACAGTCTCCATGATGCTAATTCGATGAGTTTAATTCGATACAATTTCGTATTGTTGTAATTAATCTTGACCGTCGTCATTAAATGGCGTCAAAACTCCCCTTTTCCTTTACCGTTAACATTTTTAGTACCCAGCTTTGGTCAGGCTTTTTGACACAAGTTTTTCGCGCGAGGTACACATGCTTATTATTTTATGTAAAAAAACATCCAAATATTAATTTTTGATTTTGTTTATAATTATATATTATTTTAATTCAAATATTATATTTATATCTTTAAAAATCAAGATTTTTACAAACCATTAATATAATTGTGTTGCTTTTCATAAACAACAAGATGACAAACAAGCTGACGGCCCACCTGGTGGTAAGCGGTTACCGCCGCCTATAGACACCTGCAATAACAAGGAAAAATCACTTGATATATGTCGTCCATGCCCAGTAATTAATTACACTGGCTACCTTTCTCTATAATCCGAAACACAGCGAACTGTTTCCGGCTGAAATAAGGAAGGCTGTATGATTTTTTACTTACCAGGTTTTTTAGGCTTTTCCGCCCTAGAGAAGAAATATATCACTTTCCACCCGCTTCTTAAATAAACAGCGACCCACTTTCAGAGTATGAGGAATGAAAGAATGTTACGTTGCTATGTTAGTTTTATAGGTGAGAAACTTTAGTGAAGCCTCTGTTACATGTAGTTATAGACGGTTCGTGTCCGCGATTACACGGAGCTTCTACAAATAAAATACCTAAAACCCTGATAATGAAAAATAAGATAAATATATTTAATGAATACAGTACGCGCCACGAGTCATGAAATTGCGCAGAAGGCGATAAATAGGTGTCAGCTGAGGTAGGGTGTGAGGGGCGGGCTTAGGATCGCCTTAGGCACCAGCGATAACACAAGTGTCACGTAATTTCAATAATCGGACAATACCAATTTATAAATTATTTGTTTACAACGACAATTTTATGTGTTAATTTTAATAATAAGTACCTAAATAGTATTGTAAGTGTACAAGTACATAGTGTTATTTAGTTTTGATTTAGTGGGTATATTTGAACTTAGTGTTTTTGAATAAAGTGTTGTGTTTAGGTTGTATACAGGGGGTGTTACTACGACAATAAATTAAAACATGGGTTATATTAGTTTACAGAAATAGTTTGCCACCGTCAAAAACATCTTATTCAATTGATAATAATTAAAAATAAAGGTTTTATATGGAAAAGCTTTTTTATTTTTTGTTATAATCATTTCTATCCCACACACACAGTAAATTTATTATTAATATCATTTACACTTTTCTCTTCGATTATACATGCGCAGTTGACGCCATTTTATTTCATGACCTTGGTGTAGATCACTAATTATCACAATTCACCTTGGGCGGGGCGCCCCGTTTTCTTCACAGTAGGCACACACCTTTTGTTTGTTGGTTTTATGTATATTATGACACAATACATATATTTATATATAGAATAAGACTATATTTCCCGTAGATACTCAAAATCCGAAGTTATTATAAATCTAGCACCGAACCGAACCGAGAGCTAACATACACCGACTAGACTGTTTCACAATGACAACTCAACTGCCGAGAGCTAATCCTACCCTCAAAAAAAAAAAAAAAATCTGATAAAGGTTAAGCATCTATTCCAAACAGTTCGAGTAGGCATTTGTTATGTTTCTGATACACATTTTAAATACCCATGAAATATCTATTTCAACTGGTTATGTATACTACACACAAAGAGGGCTTTACATATGTTTTTTACCTTAAATATTGATAGCTATTTGATTCCCAAATTATGTAGGTATCATATTAAGTAATAAGTGTACCTACCTACACAGCAGGGACTGATAAAGCGTAAGACAAAATTCGGGTATCATGATTAACATATCCAAATTCAGTGACTCATAATCAAAACTAATTTTTTTACGGTAGCGGATAAACTTGACCGATATATCAAAACCGCTAACGGGTACTGTAATTATAGGGTACTTATCTCAGTACCTACTCATCTCAGTCAAGGTGCCTTAGAAATTAGGGTATCTATATTTGATTGGCTACCGATAAGAATGGCAACGTCGCAATATTTATGAAGGTATTTTGAATGCGGCTTCGTGTCCATACTATTGTAAGACTGTAGAGTCTGTGTTTGAAGATAATATAACTCGCCCTATTCTCCGTATCTGCGGGAACGTTTTTCCTTTAGCCATTCTCCTGACGATCCTTGCCGCTCCCATCTCCGTACAATTCTCAATATTCCTTCCCATTAACCGATTTCTATTCCTTCTCCTTTTCTGTTCATGCGGTAAGACTGTGGAATTCTTTGCCACCTACTATCCGCGATTGCCAAACGTTATCTCAGTTCAAGACACGAATCAAAGCATAAATATCTTTCCTTCATATAAATACCTCACTAGTTTTTTAAATACTTTATTCAAATAATTTCTTTATAATTCTATACACAAAATATAGGTAGTACTTACATAAAGTAGTATATTTTGTGTTTCATATATATGAAACACAAAATAAATTGCACACACCGATTCTACCTTTTTATAGTCATTTCTCTGTGTGGTAGGACTGCTGGAAGAGATTGCATTAAGAAATAAGCAGTATAATACCTTTGCACAGTTTTTCCTAAAATGACTTTTCCATTATTTTAATATTGTGTAGGTATATTCATTGTTAATTATCCAGAAAAAAGAACAGTCGGGAAAGCTATCTTTTTTTATACAATACCAGCTAAATGTGAATTAAACATGAGCGAGAGAGAGAGAGAGAATCTTACCATTGAGCTCAACAGGGTGTTGAACCTCGTATCTGAATGGGGCTCTAACAATCTTGTTGAGTTCAATGCTAAGAAAACACAGGTGTGCGCGTTTACAGCTAAAATGTCGCCGTTCCTTCCCCTTCCGTCTTTTCAGGGCACGACTCTTTCGGCACAGGGCTCCCTAAACTTGCTAGGCATGGAGATATGTACTGTATATGTATGGAGATGTATACTACATCGAAACCGTGATCAAAACAGCTTCACGGAAGCTCGGTGCCCTGAACAAGGTGCGTCGATTTTTCACGCCTGACCAATTATGCCTGCTTTATAAAACTCAGGTCCGGTCTTGCGTGGAATATTGCTCGCACGGCTCCGCCAAGTACCTACTCGATGCCCTGGACAGATTGCAGCGTCGTGCTGTCCGTATCGTGGGCGATGTAGAGGTCACGAACAACCTTGAGCCTCTGCAATTGCGTCGAGACATTGCGTCGCTTAGCGCCTTCTGTCGGTTATATTCGGAGTCATCAATTCACTGCCTCCACCTTAACATCACGTACAAAGAAATTTAGTAGCTCTTTTCTTTGTCGTACTTCCAGGACTTGGAATTCTTTGCCAGCACATGTGTTCCCTCCTTCTTATAACGTGGGGTCCTTCAAAAGAGGCGTGAAAAAGCACCTTTCGGGCCGGCAAGGTGGAGGCGGCTAGAGCAGTGTCTGAACTGCACTAGCTGTCTTCGCATATGGACTCTTCTTACCGCTTCACATCAGGTGGTGTTGAGTCATTTGTCGTGCTTTGTATAAAAAAAATAGAAATAAAAAAATTAAAAAAAATTAAAACCGACTTCAAAAAACTGAAAAGGATAAAATAATTAAATTTAAGTAGGTACTCATCCCCTAGTAACATATTTTTTGGAGTTGGTGCTTCACTTTGTATTGTTTTTGAAACCACTTAGCACCATCTACAAAAATATGTTACTAGGGGATGAGTACCTACTTAAATTTAATTATTTTATCCTTTTCAGTTTTTTGAAGTCGGTTTTAATTTTTGTTATAATTTTTTTTTCACAATTTTTAGTGATAACTTTCTAAGGTCGACGCTAGATGGGTGACCGTCAACTTATATTGTTTTCTACTATCGTATCGTTTCACTACTAAACTTACACTAAAAAGTCATAGGAAAGCAAAAATTCGCAAAGTCGCATACGTAGACGACTTAATAATTTCAGTTTTTTTTAATTTAAAATTTCCGACTAATTTTGAAAAAAAATTTATGGGACCAAATGGCAGCTATTCCGCATTGAACAAAAAAAGAATCACGTAAATCGGATCAGTAATCTCGGCGTAATCGGTGTACATACAAAGAAAAAAATTATGTAGACGACTTACTAATTTCAGTTTTTTTTATTTATAAAAACCAAACTAACGCACCCGTACCACCATCTTTTATCGCGATCCAGTTTAGGACCTAAACCGAGTAGAATCGTTAATTCGTACTACGACGCTATCTACGACTATGACAGCGATTCAGTTTAGAGTTGAATTGCTGACATTGCTATCATTATAGTCCATTTTTTTCGTTACTGCCCGAGATGTAAACAAATATGGCGATTATGACATTTATGAGACCGCTAGAGATGGGAAAATCCTGAGTTTAGAAATGTCTAAAATAGTTACATCGTACCTACTTATTTCAAAATAACAACGACTATAATGTTTGAATAAGTCACATAAGTGTAACCATCTAGCAATAATTTTGTCATTTGAACTCATTCTTGTGATACAAATAAAAAAATTATAGACAAAATTTCATTTGGTACAAATAAGAATAAAATAGTAGGACCGTAGCCTAACCTGAGAACACCTGTAAATAGCAATGACATGGGTGGCGTAGACTTTAGATTGAAAGGAGAGGATTAAAAAATGTGTGAAGCCTGGGCTTAAAATAATTTTATCCAACTCAGTCACAGCAACATCATCAGATTGAAAGAACAAATTAAAATGAATACGACACGGTTGATCACGAATGAGTTCAATAAATAAATAATAAACCTATATTTTACCACATTTTTATTATAAATTTTTTATAAAATATTTTATATATAAAAAACTAACGCACAAATCTCTTAATTAACGTAATAATTTACATATAGATAATCTAAAATTACAATCACAATACAAGCAATTATATTCTACTAATTAGTTCATTTGAACGAATAACACACAGCACTACGGTTCATTCAATCGGTGCAAACGCGATTCAATTTAGGGAAGATGATGGTACGAAAGAAAACGATGCAGTTTAGGAACCAATACTGAACCGAGCGGAATATGAATCGCTTTTATAAAGATGGTGGTAAGGCCCCCGGACTGATTTTGAAAAAAAATTTATGGGACCAAATGGCAGCTATTCCGCATCGAACAAAAAAAGAATCACGTAAATCGGATCATTAATCTCGGCGTAATCGGTGTACATACATAGAAAAAAAAAATACCGGCCGAATTGAGAATCTCCTCGTTTTTGAAGTCGGCTAAAAACCGACTTCAAAACACTAAAAAGTAAAAAATAATTAAATTTAAGGTGTTTCACTTTCTATTGTTTCTGGAAACTGCTTAGCGCCAACTTCAAATAATACTTTTTTATTCGTTCTATACCCAGGTACTTAAAGTTTCCTTGTTCGTGTTTTGTAGTCGGCTTTAATTTTGTTTAATTTTTTTTTCACATAGGTATTTTGTGATTTTTTAAGGTCAAAGCTAGATGGGTGATCGTCAGCATTAGTCTTTGGTTCAAATATAGTCTATTGCTATATATTATCGTATCCTACCACTGATAACGTATTATCTAACTCGAAACCGTTATGGAGTTTTGCCTACCTTCCATCATCAGTTCGCCCGAATATCCCGATAGAATACAACAATCGGTCTATACGTAGTACCTATCTATAGTATTCAAAGAATTATCTTTCAACTACTAACAGTTAAGGAGTTTTACCTTCCATCGCCAGCTCATCAATATGAGATTATACGACTATCAGAAGCAAATACTTGAATAGCTTTAGAAAAGAATAAATCCTAATACCTAATACGTAAACTACCACAAAATTAATGGTTTGCATTGAGGTTAAAAAACCATGGTGTCTTTTATGATACCTACCGATTAAAACTGTCATATATATAGGAATAGTTTTTCGTGAATCATGTGTATATTTCACATTCAATTTCCATTAATTTTTAAAAGAAATATGTAGAACTGCAACCACACAACTTGCAATCAATTTATCAAATGTTCAAAATGTGTACATGCTCTACAGATTCTCACTCTGTTACTAGTTTTGCTTGCTGTTGATGATTATTTGAATAACAATTCAGGCAGGTACTTATCTACAATTTATTGTTAGAGTTTTGTCATGTCTTAGAACTCATGGGACATCCATCACGTGCTGCTATACATAGGTAAGTAGTTAAGTACCTACCTAATCAATTAGTAGACTACATAATAATATGGGTAGGCGTAGTACTGCAACTTTCCGTGGCTCAGGCCACGACAATACCAACAAAACCAATGCAAAAAACAATTTATGTTTAAAATTTTATTGCAACTTTTGATAATGTAGTATACCGCGTACTACGCATAATTTAAAGTAAGCCTAACAATAATTTTGGTTGAGGATTTAAGTAATCTTCAAAAAAGATGGGACCTGCCACACCCTGCTCAATGACGACGCTTCCAAACTATGTCCTATGTCCTCAAGAGGGCTGTCCACTTTAGCCCACTCTCAGGGTGGTTTTTAAAGTCGATTGGTTTTCCTCTTTACTCAAATGGGATGTTGTAATAAGCACGATTTTTCACAAATCCGGAAAATACACGCTACTATTACCCATTAAAGCCATTCAAACGTAAAAGATATGGAATATTGTTGAAGTGGTACTGTTTAGAAATTTTAAAAATATTCATATTTATTTCCAAAATTTTTCTTAAGTGTTAATGATATTAGATTGCTGACATCAATAAAAAACTATGAATTAAAACATACATATTACATACCTAGTTATCATTAATTTAGTCAGTATGCCCATACATTTCTTAGTATTATAGGAACATGTGGCGGCACGTGTTCCGTACATTTTCTATGGAGCGTTTTTGGACGATACGCCGCAACACATCTTATCTGTGAAACTATTAATCTTAGACATACTAATTCTTTTACAATATTTCTTTATGAGTTATATACTCCTTATTTATGAAATTAAAAAGTTATCAATATCCTATTAGGGTTAGGGCTGTGGGTTACAAGAGTCACACAGACCCCCTTACAAAAGGCCCGCCTTACAAGAGTCAAGCAGATACACCGTCCACTTTTTCCCATTACTGCTGGCGCTGGCCAAAGCCAGTACCCTCCATATCAGGGGCAAGTTATCCTATCCGCAATTTGAGTGAATGTATTAAGTAATGACTGAAAGTTGTCAACATTTTCATTAGTCAAGCGTAAGTTGTAATAAATTTTCTTCTCTTTGAACAGAAATACTGTTAAGCTAACTTAGTAATAAATGGAACAGTAGAGCAGCTCGCTACAAATTCCTGGTTAATCGGGGATTAATCTAATTAATTGTTTCGAACGAACCAGGGGACAGACGTCACTGACGTCAGATATGAATATTTGTCGAGTGCGCATGCCATGCATTCCCGAGCATTACAATTCATCAAATTGGATTGCTGCACCCAATGGCTCTTGTTTTTATTTATTCATGGCAGAAGCTAAGTTCTTGAAACGAAAATAAAACAAATAAATGTCTGTTTGAATCAATCTGTATAGACTGTCTAGAAAAATAGACTTAGATTTTATCATTATAAGAGTTTATAATTTCAATCTTACTCCACAAAACTGTTGGAAGTAGACCACATTGCATTTGGACTGGAGAGGACTTCGCATCAACATAAATGGCCAATTCTGTGATACAACTACATTGTTTTAAAAATATGCGGAAAACTCCAGCAATATCCTACGCGTTTTTAGACATTTCGCAAGAAATTTGCGCTAGATAACCTTTTAAAAATAATATTAAGCAAAAATGTGCGTTTTCGTAAATTACTGAGATGGCCATAAAAACAAAGACACCTTGTCACCTTGTAGCCAGTGCTACTCCGCAATTAAGTACCCGATTAAAATTCCTTTTAATTTAATAAATTTTTAGCGAGACATATTAATAATTAATTTCTAATGATCGATGACTACGAATCAACTTTATAATGTTTGTTAGTTCTCTTAATAAAATTTTAGTTCTGTTAGCATAGATACGTTGAAGTGAAGATGTCTGATAAAACCGACACTCAAGTCATTTGTAGAAGAAACCTGTCCTATGGTAGTCCTATTACATTGATTTACGTGCCTCTTTATCATGATACAAACGTAACACATCTACGAATACGTTAAGATTCTATTGGATTTTGTACTGTCACTTTTTAAGTAGTTCCTGGGTATGTTAATGACTCTACATTAAAAAAGATGATTAATTTGCACATACAAGACCACATAACACATAGTTACATAGAAAATAGCTGGTACCTAGGTAGGGTCGAAAGACATTACTAAAATATAAAATGCGGATATTTTAGATAAAGGAAAATAATTTAGAGGATTTGATTGCAGGTCAATCAAGTCTAAAGTTCCTAATCTGTATCTATTCTCTATGTACGTAGGTATCTGCACTCGTTTGTTTACTATATTTCCTTTTTTATATACATTTATGCAAAGTACCTACGGCAAATGATCAAAAACTACCCGATGAGAAGCGGTAGTCGAGTTCTATATGACGAGACAGCTAGTGTCAATATAGAAGATTGAATATTAAGAATAGTGAGGCCTTAACACACTGATAGATAAGCCAGACCATAAGATTCTTTTACAGGCTATTCAAGTTTATTTTGAAAGAACTCATGTAGAAAATAGGGATAGGAAGGGGGAACGCATTTGTCCAAGGCTTTTGAATGTTAAATTTCTTTGTGCGTGATGCTGAGATAGAGTTTTATTTGGTTTGACACAGGCGTGTCTTAATGTGAGTCATAATAACTCATAAATAATTAATTACAGAAAGATTTATTTACTTTTTAATAAACTGTTTATCCCAAGATAACCACAGACTGCCAGTATTTAAGTTGTTGTCTGGTCTTGCTGTATAAGACTGAATAATAGAAAAGTAGACAATAGGTCTGTGTGAGAAAATCCCTTTACGAGCGAAGAAAATTTAGTATCCGCCATTGATATGGTTTCTTATAACTCGAGTTAGGTTTGTAGATGTGTAAGTATCATCAGACGTAAGACGGGAGCTTATTATTGCATCCGAATTGTGTTTCATCACAAGATGTCGCGATAGCGCACCGAACTTATGTCATCTGTCAAAATATATGTTAACAGCGGGACAGGGAGATGGAACCGTCCGATAACATGAATAATATAATATGAGTGATGTGATGTGTTGTGCTACCTGTCATTTTACAATATTGTTTATACCGGCTAATGATACGCCTCATTTGAATACGTTGGTGGTCCCAGCGGAAAGGGGTGGTAGTTTTTGTGAAATGTTTAGACGTATGGTCAGCGAATTATGAATGTGAGTATGAAAATTTTTACTACGCAATTATGGACGTTGTTATAGTTTTTTTTATCTTAATGGGATAACTCTTGGCCTTCATCTCACCTGATGTTAAGTGAAGATAAGGCCGACGATGGAAGCGAGTTACACCCGGACTCCTCAACCACATAGGAACTGGCTATCTTACCTCCAACTGCCGGAACAAAACAATGCTGTTAATATTATTGTTATGGCGGCAGACTTAGGTAAGATGGTGGTAGCTAGCCGGGCGGACTATGCTTATCTCGAGTTATAAGAAAAGCCCTACCACCAACCAAACCGAGCAGAAAATTTCTGCCCCCACGGGAATCGAACCCCGGACCTCTAGATCTGAGGCAGGTGGTCTCAACCACTAGACCACAGAGGCGGTTAAAAGTAGTTAGTGAAATCATATCAAAATAGCACATAATAGTGTAATTGTATGTGTGTTTTATAATATTTTCTTGAGCACTACACATTTGAAACCCCTGAGCTGAATTTATCCTGCTAATTACATATAAGTAGATATGTCATACTTTCTGCGACCACGATCGAAGTAATCAAACCGCGGGTAGGTATAATAAAATGATGTAACTCTAATATGTGTATAAATTATTACTATGCCTTACAATTTTTAAGTCTAAATAAAAAGTTTATTTAGTACCAATTTAGTTATGAAGTATAAGTCTACATAGCTAATATAAAAAGATAATTTTAATCATCATGAAGTTTAACAACGTGAAAAAATTTATGGATGAAACAAAATTCCTTGTATAAGCAGCGTCAACCGTGCCGCCTCAAATCTGGCAAAAATAATTAACAGACGGTAAAGTTTAACACTTTATTAAGTGAACGCCTCCAGTAATTTAATGAGATTTTACGAGAACAATGTTTACAGCTCCGTGCCGGCTCCGGGCGACGGTGCATTAGCCACCGAGCCTCCAGAAAAAAAAGAAAGCATAGGGAACGAAATAATTATGCACGTCCCGTATCGTAATGGCCGCTACCGTTTCGCTTTAATAGCTCGCTTGTTCTCAGAATTTAATTACGGCGCGCCCAGATTAGCCGGCCGCGTTGCGTTTTGTTAATAACTCTAATAATGGTTGACGCTACTTCGATACATCTAGATTCCAGACTGACCTAATTTTCTTTTTAGAGAGTAATGGTGATTTGTTTTGAAAGAGCCAGTAGGCGAGTAGGTCTGTTTTGTTTTTAAATAGAACCTTACTAAAGGGAAGGTAGAAACAAAAATAAAATGAAAAACTTACTAGGCATAAAGGATGGCGTACACGGGGTAGGTAGAGTAAACGGATAGTAGCACGGTAGAGTACAACTATACCTACTACTAACTATACCAATGTAGACTAAATACTAAAATTACTGTAATTTACTAGGTGGTAGGCCCGTATGTAGGGTCGTCTGGGTAGGTACCACCGCCTTTCATATTTCAGCCGTGAAACAGTCCGCCGTGTTTCGGATTGAAGGGAAAGGTAGCCAGTGTAATTACTGGGCATGGACGGCATTTCATCTTAAACCTCAGGATGGCAACGCACCTGCAATATCAAGAGATTTTCCTTTGTTATTGCAGGTGTCTATAGGCGGCGGTAACCACTTACCATCAGGTGGACCGTCAGCTTGTTTGTCATCTATTTAGTTGTATAAAAAAAAACTACATTAGTATAGTCACGAACTAAATCTGGTAGAGCAGGAGTGGTAGAGTACACGGCATAGTAGCACGGTAGAGTTAGCAATCTACTAAAACTGGTAAAGTACTCGAAACTGGTAGATAAGGCTATTTCACTTTACCGTTTAGGTACTCTATCCGTGAACAGAATCTTTAAATGCTCTACATTTGGTTGAAATATTATTAAAGGACAGAATAATTCTAAAATAAAGAAAAAACTTGATATAATATTGTTGTTTAATTTTTTTACACGGAACCAGAATCCGTCAAGCAGATCGATGTGTATCCATTGAAACGTTTTGTGATGTCGTCATATCCATACAGAATATCAATATTAATAATTCAATAACGAGCTCCCAAAAACAAATTGTCCTCCCGATAAGACATTGGTAGTACAAACAAAACACAAAGCGATTCAGCCTTAATAAGAACCGGGATGGGAGATGAACACAAAAGAAAAAGATAGGTACCCCTATTGTTTTTTATCATGTTGTCAATATCGCGCGGCCAAATTTTCAATATTGGAATGCCACGATTCGCCAATAAGAAGCGGGGAAGAATTGATTTATTGTCCAATTAGCGTCGGTCAGGTGTGCCAACTGCCAAGATAGCATCAGGCTGGCCAACCTAACCCGGCTACTACTATTTCTTTCGGCGCGTTCCGTTTAAATGGCATATTGGAATCAAAAAAGGACCTTTACACCATTCTGGCTGCGTTTTCTGGAAGTCGAATTTGAAATTCTGATTGTTCGCGGCGAACGTTTGGTTAAGTGGAAATCGATTTGAATTAATTGCGGTGTCTGGCTTTTTATCGTGAAGGAATTTTAATTTGATAGGAATTGCTTTGAGACCATTAAACTCATTTATATTTCATATACTTCTTTATTTTACAGCAGGTTCTCGTGTGAATTTTCTTTGTGTAATATTATTTTCACCATCTGATGACAAGCGGTAAAAAGACTCAATATACGAAGGCAGCCAATGCAGCATGAACATTCTAATAACTAGCAAATAACTTTGCACAAAAAAATATTTTGTACAGAGGACCGCACGTCAAGCTGAACACGTCAAATGGAAAATGACCCTTATTAGAACAGATTAAGGTACTCACAAATGTCATACTGTGTCGCTTGATCTGCAGGCGTGTGGTCTAAGGAAGCGGCCTTAGGTTTTTGTCACGCTATACTTAGTCAAAATTTATTCACCAGCCAAACTAAACTGCCAACTTTCTCTAAACTAAAACCCATCAACAACGCTGTCAAGTACCATCCGCGATTCGAAAGTCGAACGCGGTCTCATATCCGTTAGTGCTTAAATTTAAACTTGGAACAATGGCGCCTCTGTCATGGATCCGCCACCGTGGACAGCTGAGCTGGCTGAGTGCAGATTAAATAGGTACAGAGAAGTAATTTAGGAATCACTCTTTAAAGTAAATCAACTATGTCCTACGATTTTCACTTGACAACATTAATAGACCTTAAGGTTTAATACAATAGTCCCGTGATATGTATAAAATATACGTAGGTATTTGTTTGAAGTTTAATCAGTAATTTGAAAGTAGAATGAAAATCTTAATGTTAAATCTCTGTCTAATGGTCTTCAAATACCTATATTCATATTTAGAAGTTGTATGAATTGAATCTAAAGCATTTCTAAGTTATCAACGCAAAGCTTAGGCTAGATGCGATTACTTTTATTAAACTATATTCTACTATATATTTAACCTATACATGGGTGGCAAGCAGACAAGCGCTCAGCCTGCCTGATAGCTGATAGTAAGATGTTGCCGTAGCATAAAGACGTTCGTAGCACCTTGGGCACTACTCACGCGTTGTTGCCGTAGTCTACAGGTGCTCGTAGCACCTTGGCACTACTCACGCGTTGTTGCCGTAGCCTATAGACTCTCGTAGCACCATGGACACTACTCACGCGTTGTTTCCGTAGCTATTAGACACTCGTAGCACCATGGGCACTACTCACGCGTTGTTGTCATAGCCTATAGATGTTCGAAACAACGTAGCCTATAGATGTTCGAAACAACAGCAAACGCGTGAGTAGTGCACTCACGCGTTTGCTACCTGTAAAAAAACAAAGGAAAACGCTATGTTGACAACATAGCGAGTTCTGGCGACCTTACCGCCGGAGAGTAAAAATACAATAGTGCTATTTAGCTGCGATCTTCAGTACATAACTTATAATAAGTAGGATTTATTTCTTTTGTGCTAATTGATTTCGCATTTACTACTTTAGCCAATAAAAACTTTACTAACCATCGACATTACGTGGTAGTAACGATTTATCATTTTTGAAATAAAAACTAAACCATGCTACCATTGCCCGAATGTCACAGAAGTGGCATCAAAAACCAACTACTAAATAGTAAACCTCCATGTTAGAGTAAGACAGTGATAGAACATCCCGAATACACTCCCCGCAATAAATGTGCGGGAAAGAAAGAGACGTAGTAATAGCCGGAAATTAGCACTCGTCTATCTTTCATTTTACACCCCAAATTTTCTTATTCCAATTTCCTCTTGCTACGAGCGAGTTCATTTTACGGATCGTAACTGCTCTCTACGCTCGCACCGCAATTTAAGCCTAGTCCGAATAATGTAAAGTTTATAATTCAGTGACTTGTCTCACAAGTATTATGTCCGTTCGAAATTGGAACCGTTTTAGAACACTCTGTCATTTGAAATGAGTCATTTTCTGATAAGAATGCCCTATTGGCTGAGACGTGTGCGCTTTGGGCCGCGGCCGATAATGCCATTTCCGAAAGCAGATAGGGAATAACTTCATGTCGGTTTTTGCACGGAGTTTTAATAATACGTAGGGGGAGAGTGGCGAGATATGGAAATGAGCGTGTGGAGGAGAGGAAATTTGAATTTATACACCAGCTAGTTTTATTCAGGAGGGTGCGACGAGATTATAGGCGCGTCGATTGCGTTACGGCGGAATGAATGCGAGTGTGCGAGGGAAATGTAGATGGCGCTAATGGTCCTACGTTTCCTACGATTACTGCTTTGATATATTTTCTTTTTTGTTATTCATTGTATGTTTGTTTTAATAGTTAGTTGCGATGACTTATATTCAATTTAAAGTACAACAATCAATATTAACCAGTCAGGTTTCGGTATGAGGTACTCTGTAAATAATTGTAGAGTCCCTTATATAGGGCTAACTCTGCTCATGGCCCGGCGCTCCACTAGCGTCGATGTCGGTGGTCATGTCAAAAAGTAGCTCATGTCTTTTTTAAAATATCCTTTGTCCTATCTTAATGCCAAGTTTCATCCAATTGGTTTAGGTTTTAGAAGTGAATTCGTAGCACACAGATATAGGTATTTTCTCATTAATAATATTAGCATGGATGTATGCAGCAATGATATACCTACCTAAATTGCATAATTTTGTAGTTATGGTATTTTATATTAAAGTTGAAACTATAAGTAGGTATAAAGTATTTTCATACCACTAGGGCGACAAAATATATAAGCGTAAGGTCGTCAGAACTCATCGACAAAGCATTAAGTTAATTAAGGGACTTGTCTTATAATAATAATATTCTTATCCAGCCCAAAGTAAGCATCATTAAGCGCTTGTGTTATGGATACTAGATAACGGTGAAATACTGATAATAATATGGATATAAATATTAGAAATATACTAACTAAACATACAAATATCCATGGCCCGTGAACAAATGCTCGTACTCATCATACAAACATATCTGCTCCTACTGGGATTCGAAACCGGGACCCCTGAAGCCTTGTTAACGACGCCGGAGTATGTCCGGTGCGTGAACACACATCCATACTCACATATAGGCCGTGTAGCCTAAGAGAGAAGTAATACAACCGTCTATAGTCTACGGTAAACACTTACCACCAGGTCGCCGTACCCTTGTTGTCGATTCCGACTCGTTTGTCATCTATCTAACACCTTCTCATTGAGAATATTCTTATGAGCATAAACACGCTATGTAATCTGCTGTAAGTTTCTGAAGAATGAAGCATCCCGCAGACTTAGATACAACATCAGATAAAGGTAAGGTTCTCTTGAAAGTAACACTGATATACAGTGTATTCGGGATCGCACTACCGATACTTTACCAACGTGTTGTATGTTTAATTTTATCGACAAAAAACTATACAAAGGGGGGTCGCAGCCCTCACCCCTATGAATTGGAGCCATTTTATTGAAACTCGTTGTTTTATGATTTTATGTTGTCTACGTACACAAAAGTGACCTTATTTTAAAGATATTGAAATGTACTAGCATTTAAAACGGTATTTGTTAAGAAGTTACTGAAAATAATAAACAAAACCCTTTGATTTAGAAGAAAAACTTGGTAAAATTTTGTATTTTTTTTTAGTTATTGTGCTCTGCCTAGAATACCGGGCCGTTTTTTTCTTCTAATTTGTTCGCAAAAGGTTATGCTAACAATTGAACCTCAAATGTTTACCGTTAATCGCGCTAGTAATTAAGAAACGGAGTCTAACAAACAAGTCCAAAAGGGACAAAAAGCAACCACCAAAAAACAAACAAGTTATTCTTTCACTTAATGTGTAGTTTTATGGCTTACGCACACCTGGTGATATTAAAAATACCTTTAATAAATAATTTTATCAAATCAAATGATTAAATTTTGATTAAATTTAACATACAACACGTTGGTAAAGTATCGGTATTCCGATCCCTAACACACTGTATATTTCACCAATTTTTATTCAAATCACGGCAAATGACCCAACACCGCCTCTGTGGTCTAGTGGTTGATACCACCTTACACAGACCTAGAGGTCCGGGGTCCGATTCCAGTGAGGGCAGAAATTCTCTACTCGGCTTGGTTAGTGGTAGGGCTTTTCTATGTCCGCCTGGCTAGCTACCACTATCTTACCTAAGTCTGCCCACATAACAATAATGTTAACAGCATTGTTTTGTTCCGGCAGTTAGAGGTAAGATAGCCAGTTCCTCGTGGTTGAGGGCCTCGGGTGGAGCTCGCTTTCATCTTTTAATCATCAGGTTACCCCGTTCAGGTAAAAATTAAAAGAAAACCTGATGTGAAGCGGTATGAAGAGTCCTAAAAGACGACAGCTAGTGCAGGCTTTTTTTTTAAATCTTTTATTTAATTTAGGGACTTTTACTATACTGTATGTTAGTCTCATCGTAACCTAATTTAGAAGTACTTAAAAACAAATGGTTGTTACTTATGATTTTTGACAATCATTGACGAGTCACCGATACCATATTGCATACGAGTTTAGATGCTTCTGATGTAGGGTCTGCCAGGATAGTTTGGAAAACTCCAACATCAGATGCTCTAATGTTTAGTTGACTCGTCAATAATTGTCGCTCTCGTTGGTTTTTGACACATTCCGTCAACAAGTGTTGCAAGCTAGTGTAGGTTGAACACTCTATTTTATAGAGTGTTCAACCTCCTTGCCAGCCTATAAGGTGCCTTTCACGCTTCTTTTAAGCTTTTGAAGGAAACCACCATGTTTTAAAATAAAACGAATTTCAAATAAATTAAATAGATCGGAATGTATAAGTTATTAAAACCCTTTAGTCAATTAAGAAATGCGCCGATGATTATCATTCGCCTGAACAGATCTTTATAAATTATGCTGCGAACCATCTCGATCACGTCAGCTTTAAAACAAAAAAATAAAAATAAAAAAACAGACACACAGACACCTCAAACATTACACCGCTGTTTTATATTCAGGGTAAAAAAATAAAATCGATGTGAAAAATTATGTCATAGAACCATCGAAAAACTGATGCGTAGACATAATATGAACACGTTAGTTGAAATTAATAGCCCATAAATAAATCGATTCCTAATTCCAAACGATCAATCGTGAGAAACCTTTTTTTCAGATTAAGCCAAGCAAAGGAATTAATGTTGTTACACTTTTCGCGTCGCACTCTTTCGCGTCATTTGATTTGAAACGAAACGTTCGGTCACATTTCTGTGGTCAGGCGGTCCCTTTTTGAGTATATTTGCGCACTTGTACCACGAGAAATGTGGGACAGCGAATTTGGGAATTTATTTTTTATTTTAAAAAAGTCTAGCACCTGATGGTAAATAGCTTGGAAACGTTATGAGGTGATGAGATGATGCTAAGGTATTTGAATGATAATTAATAAATAATATTTACCTATTCGTTATCATCACGTCCTAATAAAATTATTACTTACATGTAAAAAAATTAAGACTATGATCTAAAGTCATACGGACATTCTCAATAAACGATAAGATAAATAATTACCTAATAAATATTACGTACCAGAATACTTGGAAACAACTTTGACTTAGAATTTTTAAGTCAAGTTTTCTAATCTAATATTTGTGATCAACGTCATAGAAGGGGTTATTGGATAAAAGTTAGCTGACCAAAATATGTGATATAAGTAGCCTAGTAACCTACAATAAAATTACACGTAGAATTTGAAAGTAGTTAACATTTTTGATATCTATAAAATTAAATGTTTTTAATTCTATTCCCAGTTTAAAAACTACGCATGTTTACAAGGTGTGCTCAGCGTGAACGGCGTTATAAAGTTAGACATAAGAGCTGTAAAAATATATAAAAAATTTACGATGTCGTTAAATATAGACTCCTTTGATCCTTAGGCATATCAATATTTTAATCCATTCATAAAATTTTTCATAGCTAATAGTCTCTGTATTCTACATCCCGTTTTTTCCAAGAACATGGTTATTTCATAGTAAAAAAAACCTAAGATGCCCATAAATAATAAACACGCGTAACAATACAAATTTTTATAGTCTGTGGCACAGGTGGAAAAAAGAATTTGAAAATATTTCATTCATAAAAGAGGTTTCATTCAATCGATGAATGAAATGCAAAAAATCCTCGCGTCCATTCAGTTATTGTACAGAGTCAATAACGTCTTCATTCTGATGGAATCCCGTGGGATTTTAAAAATGAGATGATGAATACCAATTTATTATATGAGCCAATAAGACACGACACATTTAATTTTTTTCTACAACTTTTTTTGTAATGTGACAAAATTTCATTTATAGTGACCGTAACGTATTAATCTTATGAGATTGCAAAAAAATGAGATAAAATTTCGAAGTCTTAAAACTACGCGTGAAAAGATTTAAGTTATGTTATTGAGAACTAATACCAGCGATTGGTTAAAGAAAAAAACATTAAATTATAGATTGTCTTATAGTCGCGATTAGATTGTACACATTTGATATAAAACCACTTTACACCAGATTTGATACGCGTTTAATTGTATACTGACGACCGGCTGGCCGAGTGGTCTGTACCTCAGGCTACTCGGTCAAGAGGTCCCGGGTTCGAATCCCGGTAGGAACAAATGTTTGTATGATGAGTACGAACATTTGTTTACGAGTCATGGGTCAATATGTCACGAGTCAATATGTTTATTTAGTATATTTCTAATATTTATATACATATTATTATCATTATTTCTCCGTTATCTAGTATCCATAATACAAGCTCTTAATGATGCTTACTTTGGGCTAGATAATAGGTGTGAGTGTATAAATATTATTATTATTATTATACTTCACGCGAAGTCTTCCCGTAACAAATCGAAGTATAGCGTCGGGTATAAAATAATAATGTAAAATCTAATGAAACGCGAATTAAATCCGGTAAAGTGGTTGTTAAAGCCTTATTTATCGTCATTCTGTCTTTTTTACTATTTAATATACATATCCCGTATTATTTCCACATCATTATTATAACATAGATTAAATTTGGTTCCTACCAAACCGAACTAACGGTGTTACAATTTACAAAGCCAACCAAATTTAACTAATCCAACTAAAAACCCAAGTGGAGGTGTTTTCACAGAAGTTTAACAGTAGTTTTATTGCAAAACCTATCCATTTTTAAAAGTGCCTAAATTAAGATATAATCAAATGAAACATTCATTTGCACGATAAAACGTCTACTTTTAAAATTAGGAAATTAGATTACTTAATAATTTTAATAATTTAAGACAGCAACCAATAATTAAGAATGTAAGGAAACAATTGAAGTCCTAACGCATACCTGTGTATTTTTGGCATTATTCTAATTACTGTCTTTACTTTTTTCCGTTTGGAAATCGATGGGGAAGGCCTTTGTTCAGCAGTGGCTGATAATAATAATATGATGATGATTCTAATTAATACGAAAATAGTCACAGATAAACGTAGAAAAGGGCTTAAGAAGAAGTTGGTATTTAACGTTTAATTACAACTCCTTGTCATTATTCAAGGTATTTATTGATTGATTCATAAACAAAGACGTCGACATTTTTAATTAGACGTTAAGTGGAGAGTACTTAAAATATTTTGAAAAATATCGAGAACGTGACCGAGCATTTAATATTTATCGGAGAGCATTTCTGAATTTCGCTAACATAATTAATAGGTTCAGAATTCCAGTGTGAGGTTAGGTATAAGTAGCAGTTTTGAATACAAACTCTCTATCTAAATAACGGCTTAGAGGGAAACTCACTTTTTTATTTCAGTCACAGTTTTAAACATTTTTTGCACCTATTGAATTTCGTTTGAAGTTATATTATTATACAGTACCCCTAGCATGAAAAGTTTTAAACGAATCACCATCGTATCGAGTAGTTACGTTAGCTTTTGTCTGGCTTTTGTTTGAAATATTAAGCGTACGTGAACGATACGATTACGATTCGAAATTTAAAAATGTTCGTGTTAGGGGACAGGTTGAGTCAAACCAATGCCCCCGGAGGGAAAGTATCCTAAATATTGAACTTATCAAATTGTACTCTAAGGAGTCATTCCTTTATTTTTAGAAATAACATAAACTGCGTTCTATATATTATTAAATGTTACTTACCTGAGCCGGGAATCGAACCTGCCAAGAGTAGAAAATAAATATCCTCTAGTATTATGATACCGATCGACAGGGTCCTTCATAAGGAACAAATCTCTAAAAAAATGACCTGTAAAAATGTAAGGAAGACCATAAAATCAAACAAAGATAGTAGGTTTCTTGAGACACGACGAAGCGCTAAGTATTGAAATTAGAGTAGAACCCTTGATGGGGTTCTTATTTTAGATTTGCGACGAAAAACTAGTCGAGTTTATTAACTTGTTGTTTATTAATAATCTAATTAGCTCTATCGTAATTTGTTTACTTACATTTTAAGGAATTATTTAGATTCATTAACCACTGCCAATTAATTTAAGATATGATATAATGCGAAAAGACTTTTCCCCCAACCTATTATTTAAACTTTTCCTTTGTTGCGGTATACAGACAGATTTCTATCTATATAAGTTGTAAATTGTATATATATAAAAGTACTTATTTAAAATAACAGTAAAACAACCGGAGCGCGAGATAGTTAAAGTTAGCCTGTCTATTAATTTTCTACAACACAATACAATAATTTACGGTACTTCTTAAAGGGTAAAGATAATATATGAAATGTGAAAATTGCGATGAGCAAGAAACGGAATGTAATATGACTGATGGGAACAGCGCATTTTCACTTCGAGAATGTTAATATGCTCTGAACTAATCAGCTAATGATGGCGTCTTAGCTTTTAGTCTTAAATGTAAAGACTCGACTCGATTAGGAGAAATATTGTAATAAAAGGCTAGTGGTAAAGGTATTAATAAGCAAATATATCTATTTGTTGTGTTTTGGTTGGTGCTTTTTTCTTATTTTTCTTTTTTTTGACTTTCTGTAATTCAAGTTTGTACGTACGGAATTATCTATATTAAACGCCATTTTATCTTTGAAAAACCGTGGTTGCAAATATGTATGAGACTTCACATACATAATGCCTATTCAATAGCGCCGTAAAACTTTATTTCTAATAATTTTTCGATGGGGGAGGTTTTTGTTCAGCAGTGGACGTCATAGGCTATACAAACTACCGGATGATTGAAATTGGAATGACTTTATTATCTTTAAAGATGGAAATTGAGCGGCCTTGTTTTCTTTTTAACCGACTTCAAAAACGAGGAGGTTCTCAATTCGGCCGGTATGTTTTTTTTTTTTCTCTATGTATGTACACCGATTACGCCGAGATTACTGATCCGATTTACGTGATTCTTTTTTTGTTCGATGCGGAATAGCTGCCATTTGGTCCCATAAAAATTTTTTCAAAAACAGTTGGGTACTTTGGTTTTAAATTATAAAAAAACTGAAATTATGAAATCGTCTACATAAGCGAAATTGCGAATTTTTGCTTTTCCAATGACTTTATATTGAAACGATACGATAGTAGGAAACAATATAAGTTGATGGTCACCCATCTAGCTTCGACCGTAGAAAGGTAACACTAAAAATTGTGAAAAAAAAATTTTAAACAAAAATTAAAACCGACTTTAAAAAACTGAAAAGGATGAAATAATTAAATTTAAGTAGGTATTCATCCCCTAGAAACATATTTTTGGAGTTGGTGCTAAGTGGTTTCCAAAAACAATAGAAAGTAAAGCACCGACTCCAAAAATATGTTTCTAGGGGATGAATACCTACTTAAATTTAATTATTTCATCCTTTTCAGTTTTTTGAAGTCGGTTTTTATCAATACTGGCCGCCCAATAGGGTAGTTAACAACTTTTTATTTATTTCATAAATAAGAAGTTTATAACTCATAAAGTAATATTGCAAACGAAATAGTATGTCTAAGATCAATAGTTTCACAGAAATAGTGGTGTGTTTGATGTGTTGCGGTTGCAGCGCGTCGTCCAAAAACGCTCCATAGAAAATTTACGGAACAGGTAATGTCACATGTTCCCATATTACTAAGAAATGTATGGGCATACTGACAACATTGATAATAACTATGTATTATGTATGTTTTTATTAATAGTTGTCATAATAATAGTTGTTTTAATTGATGTCAGCAATATAATATCATTAACATTTTTGATAAATTTTGAAAAAAATATTTTTTTAATTTTCAAAAAGTACAATTTCAACAATATTCCATAATTAATAATAATAATAATAATATTCATACAATCACACCTATTATCTAGGCCAAAGTAAGCATCATTAAGAGCTTGTGTTATGGATTCTAGATAACGGATTAATATTGATAATAATATGTATATAAATATTAGAAATATACTAAATAAACATATGACTCGTGAACAAATGCTCGTATTCATCATACAAAAATTTGCCCCTACCGGGATTTGAACCCGGGACCTCTTGATCGAGCAGCTCGTATAGCAAGGGGTACAGACCACTCGACCAGCCGGTCGTCGGCGGTAATTATATTTTAAGTTTGAATTGTTTTTTTGGGTAAGAGTAGCTTAGATTATCCGAATTTGTGAAAAATAGCGCCATATTCAAACTTAGGCAACATCCCAATTGTACTGTTTACCTAATGACTGCACTTTTTTTTCATTTTGTCCCTTGAGTACAATAAATAATATTTATTATTATTCTTACAAGTTTAAAATAGATGGCGTGAGTATCTGTTCCTAACCGATGAAAAAGGAGGAGGTTCGCAATTCGCTTGGTATTTCTTTCACGTGAAATACTTATTTCAACAGTAATTTCTGTTTTTATTCTTAAAACACGTTTTAGCACTTTTTAATTTTGTATTGGAATTATATTGGGATATATACCTTGTAATCATACACATAAACGTGTATACAAGGTGGTGACGACACTATGACAATAAATAAAAACATGAGCTATATTAGTTCATAGATATGTCTTGCAACTTTCTTCAAATACATTCTTCTCCATCTTTTAACTTAGTGACTTCTCGTTTAGACGAATTCTGCCCGTGTCGAGTTATCAATACGTTCTATTCATTTGATAATTTCATGACATTTCTATGAAAGAATGCAGCCAATGTTTTATTATTTCATAGAAAGATAAGAAGAAGAAGAAGCTAAGGTTTTTTAATACTTGTCAAATAAATTGCCTTCTTTCATAGAAATGTTATGAAATTATCAATTGAATAAGATGTATTTGAATTGAAAGTTGCTAAATATTTCTATGAACTAAGTAATATAGCCCGTGTTTGTATTTATAGTCGTGTTGTCCTGACCATTCTGTATACATATATGTACGTTGTGTATATATAAAGTTACATGGTAAATACACAGAATATAATTCTATTTCAAAAAAAAATGTTAAAATTCGTTGCATAATACACCCGAATTTATGTATGTACAGCCGTAGATATAGCAGCATGTTTTTTTATCACAAACAGTCGCGTGCAGCAATCCGTCTCCCAGTCTCCCATCAATGGATAAATGATATTTTATGTAGCGGTGTAGATACCTATGTTTCTTTCAAATAGCTTTGTGCTAATTAAGATGATTAAGTTGTGAGAAATTATTCTATTGTACCAATGATACATGGTTCCTATTGATTTTTTGTTACAGTTAATGCTCGTTTTATTGACTTTGTTAGTTGTTCCAAGCTAATTGATTGTAGATTTTAGAACTGTAGTAAAGTTATGTGACAAAGAAATATCTTAGTCACTCACTATACTGTACTTTCCCTCCGTGTGGTATGGGCGTGGGACGCCCTGTATATCTAGGATATGTATATGTAATATGTTTATTATTTTTAATATGTATTAGTATTCAAATAAAATCTATATTGTTTAATTAATATTTTTGATGCACTCGGTGCTGCCTGCTTCCACAAAGTGATGTCTCACACATTTATGGGTTGGCTGGAAGAGATCTCTTATAGAGATAAGTCCACCCTTGCTAACTTACTGTTTAAGTAATTGTTATTTGTAATTTTAAAGTGCAATAAAGAGTATATATACTGTCTTTGTACAGATGTGGACATATTTGTCCAAATTTGTACAAAGACAGTTCAGTTATATTGTTACTGAGACAAATGTCGTTTAGAGTCACCTAAGTCTAGCGAATGTTAATAAATTAACTATTGTTAAGTTTTGATTATAAATTGTATTTAAAATAAAACTATAAGTGAATGTTTAGTGAATACGGACACAAGTTTTACATATTTTGACATTATAGAGCTGACACCCATTTGTCATCATTCCCAGGATCCGAATAGAATTAGATTTCTATTATTCTGTACTACTATGTATATACCGCGGTGCCTTACCAGGTGTTATGTATAATTCCCAAATAAAATTTTGAATTTTGTGGTTGCGGGCGGTCGATATTGTAGTATGTGCGGTGCGGGGGTTGTGTGTAGGTACTATACGCAATACACAAAAGTACGCAGTTTTTAGGGTTCTCACGCAGGTTTGACAATGTTTTAATAATTTCATCGGAAACTAAATATCGCAATTAACATTTGGTGATGGTTATTGCTTTGATTTAGGTACTTCAACAGCGGCGTCTACTAAAAACATTACACCGTACCGCAGCAAATAATAGTGTCACTCCCATGACTGACTTGACATTGGCAGAATTCGATAAAACGAGAAGCCATAATATTAAAGAAGAAGAAGAAGTGCTCTGAAAGTTGTCAAACCTTCAGAGCTGACTCTTGACAGGAAATACAACCGGGGTGGTTCTAAATTTTATTTCAGACTTTCGGAACACACTGTATAAAGCTATGAAAAAATCATTCTGTGAAATGCCTCCACGTTTGTAGGTAATTGCTACCTGCTGACTCATTCCTTAGATAAAATTTCATTCATAAATGAAGAACTTCTTTCGTGGACGAAAATACGGCACTCGAATTGATTTGATCGTTTGAATTGATACATTTGCAATAAAATGTATCTCGTTTTAAAGTAACTATATTTTTAACTGTTTTGCGGTATTTTACCAAATCAATAAAAAGAAATCGATTTATTGTGTTAAAAGATATGTTTAAGTTATGTTTTGTTTTTTTTGTTTATGTTTTATCTATTTATTTATTTTACACATTATATGTATACGTAGGTCATACTCAAATATAACTTAAAATAATTTCTTCTTGTGTTTGAGTTTTTATAAATTATGTCATGTTTAACATTTAGAAAGTAGGTAATAAGAAACTTTAAAGTCAATTAAAATTATATAAATAATTTCTTAAAGTGAAATATTATTAATACATATAACAGCAAATAGCTTTCATAATCATACCAACAGTTATTAAGAATTATTACATAAAAATAGATTGGATTTGATAAATTGTTACATAATTAGAAATGTTGCTTCTTTCTTAGGATAAAGAAGTTATCATTTTTTTTTCATAGTAATAAAGGCTCAGCTTCATTAATCTGTGAAGTACTTACATATCAAACACAATACAGTGTTTAACACTACACAACACAGTTGTGTGTAAACATTGGTAAATAGTGAAATTAAATATTTTTTCGCGAAAGTATCAAGATTTTTATTTTCCGCAAATCACGTAACCTATAGCTGTGCCTATAGTATAATGTTAGTTTGATTAAGTATTTTCTTTTTAAAAATATTTGCCATAAATACTTTCTAAGAAGCAGTCGTTGCGTGCTCAAAGTAAAAAAAACTATGTTTTGACGATGGCTACCCACAGAGCTATTATAATAAACTTATTTTTGAGTTATTGCATGCTATCATTTAAAAATATACTTACCTACAACTTTTTGATATACACTTAACTTGACAAATGACTGGCTAGAAAAAGGTATAAATGAATCGTAGTAGATAATAATAGGAACAATACTTAACAATTATGACAAATAAATCTTGCAATCGCTAGGTGGTAGGCCCTTATGTACGGTCGTCTGGGTAGGTACCACCTCCCTTTTTATTTCAGCCGTGAAACAGTTCGACGTGGAAGGCATTTCATCTTAGACCTCAGGATGACAACGCACCTGCAATATCAGGTGATCTTTCCATGTTATTCCAGGTGTTGATAGGCGGCGGTAATCGCTTACCACCAGGTGGGCCGTCAGTTTGTTCTCCATCTAGTTTGTATAAAAAAATGAGAATTACGAACTTGTCACTCAATGGTAATAACCACATTTATTAGTGATAAAAGTTCTTTTTTTGCTGATGAGATTGCCATTTTTTTCTCAAATTTTATTAAATTTGTAACTTTTACGTCATAATTATTTAATTTGAGACTTTCGTTCATATGAACGTAATTGAGATTTCTGTAAAAAAAGAGTAAATACAATGTGATTTCCATACAAACAATTTTTAATGCATTTGCAAACTATAGTTAGATGGAAAATAGGCAATGCACTGCGTATTTTTATTTCTTAAGAACAGAGTATAAGTAAAAATATACCTAGTTAAAGTAGTTAAGCCAGTGACACGACCAGTGAGTATTATAGGTAATTATTCACTAGTAATACAATTTTTAAAATATGAAAGGTATTATAATTAAACTATAGATAAGTAGAGTAAAAAATTAAGTAGTGAAACCGGTAACTAAACATAAAAGTTTCAAAATGAATAAAATAAAAAAAACGGCAATTGCAAAGACTTACTAGATTTATCAATGAGAGAGAAATATTGGACCCCAAATTCTATATAACCTGGTGTAGGTACCGAGAAAACAAAAGAAAAAGACATTCGGCATTCGATGCTCTCGATATTTATTCGCATTGTCTGTTGAGTATCGAGTGACACTGCATCTTATCGATTTTATTGGATACAAAATTGACGTGCCTTTGTTTGCAAATGTTTTGTTTATCTGTTTGGTTGGTTGGTAGGCAATTGCCTGAAAATATCAATTAATTTATTTTATGGTTAGCCATTTATGTCGATTCATATGTTTTTTACCTTGAAATAATCAAACCTTTGGGAGTTTACAGGCAATTTTACGATAGGCAAAAACTCATTCAAAATAATAGAGTAACTTATTCAAATCATTGATGAAGTGCAACTTTTTTGGTAAAAAAATATGAATTGTCGATCGCAGTGGAAAACCTCCTTCAAATCTGAAGAGGCTTGATAACGGAATACTGCATGCCAAGTGCCAACTAGGTACTGCATTAGGTCATGTTACAACCGAAAAAAATATAGTTTTTTCAAAGACTTACTAGTCACTAGAATTTAGAAGTTAAAACCGATAAAGAAATTAAAAGCCACACTGCAAGTAGGTTCGCTACATTAGCTAAGTATAGTAGGCTTAAGTGACATATTGTTAGATACAGACGAATACAATACCTACTGTGTAAATTATTCATAATTAGTATTTAGTACACAATGTATTTCCATAGACGGGATATTATGTTGACTTACTTTCATCCATATATCATTTTTTATCCGAACTGCAATCGGTGGTTGAAAGCAAAACGTTCCCATGATCATTTGCATAGCATTAATGATGTTTTCATTTGAGACCATTCTGAATTTAGTTCGGAGGGTTTTTCTCGGAGCGTGTATGCAAAGGAGGACATTTGCATCCCTCGAAACCACAATCGGCCTAATTTGGATGCGCCGGCTATCTGGGCCCAAATCGTTAAAATGCACGCACGGTAGCGAGAACGGTATAAAACACAAAACAATAAATAAATAAGGAGAACAATAAATATAATTAAAAACGACAAAAAGCGTCCGTCCGCATGACGCGGGTACAAACGGTTGCGCGCGCTCGACGACTCTATATTATCAATACGGATTTCACCAAATTCTTTGATCCAATTCCAGCTTTATTACCCACGATTTAAGGCGTATAATGAAGCACCTTTCACATATATCCGTCGAACATTTTGTCAGGGCCCCGTCACGTTTATCGAACGTCCCTCATTAGAGATTTTATTTTTAAATAGTCGTCGTAGGGTCGAGTGTCCTGTGTCTCCGACTGGATTTTTTGAATTCGAAGATGGAATTTAAACGAGATGTCATTTCTTTAGGGTTGGCGAAGGCTGTTTTGAGCGTATTCGTCCGTCTATCGATGTCGATAAGGACGTGAGTCGTTTGGCGATAATTTTGACAGTTTCGTAGACGTGTCTATGACGGAGTCGGTCCTAATAGGGTCTATGGGTATTCGAAGTTGTCGCGTTGTTTCAAATTTATTGCACCAATTAGTAGCGTCCACGTGAACGGGTTTATCTGACGTTTCGATCGCACTCTATTTGGGAGGTAACGGTCGGTAATGGTCGAATTTCGTGGAACGTCTTCGATTTTATTTTTTTTCACAACTACCGTAGATATTTTCGGAAGCGAGAATGTAACAAGTTAATTGGATAAAAATATTTCGATGCCGACACATGGCGGGCGCTTATAAAGCTGATTACGGCACAGATTAATTAGCGGCCGAACGGTATGTTGACTTTATAACTAGAATATTATGTACTCTTAGATAAGATTAAGGTAATTATAATTAATTTAAGGTTCAGAATTCAATTATGAATTCTTATGTTATAACATATCTAATATCAAACACACAACAATTAAGATGTTAAGATTTAAACTTTAGGAACTAAATTTATATGTCAGGTGAAAAAACAAATTGTATAGAATAAAGGTTAATAAAGGCCTACAAAATTATTCTACTGTGTTAGTTGTATATTGAATCCAATCAAATTAGTCAACTATGATAATTTATTGTAAATATTATTTTAAATTTGAGTCGAAACATAATTTTTAAATAGCACGACAAAAGAATAAACACCACCTGATGTGAAGTATAAGAAGAGTCCATATGCGAAGACGACTAGTGCAGTTGTGATACTGATCTAGCCGCCTCCGCCTAGCCGGCCCAAAAGGTGCTTTTTCATATCTCTTTTGAAGGAACCGATGTTATAGGAAGGAGGGAACGTACGGGGTATTATGTGATGGCAAGGAATTCCAAGTTCTGGAAATACTTCAAAGAAGCGAGGCACTAAATTTCTTTGTGCGTGATGTTGAGGTGGAGACAGTCAATTGATTACTCCGAAGATCGGCACGCGTGCCTCTGAGCAGGAAGGGGGAAGGTGGGATAGCTCGTACATAAAAAGTCGTCACTTAAGACATTACCTATACCGCGCAGACATTATATCGACCCAAAAGGACTTGAGTGGTGTAGAGATTTGGTGCGATGTTAATAGAATGGTCCTAATTGCTAACATCTGTGTAATTGCATAAAATACACTCTTAAGAAAATTTATATTTGTTCCTCATATAATCTTAAAAATGTTAGAACCCACCTTATATCCCACCTTCCCCGTTCCTGTTTCGAAGCACGCATGCGCTTCTTCAGAGTCATAAATTCACTGTCTCCACCTCAACATCACGTACAAAGAAATTTAGAGCTCGTTTCTTTGTCGTACTTCCATAACTTGGAATTCTTTTGCTGGCATGTGTTCCCTCAGTCCTAACATGGGGTCCTTCAAGAGAGTCGTGAAAAAGCACTCTTTGGGCCGGAAAGGTGGAGGCGGCTAGTGCAATGTCTATTCTGCACTAGCTGTCTTTGCATATAGACTCTCCTTACCGATTCACATCAGATGGTGTTGGGTCAATTGCCGTGCTTTGTACAAAAAAAGGAGATTGAGAGGATACATGACCTAGGCGTGTTGATTGATAATAACTATCCTCGTCAGTCTGCAGTCAAAATCATCAGCTTGCCACGGACAAGGACAAATCTAGGTTCCAGTTCGACCCTGATTCGAATTTGTTAGACTTACGACAATCTCAATCTTTACATTTTCTTCTTAAGTTATGCCATCTAGTCTAGCAAAGTAGTTTGAAATTTTCTGCCATACTAAATTTTGTGTTTCTCGAATCCGATTATTTTAGCCTCTGTATACAGAATGTGCTGTCAAAACCACAATAAATTAAAACATGGGATATATTAGTTTATAGGTGATCTTTTGCAACTTTCAAAAACATCTTATTCATTTGATAATTTCATGACGTTTGTATGAAATAATATAAAATTGGCTGGCTGCTTTATTTCATAGAAAAATTATCAAATGAATAAGTTGTATTTGATAGTTGCAAAACATTTCTATGAAGTAATATAGCCCAGTTTTTAATTAAATATCGTATTGTCGGCATCCTGTGTAATATGCAGTGTACTTCTTATTTTTATTGTACCTATTATTAATTTTATGGTACCGTGTAATATTCAAGTAATTTTGTATATACCAATAATTGGTCCACATATCAGCATCATGATTTAATAAGTGTTTCTTTGTATAACTACAATGTACTACTGTTGGTGTGTAAAAAATAAATAAACAATATAAATAATATTCATACAATGAGACCTATTCTCTAGCCCAAAGTAAGCTTCATTAAAAGCTTGTGTTATGGATACTAGATAACGGAGAAATATTAATAATAATATGTATATAAATATTAGAAATATACTTAATAAACATATAAACATCCATGACTCATGAAGAAATGCTTGTATTCATCATACAAACATCGGCTCCTACCGGGATTTGAAGCCGGGGCCACGCAAGGGGTACAGACCACTCGGCCAGCCGGTCGTCAAATAAAAAGAATATGTCAAAGTAGCAGACGATCCGCCGGATGGTAATTGATATAATCGCCCTCGTTCAGGGCTACCCCTCGATCGGCAATACTCTACTCTTCTTTATGGTCACTTGACGAGGAACCGTAGTATAAGGAGCATCCTCATGTCTTCTAAGAAACCCTCAACATTTTATTGTCTCGTTTAGGTAACTACCTCTTATACTTATAAAAAAATTCGAACTGTATAGTAGCGTTCTGTACTATCGATTTAATCGATTCCGCGTAAATTTTTGCTGGTGGGAAATTCACCCATAATTATATTATCTTGATATTATCTAGATAGTACTCATTGCACCTAAGCATGCCGGTGCTTTGAAATGCCCGTAAAGAGATAAATTATTAGGTTAACTGTTATGTATGAAAATAATAATAATAAAAAACATGGTTTTTACAAACATCACATGATAAGTTATTATATTTACTTTAATTTTGTTAAGCCCCGTAACACTCGGGAGCACATGGAGCCGGAAATGTGTCGCTTACAAGGCCAATATCTACAGCGTATAACATTGCAAAGTACATTTTGTTAGTCCAAAAAAAGTCACATAGTTACTCTTTTATGGATGCAACCACAAAACTAGAGCACTAAAACCGGATCGGAGGCCGGAGCCAGTGGGCAGTGGGTAGTGGGCAGCGGCAGCACAAATAAACGAGACAGTGGGAACAGCCGTGTCACCAATGCGATGTCCAGCCATCGGATTTCCGAAAACAGGCCGCGAGAAACAAAACACTGGCGAGATGGCGCGATTAGCTGAAACCGTTCCAACTGTGTCTAGGGGGCCTGTGACAGCGGGGCACTCAGTAAGTATTCTATGTTGCTTTCGCTTTTCTAAAATACTAGGAGCTTTATTGTAACAATTACAAATAAAGAAAGAAAACGATGAAAAAATATATGCTCTAGGCGGGAAGGTGCTTACTAAGATCCACTTCGAAAAAACCTTGTGATAAATCACTGACGATGACATACGACTGTGAAACGTGTTCGCTCACTAAGGGCCTTCTGCTATATTAGGTGTATCTCTGCGAGATAGAATCAGAAATGAGGACATCCGTAAGAGAACCAAAGTCACTGGCATAGCTCTTAGGATTAGCAAATTGAAGTGGCAGTGGGCGGGGCACATAGCACGCAGAACGGACGGCCGCTGGGGCGTTAAGGTTCTGGAGTGGCGACCGCGTACCGGAAAGCGCAAAGTAGGACGGCCTCCCACTAGATGACAGACGACCTGATCAGGGTCGCGGGGAGCCGTTGGATGCAGGCTGCGCAAAACCGTTTTATGTGGAGATCGATGGGGGAGGCCTTTATTCAGCAGTGGACATCATAGGCTGGTATGATGATGATGATGAAGTTACTGACGTTACTTTCATTATGACCGTGAATTGTTTGGTACATGATATTACAAACGGGCACCTACCCTTGTTAACATAGTCTAAATAATGGTAGTGTTATCAAAAATTCAAAATATGTAGTAAAATTAATTTTGAAATTTCCCATACCTTTTGTTTAGCTTAGCAAACGATTTGTATGTAGAAATTCGAAGTATATTTTACAATTTTGAAATATATTAACAATATTTCTCCGTTATCGAGTATCTATAACACAAGCTCTTAATGATGCTTTCTTTGGGCTAGATAATAGGTGTCATTATTATTATGTTAGTATTGTCTTACAACGTCGGGTGTATAATAATAATGTAACATCTAATTAAACGCGAGTTAAATTCGGTAAATTGGTTTTATTTTAAATACTATTTTTTATATATATTTCATATCTCAGGATCTTTCCTGGTAACTAAGTATAAAAACGCACGGGAAACTGCCAAGTGTTATTATTATTATTGTAAACTTCATAACTGTTGACAAACAGATGATAACTATTCAAATCCAGCGAACGTTGATGTTTTTTTATCAAATATTCTCCGCTCTCAGTAAAAATGTACCTAAAGCTAGTACAATGAAGAACGGATGAACGATTTAAATATAATCATTTTTAGTAAATGAAACATAAGTGCGCAGTTAGTACTCTTGTAATTCTTTTAACTAAAAGCATTTAAGGTTTATCTGTAAAAGCCTACACGAGTTAATTACCGAAGTCTACTCGTTAGTTCAACGTTTGGAACCGGTTGTAGAAGATACGCAAGACTAACAGATATTATGACATTGTTGGACCATTTTTTATATAAGTAGACATAACAGTTGTTATTTTTGATGATTCGATGGCGCTTCTCGGGAGCCACTTGAACAAAAATACTTACTTATAATGCTATTTTTGAATTTTTTACTGACGTAATTATGTTACTTTGCAAATAATTTAATGAAAAAACTTCAAATCCAAAGACACGATTTATTAACTCATTCTCTATCCCGTGATTCATGTATGATATACATATAATAAAAATTATTGTTATTCACTGTCTCCACCTCAACATCACGCACAAAGACATTTAGTTCCTCGTTTCTTTGTCGTACTTCCAGAACTTGTAATTCTTTGCCAGCACACGTGTGCCCTCCTTTCTATAACATGGGTTCCTTCAAAAGAGGCGTGAAAAAGCACCTTTCGGGCCGGCAAGGTGGAGGCGGCTAGAGCAGTGTCTGAACTGCACTGTCCGAATGGGATTTTATTGACTTATTATTTTTGTTGGTAAGGTTAGTATGATGCTTGGTTAAATACAAGCAGTTTAAATGTAGATCTGATATATGTTAATTTTGAAGTTTAGCCATTTTATGAACTGAGAGATAATTGTTCACCTATAACATGGGTTCCTTCAAAAGAACCGTGAAGAAGCACCTTTCTGGCCGGCAGGTGGAGGCGGCTAGAGCAGTGTCTTAACTGCACTAGCTGTCTTCGCATATGGACTCTTCTTACCGCTTCACATCAGGAGGTGTTAAGTCATTTGTCGTGCTTTGTATAAAATTGTTTTTCTTTTGTGTCTAGTTCGTAAACATGGAACCTGTAAAGATAAAATGTTGTATAAATTACTTTAATTAAATCGCATCACATAAACTCGTCTTCTCGAAACGCCTTTGAATAAACACTCGAAATTTAGTGGCAAGAAATTCTCGAAATATAATCAGCAATCGAGTTTCGGCGACACATAACCCTTAATTGACTCCAATTCTAAGAAAGTAATTTCACAAATTAGTTTCAGCTACCGGAGTTCGAGATCATCACTGGCGGGCCGTTGGCACCTCGTCGTAACAGCTTTAGGATAAAAATGGACCTCGTATTCAAAGGATGCTTGTTAGACTTCACTGTGAAAAGGTTTCACGTATACCGGTCGAGGTAAAAAGATAATATAGACCATGTTTTGGTCGGATGTAGTGGGCGGGTGCAACTTCGAACATTTTTAGTTCTTCGCGTTATTATTAAACAGATAAGATCGTTGTAAAAATTAGTGAAGCCTTAGTCAACTTTATTGAGTATACGAGTAATGTATAAACGTTTTATAAATTGCGGTCATTTCTTCAAATTCCAAAAATTCTGCGTTCTATATTTGGAGCGGAATATCAGGGTGGACGTCCTTTATCAATATCCTCCATGTGGGAGGAGCCGGGGTCAAAAGCTAGTTTACACAATAGATTTCCTATTAAGTATGATCGGAGGTAGTAAGGGACGAAAGTTTAGGCTATATCTTATTCTTATTACCTACATATTCCTTTATCACAATAAAACTTTTTACGATCTGAGTTGAGTGATAATCAAATAGAATTAAAAAGCGTGTATTTTAAATATAGATGTTAGGAACTTAATCTGTGAAGTAGTCGCATGTCAAACACGATAGATTTTCTATTATCTGTGAGCGCCTGCTATTTCGGCAGCAGGCGCTCACAGAAAAGCGCTAAGGGACGAAATGAAGTTTAAGTATATCTGTTAATTCAATAAAGTAATTTATTTCTTGATTCCAATAAAATAAGAAAAAAAGAAAGTCATCTGTCCTATCGAGGACGTTCAGTCCTCAAAAAGAAAATATTTTATTGATAAGGTTAGTGGTCAATTAAGGTACTGACATAAAGTCTTAAAAGATGGCGTAAACTTTTTATCAAATAATACGGTATTGAACAGTTTTACGTTACTTAGCCTGTTTATTTAAAAATTAGTGTAGGTATGTTTAATTTAAAGAATCACTACTTATATAGATAGTATTATACTGGTATAATTTTATGGATATATAATTAAATATAATTTTAAATATTTAGTATTATTGAAGTTAGATTACAATAGGTGTAAGGAATATATTAATAAATCATTTAACGATTGAGACTTAAGTTCTCTCTATTGATATCTTAAATGCACTTCGTGTTGCCTACATTTCACCAGTATGTCTCACACATTTATGGGTTGGCTGAAAGAGATCTCTTACAGAGACAAAAAGCTCTTATCTAACTTATGTTATGAATTATGTTTATGTAATTTTTAAAGTGCAATAAAGAGTTATTATTTAAATAAATAGAATGAATCAAAACTTAAGTCGAATACGATAGTCCTACAATTGAAATCAGGCAAAATATATGAACCAGAAAAATACATGTCCGGGGGGTTTTCACAATCTGGTTAGAGCAGTCATCTGGGACTGTGAATGGTCGCGGGTTCAGTTTTTTCTCCTCGTTTAGATAATTTCCTAAGTATCTTCCAAACATTATAGTAATTTTAAAAATAAATAATAAAGGCTATTGCTCTCCGGTTAAAAAACGGTAACTTCAGACAATGTCCGATGATCTCTACATTGACTGTAACAAATACCGAGGCGTATCACGAAAAAGTATCACTTAAAATTGTGTGCCCAAATTAAAATTCGTGAATTCTGTCCTGTCGGTTCGAAGTAGAAATTTTCAGACATATGAATTTATTTGTAATTAAATATAATTTGCTTTAACGATCAATGGGAACTCGGACAAATAAAAAAATGGTTTGTTGGTGAAAGAAATAGGCAGGTGTAAGCTGTTTTCACCTGAAGATTGTTTAGTAAGGACAGCAGATGGGAATGCACGAATTAGTAATTATATTGTTTCAAATTGGGCACATATAATGGTGACTGATGTTTCTTTGTGTCAGTAAAAAGAGAGGCAAAACATAAACTTTTAACTGACATCAAAAAGGAGTAGATTATCAATTCGGCTTACAGTTTTTGTATGTTTGTTACCTCAGAACTACGTTCGTCACAAACATTCGTTGCAAATTGTTTTCTTGATTGAAAGAGTATTTTTGCAAACTGGTCCGATTGAAATTTTAACAAAATTTTTTCAGTAGTTTAATTTCTAAATCAAAATATTTGTAATAATTTAGTCATCAATATATGCGATAGTTTTTGCTTTCCTTGTTTTTTTACTTTAGTATACGATACGATAGTAAGAAACAATATAATATGCCGACGGTGACCCATCTAGCTTTGACCTTAGAAAGTTATTACTATAAAGTGTGGAAAAAATATTTAAACAAAAATAAAAAATGAGTTAAAGTGTGCTCTAACAACCTGAGCTACCAACAGGACTTGGATTACGAATCATTTAAGTAATAATAAGTATGTATTGTTTTTTTATAACTTGACAGTTCTTCATTAAGAAGTTCCTTTTTCTTACAGATCCAGAGGAAATTTATATATAGGATCGACCAACATATTACACCCGGTTTACAGAATTCCGAAATAAGATTTGAAATTCTAGGGTTGTCGATATCGTAGTACCTATGTGCGCGGTTTAATTGTGTGTGGTATAACTGTAGTGATATGTTACGAGATATTACGTATTTTTGTTGTTGTCACGAGCGTGTGTGACTATTTTATTAATTAAATCGGAAAATAAAAGTGGTCGGAAAGTTGTCAAATTTTCAGAGGTAACTCTTGACAAGGAACCGCCCTAAAGTTTTATTTCGGACTTTTATGACACACTGGTGCCGTCAATACGAAAATAAATGAAAACAAAACGTTTGTATGAAATAATATAACATTGGCTGCATTATTTCATAGAAATGTCATGAAATTATCAAATGAATAAGATGTTTTTGAAAGTGGCGAACCATTTCTATGATATTTTAATTTATTGTCGTATTGACGGCACCACCCTGTATAGGTAAGGTCATCATCATCATCATCACCAGCCTATATACGTCCCACTGCTGGGCACAGGCCTTCCTACATGGGAGAAACACATGAGGAGTTTGGGCCATAACACCACCACGCTGGCCCAATGCGGGTTAAAGCGGTTGCAGTAACAACTGGGACCAACGGCTTAACGTGCCTTCCGAAGCACGAAGGAGCTCGAGATTTTAAATTTGGTTGACCCATCCCAGGGTCGACCATGGCGAAAGTTGCTTTGTTTTCGTATTCGAAACCAGAGCGCTCAAATCAATACGCCACCAAGCTCCTCGGTAGGTAAGGTAAGGTACAGATTTATATTTGACGGCGATATGAACTAACATACCTGAAAATAGACACTCGTTAAACTAAGAACTTCTTCCTTTATTGGCGTGGGTTAAAAATAAATAAAAGACGATAGCTGAATACAACAATCAGAAAAAGCTTGGTGGCCACAGAGAGAACAACACGTGCAATTAGCGCATTACAATCTTAAACTGTGGCATTCAAGTCAGTAATTTGCCTTACAAAGAAAGGTGAAGTCAAAGAATACAAAATTGGAGACGTGAGATAACTTTGGTGTTGTCAGATTATTTCGAAATTGTTTTTTTGTACGTCAAGGGTGGGAAATAAGCGTACGGCCCGCCTGATGGCAACCGATTACCGTAGCGTACAGACGCTAGCACCTCGGGCACTACCCACACGCTACCTACCTTATATTTTTTTAATACAACTAGATGACAAACAAGCTGAAGGCCCACCTAGACACCTGTAATAACAAGAAAAATCACTTGATAATGTAGGTGCGTTGTCATCCTGCTTAGGGGTGGTCTGGTGAATTTGCTTCGCAGACCACAGACCATCTACTCGAAAGGCACAGGAGTTATCCAGGAGTCTTAGCGGGTATTCCCAGAGAATGAATTGGGTTATCATCCTGAGGCCTAAGATGAAATGTCGTCCATGCCCAGTAATTACAGTGGCTACCTTCCCTACTGCAATTCGAAATACAGCAAACTGTTTCACGGCTGAATAAGAAAGGTGGTGGTACCTACCCAGACGGCCCAACATAATGGGTCTACCACCTAGTAAATCAAGAGAAAGACAAATAATAATACCTACCTCGTGATGTTGTGTTTCAGTTCCTATGGTGCCAGTAAACTCACCAGAGCTCATCGAGGAAGAGTAACGTCGGAAATAGGAGGATATGTCACCTATGCTGTCCAGAGGGTTCCTTTTGATTTTTACAAGGTATCATTACTTGTGAGTAGTAGTACTAAAATTAAAAAAAGTATTTGCTACATACCCTTAAAAGTGTCTACTAATATTAGCAGTCAATAAACAAACTCCTACGTGTGTAGGAGTACGTTTATTGACTATTTACAAATATATATTAATATTATAAAGCTGAAGAGTTTGTTTATTTGTTTGGTTGAATTAGATAATCTCTTAGGACTACTGATTCAAATGGAAAAACTCTTTTTGTGTTGGATAGTCCATTTGTCGAGGAATCATATAGGCTGTATAACATCACGCTACGCATCAATGAAAAATATTGCGAAATCGGGGGAAAAATATTCCTTTTCAGAGCTTTCGTTGCGTGCGCTGCGTAAACGGTTAAAATTACGCAAAATCATGTAGGTATGCCGGTATAGTTCTCCTATAAAAGTTCAAAAAAAAGTCAGCGACTGCATATGTCTATCTTTTGAAATTGACTCACTATAACCATTTTATTTCAACGATATCTTAAGAGATATCATAGTTTTTTTATACAAAGCACGACAGATGACCCAACATCATCTGATGTGAAGCGGTAAGAGGAGTCCATATGCGAAGACGGCTAGTACAGTTCAGACACTGCTCTAGTCGCCTCCACCTTGCCGGCCTCAAAGGTGCTTTCTCACGCCTCTTTTGAAGGAACCCATGCTATAGGAAGTTTTAAAATAACTCCGCAACAAAATAATGATCAAGTACCATGCACACATTTATGATTTCCAAGGCGGGCGGGCGCGGGTAGGGCGATCAATTCATTAATTGCGAAGGTGTTTTATAAACATGATTTATATCCATAAACAAATAAACGGTCAAATAAAAGCCCAACCTACGTAGGACATGTTGTTATTTAGATAGTCATGTCTTCAGTATTTCTTTATTTATTCATTTATTGGATTAAAATGCTGGCGTAACACATTTCAATGCTTCTTGGGAGTATTTAACACGAAAAATATGGTGGCAGTCACTTTATTTGCTACTTGATGAGGTGGATAACCACAAAAAAGTTCTCATCGTATTTCACACCATAATCACTTTTATTCTAATAATATTTTTGTTGCACGTCAACATAAACACTTGAATAATAAAACTACGCCGCTTTTATAACTCAATGTTCGCTCAGACACAATTTTTAATTATTGTAATAAAAATTTTCACTGGAGCCACAAAAACCCGCCAAATACTCCTAGCTGACCCCGCAAAGGTAAATTTGCCGTAAATAAAATAGTCAAAAAAAAAATTAGATAGTAGCCGATTTTCAGATCATAATGAATATACATATAAAATTTCATAAAAATCGGTCAAGCCGTTTCGGAGGAGTATGGTAACTAAATTAGTGTGACAGAGAATTTTATACAGGCTGGTGCCGTCAATACGACAATAAATTCAAACATGGACTATATTAGTTCATAGAAATGGTTTGCCACTTTCAAAAACATTTTATTCGTTTGGTAATTTTATGACATTTCTATGAAATAATGCAGCCAATACAAATGTCATTAAATTATCAAATGAATAAGATGTTTATGAAAGTGGCAAACCATTTCTAAGAACTAATATAGCCCATGTTTCAATTTATTGTCGTATTGACGGCACCATCCTATAAATTAGATGAAAAAAACAAGGAAATACATTTATGTTCCACGTCAGTTTGGTTATTTGCGACATGTTTTGTTTTTTTATTTGAAGTTCGACATAAATCACTGCCAGTGCCAGCTTTATAGAAAACTATTTACAAAGCGAGCCTTTCCTTTTACAAGCGAAAAGGGAAACTATGTTCGATCACTGTACAAGGAAAAGAAACTCGCCTCACAGAGCTCTATATAGAAGGCATTCGTAATTGCAAAGAAAACACTTTAATTGCCGCATGATAACTATCTTTATTGGCTAAAAATTATATTGAGTAAAAAGCGGTCCACGCCTGTACCGGGAATCGAACCGACTAATTAGCGAACGGCGGGTGCAGTTAGTTCACAACTTTTGTGAATGTACCGTCAACCGGACAGTTTTTGGTGCTTGGTTTTATAATGCTAATTATAGTATTTATTTTGTACTTGTTTTGTAATTTATTGATCGTATTACACAGATCTAGTTTCGTTAACAGTTTTGAAGTAAGAAATCTTTAATTTACAGCAACAAAACTCATACTTATTGCATTACTTTTGTGTTGTTGTCGTACTTACACTTTTTGTTGAGATCGCAGTAAAAAGTAAAAATCTGAACGTTTATCAATCTTTGATTAAATGACATGTTCGGAGTTGGACAACGTCGCCTCACCTACTTGCCACCTTACGTGCCCGTAAAACCTCTTTATAAGTATCACAAAACATGCTAGGTACACAAAAATTGACCACTGGTACTTTATTTCCCTTATAACATTATTAGGTTTTAGAATTTATTAGAAAGCTTCGGCAACGAAATTACAGAATAATAAGGTTATGACGTAATTATTCCAATACCCATTTACTAAAAAAGGGCAACTCCATGCTAATATCATAAGTGTGAAAGTAACTCGGTCTGTCTGTCTGTTACCTTTTTACTCTTAAAACCAATTTAAAAAACATTCGGCAGGAAATAAATTATATTAGAAAGGACTTAGGCTACCTTTCGGCGGTCACTAGTGATTTTATAAAGTCTACAACTGTCAAAATATTCAGAGCTCTGTAATAAGGTGATTAAAAAATTGTATCAAGTTTGAATTTGGAAGTTGTTCTTCAATATAAATAATTATTTTCTTACTGTTTTCCTATCTGTACCGGACGGCAATGGATGCCACACACCCGCGTCGGAGAAAAGCTGGCACAGACAGTGAATGTGTCGTGAAGTATTGGCACTTGAAGAAGGATCGTTTCAATTATTGATTTTCTTTTTAAATTAGGAACGTGAATTATTCTTTAATTTTATGACTTACTTGCTGCACTCGGCATGCTTTGAAATACCCGTAAAGAGGAAACTGATAGGTTTTATTAGAAAGAAAAAAAGGTTTTTAATCCAGAAACTTTCGCAGGCGTTTCCAATCCACCCCACCAAAGTTTTATCACAGTCTGATCAATGGTTTCGGAACGCATAGAGGACAAACATACAAATATAAATGATGGACGGTTTTTCGATCTTTAGTTTTCATTATTCCAGCGATTTTTTTTACATTTCCACAGATTTTTAATGTATCAAAGATCGCGTTAGGGTATATATTCTTTGGTCAATTTATTAAAACAATTAATAATACGAAAACAGCTTAGTGCAGTTAAAGCTCGAAACACTGTTCTAGCCTCCACTTTGCCGGCCCAAATGGCTTTTTCACGCCTCTTTTGAAGGAAACCATGTTATAGAAATAGGGAACACATGTGGTGGCAAAGAATTCCAAGTTCTGGAAGAACGACAAGGATACGAGATACTAAATTTCTTTGTGCGTGATGTTGAGGTGGAGACAGTGAATTGACGATTCGTCTGATTTATAAAGTAACCCCTCTGAGCCGTTACATTTACTGACCAACTTAGTATAAATATGTATGGGTTCTCGTCACCAGTTGCCCTTATTGTCACCGTAGTATCGACATTTTGTATAGTCAATGAAGAATTTTTATCATTGACAATGTTGCACATTGCGTACCTGTAAGATGTCCTGAATTCTGAATGACTGATACTTGAAGTAAAAACTCATGGAACTTGAGATAGTATGACATTTGGAAAGTAGGTTCTTTAATTAAAATGTGATTTCGTCATTTCGTAAATTACTTTGTAAGGTCGTTTCAACGATTATGACAATGTAGCTTAAGTATTATCTTGAAAGCAGTGTGGTTTACTTAAAAGTTTAAGTATACAAGAGTTGGCAGGGTAATTGGGTGCCGCTATAGAAAGTAAAGTGTGTAAATACCGTTATGTGATATTTTATTTATTTAGTTTTTTTAAGCAACTTGACGACAAACAAACTGACGGCCCACCTGATGGTAAGCGGTTACCGCCGCCTATACACACCTGCAATAACAAGGAAAAATAACTTGATATTGCAGGTGCGTTGTCATCCTGAGGCCTAAGATGAAATGCCGTCCATGCCTAGCACGTACGAAACAGTCTAACAGTCAATTAATAAGTTACGTCAGAGTACTCTCTACATCACCAGGACCACAAGGGCATGAGGAGGCTGAAATTACATAACACATTGCACCCAGTCTAAAATCATTTTGTGACCGTCATGTCAAGTTTAGTATGTCCAATGGGACCCTTATCGGAAACCGTGTGTCTGCATGCCCTCGATCACTTAAGAATCCTCTAAGCAGCTGACAGGGCAATGAGGGTTATTACTAATACAGGAGTACAACTTGGCCACTAGGAACATAATGAAAGAACAGTAAAAAAAATATGAGAAAAAAAGTTTTTTCTGTTGTAAAAGTGCATACTGGTTTATACAATTCTCTTGTGGTCCACATATTAAAATTATTCTCAAACAAGCAACCGTCGTCATATTGTAATGTGAAAATATTTTAATGCACACTGAACTTATTTCACGAGAAAAAGAGCAATGAAACCCGTTAAATGGTCCAATCATCATCAAAAATGATGATTGTAACTTAAGTATGATAAATTGCTTTTGTATACCAAATTAAGTTAGCAATTAAACCTTTTAATAATCACAGAATACATCTTGTTTTGCAACAATGTAGTCTTTCTTTATCTTAGGTTTGCTATGTACGGAATGATGCATTATGAATAAGGAATGCTGTCATTCGCCATAGGCAAGCAAGAGGAGTTACACAGTAATTTCTAACATTTTAAAATATATATTTTTATTTACTATTTATTATTCTTATTTTTAGAAAAAGAAGGTCGCGGATTTGATCCCCGCCTCAAGACGTGAAATTTTTTTAGTTTAGATTTTTATTAGTAAATAATTTTTCAAACATTTATAATATTGTCAAAATCAAAATTTAAGAATATTCGAAAGCAATGCCCCAACTTAACCGAATCGTAGGTATTTGTAAAAATACTCGATTCGGATGTTGAAATAGAACATTTAGACATTGTTGGGTGAACGTTAGCTCATAACGCAAATATAGATAGACTAGAAGAATTTCAAAGGGATATCCCAAGTCCTGGGTAGCTCAGATGGTTAGAGCTGTCGCCCGGATTGCGGAAGGCCGCGGGTTCGATCCCCGCCTCAAGACTTTAATTTTTTTTAGTTTAGATTTTTATTAGTAAATATTTTTTTTCAAACATTTATAATAATGTTGAATTAAAATCAAGAAACTCCCTCCAATAAATCGAATCATGTCCGCGCCAAAAACGACACGAAGTCAAGAACGCACCCAACATCGGCAAAAAGCGATAGTCGCACACCAAAAACAAATAAGCATAACTCATCGAACATTGATCGGTATCGAATATTAAATCTAGAGTGGAATCGATTAATCGCGAGAAATAATAAGTGAGCAGAGAGTTAATTGCTCGTCGGACGTAAAACATCGATTCTGATAAATACTCGTTTGTGGGCGCGTAATCGAACTGGCTGGATTGGATTAGGTTGTAATGCGTGAATTTTGAGTCGGATTTTTATCCTAATTTCACACGAAATACCTGAGAAAAAGTATATTAAAGATTACCAGAAAATATTTTAATTTGTTAGGTAACAAATGAAATAAAATTCAGAACAATACTACTGTTATTAATCTGCATTTTTATTCGCGATTTATGCGCTTTTAATTTTTTTGTTTTGATGGTCCCAAAATCTTCTTGAAATGTACAGTCGACAGCACATCAAGCGTAACTGTTTGACCGCCCTAACGCCGCTCGTAATAGAGGCGGCTTTCGTTGTGCAACTGTTACATTAGATGTGCTGTCGTTTGTACATAGGTAAGTTTTAAGATAATATTGTTTTATTTTTATATTCATACTTTATAAAATATTTAAGTCAGTCAGTTGGAATATGTCATAGTATTTAATTTGATCTACAGCGTTTGTATTTTTTCTATTTGTGTGGAAAAAGAGACTACGGCCCGCCTAGTGGTAAGTGGTTACCGTAGTCTATAGCACTCTTGTAACACCAAAGATACTAAGGTAGGCACTATTCACTCGTTGTAGGCAACGAGTAAATAGTACCTACCTTAGTACCTCTGTAAAATATCAAAAGAAAGCGTTATGTTATGTCGTAACGGCCCATATGTCCGACGATCCTGTCTGGGTTAGTTGTTGTGTTAAGGATGGAAGGTAAAGATAGCCAGTGAATGGCATGTACGGCATTTCAACATAGGCCCCAGGATATCAACACACCTGAAATATCAAGTGATTTTTCCTTTTTATTGCAGGTGTCAATAGCCGTCGGCAACCACTTATTAACACCATGTGGGCCGTCAGCTTGTTTGTCATATCTTTTTGTAATCTGTTGTATATAAAAGCATAGGAGACAAGTGGCCAACATGATTCGATTCCTAAACGAGCTCTAGCAATCTTACTCACCGCTAAAGGTAGCGTTCTTTGAATGTGAACTTTTGTTATGTGAAAGTGCTTTCTCACTTCGTGTCATGTTCTTTTACCTATATTAATAAACTTTGATTTTTAGTAGAACTAAAAAAAAGTTGATGGTAGGAGAACGCTCTCGAAGCGAGATGGCAGTACTAGTGACCCTAAACACGACTTATTAGAAAATAATTTTGAATTCGCGAAAAAATCATCTGTTTCATACAAAATTTAATATCTACACGACTTGTTTGTAATACAATAGCTGATTTTTTTTTCGCGATTTTTGAATATATTTTCTACTAACAAGACATGTTTAGGGTGATCAGCACTGAGAGCGTCCTCCTTATGTCCTAAAATAGTATTTTTTTTTAGTTTAACATCAGTATTGTGACCCTTAAAAATACTTATAAATATTATGATTTTGCTTTTTTAAGCCTTGTGTAGATTTCCATCCAGTGCCTTTCCATAAGATAGTACGGCCTGGCACCAACTGGCCTATGTTATTATAATAGTCCTACATTAAGTTCAGGATGTAATTACATTTTATATTTAACTTTACTGGGTTTCTGTTTAATTTAATTAAGTATAGAGTCCATATACACTTAATTGGAAGCTTTGAGTGTGTAGCTACACCTTCCCAGGCTTGGCTGTACCTATCTTATACCGAAACATCACTATTTTATAGTCACGTCTTGTCTAGAATTCAGAAAGCGTGGATTAAAATATTTTTTGTCTTCTACAGTCATCTTTACGATCAATGTCAGATATCCAATTTTAAATGTCATGAATTAATTGCACTATAAACTTCAATGCGTTCACATGTTCCCATGCAGATATCAAGAAATCCTGTTAGATATTTGTAACTAAGCAATCTCTTGCAATTACTATAAATCAAGTAACCCAATGTGTGTTGTGCACAAACTTCCGCGGGTTTCAATTTAGCGAGGCAAATGAAGAGATCCACCGACACTGGAAAGGCGTAAAACAATTTTCATGGCCGCTTACCAGTAACTAACCAACCTTCGGTCAGGGCTGCCAGAAGAATAAAAGGGTAAAGCTTTTTTTCACCCACTTCAAATCTAGAGGCTCAGTTCTATTCCCGTGGGGCAGAATTTTTTCACTCTTTTTGGTTGGTGGTAGTACTTTTCTAAGTCCGCCTAACTAGCTACCGCTGTCTTGCCTAAGTCTGCCGCCATAATAATAATGTTAACAGCGTTGAGTTCCGGTAATTGGAGGTAAGATAGCCAGTTCCTTAATTGTTGCGGAATCCGGGTGTAGCTCGTTTCCATCTTCGGCCTTATCATCACTTACCATAAAAAAAAATCGCAAGCACTACACATTGTAAATCCTCTCTAAAGAACACCTTTTCATTCTTAGAATACTAGGCGGTAGGCCCGTATGTAGGGTCGTCTGGGTAGGTACCACCGCTTTTCTTATTTCAGGCGTGAAACAGTTCGCTGTGTTTCGGATTGAAGAGAAAGGTAGCCAGTGTAATTACTGGGCATGGACAGCATTTCATCTTAGGCCTCAGGCAGGAACGCACCTGCAATATCAAGTGATTTTTCCTTGTTATTGCAGGAGTCTATAGGCGGCGGTAATCGTTTATCATCAGGTGGGCCGTCAGCTTGTTTGACATCTAGTTGTATAAAAAAAGAATGTTATTGTACAGTCGACAGCACATCAAGCGTTACGGGTTGCCCTTGAGACCGCTCTTATTCTGTTTGTCAAAGTAGTGGCTTTCGTAGCAACTGTTACACTTGATGTGCTGTCGTCTCATCTAGATAATTCAAGTTTTAGATCTGTACTTAAGGTTTATTAATAAGTAAGTATATTATTATGTTTAGTTTAAAGTTTCATTCTGCCCTTTCATACCTTTTAAGTTCAGAAGTAGGTACGATGACATGTTTCCTGACAAGAGTATGATGAGACTGATCCAGCAATGATCAAATTTTTTCACAGCAAATTATTATTTAAATGATATACATATACATACCTTATTATATTTTACAAAACAACACAATTGTATATTTAACTTCCACGTCCAGACACAATGTTGTTAGTAAAAATCTAAACCGATGCTAGCTACTAACTTTCTAGTAAAAATCAAAATAAGTTAAAATGTTGCAAATGGAAAATAAAAATTGTTCAAACATAGAATAAAACGTCCACTTAGACACAATTTTGTAATAACAACCTGAACAGGAATTTTTTTTTTAATAAAGTAAAAACGTTTTTCAAAATAAATCTCATTGACTTGGACAAAAGCCCTAGAGAGGGCGAGACCCTCTCGTACTGAGAAATCATAGTATCTCTATCCCATAAAGATTATTCTCAGCGCGATGATTTCTCAGTGCGACCACACGCGTAACGTAAGTGTCGTATTAACTTATTTATTAAAAAACTAAGTAACTTTCGCCGTGCTTTATCCCTGGATGGGTCAATCAAAATTTGTAATCTCGACCTCCACCGTGCTTCGGAAATCACGTTAAGCCGTTGGTCCCGGTTGTTACTGCAACCGCTTTGCCCCACCAACCCGCATTGGGCCAGCGTGGTGGTGTTATGGCCCAAGCTCCTCATGCGTTTCTCCCATGTAGGAAGGAAGGCCTGTGCACAGCAGGGGGACGTAAATAGGATGATGGCTTAAAGCCTAACTGATTTTTGTAAAGAAAACTTTTGAGAATAATTTCAATAGATTGCTCGTTTTCTTATAAAACAGGAAAAAAGGGAATTTGAAGGATTTTGGCAAAAATTTTTATCAATTAGTCTACTCAAACGTATTTGAAAACTATTTGTAAAAAAAGTGTAAAATCATTATTAAAAGTTCTGAAATAATAGCGAGGTATTGGCTTGAGATAAGGACGTACAGCCAGCCCTGAAGAAGGAGGTTCCAATTGGCTTTACGACTAAGTGCCGTAGCCCGTGGGCTAATTAAAACATCAGGCAGCAGCCATGTCGGCTGGCAGATAATCTTTCATATTTTGTCTTGGCTGTCCTTCGGCGCCGGCGGCTTGCACTCTCCACTTATGAATGTGCAGTCACTATCCGTTATAACCGCTCAATTAATGGAAATGGCAGTGATTTGCATTTGGATTTGGACAATCAAGCGATTGTCTTAGATATTAGTATGCGTAAGTAAGCGACGACGACGAGTAGTACTTAATAAGGCGTGGTCGCATCAAGTCCTGCTTGGAAAACTATTCCATAAACCTTTTTGGGAATAGTGCTTAATATGAACGTAATGTGATGTGATGCTATAGTTAAAACTGGTAGTTTTTCATGGGTAGGTATCTAAACTTTAATAGCGCTCCCTTTAGTCATAGCGAGCCGATACACAACCTTAAACTTTTCTAAAGAATCCCTCTACCTTACAATAAAAACTAAGTTATAAGAGTACAAACAGACAGTCAGAAGACGATATTATATTCTATTCCAATCATCCTCCTGCTCTACTCTACGACAAGTATTATTTTACTTAACAGAGAATCTCCAATATTTCTGTAATTATCTGCTTTGTTTACGAAAATAAACATTTTCAATCTTGAAAAGAATTACAGATAACAATATGCTACTATTTTCAATTGATAAAAGGTATAATTAATTGTTTTGTAAGGTTTGGTTTCTCAATCAGCGACATGTGAATTATCGGAGCCATACGGGGTGACAAATGTACGGACGCAGGCGTGGCTGAGGTGGTCGTTATTACAAAATACTCACAACTGAATTTAAATTAAAATTACCCTTACTAGCTGTTCTCGATTGGAAAAAGAAATAAAGAAAAATCCACAGAGCGCTTAAATTGTAGAGTCCCATATAGAATAAAACATTAATAGCTTATTAATAATTAAAAATTTGGATTATGATAGAGTCGTAGTCTTGTTACTAGATAAAATATCATACTTACATAATTACGTTACTTTAGTAAAAATATGATGATACAATAGTAAACATTTTACTTTTTTTCTATTGACTATTGCGGTTGGGATGGCCTTTTACAGCTTAACTGGGGATTTAAGGAGACGAGGATCCTTGGTAAGGCCTCCGGTGCGTTTTCACCCCCCTTTTGATGGAACCCATGTCATAGGAAGGAGGGAACAGCGCTCAACTCACTGAACCTAAGGATGAATGAAAGTTAATTGTGCAATTAAAATTAAATATCAATTTATTTATTTGTACTCAAACCAAGTTATTGTAGATTCTCATAGTTTAACCCTATAATACTTCATTTGTAGAGGAGAAGAGTCGTAAAAGCTTTTATGCACCACAAGGTAAAAAATACCCAATTGGAAAAATTGAAGTTAAGTTCATTTTATTTATTATTCAGATATTCATTTTATTTTAAGCTTAAAAATAATGAGTTTAAGTACTTACATACGAAAGTGTTTCTAGATTAAGGTAGGCAACAAACAAACCGTGACAAATAGTAGGGCCATTCCAGCAAGTTTCATTTCAAATTAATCGAGTGAGTCGTAGGATGATTTAGCATTTAAATTCTGGTACGAAAGAAGCAGTGTTATTGCTAAACGCTGATGTGTTTATTATTATCATTCGAGACAGTGAGAAGCAACGGTGCGATGTTGGAAGATGAAGGGATTGTTTTGGTTAGATAATAGGTATAAGTGTATGAATATTATGAATTTATTATTTTTTATTATTGGTCAAAAAAGTTTGGAGTTTGAGTTTAGTTACTTTTACAGGGAATTTATTGTATATTTTAGGCGCCATTACGAAAGTATAAAACGTGCTGCGAAGAATTTAAAACACACAAAATCATTAGGTATTATAACTCAATAACCCTCCCACTGCTTCACTAGATTATAATCACAACTTCGGTGGCCACTAAGACCGATGCCGACAAAAATGCCAAAAATTTAAATTACCCCAAAAGGGTTACACTGGTATTAATCAGATAAGCACTAAGTTATGTACAATTCATGTTTCTAAGCAATTAAGTTAGTTCTAATGAGAGGCTCTCATCAACCCAGTCTTAACTCACGTTTAATTATGACAAATTGGTTTTGGACGTAATTTTATGTAACAAAAATTTTGTTTTTGTGACATACTTTTTTAAAATTTATTTAAACATCTCAGTGTACCTGCAATCGCATACTCAAATACATTGTTTTATATACTATTAATAATGTTATATTATTACTGTCTTATATTTTCTCCGGCAGTACACTCCGAGTAACGCTCGTTTTTAACGCAAGTTAAATTTGGTAAAGTGGTTTTATTTCAAATGATAAATTACGTTTTTCTAATTTTTTTTACGATAGTTATTTATCAGCAATGAAGTTGTGAAAACGACACCCATTAAAAACGTTCGTCGTTTTTTTTAAAAAACTTAATACTTTTACTTTTTAAAAAGTGTCACATCTTTAATAAAGCCCACATGCCAGCATCTTCTATAAACCGATCACGACCCCTGACGTATTTACCAATTCAGTTGATTAAATGCAGCAAATTTGACCAGAGCCTAGACGTACGGGGGTTTAAGGTGAGTACAGAGTAAATATCAAGAAAAAAGGGTGGTCGCTAGGACCAAACTACGCTGGCCGCTTAAATTATTCAGTAAGTCGTCATTACGAATAAACTGACCAATTACAATAAATTACTGGCCGCGTATAGAAATAAAGCGGCCATTTTGGTAAGTAAATAAATAAATGAGTAATTAATGTTGCGGGTGCGCGCGTTTGCAGGCCGGCCGCATACGAATCTGTGCATTACGAGTAAAAACTATTAGCATCAGTTATGGCCCTCGTTCGCGGTCCGCTTTTTATTTGTGCTCTACCAATTAGTGCGAGTGTTGCAGGAAGCGAGGGATATTATGGAGGTAAAACTGCTTGGTGGAAAGTTACTTGACTTATAGCTCGGGACACACTTTTTGCATGATTTCCACACTGAGTGGATTATACCGATGGCAGGCGATACAGCCGATGAGTTACGACTAGCGACGACTGGTTATGCGAGGCGGAGGTTGTACTCGTTATGTGGTCAGTATAAATTGTTTAATCGGTACTAATGTGAGTGATTGATAGACACTAGATGTCTGTTGTATGATTGTGAATTGTAATGAGTAATAATTATTCAAACCTGAGAAATTTTTAAAAAACAATAGATGTCACGTGACCGCAGTGACGTTAGCTGTCAGCAAACACAGTTAGGTTGCCATGGTGATTTAGATGGTTTTCAATTTTGACAGCGTCTGATGCTAACAACAAGTGACGTCATACACTGAGATTGGTGTTCGTTTCACGTGACTTGATTTAATTTCATTTTGTTTATAGGGCTGATTTTTAAATCTTCAGATATTTTTTATCCAGCTAGAGAATCAGTTTGACGTTTTGACAGATTTTCTATAGATTAACTGTCAACTTGTCAAAGTAATTCTCTAGATAAATCTTATATGGGGATTGAAAAATCATCCCCAATATGTAAATTCCGTAATAATACTTTAAACAACTTTGTTTTTTAGGATTTTTAATTTAAAAACTAACACTACGCGTCAAAATCATAATTGAATTTGTATAAAGTCAACATCCTTACGAGCGTCAAACTGAAAGTTCTTCGAAAATAAAAAACGGAGCAAACTAGCAACTTATTAGTTTTATTATATCCTTTCAAAATAGTGTCCATTCACATCAATACATCGTTCCATCTGATGTAACCACGGAGAAAATTCCTTAGGGATCTCTTCGATGGCCTTTTGAAACGTAGCCGCTGCTTACTCGGCGTTCATAAAACGTTGAAGTTTTCCTTTTATTTTCGAGAAGAAATTAAAATTGCAAGGTGCAAGGTAGGGGTTATACTGGGCCTGTCTAGATCTGTCTGGGTCGTCTGACGTCGCCAAACAGTCGATCGGTCGCCTGGTGGTGTGCTATGAAGCGTTGTCGTGGGGAAGGAGGATCCTACTGCGAGGTCTCTTCCTCCAAACTTTTGTAAGCATACCACTCTGCAATAACCAGTAACTGTTTTTTGATTCTTTAAAACAATTTGTCGCATAATATTCTTACGAAGAACGAGGCCGGCAGCTTTTTTTCCACAATTCGTCCTCTCTTCACTTTAGTTGGCAACTCCTCGGAAGGAAACACATCATAAAAGTAAATCTAGTCACCCTTAATTATGCCGAACACAATATTTGAGTCATAATCATCATAACAGCCTATGATGTCGACTGCTGAACAAAGGCCTCCCCCATCAATCTCCAAATAAAACGGTTTTGCGCAGCCTGCATCCAGCGGCTCCCCGCGACCCTGACCAGGTCGTTAGTCCATCTAGTGGGAGGCCAGCCTACTTTGAGCTTTCCGGTACGCGGTCGCCACTCCAGAACCTTAACGCCCCACCGGCCGTCAGTGCTGCGTGCTATGTGCCCTGCCCACTGCCACTACAATTTGATAATCCTAAGAGCTATGTTGAGACTTTGGTTCTCTTACGGATGCCCTCATTTCTGATTCTATCTCGCAATATTTGAGGAACTTCCGTTAGATCTTTGAACCATTTCATGGCACCAATCGATAGACGGAGTTTTTGGGCCTCGGTCAAGTTACGGTATCCACCGGACACAAAGCCTTCTGACTGCTAACTGTTCATGGAGAATTTGGAGCACTTGACTAATACCGATGCGTGGGCTTGTCCGAATTCGCTGATATGCTACTCTTTTGTCAGTCTCTACCATACGCCGCACAACGTCGCTCACGCAGATCATCGGTAAGATTCTATGATATGAGGTAAGATTAGTGCGGCCCCGTCTAAACGCATTTATATAATAATTAAACCAGTTGTAAACAGTGATGAGATGAGGCTTCATCAAAGGTCAATCGAAGTCCATCATAACTTTCTTGTTGTTAGTGGTATACTAACCAAAAGTTTGGATCGTTGTTTAATGACCTCAAAAGTCGTAAAAAATCATTGCACAAAAATTTTCTCGCTTTAAATTCATGCTGACGTCACTCAGACAAATTTAAATTGAATGACGAATGAATGTAGGTAATACAATCTCAATAATATTGGCAAAGTGTTCCATTTAAAAAATTTAAACTTATTTTTTCATTGTATTATTTACAAGTAATCAGTTCTAAAAACTTTCAGTGTCACCTTCATGTTAAATGTAATGAAAAAATATTCTCTACGGAACGTGCGTGAGCGTAAAACTAATAGGGAATATGCATGGGAAAAATATACTCATGTAGTACATTTATAAAAAAATACGTAAAATTATACTGCTAATAGTAAAAAAATAATTGATTATTGCCAAAAAAATACCCGAGATATTTGAATTATAAATTGCAGTATTCCTGTCTCTTTCTAAAACATCTTTTTGAAATATGTATGGCGGGCGGCGACCGATGGCGGGTGAGTAATGTGATATCAAACCCTATATCGGATCTCCTTGTCAATTTTATGTGGTTGTAAGTCAGGTATTTATCAATGTTTTTCTAAAAGTCTTTCAGTTTTTTATTAATTTTAAAACCTAAAAAAAAATTTTCATTTTCAAAATGACATAGTATTCGCCTTGGTGGAAATGCATTCTTCTACCGAGGCGGGGAAGAGTAGAGCTTTAACTATTAGGTATCTAATCTGTGGTAGAGCACTGCTTTCTTCAACAAATAAATATGGACTTTATTGTTTCTAGAAAATCGACAGTCTTTGCAATGCTAGCGAAATTCAAAGAGAGAGTAGTGGAGATGTGTCAGCGGTGAAAAATATACAGTAAAGTGTTCTAATTCTAAAGCAACGAAATAGGTTTATATTTGTTTTCCCAGAAAATTTACTAGGTGGTAGGCCGAAATGTAGGGTCGTCTTTGTAGGTACTACCGCCTTTCTTATTTCAGCCGTAAAACAGTTCACTGTGTTTACGATTAAAAGGAATGGTAGCCAGAGTAATGACATAGAAGAATAGGCATGGAAGTCATTCTATCTTAGGCCTTAGGATGAGAACGACCTGCAATACCAAATGATTTTTTCCTTGCTATTACAGGTGTGTATAGGCGGCGGTAATCACTTACCACCAGGTGGGCTGTCAACTTGTTTGTCATCTAGTTGTATTAAAACAATCCACTTCGCTTTAGTGGATAGCGCTGATAGGTAGTTTTTCTTACTTAAACTACAAATTAGTTAGTTACATACTTATTCGTCAACACACCTAATAAAACAACATGTATTATGTAAATGTCATTACTAATGGCTTCTGACTAATGAGGCAGTGCTTATTATGAATTCAACTGTGTAGCGTCATAGCGTGTAGAACTTACATAATCTTGTTATAAGTTGTTATCTATCGGCCCAAAATAAATGATTTCATTATTATTTTGTTTTATTTCAACATCGAATATTACACTATACAGCCTTATAGGTTCGGTTTTGGGTTCAAGAAATTCGTCCGTCATAAATTTTTCCTTATAAAAAGTTGTTTTAGAAAGACACAGGTCGCCGTCCCCGCAGAATAAAATGATAACTGCCAATATCTTGTTTTAGTGTTACATTTATTACATATTATAATTGAGCAAATATACATACATTTGCTCAATTTTTTTAGAACTTTTATAGAGTTATTTCATGAAGTTACAAAACGTTATATAGTATTCATAGATTTAACACGGGCCTTAAATTACGAGAAATTTTTTTTAATATAACATTATAGAAATGTATTCTTACTTGTTAGTGTGACAAACAGTAATGTAGTTTGGCAGATATATTTATAAGAAAACTTTGTTTCTTTTGAATAAATAAATTAAAAATAAACAATTATGTTCTCGTAAAAATATTTCCACTAGACAATGATAAATGCAGTAGAATAATACGAGACTAACTAGTCTCGTATTATTCTACTGCATTTATCATATATATATAATATTGCACTCGTAACTACGAGTGCAATATTTAACTCGGGTCATGCTGTATGAAGAATAAAACGATAATGGATATTATAGACCAAAAACAATGGCTTATTTTGATTATAATTTTATTTCCTGAATACTTTCTATATTTTAATAATTAGGCATGTTTCATTTTTAACAATCAAAAAATAAACCTTTATTCAAAGCTATCAATCATAAGCCTGCGTCCAGTATTTAAGGAGCAAAAGACAAAAACCAGTTTTTTATTTTTCCTGAAAAGTAGCATTTTTGTAATTATCATTTTATTCTCCGGGGGCGGACAGGTGTCTTGAAGTTTCCGATTCAAATATCTTGGCTGTTTTTTTTTGCTAAAACCAGATTATTCATGCTGACTGTACACTCATTTCAGTGCGACAATAATAACGATGTACGTCTTACCCAGATACTGATACGCTATTTAAGATTGAATTATTTTTTAGTTTTTAATATTTGGTTGGCCGTAGCTGGTAGACCCGGAATTGATACATATATATGTCGTAGCCATCTGGTTAAATTAGCCACCCAATTGGACGGCTAGCCCGTTGATTGAACGCCGGCATCCAATCAAACAGCTGAAGTACAACTAGCCAAGTCATTGAGCGCAACGTTTAACCAAATGGCTGAACGTCAAGTCAGCCGTTTTGTTTAAATAAGGTATTCAATTGGACGCCTAGGCAGGTCGTTGAAATCGAAGAGCTTTTTTGAGACTGTTTGAGGTAGGTTCAAGGTGATTTTTTATGACCACAAATTGATGTCGTTATAAACGGCCATAAAAAATAACCTTGAACCTACCAATCAAACCAAAACTTTTCAGTACAAGTCGATCCATTCAATACGCTAAATCGTTAAACGTTAAGTGAGTCTAGTTCTTCAGTTGGATGCCGGCGTTTAAATCAACAGGCTAGCCGTCCAATTGGGTGGTTAATTTAACCAGACGTCTGCGACACATACGACCCTTCGGGTGCCTACGGTTGTGTGGGTAGGTACTTACAGGGGCGTCGCCAGCCCATGGGCTAGGGGGGGGCAAGTTGATATTATGGAGATTTTTTTATACAACTAGATGAAAAACAAGCTGACAGCGCACCTGGTGGTAAGTGGTTACCTTCGCCAAGACACCTGCACCAAAAGAAAAAAATGAGAAAAGAAAGAACAAATGAGAATGAGAAAAATATGACCTAAGCGACCATCAACAATACGGCGTTCGCAGCAGTCACTCTATGGGTGATCTTCTAATATACTTCACACACCGTTGGGCCCTTTCTATTGAAAGTCAAGTTGAGGCATTGTTATCTACATGTAGCAAAGGCACAGAGAACTTCTTTAGAAGATACCAATTACGAGCTGCCAGACGGCTTGTGCAAATGGGTCACTAGCCTTTTGTGCAGCAGATGCATAAGAGCCGTTGAGGGCAGTTGCTCGGCTAGTACCTATGGACATTAATCCTGGCGTCCCGCAAGGCTCGGTGCTATCTCCAACAGTTTTTGATACATATCAATGATAAGCTGTCTGTTGACAGACTGCATTGTTATGCGGATGACAGTACTAGAGACACCTAGTATGCGGCTTGTGCCAATATCCCTAATAAAAAATTTGCCTCATTAACTGTGTTTCTTAGCACACCCTTTACATGTCTAAGAGTACAGCAGTCATTTAGAGGATAAAGTCAAGCTGGCATCAAAGACTTATACCACACCAACCTAGTGTGGTATAAGCAGGTATAAGTCTCAAGTTGGACCTTATATCAAATAGGAGACTGCGGAGCTGGTTAGAAAGGGGTCGCCCTTAGCTGACCCGATCAGTCGCATACGGCCACGGGAAAGAAGAAGGCGTTACGTCCACTTGCTTCTCCCGTTGTAGTGGAAGGTCAAGGGGCCTCACCGCCGAATAACACGGCTCGTCAAATATGAATTGAGTGGAGCTGGAGGAGGCTCGCAGTTGTTCGGGATGACCGTTGGAGTGGCAGGGTTGACTGCTTGTTCGTTCCCATGTCTCCCCATAATGACAGAAGAGGGTTTTAGCGGTGGATTTTAGTGGGTAGGACGGACTATTTGTCCGGGAGGCCCACAAAATTGTCAGGGTCCCCTGGGTTCGAAACCACCTCCGCCCACGTTAAAAAAAGGCCCTATATGAAATACTGCTGCCACCTATGGGCGGGAGCACTTGGATACTTACTTGGACCATTTATCGTGGTTCGAAGACGCGCTATGAGAATTGTTGATGATCTTGAAGTCACGAGAAATATTAGACCCTAAGCCTAACGAGAGATTTTTGCTCCTTAGGTGCATTCTACCGTTTGTATAACGAATTGTGTTCTTAGGGATTATTTGATATGATGCCCACGGCCTCTTTCTGTCGTCGCACCGCACGCCATTGGTAGGGAATTTCATATTCACACGTTTGAACCAAAGTGGTGGTGTGGAATGAGCTCCCTATAGAGGTTTTCTTTAACAAGTACCACCGCCTTTCTTATTTCAACCAAGAAACAGCTGTGTTTCGGATTGAAAGGAAATGTAGCCAGTGTAAATACTGGGCATGGAAGGCATTTGATCTTAGGCCTCCGGATGACAACGCACCTGCTATAACAAGTGACTTTTTTACCTTGTTGTTGCAGGTGTCTATAGGTGGCGGTTACCACTTTTTTATTTTATTTTTTATACCACTAAGGTGGCAATCAAGCATACGGCCCACCTGATGGTAAGCGGTTACCGTAGCCTATGGACGCTTGCAACACCAGGGGTATCACTTGCGCGTTGCCGACCCTGTAAAAACCTTTTCACGCCTTTTTTGAAGAACCCCATGCTGTACTCAATGTTGCAATTGCAAGAATGCAAGCGTCAATAGGCTACGGTGACCGCTTACAATCAGGTGAGCCGTATGGTTGATTGCCACCTTTGTATTAAAAAAATGTAGGTACAGACAAGACTCAAAAGCATGATTGTAATAAGAACGGCTCAAAAGTTCAATGTGTATCTTCAGGAGCTCTTATGACAGCAAAGTTATTAAAGTATTAGAAATATCGAACAAAAAAAATTAACGACGGGTAAAAAAAACATACGTTTCGGGGGTTTTATTCTAAAACCGTCTATAAAATTTTACTCTATGGTGCACACTTAGTCAATTCGTTGGAGTTTTGTTGGCTACATTTTTTAGATTTTGGAACCTCTAGGGGGGGGGGGGGCAGCTGCCCCCCCCTGCCCCCCCTTGGCGACGCCCTTGGGTACTTACCACCGCCTTTCCTATTTTGATCATAAAACAGTTCGCTGAGCTTCGGATTGGAGGGAAAGGTAGGCAGTGTGTATAGAAAGCATTTCATCTTAGGCCTCATGATGACAATGCGCCTCAATTACCATTAAGTTATATTACAGGTGTCTGTAAGATGAGAGTAGACACTTACCACCAGGTGGCCCATGAGCTTGTTGTGTAAAATAATTGTCAGTTTTGTAAGATGATCGTATGTAATTAGGTATGTATTTGTTTTGTAATGGTGCAGTTCAATGTTATTTTATGCTTTATTACTAATTAAAACTACAATGTGTACTAATAACGAATTTATAATTTAATCAATAATTTACAAATGCTTCAAGTTGTCCTTACAATTAATTATTAGGTAAGTAACTGTTTCACTATGTGCACAAAATGTCATCTAAGTTACCAAACGAAACAAATATACAAAGAACGATGGATAATAAAATATAATTATGTAAAATCAAGTCTATATTATGTATACCTAAGTATTCAATCTAAACATTTTCACAGTAAAGTATATCGATTAAAAAATCTATTAGTTTTGTTTTAAATTTGTTTATTACTTAACTTAAATACTTATACAATAATTTATTAGTAAATTACTATTTACAATGCATTTTTACAATTTCGAATATTCTCTTATTCTTTAACAAAAAGGAGCTTATTGTTTCTTCAATAAAATAACTTGTAATGAAATTACAATATGTAGTGACTGCTTTAGCGGTTTTAATTTTGCAATATTTTTATTAACAATTAATTTATTGGGTAGCCAAACAGGTAGTAAGGTAAAGGAAATAAGTGAGAGGTAGGTAAGAAGAATCAATGATATATAATAAAAATCAAGGACAATACACCTATGAGTTATATTACTAGTCAGTACATATTATTATTATTATTTTTATTAATATAAGCCAAGTAATTTTAATTTTTATTTCGAGCCATGAATGTCAGAAACTTCGAGAATGAACTAAATAATGAAAGAAGGAACACGAAGCCGCCACGAGGTTTGTTTGGATTCTGATCCTTCTGTATGAATTTATAGAGAACATTATTGAGTTAAAAAAAAGATTTATTAATAAAAATCTAAGTAGGTATCATGGCACAAAATATCCGTAATTTCGTTTCGGTAAAATAGTCGGAAAAACTAACCAGCATGAAAAGAAAACTGACACTGATCAATTAATTTCCATACAAAGGGCATGAAGAAAGCTAAACAGTTTTGTATGGAGGGTCATATTATTGAGTTTTTTTCAAACAACAATAGTGGTAAATAACATATATAGGGCCATTTAACACCAAGAAGGATTGCTACTAAAACGTTTTTCATCCCCTGAAAACCAAGGGGACAATGTTGATAGCTTAGGAGATAAGTCCCCTGATATAGCAATTTATACTTTAGTAGTTATTGAGAAATAGATAAAAAAAAATAGATTAATATTCAGGATTATTATCATAATCAACAGCTTACAATAATATACGTCATTCTTTTAAGGATTTCGCCTTTTTTTGTGCGAAAACATCAATTAAAGTATGGTTTAAGGCATTTTTTTTTCGTTTTAAGTATTTTAGAATCTGGGGTGAAATCAAATCTAATATGAAGGTGGCAACACTATTTCGACACATAACTCGCCGTTGTCTGTGGTTATGGTTGTCCCGGACCATCGGGGATTTCGCGAAGATTGTAACACTAATGAGTTATACGACCAATTATAATATACAAATGAGTTGATTGATGTCTTTAGTTTACTCAGCAACCCGCATTGGGCCGTCGTGGTGGTCACCTCAAACTCCTCATATTTAGGATATTACAAACAAATTACATGGTAAGTAAATACCACTAAGTAACCACTCTTTTGTAAGTTATATGTAGGTAGCTACATCAGTTAAGTGTTTTTAATTCCATTTGGAAAATCCACTGTAAAACCATTTTAAGAGACCTAGAGTAATCTACGTCTCTTAAAATGGGTATTACGTTCTTCGATACACATCACCAGCCTTTATATGACCCACTGCTGGCTACAGGCCTTCCTTCCTGGGAGAAACACATGAGGAGCTTGGGCTATAACACCACCACTCTGGCCCAATACGGGTTGGTGGGTGAAAGGGGTTGCAGTAACAACCGGGGCCAACAGCTTAACGTGCTTTCCGAAGCACGGAGGAGCTCGAGATTATAAATTTGATTGACCAATCCCGGGACCAACCATGGCGAAAGTTGCTTTGTTTTCGAAATAGAAACCAGACTCCACCGAGCTCCTCTGCTCCGCTATAAAGTAAATGCAACGAATGGGATAACAAATGTAACATCTAAATAAACGCGAGAAAAATTTTGTATAGAGGTTTTCTTCTAAGGATAATAATTAATAAAGCAACTGAAAATACCCAGGGGTATTAAAAATAATGAGCTAATATCTAATCGTTGAACAGATGCCCAAATCAGATTTTTTGGATGCCAACTTATTGATTTTTATTTGTTACATTAAGTATGTAAGCAAGATGTTCAGTGGCCATATTTTAATGGGTGTGGGTGGTGCTTGCGAAAACATCTCACGACATAGGTATGTATATTCGTGAATGACATTTTCACTAAGGTAATTAACTAATGATGCTATTGTTTTCCCATTCATTACTGACTACAAAAACACATTGACAACTCTTAGTCTGCCATATTTCTTTAAAAACCCGTTATTATTCCTTTAATCGTGGCAACACATTTATTTTTACATCCGTCCTAGAATTGCCTATTTCAGAGGTCCGCAAAATAGGCAAATAAACCAACCGTAAAGACCATTTACGGTGGACATCAGCAAATAAGTACTTATTACCAGTAGTTACCAGGTTATATCCCTCGAGAATAAATAAGCTCACTTGTAAAATTAAATGTAAAACGCAATTACAAGCCATAATGAATAAGAATGGCCTAATTAGCTGTGCTGTATACCTAAAATAAAACTTAGTACAGTGGAGAGTAAGTTTAGCAGAAAACGTCGACTTTAGTGTGTACCTTAACTGCTTGCAGTAAGAGTCAGTTTTGAAGTAATGTGTTCACAATTGACTAATGAATGACTGTATTTAGTTACATTAACTTTTATTCTCCGGGAATAAGGGATATTTTTAAATTGGCAGTAACGCTGTTGCACAGACTTGTGTTTCAGTTATTCAAATAAATATAGACGAGAAAAAGTCGGTAGGTACTTTTTAGGACAAGCTATTTCGGTCAAATTAAGAAGGAATAATTTTAAATGTACATAATAGTTAAAAAGGAATGCCTGCATATATATACGTGGACTCTATATTTCTCTCCTGTGTTGTATGAAAGCATGAAGCCAGTCAATCATTTAAAAACAAAGTTTGTGTCCAAGATAAAAAATATTTCAGTAATAATATTTTTTTTAAACAAGAAATGTAGTTGGTGACATTTGTATTTGAAAAGTTATGTGTAATACATAATATAAAAAAATGTAATTTAATAAATATTAAAGAAAAATATGAAATTGAAAATTGATACACAGAACAAGTTGCGTATTATCAAATTATGAGATTTTGATTAACGTGGAGTATTTTTATGAGTAGGTATTGTAAAAAGCAGTAGAAGAAAAATAGGAAAAACAAGTAGAAAATTAACTATCTGACCACAAAGTCAACTTACAATCTAATTAAGTAACGTTTAAGTTTGAAAATTGCACTTATTGTTTGATATTCGTAAATACATTATTTAGCAGTCCACTAAAATAAATACGGAACTATAGTTAGTATACACAATCGCGGGTCACCATCCTATACTTAGAACACTTCCAAATCGATTCTCGAGTTCGGATTTCATAGCACAAAAAGTTAAGGTAGCCATTTAGGCTGGTGATTGGTCGTGCGTGTCACGCGTTCCCGCGTGCTCCAATCGTCAATGTGGTTGGAGGGAATTCAGTATGTTCATGTTGATGGCATGTTGGTGACTTGGCGGGCCTCCTAGGAAGCTGAGCTGTGGCCTGGTAGCCGCCGCCATGGCTGCGAACAGAGGCGGCGCGCCTCCTCCTCCGAAGAGCGCGAATGAAGGCGGTAGGAGTGGTCGCGCTGACAACCTCAGCTTTTCGATTTCAGCCTCTTGCAGCCGTTTCGCTTTCGCTCGTCTGTTCTGGAACCAGATCTTCACCTGGAATAGGAGAACGATTCATGAGGATTTGTACTGATATACCTTTTATTTGGGAACTGGAAGAGTAGATATTGTAGTATCTTATTGTAGGGTCGTAAGGCCGCCATGTTGCACTTGGATCTTTCGCGATCTTTTGTGCTTGAACAGTAGCAATTCTAGATTTTCAGCTAACACATTATTCGTAAACCCACATAATATTTAAAGAAAAAGAAATAAGGAAAATAAACATTCAAAAGCATCTGATAATTGAAACTCAATACAAATTCTAAACGAAAAGAGTTTAATATAACAATGGATCATTAAAGATAACAATAATTATTAATTGGAAAGTTTTTGAAAATGTAATCGAGTTTGTGTAGTTTTATTTTACCCCAACAGTCTATAGAAAACCGAAATTTGAATATTGCAGTGTCTATCAGAGGTTTAATCTGTGGCTGCATCGTAGATAATCAGACTTAAGGGTGCGTCTCATTTTAATTTTATATTTATACACTAGGCTTCGTGTCAAAGTCAAAGATACTATAGTGTGGTATATTAACTTGCTGTCGTCGCCTTCTTTTCCCCTAAATTAATTCAATGTACAATATTCCCTTTGCTCAATTGAACAGCCTGTATGCATGGTATTCCCGCTGTTGGGTACAAAACATCTTGTTAGAGTTTGGGCCATAGCACATTTGAATCCAATGCAGATTGGTTGTTGGTAGGTATATTAAATATTTAGTGCGACCATAGATCACTCGATAAATAAAATTAGACGTTTCATCGAGAGTACAAAACCGTTATGTCAAGTTCTAATTTTAAAATTTATATGATTTTAATCGTTACGTAGAGTTTAATTGTCGAATTTTGTTGTTCGAAAGGTCCATGCTCGCGGGGCTATGTAGTACGTACCCACATATTGTGTGTAAGTGCTCGTCGGACGTTGGGTGGTAGCTTTCGTACCGAAGGTAAGCAGAGTAATATTTGTTTACTTATTATTCTCATTTTAGTTCTTCATTTTATTTAAGGTTTTTATTATTATTTCAAGATACGCCTAGGTATATTCTTGAATTGAAGAGCGTAATAAAAAGGGCCCCATTTATCTTCAAATATCGATAATTGCTCAAGCCGCGTAAAACTCCCGGCAGCATAATTATGACAAAAAAACCCATAACTCATTATTTTAAAACGCGGATTGTATTATAAAAATAAAAAATATTTTCACACTAATGACTGTTTTTTAATTGATTGTACTTATCCATTAAAAAGGAAGGGGATCGAACCGGAATGGTAAAATTTATTCTAGTGAATCAGACCGGAATTCAAAATTAATAATAATTGTTTGGGGATCCGTATTGGGGATCAGACCGGAATAATCGACTAAAGCTGGACCTGGTTAAGACTGATGCTGTCACTTTTATTTGTTAAAAGAAAGACAGTGATAACATCAGTTTTAAGCTTAAGGGGGATAGTGGAACGTGTATGGCTTGACAGGTTAAACATCACAGAATCATTGTTACCTGTGTCTCAGTAAGCCGTAGCGAGGATGAGAACTCTGCCCGCTCCGCTATGCTCAAGTACTGTTTGTCCCGGAACTTCTTTTCCAGGGCGAGGAGTTGCTGTGTGGTGAACGGGGTGCGAGGCTTCCTGTTAGGCTTGTGCTTCCGAAGCTGACACCTGACGACTGGTGGGCCGCTGGGTGTTCCGGCTGGTGACAAGATAGCTTTGATTGTAATTTATGAACCCAAAAAAATAGCTAAAATAATTTGGAATGAAACATAACAAGGGATCTGCAGGTCTACAATAAAACGGTTCCCCAAGTACGCGTGTTTCGGGCCATAGTAAATGTTTTTAAGAGGATTCGTTTTTAGGATGTAAGCTATCTCTATGCCAAATTTCTTCTAAGCCGGTTCAGCGGTTTAGACATTAGGAGTGAAAACGTTATAGGGTAGTGGAAACGTATTCAAAATTTCGGAAAAAAACTAGTTTTTTTTTATAGAAAGCTCGGCAAATGACCCAACACCACCTGATGTGAATCGGTAAGGAGAGTCCATATGCGAAGACAACTAGTGCAGAATAGACACTGCTCTAGCCGCCTCTGCCTTGCCACCCCAAGAGGTGCTTTTTCGCGCCTCTCTTGAAGAACCCCATGTTATAGGAAGGAGGAAACACATTTCATGGTGCAGATGCCGATTATTTCATCGCAAAATGTCTTCTAGCAGACCCAAACGAAATATTAAATAAAAATACAGAAACGTCATAACAAACGATACAATAAACAACAAAATATATGAAAAGACTAAAATATATTATAACCAAATTAACAAGTATTATATCACATTCATAATAAAGTAAAAGAGGTCTTATAAAATAATAAAAAAAAACAACCACATTATATTTTGCACAATTTAAATATTCTGATATAAAATAAGGTGGAATTTAGATTACACCTAATGTATATTTTAAAGTTGTATTAATATAGAGTTACAAAATAATTTTTCATCACGAGTGAATCTACAAATAGATTCGGTCAAACGTTTCTACTTCAGTCGTAATATTATCTAATTCGCTGTGCAACTAATTTCAACGACCGTTCCTAGCTTTTCTCGGAACAAGGGCGGTCTGTTCATTTTCCACTCTGTTGCGGATATTGGCGCGAAAATCGAGTGTGGGTGGCCGCCATTATAGGTTTAGAGCGTTTGCCATAGTCTAAATACTTACGCCATGATTTTAGTTTAAATAACAATCGTTTTTGCTATCATTAGCGTATCATTTTTACGGCGGCGGTCTAGACTCTAATTTTCTATCATTTTAATTTATACAAGAGTGGATCTTGGGCTTTAAAAGTGGTGTAGTTTTGTGAAAGCAGTGTCTGTGTTGATGATTAATTTGGATAATAATCATTGATTTAAGCGTCAATTTGATAATTATAATAGTTAAAAATTATACGAGTAATATATTTATCAGCTAAAGATTCTACGTAATTTAATGCCTGTATCTCCTAAAACTTTTTAGCAATATCGTGAGAAGTAGACTGACAGCATCATATATTTGGCGAAAATCTCTTCCAACCTGCATTGAAATGTGTGTAGTGTTCTAATGACATATCAGTCGAAATAATAAAAATAAAATAAGTTAAATATGGCCGTATTAGCATGACCATTTGCCTACCTTGTTACAAGGAGAATTTGGCAAAAATAACGTTTTAGCTTTCATGTTTTTTATTGTGAAACAAAATTTTTGCAAGTTGTACAATTTTTTTATCAAAATATTTTTGTTTGCCTATTTTACGTGGTTTGCTCAAGTTATTGTAGTATCATATTGTAATCTAATTTCGTCATAGTTGATTCCAGTAATCATCATTTGTAATCTGAGCCCATCCGTGCGGAAGGCACGGCAAGCAGTTAGGTCTCGGTTGTTATTGCAACCGTTTTCTTACACCCATTATCACTATGGGCCACAGCAGTGGCGGTGTTATGTGGACCAGCAGTGGGAATATAGGCTATTCGCCATCTCCTATACGTCCCACTGGGCATAGGCACGTCTACATGGGAAAAACACATGAGGAGTTTTGGGCATAGCACCACAATGCTGGCCCAATGCGTTGGTGGGTTGAAGCCATGTACTAAAGATGTATACCTACCTACTAATACATATAGCGGTTGTAGTAACAACCGGCAACAACAGCTTAACTAACCTTTCGAAGCACGGAGGAGCACGAGATCACAAATTTTGATTGACCCACCCCGCAATCGACCATGGCAAAAATTGCTTTGTTTTCGTAATCGAAACAAACCCGCTACGCCACCGAGCTCCTCAACTCATCGAACATAAGCCTATGGTACTGCTAATGCGTTGTAGACTGCATCCATTCCTGACTCGTTTGTGGCTATTCTTGGGGCTCGCGTATTGGTGTGAAATTTATAGTTAACTGCGATACGTCAAGGATCACTATATGTGGACTATGCGTTATTTATGCTACAGTCAAACTGAAAAGTCGATGGTAACTTTTACTTTGGTTATAAAAGTTATGATCAGTCAAATCAAAAGTGATAGTCGATCACTTTTGATTTGACTGATCATAACTTTGTACTGTACCCACAGTCGCACCAAAAATCCGCTTTTTGGCATGACTATAGGTTGTACAGAGAGTATAAGAAATGTTGAGGCTACAAATATCTATCCATTTCATAATAGTTAAAACAAAAGCAAAGCAAAAAGCAAAGCAAAGGTGTTATGGGAGTCAAATACGGAGCACAAAATATTGATGAAATTAAGTCGTATATGCGAAATTGCGGATTTTTGCTTTCCTATGAATTTTTAGTGAAATGATACGATAGTAGAAATCAATATAAGCTCACGGTCACCCATCTAGCTTTGACCTTCAAAAGTTATCACTAAAAATTGTGAAAAAAAAAATTATTTAAACAAAAATTAAAACCGACTCCAAAAAACTGAAAGAAGAAAAAGTCATCACAGCTAGTCCAAACCACCGGTGGACTACCAGGCAAATGTCAGGCTACAACCCATACTTAGTTGATATACTAAATCGAAGTCAAGTGGTTTCACCAGTTAAGATCTATCTCAGTGACGTGCATCGACCTGCAGTGGCTTCGAAGAGACGATTTTATGATTCTTCGAAGCCACTGCAGGTCGATGCACGTCACTGAGATAGATCTTAACTGGTGAAACCACTTGACTTCGATTTAGTATATCAACTAAGTATGGGTTGTAGCCTGACATTTGCCTGGTAGTCCACCGGTGGTTTGGACTAGCTGTGATGACTTTTTCTTCTTTTATACAAGGGTCGCAAGCAAGCTTACTGTAGTCTATAGATGATTTAAACACTTTGGACACTACTCATGCGTCACCCTATAATTACCAAGAGTAAGCTTTATTTGATGGCATAAGAGATGACTCCCACTGCTCCCAACATCATGCTCTCTCAATGAGCTCTGATGACTTTATTCAGTGAAGGAACGACAAAATAACCTAGATCTTCTGTACGGTTAAGGACCTATGTCAATATTGTTATTGGGCGCATTTCTTAAAGGTCAAAGAGTAAAATATGTGAAAAAAAAAACATCAATTGCACAAGTTTACGATGGTGGTCTTTTTTTATATATTCTTAACGGTAACTCTTAGCCGTCATATCACCGGATGGTTCATTAAAACGGTCTATTCCACTATGATCACTTGGGTCATATCACCCAGGTGACCATCGGCAAAAGTTTAGTGTCCTTTGATCAACCGTGAAAATTATCACCTAGGTGATCATAGGCGGTTCAATTCAAAATATTATTTCGGTATCATTAAATCACCGGAACATTTAAGTCGTTTTTTTAATTAAAGAAAATAGTTTGATACGATGAGGCTAAATATGGAAGCGAGCTACACCCGGATTCCGCAACCACAGAGGAACTGGCAATCTTAACTCTACCGGAACTCAACAATGCTTACACTTGCTTGCTTCTACTTTGCTTTGCTTATGTTTTTATGGATACATGGAACTTACGTAAGATGGTGGTAGCTAGCCAAGCGGACTCAGAAAAGTTGTACTACCAACCAAACCGTGCCGAAAATCTGCCGCACGGGAATTCCGGAACTCTAGGTCAGAAGAAGGTGGTCTAAACCACTAGACCACAGAGATCACCAACTAAATTTAACAAGTGCAGCTTAGACTAATTAGCTTTAGCTCCGCCAACTTCTTGTCTTCTAAGCTTCTTGGCTCTGCTATCAATCAACGAGGCTTTGCTGCATGCCCTCGCTAGGTAAGCAAATCATTATGGCATGTATTTAACTGGGCATCAATACAACCTTATTTTTCGATTTCAAGCTTTCAGAGCTACCCAGTTGTGATAGGGGTTACAGCTGGGTTATGTGAGACTCTCGTATACCAGCATACTCACTAAAAACTATACGATCTCTCGACCTCGCTGCATTAGCTACACGACTACGCAGGGAACCGGGTTGTCTTCCGCATAGTGACCCAACCTAACCCACAAAAATATTAAGTAGGCAGTTTATTAATTCCGTCACCCACTTTTTTGGTTGCTCGTTTATCAATATTTCTCAAGTTCACGCCTAAAGAGTACTAAATTTGTGATTACAGTTCGTAGGTTAAATGAGTCATTAAATTTTCACTTCGTCACCAAAAATAGATTTTCCGAATTATTTCCACGTGATTTGACCAATCGAGAAGCCCATTATGAGGCTATTTAGCATCGGAAGCTGAACAATAGGCCGCGCCTATCCACGCACGATGCCATTAACCACTTCGCTGAATCGATGTTTTAACATTCAAATCGACGGATTCAGTATCGATTACCCAGATAACAACTGCGGTTTCGAATTAATTTTGGTGCGTACGAACTGTTAGCGATGAATGTAGTTTTTCATTTGGTAGTAATTCACCATGCCATGCCATGCAGTTTGTTTAGTTGGGGTCGATATAAACAGAACTAAATAAACAAGTACGCACTCTCAGGGTCACAGTTTACTTTATAATGCTTTAATTAAAATTAACGCAACTTGCCCAAAAGGTACTAAGTGGGCATTTGGGCAATTAGGACCATTATTTAGACCTTAAAATTAAGTGGTTTTAATTTATTATTAAATATTTTAATGCCGGCTGCTTAGCAAGCCAATCGGCATGCTAATACTTCAATTTCCTTTCAGTAATAGAAATTGTATGAATATTGCATGGATAATGTTATTATCGAGCTAACCTCTATTACCATACAAAAGTTGTTGAGGACCAACATTGAGGATAAGCGGATGTTGTTAAGTATTTGCCTAATTATATGTTAGTTGGTTTAAATGCAAAATCATGCTAAATTTTCAATTAATTAATAAAATAAAATATTGATTTTTTATTGTTATCCTTATCGATAAGGTTATTAAACCACCAGAAACCTCAAACTATTTGAAGATCTCATCAATACAAACAACTGTCACTATGTAAACAATTTAACTGATTTTTTTCACGATTTCTGACAGTTTTTTGAATTTATCATGAAGGTACAGGCAATGTTTTGATCATCACTTTTAGAAACCTCATCATCACCCGTATTTTTTTTTAAATAATCATTTTTTTATACTAAGCACGGCAATGACGCAACACCACCTGATATGAAGCGGTAAAACGAGTCCATACGCGAACCTTGACGGCCCAAAAGGTGCATTGTCACGCCTCTTAACGCCTCACTGAAGGAACCCATGTAATAGGAAGGAGGAAATACAGGTGCCGACAAATTTAAGTTCTGGAAGAACGACAAAGAAAGGAGTTACTCTAACTTCTTTGCATGTGTGTGATGTTGAGCTGAATATAGTAAATTGATGGTTCCGAAGACCAGCGCATGTGCACCTGAGTAGGAAGGGGGGAGGTGGAAGGTCAAAAAGCTCTACAGAGCTCTCTCCGATAGATGGCGGTAAGCGACTCATGTATTGTACTGATGTTACTCAGTTCAGTAATTCAGCGGACACAAATCAGTACAATACATATTGTACTGATTTGTGTCCGCTGAATTCGCAAACGATCCCTGCAAATAAATAATTCAGTTTTTCATTCATAAGACTTGACTCACTGATATTTACACAGTGGGAAAGTTATTCATTTATTTACTGATTTTTATTGGACAAAAATTACCTATATTCTATACTAGACAACCGGCAAAAGTTGTTGGAGAAAATAAAGTAGTGGTGCAAATATTCATTATATTGTTGTTAGAAGTATCTTTAGAGACTTCTGTTACCGCTTAAATACCATAAAGCTGGCCGTAAGCTAGAGTTTTTCATTCTTCCTGTATTAAAAAAAATCCCTAGGAATTCTGAAGTCTGGTATGAACAAAAACCCTGTGTGTGTATGTGAGTGAGTCACATATAAGCGACTCAATTTTTAATATTAATCTTTAGTTGATCTTTTAGATTGAGCATATTAGCGCCGTCGGTACTCATAATCATAGCTATGAGTACTAAATCTGTGGCATTATGGCTGTAAGCGCAACAAATTTAGTTTTAATAGCTCTAGCCACTGAGCGTCATTCGCTGCGCAATTTCTCACATTCCGTATCCGAGTTTACAATCAGTGCGAACCAGAGACAATCAAAAAAGGTAGAGACTTGTCTATCCTTAAGCGCGGCAGTGATAAAATACAACAATTTCAATGGCCCCACCTGCCGACATATCAATGCGCGCTACCGAACGCTAATGAAGATATAATATCCATCTCCCAACGTATTTATTTTCCCGCGGTCGCGTCGGCCATTTTGTGCGATGACAGACCATAGAGCATTTTGTGTAATGGTGGCCAATTAAGCGCTCTTTGGATTACTTAATAGGATTTAGTTGTCAATGTCTACGGTTAATTGGATTGTTGTAATCTTTGCATTTATTGATGTAAATTAAAACGCTACACGTTTTGGTTGATTCTTTTTTAGATTCGGTGTAATAAATAACGTTGACGTATTTTTTGTTTATGGTGTTTATGGTTTTTTGTGCATAGTATTACTATTATTGCAACTTCAACCTGGACGAAAGAAAAACCATTTAGTTGATGTTAAAACTGAATTACGATGAGTTCTTTTTAACTACATTATGCAATTCTTTATAAGAGCACTAGACAGATGTTACAATTCGCGTAAGATACCACTTTTTCTTCTTCGTTCATGGAATAATACAGTTATATATTTACTCAATGCACAAAAGGCATGTTCCGTATGTCCCTGCTGTAAGAAGCTCCCTAGAGCTCTAAGAGGTAGCCTTGTTTTGGAAACAGAGAGACTTGAAGTCTATACGGCTTACATAAGGCTTCCTTAGTTCCTTATGGTTTTTACGCGCGTACACGTGGGTGGCGCTGCAAGTGTCTTTAGTATACTACGGCGACTGTTTACCAGCACTTTTGTCGGGCTAAGGTAAGATAAGGCCCGACAAAAATGACATTACGGTGTAGACAAAACAGTTTCTCGAGCTTCTTGCCTTGTGCTACGCGTGCAGGTTAGCCGTATGTTATGGGTTTATACAGGGTAGTGCCGTCAATACAACAATAAATTAAAACATTGGCTATTTATATAAGTTAATAGAAATAGTTTGCCACTTTCAAAAACATCTTGTTCCTTGATAATTTCATGACATATGTATGAAATAATATAACATTGGCTGCATTATTTCATTGAAATGTTATGAAATTATCAAATGAATAAGATGTTTTTTATAGTGGCAAACCATTTCTATGAACTAATATGAAAATGAAAATAGGCGTATGAAACTCACAGTAAATATCCATATGCTGTTCCAGTTGTTCAACGTTCGCAACTGAAGACAATGTATCAAGTGTGATTCAGACTTGTGCTTGCGGTTCGAAAAGTTCCGTAGAGATATTTGAATTTAATTATCGATTCCATAACATTTAACGTTGCAGCATATCTCGACAAAAAAATTTTTGCTGTGTTAGATTAGAATGTTAAAACATGTAAGACGTTTGATGATTATGAATATCTTTTGTCAATTGACAGATCTTCTGCCTCTACTTTTTATATGACTACAAGAAATTACAGATCATTTTCAAAACAAGGGAAAACACGATCCTGATAATAATATGTACGAATATTCTTAAATGACTCGGCAGGTTAGTACAGACGACAACACATCGAATGTAACAGTTGGCAATATTTATGCCACCTCCATTACGAACATAGTAGGGGCGGTCTCAAGGTCAAACTGTTACGCTTGCTGTAGATAGGTACATACAGCACTACAATAATGAACCTTATTATAACGGTTTAAGGTATCCATAAATAGCAAAGTTTTAACCTGTCTGAAGTATTGCATGAACGTACTGTGTATGCGTGGCCTTAGTATACCTACATAAAGTTTGTAGATGAAACTAAAGTTGTAAAAAAAAATTAAAACGCAAGTGCTTAATTTTTTTTTCATTTTCTGTACAAATTTTCATTCTCTCTGCTTCACGGCGAAAAATTCTTTAACATTTTGTTCTTATTTTTCTTTGCTTGGCATTTTTGGCCAGCACATGTGTGTTCCCTCCTTCCCATAACATGGGTTCCTTTAAAAGAGTTTTCAGTAAGAAGTCTTGACTAGAAGACAGTTTCCCTAATTTTCCGGGGAGGGGGAAGTGACATTTTGGAACCAGGGGAAAATTTGGGAAAGGGGTATTTTGGGGAGGGGACATTTCAGGAAAGGGACATTTTGGGGAGGGGACATTACAGGGAAGGGACTTTTTAGAACCAGGGGACATTATGGAAAAGGGACATTTTGAATCTGAACGCGTGAAACATTTTGGGCCGGCAAGGTGGAGGCAGCTAGAGCAGTGTCTAAACTGCGTTAGCTGTCTTCGCTATGGACTCTTCTTACCGCTCTACATCAGGCGGTATTAAGTCAATTGCCGTGCTTTGAAAAAAAATTGCAATTGCAGTCCCTTTAAAGATATTTAGGTAATATCCCCGCTTGTAAGTACTTTTACGCTAAGGTTAGGGTTGGCTGGAAGATATTTCAATTAGAGATAAGCTCACCCTTGTACATGGGTTTTCATAATGTATATTTTTATGTGAACAATAAACGATATATTATACTTATTAGGTACAAAAACAATTCTGCAACTTTAAGTACCTACTCATAAAAACAAAAAAGTATTTGTAATTTAAAGGTACTACCTATTTTCCAAGCTGTAACTAGAAAGTACCTACTTGTATAGTTACTAGCAAGACTAGCAACATTCTTTTGTTGCGTACATAACCCTAAAAACTTGGTGCGCATCGGAGCTCACGATTTACCGGAAAATGACCAGAGATCACATTTTCTTCTTAATCGTTTGCGCGTATTAATCTCCGAGCGTGTCTACACATAATTAGACCAAACCATGAAAAATGTTTTGAAGGAAAATTTGCTACGTGTTTTTATTGTTTTTTTTACAGATTATTTAGATTATTTTTGATAGTTCTCTAGTCTCATTGTTTTAGAGAACTGCGGAAAAAAGAGATTTTAGCCTACAATAACGATATTTGTAAAGACGATGAAAAGTGCTTACATTTTCTCGAACTATTTGTTCTTTTTTCAAATCTGATTGTCGTTGTATCCGATATACCTACCACTAACATATTTTTAGATTAGATAGAGTACCTACATCTATAGATATTTGAAGCTTTGAAATGAAATTAAAGTCTGTCTGCCTGTTTGTCTGTTTGTCTGTCATGTCTGAATAAGCGTTAACTAAATTACTTTAAGTTCGTACCTACATCTTTTTAAACGGGCTATTTGCTTCGTACAGTTTTAACTAGAGAGCACATTATAGCTCAATGATTTTAATTCAAAAGTCCGTCGTGATATACCTTTTTACAGGATTGAAGGAGAACAGAAACCAAGATGGAAAATTAATTATTGAACTTGCATTCATTGTAAGTGTAAATATTCTACGAGAAATCATTGTGGCTGTAATTTATAATTACATTCGGAGCATTCAATGCTAATTGGCAATTATGGCTATGCAGTTGCTCTTACGACTGAACTGATAAAAAAAACTTTGAAGATAACAAGCGTGAAGAATTCCAATACAATATTTTAATTGAGCATTGCTAATATAAATATTTACGAATACCATGATCTGAAGTCCACTATACATAAGTTGATTTTAATAAGTAAGTACTTACTTTATATTATGTCTATTTGTCTGTCTGTCTGTTACGTTTTCACACCGAAACTGCCACCGTTTTAGTTGGAATTTGGCATGGAGATAGATTATATCTTGAGATAGGATGGATTTCGCACTATAACCTGCTCTATAAGTAGTGCGAAATCCACGCGGGTGGTGCCGCGGGCAGTCACTACTAATATTATAATTGTTCATTAAAATTACTGAATTGTTACAAAGACTTTCTTTTTATAAATCTTCATATGAATATACATTTTATTATATTTTTTATAGTAGTCGCTCAATTATCCTGGAAGACTTGACGTTCACACCAATAAAAACCTTAACGAATGACACTTGTATGGTTTTGAAGTTAATACTTGCTAGTGACGTGAAGCTGTAGTGAAAAAGATTTATCTTTCTTGATTTTAAAATTAATTTCTTACTGGGTGTAAAGTATTTACGCTAATTAGTAGTGGTTCGAGTACTGAGATGCGATTACGAAGACAATAAGCACTCATCTAACTATTTAACCAATGGATGAAGTTAGGTGGGTCAATATTTGTTTTTAGCCCCCGACGTAAAAAGACAGGGTGTTTTATAACACCGACAAATACAAAGATACACAGACAGACACGTCAAACAAAACTTTGACGTGTCGGTCTGTGTATCTTTGTACCTATCTGTCTGTCTGTCTGTGGCATCATAGCTCCTAAGCCATTGGACCGATTTGGATTTGGTTTTCTTTATGTATTATGTATTTAGTAGGTAGTTCAATATTTTTTTTTGTATTAAGTATCTAGAAAAGTATCCAAAATATAAATAAAAATCCTCGTTCCGGTATTAAGATGTAGGGACTAAATTACTTCAAAATTGTGAGTAGGTATATGTTACCTTATAACGCAAAAGCAGATATATGTACTAGAAGAAATTTATAGGGTTATCCCGAAACAAGCAACTGGATTATGAAAGTTCGCGGGCTTGGTTTCCAGAACATGAAGTTACCTACAATATTTACGAAGGTAGGTTTAAAAATGTACATAATAAATATTCATCCGCAACGAATTCATGACTTGATTCAAGTTATCAAATCCAAAAGTATTTTTAAAAAGGTATAATACCTATATACTTAATACCTTGTACTACCAGCTGCCTGTACTATGCTTCTTCAGGAAGTTTGGAGGACCTTCCTTTTCCTCCAAATTTTCCAGTGTAAGCATATTTTATTTTATTGTCTTTTTCTCAAATTTCAATAGACTAGACACATCACTAGTACGTAGACGCGAAGCGTCGCTCGCTAATTATCATGATATCCCATAAAATATCCAAACAGACCGTAAAGTGAGCGCGCCAGATGAAATTGTTTATTTAGAAATATTAATTGTAATTTATTACTGTATTATTGTTTGTTAATCAATGGTTTTGCGTTGGCAGGCAGCAGCCCTAACGATCTTATTTGAAAAGTAATTAAGACATAAAAATTCGCAGAAACTGGGTTTAGTATCTATTACCGATAGCTCTTGTGGAGAGCGAAATTAGAAGGGATTTTTATATAATAAAGCAAAAGCGTCCTTACAGTGAATTGGTCAACTGACAACTGTTTATTTTAAATATTAGTATCAAAAATGACAATCAGTATAAAGAATATTAATAGCAAAAAGTATAGTTTGTTATGAAAACGTGGTCCAATGTGCCACATTCTCCCCTTTTTTTTTAAGTGACGTTGAGGGGCACTAGTTTTCTGAGGGGCCTCTTTAGAACCCCTGCCGTAGTAGTCACATCAGCCACTCTATTGACTCCGTCCTTCCCGGGATATAGTCTAGAGACTCTTCCTCTCGGCCAGACTCCACGTGGTAAGTTGTTGTCGGCGATAACGACTATGTCTCCCACCTTCACTTCAGGACGTTGACCGCCTCCCCTTCTGGGAGCAAGTGTAGGCAAATACTCTGTCAGCCACCGTCGCCAAAAGAAATCCGCTAATCTGGCTGATTTTCTCCAACTGACTCTTCCTACCAAGTCCCTGTCACAAGTTTCAGACGGCCCGATACTTCCCGACGAAGACCCAATTAGGAAGTGTGAAGGCGTTAGAGCTTCTGGGTAGTCAGGGTCAGCTGACACATGTGTGAGAGGTCTGCTGTTGATTATGGCTTCTGCTTCAGCGAGTAGGGTGAGGAGTATTTCATCTGAAGGCGCCTTTTCTTTAACAGTTATTTTTAAGGCAGATTTTACACTCCTCACCAGGCGCTCCCAGGCTCCTCCCATAAATGGAGCCGCTGGAGGAATAAACTTCCACTCTATCATCTGATTTGCAGCAAATGTTGAGACCTCCTCTCCATGAAGTTTCTTTAGCTCGCGGTTCAACCCAACAAATGCAGTGCCATTGTCGGAATATATCTCACGCGGACAACCACGGCGCGCTATCAACCGCTTCAGGCTCATCATTGCGGCATCGCTCGATAGGCTGTGAACAACTTCCAGGTGAATGGCTCTTACCACCAGGCATGTATACAGCGCAACGTAGCGCTTTTCACGCCGGCGCCCCACGGTGACGAGAACTGGACCGAAATAATCTAGCCCCGTGTACGAAAAGGGTCTCTCGTGATGTGACAGTCTTGCAGGTGGTAGTTGACCCATTGGTGGATTAAAAGGAATAGCTTTTCGTATGCGACAAAGTACGCAATTGCTTGCAACTGATCGGACTGTGCTTCGTAAGTGGATAATCCAATAAGCTTGACGGAGTTCATTAACAACGGTCTCTGTATTTGCGTGAGCATATTTCTGGTGGTAGTAAAAAACCAAAAGACGGACAGCGGGATGTTTGCCATCAAGTATGATAGGGAACTTGGAGTCCTCGTGGATTCCTTCCGCTGCAGCGATACGTCCAGACAAGCGCATTAAATTATCGCTACCAACGATGGGAGATAAATTTTTAAGCTTGCTGTCCCGGTGAAGAGGAGAAGATGTCTCTAAGCATTGTCTCTCTATTGGGAAGGAATCAATCTGGCTTTTCCATAAAACGGCGATCTCAGCCTTTCGCAGCTCTATGGCTGTCAACCTAGAGGGAGTAAGATTGTTTGATGGTATGCCTCTATGGATATTAAGCAGCTTATTAATGAAAAGGTATGCTAATGCTGTCGCGCGAACTAATGACAACCACCTGCTGATGCGATGTGGGTCGGCTGATAATGGAACTAGAGTGTTACGTGAGTTGTGAACAATGGCGTGACAATCTATCCGGTGACGTGGTTTCAGCTCAACCTGATCAGACACAATTTTGGTGGTTGGTTCGGACGGCCAGTGATCCAAGGATAATAAAAATGTCGGGCCAGAAAACCAGCGCGACTCTATGGTTAGATTTTCTCCCTTCAAACGCGTGGCATCGTCAGCCACATTCAACTCTGATGGTATCCAATGCCACTCGTTGACATGGGATAATTCTAAGATTTCCCCCAACCTATTCGCCACAAAAGGCTTAAAATTGCGAGCATCATTTCGGAGCCATCCTAACACGTTCATAGAGTCGCACCAGAATACCCGACTACATGGCTTGACTTTATGAGCTCGACTAATTGTGTCAGCCAGGCGAGCTGCGATCAAGGCACCTTGCAGTTCAAGTCGCGGAATGGAGGCTGGACGTAGTGGAGCTACTCGGACTTTGCTACCTATCAGTGTAAGTTTGACTGTGCCGTCTGGATAATTTAGTCGCCAGTACGCGACGGCTGCATATGCTGACTCACTGGCGTCACAAAACGTATGAAGCTCTCTCTTCTCGGGCTCATACTCGCTCAGATTGTAGCAGCGTGGTATTTTGAAACTCGATATGAAATTAAGGCAAATTATGTGCCATTCTCGCCACGCAGCAACATCTTCCTGAGGAAGTTGTGAATCCCACTCAACCACTTTTCGCCAAACATTTTGAAACATTATTTTTCCTCTTACGGTGAGTGGCGCCAGTAGCCCCAAAGGGTCGTAAATGCGCATCATTAAAGAGAGAGCATCACGTTTAGTAAAATGATCAGCAATAGGGTTCTCAATAAGACCATTCAAATTAAAGGTAAAATGATCACTACTTGGCTGCCAAACTAAACCTAATGTTCTGACGGATTTAACTACTTTACCTAAATCTACATCAACAGTTCCTAGAGCTGGATCTAATAGCAGTTCCTTTGGTATAAGAGCTAGTGCTTTAGGGTTATTTGAAACCCAGGCTCTCATATCAAAGTTAGCATTTTTGTGAACAGTGACGATATCGGCAGCTAGTTGAGCTGCCTCAGCTGCTGACGATACCGAAACCAGGCAGTCATCCATATAATGACTGTTGAGGATAGCATCAACAGCCTGAGGATATAAATTTTGAAAATCTGTTGCGTTTTTATTTTTGATGTATTGTGCCGAGAAGGGACTTGACGCAGCACCGAAAATCATCGAACTCATCCTAAAAATTTTGATAGGTTCATTAGGAGAGTCTCGCCAAATAAAACGTTGAGCATCCCTGTCAGCCTCGCGTATTTTTATTTGGGGAAACATCTCTCTAATGTCCGCCGAGAGCGCGACTTTGCCTTCGCGAAAGCGGTAAAGAATATCTAAAATTGAGTTAAAAAGGTCAGGACCTGCAAGCAGCATTGAATTTAGGCTGACTCCGTTAGAAGTTGCCGCTGCGTCATGAACAATACGCAACTTTCCCGGTTTGTTGGGGTTGGTAACGCCAAAATGTGGCAGATACCAAGTCCTTGGGTTTTCAGAGTTTACATCCACCGGGCCTTCAGCGTAGTTTTTGTCAAAAACAGCGTGCATGTTGAGTTTATAGAGTTTGGCAAAGGCTGGTTCTTTACTCATCTTTTTTTCCAAACTTTTGAATCGTGACATAGCTAAATTAAAACTATTAGGAACTATGAACTCGTCATCCTTCCACGGAAGACCGACTTCATATTTCCCATCTGGTAAGCGACGTGTGGTATTCTCAAGAATTTTTACAGCCCTAGAGTCATTTTGGCTAAGATGATTCCGTTCAGTTATACCTATAGAGTCTAATTTGTAATAATTTTGAACTAAAGAATCTAAAGTAAAATCATCGGATCGAATGTGACGGACGAAATCTACAGGCTTAGTTTTACTACAGTGAAAACCGAATAGAACCCAACCAAGACTAGTGTTGATCGCAACTGGTTGCGATCTATTCCCTCTACGGGTTTCATTGGAAATCATGAGGTGCCAATTATCCATGCCTATTATTATTTTAGGCTCTCCGTTTTCATAACAGAGGACATCAACAATGTCAGTCAAGTATGAAAATTGCGCAACACTTTTAGGGTGTATAGTTTGTTTTGACAACCCTAAATTACTAATGGATCGCGCCCTGTAAATAGAATAAGATTCAGCGCAGTGACGACCTTTAATGTTAAAATCAACATACTGGATTTTCACTTGTTTTTGTAAGCCATTGACACAGTCTAGACGAACGAATGACTCCGGGCCAGTGACTCCAATTTGATTGCAGATTTCTGAATCAATGAAAGTGGCTGTGGAGCCGTCATCAAGCAAAGCAAAAGTGTCAATGCTTCCTAATGGGCCAGAAATAGTAACAGCTATGATTTTCAATAAAGGCCTGGGGTTATAGCTTTTCATTTCAGAAGGCTCAGGCAAAGACGTGTGAGCGACAAGCTCAGTTGATGGCTTAGACGAATCGCAATTGCCATTATGTTCGGTTTCGATCGTGTGAGCCACCAAATTAATCGGCTTGTGTAAAAGTTTGTGATGTCTCTGTTTGCACTCAGAGACATTACAAATCTCCTTTGTGTGTCTACAACGTTTGTATGTATGCGAACCTTTTTTTAAGCATCTATGGCAAATTTTATTATCTTTAATGAACTGCCACTTGTCATCAATTGGCATTGTTAAAAACTTGTCACATTTTGACAACAGATGTTTTTGTAAACAAATAATGCATGGTTTTATATTTTCTTGTTTTGTTGTATTTGTGGTAATGGTGGTAACTATTTGATTATTAGACGTCGAGGCGCCTGTTACCGAAGACCCAGAACTATTGATTTCTGTAGAAGTGGCATAAATTTTATCTACCCGCTTTGGCAATAATAAGGATTCTGGAAGTAGACCAAACTTGAGTTGTAGCTCAACTTCGTGGGATAAAAATTGGGCTAGTAACTCGAGCTTGGTTATCCTATCAGGAATAAAGTGTGCCATGCCAAAGTCAGACCATCTGCTGCGAAGTAAAGGTGTTAGTTTACTCAATATACATTGAAATATTTCAGGAGACTCTAAATAACATTTTTGATTCAGAAGTTTTAACACCTCGATGCAATTTAGAATCTTACAGGCATATTTATTTAGATCGCTGGAATCACTCGATAACTTAGGAAGTGATTTAATTGTAGCAATCTCTTGTAGGACAATAAGTTCATTTCTGCCAAACCTCATATCCAGAGCACTGATGACTACAGCAGGATCCCTGGCTGACACGAGAAGCACCGCAACAGCGTCACGGGCAGCTCCTCGTAACGCCATAAAATATTACCGATAGCTCTTGTGGAGAGCGAAATTAGAAGGGATTTTTATATAATAAAGCAAAAGCAAAGCGTCCTTACGGTGAATTGGTCAACTGACAACTGTTTATTTTAAATATTAGTATCAAAAATGACAATCAGTATAAAGAATATTAATAGCAAAAAGTATAGTTTGTTATGAAAACGTGGTCCAATGTGCCACAGTATCCATTGCGAGTTTTATTGTGTCATTAGGAGACTTCGTTTTGACTAATTTAGAATTTGCAGTTAGGTATATATTTTTATATCAGGAGTTGAAGTGGTTGTCGGATGTCATAATCTACATCTTTAACGATGATAGACAGACTTCTCAATTAGAGTTGTCAATCGCTAGGGTCGATCAGAGAAATTTATGAATAATCTGAGGATATGGGACTAGGAAAAAAACAATGCAAAGTAGTGGCGGAATTTTATATAGAAATGTTGCAGTAAATTTTTATATATTTATGTTCATAAAAATTATTCATATTATTTTCCTCTTGACATTTATTGCTATTTATAATAAGTACAAATATAGTAAGATTTCATGAGAAAATGTACAGAATATGCCAATTTGAGAGGCGTCAGTCTCACACAAACTACGTCCAAGATGGCGCGCGTCAGCCCTATAATTTACGCTCGATAAGCGCCGTCTCCGCTTTAATAGGTCAACGTATTTTAGTAGCATCGAATGGTTGGCTAACCGTTCAAAGGCTTACAATTTCACAATTTGTCTGCAAGCGCTTTTTGCGGTCCTCGGTAATTGGTGGTCACCTGCCCGCGCGAGTTGGCAACATTGCGCGCCAAATATGGCAACCCGCTCGTCGTGGACATTTCGCTTTTTAGGGGTATCTGACAAATGTGTAATTATTTATTTAATATCGTCCGCGACCAGACGGATTTGGGCACAATTCGCATACCATTTTTAATGTTTTTCGATCAGTTTCGCCCATGGTGGCGTAGAGCGCGCTTCGATTTTAAATGTAGCCTTATTAACCATACGGAAAAAGGTGCAGCCAGAAATTTATTATGATTCATTGTGTACTTATCTGAAGAAATAAGTCGAACTTTAACGAAAGTTGTTAAATTTAAAACAATGACTGTTTTTTCTCGATTTTTATGTGCCACTTTGCCATTTGCTTCCATGGAGGAATTTCGGGAAATAATGAGATCGACTTAAATGGAAAAATGCCGTTTTTCACATTTAGCATTTCTGTGTTACATAAATTTACATTAATTGTCCTGTCTTCGTCTCTGAGATTTACTTGACCATGTAGTAGCTCTGCTACACGCTGGTACCTACTCGCACACAGTTATTCAGCGCTAGAGAAAAAAAAGAAGGAATACGTTTCTCTTTCCAGCGCTGCATTATCTATGATCGGCATCGTACAATCATTGTTGTCCGTGCGCGCGCGGCCACCGCACGCAGTTGTCAAATATCGTGTTATTTTTTTTGCTTTAACTACTCACAATGCCTAAGCGCTCTTATAATGATTCCGAAGAAGAAAAATGGGAAAGGAAGTTAGAAAAATACCAAAGAAAGCTACAAAAGAAACGAAAAAAAAGTCGCGTAATTATTTATTCTGATAGCGAAGCCACTGATAACGAATTGCTACAAGGTAAGTTCTGGGCAAATATTATTTTTACAACTTATACTTACCATTACTTAGGTAGGTAATAGCTAATAGGGAGGCAGCGTTTTAATTTTTTTGCCTCAAACCAATACGTGATACCGACGGTAGCTACTTATTGCAGAGTTAATACGAGATATTAACCAGCCATTATTGTAGATACCTTACTTATTGAAAATAATCAATTAGTAAATTTCGCTGAGAGTCATTACGTAGCATTGGCCAGTAAGTAACAGCTATTTTTTATTGCCGAGTTAATACGAGATATTAACCAGTCTATTTTATAAATACTTATTTAAAGTAATATAATCAAACAAATTTCGCTCCGAGTCAATACGTGATATTGACCAGAAGCTATTTTTTGCAGAGTTAATACGAGATATTAACCAGTCAAATTAATTTTTACCTTTTAATATTAATATATTTATTTACGATCTAACACGAGATGTTAGACCACTTACTTATCAAGAAAACTAAGTACTAAATACACTTTAGTACTTTATACTTTCTTTTTTTCTCAGTATACCCTAACTTTTTTGCAGAAAATGAGAATGAAGTCTTATCAAACCCACCGGTAACAACTTCGCTGACTGAGCCCGATGATAACGCCTTAGATACTGACTCAGTGAGCCATACACTGTCGTCAGAAAACATTATTATAGACCCAGATTTTTTACAAGCACTAGGCGATAATTACACCGAGGAACCCGAGTGGGGTGAAAATATCTTGGAGGATATTTCTCAAAGGTGGAAACCCATCTTAAATATGGGTTTGAAAAAAGATTTAAAGGAAGAGGTAATTAAAAAATACCTAGTCCCAAAAAATATGGCACCCGGTAAAGCTCCTCTATTGAACCCAGAAATTGCGTCCATAATAACAGAATCGAGTCGGAATCGAGATAAGCGCCTCATGGTAAAACAAAACCAATTGGGTCGGGCCTTATCAGGCCTCGGTAAAGCCATGTCAGGACTTATGACAAAATCAATGACTGTTCCTCAAGCGTTGCACGTATTGAACGACGTAGGAAAGCTCATCGCCGACTCACACTTTCTAGAAACTGATACTCGACGATCTTTAATAACGCCGCTCCTCGACAAATCTTTTATTGAACCAATAAAAGATCGCAAGAGGGACTCCTACTTGTTCGGAGAAAAACTTAATGATTTTATTAAATCATCTCGAGGAATCAAGAAATCAGGGCAACTTATCACCTCTGTTACTAGCTCTAATTTAAACTGGAGGAGCCCGGCGACGTCAACAATACCGCGGCAGACGCATTGCACCGGGCGCGCCCCACCCAGCCGCAGCAAAATTAAATAAATATATTTTAACGCAGCACTTCAAAATGGAAGATTCGAGAACAGCGTCTAGTCTTATGTTTCCTAATTGCTATATGATTAATCTAGACATAAAAGAAGCGTACTTTTTAGTTCCTATTCATGATGATCATAAAAAATATTTCAGGTTTAAATTCAAAAACCTTTTTGAGTTCTGTGCCTTACCCTTTGGTCTTAGTACGGCGCCGTATATTTTTACCAAGCTTTTAAAACCAGTAGCGTCCCACCTACGTTCACGAGGATTGATGTCAGTAATTTATTTAGACGATTTCCTATGCTTCGGGGATAATTATGAAACTTGCTTAAAAAATGCATCAGAAACTATAACATGCCTTACCCGTTTAGGTTTCTTAATAAACTACGAAAAAAGCAATTTGCTTCCCAGTAAAATATGTAAATTCCTTGGCTTTTTACTAAACTCTGCAAACATGTCATTAGAACTCCCAACAGAAAAAAGATTTAAAATCCTTAGCCTTGTTCAGAAAAACAAATCTAAGGACAGACTTAGTATAAGGGATTTTGCTCATTTCTTAGGCACCCTAACGGCTGCATGCCCAGCTGTTGCATATGGCTGGGCTCATACTAAATCTTTTGAAAGAGCCAAATACTTAGCCCTCGGTAACGATGGTAATTACGATAAAATGATGCATATCAATAAAACATTACAGTATGACTTTCAGTGGTGGGAAAATAATATTTTACTTACAAAAAATTACATAAGATCGTTTGACTATAAATTAGAAATCTATACCGATGCCTCCACTACCGGCTGGGGAGCAGCATGCGGTCCTGAAAAGACTGGCGGCTTTTGGTCCAATATTGAACAACAATATCACATTAACTATCTAGAGTTAATGGCTGCTTATTTAGGACTTTTGACTTACGCTGATAAAATAACTAACAGCGAAATTCTGCTACGTATTGACAATACCACGGCTATTTCGTATATTAATAGGATGGGTGGTGTTCAGTTTCCCCATTTAAATGAAATAGCTCAAAAAATATGGAAATGGTGTGAAAAACAAAATGTCTTTGTGTTTGCTTCTTAAATAAAATCCTCTCAAAACGTGGATGCTGATAGTGAGTCAAGGAACTTAAATATAGATACTGAATGGACAATATCAAACCAAGCATATAAAAAAATAGTGTTAAATTTTGGAAATCCGGAAATAGATCTCTTCGCATCGCGTGTAAACACGAAATGCGATAGATACGTGTCGTGGAAAAGAGATCCCTACGCCTTTAACGTGGACGCTTTCACGATTAATTGGCACATTTTTTTCTTTTACGCTTTTCCACCATTTGCCGTAATTTTAAAGGTCCTGAATAAAATAATTAATGACCGTGCTACTGGTATTCTTATAGGACCATACTGGGAGTCACAACCGTGGTTTCCTCTTTTTAAGTCCTTGGCAAGCAGAGAAATCATAAGATTTCCACCTAATAAAAACCTTCTATCATCTGTTTTCAGACAGACGCATCCACTTCATCGCAATCTTTCCCTGGCAGCCACAGTCTTATCAGGAGAGCGTTTTTACGAAAACGGGTGCCACAAGCAGCTATAGAAGTTATGTTCAATTCACTGTCTAAAAAAACCTTGGCCCAATATTCTTCCAGTATTAAACAATGGTGGTTTTATTGTAAGTCTAAGAAGATTGATGACATTTATGAAGTTAAAATTTTCGATTTAATTGATTTTCTCAACAATTGTTTGGAAAATGGTTCATCATATGGGACTTTAAATAATCATCGTTCCGCAATTGCTTTTATTTCTCTCAATAATATTAGCGAAAATAATTTAATCAAACGTTACTTTAAGGGAGTTTTTAAGTTAAGGCCAACATTTCCCCGCTACGAAGTAACATGGGATCCGTTAATAGTATTAAGCTTTCTATCCAACTATTACCCCAATGATGAATTGGCTTTAGAAGTTCTCTGTAAGAAACTAGTCATGCTTTTGGCGTTGGCTACAGGTCAAAGATCCCAAACACTCTCATTAATACGTATGTCTAATATTACAAGGCTTAGTGACAGATTTGTAATAAAAATAACAGACCTCATAAAAACTTCAGCAATAGGACGATCTCAACCGGTATTAGATTTACCGTTTTTTAGTCAAAACCCTAGTATATGTCCCGCTGATACTTTATCAGCTTACATACTCCATTCTTCACGAATTAGACATAGAAATGAAGACAAATTAATCTTAACTTATAAAACACCGCACCATGCCGCGTCCTCACAAACAATAGGTCGATGGATAAAACACGTTTTAGACGAAAGTGGCATCGATATCAACATATTCCGTGCTCATAGCACTCGCCATGCAGCTACCTCTGCTGCTGGCCGTGCCGGAATTAGTGTTGACGTTATTCGCAAAACCGCAGGTTGGTCTCAGCAATCCGCTGTATTTGCGAATTTTTACAAGAGACCTATTGTTGAGGAAAATAATAATTTTATGAGAGCTGTTTTTTCGTTAAGATAAAAATTATAAGATATTTTTTAGTTTTTTACTAGCAGTTAGTATTCTTTGTTTTTTTTCTCACCGTAGCCATGTATGCAATACACGTTTATTTTGTAAATGAGTAGTTTGTTTATTATTCTACAACATTGATATCCTCCAAACATCTACATGGTCAAGTAAATCTCAGAGACGAAGACAGGACAATTGAATGATCAAACGAACTTACCTTAAGTGAAGTTCGATCTTAATTGTCCTGGCTTCGTCGAAGAGATTTAAGGTCCCTTCCCCCCCTATTGTGCTTATAGTATAAATACTTTCGCACAAATACCCATTATAACGAATCAATGTTGCACGTGTTTACATTGTACCAATCTCTAAAACAAATGATTGTACGATGCCGATCATAGATAATGCAGCGCTGGAAAGAGAAACGTATTCCTTCTTTTTTTTTCTCTAGCGCTGAATAACTGTGTGCGAGTAGGTACCAGCGTGTAGCAGAGCTACTACATGGTCAAGTAAATCTCTTCGACGAAGCCAGGACAATTAAGATCGAACTTCACTTAAGGTAAGTTCGTTTGATCATTCAATAATGTTTAATTTGCAAAATGAAGTGTAGAAAAAACTAAATATACACCGTTTTGATTGTTTTATAGATGGCGACGACAATACGACAATAAAATAAAACATGGGCTCTATTAGTTTATAGAAATGTCTTGCAATTTTCAAATACCTTATTCATTTGATAATTTCATGTCATTTCTATGTAATAAGAATACAAATGTTATAAAATAATATTAATTATTCATCTGTCCATTTTAAGTCACATTAATTGTTTACTCTCATATGCTTACTTTGGACTACATAATAGGTGATGGTGTATGAATATTAATATTTTAATATTTATACAGTTACACCATTTTACGGGCTTAAATTATTTGCTGAAAAATATTTAATTCGTGAATGATCTTTATTTCCATAAAATTTAGTAATCTCGTCAATGTAATGTAATCATATAATATCCATACCTCACTACTAATTAAACTAAGCGTCTAAATAAAATCTTGTAATCAGATTATATAAGGCTATTGAGTTACCTAAATGACCCCTCGGAAAATATTCGTACATTTTCCCATGCATACCAGTTCCTGTTCTCACGGATTTCTCGGATATTTTCATGTAAACTAATAACCGTGCTCTAGATTCCCTCAGCACTAGGATCGGTTACGAAGCTATACGTAATTGGCATACCACATAGGTATTTTTTATAGAGTTTATCCGTATATCGCATAAAAAATACATCCTGTATTTTTAGCCACAATTAAAGTAAAATATATGAAACCTATTTGACGCATTGACTGAGTTGTGATGATATAGAGACATTACTCGTAAACCATTTATTGAAGACTTTTAATTGTTAATTTAAGTATAACTTAGAATATTCTGTTGGTATTTAATCTACTCTACCAATAAAAATGTTAAATAAAGATTAAATTACATTATGAGAAAGGGTGTGGGCTACCTTTTGGTGCGTTAACTAGTATCCACGGGAGTGACCACTAGTATAAGATAACTCGTAAAATTTTTACATAAAATTATTACTTGCTCAGCTAGGTTGCTAACGTTCTAGGTGCGTAACTACTTACCTATAGTAGGTCACCCAATAAAAAAATTCAAATGCTGCTTTTCAAAAGCTTTAATTGATGATGACAAACTCATTTATTACTATAAAGAAATTTTAATTTAAAAAAAAAAGTTTATTATCAGACTATGTAGTCCATAGATGTTAGTAACAATCAATTAGCTTAGAAACTATGTTAGTATAATACATTAAAATTAAAGATACCTAGTGAAATATAATATAGTTTTAGCGGCAGCGGACATCCGCCTATCAGCCACCTGAAATTGTCATCAAACCGCTGTTTGGTAAAACATGCAGTTTGATGAATCTTCCAATCAAGGGAGAGTCAGCCCTTTCATCAATCATCCTTAGAATGCTGTTCAAACTTCCCCGCAGTCTATGCACAAGCGAAGCGGACTTTTTACGCATTATAGCATTCATGCATAGAAGTCACGCAAAGAAATAAAATGTTTTTTTACAAGTAGATTAAAAGTCGATAAGTGTGTTTAGTTGAATCATAAAACAGCATGTCTCTCAATGCAATGAGAAGCCCAGTGAATGAAAATATTGAACACAGATATATCAAAGTTGAAACGCGGCAAAAAATACTGCACTCTGTTAATGAGTGTATCTATTATTGCTGGCAACATTGGCATAGTTGCGGGCAACGGGTAGGTTTTTACTATAGGCTGTTGGGTCTGCTATATGTGACGATAGGTAACGTTAAGGGCCAGCTCACTCAGAACTACGTACAAATTAAGTAATTTACATTTGGCTTATATTTTATACCATGAGAAAAAATATCAAGAAAGGAAGCCTATGTGTTATTTCAGACTATCGTCTATATCTCTGCTCAATTTCATATCAATCAACTCAGCCATTCTGGCGTGATTATGCGTGATGAACATCCATCAAAGCTTTCGTATTTTTAATATTAGTAAGACAGTTTCATGCCAATATTCTAGATCACCTAGGCGTGATTCACTTCGCACTTTCTGGTCTGTTATTTAATATTTTTTTAAATCTTTGGTTATAACTTATTACTAAAATAAATAGAATACTTAGGTAAGTACCTACACAGAAATGGAAGCTACTCGTAAATACTGGTTTCTTAAAGCATGTCACAGATTAAATTGCAAAATCACAAAATATAAATATGCACTATTATTTTCTGTTGATGTCTATTTTTAGTGGTCATAAAAACGAAAGCTACAAGAAAAAGCGAGTTTGCCATAAATACGCGAATTACCTATGACTATCGCCCTCATTTCATAAAATGTTACTCACATCTATCATAAACCTTCTCCTTAAGGAATAACCCAGACGTCCTACAAATAAGCGGTGGCTAATTTAATTTCCTATATTTTTTCCAAGTCTACAGAATGGCCAATCAATAGCCTGGCGGCCACTCGTTAGGGCGACATTGCAATGATTTACGACTGTCTGCCGACAGATGGTGCGTGTTTTATCTTTACACCTGCAGTCAGAAGGTGCCATATCATTGCACTGAAGATTTGTTTGATTAAAAGAATTTTCAGGGCCAATTTTTAGTTGAAGCCAGCTGGTTTGATGGAATGCACTCAATTTTTCAAGTGTGCTTGAATGGGCAACAAAGTGTAAGAAATAGCTATAATATACAAATAGAGAAGGTGGATTGGGAAGAAAATTAAAACTACATCATTACAAAAATTAATTTTCCCGAGCCGGAAATACTTTACATTTTTTGGTTTAGTTTTTAATTTTTATAGTATACAGGGTGGTGCCGTCAATAGATAGTGAAGCACTGACTCCAAAAATATGTTCCTAGGGGATAAGTACCTACTAAAATTTAATTATTTTATCCTTTTCAGTTTTTTGGAGTCGGTTTTAATTTTTGTTTAAATATTTTTTCTATGTTACCGATTACGCCGAGATTTCTGATCCTATTTACGTTATTCTTGTTTTGTTAGATGCGTGATAGTTGCCATTTGGTCCCATATTTTTTTTAAAAATCGGTGGTGTTATGGTCCAAACTCCTCTCCATGTAGGAAGGCCTGTGCCCAGCAGTGGGACGTCTATAGGCTGGTGATGAAGATGAGGTTATTGTTTTTTCAAACATATTTATGTTAATGTTATTACCTTTTCAGTCGCTCGATATGACTTTCAAAGTGTTACTGTTTCCCAAAATATCTTGGAAACATGTTAATTGATGAATATTTAAGGTTCTTATTTGTGCCTCAAACATTATAGTACATAGGTGGTATTTTAAATTAACAAAGTTAATTATTTTTAATGTTTTTTAAGTTAAGTAGGTATTAGTTGAAAACCGGTCTAAATCACTTTGAAAATTATCCTGATCGTTACTATTTAACTTTGTTTTATATACAAAGCACGGCAATTGACCCAACACCACCTGATGTGAAGCGGTAAGGTAGCTAGTGCAGAATAGACATTGCACTTGCCGCCTCCACCTTGCCGGCCCAAAAGGTTCTTTTTCACTCCTCTCTTAAAGGACCCCATGTTATAGGAAGGAGGGAACACATGTGCTGGCAAAGAAGTACGTAAATGAAGTACGACAAAGAAACGAGGCACTATTTTTTTTACGCGATAATTAGGTGGACACACACTCACAGCAGATATAGCGGGTTTGGGCTTTTAAGAATGGTCTCAATGAGAAGGCGTCAGATAGACGACGTTCGAGGCCGGGGGTTACTTAATATTTTAATTATATATATATAATTATATAATGGCAGTATATGCAATCCTTCATACACTACCTAAATACTATTTAAAAGGGACACAGTTATCATGAATGGAGCAAGTTCCGAAATTATTCTGCAAAGTGTTTCACTTAAAATACGAGTAACGTAGCAAAGAATACGATATTAATTAGAACAGGTCTATTTTCTACAGCATTTTTATTTTCCTTGTTTGGTCTAAATATTTCAAATCAATCATTCAAAAATTTAACATTGGTAATTAAAATACTATAAAAGGTTACAAATTCCAAAGCGTCACGCGAATTTGATGATTCAAGACGATGAATGACAATTGCACGACTTGAATAGTTGTCGTTAGCAAAGAGAAACACTACGTCGTCTGTTACAAAGTTGTCACTTCCAAGAAGTCCCATTGTGTTGATTCATTGATCCGTTAGATCCAGGTAATTGATTAGACAGCAAAAAATAAGAAACTATCTGCCTTAATAGACACGCACAGATGGCTACACCTTATTCAGCGGGATAAGCAGTCACCCATGCAGATAATATGTCAATTTTGCATCGAAATGCTCAAAATTTGGTTTAAAATTTTATGTTTATAAACTCAAAATAAAACTTTTATTGCATCATAAGTAATGTTACAAAATAGGTCTTAAGGCTTAAAGCTAAACATGATATCATTATGGACCCTGTCGGGCACAGCAAACGCAGCAAGGAGAGGATATACAATATTTTACTTACTAGACAAAATTTTTGAAAAATAAATATATTATTAAAAAAATTTGAGTATAAAAATCATTGCAAAAAAACAAGTTCAATTTTCAAAATGTCAAATAATACTGGCAATGGCAGATTTTATAGAAATTTGTAGATAGAAAATTCTTGGATTTTGCACCACGATAATGCGCCTTCGCACTAGGCCATCATTGTGAACCACTTTTTACCAAACACTCAACAAATACCATCGAGCAACCACCATATTCACCAGATATGGCTCCAGCCGACTTCTTTCTTTTTCCTAAACTCAAATTACCACTTCGTGGCACCCGTTTTCAATCGGTAGAAGACATAAAGAAGAATCCGCGGCAAGAACTGAACTCAATTCCGGAAACAGCGTTCAAAAAATGTTTTCATGATTTTATTATTCGTTGGCGTAAGTCTGAACAGAAGGCATACTTTGAAGGTAATAAAATAAATTCCGATGAATAACTAACATTTTGTGTATTATTGATCTTTCCCCGGTACTTTCTTGACAGAGTTACTACTCTGTCAAGAAAGGACCGGGAAAATTTTGTATCTATTGATTATACTTAATCAATAGTTACACTATTTTGCTAATTGTAAAAAACTAAGAACTTGTATTTACAGTTATAATGTCACTAATTAGAAGGAATTCATATGGAACGCCATCACGAAGGTCCCATTGGATGTGTTTCTTGAAACGGATGTGGTAATGATCATAACTTTGTACCGCGGACTGGCATGTATTGATTGATGGAAACGTATTGATGAGGATATGTTTCTAATTCCACTTAACATGTTTGTGAAGTTTTTCTTCAATTTCGATTAATAGCTACAAAACCTCAATTTAACCACCAAACTATGTTTAGAACAGTGTGTTTCAAGCTGCACTAGCTGTATTTGCATATGAACTCTTCTTACCGCTTCACATCAGGTGGTGTTGAGTAGAGTGATTTGCCGTTCTTTGTATAAAAAAGGAATATATGTGGATCATTCAAACAGACCCAATATTGTTTTTAGTTTATACAGGATGGCACATTTAGATCGGTCAGTATGGGAAAGTCTGAAATTATGACATACGAAAATCTCTTCTTAGGAACCATGTCATCGATTTTAGTAAAAAGAAAAACTGCATTCAAACATTTAAATAAAACGTGTACTCAGCTCGGGAATCGAACCCGGACTTTTTGAAAAATAAAACTGATGCTATTTCTTTTTCGATATCGATTGTGTAGGTCTTAAGCAGTAAACGTTACTATGAAACATGATGTCTAAAATGAATAAAATGCATGGTTTTTATATCCATTGTATTCCATTTGTTTTTATAACATTTTAGCAAGTGTTCGATATGACCACCATTTTTTCAATACAACATTTCCAACAACCAAGACGTTCCATTTTCAAATGAGGTTTATCACGTCTTTGTATCTACATACTTTTTCTAAGTGGGCTTTTCAATTGACCGAAGTAAGTATGATTAATAGAAGTAAGGAATTGAAATCATAGATAGATAATATTATCGCAGATAACAATATGTAAAGCAGTGTATGTAACTAGTTGCGACACCAGCAAAGAGCTACAAACAACCATAGAGACAATTTTACGTACTCTAAACGAGTTGAATGTTGTATTGAAAAAATAGTGGTAATTTCGAACACTTCATCATCACTAGCCTATATACGTCCCACTGCTGGGCACAGGCCTTCCTACATGGAAGAAACACATGAGGAGTTTGGGCCATAACACCACCACGCTGGCCCAATACGGGTTGGTGGGTTAAAGCGGTTGTAGTAACAATCGAGACCAACGGCTTAACGTGCCTTCCGAAGCACGGAGGAGCTCGAGATTATAAATTTTGGTTGACCCATCCCAGGGTCGACCATGGCGAAAGTTGCTTTGTTTTCGTATTCGAAACCAGAGCGCTCAAACCAATACGCCACCGAGCTCCTCACACAATCCTATTTCGAACACTTACTAAACTAAATTAAAGGAAATGAAAATAATGCATTTTATTCATTTTAGACATCATGTTTCATACTAACGTTTACTGCTTAAGACCTACACAATCGATATCGAAATAGAAATAGCATTAGTTTTATTTATCAAAAAGTCCGGGTTCGATTCCCGAGCTGAGTATACGTTTTTTTGAAATGTTTGAATGCATTTTTTATTGTTACTAAAATCGATGACATGGTTTCTAAGAATAGATTTTCGTACGTCTTATAGTTTCAGACTTTCCCATACTGACCGATCTAAATGTGCCACCCTGTATATCGAAACAATAACACTCAAAAGTAATGTTGAACAGATAGTATACAATATTTAATGTAACCCCTTATGACAGCTTTTTTATACAAAGCACGAGAAATGACTCAACACCACCTGATGTGAAGCGGTAACAGGAGTCCATAATACGAAGACAGCTAGTGCAGTTCAGACACTGCTCTAGCCGCCTCCACCTTGCCGGCCCAAAAGGTGCTTTTTATGCCTCTTTTGAAGGAACTCATGTTGTTCCAAAGAATTCCAAGTTCTGGAAGTATGACAAAGAAACGAGGCACTAAATTTCTTTGTGCGTAATGTTGAGGTAGAAACAGCGAATTGATTGCTTATTATGTTATTGCTAGTGATTGATCAACTCACAGTGGCGCAGCTGATCAAAGGTATTTTCTGCGGCAAATTAGAATTTGGGCGGTCAGTCAGAGCAGTTTTTGAGCCACAGATGATGATTTTACATAGAAACTGCATTGTTATAAATAGATTTTTAAAATATATTTATATTTTCAAACCTAAATATATTACAACGTGACATTAGAAAAAAAAGAACTTACATGTACATTGTTATTATGTACATTTCAAATGACGTATATGTAAGTTATTATTCAATTGTTTAAGCTCCCTCTATACACTTCGTGTTGCCTAGACATTTCACCAGTATGTCTCACACATTTATCGGTTGGCTGGAAGAGATCTCTTATAGAAATAAGTCCACCTTTGCAAATTTATGTTCTAAATTATGTTTTTTGAATGCAATAAAGAGTATTATTATAAGTTTCTTTAAATCTTACCTACGTGATTATACTAACCAAATATAATATTTGAATAATAAATACTTACGATAAAATATTAAAATACTAATATTTAACTGCCTACATTGTATACCTAGCACCGCCATATTGTGGTTCACACCATGACGTGACGTCACCGTAGCGGAATCGATATAGGATCGATATAACTCTACTGTTTGATTGGTTGCCTTCAATCAAATAATTGGCACAAATCTCGAATGGGCACGCTCGGTTGGAGCATTCGACACGCAATCGATTTTATTGATGGAAATATAATAATGAATATAATGCATGCGTGGTCTTAGAGGGTTTATTAATCGATTATATTTTTATCACGTAAACATTCGCGATAACATTATAATTAATCTTATAGACTGGAAACTTAATTTCTGGTTATTAGCAAAGTTTTAATTAAAAAGTTAGAGCTGGTCTTTGTCCAACAGTGAATGACTTTCGGCTGAAATAATGATGACGAAGATGAAGATGACCAAACAATACAGTTAGAAGAATACTTCTAATAATTAATTCATATACTTAGGTACAGAGTATTTGCTATACATGGTATAACAAGCGGCATGGTATAACCCATGTTAAAATAGTCATAAAACATTAAAAAGGAAAAAAAAAATTTCAGTAGGTAGGTACTTATTTCCTAAATAGTTATTTTTTGGAGTTGCGCTACTACACTCCTATTGTTTCTGGAAACGCTTAGCACTTCAAAACTTTTTATGAATTTAATTATTTTTTTCCTTTTTAGAGTTTTAAAGGCGGTTCTTAGTTTTTTTTCACAATTTTACTGATAAGTTTTGAAGTTCAAAACCAGATGAGTTACCGTGGACTAACCTGGTGGTATTCCAGCGCAAATATAATATAATTATCATAAGCATCTTTGAAAAGCATCAAGAAAGCAAAAATCCACAATTTTGCTCCCATTGATGACATAATTATTCCAGTTATTTTGATTTTAAAATCAAACGACTAAATTCAATTTTAAAAATCTATAAGACCAATCTAAAAGTAGATATACTTTTTCAATTAAAAAAAATAATATTCCTTATCGGTTTATAAATGACAGAGTTATAAAGTAACAAGTTTAATATTTAATTCAACTTTAATAATTTTAAAAGGACGTTAATTTGGTAGTTACTGTTATTTATTTATTACAGGATCTTCAAAAGCAGTACATAACAGTCACTTTGCATAATAAATTAAATTACAAATTTGCTATAAATTACAAAAGTAATCTGCTAATTGATGTCAAATTTGAAATGACAGTACCTACTTTTTTACACACGCCTCTTTTGTAACCCGAAGTAAAGTTAAATAATTATTTATACTAGATAACGAAGAAATATTAGTAGATATAATGTAGCTAATATAAATAGACAAAATAAACTTACAAACATCCATTCTCGTGAACAAATGCTTGTTCTCATCATACAAACATCTACCCCTACCGGGATTCGAACTCGGGACCCCTGACCAAACAGCCTGTTAGTTAAGGGCACAGACCACTCGGCCAGCGAGTTGTCAACGTTATAACTCCATGACTTAAAGTTCACTGAATTTTAACACTACAAGTGTATCAAATTATTTCGATTAGGACTCAATTCTCTTTCTGCCCCCTTATTCTCAACTGTCGGATCACGAATTCGATTCGAAAAGTCACATCCCGTCTCGCGTTGACACACCGCGATAAAAAGTGACAAGTATAGAGTTTCCAATATTCGAATATTTTCCGATGGTTGAGAATAAGGGTACTATTGGCTTTCATTAGAGATCAGTAAAAAAATATTCATTTTAGAACCTTTTTCGTTATAAGATTGAATGAATCAACATACAATCGAATCAATATAGTCGACATTCAATTGTTTAAGTATATTGTGTGCCAGCAGCCAATCAAATAATTACCACAATCAGTGGCTGTTCACGGTTTGATCCGATTCTTTTATCGATTATTATGATCGATGCGCATTCTATATTTAAAACGAATTGATTCGTCGTCCTTTCTTGTTGTTATAAATAATGTTTATTGTACCTATAAAATATTATTGGAACGTTTTATTAGTTTTAATATTAAATTCAATAACTTGAATGTAACTACATTAAAGTCAAATCATGTACACACGACATCACATCAAGTGTAACAGTCGCACTACGAAAGCCGCCTCTATTACGAACGCAGTAAGGGCGGTCTCAAGGTCAAACTGTTACGCTTGATGTGCTGCCGACTGTACCAGTAATGCTGCCAGCATCAAAGTACCTATTACTTATGAGTAAAGTTGCTTTAGTTGAAGCTATCATCATCGCTCCAACGATAAGTCATGATTCATATTGCATACAGAGACACCGATACACATATCCTATATGCTATCTCTGCTGTAAACTGAGCTTATCTATTAAGCAGTATGAGAGTGTGTGTAAGAAGAATGACTCAAATATTGAAGGACGGTATATTAAAAGTAGCGGTTTTTGAAATTTGTTTCATTGAAAAACAGCCTCGAGACTTTTGACAATAGTTAGTGCCTTCTATCAGCTATATCATGAAGTGCTCTCAAGAGCTTTTCAACCTTCAGCCACTTTTTCTCTTCCTACTCATGAGTAGGTACGCGTGCTGGTCTTCGTGCTAACCTTGGAAATATTTCCTAAACATTTGAAAGAAAATCAAAAATAAAAACCGACTTTAAAACACTTTAAAAAAAAAACAATAATTAGATTTAAGTTGTTACATACCCTAATGAAAAGGTAGCTGGAGTAAGTGCTTCTCTTTCTGGAAACTTCTGGAAACGCTCACCACAACCCCTACAAAATACTATTTTATGGGATAAGTAGGCAATAGCGGATGATAGAAAAGTTTATAGAACCCACGCTGATGGCTGATGCAGGTACTGCCCCTGGATGGCCCTGACTCCATAGGTATCTAATGTGACACATTTTTTTAAATATCGAAATTCGATTTTCACTATCCAAATAATAACCATCATTACCATTTCACATAATCGAATAACGTTTCATGGAAAAAATGTTTCAAACTTGCTTTGAGTACTAGAATAACGGTTCATCGAATTCATATTTCATATTACTATTATTTTATCTATGAAACTGTTCATCGAAACATGGATTAATACTTAACTGTACACATTTAAATATTGTAATGAACAACTTTTATTCGCAGTAACGTTTTTATATTTTTTATATTTTTAATAGCTACAATAAAATAAATGTAAGATTTTGGCATTCACTGTTTATTGAGTGTTGTATTCTAATTAATACAAAGCATATGACCAACTATGTTTTCTCGTCCAAAATTATTACTTAAATTTGATTTAAGTCACTAACAATAAACGGAATCTGGTCACTGCTCTAACCTAACCTGACCTAAATTATTCACTAACTATTAGATAAGATCTATTACAATTATTAGTAAGCAAGTTAATAAATATTGTGCAAGCAAGCATGCAAACAGACATGTACTTAATCAATTAATTTATTACAAAAAGAACAAGCATTTAAATCGTATTCAAGTTTTTTTTAATAATTGGAGTATGTATTAACGATTAACGATGTATCGACCTTAGTCACAGAATAACTAATAGTCTAAAGAAGGTTCACTCTCGAACAAAAGTCAAGTTTAGGTATAAAAATTAGCCTACTTTTACGACCATTACTAGCTTGCGCGCGAAATTGAAACTTATGGTGTGATTTGAGCGTTCATATTCCGATCACTCGAAACCGGTTTGACGGTAAGAGCACAGGGTTCTCAATTTCTCACTCAGTCTCGTCGATTTATATAAAGATAAATAGTAAATATTAAAATAAATCAATAAAGATAACAGTAGGTAAGTATTATTTACAACATTTAGTAAGTACCTAAGTATAGTAAGTAAAACACTAACATATACGTAGTCTTCTCCAAATCTTCTTCTTATAGATGCAAAAGTAACGACTTTTGCATTTATAATATAAGTATGGATGATAGATAGCTTATTTGGCTGCTGACTACTTATCTTTAGCAAAACATGTCTGTTTGTTCCGAATATTATTTATGACCAACCAGTAAATTATTTTATCGAAAGGAAAATAAATACGATTATTTTAAAAAAAAACTGAAAATATTGTTTTTATGGGATCCACCTTATCTTAATTTTTTAGCATTAGTCGCTACAGTGATGTAGATAATTCTGATATTATATTGAAGTTGACCTTCATCGTTCTTAACTTAGTGGTAATAAGGCCCATTTTTGATTGACTCCACTTGATTACTGGCCACATGAAGGGATTTTTTCTAGCTACATTTCGCAGCAATAATAAATTAACTTTTCAATAGTTACAGGTCTGACTATTAACCCAATTAGCACTTTTTAATTAACACTGTTTCAACTAACGTCCTGTTTTTACGGTAGTTTACTTTATGGTCCCCGGTGAGCTATTTGTTAATTGCTTAAATGATAAATAGAGTGTCAACGCCATCTATCGGGCTTATTCATTATCTGATCCTATCGATCACGCTAACGATTAGTTTGAAACATATGTCTATTTAATTAGCTTACTGATGACATTAGAAATAGCGTGTTAAGTATATTATGTTTTTATACAGTGACTTCATTAATATCATTCCAATGTGTTTCGTATGATATTCGCCAAATTTATTTTAATGTGTGAGTGCCCACAAACTAGGCATTTTTATACATCATCAAGAAGCTCCGGTCATTTGGTAAGAGTCAAATGCTAACTGGACCAACACTGGTTAGGTCACTGACAAATAATTATTAGATTTTTTTCTTTTGAAATGTCATAGACTTTATTATTACAGTGTATATTTACAAAATTTACTCTTTCTTCAATAACCTTACGTGAAATTCTTACAATGTATACATTTCTTTTTCCCCCTTTTCTTATCGATTGAACTCTCCCATGGGCGCCTTTATGCGGCAGTGGGTATTACATACGCTGAAATCATATATAATGATGATGAAATATTTCTTGAGAAAAGTATTTTTTAATGTACTTAAATAAATAGCATTGTGAAGATTTAAAAAAAAACTTTAACTGATGGATGTTTACTTTAGTATTTTTTATAATGCAAAGAACAAATTTAACATTCACCGTAACAAATGGTATGGGTATCATTTGAGATGTAGCGGTCACGAACAGCCTAGAGCAGGGATGGCGAACCAATGGCACGCGTGCCACTCTGGCACGTGACACAATATTTTGGGCACCTGACACATTTAATTGTTTGAAGAAGCTGGCTCATGCTATTTTAACAATATTTTCGTCAATCTATACCTGCGAGTCAGAGAAGAATAACATTAGAGACTTGGTTAGAAACCGTTTGACAGATGACTCCAGAGGTGCGATTCTGTAACGAATCTCGCACCTCACTTCGCAAGTCACTTCGAATTCAACTGTCAAATAGAGCTTAAAAAGTATTAAAAATTGCTCTATTTGACAGTTGAATTCGAAGTGACTTGCGAAGTGAGGTGCGAGTTTTGTTACAGAATCGACAGGCAGTTCAGCATGCATTCTGCTAAAAGTAACATCTTACAACCCTAACATTTGTTATTTGTAATCTGATCTGAAATTACAGAAGTCACACTAATTTTACTTTAATTTAAATTACTCGTACAATTGAAACATTGCAAAATGTTCCTATTTTTCTGTAGTAAATAAATAGTTTTGAGTGGATAGTATTTACTACTTTTATTTTTTTATTTTTCCATAAAGTCAAAATTATTTGATGGCACGTCTATGACCTCATTAAACATTTCTTTGGAAAAATGGCACGTTGATACGTACTTACCTAAAGGTTCGCCATCCCTGGCCTAAAGGCACTTCAATTGCGTCGAGACTCGAGACATTGCGTCGCTTAGCGCCTTCTATCAATTATATCATGGAGAATTGGAGAGTGCTCTGAAGAGCTTTTTGACCTTATTCTGTTCTCCCTTCCTACTCAGAAGCACGCGTGCCGGTTTCAATGTCATCAATTAACTTTTTCCATCTCAACATCACGCACAAATAATTTTTGTAAGTCGTTTCGTTGTCATATTTCCAAAACTTGGAATTCATTGCTGGAAAATGCATTCCCTCCTTCCTATAACATGAGCCAGCAAGACTCTTGTGTTTCTTGCTGGTGGGGTAGTTATTTTGTTGTTCGTTAATTTTTAACCCCCGACGAAAAAAGAGGGGTGTTTTAAGTTTTACGTGTCTGTTCGTGTATCTGTGTGTCTATCTGTGGCATCATAGCGCCTAAACGAATGTACCGATTAGGATTTGTTTTTTTTTGTTTGAAAGCTGATGTGCCTACGATGGTTCTTAGCTATAATTTATGATCAGTTCAGGCGTTTGATGACTATCAGCGCATTTTCTACATGATAATAGGGTTTAACTAACTTTTACACCTACGATTGATTAGTGTACTGTCACTTCGTTGACATTCCCATGACATACTATCCTTGAGCTGATCCTATACCATCAATAAGTCTGCGAAATGCTTAATTCGGGATCCTGCCTTTTCGCAGAAAATTATTTGGCCGATTATCACTTGCCAACTAACGTTTCGCAGAATTTTCATATTGACAACTAACGATTGTCAAATTTTTGTATTACAACGTTTCATTTGGTAGAATTATTGTTAAGCCGATTATTATAATGACATAACACGTTGAGGGTACTTATCATTTGTCAAATCCTTCACTAGGCCAGACAACTTTTAGACGAATAACGTTTCGTCTGTGTAACAGTTCCCATTTATACTATGATAAAAAATAAACTAATGGTCTTGAACTTGCCTGAAATAAATACAAATTTTGTAATAAGGATAGTAAAAGAAATCTACACAGGGCACTAGAATATGTGCTACAAACAATATACAACTAAATCTAAATCTTCAAAGTACGGAACGAAGTTTAGGTGAAATCGAAAGGAATCGGTTAGGTTAGGTTAGAATTGCGACCAACAATGCACGAGCCGAGCGAGCGAAGCGAGCGTGGCGCGGTAGCGGCCGACGAAGTACCAGAACCAAATCGCTTTTGTTTCACTACACAGGGCACTTGAATATGTGCTACAAACAATACAACTCAATGAATATTACTCTAACTGAAACATTCGCTACTTGAAAGTTGGCCTTTTGAAAAGTGTCATTATAAAAGGCAGACCAATCGTACAGTTGGCAACTGTTAGGTTGGGAAATAAAACAAAATTATGTGATAAGTTGGCAAATGATTATTCGGCGATATAAAATTCTGCGAAACGTTAGTTGGCAAGTGATAATCGGCCAAACAATTTTCTGCGAAAAGGCAGAGAACCGCTTAATTATTCAGAAACTTACAGCAGATATAGCGTGTTTGGGCTCTTATGAATAGTTTCAATGAGATAGTGTTAGATAGATGATTAATGACGCCGGGGGTTACTTAAAATTTTTAATTTTGTATTTTATTATGATAACGTTAAAAATACGTCATAAATAAAATTTTATCATGAATAATTAATAATTTATTTATTTATTTCCAGTATTTGTTTATTTTTTTTACAGTTTTATTTAGTGCTGTAACGAAAAAAACCTCTGTTAGTTCAAACCACAGAACATAGAGAGTAGTTAGAAGGCGTAAGTGGGCGGGACGCGCGCGCCGCGCATAAGAGTAAACACTCTTATCCAGTCCTTTTGACGATTCGACGCGCTCAGTAGTTCGCTAACCTATGCAGAGCAATATTATGCCAAAACTAGTGGAAAAATGCCTCTTTGTGCTACTTTAACATGCTGGAAGCAAAGTAAAACTTATAATCTTACTCATTGAGACATTTCTTATTATCGCTTAGTACATGTTTACTGTAAAATAGTGAAAAACATTAAATTAAAACTACGCCATGCCAAAAATATACATTGCTGGCTGTGTACGTCGTCAATAAAAGTGGCATTGTATTTAGCCCGCAATGTATGCTTTTTGGGGTAAATTAAAAGAGTTGCCAGCACGTCACACTTATTTTGCACAAATGAGTCAAAAATATATCAAAGTTTAATTTAATTAGAAAATATTACAACAAAGTATTATGATGTCAAATTATTGCCTAGTAACTATTTCCATATAACAAAACTCTTTGATGTTACTCGTTTTTTTCATTTGTGCCAAGTATGTCAACAAAACAAACTAACTGACAACAATTTCGTAAATGTTGAACAATCCGCTAGTTCAACGTAAGACACCTTACACTTTATTATCACGCCTTTTTTTGCTACGTGTAAATAACTATGAAATATTTACAAAAATACGAAATATTTGCCATCACAGACTACGTTAAGTTAAGGACTACGTTTTGCCATTAAATAAAAATAAAGCTCTGAAAAAATGAGGTTGTGTACTAGTTTTTGCTGTTCATATATTCACTCTATTACAGAGAACACAAGGGGAACGAACGCCCATACAGCCATATCTTAAGTATTTTCTGTCATTCTACAAATATTGCATTGAAATGCTAGTGCAATGCAACACATTTCAATGTCAATGTCTCAATGTCTTCACATCAAATTCACTTATATTACAATGATATTCCAATGGTATGTGATGACACTTATTGAGGTAGATAGCCGCTATGAATTTCACATCGCGAAAATGAATGAATGAATTTCACTATACGTGAAAACTGGACAACTGGGACATTAAGGGATCTGCGAATTGGTATACCTACCACCGATATTGGCCTAGAGAAGTGGTCTACCTACCACTTCTCTAGGTATCTCACATAAACATAAATTTAACTCGCGTTTAATTAGATCTAACATTATTATTATACACCCGACGTTTCGATAACTTTAAAGCGAGTTTTCTTCCTCCTCTTGTAAGTATTCAGTTACTTTAGATTTCAATCCATAAACAAAACGGAAATTAATATGCGTAGTGCAAGTTAGAAAGGTGATGAATTGATGTTATCTCAGTAAAAGAGGTAAAATACATTCGCTGTCTCAATTATAGAGGTAACTATGACGATAAAATCGAAAGAATGAATCCCAAATATAGAGGATTGCATTGTCTAGCTGTAGAGTTTTCTCACTTATGCAGGTCCCACTTGACCAAGTTAACTTTTATTTTATTGATTTTCCATATCGCACGTCATTCACAAAACTATATCTATTTCACATACAAGGTTACAAACGTTCGTTCAGACATAATGTTCTAATTATAAAAATCTTGAGCGACCTTATGAAATAGCAAAAAAAACTCTCCAAAAATAAGGTCAGCTTTTTATGTAACAAAAACCATAGTGGCATAAATAAATGAGATGTAGACACGTAACTTTACTCGTGAAAGCCTCGATATTCCAGATTATTAGATTTTTTATTGTCATATAACTACCGGAAGTCTTACACAGCTTGACAAATTAAAATGTAGTGATCCCATTCTCTTTGTATGCTGTATTTTATTTATGAGTCGCTTAATAAATTGAAATAAATAAGTAGGTACTTCATCATCATCAGCCTATATACGTCCCACTGATGGGCACAGGCCTTCCTACATGGGAGAAACACATGAGGAGATTGGGCCATGACACCACCACGCTGGCCCAATGCGGGTTGGTGGGTTCAAACGGTTGCAGTAACAACCGGGACCAACGGCTTAACGTGCCTTCCGAAGCACGGAGGAGCTCGAGATTTTAAATTTAATTGACCCATTCCGGGTCAATTAAATTTAAATTCCATTCCATTCCCATTCCATTCCATAAATTTAATTGACCAACCATGACGAAAGTTGCTTTGTTTTCGTGATCGAAACCAGAGCGCTCAAGCAACTACGCCACCGAGCTCCTCCTTAATTACATATATTCACTGATTAATGAATTTTTTTTTTTGTAGAATATATTTCTTATAATTTTAAAGATTCATTTGAAAGAAATAGCATAAAGTGAAAACCTTCACGAGAGATTGTTATATTATGTTTAAATTGAAAAATTAAATATTTATTAATCTTATTGCAAGACCAAGCTTAAAATAGATAGAAGGACAAAGTTGATAAAAACAGAGAGCCAGTAAAAGGTTAAACACAACACAGTACAAACAATTTTAAACACAATGAGTAGGCGAGGGCTACTAGAAAGCAGAGGCTGTAATTAGTAAAATATATGACATATTTTAATAATCCTAATCGCAGCCAAATATGTGCCCATAAGATAACAACTCAATCCTTTCAAAAATCTAACTGAATATGTACTGCAATGGATTCTAAGGGAACCTATCTCCCTCACAAGTATAGATCTTAGTTTGCATCAATTACCAAAATCGATTTTAATAAGAACACCTATTGTAAAGAAAAATATTTTTTATTCCTATTAGGTACTATTATTACAACATAAAATTTAAAGAGTTCTTTCATTCGTTTAAGTCACTATTAAATACATAAACGAACTCAAAATTTCCCATCAAATTGCATTTTATTTTTATTCTGGTAACACTGCAATATATGTGCACAAACAAATTCAATCTTTATGCTATGGAAATATGGGCTGTATTTAAATGGTCTGTTTTTCACTTAGTACATTTTTGTACCGATTTTCAGGAACCAATCGCGTGATGGTGTTCTATGTAGTAAAATACGAACTTATCATTAACATGTGTGCGAGAGGCGACACTGGTTCTGGTACTAACGTTGCTTGATACTACTTCTAACCTCTCTCATATGTTCTGTGGTTCAAACCGTTCAACTGTGCTGGCGTCAGACTAGAATTCTGAGTTGCCAGTTCCGAAAAAGGTTAGCTACACTAGGGTAAATTGGGTATGTAAAGAATGAGTATGAAGAATGTATGTTGTGATTACAGACACTAACATAAATAATATTTAAAATCAAAGTAGGTACAATTATGTTCAGTAATAATAATAGAAATGTATAATACTTAGGTATATTGAGCATCAATGTAAAAGGGTGTGCTATCCGCCACTCCATCTATGGTAGGACTTGGTCAGACCTAATAATATTGAATACAAGATATAATTAGATCATAAAAGAACAACACGATCCAATTACCAGATAGTAAATATTTGTGTCACTAATAACTTAAGAAATATCTTTCCTTATTAGACTTTGATAATAAGACTGCACATGTTTCATTATACAATATGGTCAGTTAGAGTGTACGTGTTGCATACAGGCGGTTATGGTATGTTATAATAAATTGAGGCTTTACACTCTCTGAATTTTAATACAGCGTTTAAAGGTGTGTTATAAAATAATTAGTACCTACATCACACACAGATTTTTTTATACTACTAGACGACAAACAAGCTGACAGTCCACCTGGTGGTAAGTGGTCACCGCCGTCTATCGACACCTGCAATGAACAAATCACCTGGTTTTGTAGTTGCGTTGTCGTCCTGAGGCCTGAGGCCTGAGATGAAATACCTGTGGATTGGTAGAACCTCTGGCTGACTGACGATACCGACCCTCATAAACTTTTCAAAGAGTTTAGAGATAATGCAAATAGCCAAAAGGTAAAAGGAAAAAAAGAAAAAGGGGAAAAAGAAGTAAGGGAAAGGAAAAAGGGAAGGGGGGGGGGAACGGGGAAAGGCAGCCAGTGTAATTACTGGGCATGGACGGCTTTTCATCTTAGGCCCCAGGATGACAACGCACCTGCAATATCAAGTGATTTTTCTATAGACTATTGTTTATAGGCGGCGGTAGCCGCTTACCATCAGTTGGGCCGTCAGCTTGTTTGTCATCTAGTTGTATAAAAATAAAATAAATAATAATAAATAGGCAGAGAAGAGTGAAGTAACTCATTTCATTTTCGTACTTCCAAAATGTGGAATTCCTTAGCAGCACATATCTTTGCGAGGAGCTTGGTGGCGTAATGTTTGTACGCTCTGGCTTCGTTTACGAAAACAAAACAACTTTCGCCATGGTCGATCCTGGGATAGGTCAAAAATTTAAAATCTCGAGCATGTGTGTATTTCTCCCATGTAGGAAGCCCTGTGCCCAGCAGTGGGACTTATAATAGGCTGGTGATGTGATAACATGTTACTGCAACATGGATTCCTTCAAACAATAATAAGCAACTTATAGGCCGGCACGTTGAAGGTGGCTAAGAATAGTGTGACCACGCAGCACAGATGTCTTCGCATATGGACTCTTCTTACCGCTTTACTAATGGGAAATGAAATGAAAATATCTTTATTCAATTAGGCCCCCCAAGAAGCACTTTCGAATCGTCAAAAAACCCTTATGTCTATCACATAAAATAATATTAACTAACAATGTCATAATGTTGGTCTCTCTGTCTTGTCCGGGTCAATGTAAGCTAACAATGTTATAATGTCACTCTGTCTATCGGTCTGTCTGTTGAACTGTCGGTCGATCTGTCAGTCGATCTGTCTTAAGGTCCGTCTGTCAGTCAGACAGTCTGTGTCTGTCAGTCTGTCTCTCTTTCTATCTGTCTGTCTGTATGTTTGTCAGTCTGCCTGAATTCACACCGGTTCCAAAAGATGAACTACCGAGAAGATTCCGGCAACAAACTCGTGTAGTCACTCTTTTCAATTATTATGTAACAATGTTTAGTTACATAGTAATAGTATTTAGCATGGAGATCCCTTTCATCCAGCAAGTAGAGATTATCAACTATTATTTTCTATCGTGATGTACTCATACAAAATTACCCTACGTTCGTTTTACCCCACTCTCCCCTACTCTTGGCCAGAAACCTAATTTCCACTATAGCTATTTTTCAATGATACTTGAACTATCCGCGCAGCGAGGACTCCAGAATGTGTAAAAGAAAATAAAAGCTTATATTTGTAGTAAAGTCAAACACAAAAATAGGTAAGTATGGAACCTTAGTACTGTGCCATTTCACACCAACCATTGCCTGCGTACAATAAGTACCTACTGCATGAACATCAGGTCGCAGTTAGTGTGACATGGTGCTTAAGTGTTATCATACTTTTGAGTTTGATCGTACCAAAGTATAGTTATTTTTGGCACTTTTCTTCAAGGTTTTTTTATACATACATAATCCTTTTAGGACTAGCTATGCCTTTGCTACTGTATGATGCTCGTAACCCCAAGCATTTTATAGATGGAAAATGGCATGGCCTGTCAGTGTACAGATGACCGCATACGGAGCGTAATACGTTAGTTGGAAAATGATTCTAATAACAATGGATTAAGTAGCCAGTGGATATTTAGTGGCTTGAACTTGAACTTGATCTGCAGGCATGTGTACTTGGCTACATCGTCATTCAAGACACATGAAAACCCAGTTCTTCCTATCTTGAGACTGATAATGGATAACGAGACGCTATTAATCACATTAAAATATGGCTAATTTCAGGGCTAGAAGCAATAAAGATGTTTGCTTATAGCCTCAATTTATCTGTCTAGTTAAACAGCGATATATTAAGGCAGTCGCCATTTAATTTACTATAAACTGCGGATATAAAAGATTGGTTTAGTAGCAACGGATGGGACTCCACAAAAAAAACTGTTTAGCATACAAAGACCGTGTTAACCTCTGACATGGCGTTAAAATGTAGCCGCATAGACAATTAGTTGTTTTTGTCGTGGGTCGGTACTAATGAGTAATTAGTAGTAGGGATGTAGATAAAGAATTAGTGATGGGAAACGTGTTGATCGATGGCGACATTGATAGTGATTTTGGAAATACTATGTCACGTGTCTAGACAGGGCGAGCATCATCATTACTGTATAACAGACCACGGATCCATAATATTATGAATGCGAATGTAACTTTTTCTGTCTGTCGGCTGTATCTATTTCGATGAGATTTGCCTTGGATATAGATGACACCATGAGAAAGCGCTCTTTCACGCGGGTGGGGTAATATGTTCATGAGCTTGATGTTACGTTGAATATTTTTTTCTACGACAAACTGCTACTACTTCGTAGGGGCGTTTCGGTAGGTTACCACCGCCTTTGTTTATTTCAGCCTTGAAACAGTTCGTTGTGTTTTGAATTGACGACAAAGGTAGCCAGTAAACTACTGGGTATGGAATCCATACAACTAGATGACAAACAAGTTGACCTGATGGTAAGCGGTTACCGCCGGTAACACAGCATCACAAAGTAGTGGTGTTTAACAGCGCTCTTCTAAGTATAAGGGGAAGACACTACCACAGTTGCTATCTTTATTAGCGATCTTCTATGTATAAGGGGAAGACACTACCACAGCTGCTATATTTATCAGCGATCTTCTATGTATAAGGGGGAGACGCTACCACAGTTGCTATATTTATCAGCGATTTTACATGTATAAAGGGAAGACGCTACCACAGTTGCAATATTTATCAGCGATCTTCTATGTATAAGATTGAGAAGCTACCACGGTTGGTGTCTTTATTAGCGATCGTGGGAGATGCTACCACGGTTGCTGTCTTTATCAGCGATCTTGGGAGATGCTACCACAGTTGCTATCTTTATCAGCGATCTTCTATGTATAAGGAGGAGAATCTACCACAGTTGCTATCTTTATTCCTTATAATAAGATCTTTGAATATGAAATTGCCGTTTTCATATTCAAAGACTTTATTATAAGGAATAAAGCCAAAAACAGCATTGGATATGCTTTTTTTCCAATTCATTTTAACTGAATGTGTACCTTAAATATAACAGTTTATATTCAAAGCGCATCAAGCAGGATTTTACGAATGGAATTATTCATAGTGGTTAAAAACAGAAATTGGTTGCAAATGAGGGTCAATTAGAGCTTGTAGAATGTGTAGCGGATTTAAAATATTGAGATTTGATGTAATTATATTCTATTATTTAAAAATTAATTATCCACAAAATTAAAAAAATAATCGTACAAGCCTATTTCAAATAAAATGCGAAAAACACAGTCTGGTAATTCCAGTTCGCACAAAAATGCTTCATAAAAAACGGTAACTTTATACTTATAGTAATATAATGGGATACCTGTGTTCTGCGGCGATCATTAGATTTCTTGTACTCGTATGATATGTACGTACATAGTTTTGTTTCAACTTTGCTTTAGGTACCTATTGTCTGTCTATTACGTATTCACTCCTAAGCTGCCAAACCAATAAACATGGTGGTGCCGTCAATACGACAATAAATTGAAACATGGGCTATATTAGCTCATAGAAATGGTTTAACACTTTCCAAAACATCTTATTCATTTGATAATTTCTTGACATTTGTATTAAATAATATAACATTGGCTGCATTATTTCATAGAAATGTCATGAAATTATCAAATGAATAAGATGTTTTTCAAAGTGGCAAACCATTTTTATGAATTATTAAAGCCCATGTCTTAATTTACTGTCGTATTGAGGGCATCACCTATTACGAAATTGGGCATGAAGATATATTACACTCTGAGAAAGGACACAGGCTACCTCATAACCAACTTCTATGGGGGAGAAGCCGCGTACGACAACTAGTTCTGAATAAGTAACATAATAAGTATAAGAAGAAAATAATAATGAGATGATCTTTCACAATTTTATCTCCGTTACAATAAAATATCTTCGTCTATTAAATAACACAGAAGGTGCCTACTAGGAAAAGTAAATGAAACACAAAGAACTCACAAACGGAATAATAGAAACGGTAATTATAAATTATACTTCTTTTTAATTACACTTTGATTGTAATTGCTATTGTTAAAAAACAATTAATCTGTACAGAAATTAATACTAGGCAATTGTTTGTCCAATTAATTAAAGAATTTGAAGTGAACCTTTGACTTTGTATGTTAATTTAATATGTTGCGTAGAACGTTTTTTCTTTGGTTTTGTTTTCTAAGACAATCGTAGCTAGAAGATCTTAAAAAAAAGCTCAAGTTTGCTTTTTTAACCGACTTCAAAAAAGAAGGAGGTTATATGTTCCACTGTATGTATTTTTTTTGTATGTATGTTTACCGATTTCTCTGTCAATTGTGAACCGATTTTCAAAATTCTTTTTTCATTCGATAGAGTATACTCCAGAGATGGTCCCGTTGTCATCAAGTCAGGATCTGATGATGGAATCCCAGGGAAATCGAGGGCAACCAAAATTTTTATAGGCACGTGTGGCATGTTTTACTTTTTTCCAAAGCTATTCAAGTATTTGCTTCTGTGAGTCATCATTTCATGTTGATGACCTGATGATGGAAGGTACGACTCCTTAACTGTCAGGAGTTAGAAGATAATTCTTTCACTGTGTATTTCAACCAAAGACTGAGAGGCAGACAAGTCGATAGTGCTGACGGTCACCCATCTTACTGTGACCTTAGGAAATCACTTAAAAATTTGAAAAAAAAAATTTTTAACGAAAATAAAACCGACTTTAAAACACCTCCGGGTAGGTACCTACTTACCTCCTGAAATGTATTTTTTGGAGTTGGTGCTAAGCTGTTTCCAGGGACAATAGAAAGTGAAGCACCAACTCCAAAAAATACATTTTAGCAGGTAAGTACCTAGGTACTGAAATTTAATTATTTTTTCCTTTTTAGTGTTATGATTAGCTTCTGTAATATATTACACCACAACCTTAAAATATAAACTTATTGTTATTTTCTCGAAGTTGTTGCGAGTACCTACGTTTACCATTGTCCAACTTCGAGAAAGAGGTAAATAGACGAACCCAACTCGAATGGGCAACATTCGGAAAATCACGTAAGATCTCCAGTGCCTCAAGTTGAAGTGTTCGACCAGTGTGTGTTTAAGTTTACAGTCACCCAACGAGGTGCGATCTATGTTAGGCGATAGAATCAGAAATGAGGACATCCGTAAGAGAACTTAAGTCACTGACATAGCTTATAGGATTATCAAGTTGAAGTGGCAGTGGGCAGTGCACATAGCACGTAGAACGGACGGCTGACGGGGCGTTAAAGTTCTATCATGGCAACCACGTAGGTAAGTACCGGAAAGCGCAAAGTAGGACGGCCTCCTACTCTGCTCCCTTATTAATTTCCAAACGGCTCCCCCATTGATTTCCAAACGAATCGTTTTTTTTAGATTTAATCGACCTATGCTTAGCAGTGGACTTCATAGATGGATAAGATTTTCTATAATTTTAAAAATGGAACTAGACAAAAAATTAAGACCTAAAATGCGGCTGTTAATATACTTAATAATTTTTATTAAATTTCAATTTCTTAAAAGCTTCGGTAAGTTAATTATGCGTGTACTCTATTGGCTTAGTCATTGGTGTCATTTTTAACTGTAATTACATTTGTACTACTTTATTCTACTTTTTTTAGTTACTTACCTTCATTGTTTTGTATGTTTCGTATAAACTAAATAGGCAGGTCATTGCCTAAAATTGCTGTAATGCGTTTATAATTTCTTTCAGTGAGATTCCACTAGAAAGGCGATAGATCTTTGAAAAAGCTTCATTACCATCATCATCACCAGCCTATATACGTCCCACTGATGGGCATAGGCCTACATGGGAGAAACACATGAGGAGTTTGGGCCATAACAACAACACGCTGGCCCAATGCGGGTTGGTGGGTTAAAGTGGTTACAGTAACAACCGGGACCAACGGCTTATCTCGACTTCCGAAGCACCACAAAAAGCTTGAATGAAGAAAAAAACACTACCTTTTTTCGTGTACGTTTTATGGAGAAAGGTGTGCAAAATGCAATATTTTTTTTATTCATTTCTGGCGTTAGGTATCGCGTAAGCTGCTGGAGGATCTCGGTGGCGTAGTGGTTTGAGCGCTCTGGTTTCGATTACGAAAACAAAGCAACTTTCGCCATGGTCGGTCCCGAGATGGGTCAATCAAAATTATAATCTCGAGCTCCTCCGTGCTTCGGAAGGCACGTTATGCCGTTGGTCCCGGTTGTTACTTCAACCGCTTTAACCCACCAACCCGCATTGGGCCAGCGTGGTGGTGTTACGGCCCAATCTCCTCATGTGTTTTTCCCATGTAGGAAGGCCTGTGCCCAGCAGTGGGACGTATATAGGCTAGTGATGAGCCTGATAGTGATGAGGTGATGAGTATCGCGTAAAATTTCAGCAATCTCGCTGCGCGCTGAGTTAACCATAGAGTCCTTCATTACGCTCGCGATTCAAGTCTACACCCGTGACATTATAAGACACTGCTCTATTTCCTTGGTATATAATCTACTATTAGTAGGTATATAAAAAAACCTTTCTCTATTACGACATCTTTCAAGCTTGACTCTCACATGATCAAATAAAGCACCCAGACTGAAGGATTTCAATTTCAATAAAGGTTACACTATTAAGTTAATTATGCAAAAAGTTCATTCTTTACCAAGAATACTTAATTGTTTTTTTTATTTCTAGTGGCTTTTATAACTTTTTATAACAAAATTTCTATAAACCGACGGCGCGTGAAAATTTTCATTGTATTATTCTTTGGTCACACTAAAAGGTCATACCATAACCACGTTATGAGATGTGATTATAACGTCAACATGCAAAATACGAAAAATTGTCTCCTTGACCTATATTGATTCCCAATTTAAACTTGTAAAGGGTGGATGACATCTTTTTTTTATTTCATACATAAGAAGTTTACATCTCGTAAAGAAATATTACAGAAGAAATACTATTTTTCAGATCAATACCTAGCTTCACAGATAACTATAGCTAGTGTAGCGGCGCATTGTTTAAATACGCTCCATAGAAAATATACGGAATAGGTGACGTTACATGTTCCTATATTACTACAATAATGTATGGGCATATTGACAAAATCAATAATTAGGTACTATGTATGGTTTTTATTCAAACTGGGCATAATATTATTAGTAGACCATGAAATTTTGGAAAAAATCAACCATTTTTATAAATTAAAATAGAATAAAACTAGAAAAATTTTACGTCCTGAGGCAGGAATCGAACCCGCGACCTTTCGCAATCCGGGCGACTGCTCTGACCACTGAGCCACCCAGGACTTGGGATATCCCTGTGAAATTCTTCTAGTCTATCTGCATTTGCGTTTATGAGCTAACGTCCACCCTACAATGTCGAAATATTCTATTTCAACATCCGAAACGAGTATTTTTACAAATACCGACGATTCGGTTAAGTTGGGGCAGTGCTTCAAATATTCTTAATTTTTGATTTTAACATTATTATAAATGTTTGAAAAATTACTTAGTAATTAAAATAGAATAAAACTAGAAAAATTTTAAAATTTTAAATATAATAATGTTATTGACATTGTAGGGTGGACGTTAGCTCATAAACGCAAATGCAGATAGACTAGAAGAATTTCACAGGGATATCCCAAGTCCTGGGTGGCTCAGTGGTCAGAGCAGTCGCCCGGATTGCGAAAGGTCGCGGGTTCGATTCCTGCCTCAGGACGTAAAATTTTTCTAGTTTTATTCTATTTTAATTACTAAGTAATTTTTCAAACATTTATAATAATGTTAAAATCAAAAATTAAGAACATTTTTATAAATTTTATAAACCGTACTACTTCAAAAATATTTCATAACTTTAAAGTTTGAGTTGTTTTTAAGGGTGAAAGCAGCTAATTTTTTCGGAATTTGCGAAAAATAGCACCATTTTCTAAGCAGGAAACATCTCTAATCATTCCGTGAAAATCATTTGGTGATAACATCTTCTTTTGAGGAGTTGCTTTACCGCTATCTTGGCAGAGAAAACGCATCTTAAAAATAAATTAAACTACTTTGGGTCAATTTAACATTGTAAAAAAAAAGTGTTTAAATTTTTTTTCTTTATCAAACCGTAGAAGTTATTGTATTAGGTATAACGTTTTCACTGACAAATTTTTAATTTATTAACACTAAACACGCGTTAATTAATATTTACGTGTATAAAAATAAAGCTTTTTAAATTTTCTTTCTTTACATTTTCACGAATTATTTTAGTAATAACATTGTCCAATGTTTATGTAATATTCTTCTTTTTCTTTTTATTACAATGTTTCTTTAAGCATCATCGTGATTTGTCATGATTATCTTTAAGAAGATTCTTATTGGACAAAAAGTAATGAAGGTATCCATACAGATCTTATGTCACATCATAAATAATAAGTATTATAGTATTTCTGAACTAATAATGATTCTTACTATTATTTCAATTTTACGCTTGTTATATGCAATATTTGTTAGTGAATCTTCACGTACTAGGTAGGTACCTACTTACCTACTAAAATTTAAGGTGTAAAACGTTTAACCGAGAAATTTTCCGTCGATGAACTTATCGCCGACAAATACAAAGTCCATTCTACAAATACCACTTGAAATAATTCAATGGAAATAATGGCATCACTAGTAGGTCAATGGTTATTTTTTTGTGACCAAGTGTACCTAGTCGGATATTACCTGCCTATATCTGATATTTGTAGAATTGTCGACGAAACATGCATCTACGAAAAATTTGTCGGGGACGCGTTTCACAGCCGCATTTGAACATATGCGGAGTTGAGGTTTCGAATGGTACTAAACACTTACTATTAGGAGATCCAGCTCGAAACATAGGGTTGGGCGCCATCCACGGGAACGCACCGAAAGGCCACGCCGGCGGCGGCGCCGGTCCTTGGTACAGCCTAGGTAACAACGGCTGCGGAACAACCACTCCACTCCGCGACTCAATCTCTTCTCCATCGTTATGATCTCTTTCGTCTCTATCGTCTCTGTCATCCCCAACGTTTGACTCCACATCCTCAATATCAACATCACTGTCATCAGTCTCCGGTGCCGCATCTGTACTTTCCGCATCATTACTATTAGCATCAACCGAATCCTTAGTCGTCCTTCCTCCTAATAATGAGTCTACACTGAACGATATTCGGCCTTTCCCGCCGCTTTCGGCGGCCTCGGCCCGCTCGCATTCGAGCGACGTCTTCATTTCATCTGCTCGATTCCATTTCAAATTTCAAAACCTTTCTATTTGTCAGCTGATTTACTGGTTATGATAACATTTTTATTATCCGTTTTTAAGGAACGATATTGTAAGTTTTTTTTGGGTTTCTATAATGAATAGTTTTTGCACATGTTTATTTATTTTTATTAGTCCTAGTTGAATGCTTTTTCACGTTCTCTACCACTTTGACAGTCTTATTTCACAATTGTGTATCAGCAATTATAGCGCAATCTTAACAAGTATCACATTCATCGATGTATTTTATATGTAAGTATTGAATAGGAGTTCATGTTTGTCCACAATAGGTACTAATTCAATTACACAAGTCACGCAAAGTGTCTCGTGCGTGCGGTTTAATACACAGTCACAGTTTAGCACCATTAGGAAGTGATTTACTGCAATTATTGGACTTATCTAAATCGAAATATGATGAGTAATTATTAATAACTTTTATATTAACTCGAAAACGGAACACGTTACAATCCGCGAATGCGTTTCGAATAGAAGTCGCGTCCGCGTACCGTTTCGCGTGGAAGCGCGGCGAAAATCGCGCTAGCATTGGGCCGACCCGCGGACCGCCTCTCCTCTCGCGAGAGAGACACAGCTACCGAGCGAGGAATTTTAATAAGCGGCGCGGAGCGAACGAGACAACGATACAATCCGACATGTGTGTAAAAGCGATATCGAGTAGGCGGGGACCGTCGCGCTCAAATTAATATCCTCTGTGGAATACGCCTTATACTATACACAAAGTAATTTCCAATTTGATTCGTATTGCAACGTTAAATAAGGTTGATTATTATATTTTTACTGTGGAACATACAGGATGTTTCGTAGTTAAACTCGTCAGATTGCAGTGGCTATTGTGTTGAATGAAAAAGGAGTAAATAGACGGGTGCCGTAGGCGGGCGTAGAAGGGACTTTACGATTTAATTATTCGCGAATGCGGAGGCATTTTGTAGCGAGCTAATGTCTCATTGTCTCATTAATATATCTCGGGCCGGCCATGTTTGATTTGTTTATGACGGCTGTAGGTGAGAACGTGGCTGTTCTGACAGTTCGGAAACTGACTCTGAATGCGCTCGGGAGCAGAATTAATTTAACGTCAGGAGAGTCTTCTACGAGTGTGCACTTTGGAAAACTGTGTATGGGGCCTTTGTTGGAACGTTTTGAATGCAAACTTAATTTTAGATTGAATGGAGTTGTAATGTGTGCTTGCGATCTTGTTCTACAATGTCTTTATTGAGATTGTTATACTTAAATAACATTAACCTACCTATAGATCTATTAATGTTACAGAAAGTTAGATAGCTTTGAAACCATAATAGGCATTCACTTAAGTAGGAAGCTTTTTTGATGCAATTTAGCGTGTTAATTTAGGTAGTATCTATAGCTAATGGTATACCTACAATTTTTCTTTTTATGCTACTGGCTTAATTAATATAGAACTTAAGTAATCTCTGCCAGCCAATAGATATGTGTAGTAATTCTTTATAAGTTAGTATATCTATATAAGCGTACCTACCTTAAAATAGGTAGGTAGGTACTTACTGACAAATTGAATCGCCAGATCATTTAAATATTGATGCGCGTTAGGTAGATACTCTATCTACACTTAGGTACCTAATTTATATTTTGGAGTCGGTGCTTCACATAAGCTGTTGTTTCTGGGAACAGCGTGGCATCAACTTAAGAGTTACCTAAATAGGAAGTGAAGTTCAACAATAATGCTCGTTTTCACTAACCTTTGCTTAGCGTTAAGAGTCTCTTAGCGATTTTATCTCAGTCTAGCTAAAGGACACAGAAAGAGACTGGGTGGAGGAATGGGTAGTGAAAACGGCCATAAGTAGGTACATTTAAATTAAATAGGCAGATAGGTATTGTAATTTAAAACTTGGATTTTTTTCTTTTTGGAGTATTTTGAAGCCTTTTTAAGTTTTGTTTAATTTCAATTTTTTCACAGTTTTCAGTGATAAATTTTCAAAGTCAAAGTTATAGGTATTGGTAACTGGCAGCTTTATTGACATGTTTGTTTGTCAGTCGCTGTTTGTAATAGGCTAGGTAAGTACCTATACTAGGTAAGGTAAGGTAGAAATATATGTAATAAATTTTATCCCTTGACTGTTGTTTGTTGAGGAGTTCAGCCCCCTTATTCTCTAATCTCGGAAAATATTCGATCATCGGAAACTCTATTTACCTGTCACTTTTTATTGCAGTACGGCAAAGCGAGACGGCATGTAACTTTTCGAATCGAATCCGTTATCCGACGAGAATAAGTGGGTATTAGTTGACTATCTGCGAAGATCTTCATCAGATCACTACCAGTTTTAAAAGGGATCATCACGACAGAACAAAACTTTATAAATGGGTTTTATTCAATTCACTATTTATAATTTGCAAAAGGGAAGATCTACAAACAAACACACTTTACAAATTTAAGTTACCTACATACATACCTATCACTATTGATATTTGCAACATCAAGGAGTTGTCCCAAAAATGTATGGACGGGTATCCTGACCAGGTCTATCATGTATGCTATACTAAAAATAGGCAAAAAAATGCATAACAGTTTTCTATTTTCTTATTATTTGCTTTGTTTTGTGGTACAAAACAAGAATTTTCATCATGCCTAAGTAGGTATTTGTCTCTTTTGTGACGTTTAATTGACATAATTAGGTATTTGTTGCCCGCTTTATTTTATTAATGGTGAAATCGACGAATAATTTAGAATTTTGTACAAGTTACCTAATTATGTGATAACGAATTTATCTCTTATTCACTTTATCTCTTTATTTATTGCATTGGAATGCTGGTGCTGCACAATTAAATGCATCTTGAGAGACGCGGATGTATGATAACTGTCTCCATTAGGTATGCTTCTTTGATGAGGTGGAAAACCACGAAAATATTACCTAGCTACGTCTTTCACACTAGAATCTCTTTTATTATTGATCTTCCGACTGCACCTCAACATAAACAGTTGTTTCCTAATACTACACCGATTTTATAGCACACAGTTTGCTCAGATATAATTTTTGTAACAAAAATCTTGACTAACATCACTAAATCCCGCCAAACACTCCTTTTGTCTTACCATCAGGCAGGCAATAGGTATCTACGTTTCTTGGCCATTTTAACAACAACTACTCTAATAAGTACCAAAGTATGTACATATAGATAACAAAATGTAAAGTGTTTATCATGATGTTTTATCATGATCATATTATTTACACGCGTCTGCATCAGCCTATCGAGCCTTAGACATGCTTGTTGGCCAACTTTAAAACCACGTAGTAGGTACCGAAGGTTGTACTAACGTAATATAATAACAATATTTATGCAGGAAAGATATTTAAAAAAGTATGGAGCAAAGATGGCGTATAATTAATAAGTTACAATCAGTAGGTACCTAAGCCACAGAGGGACTTATCTGGATAGGTATTATAATTTTTAATACCAAATAATGTTTTTTATTTACTGATAATAAGAATATACTTAATCATCACAATTTTAGATCACTTTGTGAAGACAACAGCTTGTTAGCAGAGCATCGGCGTAAACTTGTATCAACGGGATCATTTCAAATCGAATCATTAGCGACATGTCACTTAGCACAAAGTTAATCGCATTACCTCCTATCTACCATCTCTTTGTGCATCATTCAAAAAGGGGGACCTTTTGATTGCGCGCAACACCATACAAAAACTAACCCTACCATCCAAGAAATGAAGCTCAATTTGGCACGAAAATTACGCGAGCATTCGCAAAATGATGTCAATTCGCAAATATTAACAAAGGACGATCGCTACCCCGAAACGCCGGCAAAGTAATCTAAACCTTACCCTGTTATGATAAGGGCCAACGATAAGTTTTTATAGGGGTTGTATGCACGTCCCCTACCCAATTAATGTAATTTAATCGCACTGAGAGATTACCGTTTGGGTTTAATTGAAAGAGTGTAATGACAGTGTGTATACCTACGGCTTGATTTGTGTACACAGGAGACGGTACCTACTGTAGGGTATAATGTTTGAATGTTGTTAAATGGACTGTTTAGTATTAAATGACCTTAGTTATCAACTTTGAACGATTACTCAGATTCATTTATATTCTCAAAATTAGTTCTATTTCCATATAATCTTTCAGTTTTTCTATTGACTCAGAAGCTTTTCGTGTATAATTATCTATAGCTAAACATTAAAACGCATATTTGCAATAAGTACATGTTATTTTTAAAGCATTTAAAAGTATAAAACGTTTCTGGTGCCTATCTATAGTCTACAAAAGATAAATTGATAGAATATAACGAATCGTAATTACTTATGTAGGTAAATAAGTATGTGTGTTGGCGTACAATTCATTATGAGTTTACACAATTTCCATATTCAATGATATTAATATTTAGAACGACTATTTGAACAACCTATATATTTTTACCTACAATTGGGTATTTCACAAAAAAAAAATATTTCAATAATAGCATAAATAGTACCTATGTCAATAATAGACAATAAATGTTGCAGAAGCATTTATCTGCAATCTACAGTTTGTTTGTTTGAGGAGCTGTTGCTAAGTTATCAAAAATGCTCCATATAAAATAACGCTGAATTGTGACGTCACAATTCAATAGTGGCCACAGATTAATGCACTTCTTTATTTATTTATTCAGCACTGCCACATGATACACACTTAAATGCATAGTTAGCGTATTAAAATTAGTTACGTTTAATGTAAGTAAACGAATAGTAACAACGATTTAAATGAGTTTTCTAATATTTATTACTTATGACATTAAAAAAAATCTGTAAGATGTAGTATAGTATAATAAAAAAATATTTATTACTTACTTGAACTTTTTCTCCCTTTTTTATGTACAACTATGACATACAAGCTGAGGGCCCATCAGGTGGTAAGCGGTTACCCCTATTACCACGTGGTGATTTTTCCTTGTTTTTACACGTGTAAAAACAAGGAAAAATCACCTGATATTGCAGGTGAGTTGTCATCCTGAGTCCAGTAATTATACTGGCTACCTTTCAATCCGAAACACAGTGAACTGTTTCACAGCTGAAATAAGAAAACCGCCTTTCGTACTACCCAGACGACCTTACACACGGGCCTACCACCTTCTTGTCAACATCCCCATTACTTTCTATCTATTCTGTGTAGAGTATACTTTCAAATATATTTGTATAAATAATACTTAAAACTATAAATTAAACTTGAATTAAACACACCGTCATCATACTCTATGTAGAGTACGTATAATTTCAAATCCAGATATGTTTAATTAGAAAAAAAATTAATTAAACACACCGCAATCTTAACCTACAATAAATTCTGAGTATTTTAACCTTACAATCCCCGGGAGCAATAAAAGCGTTGATGCGACGTTTTTAAGGATTCTCTCGAAAACGGGCTTAACTCAAATTTATACCGAAATAATACGGCGGAGGGCAATCTTTTTAAATAACGACTTTCATATTCTCGAGTGGCGCGGACAATTTAGCGGAGATGAGAGATTTTTTTATTAAAAAAGTGGGGATGGGGTGGGAACTCGCGCGAAATGAGTTTTCAGTTGTTCGAACCTTTTTCGTGTGCGTGCGATGTAGAGACCTATAGATACGGCCCTTTTGCTTTTATAATAGCTGTTAGAATAATTTTTAATTGTGATAAAAGATATTGAATTTACTGAAGCATGTTTTTATCAATGAGTAAAGAAGCGGCTATTATTTAATAAACGGCAAGCTTTTTCTTATTGGGCCTAGTTTTGCCAAAATGTTACATGCCACAGGCAGGATACTCATTAATGTTCCAAGTAGATTATATGTTTTTGTACAATGTTTTTTTTAATGTCTTAGTTGTGGGTTGGTAGACTTTTAGTGTAACTCATCTTAAGCAATAGATACGAAAACGAGCCTATGTCACATTTTATACCCCCATTTCATATAATGTGGCATTGATATCTCAAAATTGTCGACATTGTGGGTTGGATCATTTTGGCATAACTAGGTCCAATTGATAGGTAATTGTGGTCTTTATTTGGTTTTGACAATTAAGTCAGTATTGAAGCCATTTTGGTTCGTTTTTTTGTTTAAAAGCTGTCTTGATCGAGATGATCTTAGCTAAAATTTTAGAAGATCTGTTCAGGCGTTTCATGACTTTCAGCACATTCCCTACTTGACAAACGTGTCATGCTAACTTTCACAGATCCGATTGAATTGGAATTTAGTTTACTGTTACTTCGGTGGTATTTCCAAGACAGACCTCAACCAGACTCAGACCTTTAGCTGATCCTCTACCATCAAATAGACAGTCTTACGATTCAGAAACTTCCAGCAGATATAGCGTGTTTGAGTTAATGAGAATAGTCTTAATGAGATGGTGTTAGATAGTTGATAAATGAGGAAGGAGGTTACTTAAAATTTTCAATTTTGTATTACGTAAGCCTGAGCTCCTAAATGCTTCATGATGTACATATGGCAGCACATCAATAGTTGCACTACGAAAGTTGCTTCTATTACGATCTGAGAAAGGGGTCTAAGGGTTGCTGTTCCGCTAGATATGCCGTCGACCGTGCGATGCTGTTGGTCCCACTTGTGCGGATTGGATTAGCATCTAGGTACTGTTTTCCCATCTTCCACCCTCAATCCTCCAGTGGAGACTAGCGTGACACATGAGGATGTTGGGCGACATACGCCCAATATGCTCATGTGTTTCGACTATCTAAAGAGGCATGTTCCTAAAAAGGTTGCTTATAACAATGTATATCTAAACTTATCATACCCTCCTTTATTCCATACAATCAGAATCGCGAGAGAAATCAACATAAAACTGCGGATTTTTCATTTAAAGGGAGGCAGTGACATTATGACTCAATTAGATAATAATATATAGGTAAAGTGGAGGGGAGTTCAGCTAAATTACAATAATGTGAGCCGTTTGCGCGGGAAAATTGGTGACGTTTTCTCGTAATAACCGCGCCCGGGTAGGGTTGTCACCTTGTATCTATGATCTGAGGTTGTTACCATATACACCTACGATCATTTTATGAGTGTAATCAGAAACTGAGGAGCGACCTTCCAACTTATTGTTTAGTTTAATAAAAATATAAAATAGTTTTCACAGCAACGAAACGAGTTTTTTTTATACGAAGCACGACAAATGACTCAACACCACCTGATGTGAAGCAGTAAGAAGAGTCCATATGCGAAGACAGCTAGTGCAGTTTAGATACTGCTCTAGCCGCCTCCACCTGCCGGCCAGAAAGGTGCTTCTTCACGGTTCTTTTGAAGGAACCCATGTTATAGGTGAACAATTATCTCTCAGTTCATAAAATGGCTAAACTTCAAAACTAACATATATATCAGATCTACATTAAAACGGCTTGTATTTAACCAAGCATCATACTAACCTTACCAACAAAAATAATAAGTCAAAATATCCCATTCGGACATCTACTTATTTAACGAAAAGATGCCACTTCACCATTTTTGTCGTATCTTTTAATTATTCAATTTATTATTATTTTATTAAAACGAACCCATAATATTGTTTCCTATTGCCTTATCAGTCATTGAAAAATAATATGTCAGTAATGTTTGTATCGTTGACGTCACGAACCTAAGTGACATGGTGGCGAGCTGTTCCGGCATTTTCAAAATCCCAAATATAGTATAGTATATATTTTTGACCCTTTTTCAAAAATACTCTAATACGGCATCAAAGCAACTTTATCGTGGTTGATCATGATTTCAAAAAATGTGTATAAAAACATTTTAATGCATCTTAGGATATTATTACTATGTAATAATATTTATAAATGCAAAAGTGAGTTTGTTTGTTTGTTACGCATTCACGCCTATACCACTAAACCGATTTAGACGAAAATTGGTAAAGAGATAGTTTGAGACCCTAGAAGGAACAAAAAATACTTGTTGGAGGGATAACCGATATCCACGCAGGGGAAGCCGCGTTGAAAGTTAGTTTTTCCGTTATTGTAATGAAAATCGTGGCCGTGTCATCATTAGATGGCGGCAAAAACCAAGAAGAGATTCTTGTATTTTTTTTATTGCAGCTTTGCAACAATGACTTTGTGCCAGAGTTTGGCAGCCCTGCGAGAGGGCGGAGGGCAAAGAACATTCCAAAATTATGCCATTCCCGCTCCAAGGGTGGCGGTGACTTTAATTTCACCCGGGAACCGTTTTATTTTTTCAATTTATCATTTCCACAGCTCCATTTTAATTTTTTTCCCGAATTAGCGAGCGCTATAATGATTCATTATTATTTTTATTTCTGTTCATTAGCAGATACGCGAATAAAATTTTTAGCCTTCATTTTATTTTAAAATTGGTAAATTGGTTGATATTTGGTATTTTTAGTTCGTGACCTTCCTAAATGCATAGATTTATTATTAATTACATTTTTTACGACTACGATACTGTTAGTTAATACGATTTGTGGAATGAAAATGAAATGCACACTCGAAATTGTGATACTTACTGTAAAATATTAACTTACTTTTTAAATATATAAAGCGCGGCACAACATCACCTGATGTGAAACACTTATAATCTGACATACTTAATTATATAAAGTTATTGCCATAGTATAGACAGGTTATTAATAAGTAGTTGTCATATTTTGTAAAACAATTATAAATGTAAAGGAAATGTGTTCTTATTTGTGTTTGACCATTCAATTACAAGAGCAACACATCGGCGGCATAATGTCGATGTCGTGACGAAAAAATATCCATTTTGTTAAAGGCCAGTCGTGTTTTAAGACCAAAAATAAACAACACCCTAAAACAAGCAAACATTAGGCTCCCACTTGAGCACATCATTTAACACAGCCATCGTATAAAGACACACAAAATTTTTAAGCTCACAGAAAAAGTGCAAGAGATGTGTTTCGACAGAGGTCTTTACTGTTTGGAAGCTTCAATCGGTGGGCAAATATTTTTCGAACAAAGAACATGTAACAATTTTTGAATGGAGGATACTGTTCGAAATTCAAATAGTCGGGAGCGCCATCCGGAGATTATGGCGTTAAGCGCCATTCGAATGTTTGCATTTCAAAAATGGAACGCTGTGATGTTTTCGCGTTAACACCTTTTAGTATGTGTGCTTTTAAAAAGGCTACGTGTGTGGTCTGAAGAATAAACGATTCATATTTTTCCGGTATTAGTTCAATTATATTTTTTTTAATAAGTATGTGAAGTGTCTCCGAAGCTTGAATGACTTTATTATACAAGAGTTATTTTATAAATTCTAAGATAAGGTTAAAAAATAATCCAACACAGTTTTAAAAATAATCAAGTCAATTCTCAACGCGTGCTGCATCTAACACGTGCAAAAACTTCTATTGTGTATACATACCTTTAGATTTAAGAAAAAAAAATAGGGTAAAAACTGCAATAAACATCTATAAAATCATAGAGACCGTGACAGCATGAATCTCCGAATAATACAGGTATCGTTCTAAATTCAAAATTAGTAGAGTCGAGTTTCGTGCAAGGAGGTTTTTATACAGCTCTTGAATAATGTCGGCAAAAAATGACGTCTTCTTCCCTGCAAAGAATCAAGATAACATTAGTGGCTTCTAAATAGTTGTATAGCATCAATGGACTCCCATTTAAATTCAATGAAAGGGTCCTCAATGGGTGACGTTTTTCCATGCGATGGTTTTATGTTGATAAATACGCGACTAATCAAATTATTTATGGCATTAAATCGTAATAAAATCATGGCCTGCAGCAGATGGTTGCTTGTAAAGAAAAAAATATGTTCAAAGTTGAAGGGTTTAATATTATTAGTATGTAGACGTTGACTTTTTGACAATGTCGGTTTTTTGGGTGTTAAAAACTCTTTTGTGAGAAAAAAAAAACTAAGAATCAAGCTATTGATGCGGTATTCTTTTTAAAACGAGTTTCTATCTATTATTTTTATTATTTCTACAGACGAAGTCGTTTAACGATGATAATTTGTAAAGATATTATTATATGGATATATTATTAATTTAAAAAATAGCTATAACGTATATCCAAACATCCGAATATTAAACAGCAAGCGTTAACAGTCCTGAAGCGTAAACGCTCCCGTTTTCACCTCATTAAGCGCAAGTTAAGGGCCCTATTATGTACTTTATGTATTCCTAAATTACCCATCACTTAATAGGGACGGTCGGGGAGAATTACCCCACAGCCAAAATATCTTGAGCTTTCAATACGTTACAAGCGATCCTCGAGTTTTGGCAACGGTTTCGCAGTAAAGTCTATGAATTTATAAAAAAAAGCTTGTTGATAGAGTACATAAGCACCAGGTCTTACTGAAACTTTTTTTTCCTAAAACTTTTACAAATAAGTCATAAAATATATATGAATTTGGTAGATACCGTTACTGGCAGCTATTGTAAGTAAGTGTTGTTTTATTGATTGGAAAAATGAAAGTTATATTATTGACAGTTGATAACATTCCTGAACGCGCGAAAAGTTTTCTTTTGTAAAAAAACATTGAAAACTTATTAATACACATAAAGTTACATGAACAATAAGTGTATGTAACGTAAAGTTTTAAAGTTTTTTTTTAAAGGTTTCATTGAGATAAAATAATTAGTCCTGCTAATAACAGTTCTTAAAAGTTTATTTATTTAATTGAAAAAGAAAGTAATATCATTGAAAATTGATAAAGTCCCTGAACGCGGGCACAGAATAAGTAATCGCGGGTCAATTCTAAAGTTGAATTTAGATTACTCACTCAAAACATTATTCAAAAAATAAATTATGGAATCGGCCATTGGTTTCATTTTTAGTTTTAATCAAAACTTTTATTTTATTTTACTAGAAACAAAGAGATGTCCTAAAATAGTTACCGAAGAAATAGGTAATTAACGAAATTTATATACCTACTGTTATACTGTTCTCCTAAGTCCTCGGTAGCACAATGGTTAGGGCAGTCACCGGAATGTTAAAAGGTTGCGAGTGCGATTCCTGCCCCAGTTAGGTACTTATTTTTTATAGACCACACATCTTTATGCTCAATACAATTGATGTAAGTACTTTTTAAGTGCTGACCAATTTATATTCTTTTGATACTTGTTATGTGAATGGTACATTGGATTAGAATAATAGTGACAATAAATGTTTATTGCGTAGTAATATCATCATAAAATATTAATGTAATTTATTAAGGGTTTCGACTGAATTCAAATTAAAATATAATTTTAAAATATTATTTTCGGACTTTTTAAATAGAAATTCTAAAAAACACAGTAGTTTATTGTATTATTACGGAATTTTTGCTGCAAAATAGCGCCATATTCAAATATGGCGCTATTTTTCACAAATTCGGAAAATATACGCTACTGTTACCCATAAAAACAATTATTCAAACTTAAAAGTTATAGAATATTGTTTAAAAAAATGGTCATATTTTTCCAAAATTTATCAATAATTATAATAATATTATAATGCTCAGATCAATTAACTATTATTATGACAACTATGAATAAAACATAAATATTACATAGTTATTGATTTTATCAATATGCCCATACATTTTTAGTAATATAGGAACATGTGACGTCATCTGATCTGCAGATTTTATATGGAGCGTTTTTAGGCGATGCGCTGCAAGTCAACATTCTCAAACATACCACTGTATTGACGCTATTGATTTTAAACATTCTCTTTCTTTTGCAATATTTCTTTTGAGTTCTAAACTTAAAAAAAAAATTTGCAAAATTGCATTAAGAAATAAAAAAGTTGTCACCGACCCTATTAAATTACTCTCAGGTCACGTGACTACGAAAACCAATCTCAGTGTATGATATGATGTCACTTGTTAGCATCAGATGCTGTCAAAAGGAAAACTATCTAAATTACCATAGCAACCTATCAGTGTTTGGTATGTAATGTCAAAGCGGATTTGAAACGGAATTTAAGATACATGATTTTCATACATTAGTCGTATTAAAATAACCATCTAACCTACTGAGGACATGGGATGACCCTTGACGTCCGTCTGAATTTACTTAATAAGCTAACGTATATACTCATAATGTCGAAATATATCTATTTCAACAACTTTATACAGGGTGGTGCCGTCAATGCAACAATAAATTTAAACATGGGCTATATTAGTCCATAGAATGGTTTGCAAATTTCAAAAATATCGTATTCATTCGATAATTTCATGACATTTGTATGAAATAGGTAATGCTGCCAACGTTACACCATTCCATACAAATATCAGGAAATTATCAAATGAATAAGACATTTTTAAGTGGCAAACCATTTCTATGGACTAATATAGCCCATGTTTAAATTTATTGTCGCATTGACGGCACCACCCTGTATTTCGCTCAAAATATTACACAAAGTGACGGTAGTAAACTTAAAACTTATCAAAGACAATTGACATCTTCAGTCTGTAAAGTAATCGAAACGTCGGGTGTTTAATAGTAATGTAACATCTAATCAAACACCAGTTAAATCAGCTTTTGTTTTATTTCAAACTATATATTTCAACAACTTTCAACACATTTCATGATCCTGAAGAACATTCCTATTTTATACTTAAAAATATTTTAAAAGTTAATAAAATATCTAAACTAGCATTAAAGGGGTTAATTACATTTGGCTAAATTTATTTTGCTAAATTCAGCATGCTGACTGGTTAAGATCGGCAGTCACGACTCTGATTGGCTAATTAGTGTGACTAAATGTCTTTACATTTGTCTAAATTCAGAGTCTAACTCATTTAGCCCACTTTTAGACAAATATTAATGCTAGTTGAATATAAAATAGGAATGTTCTTCAGGATGGTACCTAGTTGAGGGTGCTGGTTCAATGGGTCACGGTACATTGGCGGGTCAGCTTCTAGATGGGGTGTGGAGTGTTCACGTGATTACTGGCCTGTTCAAATTTAATGCCGCTTGTTGTTCGGTTTGTGTATTCAACAAGTTTGTAAATTGGCTTAGAGATTGGATTAGCGTTTACTCTAAAGTCAGACGGCCATTAGGGTCTACGGTGAATATGTTGTTGTTTTTATTATACTATACAAGGCGTTTGGTACTCGGTATGACAACGGACACCTACCCATCATCATCACCAGCATGTATACGTCCCACTGCTGGGCACAGGCCTTTTCTACGTGTGAGAAACACATGAGGAGTTCTTCCGAGGCATGGACGACTTCAAAAAAATTTTTTAAGGTTGACCCATCCCGGGATCGATCATGGCGAGAGTTGCTTTGTTTTCGTAATCGAAACCAGAGCACTCAAACCACTATGCCACCGAGCTCCTCACCTACCCATATTAACATAGTTATACATAAGTATAAATAGTTAAGGTGTTATCAAAAGTTCTTAACTCTAAAATTAATTTTGAAATTTCCCATACATTTTGTTCAACTGACCGAACTTTTTGTATGAAGAGATTTGAAATTTATTTTAAATTTTGAATTTACGTTAACACTATATTTTGATAGACTATGTTAACATGGGTAGGTGCCCGTTTGTTGAGTATCAAACACTCTGTATAGTTTTTAAATTAGTCATTGTGTAGTGGCACTAGATTTGATTTTCAGCCTAGAAGTTGCTAGTTGTTTGTTGCATAAAATTTCAAAGTCTGAACAATCTTGCATCTTGTACCTACTCCTTGCTTTATGTGTGTTTTGTTTAATTAACAGGAGTAATCAAAACTTTCAAAATTCGTATGAATCAAAATTTATGATAGTGCATGTTTTCAAACTCCCATGTCTTTTGACGACCACCTGGCCGAGTGGTCTGTACCCAGGCTACTCGGTCAAGAGGTCCCTGGTTCGAATCCCGGTAGGAACAAATGTTTGTATGATGAGTACGAACATTTGTTTACGAGTCATGGATGTTTATATGTTTATTCAGTATATTTTCTAATATTTATATACATATTATTATCTTTATTACTCCGTTATCTAGTATCCATAACACAAGCTCTTAATGATGCTTACTTTGGGCTAGATAATAGGTGTGAGTGTATAAATATTATATTATATTATATATTATATTATGTCTATCTAATACTTATCTTTAATAATGCTATGTCTATGGTTTTAGTCTCTCATATGGCTCGGAATCTGCTCTCTCTTTAAGTACAGTTAAATTGTACAGTTTTTTGTAAGTACAGTTAAATTGTATTTCACTACTGCGCAAAATGATTTCAATAAACTGACATTGCAGTCGAATATTATCACTTGTAACAATTACAAATAAAGAAAGAAAACGATGAAAAAATATATGCTCCAGGTAATTGTTAAAATAAAGTAGGCGTTTAAACGCATCAAAAACATTAAAATGTGATGATCACTTGTTTGAATCCGGCGAAGAAGGAACCAATCACTTGTTTTAGATTTAAACAGTTTTGATCAACATCTACATATGAACCTCCACAGAGAATCCGCGGACGTTTTCTATGACTGCGTGATAAATACTCCTTGGTCAGCGTTCTTAAGAAATGACTGTGCTAAATTTTAAAAGCCTTTAAATAGAGTGTCCCCGGTTTAGGGTGGGTATCAGAAACCCCAGATGTCCAAACAACAATCGCGAAGTGGCAGCCATTGTAGATGACAAACGTCGAGCCATTGTACTGTGCTCTATTATTAAGAGTATTTGATATACTAATAGGGAGTATGAGCACACGTTTTGGAGGGAAAGGACAACTTTTTCATTTCCAACCTCTTTGTATTCGTATAGTACTTAAATCTACCATCTTTATCCACTTTTTACTACCCGTTATCTATCAAAAGGGATTTCATAAAAGTAATTTTTATTTTGAAGGTTACCCTATATACAAAAATTCTACTTTTGGTTGAATTTTTAAAAACTTCTATCAGATTGTACCAAAATTTTTACCAGTTAAAAATTCAAATTATATTTGTTTTGACAAGCTCCCGTTCATTTAGTTGCAAAAATGTAAAAAATCTACGGGGCAAGCTTTACTCCCTGTATAGTGATTAGGTATATGATTATTAGTATTTTATTTAATGTACCAAGACAATTAAGCGTCGTCCTAATAGAACGCGATTGTATTAGGATGATGCATTATGCCTTGTCTCTAGTAACAAACATATTTAGGGAAACATAATTCTATGGAACATTGTCACCCTACACATCAAAATGGCATATCATAGAGTGCGTTCAGAATACGCATCGTTCCCGGTTTTAATGACCGGCTGATAGCCGTTTAAAAACGAATTTGCTCACTTCTGCTACATTAAACAATCATTCGACGGCGCGTTGCTCGCTTTGCGCGATATGGTTTCAGAACGATTTCGAGTGCGTCTCTATTATTCGAAATTAGAACCAATGCGATATATTTTTTTTGTTATTTGAACGCGTTCATGGTATATATATAATAAATTAGATTGTTTTTTGTAAGTCTTGTAGCGGAAAAGAATTATTACCTATTACGGCACGCACGTCCATTTACAGCTCACTAGGCGTATGGTCAACAAAAACATACGAAAAGAAATAAGATTTAATAGAAATACAAATTTTATTCACTGCTACTTGTAATTCACTGAAGTCAAGTTTCTAAGCGGTACTGTTAACTAAAGAACTCGATTCATACTTTAACATGTTTTACAATAACATTTGGCATACTTTCTCTTGAAAATTTGTATGATCACTGTGAATGACGTATTGTGACATGGTATTTAAGTGATCGATTATTTCTGTTGCTGACCATACCAGGCCAGAGGTTATAAGTTCGACTAACGAATAGGACAAATATTCGAATGATGAATACGAGCATTTCTACCAGAGTCATGGATTTAAGTCTCCGGTTTCATTCTACGATTTATTTCTCCTGTATCTAGTATTAATAGACAAAGGTTTCGACTATGGTTTTCTCCCGCTGAAGAGATAAACCCATTAAAAATTCTTCTTGGTATATCAAAATGATCCGGTGCTTGATATTATTTTTTGGTAATACTGTTTTCAGATACTCAGTTATGTTAAAATTCGGATAATTCGATAATTGAATATCGAAATATTTATGAAAAAATAAATAATATTAGGTAAGTATATGTTATTTATAAATGTTAATAATAACATTTTATATAGCTTGCACTCAATGATTATAATAGTAATAAAGATACACAATAATTATTTTGTTTTGAAGGTTTATCAATTGCAAAATCCACTAATGATGCAATTTGTGGAGACATAAAATATTTTTATTGGTTTTATAGTTATTTTAACTGATTTTATAGTCTTGTTAGACTAAACCTAATTAGTGAGTTGCCATAAGAGGAAACTTAGGGTGGATGATAAGGAATAATTGGTTCGGGGTCTAGTGTTCCGTAAGTGCGCTTTATTTACTACACTCGTACAGTCGTCGGTGTAAAGTTAGCAGCCTTGAGTTCGTCGCTGCGGCAGCGCTGTGATCCTTTTTAGAGTTTCTTTGACAACCGTTGGCGACACTAGTGTTTCGGCGACGAGCTCGGTGTGAGCTGGAACTTAAAAATTCATTATAAATTATATATTGAACGAAGTCATTACGATACATTTTAAACACCAAAAAACTTAATTAGAAAAATATCGTTTGCATTTCATGTCGTATCTCTAAAACAGTCACGAACATACTATTATGTATACAACTAGGAGATCAACGTAGAGGTTAACTAAGTTAATTACTTAAGCGCAGCGCTGTGCTCAACAGTCAAAATCAATGCCGGCTCGTCGTCGTGCTCCATGTCGAATGTTTCTGTTAGTGAATTTAAAAAAATTAAAAGATGTATAAAGTCGTCTTTAAATAATTAGCGTAGCCAAACTTACATATGTTTACTAACTCGTGTCTTTGTCGTACTTTCAAAACTTGGAATTCTTACAGCATGTGATCCTTACAGAGTGATATCAGGAGGTGTTGAGCCATTTGACGAGTTTTGTAATAAATAAAAAGTGCATAGTGTGCACACCGAACTTACGAACTTTTGATTGGGTCAAAAGGCTTTATTATGTTAAAGCATATATCGCGTTGCAAGGAGGACTGACGGCCGTTGGGATGAAAAGGTCCTCGAGTGGCGGCTACGTACCGGGAGACGCAGCGTTGGTAGGCCGTTGGCAGCCGTCCACAAGGTGGATCGACGATCTGGTGAGGGTCGGGGAAGCCGAATGGTTCAGAAAATTTTCGAAAATGGTCAGTTTTTTCCCAAAATTTATAAAATTTATAATGATATAATATATTGATTACTTCAATTAAAACAACTATCATTACGACAACTATGAATAAAACATACATATTACATACTTATTATAAATTTTATTAATATTCCCCATACATTTTTAGTAATGAAGCAACGTGAGACATCATTTGGTCCGTCAATTTTATTTAGAGCGTTTTTTAGTACCAAACATACCAGTCACACCACTCTATCTGTGAAAGTATTGATTTTTTTATGAGTTCTGAACTTCTTATATATGGAATAAAAAAATATTTGTCAAGTAAGTACCCTGTTAAAATTTTACCTTATTCTGACGGAATTGTAGTTCAAAGTCTGATATACTTATTGCTGATTTTCTTATTACTGCCAGTACCTACTCACTAAGTGGAGCTTTTGAGAATATGGTGTATGGTGTAGATACTATTTTGAGTCTTCTTTTTATTCCGTGTTTACAAGAATTCATCTTTTCCTCTCAATTCTGAGTTGAGAATTCTTGTAAAACTCAGTTGAGAGTCACATATGAATTTGTGTAACTAAATGAGTGGGAGGTCATACTTCGAGTGAGTACTAGTAAACGCGTGATTTCGAATTACACACTGGAATTTACCATGTGACATGGGTGGTACATTCTACATCGCCTGCCTCCGCGTCGCCTCCGGCACGTTTCTATGTAACGCGCACTTAACGGTAACAATAAAACTAATCGACATTGTTAAATAATCATAATTAGTATATTTGTCCTGTTTGTTCTGGTGTGTGGGTTATTTTTTGTCCAATTAATTCGTATTAATTAATGCACTAATTACTTGGTGACGGATAATTATGGAGTTCGTATAAAAACAGGAAGTCGATACGATCTGAGAAAATTTAGAAAACGTGAAAAATACAATTCAAAATGGAAACTGAAAAAGTAAGAAGTCTTTCGCTTCTCAAAAGATTGTAGCCAAGGAACATTCTTTTCGTTGATCTTCTCTTGTAGGTAAGGTTTGCATGAAAAATTGCATTGTTCCCACTGCTAATTAAAAGCTTCTTCCTACCCCCATGTGAATTGTCAACGCGTTGGCCCATTTAATACTCCTGTATCCCTATGCATGAAAACAGTCGACTTCACAAAGTTTTTTTTTAATAAAACTGTCATAATAAAAAAAAAGTTTCCAATATCACAAATATCACAATAGTGACGTTGCTAGTGCCGCTTTGACAGCTGAACGAACGCAACAACGATCGAAAAGTCTCGATTCGTTTGAAACTAATACTAGTAGGTAGGTACTGAGGTGAAAACGTTTGCAGTAATAACCGGAATCAATCGACAAAGTTCAAGAAAATTAAGAAAATCGTAAAAGTTCAAGATTATAACGCCTACTTTAACGTAAGAAATACAAATAAAGAAACGTTGCTACAAAAACGTTATAAGTAGAATGCGTTGAGGAAATTGGTATAGGTCACATACCTATTGCTCCGGTGGCGTAGCGGTTATCGCGTCTGGGTGGACCCCAGGAGACGCGGGTTCGATTCCCACCTGGAGCATGTAATATTTTCGTTTTCTTTTTTTTAAATTGGAATTGATAAAATAAAGTAGGCGTTATAAACGCACAAAATCAAACGTCAAAATGTCTATTTCTTTTCAACTACTACATTTATTTTTAGATGATTATCGTATAAGTAATGATTGATATGATTTCCTTCTGCCTTCTAATCACGCACTGAAAAAAATGACAACTGAACCATCGACTACCTATAGATCAAAAAAAATTTTAAACAAAAATTAAAACCGACTTCAAAAAACTGAAAAGGATGAAATAATTAAATTTAAGTAGGTATTCATCCCCTAAAACATATTTTTGGAGTCGGTGCTTTACTTTCTATTGTTTTTGGAAACCACTTAGCACCAACTCCAAAAATAGGTTTTAGGGGATGAATACCTATTTAAATTTAATTATTTCATCCTATTCAGTTTTTTGAAGTCGGTTTTAATTTTTGTTTAAAATTTTTTTTTCACAATTTTTAGTGATAACTTTCTACGGTCGAAGCTAGATGGGTGACCGTCAACTTATATTGTTTCCCACTATCGTATCGTTTCACTAAAAAGTTATTGGAAAAGCAAAAATTCGCAAATTCGCTTATGTAGACGATTTCATAATTTCAGTTTTTTTAAATTTAAAACCAAAGTACCCAACTGTTTTTGAAAAAAATTTTATGGGACCAAATGGCAGCTATTCCGCATCGAACAAAAAAAGAATCACGTAAATCGGATCAGTAATCTCGGCGTAATCGGTGTACATACATAGAAAAAAAAAAAAAACATATTGGCCGAATTGAGAGCCTCCTCGTTTTTGAAGTCGGTTAAAAAAGTGCAAGACGCATAAGAGCAGTTTGCAATACCGCGTATTTACAAATGTCGCGATATTGAAATATCGCGTCAGCAGGCTCTTAGCGCTGATTCGCTTATACCAGATTCTCATTAAACAATACCCAGAGAAATCCCAAACAAGCTCAGTCAAAGAAATGTGTAGAAATATCCAAGATAATTATTATCTTTTTTCTTCCATCTTGTGAAATAAACAAAAAGCACATACGCGGTATTGCGAACTGCTCTTACGCGGTCTTGCACGCCCACCGACGATAACTTATGTAATACCTAGCCAAAGATATAAGTGCATAGTGATACATGGTTTTGTTATATCAAATAAACTGTAATTACACTTTGCCAAATTTTGGTTATTACAAATATAACCGAAGAAGTTTGGTTCAATATTTTTTTCAGTGTGTTAATGCAGCTTTGTTTTGTTGTTACCTAGCACTCAATCATTGTGATCAAGAGACTAAAAGCTACATTATCTACTAGGCGAGCTTTTAATCGTTTATGAAAAACTAAAAATTTAAATAATATAACCAAAATACTGCTTATCGTCGCCGTTGCCAATAAAGCACGAGCCGAATAACTAATTAAATAATATTGTGTTATTAATGCAGCGATAACGTTTCCTTTGACAATTTATTTTTATAACCGAGGAAGGTATTAATTAAAATAACTTGCACTGCAGTAATAAAATTGGTCTATTGATGAATAATTTGATTATTTCATAGCTTTTTTTCTAGTTTTGATATTTTTCTTATACAACTAGATGACAAACAAGCTGACGGCCTACCTGGTGGTATTTGGTTACCGCCGCCTATAGACACCTGCAATAACAAGGAAAAATCATACTGCAGGTGCGTTGTCCTGAGGCCTAAGATGAAATGACGTACATACCCTGTAATTACACTGGCTGCCTTTCCCTTCAATCCGAAACAGTGAACTGTTTCACGGCTGAAATAAGAAAGGCGTGGTACCTACCTACCCAGGCGACGCTACATATGGGCCTACCACCTAGTAAAATAGTTTTCTATTTAAATAAATTTTTCACCCATTTGTAATAATGTTAAAATAAAATTAAGGAATCCATGTTATTTAGTACATTATTGTCCACAATCTAAAATGGCTCACGAGCTAGTCCAAAACTTTACATGTCCTCTAAAGTAGTAGTAAAATATTCAATACCAAAATTTCTATTGTGCTTAGGGCATTTTCCATATAAATTCATCTTACGTGTAGATGGTAGTTAAAATACTTTAAAATTAAGCTTCAAGAAGCTTCCTCTTAAATAATTTAATTATTTTAAAAAAAATTACTCTTTTAAAGCAGTAGGTATTTGAATAGGTATATCTTTATGCATTGCTCCGTCCTAAATCACTTTCAATAAATTCTCAAGCGACTCTTAATTGTCGAATCATTCACTGCACATTTGTCCTCGGTTCATTCTTGCGTCGAATTAAAGTGCGGGCAATAGTGGGGTTACTATAACACTATAAGGGCGATAAAGTGGCCCGTAATGGATGTAATTCGTTTAAATCGAGGGTCGCTATCGAGCGTATGCTTGGTGAAGTGATTTTTAAACGGTTGAAGTGAAATAGGTGTTTACCTAAGCTGTGCTTCGATTTGGCATAATATTTTTTTCTCTACTATCCTAAACTTCGTTTTACGAATTCTATTTCGAAATAATGATGAGGGCTTACCTTGGTACAACATTGTAAAATAATATGAACATAATAACTGTTATCTAGCTCGAAGGACCAGCACCATTGGTTACGTTTTTTAAATTACTACAGTACTTAGTAACAATATCTTGTACTGTCAATATTGATTAGAAAAAGAAATTCGAAGTGAGAAAAGTTGTAAATATCTAGCTCTATATATATAATTATTCTTCCTGGAACATAGGTAGGTACATTTTTTGCCTCGTTTATATTTCCTCGACTTTTGAATTGCTCTATAGTTAGAGACATACCTACATTCGGTTGTACTGTATCGTAAGTTATTATTCAATTATCAAGCAAATAAAACGTCACGTCGTTATTGTAACAAGAAACCGTATGTAAATAAATGTCTCCCGCCATATTTAATAAAGTGTCGGCAGCGGGATCAGCTCCCCAGCGAAATGCGTTTAGTCGGTATTAAATTTGATATTTTTCCATATCACTGTAGGGGATGCTGTGGGAGGGAGATGGGGATGGGGTTATGCATTACGATCTATTTACAAAATCTAAAATCTCAATAGAAGAATCGTGATGAAAAAATCAAGCAAATAATGCATCAGTTCAGATCTTGATTATTATTCTAAGCCAGTATATAATATTTACCAGAAAAAAATACTTACATTGTGCAACAAAAATCGGATCAAAGGGTAAATCCATCTTTTTTCACCTTTTGGTTAAATCATTTTCTACAGGAAATAAAAAAGTAATATAATTGTAAAGTAATACAAAAGTTTTATAATAATACTAAATAGAGTACAAAATCATACATTTCAACTTATTGTTGTACTTGGAATATGGGCATTTTTTTGCTAACTAAACTATAAATCCTGTTGCTGTTTATAATGTGACTGATCCAAATCTGCACTAAACCATCCTAGCTAACTCAGATAAGCCAAATAGCTTAACTTGGTTTAACGGGTCCAGCCGACCCAATAAGGGGCACACTTTTCCCATCTGAATTCATTAATGTATTTGTCATAAACTCACATCACATAATACTGATACGTAGGGGAGTAGTTTTTCTTAATTTCCGTTTTGTGTAATTTGGTTTTGGTTTCACTGTGATTTCTGGATTAGGGGTTGATTAATGGTGTTCATAATGAAATCATAGAATTTGTACGTTAATATTATTCATAGCAGTTTTTAACCGACTTTAAAAACGAGGAGGTTCGCAATTCAGCGGGTATGCTTTTTTTCTATGTGTGTAAGTACATCGATTACGCCGAGATTTCTGATCCGATTTAAGTGATTCTTTTTTTGTTCGATGCGGATAGTTGCCATTTGGTCCTATATATTTTTTTAAATTAGTTGGGCAGTTTGGTTTTTAAATCAAAAAAACTAAAATCAGTAAGTCGGATACCTATGATAAATTGCGGTTTTTTGCTTTCCTATGACTTTTTTGTGCCTTATGATCAACAGTCGATGTATAGGTATGAAGGTACTTATTCTATTTTATTCTCAACGGGTAATACTTAGCCTTTCATCTCACCTCATGGTAAGTGATGTTAAGGCGATCTATCTAGACGTTATTTCACCCGAGATAGATAAGGATAGAGATTTTACTGATTCAGAGGGAGGAAAAAAGACAAAAAGCGATCGCGCGTGTAAAGTATGCGAAAACACACCAATTATTTTATTAAAAAATAGCTACAAGTATTACAAAAAAATGCTTCCACACGATGGTGAATATTAATGATATCTACCATTTAAAGTAATTTCCTATTGATACAAACTGTCGTTCTAGTTCTACCGTGTCTATAAAAAGATAAGAAGAAATGTACATCTGATTTTCAGACCCGTAAGATTTTTCAGCGACCTATGACATTGCATATAAAAGCAAATTTTTGCAAATTTTTTCAATGTATTTTAGCTGAAGATGAAAGCGAGCCACACCATGTTCCTTAACCTTAGAGGAACTAGCTATCTTACCTTCAATTGTCGGAACACAACAATGTCAACCATTGTTGTTTCTAAAAATAATTGATCGGTCACCAATTAGCTATTTTTTGGAACATACGTTGATTATAATTATAATACATATTTATTAAGTTTAAATTACCTATAATAATAAAACTAAAACATTCTATTGTGTAAATATATCAAGCGGTTTTTGACAGTATTTAGATACAAAGACGTCACTATGGCAACCATCTATGGGAACGTATTCACCGCTGTCGGACGAACAACGTTTTGGATTTAGTTTGTGTCTAGCAACCTCTATTACCGTTGCAAAAGCTTGAAAAAATAACCTCAGAAATGTTTGTTGGACAGCGGAATATTGCTTCTTATAGTAACTTAGTAGTTAACATAGTCGCTTTATGAAAGTATTTAGCTAAATACTTTCATAAAGCGCAATACAAATTGTGATCAACGAAACGTTTTGGGTTTTGCTTTGGTAAATACGTTGTAAATTAGCGCGATCGGGGCCTGGTCAAAAGCCGTAGGTAATGGGTGAAAATATTTGCAGTAACAATACTAACGGTAATAATAACATACAATCCTCTACCGTATTAATTGTATAGGAGCTTACCGACGTATAAACATTTGAAAATCTATTTATTACCAAACTACAACTAATAGTCGACTAAATCTATTATCGCCCAATCTTGAGTCATTAATAATATTATGAATGACTTCTTAAAATTGTAAAGGATCTGACATCTGAGCCGGTTGCCGTGGAACACATGCAGCAGCTATCTTTTCATCGCTTCGCACTATCATTTATCATTAATTCCAATTCCACCATTAATCACCGAAATGAGACTTAAAGAGAGAGAAAATGAAGTGATGCTATGTTACACGAGTAAATACGATCTTCTAATGATACAATTAAAGATTAATTGTATTTCAAATTTCACAGTTTGTCAATGAATGGGTTAGTTCTTGATTCTTCTAAAGCAATTTCTATTTTAGTTGGTGCTATTAAAGTCGGTATTTCCGTGATAGGTTGCTGGCGTCGGCAAGTCTAAGTGATCGGTGTAAAATCTGCCTTCTTTTGTTGATGTTTTTTGGGATTCTGACTTTGTAGTTTTCATTGAGCATTTAAAGGGTTGGTTTCGTAATCCTCTGATGACTAAGCGTGAAATGTTCTATGCCCATTCACAATTTAACACTAGTTTTACTACGTTTAAATTTCATTTAAAGCACAATTTCATGATGATCGGAAATTGATGTCTTTGTGCGATTCCTAGCAGTCCATTCGTTCGATCTTTGCAGAATTGTTACAGAAATAGATCCATAGGAATACCTAGAAATGTTTGTATTACTTTCTAAATTGATTAATTGATTATTTCTACTAGTACGAGCACGTATTCATAATATTCGAATATTAGCGTGACAAGATCACAGCTGTTAGTTCTTTTTTAATATCTATAACAACGGGGACAAAGAAGCGTAGATAAGTACGGCCAAACTGATAGTAAAGCGGTTACCGTAGACTATACCTAGTCATTGTAACATTAAGGGTGCTACTCACACTACAGTGGTCTCTTACTACCAGGTGGTCCGTCAGCTTTGTCAGATGACAAACAAGCTGACGTCCCACATGGTGGTAAGTGGTTAACGTCGCCTATACACACCTGCAATAACAAGGTAAACATCACTTGATATTGGAGGTGCGTTGTTATCGTGAGGCCAAAGGTGAAATACCTTCCGTTCCCAGGGATTGTTATCTGGCTACCTTTCTCTTCAATCCGAAACATAGCGAACTGCTGTACGGCTGAAATAAGAAAGGCGGTCGTACCTAGTCAGTCCAAGTAACATTTCATTCGGGCCTAGGTTGTAAAAAATCCTTTAGTTTTATAAGGGTCGTAAAAAGGTTAATGCTTTGCCATCTGGTCATATTAAATACTTAAGAATGACTAATAGGTCCTTAAACTAATTGTTTATCATTTTGACTTGTGCTCGTAGACTCCTACTCGTAGACGTTCGATTAAGTTCTGGAAAGGCAAGCGTTATGCTAAAGAAAGTGAGACCTAAAGACTTAATTTTTAACTTTTACATTTAAGTTTACGTTTATGTTGAAAAATGTTGAAATCGTATAAAAGCCTACTAAAACCTACCATAAACCTTTAGGCTTAGGTATTAAAGGTGTTTAGGCATATAAATTAGGGCTGCGTGGTGAAAATCGAAACCAATAAGCTATATTTATGAGCTGAAGGCATGATTAAGTTGCTACAAGAATATTCTATAGCTTTAGTCTTCCTGCAAAAATGTAAGTTGTCTCTGCGACTTAAAAGCAGCGTTGATCAATCGACACAGGTTGATATAAAAACGGAATTGGAACTGTTAAACGTAAAGTGCTACAAATTTCTTAAGAATAAATACGTCATCGATGAATTTTATAGCCAAGCGCGGTGTGGGACGTCCTTCGGTGGAGTGACGATATCCGCAGAGTGGCTGGCAGTAACTCGATGAAGCTAGCCACAGATCGAGCCAAGTGGCGTTCCTATGGAGAGGCATATATTCAGCGGTGGACTGTTAAGGGCTGATGATCATGATGATGAAAATTTTATCCTTTTTATTATTTACTAAGATGTGGTGACTGATAAAGACTATTTAATAACTCTTACAGATCAGGATCGCTGTCGGCGACCGTCGTAAGCAGCCTTTAAATATTCAAATATTGACAAGTATGAGAAGTATGGCTCCTCTTGACATGGCTTCAAGGATTAAAACTAGCTATTCGGTTGTTTGTTTCTGACTATTTTTACACATCATTGACAACATTGAAGATGCATGACCTCCTGAAACCCCTCAGTTTCAACCACAGATGAACACGCCATTGTCTGAAATATTTGAATCACAAAACAGTAAAGCAGATGATAGTGATGATGGCAGTTTATCTGATACTTACACTTGAGCCGCCTGTAGCTGTTTGTTCAGCACTCTTGGCGAACCGTCAACCGCGCGTCCTGATACATCCAAAACTTCAAAGCAGCTAATTGTGCTCAGTGTATATTTTCGCCACTTGCATGTCTCGAACTACTCCTGACGATAACCATAAAGCTGCGAAAGTAGCTCAGTCATATTGCCTTTAGCCCTTATTTTGGCAAACATTTCAAAAGAGCTTCTAGACCCTACATACGGGCCTACCACCTAGTTGCTTTTTTGTCATCAAGTTGTATATAAAAAAAACTTCGCCAGTCCTCTATAAATCAGCAGGAACTGTTATATTGGCGGCATCGGAGACAAGTCCTCCTATTCCCAATATAGGTAACCGCAGGAACAGGCGCTCTAAAATCGTGTGAACAATGTGTTTTGAAAGAAACATAATTTGGAATACCATATGAATTATTATTTGTTAAAAATCAATTTAATTAAAATTGTTAAGACTCAAATGTAAATAATAATTTGTACCTTTTAATCTTAAACGGAAGCCATTTTGAAGATGCTTTAAGCATTTGTATCGTGTTTATAAATAAAATAGAAATGGGCTCACCGGCCGGGAGCGAGTGTTATAACCAGTCTCATAATACAGTAGCATAATGTGCGTTGTCCTATAAAGTGTAAAATATTGTCAATGGTTGCAGTATAGGGTAGGCATTCAGATAAATAAGTATTTTTTAAAAGTTATGAATGGCTCTGGTTTGTTTTAAGCTGCCAATATAATTAGGACCAATGTTGGATTTATGTTGCAAATATCTTGTGTAAATAATGAATAACTTGGCTTTTCTGACAAAAACTGTTTATTGAACCGTTGCTTAGCAACCAACTACTGAACATAGACACCAATGCTATATTATATTTCTATGAATGTTAACGTAAAGAGTTATTTGCGAATTAATTTGATTCCGTGATTTATGCTGTGAAATGTCTTTGCTTTCCTGATACCTATATACGTTTAACTTTAGAGTAGAGTATCCAAAATTGTATAAACTAGAAAATAATACATTTATCCTAGGATGAGGTATAAAAATACCTTTGAATTAGATAACTAATTATAATTGCACTACTACTGTTGCTGATGAAATCATGTTAGTGATGGATTACTATATACTCACTCACTCCGATCTTATCAGAAAGTGAAGGCGTAACTACTGGTTCAATGCAAGTGTGCCCTAGCTGTTGCGAACAGACGGCATACCGTGCTTAGATCAGTGGCTGAGCTTACGGGGATCCCAATATTGAATCACCGAAAGCAGCCTATAACAATACCACCACGTCCTGTTAAAGGGCTTTTATCAGAGCGGATGCACAGCGCGTTGCACGAGTTGGCCAAGAACTACTTACGCATCCTACGGGAAACCGTAGTTACTAGAATCTGGCCAAAGTCGTGCAGTCCAACTTCTGTAAGCCCTCGCTGCCCCTGTTAAGCTACTCTGAAGAATCGCTAGCTCAGAAGCTAGCCGCTTATGAGCCGCAGGAGAAACAAACAAACGTGTTGAGTCAGTGGCTGTTAGCCTCGACATTTACAAAGCCTTTATTCGGGTCTAGCACAGGACTCTTCTCCTAGCTCCCGGCATATGGTCTGCCCACTCAGCTCTGAAACTGGATCGCCGGTTTCCTGCATCAGCGGAGAATTCGTGTCGTTAATGGATGCACTTCAGGGTTCATGTCAGTGAACGCTGGCATACCACAACTCTGTGTTCCCACAAAGTTCTTTCCCCCACTCTCTTTCTTCTTTATATCAACATAATGCTTCCATTAGGTAACATTAATTGCTATGCGAATGACAGTACAGTGCATGGTAGATATTTCGGTCGTCCAGGGGCTGGGCGCGTTGACACCGAGAGGGAGAGAATAAATCTTACCATTGATCTCAACAGGGTGTTGAACCTTATATCTGAATAGAAATCTAGCAATCTTGTTGACTTCAATGCTAAGAAACCACAGGCGGGTGCGTTTACAGCCAAAATGTCACCGTTTCTTCCCCTTCCCTCTCTTTAGGGCACTACTCTTTCGCACGGGCTCCATCAACTTGCTCGGTATGGAGATATGCGATTTAAATCAAAGGAATTACACTGAAACCGTGATTAAAACAGTTTCACGGTAACTCGGTGTCCTGAACAAGGTGCGTCGATTTTTGACGCCTGACCAATTATGCCTGCTTAACAAAACTCAGGTCCGGTCTTGCGTGGAATATCGCTCGCGTTTGTGCAATGGCTCCGCCAACCACCTTCTCGAAGCACTGAACAGATTACACCGTCGTGCTGTTTATATTATTGACAATAATCAATCTCCAATATGCCAATCTCAATTTCGGTCGCTACATCGAATCCATTGCTGTAACTGCAGCCAAAAAACTTGGCATTCTTTCAAAGGTTAAACGATATTTTACATCTGAGCTGCTCCTAAGCCTTTATCGAGCCCAAGTACGCTCCTGCATGGAGTACTGTTGTCACCTTTGGGACGGATCTGCACGTTATCAGTTGGATGCACTGGATTCGGTGGAGCACCGAGCGAGGCGACTCATCGGCAGTGAGACACTCGCTGAGGCTAATCCCCAGAGCCTTGACCACCGAAGGCGTGTAGCTTGCCTCTCGGTCTTTTATCGGCTGCATTTCGGAGAGTGTGCGGAGGTTCTTCATAATTTGATCCCCCCCGCCCCTTTCCATCACCGGACGACCAGACGCGGCGAAGGCTTTCAACCCTTACGTTGTGGATATACCTCCCATCCGCACGAAGCGCTTTGCTTCATCTTTCATTATGCGAACAGCTAAGGAGTGGAACTCGTTGCCAGGGTCTGTTTTCCCGGATCAATATAATCTGGATATCTTTAAGGCCAGAGTGAACAAGCATCTTCTAGGCGAGCGTGTACCATCTTAGGCGTCATCTTCGTTTCACATCAGGTGAGATTGTGGCCAAACGTTCTGCCTATCATCACATAAAAAAAAAAAAATGTAGAGGTCACGAACAACCTTGAGCCTCTGCAATTGCGTCGAGACATTACGTCGTTCAGCGCCTTCTATCGGAGATTAGACCTTATCCCACCTTCCCCCTTCCTACTTAGGAGCCCGCGTGTTGATCTTCGGAGTCATTAATCCACTGTCCCGCCCCTCAACATCTCGCAAAAGAAGTTTAGTAACTCGTTTTTTTTGTCGTACTTCCAATACTTAAAGTTCTTTGCCAGCCTAAGCGTGTCCTCCTTCCTATAACATTTCGTGAGCAGGAGACGTGAAAAGGCACCTTATGAGCCGGCAAGGTGGAGGCGGCTAGAACACTGTGTTTCAAGCTGCACTAATTGTCTTCGCAAATAGGCTCATCGTACTGCTGCACAACAGGTAGAGTTGAGTCATTTGTCGTCCTTTGTATAAAAATATATATTTTGTAGAGGTATTTTAGTTTGTTTTTTTTTTAATTTCAGTGATAAAGTTCCGAGGTGAAGGGGTGACAATAATTTCAAATGTGTAGTACAAAGTTAACTGTAACAATCTAACTAAAAAGTTTAATATATTTTGTCATAAAAACTTAACGCATTAAATTGTTTTATCTGTGTGCCAACGGTATACCCGCATTCAAACAGATGTTTACCAAATAGAGAATAAAAAAAGACAACAATAGAAATAAGTGGAGTCAGTTACTAAATAATAAAGTTTAACGACACCTTATTAAGGATTTATTTGTTGCTGCATCCAAATTATTCCATAATTTATTACAAATAATTCTTACTGAATGCACTTAACTGTAATTTTTGTAGAGCCTTATTAGAAAAGCTATAGGGTTGATAATAGTTTGACAGCTTTATAGTTCATGTGTGGCTAATACGTAACATTTGTTACAGGATTTGATTTTAATGACTTCCATTCAGACTCGCTGTTGGATCATTCAAAAAGTATTTAATATATTACGTAATTTTTAATAGGAATTTTGTATAATTTACTATGTTTTTTATTGGTGTTCGGGCTCATTCATACCTACATGTAAGTAAGAAAGTTTTTATTACGCACAGGGACTTGAGTACCTAAGTATTAAAAAAAACTACTAGTGTTATTTTGTATTATTGTCGAGTCTTGAACACGGTCTTGAACAAACGTTACTATTTTTTCTTCGTAAAATAAAAAAAATCCAAGGAGGATAGAATTTTAATGAGCATTAATAGATTTTCTGACTTTCTATTAAATTTGAGATACTTAAATGTTTGCTTATGTTAAGTTTTGTTCTCATGATAATATATGACTTAGGTGTGGTATGATAGGAATAAGTAACATACCTAGTTAGATTTACAAAATAAAATAAAACAAGAAAAGAGTCGTCTGACAAGCAATACTTTAATAATTCGAGTGACTGCCAATTCTGTAATATTAAAAAAAAAGACAAAAATAATAATGATATGTTTTTTTTTGTAAAGAAGGTACTTAGTACAACTTACAAACTCGACACAACAGATATTATGTTGTCGAGAATTCACCGGAGGCCGTTGAAGTCCAAAGGTTAAAAATAATTTAAGAATAGTTTCTTTAGAAATTCTAAATATCCCCCAAAATATTTCGGACCATTGCATTTAGAATATGGAATCAGATTTCATACGCATGCCGATAATTGACGAGGCAATAAATTATAAAAATGACAGCTTTTATAAAAACGACGGAACTTTATAAAAACGCTTCATCTTAAATTTGAATAGCAGCTTTTGGATGCTCCTAGAAAATAAGCTTAATACTAACAACTTAAAGTCTTATTTAGCAAAACCAAAATTGAATTTTTTAGACATATAGAACTCGGGAAATTAATTCCAGATTTTTATTTTATCATATGAATTTAAACTTAAAAAACTCGGGCGTATGGTATAATTTAGTACTTGCTTTGTCATTTATTAATGTTTTCAAATAATTTGCCAGTATCCAAGCTAATTACATGTATGTGTCTCAAAACTAATTATGCATTGGTTCGTCTGACACCACACGAAATTTGTAAGATATTTAACATAAAAAGTTCTTATACAATACTTGGACATTTTCTTTAAAAAAATATTCTTTGGCTTCTGAGATATGATTAAAATCAGTTTTGTCTATAGAGATCAAGAGAAACATTTGAGTATTTGTAACTACTTTAGTGCTTTGTGATAAGAGTAAATTTTGAAGATTGGATTACTTTTGTGACGTGATGTTGCCTGGAATTTAATGGATGTCGGCGTAGTGATGAGTGACTGATTGCTTGTTGATAATAAAACATAACATCTACAGTAATATACATAGTACAGTAATTCACATGTAGGTACTTAATGAACATATGTATATATTAGTAGCGGCCGTCCGCGGCTCCCACGCGGATGTCGGTTATCGCCCCAAAAGTATCCTATGCCCTTCCTAAGGTCTCAATTTATCTCCATGCCAAATTTCATCTAAATCGGTTCAGCGGTGATTGATTCCCCATACAAACTTCCACCCCCCTTTTCACCCCCTTGAAGAATGATACCTGTAATAACACTTTGGCATTTATGAATATTATAGTAGTACGGAGTATGGATTATAAAGAATGACAGATTTTTGCCATTTCAAATTTATTGAGAGTTGATTATTCACCGCAATCCTAACGCGGTTCGAATTTCAAAAACAAATTATATCGTAAACAGGATATCCCGACGCAGTCTCCACGGTTCATTAGCTCACGGCACGATTAGATTTCTTCTGATGCTCTAAACAGCCGTGGAAGGGCGTCACTGTTCAACTGACCTGTGACCGCTCTGGCGCCATCTTTTTTTGGCGGTCTGGCGCGATAATCTTTGACATTAGTTTTTGTTTCCCGAAATCTTTGAAATTTCGATATTTAATTAATTTGTAAACAAAGGAAGCGGAAACCCCTTGATAGGTTTATCAACAAATATAAAATAACAATTTGTAATTTGTTTCTACTATAAAGTTTTTTAGTTTTCCCAAAATATAATTATTAATAATTAGGTAAGTATTATCCACAAACCAGTGTTCATTGGACATTTTATTACGATTACACGTCTTTTTTGTGTTTGTTGTTTGAGTTTTTTTATTTCTTAAAATATTTGTTACGTAAATAATATTACCTATGTAATAAGTGTAAAAAAAACCTAAACAAAAATGAAATTTTAAAGTTATTGCCATCATTCTTTTCCATTAGTTTATTCAAAATTCTATTTAGATTGATAAAGGTATAGGATAAAGAAGTATGATAAATTGGTAAAAGCACAATTTATTGGTAAAAATGTAAATAAAAAATTGACCAATAAAGAACTCGGCTCATTTCTGAAAGATCGCAATAATTCAAATTTGGAAGCCGCAAATGGGGTAACGAAGCGTGTCCGTACACCCGCAGGCGGCCAGTGTCGGGTGGCAAAGGGCACCGCGTGCAGTACAGGCGAAAGTGATTATTGACTCTTGTGTGGTGGTAACGTTTGTTTTTTCACTTTTTTTTAAAACAATGGCATAAATGCTTTTTAAAAAAGCGTTTGGGGCTATTTATGTTGATTGGCTAAGATAAGAAGTCAAAATGGATTAAGTATTTAATTAATTTTGAAATCGGATTTGGAAAATATACTTAAATAGTATACTCACCCATTGTGGCTATCTATTTCATTCAATCTTCACTATTTAAAAAAACCAACTTGACAGCCTTTAGAGAAAAATTGGCTATCATTACTATGTAGTACTTGTTTAAAGTTGCCGTCAACTTTTTCCAACTACTTACAGTATTAAAAAATTTTCTCCAAACATAATTATCAAAATTTACACAAGTTAATTTATTAACAACTATACAACGAAAAGAAGCTTAATTTGCGCACGAGTCCCGTATTTACATCAAATGCAAAATGCACTGACAACTATAACAAATTGGCCTTTGAAATGTGAACTTTACGCGAACGCAATAATGAACACCTTTGAACGCAAGATATATGCTGCCGGTGAAATATTTTTCATCCATTCACATTCTAAAACATGCGACATCTTGGTAGGGTTCCGGCGCGACATTTTCCTTTGTCAAAGATAAAAATTGTAAAATAAAAACCATTACCAGTAATGCACGCACAAGGACCCACAAACACACACAAATGCTCCCAAAGGTTCAGCTTATATGCATTCGGCTCGTAAATTTTTACTTTACCTTAACTAGTTAGCAGACGTACCAAAAATGACCAAGTTCTTTTCTGCTCTGAGAGGAGTTTATATGGGGTCGACGTTGTAGTGAGCTCACCCAGAAGATGCCTGCTTTGAAGGGATTCAGGTTATGTGCTGCAGGAAACACCAAAGCTGGCGGTGCATTCCACCCTCTGGCCTTGCGAAAAAAGCGCTTAGTACGGATATTTGGTATCTCAACCAGCACGCGTAGCACAAGGAACACGAGAAGCCCGAGAAACGGTTTTATCTACACCGTAATGTCATTTTGTCGGGCCTTAACCCGAGAATAATGACATTATGGTGTAAACAAAACCGTTTCTCGAGATTCTCTTGTTTCTTGTGCTGGTGTGGGTGGGTAGCCTGCTAAAAGTCGTGTAGTTCTCTGTTGCAATGAGTGGCGGAATGGTCCCATGAAACTCCTTAGCACACTCTTTGAAGTACAATCTGTAAAGGGTCAACAAGCAAACAACTTTGTGAGCTATAATGACTTGAAATGTTATTAGAGGTAAATGCATCATACATCACAATGACCTCACAATGAACTCTTAATATTAAAAAAGGAGTGGATTCGCAATTTACATTTTAAGACTATGTAGTGAATTAGCGAATAAGCTCCGAACGTAATAATATTATATGTTTAATGATGTCCGTTGGGATAACACCTAAAAGTCGGTGGCTTATTCGAATCGCCAAATATTTTACAATATTTACCACGCTCAAAGTTATTTACGACTCTGATATTTAATTCCGTACAAAGAGGCCGCGTGCTAACGACGGGCGGCAATACTTTTTATATTATATTTGAATCCTAATCCGAGCCTGTTGTTAAGTGATTTCTTTAGATTAATGGTCGCGTAATGATGTTTGCTTTGATTCATATACCTACATATTTGTGGTATGTGTAATTATATGTATTAAAATTCTAGAACTTTTATCGCCTAATTGCAATGTTTTCTAATCTACTTACATAAATAATATATTTTTATCTCGGCTCAATAAATTGTTGTAATTTACATTGTGTGATCAGAGTTCTCTAGAAGTCATTCAGATTTCTGAGGAAACTTATTTAACAACTGATTTTGATTGTAATAATATGTTAAACGGAAATTCAGAAGCGTTCTTCTGAATTTCCGTTAAACATACTAAACCCGTTGGTTTAGTCCGATTTATTTTTGACTCTCCTTTGATATTGGACAAATCTTCTTACATATAGTTATTATCTATATAATATAAACCAAACCGATATTTTAGTGCTACCAAAGTTCAGCCAAAAAATTTTAACACCTAATTTTAGAATGAGGTCTTTTTCTAAACAAATATAGCGGAACGAGCGAAGCGAGCGGAGCATCGAAGCGCATGCTTGCATGGTTGGGAAGTTTAAAAATAGGCTAAACAAGTTTTGGGATAAGTAAAATTGTTTTTAGGCCAATAGTTACAATATCATTTATGGCTACAAATAAAGTAGTCTAATTGAGTGTCCAATATTTCGGTAATTCCTTTACAGTGAATTTAATGTTTGTAGTCGATGATTACGACAGCTAAAGTCTGAAGAACGGTTGTTAAATGGGTCAGCTCGCTGGGGCAGGGGTAAGTTATTGTTCAGAACGCAGCGATCGGCTTTACATCGGATTTCTCAACCTCTGCAGCATGATATGATACCATGAGCCCTTAAGCTGTTCTTTTAAATTCATGAAAACCAATCTAATCATTTACCGGTTTTTCGTAAACAAAATAAGTATTTACAATTATATATGTCCTATTTGTTGTAAAGTACGTTCGATAGTTTCAAGGACAGAGCCTACGGGCTCAGTGATAATTACAGATAATCTAATGGTGTGACGTTATTAATATTAATAAATGCGTTTTTTTTTCAGATTTAATAAATTATAGTCACTTTAGTTAGGTGCCAAAGTCTATGCAAGATAAAAGTGAATCGATATAAAAACGAAAAATATTTGAAAACATTTTAATGGGTTTAAATTTGAATTTTATTGCAACACCACTGTCGCGTTACGAGGCAAGTTAACACGATGCAACGTATTTCAGTGAAGCACATTGCTATTACCATCGGAGTTCCGTTATTAGGTGGCGAGTTGTATTACTGATTGTATCTCAGTTTAATGACATATCAATAACATTAACTATCCAAACACATTTATTTTAATTAATGAAAGCACGATGTGACTTCGTTGAAGTATTTCGTAATTCTCTTTACCACCTGAGTTGTTGAATTTATAATCTAACAAGCACTGTATAACAAAAATGAAAAGCGCGCGCGTGAATGGCTAACTAACGATCCCTCGGACCACACTCGCATTCGATTCGATCCGATTTACCGATCATCGAATCAATCGATTGATTTATAATCGACTCGGAATCGTTTGATGAGTTGATTGTGTTGATCTTTGTGCGGGAGGCGGCGAGAAGTGCACGTAATGTGTGTTTGATACGGACTGTGTATTCGTTATAGGTGTTTATTGTGATAAATATACCGACGTATACAGGATGCGTGGTAAAGTCTACAACACATCAAGCGTAACAGTTGACCGCCCTTTTAAAATAAAATTAAGAGTATTTTGTTTTCTTCAAATTGGCGACCTCTTTGATGTTTTTCGGTAAATCAAAAGATTTTCTTGCCGCCTCAATTAGTCAAGATTAATAGAAATGATAAGGTAAGATGGATTCTTACAAAAATAGCTGTACGAAAAATACTTACTTAGTGCTCGTGAACTTGCCCAAATCCGATAGAAACTTTTAGGTACTATCTCCTTTTACAGTATTGAATTTAAACACCATAATATTTATGCATGTGAATTTTTAAAGGAGGCGTGGAAAACCAAATTCGAAACTATGAGGAATAGCGAAAAGTATTCAAAGGAGTCTCGGGTCCGATTTTGATAAAAGCTAAAACTGCATCATTGGATTTCTGAAAAGGAACAGGCATCAAACCCGGTGAGTTTGAAAAACGTGTATCTTCACAATTTCCCGTATTTGAAATTTAGGACGACGTCATATATATATATCGTATATATATATATATATATATTGACATATATATATATATTCCTCAGAACACACCCCGTTATACAAACGGTAGAACACACCCCGTTATACAAATTTATTACTTTTCAGGTTAAGCAGGATAGGTATAATAATAGAACCTTATACATTCTAATTGAAGTGGCAGTGGACAGGGCACATAGTACGCAGAGCAGATAGCCGGTGGGGCGTTAAGGTTCTAGCATAGTGTCCACGTACCGGAAAGCGCAAAGTAGGACGGCCAACACTAGATGGACAAACGACCTGGTCAGGGTAGCGGGGAGCCTTTGAATGCTGGCTGTGCAGAACCATTCCATTTGGAATTCGATGGGCGAGGCCTTTGTTTAGCAGTAGTCATAAAAGGCTGATATGACGATACATTCCAATTACTTCAGATTAAATACTCGATTGATCTTAGGAATGATGCCAAAGTGTGGGAGGCTACTGCCAGTCGCAGGCACCGCATTAAAAATCAGTATTTAACCACAAGGCTATACACTGACTTTCAGCCATTGTGCACTCATGATGGATGGCGCAGTGAATCTAACACCATTAGAACGAATATGAAATAGTTTTGAAATTCATTAAGGGTAGACCACCATACTGATTGGGCTAGGAGGCACCGGAATTAGCATAAAGTTGTCTGCTCCCAGACACCAACAAATGCCCTTATCTCGAGCCCGAGATTGCTTGGAACACGGCCCTTAATTGGTCATTAATATACGACCTAATAAGCCCGGGTAGGGTTGGGGACAGTCAAGAGGTATTACGGAATTAACCGATTGGAAATTTACAGCATTAATTACGAATTTATAGTTTATCATCTAACTTTTGTGTTCCCAGTGAGTGAATTTTTTTTTTTGTGTAATTTTTTTTTTATAGAATTATATTTATTGCGATATCCGCTATTCAAGTTCTCATAGTAATATTATTTGGCACTCGATAGAAATTTCACAAAATAAACATCTAAAAGTATTTACACTAGAAAAAAATCATGTCCTTAGGCGGGGACTGAAATCGCGACCTTACATATTTCGCGTGACTGCTCTAACCATCTGAGCTACCGAGGACCTGGGATGACTGTGTGATTTTCCTCTACTCTATCTGTATTTGCGTTAAAAGCTAAGGTATATTCTCACAATGTCGAAAATATTGTATTTCAACATCCGAACGAGTATTTTTCCAAATACCTACGATTTGGTTAAGTTGGGCATTGCTTTAAATATTCTGGTTGCAGGTTCAGTCCCAGCCTGTGGACATAAGTTTTTTCTAATATAAACACTTTTCTAATATTTTCAAACATAAATATACCTACCTAATGTTAAAAATAACAATTAAGAATATGAACATGTGATTTACTTGATATTTTAGGTGTATGTATGCGATGATTAGCATATTCAATAAATTTATACATGATTAATTCTTTGTTTGAATCTGTCCGTTTTTTGATTGTCCGGTCTTTGATATGAAAAACTCATTATAAGAATAATAATAAAATTACAGTTCTGTTACCTTGGTAAAGTAAACCGTTTTGTAATATCAACAATAACTTTGTTAAATAATATACCGATTAATTACCGATGAACAAACGCATCACTAACGTCCCTTACCGGTCCTCTTAATTAAGATGTAGGCAGAACGCGGCGCATGTACGCTAACGAGTCGCTAACACATCTGCCTGCGGACCCCTACTTATAGAGTTTAAACCGAGACACGGCCAGGGCGGAGACACACTGGCGAAAACCGGTAAAATTACTCGATCCCAATCTCCGCTGGCTTGATCTAAGTATTTTAATCACAGCACTAATTAGCTGTAATTTTATGTCCGTATTGGTATCGTTTAGCGGTACCTGTTTATTTATAAAAGCTCTATTTCAAAGTCTAAAGAATATAAGCTAAGATAAACGTAAACCAATTTCATGTAACTTGCACCTACTTATACAGGATTAAAGGGTAAGTCGACCTAGATTTATGCAAGACCGAGAAGTCGTAATTTCCATCATTCCTGTCTGAACTTGAACTTGAACTTGATTTGACTATGAAACACTGTACCCCAAACTTAACCATTTTCAAGATATTGGAGTGTGAAGATTAAAAAAAAATGCTGATTTTTTGTCTATTGGCCTTTATTTTTTGGTGTTTTTAGCCTCTGATTTATTTATGTTTGCGATTTTTGTTAGTATAGTTGGTAAGTTTTTAATTGCTCTCAATACTAAAATTGCAGTTACCAGAACCAACCGGTTCCGTAGTAGACGATTGATAGTTATCAAATGAAATAAATTTGAGTCCAACATCTCAATCACAAATCAGAGTACAGTTTTATTATTGGGCCAAACCGTCAGCAGAAAGGGAATATCTTCCGCCGAGCTAGGTCCTATTCGCTAGGGGACCGCTTATTGCCCTCCCTGATTCTCCCTGCTGCTACAGAATTCCTAAGTTTGGAGTGCTGGGATCTATATCATAGCATGTGCGTGGGTTGTATAACTGTAGTGCGTCGTACAGCTGACAGCACATAAAGCGTAACAGTTTGACCTTGAGACCGCCCTTACTGCGTTTGTAATAAAGGTGGCTTTCGTAGTGCAACCGTTACACTTGATGTGCTGTCGTGTGTACAATACGCAATAGTACACATTTTTCAGGGTTGTCACGAGTAGGACAATGTTTTTATTACCTAATTTAAACGAAAAAAAAGTTTTCTGAAAGGTGTCAAACTTTCAGAGGTAACTCTTGACACAACCACCCCTCCAACTTGACACAACTTCCACAAATTTTATTTCGGAACACACTGTCGTAGTTGCTGGTGTGGGCATTATCTATTCTGTGGTGTGGGTTCCAGTTCCAAATTGAAGACAACAAATTTTACAATAGTAAACAAATAAAAGCTAAAAATGGATGGTAGGAGTACGTAATCAATTTTAATCTTTAATTTAACGCTATTCCAGGGTGGTTTTTGATCCGTTTCCAGGATTGTTTTTTTTATTAAGGTCAGTGATTCAACCGTTCCCTGGCTACGGTCACTGCTTTATTGACGAAGGAAACTTCGAAAAAAAATAGACACATTCATATTTTAAAATTCATCTGTGTAAATAAACCCTAACGTAGTGTAACTTGAAGGAAGTAAATGTTAATGAAGATCGCGCCCAGGATTGCTTAATTAAACTTATCTTAAATGATTACCTACTAGCAACCGCGTCCCTTCTTTTTGTATTAATTCAACCAATAACCCTCTAAAGCCAAGATACAGGCGCTTTAACTTGATTTAGGGACAATCTCTCTACTTAAAGACATATTTATTTATTTATGGTAGACTAATGACTACGAAAACAAGGTTTAGATGCGAATGCATACATAGTCTGCGAAAGTCTTCGCATATTAAATAACATAATGGTGTCTTACTGGTCATACTAATAAGTTATATAATTCTGGTAAGTAGAGCAATGTAATACCATTATTTGTTGAACAAACATGTAGGTACTGCTCTACTCTGATAATACTTATTTACAAATCTAATAAAATCATCTTCTTTCTTGATTTTTGGTCATTCATATATTTTGAGCCATCTATTTTTTAAATTACATATTAAAAAATAGATGGCTATTTTGAAACACTTTTAGTTCCACTTGCAACTAAAAGTGTTTTTCAAATAGTAAGACATGTCAAATAAACATGTTGTTGCAGTGCCTATTCAATATAATTTTACCATCGTTTTATCCCAGGTCCATATTTTTAATAGGAAAAGTTAATAAACGATATCAGTCTACTTTGCCAGCAAAAACCACTTAAAGCACCAATATAACCATTAGATTAGTTCCCTCTTTTTAAAATACAAATACCTAAGTTTGAATACTAATATTTGTGCCTTTGTGCTTAACAGACGTAAGGCACAACGACATTACTCAGTGATGTAGAACATACTCAAGTGGTTCAAATTTTACTTTTAAGTTTTTCTTTTATTTATAACTAGATGACAAACAAGCTGACGGCCCACCTGGTGTTAAGTGGTTACCGCCGCCTATAGACAGACACCTGCAATAACAAGGAAAAGCACTTGATATTGCAAGTAAATAAAAATGTAGTTTTTGATATTATTTATGTATTGTCACCGGCTGTTTTTTTTGTAATTTATTGTATTGTCAGCCTTAATAACTAACGAATAATATTTATTGTATACAGAGCGTGGCAAACTTTGCTTTTTTATGATGATTCACGAACATTAGTGACACGGCGCGACTACGTTTTTCATAAGTTTTATAATGGATTTTTACGTCAAAAAATAAATTGCGATGTTTTCGTAAAATAGTTATAACGACATCGATAATTTGCAATATTTATTAACAAAGCTTTTGGAACAAAAATCGCGTTAATTTGTACATAATTTTTAAACTTTATATAAGTACTTGTGATCAAATACTTTTCAGGAAAAAAATAATTATAATTTTGGTTAGCGAGCCAGAATAAAAAATCTACTTTGAACAGAATTGTCTACTATGCAAATGTGCTATATGTAGTATAAGACTCTTCAATAGGGTAGTTGACAACTTTTTTTTATTTCATAAATATAAAGTTTAGAACCCATAAAAATATTTCCAACGAAATAGTATGTTGAAAATTAATAGTTGCAAATATCAAACATACCACCATATTGATATTTGGAGCGCATCGTCTAAAAATGCTCCAAAATCTGCGGAACAGATATGTTGCTATTTTACTAAAAATGTATGTATGGGCATATTGACAAAATTAATAATAACTAATAACTATGTAATATGTATGTTTTTATACATTGTTGTCAGAATAGTTGTTTTTATTGATGTAAGCAATCTAATACACCATTATTATTTTTGAGAAATTTTGGAAAGAAAATGATTTATTTTTCTAAATATTCTAAACCGTACAATTTTAACAACATTCCAAAATTTATTAGTTTGTATTTTTTTTTTGGGTGACAACTATTTAAAGTGATCATTTCCAAATTTGTGAAAAGTAGCGCCACATTCAAACTTAGACAACATCCCTATTGTAATATAAATAAAGGAAGTATTTTCCAATTTAAATACCATTGTCACATTAGAGTTCTATAGGAAATAGACGCACATAATCACATAACTCTTTGTATTCTAACAGCCCGAAGCACACTACGTCCTTTTATTCCTTTCGCGCCATAAATGCTTTCTGATCACAGCATCTTCAAAGGATTGCATTCTCAAAGGAACAATAATATCTATTACAGCTCCGAACATAACTCAATCCTGATAAAAGCTATGACTTCAATGACTGATTGTTGGCGAAATGAACGTTGCAAGTCATTCTTTTACGTTTGACTTATCGATATCTCACATAAAATTTATGAAGATTACTGCGTACAATCACGCCTACTCGTGAAATCAATGGACACTCAAGATGCTTCTAAGATTTATTAGACCCTATTCGAAGTTAATCTTCACTAATTCACCGTAGAAAAACGTTCGGTTTATACCCATCTCGACAAACGATTCTTTGTCGTTCGACTCAATATTATTATACCATGGAGTCAATATATTTTAAATGACTCCTTGAACGCTCTCGGCCGATCTCCATTGTGACGGTTCCTTTATAGAGCCGGAATGGCGGGATATTTATTTTGAATTAAGAATAATTTCTTTTTTAGCTGCCGTCCATGGACGTGTGCGAGGCATTAGCGCGCTTTGTCCACTGCGTTTAATGATGACCGGTTAACGTATTTTTTTATTTTTAATGGAACTACCACATCGATACTTCTTGGAGGGATAAAATTTGTTTTGATTCGAATTCTAATGATTTTTCAATAGGGTGTTAATGTATGTAAGTATGGCATAATACATATTAAAATGTAATTAATTAGTTATTAATAATTTTGACACTGTTTATTATTTTCAAATATTGACATTTCAATAAAACAATGAGGATGAAAATTAAGTAGGTATAAAACATTATATATTTTGCATTCGCAAACAAAATTATGATATCTCTTTATATTAACCTACTACGAGTAAATATTCAAATAAATACAGTATTAAATATTTTCTACTAAGGTTGACAAACGCTACAAAATTGTTTCGCGTTCTATTTTACAAGCGAGCTGACAGCCCCTTCATTACAAGTCAACAAACAGATACAAATACAATTTACATCAGTCAAAGGCTTTGGCGAGATATCCAGGCATTGTTCTCAAAGATGGAGGTTCAGACAAAGAGGCGTCAGCGTTTACATTAATTATTGCTAAAGCACCGCTAATTGAGGCTGCATGTAAAATACGCCTTTGCACGTTTCGAACCAAAGATTAAGCAAACTGATAAGATGGCCGACACGACACGTATTCTAGTTAAATAGGCAGGACATCGCGTAATTAGCATGGTAATTATTGTCTTCTACCAAATAATATTTTTTATAAGTCATTTTATACTAATTTTAATTGCAATATACTATCAAAGCTTTTAAATGATTTACATCGCACAAATACGAGTTGAATTGAAATGAATTTTTATTTCTAATTATTAAATTATTTATCTGAGCACTAATCTGAAACAACTAATAACAGGTTTTTTCTTTAAAAGACAAAAAGGACATTCTACGATTTTATTCATCTTTGTGAAGTAAACATGGTAAGACAATCAGTAGCCCACGCTGTCCTGATGACTTGTAAACAGCCACAAGTGGTTCAACACGGTATGTTTGTCGAACATCACCGCAAATTACTGCGGTCAACAGGCAAGGAAAAATATTCACATTTTAAGGATAAATAAATAATTTGTTCTTGGAAAGTTTTCTTTCGGACATGTTTAAAAATGTATGGCGGCTGGTACTCAGCTGCCCCCCAGGAGAAAATTAAGTTATATGAGAAGAAAGAGTATATTATAAGGAATATTATAAGACTAAATGTATAATTTTAAATGCCTGCTTAAAAATAAAAAAAGATTTTATTCTCGTTAAAACATTTTTATGCAGACAGTATGTGATAATAAAAATCTGCAGCAACAATTATTCTTAACAGTATTTTAAATAGGGCACTTTTTTTGAAAATTTTAGGTATTTTTAATTTTTCTAGATGAAAATAAATCGCAAATATCTGAACCTAAATAAATGAATACGTGTGTTTGTGTGTTTCACAAACGACCGAGAGCGAGAGAGAAAGAGAGAAACTGACGATTGGAATTATTTAAGACCATCTAAGACTTTGGTCGTCTATTATTTTTACTGTTTCTTTCTAAATGGGTATTCTACATGGAGGAGCTTGATGATGTAGTGGTTTGAGCGCTCTGGTTTCGATCACAAAAACAAGGCATCTTTCGCCATGGTCCAGGGATGGGTCATTCAAATTTATAATCTCGAGCTCCTCCGTGCTTCGAAAGGCACGTTAATCCGTTGGTCCCGGTTGTTACTGAAACCGTTTTAACCCACCCACACGCATTGGGGCAGCGTAATGGTGTTATGGCCCAATCTCCTCATGGGTTTCTCCTATGTAGGAAGGCCTGTGCCCGGCAGTGGGACGTATATAGGCTGATGATGATGATTCTATATGGTCTGATTGATAAAACAGGCCTGATAAAACTGCCCTGAGATCGACGACTAGAACGCAATCGGGCCACGGGTAGCAGTGGAATATTTTAGTACCTACCTACCTAAAATAAAACCAGAAGATTTTAATTAGCTTTAAATTTATGAGCAATTTACTACAGAGAAATTCAAAATGCATCATTTGCAAACAAACCACTATTTTAATTAGCATAAAGTTCTGTTGTAACGCAATAGGAAATAAAAAAAAATGTATGATGATTAAAAGTTATGTGTTGATACTTAGCTCTAAATACAAATTGTGATGTAAAAGGAAAAAAACAGGTTAAAACATATATATTATTTTAATCTTAGTAGAAAAAGGATGTAAAAAGTTTAAATATCTTGCAACAGGTACTTACAGTCAACACCGCCTAAGGTAAACTAAGCATAGCAAAATGGTTCTCCCTACCGCTAGATATGGTCGGATTAATTAAACTCTTTTTATTGCACCAAACATAAAAACAAAATAAATGTATACAGTTATATGCAAGGAGAACTTATCTCTATAAGAGATCTCTTCCAGCCAACCCGTCATGGGTATGTGAGTTATAATGTCCAAACGTACTGGTGTCACGTACGTGACACCAGTGCATTTAATTATAATCCACTTAATATCAAAATACTATAAATATACCTACATAAAAATACCAAATATATTCAATACATAATACAAATGCATGCATACATACATACATATATATATTTAAAATAAACTTACTATAATATCACTATACAAAACCAGAGGTTGAGTCAAGATATAGGTAATGATTTGTGTGCTGTGCTGTTATAAAGGCAAGTATAGGTACCTCAATGATTATCAATATCTTAATCTTAATCGTTGCGTAAAGCAATTAATTAAATACAGGTTATTTGTTTTGTTTATTTCTAGTTCGCAATTAGACAGACCAAATATTTAGTTCCTAAGTAAAGAGAAATTGAAAAATAAATTTTCTTTATCTTTTATAAGATCTTCTTTTTACCGATTAATCCACCAGATGAGCCATCAGCTTGATTGTTATGTAGTTGTATGTATATTTGCTCAGTGGATGTTTGAAAAAGTAAATAACAATCGAAGGAAAGGCAATGGTATCAAGCTTACAGAGCCGTATCTGGTATGGGTATTTTTAATAATCTGCATTTGATTTAATTTTATTATTGCTTCTGAAAGAAATACACTTCAATTTATCTGGGTCAGTATGGCGTCACATATGCATGTTTATAATAATATTCTTTGTCAACATAGACAAGACGTATGACAAACCTAATCAATTTAATAGGAATATAATAAACTAAGCCAATTAAAAATACTGAATTAGCGACTAAACATCTATTTTCGTCGACTATTCAACGATTTGTCGCCGAAATCTCATTTTTTAGTCTTTACTTAGTATTTTCGTTGGTTAGGTTGGGAAAGTATGATGCTCAGTTAAATACAAACCAATTTAATACTACAGTATAATTGTAAAGTTTTATTATTGTAAATACAATATTCACCATTAAATAAAGTGTAATATGATGATACATTAGATAAAGCACGGTAATGTTTATAGAGTACTTTGAAATGATAAGTAATACATAATAACATACCGAATAACTATTGATTTGTATGTGCCTAGCAATCAATCAATCAATATGAATTTGAATACTAAAAAAATATGTTTAAAGGAACTTAATAAAAATATTGACAAAAGTTATATTCATAAGCCAATAAGGTGTATGCGAATCATCAGTGCACTTAACATTATATTTTTAACACCATTGAATGTACCAGTACAACAATACCCATGTTTATAAATTAAATATTAAGCCAAAAGTAGTTTACTTACTTAATTTAAGTAGATAAGAGTATGAACTCATATTTTAAAACAGTGAGTTTCTAAGTAATTGCAGCTGCTGTTAAAGAGAAATACTAATAAACGTAGAAATACACTAGGTATCTAAAAATAATAAATAAGTGTTATAATAAAATTATGAATATATATTATAAGGAAAACACGTATCAAAATCAAGACTTTACTTTACCCTAACCAAAGACATAAAGTCACCAGCTCCTTATACACAATAGAAAATCTATTGTAAGTAACTGATATATTGGTACTTCATTGATCAAATAATATTTCACTAACATTTCCCATAGCATCCGTTCTCACAGTTATTCTACATTTGCTAATACAATTCACGCTGGTAAACTGTAAAACATTAATACAGAAATCAATCTAATGTAGTTCTTATTGCTTAAGGGCAGAGTCCATATTTGAATAAAAAGAGAATAGCTTAAAATTTAAAACTACGAATAAGGAAGTCTTTATCACAATAGTATAAGGTTCAAAGTTCTCTTGTAGCTTTTATGTCCGTTTGACTGTACTCGCATAGTTGTTTGAGTTTCCACGCGCCAATAGGAAACTGTATTGCAGTTTTTGTGTTAGCAGTTCAGAAATGGTTCCTTTAACTACTTGTTAGTTTTCCCATAGGAATTATTTAACTATTTTCCAGTAAATTAATGAGAATCCGGGAGTATTAATATATGTTTTTCCGGTGGATAGCATAGGCGTTTTAGAATGTTGGTTCTGCACATATTTATTGATGCTGGCTTCTAATAATTACTAGTGGTCTCCCGCGTAGATGGTGGTTTTTTTTATACAAAACACGACAAATGACTCAACACAACCTGATGTGAAGCGGTAAGAAAAAGAAGAGCCCGTATGCGACGACAGCTAGTGCCCAATGAGTTTATTGCTCCAAATGTTAGCCTTTGTCCTTTTTCAGGATATAATCTATCTCCATGCCAAATCTACACTAATACTAGCTGACCCCGCAAACGTTGTTTCGCCTTAAAAAAAATGTCCAAAAAATAAAAAATAAAATAGATAGTAGCCGATTCTCAGACCTACTGAATATAAATAAATATAAAATTTCATGAAAATCGGTCAAGCCGTTTTGGAGGAGTATGGTAACTAAATTTGTGACACGAGAATTATAAAGTTAGATTATAAAGCTAAAGCATTTCTTTGTTTGTTTGAACGCGCTTATCTCAGGATCTCCTGATTCAAATTGAAAAAATATTTTTGTGTTGGATAGTCTATTGATTGATAAAGGTTATCGGTTATATGACATCACGCTACGACTAATAGGAGATAAGCAAGCATCAATGAAAAATGTTTTAAAAACGGGAAAAAATATTCCTTTTCAGGGTTTTCATTGCGTGCGCTGCGTAAACGGTTAAAGGTACAAAAATCATGCGTACTGGAATTGTTCTCGCGTCTAAAAAAGTCCGCGACAGCATATGTCTATCTTTTATAGTTGACTCACTATAACCTTTTTTTGGTTATCAAATTAGTTCTAAAATAATGCACTAAGTAACTGCGAAGGCGTTTTGTAAACATATTCATGGGAAAAACTTAAAGGGTCTACAAAAAATATTTTGATGACCAATTATAATTTTTGATAATCCGTTATATTTTTAAGGTTGATTAGGTTAGGTTTGTATGGTGATCAGTCAAATACAAGGCCAAATAAATCTGTTTAGATTTTTTGCAGTGATAACGTTACAGACTGACAGAATTACATTCGCATTTGTTAAATTAGTGTGGATTTTGATACGTTTTCACATTTTTATGAATAATGAGTGATTCACTTCAATCATGTGATTTCATTGACGTAAATTACGTTGTTAATATTGTATAGATTGTTGAAGCCACAACAAAGAAATAATTACTAATTTTAAATACTTTAGTCACCCTATGGTATGATAGGTAGGTATTAGGGTCTAACTGTAGGAGTTTTTAAATTCATCATCATCATCATCACCAGTTTTTATGCATCCCACTGCTAGCCACAAGCCTTCTTATGGGAGTAGCACATGAGGAGCTTGAGCCATAACACCACCACGCTGGCCCAATGCGGGTTGGTGCGGGTTAGAGCGGTTGCAACTACCGGACCAACGGCTTAACGTGCCTACCGAGGCATGGAGGAGCTCGAGATTATAAATATTGATCGATTTATCCCTGGGTCGACCATAGAATCGAAACCGCTCCAACATACGCCATCGAGGTCCTCTCAGATTTTTTATTTCAATGATTGTATTGTGATTTTGGTTAAATATACATTATATGTAATTACTGGGCATGGACGGCATTTCATCTTAGGCCTCAGGATGACATCGCAGCTGCAATGTCAAGTGAGATTTCCTTGTTATGGTGTCTATAGGCGGCGATAACCGCTTACCACCAGGTGGGCCGTCAGTTTGTTTGTCATCTAATTGTATATAAAAAATATGTTTATGTAACGAAGACCTCGCCTTATTTCGTGCAAATGGAGGCAGGCACACTGGGGATAAGAGCACAGCAAGATACAGCTAGTACCTATTACTTATCTTATATTTTCACGAGCACTACACTTGAAATAAAACCAATTTACCGGATTTAACTCGCATTAAATTAGATGACATTAATAATATACACCCGACGTGTTGATTACTTTACAAAGATCGTGGTCACGGGTAGTCGGTAATCGAAACGTTCGGGTGTATAATAATAATGTAACTTGTAATTAAATGCGAGTTAAATCCGATAAATTGGTTTTATTTCAAGAGGTGCAGCTTTCTAATTGAAATACCTATCGTCCATTCTATGATTCTTGTGAGAGCCTATATCTACGGGCTAGTCTTTATTGCATACAAGTGTATACTTAACATAAAAAGAAAACATAATTGTAATACCAAAGGGAATCTTATTGCTAACAAACAATCTCTTTGAAATTTGGGATGAAAGTCATAGATAAAAATATATGAGAATAGGTGCAAGAATGCAGAGAAATATAATGTAATACGTTTAATTAGATAAAATAAATATAAAATACATTTAAAAATAAAACTTTAAATCTGAAATAAAATCACTTTACCGGTGTTAACTCGCGTCGGATCCGATTTAACGTCGGATGTATATAGTAATAATGTAACATCTAGTTAAACGCTAGGACTAGGTGTTAGGACGTCTAGGTAGGTAAGTACCACCGCCTTTCTTATTTCAGCCGCGAAACAGTTCGCTGTGTTTCGGATTGAAGGGAAAGGTAGCCAGTGTAATCACTGGGCATGGACGGCATTTCATCTTAGGCCTCAGGATGACAACGCACCTGCAATATCAAGTGATTTTTTCTTTTTATTGCAGCCCGCCTAGCATTACCACCGAAACGCGATATGATAAAGCTATTTATCGCTTCGAACTGTCAAAAATCATTGGATATAACCGCTATCTTGAAATTTTATCGAAACTGCGAAAATGTATACTTATATACAATACAAGTTCGCAGTTGAGATAAATTTTTAAAATGGCGGTTATATCCAATGATTTTTGACAGTTCAAAGCGATAAATGGCTTTATCATATCGCGTTTCGGTGGTCATGCTAGGCGGGCAGGTGTATATAGGCGGCGGTAACCGCTTAGGTACCATCAGGTGGGCCGTCAGCGGGTTTTTCATCTAGTTGTATAAAAAAAAACGCGAGTTACATCTAGTAAATTGGTTTTATTTCAAAAGTGTAGTGCTCGCAAAATATAAGTCGATACTTAAACTTTAAATTCTAGCAACCTTTCTGCGTTCCCTTTCGTATTATTTATTTCACATAAGGTTGCCTGGAAGAAATTGCTTTTTAGCAATAAGGTGGCCATATTGTAGCTAATATTTTTGTGTTCTTAGCGTTATTGGTCATTTTGTCTCTTGTGTGGAATAAATAATATATTTTATTATCATAAAACTTACATATTATACATCCTGCTCGGCTGGATAAAAATAAGATAAGTGAAGATAATAAGATAAGTCTATATTATAATTGATCAATAAAAAACACAGCACACACAAACACATACACAATACACGTCTACTAAGATTAGTACCTATTACTTATTAATAATACGGCATGAGATCTTAACGCATTTAACTTTGCATGAGATAGTCGGAAGGCTATACTTCCCACAAAAGAGGCTGCTAATTTGTTAATACGTTCTGCTGTTTACACCAACGATGGTTAGCGAAATACGTTAGCGTTACCTAATAGATTACTAAGGAACATCCTTTCTTTGTTTATTACACTTGTATTTTACCGTATTCTATAGAAAAAAAAGACCAAACTATCAACTCTTTATTTCCAATTACCTAATACAGTTTCACATGGAATAGGTATTCCAATAGGTTAGATCCAGTATCGATATACTGTATATCGATATACAGATGTGAGGTGAGTGAAAAGGTATAATTTGTGTAGTTAGGCGCGGAGTCTCGACTCTAATGAGTTATAATAAGTGCCACCCAGAGAGGCTTCCCGGCGGGGCTCGCTTATATGGAGTAGACTTTTGTTATGATAAGAAAGATGAAAGTTACGTTCAGTATTTAAATAAATAAAATTTATTGATCTCAGGCATTACCCATATTGAGTTGAAGAGTTTGCTTCTTAACTTACTATAACTATATTAGTAAAACCTATTAAAAAACATTGAAATTAGTAAAAATTAAATTATAATATAAATACTCCGTCAGTAAACGCCATAAACACAGATTTTATCAGAACGTATAGTGATGAGTTGCAGTACAATTATTTAGAAAAATGTTAATAATTTTCAGTATCATTATTTCAACTGAAAACCTACTGTTTTGATAACACAGCGAATCGCAAAAAACCTAAATACCGAGATATATGCCCATAAATTCATAGACTTCTTATATAATAATAAAAAAAGAGTTTTTATATAATATTTATTATATAAAAAGTGATAGGTATCAAGTAACAATTTTAAATTACCTAAGAATCATTAAGAGCTTGTGAGGTTAACTCAAATTTAATACTACATATATTTATATAGTTTTTGGATGAAAATATTAGAAATATACACACAGAAATAAACAAAACAAGGTTTACGGAATGATTTAATTTTTTTTTATACAACTAGATGACAAACAAGCTGGCGGCCCACCTGGTGGTAAGCGGTTACCGCCGCCTATAGACACCTGCAATAACAAGGAAAAGCACTTGATATTCCAGGTGCGTTGTCATCCTGAGGCATAAGATGAAATGCCGTCCATGCCCAGTAATTACACTGGCTACCTTTCCCTTCAATCCGAAACACAGCGAACTGTTTCACGGCTGAAATAAGAAAGGCGGTGGTACCTACCTTTTATTATTATTTAATTAAGATTGTTCTCTCTCGCAGTGTTTAGGCTCCTCCATATTAATCCACCCGCGTTCGGCCGCGTGTGGACCTACGACTTCATTAGAGCGCGTCAAGCGAGCGGTCACGAGCGAGCGGCCACACTGCGCTTTATTGAGTGCCAGATAGTCGCCCGCTTAATTAAACCCGCCAACTGCTGACGTCTCCTAATAGCTCCTTAACGCAACACGTGGAGGTCTAAGGTTAAGCACGCCGGCCGTATTTGTTTAGAAAGTGTTGTCTTGCAGTTGTATTTGAATATTAAACAAAAGCCTAACGTGCCATCCGGACTAAGGGAAAGTCTTTCTATTTAGTTCTAAAATAACTTGCCATTTTTTGACAATTATAATATCTTATGATCTCGCATAAGACGGGATCACAAGATGCGTAATTCACCAGCGACATAAGATAGAACATCCTATTTAGTGTCTTCAGAACTTACGTAATTGATTGTCAAATGTCGGATGTCTTATTTTTTAATCACATGTAATTATTTTTATTTATTTATATGTAAAATACTTGTATGACATCTTCCATCGAACATCTCAATCAACCTCAAGTATGTTGAGTGAGACCTGCATACTTGTGAATGATTGAATATTAATCGTCTTTCCACGGTGGCAATTTCGTAACTATAAATTTTGCGGATTTCGATAATTATTTTTATTTCCAGAGGCGATATTCTCAATGGTCCGGGTGGAAGACATAAACACCAAAGAGATTCTTTACTCATACGTCACGGTTTCATATTTTTTTTATTAATCCGGCCATTATCTGCACTATATACTAGTAATCTTTATCGCATTCAAAGTAAATTTTCACAATATCAGATGTGCTTCCGTTATATGTATGTACTACCTACTGCAATTAACTATATACAACAAAATCAACAACAAACACAACAACAAAATCAACTAAATACTAATAATATTTATTTTAATTTCATTAATTACCTACTACAATTCTTACAACCGATAGGTATGTAATATGTTTTAAAGTTAAATTTTTCCCAATTGTGCAAAGAAAATGTGGCCCTAACATGAAAATAAGTATAAAAACAATAACTTATAAGCGTAATTTATAGCACCGATAGTGTTTCTTCTAAATTACAGCAATATTAATTTAATCTCAGCTGACGTAATAAAGCATGTAGGGATGTGCGATGTCCCATAATAACTTAATAAGCGAGCTCTGCCGGCGCGGTTGGTAATTACAAATTAGACGCATGCGCCGCGCTGTGTTGCAAACAATTCCTTGGTTAGTTCGTTGTGAGCTATTCTACAAAAATAAAAAAGATTAATAAGCACTCCATATACATAATACACAATTACTTATTGTTTGACGTATTTGTACCAACTACTAAATTACAAAACTACTGGATTGATTTTATCTTGTCCATAAAAAAAAACATTTTTGTCGTCACACAGCTACTACCAGTTTAAATAATTCAAAAAAGGAATATAAATATCTTATTAGTTAATAGTTTAAAAACATACGTTACGAGACAATAATAATAAGTTTATGTATTACTAAATTTACCAGAAACGTTTACACAGTTGTTAATATCACATAAATAAGTTCAAAACATTTTGAAAACCATAATACATTGAGTTATTGCAAACTAGCGTACTTCTTGCAGAATGCCCCAAGGTCTTAACCCTAGATCGTGCACAGAAACCTGTAATGGGTCCAAAGTACCCCAAGGCGACGAGTGCAAGCTTATAGCTCTGATCGCTATCGATGTTTGACAACTTTACTTTTGCACATCACTATTCTTAACTTCGCCAAAATATTTAAAAATTGAACCTTATATTCAAGAACATACAATATGAACTTCCATTTGATGTTTAATGGACTAAGACAGTTTAATCGCCTCAGGAATAAGCTTCAAAATCGCGTGATATCGTCTTTTATGAATGAAGTTCAAGACGTAAAGGGAAATGTTATTTCAATAATTGTGCTTGTCATATAGTTTTTTTACAAGTATTCGTTAAGACAGTTCTCTAAAGAGTAATTAAAATGGAGCAGTATTTTCCAATGTTATTGTTTATGTTCGTATTTTAATGAATTAATTATTGAACTATTAATAGGCTCGAAAAAAGGTGTAAAGTTTCGTGTAAGCATTTGCCGGCTGACACTTGATAATGATATAGTGGGTTAGTAACACGTAGGTACTCTATCATTAATAAATTCATTGCATCGAACTATGTAAAGGATTACTAATATCGGTTAAAATAATGGTATTTGTGTGATGATTGTAAATATTAGGATAGAATAGGATGACTTTTCTTCGTGTTTCCATAATTGGATAAAGTCAAATCCCTAGTTCTCGGGTAATTAGAATTAAACTTCCTCAACATATTAATGGGAGTGTGTTATGCATACCTAATAATATTTTAGAGAAGCTTTAAAGAATACTATTCATATAATTAGTACCTGTATAATCAAAGAAGTCACCAATGATGTTTATTATTCCTAATAATAAACAATTCAATATTAATAAAAGCTGGTCCGTAATTACTGGGTGACGGGTCGAGGCGCCATATTTACTATAAATGAAGTCCAGTTTATATAAAGATGGTGGTGTAGTTTGAAAGCTACGCGATAGCGATAGAGTTTCTACATAAGGATTGAAAATACAACCTGTGCCTAACAGTGTTTTAACTAAGTAAGACCCGAACTAGGTGGTATGCCCGTATGTAGGGTCATCTGGGTAGGTACCACCGCGTTTCTTATTTCAGCCGTGAAACAGTTCGCTGTGTTTCAGATTGAAGGGAAAGGTAGCCAGTGTAATTACTGGGCATGGACGGCACAATTTGTCATAATATATCAACAGCAAATAAACTGTAAAGACTTTCTAATAGGAGTCATTTTTAACGAGGCCGTGTACTTCTCTTCTCTACTGTCTCTTTCTGCTAGATGAGGGGGAGACCCATGTTCAATGGTAGGCGCTGAGCTTTGTCCACTCCCACTTTTCCTCTACTTCAGGTTGATTAGCAGTGAATCTCTACATTCGGGTGTATCGCATGAACTAATCATCTATATAGCACCAAATTGGAAAACACACCGGATTTAAAAGCAAAATGTTCATTTACTAGGCATTTCAACACGGTTGTTAGCGCACATAAAATTGGCCACGGACGTGCTGATGAGCGATTTAACAGCGATTTATTTTAAACGTATATCCCGGTGAGACTTTATACAGCAAGAAGACGTAATCACACTATGCACTACACATCAGGAGGATCAATTTCAACAGTGAAGAGGATTGGGTTTGTATCGTAAGGACTTAGTCGAATTGACCTAAATACCAAGGACAAGATCTTAGAAAGACGAAGTCAGAAAAAAGTCTCTCAAATTGACTAGATATTGACTGCATCGTAAGACGACCTCATCACAAAAATACCGGAGAGCCAAAATTACTAGCACAGTCGCGATAAAACTCAAAACAGAAAATAAATAAATTTACGGACGGAAACCCGGTGTTTTATAAATCCTTGTTATCTGTGAAAACAGTGACAATCACCATTATCATCATCAGCCCGCAACTGTCCCTGCTGGACCTAGGACTCCACCACCTAAGTGGTTTAAAAATAATGCCAAAAGTAATAAGAGGAGAAGGTAAGACAGTCCTTGGTAGACTAGCCCTAAGAATAACTAGGAACAGATTAAGTCATCAGAGCGAGCGATGGGTTGGTTCCTTATAGCGATATAATTATAATGTCAGAGACGTGGCATAACTGTGATCGCAATTCGTAATTTAATCTTTGACTTGCTTAAATTGAATAAAGACTGGATGTTGAAGTATCTTTTTGGTACTTATAAGTTGGTAATAAAAATTTGGACTTGCAGGGAAAAGTAAATTATTTTTCGGCCTTCTGGTAGAGTGATTAGTAGGCCTGTTTACTTAGTTGCACATAATGCATAGAGGCAGCATTTGTTCACGAGTCATGTATGTTAAAGTATGTTTATTTAGTATATTGTATACTAAATAAACATACTTTATTTTTTTAGTATATTAGTATGTTTATGACGGCTGGACGAGCGGTCTGTACCCCTTGCTATACAGGCTACTCGGTCAAGAGGTCCCGGATTCGAATCCGGTAGGAGCAAATGTTTGTATGATGAGTACGAGCATTTGTTTACGAGTCATGGATGTTCATATGTTTATTTAGTATATTTCTAATATTTATATAGGTACTTATTATTATTAATATTTCTCCGTTATCTAGTATCCATAACACAAGCTCTTAATTATGCTTACTTTGGGCTTTAATAGGTGTGAGTGTATGAATATTATTATTTAGTATATTTACTTTTTATATTACTAGTATATTTAGTAAGTGATAGGATTTCAGTCGTAAAGCAGTTAGCTGTGTTTCGGATTGAAGGGAAAGGTAGCCAGTGCAATTACTAGGCATGGAAGGAATTTTACCTTAGGCCTCAGGATGACGACGCACACGACGGATTCTGTTAGTGGAAGACTGTTTCTGACTTCAGACGTTTAGTATATATTTCTAAAACCCGCTAATGTAGAAAATAAAACAGAATGATAAAATGATTAGGCAGCATAATTAGGAGCTGTTTTCTACATTGCAATTTCATTGCATCATTCCAGCCGAGAAAAGCCTAAGCGCTGGGCATAAGCCTCCCCCAGGGATCTACAAACTGATCGTTCCTATGCTGCTCACATCCATCGGCTTCCCACAACCCTCACCGTCGGTCCACCTTGTCCATTGCAATGTAATTATGACTATTTTCAAATTCTTAACGTTAGTAAGAATATTGCGAAATAATATTCATTAGTCTGCTGAATAATCTCGGTTACGGTAATTATCTGTGATAACCATATTATTAGTATAAAGCTTAGTTGATTGCCAGGCGCCTTATTATATGAAATTATGTTTAGTTAGATCATGTAGACTTAGAACATCTTACATTCCTTTAAGAATAAAGCATTAAGTGTGTATAAAAATGTTTAATGTGGTATAAAAATGTTCGAATCAATTAGCTTTTTGATACGGTATAAAATAAAGGCTTATAATTATGCCTATTACAGAATATTGTGGGTATTGTTATGATCTTCTTCATCAGGAGCCTATACACATGCGTCGCACTACTGGGCAATGACCTTCCTACATAGGAGAATTATACAAAAAGTCCGGCAGAAACAAGACTGTTAACGAGTCATCTGAAGCAAGTTCTTTCTATCTTGCTAAATACCCAAAACAAGGAAGACTGATAGAGATAGCGCTTCAACTTAAGCTGGAGCCGCCCTACTGATGAGGTTGTCAGCCTACTGTGGATAAGGTCACTCACAATTCAATCGAGTTCAGTATCCCATGAAATATCATCAGATTTCACCAGGTTTTACCATCTTGGATAGTAGATCTTGAAAAAAGTATGGGAAGGAAAGGAAGTTGCATTAGTGCTGTGCTGTTGTTATACTTCCTCTGCGTACGATCAGCTGGTGAAGCTCCCTATGGAGATTTCCTCAAACGAGTACCTACAAAGAGTTTTTTAAAGAAGGCGTGAACAGGTTTTTACTGGGTCGTATACTTGATTGCCACCTTCGTATTATCAAAAAAGATCTTTTGTTTCTATTCATCTCACCTGATAATAAGTGATGGTAAGGCTGGAGATGGAAGATGAATATTGGCCCTAATTCTGAAGAACACATGCTAAGTTTAAATTTAAGTTCAATGCATTTCATTCTTTCATTAGGAATACGAAAAGGATGGCTATCATATTTAGAACATTTTGACATTTGACATTTAGAAACGTGCGTTCAATTTTCGACCTTATTGAACGCGATAAAATGCAGTGTTTATAAGGCACCTCCGTACATGCCGTCTAAAATTGTCTATGGCTTCTTTGAAATTTATCTAAATTTAAGTGACAGCTCTAAACAGCTTCTTGCTATCTTTTTCCTATGACTTATGCGAGAAAGAGATATACTGTACTTTTAGAATTAAAGTGTGTTCCCAGAATTAGGCCCATTCTTACCTCTTACTGCCAGAACATAACATTGCCGATAATATTATTGTTATGGCGGCAGACTTAGACAAGATGGTGGTAGTTGATTAGCCAAACGGACTTAGAAAAAGCCTTAGCAGCAATCAAAATTGACCTACGGACCTCTAGAGCTAAAGTTAATGGTCTCAGACTATAATATTGTGATTGTGCATTGTCAGATAGCTTGAAAATAGCGATAATACTTTTGACATTGGGTACCTACTTGGTTGGTACGTTGATATACATTCTCTTCTAATTTTAATTATTTTTTTCGCTGGGCGGCACTGCACTGCTAAAACTAAAAGTTATATTTTTTTTAACTACAAACATTGTAATTTAATATTTGAAAAGAGTGACTACACGAGTTTGTTGCCGGAATCTTCTCGGTAGTTCAATTTTTGGAACCGGTGTATTCAGACATTGTATGGTAGACAGACAGAGACTATGGACGTTGTTAGTTAATATATTATTTTTGATAGTTGTAAGAATGTGTTTTTTTGGCGATTTAAAAGTGCTTCTTTGTGGCCTATTTAAATAAAATATTTTTTCTTTCTTTCTTTCTTGTAAACAGGGTTAAAAGACGATCTTGTTCATATCGTAAAGCTTTTGTGTGACAATTTTACAGCTCGCTTGTCTTGTTTGAAGTTTACTATTTTTATGTTCTCTAACAAACGGGTAAGTTCAAAGTGTCTGCAGTCAGTCGGTCACCTCGCGGTCGACGTGTCTCGAGGACTGCGCTGTCTAATTACCATGACTAAATTAATATTTGACGTGTTATTGCTGTGACATTCTTACATATTAAGTAGAAAACGTTATGCGTTTTCGAAATCACAAATACGCAACCCCTTCTAAAAAGTGCAATTAAAACAAATCTTTATCGAATTTGACATAAAGTTCTTATATTGCCTGAATTGTATTTATCTGCCCGCGGCTGTGTTTAGTTTTTGATTTATTTTTTAATAAACAAACTATTTCTGATTTGGCGCTTACATTACACACGCTATTCATTTTTTGTCTTTTTACCTTGCGCGATGGAATCATATCTCTACATACAAAGTTTGCGAGGTATCAATTTGATTGTACATAGTTGTCACAAAAATTATTTTGTCGATCTCTAGAGTGAAACCAGTACGAATCCACCAGTGGTTTTGTCATTGCTCTTTGTGAATACCGAAGCTGTGTGCACTACTTCAATGTAGAAAGTCAGTGACTACTTTGATGTGGAAGCCAGAAATTTACTGTCGTCCCGGCGGCGTGTCCGCCGTCTAATTACCGTGACCGAACCAATATTTGATATCAATTAGAGAGCGTAGGTACATTTTTAATTAATGTCCTCTTAATACGGAGGCGGGATATTGAGTGATCGGGTGAGTTTACCGTTGTTGTAACACAAATACCTATCTATTAACGGAAATACTTGTAAAATATAATCTCTACTAATTAAATTCTAACCTATTGATTTTAGACAGTATATTAATAAAACTATCAAATTAAATTTCGGCGTCCAACGTGAGAAAAAATCACATTTTGGGCGCCAATTATTTTATGATGAATTAAAACCATTATATGATTACAAACAGCTTATTTTATGACCCGTTAATGTATTTTTACGTATATATTTAATGTATATTTATATTATTTACGAAATTTTTATTATTATCTTAGTTATATTATCCTATAGATGTCTATTTTTTACCGTAAGATTGCCGCTCTTGAAACTCCAGCGGAGGAGACGAGAGGACAAATTGCAATTAGTCGGAAGGCCAGCCGTCTGCTAACCAATAACCAAGTAATAGACGTGTGTAGTACAAGCTATGCCGTGTACATACCCATGGTAATAACTTTAGCATCTTGTCATATTGAATTACTGCTTCTTGTCAGAATCTTAACAAAGGTAAAGAACGTACTAAGTAATAATTGTAATACTTTTGCATTCACTCCTATTATTTACTATTTATTTACTTTAGGTAATTAATTAAAGTTGCACTTATATCTCTAGAGAGGTGAATAATTTCTCATCATTTGGTAATGAATCTTACTGCTACCGTACAAGTCAAACAATAGCGCAGTCTTTGACAAATTTCGGTGCGCGGCGACACAAAGGAAGGATGTTTGCCGAACGGCGCCCGCGCACTCAAACCACTAATCCCTTGGTTAGCTGGGCAAACAACGCTTGGTTTACAAACGTTTTAGCCAACGATCGATGCAATGAGTCAAAGCGACGTGGAGAGCTAAAGAAAAAGTAGATTTGAGGAAAAAAGCAAATTATAATACAAATCAATATGCAAGACAAAGAAATGATAAATAAAATACTTTATTTTGAAGAGACATAGATTAGGTATGTATTTATTTATTTATTTATTTACATAAAGGTACAACTACAGAATACAATTCAATTCATTCTTATAACAAATAATATGAAATGGTTAAACATGTTTAAATTGCATTCCAATGAATGCTGTACACAGCGTTGACATTAAAAAGAAGAAAAAAAAAATAATAACAATAATAATCAATAATCAGATAGTTAAATATTATATGAACTTTTATCTATTTTAGCTTCAAACAGAAGGTGTAGCATACAGCTGTTTTATTGCTTTACAAAATGAGTATGAACTCTGAGAGAACATATCTAAATATTACTATTAATTAATCGATATTACTATCATATGACCTACACATTCGAAAAAGTGGACTATTATATGTGACGTTGTTATTGCAAAAAAGGCAGGGAGAACAGCTTACGTTTTCTATGACTACCGCTAGTTTTAAATGACAGATGGCCCAACAATGTATATATCGATCATCGACAATATTGAAGATCTTTTAAAACTTAAAACAATTTTACGGTTAGAGTCTGCACTTTAAATGTAATGTCAGAATTGATAACACTGTAACGGTTAGATGGTCTCAACTGTAATATGCACCTTTTGTGAATATATTTATTATTTCTGGTCATCGTTACGGACAGTAAAATGCCCCGTGCTCTAGCGGACAATAGCGTCACCTGCGCTTGCACAATACCTCTAATTTGCCTCATATTGCTGCAACTGTATACAAAGATACTTGTCCATACAAAGACCACCTTGAAGTGAAACCAAAATATCGTCTATTGTGGTTTAGCATAAAAGATTTCAAGGATACATTAATTTTGGGGAATTTAAAGCTTGCGTTACCTACTCGTATCGTAATAAATTTTAGGAAAAAAAAACTAATAGACCAATAAAATATCGGCAGCTTTGGGTTCTCTATAATATTGAAGTCGACTCCACACTATATAAGGATAAGCAGTAAGAAGAGTCCATATGCGAAAACAGCTAGTCTAGCATGCACAAATTGTCCTAGCACCAATCACACGCCTGTTTTGAAGGATACCACGAAATAATTCCAGGTTTTGGATGATGACTTCGAAGACCGGCAGCCTGCTCCTATTGGAAGGAAAAGTTTCCGTAAAGCTATTTTGACCACGGTTCACAAACTTTAAGCAACTTCAAAATAATTTAATATTTATTATTTTTATTATTGCCAAGATAAATATAACTTTGATATTATTAATACACAGTTCTTTATATATCACTAATAAAAAAATGTTTTATACCATCTTATGTAGGTACAGTCGACAGAACATCAAACGTTATAGTTTCAACCTGAGCCGGACTTACTCCGTTCGTAATAGAGGCGGTTTTAGTACTAGATGTGCAATCGTCTGTACAGAGTTCTGATTACTATAAAAGCTAGTGTATTCTATCTATTCAAAAACCAAAAATTTGATTAAAAGTAGTTCAGGTGTCTTCGTCAACTAATATTTAAGATGTGATTGCAAATATAGGAATAACAAAAAATAAAAGCGAACGTTAAGATCTATACAAATTATTTCCAATTAATGTTCTCACTCCACATTATTTATAATGCTTTCTTATCCTCAGAAATAGATGGAAATAAAAAATTGAAAGTGTGCGTTCAAGAGGGCTATTCTTTCGCAATAATAACGTAGTTTAGGGCGTGTAATGGAACATCTGTTCTTGATGAATGGTGCGTCGGAGGCGTGAAACTGGAAGAGCTGTCGTAAGTCATTGCGCTGGCGCCATGTGGTTTTCGGAACACTCGCTTGCTTTGGGCTTGACCGCTACTGAGTAGTATATGATAAAAAACGAGATAAAGATATATTCCGAAGATTTTTCTTTACAGATAATTCTATTAAGCTCATACTTACATTATCATTATTAATGCGAAAGTGATTCCGGCTGTTATGTTTTCACTTCTTAACCGCTGAACTGATTAAGATTAAATTTGGCATGGATAAAGGTTAGATCTGGAGAAAGGACAAAGGCTAACTTATGGCGCTATAACCGACCGCCGCGCGGGTGGAATAAAGGTGGAGAGAGAGGGGTAAAGTATCACTTTTTCCTATAAAATTGATTTCTTCCAATATATCTACCAGATTTTTTTCCCATTTTTGTGTTTTAATTGTATACTGAATCGAGTATGTTGGGTCAAATAGGTGCCTAGTATTATAAGGTATTACCATTCATTTTCATGAGAATATACGAATACGGATAAAACGATCCATGAAAATTAATTGTTTCTTTCTATGCTGCATCTGAATTTTTTACATATAACACATTAAACGTTCTTAAGCTGACCATGATAGACTTAACGGCGATTCCAATACAGGCCGCAGACAGAACACAATGAACGAATTAGTTTCTAATGAATAGAACGACACGCCTACCAGTTTCGAACTATTCAAACGTGCTCTTTGCTTCTTGCCGAAGACGAACAAATGAATGACATAAAATTTACATGGGTAATTTAGGAAATGCTCAATAATATTTTTGATTTCATGGACGTTATGCCGCAAAGTCAAATATTCACAATATTCTTGTTTCCCAAGGTGTGAATTGGAGTAGGTGATATTTTTTTATGTAATGGTAAATTAAAACCATTGCCACCCATTGCCTATACCTAAACACAATACCTATTTATTTATTTTATTTATCAACGATGGTATGCAATGTTTTTTATGTCTGTTCGGAGGAGTGGGGTAGTTTTGAACGCCGAACCGCCTTCCGATCATGATAGAAAAGTATCATTGATAATCTCAACTCTTTCTGATGATGATGTTGATGATCTTTTTGCTGGTAGAGAGAAGAGCCCATGTTCAATGCTAGGTGCTAAGCATAGGCTATTAATCATGTTGTAACCAACCTCGTTGGAAATTACCATGCTGTCAGAATTACCCCACTCTTCCCTAGAAGTTTTTTTTATTTCTACCACCACTCAGGTACAGGCAATCACTGGTTCCATTACTAAAAATTGATATATAAATAAAATAATAATAATAATGAAAAGCAAAGAAAACAGAAAAGCATAGGTTGGTAAGTACTTGCCCCTGAGAAAAGGAAATAACTTAATAAATTAATAAATAAACTAAAAATAAGTAAATAAACGGCCCAATATACGTGAAGTTTTTAATTTCATTGACTTTGAAGGTCTGTTGTACTAAAATTAGTAGTTATGGTTACAAATACCCTTTCTTTAAGTTTATTTTCATGATTTTATAGTTAGTGAAAAATTTATGTAGGTACCTACTTAATTATACAAATGTCTACTTCATAATATTATACTGATGCTATTATAGGTAAGCTTAAATGCTTAAGCTTAACTTTTTATTAAATATAGTGCGGTAGTAACTGTAGTTTTCCACTTATTTAGGCATAAGCATGCCTTAGCGGAAAACTACAGTCAGCACCTATATTATGTACTCCTACTTTTGTAGTGTTTTGTTACAAATAAGCATTTTTTCTTTCTTTCTTTCATTCCAATGTTTGTTCTTAACCAAACTAGGAAGGTATTTACTACGAGATTTATTGTTAGATTATTGTAAAAATTGATAGATATTAGACTTTATAAATCATCTAAAGATCATTCACTTTAGCCACGATAAAAGTTTCTTAATTTATTACAAATCATTTGTTTGTAGCTTAGTTTTTGTTTTGTTGAAATTTTGTTGCAGCTGCTTCAAACATACAGTTATAATTTTATATCAAACTGAAGTTCTCCGATTCTTAATATTTCGAATTTAATTGTATCAAATTCCGATATCAAAAACCTTGAAACATCCTGTCACGTGATCAATCCAAACTTTTTGTCGGTACACTAAAATGGCGTCCATGACCCGCCATTTTGTGTTCGAAATTTTAATTGGGGCCAAGCTGAGTTTCTTTTTCTTTATAAAAGAGCTAGTTCGCGGAACGTCCTAAGGTTTGGCAAACAAAAAGTTTTTATCTGCTCCGATTAAAATTCCGGCGCGGGGTTGTACAAATGAGCAGTTTTTACTGAGACACGCCTGCGCGGACACCTTGAATGACCACCAAGATGGCTGGTTGATGAGATAACTGGTAATGCATTCAGAAATCAAACAGTTACCCACATTTATACTGTCATTATTTTATAATAAGGATGCTTTCTTGTCTCACGCAGACATTGGACATGCCTGTTAACTTAATAATTAATATTTTCTAATATTGATAACAAAGATACTGTAATCCTCTTCAATAAAATCACCTACAATATCATATGTAACTAACATCATCATCACCTGCCTTTATACGTTCCACTGCTGGGCACAGGCCTTCCTACATGGGAGAAACACATGAGGAGCTTGGGCCTTAACACCACCACGCTGGCCCAATGCGGGTTGGTGGGTTAAAGCGGTTGCAGAAACAACCGGGACCAACGGCTTAACGTGCCTTCCAAAGCACGGAGGAGCTCGAAATAACAAAATTTGATTGACCCATCCCAGGATCAACCATGGCGAAAGTTGCTTTGTTTTTCGTATCGAAACCAGAGCGCTCAAACCAATACGCCACCGAGCTCTCAATATTTAGTACCTATATGTAACTAACATATAGGTACTAAATATTGCTAACCTTATCTACAAACCATATTATAACTTTACTTTTATTCAGAACTACAGAAGAGGTAGTACTTAATAGTAATAATAATAATATTCACACACTCACACCTTTTATCCAGCCCAAAGTAAGCATCATTAAGAGCTTGTGTTATGAATACTAGATATTGGAGAAGTAATGAAAATAATATTGTATGTAAATATTATAAATATACTCATTATACATAAACATCCATGACTCGTGAACAAATTCTCGTACTCATCATACAAACATGTGCTCCCAACGGGATTCGAATCCGGGACCCCTGACCGGGTAGTCTGTATATCAAGGGGCACAGACCACTCGGCCAGCCGATCATCATTGGTCGTCAGTGGTTGTTATTTGTTTTTTTTAAATATCTAACAAAATTAAGTAAAGTGTTAATTTTGGGTGATAGTAATTATGACAATAAGCTTTTAAATCCAAGCGTTCCTAATTTGACCTCGGTAACTTATAGCCCTCTAACAACCCGTTATCGGAATCAATTAAATTTTATTTACTTACATGTCTATTAAAATGTTTAGTTTCCGCGTGAACTAATTCTATTAAGTAGTTTAACAAAGGACCCAATAAATCACTTATTTACTACTGAACTTTGACTTAAACCGTTGAAAAAGTCTAAAAATGATAAATGTCAGACATCCCAAAAGTATCAGTAACGCATTCCACGGATGCCAATGCGCACCTGCGAGCTATTAACACTAACGTCAAAATAGAACGAGACAAAAATATATCCTTCTAGGCTACAGAGGTATGAAAACGATATTGTTAACTTTAATAGCAAAATGTTACTTATTGATTGATAGAATAAAGATTGTATTCCAATGTCCCAGACGCATAATGACATTTTAAATTTTTGTATAACTTAATTGCTAGTGAAGTGCACATATGCGACTAGTTAGACCTACATATCGATATAATTAAAGATTCCACGGTACGATACAAAGTATCCTCTTTCAAAGTTAATGGTATAATTATGGAAATTCACTCTCTGTGTGTATCTATGCCCGATTTTGTTCTCGATTAGTTTTTTCACTGTCAACATTAAAATTAAATTAAGTTGTCGAACTTCTGGTCTTAATAATATGGTAATTTAAATAAAAATATTTTATTTCCCAGATTTCTCACAAATTGAGTTTTTTCAATTTTTTTATTAATATTTGTCGAGGTAATTTACTTAATAAATATGGTAAGTAATCAAAATCTCTAAAACATTAACATTAACAGATTAAAATAAAATGTAAGAATAAGAAATATTATACGTAGAATCAAATATAAGCCAAATACTTATATTAAAAGCAGGTAAAATTTTAATAATTCTTTAGCGAAAAACGAAATACGTAGATAATAAGTTTTCATGAATGAACGCGTACGTAGTCACAAGTTTTATTTCTTTTTAAAATTTTAATTAATCTGAAATTAAGTCTAACGACTACCGTACGAGTAAGTATACCATAGACAATTTGTAAACTATTCTCACATTACAACTCGGAACCATAAATCATAGCTTTTTTTTTCTGAAAAAAAAAAACCCATCCGCGGCAGAACGTCTGCTAATTGACGTTTTCCTAGTTATATTAGTCTCAATCTGTTTTTCCATGCTACAAAAACTGTGGACAGTATTTTAAATAGAAAATTATTAGAGGGGCTTTAAAAATTTATTATTTATTATTAATGTTTGTGGAAGAATCTACTCTAAAGAGTATTCTACATTTTTCACCATCATAAGGATGGAATAAAATAGCTACTAATTTTATTTCTTCCTAAGTAGGCATACATACACATTATTATACTAGTGACAGAGGATTATATAGAAAATATTCGACATCAAGGTATTCAAAATTTACGGTTTCATTATAAATTAACTTAGTGGAGGTTCTTGTCAGAACGCACCATGAGCCTGCACAAGGGATCTTTGAGTTCTTTGTTCTGAAAACATTTTTCCACTTCATTGATTTACACCATGGTACGAAACACCGAAAAACTCTTTAGGATTCTTTATTTATCATACTTAATTATAAACAAGTTTGTCATGAGCTGCCATATGCATATTTTTAGTACTCATTATTTATGACAAGACACATCACACTACCGTGCTTGATTCATAATCATCATAGTGCATGTTTTATCTGTTTAAATCGCTCCATTTGTTTTTTAATGCTACTAAAAGATTTTGATGAAGTTTTTATTACTTATGTCATTATAACGACCGTTTTGTGACATATCTAATAATATATTCAACTCATTTAGACGGGAGTTACCCCTTCTCTTTTTCCTTTTTGGAATTCCTAAATTACGTAATATATTTTTTTCCTTATCGAATGATTGCTGGAGTTTTGGCGAATTTTAAAAGATGGCAGCGGTTGAGATTTCAAATAGTCTAAGAGTGGATATTGTGTTATAAACATTGTGTAGTTTTATGGAACAATTGTCTCTATTGACAAATAAAATGGAGAATCATTCTCAATCCTATTCATTCAATGTGTTTCACCCAAATAACAATGCTTCAGAAGTAAGAAAATGTATCACTATGTGCCATTTGTTAGGAATGCAAAAAAAAAATACTGTCGGGTGGAATTTTTACTATAAATAAGTACCTACTAATAATACACCTATACATAATTGGTATACATTTGTATAACTTGTAATGCTTTGCCTTTTAGATACATTCAGTACAATTCCATTCTCATTTGCATTGTCACTTCGATTACAATTTATTATTGGTATCCAAGAATCAGGATGTAAGCCTATCAAAAATATACCTAATTCCTAAAAATAAGCAATAATTTGACATATTGTTTTCTCCGCTAGCTCATTTTAATGATTCTGCTAATTACTATTTCGCGCCCAATTTTTTGTGTATCCACAAAGTATTGGTTTTAAATCATATGTTCGGATGCCGCAGATATTTCTGTGACTATTCGATCCAGTATTTGGACCGTTAGTCAAATTCCACATCATTTGTATCGTGAACAACAAATTCTATCCGAAACACGTGGAGGTAATTTGCGGAGTCATTTGTTAGGAAAGAAATCGGTTAATTGGTGTTTTTATACAACAAGCTGCCGTAGTTTACAGCTCCTTTATTTCATTTTTGATGTGATAAGGGTGTCAAACAAGAATATAGCTCGCCTGATGCTTTAGGTGGTTACCATAACCTTTCAGACACTCGAAAATGACGAAATCAAGATCATCACTTATCTATTGTTTTTGGAAGCAACTGTGTTTCTGGAAAATACTCCACTCTATGAAATAAAAAAGAATTTTGAAAATCGGTCCACAATCGACAGAGTAATCGATGAACGTATCAGAAAAAAAATACTCAGAAAAATAACAAACAAAACAATTATTTTTAATAAAGTTACAATACAATTAAGAATAAAAAATATATCTATTCAGTGGAACAAAGAACCTCCTCCTTTTTTAAGTCGTTTAAATCTGTTTTTGGCATGTTTTAAACGATATGATGCGTTCATTATTTCCATCATACATATGTACAGTTGACCACAGAAGTAGCTTAACACTTTAGTATCATGCCACACCGACTATTGCGCTTGTGCCTAATAATTGCTATCGTACTACATTAACGCCATAGGTATTGTGACATGGTACTAAAGTGTTCAGCTACCTCTGTGGTCGGCCGTACTTACGTAGTATCTTTATTTGCTCAATTTGTCATCCTCCTTTGAAGTCTTATTTGACTCTGTTGGGGGATGAATTTGAAAAAATAAATTTAATTAAAGAGTATTTGTACCAATGTTCGAGTCAATCGACTCAGAGAATAAAAAGTTTCATGGGAAATTGAGCCCCCCATTTCACGCTCTTAGTGGTGAAATTTCGAAAACCCCTTTCTTATTAGATATCTACATCTCATAAAGAAATACCCTTTAAATTTCATGTCTCTAGGACAAGCGGTTTGAGCTGTGCGTTGATATAAAATATTTTTCCGTCCCTCCTCTAGCATGTAATGAAAATGCACCTAATGGCAAGGTAGAGGTGGCTAGAACAGTAAGTTTCAAGCTGCGCTAGCTGTCTTCGCATAGGGACTCTTCTTACCGCTTCACATTAGGTTGTGTAGAGTCGTTTGCCGTGCTATGTTTAAAAAATATATTATGTAAGTCAGTCAGTCAGTTAGTCACGACTTTGAATTTTATAAAATAAATTGTTAACAAACATAGGCACATTAAAAATTAATATGAAATGGTGGCCCAAAAACAATTTAAGTTATTATAATTTTGTTATGGAAAACCGCTCTTGCAAATGATATAGAATTTAAGCTCTTACTTAAAACACTGTTTTAGGTAATCTGTAGGGCGGAATAGGGCTTCTAATTTGTGCACGACCCTATCTGGTAAGGTTAAAACACTTTTAAACGATATGGCTGACAAACAAGCGTACGCCTCTTCTGATGGCAAGGGGTGACCATAGCTTAAAGCCGCTTGCAGCACCGCTTTCACGCTTGCTTACCCTGTAAAAGACAAGAGAAAGCTATGTTAATAGCGTAAGAGACGAGATTTCAGTGAGAAAGCGTTATGTGAAGAGCAGAGCTCAACATAACTTACGAGTTATTCTGTGCCTAACGCTTTCTGGAAGAGCTCTACCGCTCTTACTCACCCCAGGAACATTATAGCAGTTCCTTGGTGGTAGTCCAGTATGTAGAGTCGTCTGGGTAGGTACCACCGCCTTTCTTATTTCAGCTGTGAAACAGTTTGCTGTGTTTCGGATTGAAGGGAAAAGTAGCCAGTGTAATTACTGGGCATGGACGGCATTTCAACTCAGGATGCCTGAGGCCTAAGTTGAAATGAAAAAGTTAAATGACTTGATGATTGGAGTTAAATGACTTGGTATTGCAGCTGCGTTGTCATACAACGCAGCTGCAATACCAAGTAATTTTTTCCTTATTATTGCAGGTCGCCGCCGCTTATAGACATAGGCGGCGGTTACCACTCACCACCAGATGGGTCGTCAGCTTGTTAGCCATCTAGTTGTATAAAAAAAGTTAGCACTACTGGAGCAATGTTATTTAGTTCCGTTCTTCTGTATGATGGAAGTGAAAATATGAGTGACCACTAGCCTCTACCGTTTTATTTCTCTCAGTATTCTGACGACCGGCTGGCCGAGTGGTCTGTGCCCCTTGCTATACGGGCTACTCGGTCAGGGGTCCCGGGTTCGAATCCCGGTGGAAGCAAATGTTTGTATGATAAGTAAGAGTTTTTGTTTACGAGTCATGGATGTTTGCATGTTTATTTAGTATATTTCTAATAGTTATGTACATATTATTATCATTATTTATCCGTTATCTAGTATCCATAACACAAGTTGTTAATGACGCTTATTACTATAAATATTACTACTATGTCAAATTAAAAAGATGAACTACATTTTAACGGTGCCTTAACTTAAATAGGTTTTATGAATATTTGGAAGGGAGACCGTTCATTTTAATTGTCATATTAATAAATCAACTTACATACAAACATAGAACCTAAATAAATACACATTATTAAAAAGCTCAAGTTGCTTTAGATTCATTTTCAAAATTAATAATACCAGCGAGTGACACGTTAACTGATGCTCTATTTATAAGCTATTAAAACCCTTCAAATATACTCAGCCATGTTTAAATTTAAAAATAAACATCGCCCTATCACTTCACACTCGGTTTAACTACACCAAAATAACCCGCAAATGCAGGGAGCAATCTTCGACGCGTCTACACACACCCTAAGATCGTAAGCACCGTGAAAACTTGGGGTCTCTATCACCCTAATAACACTGTCTCTATCACACACATCGCCAACCGTATCCCTATCTCTATCTATCATAGATAGTGATACTAAATAGGTATTTAGTATTCGGAAGGGAGACAGTTAATTACGTGGGGTGAAAAGAAAAATAGTGCGGCTGGGTAATTTATCAATAGTGCCGCGTTGAGTCTTATGTGTAATTAGATTAAGGGATATTTTTAAAATTGTCAAGTGTATCTGTAATTTTGTAGGCGTCAAGGGATTGAATGGTGTTTGGTTTTTCGTATTAAATGGAAGGAAGATGTGATATAAATACAATATTATTAATTATGAACGCTTCATTGATCGTTTTAGGGGAAGATTTATTGGGATTTAAGAAGGGGCAGTATGACGTTGAGAACTTAGGGAAGTTTTTATTATTAGGTTATACTATACTAAAAGAACGTTGCAAAAGCCACAACACAATCTCCCAATGACGCTTGATTTGAGCTAGATATATTTATTGTGGGTGTTGGAATATTAGATATTATGAGAAGTAATCACGACGGTATAAGTACCTTCGAACGCGGGGTAGGGTAACTCCGTACTTTAAAATAATTTTGGTAGGAGCAAAGAACAAGAAGCCCGTGCACGCTCAGTGCTCACTGCACATGGGTTTTCCTTTAGCCGAGAGAGATATTCACGTTAATCACGTCCAATTCAAAATTACCCCAAGTTCAAATTCTCCATTCACAAAAAAAAATATTCACAGGAAATATCATTCACAAATAAAGTGTTACGAAATTGTCACCAAAATCAAAGGCGTATGCGTAATAGGTATGGATACAGAAGTTGATATCTATGCCTATGGCCAATGTTACAGTAGCTTACATACTTTTCTCTGCCTCTCTCATATTTTTACATATCCACGCCCTTCTTTCCATGTCTCCTTATTTAACATCGCGACATGCAGAAAAATCACATAGTCTATCTAGAATTTCTTTACGTCTTTCTCTTTCTCTTTTAAAAATAGTTAAATCATTAATTCTAATTTTAAAATTAGTTGTTTTATTGAATGGTTTATAATAAGTATTGGTTATCTACGTTTTTGGTCACTTAATTTACAAAAATGCTTTGTATGTTTGTTAGCTTACATAAACCTATGTCTGTGCGTACCTATACTATAAAGAGTCGTTTCAAAACGTTGTAGATATTTAGCTGTAAGCATAATACCATAATAAATAAAATAAATACTCATAACCTTTCTCGTCACATGCTCGTCATCACTTCTCGTTAGTACATTTGGTCTTTCTCTTTCTGTGTCCTCAGCCGATATCATAACATTACTAAATTCTTAGCAATGATCGTTTATATAGACTACCTATCCTTCAGACGTAGGTTCTCTCCCTACATAATCATCCCCATTCATACCCATATACCTAACCTTCTTTATCTCGAAAGCGTCTTAACTTATCATTAGGTACTGTTTTTATGAATACATTTTATTATTATCATTATTATTACATTGTCTTTTCCAGGTTAGTCAACAACAGTCAGTTCCTCTTAATATCTTTGTTACTGGTGCTACTTAATCCATTTTTGTCACTTTACACATTCATCATCATAACCCAAAAGAAAATGATTTGCCAAACTCTCTTTCTAAATGATTTTCCATTCTGAAGCTAAATTATACGGAGATGTACGACTTTATCTACTATGAAAGTGAACTAATATCATAACTTACAATTTTTTAGGAAAAGACTCTGAATATTTGAAAATTACCTGATGAAGGTTTATTAAGTGCAGTTACAGCATTAGGGGGATTGTCTGCTTATTTGCACAATATTTGACCAAAAATATAAAAACTGATATAGGTAAATAAAAACTAAGTTGATACCTAAAAGCTGACAGACGTTTCAAGTCACAGATTTGGATTTTAGTATCTACTTAGGTAATGAAAATATGGTAGAGTCATTCTCATAAAAGCTGCGCACCGCCAAAATAGATCTTAAAAATAGCACTGCCACTAATTCCCATACTTAAATCATCACAACAAATAATTGTGACTACTGTCGCACTAAATCACCGAGCGCTAATTTGAAACGGATCCGAGCCGAACTCTACGCAGCGCATCGGTACTAATCTCATAAAGGGACCTCAGGACCGCTCAAAAGGATTTAACAAGCGGCATTCACGACTGCTCATTATATTTTTATACTTTATACCTCAGTGGCGGACATAAACTGCACGATCAAAACGCGCGAACCCCTACAAAAGGTAATTATGTTTTGATTCCTACAAAAAAAAATCGAGTATCACAAAGGAGACTAACGAGATAAGAGCGTGCTAAATCGCTCACCCCTCGGCCCCCGCTCGGATCAATTCGGGCGAGAACGGTCGATTGGCTGAGCAGGACAGCCTCAACGAGGTGGGGCTTCGGATCGCGACGCCTACTAGCGGTGCGAGGCTCCCCTACACGCCGCAACCGCCAGTCAACCTCCGACTGCGCTCGCATGCGTACACGATCCACCGATCGCGTCAACCGTGAACTGTGCTAAATGGAACTGATCAGCGTTCAATGTTAAAGAAACCAAGTTACGAGGACAAAGAAGTGACAAACATGGCGATACAGAGTGTTTCGAGGTACCCCAGCAGTCCAGCGGAAGCTACGGAGCCGCCTAAAGCTTCGAGGATTAGCTTTAGTGTGGCCTCGATCTTAGCGGATACGAGAACAAACCAACTGGATGAGACAGCTGAGATGATTAGACATCACAGGACAATTCCCGAGTCTCCATTGAGGCAGTCTCCGTCGGCTCAACCTGAGTTACCAGGAAAGTCTCCTTCTCCTAGGCCGTCATCACAAACTCCGCCTTTGAACCTTAACGCGTCAGCTGCAGTCACGTCATCTGATGATGAATATGAAGATTCTGTTAATCAGGAAGACTCAATTGTTGATGTAGAAGACCTGCGTAATGGAGCGAGGAGTGAGGACGAAGAGAGGAGTGAGAATGATAAGGGAAGATTGGTGCGGCCTACCCCATTCAGCGCGCTGGCGGCGGCGGTAGCATACCATGGTCTTGGATGGCCTGGACCTCCCTCAGTCGTACCATCTTTTGGGCCATTATTCCAGTCACATTTTCCCGTTGGACATTTGACAGGTTAGTGTCACCTTAATTATCTTAAACTTACCTACATTTTGCTTTCGTCCTCTTATACCATTAGTTGCGTAAATATTTTAGATTGTAGTGTAGGTTATGAATAATTGTAGTTTTGTAGATACTAGTTTTAGTTTCATTGATGTTCTTTTTTTGGAGTAGGTTTTGATTTGTGGTGCCGCGTTATACTCCCGGGAGCCTCGGACAGTTAACAACCAAATGTGTTTGGAATGTGCAGCTTGATTGGTTAAAATAATTGGTAGAGTCCACTACCGGCTATTATTCGTTTACTTACACTGTTTATCGAGTTCATCCGAAGGTTTGTTATTATTATTTACTTGAAAAAAACCTTATTTTCTTTATTTATTTGTAATTGTTACAATAAAGTAGGTGTTTAAATGCATCAAAAACATTTTTAAAAAATGTACTTACTTATTATTATGTCTTTCGTTGAATTTTTGTTCAATACTGAGACATTTGAAGGGATTGTTATTTCTATTACAGTTCTATTCATATTTTCTATTAAGCACGTATGAATGTATTTAATGCTAATATTACATAACATTAATATTAAAACACAAGTATCTTTTAAGATTGTAGATTTTAATGGTAACTAATTTACACAGATTGGAAATAGGAAGTAATTAGCTAGGTAGCTATCCTTCAATGCCTTTAATCTTTCATGACCTTTGAAGTAGTAGGTACTCCTACAATACTGCATACAAATGTAACGTTAAAGCTAGATATTCATAGATTTTGAAAGTGTTAGGTATAAATAGTTTCAAATGTTGTTTACCTGTCATGCATGCATTCTAGTCGCAACGATTATTTAATGTCATAGACTCTTTGGAGTCTTACGGACTTAGGTACTTCGGTTTATCCAATTTGGATAACAATAAATAAAAATAATACGTTATCTGTCGGTAAATACCTTTTGTAGGTATAATTATCCTTTATATATACTACCTACAATAAATTTACCTTGTATATATCAATTTAGTTGTGTACAAAAGCAAATTATACTAATCAAGGAGGCGCATTAATTAATCCACCAAAACTCCAATTAAAACTAATTGCATGCTTACGTAACTATTAATAAATGATTAATAATAAAGTTTATTTATTAGGCATTATCATTAACACATTATTTCGAAACGGACCTACCTATATTTAGAAGTGACCATGGAATTACTACGTTGAGGAAAATAAATAATTAACCAATTACGTGACCACAGAGGTTGATTAGCTCTAGGTAATTGTTGTTTTCAGTTGTTGCTTTGTCACCTTTTCGCGCGTAAATTGTGGATTGACAAAAGAAGATACATATACCAAAGAGGTTACATACCTACCCATTGAAAACTTCATTGATGACACAGTTTGGTGGCAACGCACCTAAGCTCAGTAATACTCTCCATCAAATCGGTAATGTGGGAAAATTGTATTATGATTCTGATATTTACCTATATATTTTCGTCGCCCTATTTTTGTGCCTGTGTTATCGACAATGTAGTATCTGTTTTCTTTTCTCTTGTTACAAGCAAAGAAACTAATGCCTAAGTAAATATAGTATCTAAGCCTAAGCAAATAATACGCAAATAAATAATACCTTAGCAAATATAATACCTAATTATTATATTTTACACCTATTCTTTATCACAGAGATGAGATGGCACGTAAGTAACAAATAGGTATACCTACTTACCTAGTTATTGTTGAGTAAATATTACCGCTTTCTCTAGAACTCTATCATAGCAATAGGCATGAGTAGTGCGCAAAGTGCTACGAGCTGCTACGATCGTCTATAGATATATGCCTATAGATAGATCTATAGGTTATGGCATAAAGACCAACTTCTATCATCCTTGTCTATGGTAAACGCTTACCATCAGGCGAAGCATACGCTTGTTTGCTAACCTTGTCTGTGTAATGAAAATTGAATTATTAATCCTATTCATATATGACTGTAGTTCTATTTTTATAGTCTGTTTATGTCATCGCCTGGTAATCATTTTTTTAGATGACAAACAAGCTGATCTGGTGATAGATGATAAGCACCGCATAAAGAAACCTGCAATAACAAGGGAATAATCAATTGGTATTGCAGGTGCGTTGACATCCTGAGGCCAAGATGAAAAGCCTTCCATGCCTCGTAATTTCATTGGCTACCTTTCCTTTCAATCCGAAACACAGCGAACTGTTACATGGTTGAAATAAAAACGGTGGTGGTAATTTATGAAATTAAAGTTATCATAATTAATTATTGGTATCACCAGCTGTGTTGATGACAAATACTAAAAAAATGAATAATTAAAATAATTTAGGGCGTTATATAAACGATCTTTAATAGGTGAGTTTAATCAAATATGAATTTAATATCAAATTAATTATATCTACCTACCAATAAAACAAAATTGCTTATTAATTGATTTCATAGGTTATGAAATTGATATAATGCAGTTTTATCTTAAATTATTAAACGTTTCAAGACAGAACACAACGATGGGCGTTTATTTCAATTCGACTTTAAATATTTAAAATTATTGAAAAAAATATTTTCACTGGCTGTATTATTTTGCATTGCTGCATTATTCATATGTAGGTACTCTAGGTATACGTAAAGTGTCAAATTCATATTAAACGCCAAAATATCAATGAGCTGGTAATTATAACTAGGTACAATAAGTATTTTCTTTCTTTGTTTAGCTTACAATACAATTATTATTTTTGCACATGAGTAAAAACCTAAGACAGCAGAGCACAATAACATATACCAAAGGTGACCTTATTGCTAACAAGCAAAATCTTTCCAGGCAACGTTGTGTGAAAGTAATTAACGATATAACAAAAAGAATGTAAACGGGGAAATAAATACATTAAATATGTAAACAAATAATTAGATATATCTACTAAATATAAAATATAGGTATTTAAAATAGAGCTAAGGACGTAGGATAATCAAAAAATGTAAAAATTGCATAGGTTAACTTAGTAGGTATCAACATTATACCTACAATGCTAAAAGAAATGGCATCTCATCTATAATAATAATACTCTTTGTTGCACTGTAAAATTACAAATAACAAGTATTTAAAAAAAAGTTACACATCGTTACACGTCGTCGTCGTATCGTCTATTATACATATATCAAATTTACACAACAAATCTTGTGTTGCATAGAAAAACTAACTTCTTAAACCTTTTTCTACTAATACCTAAGCAAATAAAACTTTAGTAATTGCGTCCATAAAAAACAAATATTATCATTTACCTTCTACAGTTTCAATCGCCTACTAAGATTTGTTTGTTTTGTCGCCTACTAAATTTTAATTAAGTGTGCTAATTTTTCTGAGTACAAAATTATTTTCAAAATAATAATATAAGGGGAAATACCAAAAACTACCTGACTTCAGTATTATTTTTACTTGTATCTTTCCTCCATTCAAAGCCGCGACCAAAACCTAGTATGATAATACGGGGAACACAATTCGGAAATCCTCTGAAACCTGTCTGGGAACAATCGGAATAAAGGGCGCAAAGCCTCGCATAAATATCGGATCAGACGAGATGCGAAAACAATAACCTTGCACGAACAAGATGGCGGGATCAGTCCAACATGGCCGCGGTTTAAAGGTATAAAGGGTAGCATTGTAGGCAATATTGTGTATTTTAATACTGGCAATTAAAGACTCAATAAACTAACCGACTTAAAAATACGTAGAACTTGAAATTAGATACTTAGATACTAGATAACGAATCATTGTAAACAGACATATAAATGACAAGTAATATAAATATGTAATTAACCTAGATAATTAAAAAAACTTGTAAATTAAAAACAACAGATTGTGATATAGTAAGTGTACTACCTGCCAATAAGGTTAATCGCAATACTGCCTGAATGGCGAGGCCGGATTTTTTTTAATATTCATAGATTAATATTTATTAACTTATTAAAATTAGGTGCGGACTAAAATAATAAGTACAATTTATGTGCTTGTGTGTGTTTTAGTCATCTATAAACTATTAGGTACTATAATAGAAAAAAGACTAAAAGTTATTCATAAGGTTAACCATACCATATGTCATAAATGTCTTAAGGATCAGAGCACAGTCACGATTTCCCTAATCAGTAATATTTGGAAAAATAATTAAAAATTGTTGTCATTCGTTATTTTTATTTATTTATTTATACATATAAAGGTACGCTCTCTTCATTTACTACGTATCATGTTATATTGTGTGTGTACCTGCATGAATTATTGAGTAACATAAATAAATCTTTTCTTAATTTAATTTTAATCTGTCAGCGGCGTTATACCACCGGGGGGCGATGACAATGGGAAAATCAATTGTGGCTGAAATCACATGCTTGACATGTTAATATTATAATAAATTTTTGAACGATATCTAGACTAGTAAAAGTATGTCCTGGGTGGAAATCGAACCTGCAACCTTTCACGGTCCGAGTGACTGCTGTTCTGATCATTGAGCTACTTATGAGAAATGGATAACCTTTAGTCTTTTTTCTATTAAAGTAATCGTTTTTGAAAAATAAATATATTTTTACTTGTCGTCTTTTATAATTGAACGACGCACGTCCAATTTATTGATTTATTCAAAATAAAAAAGAGATAGTTTTCAATATATTTGACATTCGTTTTATGGTAAACAGTTGATTTTAAATACCTAATAAAGTACTTAAGTACTATTTTACCTCAAATTAATGCTGTAACATGTTGTTTTTACATAAATAAAGGACTATACAATGGCTAATTAAATACATACAGGGGTATAATAGGTACTTACAAATCATATAGGTAAAATATTATTGAATAGGAAACTTTTACGCGCATATGAATCAGCCTCTACCTACTAAAATAACTAGAAATTATTTTAGTATATCCTGCCTAATTAAATATAAGTAATTTGTTCTAATAAAAAAATGTATGCCTACCAAACCGCCTTAACTCCTCATGTGTCTCTGTCATTTAAGAAGGCCTGTGCCTATCTAAAAAATGTATACTTTGTAAGTACCTCTATGTAAGTTTTCGGGTACCAGATAAAAAATCTGTAACAAATTAAGGAATACCAAATCAGTTATTAGTAAATAATATCTTTTCAATACCTACTAACATTCGTTCTAAGTCACTCACTTCAAGTCACTTCTAAAAGAGGAGTTACTTACATATGTACTTATTTGTAAATTTTTATTACTGTTTTTTGACTCCGATGTCATAGTTACTCTTGATTTTATTAATCACATTTTTATTAAATTGGTACAATTATTGGTATTACATTCTAATGGGAAGTTAGATTTCATCTAAGACTTATCTAAACTGCTTTTATAATAAAGCGAGAAGCGGAAAGCCACTCTTAAAATGGCCTTTATATAGGATGGTGGCGGCAATACGACAATAAATTAAACATGGGCTATATTAGTTCAATAGAATTGTTTCTAAACTTTCAAAGTTAAATACATCTTATTCATTTAATAATTTCATGACATTTAATGTTGTAAAATTATCTAATGAATAAGATGTATTCAAAAGGTGCAAAACATTGCTGTGAACTAATATAACCCATGTTTTAATTTATTGTCGTCACCATCCTGTATAGTAGGTAATATTGATCTTATAATTATCATATTACAATATTCCAGTCTATTAATTTTAGATAGATGTAACTACTTTCTAGTAAAAAAATTTTTTTGTCCCTTTCCCGACCATCGTACTATACTATCTTCCCTCCCACTCTATTAGACAGCGAACTTCGCGTGACATCGGGACATTTCAGTCATGTTCTAGGCACCGCAAAATTGCTCAAACAAGGTTTCGCATGAAACCGAGGCAATTACCGCAATCTCCATCTGAATTAGAAGCCTACAAAGTAATTAGTCCGTATTTACGTAAATACCTTCACATTCGAAGCTTTTCTATTGGAAACGAGTGAGTAACATTTTTGTTATTACAGTGAAAATTATCTGAAGAAAGTTCTGTGAACATTTCATAAGTAATTTTCAAAATGAAAATATTCCTACAGTATTTATAATACATTCTAGTTATATTTAAACTTCAATAGATATGTAAATTTGATAAATATAAAAGATACCTAATTAAATGATCGCAACACAGTGCTTATCTAAATCGAAAAATAAAAAAAGATTCATAACAGCTTAGATAAAGCATATTTTTTTTTTTTTTTTACTATGAATAAAAACTGACGTTCTTTTGCACTTATAAAGTAATACTTATTTAAGATGAAACAAAAAAACTTACTGAACCACTTAATACCAACATGCGAAATGACCAAATTAACAATGGAAAAGAGGTTCGCACTATTTACTAATTAAATAAATTGTTAACTACCTACGTACGAAGTAGAAGAATGTAGCCATAAGTTTAATGGGTTTAAAAATTACCGTTATGTATAAGGAAACAGTTAAATAATACTGATGATAAAGAAATACATGTTTAGGTGAAACTTTTTTAACCGACTTCAAAAGCGAGGAGGTTCTCAATTCGGTTGCTATATTTTTTGTATTATATATAGTGTATTATATACCGATTGCGCCAAGACTTCTGATCCTTTTTAATTGATTCTTTTTTTGTTCGATGCGGAATAGCTAGCATTTGGTCTCATGATAATTTATTTAAAATTGATTGGGTAGTTTAGTTTTAAATCAAAATAACTGGAATAATTAATGATGCTTACTTTGGGCTAGGCAAGATAATAGTTGTGAGTGTATGATTATTATTATTATTATTAATTAAGTCGTCTATGTATGCGGGCTTTAGCTTTCCTATGACTTTTTAGTGAAATGATACGATAATAGGAAACAATTTAGGCTGACGGTCACCCATCTATCGTTGACCTTAGAAAGTTATCACAAAAAATTATGACTCCAAAAAATATATCTAAAGGGGATAAGTACCTACTTAAATTGAATTATTTTATTCTTTTTAGTGTTTTCAAGTCGTTTAAAAGAATTTAAAATGTATAAGTTAAGCGCAGATCCAAGACTTAGCGTTTGTGGACAAAACCTTTTTGCACAAAGCGGCACAATTGGCACAAAGTTCAAAATAACATTTCATGATAACTTACAATCTATGACATTAAATAGGAAAGTCGTATAATTTCCATTATTATTTAATTTCCAACTATCAAGACTCTTTATTATTATGGAAAAAATGCAAGTACCTAATCTTTGACTACAAAAAGGACATTTTTACTTAAACACTTTAATGCTGAGTCTTAGTATTAAAGTAGAGCACGCGAAGTAATAGCATGTTCAATGGTCAGCCTTGTCGTAAAAAGATTATGCATCGTCAAATAATTTGCAAGAACGAAGGTTCACGCAATCCGGCACACGAGCGGCCGACATCGGCACTAAGTAGCGTTTACTTACCAAAACATTCTGAGACAAAATGAACCTAATTTTAAGTCACAAATGAGACAAGATGCTATAACAATAAAATTTTACGTTGATATAGAGGAACCTAGTGTATAAATGGGACTTGATTGAAACTTAAACTTATAATGTTGTGAAATGCAACTAAAAAGTTTTAAATAAGAGAGCCGAGATCGCTTTGATTATTAATTATTATTTTATTATTATCATGTAACTCAAAATTCCATAGAAGTTATTCGAAATATCTCATAACGATGTTTTCCATAAAACGCTCTATAGAAGAAAATTAGGAGAATTTCTGTGAAAATTTTGAATTTAAAACATGTTTAGACTAAAAAAGACAAATGTCCCACTTCTCGACCTTTTACAATACGGGTGGCTGATCTTGTAACCACTGAATTATGGACGATTTTGGAGAATCCTGTTAATTTCTTACAAATCTTTTTGTTTTTGCGCTTTAGGTAACGTCTAACTGCACAATGTGGAAATCTTTTACATTTCAACACCCGAACGAGCATTTATACATATATACTATAGTAACATTCACCTCATAATATAAGTTAGTGAGTGTTAAAAACCCATGCGCAGTTTCCGTCTTTAGCCATTCAAAATCAATCCGACTGGGGATAAAGGCGTACTTGGACCACTGAAAAACAAAACACGACAGAACCAGTCCTTATCGGAGCCACAATGGCGGGCGCAATGCCCACTCGAATATTGCGAGCAGTGATGTAACTGGGAGAACCATCGATAAGTTAAAAAAGGTTAAATTTATTTATTTATGAAACTTTAACAATGCGGTATGAGTTAGTTGCACTAATGTTTAATATATAGTGATGTTTTCTGAACTTTTATTGAGGTATAAAAGGCAGTCAAATAATACGTTTTTTTTGTTGGGTTATGTAACACTTAAGCTGCAGCTTAAAAAATATACACGTGACGTTTAGTTACTACGGCGTCTAAATGCACACAACAAGAGTAACAAACTACTCTTGTAGCATTAAAAATAGATTACGACCGAGCACTTCATTGTGTTCAAGAAATAAAAAACTACGATTTATCAACCTTAATTGCAATTTTATCGCAATATCGATAGTGGCTAATAAAAATTCTAATTCAATTTAGCTATCGACACCTAATTTCATAATTTACGCTGGCTCGACACGCCCCGTCGCCATCACTATTCGCTTTGCGTAAAGTAATAAGCGCATACGCCATTATTACCTGAATTTTCCTATTTGTTTACGATCGAACATAATGGTCTATTAGGAAATTTAAATTGCTGAACGGAAAAATGCAGCGATTGGATTGGTCGGTATACCGTGCCAAATGCCTCTGTCTCACAACCGTTGAATTACATTTTTATTTTTTCACCTCGCGGGTTAGACACTGGCATTTCTTAATGTTTCTTGGATTTTATTTTTATCTTGCTTTTGCTTGCACATTTCTTGCAAAGCAACGAATACTCGCTGGCTATTTTAATTTGACTTTTATTATAAAATTTATTAACAATGAAATGGAAGAATATTTAAAAAAAAACGCTTGCCAGTTGAAAATAATTGTTTCTTATTTCTTACCAAATTCTCATTATTGAAATCAATTATTTTAAAGTACAATAGTTTAAAGTACTTATTACCTTTGGCTTTAAAGAAACAATAAAATAGCAGGTTTATTTAGGTTTATTGTTTCAATTACATTGTGTAATATTATTATTTTACATCTTATACTTGGTTCACATTTCCATTTCATATTTATTGCCACGTAACAATCGGGCATGTTTGAATATATTGTAAATAAAGTTGATTTGTTATTCCCGCCTGGAGCATACAATTTTTTCATCGTTTTCTTTCTTTATTTGTATTTCTTACAATAAAGTAGGCGTTCCAAACACACAAAATCAAACATTTAAATGTAAGTAAATAAAGTTGTTAGCTGATTATTTACGGTAACTCTACCGAGTTGCCGGAAATAAGTCTGTTATATGAAACATAATTATTTATTTAAAAAGTGTAAAATTAATTTTGATTTTCCTAGTTTTGTTTTCTGACCGAACTGTTTGTATGAAATAAAATTTAATTTATTTTACAAAGGCGATAGTAAAAGATTCTATGGGATTTAGGCCAGCTCAGGAGCACCATTTTGTCGTGCAGTTGTTTTCGTAAGAATCCATCTTACCCGTATCATTTCCATAAATATTGACTGTTAAAAGTGAAAAAAAAATAATACTGAAAAACATCACAGAAGTCGCCATTTTGAAGAAAACAAAATATCAATGTCATAATAGAATTTTCTTATTACTTTTTCATAGCTAGGGTCAAACAAAAAACAACAAAAAAGGTTTTAAAAAAACAACAAAATCACTTCAAGCGTACCCAAAATACCTACGGTCGAAAATACGAAATTTAATGGAAACCATGTTATTCAGTACACTATTGTCTACAATCTGAATTGGTGCTTTTGAGCTAGCACAAAACTTTACAATCTCCTTTGAATTTTAGATAGCACCATACTAGTATTTTTATGATTATGTCAACATGGGTAGGTGCCCGCTTGACATACCATGTGACACCCTGTGTAATCTAAATCACATTCATAATGGCCTAAAATATACTCGACAGCTTTTCTGGCTCTATTCTCTCCTCAAGATTGAAAGAGATAAGGCAGAGCACTTTAATTTAGATTACAAAATCGGAGCTTGAAATTAAAACAAAAAAAAAACAAATAACAGTAAATACAACGGAAGCAATTTGTTTTCATTAACAATCAAAGACACTTTAATCAGAAGTCAGTTTCCAAATTCGTTCGAACCCAATGAATTATGAATGAATTCACAACATGGCCGCCAATTAGGTATCGGCCCACGAATTTGTTTTTCGAACCTCACCTAAGCTACCATATTAACACTTATAATGACACAACGTGGCCCTAAAAGTACAATCGCGTGCAAATTAATGACAAATATATCCATATTTGTCTATCAGGCAACTCGGGGGCTTTATCGATGCGAATGCTCTCGTTAGGGCTTGTAATCCGAAACCCTATTACTGTAGCCTGAGATCTGAAATATATACTTTAAGACAAAGGAATAAGGGCCGCAATCGGAAAATGTCAAGTTGAGTTTTTTTTTTCGTCCAGTACTCGCACCATTGCCTCTCCTAATTGGCTCGCCATCTGTTTTAATTCATTTTGCGATAGTTTTACAAGTATTTTATTGACGCGTGGCTCCGCCTGGCGGTCGGCGGTGTAACCGAGCGATTAATCGATTCGTTTGCGTTCGAGTTCGATTACTCGAGTTTCGAGCAAATATTTTATTACTCAATTTTATTGTTTTGTCATGTGGCGCGTAATTTTGCACCCCAACCGTATGATTGGCTATTCTACCTAATTGTTTTGGAAGAGTAGGTATCTACTGCTTTCGAACAATAATGCTTAACCAAAGTATCTGTGTCTACTTACCTTTTAGCTTTTATTAAAAAATAAGTAAATAAAAGTATATAAAAAAAAAAATATATATATGGTCTGGAGCGGGAAATATAATTGTTTTCAAATTTATAATGAATAATTTTAATTGTGAAAATAGCATACCTACCTCCTTTTCGTAAAAACGTAATACTAAATTAAAAATTTTCAAAAAAATTAGAATCTGTTATTTTTAAAAGCGTCACGTAAGACTTCTATTATAGATATCGAGCATTATTTTAATTATTTAACCGTACACTATGGGAGGTCCATTTCAGCGCTCATGATAACTGTACGCATTTATCTCATAGGGCATAAGGTTTTAAACTCCATTAAATTTTATGGCAAAAGATAAGTCCAGTAGCGTCACCAGTGACGCGTGCTGCCATCTCTCGGTCGATGACAGTTAATAATAAATCATGAGATAACATCAGAGGCGAAGATTATACGGTACTGAGTCCCCATCACGCCATCCGTGCTTCCTGCAAGCGCAAATTAGTAAAACACTTACAAACAATGCGATACCACCATTTGGACTTGTGTTTGACCCTTTATGTTAAGACTTTAAGGTTGAAATTCCATAAACATGTGGCTATCGAAGGGAAGCCTATGCGTGGCAGCAAAACACTGAAATGTATTTTTAGTAGTTCGCGGAATCGTATAGGCCAAAAGTTAACGCCGGTCGAACAGCAAAAGACAATGAACACAGCTTAGTTTAAGTGCCCAGTTAACGTATAGTTACAGTCAAAGGGTAGAGTTACCGCCGTCAAACGTTATTAAGGAAAGCGTAGACTACCCAGCAAACGCTTATTTTACTTCGATTAGCAGTATTTCCGTTATTCTAATTAGTCAATTTAGAATAGTATCTCTGGTAGTTCGGCAATTTAAAAATAAAAATACGTCGAAAGTCGAAACGCAGTTATGGGCTTAATGGCTACAAATCTGAACTTGTCTTACGTGCACATTTTTTGGCTGCATTTGCTTTGACCTCGAACTGTTCGCTGACCAATTAGAATATGCCATTAAAACATCGGCCCGGTACGGTCCCTTTCGCCAAATGCATTCCTTCACGAAAACAAGCCATGCGATTTAATTCATCAATTTGCACCGAACAAAATTGCGACCGGTAGTCCTTTTGAAAAACGAACGCCTCATTTCGAATTTCTTTTTTAAACGCACGTGGAGTTTGATGCAAATCTTTAGAGGTTATAACTTTCTTTTAAGAATAATAGCTGTCTCTTGAAAATATACTTCAAATTCTAATACAATGTAACATTGTTAATAATAATTTTTATACCAGTTTCATACTATACGAAGACAGCGATAGTGATTAGCATTTTATGCGAATTTCAAATGTTAAAAAATAAATTTTATATACCTCCTAAGTCAAGTTTAATTCTGAGTGCTCATAACATAAAAAAACTCGCCATATTGTTTTCTTAGAAAAACAGTAGCGAGTGCGTAGATTTAATTATAAATTATTGTGCAGGGGAAGTTGAATTAGTAGAAATATAGCCGCAAAGTGTGTTTATCGCTTTTCATTGACGACTGCGGTAATTTTAATACAAAATTATATCAAAAGGCTCAGACATAATTAAATATTCAATATTCATAATTCTTGACCGTAAGCAAGATGTATCGACACTGCGCTCTAATCTTTGAATCGAACAAAAGGAACACGACCATCTGGTATTTTGTATTCCGAAAATTTATTATTTATGTTTCGTTTTGAATTTTAATTAAAATAATCATGCGTGGCGAATTAGATAATTTGTCATCGGCCGGACCCATTAGCTCTGTATTGTTGCTCGGACATAAATCATCGAGTCGGACCTTCTTGGAACTAGTGAATAAAATAATAAAATTTAAAAAAGCTTAGGAAATCACAAGCGATAAATATGCGAACGCTATATTGATACTTCAGCGGTTGGATATAAATAAATCTATTAATTTTGATTCTTATTTGTAAACTGCTGTGTTGTTTTTCTATTAAGGTCTTACTAATTTATTGAGTGGCTGAACAAGTTACTAATATTATGATTGTCAATTCTATCTTCTAAGCATGTGATAAACTCAATTGCTTAACTTGAAAAAGGTTAACCTTTTTAAAGAATTTCAGAATCTGACCCGTTGCAATCTTAATACTGCTTATTATCACCAAATAATCTTATTAGGCTTGTATTGAAGTCATCAGTAGTCTTTAATACTAATTGATCAGTCGAGGCGATAATATTCTACTACTGGCTATTATTATATTTCTAAAAATATGTCTACATAGGTATTCTTCATCATTTTAGTTGTTTCTATAAACTTGTGATATGAGTATTGTGTATAAATCTATGAGCAGTCATTCATAGCAGATTTAAAAAAATATATTTTGTCGTCTCTTTCTTCTTTGGAAATTAAAATCGATGTCTGTATGTTTGTCACCTATGTGTTCCAAAAAACTGATCAGATTGTGATGAAACTTTGTTAGGACATTTTTAGCACGCCCGCGAAGGTTCCTAAATTAAAAATCCTTTTTTTATATTTTATTATAATACTTAACAATTTTATCTATACGGGCATTGCAATAATGGTTGCCGGGTGCAGCTCTATAGTATTCAAATAGTTTGAAGTCCCAAATAAAATTACTGACTTGGAAATAAAATGACAGACATTAAATTAAAATATTTTGTTACATTTGAATATTTGTGGCGATTAATTAATTAATTTAACACTTTATGGTTCAACACACATCACACAATTATAGAAACAGAAAGAAATAACAAAATATGCTTGCACAATGGGCCGCCTTAGAGCTAAAAGCGATCTCTTCGAGGCAATCTTAGGATAAACAGAATAAAGGAATAAAGACGTCATTATTAGTAGAGTATTGCGGCGCATCGTCCAAAAACGCTCCATAGAAAATTTACCGAACAGGTGACGTCACATGTTCCCATATCTAAGAAATGTATGGGCATACTGACAAAAGTGAAAATAACTATGTATTATGTATGTTTTTATTAATAGTTTTCATAATAATAGATGTCAGCAATCTAATATCATTAACATATTTGATAAATTTGAAAAAAAAAATATGATCATTTTAAAATTTTTTAAAACAGTACAACTTTAACAAAATTCCATATCTTTCATATAATAATAATATTTAATATTCATACACTCACACCTATTATCTAGCCCAAAGTAAGCATCATTAAGAGCTTGTGTTATGGATACTAGATAACGGAGAAATATTAATAATAATATGTACCTATATAAATATTAGAAATATACTAAATAAACATATTAACATCCATGACGCTTCTCGTACTCATCATACAAACATTTGCTCCTACCGGGATTTGAACACGGGACCTCTTGATCGAGTAGCCTGCATAGTATGGGGTACAGACCGCTCGACCAGCCGGTCATTCAAACTTAGGCAACATCATTGTAATTAGTGGGCATGGACGGCATTTCATCTTAGGCCTCAGGATGACAACGCACCTGCAATATCAAGTGCTTTTCCTTATTATTGTAGGTGTCTATAGGCAGCGGTAACCGCTTACCACCAGGTGGATTGTTTGTCATCTAGTTGTATAAAAAAAAAAACTTTTGCGGTAGCCGCTAACCGTCTGGCACACTCAACACGTACTTCCCGCCTAATTACTTAAAATTAAATTTTCGCGGAGATGCACGGTATAATAATGCAAGTGCTCAAGGATTCGTCTTCATAAGTCACGTTGCTGCTGGCCTATATCGGTATTTAGTAGGTGGGCACGGCGTGGGAGTCCCAAGGGCGCCCCGCAGAGCGCCCCGTCGTACGCGCATTAACATGTTCATTTATTAATAAAACCTTATAGACTTATAAGTTGTAGAACTGGCGCTTAAATATGTAAAAGGAGATGTTTCATTTTCGGAAATGAACATGTAGAGTACATTAAAAATGAGAAAAAATGATTAAAACCACTACAAATTATTTTGCGTGATATTTTCGGCCGTTCAACCACGAAAAAATATTTTGAAGCATCCATAAAATCCAAATATGGCAATAGAGGAGGCCATATTAAGACTTAATCTCTATAATCTGTGGCCATATTTTTAAACATAGTCAGATCAATAAAGTTTTTGCATTCTTCTGTATATGTTGAGTGGTCTAATGATACTGTTTTATAATTATCAATATAATGATATTGATAATTATAAAACTGTAACTTATCATCAGAAAGTATTTTATTTGAAAAATAATGTTCTATTTCCATTTCCCTAACTTAAAATAAACTGTATATAAGTACTTATAGCCGAGACTCCATATAATCCTGCAACATCTCCTTTCTTGAAGGCTTAAAAATCTGTCATGTTATTGTTTTAATTTTGTGCGTGGTGGTAAAGAATGCTGCAAATGCTTTGTCTCAAAATATCTGTTGCCATAGCAACATAAAGTTACATAAAAATACTTGCAACTTGAGTGAAGTAGGAAAAGAGGGTCGCGTGACTGTTTTTCAGAAATGACTACGATTTTTATTTTGTCCCTTTTCAATACAAAGTGCATTTACCTGTAAAAAGTTAGCATTGGCTTTATCTGATTATTTTTATTGAATAATTAACTTTCTTCTTATTATTTATGGTTGTTAACCTAAGGAATGCGGAGTGCTATAAGGCGAAAGATCACTAGCATAAGTAAGAGGCTAAAAAACCAACAACTGCTTTGTAAAAGCTAGCGACGACTATGACGTAGGCTTTCGTATTTCATAATGAAAAATGGTGTTTGTATTATTTTGCGAGTGATAATTATTTTGGTATTGCTTGTCTTTGCTTGGACACCACTTAACTAGTACAAATTGACATGATCCGTGATAAAAGTGGAGAGTTATGTTAGCTTAAAGATTAGTAGGTATTAACGGGGATTTCATATCCGGAAATGGATATAAAATGGTTTTCATCGGTAGGCACTTAGTAACAGAATAATATCGTATTTTTATTTTTATTTCAGACACAAAGCTACAAATATAGCTCACTTGATTCACAGATGGAGTTTTTTTAAAATTAACAAATCTGAATTGTGGTCCACAACCGTTGCGTCCTCAAGGCGGTTTGTCCGCGGTCCGGTCTCTACTCAAAGTTTTGTTGGGGGCCTCCCTCCAACATAAAGGGGAACAAGGACTCTTGATCTCCCCCCCCCCCCCCCCCCCCACTTACTCGACTGGGCTGTGCAAGCTGGGATACGGCCCCCCACCGTTTTAACAGCCTACCCTCCGGTAACCCGCCTTGCGGCCAGATTCCGCGCCAAGTTGAACGCTTATTCTTTTCTAGGTTAACCTCTGCAGTGGTATGTCCACCAGCTCTGAAGTACCGTATCCGAAGTGGTATGTGAATGTGAACCAATAATTATTATCGTGATTTTTCCAACGGATTTTGTTTATTCATCATCATCATCATCATCACCACCAGCAGTTAAACGTATATATATAGCGTTCCACTGCTGTGCTAAGGCTTTCTTACAGCTACCTTTTATAACGTTTTCTCAAAGGATATCTTTCTGTACCATTCTAACAATCTCTAAGGCTATGGACACAAGGTTGCCCGCTGCGGTCCGTTGCTTGTTCAGTCTGCGGCGCTCACAAATCTCTAAGTTATTGCCAAGAGTTAAGTAATGTCTACTCGTAGCTAATTCAGTGGCAAGTGGAATTTAATTGAGATATTGTTGTGTTATTGGAGGTCTGTACAAGGGCTTAGGATCGCTATTTGCTTATAGAGATAAAGTATTGTAGCTAATTTACAGCAAAAAATTCATAAGAAGACGGATAGATGTTATTATAAGTGTATCGCTCGTAGAACCTTGTGCACTACCTCTTAAACAAGGGAAACCGTTATATTGACAGCATAGGACAGTAAACCCTTGTTCTAGCACAACATTTAAAAGTGAGCTCTGGCGACCTTACTCAGCGGTCGAACACAACGCTACAACGTAGTGTTATTTATCATGAGATGGCTTGAAGAGATCTCTTTTAGATATATGTGAATCTTTGCAAACTTCCTATTGCATGTAACTTACTATATATGTTTGAACTTTAGGAAATACTTAGCTTAACAATGATATGGTGACATACTCCTTTGAAAAATCCTTTACTTAATCATTTAAATATTGTCCGCTTAATTTGAGCGAGTCAATCCACGATATACATATACAATGAAGCATTAAAGCATAGTTCATACAATTAGAGCTACTAAGTGATTAAACATACCATTAAATATTTTATTATTACATTAATAAATATTCAACCTTCGTTGATTTGTCAAATGTCATAATAGTCATGCAACCACGTGATTTCATTAGTACACACGGCAGCACATCAACCGTAACAGTTGCACTACGAAAGCCGCCTCTATTACAAAGAAATAAGGGCTTGATTTGCTGTCGACTGTACATCCAGTATAATTACTAAATAAAATAAAACAAAAACTTTAAATTCACAACGATTAATATTACGAACTAATGTAATGTTTCCAAGAAGCCCTTGGTATCAGGGACCCCTCCTAATTCATTTCGGTAACAGAATCATTTAATTATCGTTATTAATTAACTGCGCGAGAACACGTTTATAATGAAATTTAATACGTTCATAACTTTAATGTGCTTATGAATTCATTATCAGTATAATTATTGTGTTAACTGACTCTCGATTCAATTTTTAATAAATTTCCGTGGTCGAAATAGTTTCAACCGCCTGTTAACGGTCGTGAGTTGATTCATGTTGTGATCTTTTCACCTATTGAACTAAAAATTTTCACAGGTAGGTGAACTATGAACCCGATACCGAAATGGAAGCACGAAAAATACATATACGAAATTGGCTTTGTCAAAAAATTGTACGGTATACCCACAAGACATTCTACTTTTCAATAAACGAAAGAGGTTTAATTCTAATAGGTATCATCTATTTTTTCTTTAATTCAATTATAAATGATAGTTTCTTTAATAAATAATTAAAATTTGACTTTTGCTTTTACGTCACAGTAATTTTTAATTGTCAGTGTATAGAGAAGTTAAAAAACAGATGAATTGTAAAAAATATAGTATACTTAGATATTAAAAAATTATATAAGTCAAATGTAAATACGTATATAAAAGTAGGTATTTTTGTTTTTTTAATTGAAAAAAAATATGTACCTATACACTTTTCTCAGCTTGTGATTCTTATCGTAAAGATAATAGGGTTTATACAAGAAATTAAAATAAATTCGTCTCATAGCACGTGGCCATATCGGCCGGCCTCATTTAAACTTTGTTAGAGCAAAACTATATGTCTGTCCATAGTTGAAATAAGTATTTAGCTTCACCAACAAGAGTCACGCTCCTAATTATAGAAGCATTCCCAATCAATTACCCGCGCGCGCGCAACAAGACTGTCTCGACCGCTTCATTTGTTTGTACCGTCAGCAGAAAAGACCGGGCGGAGCTAAAATGAAATGAAATAAAAAGAAATGAAATGAAAATATTTTTATTCAAATAGCAAGTAGCACTTTTGAATCGTGAAAAATCACATTTGTATGACTATCACAAAAAATATAATAACTAGCAACGTCTTAGTGTCTATCTGTCCGTCTGTCTGTCAGAATTTACACCGGATTCAAAAGTTAAACTACCGAGAATATTCCGGCAACAAACTCGTGTTGACACTCTTTTCAAATATTAAGTTACAATGTTATTTTCAGAACATAACATATTTTACTACTATTATCAGCTATTATGTTAGAACGTTTTTTAAAAAAGGGAGAAAGTTAATTGCAAATTAATTGCACACATTCGGTGACAGATTTATCCGATTTACTAGTCTTCAAGTCAAAAGAGAAATGTAGAGATTTTTTGTTTATGGATTTGATAAAATAAAACTTCAAGTATCTGAAAATGCTAGAAATAAAAACCCATAATTTAGATGATGGAAAGCTCAACTTTTTTTCAAAGTTTATACATATTTTTTTTCATAATATTGAATTATCCATCTAGGCATTAGGCTCGCTGGGTGGTGTTATGGCCCAAACTCCTCATGTAGGAACTAGGAAGGCCTGTGCCCAGTAGTTGGGCGTCTAAAGGCTGGTGATGACAGCAAATTATTTAAGTACTACTTATATACAGCAAAGATTTAATTCATGATGATTAATAGAAAGCAAAACAACCAACGGTCCTCAAGACTATTAGAACATGTCAAAATACGTACACGAAATCACGGCAAACTCGGACACGTTTTAACAAGCAGTCAAATCCTGTCAGAGCTTGGATGCGAGCCAAAATACTAATGTTCCATTGAATAGTGCTATTTGTAAACTGACTGTAGCAAGACATGTATAAACAGGGCTCTTATTCTCTTAATAGATCATTGCAGGCCATAGAACTAGCGGATAGTATTGCTAATCGATATGGCCATTATAATAATTTTGCGATATACATACTTTTCTGATACATAGAGTCCATAGCACATCAAGCGTAACAGTTTGACCTTAAGACCGCCCTTACTAGGTTCGTAATAGAGGCGACTTTCGTAGTGCAACTGTTACACTTGATGTGATGTCGTGTGTACATTGAATATTTAAGTACCTATACCGGGTGTAAAGTGATCCCCCTCTCGAAGACGAAAGTAGAGTGCTGGTGACCCAAAATACATCTTGTTGAAATAAAAAAAAATAGGAAAAATAAAATCAGCTCTTTACTAAACTGTAATATCTACATGACCTGTTTTAATAGAACAGCTGATTGTTTTTCGCAATTTAATTTTCTTTAAAATCATTTATAGAATCACAAGCACAGTCAACAGTTAGTAAAATTCTGTATTACCATGTAAAAAGTGAAAAAATTGGAAAACTAAAATAGAAAAATTATATTAAAGTCTGTAAATTTTTGAAATTTATTTTTTATACGGCAAGGGTGGTAAATAAGTATGATTAAAAATAAGGCCCCTCTGGTGGTAAGCGGTTGTCGAAACATAATAACGCTTTCATAATTATTACAGCATTTAAAGACTTGGCTCCAGCACAATGCTGTCTCGATGATCTCCAGTGATATGATTTATCGCATTAAGTAAGTCATTGGACACAACACCAAAAGATAACTTGGCTGTGATCTTTTGTAAGGAGGAACATAAACAGGCGCTCTACATTTTTGTGGGAAATACCACACAAACACCAAAAGTCTTGATTAATACCCAAGTTGTTCCATTAAAGAAATAAATAAAATAGGTAATCTACTCCCCTTGTTTTCGTCAAATTACTTCTAGAACAAAAAGTATTCAAAGTTTGGGACTGGAGTAATAATAAGTATTTTTATGCACTATCCCACTTATTTCACATACCTATACAATTTTTTTTTATTTAGTCATGATGACTTCTTTGTCAATGATTTTTAAATGAGGTTTCAAGTCTAGTTTATTCATTGGGATTTATAAACTTCACGTTTTCTATTTTGAAAATAGATCTCTTTTGTCTATAAAAACAACGCTTTAAAACCTTTTAAAGTTAAAGGATGTAAAACAAAATAGATCGCTAACGGCTTCCGCGTGTTTTGTGGCCACCGTTTATGAGAGAGCGATCCGGGGATCTGATGAATGGCCGAAGAGACGTTCGTTTGATGCCTGATAAATATCGTCGGGCCAGGAATCCGGGAAGACCTGTTAAATAGTAGATAGATAACAGTTCTTTGTGCTCGCCATTTTTGTATTGCTTCTTTGATGTCTAGAAAACACATGTTAATGTGTAGTGTACTGTAATGATCATTAATTATTTCAAGAGATACCTCAACCAGATTTATGCACAAGGTCTACATTGGCAGAGCCGTTATAAATACTCAAGTAAAGGTAGTTTAACATTAAGTTCTATAGACTGATGAAGAATGTCTCCGCGTATTTGGACATGGAACATATTTATGTTTAATTACATTAAACAAATAGCGTCTGCATCTTACATGCGAATTAAATACGCATTCACATTTTTTGTTTCCTCTCCGAACTTAATTAAAATGGTGTAGTTGATTTTATTTAATTAACTTAAGCGATCACTTTTTATCGACACGCCTACAAAGTAGTCTGATTACGAGAATTATTCGCTCGTTTCTACTTTTGCGGGAGTAAACTACGTTTAATATGGAAATCCGATTGTGTATGCAAAGGAAAAGCATGTCGAACAGCCCCCGGGACGCAAAGAATGCCCGCCTCTCTTGTACGGACAACAAAAACGTCAAGAATACGGTGACCGTTTAAAATATTGGAATGAATGACATACCACGCCTCGCACGATTAATGGCTGAGCGCACACAAAAAGCAAACACGCTCATTAATATATCAACTGTCTTTTTAGCAGCGCAGTGCACCATTAGGTAACGTCCGCAAAAACAGCGCGAACGCGATTTAATTTACATTTTCGAAAAACAACCCCACTTTTCATATTTCATTCGCCTGTCGTTCCTTTTTAAAGGCATGTCAAACAATGGAAATGTGCTTAAGCGTATTTAAAACGTCTCATATTTCTTTCGACGCTCACTCGGAGTCACAACAGCGACATAACTCAGTAGAGTAACATCTGCAGTCAATATCTCTTTAGACAATTAACAAGAAAACGAAAACAGACAGCTCCATATAAGTATTTAAAGGTAATTTAACAGCTCCTGGGAGTATTAGGGCGGTGTTACATTTACGACTCGATCATTATCTGAATAAACAATGTAGCTTCTTTGATAGTTTAAAACAGTATGTAGGTATGATAACTTTATTCCAAAAAGGAAGAATACAAATCCTTAACTGAGTAACCTTGTACTATTTCGTCAAGTAAGATATTCCTTCACAATGTAACTATTAAAATCATAGAGGCGTTGAAGTAATCACGTCACATCAGCCAACTTTAATGGCTGCTGTGCTGCGTCGTTAGTGTGTGTCTGCTCTTAATTTTATTTCCGTCGCGAGCGTCGTCGGTGCCGTCTTTGACGTCCGCTAAACACGACATTAATACACTTTAGCTTTTTTTCCACTGTCACATAATTTACGTCGTTTTTTCTGTGACTTTTTGTGGCCCATTAGCTATTAAGACGAGACTGCTTGACATCGGCATTAATATGTTCGCGGTACAGGCGCCACGAACATTAGAAATGTATTGAATTATAATTTATGCAAATTGCAGAAAAAAACTGTGATTGTAATAATTAATACAACAACGGTAAAGTTTGCCAATAAAACTTATTTTATAAAATTCTATGTGTTTTTAAAGGAAGTAGGTACGGTTGAACTCTTAATGAAGTAGCTTAACATTTAGTACCATGCCATAGGAACTATTACGTTCGTATAAGTAGCAACTAATATCGTACGACCGCAATAGTCATTGCGATACGGTACTAAAGTGTTAAGCTACTTATCTGAGTTCGACTGTACCTACATCAATATATTATGTATTAATAATCTGATTACAATTTGCTCTAAAAATGTTTCTCTTCAGATGTAGGTACAGCTGTCTTATCTCGACAATTATAATAACATTTCCTGTTACAATTTAGACAATTTCATCAACATCAATTTATTATGACGATTTAGTTTATCTTGTCATTTACAAACTTTCACAACACGTGTTCGTCTGTCATCATATAGTCATAATTGATAATGTCCTTAAAGAGCAATTAGTTGATAGCTAATGATTTAGGTTACATACCAATAAAGTGGTTCATTCAAGTTGGTAATTATTGAGTGTGCCTATTCAAATGAAGCACATTTAAATAAGAAATTGATTAGAAAATAATAGGTATTAAAGCACTTGATTGGCTTATTTGGTGCTTTTTGTAACTGAGCATTATTATAGAAATGTTTATTTTCGAATCGGAATAAATTAATAATGATTGAAATGCAACAGCTGGTTAGCCGTTCTTATCTGTTATCGACAAGCAAAAAAATATTTTGCATAATAATTTTGACACACTGGAATAGGTAAGTGTCACAGTCATAGAGAACAATGTTTCTACAGTAATCGAAACTCGAATCAAACGTTTGATCGCATTTCCAAAAACCGGGACGAGCATGCCGACCTCATGACGGAATCAATATCTCGATTCGCATCGCATATTAACTTGAGGCGTGGGCGTCTATCAAATTTTCTTAGGCAACTGCCGTCGTTTAAATTAGCTATTTGCTTACAAATATGCTTGTTTTCATCGCTAAATAAGTTAAAAATTACCTCTTTATAGATATTATCTGCATTGGACCGCGACCCGTTTCCTTTGCCTTTTATTTTATATGAGTTTTATTATGCGATTTATTAATCCAGCGGAGGAATGAGCCGGCATTCCGATCGGTGTTCGTATTTTATTGAGATGTAACAGTAAACCTCGTAATGGATCTTACAATGTAGACTCTGCTTTGAGCAATTTTAAATTGAAAAATCATCGTGTAAATTGATTAATTCTTGAATTTTAACTAATTGCTTATTAGTAATTAGTATACGGTTATTTATTAGCAGGCATTATTAAACAGGTTGTTATGAGGTTTTGCGTAGTATTATGTTAAAAACACATATATTTTATTATAAACCAGTAGCAAATTCTATAATGAAGAAGATATTTAAACAAGTTCATCTGATTAATTTAATGAGAACTAATCTTTTTCCTGAGAGCTGTTTGGAATTGTAAAATATATAATTTATTTTTTTCGTCTTTAACAGATGCTAATGGAGAACCAGCCAAGCTGAAATGCAACCTTCGTAAGCACAAACCTAACAGGAAGCCCCGGACACCGTTCACAGCTCAACAGCTCAGGGCGTTAGAGAGCAAGTTTGTGGAGAAACAGTACTTGAGCATCGCGGAAAGAGCAGAGTTCTCCTCCTCGTTAGGACTTTCTGAAACTCAGGTAAGATTTTTTAAAACATTTTATATGTTTTTTTTTCGTAAAGTAATAAAATATTTACCTTATTTAAATAAGACAGTCTTTAACCTCTTGTAGACTTGATTTATTCTGCTAACTTTCGAGTATTTTATTACAAAGACTATCTTGAATGGCAATCGCGACCAAATTTCAAATTCAAACCATAAATATAAACGCTAATTTTATTAATTTTAAATTAGTGAATGAATAAACATTCGAAATAAATAAAACACACTAAAAGACAAGTTCTAGAATCGCCACTGTCTTCGCATTTAAATAAGTTTTCAACGAACTGCAAAACAGCTGGTTAACCGTTCTTATCTGTCATCAACAGGTAAAAATCTGGTTCCAAAACCGGCGGGCGAAAGCGAAACGCGTGCAAGAGGCGGAGATCGAGAAACTCAAAATGGCGCAATTTTCCCGGCACCCCCACCACTTGTACCCCCACCCGGCGCTCCAGCAGTACTTCCACCCTCACCCCCTAATGGGGGGCGGGCGGCCATTGCCCCCAATGGGCTTGCCGCCGCATCTAGCCATGGTTCAACCACCTGTGTCGGGATCACCCTCACCTAGCACTCAGGCAGGTCCGCAATAATGTCACAAAAATTCATTTGAGTTCCATTTTAAATTAGCTGTCTTTTTTTGACAGAGTCAAACAAAACTGAGTGTTGATCGCTCATATTGTATGTAAATTTGTAAATAGTAAATATAAGCGAATTCTATTAAAATAAAAATCACTTCTAGAATATATATTTGTATTAACTTAAAGATTATTTTTATTTAGTTAAGAGAAGTTTTACCAAATCCTTTCGTAGTTTGGTTAAAATCAGTATCGACCTACAATATTGATTTGTGAATTAAGCTTGTATACGTTTGGCAGTTGGAAAACAAAGTTGTAAATAGAATTTCTATTTGTATATTGTTATTTCTACTTAAATAGTCGAAATATATTTCTTTCATAATGATGTATTTGTTTTAATCGCCTGAAGACTTCGTCGAACAAAAAAACAAATGAAAAGCTCAACATGAAAAAGTATCTGTAACTAAATAATTGTGACTGTGAGAGCACGGTTGTAGCAATCGATAAAATACCGTCACTTTTCACTACCACCGCGCTGTCAGTTCTCTCATAGTCTTCAGCATTTACCAACATTTATTGTGGTACTTATTTGTTAAAAAATGTTTTAGCTGGCAAAAGAGGTTGTGGTTCGATCCATAACCTTCATGGATGTTTAAATACTCGACTTCAATGTTGATCGAGATGTTTTTTACGCTAATTTGAATAAAAAAAGGGTTAAAAATGTTGTGTGGACAACAAAGGTCCAATTAATTCAGGACACTTTGAAGCGTACGTGCCATATTTCAAATCTTTTTTTAATGTTTTTCTTAATGATTTATCATCAAATTTATAGTATTGTTGTTAATACAGTGTGCCACTAATTTAAATATATCCATTAAAGTTAATTGTCTGATAGCGGGCGGGGTCGGGTCGTCGATATCTATAGATAACAACGGATATATTTACAGGGAGTTACATCATGTAATAATAATCTATTTTGTAAAATAAGGGTGTCAAACAAGCTAATTGACTAGTCGCTTGCGCTACCCACGCGCCACACTGAAAATCAAGAGGAATTAGCGTTTTAAACTGAAATGTAAATCTCATGCAATTATTCAAACGTTGCTCATCGATATTCGGTTTTTTATGCCTACGTCAAGACATGCGTGGGTACGGGCCGCCTGATGGTAAGTAGCAGCCATAGCCACAGACTCTTCTAGCACCTTGGCCACTACTCACGCGCTGCCTACCTCATAAACATCAAGAGAAGCGTCATGCTCAACATTTTTTTTATACAACTAGATCACAAACAAGCTGACGGCCCACCTGATGGTAACCGGTTACCGCTAAAGACACCTGCAATAACAAGAAAAAATCACTTGATATTGCAGGTGCGTTGTCATCCTGGGGCCTAAGATAAAATACCGTCCATGCCCAGTAATTACACTGGCAACCTCTCCCTTCAATCCGAAACACAGCGAACTGTTTCACGGCTGAAATAAGAAAGGCAGTTGTACCTACCCAGACGACCCTACATACGGACCTACCACCTAGTAAATAATTAACCTAATTCTGGAAAACACACGCCAAATCTAAATTTAAGTTCAGTGCATCTCTTTCTCTCAATATGAATTCAAAAAGGATGGCTGTCATATAATTTCACATTTATAATCGTGTGTTCAATTTTCGACCTTATTGAATGTGATAAAATGCAGTGCTTGAAACACTTCCGTACTCATGCCGTCTAAAATTTTGTATGGTTTCTTTACTTTCTTTGAAATCTATCTAAAAGTTGACAGCTCTAAGCAAATTCTTGCTATCTTTTTTAAATAACATATTGCTAGAAAGAGATATACTTACTGTACTTTTAATTTATATTTAGAGTGTGTCTTCAGAATTAGACCCAACGCTGTCTCGATGAGTTCTGGCGACCTTACTCACACAACACTCTTTTGTAAGGTTGAGGTGTCACCCCAGTCGGGCGCTCACGATTCAAGTATGGTAAATACCATTATAGCTACATCTCTATTTTCATCAAATATCTTTCCTTAGGATATGTGATTGAAAAATCGTATTTAACTAATAATTACATGAACTCCAAAAATCCACTCCACACAACAATACAAACGCCATAATCAACATTAACACAAACAAAAATAACGTCAATATCCATTAGATTCAGATTTACGTATTTTCTCTTTTTCATCAAATATCTTACCTACGCAGAGTGCTCTAGGTAGGATATTTTATTAAAAATCAATTACGTGAACTACAAAAATCCACTCTACACAACAATAAAAACACAATACACAACCACAACTACGGTAAAGGTAGTGTAGCCGTACATACTCCCTCATACATAATCCCCTGTAGCTATAAGAAAACGTCGTGTAAATAGGCCCCTATTTACACGACGTTTTCTTAACGAATAAATTACGGTATTCTGTACGTGATAGATAATACTCATACGTGATTGTGAATTTGATGTGCCATGCGAGTGCTTTCCATTCGAGTGTTTGAACTTCTTTACAGAATTCAGAATCAGATTCAGATTCAGTATTCAGAATTCATTATTGAATTTAAATGGATAACAAATTATTTGAAAAGAATAACTTCAAAATAATAAGATAAAAGTATTTAAAAAAAAAAATCGTTTCATAAAAAGCAAAGGTATAACCACTTTGCTTATTTAATTTTATACTACTGTGCCAACTGTTTCAGAATAGGTAAACATTTTGAACGCTCCTTAGAAGCATTTAGTCATTGTGACCACTTCTTTACTCTGTATTGCTCTGTATATTAACAGCGCGTCTCTTAAACATTTGCGTACGTATAGACACAAACTGGGGGTCGTCGTCGTCGTGTTAAAAAGCGTCGTGTGGATAGACCCTAACATATGATATTTCAGATCAGCCTGTATTACCTACATCAGAATTTATTTCTCTGAAGCTGATTCGTTTATTGTATCCGATAACAATTTTTATCGTTTTATAATTTATGATGCGTGATTTATCTATACGTCGATGATTTTGTTTGTCAAATATTGAAATCCTTGTGACGATATAATATATGGATGTTTCTTAGTAGATATTCGAATGATATTATTTACTACGAGCATTATTGCTATTTTTATTGTTAAGTAAGTATAGATTCCAACGTTAAGCTTATTTTATGTTGGCGAGTCTCATCAGGATGCAGATAATAACTTTAGAAATATGTTGAAATTTATACTAGTATGGATTTATAGTCAGTATTTTTTAAAGCCTGTCAATTCAAGCCGTATTGAAAAGAGACTTTCTCTGATTTTTAAAAGACCTATAGATGATATAGCTGGTATTGTAACTATTTATCGGTTGAAATAATAGTAATTACGACATTGTGAGGGTGGACCTTAGCTTATAACACTGAAAGAGATAGATAGATGGAATTCGTAGTGTTATCTCAAGTTCTCGGTAGCTTATGGCAGAGCAGTCACTCGAATTAAAAACGTTCGCGGGTTTGGTCCCCGCCCCGTGTTATAATTTCTTTCAAGTGTAGATATTTTTGTAACCAGGTTTTGTTAATCTGTCAAGCGGCGTTATACCTCGGAGGATATGACAATGCAAAATCAATTGCGTCTGGAACGTCGTTACAAGTCTAATAAGGTGTGGCATGCCAATCGTGCCCACAACGGTAGATTCGCGCTTGTGCAATGTTGTTATCTTATCGCGAATGTGTAAAATTCATGAAGCGTATTTTACTTACTATTTCCTTAGACGCCTCTTGATTTTAGAGGTAGGGTAAAACCGGGATAGATGCCGCAGTGGGATGGACGCCTCATTTTCAAAATACCTAACTTCTCAAATTCGCAACTACGAATTAATAGCATAAGTAGGTGCTGCAGTTACCCCGCACCTAAGCTGCCCACCGGCTGTCGTAAGGCTTGGAAGCATTTCGCTCGTGCGTGCATCTATCTCCGCGGCGAACTTCACGAAACGTACAAAAGTTTTATAGGTAAGTATTAGCCGTCGTATAACTTTTTCAGTAGTAATAAATTCCGTTATATTTTTTATTACGTCAATGTACTGGTTCATTAAGTGTGCAGCTGGATGTAAATAATTGTTTTTTTGTTTTCAATTTATTTAAAAACTACTTAGGCATGTATCCCTATCAAAAAGGACAGTTGCCCTGATTTTTCGAGGGATAGATGCCCTTAGGGCCCCCATACACCATATATGCCTATTTACTAAGGGCATCTATCCCTCCATGCACCATATATTTATGATGTCAGTGTTTTTATATAAAACACTTTCCGAATGATCTCTTTATTGTGTTTTTTTATAGTATGATAATACATGTTGATACTTAATATATTTTTTTTAGAGATAATAATGTTGTTGAATAATTCTTCTAATTATTTTTTTAAAATACATAAATGTTTAAAATTTTATATTTTAAAAAAGTATGATTAAGTATGCCTGTTGAGACTATAATTAATATTTTATAATAACAATTAAGAATGTTTGTTAGACAAAGGTTTTTAAAATTTTATAATGATTATTTGTATATATTTTTTAAAAAGACAACAATTAAAATATTGTAAAAAACGCAAAATGTTGCTGTTTCAGGAGTAGAACGACGTCATTAAATTAAGTTGGGTTTTTCGTTTACACAGTATAAAGGGCATCTATCCCGCACTGCAGGCATCTATCCATCTTAGTATTTTCATAGTGGGGCAACTATCCATACAGGTAGGCATCTATCCTCAAAAAAAAAGGTTCCACAGTAAGCAAAATTTTGCAAAATCTGTGAATCACCATCATCATCATCATTAGCCTATATACGTCCCACTGCTGGGCACAGGCCTTCCTACATGGGAGAAACACATGAGGAGCTTGGGCCATAACACCACCACGCTGGCCCAATGCGGGTTGGTGGGGACCAAGAGCATAACGTGCCTTCCGAAGCACGGAGGAGCTCGAGATTATGAATTTGACCGACCCATCTCGGGACCGACCATGGCGAAAGTTGCTTTGTTTTCGAAATCGAAACCAGAGCGCTCAAACCACTACGCCACCGAGCTTCTGAAATCTGTGAATGATAAGTCAAAAATAAATAATTATAATTCAACATGAATGATTGAGCTAGCCACATTCATAGAAATTATTCATATTAATGAATATTTTCAAAATTAGGGGGCTTTTTTAAAAAGTGGGGCATCTATCCCGGTTTTACCCTGATGTATGTTAGAGAGATTTGTTCATTATGATGAACCCTATCGATTGGACTCATATTAATACAGGTAATGTTTATTTTCTACATTTGGTGAGTAGGTACGATTTCCGGCTCAGTTAAGTGACTTAATAAATCTTTGAATGCAGTTATTGTTATTTCTAAAAATAAAGGAATATTTCGTTGGAGTATAATCTGTTAATTTCAATATTTAAGATACTTTCCCTCCGGAGGGCATTGGTTTGACTCAACCTGTATACTTTGACAGATAGTGACTCTTATTGTTAAAAGAATAAGGCACACTAGATATCAAACGTGCATATTTTTGCACATGGTTATTATTTTAAAAAGCTGTTTTAAGTAGATAATCACAAGAACTTCGTATTCAAATTGGAAACAAAAAAAAAAGATTTCCAATTTGAATACTAGGACTCGCTGATTTTTCTATAATCCCAGAAACATGGATATCTCGGAAAAACAAACAGCGGGACATTATGAAAGTGAGAGTTTATTATCGCGTGTGAGACATATATTTTTTTGCATTTTTAATTAGATACAAGTAGGTGATAGCGTTACGGTAATCTTACATAATTTTAATTTAAGCCGAGTATTTTAAAATTTGCATAAATATGTAAACAGCAGTGCCTTTGTAATTAACTGTATTGTATGTATTATTTTTTGATCCTCTTGTGTGATAGATGAATAAACAAATAAACACTTTGACATTTCGTGTCCCTTATTTTCTTTGTAATAAGAGTCACTGTCTATCAAGAGTGGATACATCTAAGTGTACATGGTCATAATATTATATTGTTGAATTTATTAAGGACATAACACTAATATTATTAGTTAAATATCATTTCAATCATCTAGATAGCTCACCCCCGGGTCAGCGCAGAATAATACTGTGATTGGCTGTGTAAGTGCCTACTCACTTATGAAGCAAGTGTGTACCCTAATTGAAACGCATACGGGTTGTATGTATGTTCGTCGTTTGAATTAATAATAAACATTGAATTAAATATACGATTAAAGAAATGCAAGGACAATTTTATTCTTGCTTAAAAATAGGAAAAGGAGAAAAATTAAAGGGTCTACAAAAAAATATTAGCGTGGTCATCAAAAATAGTAAGTCTACAAATTGTTAATATTTCGGTATTTTGATGACCAATCATAATTTTATAATCAATTATATTTTTAAGGTAGGTTAGGTTAGATTATGGTGATCATTTTAATTCAAGCCTTGAAGATATGAAAATATTTGCTCACATTTCGATGTGTGCAAATGTTTTGATGACTGGCTGGCTGTGCGCTGGGATAGAGTGGGCAGTACCCCTAGCTTCAGAACACTCGGCCAGGGGTCCCGGGTTGGAGTATCCAGGGCAGATGCTTGTGTGTAGTCATAGACATTGCCGGTTCGTTGACAATGTAGACAGGAGACACTAATGCTTATGATCTCACCGATGAGCCCTTAGCGGAGCGATGTGAGACGTGGCCTTTGACTATTTAAAAACGGTTATTAGTTGGACCGTTTTACGGACGGAACGCCAATCGGCGTGAACCGCATCTTGTATAGATATAAAATAAATGCCAAGTTTTCCGCACCGAGTGTTGGATTTGTAAATTTTCTTGCCCAATTCATTCATACGTTTACTATTTTAGATGAAAAATATTGCTTTAGTTAGTTTTCTGGAAATTTGAAAAAAATGTGACTTTTTGATGATTCTTAACCTCGAATTTGGTCATGTATCTCTGAAAATGTGGGATTGCTTTGGTATGGGATGTGTTTGTGGGATAGAGAGGACCCCTCCTCTCCCTCTGCATGCCCCAAAACTCCCATAATCTTGGGTCGGTAGTGTAATTTTTTACCGAATTCATCATATTTTCATAGCGGTCATTTCCTGAAACGACGATCATAGGGCTGTTGTACTATCAAATGCCATACACATATTCAAAACATCCTTTTTTGTGATTCTATTTGACTATTTGACAAAGTTATGAGCATATTACGTTTCACACCGATCGGCGTTGGCCGCAGCGGATGGGTTAAGTAACAAAAATCACCACTTTTGCAGAATTTTGAATACCTATAATCAGAATAATAATAATAATAATAATATTCATACACTCACACCTATTATCTAGCCCAAAGTAAGCATCGTTAAGAGCTTGTGTAATGAATACTAGATAACATTAGAAATATACTAAATAAACATATAAACATCCATGGCTCGTGAACAAATGCTCGTACTCATCATACCAACATTTGCTCCTACCGGGATTTGAACCCGGGACCTTCCGACCGAGTAGCCTGTATATCAAGGCGCATAGACCACTATCCCAAGTTTGAATCTCACAATGTATTTTTAATAATATTTTAGGGTTATGAATAGGGTTATTTTTAGGGTTATGAATATTTTAAATAGTTCATAGTCTTAAAAGTACGCCCCGTCTCGCTCGACCGAGAGATGAAATTAAATTTGAAATTACAATTTGGTATATTGTTACACGTACAAATATATTATTATAGTCTTTAGTAGAGATAGGTGTATTTATTCTAAGCCTTTATTGGCAGATTTGTTGTGAGCATGGCATTAGTAACCCAGATTATTAAACAGCGTTAAAAAAATATTTTACTTAGCTTAACTTCCTTGTTTGAAAAGCAAAGGTAAGCAAAAAAAATTACCTCAATATGATTATATACTTACTTAGCGAGAGACTTCTAAAACCTATATTAATAGAATGGATAATATTAGTTATAGATCATAGTTCTGTTCTCACTTCGTTAACAATTAAAATAGTAAACAGTCGCTAATTTGATGATCACGCACATCACAGATGAAGGCTGTTTAAGCTGAAGGAAAGATAAAAAGTATGTTTATTCGTATTCTAGTACCTATCTATCTACTAGGTACTAGTTACTAGGTGGTAGGCCCGTATGTAGGGTCGTCTGGGTAAGTACCACTGCCTTTCTTATTTCAGCCGTGAAACAGTTCGTTGTGTAACAACGCACCTGCAATATCAAGTGATTTTTCCTTGTTACTGCAGGTGTCTATAGGCAGCGGTAACCGCTTACCGTCAGCTTGTTTGTCATCTAGTTGTATAATAAATCTAACTTATGGTCTGAGTGATGTTTAGTTGGGGTTTGTTTTGTGGTGATGTTTGGTCTGGTATTTTCAGTTGGTTCAAGTATTGGTGTACAAATATATTACATATTATTATTATATAATCCAAACTGCTATCTGATTTAGGAATAAATTGTTATTATAATAAATTAAAACAGTAATTCAATAATTAAGTACCGACCTGCACACAATTATTAATTAACCATTGTTGTAAATGAATAACAGGATATTGAAACTGGAACACGATGCAGGTAAACCAACGAAGTTCGAACCCCTGAAGCTGAAGTACCAATTTATTTATTACCTGATGATACTTATAAACGATAGCTGGTATTTAATATTGTTATAATAGATACTGTGAGGGTATCTATAGCAAATAAAGATTGACTAGAAGAAATTGTTAAAGATATCCCAAGTCCCTGCATAGTAGCTCAGATGTTTCTGGAGACAATCAGATCAACTAAATTAAAATTTTCTATAATTTTTATTAAGCTAGATACAACTACATACATCATCATCATCCCCAGTCTATATAAGTCCCACTGCTGGGCACAGGCCTTCCTACTTGGGAGAAACACGTGAGGATTTGGTTATAGCATCACCACGCTGGTCCAATGCGGGTTGGTGGGTTAAAGCTGTTGCAGTGAGAACCGGGACCAACGGCTTAACGTGCCTTCCAAAGCACGGTGGAGCTCAAGATTAAAATTTTGGATGACCCATCCCGGGATCGACCACGGTGAAAGTTGCTTTGAACTAGGCCACCGAGCTCCTCACAAGCACACACGTCTAAATCTTTTGGAACTGGCAATCCAAATTCTAGTGAGATATGTAACTTTATAAAGGTTTTTGGTGACGTCATTGGAAAACAAAAACCGGCGTTGGTTACGATTTACGGGATACTCAGATTCGAGTGGTTTTCTTCATCATCTCGGTCCTTAGCAATCACAATACGCGTACTTAAAGTAATAATTTTGATTACGGTTTCTTATTTGTGATCCAAAAAGTGAAAAATTATCGTTTTACAACTCGTTACTTTCGGCTATAACTGTAGCTTAAAAAAGTGACTTCTTATCATAAGGTAACACGTAGCCAAAAATAAAGTTACTTATTGATGCACCATTTTGTTAAATTAAATAAACTTTTCCACCTCGCACTTCACAGTAGTTACACCTCGCTAAATTTTGGTTATTACTACTTACTCAGCGTAGTCTCCTGGATTATGAAAGGTCACGGATTCGGTCCCCACCATTATTTTTTTCTAATTTAGATAAAGTTAGAATTGTACCTACTTTCCTTACCTGCCAACACAAAAAAAAAACTATTGAAGTCTCGGTTGAAATCTGTATAATTGGATGTGTTGAAAGGCGTTCTTATGTTGCGTCTGTAATTACACTAATAAATCGTCCGTTCCGAACACTAGCCAATTGAAAATTAGATTATTTTAGTCATTTGGCATCAAGACTGATGAGATCGAGAATCTATTGTCGCGTGCTGACATTATAAAAAAACTACTGTACATATTTATTTACTGTAGGTATGTATTTTTCTTGAGGTTTATCGATTTTTAAATCAGAAATTGTTTTTATTGACATAATAATAACTTGTACATAAAAAGAAAGTATTATTTTTATATAGGTAGGTGGTATTGGTAGTATTCTTTTCCGAAACAGATATTTATTATCTGTAATTGTATTGTATCTTACCTGCCAGAAATAAATAATAATTGAAAAACAAAGCTTCCTTTAGATAATAAATTATAAAATTATTTAAGTTTAAAGGCGGTTTTGAGAGTTTATTAAAGTATGATTCTTGAGAAAGCTTAAAGGTGACAAGGGTGATAAATTAAATCTAAAGTAAAAATGACTAAGTTTAGAGAGAGTTCAGATATTATTTCCCTTTTCACTTCAAAATTACGCCATACTTACGCAGATAATATACACGCCAATTTGAAATATAATCAAATTACAATAATAGTTGCTGGCAACAAGATAGATCATATTGTCGGATCGCTCGCTGCGCTCGGCTCGCTCTAAATGAGCGTACTCCAACCCGAGCCTTAACGTCTCGTTTAAAGCACAAAGCGATCTCTGTGGCCTGAAAATTAAGAGGCACGCAACATTAAAGTGATTAATTTAGGTGATTAAAAGCAGAGAACGCCGGCTAAATGAATAAGTTATTTTTAATTACGGAGTAATTGCGAACACACGATGCTGGGCTTAGATTAATTACTGTGAAATGACGCGTCTCGAGCGATGAATGCTGCGTACCGAATGAGACGAGATGGCTACTTCTATCTGGTCAACCAAAGAATGGGACTATAATAATATTTCTTGAACTAAAACCACTTTTACGGAGTTAGCTTACGGTTAATTAGATGTTACATTATTATTTAAACCCAACGTTTCGATTACTTTACAGCGACAGTGGTCATGGGAAGACTGAAGATGTCAGTTGTCTTTGTTAAGAGAGCAATTAATGTTCATTCTGTCTAATTTAATCTGCAAAGAATAAAAGGAATATAAAAAAGAGTAAAGTAGACAGTATGAAATGCTGATCACAATATAGCACAAAGTGACGGTAGGTAGCTTATAAAATTATACATAAACGTATAAATAGATCTATAATAGTGGTCAAATGTTTGCCTATCTACAGGTACGACAATAAATTAAAACATGGGCTATATATTAGTTCATAGAAATGGTTTGCCACTTTCAAAAATATCTTATTCATTTGCTAATTTCATGACATTTCTATTATTTAATAAAGCCAATGTTAGATATACTATTTCAAACAAATGTCATGAAATTATTAAATAAATAAGATGTTTTTGAGAAAATGGCAAACCATTCCTATGAACTAATATAGCCCATCTTTTAATTTATTGTCGTATTGAAGGCACCATTGTGTATATAAATAAAAATCAATGTTTGAATGTCTGTCCCCTATGCGCTTCAAAACCATTGATCAAATTGTGATGAATCTTTGGTAAGGTGTTCTGTAGAAGCCCGCGAAAGTTGCTGAAACATTTATTTTATTTTATTTTTAATATAAATCCTAAAAGTTTTCTCTTTACGGGCATTGCAAAGCATGACATTCAGCCAGTCTTACTTGGCTTGACAAATTACGGAAAGGCATTAGCATCTCTTCTTTGCAAGTGTAGAGTTTCACATCCTTTGACTAACGGTGCAAAACTAGAGAAGCTTCTTGCACCCGCCGCTTTTTTTCTGCATAAATCAATTTTCAAAACTGTAGTAGGGCAAAGAACATAACGTTCAAGTTATAAATACAGCCCCTTTAACAATGAGTTTTTTGTCGATTATGTAACGAGATGTGAAAAGCACTTAATGAGTCGGTGGAGTCGGCTAGGGCAATTCAAGCTTTTATTTACATATCAACTTTCAACTAGGAGTACAATGTCACTAACACAGATCACAGGGATTAGCAAGTTAAAGTGGCAGTGGGCAGGGGGCATAAATCACGCAGAACGGACGGACTATGGGGCGTGTAAGTGATTAAAATGCACTTCTCGATAATTCACATTTACATTTAAATATAATAACAAGTAGAATTTACATGACATAAGCCGCCAAAGTCTACGGAAAACCCAACGAGAATTTTCCTCGGTCGCGCGCGGGTGCGAACCAAGTTGTCCACCTTTGCTCAACAGGTGGCGCGCAAAACATCAGGTGAAAGCCAACTCCATAAAGGTTCTATTAATAGGTAAGTATTTATTATATTAATTTTTTCTGATTTCCTATTCATTCCTTGCATTTTCCAGGTCCAGAAACCTACAAGAAGAGCGTCCTTACAGGGCGGTAAAGTTCTAGCATGACGACCACGTACTGCATAGTAGGACGGCCTCCCACTGTCCCACTAGATGGACTGAAAATCCCGTCAGGGTCATGGGAGCCTTTGGTGCAGGCTGTGCGGAACTGTTCCATTTTAAAATCGATGGGGGAGGTCTTTGTTCAGCAGTTGACATCATAGGCTGATATGATGATGAATCCATCCATTGTATATAATTTATGATGCTATTAAAATTATAACGGATCAATATTCAGATTATTTAAAACTTAATAATAAGCAAGTGTGATCTAAAGGTAGGTACAGTATAAAATATTTAATATTATCCTTATAAATGCGGTAAACAGTGAATGTGTATAATTTACCACAGAAAACAAATTATATGTTATTGTAATTATTATTCCATTCACTAGCTTATTATTAATCACAGAGCCATTTAAAACACGACTTGTTATCACGAGACGCATTTCTCAATCAGAAATAATTAATGATTGACAATATAATTTATTGTTCCTATCATTATAATTATATTGTAACAATAATTGTTCCGTAAAAGAGACGTTAAGATAAGAGCGAGCAAAGAAGTCATTGTTGCGTGGCTGCGATTGAGATATTGGAATTTAGTGAAGCAATAATGGTTTTCATTTGATAATTTAATCACTAAAAAAAACATTAACAGCATATTAAAGGGGAGAGTGGGTAATTCCGAACGCGGGGTCATTTTGAACAAGTCCATGCACATTATGATAGAAAAGGATTTTTTATACAGCTAGATGACAAACAAACGGACACAAGGGGACCAGGTGATAAGTTGTTACCGTCGCCTATAGACACCTACAATAACAGGGAAAAAATCACCAGGTAGATATTGCGTTGTCATCCTGAGACCTAAGATGAAATGCTTCTATACACCTTTCACTTCAATCTGAAACAGCTAATTGTTTCACGGCTGAAATAGGAAAGACGGTGGTACAGCCAGCAACAGAAGTCGATTAGCACTTTAGTACCTTTTCACATTAACGTATTGACATACTTACTGTTGCCAATTTTTATGAACACTGTGAATGACGTAGTGTGACATGGTACTAAAGTTTTAATCGACTTGTGTTGCTGACCGTACCTATATAGACGACCCTACATACGGGCTTACCACTTAGTAAAGTTCGGTCAATTTCATTCATTATATGGACATTAATATTCTCACACTGACTCCTATTATACCTAGCCCAAATTATGCATCATTAAGCTTGTATTATAGATACCTACCTACTTGATAACGGAGAGAGAAGTTTAAATAATAACATGTATTTTTAGATATAAGAAATGCATGCGCAATCATAGTACACACCCCTGGTGTGTAGAAAAAAAAACTTCCAACTACCTTTGCAATTTGAAACCGATCTCTCTGAAAAATTCACTTCTTATTTGATCGAGTTAATAAGCTAACAAAATATTTTTACTGAAATTTATGTTATCTACTTCCAAATTATTATTATTTCCTAATATTCTTAATTTTTGATTTTAACATTATTATAAATGTTTGAAAAATTACTTAGTAATTAAAATGTAATAAAACTAGAATAATTTCACGTCCTGAGGCAGGAATCGAACCCGCGACCTTTCGCAATCCGGGCGACTGCTCTGACCACTGAGCCACCCAGGACTTGGGATATCCATGTGAAATTCTTCTAGTCTATCTTGTATTTGCGTTTATGAGCTAACGTCCACCCTACAATGTCGAAATATTCTATTTCAACATCCGAAACGAGTATTTTTACAAATACCGACGATTCGGTTAAGTTGGGGCAGTGCTTTATTATTATTTCCATAAAATAGTCTTAAGCTTCAACTTCTCAAAATTTCACTGAAAATTTATAAACGAATTAGTTTATTATTGAGTTGGATTTACAATTTTTAGAATTCACAATTATATTTCGAGGGGCCGACACTTCGTGGGCCGACAGAACGATACGTCACAGAGTTGAATACCTCTTAGCTTTCACTCGAAGAAAATATTTAAAATATTATTCATTCTGCACCATCCATCGTATGCAGCTAGGTCCATTCACGCCTGTCTAGACAACGCTTTTAATTTGATCACAATTGCAGACAGAGAGCCAGTAACGAGAATATTTATGTCGTCAAGAAAATTAATATTTTTCTGTTTTTGTTACAGATAAATGGTTGTAATTTATTGTCAAAATTTATTAAATTAAAGAATTAAATGTTAATTTATTATATTTTATCTCCCAAAGTTAATATTCATAAAATACTAGCTGTACCCTGCCACGCTTCGCAGTGGCGAATCCTTTAAAAACTGTTTTCTCGCGGTCGCAGATATGTGACTGATGCAAAATATAGATAAAAACAATCCTTGATGCGGAATTTTATATCATGTTAAAATTTCGACTCAATCGGTGCAGAACTTTTTGAGTTTTTGAGGCGTACACAAACCAACATAACATTTTTATATATATAAGATATATAGATTTACCACTTTTCTGACATAAAAACTTTTTGCTAAGATTTTAAAAAGTAGGTACCGTTCGTTTTTAGACGGAGCATCTTGTTAAGCCGTGCGTTTTACATTACATCGATTTGATAATTATGATGTTAGGGATTTTAAAATTAATAATTAAAATAAAATAATAGTAGGGAATTAATAGAATGACGCACAAGTACGTTATTGAAATTGGTTAAATAAGAGACCCTTTACGAGCAAATGTATTACAATAGTACATTGTGATATAAGTGCGGTAAGTTGAAAATTACAGCCGAGGCGATTTTGCTAGCCCGAGCCGTAGGCGAGGGCTACAAGAAAGCAGAGGCTGTAATTATCAAAGCGCACGAATGTCATACGACGTTTTATAACATATTTGCGAGGAAATAAATAAAACTCAGACTTTCGAAACTTTTTTCGAACGAATAAATCTTTAATCACTTGTCAAAGCAGTTATAAAATTTTTGAACAATTTGTAAAATTTATTGATTTTTAGCATTGAATAGTAGCACCACAATGAGCTTGACTTATATTTTTGAGAAAGTTCCATGAAATAGGCTAAAACACACTTTCTGAAAATGAATTTGCATCATTGATTGTTTTCCAAATTTTGATACGCTTGTATCGGCCGATTTTTCGGCCAATAGACTTCTGGCGGTATCGAATAATAAATTTATCACTACTTGACGACATTTTCAACTAAAAATAATACAGCGGAAAGAAAAATCGCGCGGAATAATTTTTACTTGTTTACAAATTAGCGATGCGTGCGCGTCAGCGCTTTTTTTTAGGCAAAGGCATTAAAAACAGCCAGTATTACTAATAAAGTAAAGTAATATTTTTTTGTTTATGTTACAGATAAATGGCTGTAATTTATTAATAAAATTAATTAAATGTTTATTTATTATATTATGTCTCCCAAAGTTAGTTCTATTCATAAAATGTTGACAACTTTCTGCCATAGAAACTCTTTGCTAAGATTTTTAAAAGTACCGTTCGTTTTTAGACCGTGCCACAGATTAATAACAGTGCATCGTGATAAACCGTTCGTTTTACATAACCGCACAAGTGCGTAATGAGATACATTACGATATTGAAATTGGTGAAATAAGAGACCCTTTACGAGCAAATGTGTTATAAAAAATATTACGCTCTATAGTTACGCTACAACCTCTTGGACTAAACTATAATAAATTGATCTTTAATTTCCGTCCCTACATCAATCTTATCGAAGGTATGCGTCATATTACACTATGCGATATACAACGCTAAGAAGACATCTAGAACTGATCACTTTGTAGAATTTTATTACTGCATCAATTTGGGAGAGTTCCATAGCCAAAATATCCAAACCGTACTTAGGACATGTCTGTCTTTACGCCCGCTCGCTGTCGATTTGTCATCTTACAACATCAAAATTAACTATATTTCCATTTTGCCAACTATAGATGCTTGCAGATTAAGTTAAACACTGTTTTTTATTGTACCTTAATCCGTTTAGTAAAAGATGCTTTTTTAACTGAAGTGCCACGCTGTATTTGACATTTATTGCTGGTTCAATAAATGTGGCCGTAATATTGGTCTTTACTAGGCCAACAATGTAGATGTATACATGGTTGTCAAATACTGATTTCGATTAATGTTTTGGAAATAAACCGGATTAGCAAATAGGTTGACGCGTACTAAGAGTCATTGATGTCTGCTCGTGTTTTTTTCATACGACTAGATGACAAACATACTGTCGGCCCACCTGATGGTAAGCGGTTACCGCCGCCTATATACACCTGCAATTACAAGGAAAAACTTGATATTGCAGGAATAGAATAGAATAGAATAGAATAGAATAGAACATATTTATTGTCAAACTGTTACAAAGTTTCTTAAAGCTAGGTGTTATTGCAATACAGTGAGTAGCGAACAGTTACCCTTATCGGGCATACAATAATAAAATCCTACGAATTCGTCAGAATTTTTTATAATTTTTATGTCATAATAATATATTCATACTTTTATTATAGTTTAAAAATTCATTAATATCATAAAATGCATTATTTAAAAGCCACCTTTTTAAAGAATTTGCAAACCCATAATCAGGAAGATCTTTCAATACTACAGGTAAATTTTCGAATTAATTTCGTAATTACAGGTGCGTTGTCCTAAGATGAAATGCCGTCCATGCCCAGTAATTACACTGGCTGCCTTTCCCTTCAATCCGAAACACAGCGAACTGAAATAAGAAAGGCGGTGGTACCTACCCAGACGACCCTACACTCGGGCCTACCACCTAGTAAATTTCGTGTGCTTCTACAGATATGAGTACAAATGCAATTCACCCGCAAAGTCCATTTTAGCTGCTTAAGACAATAGTAGAGTAAAGCAAAAGTGAGTTGTCACATGCCAATGAGTGATTTAGTGGCGCTTGAGTGGTTTATGGCTTCCTGACCGCGAGATAAACGCGCTATTTTAGCACCGATGAATGAACCGCTCAATCGAATGAATGAACAGACTTTATTATACTTGGTGATAGACCCGTATGTAGGGTCGTCAGAGTAGGTACCAACGCCTTTCCTATTTCAGCCGTGAAACAGTTATCGGTGTGTCTCTGGAATGAGGAAAGGTAGCCAGCTGGGCATGAGAGACATTTCATCTTAGACCTCAGGATGATCTGGGGGTGGATTGGTGAAATTGCTTTGGCAGAGCCTAGACTACCTCCTTGAAGGGCAGTGGAGTTACCGAGGAGTTTTAGTGGGTATTACCAGTGCCAATGCAATCAGGCAATGGTAGACCCCCACACACGCCCGTTGCTTAGCCAGCGGCGAGTAGATCCGTTAGCGGATTCCTCCTCGAAAAATAGAACAAAAAAGACCTCAGGATGACAACGCAGTGCAGTCGACTGCAACCACTTACCACTCACCCGTACTCACACTCTCACTTATTCAGGATACTAACCGCATGTCTCACAACGTAAGATGCATGTCTCACAACAAGTAACAAGGCTATACAAACATGTTCTAGGATATAGGTAGTAAAATTCATTCATGTTCATTTTTATACCTTTACATACAATATTTTTTTATTATATTCTAATTATATTTTTAATCAACCTATTTAAGTTAACATTACAAATAAATTAACCATATTTTTGGACAAAATAATCTTTCTAAGGGTCTTCTAGTGTTAACTTGATTTTTGAGGCTATACAATTAAAGCCATACAATTATATGGCTATAACACATAAGTCATTTTTCTGTACTATTAATTGCCTTTTTTATACATAAACAATTATATAACAAAACAAAAGAACACTACATGACAAACAAGCTAACGGCCCACCTGGTGGTAACGGGTTACCGCCGTCGCTACGAGGCCTAAGATTAAATGCCTTCCATGCCCAGTAATTACATTGGCTACCTTTTCCTTCAATCCGAAACACAGCGAACTATTTTAGGTCCCTGACGACCCTTCATACGGGCCGACCACCTTGTATACAATGAAGAATATTTGAGATCGTTTTTAGGGTTCCGTACCCAAAGGGTTTAACGGGACGCTATTACTAAGACTGCGCTGTCCGTCTGTCCGTCTGTCACCAGGCTGTATCTCATTAACCGTGATAGTTGGATAGTTGAAATTTTCACAGATGATGTATTTCTGTTGCCGCCATAACAACAAATACTAATAAACAGAATAAAATAAATATTTAATGGGGTCCCATACAACAAACGTGATTTTTATTTTGCTTAGTTTTGCTCGATATATTGTATTAGTTTTATCATCTTCAACGTCCTGTCACGGTCACCATTTGTTGAATAAACTTCAAAATAGAAACACGGAAATTCTCTTCTACGAAGAGATATAATAATAATAATAATAATAATATTTATACACTCACACCTATTATCTAGCCCAAAGTAAGCATCATTAAGAGCTTGTGTTATGAATACTAAATAACGGAGAAATAATGATAATAATATGTATATAAATATTAGATATATACTAAATAAACATATAAACATCCATGACTCGTAAACAAATGTTCGTACTCATCATACAAACATTTGTTCCTACCGGGATTCGAACCCGGGACCTTTTGACCGAGTAGCCTGGGGTACAGACCACTCGGCCAAGTGGTCGTCAGATATAAATATATTGAAGAGATTTTCAGTTTTTTCTGACAACGTCATTACAAGTCGTACAAATAATCTTTTATAGAAGTTTTTAACATCAACGGCAACAGGTAGACGCTTGTTTATAGATAATGGTATAGAACCCTTCGTGCGCGAGTCCGACTCGCACTTGGCCGCTTTTTTTGTAATTTTGTAAGTTAAGCAAAATGTATCAAACTGATGGTACCTATGATGCTGTGCGAACAGCCTTTAAATGATTTAAGCGTTTGAAGTAAATCTCATAGAATTGCACCATTATGTTGCCCGTCGTCGACATAGTGGACTAGGCGTGTGTTATTCCTTGCTCTGACATAGAAGCCTATTTTCCGAAAACAGTTATCGTACCCCAAACTGTTCTTTAGAGCATAGTTCACGGCGACCACTAAATCTGTGCTCGTAAAATTTTACTGTTCGTTTTTATGTTTGTTTGAGGCCCAATATCGGTTTAACCCTCCATGGAGGGATTTGATTGCGTGGTTATTGACGGTTTGCTGTGTGGTTCCAGTATAAGCGGGCACAAGTTAACATTTAGGCTACTAATGAGTTTTCACTAACATTTTCTTAGCATTAGGAGTCTCTTAGCGATGTAGCTCGTCTATTTAAATAAGATAGAAAGAGACAAACGTCGTTAGTCAAAACGGACATTAGACCAGCTCCGTGTCTTAAACTGTCGTCATATCATTCTAGAAAAAAAGCTATTAAGCTGTAAAACCTATATAGAAATATTAGTTAGCTGGATGTTGTTGATTTCAGTACTAAATAACTCATGAAAATGTTTTTTTTTTGTTAGTTTTATTAATTGTAAAGCAGCCCTAATTACAACCAATAAACCAATGACTTATTTTCATTCTAAATCTTTTTGCTTTGAAAATCACAATCTAACTTTCCTCAAAAAAGTATTATCATTTGAAATTTGCAATTCTTTATACATTAATTATGGTAGATATAACTCTACATATGTAACCTATATCCCAACAATGGAGCATACTTATGTGTAGACCAAAAATGATATTTGCTAAGTTAAAATGATGACCGTGATCAAAACAGCCTCACGGAAGCTCGGTGTCCTGAACAAGGTGCGTCGATTTTTTACGCCTGACCAATTATGCCTGCTCTATAAAACTCAGGTCCGGTATTGCGTGGAATATTGCTCGCACTTGTGGGATGGCTCCGCCAAGTACCTACAGATGCCCTGGACAGATTACAGCGTCGTGCAGTCCGTATCGTTGGCGATGTAGAGGTCAGGAACAACCTTGAGCCTCTGCAATTGCGTCGAGACATTGCGTCGCTTAGCGCCATCTATCGGCTATATCACGGAGAGTGCTCTAAAGAGCTATTTGACCTTATCCCACCTTCCCCCTTCCTACTCAGGAGTACGCGTGCCGGTCTTCGGGGTCATCAATTCACTGTCTCTACCTCAACATCACGTACAAAGAAATTTAGTAGCTAGTTTCTTTGTCGTACTTTCAGAACTTGGAATTCTTTTCCAGCACATGTGTTTCCTCCTTCCTATAACATGGGCTCCTTCAAAAGAGGCGTGAAAATGCACCTTTCGGGCCGGCAAGGTGGAGGCGGCTAGAGCAGTGTCTGAACTGCACTAGCTGTCTTCGCATATGGACTCTTCTTACCGCTTCACATCAGGTGGTTTTGAGTCATTTGTCTTGCTTTGTATAAAAAAAAAGTTATCTGTCTCATCATCATCATTACCAGAGAAGCCTTCTTATACACCTGAGGATTTTGGGCCATAACATCACCACGCTAGACTATTGCGCATTGGTAGATGAAAGCGGTTGCAGTAACAGCCGGGACCAACGGCTTAACGTGCCTTTCGAAGTACTCAGGAGCTCAAGATAACAAATTTAGACTGACTTATCCCTGGATCGACCATGACGAAAGTTGCTTTATTTTCGTAATTTAAACCAGAGCGCACAAACCATTACGTCAACGAGATCCTCAAATTAGTTCGTCGGTTATCTATCTGCTAGTAAGTAAAGCCACCATACCTTTATCTACAGACACGGGTCACACCACAAAGGAGCCGCTCACATATCAATATGTGTTAGAACGTGTCAAGGATTTTAAATGTGCACCGTAAAGTTTAATAGTCAGGAAATCGAAAGACTACCGACCGACGGCTATACACTTATCAAACGTTGTTGCTGCGCGACATCCTCGGTAATAGGTAGTAATAGGTATCTCTAGTTGCAAGAACAGTTCCATTTTGGTATCATGAATTGCTTATTGAAGTGCTACCACGAACATTAAGAATTTTCAACGTATCTCGCTCGATATGATGACGATATAAAAAAACATGATTGCCGCATTAGACTTTTCAAATAGCTATCGAATCTTTGTCAGAATAATTAAAATGACGTCATGCTATCGTTGTAATGTCATGTTCATACAAAAGCTTTCGTCACGCTCGATTTCTATACGTAGTTCAGACGAAAGTTTCTCAAAATATTATTTATTTATTTAAACTTTAATTGCACAAAATGAGTTACAATTTGGCGGACTTAATGCCATTAGGCATTCTCTACCAGAACTTACTAGAACAGAGATATATTACTAAGGGCTGAAATATGGTGATGCATATTTAAGTAACGTACTTACTGTTTGACAATGAAACCTGTATTTCACAAATTAAGGACTGACTACTGATTACTGAAGAGTACAGTATCAGGAGCACTTATAGATTACACATAAACAACACAGAGATAAAACAAACACAATATGCCAAAAAGGCGGTCTTGTCGCTAGAAGAGATCTCTACCAGACAAGCTTATGGCAGGGAGTTTACTTTTCAATAATGTGTATCATCAGCATCAAGTCACGGATATTCTGGAAGTGATTTCACTACGGGTCATTCTTAGTCTTGGTTCTGTTTAAAAATCAGTTAAGGCTTTGTTCTTGCATTTGAGCAACAAAAAAGCGGTGTGGATCTTAGTCTTGTATAAATGCAAGAACATTATATTGATGGCTGCTGCTGGCCCACCTCTAAGGTTAGCACTGGCCATCACGTCTCAAAGACACCTTGCTAGTTTCAAGAATCGTACTGAAAACCTAGTAATAAATTTGCTATTGCGAACAATTAGTTTTACCTACAATTAGGCAGCCTTACCTACCGCATGGTACAGGTGCTGACCGGACATAGTTGCTTCGGTCACTACCTGTATCGCCCGGGTTGCCTGGGGGTGGGCTGGTGAAATTGCTTCGGCAGAGCCTAGGTTAACACCGCGAAGGGCAGTGGAGTTACCGGGGAGTTTTAGTGGGCATTCCCAGTGCCATTTAGCGCTGGGCGACCCCCACACATGCCCGTCGCTTCGCCAGCGGGTAGGTCTGCTGGCGAAGCGACGGGTAGGTCTGTAAACAGATTTCTCCTTGAAAAAAAAAAGGTTTCCACAAACACGCGGTAGCTAAAACTCACGTTCATCCATGCTTGACATGCTGCAGCTCAGCTTGCTTGCCGATTCGCGAGTCGCAGGACGCGCGTGCGGTGAGATCGTGGCCAGGCTCTGAAACATTGTAAGGGTAGCTAGTTGAGTGGGGTGGTGTTGTGAATCACCATCGAGGTACCTTTTAAGGGGTACCTTTAATTGTAAAGGTACTTGATATTGCTCAAGCTTGGATCAGGATTTCTCATGATAAAAATATCTCAGAAGGCTAGATGGTGAAGTGCATTTTAGGATTAGTGGAGTTTAGGTGTGCTAAAACTGAAACTAGAAATTAGTTGATAAAACATGATATTGCTACATACCTTTGCATGCAATTTCAAATGAGCAAAATACATTTACAAATAATATTCAAATGATTTTTTTAATAATTAGGTAGTTAGGTATATTCAAAATAACATTCTTAGTCATGTAAATCATGAAGTCCATTACTTTATCAGTGTCCGAGCTACGATAGTTGCCCACCCATAGAAAAAATGTTCGGCACCAAACGAGCCGCCTCGTTAAGGCAATTAACTGGAATCGGGATGTATTCCCGAAATAACGTTATCGTGGTCAGTTTAAGGGCAAGGTATAGGTAAAGGTTCGATTTAAACAGATATTATTACAAAATATGATGATTACAAAATTTAATGTAAAAAGACGCAAGTAAAATTTAATGTATAATAGACATAGTTACTAAAAGTTTTATTTTTTTAATATATATTCTGTTGTTATTTTATGACAAAAATGTGTTAATTTAAAAATGCAGTATTCTTTCCATTTTACATATAGATAATCATTTGAAACAAAAAATTCATCATATCAGCCTGTCGTCCACTGCTGGACGTAAAACTCCCCAAGGCTGCATCACACTATCTCCAGCTTTCCTCATCCAGCCACCACTTGCCAGGTTATTTATATCATCGGTCCACCTAGCAGAGGGATGTTTACCCTATACTACGTTTGCCGAGGCGTGGTCTCCACTCGAGAACCTTTTTACTCCACCGATGATCGGTTCAGCAAAACGGAAACAAAAAATTGCCTTAAAAAAAGTAACCCCCGGCCTCATTGATTATCTAACACCATATCATTCAGACTATTCTTATGAGCCCGAACACGCTATATCTGCTGTAAGTTTCTGAAGAACTAAGCATTCCGCAGAGTTTTAGATGGTATTGGTTCAGCTCAAGGTTAGTATGTCATGGGAATGTCACCGATGTGACAGTACACCAAATTTCAAATCAATCGGATCCGTGAAAGTTAGTAAAACCCTTTTATCATGTAGAAAATGTGCTGATAGTCAACAATCGCCTGAACTGATCTTCATGAATTATAGCTAAAAACCATCCTAACCACGTCAGCTTTCAAACAAAAAAGAAACAAATCAAAATTGGTCTATTCGTTTAGGAGCTACGATGACAGACACGTCAAACTTTTAACACCCCTCTTTTTCGTCGGGGGTTAAAAATAAGCATAATACAGATAATCCGTCATTAATTCTAACATCGACCACAGCGACACTTCCTCTTAAGGTGGGTACCAAGTGTCGCGCTGTTTATTCGGTATAAGCGTTTATCGACGAATCTACATAAATATATTTATTTTATGTCTTTATTCCATCTTTTTTCCGGTAGCCGTTAATAGTTTAAAACCATTAATGTTAATTATATATTCACTGGTTTATCTCGCATTAGTTTTATGACCTATAAACTCGGCCCGGTGACAATTTGTAAGCGAAGCCTGAACCGCGCATTTGAGGTTATTTTTTTTTTTTTTTTTTTTTTTTTTTTTATACAAAGCACGACAAATGACTCAACACCACCTGATGTGAAGCAGTAAGAAGAGTCCATATGCGAAGACAGCTAGTGCAGTTCAGACACTACTCTAGCTGCCTCCACCTTGCCGGCCCGAAAGGTGCTTTTTCACGCCTCTTTTGAAGGACCCCATGTTATAGGAAGGAGGGAACACATGTGCTGGCAAAGAATTCCAATTTATGATTATTTGTCGGTGGTTTTTTATATGAAAATATCATAAACCTTAATTTCTCAACGATCGATGGCGCAAATGTATTGAGTAGGTTGTATCTAACACTTTGATTTACGGTGTACCTAATGAGTGATGAAATTAGTATTTAATTTAATACAAGATTTATTTTATTACATTTGCTTCACTATTTTTTAAATATATTTAGTGTAGATATAGACGTTTTTAATTATTATAAAAAATGTACAGTCGACAGCGCATCAAGCGTAACAGTTTGACATTGAGACCGCCCTTATTCCGTTCGTAATAGAGGCGGCTTTCGTACTGCAACTGTTACACTCGATGTGCTGCCGTCTGTACCTACTTGTACATTTACGTGTTCAAAAATATTATATACATATTAGCACCTTATCGATCCAACCAAAGAGTCTTTTATCGGTCGGAGTCGGTACATTTTTTCAAAAGTGACATAAGTACTCATCAAGCGTAAACTGATAGTTAGTAAATGACTCTTATTACAACGGATTAAGATTTCAGTCAGGTATTGTGAGTCAGCCCCTGTAGAATAAGATCGTCACGGAACTATGCTGAGCGGAGGCATTTTTGGTATCCTTAGATATTATCATTTAGAATATAACGTAGCTGAGTAAATTTTAAGTGAATGAATGTATATTTTTTTTAAATGTTAGCCAAGTAAACTATTTCTATGCTATTACTATCAGCAATATAGTACAAAGTAGTAATTGGTATCCATTACCAACATTAACAGATCACCTAATAACGTAGGTACCTTGATATTCCGGAGACAATAACATATCATAATGCCTCTACTTTCCTCTTCTCTCAGGAACTTGGGCAGACGCTTCACGACTGAGCCTGCAAGCGAGCCAACCATGTAAAATAATTAACTAACGTGATTAGCACACAGATTGCCCCAGTATGACAGTCTTATCCTCTTCCCTAGGCTTCCCTAGGCTTAGGTGACTCTTAACAACATTTGTCTCTTTCTTTCTCCTTTATATAGACTCAGATAAAAATCGCTTAGAGACTCTTAAGGCTAAGCAGTTAGTGTTAGTGAAGACGAGCATTACACTCACACACACTAAGTATCTAGCCCAAAACAAGAGCTTCTATTATGGAATATAGATGCAAACAAAACATCACTGACTCTTGAACAAATTTAATGTACATATTATTCCTGCATACAACAATCTGCCCATACTGGGATTCGAACCCGGGGCCCCTTTAATAGACAGTCGTACTGACCACTCGACCAGGCGGCTGTCTAATTGTCTGTAGGCAATCGGTAATCGATAATAGTTTTCTCAGATAAAACTATTGAAGCTAACGATTTTTATTACTACAGTAAATAAATTAAACCGACACGCAAGTGGACAGACATCACTGTAGATATCTCACGACCTACTGACGACGTTTCCGTTCGTGACTTCGGATTCGGAACGAGAAAAACCGTTTACCAATTACTTGTTACTCGTTAATTGCCGAATGAGACTTGTTAAAATGGTTCCACCGCTGACGAGTTGCCTACCGATTTCTGTTTAATTGCTTGCTTAAGGGTAAGTTAAATATAAATACGAAAGTATGATATTAAGTTATCTGGTGAAGGTCGCAGAAAGCCACTGGAGGCTTGCAGCGCAGGAGCAATCGTCGTGGATATTATTATGGGAGCCCTTTGTCCAGCAATGGGGATCTTTAGGCTGAAATGATGATAAGAAGGTTTTAGTCATCTTTCTTTGTCTATTTTTATTCATAAATTGTAAAGGGACTTTAAAATTTACCGTTTATGCCAGTTCCATCGTGACCTTATACTTATTTTGGACCTATAATAATAAAGTTGACTTAATAACTAGGGAAACATTATCTTTATTACCATATTAAAAAACAGCCCAGCCTTATTGAATAAAGCACTGGCTAAGATGCTTTGAAATACTCGTATATTGTTTCTATTCATATTAAGAGTGGACAAAACTAAACTTTTCTCAGGTTCATTCCTAACACACTCCATTAACAAGTTTTGTGTATCATCCTTCTGGAGTAGATTGTTCATTCGATTTCGATTGTTCGTGGGGGATTACATATTCTAAACTGTGACAAGTCTTATGGTAATAAACCACAAATTAATATGTTAATCTATCAGGGTTCATCAGTTGAATACTGTCTTTCATTTTGGGTATACAGTATAATTGTAGGTATTTGTTTAGTCCAAATTTCAAAATATTTTTTTTAACTCTTAGTCAAAATTACTTCATCATCACCTCCGAAGGAGTCTTCATCGATGTATGGCCTGCATCGAATAATTTACTGTAACTGATATCATTATTATTCATTACCAATTCATTCTAATTATTTTTCCAAGTAACATGCCATAGAATCCCTTTCTTATTGCAGTAGAATGAAAGAGAAGCATGTAACTTAGTTTTAGTTTCGAAAATGCCAAACAGAATTGAAACCAAAGTGTGTTCTCCTTAATAAATATATCGTGTGGATTGATAGTTAGCCAACAATGCTAGTAATTAATTATTTATAAACTGTTAATTGTCGATATGCGAAATCGGCATCGCTTAGAACCGCGCGTGAGATCACAGCATAATTTACTATGCCTTGAGAAATGTTGGAAATACTCAACTTGTATAATATCTAGGTATTTTGTAAAGTTGCTGTATTTTCTCACATTTTGTTCTATTTGTATATTTTACGTATACTTACCTATTTATTATATTTCTTGCTTGAATTTTTATTGTATCAATAGTTAAAAGACTTCAAAAATGGTATCACTAAGTAGATTATTATGTATGGAGAAGTCATTAAAAATACCTCTTTCAAGGTGTTTAAGTTTATTAGGTATTCTGTTGTTGGGAAAATTAAAATACGCAGTGTTTTTTCCATGTAACTGTCAGTAAAATTTATTCAGCCATTTTCAAATAAAATTAGAAAATGTTTGTATGGAAATAACATTTTTCTCAATTTTGTTACAAACTGTAAATTTCATAGATATCGTAATAGAAAAATTGATAATTATGGACTGACACTGAATTAATATTTTACTTCTCCTAATCGAAAGTTTAGACTGTTTTAATGTGTGATATTCAATGCCTGTCCATATTTCGAGCGGCTCTTTGCGTTTTACGGTACGTGATCACCTTGCGGGAACTTTAAAATACATTATTTATTATGATAACTAAGTATGGATAAGTGCGAAAACATGTTTCTTCATTTCCAATTCTTATTTCTTTCTCCCTCTATCATCTAGGTGGTAGGTCCGTATCTAGAGTCGTCTGGGTAGGTACCAGCGCCTTTCTTATTTCAGCCGAAACAGTTCGCTGTTTCGGATTGAAGGTAAAGGTAGCCAGTGTAATTACTGGGCATGGACGGTATTTCATCTTAGGACCCAGGATGACAACGCACCTGCAATATCAAGTGATTTTTCCTTGTTATTGCAGGTGTCTATAGGCGGCGGTAACCGCTTACTATCAGGTACGCCGTCAGCTTGTTGTATAAAAAATAAAATAAAAAAAATCTTATATGGTAATCCTTCTCCTATAAAATTTAATTATCTAAATCAATTGTCAGCCATCATCAGATCATCGAGGAGTATGGAGTCGTAGTGGTTTGAGCGCTCTGGTTTCGATTTCAAAGACAAAGCATCTTTCGCAATCGTCGAACCCGGGATGGATCAATCAAAATTTGTAATCTCCTGCCTCCCCCTGTGTGCTGGTCCCGGTTGTTACTGCAACCGCTTTAACCCACCAACGCGCATTTGGCCAGCGTGGTGGTGTTATGGCCTAAACTCCTCAATGTGTTTCACCCATGTAGGAAGGCATGTGCCCAGCAGTGGAACATGAATAGACTCGTCATGATGATGATGAGACAGAAACTTAGCCTTTGGGAAAAAATAAAAAATTCTACTCGACAAAACAAACAAGAGTAGGTACCTACACCCGCTGAATTCATCGCAAAAAAATATTAGTTAGTAATTACTTACACGTGTACGTGATTAGGTATACAAAATGACTCACGAACAAATTTTACTTTGATTAATTAACATAAAATTAATGAATAACCCACAAGCAGGGGTCATGTGTATTCATAGCAATGACAGCGATCGCGTCATCACCATAACCTACGTTTATTATAATTAGTTATTACAAGTTAATGCATACTTATTGCTTTGGATACTCTATTATCGCATCAGGTTTCCACGAAACCACTGACCTCTGCAAGACTTGAAATGTCATAGACCTTAGAAATTGTAAGGAGGCGATATATACAGAATTTCAAAATTAGTCAAATATATTTCAGTGTATTATACTATGTAGGAGATTTAAAGTTCACAATCACTCAACGACCTATGGAACGAGCTATGTTAGGTATTTCCTTATTCGATAGGATCAGAAATGAGGAGATCCGCAAGAGAACCAAAGTTACAGGCAGGGCACATAGCGTGCTGATCGAGACGGCAAACGACGGAAAGTGCTAGGATGGTGACCACGTACTGTAAAGCGTCAAGTAGACTGATCCCACTATATGGACAGACGACCTGACCCCTTATTCAGAAACAGCCGGATCACGGATTCGATTCGTAAAGTCACATCCCGTCTCGCTTTGACGCATAGTTATAAGAAGTGACCGATACAGTTTCCGAAATTCGAAACTTTTTCGACAGTTGTGATGAGGGAGGCTGGTCAGGTTCATAGGGAGCCGTTGGATGCAGGCTGCTTAGACCCATTTTGTTTGAAAATCGATGAGGGCTATTGTTCAGCAGTGGACATTATAGGTTGGCATATTTCATAAATAAATAGATAAGGTGGTAAAATATCTTATCTGTTCATATTAAATGCAACAAAATATGTCTGCATGGGTTATAAGTTGAGTACCACTAAATAGATTTTGATGTAGGTTTTATTTGTCATCAAGCTATGACTGAATGGCGCAATGAAACTTTTAGTGGAAAAGGTCCCTCAGAAAAGTCTTCAATAGCATAATATGTCTATTCCTAAGGCTAACTGATCCTTTTTTCGTCACCATTAGCATTCGTATGTAGGTTTCTGTGCTGTAAAATCTTGTATTGTTCAGTTGTAATGGTCTAAGTAATAAAATAATAAGCTTTTACATCTAGCCGCATTTTTCAATTTTCGCATTAAAATTTAAAGTTTTGAAGTCAATTATTAATTTTGTTGCCACCTCTATCCTGTTTCTAAGTCTTCGCTCTACGCAAGCAAAGGTTATCAGAATGCATTCGACATAACAATTAGAGTGGAGAGAAATTCATAAAGTCATATATTTTTACAGTTTTTAAGAGCATTCGATAAGCCGTAGGTTATCTGCGCAACGGCTATCGGCTTGTTTAAAATCCTTTAATGGTCGATGATGTTTTTGTGGCGGGGAGCGCCGATAGTTAGATATGCAAGGAATTGTTTTTTAAAGTCGAACTACAATACTTAGATAACAATGAGATATCATTAATGAAGTATTAATAAGAAGCTTTCTTTATAGAACAAATATGCGTTTTTTTTTTAAAAAATAGCAATTTGGCAAACAACACACAGCCCGTCTGGCTGTAAGCGGCTTTCTTGGGCAGTTTACTCATACAACTCTATAAAGAGCAACAGAAATCGTCATATCGATAGGATAGGGGAAAAGTCCCCCTGCTCTCAACATAACGCTTCCTCAATAAGCTCTATCGACCATACTCACCGCAGGAATACCACACTACAACTAATATTATCATTATCATTATTATTCTATTATCTTGTAAATAAATAAATAATCTACAGACAGGATGGTGCCGTCAATACAACAATAAATTAAACCATGGGCTATATTAGTTTATAGAAATGGTATACCACTTTCAAAAACATCTTATTCATTTGATAATTTTATGACATTTCTATGAAATAAGTAATGCAACCAATGTTATATTATTTCATACAAATGTTATAAAATTATAAAAAACATATAACAATACAGTCGTATTGATGGCATCACCCTGTATATATATATAAATCAATGTTTGTAAATCATAAATCAAAAATCGCAGTAAAAACACGTTAATGTTTATTTATTTACTAGCTGCTCCCGGAATGCTTTGCAGTGCCCGTAAAGAGACTTTTTATAAGCCAACTACGTTCGCGGGCGGCCCCAGAGCACCTACCGAAAGTTTTATCACGATCTGCTGTGCTATTCTATAACAAAACTCGCATGTCACTTCGCAAGTCACTTCGATTTCATATGCCAAAATATATGAAAATTTGCCTTATTTGACTGTTCAATTCGAAGTGACTTGCGAAGTGAGGTACGAGTTTTCTTACAGAATAGCACAGCAGATCGTGATGAAACTTTCGGTAGGTGCTCTGGGGCCCCCCGCGAACGTTGTTGGCTTATAAAAAGTCTCTTTACGGGCACTGCAAAGCATTCCGGGAGCAGCTAGTAAATAAATAAACATTAACGTGTTTTAACTGCGACTTTTTGTTAAGTCCAACTCCACGCCAAAATGGAAAACAGTTGTGCCAACCTACCAACAACAAAAAAAAAACAAAAATTGAATTTGGAACCATAAACAAATCATCCAATCCGATAGTTTTTTGACTGAATGTATTATTGGTTGATATTTATTCAATTAGATATAGGTACCCTTTCACAGAAACCTGAAAGGTTTTTATACGTCACTAGCTGTGCCCGCGGCTTCGTACGCGTGGAACAAACTTTCATCCCCTATTTTATCCCCTTGGGGGTAGAATTAATCAAAATCCTTTCTTAGCGGATGCCTACGTCATAACATCCACCTGCATACCAAATTTCAGCCCGATCCGTCCATTGGTTTGGGCTGTGCGTTGTTAGATCACTATGTCAGTTAGTCAGTCACCTTTGAGTTATATATATTTAGATTAGGGAGTTTAAATTATTCTATGTCACAACAAAAACTTTCATCAATTTCTTTTCATTTGATTATGGAAACAAAAGTGATACACAAATATGTATAATGCCAATTCTCCATTAATTTGTAACCGTCAGTCACTTAGCGGTATAAATATTTATGTAGGTATATGTCACCGTGACCTGAGATACCAAGTATGCAATAACTTTTAATTTTAATTGCAATTACCGCCACAATTAACAATTAATGGTACATTTAAAATGATAAGCGAGTATTTTGTTTTTGTCCGTTCCAAATAGCTTACAGAAACTGCTAATTTTATTCCTCGAAGATTAAATAGGACTTATTGTAAAGTCATAAGGTCTATCCTTTAGTAAATGCTAATATAATAAACGCAATATATTCATAAACGTTCTAGATAGTAATAAGTAAGTTATGTTATACAATAATTAAGACTATTACCATTAGAAAGTAATTCATTTGCAATATAAAGCCAATTATGGTTTTCATTGTAATATTTGATAAGAATTCATAATTAATTTATCTCGAAAACTCTATCTCTCTATATCTCTATTCTATTTTGCACTAGCTGGCTCTCCTTACCGCTTCACATCAGGTGGTGTTAGGTCAATTACGGTGCTGTGTATAAAAAAAACCATGAATCATAAATGGTACTTGATTTCTTTGAATTTGAATTTTGCTTTTAATTCCTGCATTCTTTAATTTGTTTTTTGTTATTGATTTATATTTTAGTTTCAATTGTTGTATTTTGCAAGACACTGCACATTTAGAACCTAATATAGAGACCTATTTATCAAAATATTATTCGAGATTCTTACTCGAATAAGATTTTGACATACAATAATAATAATAACTTGTCAAAAGCCCGCAATTGCAGTTTCAACCAGCTGTAAATAGCTCAGATATTGACACTTCTAAATAAAAATAATGATTCTTAATTTATATAAAAAGCGATAGTCAAACCAATAGTACATAAGACCAATGAGGGATATCATCAAATGGTACATTTACCTGTTATCTAGACTGGGTAATTGCGACTGGTTTTTATGTGTAAAACGTCTTGGAGCAACTTCATGTCCGCGATCTGATTGCCGTTACTATTCTATTACCTTAGGTAAGCTCTCCACCTCATTTACAAAAGGTTAAAACTATAGAAAATGAATATTATAATGATGATATTAAAATATACGTTAAGTGGCAATTATTTTTCTCGTGACGGTGTACAAAAATTTCATATTAGTCATCTAATATGAATTTTAAGAAAAAGTGTTCCGACACAAAAAAGGTTCGAACTGTGGCCAAAAAAGTAAAAACCGAAGTTGTGCGGATAAGTTGCCTTTCAAGCCGATAGTATTTAAAAATAATAAAAATTAAAAACATTGTACTAGGATCTTTCATAGATCGATAAGCAATCTCTAGCGATAAGCAACCCTAAGGATTCCTTGTATACTTATAATCATAAATATTTTTATAACTCATATGGCAACCAGTGTGTAAGTCCTACCTACTTTAGATCTTTTTCTGCTCGGTTTAGTTGTCAAAAGTCATACCACCGACTTTTCTAAGTCCGCCTGGCTAGCTACCATCATCTTACATAAATCTCTCGCCATAACAATAATGTTACCAGCACTGTTGTGTTCCGGCAGTTGGAGGTTAAATAACCAGTTCCTCTGTGGTTGAGGAATCCCGATGTAGATCTTTTCCATCTCTGTCTTTATGAAGGCCAAAAGCTACCCCGTTGATTAAAAAAAATATCATAGCTATGCTAAATAAGTATGAATATTTCTCATGAGATTACAAATTTTTGGTTAACCCATCAGGGATCAGCCATGACAAAAGTTCCTTTGTTTTCGTAATCAAAATTAAAACGCCCAAAACCACTACGCCTGCGAACTCCTTCTCCTTTGTTACAATACTTATCGTAAAGAGCCTTTAGCAATAACTATAGTCAACTATCGATACATAGCATGACATAGCAGTACGTCACTAGACAGTAAGCTTTAGCCAGTCAATAATATTATAACAGAAATAAGCTGATAACAGCAACTTGATTATCGACTTATCAGACATACACGCAACGTAATTTCTAACTAGTTTCTTCATACTAATCGTTTTTTATGAATTGTTAATTATTATGTCTTCCATTTGTAAGTCTGAGAGTGAGAATGCTAATTTATATAGAATTCTGTTGAGCTGTTTAAGTGTCAAATTAAAATACAACAAAACTGGTCAACTTTCGTTAGAAAACTTAAATCGTTAAACTTAGAATCAGCTGTGCGACTCGAAAGCAAAATGCGTATATATTTTATAAACATTGCATTCAATGCACCTATGCACTCTTGGGCTAAAGAATATATAATTTTACCGACAGGTTTTGTTCATTACCTACTTAAATAGCTCTATAATAGAAATGTCCAAGCCACGAGTTCCGTAGCACATATTTTAGTTTATATTAGTATCTTAAACGCGGCTTTGATGTCGAAAATGATTAGATACATCAGTTTCAATTTTAAATGCTTATAAATCACGTCACTATTGTAAAATTTAGTAAGTTTACAGGCTGAGTTTTGATTGTGACTTATATGATGAAATTAGTGAGTTTCGTTTTCCCCTTTTTGTTTGCGGAATCCTAAAAGCAGAAGTATTTTTACTTTGTATATTCCATTAGTAATTTCTCTCAGAGTGTAATGAGCAAAAATGTTTCTCGAAAAACTCGATGAATTTTAATATCTACTGAGCACCTCTTTGGAATGCAATTATTTTTAAATAACCCTCCCGCTTGTCAGTAAAGATTACATTCGTCAATCGAACTGGTGTTTCGGACCTAGAATGGTATGGTTTTATTACTAATTAACCATATCGCGGATGCCGATGCGTGTGCAGGGTGCCAATCGACGTCAACTTGTCAAACGTTTGACATAACCCGTCACTCATGGCCGGGTTCGATAGACCTGGCCGCGGCGTTTATTAAAATATTTTTATTGGGTCTTTAAAATAAGGATTCCGTAATTATTTCCACATTATTTTAGTTTATAGGTACTAAATCCAGCTTAAATTAAACATTATAAGTGCCTGAAAGTTGGAAATTCACACCCTTTTAAAATGTTTATTTTGTATTTTAACGTAGTTGTACTTACCTTACCTAAGAATTTTTTAGACAAATTACTCAAATTGTATATTATTTAATTAGTTGTAAATGTAAGACTATCAGTAACGAAATTAGCAATTATTTAATTACATTTACGTGCATAAGTTACCTGTCACTGAATAAATTTTTTTTGTATGTTCTATTTTATTACATATAAAACGAAATATTTTATTTCAATTTTCTCTAATAGTGAGTTATTTCCATTTACCTATATGCATTCATATTACAGTAGTTTGTATCAAATGTAAAAATTACCTATTAGCCTTTCATGAGTAGGATTTTTATACGTTGAACAGGTATTCAATAGTAATTCTTTAGATTATCTTAACATATTATAAATTCAGTCATAAAACCTAGATATATTAGTGCTAATTATCATGTTGATAATACACTCGATACATAAAGCATAAAATTACAATTAACATTGGACTAGGTCCCATAAAGTAACAGACTAAAATTAATTTTAACGTGTATCTAATAGGCAGCAAGTACAATAAATACTTGAACGGTATAATCAACAGTTAAACAAACAAACATAAATAATCATTAAAGGGTTAAAAGTGCTACCTTAACGAGCTATCGCTACCGTAAGTGCCCCGACTGGTAGGAGCAACTTTTTATTTTGGTGCCGTGTCAACATGCATCCTGCTCTTTTTTAAGCATTTTTATTATGCCTTTCTCTGTCGTGCACAGCAATTAACACTGTCTGTATACGGTAGCAATGGAAGAAATTAGTTAAGAAAGGCCCGGCCTCATTTCTGTGACTTGTGTCAACGGCTTCGTGTAGCGGTCTATTTTTTGTGTTTTTTTTTACATATTTTTTTTGTGAATAAGCCGGTGTTTAGAGGTTAGTTCATCGTAAGGGTTGATAAATAGTCTCACGACTCGTCATGACGTTCATTATAAGATACCAATGCTTAATAACTGTGCCATTTTTCTTGTTGTGTTGATGCTATTATTTTATCCTTGTTATACGCTTATTAAACGCCTTTTTAATGATGTATATATGAGGTAGTAAAAAATAAAATTGTGTCTTGTATAATCCTCCCCATTAGGTTTAACAATGTTTTCATTTCAATTTTTATTCTTATGTAAAACATTGAAATCAGATAAAAAATATGCCAACAGCTCCAGTCTATTTATTTTACACTTTTTGTCTTTTAACTCATTAGGCTTATATTATGTTGTATGCATAGAGAAAGAACATGATACATGAGAGCTACACAGATAATGTAAGCAATAGCTATCAGCCGACATGCAAATGCAGCAATTAACACTAATTATCCTGCGATTTGGTAAAAAATCACTTACCATGCAATTAACGGGTAATTCACAGTTATTAATCAATAAGATAACGTGAAATAGAATAATTTTTAAAGATGGTTTTTTGCGTCTTACAAATATATCAGCTAAATATCTATAGAAAAAAAGAAAACTATGGAAAGCGTATGTTCTTGTTTTAAAAAAGATATACCCAATAAATTAAGGGTAAATGAACCCAAACCAGGTACAATACCTTATTATTTCAGAAAATTACAGAACTCTAGCAAAAACGACGATATTAATAGTTCTAAAAGCAAGTTTTTTCTCTAGCAATAATAGTAATTATTTCCATGTTATGCACCTTAATGTACAAAGCTTAAAATCTAAAACAGACCAAATTCAAATAATAGCTGATGAAAAAAATATAGACGCATTGTGCTTTAGCGAAACATTTGCAAAAAGTGATCATACACAGTTTATATCTATAGATGGTTTCCATTTAGGTTCTCATTTCTCTAGAATAAAAAAGTCCAGAGGCGGAGTTGCCATTTATATAAAAAATACTATAGCTAGTAACAGAATTGATTGGATATCTAATCTTTCTATTGAATGACATTTTGAGTGCTGTGGTGTTATAGTCCCTGATGTGCGACTTATTATTATTTGTCTTTATAGGACTCCCGACAGTTGCTTTCAATTATTCTTAAAATGTTTTGAAACTTTATTGTATAAGTTAATTATAAGATCCAGAAATGCGCCTAAAAAAATTGTAATTGCTGGCGATTTTAATATAAATTTATTAGTACAGAGTAAACAAAGAAATTATTTTTTAAACACCATTAAAATATTTAATTTAGTAGCAACTGTTCAAGAACCTACCAGAATAACTTTAAATTCAAAAACTTGTATAGACAATATACTTACTAATATTAAACATTGTAATACTCAAATCCTGAACTTGGGTATATCTGATCATACGGCACAACTAATTGCACTTCCTACAAACTTGAGCTATAAGGAATGATACTGGTACATATATAAAAGAGATATGTATGGCCATTTAGAAATATTTATTAAATATATATCACAAATAAAATTCACTGAGGTACTTCAACAATTAGATGTAAATGAAGTTTATAATAAATTTATAGAAATATATAAGTTAATCTATGATTTATGCATACCCATAAAAAGTGTAAAAGTTCAATTAAAAAAGAAACAAAATTGGGTATCAAAAGGTATTTAAATAGCCAGTATAAATAAAAGGAAAATGTACTTAAATATACAAAATACAAATACTGATGAAAATTACACAAATAAATATAATTTATACTGTAATATATTAAAGAAAACCATACGCCAATCGAAAAAGAATGTTAATATAAAATACATAAATAAATGTGAAAATAAAAATAAAGCATCTTGGAGTGTTATATCCCAACAAACAAATAACTTCAATTGTATTAAAACTCAGATAGATCATATTAAGACAGATGGCTCTACGATTTCAGACCCTTCTAAAATTACCGAAATATTAAATAACTATTTTACAAACACAAAAGACCACACTTCTGCCTCATCTAATTCATTTAAATTTCTTACAAAAAATAACAACTACACAATATTTATGTACCCAGTAGACATAAATGAACTCAAAAAAATAGTCAAGGAACTCAAAAATAAAAAAAGCGTTAGGTATGACGATATACCAATACAGATAATAAAATATAGTATTGAATATATTGTTGAACCACTTGTATATATGCTTAATTTGTCAATGGAGACTGGTATTTTCCCAAATAAGCTAAAAAAGGCATTGGTAAAGCCTATTTATAAAAAAGGCTCTAAAGACAACATAACTAACTACAGGCCCATAGCATTGCTGCCAACATTTTCAAAGATTTTTGAAAAAGCGATCAGTAATAGAGTTTGTACATTTCTTGAAAAATATAGCATAATAAATAGTAATCAGTTTGGTTTTCAAAAAACTAAAAACACGACTTTAGCTATATTCAAAACTTTACAATCAGTTTGGGATGATATAAATAATAAAAAACACTGCATTAGTCTCTATTTAGACCTCAGTAAAGCCTTCGATTGTGTTGTGCATCCCATATTACTGCGACAACTAGAAAATGTAGGTATAAGAGGAAATGGATTAACTCTTATTAACTCACATTTAGAAAATAGATCTCAAGCAACTATCATTGACACATATAATAAACAAACAAAAACTATAGAAAGAGTAATATCTGATTACAAATGCATAAAATTAGGTGTTCCACAAGGAAGCATACTTGGCCCGTTACTATTCTTGGTGTACGTCAACGAATTTCCTTTAGTAAATAAACATTTATGTATCATGTATGCGGACGATGCCACTATATTTATCTCTGACAAAAACTTCAACTTAATTGATTTTAAATATGAAATAAACAACACATTACAAAAAGCAATTGATTGGTTGTCTACCATCAATTTAACAGTAAATTTATCTAAAACTAAAATTGTTCAGTTTCAAAATTATAAAACAGCTCCTTTAAATTTAAATGTTCACAATTCTGGTAAAACAATAGAAGAAACAAATGTAACAAATTTTCTTGGTATAAATATCGACTCAAATCTAAACTGGAAGTCACAAATAAGTAAAATAAATAATAAACTAACTAGCTACTGCTACCTGATATCAATTTTATCAAATGTCACTTCCAAAGATACGGTGAAAACTGCATATTATGGTTATATTTATCCTCAGTTAACTTATGGTATTATTTTCTGGGGCAACTCGGTTAATGTAGAATCCACTTTTATATTACAAAAACGATGTCTACGAATAATATATAAATTGTACAGTACAGATTCCTTACGAGATATTTTTAAAAGGGAATATTTCTTAACCCTAACATGTTTATATATATTAGAAATATCATCATTCATAAAAAAATACAAAGAAAACTTTATACATAAAATTTGCTGTGGTAATGTTCGCTCAAAATATCAATTTGATTTCTATGTACCACAATGTAATAACACAATGTACCCATAAGAGTACCCACTTCAGTGCAATAAAAATATTTAATCATTTGCCTGTTAGTAATAAACAACTAGAAGGAAAACAATTCCAAATTAAATTAAAAATTTGGCTGATTTCAAAAGCATATTACAGTTTAAGTGAATTTTATAATGATGAAAGTAAGAATTAAAAATTGGTTTTATATACCTTAATAAGTTTAATTACTCAATTTAGATTAAGTAAATATTGTATGTCCGAAATGGATAAAACTGTTGTAAGCACTATTTATATTTTAAGACCTTTTTTATACACAGTTATACAATAAAAAATTATTCTATTCTATTCTATTCTAAAATGATATGAGAGATTTCTTATAGAAATAAGCCACACCTTTTGTACTCTTTATTATTTTTTTGTTTTCCTATTTTTGTATTTCTTGTGTACAATAAACTATTAAATAAATAATAATATATGAGCTTCATTTAAAGGATTACTGCTTAGAACAAAGTTTAATTCCATATATTCATATGGAATTAGACTTAAGTCTAAGCAGTGATCCGTTTTTGCCAAAAAGGGTTGTTTACATTATCATTTTAAAATCCCCATGTTCATAAGTCAAAAGCCAATGGCATCAATAATACTGGGACAGAAAAAACTTTAATCCTATAAACTTATGCCGGATTAGAACACCTTGTGGTAAACATGCTTAAGTCCATTTTGAGCCTTTTGTGAACGTAATTGCTTTAACAATGCTAAGCCTATTGGTGTTGTATTACCCTTTTTTTCTTTTGAAGGCACGCTGGGGCCTGTAATTTTTGGGGACCCTTTTGTTTACCTTCATTGTGTTTCGCAAACTGTTTTTATAATTTTACTTATATACAAATTATTAGGTACGTATTAACATACAAAAGTAAAGCTTTTTCTCTATGTATTTTGTTTTAATTTGCAAGCTGCTGTTTTATTTATTTTTTCAATTTTATTTGCCAAGCGCGTATGACTCCTGGTAGTCCTTGGCCAATTAAAAACCAATTGTCTCTGGAATCTGTGGCTTGACAAGTTAAAATGAAATATTTATTCATTTAGGAAATATACAGTGTACTAAACTACGGACGTTGAAACCTATATCAAAAACCAGTAAAGTCTTCATTTTTCGGCTACATAATGTAAATTGTGACAGTGGTAGAACTTATCAATTGAGTGCAATTCTGGCTAGCTAGACACACGAAACCCCAGCAACTAAGTAATGTTTCATTTGCTTGATGATTGTCAACTATGTCAACTTTTACGTAGATTTCAAAATTTAAAAAAAAAATGTAATAGGATGACCCCGGTTTTGATTATATAATATCGACCCTGGTTAACCAGTCCATAACATTGATAGTCGGCAAAATTTTCAAGCAATTTAAATGGAAAAATATACTTAACTCTATATTATTTACTAGGTAAACTATCAACTATGCATAACATCAAGAGCTTCATTATTTTTTTATTTATTTAGATTACCTACAAAAGCTAACTACTAATCAAATTGTAAATAAAATAAAATTTGCGGAGTATTATAGGCAACTTAAGGTCCTAATTGTATTATTTCGATACCATTGAACATTTCGTTAGTAAGTATCAAGTACACAAAATGAATAACTTTCCCCCGTTAAGCCAATATGTCCGAAATCAGCGGGAGTGATGCTTTTGACGTCAAAATTGACGTTTTGTGTTGATCTTTGAACGGTTCTGGCGATAATTTGCTTTTGTGATTTAAACGTGTACGGAGTGCATAATTGTTATGGCAGTATTGAGAAAGCCTCACACTGAGAATGTTCTTAGAAGATTTGCTACGTACTAATAATAATAATAGTACATTATCATAAAAAAGATGTATCAGTCATCATACGTTTGAGTGTAGGTATATAAAAAATAAGCATCTAAATCAATAAATAAGAAAACTATAAATCTACTATAAATCCTTATTGAAAGTTAGTTGATGGTGATGCCAATCAATCAAATTCGTTCTAAAATGAACCCAATAGATATAATGTAGATACTTGCATTGATTTTTTACTCAAATTGAAAAATTGAAACTACATTTAATTTTGAATCGGGAGCACCAAGTGACAATTTAATTTGGGCCGGAGTAAGCAGCTTGATAAAACTAAAGTAATTTGTGGAATTTGTATAAAATTTGGCACGTCGAGTGTTTGTGCCAGTTTGACAGTTCGGATTGGCATTGTCCGTGATTGGCGCATTGTGGGCCACCCGAGCGTTGCCAACTGTCATTCACGACACCACGGGTATACTGTAGACAATGAGTGCCAGGGCTTTTGTTTGATGATGTGTAGTTGTGATGTGAGGTAAGTGTGAAATTATCGTTTTTGAGAACCAGCGCTTAAGTTGAATAGTAATTGTTGATTTATATAATTACTGTATTCCATTAATTTAACCGAGATAGCACAGATAAATAGGATAGTAGGCACTTAAATCAAACTGAAAATACATTATGAAGCTTAATCTTACAAAAAATATTATTTGTTACAAAAACTGCCTAAAATAAAAGATAAGAAAAGAATATTTAATTTTTATTTAAGGTTTCTTAAAGAGGGGGTTCCTTTCAAATTGGCAGCGGTCCGCAACTTGCATTAAAAAGTGATGCAAACAAAAAGGCATCGCTTAAATAAAAGAAAAGCGACCAGAATTTGAACTGTAAACCAATATCTACGCACAAGAATATCTTATTGTGATAAATAAACTTAAAATTTTCAGGAATACATATTTAGATTTTTATAATTTTTATAAAATTATTAAAATATAGTTTTTGAGAACCAGCGCTTGAGTTGAATAATAATTGTTGATTTATATAATTACTGTATTTCATTAATTTAACCGAAATAGCTGCTATAAATAGGATAGTAGGCACTTAAATCAAACTGAAAATATAATATTAAGCTTACAAAAAATATTATTTGTTACAAAAACTGACTAAATTAAAAAATAAGAAAAGGATATTTAATTTTTATTTAAGGTTTCTTAAAGAGGAGGTTCCTTTCAAATTGACAGCGGTACGCAACTTGCATTAAAAAGCGATGCAAACAAAAAGGCATCGCTTGAATAAAAGAAAAGCCACCAGAATTTGAAATGTAAACCAATATCTACGAACACATCACGAACACGAACACAATCTTCTTTTGATAAATAAACTTAAAACTTTCAGGAATAGATATTTAGATTTTTATAATTTTATAAATTTTAGCTTAAAGTCAAAAAAATTATATATTTCTTTCTTACTACTTACGTACTTACTCCATTTGGCTTTAGCATTCCAACGCCTACGCAGCCCTAAAAATTATCCAATAAAATCCGATTTTACTCGCTGCAATGCACTCGAAATGGACACAATGAGGAGTCAATCATTTTCGCATTATACCTTCAAAAGAAGCCACGACTTTCTGAATGGCAGACAAATTTCAATCTCAAATGTTCATTCGTCAAAAAGTTAACGTTAAACAAGCGATCAGGTGTTTTTAGGAAGGATTCTTCTCTGTGATCGATCGTGGGATAATTTTTCGAAAGGTGAAGGCTGAATTAGTTTCGCTCACGAAATGCCCGAAATTAACCTAAAAAATAATAATTTCAACATTTATTATGTTAGGGAAATATGTAAAAATTAAGGAAGATCATCTGGGTTCTCTGCTACGACTGCAGTCGAAAAGATACTTTTAACTATAACACAAAGATCAAGTTGAGCACTTTGACACTATTTCTTGTGATATAAGAAATATCATCATACTTGATTTGTGGATGTAGGTACAGTCGACAGCACATCAAGCGTAACAGTTTGACCTTGACGCCGCCCTTACTACACTCGTAATAGACGTGACTTTCGTAGTGCAATTGTTACACTTGATGTGCTGTCGTCTGTACTATGTAAAACCGCCTATAGCAACAATATAATTAGTTGAACGGATGCCTTAACAACTTTTAAATGTCCAATCTAGGCGCTTGTAATATAGAAAAAAAAAATGTGAATCGTGCTTTTTATTGAAAATCTATAATAAGGAGATGTCTCATATCCGGCCATCTACACTATCTCAAAAAAAATAAACCTGATTCCGCGAAATATACTAATAATTCGTTTTCATACATAGTTTGCTTGTAAAAAAGTTAAAAATTTTCGTCAATTTCACCGTTATTCATTATGGCAATACTTATGCCATGCGACATAGAAGTCAACTAAACGTCACCAAAGTGAACATATGCGTCATGAGGAATTATACATTAAAAAACTTTATCTAAGTGTTATTATAATTTAAGCGAATTTTTTAATGAGAAATTACATACCTATGAAAAGTTAAAAATTAAGGCGTTTCGACAAATTACAAACCATCTTCTTTATAAAATTAATAATAAGTGATGATAAATACATTTTAAATATAAATTTATATAATTATTTAAAATATAATGTAGTGTAATGTAGTGCTTACTAGGTGGTAGACCCATATGTAGGGTCGTCTGGGTAGGTACCATCGCCTTTCTCATTTCAGCCGTGAAACAGTTCGCTGTGTTTCGGATTGAAGGGAAAGATAGCCAGTGTAATTACTGGGCATGGACGGCATTTCATCTTAGGCCTCAGGATGACAACGCACCTGCAATATCAAGTGCTTTTCCTTGTTATTGCAGGTGTCTATAGGCGGCGGTAACCGCTTACCACCAGGTGGGCCGTCAGCTTGTTTGTCATCTAGTTGTATAAAAAAAAGTGTAATTATAATATATAAAGTAATCAATCAAAGATATTAGAAAGAAAGAAAGAAAAGAAAGAAAAAATATTTTATTTAAATAGGCTACAAAGAAGCACTTATAAATCGTTCAATTTGGCTGTGTTGCAGTTATTTCTTTGTACCACACAACTAAGCAAATAAAAGAAAATGGACAATTGAAAACTGTTATGCATATTTTTAATTAGTTTTCAGTATACTAACAGTGTACATTGACCTGGCCGGGTCTCCAAACAGTTTTGAAAAATCTCTTTTAGAGAGTTAATTCTGTTTAAATATCTCTAAAGTTATAAGTATTGTTTTATAATTTATATTAATACTAAAAAAGCGGACTTTAGAGTTATGTTAATGTTATAACTTTCTCATTCTCTAACTTACTCTTAAGTTATTCCCACTCGCGGTAAGTCTTTGCATCTAACTTTTGAGTGACCATGTGTATGAGCAATGTATCACAATGTTTGGTAGGTTCAACTAATGATTCTAAGGCTCTTAATTTTTTATTTAACTGATCAATCAAACGTTTTATACTACTGGAAGATTCCTTAGTTAAAGACTCAATACTCAACAAAGCTGTTACGTGGTGCTTTATGCCACCGGCCGTCTTTCTGCGTGCTAAGTGTCCTGCCCATTTCCACTTCAACTTACTAATCCTATGAGCTATGTCAGTCACTTTAGTTCTTTCACGCAAGGCATCATTTCTGATTTCTCTAAATATTAACTAATTTTAATTTCAATGTACCACGTTGGTGTTTAGTCCTAAGACTTTCTTCAGTGTTATCATGTGATCTTATCATTCAATATCTGGTATCATACAATTGAGACTAAAATATAGAGCAAAAATATTAAAACTCCATTGCAATTCATTTTCCACCTATTGTTCTGTCTGCTGAAAACAAAATGTGGTGTAAATCATTCAACGTTCGCGTATAATTTATACAGATCATACAATCAACATTCAATTATGGCCATTCAACCGTTCAGAATACGATTGATTAGTAAAAATTAACTGTTGATGCCATACAAAGTGGTAAAACAATGAATTCCAGCAAAAAGTGCTTTCAAACAATTATAGCGCGATCTAGCGCAATTACAGTGGGATACGTGGGAGCGACCGTTACGCGACAATGCAAGCAGTAGGGTGACTATCTGACTATAATTTTTGTTAGCGTATAATATTAAGGAAAAATAATAAATAATAAGGAAAAATAAAAAATAGCATTTTGTATCATGTGACATGTGTACTGATTAATTTGTCACTTGTGTGCAATAAATAATATTTTTTTATTTGACTTATATCCTATTTGCGTCCTTCACCAGATTGTCGGTCCAGTTTGTGTCTTTCGCTCCGTAGTCGCCTTGTAGAACCTTTCCGCCCAAATGGCCATCGATTCTGCAACAGATGTCGTGTCCTGCCCACTGCCACTTTAGTTTGTCAACTCTTTGAGCTATGTCGGTGAAGGTGTAGGTGAAGGTGAAGGTCGCAGGCAGCTGGATGCGTGCAGCGCAGGAGGCCAATCGTCATGGAAATCATTAGGGAGGCCTTTGTCCAGCATGGGCTAAAATAATAGTGATTATGTCATAAAGGTCCAGGTATCTCTTCCAGGCATCCTAAGGTTGTCTGGAAGAGATCGCTCTTAGTGATAAGGCCACCCATTGTGCAGGCATATTTTATTATTTCTTTCTTTTTTTATATTTGAGTGATGTGTGTTGTGCAATAAAGTGTTAAATAAATAAATAATAAGTAAAGTTGTAGCATTCTTACGCTTATTTTTTAAGAATGTATTAAATAACTGATTTGTTTGATACAATCATATGCAATAATAATTATGTACAATGATTTATATGTAATATTGAATGTATAAGATAATTGCTATATAAATGTACTAACAACACATTTTTTTTTCAAGTTACAGATAATGTCATCACATTGGCAATATCAAGTAATTTGTTTGATATTGCGTATCAGGATTAGTAATAATAAAAGACTTATCAAAAAATTCATCTCGCTTTTCCTCAAATGGTGGTCACACGACAATCACATTAAAGGCTTGTCAAATGATAATACAATTAGAGACCACACATAACCAATGAATGAATTTTTGCACTGAAATAATTGAGTTTTAATTTCATGTTTGAAAACAATAATAATCCTAGACTCCAAAATTCAATACGATGGATATCTCTTTTACGACAAGGATTGGAATTATGAAGCAATGCCCTTAACGAAAAAATGTGTCTACAATAACGCGCGATATGAATCCGCAGCTTTTTTTCATTCTGGGTGATTGGGTTTCTGAGAACTTCTTCTTCTTCTTCTTCTAGTCTTTTGGTTTTACGTTAAGACTAACTTCTACCTTTACAATGTCGAAATTAGCATATTTCAACACCCGAACTATAGATAAGTTAGGCTTTTCTTTTAATATTACTTACTCATCCCATATGCTCCCTCTGTTCCTTTAACATAGGTACCTTCAAGAGGCGGAGCAGGTGACTAGACTAGTGTTTTCAAGCTTCTCTTCTTCGCATATGTATACTTATAGTTTACAGTTTGAGTCAAACCAATTATGCCTCCCGGAATGAAAGTATACCCTAAATATTAAAGTTAGCAAATTATACTCCAAGTATTTTTAGAAATAGCAATAACTGCAATCAATCAAACAATAACAGTATTGGCTTGACTCAACCTATTCTTCTTACCGCGGCACATCAGGTGATTGAGTCATTTGTCGTGCTTTTTATAAAATAAATATATTTTATGAACTTTTATTTTATGATGATAATAAATATATTTGAAAGGTATTTACAATATGTACCTAGACTAGAAAAATGACATAGCCTCGGGCGGGATGCGATCCCGTGATCGTTCGCAGGGCTTCTAACCACTGCGCCACCGAGTACTTCGGAGAACCCTCCCTGGTAGAATTTATACCAAACTTTTTTACCCTGGGTATTGATTTCGGCGAGCATTACTCAGGAACTTATCTTTCATAATTAAATTGAGTTTTTGAGATAGTCACTCTTATCTAAAATATAACAAAACTTATTTTTAAAAAATATGACAAAAAATTTAAATAAAACTTTTCCACCAAATTAGATTATATTCAACAAAAACAGACAGTCAAAAGTTTTCGAAATTTTTACTTGTAGCTATGGAAGTTGAAACGAAACGAAGGTGTACAAAATTAATCATTTTATTACTTAGGGCTTTCCATGGTTAAGTCTTGCCAGTCAGTTGTTGAAATATTTTGCTTAATATAGCCATCGCCAATAAAAATAATAACTTTCGCTCGAGTACCTAACCATTAAAGCGATCAAGCAGCACCGCCGTATGATTTTACACTAAATACGGCTAACGAGTGATGTGACTCATGATCGGTTATATTATCGATAAAAATCCGGATCAAATGAAGTATTCACAGTCGGTGTAAAGTGCCAGTCGTGTTGACAGAGACGCAATCAATAAATCACTCGGGACGACAAAGGGGTATTCAATGTGTGTTGATTGTGACTCTTGGGAACTCTTTTTAGTAACAGCCAGGGATGAGGCATATGAGACTATCGATAATACCTACACGATTAATATAGAGTTTACTTAATAAATTAATATAGAGGTACCTTGCAGCACCAGCACTTAGTTAAACAACTTTTCTTTGTTTAGTTTCGATTATTTAATTATCTATGATATTTTAGATTTAAAATTGTTAATAATCTTATAACTATCGCATAGTCAATTATTTTTTGCATGTAGCTCTTTTGACATGCAAAATCCGTATTATTGTCAATATATGATTCACGAACAACCTTGAGCCTCTGCATTTGCGTCAATACATTGCGTCGCGACGCAATCGGTTAGCGCCTTCTGTCGGCTATATGGAGGAGAGTGCTCTGATGAGATTCTTATCCCCGTACCTACTCAGGAGCACGCGTACTGGTCTTTGGAGTCATCAATTCACACATCATGCACAAAAAAAAATATTTACTCGTTTCTTTGTCGTACAATCCAAAACTTGTGTAGAAAAAAAACTTGGAATTCTTTGCCGGCACATGCTACTCCTTCCTATAACATGGGCTCCTTCAAAAGATGCGTGAAGAAGCACCTTTTGGGTCGGCAACGTGGAGGTGGCTAGAGCAGTGTGTTCAAACTACACCAACTGTCTTCGCATATAATATAATATATATACACTCTTCATGCCGCTTCACATCGTGGTGTTGAGTCATTTGCCGTGCCTTGTATAAAAAAATCAGGTTCATTCTAAAACTTGTGTAATTTTATTAACCATCCTCTTATTTTATGACAATATACTTGTTTATACTGATTTAGTTTCTATGAAGAAGAAATAATTTCGTGATTACAAAAATATTTATATTAGATACTTTTATCGACATTATCGATAATTTTGTTTAAAAGTACAGCCATTCGAACATCTTAAGAGGCTCATTGGTGGTCCGGCGATACTTTGATCGATTTTGCCGAATCACGGCACGCGTTTCAAATAATAATATGAGGATGATATGATTCTTATATTGATACCATGTTAAGCCCAACATTCTATTACTCTCGACAAGTTCTTTAAATCTTTAGAAACATGGTTGATTTTAGTCTGTTTTAGTTCGATGCAAGTGTTATAAGCCCTGGTTGGCTACGGAGATAAATCGGTGTCTATTAAACTGTTATTATGTGTCTATTGATGAGAGGTTAATAAAATATTGTTCGATCGTCCAGTAGACGGTAGTGTGTGGTAACTCCAACGTTGGCCAATTTGAGCTATGGCAATTTCGACGCTTTTGTGACTCTGAAGCTTAAATGAATTTTGATTGCAATTCAAACTTTTTCATTTTTCAATTTCGCAAGATTGCTATGTTACAATTTAAACTCTTTCTTGGTCAAAGCTAGTTTTGGCTGATGAAAGCAGTCAAAAATTATTTTGACTAAGCATGTTGATTAAAACAAGATTTCATTGATCAATATTCTTTGCTTAGACTCAAACTAGTCCTACTTTTTATTTTTTATTTTTCAGGTCCCGGTTCTACCCTGACCTAACCAATTTATTTTCAATAGCCTTCTTTATATTTTTTATTAATTAAATCAATGGTTAAAAGATAGAAAAATGTCTAAGCTGTAAAATTCATGATCTGGTACGGCAGCCAAACTTGAGACATTTCACCATTCGAGTTTTTGTGTTGACCTCTGAGCTACCAAGGAGTTAGGATAACTCTATGAAAATCTTCTAATCGGTCTAAATTTGCGTTATGAGCTAACGCCTACCCCATTTGATAAAGAAAAATTGGAACTATTGGTTGACAAAAATGGTCAATACTACTTTTGACCAAAGCATGCAGTCGAAACTACCTTTGACCGGAAAATAGTTTTAACTGTAACATGTACAAGATGCAAAATAACGAGTGCTTTGAGACACATTTAGAAAGCGTTTTTGATAATTTGCCAATTACTACTTAATAAATGCCTAAATTTCTCGAATACAATACATAATTATGTGTAATTCATGACTTTTAATGAGGCTCAGTCATAACACGAGTACCTATCATTTATTATTACGATGAGCCAGGCGAAACTAATGATGAAACGTTTATTGTAATAATATCTTTAAAGAATTAAAATTGTCGCTATTATGAATTATTAGGAACCTGTTCGATATACCAATTATCCGAACAGCGGTTTTCTTCATCTTTTGAAATGAGCACGATCAGGGTGTGGTATACTTTGGTGTCAGGATTATATAGGCACCATCTGGGAGCCGCTACATCAGGGAGCGAGAGTGGGGTCAAGAGCAAGCCTACTTTAATTAATAATTGAAAAGGTAGCCCTAGGTAGTAATTGCAAAATTCAACATTTGAATTGAATCGAAAAACTCAAAAAATGTAATTCAATGTTTAAAACTACAAATAAAGAAAGAAAACGATTAAAAAAGTAACATTTAGTAAGTTAGTTATAGCTATAACTAGTTTCTTCCGGATCACTAGAGATGTAAAGTTCAATAGCAGGTAATACCTAGTGCTCCGGTGGCGTAGTGGTAATTACGCCTGGCCGAACATCAGGAGACGCGGGTTCGATTCCCGCCTGGAGCACATTATTATATTTTTAATCATTTTCTTTCTGTATTTGTAATTGTTACAATAAAATAGGCGATCAAACGCATCGAAAACATTAAAATTGATTAATGTCTTAAGCTAAAAAATGAACAAACGAAGCATTATCGAGATAGAGAGCTTAAGACATTAAAAATAAATTTTTGACAAATCGTTGCATTTTATAATCAAATTTTTATGTTGAAGGGCTGAGGTAGTGTAAGAAAAAAATACCTACGTACAAGTTCCTTAAAACCTGTCCTTAACGGTTTACACTGTTGTGAGACTATCAATAGAATATGTAACTTAAAAAATCAGATAAGTAGCCTATTGTGGAACAGCACTATGCCTAAATATTGAGTAAACGTCGCTTATAGTCCAAACTATATTAGAACCCCGCAGAGTCAAAATTGTTGTCCAATTGGTCTCCCGCCGGTTGAAACCATTACCACATTCACTAAAGGGTAATAAACGACCCATTTGGTTATTTGGGCAATTAAATTATACTCTATTATAATGAAAAGGAGATTAAATAACTATGAATCCAATTTTCACTTCATTAATATTATCGTGATCATTAAAACTTTATATGCTATTATAAAAGTTGTAAAATTTGGATAAGTTTGGTTTGTAAATTTTTATTTACCTGTTATTTGTTTGTGATTAAGTTTGCTGCTATAAGTTGTCAAAGATCAGAAAGCGAGTCATTTATTATTTTATTGTGATATTAAAATAAAAAAAGAACCAATTAATCATGTTTATACGCCAAATGTTATGTCTAACAAATTATAAAAACAGACTCTACACCCTTGTAACAAGATCGACTTTTGTTATTGTTAAGACTGCATATACTAAGCATACATCTTTACAATATTGTGTTATTAATGTATAAAAATGTACAGTATAATGTTTATGTTACATTAGCGAAGCAGGAGTCCCGCAGAGCAGAAATTGCGTTCCAATTGGCGTCCCGGGGTACAAAATCACTACCGCATTAACTTTATGGGTCCATATTGACCCGTTCGGTAATTTGCACGGAGTTTCTTGATCGTATTAAAACAGTGCAATGGTTGACCAAGCTTAATTATGTTTTCTGTGTTTTATAAACTGCGTAGTCGCCGCATCATCATCCATGATCAATCGTTTTTTATTGTTATACAGGATGGTGCCGTCAATGCGACAATAAATTTAAACATGGCCTATATTAGTCCATAGAAATAGTTTGCCACTATCAAAAATATCGTATTCATTTGATAATTTTATGACATTTGTATGAAATGCCAACGTTACACTATTCCATACAAATGTCATGAAATTATCAAATGAATACGATATTTTTGAAAGTGGCAAACCATTCCTATGGACTAATATAGCCCATGTTTAAAATTATTGTCGCATTGACGGCACCACCCTGTATATGCGCAACGTGGATCAGATAACTAAATATTTGACACTAAATGTTTTTTTATCATAATCCAAATAAGTTACATTGAGTATTAGTTTAAAATTTTCATATTGGTAATATTGAGACCCCTTTGTACCATAGACACTCACCACACAACACAGCACTCGATGTGATACGATCGTCTCACAAAGAATGTCTGAAAGCTACTTTAAAGCAATATATTTTTCATTTTCTCGTTTCAAATCGTAAAAATACTTGGCATTCTTGCTTACGGGCACTTTGAATCAATACCCCTATAAGAGCAAAACATTTTAGGAGCAAATGAAGTCGTAACAATGGGCTCATGTTTCGCTCGACATAAAAGCTTAAAGCGCGGAAAATTTTCAAAGAAAAACAGTATTTTAGACATGCTGAATAAAGTCGGTTTTCGTTACATATAATTTCAGTCAGTCGGTTCCAAGCAATTTGCATATTCCTATCCCTTTTTCTCTTATGAGAATCTGATAAATGAAAGATTCTTAGAAGTCCGCATAGACACGTCTCGAATGCTTCGCTATTCAGTAAATTTAAGATCCAATTGAATTGTCTTACTCGCTGCCTCTGATATTCCTCTAATTGGAAAAGGTTATAGTTCAGTTCTAAAGGACTAAGTGAAGTCGTTACTTTGTATCATTATAGTAAATTACTCCTATTGTTTAAAGTAGTTTAAACGAAAAGATTTATTCTTTACTCTGGATATGCAGATAGAAATAAAACCAATTTACCGGAGTTAACTCGCATTCAACTAATTAGATGTTAGATTATTACTATTGCACCCGAACGTTTAGATTACTTTACAGCGATCATGATCACGGGAAGGTGTCGGGGTTAAAGTCATGTGTGTAATAATATTGTAACATCTAATTAAACGCGAGTTAAATCCGGTAAATTGGTTTTATTTCAAATGTGTAGTGCTCGCGAGAATATAAGACAATATATACTATACAGATAGAGCAGGGGTAAAGATAATTATTTAATGATGGATAACAATCAATTGAGCAACTAATACCAAATATTAACCGAGTAACGGAAATAATGTATTGGCATCTAATCGTTGAATAATGCCCAAATCAGATGTTTTAGGTGCCGTACCTACTTATTTTTGTAGATTAGGTTAGTACGGCTAGCTATCATAAGTTCGAATTTTTTGACCGAATTTCATTTAACCGATATCTTTGCGACTACTTTTATTCGTTTTGACACTATGTCAAAGCAGGCACAATAAATGACAAATTCAATGTCGGGGAAAAAAAATATTGTCAACTAAATAGTCTAATATACACGGACAGCCCTTAAGAGGCTGAATAGGCAATCATGTAAGTATATATTGGTAGGTAATTGGCTAACTAATTCTATATTTGTATTTTTATTGTGTGTATGTAATACTAGTATACATAGCTATATGTATGTAGTATTCCTATTGCTCTCCTTCCCGTTCTATTATACTATATGAAATTTTAATAAAATGTATGGAGATATTGCGTATAGGAAAATTAGAAATCGATAAAAATTATATTCAAAAATTTTCTTCCGTTAAAAATCACAAACAGGTAATTTTATGCGAATGAGAAGTTTTGCGAGAGGTTAAATGTGAATATATGAAATCAGTAGTACGGTAAAATAAATTACTGGGAAAATAGGCGTTCGGAAATTTTTATACAAGACAATAAAAATATCGGGAAATCCATCTAACAAATCATAACATTAACGTGGAGTTGTTGACAGTGCTAGGAGATGAGTTTTGCTTCCTCCATTATTATTTACCGGAAGAACCAAAAATATTAGAGTATTATTATTTAGCTGCGATCGTTTGTAAGGTAGATGTGCATACCCAGTCAAGTCCTCAGATATTCGAGTTTTGTGTTAATTCTTTGGTTTGAAATTTCAAGCGTGCGTGAACGATACGATTACGATTCGAAATTTAAAAATGTTCGTGCTAAGGGTACCGGCTATCTTACCTCCAACTGCCGTTAATATTATTGTTATGGCGGCAGACTTAGGTAAGATGGTGGTGGCTCGCCTGGCGGAACCCACTAAACTGAGCGGATAATATCTGTCCGCACGGGAATTGAACCCTGAACCTCTAAACCTGAAGTAGGTAGTCAAAGCCACTATACCACAGAGGTGGTTAAAAGAATGGAAAATACTACATTGCCCTCTCTTGAAAAGTATAAATCAATGTTTTTTAGTGTAGAGTCGATTTTAGTAGAGTCGATCCGATAATTATTTGATTAGGGCTCTTTCCAAAAATTTTATCATCCTAGCGTGAAGGGTCTTGTATTATTTGAGTCGAAACGTCCGTCTCTACCCATATGAACGCTTCGTTTATGAATGAGTGGCTTGTAACTTGTAATCACACAGAACGTGCACTAACAGTATTAGCTACTATTCATTGTACTTACCAATCTTAAAATCATCAGAAGTTTCATATTAGACAAGTGTCTGCTTTGTTTGCAGATTCCTGTCAAATCTCCAATTACTGCACTTAAGTTACACTTGGTTAGCTTTATCAGCTCTTTCGTTTACCATAGTTGCCCTGCATTTGACACTTTGAATGTATCAAACCAGGACAGTAACAGGAACATAATTACTTATATTCTTGGAAAAGTTGTTTTGTATACTTAATTCACGTAAAAAATACGTATATTTTATACTTCTAGGCCTTTTTCATGGTCTTAGCACTTTAAACTCCATATAAAAATATAAAATTAAAAATTTTAAGTAAGTAACCCCCGGCCTCATTAATCATCTACCTAACACCATCTCATTGAGACTATTCTTATGAACAAAAAGTCGCTGTATCTGCTGTAACTTTCTGAAGAATTAAGCATCACGCAGACTTTTTGATGGTATAGGGTCAGCTCAAGGTTGGTATGTCATGGGATGTCACCGACAGTACACACCGAATTTCAAATCAATCGGATCTGTGACAGTTAGTAATATACCCTTCTATCATGTAGAAAATGAGTCGATAGCCATCAAACGAACTGATCTTCATAAATTATAGCCTAGAACCATTCTAATCACGTCATCTTTCAAACAAAAAACATATCAAAATCGGTCCATTCGCTTAGGAGCTACGATGCCACCGACAGACACACAGATACACAGACAGACACGTCAAACTTATAACACCCCTCTTTTTCGTCGGGAGTTAAAAATAAGCTACAGCAGCTAACAGCTTCTTTCACAGTGGGCCTGATTCTGAGACACACTCTTTTCAAGCTGTACTAAATTTAGATAGATTTTAATAAAATATTTTTTTTATGAAATCTGCAGGAGAACTAAGGTTACCGACATAGCCCAAAGAATTGCAAACCTCAAGTGGTAGTGGGCAGGCCACATTGCAAGGAGGACTGACGGCCGTTGGGGCGGAAAGGTCCTCGAGTGGCGGCCGCGTACCGGGAGACGCAGCATTGGTAGGTCACAACACAAGGTACAGGTTTTATATCATCGATAAGTATTATTATAAATCTCATACACTATAACACAATGTATAATATTATAAAACCTCTACAAAGTTGAATGATGGTCCTAAACTACTTAATAGGGCGATAATTGCGAGCCCATTTACCTCCCCCTACCTTTACCGGAGTTTCCGTGTAGGTAGCGCCCCACCCTCCCGTGTACCTTTAAGTATTATACCCATGTATGTTGGTATCTATTTATGGGTGGCACATACCCAAAAATTGTTGGTGCGTGAATTTGATTGCTTTTACACTGTCGGCATTTCCAATTCCTGATTAGTATTGGCTGTATATCGGATTTTTGTGTATTGTCTATACCAATTGGATATTTTTTTGTATGAAAGGAAAACTTACTATTAAAATATAGTTGTTTCTCGATTGCTGGTAAAGTGCTGTGTTTACTCGACACATAATCTTAACTAAGAAATATGTACAGACGACAGCACATGAAGTGTAACATTTGCTCTACGAAAGCCGCCTCTATTAACGAGACAGTAAGGGCGGTCTCGAGGTGAAACTGTTACGCTTGATGTGCTGTCCCCTGTACTTTAAAAGGTTTCAGAAGTGTTGAAAGGATAACCGAACTAATAATCAAAATTAGCAAGTTTCGCGAAGGGGGTAACTCAAAATGCTATTTCTTACATAGATCGTAGTTTTAAGAGGTTTTACTATAATACAGTTACTCGTAATACCCAATACGTGTAGTACTTAACATGTTTATGGTTATTAACATTAGAATTAGAATTATATTCTTGTACTTACTATCATATAATTTGTTACCAGTTCCCGATACGATTATTGTGTTGCGTGAAGTGTTAGTAGCAAAGGGACGTGTCTGTTGTTAAATGCCATTTTTACGGGGTGATCAAAGCTTGTTTATTAATATTACCTATAGGCTATGGGAATTGCTTACCATCAGGCAGGCTATGCTAGCCACCATCTATATTTTAAAAACATACTTTCATAAATGTCTCGTTTAATGAGTACAATAAAGTTTTAACTAAAAGCAGGTTTTAATAACACTTTTAGTCCGGTATTAGCAGTCTCTTTTCCAAATTAACGTTAAAACGCAAGATAATTCACCACAAGACTAATCAACGTTCTCTCAAAGGAGTTTCAGAACAACTTCATTCTCTTCGTCAGCAAAATTAAAACCAGCTCGCACAAAGCCGACCGTTTTATGTCGCAACAAAGTTAGAGATTGTTCTGTAAATTCATTACACTGTGGACGGAGATTGCTTAATTTTCTTTAATATTAACTTGTACAGGGCCCCTTTTTAATTAATATCGACAAAATAGTCGACTCGACCGGCGAACGGCGATGATAAGATTTTAGTGATGTCATATCGCTTAAGATTTTTGTACCAAAGTACCTATAAATTTTTTGTGCAAAAACTATAAACACTTTGCTGCTCTCCGTGAACATCTTTCGAAGAACCAGTAACAATAGGTAACCGTAATTCATATAGATTTTAAATGCACAAATAATATACGGCTTTGATCCGCACTATCTGACTATTATTCCTACAACTAGACAACTGGACAATACGTAAATAACTGCAGATTTACTACGTGAAAAACGTAGCAGAGAAAAGTGGAAGAGATTCAGGCAGTAGTTAATATTCTCAATTATCAAATTAGACGTTTCGTGATAATTTTTTTTTTTTTTTATACAACTAGATGACAAACAAGCTGACGGCCCACCTGGTGGTAAGCGGTTACCGCCGCCTATAGACACCTGCAATAACAAGGAAAAGCACTTGATATTGCAGGTGCGTTGTCATCCTGAGGCCTAAGATGAAATAAATTACGAAAACCTAATGAGGAGCTATATTTTATGATGTTTGATTATGTTTTACAATTTCTCCTGGCCTCGCTATCTTTCTAATTGATCATATAACATAGTAGTTACTATCAGGAGTACTCACACTCGAAAACTAGACCTAATTTACTATGTATTTAATATCTATATAAAAAAAGCTTCGTCATTTGACAGCCCGCGACATCTTCCATAGTTTAAGGATATCTCGGGGGCTTAGGATCGTATGTCAGTAATTAATTTACCAAATCACGTTAGCTAATGAGTAAGTGTCCATAAATAATAGAATCGTGTGAGTAATAACTACTTAAATATGTATTTTTTATTTTATTGAACAAGTAATCGATAAAAGCACAGAACGGCACTTCGATATTAATTTCAAAATTGGTTTTAATACGTATTACGCCGCTTGTTAGGCCGGCTCCAAAATGAACTCATTAAAACTATAAAAGCGGCGGTAATTAAGGCCACAACCCCACCGGCCCCATCCGCCCACAGTGGGGTGCACCGCCCTCATTTATGGCCGAGGAAAACGTTGGATCTGTGGAAGAGACAGTCACTTGTAATTACATATTACCTACTTGTTTATCAAAAGTTGAATAAACGCTATAAATGGACATGCAAATTATTTCTGCGTGGGATTGTCTAAGTCTAATAGTAGAATAAACAAATAAAAATACAAACAAACTAATAATTAAATAATAATATGCCTTGTAAAAATATTATTTAAACAAAAATAGGTAAAAAAAAGTTCACTTCTTTGTCCAAAATGTAAAAAAATGTTTTATACTTTGGTTTTACGTGATTACGTATCAGCTAATTATAGATAGGTACTAAGTGATGCAAATTTAAATACCTTAGGTAGTAAATAAATATCTACTAGCTCTAAATAAATCAAAAAGAGAGTCTGAAAAGTCTATAGACCCTGTTTTTCATCTGAATTTTAGATTATTTAATAAGAAAATAATGTTCCAAAACACTTTTCATAGCTCTTATTACTAAATAGGCTTTAACTGGTAAGGCCAAATAAATCTGGTAACTTATTCTATGATTTAACTTAAATTACGATGGACAAAACGTGACTCTCAACTTACAAAATATATATTTCATTTCTTCGCTGAAATAGTAAATAAAGAAGCTAAGTTTGGTTAAGCTTAGGCTTAGTTGCTTTGTATATTGTTATAATACAATTAATCGACTGCTGCTTCTGCTGAATCCCTCAAACGGCGCAAATATGCTGGTTTATCTGGGGACTACATATTTGAGCCATTTGGGGTTGAGATTTTAGGACCTTGGGGTCCAGGAGCTCATCGACTTTTTAGGGGCATTGCAGGTCGACTATGTGAAACTTTATGTGACAATAAGGCTGGTATATATTTCGCACAAAGATTAAGCAATTCAGCGAGAGTAATGCGACGAGCTTTATTAGTACACTTCCTGTTTCGCAAGATTTAAGTGCTGTTCATTATTGGTAAGTTTTTTTTAAATGTCACATTAAGAATAGGATTTGTGTTATAACCCAGCTAAAATGAACATTTATTTGATCACGAGCTATGCTTGTCTGTATGCAACATTATATTGATAAAACAAAATTCTAAAACATACATACTGTAAGTGGAATGTTCTCGAAAGCGAAGGCATCTAAGCATTACCTGTTTAAAAAATTAAAATTGCGATATAAAAAATCAGCTGTTTCATACTAAATTGTAATAACTACTCGATCTGGTTGCTTGGAAAAGCAACAACCAGTTATGTTATGGGCAACTTCGTTTTCGTGGGCGCTGGCTAAGCAGCGCGCGTGTGCGGGGCGCGTCCAACGTCTAAATTAACCCCGGGCAAAATCCGCCAAAACTCCTGAATAGTTCCCGTACCTTTCACTGAGGTGGTCTGCACCCGTACCACCATCTTTTATCGCGATCCAGTTTTGGACCTAAACTGAGTAGAATCGTTAATTCGTACTACGACCCTATCTACGACTATGACAGCGATGCAGTTTAGGAACCAATAATGAAGCGAGCGGAATATGAATCGCTTTTATAAAGATGGTGGTAAGGCCCCTGGTATCTGCGAAGCGAATTCATCCGACTCTAGGCCACCCGGCCTTCGACGACCCACGACGCGGCTTCGCGCCTATGGAGATTGCCTAGTAGAGTTACCATGGGCATCTCAGACGTCGAGGCTTTAGTTTCCCTTACAACCTGCATATAAGTATGTCGCCGCCATCTGGTTTAATTAGCCGGTTGATTAAACTCCGGCATCCAATTGAATGCCTAGCCCGATAGTTAATTGAACTAGACTCACTTAACGTTTGACGACTTGGCGTATTGAATGGATCGTCTTGTACTGAAAAGTTTTGGTTTGATTGGTAGGTTCAAGGTTATTTTTTTATGACCACTTATAACCGACATCGTTTTGGTACTACTAAGTGGTCATACAAAATAACCTTGAACCTACCAATCACCCAAACAATTACACAAAAGCTCTTCGATTTAAGCGATCTGCCTAGGCGTACAATTGAATGGCTAATTTAAACCAGACGGCTGACATGACTTTCAGCCATCTGGTTAAACGTTGCGCTCAATGACTTGGCTAATACTTCAGCCGTTTGATTGTATGCCGGCGTTCAATCAACGGGATAGGCGTCCAGTTAAGCGGCTGATTTAACCAGACGGCTGCGACTTATTATACATTACGTATGTTTCCTAATAACCATAACATGAGGTCTTCTATATTTTCTACACTTTATTATGTCTGGAAAGATTCCCTAAACTAGAATAAAGTCATATTATTTCTTGGACCAGGATTCCAACCCACAACCTTGCACGATCCGGGCACTTGGGATAACCCTCTGCATTTCATTTTTTTGTAAGCTTAGATGTATCGATATTTAAACAGCCTAAAAAGTTTTATTTTGTTTTTTTTCTCTCTTAATAATATTGACTATTACAATCGGAGTGCTATTGAATACTATAATTGAAGAAGCAACTGCTTTCTTTCAGAAGTCACTTCGAGGCATGCTAACTGATCTAGGGTACCGTCTGTCGCGTTGAAAATATAGCGACGGGCGACATTACGCGGGACTCAGGAGCAAGGTAATTTTACACTAATAGCCAACACCGGCGAGCACTTTAAATTAGGATCTGCTTAAAACAGCTGAACTCTTCATTTACTTTTAGGAGTGGATTTTGAACTAGAAAGGCTTTGACTAGATGCTTGTATTATGTAAAACAGCTACTTATCGGAATATGTGTATAATAAGTAAACTGCGTCACTCAAAGAGGGATAGCAAATATCAAAATGATTGCCAGATTACCTGTTACTTAAATTTTGTAAACTACAAACTTAGCTATGTAAGAACCATTTTTAGAAAGAATGTAAGGAGAGGTGCTTTTTAGAAATCATACTTAGGTACGTATTATTTAACAGGCTCTACAACTTCTTAATTTAATTTTAACATAATTATAAATGTGTGGAACAAGTCACAGTATCTACATGTCAATGTATTTGACAGTCATCATTTTTCCTTAAATACTAAGAAAGAGGGATGTGGGTAATTATTTTATAGATACTATTGAGCCCTTAAATTCCAGATCTAAACAACAATAATATGATACTTTATTGATGTATTATTCTATGATGAATTTAATTAAAATTAAAATAGAAACTCTGACCGATCGTACAATTTTAAAATGTCAATATAAAAAAATGGTTTAAAAATACAAACCAGTTCAGATTTATTTCAATTCTAAATGTAAAACGCGACAAAGAGGAAAGTGGACTGGAAGGAACGATCGCTAACACCATGGTGTAAATTGTGCTAAATGCTAATACGATAATCAAGTCATTATAGGATCAATCGCGCCCGCCGATTCCAGACCGATAAGAATAATGGACACACGGATGGATCGTTTCAACAACATCTTAACTATCCATAGAAATGGTTTGCCACTTTCAAAAACACCTTCATTTGATGATTTCATGACCCTTTTTTTGAAATAATGTAGTCAATGTAATATTATTTCATACGAATGTCATGAAATTATCTGTTCTATGAACTAATATAACCCATGTTTTAATTTATCGTCGTTTTGACGGCATCACCCTGTATATGCACTTGTGTCACGGTAGTTTTATTTGGAATTGCGAGGCGAATACTTTAAAGCGGTATCAGTGCAAGTGTTTCAGTGCGATCAGTGATTAATTAATGATGTGTTAAGTGACGTGATTGTTTGAGACATTTATTTTAATTATTGTTGCTGTGTTTTTAATAAACGTAGTCTCTCAATTGAATTGACATTTTAGTTACAAATAGCCCGTAACAACAGCAAGGTCATACTTACTGAAATACAGCCTTAAAAATAAGATCTAAACGTCTGGAAAGGCGATTGTAGTTGTAGTTTGAAAACTCTGTTCTTTTTACCGCAGAAAGATAGTGGAGTAAGTATTGGATTATTTCATGTCTTCGCTGTTTTCGATAGCACTAACGTCCCGAGTATATAAAGTATAGTACTACGTCAGGATAAGGTGATACACCATTTCTCATATTTAAAAGGTACGTATACAAAATACTGAAAGGGGATCTTTGATCCAAATATGTATAATATGATACTTGTCACCGGGAAACCTTCTGCAGTTCATGAGCTATTTTTGACCGATTTCTGTGACTATTTTGTATTTGGACGTTGTCAAGGCCTATTAGTTTAGAGCCTTAAACAAAAAGACAATAAAAACCAAAGGATCTATCGTTATTTTACTTTGAAAATAAAGAAACTAAAATAAAATATTCCGCGCTCCTAAAGCCCGTGTGTCCCGAGTGTAAATCACTTTATCGCAGGGTTATTCGGTGGCGATTTCCGAAAATCAATCGGAGCCGTGATCAGATACGCGTGATGTATGGCCCCATCAGCCTTCGCTGCCATTCTCACTAAATGTATTTTTAATTTACACCCTAGTGGCGACTTTTCGGCAATTGTAGGAATTATCAATTCCTTATTTATTTCTTTTGAATAAATGTGTTTAATTAAAACAGTTTTAGCAAAACTTGTACATATGCAACGTGCAATGGCGGGTATACTAGTCTATAGGCTACGATAAGCTATTACCATCAGGCGGGCTGTTCGTATTTTTGCCACTCTTATCGTATACTTTTTTAAGTGACTAATAAAAACCTACTTATGTATTCAATAGCAGGCTTACTATATTTCGTCGGATATAAATAAGATGCACACTTAATTTATAATGTTTATCTACACTTCATCCTCATAATCATTTTAGCCGAGAGACGCCCACAGCTGGGCATAAGCCTCCCCCAGGGATCTCCAAACCGATCGGTCGCACTGACCGCTTAATCTCTTGTGGGCGGCCTACTAACGCTGCGTCTCCCGGTACGCGGCCGTCAGTCCTCCTTGCAATGTGGCCTGCCCACTGCCACTTGAGGCTTGCAATTCTTTGGGCTATGTCGGCGACCTTAGATCTCCTGCGAATCTTATCATTTCTGATTCAATCACACAGAGAAACCACGAGAATAGTCTTCTCCATTGCCCTTTGGGTGAGATACTTCATCTCGTAGATATTACTTAATAAGTTACCTACTTAAATCAGCTTAGCGGAGCTAGACCATCATACTACTTACTTGGAAAATTCATTAAGAATTATTCACCAGTGATCGGTGACAAAACATTCTTTTCATTTCTTAAACCGTTTTCTTCTAAAAGCTAAATATATTAAATATTAATTTTCATGTATCCTAAGAGCATTGCACTTATGTTCTTTATAGTAGATATATAATGCGATAGTAATCGCTAATTTTGTAAATGTATTATTAAACAAAGATCTGTCACCATAAATCATTCACAAGCAATTTACCATAACAATCCTTTAACAAACAAACGGTTGAATTTGACGACTAATCAGAGATAAGGGTACACGTGTACTATTAGGTTATACCTCATTACCCTTACTTTAAAATTTGTTATTGCTATTTGAAAACAAACTCTAATACTTCGAGCTATAAACTAGAATTGCAAAACCGTCAAAGCTGTACTGAAGTCTTTTCAATATTAGATAACTCATCACCCTAGACCCAAAACTTTTAGGATATTGGAAAACCCTCTGTATGACGTTGAGGTAAAGTTGAGAATACAATGAAAATTTGTTTGTTACTTCAGACGTCTTAGGACCATATTGTAAGCTGTAGTTTTAATACGTAATCTGTGTATTAGCATCACAAAACGTTCATTCATCAGACACATCAGGCAGCAGTGATTGTTGGCCTGATAAGGAGACTGCAGTCGGAGACGGAATTTATAGAGATGTTACAACCATGGTAATGTAAGCGGAGCTTAAATGTAGTTTACTTTTGTAACAGTTTAAAATAATGGAAAATCAAGCATCACAATAATAATTGAAGAAGGAGCTACATCGACTACATAACATGGATACAATGAAAAAGACAAAGATTTCAAATAGCTTATGTCTCTATATTAGTACCTACTTACATTTAGAAGGCTGCTAAAATTTTTTTTTAAAAATTCTATTTTCGAAAAGACGTATCATAAATGTTGTAAATAAAGGTAATATTAAGTCTTACTGAGTTATAAATTTTATAAGAATTTAGTACTGGCATACTAAAATAAACCTTGTCACACTAGTGAATAATTCAACACAAGCCAATTGCGAATAGCCCGATCGAGATAATAAACAAACTAATTATACAGAGCTCCCTCGTCGTACCCCTTGATGTGACGTATGAGAATAACAATGGGATCCCATACAGCTCTACAACTTTGTCATTGCGCTTATGAATTAAATCATGACGCTTTTACAAAAGAGATAGAGTCGAGAATTGCGTGACAGTATGCTTATTAAGAGAATTAAAATTCTTGCTTATCAAATCACAGTTTTCATTAAAAAGGCTAAGGACAGATTTCCAATAAAGATAAGTCTACGCTGAACTATTGCTGGGCTGAGCAAACAAATTCGTGATTCAGTAATGGTCTTTAATGAGTATTTATTGATATTGTTGATTTGATTAACGATAAAACTACTCATTATTTTAGCTCACTTCCGTGACCATTTAAATTTTAATACCTATTGTAATGGCTTAAATATTTTTTTGTATTGAAATAAGTTTTTGCTAGACGAATAAGGAAAAAGGAGGAGGAGGAGGAGGGAATAAGGAGAGTAAGACGACATTATTATTTTAGGTAGGCACCAGAGACAAGCTTAATAATCTGCCCATTAATAGCACTAAAAGTAAAATATATAAGGTAAAAGCCCTATTTTCATGGATTTGCGGAAACTGGCTTGAATATACCTAGTGGCATTTACCAGCGTGAATGGGGAAGCATTCATATGCATCCCCGTTGGTTGGTTTACCCTCGTGGGTCAAACTGAAAGTTCTTAGAAAATCAAAAACTAAGCAAACTAGGAAGTTATTAGTTTTATTAACTGTTTTCAAAGTATGTCCATTCACATCAAGACATCGCTGCATCTGATGAAACCACTGAGAAAAGCAGTGCTCACTTGTCTTTTCGACAGCCTTTTGAAACGCAGCCATAGCTTCCTTAGCGTCCATAAAACGTTTTCCTCGAAATTTTCACTTTTTTTTCGGGAACCAATTAAAATATACTGCGGGTGACCGTACGGCGGTGAGTAATTCTACGTCTGACGTCGCCAAATAGTCGATCGTTGATATGGCGGACCACGTTTAAACTCATTAAAAAAATACAGCCGAATTGATAGCCTCCTCCTTTTTTGAAGTCGGTTAAAAACCAGTTGTAAACATGGGCAGGAGATGGAGCTTTATTATGAAAGGCCAATGGAAGTCATAAGTTTCTTGTTGACCTAAATGACATTGTAAGTCATAAAAAAATATTGCACGCAAATTTTCTCGCATTAAATTAATGCTGACGTGCTCAGGCAATTTTCAATTAACCTTAAAATCGTAAAACAAAAAACAAATGAATGTAATGCATACTCAATAATATTAGCAAAGAGTTCCATTTTAAAGTATTTAAAGTATTTAACCCTACTTTTTTTTGTACTGTTTACAAGTAACCAGTTCTAATAACTTTCATGGCAGTGTCACTATAGAAGATAGCAAGCCAAAAAATACTACTCGTACTCTCTAGGAGACGTAGTTTTGGGTGTAGGGGGACACCTCTGTCCGAAGGTGACAACTTAACACTGTTTTTTTCTTTCGTGGGTCGGCAACGCGTGAGTAGGTAGCGAAACTAGATTCTATAAGTTACACCAGGCTCATCAGGCCACTAGGCCAACAGGCTCACGGTGTAGGTAGTTAATGGTTTGTATAAGTTTTTTTTATACCTAGTTCAGTAATAACCCGCCACAAGCATGAATATTGTATGCATTTTAACTTACTGAAAATATTATTGTTAAAACATGTCTTTTGTGTTTGTGGTGAGAAATAAAAAATTATTATTTATTTATTTATATATAACTAGATGACAAACAAGCTGACGGCCCACCTGGTGGTAAGTGGCTACCGCCGCCTATCCGACAGTCCTTGGTGACTCGCCTCTCCATGTGCCTATAGACACCTGCAATTAGAAGGAAAACTTATTTAGTATAGCAGGTGCGTTGTCATTCTGTGGCCTAAGATGAAATGTCCGTCCATGCCCAGTGTTTTACGGCTGAAATAAGAAAGAGGGTAGTACCTACCCAGACGACATACGGACTTACCACCTAGTAAATTGTTTTCTAAAACCTCCGTTACAACTTTTATAGGTGCCAGTCAAAGCCCTAAACCAAAATGCCTATTTGAATGGTTAAATAAGATCATTATCTCCGCCACAGAACATAGAGAGTAGTTAGAAGGCGTAAGTGGGCGGGACGCGCGCGCCGCGCATAAGAGTAAACACTCTTATCCAGTCCTTTTAACGATTCGACGCGCTCAGTAGTTCGCTAACCTATGCAGAGCAATATTATGCCAAAACTAGTGGAAAAATGCCTCTTTGTGCTCCTTTAATACGCTGGAAGCAAAGTAAAACTTATAATCTTACTCATTATGACATTTCTTATTATCACTTAGTACATTTTTACTGTAAAATAGTGAAAAACATTAAATTAAAACGACGCCATGCCAAAAATATACATTGCTTGCTGTGTACGTCGTCAATAAAAGTGGCATTGTATTTAGCCCGTAATGTATGCTTTTTGGGGTAAATTAAAAGAGTTGCCAGCACGTCACACTTATTTTGCACAAATGAGGCAAAAATATATCAATGTTTAATTTAATTAGAAAATATTACAACAAAGTATTATGATGTTAAAATATTGCCTAGTAACTATTTCCATATGACAAAACTCTTTGATGTTACTCGTTTTTTTCACTTGTGCCAAGTATGTAAACAAAACAAACTGACAACAATTTCGTAAATGTTGAACATGAACAATCCGCTAGTTCTACGTAAGACACCATACTCTTGACTGATATGACACCATAAAATCTCGCCAAATACTCAAAATATAAAAATATGATGCCAGTCTTCATGATGCCACTTATTGAGGTAGATAGCCGCTATGAATTTCACAACGCGAAAATGAATGAATGAATTTCACTATACGTGAAAACTGGATAACTGGGACATTAAGGGATCTGCGAATTGGTCTCGCTTAAAGAGGTATACCACTTCCCTAGTATCTCACATAAACATAAATTTAACTCGCGTTTAATTAGATCTAACATTATTATTATACACCCGACGTTTCGATAACTTTACAGCGAGTTTTCTTCCTCCTCTTGTAAGTATTCAGTTACTTTAGATTTCAATCCATAAACAAAACGGAAATTCATATACGTAGTGCAAGTTAGAAAGGTGATGAATTGATGTTATCTCAGTAAAAGAGGTAAAATACACTCGCTTGGGTTGACAACTTGTTTTTATTTCATAAATAACAAGTTTATAACTCATAAAGTAATATTGCAAAAGAAATAGTATGTTTAAGATCAATATTTTTAGAGATACAGTGGTATGTTTGATGTGTTGCGGCGCGTCATCCAAAAACACTCCATAGAAAATCTACGGAACACGTGACGTCACACGTTCCCATATTACTAAGAAATGTATGGGCATACTGACAAAATTGATAATAACTCTGTATTATGTATGTTTTTATTAATAGTTGTCATAATAATAGTTGTTTTAATTGATGTCAGCAATCTAAAATCTTTAACATTTTTGATAAATTTTGGGAAAAAAATATTACCATTTTTTTTATATTCAAAACAGTACCACTTCAACAATATTCTATATATTTCAAGTTTGAATTGTTTTTATGGGTAACGGAAGCATATATTTCCTGAATTTGTGACAAATAGCGCCATATTTAAACTAAGGCAACATCCCAATTATAGAGGTAACTATGACGATAAAATCGAAAGAATGAATCCCAAATATAGGGGATTGCATTGTCTAGCTGTGGAGCTTTCTCACTTATGCAGGTCCCACTAGACCAAGTTAACTTTTATTTTAATGATTTTCCATATCGCACGTTATTCACAAAACTATATTTATTTCACACAACACAAGGTTAAAAACGTTCGTTCAGACATAATGTTCTAATTATAAAAATTTTGACCAACCTCATAAAATAGCAAAAAAAAACTCTCCAAAAATAAGGTCAGCTTTTTATGTAACAAAAACCATAGTGGCATAAATAAATGAGATGTGGACAAGTAACTTTACTCGTGAAAGCCTCGAATTCCAGATTATTACATTTTTTACTCTCATATAACTACCGGAAGTCTTACACAGCTTGACAAATTAAACTGTAGTGATCCCATTCTCTTTGCATGCTGTATTTTATTTATCAGTCGCTTAAGAAATTGAAATAAATAAGTAGGTACTTCATCATCATCAGCCTATATACGTCCCACTGCTGGGCACAGGCCTTCCTACATGGGAGAAACACATGAGGAGATTGGGCCATGACACCACCACGCTGGCCCAATGCGGGTTGATGGGTTAAAACGGTTGCAGTAACAACCGGGACCAACGGCTTAACGTGCCTTCAGAAGCGCGAAGGATCTCGAGATTTTAAATTTAATTGACCCATTCCGGGACCAACCATGGCGAAAGTTGCGTTGTTTTCATTATAGAAACCAAAGCGCTCAAGCAACTACGCCACCGAGCTCCTCAATAACTACGCCACCGAGCTCCTCCTTACTTACATATATATATTCACTGATTAATGAATTTTTTTTTGTAGAATATATTTCTTATAATTTTAAAGATTCATTTGAAAGACATAGCATAATGTAAAAACCTTCACGAGAGCTTGTTATAAAATGTTTGAATTGAAAAATTAAATATTTATTAATCTTATTGCAAGACCAAGCTTAAAATACATAGAAGGACAAAGTTGATAAAAACAGAGAGCCAGTAAAAGGTTAAACACAACACAGTGGGCCTCATTCTGGGAACACACTTTAATTCTAAATGTAAGTACAGTATATCTCTTTCTCGCAATAAGTAATAGGAAAAAGATAGCAAGAATCTGTTTAGAGCTGTCACTTAAAGGAGATGTTCGATATTGGTACTCGAAAGCCCCCCACGATAAATTATATATTATGTGAAAGCTTATGCTCAGAGGATCTTGAATATACCATTTTTTATTTTTGATACCCCGGCATTTTTGAGTAATTTTGAAAAGTGTATGCAAGAATTCTAAGCTTCTTATCAAAGTTTCTCTGACAAAATATAGTAAAAAATAAATTAAAATCATTATTATTAGTCAGAAACAAGTGCAGAAACTAATTTGCCATCTTCTTCTAGCATTTACAATAAAATTTAATTGCAAAATAGTCGTAGGCTGTACCAAATCAACCCCATGCCTAGTAATTGAAAAATATTTGACAAGACAAAAGACGACATTGACGTTTTATACTGTGTCTGTGACGTGTCACATTTTTTAAAAGGGAATTTTACATCTCTGGATAACAGTTTTTTGACCAGAATGAAATGCTATTTTTTATTTATATGCAGGCATTAAAAATTATAGTTTTTGTCTCATAATATTCTTGAAAATATACTCTTTCTTCTCATATAACTTTTGTCTTGGGGGGTAGCTGAGTACCAGCCCCCATACATTTTCAGAACATGTCCTTTAGATAGATTTTAAAGAAACCATAGACAATTTTAGACGGCATGTACTACGTAGGTGCCTCCTAAACACTGCATTTTAGCACGTTCAATAAGGTCAAAAATTGAACGCACCTTTCTAAATGTCAATTTATATGACAGCCATCCTTTTCTTTTTCATTTTGAGAGAAAGAAATACTGAAAGACTGAACTTAAATTTAAACTTAGCATGTGTTCGCCAGAATTAGGGTCAGTACAAACAATTTTAAACACAATGAGTAGGCGAGGGCTACAAGAAAGCAATTAGTTAAATATATGACATATCTTAATAATCCTAATCGCAGCCAAATATGTGCCCAAAAGATAACAACTCAATCCTTTCAAAAATCTAACTGAATATGAACTGCAATGGATTCTAAGGGAACCTATCTCCCAATTATACACACACATATCTCACAATTATAGATCTTAGTTTGCATCAATTACCAAAAACGATTTTAATAAGAACACCTATTGTAAAGAAAAATATTTTTTTATTCCTATTAGGTACTATTATTACAACATGAAATTTAAAGAGTTCTTTCATTCGTTTAAGTCACTATTAAATACATCAACGAACTCAAAATTTCCCATCAAATTGCATTTTATTTTTATTCTGGTAACACTGCAATATATGTGCACAAACAAATTCAATCTTTATGCTGTGGAAATATGGCCTGTATTTAAATAGTCTGTTTTTCACTTGGTACAATTTTGTACCGATTTTCAGGAACCAATCGCGTAATGGTGTTTTATGTAGTAAAATACGAACTTATCATTAACATGTGTGCGAGAGGCGACACTGGTTCTGGTACTAACGTCGCTTGATACTACTTCTAACCTCTCTCTTATGTTCTGTGATCTCCGCAACCGCGTCGGCTAGGTAAATAACTACGGTCTAATGCAACGCGTTTAATTAAAACGCTCTAAAATGTCTATTTATCACTGAAATCAGTTTCATAGTGTCGTGGTGAGAGCTAAACGAATCAATTAAGACAATCATGTAGCCGGAGATAGGATATAACAATTAAAATTACGAATGAGATTGTTTAACTAAAAAGGGCTTTTTAGTTTTTTTATACAAAAAAGGTGGCATACAAGCGTAAGGCCCACCTGATGGTAAGCGGTTACCGTAGCCTATAGACTTGTACGTATACTTTTTATGCGTTAGACTTGTACGTACACTTTTCACGTATAGACTTGTACGTACACTTTTCACGTTCTTATAGACTTGTACGTACACTTAGGGATGTTGCCTAAGTTTGAATATGGCGCTATTTTTCACAAATTCGGAAAATATAGGCTTCTGTTACCCATAAAAACAATTCAAACTTAAAAGATATGGAATATTGTTGAAGTTATACTGTTTATTTTTTTTTAAAATTTGTCATTTTTTTTCCAAATTTTATCAAAAATGTTGATGGTATTAGATTGCTCAAATCAATTAAAACAACTATTATTATGAACACTTTAAATAAAAACATACATATTACATAGTTATTATTGATTTTGTCACTATGCCCATACATTTAGTAGTACTAATTATAGGAACATGTGACGGCACCTGTTCCGTAGATTTTCTATGGAGCGTTTTTGGACGATGCGCCGCTACACATCAAACATACCACTGTATCTTTGAAACTATTGATCTTAAGCATACTATTTCTCCTGCAATATTTCTTCATGAGTTATAAACTTGTTATTTGGGAAATAAAAAAAAAGTTGTCAACTACCCTATCGGCTCTTCACACTTCATAATGAGTGAGATAGGAATATAGTTTACCAATATCGTTAAAAAAATACTTGACCTAAGTAACAAGTTCAATTCACAATTATTATAATTATGGAACAGATCGGCTGTTCACCCTTCATGATGTGTGAGATAGAAATAATATAAATAAATAACAATTCACTAAGAAAAGCCGATCTGTTCCATAATAATTGTGAATTGAACTTTTTAATTGGGTCAAGTATTTTTTAATTAGGTTTGGATGCTGAAATTTAACTTTAATAATGTTAGAAGATATGATGAGAGTAATTTTTATTTTGAGTAAGGATTATTAGTTATATATAGTTATAAGCAAACCAAAACACAAACCATAATATGTCTAAACTCTATGCAGAAACAATATGTTTGATACTTTCAGTAGGCCGAGCTGTCGAAGTCTCAAATGCGACTGTCGTTGCTATTTGAATATTGTAAAACTTAAACTCGGTCAATAGAAAACACACAAACACACAGGCATACAGGCATAATTTCAGACATAGCAATCAAAAGTTATCTCACTTATGCTACTTAAAAAGTGTTCCCAACTCGATTACAAAATAATCGGACTGCCCAATAAAACCGCTTAATCTAACTCAAGCTCGCTCCCAATTCACTCGATTTAACGTTCAAATGTCGTGATAACTATATTAGTTAGTTAATTACCCTTGATTCATTACTCCGACGTGGGCCCGGTTCAATTGTGCGGCTTTTATTGCGAAACCAATCGACAGTTGAGAATTTTGAAATTTGTGGTTTTTGTAGCAATACAGTTTGTTACTGGTATCTAAGTAGAATTTTTATAGTGGCGTAGGTAATTGATTGCTTCATGTAGTAAATAACAAAATTTCTTATAGTTAGATATTATGTCATCAACTAAAATTCTGACACTTTACGATGTAGCGGCAAATGAAATAATTCAGATTGAACAGGCAATGGAGTTCGGTGGCATATTGGTTTGAGCGTTCTGGTTTCGATACGAAAAAACAAAAGCCACTTTCACCATGGTCGATCCTGGGATTGGTCAATAAAAGTTTGTTATCTCGAGCTCCTATGTGCTTCCGAAGGCACGTTAAGCCGTTGGTTCCGGTTGTTTTTGCAACTGCTTTAACCCACCAACCCAGATTGGGCCAGCGTGGTGGTGTTATGGCCCAAACTCCTCATGTGTTTCTCCCATGTACGAAGGCCTGTGCCCAGCAGTGGAACGTATATATGGTGGTGGTGCATGATGATGATGAATGAACAGGCAATTTAGACTTATAATATCGCAATATCAATACTAAACCATACCTATTTAATATTATGATCTCAGTCCGTCTGTCTCTCTGTTATCTTTTCACTCCTAAGGCATTGGATCGATTTAGATGACATTTGGCATGACGGTAAGATATGAAAAGGATTACATCCTGAGTACTCTATATCTTTTACATAGACTACCTTTTGGAGCGATACCCGATGCGAGTGGAACCCTAGTGGTCGATCAAAATAGATATAATCGATGGACTTTTTTTATATCTGATTATGGTTTCAAAACGCAAACAGTTAGTTTAATTATTGTAGCTACGCAGAAAAAACCGCCCTGTAGAACCCTTATGGCCAGACGTCAGTTTCAAGCCCATTCTGCTTATCTCTATAATAAACTAGACGCAAAATATAAAATCTACAACCTTCAGTATCACGAATGCAAGAAAGCACTGGTCAGAGGACTTGAGGCACTTGGGTACCGTGAGACAGAGGAATTGCTATTTAAATATGCATTGTAGGCTTTTAACATACATAATTACTTTCTAGTGGCTTGTTTGCCGATCCCAAGATATTATATCGTAGGGCTAGAAGGCTGCCTTAAAGAACATAACTATAACTTCACAGCATTGTGGACATACATCATATCCAAGATTAAATGTCATAGGGCTAGACTGTTACACAAATCTCCAATGTATTAAAAACTTACGGAACCGTCAGTTTAACGAATGGTGGGTAATTATTATTATGAAGTCGCAGACACACACAATCATATATACACTAGCACACACGCAAGCACACACATACTTAGACACACACACGTGCACAAACACACACACAACACACAAACACACATACACAACACACAAACACACACAACACACAAATACACACACGCATACAACACACACACTTAAACTCATAGTATAAGACAACCAGTAGTTTTTGATGCTGTAAACACTTAAAATGTAAAATTGTATCCATTTAGTAGTAAAACTTAAAATAGTTTATTAAAATTTAATACCTACCTACTTATTGTACTTACATTTAGATGTTAATTTCGGGAAGAGCAGAACCTCCTACTACAAGCATTATCACATGCTTTCTGGGTTGGTTCTGGTGATTGCATATACTTTGTACCAAATGTTAACGAAATAAACTATTTTTATTTATTTATTTATTTATTTAATTAGAAATAGGTTTGTTATAATCGGCATCCTAAAATTTATACATTTCTTGTAGCTACGCAGAAATGACAAAAAATGCAAAACCATTGAATACAAAACCAACTCAAAATCTTAGATTATTTTGGAATAAGCTTCCTGCAGAGGTTTTCTCGAATGAGTACAGGATGGGATTCTTCAAAAAAAGCATGAAAAGGTTTTTACAGAGTCGGCAACGCGCAAGTGATACCCCTGGTGTTGCAAATATCCATGGGCTATTAAGGATTCCCACCTCAGAAGTATAAAAAAAATGTATCACGTGGTATAAAAGTTATAATAACAACGATCTCTCCTTCTAGAAAATAATAGCAATGCTTCGAGAATTCAAAAGTCTTTTTTATTCGAATCGTATCGAGTGATGCTCTCATACTCTCCGACCACATGATTAATGATACCACAGAGTATACAACATTTTGTTGTATTTAATCGACGTAATTGCTTATACTTCGGTAAATGGCGCAATTACAGTTTCTAGAGTAGATTTTAATCTGTCTGATGTAGGTTGCTTTGCATTTATTGGGCATAATTGTTCTGTAACTTAGTTATGTTGTTAGAATTGATCTGATGAAGTAAATTAGTGCGATATTTGATTAGACACCTCGTTACCGGTGTTCAGATTTATTTATTAGCATTTTTGAAACAAGGGTCACAAAAAGACTGTACTACGTAAGACCCACTGATGGCAAGTGGTACTGTTGCCTATATACTATCGAAGGTTGCAGCACCTCGGAACTACTTGCGCGCTGCCTACCCTATAACTCAGGAGCAAAAAACTTCATGGTAGTATTACTTTGTTACAATCCTCTCTAATGAAATGGAGGTGCTACAATGGAGTCGGACGCTCAAATTTTGTCTGGCAAATACCACTTACCCTTATCTCTCATAATTTTTTCTTAACGACAGCTTTAACCCAGCAACTCCTCGTGTGTTTTTACCATGCAGGAAGGCCTGTGCTAAGCAGCCAGACGTGTATAGTCTGGTGATTACTGCCTATTTAATTTTCAGGCATACGTTTGCAAAAGAGTTACCAGAGATAAAAAAAAAAGTTGAAATATATCGGTTACCACAGACTACCGAGCAACCATCTTCGATCGTATCCTCTATTTTATCAAAACGAAATACATGCCATTCAGAAAATTATTTATTTATTTAAAAAAATATGTATACTTAAAAGAAAACAATACTCAAAACACAAACAAGGGCAACAAAGTTTAAAGGCATATTCTTAAAAGAAATCTCTTCCAGCAGCCCTACGATTAGGAGTCTTACAAAAATTAGTTCTTTATTTAAAATAAAAACAAAAGACACTTATATTAGTACCTATATTTATTGATAACGCAACCATAATAATTATTATCATCTCCAAAAATATAATTGATACGGGGTGGTAAAGACACTTCATAAAGAACCAGTGTTAATTAATGAACTACAAATTTAAATCTGTCAGCACATTAACTAATCTTTGTAACACACTGAAAGAGATGAGATTGTATTGTAATAATGAAACGCTTAAGACATTAAAACCTTCTTCATTTAGAAGCTTTTAGTTATTACTAGATAAAAAATATTATAAATGACTTTATTAATCGTTGTAACTTATGTCATAACAATTTAATAAACAACCAAAACAAAAATGATTGGAATCCAAACGTCTGTTTAAAAATCATGCCTCAAGTAAGGCGCGCCAGTTATGAGCCTGGCCGGCCGAAACAATTACTTAATGTCAACGAAAAAGATAATTTAATAATTGTTTCCGATGATATATGAGAGGCCCACGCCCACCTGGGGGCACGTATTGAAATAACGATACTAGTCCCAGTATATTTATGCACGCCGCCACAAAGTTACATCTTACTCCGAGCGTCGTGCATTTGTTAAAAGAACACGGTAATAGTTGCTCGGAGATTTCTAATGTCTCAATTTCTTCATTCAACACACACTAATATGAACTTTGTTACATTAGTATAGGGAGAAGAATGGAATGCATTTTCAGATGCACGAGTGGCTGTTTCCGGAATCAGAACGCAGCAAGATGGCTCGGAAGAGTTAATCGAAATTCGTTTGTAAGTCCCTGTAGTGCAGTCTCAAGTTGAATGTCGTGGGGATTGTGTTTAAATTATGTCTTGTTTAATGAGTTGGAATACCTCTTTATCAAAAAAGGTTCTATAAACAATACAAGTCTCATCAATATTAAGCTTTAAGTTAAAAGAGATGTGGTTGATAATGTCTTTCAAGTAGTACTAAAGTTAAACAGAATTAAGCGATGTAGACTTTGCGAGATGTTTTCACCGAGAACACAGCCATGTAACTAATGCAGGGAATCTACATATCATTAAGAGATGTTGGCCCGTTTATACGTGTGTATCGCTTTGTTCCTCATAATATTTACGATTTGATCGTACCGTATTTATGACATCGCCTTTCTGATGGTACATTGCTATGCGATGTACCGCGGCACTGAAGAATAAGTTGTTTGCAAACGCCTATTGTATCATAAAACGACTTTAACAATTTATGGGCATTATGCCTATGTGTTTATGGAGCAGTTTATATATATATTAAATGGCTAGGTATAGGTGGTCTTGTCTTATTTGAAGAAAAATATTAGTTTTGATTTTACAAAGCATTCAAACCACATAAATGCTGGGAAGATAATAAATAATTAGACGACCCTACATACGGGCCTACCACTAGGTCGTCTGGGTAGGTACCACCGCCTTTCTTAGTTCAGCCGTGAAACAGTTCACTGTGTTTCAGATTGAAGGGAAAGGTAGCCAGTGTAATTACTGGGCATGGACGGCATTTCATCTCAGGCCTCAGGATTGCAACGCAATTGCAATATCAAGTGATTTTTCCTTGTTATTGTAGGTGTCTATAAGCGGTGGCAACCGCTTACCATCAGGTGGGCCGTCAGCTTGTTTGTCATCTAGTAGTAAAAAAAAATTAAGTGACAATTACCGCAATGTGAAAATTCATTGATTCAATTCATTGAAAATTCATTGATGAAATCTTAATTTGAAATAACTTTTCTACTAATATATGAACACTTTCTAATAACTGTTGATACTTTATGGAATCTCTGTTTCCATTTTTTGCTTTAGTTACAGGGCCCACACTGTATAGTGAAATATTTTTAGTTATACTCTCTCCTTGTCCGAGAGGGTTTAACGTGTAGTAACGCTGATTGTACCAGCGCCGATCACAATTTTCAAAGCTATAAAAAAAAAATTGTTTCTCTCATATGGTAACTCTAAATGTATGTCATTACGTTTTTTGTGCACAGCGCTGTCACTTGGTTCTCTCATTAAAATTATTAATTTAACAATTTAAACCAATAAAAAGTACGATCTGTGATCCAAATTTTAAAGAATTATTAATCTAGTGTATTATGTGTTCACTAATAACAGGATATCGATGCAGTATTTTATTCCCAAACACGGTCAGGTATTCCGTTAGCAAACAAGGTCAAGGTTTGTTGTGAAAACGTTAATATTATTTGGAGATTGAAGGTATGTATTTAATATTACATTATCGTTACGTTATCCGGTGAGAAATAATTCTCACCGGATAACTGGTAATATGAAACGTCACAGAATTAATCTGTTAGAATATTATGACATAACCTAAAAATATCAAAATAATACTACTAAAATCTAGAAAATCTAGCTAAACTACTTACCTAGCAATATAACCCTCCAGATATTATTGTAAGAATTTTTACAAGGCTTATGATTTCCGATATTTTATAGGTTTTATCAATTTACACACTATTTTTTCTTGTATTGCCAATATTTGCCAATGGCATGTAAAATATTAAAAACATAAATAATAGCTCATTTTGAGCGATAGACAAAAATGTATACCTATTTAAAGTGCTTATGCAGTGTTTTATTAGTGTTTCTAATTAGATTTTTGGAAATAAAAGGGAAAAAGAAAAGGAGTAAGTAAATCACCTACTTTGGACAGAAAGAAGATTACAAAAAGTGAAAATAATATGACTTTTTGGATAACTTTAACTGTTCTGTGGTAACTACAAGTGTCATATACCTATCTATTACCTAAATCTTTAACACCCAGATGTCGTAAGTGACAATTATAACATAACAAAGACAATTAAAATTATGTCTGGCATATAGGGTTTAGAGAGGAAATTACAAGAAGTAAATTTTTATGATGAGAAATACCTACTCAAGGCAGGAAACAGAAGACTCATATTAAGTGCCTTCATTAATAGGTGATTGAACAGTAAGATTATGCCTTAATTTAAAACTTCTACCGTCAAGTACATATAATGGTTACCACATTATTTACCGGAGCATGCGCTATCACATTGCGGTTAGACAACGCTCTAAATGGTATGAAATTACATGAAATAGATTATAACATTTATCTGAGTATGCGCTATCACATTGCGGTTAGACAACGCTCTAATTGATATGAAATTAAATAAAAAAGGTTATCACATTATTTACCAGAGCATGCGCTATCACATTGCGGTTAGACAACGCTCTAAATGGTATGAAATTATATGAAAAAGGTTATCACAATATTTACCCGAGCAAGCGCTATCACATTGAGGTTAGACAACGCTCAAATGGGTATGAAATTATATGAAAAAGGTTGTCACAATATTTACCCGAGCAAGCGCTATCACATTGAGGTTAGACAACGCTCAAATGGGTATGAAATTATATGAAAAAGGTTATCACAATATTTACCAGAGCAAGCGCTATCACATTGCGGTTAGACAACGCTCAAATTGGTATGAAATTAAATGGAAAAGGTTATCACACTATTTACCTAAGCATTTGCTATCACATTGAGGTTAAACAACACAGTGAAATGAAAATGTTTATCACATTACTTGCCTGAGCAAGCGCTATCACATTGCGGTTAGACAATGCTCTAATTTAAATGAAAAAGAAATGAATGCTAATAGATAACCTGGGCAAATGCTATTACATTGTGTTAAGACAATGCCCGTACTCTTGTGTTAAAACTTCTACAGTGAAGTAGAAATGAATTTATTGATAACCTGGGCAAGTGCTATCACATTGCAGTTAGACAATGCCTGTAATCTTCTTTAAAACTACTATCACACTGCGGTTAGACAACCAACTATTTAGCTGAACAAGCATTATCACACTAGAGATATACACTGCAAATGAAATGCAATATACACTGAAAGAAACAGTATAACTAATACCATAAAGTAGATTTAAAGGCAATTACTTGAACAGGTCTAGCTACTATGGCTAGACCCTTGCACTGAAATAGAAACTTCTACTAACTTCCATCAAGTAGATATACAAAGGTACAGAGATAAAACAAACACAATATGCCAAAAAGGCAATCTTATTGCTAGAAGCGATCTCTACCAGACAACTATAAGGCAGAGAGATTACTCAATATGAAGAATTGTGATAGCTACAAAAATGTAAAAATAGCCATTAATCATATTTAAAATATGTAACAAAGTACCAACCCGCATTGGGCCAGCATGGTGGTGTTATGGCCCAAACTCCTCATGTGTTTCTCCCATGTAGGAAGGCCTGTGCCCAGCAGTGGGACGTATATAGGCTAGTGATGATGAACATAAAGTAGCTGTACATGTAATTTAATAATCAGAACAAGCCCCATCACCTTGCGGACTGACTGACAAATAATTCTACAATAAAGTACCGGTAAAGTTTACTTATTAACTTGGGCCAATGTTTGTCACATGGGGGCTAGATAATGCTGCCGCATTTAATTAATAATTTTAACATCAAGATATATATTATGTTATTCTATAACCTGAATAAATGTTATTCTATAACCTGAAAATTGCTGTAAGTTATATAAATGTTTATCAATAGCCTGAGGAAGTGCTATAAAATTTAGCTACACAATGCTTTTATGGTTCATCAAAACTTTACCCTCTAGCATACCGAAATGATATTCAATGACCTGAAAAATTGCTATCACTGTATGAATGATCAGCCATTGATAAATACTTAATAAGATTATACTATCTGTCAAGCCGCGATATACCTCCGGGTGGCTATGATAATTGAAAAATCAATTGTGTCTGGAATCTCATGCTTGACAGGTTAAAGCTACACAGTGTATTCAAAAATCAAACAGCTGTTCAAACATAAAGATAATTTATAAACCTTCAGTGACCATGACCAACAGATCATTGGTTGCAACAACCAGTTACACACAGCAAATACCATAACTTTCCTACTTTATTTAATCAACAAAACCACCAGAAGATTCAGAAACAAGCTTTCAGATATTGTTTTAATAATTCCAAATAAAAACATTACTTTAGAAAAAAAAAATTAGTTACACAGATAAACTAGTAACCCAATTGTAATAAAATGATGGGATTTTTTTTCATTGAAATGTCACCTTATGAAGTACCTCATTGCACAGATTTTATGAAATGAATAAATGAGATAAGACAGAGAAAATAAGAAATGATTATTATAACTAATCATTATTTCAATTCCATTGCAATATTTTCTTACAATACAGACCTAATAAAGTGATATAAATGATGCCCTATATTTTTAAAAGAACTTGAAAATTAAGAGTATTTTCACAATTCTACTTGTACAGAATTATATAAAATAGCTAAGTTGAAATTAATAACTGTTGAAATAAACTTGTCTATTAGAAATGGAAATGGGTCTTAATAAAAAGACCATTAGGTATAATAACTACTCAGAATTAACAACTATATTTTATGAGTAAAAATAATTGTTATGATAAAATAAGAAACATTATCGAGAGTACATAATACCACAGTTGTTGGATACATGAAAATCGAGGGGGGGGGGGCATAGATTGAATCCCCACAACAATAATAAATATTAGACATTGTTGTACTTAATGATAGTACCGATTGAATTTTAACAAATTTTATTTATGGTATTTTTATAAAAAGTCATCTTGCTTGACACAATACGAGAAATTGATTTATTGCTATGTACTTAATATATAAAAGTGTCCATATGAAGTACCTACTACCGGGTGCAATTCACACAAGGTTTTTTATTTTTAGTTCTTTTTTAGATACTGAGCTTAAATCAATGATTTATGTTATTAAATTTATATCCAGCTTATCCTAGCTGCAAATCAACTATCGGTCAAGTATAAAAACAAGGAATTGCAATATTGACAATTATTAATGTTGAAAAATGACAATATGATTTATTATTAGAAATATAATGGCCATTTGGTACAATGTACCTATACATAATATAAGCATCATAGTTATTTATCCTGTACATATGGTGCGCATGCAGGCATAATGAATAATCATGCACATAGGTATCGAGTAGTGGCCTTTCTGCAATTATGAAATAAAAAATTTCACATTAAATTTCATCAATAAGAAGTGAAATATTGGGACAAAATAATAATATGTCCATGACATGCCAGCAAAAGTTTTTTGTATGTACTAAAATAAAAGTCAAATAATTAAAATATAATACATCAATAATCAACCTGATCATGGTAAATACCTACCTACTTAAATATATATATATATATATATATTAGCTCTAAATTTCAATATCATAACACCTGTAGGTATAGTAGAGCATTGTGCTTTATATAACAAATAAAAATGCCTAAGTCAATGTTTTGTAAAAACAATATCATTACTTATATGGTACCTAAACTATATAAAATGAATAATACCAGGTCAACATTACAATGACCTAAAATTGAATTGATTTAAAGATAAAAAACATTTTAATCGAAGGAGCCTCTTCAGTTTACTGACATACATATATGATTTGGAATCCAGAACTGGTATTAAAAATATTTAATGCAATAATAAGGCAATGATAAATCAAAAGTGTTATTAAAGGACCTCATCAACTGATTTATTACAATTCATGACTTGAAAGCAGAAAGACTTCATTAAACATCAAGTAAAATCATTTAAAAGTGACAATCAGTAGTGACCACTATCGAAATAATAAAAACCTATGTAACTAGGTACTTTACAGCCATATTGTATCTAAAAATCTTTTTAAATGAGGATAGAAATGTATCCTATCTTGTCACTTTCATTAAATCATAATAAGACAAGTACTTTATGAATACACTTATATCATAAATAAATCAATAGAAACAATTATAAAAAACACAAGATTTCATCAATTCAATCTAAAATTCATTTGGATCAAACTAATGTTGCAGGAAATGAGTATTAGTGGTTTTAACTGTCTTCTCTACTCTTATCACAAGATATGCTTCGGTGTCGACCGCAAGCCGATTTGGTTTAAATATTGATTGAGTCAAAAAGCCAACAGGAGTGTTTACATACAAAATTCAGTTTAAAATTCTGAGTCAAAATTCTGAAACATTTCCTGCAATAAGCATATAAATGTCCCATTCGGCATTGCTAAAAATTTTAAGCGATAGTTAAAATAACAATTGTGTTTTTAATTTTTTTATAGGGTTTTGTATAAAAATCTAATTATTTTGTAAATTAATTAGTAAGGTGTTGGACTAAACATCTATACTAATATAATATAGATATCTAAATTCTATTTTTTCACAACCCCATCTTCAAACATCTACACGTTAAACCCTCTCGGACAAGGAGAGAGTATAATTATAAGATTAAACGAACTTACCTTAAGTGAAGTTCTATCTTAATTATACGAAGCTCCTTGTCCGAGAGGGCAGTCCCAAAACCCGCCCACTAATACAAGTATTATCCCAATTGTAGGGTTGTTCCAAAAATAATCTTCGAACGTAATGACATACATTTAGAGTTACCATATGAGAGAAACAATTTTTTTTTTATAGCTTTGAAAATTGTGATCGGCGCTGGTACAATCAGCGTTACTACACGTTAAACCCTCTCGGACAAGGAGCTTCGTATAATTAAGATAGAACTTCACTTAAGGTAAGTTCGTTTAATCTTATAATTATATTTGTTTTTAAAATGTCTATATCATTTATTTAATACTTAAATTATCTGTATTAGCTTAAGTATACCTTCTTTCTAACTTCTATAATTACATAAACATTATTATAGTGCAAAGCAAGCATGACTAAATCTTATCTGAATTGTATTTTCACTACATTCACGATGCATATATCAATAGCTTTAATTCAAATATCTTTTTTTTTATTCCACTTTCCCAATTAAGTTCTTCAACTGCTAAAACTTAATAGATATCTGAGTATTTAACCAGAGGCAATACTATCAAATCAACGGCAACATAGCAAACACAAAAAACAAACAGTACTACAAAAAGCCAGTTCAAACGAACGGTCATGCGCTTCACACGTTATGGACCGTTTAGCATCGAGCAAACTAAAGATGGTTGCTGTAATTTTGGAGTCTAATGCGCTGGTCAAATTGAGCGCAATGCCCACCCAAGTTGAGTCTGTAAGAAAGGTAATAAAACTGGTCGTACCTAGAAAGAAGTCAATGTGAAGACATCAGTGTTGAGAAATCTGTTCATCGTTATTTTGTTAACACCAAGTTAAAAGAAGATAATTTCTAAAAAAACATGTTCTGGGGGGAATGCTCTTAACAATTAGTCATCGAAGATTTGGGAGACCTTTGTGAATTTTATTTAGTCTTTCTATCATTTTGACTTTTGGTGGGTGAATAGTAACTTATATCATATACAAAAAGACTATAACAAAATAATTAAATTGATTAAGAAATATAATCAGCACAGCAGGGAATGTATGAAAGGGGAGGTCTATGCTCCAACCAGCACTCGTTTAAGTCCAAAACCCAGAAAGCTTTTAACTCGAACTCCGGAATCGCTTCGAATGCCTGGAGCATTACAGTGGACGAGAAGAGAGAAAGGGATCTCAAACACTATCCGACCACATCCTTTACCTCACGGAAAAACGGTGACAAATGAGGTTGCAGTCTTCAGACGATGCGTCACTATATCGGCAGCTTACTCCATGCGGCACGACTTTCGCCACTTTATTACTAACTCTATTAGAGAGACGATATAACGATATATATAGGTTTCAAAGTGTACTCAAGGGAAGTGTTAGTTAAGCAAAGCAAATTGGCAAGCCTGGCGACTGAGGATGGCAGTTTAGTGTTGCCTAAGCCCGAGGTGACAAAGGAGGTTGAAAGGCTCTATGGAGAGTTATATACAAGCTCTTCAAAAAAGGTGTCAAACCCTTACTGAAGAACTACATACAGACCCATCACGCTTCTGAGTCACGTTTACAAGTTGTTTTCGACGGTTATCACAAAGGCAGCAGCACAGGTTTGACGACTCACAGCATCCCAAACATGTCGGTTTCAGTAAAGGCTAGTATCGTATGTGATCACATACATACGCGGCGGCAGGTTATACAGAAGACCGAGGAGTATATAACCGGCAACTTTGCTTGGCATTTGTGGACTACGAGAAGGCTTTCCATTCGATCGAATCTCCTAAGAGGTGCCACATTGACTGTCGGTGTATCGAGGTGATCACGTGCTTGTACGAGAGCGCCACCATGTCGATCCGTGTACAAAATCAGTATGCAAAACCTATCCAACTGCAGAGAGGAGTAAGACAGGGTGATGTAATATTTCCGAATAAGTTTGATAACGTCTTATAATCTTCCTGTATTATAAGACGTTTTCAAACTACTGGACTGCCTCGGCATCAACATAAACGGCGAGTACATCACTTATCTTCGATTTGCCGATGATATACGTAGTAGTGTTGAAAGAATCCCTGAAGGAATTTAGTACAATGATCGGCGACCTAGACAGTGGGTCGAATAAAAATGAACATGGATAAGACAAAGGTTATGTCGAATATCATGTCGCAGCTACACCAGTTACAGTTAGGGGTTGCTTTCTCAAAGTTGTTGACGAAAGTACGTTTACCTCAGACAAATGGTCCAGCTGGTTAGGGTCAACTTCGATAAAGAGGAAAATTGACGAACCCAACTCGGATTGGCAGTCTTCGACCAGTCTGTGTTGCCAGTGATGATATACGGCTGTGAAACGTAATCGCTTACTTAGGGCCTTCTGAGAAAGTTCGCATTCGCACAACGAGCTATGAAACGAGCTATGTTAGGTGTTTCTGTGCAAGATAGAATCAGAAATGATGATATCTGTAAGAGAACCTAATAGCTGATAGGATTAGCAAGTCAAAGTGGGAGTGGGCAGGGCACATAGCACACAGAACAGACGGCCGGTGGGGCATTAAAGTTCTGGAATGGCGCCCACGTTCCGGAAATCGCAAAGTAGGACTGCCTCCCACTACATGGACAGATGACATAGTCTGGTTGGAAATCGATGGGAAGGCCTTTGTTCAGCAGTGGACATTATATGCCGGTATGATGATGAAACTAAAGTTTTTCTTGACTTTTCCCGTCTTCATTTTAAAATCCCTCTATCAAAAGGCGGCAAAACCGTTGTGCATACAATTAATAATCGCAGTCACGTCATGGCACTCCAGACGCTAACGACGCATCTCTTCGATTACAAACACCTATGTTTACATTTGCTTCTGTGCTACTGCTTGCCCACTTTCTATGGAAAACATGACCGTACTTGATCACGTCTTGTTTAATATTTAATTATTATCTGGATAAAAAGTACATTACTATGAAACTCGTCTCTAATTTATTTTTGATAATTGTTTCTGTTCGATAAAGCAGGCCAGTTAATTTTCAGCTGTGAGCAACTTCACAGACGAAAGTTATCTTGCGCATAATGTATCTACTTACTAAGCTTTTTATATTTCGTAAGGTGATTAATTAGCATGGTCATCACCAACAGCATATTTTACGTACGTAAAATAGGTACGTAGAGAAAAACTTGAAGACAAACTCTTCAAGGGCATAACATAACCAAGCTGATCAAATGTAGATGGTTAAGTAGTATCCAGGCTGCTTAATATGAAATACAACTTTTGCGTTGCTGACCTTGTTAAATATTTTGTGGAAAGAAACAGTGCAAAGGCTGTTAAGAAATTGACTGTGTTTTCTAATGAAAATATCTCTTGATTCACAATTGGCAAGAAGTTTAACTTAAATAAAAATAAAAGTCTAATGTGATGTATTTTTACAAGTTTTGTGTTGCTGGCCTTATCAGATATTTTTTGGATCTATTTTGTAGGATTGTGACATCTACCGCAGGAACGGAATAGTGCAGAGGGTAACAAAAATTGCCTGCGTTCTCTAACGAAAATATCTCTTGATTCAACGTAGGTAAAGCCTTAAATAGAGTGCATTGATTGCCATTCTTCAATCTCTTCATAAGCTTTAATAATATCCTCGTTTCTATTTCTTAAGCGGCACGCGATTAATATAAGAAAACAGTTCACAGATACTTTCACCAGCTATTGTTGTGCGTGAATAAGAGTTAATCTGGTACACATGTCGTTACGCCTGTTCGATGGTTCTGGCAATAATCATTTATAACGCACACCTGAGAAGACGCGAGTCCTAAGTGAAATATTGTAGCAGTGAATGCGTTTCCGTTGTATGGGGCCGAGGGAAAAGACGTATCGGGATCTGAAGCTTTAGTTCTTACAGCAATAAACAATATTACTTCGCTTCTTCAAATCAATGCTGCTATTTTTTGTTTAGTCTATATTTTAATATTTCGATCAAACGTAGATGTACAAAAATTACTAGACTCAAATTTTGAAATTTTCACTCATGTGGCCCAAAGAAAAAACTCGTGCAGTTGTTCATGAATGCAGTGTTTTGTGACTGATCACGCGATTCGCTGTCGATTGCAACTTTCACCTCGTATTCTTTCTCATATCAGTTTCAAGTCCTATAATGTGGGTATTTTTAGAAGAGACGTGTGAAAAGGCACCTTAAGGTTCAGCACAGCAAGGTAGAGGACAGTATATTCATACTGCACTCGCTATCCTCGCGCACGGATTTCTTTAACGCTTAGGTACCATCAGCTATGAAAATATCGCAAGTCGCATCGTTGCGGTATACGCTCTCACACCGTGATGCAATGGAACTGATTTCTGATAACTAGACGCGCGATTTTTCCGCGTCAATATTATTAATGCGGCGATACCGCGCGTATTAGTGGTTATCTATACGCACCGTGGCACGCATCCCAAGCGCTAATGTTTTGCTGATGACGAATTGATGTCTATAATGTAATGTTCACATCTTTGAAAACATTATGAAAAAATAAAATGTAGCAATTTTTTAAGAAATTCTGCCTGCGTAACTGAGTCATTACATCTGAAAATATACATATTTCTTTAAGTGTATAGGCTCTATCATTTGTGCACGATGGTTCAAATTACTTGTATTTTCATACTACAATTCACCTAGAAACTTATAATGTTACTAGATACTGCGCTATAAGTTCCACTCGCTGATACGAAAAATTTATGTGATAGTTACTATTGAACTTCAAGGTTTTCGGGAGGCCTCGCGCTTGTAAGGACAAAAAGAGTAGACGGTCTGTAAGAAACGATAACATGCAAAAGGAGTGATCGTACATGAATGCGTGGTTATTTTGAACGAGGCGCATGTACCTACATAATCAGAGATAAATATAGTTTTTTTTTTTTCACGTGTTCAATACTAAGCACTGAGCATCTTTATCTGTTTCTATAATTATATAAAATTCTTCTCGATTAAAGGTACCGGCCCGTTCATTATTACAATTACAATTTATACAGCTAATATTGAAGTCAACGTGGGTTAAAAATAAATCATAAGAAACTCGTATTATTGACAATTAAACCATCTAATAGTTTGCCCAAATAGCGAAATGGCATCCATTTAAACTGTGTACCTAAGCCAATGAGGCTAATATCCCACAAAAACTTCGAAGATTTCGTTAAAACCCGTACCGAGCTATTGACATTTCACACACGAGATTACAACGTAATAACATCACCCACCCACAAACACGGACCAAATTCAATTTATTAACAGTTTTTTAGGGACCCGTGCTTTCGTTATGAAAATAATAAAACCCTTCTTCCCCTCTGGTACATACTGGTACTTTTTACATTACAACAGTGGGTAGGTAAGTATTAAAATAACAATAAATATGTTTTTGTAGTGAGTTTGACGTAAATAATAAAAAAATATTCTTTATTGCACACAAGAGACAAATTAGACGATACAAAGTAATAAACACAAACCAGTACAAATGGGCGACAATAATAATATATATCTATAGCTGTTTGCTGTAATACTTACATTTTTAAAATTTTTTAGTGATAAGAGAGGAAAGTAAGCTCGTTTAAAGTGTCTTGTTTTATTAATTAGCTATAAAAATAAATCTATTTCATAAAGCTGTATTTTTACGTTTTTGAACAAAACGTCGCTTAATGCGATATTTTGTTTTAGAATAACATTTTTTAAATGTTAGATCTTTAAAAATTTGTCATCACAAGCCTACATACGTCCCACTGCTGGACACAGGGCTTCATAAATGGGAGAAACACGTGAGGAGTTTGGGCCATAACACCACCATGCTGGCCCAATACGGCACGGTGAAATCGGTTGCAGTAACAACCGGGAATGATGGCTAAACGTGCCTTCTGAAGCACAGAGGAACTTGAGATTACAAACTTTGATTGGCCCATCCCAGGATCGAACACGGCGAAAGTTGCTTTCGAGTCAAAACTAGAGCGCTGAAACCACTACACGACCGAGCTCCTCTCAGATTTTTTATTGTAGTGAATAGATAATGTTTGGGGATAGCAGTATAGCACTAGACGTATTCACGACTTTCCACAAATTTTCAGTCTATTTTAAATGTACGGAATGTTCATTAGGATAATGCGCTGCTTATTTCATGGTTTTTTAAACATCTGTTATTTTAACAAACAAAGATACCTCTGGTCCTCGGTGCTCAAATCATGATATACTTAAATTATTTATTAAAAAATAATTTAAGTATATCATGATTTGAGCACCGAGGAAAGATAAGCTCTGTGACTATACAATACGGAACCCTGTCGGTGCAACTACATTATAATTCGTTTTTTTAATTGTGAGAATGTCAAACATCTAAAATCCCTGGCTTACCGCGCCGAAGTCATTTGAATTTTTTATTAATAACATTCGGTTAATAAATCCCGGGTGTATAATGAATAGTAAGTAATAGAAAGTCGGGGCGTTATTGTTATTATTATTAATTTAGCTATGAATAATTCAGGGAGGGGAACGATATTGAGTCGGAACGTCTGTTCCTACTACGTGTGACCATTCTGTGGGTGTATTTTATTGTGTTAATATAAAGGCTACCGTTTTATTTATGAGATAAGAATTAAACAATGTTTTAGAAAATATAGGAAAAATTTAACTTTGCTTCTATTTCAGAAATAAATAGTCTTACGTGTTATCGATGTACAAACGACAGCACATCAAGTGTAACAGTTGCATGCACTACGAAAGCCGCATTTATAATATTACGAACGCAGTAATAACTGTACATTCTAATTTAGAAGTAGCTTTACTTAGTACATTAACACGTCGAATATTGCGCTCGTACGCTTGTTGCGTCGTAATATTTGATACGAATGAACGCAAAGGTTTTGTGAAATGGTATAGTTAAGCTACTTATGAGTTTGACCGTACCTATCTTGAATTCTTATATATACTATTTGAATAACAATGACTGATGAGTGTTATCAGTCAAACCAAAGCCAAACCTGTGTTCAATGCTAGACCTGTGTTCTGTGCTAGACCTGTGTACACTGCCAGAACTGTGTTCAGTGCCAGGCACTGAGAATGGGCTCTTTTGCTGTTCTAATAATTATGAAAGAAGTGGCATCGTTTGGAGTTACCACGCATTCATAAACGGTAAACGGATTGAAGGGAAAGGTAGCCAGTGTAATTACTGGGCATGGACGGCATTTCATCTTAGGCTCCAGGATGACAACGCACCTGCAATATCAAATGATTTTTCCTTGTTATTATTGCAGGTGTCTATAGGCGGCGGTTACCGCTTTCCATCAGGTGGGCCGTCAGCTTGTTTGTCATCCAGTTGTATAAAAAAAAAAAAAATACAGTGAATAAAAATCGTTTTATAAATTAGATGCGTTTTTCTTTTTATCTGCTTTCTGATAAAATAGCTCCACTGGTAATATTGTCAATCAAATAAAAAAATATTTATTTGCGTTAATACAAGTCGTTATACATAATTCTAGACCTTTTTTATGAATCTAAATCCTATTCTTTGCCAGTTATTACCGAGCTAGTCACACCATGCATCGATGTCTTATCAAAATGTTGACAGCCTGTCCGACATAAAACTCAGTGATGGCCAAAAAATTCCGGCGAAATCTGCCATCGGAAAAATACAGGCGGTGTAGACTGGATTTTTCCAATTTCCACCGGCTCAGCGTATCAGTCGTCCGTTCGGCTGACTGGCTGTATTTTTTTCACTGGCCACGTTATTGAAAACTGTTTGAATGACGTTTTATTAACAAATGCGACTCCGGTTGCAGGCATTTTTGTCACTCGTCCGCCGCGCTTCGGTGCGATTTGATAACCCGAAAATTGAAAAGTGAATTTAAAAATTCTGCGATTTAATTTGTTAAATCGCAATGTTGAAATCATTAAATTCAGAATGAAAAAAATCGCTGCGAATCATAGTACCTATATGGGTCGGTAAGTACGTACAAATTATACCTTTGATTTTGTATTTAGGTACGTAAATAGGTACCGATATTTGTTTTCATGTTGCATAAAGCTCTTAATAAAAAATATTAAATTAAGTAAACTAGCATTTCCATGGTAAGGTACCGCAATTGTAATTCATAACTGCATGTGAGGTCAACAAGTGTATGATAATGTGTATTTAAAAACATAGTGACGTAGTATTTATCTACGATTTTACACTTCCAAGTCTGTAAGCTATTTTTGATTTTTTTCTACCACAACCATTTACTGCGTCTATCAAAACTATCACATAGAGAAGCAAACACGCAGAAATCTCATCGCAAACAATACACGCTCACAAGCCCGACCCTCGAGCAAACATTCCGACCGCACGACACGACACGATAAATAGTTGTAATTCAGAAATATCGCGCCGTATCGGCTCGGATCGCATTACGCCGGACGGTAATACGCGGCACGCGCGCGCTTATGAAATCCGATGTCGTTAAAGATTGAAGGGTCTGGGATAACAGACCAGACGCGGCTGACTGGTTTTGTGTCTATTTTAACACCTACTAAACTTATGAAGAGAGCCCTTTCGGTGACATAATCTGATTAGTCATAATATGTTTTGGCGTAAAGCATTTTCACATAAATTATGATAAACAGAGTCCTATAAACGCAGAATGGTTTAATCAGCATAATAATTACTTACTCTAATTTTCTTTACCTTAATTTTAATAAGAATAAATTATAAGGACATAATTTTTATACGTATACCTAGAGGTGATTAATTATAAAAATGCAAAATGAAGCAAAACATTAAAAGTCATAAATGTTTTGAAACTAATCATTTTGACTAAGATTATTTTAAAAATATTAAGATATATATTTGTAAATAATCATCTCATTATAATCATAATATAATACTATAATTATTGTTATTATTTTCTTAATTTAATTGCTGTTAGTAAAAGTTTAAGTCCGCAGCAATAGCCCGTAAAAAATAAATAAAAATATTTATCAAATATTTTTTTTATCAAAGATACTTTTTTATATATATTTTTTGGTCATAAAAAAATGGTATTTACTCTGTTAACATTATGGTATTTGTTATTTTCATGCCTGTGTTGAGATGCCCATTAATATTATGACTAATCGCTATATATGTAAAAACAAAATTGTCAGCAGAGCATATTTGATTTGTTCAACATGTAAAAAAAAATACCATATTGACTGCACCGTTGTATCAGACAAAAGATATCGTCTTATGACCGCAGAAAACAAAAATAACTGGAAATGCAACATTTGTCATTCAAAAAAGCCAATAAAATATCTCAACTCTGATATTAGCCAGCAGGGTACGTCAATGCCTAATCAGAGTGGCAGTGGTAGCAAACTTACTTCAAATATTACTTTACGAAAAAAAACAATAAGTAAAATACTGAATTTGTCTTCAGAGAGTAACAGTGATGACGCATCTGCAGATACAATGCTCTCTGCAGAAACGACACTAAATAGAAGCTGCCCGGAAAATTGTACACATGTGTTTGAGGAAGTTGAAGAATTAAAATCAAAAATTTTACACTTGGAATCAAAACTTAAAAGCGCAGACCACGAAATTGAAAGATTACTTAATGAAAGCTACTCATTGCAGAATCAGATTTCTAAACGCGATACTAAAATAAACCAACTCACACGCATTTGCCGATCAACGCCAAATGACTGCAACACCAGTGCAAAAGAAAGCCCACGAGGTACGAAAAAAAAATCACATAAATGCGACTCAAGCACTGTGGCAAAAAAACTTGATCAACGGAAGTACCTGGTTACACCACCAAATAAAACACTGAGCGAAATAACTATATCAGCTGAGTGCGACTTACCGTATTCATCGGAGTCGGATCAACAGGGCTTGGATACCACACGGGACTACAATAGTGTTCATAAAGTTTGTTTGTTGAGTAGTAATAAATTCAATAAAACACGAAAAATAGCCGAACAGAATTTTCAATTTGGAGAATGTTCAATATGTCACTATCTTATTCCCGGAGGAGGACTAAAAACGCTTTTAAATGGGCTAGAAAATAAAGTCCGTGAATTATCTGCGAGTGATTACTGTGTAATATTTATTGGAGATGAGGACTTTAAAGCTACGACTGATTACTTTGAGTTGATTACCTTCTTACGGCAGAAGTTAACAAGAGTGCACCATACTAATGTAATATTATGTTTGCCGACGTACAAAAACTATAAAGCGGCAAATCTGTTTAATTGGAGGGTAGAGGTTTTCAATAACTTATTGTACCTGGATGTTATGACACATGAATATGCCTATTTAGTAGACTCCAACTTTAATCTAAAGTATGATAGCACAATGTTCCACACCAGAACTGGAAAATTGAATAACAAAGGGTTGAAAATAGTAATTCAAGATGTTAATGAAAAAATATGTTTACTAAAACTATGGAATTCTCAGGAAAAACTAGAACAAAAAGAAATATCCCTAGGTGACGAGACTCAAATACCAAAAACATCAACGTTTTTTCGGAGCAAATCTGTTTAACACCACCATCGGAGTACTGCATCAAAATATAGCTGGAGTACTGAATAAACAAGTAGATCTATACAGCGCTTTATTAGAATTAAATGAAGGAGGGACACACGTGGATGTTGTGTGTTTGAGCGAAACAAATTTAGTGAGAGGATCAGAATTTAACTTAAATCTAAAAAACTATCAGTTAGCCACCTGCTATTCTAGAAACAACAGCAAAAGAGGAGGTGTAGCGATCTTGTTAAATAAAGATATAGAATACTCACGCCTAACAGATGTAGATAAATTTTCAGAACCCTTTGTCTTCGAATGTTGTGGATTAAGTATCACAAAATATGCACTAATTGTTATTTGCATGTATACTAACAAAACACCAACATCAACAAACTCAAACTTCTTTAATAAGTTGGAAAACTTGTTGAGCAAAGTATGTCAACACAAGCGAAAGAAATTTGTAATATGTGGAGATTTTAACATCGACCTTTTAAGAACATCTAATATTTCGATTGAATTTTTGAGAATACTGGAAATGTTTAATTTAAACCCGGTTATAATGGAACCTACCAGAATAACTGCATCATCGAAAACTTGCATAGACCAGATAGCTACAAATGCAGAAAGAGTTGTAGCTAAAGTTCACGACCTTGGATTATCAGACCACACGGCTCAAACATGTCACATACCAATAAAAAAACGACTAAATCCTTCAATAAAATGGTGGTATGAATACAGAAGAGATTACAGCCAGGAAAACCAAAAAAAATTTTTTGATTGCTTAACATCTTTGTCTTTTGCAGAAGTGTTTAATTTAAGCAATGCTACAGAGACATTTAACATTTTTTATGACCAATTTGTCTTATTTTATAACTTGTGCTTTCCAATCATTAAGATAAAACTATCAAACAAAATATGTAACTGTAAATGGCTAACTAGAAGCATACGAAAGAGTTGTTCTATTAAAAGAAAATTGTATTTAAAATGCCGGTACTTTCCCGAATACAAAGAAACTTATGAAAGATATTCTCGACTCTTAAAAAAATGTATAGTTACACATCAAAAATCAGAAAACGCCAAGCGTATATTTAATAGTAAAAAAACATGTAAAGATGTATGGAGTGCAATAAAAAAATATACTAAGGTTGACCACGATAGTAGAACAATTGATAAGCTTAAAATTAACGATGGCGTGGATGTTACAGACCCGCAAAATATTTGTAATTTGTTTAATGATTATTTTGTGAATATTGTGAATAATAATTGTACTTCAAATGTAGCCAATTTTAATGATGTCAATATTAACAATGTTGAGAAAAGTATATTTCTAAATCCGGCCAATTCTCAGGAGTTAAAACAGGTGATTCTTTCTCTTGGTAATTCTAAGGCTGTTGGCATTGATGAGGTGCGAACTGATATAATTAAACATAACATTCACAGTATATTGAAACCACTATTGCATATCATAAATTTATCATTGGTTCAAGGTATATTTCCAGACATTTTAAAAAAGTCCTTGATCAAACCATTATTCAAACTAGGTGAGAAATGTAAAATGGATAACTATAGACCTGTTACATTGATCCCTATTTTTTCAAAAATTTATGAAAAAGTCATGTATAGTAGACTGCTTAAATTTCTCAATAAGAACAATATACTCACAGATGAACAGCATGGATTTAGGAAAGGTCGGAGTACTTCCCTTGCAGCCTTTAAATTAGTTAAGCATATAACGACTTGCATAGACCAAAAGATTCCAGTTACGGTATTGTTTTTGGACATGAGTAGGGCCTTTGATTTTGTCTGCCATAAGCGATTACTGGCTAAGTTATGTAAGTATGGTATCCGAGGACCTGCTCTTGACTGGATTGAGTCATATTTGGAAGGTAGAACGCAGTGTGTGGAGACGGTCAAATATTGTTCACAAAGCAAAAGTCGTTTATCGTATAGATCACCTCTTAAGAGTAACAACTTCGGGGTTCCACAGGGTAGCATTTTGGGGCCTCTTCTATTCCTGTTATATATTAATGATTTGCCGAGTCAGTTGACCTGTGACTGTTTGTTGTTTGCGGACGATGTAACAATTATAATAGAAGATAAATTTACGTCGCCATATGCTAATGAGATAGAGATGGTTCTGGCCCAGGCTAAAAGATGGCTAACATTGAACAATTTGCAAATAAATATTCGAAAGACTAAGTATATTCAATTTCATACCGATCGGACAGTCCCTCAAAAAATGAAAATAAAATGTGACGGTGATTTTGTTGAGGAAGTATCTAACACAAAGTTCTTGGGATTAACTATAGATTGTGGCTGTAACTGGAGGGAACACATTAGCAATATTTGTTCTAGGGTAAATCAGTTTGTATACGCTCTCAGAAGAGTTAGACAGGTAGTATCCGTTCAATCATCTATAATTGCGTACAATGGATATGTGGACTCAACCATACGCTACGGCATTGTATTATGGGGAGGGTCCACTGAATTGAATAAACTAATGTTAATCCAGAAGCGTTGCATACGGGCCATATTTGGACTTGGCTACCGAGAGTCATGTCGGCCATACTTCAAAAAGTACCATATACTGCCGTTGCCATGCTTGTATATATTGGAGGCATGTGTGTTTGTTTATAGGTATGATTATCTTTTCCAAATTAAAAAGGATGTGAGCAATAGGAGGTTAAGATCACAATATCTGTATAAATTATTTAAGCCAACTTTCAAATTAACACTTGTATCTAAGAATTGTTATAATATGTGTATTGATATCTACAATAAACTACCAAACAGATTTAAAGATAAAAATATTAAAATTCATGTGTTTAAAAAATCCGTTGCAGCATGGTTACAAAGTAATTGTTTTTATAGTGTTAAAGAATTTTATGATTTTAAATGTTAGTGAGCTTTAAATGTATTTTTCCCCTCCTTTATTTATTTTTATATCAAATGATTATTTTATGTTTAAATTGTAGTAATTTAGTACTATTACTACAATTAATTTAGTAGTAATTTATTGATCTAACTTAGTAACTGTGAACACACCTGCAAAGGTAGGATTTGGTGTGACGAAAAGTATAAGCAACTGTAACTGCTAAATAACCTGAATTCCATATTCACAATAAAGTTCATTGATTCATTCATTCATTCATTCATTCATTCATTCATTATTATTCTTAAATTATTTGTACAAGGAAATTTAATGCTGGTGTATCATTATTATAAAAGAAGTTAAGTATGCTTAGTGATTTATTCTGTTTTTTTATATATACAAAGCATGGCAAATGACCAGAGCCGTCTTTAACCTATTGGGGGCTCTGGGCACTTTATTATTTTAACCGACTTCAAAAAAAGAGTGGTTTATTAGGTCAATTATTTTATACAATATACCTATACATCCATATTTCCATAGAAATTTAATCAAAATCTTAATTTCCAAAAGGGGAACTTGGGGCCCCATGGATCGCGGGGCCCTGGGCACTTGCCCACAGTGCCCAATGAAAAAGATGGGCCTGCAAATGACTTAAGTTAAAGTGAATTTAAGATATTACTAATAATGATAATAATGCCAAATAACGGAGTGAGATTCTAAAATATGCCTCTTAAGAATAATTATTTAGTTAATGAAAAATCAAAATTTTAAGTTTTTTCTAAACTAAATTAATCACGTTTATTGCTAAATTCGTACAGTCAATATCAAAGCAAGTTTCACGAAATTGTATGTCATAATGTTCGTATAGCCAAAGAATATTATACACCAATGCGAAGCGTAGTAAACTTATTTTGTAATGACGTTTTTTTCTTGTTTTTCAAAATCATTATTTAAAAAAAATGCTGGCTATGTGATAATTAGAGTATACAGAAATATGTAATGTTACCACTAACGTGTTTGATTAATATTTATCATGCTTTATAGTTTACTTACCTCAGAATAAAAACTTTTGTAGGCATAAATCACTGCCAGTCTCCAAAACTATCCCCGCCTAATCTTTGTGGCATCCCTCGTTAAGGGGCTGCCGCCCTTGTAAAAGTCAGCGTGAATAGAGCTAATCCTTATCACCAGCGGGGGTTAGAGTGAATCAATTAAAGATAAGCAAATATCCGCCTTTGTGCCCGAGCGCGCTTGAATTTGTTGCAGCCAGAGAGGAAATTAACTTTTGAATAAAGCTATCGCTCGTGTGTCGCACCCTTAATGTGTTTAAAGAGTAAATTGTGATTATTGTTAGTGAGCGCGTGTCGCGATTTGAGGGATAAGATTTCAGTTTTCCCAGCGATTTTTTTGGTTATGTCTGGATTAAGTTTACACGTAATTAGAATTATAACGTAAATCAAACAAGTTACTTTTGATGATTTTGGTCTATCACCCTAAATATTTCTTACCAAAGCAAATAATACAAACATATCTCAAAAAATAAGCAAGCTACCGTTTACAAATTTTTATTTATCTATAAATGTAAGTTACTACTCTTATGATTTATGATACAAGCAATTACTTATGTACTCATAAGTATTGTAGGGAAGAGTGGAGCAATTATGAATGCGTGTAAGCACACTGCCAGACCTGTGTTCCGTGCCAGGCACTGAGAATGAGCTCTTTTTGCTGTTATAATAATTACGAAAGAAGTGGCATCGTTTGGAGTTACCACACATTCATAATTGCTCCACTCTTCCCTACAATAGTAAGGAGTACCTCTGTAATCGCTTGTATCATAAGAACAGTAACTTACATTTATAGATAAATAAAAATGGGTAAACGGTAGCTTGCTTATTTTTTGAGATAAATATATCAATATCCAATTGAAATTAGATTCCAAATATTCGACACGGCACCCATAGATTCATTTGAGCTGCTGGACTAGTCATCACTAACACTAAATCTCTTGCATGTTCACACATAACACAATAAATGTCTTTATTTACTATGTGTGTACTATCAACATATCGTAAATAAAAACAAGTCACGCGACACAATTTGATGAGGCGCTTGCAGCAATGAGGACGGCGTAGGTACGTATTTGAAAAAATGGGTACGCCGTGCGGGGCTCTACACATTACTGCCTAATTTTTATGCGTCTAAATCTACATTTCAATATTCAATCCAACAGCTGAAGAAATAATAATAATATACTTCTTACTTCAATGTATCAGTCCAGCTAAACTACTGTTTATTATTTTAGCTGTGGCGTAAATTGACACATGCTCACAAAATAGGTGGATACATTAGACCGGATTTGACATATAGATAATATTAGGTGCACACACACAGACGCCTACTACACGAATCTGAAATTAAGTCAAAAGAATCCTTTTTAATTTTATTTACATAGGTGTTTGCGTTTGTGTACGCCCGTTGAATAGAGCCAGCCTTCTTCACCTATCCATTTAGTGGTCCGATGCTCAATTGTGTTTATAGGGGAATGAGCTTGCAGAAGAAATAACTAGAGCTAGCGAGGACTTGGGACAGGCCTATGCTTATCTACCTGAGTTAGTAGCCAACTTGAAACTGTGCAGACTAGCTAAATCTAGGTAAAATTATCACACGAACGTCATTAAAGTTACTCATATATCCTGGCAAATATATTTTACTGCCACAAGTTAAAAATAAACCTCTCTATTATTCGAAAGGCGGGATAACATGAAAGCCGTGAGCAGCGCCAGTGGCGCCTCGCAGCGGAAGGGGCGGAACAGCTGTCACTGCGCATACGCAGGCAAGGCGACAAGTTTTGTACTGCATATGATTTAAGGAGACATTCTTCCATTAAATCTTTGCTGCAGTTCTGATGGCGTACAGATGGTGGGATAATTCAATAAACTAAAAATATGTTGACCACAAAACAAAATGAATAGTCGGTTATTGGACATTATAACTCCGGTGCATATTTTTGAAAATTTGGAGATCTAAATGATAATTAACATATATACTATATCACATTTTTATATTGAAGAGATAAGTTATAGACGCGAGGTGTAGTTACAGTTTATTTGATTTAATAAAACGGTGCATTTCTATGCAACTTTATTTTTGGCTAGGTGTGACCCTAAGTTATGTAGTCACTTTTTTTAGCTACAGGTAGCCGAAAGTTCAGTTGTCATTTTCTTCAGGGTAACTTTCACAGATCTGATTGATTTGAAATTTGGTTTACTATTATTAATTGGTATTTCCAAGACATGATAACCTTGAGCTGATCCTGTAGCATCAAATAATCTGCAAGATGCTCAATTGTTCAGAAAATTACAGCAGATATCGCATGTTTGGGCGCGTTAGAATAGTCTCAATGACATGGTGTTAGTTATATAGATGATTACAATGAGCTCAGAGGTTAGGTAAAATTTTAAAATTTGGAATAACACCTAGACTACTTTTATCCCGGAAATGCGTTCTCATGGGATAACGAGGATGAAGTAAGAAGAAGTATATTATAATGAGATTTGCTTACAACAAAACAAATAAGAATCACCCTAATGCCACAATTTAGCACCCTTTCAGATAGAACTTACCGTGTGGAGGCGTTTCAGCTATAACTCAGTGCAGGGTGTGTCTCCGGAGGAATTATCTGCTTATGTCAGCAGGGCGCGGAAACTGTTAAGCCAGAACTATAAAAATACCTTTATTTGTGGTAGGCTGTGAATAATACCGAAGGTAGAATGAAGAAGCTGTGAATAATACGAAAACAATGTAGCGCACATTTACTCTTTCACACTTATAAATATTTTTTTCTACAACTATCTGACACACAAGCTGGCGGCTCACCTGGTGGAAAGCGATTACTACCGCTACCTGCAATAACAAGGAAAAATCACTTGATATTGCAGGTGCATTGTCATTCTAAGGCCTAAGATGAAATGGCGTCCATGCCCAGTAATTACACTGGCTACCTTTCCCTTCAATATGAACCACAGCGAACTGTTTCACGGCTGAAATAAGAAAGGCGGTGGTATTTACTCAGGCGACTCTACAGGCGGCTAGTAGTCTATCGTCCCTTACCAGTCTTCTGGAGTGTCCTCGACAGTAAAATTTTATAATATCTAATCTGTAGAACTGATTTCCAAAGATTCGGACTAAAGTTACGCGTTTCATGTGATGCTAATAGAAAACCCGATTATTTCGTCTAAGTTACGAATATTCCCTATTAATTCAATATTGGTTCCCATAGCTTCGTGTTACGTATTGCATAATTTCGTTAAGCTCCAATATTTCGGATACATTTTTTCATGGTAGGGGTGCTGGCTTGTGGGTGCTATACTAATTACTTAAGATTACTATTGTAGAGAATATTGACCAGAAGTTTCCTAGTTGTACCATGACACTGATCATCAGTATACTGTCCAAAGGTTCTATCGGCGGGATGTGTGTTAACGCAGCCCTTGGTGCTTCTGTCTATTGATAGTTAGATAGAAATTCTTTATTTTGCAAAATAACATAAAAATGACAGAGAATACCGGTACCGGTCTATCTGCTACCACACACATCCAGTTTACTTCAACTTGCTGGAAGGTATAATCTGACTTCTTTAGTGGTCACCCTCTAATCTGCTGCGCCCATTCCAGTACTGTAAAATAAGTCTAACAGCTGCAAGAGCTGTGGTTTATTCTAGCACATCTCGACATTCTGTGCATTTCCATACATTTCCATAGCAACGTCGATGGGTTTCTCCTTCAATTAATAACGATCAATTTGAACGTCGGAATCGACGGAATGTAATTTCAATTGAAAAATTGTGTTATAGAAACATTCATTGACGTACATTTTTACCGACGAACAATACAACGTTGACTCGATTGTTGCTAAGCCGTTTCTTTGTCGTACTTCAAAGGTAATGGAACTCTTTGCTAGCGTTTTTCCTCCTTCATAATATGCCAGAAGAGGAACCTTGTGCTCCGGTAGGGCGGGAACGGTTACCTAAGATTCCAGTTGCACTATATAGTTTCCTGTTTTCGAATTTGGATTGATTCAGTCATTTAGCATGCCCTGTAGGTAGGTACACAGATAAAATAGATTAATATTGGTCAAAATATGACAAAATAGAAAAATAAATCCATGTATTTTTCTTGAAAAATAAACATAAAAGTTTTTGCCAGTTGTAACAACCCTTGACGTTCGGTGGTAATCTATAGAATTAGTATCACAAAAATACCAAGGAAATAGAACAATAATTTAGGAATGGGCGGGTAAGCCGAGCCCTCAAACTTAAGGAAGGGGTCTCAAGAATTATCTGCTTCTCTATGGCTCATAAACTTTAATGTATCGCCTATTTAAGCCAGATAAACAGTTGTTCGGCATTCGGGGCGTTGATTAACACATTCACAACTCGCGAGTCCATGACCAAATTACTTTTTCGAGTAAGTGTTCATATTAAATATTCATTTTAGAATTTATAAAATTACTACACACCTTGCTTATAATTTTAAACACAAAAGGCCTAATCAGGCCAAATTTTAAATTAAAACAAACCACGGCAAATTACTCAACACAACCTTTTGGAAAGCGGTAAGAAGAGTCCATATACGATGCGAAGGCAGATAGCGCAGAATAAACATATTGTTCTAGGTTCTTCCATCTTGGAGAGATTCTGCTCGTATTTATCTACCGATTACTTACTTAAATTTGTATTTACTTACTGTTGTGAATAAGCAAAATAATTTTCAAAAGTTAAAACTTTTGAAAATATACAAAGTAAACGAATTAGAACGTACAAAATAGTATACTTATCTAAATTAGATCTTCCAAGACGAATCTATAATTTTAAAAATAAATTTTCTATTGTCACGTACTTATTATTAATGACAAAAAAGTTGATACGCGAAGGCAATCTGTTTAACTAAGTAAAAAATAATCTTCAATAACACCCTGAGAAAGAATGAATCTTGACTATAGGGTAGTTGACAACTTTTTTATTGCATAAATAAGAATTTTATAACTCATGAGGAAATATTGCAAAAGAAATAGTAGAGCGTCTCGTCCGAAAACGCTTCATAGAAAATCTACGGAACAGGTGACGTTACATGTTCCAATACTTAATTTCAATTTATTGTTTCCAAAATTACACAGGTCGTGGTGGTTACAATTTTGGACCCTGTTGGGCACAACAATTTTCTAAGTAGATAGTGCTATTTAAAACAATTTCAAATTATTAAATTATCAAATTATTATTATTATGTCAAATTACTGAACTTTTATTACATAAAGAAAAACTATTAAATTACAAAAGTCAAATCAGTAGTCAATATAAAAAATAATAATTGTGTCGGTCAAATGCTATGTCATCAAATTTAAAAAAGTCTAATCAAATGTCAAGGTATAATAATATTAATTTCGTAGGTTTATTTTTTTGTCAAAGAAACATAAATAAAACTAATAGATTAGGATAATAATCAAGTAAGGGAGGGGGGGGGGGTGTAACCAATTTAAAATGTATCGTTATCGTTAATTCCTATATTACGTACTAATAATAATTATATGTATAATACGTATGTTTTTATCTAAAGTTGTCATAATAATAGTTGTTTTAATCAATTTGAGCAATCTAATTACCATTAATATTTTGGATTTTTCTAAACCGTACAACTTCAAAAATATTCCACAACTTCTAAGTTTGAGTTGTTACGGGTAAAAACGGCGTATATTTTCAGAATTTGTGATAAATAGCGCCATTCAAACGTAGGCAACATCCGTATGGTTCCGACAACTGACATCCATGCGGGTACAGCCGCGGGTGACAACTGGTTTATAATAGAAGCAAGTAATGTCATAATCTTTATTATTAAAGTCTGTAATCAAGAAGACTGACGCTCATTTTACGATTCCGCTTAGATCCCCGCCCTCCTAAGTTAGCCAGTCGGCGGCGTCGATACAAAGTCGCTATTCCCCAACTTACCGGAATTTTGCCGGTACAAAGAATCGGTAACGGCGCTCAGTACCGGTGACTCGTAAAGCGGACTTCAGTCTGCAAGGGTTTTACTATCTGAACAGCTTCGGAGTACAAAGAAGTTAGTGGTAAGGCGGGGACTGTTGGGTACACAAGTGCTTTCAGTTTTTGGAAGACTTTTCTTGATTCAAATGGTTGCTTGGAATATCATTTACTTATTTATGAATTATAAAATCCTTGATAAATTACATTATTAAGTATGTTACACTTTTGTATGTGTTTTCCATTCGAATTTTTTTATACAGAGCACGACAATTGACGCAACAACCAGATGTGAAGAGGTAAGAAGAGTCCATATGCCAAGACAGCTAGACACTGCTCTAGCCGCCTCCACTTTGTCAGTCCAAAAAGTGATTTTCCTCGACTTTTGAAGGAACCCATGTTATCGGAAGGTGCTGGCAAAGTAATCCAAGTTCTGGAAGTACGACAAAGAACGACTAGGAAGGAGGAAGTTGGGATAAGGTCAAAAAACTCTTCAGAGCACTCTCCGTGATAAAGCCATGATATTTTGTACTTTATTTTGATAACACGTTATTTTTATAATAGGTTAGTAGGCCAACCAACATTTTGTAAAATTACCATGCATATATTACTAAATTATGATAAATAAAAAGTTTTTCTACATCATCTGCCGTTAAAAAGTATAAACCTATTGTATCTTCCTTTATTATTGGTTTACTATCTACGGATATATGAACTTCAGAATGTACGGCTTCTAAAAATAATTCCATATTTTTAGAAGCCGTACATTCTGAAGTCAAAAGTTGTTCAGGCCTAATTTGTTATGCTTTACTAGTACCAAACGCGAAATAACTAATACAATGTTAGTTGATAATTTATATTTACTGCAAGATTAGATGAGAGGAGCGTTCATGCTTAAGCTGGCATGGAGTATTTTAACATTAAATTAGTTGAGAAGTAAGCTGATGGCCCGTTTTGTGGTAAGTGGCTACCGTCGCCTATCAAATCACTTGGAATTTTAGGTTATGGGCTCTTTTTTTCATGCATCACGATGAAAACAGCCTTGTTTAGAGTAAAGAAGGTACCGTAACCGTGACTATCATTTTTTAGATAGTTGTCCATCCTTCCGAATAATAAAAAAAATGTTGCTCCTTTTTATGATAAAAATGTTTGTATAAAATATTGTAAGCTTTTATAACACTTTAGTTCTCACCAGTACTGGGCGTTAGGGCGTGGTAAACATGTACTGGCGCTTTACAACATTTCACGGTAACACATTAATTGAGCAAAACGAAATCAAACAAACACTCAGTCGAGCACCGAACAAAGTGAGCACAATCATTAATTATAACGACAATTACAGTCAAATGTTATACATTTTGTAAGTAAGCATGATGTCTTCTTTGTTATGAGTGTTTATTGCTGCAGTTATTTTTCTATTTTAAGTTCTTATGTAATATGTAATAGCTACATCTATTTAATCTGTGAAGCAAGACACTGTTTTGCTGAAGGCGTGTGCGCCAGCGCACACGATTTAGCTCGCGTTTAATTAGATGTTACAGTGTTATAAACCCGACTTTTCGATTACTTTACAGCGCTCGTGGCCACGGGAAGGATTCCGGCTTTATTTAAAAAGCTAGAGAAATTACTGGTGATTCTTGGTTTGTATAAAAAGCTAAAATTTACTTTTATCTCAACAATATGAGTGTTTTTCGTGTTTGTTTTTTAGCCGTGAGGCGTAATATCTCTTTACGCCGCACGGTTTGTATGCAAACTTTTAAGTTTAAAATATTGGAAACGAACCAACCGAATCTAAAGAGACTTTACATGCATAAACAAGTCACACTAGTCTAGATATCATAAGAGGATTTTTCGAAAATTCTAATAATAATTGAGTAAGAGCAATTTTAAGCTACAATACTGCTTACAATTTGTTCTCACAGCAAAAAAGCAATAGTCATCCATACAAAATATATAGTTCTAAACGGAATACTGCCTTCGTTGGGAAAAGTGTTTTTGGAATGTCTGCTTTTATATTACTACAACATAATATAAAAGCAGACATTCCAAACATAACAACAAACTACCAGAAACTATACGCGGTATAAATGACATGAATAGACTTAAAAATAGTCATTGCACAAATATTTGTCAGACAAAGCTTAGGTACTACTCTGTTAATGAATATTTAAAGGATAATACATTAATATTTTGACCAATGTGTCCATTTTTTTTTACTTTACTATGAATCATTTTTAACGTTACCTATATAGTTTGTGTTACAAATGACATTATTGTTTTGTAAATCAATTATATTTGACTGTTGAAAACATATTGACTTGCTTAATATTTAACGATTTAATGTTAATCTATAGGGATTCTGTTTTTCCAAATATTTGTACGCCGGTAGGATAACATAGCTGTTCTTTTTTACTCATTAAGACCTAATTATACAGGTAGATGTTAACAAATAAAGATTTTTGAAACTTTTTATACAAACCAACAATAGCCAGTAAATTCTTTATTAGTAGACTTTGCGAAAAAACGTCTCATAACTAATTAGGATAGCCTGACTTGCTTATTATGCAAGGCAAGTTTTATTAAAAGCGGTTTGTTCTTTTCTGATAACTATTCCGTAACCACTTTTCTTTGCTTTGTAATGAATTTTCCATACAAAAACTAAGCCCTAAAAAAGTGGGTTTTTTGTTTGAAATTTGGTGTACTCTCATTTCGATGACATTCCCATGACATACCTACTAACTTTTAGCTGATCCAATACCATCAAAAAGTTTGCGGGGTGCTTAATTCTTCAGAAACTTTCAGCAGATATAGCGTGTTTGGGCTCATAAGAATAGTCTCATTAAGATGATGTTAGATAGATAATTAATGAGGCCGGGAGTTACTTAAATTTTTTAATTTTATATTATTTATTAAATGATTCGATTAAAATTTCCTATTGTTGATAGTGACTTTTATTACTTTTCTTTAGAAGAAGAAACGCTTCTAGATAAATATATTATTGTTTAAGGCAATTATTTACAAAAGAATACGTTCAAGAAAGAACGAATGCTACCTACTCATAAGCTATAACAATAAATAATTCATTTTTTATTCCTGTCGCACTCCGTCTTCTATCTAACGACAAAAACACAAAGGACTAACCGACGGACAGGCATCAATAACATAATATGTCAAATGACGCTTTTTTATTAAACTTTTTTATATTCCACTAATTGACAATTTAAATTGATTATACTTTTGTGATACGTCAGTGAATATTATGTAATTTACATATACTTATCAGGGGTCTCATAAAAATGCCATTAAGTCATTATGCATATTCGTTGAACGCGGTTAGAATTGATATTATTTTATCCTAACACAAATTCTTAGCATAATTTGGTTAGTGTATTCTTTATCATAATTTAGTTACGCACCATAAACACCGGTTTCCGTACTTAACTTGCCCTTTGAAGAACGAAAAGGCTAGAGATTTCAAATTTTGGAATGTCCCATTTTCATCGCCGAAGAAAAAATAGGGGTGTTATGATTTTGACGTGTCTGTCTGTGCATCTGTGTGTGTGTCTGTGGCATCGTAGCGCCTAAGTGAATAGACTGATTTTGCTTCAGTTTTGATTGTTTGAAGCTGACGTGGTCAAGATGGTTCTTAGCTATATTTTTTGATGGTCAGACGTTCAATGACTCAACAAATTTCCTACTTGACAAAAGGGTCTTACTATCCAGGGGTCTTTCACAGATCCGATTGATTTGAAATTTGGTTTACTGTTACTTCGGTGGTATTTCCAAGACATGCTAACATGCAGCTGATCCTGTATCATTAAAAAGTCTGCGGAATGCTTAAATTATCAGAAACTTATGGCAGATATAACGTGTTTGGGCTCATAAGAATAGTCTCTATAAGATGGTGTTAGATAGATGATTAACGGGACCGGGAGTTACTTTTTTTTAATGTATTTAGATTATTAAATACTTTGTTTTCTTAAATTAATCCAAAACGTTTAAGGGACCTCCAAGATTTGGCTTACGTTTCATGACTCTATAGACATATACGGGATACTCGAGCCTTAGATTAGATTATTAGTTAACTTGTGTCTTTGATCAGCGAATATTTAACAAAAAATGTCTATTGATTAGGAGAGAATAGAGCTTGAATAGTCCATCATCATTATCATTATCAAATACGACACTTCCCACTAGATGGGCAGACGAATTTTGTCCAGGGTCGTAGTGCCGTTGGATGCAGGTTGCGCAGAACCGTTCCGCTTGAAGATAATAATGGATGATGATGACTAGGATATTATAATTTCTAGTAGGTAAATTTATAGGAAAAAACTATGAAGACAATATTTATCAAAAGGAATATCAACATAACGACAGTTTGTTTTAGTTGTTCTAACCACATTAGTTATCCTAATAAGCATAAATATATCGGTGTCGCCGAAATAAGCCGGTCATAAGGCGGCGATAAAGTAGCCGTAATGCCCCGATACAAGATAAGGCGTGATCGCATTGTGGCACCTCGCTTAATTGGAATTTATGTCATCGGCCGCTTTGTGTCATCCGACAATACCGCTAATATAAGAACTCGAAGGATATTAACATAGCTATTGACTTTTTTGAAGACTGAAGAGCTTTTAATCGAAGGATGCTAAGCAATAATTATTTTTTCTTTTACTTTTTTCTATTTCATTATAATAAGTAGTACCTATTGAATGTTTTGAAGAAAAAAAGGTTTTATTTTTGTTTTATTTTTATTTATAGTTCAGATATCAATTAGGATGACGCAATTTTAAGTTAACCAAATATAAAAGTACCCGAGATTTTTTTTGCCTGTCTCAAATATTCATTTTCAAAATGTCTGAATATAGTACTATAGTAGGGGTAGTAAGCGAAGCAATGGATTTTATTATTCACGCTTCGGTTTCGTTTGGTATAGCTTCCGAGTAGCTTCCGGGGTAGATTATAAAATGTTTCATTTGTGTCCGCAGCCTTATCGGGATATCTTAATTAGGCGCAGCGCACACTAAACCTTAACAGTTCCCTGTCTTTTAATTACACAACATTCATATTTAAAAAAACTTTTACTTATTTAGGTGAAGACTTATCTAAGGATTAGAACACTTCGTACGTTAACTTTTAAGTTAAAATCCGATAAAATATACAACAATATAGGAAGGTGCACAAAATACAACCTTACGTTACTTATTTCACTTTATAGATTGTTTTTCTTTTTTTCACAGCTTTACATTTTTGACAGCTCATAATCCTACTTATTGCATTCCTTATTACTATTTTAAATTATCACAACTCTGTAAATGAATTTAAAATTTCCCTTAGACATTGTAACGAATGGCTAGCTAGTATTGACGTTCGATTGGTGTACAAATATATTTTGGTGGTTATAAGTTATCACATTTTTAATTTTACAGTATCTATGTAACTGACGATGAACAAATCGGTAGCTAAAGCTTTAAACTATTTTCATTATCTTTCATAATTTGTGTGAAGATATAAAACGCCGCAACTCAAAAAACGCCAGTTTTTCGCTTGTTTTTAAACTGTAAAAAACTATTAAACCTCTTTTTTAAAATCGTGCTTTAATACTAATTCAAATTATATCGATATGCGGCAATATAAAATATATTTTCGGCATTACCCTATCGGAGTTCATCGTTCGTTGATATCGCTTCAGATTTGCATATTGTATGTGATTTCCCCGGTGTCGGGAACGCGATCTAGAATCACCCCTGTACTGTGGCGTATCCAAATCGAAAATCAAGGCTTTTTTCCAGTAAGTATTATCAGTGAACCCTATTCTGAAGAATGTAAGCGATATTAAATTCTCTAGAATAGTTTTATCCATCTGCTTGTGCGACTTAAGTTTTATTATAATATAGCATTATAATGAAATAAGCTTAAGTCACACACTCAGAAAGAAAATAGTGAGGAAAATTTTATTTTAACTATTGCATTACTTGATTAATTTATACTAATTAAAACCTACTTTTTTACTTATCTAAAGGATTTAATATAAAACCTCTTTGCCGGATTAACTCGCGTTTATTAGATGTTACATAAATAATAATACTTACTCGACGTTTCGATTACATTACAGCGATAGGGGTTACGGGAAGACAATATTATTATTTCAGTTGTCATTGTTACGTTCTTAAGTTAACTACCGTCACTTTGTGAGGTATATTTTGAGTGATCCGATTCATGCTTATGGAGTTTACGGTGTCAGTTTGACGGGATTGAGACTTTATTATTCCCATGATGGGATCCCAATCTGGTGGTTTTATGGAAAATATGTAGTGCTCGCGAAAATATGAGATAAATACTATTTTGTGAAGGATCTTCTGTATGAATTAAATCAATATCTTAACTAATAATCCAATCAAATAAATTCTTTATGAAGGTAAGAATACAGTTAATAACACGCTCGCATGATTTTTTATTTACTCGCAAAAAAAATATTATAATAGTCAGATACGAAAATCGTAACCAGTTTTTTTATGCTGAGCTGCTTACAAATTATGTGCTTCAGAATTTTGGAAAAAATAAGCTGATAAATAATATTATCTCCGTCAAAGCAAACAGAATAAGGTAACCAGTTTCCATTTTCTTCGATAGTACCGATTTTAGCATAACAAAAGTAGGCGCATAACTTTTTACTGCGGGCTGACTCTACAATTGAATTGAATCGTCACTCGACAAAGAGCTCTACCAATAAAATGCCTAGTTATTTGCATTGAGAAGACTCTATCGTAGAGATTGTGGAAGCTCTGAGATTTCGTGGGGTTTCTGTAATTGGATCGTTTTGTTGACGTAAAGCTATTATTCACTTATTCTAAGAGTAAATTTCACTAATAATTGAAAAAACAAAAGTAGTGCAAAGCATTGTAAATTCACGTTGCAGCTTGCCAATTAAGTATTTTTATAATTTTAAAAATGGTTTAAGAATATTTTTTAAAAATACTACACATAATGAATATTCGAAATTTCAAACTCTCACTTGAAATACTTACTAAGACAGATTCTAAAATAAGAAATATTGACCAAAATAATAACATTTATGATTTATTTCAACAAGTTGTTTTCTTTCTATATGAAAAAAAATATTTTCTTTCATTTAATTATGAATTAACTTCAATACGTAATCAATTTATTTAAAATCGTTTTTTTTTAGAATTTACTGTTGCCCGCGACTTCGATGGTTGAAAATAGTTTTAACGACACTTTAGCTTATACCCACAACGATCAGATAACGTCCTTATTGTATGAAGATTAGTACGAGGAAGAGGAAGGCAGTACTCGTTGTACTCCCCCGATTAAGATGATATATAACTTATTAGATTTCAAGTTGAATCTTAAGCTTCTCAATAGCGAAAACTGAATCTGTTCAGTAGTTTTTGTGTCAAGCTCGCATACTTAGGTATTTTTATGCCATTTTATCTTTCATGTACAGACACAGCTTTTTACAGTTTTATAATAGTACCTACGTTTGATTGCTCGGCTGTGTAGGCGGCCGCCAGTTCGTTGAGTTTGAGTGGGCCCCAACCTCCATTTACTCTTCGAACTATCTTAGCTCAGAACAGCGGTGGACCTCCCTCCAAGGAGGAGGGTCGTGGTATGGCAGGCCTCCTAGGCTTGCAGTGGCGAATGCGACCCTCGCTGCCTTGTCCGTCCCCTCGTAGGGGGAAAGTACCCTATCTCTCCGGGGAGAGGCAGTGGTTTTTTGATTTTTTTTCTATATAACTAAGTAGATCACAAACAAGCTGACGGCCCACCTGATGGTAAGCGGTTACCGCCGCCTATAGACACCTGCAATAACAAGGAAAAATCACTTGATATTGCAGGTGCGTTGTCATCCTGTGGCCTAAGATGAAATGCCGTCCATGCCCAGTAATTACACTAGCTACCTTTCCCTTCAATCCGAAACACAGCGAACTGTTTCACGGCTGAAATAAGAAAGGTGTTTGTAACTACCCAGACGACCCTACATACAGGCCTACAACCTAGTATTAGCTGCTGTAGGTGGTGAAGCTGCGGGGCCGGATGCGGACGACTGCCAAGATCTCCGGATCCGGTCTTCTCGGTAGTTCAACTTTTGGAACCGGTGTAAATTCAGACATGACAGACAAACAGAAACTATAACGTTGTTAGTTAATATCTATATTTTTGTGATAGTTATAAAAATGTGTTTTTTTAAGATTTATTTTTTTATTTTTATTTATTTGGGATAACAACAGCATACATTACTTAATATTAATTCCTTAATTGTATTTCTTAAATAGCCGATAACAGTTATTCTCATTTGAAATAACAATTTTCATCAATAATCTGAAACTTTAGCGGGTAAAATAAGTTGTGTTTAAGTGACGATTTAAAAGTGCTTCTTTTTGTGGTCTATTTAAATAAAATATGTTTTCTTTCTTTCTTTCGTCAGCAGCCTCCTGACGGGAGAAGTACGGTTTTTAGTAGGTAGGGCCGCCGCATCACTATCTTTGCGGCGGAGGAGTCCCACATAACCTCAGAGCAGGCACCGGGGTAAGCATAAAGCATTTTCCGTCCGAAAAAAACTACTTAAACATACTATGTACGTTATTAAGTTTATTCAGGTTTCCTATCAGCTAAGTATCTGGGGATTCTGTTATGCAATATATTCTACATCAACCTTAAGGCTAGGCACTAAATGCAATGATCGTAAGTCCATAGGTAGCATACGTCAGCGACACAAACAAAGTTATTAACCCAACTATTTACATAATGCCTCCTTTCGGCTGCTATAAAAACACTTTCGAGATTTGTGTAATGTGCGCTTGGTATTTTCTGTATCCACAACATTGAAATAATGGCCCCTATAGCCAATAAATGTAATATCGAAATGCCTACTATTGTTACCATACTTAGTGTGTGTACTCTTTCAATACCTTATTTTTTGCCAAGTTGAATATTGTGAAGGGAAAGACTGATACAGTACTTATATAATTTTAAAATATAAAATAAGAAACTATGATTATTTTCATTGAATTATACCAGAGTGTATGTATAGGTATTGATTGTTTATGCCTCCTTGGATGTTTTATCTCTGAGTAGTGCTGGAGAGTGTCAATTTTTAGGGTTTCGTAGGCAATCAACGGACCTTTAGTTGCGTCATCTTTAGCCGTCTATGTCTGTCTGTCCGCAGCTTAGCTCCTAGACTCTTAGTACTAAATAGCTGATATTTGGCATGGTTTTAAATACACCAACAAAGTAGGAAAATAAAATCTTTAAAAAAATGTTATAGGATGCCTTTCTGCCCTAAACGTAAAGTAGGGATGATATTTCTCATCTATTCCATGGTGTGGCATGTCGTTGAATAGGTCATTGAAAAATATTGAGGATGTGTGAAAACCATTATAAGATTCAGGTATCCGTTTGAAAAATAGTAAGGTTTACTTTATAGTGCTAATTTATAAGAAGCCTTTGAACCGTGGACTAAATTTATATGTTCCGAATAGGTATCAACAACAAATCCCCTTCCAAGCCCTTATATTGTGAAGGAAAACTACGGAACCTGACGCCACATTCAAGCGAGTTTTTCCATTTTTAGCTGCTTTTGCGTTCTGCAAACTACTTACTTATCATCAAATTAAATGATAAAAGCAATACCTTTGTTGGATTTTTAACCGACTTTAAAAACAAGGAGGTTCTCAATTCAGTTGGTATGTATTTTTTTCTATGTAAGTATGTACACCGATTACGAAGAGATTTTTGATCCGATTTACGTAATTCTTTTTTTGTTCGATTTAAAAAAATCGAATTGGATGGGATGACATATTTTTTTTCAAATCAATGGGGTAGTTTGGTTTTTAAATTAAATAACAAGAATAATAATTAAATCGTCTATGAATGCGAAATTGCGGATTTGTGCTTTCTTAAGACTGATAGCAGGAAACAATAGGTATATGCTGACGGTCGCCCATTTAGCTTTGACCTTATAAAGTTATAACTAAAAATTGTGAAAAAGAGAATTTAAACAAAAAGTAAAACTGACTTGAAAATACTAAAAAGGATAAAATAATAATATTATCCCCTAGAAACATTTTTTTTGGAGTTGTTGCTAATATAAGTTGTTCCCAGAAACAAAAGAAAGTGAAGCACCGACCCCAAAAAATATATTTCTATGGGAAAAGGACCTATTTAAATTTAATTATGTTATCCTTTTTAGTATTCTTTAATTATCATAATATACTAACCCTTAGTCTACCGTCACTAATTGGTAATTTTTCCTAAATTAAACCTGTTCGTTCACAGCCCGCACACAAACAAGAGATACGTTATAAATATATAATGGTATCTCGAATATATAAATACGCAATCGGCAAGAGTTCACATCACTTTGACTGGAGTCATTGGAATAATTCCGTCGTATATATGCTGGTTCGTAGTACGATCTTCGCTAGCTCTTTATGGTATAAATCTATTGATCTGATGACTTTCGTTGAATATTTAGTAAGCTCTAGGTTTTGCATTTGTTTTTTTTTCACATTTTTGTTTGTGAATACCGAGTTAGTTGTTTACGTCTGTATTATTTTGCATTGTATGTATTGAAAGAGAGATAAAGTTATGCAGACTGATTGTTTATTCCTCGATAGATATGTGGAACTAAGTGGACTGTATTAAGTAAATGTTAAAACAGTTCATTCAATAGAATATAGATTAAATCGAAAGCTGCCCAGTAAAGCTTAGGACGAAATGGGCACTCGCGCACCTGTAATGTCTGTGGACGTAAAGTTTGTATTTTTAATTGGGAATAATGAAGAATTACATACTAATTCAAAACAAAAGATAACGCGCCATAACTTTACCACAAAGATATTTTTAAAGTGTGTAAATAGGAATGCTATCTACTGATTATACATAAATAAACTGAATACCATAAAATATTAATCTGTCCAGCGGCGTTATGCCTCTGGAGATCTATGACATTGTGTCCGGAATATGATGCTTAACGGGTTATTAAGTTACAGACAATAATAGGCATTGACAATGTCCTGGGGTGGAGTCCAGACGGTTCACAAACCGGGTGACTACTGTACCACTGTTACCATTGCCTATAGGTACTGCAATATCAAGATATATCTTTGTATTGCAAGTGCATTGACATTTTGGGCAAAAACTCAGAGATGTTATTAACCTTTATACTTTCATGGTTATTAACATTTGAATTAGAATTATATTCGGGATATTTACCATGTAATTCAGGATATTTACCATGTACTTCGGGATATTTACAATGTGATTCGGGATATTTACCAGCAAGAGGACCGTCTGGCCGAATACAGTGCCCCTTGGTATACAGGCTACTCTGTCAGGATTAACCCGGGTTCGAGTTCCGGTAGGAAGTAAATGTTTGTATGATGAGTACGAGCACTTGTTCAAGAGTCATGGATGTTTGTATATTTATTTAGTATATTTCTAATATCTATATTACTATAATGATTACTCCGTTATCTAGTATCCATAACACAAACTCTTAATGATGCTTAATTTGGGCTAGATAGGTGTGAGTGTATGGATATTATTATTAATAACAAAAAAATTACATGGTAAATATCCCGAATATAATTCTAATTCAAATTTTATTACCTCCCATGTACATGTACACAGGTACCCAAAAAAATCCTGTTTCAGTCATGAAGAAACTATGCGTGAAGGGAAATCACGCATAGTTTCTTCATGACTGAAACAGGATTTTTTCGTTTGTTTACAGAGCAAGCATTAAGTCAAAAGAAACGTTCACGTTGTACCTACGGAGTGTCCAATTATCGGACCCCCTACCTGGGAACTTTAGAATTACTGAAGGAGCTGAGATGGCTGGACTAAACCAGCCTCATCGGCGCACAGTAGCAACAGACGAAAGGAGATCTATCTCAACTCATCATTCTCATAAATTTTGACAGATAGAAAATAATATTTCAATTTGCTAAATAACATCATAGAGGTATCCATTTTGAAGAAAGCAGAATGTCAATAATGAAATGAATGTAAAAATGAAATGTGAATGGATGTAATGAATGTAATTTTTCAAAACATTTATAATAATGTTAAGATCAAAAATTAAGAATATCAGAATGTCAATGTCAAAATACATTTACAGCTTTTTAGTCAAATCTCATAATTAGGTATAACGCCATCATTTGCATCTTGCGTTTAAGGTAACTCGATCGAAAGGGGTTTTATTCACTAATTATTTTTTGATATTTTTTGCAATTTAATCCATTTTTGCTTAAAATCTGAAATGGTGTTCAAGAGTTGGCACAAAACTTTAGAAAAAGAAGAAGTAAGTACTTATCTTTGTAATTTATTATGCCCGTGTATAATGTCTATTTTTTATGTTCTGTATATACACGAATGTTTGAATAAATAAACAAACTGAAGAAGAAAAAGATAAAGATGATTTTAAAATAATATTATTATATGTTGCCCTTTGACAAAATAAATATTAATAATATCTGTCACCGTTTCAGGGAATATACATTTCTTGGAACTGTTAAAATTCTAAGTAAGAAATTCATACTAAGTAAAAACAATATATTTTATGACCTAACTTATAATAGTAAATCACCAACGAATTTGAATTGCAGTGGCAGGGCTGACACCATAACTCAGAGTTTATCAGTACAAAACCTTGCAGCACAGTTTTCATTAACACACAATATTTCCACAAAACACACTTAGATCCGGTTATAATTTTCCCAGATCGTATACGTGATAGGGGTGCCGTGTGGTATATTTTAAGGCGGGTACAAAACGTTCCAGCGGCAGTGCAAGTGTTAGGTAACGCCTGTATGATGAATAGCTGGGTTAGCACGCTTCCTGTGTCCGCCCCCTAAGTTTTATGTGATTAGAATAACGTGAAGTGTGGTACTGTCAACCAGAGTATAAGTGAAAAGGTTTTATGCCACTGTAGCAGCCGTTTGAAGACAAGCTGATATTGATGTGACGTCACAGACCAGGAAGTGGCTACCGAAATGTATGTTTCATAATCTTAACTATTTCGGCCCTTTCTGTCTACATAAAGTTTAATTTTACTATAGAACATTACTAATAACTCGATCAAAAGGGAATTCAACCACATTGAACCAATTAGAATATAATACAAAAAAATCAAATCAAATAAAAGTATTTCAATCAAATTGTATAAAATCCGCTACATAAAACAAATCCTATGTTCTTAATCTTCTATAAAGTATCTGCGACTAATAACAAGGAAATGGTTCGATAGTAAAAAAGTTCAAATCATATCCTTTTTCTGACTCAGCGTAGGAGGTTCACGGTCTGGTAAAGGTCAGGTAACTGATGGATGTATGCAGCTTACAACCGGGCGTCGTGGAAATAATCATTAGGGGGAAGTGAGGCGAGGGGGTTGTCCAGCAGCGAACGTGTTTCGGCTGATATAATTCATAATAATGTCATGACATTATCAAATGAATGAGATGTACTTAAATTTTGATTTTAACATTATTATAAATGTTTTTATTCTATTTTAATTACTAAATAATTTTTCAAACATTTATAATAATGTTAAAATCAAAATTTAAGAATATTTGAAAGCACTGCCCCAACTTAACCGAATCGTAGGTATTTGTAAAAATACTCGTTTCGGATGTTGAAATAGAATATTTCGACATTGTAGGGTGGACGTTAGCTCATAAACGCAAATACAGATAGACTAGAAGAATTTCACAAGGATATCCCAAGTCCTGGGTGGCTCAGTGGTCAGAGCAGTCGCCCGGATTGCGAAAGGTCGCGGGTTCGATTCCTGCCTCAGGACGTGAAATTTTTCTAGTTTTATTCTATTTTAATTACTGAATAAGATGTATTTCAAGTTGCACAACATTTGTATGAACTAATATAGCCCAAGTTTAAATTTATTGTCGTCACCACTTGTATACAGCGCAGCACAGTTTCACCAAATACAAACTACAAAAAAACTTTATGACTTAAAAAAATCTAATTAAGAATCCTTATTAATTTTATACGTTATATGGAACAAATATGAAAGGATTCCTCCACATCGTGCAGCCATGTAGAGTGATCAAGATTATGCTGACGTAACCTCTTTAGAATATGCCCAGCTAGTGTGAAGATAGGGGGACCTTGGTCATTGTGGCTTAGTACTCCAAACTGGCTATTATAAAGCAGTTCAAAACAATGCAAACATTGTCTGATAATGTAAAATAAATTTTATCGAAACCCTAGTAATTAAAATTTGCTATACGTATTTGAGTCGTTACAAAAAACTAATCTGTATTTTATGTATATGTTCAATAATATAATATATTTGTTTCTTATTATTTTTTTGAAAATAGGAATTGTAACTAAACTAGAAAAAAAATCATGTTCTCGGGTGGGGACTGAACTCCCCCAAAATGTATTAATAATATTTAAAGAAATGCCCGTTTTTTTTTATAACACTATTTTATAAAAATATTTTTTTTATAAATATTTTATAGACAAACAAGCTGACGCCCCTCCTGGTGGTAGGTGGGATAATCGAATAATAGTTGTGATCATCTTTTCTGATTTTAATTTTTTGTTTTTTTTTCTATATTTAGGGAAGGTAAAGGAATCTGAATCCCATATAGGTATTTTCGAAGTGTCTGAGCTTGGGTGAATTTGAACGAGGCCTTGTTGCACATCATGAATGTTAGAAAAGGATAGTTCTCTTTTTGCCGGTGAAGAGGGAGACCCATGCTCAATGACAGGCTCTAGAATGGGTTGTTTATCCTTTTCCGTTCTTCTTTTCTAAACAAACGGCAGTGTTCGGTGTTAACCTATGTTCGTATTTATTTTATTCCTTAGTTTTTGCTCAAAATATGGCTGTAATTACCACATTTTGATAAAAATTACTAACAACTAACTAAAAAACTTTTGCCTTAAGTAACTTAAGGCAAAAGTATTTTAGATAGCCAAATTCCTAATCAACACTTTAAAGAACCTAAACCTAAACCTTGATGCGAGCGCAGCCATAATACAGTGAATTCATTAGACCTAGATTTGTCACTTGGCGCCATTCTGTCTGTGTATGAAACAATATCAATTTATAAAAATGTAAGATAAGATATTTTTTTAGATACCCGCTCGTGTTTTACACAACAACCTCTCTTATTATAAGACAGTTACATAAACTTTGCTGTTTTAGTAGAGTCAGTAATAAAACTATTACATATTAAGGTTAAATGAGGATCAGTGGTCGTGTGAGTAAGAGGAAATTAAAATAATAAAACAATGATATTAATATACCAAATTTTAATATAATAATATAAAGAAACACAGAGAGTCCACATAATGTAAGCCAACACCGCCAAGGGGCGGCTTTGTAGCAAAAAGTGATCGCTCCCAGCGCCAAATCCGAGTTTAAAGCAAACCTCAAATATTTGACATGCGATTAAGCAATGGACTTTTGACTGATGGATGAGTGTGCTTTGGCACAGAGTAGTCAAGGACTTAACGCTCTGTTTAATGATTCAATGATTATATATTGGCCTTAATTGTAAATCGCTAAGTGCTAATCTTTTATTAAAATCCAGAAAATGAAAGATTGCTGATAACATCATTTCACATCTAAAACATGACAATTGAAATAGGTCAAAGTTGTAGAGATAGGTAAAGTATCAAGCAACTAGATGTTTCTAAATGTCATCTCTTTGCCTTTGAAAGTGAGAATGAGAGGCAGATGAGTTAATTTTAGTGACAGAATGAGAATAGAATCGACACCATTATGTATAGAAACGGAAATCCAATGTATTTACTTAGCTTTAGTTGCCTCAACAACCTTTGTAATTATAAGAGTCCATTTAAAGGTAAACGTAGGCACAGTGTATGTTTTCCCCATGATTTCTTTAAACAATTTATTACAACTAAATAAAAAATGAGAAAATATATTGTAAATTAAATTTTGAAAGTACCTACTACATGTTCTAAATTTTATTTTTTACGTTGTAATAAATTTTTGAAAGGTTCGAAGAGCCAAGATTTTTGAAAGGTTCGAAAAGCCAAGATGGTTAAAGCAGTCACACGGATTGTGAATGGTTTTTCCCAAGTTTTTCTAGTGTTGACCATAGTTCGGCATAGCTAGAAATATCATATCCCATTACAGAATCTGCCATGGAAAATATTACAGGCCTGCCTCATGAAGAAAAATAAGACTCACTCAATCCGGTCTAATTTTGAACGACGCTTTGTCCTTGGTTGTAGATTTATAGTTTCGTCATTTCTGTCTAATTATTTGTATGTCCCCATAGATTCTCTCTCCGTCGCCTCAAAATACTAAACAAAAATTTAGCACACAGGTGTAATCTAGTAACCCACACCAAAAAAGTATGTTTTTTTCTTTTCTTTTTTTTATTTGAGGAGCAGCATTTAAAGATCACAAGATCATCTTTAGAAATGATCTGATAGTCAGTTTTTTTAACTTGACGAGCTTCTTCTGTGTTTTTTTTACTCTGTGTATCCATTGAGCCAGCTGAGCCCACTGGGTTCCATTTTGTCGTAGTTTTAAAACAATTAAACACATTGTGATACTTCAAACATAACGGACTCTACTGTGGGAAACTGGAGCTCGTTTGATTCCCTCCTTAAATTTTTCATGAAAGCGTGATCTTATCTGTGATATAAATTCAAATGCAAATACAATAGGGAATATGCACGAAAAGAACTGTTTTTAATACATTTATAAAAAAATAAGTAAAGTACTAAAAGTGGATCGGAGTTAATATTAGCCAAAACAATACCTGAGATATTTGAATTGAAATTGCAGTATACTTTATCTTTCTCTAAACCACCTTTTTATATGAAAATGGTGGTGGCGGGCATGTACTGTGACGTCTAACTCTCTATTGGTTCTCTTTGTCTAGCAAAGTCGGGTATTTACTAATATTATTAAATTCTTTCAGTTTTATAAACTATAAAAAATAATGCATTGTATTATTGCTTTCAATCAAATTGATCTTAACATGACTATCCATGAAACAACAGTATATAATGAAAATAAGGTTTGTGTATTATTGGAAACAGAAAAAACAATCAATCTTGATTATCGTTTAATACATAGATTAGGGTATTTAAATGTTCTACAATTTAGCTAACAATTTCAAAAAATAACGTGATCGAAGTAGTAATCAATCTGGTAATAGTATGATACAAATATATAGATAATATAAAAATAATAAAAATTGTGTCAAATCGTTAATTTGACATAAAGTCAAATTAACGATTTGACACAATTTTTTAACACAAAATATAAAATTGTAAATTTTAAGTAAATCAATTATTAATCATCTATCTAACACTATCTCATTGAGACTATTCTTAAGAGCCCAACACGCCATATGTGCTGTAAATTTCTGAAGAATTAACATCCCGCAGAGTTTTTTATGGTATAGGATCAGCTCGAAGTTAGCATGTCATGGGAATGTCACCGAAGTGACAGTACACCAAATTTCAAATCAATCGGATGAGTAAAAGTGAGTAAAACCCTTTTATCATTTAAGTAGAAAATGAGCTGATAGTCATAAAACGCCTGACTGATCTTCATAAATTATAGCCAAGAACCATCCTAATCACGTCAGCTTTCAAACAAAACAAAAACAATATGTAATAATATATATGTCAAATTAACGATTTGACACAATTTTTTACACAAAATATAGAATTGAATTTTTTTGCGCTTCTTGGGGGCCTAATTAAATAAAGATATTTTCATTTTTATTTTTTTTATTTTTTGTAACTCCCCGCCTCATTAATCATTTATCTAACACCATCTTATTAAGATTTTTCTTATGAGCCCAAACGCGCTATATCTGCTGTAAAAGACAGGCGCACAGATACACAGACATACACGTCAAACTTATAACACCCCTCTTTTTTCATCGAGGGTTAAAAACTAATGAACTCCAAGAACCAACTGTCCAAAGAGAATGTAATCACTACGCTTTCAACTTTTCCCCAAAGCTGAGTTCTGTAGTGTGAGTTTTGACGACACACTTGAGCCATAGGTAGGTATATAGAGTGCAATATAAGAAACAGAATAAATCACAAGTGCAAATATCTACTTCCTACAAAAGCGGTCTCATCAGACCCGATGACAGCGTGTAAACTAACAGAAAGAAGGACAAAGGTGTTCAAATATTAGTTAATGCTGTTTCGGCAAAATAAAAGGATCGCTAATTGAATTTCAGTACTGCAGAAATATGGTGTTTGGTTACGTATAGATAAAAGTGGCATTGATAAAATTATATGGAGGAGACTAGTGATAGTTGCGGTTCAACTTAAAATTAATCCCACAATTCTTGTCGTTATTCCTATTTTAACAAGGCATCAAAACTAATTTAGGTAAGTAGGTACCTTTTTTTACTAAGAAATAATTATAACAGTGGGCTTGGATACACTCACTGTGATGACATTACGTGAATATCTTTTTCTGAATGTGGATATGAATTTAACCGCCTCTGTGGTCTAGTGGTTGGGACCACCTACCTCAGATCTAGAGGTCCGCGGTTCAATTCCCGTAGGGGCAGAAATTTTATGCTCGGTTTGGTTGGTGGTAGGGCTTCTCTAAGTCCGCCTAGCTAGCTACCACCATCTTACCTAAGTCTGCCGCCATAACAATGTTAGTATGCATTGTTGTGTTCCGGCAGTTAGATGTTAGATAGCCAGTTCCTCTGTGGTTAAGGAATCTGGGTTTAACTTGGTAAAATCACTTGATATTGCAGGTGCGTTGTCATCCTGAGGCCTAAGATGAAATGCCGTCATGCCCAGTAATTACACTGGCTACCTTTCCCTTCAATCCAAAACACAGCGAACTGTTTCACGGGTGAAATAAGAAAGGCGGTGGTACCTACCCAGGCGACCCTACATACGGGCCTACCACCTAGTAAATTTAAATGGTAAAAAAATAATGATTAGCAAATATAATTAGTAGCCCACAAATTAATTACTTTGGAAGAATAATAAAGGGAGTACACTCTCACAGAAAACTTAGGCAGTTTAAGTTAAGAATGTAAGAGTGAAAAAAAAAGTAAGTCATAGTGTATATCGAAATGATTCATTTTAAATAATTCTGTAAGTTATTTATTTATATTACTTAACAGTATTATTAAAATCTAATAAAGTATACCTAATTAGTTTATTAATGCTATTTTTAGCCATTTGGTTTCGACTTTCAATCTATAAGGTGGTGGTGTTACCAGTCGGACGCTCTATATTTATTGCAATGGAAAAAAATAAGATATCAATATTAATGATTTATACTCCCTTGATGCTATGTAAAAAGAAAATAAACTGCAAATTAACATAACATTTTTCAAAAATATTTGAATTTGAAAAATATATCCGATTCCATACTTTTCTATCGCAGTCGGTATGATCAAAGCTGGCGGTGGCGCTAAAGGTGCCGTAATAAGCGCCGCGCCGTAGAGGGATTGTTGCTGCGCTGTTAGTATACTACTCTGAAACGATTACTGGCGACTAAGGAGACTGTTTCAGAAAGGCATTTTTAAGTGTAATTTATTTGAAGATGATCAAACTCAACTAGATGCATTTAAAACTTTGATTCTGAACTTCCTACACAGACATTATAAGAGAATCAGTTTTAGCAACTGGTACTTACATATTCAGGAAGTTTATTCAGACATACAGTATCACAAAATAATTCTAATGGGATATATCATTATACGAAGTTATTCAAAGCATTTGGTAAAATTACTTAAATCATTTCTTTAATTAACTAATATATAAGATTCTCGTGTTACAAAGTTACCATACTCCTCCGAAAGGGCTTGACCGATTTTCATGAAATTTTATATGTATATTCAGTAGATCTGAGAAGCGGCTACTATCTATTTGTTTTATTTTTTGTACATTTTTTTTATCGCAAAACAACGTTTGCGGGGTCAGCTACTTTTAGTATGAAAATGATCTTGGAATGTGCAAATAATTCATCATTATAATTTATTAGAAATTTTCCGCCAAGGTGTAAATCTTCTCATCTCTTATATTACTAGGTTTCATTAGGAGTAACGATAGTTTTCTTCTACTCTTCTTAAATAATTGTTTCAATCCGTTTTCATTTTTTTGTTAACCGAGCACTACAACACACACCAAAGACCACAATGATAAAGTAAAATAAGTAAATACAGCATTTGTGTCTTAAATGGAGTTGTCTATTTATACGAAAACACCGCGGAGGTTCCCATAAAAAAACCTCGTGTTTACACCAAGTTAAGTGGCGCCTGCAGGACTACACCGGATTAGAAGATCTTAGAACCAGCCGTTTTTTTGACGCCTAATGCTTTCACGAGATAAATCATCACGCACCGCTACTTAAGTGGTCGAGTAATAATGAAAACACTTGGATTCGTTCAGTGTTTTTATGTGATGAGTTTTAAATAAAAATTAGGGAGAAAAAATGCTTTAAATGTTATTCAATTACTTAAATTATGTATGTGCAAAAATATTCACAAAATAAAACTGATTACTAATTTAGTTTCTATGGGTTTCGTCCTTTCTTCATCTAAATACAATTGATAAGTCATTGCTAATACTTAAATCTTTCGATATTTGATTGTGCGTAGATATCACGAAAATTCTATATATATTAGGTATTTTAATAAATACTTTTTTAAATTAATTCTAAAATATAAGGTATTCTCACCCTCTTCCGATAAAACATAGCACTGAAAGGACGTATTTTATTCTGCTCCTCTTTAGATCTAGGCAATATTAAATCTTTTGTTATACTTAGATATTTATACAGTGACGACACTCACTACTACGACTACTCAAATACATCTTATTCATTTGATAATTTAATGACATTTCTATGAAATAACATTGGCTGCATAATTTAAATTAAAGTGTAAATTGACACAATTTTACATTGTTTACCAACTCATAAGAATCAAATGTTGTCAGAATTATTCTTATTTAGTATATTTTATACTCGTTTATAGTAAACCTAGATATAAAATTGTAAGTACATGATGAATTTTCTATAAAATACATTTTTTGAACCACTAGAACACCAACGTTACTTTGATTAACTAAATGCTCAGATCAAAGTATCAGGTAACTGTTTTGCCATGTCCTTATCTAAAACTAGAAGACCGGGTTTTTTCAATAGTATTTTTTGTCCTTGACTTGCCGCAAACAAGTGAAAAAGATGCTTTTAACAGCTTAAGAGATTGACGTATATCCTGATACTTAAGCAAGACCAATAAGTGAACAGGGGTGGTGTTATAAGTTAATCTGTGAGTGGTGAATTTGGTAGTAAAAAAAACTCCTCTAAGAAAATTTAAAGGAAATAACAACTTCATCCTTTGATGAACTGATTTATTGTTAATAAAAATATATCAAATAAATCATCTTCATCATCATCACCAGCCTTTAGACGTCCCACTGCTGGGCACAGGCTTTCCGACATGGGAGAAATACATGAGGAGTTCGGACCATAACACCACCACGCTGGCCCGATTGGGGGGCTTATTCGGTTGCAGTAACAACAAGGAGCAAAGGCTTAACGTGCCTTTTGAAGCACGGATCGCAAAGTTTGGTTGGCCCATCCCGTATTAGCCTTGGCGGAAATTGCTTTCTTTTCTTAATCGAAAGGAGAGCGCTCAAACCACTACTCCGCCGGTAAATATTAGAATCTAAAATAAACGGATAAAAATGTGTTCCAGATATAGGTAAGTAATAAATAATTTATTGAATTTGCTCGCCCGTCACATTTTAATGTTTTTGATGCTTTATTTATTTAATCTTTAATTGCTCAAAATAAATTACAATTTGGCGGACTTAATGTCATTAGGCATTCTCTACCAGTCAACCGGAAAGTTGAGTCCAAAATGATTAATTAGGTAGTGCAAAAACAACTGTTTTAAAATCTTCATATACAATAACATGTGAATACACATAGGTATACATATTGATGCGAATAAATATTTTAAGATATATAAATATGGACAAATACATATTAAATGAATACAGAAACAGTAAAGATAGGTATATCAATTGGATAAAAGTGGTGCTTGTAAGCCAGTTTGTTTTTGGCCTCTTGGATATGGGGAGGTAGTGCGTTCCAGAGCCTAGGTAGATTGAAAAGAGTTGGACGCGAAGCCAGTGCGGTGAGAAGGAATATATAGAGTAAGCTTGCTGCTTGAACGAAGGACACGACTATGAGAATCACCTAGGTACTGAAATTTACATTTCAGATATTCAGGAGCATATAGATCATTTAATATAGAAAATAAAGTTGACAGTATTCTAAGATCCCTTTGTTGACGAATTGTCAGCCAATTTAATACTTTTCGAAATGAAGAGATATGATCATACTGACGAAGATTGAAAATGAAACGTATACAATTGTTGAGTAAGCGATCCAATTTGTTTAGAAGTTCTTCAGTTAAATCACCACAACATACAACAGCATAATCAAAGATTGGAAGAATGGTTGTTTGGACGAGGAGAATCTTAGTAGAAATCGGGAGGAAATTTTTGAAATGTTTAAACGATCTTAATATGCCAATGACTTTATGACTGATGGAATCCACTTATGGAAGCAAATTTAATGTGTTATCTATTATCAAACCTAGATTCTTAACATGAGTAGTAAACTCAATAGTTTCATTGTTATAGCACAGTGTTGCAACCGAACTCATATCTATTTTAGATAAGGTACGTGAACTGCTTACAATAAGACCCTGACACTTGCCGGGATTAACGCGAATACCAAAGTTGCTGGACCATTCAGAAATACTCTGATGATCATCATTAATTGCGAGAATTGCAGCATCCAAATTGCTGACCTCAGCCTGAGCATAGATTTGCAAGTCGTTAGCTTAAAGATGATGAGAGCTAAGAGAATAGGTGTGATCATATTAATAAATACTGAAAAAAGAAAAGGAGTAAGTATACCGCCTTAAGGAACGCCGGCAGCCAGATCACACCAGTCAGACAGCGTGTCTTTGCTTTAAACGCCTCATGTATTGTAACAATTACAAATAAAGAAAGAAAACGATGAAAAAATATATGCTTCAGGCGGGACTCGAACCCGCGTGTCGTGATATCCGGCTAGACCCAATTACCACTATGCCACCGGAGCACTAGGTATAGACACACCACTAGGGCACTAGGTAGGGAGTCCCGCCTGGAGCATATTTTTTATATAATTTTCTTTCTTTATTTTTGATCGTTGTTCACATTTCCAGCTCTTTCTCTCTGCCATTTTGTATGAAAGTGACAGACAAAAAAAACAGGTAGAATGTTATTCAATATGTGCAGAAAATTACGTACAGTTGACAGCACATCAAGCGTAACAGTTTGACGTTGAGAGACCGCTCTTGCTGCGTTCGTAATAGAGGCGGCTTTCTTCTGTACAACGGTACGTATTCATTCACATTTTAAGAAGATTAAATAAAATTTAAAAGTCATGGCGTCTTTTAATTTTATCAAGAACTTTAGTAGTGACTATTATTACTAACTTTGATGATGATAATGACGGGGAAAAGTCTACCTCCAAAATATGTATTCGCTGTTTGGCAATGAAGCCGCATAGGCAATTCTTTTCTGTTTTTATTTTAAAGAGTGAGTTTGATTGATTGATACTTTTTGTGCTGCGATAATTAGTTACATAGATTTCGCAAAAAGTTGGATTGAAAAAGCTTGAATCATAACACATTATGTTTGAACTAAAACCACTTCACCGGATTAACTTCGCGTTTAATTAGATGTTACATTTACTTATACACCCGACGACGTTTCGATTACTTTACAGCGATCGTGGTCACGGGAAGACTAAAGATGGTTTAAGTTTTAGCATTATTTTTTAATTATTTTAATGATAACGAATTAATTGAAGCAATAGATTGTGTTAAGAAATATTTTAAAGAAGTTTCTGAAGTTTGGCTGGAAGAGAAATCTAAAAGAGATAGGTAAGTCCGCTCTTGCATACCACTGCATAGGTACATTGATTTTGTTCTGTATTTGGTGCAATAAAGAGTTTGTAAAGATGTCAACTGTCTTTGCATTTCTTACAATGAAGTAGGCGTTATAAACGTACAGACGACAGCACATCAACTGTAACAGTTGCACTTCGAAAGCCGCCTCTATTGCGAACGGAATAAGAGCGGTATCAAGGTCAAACTGTTACGCTTGATGTGCTGTCGGCTGTACAAAATCAAACATTTAAATGTGAGTATTGATTAAGTTTGGTTTTTGGTAATCTATAGTAAAACATATTCTCTAGTCCTAAAATTGTGGCCAGACTGACTAATAAAAAATCTTGATAATTTTATTCTTAAAGTATTTCATATTCGCTACACTTTTCTGAATTTATTTTTTATCTGTTCAATTTTTTCATGGTCCCTAGATAAAGATAGTAAAAGGTACCTACTAGATACTTGTGACAAATAGCTACAAATGATATCCACCTGTATTTAACACGATTCGATTTAATAGAAAAAAGTTATTAGTAAGTGTTATTAGCTGCAATAAACGTGTTGATTTGCATAACGAGTACACATAAATTGCTCAATCCTGTGTGTTTTATTGTGCTCGCGGAGGTGGCGGAACGGGGAGGGAGGAAATCCATTACCTCTATAATACCTACCTGCGACTGCGACAACTAGGGATGTGCTTAGACGAGATATCGATACTGCCATCGTGTCGAATCGTATGAATTTATTGGATTTTCTTTTTTTGACTAACCGCCTCTGTGGTCTAGTGGTTGAGACTAGGTACTTAAGATCTGGACGCCCAGGGTTCAGTTCCCATAGGAGCAGAAATTTTTGGTTGGGTAGGACTTTTCTAACCAGGCTAGCTACCACCATCTTACTAAGTCTGCCGCCATAACAATAATAACAATAATCCTCTGTGGTTGACAAATCCGGGTGTAGCTCGTCTCCATCTTCCGGCCTTATCATCATTTAGTCATCAGCAAGAATTACAATTTATCCAGGTATCGCAAGATAAATAACATTATTTTGGAAACGAAGAGGTTGTTAAACAAGCGTAGGTACGCCTCGCCTGATGATAGTTTAATATAAACGCTCGCAGCACCTAGGAGTATACAGTATATCACGACATTTCTATGAAATAATGCAGCCAATGTTATATTATTTCATACAAATGTCATAAAATTATCAAATGAATACGATGTTTTTGAAGGTGGCAAACCATTTCTATGAACTAATAGGTTACAAGGTTGAGATTTGGTCACTGTTTAATCCCAAGTCATCTTCAGAGGTTAAAGATAGTACGCAATAGCTCCTGTGAGTACTGTCCAGAAAGTAGAGCAGATCTTCAACATCTTTTCTTCTCCTGCCCTAACTTTGGACTCCAACGGCTGACATTCGTTAGTGAATTAAAGGAAATTGCAGAAGACAATAAAATAAGTTTTCCCCGCCGCCTTGAAGAAATTCTTTCAAACTTATTGTTTTTCCAAGCCACATTTCGTTTTGTTTGTGGCACAATAAATAAACTGTAAGCAAGCTGTAATGTAAGAAGACATCATATGAAAAAAGAACAATGAACTGAACTCACTGAACTGTTCTATAAGTGGAAAATGATTATCAGAAAAAGTTCTCTTTTCGTCTAGGTCACAGACTTTAATAGTGATGATAAAAGTGCAGTGTATAAAATATTGTATTCGGCCAAAGGACTTGCATCCAGGCTATGTAATTTTATTAAACAAAAAAACTAATAGGTATAGCCCATGTTTTAATTTACTGTCATATTGACGGCACCAACCTGTATACAACTAACGCGTTGCATATCCAGTAAAAGTTAAAAGAAGATATAATAGTAGGAGACAAGTCCCGCTATTCCCAATATAACGCTCTCTCAATGAGCTATGGCAATCTTATTCTGCAGGATCACAACACTTCAAAGCAGTGTTAATTGGCTGCAATTTTCTTTATAGTAGATATTATTTTGATGTCAGTTTTTTATACTTTTCACATTGCTTGTTTGATGCATGGCTTAAAAGCATAAGTCATTTAGCGATATTTTATAAGCTTCGTACTGAATATAACGTATGTATATCTTACGAAATATAAAACAAAATATCGTGTCCCATCTCTACAAAAACATATTAGAGTGCATGCCGTCACATTTTCTAATCTATATTCAAATTGGCGCGGCCCGCCGCGTTGCCATTGTGAAAATGGGTATATTTTTCCAATTTCGCCCGGAAAACTCGCTCTGTTGCTACTTCTGCATAAACACAAAGTCATGGCAAGCTATAACACCATTTCAACAACTCTATGCCTCACACAATAAGAGCCAATACAGACTTCTCAAGTGGTAAGAGTCGTTTGTTAAATCGAATGACGTAAAAACGAATGTAAGTGTGCCTATAAAAAGTTTGCATCTATATGGCGTGTCTATTGTGACTCGTATTGGTTGATTTGACTTTTTAACCAACTCCATAAAGGAGGAGGTTCTCAATTCAGTTGGAATATTTTTATGTACCTACCCATGTACACCGATTATGACGAGATTTCTGATCTGATTTACTGATTAATTATTTTTTGATCGATGCGGAATAGTTGCCATTTGGTCCCATAAATATTTATTTAAAAATTATTGGGTAGTTTAGTTTTAGTTCAAGATAAAATAATTCAGGCGTCTATCTATGCGAAATTGCAGATTTTTACTTTCCAATGACTTTTCAGTGATAGGATACGATAGTAGACAACAATATATACACTTACTACGCTGACGGTCACTCGTCTAGCTTGGATCTTAGAAAGTTATCGCTACAAATTATGAAAAAAAATATATACATAAATAAAGCTGACTTCAAAACACTCAAAAGGATAAATTTAACTAGAACCATATTTATTGGAGTTGGTGGTGGTGGAGTTGTTTCCAGAAACAATAGAATGTGAAGCACCGACTCCAATGAACATGTTTCTAGGGGATCGTAGGTACCTACTTAAATTGAATTATTTTATCCTTTTCAGTGTTTTTTAAGTAAGATGATAACATGGCTAGGTGCCCGCTTGCCCGTACCGTGTAGCTACCAAACATTTTGTATAACTTTTGAACACCATGTGGCTACATGATGCTACCTACATGATTGTTTTGTAAAAGAGGACCCCGCTGGTATCCTATTACAATCATAATTTATACCTACTGACAAGGAGGTATACCACTATACCTCATATAAATTACTTAATACCTTTTAGTCATATTTTCACACTGATTTTTATATTTTATATTTTTAATTTCCAAGCTCTTGTTTTCGGACTGTCATAGAACCTCTTCTATCTTTACGATTTCAATGTAAGCCAAATTTAACAGAAGGATTATTGTATGAATAATAATATTGCAAACGAGTAAGTAAATATTTACATAGGCGCATCCATAAATCGAATCCGCTGGGCCGTAGCGTCGATACATAAATAAATATGGAATAAATACAATGTTAATTTGCTCCTCGTTTTGTGGAACTATCGCTCGTCTTTATTTTCAATATGGCGGCGTTTGTTACAAATCCGTGGCGCCGGTCCGACAGAGCGACTTGTTTGGACAGCGGCTCGTTACTGGCCCTGTGTAGAGTCACTGGAAGAGATAGAAGCTAAGTTAATAGACAAACTTACACCACAAAACTTTGGACCACATCTCTAACTTGAAATTGTCTAGCTGAAGAGTCCATAGGAACACCTCGCGATGAAAATAATGGTAGGCAAAGCTAGATTGCAAGATAGACAGAATTCATTATCACTATCTACCCTTTGTGTGTTATCATAATTTAAAACATAATCCAAAAAGAAACAGTGAAATCCTAATATTCAAATTCAAGGTAATACGCAAGTGAGAAAAAGACGAGTTACAATTTCTTTTGCTTGCAACTACAGAACAAAATAGAAAAAGAAAGCATTAAATTTATTTAAGGGCTCCCTATCTAAGGGCTTAATAACATAGGTTCCTTCAAAAGAGACATGAAAAGGAATGTTCTAGGCCGGCAAGGTATAGGCGGCTAGAGCAGTGTGAACTCTTCTTTCTGCTTCACGTTAGGTGGTGTTGAGTCATTTGCCGTGCTTTGATGGTAAAAAAAACTTGCTCAAGGTCATTATTTTAGGGTCAAAGTGGGGTAAAGACAGCTAGTGCAGAATAGACAATGCTCTAGCCGCCTCCACCTTGCCGGCCCAAAAGGTGTTTTTCACGCCTCTCTTGAAGGACTTCTCTCTTATAGGAAAGAGGGAACACATGTGCTGGCAAAGAATTCCAAGTTCTGGAAGTACGACAAAGAAACGAGGCATTAAATTTCTTTGTGCTTAAGTGAATCTTGAGTAATTGGCCGTGTCTTGTATCATGTTTCGTTTTATTCACCTTGTAAATCCTTAGCCACATCCAGGGACCGCGTGCTCCCTGCTAGCCCGCGCCTAAAATAAGACATCCCGCATCGGGGTTCATATTTATTTTTATTTATTTATGATTATTTGCATGGCCCGCGCTGGATGTGACAATGTAGGCGCTATTGTTTTCCGAAAAAATAACGAGATATGGCTCTTTATTCTTATAATATCTTTTTCTCTTGTACACCGTCACGAGAACCTTAGCTGGCTCCGGACGAGACACGCGTATTTTATAAAGAAATGGCATTTCAATAGCTTTCAAATAATAATACGTTCCCGCTGAGTGACAGGCGGGGATTTACGACCTGAAAACTATGGATTGTTCTCACGCGCATCTTATGTAGATGTATTTCTTTCGGTGGGGTAATTAAAACGCGGGGTAACTCCGAATAATAGAGAAGGATAAATAGTCCATGCACTGTGCCTGGCATTGATCATGGATCTCCCTCTCGTCTAGCAGAACGAAGCTATCAAATAACATTTTCATTCATAATGTACACAGGACAGCACATCAAAAGTAACAGTTGCTCTACGAAATCCGCCTCTAGTATGAACGCAGTAAGGGCGGTACAAGGACAAACTGTGCTGTCGATTGTACACAGCCTTGCTCAAAATTACCCCGCGTTCAGTACTACACATACATAATCCTTTTCCGGTCTTGGAACAATTAAAATTCATCTTTTATATATCAACATTTGAAAATAAGCACACGGCCGGCCTGATGGTTTTGCGTAGACTACAAGTCTGCCTGTTTCCAACAGAACGCAACGCCAATGAGCCCTAGCGACTTTATTCATCACTTCTGCAAGGTGGAGGTACACATGTTGCTTAATACTTTAGTACCTTTTCATAATATAGAGGACCGGCTGGTCGAGCGATCTGTAGGTACCCCTTGCTATCCAGGCTACTCGGTCAAGGCAGGACCTCGGGGTTCGAATCCAGGTAGGAGCAAATTTTTGTATGATGAGTACGAGCATTTGTTTACGAGTCAGTATGTTTATAAGTTTATTTAGTATGTTTCTAATATTTATATTCATATTATTACCAATATTTATCTGTTATCTAGTATCCATAACACAAGCTCTTAATGATGCTTACTTTGGGCTAGATAATAGGTGTGAGTGTATGAATATTATTATTATTATAAATATGTAACATATTTTAAACTTATAAAAATGTCTAAACTAGAAAAATTTCACTTTCTGAGGCGGGGATCGAACCCGCGACCTATCACAATCCGGGCGACTGCTCTAACCATTTGAGCTACCCATGACTTGGGATAACCCTGTGAAATTCTTCTAGTCTATCTGCATCTGCGTTACAATCTAATAGACTACTGGCCCGTGTCAAAAAAATGGTGGGTCATTTGAACCAACAGGTGACCTATCTAGAACGATATAAGAGCATAAAATAATAAGATTCAGCACTATGCCGTCACTTGTAAGCTGTCCAACTGAGTGCAGGTGAGAATTCAAAAGTACAGGTAGAGTGAGTACATTTTTGTCATATATTTTTGTACGGCATTCTTACCATCGATAGATCCATGAAAAATAATAAGAAAACGCGCAGTGCCGTAAAAAAATGGTGCGCCACAAAGTCGGATTTTTTTTTATTTTCCGACAATTTCCAGGGTAAATTTGATCATTTGATTTTGTACGGCATCAGTTTCATACTATTTCAATACTGCTTCTAATCCATTATTCCGCAACGCCGTACAAAAAATGCGACAAGGGGAAAAAATCGAGGGTTGCAACCCCCTCTCTTTCCGTGGTCCAGGGGGTGACATTGTCAAGAGTATGTCCAACTAAAGTGTTAATCTACATCTATTTCTGACCGCACTTTCCCTAAAGGTGCTCCAAATTTTAATGGTAAATTCCACTATCAAAGTATGCCCTAAGTTTTCAGCTTTTTTTAATCACGTCAACACCACCTAATGTGAAGCGGTAAGAAGAGTCTATATACGAAGACAGCAGCTAAGTAGTGCAGTTTGAAACACAATGTTCTACCCGCATTCACCTTGCCTAAGGTGTATATGCACGCCTCTTTGGAAGGAACCCATGTTGTAGAAAGAATATTGATAAAAATAAAATGACTGCCTTAACTTAACACAAGATTATTATCATGTAGCTGTTAGATCTAACTTAGAAACTAGTAGCAGTAATTCTAAGACGCAGCTACATCAGTTTCACATTGAACCTAAACAGAACCCTATCAGTCAGTTCGGGGCCATCTTATCAATCACAGTAATATGAAATTCGAAAGACGCCCGCGCGTTATGGTGCGCTCAGACCTGTGTTAAGCTACAGTTAAGAAAAAAAAAATCTTGAATGTAAAACAGTGAACGTTTTACACTTTGCTATGTTAACCAACTTTATAGAAAAACAATAAATAGGTATCTTAATTACAATTCATGGGACAAATAATGGGCCGTCTGTACCCGTGGAAACTAGCAGTTATTCAATTTACTTATAAAAATATCTAAACTAGAAAAAATTATCGTCCTGAGACGGGGAAGTGAAATTTTTCTAGTTTAGATATTTTTATGAGTAAATAATTTTTCAAACACTTATAATAATGTTAAAATGAAAATTAAGAACAGTTATTCAATTGTTTTCCGATTGATCAATCATGACTGGTACGTACTAATACCTACCTGTCTGATAAGTTCACTTCTATGCCGATGAACCGAATTAGATGAAATTTAGCATGGAAATGGATTAATATCCTGAAAAAGGACTTAGACTACCTTGTGCCGCTAGTTTTAAGTAAAACATAATATAATAATTATAGTCTGTTAATTATTGACAAAAGTCAACATCTCTGTCAATAATTAACGGATATGAAACATATCCTTTACAATAAATATTCCATTGTTGAGAACATATGTCTGGCAGCGGGCTGGCAAAGATCAAAAAGTTATACAGCTTAAGCCGAATTAAATCATCATAATTTAACCATCTAACGTTCCGGCAGCTACATAATGTGCTGAGGTAATAAAATACAAATATTGCAGGTAAAAAAACCTGCAATATTTTTATTTGAATACCTCTCAATTATTTTGGTCGGTACATTTAAGGCTCATTCGTAGATATGTACGTACCTTCAGACCCGGTCACCTGTCACATTGCTACAAACAGACACAAGAGAAAACCATTTATCCGTGTGATTTATAGACTAGCTAGGAACCGGGGTTTTGTCTGCGCTGCGGTTATAATATGTTTATTCCAGCTAAGAATGTATTTTATGGGGCCTCAAGACAAGTTATGTGGAAGTTGAAGTTATGTGGAAGCACCAAAAAGTATGGGTTCGTTTCCGTAAAGGATGGTGCGTTACATAATTTTTAAAATTGGAATCTGGAAATAGACACAGAAAACTTATGTTTTTTTTTTCTATTCTTCTGCAAGAAGGCTGGAAGTCGGTTTGATACTTAATTTTGAGTATGAATAAAATACTAACTCACGCGTAGCTATGGACACGGGTATTTAATTTTAAGAACATAGGAGAAAATATAGCAAAAGAAGATTCCAATCTCCAAACATAGAACATGTATCTGCTAAACTTGTATTTACCATTAAAGTACCATGTTTCATGATTGCTCTACCGCTTATAATGCAAGTGTTACATATAGGTGTAGTCATATTTAAGGGCTTATTCTACCCATTGATACAAACAACTTTTACTATGAGGACAACTACGAAATCGGGAAAAAGCAATCAGCTGTTCCATAGTAAGGTACAATCGCTCAACGCAATTTATAGAACAAGCTTTATTGGTTTTACACCTACATGTATAAATAAAAGCAAGAAAGTAGAAGTCCCTAAAGAAATTAAAGGAATTCTACTTGACTGCTTTTATATTTTTTATACAAAGTTTATCGCGGTGCCAAAATTGATGCGGGAACCGCCTTAGGCTGGAAACAAATAAAATAAATAACTACATAATTAAACCAACAAAAGCTCCTTATTTCACGATTATATCACAACAAATTACGCATTAGTAGCAAAGTAACGAAGTGAGAATACCAGCAATCATGTTTAGCCTCCATAAATACAATTTAGCGCCGAATTAAGATGGTAGCAGCATAATAAATACTGTTAACTTACAAGGGCACAATTAACAGCTGCAAAGGAGGACTCTTGACCAATTAAAGGGCATTTAATACAATAACAAGTTGGTTCTAAAGTTGGTAAAAATAAATATATTAAGATTTTAAAGGGTGTAAAATAACGGATGTAAAAAAGATGGAGGTTCTCAATCTAAATAGACTAAATTCGTATCATAAAAGTATTTAATACACACACAAGAGAAAAAATAAGCAATACAATGCTACAAACTCTAAAACAGTATAATTTGGCGGTATTATTGTCCATTTTTTTTTCTGGCAACCTAAGGTGATATAAATATTACGAAGAATCAGATAGGGTAATATAAAGAAAAATATATATTGATATGTACCTATGTAGGTAAGTATCTAATAAAGTAAAGAAATGAGACAACAATTATTTCACTGGATTTTTTATAGATTCTTTACACTCATCTAATATATAAGTAGTATCTAGGTTTCAAGATACCATTAATTAAACAAAGTGGTGCCGTCAATACGACAATAAATTAAAACATGGGCTATATTAGTTCATAGAAATGGTTTGCCATTTTCAAAAACATCTTATTCGTTTGATAATTTCAGGACATTTTTATGAAATAATGCAGTCAAAGTTATATTATTTCTTCCAAATGTCATGAAATTATCAAATGAATAAGATGTTTTTGAATGTAGCAAACCATTATTTAGCTATGAACTAATATAGCCTATGTTTTAATTTAATGTCGTATTGAAAGCACCCGTATATCAAACACATTGCACAACTTCATAAAAACGATATTTTTAGACATAATTCTATCCACAAGCGTTAGAGTTTTTGTAACTTATCACCTCAAAATAGCCTAGCGAGCGGTCTAATAGGAATTCAACTTCACAGAGGATATCTACAAGTTTTGAATGAGATTCTAATAGTGTTTTTTTTATCTATATTTACTTTCAAAAATGTGAAAACCCGGTTCTTGATCTCTGGATGGTTAGAAATGTGTGGTTACCAGAGATTATCAGAAATACAATTAAAATTCACAATCATAGATAATCGTAGCAGCTACGAAAGTGTATTTGTATTTGGGTTTTAATTACTAACGATTATTAAAAATATTGAGCAGTTCGGTGGCATATTGGTTTGAGCGCTCTGGTTTTGATTACGGAAACAAAGCAACTTTCACCATGGTTGATCCCGTGATGGGTCAGTCAAAATTTTGTTAGATCGAGCTCCTCCGTGTTTCGGAAGGTCCCGGTTGTTACTACAACGGCTGCATCGGGCCAGCGTGGTGGTGTTATGACCCATACTCCTCATGTGTTTCTCCATGTAGGAAAGCCTGTGCCCAGCAGTGGGACGTATATAGGCTAGTGATGACGATTAAAAATACAAATCTACGTAGAAATTTTAAGGGGAGGGTTTTATCCAGCAGTGAACTTTTTTTTGGTAGAAATGATTATGATGATTAAAAATACATTTGAAATTTGATCATCGTAGACATTCGTAGCAGCAACTAAAATTTGTGAATCCGTAGTTGATTTATTATTAAGTTTTTAACATAACTGTATTCGAGTCAAGTACGTAGTAGGTACGCACTTTACAGAAGCGATGAATATTTTTGTCTTTATTCTTTTATGATAAGATTTTAATTGGGCGCGGCATTGTTGACAAACCTAAGTTGTTTATATTAAAGTTCATAAGAAAATTACTGTTAGTGCTATAATGTATTTTTATGTTGATAATACACACAAAACCGAACAACCTTTCAAGTCTTCTTTATAATTATGGAAAGCAAATTATAAAGTAGACATGAAAGGTTGTTCGACTACTTACTCAACGTCTTTCATAGATCCTATTTTGATATCATAGTCGTGAAGTTTTCAAATCTCCGCAAACGTGTGTTACCCACTTACCCATATCAAAATTTCTAGTCTATGATATCATCATCTAGGCGAGCTCCGTCGGAATATTACAACGTCCCGCTATAAATTAACCATAGAGCTTGAAAGCTTGCATCGTCGGCGAGTCCTTTGCCTTTTTTTGTTAACGAGTAAATACTTTGTGCTCGAGGTCAGTATCTTGTCTTTGAAAAGCTGTAGTGATTATTTTGACGATATTTTTCAAAGGCTGTTATTGTCAAACTCTTACTGTGTCTGTGGCGATGATAATTTTATTTATTTATTCTCAAAAACTGCTTATTCTAACAACTACAATAATGGCATTAATTTTTTTAAACTAATGAGCTGCCTTCATCTTTTATAAAAAATATACATAAAGATGTTACAGGTTGGTTCCGCTTATGACATTTTAGCGCCAAACAAATTTGTTTACCGTAACCCTAAGCATAACAATTCCTTAGTTGTATTGTTTTGTTATCTAATATTTTTTTAGGAAGTAGCACTTAAAATGACTTTTTGACAACAGGACATGTTGTCAAAAGTCATATATATCGGTTCTGTTATTTCCCGACAATTTTTTTTATCTATTTCATAACATTACAACACCTACAAAATATATTTGCATGTTTGGATTCCTTTTCAAATAGTGTTCAAAACGTTTTGGTACAGAAAGGTTTTATCCTACAAAAGGTACTGTCTGCTCCAATTTATCAAGAGACTCAGCAGGTAATGAATCGGCCTCCGCGTGTCGCCAATAAATACTGGCTACTGGTTAATTGAAACATTATAAAGGAGATTTTATCTCCCCTGCAAAGACACCGCGAGGACCTCGATATTTTAGGAATTTTTTGAAACTCTTTTTTCGTTTTACTTTTTTTCTATTCAATTTATGGTGGCAACAAAAAGTCTGAATGCCGGTTTTTATTAAAAAAAATATTGCCGCTTTTATTTACAACTTTAATGTTATTTTTTATTGTTGTCGATAATATAAAATTAGTTGTCTATGCGCGTTAAATATTTCACGCATCGGATATTGTGGGAACCAGTAAACCTTCACTAAGCATTTTAAACGAACACCAAAACACGACTCGATGGGTAACAAAGCCTTTAACCCAACTTAAGTACAATAAGAAGCAACAAAAACATTGAACACTTCTCCTAACAAGCCACCGTGCAAAACACTTTCAAACTTATTGCTGCGACAATACCAGCCCTTATTACAATTGAAAAAAGCTTACATTTACGTAAAGAAGCTGTTAAATAAGTATGTTGAATTTAACTAAACATCCAAGGAATGTTAAACTCCTAATTGTATCGGCAACAATGGGGACGAGGGGTCAAGTTACAGCGGATTCGTGTTACAGTGCGTTACGATAGCGAGCGAACGCGGCGCGAAGAGCCCACAGTATATATTCTAATAGGCTATTAACATATAATGCCGCTGATTGGACGGATGCGAAGCGGCGGAAAACGCAGGGGTTGCCAACCTTACAAAATAAACGTTTTTGTCATTGAGGTATTTTTACATGTCACTGATTGCTCCACGCCTTATTTACGTCCCACTGCTGGGCACAGACCTTCCTACAAGGGAGGAACAAATGAGGAGCTTGAGCCATAGCACCACCACGCTGGCAAAACGCGGGTTGGTGGGCTAAAGCGGTTGCAGTAACAACCGGGACCAACGGCTTAACGTTCCTTCCGAAGCACGGAGGAGCTCGAGATAAGAAATTTTGATTGACCCATCCTGGGACCGACCATGGCGAAAGTTGCATTGTTTTCGTAAATGAAACCAGAGCGCTCAAACCACTACGCCACCGAGCTCCTTAATTATATGAATACAATAATGATACTAAGGGTGTCCTCTGTCCTATAAACATTTACCCCGACTGATAAGCCTATAGAGACGCGTGTAGCACTACGGATATCAACCTAATATGCCTACGAATATGCCTAAAAACCCTATAAAGCAAACTCAGCACTTCCTTATTTTGTAATCAAATACATACATAAACAAAATATGTCTGTTTATTATAACATTAGCAGAAAAATACACGCTTAGGAGCGCCTGGACTACGAACAGAATCAACAAATTAAGTAATAATACCATTGTGAATGTTTCAGCGCTCCTGGCTCTGCGATGGCGCGCGATACGGTAGCAAATAGCACTACTTTCTCGCGATTCACGTTACCTCACACTAGCTAGTTTCCGATTATACTTTGTGACAACCCTATATAACAGGCTCTGCCAAACAAAAACCAACGTTATCTTAAAGCTCGAAAACGTAGTTTCACATGAAATACTCGACGACATACATCCTTTATCAGCAGCTTCAATTTAAACTCTGAAAATCGTCGTTCCATATCCAAGAGCTACAACTAAGTTTGCTAGAGTAAAGAAATTTAAACTTTATTGTGGAAAAGTAAGAACTAGATTCAGAAAATTACAAAGTGATACTGTTTCCTCGAATACGCTGAAGAAAATTAAAGAAGAACCGGGCAATTTAACCCCAATGTCTCTGAAATATAGTCCAATTTCGAATGCAGTATGGCACGCGTATATCACTCTGATATAAAATGGATGTATGCATGAAGAGCAACACATAAACTGCATTGTAGGTGCACCACGCTTTGTAGGACCTAAATAGGGAGGTGGGCTAAGGTTTATGGAACGGGTTTTTATATTTACCATCATTTTAAAATTAAATTTAAAAGTAGTAAAACATCTTTATGATGTTTAAAATTTAAAATTTTAATTTTATATTTACCATCATCATTTTAAAATTAAATTTAAAAGTAGTAAAACATCATAAAGAGTCGTATCGATAGGGAGGTAGTGATAAGCTATAAAGAATCCGTTTTGAAGCTAATGTAGCAGATTACTGCTACATTAGCTTCAAACGGATTGAGCCGTTTTTAATTCGTTTTTAATTCGTGCCGTTCTAATATAATTATTAGAACGGCTCAAAACGAATTAAAAACGGCTCAATCTCGATTGCGTTCAGCTATAAAATCTATAATGTATATTTACATGTTTTGATTTTGTGCGTTTGTAACACCTACTTTATTGTAAGAATAGAAATAAAGATTTTTCGTAATTTTTTTTTCAAGTTCTTAACTTCTTATTTATGATGTATTAAAAAATTCTCAAGTAGATACTCTATAACACAGTATTTTTTTCCAAAATTTATCTAAAATTGTAATGATATTAGATTGCTTACATCAATCAAAACAACTATTATTATAAAAATTATGAATAAAACATATATAATACATATTTATCATAAATTTTGTCTTTGTATGATTTCTAAACTTCTTATTTACTAAATAAAAAAAATGTCAACTACCGTATTACAATGATAAGTAAAATAGTTGACAATGAAGGATTTTCACTGCTCTTTTTTCTAACTTGACATTATTAAAAATATAAGAAGTAATTAAGTACCGATTACATTTAGCTATAAATAAATAGATACTATTAGAATTTAAACTGGCGTTCCAATGTTAATTTCTATTGATTTACTGTTCAGCGAATATATATTTTATACATTAGACAAAAAGAAATATGAAAATAGGTACAAAAGTAAACAGCTGTGGACCAGTTTCATTAAAACTACCTACTTGTTTATTGACAAAAGCTCTCAAAAAATAAATTAAGTCTGTCTCCACTCAATGTAGGCGCAGCAATCCGCGTCGTGTGGGACAGAAATAATAGGCTCGCACACTGGGAGGTATTGAGACATCAGCGGTATTAACTACCTCTACCCTCCCAGCGATCGTTAGCCGGCTTACTTTGTAAGGAAACCTGCGACTTGAAGAATTGGACGTAATTAGGGGAATGCAAATAGTCAGCAGATAGCCGTGGTATGTTTCTTGTAGGGGTAATATAATATGTTGTTAGTGGAAATGTTCTTGGGAATAAGTAGGTATCTACCTCTGGCAACCCCAATAATGTATTAGTATGGCATAATATTATTGTGCTCTTGAAAGTTTAAAGCCGGATTTACATTTATCTGACGCCTTCTGACGTGACGCGTCAGAACGGAATCGGTTTCATATCATTACTATTGTTAGATTAACATTAATCTGTCGTATCTGACGACACGTCACGGCAGATTAATGTAAATGTAAACATAGTAATGATATTAATTTTACAAGCAATTTTTTACATTTTTTTTGATACAAGCTCGTAATGATGATTAATTTTAGCTAGATTATAATAGGTGGAAGTGTGGCAATTATTAACTACTGCTTTAAGTATCAAAACATATATTAGTGTTGTGTTACAAGTTTGTTAGTTATTTTTAAGTGTGGAAATAGATGATTGTCTGCTAATGTCTCTATTATTAGACCAAAGCTGGTGAAGTGTTAGCGCCACTTAAGCTTTTTGTCAAACGGAAGGAGAGTTTAATGGCTTAAACTGTTAATGCATTAAGAGTAGATAATGTTTGTGAGAGCAACATCGTAACTATGTTTTTTGTAAACAAATGCAGGAAGAATAAATAGTAATTTAGCAATCTTCCAGAAAAGCTATTAAATTGGAGATTATAACATTTAGATTTGAACTCTTGAAAAGGTATTATGACACCAAATATATCACGGAGGCCATTACGCTTACGTATTGATGATATCAAATGTAAAAAGGAATGCTCAGAAGACACTGTAATGCTCATTTTCATTAGCATTTGCTTAGCGTTAAGAGTTTATTAGCGATTTTTATCTCGGTCTATCTAAAGGAGATGGAAAGGGACAAATGTTTTCAAGAGTCAGTGTGATTGCAATAGAAATGTTGTTCTATCCACACAGAGTGCAGTATCGTAAATGCACGATATTAGTGAGCTTAATTTATCCGTTGATAATTAACATAGTTATTATTATATCGAAAACAACCGTTATGCTTAATATTTTTCATCTATTTTTATCAATTTAACATGTCTTACCCCCTTATCAATTAAAAAGAGTAATTCAGTGTTTCTGTCACTCGTATGCAAAATGAGAAAGGCATAACTTGTTAAAATAACTCGTCCTAATGGATTAAGTATTTAATTCAAAAGTTATTTTGATACATTGTTATCTGAAATAGCTAAAATTAAAGATGAGACTGAGATCTATTTAGAGCAAATAATATAATCCTTTTCAATGCCAGAATAAAGTTCTTGACATTAAAAAGGTACCTTACCTACTTAAAGTTTTTTGAAGCGCTAATTATATTAAGTTTTAACTGCGCCCACGCTTAAAACAAAGTAAAAACAAATGCTATAAAAAGCAGTGATAAATAATATGTGGCGTGTGTGAGCGTTAATAGCTGGCGGTCGGAAGCCGCCCGATTAGTGGTTCTAAGTTGCCGTTAATGGCTTTGAATAATTTAGACGGAATTGAGACATCCACGTGTGAGATGAAGCTTGGGAAAAGGGGAGCAGTTTTTTTCTAATAAATTTTATAATGACCCTATAGAATAACTAAATTACACTAATATTATTTACAAAACTTAAACCAAAAACTGCCTAGAAAAAATACCTCACTAAAAACAAGATGTTTTAAGCTGCTACCCTCAGTTTATGACTTACTCTTTTACAACTTCGTAAATCATTTCGTCACCAGAATTGTCGTTAAACGACTCATAAACCGGCGCTCGTCACTAGCTGATCCCTCACGGACGTGACAGGCCGCGACACTGTCACGTGACGACCGACGACATGTGACGACGATGTTCTGTGACAACGTGACGACTGACAATGTGATAATCGCATGATTATGACCGGACGCCTACTACTTGCCAGATTTCTTTATAATTAATTTTCTTGTTATTGTAAAATGAGTGATGAAAAACGATCATTATACGTTTTTACAAAGTAATAATATGATTCTACCGAGATTCGTTTGATGTTCAAGGCCTTACCTATTCAAGGCCTTGTGTCAGTCAGTCAGGGGGGGACTGTGCGTGTCATATTAACATCCAGCATACAATGTGATCCTAAGTGTATAATAATGCCTCAGGATATTATTGGGTCTTCCATGTTGCTGTAACGCCTCAAAAACGTTTGTAGACGCACGCAAAAATGGGTGCCGGGTTTCATACGATTATGCCTTAGAAAGCGAGTGTAATACCGAGTCACAGAATAGTTAAAACCCAGTTCCGACAAGGCACTGTTGCGATAGGACATAGCCCCGACACCTAAATTGAACACCAAAAAGATTCGGTCCAAAAAGTTTCGGTCATGATCTGAGGTTTTAACCTAACATAAGCAAGGGTCTGAATTATCTCAGGACTTATGTCCTGTCAGAGCAGTTTCAGACGGAAATGGTTTGCCACTTTCAAAAACATCGTACCTTTTCATTTGATGATTTCATGATATTTAAAATTGAAATTGAAATTGAAATTGAAATAATTTATTCAGTAACACATAATTATGACTACAGAAGCCAAATACAACACATTTGAACAAAAAAAAACAATATAAATGTGTCACTGAAAAGGAATCCACTCAGCATAAGCCGAAGCATCCTGGATACTGGATTTGTATGAAATAATATAACATTGGCTGCATTATATCATACAAATGTTATGAAATTTTCAAATGAATAAGATGTTTTTGGAAGTGGCAATCCATTTCTATGAACTAATACAGCTCATGTTTTAATTTATCATTATCAAGATTTATCCGTTATAAATACTAAGTAGGTCCATAACACAAGATCTTCATGATGCTTACTTTGGGCTAGATAATAGGTGTGAGTGTATGAATATTATTATTACTAACGGCTTAACGTCCATTCCGAAGCATGGAGGAGCTCAAGATAACAAACTTTGAATGACCCATTCCAGGATCGACCATGGCGAAAGTTGCTTGGTTTTTCGTATCGAAACCAAAGCGCTCAAACCAATGCGTAAGTACCAAATAGAATAAAATTTCAATAGCTTTTTCTAATCATTCGTCTTCAAACGAACAATGGAAATACTAAGAACGCTAAAATATTAAGTGCTGTATTGGTAGCTATTTTAAACTTAAACCGCTTAAGACTATAAAATAACACAAACGTTCGGGTATTCCAACAGTCTTTTATTATAGAAACATAAAAAGTAGCTTAATTATCATCCGGAATAATGGAATCTATGATAATTAACTGATTTGGTTTAGAAAGACGGTCAAATTTTATTATTTCGTAATAAGTAGGCGGGCGCATAGTGGGGGTCCATTCATTATACCCCTGACAAATAATGTTATTGTATTCTAAAAAAACTAAACAACGCATCTTAAATCAACCTTACCACTCCTACAATAAAGTCCATTAAAAACAAAAGTTAATTGAGCTATCATTCGTTGTGATTTAGTTTTTTCCCGTTCCCTTGTTTCCGAGCTGACGTAACGTGTAATTAAAAATAAAAATTATTGTGATTGGTTTTGGCAAATTGCAAATCGGATCTTTACAAAAAGTTTTTTTGGGTAAAAAAATAACCGACTTATCTTCAGTTGAGTTCTGTTATTTGTGTTTAGTGTTTTAAATGTTTGTATTGAAATTTTTTTATGTAATAAATGAGATAATTTAAAGTTTTTACAGTTTTTATGCCCAAGCTGACATAAGGTACCGTTTTATCTTTCGTGACGCTATGCAGGTATAGGTACTAGGTGGTAGGCCCGTATGTAGGGTCGTCTGGGTAGGCCACCGCCTTTCTTATTTCAGCCGTAAAACAGTTTGCTGTGTTTCGGATTGAAGAGAAAAGTAGCCAATGTAATTACTGGGCATGGACGGCATCATCTTAGCCTCAGGATGACAACGCACCTGCAGTATCAAGTTATTTTCCTTTGTTATTGCAGATGTCTATAGGCGGCGGTAACTGCTTACCATCAGGTGGGCCGTCAGTTTGTTTGTCATCTAGTTGTTTAAAAAAAAGGTCTTAGGTACCGAAAAAAAATCTAGCAGGATATCAAAAACAAACTTCGTTTCTTTGTCGTACTTCCAGAACTTACAATGACATTACCAGCACATGTGTTTCACCCTTGATGTATTAGGGGTTATTTTAAAAGAGGCGTGATTAGGAACCTTATATGCCGGCAAGATGGAGGCAGCTAAAACAGCGTCTTTAACCTGCACTAGCTGTTTTTGCATATGGACTCTTCTTACCGCTTCACATCAGGTGGTGTTGTGTCAATTGCTTGATAGACCTTAAAAAACCGACTCCATAAAACTGTAAAGAATAAAATAATTAAATTTTAGTAGGTACTCATCCCCTAGTAACATATTTTTGGAGTCGGTGCTTCACTTTCTAATGTTTTTGGAAACCACTTAGCACCAAATCCAAAAAATATGTTTCTAGGGGATGAGTACCTACTTAGGTTTAATTATTTTATACTTTTCAGTTTTTTGAAGTCGGTTTTAATTTTTGTTTACTTATATATTTTTTTTCACAATTTTTAGTAATAAACTTTCTAAGGTCGAAGCTAGATGGGAGACCGTCAACTTATATTGTTTCCTACTATCATATCGTTTCACTAAAAAGTCATAGGAAAGCAAAATTCGGCAATTTCGCATACGTAGACGACTTAATAATTACAGTTTTTTTTTATTAAAAACCAAACTACCCCACTGATTTAAAAAAAAATTTTTATGGGACCAAATGGCAGCTATTCCGCATCGAACAAAAAAAGAATCATGTAAATCGCATTAGTAATCTCGACGTAATCGGTGTATATACATAGAATACAAAAAAAAACATACTGGCCGAATTGAGAACCTCCTCGTTTTTGAAGTCGGTTAAAAAGATACGGTAACAACGCGTGAGTAGTGTCCATGGTGCTACGATCGTCTGTAGGCTACGGTAACAACGCGTGAGTAGTGTCCATGGTGCTACGAGCGTCTATAGGCTACGGTAACAACGCGTGAGTAGTGTCCATGGTGCTACGAGCGTCTATAGGCTACGGTAACAACGCGTGACTAGTGTCCATGGTGCAACGAGCGTCTATAGGCTACGGTAACAACGCGTGAGTAGTGTCCATGGTGCTACGAGCGTCTATAGGCTACGGTAACAACGCGTGAGTAGTGTCCATGGCGCAACGAGCGTCTATAGGCTACGGTAACAACGCGTGTGTAGTGTCCATGGTTCTACGAGCGTCTATAGGCTACGGTAACACCGCGTGAGATGTGTCCAAGGTGCTACGAGCGTCTATAGGCTACGGTAACAACGCGTGAGTAGTGTCCATAGTGCTACGAGCGTCTATAGGCTACGGTAACACCGCGTGAGATGTGTCCAAGGTGCTACGAGCGTCTATAGGCTACGGTAACAACGCGTGAGTAGTGTCCATGGTGCAACGAGCGTCTATAGGCTACGGTAACAACGCGTGAGTAGTGTCCATGGTGCTACGAGCGTCTATAGGCTACGGTAACAACGTGTGAGTAGTGTCCATGGTGCTACGAGCGTCTATAGGCTACGGTAACACCGCGTGAGATGTGTCCAAGGTGCTACGAGCGTCTATAGGCTACGGTAACAACGCGTCAGTAGTGTCCATGGTGCTAAGAGCGTCTATAGGCTACGGTAACAACGCGTGAGTAGTGTCCATGGTGCTACGAGCGTCTATAGGCTAAAGTAACCACTTAAAATCAGACGGGCCGTACACTCGATTATCACACTTCGTTTGTAATAAAGAAAAAAGTCAAATAAACATGCAAATACCGGGACTCGAACCTGAGACCTGTGATTTAGTGTACCTACTGGGTTTCTCAACACTAATAGCTAGTCGTTATTAATCTTTTATCCAACACTATTATCTTCTTTTGTGTCGATTGAGTTGTGGTCGTCTCCTGATTGAGACATAAAATTATTATAGGACGGAGTTTATATCACACTCGTTTGTTTATGAGGCTTCTGTATGAATCCTCGCATCATTATTTTTCTTTAAGGAGAAGTATTTGTGTAATATTTATAATGTCTTTTTAAGTATGAAGGTGAGATTATTTAATAGCAATACGTCGCGTGGCTTCTCGTACATATTTTCAAGTCGATAATATTTAAAACGAACAAACCGATTCTATTTTTATTTGGTTCAATCTCCCTGTAATTGGAAGGCAAAGGGAACTAATACGCATACAGCTACGTCTTCAGTATTTCTTTATTTCTTCGTTTATTGCATTGAAATTTGACGACCGGCTGGTCGAGTGGTTTCTACCACTTGCTATGCAGGCTACTCGGTCAAGAGGTCCCGGGTTCAAATCCCGATAGGAGCAAATGTTTGTATGATGAGTACGAGCATTTGTTTACGAGTCATGGGTGTTTATATGTTTATTTAGTATATTTCTAATATTTATATACATAATAATATTAATATTTATCCGTTATCTAGTATCCATAGCACAAGCTCTTAATGATGCTTACTTTGGGCTAGATAATAGGTGTGAGTGTATAAATAAAAAATAAAAAATGCTGGTGTTACACATTTCAATGCACCTTGGGGAATATGACGCGAAACGAAATATATGATGACAGTCTCCATATGATGCTATTTGATGAGGTGGATAACCACATAACAGTTCTCATAGTCTTTCACACCATAATCACTTTTATTCTAATAATCTTTTAGTTGTACGTCAACACATTTTTTCGTCACAATCTGATCAATGGTTATAGAGCGCATAGGGGACAAACATACAAACATAATTTTTAAATATATAGATGTGTGGTGCTTACGTAAATTTATCACAATACAATAATGAGTGAATAAAGTGACCTTGATATACTAAGAATATATACACTCTAAATTTGTTATAAAACCCAGGAAAAATCCTTCACTATCCCCAAGTATGTATATCTAGTTATAAATAATTGTAAAACTTGAAAAAAAAGTACTTCATATTTTTACTGACACTAGTTTTTTTTTTCTAATATTTATCAAAGTAAATATTAAAACACAATGCTCAAAAAAACCGATTCGTTAGTGTTTCTAAAATAAATTACCTACTAGTATATGTGTTAAAATATAAGTTTAGTTATTGTGAAGGACTTTAGCTTACCTAAAACGCCAAAACAGGAAGACTGAAGAAATTCCTAGGGTTCTCCCTAAGACCTTGTTAGGTCAGCGGTAAATTTCCAGTCTAGGTGTTTTTAAATGACTCTACGTAATTACTAAGAGTGGTCCTAAATATTAACCTATTTTGTTACTGTGTGTATTTTTTATACAACTGGATGACAAATAAGCTGACGGCCCACCTGGTGGTAAGTGGTAATCGCCACCAATAGGCACCTGACAGCAAGGCCAAAATCACTTGGTATTGCAGGTGCTTGTCATTCTGGCCTAAGTAGATGCTGTCCATACCCTGTAATTACACTGGCTACCTTTCCCTTCAATCCGAAAACAGAAAACTGTTTCACGGCTGAATAATTGCATATAAGATTTGTTTTATTGTTCTCACAATAAATCAAATGTATATGTCAGAGCAGACAAAAATGTTAGTACTTTTTTTTATAAATTTTTCATTCAAATAGCTGTATAATACAATATTAATAAAAATTTGTTTAATCCTTAAAATCCTGGACAGAAAATGTGAATCAACTGACAGCAACCGCTTAACAAAACTCATTTAATGTTAATGCTTCTGTGTTTAACTGTTTACTGAGGGCGAATTAAAAACCGAATCAAAATTTAAATGTTCCAAAAATTGGTCGTAAAACCCTCGCTTGATGTCCTTCCAAAGATATCGTATTATTCAACGTATTATACGAAATATTTGCAGCAATTAAAATATGCCAATAAAACCTCCGATTTGGCCGCGACTAATTATAATATCTCTTTATAACGTTCTTGTAATTACACAAAGAAGGTTACAATTTTATTACAAAAAAATTAATTCACCTCGAAATTTTCCGAACTAAGTAAGACAATATTATAAATATAAGGATTACTGTTTTATTGAAAAACTTTACTCTGCTTCACTACACTGTCGCAACTTTAACAAAACTGTGTAGTTAAAAAAATTAACAGATTTTTTTTCCAGTTAAAATACTCGTTACGCATAATTTTTAAATAAGTGAAGTTATCTATCTAAAAGAAAATTTAACCTTTTTCTTTTGAAAAGCCATAAATGCTACTTTAGGCTACAAATGCAATCGACATACCAGTGCTATAATAACTTTATAACATTATAAGAGGTAATAATATCGTCGTGTGTGACTGCGCGATAGAGAATTTTATATTGTTATATTCAACAAAAAAGTTCTACCCAATAGTTACAGAACGATAGCATCTCTATGTCTGCCACCAAAAACCATATTTCACAGTAATTATATCAAGTCAGGAATTAAATCAATTACCACGGTGACCCGGAGACTTTTTCTTTGATTTTTTTTTCAAACAAATAACAATAAATAATGTTCTCCGGCAGGTGAGGACAGATTCTTTGTCAGACATTAGTGCGTAATAAAAAAAACTGACTTTATGTCTTGTGAATTTGGTCGGTTTTATCTTTCGACAAATATATAGCAGTCTATGAAGTGGCGTGAAATAGTCGATACGGATATACGTGGTGCTGTTACAACCATATAATGAAATTCTTAAACGTTAGTTAATTTTCTAAATCCCGCTTTACTTTTCATTTCTGCTTGAGTTGACGTTTCTCAATACAAATTTTTTACTTTGACAATAAATATTTAAGAGAGTCTTATAATTATATTTTCATATTATTTATATGTTTCAAAGGTATTTTCTTTGTAACGGATTTTTTAGATTTGACCTTGCCTCGGGAATGCTATTAGATGAGGTTAGATATACAATTAAACCCTTTTACTACTAAATTTGACAAAAAAACTATGTAAGACATACTTAATAGCTTGACAGGATGCGCCCTGTCAAGTTATAAAGTATACCCTGCCCTGTCAAGCTATAAAGTATGTCGTAGAAAGTTTTTCAAGCTATGACAAGCCAGGGTCAAGCCATAAAGCTAGCTATAAAGAATGACGTACAAAATTTTTTTTTGTCAAATTTAGTAGTAAAAGGGTTAAGTTGTATTATATTTTAATACGTTTATAAATACTTATACCAACTATCAGTTCTCTTTACAACAATTTAATACATCGACCAAATAGAAGAAGAAAAGTCTAACTTAACTTAATAAAGCACTTAGTATGGTGGTAAACATAGCTCTATACCGATCCCAGCCAAGGGGTCAGGTATAAAGATTTTTTACCAATTTTTTTGGTAGCAACGACGACGTTCGAGATCGTTAAGTGAAAAATACCTGTTTCGGCTCTTTTGCGGCCGAAAGTAAATTCGGACGGTAGCCGAATGCGATACAAACTATATTATCGTGCTAATTAATCGTGTCGCTTCACTCATGAATTTTAATGCGCCGGTATTAAGACGAGAGAGGACTGGTCACAAACGAGTTCAGTATTATAATTGCTATATTTTTTATGAAAACCTATATTGCTTTAAAGAAAACATTACAATAAATGATAAATAAATAAAACCTCAAGTGGCAGTGGGCAGGCCACATTGCAAGGACTGACGGCCGTTGGGGCAGAAAGGTCCTCGAGTGGCGGCCGCGCACCGGGAGACGCAGCGTTGGTAGGCCCCCCACAAAGTGGACCGACAATCTGGTGAGGGTCGCGGGAAGCCGATAGATGCGGGCAGCGCACCGATCGGTTTGGAGATCCCTGGGGGAGGCTTATGCCCAGCAGTGGGCGTCGCTCAGCTGAGATGATGATGATGGTGATGATGAAATAAAAAAACATAAATAATTGAATTGTCCAGTGGAGATGAGCCCATATATCGCTCGTCATATTGGTTTATAGTTATGCACTTATAAACATCTCTTTAAATACACTCACACACACACTTATCTACAGACTAAAAAAGGAGGTCCCCGCTTTTGGGTCCAACGTTACACATTACATTTTTATTGCTCATACAGGGTAGTGCCGTGAATACGACAATAAATTATTAAAACATTACCTATATCATAGAAATGGTTTGCCACTTTCAAAAACATCTTATTAATTTGATAATTTCTGACCTTTCTATGAAATAATGCAGCCAATTTTTTTACTATTTCATACAAATGTCATGAAATTATCAAACGAATAAGGTGTTTTTGAAAGCGGGAAACTATTTCTATGAACGAATATAGCCCATGTTTTAATTTATTGTCGTATTGATGGCACCACCCTGTATAAAGTAGCAGTATCATATATTTGGCCCCTAACTCCCCCACGCCCGATTTTTATTGCATTAAAATGCAGAAATATAGAAATTATACTTAAACATGGCTGTATGGGCTACACCCGTTACCTTTCTTTCTATAGGGAAAACTCAACCAAAAAATTAATAAGATTTCATTAAAAAAATTGCTTCTCTCATATTTACTCTGATAAAAACTTTAACAGTGTTTAAACAAAAGTAGGTCATTAATTATTTAAACATCTGCATAAAAGAACGTCATTTACTAAATAACGCGTCATTGAACCGAGTCAAACCTAACCTATAATAATGTTTAGTATCATTTTTTGTATTTGGACATTGCTGTTAGACGTGAAAATTGGGCTAACTACCAATTCCCAATCCTGTAATATCAGCCCCAAAGTTGTATGGAACCCGCAAATTCTCGATTTCAAAAGAATATTGGTATCAAAGTATTCCGTCTTTGAAATAAACAAAGAATAAGAAATTTCATATCATTCGGTATCTTTTTACAATGCCCATACAGATGCATCCTTTAACCAAATGCTGGGGATATTAAAATATCCGTGAGCTACCAATTTGATTGGGAGACCATAAACCATAGCGTGGCAGAGCGACAGACAATGTCGCTATATATAACGCTGTCCGCCACACTTGTTTTTTTGCCTCGGGGACTCGCCGCTATGACATCCGATATTGCATTGTCCAACAGAGAATATACAGGCCGTTTTATATGTAGGTAGGTATAGTGGTATTGATTCTGATATAAAATTTATTAATGCTATTGTTATAAATCATAATGATAACTGAATTAAGTAGAAGGTGCTTATGTCAGATATCACACGAGGAATTTGAGCCATAACACCGCTTTTTTGATGGAAAAGCTTTTAAAGCTACAGAGCGTTATGTAAGACTCTCGTATACCGTTATCTCTACTTCACTGCATAGCGACAAGACCCGGGAACCTGGTAGTCTTCCGCGTAGTAGCACCACCTCACCCAGGTCCAACCCAGTGCGTGTTGGTGTTGGAAAACGTTTGCTGTAGTTGTTGTTGTTGATTTTAGATTATTTAAGAAGATTTGTTGTAGGTATTCGATCCCGAATCTCCATGGGCGAAATAAAAAATATTAGCAGATCCTTAAGTATAAAGTTTTTTTTTAGAAAATATTTAGTGGTGTCCTTTGCTTGTATGATGGCAGTATTGTATACAAATAATTTTCTCGATGGCCTAGTGGTCTGAACGACCTGGGTTGGATTACGAAAATCTGGATGGATTAATCAAATTTGTATGATCTCGAGGCCTTCCGTGCTGGGTACCTGTTGTTTCTCTAAGTGAAGGCCTGCGGCCAGCAGTAGGATGTAAATATAGGTTAATGTTGATGATTCATGAGTAGACAAACATGAGCTTAAATAACACACATCACCAGCCTATATACCTCCCACTGCTGGGCACAGGCCTTCCTACATGGAAGAAACACATGAGGAATGCGGCTTAAATAACAGCCCAGTAGATTTTTAATAGCAAAACAAGATATAACGATAAAATACCTATTGGTGTAACAAAAGAAAATAATATCAACAAAAACCTCAAGGGCCAAGAACGGCCGCTCCACGCGATGACAAAACATGATTAATGACGCCAATAAAAATATTTTCATAAAAATTCATTCCCATTATTAATTATATTGACTGTGTCCGCCTTTTATGCTTTTTCTTTCGATTGAAAAGGTTGAGAATGCGTGAGGTGAGCTCACTTTTTCAATAGGTTTATTAGCCATGCTGGGACATACTGAATCATTAAAACTTATCCAATAGACCTAATAATGTTTTGTGATTGAATAGAATCGTCATGATTAATTTATTTAAAATCTAGAGCTCTCTTGATCCCTTTTGACGTTAAAGAATCTTGTTGAAAGTTTTTTAGGTCCACCATGGATTCTTGTTGCCGACGATGAACACCACAAAAGGTACCTAGTCTATATTATCCTTTCTCAGGATGTAATCTATTCTCATGCCAAATTTTATCTAAATCAGTCCATTGATCTAAATATGAAACGCAACTGACAGAAAAACAGATAGAGAACTACTTTTACGTTTATAAAGGTCAAAAGTCATGTTAATTTTTTAACAATTTATAATTTCACTTTACCAACAAAATTGTTTACAAAAGAGCAATCTTATGTATTTGAATGTGTGCAAAATAATCATAATTTACGAACCAAAACCTTAACGAACCTTTTTAAACTTTTACGAACTTTTCTTGCCCACAGCAGAATCAGAAACACTCGTAACAGATGTGTTGACGGGTTTCTTGTCCACTTCTGATTGAGAATGAGATTTTTGACTGATATGCACTTCAGATACTATCTCAGGAGCATCCTCGATAAGTTCAGGATTCCTCTCCACTACCAGTACTGGGTTATTATCAGTCACATCTTCAATTCCACTTTGCACCTCGACAATAGGTTTTTGATCTGTCAAATCCGATTTTAATTCAAGGACTAACATCGGACTCTTCTCTTTAATCTGTTCAGCATGTAATAGTTGGGAGTCCACTATCAGATCATCGTTGTTTTGCTGCTTTCCCTTCATATGAGCCAAGTAGACGGCCCAAACGAAGCTAGCGATGCTGACGAAGACGATTCTGTTCTTCTCGGAGATGAAGTAGAAGTTGAAAGTCTGTGCGGTTGGCCAAAATATAACGCCGATCTTGTACGTGGGCCAAAACTTTTCACGGACCTCATTCATGCATACCTTGTAAGACTTACCTTCTAACAAGCTCATTCCAAAGAAGAAATAAGTCATTGCCAAAGGCGAGTACGTTATTTGCTCCACGGTAGCTCTACTAATGGCTGTTATCAAATCTTTCCTAGTGAAGAACCTGCTGGAATATTTCATCCAACCGTAAAAAACTGGCGCCATGAAAAACGTACCGAAGACCCCGAAGCGAGCCGCTCGAGCCCAGTTGGCGTTCTCCAAGGTTGTGCCATGTTCGAGATACTCCTGAACGATACTGCACGTCGGCCATATCACGGCGTAGGACACCATGCCACGGACCAGAGGAAAGTTCAACGGCAGAAACAGTAATTTTGTGAGTACACTCATTTTACCTTCTTGTTGTTCTAATTATACATGTGATTATTTCTTAACTTCATCACTGAAATTTTAATTATGAAATCTGATGTTTGTCACAAAACTACCTTTGACAATTAGATGACAGAGTATAAATACAGAACTGTTTAAAAAAAAATTGCTTAGAAATTGAGAAGGAAATATCAAAAAAATCCGGTCAAGGATTGCAAATAAAATGTTGAGGCTGTAAATGTCTTAAAATTTATTCGAAATAAATTATTATATTACCTAAATCTTGAATTTTGATAAAGAGTAAAAACGGAGTTATCCAACAACAGAAATTAAACAGATATTATCCAGAAAAAATGGGAACATTTTAAAATTTTATGTCTTTTTCAGGCATATCATTTTTCAAATATTTAGATAAATATTCAAGGAATCTAGCGATTTCAAAATATGTAAACTCAAAGTCAAACTCAAATATTTATTGCAAATTAAGTGTTACAAGATCATAAGATATTATTATTATTACAGCACTTACAACTTAATTACCCTTTTCGAGTATAGCAACAAAAAGACAATAAATTTCCTAAAACTATATGAAATTACAACATTATTAACAATATATTTAGATTAAAAAGGTAGGTTTAGTTGTATCAGAAATAACTCATATTTTGTAGGTCATTAATTTTATGAGATCACATCTGCATCCGTAGATTATAGCATTTATTTGTAGCCTTGATAAGATTATTGCACTGCTCCGACTGCTATTTTCTAATACTTGACAGGCCGGCATTTGTACTACAAACAGCAAACACTAGAATTTGGCATCAAAGTCACCCGATACACTATCTAAATTAGCAACGAGTACCTACATAATTATTGTTGGTGCACGAAACATGACGTTTAATTACCCATTTAACTATCAGAGCGGAGATCTATCGACCACCCACTGACTTCGAACAATCGAGTGATTGCTATTCGATTGTTATTCGATTATCAATCGATTATTTGGCTCGGGTGGCTCGTTTCGGTGATTGTCTTTATGATAGAGACGATGATTTGACAAAAAATACGCGCGTGCGGTCGCGCACGGTTAGGCAATTAGTAAATAAAATTAATCTTGTGCATTTGTTTCTTTTTGGTTTAACTCAATTGGGGAACCCAGATAACAGTAAGTACCTACTTAACTATCTATCTATCACAACACAAAACATTTCCGAAGTTACTGTCTACGGGAATAAACGCTTGTTGGACTGCAGCATTAAATGTTTATATTTTAATGTTGTATTCGCAAATTTGCAATCACCATGGGTTGTGTTGTAAAAAAGCTGAAATAGTTAGGTATCTACTTATATTATTTAAAAATATTTTGTAATATTCTGGCTTTTTTTTAAATATTTCATTATTCCAAAATGAGTAAAAAACCTTTTCTTTAATTGAACATTCAAATAAGATAATACACCTAAGAATAAAATTAAAATACATAGTAAGTAAGCGCCATCTAGTCATTTTTGTACACAACACTACACCAAAAGCTTACATCAGAAAGCATTCCACGGGAACCTGTGACTTGTGCTTTTTTGCCTTTCGAGCTTTGACTACTCGACGCTAGATGGCACAGCACATCCATAACATCATGCAAACCCTGCTCCGTGTAAAATATTTTATTTATTGAACGAGTAAATATGATTTGAATAAGTTTTGATATAAATACATAATTTGAAAAAATAGAAAGCCACACGCCAAAAAATTCGCAAGCTCTAGGTATTGTTCAAAATTATTTAAATTAACAATGATATAGGTATGTATAATTTTATTAAATATAAGTTTTCTTGCTTTTTCATATCTTTTACATTTTTGAAATTAGATAGTTATATAAATAAAAACTTCTTTAAAGTTTTCTTAACTTTGATTTTAACATTATTATAAATGTTTAAAAAATTATTTACTAATAAAAAAGTTTCTTTAAGTTTATTTTCTATTTTAAAATGTTTGTATTGTGCAAAACAAAAAAGTTTTTTATTTTTATTTGACACATTAAAAACTTACTTAGCCAGTAAATCCCATACCTGATTATTATTTTTGAACGATAGATTGGTTTTATTCATTTCAGATATTATCCGTAAAAAAATCGATGCCACTTTAAAAGGTTTGTCGTGTTTAGTTCAGCTCCAGTAAGCCACTTAAGATGAAAATCACATCGTAAAAATACTATTTTATTGCGGGCATGACAAGTTTCTAACTTTTTAAGGTAAATTCAGCGAAAAGTTTCTCACTTAAAATATTTGTTGAACGTAAATTAAGCTTAAACGAGGTGCAAATAAGTGATTCTGACGGGTATTTTGTAAATAGTGGTGCTGCTAAATCACTTAAGAAATAACTTAACGATATAGTCTTAGATTAGAACACTGCATAGGCCACAAAAATATACAAATATTATTAGGCAGACTTTAATATAAGAAGCAGGTCCTTACCATAAGGCAAATTAAAAACAGATCATGTATATTTTTTTTCTTAAACTATTTGGCTTGTTTTTTAATTGTCTTGCTCAGAGAGACATTAAAAGGAGTTCGATGATGTAGCGAGCTTGCCCAGCCCCCTTATTCTCAACTGTCGTAAGAATCCGAATTTCGGAAACTCTATGCCTGTCACTTTTTATCGCGCTGCGTCAAAGCGAGACGGCATGTGACTTGTCGAATCGAATCCGTGATCCGACAGTTGAGAATAAGGGGGCAGAAGGTGCATGATTATGATCTGAGGTTTTTTTTTTTTTGAATGACTATTACTGTTGGCCGCAGATGGCCTTTACAGCGTAACCGGGGTTTTAAGGAGGCGAGAACCTTCGTGAGTCCTCAAGCCTTGGTGGGCGAATTCGCCTCTGGAGGATTTCTAATCGTCAGGCATCACCTCCGGAGGAGGTGTCCCGCTGACTCTTAGAGTCTCCAGGGCGCTGGAGCCATGAGGGAGCGACAAACCTGAGGGTGCCTCTAAGGGCTCGGACCTCGGCTCAGGTGAGTCGTGTCGTGGAGGAATGGGAGAGAAGCGCCCAGGCACATGTCTGTACCTGGTAAAGCGCGACGAGTGTAGACCGGGTCTTCGCACCCTTGTTCGACGAGTGCGGTGTATAACAAATGTGTGGCTAGTGCGTGATGTGCTAGTGTGTGCGAGGGCATTTGCGCTCGTGATCGGATCGTCAGGGTCATGGAGGACATTCCTAGGCCTACGTAAACGGGTCGGGGCGTTTACATCGGGAGAGTAGTCGGAGGCTCTTACTATGAGCGGGTTAGAGTGGTGGGGTGCTTTGTCAAAGTAGCGCCTGGAGGCGTCTTTCATGACTTGAGAGAGGGTTGGGAGGTCGAAGTCCCTGTGGAGATCGACATTGCGCATGTACCAGGGGCACCCGGTGGCCATGCGCATGAAACGGTTCTGTATGACCTGTAGTCTATGCAGGGATTTGTCTGGGGCATGGGCGAACACTACGCTAGCGTAGGTCAAAATGGGGCGGGCAACGGCTTTGTAAATTTTATTTTTTATTTTTTATTTATTGTTATCAAAAAACGTACAGTTCATATATCACATTCCCGTCTGCCAAACTGCGTAACAGTTTGTCGGCAGTAGTTCTCGCCCTTACTTTAGTTACATCCAATGCAATATCCTCCAAATATATCAGCAATGGTTACAATAACATAACTTATTTTTTATATCACATACAATACATTTTTTTTTGTTGATATACCTACATATAAGCTATACTTAGCATAATAATAATAACAACATTCATACACTCACACCTCTTATCTAGCCCAAAGTAAGCATCATCAAGAGCTTGTGTTCTGGATACTGGATAACGGAGAAATAATGATAATAATATGAATATAAATATTAGAAATATACTAAATAAATATATAAACATCCATGACTCGTAAACAAATTGTCGTCTTATTGATGATCTGAGGTTCCTTTAAAGCTGGTTTATATCTGAGGAAGGAGTTCAGGATATAAGTAGTGGGGAACACCCACGTATGTAGGTACGTCTGGGTAGGTACCACCGCCTTTCTTGTTTCAGCCGTGAAGCAGTTCGCTGTGTTTTGGATTGAAGGGAAAGGTAGCCAGTGTAATTACTGGGCATGCCACCACGTGGATAAAGTTGTTACTTGAAGCTTGTTTTCTCCCCTTTACCAGCTTACGGTTCTCCTTGTCTCTGGCGCCTCCTCAACAAAAGAAATAGGTGTCTGGTCTTTCAAACATACAGCCAGTTTGAACGTAAACGGTTACCGTAGCCTGTAGACGCTTGTAGCACCTTTGGGCACTACTTAGTACTTACCCACTCACACTATTTCCTACCCTGCGAAAAACATTATGTCGGCATCACAGGAGACAAGTCCCCCTACTTCCAATATAACTATTTCTGATGGCGACTTCACGCATTGCAGGAATATAGCTCTAAGTACTAAGTAGCGTAATTTAGATGCGATCTCCTGAAAGGTTACGCCAGTCGGGCGCTATAATAGTTCATAAGAATTAAATAAATGAATAAAAAATTGAATTGCATAAATTAAGAATGGCAAAAGGCCAGTTCCGGAAATTTTGAGAGGTATTTTTATATTGATTGGTATCTATTATGAACTTTATGGGTCATTTTGACCTATGGGTTGTTATAATCTCCACGCCCCAGAACCATAAAATACCCAGCTGAAAAACTAAATACAATCAGTTTTTACTACTCAACGATTAGTTGATCAGTCGACTATTCAACGATTAGTTGCCCAGTTCATAATTCCTGTCGCCCATTTAGTATTATTAGTTACTCAATTTATTAAAGGCCATTTCTTTTATTTTATGTAATTCCTTAGACCACACCACTTATTATTGACACTATTAAGGAAGTCAGATGACATTAAAGTATCCTCACACGTGCCTGAATTTTTTGTGACCAATGGACGACTGGCATTGAAGAAATCGATGTCCAGCTGTGTTTCCAATGCGAGGAAATAAAATTGAGCTGAAATGTAAAAAAAGAATATAAACTTAAAGAAAAATAAAAGAGAGAAATATATAAGGCGTCTTTCTAGAGCAGTGTCTAAAGTTTACACTACAAAGTTTACTTTAAACTCTAAACTGCACTAGCTGTAGGTAATATGCACTCTTTTTACCGCTTTACATCAGGTAGTGTTGAGTCATTTGTCGAGCTTTGTATGGTAAAAAAAAATGTTTCTCTTTTATAACAAGCAATTAATTGACACTCAAGAAACTGTTTTTTTTTAAATCAGCTCCTTTGATGAGAATGTTGTTGTGATGAAAGGCAGATAAAGTTTGTTCGTAAAATATTAACTACCTAAAAATACAACACAATACAAATATACTTTATTGCACACAAGAACAAAACATAACGCAACAATACAGCAGAGAAGACAACAAATACCTAATACAAAAGGTGGCCTTATTGCTTACAAGCAATCTCTTCCAGACAAGCTTGGGTGAAAGTAATAAGAAAATGACAACATAATGGGTGCAAGAATATAGAGAAATAAATAGGTACAAACAGCAACAATCTTAACTGCCCGTTCGAGACGCAACAGACAGAAAGGTAGATAGAAATGGTTTCCCACTTTCAAAAACATCTTATTCATTTGATAATTTTAGGACATTTCTATGAAATAATGCAGCCAATGTTATATTATTTCATACAAATGTCATGAAAATATCAAATGAATTAGATGTTTTTAAAAGTGGAAAACCATTTCTATGAACTAATAAAGTCCATGTTTTAATTTATTGTCGTATTGACAGCACCACATAAAGCTACACTACCACTCACTCACTGTCACCTGATTTTTTAAGGAAAAATAAATAAATCGTGAAATTTTCCTACATACCTTCCTAGGATACCAATTTCATGTCATCAGTGGTTCAATGGTTAAAGCAGCCTCCCTGATTGCAAGAGGTTGCAGATTCGCATCCCGCTTCAGACATGTCGATCTCGACCCAAATAAATAAAAATAAAAAAAACACAGAATACACAATTATAAAAGTTGCTAATCCTACTAATAAAAATGTGAAAGTTTGAATGTTTGACAGAGATAGATTATAATATGGATTAAAACGTAGCATACTTTTATCCATGGAATGAATTCCCATGGGATATCGCATACGAAATTGCGGGCGGAAGCTAATATTGTTAAGACGGCGAGCTACTTTTGTAAATATCTATTCTAAAAATTTATTCGTTTGCTTTTATTATACTATTAGATGACACACAAGCTGACGGCCCACCTGGTGCAATAACAAGGAAAATTTTCTTGATATTGTTGGTGCGTTGTCATCCTGAGGCCTAAGATAAAATGCCGTCCATGCTCAGTAATTACGCAGGCTACCTTACCCCTACAATCCGCAACACAACGAACTGTTTTACGGCTGAAATAAGAAAGGCGGTGGTACTCCTACCCAAACGACCCTGCACAAGGGCCTACCACCTAGTAGGTAAGTATACCACCTAACTAGGTAGTGTTTTTCTAATAATTTTTGGCCTCTTTAACTGTGTTATGTTACCAGCTTAGACAATTATTATTGTTTTTTTTTTCTAAACTGATCTAAACAAAGCATTGGTTGTTAAGACTGGCGTCTGGTGTCGGGTTGCAGCCCGCAACATGTTTACTTTTACGATCATGTCTCGGTTGGACTGGGAAAAAAGTTGTAGAGCCCTTAATTTTTTCTGGTTGCCAATTTAAACTCAATTTAAATTTTACGGAAAGCTTTAGAAGATAAAAAGGTGCTTTGTAGTTTTTGCTGAACGTTGATACAAGAGATCTTATAAAAAAATATTAAAAAAAAAATTCTATAATAATAAGAAAAAATTAAAAGCTTAACTCAAAAATCGAACTAAATATAAATAAATAAAAAAAAAATTTATTTAACGGTTATAAAAAGTATACTAACTCATCACTAAGTTTCAATAATTTTCAAAAATTCTAAAACAAAAATAAAGTTATGAAAAGAAAATTCATTTTATTGTAAAAAAGCGTGGGTGCTTTTTATATCATATTTCTATACTAACTCTATATTTACAAATAACTACTAATTGTATATTTACAACAATCGATATCGAACACCCCACGCTTTTTTACAATGAAATTAATTTTCTTTTCACAACTTTAGATATTCTTGTTTAAGAATTTTTGAAAATTATTGAAACATATTGATGAGTTAGTATACTTTTTATAACCGTTGAATAAAATATAATTTAATATTTATTTTCTGATTTTTAGTTCGAAGCGTGTTTTTTTAGTTTTTTTAAACTATATTTTATTTTTCACTTTTTAGTTCGATTTGCTATAAAACCGTCTTTAATATGTATACAGCTGTGTTAACAGTTGCATCTCGATAGAAAACATATTCAAGGATTTCTATGTTGCCAACATCGTTTGCTCGCCCGCAAAGGACCTGTATTAAAATCACTAATCCTGGCAATCCTAATCAGGATAATGAGATAAGCTTATCAAAATATTGTACTGTCGGTGGTCGTTGATAAGTCTTCAACATTTGAAGTAAATCTGATCGCTTAAAGTGGGGCAAAATTGAGCCCCAACGAGTCAGTTACATACTCATACATACAAACAAACAAACATACAGGTGAAACTAATAAAAGCGTGTTAAAAAGTAACAACCATCAAGTATATGGATATAAGAATATCAGTGTTTCAGTCAATTATAAAAAAAAATACTTTTTTACCTATTTCAAATGGCAAACAAGCGTTTGCCTAATTGTAAGCGGTTAACGTAGCTTACAGACGCTTGTAACACCTTGGGCACTACTCACGCGTTGTTACCGTAGCGTATAGACGCTCGTAGCACCTTGGGCACTACTCACGCGTTGTTACCGTAGCGTATAGACGCTTGTAGCACCTTGGGCACTACTCACGCATTATTACCGTAGCCTATAGACGCTCGTAGCACCTTGGGCACTACTCACGCATTATTACCGTAGCCTATAAATGCTCGTAGCGCCTTGGGCAATACTTACGCATTATTACCGTCGCCTATAGACTCTCGTAGCACCACTCTCACGTTGTTACCGTAGCATATAGACGCTCGTAGCCTTGGGCACCACTCACGCATTATTACCGTAGCCTATAGATGCTCCTATCACATTTAGCACTACTCACGCGCTGCTTTACCTATTGATAAAAATCAAAAGAAAACGTTATTTTGACAGCATTGAAGACGTGTCCCCGTGCTGATAACATAACGCTTACATATTGAACTCTGGCGACCTTATTCACCGCAGAAATCTAACACTACAAAGCAGTGTTACTTAGTTACTGTGAGGTGGAGTTCCATAACCCTAGTCGAGCGTTAAAAAATTAAGTGGTAAATACTATCAAATTTAAGTGGTGAATGCTACAAAATTTAAGTGGTGAATGCTACAAAAATTAAGTGGTGAATGCTACAAAATTTAAGTGGTGCATACTAAAAAATACCTGGCTCATCTGAGTATCTGTAAACCGCGAGTTACATATATTATTAAACTAGCTTCTGCCCGCGACTTCGTCTGTGCAGGATAAATACTTCGAGAAGCCTATTTTTTTTTCATTTTTTCATTCTAATTATTGAGCCTTTTTTTATTAAAGACGCTTAGAGCAGTTGCAGTAACTAGTAACCATCTGAGCTCTACCAAGGACTTCCTTTGTAGCTCAGATGGTTAGAGCGTTCACTCGGATTTTGAAAGGTCGCGGGTTCGATCATAGCCCCAGGACGTGAAATAATGTTTCTAGTGTAGATATTTTTCTATGTAAATATGTTTACAATCATTTTTTTTCTTTCACTTTATTTTATTAGGTAATCTTATCTTACAGCATTATTCACAAAATGAATAAAAACAATGGTTTACTATGAGCTAATTACAAACTTCCATACTTTTATGAGGTAGGTGGGCCGACGATATAAAGAAGCTGGCAGGTGGTGGGTGGATGAGAAAAGCTGAAGATCGTGTTTTGTGGCGCAGCCATGGGGAGGCTTACGTCCAGCAGTGGACTGCAATAGGCTAATACTCATATGATGATGACACATTTATAATAAAGAAAAAAGCCAAAAAAAAGGAAAAGTAGCCAGTGTAATTGGTACACTGGCTACTTTTCCTTTTTTTTGGTACATGGACGGCATTTCATCTTAGGTCTCAGGATGACAAAGCACCTGCAATATCAAGTGATTCTATATATGTATTGTATAGTCTATAGGCGGCGGTAACCGCTTACCTTCAGGTAGGTCGCCAGCTTATAATAATAATAATGATAATTCTTAATTTTTGATTTTAACATTATTATAAATGTTTGAAAAATTACTTAGTAAATAAAATAATATAAAACTAGACTAAAACTTAAATAAACTAAATAAAAAATTCTAGTTTTATATTGTTTTAATTAATAATAATAATGTTAGAATAAATATTAAGAATATCTTTTCAGTAGTTTTTTGCGTGAAAGAGTAACAAACATCCATCCATACATACAGACATCCATAGAAACCTTCACGTTTGTACCATATAACCAAAAGGTAGGTAAGTCTGGATTACGTCATTTTCCGGCTCAAACTTTATTTAACTAAGTTGCAGTCATGATCACGACCGGGCGGTCTCAGAAAAAACGTTTAATCGACAACCAGTGATGACAAGTTAAAGTAAACCACTCTATTAACACGCCCGAGGACGTCAGTTAACACTAACAAACGGTTACCGAGCTTGAGAAATTGATTTGACCTCATTTTGAAAAGAGGAGAGGTACAGTAATGTCAGATCATAGTTTCTGGGACACTGATCTAAGTCTGAAAAAAGTAAAAGTTTGGACGCTTCAAGTTTTATGTAAATATAAACTCTATTGCAGTATCAATAAGGTGTTGGATATCATGTTTTAACCCTGAAAGCTTTAGATGTAGTCGCAGCTATCTGGTTAAATTAGCCATCTAATTGGATGCCTAGGAGAGTGGTCGGCAAATGCGGTTCCAGAGCCGCATGTGGCTCTTTGGCTCCATATATGCGGCTATGGCACAAATATCCACGGAAGGCGCAATAATAATTTCATTTAAAAAAAACTTGGTAAGAAAAAAGTCTTATTGATGAGAACTTGGAATCAGGCCTAAAAATAAAAAAAAAACAACATACAAACCTGACTTACTCAAACTTTGCAAGGAGATGCAAGCACATTGTTCGCATTAATACTATTATTAAGTATGAAATTTAGTTTTTTTTAGTGTACTACTTTATTTAGTGTAATAAAAGTTCACTAAACAAGCATTTTTTTAAAATTGTTGTAATGTTCATATTAGGTTGGGGAAAAAGTATTTTCGTCTTATACAAGTATGTATGAACTTGTAATGAAATCTCTTTGGCTGTACTATTTGTATCTGGCTGGTTTTGGTATCATTAAAAGTTTAGATTTTAAAAAAGATAATTCCAAATTCAAATTAGGAAAATGTATGTTTTTCATTTGTTTTTCGTACTGTCAAGATGAGTGATTCTAATGAAGAAATTCAATACATTTTAAAATTTTACTACAAAAAAGGCAAAAATACAACGCAAGCCGCGAAAAAATTTGCGATATTTATGGACCTAGAGCAATGTCTGTGAGAGCAGCACAAATTTGGTTTAAGCGTTTTCAATCCGGAAATTTTGATGACAAAGATGCACGTTGCTCTGGTCGCCCTATTACGTATAAAATTGATGCCATTTTTGAAAAACTGGAGCAAGATCGGCATATCAGTAGTTACGACGTAGCTGAAGAACTGGGAATTGACCACAAAACAGTTTTAATAATAATATTATACATTTATTTCAGATTTCTTTGATCCATATTTTAGGTTAGTTTGTTAGTTACAGTTTGCACTTAGAGCAAAGTTAGTTGGTTAGTTAGATGAAATTATTACATTATAATCATTATAATATACATTATAATCATTATAATAATTATAATAATAATCATTAAATTCATAAGTGCACAATGTGCACTTTTGTCCAATGTATCATAAAAGCACAATCCACATCAAGCCTGTCCGCTATAAGTTTCAAGTATCTGTTGGCGCTGCCCCGCACCCGGCTCATTAATGATGCTGTTCGACTGCGAATAATCGCGTAAAAGTCATTAACACGCGCCTCTGCGAACATACCAGACGCGCTACAGAAGCGTGGCAGCCCCATCAGAATCCTGAAAGCATTATTATATTGGACACGCAGGGCATTCCAGCACCGCTGTGTGTAACTGACCCATAGACCGCACGTATAAAATGATTGGCAGTACGCCCGAAACAGGCTTATTTTAACAGTTCTACTACAACGTGAAAATCTACGGGCCAGCATGTTGGCCCTGACTGATAATACCCTACACTCCCTCTCCACATCCACATCGTCACTAAGAGTCTCAGAGACCCAGTGGCCCAGATATTTGAACTTTTTTACAATTTTCAGTTCGCTGCCCGCCAGCAATACTGGTGGAACTGCGTCATAGGTTTTTGTGCCAGCCTTGAAAACTATTAACTCGCCTTTCTTGGCGTTATATCTAAGCCCATGGGCCTCTACATAAGAGAGAGTTTTGGCGCATTTTTAAAAAAATGATGAAAAGGATAAAACAATTAAATTTAAGTAGGTATTCATCCCCTAGAAACATATTTTTGGAGTTGGTGCTAAGTGGTTTCCAAAAACAATAGAAAGTTAAGCTTTTCAGTTTTTTGAAGTCGGTTTTAATTTTTGTTTAAAATTTTTTTTTCACAATTTTTAGTTGTAACTTTCTACGGTCGAAGCTAGATGGGTGATCGTAAACTTATATTGTTTCCTAATATCGTATCGTTTCACTAAAAAGTCATTTGAAAAGCAAAACTTCGCAATTTCGCATATGTAGACGACTTCATAATTTAAGTTTTTTTAAATTTAAAACCAAAGTACCCAACTGTTTTTGAAAAAAATTTTATGGGACCAAATGGCAGCTATTCGGCATCAAACAAAAAAAAGAATCACGTAAATCGGATCAGTAATCTCGGCGTAATCGGTGTACATACATAGAAAAAAAAAAAAAAAAAAAATCATACCGGCCGAATTGAGAACCTCCTCGTTTTTGAAGTCGGTTAAAAAACCTCGATATTTGGGGTACCCACGGGCTCACCGAAAGAAACCTAAAGAACCGTGTACTCATTTGTGATTCTTTATTACGACGTAATGAAACCGAACCATTTTTGAAGAAACTGATAACTGGTGATGAAAAGTGTATCACGTACGACAAGAAAGTGCGAAAAAAAGGTTGTGGTCAAAGGCCGGTCAGGCTTCATAGACTGTGGCGAAACCCGGGTTAACTCGCAACAAGGTGATGCTGTGTGTGTTGGAAGGTGATGCTGTGTGTGTTGTGGATTGGAAGGGCATTATTCATTATGAGCTGTTACCACCAGGCAGGACCATCGATTCTGAACTCTACTGCGAACAGCTGATGAGATTAAAGCAAGAAGTTGAGAGAAAGTGGCTGGAATTAATCAAAAGAAGGGGTGTGGTTTTTCATCATGATAACGCTAGACCTCACACATCTTAAGCCACTCAGCAAAAATTAAGAGAGTTTGGATAGGAGGTGTTAATGCATCCGCCGTATAGTCCTGACCTTGCACCTTCAGATTTCCACCTGTTTCGCTCTCTTCAGAATTCTCTAGGCAGTGTGAGGTTAACATCACGAGAGGACTGCCAAAACCACTTGTCGCGGTATTTTGATCAGAAGCCCCAAAATTTCTATACCAATGGGATCATGTCCCTACCTACAAGATGGCAAAAAGTTATCGAACAAAATGGTAACTACATACTTTAGTTAAATGTAAATAAGCTATATTAAAAAATGTTTTGGTATTTCATAAAAAATGTAATGAAACTTTTTCCCCAACCTATTGTTTGGCTCTTTGGCTAATTAGTTTGCCGACCACTGGCCTAGGACATTGATTATATGCCGATATCCAATTAAACGGCCCGTGTGATGCTGGGGTAGAATATTACCTCCCCATCTCCGCCCGTGGGTGTCGTGAGAACCGACTCAGGGATAATCCTTCTCATATGACGGGTAGCAGTATCGTATGGGGACTGGTAAATCACTGCGATCACCCACCCGCCTTCCAAGCGTGCTGATTATTGCCAAATCCCCTCAAAGTGTTGAACAAGAGACGGCGCGGTGGGGGAGGCCTTTGCTCAGCAGTGGACATCATAGGCTGAGGACATAATATGATGATTGCAATTAAATACCTAGGCCGATAGTTGATTAAACTAGAACCACACATTTAACAACTTGACGTATTGAAAGTCAACTCAGATGGACTCTTTAGCGGATCCTCTCATACTGAAGAGTATTGTATAACACCAATTATACAATTTACGTTTAGGTACAAGTGGTCATAAAAAAATAACCTTATACCTAAAATTTGGCCAAGTGCTAGCCGGACTCGCGCACGAAGGGTTCTGTACCATTATCTATAAATAAGCGTCTACCGGTTGCAATATCGAGCAAAAACAATCAATACATCACGTTTGTTCAATGAGATCCGATTCAAATATTTTTATTTATTTTGTTTATCAGTAATTGTTGTTATAGCGGCAACAGAAATAATTCATCTGTGAAAATTTCAACTGTCTAACTATCACGGCTCATGAGATACAGCCTGGTGACAGACGGACGCATGGACGGACGAACAGCGGAGTCTTAGTAATATGGTCCCGTTTTACCCTTTGGGTACGGAATCCTAAAAATCACACAAAGGCTCTTCTTTCTAAACGATCTGTCTAGGCATCAAAATTAACTGGCTAATTTAATGAGACATGTGTCATGACGTTCAAACATCTGGTTAAACTTTGTGCTCAACGACTTGGCTAGTTGTCCTTTAGCCGTTTAATTAAATACCGGCGTTTAATGAACGACCTAGGCATCCAATTAACTGGCTAATTTAACCAAATGGCTGGGACATTACAACTTTTTAAACGTGCCTGTACAGTCAGCGTCAGAATTATCTGAGCTCTCAGAGTGATCAGAAATCTACACTGCTTCAGGAAAAACAATTTAAACCTACAATGATATAGTCGCATGTTGTATGTAGCATTACTTATATCTTTAACAAGTTAAAGGCGATTTTGATCGGTCATTCCCAGTTGCCACCGCCTGCAACGCCACCGCCGGTGGCAAATGGGGAGATTTATAAAAAACTTCCCGATTGCAACCGGTGGCGGCTTACCGGTGGCAACTGGGAAGTTATTTTAAAAACCGGTGGCAACTGGCTGATATTTTAAAAGTTTCGCCGATGGAGTAGGTACCTTTAAACATTTTTATCAAGGTGTTTGCATGAAATCATGCAAAATAACTTAAACACTCTGATAGGTGCCTAAATTATTTACCATCTCGATCGTTTTTTTAACAGGTGTGTCGGTCTCCCTTTTTATCCAAAACAATACGCATTCTAGGAAATAGATTAAACAATAGATCAAACTTACAGTAAACAACACCGACCGTGCTGGCCCAAACATTAAGGTTACTTAAGTAAGTGTCATTTTCGCTGCATAAAAAACTTACCATTTTCTACCGGCGGCGGCGGTGGCATTCGGGAAGTTTTAAAAAAATAATTCCCATTTGCCACTGGCGGTGGCGTTGCAGGTGGTGGCAATTGGGAATGACCGATTGTGATTCTATCTATGCGGTGATACGGTTCCTTCTGTAAAACATCATGGCTATTTTTGAGCACTCTGAAATAAAAGCTCAGATAGTTTCGAGGCTGACTGTACCTACCTTCCGCAAGAAAATCATGTGCGGCTTGCACATGATTTTATTTCCGTAAACGGAGAGAAATGCTCTTGTTATTTCTCTCCGTTTACGTAAATGATTTTCTACCAACTTCCAACCCAAAACAATGAATTGCGTTGTTTCGGATCTGGTGGAGGGCCGTTTTCTTTTTTTATTAAATAACTATTTTTACCAGTCCTATTTAAGATTTAATATAAAAAGGTGACAACAGCCAACGTTTGCTGTTTCACAATACTTTGGATTTGTAGTTGACTTATGTACTATAGTACAACTTTATTGATAAGATTGCAACTAAAGACCGATTTATACATTTTATGATTGTCTATTCCATAATACATAATGAGACTGCTTCAATAGAGAGTCGCTATCAACTGAACCACTGAATCAACGGACTGAATAACTGTAAATGAAAAAGACGTATATGTATGTATTATCTGCAGAACCATGATAACACACCCATAAAATACCACGATTTACTCGATATGTAGACGTTCTACTGATATGATGAAGTCGTCGGGAAACACATGAGGAGCTTGGGCCACAACGCCACCATACTGGCCCAATGCGGGTTAGTGGGTTAAAGCGGTTGCCAACCGGGCAACAACCGGGACCAACCGGGACCAACGGCTTAACGTGCCTTCCGAAGCACGGAGGAGCTCGAGATCGAGATAACAATATAATGTCTGATAAGTGGGCGCTTCTTTTTAACAGATTAAGCTTAAATAACTTTTAACACACCTGCAAAACCAAGTGATTACCTTGTTATGGCAGGTGTCTATAGGCGACAGTAGCCACTTACCACCAGGTGGACCATCAGCTTTTTTGTCATCTAGTTCTAATTCGACTTTATATAGACACCATTAAAATATCTCAGCACTGAGCTGCAGAGAGAAATTTCCCAGCCATAAAAAACTTACAACCTAATTAATTTGCTACCGCTGCGATAAAACGCCCGTAAACCGCAAATTGACTCCTCAAATCGTTATAAAGTCATTAGTAAACGATGCGGCGCCCGATCTCTTGACACCGTATGAAATCATCCGGTTTATTTACAATGCGTAGTAAACCAGACAGCGCCAGACAGCGACAGACATATACAAATCTTGAAACAGCTAGAGAGAGACAGCGATCCGTCTATAGCTCCGCCCATAACACCACGAGCCCCGTGGATTGGTTTCGGGGCACAATCTTGAAGCCATCAGTATTCAATCGCGTGTCCTTTAAACCACAAGTTAATTAAGCACCTTCAAACAATTAGTCAAACTTGACTTATGAACTTGAAACTGTGTAGTGAAGAATGGATTCGTTCTCGCCGACTGATGAAGTGACAGTTTTCAACAATAACAACATGAAACACAACTTTAACGTTTGTAAAAACGAGTTTTATAATGCAGACTGCTACGATAAACAGAAGCAAAATAAAGAATATAACAATATATATGTAGACAAAAATTATCGAGTCAAAATAGAAGAGGAACTATCTAATCAGAATTTAAACACTCCGTTTCTTGTAAAGGACATTCTGAACATTAACCAGCCGAATTATTACGAACGAAACGATGCATGGAAGCCAAATGAAAGAGAAAGGAGGTTCGATTACCCACCTGAGCAAGTTTATCACCAATCTCAAGCTTATTGTCCTCCAGAATATTTCAACCAAGTGTACCCTAATATTCCAGTTCATCCAAACGTGGATTCTTATTGGAACCAAGATGTATACCATGATCCAAAGATTGAAGAGTATTATAATTATAACCCTTATTGTCACAATTTGTATCATCAAACATATGAACATTATCCTGAGGTGGTTTCTTCTCATCATGTGGAAATTGAAGTTCCCCCTAAAGATTCTACAGCAAGAGAGTCAGGACATATCCAATCTATTATGGAACAAAAGAAAAGTGACAAACCTATAGAGCATTTACAGAGTCCAGTTTATGTGGATCCCGATTCCTTTGAGGCACAAATAACACCGCTGAGTAGAAATGCAAGTAAGTAAATGTAAAATACATGTGTTATGATTTCCAGTTATCCATTAATTATCTATAGTGTCTGTGGGAAAAATCTTTAAGAATGTAGCATCCTAAATCCTTCATTTGAAAATTCGCTAGAAAATCATTAGAAAGTTTTTAATAACGATTTGATTCTCCCGTAAATTTCGTGCTTTTTTTTTCACTAATAAGAACAAGTAAGATATTTTAAATGTTTAGCTACTAAAAACTATAAACTAAACGCTTTTATTTTATTTTTTCAGAAACTCCAATGGCCACCGGCAAACTGGATAAAAAGGACAAGAGCGCCAAAAGAAAACCTCGCATCCTTTTCTCCCAAACTCAAGTCCATGCCTTGGAAATCCGCTTCAGAGCTCAAAGATACCTAACTGCCCCAGAAAGAGAGGAGCTTGCCAAAAATCTGAACCTATCACCCACTCAAGTGAAAATATGGTTCCAAAATAGAAGATATAAGAGCAAAAGAATCAAATCACCAGAAGTGTCAACGTCGACTGATGCTAAGCCGAGTAAAACCTCTAGAAAGCTTTACAAACCCGAAGACAAAGTGAGCCAAGCAACGTATGATTACAAGAGCGAACTGCAGGACAACTTAGAAAAAAGTTTACCCGACCCCTTAACGTCCACCATATACTTTGATGATAGTTTGCCTTATGAAGATAATATTAATGATAAGTACTACGGTGACAAATTAGAAATTGACGAAACTGTAGGCAGCACCTCTGGGATGCAAGGTTTTATAAATAAGGCAGTGTATTCACCAGACATAAACATCGATGCAGAGAGGCAGAATAATTTTAGCGACAGTACTGAAAGTAAAAAGTATTATTATAACATGCATTATATATGTTCCTAGATTATAGAAAATTGTTTTTAAAATTGTGCCATTTCAGACTGACTACCAAAGAGTATTAAAATAGTGTTATACTTTGTTATTTTGTACTTAATTTTAATAGCGGTTAATTCCGTGATAACTGCAGCTATATGCCAAAACTATTTTTAGATTATGTACTGTTTTTGTAAATAAATAAAAGTTTTAATATTGTAATTGTTTATTGCCCTTTTGATTTTGATATTATTAAAACAATTTTAACACAGCCCTTTAAAAGGATTCTACGGTTACTTACTTTTTAAAACTCAGACACTTTTCAACATACCTATTTTATAATTTTTTAAATTTGGTATTGATATCGTAAAATTAATTTAAAGTAGAAATAAACAAATACTCCTCTCCATCTTGATTTTTCACAATGCATTTATTATAATTTAGAGTACCTAGTCATAATGACTGAAATAGCTAAAAATGTATACTAAACACTAAGATATTTCATACAACATTTTAAATTCGTTTGAGGCTGGGATTTAATTACATAGTTTATAGAGTAGCGAATTTAACCAGTTTGTTTTTTCATATTGTTATTTTATTCTTGATATAATTTGAACAGTTGTCCAATTGGCCCCAAGGGCTGCTTTTGATTCATTATATTAAGATAAGTACCCTTTAATTTCGCTCTCCACCAACTATCGGTAATAAAGATATCTCAACGCCTAAATGCTCGACAGCAATTAATAAAGTTCAACAAAAAAACTATAAAAACTCCGAAGCGACAATCTCTTTTGAATGTTTCAGTATTTTTTTTTCGTTCAATTTGTAAAGATTGGTTTTATCTGAATTGCTACCATACCACAATGAGGGATGGACGCCACACAGTTGCGTCTGATAACTATATTTTCTTTTTTCATCTGCCATATTGAGAAATGTATCAGGCTTTATATGAGTAAAACAAATTAAAAAAAATATTTATGTACTCAACACAATAGACAGGTTTATGGTCATATCTCACACTAATATACATTTTTTTATACAAGTAGATGACAAACAAGCTTACGGCCCACCTAGTGGTAAGCGGTTACCGCTGCCTATAGACACCTGCAATAAGAAGGAAAACACTTTGTATTGCAGGTGCGTTGTCATCCTGAGGCCTAAGATGAAATGCCGTCCATGCCCAGTAATTACACTGGCTACCTTTCCCCTTACTGAAAAAAATATTTAGGCGAACTACTTTGGCTACATTAGTTATAACCAAAATTTAGCGAGATGTAATTACAGTTTATTTGATTTAAAAAAAAACAGCGTATCTCTATGCAAATATTTTTTTCGTCTATATGCCCCCCTTAGTTATGTAGTCACTTTTTCGAGTTAAAGGAACCTAGTCGAAATTTCAGGTGTTATTTTTTCAGCGCTTCAATCCAAAACACAGCTAACTGTTTCAAGGCAAATAAGAAAGGCAGTGGTACCTGTACACTGGTCGGTAGACACAATTGGTTACTGTGGAAGACTGAAATAATAGGATAACTCTTGTATGAAGTTGTAGAAATTACTTCACACATATTTAATTTTATTTACATTGGCCCTTATTCTGGAGAACACATGCTAAGTCTAAGTTTAGGTTCAGTGCATCTCTTTCTCTCAATATGAATACGAAAAGGGTAGCTGTCATATGATTTGACATTTTGAAACGTGCGTTCAATTTTCGACCATACTGAACGTGATAAAATGCAGTGTTTAGGAGGCACCTCCGTACATGCCACCTTTAATTGTCTATGGTTCCTTTGATATCTGTATAAAGGAGATGTTTCATATCCGGCCAAGAATATGTACACTATTTCAAAAATTCAGAAAAAAAACACTCCTGAATCCGGGAAAAATACTAATAATTCGTTTTCATGCATAGTTTGTTTGTACAAAAGTTGTAATTTTTCGTCGATTTCACAGTTTATTAGTATGGCAATATCACGGGGGACATAGAAGTCAACTAAAGTGACATAGTTGCTATGACTAGAAGAATTTCACAGGGATATCCCAAGTCCTGGGTGGCTTAGTGGTCAGAGCAGTCGCCCGGATTGCGAAAGGTCGCGGGTTCGATTCCTGCCTCAGGACGTAAAATTTTTCTAGTTTTATTCTATTTTAATTACCAAGTAATTTTTCAAACATTTATAATAATGTTAAAATCAAAAATTTATAATAGTTGCTATGATGAATATTTGACTGTGCTGCAGTTTTTTCTATGAAAATTCGTGTTTTGTACCACGCAAAAAAGCAAATAAAAAGAAAACGGACAATTGAACAGTGTTCTGCATATTTTTAACTATTTTACAGTATACTGTACATAGCCCTGGCCGGGTCTCTATACATTTTTGAAACATCTCTTTTAGTTGACAGCTCTAAACTAATTCTTGCAATCATTTTCCTATTACATATTGATAGAAAGAGAAATACTGTTACATTTAGACTTAGAGTGTGTCGTCAGAATTAGGTCAATTGCATTAAAAGTACACCCAGGCTTTGTCGGTGGCACCCCGTAAGCATCGTTTCGTATCCGCTACAGTGACACCACTTATCAATCTTACCATCGAATGGGCTGTAAAAAAAAAACAATTTACTTGCAAAAAACTTTGTGTAAATTTGTGTTTGAGGTCCCAGATGCTGGCAAGTAGGTAAACGTTCAATGACGATTTAATCAAATTAAAATAAAATACATCGACTCGACTTATCTAATACCGAATATCCAGCATGATGACAAAAAAATGAAATACATTTTTTTCAGATACCAGAAAACAGAAACAAGGCAGATGACATGGAAACAAAAAGCATTACTCCAAGAACCATACGCGCGTATCAAATACTTTGTTTTATTTTATTTCTATCGATAAGACGCGCTGCTAACTTATAAAAATATCGTGTGTAGATTCTCTATAATAGCCGTAAATGGGGCTAAATTCATAATTTTTACAGATTAAGTCGTACCTACACCAAACGCATCTCTATGGGGCCCCACCCCAACACTAGACAGTACAGAGGCGCCGGCGCCAACCAGATAAGATATTGATCCCCATAACACGTGTCGCATGCACCACGCCATGTATGGGTCCCATACATACATGGAACCTGTGCCTTTGCGCTGGGAACATCCAGCACCTGTTCTTAAAAGCTTTTATGAGCTTTACGAGGTAACCGTGCGATTTATTAGTTTTTTTCTGTGTTTTAATGGTCGTGAAGTTAGTTTTATACTTTTTACTGGTAGTAATTTTGGTTAATGGCTGTAGAAAGATAATTAAGTGGCTTTTCATTATTATTTTATCTTTCAATGATTCTTATTTCATTTTTTTTTATTATGTCGATAAAATATTGGACGTAATTTTAAGCGCTTTTGAAACGATTATAGTTCAAAATATGTTTGGTTTCTCTAAGTGTTATGTGACATAAAAATCTATAAAAAACATCCCAACCGTAGTTAAGGTCGGTTAAAAATAAATTCTTTAGAGAACTTAAAGGCAAATTTCCATTTGTTATCATTATCACTTGGTCAATTCGCAAAAGGACTGGTGTTATCATTTAGCCGGAATCAAGAAAAACCGACATTTATGATACAATTGCAGCACATGAAGTAAGAAGGTCTATTTTGCGAATCCTGTATATGAAATAAGTTTTATATTGGTTTAATAAGTAATAATCGCTAATCGTATGGCTTTGATTACAAAAATTCATGAAAGATTTCGCAATAATCATAATTAATGAACACTTATCGGCATTCCAACTGGCTTGACGGATAATTTGCTATCCAACTATAAACTCCAGTTTTCCTCTGTTTGTAATGACATTTATTTACAAAATAAACATCGGCCAGATATCGTGTTCCTGTGGTAGGTAAGGTCGCCAGTGCTTATCAAGGAAGTGTTATGTCAGGAGCAGGGGAATCTCGTTTCTTAGGCTATCAACATACAGCTTTTTTCTGGTTTTACAGGTAATATTGGTGTGACACGTAACCGCTTACTATAATTATTCGTAGGCGGCCCAACTTTGTTAAGTACACACGACAGTACAACAAGAGAGAGTAACGGTTGCACTACGAAAGCCGCCTCTATTACGAACGGAGTACGGTCTCGAGGTCAAACTGTTTCGCTTGATGTGCTGTCGACTGTACATAATAGATTTGTTAACAATAAAATATTACTTGCATTTATTTCCAATAATACACAAACTCCCTGCTTGTACCGTTATACCGTGTGCTACAAAAGTTCGAAATAAAATTTACAGGTGCGGTTCCTTGTTAAGAGTTACCTCTGAAAGTTTGGCACCTTTCAGACAACTTCTATTTTACGACTAGCTGTGCCCGCGACTTCGTTCGCGTGGATGTCGGAAAATAACAACTAAAATTTGATTACGAAAAATGGTTATAGTGAGTCAATTTCAAAAGACATTGCTGCCGCGGACTTTTTTTTAGACTTTAAAGGAGAACAATTCCTACATACATGATTTTTGCTTGACGCAGCCTAAGAGGAAATGCCGTCCATGCACAGTAATTACACTGGCTACCTTCCCAGTAGGGTAGGTGGCTACCTACCTACTGGCTACCTACCAGGTAGGGAAAAAAGTAATATTTTTTCCCCATTTTTGCAACATTTTTCATTGATGCTCAGCTGCTATTAGTAGTAGCGTGTACCACGATAAAAGGACTATTTAACACAAAAAGAATTTTTCAATTTTAATCAGTAGTTCCTGAGATTAGCGCGTTCAACCAAACAAACAAACTTCAGCTTTATAATATTAGTACTAATAGATTAAAATAATAAAAACATAGTCCTGCTCGTGACAACCCTAATAAATGCGCTCTACAGTTGTATATACCACACACACACACATACACACAGACAGAACCTACACACTAACTATGATATTGACCTCCCCGCGACCCCTTATTTCCAAATTTTATTAAACTCTGTAACACCCGGCATTAAATTATAGCTAAGAATGGCTGGAAGAGATCTATTTAAGAAATAAACTCAAAACTCTTTTCCGATTTCTCTTTTCATACTAAATAAAATAAAAAAGAAATAAAAAGATGAGTTGTGCCATTACGTATCAGTACTAAGTCTGCAGCAACTCAATTCAAGTATCATTTTATTAAGCGTTTCATCTTCAAACCATCTCACATTGTAAACTCTCTTTATAATAAAGAGCCATTTCACAACACTTTTCTCAATAAATGCTCAATTTAGAGTCTCTGGAATTTCCGAAAAAAAATTCTTTCTCAGATACAGTCGTGTTCTCTCTCTATGCAGTATATAGCTAAATATACATGGTACGGGTGTGCGGCGGATGATGTATAGCGCACGTGGGTGTTTGATGTATTAATATTGGTGGTGCTTTTAAGGTTATCGCCGGGTGGAAGGTGATCTGGCCCGATAGACCGCTGCCGCGCCCGCGCCGCCGTCGACTGTACACATGAACCACATTGTGGCGTCTAACTCTTTTGTTCACAACAAAAAAAATATAGCCTCAAATGCGTGTTGTTATTGTCCGTATTTAGGTCTTCTTATTAGGCAAGCCATATAATATTATGTTCTGGGGTGATCAAGTAAGACGATGCTTCTATGTGAAGTCCATTTATTGAATACCAATAATATAATGTTTTAATATTAACTTAGCAGAATATGCAACGCAGCTATTTACTTCCTAATTCCTAATTGCGACATGACCCAATTACATTTCCGATATGCACGTGTATCATATCATACTACAGGTACTAAGACCCAAATTTGGGGTATTCAAAACTTTTTGGGATGTGCATCGTTCTTTGATTTTACCCAATCAGCGAATAACCTACGTCTCCATGATTGAAACTGGGAATAGCCAAATTCGCTGATAGCATCTTATGCTGAGCTGACTGTATATTTTGATCTTTATTGTTGAATAAAAATGCAACATTTAACTATTCAATTTAATTATTTTTATACACGATATAAGACACGTTAGAACATTGTAATCGCAGTAGAGCGAGCCTTGGCTTACACCTGATCCCGTCTCTATCTGCCTTGATTAGCAAAAAGGACTGGAACTGTTTAAGTTTTTACTTTAAACCACGTCATTTTAAAAAGGCACATTAAGTTTCCTGTTACAAATTCAGGAATGCTAGCACTTCATAGGCCATATATTGTATCAGACATAAGTTTACTCGAACAAAAGCGATGAAACAAGATATGATCTGACAGCTCAAACTTACAAAGCTGCCATAAAAAAAAACATTTTCCTTAAATAGGGCACAAATTATATTGCGACCTTCTTTAAAGTGAGAAACGCCAGTACCAACAAATTTTTCTTAATAATCACAAATAACAGTACTTACCATAATATGCAGCTTGCGATATTATACTACACAAAATAATCATTCATACATACTTGGTAGAAAAGTGTTCAAACTAGAATAAAAAAAAACACGATCACATGATTTTGTACTAGCTTAAATACTTTTCTAATATTTTCAAATAAGCAATGTTAAAAATAAAATTAAGAATGGACTTGATAGACTGTGAATAAATTAAAATGATCTTCTATTAAAATTTTGTTATAATCCCTTATAACAAAATTTTAATAGAAGATCATTTTAGATCTTTAACATAAACATTTTGTCATCTCTTTCTAAATAAATAAATTCACTCTAGTTCCACAATGCCCTGCGTGTGTGCAGCATTACGAAGCGCGGTGCTCGTTAGCTTTTATTTGGACGCTGGACTCCCGTTCCACAGACGCTGTACACTTGCATGCAGGAAAACTATAGTATTTTTGGTATTCCAAACGTTAGTGTAACATTACAACAAATGGGACACAATGTGTGCTCGAAACATTCTATGAATTCATAAAATGTTGTATTCTACAGGGTTAAAGGGAAAGTCGTACAGATTATTAAAGCACGTTATTATTCAGGTCATTTGTGATGGAATTGATCCTGTAATATGGTATCCGAAACTTAACCGTTATATGGAGATATTGAATTTTAAAGATATTTTTATTAAAACATTTATCTTTTGGCTTTTTTTTCGCTATGAGCTACTAGGGTCCGGTTTTTTTATGTGCCCAGTTACAAGACATGTCAACTAATAAAAATGATCAATAAAAACTGAACCTACTACTAACAGCTTAATAAAACTTCATAAAGTTTGTAAATAATAGAACATAATAAAATTTGAGTAATTTTTGAATATTTTTTTGTTGATTTTTTATTTCTTTTTTAACACCTAGTTCCTTTTTAGGCCATAGCCATGATAAAGGTATGTCACGTCTTGTCACGGTGCAGCGTCAATCCTTTGGAATATCATGTGACCGTATATTATATAGTAAATACTCTTCCTGTGTATAGAATAAAGAAATTATGAACTTAACTTTAGAAAGAGTCTAGTTTTTTGGGATATGCCACTTTCAGAAGAGTTATCCAAGCCAGGGCAATATTCGTAATATACTGACACAAATCATGCTCTTTTGTTTCTTGGCACTCGCCACATGCTAAAATGTTTGTATTTAAAACAATATAATATTAAACTTTAGAACAGCTTCTTCAAAATAAAATTAAGACTATTTATCACTTTTGTCAATTAGATTTTTTTTCTGAGAAAATAAGTGTCATAGTTTGTTGTACACATTGTGATTGACTAAATCGTTTCAGGATAATTATTTGCAAATCACCACGATTTGGTTTCGGCTATATTTCGGGCGGATTTACTGAACAATTTATCGAATGCCCAACTATGTTGAGCCCGCAGTGTACTTTAGGATCTTTCACAGCGTTATCAGCGGGCAGTACATGTGCACAGCTTAATGTTCTCATTCTGTTTTATTCAATTAATTGCCGATGCGACCGGGGAATAAAATAAAATCATTGCCGTCGATCTGTTACTCATGTAAAACGGGGACCAGATATTGATCGTATTGGGGATAAAAAGATTTTATTGCCATTAAAACAAGTAGCAATATTTAGATAAACTTTTTGTTTACTACACGTAATAAATAATATAATATCTAATTTAATTGAAAGTACAGGTATAAGTAAATACTTTGCAGTGACACAGTAGAATATGTAGTGGAATAAAATAATCGGCTCAAAAATAAATAGCCTAAATTCAGAAAGCAGAAAGAACATATATTGAGCACAATTCTCATGCAACAACATATTCAATAAACTATCAGACTTGAAAATTTTTATTCCATACAATCAAAGTATTATAAAAAATAATATTATGACAGAGGGGAAACAAAAGTTCTTATGAAGCCACCAGGTTAATTCATATAAAACTTACTTCAGCTGAAGCTCAGCCTGCGTTGAGGAGTTTTTAAATGGATATTCAACATTAGGTCCATTCTAATTTTGAAATCAGTTAGGTCTATTCAACTTTTGAAATTGATTCCAAAATTAAGCCCATTCTACTTTTGAAATTAGTTCCAACCACGTCCATCCTACATTTGAAATCCATACTAACCCAGGTTCATTCTAATTTTGAAATTGAATCCAATGTTAGGTCCATTCCGATTTTGAAATACATGCCAATATTAGGGCCATTCTAATTTTGAAATGGATTTCAACCTTAGCTCTATTCTATTTTTGAAATCACATGAGTAGTTTCGGAGATACCTCTTACATTCGAACTTACAAACTCTACCTCTATACAGTAATTGGTGTACATTAACTGAATGAAATTAAAATAAAATAAACTTATACTGAAATAAAATAAAATTACAACATTACTTTTATGGGAACAGAGTAGCTTGTCGTTTCAGTTGAACATTTTATACCAAAAAAAAAACTACTTGAGAAATGGAGATAACGCAAGGGTGCTATGTTCTTAAATTACATTGAATGTCATACTATGTAATCTGTGAAGCACCTGAATATTATTAACACACACAATAGACAATCTATTGTAGATTGTCTATTGTGTGTGAGCGCCGGCTTACTGGTAAGGGCCGAAAAACTAAATACTTATTTGCAAAAAGAAACAATTTCCCAAAAGAAAATATATCCATTATAGATAGACAGAGTACCTAGATTAATACCAATTTTGAGAAATATCAGAAATTGTGAATAAAAAGTTTTTATGTGATGTAGGTACAAGAAGATGACTGAAGAAAAAAAAATTCAAATTCTTTACAAGATGAATTCTGGTCATATTAGTGATTCTCAGATTTGAGATATTATACTTTTCAAAGTACACGGACCTTGTCCCGAGATGACGTTTTATATCTAAAAATATATAAGTTTATAATACTACTCCAGATGCGTGATCCGGAATGTACTATTGATTACATATTGTTACTATAAATACTTAAATATGCGTAAGTATCATATTAGCAAGATTGCTTCTAGTTTAAAAAAATAACTATTACTAAAACTTTTTGTGATATCTAAGCTTTGTTGTTGTTCTATAGACTCTTAAGCCACTATGGCTTAAGTCTGCCCAAAGAGTATATAAAGACTATCTGCCGACATAGTATATAAATACGACTCCTTTATGCGCCACGAACGCCTCCTTGGATTAAAAACCAGTAAAAAGTTTTATGTGCACTAAGGTGACAATACTGGCAATCAAGCATACAGACCAACTGTTGGTATATTTATTTAAACTACTTCGGTTAAATTAGTAATAAAATAACCAAAATTTAGCGAGGTGTAATTAAAGTTTATACCTATGATTTAACAAAATAGTACATCTATGCAACTTTATTTTTGGCTAGGTGCTACCCCAAGTTAAGCTAAGGTAGTCGAAAGTTCAGTTGTAATTTTTTCAGTGTATGGACACTTGCAACATCAGGGGTATTACTCTCCTGTTGTCTACCCTGTAAGTAGTTAGTTTAACATACCCTATTTGATAAATCCAATGCTGGACTCGTTTGAGAAAACCTCCGCAAGGATTCCACAACATGCGCGTACGCATGAGGAAATTTTTGCCCCCTGTTTAGAACCCTGTGCCGGATTCGAGTAGTGCGATGAAAGAAAGAACCTTGTGTTTATAAATTACATTTATTAACAACTAGCTAACCCAGCGAACTTCGTACCGCCAAACAGTCGATTCTTTAATTTCTTATTTTTTTAATAAGTACTTATTCTGCTATTCGGGACACCGGGTCAGCTAGTAAGATAAAACAAGGAAAAAGAAAGTTAATAAGTCAACAATTACATTATATCAAAAAATTAAAATTTTAAAACACTTAAAATTCTTCTTCATCCCCCCATCTCGGAAAGAGTATTTTTGCTCTGCGATATCTGAGTGCAAAAGCCGTTTTTATCCACTAGAGGATAAAGTAAAATTGAATTTAGAACATCGTGTGCACTAAGTTTGTGAATTCAAAACTTTATTAAACCTCTTTACTTCTACCTGCATGGTGCCGAATTTATCATACAACCTTTTTTAACTTGTTAAAAACTCAGACTCGGCTCCTTCTTAATTTGCTTTGTGCGCGCCATTGAGCTAAATAATGGCGCGCGCCATTTTCTTTTCACGACATATTTGTTAAAACCATAGGTGTAAAACCAAAAACTTGAAAACAATTAAAAACTCTAAAATGAGTGATTCTAGCGTCGAAGAAGTTTATTTCACGCCAACAGAATTGACTGAAACTGTTAATAATGCGCATTTTTTATTTATTTATTTTTTACAGTCATTTCCTCGTTGAGGTGGGATGAAAAGTTACGTGTTGCACTCGAGTGCAAAGATTTTTTCACTCGAGTGCAACATTTTTGAATCACTCGCTGCGCTCGTGATTTAATTTTAGAATCCTTCGCTTGCTCGGTCCTCAAAATTGAGCACGCGGTTAAAAAGCAACCTTGCACTCTTGTATAACAAATAACTATTAATAGTCACTACGGTACTCAATTGTTTTGCCTTCCCGGAGGGGTCTTTTTTATTTTTTATACTTGTATAGGCTCGCACTTGACCACAATCTCACCTGATGTTAAGTGACGAGTTACGTGCTCACCTAGAAATTTCCTATTCACTCTAGCCTTGAAGAGCTCCAAGTTGTATCGCTCGGGGAAAACGTCAGGAGGCAGGGAGTTCCATTCCCTTGCTGTTCGCATTATAAATGTGTTGGCGAAGCGTTTTGTGCGAATAAGTGGAACATCAACAACATAAGGGTGATACGCCAATCGACGCCTGGATCCTCGAAGATGGAAAGGGGCAGGTGGAATCAAATCATGCAGCTCGTTTGCACACTCACCGAAGTGTTATTTGTAAAAAACCGATAAACGAGCAACTCTTCGGCGATGTTCCAGGTCTTGCAACTGCTCCTGGACAAGTTTGGATCGCCAATGAGTCTCCCGGCACGGTTTTCAATCGAGTCTAATGCAGCAAGCTGGTATTTAGCAGAACCAACCCAAAGGTGACAACAGTACTCCAGGGTATCCACTAGCAAATTGACTTTTAAGTATTATTACGAATCTTTTATGTGGGAGTATAGAAAAGTGTTGTTATATAGGAAATTTCAAAAAATTTTCTTCCTCGTACTTCAAGGAATAATAAAAAAAGAATTAACGAAATCGGTTCAGCTGCTCTCGAGATTTGCGCTTAGCAACACATTCAGCGATTCATTTTTGGGGCGCAAAGGTTCTATAGACCACAGACCAAAAGGCGCAGCGTGGGCACTGTGGGCAGGCCTCCAACAAGATGGACCAACGACCTGGTGAAGGCCGCGGTAGACACTGGACACAGTCCAGGAGCGTACTTCTTTTAGCTGAAATGATGATGATGACTATTGACGATGAACTTTTTAAAGAAATTCTGATTTCAAATTACTTTTTTTTTATTTCCGCGAGGCGTGCGAAGGCGGGCGGGGGCGGTGTTGACAAAATGCCAATGTAATTTATTGGCGGGTCGGCGCCGCACTACCGTCGTCGGGTGTAATAATTTTTTGTCAGACCCCTACCGCGTCGACTGACATGACATGACCTCTGCTTCTCTGTGGTTTGATAAGGCGCCAGAATCTTTTTGCCGCCGCGGTTTAAAATTTCGTTTAAAATAGTTTTTTCTAGAATTTAAAAAGAGATATACCTACCAACAAGGTGTTTGGTACATGGTTACATAGTCATAAATGGTATGGTGTTATCAAAAATTCAAAATTGTAAAATTAATTTTAAACTCATACATTTTGCTTTAAGTACCTACTGACCGAACTATTTGTATGAAGAAGTTTGAAACTTATTTTACAATTTTGAATTTTTGATAGCGCCATAATATAATATTTATATTACTATGTTAACATGGCTAGGTGCCCACTTGTTTTGACTAGTACTAAACAACCTGTATACGATGCAATTTTTAAGAAAACACAAGTTATGAGAAAACGATATAAGTTAGTGTAATATTCTTTGATATAGGTCTGCTCTGTGCAAAGCTCGTCAAATCGTCCAATCCAAGTCAGAAAACAATTTCTAATCTGAGTTCTGAGTACTTACAACCATGTACTTGCAAAGATGTAAATGCATGACACAGAGTTTATTTGAGCAAACGCAAGAGGATAATCAGCCATTAGGGCTGAAAAAAGATGAGAGCTCCTCGTTGTCAGTGAGCAACGCGTCTCTTCACTCCTCCATAGACCCGCTACCTACTGATATTGTATTATCTAACTCCAGACCATGTACTGATGGAGATGGGCCGTCGGTTCAAAGTAGTGAAACAATGCCTAGTACTCTTTTTTATTCAGATGAAGTCGGAATAGGATTTGGCACACCATTAAACTATCACTTTAAAGGGAAGGTATTAAACACGTGTCAGCCTGGGGCTACATTAGATCAACTTATAAGCGCTGCTTGTAAAGCTCCCCTTGACAAAAATACAAATATTGTATTATTTATTGGAAATAGTGCAAATATTCAAAGAAAAGACATAATTAAAGGTTTTACTAAATTACTAGATCTCAAATGTGGAAGAATAACTTGGTTTGCATTTCCATATTGCAAATCGTTTAATACTACTCAAAATGACAGAATTCATAGACTAAATAATACTCTACATCATTTAATCAGTCGTCATAGTGATGACTTCCAATTATTTGACATTAATTTATTTAGAAATAGAATTATGATGACGAAGGACGGTATGTATCTGGATAGACGATCTGTAAATAATTTATCTACAGTGTTAGCTCATAATTTAAATAGGTGTTCAAGTGACAATGACAACTCAGTGTCTATTTCAAAAGATAGCTGTAGAACTGAGACTGATAATTTTTTAGTGATATGAATATGACCGATGAGAAGTGTACAAATTCGTTGACTTTAGTATATCAAAACGTAAATCGCTTCTCTGGTAAAACTCTGGACGTTGAATTGTTATTAGATAAGTTTAGTATAGATGTATTATGCTTAACAGAAACGTGGCTAACACCAGAAAAAATGTGTTTTAGCATAAAAAATTATAAAATTGTTAGTGTCTTTAATAGAGTGTCAGCTATGGGTGGAGGCTGTCTTTTGTTAATCAAAGAATCAGTAATGTGTAAAGAGCGTAGGGATCTTGTCAAATGTTCTGTTAAACGTATATGTGAGGTAGCTGGTGCTGAACTGGAGGGGCTCATTGTAGTTTGCATCTATCGACCGCCATCGGGAAACTTTCATTCATTTCTTAATATTCTAGAGGGTATATTAAACAAGATATCTAGCAGTAGTAAACCACTTGTTATCTGCGGTGATTTCAATGTGGATCTTCTTAGTGACTCCAGTGAAAAGGATAGCTTAATGACTTTGCTAAAATGTTATAACTTAGACTGTCTCTTCAATGAACCTACTAGGATAACTTCCCACTCTGCGACTTGCATTGATAATATTATTAATAATTGTAAAATTAAAAGAAAATCTTTAATATGTGGAGTGCCATCTGATCACAAAGGGTTAAAAATTGAAATCGAAATAATTGGTAACAAGACACAAAATAAAGTGATTAACTATAGGCATTTGACAAAAAATAGGTTAGATAGGTTTAGAGAATATATGTCTACATCCCTAACAGCTATTAATTTAAATAATGATAACCCTGAGGTGTCTTATAATAAATTATTTACAGCTATAAGAAGCGAATTTGATAAAACATTTAGGCTCAAACAAACTATTATAAAAGAAAAAACAGTTTTTAATGAATGGGCCACAAAAGGTATAAGGAAAAGTAGAGAAAACTTATATGACTTGTATGATAAAAAGTCATACATATTTAATTTAGATTTTCAAGAATATGTAAAACAATATTCAAAAATTTTCAAAACTGTATGTAAAAAAGCAAAGTCTGATTATATCAGGGAGAAAATAATTAGAGCTAGAAATAAAATTAAAACGACATGGTCAATTATTAATCAAGAGACTGGCAAAACTAAAAACAAAGAGTCAAATATATCATTAAAAATAGACAACGAATTGATTGTAGATAAAAAAGAAGTGGCTAACTATTTTGATACTTTTTTCAAAACGATTCCCATCGATACTACAAAGTATATAAATTCTTCTTCTGAACTTGCTGAAAGTATGTTACAAGATAATTTTAGTAGGGTAGCAACATATTTTCAATTTCGACATATTAATGACTTAGATATTGTCAAAGCTTATAAGATGTTAAATAAAAAGAAGACGGAGGATATTTGGGGGATATCTGTGGCAGTGTTGGAACCAATAATTGATCTTATAGCACCTTTCCTTACTGTAATATTTAACCGATGTATAGAGACTGGTATTTTTCCTGATTTGATGAAGGAAAGTCGGGTAACTCCAATATTCAAATCTGGAAATACACATAATCCTTCTAATTACCGGCCTGTGTCAGTTTTACCTGCACTGAGTAAAATATTTGAGAGAATAATTTACACTCAATTAAATGCCTATTTCTGTTTGAATGGAATATTCCACAAATATCAATATGGCTTTATGAAGGGACGATCGACTACTGATGCGGGAGCTAAGTTAATAAATAATATTTTAGACATTTGGGAAAAAAAGTGTGACTCTGTTGGCATTTTTTGTGACCTTTCAAAAGCATTTGATTGCGTCAACCATGAAACTTTGATAAGGAAGTTGAATTATTATGGTGTATGTGGTACAGCTTTGGAATTGATAAAATCCTACCTTAAAAATAGAATACAGAAAATAGGTATCAATGGAGTAGTGTCTGATGGTTCATTGATTGAAATAGGTGTACCACAGGGCTCGATACTTGGACCATTTTTATTTCTCGTTTATATAAACGACCTTCCATACATGGTCAAGGATATGTCGGATATAGTGTTGTACGCGGACGACACTTCTTTGATTTTTTCGTTGGACAGAACTGATACGCATCGTAGTGAGAGTCATATAAATAACACTCTTGAAGAAGTTTCTCGCTGGTTTTCTTTAAATAATTTAGTATTTAATGTAAAAAAAACAAAATGCATTAGATTCCAGCTCCCAAATACAAGAATTCTACCGCTAAATATTAAACTAGACAAATATAATTTAGAACTTGTTGACGATACTAACTTTTTGGGTATCAATTTAGACTCAAAATTACAATGGAGGACACATTTAGATATCATAGCAAATAGATTATGTTCAGCTGCATATGCAGTAAAGACAATTAGGAACCTAACAGATGAGGTTACTGCAAGATTGGTTTACTTTGCCTATTTTCATAGCGTCATGTCGTACGGCATTTTGTTGTGGGGATCAGCAGCTAATATAGATAAAATTTTTGTACTACAGAAACGGGCGGTACGGTTTATTTACAAAATGAAGCCCTGTGATTCCTTGAGAAATAAATTCAAAGACATCAGTATTCTGACGCTTTCATCTCTGTACATTTTTGAGAACATTATGTATACGCGCAAAAATATACATAATTTAAAAAAGAAAAGTGACGTTAGGAATTTGAATACCAGGTACAAAAATAAATTAGTAGTTCCAAAGCTCAGACTTGCTAAATCTAGTAATTCATTTATAGGGAATAGCATAAAGTTTTATAATAAAATACCTGACGACCTATTAACTTTGACGGACACACAATTCAAGGAGAGAATTAAAAGTCAACTGATTGCTAAGGCATACTATAGGGTCAAAGACTTCACCGAAGACAAACATCCATGGCAATAAAAGTTATTTTAGTTTTTAGTTATACTGACGAGGGTAGGTAGGTATGTACCTACTCGATATGTAATAAATACATTACAAGCTAGTAATAATTTATATTTCTAAATTCTACTAAGTAGTTAAATAATATTAAATTTTATGTTTATATTTTGACGTCAATAAGTGCTTTGTTGAAAGCCTACATTGAAAACAATTGACTATGACTATGACTATGACCATGGTTCTATAGACACCAGGCCCTCAGAATACAGAGGAAATTTCTGGGTTCTTCGTTATTCTTAGCTTACTCATGCAAGTCAACCTACTTTACATATTTATAAGAGGAATTTTCGAAAAACAGTAAAGTAAACGCAATTTTTAGCTTTTCATACAAACCAAAAACGCCAATAATTTATTTAACAATAAGCTTTTTGAAAAATCCTCTGATAACTTAATTCGTAGACTAGCCTGACTTTCATAAGCATGGTAAATTTTGTTAATAAGTTTGTGCGTTTCCATTTTTTGACTTGCAAGTCAAAAAAATTAATAGCCGTGCGTCGTGTTCCTATTTCACTCATTTATTACGCCTGTCTCCGTTTCTCCATGGATAGATATACGTGCATTCATTAACAAAAGTAAACTGTTCATGACGTTATGAATAAGTTTCGATTGTAGTTACTAAGTATAACAATAAGTAAGGGTTTACTTAGCTGTGGGACGTATAGGTGACGGTGCTCACCAGCCTATACGTCCCACTGCTGGGCACAGGCCTTCCTACATGGGAGAAACACATGAGGAGCTTGGGCCATAACACCACCACGCTGCTGACCCAATGCGGGTTGGTGGGTTAAAGCGGTTGCAGTAACAACCTGGACAAATAGCTTAACGTGCCTTCCGAAGCACGGAGGAGCTCGAGATTAGAAATTTTGGTTGACCCATCCCGGGATCGACCATGGGGAAACTTGCTTTGTTTTCGTAATCGAAACCGGAGTGCTCAAACCACTACGCCACCGAGCTTCTGGAAGAGTGTATAAATAAACCTATTAATTTATATTAATATTACTTATAAATACAAAAGAAACCCTAGCTGTCTGTCTCTCTGGTACTTTTTCACGCGTCGGTAAGCCGCTAAACAGCAATTAACTTTACCTTCAATTTAATTAGACTATCCAACAATTAAGCGAATAACCGCAAAGGTTAAGAAAAGGCAAAATCTAATACTTACCTACTATTCTTAGAGGTTTATTCCCATTACTGTTTCGTAAAAAAAATTGCCTCGGCCAAATGGCAGAACTAATGTTAGGTCAAAACATGTTTACTGTAAAACAGGGGTCACTTGGACCTGTGTGACGCGGATTGCGTAAAATTTGGCGGTGAGTTATTGCTTCCACAAGGCGGACCTTTGGCGCCATCTGCAAAAAATCTTATTGTAAAAGTTCCTAACTGCACACGGTTCCGTACAGAATATATCTACCGTTTGTGGGACAGCTGTTTAACCAGTGACCTAAAGATGTTAAGAGCTGTGAGAATATTAATACATCCAAACATAAACTTAAGTTGCATGTCGTAGAGTGTAACATAGATTAATTAGTATATTTTACTGTAATTTATACACCGGCTATTCTCCCTGGCTGAGGTATAAATGTAAAGGACGCGGTCTTTTTTGGGCTTTATATTTTGAAAAATTTTGATACCTATACCTCTTTACAAAGCTAAGTGAATAAGGTACTCGATTTCGAATCCATTGGATTTTTCGAGATGCCCGTTTGTCTAAATATTACCTATATGTTAAAAATGTTCCAGCAGAAACTAAACGCATATTTGCTTTTTTCCGGAAATTTCATGAAAATTATACGTATACCTACGCACTACACGAATGAAATGAATAAGATGTTTTTGAATGTGACAAACCATTTCTATGAACTAATATAGCCCATGCTTTAATTTATTGTCGTATTGAAGGCAACATTCTGTAAGTAGCTATACATTTATAGAAGCCATAATAATTAGTTATCCCTTTTTGGAATTAAGTAAGATTTTACAAATCTACATCCAAATTAATTTACTTCTCGTCCCTTACTCCCTTACCAACTCTCAGAAACAATAAAAAATCCGCACACCAAAAATAAATGCGTACACCAATAATTATGTGAGTGTTTCACACTATTGTACCAATCAATTAGCATAAAGCAGGCAGCATTAAGACATAATCTGTGATTCAGATAACATACAAGTAACTTAAATATAAATTACCGGGTAACATAAAAGTTTCTAAGGCATGTCAACAATAAGGAATCATTCATCAGTTTTTTGGAAAATAAATACATTTTTATAACTTCACTAAAACTCACTTTTATTTAAAATTTTATTAATGTGAAGAAACAAAATGGTAACTTTTTATCTCTCTCTCTAGTTAAAAAAATATAATTTTTTGGCGGCCTCACCCATAAACTTTAGTAGACAGGGCTACGACCACTCGACCAACTGGCTGCCAAATTATTTTTTAAGTACGAGTATTTAAACATCAAAATGAATAAGTAAAGTTCAGAATGAATCTCACGGACCCCTAAGCGCACAATTTCACGGGTGACTTCTTTGGAAATATTGACTCAATGATGTGACGATTTATTTTACTTCTCAGTTTCGCAACAATTTTTAAATATTCACAAACCAGACACAATAGGTTTTCTATTGTTGAAGTTTCCTCAATACCTAACCGGCACCGTAAGTGCTATAGTAGAACAGCATCAGCGAGATGGAAAAGGAAATAATTCAGATAGAAAATAAAAATGTAAAAAAAATGTAGGGTGAAGTGGGGTTTACCAACGTGGGGTAGCTACGGACGTGAGAACCTCCTCCCTTTCGATTCGATGAGTTTTTAATTTATATTTCAGTGTGTATGGGTCCAACAAATATATGTCACTGCTTATGTATATTAGAGTTATAAAATAAAGGCACAAAAAGTGATAATAACATGATATAGCTTGCAGATCTAATAATATAATATAGCTTGGGTGATACCTATCAATTATTAGATCAGTTATTATTAGTACTTTTATAATAATTATGCTAGTATTACCCTGCCTGTCTGGATTTCTGTCTGTTACGTTTTCACTCCTAGCCGCTATACCAAATCATATGAAATCCAGCATGGACATAGATTACATAGAAAGCGTAATATGGCTACCTTTGGCGAGATAGCCACAAGGGCGAAGCCGCAGGCAGCAACTAGTCATTAAATAAATAAATTAATTGCTGCGTTACAAGCCTGGACATAGTCACCATGGAATCACAAAAGACGTACAGCAGTGGTCTTTCATGTTCAACTTACGGTAAGTCGGTAATAGCATACGCAGTGGTGCAAAGGATACTCAACTTGGCCTGTTCTTCATTGTAAACTAATCTGAATACCAATCAATCAGTTACCTCCAGCCTTACACCGGTGACCGGCTTCGGTTCCCGGCCGACAGAGGGGCGATTATCGTATCAATTACACGCGGGCTAATATCACCCGGGCAAGGAACATGTGGCTTGTGTCAGGCGGCTGGGGAGGGCTTATGACGTAAATCACTGATTTCAGTAAATTCTTTCACATCAATTAAGTTATTATAGAGTCTTCTATTCTATATTAATTGATCTTACTTAAATAACGACGATAAAAATGACAATGGATTAAATAAGTTGGTACAAGTTCATAAATTCGTTAAAAAATCAGTACATAAATAAATATTTTTTACCTGAGATGAGAATGTATTTCTCTTCTACTGTTCATTATATTATCAATATATCAAATTCGTAGGTACCTAATTTCCTTACAGTCTTTGCCTCTAGATAAAGCGAACTAGTAGTGACTAATGCCACCGTGTGGTGAGAAGCTGTACTATTTTCGTGCTTTTTCGACGCGTGCGCCAGCTAGTGTTAAGTAGTTGAAGCTTTAGAAAATAAAAAGCATAGTACGTTGGCATCTTCTCGAAAAGCTCTTACAAATGCCGAAGCTGCTCAACAGATGTCACTGTAAGCAATTACACCATGAAAAGTTTTCAAACTCGAGCTTTCCATGAGTTGTAGAAATAACGAGTTTATAAAAATTATAACCAGTTTCCGAATTGAGAACTTTAAGCTTAGCACCTATATTACACACTTTGCTTAGCCATTTATTCAAATATTAACACGAAAATTATTTTTTTAAGATTAAAAATACAAATGTGACGTTAGAAATTTTTATTTTAGGCCCGGATAAGTAATGAAAAAGACGTAATAAATTACATTGTGATAAGTTTTCATCTAATTATTTAAATAAAAATAAATAAGTAATAAAAAAATTTGAAAACAAAAATATTTTTAAATAGGTATTATCGAACACTAAAATTTTATAGTATCTTACTTGACTGCCGTTTTTGCATTATAATGGTTTTTGGGGACGTTGCGTCGTCGTTTTTGATGATTTTGAACGGAAGTCCTTATATGTGGCGTGATGGTAGCATAATATGGAGGCGCAGTTGACGGGAACTCCTTGGATGCGGTTAGCATAGGATAGGACTGTGAGAATTGGACAGAAAAGGCCCATTACCCGTGATAACTCTGTCTAAATTAACCGTCATAACCCTGTATAAATTCAAAAACTAAGTAATTAGGTACATACCAAATTGTAAATTATAAACATTTCAATGTTTAATAAAAATGGCTTAATACAGTTTGTCGGTTTGGAATCATGACCGTATATGCTAAAATAAGTTAAAAAATATATTCAGCGTGGTGCCGTCAATACGACAATAAATTGAAACATAGGCTATATTAGTACTTATAAACGGTTTGCCACTTTCAAAAACATCTTATTCATTTGATAATTTTAAGACATTTCTTTGAAGTAGGTAATATAACATTGGCTGTATTATTTCTCAGAATGTCATGAAATTATCAAATGAATAAGAAGTGTTTGAAAGTGGCAAACCATTTCTATGAACTAATATAGTCCATGTTTTAATTTATTGTCTTATTGACGTCACATGTGAAATACTTTTAGAGGAACTATACACAGATTTTCAACGCTAGGATGCTTTCAACGTGTATCAATGCATCCATTCAGGTTAAGTTAAGCTTAGGTTTAAAGATATTAAATTTTATTTCTTTAAGAATTTACGATTCACATAACATAGAAACATTTTTTTTAAAAAGGAGGCAATAATAATACAGCATGCTTTAACTTAATAGTATAAATGAGAACTACACTCCTATACTGCTGCACCGATTGAGATGAAATTTGGTATGGAGATAGATTATATCCCGAGAAAGTACTTAAGCTAGCTTTACGTTGATATACCTTCTCTTCTAATTTTAATTTTTTTTCGCTGGGTGGCGCGTGGTGGTGGTGGTGGATTTTAATTACTACATACATTGTAATTTAATATTTGAAAAGAGTGAGTACACGAGTTTGTTGCCGGATTCTTCATAAAAATGTGCTTCTGACGATTTAAAAGTGCTTTTTTGTGGTCTATTAAAATAAAAATATTTTTTCTTTTCTTTTCTTTCCTTTTCTTTGGCACGAGTACCGACAGTCACGGCATACCAACTTACCATCAGGCCCATCTTTTCCATTGGGCACTGTGGGCAAGTGCCCAGGGCCCCGCGATCCATGGGGCCCCAAGTTCCCTTTTTGGAAAATAATGTTTCGATTAAATTTGATTAAATATTGTATAAAATTATTGAATTGATAAACTACTCTTTTTTTGAAGTCGGTTAAAATAATAAAGTGCCCAGAGCCCCCAATAGGTTAAAGACGGCTCTGCTTACCATACGTGCCTAAGTGTTGTTTATTTCTAATAAACAAGAACAAACTGACCCAATTTACGTCAAACCCATCCCTAGACCTATGAATAGCATCAAACATCAAATAAACATTCAGATTGGCGAATACATGATATTACGAACCGATTGGCTTTTAAAGCCAATTGACCACAAGCCGGGCCACTCAAGCCGTGTGATTGATTACATCGGTATAAAATCGATATAATACTGGTATAATATCGACGTAATATGGGTCCGATCGCCGCAAATACCCCACTTACGACCACTTCGGACAACCACTTATGTTTGACATAGAGTTATGAAGATGATAGACAGGCAAAGTGCAAGAGTCTGTCTCTCTGGTGGGTATGAAACTGAAAAAAAATACTTTCGACTTCGACTACCTATAGCCTAAAAAAGTGACTACATAACTTAGGGTAACACCTAGCCAAAAATAAAGTTGCATAGAGATGCGCCACTTTGTTAAATCATATAAACTGTAATTACACCTCGCCAAGTAGTTTGGTTAAAAAAAAATCAAAGTACAACCGATTCATTTGCCATCGCATCGTGTGTGTTTGTGTGCGTGTATGTGTGTGTGTATGTGTTTGTGTGTGTGTCAAGACGCATAATCCAGACACAATAGGTTTTTAACTTTAATTCTCGTCTTAAATAAGGAAATGGTCCTTCTCGGAGGAGAACGGTCATCAAGAAACTCAACAAGGTTTTGATATTTTTCTTCCCTTTAACTATCACGTAAAAGTTTGATTTTTGTAACCAAGGTTATAAGAACTAATTTGATTTAGGACATCTTTAATTTTAAAATTTCAAATATTTTAACGGACACCATTTAAAAAAACAGTTGCATAGTTTCAAGTGATTTTTATATTCTGCACTCTACCACGGTAGTATCTTTTATGTTTACTTTGTAGCTACTATTTTTTCAATGACTATTAACCGATCTCAAAGCTCTGTGTATGGACCACTCGATGGCATCCGATATCCACTCAAGCGGGGTGTATGAACATCATCTAAATGAAATATTAAACCCGTATAAAAGTCTTCCTTAATAATAATAACGTGACTAAGTAGGTCAGTTATGAGTACTTACTTAACTGATAGTGAAGCTACATAAGTAAATACTTATTTAAGTTAGCTTAGAACTCTACTTAGGGCACCTACGATAAATAGACAAGTATACTTGCTTATCCAAACTCTTCCAAAACCTCCCGAAATATTTTTTTTAGATTACTGCAAATTTTTCTTGGACTGGATAATAAACAAAAATAAAACCGACTTCAAAACACTAAAAATGAAAAACTTATTTTATAAAAATGTATTTTTGGAGTCGGTGTTTCACTTTCAATTGTTTCTGGAAACCGCTTAGCACCAATTCCAACAAAAAACATTTTTATAAGATAAGTGCCTAGGTAAATTAAATTTAATTATTTGTTCCTTTGAAGTGTTATGAAGTTGATATTTTTTTGTTTTTTTTTCACATATTTGGTGATTTTCTAAGGTCAAAGCTAGACGAGTGACCGTCAGCATTATCGACTTGTGTGTCTCTAGTCTTTGGTTGCAATTCATAATAATGTTACATATTATCGTATCTTAGCACCGAAAAAGTATTAGGTATACTTATAACTCCAAACCGATACGGAGTTTTACCTTCCATCACCAGTTCACCCGAATAACTCGATAGATTATAACTATCGGTCTATACGTGCCCATAATATTCAAAGAATTATCTTCCAACTCTTAACCGTAAAGAAGTTGTACCGTCCATCACCAACTAACACAAGCAATACGTGCCTATAAAAATTGAGGTTTGCCCTCGATTTTCCTAGGATCCTATCATCAGATCCCGACTTCAGAAAATCTTTAAAATCCATTCACAGCTGACAGAGAAATCGGTGAACATACATACAAAAAAATACAAACAGTGGAACATAAAACCTCATCCTTTTTGATTTCGGTTTAAAAATGGTTTTAATTCCGAGAAATACACCTCTTGGCGGATCCGTTAGACAGTGAATTTTACCTTCATGTGTGAGTTCTACCACTCTTTAACCTCCATATATAGTATGGATACCGACATGTCACAACAAAGGCTCTGCTGTCGTTGACATACGATTTGTGAGCGGTACGCTGACGTGGTACTATATTTTCACAAAGGTACTGACTAGGAATTCCTCTGGTTATAGGCGTAGAGGTTTCGCTGGTGCCATCACCGCACAAGCTGGGCTTCGGTGGACTAAACTTGTTGGGACCGTTCCAGTTTCCAGGCCCGTTGTGTAATTGCAACGTTGCAAGGGGTCTCGTTGCAGCGGCAGCATCACGGAGAAGTATTTTACTGTAGAAAAATGGTTCCTTTATAGCAGGTAGCTTCAGCCATCTTCCGCAGAGAAATGGCTACTTAAGTGCGCTTCTTTACAATGCATATTAAAGGTTTTATAAGGTACCTACCTTATTAGTGCTACTAGGTAAGATGAATAATTGAATGTACCAGTATATTTACCTAACAATACCTGGATAAGTAATTATAAAATCAATAAGTAGGGTAGAGTACTAACTATACCAATATAGACAGCATTGGTAGAGTAATAACTAAAACTGGTAGAGTACCGTAACTGGTAATTTACTACTAGTAGAGTACACGGCATAGTAGTACGGTAGAGTATACTAACTATACTACTAACTATAGCAATGTAGGCAGCATTGGTAGAGTACAGTACTAACTAACACTGGTAGAGTAGTAGTGGTAGAGTACAGGGCATAGTAGCACGATAGAGTATTCTAACTATACTACTAGCTGAACCAAAGTAGGCAGCATTGGTTGAGTACTAACTAAAACTGGTAGAGTACTGTAACTGGTAGAGTAGTAGTGGTAGAGTACATGGCATAGTAGCACGGTAGAGTACTAACACTTCTACTAACTATACCAATGTAGGCAGTATTGGTAGAGTAGAGATTGGTAGTGTTAGAGTACTGTAACTGGTAGAGTAGTAGTTCACTCTACTCTAACAGTTCTAGTTAGTACCTACTTTACTTTTCCAATGCTGTCTACATTGGAATAACAAATACAAAGAAAAAGAAAACGATGAAAAGAAACATTGTATGCTCCTCATGTGTTTCTGCCATGTAGGAAGGCCTGTGCCCAGCAGTAGGACGTATATAGGCTGGTGATGATGATGCTCCAGTTGGGAATCGCACCCGTGTCTCCTGGGGTCCTGCCAGGATTAAAATGGCTTTCTCATGTTTACTGGAAGTTTAGAAATGCTTGTAAAAGTATTATCTCAGATCAATTGAGGTGTAAACTTTAATGAGAGATAAGATAGACGTTGCTATAAAAACGTAAACATTTTAAAAAAGGATAGAGAGCGGTGAAGCAATTGGTAGGTTACACGTACTGCTCCGGTGGCGTAGCGGTTATCGCGTCTGGCTGGACCCCAGGAGACGCGGGTTCAATTCCCGCCTGAAGCATAAAATTTTATTTCATCGTTTTCTTTCTTTATTTGTATTTCTTACAATAAAGTGGGCGTTCTAACCGCAAAAAATCAAACTCTTAAATATGATTACATTGCTATAATTAGGAGTGTATGTAGGTACTCTAGCGTGCTACTCTACCCCATAGCACCCGTTTGAGTCATTTCGAAAAAATTAATACGATAATGACTTTATTAGTCCGTAGCATCCGCAGTTATTCATATCACCTAAAAATAAACCGAGGCCGTATTACGATACTGTGAGTTGACACGGCCTCGACCAAAAATACTAAGCGTTCGGAATTACCCCACTCTCCCCTAATGATGAGCGGTCGAATCCTTTAAACCAAGTCTTTATTTATTTTGAGCTGCTACGAATAGCTACGGAAGCTATGTACTAATAAACACACAACGTAGAGCTGTCAGAGACATAGTGAATATTTACATTAGACGAGCAGCTATGGAAGTGCTTATTGATCTAGGTATAAATTAAACCAAATTAGCCCTTTATGCTTAAACGTTGGTATGTTGGCCTGTTGATTTGTCTTTGTCTTTAAAATGACAAATAGGTAATAGGGATAAATTACATAGGTACCTAGTTATACATAGGTAGGTAGTAAGATAGCTCATTATGTGATTTCTATACTCTAGCAACATTACCTGCCTGAACGCTTAGGTAGGTAATAGGTAACTATTTTATACCTATGTTTGTTTATTTCACACTAGCACTGTATAAACTGTAAAAGACAAACTATGTTCAACAAAGCTTACACTAGTTTTTTAATAAAATAGGTTTTATAATACGTTTGAAGTTCATACTTCCTACCTGCTGTGACAAAAACTGTCTTCTCATAACTTCATATTTTTAATGTTACATTACATAATATAATCATTACTTAAGTATGTAAAGATAATTGTGATGTTACTATTATCTTTACATACATACCTATTGATTACTTAGGTACATAATTTTGTATACTTTGCTTAGGTACTATAAATATAAAGCGTCACGTCACCCACTCAGGTGACATTAGGTAACTAGGTATTATGACTCAAATCGTTACGCGCAGCCTAGATTTTATTCGTCGTCTATTTTTATCAAAATCTACGCGATATTTCTCTGTATTCACCCGAACATCTCAGAACGTCTGAAAACCATTAGCACTAAAGAGGTCGCAACAATTTTCCAGCACTGAAAAAATTAAAAAGAAAATTTACTTTGACACTTAACACTCACCCACTTCTTTTATTGGTCAGCCGCAATCGTCGCGTGCACCTGATTGGCTGTTTTAAATGGGGTTCTAATGAGGGAAAAGGACGCTACGTCTAGGGCTGACAACGTGAGCGATAGGCGAGAGAAGGATAGATAGACACTTCTCGGGTACTTACAGATAAAGCGAACCGTTTACGGTGGGCGCCTAAGGAAGTCGGATGCTACAGATGCAGTGAGCTAGTGGGAGCGTATTAAATTGGCCAGTTTGGCATGAATTAATATTCATAAAACGTGTACCTACGCTGCAACATGTCTACATACATAAACTTTGGAGAGCCTTTTAATAATATGGAACTGAATGAAAGTAAGAATATGAAACCATCAAAAAGTTACTCGTTTCAGTTCCGTGATAAAGTAATGCCGATAAAAAGTTATACCTTCCAAACTAATTGTAGGAATGTCGTAATTTGGGTATTCTTTTAGTGATCACGTACCTATATAAGTAAACAAGTGGAAATTTAATCACACAATGTAAGTCCATTGAGTATGTATTTTTTTAATCAATAAACAATAATAAATTCTTATCATTCCACTTAACCTTTTTAAGAGTTATGTGACTTCTGACATTAACGTGAGATAACTTCTAAATTACATAAATGAGAAATGACACGGCTTCATTAAGACAGTGAGAAATTCGTATAAATTTAAAAGGGGTTTCCATTTCAAATATTTTATATTATAGATACTATTCAATTCAATGGTGTCAAATATGTAACTAAACTTTTAAAGAACTATATGCAATTTTCGACCACAATGGAATAATAATAATATCCTGACACTCACACACGTTCGGTATGGATAGGTACTACGTACTTAACCGAGAACTATGGAGAGTGAATCAAATATTAGAAAACATACTAAATAAAAATACAAACACCCATAACTCGTGAACACCTACTCGTTATACAAAAATCTGCGCCTACCAGGATTCTAATTCGGGACCTTTTAAATACCTACTCGAAGGAAGCCATGGTTTCTTTAACCACCATCTCTTCAACAAAAGGAATCCTTTTGTGTCTGGTTTGTAATGACTTTTAAAATTAAATATAGATTTTTTTTACTGTATTTCTTTTGTTGGATTCGTTATTGTTGACCGTTACGAAGCAAACTTTTTAATATAGCAAGGAGTCTGATGGTAAGGGTGGTACCTCTATAGAAGATTGTAATACAATGTGTACTAAGTACTTACTCACGCTTTAGCCACCCAGCTGCAGGTTGATAGCATATGAGTACTGCACCTAATAATCCGACTTCACACACAGCAGCTATAGTATTAAGATGTGTATTTGAGCAGAATACCTACATTTTAAATTTTAATACATCGTTCCATACAAATAGTCAAGAGACCTCATCTGACAGCTTTAAGATATCCATACTGGGTCCCAAGACGTAATTTACATAAAAACCATCATCAACCAACCATCTATCAGCTCGCAAATGCTTCCGCAATTACCTTTGGCAAACTAATTCACTACAACACTACAAATAAGTAGTGTTATCATCTTCTGTAGTGATTCCACAGTCGGGAGCCACCTTTCTCTTTTTTTACACTGAAATATTATTGGTTGATATATTTTTTTTTAATTCATAGCTAAAGAACATATCTTAAGTTATATTCATATAGTTAACAAAAAAGGTGCACAAGTACACATGCCGACTTGTGCTCTCATATTTTACCTGCCTACTCCCTTGACTCTGTAGAAATTGTAATTCTTTGATGAATTCCAATTCACATTTTCTATTTCTAGAAATACATAATAATGCATGCTGTGCGTGTTTCCTAAACAAAAATAGACAGACACCAATTCACAACGACCTCACAAGCCGCATTGTGACCTAAGCGATCAAATCGCATTCACGTAAACATCTTCAAGAAAAACTCAACGATCCCCACTACTTATGCTACTTCGGGTGCTTTTTTAAAAAACGACCGCCTCAAAATGTAGCTATCTCTTTCTGTCGTTCACCGTTTAATCTTGTGGCCGGTAGCCCCGTCCCTGTCTGAGGCTTAACACTCGAGAAACAGGCGGGCAATCTATCACCCAAAGTTTATTCGTTTGAGGGACGCTTTTGCGGTAAGGCGAGCTCTATCGCGCGGAGTGTCAATGTGGAATTGTTTAAAAAATGGATTCGAAATTGAAAAATTTTAAGGACTCATTGACATTTCAAGAATGTGAAAAGACGAATTTGACAACGCCGTTTTCTATCAATGATATTTTGACCAAAGAGAACGAGGCAAAGTTTTGTCAGGATTCGAGTTTTGGCGCGCGAATGAATTTTCTGGCGAAGGCGACAAATTGTTACCCCCAGGAGGAGTTTCCTAAGAAGGAAGTGTTAGAAAAGAGTTTGAAGTATTACGACGACTGTAGCAGCTACAGGGACTACGGCGATGACGGAGCTCTCGACATGTCAAGGAAGAATAACTACGCGGTCACAGAGCTTTCAGGTAAATTCAGTTTTCTTTCCATTCCTTAAAAGTTTATAATTCATTTGAAAGAAACTTTTACTCTGTTGATAAATAAATATGAAACGCTTTTTTATATATACCTCTATCCTCCTTTTTATACCTATGTGTCCACTCAAAAGGGGCGTAAAGTGGAACCTTAAGGGCCTGTAAGGTGTAGGTAGTTAGAACAATCTTCATGCTGCACTCGTTGTCTTTGCATCTATATACTCTTCTTATCACATATCATCAGATGGTGTTGATTCATTAGCCATGCATTGTATAAAAAGGAGAAAGAATTTAGCATTTAGAATTGTATTAATCTAGTATCTACCGAATCACTTGCTATGTTTGATTAACGATCAACTATACTAATAGGCACAATATTTTAATAGATAACTATTCGATTTCAATGGCTGACTCACCAATTAACAATAAGGCTTCAGTTTTCATTCGATTTTGAACTCTAAATCTAAAGGTAGAGCTTTTTTAAGTGATTTGGTAAACGCAAAATATAATAACAAAAGCTCATGTCTTGAAGCATCAGTAGGTCCCTTATTAAATAAAAGTGAACTATTTTTTTTTTTTATTTTTTTTATACTACTAGATGACAAACAAGCTGACGGCCCACCTGATGGTAAGCGGTTACCGCCGCCTATAGACACCTGCAATAACAAGGAAAAATCACTTCATATTGCAGGTGCGTTGTCATCCTGGGGCCTAAGATGAAATGCCGTCCATGCCCAGAAATTACATTGGCTACCTTTCCCTTCAATCCGAAACACAGCGAACTGTTTCACGGCTGTTTATATACCATAAAAGTATGACTATGAACACTTTTTTTTATTTTATAAAGGTAATAAGTACTTCTACTTCAGATTAATTTCAGTTCTGATTTCATGTTGCACCTTTAATAAATTTTAGCAATATTTTACTAAAAATTTTCCTTTTTTACTGACTGAGTGGTCCTATTTGGTAAGCTCTATGATTACACTAAATTTTGTACCTAACTGCGGAAAACAACCGGCAAAGAGATGACCGGCACGCTTAAGTGCTCGATAGCATTAACAAACCAAAGTATAAAAAACCATTTCAGTTTTAAGTTTGTATAAAGCCCGATATTTTAGTACGCTGTTTCAATAGAAAATTTTAATATCAATCATCATCATCATCATCATCATGTCAGCCGAGAGACGCCCACTGCTGGGCATAGGTCTCCCCCAAAGATCTCCAAACAGATCAGTCCTGCGCTATCCGCATCTATCGGCTTCCCGCGATCCTCACCAGATTGTCCGTCCAATAATCATATTTATATTCTATTAATATTCTCATGGCTAAAATCTATAGTGAAAATAAAAGTGATTTTAACTTTATATTCACTGTTATTAGTCGTTAGACGACACATAAAGTATTGTCATCCATATTTGTCCGTTATCTAGTATCCATAACAAAAGCTCCTCTAACTTACACCAAACTATCGCATACTATTTGTGCGTATCTGATTGTAATTTATGGTTACTAAAGGCAAGGTCTAAATCTTGCTCTAGAACCCTTCAGCAAACGATCAGGCGATAAGTTGGCACCTCACACAGAAAACAGGTCGAGACCGTATCCAATTGTGCCTAAAGGTGCAAATACCGTGCGTAGGGTCGTCTGGGTGTGGTAGGCCTGTAACGTGAGAATGGTCGTCCGTGTAGGTAAGTACCACCGCCTTTCTTATTTCAGCTGTAAAACAGTTCGCTGTGTTTCGGATTGAAGGAAAAGGAAGCCAGTAAAATACTGGGCATGGACGGCATCTCATCTTAGGCCTTAGGATGACAACGCATCTTAAGTGATTTTTTCCTTGATGATGCAGATGTCTATAGGCGGCGGTCGCTGCAGCTTGTTTGGCATCTAGTTGTATTAAAAAATCTTATAGCCATTATTTGGTACTTTGAACAATGAATGAGTGAACTTGATTAAGATTCATTCAATTTTTACGCCCAGCGGCTTTAATGGTGAATACATCTACGCAATGGAGATAATTTTATAGGAAATAATTTCCCTTAATTTTCCTATTTCACCTGCGCAGATATATTAAGTGTGATCGTCATTTAACTGACAATTGTGTGTGTTTTGTAAATAATATGCTGGACTAGACAACAGGTGTTAGTGTAGGAATATTTTTTAACATTTTTCTTTAATTAGGTATTAAGCACATATTTAATAAACTTTGGGATTAGGGGCAAAAAATATTATGATACCTAGCAGTGTTTTCATTTATGATTTTGATTTACTAGTTTACCCTCCATTATCGGAAGAACTTTACATACGGACAGACAATCCGGATGAAACAGAAATAGGTTCCGTTATATAGATTTTATTCATAAATTAATCTTTGCACTACGGTAACTACAAAGAGCGGACTTTATGCTTGAAGAATTATCTACCAGTTAGCCTGTAAAAGACGTAAATACCTGAAAGCATGTAAAGGTCTAAAAAAGAAAAGAAATGCCGGTGTAAGTAGGTACCTATAGGCATAAACAGAATATAGGTAATAACTTTAACCATCGATAATTTTGATCGTCGTCAAAATGTTCTGTAAATACCTAAAGCCATTTTTTTCTTACAAGTTCTAACATAGTGAAATGATGCATGAAATAGGAAAGGTGGTAGTACCAATAAAGATTTTTTTTAAAATTATTTCGACACTGGTGGTAGCAAACTGCCTTATGTTATGACCCGCCTGATATGGGAATACAACCCCGGACCTCTAGCTCTGAAGTAAGTGGTCCCAGCCACTAGACCACAGAAGCGAATAAATTGAAAACAATTGTAATAGAATTGCTTTAGTTTGATTGCGTTGGAGATGAACATCATTCAAAATATCGTTTTGATGTATGTTTAAAATTAGACAAGGCGCCATTTGTGAATACTATTGATTGCAGTAACTTTATTTATTACTAGCTCCACCCGTCATGCTTTGCAATTCTCGTGAAGACAAAACTCTTTGGTCTTATAACAATAAAAAAAAAGTTTTATGCTCCAGGAACTTTCACTAGCGTCCCCAGATAGTAAACTAAATTATTACCAAAGTTTTATCATAATCTATAATCAATGGTTTCGGAACGGATTATTTATTTAATTCTTAATTTTACTCAAGGAAATTACCTATACTATTAAAACAATAAATTTCTAACTTTAAAGAAATTAAATTGTTGCAACACTGTAATCAGTAGGTACAATATCCACATATCAGTAACAATAGATTTTCAATTGTATATGAGCGCCGAAGCGGCGGACTTGTAGGGGACGCAATTTTATTTTAAAACTGCTCTCTCCTTAAAATAATAATATGTTGATGTTACACCAAACTTTTGCCTTCAAAATCAGACAAAACTCATTAGGGAGCTTTCACACTGCACGGATTCAATTAATACTACAGTCGGATCACGCCATCGGCGTATAAAGACGCTGCCGCCGCCACAATAGATCCATTACGCAAATTGTCGCTGGTCATTAGAGCCAGTGAAAGAAGCCACCAACTAACAGTATTTTTGCGTGATGTTAACCCCTATTGTTCGAGTTTTCGATCATTTGTTACTTACGTGACAAATTTGAGACGCGATGGGGAATTGATATCTTGCAGTTGAATTGTTTTAACTTTAGAACTGCTCATGGGGACAAGCCTGGTGACATATAACACAGGTTTTATTTTAAACCCATCTTAGGCACTAGCCTCTCACACTTTGGGATCATTCCTAAGATCAATTCTATTTTATCTTAACTTATAATGATGTATAAGCTTCTATTTTGATTTTTTGATATCTTATCTTCTTATGTCAATTCATTCACTAATGTTAATATTATAATATTATTATTATAGATTATTCAATAACTAAGTATAAGATGTCTAGGTGTTAACGTGGTGAAATCAAACAGATGTTTAATAATAGTGTATCCACTACAAAACTTACTTTATCAGGTTTTTATTAAACTATCAATGACCTTATCAAACCTAACGTCTGTAACATAAAAAAATGCCTTCTATAGCTCCCGTAATATCTAATCGAAGAAATTTACATAAACGTGTCTTCAGCCACGCGCCAAAGCCCGAAGCTAGTAATTACTAAATTGAATGCTTCAATAGTGCTTTTAAGTCATCACTTATCGTAATGAGGGTGTCGTGCAATCGCGCGAAGTGACGGCTAAGTGGCGACGTCGCCGCGTCGCACCGGCCAGTGCGTATGCTCCATTACACCGCCATTGTTGACGCTTAATTATGGCGCGACTAATTTGAATTTGGAACGGCATCGATTGTCTGTGGTAGAACTAGAAAAAATAAAATATTCTTAGCCACGGCACGGCCGGCATGATGATTCCAAGAATTTTCGTCAGTAAATATTTTAGTAATTAATAAAAGGAAGATTTTGCAATTAATTTACAGTTAACAATTCCGTTTATTTTTTACCCAGTCCATCGGTTATAGTCTTTATTTATAAATATTATATTTTGTAGTTTAATTGATTGTAAAGCTAAATTCTATTAGTGTGTATTTTCTGTACTTATGAGAAAGATAAACCTATACAGGTTGCTGACGATAATATGGCAGTAAAATAAAACATGGGCTATATTAGTTCATAGAAATATTTTGCAACTATTTAAAACATCTTATTTATTTAAAACATTTCTATGAAATAATCCAGTCAATGTTAAATTATTTCATAAAAATGAAATGAAATTATCAAATGAATTTAATTTCTTGTCGTCACCATCCTGTAGAACCATGATCTCACTTGATGTAAATCATCAACGTACTGTGGTATACTTACAATTAAGCGCCAATTTCAACAATTTGCATATTTACAATTATATCGTAAGATATATATTTAAGAAATCATTTCTATTGTTGCAGATGACTACGACTCACGTTCCTCAAACACGGGCTCACCAGTCCGCCGGCATACCTCCCCAAGTTCAGACATAGGCTACAAACCCTTCAGCATGCACTACGAGCCCCGAAAGTGTTCCACACCCCCCTCTGATTCCCGAGTCATCACCTCGCCGAGTTTCTCCGACTACACGCAAAACAGCGCAAGAAAAAAACGTTCACGCGCTGCTTTCTCACACGCTCAAGTCTACGAACTCGAAAGACGCTTTAGCCAACAGAGGTACCTCTCTGGGCCAGAACGCGCCGACTTGGCCCTCAGCCTAAAGCTTACAGAAACGCAAGTAAAAATCTGGTTCCAAAACCGAAGATATAAAACTAAAAGAAAGCAACTACAAATGCAAGAGAATGGCATGCTAGCAGCGGCTGCGGCTGCTGCTAATCACGCTAGAAAAGTAGCTGTTAAAGTCCTCGTAAACAACAATGGACAACCGGCCTTGCCTGATATGAAGCCTTACCAAACGCCTATACTGGGCAAAGGTATCAATCCAGCCATATTCGGCTCTCAGAACCTTCTAGATGGCTCGCCGATTTTAAAGCACTTCGCCGGCGTCTACGGAGTAGATTTCGCAAAAAATCCGGAATATAAAGCGCTGTTGCAAGAGTCTTATAACCAAGCAGTATTACAATCACTTTACGGGCCACATTTAGGGGTTAATTACCCAAACATACCCTTATCTTATATGTACTACCCTGGTCACCCCGGATTCGGGATGCCCTTGCCTTGTGATATGGAGAGAAGTCATAGTGAACCAAGAACTGAAAACGAAAAAGTGTTTTGTGAAAAAGAAAAGACAAATGAAAAAAGGAAAAGTCCGATTGATATCAACGACAACAGTAATGAAAGCATGGCCAGCAATATTGAAATAGAGAACTAAGACAAAAATTGGACTATCGATCTATATCAAATGTAGGTAAATCGGCACAAGAATAGTTTAAATTGGTACTTTATTATTTGTTAGATAATTTCCCATTTTCAATTTTTGTATTCTAATGAAGGTTGGGATTCAAAATAGTGCAACTAAGGTACCTACCACGGAATAGATAGTATAAAATTGAAAATTTTAAGTGACCCCCGACCTCATTAGTCATGATATCGGTAAAATGCTTCACACTTATTGAAAACTATTGTAGCGAAATTACTAAAAGGTTCTGTACCCAGAGCGACCTTTCACATTGCCAACCCAATTGATCTCTGTATATTATCATAAAACTGACACCATCTCATTGAGACTATTCCTATGAGTTTCTAAAGAGTTAAGCATCCCGCAGACTTAAGGTTAGAATGTCTTTGAAATACCACCGAAGTAGCAGTAAACCAAATTTCTAATTAATCGGAACTGTGAAAATTAGTCAGACCCTCTTTTCAAGTAAGGAATGAGCTGACGGTCATCGAACGCCTAAACAGATCTTCATCAATTAAAGCCAGCTATCTTGATTACGTCAGCTTTAAGAAAAAACCGAATAAGAATTGGTCCATTCCTTTAGGAGATACGACGCCACAGACAGACACGCCAAACTTAAAACGCCCTTTCTTTTTCTTCGGGGGTTGATAAAATAAGTTTTTTACTGTTTTGTGAGACCTATCTATGTATTTTCTTCTCGTTCACACACTGTAGTGAGATGTTTGACTGACATATTCTAGAGTGAATTTTCACAAACATTTACGGAACACTCATATTTTCAACCCAGTTCTCTATAAAGTTGAAATATTATTTCTGCTGATTATTCTCTAAATATGACATATCTGATTTTCCTGTACCTAAACTTAATTTTTAATAATTATAAAGAAAACAGCTTTAAGCGATAATTTTACATCACAATTGTAACTTAAAAATTTACTTGCTCTGTTATAAAGTAAATAATTTAATTTAAACCAAAGAAAATATGAACAAACCAAAGACAACCAACTCAATAGTTAGTAGAATTGTTACTGTTTAGTTTGTAATAACGTTGTAAATATGTTTAACTGGTTGAATGTTTTAAGTAGATATATTATTGAGTCTGCACATTTTTGTAAATAGTACAAATTAGAGAGTTTAATAAAGGTGCAATATAATTTACCATTTCTTTTATTCTCTTCGGTATCCCTGAATTAATTATTTTATTTTGATAAAGATAATTAATTAATAAATAATTTGTAAATGACATTAAAAATATTTTAAAGCTGGAGGTTCTTGCGCCACTTCTTAATAGCCTAAATATTTGTAGAACACCGCTTCAAGGGTTAAATTATGACGAAAGAACTTACTTCGTGTCCTTTAATGTGAAGCGATTTTATCTACTCGCCTTTCAAAGATTATAAAATACTAGCTGACCCCGCAACCGTTGTATTGCCATAAAAAAAATGACCAAAAAAAAAACAATAGATAGTAGCCAATAGCCTGAATATACATATTAAATTTTATGAAAATCCGTCAAGCCGTTTCGGAGGAGTATGGTAACTAAATTTGTGACACGAGAATTTTATTATTAGATATATACCAATTACAAATAAAGAAACAAAACGACGAAAAAAAGGCGGGAGAGCAGGGCAAAGCGGGCGGGTGAGCAGCATACCGCATAGGGGGTGGGGGCGGGAGAGCTTATAATTTTTTTATCGTTTTCTTTATTCATTCGTAATTGTTCCTATAAAATAGGCGTTTAAACTCATCAAAAACTTTAAAATGCCATTAAATATATACCAATTTCGATTTTAGGTAATACTTCTATCCATTTGGCATCAGGCCAGAATAATATAGAAATCAAATAATAATCGCTATGAAAAGCTATTTTTGTTTAAAAGATTGACTATTGTTTATACAAATTTACTTTCTTATATCAAACTTTTTCAGAAATTTCCAACATTTACTCCAACGCTTGAACTAAAAAACTACAGAATCGAAGTCTGTTTATTCATGTCAATTTTCAATACTGCACATTTATTGACAGGGATATTTACGCGAATAATAATTAAAAGAAAAGTATTACATGCTTATGCTAAATTGATATTTTTGTAAGGTTACTATTAAGAAAAAGACATTATAGATATAAAGTTATGACTCTTCCCAGCTTCAATACTTCAAGATTATTGCACACCAATTTCCTATAACCTTTTATTTATCTTCGCGAATTGTTTCATCAAAATTTTATAAGTAATTGCTAACATAAAACATTTAAAGACTTTGAATCAAGTTTTCTCGAACTCGGTACGTGTCTGAAAACCCTCTTTAATCAGTAACTACTCCAGCAAAGCTTTATAAAAGTGGAGAAAGTTCTTTAAGAAGCGGCGGGAGGGTGATTGCTTGGAGCTCGAGAGCGTTAGGGAAAGTGAAGAATCACTGTAGAATAACGCAAATTGCTCAAATTTTCGCCGGCAAGGAAGGAAGCGACTTTGCTAGGAAATTGGTAATTTACCCAATAAGATGACTGTTTTTTGAATTGGTATTTTAAATAACTTATGATAACAAAGCACTTACAATCACGAACAATAACATGTACCCTCTTCTCGCTTTTCATGACTCTTATTCCATTTACAATACGAGTCACGAACAGCCAGTAGTGGGTAATGTTATTCCTCGTGACTGTAGGTCGTGACCTATTAGCAGCTAAAAGAGAAATGCCCCCAGCTCAACACAACGTGACAAGCAAGGAGCAGCCACTGCCGGGAACAGGCCTTACCACATGGGTAGAATCACACGAAGAGTTGGGGCCATAATACCACCACGTAGGCCCAATGCGGATTGTTGGGCTATGGCGGTTGCAGTAACAACCGGGGCCAACGGCTTAACGTGCCTTCCGAAGTACGGAGGAGCTCGATATTGTAAGTTTTGGTTGACCTATCCCGGGATCGACCATGGCGAAAGTTGCTTTTGTATTCGTAATTAAAACCAGTGCGCTCAAACCACTACGCCACCGAGCTCCTCAAAAAGTAATAGGAAAGCAAAAATCCGCAATTTCGCATACATAGCAATTGTTTCAGTTAGTTTCTTTACAAAACCAAACTACCCAATTGATTTCTAATAAATTTTTATGGGACCAAATAGCAACTATTCCGCATAGAACAAAAAAACAAACACGTAAATCGGATCAGAAATCTCTGCGTAATCGGTGTACTTTACATAAAAAAAAACCACCTGAATTGATTCCTTTCTGAAGTCGGTTAAGAAGGAAAACTGATGAAAAATGAACTTTGTCTCGGAAAACTGATTGTATTAATAGACAGGCTGGTTATTTGTTGTTTCATATCGGTTTCCATTTTGTATGTTTGTATAAGTCGCCCGATGTCTAGTCGTTGTCTAGAATTACGTTTTTGTCTAGTTTTTTAGAAGACAATTTGCGTAATTCTTTCCTCAAAATTAAATAATATTGAAAAAGCCGTCTCCAGTTTCGGCAGCGAGTAATGTAGTCCAATAAAATTATCATATGAATACGGGCCGAGGCGACATTATGAAAATGCCAAGCTTCGTTTTCCGGCCGAAGAATTTTCTAAGACTCCGTCGAGCGGAGTGCCACTCACTACAACTAGATAACTACTCGACTTCGAAACGAGTTTCAATTCAGAAATTTCACTTGGATAGAATATATAATTGAATAAAAACTCCCTGAAATTCTTGAAGAAGGAAATTATATACGTAAAAATCGAGCTTATAATAACTATATTTTAACCTGAAGACAATTCTTCAATTCATGTTGTCACATTTAGCTCTTCAAACATCAGGTTCCAGACATAATTTATTTTTCCATTGTTATGTTAGAGACCTATAACGCCGCTTGACAGTTTATAAAAATTCTTGTAAGCGTAAAGATAACTATCAGATTCTTCTTATAATTTGTGTTTTGTTTCAGCATCTTCAAAGCATAAATTAAAAATATCCTAGCGATAGTTTCAGGTAAATCATTCTGTTACATTTTTAACCGACTTCAAAAAAGAAGGAGGTTATATGTTCCACTGTATGATTTTTTTTTGTATGTATGTTCACCGATTTCTCTGTCAATTGTAAACCGATTTTCAAAATTATTTTTTCATTCGATAGAGTATACTCCAGGAGTGGTCCCATTGTCTCCAAGTCAGGATCTCATGATGGGATCCCAGGGAAATCGAGGGCAAATCAAAATTTTTATAGGCACGTGTGACATGTTTTACTTTTTTCCAAAGCTATTCAAGTATATTTGCTTCTGTTAGTCATTATCTTATGTTGATGAGCTAATGATGGAAGGTACGACTCCTTAACGGTTAGGAGTAAGAAGATATTTTTTTCACTGTGTATTTCAACCAAGGCCAGACAAGTCGGCAGTGCTGACGGTCACCGATCTTGCTTTGACCTTAGGAAATCACTTAAAAATGCGAAAAAAATATTTTTTAACAAAAATAAAACACTAAAAACACTAAAAATAAAAAAATAATTAAATTTCAGTACCTAGGTACCTACTTACCTCCTGAAATATATTTTTTGGAGTTGGTGCAAAGCTGTTTCCCGAGACAATAGAAAGTAGAGCACCAACTCCAAAAATAATATTGTATATTTAACGATGCAACAATTTTATTTCAAAATAATCTTTAATTTTATTTTTAGCATTATAGTACAAATGTTTTGAGGAAATGTAGAAAAATAACCTAAATACCTATTTATGGTATCGTGGGTACACTACCCGTACGAAGCCGGGGCGGGCAACTAGTAAATATAATTACTTAAAATTACAACAATCAACATCCAACCACATCAATATGAACATACATATATCAATCAAAATGAAACGTTTGATGTTTTAACTAAAAGATCGAAAGTTTCATGTTAAACAAAAGAAAAATCAACCGACATTTCCATAAGTGTGAATTTTAAAGGAACTTGATGAAGTTCTAATTTTAAAATCTCCATGATCATCACAACACACTCATACATAAGCGTGTCATATAAAAATAATACCTAGTCATAAATATAAATTAAGACTCCCATTCACAATTCTTAGGATGATTGGGAGACGTTTCCTTTCTTGTGATGAGTCAACTACAGCTCGATTGTCGATGTTGGTCCTAAACATGTAAACACAGCATTACTGCTCATCCTCTCTGAAGGATTGCTAGTGATGGGCTATTTTATCGATATTAAAATTAATATTTTTAAAACGAAAAATTGATATCAAATAATTATCAACAAAAGTTACTTTTAGTTATTTAATTTCTCAACACAGCTTGTCATCACAATGTTTTAACGAATTTCTGAGGAGATAAGTAATTTTTTTTAAATTAACGAACTAAGCAGTTTATAACATGACAAAGTACAAAATATTAGAAGAAATAAGAAGTGTCGCGATAATTCTCAACGTCTTTACCAAAGTAAAAGCAAAAATTTTCCGACCGGCACAATTTGTGTCAACCTTTTTGACAGGATGGGAACCATTATATAACAATGTATTTTCCGCTGTCCAACAAAGATGACATTTTTTAAAAAGATTTTAATGCTGATAAAAGTTCCATAGACAGTTCCTATATTCAAATTTCGAATAATACCAAACAAGCAACTAATCCACCTGATGTTAAGTGGTCACCATATACTTAGCCTATACAGTAATTTGTGTCAACCTTTTTGACAGGATGGGAACCATTATATAACAATGTATTTTCCGCTGTCCAACAAAGATGACATTTTTTAAAAAGATTTTAATGCTGATAAAAGTTCCATAGACAGTTCCTATATTCAAATTTCGAATAATACCAAACAAGCAACTAATCCACCTGATGTTAAGTGGTCACCATATACTTAGCCTCCTTATACACACTTACATACATACTTAACAGTATGTTGCAAAAGTCCGACATATTTAAGGCAGTGATTGTGTTCCTTGTCAAGAGTAACCTTTAAAACTTTCACATCTTTTAGACTACTTTTATTTTGCGATTACTATTTCGTATCGTACGACATGCTACAGTTATTTAATTTGTTAATACTACTTGTCATCTTCGTGTCAACGGATTTTTGGAGTAAGTTTTTCTAATAATTAACGTATTAAGCGTTTTATAACATAACAAAGAACAAAAGATAAGAAAAAAATCATAGGATTTTATATATATTTCTTTTGCTTTAGTAACAAAGTCCTGGGGCCTGGTCGCGCTAATTTACAACGACTTAACCAAAGCAAAACCAAAAATTTTCCGTTGAGCACAATTTGTATCAAGCTTTTTGACAGGATTTAGATCCAAAGACGTAACTATGGGAACTATTACACATTATGATATCGATCCCCCGCATTCTCAGAATTCCAATTTTTATTTAGAAATTCTGTAGCATCCGGTATAGGTAACGACATCTACAATATTAAGGAAATTACCGGATTTACCTTTATTCTTGGGTACTTATTTAATATTCAACTTTCCTTGATATCGACATCGCCCGAAACATCCCTAGTAAGGACTACTGCATTAGCGTAGAGCGCGGCTCGTGTTACCGCACGTGCGGCGGAAATGTCGTCAGGTAAACAAACACGCGTCACTACAGAACTAATTACAAACGGGTTAATACTGTTAATGGTTCCAAGTTGTAAAGAGTACTGTCTTGTAATGATGGCGGGAGCATTGTCTGAGAACTATATTTTTGGTATTTCGAGATCTAGCTATGGCTTGCGGTCTATTGAGAAAGAAAGATAATATATTTCTTAGTATTAATTTTCATTAGTTACGAATAAAATTTAATGTTAATTTTAGTACTTATAGGTTACTAATTAATTAAATTATAATGTCGTCAAAATCAAACTTTCAATTTAGAATTCCCTCCGCGAAATTAGTGTTTACTTATTTACTCATGTCGGTGATGTATTTTAATGTATTTTCATTGAAAAATACTCTTTGTCATGTATTATTGCGACGATTCACGATAACGAGTTATGGATGTTTATATTTTTATTAAGTAGGTATACTTCTAATAATTATGTACATAAATATAATAGACTAACTGACCCAGCGAACTTCGTACCGCCTAACTCAATGAATGTCGTGTTACAGATTATTTCAAAAGAAATCGGAGACAACATTAATTAAATAAATTACACTTAATATAATATACTAACTCTGACTGGATTGACATAATAATCTGGATTTATTGAGTGAGACCAATCGATTTACCATTTTTTTTTAATTAAGTCAGTTGTTCATTTGTCATTTGTTCTATAATTATGTAGCTTAAAATATTTCCCTTAGTTTACGCAAAATAAATTTCTGAACGCGCTCTTATATATTTGACACCCAATAAATATATCAATCCTTTTACTATACATTTTAAAAATCTTAAATACGCCACTATCCGAACATTGTTAATATTTCTTTGCGATTCGAAACCTTTATGTAAATACGTTCTTTGATATGAGGGAAGAGTTTACCGTATTGACGGGATGAAAATTAAATGTTTGACAGTTACGAAACCCATGAACAATTTGTATGGGAAAATGAAGGGAAAACGTTTTATCTGTTATTTTATTTCTTAGTCAATTTTTTTTGACGGAGACAAATACTTCAAATCAAAAACAAAGAAAATCGGTCCAGCCGTTCTAGAGTTGTAATAATAAGTGTTCGAACAAACCCGACTTTGTTTTATATATTAAGATTATTGTCAATTTATCTCCTTTAACTAGTATTCATAACACAAGCTCGTAATCTGTCAAGCGGAGCTATAGCTCTGGAGGTCGATGGAAATTGAAAAATCAATTGTGTCTGGATCAGATTCCAGACACAATTGATTTTTCAGTTTCCATCTTGACGGGCTCATGCATGATGCTTACTTTATGCTAGATTTATTTTACAACTAGATGCAAAACAAGCTGACGGCGCACCTGGTGGTAAGTGGTAACCGCTGCCTATATACACATGCAATAACAAGGAAAAAATCACTTGGTATTGCAGGTGCGTTGTCATCCTGAGGCCTAAGATGCCTTCCATACCCAGTAATTGCACTACCTTTCCCTTCAATCCGAAACAAAGCGAACCATTTCACGGCTGAAATAAGAAAGAAGGTGGTTCCGCCCCAGAGGACCCTACATATGGGCCTACCACCTTTTTTTTACGGGGAGGAATCCGTTTACAGACCTACCTGGTAGCTTGGGCTCTTCTTTGGAGAGCTCACTCAAAATGCCTGCATTGGCTTCTTAACAATATTCACGTTTTTACAAAATCTATGTATTCCATCAGACTTGAAAAATCTGAGAGTAAATACTAAGTTAACCCTCCAATGATTGCATCCATCTTATCCGGGGTCAGCCGAACCATAAAGCGAGAGGTCTGCAATCGTAACTGCGCGCGCATTCCCATCGCATTGTTTACATTATACAGCACATTTGGTACGTATCACTTCATCTTGAGATCATTGAATTTACTGCTGTGAAATGATGCTATTAATTTTGCATGACTAATAATTGTTCTGTAAGGAAATAAAAAAAATGTGGTTCGCTTTACGTATGTTATAATGGCGAATGTTTTTATTGCCAGAAAAACATGTTTGTAAAAGTTAAATCAAAGTTATCTTTATTTTAGTTACATTTTTTAATATTATTTTTAATTATTAGGTCGTAAATGGATAATCCAAGTAGGTAAGTAAGTATCTCATTTCTAAAAAGATCAATAATAGATATTGTTACTGCGCAATACATTTGCATTTTATATGCGGATGATTCAATGAAAAAAATCAAGCTTTATGCCCTGTCGTTTGAGCTTTAAAGCGTTTAAAAGGGGTTAACTTTTAACTGAAAATAAGCCTGAAAAAGCAAATTAGTGAAATTTGCAACGCCACTTAACTTATAGGCAAAACAGACTTAAAAGGAGTCGCGACGGTGAAAAAATTTAACCACATTTACGCAAACGGTATCCCGTACCATGTGTGTGAATGCTGATCGACATTTTCATGTTCGATTCTGATTCGAGATTGGTAAAAGATATTACATTTTTAATAAGGTTAAATTGTAATGACAGAAAAATGGTCAAAAATAAAACTTTTTGTTAACTTCGTTAGGTAAGTTTGAGTACTGAGACAATTGATCTGGTATAATAACTGTTATTAAAAAATTGTAATATTTCTTTTCTTTATTAAAATTTGTGTTTTTTTTAAAGAAAAAAGTTTTTACAGAGTCTGTAAAAGAGATAGAACTTGGTAGAGTTCAAACCATAATTAGAGAAAGAAAGAAAAAAATGTATTTACATTTATTCAACGCCACACAAAGTAGATATAGTGAATATTATATTATACAAGGTGGTGCCGTCTATACGACAATAAATTGAAACATGAGCTTGGGCTATATTAGTTCATAGAAATGGTTTGCCACTTTCAAAGGCATCTTATTCATTTGATAATTTCATGACATTTCTATGAAATAATGCAGCCAAAGTTATATTCATGTTTTTGAAAGTGGCAAACCATTTCTACAAACTAATATGGCCCATATTTTAATTTATTTTCGTATTCACGGCATCGCAATTATTCCAGTAGTTTAACCTTGGTGAGTAAAATTACCGACTTTGTACAGCTTGCAAACTTTGTTAGATTATTTTTAATTAAATTACCATTGATTTTTGAAGAATGCAAATAATCATCGAGTACCAGAATTAGGGGTCCGTTTGTCTAGACGCCTCGCCGACGCCGGTCGCGACCACCCCGCGGTCACTTCAGCCCCAGCTCGGCGACCTCAAGGGTTGATCTCGAGTGTGGTCTTGTCACTTTTTGCGCACATTCCCACGTCGCATTATCGAGTCAACGCTAAAGTGTAGATTAAGGAGGTGGAGTACATCGGAGGAACCTCTTCGGTTTTAGACTGTGATCGATAGCACAATTACTAATAGGTCACAAATATGCTTACGTCGTCTGCTTATGATAAAGTTATTTTATTTAATACCACAAATTGTGAAAAAATAATTACGTAAACATATTCTTAATTTTATTTTCTACATTATTGTAAATGTTAGCTAAATATATTTTTAGTTTACGTAAGTATATTGCAAGACGTTTATAACTTACAAAGAGCAATTAATGATAGAATTATTGACTTTCTAAATCCTTGTCTCATTCATTAAACTTATTTCAGTTAAAACACTAATAAACATAATACTGTCTTATATTTTCGTGAGCTCTACATATTAAAATGCGCGAGTTAAATCTGGTTATGTGGTTTTATTGCAAACTGATGAACATGTGGTACCTTTAACTTCGCATGTTTAGAGAGATAAATAGTGTTTTAACCTAAATAGGCTTAGTGGAAGTTTGTGAGGATGAGCGTAAGTGTACAACGAAATCGTTATAGTATTGATTATAATAATATTATAATATGTTAACTGTTGCCTTTACGAAAAAGACAAAAGAGAACCGATTTGCCCAATACTCCTAATAATAGTTAGTAAGCAAAACTTTTACCTAAAATATTGAAAAATGAGCACAATTCATTTGACGTTGTATAAAAAAAAAGGTTTGACGAACGCAAGTGCCCGGCAGGAGGTCAACTAATGACTGAACATGTGAAGTGTCCAGTGAATGGACTTCTAGCTAGATCGGTGGTCCTACAAAGAACTTTCATATTGTGCCTATTGTCTTTAAGTTGTCATCCGACAAATTTATTGCTCGCTTCCTTGGCTATGCAATTATGCTCTGAACATGTGGTCATCAATACGAGTAAGATGGTCTCGAAAAGTCTTTTTACGCACAATCATTGCAAGAAATCATACGCGAGAACACTTTTCACAAAAAATAATTTTTATACTGTAGGGGTTTACAGCTCACATAGAAAAATATACAATACAAAGCATTACAAGAAGCCAGTAACAAGCCTCCACAAGTAGCACTGATATAAGTCCTTAGTTTCTTACATTGTTGTACTGGTACAGTAAGATATCTTATATAACTTTTTTAACAAAATGCAATAAATACAACAATAATAAATAAAAATTATTGTGAGAAATCATATCTAGATACTACTTATAATTATCTTTTCTATGTGAACAGAAAACTCTCATTTATAATTAGCCTACACTTACCTCTTTGTGGTAGCACTGCTAAAGCATGTTTTAATTTTTATTTTCTTATAATAATACAAGTGACTTTAAAATCCTCACGTAACTCCAAGTAACTAAAATAAATAGTATTTAGATAAATACAATAATTTGTCACTGCCAACTTATTGTTTGTAATTGGTTTTATTTAATGTGAGTAAAGTAATAATTTTCAATCCAATTTTTAAACATATTATCTATTATTGTAATTTTTGTGGGAAAAGGTAAATAATATTAATTTCAATTTCACGCAGAGAACTAAAATATTATATTCTAGAATGAACCCTACAAAACAGCTCACACATATATTATGATAATAGTTCCATAAACATTTTAACGACAGTGAATAATGAAGTTTATAACAATCTTGTTTATGTCGAAAAACTCAAGAGGTTTTATTACGAGTATGAAAATCTCAAATAATGTACTTTCTTCCGCCCAACTACATCCATTAACCCTATTAAACTCACTTACACGTGTCAAAGTATCTGATCTTTCTAAGAACGCTAAAACAACACGTAATTATGGATATAAAACCTCTTTACGCTTTAAAAATCCAGATAAAAAGGTCGTGAAGGCACTTCCTTCGTCTATGGACCCATAAAATGGTTCCGTAAAACCATAAACACTATTTTTACACTTTTTTAATTCATTGAACGCCCCGTCCTCAATGAAGCTCATTTATATTTTAAAATCAACGAAAATAACTTGTTTTGTTTATATGTAGGTATAAAATTTTAGTGCAAGACGTATATCGGTGTGCTGAATTTCGAATCTTAAGACAATTTAGAGGAGCATTAAGGATTGTGATTCCGTGGTAACCAATGATTTATTTGGTAAATTATGTATGATGGATGTTATTTGGGAGACAGGCGATTGACGTCTTTAAACCACACTAATTAATTTATTGGCGCTTTTAGAGCGGAAGTCTAAAGACATGGAGACGTTATACTAAACCTTAAACCGCTTTTAGATAATGCTAAAATAACTTTTTTGTAACCTATTGAAGTACATTCTCAATATGACGAGTGTAATATGTTTACTATGTTATTTTTTTTACATTTTACTAATATTTTTTTTCACGATGAGTTAATAGCACAGCATAAATAGGTAATGCCTGTCAAGCATCAGATTCCAGGTAATTGTCATAGACCTCCAGAGGTATAACGCCGATTGACAGATTAATAAAGATAAACTTAAAAGTTCTAAAAGACCTCATATTTTCTCCAAAACAAAAAGTAGGTACACAAAACAAGGCTTAAGTCATGGCCAAAGAGTCTTTAGTCCTGCTAGTTTTGAAGATACGTGTAAGTTTATTTAAATTATACTTATTATTGCGTAATGAAATACTTACTCTAATAATTGAAAAACGATTCGACTCCACCGGTCTTGTTCCCGTAGCGGCTCAGCAATATTTACAGGTCGCATCCGGCACGGCTATTACTTAATAGCCGCTCACACTATGGCATCCAGTGATTAACAAACTTTTACTTTCTCGCACGGACTGTAACGTTTATCCAGTGAAATGGTTTTGAACGGATATTTTTTTCACTACCCGACCGTTATTTGCGCATTAAAATACCGATAATAACGGTACCTGAAAATTTAGATACCAACGAATCCACCATTCAAAAAATACCATAAATTAAATTGACCCGCAATAACGGTACCTTAAGTTTAAGGTGGGATACCCGTATTTTAAAACGGTTATACCCGGATACAAAATACAAATACCCGAATCTATATGGTAAATTTTAGATATCAGTCACTGAATTTAATAATGATACCTGAATTTTTTGTTACCGGTTACAGCGGTTTGTCAGTTCCTGCTATCTCGTACCCCTAGTTTCAGTTTCAATCGATTCGAAACTTTCAATAGTGGTTGCGTTCAGAGATCAATCGTATGAAACCGACAGCAATACGAATTTGCCGCCTATGTAGTAAAAAAAAATTGGTATTATGCACGTATAAATCCAAAGTTTTCATCTTGCGCTCTGTATTTTTTTCCTATTAATGTAAAAGTCAAAAACATATTTTGTCGAGCCGTTTCAAATCGTCAAAGCCTATCAGAAAACATAAACATATTGTTACCTAAATATGACATATTTAGGTAACAATATGTTAACTGTCAGAATACTGAAGGACACCGGTTCCAAAAGTAATACAAATAAAACCATATTATCTAAAAGTTTGAGCACCGCTCAATAGTTAGCGCGGATTTTTTTCATAAAGGCACGTAACGCGATACTAAAATTGAGTTAAAACAAACACAGGGCGACAGAGACGCCTATCTATTTACACTGAAAGGGTTCATAATGGAGTTGAAAAAACTGGAGCGCGAACAAAAATACGCTTGAAGTATTAATTAGTTTAACTATGTGGACTGTTAATTATGCGTTGTGTAATAAATGGAGATGTAACTGCGTATTCCGTACCTACTAGGTTGTACGCCGGATAAGGTCGTCTGAGTAGTACCACCGCCTTTCTTATTTCGGCCGGAAAATTGGAAAAGTTCGCTGTGTTTCGGATAGAAGGCAAATGTAGCCAGTGTAATTACTAGGCATGGAAGGCATTTCGTCTTAGGCCTCAGAATGACAACGCACCTGCAATACTACGTGATTTTTTCTTGTTATGGTAGCAAATTACCATAGGTCACAGATTAGATAATAGTTATGTGGCGCGCCAGATTGCTTTCCATGTTTTTTATAGTACAGTATATACCTGGCGTTGCCGTATTGACGGAAACGCCAGGTATATATAAATTAAAACATGGGCTATAGTTCATATAAATAGTTTGCCACTTTAAAAACTACTTATTCATTTGATAATTTCAAGACATTTCTATGAAATAATGCAGCCAATTTTGTATTATTCCATACAGATATCATGAAATTATCAAATGAATAAGATGTTTTTGAAAGTGGCAAACCGTTTGTATGAACTAATATAGCCCTTGTTTCAGTTAATGGTCGTATTGACGGCACCACTCTGTATAACCTTTATTTCTTTATCATTTCTTTTTACGTCTTTAGTCTACGGTAACTGCTTACCATCAGGAGGGCCGTTTTCACATAATCGCCACCCCTTTTGAATTAAAAAAAATCTGGTGATTTTATATTTCCATGGTAGATTCTATTATAGGTTCAGTCCTTTATAACATAGAAATCTAAAATCATTTCTATATTATAAAGGACTGAACTTTGAAATGTCTATTAGTTTTATATTTATAGGAGAAGTATACGAACCCCAACGACTGCAGAATCAAGTTTAGCATGTGAAATTATTAAAAACTTTAGTGCCACCTAGAATAGCCATAGAAAAATGATGACATAAATTAATTAAGTACAACACTAATAAATTATTCATGAAAAATAGGATGATACTATTGTCACTGTAATAATGCGTAGGTAATAATGTCTTTTTGCCACTTTTGACCATATTATAAAAGTTAATCATAATAAGTATGGTAGCAACGCACGTACAAACACACACACACACACACACACACACACACACACACATATAGCAGTAACTCACTCTGGCTTCGCTGTTTATATTTATTCTAAATTCACTGTGTATTAATAGTTTCTTTTACTTTATATAATGTAAATCGGTTATTGGCATTAAGAAATTAATATATACCTTTTGTATAATATTAATAAGATAACAAAGTGCTGTGGATTTATGTAAACCAGTAAATAAATAAAAAATATAAAAAAAGTAGTAAGTTAAAGAAGCTACACATAAAAAGTAATAATTGTTGTAAATAAGCCTACTTAACACATGATCGTCATAAAATCAATGGGTATTACAAAGTCGTTAAATACCTAAATAAAAGACAATAAATACAAGAAGCATTAAAGTGTTGTATTGCAAACCAAGCGGCGAGATGGGTTCGCTCTCTTATAGTATAGTTCTGGGGCCCGAATGATTATAGTTTATAATGGACTCGAATTGAATATAACACACGCAACATTTAAAAAATAACTAATTGTGAATGTTTTTATATTACTTAAAAACATTGGATAGAAACAATTATTGGCAAAATAAAATAATGTAAGTACTTACCTATAATCTTATTCAAGATTTTATTCACCCTAACTACAACTAACATACTCTATGAAAAATTGTTACTAATACAATAATAAATTTATTAATGTAAATCTGAAATATTATTAATTTTATTATTATTTACAGTAGTTAATGTCTGTATCTGGATTGATTCTTGAAAAAAAAACATCAATGTAGAATTTTGCACTCGGGGAAATAGTATTAACATAAATCGCTTATCGGATATTGTTATTAGCCCGTTGATTTGCAGTGTTTATTTATAAACATTTCAATCAGATTTTAATGTTTTTGATGCGTTTAAACGCCTACTTTATTGTAACAATTACAAATAAAGAAAGAAAATGATGAAAAAAATTTATGATAATAGTTAATAACATAAAATTAACTATTAGCATAAATAGTTAATTTTATTAAAAAAAAGTGAAAGTTATTTTTTTAATAGTTAACCTTATAAAAAAAAAATATGATTTAGGCGGGATCATAAAAAAAATTAAAATCCCGCCTTGAGCATAAAATTTTTTCATCATTTTCTTTCTTTATTTGTAATTGTTACTATAAACATTTTTTTTATATAGTATTTTTACACTCGGACTTATTACCGAGCCCAAATGATGCATAGTTAAGAACTTGTTTTATGCAGGCTTGTCTTAGGCCCCAGGATGACAACGCACCTGCAATATCAAGTGATTTTTCCTTGTTATTGCAGGTGTCTATAGGCGGCGGTTACCGCTTTCCATCAGGTGGGCCATCAGCTTGTTTGTCATCCAGTTGTATTAAAAAAAAATCATCATCATCATCATACCAGCCTATGATGTCCACTGCTGAACAAAGGCCTCCCCCATCGATCTCCAAATAAAACGGTTCTGCGCAGCCTGCATCCAACGGCTCCCCGCGACCCTGACCAAGTGGACTGTCTATCTAGTGGGAGGCCGTCCTACTTTGCGCTTTACAGTACGCGGTCGCCACTCCATGTGCTATGTGCCCTGCCCACTGCCACTTCAATTTGCTAATCCTTAGAGCTATGTCAGTGACTTTGGTTCTCTTACGGATGTCCCCATTTCCGATTCTATCTCGCAGAGAAACACCTAACATAGCTCGTTCCATAGCTCGTTGTACGACTGCGAACTTGCACAGTTTTATGCATACTAAATGGATAAATATATTCATAATAAATTACATATACTTACCTACATAAGTAAATTAAAAATATTCTCAAATAATTATATACTTAAACATCCGTGACTCGTGAGCAAACGTTCGTTCTAATCATACAGACACTTCCCCTACCGGTTCTCGATCTTGGAACCACTGCTGACCACTCTAGCAGCCGGCCGCCAAATATTCACAAGCACTCAGTAAACTAATTTTAGTTAGAGTGCTATTTAACCGATTTCAAAAAAAGGAGGAGGTTATCAATTCATCTGTATGTTTTTTTTTTATTTTATTATCATCTTGCATACGAACGTTCATGAATATGTGAATACGTACTAAGTAAACATCAGGGTCCATATCTCCTGAACTATGCCAAACTCAGTGATGGATTACTCTATATCCACAGATTTGCTTGCGGCTCGTCAAACAATCACTTGGCTCCAAGCTTTTAAGAGGGGGCCGCGACCCATGAAATTTTGCCTACACGCGGTGTCGATTACATTCACTGGTTATACTACCTTTTTAGTGTATGCTATGGGTTATTTAATAGAAATAAAATGAGCTTCTTTATTATTATTACTTTATCATAATTTATGATCTTTTTTTATTATTATTAGTATATATTTAGGTAAGGACCTTCTCATACAAAAACCAAGGTTAGGAAATATTACCTAATGTAGGTAATGTACCTTACCTACTTTGGCTCCTAAAATACCTAAGTATTTTACTTTTGTAGACTTACGTCTTTGGTTCTTTGCCTCTATCTAAAGCGCTATAAAGTACCATTTTTAAAAATGGAATTTCACTAAATAAGAAAGAAGAAGTAGCGTACTTAATTATTATTCCAGATTTCGTGGGATTGTGAAAACAGTTCAGCTTAATAGGTAAACTTAATAAAAGTAACAAGGATCTTATCGCTCAATAATAAGATTGTAAATGGTGTCATAAATTAGTAATACTTCAAGGGCTACGTACCACGTACGACATACAACAACTACTCATTGAGATGGTCAGGCTCCCACGATGATCTTTAACGTTCTAGTGCCACCAACAAACTTTAAATGATCATAGATCTGGCAAAGAAATAACTATTTATAATGTTTCACGTATGTTCGTCACATCATTTATAGTAATTTAATACAACTTTTATATTTTGTCTTATATTTTCGCGAGCACTATACATAAATGATATCTGAAAGCCCCGTATTATTAATATTGTTTTTCCGTGACCACAATCGCTGTAAAGTAATCGAAACGTTTGGTGTATAATAATAATGTCACATTTAATTAAACGCAAGTTAAACCCGGTAAAGTGGTTTTATTTCAAATTATCTGAAAACGTATAGGTTAAACAAAACTACTTTATTTTTACACTTGAGCGATCCACATGTCTAAGCATGGCGGATTAAAAAACTCCGTTCTCAACAGCCGCAACATTACGAAACTGCATTATGTTATCTACATTGGAGTCTGTACATAAGCAGTGGAAAAGTTTGATTGGCTGCGATTCCCGATTTCACTAGACCCAATCACTCCAATGTCAACTTAAGCTTCGTGCGTGATAACTGTTATAATGGGTGATTAGGATCGCATTTTTTATGTCATGACATGTCTATAAGTTCTTAGCACTTTTTCCCACTTCAAAATATGGGAGCTAATGCGTTTAGAGGACACGAGATGACCTGTTCGCTATCTCAATAATTACAACCCATCATGAACTTGAACTACTGTATGTAATTAGATAAAACTCAATGATGGGTGGGTTGACTGAGGTCGCTTTTGGTATAGATTGCTTCACGTCACGTCCAAATGTGATTGGTCTACGGTGATTTTTTACCGATTTAAGAACACTCAAATTGTGGCCAAGAAACTGGGCATCCTCAATAAGGTAAAGCAATAAACATACTATCAAAAGTACTATATTCACCTGTGGTGACAGCTCAACCAAATACCATTGGCCACTTTGGATTCGGTGGAACGCAGAGCCAAGAGAGTCATTGGCGACGATAAGTCTCCACCAGGAGACTAAGCTTCATAGCCTGGATCACCGCCGTAAGGTCGCTTGCTTGTCGGTGCTCTGCAGTTATTCTTCGGAGAGTGTGCTCAGGAGCTTTACGAGCCCATTCCGCCAAACCCATTTCACCAGAGACTATTAAGGACAGCTACTACATTACTAGGTGGTAGGCCACTATGTAGGGTCGTCTGGATAGGTACTCACTTCGCTGTGTTTCGGATTGAAGGGAAAGGTAGCCAGTGTAATTACTGGGCATGGACGGCATTTCATCTTAGACCCCTTGCTATACAGGCTATTCTGTCGGGGTCCCGGGTTTGAATCCCAGTGGGAGCAAATGTTTGTATGATGAGTACGAGCATTTGTTCACGAGTCATGGTTGTTTATATGTTTATTTAGTACATTTCTAATTTCTACATAGACATTATTATCATTATTTTACGTTATCTAGTATCCATAACACAGGCTCTTAATGATGCTTACTTTGGGCTAGCTAGATAATAGGTGTGAGTGTATGATTATTATTATTATTATATGACAATAATAGGTATGTATGATAAAACTTGTAATTAATTAAGGTTTAACGATGACTTCTGATAAGCAGTGATTTTTAACCTAATATTATAATAAATGAGGTGTTGTGTTGGAAAGACATTCTTGGATTGTCGTTCTGTAAATATAATCAGAGAATTCTAAATATGACTTAAAATTACAAACTGCTTCTAAAATTAATATTTTTATGCCTCTATGCCTGACTGGGTCCATAATATGGAAATACCTACTATTTAACTTTTATAACCTTATGAAATTAATGACTGATTGTAGAAAATACACATACATACAACTTATTTTTTAAGAAAGCCTATTGAGGAGTTTGGGAAGCTTATAAATTATGTTTCAATGTGTGTAATGCTAACAACAGAGTGTTTCACATTTTATAACGAGTCACAAATTATAATTATATGTAAAATTAATATAGAATTATGTAAGTACTTCCATTTTATTTAAATACTCATCGATACTAGGCAACCATTCTTCGATCGACCAACGAATAGCCGTATCCGAATATTGCAATTACGAATCGCTTACGCAAGTCAAATAGACTAAACACTCCAGCCGACTTGAAAACACTTGTGCCGAATTAGCGAATACTATTGCTCCATTCGAATCGAATATCGGCGGCTTATCGATAAAAATTACGTCTAATGAAAATACATTTTACTTATCGTATTATTGCAAACGGACACATAACTTTATAATAATAGTTAGATAGTAAGTTTTTAGTGTATCTTTATGAAAACAAACGCTTAAAATATTGGATAGATTAGTCATGTTAACTACTTATAATGAAATAAACAAAACTTAAAACAGACTTGCTTAAAATGCTAAATGGGTATTCGTCAGCATTATCGACTTGTCCTCTCAATCTTTGAATTCAGGTTATTAACTTTCGTTTGACTTGCCATTTAACTTTTGCTGTTGAGGAGTTGCGTTCTTCGTCTCCAAAGATTTTCATCAGGCCCAGAATAAAAAAATACTTATCAAAAGAAATTTATATTTGACGAAAATAATTCTGAACTAATATACCCAAAAAACTCTAATTGAAAGAGAATTGTTTTGAAGTCATTAATAATATAATAGATTCAGCTGAATTTTAAGTGTTGAACTGATGATGCTAGAAATACAAAGATTAATGATAGAGCTTTCCTTATTAACCGACTTCAAAAACGAGGAGGTTCTCAATTCGGCTGGTATGTTTTTTTTTTTCTATGTATGTACACCGATAACGCCGAGATTACTGATCCGATTAACGTGATTCTTTTTTTTTCGATGCGAAATAGCTGCCATTTGGTCCCATAAAAATTTTTTCAAAAACAGTTGGGTACTTTGGTTTGAAATTAAAAAAAACTGAAATTATGAAATCGTCTACATAAGCGAAATTGCGAATTTTTGCTTTTCCAATGACTTTTTAGTGAAACGATACGATAGTAGGAAACAATATAAGTTGACGGTCACCCATCTAGCTTCGACCGTAGAAAGTTATCACTAAAAATTGTGAAAAAAAAATAGTAAACAAAAATTAAAACCTACTTCAAAAAACTGAAAAGGAATAAATAATTAAATTTAAGTAGGTATTCATCCCCTAGAAACATATTTTTGGAGTTGGTGCTAAGTGGTTTCCAAAAACAATAGAAAGTAAAGCACCGACTCCAAAAATATGTTTCTAGGGGATGAATACCTACTTAAATTTAATTATTTCATCCTTTTCAGTTTTTTGAAGTCGGTTTTAATTTTTTTTGATAGTTTTATTCAAAACGTTTAAATTCAAAATGTACAGTCGACTGCACATCAAGTGTAACAGTTTGACCTTAAGGCGGCTCTTAGTGCGTTTGTAATAGAGGCGGTTTCGTAGTGCAACAAGTAACATTTGATGTCTTGTCGTGTGTAAAAACAGAAGCCGTAATATGTATTCCTAACCTACACTTTAAAAAATGAGCAACTTTTATTGCGAAGACAAATAAGACACAGAGATATCCAATATGTATTACTTAAAATTACATTCTTTTTCTAAATAAATATTGGAAACACAATACTTTATCGTTTAATCCTTTAAATTAGGATAAATAAGTTAAGAAAAAACAATTCCTCGGAAGGTTGATTGTGAAGGTACTCGAACGTGAAGCAGCCATATTTTCATGCGTATCCTGACTCTTAAGATGTCTCAGAAGACAAGGGCCACAGATAACAGGAATGGGTTACACGCCACTTAAAGAGCTGTAATGACGAAGTGCATGCCTACTAGTGATGGGCGAAACATTTATCGATGTATAGTTGCAACTTCAATGACATCTCATTGACGCTAAAATCGCTATAATATCATAAAATAATGAATAAATAATCAGCGAAACCAAATAATAATAATATATCTACTAAATAGACAAAATTAGTCGAAGTTAAAGAGATGATCCTCTAGAACGAAATGAAGAGGTTCAAGTTGTGATGCTGGGCCAAAATACTTTAAGTCAAAAACTTATAATTTTTCTTTATAATCGAAAATTATGGAAAACGAAAAAAAAACGGGACAAATACCAGGCTTAATATTTAGAGACGGTTATTGACGTATAAAAACTCTAAATACACGGGACTTAATACTTTAATGTCGCTTATAATTAATTAAATAGGTTCCTATAGTTTAGTTTGTGGGAAAATTCAACAAATTATTAATTAAATAACTCTCCAGTTGGCTCTCCAGAACTCTACTTTTACCCTACGAAGGTCAAACTATATTTTAAAACTTTGTATAATTCAAATAACGGTCAATAAAAAATATTATTCTTTTTGATAGTTCAAACAAGATCTCCACAAACATCCTTAACTCGTGAAATTAATAATAAAGGGAAATGTAAAAAATAAACAGGAATATAAAAGCTCCAATATAATATTGACGTTTCCGCAGTTTACAATTTTGAATTACTGCCCGATTCCAGAAGCTATCTCGATATTCTGACAAATTTTATTAGCTATAACGACTGTGGTCTCGTTTCGATGAAATTTAGTAGCGAAAACGAGAGATTAAAATCGAGTTTGATTAGATTTATATTATTTTTATGAGTTCTTAGCTATTGATGATCTGAAGTAATAGCCTAAGCTCAATAACTAATGAATATACTTAATTCTAGAGTATAATGCTTATTTAGACAAATTACAGGAAAGATTTTTTAGTGACAAACAACATCAATAACGTCATTTTCAGTAGTCATCGAATTAAACGAGTAACAAAAATAAATACATAGTAAGTATCACCCAGTAAATATGTTTTATTTTTGGATAAATATATCGATAACATAAAACACAGCCCTTCTAATTCTGAGCTTGTCAAAAGAGTAAGCAAAGCATAAGTTGCGAAGCACTCAAGGTGGTGGACTCGTTTTGTATGCTATCTGTTATCTGCTGACATTACACAGAAGCAGAAGCAGTGGCGAAAAAGATACTCCAGATATGTGGCTTTTTTCTTTTACTACTTATAATATTTCATATTTATGCCTGTTTACAGTCGTATTGTATCGTTAACACCATTATTAATAAATCGATTTTGCAAGCCATTACAAGTGGACTTCCGAATGTAATGTAATAATTATTGTCAATTTAGTTTGGAGTTGTGGATGCAGATACTATATTCGACACAAACGAAGAAGAATCTCAGTATCAAAAAAAATTTTTGTATGTCTTATAATTTATGAACTCTTTCCACTACAGATTACGATTACGATTAGGTTTTAGTGATTATGTTACTTAATATCAATAATTGTTCTATGGTAATAGGTAAAGTATATATCAAGTAGGTTTTAAACCGTTAACGATATTATAACTCTTACTAGGAAACCACCTTAGGAGGATAGGATTGGAGATTTTATCATTTCATGTCAAAGAATGTGGAATATGCAGATGATCTACCTGACGGTAATTGGTGACCAACGTGTGTTGAGACAACATTCATCATTCAACATTCTTGAGACAAAAGAAGTCAATGTATTCCATGGCCCGAAATTACTCTGACTACATTTGCCTTCGCACCGAAACACACGGAGATACTTAAAAATCGAAATAGGAATAGTGGTATGAAATTTATGACAAATCATGATCATCACACCATCACTAGCCCATATAAGTCCTACTGCTGGGCACAGGCCTTCCTACATGGGAGAAACACATGAGGAGCTTGGGCCATTACACCACCACGCTGGTCCAATGCGGGTTGGTGGGTTATAACAGTTGCAGTAACAACCGCGACCAACAGCTTAACGTGCCTTCCGAAGCACGGAGATAGATGCTGGAGATAACAAAATTTTGTTTAACCCATCCCGGTACTGACCATTTTTTTTTTTTTTTATACAACTAGATGACAAACAAGCTGACGGCCCACCTGGTGGTAAGCGGTTACCGCCGCCTATAGACACCTGCAATAACAAGGAAAAGCACTTGATATTGCAGGTGCGTTGTCATCCTGAGGCCTTAGATGAAATGCCGTCCATGCCCAAGTAATTACACTAAAAGCGAAAGGCGAAAGGCAGTAAAAATGGCGAAAATTGCTTTGTTTTCGTAATCGAAACGATGACGACGATGACGAGCCGCCATTGATTTTGACTTTTGAGCACAGCGCTGTGCGTAAGCGTATTCACTACTGTCTACGTCGATCTCTTGGCTGTGTCTGTCGCTGTTTTAGAGATACGACATGAAGACTTCTTTCAATATTTGATTGAAAGATATAAAAATAGACACTTTTTTAGTTCCGGCTCATGCCGTGCTCGTCGTCGGAATGCTAATGTCACCAAGGGTTGTCAAATGGATGTCAAACAAACGCCAAAAGGTATGACAGCGCTAATCACGAATTCAAGGCTGCTGACTTTAGAGAATCGCATAGCAGAGCGCTCAAATGACTACGCCTCCGAACTCCTCACGCGGCCAAGACTACAAAACGCGTAAAAAATAATGTAACCCTAATCTCGTTTTTGTAAAGGACTCTCTTGGCAACAACATTCTTGGTGAAAACTGTTACCTAGAAACAACAACTCCTTTAAATTTTGCGGTTCGTTGACAACTGTAAACCGCAAAATCTAAAGGAATGGAAGGAAAATATGAAATCATTCTGCAGTGTGATTCACAAACAAAGATATTCGACATCGAACTTGACGTCTGACAAAGACGACGAGCTGTCATTGGTTTTGACGTTTGCGCACTGCGCTGCGTGAATACGTATTCACTAGTCTCTACGTCGGTCTCTTGGCTGTGTACGATTGTCTCTGTTTTGGTTATACTACATGAAGTACAATCGATATTTTTTGATTTCTTTTTTGTTATGTTAAAATTGTATCGCAATGACTCTTCATTTAATATTTGATAGATTTTTACATAAAGATATAAAAATCAACCACTTTTTAGTTCCGGTTCACGCCGTGCTCGACGTCGGAACGCTGGTGTCGCCAACGGTTGTCAAACAAACGCCAAAAGTATGACGGCGCTGCCGACAGCCACGAATTCATGGCTGCTGACTTTAGAGAATCGCATAGCCGGTCATGTGCTGAGTATTGGCCGAGTATGCTCTGGAAATACGACAAAGAATTAAGTCATACAGTAACATATTGTGATAAGAACTACTATGACTAAAATTTAAAATTTTTTAGATGGAAAATGGATGGCTTTTTAGTTTTTTTTTATATCTCTCCAAGTTTTTGAACCAGCGGTAGAGCCACATATTTGTAATATTTGATGTCAACAAGCACTTGGATAATTCTACATTAAATAAATGATATGATATTTGAAATGATGCAACAACACCGTACCGTATTAGCTTTGTCCGCTCTCTAGTTCACAATAGATTATTAAACTATGTTCTATGAGTGTCTATTAATTATCTACATGTTTAAGACCTTCCATAATCCAATATAGGTAGCTAGTAGCTCAGCTCAGTCGCGCCATTAACCCGAATGCACGAGTGTAGTCTAAATGCAGCCTGATAGACCACTTGAGTTTCGCTTGCCCAATTCAGAACCACTTCTTCGCAATACTGGCACTCACAAAAGTGTTTAAGATTTAGAAAAAAAATGAATGATTATTTTTATTTATACCAAAATTTACAATCGTTTTCAATAATAATACACTGTTTAACTGGTAGATTGTAAAATTAACCTTATTTCAGGACTCCAGGTCTGGTCTCCTGTCGGTTATGATAAACTAAACTTGAACCCCTACATGTGTGTCGCCAATTTGTGGCGTGATGTGAATAGAAAAAAGCTTGAAATAAAAAAAAATGCTAATTAGCTTAACTTTTAAAACTTATAATAAATAACAGAAAATAAAATCATCTCCAATAATTATTTATTACATGTTTATCCCATGTTGCATATTGCGGTTCGAGAATTTATGCAATGCTCTGCAAATATTGATAAAGTTTTTTATCAAACAAGCATTGTAAGGCCAGGGATAAGTAGGTTTTTACTTACTCTATGCACACTCTGTAAAAATTCACAGAAACAAAAGGAAACATTATGCTAACCAGCATAGGTACGAGTTACCTAGCTCCCAACACAACGTATCGAGCTGCCCCCTTATTAGCTAAAAATGACAAGTGTTGAAGCCACCACCTTTTATATATGTCGCAGCCGTCTGGTTAAATCAGCCACCCAATTGGACGGCTAGCCATTTGATTAAACGCCGGCATCCAATCAAACGGCTGAAGTAACTAGCCAATTCATTAAGCGCAACGTTTAACTAGATGGTGGCTAATTCAGCCAGACGGCTGCGACATATACATTGTGCGAAAATGAAACGAAACGTTTCGTTGTGAAACAGCAATGAACATAAAAGCCACAAATATTTTATCTACTGTCACTCGTTATTTGAGTTAGGGAAAGGATAGCAGATGAGCCTTTATCTCCGCAGAATCAGAACTCTACAAGTAGAGTTGGTACTATTGCTTTGCGACGTTATAGCATATACCTACTGGCAAAATTTAAAAACTTAATTAATTCAAAATTCAAATTCATATTTTGGCGCTAGTTTACAGTTTCCTTTTCATCGTCTTTATAATATTGCTTACATACTTTTCTCTTATTTACTTTACTAGTGTCGCAGTCCCGACGCACGCCCGACGTTGTGCGCCAGTGTACTTGGATGCCGACTTTCTATACAAAGGAGACTACCCCAGTCGCGCGCAGGCGAAATTTAATAGCACAAGGGAATTGTTTTCTTCAAAATAAAAAGCCCTAAAACATAATTTTGTTGTAGCACTTTCGTGCGCACATACACTGCGCCATTCTTTTAGCACAGAAGAGGGCAAGTCGCGTGCTCGGAATTATTTTTCCGTTATCGTAAATCACTCATTCTATCATTGATTCATTACTCAATTACATTTAATTATTTGAGTACAGTGTGTTTAATATACTTGAGGTAGGTACATAATATACTACATAAAACCAAAAGTCTTTATGTCGAGGAAATCTTGAAGGTTCTAACAAGTGCTTGACACTTTGAATGAGGAAGTTCTCGTATGTCACAATATATCTTACTAGGTCGCTAAGGTTTACCTACCACTCCCATATCGAAGAAGCCTGCATAGTGTAAAATATCCACGAAAAGTTTTTATTTAACGGTGCCCTGGATTCATTTCGATGCATCTACTTATAAAAGAGATTAAATGAGAAATAAAATCAACATCCATTGCTAAACTGTATATTCAATCACAGAATCTCATATTATAAGTTACCCTGCCTTGATTCTCTGATCTCACATCTAACTTATCAAAGAATCAAAACCATAAAATTTATACGTATTAACTTAAAACAGAACCTGAACTCATATCAAACCAATTCACGTACAGTAAATGCCACTCTTTAAAAGTAGAAAATTCTCAATGCGCGAAGATTGCGCGGAACGGGGACCAATTTGGCCTCAAACGGGAAAGAAGGCTAATCAAAAGAGATTCAATAGGCGGAAAACGCCTTAAGGCAAAGGGGGCGAGAGGAGGGGAAGGAGGGGCCAATCGGCGGGAAAAAAGTGGAAATAATTCGTTAATCTCGTAATTGGAGCGGGCTACCGAACCGGAAAACAAATTTCCTATTATTGCTGCTTAGGGTTGGTGGCTGCCAGAAATAGATACTTATTTTTTCTTATAAAAAGCCAACGCTTTCGCTTTTTCAAATAATATAAGCAAGTATTAAGAATCGTTCAGGTTCAAATAATTTGTATATGTTTCTTAATAGTTTCATGTTTTCATAGATTCATGTTAGTGAAATTTTATAATATATTAACTTATCACTGAACTTAATATGTTGTTTAAGTAATTAAATAATCAGAGGCTCTTTGTATCAAAAGTTTACTTTCCTACTAAATACTAACATATCTCGTAGGTAGTAAAGAAAGATATGTCGTCATTTTCTCATTTTTATGAAAATATGTTCAAACAACTTCAAAACATATACAATTTACGGTAGCAAGGCAGTGACCGCTTTTGTAGGACATCATTACCTATAACCAGTGCATTATAAAGGAGAAAAATACAACAACAGCGATATAAGGTTTTATTTAAATAGGCTATTAAAAAAATCATTTTATCCTCAGTCCTCACACACAACCCTAAAAAAGAATAGTCGGCGACTCGCAGACTCGTCGAACAGAAAGTGTAGGTAGATAATTATTATTACAGCGGGACTCATTAGGAGGCGATTGTCGTCACTCCCCCTGCTCCCCTCCTTCCCCTATCGGACGCTCAGCTCACACCTGACCGGACGGCACGTTATTGGCTATTGCTAGGACACTTTTCTTATAAGGGATGTTAAGTTTTCTTTTTTTTCTCTAATTTTAAAAGTACCTAAAAGCATAATTACCCAGAAATACAACAGATTATATTACTAAGGAGACTCCCTGTTGTCGGACTGGTAAAAAAAGGTGAATAGTCGTAGCTTTAACTATTTTTGATGTCATCCTGCATACATCCCACTGCAAGGTATAGGCGTTCCTACATGAGAGAAACACATAAGGAGTTTGAGCTATAGCATCACCACACTAGCTAATGCGGGTTGATGGGTTAAAGCGATTGCGGTAACAACAGTACCATGATTGATGTCATAAATGACAGTAATTCCTCTCAAATTCTATATTTATTCTTTTCTAGGAATGGATAAATGGAGATGGAATGAACTTATTCTTTGTAAAAATTCATTTAGAATAATAGAGGTGTTTCCTACAAGTAAAAAAGTAGGTTTGTCAAATATGCTTCGAAAATTTGAGTTATTAAAACCAAAAATTATTTTTGTAAAGTATCAAAACTTAGGGCATCTACAATTGCGTCGTGATATTGCAACGCTGAGAGCCTTCTATCGGCTTTATCACGCAGAGTGTTCTGAGGAGCTTTTAGATTTTTATTCCACCTTCTCCCTCTCCCTTCTTACTCAGGTGCACGCGTGCCGGTCTTTCATCAATTACTGTCTCCACCTCAACATCACGCAAAGTTTAGTGCCTCTTTTATGTTTATTTCAATTATAATCTGCTTCCTCGATCGCAAACTGTTGATTTATTAAAGAAATTATTCTAAGTTACAAAACTAACAACACCCTATATGCATACGCGCACTTTGGCTCTGAGTCCGCGGTAGTCCAACTCAGCTTTTTATTTGTCGGTGCTCACGAGTCCCTGACGTGGTTAGCTCCGACAAATAACTTCCACTGATTTGTCTGGCTAAGGAGAAAATTCATGGAAAATGCGCCCCTATTAAGACTCTATTAAAGCTTTAATTTGTAGTTCTCAAACTATAAAATTACTTTAATGTAGTAAAGGGTGTCAGAAATAGGTACTTATTGAAGAAACTTTTTTAAGAGGATTAAATGATTACGGTCTAACTGTTAAATCACAAAAATTTGCCTTAAGACAATCGATAGAATTATTTCTTATTTCTATCGATGTATGAAAAAATGCCAGAATTTGTTTTTAATACAAAAGAATAACAATACAAAAAGAAAAATAATTTAATTTTAACTAGGTACTTATTTCTTAGAAAGCTATTTTTGAAGTTAGCGATTCACTTTCTTTTGTTATTTTATTATTTTTCCTTTTTAGTTTTTTAAAGTCGGTTTTTATTTTTATTTTTTTAATAACATTTAGTAATAAATTTCAAAGGTCAAGCCAGATGGGTGACCGTGGAAAAATATGTTTATTTTAAAATGTAATAAATACAATTGTCTTAAGCACCATTAAAAGTCACAAGAAAGCAAAAATTCTAAATTTCGCATACATTGATAATTTAATTATTTAAAGTTTGGTTTTAAATCAATGTCGTTTTGAAAAAAAATCTATGGAACCAAACAGAAAGTATTTTATACAATTAAAAAATAATTTTCCTAATCGGCTTACAAATTACAGCGTTCTGAGGTAACAAATATTTAAAAAACATACAGGTGAATTAGTAACACCCTCCTTTTTTGAAGTCAGTTATATAATAAGCACAGAACACTTTTACTCCAAGGATAATAAGTACCCACCATAAGCACAGATTAGATATTTCCATAAGTTCTATACCTTTCCTCTAAAATAGGTATTACATTTTCTATTATTACAGGTTGCTTCAAATATCTTTATTTAAGTAAATTAATATGCAATTGAGATTTAAGTTCTCCATTGAGATGTTTTAAATGCACTTTATGTTGCCTGCATTCCACCAGACCTACTTCTGTCTCGCACATTATGGGTTGGCTGGAAGAGATCTCTTGTAGAGATAAATCCACCTTGCTAACTTATATTACATGCATTGTAATTTGTATTTTTAAAGCGCAATGAAGGGTAGATATGTCATTGTTCCAGAGCTTCGTTCAATAAGCGCCTATTTTCGAACGAATGTTTTACCTACCTTACTACCACTACACTTTTTTAGAGTACATTGAAATCACCTAGATAGACCAGGTATTTCTGTATCAGTTCACTGACCCCTCTTTCTAGCAATCTATCAATCAAACTAACAAATACACAAACACCGCTAACAGCTAATGCACTCTAAATGATCCCTTCAAATATGAAAATAATCAAATATTTCACTATTCCCGCATCTATCAAAATATTTGTCTATATAAACAATGCACCTGTCAATCAATCACTCACCTGTATGTAAACACGTACTTACAATACCCTCAATTAAAATATGGGCAAGCGTGAGTTAGTTTACATGAGTAACATATGTTATCGACTTTTATTAATAGAATGCCGTGGCTGTGCCAGCTTGGATCTCCATTTAAGATTATTGAAATTATTTTCCAATTTGTTATTCAATATTCTGAAATAAATCCAGCCTTCCGAAAATTATTTTCCTAAAATTCGTAAAATCCCGCAAACTTCAGCAGCTATGGATTATAGTACATACCTAGTAATAACGAAAACCTTCTTTCTTATATATTTGAAAGCATTTGAAAGAAGGTTGTGCATTTATTAAATTAAAAATCTAGGTTGCTCTTCTTGAAACCAAAAGGATGGCAAACAAGTTTACTGCCTGCCTGATGATAATTGAGTGAGTGAGTTGAGCCTTTAGATTTCAACCAAGGGTTGCAAGTTGCAACTGGCGCGTTGCATAATATGTAAGAATCAAGAGAAAGCGGTATGTTGATAGGAGATAATTTCCCTAGTCCCAACATAAGTATCCTGGTGCCAACATAAGTCTCTTGGTTCTAACATAAGTCCCCTGATCCCAACATAAGTCTCCTGGTCCCAACAGTAGTCCTTGGTCCTAACAGAAATTCCTTGGTCCCAACATAGGTCTCCTGGTCCCAACAATACTTCCTCAAAGCTCTGGTGATTTTACTCATTTTCAAAAAAACACTTTTTAGTGTTATTTTGAGTTCCTATATAATATAATCAGTAGACTACAACAACTTTTTTGAAACAATATTCTGTAAGGTTTTCCAGTGGAAAACATTCGAGAAAATGATTAACTTATTTAACTTTTTATAAAACTAAGATCGTAATTAGAAGTTAGGAAGTTTTTTAGGCAGGTGCTTTAAAATATTACTAAACAAAGTTATCAATCAACTCCTTATTATTCGAAGTTGCTAAGTACTTACCCAGTGAAATTCCCTTTTAGGCATACCTACTAAAATATATTATGATAGTAAAAGTAAGCGCTTGTATGTATGTGAAGAATATCGGATACAATAGGTTTTTTTTATGTTTGTCTGCGCCCCGGTGGGCTGGCAAGAGACGAAATGATAAAGGACGAAGTTCAGGAAGACAAACACTCCACCTAAGCCGATTCATATATGTAGAGCGTATGTAACTCTTCCTCCTAATACATGCGATTTTCACAGATTAGATACGCATCCAATATAATATCTGAAAAACCTAATCCCGAATGAAGCCCCAGGTAAAACGCTTAAAGAACAGCGATGAAGATAAAGAAAAGAAAGCGATGAAAAAATAGAAAGGAATCGAACCCGCGTCTCTTGGGGTCCGGCTAGATGGCAAATTGCTACGCGACCGGAGCACTAGGTGTATATTTTCACCGCTTTCTATTTTTTAACGTTTGCATAGCGGTTATCGCGTCTGGCCGGACCCCAGGAGACGCGGGTTCGATTCACGCCTGGAGCATACAATTTTTTATCGTTTTCTTTTTTTATTTATACTTTTTACAATAAAGTAGGCAATATAAACGCACAAAATCAAACATGTAAATATAAACAGCGATAAAGTTGATATTACTTACAAAAGAAAACAAGAATCGTTTGCAAATTTTTAGGCTTTTTGTAGTTGGTCTCCGTGAAAATTTACAAACTTATGCATTTTCGAAGTTGCATTATTATTCCTATGAGATTCAGTATTTTACAGTTCCTACACATTTTTATGCAACTAGAAATGTAGGATCACCATGGTCCTTTTTTATTGACCCATTCAATTGGTGTCATAAAATTAGGAACTATTTATAATAAGCTATTTTCAATACATACTTTTAACACAGTTATATTTTTTTCAATAATAAAATGTAGTGATTATATCCTCTTTGGTATATTTCTAACGTAGTGATTATATCCGCTTTGGTTTGATTTTGTCATTGCAAAAATAAAACCTATAGGTATAGAGTACTAAGATCGTCAAACATTTTTATGTTGAAAATAAAATCAATATTCAAAAATCGTCAGTAACTTAGCTCATCTTAGCTTTCAAACCAACAAATCTAAAATCTAAACGCATTAGCGCGGAAAGAAATACAAATGGCCAGCTTTTGGAGATTGGAGAATGCAAATAAGTAAAAACTAAATTTTATTTTACATATCTACGATTGATTATGTTCATAAGAATATAAATAATACTCGGGCTTAACATAATTATCAGTTATTATGGTTATCTGTTATTATGGTGAAAAGGTTAAATATTTATAAAACTACAATAAAAAGCGTAACGCTCACGACCAGTGAACTGACTAGAATATAAACTGTGTGTTGATCAACTCTTTGATGCTTTCATAGAGCATTTTTACAATGAAATTAGAATGCACTGCAACCATTGTGCTGTGATGTAAGCTAGAAATGGATATGCTAGTCCGTGCGTTTATAGATCTAACAACAACAAAATATTAACAACTAAAACCACATTTTTAAAAAAAAAAGTGGTACTCGTGGAATGCAGAGCAGGTTTAGGTGTAGCTTTGTATGGTAAGGTGTGATGATAATTTGACAATGTTTATTCTCAACATGCACATTGCATACGTAGGTTTGAAACAAAAAGCGATATTCCATAAAGATTGCGTCCCTTTCCAATATGTTTATAGTATTCTGAAATTAAAATCATGTAACTTAGAAATTTTGTTTATTAAACAGACTGTCTTTATAAAAAAAATCAGCTTTTATATGAATCTTTTGATACAGGTATGGTGAATTTAAGAATAAGATAATATAAATAATAAAAGAAGAAGAATAAGATTAAGATAATGCTTTAAATTAATTTACTCTTTGACATTTGCATGCTACTATTTAGCGAGACATGTATGAACAATAATTATTTAAATCAACATCTGTAATTACCATGTTTCTAGTGAATAAATCATTTGATTTGATTTGAATGCTCATCATGCCTCACGGTAAGTCCCCTGTTTCGAAACTGTGCCACTTCTCTCTGCTTTAACAAAAATAAGAGAGTCATTACATCACCTTTGTCTAAACACCAAAAGAGTGTTAAAAGTATTAGATACTCATATCAGTTGTTCACAATTAGGTATCCAACACCTTCTGCCATCACATTTTAATGTTTTTGATGCGTTTAAGCGCCTTCTTTATTGTAACAATTACAAAGAAAGAAAGAAAATGATGTTTTATACTCCAGGCGGGATTCGAACCCTCGTCTCCTGATTAACGGCCGGCGGATTTTTTTTTTATTTGTAATTGTTACCTTCTGTCATCTTATTAATACCATCTCAATGACAGCGGTAGGTAAAAGGCCTAGAAGCCAGATCCGGTAAAGTAATTACAAAATTTTTCCTATCCATAATTTCGCACGTCGCGTCCACATAATTCCTGACTCCCGACTTTCCCAGTCAACGTCGGAAAGTTTACACGTTGTCAGCGGGATGATTTTTAATTGCCCACAAGCAGTCACTCGAACAGGAGCTCAGCGCTCTGAAAACAAATATTTCATAGCACAACCGTTTATTTGTTCTAGGTATTGTTAAATTGCGAGTATTTTTAGAGGTAGCAGGAAATAACTGAAGCGGTGAGCTTCTTCGGTACGTAAAGCATTACGTAGGTATATCTGCTACACTATTATACCCTTATTAGAGATAGAAATTCCTTATTTTACACATTTACTAGGGTGGTAGGCTCGTATGTAGGGTCGTGTGGGTAGGTACCACCGCCTTTCTTATTTTAGCCGTGAAATTGTTGAAATTGATACCAAAACAAAAGCTGACACCGTGAGCTCCGTATGCGTATTTCGGACCGCTCAAAATATAACTCAAAGTGACAGTAGTTAACTTAAAAATTATCAAAGACAACTGACATCTTCAGTCTTCCCGTGACCACGATCGCTGTAAAGAAACCGAAACGTTTGGGTGAATAATATTAATGTAACATCTAATTAAACGCTAGTTTAATCCGGTAAATTGGTTTTATTTTAAATGTGTAGTGCTCGCGAAAATGTAAGACAATACTATGATTTCTCTTTGTTATTGCAGGTGTCTATAGGCGGAGGTAAACACTTACCACCAGGCAGGGCTTCAGCTTGTTCGTCATCTAGATGTATAATTTTTTTTTACATAAACTGACAGGGATAACACAAACACAATACGCCAAAAATGGCAGTCTTATCGCTAGAAGCGATCTCTACTATGTAGAGTAGCATCATGACCAGACCTTCATACGTCCCACTTCTGGGCATAGGTATATGGAAAAAACACAAACGGCTGGCCCATCGCGGGTTGGTGGGCTAAAGCGGTTGCAGTAACAACCGGGAACAACGGCTTTTCGTGCCATCCGAAGCACGAAGGAGCTCGAGACAATGTTGGTTGAACCATCCCGTGACCAACCATGGCGAAAATAGCATTGTTTTCATTATAGACACCAGAGCGCTCAAACTACAACGCAACCGAGCTCCTTCTAGAGATCATCACTGTAGAGTATATCAGAAACATAATTTAATAAGTATGAAATTGCCAACAAAGTATTTTGTGCAAGCTGGAATTACCATACTTTAATTTTTGTATTTAAATTCAAATTAGCTTGACCAATTTTTTTGAAATCTTGTGGACAATTTATGGCTTTCATTGTAAAGTACCTAAATGAGATAAAAATCATATATTTTTAAATAATAGAAAATAATTACAGCAAATGTAATTATTGAAATCGGCTACACGCTGATAAATTTTAACATAAATTAATAATTCCATTCGTAAAATCCTGTTTATATACTCCACTTTAAACATGAACTGTTATAGATATACATTCATTTTAAATGATTTAGGAAATAAGTATTGAAAAAAATAACCGTGCACTAAATAAACTTGCACCGTTTCTGCGTTTTCCTTCGTCCTAATATTTTATCACGGCAAAAGGCCGCCCAATTGTGCTGTTTTTTGTCTTTATAAGTCTGTATAAATTAATTTGTCTCTTGTGTGCAATTAAGAGTACTTACTATTATTATTATTATCATTATAAACTTATTACTCTATTGAGGAGTGAAGAAAAAGTTTAGAGGTAATCCATACTTACTTAGACTACTAGTTATTCTTGGTCCATACGTTTATATAAAAAGCTTGTTTGTCATCTAAATGTACAAAAAAAAATGTTGTAAATGCGAAAGTTCCTTCGTCTGTTGCGTTTTCATCCTAAACCACTGATCTGATCTGACTGATTTAGAAAGAAAGAAAGACAGAAAATATTTATTTAGTGACCCACTATTGTTTACTTTACAGTAAAAATTAAAAGAATAAAGTAATAGCTGGGACACTAAAAGAACAGCCACTGAGCATATGTCGGTTGTCACAGACATCCGACGCTGGTCTTCCGTTCTTTATATCAAATTGGGCATTTAAATAGAGAAAAATTTTAAACAAAAATTAAAACCGACTTCAAAAAACTGAAAAGGATGAAATAATTAAATTAAAGTAGGTATTCATCCCCTAGAAACATATTTTTGGAGTCGGTGCTTTACTTTCTATTGTTTTTGGAAACCACTTAGCACCAACTCCAAAAATATGTTTCTAGGGGATGAATACCTACTTAAATTTAATTATTTCATCCTTTTCAGTTTTTTGAAGTCGGTTTTAATTTTTGTTTAAAATTTTTTTTTCACAATTTTTAGTGATAACTTTCTACGGTCGAAGCTAGATGGGTGACCGTCAACTTATATTGTTTCCTACTATCGTATCGTTTCACTAAAAAGTCATTGGAAAAGCAAAAATTCGCAATTTCGCTTATGTAGATGATTTCATAATTTCAGTTTTTTTTAATTTAAAACCAAAGTACCCAAGTGTTTTTGAAAAATTTTTTATGGGACCAAATGGCAGCTATTTCGCATCGAACAAAAAAAGAATCACGTAAATCGGATCAGTAATCTCGGCGTAATCGGTGTACATACATAGAAAAAAAAAAAAAAAAACATACCGGCCGAATTGAGAACCTCCTCGTTTTTGAAGTCGGTTAAAAAAAGACAAAGAGACAAAGTTACTTTCACGTTTTTAATATTAGTATGCAATAACAAGGAAAAATCCCTTGATATTGCAGGTACGTTGTCATCCTGAAGCCTAAGATGAAATGCCGTCCATGCCCAGTAATTGCACTGGCTACCTTACCCTTCAATCCGAAACACAGCGAACTGTTTCACGGCTGAAATAAGAAAGGCTGTGGTACCTACCCAGAAAAAAAGACATATGGGCCTACCACCTAGTAATATTATCACAAAAAACCCTGGGTCCTTTCCTTACTCCTTGCTCAATTTCATGTAAATCAGCGGCTTATTTTCCGCTCGGGAGTGACCACAAACAGACAGACTGGCAGAGTTACTTACTTTCGAATTTATAACATTAGTATAGATTTGTAACTTAGATGTGTCATTGTATCATTTAAAGATTACACAAATATTTTTGGATGCCTGAGAGATATCACTTTCAGCTATAAGGCCGTCTTTTGTACATTGCGTCAAATGATTAATTTGCTGTGTTAAGTGGATGATGCACAATAAAGTTATGTAAGTAAATAAATAAATCAACTAATGTAGGACTGAGAAACAGTTTCCCTACATGCCAATTGGACCGCTCTAATTATTGGTCAAAGCTATTTTTATTTTTATTTTAAGTACATACTGAGAGAAAGAGATAAGTTGTACCTAAATTTAGATTTAGTGTCTGGCTTCAGAAAGCATCGTACCAATTATCATATTATAAAGTCTTGAAAGTTTTTAATCAGCAGATCATAAAACGCATCGATTGCAAAATTAATCGAAATTTTCTAATTAGTTTATAATTAGACACACTGTATAATTCTAATGACCGTCGCTATTTATTTTTCTTCGTGCCTCAGTTTTTATAATGTAATCAATGAATAGGATGTTGTGTTTACGTTACTCAGTACATTTAATTTTATTCACATCGTTCGTTGAAATATTAGCCAAACTAAACATTGCCTCTGAAAAACCTATTCGATATAACGGAAGTGCTGTGATAAGAATACATCATCGGCGTATTTTCAATGTAAGTTAATCTTTAAAAGTTTAAGTTTAAAATACGGCTTCTTTTTTCAAACCGTCACTTATAAACTTAAATTTAAATATTTGGTAAGTAAGAATTTAAAATGTTACTTTGAAAATTTTTAGTTATGAAATCACTTATAAAACAAAATATAGTCAACGCCAGATATTGCTTGTTTTAAAGCCGATTAAAATCCACATGCGCCTTGGTGCTAATCATCATCATAATTTCAGCCGAAAGACGTCCACTGCTGGACAATGGCTTCCCCTAAAGACAAAAAAAAAATAAAAAAAAATCCACGACAATGGGTGCTGCGCTGTACGCATTTAGCGGCTACCCGCGAACCTCACCAGATCGTCAGTCCACCTTGTTGGCGTCAGCCTGGGCAGCGAAGCTGTGCGTCTTCAGGGTCCCTGGTTGCCACTATAAAACTTTTCCGCTCATGTGCTTGCAATGAGGGAATGCTTTTTCGCATTTTTGCTCCACTCCACAAGTATACCACTTATTGGGACGCTATTCGAGTGTCAATTATTTGTGTAAAGGGCATAGCGCGCAGTCAACGACATCGAGGAACGCCGAAAGTACTGTCTAAAAGTTAGTACTTTCGGAATTAAAAACAAACTATAACAGTAATAGTACCTGCTTTTTATCCGAAAACTATTTAACAGCTTATGAAAACATTAAAATTTTGTTAGTTAAAACTACACGTGTGTGTTCCTGTTTGTTTGCATAACAAGCGTGTATGTCGCTTACCAGTTTTTATTGTTTTACAACAATAATAAAATGTCGAGCTAGTTTATTTAACCGCTAGTTGTGGCACATAATTGCCGGCGATTAAACGGGTAATCTGTGCTAGTATATAATTTTGGGAATATCAGTGGGATTCGAATTCGAATGTTGATATTATTCTGTTTTTGCTGGCTGGGCTATTAAGCTTTTGAAGCGAATCGTTTAATACTGCTACAGACCGTGTAGTGTATATTGGCATGCCGTGTCTACTTTATTATCGAGACTTTGAATGTCAATTATTTAAACTGATAAGATTGCGAGATTCGATAGCTAATTTTGACTGTCTACCATAATTATCACTTAGTTAATTGATATACAGTGCTGCATTATAGGACAATATTATCATACTTTTGCCAACTCCACTGCTTTGTTTACTATTATTTAAAAAGCATCAGAGTTGGCAAAAGTGTTCATCAATTTCGAATCAAGGATCTACCGAAAACACTCGAATCAAATAAAATTTATAAATGGAAAAAAAAATATTACAAGTCTGACAGATGAGAAAAATTTCAGGTCATTTCAATTGTTTGTTGAATATTTCTTTTTTAAAAATTACCAAAAAAAGAATAGCTGCTTTCTTTTAAAATTAAAATATATTTCCTGTGTATTTACTTGAACTTTTTACATAAAAATGACAGCGGTTATAATAAGAAATATTCTAAATTTTATAAGAAAATTATTAGATGCTAGATCGAAATAAGCTTTCTTTTGAGGTGATAATTAATATATATTGATCTCGCCTTTAAAGTTATTTAGGCACCAAAAGTACCTTTAATACATTTGTATTTTTAGCAGACGATTTTTATTATACTTAAAAACCGACACCGGTTTTTAAGTAATAGGTTTCGTAGGCGAGACATTAAAGATAACTTTAATGTCTCGCCTACGAAATACTTGTGCACGAGAGGGAGAAAAACCCTTCTTGGTCAGTTTTTAAGTATTAGGTCTGCTAAAAATACAAATGTATCAAAGGTATTTTTGGTGCCTAAATAACTTTAAAGGCGAGAATAATAAATATTAATTATCACCTCAAAAGAAAGCTTATTTCGATCATCAAACGATAACAATATCAAAGACGTACTAATACAGTCACTAATTCCTACTCAAACTTAAATAATTATATTGGAAATCAAAGAATAACTCAATAGTGTCTACAAAGGCAATACTTGCGCCGTTTAAAAGTCAATTAGCTGACCACAAAGGATTGGACCGAATTAACCTCGGCAAAACAACGCTCGCCACACGTGCGAGGGATTAAAAATAAAACTGAGCATAGACAACTCGCTGGGATGTTTGGAAAGAAGGTGCGTTCAATGCGTACTTCCATTACTGGAAAGTAATTTCAGAAGAATTCGCGAGAATGTTTTGGCGGCAGTTAATGGCAACGGTTAAGATTTTAGAAAAAGGATTTATGTTTATGAGTAATAATGAAAATAATAGTAATACTGAAAAAAATAAAGGTAAACATCCACTTGGTGTGAAATACGTTGAGAATTTTGTTGAAGTAATCCACCTCATCGGCAATGCAATAACTGCAGAAATACAGCAGCTAATCTGAGATCAAGAGCAGCCAATTCTATTTTATAGAAAACAAAACAGAGAGAAAATAAATTAACAGGAAGTGTTTTCTTAATCTGTGAAGTGGGTTACATGTCAAACACAATAGATTTTCTGTTGTGTCTGCGAGCCCCGACGAGCTGGTAACAGTAGAAACGTAAGTACTTACCTCTTGCTCATGGCCAAAATAAAAGGGCTGTTTCAGTTATATTATCAGGTATACTATCCTACAACGACCTTCCTCTTATATTATTTTATGTCAATACACTAGACATTTTTAAAAGCAGCCCTAAATACTTTTTAAAAACATCCTGAGGTCGGTACATTAAATTGACGTCTGAAAGACTTACTTATATAAAAAATCAATACAGTTTTTTTTCAGCTGTTGAAAATAAAGAAGTTCAATCTATAAATTTAAAGTTACGTATAAATTTATAATTTAGTAACTTTTGTATCAATTATACACAAAAGCTTTATTACCTACTGTATTATTTGTTTCCAGTACACTGGATCATTCAAACTGAGCTCCAGTGCTTCCGCACAGTAAGCAGGTAACCCAAACATATCAAAAGTTTATGCTATTAAGCGCAAATGTGCCTGCAAACAGTGAATGAAATGTTCAATCGAAATAAAAACAAATAAAGATCGCTTTGAAACAAGCGGTTATGGCAAAAAAAAAATCGTAGTAAGGACCTGCAGTTTTGTCTGTTATTGTTTTCATAATTAACTAAAGCTTGTTTTCGTCAGATTTTTATGTATAATTGAAATACAATTGCTACTTATATTTCCTGTGTAACTTCTTTAGATAAAATTTTTTATCATCTATCGGTCGTCTATTTTAAACTTAAAAGAAGGGTACCTAATGTTCTTTTAACCTTCTTCCTTGTGAATGTGTATAAAATATAAATAGATAGAAATTCTTTATTTTGCACATTTACATAAACAGTACATGCCAGATAAGATGGCCTTATCGTTAGAATCAATAATCTTCACCAGACAACCAGATAATGTGTGAAATAGGGACCCACATAACAAATATATATTTTATCAGACAAAATATTCATTATTGTGTGTGAGCGCCCGCTTATGAGATGAAAATTCATCAATTTTATAGTCACATAACGTTCACAAAAAAATCATAAAGAATTAGTTTCTAGAAAACTGAGACATATTAAATATGCAACTACTTAATTACATTTTGATTTATTTAAAGAAATATTGTAGTAGTAACGTAACGATTCCTTTAAAAGTGAACATTATCTAACCTTTGGGTAGAGTGGTACATACCCAAACCTTAGTTTTATCACAGAATAACCTAATCTTTTATTACGTTTTATTAGTTTACACATTACCCTGTTACAGGGAACAACACGTGTCGTTACAAATTATTAGTTTTTTTCTTTCGCTCTGTAAAACTATGTTTACTTAGGCAACGGTGGAAGAGGCACGGCTTTTAATTGCTGTTTAAGTTTTTACCAGGATCTTGTCTTTTTATACCATGGGAGTAACCAGATTACCGCCAAATATTTACTTAAAGGTTTTTGTTTTACTTAGTATGCACCTTTTATAAAAAATACTAGCTTTTGCCCGCATCTTCGTCCGCGTGAAGAAACATAATGACAGTTTAGCAATAACCACTTTAAATAACCTCCTCAATGTATGAAAATTAGTACTACGGAGAGGTCAAGCTGTATATCTGGTTATATATCTGGTTTAAAACCTATTAGGCTAACGCGAGTGGTGGGATACCGGGATAATGGTACGACGTCACGTCCGCCACGTTGGATTTTAAAGTCACTGTTGTTTTTGTAATCAGCGGCCCTTTTAGGGGTTGAATTCTGAAAAAAACCTGAAATACTTGTTAACTCATTTATCAATAGGACTACTTCTGTGAAATTTGGAATAAATAATAGTAATATAGGGGGTGAATTATAATAAAACCCTTCTTAGTACACCCCTAGAACTCATAAGGAATCTGATTGCCAAAATTGGGCTGTGCGTTGATATCTCAGTCGGTCCGTTTTTTTATTAATTTAGATAGACACTGAGCCTCAATCGAAATACCTACATAAATATCTTAGATAGAGATTATGAGTCACTGAATTTGGATACCGTTAATAATGATACCCGAATTTTGTGTTAACGGTTTCTCGGTTTTTCAGTCCCTGCTGTGTATGTAGCCACTTATTACATATTATGATCGGGAATCGAATAGCTGTCAATTCATATGCATTTTGACGTAAGTTTAAGAAAAGTTTAATAATAATAATAATTCTATCAACAACCGGCTTTATTCCTAAAACATTACACACCATCCTCTGTCATTCCAGCAGCTACAGAAGGCTGTTATTTTGAACACGTGTAGAATCGTTCGCAAATTATGATCATTGGAGGGGATATAGTTTATAAATACGTCATATTGACACTATAATAAATAGGAACATTCAGACATACACATTGTATATTATGATCCAAAAAATGCTTGACCAAAAGTCCGCATTTTTGGCAAAACACCTCTTTAAAGAGAGATATTTTTAAAAAATAAACGTTTTAAATAATAATACAGTCACACCTATTTATTATCTAGCTAAATTACATCATGAAAAACTTGTGTTATTCAAACTAGATAACGGAGTAATAGTGTTAATAATATGTATATAAATATTAAAAATATACTAAATAAACATATAAACATCCATGAGTCGTGAACTAATGCTCGTACTCGTCATAAAAACATTTGCTCTCACTGGCATTCGAACCCGTGACCCCTGACTGAGTAGCCTGTATAGCAAGGGACACCGACCACTTGGCCAGCTGGTCGTCGAGATTCGCGCATACTTGTTAATTCTAAGATACATGTAAGTATACCTACTAAGATACATAAATATGGACAAATGTTTACGCTTGATAACTGTCCATAATTATTACATTTTTGGTAGTTATCTGGGAGTTAAAGCCACCCTAAAGTTAGACTAATTATATTTTCGCGTGATGTATTGAAAACCACGATTTTCCGTTTTCCATTACCGCGTATATTTCTTACTTTTCTTATTTCCGTTGCGTAACGTGGAGTACTCTTTTTAAACGTCATTGGGAGTACGCATTTACGAAGGAGTTAGTGGGGCAGTCATTGATCAAAAGATCGATACTATCTAGTTTGTCTTGTTGTTGGACAGCCGCCAGAGCTTTGATTCCTAAGAATTGCGAGCAGTGTGAGGAGCAGAGGGCAGAGCCCATGGAACTATGATGCCTATAATACCTATTTAACAGACTCAAAAAAAATGATTAATAAGTACTCTTAAGAACCATTTACACGATGCAAGTTTCTTACCTGTAGCATACAATTAAATTGAAGCAAGATATGACTGGCATAGTATAATGTGTTGTTTAGATTATAGAAGTCATTTCTTTATTCAATTTAATTGTATGCTACAGGCAAGGAACTTGCGTGTAAACGGGCCTTTACTCCCTACTTTTTTACACTTAGCACTGTTATTCATTTCAATAAACTTCCTTGTATATTTTGATATTTATAAACATATTATTATCAATATTTATCCGTTACCTAGTATCCATAACACAAGCTCTTAATAATGCTTACTTTGGGCTATATAATAGGTGTAAGTGTATTTTTAAAAACCAGCTGATGGCCCACCTGGTGGTAAGTGGTAACCGCCGCCTTTACACCTGCAATAACAAGGAAAATATCACTTGGCATTGCAGGTGCGTTGTCATCTTGAGGTCTAAGATGAAATGCCGTCCATGCCCAGTAATTACACTGGCTACCTTTCCCTTCAATCCGCAACACAGCGAACTGTTTCACGGCTGAAATAAGAAAGGCGGTGGTACCTATCCAGACGAACCTACATACCGGCCTACCACCTAGTAAAATAATAATTATTCCTTCGCTTCTAGTGATTCAGGCCACCTTTTTTGGCATATTCGTGTTTTTATTATCTTTATGCTGTTTATGTAAATGTGCAAAGTGGTGGTAAGTAAGGTTACAAGAGCTCATCGCGAAGTTTGGTGTTGAGGGAAGGGTTAAAGGTCTCTTATTGTCTGTAAGCTTCGCTAACCACCAGTGGGCAGTATGCTTATTTGCTCCACTTTTTCCAAATAAAAAAGTACAATTTCACCGCCTCTACCTAAAGCTACACTGTGATCTTTCCAGTAGTATTCCAAGATTGAGAAGACAATGAATCGTTGATGTTTGATTCAAATATGGCCGCGGAAACGGTGCCCTTTGTGGCTGTCGAGTTGTCTGTCTAGCTACCAGTTAATTGCTGTTATGCTGTATCCTGCCAGTGTTATAAACTTCCCATGGAGCGCTATTTAGACGTTTAATTACTGGGAATTTTAATTTCTGTTAAGATTGAGGGGTTAATGATTTTTATTTGATGTGAGTGATGTTTGGAGTTTACGTGCGGAAGACGAGGTCGTCGTATATAGCACATTACAAAGGAAATAAAGAAAATTATGTCAATAAATGCCTATATGAAAGTCAGTTGGCTTCGTTTGTGCTGACTATTAATTCTTAATATTATTGAAAAAAAATTTTTTTTGGTCAATAAGTATTTTATATATCTACCAGGTGATAGAATAAAAAATGAGGGCATGCGTAAGAGAATCAAAGTCACTGACATAGCTCATAGGATTAGCAAGTTGAAGTGGCAGTGGGGCCAGTGGACAGTTCACTAGCACGAAGAATGGACGGCCTCTGAAAATATCTTTATTCAATTAGGCTTCCCAAGAAGCACTTTCGAATCGTCAACAAAAAAACCCTTATGTCTATCACATAAAAATAATATTAACTAACTAACAATTTCATAATATTTGTCTCTCTGTCTTATCTGGATCTACGTAAGCTAAGAATGTTATAATGTCAGTCTGTCTATCGGTCTGTCTGTCGGTCCGTCTGCCCGTCAGTCAGTCTGTCTGTCTGTTTGTCAGTCAGTCTGTCTGAATTTACACCGGTTCCAAAAGTTGAACTACCGAGACGATTCCGGCAACAAACTCGTGTAGTCACTCTTTTCAATTATTAAGTTACAATGTTTAATTACACAGTGGAGAGCGGGGGTATAAGTTCCGATTTTTAGTTAACCTTAAAATTTGTTCAGAATAATTGATTTCAGTAATTATACGAAGCGATCAAAATCAACATACATATGTAACTTTGATAACAAGAAAGTTTTTTGTGTCATTTTTTTGTAATTAAATTTTTAATGCCTAAAGTCGGAAAGTACCAACTTACCCCGACTTGGGGTAAGTTGTTAACAAGCCAGGGTAAGTTGTTACCGTATCTGTTAAAGCTATTATTTGTGAAATAAAATACGATAAATGATTGAACTAAGTCTGTTTATGTAATAATCAACAATATTGGACGAATCATCGGGTAAACATTTGTATGTTATTACAAGTAACTAAAATTTGTACTTAAACAATTATTACTATCTATTTATTAATCAACAACTTATTGAATAACTTGTAGCTAATCAGCCCAGATAATTGTTTCAGTCTTTAATCATATGGCTTTGTCATAGGCTTCAAATATCAATCATATTGCCATCATACGCTGAAAACATAATATAGCATCATAGTTCAGGCATATGTAGCTACATATGACATAAGACTTACTAAGCTACATGTGGCTTAGTAAGTCTTCATTCTGCCTACACCTGGAATGGGCCCAATTCTTACATTCTTCACACTGAACCCATTCTTCTCAAGGACGTGAATTAGAGTAACTGTCACAGCACTCTAGACAATAATACTCTAAACTGTCCCCATCATCCTCAGAACTGTCGCTACTAATTTGCAAAACCTGTCGTTTAACCGTCTTCCCCTTTCCTTTGCCCTTTCCTTTTTCGTTGTTTTGTCTTACCCTTTCCTTTTCCTTTTTTCCCCACTTTTATCATTGATGCTCACTTTCATTTTCTTACTTTGCTCTTCTGCTAATGCTTGCTTTACAGGAGTATCAGTTAAAACAGCTGATTTCCTAAGACGTCTCTTGTTTGTTCCAATCCTTGGCGGTGCCTTGGCAAAAAGGACGTAGGTACTGCTTCTAAACAAAAAGGGACTTGATCTCCGAGTTGTTCTTCTATGACACCAGAAGATGCAGGCAGATTAACAACCCCTGATGGCCCTGGCGCATCAAAGAATTGCTTTTCATCAGTAGTAATATTTACAGATTCTGATGCATTATCGTCTATGCTAGTAACAGTCTCTGATACTGCTCTTAAATTATTCGTGATGATATCATCATAAGTCCGCATGCTACAAAAGAAAAAATAGCATTATTAATATTTTAATGTTGATACAAAGTAATTGGGGCAAATTGTTCCGAGGTCACAACTTGCCCCCAAAAAAAGGAACATTTAGCCCCCAATCACATGTGTTGAAAAAAAGCAACATATAGGTTAGGTTACGAAATATACATAATTTATGCAAAGTGAACCAAAACAGTAGATAAAACCTTATAATAAAACACTGATATACTAAATGCTTATGTATAAAATTTGTGATATTGACCAAAAATACCAAATACAAAATTATTTACTTACGTGAACCAGCGATGCATAAGCTGCCGTTTCGATGTTCCGGGTATCACTGTCTTGTTTAAGATAGCTGCCGTCGATGCGCTGTGGCGTTACGTTTCACGACGTGCTAACTCAATATTCTTATGGCTTTTCCTTGTGGAGTTATTTGAATCGGAACAACTTACCTCGGTAACTTTTAGCCCCACTCTCCCCTAATAGTATTTAGCAGCGCAGTGTCGCACAGAGTACAAAAAAGGTATATTAACGTACCAATAAGTACCTAATGACAAGAATATTTACTGTATTTAAAGGCTGTCCGACACTGCACCATCACAATATAGGTATTACAATACACAAAGGTCAACAATTAATATACAAAGACCTAATAAAGCTAAACCACTTTCATTAATTTTAAACACTTGTCTGACCACGTCATTACAATAATAATTGTATTGTTTTATATATAATATCCTATAATGCCATATACCTCAAAAATCCCTCAAAAATGATACTATTGATGAATCTGGAGCGTTAAAGTTCTAGAATGGCGACCACGTACCGTAAAGCGCAAAGTAGGACGGCTTCCCACTAGAACTATATGGACAGTAGACCTGGTCAGGGTCGCGAGGAGCTGTTGGATGCAGGCTGCGCAGAACCGTTCCATTGGAAATTGATTGGGAGACATCATAGGCTGGTATGATGATGATGATGACCGGGTGATACCTAGCACCCGGTAGATATATTAAGGCTAGGTAATTACTAATTCCATATTAATGAGCGCTAATGCGTGAAATAGTGGCTCCTCTGTTAGCGGACCACACTCCGTCAAATATATATGCTTCGAACGAGAACACTGATCGAGACGTTCCATGTAATAATGCACAATTTCGATTTATTATTAATTTGTGAGTTACGCTTAACATATTTTTATTTGAAAAAAAATCGCTATGAAATAGCATGTCCTTTGTTCTAACTGATTGTGATTGATTACCTATACTAACCTTTTTTATTATTTGTTTATTCTAATTGTCACGTGTGGTGTGCTCAATTTTTTCTTAAACAGATAGCAAATTGTCATGATATACCTATCAACTGATTTAAAATGACATAGGTACTTTTACTATACAGGATGTTACAGAAATGCGAAAAAAAATTTTGAATTCTGGGATTGCGGGCGGTCGCTATCATAGTATGTGCGGCGCGGGTTTTGCTATGTGAGTCTCTGTGTGTGTAACTGTTGTGAGGCTTACGGTACGCGATAGTACGCATGTTTTAGGGTTGGCACGAGCAGGTGTGACAGAGTTAATTTAATCAGAAAATAAACGTGGTCTGAAAGGTATCAAACTTTCAGAGGCATAGAGATACCTCAAGAATGACAAGGAACACAATCTCACGCCCTTAAATTTTATGTCGGACATTTGCAATACACTGTATGGATGAAAATTAAGTACTTCGTCACATTCAACACCACCACCTCCACCACCTTAGGCCTCAGGATGACAACGCACCTGCAATACCAAGTGATGTTTTACTTGTTATTGCAGGTGTCTATATAGGCGACGATGACCATGTTTATTAGTATTTGTTGTTATAGCGGCAACAGAAATACACCATCTGTCAAAATTTCAACTGTCTAACTATCACGGTTCATGAGATACAGCCTAGTGACCGACGGATGGATGGACGGATGGACAGCGGAGTCTTAGTAATAGGGTCCCGTTTTACCCATTGGATACTGGAACCCTAACAAAATATGGTGGAATAGATTCTTTTGTCCCTAGTCCTTGTTTGATTCTAGTTTCAGCTGATTGGCTCGTAAAACCCGACCTGCAATAAGCTGAGCAATCTACCACTTAAAACTATTTTTAAGTGATTTACTGTGATTTTAATTACTCTATTGTTAACGTATGCATGAACCGATCCAGACACGCGTAACCCGACCCCCAATCCGTGTGATTGCACATGTCGAAAACAAACTAAAATAAATTTATTTAAAATAAATAGACACGGAATTGGCGCAATGATAGCTTTTACGGCGTCCGCGTCGTTCTGGCGGCATTACGACTCATTATTGGGATGTGAAGAATATTGAGATACTGGCGTGAACACGTAATCTTTTATGTAAGAAAACTAAAAGTAAAAATGCTACGAGGAGCTCGGTGCCGTATTGGTTTGAGCGCTCTGGTTTCGCTACGAAGAACTAAGCAACTTTTGCCATGGTCGATCCTGGGGTGGGTCCTCTTCAGTACAAGACGATCCGCCTAGGCATCTGATTGAGCAGACTTTCAATACGTCATGTTGTTGAACGTTGAGTGAGTCTAGTCCAATTAACAATCGGCCTAGCCACTTAATTGAATGCCGCCGTTTAATCAACGGGATAGGCATCCAGTTAATCGCCGAATTTAATCAGAGAGCGGGGACATTCACAAAGTGTTTGGTAGTCGGTATCACGAAGCGCATACTAAGGTGTTATCAAAAGTTCATTTCTTTTTTTATTTTCCTATACATTTTGTTTAATTGACTAAACTATTTGTATAAAGAAATTTAAAATTTATTATTTAATTTTTTAATTTTTGTTGACACCCTGTATAATGAATAAATCTAATAAAGAAACCTCAAAATTATTTTAGGACATTTATATAGATAATGTGAAATATTAACTAGAGGATGTAAATCTAAGATAGGTATCTAATGTGTAATTTGGTTAATCAGGTTGTCAAACGTATTGTCTAAATTCTCTGGTAAAAATATTTTTGGTCACTGTGATACAAGCATTGCTTAGTGCAGGGGCCGTTAGAAATTAAGTTTGAATAGTAACTTTTAACATGGAAAAAGTAAAATAAAAAAATAGGTAGGCCTTTTTACACCGGTTTCGTAGGAACCCATTTTATAACAATGACTCTTCATTAAGTAGCTTAAATGAAGCATCCAAGGTATTCTTCGCGAGTGTCACGACAAGGGTGGTAAGCCAGGGGGTGGTCTAGTGAATTTGCTTCGTAGACCCCAGACCACCTCCGCGAAAGGCACGGGAGTTATCCAGGAGTTTTAGCGGGTATTCCCAGGGTCAATTCAGACGCTGGGGGAGCCCAGCACACGCCCGCTACTTCGCCAGCGGCGGGTAGATCCATAAATGTTTTCCTCCTGGTATAAAAAAGGAGTGGTAAGCCAGCGTACAGTCCGCCTCATGGTAAGTGGTTACCGGCTTATAAACGCTCGTAGCACCTTGGGCACTACTCAAAAATTAAGAGAAATAGTTAAGTTAATAGCCTAGAGAAGTATGATCGATACATCCCCTTGCTCCCAAGATAACATCTCCTCAATGACTTCTGCCCCCTTATTCACAACCGTCGGATCACGTATTCGATTCAAAAAGTCACCGTTTTGACGAGCCGCAGTGAAAAGGGACAGGTAACTAAGTATAGTTTCCGAAATTCGAATATTTTCTGACAGCTGTGGATAAGGGGGCATGTGTAACCTTACACGTTGCGGTATCGGCTTGTGAATACTAAACAATGGAGAAATGTAGAGAATATACTAAATAAACATTGAAATATCCATGACGCGTGAACAAATCTTTAACTCACCACACAAACATCTGACCCTGCAAACCATATAGAGCTGAAGACTAGTATTCTGGGAGTATCGTGGATTCAAGATCTCGCCTTCTAGCAGCATATATCTATTTAAGTACCTCACTAAGCCAAACTCCTGACGTGCCAAACTCCCAATGCCCAAACTCCATTTGCGTTTCTCTCATGAAGAAAGGCCTGAGCCCAGCAGTGGGACGTATAAAGGCTGTTGATGATAGTGACCTCAATAAGCTCTGGCGAGTTGGCGAGACGCTGAGAACACAAAGCTTCGTGCTAGTGTTATTTTATATTTGCTAGTGTTATTTGGCGTAAAAGTGAGATAAAAACCCCACCTAGACCATCGCAATGTTAAAACTAAGAACGAAGCCCAGTAGTAGTAGGTAATATCTCAAATCCGACCTATCATCGTACTTTTCAGTACTGAATACCAAAAGAGTTCCTAGAAGGCCACCCAGCTTGCCCGACCTGACAAACAATTGGACACACACCAGAACACGGTAGCCCGACTTATTGCCGGAGAGTACGCACTTGCACCAAACATTGCTTCAAACAATTGAATTGAATTGACACAATTGAATTGACCTTTCATTAAAGTTTTGTTGGAAAATGTCTTCGTGATGAGCTTTTTGTTTTCGAAAACTTTATTACTACCGAGCTTAGCTCAATTTGTCAAATCTGTTTCCTGTACTTGTAGTTAATAAATAAATATTTTATTGTAGTCTAAAAATAACAATAGTAACACAATATGAACCCGAACTAAGGTTTTCCTGCGTTTCAAGCAAATAAGGCTTGAAATCCAGGTTTTTATATAATATAAGGCTTGCCGCCCTACTGACTTTAGGCTGCAGCTCTTCAAGACTCATTTGAAGGACCCCATATCGTAGGAAGGAGGAAAAACGCGGGCAGAGAGTTCCATGCTTTGGAAGTAACAGAGAGAGATTCACTAAATTTCTTTGTGCTAAAGTAGAATGTATAGATAACTCCGAAGACCGGCACGCGTGTTCCTGCGAAGGAAGGAAGAAGGATGAATGAGGTTGAAAGCTCTTCAGAACAATCATCATGGTACGGTCAGCAACATAAGTCGATTTACAGTTTAGTACCTCCTTACGCTGCGTTATTCACATAGTTATTACAAATGTTCTAGTGTAAGACAATATTTTAATATGAAAAATCATTCAAGTGTTAATCCAATTCTTTTGCTGACTTCACAATCGACTCAGCGAAGCAATATACCACGTCTCAAAGGTTCATGGTATCTCTATAATTAGAGCAGTTATCCAGATTTGTAAGGTCATGAGAATGCCATCGCACTCCGGGAAGCGACTTTTTCCAATGTAAAAACGTTTGTCCACGTCATAACCGTTTTCCGATGATGTTACCAAAATAATTTACTCTTGTGGTGTTTTTTTTTAAACCACTAAAGTGGCTACAAGCACGGCCCACCTGCTGATAATTAGTACCGTAACATATTTATGAGGAAGCTTTAAGAACTGGTTTTCAATAACTAGGTAGGTACAGTCGACCACAGAAAAAGCTCTTAACACTTTAGTACCATGTCACACCGACTATTGCGCTCGTACTTAATAGTTGCTAGCCACCCTACTACATTAACGCCATAGTTATTGTGACAAGGTACTAAAGTGTTCAGCTACTTCTGTGGTCGTCCGTACTAAATAAAGAATTAGGTAGAACCGAACCATTTTTGAAGAAGCTGATAACTGGTGATGAAAAGTGGATCACGTACGACAAGGTCGTGGTCAAAGGCCGGTCAGCCTTCACAGACTGGGGCGAAACCCGGGTTAACTCGCAACAAGGTGATGCTGTGTGTGTGGTGGTATTGGAAGGGCATTATTCTTTATGAGCTGTTACCACCAGGCAGGACCATCGAATTCTGAACTCTACTGCGAACAACTGATGAGATTAAAGCAAGAAGTTTAAAGAGAGAAAGCAGCCGGAATTAATCAACAGAAGGGGTGTGGTTTTTCAACATGATAACGCTAGACCTCACACATCTTAAGCTACTCAGCAAAAATTAAGAGAGTTTGGCTGGGAGGTGTTAATGCATCTGCCGTATAGTCCTGACCTTGCACCTTCAGATTTCCACCTGTTTCGCTCTCTACAGAATTCTCTCTTCCACTTGTCGCGGTATTTTGATCAGAAGCCCCAAAATTTCTATAGCAATAGGATCATGTCCCTACCTACAAGATGGCAAAAAGTTATCGAACAAAATGATACCTACATACTTTAGTTAAATGTAAATAAACTATATTAAAATATATTCTCAATTTTTGATTTTAACATTATTATAAATGTTTGAAAAATTACTTAGTAATTAAAATACTTAGAGCAGTCGCCCGGATTGCGAAAGGTCGCGGGTTCGATTCCTGCCTCAGGACGTGATTTTTTTCTAGTTTTGTTATATTTTAATTACTATATTAAAATATGTTTGGAATTTTCTTAAAAAATGCGAAGAAACTTTTTCCCCAACCTATTATTTTCAAGCACTTAATTATGATAATTATTATATACGACTTAATTTTTCCAGATTTTTTGATTTAAAAACGAAACTACTCAAAGGATTTTCAAAAAAAAATTATGGGACCAATTGGGAACTATTTCGCATCGAACAAAAAAGAATCATCGATATCGGTTCACCCAGTCGAAAGTTCTGAGGTAACAAACATAAAAAAAACATCCAGTCGAATTGATAACCTCCTGTATTTTTTGAAGTCGGTTAAAAAGGGTGACAGACAGGACCCAATTTAAAAAATTGGTGGCTTCTACGTAAACTATCGTAAGCTACTAAATAGCGATTTTCAGGGCGCTTAAATTATTTGAAATGAACTAAATTGTAACTTGTTGGTGGTCCCACTAAAATTTCAATTACATTAAAAATGACACTTTTATGTCTCGTATAAAAATCTAACAGAAGCACACATTTCAAATCGTTACAGTAATATACCATTTTGCACGCGAAGAGTTAAGGAAGCAAGGAAGCGATAGAGAATTTAATAAGATCTCTACATACTTTTCATAGAAACATTGCGTATTACCTGAGTTTCTGTTACTAGTGTTACTTGTTTGTCAAAAATGTAGTCAAAACTAAGGCAATTGAAATATACTATTGTGTACATTGCTTATTGAAAGAGAGAAGGTACAGTCGACCACAGAAGTAGCTTGAACACTTTAGTACCATGTCACACCGATCTTGTGCACGTACTTTATAGTTGCTACCGTTGGTAGGTACCATATTGACGCTAGAGTCATTGTGACATGTGACATGTAGTACCTACTGAAGTGTTCAGCTACTTCTGTGGTTGACCGTACCATGTGGGTCCGTATGTAATACAAACGATATTTTTCAACGATGTTCATTTCATTTTTTTATTGTATGTTATAGAGGAGATCGTCGTTGTATTGAAATAATTAATAAATTCTCAAATTCGCTAAATTAACAGCTCTTTTCGACACGACACCACAGATTAATAACAGTAAGGACACGCAGTCTACAGTACAGACGAAAGCACGTCAAGTGTTACCGTTGCACCCCGAAAGCCGCCTCTATTACGACGCAGTAAGAGCGGTCTCAATGACAAACTGTTACGCTTAATATGCCGTCGACTGTATATAAAATATACAGCGCCATTACCATTAGCACCTAACCTATGCGTGTCGTCGAGGAAAGATCTATTTATATGAGCCAACGTATCTATTGATGAATTTATCTCTGTTTAGAGTTGCCCGTTAATCGGTGCTACACTAAAACTCGATAAAACACAGACAAGACTGTAGGAAACTCAATAAAACCACGTTTAAATCGTGCAGTGGGCTGGTGTATTTATTACTATTTATTTAAGTGTTGCTTCGGCTAACCTCCGCGGTCGGGGCGGACCACACGTAAGGGCAGGACTCTCTCTCAATAAACATTATAATAATATGTAGTTACACCTTTTCGTCAATATTAGAAACAATGCTTTGCTAATTGACAACTTTATAGACTACAACAAATCGCAAACCTAGACAGAGTACTTTAAATAACGACTAAGTACTAAGTGGCATGAAGGCAGCTATCGCTGTGGAATACGCTCGCGGCAAACGCACTCCTTCCTTTGCCGATAAAATGTTCGCACAATCAGCAAGAATACTAATATTATAAAGATAAATTATTTTTTAATGTGCGCTTGTCGCATTGCGTGTCAAGATGCGATTGCCGCTGCCTACCTAGGTAATTATTTTATATGAAATAAAATATTCTGGATTTACGAACTGTACGAAGGCGACACTGAAACTTGTTAGAACTGGTTACTTGTAAATAAACAATACAATATAAAAACAAGTTTCAAGTTTGAAAATGGAACTCTTTGCCAATATTAGTGAGTATGTATTACGTTCATTTGTCATTTGGTTTACGATTGAGCGGCAAATTAAAGTCACGTCAGCATAAATTTTACGCGACAAAATTGTCGTGCAATGACTTTTTAAGACTTTTGATATGATTTTAGTCAACAAGAAAGTTATGATATACGTGTCATAGATACGTGTAAAAAAAAATTGACGTTTGCCCTTGATTTCCCTGGGATCCCATCATCAGATCCTGACTTGGTGTCAATGGATCCACCTCAGAAGTAAACTCTATCGAATATAAAACGATATCGAACATACAAAAAAATACACTTACAGTGGAACATAAAACCTACTTCTTTAGTGAAGTCGGTTAACTATAAACTTGCTAGTTTACTCAGTTTTTGATTTGCTAAGAGCTTTCAGTTTGACCAGTAGTAGGTATAAAAGTAAAAAGATTTTCATGGAATTTATACTTCTGTCAGTGAAAATCGTTCTAGATAATGAAGATAGGGCCTTTCCACTCGAAATTAGAGTCCAACTGAGAACGCTTATACACCTTACAGAAGTTAGGAACCAAATAAAATTACCGTGTAGTGTTGCTGTGGTGAGTAAAGTCGCCAAAACTCATTAGGACTCTCCTCGCCGATTAGTGAAATTGCTCCCAACCTACTCCAAATAGTTACCAGAAAGTTTTAGTTGGTCGTATTCCCCACAGAACATAGACTTTTCCGTGTGGGCCGTCAGCTTGCTTGTCATCTAGTTGTATAAAAAAAAAATCATAAGTTTGCGCGAAACGGGAGAGGTCTTTTAATTCATTTTAGGTGAGAACTTATGTACCTAAATGGTAGCGTGGTAGCGATCATAGAGTAGTTAGGATTAAATTTTATAAGTTTAAGGGCAGCAGCGAATAACAATTTTAGAAAAATCATACGCAGCTACCTACTGATCATAATTATTATTACACTTACTTTCTCATACAACAACTGAATTCCTCGTTGATTATGCCAACAAAAACTATTTCTAATGTTTATTACAATACAAGACAATCTGTTGAATAGATTCACATCTTATAGATTGTTTTTCAGGGCTACTTCCTAACTTTATGAACAAGTAAAAAATAGTTCAGCTAGCGCCATCTAAATGTCACTTTTGAAACCAGAAACAAGTCCTTTATATTAGCTAGATGCCACTAGCAACTGAAATGACTAATTGAAAGATATTTTGCTTCTTGTCGCTAGATGTCAGAGTCAGGCAACTATGTAGTTTTCAATGAGGAAGGATCATCTTCGTCATAGGTAGTAATAGCAATAAATAAAACTCTTAAAAGCGTGGTACAGTCACACGTCATGGAGCATGGAGCATCGCGAAAAAATTACATAGTCAGAGCACCATCTGAGAAGAACAATACAACTTATTTACCATTCATAAACCATTTCTAAAGACGTGAATGAGAAATTTCTGTGTGCACACAAGTGAAAGTTACATAAATTTATACTACTTACCTAGAATTTCTGATGCAGAAAAACTAGATGTACAAAATGTTTCATTTGTTACATTTTTTCACCAGAATAGGTAGAATACAAAAATTGAAAACTTGAGATTTTGTGATTTTAAATCAACTATATTTCTAAACATAAAAAAGAGGCGCACTGTTTTACCGACAGATACAGTCAAAGTCAAGTAACGTAAGTATAGGGGAAAAGAGCGCCCACTCGCGGCAATTTTTTGTAACATAAATTTGAAACGCCATCAGCGCCTCTGGAAAATAGTGCGGGAACTACTACTATATATACGTAGCTAAAGGTAGGTTTGTATCTAAAGATTTGAAATCTAAATGGCGCGTATTTCCCAGATGCGAGTTATTTTATTTCATTGAGACTTTACTTTAATTTATGGATAGCTTTTTCAACATTAAAACAAACATTATATCAATGAAATAAAATAACTCGTATCTGGGAAATACGCTTCATTAAATTAATGAATTATATTTATTTCAAAATAAATAAAACAGCACATAATCTGTGACTTATTTTTATATTGCAAACAATATTTTTGGGCCGCAATTTTCATTTTATCGTCTCCAACATATACAATTTTCCGTTTTAATAATCTATTCACTGCTCTGGATTTTCACATCCAAAAATACAAAAGAAAGGCATTGTTGCAATTTTGTAATCACACACACAACAGTCCACAACACATTCAGAGTCCAAAATACACAAAGCGTCTTTATCGCAACATAGCGTCTCCTAACGCAAGTAAATACACCAAGTCTTCAAGTTAATAGAGTCGGTTGACTTGTCACAACGTTCGCAGAAAATAATGGCTTCTATGCAGTGATATGGAAACCTGAACGGAGAAGTACTCTCAACTCAACATTTGTTAGCATAGAAATATATCAAAACCACTAGAACACACACGTAATTAGATAAATGAAAACAACGTAAGCGCAAGTGCAAGTTTTGGCTGCCATTACGTGAGTGAATGACGCAGTTATAATACGGGTACTACCAGGGTTGCCAAGGGTAAAAATATTATTCCTTGCTGCTAAAAGTCATAAATAAAATAAAATTAATATACTTATCAACCTTTTACTAAAGGAAATATCAATTTATTGCTATTATTTGGTTTTTAATTCAATAATATTGTTTGTTTTCAACCTAGTAGCGGCAGCAGCGACATCTTACGGGACACTTTGAAGACTTCATTCAAAAAGGTCACCGCTAAGCTTCATAGATGGCGCTACTTTCTTTGCCAAAAGCATTGTTCTAAGAGTGCCCCCCCCTGGATACAGTTCCCCGGCAAAGAGCCGAGCAAGTTCATAGATTATAAAACCACTCAGTTAAAGCTTTTGTAATAAGTAATGGAACTGTGCACGTTTTAGTATTATCTGTGAAGTTGATCAAGTTGTTTCTATGGAGCTATACCCACGTAAAGTAATCTGTGACACTCATCAAAGAGTACATGACATTCATAAATCTCTTTCGAAATATTTTAGACGAAAAGTCACAATGAAACTATTGGTTTACCTGCATACAGGGAAAGTATTCATTATTAAAATAATAATAATAATAATATTTATACACTCACACCTATTATCTAGCCCAAAGTAAGCATCATTAAGAGCTTGTGTTATGGATACTAGATAACGGAGAAATAATGATAATAATATTATAAATATTAGAAATATACTAAATAAACATATAAGCATCCATGACTCGTAAACAAATGTTCGTACTCATCATACAAACATTTGTTCCTACCGGGATTCGAACCCGGGACCTCTTGACCGAGTAGCCTGGGGTACAGACCACTCGGCCAGGCGGTCGTCACTTATTTACATTCTTTAAAAAGCTTTTTACAGAATGTAAATAAGTGGAATACTTAATTTTTTGTGTTAATTTTAGTGAGTGCCCTCCATGATTTTTTTTTTGTGGTTAGGTGGATATTTCCGTAGGACATTTACATTATTTACATTATTTTTTTTCCATGCTTGAGTTTTTTCTTCTAATTCTAATTCTTCTAAAATTTCTCTATGTCAATTTGACATTTTGAAATATCCTAAACAACCCACCCTGCATGGTGGTTGTTTATGAAAACACACAGCTTCTTCATCACTTTATGGCTGTACCAATTCGATTCCTTTGTTATCATTGTCACTCTCTATAAAAAAAAGAAACCAGAAGTAAAAATGACGTCTGTTGACAAGTGCGCTTTGTTATCGTACCGACTATTATTTTCCACTTTTATTACTAGAAAAAAATTGTTGTGTATTAGTGCTCTTAAAATTCATATGGATAGTTATAATGAGGCGAAATCATCAATGGAAATCGTTAATATACCCCCGATTATATCCACATACCGGCAAGCACTTCGGACATTCGATGACAATTTCAAATCAGAGTTCACGATTAACTTTAATAAGTTAAAAGTTATGATGGATTCACTCAAAGCAGAAGATCTAAGCTTTGATAAAAGGTTAAATAATCCAGAGACGTGGAGCCAAGCCAACAAAGCACCTTGTACATATATAGAAGTGTTTCAGAATAGTCAAATCAATATGAGTATATTTGTGTTGAAACCTGGTTTCAAGATGCCTTTGCACGACCATCCTCATATGCATGGACTATTAAAAGTGATAGCAGGAGCAGTAAAAATAAGGAGCTATTCAGAGTTTCCTTTGAAGGATGCTGCTAACATGTTGGACTTTACAGCTCGCGCTAAACACGAAGCAGCGCGTCTTACACAAGGTATACACAAACGTAGAAGATTATTTGCAAAAGTAAGTAACGACAGTGTTTGTAAGGCCAACTCTCAGTCATGTCTATTAACTCCTTTATTGTCAAACTATCATGAAATTGAAGCTTTAGAAATGCCTGCAGCTTTTTTTGACATACTATCACCTCCCTATGATACATTAATAGAAGGTATAGGGCCAAGACGGTGTCGGTACTATCATGTAATCAATGATATAAGCACAAATGTTGTTGAGTTACAGGAGACTGATGTGCCGAAGTGTTTTTATTGTGATCAAGCACCATATTTAGGACCAATTCTTGCTTAATTTCATGTTCATTTAATGTTTTTATTATTAAAAACTACTTTTGAACTCCTATTTAAATAGCTGTATTGCAGAATTATATAAGTTGGTGCAGTTCATGCATTGAAATTATGACAATTTATGTAAAATAATTTGTATATAATTTATATAATATAATATGTAGTTAAATTAGCACTTCCTACATAGAGTACCTACAAGAGGTATTATTTTTCAATACAGTAACAAAAAAAGTGAAATAACCTACCTAAATAGAAAAGCAAAAAATATTTAGCTAATATAAATAATAATAATAAGTTCATATCTTTTTGAAACATTTTAATGTTTCGGCTTTTGCCTAAAATATTAAAATGTACACTGTATTTTTTTGTTTTAAAATTCTTTATTGTTATTATATTATTGCAAGCTATTTCTTAAATCAAAGAACTGCACTTATTCATTATTTTTTCTGCTGCCTAGCAATATCATTGACGTTTTATTATTTTACAATACTTTATGTCGTTTACTACTAGAACTCCAAATGAAAAATATCATACATAATGTAAATGTAAAGCATTATAATGAATAACCTAGCACTTAATTTAACGGAATCATACATAATCCATTACCAAGAATAACTCATAGGTCAAACATACAATAAGTGATCTTAGTTTATGCCAGTGAAGGGTTCAACTGTAAAAAAATATACTAAGTGCCTCAACTTGCATGTATCTAAACATTCAGTCTTCTGTCATTGGCATTATCCCTCCGGAGGGCTATCACAATAGAAAAACCAATCATGTTTGGAATCAGATGCTTGACTGGTTAATAGAAAACTTCAATAAACATACCTATGTGACAACTTTTTGTGTATTTTATGAAGCATGTAATGTATACATGATAAACTCATTTATTATTTCATGAAAATTTTCATGTTAGATGTGGCTTTTTTATACAAATAGTTTAGTACATTACAGAAAATAATATGAACATATTATTAAAACACATTTTCAGCAAAATAGTGAAATATATTGAGTAAAATTTTCAACAATTAAATATGGAGCTAATTGTTGAAAATTGAACTATTTAGAATACTTTCTTTCAGATAGACTGAACGCTATTGTTCATATTAGGATATTTACAACAAATTTAATAGTGCAAACGATTTCGTGCCTTCATAAATATTTTTGTATGGAGTAACCATAAATAATATTACTTATTATGTTGCTGTTACTATAAATAGGTAAGTCAAAACAAGTTACCATACCATAGGTATATTCAGTGTGTACATAATAAATCTAGCTTTTTTACTGTAAGTTCAGCTACAAGATTGAGCAAATTGCTGTACGTGTTAGAATCCGATCAGACCAGAGAACTTATAATGAGCCCCTATAACAATACAATAAAGTGCCTATAGAAACCCAAGCAATTTAGCTAAAAAGTTTCACACATTTCTATTGTAATATACAATATTTTAAGATGTCAGCAATTACATTTTGTATATTTTTAATATTATATAGTGCTTTTAGTCAGACACATGTCTTTGTCTTCTATAAATAAAGATCTTTTATAAAATTATTCACTATTGTGTAAATTCCAGAGTTTGCTTTCAAAGTATGTATAACATTTTAAACTCTACCTAAAGATATGATTTAGAAACACAATACATAATGATATGATTATGCTTGATAAAGGTGGAAACTAATCATTCATTTGCTATAATTTTTTACATTGATACAATACATATATATATACAAAATTGTGGAATACAATTTTAGCACAAAATATTAGGTATAGTCTTAAACATAAGTAGGGTACCATAAGGTATTGTAAAAGTCTTGAACCTAATTTTATTGTCGTAATACATATTTATTAAAAAAGGTGAAAATAATAAAAGTGACAATACCCGGATATTGTTTATCCAGTGAATAACTTTGACAAACTGGCAGTTAATAAAATGAAACTAAAGAATAGAAAATTACTTGATAGATAAATAATATCTGAGGCTTAAATAAAAACAATATCTGAGGGTTTAAAAATTGTCCGTAAGTCATATTTTTGATGACTTAGGCATGTTAGGACTTACTTGATAGTGGTGATGGTGATGTTAAAGTATATTTAAAAGAATAGTTTGCTTGTAAAGATGTGTTATTGCAGTAAAACACAAATATTTAATATTATCAGAATCACATCTGAATTCGATTAACTTCTTTAAAAACAATAGTACCTGCATAGAATTTTGCACAAGTCAATTATTAAGTAGTAATTAATATTATACCAGCTATTTGTAAACAAAACTAATCTTAAACTACCATACATAGTTGCTTTTACCACTGATAAGTTGAACTGTGTTAAATAAAACAGAAAACAGATTTGAATCAAATTCAGTAATGTTAAATTTAACATTAAATTTTGCTTGCTGTTATATTATACATAATAATATAGTCTGCTGAACACTGTTTGTTGGTACGACCAAACAGATTCTGTTCTGGAAAATATTGCTGAATCTAATTAGGAGTAAAGATTCATTAACATAAATATTGTATGGGGTGGTGACGATTATAGATTAAAATATGGGCTATATTAGTTCATAGAAATGTTTTGCAACTTTTAGACATTTCTTAGCATAATACATATATGCATTATTTCATTGAAATGTAATAAAATTATCAAATCAATTAGACAAGTATTTGAATGTTGCGAGACATTTCAACAGACAATATTCTTTAATTTTATTTTAACGTTGTTATAAATGATTAAAAAATATATTACATACCTACAATTTAATTTTCAGAAGTTAATATAGCCCATGTTTTAATTTATTGTAGTCACCACCTGTATATTTTGTGTAACACATCCACATTATTCAAATTTACCTACTACATAAAAGTCTGTCCACACTTAAATATAACAGTTCAGATTCAAAGTTTTTACAGAAGAGGATATTTTGTTAGCTGATCCAGCCACTGTATAACAGATTTTGGGTTTGTCTTACTTATCTTAATTGAATAGAGAAAATCAACTGTGTCCACATCATTTTAAGTATAGTGTGAACCCATCTTTAGAATAATCATTGATAATTAATTTTCAAAGGTTTTTCATGTATGTTTTAAGTTTTATATCTTCTACTCGGCTTTTCTTGTGTAATAAATACACTGTGTGTTTTAAAAACAGAGTAGGTAAAAGAAAGCTTTACTTACTATTATCTAGATACTTATTATTATGAATAAATATTTTTATCTTCTGCCAGTCATAATTTTCACACTCCTAATCCTAAAAAGGTATGTAATACCTATAAATGAAGTTAATAGTATGTTGTAAATTATCAGATACTTTCTATTAATGATTGAAAAAACTAAATTTTTATAGAATAGTAGGCTTTTTAAAGGCTACTCACTTTAAAAAGCCTACTATTCTATCATGGCCCTAAAAAAGAACTAATAGGCTTAATTTTAGGCCTAAAAGCCTAAAAATTTAGTTTTTTCAATCATTAATAGAAAGTATCTGATAATTAAAAAGCCTCTAGGTTTAAAAAAAAGCCTAAAGGCATAAAAACCTTTTAGGCTTTTTTTTGCGACTAAAGTCTTTTTCAAGTAGTAGGCCTATGATAAGGCTATAGCCATTATTCAGATTATGACTTAGTATGAATTAAACAAGTTTATTTTTGTATTATATTTAATTTTTATTTATTTTCAAATTTAATGAAAACGAATATTATTTGAAATTTGAAATAATTAGTACTTGTTGTTTCAAAAAAATTTTGCCATGATGACAAGCACATTGAAGATCTTATATTTTTGAAACAATATTTAAAATGGTATAATTAAGTTGACGATTATTATACTCGAACTAAATAATAAAATAGTCCGAGCCTAAAGGAGTAAAAATCTTTATAGGCTTTTAGCCTTTCAAGCCTTTTAAATATGCGCCTAGCCAACAAAAAGGCAAAAAGACTAGTCTTCGAGTAGACAAAAAAAGGCTATGAAAGAGGCCTAGCCTAATAGGCTTTTATCGCGCTGTAGCCCCATAATTCACAGGCTAGCCTTAAAAAAAAAGCCTAAAAGCCTATAGGCCTCGGGAGCACTACCTACAACTATAGACTAGAGATAATCTTTTCGTCGCGAATAAACTTTAACTTACCATAATGGAACATGACTTTTCTATGCGATAGCTTCTGCCTTTTTATACCAATTGATAAAACATTCCATTAAAAATAAATATGTCAATACTGACTATTTTGAAACAATTCTGTTTATAACTAATTAATTTGCCATTGATCCACAAAATTGTATTTAAATACTTAATTGATCTCTATATTTGTAATATATAGAAAATTAGTTATTGGTTTGGTATGTTATTATTTCTTATTTTTAATATAACTGTTAGATCCAACTTCTGTACACTTATGTCAACTGTATAAATGTTTAGAAATACAATAGTTGTGAATGTGTTTTGGTGTTATTCTAAGAACATTTTCAGTAGTTTAAGGTTTCCCTGACATTAATAGTATTGTTTTTGTTAATAAAATGTTTAATTTGTTGTAAATATTTATTTTACTTCAGCTACTTTTACCTACCTATCTAGCCTACCGGAAACTTTAGGTTTAGGGACAAAATCAAATAAAATAATAATAGAATTAATGATTTATTGAATATAACAGTAGCATAAATGAAATACACACATTCATAACAATAATTGCACAAAAGAATAAAGACATTTTTCTAAATTATTTACCTAATAGCAATAAAAATATTTGTCTTTTTCTACATTAATTTTGTTCCGTCTCTAGTAAGGCAATCCACAAACTACCAGCACCAGACAACTTCAATGGTTGCTGTTCAAAGAACAATGGCCAACTTTCATACATTATTTATTATAAGTGAATGCGCCGCTAAATAAAATAATCAAAATAAATACATTTTCAGAATCTGGTACTTCAAAGAATTTTTGTTCTACAAGTCCACGTTTATGAGATATTTCATTTTGAATATGTGAAAAATTGTAATAAATTATTTGATTGCCTTTGGTTATATTGAAGCTTAGGGACGCTTTAAAATTTTCAAAATTATATTTCGCCATTGTTCTTATAACAGACCTGCAAGTACACAAATACATCAAGCGTAACAGTTTGACCTTGACGTCTATTATGTTTGTAATAAAGGCGGCTTTCTTAGTGCAACTGTTACACATGGTGTGCTGCCGTCTGTACAACAATATATTGATTTTTCAAAATGCAATATTCGTAATGTTTCCAATCTGATATGTTATCTAATCGGCAGGTACCATAAATATATTTTAGTTAAACATTACAAAAATAACATTTCAAATTTACACATTTCATAATCATAGGTGCACCTTGTTCTGCGGAACTAAGCGCAACATAATATATAGCTCATAAAATATATTTAGTAATCAACACCATTGAAATTAAATCCTCTTCTTGTTTTCCAAACAAAATTTACTACTGCGCGGCACAAAGCGAAAATTGTGATCTCTGTACGCACTTATGTTATCGTGATAAGATAAATTAGCAAAATAAAAAGCATGATATTGTATATGGCGTCTATTTTAGTAACGTAGCTAGTTTAAAAATCACAATCTCTTATCAATATTTAAACTCAAATACTCTGAGCTATCTTCCTATCTACAACATGCACAACAAATGCAGTACGGAATTATTTTAACGTATATATCACAAATTATATCATTGCCACCATAGTAAAAATTAGTCACACAAAATTCTATCGAACTGTTTAGTGCTAGATGAATTTGTTCAAAATAAAGATGTAAGATACGTGGAACAAAAATTTGGATATGATTTGTATTTTCCAGTAATTTCTAAATTAGTTGAAAGGATTTGTCTCAAAAATATATGGAAACCCGGCCAGGTCTATGTACTGTAGTGTACACTATACTAAATATAGGCGAAAACATGCAAAACAGTATTCAATTGTCCATTATCTTTTTATTTGCTTTGTTTCGTCACACAAACAAGAATGTATATAGAAAAAACTGCAACACAGCCAAATATTTATCATGGCGCCTATGGTGACGTTTAGCTGAGTTCTATGTCGGCCCGCCATATTGGATAATGGTGAAATCGACAAATCATTTTGAATTTTGTACAAGGTTTTCCCGGATTCAGCAATTTTTCCAGATTTTTTGAGATAGTGTAGGAGTACATATACACCTCCGGATATGAAACAAGTCCTTTATTTACTTGCCCCGGAAGATTTTAGAGTTTATATATGGCAAGAATAATTTTAATGGGGTAAATAGCTACAAGTTTAATTTTATGCTCTAAAAAGCAACAATTATCTTCGTTAGTATTTTAAGATATTGTCCGGAATTTATATTATAGCAAAAAATAGAAGACATTCATGCTGCTAATACATACATATATTTGGTAGCTTCACTTTTACAAATTTGTGTAAATATTTTCAATTTTCTACATATAAGTAATTATAATCTCAATTCAAATATATAATTTCACGTAAACCGCACTCTTTGCAGTCACCATCACGAGGCAGTTTAATAAAGCATTATCCAATTCTACCTATTCACAACATAGACATTACCTAACAAAAAAAAAATGCGTAAAAAAGTATTGAATTAATAAGACAATGAACAAGTTAAAAAATCGACTGAAAATGAATTAAAACTTACAAAACTTTAAAAGAAACAAGATTTTTTAAGATAAAATGGATTTTATATAAATAATAATAAAAAAAATAGACAACATCAACCATACGAAAAAACTTTTTTCTGCGATCTTATCAATTCAAAGTCTTTTCAATACAATATTAGTAGTTAATCTGCTACGTATTCTAAAGATTAATGACTAAATATTATTTATTAAATTCTCCCTACGACTAAGTCGGGCAGTGAGGGGGCACAGTCACGATCTATTATTAATACAAACATTATCAAATTACCAAATATTTGTAGAGTGCACGCAAGGTAACGTTGCGTCTGAGGTTAGCACGAGTCGCGCCGGAGTACGCTATAGATCTCATTGGTTATGTTGGTACTGCGCACTTAACTGTGAGCAACTTCAGAGCCACAGTTTAACTGGCGCATCTACATTTGGTCTGAGTGAGATAAAGATATGAATTAAGTTTATTACTTTAATTTGCGGTTTAAAAATGGCATGCATTTATAAAATTTGAGCCCTACGTGTTATTGATATTTTTATATTATTTAATAGTAGTTTAATGAGTTAATTGTTCAACTTAAACAACCATTAAATATATATTAAAGAAACAAAAAAAATGTTTTTCATAAAAAAAATCACCACATTAAATGTAGCAATTCGTTATATTATAAGTAGTCAATTAGTTAAAATTACATTAATAAAAATGGGACCTACTTTTTATATGAAGATGAAAATAGCGGTGAGAATTCGTTTAAAATAAATCAGTACAAAGCTTAAACAAAATTAAGACTAGCAGTGCGTTGTATGTATTCAAATTAATTTCTACACTGAGTTTTCACAATCCCAATATGTAAAGTCAACAGCCTTAAAAAAACTTTTTTGTTAAATTAATATACACTGTCACACAAAACACAACCAAAAGACTCGACATCATACAATTAATGAATAAAATATTTACTATAGTCCTGTCACTGAGCAATAAGTTCTCTAAACAATGGCAAATAATGAGAAACCTTCAGAAGTGGCTTTATGAACTACAAATCCTTGTCCTAAAAAAGTTGTTTACTATAAAGTGTCAGTCAAACTTCCATTTACGAGTCATTACACCGTGAAGGTTTACACACATAATTTTATAATGTCAGTAGACTAAATCTTAATTTAAGTACAGTACATCTCTTTCTCTCAATACTTAATGGAAAATGATGTTTGCTACATAATAAATGTCTACTTAGAAAAAAAAAATTAAAATAAAATTGAAGAATATAAATGTCTAATCACATAAATTACATTTTTGTCATGTTCATTACATTCGAACATTGTACACCCTTCTTTGTATGTCAAATTATCTGACAGCTGTGACAGCTTTTCCATCTCTAACCTATACGTTTATTTTGCCGGTCCTCTATTGATATCTTATTATGTTTGGTAATAAATGATTTAAGTATGTTTAGCAAGACATGTATATTCATCAAGTTGAATACTTGGTACCTTACGCCCTTATAATAAGAGCCATTTTCCAACTGACGTGTTCCTCTTGATGTGCGTAAACAATTTCTATGTATTTTGTATGCAAGTGTAGATTACAGTTAAAAAAAGTAGTCTTAAATTCAATATCAACGAGCACTTTTCTCTTAGTTATGTGCATATTTCTTTACTCGTTCTATTTATAGATGTCGAAAGCCGTTCGTTAAATTAGGTGGATCGTGACCTGTCTAGGCAGATCGTCTAGTACCTACTGAAAAAAAACTTTGAACCTACCAATTCAGGTGGAAGTAACTTTGAACCTACCAAGGTTATGACTAGCTTTTGCCCGCGAGTTAGTCCGCGTGAAAAAAGTTCTTATGACAGTTCAGCCTCTGCCCGCCAGGACATTTTTAAATGACCTCCTAACTCTGTTTTTTACTTTTTAGTACATTTTTGTATATTCAGCGGTTTTTTTGCGTGAGGCGCACACAGACAGACTAACAGACAAAATTTCGAAACCAATTTATTTCGGACATGTTTACGTCTCAGTACCCTATAGGCTTACCAATTGTCTGACGTTTCGCGATCTGTCTGGGTAGATCACGTATTGCCTAATTCAACGATCGGTTTCGCGGCGTATATAAAACAGCTGTTTCTAAAGGAACGTTTCATTCCAAGGTCGTTTCCTATCACAATGTTGTCGCACTCAGTGTATCGTGGTTATTTACGCGGGTAACTCTGGTCGGGTGCCGACGCCGCCGGCTAAGTCGAACACAGCTTGCGATACTTCGGCTGCCAATTTGTCGGCCGACTGGAACAAACAATAATCATCATCATCATCAGCCTATATACGTCCCACTGCTAGGCACAGGCCTTCCTACATGGGAGAAACACATGAGGAGCTTGGGCCATAACACCACCACGCTGGCCCAATGCGGGTTGGTGGGTTAAAGCGGTTGCTGTAACAACCGGGACCAACGGCTTGACGTGCCTTCCGAAGCACGGAGGAATTCGAGATCATAAATTTGGTGACCCATCCCGGGACCGACCATGACGAAAGTTGCGGCGATGATAAGGCCGGATGCAAATGAGCTACACCTCAACCACAGAGGAACTGGCTATCTTCCCTCCTTTTGCCGAAAAACAACAATGCTGTTTTCTTATTTTTATGGGGGCAGACTTAGGTAATATGGTGGTAGCTAGCTAGGTGGGCTTGGAAAGGCCCTACCACCTGTTACAACATAAGGGCGAAAGTTTTTTTTGTTGAATAGTTTTATTCCTACTTTTTTATATCGTCGAAATTACGTTTGCCATTGTATCAGTTGGCATTTATTTCGTCACTCTGATGGTTCATTTTGTTGAAAAATTTTTTACAGGAGTAATGCTCGGCACAAATAGCATTTGTTCGAAATATAATGTTTCCGAACACTTACCACACCAATGTTTTAATTGCCATATTTTCATTTCGTTTGGTGAATTGAGCACACTATTTCCAATCCCTAATTCTAGCAAGAAAATATGCAAGCAAGCTACAGCATGCAAGCAAGCAAGCTTACAGCATGCAAGCAAACAAGCATGTAAGCAAGTATGCAAGCAAGCATGCAGTATTAAACATGTAGTTTGATGTGTGTCACAATATCAAACCTAACTTAATACAAAAGATTGTCAACTAACCTCCTGTGTGTCGGCTTCAGCGTAAACTCTGACCACGTCTTCAGTGCCCGAGGGACGAACAAACGCTCTACCCTGTTGGTACCTTGACACTAGACTGTCAATCTGAGTTTGAAGGCCTTCCGGCGACGAACACTTCCGCTCCGCGTCCGTAGTCGAAATGGCGTTGCGATCCTACAAAATTAAATAAGAAATTAAAATTCGAGATGAACAATTTTTCTTTTGTAAAGCTTTGGTAAAGACAGGTACTAAATCTTTTTACAGTAAGAAAACTTATGTCATTTAAAACTTTATTAGAATAGTATAAATATTGTCTTCATTTGTATTTGATAACTATGGGGATTATTGAGAATTGTTGGTTTAATAATCTTTTTATAAAAACATTCGCAACAAACTATCTAGAGAAGTGCAACTAAAGAGATCCCTTTGCCGTAATGTTAGCTGCTCTGTACGCCAAGCAGATATATGGACAGGTTTTCAAATGTACGTAGATCATTTTTTTTTAAAAAAAAAAGATATTATTTAGTATTAGTGATGATTACCTGCACCGTACCCTTCAACTGCCTACAAGGCAGGTCGTCGTACGTGGCCATCCACTGCCGAACGTTAAGGCCGCGGGCACACAGCACTGTCTCCACCAGGAACAGATCCGATATGGCGTCTCCTACGGTCTCGTTGGTCATGTCTATGAAATCCAAGAGCAGCTGGGCGGCTTTGCGTTGCTCTGGCTCGCTGTAAAATAATGATCCGGTTTAAACTGTGTTTGTGGAATGAAAACAACAAAAAAATAGAAAATTGTTTTATTTAACTATCAGAGCTTAAAGGTACACTTAATAAATTAGTAAATTTCTTGCTTACAAGAGCTCAAGCGATTAAGGAACAGCGGCAGTTTCTAAACACCAAGTATACATTTTCTCTCTCTCAATATGTATGAGAAAAGGGTAGCAATAATTGTTTAGATAGATTTAATAAAAATCATTGACAATTTAAAGAGACATGTAGGGGAGTGATTCCACAGACGTACATTAATTACGTTCATTCGAGTCAAAAATTGAATACAGCTTTCAAACGGGAAATTAATTATCAACTATTGTTATTACATTCATATTTACTCGTATAGAATTCATTGAACGAGAACTTTGAGAGCTAGAATTCTCCTTTTATTTTTTATTTAAATATTTCATTTAACGGCTCTGGTTTCAAGACCTTTTAAGCTAGTTATAAATATATTTTCTTTATTTCTTCATTTAATGCATTGAAATGCGGGTGCAACACATTTCAAAAGCATTTTACATTTTAGAAGTTCCATGACTGTCTCTAATCTGGATGAGATGACATGAAATTCTCATCTCAAACTACACCAATTTTATACAACAAAATCCACTCTGACACTATTAACCTGTCAAGCCACACAATCCAGACACAATGAGTGCTTACGCGGCTCAACAAATAAAAAATGACTGTAGATTAAAATGACGAGAAAAACGTCCCGTACAAATTAATTAATTAATTTGGTTCACCAACAAACCAAGATGCATTGAAATGTGGAACACCAGCATTTTAATGCAATAAATGAAGAAATAAAGAAACACTGAAGACATGGCTGTAGGTATGGGCAGTTAGTTCCCTTAGCCTTCCCATTACAGGGAGAATGAATAAAAAAAAATCTCTTAATTAAATACTTACTATTGTAGTTATGTGGAGAGGCTAAATATACCTACTTAACTTAGACAAACTGTTCTTAATTTTTGATTTCAACATTATTATAAATGTTTGAAAAATTACTTAGTAATTAAAATATAATAAAACTATAAAAATTTCACGTCCTGAGGCAGGAATCGAACCCGCGACCTTTCGCAATCCGGGCGACTGCTCTGACCACTGATCCACCCAGGACTTGGGATATCCCTGTGAAATTCTTCCAGTCTATTTTTATTTGCGTTTATGAGCTAACGTGCACCAAATATTCTTTTTCAATGAAAAATTAAGAATATTTGAAAGCACTGCCCCAACTTAACCGAATCGTAGGTATTTGTAAATGTACTCGTTTCAGATGTTGAAATAGAATATTTCGACATTGTAGGGTGGACGTTAGCTCATGAACGCAAATAAAAATAGACTAGAAGAATTTCACAGGGATATCCCAAGTCCTGCGTGTCTCAGTGGTCAGAGCAGTCGCCCGGATTGCGAAAGGTCGCGGGTTCGATTCCTGCCTCAGGACGTGAAATTTTTCTAGTTTTATTATATTTTAATTACTTAGACAGACTGTACAAATAGCAGTAAATCAATGGTAAATATAAACCCTTACCCGTCCTGAGCTATCTGGTTGATGGTCTTCTTGGCAGTTTCGCTGTAGATCACTGTGCCATGTCCGTTGGCCTCGAAGTAGACGCCGACGTCGTACGACAGAGCTGCGTGGTGGAGGTGCTTCACGCCAGTCTTGACACACGATACAGGCACGTTCTGGTACAGACAGACAACCTTGTGATTGTTAGTTTACACTATGTTTTTTAATTGGATATGTATATGGGATTTTTGAGAATTGGGTGGGGTCCTCATTGAATAAAGATATTTTTCAACGAAACTAAATAAACTTGTAAAAAAAAATTAAATTTCAAAAATAAATCTTTTTCATGGGAACAGATCGTGTAGGTAATAAATATAATTTAGCATGAAACAAGTTTTTTTTCTCGATTTAATTTTTTTATCGTCGTCAGCCTTAAAAACCCAAGGCTAGTTTAAGGTCACCAGCACTGTCATCTGTTTTCGTTTTCTAGAATGTTCCCCTTACACTCTGTATATCATCTCTTATAAACGGAAAAGAGACGCAATTATATAAACATGATAATAATATTCATACACTAATACCTATTATCTAGTCCAAAGTAAGCATCATTAAGAGCTTGTGTCATGGATACTAGGTAACGGAGAAATAATGATAATAATATGTCTATAAATATTAGAAATATACTAAATAAACACATAAACATCAATAACTCGTGAAAAAATACACGTACTCATCATAAAAACATTTGCTCCTACTGGGAGTCGAACACACGCTCCCTGAGCGATTAGCCTGTACGGGGGCACAACAAACCACTCGATCAGAACAAATATAAAAATAATAATAATTATAAATTAATTTATATTGTTATTTTCGGATAAAATGTTATATTTTTTTGATGATGGCAAGCGGTCACCGTAGCCTTAAGACGCCCATACGTTTCTCCCATGTAGGAAGGCCTGTGCCCAGCAGTGGGACGTATATAGGCTGGTGATGATGATGAACATACCAGTTTCTCAGTAATGTATTTGGTGGAGGCTCCGTTGGCATAGGCAGTCTGCACCAAGCCAATCTTCAGGTCAGTTACTTCAGCGGCTTTCAGTAGTTCCGCGATGTAGCTTGCTAGAAGGGTCGCTATGCGGTCACCGTCTAACATATTCATGTTACCTCTGGAATGGATAATATATCAAATAAATAGAAATTACATGGTATCATTGCATATCTTTATATCAAATTCAGATAGGATAAAGGCAGGTAAAAGGAGAGGACCACAAAATGTATGAAAACTGGGCTGAAATTAATTTTAATGTTGAACAGCAATCCTACCTTCCTATACTTTTTCACCTTTATAAGGTGAAAAAGTATAATTATTTAGAGTTATTAGTGCAATCAAAAATATTTTATAGGCCGCCGTTTATTTTTAAGACGAACTTGATGAATGCCATACTATGTTGCTTTTTGCGTTTTGTTATTGCATTATTATAACAACCATTACTTTTTAGTTTTAAAATATGGAGCTGCAGCTAAAATTATAGTAAAACCAACAAATATTTATTAGACGATGTAACAATAGGTTCACTGGACGTGTTTTATGACTTAAAAAGCGAGGGAAAAAGCAATTCTGCGTTTAGTTTCTGCTGCAACATTATTAAACAACCTTTCTTAAAGGCCTTTATAGCATCGGTTAAACTCATTCCGTCTTATTATAAAACGAGGACTAACTTTAGTACTAGAACTAAACTGGGTTTAAACGAGGACTAAACAAAATCGTTATTATAAAACGAAGACTAACGCTAAACCATGGACTAACTATGGTACTAAAGATAAACCGCCGTGACCCCTAGTTTATCTTTGGTACTAAGGTACTAAGTAAGTACGCTCGCGAGCTCGGGCCAAACATCTAGTTCGCTCTGAAGTTGCACCGCGCTGTATTGCGCAGCTTCTCGCCTACCGCGCCATTCCGCCGTGCGCATATCAGTCGATGCGTGTTCAGAGCGAACTAGAACTTAGAAGTTTGTTGTTAGGTTAGAATAATTTGGAATAATAGTAATATTACTGTTATTAAAAAATGACAACAATTTTAATGATTGAATAAACTTTGACTTAGTGGAGATGTCTAGTCGTCATCCTAATAGACATCGTCAACAAGTCAACCCCTTCGACTTGACTGAGGAAAATTTCAAGCATAAATATAGGTTTACTAAATGTTTTGGTCAGAAAATAGTCGATTTATTAAGAGAAGATATTTGGCCCACGATCCTCGAGGAGGTTCTTTGAGCCCTGAAATGCAAGTGGTTTTTGCATTACGCAACTGGGATCGCCACGAAGTAAGTGTTTTTAATATTTGTCAATCAACACTGATTTTTATGAATAGCTATATTAATTGCAGATAGTTTGCGAGTACCTACTAATGTAGGTACATATGTTATTTTATTCACAGATCCAAGATGATACAACTGATTGTATACATGGCGTATCTTTACTGTAACGCAAATACAGATGGACTAAAGGAAATTCATAGAGGTCTCAAGTCCTCGGCAGCTCGGGTTAGCGCACCCGGATCGTGAAAGGCCGCGGGTTCGGATCACGCCTGGGGATATGAACTTTTTTTCTAGTTTAAATATTCATTTATACTAAAAAAAAGATACATTTCTTTTGTGTTATTATATAGGTAGGTAATTAATATTAATAGTTACGATTTAATAAAGTTGATATTTAGTATTAAACCCAGTAAAAAATGTTTTTATACCTAGAAAAGTAATACTAATAAGCAACCATATTTTAGGTGGTTTATGATGCTGATTTCAAAATTATATAGTGTGCATGACTCAAATACAACTACATATAAATAACACAATCTTTCAACAGGTCATGTACTTCAGCTGAATCATACCTATGCTGAGAACTACAACTACATATAACGCAGATCTTTTAACTGGTCATGTACTTCACATGAATCGTACCTGAGAACTAAAACTATGTGTATCACTGGGCTTGTAACTTAATACAAGCCAAAGGAGAACCAGATTGAACAAATTCTTGCTGATTATTATTTTGTAGTCTGAGATATTTGAATAAAACATCATTAGTAATAAATTATTTTATTTATCTTTCATTACAAGTATATTATCCAAGAAGCGAGGCCGGAGCAGCAATAATTGCTAACCTAAGTAGGTACCAGACATTGGTCATAGTGTGGAGATAGCAACCTACTGTATGTTGTCCTGATATGCAGTTGCAATAATAACTCATAATATTTTCTTTCCAACAAGTTGACAAAACATTTAAATATCTATGTGATATATTTTAATTGTTGGGCATATTTCATTTATACACAAATGATTATTTCATAATTTGCTCAACATCATACTATTTTCACGGGGTAATGTGTGTGTAGTACTGACTTTGTATGTGCCAAAACAGCAATTCGGAATACTTCAGCTTATTTCTTTATTGTGATATGTTATCTATAGTTCCCATATCAAAAGTGAACTAAGAAGTTCTATTGTTTTTAAGCCAAAAAACTATACATTATTTATATTTGGTTGTACATTTCCTAGATTCATTTATTTTTTCTTCATTTTTTGAGATTATGTACAAGTACATCGGCCAGTCTGAAACATCTTCTTTTGTTATTATAAGTGTGCTCTACTTGTAACATTTCCTTTGCTTTTCTTTGAATTCTGTATTGCTTTTTACAATAGCCTGACACATTTCTTCACATCTGTAAATTGAAATCAAATGTATTTTGGATGGATTTAGTATTAAATTATAGTTATGATGACTTTTTTCTTTTATTTATTTATCCAACAATCAATATACATCATACACATAAACTCATTCCAAAGGGGATATAATATAGAGATAAGAGGATTATGTAATTCTAAGTTATTTGTACCTATTTATGTAGGTACATTACCTACACAAATACAATAAGACAATATTTATTTCAGCATATCGAATCTGTAGTCTATTCTGTTACACTAAAGTATGAAAAAAGCAAAATTCAACTAAGCACTTACTTGATCATTATATTTTTTTGCTCTTTTATTTTTAACATATTTATTGTAGTTTTAGTCGACTTGTCCTCTATTATGTGCGTCGACTGAGCAATAAGTTGACGTAATATTTCCTTGGATAATAAGAGCATTCGGTATTATTTTCATTGAAGATTAGCATTGCATAACAATGTTGAAAATATTGCAGCTTTATTTTGTTTTCATCACTCCCATAATTTTCACTCCATTTTTTTCTTTTGTTGTTCCATGTTAGGTATGTTTATGAAAAATATTTATTTATCGATTTAAAGTCAATTTATTTTGGCTAGTGGAAATCTATTAAGAACTTTACGGAAAGGTAAATAAAAATAATTGTGATTTCTGACATTCAGTAGGTTAGGTACTAAGTAAGATGCTTGTAGGAAAAAACTACAACCCCACACTCCTTTTCACGCTAGAGGTGTTCAAAATATTATAAAATTTGAAAAATTGCATCAAAATTATTAATCATACTTATTGTATAAATCGAACAATAACAAATAATTAAATATTTAAATATTTTTACTTTGATAAGTTACTGAATGACTATAAAATCAGCATTTAAAATAGTAACAATTAGAGAAACGAAACGGTCCACTGAACTGTTCGAAAATGAATGAATGATTAATGCCGTTTTTATTTATAATCTGTGAATTATTTACTAATCCATGAACTAACTCTGGTACTATTTGATCCTCAGTAAGTCTAGGATTTCTAATAACAATCCTAGTACTAGCTTTAATACCGTATTAAACCTGGACCACTTAGTCCTAGTTTAAACCAAGTACTAAGTAGTTTTTTTGTAATAAGACGGATTATGTTACAACTATTTTTCTTAAAATATAACTAATTGAGTTAGTAGGTGACACTTCCAAAATCTAATTGACACCATAGAAAACCTAAACCTTATTGCGCGCTAGTTTGTCAATTTAAAATACAATTATCAATTTGTAAAAATGTCTGACGTTAGTAGTGAGTTATTTGAATGAATTTATGAGTGTTTATATAATAGTGTATGTCACTGCACATAACTTCTTGGTAGTAAAACAGTTACACTCGTACTTTAATAACCTCTAATAGGTGACTGTTACGTAAACGACTATTGTGTTTCGTCATTAATAGATTTTGTGAGCTACAATAGTACATTACTGCAGCGGCCAACAAAAGAGGCATTGGTGGACGAACCTCGACACATACATAAGTCCATCAATGCCTAGTTGTGGCCAAAGCTTGTCTACTTTTCTCATAATGCGTGGAAATTAATAGATTTTTTTTTAAAAATCAATGACGAGCAACGAACAACAAGAATTTTTAATGCGTCAAATTGTTCCATTTGTTTTTTTTTTCAATAAACAGCTTTCTATTTGCAAGCCAGTTCGAAATTTAAATAAAACCTTTGATTAATTACCTCCTTAGTTGCCATGTTTCTAGTAAAAGATCGTTCCATTTTTAAATTACACGGCAGATGTGAGTTTACATAGGAATTTATTTGGCCGCTAAAACACGACAGATATGGATTTTCATACAACTTTTGCCGGCCGCTGCTCGCATGTGCTTAGTCAATACAGCAATTTAGATTTATCTCGAAGAAGGTTGTGAAAATAATGCTCAAATTTCCAAGTGTGTTTGAGAAAACATTATTACTTTTTAATTAAAATAGAATAAAACTAGAAAAATTTCACGTCCTGAGGCAGGATTATTACTTTTTTTAGAAAACCTAGTAACTAGACAAACCTAATATAAAAGGCTTTAAGATACTACTAACCGATAACCAATATAGTAAAATTTAATTTTAATTAAATAAAAAAATACATACTTGTCATCGAGGTAGTAATAAACTATCCTGTCAGCATCGCCGTCGAGCGAGGCGACTCTCTGAAAGGGCACGTGTTCCACTCCCACCGGGGGCTTCTGAGACACCTTTACAAAGTCTGCACCACACTGAGAAAGACAGAAACATTTATTTATAACTAGCTGACCCGGCGAACTTCGTACCACCTAACAGTCGATTCTTTATTTTTTTAATACTTGCAATTTTCCAAATTTTTCTCTCCATAAGAAGCAACCTCGTACTTCAAGGAATATTATAAAAAAAGAATTAGCGAAATCGGTTCAGCTGCTCTCGAGACTTGCGCTTAGCAACAAATTCAGCGATTAATTTTTAATTTTTGTATTATAGATATAATGCAGGCATAGATTCTTAATACATTTATTAACACCAGTCATCTATAGCGAAGGTTCTATACATCTATATGTATAAAGATAAGAAGAGATAGCACCACTTTCTTCAATTAAAATATGGAACATTTTACATATTTATTGTAGGAGACTCAATTCTAGTTCTAGTTATGTTTTATGTAAGTAACTTAGACCCGATACACCCATTCTGAATGGTTTTGTAATAAAACGTAGTAAATATAGTCCTAAACAACATAAGGTAAACATAGCTTTTATTTGTGACCAATTAAATACATTATTATTAATTATTAATAATTTTCTCAGAATGCCCGTACATTTCTTAGTAATATCGGAGCGTTTTTAGACGATGCGCGGCAACACATCAAACATACCACTGTATCTGTGAAACTATTGATCTTAGACATATTATTTGTTTTGCAATATTTCTTTATAAAAGGTCCTAGCTGACCCCGAAATGTTGTTTTGCCATAAAAAATATTGTTGAAAAAAAAATTGATAGTAGCCGATTCTCAGACCTACTAAATATACATATAAAATTTCATGATAATCGGTTAAGCCGTTTCGGAGGAGTATGGTAACTATATTTGTGACACGAGAATTTTATTATAGCCAAGATAAACTTCTTATTTATAAAATTAAAAAAAGTTGTCAACTGCCGCCCTATTCTTATTCAAAATCAAAATCAAAAATATATGTATTCAAGTAGGCTCCTAAGAAGCTCTTTCGAATCGTCAAAAATCACAAATTATGTATATCTATTTAAGAAATGGTCTTACAATGTCTTATTGTAAATCTGTCTATCATGTCTAAATTTACACCGGTTCCAAAAGTTGAACTACCGAGAAGACTCCGGCAACAAACTCGTGTAGTCACTCTTTTCAAAATATGAAGTCACAATTGTTGTGGTTACATTATTTCAATATTTTGCTGTGCAGTGCCATACAGAAAAAAAAATAGTAAAAGTATATCTAGTTAGAAACGATATACAAAAATAATAACAAAAGTATTAACTTTATTTTATGGCTGTCCGACAATGCACAGTCACAACAACACAATACATATTATAAAATTAAATAAATTAAATATTATATATTATCAAATTGGCATATCTAGTGAAAATTGGAGTACAGTTTCTTTCCACACAAATTTGTCATTCACATAATCATTAATAGTGTAATAACCTTTAGTTTGCAAGGTGTTTTTGACTAATAATTTAAATTTATGTAGTGGTAAATTAGTAATTGCTGCGGGAATTTTGTTATAAAAGCGTATACCTTGCCCAATAAAAGAATTGCGTGTTTTTTTTAGTCTATAACTTAAAATAGCTAACTTATTCTTATTTCTAGTATTTATATTGTGAGTGTCACTGTTTTTTTCAAAAGTGTATTTGTTCTGATAAATATAAATTATACAGCTGTAAATGTATTGGGAAGGTACAGTAAGTATTTTTATTTCTTTAAACAATTCACGAAGGGAATCTCTAGAGCCTAACTTGTAAATAGATCTTATTGCACGTTTTTGTAGGACAAAGATAGTTTGAATATCGGCTGCTTTACCCCACAGCAAAATACCGTAAGACATGACACTATGAAAATAACTGAAATACACCAGTCGAGCTGTGTCAACATCAGTTAGGTTTCTAATTTTTCTAACAGCATAAGCAGCTGAGCTAAGCTTTCCTGCAAGAGTTTCTATATGACCAAACCACTGTAGCTTAGAATCTAACGTTATGCCTAAAAATACAGTAGTGTTAACTAATTCAAGCTCTTCATTATTCATTTTTAAAAAGGTTTGAACATTATTCACATTAGGTAGAGAGAATTTTACACACTTGGTCTTCTTAGTATTCAATTGTAAATTATTCAAAGTAAACCAATCTAAGACCCTCGAAAGTGCCCTGTTTACATCGTCAAAACAATTCTTTTTCCGGTCAACTCAACTATTATAATGTTTGTCATACAACACTTTTTCAAATAAAACGACTTTTCGCTACCAAAAACAACGTTACATATTTTAAAAGACATACTTACATTCAAGTTAAGTTTGCCCCCATTTCCTCCTAAATTATACAGGTTCAAGTCTAGTTCTCCATCTAAGTTCTTCTTGATGATGTTCAGCTTCTTCCCGCCGACGCCGTTGGCGCCGTCCACGTACAGCGTAGTGTTATATTCACCGAACACTGACAGCTTTTGCCGGATGTTCTTGAAAGCGCCCACTATCTTCTCGTAGTAACCTTGAGTAAAATGCAAAATTTTAATAGAATACCATCAGAAATCAAATATGTATACAGGGTTACCTCGGAGACAGTGCACATTTTTATTCTACATATTCAGTATCGTTAAAATAACTAATTTCAGAATTAAAATGATATGTAACTTTTTTTATTAATTTACATTTTACTGACTGCAAAATTCAAGTTGTCATTCTACGCTTGGTAGTGAAAGGTGTAGGTAGGAAAGCGAGGGGGTGATAAACGCGGCGCGACGCGGGTCAGAGACATTGAATCAGTCAGCGCAACCATAAGTAGACTAAATATGCTGAGATAAAGTTATCAGTCAACAGTTTGGCTTAGTAGTTTCAGCGCTCTGGTTTGGATTACGAAAACAAAGCAACGGCCATGGTCGGTCCGAGATGGTTCTATCAAAATTTGTAATCTCGAGCACCTCCGTGCTTTAGAAGACACGTCAAGCCGTTGGTCCCGGTAGTTCCTGGAACCGCTTTAACACCAACACGCATTGGACCAGCGTGGTGGTGTTATGGCTCAAACTCCTCATGTGTTTCTCCCATGTAGGAAGGCCTATGCCCAGCAGTGGGACGTATATAGGCGGGTGATGATGATGATGACAAATACTATAGTAATTATTTTAAGTTTTCTTTACCTTCCTCAGTGGGTGTTCCATAAGTGTTATCGTTGCGACATTTGACGCAGTAATGCAGCATCGGAGTGGTGACGATGCCGAACTCCTTGGGAGTGCCTTTGAGGGCTATCACGCCATTAGCCGCTGCCGCTGCTAGCCGGGGGCTTGTGTATCTGTAGTTGGTTAATGTTAATATAAATGAAATGAAAATATTTATATTCAAATAGGCCCAAGATGCACTTTCGAATTGTCAAAATTCCGCATGACTATCACAGAATAATAGTGTTAACTAACAACGTCATAATAATATGTAGTGTTTGTCATATCTGAATTTAGGTGGTGGTTAGCGTCAAATATTATTGAATGGCAATACGAAGTAATACCGAATGACCTATTGAACCATTTTGCACTTAACAGCCGCGGCGGCGTCTCTTCCACGATATGCCTATTATCAATTCAGATTGATTTGTAGGTACTTTAGAAATTAAACCAGTAGGCTTATTGAAACGTTTCGGTTCGTTTTGTTTTGCGAAGTTTCGGATCAGTTATAAGCGTGTCATTACAGCTGTTTTTTATGGAACTCTATTATTTTGGTAACCTCATAAATGATTCTATTGCCCATAGAAAAGGTTCAAAATCGAAACAAACCTCATGTTAGCTTCTTGCTTTCGATTTTTGCTGTTTCATTCATTTCCAAAGTTTCGAAGTAAGACTATGTTTTGTAAAAATGTAGACAGTTCAATATTATAACAAACACGCCTTAGCTATGAAAAATCGGTACATCCCGATTCTCGGTCGACAGCACTGTCAGTGGAATACTTGGAAAGGAATTCTAACGCTGACAGAGACATAAATAGAGAGCTATGTGGACTTGTTCTGAAAGGTCGCAAAACCAGTGAATAAAAACGCCAAAAAAATGTGTCCGAATAGATCCGACCTACAAAAAGTTATTCTTGGATAAGGGAGAAACAGTGAAATAATCAATGATTTTGTTTCACAAGAACTAAACAAATCTTGATGAATATCAACTTCTTGATGCTTGCGTAATAGATTCGTAATTTTAGTAACTTAAATATATCAAGATATTTGCGTCATTCGCTAGCCCTCTAAGGATATCAATAGGGCATTGTCAACCCTTAAAAGCTTAGGATTCCGATGCGCCGGTAGCATACAAAACAAATCAGCTGACGCGTATTGCCCTACGGTATCCGCAAGGGAGTAGGCTGGTATGTGTGACTCTCCGAATCCAAAACTGCGGTGTTTCGACTTGCTATAATATAGGAACTGTGTGATCCACGGAAAAATCATTATCTAAAGAAACTTAATAAAACATTTAGTATATTATATTATGACTATCAAATGCCTTAAGTAGAAAAAATCCTTTCTGAATAATTCTTCCAGCTTTTTCTAGAAGGCTTCGAAAGGGTAATTTATTTTTCCATTTCAATTGAAAAATCTAATTTAACTGCAGTGCTCTCGTTATCTCATTAGGAATTCAAACTAGACAAGATACCCTTCGGTAATCGCTATCGCTAAGCAAAAATTGTATGAGATTTGATTTGACATAGGTAAGCCCTCGATCGAATTTAGAGCCAAAAAGTCAAATGCTACATTTTTTATTTAGCTTGAGCGATTTACAACAGGCATCGTGTCTAGGGAAGCAGGACAGCTGTAAAAATAATGAAGTTAATTGATGTGCTTACCTGGTGTCCATTCCAATGAAGACGCTGGCTTTGAGAGCCATATCAGCATTCACTTGTTTTATGACCTCCGCCGTTGTTGATTCCAAGTCGTTGTCGCTGCAAAAGGACATAAATTAAATATAAATAGGTACAGTAGGTATGGAATAGGTTCTTAAAACTGTAGGGCAATCTGGTATTTCATGCCGGATAAGTAGAAATTACTACTAATCCCTTGATCCTGGGGGCGTACTCAATACGCGTGCGATAATAGTTAAATTATGGAGTTACATAGGGCCCAATCCTTGCGTATTCAACATGCTTTCATTGGATAGAGAGTTTAGCCATCACGAAAATAAAGCAAATGTTTTTTTTTTATTTTCGAAATCCCTGGAATCTTGCCGCTGAACACCTCAAACAAAACAAAGAGCAAATGGAACGAATTGTCAACGTGTCTGCAGTGATAAATATTTTCATTGTAGGTAGGTACATGTAGGTATATTTTTGGTGGATTAGTAGAAGTTTGTAGGAAAATACAATATTTCTCTAGAACAACACTGTGCTTTCTCAATCTAGGATATCTAAAGACGTTAATGTAGTCACGTCACGATTCTTAGCAGAGACGACATACGACAGCACTTCACGTGTAACGGTTGCACTACGAAAGCCGCCTTTATCACGACCGGAGTAAGGGTGGTCTCAAGGTCAAACTATAACACTTGATGTACCGTCGACTGTACCTTGTGAAGGGGCGCAGAAGATATCAGTTATTGTTGCAAAGACAAATTTATTATACCGCAAGGGCTAAATGTATGGTGTTATAAGTCGCAAATTCTGGATGAGAACGGAAAACTGTCTATATTGGTTTGACAGCGTGAGAATGTAACTATTAAAGAGAATGTCTTTTACACAGGTAGGTACGTAAGAAAGTTAAAACGAAAACAATTTTACAAACTCCAAACGTAAATACGGAATGTGTCGGAGATTTATATGGTACAGAACAGACGTCTATTTTCATTTAGTTCCAGCGTGAGCCGATGCGAGGTGTCAGCTAGCCCATTCAAATTTACGCCTAGGTAGACGTCGGATATTCTGGAAATAACTGCCACGCTCTTATTACTGCTACTGACATGGTTAGTAGGTAATATGTTTGACTGTCATAGTGGGTCACGAATACATCACTACGACACGTGCACCTACATCAAAAGTAACGCAGGAAACATTTATTTCACAAAGAATAAGGTTCAATATGCGTTAAGCAAAAAGGTTAATTACTGTGAATCCGATGCCGTTAAATTTTATTTAAAAAATTGACATATTCCTACACAGATTATAAATATCAACGGGATAGTTGGGTAGTGTGTGTTCTAATTATGGAATGCTCATTTCTCGGTAGGGGGCAATTTAAACCGACACAAATCCGACACATTTTAATGGTGGAATTAGGATGATAGGATAACCGGTACGCGTTTAGTAACATACATTCATTTACAAGAATTTTAGTTTACATTAAATAGGTGTAATGTCAACGTTGATACTTTAATTAATTAGTCATAGTGTTTTCAATAATTTATCACAATATTTCACGTGTGATTTTTATTCCATGAAAAATATAATTTAATCATTACAAACTATGAATCACATCATAACATATTTACGAACTTATTCAGTTTACAATAATTTTGCTACAGATAAAATAAACTTTATAACAGGATCATAAAGTACATGCAACAAATACATATTGAACAGGCTAAATAGAAATAAAGATCTCACAATACACTCGCACCCAGAAGGTAACCTACTTATCTACCACCCATTTATGGCTTTGCTTCCTAATTTTCACTATAACAGATAACAATCATATCTTACTATCGATGATATAAATTTACAATCGATACATCGATAAGCATGACTGCAGGCCCTCTACGTCTGTGTTGACTAATTATTTGTATACTTTTTAGTAGGTACTACAGGTTTTTTAGGAGGTTGTGCAATTATCGCGCAGCAAAATGGTCTTGGTAGTAAAGACGACAGCACATCAAGTTTATCAGTTGCTCTACGAAAGCCACCCCTAATACGAATGGAGAAAGGGTGGTTTTTTACGCTTACAATTATAATTATTACAACAAACTATAATTATATAGCAATTAAAACCATTATAAAGTTTACAATAAAAACTCTCGATTTGATAGTACCTAATACCCCGTGATACAATCGCGAAGCCAAGGCAGCTTGGATGGCCATTACGTCTAGTGTTATGTCCAACTAAACTCAAGTAGTAAATAGGTATTAGAAAATTTTCAACATAGAAATATAATTCATTGAGAATGGATCTTATGTTGGATTACTTACACTCATTGAGTCAAAATTTAAGTTAAGTAGGTAGGTACTTAAGTATCTTTCTATCAAAGGACAGCTCTCAAACAGTTTGATATTTGTTTATATTTATTTTAAAATTTTAGACCATAGTGAATAATTTAAAGTTGAGAAGCACCTCTCTACACACCTTCAAAAGTTAAGTAATTTGACAGCCCTTAAATTTTGTTATCCTTTTCCTATAGAATATAAGAGTACATGGGTACAGAGAAGAGGTGTCCTGTACTTTAATTTAGATTTAGTGTCATCATCACCAACCTATTCTTATGAGACCCACTACTGGGCACAGGTCTTCGTACATGGAAGAAACACATGAGCAGTTTGGGCAATAACACCACCACACTGGCCCAAGCGGGTTGGTGGGTTAAAGCGGTTGCAGTAACAACCGGAACAACGGCTTAACGTGCCTTCCGATGCACGGAGAAGCACGAGATTATAAATTCTGTTTGACCCATCCCGGGATCGACCATGGCGAAAGTTGCTTTGTTTCGGTAAACGAAACCAGAGCGCTCAAACCACTACGACACCGAGCTCTTCACATGTCATATTTTGTGTAATGGCATTATTGATGATTAAGTTTCCCATACCTGACATTAGCAAGCCTGGTGGCGATCTCCTCCCAGCTCTGTTCCAGCATCTCTCCATCACAGTCGACTAATTTGACGCCGTTATCAGGCTCCAAGTTGTGCGAGGCTGTTATCATAATGCCTACTGTGCGACCTGAAGAAAAATAATACTATGTAATATCAGAAAGACAATCCATTACTATGATACATGAAGAATACGAATCATTTGAGGCTTTTAACCCCTGACGCAAAAAAACGTGTCTGTGTCTCTCTGTGACATCGTAGCTCCTAAACGAATGGACTGACTTTGCTTCAGTTTTTGTTGTTTTAAAGCTGACGTGAGTGAGATGGTTTTTAGCTATAATTTATAAAGATCTGTTTAGGCGTTTGATGACTACTTATCAGCTCATTTTCTACTTGACAAAAAGGCCTTACAGCTTTTACAGATACAATTGATTTGAAATTTGGTTTACTATTACTTCGGTAGTATTTCGACATGCTAACCTTGATCCTGTACCATCAAATAGCCTGCGGGATGCTCAATTCTTCAGAAACTTGCAGCAGATACAGCGTGTTTAGGCTCACAAGACTAGTCTTAATTGGATGCTGTTAGATAGATGATTAATGATTTTCAATTTTATACTATTTATAACATCTTCTTCGGGGATTAATCGTTTTTTTGAGCACCTGACTGGGGAAGCCTTGACTTTGCTTTTATACATATAGTGTTATGTTAATGGGGTAAGGTGGCATAGAGGACAAGAACCCCCTTGAAACCTGTACACCGTGTTCCTGAGGATATACATAAACTTTGAATAATACTTCTATAGCTCTTGTTAAACATATCATACAATAGAAGTAGTAGTTTAAATAGCATAGTTTTTAAATTATTGGTAATTTAAGTTTAACCAATTTAATTGTGTTGTGCAGTCAGAAAGAGTCTTTATCTGTGAGATGTTGCCACTTAGTGCAACCAAAACTATCAAACTATATGTCATAGTTTCAAAAGTCAAAAAGAAATTGGAATTCATAAAAGTGTCCATAGTAAAAAATGATCAATTCAATAGTCTGAATAACATGCCGAAGTTAATGTATAACCTCAGGAACGCGGTGTATATGTATTATCATCATCATCATCATCATTTCAGCAGAGTGACGTCCACTGCTCCATGCCCAGCAGTTAACCTAACCCAAGGATCTCCAAACCGATCTGTCCTGCACTGTCCGCATCCATCGGTTTCCCGCCTAAGTTATGTATTATATGTATAATGAAATCATTATAATGATATAGAATCACTGACCATTCTTAACACGGGAGCGGATGACAGCCAACAGGCCCATGCGGTAAACAACATGTTCAAGAAGACTGGCTCTGAAACAAATACAAAATTTTATACTTACATTAAATTTACTGTGTACTATGTAGAGGTAAGTAGGTAGTCCCTATAATAACACAAGCTCTTAATGATGCTTAATTTGTGATAGATAACAGGTTTGAGGGTAGGAATATTATTATTATTATATTATTCTGTTTCAATTAATGACCTCTCACTATGTAATAAATAAATATTGTCATTTTAAAATTAATACAGGCAAGCTGTTTTATCCCTGTACACAGGAATCATATCAACAATAATGTAAACATCAGATAAGACATGTGCTATTATAATCACAGAATAAACTGTTAAGCATTCAATTTAAGTGGTTGTAGCTAGTACATTCAAGGACACTGATTTGATTATACATGCTATAGCAATTATAATTGCTAAATAGAGAACAGAATGTTGTAGTAATTAGTTAATTGTTAATGTATAACAATTAACTTATCACTACAACATTCTGTAGGACAGTAATTCTGTGTAAATGAGTAAGAATATGTAATACTATGTTGAATGAATGTCAATATACGCCCCAGTGCTGAGCACAGGCCTTCCTACATGGAAGAAACACATGAGAAGTTATTGGAACTAACATCCCCATGCTGGCCCAATGTAGGTTGGTAGGTATCAAGCAGTTGCATCAACAACCAGCACCAATGACTTAACATGCCTTCCAAAGCAAAGAGGAGTTTGAGATAAGAAATTTTGATTGAAAATAGCAAAAGTTACTTAGTTTTCAAGCTCCTCAAAAGAATGTAATGAAACATATTTCTGCAAAACCTCCTAAAAAAGTAACATTCTATAATTTTTGATTATTAATTTCAGTATTGTTACAATAGAATCATTATAGAGGTAAAGATTTCTCTTTGGTATAATTAAATAGTTTATGATGTTAGATGTGATTAATGTACGTTCACTGTAATTTTGTAATGCTCATTCATTGAATTTTGCAGATTTTTAGTAAAGATTTTGAGTTTGTATTCTTAAGTGATATCTCTGTAGAATAATAATTTTTAAAAATAGACGAAATGAATAGCCACGTAAAACAATTTTAAAACAATTAATGAGATTTTGATTGTTTATTTTATTATAATAAGACAAAACCCCTCTTTTTCCTAAATAATCAGCACAACAAGGCTTACAAACAATATAAAACACATTCAATATACTTTATAGATTAATAAAAGTTGTTATTAAATTCCCATTATCATACTAAATGGATTACTAATAAATATTATAGTTTCAATAATAAACAATAAAATAAAAAGAGCTTCAAAGTGATTGGATCAATGCCAAATATTTTAAAAGGCACTCCATGATATAGGTACTTATTTATAAATGGAGAAAACATTCTCATTACAAAGGTGGAATTGAGATGGTCACCAACCTATTGATTTAAATATCAATAATAGCACCTATTTCTTTTAGTAATAATGTTACTAAAATTAAGGAAAAAGGTTTCTTCCTTTTTTTTTAAACAACTGAAATTACAAACCAGCTGACGGCCCACCTGACGGTAGTGGTTCCTTTTTTTAAATGTACATATTTATTCTAAGAATGCAATTATAAAATGCTTGCTCAGGCATTTTAATTTATGCCAATGTCGTGCATGCCACGGCTGGTAAATTATTAACCACACAAGGTCTTATTTATCGTCAACACAACATTCACCAAACTATAGCTGTATTTCCAAAGAAGTTATGAAATATGAATGACCTGGAACTACACCACATAACATGACCCATTGTTTTGCCATATAAATAAACTGCCAAAAGTCATTGACCAGAATCATGACTGTACTGACGGGTCACTTCCCGTTACGAATACGGAGGATAGTACCTATCAGATGAGTCACAATCTCACAATATAAAATTACAATATTACAAAGCAGATTGCTTACGTGACAATCTGCTTCCCATATTTTGAATATGACCGCACAAATATTTAGTTTAAAATCTACTTAATTACTTTAGTAGGCACTAAGCCAAGATTTATAGGAAAAATAATTTAGAACCAACTTACTTTGTGCGAAATCCGGCGGTTCCATATTGAATGAAAATATCACTTGTTTTTGGGTGCATTTCTCTGGCGAACGCGTAGACTACTCGTAAGCTACTTGGCGGCATTCTGATCAGTGAAATTTATTTATAAGGTCGCCAATCACTTAACAATCACTAATCAACAAACAAGATCTCTGCATTCCAGCTGTGTGCTATGTTCGATTCGAATGGCAAAATGACAGCCAAAACGTCAAGATAAGTCAATCGACTTTTTGGTAGCTCGACAAAGTTAAATTTATCTAAAGAATGGTTTTTATCCCAGGGGATTAAAAGCTATTTTAGAATATATTTCTTTCTCTCTACTATCCTTAAATTAGTCGAGTTATACCGAGCAAGTGCTATGAAGATAGTGCTTAAATTAGCGTGCATCGTTCAGTCTGCTATGCTATTACTAGCATGCTTTCTTACTTTATTACGACTTATTAAGCATTTTAACAGATGGCGCTGTATACAGTACAGAACAGAAGTTACACTTTTCGACGCTTGATGGCGCTAGTAGCACAGAGGAAAGTAGAAGAAAATGTAGTAAAATATGAAAAAGGGGAGGAGGAGTTTATCAGTTCGTTGGAATCTTTTATTTTTTATATATGAAATAATTCGATTACTCGAAGACTGCAAGACCGATTTGGATTTAAATATTTATGTAACTAGACGACAAACAAGGTGAAGGCCCATCGTAGCAGCTACTTAACATCGTATAGACACCTGCAATCGCTCTTGCGCTATCCGCATCCATCCGCTTCCCACAATACTCACTAGATCGTCGGTCCACCTTGTGGGGCGGGCTACCAACTGGGAGCTGCGCTTTGGAGCTGCGTCTCCTGGTAGCAGCCAACACTCGGGGACTTTTCCGCCCCAACGGCCGTTAGTCCTCCTTTGTTTTATTTAATCTTGTAAGGGTGTCTGACTACACGCTGGTAGTGAAATTTTACATAAATCCTAATTTCCACAATAAATTAAAATTTATACAAATTTTGTGAAACGAAATACTTTATACGGGTCGATAGAAAATTAAAAAACTTAAATACGGCTAAAGGCTGTAATAAGTTTAACAAATACTGTAAACCAATTAGAGCACTTCGCGATAACCATTATAAATCCGTAATTAACTTTAGGCTGTAAGTCAATTTATATTTTTCCTCATACTGCTTATGTGTTGCTTGAGCGGTTACCATAGCCTATGGATGCTTGCAGCAGAAAGAGTATCAATTGCGCGTTGCCGACCATGTAAAAACCCTTTCACACCTTTTTTAAAGAACCCCATGTTGCATTCATTGGAGAAAGCCTCTGCAGGGAGCAGAGAATCCATAATCTCAGTGTCTCAAATAATGTCAAATAATGTGGTTATCGAAATAGAGTGGATATGCCGGGCCTCTTAATTATTCTACTGTTCGAAAATTATCGACTTTGTGAGTTAAACACATGTAGAAACAGCAATCTACTCCACCTACTTCCTGAGGAAGATGTATAGGAATCCATCTTCCTCAGGAAGTAGGTGGGGAGTGGATCGCACCTACTAAACTGTGCAGAGTTCCTCGTCGACACTATTTGCTGGGAGCAAAGGGCACCCCGTTTGGGAAGGATCACCATAACTCTAAACAACTGTCGAAAAACATTTCAATATCAAGCACTCGATTCCTGTAATTTTTTATCGCGGTGCGTTAAAGCGAGATGGAATGTCAATTTTCGAATCGATTTCGTGATCCGACAGTTACGATACGATATAAGAGTGCTATATCTACTAAAAACCCTATTAAACATTAATATTGTAATAAAACATAATAGGGATCCTGAATAAAAAGCACATAGAAGAAAATATCTAATTAACAAGGTAGCCGGCCCACAGGTTACCGGACTTGCCACTTTCGGTAGATTAACTGTCTTATTATTTAAATAGGTAAGTTTAATTAAAACAACGTTTCATACTCACCCACCATGACCCAATAATCAATTTTAGTGACAGTTATTTGCGTGTAAATCATCATTATGCACGTCTAGTTCTGCGCACGCGACGCGTCGTTGGCGCCGCGTCGCCTGCGCCGGCTAGATGCGCCGGATTAATTGTCATTTGGCCCACAGCCAAGTGCCATTGGCCCATTAGATTTAGATAAAACATAGACGTTTATATCTCTTCTGTTCATCAATTCAGACGTTTTCAAGAAATTTAAATTTTATTTTTCCTTGACAAAATCAATAAAGTTTCAGCATTATCATATTAGTCGAGGGATGCCTACTACTGGGCCTCCCCTAAGGATCTTCAAGCCGATGAGTCCTGCGCTGCACGCATCAATAAAGTTTGGGTAGATTCAAAACTACCATTATCATTGCTCAAAGTATGGCGGATGAAGTCTTCCAGCTCATTTACATTCACATATTTAAATCAATTAAGTACAAGCTTCGCATGTGTCTTTATTTAGCTAAATTAAAACAACAATTAATGTGTTCTAACCCGAGCTACTTTTTTAGTACAGATGTTGTCCCGGTGCGTTTGCGCAGAGATCATTAGACGTGTCGGTCGTTGGAGTTTGGAGTTTAGGAGTCGCTGAATATGACAACGCTGTCTTGGGTTTGTACGTAATCAATCTTGCAATTATAAATTACTAACTGAATGGAGAATTTTCATCTCGTGGTTAATATCTAGTGTAGTTCCCTATCAGAAATAAAATCAAAGTGATTATTCAGAGTAGACTAACTAAAACTGTGAAATCTTTTGAGGAGTCGAAAAAAATATCTAATTTTTTACGGCCCACCTGATGGTAAATAGTTTCTGCAGCTTATGGACGCTTGCAACGCCAGTGATACCATTTGCGCGTTGCTGACACTGTAAAATTTTTTTCACGCGCTTTTTAGAAAACCCCATGTTGTACCTGTCGAGAAAACCTCTGGGAGGGATTCCGATTCCTTACATTACCTATATAATGACATTCATATGGGATTTCTTCTATGATCAAATTAAAAATTAACCATGGAACTGACGGTAAGATGGTTTTTTCTAAGAATCACCCAGGTATATTTCATGTAGAAAATGTAAGGGCCTTAGTAGCCATAATCGTGTAATTTGAATACGATAAAATCCAATATATTCTTTATATGTACTGTCGACAGCTGCTTTCGTATTAACTGTTACACTTGACGTGCAGTTGTCGTCTATACAATTCTATCTGAGAGTGACTTTTTGCGAATGGAACTAACTGTGGATGAGACCATCTAGGAATGGAACCAACTGCAGATGTGACCAGCTCGGAATGGAACCAATTATGAATGGACTAACTTAACTGCAAATGGGACCAAGTGCGAATGATACCAACTGCGGATGGGACGAACTGGGGATAAGACCAATAAATTTTGAATGGGCTTACTGCGAATGGGACCAACTGCGGATGGGACAAACTGGAGATGAGACCAAGAAATTGTAAATGGACGAACTGCGAATGGGACCAACTAATAGGACATTTTTTTGCGTGACCAAAATGTGATGGGGGAGACCTGGGGATTTCCATGATAGGCTGATATGACGATAATAATTGTGAATAAATGCGGAAGGGACCAACTGCACCAGTCCGCTTAACTGTACTGCCTTCCGCGCTAATAACAACACCATCTCAATGTAAACCTGCAACTTCAATAGTTTTTTGCGACTTCAGTCCTGCATTTCTAAAACATCTGACGCATTGACATACTCCACCTCTCGTTGGGTGCGAATATTATCATAAAATACGTAATTAGCTTGTTTAGTGGAACTCCGATTCCAGACTCGTGGTCATGTCCGTCAGTGACACGCTCTGCTGACGTCGACTGACTAATTAGCAATTAGTGACGAGCGCGACACGCTCAATACAACTCGTCTCCATTCAGACCGTTTATGTTAATTAATGTTAAAAATATCCAGGCTGCACCAAGCTGAGACTCTATAAAGTAGATGAAATTAGCAAGGAGTCTCACCCAAAATTAGGCCTATAGAATTAAAGCTAGCTGTTATACCAGCACGCGTAGCACCAGCACGAGAAGCTCGAGAAACGGTTTTGTCTACACCGTAATGTCATTTTTTCATAATTTTTCATGTCATTTTTGTCGGGCTAAGGTAAGGTGACGCGTGCCATTCTGCAGCCTTTTTACAACAGTTGGAATACGGATTCAATTAGAAAACTCTCATCCCATCTCGCTCTATCGCACCGCAATAAAAAGTGACAGGAATAGAGTTTTCGATATCTTATTGTTTTTCGACAGCTGTGAATAAGGGCTTATAAGTACGAAACTCGCTTTTCACTTTTGAAATTTACATCGATTTTAACGGATTGTGTCATCCGGATAGCGAAAGATCTTGGGTGCGGTCGCCGCCCTAGGACATAATTTTTTTATACAACTAGATGACAAACAAGCTGACCGCCCACGGCCGGTGGTAAAGGGTTACCGCCGTCTAACACCTGCAATAACAAGGAAAAAACCTTGATATTGCAAGTGCGTTGTCTTCCTGGGGCCTAAGATGTAATGCCGCCCTTGCCCAGTATAAGTACACTGGCTACCTTTCACTTCAATCCGAAACAAAGCGAACTGTTTCACGGCTGAAATAAGGAAGGCGGTGGTACCTACACGGACGACCATACACACGTTACAGGCCTACCACACTTAGTAGATTGGATATTTTTAGTTCTAAACCATTGCATAGAATCGAAATGGATTTTATTCTAGATCCAAGATTTGTTTCAGAATATCATGGCAAACTTTCAATTGTAGGTAGGTGTTTGGAAGCAGTTTTTTTTGTGATTTCTATATTTTAACATGTTGTGTACATGATTACCAGCACAGTCATCTAATACTTACTTTTGTGTTAATTAGGTATTCTCCTCTCGAATTTAAGCACTCGGTGCGTCTCTACCTTACAGAAGATCACAGCTAAAAAATATAATAGTGTTATGCTTCTACGATGAGAAGGTATAATATGATTTTTCTATATCATCGAGGAAGAAACTCGCTACACATAGCGGCCCATCCACGCTCATCAAATAAGCATTGGGCCTAATTCGGAAAACGCACTCGAACTCTACATTTAAGTACAGTATATCTCTTTCTCGCAATATTTCATAGGAAAAAGATAGCAAGAATTTGTTAAGAGATGTCAATTTTTAGATAGATTTCAAAGAAGCCATTGACAATTTTAGACGGCATGTACGGAGGTGCCTCCTAAACACTGCATTTTATCAAGTTCAATAGAATCGAAAATTGAAATTTTGAGAGAAAAAGATGCACTGAACTTAAATTTAGACTTAGCATGTGTTCTCCAGAATAAGGGCCATTGTGTTAGGACTTAGGAGCTTGTTTTCTGTTCTTTTGTTGTTTCGATTGATTTTCATAAAGAAGGCAACGCGTGAGTAAGCTCTTGGCGGTATGGGGTATAGGCTAGCTCTTGGCGGTACCTATAGTCTAGTTCTTTGCGGTATAGGCTCGTTCTTGGCGGTATAGCTAGGGAACGGTTACCATTAGGCGGACCGTATGCTTAATATGCCACCTTTGTTGTATAAAACGCTTTCTGAAAGCATTGTTGAGAATTCACTTCTTTGACTGGTAAGATACATAAGTATATCTATTTACAATTTCATGTTCATATATAAAGAGGTACTATCAGTACAAAGTTACTAGCTAATTTAATCAAATACAAATTGTGTATAAAGAAATAATAGACATTCGTGACCTCTGGTCCCATTTGATCACTAAACGGTAAGGCAAAGTACCAAAAAGCCGTGAAATAATAACATGGTGAGTCGGGAACGCATTAAAAGTATTATTACTGATATGATACCAAATTGTAGGTAATATCATTGTGATAATAGGCAAACTTAATGGGAACAGCGCGGCCTTACACGCCAGAATAAATTGGACTGCCACGTCTCTCAGAATTATAATTAACAACTTATTTAGTGGTGGCACAGTAGATTCAATGTCTAAGAGCAGAGAATGTATATTTCTATAGCAGGTTTTATGTATAATTTTGTATTTAGTTCCGTTAGGGAAGCTCAAATATAATTTCATAGATCAAAGTACATTGGCAAAGGAATAAAGAACATTAAGTTATTTAGTCATATGCCAGCAATTTCGCTATTAACCATTACACCATTTTGAAATATCAATTCGTGGGTTTTGATTCCACGGTACGTTTGCTCGATATGCTATTTGTTTCATTTTTATTGTAATATGAAATTGATAGAAAATTACTCTACGCTGGTACGCTAGTAAGTAATTAATTTTATTCCATTTAAATAATAATTACACAAGTATTTCTACATTTTGTTACGTAGATTTGTGTTACGATTGAAGTGCAAGAAAATGTGTAGGTATTGGGTTGTCAAACTAAACAAGACTAGAAAATGCATGTGTTGAGTACATTATAGTGGATAGGTATTAGTTTATTATATGTTGTTACTAGCTGTTACCCACCAACCCGCATTGGGCCAGCGTGATGGTGTTATGGCCCAAACTCCTCAAGTGTTTCTCCCATGTAGGAAGGCCTGTGCACAGCAGTGGGACGTATATAGGCTGGTGATGATGATGTGTAGTTGTTATTATATAAATTTGCATACCTTACTATTTTGTATCATTTACATTTACAGCTATATCTGAATTATCTGAGCTCTCAGAGTGATCAAAACAGACCTTCTATAAGAGGATACTTTGCATGGTCCATTCACATGGTATTTCTAAAGTTCTGTATGTCACAACTGGCAACACATACAAATTAAAGAATTTCATTTTGAGGCGCTGCGGCAGTTGGGTCGACAATATGATGCGAAGCTTCCCAAAAAAGCTACCCAGCCGAGTTGGATCTATCGGTTGACCTCTTAATGGAAATTGACTATTTGTCCCAGTTAAATCACAGGAGTGAGTCTAACGGCACTGGGAATACCCACTAAAGCTCCTCGGTAACTCATCTGCCCTTCGCGGGGGTAGTTTGGTTCTGTCGAAGCTATTTCACCAGCACCACTCGGCCATATGCGTTCTGTGACGATACTCGTATGGTAGCTTACACAAAACACAACTTAAACCACGTTTATTAGAAGTGCCTACCTATACATACAATAACACAATAATTGATATCATTTGTTAACTTAACTGTTCACTTTATGCCATTTATGTTTGATGGAAAATCAATTTAATATAGTACAAATCATTTTACAGTATCGGAAAACAGTGTGAAAAGTCAAAACAGGCCTCATCGGATGTTTCTCAGAGATCTATGCGCGCGCGCAGGCGGGCCCTTCTGACGTAGTCACCACATAAAAGCCGTCTTGTGGTCAGTGCACTTACTAATTGTATGAATGCTGGACCACACACTGTATGGGACTGTTAAATAAAGATTGTTATTGGAAACGGTCATCTCGTTTTTCGTAATATCGAAGTTCTTGCTTCGAAAATTAAATGCACCGAAAAATTGAAGACATAGAGTTTTTCAAATAAGTACCTCTTTTTGTGGCTTTAGATTTTAAGTAATCTTAAAGAATAACCTATAACCTTTCAACGTAGATACCTAGGAAGCCGTTAAAAATGGTGGTCGGATGAACTGCTATGAAGGTTCAAGGAATTTTTCATAACCATTTAAAATCAGAAGCACAGAGTCGAGTTCGAGTCGATTTTTAATTTTGGTTTATTATTTTTTAAGTAGATTAGAGAATCGATTTTTAATTTAGGTTTATTATTTTTTAAGTAGATTCTCTAATCTACTTAAAAAATAATAAACCAAAATTAAAAATTGACTCGAAAATACTAAAAACGAAAAATTATAAATTTAAATTATAGTTGGTACTGAGCTGTTTCCAGAAACAATAGAAAGTGTAGCACCAATTACAAAAAATAACTTTCTATAAAATAAGTACCTAATATTTTTTCCCCTTTTAGGGTTTTAAAGTCGGTTTTTATTTTTGTATAAAATATTTTTTTAAGGTTTATACATAGATTCGGAAATTTCTTTTTTTAAGTATCAAGAAAATTAAATACCTTTAGATTGGTTGGATAGAATCAAAATAACTATGATAATTATATTTGCGTTGGAATACTACTAGTGTTATAGGTTGGGCCACGATCAGCCATGTGGCTTTGACCTTTAAAATTTATCACAAAATATTGAGAATTTTTTTTATACTAAAATAAAAACCGACTTTAAAACACTACAAACAAATATACAAAAAAAATATACAGCCCAAATTGAAAGCCTCCTTTTTTTTGAAGTTGGTTATTTTTTTTTAAACATAAATATCCAACTTTCTATTGTTTCTGGAAACAACTTAGCACAAACTCCAACAAATATCTTTTTATGGACTAAGCAGAGGTGCTTAACCCATAAAAAGATATAAAAAAAATACTTATAGATAAAGAGATTTTAAGACTGTGTCATCATTAGTCTTTTCGTCATACCCGAATCAGGACTATTCGTCATCTTTGCATACGCAAAGTCTTCTGTGAGTAAATGTCAATATTGTGATGGTCGGAAACCATTTAGTTTCATTCGAAAGGTGCTGCCACACTGCTGTTTAAAAATGCTTACAAACGTTAGTAAACATTTGTTAAGAAACATACGATCACAATGTCAGAAAATGTTTTCATGTTAGATAATGTTAGTAAACATTTCTAAACTAACAAATTGTAACAAAATAAAACATATAATCCAGGCCAAATTGACAACCGGCTGGCTGAGTGGTCTGTACCCCAGTCTACTCGGTCAAGAGGTCCCGGGTTCGAATCCCGGTAGGAACAAATGTTTGTAAACATTTTCCATCAGTGTAGGAGCACTTAAAACATTTGACAATTCCTAACAGAATGTAACAATTCCTAACAGAATGTAACAATTCCTAACAGAATGTAACAATTCCTAACATTTGTTAGTAAATGTATTAGTGTTAGAAAATGTTTGTAAACATTTTTTAGACATCACTATGGCAGCACCTTAACTAATGATATAAATGCGATAGTGAGTTCGTCAAATTTATTTGTAACACTTTCACGCCTTAACTACTAGTAAGCCGATTTAAATGAAATTTGGCATGGAGACAGTTTGAGACCCTGGGAATAAAATAGACTTTTTGGAGCGATAACCGATAGGTAATAATAGGTAATATAAGCAACTAGGTAAAAATATTAAATTGGCAAAGGGAATGCGATCTTCTACAAGATGGATGTGCTGCCCTAATGCAGCGTTAAAAATTCGAGTGACAGATATAAACCACTATGACTTCTCTAGCTCATTTTCAAAGTTAAAGGCGGGCGGGCGGCAAGAGGCAGGGCGGGGGAAACTTAGTAGATAAATATTTACAGTTTCCTAATAACAAGTCAAATATTTTAATGACAGATACACTTAAATCCTTATTAATCTTCTGCACAATTACAAACACTCTGAACGTCACACCAAAGATAAGAATGATTACCCAAAAAACTATTTGATGTGGAGATTGTTTGAGCAATCCCATTCCACAGATTCCTATTACGAGTTGCCACACAGCAAGGAGGCGGAAAATATTCCTACGTGCAACCTCTAATGAATTATAAACCGTTCTGCCGACCCCTTTTACTGGGTGTACGTTTCGAACCTTATCCCGATAGATATAAAGAGTGTTTGCGTTAGCGCAGCAATTTGATGGTGAGTACATGCCCGTGTAACCATTGAGTTTAATGTTTGTATGATATCACGATTTCGTATGATCGTAGCATCACGGTGGTCCACGCAGCACAGAGCAATAAAATAGAAAAAATATAATGTTAAAAATGACGTCGTTACCTAAATACATACTTAGTACTGTGTTACCTTTCCTCTATTCATTGGTCAAGGAGTCTAGGGTCTGGTCAGCTTATGAGCTCATGTCGCTCATACAATTATAAAATTTATTAAAATAGTCGTCGTTTCTGCTAAATCGGTGTAAATTTATTGGAAATAAGAAGAAAATTCCACTTGGAAAAATAGACTTCCTTTATTCTACGATTACATTGACAATACACGTCTAATCACATTTCTTTTTTATAGAATGCTCTATGGCGTGAGTCAACATCCTCCCAAAACAGGAAAACAAAATAACATTAAACAATTATTAAGTATCTTAATAAAACAAAACCATAAAAACACTTCACTGTTCCATACTGCTTATATCACTCGCCGACACCTCCAAGGGGTACAACCTCTGAAAGGGACGAGCCTTCTTTCCAGAGGCAGTCTGGACTATCGCGGTTCTAGGGTTACCATCCCTACCCTGTCGTATCTCAACTATCTTACCCAAAGGCCATTTCACTCGCTTTTCAGGGGTCTCTATCAAGACAACATCTCCTACCTTAAGCTTTATTAACACTTCTTTGCCCCTTTGAATAAGTGTAGTTAAGTACTCAGTTTTGAAACGGTGCCGAAAATGCGACCTTAACTCACTTAGATAACGTGACCGTGCAGTGAGAACTCTATTATCGATGTCGTCTAAATCCGTTGTGACATCTGCGTGAGTTAAGGGATGTAAAAAACATGCTGGAGTAAGCGGAGATAACTCTTTGCCACTATCATCTCCCACATACGTTAACGGACGTGCGTTAATTGTAGCTTCACAATCGCACAGTATCGTTAATAATTCATCATAATTTACACATGACTTGCCTAAAATCCTACGTAAAATATCTTTGACGGAACGAATAAGGCGTTCCCAAAATCCACCCCACCAAGGGCTAGTGGGAACGTTTAATTTCCAGTTAATACGACCAATTGACGACTGCTGTTGAATTTTATCCCAGTCTAAGGACGCGAGCAAGTTCTTAGCACCCACAAAATTTGTCCCATGATCGGAATACACAGTGTGAACGCGACCTCTACGAGCTATAAATCTACGTAAACACAAGAGAAAGGCTTCGGTGGACAGGGAATTCGTCAGCTCAAGATGTACTGCCCTATAAACTGCGCAAGTGAAAAGAACCACCCAGGCCTTCGAGCCCCCGCGTAACAGAAGTGGACCTGCTAAGTCCACGCCAGTAATTTGGAACGGTGCGGAAGCCTCTAAGCGGTCTATTGGTAATGGTGCGACAGGCGCAGTCGCCTTCATCCCACTGTATCGCTTGCAAATGACGCAACTAAATATTACCGACTTTATAAGTTTGCGTGCTCCTATAATCCAAAAATCGTTGCGGAGATTCGTCAAAACAATATTAAAACCCGCATGTTGTAGTGCAACGTGGCGCTCTTCCACCAATCTTCTAACGATTGTACTTTTACTCGGCAACACCATTGGCCACTTAATACCCTCTGGAATATCCAATAGAAGCAATTTTGTCTTTAACCTTATCATATTCTGTTTATCAACAAAAGTTGTTAAATTCCTGCTTTTAATTAACTCCAAGTTCTGCTGTTGAACCATTTTCAATATAAACTTCTCGGATTCTTCAAACTCTTCATAAGAAATTACTCCGGTCTTCCTATTGTTTTTATCGTGAATTCGACTATTACGAATTAATCTGAAAACGTATGAAACCATTCTAATAATCTTGGAATATTTTGAGAAATATAATATATCATTAAGAAAACTATACGAGTCACTACAAACGTCTAAACATACCGCTGAGCGCCTAACTTCACTTAAGGCCTCTTTATCCTCTATAAAATCAAAATTCGGCCACTTTTCCTTAGGCTGTCTTAACCATTCTGGCCCTTCTATCCATTGAGACGATACAAGCGTTTTAGCATCACAACCACGAGATGGCAAATCGGCTGGGTTAAGATGCCCTGGAACGTAAAACCAATTCGAGGTGCTCATAGTATCACGGATCTCCTTAACTCGATTCATAACGAAAGTGGCCCATGGCATGTCCTTCTTAATCCAGGTCAACGTTACCATTGAATCAGTCCAATAATAAACTGGACAAGAAAAATCTAAGGATTCAATCACTTGTTGGCCTAATCGTGTAGCAACTAACGCTCCGATTAATTCCAATCGCGGAATAGTTACTTTTTCCTTTGAAGGAGCGACTCTACTCTTTGTCCATATTAGTCTGACTGCGACATGGCCGTTCTGTTCAGATCTCAAGAACACACAGCAACCAAAAGATTTCTTGCTTGCATCACAAAACGTGTGAATGCTCTTTTGACACTGATCTAAAGGAGATGCTGTAAGTCTACGAGGGATGATGTAGTCCTTTAAAATATGTAGGTGACTTAACCACTCCTCAAACTCTCCGGAAATATCTACAGGTAAAATGTCATCCCATTTCAACTTTAAGGCACATGACTTTTGTAGGAGCAACTTCGGAATTAATGACGTAGGCGATGTGATACCAATGGGGTCAAACACTCTTTGCGCAACTGATAACAGTATTCGCTTCGTGATCCTATTCTTGTTTACTGACGGCAGATCTATATTGCATGAAATGGTGTCAGTCAAAGTATCCCATAGCACGCCAAGAACTGAAACAGTTTTTTGTTTCCCAGCTGACATGCCCGGCATCGGTGAGATAACCCATTCTCTTAAATTAAATTTACCGTCCTTCATGAGAGATATAGCATTCTTTACAAACGGATTAACATCACTTGGTTCCAAACTGGTAACGCAGTTGTCAACGTAAAATGCTCCTAACAACCTCTTCGCAATAGTAGACATTTCAATGGACGGGTTACACAGATGATATCTAATTGTAGCTCCTAGTAGGAAGGGACTACACGTCAGACCGAAAACTACTCGACAGTGTCTAAAAGTTTTAGTCTCAGTTTTGCTATCATCCTTCCACCAAAGAAATTTCAAAAAATTTCGGTCGTCAGTTTTTATCGAGATTTGTAAAAAGGCTTTCTCGATGTCAGAAGTGACACCAACAGTACGAAGTCTGAAATGAATGAGCAGTTTCGGGATGAGCTCTAATAAATTTACCCCTTTTTCAAGGCAACTATTAAGAGACCTTCCTGACTTGTCCCGAGCTGACGCGTCGAATACGGGCCTAATCTTAGTCGTAAGACTTGAATTCTTCACTATCGCATGATGACAAAGATAATGCCCGCTTCTATTATCTTCTCGTACCTCTTCGATGATGCCGAGATGAAGCCACTCTTCAAAAACTTCATTATACGCCTGGTAAATATCATAACGGAGCAAACGTTTGGTATTAGACTGCAAGCGCTTGTAAGCCAGGTCATAATTATTAGACAGAGAAGTATCCATAAACTCAATATCCTTCCATGGCAAACACACTTCATATCTGCCTTCCCTATTTACAGTTACCGACTTTTCAAACCTTACCAATGTCTCACTTTCAATCTGTTTTCTACTCTTAGTTTCAGCTGGATCGCGAATTCCTAGATGTTCAAGTTCCCACAGGTTATTGATATCACTCACTACTAAACTATTTAACGCGGAAGAAGAATCTGACACACTTTTCACACCTTGCAATGTCCAACCTAGTATTGTCTCTACCGCAGTTAGTCTATTGTTCAACTGAACAACTTTATTAGTTAGCAATAACCCACAGTAATCCGCTCCTATGAGTAAACCTATATCTAAACAAGACTGTCCTTTATCTGTCAAACGAATGTTGTGACTATGCAATTGTTCCAATATTTCGCGTTCATGCACTCTAGGCAGATAACCGCATATGCGCTCTTCGTCATAAGCCGTCATATTAAATATAATAGATTTGCATAAATCAGTAATGGTAATGTTATATAATCTGTGCAATTCTTTTTTTGTTTCAATACCTCCAAAAACAATATGCCCTAATTCCTCCTCTGCAATCACTGGTAAGTTGAGAACTTGCACTACACTACGCTTTATGTAGGATCTCTGTGCGCCGCTGTCAATAAGTGCACGAACTGTCACTTCTTTGTTGTTAAAAACTATTTTTACTAACAACGTCTGTAAAAGGGTGACGTTTTTAAAATGACTTATTGATAGCTGGCTGTCATGAGTCCCTGAATCTGATTTTGACATGACTTTGTTATTCTTATTAATCTGATTTATTTCCGGACAAAATAAAACATTATGTCGTTTGTGACACGCTACGCACTTGATGAATGCTTTGCATTTGAAAGCATTATGTCCTATCTTGAGGCAATTGGAACAACCTCTAACCTTTTTTATGTGTTTTTTCCTATCATCAAGACTTAGACCTACTGCTTTGACACAATTACTACTAGTATGTGAATCCTTGTCACACCAAATGCAATGCTCTATGTGTCTCGTAGCCTTTTGATCGCTCGTAGTGAAACAAGATGTTGTAGGAGTAATGTCTTCCTCATGCGTCTCGATTGATTGAGAATTGTTTCTAACCCCAAATGTAGAATGAGCTAAAGAGACGCGTTGATTACTCTCTACTTCATGTTTTAAAAACGTCAAAATATTATTAAGATTGTTACCTGTTCTAGCCTGAATACCTGCTTGTGAACGTTCCCAAGCCTTTAGTGTCTCCGACGGCAATGCTGACTCGACCAAGGGAAATAACAATAATGCGAACTTGTCACTAGTTAGTCCCATAGTTTCTAAAGCTCGAAGCTGAGTCGTCAATTGGTCGTATAACGAACTGAGCGGCAACGCGTATTTATTATTGGCCTGCGAAAGAATAAGGTTTAGTAATTCTCGAATATAAACATTTACTAAAAGGTCTTCGCGACCAAAACGTTGCTTAAGGTGCTCAATGGCAATTGGGTAATTTTCACTAGATGCGGGAAAACTATTAATTAACTCCCTAGCAGTAGTACCCTTGGGGATGGCGGCAACTAAATATTGAAACTTGTCGTGGTTATCAATCGAATCGTCAAAATGAATTTTAGAAAACTGTGCCCAGAACGGAATCCAATTCTTGATCTCCCCGTCGAATTTCACTAGTTCTACCTGTGGAAGCTTGAATTGACGCTTTGATTGAACTGCAGATGCAGGCATCTCCGCCTCTGACTGCCCTTCCCTCAGGACTCGCTCATATTTGCGTGTTATTAATCTAAACTCGTTTTGATACTTATCTGCTACTTCGTATTCAAGCTCTAGATCCATATCCTGTTCCAAATACCAATCTTTCACGGTTAGATCGAGTGCCTGTAAATGCTTTGCTTTTGTTGTCAGATTTTCATACTGTACCAATATTTCATCATTCATCTCGCCATTATGCAATGCTTCCGTTAAGTTTTTGACTATTTTAGTGAAAATCTTTCTGGTATTTGTTCGATCAGCCTTCGCCTTTACAAAATTCTTCTCATCGATTGTCTTTCCTTCCGACGTCATATTGGTGGAAAAAATTATTTCATTCAAATTTCACCACCGACAGAATGAATAGCAGACAAAACTTATATTTTACTGTTATACGGTCGCCAGATATTAAAATAGTCGTCGTTTCTGCTAAATCGGTGTAAATTTATTGGAAATAAGAAGAAAATTCCACTTGGAAAAATAGACTTCCTTTATTCTACGATTACATTGACAATACACGTCTAATCACATTTCTTTTTTATAGAATGCTCTATGGCGTGAGTCAACAAAATTATTAAAACGCTGTTGAACTTATATTAAGACATCTTACAGCCGACAACTTTATCCACATAGGACAGATTATGCTTACTTAAGTTTTGCTGTCTAGCAGTTTTTATTTTATTAAAAATAACAGAGGTTGCTTGGCAAACAAGCCGTGGTAGTGGTAGGCCTATCTATACCTGTGTATAGTAGGGTACATCGGAACCGGCCGTTAATCGATTAGCCTTACATATTGATTATTATGTTACCTACATACTAAACTAGACGAAATGAATTTGGAAAAAAATTGTAGACTAAGAAAAACCTACGCATTTTTCTAAATTCATTTCAAATATTTTAAAAATAAAGCTTTTAGAAAATATTAAGAAATTAATTATGAATTTGTTTCGGTTTATAAATAACAATCAATAAGTAAACATATTTTTATGTAACATTATATAGTAACATTACGTATTTTCGTTTTAAGAAAATGGAGATATTCAAGTTGGTGTTTCTGTTAATATTAGCCAGATCATGTACAATAAACGGCGATCAGTCAAATAAAGTTAAAAACCAATTTCAAATTAATAAAATTAGTACAAATTCACTATACAGCTCTGCCATAACTCCTCAGATTCTAATAGAGAGGCTATTAAGACCACCTTTCTGGTTATAGGTGCCATAAATGAATAAAAACAATTACTATAAAACAAACTTTATGCTGCATTTGAATATTCACTCCCACGGAATAAATACGGTCTTAATATTTCACTTTTAAGGTCTATATTGCCATGGATTCTTGATGTGAAAAAATATTAAAACGAAATTTAACTGTTTGCCTGTGTGTTTTGGGTGGAACACGTTGCAAGATTTAAAAGCGGGAGCGTCAGCGATTACGCGAGTTTATTGAAATTAGAAGTAGTACCTATTTTTAAATTAAATATAAATATTGTGCACATTATTCGCCAAACGATTTACCTACGAGTAATAGTAAGAAATAATTACCAACTTTATCTTCATTAACTTATCAATGCTGTACTTCAAACGTTAGAAAAAAAAATATGTACATACGACAACATGTCAAGTGTAACAGTTGCACTACGAAAACCGCCTCTATTATGAATGCAGTAAGGGCGGTCTGAAATTCAAACTGTTACGCTTCATGTGCTGTCGACTATACTATGGTAAAAGCTTCCATTACGGCGATAGTTAAAATCGGCTTCAATTACAGCGGTAATTTTATTACGGTGTTATATTGTCATTAATTAATTCGTAAGCATTCTTAAGCGTGAATTCGTGTTTGAATAGCATCGTGTGTATATGTCCTTAGAGATATTGCGTGAGTAAATTCTATTTTGATGTAATGTAAACATTTCATTAAGTATCTAATCAAGATTAAAAAACGAAAATAAAAATATCACTACCTTCTAGTTCGGAATCCGAACACCAATAGTTCAACACCACATGGTATTTATATTTTAACTTTAGATGACAAGCAAGCTGACAGCCCACCTGGTGGCAACGTTTCCTTTCACTCCGAAACACAACGAACAGACTTACGTCCGAAGTAAGAAAGTGATGTGGTTAACTTCTTGTATATTGACCTAGGAGATCCTGTATCAGACTGCCGCTCTTCAAACCTCTCCGCTCCTTACCAAGCGCCAACCTCCCAGCGCGGGCGGCAATATGAAAGCGCGCGGTGCGTTTGTGAGAGTATTGCATCGCAATTAGGGCCGCGTAATGAGCGCAGCGACACAGCCGCCGCTAATCGCCCGCGATGCCTCTAGCTGAGAGCGCGCCCTGTTAGTCCTATAACGAATTCCGCCCATGTGTTGTATACTTTGTACGTTTATTCACAAGAAAGCTTACGGAAAACACTTGATTAAAACACCATGAAACAATGCAAACATGATAAAACAACATTCCACTGCAGTAAAGTAATAATATCAGTGATGAAATTAAATTAAATACGATTTATTTCACGATTATCCAACGACCTAAACTCAAAGTTTTGTTTATCTATCGACAATTAGTGTCCCGGTATCTTGAAAAAAAAAGTAAAGAAAAAGAAAGAAAAAAGAAAGTAACGTAACCTGAATTTCTTAAGAAATATCAAAACCACGCAGTTAACTTGAGACAACTTTACATACATAAAAGTTCCTTTTTTATTTTTAGCATTGAATGTTTGAAAGTTCCTCATTAGAATATTGAAAATTAGAAAAAATCTTGTCCTATGGCGGGAACAGCTTGTGACTTTCACAAAATTTGACGACTGGTCCGTGCCCCTTGCTATGCAGGCTACTCGGTCAGGGGTCCCGGGTTTGAATCCCGGTAGAAGCAAATGTTTGTATGATGAGTACGAGCGTTTGTTAACGAGTCATAGATGTTTGTGTGTTTATTTAGTATATTTCTAATATTTATATACATATTATTATCATTATTTCTCCGTTAGTATCCATGACGCAAGCTCTTGATGAAGTTTACTTTGGGCCAGATAATAGGTGTCAGTGTGTGGATATTATTATTATTACAATCCGGTTGACTGTTCTACTAGTCACCGCCCTATGAATTTCTTTGACTTTCTGCTGGACTACTGTTTGAGCTCTATCTAGACTTCTAGAGCAAGACAATATGTAATCAAAGATTACAATAAAGAGCGCTGGAATGGGCAAGCATCTCCAAAGTGGAGATGCTGGTGATGCTTCCTTACGGCGGGGAAATGCTGTGATCGAAGCAGGCGGACTTGTCTCCTATGGTGTGAATGTGTCCATATAACGCTTCCTCCTTATTTTCACGGGGTAGGCAACGCGTGATCAATAATTATTGGTGCTACAAGAGTCTATAGTCTACGTACGGTAACCGCTAACCTCAGGCAAACTATACTTAGTCATGCGTGTTCACCACCCTTATATGAAAATACTAGCTGTGCCCGCGACTTCGTTCGTGTGGATGTCGGCAAATAACAACGGTATGCTAAGGATTTAAATCATATAAAAACACCTTTGCAAATAAATAAATAAAATCATTTTAAAACTATGATATCTTTAAGATATTCATTGAAATCAAATGTCAAGAACAATTTTACTCAAAATTAAACACTTGTGGTGAATAGTGTATTTATTTTGATAAGGAATAATATCATGTTTACAAAAACACCTTCGCAGATTTTCTTACCAAAAAATTGTTCTAGAGAGTCAATTTCAAAAAATAGACATATGCTGTCGCGGACTTTTTTTAAAACTTTTAAAGTAAAACAATTCCTGCCTACATGATTTATACGTAACTTTAACCGTTTACGCAGCGCACGCAACGAAAGCTCTGAAAAGGAATATTTTTTCCCCGTTTTCACAAGACTTTTAATTAATGCTCATCTCCTATTGGTGTTAGCGTGATAAATGGACTATCCAACACAAAAATAATTTTTCAATGTGAATCTGTAGTTCCTGAGATAAGCGCGTTCAACCAAACAAACAAACTCTTCAGCTTTATATTATTAGTATAGATAATCCAGTGATTATAAATATTGTGTTACCGAATTTAACCTGTAATTCCCTATACTTATTATACTCTTTATTGCACTTTAGATATAGGTACACAGTGGGCCTAATTCTGGGAACACACTTTAATTCTAAATTTAAGTACAGTATATCTCTTTCTCGCAATAAGTAATAGGAAAAAGATAGCAAGAATCTGTTTAGAGATGTCACTTAAATTTAGATAGATTTCTAAGAAACCATAGACAATTTTAGACGGCATGTACGGAGGTGCCTCCTAAACACTGCATTTTATCACGTTCAATAGGGTCGAAAATTGAACGCACGTTTCTAAATGTCAAATTATATGACAGCCATCCTTTTCGTATTCCTTTTGATAGAAAGAAATGCACTGAACTTAAATTTAGACTTAGCATGTGTTTACCAGAGTTAGGGCCAGTAAGTTACATGTAATAGGAATTTTAAATATTGGGTACAATAATGTGAATAATAAATTCCCACTTTGACATTGTAGCAATCCTATTACTTAGCAATAAAGTTCGTCACTGACATAAGTAGGTATACCTACATATTATATTTATTTATAACATATTAATTAGGTACAATAGGTACCTAATTAATATTCCTGTTGGTTTATCACAAGGAAAGTAACTAATTGAACACCATAAACCTATGTAGATAATCGTGATAATAATAACTATGTAGAATAAACGTTTGGCCAGCTTTTGAATAATTTAATTTGACTTCTCATGTAATTAACCTAAAAAACTGAATATGAAATTGAAAAGGTGTTTAAATCACATATGTTCTTGGCTTCCAAAATTCCAGAATAATATTTAATCTTTTTACGCTTATCAATTTCAAATGTTGGTATTCTCTCTGATAAATCGACGCCTTAGAAAAAAAGGTTCTTCTGTAGCTTTTGTGCTTATGATGTGACATCCATCGATGACTAATGACCGTTGCTTTGTACATTTATGCTACGGGATTTTTAACTTAATTTGAATGACTTTAAGGGCTAATTACTTTAAAAAATGTGGTGATGAAGGTATAAAAAAGGGGTACATGGAAGCACAAGTGCAGAGGCGCTAAGAGGTGGTCCTCATATTTTATTTATTTGAGTCTGTTGACTTGATAACTACGTTTGTATGCGAGTTTTAGGAGCATTTTCGTGTTTCACCGCGAAAATTAATAAAGGTATGCTATTTTTAAGACTTTAAAGGTGTAATAAAAAATATTGTTATGCTTTTAATGGTCTAACAAGCTGAAATTTTTGTGCCTACTTAAATTGTTATACCTGCCTATTTAGGGATTATTTTTAAACAAAAAAAAAATGTAATTATGAATAGGTTACATACGTAGAATAAGTTTATTTTGATGCAAATATTTAAGTGTCTGCTATAGACATAAAATAAGTCATCATCAATATTTCAGTCGAAACAAGTCCACTGTTGGACAAAGGTCTTCTCTAGGGATTCCCAAGACGATCAGTCATGCACTGCATGCATCCAGCAGCTACCTGCGACCTTCACCTTGCTGGGGGCGAGCCTGCGCTAATAATGATAATAACAATTAGTATATTACCTTGTAATAGACATCTAACGTCAGTTACCATAGGCTCAAGGGCTCCATTTATTGAGATCTCAACCGATAGTGTGATAGTGTCATTATGGGACAGTACATCATCGATCTATCACCGTGACACGGACAACCTTGAGTACATCGGTCACACATAATTAAACGGGCCCACAATGTACAGGGTGACCACGAAATAGTCAGGATTATCCTCTCAAAGCTGTGATGTGATGTCATAATTAATAAACTGGCAAACAAAGATTTCCATCGCATGAATGAAACATTACATAGGTGGGTTAGGTTTCATTATTTAACCTGTCAGATTCCAGACACATAAAAAATATAAACATAAGAGAAACTCATTAAATGAATGAAAATAATTTTGATGAAAAAAGAAGTTTCAAAAATGGTCTAGGTACAGTATTCTAAAAAAAAAATTGAAATATGCAGTACAGTGCTCAATTATCCATTTTCTTTTTATTTGCTTTTTGTTGCGTGGTGCAAAACAAGATTTTTTATAGAAAGAACTGCAACACAGCCAAAAATACACTATGGCGTCTATATAACTTTGGTGACGTTTAGTTGACTTCTACGTCACCCGCCATATTGCCATAGTGACGGTGAAATCGACCAAAAAAAATTAACTTTTGTACACGCAAACTATGGATGAAAACGAATTATTAGTATTTTTCGCACATTCAGGAGATTTTTCCTGGTTCTTTGAGATACTGTTAAATATACCTGGCCGGATATGAAACATCTCCTTTCTTTCGTTGTTAATTTACAAAGGTAGTTTTGAAAAATAAAGAGTGAGGATGGATGACAACGCAGCTGCGAGATCAAATGATTTTTCCTTGTTATTGCAGGTGTCTATAGGCAGCGGTAACCTTTTACCATCAGGTGGGCCGTCTGCTTGTTTGTAATCTACTTAGTTGAATAAAAAAAGTTTATTTAGCAGTGTTCCTACCTCTTCGACAATTATTAATAGGTATAATTATAAATTGTTACATATGTAATAATAGCGCAATCAAACGAAATTATTCAATTAAATGCTGTAATTGGATATTTCATATTGTACAAATTCAATTACATTTAGTGACATTGCAAACGCCATGTTCAATTTCAAATGACTAATAATTTCAAGTATGAAACTAGAAGAAGTGAGCTTTCTTCAATAATTAATAATATTGACAAAAGTATTTTTAGCGATCTATAACTTTAAATTATTCCTAAATAACTCAATTTTAAATTAACAAACTTAATGTTGTATTACGACGGCTGCCGGGTTGAGTGGTATAAGTATCCTTGTTTACTAAACAAGAAGTCCTGGGTTTGAATCCCCGGTACAGGAAGATGTTTGTATGATCAGTAAGTAACTCCCTGCCAATATTAATTCACGAATTATGGATGGATTTGTTCGTTTCAAGGATATATGTTTACTTAGTAGGTATATTTCTTATATACATACAGATGCCTATATATATAAGTATGTACTATTATTTATTACAACAAGCTTCTAAAGATGCATAATTTTGGCTATATGTATTAGATAGCAGGTGTACCTACACGAAATAATTTTATAATTATTGTTATCATTAATTTGTAGACCAAAAAATATTCAACCTTGATTACATAACTATGACTACCTTATAAATTTGTCTTTAAACGACTGCAGACTCCAAATAACATTTCGACTGAATTCATAGACATACTACAAAAGTAACATCTGCTACGTAACAATACGAATGATTAGCCACGTCCGCGGCAGCATTGTCGCCTGTCGCGTCGCGAGTCTTTGTCGCCTGTCGCCGCGCGGCATTGTCGTCGTGTCGTCGACGCACCGAGTTTGGGCGCAGTTGACATGATTATCTGTTCATTTCAAATTTTGAACGATGACTTATTTCGACATGTTTAATGGTTGTTATGTAAATGTACAATATGAAAATGATTTATAAATGAGTTGAGATTGTAATTTACGTATGTATAACTTGAGGTAGGTACCGATGGAAACACAAATGATATCACGTTTGGGACATTATACTCCTAATCGTGATTGATGTGTTGTCATCTTAATGGGTGGGTAGTTCTCACAGAATACCGAAGTTCTAGTTCAATCAGTTATATATTCACAACAGCACTTATAATAACATGGCTCACTTAATTTTACTACTGGCACCTAGGAGCTACGAGCTTGTTAAAAAGCTCAAAAGCTTCTATTCCATAATCAAAAACCAGAAAATAAAATAAAAAATCTCTTTATTAAAAGGGATTGATAAATACTAAATTTCTTTAAATATTCATAATTTAACCCAATCAGGAATAGGTACTAGAAGAAGACTTCATGTGACGCATGAAAAAAATTGCCTCTTGAATCATTTCCGGGATAGTTATTCCGTGTTGTTGTCGTGGTCTCCTCACTCATGTGACTCATGTTAAATCTCGCATTATTCTCACATATAAAAACATGGAGATATAAATTAGCTATTCCTATTATTCGAGAAGCAAAATGTTGATAAAAAGCTTACACTAAAAAAAAATTACTACTGAAGCTCAAAAAAGTGACTAGGTATATAACTTAAGATAACACCTATCCAAAAATAAAGTTGCTTATAGGTGCACCGTTTTGTTGAATCAAATATACTGTAATTACACCCCGCTAAACTTTGGTTACCACCCGAAGTAGTTTGCTTAATTTTCAAAGCTATAGCTTTCCAATATTTAGAATAAGATTTACAAAATTAATTATGCCATTACATTTTCATAAACAATTATATGAACATAATCCCTAGATATACGTAATATCGCGATTAAATTCAATTCCGGAAGCTTCGAGACGGTAATAGAAAGCAAACGTGTGTAATTTGTTCTCCGCGCTACTGTGGCGGACTAACGATGACGGGCCGATATCGTAGCGAAGGCTTCTGTACCTTCCGACTTGAGATTTTTCAGTGCCCTACTATCAATGTAAAATAATTTTAGTTGCAATTCGTTAATATTGATAAGTTTTAGAAGATTAACCAGATTAAGCAATTTGTTACGAACTGACCATCAGATGGGATTGCAGATTAGAGATTTTAGTTTTGATTAGGTTTCAGAGTTGACGTTTGGTGGTCTCTTTTTGTTTTAGCTGTTTGCTGAGAAATCTTTTGACTGCCTTTTTTTTTTTTTTTTTTTTAATCTACTAAGGTGGCAATCAAGCATACGGCCCACCTGATGGTAAGCGGTTACCGTAGCCTATGGACGCTTGCAACACCAGGGGTATCACTTGCGCGTTGCCGACCCTGTAAAAACCTATTCACGCCTTTTTTGAAGAACCCCATGCTGTACTCATTCGAGAAAACCTCTGCAGGGAGGTCATTCCACAACCTAAGCGTACGCGGGAGAAAGTTTCTCTGAAACCGCACAGTACGAGACCATTTTAGTTCCAATGTGTGAGGATGAATTCCCTGCCGATGGCGAGCGGTGCGATGGTAGAAAGAGGCCGTGGGCATCATGTCAAACAATTCCTCAGAACACACCCCGTTATACAAACGGTAGAACACACATAAGGAAGCAAAATCTCTCCTTAGGCTTAAGGGTTCAATACCGCTTGTGAGCTCGGGATCGTCGATAATTCTCATAGCGCGTCTTTGAACTGCGTCAAACGGTCCAAGCTGGTATCCAGGTGCTCCCGCCCATAGGTGGCAGCAGTATTCCATATGGGGTCTCACTTGAGACTTATATAGTAACAGTCTTTGCCCCGAAGAGAAGTACCGCCGCGCTTTATTGAGCACACCAAGTTTCTTAGATGCCAGCTTGACTTTATTTTCTAAATGACCACGGAACTGCACGTCACTAGAGATATCGACACCAAGGATCCCGATACTCTTAGAGATGGAAAGGGGTGTGTCAAGGAACCGTGGAGACACAGCGAATGGGGTTTTTTTAGCGGTGAACGCGCAGACTTGTGTCTTACTGGGGTTAAATTGGACTAAGTTTAGTCGTCCCCAATCGGAGACTCTGATTAGAGAACTCTCAATTTCAGACACAAGTCGACCGCGACTTTCCTCCACTGTAAACCGAGGGGTATTGGCACGGCCCGTATAGTAGGCGTCTCCAGTACTGTCATCCGCATAGCAATGCATCCCACCAATAGACAGCATGTCATTGACATGTAGCAGAAACAGTGTTGGAGACAGCACCGAGCCTTGTGGGACGCCAGCGTTAATGTCCATGCTATCCGAGCAACTGCCATCAACGACGGCTTTTATGCTTCTGCCGGACAAAAAACTAGCGACCCATTTGCACAACCCCTCAGGCAGCCCGTAAGTTGGTAACTTCGAAAGAAGACCCCTGTGCCAGACCCGATCGAACGCCTTCGCTACATCTAGGCTAACAGCCAATGCCTCACCTTGACTCTCAATGGCAAGAGCCCAACGGTGTGTCAGGTACACTAGTAGATCACCCGTCGAGCGATTGTGTCGAAAGCCATATTGGCGGTCGCTGATTAGGTCGTGATCCTCTAGGTATCTGAGCAGTTGCGTATTTATGACGCGCTCCATTACCTTTGAGAGAAGGGAGGTTATAGCGATCGGCCTGTAATTCGATGGGTCTGATCTATCGCCCTTTTTGGGCACAGGGTGCACATGGGCAGTCTTCCACAAAGACGGAACTTGCCTGGTGGAGTACGAAAGCGCGAAAAGGCGCGTTAATATAGGACACAGCTCAGGAGCACACTGCCTCAGCACCACTGCCGGTATACCGTCTGGCCCGCTCGACTTATGAATATCCAGAGATAACAACTCACGCCGTACCTCCCGTTGCGTAATGGAGATCTCAGGCATAGAGTTGCCGCACCAGGGGATGGTAGGTGGTACAGCACCTCCGTCATTCAAAGTCGAGTTCGAGGCAAAGAGAGCACCCAGTAAATCTGCCTTCTCTTTAGCGCTGTGGGCCAAGTTCCCGTCAGGCTTACGTAGTGGCGGCAAGGACGACCTACAAAAGTTTCCCTCGGTAGCTTTGGCGAGCGACCAGAAAGCACGACTCCCAGAAGGGTATCTTGCAAGCCGATCACCAATTCTACCAACGAAATCGAATTTCGCTCTGGCAATTACTCTTTTACATAGCCTCGAAGCAGCATTCAAATTCCGCTTCACGTCAGAGATGTTTGGATCCTGATTGATTTGAGCCGTGGACCAAGCCTGAAACGCAGACTGCTTGCTAATGCGAGCTTCTCTGCATGGCCGATTAAACCACGGTCGCCTCTTAACCCCTGCAAGATTTTATATGCCTGCATATGCCTGCCTATATTTTAATGGTATTTAACCCTTTTATTTTACATTTGATGACCGGCTGGTCTGTGCCGCTTGCTATACAATCCACTCGGTCAGGGGTCCCGGGTTCGAATCCTGGTAGAACCAAATGTTTGTATAATGAGTACGAGCAATTGTTCACGAGTCATGAATGTTTATATGTTTATTTAGTATATTTCTAATATTTGTATACATGTTATTACCATTATTTCTCCGTTAACTAGTGTTCATAACACAAGCTCTTAATTAATGCTTACTTTGGGCTAGATATTAAAGTGAGTGTCAGAGTATTATTATTATTATTATATTCTTTACTCTGCGCTGTAAATGAAATGGTGGACGTAACCAAACTTCAACTCAAAAACCATACAAAGACATAGGTACTCTACTCTATGATCTTATCTCATGTCGAGTTTGTAGCAAAAATAAAATTGACGAGTTTGTTTTTCAAGCTTAGTAATAATTATCAAACACTGATTAAGTTATTCAGAAAGAGAAAAAGTATCCGAATGCTACGCAAATTGTAAATAAAGACGTAACACTTTATTCTTACGACAATGGTCGGAACGTCTAAAAAATCTGCAAGGGATTAGTAGAGTAATGCAAGCGCAATTGCGAATTACTGATACTTGTAAGTTGAGATTCTGTAATGAATTTAGTGTTTATGAAGGTGTTTAAATGTAAATATATTTTGAGCAATATCCAAAACCGTTGGTAGTCACACAACGAAATCGTTATTGTATAATGGATTTATTAATCAATATTCATGTTCGACGAGCTTCAATTAAAAAGGTAAATGAATGGCAACTATCTCGTAATAATAGGAATCGGAATTATGACATTTAATTCGTTTCATGTCATTTAGGCAGACCATAAGTTATGAAACTAAAATGGTATGTAATCAAACTAAGAAACTAGTAAATACTTTAATAGGTCAATTTAATCATGTTATTTTTAAGAAAACCAGAGTAAACTCTATCTATTGCATTACAAATGATCATATTCGTAGGAAGACAACGCAACTGCAATAGCAAATATTTTTTTTTGCTTTTTATTGCAGGTGTCTAAAGGCGACAGTAACCACTTACCATCAGGTGGGCCGTCAGCTTGTTTGTCATGTAGTTGTATAAAAAAACAGAAACAATGGCTTATTTATGAATATTGAAAAAAATTGCATGAAAAAAAGCAAAGCATTTTCCGTTTATATTACTTCTATTTTCTTTAACTTTCCCTATGTTCTGTATTACAAATACAGAACTTATTTTCAGTTTATCTTTTCGACCTTTAATATCGGGAAAAAACGCAATCATAATAACAGTAAGTATAGATTTTTTCACATTCTTCTTGTGACATCTATTTCCCCTGGACTGTATAATCTACGATTTTAGGCAATCATGACATTACAGACCACACCAGTCGTAATGTGTTTCACAAATAGAGATGTGTCATAATAAGCCCTGTTAGAAATTAGTCCCAAATGGGGTGCCTTAATATCGGGCAATCATCTGGGTGCAACCGAAAGACGCAAACACGCCCCTGACTGTTTTATTTCCGGGTTCTTTTTAACCCCCGACGAAAAAAGAGGGGTCATTGTAGCTCCTAAACGAATGGACCTATTTTGATTTGTTTTTTTTTGGTTGAAAGCTGACGTGATTAGGATGGTTCTTAGCTATAATTTATGAAGATCAGTTCAGGCGTTTGATGACTATCAGCTCATTATCTATATGACAAAAGGGTTTTACTAGCTTTCACAGATCAGATTGATTTGAAAGGTGTGCTGTCACTTCAGTGAAATTCCCATTACATATTCTTAATTTTTGATTTTAACATTATTATAAATGTTTGAAAAATTACTTAGTAATTAAAATATAATACAACTAGAAAAAATTCACGTCCTGAGGCAGGAATCGAACCCGCGACCTTTCGCAAGGTATTTGTAAGCATCGTAGGCATCGTAGGTATTTGTAAAAATACTCGTTTCGGATGTTGAAATAGAATATTTCGACATTGTAGGGTGGACGTTAGCTCATAAACGCAAATACAGATAGACTAGAAGAATTTCACAGGGATATCCCAAGTCCTGGGTGGCTCAGTGGTCGGATTGCGAAAGGTCGCGGGTTCGATTCCTGCCTCAGGACGTGAAATTTTTCTAGTTTTATTCTATTTTAATTCCCATGACATGCTAACCTTGAGCTGATCCTATACTATCAAAAAGTCTGCGGAATGCTTAAATCTTCAGAAACTTACAGCAGATATAGCGTGTTAGACAGATGATTGATGAGTCCGGGGGTTCCTTGAAATTTTCAATTTTAATATTAAACAGTTTCTTTAAAATTGCCAAAAAGTTTTCATTTTTTTTTGCTATGGTTTCTAACACAGAATAGAAAAAAACTCTTTTCTCTATTTTTGTGGTTTATAGATTTAGCAGTAACGAAAAAATATTTATTTTACTATAGTATACTAGGTAGGCCCGTATGTAGGAACGTCTGGGTTGGTACCACCGCCTCTCTTATTTCAGCCGAAATAGTTCGCTGTATTTCGGACTGAAGGGAAAGGTAGGAAGTGAAATCACTGAGCATTGAAGGCATTACATCTTAGGTCTCAAGATGACAACCCACCTACAATACCAAGTGTTTTTCTCCTTGTTATTGCAGGCGTCTATAAGCGGTGGTTACCACTTACCACCAAGTAGGTCGTCAGCTTGTTTGTCTTATAGATTTATAAAAAAAACACAGAATTCTTAATAAGTATAATACCTAGTACGTTATAGCAAATGTAATTTTAAAATTCATAATCTATTCATAGAATATTTAAACGCCGTACCTACCATATTTCATTTATTTTTATGACAACATATAAAACGAACCCGTTGCTTTCGCTAAATTAGAATCTAATTTACTTAAGAAACGAAAAAATATGTACGAAATAGGATTTATTAATTTCTTTTTTGTCATAGCTTAAACGTAGTTTATCTACCTACATTGCGGTATAGTTAATCAAAATTTAATTAAGTTTTTGAACGCACAGTAAAGTAGGAGTTATCAAAAGCATGACGATCTTTTTGATGTTATATTTATTCGTAAAATAGTTATTAAGTTTGAACTATAGTAGGTACTAATAGTAATTAGGGTGCAAATAAAAATTCATCGACTGTAATTTTCACAAAAAATGTATTGAGATAAGTTTTCAAAATGACACGAAAATTACTTTAGATATTTAATTAAATGCCTGATAATTGAAACTACACGATAACAGGGTGTTACTTGTTTACAATTTTGAAAGCTGTTGCAGTAGATTTAACATTTCCCTTTTCAGTAATTTATAACCAAATTACTATCAGCTTCTCCAACAATCAATATTAAGCAATTTTAATATTTTTTTTTGTTTATTTTTATTGTCTGTCTATTTCAGTAAAAAACTCCCTTCAGTCAGTAAAAGGTAAGAAAAAAAGTTGCGCTATGTTCATTAACCAAATAAATATTTGTTTTACGACTTGTGAAGTAGTACGTACCCGAATAAAGTTGAAAAGATGCCGAATACGTCATCAATAAAAGCACCTAAGTTAGTTTTCTTTAGTTTTATTTTTTAACTTCATTTTAGTGACACGCGAACGGAATAAATGTGATCAAAAATCAAATATTACTAGGTAAAAAAAAATATTAATAGTTTTGTGTTAAGCTCGCCTGTGTGCATACATCGTGGTTAATTTTGTAAGTTTTGTTTTGAGTTGCTTACAATAATGAATAAATAAATAAAGAAATATTTATCGCAAAACATGAATATATGCATAAGTCTTTTAAACTACGTAATTCTATTCTATGTCTACCCATGCAATATTTGATCTGAGTAATATTTCCCAATATTTTTATTAGTAGATAGGTACCTACCTATATTTTAAAATATTATTACTGAAATATCAATGTTTAAGATCAAGATGGTTTGGCTTACGCTACGTGCAAGTATGTTTCATTGTAAGGAACATTTTATTTTATTTTATAACTGAGTAAGTAATAATTTTTTTAAAGTGTTTTTGTTAATGTAAGTAGTTTTTATTTATGACAAAACTACACTACGGGCCAAACTATCAAGATATTTTTCCTCAATATACATATAATATGGCAATTAATTTAAAAAACTACAATATGCTTTAGTCACCTCACCATGTGTTTTCTAATACGATGATAATCCCTGCCCACCCGCATGCGGCTGCTTATTACAATTTATGTGTTGAAACTAAATTGAGATGTGTTATAATGACTGCTCCCGAAATTACGACTATGAGCTGGGGTGAATCGCGTTGCTGTCAGAGCATTGACACCAACTATCTGTGAGGTATGTACCATCACATCGGATTCAATTTGATTAGACTCTAAAAATATATTTACTTATTATTATTCTCATGGTGTACGTTGTCGTGTGACATAAAGATTATTTACTTAATTTATTTTAATAACTAATTTTGGGGGCTATGCTTGGTGTTTCTCTGCGTGATCGAATCAGAAATGATGAGATCCGCAGGAGAACTAAGGTCGGTGACATAGCCCAAAGAATTGCGAGTCTCAAGTAGCCGTGGGCAGGCCACATTGCAAGGAGGACTGACGGCCGTTGGGACGGAAAGGTCCTAGAGTGGCGGCCGCGTACTGGGAGACGCAGCGTTGGTAGGCCACACAGAAGGTGGACCGATGATCTGGCGAGGGTCGCGGAAAGACGTTGGATGAGGGCAGCGCAGGACCGATCGGTTTGGAGATCCTTGGGGGAGGCCTATGCTCAGCAGTGGGCTTCTCTCGGCTGATATGATGATGAAGTAATTTTGGAAGAATATGATTGTGAGACCTATAATATTTTAATGATTGAAAATGTAACCTGTCAAATATTACAGAATGTGCTTAACTATTATAATAATATTCCGAACTTTATAAACCATGTTTTATGCGAATAAAGATCGGATCAGAATAAGTTCTGATATTGATACAATGAATAGTAAGCAACGTGTATGGTTTAGTTTGGGTTTACTAACTTTTTGGCTAGTACCTAAATAAGTATTTTAGTAAGTACAACAACTGTAAATTGAAACCATTATTATGTAATTTTATTCTTTATCTTACAAATTACTACAACTGGAATTTGAATAGCAAACTTTATTTCAATTTTATTATAATATTTTAATTATAATCGATCAGTTATTATACTTTATTTTAGCTTTACGACAAATCAACAACAAGGTATATGGCATTATAGGATATTATATATAAAACAATACAATTTTTATTGTAATGACGTGCTCAGACAAGTGTTTAAAATTAATGAAAGATGTTTAGCTTTATTAGGTCTTTGTATATTAATTGTTGAGTGTATTGTAATACCTATATTGTGATGGTGCATTGTCGGGCAGCCTTTGAATACAGTAAATATTCTTATCATTAGGTACTTATTGGTACTTTAATATACCTTTTTTTTATACTCTGTACGACACTGCGCTGCTAAATACTATTACTGTGTAATTAAACATTGTAACTTAATGATTGAAAAGAGTGACTACACGAGTTTGTTGCCGGAATTTTCTCGGTAGTTCAACTTTTGGAACCGGTGTAAATTTAGACAGACTGACAGACAGACTGACTAACGGACAGACAGACAGACTGACTGACGGACAGACGGACCGACAGACAGACCGATAGACAGACTGACATAACATTCTTAGCTTACGTAGATCCAGATAAGACAGAGAGACAAACATTATGAAATTGATAGTTATTTAATATTATTTTTATGTGATAGACTTAAGGGTTTTTTGTTGACGATTCGAAAGTGCTTCTTGGGGGCCTAATTGAATAAAGATATTTTCATTTTCATTTTCATTTTCAACATTTTTGTTTGCAAGAAACGTAAAAAAATACTGAAATATTAGGATCAGTTCCTTTTCAAGCTCGTTCCGGGAGGTAAACATAAATAAATTTCAATGTGACATATAATATAGACAGGTAGTTACTCAGGTAGATACATGTGTAAAAAAAGTAAAAATTAATATGAAGCAGAAGCCCGGTATCGAATAAAGAGATCATAATGAAAGTCCCTATTAGCCGCGGGTGCTACAGACCCCTAATGACGGAGTGAACCTACATCAGTGTTCAGTGTAGTAGTGGGTCCACTTCCGCTATCTTAGGCTAAATCGCTTTAACCAAGGGGTAAGTAGCCGTTGGGGGTTAGGAACGTTGATTAACTTTTTGTTTCTCTATTTGTTGAACGGTACCTCTTTTTTGCTTCCTTTTTGCATGAAAGATATAAAAATATTTGTTTGAATTTCAACAAAAAAATAATTAAAATAAAGTAGGTACTTATTACATAATAATGTATTTTATAGAGTTATTGGTACGTTGGTGCACTTTCTATTGTTTCTGGAGACAGTTAAGTACCAAAAAAAAATACCATTTTATGAGATAAGTACCTACCTACCTACTTCATTTTGATTACTTATTTCTTTTTGATGTTTTTTTATTTTTTATTTTCGGATAACTAGAGCCTAATTGTATCCCACCCTACATGGGAGATACTCATCACATGTATCTCCCATATAGGAGATACTTAGCCTACCAGTGGGACGTATATTAACTGCTGATAAAGAAGATACCAGCCTGATTACAAGTAAGCATTGAAAAACCATGCATAAGTAATCACATGTTTTAGAATTACGTTTTGTTAGTGACTGATACACACATAGCTCTCTATCTCAAAAACTAGTAAACCGATTTTGGTGTAACTTGCACAGTTCCCTAAGTAGAAAGGATCTCAAGTCCAAAAAAAAATTTCAAACAACTATAAATTTGGAATTTTTTCAAAATTTTTCCAAATTTATAGTTTTTGAGATATACGCAGACAAACATACAAATGTACTTACATACACTCATGAAATTTGGCATTTTTTTCTCATGTGGCTGACTAACATATATAAAAACTGTGCAATTTTGACAATATTACATACATACGGGTCAAATTGATAACGTCCTCTTTTTGAAGTCTGTTAAAATGATATTCAACCTTTAGGCGTATGCTTTAAGTTTTAAATTATAATATTGTCTTTGTATAATATTAGTTATTCATACTAAGTACTTGCTATTATCTTATGCGTGCGTGTAATTACATATGTAGAAAGACGCAATATTTAATTTGAAGTTACCTTTAAGTTATTATTTCAAAGTACGGAATAAATCCCTGTAACATTATGTTTTGTGAAGGTATTACCGTATTAGTATAAATACTTATTCAGTTTCCTTTGACAGGAAGAGATTATATTTATTACTAGTTATTTTACTGCACTTGTTAAGGAAGACGCTAATAAATGGTTAGAATTTTAAGACGACTTCAAAACGAACAAAAAAGAAAATTAAGAATATTTTTAATTTAGACTATTGTCATTAATTTGTACCAAAATCCCTTAATATTTGTTTTTTTCACTATCAGTATTATTCTTTTAAAAAGGAAGATATCCTCCTTTCATTACTTTATTTGGAAATCAGCATACCAAAAAAATAAATAAAGAAAGTGACTGTGTGAGTTTATGAAGGAAATGCATGAAAAATATATTTTGTTCTGTATCATGAAGCTTTTTAAGAATGATTGTACCTACTCTATTATGCATTTAGATAAGTACCTACAGCCCGCAAAAAGTCGGCTGATTGTTTACTTTTTTGTTATTTTTCACGTAACAATGAGTCCACAGCTCTTTACGTTTGGCATCACAATTTATAAAGTTATCGTTTATATTCCAATATTGTAAACTGGAACATACAATATTAGAACTGACATAAAATATATTAAGGTATTCACATCAATTTATTTAGGCATGCCCCATAGTAACACTTCAAAATTTATAAAAGTAGGTACTAAGAGATTTCTTCTAGGAATAGTCGGCGTCGTGTTCATAATTTTTCCCAATGTTTACTATCACCAGAAAAAAAAAACACTTTCACAAATAATATTATCTACTGATACCTACTTACACGCCTAAAGTTAGAAGTACAAAAGTAATGGCTCAAATTAAAAAAATGGCTGCCAATAACGTTAGAAGTTCTAATAATATAAATGGAAGTGTACCGGAAATTGACATGATTGGCCAATAATTGCGGGAAAGTGGACAATATGGCGTCTGTTCCGGTGTGGGAAATGGCTCCGGTGTAATGATATGTTGCTTTGAATGAAGATAGTTCTCTATGTTTATGTTTTAATGCGACAAGTTGGTATATGTTTTGTTATTCTTTTACGATTACGAAATTGATGAAAAAAGTATACCTATTTTTTATTATTATAATAAGTATATTCTATTTTTTTTTAGAAAATACATGAATAATTTGTCCGTTTTATGTAACTACAAATTATTTAGGTGGGTATGTATAGGTATTTTGATTGATTTTAACCTTACGTCCATTTATGATTTTAACTCTAAGCCCTGCTGCGCTGTTGTCTCCTAAACAATAGAAAACCTATTATATTTGGTTTGCGGGTATTAATCCCTAAAATCCTCATAGACATTTTCCAAGTGTCTTTTTCTACGTTTTTCTCTTGTCTCTACAAAGTTACACTACAAGCTTATTTATTAAAGAAATAAAATCATTAACTTCTTTTCTTTGAGAAATAAAAGTCTTTTAAGTGCATGCTAACGTCAAGTTAATCTAATAGGTAATAGTTTTTTATTATCTAAGTAAAGGCATCTAGCATAATCTGAAATAACCTGCGAAAGTTGCTTACTTTATCTAACAGGAAAGCTTAAGTACAGTCGGCAGCACGTCAAGCGTAACAGTTTGTCCTTGAACCTAGAGCGCAACGCACAGAAAATTTGTGCGCAAAGGATAAACATATGTCTCTCAGCGCCTCTATCTAACGTCTCTCTCTCAAGTACTCTGTACCTACAATACTCGCAGATGGCCTTGAACGTGATCGCGACGACTATTAAAAGTATTTCTTCGTTATAGCCTCCGACTAAATATGTGTAGGTTTATAGGTAGCTATAGCTACAGCTAGCTACGTATGCGGCCTACTCTCTTCGCTTCGTTGTTTCAACTTGATTTAAAATTAAAGTACGGCTAAGACCATTGCATTAATTTAAAACAAAAAGCTTTCTACATATTATAATGGCTAGTTATGATATTTTATTTACGCTACCTATTTATCAATAATGCTCAGCGTACTTAATTATTTCAATCAACTATTATTATACCTATTAAAATACAGGCTTCCTTATTTATTCATTGTTATTAACTTAAAAATATATTTCTATTGTCAGGTCATTATTATGGTCCATTGTTATGGAGAGAAATTAAAATAAACCTAAGTAAACACTTAGGTTTGTTTTTCTACATTTATTTAATGTTAATAAAACAAATAAAAACATTTATAACCTTAATTTTTGATTTTGACATTATTATAAATGTTTGAAAAATTACTTAGTAAGTAATTAAAAACAGAATAGAAAATAAAAATAGAATATTTCGACATTGTAGGGTGGACGTTAGCTCATGAACGCAAATACAGATGGACTAGAAGAATTTCACAGGGATATCCCAAGTCCTGGGTGGCTCAGTGGTCAGCAGAGCAGTCGCCCGGATTGCGAAAGGTCGCCGGTTCGACTTGTGCCTCAGGACCTGAAATTTTTCTAATTTTATATTCTAATTTTATTATATTAACATTTATAAATTTCACCACCTCCTATCATACCTGTAACTACTACTCATTCACAATATTTTAAAGACCTAACATTCTACTCTACAAATGTGAATAGAATACGAAATAACAATTTTGAAGAAAATAGACCTCACACAAAATCTTCGTGAATTTTAGTGTTAAAATAAATTGACATAAAAATGTAATTTCTGAGATTTGAACCAGGTTCCCAAGAGTGAAGACTAGCATGTAACGCTATCGACCACGGTTGTTGATAATTTCTTTTCGAATTTATTCATTGTATTTTATTAGACCCAGTGATGTGTGACGCAAGCAATTTTGAAGCTTATTACATCACTTTAAAGTTGAAATTATAATGATTGTAGCTTCATTTTATATTTCGGCTGTGAGCTATGATGGCTGTGTATACTAGTAAATGTATAAAATTGTAATGATTTGTTGGTGTAAATCACTAACTATTAAAAAACTAATACTTACTTAATTGGATAATTTTCAATTATGTGAAGTAGGTATCATAGGTATGGTAGATCAATGTGGTAGATAGGTCTTTGTGCTTTGTTTTTTACTAATATACTTACTTGCGTAGATTCTAAATACAGTAAAAAGACCAATTTTAATTTGAGCTACCCTTTTCTATCTAGGTAAATTACCATACGACATAATATTATATGCAATGCGGTTACGTTTTCAATGGAATTTCGACTTTATATCTGATACTTTAGGTCGATTATTAATTACCAAGGTATGGCTCATGATATTTTTATCAATAGGTAGGCATCAAATTCGCCATTACTTTTTGATTTGTGTTAGTAGAGTTTATGGATGGTCTCAGGTTAGGTTAGGGTTTGTGAAAGGATTGTGTAAAGTCGGGGATTATAGTTTAAATACATTTCAAAATTTATAGTTATATACTAGTCTAAGTTATGGCCATCTAAGTAAACGCTTCTAAAAAACTCAAAAGATTATCACTTAGATTATTTGTGTATAAATCTAAGGAATATCTTTAATAACTTTATAGGATTCAGTTAAATCCTCTATAGCTCAGTGGTAAGGTCGCGGGTTCGGACCCACGAGCACTCGTAGAAGGTAGAACGGACCGTGGACAAAATCTCTCTCCACCACCACCTGTCCACATATTATGAGACAAATTAATGTGTTTTATTTATATAATTCTCTCTGACGAAGAGAGATCTTTTATTCACTCCTCCCGGGAGTTCGCCATGCTATGAGCGCTGAGAACATTTTTTTCTAGTTGAAACATTTTTCACACCATTATACCTAGGTACTTTTCTAACAAAAAATGTTCAGTCTTTTTCAAGATCATCATACTTACCTACTTAGGATCGATTTGTAATTTTAAGATTCAAAATTATTCTCATGTGTAGGCAGTGCAAGACCGATCGGTTTGGAGGTCCTTGCCCAATTGCTTAAGCTCAGCGGTGGGTATCTCTTATCTGACATGATGATTATGTGTAGGGATTTTAAAATTAATTGAAATAAAATAATAGTAGGTAATTAATAGAAGTTGGATTCAAATTTTAATACAAGTTTTTTAAGCTAAGAGTGCAAACAAGATATTAAGTCGACACACACACACAGACAGGTAGACTGATCGGACTGATGCTACACCCCATGAGCACTGGAGAAAGTTTTTCAGTCCGTTAATTCATTTCATCTATTGACACCTAATAAATGTATATTTCCAGTCTGAAGTACCAGGCTACCATAAGTATATCTCCAAGAGCTCTGGCGACCTCACGAGGCGAGGCTCTGGCGAGGTTGTTAGTATGACTAGTTTAAGCAGCTAACAGCTTTGTTGACAATTCCTAGACACTGGTCGCTACTAGTTCATCTGTGCCACTGGTGTCAAATTATTGTGTTAAGATAAATAACTAAAAGTAGTAATAACAAAACTGAAATTACAGGTGAAATGGGGAAGTGCTGTCTCTTGAATGTAAAAACATTTGGATTAGTAATTTTATAAGCCATAAGTGTATTATTGCAATTCAAATTGCATCATTATTCAGCCAAACACTCCATTAACATTCTGAAACTGCTACTTCGGTCTACTTCTCTGAGGTGAACTCTTTTAACCTCAGTACAAGTGAGGGTTGAATCATGACAATAAAATTACTTAAGAATACATTTTTTTTGGACAAAACTAAAAACCAATTGTTTTTGCAATCCATGATTTGACAGATAAAAGAAATTCTTTATTTGAAAGCAATCAGGTCTAATTGGGAATGTGTAAGAAATAAGAAAGAGTCAAAATTGATTTAACATGTTTATTTAAAAGTTAACAATATTAAATTATAATTTTAATTAACCCTCAGCCTTGTCTTTAAAATATCACTAAAGTAAGAGTACGCCAAATTTCAAAATAATCGAATCTGTGAAAGATTATCATCAAACGCCTGAACAGATCTTCATAATTCAAAGTCAAGAACCATCTCAACCACATTACCTTTCTAACAAAAAAAATTGCATGGCTGACAATGGCACAGACAAACTTACAGATACAAAGACAGACACATAAAACACCCCTCTTTTAGGGTCGGGGGCTATAAAAAATAAAAAGTAATCTGTAGGCCTAGGGTAATTTTATGAATAACTTAGGTGCCTAATATTTAAATGGAATTAATTATAACAATATGCAGTTAAGTAGGTAGGTAGGTAGATATTAGTATTTTTAGCACCATTTTTCCTCCCTTATTCTTTTCTATAATTATTTAATGAAATCCAAAATAACTTTTAGAAATCTCTCTTTTACTAGTAGAGTTAAACATTTTTTTGTTTTATGCTAGTAATTTATTAATCTGTCAAACGGCATTATCCCTCTGGATGGCTACAACAATTGAAAAATCAGTTGTGTCTGGAATCTGATACTTGACAGGTATAGAAAAACCATCCCTATGATGTGAGAAATATTACTACCTAACCTATAAAATTGCCTAAGATGTATTATTAAATTTTGAACACCATTCTAAATCAAATAACCATTGCAATGAGAAGTAAGGTTTTCATCTTGAATTTAAATAATAATAAACAACAATAGTAATAGGAGAAAATATGTTAGAAGACTGTTAGGTTTAGAAACTATATTTTATTATAATTTGGGCTAAGAAAATAATGATTTGGGTGAATTAACACCATTGCTCTTTGAAATTATATCAATTTCTTATCATAAAAATCACATAGATAATTGGATGGCTATCCAATTATTACTATTACTATTACTGTTACTGGTAAGCATTTGAATTTACAGGTCATGACAGTTACACTAATATCATGTAGGAACTTGGAAAACTGCTGTTGCTGAACAATTATGCACGTGTGAATATTACAGTTGTCCAGGCAGAGCTAGGTAAAGGAACCTATAGGGACAACTCTTCCTAACCTACTTTGTAATGTGGTGGTGTTATTAGTATTTTTACCAGGCCCTGTTGATCTTATCACCCCAGGAAACAAAAACTAATGTAATTATGTCTCTGGTTGCTTATGTATTGATTTAAAGTGCTCACTATTGCTAAGCCAAAATGTTGAACTAAGTATCTAAAAAAAATATCTTCAATAACGTTACATTTTTTTTCGAAGTCAGTCATAAAATTATAAACTGAAACTTACTCTAACCTCTATGTGGTGGTCATTTATATACTTTTTGTAAAAAGAATATTTATGTCTGTAGCTTTTTATATCTGTCAAGCGGCGATATACCACCGGGGGCGATGACAATGGAAGAATCAATTGTCTGGAATCTCATGCTTGACGGGTTAATATCTAATAAAATTCCATAAATATTAACACTGGCATCCACTCAACAATAGAATATCTCTTGTCTGGTTTGTGGTTACCTACTTAGTTATTTCACAGACATAGGTATAGAATTCACTAATAACAAGAATTATGTGAACAAATACACCACACATCAACACACTATCTTGTAGCCTCTTAAACAACCTGGATCTTCATCTTATATTTAAAAACCAAAAATATATGGTCTGCCCGCCACCTGCAAAGTAATATTTGTTTTATTAACCTGTTCATAAATGAACTGGATTGAGTCTTTCAGCTACTTAATATAAAGATGTTTTTAATTACAAAACAATAGTAGCTGGAATCATTTTACAAATATGATTAGTTGGTTTATGTATACCAAATAATCAAACTAAGTAACCTAAGTAACCTTGCTAGGTTAATTTGTTTAGCAAGGAAGTCTCCTAACCTAACCAAATACTTTTCATTTTGTTAGAAACTTAGAAGTTGAAGAAAATCAAATGACATTGACCAAAACCTGTTTCGTATACATATAGGTAAAAAAGCAAATTCATTTGAATGTTTACATTCAAAAACACGAAGAAAAGCGCAGTTTATTTAAAATATAGGTTGGTATGTCCCTGTTCTCTTAAAAACAGTAGAACAAAAGTAGGCGTTTTAACTTACCGATATTCTGTCGGATTTTCATATTATCTACCTATTTGTGTAGTGCTACTATTTTATTTTTATTCCATTCAAGTGCGTGGCTATTTCGTATATTACTTTACTTGGATATTTTTTTCAAAGAAACTAACATTTATCTACTAATAAAGTAAACAAGCAGTCAAAGTTGATTTTGTGATTTCGTATTCAATAGTTTGAACCCGTAATATTAGGTTGCCCCATACAATTTAGGTCTCAATACAAAATGGACGAGATTTTTCTATACTCAACTTTTAAATACCACAGATAAAAAAAAAAAACTTCTAAACTTGAGCCCCAACTTCATACTTAAAAAATGCGATGTCATAGAAATTAGACTAAACTCTGCGTACAAATAGCGTTAGCTCAAACAATTCGACCAATTTTAACCAATAAACGCTCGAAGCATTCTGACAAGCTCTGCTATTGGTCAAATTCTAAAAGATGGTTGAAGTTGAACCAATAGCGAAGAGGGTGTGCTTTCTTTCTAATAGCTATACATAGCGTTTACTAGGGTTATATATACTGTTACGCTTGATGTGCTGCCGACTGTACCTTCAAGAGCCTTGTACTTAAAACAATTTTATTTGTCACTTTTAAAGGTTACCATTTATTTCGACAGCTACATATTTATGTAGTTTAAGGTAGGTGTATATATATTTATTTATAGATGTAGTAATATGATGTATACATCTATACATGTATGATTTATTAATAGCTTATTTATGTATTTTGTGTAAATTAGAAACTTAGAATATTTTTATTTAAAGTATCGCAGTTGTCATCATTATACATCGCCAACTTCCTTATCCCCTTATTTTATATTCAGTCCATCCGAAGGTTGCCTGGAGGAGATCGCTTTTAGCGATAAGGTTGGCCCATTGTGCAAACATATTTGGTAATTTCTTTCTGTTTCTTTATTTGTGTGATTGTGTGATTTGTAGTGTGCAAATAATAAAGGTGTTAAACAAAAAATAATAATAAATAAGTAGGTAGAGTACTAGGCAGATAGAGAGCCTACCTACAATGTTTCTTTACTGATTATATTTATTAGTGGTATCAAAAGAATATTTTAATATTAAATATTAGGTACATTGTAATCTCTTTTTTTCTGAAGTAGGTACAGGTTTCAAAACTATATGTAAGTATACCTATTCAGTTCAGGCAAATTATAAAATAACTTGTGGGACATGTTATGTAAATCTTTGTATATCTACATTTTCCTTCATACATTTGAGTTTATATTATGGTGCTTTTATGTTACCGTAGGTATGTTGATATATTCGGTAGGTATTAATAGGTTCTTTCTAGCTATTAATTAGAGCCTAAGCAAAGAGGCACTTAAAATAATGTACAAATTTCGTAGTTTTCCTGTCTCTTCTCCATTATTCCAAATGAAAAGAATGAACTCAACAAATAACTGTTTTAATAATATCACACGGTCCTTCGAACCCCGCCCCACTCAGTGGTACGGTGAAAACAAAAGTCGGTGTCAAATTAGATTAACTTTTCCACACCAGTCGCCCTGGGCCGCGAACCGTGAACAATGTAAACACGAAATTTCAAAATGGCGGCGAAATAACAACTGTCCACTGTAATCGAGGGTGATTTGTGAACTTGATATTTTAAGAATGACATGATTACTATTGTGTAAAGTCAACAACAAACATAAGCAAGTCTGTTGACAGTTGTAATTCATAACATTCAGAAGTAGTAGGTTACCTACGTGGAATACCACTAAGAGGGAAATTACAATAATGATTGAGCTGTGTCACTTTAATAGTTATTTTAAAATCATGACTAAAAAACGACAAGTTTTCTTTGAAATTTTGAATTAAATCGATTCAAAAAAGAAATTACATACATACCTACCTACATGATAGTACTTATTTTTATGTAGTTAAGCAAAGAATATTAATTTCCATAAGATTTCGACCAGCTATAAAATTATAGGTATCTCTAGGTAGGCAGGTATCTATGTATTTGAGATATTTATAGGTAAATATATAATTTTACTTAATTCTTAACAAAAATTGAATAAAAATATAAAATCGGATACAGTTAAACCTAAGTATTCGGTCTTATTACAAAACCTGGTCTAAAGTTAATCTTGGATTAAACGTAGTGCGCTTTCACTTGTGCCAATATACATAGTTAGTCCTGGTTTAAACCAGGACTAACTTTAGTCCATGTTTTGTAATAAGACGGATTTAGTTTAGTTCAGTTTTTGTCGAGATAATGAAAATGATACCTATAACTTCCTAAAATACGTAGATAAGATACCTACCTATTTATGTGTAGGTACCTACCTTCCTATACTTACTTAGATCCTTTAATTTTTATGACCGGTATCTATAGCTTTTGGTCATTTTGTGACAAAAAATTGGTTAAGCAAATACTTATGTATGAAAATATTCAAACATTTATAATAATGTTTAAATAAAATTAAGAATCATTAGCAAATATCTCAAAATGGAGTTTTATTTTTATTTCATCTATAAAAAAAGTGTTATCATTTGTTTTTAGGGCTTCGTTCGTATAGGTAAATAAATTTTACTTTTACTTTTGTAAATATTAGGTACCTAAAAGTAGGTATTAGGTATGCCGATCTATAGGCAGGTAACTTACTATTAATATCAATACAAATCTGGGTAGGCAGCAGGGTGAGTAAGTAGGTAGGTAAATAAAAAAATCAGTCTCTTTCTTACCTAACATATGCGTATTATAACATTTTTGTTTTTATAGGCAGATAAAACTGCATAGGTATAGGGGAGATTCACCCATTATGGACCACTTTTGACCTAACAGTAAATAATACCGAATCCTTATAAGATAGAAAAACCCATACCTACTGATTTAAGTGACTGCCTGGTATTGGAGCTAAAATAAGTACCCACCTGTATAAAACACTTAGGACTCTGGTTTAGTTACAACTCATAAAAAAATCTACTGAAAGTTATCCTTCGGTCCGATTTAAGCCACTCTATCTTAAATTTTACCACGGGGGTGCAAAATTGTACCAAAAAAACATAATAATATGTAAAGAAAATATATTTAACAGTTCCCAATTTCTCGCTTTCAATTTTCTTTGCTCCATTTATAATAAATAAGTTTATTGGTCTCTTTATGTTTTTAGTTACCTACCTAGGTATTCGCCATTTAAATTAATTCAATCACCTGAATTATTTTTAATTGTTTAATAGCTATACCTACTTGAGCCGACTTAGTTAAGAAATAAAATTAATTAAAAAAAAATGACATTTTGTAACGATATTCAGTTTGTCCCTTTCACTCTCCACCTTTCTTGCTCATGACTCAAACAAAAATGACAATGGTTTGTTTAATTTAATTTCATTCTTTACTTATGTTGGCTGAAGTATAGGTAGATACCGGTTTAATTTTGGAACCTCGAAGAGATCGGATGTACCTACTTAGAAGACACAATAGTTTGATAATCATCTGAAAAACGACCAAATAAAAAGTTACAATATAATAAAATAAATAATAGCTTACTTTACCTCGTAGAAACTTTGAAGTGTTTGAAGGTCCTACCTAGATAGGTAGGTAGGTAGTATAGGAATACAAATGCTTTGTAATCATTTTTTTTACTACAACTAAGTAGTTAACATATCAAATTTTGGCAAGTTTGTTTTGGTTGGTTTAAAACGACGCACTTGCCTATTTATTTAAACTATAGGTATAGATAGGTATATAGGTAGGTAGATACCTGCCTACCCGGAAAAAATAATTAAAAATACAAAAACCGTACTTGAAACACATACTCAGATACATATTGTATTATCTGAGTACGAGTAGGTTACTTACCTATATAATTATTTTATTAGCAAGACAAATAAAATGGGAAGCTATCAGCGTAAAATTACCCGGTCGGGGAAATTAACAGGTAGGTAGGTAGGTAGCACTGAAACATTGTGGAAAGAATGGCCTTTAATTATCTTGGCAGCTGTTTATAAGCGTCTAATTATAATCGACCGATAGCGGCCGTCAAGTTCCTACAATTAACCGATGAACTATAAATGAAGGAAAGTGGCAGTTTCTCTAGTGACAAACGTCGAGCTTATCGACGCTAAATAATGGAACAAGTAGTTAGACTTGCGTCTTCATCCCCCGGTAATTAACTACGGCCCGAGCCCCGCGCCCCGGCCCCCCGCCCGCCGCCAGCTAAATTAATCACACCACGAATCTCGCCCCCCAATCCAGGGCCGGATTAAAAAGTTTTATTGGAGCTTCGACTGTGACAGCCCGGCGCGCCTCGCGATCCAGTGCCGACCAATCCCGACCGAGCAGCATTAAAATGGATCGCCGCGATTGGGTCGCGCTTAATAGAACCCGCCCAGTATCGCCGCCCGCGCTTGAGCTGTCATACGCCACGTCAGTTGACCGAGGCGCGTCGACTCGTCAGCCGTATCCCGTGTTAACTATCGCGTTTGTGAGATAAACAGAGCCGGACAATTCGATTTTTTACTGTGACTGTTGTGTGATGGATCTGTGAATCGAACGATGGAGGAGGAGTCTATGTCTGGACATAGCTGTTCCGAGGACGATATCAGTGTTGGGCGGCCGTCTCCGGCGCCTTCTCGCTCATCATCACCGCATGATTATTTCAGGCCGCTGAAGAGGTTGAAGATGGCATCGGAGCCGGCGGAAGAGAGGCGGGGTGATGGCGTGAAAAGTTTTTCTATATTGGACATTTTATCGCATAGTCCGCGAACGCCGCCGCGTATCGTGAGACCGTGGGACGCATCGGGGTTCGAGAGGTTGCAGCGGTTGCAGCGGCTGGCGGGTGCTGCATTGCTGGACGGTGAGCGGTGGCGGTTGGCAGCGCTGGGCTTGTTGCGACCACGGGAGCTAGCCTCGGCGGAGTGCTGCGACTCAGCTTCAGAGCGTTCCTCATCTGCGTCCGACTGCTGCTCGGAGCCGCGTCGCGCGCCGCAGCAGGGATCCAACGCACCCCACACTCCCCTGGATGCTCTATTTCACATGACGAGCAAAACCTTCGAAGCAAATAATGTTGACAATGGAGGTAAGTGAGTTTTGTTCTATGGTTTCGGCATTAGTTATAAACTTTTTGAAACTTTTAAACACTTTTGTTTTAAAGTTACATAATTGTTAACAGATACAATGTTTCAATTATAATTGAGTTATTTTTTAACTTCTTTGTGGATATTGTAGGAGGTAATGAAAGAAAAAAAAATCCAAAACATCTACCTAATAGAGAGCTTTTACAAAAGCTTCTAAAAAATCTGAATTGATGGAGATCAAAAGCTATGCTACGAATACCTAAATAACCACCAAACTAATTTATTGGAGTACTTAGAAGTCGTAATTTCCAATGATAAGAATTAGCCTTATGCTGAGGCACAAGGCCACAAAGTACTGAGTAGTACCTACCTATATATGTCTAGGAAAGTTCGTTATAGATAATTTCTAATGAAACTTCACGGAAAAAGCTGTGCGGTGAAAAAACAAAAGTAGGTAGGTAGGTAAATGTATACCCTACCTTGGATTTTTTAAATATTTGTTACTTTTTTAGGCAAAGTAATTACTAATTAATCAATAATTGTGAAATTTTATAAACTTTTCATTTAGACAAAAACATAATTTTAACCTTGGTAACTCTGAATAACAAAACTGAGCCGGCACATGCACCGTTATTATAAAAAATTTAGGTCCGACTTTAGTTTAAGCTGTTGTAATCAAATACTTGTTACCTAAGTACCCACATACTCATTTATTGCATAAAATTTGCGCCAATTAAATATTTCGTTACCAAAATAGAGATAAAATAAATAAAGGAACTTGGTAAACTTCATAACACGAAAATAACCAGATACGGCTTCCTACCAAGGATAAATATAGAGCAATAAGACATAGTTCAACATCTCCAATGCCTATTTTTCTTTAATAACAAATGTCATTTAAGTGGTAGGTAGGTACCTATAGACTTTACCCTTAGGAATAGGGGAGAATAGGCTAATTGCGGACGCGGGGTGACTCCGGACAAGAGCGTGTACACCATGTTATGTATGCTCAATGCCAGACACTAGTTATTTATTTTATAATGTTATACCACTTTGAGTTCTGAACGAATCGCTTGAAAAGGCATGATCATTGGGTTAAGTTGGCAGGTACTTAAGTAGTTTATAAACTTACACGTAAAGACGTGTAAGTCAACAACAACTTAGCTACCCACACATAAATAGTAACGCAATTACCAATAAACAGCCTATCTCCCACCGCTCTGGGCGCTCATGGGCGAAAAACATGAGAATAACACATAGCATATATGTAATAAACGTAATATTTTCATGCCGTTCCAACCATACTATACCGACCTAGGTCAAAGACTGTAGCCTGTATACACTGCCTATGTGCCTATGTAGTTTGCTTAAATATCTATAGATAGGTAGGTACTTACTTACATATGGATTAGTTTGTCAGTAACATATTGTTTCTCAAATTAATTACACTAATTACCCGCCGTTCCGTTTCAATTGACCTTATCTGATTTATTATCTACCGGTGACAGTTTTATTGAATGTAGTCTTTTTTTTAACTAAGACTCATCTATTTATAGTTAAAATATACGCACCTAATAAGATAGTGACATTATTCTTTGCCTACCTAATTTTGCTTTGTGGGAATTTTCTTATAGTTAGTAAATTAATGAATATTAGGAGTAGGAACGTATTTATTACTTATGTGTTCGTATAATTAAATTAGGTACCTGCTACCTGTATAATTATGATAACAGAGCTTTGCTTTCATTTATTAAGCATCAAGTTTTCTTGAATATTTGTCGAAATCAAAATATGGACAAAGGAGAGATAGTTTGGTTTTTTCTTAAAAATTTTAACATGCAGCTTAGCAACAATGAATAACAGTAATATTTTATAGTAGGTGAACTAAATTCTTATGAGATTTTTTTACACGAAACCTACTTGGAACAAAAACACGTGTGGTGTTGGTAATAGAGAGACGTTTTATCTCTACTTCGTAAGTTATTTATTTAACCTAGATAGGGTAAGTTTATTTTATACAACTAGATGACAAACAAGTACAAGTCAATTTACTTCGAGATTTTATAGCAGAAGTGTAGGTACTATTTTACCAATTAGCAAAGCTTTTAAGTACTAGTGCTTACCTATATAGGTATAGGTAGATAATAATATTAATAATTATCTCTAAGAGTGCAGTCCGTTATCATTAATGCTACATCTACGGTGGTATAATAATATTATATTTCTCGTGAATTATTAACCATCAACTTTGCATATCATTATTCCTATAATATTGTAGGTGTCTATTAAATTTCATAAGTAATTTCTCATAATTATGTATACAAAATAGATGCTCTTTTTGTCGATTCGCAAGAACTTTTTATATCTACCTAAGATGTTTCCACTGTCAATTAGTATTAATGAAGATGTCTCTACCTACGTACAACAGTAGCCGTTTACTTAAATAGGTATCTGTGTGATGAAATATGGCTACGTCTTACAAAAAAGATTATTTATTAAAATGTTGTCTTAATAGATTATTATTAATGGATAATTTATATTGAGTTGAGTGATATTTTTTATTTTGCAAGGAATCTATCTTCTATCGTCTTTTTCTAATTATATCTCAATATCGTATATAAATTTAAAAGAAATTACTTTCCATAATAAAAGTTGCTAGCTACCCAACATCACGAGAACAGGTAAATATAAATTTTTAATTGAAGTCAATACAATCACAAGATTTATTTTTCAATAGACGAGTATTTAATTTTATCAAGCAATGAAGAGGCTAATAATAGACATAGAATCTAAATAGATAGCTACCTAGGCTCTGGAGTCTGAAGCTAGATGTTCATCACAAAATAACAAATCACGCATAATATTATGGTAGTTGTTACCAAATACTTTTGCAATCACTAATAAAGATGATAGCTTCGATCTAGGGTGCTAAAACAAATCCGCAGTTAAATGGCACTGATGGCTATAAAAAAATATTTAACTAAACTATGTACTTACTTCGGTTACATTAGTTGTAACCAAAATTTGGTGACGACAGTTTGTTGATTTAAAAAAACTGTGTTTTTTATTATTAAAATTAGATTGCTCTTCATCTCACTCTTGCTCCGAGAGAAGTAAGGAGGGGCCGATGAATGTAGGGAGTTCCCCAGAAAGTGAATATTAAATTATGCTTTGAAAGAATTCGGGATGTGTAGTAGGTTATACTAGATAAGTAGTAACTAATAATTAAAATATAAAACTAGAAAAATTTCACGTCCTGAGGCGGACTAGAGCGGTGAGACTAGAAGAATTCCACAGCGATATTCCAAGTCCTGGGTGGCTCAGTGGTTAGAGCAGTCGCCCGGATTGCGAAATTTCGCGTGTTCGATTCCCGCCTCAGGACGTGAAATTTTTTTAGTTTTATAATTTAATTACTAAGTAATTTTTTAAACATTTATAATAATGTTAAAATCAAAAATTAAGTACTTACCTACCTAGTAACTATTTAAATTTACATATGGCTGAAAGTTTAGTTCTTTAAGAAACTTTAATTCAGTGTGTCCACAGAGCCTCACCTGCAAGGAGGTTATCTACCCTCGGTAGAGATTATGATAAAATGAAGTTTAGGCCTCCCGCATTGTCTAATCACTCATGGTTGAATCTGCATTCTTATAGTATCGAAATACCACAGATAAAGATGTTATTTATTCAGAGCTGGGTGTGGGGCGAAATAGGCACTTGTGGTATGATTACAGAGCGGCTCACAAATTGAACGGTCCCGGGGCGCCCGATGGTCATTAGAGTTCGTAGGCGCATTATTTGGGCGCCCTTACGTTTTCAAACTAACGTGCTCGATTATTAGTATCGATTCCAACACATGGTTGACAAAATTATGCCTTCATATTTTTCTTGATTACATACGTCAAAAAATCAATAGGAATGAAATTAGCTACGCAATTTACGTCGATGACGTTCGAGCTTTTCACTATAAATAAATGCAATATCAAAAAGAACTGGTAAGTAGGTGCTTTTGCATTCATCAGTCAAAATTATTGTAAGCTTCATACGAAGTAAAATTTTAATACCTACAAAAACCTAAAGCGTTTCCACGTTTAATTTTTTAAGAAGAATTTACGTAAATATCTAAAAGTCTTACTTACTTTTAAATGCAGAACAAACAGCAATTCTTTAAACAGCTGTGTTAGGATTTTGTGAAAAATCTTACATTTAACAAAAAATAACAAAAGCCTTTCATTTACTATGTAAGTATGATCGTACTCATTGTGTGTTTCAAGCTTCTAAACTTATTTATATTTCAATTATAAATAGTATGTCAATAGTTGATAAATGCTAGAGAAGAAATTAAATAAGATCTGCAATGAGTAGTGACGTCACACCTGACCTACTAGTAGCCACGGAATATGTATGGGAGCATGGACAAAATTAAGGATATCTATGTAATTAATGCGTTTATATGCTTAGTTGGATTAATCAAAATAATCTACATTTAACGAGACCAAACTAATAGTACAAATATTTTTGATAAATTTTTTAATATTTATTACTACATTTATTGAAAATTTCTAGGCCACATAAGTTTGATATCATACAAATAAAATGGGAAAAAAATGCTTTGCAAAGCGTTTTTTATATCTATATTCGTAATATATTTGAAAAACCTATATTTTCGCTAGTTGGAAACTCCTCTATTGTGTCGTTATAATCACGGATGAACTGTAGAGATAATATAAAGGAAGTATCTCTATGTAAATCTGTGGAAGGTATTTAAAGAAAACAAATGTTGTCAATTACTAATCAGTGTTCTTTCTTTGTGGTAGAAATTGCGCTCTACTTGGTGTAGCACACTTGCGATTTATTTTCTCTTTTGTTTCATTTGTCTTATTTTTTTCTCCCTTTTTCATGCTTTCTTTCGAGTCTCACAGGGTAGGCGACGTATGAATACTCGTAGTGCCCAAAGTAATTTATTTTTTCTACAGCTCCCGAAAACATCTCCATCAATTTCACAGATAAAAAAACATGCGCAGTTGCAGTATTTAGTACAAAATCTTTTAATGCGCAGGCTTTTCAATCTGTGAAATTGACCAAGATGTTTGCCGGGACCTGTTACTAAAGTGATATGTGTGATGGTAGGGCAAAACAAACGGTTCTGTTTATTTAATAAAACTTACAGGAGCATGTGAGCGAGATGCGAACAGAAATGGCGGCGTTATTTAAAAATGTTTTTTAATCCTATTTCATATTGACGTAGGTACTTCATTTCGGAAATTAATTAAGAACTATCTCGACTCTTTTTTTATTCTTTATTTAAATAAATTTTTACATATTATTCTTGTCCCTAAAATTAAGCATAAGTATTGGATTTATTATTCAAAATTTTTTAACAGAGGAAGATATAAAAATATAAATTTCAAGTCTAGCGCAAATAAATACAATTAGGTAGGTAATTTAAATAAAAAGTGCACCAAGAGATAATAATAATTATAAATGCGTTTTAAATTAACATCCATTAACGTCAAAAATTCCACCGTTACAAAATTAACCACTTAATAAAAATAACAAATCAATGAACCACAAAAGTAACACGCAGTCATTCAGACCCTTCTCAAGCCCCTAAAAAGAATTAAATTGACTCTATGAACGTAATTTACACGGACATTGCAAAAAAGCTATTGTTGCAGGCACAAAAGAAGACATCAAACGATTAACAAAGGACTTTGGAAACGTCAGAAAGGAGGCGGGAATAGTCTATGCTCCATATGCTACGAGATTAACTCGTAAGCGCCAAACAGTCATTTGTCACTGGCAACACCTATGCTTGATTGAGGAAGTCATTTCTTGTTTATGAACGGAAATAATATTTTTTTCAAACGTTGATAGTATGCACCGCGGGAGATTAGAGATTATATTATTGTTGAGAATAACCATTATTACTTGTGCATCTTACCGCTGACCGTGTAGCGGTTATGACTATTTATGAAGTACGGATGCCGATACTACTCCCACTTATAAATGTCGTTACAATGAGGTTTTAATGCACTTTTCCTTTATAGTAAAAATATTTTTTCGCATCCTTTACAAGAAATGTATGTACCTACATAGTTATATCCTACCTATAGGTACTCTAGTAGCAATAGCAGATAGCAGCAATGCATTTGAAAGGAAAAATAGTAGTTTAATTTAGAAATATTAAAAGTGATTTTGGTTGTCAACAATACGTAATTAGAAATAAGAGGTGGGTTGTTATTTTTATTGCTAAGCTGAACACATTACTAGTCCATTTCTTATTTCTTCAGCGCTATAATACAAAGGTTAACACACAGAAACAGCCAATAATTACACTTACACACGTGCATTTGTACCTAAATATGACATTTGTGTCATTATGTCGATGCAATCTGCATAATGACCACTCGCTACATTAACTGCGATTCAGTCGTATACCTACGAAAGACTACGGGAAAAAATAGTACAAATACATAGGTATATTTTAGGTAAATCAGTTCATTTCTAGCCATTTTTATAATAATAAACTATTTTGTTGAAAACAACCCGTTAAATACTTCTAAACAAACAAAAGTATATTTGCTCTACTCTGAAAAAGCAATAACTATTATAATTTTATAGAACAAAAGGATTTCAAATTCGGAATGACCCAACAAAGCTGAGTCGTCTAGCATAGACAGTCTGTGGCCGCCGCCGTAGAGTACCTATTATTATATTTTATTACCGCGCAAATGACTCCTATACTACCTCTTGTGGGGTCCGCAAAGGTGTCAGTCCTGGCACGTTTACATTACCCCTATTAAAAAAAGAAATAAAAAACGCGGCAAAAAGCTGCCGCCATTATGGGCGCGCATAGAGTAAGCTTTTATACGAATAATATGAGTTTCAGAATGAAATCGCTGACTAATTGATTGTGAATGGACGCCATATTCTTATAGAATCCGAAGGGTGCTGCTGTTTGGAATATCGATCGGAAACATATTTGATCAATTTATTGAGATTATGGGAAGTAATTTAAGAATTAATTATAATTTTCAAGGCATATAACATAAACTCAAAGCTTCCGACTGGGTATGCACCGAAGATAGTACATCTTCGGTGCATACCCAGTCGGAAGCTTTGACAGTCGTTCTTACAAAAAGTCCCAGCCAAATATACTCTTTTGTAAGTTTATAGTAAGTATAGTATTGCTTGCGGTGGTAAGATCGCCAGAGCTCACCGAGAGAGCGTTGTATTGGGAGCAAGAGGAATTGTCATACAAACTCACCTGGTTTGTAATTGTCATACAAGTTCCCCTGGCTTGTAAATAGTACCAAAACAACCTGTATAGCACCCTAGCTACTGGAAACGTCTTTTAGGCTACGGTAATGCTTACGCCTGGTGGACCGCATCTTGTGTGACACCCTTCTTACATTAAAAGATAGAAATGTTTTAGTCTTTTATTGATTTAGAGTTTTTTTAATAAATTTACAATGCTGTTTTTGTTCACACATAAATATTAGACAAGTACGTTTAAAATAACTAATTTTTTACATGTTTTACATGATAGCAAAAATTAGGTAAAGGCGGTGTAATGTCAAACCACAAAGCACATAAAACACCTATAATTTAGGAAATAGTCCCACACACCTCGACATGCCTCGACTAATTTCCAAAACGCAAGGTGCATTCTTCCGTCTTTCTCTCTTCTATGGAATTAGAACAGGGCAGGTGTTTGTGATGTCGATTAATTTAATTATAAATATTATTATTCAGATACACCTTCGTCGCGTCCTATCTTTTGTCCATCTGTGTGATAAAGGTTGCAAGATGATATAGGACCTTCGACCAAAGGTGGCGCAACCTTTTTATTACTTTCATTTAAAAAGTACCTTCTGGCTAACGAAAATTAGACAAAATTTTGATTTTAGACATATTTAGGGATAGTTGAAATCGTAGATAAAATACAAACTCAATGTTTTTATTCTTATCCTAGAATTGTGGCAAATATGTATAGGAATATAATAAACTGAGCAACTAAAAATACTAAGTTAGCGACTAAAAATCTGTTTTGGTCGACTATTTTAACGATTTATTATGATTCTCAAGTTAATACAAGCCATTTGTATAATACCAAAAACAATATATAATTTATAGCCTAAATAATAAAGCTCTTAGTTTTTATTTTTATCATAATTTCGCTAGATAAAGATTTGTTCATTAAAGTTGTTATAGCATTAAATTAGAAATAGTAAACCCTATAGATAAAGAGCCATGCAGTAATGGATGCATTACGTTTAACATAATCTAATAAATTTAAATTATCTTCTTCGTCAGCAATAAATCAACTCTGTTTGTTTAATAGACTGCATTTATTTGTAAAGTCAGTTAATGCAAACTTTTTATTCTGAAAAAAAATACATAACGTAAGTTTTTAGTCTGTGGATCCTTGTAGGTGTTACAAGGATTAGCACATCCTACTCGATCAATAGCAAGGTGTAAAAATCAAGAGGAAGGGGACAAATGTCTTACGTATGCATTGTGTTTAGTGCATGGTATTTGAATCATCATTAGAATCACCATACAATACTAAGAAGGTATTATCAAAAATCTAAATTGAAAAATAAATTTCCAATTTCTTCTAGTTTGGTCACTAAAAAAAAGTTGTAATCGTTGAAAATTTATATATTTTTTAAACACCTTAATATTTATGACTATGTTATATAGGTCGGTACCCGCTCGATATGCTATGTACTACCAAACGCCACGTATAAAAAATTTAACAGGCATAATTTATAAAATTTACGTAATGTAAGTGTAATAACTGTTTTTTTTTTATACAACTAGATGACAAACAAGCTGACGGCCCACCTGGTGGTAAGCGGTTACCGCCGCCTATAGACACCTGCAACAACAAGGAAAAGCACTTGATATTGCAGGTGCGTTGTCATCCTGAGGCCTAAGATGAAATGCCGTCCATGCCCAGTAATTACACTGGCTACCTTTCCCTATAATCCGAAACACAGCGAACTGTTTCACGGCTGAAATAACAAAGGCGGTGGTATCTACCCAGACGACCCTACATATGGGTCTACCACCTAGTAACTATATCAACAAATTTATTCATAGCTAGTATGCTTCAATCGCAAATATTACGAAATTCCGTATAATCTTTACAAAGCCAAAGCTCGCACCCTTATCTATCGAACAGCCTTTCGTACATTAAGCCGACGGCAGCGAGTCATTATATAATAACCTCAAATTTCGGACACCCCGAGTGTCGAATTATAGGGTTGTTTTTGTAAATAAACCAGCGGCACCTTTGTGAGGTTATTTGGGAACCGATGAACACCGCTATGACTAAGACTCGACGGCCACTGAGCTGCCTTGTTCTACGAAATATTGTTTTATGGTTTACAATTCACTAGAGCTATCCGCGAGCTCATTTTGCGGAATTTGAAATTCTTTGTTTTAGTTCTTTATGCAATATATCTTCTAGGTTACTTGTATATTCCATCCTTTAGCATGTTTAAGCTGTACACTCATAAATTCACAGGTTTCATCCAAGTTTTCGGTAATTCAGTCACGCCTTTTTCTTGTCTAGATATTTTTGTAACTTTTTTTCAAAAATTAAATTTTATAAATACTTTACATTTTGTCAGTTCAATGTAACTAAATTAAATCTACATTGATTGGTTCAGTTAGTAACGAAACTAAATAATTATCAAAATCAATTAAACTAGAGAAATACGGAGACCTTTACAACTTAAAATTAAAAATAAATGCGATGACGTAAACAGAAATAGTCGTACGTTACAAAAACGCGATAATCTATTTTCATCATTTCACATCCACCTCAATTACAAACGCACCCCAATGTGGGACTCCCCTTAGATATTGATTTAGATAAGTTAATCGATTGATTTTTTCATCGATTTAGTTGAATGGGACTAAAATTATCTGTTTTTCGTGTAGGGTCTGTGAGTTTAGGGGTCAGGTGCTGGGGTAGTTTTTGATTGGTTGTTTCAAAGTCGGCTTTTTTGATATACTTCTGGGCGTGGTCGAATTAGGGTTTATTAGACAAATAGCCCATTCGATTAAGGAAGGCATGTGCCGCACACATAGGTACCTACTCATGTAAAATTATTCTAATTGATGAGACTGTAGTTTTTAGAATAATGATAATTACGGATATGTAATATACCTTAAACAAAATAAAGTAAAAATAAAGCACATAGCTACACTAAATCACTTTTATCAAACCTTTTTTTATTTCTAAAAGGACCAACCAATTAAATGTCAAAAATATACTTGCGAAGTTTATATGTGAAAGTTCGAAGTAGTTTATTGCTTTTGTGAGTAACAATATTAATTTTATATTTCTTTACTATAGGTATTATGAACAAAGTATCTAAATACCTTCTTATTTGCCTACATAATAGCAATCACTTTGCTTTTTGTTACAAAAGTATTCTTTTACCTTTTCTAAGGAAAATTTTCCCACAGGAAAGAAAAACGAAACCACAATCATACGGTGTTAAATTCCTCGTAAAGAATATTTCGAAATTTTTATTAAAAAACACGTCTCAAAAAGAGTAAAGTCTTTAATTGGACAAAAGACTATTCAATTTAACACTCAGCAGTATGGTATTGAGACTGTTCCTTGGATTCTGAAGAAAATTCAACTGGTGAATGCAATTATTTAATTTCATTTGTGAAATTCAATATTCCGGTCACGAGAATCTTTACAATTTGCTTTTAAAAAACTTCTACGGGTGTGTTGAAAGAAGAACCCTTCGTGAGTCGTGCTCTTGTATGTAACAGTTCTTTAAAATGAGGTATTTATGTAAATACTGTAATTAGCCTATGTAAGTTACGTATATAGCTTAATGACTGTTTAACAATCGGCGGACTAATAATATTTACCCTTAAAGCTATATAGGTATGAGTACTTACATAAGTTATTATTACCATAGAGGTCAGTAAGTAAGGGTGAATTGTTTAAAAAATAATATTAATAGCTTTTAAAAGCTTTATTATGTTTAACGGTCAGTTCAGATAGTAGCCATTTCTTACCTAGTTTAGGTAAAAAATATCGTTACCTAAAGTTGAGGTAAGGTAGATTAATTTAATTATTCGTGCGAATAAAAACTGCATAAACGACTTAACTATCATTTTACTTAACAACTTTTATCGACTTAAAAAATTAGCATAAGCGTTTTCTATGTTTTTCAATTTACAATGCTGATAAACTAATTCCCGTGCGCGTTATCAGCCATAATTGAATTATGTTTACAAATTACGAACAGCGAATTGTCACAGTGATTCGTCAGGCCCTGTGATTGGTCCACGGTAACTAGAACAATGGCGGTCAGGATAAACATTATAAAAGCGATAAGTTGAAATTGAAATATGTTTAGAAATATAATGACCATGAGTGAACTGTATTTATGAAATCTAATGCAAAGTTTGAATAGGTAGTACCTAATTGATTAATAAGTAACACGATACTAGTAGTGTTTTGATGAATAAAGTAATATCTGTATGTAAAGAAAAATATTGATTTTTTTTATAGAAAATTATTAATTGAGAATTATTACGTAAGTAATTAATTATTTTTAAAATTAACTTTTAGTTTTTACTACCTACTACTGGCTCTTTGCTTATTTATTTTTGTTATTATAATAAATTCATTCTTCTAATAAAGTTTGTTATCATACAGTTAGATACTATTATACATATACATAACAGAATATTGCTGGGGAAATATGTATTTAAAAAAAAATAAGGTAATCATGCAACCAAGAACATATTACTATTCATTTGCGTAACACATTTTATTTACCATAATGTGGTGCTTGCTTAAAAATAATGTTTTATTTTTATTTGAAATACTATACACTATACTTACTTTGAGTTTCGAAATCAATATGATGATTCGATGTATTAAACAAATAAAATTGGTAGTAAGTATACGTAGGTATAATAAACTTTTAATGTGTATTATATCCAGCTTTTAAGTCCTTTGCTATCTATGTGGAAGCTACTTCCCATAGTGGTATTTACCACTCAAATTTAAAATACCCAACTGGAAAACATCTGTACCTACCTCAAACAAGATCCCAGCCAAATAACTCTCCCTCCTTGTAGAGCTGTGCTAAGCTGCGGTGCGGTGAGAAAAGACGCCAAATCTCAAATAGGAAGCGTTGTTTCGGAGTAGGTGGGACTTTGTATCCTCGTGATTTTTATTGGGTAATAAGATGAGGCAACACGTGAGTAGTATACTCTACAACTTATAATGCATGTACCCTTGTGGTAAAGAAAATATTCTCATTACTTTCTCGTTTACTTTCTGAATTATATGATATGATTTTGTTGCAAACACATCTGTGGCTGTAGGTAATGTAAGTAGTTTTTAATTCTAGCTCCAGTCTCTTGGGCTTCCAGCTCTGAAAACCAATTAATAGGTACTGTAATTTTATGACAAGTCAAAAGCAGATAGTCTGAAAAATAAAAAGGTTATCCCAAGTCTTCGGTAGCTCAGTGTAGTGGTCACAGCTGTGACCGGGGTTGTAAAAATTGGCGGGTTTGGTTCCCGCTATAGGACATGAATTTTTTTTTACTTGGTTTAGATTTTTTTGTAAATGAGACTTTTAAAATAAAATATTAGTTAACACCAGATTTTGCACCGAAAGTCACCGTGTTACACAGGTTAGATACACTGTTCTAGAATAGCAAAAAGACAGTAAATCCGTAGCGTACTGTTTCAAGCACAATTTGCAATTGGAAAACCACAAAAGTTGTAGCGATTGCATCGCATTTTATAACACAAACCGCATTCAATCTGAGAGAAGGAAGCCTCGAGGGCAATTTAAATATTTGACAGGCTAATAGTTAACGAATTAGTGGAGGTGTTGCGTTCATTGCTCTGTCGGGAAACACTTTTATGGAATATTTAATTGTTTTCTTCTACTTACTTATGTATATCTATGTTTTGATCTATTATCCTACTAATATTATTTATGTAAAAGTTTGCATGGATAGGTTTGTTACTCAATCACGCCAGAACGACTGAACAGATCTAAATGTATACTTAGCACAGCAGCAGACTATAATCTGGATTAATCCTTTAACGCCCAGACGTCATAAACGTATGACAATGACAATTGAAATTTAATTGTGTCTGTATGTCGGGTTATTCTGCCAGAAATGGAATGGAATAACGCAGACGGGGGCGAAACCATTCAGAAAAAGAAAACTTATACTTATTTCTATTTAGTTTTCGCTCGCGACTTGTCTCTTTATGGTATAATTTTCTTGGATGTGTAATATTTTTTTCACAATAAGTAATTAAAATCTTATTGGCGGCATTGTTAAATTATGAGCCAAAAACAATTATGTATGAGGAAATATTCTTTGATTTATTTTGAATAATTTACTTCTTCTGTTACTTATTATTAACTATTTGAAAACGGCGAAGACTTTTTAGGAATATAACGAATGTACTAATCTAAGAATCTATCCAGATTTTATTATTTATTTATAATTTTATGAACACACACAATATAAGTTTTCGTCTGCGACTTACTTGTTATGACACTTCCGGTGATCCCGGAACTATGTGTAAAAAATATATCACACCGAAGAAAATGAAAATAATATAACAAAGCACCCCATATTATTTTTTGTTTATTTATTTAGTATATTTCTAATATTTTCATATATTATTATATCATCAATATTTCTCCGTTATCACTGATAAGTAAGCATCATTGAGAGCTTGTTCTATGGATACTAATCCATAACACAAGGTCTTAATGATGCTTACTTTGGGCGTGAGTGGTGTGAGTGTATGATATTATTATTATGTTATATAAATATTTTGTGATTCAATCATATTACTTATTCTGTAAGATGCTAATTTGTGGCTGTATGTTATGAAAAAACTGTTGACCGTTTGACTAAAAACATAGATCGACGGATAATAATCGATTGAGGGATAAAACGATTGTACAATTACAATCGTTTTATCCCTCAATCGATTATTATCGATACAATATTATGAAAATGCGCAGTCTATAAATACACAAAATACTTTATAAAAACCATCGTTCCACCACAGAATAGGTGACCAATAGTCTGGTCCACTCAATGGTGAAAAGTTTGGTTTTCATAAGGTTTTTTGTTTTTTATGCCTCTGTTGTGTCTAAGGTTATGTGAATATTTCACCTTACTATTGAAAGAAGGTTACCATCTTGGCAAGTAAAATACCACAATAAGTATTTAGCAGCAAAAACAGTTCAGCAGTTACGTTAATTTACACCTACAATAATGAACCATACAATGTAGTTAATTGTGATAGTATATAGAGGCTTTATAATAATGTGGCAGATACCTCTATCTATACAGTACGTAGGTATTTATAGTGAAGTAGGCATTACGCACAGATGGTCAGACATGAACATGGCCGCGAGATACTTACAATTTAGTGGATATTACATAACCATTGTTTGTTTACATTTATTTATTTGATATTCAAGATGTTAAGTTTTAAAAAGTATTTAAGTATAGCATTTATATATTAGGTTGGGGAAAAAGTCTTTTCGCATTATAGTATGTATGAACTTGTAATAAAATCTCTTTGGCTGTACTATCTGTATCTGGCTGATTTTGGTATCATTAAAAGTTTAGATTTTAAAAAGATAATTCCAAATTCAAATTAGGCAAATGTGTGTTTTTCATTTGTTTTTCGTACTGTCAAGATGAGTGAATCTAATGAAGAAATTCGATACATTTTAAAATTTTACTACAAAAAAGGTAAAAATGCAACGCAAGCCGCGAAAAAAATTTGCGATATTTATGGACCTATTGCAGTGTCTGTGAGAGTAGCACAAATTTGGTTTAAGCGTTTTCAAGATCGGCATATCAGTAGTTACGACGTAGCTGAAAAACTGGGAATTGACCACAAAACAGTTTTGGCGCATTTAAAAAAAAATGGGTACGTACACAAAAAAGCTCGATATTTGGGTACCCCACGAGCTCACTGAAAGAAACCTAATGAACCGTGTTCTCATTTGTGATTCTTTATTACGACGTAATGAAACCGAACCATTTTTGAAGAAGCTGATAACTGGTGATAAAAAGTGGACCACGTACGACAAGAACGTGCGAAAAAGGTCGTGGTCAAAGGCCGGTTAGGCTTCACAGACTGTGGCGAAACCCGGGTTACCTCACAACAAGGTGATGCTGTGTGTGTGGTGGGATTGGAAGGGTATTATTCATTATGAGCTGTTACCACCAGGCAGGACCATCGATTCTGAACTCTACTGCGAACAACTGATGAGATTAAAGCAAGAAGTTGAGAGAAAGCGGCCGGAATTAATCAACAGAAGGGGTGTGGTTTTTCATCATGATAACGCTAGACCTCACACTTCTTAAGCCACTCAGCAAAAATTAAGAGAGTTTGGCTGGGAGGTGTTAATGCATCCGCCGTATAGTCGTGACCTTGCACCATCCGATTTCCACCTGTTTCGCTCTCTTCAGAATTCTCTAGGTAGTGTCAGGTTAATATCACAAGAGGACTGCCAAAACCACTTGTCGCGGTATTTTGATCAGAAGCCCCAAAATTTCTATAGCAATGGGATCATGTCCCTACCTACAAGATGGCAAAAAGTTTTCGAACAAAATGTTACCTACATACTTTAGTTATATGTAAATAAACTATATTAAAAAATGTTTTGAATTTATGCGAAAATTTATGTTTAAAAAAATGCGAAGAACTTTTCCCCAACCTATTATTTATTTGTTTGTTTTACTTAATTTTCTTACCTATTACATTTTTCTGTACTTATTTGTTTCTTCCTTAAATTTTACATTTCATTGCATCACCAAACGAATTAACAAAATCTCAACTCAAAGTTCCACTGCAGGTAATAAAGAAAACCCGAAAATTTTTACATTACTAAAGTAAGCATGAACAACAATAATTATACTCGCACCTACCTACACTGAAATTTCATAGATATTTTTTAATTCAATTAATATTTCTATTCAGCACTTACTTAATCGCCAGCGCGCTCACACATAAATTTACCCATTGTAATAGCTGTTACAATAGTTAGTGCTTCATAAATTGAAGAGATCTTCACAGTTTGAATATTTATCGAACAACGCTAGTGGAAATTGCATGTTCTTTAAGCGCTCTAAAAGTTCCATTTGAAATATAATTTTTCCTCATGAGACTACTTTCCTTCATAAAGCATACGCTTTATGTATCTACCTATATTTGCATTAAAGCATAAATACGGGTCAGCTGCCTTGCCGAGTTTACTTGAATAAATCCCTCTACCGTTCTCATTCCAGTCATAAGTTCATAACCGACATCTAACAATAGCACCACCTCACAAATAGGCTATTTGCTCGCAGCTACCGCCTCCAGAATTAAACACCCATTGTTGTTCTAATCCAGCGTTGACTAATCGTGCCGTAATCAGCAATAATAGACTGGTTTCATTAAAGCATGCGTTTTGTTTTCAGTGTAGGCTCAGTGCTTAGGCTGACCGCTCATTAGCGACAATCGCTTGAGGACTACGGGCAAAGTTCAAATGTCAAATTATTTACTAATACACACCCCGTCCCGTCTTCCCGTGACCACGATCGCTTTAAAGTAATAAAACGTCGGGTGTATAATAATAATAAAACATCTAATTAAACGCGAGTTAAATCCGGTAAATCGGTTGTATTTCAAATTATTTATTCAACATTAAACTTCTCTAAGTACTTGTAGACGTCCAAAATAATATTACTAAAGTCACTTATCAATTATTTCATGAAATAGAAAAAAAGTGGCTTTACCACTGGTTCGGAAATTTGGGAAAGCCTCCACTGCGAAAAACCAGCAAAAAAATTTAAGGCTGTTATATTTTTCTATATTTTATAGCACAAAAATTATCAATTTTATTATAATATATCTTTCTCCTTCGGAGGGTGAAAGTTTCTACAGTTTACAAATATACGTGTAAATATGTGTAATACAATTGTGTCTATGGTACTAATTGACAGTATTTATAATTTTTCACGATTGCGTATTTTTTATGTGTGCCTACCTACACACAAAAGGTTAATAAAAGAATACAAAAACCAGTTGAGTACAAAGGCAGCGCTTATTTCTAATGAAAATATAACCGCTTATCAGAAGACAATCACGACAGCATATTGACACTGAAGTGATAGTCGTCAATGAGTAGTCAGCCTTATAATTTCTCGATTTACCAGAGTGAAAGACAATTTCTGATTTAGTCGTGTATTTTCTGCACGGTTATATAAATATTTGGATTGATGTCACATTTCCTATCTTAGGCAAGTAAGATATCTTGTATAATAGTTTTTCTTTCGAAATTATTTTAATTTTTATGCACTATAAAAGCGGCTCCAATCATCGGTTGGGATTGACTTACTAACGGTTCGATCTTGAGACCGATCTTACTTCAATCAATAAAGACGGCTTTTGTAATGCAACTGTTACACATGATATGTTGTCGTCAGTACTGAGACGTGTCACTGGCACCACCAGTTGATCCTATTCTTTATCTGATCGTAAATTTGCGCAGCTTTCTTCTTCAAGCTTATGACTAATAAATTATATTTTACTCGGACAAGCATACTGTATAAAAGCAGTATTCGCTAATATATTGACTGAAATACCTATAGGGCTATATCTATAATTATAGCCGCTAGTAAATAAATATTTTCTAATTATACAAAGTGTAGCCTTAATGCTAAGATCCTCTAATTGTAGCAGACAGCACCAAATACAAGATGTGTTACAAGTAATAATATAATAAGGTGAATGCCTCCAATTAGTTGTGAGCGACCACCGGAGCGGCGGCTATAGGCGCTGTGTAGTGTATCGCAACCGGTTTTGGCAGGCTTCTCAATGGCGGTAGGCTTTTAGCTGGGCACGGGCAAGAATTTCCCGGGTTCTATGCTTAATTTTTAACATTTTCGAGTGATAATTTTTTAGAAATTAAAAATTGAAATCATGTTAATTTATTATAAAAAGGGGATTTTGCGAAAAAGCTAACGTTTTGACAAATTTTTCGTAATTAGATTTTCGGCTTGATGCACATGCGAAATTCCCTATAGTAACTGAAATAGAAGGCAATACAACATAAATTATTAATCCAACAATTTGTAATAGTTTGTGGTCCGATATAAAATCAAGACTATTGATTAAATTTCGAGAAATCATTGCACTACCAACTTCTCCCGCTCGAGTCGCAGGAAAGCTTATTTTTATCGACTCCAAAAGAAAACTTAGCAATCGTGTAAAATCATGCATTTTTTCCAGTAACAATTATTACAGAGTAATTGTACTACGGCTAGGAAATCTGTAATTTGGCGACTTGTGGATCAGCCACAATGGCGCTGTCGCTATTAGTAAAGCGGCTGGTCATTTTATAAAAAGATACCGTAGTTACTGCGCAATTCTTTTGTAATATTCAATTACGAGTATTTAGTGAAAAATTATCCACATGCAACCATAATCATAATCATAATCATAATGCATTTATTTGTCAAAACATGAGTATACATTAAAATGCAGAGGTCACAATATTAAAAGCAACCTGCAATAATAAAACGAAAAATATTTTTGCCGGAAATATGACTTTATTGAACAGGTTCTAGACGTTCTATGCTGTTAATCAATCTCTTTAAAACATCAAACAATCTTCCTTTGAAAAAAAATATTAACAAAACAAACGTTTCTCATAACTACAGCAAAATGAAGTTATTACATGACAGCTGAAGATGAAGATATTTCTACAAAAACAAAAAAAATCAGTAGCCGAAAAATATTGTTGAAATTACCATAATCGATCGATCACTATGGCGCGCCGGGAACTGCGAATCAATTAGTTGCGTGATGGGGAGATAGGAAATCTGATCCGATGTAGTGTTTCGCTCAGCTAAACTGATATCCTTAACAGATGTTTCTGGATGAAATTTTAAAGTTGCTTTCCGTAAGATTTTGATATGGAGACCATTTTAGTATGGATATGTCTTGCGGAGGATTACATGGTATGAGCAAGAAAGCAGGTTAGATATATGGACAGAATATCACATAAGAAAAGTCGTATGAACGTAAACGGTGATGCGTTCAGCTGTCTTTTATTATACATATATGGTACTTACCTACCTACATGTAAATTATCTTTATAACAGTACCCCTAACACGACCACTTTTAAATTTCGAATCGCCATCGTATCGAGTAGTTACGTTAGCTTATGTCTGGCTTTTGTTTGAAATTTTAAGCTTGCGAGTACGATACATTTATGATTCGAAATTTAAAAATGTTTGTGCCAGGGGTACTGGATATGATTTTACCGTTCTGCAGTAGAAACTGCTGGAATTTTGTCCTATATTCTAACAAGCCCAGCATTATTAGGTACTTGCTTTTTTTAAATAACATTAAACTAGGCATGTTTGTAATTGCAGACTTTAGTTCATGTTCTTATTTCACGTTAAAATGTGGTTCGATTATTTTGTTTTTTTAATGGGTCTCATTGTCAGGAAAAAGCCTCTAAATTACTGGCACACTATTTCTACAGTTTATGGTCCCGCATCGTCTATTGTCTGTGGTCACCCTGCTCCCAGATTGAGCCATTTCATCGCCGCCCGCGGACCGATTTTATCTGTGCCGATCCTCTGTTACTTTTGTTCGTATTTCGTTATACAACCGCTCATTACGAATTAGTGGCGCTTTGCCGCTAAACGGCCGAGCCTCTAGACACACCGACGGCAAATTAAGACTTTTAATGATACTATTTAGAGCATTCCCACTCTGTAAAAAAAATTAATGATCTTAAGACAATGTTCAAACTTTCGAAATTTGTAAGTAACCTAGGTACTTATGTAGAGTCTAGTTATAATACCAACGATATTTTTTATCAATGTCTCTTTTGATCTATGACCGTTTTTTTTTCAATGAGGCAGCGAGCAAAGAGTTATTAATTTGCACTAAAATTTGAAAATGGAACGGAAAGTAGAAAGTTTACTTAGGTGAACAACAGCTTCTTTGTGATTAATTTTCACACGTTAAGCTTTTTTCTTTTAGATTGATTACACTTGATGACTTGACAGCACGAGTTAAGTGTTGTAACTGTCCTGTCATTTTTAACACGCGTCTTCCACTACATTAACAAAAATAGCCCGGGCTATTACACTCAGTGTTGCCCACTATTGACACTTAATCCAATCATGACCCACACTTGAATCTTCAGATCTTATCAAACGTTCCGAAAGGAACTCTAAACCACTTCTTTGATTGTTAAAATCAATGGAAACTCGACTTTATTGTTTTGCATTAAGGATTCGTGAAGTTGCAAATGAAACTTGTGTTTTAGATGAGAGAAGCCGGATCGAATCGGTAGGAAATCGGGCTTAGTGTCAACACTTCACGGATGATGGCACTAAATGGGATGAAGGGAACAATGACGGTGTTCGCTTTGAGCCTTAGAACAAAGTTACACGCGTATTGGCCATTTGACTTGGTGACCCTTCAAGGGGAAAGTAAACTCTTTTGTATGTTCAAGAATTGATTTCTTTGGGCATGTTATTTACGACAGTTGACATCTTGAGAACCGTCAATGAAAACCATTAGTCAAGGCAAAATTTTATTAAGTAGGTAGGTATTTAACATTTAAAATTTAGAATACGAAATTTAAAAATAAACGGAGTTTTAGAAATTTAGTCATCGCTTTTTTTTTTTTTTATTGTTCATCATCAAAATCAATCATTTAAATGTGGTAGACAGGAGTTGGTATAAGTGTTTATATTTTTTTTATTTTGTTTTTAAGTACGTACACTAATACCCATAAACATGATATGATCCTGCAGGCCTACCATAAATCGTTATCATTTTTGAAAGTGTTTAGTGACAGCCACGAAAATGTTCTTTATTCGTCCAAACGAAAGGATCAAAATCGAAAAACAACTTCATAGTAGCTTAGTGCTTCGTTCTATTTTGTTCGTCTCAGATATGTAGATTTTTTTCAAGCTAGAGGTGCTGATTATATAGACTGTCTTACTTTTTTACATATAAAATTTAAAAAGCTACCTAACAATGAAATATGATAAAATATGCCTTTATACAAATTTTAATATAGACTCAAGAAATAAAAGTTTAGGTATTTATTTTCATAAAATTTCGTACTCATAATAACGCAAATTATGGTTTACATTATACGTGTTCCAAATTCTAAAGATTTTATTAAAATTTTTGTTAGTAACGAGTGAATGTTTTTAATTTAAGGGCGGATTTAGAGTAATCCGACCCTTGCGCCGGCAAACTTCTTTGGCAAATGTTGATACGATAGGTAGATAAGGATTATCGGTTAGATAAATGTCATGCATCAGAAATATTGATTCATAAAACATACAGATTCTTCATTGGAGTCTCGTAGGATTCGTGTAAAAAACAATTTACTGTTTTACAATCGCTTACTTTGTCTCTAAGATAAATCAATAGTGTAGGGTAGTTTAGGTTATAGGATTATAAAACTATTCGTTCTATTAAATTACTAAAACATAAAACTAGGTTAATTATCTCAAGCAAATGTCGGGAAGTACTTTGAGTATACTTGCCTCTACTTTAGCCACACCCAATCATGTTAGTTAGTTTCTGTATCGTGTATTAGGTATACCTAACTCAGTAAGTATGACACGAACGGTTCAAATTCAATTTGAGTTCAATTTAGATACAATTACTTTCCCTTTGTGTGAACTGGCGTAGGCAGAAGGTATCTCTTTGTTTTATTTTATAGCTTAGCTAACTGACTATGACACACTTTCAAAACAATCATGGTAACACATACCTACCATGTTGAGTAGGTATATAGTATCTACTTGAATTGAAGACTTCTCTCAATTTAGAACTCAATTTAGATTTTCGTTCTCAATTTAGAACTAAAAACGTAGACTTATAAGTATTACTATGTCAGCTATGATTGGATACTTAGTCAAAAGAGATTAAACGAATGAGGTCCCTTTTTGCATGACGTAAGAAAATTTTCTATTAATTTATACAGTTTGTTACAAAAGTCTGAAATAAAATTTATGGGAGTGGTTGTGTTTCTTGTCAACCTCTGAAAGCTTGCAACCTCTCAGACCACTTTTATTTCCAATTAAATTAATAAAAACGTTGTCACACAAGCAGTGCGATTCACTAACAGCAATATTCAACATCGAGCTTGACGAGACGAGACGACGAGCCGCCATTGATTTTGACGTTTGAGCACAGAGCTACCCGTAATCCTATTTACTAATCTCTACATAGGTATGAGTTTGTCGCTTTTTTAGAAATACGACATTGCACAACCAATATTTTTCGATTAAATTTTCTTGTGTTTAAAATGTATTGTTATTGACTCAACTAACGCTAAAAGGTATGACAACCCTGACCACGAATTCAAGGCTGCTGGCTTTACAGAATCGCATAGCTGCTCGTGACAACCCTAAAAAAATCGTAAATCAGGTATCGTACAACACACTACAGTTAGGTATACAAGTATTTATACCCAAACACACAACCCACGCACATACTACGATATCGAACCCTTTGTAACCCCAGCAAAATCAATCGCCTCTGTGAACCTCTAGATCTGAAATAGGTGGTTTCAACGACCAAGTTCGTACTTACCTATACGAGTGTGACAGTTTGGTAGCCCCAGTCTTCTATGCATAAGTGTATGAGACCTTTTTTATTTACTATTTAAATATTTCCTAAGTCTTCTCTGCTTACATGAATTCTGTTTCGTAAACGTCAAACTATATTTCCTCACTATCATCGGTCCACATTTGAACATATAGGTACAGCTGTGGAAAAATTTCGTTGTGAATTGTAAAAATACTTAGTTGCCATTATTTGAACCAATATGTGCAATGTTTTGAATAAGATTCCAATAATTATCCATTAAGCCTTGAAACCACTAAACAGCCTTATTCTACATTCCAATAGAGTCTATCGCAGTCATATCGTGTGAGCTTAACAAAGGCTTACTAATTGCCTAGCGCGGATCTCGCGGTGAAATTAATCAATCTCAGTGCGCAATACACTTAGCTACAGGTTGAAAACTTGAAAACACTCCAAAATAAACTCTATAAATAGAACTCATAAAGCTTAAGAATTCGTAAGCTCAAATCACCATTGTGCTAACCTTATATAAAAGTTTCTTAATACAGTCGGAGAAATAAAAACAAACGAATTTGATCTCTAGCTCGTTTTATTTAAGGTCAATGTGTGTGATTTGACTGCAGCTTGGACTCGTACCTGCCTAATATAAACGTTGCTCGGCGGCGCGTTTGAAGTCGCCGCGGTCTCCAATTAGCGACCAGCCGCCGCCTTTGGCGTCCGCCGCCCGCTTTGAGCGGCCGCGGTCGGCTGTCTCGCTTGCACCGTATATGGCGTCCCGCTCGCACCGCCCCCTCGGATGCCATGCGCGCGCGCACCTCGAGAGCATTATTCACGCGCTTTTTTGAAAGCTCCGCAATAACATAAACAAAATGTAAGATGTATGGATGTTGGGAGTTGGAAGTAAGACGGAAACTTGGTCAGGAGTAGTCAGGACTGCATAATAATATAACATAATTTGTTTAAAATGTACTTACATACAAATATATTTATTACTGGCTAACATATACCTAGGTATAGCATAAGTTGGTATTATAGGAATTAGTTACCGAGACACTATTTTATGTTAGGTTTATCTCATTTAGAATCTTTATGAATATAAAATCCTTTTTTTAGTTTTTACATCTAACTTAATGAGCGAATACTTTTATTCTCTCCTCTAGTATGAATATCTCCTCTAGTATGAATACCGTCGACTTTTATGAATGGGCCATCGCCTCTGGAAGTCTTTGTTCTTTTTTCACCGTATTCGCCACCACAACGAATTAGTAACGTGTGTGGGAATTAGCCCCGGAATGATTTTAATATTATAAGTTATTATGATCCAGTCACCGATCGAAACGAGATTCTGGGTTGGTTAAGTATTGATAAAAAGTAGGTAGAGGATAACAATTAGTTTTCCAATAAAAATATGAACTTTGTCTATTGTTTCTTATATCATAAGTAGGCAATCAAGCCTCAGAAAATAAGGTTAGAAAATATTTTTATTTTCAATAAATGTCTAATTAAAAAGACATCAACGCACCAGCACTCACTAATAAGAAATCAAAAACCACTTAATCACAATTACAGCAATCTTACTGTCACTAATAAGATCAAGAAAAATGGAGTGTTAGTCGGGTTCAACAAATTAAAATCCAGTAAAACCTTTACAGCGTGTTCCTCGCATCACAAAAGCGGCCCACCCTCATCCTCACAATAAATCTTTACGACGATATCACTTTTATTTTGCATAAATAAAACTAAATTATAACAGCCCTTTGCATCGCCCGGTAGCCGCCAGATAATATTGTAACCAATAACAAAAATGAATTAAAGAAAAAAGTGTAAATGGTATGAGAAAAAAGGTTGGTATCAAACGCGCCGCGCTCACGTACTGGCCGGTTATGACGAGCAGCGGGAGTCAGCCACCACGATGAGAAATTAAAAAGTGTGCTAGATGAGATTTAAAAAGAAATCGAAGGTAAGGGAGTATTATTGAAATTACATTTTATTGGACAGGGAATCCAAACAACCTCAGAGCTGATTTAAATAGCGCGGGCACATTTACTAGGTGGTAGACCCGTATGTAGGGTCGTCTGGGTAGGTACTACCACCGCCTTTCTTATTTCAGCCGTGAAACAGTTCGCTGTGTTTCGGATTGAAAGGAAAGGTAGCCAGTGTAATTACTGGGCATGGACGGCATTTCATCTTAGGCCCCAGGATGACAACGCACCTGCAATATCAAGTGATTTTTCCTTGTTATTGCAGTTGTCTATAGGCGGCGGTAACCACTTACCATCAGGTGGGCCGTCAGCTTGTTTGTCATCTAGTTGTATATGATAAAAAAAACGTGGTCGTGCGAACAGTGCTGGCTTTTGAGCTGAATTTTCATAAAACTGAGTTTATTGAATAGTTTTTTTTTACAAATAAGTAAAAGAAAATAAATTTGTCATCAATTACTTGACGCTAACGATACCAAGGTATCTTGCATAGCACTGCAAAGATGGTAATATACAATGTGTCTTAGCTTAGAATACGAGTAATAATAGATAAGTAAGCCTATACTTACCTTCAATTAGTTACATAAATATAATTGAATTTCTTATTCAAGGCAATGATATTATGTAAATAAAAATAAGTTGTAAAGCGTAAAAAATAACGAACACTGATATTTATATTTCAATTAATTGGCAAATGAGTTAGCGGAGTCAACGACCTCCACTGATTCAATTACATAAACAAGATATAGGTATGAGAAACAGTTGAATTGACTCTGGGTTATTGCTAACAAAGTAATTATGGTTGGTAATGTAAACTTTCTACACCTTTCTCTATTTTGCAGCCTATTATGAGGAGGCTAATGACTTCATTAGTATATACTTGATCGGGACAATTCTGTTACGATTTTTGTCGGTTATATTTTAATGGAAAAAAGAAACTTCCAATAAGAGAGTCGAAACAGTGTCTCGATGAAAGCTCTACATTTATTAAGATTGGTATGATTTACCTACCAACTTAATAGTTTATTTCAATAAAATAATCTAATTTAAATAAATGAGACAGTCAGCAGATAGCCACTGGTTACTTGAATTTAGTTTTATTATTGGGATTACTTCTAATTATTTAGGTACTAATTTTATTTATTTATTTATCTAGCTCTTTGTCTCAGATAAAATCTAAAACAGCCATGCACAGTGATGTTTTGACGGTAGAATGCAAACTAAAACAAATTTTTAAGCGAATTAAAAGAAATTTACTTTTCTTCTTAAGTGCAGCATTTAGATATATAAAATGATATAAACATATATCGGAGCCATATATCAAGCTTTACGCTTCACGTCAGTTGAAAATGATTCTATTACCAAAAGTCAAATTCTTTAACTATAGCGGGGCTAGTCGTACCTGGGATATAGATATTGCTAAAAAAATTATACTCTTCATGATGCAAACATGATCATACCATTTTTATATTTTTACATTGTAATTTTCTCTTAACTATTGTTTTACTAAAAACTGTCACAAAAAATCCTACTCTCTTTACATACAGATATTATGTTATACTTATGTATTTGCAATGTCTACTTTAGAAACAAAACCTCTCAATAAGCAACATATACCTACGTACTCTTGTTTGATGTAAAACCCAAACCTCATTATTCCATGTCCACTCTACCTGCTTAACATAAGTGGTGGTTATTATATACTTATCATAGCTTTTCAACTCTTGCGTGACTAGCGCTGGTCTGACATATCTATTGTGATGTTGGTACTTGTGCTTATAACCGTTCACGCGCCATCCGCATAGAGTTTTTTCACTGGCGTCGACACAGTAATTATTATACTATACTCTCGTAATACGAGCTATTATTATCAACAAATAACCAATTTTTATTTAAAAATAGAAACAAGTCGATACGAAAGAAGTTTGACTAACAATGTGACGTAGATTAAATATGACTTAAATATAAAAGTGCAGTGCCTCGTTAGGCTTTCTTGACGCTGAAAATGATGTCTCTTTTTTACAGCGGTTAAGCAACCGAAGACTTGCGTTTGTGCCTCCCTTTATTTATCAGAGTGGAACAGAGACGCAGTTTTCCTAATGAAAAAAGTGAAGTAAATTAAGCAATGGTTGTAAATATACTTTTTTGTTCAAGAAAAAAGAAAATGGTTGAGAGATTTTTAGATATCTCATTTCCGTATTTAGAATTTTAGTTACATTAAAATTTAAATAATATAGGTATCTACCATTTTTAGTGCAAAATGAATGTAGTTGATCAATGTATAAATACAATTTTGATTTATTTTGATATTCTAGAATACCCTAATCTACAAATACTTAATCAAGAATCTAAGTACCTACCTATATCCAAGGATACATTTCCTTTATTAAATCTTCGAAAAGACAATTTAATTAGAGCTTAAAATGTAATAAAATTACATCTAACGAGACAGCGAAACTCAAATTATAGTTGATCATCCTAATCTAATTCTAAAGGGTTAGCCCCAATCGCTCCCACAAGTTTTTGTCTCCGTCAAATCGAAGTATTTGAATGAAACAGTACATTATCCCATTCATAACCGGACATTCCGACACTCTGCGCAGTGGCAACGCGCAGCTCTTTGAACACGCCGCCTCTATTAAAGTCCGATTAAGCGGAGCCGAGACGGACTGGCTCCCACTTTCGGTTTTACTGTCATAGAATACGACGGCACTGGTATTGATAGAGTGTCGGTATTATTAGAATAGGTGCTCGGAGAATGAAGACGCTAATAGAATTATGAAATATGGCAGTTGTAGAGACGATTAAGAAATACAGTGACTTAATAAAAGTCCAAAATAAAATTTAAGGGGGTGGTTGTGCTCCTTGTCTCCTCTGCTCTGAACTTGTTTACTCTGAATGTTTGACACCTTTCAGACCGTTTTTATTTTCCTATTTTTTTTTATGCAACTAGATGACAAACAAGCTGACGGTCCACCCGATGGTAAGCGGTTAGCGCCGCCTATAGACACCTGCAATAACAAGAAGAAATCACTTGATATTGCAGGTGCGTTGCCATCTTGAAGCCTAAGATGAAATGCCGTCAAGCCTAGTAATTACACTGGCTACCTTCCCCTTTCATCCGAAACACAGCGAACTGTTTCACGGCTAAAATAAGATAGGCGGTGGAGTACCTACCCAGACAACCCTACATACGGGGCTGCCACCTAGTGAAAACATCAAATCAATAAAAACAATGTCACAACTGGTTGTGAAAACAAAAAATGCGTATACTATCGCGTATCGTACGACACACCATTATAGGTACAGTCGACCACAGAAGTAGCTTAACACTTTAGTACCATGTCACACCGACTGGCGCGCAAGTTGCAACCGTAGGTACTATATTGACGCCATAGCTTTGTGACATGGTACTAAAGTGTTCAGCTACTTCTGTGGTCGACCGTACTACACAACCCGCGCACATACTACGATACCGACCCCCGCTACCTCAGAATTCCTAATTTTATTTATTTTATAAAAATTGTTAGTTGCATAGAGTAATGCCAAGTCCAGAGGGCCTAGACAAGATGCCATTTCACAATTGCTATCGCTATCGCTAAATGAAAAATGTATGGGATTTGACATTAAGTATCGAAAGCCGTTCGATGTCTTATTTCAAATCCCATACATTTTCCGCCAAGAGATAGCGATAGCGATTATCGAATGGCGTCTTGTCTAGGCCCTCTGGTAGCTTAGTTGTCGGAGCTGCGGGTGCGACTGATTGTGAAAGGTTGCGGGTTCGGTTCTCGGTCCAAACAGGTAATTATTTTGCTCTAGTGAAAATATTTTTTGAAATATCTTGCAAGCATTTATTATACTGATTAATGATAAGTTTTATATAAGAAAGGAGATATTTCATATTATCTGGCCAGTTGTATTTACACTATCTCAAAAAATCTGCTGAATCTGGGAAAATACCAATTATTCGTATTCATGTATATTTAAGGGGCACAAAGTGCACGATTTGTCCATTTCACTATTACTTATTCAATATGACGGGCGAAATAGAAGCCAATTAAACGTCACCAAAGTGAAATATGCGCCAAGATTAATATTAGGCTGTGATGCAGTTTTTTTTAAATCTTGTTTTCTCCCACAAAACAAAGCAAATAAAAAGAAAACGGAATATTAAAGATCGACTTCGGCGAGTTTGCATACATTTTTGAATATTTCCTGAAATATAGAGTCAAACTATGACAATGGTTTACACTTTATATTCTCGGGAGTATAGACTATTTTTTTTAATGGAAAATGGACTTTGCACATAATTTTGTAAAATAGAAATCCTTAAAAATGTACATTCTTACGAATTTCTATACGCCATTGAGTTCATTATTGTTATCATCCAATATCCTGTTTTGTTGTGCTTGCAATATAATGTTTATTTTTCCTTCTTTAGTCATCAGGTTTACATTCGAGCCCAGCCTAGTATCCGATTTCATTAAGTTTTATTTTAATAAATCAGTTTTAAGGGATAGTTGCCTTGAGAACTAACTATTAATAGATTATCCACTAACCGACGGTATAGTGTGCTCTATGCGGACGTGCATTTTAGACAAACGGACTTGTATTTTATATACATAATGCAATGTAAATTTAATCCAGATAAAATATCTTAACTCTTAATTCTCTTGCTGTTTCCTAAATAGATACTTATGATAATTATTTAAGATTCGACGTAGAATATTTTCAAATATAAAATGCGAATATTCAAATGGAGTCTTACGAATTATAACTTCTATGGTGAGCTGTAAATTAATGCATTTATTATTAGCTTAAGAGTTACGAGAGAGTACATAAATTAAGCTTTATTTTCATGAGCCTAATTGATCTTTTACATAAGTGATTGATGATTCCATTAATATAGTAGTAAAATACAGTTTATTAATTAAATACTATTCAAGAAAGTTAATTTATAAGCAAATAATAAAAAATACATATTTTGAAGTTCATGACATTTATATAACACTAGCTGCACCCGGCATGTTTTGCAATGCCAGTAAACGTTGGGTTTTATAATAATAAAAAAAAGGTTTTATAACTTAGGAACCTTTGCAGGCATCCCCAGAACACCCTACTAAGGTTTCATCACGATCATATGATTGGTTTCAGAACGTACATACTTACAGGAGACAAACATTCAATCATTGATTTTTATTTACATAGATTAATATCTTCACTTTACATTTATTAATTGAAAACAGCTTTTTTTCGAATGTCAGTCTATCCCAGAGAAACCGTACATTTTCCGGAATAAAAGTAATCTATGTGCTGTTCGAGACTATATAATCTATGGCTTGTATTTATCTGAGCATCATACTAACCTAAACTAACCAACGATAAAACTAAGTAGGCATCAAAAATCCGATTCGGGCATCTATTCAACGATTAGATGCCACTTCACGATTTTTGGAATTTTTAGTTACCCAATTTATTATTATCCATAACCTATCTCTTTCATCTAGATTTGTTTAGTCGTCCTGGCGTGATTGAGTAACAATATTTGTTTTTTTTACCTTATTTGCATTTTTTTACCATTTTAAATATTAGTAGGACTAGTAGCCGTCCGTGGCTCTGCACGCGTAGTGTCGGTTATCACGCCAAAACATAGCTGCCTGTGCCCTTTTCTCAGGTCATAATTTACCTCCGTGTCAAATTTCATTTAATTCGGTTCAGCGTTTCAGGACTAAAGGCGTAGCAGACTGAGTTACTTTCGCATTAATAATATTAGTAAGGGTATAAACCATGTTACAAACGTTACCATTCTTTGTAACAGACATCGTGCACTTATATATACTCTTGGCCTTCATCTCACATAAGTAAGTAATGACAATGCTGAAGATGGAAGCGAGCAAAACCCGAATTCCTCAACCACAGAGGAGCTGGCTATGTTACCTCTAACTGCCGGAACTCAACAATGCTCTTAACATTATTGTTACGGGGCGGTAGAATTAGATCTGACGGTGGTGGCTAGCTAGGCGGACTTAGAAAAGCCCTACCACCAAATAAAGCGAGCAGATAATTCTACCCCCGCGGGAATATAACCCCGTGTCTCTAGATCTCAGGTAAGTCGTCTCAACCACTAGACCACAGAGACTCTTATTGCTAAGCGAATAAGATATAAGTTACGTGATATCCAAAATGGATACATCTTTTGCACGTAGCTGACGTGCAGCTAACTCTTAAGGAAAATGCCAGTCACTAAATTTATCAGACTGTATTTTCTAATTAGAGTTGATCACTAACGGAAATCTAGAGATATTACGTTTGGACCTGGGCTTTCAAGAGACCAACGAACGAGTCTATTGTAGTTTGTGTGACGAATTTTACTTACTCCTAGCTTTACACAATCGTATAGTATTAACGGCTATGAATACTTCATAGGAAAGGAAGGAAGCTACTTGGCTTTAATATAATAGGAGGTCTGGCTAGTGTAAAGCCTATAGGTACTTGTAAGACCAGCCATGCTATTCTGTAACAAAACTTGCCTCTCACTTCGCAAGTCACTTCGACTTTATCAGTCAAAGTGTATGAAAATCTGCTTTATATGACAGTTCAATTCAAAGACACTTTCTTTCTCGTTGGAGAAAGCTTTCATAGCTACCCCGAGTTTTTTTATTTTTTTATACAACTGGATGACAAACAAGCTGACGGCCCACCTGGTGGTAAGCGGTTACCGCCGCCTATAGACACCTGCAATAACAAGGAAAAGTCACTTGATATTGCAGGTGCGTTGTCATCCTGGGGCCTAAGATGAAATGCCGTCCATGCCCAGTAATTGCACTGGCTACCTTTCCCTTCAATCCGAAACACAGCAAACTGTTTCACAGCTGAAATAAGAAAGGCGGTGGTACCTACCCAGACGACCCTACATACAGGTCTACCACCTAGTGGAATGAGTGGGGCTGCCCCTGGGTTATGTGGGACTCTCCGGAACTAGTCTGCGGCGTAGTCATTAAAAGACCAACGTGCTCCGCCAGAATCGAGGCTTCGCCGCAATACAGGGAACTTATCGCAGTCACTATCATGCACCAAATGCTTGACAATTTTGGAAGAATTTTGGAGAAGGGCCCGGAAGCGGGTCCACTGGAATCCGAAGACACTTGCGAGGTGAGATGCGAGTTTCGTTACAGAATAGCACAGCAGCGCTTAATATCACTATACCAAGGTTAAGATATAGGCGACTCACCCATTACCGATATCAGCCGGCCAGCTATTCCATTGGCCACTCTTGGCAAAGCGAAAAGACTAGTTCCGTTTACCAGTTGTTCATAAAATAGGCCAGGAATCGATGGAACATCTTTTGTATCAATGCGATGCCCTTGCTAGGATCAGAATGAGTCTTCTGGAAGTGGCGTATCCAAGGCCAGAAAACTATAGGCTCTTTCACCCCAAAGATATAGTGAAGCTTATGGCAGCTAAATACGGGACGTGGGAAGAGCAAGGGAGGCACTAAAGATCCTGAAGGGTCGAAGTGCATCGTGGCGTAGTCACGGCCCCATAAGAAGATAAGATAAGATATAGTTCTCTCTAGTCATATTTGGTCCATTATCAATATTATCATAAACTACCCAAGGTTATACCTAATAGATTAAAGATGACCGTGCCAATATGAACAAGTTAACAATTAAGTTCCCTTCTTTCCTTTGAACACAAAATATCACCGAGGATTATCCTATTGGCCAAATGTCTTCAAAATAGTCTTTATAGATTTCACTGCATTTGTTACATAACATCTGTCTGAATGGCGGAAACATGACACCGTTTGTGTGGTCTTGACCTTTCCATAATAGACACAATAGATACTCGCCTAACATGATTGATAAATTTCAAACTTCGAGATATTTTTAGTTTCTCATCTCTTCAAATGACATTTTAATTTCTAGACGTTATGTCACTACGCTGTTTAAAAATAACTTTAGATTTTCATTACTTTTTTTTATAATAATAGTTACTTAATTCTATTAATAAGTTAGTAATTCTATTAATAAACTCTTCAACAAATTTTTACAAAAAACCTTAAGTCCTTACATGACTCAACCCAATTTTTTAAAGAGGAATGTATGTAATTTATTCCGTAATATGATTAATAATTTTTAAAAACACCTACCAACCGTTTTATACTACTTATCAGTCTCATAATGAAATATTACATACCTACATACGTCAAATTAAGTTGAGTTATAAGTTGAGTTGAGGCACATTTTTGTTAATGTTTTCTCATGTTTTAAACAGATTACGTAATAGTTAATCGTAGAGGTAAGCAATATAACAGCAATCTCGTTAATGAACGACTGTGAATCAAAAATGACACCGTCTCAGAACAATGGACCGCAAGCCTAGAGATCAAAGGCGCCGCCGCGGATCTAACGCCTTACATATTTAAAAGACATTACCTCATGATTGGTACTGGTTTAAAAACGATAATTTTGTTGTTAGCCACATCGCCGCAGGAAATTAGGAAGTTTAGTAAAACCCAACCGAATTTAAACGTTCGTTTACTATTGTAAACCGAAGTAATGTGGCGATCGATAGATTTTGTACGCGTTATTCTAGTTTTTACACATAATTGTCGGTTAAGTTAATAACATCTCAATTTTGAGAGTGAGATATAAAAGTCATTTTCGTAGGTACCTTATTAGATTAAAATGAAAACAAGATGACGACAGGATCAATTCTTTTTTAGATAAAATCTCGTTTTAGGTAAGTACTTACAACCCGTTACAAGTAGATAATTATCTACTTTATAATAAAAGATTTTTCTTGAACATCACTCAATACAAGTGTTGCAGTCAGTCCACAAATGAATTAAACTACAACACCTGAGTGTAAACGAAATATGAAATGTGAATTACAATAAATTTTCAATAGTTATCGCGATCACTTTTACTAATGGGAAATTCTTAGTGAATGTAGCCTTAGATGAAATGAAAAATATTCAATTGGGTTTATACCCTCCACTCCATTGATTCTATTCCTATTATTATTAATAGGAATATTATTATTAATAGGAATAAAATCAATGGAGTCTAAAAACATGTGTAATAACAAAATGGTCACCACTGCATATGGCATATTATGCTGCAACCTCGCTCAGTCACAGCTCTATTCGTCCGTAGCGCGAACTGAAAGGGCAACACTTGCTGACCGGCAAACTTCAAGCTTGTAAAAATTATAAAAAACAAAATCTATTTGAAAAGCCAAAAAAATCAACTTGGAGCTTAATTTGAATAGTCACAAACAATCCACAGCTGATTTCAAAAAGCTTTGTAATAAAATGACTGCCCTTAGGTATATCAGTTAGGCAACTAGCAGATGTTTATTGAAATAGGTCTATTGAGGCTTATTTAAGCGTTTTGCAATAGCTTGTAGTGGCCACTTATACTGCCATTGTCTCAGACGGTTGCGAGTCACTGGACTGTCGTTACTGTTGCTGACACTGTGATGTATTATACTTGTCGTGAAAGGTCTACAAGAATCCTATTAGTTTACTGATAGATTGTCGTTTTGACTCATCGCTGTGTTAGTTGACTTTTGTTTATTGAACGACTATTCGATCACTAAAATTAAAGTGAGTTAGATTTGTTCGTTATATCCCATCAAAAACATTACATGTAAAAAGTTGCAAGTCTGGCAACGTAGTTCATAAACCACAAAAAAGTTTTGAGAACTGGAGGTGTCAATTGAACTATATTTCCACCGGCTTGTCTTTTTAAAAGTGACCTTATCAATAAAATAAATTTTTATTGTTTAACATATATGTAAAATTACTTGTCCAAAGCATTATAATAAGCTTTGCTATACAGGTTGGTGCCGCCAATGTTATCATACAAATGTCATAAAATTATCAAATGAATAAGATGTTTTTGAAACTGGCAAACCATTTCTATGAATTTATATAGCCCTTGTTTTAATTTATTGTCGTATTGACGGCACCATCCTGTTTAGTAGTCAGTTAACTTACATTTACTTTAAGATGTCTCATCTCATCTAGCATAGGTCTCCATAAAACTATTTTTATTGCAAAGTTCATATTATTGAATAATAGCTGAATTCAAAATTAGAAGTAGGTTAGGTACCCTATTTGACGTGAGCGTAGGATATAAGGCAGAGCCATTAGGTACTACGCTCAACTACCCAAGATATGCAACAATCACAATGACTTTTCATTACATATAATAACATTTGTCACAGGCCTTGACTTGAAAGATTACAATGGTGATGTATCATTTAGCGAGGTGATATTAATTCCAGAAATAATTCACTTAGTCCACTTCAGCAGTTAGACAAGTCACAAATTATCCTATCTTGCGCAGCGCTGGTGGCATACGTACTGCCAATTACATCGTTAGTTCGTTCTAATGAGCCTGCCCTAGGCATTCCCGATCCCGTATGCACTAGATCACTTAACTACAACTAAATACAGTTATTTTTATTTAGTGCCACTTAGGACCTCGACATAAAGACTATTTTCTTAAAACACGAACGCAATATTATGGTGGTATTTTACGTCATTATCAGTAACAACTTCCCATACGCGTGTGGCTCTTGCTATAGTTTTTGTGTACTATGCTAATATGCAGTCTATTTTAATGTAATGCGACTTGATAAGACTGTAGGACACGGTAGGTGGATATTAATTAGGTCCAAGTAAGGGATTTTTTGTTTAATATTAAGTAGGTAGGTATGTTTTCACGTTGAATGATAATATAATAATGAACCCATTGTTTTATTAATTAAGTTTAACTAAGCTACCAGCGTGTAAAAATAATTAAAGCCATTTATGGTAATTCAGTGTTAACTATTGAAAAAAAACATAAACAAATTTTCCACAAGGTAAATGTATTGAAATTTTTACTTTTATGTATTAATTAAGTAGCTACTATACTCAAGTGCGTATGTGAGCAAGTGGGTATGTGGTGTGGGTGTTTGTACCCACTGAATTAAGTCAGTACAAACAAAGTTAAATATTACAGGATTTAAAGGTACTCATGTAAAACATTTTTAAATAAATCGCATTAAACAAGGGCCTTTCAATGTCTTGGAACTGTCATCTGTCAAACGCTTCACGTAGTAAATTAATCAATTTTGACATGTAAGTAGCTTTTATCGCTAATTGTGTAAGTAACTTTGCAAACGTTTAATTACTGTCGAGTTATCATATTCTGTTATTGATGTTTAGGTATATGAGAGCTCATGTAAAATAGAATAGATGCGACTCTACGTTTAGCACACTCTAGTCAGATTTCAATAAGTACTGATTATCGCTAATACTCACTATTTGGATTACTTTTAAAAGTTTATATTATTAAATAACTATTTTTGTAAAGGTCACTAGCCTTCTCTATTTATTTAACAATTAATGTACACAACAATAAAACAGTGGAAAAGACATTTGAGGAAACATTTAACAAAGCTTACCTACTGCTTAGTTCTACATTAAATCTTCTTCTAGATCCTTTAATAAAACACGAATAATACATATATTGTTTTTGAACTCAGAATTCTGTCTCATTATCACATCAAAATAGTTAGCGGCTCTTAGCACTTATCACGATATTTATGGAATAACATAAATACCTATAGGTCGGATAACAAGTCATTAATTAATGGAAATTATGCAATTCATTTGCGTATTTCGCTAATGAGTATTGCCTTTGATGAAAAGAGCCGACGCATCCGATAATACGATACGAAACATTGGGATTAGTCAATAACATTGAGAGAGATCACATCAATTGTAAGATTATTTTCTGATGGTCCATGTTGAGAGTTTAAAACAAGTTGACTGATAGGTTCCGTAGAAAGTAGTATGATAACTTATTAGGGTAGTTGAAAAAAAATGGTCTATTAATATAAATTGTCTTAATCGTACAATATCAACAATATTCCCACATTTTAAAGTTTTAATTGTTTTTATAGGTAATAGAAGCGTGTATTTTCCGAATTTGTGAAATATAGCGCCACATTCAAACTTAATCAACGGTAAATTAGTTATCATTCTCTATTTATTTTCATTTTTTATTCACGAAAAGAATTCCTAATACCTTCGAAAAGTATCTACATACAAATAGTTGATTCCATAAGAAAGGTTGTTGTTGTATGAAATTGTAACAAAAATAGCTTTGGTTGTAGTACGGGCTGGATGTTGGTGGCCGCGGGATTCTTATATTTTGTTGATTTTCCTAGATTACAGTAAGATCGCGAGGACCGAGAGCTCGGTATTAACAGCAGTCGACCAATCTGAACCGATGCGCACCTCTCTTTCCCGTACCCGTGTTTAGGATAGGAGATATGGAAACAAAATGGTAGAGTAGGGAGGGTAGGAATAGGCGGGCAGAAATTCATAAGTTTGAAATCCAACATCTGGTTTTCTTATACCGGTGTGTTAAGTGACAATTTCGAACATGTTACACTTTGATGTCCGGCCGTCTGAATCATGGCTGGTTACGACACCATTTCAAAAAAAAAAAAAAAAACTAAAATTCGCCTATTTTTTAAAATGTCAATTTTTTCTTTTTTTTGTATATTTTTTTAGTTTTACACAACTTAAAAATATATTACAAAAAAAGAAAAATTGAGACACTCAAGACAGCTCTGAGTATTTTTCGCTATTTCTTTTACACGGGTAAGCAAAGAAATTTACTCAACACTTGCAAGTACACTAAAACCATTTTTTTATACAAAGCACGGCAAATGACTCGACATCACCTGGTGTGAAGCGGCAAGAAGTGTCCATATGCGAAGACAGCTAGTGCAGCTTGACACACGTTGTTGTCTATCACGATACCAAGCGCTTCCACCTTGTCGGCTCATAAGGTGTTTTGCAACTAAACAGCAGTAGAAAGAATAATGAACCCTAATGTTAACAAAGTTCGTTTTTAATAGCTACTTTCCTCATCCTATTTTCAAATTTAATGAAAACCCGCAGAGGTCTTAAAATAAATAAAAAGAAATTTATAGAAACACTATTAACAAGCTCCAATTCGAGATATTAAAATTTATCGCGGAGTGTTTCAAGTACCATTTTGCGATATCTATAATTAAATTTCAAGAACTAAATTAAACGGTCAAACCGCAAAGGGACCCCAAAACTAAAGACTTGTAATTGTGTCGAGTAATTTAGCTGTCGCGTGTTTTTTGGTCGTAACTCGTCTGTAATACGGAGGCGGCCTTTATTAAATTATGTCATATTTATTGAGATAAGTTGCTCTGCGGGATACTTTACGTGGCAACTTTCAGGGCGAGCTTTGAGCAGTGTAACAAGCTTGACCTTCGGGAAGCTCACGCGTTAGACTGTGAATGCAATTTTTCTAGGATCAAAAGCGTAGAAAACTCCATGTTATTATAAAATTGTGTAATAATTATAAAATTACAAAATACAGCAAGATTCAAAAGTAGTTATACGACCACCGCCTGGCCGAGTGGTCTGTACATCCCCAGCCTACTCGGTCAAAAGGTCCTGGGTTCGAATCCCGGTAGGAACAAATGTTTGTAAGATGAGTACGAACATTTGTTTACTAGTTTATCTAGTATCCATAACACAAGCTCTTAATGATGCTTACTTTGGGCTAGATAATAGGTGTGAGTGTATAAATATTATTATATTATATTATTATTATAGTTATAAAAAGGGAAAATGAAAAACTTAAGAAAAAAAACAAAATTTCTTCATTTTGCTTACTTGCGTGTTATGGCCCAAACTCCTTATATGTTTCTCCATCCCATGTAGGAAGGCCTGTGTCCAACAGTAAAACGTATACGTGGGCTGGTAATGATTTTTTTTTTCACCACTAAGGTGGCAATTAAGCATACGGCCCACCTGATGGTAAGAGGTTACCGTAGCCTATGGACGCTTGCAACACCAGGGGTATCACTTGCGTGTTGCCGACCATGTAAATACCTTTTCACGCCGATGATAATGATATGTACTATATCAATTTCTAAAATAGTACTTGGATAAACCAATACATTATAAGCAAACCTTGAAGTCGCAGGTCAACGACTGACTGCCATAGAGTCTAATCCACCGGTCGTTACGATGATGTTACGATGACGATTTGCTGTCGTGGTCGTAACGTTCCCATGCCTTACCGAACACTTTCAAATAACCATACAGAGTCGCTAGAGAAAAGATATAGTTTTCTTTGTATATTGTACTAGAGAGGAGCTAGGTGGCGTATTGGTTTGAGCGCTCTGGTATCGATACGAAGAACAAAGAATCTTTCGCCATGGTCGATCCTGGGATGGGTCAATCATGGGTGGGTGTGTTCTCTAGAGCTCCTCCGTACTTCGGAAGGCACGTTAAGCCGTTGTTCCCGGTTGTTCCTGCAACCGCTTTAACCCACCCGCATTTAGGCCAGCGTGGTGGTGTTATGGACCGAACTCCTCATGTGTTTCTACCGTATAGAAAAGCTTGTATTTAGGCTGATGATGATGATGATGATGATTATGAACTATATTTTACATTATTATATACAGGATTTCACTTAATATTTTTTACATGTTTTGTGTCAATTATAGTTATTTGTTATACAAGAGTGCAAAGTTGCTTTTTAACCGCGTGCTCAATTTTGATGACCGAGCAAGCAAAGGATTCAAAAATTAGAATTGTGAGCGTTAGCGAGGGAATCAAAAGAGCACAAGGTGAAAAATCTTTGCACTCGAGTGCAACACGTAACTTTTCATCCCACCTCAACGAGGAAATGACTAAACGCAAAAAAAAACATTTGCGCATTGTTAACAGTTTCAGTCAATTCTGTTGCCGTTAAATAAACTTGTTCGTCGCTAGAATCACTCATTTTAGGTTTTTTACTTGTTTTCAAGTTTCTTGTTTTAAACCTATGGTTTCAACAAATAGGTATGTCGTGAAAATAAAATGGCGCGCGCAAAGCAAATTAAACAAAAAGTACACCAAGAAGGTGCCGAGTCTAAGTTTTAATCAAATTAAAAAAGGTTGTATGATAAATTCGGCACCATGGACGTAAAGTAAAGAGGTTTAATCATGTTGTATTTGAATGCACAAACTTCACAAACTTAGTGCACACGATGTTCTAATTTCAATTTTACTTTATCCTCTAGCGGATAAAAACGGCTTTTGCACTCAGATATCGAAGAGCAAAAATACTCTTTCCGAGATGGCGGGATGAAAAAGTTTATTATTTTTATTATAACCGTTGCTTAAAGTTGTACAACAACTGACAAATCAATTATCTCAACAATACGAAGGTCAGATGTGCACCAGTAAGACAAGTATCTCCCGCCAACAGTGTCAATTTAAAACGAATACGCTTTAATCTATACCATCAGGACCACTTACTGGCGACTTGTTATACGACAGTAATTTCGTCCGAGTTAAAGAACATGTAATTGGACCTAAGGAGCTAAATTATATTTTTATTAAGAGCCATTAAGGCTCATGGCGATATTGTCATACTTAGCATAATCCGTAGGTGATAGCAGGGTCGGTTTTGTGTGGTCTTTTTGATTAATCTGTAAAATTGATGCTAGTTGTAGGTACAGACGCCTACAGATCATACTGAACACTTTGCATTTTTCGGCACAATCCGTTGTTGAGTCGTGTTACGCTAGATATTCGGCCGTATGTACTTTCTTTTAAAACAGCTTAGATGGTTAGACGGAAAGGTTTTATTTTTAATTTACCATTTGTAATATAAATACAGAGTGTGTTTGGGCTTGGGCCAATTGAATAAATGCAAGTTTAGTTGCAAACTTAGGTTTAATTGTGAATTTTCACAATATTTTAAATAGAGTTAGATTAGCAAGGGACGTCTGACCCATGGCTCGGTGTAGTAAAAGCAAGGGGACGTAGGGATGGGACGAGTTGCTTGGTAAAATATCGAGTTAGTGATGCAGAGTGAATATTCCAAGTGTATCTGGTTCTATCTGGATCTCCTGTGCCCAGCAGTGGGACGTATATAGGCTGATGATGATGATCTGGATGGCCAAATGGTATATTGAAAACAATGGCCATCGCCAGGCTTAATTAATCTAAGAAAAATAAATTAGTGTTTTGTCAAAAATAATCCCTTTTCCTTACAGCAATTTACAGAAGTTTCAGCCTTTGGTGTAATAATAATACAGGTATATTTTCCCTGTCCCAACAGTAAGGCTCGACCGAAAACTCGGTCTCGGTTCTCGGCTAAAACTGGCCGGAATTCGCGGCCATAACCGAGAATTTTGTACGGTATGGGATTCACGTTCGTCGCTAGGTGTCAGTGCGGGAGTTAGCTGGGGATTGTGACATTATGCAAAAATCTTGCAGATTTCTATCAGTATTATGCAAATTTTCATTTTGTCACGATTTATTTATTATAGGTCTCGGTTATCGGTCTCGGCCGAGACGAAAATCCTGTCTAGGTCGACCCTTAACCAACGGGTTCGATTCTTGACTAGGGTGACAAAAAACGCAATGATGCTAATTTTTTGAAGGTAATTTTCTGAATAAAATAACAACGCATAAAGACACAGAGGCACATTCCCTGTAATATCATTACCTTTACCTTCACAGCGAGACACGGACGAACATTCACTAGATTATTTTATATATTAATTTAGCACATCAAGCATCAGATTTGAGACACAAATTGATTTTTCAATTGCCATAGACCTCCAGAAGTGTAACGCCGCTTGACAGATTACTTTAATACCCACAGCTTCTAAATTACATTTTATCAGTCTTAGGTAAAGAAGGAAATATTTATTGAATTTATGCTATTCGTGGAAAATATAATAAACATGATAAATATACCCTTGGCATGCAAAAGTCACATATAAGCAATTTCATTAGAAAGGTAGGCTTAAGACTTATAATTTACCTTAAATCAGGACATAAAATTTAACGATAATTATCGGCAAGTTACAAACTATAAAGTACAGTTATAAACTTAATCCACAATTAAAACACGAATAACTCTTTGGCAATAGCTTAACTTAGGTATGTATTTTATAAGTATGACGTATTTTTATGACTTTAATTTAATAATAAATCAAAATTAATTAATAAGTACATTGGTAAAGTAAACTACGTCTTTTAGATAAAGATTTTAATCTGAGTTCAACTGTAATTTTAAAATATTTTATCATATTTTTTTTTCTATCGTATGTGAGCAGGAGCATCTTAATAAAGTAACCGTACACTTTATCATGTGTAGAAACAGAAATTATTAACAAAACCAATTTGGCGTATAATTTGTAAGTAACGATGCGGGTTAACGATACGAACGATACAAAAGGTTACTTGTTTCGGTCTATGCTACCTGGACTATGGACGCAGTTCAGAGGAGCTGAGCGATGTTCGTACTAATATTATAATAACTCTGTCTGTAGGTCTGTCTGTTGCCTTTCAACTTTATATGGAGATATTTTGAGACCCTGAGAAGCAAATAGGATACTGTTTAGAGCTACTTATAAGCGACATCCCCTAGTAGTCGCTATTGCAATAAATAACCTCATAATCTAAGATTTTGGATTTCTATATAATGTCCAAAAAACCCTTGTTACTGGTTGAAGGTGATATATAAAAATGACAAGTAAAATGGATTTGTGGTTAAAAAATACACACAACGATCTGATACAAAAACACAAGAGCTAAAAAGTGACATAAATAATACGTCATTTAAAATGTTTTAAAAAGACAGAAAATTCGGCCAGCCCATAGCAAGTTTTTCTTTCGTTTTAATGGTATAAGCAATCTAAAGAATAATCTCATCTTGTTTGAAGGCTTAAGTAAACAATAACATTTATTTATTATCTATGTAGTAATACCATCCCATAAAACCTGAATTTTGTTTGGACTATGTGCAGTAGGTATTAGAAACCCTACGGCCAAGTTTAGTAAATACAGAAAATCGCTCAGCTGCGCAGACATAAGGCTTGTATTTAAAAAAGCGTTAAATCATAAACAAAATGAAGTTCAAACAAGTAGTTTTATTGTAGTTTATAATCTTCGCCAATTAAACCGCTGAAAGCTCATGATTTGGACGGTAACAATAGAAGCATGCACAGGTATCGGGTTGTATCTCATTAAGACGAACTCACCCGTTCACTTCGTTACAGTTTTCTTCGCAAATATGGATATACGTTTTAAAATGTGTTTTCTAATAATTTAGGTCATTGGCATATCAAATTAACTTTGTTTGAGAGTAAAATAGGATAACACAGCCCTCCCAAGTCTTACTTACGGTAGCTCAGGGGCTAAGGCAGTCATCCCGTATTGTAAAGGTTGCACTATAAAGCATGTCTTGTCATTTCTAGTCTAATTTTTTTGAATAACAGAATAGTTCTAATCACTAAATCAAACTTCTTTAGTAGTAAGTAAGTTGAAAGCTATTTTGTACTTACGTAAAAAGGTTACCGTGGTTCTACTTTGACCATTGTTTGCCTAATGTTTGTTTCAGAAATGGAAAATTTTCAATGAGACACACTGAAATTACTAATCGCACAATAAAGGTTATTAATGTACTAAGGATTTTTGTGTCCATTTATTATTTTTGTTCATTATGTTAGTATGATGTTAAACGTTAATTACAATCCTTTTAAAAATATACAATGTCATTAAAAGTTAGATGCTACTTTTTATTTCAAAAGCTCTACCTTTGCTCTATGTATTTTTAATACTAATCTTCGATTTACTACATTGTTAAATGAAAGTCAAATTTTAGACAAAATACAGTGTAAGTACTGCACTAAAACGAGAAATGTTGCAAACCATAGTTAAAGGCAAAACATTACTCTCGTGCCTTGAGCGTGTATTCAACGTACGGACTACCCTAAACGGTCGGGTTACCAATTACAGACGTTGTTGCGAGTTGAAACTTCGCGAGTCATTACTGCACGTGTGCTTGAATTTGAACAGACGAAGACTGTTTTAATTCTTTGCTCTTATAATAATCTGAGCAAATAAAGGAGGATGAAAATACAAAATGGTGATCTTGATTCGTATGCGACTATAATGATATTTTGCTTTTCTTCCATTGAAAACTCAGACTCTGTACTGTTTGAAAAGATTTATCTTATACTTTTACTTTAGTATTTTACATTTACATAACCGATAGAGAAGTTATCGTATGCAAAATTCATGTGAGAAGTCAAAGTCAAATCTAAAGTTTGTTGCCACGCTGGAACATAATTACTTAGTCGTCTAAATAAACAGTGTTTAAATAGTGCTAACTCAATGACTGTTTACTATTTACTGTGTTTTTGTTCTAGCTAGGTACTTCTAAGTATATGTTTGTGACAGTCACAATCTGGACTTACTATAATTTTAACAGGGACTTTAATAATTGACTACGTCTGCACTTATATTTAGGATTGCACCAAATATTAAAGTAAGAAATAGAAAAATTACTTTGTAACTAAAATAAAATAAAACTAGAAAATTTTCTCGTCCTGAGGCAGGAATCGAACCCACGACCTTTATAATAATGTTAAAATCAAAATTAATAATATAAGAAATAGAAATCAAATTCTCGTAACAGATAATCTCGGTGACAAACAACGCATGATCTAATATCTATTTTGTTTATTTGTTCCGTATTATTAAAAAAAATAATTTACGAGGTGAAGTAGAGACATTTCTGAGTACCTAAAAGAAAGCAATTTTTTAGTTATTGCATGCTGATAATGTAGGTTATGATTTGACTTTGAGATAGTAGGTAATATTTCTATCAATAAATCGAATATACAACGCGCTTTGGCTCCAGTCAATAAACCATCTGCATTAGAATTAATAAGGTATTCCTATTTCAAACATTATTCGACACCTCCACGAAGGAATAATAAAAAAACTGTTTACAAATTAATTCGAGATGTTCCACAGATGACAATTTTTTGCCACCAAAAAAAAGCCATTACTAAAGAGCTTGTTGCAACATTTGCGCAATATGTGTGGTCGGGACCCACAATGTCTTTTGTTTTATTTTAAAGTTAACGTTGTCAAAATATATTGTGAAGTCGACTAGTGAACTGCTTCCGGTAGTTTTTTTCATTTGTGTCATTTTTTTGGTGGTTTAAAATTTATGAAGAAATTAAGAATACGTGGGTATAATGGATAAATTGCCTACCTATAGGCAACCGAACTCTGATCGAGCTTGTACAAACATTGTACAGTTTTCGCTTTTATTAACTTCTTCCTTACACTCTATTGGGTGAGATTTTAAGATATTATGCTGCGTAGATCATAAAATAACCAAGTGTTTTTAACGGTTACGGTTGTCTGTTGACGTTGTGAAGCGTAGATGCCGTAGAAATAGTAGTCACGTTGTCGTTTGAAGCCGCAGATGCCAGTGAGATGAGACGGCTTTTAAATGTTGCGCTTTGCATCAGCTTAGGCTATTGTTTTTTCATCAGGCTCTAAGGACCAATTTTATTTGTGCGATGAGTCATCGGTTTTGAAAAGTGAAAATGAAACTATCTTACGGTACAAAATATTGTAATATATACCTAGATAACATTTATCTACAATCGGCATGTGTTAATATTAGCTTTAGAATAGATAACAATAAATTACATTAAAAAACAAAAAAGCATTACCTATAGAGAAAAAGTAAATAGAAAATGGAGCCAGCCACCGTAGTCTTCTACACCTCCTGCTGCTTACTTTCAGGTATTAGGTAGACCACAGAAGTCACTTAACACTTTAGTACCATGTCACACCGACTATTGCTCTCGTGCCTGCATAATAGTTGCTACTATATTGATGCCATATGTTATTGTGACATGGTACTGAAGTGTTCAGCTACTTCTGTGGTGGACCGTACTAATTAGATATTTGACGACCGGCTACTCGGTCAGATCCCTGAACCGAGCAGAAATTCAATAACAAACACAATGAACTCTACCAATAGCAACCGTAGCACGTGGTAGCTCCCAATAGCTCCTTATCTAAAGGCCCACTTAGCGAGATTTCATAATATTGAAACGTATCGGTGTCTGTTTACTATACCAATCGTCGGGTGCCTGTCAAAATATTGGCGCCGAGTGTAAAAAACTCCACGAAAAAATGCCGCCGAGTATCTGCACAAAGCAGAGCGGTGCGGCGCGCCAAGTAGGTTCTATGTCTTACTTTCATCTTAAAAGTAATTATATACCTATCTTGCTTTATCAATTTGTTTTTGGAAAAATAATTATATATTCGAACTTTAAAAACAAAACAGGTTATGTCTGTAATGCAAAGAATTTATATTAAAAAATCATAGTGAGATGTTTTGTTTTTATTGCAATCAGGTTTTAATGATTTATGGCTTTCATTCAAGCTTGAGCTACGACCGTTACTTACTTGAAAGAATTAGTTTTGTCGTAAAATACAACTTTATCAGTCGCACTATCCCGCTGCTTATTTAATTCTCCACTTAATTCACTAGATTTATTACGCCATTAATTAGAATCAAAATGAAGCCACCGCAAGTTAATTTCATTTTAACGGTCTCAATTCGCTAATAAACCGCTGCTCATTCATTACGCGGCTCACAATTTTGCGCCGTCACCGTCTTTTGTTTTCATTTTATGAAAAATCATCTCTGCACAAATTGGAAATGATTTTTTCAAACGACCTCTTTCGTAAATGAGTCGACTCACCATTAGATTTTTAAATTAAGAACAGTCTAGCTCTAGCTTTGTCGCCGGCGCACATTTCATATGGTGCCGTCCTTTTTTGTCGGCCATGTCTGTTTGTTTTGAGCGCACCATCAATTATTTTCCAGTTTTAAATTAGCTGGGTTGCAGCACCGGGCTATGTCTGTCTCGTTTGTCGCGTGCGCGTGGTGTGTTGGCGTCCTTGTCCCGCGTCAGTTTGTTTTGTGCGTGACGCGGCACGCCCCCGTGCGCCGGCGTCTTTGACCGGTAGCGGGCGCGTCGTTATCTGTTTTTTAGTTGGAGCGGTGTGTGTCCGTCCTAATGTTTGTGTAGGATGCGACAGAAAAACGGCCCTTAGTGGGAGGTGCACATTGTGTTCAGATCTTTATTGCTTGTATTGTATTCGCGTTATTAACACCAAATTCTTTGATAGCTGCCCGAAGTTGCTATGTGGGCGAGTTTTTAAGTGCTTTTTATTTAGCATGCCAATTTATGATAGGCATATATTAGTTATTTTCATTAGTGATGATATATTACCTATAGTGTTCAAAGCTTAATGCGTTCAAACCCTCAAATTTTGATCCGTAGTTGTAGAGTAGATGACTATTTTTAGGCAACAATATGATCATAAACCTCTACAATTTAATAGTCACCTATGATTTTCTAGTAGGTACCTACTAGAAAATCGTATGGCACACATAATTTCTAAAGTGCCTAGTTCCATTTGTTCTCATTTCGACTGAAATATTGCCGCTAATGAGGCTCAGTCAGTAATTCCAGTGATTTGTCGCAGTGTCGTGCGAAGTCGCGATTTGGTCGCACGATCGTCAACGCGATACGCGACACGCGACCTTCCACTTCGGCTAGAGGAACCATTACTATGCTAATTATACAGTGACTTAGCTTATGTCAGGAACAAATTTTTATTTGACTTAAATCTAGCTAAGGCTGTGGTTGTTATTTATGAATTAGCGGGTAGCGGAATACTGGATTGTCCTATACCTACCTACCTAGAAAAAAAGGGTTATTCTTCCTTGACTCTATATACTTAGATAATACCTACCTAATTGGGATGTTGCCTAAGTTTGAATGTGGCGATATTTTTCACAAATTCGGAAAATATACGCTACTGTTACCCATAAAAACAATTCAAACTAAAAATATATGGAATATTATTGAAGTTGTACTGTTTTGAAAATTAAAAAAAAGTACATATTTTTTTTTCAAGATTTATCAAAAATGATAATGATATTAGATTGCTGACATCAATTAAAACAACTATTGTTATGACAACTATTAATAAAAACATACTTAATGCATAGTTATTAACAATTCTGTCAGTATGCCCATACATTTCTTAGTAATATGGGAACATGTGACGTCACCTGTTCCGTAGATTTTCTATGGAGCGTTTTTGGACGATGCGCGGCAACACATTAAACATACCACTTTATCTGTGAAACTATTGATCTTAGACATACTATTTCTTTTGCAATATTTCTTTATGAGCTATAAACTTCTTATTTATGAAATAAAAAAAAAGTTGTCAACTACCCTATTACAAAAAACTGAATATTGTTATTCAAAACGCTACTCGTTTTATTTTTCAAAATACCAAAGTAGGTGTATGAAAAAATTTTGGCATTTTCTTCATTAATCAACTATATGATGGACCATGTCAACACATATTATTTGTTGAGTACCTATAATCCTACTGAAACTGAATGTCTGGATGTTTGAATGGATGTATGTTTGTTACTCTTTCACGCAAAAAAAAAAACTGAATAGATTTTAGTGAAACTTTACATTATTATAACTCACACACCAGAATAATATATAGGCTAATTATAATTTAGTTTGATAAAAAAAGATACTCGAAGTACTTACTAATCCTGTGCAGACAAAGTCGCGGGCTGGGGCTAGTAGGTATTTAATATTTATAAATAATAAAATTGGCCACCAGTGGCCTGCTCCCAACACAACAACGCTCCTTCAATGAGCTCTGAAAAACTTATCTTCTATCTTACTGGGCGCAGGAATACAGCACTACAAAGCAAAGTTATTTGGCTGCGATTTTTCTTTTAAATGGAGGTAATTTAAATATATTTATTAAACGATACCGCATAAATTCGAAGAATAGGGTTCTATGTGTCTGATGTATAGGTAGGTAATCCTTATGTCTTCTAATCACACTAGCAACCCTTCCTTAATAAGTAAATTTAGTTGAAGTTCTGACTAATTTAATTAACTGATTCGGCTACGCTATGATTAATTCTATGGAAGCTTACTGGATTGCAAAATAAAATCTTGGAACTATAAAAATCTCCCGGCTCCACTTAAAAATACAACTTTATTTTTTGCTATGACATGTAAAAATAAATTAGTTCAAAAATCATTTAACATACACTTGGGTCAGTAGGTACTACAAATTGACAAATTTTAATTTTACGCTCACTGAACAGTAATTCAAAACGTGCAATGTCATTTGCCACCTTAACAAATCACTATCGCTAATCTCGGCATACACTGCCGCTAATACTCTTATAGACATTATAGATGTGCAAAGTGAGAGTTAATGGAAAGGGTGTTTAGCGATAGTGTTAGTGCACAGTCAAAATACTCCGCAGTAGGTCCATTCTTTTCATTCTAAAAACTTACATTTTTTTAATTTGTTGCTATAAAAGTGAAAGGTTCCTATAAACTTTTCTTTTTAATTATTATGATTTAGTATTATGTAGTATTCATAGGTAATATTTGTTATGTTATTCAGGCAACAGAGAGTAGAGATATAATAGTGTCGCAAACGTGTTTATGATTTAAGGGTACTTTTACCCTACTCTAGAAATAAATTTTATAATTATTTATTATAATAATACGTCTGCTTTCATTACCTACCTGCTAGCTACATTATATCCAAGCCACAAAGCTTTCCAATTTCATGCAAGAAATAAAAAAGTACTAAAAAGATAATGTAAATTAACGATAACTCTTGCTATCTTAAGTGTGGGCGAATAATTATTAGAAACTTCATTTTAAAATGTCCATAATTGCGTAGAGAATAATAAACACTCAGTTTATTGTGTAAACTTAGGTTATGCTTCGCAAAAGGTTTTATTGCTGTAATTAAAAACCCGATAATATTGTTTTCATAAATTTTATAGGTGCTAATTTTGTAGTGTTATACTCAGCCACATTGAACGACTATACTTTGTGTTAACTGAGCATTTTACACTGTGGTCGGGTTGTAAAGATAATATTGTTGGAATTAGGCGGGCTACAAACAAAGGCCCCTAATCTGCTCCGATGTTGTAGTTCACGGGTAAAAGGGGACGATTCGACGCGCTTTCGGTGGATTGCGCATTTTGAATTAAATTTGAACCGTCTGCGATAATGTTTTGAATGTTTGGAACCTGACGATTTGAGTCTGATGCGGTGAAATCTGTGAGCCATTTCTTTGCTAATAGTGCATATCTAAATAAACTGTTTAGGTTTGCTTTTAATTTGTTACAATAACATTAAGCAATATCCCGCGTTTCTTTGTATTTTTTATTTTGTAAATTTGTAATTATTTGAATACGCGAATAGATAACTAACAACTTAATAAAGAAAACAGGAACAAAAGCACCTTCGAAAAATCTAATCAAGGTAATTGATTGGTCGACTAACATTAATAAATCTAATAACTTATTGAAGAATCATGAAGAGAGCCATCATTCCCGTCTAAATAACAATGGATCAATCTAACAGCCACTGAAAATAAAGCCACTAACGACACAATAAAACTATTAATATTGTCCGCACAATAGTCGATCGATTGTACAGACGCCATTGTGATCGGAAGAAATGAGCAAACGCCAATAAAAACCAATATGTCCGACTAGTGGTTTGGAAAATTATAGAATAACACGAAGAGTTTGTTGCTTTTCGAACACAATGACATTGTCAGGATTGTGCGGGCGCGGTCGCGCGGTAAACTGATAGGGTGCTTCTGTGTCTTTTAAGCCTGCAGTCCTCTTTTTAGTATTAAAACTTTTTAATTCATTATTTAACAAAAAACATTGTAAGTATATTCAGTATTGTTATGTTATAAAGTTTTTTTTCGCAATTTTTAGTGATAACTTTCTAAGGTCAAAGCTTGATGGGTGACCATCAGCTTATATTGTTTCCTACTATCGTATCGTTTCACTCAAAAGTCATAGGAAAGCAAAAATCCGCAATTTCACATACGTAGACGATTTACTCATTTCAGTTATTTTTATTTAAAACCAAACTTCCCGATTGATTTTAAAAAATATTTTAGGGGACCAAATGGCAACTATTCCGCATCGAACAAAAAAAGAATCACGTACCTAAATCGGATCACAAATCTTGGGTAATCGGTGTACATACATAGAAAAAAAACATACCAACCGAATTGAGAACATCCTCGTTCTTGAAGTCTGTTAAAAACACGTGATAGGTACGAAAATTAAATGCTTATCTTATAACGTATAAAATATTATACCTACAATCAATATTACAGAGAAAGAAAACGTAAATTAAGTTTGACTAGAAGAACTTCTTTTTGTTATACCTACTCTAATATACTCTTGATTGGTACCAAATACGGATAAAAAATAAAGGTAAGTATTACAGTAGCATGGCAAGAAGGACTTATCTCAATTGAAGATCTCTTCCAGCCAATCCGACGTGTGTGAGTTTTAATGTCCATTCAGAAATGGTACCAGTGCTATTTATACGGATAAGATTTTTTAAGATGTTTTTATATTTATTTTACAAAATCCCATTGCTTATTATTCTAACACTCATAATAAAACAATACAGTAAATAAACATTGAGATTTTTTAACCTTTGGAGTTAGTTAAAATATTTATTGAAATAAAAATACTTATAACGAAAGGAAAGTAACATAAAATTATTCTTTTCCTCGCTATAAATAATAAATTATATCGACTACTGCGCTTGAAATGGTAATTACGTAGGTACTACCTAAGCATTTTCAAAAGATTTTTCAAGTTTTTAGCAAAAGATTTTTTGAGATTTTTCACATGACTTCTGCCTGATTACTCACCCCAACAGCATTAAGTTGGATAACGATATAAGTTTATGATGTTCACCAGTGATGTTCAATAACCCAAACAATCGAATTAGTTGCACCCACGTGCAACATTTTATAACTATGAAAATAGGCAAAGGTATTTACTTTTTAATTTTACCGAAAACAATTTAACTTAAAGACGTAAAGATTTTATGATATGATCAAATATAAAAAAAGTACAGTAAGATGGATGACACATGGATTTTTTTAAAAGTATATAGCAATTAGTATATGAAGTACCCAAAGCATGCTACAAAATAGATATATGAAGAGAATTTTCCTAGAGAAAACTACCTACTCGAAAGTTTATTAGGTAGGTTTTGTGATTTGAATCGATATTCTAAATATATTCTACTTTATTTCGTCATTATATATTTCAATATAAACATCGAAGTGTTTTACATTCACAGCGAACACAAAGCGAACAACATTGTGAATACCAAAATTACTGCAGCAAAGTCGCGCAACATAAATGATTGTCGTCCAACTGGCATTCAGAAATACCCAATCTAAACGACTGAAGCAATCGGCCGATCTAAATGACCAGACTCTACCACCGGATCTCTGGCACATTTCCACGGGTTAAAGTAACCAAATCCCATTCAACTTCACTCTAAACTTTATTTCGTACCGTCAAGTTCTATTTTGGAATTGACAATGTGACAGTTAACGTTGCGTTATCATTACAAAGCCGTTTAATTAGCGTCCATTTGTGCCTTTTTCGTAGGCTATTCATCTTTGACGTTTCGTATCGTCGATCTTTGTGAAGCTTTGCTTTTAGTGTTTCATTTGTGAGGGTAAAAAGCTAAATTTAAGCCAACACAAATATTGTTCTTTGTATGAAGTATGGAAAAGTTGTACAATTAAATTCTCTTTAGGTAGTATAGTATTACAAAATGAAAAGACAATACTAAAATTAAAAGTCTCATAATTAGTCATAAACTTTAAAAACAGAACCCTTTCCAATGACTAATACTCAATTAACAACGTGTTTCTAGGAAGAAACAATTTTTCAGTGCTATCATTCCGCTGAAATATCTAATGAATATATTCATAGCGTAGGTATTTGTGACCATTTTTTATTGAGTCATTATTTCGATTGTGGCTTATATAAATTATAGATGAATACGCTTAAAAACACTGTAAGCACTTTGAGTTGATTCACTTATTATTAAATAAAACTTTTTAATTTTCATTGGTTATCTTTGGGTAGGCCAAAATGGTCCTACAAAAACATAAGTAGGTAGTACATGTACTTAAGCTAGTTCATCCTACGTCACCAATGGGAAAGCATTACAGATGCAACGAAACATCATCGAATTGTCACTGATCAAAGCATTTACTTTAGGGTTCCTTTACATTTTACATAAATTTTTAGCATCATAGAAAGTTTAAAAGATGCATCGAAAACTATCATTTTATTAAGTCATGCCTTAATAAAATGATAGTTATAGATGCATCTTTTCTCATGGTGCATCGTTTTTTGCGATCGCAGAAATGTAATTTTTCAAGTCTACGTCTTTTGCCTATAGAAAAATTTATTTAGTCACGGGAAGTTCTAGGTAAGCATTTATAAAATAGTTGAATAAAAACTCAAACTCTCTCGCTCTCTCTCCGGTTACCAATTTAGTCTGCAAGCATGACCTACTATATGAAAGACTAAGTAAACATAAAATACCTAACTTGCGCTATTTCATATCTTAATAATTGTACGACATCATAGTAAGTCGTATAATATTGTGCACAGTCTCTCTTCAAACAATGACGAGCTCTATGACGTCTGACATCGTCTGATATCACAAAAAAAATACAGAATAAAACTCGGTCCTCCCGTTTCGATCTCCTTACATTTCTGCGGAACCCACTCAAGCCGCGTCGCTAAGATTGTCTTTTTGTTCTGTATCCTTACGCGGTATTCGACTGACGATTGCACCGGCTGATTCACCGCGGGGACTCTCTGAAATGATCGCATTCGTCATCTGGCCATCACGCCCCGTCATCATTAGGAATTGTCACGGGTGCGATGACTTGTACTGTATATACCTGAATAGCTACCTGTCACAAGTCGGTACATAGTGCTATAATAATAAATTAAATATGTTAACAAGAATAGCAGAATATTAAGCTAATATACTTACATATAATACAATCATGGATACCGGGTAGATAGAGCATAGAGTTTGATTATTATATTTATTAATGTAATCTTCATGTAGGACGAGGTAGGAATTGTTTGTAAAAACATCTAGTCTATGGTAAAATAAAATATATTGATTTCTTAAATTTATTTACTAACAATACACAGCACTTACAATTTAAAAAAAATATATATTTGATATTGCGGCTATGTTTGTTAATACTTAGTATTTGTTTGTTTGTATCATGTTTGTATCGGCTATGTTTTGTATCAACAAACAATTTGAAAAACAAGAGTCAAACATGAAAAATACATATATATACCCATAAAGGTGTGTGTGACTAACATATATATTATGAAAAAAGAGATGTAAATATATCATAGAGCTATTTAAAATTATGCTAGAAACAAGCAGCGTTTATCATCATATTGGAATATTTCATTGTAAGGTAATTATTGACACAGTTAACAAGGGCGGATCCAGCTTCGGCGCCAGGGTGGGGGGGGGGGGGGGTCACATTGCACAAAAAGTTATAGTCACGAAGATACGCCTATTTCTACTATTTATCATCGGGTTCCTGGTGGGATGAGTGTCCTGTGATTCTTGACCCACCTTGTGAAGGGCTCTTTTCAGGGCCAATGGATCAGTGGACCCGTTTGTGGGTCATAGGATGCGTAAAGCATATTCCAAACATAAAAATAGTGGCGCGGAAATTCTAATTATTGATGCGTTAGTTACCGAATAATGCGTTTGCCGTCAAAAAAAGTATATTATATAAAAAAGTACGTATAAAATGCAAGTTTATATACTATTATATAGGTACTTATAGGTAATTATCAACTTGGCGAACAGCATTTTCCCATTATCCAAGTCGCTCGTCAATGTTTTTTGTTACCGATGGCAAGGTGCGACATTGTCACGAGCAGTCACGACAAAATAGAAGAAACCAACCGTTACGGACAAATCATGTGGAAGCCGTGTACTTACATAATTGACTTCTTGAATTCCATTGTGAATTCTGAATGGTAAAAATAAACGATACATCTCTTCTGATTCAAGAAACTTATTAGTTTTTTTACTGTCTATCACAATTAGGTATTTTAAAATTAAAATAGATTAAAATAATCGCGGGAAATTTTTTTTCTCTCCAATCCACTCACTCTATTTTCTTTACAACTAGATGACAAAAAAAGCTGACGGCCCACCTGGTGGTAAGTGGTTACCGTCGTCTATTGGCACCTGCAATAACAAGGAAAACATCACTTGGTATCTATTGTAGGTGCTTTGTCATCCCAAGGCCTCAGGTGAAATGCCTTCCATGCCTAGTAATTATGCTGGCTACCTTTCCTGCTGGCTGCCAAAATCAGCCGGTTTTGGCTCTGAGTAGTAGTTGCGTTTGATATCAAAGTTACCTCGTTTGATACCTAACTACTTACAGAAACCGTTATAAAACTAAGTACGAAATTTCATTATTTCTGAATTAGAGAGAAATTTAGTACTTTATAGCCCATAGATTTACTATTTGATATTTATAAGCAACCAAATAGAGAGACAGTAGGTAAGCTCTTTATTCTGATTTCCTTCAAGAATGGTAGCTGCCATATTCAGAAGCATTTTGTTACAAATGAGATAACGGCCATTAATAGTGGAAGAAAGGATCTTACATAACTAGTGCTGTGTGTTATACAGTTTTGACCTCGTGTTGAGCTGTTTACACCGTTAGAGGACCTATTTTTAAACCCATCTTGTTAGAGATAAAATTTTCTATTATTTGCAAGGTTCACCACATCAGGCAAGTGATAGGCTTTTATACTTAACGGTATAAGTACTTACTTAGGTGTCTACTTAACATTTACTGGATCTTAATTTGTTTTGAGCCGTGGTAATACAGCAACCTGATACAATGTAGAGTACTTATCTTTTTCGAGGTTGCTCTGAGAAAATTTCCTTATCATCATATTATTTAGATTTGTTGAAATGATTAAATTAAGTTGTCTTTTCCTGAATAATTACATAAAAATTATAGTACCTTGTTCATTTTTTACATAAAAACGTTACAAGCAACAATTAAAAGCCGTGAGTGTAATTGGCGGCGTAATGACAGAGCGCTATTTAGAGTGATATACAACAACGACACTGGTTGTTTAACCCGCTATTGTTCGACACAGAGTGCTCATGTCCCAACAAATTGAAACAAAGTAAAGACCGCTCGTAATTACTAACGTCTCACATTTGAGCATGCGTGAAGCGCAATTGGCATCACAGCGAGCACATCTCTGCTATTACAGAGACAAACAGTTTCACTAAGAGTTATGAGATTTTTAGAATCATTAGAAATCATGGGTAGTGGCGGCATTTCACAAAGCTCTATAATTTATTTAATAGCAGATAGGTAGGTGTTCTATATAAAAATCTAGAATTTTTCATAAATTAATACGATTGCGTGACTGTTCAACATTCGCAAAACTCTCTAAAATTTTCGCTTACAATTGTATTTGTCTCTCTAATTGAACACCATATTACTGCACATCACTACAATTACTAAAGACTAGACAGAACGGACGGCGTTAAATCGAATCAATTTGTTGGCACAAAGGCTTTCAGCGAAGTATCCCTTCAGGGTGACAGTTATGACGTGGCAGGGCGTGCCGCGACTGCGCCCTCGCTCCATTTGTCGAGCCATTTGCTCGCCGGAATGCGGTGTCATCAGCGGCGAACGGAGCGTGAAATGGAAAACGCCCCTCCTGTGACAATCCCCCCTACCCTGCCCTGGATCGCCCTTAACGCGTGCTAACGAAATATTCACTCCACAAATTTTGGCCCACACGGCGTTTCACTTGATTACTTTAATTCTGACTCAAAGTAAATAGACTAAAGTGAAGCGATTCGTTCTAGTAAAGTAACAGAGAGAGACAGAGGGGCACTTGATATGCGTAAAGCAGATCGTTATGTTGATAGTCAAGTCCGATGTGCGTGGCGCTCTCACGTGGAACCTTAATGTTTTGGTCGGGCTGTTACCTTTTGTTCTGCTTTAAATAAATGCAAGTTTATTACATACTTTAAGCCGGTTAATCTTTTCCCATCACTACATCATATTATGGCGTGTCTCTTATATTTACATGGGAACCCTTCCAAATTATATTTGGGTTTATTTTTAAATTATTCTGATGATTTTTGGTGATAGAAAAATATATATACGCCTTTTGTTTTCCTTTAATCTTAAATACTATTTTACCTAAATTATGAATAGTATGTTTTTTTTAATTCTCACTCATTCTTCTCAGAGCAATGGCAGCAATAACTTTCCTATGTAGCTGGACTGAAAAACAAAAAAGGACTTCGAATTTTTAAAAGTTTTGATGTCCGACTGACACTCAATCCTCGCTCACCAATATATTAAATATATTATAGTATAAAAGGATGTATACAAAGTATGCATTATATTTATATAGATCACATTATAGTAGTGTTGAAACTCTACTATAATTCTTAATTTATAAACGTTGTTTCTGCAAAGATTTTGTTAAGATAGAAAAAAAATATACGCCTTTTGTTTTCCTTTAATCTTAAATACTATTTTATCTAAATTATGAATGTTATTTTTTTTTAATTCTTGCCCATTGTTCTCTGAGCAAACGCAGCAATAACTTTTCTTTATAGCTGGACTGAAAAACAAAAAAGGACTTCAAAGTTTTAAAAGTTTTGATGTCCTACTCTACTGACACTCAATCCTTGCTCACCAATATATATTAAATATATTATAGTATAAAAGGATGTATACAAAGTATGTATTATATTTATACAGATCACATTATAGTAGTGCTGAAACTCTACTAAGTATAATTCTTAATCAATAAACGTTGTTTCTGCAAATATTTTGTTACGTTCGTTCGGCTAACATCTTGAATTCCGACAAAAGAGATAAATAAAATACTGTATACTATACAGAGCTTATTAGTGGGGTAGCTGGCAAATAGTGACACTTTTTTATCAGTCCATTTTCTTGTTATTTTTCATTCGTTTATGTTAGTACTTGGCTATTTTCAAAACTTGAAATTATTTGCCAAGATGGAGGCGGCTAGACCAATATATTCATGCTGCACTAGCTGTCTTCGCTTATGGACTCTTCTTACCGCTTCACATCAGGTGGTGTTGAGTCATTTGACGTGCTTTGTATATATAAGAAGTTCATCTTTATACTTACAATGGTAAATCAAATCAGTCATCTACGTCTCCCATAAGAAACTGTGTTCAGATTTCGTTAAACGTCAAATCAAACACTGGTTACACAGACAAACTGCCTGTCACTGTGTAATGGTGACAAATTGGGGACAGGGCCGGACTCTCGAGGCCCGGTTTATCCTTTAAATCGGCCTGATCCGCTCGCCCATTTGTCTGCTAAATGGATAAAGGTTACGTGACTGAAATTTTGACATGTTAACAGATAATAATTGTTGTTATCTAGGTAATTAAAATAAATAAAAAACTGATTGCAGGTATCAAACCCTAACTTAATGGAGCCACTAACAACATTTTATAAAATACTTAATCCACCTAAGAAAGAATGTATTACTTAATACGAAAAGATCATGTTTTTAATAAATAATTCAATTTGAAAGTTTAATTCATTTTTCAAGATTTATTACGTCAGTTTGTTAACATTTTCGTAAAAAAATTGTTACATTACTATAATCATAAAAAAAATCCCTCAAATAGGCTTTATTGCACCAAACGACACATGCGATGAATATCAATAACTAAAAAGAAAATAACAATAGGCGGCCTTACTGCTAAGCAGCAATTTATTTATAAGCTCATTTTGTCATTTAGAAATAATAAAATCTTTTTAATTAGTGACAGCTAAGTCGGTTCCTATTTTTCAAATATTTTTATGGATTAGATGTCACTAAAAGGTGCTGACCTTGTGTAGAGTGAACTGGCTACTACTCTACCAGTTTCGAGTACTCTACCAGTTTTGGTTATTACTCTTCTCTACTATTGCTGTCTGTGTCTACATTGGTATAGCAATGCCGTCTACTTTGGTTTAGTTATTAGTATACTGTACCGTGCTACTATGCCGTGTACTCCACCACTACTACTCTACCAGTTACAGTACTCTACCAGTTTAAGTTAGCACTCTACTCCACCAATGCTATCTATATTCGTGAAGTTAGTACTCTACCACTACTACTCTACCAGTTTTAGTTAGTACTCTACTCCACCAATGCTGTCTATATTGGTATGGTTAGTACTCTACCGGGAACTATGCCGTGTACTCTACCAGTGACAGTACTCTACTAGTGTTAGTTAGTACTCTACTCCACCAATGCTGTCTATATTGGTATAGTTAGTGGTATAGTTAGTATACTCTATCGTGCTACTATACCGTGTACTCTACCACTAGTAATCTACCAGGTACGGTACTCTACTAGTTTTAGTTAGTACTCTACCAATGCTGTCTACATTGGTATAGTAAGTACTCTACCGTGCTACTATGCCATGTACTCTACCCGTACTATTGTAATCAAAGACCCGTAGACAGCACTGTTAAAAGAAAATGTATGATAAGTTGTATTCTGACTCGATCACACTACATTAAAATATTTTCACAACAGCATAACTCAACCATAAACCTACACAAGTCATCATTGGCTAGCTTTCAGTTGCCAAGGTGCTATCGATTATCAATAAATCAACGAGCTGGCGACACGAATCGATTTTGGTGAAATGCTGCCTGTTTGCTTAGCCCATCACTCGCGGAATTGGAAGGGTTGACAAATGACGGCGACCATAGACTAATCAGGGTAGAGTTGAAACTAGAAATTTCGAATAAATACCAAAGAGAATGTAATCACTACGCTTATTAGTACCTACCATTAAGGACATGATATTTTGTAGCTGGTATAGCACAGTATTGCAATATTTTATTACAATATCTGGTAAAAAAGTAATGGTTTTAAATCTATCGTCTTTTCCATAAATCAAAATCAAGTTATCTTCCTTTACTTCAATAAGATCCTCTTTCATTCTACTTCAACATGTAGGATGAAAAACCTTACTGCCAGTCGCAATATAGGCTACTACTACTACGAGAGATGCTTAGTAAAGTTTTTGCCTATATTTTTTTAATATTTTACTTAAAATAGAATAGTTTGCGCTTGGTAACTAAGCTGTGGTAGACATGTTATCTATATCTATTGGGACCGGCCGTAAGTTGATGCATACATTTTTATTCCAAATAAGGCCAAAATGCTTTAGGATATGCTCGTAATACTTATTTATCGTTTAAAATAAAGATATGTTTGTGGCCAAAATCAGCCAGCTATATAAAACACCTGTACAGCTATGAAATCTTATTATTTTTTTTATTGAAATCAACACAATAATACCTAATATAGAAGACTCACGCTTGAAAAAATTAAACAAGCCCAAACTGAGAACCAAAACGAAAATCTTGCAGCTTTCTCCTATTTACCCAAGAAATGAATATTCTCCTCAGGGCTATGCTTGACTTAAGCCCGTCTCACACTGTGAGACTGTGTCGTAATAAATCGCAGCGGGATATAAATCTAAATCGGCGCAGACGTTTTGATTGTCGTCTGCCGCGGCGACTCTCCCAAATCGCCGATTTTGCGGACGTGAAGCGGTGTTATTTGTTCAACAAAACGTGCTTAGCTATACTTACCCGTACTATTAGAAATCCATACTTTTACCACGCATTGAGTAAAAAAAACTATGAAGAAAAACATTTGCTTCTTACTTTTTTTTTATGAAAAGCTCAGCAAATAACTCAACACCACCTGATGTGAAGCAGTAAGAAGAGTCCATACTTATGCGGAGACAGCTAGTGCAGCTTAAAGCAACACTAATCTAGCCGCCTCCACCTTGCCGTGTTATGAGGTACTTTTCACGCCTCTTTTAAAGGAACCCATGTTGCAGGAAGGAGGGAACACAATGTTCTGGCAAAGAATTCCAAGTTCCAAACTTCTTTATGTGCGATGTTGAGGTGGGGACAGTAAATTGATGACACCGAGGACTGGTTGTAACTTAACCGATGAATGTCAATACCATTGAATATTTAGTTAGCTTATTTCGGAAACAATGGGTACACATAATGATAATTTACATTGCTGTACCCTAACCATAGGCATTTTTGAAATCGAGTTTCAGTCATCAAAATTTTGGTCTCTGCTGTTCTATTTAATAAAATCTCTATATCTTCTAATACGTGATTATAAATGAGTTGTGAAATAGAGTGGGATTTTTTTAATACCTGCAAATATTTAATCGAGTGGTTAGTAGGTACCATATACTAACGGTATAAGTACTAACTACTCGACAGATGCATAAGGGCAGATGATTGCATGTTTAATACTAACATTTGTTCAGCAGTCTCAATTTGGGCTACGTATATGTAAGTGTGATGATAGTGAAAGAATATTTATAACACATTTCAACCATTTGATTTTTTGCGCTTATAAGGCGTTTTACACAACAAAGTAGGCGTAGATACTTTGTTGTTTGTTTGTTTTTTACAAGAAAGAATATTTGGTGATAGACACTATAAATTTATGGGAATGACAGTAATAATAAAGTATTATAATTTATTATTATTGTTACTCCTATTAAGTTATAAGTGGTAATTTTACACAATTGAATATCTTCGCACAAACTTTTATAAGCTTAAGATATTGAAAAGTCTACGTGTACCTATTATTTTGTGTCGTTCAGCTAACGTCACTTTTAAATTTTGCATGCCACAGTCTTATCTTAGTAAGTAATAAACTCAATTTATAATTATTTTTACGCCTATCTTTTTAAACTAAAGCGCACCATCTTCGATTCTACCAAGACATCATCACATCAGAAGACTCGCTCAATGTGCCGGGACGATTAACAAATACGTCTCAATTAGTGACGCACACTGTAACAAATAGCCGCCATGGGGGATAAAATTAGTCCACATAAATTATGCGAGTAAAAAACTTGCTTTGATGCATTTCCCAATCTATTAGTTCTAATTAGAAATAATTATGTTTACCGGCTACATTATTGGCTAAATAACAAAATTTAATCAAATACAGTGGCTACCTTACCTTATTTCTAAACAATAGATAACATTTTCTTCGTATCATTTCAACATCATTAATAAATGGTGAAAGATATTTTGAAAAAATAATACAACACGACTAGAAAAATTTAGTTTTCCTACTTCAAGACATGAGTTTCACCAGTTTAGATTTTTCTAACTACAAGATTTTTACGAGGTAAGTACAAACAACTTAATAAAATAGTTTGAAAGACGTTCTAGGAAATAGACCACACAACTTGCAAAATTATCATCACCCACAAATGTCACCATTTTATCTATGTGTTCGTTTCGTTCACGTCCGTAGTGCCAAAAGACAAAATGTTTGAAAAAGGAAAAAATATAAATGTGTTCAGGATATAAACATGCCAAGAACTTAATATTGAAGTGCTCAACGTTCCTACTGACATTTCACCAGGCATCTTCCATTGACTCTTCATTTAGGGTGTTCCAAAATTTTGTTGCATCCTGAAAAAATATTTTTCTCTTTTATTTCGAAGGAATAAAGTCAAAATTACTAAAAATAAGTTTTTTCTAAACTGTAAACGTAAATTGGTTTTTATGAGAATGCAATGCCGCTAATATATCTGTCAGCCAGGCGTTTTGTTGTAGAGTTTAGCGGTGAACATGTGGCAGTGATTTGTTTGGACCGCACACACTCGTCTTTTTTTATTATTATTGGGCGCTAAAAAGTTTGTAATAGTTTCACTATTATGACATCGTAAAGCTATTATGAGAAAGTAACAACAAAATCCATTAATACTCATTAATATTCGACTAGACTTATTAAAAAATTAAATATAAACTCGGGAACTTCCTACCTAGATACTTATAGAAGTAATTACAGATAGAAGAGATTTTCATAAATTAACGTTGATTGATTTATTAATGATCATCACATTCTTGTATCATAAAATACAAGAAATATATTAACACAGGGATAGCGGAATTCAATTAGGTACCAAAATATTTTAGTTTAAGACTTAATAATAGCAATTTCATTATAACAGCAGCAATATAACATTAACTAAAAAACAAAACTCGTAAAGCACGCACCCCAAAAATTACAAGAACGCCTAAGCTGTCCTAATCACGCTATTAAACGATCATCTCTCATCCAGACTATAAATACCCTCCCATTCACAGCCTCTAAATAAAGAGACGGCGAGAAGCCAACAAATCTTGTCGCGTCCCACAGTCATATGTCTTTATTCTGTCTAATAACAATTTAGGCAATTATGTGACAAAAGGAAGTGTTTTCGTCGTGCGCATTTCTCTTGGGGTGAGGTCCCCTGCGGCAGCCGAGCCCACATTATTGCCGTTCGGTGATTTATACGATCGCTACCAGTTCTCCGATATTTTCCGATCAAATCGCTCGTAACTGACTTACTGCACAGTGTCTATCCTTTACTTCTCTGGGCCAAATAATCGTTTTCGATGCCTTAATTAATTGGTCACTATTCAAATTAATGTTTTCATTTGATCTGTGAATAATTTATTAAAAACTTTTATATCCATTTGAAAATTGAGTTATCAAGTTTTATTTAACAGTAAGATATAGTTTTGAAAGTGTTACAAAAATAAAATAAAATCTCTAAGAGCATTGACACGTAGCCACTAACGTTAAAGTGTATTGGTAATAAAATAGTTTCGATCTCAATCATTCACCTTGCTGTGTTTCCAGTTTGTAAGAGGCGAATAACAAAAAGTGCTTTGATCTAAATCGAACTAATAATGTTATTAGATTCGATGCGGCGCCGGTGGTCCGCCTTTTATTTATTACTGACAGCATGTAATTAGGGCCGTATGAATCTATAATATCTGACTGTGCTTTAAGCTGCACAATCTCCGAATGGACGTAGCTGATGCTTAATAATACTAAAATAGAATGATATGCATATTGGAATGTTTGTAAGTCATCAATTGACAATCAGAACATTACACATTGCAATGTATTTGATTATAGATATATCATCACCAGCCTATATATGTCCCACTGCTGGGCACTGACCTTCCTACATGGGAGAAACACATGAGGAGTTTGGGCCATAACACCACCACGCTGGCCCAATGCGGGTTGGTCCATTTGTTAAAGATATATATAGAAAAGAGAAATTCGTCACAAGTTGTCTTTAAAATGCAATACACAAATAAAATTCAATACTGGTAAGCACTGAATCGGTGTTGGTGAAGGTCCGCCGATATGATAATGATGTGGTTTTTGAATCGGTTTAATCTTTTAGTAGGCACTCGTGCCCGTATTTTCTTGTTGGTAACATTAGTTTTTATTCTGGATGAAAATAAATGTAAGCCATCAATGTTTTCGTATTTACATGTACTTGATTTAATAGGAGATACATGTTTCGAAGATAAATTAGATAAGCATTGAAATGATTTAGTACGTTTACTTTTTGCACTCGTAAATTGTAGTTTCCAAAATTTATGAACACATCGATTTTCTCGCGCCATAAGCCTCGCAAGCAAATAGGTTTTCCGCGGAGCGCTCGACGGGAGTCGCATTATGCGCAAATTATTGTTGAGCACAATTTATGTCCACGCTACAACCGCGCCACGCACTGTGGGAACGGATTACGGCGAATGGGGACAACGTTTACTAACATTCTTTGATTATTTAAAGCTTAAATTTTAATTACTGCCGCATTAAAAGAAGTTTAAAATGCTTTCATTTATTTTTTAAATTCAACTTTTGTACTAGTTATTAATAGTCACATTTACTTTAACTAAAATGAGATTATCATTATTAACATTTTAAATACTCCGTAGCTAGATATACCCAAATTCAGTTTTGTATTCTGATATAATAGACAAAATTTTTGTTAATTTTTCATGATAAATTATAACTTAAAAGATCCATAGATTACATTTACTCGAAAGATATTTTACTACAATGAATAAAGTATCTAACATATATTGAGACAAAGTTAACAGTAATTTATGTAGTAACTATAACGCAATACTGTAATAAAATTGGAACTCAAGGCTCTGCCTAATGGCTACAAGTAATGGCTTAAACGTGACCTTAATATAAAAACCCCAATTAATTATGCAAATGAGAATCGTGTACATTAAAAATAATGCTAACATTTTTATGATTACAGCTAAATGAAAAAACAAATAATTAACTACTGTTATCGAAAGTTACGCCGTGTGCCGTGTTGTATGTCATTTATTAACTGAAAGCAATGAAACTCAATTACTCTTCCTAACAGTGGTTTAAAACGATCTTTAGACATACAAAAAGCAGTAAATAAAACATAAAATAAAGGGAGGCAATAAACTCAAGTGGCACCCGGTACCTCTGAGCAGATATAAATGGTTTGTTTTGACTACTCGCGACTGAAGAGGTATTAAAAAAGTTATCAGCTTGCCGAAACATCAAAGTGAGTGTTTCAGTTTGTGTTGTAAGCAAATACTATTAGAGTTTGGTTGCACTAAATAATCTAACACGGGGTAACATCGCTTACCTTAAAGAAAAATGTCCAAATAGAGTAACATGTTGCAGAGCAGTTTATGTTGCGCAACTACTATCAAATAAAATAAACCCCGATGAAGTCTAAAGTTCTGAAACATAAAATTGCAAGGATACATCGAATTAAAAAAAATACCTAGTGAATGATTTCCTAGATTTGCAGGTCCGTTCGCGATGGCTACCACTTACCATCAGATGGATCATCTGCTTGTCATTCTTTGTCATGAAAAATTTTAAAGGTAGACGTTAAAATTAACTTTTTCAAAAGGATTTACTGTAACTTCTAAAAATATACTTACAAAACAAAAGATTAGAATTAAGGGGTTCTCCCTAATTTCTCCTTGGTAGCTCATAAAAATGTTAGCACTCCGTCCCTGGAAGAGAATTGTTTTTCTATCATTATATAGTTTTCGTAAATTCTCAAAAATTAAAATAAAAAAAGAATTATACTTAGTCAGTACACTTGTTCGAAAACTAGACCATAGATTAATTAGTTGACTGTTATTTAATACATAAAACTTCAAAGTTTTAAAGATTTTCTTCTATTAGAAACACAATGGAAATTTTAGTTAAAAACACCAAGTTGCAAATTGTGCGTTTTGAGTCATTGTGCGATGCAAACCGTTCATAATAAACTCTCATTTAACGTGTGTAAAGGGAGAGAAACCTGCAATTTTCACGAGGAGATCTCGATCTGAATGCCATACATAAGCATTAAACTCTACGTAAGTAGTATAAACGATGTTTATAGTTGTTTGATGAAAATTGCAGTGTGGCCTCAAATGCCCCGTCTCTGTCGCCGAGTCAAATGGTAACGCTCGAGCTGTAAGCCTAACGAGAAATTTATTTGCGTCCAATCTATTTTTATTAAAGACTGTCAATTAAATGGGATTAACCAACGTTTCTGCGCCGCGCTATTTGTGGTACGTGTACAACTATCGCTATGAACTATGCAATGCTTAAGTTTTACATGACTAGAAATTATAGCGAAGGAATGTAGAATGTCTTTTTTTATGTATTCATTTAACCCATTTATTTTTTTATCCTTAAAAATATTCTGCAATGTAGTAGTGTATTAATAACTAACATTCATAACATATTAATTTGTTAAACAGTAAGTAAGATACTTAAGTTTATTTTATGTTAGTACAATCGGTCAAATCGGTACCTATTCTTAGCCATTGGTAAACTTCAAGCATGTGTTTTGTTTTTGATAGGAGTATACGAAATACCTAATATTGGACTTTGTTATAATATGTTTTCGTTTTAGTAATTGTTTTGACATTTTATTAATTTCATAACGAATGATTTTAATGAATACCACTTTGACAAATTCATTTGTATCGTCAGTCATAACAAATTGCAAGCTTTTAGTGAGTGAGCTAAAAGATTTTTATTAGGAATATTTAGTTGTGATAAGTTTGGTTGTAATGTAATACTCCTCAAATATTTCTCCCATGTAGGAAGGCCCGTGGCCAGCAGTGGGATAAATAAGTGGCATTAAGTATTATTCATGAACGGTCCTAGAAGTTTGCGTCTCAGAATAAGTATATGGAAGTTCGCCATCCACCTGTGGTATCAACTACATGAATGTCGGTTTTATTATCCACAGGAACCATAATATTTTCGAGGATACGAAAATTCATGTTATTCCAGACTTAGATCTATTTTTGTAATTAAAATATATCTAAACTAGAAAAATTCCACGTCCTGAGTCGGGGTTAGAACCCGCGACCTTTCGCAATCCGGGCGGCTGCTCAACCATCTGAGCTACCCAGGACTTGGGATATCCCAGTGAAATGCCTCTAGTCTATCTGTATTTGCGTTATGAGCTAACGTTTTTCTAGTTTAGATATATTTTATTTACTTAATAATTTTTCAAACATTTTTAATAATGTTAAAATCAAAATTAGGAATCTATTTTTGTGTCAAATTACCTATATCCATGTTAGTACAGCTGTTCTTGCGTGATTGAGTGACAAACATGTTTCCAAACTTTCGATTTAGAGTACTAACTTCCGTCCACGACTTCGTCCGCGTGTATGTCAGTTCATCTAACGGGAACCGCACATTTTCCTGGAAAAAGTCTCATGTGCTATTGTCTTATGTGCTATTCAAACTATAATCAATCACTGTGCTATAGTTACATAAACAAATCTCGTTTGTACACTTTTAAGTACAATGTTCCGTTTGAGACTGGCTGAGATAGACATCGGTCGTTACACTGTCACGGACTGTGCACTAGCTGCCTACGCTACTTGACGCGTGCAATATTTTTTGTCTGAAAGTGTGTGTTTTTGTATCACTGTGCAGCGTGACCGTCGAATTAAAGGTAATGCTTTTAATTTTTAAGATTAACATTATGTTTTTTACAGGTTACTTATCTATCTTGTTCATAATTATTAAAATACTAAATAATATTTGCTAAAATTATGTTTCATCAAAAACGGGTTACAGTTATCATAGAAAGTTGACATTAATATTTTAGGTAGATATGTACATTGTTAAGTTCTTTTGTCTTATCTGTAATTATAATACTTACCTATATGTTTCAATTAGCGCATATTCAAAGTTTTTGCGTCCATACTTTTTATGTCAGCGTATATTTTTTCTGAGTCTAAAATACTTTTACGGATATGGCAACGCAGGTTATTAGACAGGCGCCGTTGATTTATGCACTAGTGGTATTTTGGCGCCTTTGATCTACCGCTTATAGGAAACATATCGAGAAATAATTGGTATGAAATTGAAGACAAGAATGCCAATAACATGAATAAATGTTTTTATTGAATCATATCATACCTAAATATAACAATGATAAGGATTTAGAGTATAATCAGGCAACTAAGTACATAAGTATTATACACCTACAGGTAGGAGACAGCTCATTTTTTTTTCATACTACTACATGACAAACAAGCTGACGGCCCACCTGATGGTAAGCGGTTACCGCCGCCTATAGACACCTGCAATAACGAGGGAAAATCAATTGATATTGCAAGTGCGTTGTCATCCTGGGGCCTAAGATGAAATGCCGTCCATGCCCAGTAATTACACTGGCTACCTTTCCCTTCAACCCAAAACACAGCGAACTGTTTCACGGCTGAAATAAGAAAGGCGGTGGTATACCTACCCAGACGACCCTATATACGGGCCTACCACCTTGTAAAAATTTTAGAGATTCAACCTAGTTTCAAAGTTTGAAATATTTTAAAAATAATGAAAATATTTTTACCATAGATAAGATGGTGAATGTTTGCTTAATGCTGTTAGAATAATATTAATGCGAAACTTAAAATAGCGTAGGCAAAACAACAATATTTTCAGCATATTAATATCAGCATTGTAATGCAACTAAACACAATAATAGCTCACAGTAATTACCGTTTGACATCCCGAGAATGTGTGCTAATATACGCCATACTAATTGCTTCTAATGAGACATTGTGTTTGGCGTGGGCCCAGGTGGAGCGGATGCCAATATAAATCTGAATAATTAATCTTTCGTATTATTAATTAATTGAAACATTATTGGCAATGTCGCTGTCTTCTCATGCTTCATAACGAATTAGATCGAGACACAATTACATTTAATTTTAAGCTTTTTGAATGTAGCAATATAACCAATAAGATAAGCATTATGTAACGTAAATTACGTTGAAGAAATGGCGTTTAATTTTATTGGAAGCTAGCAAAAACTGTCCTCCCTTTTTATATTAAGAGCTTTTAAAAATATGAATAGCATTATACTTTAGCGTTAAATATAAATAGTAAAAAAGACGTTTAGAAAAATAGATTAAATAAATGTAAAAAAATATGTCACAGCCCCAGGACATTCAACACTTGAACGAGTATTTTTTCAACCAGTTTTTCGGTTGAGTAGGCATCGCTTTTAATAAAAAGAAATTGTTAATTTTACCGATAAGTTATCTTTAATATTTTCGGTAAGTACAGAGATTGGGTGAATATAAAGTGTTCATCTTAGTAGAAAGGCCTCTAACCACATTCTCACGGCCGATTCACACGGAGACGCGTAATAACGACATTACTGGTCGGTAATATCACAATATTTGGGCGACACCGCGACACGTAACACCCACTGGTTTTACGCCCCGTTGAATTAGATTGTTTTTCGAATATAATTGATACATTTGGTTCGATGGGAATTCGATTTTTTATTCAGTTGAGAGGAACTTTGTGTTAAAGGATAATGTGTGAAATGCATTACTATTCCTTCGGAAAAAAAACAAAATTAGATATAACAGGTTAGGTTTATACAGGTTTTAAAAAAGGCTACAAGTTAAAAGAACTCTCTCCCTTTAAGCAATAATATAATAAGCCTGTCTTGGGAGGAGTCCTCTCTTTCGATAAGGCCTACACGGATTTTTCAGAAACATCACAATGTGCCTAATAGTATTTAAACTCTAGAAGAAGTTGCATTTCAAAAATGTGTTTTTGACGATTTAAAAGTGCTTCTTTGTGGCATAAGTATTTAAATAAATATTTTTTTCTTTTTTTCAATCTTCTCAAAATTTTCATTTCAATCTGAGAATTTTCAAATGATTTCGAAAGTAAATTATATTTTTAAAGATTTGCATTTCAAAAGCGTTGATGCCTATTTGACATCGATCACCGGAATTGACCGCATCCAACCGCATCGTTCACGTTCAATTCGATACGATCAATGATCATTCGATTGTCAAATTGGTATTTTTTTGCTACTCTCCTATGTTAAACGAAACGTATCTAGATTTAAAGAACTTAGTATTTTAAGTGTACCAAATGCGACACTAACTGAAGATGATGAATTTTAATTCGTATTTATTTCGACCTACCACAGGGCATTTTTGTTCTTCTCGCCCTTTCAATAAAAAAAAGAAAATTATTAACGCCGATTAAAATTAGCTAAATTTTATTACAACAGTTCAGTCATAATATAAGTTTAAAAGGGTAAATTATTCTGGTCTTATAAACCTCCATTTGCTACGTGATCGTATTTTAAAATATAAAAACACTCATCTCTTTAATCAGCAACAAAATGAAAAAAGAACACTTAACCGGATACTTATCCCTAATTAAGAAGACAAAACAGTAGTAGGGTCATGGTCCATTACGAGTCGGCCCCACAAAGTTGACGTCTGTCATTGCGCTTATACGTCACAAATGGAGCAGAACTTGAAACCACCCGTTCAGCCATAACCACACTTTGAGCGTGTTTTGATAATGCCGCGTAATAACTATAGAGGTTATAAAAAGAGTCCTCATAATGTCGCAAGCATTTGTTTTTAAGTATATTTGGGCGTTGACAAACGAGACGTGTTCCAATTTTGAACGTAGAGTTACGATGACGAGACGTCTGAATATAATATTGTCTTCCTTTGATGCAAAATTAATTTTGTGTAAAAAAACGAATTTGTCTGTGTCATCTGCATAACATTTCCTATTTTTATTAATAAGTGGCGGACAATCAAACAAAACTTGCTAGCATTTATTAAATTTAAAGCTCGGACACTAGGACAAACTAAAATCGAGAATAAAGATATGATTGCTTAGCTATTATTGAACAATAAATGTAGAAAATATAATATAACAATCGACAACGACTGTCGTCAACTATTTTTTTCTGTTTATAAGTAGGAATAAAATATTGGATCTGTTTACGCAGGGCGAAATATACCTCCGGGTCGTTCGCTGGGTAATGGCCACCGGATATGAAGTCATGTTGAAGAGCCGGAACCACCCAAAATACTGACAATGTTGTAGGTAACTACTAATAAAAACTTTAGTATTCTAAACATAAAAAGATTAAGTTAATCGATAATCAAGTAAACTTTTCCTAAATTTGAAATTTATACAATATTCAAAAATCTGCGCCAATTTTTAAAGTAGGTGTACTAATAATAGAGTAAATAGATTCAAGATCGATTATATGATCGAAGATATATTCTGGTAATAGGGTCAAGATCAAAATAAATTGTACACAAATAAAAACTAACAGTAATATCAGTACCGTATCTAAATATTTATATAAAAAAATATTTTAGCTACGATAGTGCAAATTAACAGATAGTACCTGGTACCTACAATCACCTTTCCTAGCCACACTTACACAATATTTTTATTTTTATTTTTGTAAAACATACTGAATTTCCGTATAATGTGAATTTACATTACTGACAACACTACCTACAGATCTATTTCAGAATCATAAACAAATCACTATTAATCATTAGGTTTGAATGTTATTTTAAGAGTTATTAATATTTAATTTCATTTTGCCCATTACTGTGCCTTATCCACCTCTGTGGTCTAGTGGTTGAGACCATCTACCTCTGATCTTGTGGTACAGGTTTCAATTCCCATGTTAGTAGAAATTTTTTGTTTGGTTTGGTTGGTTGTAGGTTGTAGGACTTTTTCTAGGTCCGCCTCGCTAGCTACCACCATCTTACCTGAGTCTGCTGCCATAACAGTAATACTATCAGCATTGTTGTGTTCTGACAGTTGGAAGTGAGATATCCAGTGCCTCTGTGGCCGAGAAATCCGGGTGAAGTTTGCTTCCATCTTCGGCTTTATAATCACTCACCACCATCAGGTGAGATGAAAGCCGAGAGATACCCCGTTAAGAATCAAAAATAATAGTAACAACTAAAAATTGAAAGGAGGGAGTTGTCCCAAAAATGTAGAGAGACACGACCAAGTCTATTACACTACCTAAACTAAAAAATAAGCGAAAATATGCAGAAGAGTTTTCAATTGTCCTTTTTTTAATTTGATTTGTTTCTTGATGCAAAACAAGAATTTTTTATAGGAAAAAACTGCAAATTAGCCAAACATTCACCACAACATGGCGCTTTGGTGATGTTTAGTTGACTTCTATGTCGCCCGCCATATTGCCTTATTGAATAATAGTGACATCGACGAATCATTGTGAATTTTGGACAAGTCAACCATACATGAAAACTAATTTTCCTGGATTCATGAGATTTTTCCTGATTTTTTGAGATACTAAGATAGATTGTACAGTCGACAGCACATCAAGCGTAACAGTTTGACCTTGAGACCGTCCTTACTGCGTTCGTAATAAAGGCGGCTTTCGTTATGCAAGTATTACACTTGATGTGCTGTCGTGTGTACTTATACCGAACTGGATATGAAGTATCTTGTCTGTTACTAAATTAAACTAAGATATTGAAAGTGACATTTTATCCAGTATAAATTATAACCAATAATTCGCAGCGCTATTACCCACTAAATATATCTCTAGCCATAAATATAATTTACTAGCTCGAGTATTTCCTTAAAACAATAAAATATGGGCGTCATTAATATCAACGGCTCATTCGTATGCATGCAATCAACTCCATTTTGCTTCTAATTTGTAACTTTGGGCCGACATCGGAACCTGTTATTATGCATAGTTTTTGTAATTGCAACCTAAATTTAACTGTATCTTGCTAATGTTTAACACAGAAAAAAAAAGAATATGTGGAGTAATTTTTTAGAACCAAAAATGATAAACTTGTGGAACGTCGCTGCTTGTGTAAGAAGACCGCGAAAAGGATATTTTGTTCCTATTTTTACCTATATACCGTAACCCATGTCCTTTCTTGTAATTTCATCTAACTCGGATTAGCGATTTGGAAGTACAACATTACAGACAGACAGAGATGCCTACTTTCACATTAATAAAACTTATTAGTGTGAATATTAATTAATTTAATGGCACAGCCAATTCATTCCAGTGTGTTTTACAGTGTTTAATTCTAAAAAAACACACCACTAGCATCAAGGAACTCGAGATAGGTTCTGATTATCTCTAAAAATCACTTTTCAGTTGTCTTATGGTCCTCAAGACGCTTGAGACGCAACCACTAAGATAACGGTAGGTGGTAGGCCCGTATGAAGGGTCGTCTGGGTAGGTAAGTACCACCGCCTTTCTTATTTCAGCCGTGAAACAGTTCACTGTGTAATTATTATGTGTAATTATTGGGCATGGACGGCATTTCATCTTAGGCCTCAGGATGACAACGCACCTGCAATCAAGTCATTTTCCCTTGTTATTGCAGGTGTCTATAGGCGGCGGTAACCGCTTACTATCAGGTGGGCTATCAGCTTGTTTGTCATCTAGTAGTAGATATAAAAAAACGGTTAATTTTGTAACTTGAACTTCATTAAAAACTAAAAGTTACACTATCTATCTTTAGGTACGGTTAGTTAACAAGACACCAACTACGCACATCAATAGTCATAGTCGGCATTGTCGTAGTCGGCGTCGTACTTAAGGCCGTAGTCGTCGTCGTGGTCGGCTTCGTACTTATAGTCGTAGTCGTAGTCTAGTAATAATTTTATTACGTAATGTTGAGGACTCGGTGGCGATTTAGAAAACAAAGCAAGCTTCGCCATGGCACCTCCGTGCTTCAGAAGGTACAAGCCGTTGGCCCCGGTTTCTACTGCAAACGCTATAACCCACCAACCCGCATTGGGCTTATGTGTGTTATTGCCCAAACTCTTCGTGTGTTTCTCCCATATAGGTACGCCTGTGCCCAGCGTGGGACGTATATAGGCTGGTGATGATGTGATGATAATTACATATGTAGTTTGTAGTATTATCATCCATACTAATACTATAAAAAAATAAAAAAATCTTTGATTGCTATGTTACGTTTTACCGCCAAAACCACAGAACCGACTTAGATCTAAGGCACCTCTGAGCCATAATAATATGTGCTCTGTCTCTACAGATTACCTAAATCCCGAGAAAAGCTACATTTCGGCGCAATAACCAATATCCATGTTGGCTGCGAGTGGCCTCTAGTAATAATTTATACAGTAAAATGTAATAATTGGTTATGTAAGGTGATGTCAAGGATAATTTACCTATACCGTACTAATTTACATAACGGTTCAAAGAACTGAAAATGTGAAAAATTTGGCTAAGAATTCAGGTCTTACTTTGGGGATATGACATCAATTCTAGTAACCATCTATAAAATACAATAAGTGCTACTTTGTATCTTATTGATTCAAAACTCAACAAGAACTTTACCCATTAGCAGACCATGTCAATCTCTAAATAAGAATTAAATTCGTATCCTGTGTCGATCCCGTGAAATCTTTCCCCAATCTCCGTAATCAATCAACCACATAAAAAGCCAGAGAACAGAACACACGTAGGCCACATTTCGCTACGCTCCTTCGCCACAATAGACTAGACTTCAGAGAAAGACGTTTTTCAATAAATTCCTTTATCGGATCCCACATAACAAGGTGTGCGATCCAAAATATATTAAGCAGTTCAATCTGTAGTTTGTAGCCGTTTGAGCGAATGTCTTTTGTTCAAATGTCACGAGCGTATATGGTAGAGTTCGCTTAGGGAGCCGACTTAAACAAAATACATTGAACTTCTCGCCAATAACATAATTTTAATGTCATAAACATAAGCATAACTCACGATTACGGCTTGTGTTATTTAATGAATAAAAGACAAATGTTTTAAAGACAAACATATTCTTTTTCGTAACAACTACATGATAAACAAGCTGACGGCCCATCTGGTGGTAAGTGGTAACCGCCGCCTATAGACACCTGCAATAACAAGGAAAAAATCACCTGCGTTGTCATCCTGAGGCCTAAGATGAAATGCCTTTCATGTCCAGTAGTTGCACGGGCTATATTTAGTATTATTTTTTTCCCTTGTTTTAGAACTTTCGTTTAATGAAATAATTTCTAAAAAAATATATTTTTTTGTTCTTATATATTTTTCTATTTATTTTTTTCTGGTTCACTATAATTAAAACGTACCTTTACTAAATTCACGCATCGAAAAGTGAATCCGAACGTGCGGAACAAGCCGGCTCATGTCTAACACTTCGACAATTAATCGAGTCGATAAACATCGTATTGTATCGAAATGCGTTGCCTGTTTCACTTTGAGTGGAGTTTTTTTTCCTAAACAAACCTACCAATGGATGAGAGGCAAGTGATAGTTTCGAAATCAATGGTTTTGATCGAAGGGTCAGAAGCCTGACCCTCACATACGGGGTGCTACGTGACGCTATTGAGGAATTAATTAACAACATTGCCGAGAAGAGGCCAATAAAGTCGTTTTTTCTGACAACACGACTTTTGTCACGAAATCATTTGACACTTCAGTGTGTATAGCCGTTACTAAATAGTAATAATGCGAAATACCTAGAAGACGTTAACAAACTTTAATTGTTATAAAAGGTACAAAATCATTTAATTTTTTGTCCTTTAACGTTGTTTTGCGTTTAGATTCGACAGAGATTTTATGCAACATTAATGTGATCAGTACTAGAATATGACCTGTCTGATAAGTACTTAGTTACTGTTGCCTTAAGTCGCTAAATTGACTGGAAAAATTGAAAAAATACTAATTAATCGCAGCAATATGGAAAGGTTTCATAATATGGTATAAGGATACAAAATACTGAATCACTAAACTACCGTACTACGTAGGTACCTACGTCACATTGCAATCGTCAGGTGCCTTCGAGCGCTAATGCTCACCGTATCAAATCGGTCATTTTTTGCCGTAACTTTAACGATGTCTTTGGGTTCAAACCTTTTTTGGCACTTTTGGTGTTTTATACATTTCTAATTGAGGTCCAGATTCGCTAAGGATGCGATTAGGACGTGATTAATATCGCTGATGTGCCGTTTTGCCGACGGTATTTTACATGTATTTTATATAAATGAATTGGCCTTTGTAATCCTTAAATTAGTCGTGACGGTGACCGAATGGAATTTGACGTGTAATAAACACGCCGACATCTTGATGTTCGTCAAAGAGGGCTAATTTTTATTGTGACCGCAAAAACTGTTAAAGTGCAAGCCTCGAGATGTTACCGGGACGGTCTCAATACTAGGCAGTGGAGTTAACGACGATGTTAAATTTGAATGTGTTATTTTAATTTGTGCGGTCAACCGCGCTCTCTGGTTATGTTATCCCGAGCGCGTGGAGGTCGCCATTTGTATTCTATTTACGAGCGTGCACAATTTGATGTCTTTCAAAATGAAATTGCTAATTGCTTGAAGAAATTGAAATATTATGTTCCATTTCAACTTAGCACTTAACCATTTGTGGACGTCGCTTTACAACGAAAATAAATGAACGTGCATAAACATAGAACTATTCCGTTTTAAAATTATTCATAGCCTCTACCGCTGCGAAGACAGCGTTCATGGTAGTTTTCGGTACAGTATTATTGTGCAAGATAAATTTATAATTACTTAGACTTACAATATTAGAATCGTTTGGTTATTAAAGAAAATAATGGCATAACTGAACACCGTACCGTGAAAACAATTACACGCACGCCGTAAAATGTAACGAGTTAATTTTAAAAAATAATTACTCAGCAAACAATTGGAAACGTAGAAAATGTTATGCAAATAACTTTTGAAAATGAGGCTACGCCGGATATGGAGATAACGCCATTGTAGGCAGTATCTCTATTTCCGTTATGCTTAGGTACTGCTACAATAAAAGGAAAAATAAACGTTATCAAAAAGTGCTTTGATTTTTAACTGATATGAGCTTGATTGAGATATATTTGTTTATATCGTCAATCTTGCTGAATCTTTGTATTGTTTATTGTTGATTAAGAAAAGAAATTACGGTCCCTATCACGAAGATTTAATCTTAAACGTCTAATTGATGTTGTTTTGAAATTACACTGTAGGTATGTGTAGTGCTTCACAATAGTATTTGTTTGTTTTAATTTTACGATGAACCTATTGTCGTAAATAACAATTTATAGACTAATTGTAATAAAAATACATTATGTCTAATAGAACTTCCTTGGAATACTATTCATTTACCACTCAGAAAATGCACATTATTGACTGTAAACTGTAACTATTATGATAAACACAGTAACAAAGTTAGCACAGATAATGTTCGTTGTTTAAAAACGCTTTTAAACCGGCCCGTATATGATTGTGTGCTCGTTAAAATGTTATATTCCAGGGTGTGTTTTATTGTGCCCTTTTACGACTAAAAAGTAACATTTTAGCGCTGCGGGCATTTTATTACGGTGTCATAGACTCGAACAGTGTTTTAGTGCCTGATAACTAGTTTCAGAGCGCTTGCTTTATCTTACTAATTCTATAGCCCCAACATTTACATTAGAAACTTGTTATCTGTATCTATAGAACTTTTACAATAGGCACAAGCATCCCGTGGTTTAATATACCTACACAGAGAAGTCAATATAACACGGGAATTGATAATTATAATGAATCGATATTACTCAATAAAGATAGACGTAAATCACTGTAGGTAATCAGATTTGAGGCATAATGATTAATTTTATTGTTTCAGATGGTCAGTCAAATCACCTAAACCTCTTCAACTCGAGGCCACAGCCGAAAAAGAAAAGAAAATCAAGAACAGCATTCACGAACCACCAAATCTTCGAGTTGGAGAAACGGTTTCTTTACCAAAAGTACTTATCACCAGCGGATAGAGACGAAATTGCTAGTTCACTTGGCTTATCGAATGCTCAGGTTATAACGTGGTTCCAGAATAGACGAGCGAAGTTGAAAAGGGATATGGAGGAGTTAAAAAAAGATGTAGAAAGCGCTAAAGTGTTGTCAGCACATAAAAGCTTTCTAGAAAATGTCACGGATCTTGGCATTCTGAAGAAGAAAGCAATGAGCATAGGCGCCAGCGAGGAAGCCGCCACCAACCTTGTCGTCAACGCGTCCAAATGAAACGAGGCGCGCGCACTTGCGCCAGATGTCAATTACAATCGACTACTCGATTACTAAGTGATTTCAACATCGAATAAACCGACATATGGACTCTTAGTGACGTTAGATGTTTTACCTTCACTAATCTAGTATCGCGTACTTCACTATTTAAATATGAATTGTAAATAAATTAGATTTAGGTAGTTTATTGTACAAAATGAAGATGCTTCGTTCGAAATAAATGTGATAGTTGATTTTATTATTTAAGTACTTAATATTTTATAGAGATATTCCTAAATTATTTATTAGGGCCTCGCTAATGCTGACTGACTTGTCAATTGTTAATGGCCAAGTTAATTGTGATTATTACTATAGACTCGATAAAGTTCATTGTTAATTAAGCAGGGTGTGAAAGCAATCATGAGGGATATAAATCTGTAAGGCAATTATCGAGTCCGTGCGTTATTGAGGGAACATTACTTTTATCATAAAAGTATTTCCTATAAAGTTGGTAATTTTATTATTTTCTTTAAAAAAAGATCTTTTCCTAATAAAACATTAAAAATATTTTAAATAAAACAATCGGCGTTGTCTCAATCACAACGGTAATGAAAGTGCAATAATAATTAACTTTTCCATGCGTCAGTCAAACATTACTAGCGCCCAGAGACTTGTACATAATAAATACTTGTAAAGGTAGTTTTTATTAGTAATAAAATGACTTAATTATAGTTCCATAGCGTTAATGTGAAATCGAAGATAGCGACGTAATGGTCTAATCTAATTTATAATTAGTAAAGGTAATTACTAATTCTAAATTAGTTTTATTGTAAAGTAATACTAATATTTTCAGCAATATAGAACATGGATGTTAGTGGGTAATAAGAACTAAATATATCATGTGATTTTTATTTAATTTTTAATAGACTAAATGACATATCTTATTTTTTGAAAACTACGATTCAAAACTTTAAACAACTTTATTACAATCATCCGTAATGATTTTGTTTTATCATTACTTAAATATAGGAAGATAAAATTTGGAATTTTTTTAAATGTACAGACGCTTTCACATCAAACATCAAACTGATATAGTTTAATAAAAACTCGTACAGACAGTGGAGTAAAGTACCATCAAAAAAGGTAAAGTTTTTAACTTGATCTGCAGTCATGTGTCCTAAAAAACTTTTTGTCTCCAAATGAAATCGGTACCAGTATAACAAATTATTGTTGTAACATATTCACTTAATAAGTAAGTATAATGAATAACATAATTCGAACCATTTCGTATTTCAGAATCATAGTAGTTTTATCGCTCTATTTAAAAAACATTTCAAATAGAATAAATATGAACATTATGCTTTTAAAAAGTAAAATGTATCAGCTTTTGATGTTTGAAATCCTTCATAGTTTTTAAAAAATATTTTTTTTGTTCAAATCACTTTGACCTATCAAATAATCACGAGAATCTAGCAATTTGTATTGGATAGAACTTTTTACCTGTTACGGTTTAAGATATTTATTTCTCACTTAATATATACATTCACTTATCAGAGAATTACAAGATTACATTTAATTACTTACTTGTTACCTTATTTATACTTTACTTAAAACAATTTACTACTGATAAATTATACTTACGTAATATCTTTTATTTAATTAATAGGAATATTCCTACACCAGTACCATAGTAATTAATCGCAATAGATGCTAAACTACCTATGTCATTTTTGTCATTGCAGTATAATTATATTGATTTGGCCGTAAGGCCATTGACCTCTCGTTCCTACTATGTTACATACACGTACATACCAGACTATTGATAATGTAACTTTTATACAATAAGCACTAGTTATGATATGCTGACTATGTGAATATTACTTAGTGTAAATAAACAATTATGTGTTCTAAAATTTGTTGTCAGCGTTTTTATTAAATACCCTATAAATATGTTTAGCAAGAGAAATATGCAATATGGTTTTCATGCGCTCGGTCCACCTGATGGTAAAAGCTAACCGTATTCTATAGACGCTCGTAGCACACAAGAGTAGCAAACAAGCGCACGGCTCGACTGGTCGTAAGAGATTACCGTAGCACTTACGACGCTCTTAGCACACAAGGCTGGAAAACAAGCGTACGGTCCGATGATGGTAAGAGATTACCGTAGGCTAAAGACGTTTGTAGCACACAAGGCTGGCAAACAAGCGTATGGTGCGCCTGATGATAAGAGCTAACCGTAGCTTGTAGACGCTCGTAGCACATAGGGTTGGCAATCAAGCGCTCGGTTTGACTGGTCGTAAGAGATTACCGTAGCCTAAAGACGGTCGTAGCACACAAGGCTGGAAAACAAGCGTACGGTCCGATGATGGTAAGAGATTACCGTAGCCTAAAGACGCTCGTAGCACACAAAGCTGGCAAACAAGCGTACGGTCCGACTGATGGTAAGAGCTAACCGTAGCCAGTAGGCGCCCGTAGCACACATTTAGGGGGGGGGGGGGGGGGGGGAACAAGCGTACGGCCCGTCTGATGGTAAGAGCTTGCCGTAGCCTATAGACGCTCTTGGCTCACAGGGGTGGCAAGAAATCGCACGGGCCACCTGATGATAAGAACCAACCATAGCTTGTAGCCAGCTCACACACACGGCTGCCAAAGATGCTTACGGTCCGCCTGATTGTGAGCCCGAGCTTCTGTAGCTTATAGACAATCGTAGCATACAACCATAGTATAAGGAACGAAGTATGCGCAACTTACGAAGTTATGCGAAGTAGAACGCACGCTCCCGCACCTAATCGTGTAGGGTTGTCGCTTTAATTACCTATATTCAATTCATATGTAGGACTAGTCTCTGTGCATAAAATTATGCCTATTTCCCTTGCAGAGTCGGCAGAGCATCAGGGTTTCAAAATACAAAGTTTATTATTGATATTATGTTATCTGTGCGTAAACCGGGAACTGATAACAGCTTTTGTTTTATGTTAAGTTATTATTTTACGGCGGTTTGTGAAGATGCTCTCTAAATAATAGATTTTATCAAAACTGCTATTTATTAAATTACCTACATAGGTATTAATTTATAGAAAAGTTCTCAAATTTCCCACAGAAAAAAATCTATAAATAGTAGGTACGAAAGGCCCAGTTATTTGCGACTAGCGCAAGACCGAACCTGAGTTTTGTAAAGCAGGCATAATTAGTCAGGCGTGAATACATAATCGATGCACCTTGTTCAGGACACCGAGCTTCCGTGAGGCTGTTTTGATCACAGTTTCACAATTTAAAAAAATAGTCGCTCGTATTACATACGAGCGTAGGATCCACCTAATGGTAAGCGGTTAACGTAGCTTAGACTCTCGTAGCACCTTGGGCAGTACAAAAATCAAGACTAGGCTTTAATAGGATCATAACATAGGATCAATGAGCTCTGGCGACATTACTCACCACAGGAACACTCTACAAGCAATGATATTTAGATGGGATTTACTGTAAAGTGGAGTTAAAATCTCAGTCGGTAATTCGAGTGGTAAGTACAACTATGGCCTACTTCCTCAAAGAAATAATTAGGAATTAGTGTGGGCACCACAGCTCAGGCGTAACTAAAATTTTTCAGTATTTTTAGCATTCTTGAAAATGCACAACTCGCACTTATGGCACTGAAATTAGGGTCGTTAGTGCTCATCAAACCATGTATTAAGATATTAGGATACATGGTTTGTATTGCACACAAGGCCTTAAGCTTTTGGACCTTCTTATTGGAATTAATTTATTATTTTACGTACTAAAAAAAATTGACTATCCCTGATAAAGAACTTCAATACATCCTTGGCATTATTTATTCTCCGTTTTTTACAACTTTAACTTTGCTCAAATCAACAAAATATGTTTGTTTACATTGTCACAGTATGGGTTACATTGTCACAGTTAAATATTGGGTAATTCGGTATTCTTGAAATTAACCTTAAATAGCATTACAATATTTTCCCCTTTACTCTAAAATATGTTTCAGTTTCACCTTACTAAGCAAATACTAAGTCGGTAATAAAGTCGATAATACAGCAAATATAATTCGCTGCCTTTTGTCCATACATGAAAGCCAAAACTTAATAGTATATAACCACTTAAAGAGAAAAGAAAATTTAATTCAAACAAAGAATCGGGAATTGAGTTAATATAAGTTTTTCCTAAACACACAACTGTAAATCTTTAAGTAGAAATAAAACGCAGATTCTATGACAAGAACCATAGACCACGTCATCAAGATAATAAAAAAGAACGATGATAAAATCATCATACCTACCACGATTTATAGCATAATCATCTTAAACGGCAGAGAAAAGTAATTAAAAATATTCCATAGCTTAGGTACTTATGAAATTATGCGCTTCGCTGTGAAATCTATTAAAGCAAGGTCCTAATGGGAATTCACCGCTTGTAGAGGCTAGTTGGGACTCGTCGCGTGCGGAAACTGAGTTTTATTCAACTCATTGTAAAGCTGTGAGTACACCATTTTTTGGTTTTCCGAACAACACTGTTTTCACAAAATTTCGACATTCTGTATTTTTTTTAACTACTATATGAGAACCAAGCTGACAACCCACCTGGTGGTGAGTGGCTACCGTTGAAAATGAAAATGAAAATGAAAATATCTTTATTCAATTAGGCCCCCAAGAAGCACTTTCGAATCGTCAACAAAAAAACCCTTAAGTCTATCACATAAAAATAATATTAACTAACTAACAATTTCATAATGTTTGTCTCTCTGTCTTATCTGCATCTACGTAAGCTAAGAATGTTATGTCAGTCTGTCTATCGGTCTGTCTGTCGGTAAGTCTGTCCGTCAGTCAGTCTGTCTGTCCGTCAGTCAGTCTGTCTGTCTGTCCGTCAGTCAGTCTGTCTGTCAGTCAGTCTATCTGTCAGTCTGTCTGAATTTACACCGGTTCCAAAAGTTGAACTACCGAGAAGATTCCGGCAACAAACTCGTGTAGTCACTCTTTTCAATCATTAAGTTACAATGTTTAATTACACAGTAATAGTATTTAGCAGCGCAGTGTCGCACAGAGTATAAAAAAGGTATATTAAAGTACCAATAAGTACCTAATGATAAGAATATTTACTGTATTTAAAGGCTGTCCGACAATGCACCATCACAATATAGGTATTACAATACACAAAGGTCAACAATTAATATACAAAGACCTAATAAAGCTAAACATCTTTCATTAATTTTAATCACTTGTCTAAGCACGTCATTACAATAATAATTGTATTGTTTTATATATAATATCCTATAATGCCATATACTCAAAAATCCCTCAAAAATTATACCTACTATTGATGAATATGTAGGTAAATTATTACAAAATCAAGGAGGCTTAGAGATGACCATTTCCACTAGTGGCACCTGTTCACAAGTATGCCGCATGTGCCAGCCATCGCTCCGCTCAACCATATCATAGGGAACGGAGCGACCCGGCACACGACGCCACCACCGCAGAAACTTATAGAGAGCATGACATCTTCCAGCAACCACAAAATCAATGAAATGCTATTGGTGGAAATAACTATATGACATTATAAGTTACAACCAAGCATTTTTGTCATTTATATAATCGTTAATAGTATAGTAACCTTTGGACATTAGAATTTTCTTAATGTGAATTTTAAATTTGTCAAATGGCAAGTCTAGTACGTTATTAGGAATCCTGTTATAGTAAAGTATGCTTTGACCCATAAAAGTATTAAAAACTTTATGCAGTCTTAGAGACGGTAAGATCAACTTATTTTTATTTCTTGTATTTAATGCATGTACATCGCTGTGTCTTAAGTAGGAATTTAAATTTTGACGTACAAAAATTATGCAAGCATAAATATATTGAGAAGCCACTGTTAGTATATCTATTTCTTTAAATAAGTCTCTAAGAGATGTTCGAGCAGCAAGGCAGTAGATTGCTCTAATTGCACGTTTTTGCAAGATAAATACTGTTTCAATGTCTGCTGCTTTACCCCACAGAAGAATACCATACGACATAATACTATGGAAGTAACTAAAGTAAACCAAGCGCGCCGTGGCAATATCAGTATATTGCCTTATTTTTCTAATAGCATAAGCCGCGGAACTAAGTCTACTACAAAGTGTTGTGATGTGAGGGTTCCACTGGAGTTTCGCATCGATTGTAATGCCTAAAAACGTGGTGGATTGAATGAAATTTAGCAACTGATTATTTAATTTAATGTTTGTATCCACTTCCCTAACATTAGGTAAAATAAATTTAATACATTTAGTTTTCTTTGCATTCAGTTGTAAATTGTTCACAGTTAACCAATTCATTACTTGAGATAGCGCATTGTTTACGTCGTCAAAGTTAACTTTATTTCTATCACATTTAAAAATTAAAGAAGTATCATCTGCAAGCAACACAATCTCACAAAATTCCTTAGCAAAGAAAGGCAAGTCGTTTACGTATATTAAAAATAAAAAAGGCCCTAGAATTGAACCCTGTGGAACTCCCATTTTGACATAAGACCCTGAAGATTTTGTTCCATTGATGTCAACTATTTGAGTTCTAGAACTTAAGTAAGATGTGATTAACTTCAGAGCTGAATTTGTAACCCCATAGTGTTGTAATTTTAAAATTAGCGTCTGATGGTCAACGCAGTCAAATGCCTTTGATAAGTCACAGAATATACCAATAGCATTTTGTGAACTCTCCCATGCATCAAATATGTGCCTTAACAGAGCTACACCAGCATCATTAGTAGAACGACCCTTTGTAAATCCATATTGCGCACTATGGAAAAGATTATTTAAATTAAAATGCTTAATCAATTGTTCCAAAATAATTTTTTCAAATATTTTACTAAGTGCTGGTAAAATAGAAATTGGACGAAAATTACTAGGATCCTCTCTATCACCTGATTTAAATAGCGGAATAATCTTACTGTATTTTATCAAATTAGGAAAAATACTTTCATCTATACAGTTATTAAAAATTTGCGCGAGAGAAGGGGCAATAATATCAATGATATTCTTTACTATTTTCACAGATACATCCCATAAATCCCCTGTATTTTTCAATTTTAGGGATTTAAAAATTTTAATGATTTTTTGAGGAACAACATGGGTAAATTGGAAAGTCTCGCTACACTCGGGCACACAATGCCTCAGGATGGAACTTGCTTCAAGAGAAGAAGAATCTAAATGAGATGTTGTAATCAAAGGTATTTTTGAAAAGTGATCTTCAAATATGCTAGCTATTTCGTGGTCAGAATTAATAATTTGATTATCTACATTTATTGTGAACGTGGTGTTTTGTGATTTGACTTTACCAGTTTCACGGTTTATTATATTCCATGTAGTTTTTGTTTTGTTATTAGATTTTTCAATTTTGTCTCGGATGTGTATCGATTTGGCGCGGTTACATATCTTTTTGAAAGTCTTGGAATATTTCTTTACATACTCATGAAAGTCCTTATTGTGATTGTATTTCCTTTGTGCGTATAATTCATACATCTTATTTCTACTTTTATATATATCTTTTGTAGCCCAGTCACCAAATTTCATTTTATTATTTGAAGATTTAACTGTCTTTTTTGTGAAGGTATTTTCGAACTCATTTTTTATTACATGAAACAAATAAGTATATTGATCGTCCGGGCTGGAATGTGTGAGTGGCAGTGTGGCTACCTTTATAGCCAATTTATTCATAAAAATGTCTTCACGACTCTTCGTAATAGGTCTATATGTTAAATATTTTGGTTCAATCAATAAGTTATCAACAAAAGCAATCAGCAAACCACAATGATCAGACGTAAGATTGGTAATAACAGACTTTGAAACAGGGTCTTTATTTGACAAGTTGCTTATAAACACCAGCAATTACAAGGAAAAATCACTTGGTATTGCAGGTGCGGTGTCATACTGAGGCCAAAAATGAAATGCCTTCTATGTCCAATTATTACACTGGCTACCTTTCCTTTTAATTAGCACGTATTTTGAACGTATCTAGGACATTAATAAAAAGATAATAATAATTATATATGATAAATATTTAATCTACTTACTTCACATTAGTTACATTACAACCAGCGAAGGAGCGTGGCGTAGTGGCTTGATAACTCTGGTATCGATTACAGTAACAAAGCAACATTCGCCATGGTCGATCCCGGGGTGGGTCAATCAAAATTTGTAGTCTTGAGCTCCTCAGTGCTTCAGAACGCATGTTCAGCCGTTGGTCCCGGTTGTTACTACAACCCACCAACGTGTTATGGCCCAAATTTCTCATGTGTTTCTCCCATGTAGGAATGCTTGTGCCCAGCAGTGGGACTATATAGGCTGGTGATGTGTGATGATAGTTACAACCAAAATTTTGTGTTGTGTAATTACTTATTTATTTATTTATTAATTACAGTTTATAAACAAAATTTGACGTTTCATATCGATAAAGGCCGTCTGGACAAGTTCTTATTTCATGTAAGTATGAAGGAATCCATTAAGTCGAGTTTAAATATACCTACTAACGAAACTAAGGTACGTACCCTAGTTATGTTGTTACTATGTTAAGTTACAGGTAGACTAAAGTTCAGTGAAAATTAAGTGAATTACTTATTTATAGTGCTTGATAAGGAAACAATATTTTTACAAATACCGAAGATTCGCTTAAGTATGGCATTGCTTTAAGCATTTCCTTCAATTGGATTTTAACATCATGATAAATATTGACAGCTATTCAGAAAAACATGATAACGGATACTGTTAAAATAAGCTATTGTGGATAAAAATATACGAATTATAAGTTTTGTGATCACTAGCTTCATCATACGGCTTTTGCTTATAGTATGCACGCAGGTTAAAAGCATCCGTGTCAAATTACGGTGACTCTCCGAACACAAATTGTTAAAACTGTACGAGTATTAGTTACGGCATTGAGTTTGTTATACGTTAATTGGTCACCCACAAATCGCTAGCACCAAACTGAAAGCACCCAGAAACACCTTATCTTTTACCTTTCAGACGTATCAACATATGCTGGTTGTAAATTTGATCACTTATAGTAAAACTATGGTGTTATTCAAATATTTCGTTCACGGTTGTTTTTTTAATACATAGATTCTTTAAAATATGATGATCCGTTAACAATAAATAATTGCTTAAACAACAACAGCTTATTTTTTTTATTTTGACAAAAAAAGATTCCATTTTTAATATTGAAGTTCCTGTGAATAAAGAAGCAAAAAACGTTACTTATTTGTAATCTCAATGAACAGAAATAAATAAAAGTTCTGCGAACACAGCGTCAAAATCCAGTAAATTGCGTATTGTTTTTTTTAAACTATACGTTTTTGCTATAGTAATAATAATAATAATAATAATATTTAAACACTCACACCTATTATCTAGCCCAAATTAAGCATCATTAAGAGCTTGTGTTATGGATACTAGATAACGGAGAAATAATGATAATAATATGTATATAAATATTAGAAATATACTAAATAAATATAAAAACATCCATGACTCGCAAACAAATGCTCGTACTCATCATACAAACATTTGTTCCTACCGGGATTCGAACTCGGGACCTCTTGACCGAGTAGCCTGGGGTACAGACCACTCGGCCAGCCGGTCGTCAACCGGCCGGTCGTATAGTAAGTACGAAATTTTAATACAAGGTCGGGAATTATGTCATTTCTTCACGAGTCCTGGTTGGTTAACCCAAGCCGATGGCACGGGTTAACAAAAGGGACGAGTGGAAATTTGACAATTCCGTACGTGCATTGAACGACGTTTTATAATAAATGTGCGAAAAAAAATAAACAATGAAAGGAATAAAACAATGAAATAAATAAAAAACATTTGAATCCTTGGACAAGTGGCAATTTGGTGTTATTTTCGCGTTGTTTGAGTGTAGTTGTTGTTTTAAACTGCTTAATGTTTACTAAGTGCTTCCTTAAATATAAAATATTTTCTTATACACCTACATAAAATAAATTCAGTGTTTGGAGTAAGTTACTTTTAAGTGTTTATTTTAAGTTATATAGCAGGTATATGGAGGACCACTTTCGTCATGGTCGATCCCGGGATTGGTCTTTAAAAACTTGTTATCTCGAGTTCCTCCGTGCTTCGGAAGGCAAGTTAAGCCGTTGATCCCGGTTGTTACTGCAACTACTTTAACCCGCCTTAGTGGTGTTATGGCCAAAACTCCTCATGTGTTTCCCCATGTAACAAGTCCTGTGCCAAACTATGGAACGTATATAATGATATAGACATAGTATATGCAATAATGTGCTATATAGTAGAACAGATAACGAAACAAATCCCGGAAACGTCATCCTACATACTTAACAACTAATATTATTATTCAAGAAAATAACATAAAACAAGAAGTGCCGAGAAAAAGATGCGTGGAGTGACAGTAACCCCTTGCGAAGATGATGTCTGACTTCTATCTCTTTCATCAGCGTCTCATGTTGAATGTAAACGCCAAATGGGTATATAAAACCCTAATATTCTATTTAACATTTTCCTATATAATTAAGTACAAGATGGCCGGTATCATGCCCGCTACCTTTGAAGGAAGCAAAAGTTAGGCTTAATTTTATTGAAATAAATATATTCTTAGCCCTTAAGCGGCGTTTTCCCACCAGAGGAGAATGACAATTGAAAAATCAATTGTGACTCTGAATCTGATACGTGACGGGTTAATAATAAAACATATTAAAATTTTATACTTAGAAGAAACTAGCGACCCAGGAAAAAGTTGAAAACCTAATTTTTATGTTTTTTATGTCTTGAACCAGAACATCCAGAGATTCCAGAGTCTCAATCTATAAATACCGCTTACGTGTCAGTAAATGTTGCAAATGAAAATAGTGGAATTGTATTATGTAAAGCAAAAACTAAATAAGCCACCACACGAAAGCTACATAAATTAAACAATTTGTGTAAAATATACACAATTTAACAATACAATGGCATGTGTAAAAACATACTTACATGTAACATTTATTATTGGAAAACACTTTTCAAAGGCGTTGCGGTGGTGTATAAGTTAAACAACATAATACAAAAACATTCGCATTAACCACTAACATAATTATTACAGAAACACTGTCTTATTAAAGAAACACTGTAATAGCATGGCCATGAGCTGTTAATTAGTGTAGTAGAGTATGAGTAATTAATACTGCTATTGATCGAAAAACGTACAAATTTCGGTTTCTTTGTAACATTACAACTGTGAGGTCGGCCCGGATGATTGCAGTTACACCCCTCGCTTTGTGAATCGACCAGCGCAAGCTGATCCCTAACACCGTTCAAAGGTGAAACCATTCCTTGGCCTTCGCAAGGAAACGTTGAATTAAGGAGATCAAATCGTGATGGTTGATGTTTAAAAACAGTTGTTGATGCCGAATGTGAAACTTGAAATTCAAAATAATTACAGTGTACAATCCTAGGATGTTATTACGTTACATTTGTTTTTAGAGCCGCAATGAAAGGCAGGGAATTTGTTTTGTGAGGTGTTGCGACCAGCAATTATTCTTTTGAGCGGTCATATCATTTGGTTAATTTACCGGAATGAGGTAAGTTTTTGTTGGTAAGAATGTAAATACAGTTTTTAAAAATTATATATTCATAACACGACTTTTTGAGAAGGTTTTTTTGTGATATTGTTACTTTTTGAAATAGGAAAGTATGTAGTTCAGTCGTTACATTGTTTTTATTTATATTATTAGCAAGAATAATGGAGACCTGTTTTTGGTTATCTGTTTCTTTATCTTTATTATATTCTAGCTGTGCCCGCGATTTCGTTCGCGTAGATGTCGTAAAATAAAAACATAAATGTATTTATTTTGTTAAGGAATAATATACTGATTTACAAAAACACCTTCGCAGATAATGCATTATTTTAGAACAAATTTAATTACCAATAAAGGTTATAGTGAGTCAACTTCAAAAGATAGATATAAATGCTTTCGCGAACTTTTTTTTAGAACTTATAAAGGACTGGTCTCCTTTAAAAGTTCGGCATATATGATTTTTACGCTACTTTAACCGTTTACGCAGCGAACGCAACAAAAGCTATGAAAAGAAATATTTTTTCCTGTTTTAGCAACATTTTTCATTGAATCTCAGCTCCTTTTAGTCGTAGCGTAATGTTAATAGCCTCGATAATTGGACTATTCAACACAAAAATATTTATTAGTATTTTTTAATAGTTCCTGAGATTAGCACTTTCAACCAACCAAACCGACCGAACCAAACAAACAATTCTTCAGTGACAACTCAAAAACAAAAACTAGTGAGACAACTCAAAAAAAGCCAAATAGTTATATTTGTCAACAAATTTCTAAAACAATCAAAAAACATCGTGCAACATCAGTGTAAGCAATGACAAAAATGTACTAGTTAAAAGTAAAACTGCAATAAATGAGCTTGTAAAAATAGCAATTCCTTGGTTGGGCCACCTACCTTAGATCTAGAGGTCCGGGGTCAATTGCCATGAGGGCAGTTTGCTGCTTGGTTTGGTTGGTGGTAAAGCCGGCAGCTGGAGGTAAAATATCCAATTCCTCTGTGGTTTAAGAATCCGGGTGCATCGCTTCCATCTTCGGCCTTATCATTACTACCATCAAGTAGGATGAAGGCCAAAAGCTCCCCGTTTAAGAATAAAAAAAACAAGTCTTATAGGAGTTTGGACCACAATAGCAAATGACCACTTCAAGAAATGATCCCATCGGTTCCTCTGAAAATGATCATTCCCTAATATGCCCAGATATAAAAAGATCGCTTAGAAAAGTGACCACTTCTTAAAGTTTTTATTGTTCCCTTTTGGGTAATAATAGTTCACACTCTGTATTATAAGATCACTCACTTTTCGGACACATATAGACGGATGGCACTATTTTTTTTATACGGGACACGAAGCTCTCGTGACGTTGCTTGACTTAGATTCTGGCCTTCTATTTGTACTAATAGAGAAACTTTTTAATCAAACGAAAGGATCATCTTGGCATGAAATCGGCGACATTAAAGTTCGAAGTCGAACCATAATAGGAAAACTTACTTTAATTAAATTTATTAATAAAATTACTACTAATTTAATTAACTTAGGAAAACGTCATAGCTGAATTCTCGTACGAGTTTTTAATACAAAGCATGACAAATGACTCAACACCACACATTTCTTTGGTGTAGCGTACTTAGATTTTAGATTAGTCTGTAGGTTTAATTATATACTACTCAGACTTTAATTAGCGTAGTTCTATTAGCATTAAACTTTACAGAGTGACCGTCTCTTTCATTGTAACGCTCTCGGTCGCCATATTGCATGGTGGGTGACCTTGCCAGTACTGCCTGGTCACCGCGCTAAACAGATGGGACATTTAAAATTATTAAATAAAATGAATGTAATAAAGAAAATCAAATATAAAAATGTCAAAGAGCTACATTGGCGTATCCAAGAAGGAGAGGGTTCTCGGAGAAGGAAGATCCAATAAGAAGTTGGGAGGTCCAAGAATATTTAGATGATAAGAATGCATGGACACATTAAAATTTCAAATGTTTTATATGTTTATTTACGAGTATTGTGACTATTAACCTCTGTAACCTATACTGTGATTGTGCACTGTCAGATAGCCTGAAAATAACGAAATTATTTTTGACATTGGGTACCTTTCTTGGTACGTTGACTTACCTTCTCTTCTAATTTTCATTTTTTTTCGCTGGGCGGCATTGCACTGCGAAAGGTTAAAGTTTTGTAACTACAAACATTGTAATTTAATATTTGAAAAGAGTGACTACACGAGTTTGTTGCCGGAATCTTCTCGGTAGTTCAACTTTTGGAACCGGTGTAAATTCAGACATGACAGACGGAGAGACTTGACGTTGTTAGTTAATATATTTTTTGTAATAGTTATAAGAATGTGTTTTTTGACGATTTAAAAGTGCTTCTTTGTGGCCTATTTAAATAAAATATTTTTCTTTCTTTCTTTCTTTCTTTCTATCATTTTATTTTTCAGTAACTTTGTCCTGTCAACGGTAATTTTATAATTAAGTATATCAAAAATACATATAGACTATTAATGTTGATGTCATAATTAATTTGTCTCACCAGGCGAAACCGCCTCGAGCGCCGACAGTTGGCCACTTTAAATTATTACCGTTAAAACGTACAGAAAAAAATGATTCATTAAAGTTTAGAAACAAAGATGTATAAAATCCGATATATGTAGTTAAACGGAATTTCAGTGAATTGATTTCACTGGGTTATTTTTCAAAAATAAAAAAAGCAAACCGACTCAAGTAGACAAACCTACTTACATTTATAACTGAAACTTAAAAACCATCAATTACTTCGTATTGTCATTTCCTTTAGATAAAGATATAAAATAAGTGTTACCCCTGGTGTTGCAAGCGTCCATATCATATAGGCTACGGTAAGCGATTACCACCAGGTGGGCCGTATGCTTGATTGCCACCTTAGTGGTATAAAAAAGAATATCACGGATAAACATTCATCCTTAACCAATATTATATGTATATGCGAAAGTCAGTTTGTTTGTTTGTTACGCTTTTACGCCAAAACTACTCCATTGATTTAGATAAAATTTGGTATGGAAATAGTCCAAAAACCTATAAAGAACATAGAACACTTTTTGGAGCGATAGCATCCATACGGGTGGAGCCGCTGGCAAAAGCTAGTATCACTTTAAAAGTATAAAAGCCCATGCTCAGTGCATCGAAAACGGATCTCCACCTCAGACAATGGAAAGAGAATAATAATATCTGCTATCCTTGTCTATCGTGAAGAACTTATTGTCTTACATTTTCGCGAGCACCGAAACCGAAACTGACACCGTGAGCTCCGTATGCGTAATTCGGACCGCTCAAAATATAACACAAAGAGACGGTAGTTAACTTAACACTTATCGAAGACAACTGACATCTTCAGTCTTCCCGTGACCACGATCGCTGTAAAGTAATCGATACGTCGGGTGAATGTAACATTTAATCAAACGCGAGTTAAATCCGGTAAATTGGTTTTATTTCAAACCGTCTAATAATTCCGTGTTCGGGGTAACCCAGTCTCTCCATTAGTATGATTCATGTTTCGGGTGCTTTTTTGGACTAACTACTGCTGTAATGTTAGCCGCAGATGGCCTTTACAGCGTAAACGGGGTTTCAAGGAGGCGAGAACCTTGGTGAGTCCTCAAGCCTTAAGGGCGAATCGGCTCTGGAGGATTTGTAATCGACAGGCATCACCTCCCGGGGCGGTCTCTCGCTGTGAGCATAGAGTGCAATATTTGAGTGCTATAATATTTCTAGTATAAATCTCAATGCCCAGTGAACATACTTCACAAATTGTAATGTTATAAACAGCTCATTTTGTATGCAATACAAAACAGTTCCTAATGTGGCAACCATATAAAAAGACCGCTGCGCCGATTGTATAGAAATACCACCTTATGGTAAAGTCTGCTCCATTATAAGCATTGCAATAATGCAATGAATAATTATTGTAAAAACCGTAACATGCAATTCATCATAAAAATATTCAAGGGTACTTTAATGCTTTAACTCATCACCCTACAGCAATAGGCTTGACCCAAAAATCGACTCTACAACGAATTAACAAGAGACCCGATGATAAATCGTGCGCACATTCGATTTCCTAAATCGATATAAAATGCAAGAGTCGTTCCGGGAGGCACTGCATGTAGTACTGTAACATTCGATTATCGACTTTGAAATAAGGTCCCAAGGTTCTATTCGGTTACGAGCTCGAGAAAGCTTTTCAGATTGCCAGTGAATTTTGAACTTTATCTAAGAGATGAGACGTTGAAAATAAACAGACATGCCAAAATTCAGCATACAATACCCATTGGAAGTGGAGTGAAATCGCAACAATGGGCGGTAATGAAGTGGTTTTGTCATGTTTTAGGCGTTTCGCCGTGTGTGGGTATATTAAAGTACAATTATGTTATAAATGGGCGGTTATTGGCGATTAGCGGTGACGGATCGGGTCTATTATGAAACTAGAGTTTTGTAACCGTCAGATGGTACAGACGTACAGTCAGCATCAAAATCATCTGAGCTCTTATACAGGGTGGTGCCGTCAATAGGACAATAAATTAAAACATGGTATGTATTAGTTCACAGAAATGGTTTGCCACTTTCAAAAACATGTTATTCATTTGATAATTTCATGACACTTGTATGAAATAATATAACGTTGGCTGCATTATTTCATAGAAATGTCATAAATTATTAAATGAATAAGATGTCTTTGAAAGTGTCAAATTTTTTATGAACTAATATAGCCCATATTTTAATTAATTGTCGTATTGACGGCACCGCCCTGTATAGTGATCAAATATATCTGCACTGTTCCAGACAAGCAATCCTAACACTTTAATGATAAAATCATTTTTTTTTTTTAACAATAGGTACTTAAATTTAACAAGTGATAGGCGATTCTAATGATGACGATTGCTTTTCTAAGACATCGTAGTTATTTTTGAGGATTGATTCCTTTTTCGTCGTATTCCTGATTGGACATATTCTTGTTTCGGCACATTCCTGTTTGGACGTATTCCGTTTTCGGCAGATTGTTTCGACACATTTTAGTAAATAATTATACTATGAAATACTTGTGCCTTTGCTTGCGTAATAAAATAAAATTATATTTTTAGTAAAATAGTTTAATTTAATCAATTAAAAGAAAAGACAAATATTACATTGGCTGCATTATTTTTGGTATTGATGGTATCATCCTGTATATGTGTATCTTGAAAACATAAAATAGCCTACGATTGATTTCATTTGTTGTATATATTGATTTGTGCCAAAACCGGAATGTGCCAAAACAAGAATGTGCCGAAAACGGAATACGTCCAAACAGGAATGTTCCAAAACAAGAATATGTCCAATCGGGAATACGACGCAAAAGGAATTAATTTTTATGAGCACTCCGCAAGCTTAGATGATTCTGATGCTGACTGTACTATGGGCAATTACTATCGTGAATAAAACTACGTCGAATTACATTCTAATGTCGTTTTACAAGAATGTGAGCTATTTAAAAGCATTTGTCGTCGTCAATTCTTCAGCTGGTTTAGAAAAGTGGAAAAGTACATACTAACAAAAGCGAGCAAGAAACCTATTTAATTTCTGGAGTTCTGAATAAAATTTGGCATAGAGATAGATTATCTCCTGAGAAAGGACAAAGGTTATATAGGTATTTTGGAGGGATAACCGCCCTCTACGCGGGCGTGACTGCGGGCAGCTATATATATGACATAAACAATAAATATATACTAAAGGAGTGTTTCAGGTTTATATGGAGTGCCGGCTATGAGTATGTACCGTGGTTATTAAGTTATGGAAATAGAACATTATTTTTCAATTCATTTTCATTATTTTTTTGTTGTTTTCCCGTACAAAATACTTTGTGATGATAAGTGACAATTTTATAATTATCAATATAATGGCAGCACTATGACGTCAAACTTCTATTATGATACTACTCAAAATATACAGAAGAAAGCAAAAAAAACTTTTAATTCTGTCTTTCCGTATTCCTAGACAAAAAACGAACGTTTTCAAAACATAGCCACAGATTAAAGAGATTGTTTATGTCTTAATATGGCCTCCTATATTTCTATATTTGGTTTTTTATAGATGCTTTAAAATATTTTTGTACGTGGTTTAAGGGTGGTTTATTATCGTTTTGTCACTATATGCCACTAAGCCTTGACGTGACTTGACGGTGCACAAGGATTAGTATATTTATATTACCTATCTGTCTTAACAGGCAAGGTGAATTTCAGTCGCACAATTAATAGAACAATGACATAATAAGGTGACACTGCGCACGCCCCCCCCCCCCCCCCCGCACGACCGCAGTGTGGAAATAATTAGTATGTAATTATCACCTTACTATTGCGTTGACATAAGTGTTGTCTGCATTATGGTAAGCCATTGAGACTCAAGGCGAGGCGTAAAGTTTCGAAACAGTCAATGTTACAAAGCTTTAAACAATCAGCTTAATCTTCTTAAAAAATGTCAGATAGCAAGGTGCAATGTTATTTAAAAAAACAACAGATAGTATCGAATATATTATATGACAATTAATTAGTTTGTAAAGAAATATTATTATTTTTATAAAATAATATAACATTGATTTTTTAAATTTATTCCCGGCGTCATTAATCATCTAACAGTATTGTAATTGAGACTTTTTTTATGAGCTCCATCACGCTATATTTGCTGCAAATTTCTGTCTTAGAAATACCACTGAAGTAACAGTAACAGTAGGAAATGAGCTGATAGTTATCAAACGCCTGAACAGATATTCATAAATTATAGCTAAGAACCATCTTGATCACGTCAGCTTTAAAAAAACCAAACCAAGATCGGTCCATTCGTTTACCCCACTTTTCGCGTCAGGGGATAAAAAGAGGTAGGGTATAGTCACAGAGGAAAGATCTCTTTATTTTGTGATAAAATGTTATAATTATCTCTCAAATCTATCTATCTGAAAAAAAAACCAAACTACTACGGTTACATTTGTAATAACCCGAATTTGGCGAAGGGTAAATACAGTTTTCTCTTATATCACTAAGGTGGCAATCAAGCATACGGCTCACCTGATGGCAAGCGGTTACCGTAGCCTATGGACGCTTGCAACACCCACCAGGGGCCTTACCACCATCTTTATAAAAGCGATTCATATTCCGCTCGGTTCAGTATTGGTTCCTAAACTGCACCGCTGTCATAGTCGTAGATAGCGTCGTAGTACGGATATAACGATTCAACTCAGTTTAGGTCCTAAACTGGATCGCGATAAAAGATGGTGGTACGGGTGCAGGATACTTATATCACTTGCGCGTTGCCGCCCCCGCTAAATCTTTTTCAAGCCATTTTTGTAGAACCCCATGCTGTATTTGTACGAGAAAATCTCTGCAAGGAGGTCATTCCACAACACAGGAGTTAATTACTTATTTATTATACACCCTCGTCTAATTAGAATCCAAAGTTCCATCTACGTTCAGTACAGTTCTTAACAACGTAAACAAAGCAAACAGGAAAATATGTACAATATTTTTACCTCTTTTACTTTTGTACAAGCGTATTAGTATCATAACCTGAGTCGTGTCTATTATTATTATTTAATAATGTTCTCGATACGAGGCCGTCACAGGCTAACGAGCTTAAACCAAAAGGTCCGTCTAGTTGGCGTATGGCGGCGCGACACACGACTTGAACGGGCCACGTGCTTAAGCCGGCTGAGACCTTGTACGCCACACAGTTGCAACTATTCACGACAAATATAATCCCAAAATGTAACCATAACCGCGCGCAGAGGTCCTTTATTTTTCCTTTTTTTGTTTCTTTCAAAACAGAGCCAACGAATCTCAAAAACAATATATACTTAGTGTTAAAGATCAGGGAATTCTAAAAAACATTAAGTGTGGTATTTTGTAACAGATGAATAATATTACGTTTAATAATTGATTATTTTTCAAATGTATAAGTTTTGTGATTGATTGAAAAATAGTTTAAGAACATCCCAGAAAACGTCCATATTTCAGACTATCGAAGACGGTCGTTTATCTACTACTATTCGCCTGTCGTTTCTTTTTTTTACAACCCGGAATACTACTCATTGATCTAGGGAGGACTGAGAGAGTAAGCTAAGTAAAACTATAAAATTTTCCAAAATGTTATTATTTTGTCTATTTATTGTTTCTTGATCAATTTATAATAGGGTTTCAACTGTTTACTCTCGAAGATCATTACGATAGACAAATCTAAGTTCTATTCGAATTTGCGGTACCATACAATTTATGACCCAATTTATACTTAACATTTTACTCAAACGTTTATTTTTCTGAGCCGAACCGAATTTGAAAGCAGAGAAAAGACTCTACATAAAAAGAAAATATCATAACTTTATACCTGGTGGCACATTAAATGGCATTTATAAAGTCGGCGATTTTGCTAAAAAAAATATCTTAGATACACTATTATTGTACAAAAACTGAACATATTTAATCGCAGATCAATCTTTATAATTTAATTCAATCCAATAACGTTGAGAGGTGCATCCGACGTCGTAATGAATTTTCACTATTCTTATTTTGTAGATAAGAAAACAGCAACCATCATTATAAATTCTTTTATAATAATACTAGTGGCCGCGTGGATGTTGGTTATATATTATATACTCAGGATGTTATCTATCTCCATGCCAAATTTCATTTAAATCGGTTCAGACAGAGACAGTACTTTTATATTAGTAAATATTGATGAAGATTTCTCCAGAATATAGGGTTGGCTAGCACAAAATTTGAAAAAGGAAACAAAATAATATCATGACATGTGAAAGCGGCGAAAATTATTTTTTCCCCTATTTTTTTTCTATATTTTTTTATCGTATTTGCGCTTTTTGATCAGTTACTATACTTATTTAATTAATAAACCTCATTGGGCTGCCTGGAAGAGATCTTTATTAGAGATAAGTCCACACTTGACTAAGTTTTTTTTAAATGTATGATTTATGTTTATCGTGTAAGTAATAAAATGCATTATTCTTTTGTGGAGTAAAAACTCAATTAAAGTCAAATTTGTGGCGAACATGTCGGTCTAAAAATCTTATCTGAACAGCATAACTATCAATTGATTTGGGATAAGTACTAATGAGAGTCAGTTCCTTTGATAGGACGTCTGTCACGCGCCAGATTTGTTACACAAAATTATATCAACACGCCTTCCCAAAACATAATCCTTATTACGACCGAATAAAAACCACATTAAAATGAAATCTGTAGCAATTAACGTTGTCGGTTATTAATCCGATAATAATATTACCGGTATCTATTTAACGTTTCGTTCCTCGAGACGTGTTTTGTTGAAGTTTTTGTGTTAATGCCGAGGCATCACACGTTTTTTACGAGTACCTACTTACAACAAATCTTATACATCAGCTCAAATAAAAATAACCAGAATTGAATACAATTAGGTATTGATTAATGACCTTTACAGCTTTATTACAAGATGAGCTCAATTACTAAAGCATGTATTTAAAAAAAAAAACATTTTTTGTTAATTTTTTATCACAAGAAATTATTTTACATGTTTTGGGATCTCTTCTGTCAACTCACATGAACATAAGTAAAAAAATATTTAAAATAGGGACAGTAAAATAAAACAAAAATCAAATTCTAATCTCGAAAAACTATAATGCTTCAGAAGGCACGTCAAGTCGTTGGTCCAACCCACCAACCCGCATTGGGCCAGCGTGGTGGTGTAATGGCTCAAACTCCTCGTGTTTTCCTACCATGTAGGAAGACCTGTGCCTAGCGGTGGGACAAATATATGCTGAAGATGATGATAAATACAAGTTGTTGAAAAGTTAATATATTAAATTGTTTTGAAATGCTTTTAAAGAAAGTAGGTAGTTACAAAAGTATCTAAACTACAAAAACAGTAGGTCCTGGGGCAGGACTGCGGAAAGAGCTCGGGAAGAGGATCCCCAGGCAAACCCAGTCCGACGTAAAAGACTCGGCCGGGCGAGGCAGCGCTACGCGCGCACGCTGCAGCAGCTGCAGCCTCAACCACCTTAGTCAGGGGTTTGGAGTAGTGGAGGGGGGCTCCGCTACTCTTCTAGAAACACCCTGCAGTCGGGAGAAAAGTGGCAAGTAACCACAGCACTTTTCACCCAAGTCCGATTCCGAAAGGAAGACCACAGTGAGCGACCTGAGTGGTATGCAATGAGCTTCCTCGGTCGCGCCGCGCATTATGTGGCATGAGGGGTACCGTCAGTTTTTAGTGGGTATCCGGCCTCCAGCCGGAGACTCCCACATAACCCAGCGGGCAAGCCTCCAAGTTCTCTCTGGGTACCCATAAAGGGTTTTCTGACGAAAAAAAAATCGAAACAGGTCCTAGGGCGGGAACCCGCGACCTTTCACAATCCGGGTGACTGCTGTGCTGGTGATCTTTCTTACAATTTATTATACTTCCTGTAAAAAATAACACTTAAAATAAGTAGGTACCTATATAGTTATTTTTAATTTATTATTTTATGTAAGGAAATTACCTGATTACGTACATAAAAAAATAGCACAGGGATTATGTATTTTTAAATGCTTTATTTAAAATTTATATCCTCATAACTATCACTAAAATAATGATAGTTAATATTTTGCATATCTTGAAAGGTCGTGGCTATAACTCCACCCTTAGTTTCTTTCAATTACGCAACGATGAAATATTTAACACTAATTTAGTTTCTATTGACATTTACGGTCCTAAAGAAGTAACGCATATAATAGAATAATGTAATTAAAATTTTTATTTTCACCTGGTACAGTCACCGATAGTAAGTTTTTACAAACAAGGAGACTAATTTCAACCCGGGACCGAGATCAAATGGGATTAAATTAACGATTAAGGTTTTTTTTGGTTTTAATTTTAGTTTATTACTTGTAGTCAACCTACAAGTAATAAACTAATAAAATTTTAGTAGGTACTCATGCCCTAGGAACATATTTTTGGAGTTGGTGCTAAGTTGTTTCCAGAAACAATAGATAGAAAAGCACCCACTCCAAAAATATGTTTCTAGGGGATGAGTACATACCTACTAAAAGTTAATTATTTTATCCTTTTCAGTTTTTTGGAGTCAGTTTTAATTTTTGTTGAAATATTTATTTTTTCACAATTTTTAGTGATTACTTTTTAAGATAAAAGCTAAATGGGTGACCGTGAGCTTATATTGTTTTCTACTATCGTATCATTTCACTAAAAAATTATAGGAAAACATTAATCCGCATATTCGCATATGTAGATGACTTAACTTTTCCAGTTTTTTTTATTTGAAAACAAAACTACACAATGGATTTTCAAAAAATTTTTATGGGACCAAATGGAAACTATTCCGCATCGAACATAAAAGAATCATCAATATCGGTTCACCCAGTCGAAAGTTCTGAGGTAATAAACATAAAAAAACCACCACCCATCTGGTAGTAAGTGGTTACCGCCGCCTATAGACACCTGCAATAACAAGGAAAAACGCTTGACATTGCAGTTGTCATCCTGAGGCCTAAAGTGAAATACGTCCATGCCCAGTAATTACACTGGCTACCTTTCCCTTCAATCCGCAACACAGTGAACTGTTTCACGGCTGAAATAAGTAAGTCTGTGGTAGCTACCCAGATGACCCTACATACAGGCCTACCACCTAGTGACAAAAGTAAATGTGCAACTTTCCCCAACACAACTTTGTCGAGCATGTGTTGAATGCTAGGAATAAATGACGCATCTCTTGTGCCATCAGTAATGCCCTGGGTAGAAGCAGAATGAGCCTTCTGGAAGTGGCATATGCAAAGCCAGAAGACTACAGGCTTTTTCTGCCTAAAGATATAGTACGGCTAATGGCATCTATATTCTGGACACAGGAAGAGTAAACGCAGGGGAGGCACAAAAGATCCCAATGGGTGGAAGTGCACTGTGACTTAGTCATGGCCCCACAGTAAGATAAGATAAGATAAAGTAAATGTGAAGTCTTATTAGAGTCGATTTGTTCGTTTCCAATATTTTCCACTTAAAATTTGTATGAAAAATCGTTCAGCGTAAACGCTTATAATACAATCTATCTCTTACAAGAAAGGGGTGATTCTCAAAACTATTTAAAGGCGGAAATATTAAAATGATAACTACATTCTGTTTCTTTTCACGGCGAGTAAAGCTTTAGCACTGGCGACCCCGGTTGTAAATCAAGGTAGGATGTTTAGACACACCACAGATTAAGATTAAAGCATCATGCCGGCTAGCAATCGTAAATTACGTTGTACCAACACGATCTCTGGATGTTTTAAATAATTTCATTTTCGTTTGTGTTAAATTCGATGATCAAATCTCTGGTGGCTTGTATGGCTTCTTTATTTCTCGCAGTATTACCTACGTGCGCAAAGAACTATATATTACATACAGCGACCGTGGTGCGGGCCGTTGACAAAACCTCTCTCAATCACTTATGTCCATTTATTAGAGAAAAAATGTTTTATCTTTTTTTTCGGTCAAACGAAGAGAGGGACCAGCATTTGTCCACTTCCTGGGGAGTTTGCAATTCTACAGAGGCTGTATTTATAATATAAGGCTGAAATTTTCAGTAAGGTGGAGGACCTCGCAGAAACTCGCAGCCTTATATCATAAATAACTCTGTCTGTCTGTTACGTTCTATGTAGCTGCGGACGGCCACTAGTAAAACTCTAGGCATAGTTGTGTTACTGTAGTGAGTTGGCTCGTCAAAGAGTATCTAGGAAGGATTGTGCTGGGATCACTAATACTTATGCCAATACTATCAACTCAGCGATTTTTACAATGCATTACAGAGGCTAGCCAGGACATCCCTTGAACAACCATTTACTTACCTTCAGTTGGGCCGTAAACTTCTTTGCCACTCTTAAAGTTTAAAAAAATACTGCTGCTTTTCTTCCCTTAGATGCAGAAAAATATTTCGCAGTAAAAGAAGGTAACTAGCAACGAGTTTTTAGAATAAGGTTGATAAAAATCATACGGGCTGCCTGATGGTGCAAACGGCCTAAATCAAGTTTAAAATATCATTCGGAACAGTACTCTTATTACAGCGGACTAGGGCAACCCACAAATGTCACAGTGTGTCGCTTGACATGTAGGGGTGTGTACATATATCTGAATTTTGTAGGGGAGACCTTAGTCCAGCAGTAGACGTGTTTTGACTGAAACGATCGTGATGATGATCACATATTATTTAGAGTGGAAATGGATCTAAACCTTAACTATTATATATAGCAAACATGGCATACATATATTTAACCTGAGGTGTCCGTACTGAATTAAAAAATAACATAATTACAATTTTCGCCAAAAAAATGGGAACGACGCGAACGGCCGACTGTCAATAAGAATTATTAAACCTACCCGTATATATTAATACAAAATTATAAGCCAACACCTTGGTTCCTGTTTAGTTCTGAATGATGAATAGCAAACACGAAGCACATCAAAGGAATGAAATTACGATTATGATGTTCAAATGAAATTAATTACTTCGCCGCCGAGTTCTCTGATGATGAGATGTAAGTAAATCAACTTCTATATTTTATGAGATCCTGGTAGATAATGTTTATGTTACGCTATTTTCAATACCTCTTGATGATAATGAAATAAGTAAAATAAGATTTCTAGATGTTTTATTGCTATTTTCAAAGTTTAGGTAGATCATTTTACAAAAGTTCTCTAAATAAAATAATAAAATTGGAGACTGGTATTAATCCTAAATTGTATTGTCTCAGATGAATGAGTCCCACTTTTAAAAGTAGGAAACCACTGTTTTAAATTCATTCCAATACTAAATTTAAATTAGATTCTTACGATACAATTGTATAATTTCTGTCGCAATAATAAAATCAACTTTGGTTTGTAGGCATTTATAGTAATTTCATTGTTGATTTATCAAGTATAATCGAACTAGAAATCGATAAAATACGGTGATTAGCGCGCTCCAATATACTTTATCCGTTAACATTTGGCATGGAAATTTTTAAAATCACTTGCAGTTTGTAAACCTCATAAATATTATCCTAATGTAAATCTTGATTTTAATGAAAATAATACTCATTTTCCTCTAATTCTCCGTTTATTAATCTGTAGGTCCAAAACGTTCCTTAGCCTATCTTTATTATCGACTCCTGAAAGTTATCTGCTCTTTCAAGAAGTGTAATGTTACCTCGTGGTGGTTGTTTCAATAGTCGTAATACGATTCCACCCATTTTACATGTCCTAATATAGGAAGAAATATGATTCTTTCTAAGATGTCCACTGGTGAACTAAGGCCTTCCCCATCGATTTCCAAACGGGTGCATCCTAAGAACAACCTTTGAAAAGAATACAAAAAAAAATATAGAAAAAATACAATCAACCGGAATCAAAGATTTAAAAGCACGATCCATTTTATAGACAATTTTATTACTGACCTACAAAATGATGAAACATATTTCATCCCTTATGAAGCCACCCGCCACCACCAGATGTTGCAAAACCAAACTCAATTAATTCTAATAACCGAATGGAGCATAAACAATAGACAAAGTTGAAGCCATTTTGGGTACGCAACAGTCCTAATTGTGTCGAAATAGGCGTTAATATGACATGTAATGGCCAGTTTTATAGCCTCGCCGCCAAAGCGATCGGTTCTTTATTGACCCCTTTTTTCTATCTAACAGTTTGGGTAAACACTCCGAGACGAACATTCAAATCCGTCAATTTGAACTATTCGTTTATAATCCCCGGTCGGACAAGGTATTTGTTTTTGTTGGAGCTGTACAGTTTCCTGTTGATAAGTGAGCTAATTTTACGATTACTTTTATACAGTTAGTATAGAAACATTTGTCGGTAGTACGTTTTATAAAATTAACATTAATTAAGGCCAGTAACAATTCATATGTGACAGTTATCAACTCCCTAACGTATATATTAGTCTAACAAAGATATATCAGTAGAATATATCTAGAACTTATTATAATCGCTCCTATTGAGGTTGGAAGCTATACACTGGAAGTTGTCGAACAATATAGTCCAACATGGTAAGTTCAACTTTCAGAAAGAGGTCAATCGACACTGAGACTTGGCCTCATAAGAAGGCTCAAACTCACCCAAAGGGCATTGGAGAGGGCTATGCTCAGGGTTTCTCTGCGTCATCGAATCAGAAACGAGAGATCCGCAGGAGAAATAAGGTAGGCAGACATTGCCGAAAGAATAGCGAGCCTCAAGTGGCAATGGGCAGACCACACAAGGAGGACTGACGGCTGTTGGGGCGAAAAGGTCCTCAAGTGGCGGCCGCGTATTAGGAGACACAGAGTTAGTAGGCCCCCCTCAAGGTGGACCGACGATCTGGTGAGGGTCACGGGAAGCCGATAGATGAGAGCGCAGGACCGATCGGCTTGGAGATGGGGGAGGCCAATGCCCAGCAGTGGACATCTTACGGCTGATATGATGATTACTATCGCCATTAATTTTTTTTTTTTTTTTATACCACTAAGGTGGCAATCAAGCATACGGCCCACCTGATGGTAAGCGGTTACCGTAGCCTATGGACGCTTGCAACACCAGGGGTATCACTTGCGCGTTGCCGACCCTAAATATTATGAATCTAGTCGTAATAATTATTTCTACTTTCTAATGGATAAAAATCTGGTAAAAAGTATTTTTGTTTTGATTTTCATGTGTCAAAGATGATAGTAGTATAATGTATAGGTCAGTAATCAACCCATAAAATAAAAGGATAAGAAGTTATCACAAGAGCTTTAGCTCATCACAACATAACTTAGTTCATGGGGAAAAAAATAATGAGCTTTTATACTAAATTGCTACGACACCACTTACTGTGCTACGAAATTTCTCATATTATTATCGTAGATGATTTCGCTTCTACGACAAACATTAGAGAGACGAAAAGTTATTATTATAAATGACTTAGAATGTTGTTATTCAGTTATTAATGTTTTTATTATGATGAAATAATACAATATTAATTTACTATCAACTTGCTTGGATTTTAAAATTATGTCCTTCACATTCTAGAAAAATAAATAGCTGTTTAACATATTGCTACAAACTTTACTGCCTATCTTCTATTACTTCAAAAGACCATTTTGGTACGTCATTACAAAATAGCCTGAAGTAACCTTCAAAGATATTTACCACCTAAGAGAACGCCGTGTTCGACCATCAAGCGAAATGAATCCGTCAGATTCTAACCTAACGGATCCTATGTCCAAAAGAATAGGACTATTTCACCATAATTTATAGCGAGGCTACGGGGCTATACGCTATAATGGCTTGGCAGACACCTCTGGTGTGCAGGCGGGACGCTGCTATACGTGCAAGCGGGACAGGCGACCAGAAGCGCCGCTCCACGTCAAAATACGTGCTTCATTCGTTTTATTACCTTGCGGTGATCGTCGCTGGGGCGAGTATCGATATCGAGCTTTATTTATCGATACTATAATCTTAGATTACAAATAATTTTAAGAATAGCATTTATACGCAATGAGAAATTCACTCAGGGCAATAGGAAGTTTTTTTTTTAATATGTACGAGAAAATTTGTTGTAATCGCAAATTATTGAGGTATTCAAAACTCATTACTTACATTATCATATCAACACACATTTTTATTTATTTCATATATCTATTCTAAAAACACTTATTTAGTAAGGTAAGATATAAAACATCAGCTAATTACGGATTCTAACTATTCTACCAGAGAGTATGAACATATAACGAGAATGTAAGACAATATAACATACACTGAGATTTAAAAAATACTCATAACACATATTTTTTACCTGATTCCGGAAGCTCAGTCATCATGGCATAATCATGATCATTTCAGCCGAAAGTCGTCCACTGCTCATGAAATTCCTTGAGATTTCCACGACGCAACGATCAGTCATGCGCTGCATACATTCAGTTCCAGCGGCTACCTGCGATCTTCACCAGATCGTCGGTCCACCAAAAGCTCAAATTATACAAGGTAAAATTTACCTTTTTTATTAATATCACATGAAATCATTGGCATGAGTGTTTGCGAAAAGTACCCCAGTGATGTTTATTATTTTTGTTCATTACTGTTTAATATTTTTACATACTTTGGGTAAATGTTTACGACTGTATTAACGACAAACAAAGATATATGAAATGTATTACCTCGTTTCTTTGTCGTAATTCCAGAACTTGGAATCCTTTGCCAGCACGTGTGTTTCCTCCTTCCTACACAGTGGCGTAGCTTGCTTTAGATGGGCCCTGTATCAAAAATTTTTGGGGGCCCTATGATAATTACACAAATTGTCGGGTTTCATGTGGTCTAAATGAAGACCATCGATGAAGGGGCTCATAGTTTTTTGAGAAAATATTAAAAGGAGTTTTTGAAGTATGTCACTTTTGTTATTTGATTTTTCGAAGTGAAAACGTCCTAAAATAACAATATAAATATCATCCAAATAAAAAAAAAGTTTATATTTTCCCTTATTCAATATTCACATTCCCAAAAAAAATTAGGTCCGACCGTTGTAGAACAGAAATTTAAAAAAGTAGGTATGCATCATTTCGGGTGCTTTTATCGACAAAAAAAAACTATTTTCTTTAAAACTGAATGTTCGCAAAAGAAAGGTACATGGGGGTCCCTTGGGTAGCCCATGGGCCCCTCCATCGATTGTTTTCTTTTGGATCACATTTTTTTTTCTGGAAAGCACGGCCTTTTTTTTTTTTTTTTTTTTTTTTTTTTTTTTTTTTTTTTTTGTCGGGGAGAAATCTGTTTACAGACCTACCCGCCGCTGGCTAGGCGACGGGCGTGTGTGGGGGTCACCCAGTGATAAAGACACTAGGAATACCCACTAAAACTCCCCGGTAACTCCACTGCCCTTCGCAGGGGTAGGCTAGGCTCTGCCGAAGCAATTTCACTAGCCTACCCCCAGGCAACCCAGCCTTACGGCCAGGTTTCGCGCCGATGGAGATTACCCAGAGTTACTTGGGCAATCCCAGACGTGGCGGCCTGTGCAATGCGTGCGTGGGGGCCACCCACGCATGCGGCCGCGCCTAGGGCGCTCGGAGATGGGCGATCACCGCCCGCCTCCTGGCGCCCACCCGTCTACGCCGGATAGGGGCGGCCAGAGGATTCTCCTCCCGCTCCCTCTCCGCTGCCTCCTTCTGCGTGAGCACAGTCTCGCAGAAGGAGGCAACCGCCTCCCATACCCTCTCGCTACCAACCATAGCTCTAACCATGGTTGGCAGCGAGAGGTGACCGCCACCGAGCGCCGCACGAAGTTCGCGACGCTCGTGTCGCCAGGCCGAACACTCCACAAGGGTGTGCTCGGCGGTATCGTCGGGGGAGTCACAGTGATGACACCGCGGCGTCTCCTCCCGACGGGCGATACGGTACAGGTAGTGTCCGAAACAACCATGTCCGGTCAGTACCTGCACCATGCGGTAGGTGAGGCTGCCTAGCCGGCGCCCAACCCACTCCTCCAACACCGGACGAATTGCTTCAATCGTCCGGTGGCCAGCCGCTGGGGTGGCGAGTGCCTCGCCCCATCGGCACAGAGCCTCCCTCTGCGCCAGGGTGCGGACCCGCCTCACCTCGTCGAGGCCAGGTCGCTCCCCCCGCTCTCTTGCCGCGACCCGGTGCTGATGTACCCTGGCCAGAACCAGGGCATCTACCTCCCACGGGAGCGTGCCTGCCAGAACGCAAGCAGCCCCGTGACTGACAGTGCGGTAAGCCCGCACGGCCCGGATCACAATGACCCTCTGCGGCTGCCGCAAGAGGGCCCGTGTGCGGGAGGAGAGGCACTCCGCCCATACCGGGGCACCGTACAGTGCCATCGACCTTATCACCCCATGATAAAGCCGACGGCACGACGAGCTGGGCCCCCCCACATTTGGGAGGACTCGTCCGAGCGCGGCTGCGGCGCCACACAGCCTGGGAGCGAGGAGTTTAAAGTGCTCCTCGAAGCTCCACCGAGGGTCCAGTACCAGGCCGAGGTACTTAAGGTGCACCTCGACGGGGATACGGACCCTCTCTACTCGGACCTCGAGCCCCGGTGGGGTTCTGCGTCTCGGGGCGTGGAAGGACATGGCTCTCGTTTTCGTGAGAGCCACCTCCAGCCCTAGGAGGCGAATGCGCTGGACGACCATGGTCGTGCCGACCGACGCAAGGTGGACCGCCTCTTCCCATTCACGCGCCCTTGCCGCGACCAGCGTGTCATCCGCGAAACAGACAACATCCGTCCGCGGCAAGAGCGCGACGCGCAGAACCCAGTTGTACCCCAGGTTCCATAGTAAGGGGCCTAGTACGGAACCCTGGGGCACCCCTGCCGCCATTAGCCATGATTGAACGCGGCCCTCCTCGTCCTCATAGAGGACCCCTCTCCCGCGAAGGTAGTCTCTCACTAGGACGCGGAGGTACAGAGGCACTCGGTGGAACTTGAGTGCCTCCTCTATGCACTCGTGGGGTAGGCTGTTGAATGCGTTCGCGATGTCAAGAGACACCGCGATCACAACCTCCCCTTGTGCTGTGGCCGCCTCAGTCCACCTTTTGAGGCGAGCCACTGCGTCCATAGTGGACCGGCCGGTGCGGAATCCAAATTGGCAGTCTGCCAGGTCCGGCCCTCTGTCCTCGAGGTGCTCGGTGATCCGGGAAGCGAGAATTTTTTCAAAAAATTTCCCGGACTCATCGAGCAGCACCACCGGCCTATAGCCCGACGGCGAGTCAGCGGGGCGGCCCTCCTTCCGGAGGAGGCATAGCTTTCCCACCTTCCATCTCCGGGGGAAGCGACCCGACGCGATACACTTATCAAGCAGGCCGCGGAACCGCTCCTCCAGGGGGCCCAGAGCTATCCCCACCACTTTCGACGGGGCACCGTCCGGCCCCGGTGCTTTATTTTTGCACCGGAGCCTGTCCCTCCCCATGTCAAACTCCATGTCCGACACGGGAGGACCACCAGCCCACAACTCCGATTCGGACTCAGGAGAGAGCATTCTGGGAGGCACGAATGGTCCGGGATTTGGGAATAAAGACCCCAGCACCCTTTGCATAAGCCCCGGCTCCATACAGGATGTGGAGGTGGCGCCGCTGTTGAATTTTCCCCGTACCAACCTGTACGGCCTCCCCCAGGGATCTTCGTCAAGGAGCGCGATAAATCGCTCCTGGGCGTCGACCTTGGCCCTACAGATTGCCGTCCGTAGGGCCTTGTGGTGGAAAGCACGGCCTAATATTTTACGATTTTTCTCTTTCACGTTCGGGGCCCCTGTAACCCGGGGGCCCCGTATCATTGATACGGCTGATACGGCGGTAGCTACGCCCCTGTTCCTACAACATGTGTTCCTTCAAAAGAGGCTAGGAAAAGCACCTTTTGGGCCGGCAAGCTGGAGGCGGCTAGAGCAGTGTCTAAACTGCACTAGCTGTCTTTGTATATGGACTCTCCTTACCTTACCGCTTCACATCAAGTGGTGTAGAGTAATTTGCTGTGCTTCCTAAAAAATTGAATCATTTTTTGTAGCAAATTGGAAGCATAATCTTTAATTAATGCTAATAGAATATTCAGTTCGTTTCCAAAACATCGATATTATATTTCATCGACAACTCGGCTTACAATCGCACCCGCACTGAGGGCGGCACCGCGGCAACATCAAAGGAGCCCACCTCTTTGATGTGGCCGCCGGCGCGCGCCGCCAAATGCCGTAAGCGACAAATCCATACGTCATCCCGCTGTCATTATAAGTATTATAACGCCTTACAATCGCGATGGGAATGTGGTATACTTACAAGACAATAAATTGACAAGAAGGTTTAATAACGATTACTCGGAGTACGTGTCATTGTAAGTAAATGCTCATTGAGCCGGGCTAATGGATGAATTCAAATATCAATTAGTCGTACATTTGATGACCGTTTGTGAGTGGCATTATCAGTTTGTTAAATCTAAGTCTTTGGTTCTCCTAATTCTCTAATGAAACGAAATATTTTTTCTGATATGCAAATAAGTTCATTAATTATAATAAAAATAATAGTCCAATGCAAGTAGGACATGATCACTAACATACGCAATAGTTTAGTATTTTCAAACATTGCCTCGCCGAAAGACTAGGTAATTCAATTTATTTTATTGCAAATAATACATATCATAAAAATATAAAACAGTATTGATAATTCGTTCTAAGAGTATTTATTCTGCATCAAATGATATGCGTGTTAATTCGTAGTGTTTCGTAAAGAAATATTTCTTTTGATCTATCGGTGTTAATGCTAATCCAAGGTTGTGGGACCACCCCGAGACTTCGAGATTATATTTATTTCTTCTTAATGCCGCCTACAGTGAGGTCATGATACAAAGATATAGAGATTGATGGACCTGTAATATTAACACATGGGTATTATAGCTTCTTTAAGAAGAGACGGCTAAATTGCATTGGAATTCTTTTAAAAAAAATCATACATAGTTTACAAATCTTTTAAAAAAAATCTTTCTTTTTTTTATTTTAGATAAAACAAGGATAAAATATAGTAAGTCAGTTTGATTGAACACAAAAAACTTTTTTCAAAATATAATAATTGTTTCCAGGTCACTTTCTTTTTCGCGGGTGGTTAGATATCCATGACGGTTGGATATCCCCAACACGTGTTATTAATTGAATCAATTATCAGGATTGCAAAATACTTTACACTTACCTAGAAGTTTAAGGATAGGTATATGCAAATCTTATTAAGGTTTTGCACTTAGATCATTTGTGAGCTGCGGCCGCCAACAATAGACGGGCCAATTGTTACGGCACAAAAAGAAATTACAGGTTGCCCTGGCGAGCGCATTGTGCGGGATAATTTGGGCGCCCTTTACATGTGGCGGCTCTACTCATTGTTACAAATGTTAATTTTATCAAGATGTCTGGCAAATAATGTTGGTGCGATCTTTCGCGGGGGTCCCGATTGTTGTAATTGTGAAAAGATTGGAGAATCGATTACCACTAAGCGGCTTTCCGGACCTGCGTAGGTAACCTATTTTTAATGAGTAAGGAGGTATGATTAGTTTCAAATTTGTCCAAAAACTTTAAAGATCGGCAGTCGATTTCAGTTTTTCGTACATGCGTATGCGCATCGAATGTTTCGTTTTCGAGCATATTCGAGAAAATACGTAACACCTACCTCTAACAAAATGTTTGATCGTACCGTCGTACGTACTATCTATGTACAGTCGACCACAGAAGAAGCTTAACACTTTAGTACCATGTCACACTGACTGTTTGCGCTCGTACTTAATTGCCACCATATTATATTAATTCCATAGCTATTGTGGCATGGTACTAAAGTGCTTACCTATATGCATTTTTAGACGACGTATGGAAAGAATGAACTAAATGAAGGTGCAACTACTTCCTCCAAACCCAAGCTTATCAGCTTTGGCAAACAAATATAGGTACGGGAAGCCTAAGGTGAGCTAAACGCTTGTCATACCAAATATTAAATTATTACAGTTTTTTTTGGAGAACACAGACGTCCGTTATAAATTGATAAGTATAAGTTGGTAGTACAGAAGGACTCCCTGCCGAACCAAACACTTTTATTTATTATTTGGGTATTAATTAGGTTCCAATCATTTTTCTAAAAAGATATATATTTTTAACAATCATAATATTTTACGATCGTTATGTACCTAGGTATGATATGTAATTAAAAATAGCACAAAAATATATTTTGTTATGATTAAATTTTATCACTTCATTACTAACGTCTACTAATACTTAATCCTTAAAATTTTATTAGTATTGAATGTATTCTAAACACTTAAAACTTAACAATTAAAACATTAATAACTAATTAATTCTGCTATTTCCTATTATCAATCAACATAACAAAATACTTCATGTTATATTACACTCTCTTATTATTTCATTAATCACCCTGAACTGAACAGAGCCCGAACATCTGACCACATCGTGTCGTGTAATTAAATACATCCAGCAGATAACCGTGAATAATTAACAAAAGTACTTTCCGTCTGTCCGTCAACCTTTATCAAGGAGAAAAATCGTCTAATTCACACCTCAAAGAACCCAAATTTGACGTGTAGCAACGTTATTAAGTAAAAAATCATTGGTACCTTGTCTCACTGAACATTCCAAAGAATGTTTGGAGCTGCTTAGCAAAAGCTTAGAAAATTAAACGAGAAAAGGTTCTAGAGGTGGCCAGTGCAAACGAACGGTCAAATTAATCAAGTGGACCCTAATTATGGCATATTTTAAAATGTTTTCGGACGGAACGACACAGTTTTGACAGAGCTGTAAAGATAAATGATCGCTAATTACTGAACGGTCGGACAGAGGGCGGGTTCGATTCTGTGTCGGCTCTAATGGTCCATGCAACTGTTGCCGCCGCGGTTTTGTCAAGGTTGTTGCAAAAAATATCAGAAATGATCGCAGCTTTATTAGAATGCTATTTGAACGAATCAAATTGTTTAATTTAAGTTTGATAATGAATGTATGTGCCTACGTAGTGTAGGTATACAGGGTGGTGTTGTCAATGCGACAATAAATTGAAACATGGGCTATATTGGTTCATAAAAATGGTTTGCCACTTTCAAAAACATCTTATTCATTTGATAATTGCATGACATTTGTATGAAATGGTGTAACATTGGCTGCAGTATTTCATAGAAATGTCCTGAAATTATCAAACGAATTAGATGTTTTTGAAAGTGGGAAACCATTTTTATGAACTAATATAGCCAATGTTTTAATTTATTGTCGTATTGACGGCACCACCCTGGATAATATACATGCAAGTACAGTCAATATATGTACCTACCTATGTATAATTCATGCCTACTAATATTACCCTATAAATGTATCGAGTACTCGCAAGTCGATGCCATGCGTGTTGCGTTTTCAATGTAACTCTGTGTGTAAGTAGGTATATAATATATATAATTTCGTTGTCACTTTTCATGCGCTGCCCCCTTATTCTCAACTGTCGGATCACGGATTCGATTCGAAAAGTCACATGCCGTCTCGCTTTGACGCATAGCGATAAAAAGTGACAGGTATAGAGTTTTCGAAATTCGAATATTTTCCGACAGTTGAGAATAAGGGGGCTGGAGCGATTTAGATGAACCTTGGCACGCAGATACACTGAAAAAAAATGACAACTAAACATTCGACTACCAGTAGATCAAAAAAAAGTGACTATAACTTAAGGGTAGCCCTTAACTAAAAATAAATTTGCTTAAAATGCACCGTTTTATTAAATCAAATAAACTGTAATTACATCTCGCTTAGTTTTGGTTATTATTACAAATGTAACCAAAGTAGTTCGGTTAAATATTTCTTTCAGTGTAGAATATCTACTACATCATAAGATTCATAAGAGAGGACAAAGGTTTTTGGTGCGGCGGTTCTCTGGGCTGCCACAATAAATGTAATTTTCATTAAAATTCATATATTTTTGGAAGATATGAATAGATATTGGAACCAGGAGCATTCGATGCGTTATGCGTAATGGCTAGTCAATAGAATTTAAGGATAACTCGCAATATAACTCAAATTATTCTTTTTAACCGTTTCCAAAATTGCCCGTGCGTTTCCTAAATGAAAATGTCAATACCTTAATTTTTAACGCTATACTAAATATTTGTTCATTGTGTAAACTCATAAGGTTATCCCAACAAATCCGCAGCGGTAGCAGCAGTCAGTCGGTTTGTGAAAAGTCGCGGGTCTTTTCTTCGTGAAAATTTTATACAACTAAAATTATTCGGTATATTACTTTACTTTTATACACAAGTGCGACAAAGTTGCTAATTTCTATTAGCAGCTTTGTCGCACTTCCAAAACTTGAAATACTTTGCCGGCATATATAATCTCTAAGCTCCTGGCCGTATAACTACCGAATATAAAATAACGGGTTGTAATAAAATATTTTTGAATTTGATTTGATACTACATCAAATCAAATCTGAAATAAATAATTTGCAAATGAGTCCCACATACTGTCATCAACATTTTGTCGGTAAAAAAGTTCTATTATATGTCCTACCTATATTTTTTCAGTCTGGGAGCGTCAACCAAGAAAAATGACTGACATGTCACACCTACCCATAATTGGCGTTCATTAAGTAATTGGTTTCTGTAATTAATCATTCCGCGCCCGCTTGTGGTAATATTCTCACGAAAATTAATATATTTCTTTCGGGAATCCTAGTTATCTTCTTTATCGATTTCGCGATCGTGGGAAAGCAGTAAGAGCATTACCACTTCTGGACGAAAGACGTCTACTTGTGACTCAGCAATCTTTGTATTAACTTGCTGCTAGTTTACCTGGAGCCGTGACTCCTCCTTTAACGTTGTAACTTATAACTCAAAGGGGAGTTGCTATAGAGCTTGAAAGGCCAACGTCAGCTGGACGTATTAGACCTAATGAGTAGTTAGCTTTTCTTCTCAGAGTGAACGTGTCATAGATAATTCGATTTAATGGCTGGGACCTGTTAATTATCGAATTAGTGATGACTATTACGATACTTTATGCGATGCGATACGCGTCTCTTGATTGCGATTTTTTTCCTTTTTTGGAAAATTATTACAACTGCCCATTAATAGTTATCTATGCTAAAAGCTCATATCAGGGTGCTATTTGAAATCGGGTCCAAGTTCAGCGTTATTTTTATTTTAGATGTCTATTATAATTCGAGTTAGCTTATGTATAACAAAAAAGAATTAACTCATCCAAATCTCTTGGGGTCTATTTAGCTATCTCAGTGAAAGTAGCTTTTAAGTCAAACCTAGAAATAAAAACTAAAAAAAACTTTGAAATAAATAAAATGGCTTATTTCTTGAGTCAATAAATAAGTATAGGTACCTAGTGCATAAAATATGCTATGTGCTTAAATTATTATAGCTAAGAAGTTAGAAAGGTTGAGGTTCTCTATGGTGTCGATTAAGCTTTTCAAGTGTCAACTAAGGTAACTCGATTTGGCTGTCTGAAACACTTGCCACAGGTTTGTTAATTTCAAAGAAAAATAGTTGTAAAATAATGAGTCGAACCGATGTTATAATGGTCATTATGCTACAAATTTTTATCAATCTTCATTTTAATACTCTTTCTTAAAAAGTATGTCAATCGTGGGCATAGCGAGGTACGGGCAGGGGGGGGCAGCTGCCCCCAAAGAAGATGCAGGAATGCTCACAAACCGTGTTCCATAGTTCATGCAGCATTTACCTTAGATATAATACTTGGTTTGTCTACGCCTGACCCCCTTAACAAATTCCTAGCTACGACCTTGATGTCAATTATACTATTCACCTTTGAGATCATAATTCATGAATTAAAACATTAGTGTAGAATGTAGATAAACAATATCTTATTTCATAGCGATTTTTTTTAGATTAATTTACCTACTTACCTACTGTTTACTTTTTGAGATGCTTTTTGTACGTAAAATACTTATACTTAGGTATTGAATTTGGTCATCATCAAGTATTTTTTTTCCTTATTATTTAAGTACTTACCTACTTACTAAATAAGGAGAATATTCAAAACTTACAAAATAAGTAAGTAAGTAGTACCTTACCGTGGTGGCAATTAAAGTTTTCTAATTGAAAGAACATGTTTTATTTTTCTATACAAAATAATTGCAACGTCACGGCCACAAAAGGAGTGCTTTTATCAAATTAAAACAATACTACTGCATTAAGCTTTTAATTTCAATATTCCCTGACAGTGTAAGCCAGAAAATTTAAAAATTGCCGTTATTTTTGATTACATATAGAGTATCTTGTATTTTTAATTTGGTCGTGTAGTAGGATCGGTTGGGGATCCGAGGCGTCTGATTTATAAACAATACGTCAATGACGTAAGCTTCTTTAGCGGCGCAGATTTATTGCTAGTGATGTGATAATAAATGGATGCTGCTGTCGATATCGATGTAGGTAATTCATTTTGGGTGTTAACCATGTCGTCAATTCAATTATTTTATTTGAATTACTTATCGACCTTATGGCTATCAAATTGGCTGTAAAATTTTTCAGTTTGCATAGAATGTTTATTTTATACAACTTGATGACAAACAAGCTGACCACCCACCTGATGGTAAGCCGTTACCGCCGCCTATAGACTATGCCGCATTGCAATAACAAGGAAAAAACATTAAAATCACCATAATCATACCTCATCGATATTAAGATAGAGTTTGCGCCAAACATCTAGTTCGCTCTGAAGTTGCATCGCATAGTATTGCGCAGCTGCCCGCAGCTACCGCCTACACCGCGTTGTTCCACTGTTCCATATTTTGATAGTGCGCAGTGAATCTACTTGTGTTCCGAGCGAGCCAGAAGGTTGGCTCTACCATATTCTACATTAAGTAATGTCTTCATTTAGGTATAGCATGGATGTGAAACGCTTCGCCGACGAATTTTCCGCCGACGAACGTTTTCGGCGACAAATCCAAAGGCCTTTTTTTAAATACCAGACAAAATAATCTAACTCTGCTTGGTCATAAAAAATAATCATGAACCTACTATTTATATTGAACGTTATAGTAACGCCATTATTTATATTGCACTATTTCAAGTGGTATTTGTGGAATGAATTTTGAACGTGTCGGTAAAAGAAGAAGCGTTTCATATCTGTATATCATACCTACCAGCTAAGTAATAAAAAAATATCCAGATATATGATATGGCCCAAAAGTGCAGTTCTAGGCTTACCAGTTTCTTTGGTAAATTGTATTAGTAGATGTAAAGGGCTTCTTTTCTGGAGCTTTAACTTATTGTTAATTATAAATTTCCCTAGGAATAATTCTATTCATACGAATAATACGATTTATCAAAATTTATGTAAGGGAAACGCTCTCATGAAAGAAGGCACATGGCAGTGCTGGTCATCTTAAACAGGATTTGTTGAAAAAAAATTGAAATCGATATAATAAAAGCAGAATCATACTAAATTGTAACAAGTCAACAGTAACACGATCCGTTTGTAGTTTCGTTTTCAAATTTTTGTTTTAACACGTCGTGTTTAGAATTATCAGTACTATCATCTAAGGGTCAGCCGAAACAGAATTTTTGTTCTCAGCTGAAAAATAAACTCTCGGGCCAACAGTAAAAAAAATATGAAAAACAATTAAAATGTGCTAATTTTGCATAATATTTTTTTTAATAGTATTGTGAATTTTTTTTGGTTAATGTTGATAATATTAATGCCAAATTATCGCAGCCGGGATTTTGACCAATCACAATCGACTGCTCGCTCACGCACTGACACCCAGATACGATTGTGGACTCGCTTATAATAAATTTTGATTTCATACTGTATAACCGTCTTAGTTATTGCCGAGAATTTCGGCCATTTTTAGCCGAGAACCGAGACAGAGTTTTTGGTTTGATTTGTAGCTGAGAATGCCTAAACAAAAGTAAATTTAAAGAAAAGAAAAGTGGAACAAGAAACTAAAAGTGAAGAAAAAAAAACATTTTTTATTTATTTATAGATTTTTAGTTTTAACATTTGTACTAGTGAATTGACTGCGGCGTAAATCAATAAAGACATACTTTGTTCTCACGAACTTCCTTAAGCTTTCTCCTAGGGTGCGCGAGTTGGATTCACATTTAACCGATTTTTTATTACATATCAACTGGGCAAAAATGGCTAATGGGACCAAAAGATGCATTTTTAAGTTATTTAACTACTAGCTTTATTAGCTACACGAATTACAATTTAAAATGGGAAGCACAGTTATTTAATTTTTTAACCTCAATATTTATAAAGGTTCTATTTATTATCAAATATTAGTAATTATCGATAATTTTACGAAAACAGCTTTCGTAAACAAATATTATTGTTCAAACCATCGCAGTAAAAGCTCCCTGATTCTATCGATACACCCTCCATCTCTATCGGCCATTCCATTGAATTAACCCGTTCGTACAGATTACTACTACAGACACACTCGATTTGTGTCCCTTTCGCCCACGCCGCATTTTCTACCGCTATCACATTCACTCTCCAACAAGCGGTCCTTGGTGGTGTGCCGGCGGTTCCTTTGAAGTTCGCAAGCCACGCCTCCCGCCCCGCCGCCTATAGTTAATTCGTCACGGCATAATGACAATGGTTTTAATTACGGAAACGTCCGATTGCGAGAGGCATTCGGATTAGCGACAGGAAGTTAGAGCTTTCGCGTTCAGTAATTGGATTTGCTTCGTAAACATTGTTACTGACGAATTATAAGTTTTGATTTATACTTACAGCAACTGGTGCATGAAACGCTTCTATCAAAACATAGCTAAGAATTTATAACTGGGAGAATAAAGATTGAGTTCGGAAATGGCGTTTTACAAAGAGTAAGTATTAGTTTTTATTTTAATCACAGTCAACAGGATATAAATATCTACATACTGCATACCTACTTAGGTATTTATTATGTTACTTCGTTTACAGAATTGCCTCGCTTACAATTCTGAATTGACATTAGATAGCAATTGAGTTTTATTTAGTTGATTAGGTAGTGTGTGCTTACTTTGTTTAAAACTAAAAAGCTGGATGTCTATTCTTATCAGTCTTGCTTGACATGCTTTAGGGCGTGGCAAATGTTACAATAATTATTTATATGTTAGATTATTTTCATGTAAATAGGGTAGGTAGGTACTCCTATATTTAATTTCATTTTAAATGGACTACTTATATTCTAATATAGGTTCGAATATGTGTAAGTATTTGCTTTATTGCATCACTGATTGTGATAAAAATCTCTACTAATAGTAGGTAACTAAATGGAAATTATTAAATTGACATCTATTTCAGCTGAATTTCTGTTCTTATTATATCCACAGTGTGATTATAGACTGTACTTATATCTGTAATGCGAAAGTTAAGCTTTTAAGCTCTATTACGGAATCGGCTTCGATGTTTGCACAATCCACATTTTCTCATAAAGAAATATTCCCATTACACGAAGTCAGTGTTCACTACGCGAGAGGCCATCTTACATTTCAATTTGAAAGCCTTAAGAGTCCTAGAAATCATCCACGGACTTATGCCACGATAACCGAGCGGAGCATTCTCGCTCTTGCGTAATTACAGCTCGCCGCATCAAAGGTGCCGCTGAGCCGCGCGGTGCCTTTGTAGTCTAATAAACGAGCGCATCCAACCAAACCGCACTCAACTTTAAACACTACATAATAAAGTATATTTTGAAGTGCGGTAAAATCCCTTTCTTAACACCTTCACAGTGCAAGGGGTCATATCAGTTAGGGGTTTTGCCACGGATATGTCAAAAAGAGCTTTTATTACAGTTCTAAATGAGAGACCTCACGGGGCGAACGAACGAATTAGGTCATTCGGATATTATAAGTGTTTTGTGATTGATTTAGTTAGCATTCCGATCGGAATCGACGTCGATGACGGATAGTCGTTGGAATTGCCACTAGTTTGATTGTACCGATTTGTACTAATTTGAAATTAGAATGTTTTTGTATTACGAAAAGAAAATATTTGACTAAGAACTTAGAATCTAAACATAGAATAGTGAAATAAGTAGGTAAGGTTAGATATATTTTTATCGTCTAAACTTATTGTATTAGGTCTTAGAATCATCTTCATTTGTTAGAAGCAAAAGAGGATTTTAATTATCTAAGTACCTACATACATCTGCAGAAAAAGGACTTCCTTGTCAATCTTATTAATGTAGAGCTTATTTTCCTGAAGCAGAATCGTCGTAAAAATGAAAATCTTACTTTGCGACAGCATAAAACAATAAATAGTATCATCCCGTTTATAGAAGACAACTGCCTTTTATCGGGTGTAAGACAAATGTCAATCGTGTGGATATATCCCTTCTCTCTCTACCTTTATACTTATTTGTTTTAATAACAAAGCTATTGCGTGCTCCAGCGTCGTAAATATCGCGAATAACACGTTTATTTTTCGTTTTAAAAGCTGCTTGTACACATCCATCGATCGTCTTAACTTTGACTAGTAGGGATATAAGGTTATGGTCATAAGAGGCGGCGTGTTGAAGACTAAGAACCGGAATTATTACAATTTGTCAACGGTAACACATTTCATTTATGTTTAAAAAAGTTAATGATTGGCAAAGCGTTTAAGGCCAGAGATTTCTGAAACCGCGTTTTCCGAAAATCTACCACCATGTTTGCGATACCTGGTGAACTTTGTTTCAGCCGAAATAGGTGGGGATCCTTAAAAATATGACAGCGCTGTCATGCTTTTTGGCGTTTGTTTGACAACTATTTGAAGCCGTTGGTGAAACGGTTTCCAATAGTTGGCGTTCAGACGACGAGCGCGGCGCGAGCCGGAAATAAAAAGTTACATAAGTATTTGTTTTTTTTTAATTCATCTTCCTTTAAAATTCATCTACAATCAAATTTTGCAGCTCAATTAAAATTGAAAATAGTTAAAATAAAGCGCCACAGTTAAATCCCGTTAAGAAAACATTAGTGATGGTTGATTTCGAATTTATTGAGCTCCTGTAGGCACGGAATAGTGAGTGTTTTCGGTAGAAAATATGGTAACTATTTGATAGTTTAGGGCAATATCTCGCGAAAATCGAGCTTGACGACTGACAAGACAACGAGCCGCCATGATTTTGATGATTGAGTACAGCGTTGCGCGTAAGCGTATTCACCTCAGATCATAGAAAGAAGGTATTCACTAATCTCTACGTCGTTCTCTTGGCTGTGTATGTTGGTCGCTGTTTTGTATACGACATGAAGTAGGTACAATCGATATTTTTCTATTTCCTTTTTCTTGTGTTTAAAATGTATCGCAATGACTTCATTCAATATTGGATTAACTTTTACATAATGATATGAAAATAGCTTTAGTTCTGGCTCAAGCTGTGCTCGTCGTTGGAACGCCAGTGTCACCAGCGGTTGTCAAATGGTTGTCAAACAAATGCCAAAGGGTATGACAGCGCTGCCGACAGCCACGAATTCAAGGTTGCTGACTTTAGAAAATCGCGTAGCTGGCTAAATTGTTAAGCCTTAGACTCCCAGGAGCTTAATTATAAAAATTTAAAACCTATTGTGTCTGGAATCTGTGGCTTACTAGGATAAAACTGTTAATTACCAAAGAGATAATAATAATATAATATTTATACACTACCACCTATCATCTAGCCCAAAGTAAGCATCATTAAGAGCTTGTGTTATGGATACTACTTAGATAACGGATAAATAATAATATGTATATAAATATTCGAAATATACTAAATAAACATATAAACATCGATGACTCGTAAACAAATGCTCGTACTCATCATACAAACATTTGCTCCTACCGGGATTCGAACCCGGGACCTGTTGACCGAGTAGCCTGCATAGCAAGGGGTACAGACCGCTCGACCAGTCGGTCGTCGGTAATAAGTTGATTGATTGATAAATCGCTCCCGCTACTTCCACCGCTTTCTCGTCGTGTTACCGCCCTCACCCAGCATTCCAGCGTCAGTTGCCTCACACAGCGCGGTCATTACAAACTTAACTCGCCCCAGTCAATTACCGAGATGAAATTATTAACACACTTCGAGGAGATTTTTTATGACAAACAACGGTACAGACACTGACAGCTTAACTTGAAGCTATTCCAGAAATAAACGGAAATATTCAGTGAGATAAAGTAATTAGCATTTCACACTGTAACTATTATATATCTATATAATAAGGCAAATTATAATTTTATGATATCCGTACACATTAACTATTTAGGTAACTAGATAAGAATTCTCATTAATTAGCTACCTAATTATACCTAGTCACCCATTAGGATACACTTCCAAAGGCCACGGCACAACGTTGAAATCGTTTTGAATAAGTACCTGGTACACCTAGATTTCCTTAAGATACCTAAGCGAGATGTCATCTGATGTAGAATGACGGTGGATTATTTGGTTTTGACGTACTTTCCAGTATAGTTTCACACATTTTTTTCCATAAAGACCTGCTCTTCTATGAAAAATGTAAATGTGTTGGCACTTTGGATGAAACCTTTCAAAGTTTCACAAGTTTTTTTGTAGACATATCATTAACTTAATATTCAATAATGATCATAAGAAATAACAAACAAGTAACAAGATAACTACTTACGCAAATCTGTACTACAAATGTTCGTGTATTGTCTTAGGAATGTTTACTTGGTAAGTTGTTATGGGAAGGCTGAGAATAGAATCACCCCTCTCACTTGCATGCCAGTCATAAAACCGGTAAAAGACAAGTAAAACATTAGCGCATATCACTTGCTGTCACTGGTATGGTGATTGGAAAGCCACAAACGACTAAAGCATATCTGAGGTGGATTGACATCCGAGTAACAACGTTTTAATATTTCTAACCATGCTTTTGGTATTTATTTTCATTGCATTATTTACCTATTAGAATAGAATGAGTAGAACAAAATCGTCCAACTGTTACAATGAGTATTTCTTATTATTAGGTGTTATTTTAATACAGTAAGTAACGAACAGTGACCCTTATCGGGCATAGAATAAGCCATATTATTAAACGCGAAAAAATACCTATACATAGTGGTTTGAGCGCTAGACACTAGATATAGGTATGTACCTACTTGCTATTTTGTGTTTTTTTTTAAATACATGTAAATATTATTTTATACCTAACTTCGCTCTTAGCTTTGTAGTTTAGAGCTTTTCCTAGTTAATTCCCTTCTCTCCTCTTTCCAGCTTTCTCCCCTGCTCCGTTACGCCTATTCTCCTCCCGGGAGTAGGTGTAACGTGGCAGTTTGGGGTTTCGATTACGAAAACCAAGTAACTTTCGCCGTAATCGACATCGGGATGGGTCAATCAACATTTGTTTTCTCGAGCTCCCCGTGCTTCGGAAGGCACGTTAAGCCGTTGGTCCCGGTTATTGCCGCTTTAACTCATTTTTCTCTGAAATTCATTTTTTCTGAAATTCACAGGGACATCCTCAGTAGTACCTCATCCTGGGTAGCTCAGACGGTTAGAGCAGTTACACGTATTGCGAAAGGCCGCGGGTTCAATCGCCGCCTGAAGACATGATTTGTTTTATTGTTTAAATAGTTTTCTAATATTTTCAAACATTTAATTACAATCATCACCATCACCAACCTATATACGTCCCACAGCCGGGCGAGCACATTAAGCCTTCCTACATGGGAGAAACACCTGCTTGGGCCATAACATCACCACGCTGGCCCAATGCGGGTTGCTTAACCACTACGCCCTACCCTTCTTAAAATCCCATCTTAATTATGTAGTCTCAACATTTATTCAAAGGAGATGTTTCATATCCGGACAGGTATATACAAAGTGGTGACTACAATAAATTAAAACATGGGCTTTATTAGTTCATAGAAATGTATTGCAACTTTCAATTACATCTTATTCGTTTGATAATTTCATGACATTTCTATGAAATAATATAATTACCTATTTCATAGAAATATCATGGAATAATATATTAAATATATCATCATTTCAGCCGAGAGACGCCCACTGCTGGGCATAGGCCTCCCCCAAAGATCGGTTCTGCGCTGTCCGCAACCATCGGCTTCCCGCGGCCCTCACTAGATCGTCGGTCCACCTTGTGGAGGCCTACCAACGCTGCGTCTCCCGGTACGCGGCCGCCACTCGAGGACCTTTCCGCCCCAACGGAAAATAAATATATATTAAAAATAATATAATTATGTCATAGAAATGTCATGTAATTAAATATCAAATGAATGTAGTCCAGATTTTAGTTTATTCTCGTATTGACGGCACCACCCTGCATAAATATTAGATATAAATTAAACCTGTAAAAATTGTAAGTACTGATAATTATTTTTTCATGTATAATTTACTTGTGAAAAATTCAAAATGATTCGTCAGTTTCAACATTATCAAAATTGCTACCCCTATTTTTTTTATATACAACTAGATGACAAACAAGCTGACGGCCCACCTGATGGTAAGCGGTTACCGCCGCCTATAAACACCTGCAATAACAAGGACAAATCACTTGATATTGCAGGTGCGTTGTCATCCTGGGGCCTAAGATGAAATGCCGTCCATGCCCAGTAATTACACTGGCTACCTTTCCCTTCAATCCGAAACACAGCAAACAGTTTCACGGCTGAAATAAGAAAGGCGGTGGTACTACCCAGACGACCCTACATACGGGTCTACCACCTAGTAAATAAATTTAAAAATAATTTAAAAAAATCTGACTAAAAGGCTTCTTGACTAATGTAATATATTTATTGTTTAGTTAATATTTGAATTTGCAAAAATAATTCAATAATTGAATTGTACCTAATTGAATTTATAAAAAAAAAAAAAAATTTTGATAAAATCAATCCGCAATGTTAAACAAAAATTCAATCCGCAATGTCAAACAATTTATAAAATTACCATCAAAATTTAATAAAATGTTCAAATATTTTTTAAAAAATATTTGTTATTGAAATTTTGTTAATTTTTTTTAATTTTAAATTGTAATAATTGCATTGTAAGAACTTTAGAAATGTGTTTTGGCCGCCGGTTTTGGCTAATAAATTGATTGATTGATATGAAAACATAGGTGCTAAAAACAGAGGAGTGCGCGTTTGCAAAATGTCACCGTTTCTTCCCATTTCCTCTGTTCAGGGCACAACTCTTGCGACACAGGGCTTCTTGAACTTTCTCGGTGATTCTGAATTCGATTTAAATCCCAGGAACTACGTCGAAATCGTGAACAAACCAGCCTCACGGAACGGAAGCTCGATGTCCTGAACAAGGTGCGTCGATTTTTCACGCCTGACCAATCAAGTTCGGCTTTGCGCGGAATATTGCTCACACTTGTGCCTCCTCGATGCCCTAGAAAGATTGCAGCGTCGTCGTGCTGGCCGTATCATTGGCGCCGTAGAGGTCATGAACTTAGGCATTCGCGGACAGCCTAAAAAGTGGATTGCCTCTTACATCAGCAATAGAAAGCAAATAGTAAAAATAACGCATTTAAACAAAACTACTGGAGAGTAACAGAGATATGATTCCAGCGTTAAATTGGTTACTGGCTCCATACCTCAGGGTAGCGTCCTGGGATGCTTACTATTCCTTTCATACATCAACGAACTACCCACTGTGGTACCAGCACCCTCTAAACTTATACTTTTCGCAGATGACGCTACCCTTTTGGTACCTTGTGATTATAAAGACGAAACAGTAGCACATAATATAATAAAATACTCATTAGTGAAAATAGACAAACATTTAAGCGAATTAGATCTTGTACTCAATTACGAAAAAACTAAAGTTATGAAGTTCATGCCATATCAAAGGACATGACCAACTCTAAACGTAAATTACGAGGGACGTAAAATTGAGGAAGTAGATTCTTTTAAGCTCCTAAGCATCACCATGGACAGTCATATGTCGTGGAAACAGCACACATGCGCGGTTGTCAGTAGGCTAAGCAGTTTCTCATATGCTCTCAGAGAGCTCAGAAAAAGCACTAATGAACACTGCGCACTTGTTGCATACCACAGTCACGCTGCAGCCTGGATACGGTACGGTATCGTCATCTGGGGCAACTCAACCAATGTAATGGACGTAACCATAATACAAAAACGCTGCCTAAGGATTGTAGCATTGGCAGGTCGGAGAGAAACTTGCAGAACACTGTTTCTAAAGTATGGCATCCTAACCGTTACTTGTGTCTATGTATTTGGATTGTGTAGACTTGTTAGGAGGCACAGTCATTACTTCCAGAGGATCGGAGACTTGTCTCTTCGCTACGCCTCTCGCCGTGGAGATGACTTGGTGTTACCTCACCCCCATCTCACGCTTTTTCGAAATGGGACATACTACATGGCAGCTAAAGTCTACAACCATCTGCCCAATAATCTGAAGGCCCTCCAAGGTAGCAGATTTGAGAGATGTCTAAAAAGGCTACTGTTAATGGAACCATTTTACAGTATTAAAGAGTATTTTAATAAAAAAAAATCATTTTGACATGCAATTTAATTCTTAATGGACTTATTCTAATTTAAAATAAGGAATGTTGATTGGTAAAATATCTATTACTGAATTTACCGACTTAAATTATATAATATAATTTTTATCTTTATATCTACTTACATTTTTGTGCCTTAATGATTTTTCTTTTTATTTTAATTCCTAATGTGTTTTTATTATACTTATAGCTATTATATTATATAACATTCGCAATGCCTTAGTGGTAAATTTGTACAATTAGACTAAGATCTTACCTTCTCTACTTATAGTGCATTATTGTAACAAATTTAAGCGAATAAATGAATCTGAATCTGAATCAATCTTGAGTATCTGCAATTGCGTCGGAGCATTGCGTCGCTTCGCTCTTTCTAGCGACTATATCACGGAGAGTGCCCTGAAGAATTTTTTGACCCTATCCTACCAAGGAGGAACCCTTCCAGTCTCCACCTCTACATTACGCAAAAAAAATTTGGTCACTCGTTTATTTATCGTAGTTCCAAAACTTTTTTAGTATAGTACATACTTAGACCTGGCCGGGGCTCCATACAATTTTCGGGGCATCCCCTTTCACCCTTAATTTATCTGTTAGGTCCCAGGGATTCCGCGCGGAGTCTGATATAGGTTACAGTGTGTTCCCAAAGTCTGAAACAAACTTTGATGTGTTAGTTACCTCTGAAAATTTAACACAGTATAAAAATGCCGAGTAGGTACATTCTACAGAATTAAATAGCTCAGAGAATTTGAATAGGACTCCAATGTCAAAGAACAGGTGTTACAGCATGCAAGTGCCAAAAAATTATTTCTTTCCTAATCAGAAGATGAATGCATACCTTCTGGCTTTGACTCCGATTCAGATTGCTTATTTGTTTATGTCATCAATTATTTGAAGAATTTATGTATGGCGTGTTTAGAAAATTGATTATACATTTTGAAGCTAATTTAGAAAAAAAAAGAAAAAAATTGATACCTATAAATATTCTCAGTTTGAACCAGAAGTTGTCATTTATTTTTATTTTATTTGTCTTTCAAATATTGATTAGCCTGTTGAATATGGTAGGCCCGTATGTAGGGTCGTCTGGGTAGGAATCACCCGCCTTTCTTATTTCAGCCGTGAAACAGTTCGCTGTGTTTCGGATTGAAGGGAAAGGTAGCCAGTGTAATTAAGGCCTCAGGATGACAATGTACCTGCAATATCAAGTGATTTTCCCTTGTTATTGCAGGTGTCTATAGGTGGCGGTAACCGCTTACCATCAGGTGGGCCGTCAGCTTGTCTATCATCTAGTATTTTTAAAAAAATAAACGAAATGTGTTAATTACTTATGCATGTTCGTATAATGTTCCTCACTAAAATAAACTATTTTAAGTACATATTTTCCTTTTGTTTTATCCAAAATCAAGTAGGTAGTCCCATGGACTCCATGAGATCAATTATGTGATATCGATTCACCAGATAAACTAAGGGTTAATCAATATATTGTTGTTAATCCACTATATCAAATTCAAAGCGTAGCTCAATTTGAGCCTTACGAATATAGAGCCTTTCAGCGATTCGCTATCGAATCGAGCGCACCGCATAATAGATCATTGTTTAGCCGTACTGAGTCATTAGGTGCGCTGCGCCCGCGCCGCGCCGGCCACCCGCGCGCATCTGCCGTCTCTCTCACTGGGAAGGTGGTCCGTAACAAGGAGGTTATGTGGAGCCTGAGCGAAAAGCTATATAGCGAATGGAATCAAGGACTTAGTAATATAGTAATATATTTTTATACAACTAGATGACAAACAAGCTGACGGCTCACCTGGTGGTGAGGGGTTACCGCCGCATATAGACACCTGCAATAACAAGGAAAAATCACTTGATACTTGATGAAATGCCGTCCATGCCCAGTAATTACACTGACTGCCTTTCCCTTCAATCCGAAACACAACGAACTGTTTTCATGTTTCACGGCTAAAACAAGAAAGGCGGTGGTACCTACCAATCCAGACAACCAAACGGGCCCTACCCTGTAAAATGTTATTTTTTTCACTATTATTGAAATTTTGCTGTTTTGTTCACAAATTTTGTTCACACCTGTATTATTCTAAGGTTAATACTTAAATAATAATAATATTCATAGACTCACACCTATCTAGCCCAAACTACGATAATACTACATAGATAACGGACTTTTCTAGGATAAGGAATTTTCTAGTCTAACTAGGTATGTTTCTTAATATCTTTTAACCACATTTTTTTTTTTTTTTGATACGTAGAAACGCCTTCTTTATTGTAACAATTACAAATAAAGAAAGAAAACGATGAAAAAAATGTATGAACTTTTAAACAGTTTTAAAAACATGACTAGTAATATGTAGGTAAGTAGGTACTTAAAGAAAATATAGGATAATGATGAAATTTTGAAGTACTTAATATAGATGTAATGATAAAACACTATTTGCCATCCCTCTGGAAAACACAATAGAAATAAAATTGATCCCCAGTGTTGGTAGAGTCATTTGTAATAGTACCTAGTAGATATTATTTCAAGGCTCATACTGTAATACACAGCTATTTAAAAGTTCTTTTGAATTGAGACTCTCATTTTTTCTCTTGTACCTATAAAGGACATTTCTATGATCATTAATTCCTGAAAATGAAGTAAATAAGTAGAAAAAATATTACTTACTTGCTGCACCGGGCGTCCTTTGCAAATTTTGCAATGCCCGTAAAGAGAAAACTGTTCATGATAAAAAAAAAACAAAAAGTTTTATAACCCAAAACCTTTGCGAGCGTCCCCAAAACCGCCTAGCACAGTTTTATCAAAATCTGATCAATGGTGTCGGAGTGCATAGGGGACAAACATTCATACAGTGATTTTTATTTATAATGGTAGAGTTTTATACAGGAAGAAACGTAGTCAACGTTTCTTTTCATCGTGATATTTGGTATGAATTTCGTGTTCTCTTTAGCGTATCATTATCTCGAGCGGTTTATACATAGTACCTTCATGTCCAAACTAACAGGGAAAGGCGAATCGCCTCAATACGGCGATCATTTTTTATGCGATTACCACCGCGAGTGTTTATAATAAATCACGGCGGCGTAATCGATGGGACAGTATTAAAATTACATTAATTCGAATGTTACTCGCATATTAATCACGCGCCGAGTAATTGTTTGGCGAATGATTTATTTTTCACGTTGAGAATGTAATAGGTGTGATGTTGAAACCATAAACTACGTGCTATCAAAATAATGTGGTAACATCATGGCTGAATATCCCTTTCTACTGATAGATAAGATAGATAGATAAAATGTTTATTTTAATTCTTCAACACACACATACAAAATACTAAAACATTTAACGTAACCTAAACACAAATTATAAAAATAAAATAAAATAAAAAAACAAAATTAAAACATATCAAGTAGGTAGGAAATATTTGTGTGTGTGTTGTAGAAATATAAAAAGGGTCGCAGCTCAGTGTCTGGTTCTGCCCACACCGTGGGATGTGGACAAAGCACTGATATTCTGCTACAACCTGAGGGTTTTAGAGAATAAATAAAATTGCCAAACGTACTCAAGAGGTGTTTAAGAAAAAAAAGTGATATAACATAAAATATTTATAAATGTGTGTTTGCATGAGGCTGTAAATGTTTTATTAAACCTATAAATGATTTGGTACTGAGTGTATTTGGTGTATTGAGTGTATTAATAAATATGTGTATGTATTGTTTATGAACAAATTATTATTTATGTTTATGTATACGGAATGAAACATTCAAATGGCAAAATCCGCCACCAAGTACCCGCTGGGAATACCTATACGTTGTTTATTTAAAAGAAATGATTTCATGTGATTTTTTTTTTTTTTTTTTTTACTGCTGAATCTCTCCAGCGAAATAAGTAAAGTAATTAATGATACAACCTACGTAGCTAGGTAGCAAAAGTAGAAAATTAGCTACCTACATAAGTCGATTTCGGTTGCATGTATTAGGGTAGGTAAGTACACTGAAATTGACAACTAAACTTTCGACCACCTGTAGATCAAAAAGTACGTAGTCATTTATGTGTAAGAGGTTTTGATCTAACACACAAATGACTACAGTCACAAAATAAACCGCATGTGTACTGCAATTAAGGGTATCAGTGTAATTTTTACCACAAGGCAAAACAATGATTTTCAGCCTTCTTCCGAAGAGTCGCGGGTAAAAATGCTCTGATGGCTTTTGTATTTACTCGTGTGCAATAAAGTTTATTTGTGTATCTGGTGTGTACCTACTTAAGTTAAAAAAAATTACTATGATTTTATTGTCATTATTTTATCAGCTTTAACTGCTCTAAAATCTTCCTTTTTTTTCATTTTTACGTAAGGACTCGGCTGCAATCTCTATTGTCTATTTTTTTCCTGTTTTATATTTTTATGTCCTTAAGTATTTTGTGCACTAGCTAAAGAGGTGCAATTTGATAGCTTTTGGGGCATGATTTAAGTGGGTAGGAAGTTTTGTTTTAACCTTCCGCTTCTTAGCGGCCCGCTCCGGCAGCGTCTCCACCGTCTCCTCGTTGTTTTTTCCATGTAAGTAACCAGCAGTGGTTCATACAGCTACCTATAAAGGCTTTTTTTTCAAACAAGCTGACGGCCCACCTGGTGGTAAGCGGTTACCGCCGCCTATAGACACCTGCAATAACAAGGAAAAGCACTTGATTGCAGGTGCGTTGTCATGCTGAGGCCTAAGATGAAATGCCGTCCATGCCCAGTAATTACACTGGCTGGTGATGATCCACTTGTCTAGGTACCTACTTAGTTCACAAATTAATAAAAAAATGTTATTGAATAACCTCCTCTTTAAAATTGTAAAGGTTACCAAAATTACAGCTGTAAGCATGCCTATAATTTGTATTTAGACACAGGTCGCTTATTATAGCAACAATCGATGTTTCGCCACGGCATCGACGACAATCATGGTGATCTTTCGCACGCTTTCGTTGGAACAATTCTTTTGTTTGGCCTCGTGATGAACCGAAGTCACGTTGACTGCAATATTATACGATCAATCATTCATCATTTGGACATGTTATCATGGTGAAACACCTGAGCAACATTTCGGGACCGCCTTTTTGGTGAATTAAATATAGATATGAGATTGGATTAACCTTTGGTTTACCAATCTTTTCTATAAAATGTATCACCTAAGCATTCATAGCTCTGTTTTCTATTTATCAACTAATTAAATATATTTAATAATACTTATTATAATAGCAAAACTGTAAAGTTTGATAAATGCCCCAAGAATCTTAATCTTTATACCTAATCATGCGCCAACGTTTATAGTTGAAGGGCGCGCCGTTTAATTATAAAATTTAATTAAATGTACGAAACTACCACTAAATAAACACTGGCCGAGGTTTATAATGCAGTAAGCTTACGCACATTGATAAAATACGCGGTAACTGTGAAATCGAGACGTGAGATACATCCGTCTCTCTTTCGGGCGGAGCTTAACTCTTGCGATGCCCACATCTATAGATCCCTCTATGTGAGGTCTTATAATTTATCAAAAGACCCCACAGACTCAAACTTTCGAAAAGTCAAGAAATAATTTATCCATCTATAATAATATGAAGACATTCGTATACATCACCTTTCTTATCGACGTTAACCTATGATAATGAAGACATCCACATCAAATTGATTAACGGGCAGTTTTATTAGCATAATATTTATAAGCTCTTACTTTTCTACTCAATTTAAAAACTGGCACTCATTAAAAAACCCACCATTTAGACAATCTGCGAATATTAAAACGTTTGGGGTTCTAGATAATGGAAATGATAAAATGAAAAGAAAGAATAGGTACTTATTCGTTTTGGTTATACATATTTAGTTTTGGGTGTCTTGTATTTTATAGAGTAGGTAAGTCTTATCATAATAATTAGGTAATATTTTCTCGCCTTGCTCGTCGATTATTATTTAGAACTATTTGAAAGTATAAAACTCTGTAAGTCGAACCTCAAACAAAAAAATCGAGTTAAGTATAAAGTTATCGACTTAAGAAGGATTTCGACTCAAACTGAAATATCCGATTTGTAGAGGTTAAGATTCATTGTAACTAATTATGAGCTATAGATGTGAAATAATTAAAAATTCATACTTCAGAGGTAATAATTATTTGCAAGTTAAAAGATACGTAGAATACTGTATGAATGTAGGTACCTACATATAAAACATTATTTTTTTGCTTTTGATAATTTGGTCGTTCTCTGTAATATGTGTAAGCAAGCACGTGTTGACATCAGCAGCATAAATTCCTGTGCCTACGTGATCCTATTTATTATTTCATTGTTGACCCCCTACTCAATAGGAGGGGTGTTATAAGTCTGACGTGTCTGTCTGTGTATCTGCATGTCTGTCTGTGGCATCGTAGCTCCTAAACGAATGGACCGATTTTAATTCCTTTTTTTTTGTTTGAAAGCTGACATGATGGAGATGCTTCTTAGCTATAATTTATGAAGATCTGTTCTTTACTACTTGACAATAGGTTTTTGCTAACTTTCACAGATCCGCTTGATTGGTATTCTGGGAATACTCCTGTCTGTATCATAAAATAATGCTCAATTTTTCAGAAACTTACATGCAGATATAGCGTAGGTAATCATAAGAATAATCTCAAGGAGACGGTGTTAGATAGATGATTAATGACCAGGGCTTACATAAAATTTTATAATATATCTTGAGAAAGAATGATGTCAGTAGGTGCTAGGTACTCTACTCTACCTACATTGTCGGCAAATTCTTAAAGTCGTAAATAATTTTTCTTTTATTAATACTTATAGGTATTTTTTTCAAAAGATCGAGTATTTAGTGGATAGGTAGATAAAAATTGTAAATAAAATCAAATTTTGCTATTTTATTTAAATTCATTAATAAAGGTCCAATTTATTTTTTCAAGTTATGTAGGGGAATTATACCAAAATTGCTTGCCTCACTTATTAATTCGACCTATTAAACATTATTTATATATTAAAACCGGGATAGATGCCCCACTTTTTAAAAAAGCCTTCTAATTTTAAAAATATTAATTAATATGAATAATTTCTATGATAGTGGGCTAGCTCAATCATTCATGTTGAATTATATATTTTTATTAGTGACCTATCAATCACAGATTTCGCAAAATTTTACTTTTTGTGGAACCTTTTTTTTGAGGATAGATGCCTACCGGTATGGATAGTTGCCCCACTATGAAAATACTAAGATGGATAGATGCCTGCAGTGCGGGATAGATGCCCTTTATACTGTGTAAACGAAAATCCCAACTAAATTTTATGAGGTCGTTCTACTCCTGAAACAGCAATTGTCTCCAAGAAACATGGGGCCAGTTTCAAAAAAACATTTTGCGTTTTTTAAATTATTTTAATTGTTATATTTAAAAAAAATATATACAAATAGGTAATCATAATTAAATTTTAAAAACCTTTGTCTAAAAAACATTCTTAATTGTTATTATAAAATATTAATTATAGTCTCAACATGTATAATCATAATCATACTATAAAAAAACATAATAAAGAGATTATTCGGATAGTGTTTTATATAAAATAATTTAAAAATATACACTGACATCATAAATGGGCATATATGGTGCATGGAGGGATAGATGCCCTCGAAAAATCAGGGTAACTATCCTTTTTGATAGGGATAGATGCCCAAGTAGTTTTTAAATAAATTAAAAACAAAAAAACAGTTATTTACATTCAGCTGCACACTTAATGAACCAGTACATTGACGTAATAAAAAATATAATGGAATTTATTACTGCTTAAAAAGACGACGGCAAATACTTACCTTTAAAACTTTTTCGTGTTCGTGAAGTTCGCCGCGGAGATAGTTGCACCCACGAGCGAAATGCTTACAAGCCTTACGACAGCCGGTGGGCAGCTTAGGTGCAGGGTGACTGCGGCTGCTACACATGCTATTAATTCGTAGTTGCGAGTTTAGGAAGTAAGGTATTTTGAAAATGAGGCGTCTATCCTACTGCGGCATCTATCCCGGTTTTACCCTATGTAGAGGGTTATTAACACGCTATATCTGCTGTAAGTTTCTGAAGAATTAAGCATTTCGCAGACTTTTTGATGGAATAGGATCAGCTCAAGGTTAGTGTGTCATGGGAATGTCACGGACGTGACACTACACCAAATTTAAAATCAATCGGATCTATAAAAGTTAGTAAAATCCTATTATTATGTAGAAAATGAGCTGATAGTCATCAAACGCCTGGACTGATCTTCATAAATTATAACTAAGAACCATCGTAGTCACTTTAGCTTTCAAACAAAAAAAAACGAATCAAAATCGGTCCATTCGTTTAGGCGCTACGATGCCATAGACAGACACACGGAGTGATGGGCAATAGAAGGCTGATGATTTAGCAAGGAAGGGCTCAGAAAACACTTACGTTGGTCCGTCTATGTAAACGGTAGAACAAAAGCTCGCTTCTTGATTGGGGCGCTCACAGGGCATTTTGCTACTAACCACATGCTACATAAATGCAACTCTCCCCAACGCAACTTTGTCGAGTATGTGGTGAATGTCAGGAATCAATGAATGGATCATGCTCTTGTGTCATTGTGATGCCCTGGCTAGAACTAGAATGAGCCTTCTGAAAGTGGCATATCCAAAGCCAGAAGACTACAGGCTCTTTCTGCCTAAAGATATAGTAATTGAACTATATTTTTAGGACACAGAAAGAGTAACCGCAGGGGAGACACAAAAGAGCCTAATGGGTCGAAGTGCACTGTGACTTAGTCATGGCCCCACAGTAAAATAAGATAATATAAGTAAAGTTTTGATTATCTACCTACATGCTTTCCTTGTGATCAACAATCGATAACATTAGATAGGTATCATCAGGTTCGAAGCCATGAGCGCAGAATACATACCTAATCATGAGCTGAAAATTACTTATAGACTTACTTATTACTTTACTTATTAGATGATTTTATAATGAGAAGCACCAGGGTAGGGTCTTTATTGTGTTATGTGCCAGTAGGCAATCTCCACTATTCAAGCAGAAAGTTAAGTCCAGAGAAAGTAGGTAATAGGTATCTACATACCATTACCGCTATCAGTATAGACCAAATAACTTCTAATAGTATTGTCACAATAAAATAAAACAAACCGGCCAAGTGCGAGTCGGACGCGCGCACGAAGGGCACATTATAATTCTTATAATAATATTCAAACACACACACCTATTACCTAGCCCAAAGTAAGCACCGTTATGAGCTTGTATAGCCTACAGATAACGGAGAAATAATGATAATAGTATCATTTAGGTATGAATATTAAATATTAGTAATATACTAAATAAACATCCATGACTAGTAAACAAATGCTCGTACTCATAATACAAACATTTGCCCTACCGGGATTCGAACCCGGGACCTCTTGACCGAGAAGCCTGTATAGCAAGGGGTACAGACCACTCGGCCAGCCGGACTACAAACATCATCACCGTCATTTTCTTTAAACAAGCATCTCACTGTTGCCGTTATAAATATCTAGCAAAACAAGCAAAAAAATCACGTTTGTTGTATGGGATCCCACTTTAATATTATTCTTATTCTGTTGATTAGTAATTAATTCATCTGTCAGAATTTCATAAGATTCAGCCTGCTGACGAACGGACAGATGGACGGACAGCGGTTTTACCCTTTGGGTAGGTACTGAACTACTGAACTCTAAAACTAACTCATATCGGGGAAATACGCACCATTTAGTTTTCAAATCTTTATATACAAATAAAAATACGTCTAGTCGTCTATCTTCCTAAAATAAATAGCAGTAGTTCCCGCACTGTCTTCCAGAGGCGCTGATGGCCGGATGGCCTTTCAAAAATTGCTACTCTTGCCCCATAGATTTAGACACACCGCACATATACAATTTCAAATTGGCCAACTAAATCGCAGAATGTCTAATAGGCATAGAATCCTAAGATAGCCCGCACATTGGGCCTAATTCGGGAGAACACATGCTAAGTTTAAATTTAAGTTTAGTCTATCTCTTTTTCTCAATATGAATACGAAAAGGATCGCTGTCATTTAATTTGACACTTAGAAACATGCATTCAATTTTCGACCTTATTGAACGTGTTAAAATGCAGTGTTTAGGAGGCACCTCCGTATACATGCCGTCTAAAATTGTCTATGGTTCCTTTGAAATCTCTCCAAAGGACATGTTCTGAAAATGTATGGGGCCTGGTACTCAGCTAACCCCCAAGACAAAAGTGATATGAGAAGAAAGAGTATATTTTTAAGAATATTATGAAACAAAAGCTATAATTTTTAATGCCTGCATATAAATAAAAAATAGCATTTTATTCTGGTCAAAAACTGTTATCCAGAGATGTAAAATTCCATTTTCAAAAATGTGACACGTCACAGACATAGTATATAACGTCAATGTCGTCTATTATCTTGTCAAATATTTTTTAATAACTAGGCATAGGGTTGATTTGGTTCAGCCTACGACTATTTTGCACTTATATTTTATTGTAAATGCTAGAAGAATATGGAAATTGGTTTCTGCACTTGTTTCTGACTAATAATAATGATTTTAATTTATTTTTTACTATATTTTGTCAGAGAAACTTTGATAAGAAGCTTAGAATTCTTGCATACACTTTTCAAAATTACTCAAAAATGCCGGGGTATCAAAATGAAAAAATGGTATATTCAAGATCCTCCGAGCATAAGCTTTCACGCAAATGAAAAGGAATGAAAATGAAAATATCTTTATTCAACTAAGCCCCCAAGAAGCACTTTCGAATCGTCAACAAAAAAACCCTTATGTCTATCACATAAAAATAATATTAACTAACTAACAATTTCATAATGTTTGTCTCTCTGTCTTATCTGGATTTACGTAAGCTAAGAATGTTATGTCAGTCTGTCTATCGGTCTGTCTGTCGGTCCGTCTGTCCGTCAGTCAGTCTGTCTGTCTGTCCGTCAGTCAGTCTGTCTGTCAGTCTGTCTGAATTTACACCGGTTTCAAAAGTTGAACTACCGAGAAGATTCCGGCAACAAACTCGTGTAGTCACTCTTTTCAATCATTAATTTACAATGTTTAATTACACAGTAATAGTATTTAGCAGCGCAGTGTCGCACAGAGTATAAAAAAGGTATATTAACGTACCAATAAGTACCTAATGATAAGAATATTTACTGTATTTAAAGGCTGTCCGACAATGCACCATCACAATATAGGTATTACAATAAACAAAGGTCAACATAATTGTTGACCTTTGTTCGTTTGGTCTTTTATATTAATATATAAAAGACCTAATAAAGCTAAACATCTTTCATTAATTTTAAACACTTGTCTGACCACGTCATTACAATAATAATTGTATTGTTTTATATATAATATCCTATAATGCCATACACCTCAAAAATCCCTCAAAAATGATACGATTGATGAATATGTAGGCAAATTATTACAAAATCAAGGAAGCTTAGAGATGACCATTTCCACTAGTGGCACCTGTTCACAAGTATGACGTATGTGCCAGCCATCACTCCGCTCAACCATAATAAAGGGAACGTAATATATAATTTATCGTGGGGGGCTTTCGAGTACCAATATCGAACATCTCCTTTAGATGACAGCTTTAAACGAATTCTTGCCATCTTTTTCTTATTACATATTGCGAGAAAGAGATATACTGTACTTAAATTTAAACTTAGAGTGTGCCGCCAGAATTAGGCCCATTATATCAACTAAGTTGGCCAACTATCGGCCGATAGTCCGCAGACAATAACAACTTAGTTGGTCAGTCGCACGGTAAGATGCAGTGTGACCAGACCTGTGCGCGTGATTTCCCCACGCTTGGATGTTTGACGACGGGCACGCAGCCGCCCAGTCGATCTCTGCATTCTCTACTTGTAACAAATGGAAAAATAGAACTGCTGATCGACGAAGTCCAAAAAAGAGCCAGCCCTTAAAAAACTTATCTGGGTAACATCTCAGTTTAGAATGTATGGTATGATGTTTCCCACGCTCTAATCTGTCACTTAATATCGGGTGCACCCTAAATGTTTTGTTATGTTTTCGTCTTCTTTTTATTTATTTAAGAAGTGCGTTGCTTTCTGCATTTTATCGCAGACTTCACCGCGCTAGCAACACTGTCCACCAACTAAGTCGGCGAAGTGTGCGGCCTATGAAAGCATGCAATTTAGTTGTTGGATAGTTGGCCAACTTGAAATTGTATATGTATGTACGGTGTCTCTTAATTATTTACATTCACAGACGGACATCATATCTTTCACGTCCAATTCTCCCAAGGTGCATTGAAATTTAACACCAGCATTTCAATGCATTAAATAATGAAATACTTAAGATATAGCTGTATGGACATTAGTTTCCTTTGCCTTCCCATTATAGGGAGAATGAACTCAAAATAAAGAAGTGTTTGGCGGGTTTTTGTGGCGTCAGTCAAGATTTTTATTACAATAATTAAAAATTGTGTTAGAGCGAACATTGAGTTATAAAAGTTGTTGATATATTCGGTAAAGCATAAAAAACAGAGTGACAATACAAAGAACATAACAATAAAGTTTTCAAAATCTGACACCACTATAAACTACATTCGAGAGGCCAGTACAAGTTACATCTGGGCATTCAACCTCAACACCCCTCCTTAACTTGATCACCAGCTCTCTCACATACATAGCCGAGTCCTCCCATACAGCATTCAAGCTTCACTCTCGGAAGTCCTTTTGTCAACATATCGGCCATCATCTCTTGTGTCGATACATACTCTAATGCTACAGTGTGAGAACTCACCATATCTCGTATGAAGTGATGTTTGACATCTATATGCTTCGTTCTTTGATGATGCACTGGATTGTTTGCAATCTTAATAGCAGACTGGCTGTCACTCAATAGTTTCATACTGGTCATCTTTTGGTCAGTAAGTTCTGTGTACCGTCTCATTAGGAACATTGACTCTCGGCAGGCTTCTGCTAAAGCTACATATTCTGATTCTGCACTAGAAAGCGACACAGTCTTTTGCTTTCTGCTTTCCCATGAGACTGGTCCTTCTGCAAACACAAAAACAAAGCCAGTGTACGACTTCCTGTCACACACATCTCCGCCATGATCTGCATCTGCATACCCGAACAAAGGTCTGCCTGTTTTCTTAAAGGATAATTCAAAATTTCTAGTTCCACAAAGATACCTTAAAACTCTCTTTGCGGCTGCCCAATGTGTACTAGAGTAGCAGTTGTTAAATTGACTTAGATAACTTGCTGTGTATGCTATGTCTGGCCTTGAACAAACTGCTAAATACATTAGCGAACCTATTAGCTCTCTGTAGGGCAAATCACTTGGTGGAACGTAGTTCTCATCTTCAGGCTTAACCAATTTCAGTTTGGTCTCTAATGGTGTACTGACACTCTTGCAGTTCCCCATTCCAAACTTTTCTAGTATTTGCTCTAAATACCCTTTTTGGTTAATTCTGATTACTCCATTTTCTTGATGAACTTTCATTCCTAAGAAAGCATCTACTTTACCTAAGTCCTTCATTTCGAACTTTTTCTGAAGTTCTGCTTTTACTGACTGTCTTTCCTTCTCATTATTCCATAAAATGAGGATATCGTCAACATAGACAGCTAATATCATTAAACTATTTACGTTCTTTCTCATATATACACAAGGTTTATTTTCCGACCTTTTGAAGCCTAGCTCAAGCAGAGCATTATTGAGTTTATTATACCACGCGCGAGGTGCCTGCTTCAGGCCATATAATGCTTTTCTCAAGAGGCACACATGCTTCTCTTTTCCCTTCTCCTCGAAACCTTTAGGTTGCCTCATATAGACTCTTTCAGATAAGTCACCGTTAAGAAATGCAGTGACGACATCCATGTGATCAATCATTAATTGATTCTCTGCTGCAATGGCAAAAAGTAGCCTTAGTGTGCTGTGCCGTACCACAGGTGAAAAGGTCTCGTTGTAATCTATGCCTTTCATTTGGGTAAAGCCACGAGCAACAAGTCTCGCTTTATATCTGATTTTGTCTCCAGGTTCCTTTTTAATTTTAAATAACCATTTAGAATCAACAAAGTTTCCTTTAGCATCTTCTACTAAAGTCCATGTTCCATTCTTCTTTAAAGAACTTAATTCAGATTCAATAGCTTTTCGCCACTCATTTTTGTCATCTCTTGATAAAGCCTCATCTATAGTCAAAGGATCTTCTCTAACTCCTTCTTTTGCTTGATATAGAACATAATCACTGAAATCCTTGGGCCTTCTTTCCCGTAATGGATACCTCCTCTCTGGTGGATTCAGAATTTCTATCTCCCTTGAAGTAGATATTATAGACTCTCTCATCACAGTCAAAGAAGTTTTCTGCTTCAACTTGATTTTCATTCTCCACTTGTTCTATATCATTGCCATCATGAATAAATACTGGTATATCTGTGGCAGATGTTACATCTTCCATTCCAGATTCATTCCTTACTGGAGGGAGTGCAACTCCTTGCTTTGTGGGCAAATTGTCATCTAATACAGTAGCTTCCACTTTTCTCAGACTCTCTTGAAAAACCACATCTCTTGCTTTATAAAGCTTATGTGTTTTCGGGTGCAATAGACGATAACCCTTAGTTGTCTCACAATAGCCCACGAAGACTAGTTCTAAACTCTTTGGATCAAGTTTCTTTCTCTTCTCATCTGGAATATGCATAAAAGCTTTACATCCAAACACTAGTAAAAAACTTAAATCTACTTTTCTACCAGTCCATGCTTCCTCTGGAGTCTTTCCTTTGACAGCTATAGTAGGCGATCTATTTTTCAGAAAAACTGACGTAAGCACCGCTTCCGCCCAGTAGACTTTCGGTAAGTTTGCTTCTTCAAGCATTTTTTTTTTTTTTTATGCAAAGCACGACAAATGACTCAACACCACCTGATGTGAAGCGGTAAGAAGAGTCCATATGCGAAGACAGCTAGTGTAGTTCAGACACTGCACTAGCCGCCTCCACCTTGCCGGCCCGAAAGGTGCTTTTTCACGCCTCTTTTGAAGGACCCCATGTTATAAGAAGGAGGGAACACATGTGCTGGCAAAGAATTCCAAGTCCTGGAAGTACGACAAAGAAAAGGGCTACTAAATTTCTTTGTACGTGATGTTGAGGTGGAGACAGTGAATTGATGACTCCGAAGACCGGCACGCGTGCTCCTGAGTAGGAAGGGGGAAGGTGGGATAAGGTCAAATAGCTCTTCAGAGCACTCTCCGTGATATAACCGATAGAAGGCGCTAAGCGACGCAATGTCTCGACGCAATTGCAGAGGTTCAAGGTTGTTCGTGACCTCTACATCGCCCACGATACGGACAGCACGACGCTGCAATTTGTCCAGGGCATCGAGTAGGTACTTGGCGGAGCCATCCCACAAGTGCGAGCAATATTCCACGCAAGACCGGACCTGAGTTTTATAAAGCAGGCATTGGTCAGGCGTGAAAAATCGACGCACCTTGTTCAGGACACCGAGCTTCCGTGAAGCTGTTTTGATCACGGTTTCGATGTAGTTCCTGGAATTCAGATCGCAACATATCTCCATGCCTTTTTTTTTTTTTTTTTTGTGGAGGAAAAAAGGCATTTACGCCTGCCCCGCACCGTGGGGAAAGAGAACGATGCGGGGATATGTGGGGCTCCTCGGTCAAGGATGGTAGTAACCGAGACTACCCACTAAAATAACCCCCGTACTCCTTACCTCTTGCATAAACAGGTATCAGGCAACAGTGAGACCTTATCCTGTTTGCCTGTAATGCAATTGTCCGTTTGGACTCGGCGCAAACGCATACAGCGTTACATCATCGCGGCATCATAACGGAGTACCCATGTGATACCGTTACCACTCCATGGCTACACTATGTCGGACGACGGGGTTCCCCATCCCGTCACCCAAAGCCAAACTCACGGGGCCATGGCACTAGCAAAAGCCCAGCGCCTACGGCCGACCCTTCTTCGTCTCTGCGGGTCTGCCAAGGGGTCCTTCTCCCGGGACCTCTCCTCGGCTTCTTTCACATACATGACTCTCTCACAGAAGGTGTATATGGCCTTTTGTGAGATGTCGCTATCTACCATGGATTTGACAACGGTTGACAGCGACAGGTCATTACCTATAACCCCCATTAGAGCTTGTCTTTCTCCATCCCATGCGGGACACGTCTCTAAAGTGTGTGCTGACGTATCCTCCATCGCACCACACTGATGACAAACTGGTGTTTGCTCTCTCCTTGCGATATTGCACAGGTATTTACCGAAACAGCCGTGTCCGGTAAGTACCTGTGCCACACGGTATGAGAGCGAACCTCCCTGACCCTTAAGCCAACTATCCAATACTGGCTGAAAAGCCGCAATGGTGCGGTGACCAGCACTTGGCTCATTCAACCTATCGAGCCATTTCTTCTGCGCAACTTCCTGCGCTTCTTTTCGCCAGTTTTAAATTACCTCTGGAAGAGGTTTAACACCATCTGTCATAATTGCATCGGCGGTCTTGTGATAGACGGAGGAAAGTACCTCTGCGTCTAGATCCCACGGGGGAGTCTTAGCTAGTACGCAAGCCGCCTCATAAGAAACAGTGCGATACGCACGTGCAATCTTCACCGCAATTATACGCTGAGATTGTCGCAGGTGAACTTTATTCTTCTTCGAAAGGGAATTTGCCCAAATGGGGGCCCCATAAAGCGCTGCTGAGCGGACCGCACTAGCAAATAATCTTCTGCATCCTGCACTAGGTCCACCGAAGTTTGGCATCAGTCTGCAGAGCGCCAAAGTGATCTTCTTCAGTTTAGGAGCTAGATGTTTAAAGTGAACAGAGCCTTGTGGTACACCAGCATTCACTGTCATGAACCGCGAAGCGCATCCATCTGCGAGGACACGGATTCTTCGCTCATGCAGGAAGCCGGCAATCCAGTTACGGAGCTGAGCGGGCAGACCGTATGCCAGGAGCTTGGAGAGAAGAGCCCTGTGCCAGACCCGATCGAACGCTTTGGCAATATCAAGGCTAACTGCCTCTGACTCACCACGTTTGTCAATAGCTTCACCCCAGACATGCATTAAGTACGCTAGAAGATCACCCGTTGACCGTTTCGGCCGAAACCCGTACTGTCGATCATTAATTAATGAGTGATCTTCTAGGTATCGGATCAGCTGGTGGTTTAAGATCCGTTCCATGACCTAGCAAAGTACTGAGGTGACAGCTATTGGGCAATAGTTAGCTGGGTCTGATCGGTCTCCCTTGTTGGGGACCGGTTGCACATTGGCCTCTCTCCAATATTCCGGCACACACCCAGAAGAGAGAGAAAGACGGTATAACCGCGTTAAGACAGGAGACAACTCCGCTGCGCAGTTTTTCAGTACTATCGCTGGAATGCCATCAGGTCCACTAGCTTTCCGGACGTCGATTGACTGAAGCTCCGCACGTACATCACATTGCCTAATACGAATATCGGGCATTGTGTGGCCACAGTGGGAGAGTGTTGGTGGCTGTGAGATGCAGTCATCGATTCGGGAGTGAGCAGCAAAGAGTTTTACCAAGAGATCGGCTTTCTCTTGCGGCTTGTGAGCTAGCGAGCCGTCAGAACATCTCAACGGGGGCAGCGAGGGTTGATAGAAGTTGGATTGCACGGCTTTGGCCAGACGCCAGTAGCTACGGCTTCCCGTAGGATGCGTAAGAAGTTCTTGGCCAACTCGTGCAACGCGTTGTGCATCCGCTCTGATGAAGGCCCTTTTGCAGGACTTGGTGGCGTTGTTATAGACTGCTTTCAGTGAGTCAATGTTGGGATCCCCGAAAGCTCGGCCCCTGATCCAAGCGCGGTATGCCGTCTGTCTGTTTTCAACAGCTAATGCACACTCGCGGTTGAACCAGAGGTTACGCCTACCCCTACTGATGAGATCAGAGTGAGGGATATAGTACTCCATCCCTAACATGATCTCATCAGCAACAGCAGTAGCGCTAGCGTTCGGGTCCAGCTCACTGAAATAGCGCTGCCTCCAAGGGGCAGATGCGAAGTAATCCCGCATACCGTCCCAATCCGCCGACGCATAGTGCCAGATGCGGCGTTTGGCAACCATAGGAACCGGTGGCGACACCCGTGGCACCCCAGCGGATACCAGGCAGTGATCCGATGTTCCCAAAGGAGCACGAACCTCTAGCCGATATCCATCCGGGCGAGTCGTCAGCAGAAGGTCCAACAATGAGGGCGCGTGACCGACAATGTCTGGAATCCTGGTGGGCTGGTTTACCAGTTGGGTCAGGTCGTGCGTGAGAGCGAAAGCGTGGGCAGTTCTACCAGCATGGTCAGTTTTGGAGGAACTTAACCACGACTCGTAGTGAGCATTGAATTCCCCTAAAAACACCAATTCCGCGGTTGGAAACTGCTCCTGCCTAAGATGTTCGAAAAGTCGAGTTGTCTCCATGTCACCGCTGTGAGATCTATAGAGGCACACGTAAACACGGCAATGTGTGCCCAGGTCCACATGCACCCCTAGAATAGAATAGGAAGGGTCCTCCAAACAGCGCAGACGGCGACAGAAAACATCCGCCCGGACAAACAAGCATACCCCCGGCCTTCGCTTTGAAGGACTCTTCAAGAGCGTAGCCGGGGTAATCCAAGTAGTTAGTGTCTGCCGGGCGGAGTATTTGCGTCTCCGTCAAAAACAGCATTTCGGGTCGTGTCGTCTCAAGATGTTGGTGGACGGCATTGAGGTTAGCATGGAGCCCACGGATGTTAGCGAGCCCGACCTCAAACAGCGTGGTTGTGGTGGGGGTGTGCACCGCTGAACGACCGAAAATGTTTTTGAGCGCTGCCATAGTTAATAATAAAAGGAGGAGAGGCGTGAATTGGGGGGACGTTGCCGCGATATATTCGGTCAAAGCGTGAGGCCTGTTTCCTCAGGTAATAGCTGACAGCAGAGAAGCGCTGACCCGCCGAACGGAAGGGCCCCCGAACCCCCCCGGGAATGGCCGCTGGGACCCCACCACCCGGTCACCAACCGGCACGACGGACCACCCCAAGATTATGCGTGGCATGATAGGGCAGCCTCACGAACTGGTTAGGTTCGCTTGGGCCCCTGTACTGTACCACGGGCGGCCAGCGGAACAGCCGTTTCTTCGGGTCTCCCTGGTCGGCGGGTCAACGCAGTCCACCTGGCTCTGGTTAGACGGAAGCCGTCACTGACCGCAATCCATCGCCGCAACGTCCCCCCAAGCTCTGGTTGTACGCTGACTGATCCCGGAACGCGACCACAAGTGGTCACTTGGCGGGTTTTACGCCATGCGTACGGTGGTCACTAACCAGACGGGTGTTCAGACCCTACCACCAGTCGAGCAGTTGGTAGCTCGGTAATCCCTTAGTCGCCTCTTACGACACCCACGGGAAGAAATGTGGCGGTGAATTGTATTCTTAATCCGTCACCGCACGGACAAAACTTCTTGCTCGCTCTACAATTGTTCTGTTAGCTCTCTCGCTAACACCATTTTGGGCTGGCGTATAATCCACAGTTAATTGATGAATAATGCCATTGTTTTTAAAATATTCACTATTATTTACATACTTCTTACCATTATCACTACGAATAATCTTTAGCTTCTTACCTGTTTGATTTTCAGCTAAAGTTTTAAACTCGACTAACTTGGAGTAAACTTCACTCTTTTCTTTTAAGAAGTATAAAAAGGTTTTTCTTGTTTTGTCGTCAATAAAAGTTACAAAATAACGATACCCCGAGAACGATGGCGTATCCATCGGACCACAAACGTCTGTATGAACCAATGCAAGAGTGTCAGTAGCACGCTTAGCCTTGTTTTTTGAAAAAGGCAAAGATGTTTGCTTACCTTTCAAGCATGAAGAACAATGTACTGTAATTTCGGAATCCTTAAAGTTCATACCACTTGACATTTTATCTCTTAGTATTTTCATGTTGCGTATTCCTAAATGGCCAAGACGCCGGTGCCAAATATCACAGTCTTCATCAGCAGTAGTTTTCAGAGCTGAAATCACTGTAGCATTAGAACATGGTTCGAATGTATAGATACCTCTCTCTTCTTTACATACTAACCTTACAGTCCCTTTTATCTTGCAATCATTTTCGGCATAAATCTCACAACCTCTCTTTGAAAAAACTAACATTTTACCTCTATTTACTAATGTACTTACACTCAACAAGTTGGTAGCCAAGTTAGGTACATACAGTGCTCCATTCACTCTAAACTGCAACTCTTTCGAACATACATCACCAATTCCTTCTCCATTTATTCTACTCCCATTCGCACACGTAACTTGCACAAGCTTCTCTAGCTTAGCGTAGTCTTGGATCCAGTCTCTACGACACGTCATATGAGAAGATGCTCCCGAGTCCAAAATCCAATCTCCTGTACGTGAATCTGAAGTAGCCATAGCAGAATAATTGGCTTCAGTCTTCTTATTCATTGGGTTCTTAGGACAGTTAAACGCCTTGTGATTCCCTTTGCAGATATAGCACTTAATTTCAGGCTTTGTCTTCCTTCTTGTGTGTCTCTTTGAGACCATAGCACTCGAAGAACATTTTTCGGTTTTCGTCTCTATTTGCAACAGTTTGGTTTTCACATAATCTGTTGTCGCCATTCTCATTGGCGCATATTCTTCACCCAATCCCTGAAGCATTAAAGCAGCTAGTAGCTCATCATCTAGCTCTTTGCCCATGTCCTCTAGCTTCTGGGCAATGCTCAGAATCGATGTGACATACTCTCTTGGTGAGTCATACATGGAAAGTTTCTGGCTGACTAACTTGCCTAGTAGAACACATCTATTGTTGACTCCTTTGTCTTCAAAGGCCGTTTGCAGTGCCTGCCAACTCTCTTTGGCCGTCTTACTCTTTTGAGCATGAACAAGACAATGCGGTTGCACCATAAGTAAAATTCTTGCACGAGCTTCGGCATCTCTTCTCATACCTGCAGTATCCGTACTAGATGGTGTCTCCACTACGAACTCCCAATAATCTTCAGCTACAAGAAGTAGTTCCATTTGGAACTTCCATGTTGAGTAGTTCGAGGTACCATCCAATTTTTCAAACGTCGTTGAAAAACCTCCACTTGTAGTACTAGCGCCACAACTCATCTCTGCTGTTTCGGTTTCGTAGTAAATGTTTGAAATTGTATACACTTTAAATAGCTATTATTTAAACTACTATAAAAATCACTATTTGCACTACGACTCAATAAAATTTTACTTTTTATATCGTTCTGCTACCATGTTGATATATTCGGTAAAGCATAAAAAACAGAGTGACAATACAAAGAACATGACAATAAAGTTTTCAAAATCTGACACCACTATAAACTACATTCGAGAGGCCAGTACAAGTTACATCTGGGCATTCAACCTCAACAAAAGTGTCGTAGTTTTATTATTCAAGTGTCTGTGTTGACGTGCAACTAAAAGATTATTAGAATAAAAGTGATTATGGTGTGAAATAAGATGAGAACTTTTTAGTGGTTATCCACCTCATCAAGTAGCACATAAAGTGACTGTCATCATACATTTCGTGTCAAATACTCCTAAGAAGCATTGAAATGTGTTACGCCAGCATTTTAATGCAATAAAAGAAGAAATAAAGAAATACTTAAGACATGGCTGTATGGGCATCAGTTCCCTTTGCGTTCCTTTTATAGAAAGGATGGGAGAATTAACAAAAAAAAATGGGAGTGTTTGGCGGGTTTAATGGCGTCCGTCAAAATTATTTTAATAATTAAAAATTTTGTTGGAGCGAACTTTGTGTTATAAAGAGTGTTTAACGGGTTTAAATGGCGTCGGTCAAGATTTTCATTTTATTAATTAAAAATTGTGTCGGAGCGAACTTTTTTGTTAAAAAAGTGATGTTGTTTTATATACAAAGTGTTTGTGTTGACGTACAACTTAAAAGTTATTAGAATAAAAGTGATTATGGTGTGAAATACGATGAGAACTTTTTTGTGGTTATCCACCTCATCAAGTTGCACATATGGAGATTGTCATCATATATTTCGCTTTAAATACTCCCAAGATGCATTGAAATGTGTAACACCAGCATTTCAATGCAAGAAATAAAGAAATACTGAAGATATGGCTGTATGGGCATTAGTTCCCTTTGGCGTCTTTTTATAGGGAAAATTAACAAACAAACAACATCTCTCTAACCTGTGGTTAGATAGTTAAATATCTGTGAAGTGTGAACGTTGTTTATCAGTGTTTGGCGGGTTTTTGTGTCGTTAGTCAAGATTTTTATTACAATAATTAAAAATTGTGTCGGAGCGAACGTTTTGTTATAAAAGTGGTGTAGTTTTATTACTCGAGTTTTTGTGTTGACGTGCAACTAAAAGATTATTAGAATAAATGTGATTATGGTGTGAAATACGATGAGAACTTTTTAGTGGTTATCCACTTCATCAAGTAGCACACAAAGTGACTGTCATCATATATTTCGTGTCGAATACTCCCAAGAAGTATTGAAATTTGTTACGCCAGCATTATAATGCAATAAAAGAAGAAATAAAGAAACACTCAAGACATGGCTGTATGGGCATTAGTTTTCTTTGCCTTCTCTTTATAGGGAGAATTAACAAAAAAAAACAAAGAGAAGTGTTGGATGCGTTTTTGTGGGGTCAGTTAAAATTTTTATTACAATTATTAAAAATTGTGTCGGAGCGAACATTGTGTTATAAAAGTGGTGAAGTTTTATTAGTCAAGTGTTTGTGTTGACGTGCAACTAAAAGATTATTAGAATAAAAGTGATTATGGTGTGAAATACGATGAGAACTTCTAGTGGTTATACACCTCATCAAGTAGCACATAAAGTGACTGTCATCATATATTTCATATTTCGTGTAAAATACTCCCAAGAAGCATTGAAATGTGTTACACTAGCATTTTAATGCAATAAAAGAAGAATTAAAGAAACACAGAAGACATGGCTGTATGGGCATTAGTTCCCTTTGCCTTCCCTTCATAGGGAGAATTCTATGACGAATAATGCTTCCTCGTTGGGAGAAGAGAAAAAAAAAACAAAAAAAAAATTTGTTTATTGTAATTAAAATTTTGTGGTGATATTCACGGGTGATATTATGTTTTAGCGTAGCGTTTTAAATTCTCTTTGATATGTTGTTTTTGTTTGTGTTCGCCCGTGAAGTGTAACTAATCTATATAGTAATTATAACAGAACAAAGATAAAACACGAACGAACACTGATTTGTTCTTCATTAAAATAGTCAGACTGACTGATCTGTGCGTATGATCCTGTGATTCATGTCAATAATCGACTACCAAGTAAAATACCCAGGTATATATATAATCAAATAATCATGAATAATCAGCTAATAGAGAAAATTATACAAGCTAATGGAGATACCTGCCCGAAATTGTTGTTTACGAACCCGCTTGTAGACAGAAACGTCGCTAAAGCATTGTCCAAAAGTTTTGTGAAAATAATAAACATTTCGAAAGAAAATTCAAATATCAATAATAATTTGCGGCTGTCTATTTTGGAGAATATACGAAGATTGTGCACTCTTCAACCGGAGGGACACTTACCAATTGATGAAAGTGTTACAGATTCTCTGTCTGAACTATACAAAAATGAACTAAAATGTACATCAATAAAATCCACGGACAAAGATCTTGATGCTTTTTTAATAAGAAGATTTAAATCTCTTCAAATAAATTCACAATATCAGCCAACAATAAATCCAGAAATAATTCAAGCACTTATTAATTTAAATGACAGTGGAATATATCTGGAGATATTGACAGATGAAATTATTCACCTCAACGCAAATAACAGTAATTTAAACCTTATGAAAACTCTATGGACTAATGAAGAGAATGTTGAATGTAATTTCTTGTATGATGATATTGCTATTAAAATGAAGGCTGATATTGAAAAGACACTCCTGACTGTTTGCTACAGTATTCTATCAAATGAAGATAATGATATTGAATGTCAATTTATAAATAATATGTCCATAGTAAACTTAGTGAAAAAGTCAGCAGTTTCATCTCAATGTTTTCAGATTTGCTGTAGTGTGTTAAACTTTTTGTTTGTAATGACAAACTTTGATTCTAAATTACAAATGTTTATACAAGTTTTTGTAAAACAGGTGAAAGTGAACTGCCCACAATTAACTTATTCTGTATTATATCCACTGGATATCAACAGTGTTGTTGTATTACTAGATATTGATATAAATGAATTACCAGAGCCCATAAGAAGTAATTACACTATTCCATCAATTAATTTACTTGAAAAGGTACGTCAAAAGTCGGAATATGATTTCATTATGTTGCTGTCTCACTTCCCACAGTGGTTTGATATTTATTTTACTGAAAAAAGTGTATAAAGTATTTACTAATGATATGTGCCATTTTTTACTTTATTATATGATACTTACTGTACTGAAGCTGTGCATTCTCTCATTACTTTATAAATAAGTATCTAAACTCATTTGAAAAGGTATCATACTTATTGTATTCATTTTAAGTTGAATAATAAACAAAAATTCTTACATAAACTCTTTTATTTTGAACACTAAATATTACTATAACACCGAAAACTCAAATTTTTGTAAAAAGACATAATATAACATATTTAAACTTGAAACAAAATATATAATTATATTTTGATTTCTTTTTGTTTCGGGTTACAATTCATAACAAGTCAAAAACAAGTATAAACTCGTAAAAATCGAAAAACTATGTTTAGAAAGAAATATAATGGGAACAGGTTCCATACAAAACTGCCAATATTCTTTTGAGGTCTATGTTATGCAAGATGTTTTTTTTTATGTTTGAGACTATCAAAATAAACATCAATAACTATTGTCTTATATTTCCGAGAACTCTACACATTGATATAATTTTTCTCTTTTTTCATAAGCTGATATTACAAGGTTCAATTTCAGATCAATATTGATATTGCTTTCAATTCCATTGCTTCAAAGGCACTGACTCATCTAAATACGTTTCAATGTGATTGTTCAATGAAATTGAAAGCTAAAATTTAAAGTTAGCTTTCAATGCAATTGAATCAATTATTGATAATTGAATTGTCGATTGATTTCAATCAAGGACTTCTTCGACGTACGGCAACGAAGGAAGCGGGCGCATCTTCTGCTGCTAATTCCACCAATAAATAGCTTTTTCTTATATATACAACTAGATTACAAACAATCTGACGGCCCACCAGTGATCTGTGTGCCCACCTAGTGGTAGTGGCTATCGTCGCCCATGGACACCTGTAATAACAGGGAAAAAATCACGTGATATTGCAGGTGCGTTGTCATCCTGAGGCTTAAAATTAAATGTATTTCATGCCCTGTAAATAAACTGGCTACCTATTATACAATACTACATAAGGGCCTACCACCTAGTAAAATGCTTGAGGCTGCTTTGTTCATTATTCGCAAAACGTGGTCACTATCGTGTCCACAAATGCCGACATTTCCTCCTTAATATTAAACAGATGAAATTTTATCAAAATCAATTGAAAAGTTTTGACCTTAAAAAAACACTCAATATTGTGAAAAAAAAACAACTAACTAGTTTAGATATTTTTTTAAGTAAATAATTTTTAAAACATTTTTAATAATGTCAAAATGAAAATTAAGAATAAAAACTAAAAAATAAGATGAAAAGAAAAATAGAAGAAAAAGAAAGAAAAAAGGAAGAAAAAAGAAAAGAAAGAAAGAGAAGAAGAAGATAATGTAGGTACTTTTCTCATAGATAAATTGGTATGTTGCTGAGTCGGTGCATAGCAGCTTAGCACCAACTTCAAAAAATGTTGTTTTGAAGTCGATATATATTTATAAGGAACTAAAAAATGGTATTTTACACATTCATCACGTACGCTTTGCGATGTCGCATCACTACGAGAATGAAGATTGAATGTCTGTTCAATGCCTTTCAATGGAATTGCTTTCAATTTGGTTGAGCCGTGTAATATCTGCTTTAGCTGCCTAATACTTAAGCTCGTTTTCTCTAACGAGATTAGACAAAATATCCTTAAGAGTCACCTAAGCCTAGGGAATAGGGAATGGTTAGTGAAAACGAACATTAGTCATATTCTTTATAGGTGGCTAACTCTCTATAGCTCGGCTGAAACGAAACTCACGAAGTCTCTCTAAAGCTAAAAAACATTTGTACCTACCTTATAAAATATTTCACTGTTTTAAAAATAAATTCCTCTAAAAATCCAATTATTAGGTGGTACAATGTTACATTTAAAACGTTTTTGTAACATAATTCAACGATGAAATATTCGCTATGTTGTTTTGTATATGAATACATAAATACTAATTACTACACCTACAATAATTTGATAACAAACAAACTATTAGTCAAATATTCCTAGGCCCATTAATTGTACATACAACACATCTGGATGACCACTGCTTTTTCCAGGAATGTCCTTTGTATACCATTGTTGGACTATTTGTCCGGTGAAACGAACATCCTTTTTTCTATTCAAATGATAAAGGCTAGTTAGATGTTTCTCGATTTGTTCCCAAAATGGAAACATTTTGTTGCAAATTCCACAATGGAAGACATCACGACGAACCTGTAATCCCAAAAAATACATGATTAAAATTTTTGCTTGTCTTATTCAAAGATAATATTTGTAATAAAACTAAATTCGTTAAACAGGTGGGTATGGTTTTGTAGTAAAAATTGTGTGTAATGATTCTTTAGCCTATTCAATGTATGATTTACATTTTACCACGAGTATAAAACATTAAAAAAAATCTATTTTATTTAATATCATTAATTATAACTTTAACCGAGATAATAACAATTCAAAAAGTAGGTACTAAGTATTTTTTTTCGTACATATCTACCTGCATAGGTAAGAAGTAACTAGGCTACAGGTGTACCGACATATTTCGTAATATTTTTAATCGACATGCATTATGATATCGTGGTCTAGTACCTAAATCATGTTGCGATTTTAATGAAACTGAGACGCTAATTAGCCCAAGCCTATTATATGCACTCAACAAACGTAGGTACTCGTGTTCGTCGTAAGTACTTACGAACGAACACAAACACAAAAATGGTTTTATCATCATTTCAGTCAAGAAATGCCTACTGATATAGGCCTCCCCCAAGGATCTCCTAGCCGATAGGTTCTACGCTGCCCGCACGCATCCATCGGGTTCGTGCAACCCTCACCAGATCGTCGGTCCATTTTGTGGGAGCGAGCCTACCAACGCCCCAATAGCTAACAGCTATTGGGGCGTTGGTAGGCTCGCTCCCACATGGGAGCCCACTCCTCCCATAAATTACTCACTGCCACTTGAGGCTCGTAATAGTCGTAATTCTTAGGACTATGTCGGTCACCTTGTAGTTGGATGGACAGTGAATATATTCGTCAACAACTTCCAGTCTTAGACCATAAGAACAATGGTTCTTGTGATCTAACCTTCCAGTGTAGAGCTTCCAACCTTCACAGGTGTGGGTACGGGTCTTGATGGACAAGACGAAAATTATGTTGAATTCCCATGTCATTTTTAGACCCATTCGTAACTCTACAAAAGCGTTGAGCATTGTACCCAAATCCGCCAGGGTCTTAGCCATGACTACAATATCATCAGCAAAACGAAGATGAGTTATGTAGCTATTCGCCGTTTTTGTTGATGCCAAGATTACCAAGTTAAAAATGGCTTATGTAGGTAGTCACTATTTGTGACTTCATATTTAGGTACTTGTCGCGGCGTCCAGCCTCCTTGCAAGACAAAGACATAAGTTAAACTTGACGTGACTGACAGACGAGGATTGACAAGTGACACGCAAACGACTGGACTGCTGATGGGAAAATAAATCGAAGATATTATTCTTAATTTTTGATTTTAACATTATTATAAATGTTTGAAAAATTACTTAGTAATTAAAATAGAATAAAACTAGAAAAATTTCACGTCCTGAGGCAGGAATCGAACCCGCGACCTTTCGCTATCCGGGCGACTGCTCTGACCACTGAGCCACCCAGGACTTGGGATATCCCTGTGAAATTCTTCTAGTCTATCTTGTATTTGCGTTTATGAGCTAACGTCCACCCTACAATGTCGAAATATTCTATTTCAACACCCGAAACGAGTATTTTTACAAATACCGACGAATCGGTTAAGTTGGGGCAGTGCTTTCAAATATTCTTAATTTTTGATTTTAACATTATTATAAATGTTTGAAAAATTACTTAGTAATTAAAATAGAATAAAACTAGAAAAATTTCACGTCCTGAGGCAGGAATCGAACCCGCGACCTTTCGCTATCCGGGCGACTGCTCTGACCACTGAGCCACCCAGGACTTGGGATATCCCTATCCAACTCGTTTCGGATGTTGAAATAGAATATTTCGACATTGTAGGGTGGACGTTAGCTCATAAACGCAAATACAAGATAGACTAGAAGAATTTCACAGGGATATCCCAAGTCCTGGGTGGCTCAGTGGTCAGAGCAGTCGCCCGGATAGCGAAAGGTCGCGGGTTCGATTCCTGCCTCAGGACGTGACATTTTTCTAGTTTTATTCTATTTTAATTACTTTCGAAGATATTACTTTCAGTCAGTGGTTTTATTATTAGACACGTCCAAGACCGTACAGTACTTAATTAGTATTTCTATAATGGCATTGTCTTTCACGACAAAGAGATTTAAACCACGCGGTCCTACTTTTAAACAAGCCGCGTTTTTTTGTACCTACTGCCTATTACCTACAATACATACATATAAATAATTATAATTTATTCCTAAGTCCTAATTACTGATGAGAAATGGTGTTAATGGGAGGTCCTAGCAACACCGCAAAAAGATACTTACAACTTACAATTAATATTTATCAAACCTACACATAAGTTAAAATTTCAACATTTACCTCTCTAATAAATTCGTATTCGAATGATAAAACCTTTGCAGCTAAAAACATTTTCTTATGCTGTTCCGTTTTGTAGTGTTTCTCATCTTCGCCGGCCGGATAGAGCTCATCGCATGCATAGCATTTCGTTTTATTATATTGGGGGTCTATAATCTCATTGGAAATAAGAACAAAACTTGGAATTTCTATACAGTATTTCTTATTTACCCACAAAACTCTCAAACTTTGTGAATAATATATAGTCTGTAAATAATCTATTAAATATTGGGTGCCGACACTTGGCACAGAATGTTCCCTGCATTTCTTTAAGCCTTTTAATTCCAAATAACTTCTATGGCGCGCTCCTTTCACATGCTCCTTGAAAACTTTAATGCTAGCAGATAAAGAGACATGGCACAGTGAACAATACCCTCGTCCACCACCAGAATTTAGTTTCATAAAGTTCTGCCGACCATATTTTGCCAACTCTGACCTCCGCTTTCCATAATCAGTCACTGCTTCATACACTACTTTTGTTTCTTCTTCTTCATCAGAACTGTCATTTCTACGTCCTGTTATAAACTTTGGTCTATTTTCTTTGCCGTGACTTTTCTGGTGAATTACCATGGTTTTAAAATCAAGGGCCACCTTAAGTTTACATTCTTTACACAATGCTGTATTGGCATCAAAATCTATACTATAAAATTCACTCTGCGAATCCATTAGTTTTCTAACAAACTGTTTCTTCTTGTCATCGTTATCTTTAGAAGTTGTAGCTGTGACCCGGTTTATAGAAGTAGTCATGTTATTGCAATGCTTATTATCTGTACAATGATAGTCGAATGTTGCAAAAGTAACGATGTCCTTACAAACGAAGCAGTAAACATTTTCTTCATCAATCTAAAAATTAAGATCATAATTAAATTGATTAATTTATTTATTGCCATTAGATTTAGGTACACACTGATAAAACTTGTGGTGTAAATATTTTACTGCTCGAACTTGGTGTCCCCCGAATTAGAACAGAACTACCTACATTTGAGGAACTACCTGTCTGGCTTCTATTCCTAACCATACACCAAATAATTACCTACTTCTATCATCCTTGTCCTAACGTCCTAACTAAACCTATATCTACTGTTTGTTTTGTGTTGTGTCGTTTGTTTCTGCGAGTAAGATCGCCAGAGAAAATGGTGCTAAGTGTTTGTCCAAATTTTTTTTATATGTTTACTAGATAAACTAAATTTCTAATATTTATATAAATATTACTATAATTATTTCTCCATTATCTAGTATCCATAACATAAGCTCTTAATGATGCTTACTTTGGGCTAGATAATAGGTGCGAGTGTATGAATATTTATTATTAGTATGTACAATGTACATAAACAAAATACAAAAGTCAAACAAATTAAACAGTTACTAAACCTGACAGTGATATTCTATGTTCTTTCATATATCTTTTGTACAAGTAGCTAGGTAGGTATTGCTACGCTTTTGATTTAGAATGAAACTAATTAATTTATAAAAAGTAGTACCTATATTTTTATCTATTACGTATATTATACTTAGATTAAGTAGATACATACTTACTCCCGTAGCTTCGTGCATACCTAATTGGTATAAATGTTAACTGGAATTCGAATACTAACCTTTCTGTAGTAATTATTTTCGTTTCTAAGCAAGACTTTAGCATTAATGACTTTCAAGATATGACTAACCAGCTTTACGTGTTCTGTAACGTTAATTACATTAACACAACATAATAGACATCTTTGATTTAGGATGCAGTGAAACTGCTCTTTGGATACTATTAAATCTGAGATTATTACAAAGCCACTTTTATCATAACTGCATTTAACTAATTCAATTGAATTATCCAAACTTGGATTGTTCTTGTTTTTTTTGTGTGCTTCTTTAGTAATATGAGTGGGAACCTCGGATACCGATGGTATTATCATATTACAGACTTGACAGTAGTATTCATTTTCAATCTGTAAATGTAAAATACAAAATCATTTACTTTACATAACAATAGGAATGGGCAGAAGCACAGAACAGACAGAAGCTTATTGCAACACTACTGCGACATTATTATGATAGGTATCTTGCTTTCCAGCAAGTAAATACGTTAAATTATGGATTCCAAGATTTCTTTGAGGACTTCCTTAAGGAGGAATCCATTATTGAGATTAGTGGAGGATACGTTGGAGGAACAATTTAGAATACGGGCGTTAGAATTATTACGTTTTACTAGGTACCTACACAGAGCACAAATTACCTACCATCAACACTGGAGTTACAGGGGGATCTTCAAAGCCCCCCCCCCCCCCCCCCCTATCATACACTCTTCTTCTTTTCAAACGTAACGGTTATTTTTTTTATTGGCTCCCCGCAACCGGAACATATCATGAGCCTTTTTAAATTTTAAATAACTTTAGGTTTGGATGAGTAATGATATTGAAAAATGAAAATAATGTTTATTGAAATAGGCCCCCAACTATCACAGAAAAATACCTAACGCTTTATAACAACTTCATAGACCATAGTGTCTGTCTGTCTGTTCCTGTATGTCAGTCAGTCTGTCTGTCATGTCTGAATCTAAGAGAACTATAACAATGTCATAATGTCTGTCTATCGTGCGTGTCCGAATATACACCGGTGCCAAAAGATGAACTACTCAATACCAAAACGATTCCGGCAGCAAACTCGTGTAGTGACTCTAATTACAAAGGCGACCCTACTATTTATAAGTAATAACTTTAAATTATGTAAATTAAATAAAGAGTATCAAATAAGAACCAATTGAAGACCTTTACCAGCGGATATTCGCCGACATAATTCGGCACCTAAAGTGTGATGACCGAGTTATTGCAGGCAGACACACTGCTGCTGCTTACCTAGCTATCCATTTTGATATCTTGCCTTGTAACGCAGCATAATGGGTAGGCCAATAGGGAATATGCATATTTTTATATTTTATGGTTTTAAAATGAATAATTTACAAATCTAAAATATTTTAGAAAAATATTGCCGATGCAACCACATAAAGATGCGCGCAAGACAAGGAGATTCGACATAGATTTTGGCGTCACGGTAAATCAATGGTCGTCATACGTTTTTCATATAAAAAGTTTTAGAATGAGACTGGCTGAGTGGTCACTACCCAGGGGACCGGTGTTCAGTCCCGGTCGGGGCAGAAGTTTTGTCATGGTTGTTTATTATGTAAGGAAGTATTTTTCTATTATTACCTATATGTGTTTCCCGTTATCTACCAGTAGCTTAATGTAGTAGCACATAATTTAGAGATAGTAGTAGTTATCAAGCTTTTAATTACTTTGGGCTTAATGCTTACTTTGGGCTAGCTAAGTATGATACTATCAATTCGGTTTTTGCTGTTAGCAGCATAGTACGTATACGTATTTTTTTATAAATGTATTAACTAAGTACTAATTAAGTAAATGTAGGTATAAGCAGTGTTTTTTTCATGCCTAATGCATATTTGATTTTTGTTGTAGGGCCTCTGTCACAACCACAACTAACAACTCGCCAAGATCGGTTTTGGAATTTTTGGATATTAATCACTGAGTTATCACTTTAGCTATAAAGCCCTCTTTACACACAGATTACGAGCTTCGTGCTTATTTGGGGGCTGTCGTTAGTTTAGTCAGTCTTTAAAGTGATGTGTAGATAATTATCTTGTCCTGCAACGCAGCAGTAGTTAGTTAGGTAGTTTATTAATTACTTAGGTAGCGAATATGTCCACTGATGAGATGAGTGACCGAAGTAAGAGTCAAGAGAGAGAAATCAACTACCTAGGTATTTATGATAGAAATGTTGCTACAAACCTTGTAAATATAATCTTTCTGAAATTTTGGAAAGTAAGCTTGCTTCTTCAATAGTTTTCTGTGGTACTCCCAGCGAATATGCTTTTCAACGTCCGCAATATATTGAAAAGCTTCGCAGCAAATTAAACAATAAAAATCAGTATTTCCACACAAAATTAAATTCTTATAATACTTATCCATTTTTAAGATAGGCTTTATTGTGTACTACTACCACTAGATACAAGTTGTAAAGAGGTAGTTTTTACACTTCCATACTAGGTATATGTTCAATGTAAGAAATGAGGGTAAGAACAAATTTTTTTGAAATTATAATTTTCGGTTGAAGTTTTGTATATTCCTTGTAGAGAAGTCAAGTACACAAGGAAAATAATATTTTAAATTATATTACGCTTAATAATTAATATATTTATTTAAAGTGTACTTAATTATCTTAACGTAATAAACTCCCACTAAAGTCCACAAAAACTGGCTGTATGGTCACTATTTTCCTTTACATAAAAAAAAACTAATAGTTATGTCAATGTCAAACTGACATAAATAGCAACGCTTTCTTTCCTTGCTTGGTTTCTATATTTGTATTTGTAGTAACGTGATATTAATATTACAGAGGAAAATGTAATTTGTTCAAATTATACGAACTATATACACTTTTCATTGTCTCAATATTTTTAGTGGCCTACTGCCTACCTACAACACAATGAGTAAGAGGCGCCGCGCGTCCTCCGTAGCAAGTCGCGGTGCTGATGATGATAGTGACGATGTGGAGCTCAGTAACCCTGGACCCCCACCGTCAGCAAGGAAGAGGAAGAGGCTGGATCCCGTAAGTAACCGCTTGAACCAAACAACCGTAAGTATGCACACATATCTAACGTGAGTGGTGCTTTCCAGTGAATGTAAAATGAGTTTAGTCTACTGTTATTCAATATTGAACTAAAATTTAGTAAATTTTTACTAAGTAACTATTGCATGAATGTTTTTTACCCACTTTTTACTATAACCAGTACTCCTTTATTTTATTGTTGTCACAGCTTAGAGTTACATCAGCATGCATTTACTGCTATCGATTAACCCTAGAAAGATAATCTTCTTTTATAATACTGTAAAGATAAACAGGTGCCTATGTGGTGCACAATATTAGACTGGTTTATTTTAGAAATGTGTATTATTTTTTATTTTCTTACACCTTTAAAGAAAAGATACATTTATAATGAGTAAGTAATAAAACAAACTTCCTGTGACCACCATCTTTATAAAGTAATCGAAACATCACATATATAATAATAGTGTTACATCTAATTAAACTCGAGTTAAATCAGGTAAAGTAGTTTTATTAAAAAAAAACAAGTATAGAAGATTTTTGTATTGAAGTAGATAAAACAAATGAGTGACAATTGTAGTATTTTGTCTTTCTAGCTAATAAATTATGACTTAATCAGTCTGTAATGTTTAAAATATTAAGACAATTGTTATGTTCACCACACACTGTCTTTTTGACTGACTTACAATTTGTGTACCCCGTCTTAAACATTATTTATTTTCTTTTCATTTATTTTATAAGCTATGCATGTACATGCATAGCTTATAAAATAAATGAATTATACAAATCAACATACTCATCATTAGTATCACTTTGAATAACTTCTTCACTTATACAGTTCACCATCTTGCTGTTGCTTTAAATAAATAAAAAGCACCCAATTTCTTAGTGATTTGCACAAAAGATAAACATGTGCCTCTCAAGCACAACACATCATCATAGGAACAAAACTATGTAGTTTGTAGTTCTTACGGAACAGAAACAGTCACCCGTATAAAAAATGTACTCTATGAAGCAGTCATCTCGTTTCGTGTCATAGGTGCCTTTGAAGCACACATTATCTTTCTAGGGTTAAGAAAAACTTGTATGCAATCACTAACATATCTTTCGATCTGTACAAAAATTGTGTCTTCATACATCTAAGCATGTCCTGAACTAAAAAATAATTCACAGAATAATTTAGTTAAGATATTTTTATCAATGTAGGTAGTTGTATGTTTTATTTAATTTAAGAAATTATTTTCCAGGGAGAAATATGTCAGCAACTTTATGACACAATTAGATCTCACAAGAAAGATGATGGAAGTTTATTGTGTGATTCATTTATACGAGCTCCCAAAAGGCGACAAGAGCCTCAGTATTATGAAGTGGTTTCACAACCTATTGATCTATTGAGAGTAAGTTATACAAACACCTTGTAATATAAAAAGAATTTAAATTTATTTATCTAATAATAGCTTTATATTTAAATCTCAGTTTTATATTTATTTTCAAGAATATCTCTTAATATCTATTAATTTAGTAGACTTATTTTTTTTTAATTTTTTCTATTATGTATTTAGTATATTTTTATATTTCTAGTTTGTTCAGTCATTTAGTTTTAATTTGGGAATATACCTATACTGATATTTTAGTAAAAATACACATAGGTCAAAAAGTTTACCTCCTTGGCTGGTATATTCCTTAAATCCAAAGTTTCATTAAACTACTATTATGTTTTTTTTTCTTCATTTTTTTAACCTCTATTGTTTTGGTGATTATTTAAGCTATAGAGAAAAAATATCTGGTCAAAAAATGCCTCAGGCTTGGCAACGTTTGTATTGACATAAAATGTTAGTAATTTGTATGGATGTTAATTCACTCACTCTCCCACCAACAAATTGAAATTAAATCACAAATGAAAATTATTATAAATACTACTTATTCTTTATTGACTAATTGCAACAATGTATTATTATTACTCTAATATCAGGTACAGCAAAAGTTGAAAACTGATACATATGAAGATATAGAAGAGCTGTCGGCTGACATAGAGCTGTTGGTCAATAATGCCAAAGCTTTCTATAAGTCTGATTCACTGGAGTATAAGGATGCTATAGAACTGAGAAAATTATACATTCAGACTAAACAGGCACTGGAGAATGGTATGTGTTATTAATTGTGATCTACATTTTCTGTTATAATGGACCTTTCCATTTTGGAGGAGGGCAGCTAATATAAATAAATTATGCTTATACAATATATAAATTTACTGTAAATTGGCATAAGAGGATAAATAAATGAAATAAATGAATATTATTAGAAAATAGCATTATGTTTTGTGTTACTTTACAAAACTTAAGATCAGACAAAATATAATCTGTATTTGACTTTTACAATCTTTTCGTTATAAGGATATTTATAAGGCTCAAAAATATTTTATCTCATGACAGGTGATGAAATAAAAACTCCAAAGTTGTCCCGCAATGGATCTTCAAGCAGGAGGTCAGATGTTGCTGAAGATTTATCAGAGTCATCCACCAACAATGAGGAGGACAACATATTTGAAGAGTTGTTTAATGCTGTAAGCTTGTTACTACTGGCTTTAACCATAATACTCATTTTCACTAACATTTGCTTAGCATTAAGAGGCTCTTAGCGATTTTTTTCTCAGTCTATCTAAAAGAGATAGAAAGAGACAAACTTTTATCATGATGATATTGCGTTGATCACATAATTTTATACAAATTGTAAGAGAAGAAGTAACTTGTTTTTTTAAGTTGTAAACCACATGTTAACCTGCATCTTTTTTGTGATGTAAATCTAGGCTAATGCACTATTAAATGTTCGATTCAATTTTTATAGGTTATGACAGCAAATGCTGAAGGTCGACCATTATACCCTGCTTTCCAATTCCTACCCTCGAAACGTCGCTACCCGGAATACTTCAATGTGATAGAAAATCCAATAGATCTGAAAACTATAGCCCAGAAGATACAAGGTGGGGAGTACACTAATCTCAACGAGTTGGAGAGAGATCTTCAAGTGATGGTCAGAAATGCATGTCACTTCAATGAACCAGGCAGTCAGATATACAAAGATGCAAAAACTTTGAAGAAGGTGAGCTTTTCTAAAAGAAATATCAACAACAACTATTATTTTTTACACAACTATAATGCTAACATCACCTGGTGGTAAAAGGCTACCGATGCCTATAGACATTGCAATAACAAGGGAAAAGATACTGGTTATTGCGGGTATTTTGTATAAATGTTATATGCTTAACTATAAATGAAAGATGTAATGGATTTGTTTTTATTTATCATATTTGCCAGGTTATAACAGTCCGCAAGCAAGAAATAGATCAACATGGCCGTGGTGGCCCCCCTAAGACCTCTGAACGAATTCGCAGCAAGCGCACCTCTAGAGTTGGCCCGGTGCCTTCTAGCAAGGCTCTCGCTATCATGGAACCACCGGGCTCGGATAATGAGCCTGAAGTTAAGGTAAAATGTTGCGTTATTTTCTACATAGTAAAAACATGTTCAGGCAAACATTCAGTTGAACTAAAGCTGTCAAACCAGGCAATTCCTGTAGGCTGAACTCCAGCAAAATGCACTTCGGTAATATTCTCCTTGGGGACATACAAAACGCCATTAATATCGGTTTTAGACAAGTCATGTATCTAAGATAAATAAAATATTCACTAATGAAGAATTTCCACTATAGAATAGAAAGCGGTGTTCAAAGTTTTTGAATCTTGTACACTGTTTATTGCATTTATATTATTTACATTTCAATGTAAAATAAATAAAATAAATTTAAAAAAAATGAAAAATTCTCTTTCAAGAGAATTATTATTGAATTTTAAATAAAAGCAAAAACCTTTTAAATAGATGGGGCATGTGTTTGTGTATGTATGTTACTGTAAAGTGTTGTGTGATTGAGTGCGAATAATAAGTATTGTGAATACTTGTAGTTGTTGAAGAACAGGCAGTTGAACTGCTAAAAAATTTGCTATGAATATGTTTTTATTATTCTGTGTCATGTATTTTATATAACATTGTTATAATTTTAGCATTCGGAGGATAGCGCAGATAGTGATGAAGAGAAAATTGAAAACGAAGATTCGCCTCAGTGGAAGTTACTTGAAACTATCAAGAACCATCTTGGTGCTAATGGTAAGAAAATTACGATAATTTAAGTATCTACAGATATGTCGTGATTTATGATCGATATTTCAAAATAGGACACAATAGCTAAGATATAATTTGTACCAAAAGGTTTACATATTTATTTAAGATAAATTTCATTTTGATTTAGTGTTGGTATTAATTCTAAAATAGTTGTAACACCTATTAAGATTCTTGCATCAAAACTTGAATATTGAAGAATCTTAAAAGGCGTTGCTACTTTTTTGTATGATTTTGCTTTCACCTTTGAAGAAACTTGTATTATAATTGTTCGATGGTCATTTAAGAACCCCAAAGTGATACTTTTAATAGGTATACAGTTTGGTTCCCTTGATACAGACCTCGCCTAGTTTGGGAACCTCTCGTAATCATGATAAATTAAGTTCCATTTGTAATAGAAATATGTCTTTAATTTAATTTTGTTATTTCTAAACAGGAACACCAATGGCGGAGCCGTTCTGGAAGCTTCCATCGCGTCGCGCGTACCCAGACTACTACAAAGAAATCAAAAACCCAGTTTCCTTGAACCAAATCAAGAACAAAATCCGTCGTGGGAGCTACGGCACACTCTCTGAAGTGGCAGGCGATATGAATATTATGTTTGAGAACGCCAAACAATATAACGTGCCTACGTCAAGATTGTATAAAAATGCCGTGAAGTTGCAAAGGTAAGTGTTACCTACTTAATGAATTAAATAAGTGCACATACTAAAATGTATGGAACCCGTGCTTAAAATAACTTTTAAGTTTTGTACAGCATTCATATCTATTTATCTATAGATATATCTTATGAATTCTCTTTCAGAAGATATATTATTACCTTCTGAATCAGAATTAACAACATATACCCAGAACAACCTTGAGCCCCTGCAATTGCTCGAGACATTGCGTCGCTTAGGGCCTTTTATCGGCTTTATCTCGGAGAGTGCTCTGAAGAGCTTTTCGACCTTATCCCACCTTCCCTCTTCCTACTCAAAACCACGCGTGCCGGTCTTCGGGGTCATCAATTCGCTGTCTCCACCTCAACATCACGCACAAAGAAATTTAGTGCCTCGTTTCTTTGTCGTACTTCCAGAACTTGGAATTCTTTGTCAGCACCTGTGTTCCCTCCTTCCTATAACATGGGGAGACCCATGTTAAAAGGTGTTTTTTGACGCCTCTTGAAAGATCAAGAGAGGCGTGAAAAAGATGGAGGCGGCTAGAGCAGTGTCTATTCTGTACTAGCTGTCTTCGCATATGGACTCTTCTTACTGCTTCATATTAGGTGGTGCTGGGTCAATTGCCGTGCTTTAAAAAGATCATACTTTGTTTTTTTGTCAATAAATATATTTTAAAGCTTTAAAATATGAAAATATCATGGAAAAAAAGTATATTTTATAAAAGTATAGTATTAAAGCCAAGTTTGCCACAATTATACACTGTTACTATTTTAAATTCTCTCTTTCTCAGATTGATGCAACAACGCGTTCAGGAACTACTGGACATCGTGCAAAGTTCATCAAGTGATGACGAAAGTCTGTCATCTGTGAAGAACCAAGTCAATACGCCAAGACCAAGAGGTAAATAATAAAAGTTAGAGTTCTTATATACCAAAATTCACGCTAAAGACATACACACTAACCCCTTATTGTAAAACGCGGACTAAAGTTAGACCTGGCTTAAAACTGATGCTGTCACTGTCTTTGTTTTAACAAATAACAGTAAAAATGTATTATGACATCAACATTTTGTTTTCTTCAAAATGGCGACCTCTGTGATGTTTTTCAACAAATTAAAAAAAATTGTCGCTTCTATCAGTAAAGTTTAAAAACGATAAGGTAAGATTCTTAAAAATAAGTGTAAGAAAAAATGGTGCTCCTTTAAATCTACCTTCATCCTTAATAAGAGCAAAACACGTTTATAACGTATTATTATTTCCAAAGGTCGCCCGCGTATAAACCCGCCTGTCGCGTCAGCACCTTCGCCTTCACCTTCCCCGTCGGTGCCCAAACCAAACGTGCCACTGAGGAAGAAACTGCACTACATCGCCAAACAACTCCTAGAGTACACATGCCCGGATGGCAGACAACCTATGTTGCTGTTTATGGAGAAGCCAAGCAAGAAGCTGTACCCGGACTATTACAATGTTATTGATAAACCCATTGACATGCTGACTATTGAGGCTAATATCAAGGTAAGGAGCTACAACGATTAATTCAGGACTACCTCTGAGACAGTGAAAGAAGAAGAAAGAAAGAAAGAAAGAAAGAAAACTTTATTCAGCTAATTTTAAAAATAAACAGTATAGTCATACATAAATAGTTTACTAGCGCTGAAACGGACTACCACTCAGCTTATGTCACAGGCTAAGCTGTGACGCTGATTTTCAGTGGTATCCGGTGATGTAGGTAAGATGGCGACATTAATATAATAAAGTAGAGATTTGCAATATATATATCAAAAGAAAATAAATAGTAACAAGAAATCAGCAAATAACAGATAAATATAAGTGTCCAAAACACAACAACATAATCAAAAACAAGAACATTAAGGTTTAAATAACCAGCAAAGCACACACATGGTTAAACCATATAAATAGTTAACAATAATACTTATAAGCTAATTTAACTGTAATAGCAAAATATACTTATAATAAGATTATATCTGATCGATAGCTTGGAATAATAAAACAAGGCGTAATTGCGTTTCTCTGTAAGAATAAAAGAAACAACATTTAAAGCCACTATTCCAGTTCTATCTTATAAGCTTTAACAAAATAATGGGAAAAACATTAATTAAATAAACTGCCGTGTTTGTTTCATATTTTAAAAGACAACCTTGACATAATGCATTCCTTGTCAATCACGTGGCAGAGATAAACTCAAGAAAACAGAATAGAGGTTTTCTTTACATCTCCCCCCCCTCAAAGAGAACAATTACACGTAAGAAGGTGTAATTGTTCATTACTAACAAATACTGGAGATAGCTTTGTAATATGATAGAGGTTCGATTCCGGTTTCTTATGTCCGGTATCAACCTCATAAATTGAACTTGAAATCTTCTTTAAAATTTTGTATGGACCAATTCTTAACTCATCTAGCTTCTTCCTATTCAGCCGGTTACCATTTTCCACGTAGACTCTGTCTCCCACTTCTAATTTACATTCTTCCCTACGTTGGTCAAATATTTTTTTATTATAATTATGAGACTTAATTGTGTTTTCCAGAGCTACTCTTCTATCCTTTTTCAGATCTTCCTCCGTACACCTTGATTTTAACTCGACCGGTAGAATACTCACATTCTCGCCCTCCAAAAGATATTTCGGCGCAAACTTCGTGACCGTATGTTCTGTTTCATTATACTTCGCTACACATATTTGTGCGATAGTAGTCCATGCTGTTTTCGTACAACTTTCATTTATTTTACACCTTATCTTATTGACTAAAGTCTGATTCAGTCTTTCATTTAGCCCATTCGAAAATGGTGCATCTACAGCCGTAAAAACCAATTTTATATTTTCTCCATTCAGAAAATCCTTAAATTCTTTCGAATTAATGCCAGGATATTGGTCCGATAACACCACCTCAATATTATAGCTCTGTGTCACTTTTTTCATTAGTCCGATAAAATCACTTGAGCTTTGATTTCTTGATGTAGAAATATAGGCATATCTTGTAAAGTGATCAACCAAAAGGTGCAAGTATTTTTTCGTTGATCGTGATCCCCCAAAGCCTCCAATGGTATCAATAGATACAATTTCAAACGGACGTGACGCCGGTCCTAAATGTGACAGTAGGCCTAATCTTGAACCCCTTCTAGATTTGTTTTTGATACAAATTTTACATTCATTACATATTTTTTTAATGTTCGCGACAATATTGTCTGCTGTGTAGAAAGGCGTTATTTTATTTACCATCTGGGTTCTTCCGATATGACAGTAAGTGTTGTGAACATTCTTTATAAGAGTTTTGCTAAGTTCTTCAGATAGTATGATTCTCTTCCCTCTTTTATGTTTTTTATAGTAAATCCCATTTTCCAGTGTGAGTCTCTGATTTTGCAGATCCAAACTTGTATGTTGGTCTTCCTTTATATCGTTCAGACTTATCAAATTTACCACTTTTAAAAAATCATCAGAGTTATTATTAGGCTCTAGAACCGGATTTCTACTCAAACAATCTCTTGATTCGATTTTCCTGGGTTATATATTATTTTAAAATTGTATTGTGATAAATAATACATTAAATCCCCTAATTCTTCATCTGTTCTTGCTTTGATGTTCATATTTTCTAATGGTTTATGATCCGTATGTACTAGAAATTCTTTTCCTATAAGCCAGTGTTGCCAATATTTCACCGCTTCTTTTATTGCGAGACATTCCAAATATATTGCCTTCTTTCGTTTTTGAGAGTCAGTCAGTTTTTTAGAGAAATAAGCAACCGGTCTACTATTCCCGTTCTTATCCTCTTGCTTCAATACCGCTCCCACTCCCTTGATGCTAGCATCTGTGTAAATGTTTATCAGTAGTCCAGGATCAAAGATTTTCAAAATCGGTTCTGAACACAGTAATGCCTTCATCTTATCAAATGATTCCTGACATTCCACGGACCATATGAACTTTACATCTTTTCTCAATAAGTTGTGTAAAGGATCCAGGATAATTGCACTATGTGGTATAAATTTATGATGAAAATTAACCTTTCCTAAAAATTGTCGAACATTTTTTCTTGTCTCTGGGACTGGGAAGTTTTTGACAGCTGTTAAATAGTCCTTCAGAGGCCTGACTGAATTGTTTTCTATTACGTGACCCAAATACTTGGCATAATTTCTTGCGAATGTGCATTTCGTAAATTTAAGTCTAAAGCCTTCTGCTAGTATTGCCTCTAGCAGCTTTGATATATGTATTATATGTTCCTCAAAGGTTTAAGAAAACACCAAAATATCGTCTATAAAATTTACTGCAAAACTAGAAAGTCTATGTTTTCTTATGATGTTTCCCAATATCCGTTGAAATATAGCAGGAGCGGTCTTCAATCCAAATGGTAAACAGGTCCATTGGAAGTGACCCTCTTGTGTAACAAATGCAGTTTTGTATCTATCCTGAATCTTCAAAGGAATTGACCAAAAAGCTGAGTTTACGTCAAAAGTAGAAAAATACTCACAGTTAACAGTCTTTATCATTAGATCCTCAATCAGTGGAAAAGGTTGTGACTGAGGCACGACAATCTTGTTCAATTCCCTGAAATCGATACATAATCTTGTTTTTCTTTCATCTTCTTTTTTATAAGCTAGAGTGACCGGAGCCGCAAATGGGCTATAAGATTCCTCAATCAAATTCTTCTCTAATAGTTTTGATACTTGACTTTCTATTTCTTGTCTATCTTCCGGTGTGCATCTGTAAGGGCGCTTGCAGCAGTATTTATCAACCACCAAGTCGATATGAGCTTCATAGTCTCGTACAGTACCAATATCAAATTTGTCTTTAGCAAACACAGGTTTATACTTTTCAATCAACTTATCTATTTCTGACTGTTGGTACAAATCTAGATGATTTAGAAATATTTCAAATCCATTTGAGTTTATATGCTCATTGAAATTTATTGTAGATCCATTCATATGTTTGCTCCCTTGTCTTAATACCTCAGAATACGAAGGAAACTCTCCTTTATCTTTGTCACCTAGTACATCAGGAATTTTGACATTTGTTAAAATCGGACTTTGGTCGTTTGGGTAGCTTTTATTTTCCTTTTCCGTTCCTTTATTGTGTTTTGGATCATAACATTGTGTAATTTTCAATTCCTCATTTTGCATCAATTTGAAACTTTTGATACAATCCAAACCAACTAGAAAATCATAATTGAAATTCTCACTGTCTACCACAAAAATATCCATAAATCTTTCAATATCATAGATCTTTATTTTCAAAGTTACCATACCTTTTGTCTTCTTTTCACCATTAATAGTTCTCAAGTTTGCCATCTGTATATCTCTTGCACCTCTTTTCGGCCGTATCTTTAATAATTTTGCATTAATCAATGAAACATTTGGACCTGAGTCATAAATTCCAGAAACAATTAGTGCATCGTTTAATAGTAACTTAAGTTTTATTAATGGTGAAACGTCTAGTTTTTTGGATTCTCTTCGTTCAGTTCAACTTCTAATTCTGAGTTATTCACAGTCTTTACTATTGATTTTGGATTTCTCCCTTTAAACCAGCACAACTCCTCAGAATGGTATCGTCTTCCTCTTTTCTCGTTGAAACAGTTTTGACATGGTCTTCTTTCTTCATTTTTATTATCTTTTCTATCCGAATACAAAATTTTCTTTTTATCGTATTTATTTTTCCCAACAAGATGTTCCAATTTTCCTATTTCATTATAAAAATCTTCCGTTTCCTGTAAGGTTTCTCTATCAATCTTATCAGCTATATAATTAGGCAAACCAAACGCTATAAGGTCTATAAGTGTCCCGGTATCAATCGATCTTCTAGCTTCCAGCAACAATTTTTCCTTCTTCAAGGCATACTCAAGTATCGAACCCGCTTGATATTTGAATGCTAGGGCATACCTAATGGGCGACCATCCTTTGTTCGCAAATGTCTCACAAAAACTTTTCTCCTACTTGTCCCATTCTGACTCCACTGTCAGTTTCATCATCATGCAGTTGTACCAATCTACACTAGAAAACTCCAAAAAAAATTTTAAAATTTTAATTTTGTCTTTGTCTTTTTTGATCTGGAAACGTTCACATTCTTTATTAAAATCCCTAATCCACTGGTATGCATTTGAGTTTCTTCCAGTATATTTATCAATAATAAAATCTTTAGCAATCTTCCCTAAGTTTTCAGTTCCAGATATTGACGGTTTATCTCCCAGTAATTTAGCTAAGAGGTCTTTTAGGGTGTTATTTGAATCACTTAGCATATCAGATTTATTTGTTTCTTCTAAAATCTCTTCTAAATAAATATCATTAAACTGTAAGTTGTGTTCCTCATCCAAATATATTTTTGATATCTCATCCGTCAACGTTATCCAAATTTTCCTAATCTGATGTCTTTTATTTAATGATTTTTTTACTTTAGCATAGTTAGAAGTATTCGTAATTGCTTGGTGAAGATTTGCAGGTTGGTACTCCATTGGTATTCCAAAAATCTTTCCTTCGTGAGTAGCTATTGAAGTAATGCATATGACGTTTGATTTTCCATCTTCCGTCGATTTTACAGAAAAATCAAATCTCAACTTTTCCATGTTTTTGAAATATTAGCAGAAAAATGTTGTTTTATAATAAGATTATATCTGATCGATAGCTTGGAATAATAAAACAAGGCGTAATTGCGTTTCTCTGTAAGAATAAAAGAAACAATATTTAAAGCCACTATTCCAGTTCTATCTTATAAGCTTTAACAAAATAATGGGAAAAACATTAATTAAATAAACTGCCGTGTTTGTTTCATATTTTAAAAGACAACCTTGACATAATGCATTCCTTGTCAATCACGCGGCAGAGATAAACTCAAGAAAACAGAATAGAGGTTTTCTTTACATACTTTTTAATTCTATTTTTAAAAAGTGCGCATTTTGATTCCATATAATCTGTATCGATAATGATAGCTGAATCTATTGATTTATTAGATATTAGAGTTAGAACATTTTAAATAATACTGAATTGTCATAGTAGTACCGTCGCACGACGCCATTAGCCATCTGTCCTTGTCTGGTCGGATTGTAGCTAAAGAGTAGCATAGAACTCAATTAGTGTCATTATCAAATTTATTGGTTTATTCTTCTTTATGTGAAATAAAAGATCTGATTGATTCGTTTTACTTCTAGAATGACCGCTACAACACCCTAGACGAACTAATATCCGACTTCCGGCTAATGTTCTCCAACTGCCGCCAGTTTAACGAGGAAGGCTCTATGATCTATGAAGATGCGAACCTCTTAGATCGTGTACTGAATGAACGCTTGAGAGATCTGAACAGTGGACACGAGAGAAAGACCCCGGTAAAACAGTTCAAAATAGTTAAGTCTAAACAGCTGACACCTTTTGAGCAGAAGCTAAGGACATTGTATGACGCAATTAGGGATTATAGGGACCCTAAAGGTATGTATTATTATCCTGTAGCATGTAATGTTACAAACTATAGAACCTATTTTATGTAATAAATGTTTTGTCTTTGTCATTTCGCAAACAAAACACAGCGTAAAGCTATTAACATTTCATAAGTTTTTATCAGCAATTAGTAAATAATTTACTATGCATCAGAATCGTAAAAAAATGTCTAATATCAGCAATTATCTCTTTGATATTTAATGAGTATTTAATATTTTACTATTCTGTAAACACAGCTTTGTTTTTCAGCCAATCGTCAATTAGCGCTTATATTCATGAAGTTACCAAACAAAATTGAATACCCAGACTACTACGAGCTAATCAAAAACCCAATAGACATGGAGAAGATCGCCCATAAACTCAAGCATAACGTCTACAACTCCGTCAACGAACTCGCGTCTGACTTCATATTGATGTTTGACAATGCTTGTAAATACAACGAACCGGACTCTCAAATATACAAAGACGCCTTGATTTTGCAAAGGATGTGCTTGCAAACGAAGCAGTTATTAAGGTGTCTATTTTTGTTATTTTTTTTAGAAAAAAACGCCCTGTATTTGTAATAATACTTGTTGGGGGTCTAAATATCTTTTGAACATTCAAAATAATGTTGAATTAAATTAAATTCAAAATATATTCTAAACTACCTATTTTGTTATTTTATTTTTGTTAAATCGTGTTCTACCTAACAGGGAAGATGAAGATTCGGTGCCAGACGTTCCGACCGCCGTTCAGGAATTACTACTGAACCTATTCACCACAGTATACAACCATCAGGATGAAGAAGGAAGGTAAGGCATTTAACATAGAATGAGTACACCTTATTTTATTCGGTTTAAAGCCTACTTCTTATTTTGTTTACAATGAACTCTATTAGCAAGACCATCTGTAACAATAAGTAAATAATCCTTAAACTAATTAGAAATAAGAGTTCATATTACGCCACCTCCACAGGGGGGGAGCTCGCTGGCAAAGTGATTTCACCGTCCTGGTTTTGATTTCGATAATATCGTTTGATCTCGGTTGAGTCATTGTTTGTAATAGTATTTAAATTGTAGTTGATTACATCAAAATGATCGTAACATTTAAGATTTGTAGTAAGTTCTTGAAGGTGAATAAAGCTCGTGAGAGGGGCTACTCTAAAAAGCAAATTCGACAACGATAGGTCGAATTTTGACAGTTTTTGACGTAAATTGCTTTAAGTGTCTAAATCTGATGCCTCGTTTGCGTTTGTGTTTCAAGCTGCACTAGATGTCTTCTTCGCATATAAATTCTTCTTACCTCTTCACATCAGGTGGCGTAGAGTCATTTGCTTTGAATCCCTATTCTTTATGATTTTACCCTCAATGAAACGCTTAATGGACAGGGGCACGGCGACGCATTTATTGTGTGGCAGTCTAAAGGTTAAAAAAATAAAGGCTCTTCTTTCAGCTGGCATTATCAGACACATTAAAAACAATTCACGTTTCATTTTACAAAAACATATTCATAATTTCCAGATGCTACTCAGACAGCATGGCGGAATTACCGGAACACGATGAGGCGAACAATGGGGAAAAAATCCGCGCGATATCTCTGGACTTAGTAAAGCGGAGACTCGATAAAGGCTTGTACAAACGACTGGACCACTTCCAGCAGGATATCTTTTCTGTGTTTGAGCGGTGAGACTTTATTTAATGCTTACATATTATAGTACACGAAAATAAGTTACATTTTTTTAAATAGGCTTGGTGGTTTGTGCTGGTTTGCACCAATTGTCCCCTAGCCTTATGTTGTCTTGCCTAATTTATATATGTCTAATAAATGGAACATGGGACAGGCATGCGCTAACTCTGGGTGATAGGCGTAAGCGTTGAGTCGGTCATAAAGATAATGATAGAAGTCACTGGAAAATAGGGACTGAGTTGAATGTATTAAAATCAAAATATAGTTTTGACGCGCAGTGGTAATTTTCATAATAGAAACCTAAACACACTGGTTTAATGTATTATCACGGAATTTAAAAAGTTTTTAATAAACAAAAATAAATTAAAACACTCTCAGGTCACGTGCCAGCGAACACCAATATCTGTGTATGATGTCACTTGTTGTCAGCACCAGACTCTGTCAAAAGGAAAACCGTCTAAATCACCATAGCAACCTATCAGTGTTTGGCAACAGGTGACGTCACAACGGTCACAGAACATTTAATTTTATAGGCGTTTTTTAGCGAAATTTTAAACGGAATTTAAGATAAATTATTTTTAAAACAATAGTCTTATTAAAATAAGTATGATAACTGTTTCGGGCTGTAATTTTACTCATACACGACATGAAAAACTTTCCAAAATTTCTCAACATTTCTATTTTGCCCATTTATCGAACCTTGAAAAATTCTGACGTGTTTAGTCACGAGCAATAACGAACCTTCATTTGACATTTCAGCCTCATTATTAATTTTGTAACAGTCACAAACTCATTATTGCTCAAACTCATTATTACTGTACGTTCATATAATATACAAGGTGTATCGAAATTATCAAAAAAAAAAAAAAAGAAAATCTTTATCGAAAAATGAAAAATGAAAATGTCACTATTCTAGTAATCGGCTGTGAATGTCATTCAACCTAAAATTACTAGAGTATAACCTCACCTAGTACAACCTAAAATTACTAGAGTTTACTAGATTTTGAGTTATGTTAAAGAATTTCTTTTTGTTGGGTAATTCTGATACACCGTGTATATTCTATTCTATCATTTTATATAGTAAGTTTTGTTTGAAGCATAGCTCATGTTGCGCTAAAGCATACCCTTTGGAAACTGGGGGCGGGGAGCCTTCGATGAAGAATGAACGTTTTAGGGTAATTATCCATTTCTTTCTAATTAATACTCCGAACATTCCAGAGCCCGCCGCCTCTCACGAACGGACAGCCAAATATTCGAAGACTCCGTAGAGCTTCAAGCTTACTTCATTGAGCAACGTGACTTGCTATGCCGCGGTACGTTGCAATCGCCGGCCATGTCATTCACGAGAGATACCCTTACTACTAGCGTGGAGTTAGTCAAGCAGTGCAAGATGCTGCAGGAGAATGAAGATGAGGATGAGACTAGGTTAGTATAATATTACCAGTGGCCGCACGTCGGTTATCGCTCCAAATGTGTCTTATGTCCTTCCCAGGGTCTCAAACTATCTCCATACCAAATGTCATCTTAATCGCTTTAGTGGTTTAGGGCTGAAAGCGTAACAAACGAACAAACTCACTTTCGCATTATTTAGGATTAGAACTAATTTGAATTGCAAGATACTTGTATGGAATATGTTAAGATAATATCTCGCAAATATTCCAAATTTAAAAAAAGGATTTAAACCTATTTTTAACCGACTTTAAAAAAGTAGGAGTTTTATTCGGCTAAGCAATTTCCAGAACTAATACATTAGCTGAAATAAGGAAATGAAAACGATAATCCTTTGATTTTTTTTCTACAGAGAAAATTATTTCCATTCATGATTTGGCGTTTGTAAAAAACTTTATAATGATTTGAAAACAAAATGATCAGTAGTCAGATTTTTTTTTAAAGAAAAATAAACACTGACTTTAAAACACTACAAAGGAGAAAAATGATTAAGTAGGTCTTATTCTTATCTTATATTTTTCGGAGTCAGTTAATTAGAAGGGCAATAAAATATAGATATTAGATAGAAGAAATTTTACTGTCAAAAATTACAACAAAAAAAATTAAAAACACCAATTAAAATATGTATTGACATCATTCTCAATTTTTCTTAAATAAAAAAATATATATTATAATTTCCAATTTTTCATTTAAGATACGCGCGCGTGTGCTATTGTTGTCTTTTTTCTCGTGATGAGAAGTCATGTTTAGGTACAGTCATCGCTTTAGGTACAGACAAACGTCTGCACATCAAGTGTAACAGTTGCACTACGAAAGCCGACTCTATTACGAACGTAGTAAGGTCGGTCTCAATCTCAAACTTGCGCTTTATGTGCTGTCGACTGTACAAACTCCATCGCAAGCTCATCTAGGTAAAGTTGATACAGCTTAAATCTGTAAAGATATTAATCGTCTTTCCAAGTGGTACTAACCCGTCAAACATCAGATTCCAGACACAATTGATTTTGATAGACCATTCTTTTTCTTCTTCTTCTTTTAATTTTATGGCTTCTCGTTGAGACGAATTCTGCCAGTGTCGAGTTTATGAAAGATACACGTTATAATGATAGTTATCATGTACTATTGAAGTTTTCCCAAAGTCTGAAATAGAAAACACATCACAAATGATAGACCATTGTCATAGAGGAATAACGCCACTCGACAGATTACTATTAAATCTAATAAATAAATTAATATCTAATAAAGTCCCAAGCCCGTCCTCACACTGTCCAAAAAACTGACGCCGTGAGCTCCGTATGCGTGATTCGAACCGCTCAAAATATAACACAAAGTGACGGTAGTAACTTAAAACTTATTAAAGACATTTGACATCTACAGTCTTCCCGTGACCACGATCGATGTAAAGTAATCGAAACGTCGGGTGTATAATAATAATAATGTAACATCTAATTAAACGCGAGTTAAATTCGTTAAATTGGTTTTATTTCAAATAAGAATCAAATTAGTACACAACTACATAAAATTCTAATTTTCAGATCAAGCACAGACGACTCCATGCCGACCGGTGGAGCTCCATTACAACAGACTCAGTATAACAAAGGGGACTTCGTGTACATACTACCGGAGAAGGGAAACAAGGAGTCCAGTATAGTGCAAGTGGAACGAGTCTGGAATAATAAGGACGGTGTACCGATGATGTACGCCAATGTTTATTACAGGTATGTTACCATCACTTATTTATATCTAGTGGTCGCTCTTGAGGAAGTCGTTTATCGCGCAAAAATTTAGGCTATCAAAAGAGATGTTCCACAAATGTGTGGAGACCCGGCCAGGTCTATGTACACTACACTGGAAAATAGGTAAAAATGTGCAGATAAGTGGCCCTAATTCTGGCGAACACATGCTAAGTTTAAATTTAAGTTCAGTCTATTTCTTTCTCTCAAAATGAAAAAGAAAAGGATGGCTGTCATATAAATTGACATTTAGAAACGTGCGTTCAATTTTCGACCTTATTGAACGTGCTAAAATGCAGTGTTTAGGAGGTACCTCCGTACATGCCGTCTAAAATTGTCTATGGTTTCTTTGAAATCTATCTAAATTTAAGTGACAGCTCTAAACAGATTCTTGCTATCTTTTTCCTATTACTTATTGCGAGACAGAGATATACTGTACTTAAATTTAGAATTAAAGTGTGTTCCCAGAATTAGGCCCAGTGTTCAATTGTCAGTTTTCTTTTATTTGCTTTTTTGCGTGGTACAAAACAAGATTTTTTACAGAGAAAACTGCAACACAGTCAAACAATTATCATGGCGCCTATGTCAGTTTGGTGACGTTTAGTTGACTTCGGTGGCGTGCGCCATATTGCCATATTGAATAACAATGAAATTGGAGAAAAATATCAACTTTTGTAGAAACAAACTAGGCATGAAAACGAATTATTAGTGTGTTTCCGATAGTAAAATCTCCTTTGGCTATCCTAAAATCAGATTTCTTCTTAAGAAGTCCTTTATCAAATTTTCCTAATTTGGGTTAGGTCATTGTTATTAAGACGTACTAGTTCAGAGGCGAGATATTGAACATATGACGAGTGCTTTTTAATTCTTAGTTTGACACTGATCATAAATACAGTCACGAACAAGTAACCGGTATTTATTCACAAGCTTTTAGTGTTTAAATAAGAATTTCATCTGAACTGGTTCAATGGTTTAAACAGACAGAGATTGCCTACTTTCGCTTTTATAATGAGATGAATGAGGATTATGTTCGAGAGCAAATGATTATTACTTGCATGTGCTTTACTCAATATAACACACAGATCAGTTTGGTAGTTCAAGCTCAGCTACCCACGCACACTTAGCAACAGAATTTTCTAAGCTTTCAGAGAGTTTAAAAAATAACTATGATGTTTTAGAAAAGACACCTTATTACTACAAGCTTAGAATCGCCTTTCACTTGTTAAATATTTAAGTGATCTACTACCAACATACGGTTCAAACTCAAACTCAAACTCAAATATTTACACACTATCACAGTATCTTTGTTCTATCACAGTGTTAGCATTGCTTCTTGAAACAGTGCAAATATTTTTGGTGACTAAAGAGTTCAAGTGATTCTGATGCTGAGTAACTCATATCCACACATTTGCATATTCGCTCACATATGAACACACTATGAACGTGCAAAGGAGTAACCCACAAGATTTAATTAAATTTCAAAATGTTACTATATTTTCAACTTTTTATTTTCATCTACCCACATAAAACAGAAAATTGAATATGTATAATGCAGGTCTATAATGGACTTAATGTTTGTGTTATTTTTATGATTGTATTATGTAATTCACTCGCTGCTGTCTTATGTTATACGATATACAAAAATAAGCTGTACTATTTTTTAAATTTATTCCATTGTCAGACCCCACGAAACCTTCCACGTGATGACTCGTAAGTTCCTACACCAAGAAGTGTTCAAGACCGATGCGCATCGTTCGATACCGTTGGATCAAGTTAGTGGACACTGCTACGTTATGAACGTCAAAGAATATTTCAAGTTTAGACCACAAGGTGAGAAAATAAGTTCTTTATTGACCTGTCAAACCACACATTTCATGTTTTTAACCCCCGACGAAAAAAGAGGGGTGTTATAAGTTTAACGTGTCTGTCTGTGTATCGGTGTCTCTGTGTGTCTGTCTGTGGCATCGCCTAAACGAATGGACCGATTTTGATTCGTTTTTTTTTGTTTGAAAGCTGATGTGACTACGATGGTTCTTAGATATAATTTATGAAGATCAGTTCAGGTGTTTAATGACTATCAGCTCATTTTCTACATGATAATAGGATTTTACTAACTTTTACAGATCCGATTGAAATCAAATTTGGTGTCACTTCGGTGACATTGCCATGACATACTAACCTTGAGCTGGTCCTATACCATCAAAAGCTTAATTCTTCAGAAACTTACAGCAGATATAGCGTGTTTGGGCTCTTATGAATTGTCTTAATAAGATGGCGTTAGATAGATGATTAATGACGCCGGGAGTTACTTAAAATTTTTAATTTTGTAATTATTAACTGTCATAAGTTCCCTGCTGTCTTACGTGGCTTAACCAATAAAAGTGACTAACAGACGTAGCTTATAATTTTGTAGTTCAATTTGGAACCATATTTTTACTAGGTGGTAGGCCCGTATGTAGGGTCGTCTGGGTAGGTACGGTGGTACCTTTTTTTTTATACAATTAGATGCCAAACAAGCTGACGGCCCACCTGATGGTAAGCGGTAACCGCCGCCTATGGACACTGACTGCAATAACAAGGAAAAGTCACTTGATATTGCAGGTGCGTTGTCATCCTGGGGCCTAAGATGAAATGCCGTCCATGCCCAGTGATTGCACTGGCTACCTTTCCCTTCAATCCGAAACACAGCGAACTGTTTCACGGCTGAAATACGAAAATCGGTGGTACCTACCCAGACGACCCTACATACGGGTCTACCACCTAGTACCTTTCTTATTCCCGCCGTGAAACAGTTCGCTGTGTTTCGGATTGAAGGGAAAGGTAGCCAGTGCAATTACTGAGCATGGACGGCATTTCATCTTAGGCCTCAGGATGACAACGTACCTGCAATATCAAGTGATTGTTCCTTGTTATTACAGGTGTTTATAGGCGACGGTAACCGCTTACCATCAGGTGGACCGTCAGTTTGTTTGTCATCTAGTAGTATAAAAAAATGTTAGGAAATAGGATATATTATTCATTGTAGCTAGTAATAATTTTTCTATGTGTAGGTTACACAGACAAAGATGTATACGTATGCGAAAGTCGATACAACACTAGGAATAGATGGTTCAAGAAAATCAAGGTTTGGGAAGGGGCTGAGAAAGAAGCGACACTCATACCGAGAGAGGTAAATTGACATTGTAATTGAAATATTCAGTTGCTACACAATTTATATCTGAATTATATTTATTTAAACATGAATAATTTATTGCAAACCATAATGTTATAAACACGATCACAAAAGCTATAATATTCTGGCTTCATATGAAGCAAACACAAATCAGAGGGTAGTCATAAAAGTAATAGGTATGAATTTACTTGATAACAATTTATTTGGTGCTTGCTCTGTGAAAGCATGTGTATGTCGCCGCCATCTGGTTAGATTCGCAGCCTAATTGGATGCCTAGCCCGTTAATTAAACGCCCGCATTTATTTTAATGCCTAGGCCGATAGTTAATTGAACTAGACTCACTCAACGTTTGACAACAAGGCGTATTGAAAGCCTGCTCAATTAGATGCTTAGGCTTGTACTGAAGAGATTTGATGTGATTGGTAGGTTCAAGATATTTTTATGCGCACTTATAACCAAAACGATTTCGGTTGTAAGTGGTCATAAAAAAAACCGTGAACCTACCAATCACTCAAACAGTCACAAAACGCTCTTCGATTTTAACGACTTGCCTAGGCGTCCCATTGAATGACTAATTTTAACAGATTCTGGTTAAACGTTGCATTCAATCTATTCAAATACCAGAAGAAATAAAACAACTCCCATATAATAAATTTCAAAAAATATTTCGAAAATGGTTATTGGAGAATACTTTTTATAGCATTAAGGAGTTTATGGATAATGGTAAATGAGTAACGGCTATCGGTCATTATTACTTATGTGCATGACGATTTGATATGTATTTTATTTTTACATACTTATCTTTTTAATAATCATGAAACTTATTTATTTCTATTGGAGTTGCTAATTTTAAAAATAGTGACTATTAATTTATTATAGATTTTACTGACTTATGATTTATTGATTTGGAATTGTTATTATGAAATATAATGCTTTTAATTGTAATATGAAAAAAGTTATGCGCGCTCAATTTGCATGTTATTGTAATAGTTAAATAAAATGACATCTCTGTACTCCCTATTTATTGCAAATAAATGACTATGAATATGAATGACTCGGCTAGTTGTCCTTCAGCCGTTTCATTGGATGCCGGCGTTTAATCAACAGCCTAGGCGACCAGTTAAGTGGCTAATTTAACTAGACGGCTGCGACATGTTTATGATGTGTAATACTTGTTGTAGTATATTATGCTATGTAAATTGTATATTATTAAAGACGTATACTAATGTCTTAATGTTATAGGTCCCTCTAGAGCCCAACCGCACCGTGTCAGTGTTTAGGGAACGTGTGGAAAAGCACAAGGATGAATTGGCAGAACTGGAAGTGCTCGAGAACGTACAAGAGAAAGAAAGACCTGTAAGTCAGAATAATTTAAAAATATTTGTAACACTCATTCGTTAAAAGAAACAGACAGATATTGAAATTTTGTAATTAATAGAAAAAATAAATAAAGAAAATTTTGGTTAGTGATACTCATAAGTTATATAAAGCAATAATGATACCAATGGAAATTATTAGGTAAAAATAATTAAGGTGAAACTAAAATGGCTTCCATAATATGCCGGGCGTCTTGGACTTATTTCGGTCATCAACTCTTAAGTTTTAAGTGCAAAATAATGTACACATTATTCTCTCTATATAAAAAAAATATTACATCCTATAAGTATTAAAAGTATATTAGATTACAAAAAGATTTTTGGGCGTCCATCTTAAGACATCTAAACCACAATGGCTGATAAGTAATACCGCTCAATATTTTTTTGTCAATTGAAACTGATAAATTAAAACTTTGTTCTTTGCCAGGACGTAGTGATGTACAATCCCCTGGGCACAGATGACGAGAACACATACTATGAGCAGTACAATACAGTTTGTTCCGGAGTCATAAAGACCGGAGACTATGTGTATGTCGTCACTGATGGCGGGAAGCAAGTCATCGCGCAGGTCGACACTATATGGGAGACTGGCGAGTGAGTAACATTGACCTTTTAATTTGTAATATAAATTTACCAAAAATCCTAAAAGTTGGACCTCTAAGACCCTATAGAAATCACACTTTAAATTTGCCAAAGGAAAACAGTCTTTAAATTGCCGGATAGAGTGACAAAAATTCAAACATTCAACTTTATAATTAAAATACAATAAAACTAGAAAAATTTCACGTCCTGAGGCAGGAATCGAACCCGCGACCTTTCGCAATCCGGGCGACTGCTCTGACCACTGAGCCACCCAGGACTTGGGATATCCCTGTGAAATTCTTCTAGTCTATCTGTATTTGCGTTTAAGAGCTAACGTCCACCCTACAATGTCGAAATATTCTATTTCAACATCCGAAACGAGTATTTTTACAAATACCGACGATTCGGTTAAGTTAGGGCAGTGCTTTCATTTTTGAAAAGATTGAAAGCACTGCCCCAACTTGACAGGACGTGAAATTTTTCTAGTTTTATTATATTTTAATTACTAAGTAATTTTTCAAACATTTATAATAATGTTAAAATCAAAAATTAAGAATATTCAACTTTATTTCAATATTATTAGGTTATTGATTGCGGCCGAGTTAAAGATTAAGTTGCAAATATAAAAAATAATATCATGAAAAGCATGGAGTATACACGTTTTTTTCTATGTCTATGCCCTTGATACTGTTATAACAATACATGTAAAATATACTACTAATGTCATTTTCTTTCAGTAATAAATGCTATTTTCGAGGACCTTTCCTAATATTCCCCTCGGAGGTTTCAAATATTATTAACAAGGTAACATTCATAATATATTTTTAAAGTATTCAATAAATTATATTTATGAAATACTACATTAATAATAATGTTTTATCATTCAACAGCCATTCTACAAGCAAGAGGTACTTCTTACAACAATGCTCGATACTAGCCCCCTTGTAGGCATTGTTGGCAAGTGTTCTGTCTTGGATTACGACGATTATCTCAAATGTGAGTATATTTAAATAACTAAAAATATAGTTTCATCGTTTATTTATACTTATGAGCTCGTAAGGGGATTTACGTGGCACGGGCATGCAAACTTTCAAGCGTCAGGTTAGTCTAATAGGATGATTTTATATAAATAATTTATTATTAGACGTTTTAATTTTAGGTTTGTATAAAAATCAATTATTATTTTTTTAACTTTTGGAAAAATCCATTTGATAAACAATGCAATATAGGTTTTCTAGTTTCGACATTTGTAAAATATCTTTTAAGTATTTATTATAATTTAAAAATAAAATTTAAGAAAATAACACAGTGAAGGAAAACTTTAAGTAGAACTCTTTGGGGTATGGTTTTAAGAATCGATAAAAATCTCACATATCAGCACATCGACCCTGTTTGTCATTAATTTTTCATTACTTATTCCATGTGTAGAAACTCACCAGAAATATTTTAAATAGCTATTAAAATGTATTCCAATTTTGACGATATCCAAAACAACCTAAAATTACCTTTACATGTCTCCTTCACTCACAGGCCGTCCGACAGAGATAGCAGAAGGCGACGTATACGTTTGCGAGTCTGTGTACGATGAATCAAACCGCATCGCTCGCAAACTGAAGTCGGGATTACGCAAGTTCGAGCACACTAAGGACGTCACTGTTGATGAGGTAAGTGTTCTTATTCTTATACAAACCCTTTTAAAGTTGATTGGAGATTGGATTGGATTACACCGACGCCATTACATGCCGTCAAAAACTAATAGACTGAAAATTCACAATGTTGCCAGAATTGTCCTTGCATGTTTCGATTTCGTTCGTTTTCTTCATTGATAGTATAAAGTCTATTACCTTAAACACGTTTGGATTCGGTGGTGATTGGATAGTCTATCCAGAATTTAAAAAACAATTTACATTTATCAACAAACTACAACTTGTTCTTTATATATTTATGTCGAGTTATAGCAATAAAAAATAAATAAACAAAAAGTAAAAACAATAGAAAGTTATCACTAAACATTGTGATTTTTTTTTTACAATGTTTAGTGATAACTATCGGATAGGAAATCTCGGCAAAATGGGTGTACATATACATAAAAAAAATATACCAACTGAATTGAAAACCTTCTCCTTTTTGAAGTCGGTTTAAAAATTTAATACCTAACTATAAGAAAACATTCCTAATTATAACTTCAACTAATGATTGTCCTCAGATTTACTATTTCCCTAAAACGCATGGCCCTCCAGCCCTAGCTAGCTGCCAGGACGTCCAGTTGTCTTCGAGTGCCTTCGGACAGAAGCAGTACAACCCCACCGTCAATATTGAATCTATAGTAGGTTTTGAACACTTTAAGGCTTGTTACACTCTAATTAATGCTTTGAAATTAAACATCTATTATTATAATGCTTCTTCAAAGATTTATTTTTATTGTAATCAAGAACATAATGGGCCTAATTCTAGGAACACACTTTAATTCTAAATTTAAGTACAGTATATCTATTCCTCGCAATAAGTAATAGGAAAAAGATAGCAAGAATCTGTTTAGAGCTGTCACTTAAATTTAGATAGATTTCTAAGAAACCATAGACAATTTTAGACGACATGTACGGAGGTGCCTCCTAAACACTGCATTTTATCACGTTCAAAAAAGTCGAAAATTGAACGCACCTTTCTAAATGTCAAATTATATGACAGCCATCCTTTTCGTATTTCGTTTGATAGAAAGAAATGCACTGAACTTAAATTTAGACTTAGCATGTGTTTACCTGAATTAGGACCAATATCACACATAATATAAAGCACTGTTTGATTTCAAGAATAAGTTTTTTAAGTGCTCTCTTTTAATCTCATCTTGCTTCAAGAGAAGTTAAGTGTCCATTTAATCCTGTATTGAAGGAATTCAGATTATATGCGGTAGGGAACACCAAAGCCAGCAGAACATAAAAGATTTTTTTTTAAATATGTACTATTACTTGGTCCGTATCTTTTTTATTTTGAGAATAAGATAATTGACACTATAATCGTTACTTATATTGCAGAGAGATAAATTTTAAGATGTTACAGTATTATTTAGCGAGGGTGGAACAATAGTGACCAAACTGTATTTTTTATCAAAATATTGATTTTTCAAAATACCTTCGACTTTCTTAATCATAAGCTCTTTTTGAGTTGTAGCACTCAGATGAAACGTGTCTTTTTCATTTTGCTTATCCTCAATATTTCTTGCTTTTATAAGTGGTTATTTTATATCACTATAGCTCCATTGGCATTTTTGATTAATTATCACGTGTATTTGAAGTATTTTATACATTGTAATGTATGAATGCGTTAGGACATAAAGCCCCAGTTCACCAACCTGATCAACACGACCATCGGCAGTCAAGACGTCGAGATGATTCTAGAGAATTCGCTCGACGACTCGTCTCTCGCCTCGCCCGCTACGCCGCTGTCTATTGGTAATTAAATGTTTCATCTATATTAGGGAATAAACCGCTATAAATATTTCTTAGTAATAATAGATTTTTTTATTATTACCAAATACCGTGTCTTGAGCGAAAATCACTAATTTATTAAATATGAAAAAAAAGCATTTTCCTAATGTTTTCGTTTATTATCCTAATTCTATAAAAGTGTATTCTGCTGTCAATATAAATACCATTTCCCTTACGATTATCCTCTATTGCCTATGGCATTGATTAAGTTTATTATTTCTTACTAGGCGGCAACAGCAATCCCTACAATCCATCTCTCTCGGCCACGCCGAGCCAGGAACGGTCCAGCAGTCAGACAACTGCCACACCAGCGTCCAGCAAGAAGAAGAAGGATCAGAAGCAGAAGCTTGTCACTGGGTACATACTGTATTCTAGCGAAGTACGAAAAGCCATTGTGGCTAACAACCCTGAATGCAGCTTTGGTGAGTTGAACTTTAAACCTTATGTCCGGGAATTAGAATAGATAATTATACCATAAACGTTAGAGTAGAAAATTTAATTAAATCAAGTACTATTGTGAATTTAGTAAGGTCGATCGCAGTTTTTCAGTAGAAGATTTATAAAACGAATCTTATATCTAAATAATAAAATAACTGACCTAATGGAATACAACTGAAATATTTTCAAAATACAGTGTAGATTAGGAATAAATGTATACAGTAAGTGATAAGCGGTTACCGTAGTCTATAGACACAAAAATAAAATAAAATAGGTGAGAAATCCACCTGGTCCCAACATAATGCTTTCGTAATGAGCACTGGCGACCATACTCAGTTACTCACAGCTGGAAAACAACACTACAAAGCAATATTCTGTAATTTTCTACCCCCTTCGGGCGATATCTGTATGCCGTTATCTATAGAAAAACCCACATTGGCTGTAAGACAATCTGGGTTTTACAGTTAAATATGTTATTGAATGTTGTCTTTCAAATTTAAATTACTTAATCTGGTAAGTACCCCAAAAAGACCCGTTCAATAGGCATGTCATTAACTGCGACAACAATACTGCATGAAATATTCTTCTTTCTTCCTACTGAAACATCCATAGAAAGGATGTCTTTTTTTATTTTTGTTCTAATTGTTTTATTCACTTTGATGTAAGAATACCCATATTTTTCTTGATATATCCTGTATATTTAATGTTAAATACCTACTTCATATTATGATAATTGATAAACATACTTAGTTTACTAATTAAATATTCTGGTAATATCAGGAAAGAAATGTATTTGACTTCACTTAGAACCAAGTCAACAAAACCTATCTTACCATCAAACTTAAGTGTAATTATTATTTTACTTATATTGGAAATTTGATACATACTCATTCTAAATCTATCTAAAATTTAGCCTCCAAGGATAAACGCTTAAAATTAGGTAGGTGTCTCAATTTATTTATTTTTTGCTTTGATTTACAAATTTTACTAGTAGTTGTAGTCCGGCCCACAAATATTTGGCTTTATAGTCTCCAAGTTTCTTGAAAGCTGTTTAATACTGTTATTAAATCACTACAATCGTCATGATGAGATAAAGAATATTTTCAATGGTCAGACAGCCAATGAAAAGTAACTATTATATTAAAGGAAATATTTTAAGTAACAGACAAGAAACAATGGATTGATGTAAAGGGTCATAGAAGTGAATTGATGCATGTTCTGCGGTTATTATTTCATCTTTTCTTTCAATAAAATATGAAATTATAATGTTTAAAAATGTTGATGATACGCTTTGTTGGTTTGGTAGATCGTATTATCTCTTATTACGTACCTACATTTTGATTGACTACTTAAAAGGAGATGTTTCAGTTTTGGCTATAAACATGTACAATACATTAAAAAATGATTAAAACCAAAACAAATTATTTGCGTGATCTTTTCGGCCGTTAAACCACGTACAAAAATATTTTAAAGCATCCATAAAAAACCAAATATGGCAATATAGGGATTATAAGACATAATCTCTATAATATGTGGCCATATTTTAAAACGTTCATTTTTAGTCTAGGAATATTGAACTATGGACTTAGTAGTCTGATAGACAAATCAATAAAGTTTTTTGGCTTTTTTCTGTATATTTTGAGTGCTATAATTATATACCACTCAAAATAAATAGTATAGTATAATTTGACGTTATAGTGTTGCCATTATATTGATAAATTTAAAACTGTCACTTATCATCAGAAAGCATTTTATGCGGGAAAAAAAATTGTTTTATTTCCGATTCCCTAACTTAAAAACCGCTCATACAACTCATAGCCGGGACGCCATATGAACCTGAAACATCTCCATTATTAAAAACCTTTATGATCTGGTAACCTTTACGATTGGGCAAGCATAATAAAAAGAAACCTTTCAAAGTGTTTTCTGTTAAACAAATCAAATAGTACAAGCAACCTGAAAAAGCTGTATGTATTGGCTCAGATATTCTGTAAGGGTAAGCCACATAACGATTTACCCCTTCATAAGCGCTTACCAAAACAACTGTCCAAGCGAGTTCAGTGTTTAGACAGGACAAGTCAAAAGAAAACTCATTGCTTTTTTAAATAATATTTAAGACCTTTTAAAAAGCGGACAGCTAAATAAAAAATGAGTTGGCCTTCAGGGTTTTTAAGCGCTTACTCTATTCGATATAGCCTCATAAAACTTTGATTTTCCAATACAAATTATTTTCCTTTTTATGTAATCATCATTCACCGAGGCTTCTCAAATTATTGTGATTACCCAATCAAAGGGTTATATTTCAAAGGTTTCGAACCCAGATGACTTGTGGGTAGCGCTTTTATGTTATAGAAATATTTTATTAAACTTGGGTGGGTGATATTAAGTACAGACGACAGCACGTCGAGTGGAACAAATGCACTGCGAAAGCCGCCTCAATAACGAACGTAGTAGAGCGGTCTCAATGTTAAACTGTTAAGCTTGATGTGCTGTCGACTGTACAATACGAGCCAGACAACTATGCGTCTTTAAGAGCTCAACGTCGCACGCATCACGCTGGTAGATTATGTGCGTGCACTAATTAGTGCGCAATTTTTAAGACGCAAAGTTAGCTTGTGCCTTATAAATAAATCATACATGCATGGGTGATGGTGATTATTCGAACAATTTTGATTACATTATTATTAAGAATATTCATCTGCTTTCAATTATAATAATTAGATTCTGGTTATACACACAAATGCTAAACTTAAATACGGTTCATTTCTCAGCTTATTGAATCCTTATTTAAATTATAACTATTGCAAAACATACAATTTAGAGATTATAATATATCGAGGTTGATTTTTCACGTTTATTTCAACATTAAAAAGTAAACACATAAAATGTCCATTTCGTTACCAGCTGTCCCTTTCTCAATCATATTGAGAGAAGTAGACACCCTTTACTTAAATCTACCTTTATTGAGTGTACTCGTAATCCAGAATCGAACATATTTTTAACTATTTTCTGTTATTGCTTTGTGATAAACTTGGCCCATACGAGATCTTTGCTAACTATGTGGCAATCAAATACTCATTTCCATAAAATATTCATTTCCATTTCCATAAAATTTCTAAACCGTACAATTTCAACAACATTCCATTACATATAAGTTAAAATTTGTTTTTATGGATAGCATATATTTTTTCAAATTTGTGAAATATAGCGCTACATTCAAACATGGCAACATCCCTAATTAAGCTTTATGAAAACTTTCACACATTCTGGCAAACCAAAAAAAAGGCTATTTAACCAGTAAGGCCACAGATCCCAGCCACAATGGGTTTTTGAATGTCATAAATGATCATGGTAGCTTTATGGGTTTAGTCGATCAAATGTCAGATTCTGGAAATGTCAGATGAGTATAAAACAATTGCCAGACGACTAGAAGTCAATTATCGTTTCTATAAGATATAAGTAAAAGCTTTTTTTTGTAACTGACATAACTTTACTTCTTTCTTTCTTTCAATAAATAATTTTTCTATCTTCACTTTGCTGACACGCAGTACTTACTTAATAAAACCAAAGCTTCCATTTCTAAGAATGTGCATAAAATTATGCAGTTAAATCTTCGAAATGGTCGAAAATTAAATGCACACTAATTGATGCATTGCTTGAAACGAATGATTTTGCAATTGATATGAAATTTGACATCAGGCATTTGTAGAATTAGGCATTATCAGAATTTGGCGTTTTTAGAATCTGTCATTTGTAGTATTTGCCGTTTGTAGAATTTGGCATTCATAGAATCTGGCGTTTATTACTCGTCTGACATTTCCAGAATCTGACATTTGTCGACTAAACCGTTTTACGCGGCTTAACAAATTAAGCGGAATATTCCGCTATCGTTCTCAATTATGGTTGTTGTGTAGGCGAGATATCTCGTATCGTTGGTAATGAATGGCGATCTCTACCGACGTCGACCAAGCAGAGCTGGGAGGAACGCGCGGCGCGGTGCAACGAAGAAACCTCGGCCAGACTCGCGGAGGAGATGAGGGAACTTTCACAGCATGTATGTATAATAACAAAATAATACAAATAAAGATTGCGGGTTCGATTCCCGCCTGGAGCATTAATTTTTTCATCGTTTTCTTTTCTTTATTTGTATTTGTTACTATAAAGTAAGCGTTTAAACGCATCAAATAAACATTAAAAATGTATGTTTATCTCATTTATATTCCAGAGCGTGAAATTGAGCTAAACTTTAGAAAATATAGGAACCGTTTAATAGCATTTTTTGAGTCTATATTTCAGCAAAAAATCAATCCTCGGTGTTCTCCATTTTGGTTGGAAAGCTTCGGCAGAGTCACAAAAAAATGGAAACAATATCTTTATCATTATAATTGATATCTGAAATCAGTGAATATTATTGAATAAAGACAATATTATGCATGCAATGGTACTACTAGTACAGTCGAAAGCACATCATCAAGCGTAAAAATTCCAGCGCCCTGAGGGCCTAGACAAGATGCCATTCGATAATCGCTATCGCTATCGCTTAGCGGAAAATGTATGGGATTTGACATAAGCAGTGATCGGAATTGGGTGAGTATATTTACCTACAGTTTGTAGATAAAAATCGGAGACTTCCTTAAAATAAATTTTTTACCTTATCAATAATTTACCGGAATTTTAACTAAGTAAATTCAAACATCAAATTAATTCAATAGAAAGTTCTCTTGCGTAAATATTCTTCCTTATAAAAATTTTCAGATGGCTCTTTATTTTTAATAACTTAAAAAAAAAGTTTGCATTCGACTATTTTTGATCGTTTTTTTTTTGTATGTTTGTTACGCGTTTAATATTAATAATAAGATGATTAAATTCACGTAATTAAAGATCCGGTATATTTACCGGTAAAAAAAATATTGCAGGGAAGTCTCCAATTCTAATCTCTGTTTTACAAACTGTAGGTAAATATACTCACCCTATTCCGATCACTGGACATAAGACATCGACTGACTTTTGATAGTTAATGTCAAATCCCATACATTTTTCATTTAGCGATAGCGATTGTCAAATGGCATCTTGTCTAAGCCCTCTGGATACTCTAAGCGTCAGTGGGATACCTCCCCCGGTGATGATGCCTGGCGATTGTAAATCCTCCAGAGACGGATTCGCCTCTCTATGCTTGAGAACTCACCAAGATTCTCGCCTCCTTAAAACCTCGGTTACGCTGTAAAGGCCATCTGCGGCCAACTGCAATAGTCTGTCCACAAAAAAAAATGTCGGCTGTACTTACATAGCATTGATAATACGTTATTCTGTACGTATATACGATAGTATTGGCTTATCTGAGATATTACAATAATCATTTTATTTCAGAATAATATTATTCCATAATTCACATTTAGAAGCTTATATTAAAATTTAAATATTATAAACAACGACCGGCTGCCCGAGTGGTCTGTACCCCAGGCTACTCGGTCAAGAGGTCCCGGGTTCGAATCCCGGTAGGAACAAATGTTTGTATTATGAGTACGAGCATTTGTTTACGAGTCATGGATGTTTATATGTTTATTTAGTTTATTTCTAACATTTATATACATATTATTATCATTATTTCTCCGTTATCTAGTATCCATAACACAAGCTCTTAATGATGCTTACTTTGGGCTAGATAATAGGTGTGAGTGTATAAATATTATATTATATTATATTATATAAAAAAAAAGCAAAAATATAAAATATAAATATCAAAAGAAAAAGTTCATTAAAAATGTCAAAATATATTGATATAATAAATTAACCAATCCAATATTTAAAATTTTATTTATAGGTTTATTTTTATTAAATATATATATATCTGGTATCTCAGATTAGAACACAGAACTTGGCACCCCTATAGATAGGCTACGGTAACCGCTTGAGACCAGGCATGCGTAAGCTTGTTTGTGCTTTATTAACCTCTTCTAACTTCACTTGTTTTTATGAATAAGGGGGTAGATACCTGTATAGTAATGATGTATTATACTTTGTATTATATCAGACGCCCACTGAGCCGACATTCGAATGCGCTTGGGATACTTGTGACTACCAATTCGAAGATCTCACAGACTGTATGGAGCACTGCATCGGCGAGGGTGGCAACAGTAAGTATTTATGTCATACTCACAATGAAAATGTGCGTATTCCTAAAACGTTTCCTGACTTAATATCTCAGAAAAGAAAGATTGAGTCGAATGCAGTAGGAATAAGGTTTAGTTTTGTGTGTTTATCTATAAACTAGGCTTATGTTAATTGTAACGACGCAATATTTATTTGACCAGTATTATTGTTATATGTCAAACTAAGGGCAAGTTTCGATACTTGGACCAAGAGATAAAATTGCATACAAAATTATTTGACACTTATGAAACTCATTTCTGATTTAACGGCTACGTTTGCGAACCGAAGTTGATGATATCTCGTGAACTTGTTTCAGCGAGAGAGAGAGAGAGAGAGAGAGAGAGAGAGAGAGAGAGAGAGAGAGAGAGAGAGATAGATATATGACGCTAAGAAAAAAGTCAATAAAAGCGCACGCGTGCATAATTTATGTGACAAATTGGAAATAATTTATTTACTGAAAACTTACTGATTATTGAAAAATATTTTTTGTACAACTTATTGCCTTTGTAATAAACTTAGCTATAATTAAAAAGGATCGTATCCTTTGATTTATTTTTAATGGAGATTTTTTTCCATTCATTTTTAGGCTTTTGTAAAATACTTAATAATTAGTTAGTAAACTCTTACATATTTAAACCAAAAAAAAAACATAATAAAGTTAGGAAAAACATAATTTAATCCTAATTTAAAAATACTAAATATTCGTGAGGTACCTTAACCTTTAGCTCTTAGTTAAATTACGGCACACAGACATTTATATGTCTGTGGTCGATGTGATGTCGACTACAAATATTAAAATGTGGGTCTTTTATTTCTACGCTACCAGTGATCGGGACTTTCATTGAAACCAAGAAGGGTAAATTAGAACGTGAGTATGGAAACGTAGATCTTGAATATACATTTATTATGTAAATTACCTAAATTTAAAAAAAAAACACATAGGATAGGTAGGTACGATGACAGAAGTGTCACTTTACTGAATGGCAATACTTTTCATGAGCTGTCTATAATTATCTATGCTTTTATGCTATGAAATTTATTGCCATTCAAGCGTACTGCGACACGATATAGGTAAGCTTATCTAAGAGATGCAGTTATTGGCAATTATACTTATTAAAATTCCTAATGTATTTCTCCCATGTAGGAAAGCCTGTACCCAGCAGGGAGACGTGTACAGGCTATAATTGAAGAAATTAAATTATACGTTTAATAACACCGGCTCATAAGGTCTTGCAACCAGAGCCGTAAAACAAAATATTGGAAAAATTTGACTTTTCCACTATCGGCAGAATATTTTTTTGTTTTTGTTTGGTAACGTTGAAAATTGCACGCTGCGAATAGAAACAAATACCAAAAATAGTTAAGAAAAACAAATTACAAAACACATGATTTCGTCAAAACTATATTAATCCACTTTAAAAGGGAAAGGTAGCCAGTGTAATTACTGAGAATCGACGGCATTTCATCTTAGGCCTCAGGATGACAACGCACCTGCAATATCAAACGATTTTTCCTTGTTATTGCAGGTGTCTATAGGCGGCGGTAACCGCTTACCATCAGGTGGGCCGTCAGCTTGCTTGTCATCTAGTTGTATAAAAAAATAATGACATTGTCTATTTGAGAAACACAGTTTTAAAACAAAACATGATTCTTCCAGTATTGCAATTATTGCAGAACTGCAACAAAATATGTTTATTACCTACATTTTCCGTCACGCTAAATATTTACAGTTCTTATTTTACATTTCGATTGCGCAACCCTCGTTTAATCTACAACCTGCCTCAAAAATCTTGCGTCCATCCTCTACACTCTACAGACTTGTTTTAACCTGAAAATCTTTCGCCAACATGCACGTCGGCAGCCGGCCACGTACAACAACACTACCGCGGCTCGTTCTCGGAGTACCCGTGCTTGTGGCGGAACTGCGCGAGAGTGCGCAAGGGGCAAGCGCCGTTCCCCAACTTGCCCAGACTACTGAGACACGTGAGGGACTTGCACGTGAACAAGGGGAATGGGAAACCCATGCCCATACATGAGAGGTCAAGGTGAGGTGGTTGTGTTTTTTTGTAATGTTCTAAAGCTTCTCGGTGGGGTAGTGGTAGTGGAGATGACAGTAGTAATCCTGCAAAGCGCGTAATATTTTTATGATTACCGTTTCTTTCATTAATACAGTTACCAGTCTATACTCAAACACTTTTTAACCGACTTCAAAAACGAGGAGGTTCTCAATTCGGCCGGTATGTTTTTTTTTCTTTGTATGTACACCGATTACGCCGAGATTACTGATCCGATTTACGTGGTTCTTTTTTTGTTCGATGCGAATTAGCTGCCATTTGGTCCCATAAAAATTGCTTCAAAATCAGTTGGATAGTTTGGTTTTTATAAGTAAAAGCTTCCTAGCTTTCCTATGACTTTTTATTGAAACAATACGATAGTGGGAAACAATATAAGTTGACGGTCACCCATCTAGCTTCGACCTTAGAAAGTTAATACTAAAGATTGTGAAAATAAAATTTTAATCAAAAATTAAAACCGACTTCAAAAAACGGTGGTTTTCATTTCAAAAACAATAGAAAGTGAACCACAGACTCCAAAAAAATATGTTTCTAGGTGATGAGTACCTACCTACTCAAATTTAATTATTTTATCCTTTTGTTTTTTGAAGTCGGTTTTATTTTTTGTTTAAAAAATTTTTACCACACCGATCTCTCTTATGCAGTTTGCTTTAAGAGTGATTTTTGCAGTTGATATATTTGATTTGATCATACAGCAAAATTACTTTTATTATGAAACATCATCAATCGTTACCAAGGTCCTCATAATATGAGGAGCTTGGTGGCACAGTGGTTTGAGTGCTCTGGTTTCGATTGCAACTAACGCCATGGTCTTTCCCAGGATGGGTCAATCAGAAATTGTAATCTCGAACCTCTCCGTGCTTTGAAAGGCACGTTAATCTGTTGGCCCCGGTTGTTACTGCAACCGCTTTAACCCAACATCCCGCATTGATACGGCGTGATGGTGTTATGGCCCAAACTCCTCATGTGATTTTTTTTCTATACAAAGCACGGCAAATGACTCAACACCATCTGATGTGAAGCGGTAAGAAGAGTCCTTATGCAAAGACAGCTAGTGCAACTTGAAACGCACTGTCCTATCCGCCTCCACCTCTCCGGCCCATAAGGTGCCATTTCACGCCTCTTTTGAAGGAACTCTTGTTATATGAAGGAGGGAACATATTTATCTCAGTCCTTCTGACTGTGCCCAGCTGTGGGACGTATAGGCTGGTGATGATGATGATGATGATGAACTCACATTTTTATTTAACCCAAATCAAGCAACATTAGGTGCTTGTAATATAGAATACGTTAATAAATATTAAAAATATTGAATGTTTTTCATTCCAGAAACTTCATCCCGTCTACAAAGAAACCGCCGAAGACTTATATGGCGGGTTCCCGTAGTGGCGTCCTGTCTCCTGGAGGTAGGGATAATTTTAAATAATGTATTTTGTATTCTAAACGGGGTAGCTTATTTGTTTCTATCAATATGTATAAGAAAAAGACGGCAAGAAATAAAACTGTCAAATTATTTAAATTTAGAAGGTTCATACAGAAACCATAGACAATTTTAGAAGGCATGTAGGTAGGTGCTTCCTGCATTTTATCGCGTTGATTAAACCTTCGTAACAGCCCTCCTTTTTGTATCCATATTGGGAGAATGAGACGCACTGAACTTAAATTAAGATTTAGCGTGTATTTTACAGAATTAGCTATTATAATAAATGTTTTTAAGATATGTATACCTACATACCTACCTACCACCTACCTACACACCTACCTATTGTGTATACCTACTTGGAAAAATGTCCAGAATGAAATCATTTCCTTGAGCTTAAAACGCAGAAACAAATGACTAGACATAAAATTTATAGGGGTTATCCCAAATCCTTGGTAAATAAATAGTATTATTAAGATACTATTTATTTAGATGAATAAAAATGCTTTTATTAAGAACACAATTAGATTACGAATGGCTCTCAAAAGTAAATTAGGTAATGATACATAATGTATCATAGGTAATATAAGTGTTGGAATAATATCCCTCCTCCATTAGGGAATGTACCAATGTAAACATTTTTAGAAATAAGTTTAGGAATTTCCATTCGGTGTACAACAGAGACTTGGATAGTAGGTAGGTAAGGATATTAATAGTGTTTTTTTTGCTTTTGTTTTGTTGATAGCTTGTTGAACTGTCATGCGTGTGTATTGTGACGTGTATGTACTGTCTGTGTGTTAATGGTCCCTATTATAATATAAATATTATTATTAAAAACGTATACTTTTACACTTAATTTGCCAAATAAGTCGGAACTCGTAGTCTTAACACAGCGTAGTAGTGTTCTTAAAATAAAAATTTACATGCTAAGTGGCTGTCCTTTTAGTGTCACAATTATTACTTTATTCTTAAGATTTCTATTGTAAAGTAACAATAGTGTGTCACTGAATAAACATTTTCTTTTTTTTTGGTTTATCCTCCCTGTAATGGGAACGCAAAGGGTACTAATGCCCGTACAGCCATGTCTTCAGTATTTCTTTATTTCTTCATTTATTGCATCAAAATGCTGGTGTTACACACTTCAATGTATTTGACGCGAAATATATGATGACAATCACCGTATGATGCTACTTGATAATGTGGGATAACCATATAAAAGTTCTCATCGTCTTTCTCACCATCACTTTTATTCATTGAACACAACATTGTTTGCGTAATCTTCTTTCTTTCTTTCAATAAAAACAAGGTTGTCAAATAGCGTGTCCGTTGGTTGTCAGGGCTGTCCCCGATGGCGCGCAACACCCCGTCGCCGGGGTCTGGCGCGGGCGCGGGCGAGGTGTCGGGCGCGCTAGTGGCGGGCGCGCGCTCCGGCCTCGAGCCCTTGTTCGTGAGCGCCCCGCCGCGCGCGCAGAGGGTCACGCACTCCGAGGCTTACATACGGTCAGTACTAACACTATGGGACGTTATCACCAAAGTGGAGACAATATTCACTATAAACGGCGCCGAGGAAGGAAAAGATGTGTGCGTGAATGAGTGTGCGGGTTTAGGGCCTTTTTCCTGTCAAGCGGGTTTCATCGTTTCCCATCGTTTCATACAATATTTTCCTTTGACGCGTGGCACCCGCGTGAGGGGGGTGCGGAGCAAGCGCGGGTTTGCCACCCGCGCGCGCGTAATGTACCAGTGCGCACCAGTAGCTATTTTACTCACGCGTGCAGTCCAAACGTAAAAAGGCTGAAGTATCGATTAAATATATAAAGAGATACATAATTTTCAAACAGCCTTTAAATAACCAAGTACCAGTTACTCAAGCAGAAGTAGGAATTTTGCGTGACATAAAAATAATTTACCTTAAACAAACTGCTAATCGCTCTGTAGGACTAATTGGTACTCGTCGTATACTTGACATTGCCAACCTTTGCTCGATTCTTTCTAGCAACTCATCGAAACAGCGAATGGACATTCGAAAATAGTTATTAAAACTTGCGTTCGTTACTTCGAAGTTTTTGGTAATTCATACTGAACATTCCAGTTAGTAGCCTTCCGTCAAGATAAGGGTCTACTCGGTTTTTTTTTTTTTTCCTAATTTTGAAATAAGTGTATCTGTTAGCGGCACGCACCGCACTGCTACGGAGCAGATTTTTTGTTCTGCGGGCCGCACTTCTGCGGACGCAAACCAGCTTGACAGGAAAAAGACCCTTAATCGCAGAATGTCTAATTTGCAAAATGTCCAAGTTTACTATTTTACGGTAACAGTTTTTGTTAGGAATTTATCATATTGTGTGTATTTTATCGAAATAGTGTTATATTTATGTTTTGTTTCCACATTAGTTTCACTTGGTCAGGTATGGTTAAAACAGTGACCATTAATGCGCGAAGGCGAGCGAGCGTGCCACATTCCGTCGCTGTAAATTATTCAAATACAAATTCTCAATAATAATAAAAACTGCTACAGTAAAATAGTAAAAGAGTTTTCATTTAATTGCCTTTGAGAGTTTGACCTTTTGAGACTTGGACATTTTGATACCTCATGACATTTTGCAAATTGGACATTCTGCAACTAAAGGAGTGTGCGCGTATTGCGTTTAGATATTATTAACTAAGGAGACTGCTTTAATTATAGTTTTTATTTATTTTTCATATGATATATCTACTATTAACATAGCCTGTAACTGGCGTATCCACAAAGTATGTAGAAGTAACTTTGAATGGCTTATATGAAAAATCCCGGAATAATTATAATGACAATTTGTGATCTTGGGATATAAAATTTAATAATTATTTATTTTATCGTTACAAATTATTGCCTTGAAAAATCTGATATCATTTAATAGGGTTCTAAAACTGTGTCAAATTTCAGCGTCTAAAATGGTAAAGGATTCTTCAAATCGATCATTTGTAACCACATAATGCACGTAATAAAGACCTTTAAATAATTCGTTATATTATATCACGGGATTGAAACGTTGAAAAACGAAAACGGTTAAAACAAACATTCAAATGTGAAGCATCTATAGTATCCATAACACGAACTCGCAATGATGCTTAATTTGTGATAGAAATTAGGTGTGATTATAAGAATATTATTATTTAATTTCCTTCCACAGTTACATTGAGGGTCTACATTCCGAACAAAAATACATAACTCCATGGGAGAAATCCCTCACACCGATGCCTATAAACCCAGACCCTGGTCAGTACAACATGCATAAGCTACCAGCCCACTGGATGACCGAAGAAGCTGTCAACGGTTACCTGGCACAAGACAAGAGTCTCTCGGAGACTGACATACAGAAAATGGACAACAGCACTAAAATACTGAAGGGTTTGAGTACCCTAAGAGACTATATGATGAGGGATGCACTGGCTATTTACAAAAACATGTGACGAGATTATACTAGGGAGATATTTTAGATCTACTTATTTGTTAAGATTAGTGGCAATCATTTTTGGTATTCATGACTTATTCTAATATAATTTAGAAAACATAAATTTGTTTTATTAAAAAAAAAAATCATTTGTTTTAAATCAATTTGTTAACTTTGACAAACAAGTGTCTATTTACAGTGGAAGTCTACCGCAGTAATGCTTTTGCTGTGAATAGCATATTGTAAGCAGAGCCCATTTAGTGGACAGCTAGATAAAAATATACAGATAGGTTACTTGATATTATGACCAGAGGTCGGAATTAGGTAGAGTTATTTATGTACTTGCATCGAAATGTCGATAGTAATATGGATTGGAATTTTGCAACTTCGGACATCCGGTGTCGTTGATGTAAATTTGGCGACGTCGCGCGTGTAGTGGTTTAAATTGTGTAAAAGTAAATAACTTTTTTATTTAATAAATCACGGGATTTTTCTACTCTTTAAAATTATTTCGCTGTATGTAATCAGTGTAAGTACATAAATAACTACCTAATTCCGACCTCTGATTATGACACAGTAATGGATAATGATTAACTGGAGACCAGCTGGCCGAGTGGTGTGTGGCCCTTGCTATACAGGCTATACTCGGTTATGTTTCCCGGATTCAAATCCCGGTACGAGCCAATGTTTGTATGATGAGTACAAGCATTTGTTCACAAGTCATGAATGTTATATTTATTAAGTATATTTCTAATATTTATATACATATTATTATAAATATTTCTCCGTTATCTAGTATCCATAACACAAGCTCTTAATGATGCTTACTTTGGGCTAGATAATAGGTGTAAGTGTATGAATATTATAATTGTTATTATTACGGAGATGCAAACTTTATGGGGAGAAAACGATTTTTTTCAACTTAATTGTATGAAATCCGAAACAAAATTAAAATTGGATATTTTGTGAAATAAGTACAAATATGGTATACATTTTTGCATGGAATGATTTTTTCTCGAACTAAATAAAACAATTGGTTCCGTTTAAATGTAAGCTTATATTTAGTATTAAAAATATAAATACAATGTATTATATGGCATGTGCGGCTAGTGAAGTAATATAATATGAAGAAAACTTAAACTGACTCCACTTCTTCTTTTATAAGCCTCACAAGGTTATTGAACTTTGAACCGTCAAATATAAGAACCTGGAACCAAACAAAAAATATGCATACAAATCATATAGGTACCTATAAGAATTAAACACTAATCAAAATCAATGGCACGAAATATAGAGCCAGAAAATAAACCCCCTGTTGACTATGCTGGCAACAATTACTAATAATAATTACAAATATGTACTACTATTACTATTACTAGGTGGTAGGCCCGTATGTAGGGTCGTCTGGGTAGATACTACCGCCTTTCTTATCTTAGCCGTGAAACAGTTCGCTGTGTTTCGGATTGAAGGGGAAGGTAGCCAGTGTAATTACTGGGCATGGACGACATTTCATCTTAGGCCTCAGGATGACAACGTACTTGCAATATCAAGTGATTTTTAGTTATTACTTTTATTATATGTTTTCAAAATAGTGTCTATTCACACTAATGTCCGATGGAACCACTGAGAAAAGCACTTTGCCCACTCGTCCTTAGGGGTCCCTTCGACGGTCATATTGAAATGCAGACACTGCCCATAAAACATTTTCCTCGAAGTTTTTTCAGGAATAAATAAAAATCGCAAGTTGTGAGGTCGGGGCTTATACGGCGGGTGACCCAGTGAATCTACGTCAAATAGTCGATTGTTCGCCTGCCGGTGTGCGAAGAAGCGTTCTCGTGGTGATTTTCGATCCCTAAAACCAATTGTCGCGTAATGAACTGTCCTTCCGAACAACGAGGCCACCATCCCACACTTCGTCCTCTCTCCACTTTAGTTGGCAACTCCTCGGAAGCAAACACCCACTGAGCAGACTGTCCTTTGGTTTCGGGATCATAACAGTAAATCCAGCTTTCGTCACCCGTTAGTATGTAGAACAAAGCATTCAATCAATCAATCAATCAATCATCAATCAATGATATTTATGATTAGTACTGTATTTATATGCTCCAAATAAACATTTTCATTCATTCATTTATTTGCCATTTGAGTCACATCCGTTATTATATCTTTGAACCATTTTACTGCGCTAATCAACACGATGGAGTTTATGGGCCTTGGTTAAATTATGAGGCACAAAACTTTCTGACAGTTAGCACTGTTCATGAAGGATATTGTAAACTTGACTCATACCAAACCCATACCCCATACCTAAGCTTGACGAAATTTGATGATAGGTCACTCTTTTGTCAGTCTCTGTCATACGCTGCACAATACTGATGTTATCTTCAGTCGTCGCAGTAGAAGGCCGTCCCTTACGCAGGTCTATCGGTTAAGATTAGTGCGACGTGCGACCACATTTCAACTCATTAAACCAGTTTCTAACAGTGGTAGCAGATGGGTCCTATCATAAAAGGCCAATCAAAGTCTATCTCAACTTTCTTGTTGACTTTAATGACATCAAAAGTCATAAAAAATGATTGCACGAAAATGTTCACGCGTTAATTAAATTAATGCTGACGTGACTGAAAATTTTATTGCATTGTTTACAAGTAACCGTTCTAAAAACTCAGTGTCGCCCTCGTATAGATGTTATAAAGTACTAGTGGCCGCCCATGGCTCCACCAGTGTGGATTTAGGTTTAAGCAGCAAAAATTTCATCTAAATCGGTCCAGTGGTTTAATAATAACAACGTAACAGACAGATAGATAAATATACAGAATTATTTTCTCATTTATAATATTAGTATGATTATTCATTACCTTCCGACATGGCGTCAATGCTCCTCCTTCATAATCCCATTGCGATAGGTCTGCCTGCTCTGTCACATCCACATCAAAACTGGCGAGTGCTACATCTGCTATCGGCTTCTCCTCTTGGTTCGCAAATAATACTTCTGACGATTTTTCTGTATATAAAATATAAAAGTAGTTTATACAGTGTGTTTGTTAAAAAGCATAACAAGTGGGCACTAACCCATGTTAACATAGTCATATAAATACTATGCTATAAAAAATTCAAAATTGTAAAAAAAAATCAAATTTCGTCATACAAAAAGTTTGGCCAGTAAAACAAAATGTATGGGAAATTTCAAAATTAATTTTGATTTTTGAATAGCACCATAGTATATAAATGACTATTTTAACATGGGTAGGTGCCCGCTTATTATACCATGTACCAAACACCTTGTATAAGTGCACTACAAATGCATAAAATATTTAATGAGAAAATTTTGAGTAAGGAATAGTCATCAGCAATGAGTATAATCTGGTGTTAAGAATGCACACATTGATGCAATGTATAAAATACCAAACATTCAGCTGAGACAGCTACGGTTGACGGGCACCCGAAGCCTTGGTGTGAAATGTAATTATTATAGAACTCATTTAAATATGAAACTGCCTCAGAAATATTTGATCACCTTTTCTGCTACATTATATCTAAGGTGTTTTTTAACATTTTTAAATATATATCACTTACCACCAGTGTTATATGTCTTGCATATCCATATTAGATATTGGAATGTGTAGGGCATGTTTTTCCTGATTGCCTTGTCCAGCTCTGACTGTAGTGAGGAGAACAGTGGCACACTGATTGCAGCAGGTATGTTTAGGATTCTGTGAAAAAGGAAATAATGTCCTGAAAAATATACTATTTACATACATCCAATGATTGATGTGATTGATTAAAGTATTAGGTGTATTTTATCTGTTGCTGGATACCATAAAATGAAAATATCAGTTAGGGCCGGCGCCCACTGCCGGCACGGCATGGCATGGCACAGCATGGCACGGCAAAGGATTTTATTACTAATCAAGTTATTTTATTTCGATACTTATTTCAATAAGTTTAGAATTCATGTTACTTTATTTCGATACCACGGCATGCCGCGGCATGACGCGACGCGCCGCGAGATGCTGCGCGATAAGTACAGACTTTGTGTCGAGGAATTATGTTTGCTAAGCTAGTTGAAATAAGGTTGAAACTTGTGCAGCGGTCATTTCGGCCAATGTGCGCAGTCCGGTCGGTGCGCGGGGGCATGCCACGGCACGCCGTGCCGTGCCGGCAGTGGGCGCCGGCCCTTAGACCTAACTATTTTGACTAATATTAAACTTTTAAAATTGTACTTTATCATGTGCACAAAGCCGCTATCATCATCACAGTAAGTGCGACCTCAAGGCCAAACTGTTTCTCTTGGTGTGCTGTCCACTGTACAAGATGAGGTAGAGTTTTACCAGATTGAATTATATTTTATTAAACATAATGTTCCTTACCAACCAACACTCACAATAACATTGTATCTGAAATGTCAAATGTTTATAGATTACAAAAATATTTCACCTTTCATTTATAACAAGTCCGACCTGTGAAGCATCGTCTGTTAAAATTTTCTTAACAAGCGCTTGAGTTTTGTCATTGGCATTGTCTTGTGCTAGTGTCATCAGCAATTCTCTAATTTGTTGAATGCATTTTTCTTCCTGGAATATGGAAAATAAACTTTTATTATTTAACTACAATAAGATTGTGAAATAAATAAGAACAGCAATTAATACTAGTTTTTTAAACAATACATTCTAAACATAATTTGAAAGACCTACACAAATCATTATTGCAAATGTCTTACTTTTCTTTTAGTAATATTTAAGAGGGTAGTAATCCCAAACACACCATCACTGCCATCATCATCATCGTCTTCATCATCTTGTCCATCATCTAAACACTGTTTCACTACACTGCCTATATAGTTTTGAGCTGAAATGAATTATAAAAAATACATTTCATTTTTGACTAGTTTTGCTGTTTAAATTAAATAAAGTTTTTAGATAAGAAACAAATAGGTTGTGCATGTGATTCTACAGAAATGGGTAAAATATAAAATCAAAATAAAAATGTCTTATATAGCAACAAATAGGGTTTTACATTGCTGGTAAAAATAATATTTAAGTGGCTTTTGACCTATTTAGCCGTAAACTACAGCATGCAAAAAAATAATTATAATTACAATAAATTGGTAGAAGTTATTCATATTCATAGAGCTATTATAAATCCCACATAGGTATATCGAATATAAAAGTCAGTTGGTTTTATACTTTAAAGATTTGTCAATTAAGTAGAAGTTATTTATTAGCAACCATTTTCGAAGAGCACTTCTAAATAAAAATATGTATGTACTTATGTACTTACAAATAATAATTTCGGCTAAAGCGCCCAGATCTACATTGGATTTGAGAAACAGTTGACGCAAGAGCTGTTTAATGCCATGGAAATCACAATCCTCAGGATTTCTGCCTTCAAAGTCAGCTTGCAGTTCCTAAAGAAATAACATAAATATATTAATTAATAAAATAATTATTATTTTTGATTATTGATTTAAAATATACTATCTACCACAGCAGACCGGCTTTTTATGAAAGTTTGTTTGATGAAAGTCAATTATTGCATGACACAGAGTGCACGGATTTAAGGCCCATTTTCAAGAGAGATGGTTTCTTGCCTGTAGAATACAATGCAAGCACGAAATGACTTGCATAGTCTTAAGGACACATTAGATTATGCAAATAATTTTTTGGTGCAAAATATTTTGTATGCTACAGGCAAGAAACTGCATGGTGTAAACGGGCCTTAACACATAATATGTCAGGTCTATTATTCCCTTCACACCTAAACATAGAGAAGTATTTCACAAGTGAAATAGGAAGGAAAAGCAGTGGTACCTTTCATAATGCACAAGATCTGGGACTACCATCTAGATATTTATTATATAGTTATATAGTTTGTGGGTACTTCACACATTTCAACATAGGTAAGCATTTTTAGCAGTAGAGTGCTTACCAGAATGAACTGCTGCTTTCCTTTATTTACTACAGATATCATATCAGCAGTAAATAAAGCAAAAGCAATTTAAGAACAGACCTGACAATTTTAAAAAATACTGAAGAAATTAGGATACAAACCCAGAATAATTGTTTCAACTGACTTTAACAATAATAACAATAATTAACTAGTAATTATTGTTATTACAGAACAGAATTCTATGTATTAATACTTAGATACTAACTCTGTTTGAAAAATAATGCCCATAATAGAGATGTGCCAAGTCAGAAAAACAACTGGATTTGAATTGAGTTAAAATTCACGTAACTCGAATTGAACTCGAGTTAATTAACTCAGGTTATCTAGGTAGATGAAACTGAGTGAACAATTGGCTTTGTATTACTAATAAGTAAATCATATATTTTAAAAGAATGCCATAATAAAAAACAGATTAGGCTTACCAAAATATGTATTAGGACAAAATTATAATTAGTTGAAGTAGGTATAATTTTATTAAAGAATGAATAAAATGTGCATAATAATGTATTTTTGGATTATATCGTCTTATTGTAAAGTATTTAGTCTTGTAACAGTCTTCACAAAATAATATCAATCTAATTTTATGGTGTAGATACATACATAGTTTTGCTAATAATTATTAATTAGAGTTTGAGTGAATACTGCTAGAGTCAATTCGAGTCAACTCGAGTTAGTGAATCGAGTTGACACATCACTAGTCCATAAAGTGAGCACCTATAAAATGGGCTAGAGGTTAATAGCTTATTGTTTGATTCATTTCATTATGAAATTTGAAACTTACGAATGCAGGCATTTTACAAACAAGTACCTACTCTATTCCATTCTTACATGGTACATTTCATTATATTACAAAGCTTTGTTTGGAAAAATTCTAATAAATAGGTAAATAATAGTTTATTTGTTATTATATGTGGTGTCAATTACTCCAAAGCGCATATGTTTGTGATTGATATTGTAATTTGTTTGTGATATTTATATTATTAAATAAAGCAATTAAATAAATAAATAGCTGTTGTTATGATTATGTATAATACCAAAGATTTCACATTTAGCTAATATTAGCATACAAATATTAATTAAATTAAAATTTAAAGATACATATAACTGCTCATGGGTATTTGGGATAAAATCGATATGCATAAAAATTTATGGCACACCATGTGTAAATAGGTTATGTTTGTTAACTCACTTTGTCGCCGACAAAGTTTCCATCCGAATCAAAATCAGAATCCTTTTCGCTTCCCGAGTCCTGCTCGTCATCACTCTCACTTTCTTGGTGTTCAATTTCCTTGTTTCTTTTGTTCGACATTTTAATTAACTGTAGTTATTATCAGTATCACGAAAAAACAAGTAAAACGAAAACGTGACTGACAAACTGAGTCCAGAATCCAGATTGACATTGACATTTAGAAAAGGAAAACAAAAAATGACATTTCGACTCAATGTTGCTAGCGCTACCACTAAACCATAGCCTAAAAAGTTTTATTGCCATAAACTTTACTGGCCTAGCTTGACGGCGATTAGCCAAGGGCTATGATTAATCTGTTTTTAAACATATGTCGCAGCCGTCTGGTTAAATTAGCCGCATAATTGGACGCCGGCATCCAATGAAACTGCTGAAGGACAACTAGCGAAGTCATTGAGTGCAACGTTTAACCAGTTGACTGAACGCTATGTCAGCCGTCTGGTTAAATTAGCCATTCAATATTTTCATAGCTGTCATTTATTGAAACGGCGATCATAAAGCTGTTGCACTATCAAATTACATACACAGAAGTGTATGTAATTTGATAGTGCAACAGCTTCTGTCAAGAATGACAGCATTCTTTTAAATGATTTAATTTGGCAAAGTTACTAACATAATTACGTTTAACGCCGATTGGTGTATGCCGTACCTGGATGTGAAATGACAATACGCCGATCGGCGTTTGCCGCAGCGAATTTAACCAGATCGCTGTGACATACACTTTTTGCGGTTTATAAATGGTCATAAAGCTTAGTGATTTAATGTCGTTTTGGACATTCTGGGTAATGTTTCGAAATGACGAATTATTTCAAGCCATTAAATGTAGCGTAAGGATGCTAAAAGAAACTACTAAACTAATAATTAGTACCATAACACTACTTGTACAAGTACTGTTTAAGTATTATAAAAGCTTTTACTGTTCATTAGAATAGAACAAGATGATTGCAGGAAGAAGATATCTAATGTTTTGTCTCCTTCTGCCATTGTTTGTTGTGGTGAATAAATTAAAATGATTTCAGTCTAATTTTTAGGCATGTGTAACTAATTTTAATGCCATATCGCCACTACTGCTTATAAGTGTTTAAAAGTAATGTAAAATAAGACCAAGAGGTTTTGATGATCTGAAAAGCAATAAAAATATATAGTAAATAATTATTTATGAACATAAATAGGACGTGACAGTGAAAAGTTGTTTAGCTATTTTATCAAAATTAGATACCGTTGTATAGCTTGCCAAGGAAATAACTGAAAACCCATAAGTTGTCACGTGAATCTCCTTTTGTGCTCTGGAACAATGTTTTAATAATGAAAGCAATAAAATATATAAATAAAATCACAATCAAATGTATCCTAACCACCTTACCCTTACACCTAAAAATAAGGAAGCTTCCATTTTTTTTTACATTTAATTAAAAAATAGTAACTAAAGTTACAATAAAGTCTATTGATTTTTTGAATTATCTTCACAAATTACGAAGTTCTGTTCAGACGCTCTGTGCTTGTTCAGACGGTTAATGGCCCTGATTCTGGAGAACACATGCTAAGTCTAAATTTAAGTTCAGTGCATCTCTTTCTCTCAAAATTAATACGAAAAGGATGGCTGTCATATAATTTCAAAAAGTGACAGCTCTAAACAGATTCTTGCTATCTTTTTCCTATGACATATTGCGAGAAAGAGATATAGGTACTTAGCGGTAGCGAAGTTAGAAGCGGCCAAGATGCTAGAACTTAATTAGTGTAATACCAACTTCTTCCTTTAAATTTCGTGCTTCACAGTTGTGGAATAATCTTTCTGTTGCTGTCCAAGAGAGCCCTTCTATCGCGTCTTTTAAATCGAGGATTACGTATCAATATTTATCGCAAATTTCATCGTAATCAATGCAAGTGTTTTTTTATGTAATATTATTTTTTGTGTTACCTATGAATGTATTGGGCCTAATTCTGGGAACACACTTTAATTCTAAAATTAAGTACAGTATATCTCTTTCGCGCAATAAGTAATAGGAAAAGGATAGCAAGAATCTGTTTAGAGCTGTCACTTAAATTTAGATAGATTTCAAAGAAACCATAGACAATTTTAGACGGCATGTACGGAGATGCCTCCTAAACACTGCATTTTAGCACGTTCAATAAGGTCGAAAATTAATTAATTAGGGCCAATGGCCCTAATTCTGGCGAACACATGCTAAGTTTAAATTTAAGTTCAGTGCATTTCTTTCTATTAAAAGGAATACGAAAAGGATGGCTGTCATATAAATTGACATTTAGAAAGGTGCGTTCAATTTTCGACCTTATTGAACGTGATAAAATGCAGTGTTTAGGAGGCACCTCCGTACATGCCGTCTAAAATTGTCTATGATTTCTATGAAATCTATCTAAATTTAAGTGACAGCTCTAAACAGATTCTTGCTATCTTTTTCCTATTACTTATTGTGAGAAAGAGATATACTGTACTTAAATTTAGAATTAAAGTGTGTTCCCAGAATTAGGCCCATTGTCTTCGTAAGTAGGTATAGTTTGTGTATTTTTAATATAATTATTTATGTATTCATATTCTTAATTACATCTTTAATGCAAGTCACTACATGTTTCAATTTTAACCACAAAACATAGCAACGATGATGTAAGTAACTTCCTGTAGGGGCGTAGCAATTTATTAGCTTACTTTAAACATATAGTATAACTAATGCTAATAATTTTATTTTTCATATTAAAAACTTTACTATACCTAAACAATTAATTATTTCAATAAATAACATTGGAAATTTACAAAAATATAATTATTATTTTCTTAGGTAAGTATGTTAGTATTGTTTTTTTATGTATTTAATTTCAACATTTTTTTTGTAGTTATGTTTTTTACGTATTTATTTAATTTTGAGTATTGTTTGTTTTGTTTAACTATGCACTTTTGTGTATCCAGCCTACTACATTACATTATCCAACACACTTATAGGTTGACTAGAAGAGATCTCTTATAGAGATAAGTCCACCATTGTTAACTAATTGTATTTGTGTATTGATAAAACTTTGTTACAAGTGCAATAAAGGGTATAACAATAATATAATTGTGTAATCAAAGCATATAATATAAAACTTAAGCGTCGTGAATTTACTCAAAGTATAGTCGACAGCACATCAAGCGTAACAGATTGACCTTGAGACCGCCCTTATTACATCTGTGCCGTGCTATGTAACTATCAGGCATACACAAATTTACATTAGCCAACAATTCAACGTTAGAAGTTTTACTATTTCATAACGAAAAGAAATATCAAGCTAACGCAAATTCCCTACGCAGTTCGTTGTAACCACGGAGTATATAGTCTTTGGTTGTATCCGACCGTACTCCAGATTTTACGTTAATCTAGTTTTAATTATCTAAAAGATGAATATTATTCACAAAATATTATTATATTAAGGTTACATAATAGGTACTTTCACATACCTACCGCGTTACAGATACTTACTTTGAGCACAGATTTAACACTTTTACTGACAAAGTTGTAAAATTTTGTCATTTATCAAGATATTCAAATACTTCTTTCACCATATTCAAATTAATTTTTTGCCTTCTAATTTCTTGAAAACTTCCTTTTTGAGGAACTCGATGGCTTATTTAGGCCAATAGCTCAGTGGGGATGGCGTAGTGGTTTAAGAGTCCTGGTTTCCACTAAAAAAAACCCACGGAATTTTCAGCATGATCGATTCCGGGACGGGTCAATTAAATTTATAATCTTGAGCTCCTCAGTTTTTCGAAAGGCACGATAAGCCGTTGGTGCCGGTTGTTACTGCAACCGCTTTAGCCACCAACCCACCTTCATTGGGCCAGCGAAGTGTTGTTATGGCTTAATTAAACTCCCCATGTGTTTCTGCTATGTAGGAAGGCTTGTGTGTGATGGACCCATCCGGGATCGTCCAAGGCGAAAGTTGTTTTGTTTTGTAACCACCCAATCGCCCGTTAGCACTCACACAACTTCGCTACCGACGCTCCATAGTAACAATATGCGTAACCGTATTATCGTTGCCACCTATAGTTTTACATCCTTGTAGTATAAAAAACTTAATTTGATTCAAATTCCCTTAAAGTTTATTTTCAGAGTAAAATTATAATTTCTTTTTGAAAGTTCTATCTATCAAATGCGGATTATGTTGCATTTATAAGTTTAGGGTTATAGTTTGTTAGTTCGGTACCTACCTCGGGAAAAGTTTTATTTCTAGTTTAAATAATTATTTCATTTAAAATTTTATGTTAAATTTACCTGTGAATCATGAGAAGCATAGAGTTTTTATTCTTTTTAGAAGCTTGATACCATCCGCTATTGTAAATAGCATCACAGACACTTCTGCTCTGAAATAATAAAATAGACCTTTAGTAGCCATGAGTTGCTTCAAAATTTGTAGTTCATCGAAAAACCTTATTTATGGCGATAACAATTAGATCGTATATTTTCAATAAATAAAATTAAGAAGTGTTCTACAATTTTCTAATCTTGCGTTTTGGATATTCGGTGATATACCTACTTACATATCGCGCGCTGTGACGACTGTGTGAGATTTGGTAGCGAAACCGACGAAAAAATTAGAAAAATGTTTAAATTGCACCCGATGGGACTCATAGTTGAAAATGAATTTTAAGTTCAATTAAAACCTTATTTGCATATTACTTAAGTGTTACATAATAAAGCGGTATAACTTAGTGCCCTTTCCTTTTTTTATTTAAACGTTGACGCCTTGACGGGCTTACCGCCTAGTAAAAGATTCCTACGAAAAAACATCAATCGAAATTTATAAATACTTAGTGTGTTACTTACAGATTCGAGTAAACTCTGACCATACCAGCACAGAAGCCACGTCTGCATCAATGCTGTAGTCAGGAAGGATTTGTATATCATTTCGTTCCATTTTTCCACAATCTGCAATAACGCAACTTATAATACATTCCGTAGTCGAAGCTTTTCATAAAGATTTTTTAAATAGAAAGCTTATCTATAATGAACTTTATGAAAACCAAGTACTTAACCCTATACTGCCGTTTTTACAGTGAAAATTTAGAAAAAGTACAGTACAATAAAAAAAAGGAACAGTAAAAATAAAATTAAATTTACTTTTTATATTTATTTAGTTGATTAAGTGTTAGTTACTACTTACTTAACCAATTATGTATATTAATATCACACACACATTCAAAGAGGAGCTCGGTGGCGTAGTAGTTTGAGCGCTTTGGTTTCGTTTACGAAAACAAAGCAACTTTCGCTATGGTCGGTTCCGGGATGGGTCAACCAAAATTTCTAATCTCGAGCTCCTCCGTGCGTGATGACTGGATATAGAACTTTCAGCGCTATAAACGCTTGCAGTTACGACGTAACCATGTTTTTTTTTATACTTAGAAAGAGGCAAATAAAAATAGCAGTGTCGCGAATGACGTAGTCGCTTCTTCCAACTGCTTCCGCAACTTTAAAGGTCTATTCCCACATATCAGTGAAGCTACAGTTCCGGCACAGTTCCGTATCAGTGCTTCAGTGTTGCGTCAGTGATTCAATTCACACATGTCAGTGCCCGCTCAGTTCACGGAGCTTCAGTGGAAACGTGTCCGTCGTCAATCGTGATTGTATTTCGTATCCATATACTTTGCATGAGATAAATCATCTCTAAATAGAGATAAAACACTATTTTCACGAACCAATTCTATTAATCGCTTGTCCTCTATTTTGTTTTTGTTGATGTCGGCGTCCGTGATCCGTCAGAGATCTGTCCGTGATCGGTCCGTCAGGCAAAAAATATCGTTGTCGACGATACCTTCCGTGCTTGCCGGTGCCGGAACCACGCCGGAACGGACACTGAGAGCACTGAGCCGTCACTGACACGGACAAGTGGAGATACGTTCATAGATAATGTATGAAATAATATTTCGCACTGATACGGAACTGTGCCGGATCTGTGCCGGAACTGTGGCTTCACTGATATGTGTGAATAGACCTTAATCTGTCACCACCGCTCATACATGGCCGATTAGGGGTTAAAAGTTCTAGCATGTCGTGGGGAGCAGTTGGATGCAGGCTGCGCAGAACCGAACCTTTTGGAAATCATAAGCTGATATAATGATGATTAATATTTAAATGTGTCATCATCATCATCATCACCAGCCTATATACGTCCCACTGCTGGGCACAGGCCTTCCTACATGGAAGAATCACTTGAGGAGGAGCTTGGGCCATAACACTACCACGCTGGCCCAATGCGGGTTGGTGGGTTAAAGCGGTTGCAGTAACAACCGGGACCAACGGCTTAACGTGCCTTCCGAAGCACGGGGGAGCTCGAGACAACAAACTTTGATCGACCCATCCCAGGATCGACCATGGCGAAAGTTCCTTTGTTTTTAGTATCGAAACCAGAGCGCTCAAACCAACTTAATTTACAATGAACAGAGATTCTGATATTTTTTATGTAGGTATGTACTCGGCTTACAATGAAACATCAAATAAAGTCTCATAAAAACTTATGAAAGCTGAAGAAACGTTTGACGTGCTGTCGGGCGAAAGCACATCAATTGATCAATTCAAAACTAATTTATATCCCGAGAGCTTTGAAGTGGGCAAAGACTTTGGTAAATACCAACACAATAATAACAATTTCCTCGTATCTCTTTTAATTTCGCTAATGGTTGTAACTAGGAGCTTAGAATAATCATACGAGTTTGGTTCTCAAAAAGACTAGAATTTGTAAAAAAAAATGTCAATTTTTTCCGCTTTTGAGTTCAAAACTACATTATGTTAAAGTGTTGGAAAGAGATTCAATTTAAACAGGTGAACAGAACAAATAGTCGTCAGCATAAAAATTAGATATTTAAATTGAAATTACCCTTAATCTGTAAAGCGGCAATATACCACCGGTGGGCGATGACAGTAGAAAAATCAATTGTGTCTGGAATCTCATGCTTGACGGGTTAATTACAATACAAGAAAGATTGCGACCATGTACCGGAAAGCGCAAAGTAGGTTGGCCTCCCACTAGATGGACAGACGATCTAGTCAGGGTCGCGGGGAGTCGTTGGATGCAAGTTACCCAAAACCCGTCCGTTTGGAAATCGATGGGGGGGACTTTGTTAAAGTGGACATCATAGGTTAGCCTGATAATATTAAGATAAGCTTATGATGATGACAATAAAGGTCCAGGGGCCTTACCACCAACTTTATAAAAGCGATTTATATTCCGCTCGGTTCAGTATTGGTTCCTAAACTGCGTCGCTGTCATAGTCGTAGATAGCGTCGTAGTACGAATTAACGATTCTACTCAGTCTAGGTCCTAAACTGGATCGCGATAAAAGATGGTGGTACGGGTGCAGATCTAAACCATTGTTAATTTGCCAACAAAGAGCATTGTCTGTGTCGTAAAGCTTTCAGAAAAGTTTTAAAAATGTCTTCATAGAATAATTTATACTAGTAGGTGTATGTAGGTATTACTTACATTAGAATTACTCAAATGATCTTATCTTAAGTTTGATACTCATAATTTGTCAATTTATTAATGTGGCAAGGAATGAACGAAATGATGTTGTTTTATTGCTAAAGAGCTAAGAATTAATTTAAGAAGCTAAGCAAGAATATGCCTTGATGCTTTGAGATTTAAGCTTTATTTTGGCTTGATTATAAAAGCTATTGGACAAGATGATTAGGGTAGGTAAAAGACTGCGAGTATCATTGCAGTAATTTGTTAGGTAAGTATAATTACCTGTACATAGATTTTATTTATTAAATCCTCTTCTTACATTTTACATATTAAGATTATGATAAAGGTTTGAAAATTACTTAGAAACATGTCTTGACTAGACACAAGGACATGTCCTGGGCCGGGATGTGAACCTGCAACCTTACACCATCCGGCTCTAGGCACAGAGCAACCAAGGAGTTGGGAGAACAATTTTTTTTTCTAGTCATTCGGTTTCTACGTTCTACTATGCTCACGTCGTCGGTCCATTTGATGGACACACTACCTGCGGGGTGACAGTTTAACTTTATAACTACGAATATTTATGTAATGGTTTGCAAGTCAAATTGTCATATTGAATCCATCTAGTGGGAGGCTGCCTTACTTTGCGCATTCTGGTACGTGGGCGCCATGTTAGCACAGTTTTACTTTTCGGGACCTCCTATTCTTTGAAGTTTTGGCGTTATCTTGTATTTTATTAATTTTGTGTTATGTTTTTCACTACTTACAACACAACAAAATCCGCAGAAGCATATTATAATCGAGCTGTTGAAGAAATTGACGAGCAGAGTGAAGCTAAACATATTTTCTACGTCTCCGGATAATCTGTTGACAAGAAACACGATTAGTTGACGATTACTTAAATATATTAAATAAAAATCCATAAAAGTGAGTTTGTTTTGTTTATTACGCTTTCAAGCTTAAGCCACTGAACTGATTCAGATGAAACTTTTTGTAGACATAGTTTTAGACCGTGGGAAGGATTTTGATGATTTTTGGACCGATAACCGACATCCAAGTGTGCGGAGTTGCGGGCGGTCACTAGTTATAAACAAATGCGAAAGTAGCTCTTTCTGTCTTGCCGTCTGTTACCTGTTCACGTTTAACCGATGAACCGATTTAGATGAACTTTGGTATGGAGTTAGTTTGAGGCCCTGGGAAGGAGATGGGATACTTTTTGGAGCGATTACCGTCATCTACCCGGGAGTAGCCGCAAGGGGCTACTAGCAATTTCTTATTATTTCGGTATTTTCGTTATTAATAATTTAAATAACTTTAAGCCTTGGTTATTGTGTATTGAATCAAACTGTAATATGCTTAAAAGTAGCTTTGTCACGTACATTGTCCCATGTAGTAATTTGTACGCTAGCTAAGAAGCTGCGATCACATGCGACGTGAATTTCATTCCCGACCCGCTTTCAGTGTGGCGTAGCCTTTATGATAAGACTCGACTGACAAGACTGATTTAACAGCCTCGCACAGCAATTCTAGCACACAATTATTTATAGTACCTATGTTGTTTGTAGATAAAAATAAACTTTATGGATCGTAGCATCACTTATGCTTCGTAAAGCTTACTAAGGCTTGTTTGTCAGCATATCGCTACTTATTATTAGACTACAGAAAATAACTCTGTATTTTTCGCCCGCGAATCGCAGTGGGTTTTTGACTATCATGAAACAATTTTTACCGCAAATTTTCACGCTGGTCTTTTGTCTGTTTCCATGTTAATTATTCCGCTGAAGGTTCAAATTATAGCTGCCGCATAATTGTAATTAATTCTCGCCTTTTATTTGATTGCGAAAATTAATTACTTTCAATTCTGTGAAACTTATTAAGCAGGCTGTAACTCTGTATGTCGGTAGGTATTTGTTTTACACCTATTCAGTTGTTGATCATAATTAATGTTGGAATGCACACTTAAAATTAATTTTAAGCTGGTTCCTCTTTATTTCCGATATTATTCAAGGTAAAAAAATTACACTAACTCTGACAGATACTAGATGGTAGGCATGTATGTAGGGTCGTCACGTTAGGTACCACCACCTTTCTTATTTCAGCCGTGAAACAGTTTGTTGTGTTTCGGATTGAAGGGAAAGGTAGCCAGTGTAATTACTGGGCATGGACGGCATTTCATCTTAGGCCTCAGGATGACAACGCAGCTGCAATATCAAGTGATATTTCCGTGCAGGTGTCAATAGGCGGCGGTAACCGCTTACCATCAGGTGGGCCGTCAGCTTGTTTGTCATCTAATTGTATAAATGCACCCATACATATTTGGTGGCCACTAGTAAGGTGTGACGTCAATATTCCGCATCATTTTCCACAGAGCGGTCTTTTGATAACTTGTAACCGCACCTCAAACAAATCACTATATCTAAGAAACTATTGATCGCAGGTACGCTAGTGCTTCTGCAATATTTATGAACTATTGACATATTATTTATTTATGAAATAATAAAGATAGAAACTACCCTATTAGCTGCAATCTTCTGTAAGGTGGAGGTACTATATATATACCCCAATCTGTGAAGCGCTCGAAATTCGAATAGAAAATCCCCGCTATGTCCTACTACTATAAAAAATTTGTTTGTTTATGAAATAAATTTACCTTATCAATTTGTAATGCTTCTTTACGATATCGGCGATCTCCCTTTGATGTGTCCGCTCCCACATAGCGTAATTGAAGTCTAAGGTTCTTTTGTCGTTGTGGAGACGCTCGGAGCTGTAAATAGCTTTCAAGGAAATTGTTTTTAATAGAATGTATCTAATGTGTTTCAGTAAGTTTCGAAAGGACGCTCGACACAGTCAATTTCTGCTATATTTATTTCGTAACATAAAGGTAGACCTAAAACGTCAGCAATGTATATAATATACATTAAATGTATGACAAAAAAATCACAAATCAATTTACAAAACTAAAATGTTAAATTATTGAAATAGAATTAAGTCACAAAAAAAATATATAATATTGTAATCCAAGATACAAAAACATCAAAATAAATGGTCTAGGATAAAACGAAACTTTAAGTCGCTGCTGAAAAAAATCATTACTATTTTTTAAACGTTAAAATGCATTATTAGTATTCTATTTGTAGTTATAATAAACTCGGTATTTGTAGTTATAATAAAAGTTTGTCGAACGATTGATACGATCAACTCAAATAGAATCTCTAAATGGACTGTATTGATGACCATAGAGTATAGTAATTTGAGACAGGTGTCGACATTGTGAGGGTACAGGGTGGTGCCGTCAATACGTCAAAAAATTGAAACATGGGCTATATTATTTCACAGAAATGGTTAGCCACTTTCAAAAACATCTTATTCATTTGATAATTTAGTGACATTTCTATGAAATAATGCAACCAATGATATGGGTATTATTTCATACAAATGACATAAATGTTTTTTGAAAGTGGCAAACCATTTCTATTAACTAATATAGCCTGTGTTTTAATTTATTGACGTATTGACGGCACCACCCTGTATAATCACAAATACAGATAGACTACTTACACAATATTCATAGGGTTATCCCCCTTAGTAGCTTAGATGGTTAGAGCAGTCACCCAGATTGTGAACGGTTGCGGGTCGTTCCTCGCCCGAGGACATGAATTATTTTTTCTTTAGATATTTTCTAAGTACTTACATAGGTATTTAAAAAATATATATATGTTACGAAAATACATAATTATGAAAACTAATCTGTAATTATGCGTTATGAAACTTCAATGTCCTGTCACAATGACAAATTACGTGTTTGAGTGATCAACAAGGAATATTATTAATTAAGTCACAACTATATCTGTCCCAAATAAAGCAATGTACAAAAATAAATAATAATTATGTAAGTACCTACTTACAAACATTAGAAATATAAGAACCAAATAAAAAAACAATGTATACACAACATACAGACATCTGCACCTGACGGGATTCAAACACGGAATTTCTAGTTTAGTAGAGTAGGTACCTTTTTTTTTCGACAACTCGATCAGCCAGCCGGCCGCCTACGTAAGTCAACTATTATTTAAATTAGGTACTCAGTAGAGTATTAACATAGAGTTGACTATAAAGCTATACTTAAGCATAGTAAATCTTACAAGGCATTTATGTAATAAAGTCAAATCAAAACAGATGTTCTTATAATGTATGAAGACCCGGCCTAGTCTATGTAGGTACAGTATACTGAAAAATAGGTAATAATATGCCTATTTTTCAACAATGAACAACTTTTTTTTAGAACAATGTTAAATTGTCCATTATCTTTTTATTTGATTTTTTATAAAAAAAACTGCAACAGTCAAACATTCATCATGGCGGATATGTCACTTTGGTGACATTTAGTTGTCTTCTGTGTCGCCCGCCATATTGCCATATTAAATAACGGTGAAATCGACAAATATTTTCAACTTTTGAAGAAACAAACTATGCATGAAAAGGAATTACCTTTTAGATTTTTCCCGGATTCAGGAGGATATACCTGATTTTTTGAAACAGTGTACATATATAGCACTTTATACTTTCATGGTTATCATTTCAATTAAAGTGATATCGGGAACTCGCAACAATATAATTACATGGTAAATATCCCGTATATAACTCTAATTCAAGTGTACATATATCTGGCCGGATATCAAATATCTCCTTCTAAGCAATCTAGATAATTAACCAAATTCGTCCTTAACTTACAACTGTCTCGTCGTAAATTTGACAGTTGACTGTAAGTTCCTAGAATTAGCTCGGCATCCGAATCACTTTGGCAAGTACCTGAATAGGTCGACACAAATTAAATGTCAAATATTTCATCTGTAAAGTTTTAATTGTAATTAATTAATAGTCCGTAGACTTATTCTGTACTGTAGTTATCACCAACTTATGAAGTGTTCGTTGTGTAGTCTAAAATCACATACTGCTATAATTACTCCACTAATAACTTAGTGTCTCGTTAACTTTTAAGTAAATTATTCACCTTGAAGTTAATAAGCGTTTTGAAAATCTTGACACACCCTATTGTTTGTGTTGAGAAATTAATTATATGCCAACAGTTAAGAGGCTGTTTAGGCTTTTCCCTTGTGCTATAATTAGGTATGTGTTCGTTCACTATGAAAGGGTTTACTGCTAAAGCTTAGTTAATTACAATCTCAACGATGTGATAAATAAATTATTCTCTGTGGTTGAGGAATTAGGGAGTAGACCTCCATCTTCGGCCTTATCCTCTCTCCCCGTCACACGATTATATTAGTGATCTGTGGTCACACCTACAGGTATGAAAGTGATATGATAGTGAAGAGAATTAAAAATAACAAAAAACTCACAATAAGTATTTAATAAGTTTTTTTTCTTAATTACTATTATATTATTATTATACCGGTGGTCACGTCGAAAAAATTTAGATGCCAATAAAGCAGTACCTATAATCCAGGGTTTTTCAGTAGTAAGATATATTACTTTTTTAAGTATATTTATTTTTCATAATGTATACTGTATATTTGTGGACATAATTGGAATACCCAATTACTAAAATGTTGTCTAGTCCGAACTAATTATAAAGCAAAATATCAATAAAGTTTAGTTCTAAAAGTATTTTACAACAGTGAAGATAGCTTCAGTCAGCGTTTTATAAAACTTCTATTTCTATTCATTAAAATTCATTTAAACCAGAAAATATTGGAACTACTAATTTTCAGGTCCGGGGGCAGGAGCCGTACCCGGAACCTTACACAATCTGAATGAATGCTCGGACCACTGAACTATCGGTATCACAAAAAGGTAGTTATTCTTAATTTTTGATTTTAACATTATTATAAATGTTTAAAAAATTACTTAGTTATTTAAATATAATAAAACTAGAAAAATTTCATGTCCTGAGGCGGGAATCGAACCCGCGATCTTTCGCAATCCGGGCAACTGCTCTAACCACTGAGCCACGCAGGACTTGGGATATCCCTGTGAAATTCTTCTAGTCTATCTGTATTTGCGTTTGTGAGCTAACGTCCACCCTACAATGCCGAAATATTCCATTTCAACATCCGAAACGAGTATTTTTACAAATACCTACGATTCGGTTAAGTTGGGGCAGTGCTTTCAAATATAATAAAACTAAAAAAAACTTTTTTCCAGTTTTTCTAGTTTTATTGTATTTTAATTACTAAGTAATTTTTCAAACATTTATAATAATGTTAAAATCACAAATTAAGAATATTTGAAAGCACTGAGAGAGAAGAGAAGGATTTGTTTTTTGTGTTAAAAAGCAGGACCTGTTTGATATCTTCACAATAGGTACGTACATGAGAAGGGTATGTACATTTTATAACAAAAATTTGTTCGATATAGATTTATTTCAGGATTGCACTTTAGCTTCTTTTAAAACTGTTGCTCCTGGTTGCTCCATTAAAGTAAATTAAATGGAAGGTAGTTTGGCATTGAACTGTGGATGTTTGTCATAAAAACTGTATGTACTTATACTTAATTTTTTGATGTGCACTTATATCATAAGTAAAGGAATCAATAGGTTTAAATTTGTTTTTTTGCATCTGTGATTTGGTTTGAAATCTCCATATATTTTTTTATATATTTATATAAAATAAATAAATAAATATGGAGATTTCAAACCAAATCACAGATGCAACTGTTTTGTAGTTTTATTACGTTTATGTATACTCACCCAACGGATACTGCTTTATAAGTTGTTGGTCAATCGGCACGTAGATCAGTTTCTTGATCCTGATGGAGAGCAGGTGGAACTGCGTAGTAATGTGAGTCAGGAAGATGCAAAATAGGAGGTCTCCGGACAACATGAACCAAATGGTTATCAAACCTGGATGAAAACATTAGCTGTCAAGGACTTTCTTATAAGAGATAGCTTTAGCCCGCAGCTCCATTCGCGTTTATACCGGTTATCCCTCTAAAAAGTTTTCTATGTCCTTCGCAAGGTCTTAAAGTACCTCCGTACTAAATTCAGCTAAATCTCATTTTAATGATTTTGATGCGTTAAGACGCCTACCTACTTTTATTGTAACAAATACAAATGAAGAAAGAAAACGATGAAAAAATATATGCTCCAGGCGGGACTCCGTGCGGGCGTCCCCTGATTTCCGGCCAGACGCGATTACCACTGCGCCACCGGAGCACTAGGTAAAACCTGCTAATATCTTCACGCTGTCTTTCCTTTTTTAACGTTTTATAGCGGGTTGATGATGAGGGTGATATTTCACAAATCTAATCGCACAGAAGAGTTATGCAAAATTCATGAGTATTATAGAATAAAGGAAATGGCTGACTTCTAAACTTGCAAGGATGAAACTGACATTACCGAGATAATAAAAAACAAATGTAACAAAAATAAGCCTTGAAAATATAGAAGAATACTTATGCAAAAATGCGGTCAGAAAGGAGTCACTGTCCAGCTTTTGGCTAAAAATGCACATACTGCAACGGATTTACCAGTTATGCTTGCGTACTTAACGGTTGATGGTTTCAAAAAAAAAAACAAAAGACATAGAGCCGCTACAATGTCTCAAAGTGATAGTGATATGATGATAGTGAAGTGAGTCTTTGAATTCTATTTCATAAATAATTTATGTATACTTATTGTACAATAGCATACTGGTGTGTTGGATGCATAAATAAATAAACAATAAAGTGAGCTCAATCAGTGTACATGATGTGCAAAAAGTGAATCACACAAGTGACAATTCTAACATAGCAGGAAAAATTAAAGACACTACTTAAGATGAAATTTAAAATAGTGGAAGTGAAATATCTAATAAAAAAGGATAAGAAACACTTTGAAACTACAAAAATCCAACTACAACCAGCTGAATTGAAAGTGAAAGCGTACAATAACAATTACACAAACACTAATAAAATGAAATACACAAATCAAACTGTGCAAATAGAATATTTTAGAGGAAATACTGCAAAGACGGTTTCTATGAATGTTTTTTTTTAATTTCTGTTAATACTCTCTTTAGTAATTTTCTTAATGTAAATGGTAATCGCATCGCATCGTATCGAGTGACGATACGATATTTCCGTATAGAGGACAAATAAAGGTCGCATTAAAGTTTTCTAACATTTTAACTTCGTCATGCTAACTTTTTTATGTCGTCCTTTATTTTGTTTTTGTCTTACTGGCTTTAGGGATTTACCGCCATTTAATGTCGACTATAAAGATTTTTATTATAATGATTGCAATTATTGTGTCCAGACACAACTAGAAACAAATTATGTAAGAGTTTTGTGAATTATTGAGTGAGTCATTTGTGTTGAAGAGTAGCTGAAGAATCCTAGTGGTCCTAATAGGTTCAGTTGGTGTGAACGACGTTAAGAATTTCATCGTTGCTGATTGACTGGCTATGCACCTCATCGAAGTAAGAAAAGAAGAAGATGAACAACATGGAATTACAACACAACACAACATACAATACGGAACGGACGTTGAACAACAAGGAATACTTTTCTAATACTTTCAAATATTTATACAGGGTGATCCCTGGTGACGATAGTAATACAATAAATTAAAACATGACCTATATAGTTTATATAAATGTTTTGCAACTTTCAAATAAATCTTATTTATTTGATAATTTCATGACATTTCTGTGAAATAATGCAGCCAATGTTATTTATTTCAAAAAAGTTGCAAAACATTTCTATAATAATAATAATAATAATTTATTCAGAAAGAAAATTTCATAACAAAATAGTTTAAAACAGTTACAATGTTACTTAGGTATTATAAACAACAATGTGCCTGAACTAGGAAATCCTGTGTTTCAGGCTAAAAGATCCTAATACAATTAAAAATAATCACTAAATAATATATAAAAGTAAAGGCAGTATACATAACAATTAATGTAAGCGTAGTTACAGGTAAACAATACAATTAAAATAAAGACTACCTACATTTAATAAAAACACAAAATAAAATGTCCTTAAGGAATAAAACACAGTAAATTATATTTAATTATTTCAATACAGTTATCAGTTTCTCTGTATCTTCGTAGGATAAAGTTTGAAGAGCATCTTTGAGAACCTTTTTACAATTATTGTAATTAAGGGGATAGATGTTTGCTTTTGCGTTTAATCTATTGTAGAGAAATGGACCCAAGTACATGTAGAATTTCGATGTGAAAGCGTGTTTTGTGCCTTTTTGAGAGCATACTATATCTTTCCTCCTCTTATTAATAATTTCAGTGCTGTAGAGAAGGGCTAGGTGCTGTTTTAATACTATGCTCATTATGAATAACTGTCGAACGGTGAGTACTTCACATGATTTGTACAGAAGGTCAGTGGGAAAAAGGAAAGGGCGAAAGGTAGACACCTTTAGTATTGCTCGTTGAGCTCTCTCAATCGGCAGTAACAATGTTTTGTTCTATGAACTATTATAGGCGACAATATAGCCCATGTTTTAATTTACTATCGTATTGTCGTCACCACCCTGTATAGTGTTAAATAAAGAACATGTAATACGTTAAATAACAAGGGGCGCTCACTTTTTATTATACCTCTCATTAAGTCTCTTGCTACCTTTTAGGCTAGTTTTCAGGCGTATCTTTTCATTTCCAAATATAAAGGTTTGTTTGTTAAGCCTCAACCTTTTCATAAATTCAGTATTACTGATATGTGTGATATGTAGAATATGTGAATTTCTAATTAAAGCTTGCCTTGAAGTTTAACAGGATATTAAAATGCATTACGCTAGTAAAAGTATTTTTAAAAATATTATTAATTGGGTTTTAAATTTTTTACTACCTGTGTTTGTCTTCGCAAATCGCAATATTCTGGCCACACCTAGTATTAAGCATTTGATTCTATTTAGGTTTCTTAATCTAAATGTGGAAAGCCATTTTATTTTAAGTTTTGTAGTTTTATTTAATGCTATTTTTTATCGATTAATTTAGGGATTGAAGAACTGTGAATTCCTATGCACTCTGACGTAAGTATATGGAAGGAATAGGGTAAAAAAAACATATGTAAAACCGTGCTTGTATGTAAATAGTAGCATGGACCAAATACCATCCTTGGTAGTAGTAACCAATTTGAATAGATATTACCAAGGATTATTTACATATATACAGAAACAAAACAAATGCCTCTTCAAACCGTCTCTAACTACACGTAACAGTGGCTTTACTTAAGTTTCTCACCTTCTATAGATGCAGTAACATTTTATAAATCTTAGGAAAAGTTAAAGAATATTGAGTTTTAACAAAAGTCTTATAGTCTTTTTAATTGATTCTCTTTACAAATTTCCACCTTACTTTTTACACCCATAAGGGATGATTTCTGGGCTAAAAACTATTCCATATCCTTCCCCACAACCCAAACGATTTCCGTAACAAATTTCATCCCAATTTGTTTAGCGGTTATTGATTTCCCATATAAACTTCCACCCCCCCTTTCACCCCTTAGAGAATGATATCTAGGATAAAAATTATCCTATGTCCTTTTCCGGGACTCAAACTATCTCCATACCAAATTTTATCTTAATCGGTTAAGAGCTTTAAGCGTGAAGAGGTAACAGACAGACAGGACAGACAATTGCGTCGAGACATTGCGTCGAGACATTGCGTCGCGACATTGCGTCGCTTAGCGTCTTCTATCGGCTATGACGGAGGACCTTATCCCACCACCTTCTCCCTTCCTATCCAGAAGGACGCGTGCCGGTCTTCGCTGTCGTCAATTCACTGTCTCTACCTCAACTTCACGCACACATAAAATTAGTGACTCGTTGCTTTGTCGTACTTCGAATTCTTTAACGGCACATGTCATTGTATTCCTTTCTTCCTATAACATGGGTTCCTTCAAAAGAGGGTCGAAAAAGCACCTTGTGGGCTGGTAAGGCGGAGGCCGCTAGAGCAGTGTCTAAGCTGCAATAGCTTGTATCACATATGGACTCTTAAGTGGTGTTGAGTCATTTCCTGTGCTTTGTAAGTATATAAAAAGATTATTAGTAAGGCTAATTATGCTTAAAGTTAGCATAATCTTCTTTATATATGAAATTCTCGACTCACAGTTTTAGTTACCATACTCCTCCGAAACGGCTTGACCGATTCTCATGAAATTTTTAATGTATATTCAGTAGGTCTGAGAATCGGCTACTATCTATTTATTATTTATTTTTTGGACAATTTTTTTTATGGCAAAACAACGTTTGCGGGTTCAGCTAGTTGTATTTATTAGTTTTACGTACTTTTAAGTAATACTGTTTTATTGGTAACTTGTATCAAAAAAATATAATTTATTACGCACGACAGTGACACAAGAGGCGTGGCGGTCTTATTGCTAAAATAATCTCTTCTAGACAACCTAAAAGAACCAGTAAAATATCAAATATGTGCTCAGAAGTAAAAGCTTATAATGTAGGTATACGTAGAGAGAATACGTAGGGAGACTACACCCGAGTCATATTGTTATTAATATTCCGGACAGAAGTGATAAAAGATTTTGACGAAATCCTTCGCAGGCTTCGCCTTAAAAAAATTACTTACCTACATCTGAGAAGAGTAACGGTATGTGTGTTCTAAAAGGTTTTTGAAATAAAAACTTTGTTCGGGTGAATCAACCCATGTAGACCAGTAATCGGCTGTAAGGGTGCGCTACCACTATAGCAAAGCTTTTCTAAGGAAACTAATATCATATAATTTATAATAAATTACCTGACAAATTGAAATCATAAAAGCAAGACAGAATTTTCCTTAATCAATTAAAAATACAATTACTAAATAAATGTTACTACAATATTGACGAGTTTTTTAACGATAAAAAAATTTAAGCAATGCATAAAATAAATTAAATACCTTGTTATTTACTGATCGGTGATAAATTAATTGACAATTTGAACTGACATTTTTAATTGACATTTTTACTCACTAGTGACATGCCAGTATATTCAAATTTCTCTGTATATTTGACTAAACAAATATTATTATACTTATTATATTGACATGTTGTAGTAGATTATTTCAATTATTGTTTTATTCTTATTAATTTTTAAAACTTTTAAAAATTTAATTAATGTATGAAATTTGGATGAATATTGCGGTAGCCTTATGGGGTTCCTGTTTGACACTATTTACTTAACTTATTCATATAAATACTATGGCGTTATCAATAATTCAAAATTGAAAAAATAATTTTGAAAGTACCAAACACCCTGTATAAGTATCATCATCATCATTCCACCTAATGATGTCCACTGCTGAACAAAGGCCTCCCCCATCCATTTTCGAATGGAGCGGTTTTGCGCAGTCTGCATCCAACGGCTCCCCGCGACTATGAGCATTCTCAACTGTCGGATCACGGATTCTTTCGAAAAGTCACATCCCGTCTCGCTTTGACGTGACACACTACAGTTATACCACTTACACACACACACACACACTCACAATACTTCTATACCAACCCCCCGTAACCCCGGAATCCTTAAGAATTTTGTTACATCCTGTAGATAACGAATATCTGAAGAAAACAACATCTCTCCTTAGGTAATAAACTTTACTGTCACTCTGAAAATCATTGGGGTAATAAAATCGAGGTTCTTGTTTAAAAAACAAAGACTCTTCATTCCTAACATAGATACGGAGTACCTATTTATCAATGAATCGGTTTTATGTAACGGATTTACAATAATAGAGTTATAATATTTTTTTTCTAGGTTTAAAATAAATTTTTAATGGAACCTTCTTGTAGAAAAAACCTTCTTTTGAGGGCATGGCACATGATTTGCATGCACCTGATGATGAGGGGACTATTTCCTTGCTATTGCATGTGTCTGTAGGCAACAGTAGCTATTTACCACCAGGTGGGCCGTCAGCTTGTTTGTCATTTAGTTGCATGAAAATTTTTTTAACCGCCACTGTGGTCTAGTGATTGAGATCACCTACATCAGATCTAGTAGAGGTCCGGGGTTCAATTCCCGTAGGGGCAGAAATATTCTGCTTAGTTTGGTTGGTAGTTAGTAAGTGACTAGCGCTCGTTTTCACTAACATTTGCCTAGCGATATGAGTCTCTTAGCGATTTTTATCTCAATTACCTGAAAGAGTTGGAGAGAGACAGATGTAAATAAGAGTCTCCTAAGCCTAGGGAATGGTTAGTGAAAACGGACGAAGTCAGCCTGGCTAGCTACCACCAACTTATCTAAGTCTGTCACCATAACAATAATATTAACAGCATTGCTGTGTTCCGGCACTTTAAGGTAAGATAGCCAGTTCCTCTGTTGTTGAGGAATCCGAGTGTGACTCGCTACCATCTTCCGTTTTATCACCACTTACCATCATGCCAGAGCCAGGCCATGAAGATTAAAAAAATCTTACTAATAAATTCTTACCATGCCATGTTTCAAATATCAAGATAACTTCGTAGTAGATCCTTTGAAATGGGTCGAAAGGAAACCAGTAGAAGAACGGCAAGATCAGGGGTACTTCTTGACCCAGGGCTCGTTGGAATAAATGCACGAAGGGGGGTGATAGAAAGATGAAAAGCAGTACGTTGTTGCACCAATAGTAAGCTGAAAGTAAAAATATCATAAGTTTTAGTTTTTCATAGAAGAGTGTTTCACTGGTGTAATTAAGCGCCAGGATTAAGCTCTTGCTACATGTTACATAATTTTGCGATAGTCTATGACACCCCCGGAAGTTGGTACCTGCCTAAAGCGGGTAAGTCCCTGTGTATACAGGGTGGTGCCGTCAATACGACAATAAATTAAAACATGGCTGTATTAGTTCAAAGAAATAGTTGGCCACTTTCAAAAACATCTAATTTATTTTATAATTTCATGACATTTCTTAACAACCAATGTTATACCTATTCATCATCATCATCATTATTACCAGCCTATATAAGTCCCTCTGCTGGGCACAGGCCTTCCTACATGGGAGAAACACATGAGGAGTTTGGGTAATAACACAACCACGCTGGCCAAATGCGGGTTGGCGGGTTCAAGCGGTTGTAACAACCGGGACCAACAGCTTAACGTGCATTCCGAAGCACGGAGCAGCTCGAGATAACCAACTTTGAATGACCCATCCCAGAATCGACTAAGGCGAAAGTTACTTTATTTTTCGTACCGAAATCAGAGCGCTCAAACCAATACGCCACCGAACTCCTCCAATGTTATATTATTTCATACAAATGTCATGAAATTATCAAATATGATGTTTTTAAAAGTGGTAAACCATTTCTATGAACTAATAGGCCCATGTTTCAATTTATTGTCATATTGACGGCACCACCCTGTATATAGCCGTGTTCAAAACTCAAATCCATAATATAAACAGTGGTTTCCAATAATTCACAATAGAGGCGCTGCCGCTGCTGCCGTTTTCTCACGATGTCACAGTTATCACGACAATAACCGTTTTCATGTCAATATGATTGAAACTTACATTAGGGGTAAGTACATGTCACTAGGTGGTAGGTCCGTATGTAGGGCCGTCTGGGTAGGTACCACCGCCTTTCTTATTTCAGACGTGAAACAGTTCGCTGTGTTTCGGATTGAAGGGAAAGGTAGCCATTGTAATTACTGAGCATGGACGGCATTTTATCTTAGGCCTCGGGATGACACGCACCTGCAATATCAAGTGATTTTTCCTTGTTATTGCAGGTGTCTTTAAGTGGCGGTAATCGCTTACCATCAGATGGGCCATTAGCTTGTTTGTCATATAGTTGTATAAACAAAAAGTTTCGCAGGTGAAAACGTATATTACCTCGGGTGACATAATTCAGATAAGTCAAAGCTCTCTGGATGATCTTGTGTTCTTCTTCTGTGACCCTCCCTTTTGGCCACATCTCTCTCAGTTCATTGAACAGGTTATCGTAAACGGGCCGGTGAACGACTATCATGTAGGATTTCGTCATAGCTTCAACAAACAATTAATATATTTTAGTACAGTCTATACCAGTGCTGGGAGGATTTGCTTCCTGCATAGGAGAAAAATTGCTAAAGACACAAATTGTATTAAACATAGTGGCCAACAAGAATATACGGCTGTTCTTGATGGGAAGCGAGTAACCATAGCCTTTATATAGACAATTGAAAAACCATAGCTACGCGTAAAAGAAACGCTATTTTGATAGAATAGAAGATCAATTCCCTATCTCAACACAACGCTTTCTAGATGAGCTCTGCCCCCTTCTTCAATAACTTCAATGACAAGTGCTGATACACGTGTTCATTCATTGCTGTTTCATGACCACCGCAATATAATGTTAATGAAAATCGATCTTAACAAATTAGGTTTTTATTAAATTTTCGTCTTTGTGCCAAATTGGAGTTGACGAGATAATAAATCATTTATGCCAGAAAAGTATAAGGTTCAATTTTAGCCATTTGGGCTTCGAAACCCTAATTACAAGATATCACGGAAATGGTGGTCATTCCAACAGGAGGCGGTGTGAACCCCCTTTAGGAAGGGAAAGGGGTTGTCCATTAAATTCGGTGTATTATATTATTATATCCTTGATTTACTGCTAGCCCATCATACCATTACTATCTATGTAACAAACCGGTATTGGTTTGTTCAATAGAGAATCGAATTAGAAATCCTCACCAAGTCGCACGCAATCTCGATACAAATCATACAAGAGACGAGGGCATCATAAAAGGTTTCAAATATTATATGATAAGTTTGATTTCCTTTCCAAATTTTTAAAAATAAAATCAAGTAATAATGTTGAGAGATCTACAGGAATAGATTTATGATCAGAAAATCAGGTGACAGTCAAACGTTAAAATATTATCTTCAACGGTCGTGCTTATTTTAGTTAGTGCACTGTAGAATTTTAGGAGATCCAGCAAAAGGGAACGGTCCATATTTTTATTAAAATGAATGATGAATTGTATCGCAGTGAACCTATTTCCTAATATTAGCTGTCACTTAGAAACGCCAGGACAAATTTAGATGAAATGGGGAACACAGATAAATTATTATCTGGATTAAAATATCTTTTTTCCCTGGAATGCGTCCCCATGGGATAACAAAGTCGCGAGCAGAAGATAGCTAATGTATAAATGTGAAATATATACACACCGAGTATACAGGTGGCGACGACAGTACGAAAATAAATTTAAACATGGGCTATATTACTTAGTTCATATAAATATTGACAAATTTCAAATACATATTATTCATTTGATATTTTTATAGTATTTCTATGAAATAATGCAGCCAATGTTATATTATTTCATACAAATGTCATGAAACTGTGAAAATAGCAAAATTCATCAGACATGGTCATGTGGGCTTAATGTCTTTCCTTTATGGAGAATTAATAAAAACACAAGAAAAGAGAAAGACTGTTCAACAAAAGAGAAATCTGTCTTCTTAATTGCACATATGGTAAGGGAAGCAAAATGCGTTTTATCAGTATTTTAACTAAAAATTTAACGGGCGCTTATGAGTCAGGACGTAGAAAGGGGTTGAATTTGGCTAAAAGTATTTTTTTTACTGTTACTCATTTGTTATCATTAAATTCTTATCATTTGTTCTATCTGGTATAACGATAATTTTATTTTGAGTAAGAAGTTCCAATACGGACACGACAATCAATCAGAAACTCTTTTAATTGCGTTCGAGCCGTCCTCGTGGATCTGACAGGTATTTTTTCATTATTATGCGTGTGACTTATTGTAATTTCAGTTTGAAGACTATTGAATAAGCATCTGTATTCGTATGAACACGTAAAGTTATTGATAATTCTTTTTGTGCATTTGAGGACTTCTTTACTTGATGTAGGTATCTACATCAAGTAAAGAAGTCCTCAAATGTACGAGTATTGTTGATCTTGAACCACGTTATCTCCAATATCAAATACTTATTCAATAAAGGAGGCCAAAACTTTTTTGAAATGTTAGACCAAAATTAAGCGTATTTTCTGACATTATATATGTTTAATAGGCAACCTCATACCTTCTTTTACTTCTAGAATGTTCTCTATTAATCTTAGTAAAAAGTTTAAGACCGAAGCAATCTACAAGATATCTTCATGTTTCGTACGTCTCCGAAGTTTCGTATTTATTACTTCATGTTAGAGGTGCAGGACTCTAAAGGTGATGGTCGCCACTTACTACCCGGAGGACTTATTATCTGACTAGTTGACATTACTTGACTTACTTGAATTACATGAGTACCAAATTTTTTTTTATTGCAAAAAAGTCATATTTTCAAATAAAAATCTAATTTATTGAGAGTCTGGTTGAAACCAGACTGCTACGGCAGTAGAACGCTACAACAGTAGCACGCTACGGCAGTAGAACGCTACGGGTTCATACTTTCCCGTAGCAAGAGGGTTGGTTGGTCTGTTTTTGGGAAAATTTTGGTTACATTCTCATAAGCACACCAAGAAACATCGTAAAGCCAGAGGGAGACTGGACTACACAGAATTATATTTATACCTGTGTTTTAAACAGACTTTTTTTGAGATATTTATTGACAGTAAACTTGGTATAAGATAGGAAATAGTGGTACTTATTTACCACTCGATTTTCAAGCATCCGTCTGAGGTTACCTTACAGAAAATAATCTCTTGTTTCAACTATAAAACAGTTCGCTGTGTTTCGGGAAAGGTAGTCAGTATAATTTCTGGACATGTAAGGCATTTCATCTTAGGCGTCAGGATGACAACGCACTTGTTTGCAATATCAAGTGTTTTTATTTTGTTACTGCAGGTGTCTATAGACGGCGGTAACCGCTTACCACCAGGTGGGCCGTCAGCTTGTTTGTCATTTAGTTCAATAAAAAAATCTCAGTTTAATAACGGTGCCTTGTAGCTTGGCTAACAGCAGTGAATAAGGTCGTCCGAGCTCGCTAAGAAAGCGCTGTATAGGATACGAGTCCTCGTATCGTATGTTGGGAGCAGGGGAACGCGTGTCCTATGACGCGTGTGCTACGCTGTCAGCGTAATGCTTACTCTTGCTTTTCTACAAGGTAAGCAACCTGTGAGTATTGACTATGGTACTACGAGCGTCTATAGGCTGTGGTAATGGATTATCACCAGGCTACTAAGGTGCTACAAGCGTCTATATCCTATGGTAATGGCTTAACACCAGGCTACTAAGGTGCTACGAGCGTCTATTGGCTATGGTAATGGCTTATCACCAGGCTACTAAGGTGCTACGAGCGACTTTAGGCTATAGTAATGGCTTAATACCAGGCTACTAAGGTGCTACGACCGTCTATAGGCTATGGTAATGGCTTATCACCAGGCTACTAAGGTGCTACGAGCGTCTATAGGCTATGATAATGGCTTAACACCAGGCTATTAAGGTGCTACGAGAGGCTATGGTAATGGCTTATGACCAGGCTACTAAGGTGCTACGAGCGACTTTAGGCTATAGTAATGGCTTAACACCAGACCACTAAGGTGCTACGAGCGTCTATAAGCTGTGGTAATAGCTTTCCACCAGGTTGTGCGCTCGTTTGCCACCCTTGTCGCTTGTCGTATAAAAGATACACAAAAAAGAAAAAAAGAACTTTACAAAAAAGAGAAAAAATACTTTTGTTTGCGGTTCCACCTTATCTACGAACTTCCTCATTATTAATTTCTCTTTTGAAACAAGTATAAAAAAGAACCTGATGTTCTATTAAAATACTAGATAATCTAGGTATTACATTTTTGTATGAAACAATTTTTCGCGATTGCCTACATAGAGGAAGTTGTTAATTTTAGGCAGAGAATATTTTTATGACACCACTCTATCTGAAATGAAAATCTGTATCGGTTCATATAAGCTTTTAGGATTGCTTTTATATATCTTAAAACCGTATTTTCATTCTTTCATACCCGACATACCGGATACAATCAAACATAAATTTTAATTGCCCATGGCATGATAGCTGTGCTTTTATCTTTATAGCAACTATAAAATAGCAGAAAATTATTTCGTCCAGGTATCTGTTAAGAATTTTATTGTTTTTTTAAACAACTTTTTTTTGCGATTTCAAAGTTGTCTAGACATATAGAGAAAGTGGTTTATCTCAAAGAATCCTTAAATTTTTACTCTTTATACAAAATAATAACAATAGACTTACCAAGCAAGAGGTAGCCCACGCAAGGCATCATCCTAAATATACTAATGGCGTCTTGGAAACTGCCTCCACTGGCCGTCTGCACCATGTTGATCAGCTCCAGCCACGTCACCACAAATAAGTTGACGAACTCGAACCAGTAGAACGCATCCCAAAAGAATCTGCCAACATTTTTTTTAACCTTGACGGGGTAACTCTTGGCCTTCATCTCACCTGATAGTAAATGAAGATAAGGCCGTCAATGGAATCGATTTACACCCGGATTCCTCAACCACAGAGGAACTGGCTATCTTACCTCTAACTACCGGAACACAGTAATGATGGTGGTAGCTAGCCAGGCGAAAATTTCTGCCCCCACGGGAATCGAACCCCAGACCTCCAGATCTGAGATCGGTGGTCTCAACCACTAGACCACAGAGGCGGTTAAAGAGATTTTTTTTATATACAATTATATTACAAGAAAGCTGGCGGACCTGGCGGTAAGTGGTTCCCGTCGCCTATAGACCAGGTGTCACCAGTCAACAACAAGTAAAAATCACTTGGTATTGCAGATGCGTTCTCTTGCTGAGGCCTAAGTAGATGCCTTATTCAATAATATTCATGTCTAGTAAATACACTGGATACCTTTCCCTTCAACCCGACCACCAAACTGTTTTGCGGTCGAAATAGGAAGGTAGTGCATACAGGCCTTCCACTACTAGTTATCTCTCTGTTTTTGCAATAACCATTTATCACATATTTTTTTATTTTTTTATTGATTTTACAGAAATCCACAGCACCTAAAAAGAATAGGTACCCTACATCAGAATACTGATAGACATATTGCCAATTACGGATATTCACTATTTAGACAGTTAAATTTTAGTAGTTAAACCTCGATTATCAAGGTATTAATAAGAAATATCTAAAAACATGTATCTAATCGGCATAAAAATAATTTAAAAAAATGTTATCATGATATGCTATGCGTATCGTATGTGAGTGCTTGTGATGTCTGTGGTGTGTGTGTGTGTCTGTGTGGTAATTTTCTGTGGTGTGTGCTCATTGTAATAATAATAATAATCATACACTCACATCTATTATCTACCCCAAAGTGTCGAACTAAGTTTGTTAAATATTATTGTATTTCATCCAATAATATTTAACAAATCATTTTGTTTATCTCTTTCCTTTTTAGGCTTCCCAAAAAAGGAAAGAGAATGAATGATGAGACTGTTGAATTTTTCCTATAATGTTTGTAGCGACATAGCTTTCTACAAGTCTGCTGAATTTCAGCGCAATTATAGTGTAAGTTTAATTATTTTCAATAATAGGCAACACGATAGTTTAATCCCTTAGGTATAGAAATATAGTTTAACCTAAAACGTATATTGCTCTTAAATACACATACTCGTATTGTAACAGGTTCTTGTTAATCATGTTCGTATATTACATACGTCATAAATTATTAGGCGTAGGTAACTGTGCAAATAATTATATATTATATAGAATGGAAGGAATCGGAAATTGAGGAAAATTGAGGTTATATTACATTACAATCAATAGAGTCCATGGGGAATAGTAGCCCCTAATAAGGTTTCATTTGGTGTAGTGCTAGAATGGAGATTAAATGTTAGAGTCACGGGTTCGATTACTTGGGGATGAGTGGGTAAAAGTTACTGATTTTTTAACTCTGCTAATTCGTAGTCAAATGGGTGATAACGAAATAATAAAGTTTTGTCACATCAATCTATGTATAGTGTAAGAGATTTTAAACCTATTATTTTAGATTATAAAATTAATTCAACACAGTCACAATTCATAAAACTGAAAGAATTTCAGAAAATGTTGATGAATACTTCACTAACAACCACATTAAAGTTGCATGCTAGACAAGGAGATCCGATATTAACTTTGACGTCACATTACATACCCGCCAAACATATTTCGTACAAAAATTTGTTTTAGAAAGGAACAGGAATACTGCAATTTCTAATTCAAATATCTCGAGTATTTTTTGGCCAAAATCAATTCTGTCTTCACTATTAACATCTACAACCAATTCTGTTTTTACTTTTACGTATTTTTGATAAATAAACTCAAGCAGTACCCCTAGCACGAACATTTTAAAATGTCGAATCGTAATCGTATCGTTCCCGCACGACTTCAAACAAAAGTCAGACAAAAGCTAACGTAACTACTCGATACGATTGTGATTCGAACTTTAAAAATGTTCGTGCTAGAGGTACAGTTTACTTTTTTTTCATGCATATTTCATATTCACAAACGCGGGTGTCGGCAGCAGGGATCGTCTGGTCCTATTAAATCCCACAGTGTCTCGAGTCAAGTTTTTGTCCGGTGTGTAGACCTCCTTAGAGTGGTGGATAGATAACGAGGTCTGTGACTCTAGGAGTTGATGGACACAGGCAAAGCAGAGCAGTTCCGTTTGAAAAGCAATGGGGGTCTTTGTTTAGCAGTGATAATCATAATCTATTTTGATAAATCTTATAATGTAGAACATCTTTGTTTCAGAAAGCTTAAAAATGTTATGTGTTATAAAAGTAGTAACAATAAAAGTAGGCGTTTAAACGCATCAAAAACATTAAAATGTAAATGTTATCTGTTTTAAAAAATTTGCCGATTTATAATGAGCAATTTATCTTGTCTTATCTTACTGTGGGTCCATGACTAAGTCACAGTGCACTTCGACCCATTAGGATCTTTTGTGCCTCCCCTGCATTTACTCATCCTGTGTCTAGAATATAGTTGCCATTAGCCTTACTATGTCCTTAGGCAGAAAGAGCCTGTAGTCTTCTGGTTTTGGATATGCCACTTCCAGAAGGCTCATTCTGATTCCAGCCAGGGCATTACAATGACACAAGAGATGCGTGATTGTTTCCTGACATTCACCAAATGCTCGACAAAGTTGTGTTGCGGAGAGTTGCATTTTGTGTAGCACGTGGTTAGTAACAAAATGCCCTGTGAGCGCCTCAATTAAGATGCGAGCTTGTGTTCTACTAGCGAGTTACATTCAGATTCCTCAATCGCAGAGGAACTGGCTATCTTACCTCCCAACTACTGGTACACAACTATGCCGAATATAATTGTTTGGGCGGCAGGTTTAGGAAAGATGGTGGTGGCCCTACCACCGACCAAAGCGAGCAGAAAATGTCTCCTTAACGGGAATTGAGCCTCGGACCTCTAGATCAGAAGTAGGTATTCTTAACCACTAGACCACAGAAATGATTAGAATGTACAATAAAAAAAGACAAGGTAGCCAATCCACCCCTTCACACAGATTGCTGCTCTAAAAGAGCTCTTTTGATGCTAAGGATATCTTGAAATATGTCTACGTTGACATCTAGTCTATTCGATCTAATAATAAAACTGTTTTGCATGTAGTTGGTGCCAGAGAGACAAGCATTATCGCGAGGTGCGCGTGTGGGATCCTAATCATAATATTGCGCAGAGGTTCCAGCTAAGCGATTCTCTAAAGTCAGCAGCCCTGAGTTCGTGGCTGTGGGCAGCGCTGTCATACCTTTTGGGGTTTTTTGACAACCATTAGACAGCCGTTGGCGAAACTAGCGTTCCGACGACGAGCACAGCATAAGCCGGAACTAAAAAGTTGTTTATTTTTATAACTTTTTGTAAAATCAAATATTGAAAGACGTGATTATGATACGCTTTAAACACAAGAAAATCTAAATCCAAAATATCGATTGTACTTCATGTCGTATCTCTAAAACAGAGACATACACAGCCAAAAGATAAGCGCTGTGCTCAAACGTCAGAATCAATGGCGGATCGTCGTCTTGTCAGTCGTCAAGCTCGATGTCGAATATTTCTGGTAAGGTTTAGTCACCTAATGCCTTATTCGCGAAATGGCAACCCAGTGTCGAAAGGACTAATTCACATACGGACTTATTCGCGAAATGGCCAAATTTGTTTCAAGTCAGACAGTGCTTACGTCATGTACGTACGTCATGTCCAACATTGAAATTGAAAATTACTCAATCGTCTTTCTGATTGACCCGTTTAGAAATATTGTAATTGCCTTTTTATAGTTATTTGTTCAACAAGAGAGCAAAATTATTTTGAGTCTAAAATTGAATCACGAGCATAGCGAGTGATTCACAATTAGAGACACCGCACATATACAATTTCAAATCGAACAACTAAATTGCGTGCTTTCATAGGCCGCACACTTCGTCGACTTAGTTGGTGGACAGTGTTGCTAGCGCGGTGAAGTCTGCGATAAAATGCGGAAAAACAACGCACTTCTTAACTTAATAAAAAGAAGACGAAAACAGAACAAAACATTTAGGGTGCATCCGATATTAAGTGAGCGTGGGAAACATCATACCTTACATTCTAAACTGAGATGTTACCCAGATAAGTTTTTTAAGGGCTTGCCTTTTTTGGACTTCGTCGATCAGCAGTTCTATTTTTTCATTTGTTACAAGAAGAGAATGCAGAGATCGACTGGCTGCGGCCGCTGCGTGCCCGTCGGCAAAAATCCAAGCGTGGGGAAATCACGCGCACGGGTCTGGTCACACTGCATCTTACCGTGCGACTGACCAACTAAGTTGTTATAGTGTGCGGGCTATCATCAGATTCTATGCCTATTAGACATTCTGAGATTTAGTTGGCCAACTTGAAATTGTATATGTGCGGTGGCTCTTGGACTACTGAGCGCAGTGAGTGATTTAAAGGCAAAAAAAAAAAATTTGCTCTCGTGTGAAACATACAACTTTTCACCTCTCCAGCGAGAATATTGTTATAAGTGAGATACACAAACAATATTAATTCAGGCGTTAAACAATGATTTTCATCACTCGATGAACTCATTTTTCTCACGAACACAAGTCGACAAATCAAAACAATCTGAATTTATTTTTCCCGCTTTGTCCACAGATTATATAGACTATTTTTGAGTTGCGTTCCGAAATTACAGTGCATGTCATTTTTTTGAAAAGTAAATATTAATTATATTTTTATGTTCCTTCGAGATTTTAAGAAGCAAAAGAGCTATTTTGCTGCTGGAGATGTGAAAAATATTTTCAATCTCGGGGACAATATACTTAATGTATGTGCTGTGCAGGGTTTAGGTGCTCGTCAAGATTTTAACCGTAGTGAGAGAAACCCATCAGGGCCTTTACCACCTTTCACTACAACGAACATTCCTATTGTTAATTTAGGTAATACGAATCCCTTCCCAACTGATAATATTCCTCCTACAGCAATGCCAAACTTTTTATCTACTGATAAAACTAATAATTCGCAAATTAAAAACCAATTTCATTCAGATATTTATTCATTAGCACAGGCCATTAAATCTCTGTCATCCGATCCTGGGAATAAGCCTAAATTCAGCGATGGGCGCCTTCCTATATTCGACGGAAAGCCGTTTGACTGGCTCACTTTCAAGCGGGTTTTCGAAGACACGGCGTCAGCGTATTCCCCATCGGACAACTTGGCTCGCATCAGCATGGCGTTACGAGGAGCTGCCCGTGACGCTGTTGCGGTGCTTCTCGTGTCAGCCAGGGATCCTGCTGTAGTCATCAGTGCTCTGGACATGAGGTTTGGCAGAAATGAACTTATTGTCCTACAAGAGATTGCTACAATTAAATCACTTCCTAAGTTATCGAGTGATTCCAGCGATCTAAATAAATATGCCTGTAAGATTCTAAATTGCATCGAGGTCTTAAAACTTCTTAATCAAAAATGTTATTTAGAGTCTCCTGAAATATTTCAATGTATATTGAGTAAACTAACACCTTTACTTCGCAGCAGATGGTCTGACTTTGGCATGGCACACTATATTCCTGATAGGATAACCAAGCTCGAGTTACTAGCCCAATTCTTATCCCACGAAGTTGAGCTGCAACTCAAGTTTGGTCTACTTCCAGAATCCTTATTACTGCCAAAGCGGGTAGATAAAATTTATGCCACTTCTACAGAAATCAATAGTTCTGGGTCTTCGGTAACAGGCGCCTCGACGTCTAATAATCAAATAGTTACCACCATTACCACAAATACAACAAAACAAGAAAATATCAAACCATGCATTTTTTGTTTACAAAAACATCATTTGTCAAAATGTGACAAGTTTTTAACAATGCCAATTGATGACAAGTGGCAGTTCATTAAAGATAATAAAATTTGCCATAGATGCTTAAAAAAAGGTTCGCATATATACAAACGTTGTAGACACACAAAGGAGATTTGTAATGTCTCTGAGTGCAAACAGAGACATCACAAACTTTTACACAATCCGATTAATTTGGTGGCTCACACGATCGAAACCGAACATAATGGCAATTGCGATTCGTCTAAGCCATCAACTGAGCTTGTCGCTCACACGTCTTTGCCTGAGCCTACTGAAATGAAAAGCTATAACCACAGGCCTTCATTGAAAATCATAGCTGTTACTGTTTCTGGCCCATTAGGAAGCATTGACACTTTTGCTTTGCTTGATGACGGCTCCACAGCCACTTTCATTGATTCAGAAATCTGCAATCAAATTGGAGTCACTGGCCCGGAGTCATTCGTTCGTCTAGACTGTGTCAATGGCTTACAAAAACAAGTGAAAATCCAGTATGTTGATTTTAACATTAAAGGTCGTCACTGCGCTGAATCTTATTCTATTTACAGGGCGCGATCCATTAGTAATTTAGGGTTGTCAAAACAAACTATACACCCTAAAAGTGTTGCGCAATTTTTATACTTGACTGACATTGTTGATGTCCTCTGTTATGAAAACGGAGAGCCTAAAATAATAATAGGCATGGATAATTGGCACCTCATGATTTCTAATGAAACCCGTAGAGGGAATAGATCGCAACCAGTGGCGATCAACACTAGTCTTGGTTGGGTTCTATTCGGTTTTCACTGTAGTAAAACTAAGCCTGTAGATTTCATCCGTCACATTCGATCTGATGATTTTACTTTAGATTATTTGGTTCAAAATTATTACAAATTAGACTCTATAGGTATAACTGAACGTAATCATCTTAGCCAAAATGACTCTAGGGCTGTAAAAATCCTTGAGGATACCACACGTCGCTTACCGGATGGGAAATATGAAGTCGGTCTTCCGTGGAAGGATGACGAGTTTATAGTTCCTAATAGTTTTAATTTAGCTTTGTCACGATTTAAAAGTTTGGAAAAAAAGATGAGTAAAGAACCAGCCTTTGCCGAACTCTATAAACTCAACATGCACGCTGTTTTTGACAAAAACTATGCTGAAGGTCCGGTGAATATGAACACTGACAATCCAAGGACTTGGTATCTGCCACATTTTGGCGTTACCAATCCCAACAAACCGGGAAAGTTGCGTATTGTTCATGACGCAGCGGCAACTTCTAACGGAGTCAGCCTAAATTCAATGCTGCTTGCAGGTCCTGACCTTTTTAACTCAATTTTAGATATTCTTTACCGCTTTCGCGAAGGCAAAGTCGCGCTCTCGGCGGACATTAGAGAGATGTTTCCCCAAATAAAAATACGCGAGGCTGACAGGGATGCTCAACGTTTTATTTGGCGAGACTCTCCTAATGATCCTATCAAAATTTTTAGGATGACTTCGATGATTTTCGGTGCTGCGTCAAGTCCCTTCTCGGCACAATACATCAAAAATAAAAACGCAACAGATTTTCAAAATTTATATCCTCAGGCTGTTGATGCTATCCTCAACAGTCATTATATGGATGACTGCCTGGTTTCGGTATCGTCAGCAGCTGAGGCAGCTCAACTAGCTGCCGATATCGTCACTGTTCACAAAAATGCTAACTTTGATATGAGAGCCTGGGTTTCAAATAACCCTAAAGCACTAGCTCTTATACCAAAGGAACTGCTATTAGATCCAGCTCTAGGAACTGTTGATGTAGATTTAGGTAAAGTAGTTAAATCCGTCAGAACATTAGGTTTAGTTTGGCAGCCAAGTAGTGATCATTTTACCTTTAATTTGAATGGTCTTATTGAGAACCCTATTGCTGATCATTTTACTAAACGTGATGCTCTCTCTTTAATGATGCGCATTTACGACCCTTTGGGGCTACTGGCGCCACTCACCGTAAGAGGAAAAATAATGTTTCAAAATGTTTGGCGAAAAGTGGTTGAGTGGGATTCACAACTTCCTCAGGAAGATGTTGCTGCGTGGCGAGAATGGCACATAATTTGCCTTAATTTCATATCGAGTTTCAAAATACCACGCTGCTACAATCTGAGCGAGTATGAGCCCGAGAAGAGAGAGCTTCATACGTTTTGTGACGCCAGTGAGTCAGCATATGCAGCCGTCGCGTACTGGCGACTAAATTATCCAGACGGCACAGTCAAACTTACACTGATAGGTAGCAAAGTCCGAGTAGCTCCACTACGTCCAGCCTCCATTCCGCGACTTGAACTGCAAGGTGCCTTGATCGCAGCTCGCCTGGCTGACACAATTAGTCGAGCTCATAAAGTCAAGCCATATAGTCGGGTATTCTGGTGCGACTCTATGAACGTGTTAGGATGGCTCCGAAATGATGCTCGCAATTTTAAGCCTTTTGTGGCGAATAGGTTGGGGGAAATCTTAGAATTATCCCATGTCAACGAGTGGCATTGGATACCATCAGAGTTGAGTGTGGCTGACGATGCCACGCGTTTGAAGGGAGAAAATCTAACCATAGAGTCGCGCTGGTTTTCTGGCCCGACATTTTTATTATCCTTGGATCACTGGCCGTCCGAACCAACCACCAAAATTGTGTCTGATCAGGTTGAGCTGAAACCACGTCACCGGATAGATTGTCACGCCATTGTTCACAACTCACGTAACACTCTAGTTCCATTATCAGCCGACCCACATCGCATCAGCAGGTGGTTGTCATTAGTTCGCGCGACAGCATTAGCATACCTTTTCATTAATAAGCTGCTTAATATCCATAGAGGCATACCATCAAACAATCTTACTCCCTCTAGGTTGACAGCCATAGAGCTGCGAAAGGCTGAGATCGCCGTTTTATGGAAAAGCCAGATTGATTCCTTCCCAATAGAGAGACAATGCTTAGAGACATCTTCTCCTCTTCACCGGGACAGCAAGCTTAAAAATTTATCTCCCATCGTTGGTAGCGATAATTTAATTCGCTTGTCTGGACGTATCGCTGCAGCGGAAGGAATCCACGAGGACTCCAAGTTCCCTATCATACTTGATGGCAAACATCCCGCTGTCCGTCTTTTGGTTTTTTACTACCACCAGAAATATGCTCACGCAAATACAGAGACCGTTGTTAATGAACTCCGTCAAGCTTATTGGATTATCCACTTACGAAGCACAGTCCGATCAGTTGCAAGCAATTGCGTACTTTGTCGCATACGAAAAGCTATTCCTTTTAATCCACCAATGGGTCAACTACCACCTGCAAGACTGTCACATCACGAGAGACCCTTTTCGTACACGGGGCTAGATTATTTCGGTCCAGTTCTCGTCACCGTGGGGCGCCGGCGTGAAAAGCGCTACGTTGCGCTGTATACATGCCTGGTGGTAAGAGCCATTCACCTGGAAGTTGTTCACAGCCTATCGAGCGATGCCGCAATGATGAGCCTGAAGCGGTTGATAGCGCGCCGTGGTTGTCCGCGTGAGATATATTCCAACAATGGCACTGCATTTGTTGGGTTGAACCGCGAGCTAAAGAAACTTCATGGAGAGGAGGTCTCAACATTTGCTGCAAATCAGATGATAGAGTGGAAGTTTATTCCTCCAGCGGCTCCATTTATGGGAGGAGCCTGGGAGCGCCTGGTGAGGAGTGTAAAATCTGCCTTAAAAATAACTGTTAAAGAAAAGGCGCCTTCAGATGAAATACTCCTCACCCTACTCGCTGAAGCAGAAGCCATAATCAACAGCAGACCTCTCACACATGTGTCAGCTGACCCTGACTACCCAGAAGCTCTAACGCCTTCACACTTCCTAATTGGGTCTTCGTCGGGAAGTATCGGGCCGTCTGAAACTTGTGACAGGGACTTGGTAGGAAGAGTCAGTTGGAGAAAATCAGCCAGATTAGCGGATTTCTTTTGGCGACGGTGGCTGACAGAGTATTTGCCTACACTTGCTCCCAGAAGGGGAGGCGGTCAACGTCCTGAAGTGAAGGTGGGAGACATAGTCGTTATCGCCGACAACAACTTACCACGTGGAGTCTGGCCGAGAGGAAGAGTCTCTAGACTATATCCCGGGAAGGACGGAGTCAATAGAGTGGCTGATGTGACTACTACGGCAGGGGTTCTAAAGAGGCCCCTCAGAAAACTAGTGCCCCTCAACGTCACTTAAAAAAAAAGGGGAGAATGTGGCACATTGGACCACGTTTTCATAACAAACTATACTTTTTGCTATTAATATTCTTTATACTGATTGTCATTTTTGATACTAATATTTAAAATAAACAGTTGTCAGTTGACCAATTTACCCTAAGGACGCTTTCGCTTTATTATATGAAAAATCCCTTCTAATTTCGCTCTCCAAAAGAGCTATCGGTAATACACATAATAGACAAAATGTATACCTACATCATTTTGCTGCTGCCTTTACATACTTACCTGGCTTTCGTGTGAAATCTCAAAATAAATTCTTTATACTATATTGCTGCGTATTCGATTTATGCCGTAGTTACCTTTTACGGGCAGACTCGGGACACAAATGCTGACAAATGGATAGTTCCACTGTAACGCAGTAACACGCGGGGGATGCAATATATAACTAAAGAAGGAGTCTTTCTCTTCACCCAGCTAACCTCGAGGATTTTGTTTGGACACACAAAAAAATTATGAGCCAAGCTGTAACGGGGTGAATCTTGACCCAAACAGGATTAAACATAGCGTTGCTTGGTTTTCTTAATCGAAACCAACCCCAGGATGGTTGTGTGGTGCTCTCTAAACAACTGACGGTAATTAAATAACAACATTAATGTTCTGTTTTCATTTCTTTAATTTCTTTATCTTGATTGGAGATAAAGCACCTACCTACCTCTTCTTTATTGCTGTTATCGCTGTCCCCCATTTTTCACTCGGCTGTACCAAATGTGTTTCAATGCCGAAATGTAATCAAGTTAATAGGGGTTAATGGGACTCCCAGCGTGGGGCCACGTGAGTGAAATAGTTAAGTGGAAACATATAAGCCGATAGCGATAAATTCTCATCATCTACAACGCACACTTGTAAAAGAGTTATTAATTGTAGCTGTTAAGATATTAGAGAAATAATAACAAAAAAATCAACGAATTCTAAAAAAAATATACAAAATAAGAGATTGAATACGATCACTGATAATAACGAAATAGCTCAGAGGCTAATTATGTTGTTAGTCGGTCAGATTTTGGAACGTCTAGATTTCAGATTTAATAATTGAAAAAAATTAAGAAAAAACTCATGTCTAGCGGCTTTTAAAAGTTATCGCTGCATAAAATTTGTGTAAAAAATCTACGTAGTCACGTTTATTCAGGTAGGTTTATTCGATCAGCCTGGCATATCGCGTACAGGCCACTGGTATAAAGACAACTGTTGACCATCAGCCTGTACAACGATGGTAAGGCAGGAACTCGGGGGTCGTTTTAGTGGGTAGTCTTGGTCATTAACATCTTCGACTGAGGAGCCCCACATAACCCTGTATTGTTCCCACAATGCAGGGTAGGCGTAAATGCCTTTTTTCCCCCACAAAGAAAAAGTTGGATTTATGCTATAGTAAGTTTATGACTGTGGATGATTTTAAAATAAACACTTTATTGCACCTTGAGCGATGTGAGATTTCCCGGCATAAAAAAAATTGTAGAACTTATAAAACCTTGCTAATGTTATATCATCATCATCATCATCAGCCTATAGACGTCCCACTACTGGACACAGGTCTTCCTGCATGGGAGAAAGACATGAGGATTTGGGCCATAGCACCACCACGCTAGCCCAATGTGGTGTTGGTGGGTTGCAGCGGTTGTAGTAACAACCGGGACCAAAACGGCTTAATGTGCTTTCCGAAGCGCGGAGGAGCTCGAGATAACAAATTTTTGATTGACCCATCCTGGGATCGACCATGGCAAAAGTTGCTTTGCTCCCGTAATCAAAGCTAGAGCGCTACGCCACCGAGCTTCTCCAATGATATCTGACTTGTCGTTATTGTTTCCTAGGCCAGACAAATCTCATACAAATCTGCCCATCCTTCTTTATTCTTTTTTTTTTTTATACAACTAGATGACAAACAAGCTGACGGCCCACCTGATGGTAAGTGGTGACCGCCGCCTATAGACACCTGCAATAACAAGGAAAAATCACTTGATATTGCAGGTGCGTTGTCATCCTGAGGCCTAAGATGAAATGCCATCATGCCCAGTAATTACACTGGCTACCTTTCCCTTCAATCCGAAACACAGCGAACTGTTTTACGGCTGAAATAAGAAAGGCGGTGGTACCTACCCAGACGACCCTACATACGGGCCTACCACCTAGTGGTATTCTTTTGTTTACTTTAAGTAATTTTTGAATCGAAGATGATCAGGATTGGATACTTTCCCCTAAATATTAAGTTTTCCAGCTCATTTTTTCAAGCTGTGATACTGATGTCTGCTTTACAGCCGGTCCGGTATAACTGTAGCTGTTGTCATATGATTGATCGACCGATCAATTTTTTTGGTATTTATCTTGTTTTTACGTATTATGATTTCAACCGAGCACCACAATCCCATTTTGACCCTATACCCCATCGCACCCCATACCCGTTACCCTATCTTGCCCCAAAGGCGGACTTAGAAGAAAAAAACTTCAAGAATAAAAGTTCTAACGGATCAATGTAAGCAACATACCATATCAAAGTAAACAAAACTTGAAAACATCTTCAGAAATACATAAATGGGATGATAGTAATTACCTATCAATAATGACGGATTAACTATCTATTGGCGATAGAACTAGCTGTTTTCCGTCTATGCTAGGCCCGTCTATGTTTACTAGGTGGTAGGCCCGTATGTAGGGTCGTCTGGGTAGGTACCACCGCCTTTCTTATTTCAGCCGTGAAACAGTTTGCTGTGTTTCGGATTGAAGGGAAAGGTAGCCAGTGTAATTACTGGGCATGGACGGCATTTCATCTTAGGCCTCAGGATGACAACGCACCTGCAATATCAAGTGATTTTCCCTTGGTATTGCGGGTGTCTATATGCGGCGGTAACCGCTTACCATCAGGTGGGCCGTCAGCTTGTTTATCATCTAGTAGTATAAAAAAAAATGCTTTTGATGGACTTTTGTTACTTACTCAACACTCAATCGTTTATTGCATTCCATAGGTATTTACAATAGATGTTACATTACATGGATAGGAATCACTATGGATGGATCCTGTCGGGCACAACAATAATGAAAAGGAGGAAGACTTGTAATTAATATTAAGGCAGAAGCTTGAAATTATTATTATTAAGGCTTGGCAGAAGGTTTTGGTTTTGTTAGTTATTATTTGGTCTTTTTATATATTTTTCCAGTACATTTCCTTTAAAATATACACTATTACTCCCTTCACCGACGTTTCCTTCACTGTCGCCTACACTAGCCAAAATTAGATAGATGAGATGTTCAACTAGTTTTCCGTTTTATTCAAAGGGGGTCCCTCATTGTTTCTCTGGCAATGATAATTGATCGAGTGTTGCGTCCTATTAGCTAGTTACTTTCAATTCTCAAACTTCTAGATTCTTCTATTATATGTGCATGCACCTTCTTACCTGATGTCCTCATCAAGCGCTGTCTAGACTATTATGTCACTCCAGAGAAGAATACGAATCAATGACACCTCACTCTTTAAAATTTGGTCAAGAAAGTCACAATGGAATAGACATACCTACAAATCCGCATATTATACATATATGAGGGTCTGTATGTCTGTTCTTCGAAAAAAATAACCCTCTTCTGGCACAGTTGGGTAAAAATTACAGAAACGATAACTGATAAGTAATAGATTTGAATAAAAAGGGAATTCACGGTAAAATGTTCATACATTCTGTCTCTTACAAGTATATCAATACTATAGGCATCAAAATCGCTTATATCTTTTCGAAGCCTTTCTCCGCATCTTCCTTTTTTGTTGTATAAACCAATGGAACGGTGTCTATAAGTACTCACTTGACGTATTTGGTGTCTTCCAAGGTAAATCTTACCCCGACTAGCTTGTGCACGGCCATTGGGATTTCGTAAGTGCGATCGTACTGTTTGACGTCACACACAAAGACCTGAATTAAAAAAAAACTTACTAAGTCTGTATTATCATAAAACATCTTCAATAGTGCAGTATCTCCAGATCTCAACTAAGTAACACTAATATTGCAGTTGTGTTCCTGGGGGTTCCATCTCATCTGGGGGCTTGACCAAGTCACACTTTAATCCTGACTACATCTCCGGGAAGAAAGAGCCTGTTGTCTTCTGGCTTTGGATATGCCACTTCCAGAATACTCATTCTAGTTCGAACTAGAACACCACAGTGACACAAAAGTTGCGTCATTAATTACCGTCACTCAACACATGGTCGACAAAGTTGTGTAGAGGAGATAGCACGTGGTTAGTGGCGAAATGCCCTGTGAGCGCTCCAATTAAAAAGCGATCCTGTATTCTACCGGTTGCATAGCTGTAGGTATTTACTCCATGCCCATATCTACCCTAGAAAGTATGCCGAAGATTCTAAGCTACCTAAACAGTACTCCTAGCACGAACATTTTTAAATTTCGAATCGTAATCGTATCGTTCACAAACCTACGCTTGAAATTTCAAACAAAAGCCAGACAATAGCAGCAGCTAACCTAACTACTCGATCGATACGAACGCGATTCGAAATTTAAAAGTGTTAGTGCTAGAATCCCTGTTTATTTTAAAAAAATGTCTACGTTGCATAACACCTCTCTTGAATACAATCAAGATGACAAGTAATATTAATTTATTCATAACGTGCAATTTCCATGTCACTTCAACCTTGTTTTCTACGTTAAAAATAATTAGGTAAATTTAATTATTTTCAGCTTTTAATGTTCGTAATGAAATCATATTTCACTGTGAAAACTTACTCCATTTTCCTGTTCCTTTAAAACAGGCTTTTTCTTCAAAAACATGACTTTCACGGCCTCAAGTTCCACATTGAAATGACGCATAAGTAGGCACTGCCAACACCTTTTATTCAATTTCATTAGGGTTCATTTTGCGTAGATTTTCTGTAACTGGGATAGTGTTTTAATTTATTATACGTAATTCATCATATCTACATAAGCATCCCCCATCGATTGTCAAACGGAATGGTTCTTCGCACCTGTATCCAACGGCCTACCTACCTACTGCAGTGTGATTATTCCTACTTACTGCGATTAAAAATATTATAATGGTGTGTACAATATCTTTTCAATAAATAAATTATGTTATGATTTAGTTGACGCAAATTTTAAATATATTTGACATGGACAAGTTTCTCTCTCAAATGCATAAAACACAATAGGTATATAAATCACATTTAAACAAAAGAAAGATGAATTTTTTCTTAGTTTTCGTTTTTTATATATAATTGTTACGGTAAAGTAGGCGTTATAAACGCACAAAATCAAACGTTTAAATGTGATTAAAATGGATTTCTCATCTTTATTGAAAGTTTAAAAATGCTTGTAAAAGTATTATTTCGAATCACTAGAGGTGTTTACTTCGATGAGTGGTGAGATAAACGTTGCTATAAAAACGTTAAAAAGTAAAAAGCGGTGAAGAAATTGGTAGGTTAGACTTAGTGCTCCGGTAGCGTAGCCGAGACGCGGGTTCGATTCCCGTCTGGAGCATACAATTTTTTCATCATTTTCGTTCTTTATTTGTAATTGTTGGTAAACTTCAGAACCGTACCTACTATGCGAATATTGATTCTAATTTTGACTAAACGTACAATATGATGACGATTGCACGGTCATTGTTTCAGTAATGACTTATATACAGAACCCAAACCCAAATTATAAAATAATATTTCAATGAATACACGTTTACTTCAACGTTCACTAAACTTTTCAGTTGTTTGGGAAAACTTACAAAAACTCCGTTGCGTTTATAAACTTTCCTGAAACTTTAAAAAATTGTTCTAAGTGTTTTTCCACTTTCTTGTGTTGTTTATTAGAAAACTTATCTTGAACAGACAATACCAAAAGTAAATAACGAATGGTCTTATCTTAAAGTCAACAAAGTTCATTTTTGCCGACTTCCAAAAAAGAGTAGGGTATCAATTCGACAAGTTTCTTTTTTTTTAGGTATGTTAGCTCATTTATCTCCTTCAAATGTAGATTGATTTTGATAATGTTTTTTATGTTCAAATGAGTATAGTTCCAGGTTGGTCTCACGTAGACAAAAAAAATAATACAAAAAATACAAAATATACCTTTACCTATATAAGATATAAGTAGTACCTACATTAATTAAGTTATTTTTGCCTTTTTAGTGTTTTCTCCTCAATACGTCTTGTTAAAACAAATTTAAACATGCGAACAAAAAACAGCAATTCCAACACTCATACAAACAGGTCGTGTAGGTATTGCAACTTAGTATAAAAGAGATGATTTTTCTTTCGCGATTACAATGTTTCCAGCTCTGCCGTCTGCCTTCGTTTTTGTGGGCGTTCTCTTTATACCCGGCATAGATAGATAATACGTTCATGTGCACAAATTATAAAACAAACTTTTCAACAAACAGATAAGTTTACATTAAAACATAAATTCAGAGCAACACAGTTATTTTCTAAGCCTACGTAAGGCTACCGGGAGCATAATCATGACGATAAATTGGGCATTTATAATGTAATTACACTGGCTACCTCAATACTCAATACTCAATATTTATTGTTTCCAAAATTACATATGTGGTTACAATTTTGAACCCTGTTGGGCACAACAATTTGCTAAGTGGTGCTATTTAACAGATTTTTTTTATAAACAAGCTATTTATTAAACAATTACAAATTATTATTATTAATTATGTCAAATTACTGAATAAATTTGTTTTATTATCATTGCATTAAAAGAAAAATTATTAACTTACAAAAGTGAAATCAGTGGTCAATATATAAATAACAATTGTGTAGGTCAAATGCTAAGTCATCAAATTTTAAAAGTCAAATCAAAATGTCAAGTATAGTAATATTAATTTCGTGGGTACTTACACAGTGTCGTTTTATTTTTTTGTCAAACTAACATAACTAAAACCGATAGACTAAGATACTAAAATCAGGTTAGGGTGTGAGACCAATTTAAAATGTATCGTTAAAGTACTCTTTTAATTCGTAATATGCTTTGTCAATTAATAAACTTTTTTATTTTTTTTATAAATTTTCTATCGTTTGTCTCGCTTATAAGCTTAAGAGGCAGCTTGTTAAACACTTTTATTGCCACTACATATGGACTTGTACTATGCAATGTTAGTTTAGACTGAGGTAACACTAATTTATTCGCATGTCTAGAGGGATAGCGTCTTGGTATGTCAGATTTTTTGTTAAAGTAATTCGGTTGTTTTTTTATAAATTTAGCAAGTTCTAATATGTATAGTGAAGGTACGGTCAGATTTTGAACTTTATAAAATATGCCTTTCCCTTCAATCCAAAACACAGCGAACTATTTCACGGCTGAAATAAGAAAGGCGGTGGTAGTTACCCAGACAACCCTACATACGGGCCTTCCACCTAGTAACACAATAGAACAGAATAATCTTTATTTAGTATTACAACTCGTTATCATAGTCGACAGCACATTAAGCGCAACAATTAGACCTTGAGACGACCCTTACTCAGTTTGTAAGAAGCGATTTTCGTAGTAGGTACAACGGTTACACTTGTGCGTGTGCTGTCATCTGCACAGTAATATTTGCCCAGATTGGAAGCTGTAGTGTCTGTGCTACATTGAACAAAAAACAGAAATTTACTAAAGCGCTTTTGACGTCGATTGTACAAAAAATATTGGTTAGGTTTGTTGACAGTGACTTTTGCACAACACCTGAAGGACTTTTATGAAGTTTATTAACAAATAAATTACAAAGGTATCAAAAATTCTGCTAATAAAAATATTATTATCGAATAACTTGCTCAAGTTCTCTTGGAGTTATAATCCAGTGAATTGTCGTGATTGAAGCGCCGTGTTCTGTCATAAAAATGGGTATAACTCTAAATAATTATTTTGAAAATTATTCAATACTTGTCAGATAATTTCTATTAAAAAAATTATGACGTTAAATATTGGCTACCTTTCCCTTCAAACCGGAACAAAGCTAACTATTTTACGGCCGAGATGGGAAAGGCGGTAGTAGCTAACCCTCTAACCAGACGACTCTTCATACAGCCGCCCAATTCTATTGCTTTGATCTGAAACGACTCAGAAAGGCTTTAGTTACAACGTTTTTTTATTATGCTAACTCAACGCAATCAAAACGTAGTCGAAACTGACCAACCGTTAGGTTCAATCATTGTTTTGTATTCTGCAAAGTATTTGACATTTGTGGCAGCCGAATCGCGTCGATACTTTTTTGTTTTTTTGTTGTCAAAAGTTATCAACTGTCAGCTCATTAAGCTAAATTATATTTGTTTTTTGCAACATAGCTAATGATTATTCAGCCGAAGTTGAACCAACTGAGAGCGTTTCGTTAGCGTTCCGGCTTTATAAGCAATGTTAGTGGAATACTTTTTGTATTACAATCGCATTAGTAACGATACCGAACCGCTGCCGATCCGTTTAGGACAATAAATAGAAGAACTGACCCACATGCCTAGCTTCTAGTAGAGTAATCATAGCCACACCTGTCAAGCATGAGATTCCAGACACAATTGATTTTTCAATTGTTATTGCCCCCCGGTGGTATAACGCCGCTTGACATTACGCTTTTTGCACTAGCAAACGACTAAGTATTCGTGAGTGAAACGAAACGATAGTAAAGTATTTTTCTAATTTTTTGAGTCTGGTGACACTTTAGGTACGACGGCTAGTTGGCCGAGTTTAACAACTACCTGGCCGAGTGGTCTTGCTATACAGGCTACTCGGTCTGAGGTCCCGGGTTAGAATCCCAATAGGAGCAGTTGTATGATGAGTACGAGCATTTGTTCACGAGTCATTGATGTTTATATGTTTATTTAGTATAATTCTAATATTTATATACATATTATTATCAATATTTATCCGTTACTAGTATCCATAACACAAGCTCTTAATGATGCTTACTTTATAGCTAGATAATAGGTGTGTGAATAGTTTTACTCTATTAAAATTTAGGCTTTATCTAGTTGAACAGTGTTTTATCTGTTCCAATTCAAAATATGATTTGTAAGAACGTGTCAAAATAATATGTTAGTACAGAGGGCAAGTTGATTATTAGTATGGCTCTAGATTTACACAACATTTAACTTGCTATGTTTTCGTGAGTGCCTATATTTCAGTAGGTATCTATGCCGCAACTTCTCTCGCGTGTAAAAGATTTATGGCTACGAGTTAGTATGTAATATAATATGTACGTATCTTTTATAAAGTGTTTGGAAAATGGTAAAAAGACACGGTGAGATTTCCTATTCTTATATAACTTTTACAGCTGTTATACAGCCGAAATTACAGCGGCCGTACTCAGTATGTAAATTGGACCAATAGTGGGAAATCGAACGTGAGGGGATATTCCTCTATTGGCTCAATTTTCAAATTGTCCAACTATCGACATGTAAAATAAGTAATGTTCATTTTTTTATACATCTTAGTGACAAACAAGCTGACGGCCCACCTGGTGGTCAGCGATTACTGCTGTCTATAAACACCTGCAATAACAAGGAAAACCCCCTTGATATTGCCGGTGCATTGTCATCCTGAGGTCTTTACTTAAATGCCGTCCATGCCCTGTAATTACAGTAGCTAGCTTTTCCTTCAATACGAAACACAGCGAACTATTTCACGGCTGAAATAAGAAAGGCAGTAGTACTTATACAGACGACCCTATATACGGGCCTACCGCTTTTAATATCGCAGCCACTGGTTATGCGTCCAATTGGCTGGGCAATTATGCATACCTCTGGGATGTATATGGCTACGACATATCCCTACACCACAGAGGGGTTTGACATTTTCATACAAATTTTCAAGACATCCTTTGATATGGTAGCCACAAAATATAGTAGCCCAGTACCTTTGTAAATCATCATCATCAGCCATTATACGTCCCACTGCTGGGCACAGGCCTTCCTACATGGGAGAAACACATGAGGAGCTTAGGCCATAACACCACCACGCTGGCCCAATGCGGGTTGGTGGGTTAAAGCGGTTGAAGTAACAACCGGGACCAACGGCATAGCGGGCCTTCCGAAGCACGGAGGAGCTCGAGATTATAATTTTGATTGACCCATCCCGGGACCGACCATGGCGAAAGTTGCTTTTGTATTCGTAATCGAAACCAGACCGCTCAAACTACTACGCCACCGAGCTCTCTGCGATAATGGCTGGCAAGTATTTTTAGACATATAAATTGGAATAATCAATTACTTTTTATACAGTTGTCAAATCCTTACACTAACAGAATGTAACGGGGAACGCTGTCTCATAACCACGACCTGACAAAAAAAACTATAATCGCAGAAAAAAATCATCTGCTCAACTGTACCTACACGAACTGTTTGTTTGACAAACAGTTCGTGTAGGTATTACAGTTTAGTATGATACAGCTGATTTATCTCACTATTACAAATTTTTAAATAGGTTTATGACGGCGAGCACTGTCATCTCAGTGTTCCCTTTACATTCTGTGCATGGATTTGACAACTGTTTAAAAAGTAATCGATTATTCCAATTTATCTGTCTAAAAATACTTGCCAGCAATTACAGGAAAAAACAAGCCATGTTTTTGGACGGTCTAAAATTCAATTTTATCAACTTGTCCCAATTTTAAATTCCGAACGAGCGTAAAAATATGGCCGCTACAGGAATATTAGTATCACGTTCAAAATCACTTCCCTCGATGGGCTTTCCTTGTTGGCCTTCGATATTTACATCAACAAGAGTTTTATACTTATATTAAAAAGTATTTTACTGTTGTGAAATTGTGAGGAAAGAATTGAAATTACTTAATAAAAACCTTCATTATTATTCTCAAAGTACTTTCACTTATAGCTATAGCAGATAAATTAATGACTTTAGTTTTTTTTATAACGGACCTTTAGTAGGTACAATATTTTGTAAGTGCATTGATAGCAACTCATCAGAGTTGCCGAGTATTTTATTTTTATTTTCATTCAAGGCTTACCAACTAAATACATAAAGGTAAGTTGTGGAAAGATATAAAATAATCGCTACACCCGGTATTGGAATTCCCTGAGAGAGAAAACTAACTGTTATGTTTTATGGAAAAAAGGTTTTATAATTCAGGAACCTTCGTGGGCTTCCCCAGACATTCCCAGACAGTATAATCACAATCTGCTCAAAGGTTTTGGAACGCATAGGGGACAAACATAAAAATAATTTTTTTTTACTATTCATAGATATGGTATTTTATATGTTAAGTAATAATAAGGTAGCAATAAAGTATTTTTCTTATGAAACAATTTTGATAGCCACTGACTAAAATATAGTAGCCGAGCCCATCATACTAACAGAATAACTAAAAGTACCTTACCTGTTACAGCTCTAATGTAGTTTTGAGTCGATTCACTGTCGAGTTCACAGTATATTTTCGTTTTGTTTCTTAAGTTGGATGATAGAGTTGGAGTTAAATCCTCAGATTCTGAATCGTGAGTTTGAAGGCTTATGGAGGAAGGGGTTTTGTTAAACTAAGTAAGTGATGATAGAGGTAAATATTTACGACGTGCTGCTGTGAAATTAGCTTGGATTTTGAACCTTTCATTAGGATCTGGACTAAAGGTAAATATGTTTTCTGATATAAAAAACTGATACCCTATTAAATATGGGCTTGTATTTAACTGATCTGACCACCATACAAACCTAACCTAATCAACCTTAAAAATATAATTGATCATCAAAAATTATAATTGGTCATCAAAAACCGATAAATTAACAATTTCTGGACGCTAATATTTTTTTGTAGACCCATTAAATTTTTCCGTTAAATGAAACATGCAAATTTGGGTATAAAACTTAGGAAAAATATTCACACACATCTAGCCTAAAGCAAGCAGAAAATAGATAACGGAAAACGTGCACGTGGATCAGCCAGAATCAAAGGTTCCAATCAACCTTCCCCGGAGTATATTTCCTTGCAGTTCATAAAATATTGCTCTCACGTCGCGGGCTACTTCGCTAGATGGATTTTTCTTGTAGTGCCCACAATTTGCATGCTATGATGCGATCGAACTACGCAATCACTGCAATATTGTATCATTCATATTTTTATTTTTGACTAAATAACCTTATTTTTTAAATAAACTTAATAACTTAATAGCGTTATTGAGTAAAAGGGCTGAGCAGGTTGTAAAACTAGCCCTAATCAGCCTAATCCATATGGTTATAATAGTTTTAATATTATCCGAATCATAGATATTTGAAAAAATACTCGTCCGAGTGTTGAAATAAAGTATTTGGACACAGTGTTAGATGTTAGCTTTGCTAATGCAGAGAGAGTAGAAGAAATTTATAGAGTTATGCTAAGTCTTGGATCACATTTTTGAAGGTTACTTAGCAAAATATCTAATCATGAAACAGGAGAAAAAATATATCCTAAGATACCAAGCAGTAAAGGACTTAGCATAACTCTATAAATTTCTTCTACTTAGCATAACTCTTAAAACTTAACAATGTAAAGTAAACTGCACGAGCCATGTGTCAGCAAAAAAAGATCTCAAACTGCAAAAGTATCCTGCGCTAAGGATGGTCAAAATATAGTCATCAGTTACTTTACAAGGGAGATATTCCGAGTGTCTTTTTTATAGGGTGCCTCATAAACACAAGTGATTCAACCATTCTACCATTACTATTAGAAGTAATCTTTATGACCTAAAGCCTCTTTCCTCGTTCCTACCCAGGAGCACGCGTGCCAGTTTTCGGAGTCATCAATTCATGATCCCCACCTGAGCATCACGCACCAAGAAATTGACTAGCCCGTTTCTTTGTCGTTCCCCTCCAAAACCCCTTTGTCCTATTCTACTATAACTAACATGGATTCATAGTATTGTCTTGTCTAATTAAACGCGAGTTAAATCCGGTAAATTGGTTTTATTTCTAACATGGATTCCTTTAAAAGAGGCGTGAAAAGGCACCTTATTAGCCGGCAAGGCCGACTAGCTGTCCTTGCAACTATTCTTTTTTTCGCTTTTCATTCAGGTGGTGTTGACTCACCTGTGCCAGTTTGAGATCTTTACCATTAAGAATTTATAACAACTAGTTAGTACAATGTCAAATTCACTTTAATGTCCGAATGCCGTTTTTCGCGATAACTGTCATAACTAACAAACATTTATATTTCGTATCGGACCGTCTTGTGTTGTATTGTATAACGACTTCCTTAATTGCATTTGTAGACTAGACCCGCACACTTGCGACAACCACAAAACTGTACGTTTATTTATTTATTTTATTATTGTACAAGCTAATTATGCTATAGTAATATGTGGTAATATTATGGAAAAACAAAGGATCTGCTTTTTCCGTGACCCGCGAAAGGAGTGGGGTGCTTGGTATCGTGTGGATTGTGCGCTCTGGTTTTGATTACGAAAACAAAGCAACTTTCGCCATGGTCAATCCCGGGATGGGTCAACTAAGATTTCTAATCTTGAGCTCCTCCGTGCTTCGAAAGGCACGTTAAGCCGTTAATCACTGTTATTACTGCAACCTCTTTAACTCACCAACGCGCATTGGGGCAGCGTGGTGGTGTTATGGTCCCAGCAGTGGGACTATATTGCTGGAGATAACGATGATGATGAAAACTATTCAATTTTTATATCAATAAAATGACTTTAACGATAATGATGTTGTCCTCTTTTTGTGGAGTTAAATCTTTTACGTCAAAGGCTTCATCACCAGCCTATATACGTTCCGCTATATAGGCTTGATTGACCCATCCCGGGACCGACCATGGCGAAAGTTGCTTTGCTTTCCCAATCGAAACCAGAGCGCTCAAACCATTGAGCCACCGAACTCCTCGTAGGTGTGAGTGTCAGATGATAAAAATGCTCTCATTTTGAAGAGGATGAAGTGGTTTCATTGAGATCTTTGTTGGACCACAAAACGTCGAAACTGTAGAAGTAGGTACTAGTAGGTAAGATCTATGAAGTAGGTACCTACATTCCCCACCTATCATATGCAATAGATAGAATCCCTATTGTGTGTGAGCGACACGGTAGGCTGCTGTCCGCCGAAAGGTTAAGAATTATCTAATTTGTGGTTAAACTATTAAAAATATAAGGAGGTAAGTACCTACAGTAAATAAAGAAAAACTATTGTTCGATCATTATTGTTCTTTATAAACTGATTTTTACTATAAGGGTCTTCAATAAAATGAAAATTAAGTTACCAGAGATCTGAATAAAAATTATTATAACCAAGAAATCAAAATGTAAAGGAATATTATAATTTTAAGGTCGAAAGAGCAGAGAAAAAATCTGATACAACGATAATAATGATATTTTAAGTATATTAAGGACTTCAGCTTGACTTATTCCGTTTTTTTCATCAACATTTACATATTCATTACCATATCATTAAGGGGGTTTAAGCCGCGCGGCTATTCAGACAAAATTTTGAGTAGAAAATTTTGGAGACGAATAAACCGAATCTTATAAGACTAGACATGCATAAGCAAGTCACGCTAGTCTAATTAGTTATAAGAGGATTTTTCGAAGACTAATAATTGGACCTAGTTTTACCAAAATGTTCCATGCCATAGGCAGAATAGGTACTCATTAATGTTTTAAGTAGCTTGTATTCTTTTTGCGCAACGTTTTTTTTAATATCTTAGGTGGGGTTGTGGGTTGGTAGACTTTTAATTTAGTATAGCTCATCTTAGGAAATAGATACGAAAACAGTCTTTGCCACATGAAAATGGGGTCCATTTTATATAATTTAGCATTGATACTTATCTGAAAATTGATGACATTGTGGGGTGAATCATTTTGGCGTAACTATGTAGGTCCAATTGAGTAAAAGCAATTTTTATCTATAAATACATAGCAAACATCGCCAATAAATTCTTTATTATTAGACCTTTTGAAAAAACATCTTACAACTAATTAGCCTAGCGCTGGCTTATGCATGGCAAGTTTTGTTTGAATCGATAAGTTTGATTCCAATATTTTTGACTTGAAAGTTTGTAAGGCAGATTATCGTTTCTGTCACTTAAATTCAATATTCTTTCATATACCTATCTGAGCTTTGTACAGTTGATAGCACATCAAGCGTAACAGCTTGACTTAATAGAGGCGTCTTTCGTAGTGTAACTGTTACACTTGACGTGGTAGTGTGTACAATCATCAAAAACTATTCCCTAATTTACTTATTTTATACGTAATACGAGAATTAAATTTAGAACTTTACTTGAATTGTTATACATTGATCAACTCTCAGCTGAGTAATTGCCTATTTTAGAACGGTACCTACTTACGTCAAAATCTGCGCTCAAGTAAAGATTTGATCTTTGTTTATGTTTAGCTAAGTACGGTCGACACCATTCTGGAGAACGGATCACGTACTATACTCCCAAATAAAGTTGTAATGCTAGTTCAATATGCTTGACGTAACGCTATATTTTTTTATAATCTGACGGGTTATATTCGCCCATGTTTTGACAGTTTCGCTTTTCATTGTTGCTTTGTCAATTATTCATTCTAGTTTTAGCTGATCCTGAGTTTTAAATAAAACGCAACCTGTAATAAGTTGGGCAATTAATTAGTGATCTACACTTTAAACTAATTTTGAGTGATTCGAGTTCAAACGATGCTTGAGCCGCGTTCTGTAATACGGGCCCTAGTCTTTTCTTTCATTCGAAAAAAAATACCTGACGTTCACTGGTTAAATATTACCTACCACTAAGCGCTTTTAGTCATCTTTGTGATACGCACGGCCAGATGCACTGTTGGCCTCGGTGTTCCCTGCTGCTTGTAAGAGTTCCTTCAAAGCTGGATTAAATAAGCACCTAAGTGTAATTACTGGGCATGGACGGCATTTCATCTTAGGCCTCAGGATGACAACGCACCTGCAATATCAAGTGCTTTTCCTTGTTATTGCAGGTGTCTATAGGCGGCGGTAACCGCTTACCACCAGGTGGGCCGTCAGCTTGTTTGTCATCTAGTTGTATAAAAAAAAACCTGGGTTAGCTCGCTAAATCGTCGACCCTCTCTTAACTTCTCTCGGAGCAAAAGTTGGATAAAAAATTCAAGAGCAAGCCCATTTAAATAAAAAGCGACAACGAGTTTGCAAAATAAATGCTCGTAAAATCATGTAACCTACGTACGACCTGTTGTTTTTTTCGACATCCACGCGAACGAAGTCGCAGGCACAGATAAAGCGTTATGTTGACAGCAGGAGATGAACCCTAGTCTTCCAACATTACCAGGAACTAAAGAAGTAATAGTTAGCTGCGATCTTCTGTAAGGTGGAAATGCTGCCCAGTCGGGTACTCTCCTAAAATCTCTCTACCGCCTCTTGAAATTATCGGTTTTTGAAAACTAGCCCCCGTATTCATAAAAACAAGTGAACTTATATGAGGCTTATAAAGTGTTTTGTTTCTCTCACTCGTATGAGAAAGGAAAAAGATAAAACATATTTTAGCAATGTTTTATCTTAAATAGGTTTATTGAGCGTTTATGAATACGGGGGTAAAAGTGTATATGTGAAGACGACAGCACATCAAGTGTAACTGTTGCACTACGAAAGCCGCCTCTATTAAGAACAGAATAAGAGCGGTCTCAAGGTCTAACTGTTGCGCTAGATGCGATGTTTTTTCTTGCAATAAAATAATGTATCTCTAATGATCAATGGAAATATTATTTCTTCAGCTCCGACAGCGTTAAAAGTACTAGGATTAGAGCTCGCTAAGTATTTAGTGACTATTATCGGTTTGCAATATAATAAAATAGAATAGTAAACACAATATAACTCTTTAATGTTACAAATACAAAACAAAATAAACGTCCACCTACTGTAGTAAGCAAGTGTTTTTAAATTATTACTTACCTTTATGTACGAATATTTCTAATAAAGAACTTTCAAAGCACTGAATATATCGCCTAGGGCGGACCCTGAGCCTTTTTCATTAAAAATATTTGCATGAATCTGCTATAAATTAATTCATGGATAGGTACAGTCGACAGCACAGCAAGCGTAACAGTTTGACCTTGAAACCACCCTTACTACGTTCGTAATAGAGGCGGCTTACGTAGTCCTTGATGTGCGGTCGTCTGTACCAACTCACTTTTTACAAACTTTTTATCTAAGAGATGGAAGACAACTTAAGAGGTGGAGGACAAAACAAAATTGTATTTACTTATGAGATAAATTTCATTGATTTTCCAAATTATGAGAGTCATTGAAGATATTAGTTATTTTCTTAAGTTCTATTACACTATTTACAGGCCAGCTATAGCTATGCTATACCTAATGATGCTATACCTCTCATACCTACTACGAATTGTAATATAATTATTTAGGTATAAAGTTATAAACGGGTATTTTATTGTTAGGTACGTTTATAAATACGATTTCTTTTAATTAATAAATACCACTAGGAATGAATTTTATTTTTAAAACTATGTAGGTAGTTAAAGGAAAAACTAGAAGAATATTGTACAAAACTAAGTTTATTCGCATTTTTATTCCAATGATATATTTCACAGGCACAAGGAGGCTTCCTTACCTTACTAATAAAATAAATTAAATCTTCAAGTAATTTATCATACCATCTGGTTTTGTCGCTTCAATCACTCAACTGCCAGTATCACCCCGATTGATTTCAGTTCAACGCTAAAGATGCGCAGTGGGTATAAGTTATTACTCTTATGTAACTAATAAAAGTATAACGTACACCTAGTACTTAAGATACCTAAACGGATTTTTAAATTTATTTCTTCTTACTAACAGTTTATTACAAAAATAGTCTACTAGCGGTTCCACCCGCGTGGATGTCGGCTTTTGCCTTTAAAAAGTAGTCTTTGTCTTTTATCAGGATGTAATCTATCTCGATGCCAAATTTCATCAAATCGGTTCAGCGGTTAAGGAGTAAAAACGTAATAGACAGCCAGAGTTAATTCGCATTTAATATTACTAGTATGGATAAATGTCTGCCAAAATGCTTATCAGTTTATCGGCATAACTAAAAAACACTTAGGTATTTAATTATCCTAATATTACAGATTTATAAAAGCGAAAGTGAGTTTGTTTGTTGGTTACGCTTTTACGTCTAAACCACTGAACTGATTTAGATGAAATTTGGTATGGCGATAGTTTGAGAACCTGGAAAAAATAGGATACATTTTGAGCGATAACCGACACCCACGCGGGTGGAGCCGCGAGTCAAACCATTTATTTGCTAAAATGTGAGTACCTACATAAGTTTTTTTTTTATACAACTAGATTACAAACCATCTGACGGCCCACCTGGTGGTAAGCGGTTACCGCCGCCTATAGACACCGTGTTTACATAAAACATAGTCTTTCATATTTTACCTTTAATGGGCGTGCAAAAAAGTCGAGTTTGTATTAATTAGTTTAACGTCCATATAGATAATTACCTTTTGGGACGTTAAGCTTCTGCAGGAACTCGGGGTCACTTGCTCTTTCCGATTGGATAACCGTGGATTGATGACCTATTTTTTAAAACCACTGTTCAAACGTGAGTGGCAGATGCCCTAGCTTTTTCTTTGCGATTTATCACCGAGTCTGAGCTACAGTTGCGAGTTAAAATTTTGATCAGATTAATAAACTGTTTCATTGGATACTGCTAACCACCAGGCCGTCACATTTTTGTTCCTGTTTGAAGCATTACAACTACAATTACGTAATCTTTACCGGCATAGGTAGATATATTCTTGCCTTATTCCTATAGCAGGGGTTTTGACAAAAGAGGCGAGAAGGAACCTTTTAGTTCAGTATAATCAAGCGGCTCTAGCTGTCTTTAAACATGATGCCTCTTACCTTATAATTATGTAAAACGGCGTCATTTGCCAAGCTTTCTATAAAAACAATAAGGCACTAGCAATGTTCATTTGCTTCAGCTGTCACGTTAGGTGAGTTTCCTTTAGTTTTCTATTCTACAATGAAACATATTCCGAAGTTGCGGATCATAATTAAGCATATTTCGATGCATTGTATATGTTTATCAAGGACCCCTCACTTACCCGATTAATTTTACCTATCTATAAAAGCAAAGGCAATGAAAGGCTTGAAATGAAATGAAAATATCTTTATTCAATTAGGCCTCCAACAGTGCTTCTTGAACTAAATGCAAGGGCCTAATTGAATAAAGATATTTATGCCTCACAAAAAATGTGTTAACTAACAACTTCAAAATGTTTGTCTATCTGTCGTCATACCTATTTGGATTTGCGTTTACTAGCAAAAACATAATGTCTGTCTGTCGGTTGTGTTAGAATCAACACCGCGTCCAAAAGTTGAACTACTGAAAAGATTACGGCAACCAATTCGTGTACCTTCATGACTCAGTTTTTCGATTGTTTCCGAAATTACGGGCAGACTTTTTCATGTTAGCCGCTGTGATTTTTTACCATTGAATACTTAAATAAATACATATATAATAAAATCTAATAATATCATATTTGTTTTATTCGTAGGCCTGTCGCAAGTGTGCACTCCAAGGTCGAAACTGATCGCGTGCCGTCCATCGTCAATTAATACAGTCCAAATAGAAAGACAATTGTATTGTCTCCTTGTAGGGTTGCTAACGCCCGCCAATTATGATTAAGAGCCAGGCGAGTAGACTTTATCGAAATTATTGTACCCGTATTATTTGTTGACACGAAGTCACGAACTATCTTTATCTGCTACAAAACTGACGAATTAAAAATAGCATCGTTTCTTGTACTCGCTGATACGCATTTCATACAATCAGCGAGATGAAAGATTTTTGCTCAGATATTTAAAATGTCTATTTTAGGCGACAATGAATAACACGACATTCAATCTTCATAATTTACCGTTTTGTTTGTTTACTTTATTTGTGTCATTGGAATATACAAATGAAAAATAAACGGACGAGACTCGCAATTGTAAGGATGAAAATTAATATCTGAATAATAGCTAATTATGTCATTAAAAGCAAGTTCGATTAGCCTAAAGGCTGAGCCTCGGACCTAACATGGCTACTTATATTATGATTACTTTCTCATTTGCCTACTTTCTTTAATTAAAAGTTCTTTTTCCATTTTTTTTTCAAAGACATGGCAAAGCTATCCTTCTGTAAGTCTATTTGTAGAGATAGCCACACATCAAGCGGAACAAAACGGTATAATTTTCTGTAAGTATAGATTTTAGGATAGCTTTAATATCTATACCTACGTAAAAAATGAAATGTTGGCAAATACTCTTTAGTACAATTTTTGTAGTTTAGCCCACCTAATATTGTCTGCGTCTCCGCTGTATTGTTTAGGATAATTAGAAAAATTGGATGAAAAGTGTCTCTAGCTAGACATAATTCCGACCGCGTAGGTCGAAAAGTGTAGGTACTACATGCTTTTTACATGCAAAAGAAACCATAGAACAACATGATTAAAATCTCAGATCATTTATCAGGTTTAGACACATTTTTTATTTCTAGATTGATAAGTAATGGTATTTTCACTCCACTTTCCTTATATATTATATAAATGGCAATTGACCATTCATAGTCCATGCAACCAATTCTGCTAAACTCAAGTTAGGAGAAATACTTAGTATAGGCACTATTTTTAGGTTACCTAGACCTCATTTTGACAGCTAACATAAAGATTTATCGGGTTATTTGCCAATTAATCTAACGGTTAATAGTTTTCCTTTGCTTAACTTTAACGACATTGTGACATCTTGGATACATGAAATTATACGTTATTATTGCTGCTACACTATACTGAAGGTAGTTTCAGAAATCCTAGACGCTCGTAGAAGGAAACATGTTGTATTTTCTTTGCCCTTATACTGGCACGTGTAGGTCTCAAATAACAGCATTTTTGCGCGTAGCTAGCAATGAAAAGAGCCCAAGTACATTATAATTACAATATTTGTGTAAGTAAGTTAAGGGAATATGAATACTTTCGCCGTTTGGCGTTTACACTATAATTATTGGTGCCCAGTGCGGGCACCTACCCGCATACGTAAACCAAGTTGTAGCTTGTACACAAAGATTTTTTTAATAAGAGTGACATATATAATGTATGTACAAAGGCCTGATTGCAAGCGGTTACAGTAGCCTAGAGACCTCGTAGCACCTCGGGCACTACTCACGTGTTGCCTTTGCTGTAAAAAACAAGAAAAACGTTAGTTTTCAGCAAAAGGTGATGAGTTCCCCAGCTCACAACACAGTGAGATACATTTCAGTCATTCGAAATTTTATTCTGCATTTACTAATTTAGCGCACGACTTTTTTTTTTAAAGTATGATAGGCAGAGCGTTTGGCCACAATCTCACCTGATGTGAAGCGAAGATAAGGCCCAATATGGTACTTGCTCGCCTAGAAGATGCTTGTTCACTCTGGCCTTAAAGAAATCCAGATTATATTGATCCGGGAATACAGACCTTGGCAACGAGTTCCACTCCTTAGCTGTTCGCATAATGAAAGAGGAAGCAAAGCGCTTCGTGCGGATGGGAGGTATATCCACAACGTAAGGGGCCTTCGCCGCGTCTGGTAGTCCGGTGGTGGAAAGGGGCTGGGGGGATCAAATTATGAAGAACGACTATTAACATTCTAAATTGCTTGATCAACTATTTCCTATGCAATAATACGACACGTGGCACATTACTTAAGTATTAAGACATCTTAGTCCGCAGATATTGTTTACTAAAGCAAAGGCAGCGAGGGAGTTGACTAGGTGGTAGGCCCATATGTAGGGTCGTCTGGGTACCACCGCCTTTCTTATTTCAGCCATGAAACGGTTCGCTGTGTTTCGGATTGAAGAGAAAGGTAGCCAGTGTAATTACTGGGCATGGACGGCATTTCATCTTATGCCTCAGGTTGACAACGCACCTGCAATATCAAGTGAATTTTCCTTGTCATTGCAGGTGTCTATAGGCGGCGGTAACCGCTTACCATCAGGTGTGCCGTCAATTGTTTGTAATCTAGTTGTATAAAAAAAGTAAAAGATTAAAACTTTGCTGAGTTTTTTGCTCGTTCTTCTAAGTACTAGGCTTCCTGGTAGCAGTTATCAATCACAATCTTTACTTTTACAAGAATATATTGAACTAGAATGAATAAAAAAATACAGTTTGAAGATTACTTCGCTGCTGTAACATCGTATTAGCTACCGCCGTAATGTTATATTAAGGCAGATAAACACATATCGCAGAACCATTGGCCGTTGGGCCCAACGGCGTTGTTTAAAGTTGACCTCTTTGTATTTAGTTTCCACTATCCCTTGGACCAAACCTTAGCATCTCGGTACTAGACATATAACTTTTGATTGCTGCTAAGTACTCGAGTACTCAGATGTACGGTTATTTAAGTTTTGTTCTTCCACTTTCAAGCGTAACTGTAGTCACAAATCTCAATAAGGTGCCAGTTAAAAAGTCTTGATGAAAAGAAATGTGCAATAAACGGGTTTAGGGTGTACCCATATTCTCTGTAAAGATGTTTTCTAAGTCAGCCATTTTGAAAACTAACCTTATCTAATGTAATGCTGCGAGAATAATTCACAGCATACATACTAATATTCTAAATGCAAAAGTAACTCTGTCAATCTGTCTGCTGTTTACAAAAAAATATAATATTGTTTAGATATTATACCAAAATCGATTCATTAGTTTGGGTTTGACCTTAAAAAGAAATCACTTAAAAAATTATAAAAAAAATATTTGAAATAAAATTACAAAACATTTTAAAACTCTAACAAGTAAAAAAAACTTTAGTAAAGTATTCAATCAAACTAGAAATAAATCATGTCTTCAGTCGGGGACTGACCCCGCAACCGTTCGCTAGTGGACCTGACGGTATTCTTGCAAGGGTGCTTAGGCACTGTGCACCTGAGTTGTCTCCTGTGTTGACACGCCTGTACTACCTTTGTCTTGAGCATGGAACTGTGTGGATTCCAATATCGTGGAAGCGTGCTAACGTACAACTAGTAGGAACCTAAAAAGGGTAACTGTGCCGACCCGGCTTACTATAGACACAATATTTTGGGCACGTCACTGATCATAAAATTCATTATTCACTACGAAAAACAGTGTGAAGTAGGTATAATATGACGGGCGAACGCGAGTGATACGTCCTTCATCACTCTTTTCATCACATAAATACTATCAATTAATGTAGTTAATTGATAGTATTTATTAGTATTATTTTATCAATAATCACAAAGTAAAAATTGATTTAATGGCACGTCTATGACCTCATTAAACATTTCCTTAGAAAAATGGCACGCTGATACGTAAAGGTTCGCCATCCCTGCTATAGACCGATCGCCGTTACTTCCGTCCTCTGCAAAGTTAAACGGTAAGTTGATGAAGTAGGTACATACCTAGAATCCAACAATTTGCTTAGCGATCGTCAATATGGTTTTCGTCGCGGACGTTCAACCGGTGATTCTTCTAGTATACGTCACGCATTGCTGGGGCGAGGCCATCCATTGAGTAACACGGCGAAGCGTTGGCTGTGTCTCTAAGCATCTCAAAGGCCTTTCACCGGATTTGGCATGCTAGCCTTTTAAGCAAGCTTCCTTCGTTCGGTACTCCAACTGCCTTGAGCAATTGTATATCTAAATTTTTGGATGAAAGATTAGAGTAGTCGTTGACGGGTTCTCTTCTGATCTTATGGCTATTGATGCCGGAGTTCCTCAAGGGCTCTTTTCCTACTACACATGACTTATGCTTATGCCTGGCACTGTCAGGTTTGCAGATGACAGTACTGCCACGGTGAGATACATGTCCAGTGCAAATGTCAGTATAGCGAATGTTCATTCCCTTAGGAGAATATGGTGAAATGAACAGATGAGATTTTAATTTTTTCACTCGCTGGGGAGTAGACATGCTGGTGGCGTTTAATGCCACTAAAACACCTTTAAATGGAACTCCTACTTTCTGGGGAACATTATTACTGACCATCTATAGCTTCTTGGAATGGAGTTGACGTCTAACCTCAACTTTTGTGTTACTATTGTTCCAATGATGAAGTCCAATGTTAAAATTGCGGTCAAGAAACTGTGCATCCTCAATAAGGTGAAGCTGTACTTCGTCGCTAGACAGCTTCTTACCCTTCATAAAGCACAAGTCCATTCGTGCATGGAATTCTGTTCTAACTTGTGAGCTTGTGGGACCGGTCGGCCAAATACCAACTTGCCACTTTGGAGTTGGTGGAACTCAGAGCCTAGAGACTTATTGGTGACGATAGATTGGTTGAGACTGAGCTTCATAGCTTGGACCACCGCCGTAAGGTCGCTTATTTGTCGGTTTTCTACACATTGTACTACAGAGAGAGCTTTATGAGATTATCCCGACCAGCCCATTTCACCAGAGGACTATACTAGACGTTCGGCGAGCTTTCACCTACACCTGGATGATATATGAAACATACGCATTAAGGGTCTTTTATAATGCGCACGGCCAAGGAGTGGAATTCTCTGCCAGCTTCGGTGTTCCCTGCCGCATATAACCTGAATCCCATCAAAGCTAGAATAAATAGACACCTTCTGGGTAAGCTCGCTCCATCGTTGACCCCCTATCCCAAGAGCAAGAGTTAAGCCATTTAAGTAATAATGAAAAATATTGCAGATGAGAACGGTACGTAAATAAAATAAACATAGGTTATCTGGTGGCCGCACAAGTAGTTCGTTGTGTCGGAGTGTTCTTGTTCTGCGGAGTAGAGTACCTAAACCTAAGACTTAGGAAAGTGCACGAAAACTGCTACCGACAAATTGTGGAGCAATTTGGTAAATACTTATTTTGTAATAAACTGTGTTATTAAAAAATATTGAAGTTAATTAAAAATTTACCAGTCGAATTAATTAACAATTTACCGGCCGTTTTTTGCTAAAACGGCTGGAGGAAGAGCAAGGCAGGAGTTGTAATTATCGCTGGGATTGGATTTTGATTTAATACCTTATATTTAACTCATTACGAGGTGGAGTATTGTAAACTTGTGTAGTTTTAATATTATTATAAGAATCATAATTATAATGTGCAAGTCAAGTTCTGAACATAATTACAACCAACTATGGTATGCGCCAAATGAGCACTGATGAAAGTGATTTATAGAATTATTTATTCCACCGACGACCGGCTGGCCGAGTGGTCTGTACCACTTGCCATACAGGCTACTCAGTCAAGAGGTCCCGGGTTCGAATCCCAGTAGGAGCAAATGTTTGTATGATGAGTACGCGCATTTGTTTACGAGTCATGGATGTTTATAATGTTAATTTAGTTTATTTCTAATCTATATATATAAAAGAAAGTCGTGTTAGTTACGCTATTTATAACTGAAGAACGGCTCAACCGATTTGGCTGAAAATTGTTGGAGAGATAGCTTAGAACTAGGAGACGGACATAGGATACTTTTTATCCTATTCCCGTGGGACGTCACGTGAATAGGATAAAAACGTGGTATAACAAAACGCAACTGACATGGAATAACAAAACGCAACTGACAGCAAATCAAAAAATTTATTTGTCAAAACATTAATCTGGCCGTTCATTTGTTAAAAAATTTACAACACGCAACTGACAGCTAAACGTAATGTTGTCTATGGTTAAGTATGGTTGAAAATTTTTAATTTTGAAGTCGACCGGTTGATGTGTTTGTTTCGAGTTTCTATTTAATAAATAACAATCATTGCCAATTTAAATAAAAAGTGAAGTGAACTATAAAAGGTGGTAAACCAAAAACGCATCAGACTTGGAACAACAAAACGCGCATCTAGAACCCCCTTATTCTCAACTGTCGGATCACGGATTCGATTCGAAAAGTCACATGCCGTCTCGCTTTGACGTATAGCGATAAAATGTGACAGGTATAGAGTTTCCGAAATTCGAATATTTTCCGACAGTTGAGAAGAAGGGGGCAGCTAAGTAATTTTGTCTTATCAACAATGTATTTCGAAACATTATTTCTAACTAAAAAATAATGAATAAGTAGTTGAGTGAGCGAGCAATTTTAGCGGCTAAGAATAAAGATGTAGATGACCTGAACTACATAATTCAAAATAAGATCATTGGAACAATGCATTCATTCAAATCTATTGACTGCGTCACAAATGAAGATGAAGCTACCAACTATCCAATTGAATCTTTAAACTCCTTGGATGTGCCTGGCTTAGCACCGCACAATTTACGCTTAAAGGTTGGCTCCGTAGTAATCATGCTTCGAAACATAAACCAACCAAAACTGTGCAACGGTACGCGTTTGGTGGTTAGAAAATTGATGAACAATGTAATTTACGTGACGATACTGAAAGGAAAATTCAAAAGTGAGGAAGTTCTCATTCCGAGGATACCGATGATCCCAACCGATATGCCGTTTGAATTTAAAAGACTTCAATTTCCGATCCGTCTTGCATTTGCCATGACCATCAACAAATCACAAGGCCAATCCTTAAAAGTTTGTGGTTTGAATCTAGAACATCCATGTTTTTTCCATGGTCAATTATATGTGGCATGTTCACGGGTCAGAAATCCATCTGCGTTGTTTGTTTTTGCGCCTAATAATAAAACGAAAAATGTTGTGTATCACAAGGTACTTAAGTGAAGAGCAACCTATGTACTGAAATACAGACATAATAATGAATGATTAATGTAGGTACTTAATTTATTTTTGTATTTTTTCTAATAAAAAAACAAATTCCAAAATCTGCTTATTTGTTGCCTTTAAGGCGGAACAGAGTTCGCCGGGTCAGCTAGTATTTATATACATTATTATTATAATTGTTTCTCCGTTATCTAGTAATCCATAACACAAGCTCTTAATAATGCTTACTTTGGGCTAGTTAATAGGTGTGAGTGTATGAATATTACTATATTATTATTAACTAATTTTATTACAAAGTAATAACTCTAATATTTTAATAAAAATAAGTCTAATAATAGTAATAAGTCTAATATTTTAAATAGCAAAATATTTAATGCCAAATATTTAACTTGCCCAGTGGGTTAATTGCTTAATATACACCAACAATGGATGAAGTCAATATTAAACTATTGACATATAACAAATACCTTTGGCTACCACCATGTCTTATAATGATTCCGATGACCTATTTAATATAGTTATTACATGGTATGGTTTGTATAGAAGAGTTTTTAGTGTTGCTCGTACAATTACGATGTTATAAATTATGTGTAGAGGTTTGGATTGCAAAAGTCAGACAATTAAGGTGGCATTTATAAAAAAATCTTTTTCTACTGCCAGTTTTACCAAAATAACACTAGACAACCAGTGAGCTCCTGGCCCCAAGGTCCAATGACTTGACCCACCCCAGTAGTCCCCAGATAGCCCAGCATATTTGCCTGAATAAAGGGTTCAGCAGATAACTATTTACTGTGCCCTAGCGTAACATCTCCTTGCCATGTCTAAAAACCAGCGCAAAACATTCGAATATGGCCCGCGAAACTATGACCAATTGTGTTGAAATACTGTAAGGAACTCCATTGGATCATAATATTATCCGTCACGGTCCGTGATAAACATAGCTTATCCCTCCTCCATGGCATGCTTTTAAATCCTTTCATTCCTCCATATCCAAAGCAACGCTTTTGCTTTCATCAGTCATCCCACGACAGGAACACACGTTCCGTCTGACACCTTTCTCCTCGTGTTCGCATTAGCAGGCTTTGGAATAGTGTCCCTTTTCATATTAAATGTTCGTAATATTATCTTTTTTTAAGCACCTAGTTGATAAAAATATCCTTACATTCTGACCCTCCTTTTTCCTTTCCGAAGTCGTTTGATTGCTTATTTTCCTTGCAACTGTGAATACTTGTTTATATTTTTGTCACATTGAGTTTGCTTTGTGTCTGTTTTACTCATTTAAATGTGCATTATAAAGAAATTATATCCATCATTAGGTAATGTTAAATGAACATAAATATTTCAAAAAAAAAAACTTTAGCTTTGCCGAATATGGTAAAAAAAAATATTTTACAAAAGAATGGTTCCTTTTTAGGTCTCAAACATACAATCATTTTAAATAATATTTTAATATATAACAATTTAAAATATGATACTTAATGAGTAAGTTACGATAACTAGCAACTTTATTTGCATTTTTGTGCAAATTGGTAATATTATTTATGAAGCTCTGTCTAAGTAAGATCAATTCATAGCGTCGATTGGTACTACAATCATTTTTAATAACGCTTTATTATAATTATAAATGTGTTTTTCGGTGTTAAGTATAAAGGGTGGGCCCTATAACAGAAGCAAAAAATTAAAATATACATCCTTTAACTAATCAGTAATTACGTCCAAATGGTATTAATTTATTATAATGATGAAAAATATTTTTTCTGTTATTTTCAATCGAGCCAGCAATATGCTACATACATTGTGTCCAGTTGCTATAATTGACAGTGACATTTGGTGACATTATCAATTATTTAAGAATCTATTAAAATTTCCGGTACCAAGATATTTGCAACAATGTCGCAATGTAAAAATTCATTGATGTCAAATCGTAATTTTAAATGGCTATTGCTCCTAATTAAATAACTTCCGAACATTAGGACCACTTTGAAATAACTGTGAATACTTTATGGAATCTCTGTTTCCATTGTTTGCTTTAGTTACAGGGCCCACACTGTATGTTAAATTAGTACCTAACAAATAATATTAGTCAGTAGGTATGTGATAAACGAATAGATGTTGTGGTATCTATAGCATTATTATTTTTAAGGTTCTTATCTCAGATAAAGTACTTACACCAAGTGTACCAGTCCACTACGAAACCAGCTTTTATTACGAAAGCAATAAGGTCAGTCTCAAGATCAAACTGTTAGTCTTGATGTGCTGTGGCTTGTATAATGCTCACTTTTATAAGTCATTAGGTCACCGCAAACATGAATCATACAGCTATAAAAAATACATTTTGGATTTGTGATAGTATTTTCCTCAATAACTCCCGTCAAGCATCAGATTCCAGAAACAATTGTTTTTTTTCAATTGTCATAGCCCGCCAGCGGTATAACGTCGCTTGACACAATAACGATAATAATAATAATAATAATAATATTTATACACTCACACCTATTATCTAGCCCAAAGTAAGCATCATCAAGAGCTTGTATTATGGATACTAGATAACGGATAAATAATGATAATAATATGTATATAAATATTAGAAATATACTAAATAAACATATAAACATCCATGACTCGTAAACAAATGCTCGTACTCATCATACAAACATTTGTTCCTACCGGGATTCGAAACCGGGACCTCTTGACCGAGTAGCCTGGGGTACAGACCACTCGGCCAGCCGGTCGTCAAATGTTATGATAATGGTGTCCCAATTTTCAGAAATTTGTTAAGTCTATACAATCACATAAAAGTACTCTGTGGTCTACTAATTAGGGCGGGTTGCCGCTCAAATATATGTTTTATCTAATTGGCAGAAAATTCAATTCATGGAAATTAAAATTAAATGAGCTGCGGAGCCATTAAAAAGCTTTCAATGTCATCAAGGACTACCGCACTACCGCGTAATTTGGCTTGAGCGAACTTAACGTCGGAAAAACCTCATGAATTGACGCTAAATCAAGGAGATAGGATAATAATATAAAGGCTCACTGCTTATCCGTACAATTCGCGCCTGCGAACCCAAACTGAGAGAATCGCGTAGGTACTCTGTCAGTTGAGCGCTTGCCGCCATTCGCGCCACTACTAAATGCTCTCATGACAGTTTGAGAGGAACATTCATTACGAACGCGGTAATTTTAAATTGAGAATAGTGATTATTTTTTTATTTTCTTTTTTTAAATCAGTGCCGTAGCTTCGAATATGCACCTATTTTTAAATACGAATACCTCTTTGGTTATTGGTTGAGTGAAAATGTTGTGTTTTGTGAGTGTGTCATAGAAAAGTTTTTAGTTGAAGTTGGCGTAGCAGATTTAGAGCAACAGGAGAGTAAATAAAAGGTAAGTGCAGTAATTTATAATGAATTTTCATTTACCGGAAACTTTTATGTGCAATCAAGGACTCCTATAAAAGTGATATCGATTTAGAATATCTTTAGTTCTATAACCATGTTGCATAAATTTACATAAATATGCATGCAAATACTTAAAATTTGTTTCTGTAATACAAAAATATACTTACCTTGTTAAAAAGAAGTGTTTATGATAAACATGAATGATCAAGTAAAAGTTAAGTGTGTTTATGACCGGTATACGAGAAAACATATTCCTTTTTTTATTTTTAACAATAAATTGTGTCGATGATAATAAGTTATTTTGAATTTAGAATAAGACCCGAATATTTAAAAAAACCGAATAGAGGAAAACAAAATTTCTTTGTTGATCTCGTATATCTTGTTTTTTTTTCAACTTTGAATATTTTGTCCTGCTGGCCAGTTCGTTTGCGCTAAAAGCTCTTTTTGTAGCTTGTTGCCACCTCGGAATAGAATCACCATTAACTGTATCTATACATATATATATGTATATAACAAGTATTTGAGCAAAGTTTTTCGTTTTTGCAGACCAAAAAAGTTAAATTGTCTTGCACATTTGTTTGTTTGTTTATCATTTGTTCTTTACTTGCCTACTGAATATTTTCCATTTCGGGAAAGTTTTTGGAGGTGCGTAGTACAAGTTAATTTATTCTATGTTGTTGTTGTTGTAGAGATTCAAAGTTTTCTTAAGTCATTTTGGCGTAAAATCTTTTTTTATGTTTATTGATAAACTCGTTTTATCCTCCACCCCTTAAACATTGGACTTGTCATGTTGAACTTTGGTTGATAGTTTCGAAACGGTTTTTATTTATTAACTTAATAAATACATTTACTTACTTAAATATTGAAATTATCAAATTCTATTATTTCCTTTTCTTTTTGAGTCACGCTTGTAAAAGTTTTTCGATTATTAAAATCTTTTATCTTCCCGGAGGTGATAAATAATTCGTTAATTCAAGCCTCGCAAAATTTAGAATTCTAATTAACTTGACAGTGTTTTTTGTTTAATTAATAATAACATCGTCGTAACCAGTATCTTTTGGTTGATTGCCTTTTGTAATTGCAAGGGCTTTCGGGTTCGAATCGGCAGACAGCAGTTAATAAATTGTGTAACATTTTATCCCGACGAAAAGTGTCCTTATGCATTTAACATGTTTGCAACTAAATTACTGCCCAATTCGATATAGTTCATAGTAATTGAAATAGAATAAAACTAGAAAAATTTCACGTCCTGAGGCAGGAATCGAACCCGCGACCTTTCGCAATCCGGGCGACTGCTCTGACCACTGAGCCACCCAGGACTTGGGATAACCCCGTGAAATTCTTCTAGTCTATCTTGTATTTGCGTTTATGAGCTAACGTCCACCCTACAATGTCGAAATATTCTATTTCAACATCCGAAACGAGTATTTTTACAAATACCGACGATTCGGTTAAGTTGGGGCAGTGCTTTCAAATATTCTTAATTTTTGATTTTAACATTATTATAAATGTATATTAATGTGTATTGTTATAATAATGTTAAAATCAAAAATTAAGAATATTCGATATAGTTCGTTGAGTAAGCGATAGCAATGTGTAATGTTTATTTATCTTTATTTATTTTCACTTCTTTATTGTATTACGTCTATATCAACCAAATACAAATAATAATAGAAAACATTCACTTTTATTTTTATATGTATATAGACAAATATGCTATAGATTTAAGTTAATTTCAATATTATAAGGTCAAAGAGTTCATCGATATTGTTTATCGAATCACGATACTTTTATTTAAATGGTTCTAAATCTTTCATAACTACCACACACAGATGCCTGATGCGTTGATCTTTTCGTCCGATATTTCTACAATGGCCATAAAAAAACAGAGAGTTCTGCCCCCTTATTCTCAACTGTCGGAAAATAATCGAATTTCGGAAACTCTATAACTGTCACTTTTTATCGCGGTGCGTCAAAGCGAGATGGCATGTGACTTTTCGAATCGAATCCGTGATGCGACAATTGAGAATAAGGGGGCTGAAAAGATTATGAGATGTTATATTACGCTTTCCACACAGAAGTAACCCATTGAATAGTTTACCGCTGCGTACAGGGATCGCAAACCCTAACTTGGAGATTTATCAATTAATATTGTACGTGGGGTCAAATATGTTTACGAATAGCTTGTGGGTGGTACGAATGAATTGTTAATCACTACAAACTTTATTTTAATATAAATTTACTGAATTTAATTTAGCCAGATGTAGGTACTCGATTGCGCAGAAGCAATTAATTATTATTTTACTTTTGTTGACCTTTTTTTAAACCTTGATTAAGTTAAATACGAACAGAAGCATGGGTCTAAGTATTACTTCTTATTAAACGGGTTTAATTTAAGGGATTTGAAAGGTATGAGAATATTTGCTATATTTTAGGATACATTCTTGATAACCGTCTTGTCAAAATATATACATTGATTTCTATTAAATTTCATATTTTCACTTTGAATAAGATAATTTTACGTCAAGATTTTGTTGAAGCTTATTATATTTAGAGTATTATTCTGTAATAATATGTCAGTCTTGCTTCCGTAGCTTAATTATAATTGGTTTTTGTTCTGTTAAAATAAACTCTTATATCTAAATCTTATATTTTATTGGACCAAACACAAAACAATAAAAAAAAAATTGCAACGAAATCAAACGAAATAAAAAATATATATAAAAATTCAAATATCATGAAACGTACCTATTCATTTAAAGAATTTACCAAGTTTTGTTAGTATGTATTATTTATTTTAGGCGTTCATACGTCTGCCCTTGTTTCCAAACTATCTTTTCGCGAATCTACTAAACGAGAATAGGTACTATATCAGCATTATTGTGCGTTCTCTTCATTTTAAGTATCTTTTTGTATTGTGTTGTAAAATAAATAATAATAAAAAAACATTACAAAACAATTTAATAAGTGGTTTTTTTTATTGATTTTACAAAACTCCGCAGAACTTAAAGATAATAGGTACATCTGAATATTATTAAACATATTGCCAATTACAGATTTTCATTATATAAACAATTAAATTACGGTAGTTAAAAAAATCTCACTTTTCTTGGTATTAAAGAGAAATATCCCAATAATTGAATTTATTTCAAGAATCCGTTAGCCATAAAAAGGTTTATAAATATTTATATTAAGATTATGCCCTTTGCGTATCGTATGTGTATGTGAGTGCTTGACTGTGGTGTGTGTATGTTTTATGCGCAAGTAAAACTAAAATCATCACAAACACAACGCACTGCAATACTTATCAAGTGATTTTTCTTGTTATTGCAGGTGTCAATAGGCGGCGGTAACCGCTTACCATCAGGTGGGCCGTCAGTTTGTTTGTCATCTAGTTGTTTAAAAGAAAACAATTTAATTAGAGAAAGGAGATGTTCGATATTGGTACTCGAAAGCCCCCCACGATAAATTATATATTATGCGAAAGCTTATGCTCAGAGGATCTTGAATATACCCTTTTTTCATTTTAATACCCCTGCATTTTTGTGTAATTTTGAAAAGTGTATGCAAGAATTCTAAGCTTCTTATCCAAGTTTCTCTGACAAAATACAGTAAAAATAAATTGAAATCATTATTATTAGTCAGAAACAAGTGCAGAAACTAATTTGCCATGTTCTTCTAGCATTTACAATAAAATGTAATTGCAAAATAGTCGTAGGCTGAACCGAATCAACCCCATGCCTAGTTATTAAAAAAATATTTGACCAGACAATAGAACGACAATTGACGTTTTATACTATGTCTGGGATGAGTCACATTTTTTAAAATGGAATTTTACATATCTGGATAACAGTTTTTTGACCAGAATATAATGTTATTTTTTATTTATATGCAGGCATTTAAAATTATAATTTTTATATCATAATATTCTTTAATATATACTCTTTCTTCCCATATAACTTTTGTCTTGGGGGGTAGCTGAGTACCAGCCCCCATACATTTTCAGAACATGTCCTTTGGTCACAATATACTTTTAAATGTAAAAGTTTACTAAGGTATCGAGGTAATCCCGTGTGTCAGTCCAAATGGCCTTAAACTGTCGAGCTATCTATTCGAGACTCGAATGAGTTTTTAACTTTGTCATACTATACTCCCGGCAGTCTTACACGGCTTAACAAAACAGTTTAAAATAATCAATGCTTAATAAAGTAAAGACAATACTTATACAAAATTATTTTAAAATAGTTATAGGAAAGCAATACATTTCAACAAAGACTAACTTAGGTACCTACATCAAATAAAAACAGAAACAAAACGGTATTAAAAATGATGAAACAAACCTTTTTAAAAACAGTAAATTAATTAATTACGTAAATTATATAAACGCAATTATTACATGTCAAGCAAGTCTCATTACAATCAAGTTAACAGCTTCTCTTTAGATTCTTAGGATAAACTTTGAAGAGCTCTTTGACGACTTTTATACAATTATTGTTATATTAAATTCCGATTGTTCATATAGTGATTCTGGACTTCATACACTAAATCTAATTTTTAATGAAGTACTTTTTGCTCTCAGTATGAATCAAAAAGAAAGCTGTCATATTATTTGACAAAGAAAAGGTGTGATCACGTATAACATTACCGTGGCTATATTTTGGATTTTCATGAACGACATATATGTAGTCTAACATTCAGAGTTTACCAACCAAATATGTATACTTAGTCAATAGATCACGCATTATTGCTATAGCACCCGGGTATATTTTGTATCGTATTGTATAGTACTCGTAGCTTATAAATACACGTCAGCGCCCAACTGTAAGTGCTTGTTTTGTAGTACCAAACTAATATTAATCGATATAGAAATTCCTTGTCCATAAAGTAACCGCCTCTGTGGTCTAGTGGTTGAGACCACCTACCTCAGATCTAGAGTTCGATTCCCGCAAGGGCAGAAATTTTCTGCTCGGTTTGGTTGGTGGTAGGACTTTTCTAAGTCCGCCTGGCTAGCTACCACCATCTTACTAAGTCTGCCGCCATAAAAGTAAAATTACTCTTCAAAAAATTAAAAAATAATTCGAATTTGTGTCCGTTGTCAGAGATCTTGCGAAGACCAGTTTCCCGATCCACAATAGAACGAATATCGCCAGATGAAGATGACTCGCCCAGCGGGGTGACCGCCTTACTCAAAGCCTTGCTTTGAAAGCCATATTGCTTTCGTGGAACAAAATTTTAATATGACATCATAAACTTTAGCTACCAGGTGGGCCGTCAGCTTTCTTGTCATATACATAATTGTATAAATTATAATGCAATAAATTGGTCACTTCGTAGGTTTATAGAAAAATAAACCGTCCACATATGTAGGTTTTAGGAAACACCTGCCTACATGGCTTCTAAAATTGTCCATGGTTTCTAAATACAAGAAAGACAGTTTTAAACTTTCGCCTACCTTTTCCATTTCATTTAGAAAAAAAGATTTTTAAACCTTAGGATAAGGCCACTTCATCATGATAAGCATGGTCAATTACTAGGCACTAGGTATGAGTTCTTTGGGGTGGACCACCTCTATCTAACCTTTAGCAGAAGCTGTACCATTGAAAAGTTTAGTTCTTCAGAAACTGACACCAGATTATTAGCATGTTTGGGCTTATAAGAATAGTCTCAATGAGATGATGTTAGATAAATCATTAATCATTCATCATCACCGAGAAGCTCGGTGGCGTATTGGTTTGAGCGCTCTGGTTTGGATACGAAACAAAACAACTTTCGCCATGGTCAATCCTTTGATGGGTCAATCAAAGTTTGTAATCTCGAGCTCCTCCGTGCTTCGGATGGCACGTTAAGCCGTTGGTCCCGGTTGTTCCTGCAACCTCTTTAGCCCACCAACCCGCATTGGGCCAGCGAGGTGGTGTTAGGTATGGCCCAAACTCCTCATGTATTTCTCCTATGTAGGAAGGCCTGTGCCCAGCAGTGGGATATATATATATATATATATATATGCCGGTGATGATGATGAATCATCACTTAAAATTTTCGTATGCCTTTTTATACACGTCTGCAGTTCAAGTAGGCACATTTGTAGGCACTTTTCAAGATGACGATTATCTACCGCTGAGCCTAACACCATGCCAAGTTAATTGCTAATAAATACAGATTACATAACATTTACCGTCGTTACGTTGTATCCTAGCACAAAACGATTCGTTTACCTTTAGTAATGGAAGGCGATCGTCCAGATACCTGTTGCACAATCTCCTAACAATACAGTCAATTAACATTAACGATTATCAGGTTTCTGAGTTAGGTATTCTAGAAAAATATCTGGGCGGGAACCGGAACCGTGATCTTTCACTATTCAGGTGTAACTACTAAGCTCTGAGCACTAAGCTACTGACGACTAGAAATGACTAATTTCTTCTAGTCTTTCTCCTTATTTCAGTATTCTTAACTCCTAACGCTAAGATAGGGGGTATTATAAATTGTAACGAGTCTGCCGATATATCTGTTTATCTCTATATTCATTTGTGTCATGGTAGCTCCTGTGATACAAGGCTGTGTCTCCATAATTCCTTGTCCCATCCCTTTCCATCTCTAAGAGATCCTTGGGGATCGGGATCCTTGGTGTCGATATCTCTAGTGACGTGTGTTTCCGCAGTCATTTAAAAGATAACTCAAGCTGGCATCTAAAAAACTTGGTGTGGTCAAGAGTCTGGCGATACTTCTCTTCGAGGCAAAGGCTGTTACTGTATAAGTCTCAAGTCAGTCTCCATATGGAATACTGCTGCCACTTATGGGCTGGAGCATCTAGATACCAGCTTGGACCGTTTGACGTAGCTCAAAGATGCGCTATGAGAATTGTCTCACAAGCGATGAGAGATTTTGCTTCTATATGTAATTTTATTATACTTATTTATTCAAAAGATACATAGTTTTGTTATAAATATATCTGCCAAACTGCATTACAGGTTGTCGGCAGTAGTTCTCGCTATAGTAGGTACTATTATTATTTATGCCACAGTGATTTATTTAAAATAACTTACATAATTCTAATAAGATTTCCGATCTACTTCGCTACAGACATTGTCACAAGTACTGTTTTTTCAGAACACTTTTTAAGTGATTTTTTGATTCCGCTGTACTCAAAAGGTCTTGTGGTAGCTCATTTTTTTTATACAACTAGATGATAAACAGGCTGACGGCGCACCTAGTGGTAAGCGGTTACCGCCGCCTATAGATACCTGCAATAACAAGGAAAAATCACTTGATACTGCAGGTGCGTTGTCATCCTGAGGCCTAAGATGAAATGCCGCCCATGCCCTGTAATTACACCTTTCACACCTATTTATTATCTAGCCCATAGTAAGCCCCTAAGCGGCGTTAACCCACCGGAGGCTATAACAACTGTAAAAAGGAATCGGATGCTTGACGGGTTAAGACCTTATGTTATGGATACTAGTTAACGAAGAAAATATTGAGAATAATATGTATATATACTATATTAGATATGTACCAAATAAACATATAAAAATTCTAAACATTCATGACTCGTGAACGAATGCTCGTACTCATCATACAAACATTTGCTCCTACCGGGATTCGAACCCAAGTTGGGTGACGGAGTAGTCTGTATAGCAAGGGGCCCAGACCACTCGGCCAGACAGTCATCAAAATAGTTTAATATATTATTATTAGATGATAGTAGTTAGAGCAGGATAAAACATTCTGCTATAAATTATTACATAATTTAAGTCCCCTTAAATGGCTGTGTAAATACTTACAGCAATATGTTATTGACGGCAGATCAATAGATGTCACAGTTAGTTGTCTATATTAGGGTCACCACGTTCCAAATACTCATTTCGATTCGGCTCCGCGGTCGAGCCTTTTCAGACAATAGTAAAATGTTTTTATTGCATCTATGGCAAACTTTGTGATCGGCGGACAATGGTTAAGCGTTGAGCGTCATTTGTATCAAACCTCAAAAAATGTCAAGGTCGATTCTCTCTGAAGACGTGGAGAAAAGGAAATTAATGTCTACAGTGTGGAGAGTTTCTAACGTCGTTTAATTGACGCTAAGATTTTTATTACAACGTTTAGAATTTTTTTTCGGAAATAGAAGTAGTTCTGTCAAATTGGTGTAGCTAAAAAATAAAAAATAAATACTACAATTTCTATTTTCAACATTATTATAAATGTTTGAAAAATATATTTTCATATAAAAGTATCTAAACTAGAAAAAATACTCCACAACGAGTAATTTTTCTAGTTAAGATATTTTTATATGTAAGTCAAAAATATCTTTGTTCAAATAGAAGAAAGCATTGTCTCTTTCGAACTGCTGCACAAAACTCAGGTCCGGTCTTACGTTGAATATTGCTCACACCTGTGGGATGGCTCCACCAAGTACCTCCTCGATGCACTGGACAGATTGCAGCGTCGTGCCGTCCGTATCATTGACGACGTAGAGGTCACGAACAGCCTAGAGCCTCTACAACTCCGTCGTGGCATTGCATCGCTAAGCGCCTTCTATCGGTTTTATCATAAAGAGTGTTCAGAGGAGCTATTCGACCTTATTTAAATTTTCACCATCCCCCTTCCCACTCAGGAGCACACGTGCCGGTCTTCAGAGTCATCAATTCACAATCTGAACCCCAATATTTCGCACAAATAAGTAAGTTTAGTCGTTACTCGTTTCTTTGTCGTACTTCCAAAACTTGGAATTCTTCGTCACTTGTGTCCCCTTCTTCCTATAACTTGGGTATCTTCAAAAGAGGCGTGAAAATTCACATAATGGGCCGGCAAGGTAGAGGCGGCTAGAACAATGTGTTTCTAGCTGCACTAGCTGTCTTCGCATATGGATTCTTCTTACCGCTTCACATCAGGTGGTGTTAAATCATTTGCCGTGCTTTAATTGTATATAAAAAAACTGTCACGCCACATGTCACAGACGCAATCATTATAAATCGCGGACTAAACATAGGCCTGGCTTAAAACTCATGCTGTCACTTTTATTTGTTAAAAGAAAGACAGTGACAGCATCAACAATCAGGGGGAATAGGTTTTTAATTGTCCTATGCTCCCGGGACTTTTATACAGCTTAACCAATTAATATGCAAAACAGCTATTCATATGACGACCTTATTAAATCTGAAAAATACCCACTTATCAAACACAATAGGTTTTATATTGTGTGTTTTTAATGTACAAAATGTTATATAAAGTCGATTTTGAAGTTTAAATGTCAGACTTCGTTAGCACGTGTCTACAATAATTGAGTGAACTATAGATTTACGTAGAGCAGTCACCATCATCATCGCCAGCCTATAAACGTCCAGTGGGACGTAGCTTAGTGGGTCCAGCAGTGGCTGGGCAAGGCCGTCCTATATTGGAGAAACACATGAGCAGTTTGGGTTTTAACACCACCACGCAGGCCCAATGTGAGTTGGTGGGTTAAAGCGGTTGTAGTAACAACTGGGACGAATGGTTAACGTGCCTTTCGAAGCGCGAAGGAGCTCTAGATTACAAATTTTGATCCCCTGGGATCGACCACGGCGAAACTTGAATTGTTTTCGTGATCGAAACCAGAGCGCAGGAACTCGGTGGCATAGTGGTTTCACTATGCCACCGAGTTCCTCGCGTCATCTAGCTCCACGCGCCACCTAGTTCCTCGCGCCACCTAGCTCCTCGCACTCCTAGCGCCTCGCGCCACCTAGCTCCTGTCGTTACCTAGCTCCTCGCGCCACCTAGCTCCTCGCGCCACCTAGCTCCTCGCGCCACCTAGCTCCTCACGCTACCGCGTTTTTTCGGTGTGCGTAGAAGAGTATTTACCGATAATGTCGGACTGTCAGGTGATAAAGCTTTACTATAAGGAAGTTCGTAGACAAGCTATAAATAACATTATGTTTCGAAGTGTAATTGTCTGCTTTGAGTAAGGTCGGCAGGTATTCACGAATCAATCGAAATTCGTTTCCGTTAGAAAACTCGCGCTTCGTTTCTCCTAATAAAAAGTGACAGTAATTAGGTAGGGAGTTGTCGATATTCGAGTAATTCTGAATAGAAGAAAGTTTCTTGGGATTATGACTACCCGTTAGTTACTTATAAATTGGTATACACGCTGACAAATATCTTTACATTTACTCCCTTTCTGGGGCGCTATTGAAATTGAATATTATGTCCAATCACGTAATGACGATTATGAGGAGCTGACAAGGGTTGTTTTCGTTTTAGTAATAACTAGCTTTGCCTGCGACTTTGTCTGCGTGGGAAAAGTAGCATATTTTCTATTTTTGACTACAATCTACCTCTGCCAAATTATCTCCAGGTCCATTCAGCCGTTCTGGCGTGAATGACGACCGGCTGGCCGAGTGGTCTGTACCCCAGGCTACTCGGTCAAGAGGTCCCGGGTTCGAATCCCGGTAGGAACAAATGTTTGTATGATGAGTACGAGCATTTGTTTACGAGTCATGGATGTTTATATGTTTATTTAGTATATTTCTAATATTTATATACATATTATTATCATTATTTCTCCGTTATCTAGTATCCATAACACAAGCTCTTAATGATGCTTACTTTGGGCTAGGGAATAGGTGTGAGTGTATAAATTTTATTATTATTATTATTTATTATTATTAATGAGTAACAAACATTCATTCTAACTTTTGCATGTATGGTATTATAAGGTTAAGATGTATTAACAGACATTGCTTCTTCACTAATCGTGAAATTGGCTTTTGAGTTACACGCAATAGAAAGCATATTGTCTGATAATATGTGTTTATAAATTAATCTATTTTTAAAAAAATGAAAATTTCGAAAACTTAAGATTTCCTTGTTCAGATATTCTTAGCGTCTACATTCAACATTTACTTATGATTTCATTGAATTTTCTCCTTATTGTGCAAACGTTCTTTTCTCTAGCGTCAATTCAACAATATCTTACCTATTGTGCCTGATTTGTTGGCACTTCACAAATTATTAAAGCTGAATATGCAAGAAGGTAGTTCATATCTTTCATTTCTAAAGTAATTTTCCTTAAAAATACTTACATTATGTTTCCATTAATTTTTATTTTTGCTAGATATTAATACTCATGTTTATTTCAGTATCTTATAATTGCATTGAATAATATCAAGTACCTACCTTTCATTTATCTGTATTTAAAAAATCTTTTCCATTTTCCTAAGAGATACGAAATCAGTCCGTAGCAATTTGGACAAAATCAACTACTTATAGAAAAAGATCTATTTAACACTTCATGATTGTAATACTTTTGAACGGCGCCTTTAAATAAATAAGCGTTCAAAGAAACCTTCATTTCATTCAAGACCTCTCAAATATGCCAATACTTCACTCAATAGGGCAGCTTACAAACTCCGCCCTTTTTCTTTTGCGATCAATTCATAATAAGATGGAACAATATTTGTTTTTTTTCTAATAATATTTAAGTTTCGTTTCAAAGTTTCAACATTATAAGAAATGTTTTAAAATTACTACTTATGCTAGAAAAAGACAGGGAATATGCAATCCGGGCAGATTATTAGTTATTCTGTGACCCGGGTGTCTATTGTAACCACTGAGCGACTGAGGACCCGGTAGAACCCTGTGTACTTATATTTACGGTAAAAGCTAACGTCTACCTTTTCAAAATTTTTATTTCAACAAGAGAACACGTTTTACACACACAGCTATGCGATTCTCTAAAGGCAGCAGCCTTGAATTCGTGGCTGTCGGCAGCGCTGTCATACCTTTTGGCGTTTGTTTAACAGCCGTTGGCGACATATACAATATTTAGGAAAGTAATTGATGTCAAATAAATGCACAAAACTGTCAATAATAATTATCAATTTCTTAAATTTAATAGGTATCTAATTTAAATTTATGAACGAGAATTCCCTTGCCTTCCATTCATCTTTTTCTGTGCCAAACAATGTACTCCGCCACCTATATGGCCCCTGCTTAAAAATAATTCAGTAAATAAAATACAACTGCAAACGTGAAGCTGAATTATTATTTACAGAAAAACATACATTTCTCCGGTAAACGTGTTTAAATAAAGCTTGACAACAGGTAAATAGGTTTTTAACTGATACTACGGTTTTATACTGATTCTAATTTTATTTAATGATTGACCTTATATATTGAATTTTTATGTATTGTAGAATGTATGAGCTCCTTAAATTTAATGTTTGTATACCCAAAGGGTTGGATATAGCGATCGTATTCTGCAACACAACAACTGACTGTACTGTACATATGTTCACAAATAAACAATTCTTATTCTTATTCTTAATTATTTACAAACACAGGTTTATATTTAGACCGACTGACAGACAGACTGACTGACGGACAGACAGACAGACTGACTGACGGACAGACGGACCGACAGATAGACCGATAGACAGACTGACATTATAACATTCTTAGCTTACGTAGATCCAGATAAGACAGAGAGACAAACATTATGAAATTGTTAGTTAGTTAATATTATTTTTATGTGGATTTTTTTTTGTTGACGATTCGAAAGTGCTTCTTGGGGGGCCTAATTGAATAAAGATATTTTCATTTTCTTTTTCATTTTTAAAAAGTAGGCAATAGGTAAAGTAGTAAATAATACTTTAACGCATGCACATGTATAGAATATAGCTAAGTTATAGTTGTCAGTGAACAGTTTATGAATCAATCGATTACTTTTTGACGTGAATACGTTTATAAATTTGCTTCCAAAGTGGGGGGCGATTATTATTAATATTAATATTATTATTAATAATATACGAAATTAAAAAAACTGATGATAACACAATCGGCTGATTTTACTGTTACAGCTACATATCGTTAAACGCGAGCTGAGTTCGGTAAAGTAGTTTTATTTCAAATGTGTTCTTTTTCTCACGTCAAATTATAAAACGCCTGACATTTGCGTAATTCGGAACGCAATCAATCAATAGTTTTTTTGCATGAATAACAACATAAATAGTACACAATACACATGAATACATCGCAGGGTATAAGCTATTATAATCCTTAAGAGCATTATTCAGGCCTTCAGTAGCGAACGTGCAAATGTTAATATTACATTACGTAGGTACATATCCACCTAGTCAAAATAATCATGAAATTAGGCAGCATTAAATTAAGCTTTATGCATACACATGCTAGTTACAAAATAAGGTAAATAAGCAATCATATTAAGAAATTATATTATGTAGATACAAGCTTTAAAAATGATATTTTTTTATGGGGGACAGCTATTTAAATTTAATTTTATCCATCATACTAAGCACTAATGCTCCCACAGAGAATGACAGAGATTTTGTAAAGTTTAGTTAGACTATTCTAAGAGTAGGTAGGTATCTAGATAGAATGCTAAACACATGGGATCGCTGGGTCATTTTTAGCTTAATTTATTAGGTATGTTATAGATTGGGAGCCGGCATCATGCATGATATTTACGACTTAATATTTATCATCACATTTTTAAAAAATCGTCTTAGCTGCAAGTAAAAAAAGGCGAGATGATATTAGCTCCATAATAGGAATGTTTACAATTTTTGGGGGTGTTTTATGTAGTGTATAAGTATCTACATATTATAGCCTGAAATAGTTATCATAATTATTTTATTACGACTAATGTTTAAAAATCATGTACCAATTACAAATAAAGAAAGAAAAAGATGAAAAAATATATGCTCCAGGCGGGGAAAAAAAGTAGGCGTTTAAACGCATCAATCAATTTCGCATCACAACGCCAATACATGTCATGTGGCCGCTGAGACGTCGCCGCTTACCAAACGTTGCTATGGAGATTCAGATGGTTTTTCTTTGATACCGTCTGATGCTATTATAACAACAGGTGACACGTGATCTGATAGTGATTTGATTGCATTTTGTTTATTATATATTATTCAAATTCCGTAATAATACAATAAACTATTACTGTCTTTTAGAATTTCTATTATACAAACTACCATTACGCGTCATAATTTTAATTTGAATACAGTCAACAAATATTTCCCATAATTATGCTATTCATAAAAATATTATATTTTTATTACTAATATTTTTACGTAAATTTATTGACGCTTTTCCAGAAATATCTTATTTATCACGTATTGCAGTGATATACATAAATAAATATAGACAACTACAAACTAGTGTAGACAACTAATCCACTACGTCACCGAGCTCCTCAGAAGATAAGTGATACCTAATCTTTTTTTAAATCCACAATCACGAAAAGATGGTGTGGCCGGCTCTAGGTCTATAATGATTCATAACGAATTGCGAGTGTGCTAACTTTTATTATGTCCTTTAGGTTATACAGAGTCTATACGTAATAAGTCACAATAAATTATTTTTACTATTTGTATTTAGGCATTATGTTCTAACACTCATAATTGATTACAGATTTCGGAACATTTGACCTGATTCCGGATTTAGATTACAAAACCTAAATTTAAGTACTGTGCAGTCAGCGTCAAAATGATGCAAACATTCCGTCCTTTATATCAATGTAATAGGGATTAAAATCGTTACAATCTTTTCAAGATGACTGTACCTTCAATACTCTCAATATAGCTGGACAGCTGTATAATAGTTTGACTTTTAGAAAAGTGTGTTACGTTTTATTTTAAAATGAAGGTAACTATGTTTCACGAGTGCGAATAAGTAACAGAAACATTCTATATCTTGTAACTATTATTGTTAAGTTAAGTATATTGTAACTATATACCTACTAGAAGGAGCGAGCCTCTCCTAACACAGGTTTAATAAACGCAAATGGAGGGTCCCAAACCCATGTAATGAATAATTACTAGAACATAACAATGAAAAATAAAAATATTTTCATTTGATTTTTGATTTTTGATTTTGATATCGAGCTCGACGACGAGCCGGCATTGATTTTGACGTTTGAGCATAGCGCTGCTCGTAAGCGTAACTAACCTCTATCACAGATTAATAACAGGACAGATACTTCACTCTAATACAAATGGTGAAATAATTTCGTTTTATTAGCCTACTAGGATTATTATTATTAGCCATTTTACACGATGCGAGAAGAAATATACTCTACCAACGCGTGCCGAGAGTCGAGAATCCTGTGTACACCGCGTGATTGCGTCATCGAGCGAAAACGTAAGGGTTGTGCCACGACCATAAATTAAATAAAATGACTGAAGTAAGACTTATTTTTTTTATTAATACATCTAATGCAATGAAGTGAATGCAAAAAAAGCCGGTCAATTAAATGTGATTTAATTTTATAAAATGATCAACGTTTTTTTACCATCTTTGTATTCATTCGTTAATATTCTAAATCGTGTAAATAACTTTAACAAATAATCCTTTGGAAAACAGGGGCAAGGTGGAATAAAATAAATTTCTTGTAGTATATTCATTGAAGTGCTTCCCGGCTGGTTCGTAAAGACTTTATCAAAAATTTTCAAAAATGTTGTTTCTAATTCTTCCACTTAATTGCGACGGGACTTTCAGCCCTCCGTAAAACGAAGAATTTTTATTGTACTATTTAAAATGAATGTATAGTCTGGTATCGTCCATATTAGGTTCATCGTTTAGTAGAGAATTAAAGACGCTACAGTTATATTTCTTGCCACATTTATATAGTAAGTTATCCCGCTACATAAGTTAACGCATTTTTTGCCGGTAAGTCAAAACGGTAGTCGACATTTAGAGCTACTTCTGAAGATGTTTTAGTGCAACGTGCAAGTAGCACTCCCCCGAATCGTATTTGTAAATCGAGCTCCATAATAGTAGCACCCTTAGATTATTATTAATCTGTGCCCCTAGTGGAAGGTTAAATCGAAACGAAAACGATTATTTATTTAAACTTTAATTGCACAAAATGAGTTACAATTTGGCGGACTTAATACCATTAGTCATTCTGTACCAGTCAACCGGAATTATCGTCGTATTCACCTCTTAAATCCATACTAATATTATAAAGCTGAAGGGTTTATTTGTGTGTTTGTTTGGTTGAACGCGCTAATCTCAGGAACTACTGATTCATATTGGAAAATTCTTTTTGTGTTGGATAGTCCATTTATCGAGGTATTATATAGGCTATATACCATCACGCTGCGACTAATAGCAGATGAGCATCAATGAAAAATATTGCAGAAACGGGGGAAAAATATTCCTTTTCAGAGCTTTAGTTGCGTGCGCTGCGCAAAGGGTTAAAGTTACGCAAAAATCACAAAAGTAAAAATTGTTCTCCTTTAAAAGTTCGAAAAAAAAGTCCGCGACAGCATATGTCTATCTTTCAAAATTGGCTGACTATAACTATTTTTTGGTACCCAAATTTATTCTAAAATAATGCACTTATCTGCGAAGTTGTTTTTATAAACATGATATTGTTCCTTTTCAAAATAAATGCATTATTCACCACAAGTATTTAATTGTGAACAAAATTGTACCTATCATTATTTGATTTCAATGGGTATCTTTAAAAATATCATAGTTTTAAAATAACTCTGCTACAAAGTAACCGTGAGCCGTGAGTATCGTTGCGTTTTGCGCGGGAAACGTTCAACGGGCGTGCATTCGATCCCGCTTGCGGCGGCCCAGTGCCTGTCGGATCGCCAGATTTCTACTAAGTGGCCGGTACTTTTAACGCTGCATTTCGAGAGTGACGGGGGCCTGCCTCTATGTCGATCTCCTGGCTGTGTATCTTCGTCGCTGTTTTTTTTATACAACTAGATGACACACAAGCTGACGACGCACCTGGTAGTAAGCTGCCTATAGAGACCTGCAATATCGAGGAAAAAATCACTTAGTATTGCAGGCGCGTTGTCATCCTGAGGCCTAAGATGAAATACCTTTCATGCCCAGTAATTACACTGGCTACCTTTGCCTTCAATCCGAAACACAGCGAATTGTTTTACGGCTGAAATAAAAAAGGACAGTGCTATCTACCCAGATGACCCTATATACAGACCTACGACCTAGCACAAAACAGAATAAAACAATAAACAATACAAGGATACCCAGTACAAATATGAAAATCTAGCATTGTACAACTCTACTGAGTTGGTAATTTGATTACTCCAAATTCGTTGATGTCCCAGACCATAGAAACAACAACTACCTAGTTTTGTATTGTAACGTATTGTATAGATAATGTTATTTGTACGTGTAATAAATAAGGAAGAAAAATACTATGACATTAGAAAAGCTGGCTGAGTAATGTGTTTGTTTTTGTGAATATCTCCTTTGGATACGTGTGTATGTCGCAGCGAAATGAAGATACCAGGGAGTTCGTAAAACTCCGGTGTTAGCAAAGGTCCTTTTTTTAATTTTTAGGTGGTTATTTAATTTAATATATGGCAGCATTAGTTTTCTCTACTACATGTATATCTATAATAATTTCTGTCAGTGATTTTGAGGGTACTAACAATCTGTAAGCATCCGCGTACGGCACCAGCCGGCACCTTTGCTATCATTCTGTAGTAAAATCAATTTTATTAGGGCTGATTGTTCAATCGTCAGATAATTTTTATCGAGAGAATCATTTCGACTTTTTGACAGATTTTCTATACATTAACTGTCAACTACTTATTTACAGTAATTCTCTGGATAAATCTTATCTGGCGAATGATTACCTTAATATGATTTTTAATTTTAGAACGTCACATTGGCACGTAGGAAAATTATTGTTTTTTGATTTACGTTGTAAAATTGTGTTGGGGCGATCGTGTTTTGTCAAATTAATTGTTACTTCATCATTATCATCACATCTGCCTATGATGGCCACTGCTGAACAAAGCCCCGCCCCATAGATTTCAAAATGGTACAGTTCTTCACAGCCTGCATCCAACGGCTCCCCGCGACCCTGACCATCTGCCCATCTAGTGAGAGGCTGTCCTACTTTGCGATTAATAAGAGCTCTTTGTAAGATCGTGATCCCGTAGCGTTCTACCGCCGTAGCAGTTACTCCGGTCAATTTAGACATTCCAAGCTGCATAAATTCCCACCAAGCTGAAAGTCAGTAAGATTGTTTAAAATATGATTAAAAATAAAATTTGAAAGTTAAAATTTAAGTTAAAACATTCAAGGTCAAAGATAAAAAAATGAGTTTTTTGCGATTTTCAGCAAAACGGTAAGTTTTATCATAAAAATACTTCAGACAAAAGTTGTAGACCATAAAATTATCTACAAAAAATGTATCAATACTTTTTTCCCCCTAAAAAGTCGAACTGTTTTGTTCTCTGGCATTTTTTAAATAATCAGAGTTAAGGTAACACTTCATCCTGGCGGAGTCGATAAGGAGATAATCGCCAATAAGCTAAGGAAAGAAGAAGATTATTGCTGAATATATCCCAAGAGGTTTTAATACTCCCTGACAATAAATTAATATCTCGGCCTGATTAAGGTCTAAAAGTTAATTGGTATTTACAGGGTTATAAGCCCACATCAAAAGTGGTAGACTATGTTCTATTAGCCTGTCAAGCCACATACGCGGCTTAAAAAAATAGGGAATATATTTTTTGAGATTTCTTTACGTACCAAATGGTCAATATTAAAGAATTCTCGTATAGCATACCTTTCTTATAAATTTAATTTTGTAATTCAGACTTCGAACGTCAAACATTAATGATAAATATGTTGGATCAAAGTGGCGTCAATTTATTTTATATGTGTTCGTCTTACCAGATTTAAGACTAAATTATTATATCAAGGGTCATAAAACTTTTTGCATGTAGATTTCTTTATAAGTTGAGATCAAAACACCTGCATTCCAAGAAATCTTAACATTTAAGGTAAAGTAAGGTAAGGTATGATAAAATTTTATCAGAAAAAAAATTAAATAATAAAAGGAATACAGGCAAGAGAACGGAAATTCTTGATAAGTTTCAACGGAAAACCGATATCCGAGTACCCACGGGTCTTTTAGAAATATTAGAATAATATATAAAAAAATTATGAATGTCAATTAATGACTAAAACTATTACTGATGCTAATGTCTTTGGAAACATCGAGATGGACATATGGCGTCTGTCCTTTGTTGAACTGCATTAAAAGAGTGAAGTTTCACTCTAAATATATTTTAAAAGACAATTTTTCGTATTATACTCATGAATTTAGATTAAAATTCAGATTGCACTTTTCTTTTTTAAAATGAATCCTATTAAGAGACTGGATTGATTGAAATTAATCTTCCAAACAACATTCAATCAAGGTTCATAAAAGTTATTTTTTAAAACTCCGTCCTTTTTGTGCAAAAAAACATTCTAGAGAATAAAAATTATGAATATTCGTGAGTCGCCTCTCAATCAGTCTTAAGGTTAAGCTTTGTGGAGCCAATGTAATTTCATTTTATTATTCGGATTACAAATCGAGTTTTGTTATACACTTTTATACATCGGATACAACATTCATTTTTCAGGCAAGACTTGGCAAAACTTAATTTGACAGTTTCCTAACAAAGGGATATAGGAATTTCGCAAAATATTTGTGATTTTATGAATCGCTGACCGTTTGCAATAACAAATAAGTCGCAGACAAAGTTTGCTGAACTAGCTCTAGGGTCGAGTTGCCATTTTTATTACAAAATAAATCTTAAAACAATTCGCTTTTTGTCTATACCATAAAATAAGCTGTTAAAAGCGTCTCAGTTACATTTTCTACCTAAGTATCTTCTTAATGTTTTCCAATCAGGAGACAATACCTAAGTCATTTTAATGTTTTAATGTTTTTTGACGTGAATACGTCTAAATGTTAATATGCTCCCATAGTAGGAGGCGCTTCAGAAAATAAAATCCAGTTTGGTGTTGTTACAGTTATACAGGATGGCACATTTAGATCGGTCAGTATGGGGAAGTCTGAAATTATAAGACATTCGAAAATCTCTTCTTAGGAACCATGTCATCGATTTTAGTAAAAAGAAAAACTGCATTCAAACATTTTAAAAAAACGGGTACACAGTGACACAGTTCGGAAATTGTACCCGGACTTTTTTAAAAATAAAACTAATGCTATTTCTATTTCGATATCGATTGTGTAGGTCTTAAGCAGTAAACGTTACTATGAAACATGATGTCTAAAATGAATAAAATGCATGGTTTTCATATCCTTTAATTTATTTTAGTAAGTGTTCGATATTACCACCATTTTTTCAATACAACATTTCCAACAACCAAGACGTTCCATTTTCAAATGAGATTTATCACGTCTCTGTTGAAACCAAAACGTTCCTTTTTCAAATGAGTTTTTCACGTCTTTGTATCTAGATACTTTTTCTAAATGGGTTTTTTAATTGACCGAAGTAAGTATGTTTAATAGAAGTAAGGAAGGAACTACAATCATAGATAGATAATATTATCGCAGATAACAATATGTAAAGCAGTGTATGTAACAAGTTGCGACACCAGCAAAGAGGTACAAACGACCATAGAGACAATTTTACGCACCTAAACGAGTTGAATGTTGTATTAAAAAAAGGGTGGTAATTTAGAACACTTAATTAACTAAATTAAAGAATATGTAAACAATGCATTTTATTTATTTTAGACATCATGTTTCATAGTAACGTTTACTGCTTAAGACCTACACAATCGATATCGAAATAAAAATAGGATAAGTTTTATTTTTCAAAAAGTCTGGGTTCGATTCCCGAGCTGAGTACACGTTTTTTTTAAATGTTTGAATGCAGTTTTTCTTTTTACTAAAATCGATGACATGGTTCCTAAGAAGAGATTTTCGTCTGTCTTATAGTTTCAGACTTTCCCATACTGACCGATCTAAATGTGCAACCTCTATAAGTATCGTGTACAATGAAAATTTTACTACATTAATCACCAAAACAATGCCGAAAAGGCACGATGTCTTTCAAAGTTACTTGCGCATGTTTCAAATGTGCAGTCGACAGCACGTCAAGCGTAACAGTTTGATCTTGAGATCGTCCTTACTGCGATCGTAATAGAGGCGGCTTTCGTAGTGCAACTGTTACACTTGACGACTTTTTCAGAAACGATCATTCAACGGGACAGTATTGTCTTGTTCATGTTGCACATGGGTGAGAGAAACATAATACTGTTATTAATCAATACCAATATTACAAAGCTGAAGAGTTTGTTTGTTTGGTTGAACGCGCTAATCTAAGGAACTACTGATTCAAATTGAAAAATTCTTTATGTGTTGGGTAGTCCATTTCTCGAGATATTATATAGGCTATATAACATCACGCTACGACTAATAGCAGCTGAGCATCAATGAAAAATGTTGCGAAAACGGGTAAAAAATATTCCTTTTCGGAGCTTTTATTTCATTTTAGGCCTCTGAAGACAACACACCTGCCCGCCTAGCATGACCACCGAAACGCGATATGATACGATATGATAAAGCTATTTATCGCTTCGAACTGTCAAAAATCATTGGATATAACCGACATCTTGAAATTTTATCGAAACTGCGAACTTGTATTGTATATATACATGTTCGCAGTTTCGTTAAAATTTCAAGATAGCGGTTATATCCAATGATTTTTGACAGTTCGAAGCGATAAATAGCTTTATCATATCGCGTTTCGGTGGTCATGCTAGGCGGGCTGCAATACCAAGTGTTTTTTCCTTGTTATTGCAGGTGTCTATCTTACCGCCAGGCAACCGTCAGCTTGCTGGTCATCTAGTAATATAAAAAAGTTATGAAGTGAGGCGTTGCTGCTCAACTTTAATCAAGCTTATAAGACTACATACCTAAGCAAAAAAAAATTATAGCCAAAATAAATATCTGTGACCCTTGGTGACAAAAACACAAACGCAGATTTACCTCCTCGCTGGCTCCGAGCCAAACCAAACGGGTGTTAACGACGGGCTCCTTTTGAAATCCACTGGAATTAATAGTCCTGTGTGCCTTCCAGGAGCTCTTTATTCGCAAAACTATTAGTATGGAACTTTGTGTTATTTATTACAAATAAAAATTAGATTTTTTTATATGTATATGTATAACGAAGATTACTTTTTAAAAATGATGAATATTCGCGATGTATCGCCTTATTTTTTTTAATGCAACAAGCTTGCCAAGAAACTGGTACGGCCTGCCTGATGGTAAGCCTTTGGACGCTGGTAGCACCTTGGGAAGTACTCACGCGTTGCCTAGCACTACCCTAAAAATGAAAATCAAGTTAATAGCATGCCCTGCTCCAACATAACTCTTTCTAAATTCGCAGGAACACAACCCACAAAAATCGTAAGTAATTCCAGTAAAACTCTAAATAAAAATAGAAAAAAAAAAACAAAAACAGTTTATTTTTATTTTACTAGGTGGTAGACCCATATGTAGGGTCGCCTGGGTAGGTACCACCGCCTTTCTTATTTCAGCAGTGAAACAGTTCGCTGTGTTTCGGATTGAAGGGAAAGGTAGCCAGTGTAATTACTGGGCATGGACGGCATTTCATCTTAGGCCTCAGGATGACAACGCACCTGCAATATCAAGTGCTTTTCCTTGTTATTGCAGGTGTCTATAGGCGGCGGTAACCGCTTAACACCAGGTGGGCCGCCAGCTTGTTTGTCATCTAGTTGTATAAAAAAAAAATTAAGAACTGCTCCTAAGAAGTTTTACTACTTCTAGTAAAACCTACCTCTACCTGCCTCTAGTAGTGATTGTAAAACTCCAATGATTGGTAAGATAAACGTTGCTATAAAAACGTTAAAAAGTAGAAAGCGGTGAAGAAATTGGTAGGTTACACCTAGTGCTCTGGTCCCAGAAGACGCGATTCGATTCCCGCTTGGAGCATACAATTATCTTTATTTGTATTTCTTACAATAAAGCAGGTGTTATAAACGTACCAAATCAAACATGTAAATGTGAAAAATAGATAAGTAGTAATAATTAATAATTACAGACCCTGCTGTCAGTTCGCTGTGTTTCGGATTGAAGGGAAAGGTAGCCATGTAATTACTGGGCATGGAAGGCATTTCATCTTAGGCCTCAGGATGACAACGCACCTGCAATATCAAGTGATTTTTTCCTTGTTTGTCATCTAGTTGTATGTAAAAAAATCGTAATGGAACTCTTAAAAAAACGTGATTATTATTGTCAAATTACTTCGGTAAATCCATTCTCTTGTGAAAACTGTTAGGTTTTTTTAATCCGTCAAGCACCAAATTTCACACAATTGATTTTTCAATTGTCATAGCCCTCCGGTGGGATAATGCCGCTTGAGGGATATCTATAACATAGTAATACTCTAATGTGTACGAGTATTATTATAGAAAAACAATAGGTCTCACTTCTGGTAATGAGAAGTTTTGGGTCATAGCACCACCACAATAGCTGGACATTACAACTTTTTTATTTAACTAAGTAGGTACCACACTAGCTAGACATCCCAATTTTTTTATTGAATTATCTGGGATCAACCATGGCCAAACTTGCTTTGGTTTCGTAATCGAAACCAGCCGTAGTGGTTCAACAAAAAAGATTAAATATATTTTTTAAATCTTGCACATTTAACTTGAATGTTACTTATGTATTCAAAGTACATCTTGTATTTAGATCAGTGTGTCACTAACAGATGGTCCGCACAAAGGCGTTCATTAATTTCGCTACGCTGCTTTGAAACTATCTTTCGTGTAAGCTTTCCACTTTCTACAAAATGGGAATTGAAAATTGTGTCACAATACATTTTTTTTATACAAAAATGCGATTCTCTAAAGTCAGCAACCTTCAATTTGTAGTTCTGGCAGCGCAGTCATACCTTTTGACGTTTGTTTGACAACTATTTGACAGCCGTTGGCGACACTAGCGTCTCGACGACGAACACGGCGTGAGCCGGAACTAAAAAGGTTGTTTATTTTTATAGCTTTATGTAAAAGTCAATCAAATATTGAAAGAAGTCATTATGATACATTTTAAATACAACTAAAGCGAAAAATATTGATTGTACTGCACGTCGTATCTTCAAAAACAGCGACAATCATACACAGCAATGATATCGACGTAAAGATTAGTGAATACGCTTACGCGCAGCGCTGTGCTCAAGCGTCAAAATCAATGGCGGGTTGTCGTCTTGTCAGTTTTCAAGCTAGATGTCGAATATTTCTGTTATTGAACCGCACTCCTGATGGTAAGGGGTTACCGTAACCTGTAGACGCTCGAAGCACCTAGTATTTTCTCATTACTGTCGATCGCACAAAATTAACGTACAGGATTCATCTTGAAACCACCTCTATTCCGTTCATATTAGTAACCATTGAGGCTGTGTAGTTATTGTTCGATAGGAGCTCTTGGCTGTGTTTTTGTTGGGAAAATGTGATAAGAAGTCAACGCTTGCGTTAAAGTGTTAAGTTTGTTACACGGTCTACAGTCACTAGGAAAAGGTGAATTTCTTTGCTATTCTTTTGAGTTTGACCGTATTTCTCATAGTACAGAGGGTCAATTCTGCTATCTATTTACATAAACGAATCGGCATGCGGAAGCTATACGATATCATTACATTGCCACGGTAATGCTACATTGCGGTTTTGGATTAAAAAAAGGTATTCTACTGATATTTCTTGTAAAGCTGGAACGCTAACGAAACGCTCTTACTTAACTATTTGACAACAGAAACGTTTGTGATTGAAACTTTTAAAAATTAAATAATTCGGAATACAAAAACGTAACTGAAGCGTTTCTAAATCGTTTAAGATCAAATACAACACCAGAATTGGCACGCTGGTCTTTAAAAAGATTTTTTCAAAAATCTGGTCATATTTCTTAATAAATGATTTTCATAATATGTTGTCTGTGGATCTAACAAAATCCGCCATCTTAGCTTCTTCCATATTGTAATATTGTATTTTATGATTTTGTACTTTCTTTTTTATAAAAGCTTTATTCCGAGGTTACGCTAAGTTATCGTTGCTCTACTCCGTGCTGCTCGGAGTTTGTTTCCAAAGTTTTATGTGCCTTTATTATATAAGTTAGGTATTTATAATATTATGCAACATTATTCCAATAGTTTACAGACTTGATTTGGGCACTTTCTCACTTTTAGGATTTTCTCAAACTCAAGGGTCTTAATGTAATTTGGCTTGATAATGTGTCTCCGAGGTAGTCTTCGTTTGTGGGTAAGTGTCCACAGTTGCATAGGGGGGTGCATTGGGATTCCACGTTCCTGTGCACAGAATCTACAATCTAAATCTAAGTACTTATTGTGTACATAATGTCTTATATTTTTGCGAGCACCACACATTTCAAATACTTGAAACCAATTTACCGGATTTAACTCGCGTTTAATTAGATGTCACGTTATTATTCTACACCCGATCTTTCGCTGTAAAGTAATCGAAGTACCTATAGTTAAATCCGTTAAATTGGTTTTATTTCAAAACAAAATCTTAGTTTTAAGTTGAATAAGTGTCTATTTGGTTTGTAGTGGCCTGCCCAAAGCTCTAATCATAGCACTTATGTTACTCCTGCTGAGCTTTATCAGCTCTTCAGTTTGTTTACCATTGTAGCCATTTGTCAGAGACTTTAAATGTATCAAACCAGGTTTCGGCATGAGTTTGCTTTTGAGAAAGTGCATGGCTTGGTTCTTTGGGATTCCGCTGAAAGGTTCTAGCCCAATCTATTGCTTCAGAGCCCTAGTTTTAGCTAATTGTTGTAACATTCATAATAATAGACGTTCAAAATGTAAACGAGGTTAAGTTAAGTGTATCTACAGGAAGACTTTCTTGAGTTCTTGTTTATAATAATATTCATAACCTACTCATTAAATGAAAAAAAAAATATTTAGGAATTTTATTAAATATTTTAATATATATTAGGTACAATCGCGGTTTTAAATGTTTATCAGTTTTTAAATTAGATTCTCTGTCACACTGTGTGCAGTAATAGCTAAAGTTCTAAGTGTAGATATTAATTACTTTTTAATATTTCTGAAGCATTTATGCACTAAAAGAGTGTTAATTATTTTTTGATGGTCAAAGTTATTTAATTATTAATAAAAAAATTGACACATTTAAAATGAAATGCATAAGTTACAATGAATTTGAACAAAAAACTAGATTGTTGATTGCCCGTATATTTTGTCTCATTTAAGATCATTATACTTAATACTTTTAAATTTTTTGATAAAAAGGAGTTTTGTATCCTAGATAACCACAAACCTGCCTTTAATTATATATAAGAATATTAAAATACAATAACTGAAATTTATTTTATGTAAACAAAATACTAATTTAACTTTTACATAAGTATACTAGAATCGTCGATATACACTTCGTGAACTAATATGTAAGGATTCTTATGATTACGTCGGGACATATCTCACATGCGCTCTTGAGTCCCTGAATTATTGAACAAACGATCATATTTCATATTATGATGGAAGCGTCAACAATAAAAGCCTTGGAAATAGTTATCTACAGATAAATACGGTGGAATTTCGTGCATTGCTATAATACACTTATCTGTGCAATAAGATTTATTAGCTATTGCCCTACATTATTATATCAGTATCTCAGTATTACTCGTACTAAGTATGAATTGTAATAATTTACATTCAATGCCATATTTAGGTTAATTAAAAGAGCATAGACAAATTAATTAAGTCTATTGAATTTCTCTGTGGTATTCCACGAGGAGCTCGGTGGAGCTGATTATGAAAACAAAGTAACTTTAGCCATATTCGATGCCGGGGTGGGTCAATCAAAATTTATAATCTCGAGCCCTCTCCCGGTTGTTTGTTACTGCAACCTCTAGAACCCACCAAGCCACCAACCCGCATTGGGCCAGCGTCTCGTCTCGTCGCCAAGCTTCTCGTGTGTTTCTCCCATGCAGTGGCACGTATACAAGGTGTTACAAAAAGGTGTATCTAGTCATATTTTAAGGGCTTATTCTACCCATCAATACAAACAACTTTTACTATATGAGGACAACTACGACATCGCGAAAAAGAATTCAACTTTTCCATACATTACGTCGAAAAGGTATTGAACCTTACTATGGAACAGCTGATTGTATAGGCTGGTGATGATGATGTGGAGATTCCAAGTTCCCATGTCTACTTTTACTACTGCCTAAACTGTTGTGTGACGACATCATAGATGTAAAAAAATGACAAGAGTAAAACAAAAGAAGAATATAAAATTTTAAGAAAAATCAAATTATTAAGAGCAAAAAGTTTTGCTTAGCTCCAACTTCAAAAAGGTTTTTGTCACTGACAATTTACAACAGTTTAAACAGCTACTATTATTTTACTGTCTTAGTAATAACAAGCTGAGGTCTAGAACGCAGAGTCCTAACCTACTGTACCGCCTTTCACATCTACCTCTAATACCCAAAAGACTTAAGGTTGCTATCAAAAAACACGCCCACAAAAGCTAAAAGCTATAAGTAGGTCGCATTATGTTACAATTTTGTAAGCGAAAATAAATCGCCTTTCAGAAGACTCAGTATGTTTACTTTCTATTTATTTAGTTCACCATATCTTGTATTGGGCGTACAAGCACACACCGCAAAAAAAAATTAGATAATTCAATTAAAAGTTCAAATTCTTACGATTGATGCGTGTTCTTTCGGCTTTGCAACAATTTGTAGGTATACCTTATATTAATCAATCAATCAAATCATTTATTCGTTAACATTTTTAAATATAGTACAATAGTTTAGGAGTGAAACCGTTACATATAGACAGATAGAGTAACTTTTGCATTTATAATATGAGTATGGATAGCGATGATAGGATGAGATGTTAGCGTTTTATTTAATAGTGGGTTCCAGAAAATCCCACCAGAACATTGAAACGGTTAACGCATCAGCGCGTGAACGAACACGTTACCAAATCCAATAGTCCCTTAACGGGGAAAAATACGGTCTCGCAAAACCGTGTTACGTAGCGTAATACGACAAAGTACAAAGGTTTTATTAACTATTAAATGTGTTGCATAATGTAACAATAATCATTCCAAGAACATTTTTTACTAAACATATACTATTTATATGTATAGGTATTTATGTATACATATAGATATTTATTCGAGTAAGAACTTTACCCTAAGTTGAAAAATGACTGATGTATGTATGATGTAGATAATAAATATGAACGATTTATCCATTTCATTTTTCTAAAATGGTCTTTGATAGCTAATACTGAAAGCTTGAACAACTTTACCATACTCGTATATATATTAAAAATTTAAATGTGAACGATTTTTTAACCGACTTCAAAAACGAGGAGGTTCTCAATTCGGCCGGTATGTTTTTTTTTTTTTTTTTTTTTCTATGTATGTACACCGATTACGCCGAGATTACTGATCCGATTTACGTGATTCTTTTTTTGTTCGATGCGGAATAGCTGCCATTTGGTCCCATAAAAATTTTTTCAAAAACAGTTGGGTACTTTGGTTTTAAATATAAAAAAACTGAAATTATGAAGTCGTCTACATATGCGTAATTGCGAATTTTTGCTTTTCCAATGACTTTTTAGTGAAACGATACGATAGTAGGAAACAATATAATTTGACGGTCACCCATCTAGCTTTGACCGTAGAAAGTTATCACTAAAAATTGTGAAAAAAAAATTTTAAACAAAAATTAAAACCGACTTCAAAAAACTGAAAAGGATAAAATAATTAAATTTAAGTAGGTATTCATCCCCTAGAAACATATTTTTGGAGTTGGTGCTAAGTGGTTTCCAAAAACAATAGAAAGTGAAGCACCGACTCCAAAAATATGTTTCTAGGGGATGAATACCTACTTAAATTTAATTATTTTATCCTTTTCAGTTTTTTGAAGTCGGTTTTAATTTTTGTTTAAAATTTTTTTATAGGTATACTAGAAGAATAATAAAATCAATTATTTTGAGAAAGCGATTCTAACTTTTAATTTGACTAAAGACGTAACGTTGAAACGAAATCTTTTGCGAAAAAGATGAGGTAAGTAGGTACGATATCATTGGCTTTACGTTTACATTTAATGGCTTACCGTTTCAAAGTCACATCAAGAGGGATTGCTTTTCATGTTAAGTTTTATAAGGAAACTTATTTTTATTGCTTTATTGAAACGATAGGCAGGCACAGAATTTTATTAAATATTAACCTGAGATAAGAAAAAAGAAACGAAATTTTACCGTACAGTAGTTTTTAATATACTTATCATATGTTATGTAAGCTTATTGAATTTTATCTTTGTTAAAAGTTCGTATACAGAGTACTTAATTAAGAATTATAGTTGAAAACTTAAAATAGTGATGCGTTTCCTTAGGAAGGCATTTTATTCGATACACGATATCAACCTTTATTCTGACTTATTTTTTCATTTGTTTGACCGTCGAACTAGTGAGAGTATTTGTTCTCACTTGGTCGATTTCTTAGTTCGATCCGTTAACTTATTATTCTTAATCGAGATCCAAAAACAATAAATATACAATAGCTGATATTGTCAGCAATTGATGTGCTCGAAATCGAATAATTTTTTTTTTTATTCGATATCGTGCACATCAATTGCTGATATTTTATACCAAAACCACTCCTTTTACAATTGGATTTGAATAAGTAAAAGGCTACTTACTCTTCGTATATACTTACGGGTCTTACTGTATTTCAGATCTAAGTAAATAAATTGTTAGCAAACACTAAATTTGCCTGTTTTTCTACCAAAAACCCACCTCGGTAGACCTACAAAGGAATACTTAGAATTTATGTTCTCTGAAGTTTCCACAAAGTTGACTTGAAAGATATACCTACTTAGACTTTGACTATACAAGGTAAAAGCTTCTATTACGGCGCTATTTTAATTTCTGTTATTCTCGTTTGAGTTTGTATACAGGGTGGTGCTGTCAATACGACAATAAATTAAGACATGGGCTATATAAATGGTTTACAACTTTAAAAAATATCGTATTCATTTGATAATTTCATGACATTTCTATGAAATAATGCAGCCAATGTTGTATTATTTCATACAAGTTTCATAAAATTATCAAATGAATAGGATGTTTTTGAAAGTGGCAAACCATTTCTATGAACTAATATAGCCCATATTTTAATTTATTGTCGTATTGATGGCACCACCCTGTATAATGTACTCATCTAAAGTCTCTTATCTCTTTGGGCATATTCACGCGACGTTAATAAAATATAGAACCAAAATTATCATTTATCATCATCATCACCAGCCACTGCTGGGCACAGGCTTTCCCACATGGGAGAATCACATGAGGAGCTTGGGCCATAACACCACCACGCTGGCCCTCTGCGGGTTGGTGGGTTAAAGCAGTTGCAGTAACAACCGGAACCAACGACTTAGCGTGCCTTCCGAAACACAGGAGCTCCAGATTGCAAATATTGGTTGACCCATCCCGGGTCGACCATGGCGAAAATTGATTTGTTTTCGTAATCAAAACCAGAGCGCTCAAACCACTACCCCACCAAGCTGCTCCCCTTTTTATCTTAATCTTCATTTATTAAACTATTATATTAATAGAACAGATACCAATTTAGTAAATTCAGAGTAAATTCGAGCAGACTATGATCTTGTCAGTTAATATATTTTTTGTGATATAAAAATGTGACGATATGAAAAAGGTGCTTCTTTGTGGCCTATAAATAAAGATATTTTGTTTTTTTTTTTATTTATATCCCAAAATATTAGGTTTGTGTCTAGTTGTTGAGTTTAAGTTACCATTATGAACCAAAATCTCTAATGGTTCGTGTGAAAATGGAATATCCGAGATTCTTTATTATGAGACCTACATACTTTTTTTTAATAAAACTAGGTATATGACAAGCAAGCTGAAAGTCTACCTATAAATGGATACCATTGGCTCTAATAGATACCCGAAATAAGAAGGAAAAAATACCAAGGCATGTAGTACTAGACTCGTAGATGCGATGTCATACTGAGGCCTAAGATGAAATGCTCTCCGTGCCTAGTAATTAGACTCCCTACCTTTTTCCTACAAAGCAAAACACGGCGAACAGTTTCACGGCTGACATAGGAAAGGCGGTGTGTACCTGCGCACCTAGTATTAGAATTAGTAAAGAGTAAATAACTTAAAATATTTTTTATGAATAATTTCATGACTATAATTACTATACCTATTTCCTTTAAAACAGAATTGATCTTATTTTAACTAAATGAAGATTGATTATGGCGCTGTTAACTATATAATTTTAAACGCTACTGAAAATCTCTTAATTAAGCAGGCAATCGAAATTTATTGTCAACTTTGATTTAGTGCCTCTTTTTTAGGGTCACTATCCCAAAAAACTGACTTGATTATGTCAAAATTGAGAACGAATAATTTGACATGCATTAGTTTCAATATTATTTAGGCTTTTTATATTTTTTCCCGTAATTTCCGTTTTAAATGTACCATTTTACTCCTTTCACCGGCGTTTCCTTCACCATCGCCGACATTGTTTAAAACACTCAATAAATGTGACATTTCTGATACACAAAGAATTCGACAAAATAGTTTATCCAACAAAAGAGATATAGGTATTCCCGCCATTTTAGATCAGGCATCATGCCTATATATAATATTTCTCTTTCGCTCTCGCCTAGGGTTCAAGTGGTTTTATGGCAAGGAACTCTCAAAGCTCGAAATCTAGAATATCCTGTGTTATAAGGCTTAGCATTGTATATTTTATTTCGCCTCATAGCTGACTACCGTAATGTGCTATGGGTTCTTTACTGTTATTATATCTTTTAGCCTCTACGTGACAGAGGGCGAGCAATTTTGTGGTGTATGCCCTTTATTTTTAGTGTTATCTCCGTAGCGAATTGGCGTTATGGAACTTTATGGAACACTTAAGGATAAGTTCAGTGAATGGGCGTCCTTTGAACAAGCATTTGGGAACACCTTTTCTATCAACCACAAATCCTCAAAGTAAAATTTTCAAACAGCTGGTGTTATCCAAGGTAACGGAATATACAGGGTGGTGCCGTCAATGCGACAATAAATTTAAACATGAGCTATATTTGTCTGAAAGAAATGTCATGCAATTATCAAATGAATATGATATTTTTGAAAGTGGCAAACCATTTCTTTGGACTAATATGGCCCATGTTTAAATTTATTGTCGCATTGACGGCACCACCCTGTTGATGATGTGTTTATAATTATTAGAAATATACTAAATAAATAAACACACGAAAATTCATGACTCGTGAACAAATTCTCCTACTCATCATACGAATATCTTTCCGGAATATTCGAATCCGGAACCCCTGACCGAGTACAGCCTGTATAGTAAGAGTCACTGACCACTCGACAGTCGGTCGTCAAATTGGGACTTTTATTTTTATATCATTGGGACTTATATTTTTATATCACCTACTTCCTAATGACATAAAATTAGCCATTGTGTTAAAAATATTTTATGCATAATTTTTTTTGGTGAATCAAACATTGGTGATAGATTTCTTCGTCGTTTTTCGCTGCACACTCAAGCTTATATTTTTCTTTGCCACACATATTACAATAATCTTTCCTATCACCTTTTGTTTTACATGCTGACCTCGCATCCTTGAGAAAACATGTTTGTGCTAGGGGTACAATATTCTGTGATTTATGAATATAATTTATCTATATAAAACACAAGTACATAAAGAAGGTTCTGTGTTAGATGACCGTGGCATAGTACTCTTTTTATTTAGCTAATTTTCCTTCATATTATCCGAGAAATATTGTTGGGTAACCTTGATAGGGACCACGTTGATTAAAGACAACCTGTTGAATGTCTCGGGGTCACACACATATGTTACTAAGGATCTTGTGTATATTGTGAAACTGTATTACTGTGGTCTCTGTGATTCGAAAGCTTTAACACAAGCTTCGGCGCGTAAGAGTAAGGCTGCTTGTTGATGAGCACTGTGTAGAGGGAGTAAGTGGTCTGGTAAGAATACTTAAACACTTCTCATGGATACAAGATAACGAAGAAATGTCTATAGTTATTAATATCAGAACGAAGTATACTGAACACACATACAAACATTCATGATTGTTCGTTCTTATCATACAAACCTCTGCCCCTACCTTGACTCAAAATCGTGATCTTAGACTCGGACGGCTTTCAAATATTAACATTAATTAACTATCTTGATTTTTACAGGGCGGACGACAAGTGAATAACCTTACAAACAATCTGATAATTCATTATTAGAAAGGCACTTTAGTGCCATATCAACCTATTACGGCGCTAATACAGTTGACAGCATATTAATCGTAACAGTTTGAACTTAAGATCACCTCTACTCGTAATAAAGTCTACTACTTTCGTAATAAAGTCTTACGTGGATAATTGATCGCACTTGTGGGATGGCTCCGCCAAGTAGCTCCTCGATGCACTGGACAGATTGCAGCGTCGTGTGCTGTACGTATCATTGGCGATGTAGAGGTCACGAACAATCTCGAGCCTCTGCAATTGCGTCGCTTAGCGCCTTTTATCGGCTTCTTCACAGAGAGTGCTCTGAAGAGATTTTCGACCTTATCCCACCTTCCCCCTTCCTACTCAGGAGCACGCGTGCCGGTCTTCGGAGTCATCAATTCACTGTCTCCACCTCAACATCACGTACAAAGAAATTTAGTGCCTCGTTTTTTTTCGTACTTCCAGAACGTACACTCGTTCCGTCATGTCTATTAATTGTATTTTAATCTTGATTAATTAGGTATTACTCAATATGCCCTAAAGTATTCTCAATGAGATTACGTATACAAATTAATGGAAAAGATTTCTGTCCCCCAAATCATATCAGCCGAGAGACGATCACTGCTAAGCATAGGCCTCCCCCAAGTATATCCAAACCGATCGGTCCTACGCTGCCTGCTTCTATCGGCTTCCCGCTACCAGATCGTCGGTCCCACTGGGGGGGCTTACAACGCTGCGTCTCCCGGTACGCGGCCGCCTCTCGAGCTCCTTTCCGGCCCAACGGCCGTCGGTACTCCTTGCAATATGACCCGCCCATTGCCACTTGCTGCTCGCAATTCTTTGGGCTATGTCAGCGACTATAATTCTCCTGCGGATCTCATCATTTCTTATTCGATCACGCAGAGAAACCCCAAACAAAGCCCTCTCCATTGGCCTTTTAATGACTTTCACCCTTCTCATGAGGCCCATTTTAAGGTGCCACGTCTCAGTCCCGTATGTTATCACTGGCAACACACACGAATTAAAGACTTTCGTCTTGAGACACTGTGGAAGTTGGGCCGAGAATATGCCGCAAAGCATCCCGAACGCTGTCTCCCTAGAGTGAACGACATAAATATATGAGGTATTCCATAGAAAAGCTAATTATCCACTAATATATTGGAGCAGAGAGAAAGCTAACAATGTAATATCAAAATAACCTTTATCTCAAATGAATAAGGTAAATAATGACGCCTATAGAAACCGAGTACGCGCACCTGATATGAAGCCAATAAAGCTGAGTCCCAATTGCTCAGCGGGCTTATTCGCTAATTCATTTTGACTGTTTTTTTGTGGAGCTTTTCTGACTTGGGTTCAAGACTTTTTTGCTATAATATGACGGCTAATTATAGCACAATTGATCCGATTATGAAAACACACCATAAATCTAGATTTAAACACATCATCATCATCATCACCAGTCTATATACGTCCCACTGCTGGGCACCCTTACTACATAGGACAAACACATGAGGAGTTTAGGCCATAACACCACCACGCTGGCCCATTGCGTTTTACTGGGTTAAGAGCTAAAGAGTTATGGAGCATTTTTTAACCCCCGACGAAAAAAGAGGGGTGTCTGGCTGTGTATCTGTGTGTCTGTCTGTGGCATCGTAGCTCCTAAACGAATGGACAGATTTTGATTCAGTTTTTTTTTGTTTGAAAGCTGACGTGACTAGGATATGTTTCTTAGCTATAATTTATGAAGATCAGTTTGATGACTATCAGCTCATTTTCTACCTGATAAAATGGTTTTACTAACTTTCACAGATCCGATTAATTTGAAATTTGGTGTACTGTCACTTCGGTGACATTCTCATAACATACTAACTTCAGGCTGATCCTATACCATTAAGTCTGCGGGATCCCTAATTCTACAGAAACTTACAGCAGATATACCTAATGTGTTTGGGCTCCTAAGAATAGTATTACTAAAATACTGTTAGATAGATAATGATGGCCGGGGGTTACTTAAAATTTTTATTTATTTTTTTGTTAGTTTGTTTGACGTGAATTTAACTTAATTCCCAATATACATAGAATCATTACCACAAAGTCAAAATTATCTATATTTTAATTATTTATTTAAATTAAAATATGTACTTTTGCACTGCTTTACATTTGGTAAAGAAAATTTAACGCACTTAGTTTTCATTGAATTATAATTGCAAAATTAATAATTTTAAGTAACCCCCGGCGTCATTAATCATCTATCTAACACCATCTCATTAAGACTATTCATAAGAGCCCAAACACGCTATATCTGCTGTAAGTTTCTGAAGAATTAAGCATTTCGTAGACTTTTTGATGGTATAGGATCAGCTCAAGGATAGTATGTCATGGGAATGTCACCAAAGTGACAGTACACGAAATTTCAAATCAATCGGATAGTAAAACCCTATTATCATGTACAAAATGAGCTGATAGTCATCAAACGCCAGAACTGGTCTTCATAAATTATAGCATCGTAGGCACATCAGCTTTGAAACAAAAAAAACCGAATCAAAATCGGTCCATTCGTTTAGGCGCTACGATGCCACAGACAGACACACAGATACACAGACAGACACGTCAAACTTATAACACCCCTCTTTTTTCGTCGGGAGTTAAAAAATAAGTTAGTAATATATAAAGTATAGTTACGATAGTAGATTTGCTAACAAGGTTGTTACACTTGGTACACGGTGTAAAAGCAGGCAACTATCCATGTTAACCTTGTCATCTAAATACTAAAGTGATATTAAAAGTTCAAAACTGTAAAACAAAAGCAACCTGCATATCTGAATGGTCATCACAATAGCTGCCAAAAAAAATAAGTGAATAATCCCCTATTCATCTGACGCATCTAACGGGAAGCACGACACTTTTGAGAAACTCCTATTATGTCTTGTCATAGAATCATTTTCGTGGTTTATTTTGCATTTCTAAGCAGCGATTTGCATTACACGCCTAAATGCTCCAAACTGTCATGGCGCCTTCGGTGACGTCACGACTGCTAGTAGAGGGTACCTATATACAACATTTCGCTCTAATAATGATTTTCCAGCCAGAAACGGTTCGAAGTAGGTACGTACGACGCATTTCTAACCCATTTGTAAATGCTGGTATTGAACTTCCCAAAAAGCGGCCAAGTCCGAGTCTGGCATCTTTTTTATAAAAGTAACACTACAATTTGCATTGAATGGTAGATTTGCACTTTTGTGTTCACTTAAAGGTGACGTCACTGGCCCTAATTCTGGAAAACACTAAATCTAAGTTTAGTGCATCTTTTTCTCTCAATATGAATGATAAAAAGGATGGCTGTTATTTAATATAATTTGACATTTTAAACGTGGGTTCAATTTTCGATCTCATTGAACGTGATAAAATGCAATGTTTATCCATACAAATGCCGTCTCAAGTTGTCTATGGTTTCTTTGAAATCTTAGTTGACAGCTCTAAGCAAATTCTTGCTATCTTTTTAACCGACTTCAAAAACGAGGAGGTTCTCAATTCGGCCGGTGTTTTTTTTTCAAAAACAGTTGGGTACTTTGGTTTTAAATTTAAAAAAAAAACTGAAATTATGAAATCGTCTACATAAACGAAATTGCGAATTTTTGCTTTTCCAATGACTTTTTAGTGAAACGATACGATAGTAGGAAACAATATAAGTTGACGGTCACCCATCTAGCTTCGACCGTAGAAAATTATCACTAAAAATTGTGAAAAAAAAATTTTAAACAAAAATTAAAACCGACTTCAAAAAACTGAAAAGGATGAAATAATTAAATTTAAGTAGGTATTCATCCCCTAGAAACATATTTTTGGAGTTGGTGCTAAGTGGTTTCCAAAAACAATAGAAAGTAAAGCACAATTATTTCATCCTTTTCAGTTTTTTGAAGTCGGTTTTAATTTTTTCATATTACATATTGCAAGAAAGAATTAAACTGTACTTAAATTTAGATTTAAGTAGAGTGGGTCCGCAGAATGAGGGCCCCTGTTACGCCAATCGGTATTGCAGGTGCGTTGTCATCCTGAGGCCTAAGAAGAAATGCCGTCCAAACCCAGTAATTAAACTGGCTACCTTTCCCTTCAATCCGAAACACAGCGAACTGTTGAAGGAAGGGTGTGTGCCGAAGACCGATTGTAGAATCCGTTATCTACAGAGGCATAGATAATCTATTAAGTACTGTAGATTGTTTGGGTGATTGGTAGTTTCAACGGACCGTCAGGTTTGTCGCTCCCTCATGGCTTGAGCTCCTTGGAGACTCTAACCCCTTATTATAAAACGCGGACTAAAATTATTCCTGGTTTAAATCTGATGCTGTCTCTTATATTTGTTAAAAAAAGACAGTGATAGCACCAGTTTTAAAACAGTACTAACTTTAGTCCGCGTTTTATAATAAGAGGGTAAGAGTCAGCAGGACATCTCCCCCGCCATGCCTGGCGATTAGAAACCCTTCAGAGGCGAATTCGCCCCTCAAGGCTTGTGGACTCACCAAGGCTTTTGCCGCCTTAAAACCCCGGCTACGCTGTAAAGGCCATCTGCAGCCAACAGCAATGGTCCGTCCAAAAAAAAGGTAGGTTTAAGTTTATTTTTTTATGACTACTTACACCAGAATGATTTTTATTTTATGTGGTAATACTATATACTATTTTATGCTATTTTCACAAATGCTTTTATTTTTGCAATTCTAATTTCAATATTGATTCCAATTAATTTTCAAAGTGCCGTATCGACAAAGCGCCCGTTGGTATGTGGGCTTCGCCTTACATAGAACGAACACAAAGTGGTCATTAAATGGGCGTACTTTATTTCAGCCGTATTGAAATGTAGCTGAAGGTGAGGTCGCCGTAATACATATCAGCGGCGTTTTGTGATACGGCGTGTTTTACGACACTGCTGTGACATCACTATATGTCATCATGTCTACATTTTGACACGCTATTTCTTCTGATATGAATTTATCTGACTTGATTTAATAAATTGAAATTGATACATTATTATCATTTCATTTTTATCTCGATTAGTTCCTTTCGGCGTACAATGGGGGGTTCTCAAAATGGAGAGAGCATCGAGAGCTCGAACATTCTCAATAACTTTGATTGTGTAGAAGTGAAGAAGAAGAGAAGAAGAAGTGCGTCTTTTACCGCGGCCGGAGTAATTAGCGTCCTCAGAGTTGTGCAACGAGGTGGTCGGCAAGTTCATTATGCACAACCAAAATATGTAAGTATTTTACATAGGTAGATAACGTACCTTATTAGACAGCTTTAAGGTGACTGTTAAACCATATTAAACTCTTTATTGGGCTTGTAACAAAGTTTTATCAATAAATAATGTCAATTAGTCAACAAGGGTGGATTTATCTCTTCCAGTCATCCCATAAGTCATCAATCATTTCATTTTAAAAATCATTTCAACTATTTTTGAGAAATTATTACTAATCTAGCAACATTAGTTTGTATACTTGTGTAAATCCATGATTTGTAAGTCTACATTGGAAATAAGGTTCAACTAAACTACTTTTTTATAGCTATATAGCTATATTTATGTTTGGCTGGGCAATCACCTTCGTTATGTAGTTACTTCTCTTAAGTTTCAAAGGGTCGACAGTTCTAAGATTTAAATATACCTTTTTTCTTTCAGTGTACAGTGTACAATCAGCTTTTGGCTTAACTTTTGACAGTACAATTGATTCTAAACTATAATTCTAGACTTTATTGTTCTGAGGCTAATCTTGCTGACGTTGACTGTACTAGATCTAGCTTGTCACAACATGTTTTCATGGTGCTGTTAAGCCTTAATATATTAGCGACGCGAGAGATGCCTTAACACTAAAGGCGTCTCTCTTCATCAAATCGCCAATCCGAAGTGTCATAACAGCTAATGAGATCACGTTTGCGGAGCGCCTCACGCGAATAACAGCGTTAGCGTTACGACCCAATGACTGCTGCCTTATTCAGCACATATTTGCACGCCTCCTAATACATTTACAGTTTATTCCGGCTATTAGGGTCCCGTAGCCAACAAGGAACCCATAAAGCTTCGATATTTCCGTCTATCTGTCCTTTTCGGATTTTCGCGGCTTTTTCGCGGCTTTTCGCGGTTTAGGTATTTAAGTATTAACTAAGAAGAAAGACGTTCTCCCATAGAGTACATCAAAGACATCTCGGTCATGCAGTTCAATCGAAAAATCAAAATGATAAATTACACAATAAATAATCCTAAGGCAATGTCAACAGTGACACAGACATGTGAAATAAGAATCATAAATAAATATAGGTAATGCAAATTTATCATTTAAAAATCGTCATTGTTATTAATAGTCGTTATTATTTATTATTCATCTACATTTTGTTATTAGGTTTATATGTTTAATTACACATTGTGTCCACTTTTATTTTCCCTTCCTAGTCTTTCTGTCGCAGGTCTGCTGTGTGCTTTTTAGTATTTTATGTATACAGATGACAGCACGTCAAGTTTACACTTGATAACAGATGCACTACGAAAGCCGCTTCTATTACGAATACATTAAGGGTGGTCTCTCAATCAAGGTCAAACTGTTACGTCAAAATATATATATGAAAAATACGAGCATATATTGCTCGTATATTTCAAGTTGCGTAGATTGAACTTAAAGGCTTAAGGGAATTCACACCTATCTATTTAATTAAAGCGCCAAACACCTTTTTCAAATTTAGAATAGTGTTTCGGGTACGGCTATTTCCCTTACATGCTGTATTTATGAATAACAAATAACAATCAATTTAAATCAACGCAAATTATACGCATATGCTTACGGTGTGGTGCATTCAATCAAGCTAAGAAGCTGTATATACATAATAATAGATATAGTTCTTTTTAACCGACTCCAAACAAAGATGGAGGTTCTCTCTGTAATTCTGCCGTCAGCTGAACTATACATTAGAAAGTCGTCAATTAAAATTGAAATTATTGTAAAAATATTAAATTTAATACAGTTTACTTTTTTTAATTGTCAAGCCGCGTAAGACTCCCGGAGGTCTTATGAAAATTGAAAACCAATTGTGTCTGGAGTCGCTTGACATTAAAAGGTTATATCATGTAACACTTCCTTAATTGATAGGTTATCATAAGCGAACAAACTATCATTATCATAAGCACAGGCAGAGGCATTTTCATCATCACCAGCCTGTAAACGTCCCACTGCTGAGCACATTCCTTCCTACATGGAAGAAAGAAACACATGAAGAGTTTGGGCCATAGCACCACCACGCTGGCCCAATGTGGTTGTAGTAACAACCGGGACCAACGGCTTAGCGTGCCTTCTGAAGCACTGAGGAGTTCGAGATAACAAACTTTGATTGACCCATCCCAGGACCGACCATGGCGAAAGTTGCTTTGTTTCCATCGAAACCAGAGCGTTCAAACCACTACGCCACCGAGCTCCTCCATATAGCAGGCACCTTACTACCTTGGTATGTTCAAGCTACAAGCCGTCAGAACCAAATGTTCAGCTTGTTGCTGCTGCTTGTTGTTGTTGCTGCTGACCACGTAGACGCTGGTCTTCCGAACGAGACGACTTACTTTAGGTGGCACTGCAATAGTGCACACGTTGGCGTCGGCTGTTTATACCTTTTTTTTAATACAAGTAGATGACAAACAAGCTGACGGCCCACCTGATGGTAAGCGGTTACCGCCGCCTATAGACACCTGCAATAACAAGGGAAAATCACTTGATATTGCAGGTGCGTTGCCATCCTGGGGCCTAAGATGAAATGCCGTCCATGCCTTACTTAATCCCGTCGATATTCATTGTAGCGGCTTAGCATCGAGCAACAGATAAACAGTTCATTCGTCCGCCAAAAGTACAAACCACAGAGCCCAGACACGCTAAAAAAAGCGGCAAAATACGTAATGTAAATGCCTGAATCACCTGGACCCCGAGCGAACACCTTACGCGGCGGAAAATCTCTTTTATCTGACGGTTTGGCGTACCTCAGCTTGTCCCGTATTCGTCTTTCAACGCAGGAGTCACGAACAGTCCTTTGTATAGAGCCTGCATAGATGAAGCGTTTACTGTCAGCAGCAACTCCGCTGCATTCCAGTAGAAATGCAGCGGAGGGGCCAACTACCGGGCTGGTATCTCCAGTACCCCTTGCACGAACACTTTTTAATTTCGAATCGCCATCGTGTCGAAGCTTTTGTCTGGCTTTTGTTTGAAATTTCAAAACGTGCGTGAACGATACAATTATGATTCGAAATTTAAAAATGTTCCTTCAGAAAACACTTCCTAGAGAAGCTGAAGCTTGAGTAAACTAGCCCCTACCCTCCAATGCAAAAGAGGCGCAAAAGTCTTGATTTCAAGCCTATCGTAGTAACTACAATAGAATAGTATTAAATTCTAATCTCAAATGGCTCGGTATTTTAAAATGTTCCTGTCGGAATGGATTTTATCAATTAAATTTCTAACTTAAGGTTAATCGTCCACTCTGTTGCCTTGTAATGTAATCCGTAGTTTTTAACTCTCGGCAAAAGGTTAGGGCCAGCGTTAGTTACGACCAAAAGCTCCGTGTGTGAATGTCATTTAATAAAAACAAATGACGTAATAAACCAGCATACCCTACTCATCCCTACATTTGGTGACGGGCCCGCAGACACATTTCAGTTTCCTTGTAGGGTTCAGGGTCAAGGTCAGTTAATGTTCAAGATTTGTCTCAGTCAGCTGTGAAGCGATCCGTCATATTGGTTTTTTGTTTTTATTGACACCTTTCGTAAGAGTTTTAGATATGAGCTTTGAGCAGAGTTTCGCATTTGATGGCTTGAAAATGATTTTCGAGTTGATACTGTTAGCTTTGTTTTACAAAATATGGTACGAAGCATTTATAAAATCTAATGATGATAGACTTTTCATAATGATGCATTGATATAAATACACGCCCAACAACAATTGCAAACTTTAAACTTTAAAGGCATTAAAGGATGTTATTTTTGCGAGAATTTTACACTCGCATAGATTGTAATACCTAAAATAGGTAGGTAGCATATTAAAGAAAACAAAAACATTTTTCTATTTTCCTTATTATACTTTGTTATCCTTTATATGCCACAAGCGGCTACTAAGGTAGGTATTATTATTTCCATGTTTTAGTCTTGACTGGTTACCCGCAAACTAGAGTAAAAAACGAAAAAAAAAATCCTCCGTAACAGGCGTTGATGATTTTTACTACGTCTTGTGTGTGAAATACTATATTTTAGTAGTAGAATGATGTCTGAGGAAATTTAGGGAAAATATGTTAAATAAAAATGGAGAAAACGTTGTATAAGAGCACAATATGATATGATTACACAAACACAAAATTTTGTACAGAGAACTTTGGTAAGAGGGTAGGGGGTACATAGTTGACCAGTACCCCTAGCACGAACATTTTTCAATTTCGAATCGTAATCGTATCGTTCAAGTACGCTTAAAATTTTAAACAAAAGCCAGACAAAAGCTAACGCAAACTACTCGATAACATAGTGATTAGACATTTAAAAATGTTCGTGCAGTTATGCGATTCTCTAAAGTCAGCAGCCATGAATTCGTGGCTGTCGGCAGCGCTGTCATACCTTTTGGCGTTTTTTTGACAACCGTTGGCGACACCAGCGTTCCGAGGACGACGAGCACGGCATGAACCGGAACCAAAAAGTTGTTGATTTTTATATCTTTATGTAAAATCAATTAAATATTGAATGAAGTCATTGCGATACAGTTTTAACACAACAAAAACGAAATCAAAAAATATCGATTGTACTTCATTCCGTATAACCAAAACAGAGACAATCACACACAGCCAAGCGCAGCGCAGTGCGCAAACGTCAAAATCAATGGCAGCTCGTCGTCAAGCTCGATGTCGAATATTTTTGTTTGTGAATCACACTGCAGCAGTGTGATTCATAAACAAAGATATTCGACATCGAACTTGACGTCTGACAAAGACGACGAGCTGCCATTGGTTTTGACGTTTGCCCACTGCGCTGCGTGAAAACGTATTCACTAATCTCTACGTCGGTCGCTTGGCTGTGTATGATTGTCTCTGTTTTGGTTATACGACATGAAGTACAATCGATATTTTTTGATTTCTTTTTTGTTGTGTTAAAATTGTATCGCAAAGACTTCATCCAATATTTGTTTGATTTTTTACATAAAGATATAAAAATCAACCACTTTTTAGTTCCGGTTCACGCCGTGCTCGTCGTCGGAACGCTGGTGTCGCCAACGGTTGTCGAACAAACGCCAAAAGGTATGACAGCGCTGCCGACAGCCACGAATCCATGGCTGCTGACTTTAGAGAATCGCATAGCAGTACTGTTGCGCGACGTCACACCGAGGTTATTGGAACGCATTCGGATTGGGCATAGAGGACTTCTGATAATGTTCATCATCTTCACTAGATGGTGTTGTATTAGTTGTCGCAATTGTATTTAGTTCCGAACAAAGTGATTATTTTTGACACACCTATCATCTAGCTCAGAGTAAGCATCATTAAGAGCTTGTGTAATGGATATAAGTTATAGGAGAAAAAAATGGTATAATATCATACAATTGCCTGAAAACCATGTTCTTGGAAGAGTAAGAAAGATATTATTGACTTTACAATATAAAAACAGTAACTGTCGTAAAAAAGATAAATTTTATAAGAAATAGAAAAAATACTCATTTCAATAATTTTCTTCAAATCCAGTATTACCTGAAACTTTTTTTATAAAACTTATTTCGGTATGAAACTTGGAAACTTTCTTGGAAATCATTTTTAGTTTTATTACGTAAAGCAGGTTTATATTCTCAAAATGTTAATTTAGGTATATTTCTTGAATTTATATAAGTTCTAAGAAGCCGCGCCCGCGTGGATGTCGGTTCTGCCGCTAAAAGATCTTTTCTCAAGAAGTAATCTATGTCAATGACAAATTTTATCTAAATCGGTTTATCGGCTTAGGAATGACTTTTGAATTTATAATATTAGTATGGGTTTATTTAGGCTGTTGGCCTTTGTTCAGCAGTGGGCATCATAGGCTGGTATGATGATGATGATGATGGGTTTATTTAAAAATATAGAAATTTTTAAAGGTTCAAAAAAGACTGTATTATGTATATATTGAGTAAAAAACCATATTTATATTTATTTTAAGGGGTGTTATGACAGAGAAGAATGTAATGAATAAAAAATAATACTCAAAGGTTTTAAAATGAAGCACTTTACGGATTTGACTCGCGTTCAATTAAATGTTACATTTTTATTTTATACCCAACGCACTTAAATCTTTTGTGCAGTAGGTACTCGCGAAGACGAGAGAATTGCAACACATTGCAATTATTAAAAAGAAGAAATACGAGTTATCAATAATTTATGATAGGTACTTACATGGCTCTCTTTTTGCCGCAATATACACCTAACCTTGACTAAATAGAATGAGTCTAAAGAAACAATGTTGTTTTTGCTTGCGTGCGTATAATTAAAATGTCCATCCAAATGTTATCAAATATCGTTATTCGAATAAAAATAAAGTGTCCAATAAATTTTCCTCCAATCGAAACATTGAAATGAACACGTCGCGTGCCTGACTCAAGTACTCGACTCTTATTGACAGTACAAATCGATAAGCATCGAACCGTTTATGTAAATTGAAAATCCGATCAAAGTGAAGGGAAGCGCAATCAGCAAATTAATTTTGTGCCTGATTTTTAATTAAAAGCAAATCATATATTAGCACTAAATATACAGGGTTAATCTGATATAAAATCAGAAATAAAATGCAGTTATGACATCTGTCTGTCTGTTACCTCTGCACGCTTAAGCCGCTGAACCGATTTAAATGCAACCGATTAAACATTGGGTGGGGATAGTAATAGGCACGGCAATGTATTAAAGTATTAATAGAATATAAAATAAAATAAATGTGTTTAGGCTATTTACTAGCAATATTAACATAAATGTAAGTAAAACCAATGTTACTAACTAATTATTAATTATATGAGCCATGCTTTAAATATATTTTTTTTAAATGAAACTTGGTATAGAAATAGTTTAAGTCACGGGAAAAGATAAGGTATAGTTTTTATCCTAGAAAACATCCTATGAGGAGGTAAAAGGAAGGTTGTTTGGTATGGACATAGTCCAAGACCCGAGAAGGACATAGGGATACCTTTTGGATAACCGACTTCCACGCGGGCGGAGCCGCGGGTGGCCACTGTTATTTTATTATTCTAATTAGCGGTACCCTGACAGGGTCCATGTTAATATAAATTTGTGAATCATCATGTTTATAATAAATTAATAAATTATCTTACAGGGAATCAGTAATTTTTAAATTTGTGAAAAAAAATAATGAAATTGATAACCTTGCATACATTTTCGAAGATTGCCCGGAGCCACGAGAATTCAGAAAAACAATCACATTTTATTGTATTTTGCCGTTATAAGTACACCTACCGGGTGTTACCGAATCTGTAGTACAAGTATATTGTACGATGCGCGATAGCACGCATTTTTAGGATTGTCACTAGCAAGTGTGACAATGTTTTATTAAAATAATCGAAAAATAATAGTAGTTTGAAAGGTGTCAAACTTACGGAGGTTACTCTTGACAAGGAACACAAACACCCCCTTAACTTTTGTAACACACTGTATAACAAGAATTGTGAATGAAAATACGGCTTGCCTGGTGGTGAACTGGTACAGTAGCCTAAAAATGTAGTACTGAATAAGTTTTTTTTATACAACTAGATGACAGATAAGCTGACGGTCCACCTGATAGTAAGCGGATACCGCCGCCTATAGACACCTGCAATAACAAGGAAAAATCACTTGATATTGCAGGTGCGTTGTCATCCTGAGGCCTAAGATGAAATGCCGTCCATGCCCAGTAATTACACTGGCTACCTTCAATCCGAAACATAGCGAACTTTTTCACGGCTGAATTGAATCGTAACTTTTTACCATCAGTGGGTTGCAGTTTTTTAATTAAGCAGAAATTACTAATTTTTAATGCCCAACGAAATGTAGTTCAGGGCTTTCACGAAATATGAATTTAACGAGGATCGTTATTATCGGTAATGATGTCAGGTTAATTGTAAATTGCTATGTTTTATTCATAAAAAATAAATTATTCGCATTGAAGCGTTTTCGAATTTGAATTTATATTACGGCGCGTTATATGCATTATTCAGATTCATTATATACCTTCAATGTTTGCCGTCTACTTCCATGCTTGCTTTTATTTCTAATAACAAGTGTGGCAATAAAATGGTTTCTATTGGAGTAAGGAACGACATACTCCATAAGAGCTTTTACAGGCGTAGGTGCGGCTCGATGCTGAACCAAAATTACCATGCTAAGTGTTTTGCTATATTCTCCATTTTGTGCGACTTGTGCGAAGGCGCTTATCCGCAAATTTTCACCCGTATTCACAAACGATACTTATGTAAGTAAAGGAGCAATACATAGCGAAGTAAGGCATTTCTCAGTGGGTTCACTTTGACAAGGCTTTCAATTCACAAACAATACTCAAAGGAATCTTTACTATGCGGACGCATAGCGTTGAATATAGCTCTGTGATTGGTTGATTAGTGTTTTACGTAGTTCACTCCACTGACTGACATTTCAATTTTATTGTTTGTTTGCTTTTTATCGTAAACTCCGTAGTGATTATATTCTCTTTGGTGAGCTCGACACTATGCGTTGATTAATATAGCTATCAGGCTCCCTTAGCTAAGTGTTCATTATGACAAACGCATAGTGCCGATTGTCACTCAAGTATTGTTTATGAATAGGAATTTGGCACCCTGTGCGTCGTCGGGCACTGTGAGATCTCATAGTGTCGTTTGTGAATACGGGTGTTTGCCTTTTTCGTCGAATTTGCTCTCTTAAACGCCGCGTAACGCTCATCGGCCCACCAGATCGTCGGTACACCTTGTGGATATTCCATTGGCAATGCAAAATTTAAGACAAACTCTTTATTCGATGTTTTTGTCCATTACGAAATTCGCAATACACACTAATATAAGATAGATAAAAACAGCACTGTATTTAATATAAATATCAGATGCAACTCAAACTCCGCGCCCTAATGGAAAACAGTTGTGCCAATCTAATACCAAAAAAAGATAACAAAAACTTGAATTTGGAACCATAAACAAATCATCCATTCCGACACTTTTTTGACAGAATGTAGGATGTTAAAAATGCGACGTACAGTTCGAGCGGTCCAGTCGTTTTAGTTAATTACTCGTTTAAGTGAAAAAGAAACCAACATTATGTTAGAATATTAGATTACAAAAGTTATATATTTTTAATACAAAAACGGAAAAGTATTAAATAAAAAAAAAGTTTAAATAACTATAAGCCGACTATGTAAAAAGGGGGTCTAAGAAGGACAAAACAAGAAAATAATTCAGTTAGACTGCTCTAATCATGTGAGTTACGAAGAACTTGGTATAACCCTATGAAATGTTTTTAGTCTTAAAATATGTGTGGGTCAGAATAACGGGCCAACAACATACAGTATGTACTGTCAAACCAATTGAGATGAAATTTTGTATAAAGAAAGTAGCCTTATGATATGAAGGACATAGGGCAACCGACATCCACGCAGGAGGTAACTCAACAAATAGACATTCTAATAATATAAATTGTACAAAAGCAACTTATGCTGACTTTGAAACTTGTATGATGTCTGTTTGTTTTGGTTTCGTTTGTATTCTTTGTCCTTTGAAATATCTGTCTGAAAAACCTCACACAATGAAGAGGGACTCATTTCAGTGGCATGGCTTTGTACAACATTTGTGTGTTTATGTTTTTTGGTGTCAAAGTGAAGGAGTATATTAATATTATGAGGGCGGGCACGACCACCGCGGGGAATGCCCGAGGCCATCAGGTACAGTCAGCGACAGAAGTACATCAACTCTTTAATACTCTTAATAACATCATATTGGCATACACTTGACAACTTGTATGTATTTCATAGCTGTCTGGTTAAATCAGTCACTTAACTGGACGCCTAGCCCGTTGATTGAACGCCGGCATCCAATCAAACGGCTAAAGTACAACTAGTCATTGAGCGCAACGATTAACTAGATGGCTGAACGTCACGTCAGCCGTCTGGTTTAATTTAGCCATTCAATTGGACGCCTAGGCGGGTCATTTAAAAATCGAAGAGCTTTTGTGTGACTGTTTGAGTGATTGGTAGGTTTAATGTTATTTTTTATGACCACTTAGAACCAAAACGATGTCGATTATAAGTGGGCATAAAAAAATGATATTGTACCTACCAATCAAACCAAAACTTTTCAATACAAGACGATCTATTTAATACGCCAAGTCGTTAAACATTACGTAAGTCTAGTTCAATTAACTATTGGACTAGGCATTCAATTGGAAGCCGTCATATAATCAACGGGCTAAACATCCAATTAAGCGGCGAATTTAAGCAGATGGCGGCGACATGTATACTGTGAACGACGTAGACTTGGTACTATATAAGTAATGCAAAACATTATAGTATCATGACACAATACGTCTACACTTTTGTTGCTGTCCATAACGGTGAGCTTGCCACACAAAATATATTATAGGCTAACGGAAGGTCTACCGTGGTATGGATGGTGAATGCCAAAAGAGTTCTTTCAGAGAAACTTACTCCCCCGTACGTTCAGGTTGTGGAATGAGCTCCCTGCAGAGGTTTTCCCGGACGAGTACAGCATAGGGTTCTTCCAAAAAAAATGTGAAAAGGTTTTTACAAGATCAGCAACGCGCAAGTGATACCCCTGGTGTTGCAAGCTTCCATAGGCTACGGTAACCGCTTACCATCAGGTGGGCCGTATGCTTGATTGCCAACTTAGTGGTATAAAAAAAAGTTGGAGTCTAAGAACCTTATGGGTAAGCTCGCTACATCGTCGACCCCTGTTAACTTCTCTTAAGAGTGGGATCAAGATCGAGCTCCTTTTATATAAAAAAGAGTTTAATTATAAAAATATCTAAACTAGAAAAAATTTTCACAATCCGTCACGGATTGTGAAAGGTCGTGAAATTTTTCTAGTTTAGATATTTTTAGAAGTAAATAATTTTTCAAACATTTTTAATAATGTTAAAAGGTAATTTAAGAAAGAGTTCGATTTTAAATATGGACAATGAATAGATCCAAATTCTGCGGTATGCGCCGATGATGTAGCTGGCAGCATAGGATAGTATGAGAGCAGTAAGGAGGTTATAGCATGATAGCAATGATATAAAGCCCGTACATGAACCGCCATCTGCTAAACAAAGGCCTCATCAATTTCTAAACGGATTGGCTTTACGAAGCCTGCAACTAACGGCTCCCCGAGACCTTTACCAGGTGGTCTGTCCATCTAGTGAGAGGCGGTTCCAGTACGTAGTGTAAACTTCATATACTTTACTTCTTAAACATCGGCCGTCCCAACATGATCATATGATCAGTTCCGGGCATTGTACACGGGGCTTAAAGGGGATCAGCCAGCAGAAAGAAGTTATCAATCATCGTACACGGCCTCGTTCCAAATCACCTCGCGTCCGGAATCACTACGCTGCGCTGCCTCCTACTTACGTTACAAAACCCCGCATGCTTTGCCACTGATATAAACCTATTATGAAAAGCCTGTGGATATACAATTATATATTTTTTCAAAGCCTTAAAAATAATTCCACATACTGTATCGCGTACACAAATTGGTTATCACGACTATTCACGACAATTGAATAGTCATTTTCGTTTTATTAATTTAAGCATTTAAAACAAATTAGATTTACAGATGTGACGTCACGCTCTGCTTTACGCTATCATTTATGGAAGATAATTATGCATTTTATTTGACGAGGTAAAACATTATATACAAAAAATATCTCTAGGCACCAGATTCTCAATCGGTAAATGGTAGTTAGTGAATCAGTTGGTACGAGTATCTTAAGTATTTTTTAAATTTATTTTTAAGATTTATCTGTGACAGTAAACTACTTACAAAGTCGTTAGAATATTAATTAACTAAAAAGACTAGAAGGAATTTCATATGACTCCCAAATTCTCAGTACCAAGTTAGGTAAATGATATGAGCAGTTACCCGGAATGTAAAAGATCGTGGGTTCGCTTTTCAGTTTGCTGAGCTTCAGATTGAATGGAAAAGTAGCCAGTGTGCATGGACGGTGTTCATCTTTGGCCTCATGATGACATCGCACCTGCATTAAAAAAGTGCTTTTCCGTTCATATTGCAGCAAGCGATCTATTACAGAGTGGTGCCGTCAATACGACAATAAATTAAAACATGGGCTATATTAGATCATAGAAATGGTTTGCCAGTTTTAAAAATATATTCATTTGATAATTTCATAACATTTGTATGAATTAATAGAACATTGACTGCATTATTTCATAGAAATGTCATAAAATTTTAAAATGAATAAGATGTTTTTGAAAGTGGCAAAACATTTTTATGAACTAGTTAATATAGCCTATGTTTTAATTCATTGTCATATTATTGACGGCACCACCCTCAATAGGTGTATTTTGCTATCTAGTTAATGTAGCTGTATGAAAAGAAGATAACCGACATTTTACACGCTATGATGGTGAAACGTGTGTATGCTCTTGTGTCTAATGTAGGTAAACATCTATTTACCATGTTTCAGGCAGAAAATTAATTGATTCAAAAACAAAATAATAGGTACTTACTACTCGGCAACTCGAAGCTTGTCCAAAGCATTCGAATAATGAATATCGACGACCGTATTTGGAAAGTGACTCAATGTAAGCTTTCCTAAGTCCAAAAGGTAAATAGGCACCAGGCAGGAAGCATTTGTTTGTTTTCATTCTATCCCTTGCCTGCTCATTACGATCAAAGAAATCATTTCTGTTCCATTTACTTTAACCCTGTGAGTTTTATTGGTAAAATGCCGCGAATTGTTGATCAGTTGAATTAATACTTCTTTTTAACCGACTTCAAAACAGGAGGAGTTATCAATTCACCTGTTTTTTTATTTTTTTTATTAATGTTTGTTACCTCAGAACTTTCGACTCGGTGAACCGATATTGATGATTCTTTTTTTGTTCGATGTGAAATAGTTTCCATTTGGTCCCATAATTTTTTTTTGAAAATCCATTCGGTAGTTTGGTTTTTAAATCAAAATAACTGGAACGAGTAAGTCATCTACGTATGCGAAATTGCGGATTTTTGCTTTCCTATGAATTTTTAGTGAAATGATACGATAGTAGAAAACAATATAAGCTGACGGTCACCCATCTAGCTTTGACCTTAAAAAGTTATCACTAAAAATTGTGAAACAAATCGGTTTAATTTTTTTATTTTATTTTTGTATTAAGACTAATCATAATCATAATCATAATCATAATCATTTATTGCAATTATGTGGTTACAAAAAGGTCTTAAATTAAATTTCACGTTCTCACATAAACCCTGTAAGGGCACAGCAAAATTATTTTACTTATTATATAAAAAAATCATTATGTATACAAAATCTAAGATAAAACTATTAACCTACCAATTATTACATTCCAGGAATTCCTGCAAGGTATAAAAAGATTTTTGTATAAGGATTCCTTTTAAGATCTTATAAAATTTACAATAATTTTCTAAATTTTTTATATTTTTAGGCAGTTTGTTGTAAATTCTTATTGACATGCAATATACCCCTGATCGCACCAAAGCCAATTTTGTAGATGGTAGGGCCAACATATCTTTATCTCGCAAATTATTTAATCTGGATGTTGAAAAGCCCCTACTTTGAGTATAAAGATTTTTATGCCTTTGTACAAAATTACAGATTTCCAGAATATACATAGATATTAAGGTAAGGATGTTCAGACTCCTAAAATGAGGCCTGCAGCTCTCTCGATCAGTAATATTAACTAGGATTCTGATACACTTTTTTTGTAATACGAACAGTTGGCGAACATCTGTGCCATTTCCCCACAGCATCAAACCATAGCTCAGCCATGCATGAGCATACGCGTAGTAAGCACTGATCGCGGTCCTCAAATCTGTTGACTTCTTAAGTTCAAACAAAGCATAGGTAAATCTAGACAACTTCACAGACACGTTCTCTATATGTTGTTTCCAAGTGATATTTCTGTCGAATTCCACACCTAACAATGTGCAACATTCCACAGTTTCAATTTTTGTATTATTAAATTGAAATTGAATATCTAACGGCATTTTCTGTCGAGGTTTAAATTGCATTAGTTTAGTTTTTGTTAAATTTAATTGCAAGTTATGGTCTCCCAACCATTGTTCAATGATATGAAGTGTACCGTTTAGTTCAGACTCTAACTGTTTTGTGTTGTTAATTGGAAAAACGACTGTAATATCATCCGCGTATAATATAATTGAATTATTTGTTAATTTGGGTAAATCATTGACATAAATTAAAAAGAGGATACATCCTAGAACACTACCTTGTGGTATTGAACCTTTAGAGGGCAGCATTTGTGACTTAACTGTATAACAAGTATTTTTATATCCATCCAAATATTGAACTTCCACACACTGGACGCGATTTTCAAGATAAGATTTAAACCACTCATGAGCTAGGCCTCTTACTCCTATGCCGTATAGTTTATCCAAAAGTATTTTATGTGACACCCTATCGTATGCTTTACTCATATCTAACATTAGTGCGATTGCGTACTTGCGGCTATCTAAAATATTATATATTTCTCGAGTATATTCAAATAATGCTGATGTCGTAGACCGCTTCTTTCTGAAACCGTGTTGGCTGTCATCATAAATATTGAATTTTTCACAAAAACTGTTTAATCTTTTGCACATTGCTGACTCTAATATTTTTGAAAAAGTGGATAGTAATGCTATAGGACGATAGTCGTTTACATCACAAGAATTTTTTATTTTCGGTGCTGGTTTAATAATAGAAAGTTTTAGGAGAGAAGGGAAAGTAGCTTCCAAAAAGGATTGGTTTATTAAGTACGTTAGAGGCACCACAAGCTCTTCCTTACAGTGTTTAATAAGGGTTGGTGGGAACTCATCAAAACCATGACTAGTTTTATTTTTGAGCTTATTTATTATTTGCAAAACTTCTAGAGTGGTAAATGGGTGTAAGCACATTGTATTATTTACTTGCGAAATCACAGGTCGTCCCCGCGGTTCGAAATGTAAGCTCGCACTAGTTCCTATAGATAAGAAATGGTTATTAAAGGTATTCGCTATAGTGTTAGGTTCAAATATGCTTTTATTATTTATCTTTAATACTACATTTTTCTTGCCTTTTTTGTTCATTTTGTTGGTTCTTTCTTTAATGATTTCCCACATTGATTTTGTTTTGTTTTTAGACCTATTCATTTTTTTTATATAATAGATTTTTTTAGAAGTGACTACCGATTTCTTTAGAATTTTCTCATAATTTCTATAATATTCATTAATTTTTGGGACATCATAACGCGAAGTAAGCATTTTAAGAAATCGTTTTTGTTTACATGCATTTTTAATTCCAGAGGTTAACCATGGTTTTATTTTATTTTTTATTTTTACTTTTTTAAATGGAATTACAAAGTTTAGAATTTTTGATAATTTTTCATGGAATGCTAAATAATTATCATTTATAGAGTTATTATTTTTTATTATTTCCGACCAATCTATTGAACATAATTCATTTTTGAATAAATTAATGCTTTTCTCATTAAAAATTCTTTTTTTGATATAAAATGGTTCATTTCTAATATTGACATTTGGTTGTAGTAGTGTAATGTAAATACCCTTGTGGTCACTCAGACCGTACTCATTGACATCGATGATCATATCACCATTATGAAAATTAGTGAATATAACATCCAAACAAGTAGAACTATCTTTAAATATCCTCGTAGGCTCCTTAACATTTTGGTGAAAGTTGTAACTTTTAAAAAGTTTTATGAAATCTCTAGCCTGCCTTTTTTTGCTCAAAAAGTCAACATTTAAGTCTCCGCCAATCAACACATTTTTTTTAGAATATTTATACTGCAATAATTTTAATAGTTTTTCAAGCTGAGACATAAAAACATTTACCTCTCTCCCACTATTAGGCCAATAGATAGCAACAAACAAAGTACCCAAAACTGGAACAAAAGTCGCACATATCTCAATTACATACTCTACCGACAAAGTCTCTATATCTTGACACTGTAAATAGTCCATGCTATCTCGTAGAAAAATACATACGCCACCCCCCTCGTGGTCAGATCTACAAAATACGCTGGCCAACGTATATCCCTCCAAAGCAAGTAGATCCAACTTAGCCGAAGTAATCCATGTTTCAGTAAAACATAGGATGCTTATTTGGTGTTCTTCTGTAAGGGCCTCAATCAGATGTATCTTGTTCTTTATACTACGTACGTTTTGATAAAGTACTGTGGGATTACCCTCGAAAGGAACTAATATTTGGTGAGACTGAGGGCTGAAATCTTGACGTGGTTGGTTCATTTGCTGTTTGGGTACTATGGTAATAATTCTGGGTTTTCTTTGTTGTCACAGCGTAATTTATTGGTGTGCTATTTCTGTTTTGTTTTACTGTATGGTATCTCTCTCTTTGTAATTTTCTTTTTTGGAGACCCGCATCGTCCAAGTACTCTGACACCCATAAACCGGTATTTTTGAAGACCCTGACATTGGACAATATATATTTCGACATTCTCTTACTCAGAAACTCAATTTTTATCGGTCTACGCCATCCTCGTTTTCCTATACGATGGATATCTTCAATATATCCCGTTAGGTCGACATTTGCTATTTCATAAAATACATTTATTATACGTTCATGTGTATCATAATCATTTTCATGCTCATACTCCTTTAGCCCATAAAGTACTATAAATTTGGTATTATCTTTTTCTGTTTTATTTTGTATTCCACGGCTAATATTGGCATCTGAGTGTGTGAGAGTTGAGTTTTGGCTGTAAGATTTAATTTTATTTTCGATAGAACAAATCGTCTTCTTGACTTGATCTAACTCTGTACGTAGTTGAATATTACTGGCCTCCAAGTCATTCATTCGCTCACTATTTTTCGTAGCCAAAAGCCGCAGCGCATTAATTTCTGTTTCTACAGCTGTTTGGATTTTCTTCATAGTTTCTGATATATCATATATACGTGTATCATGATTCTTGTATTGTTCTGTAACCTGGGACCTTAAGGCTCGCAATTCAGTTAGTACCAGTTCACTATTATTCAGCGTGGAGTCGTGTAGTATTGTTTCTCCCTGAGGTGATGAGCCATCTGATATGAGTGATTCATTTATACAATGGGTCTTGTTTTGTGGTCGCAGTGTTACATTTATGTCATATAAATTTTGATTTACCATACTTAAGGGTGAATCAGATGAGTCCGGGACTGCAGATAGTTGCCGAATAGGTGTATTTACATTAGTAAGCTTAGGCTGTTTAGATTTACACTGTGGACACATCCAGTTCAGCTTATGTTCATCTCTCATTGTATTATAGAATCGCTGCTCTGAAACATTTGCACATAATAAATCATATGAGTCTTTACATTTTGAACATGATAAATATCTCCTATCTGGTATCAGTTTATTGCAGCCTGCACAGCAATTTTTTTTCTTATGACATTTATCCATTTTTACTTTTATGGTAGAAATTATGTTAACAAAGTTCCTATAATTTTTTTTTTTTTTTCGACAGTATTTTATTATACTGCTTATTATTATAAAACCAATTTTTTATTCTTGATCTTTGTTTAAAATAGTTCATCCACTCCCTACTAGATGTCACCACTGTCTTCGAAATTAGATACTAGGCAATCTCGGATGTTCTCTAATTTTAAATTACATAGGTACTCCTTGAATATATTTCCACTGTCCATTTACGCTATTGTCACTTTAACATCACGATATAAGTTTTATCCGTGTTTTCTATAAAAAATATTTCATCTTCTGTGTGTACTATTGTAAATTAAATTTTCATCACTTTTCACCAAAGCATAATTTCACAAATACTGTCGCGTCTTCTTTAGCACTTGTTTATTACATTTATGGTAATAATGGATTAAACTTTTTATATTTACTATTTTTAATATCGAAATTATACGGAGCTAATGTTTACATCAGGACTACCCGCTTTTTTTTTCTAAAGAAACATTAAGCCCGCCAACCCGCATTGGATCAGCGCTATGGTGCTATGTCTCAAACACTTCATGTGTTTCTCCCATGTAGGATGTTCTGTGCCCAGCAGCGGGATGTATACAAGCTGGTGATGATGATGATGATTACCCCGCACGTCTTCTCTAAATAAGACTTTACACGCTTATGCAAGTCAGGCTAGTCCAATTAGTTATTTGAGGAATTTAAGAGAAACAGTTTTATCTATCAGTAACCAAAACCCGCTATTATTTTATATTCTTAGACTTTTTGAAAAATCCTCTGTTAACTTTTTAGACTAGGCTGACTTGGTATATAGGAGTGACCATTTTTTTTAAATCGATTAGTTCATTTCCAATAATTGCAACTTGAAAGTTTGTATAAAAAATCGTGCTACAAACACGCTCTTAAATCTGTCAAGCGGCGTTATCCCTCCGGAGGGCTATGACAATTGAAAAAACAATTGTGTCTGGAATCTGATGCTCAACGGGTGTAATCTGTAAATTTGTACTTTTCTAGACACACTTTTTGATAATAATATTTATAATATAGCAATTCCCTTGAAGAAGATATTTAATCACATATTTTAATACACTTAATTTATTGGGAACCTAACACAACAATAGTTACTTAATACAGGTTATTTGCCCGTAATCCTCTGATCCTGAGGGGCTTAGTTGGGTGCCTAAAAGTTGGTTGGAAAATTCTACTACTCTCCGATTAACAATATCCAACTAAAGTACTCTAAATCTTCATTTTGATAAAATTGACATTTTACCCTACTCTTCATAGAAAAAAGTAACAGTATTTACGATAATAAAACCACTGTGGCCAAACTTAAATATTTATATTCTGTTCTAATCGAACTCCTTTATAATAATTTACACTGGCGACACTACATTTCTTCTTTGCTTTACAATCTTTTAGGTTCTGTAATTAACTGCTTAATTACAGAACCTAAAATGCTGTAAAGCATATAGAACGGAGAATAGGGATGCCAGCCTATCCCTGACACGTGTCAAATGACACGAAGTATAACTTGCTCTTGTATATTTTGTTAACGTTATGAACAATGATTAGGTAAGGAGCTAGCAATGAGGTGTTGAGTATTTTATACTAACCGCCAAAAGTCTGTCTTACAAATGTCAATTTAAAAAAATCTTCTCACATTCTCACTTCCATAATATTATTTTACAATCTGTATAAATTTGAACTAAGTTAAAATTTATTATTGTTAGTCTTACAACTATTAGCTGCAGAATTACATAATCATTAATAATTCTTTGTGTCAATGGAATCTCCAATCGATCATGCAGAGATACCCCGAGCGTTTGCAGTATTCAGAAAACCTATCCACAATTCCACATCCAAACCTATCCGTCTGGCTACGGCGACGGACGGCGACGACGGCGACGCTATACTGCTAGAACAAATATTCGCCTACCGCGAATTTCACGCATTAATCAGTAAACAATAATGGTCCTATTCCTCTGTGGTTGGAAATCCGAGTGCAGCTCGCCTTATCATTACTTCGTCAGGTGAGATGAAAGCTACGAGTCACCCCGTTCAGAATAAATAAATAAAAAATGGTTTCTTGTCGTTCCCAATTTTTTGGCAGCTTAAAATCTCGCGAGGTGATTGTAAACTGACAAAGATAACATTAATACGATGACAGTATGTTGCTATAACTCTTCATCGTAGCTATAAAATCGGTAAGCCGACTAAATAGAGATCCTATTGCTTCCTTTTATTTCTCGTATCCGTTTTATTTTCTGCTTTTATTACTGTTCTTTAGCGATTTCATATATATTGACAAAACTTACGTTATTTGATGTTTAGACAGCAGGGAAAAATTATAGAAAGAAGCTATTTATATTACATAATATTATTATGTTTTATCTAAGTTGTTGAAAACTGTTAATGAAAATTTACACTTAATTTCACTTTATTGGGTTAATTAAAATCTCACTGCCAAGAAATCGTTACTTTAAAATTGTCGCCTTTTGATCCTTTAGATTTGGCTTAGTTAAATTTATTTTATCCTTTTGTTACCTGTATGAAAAAGTACTAAAAAAGTACATGATAATGTTTTGTTTTTTCATGTAAAGTTAGACTATTATTTATTCTGTGGTTAACCCCAGAATATAATAATTACTTGTAAAGTATGTAAAGTAAATAAATAAATAAATGCATTTTATTTATACCTTCATAAAAATGAGGATTAAAAATAAAATTATGAACTACGATTTCCATTTTTTCATGTCAAACCCCAAGCACTAACTTAGTCATACTGTCCATCGATTTTTATTAACCTGTCAAACCACAGATTCCTCAATTGATTTTTAACTGTCATGAGACTCCCGAGAATCTTTACGCGGCTTGCAAAGTAAAGTCAGTTTAGTATGAAGAAGTGAAAAATAAAATAGAACACAAATTTCGAGCATAATACTTAGCTATAGTCTTAATTTTTGACCCTTAGCAGCCCTTTATTCGCTAGTTCGGTGGTAGTTATCGGCACTTGTCATTTTTAGCGAACAAGGGGGCAGCTCGACGCCGACGACGGCTCCTTAGCATTTTATTATAGAGCCTATTGTATCTAAATAACATTAATTCACGAATTTCGAACCTACCTAATTAGCATAAGGATTAGTTTTCTTTCAATACTAACATCAAATTGAAGATCAAAGAAAATAAAACCATACTACTTTAAGAGTTAACGTTCAAAATAAGATGAATGAATCTATCTTCCTATTCAATATATTCTATTTAAGTATCATCTTAGTGGAATCTTTGACCAGATATTTAGGATAGGAGGGAACACATTATTCTGTCCTCAAGGGAACGCTAAAACCGACAGTGGAATGTTATTGAATGACTGCTTCGCTGTTGTAAACATATAAACATATTGTAGATCCCAGACTCGTATATATAAATACCTACATTATGTTTGGTATTAGGATAGCTGGTTAGAAATTCTACGTAGGCCTAAGCAACTAAACCTATCAATTTAATTAAACACTAACAGTAATTGAATATTTCGACATGGTAAGGGTGGATGTTAGCAGATAGACTTGTAGAATGTCATAGGGTTATCCCAAGGGCTTGGTAGTTTAGATGCTTACAGCAGTCGAATGGATGGAGACCGCGGATTCCGATCGGTCGCCCAGGTCATGATTTTTCCTAGTTTAACAAATCAAATTACAATAATTATGCTAATTTCATATCTTCGTATTCCTGTTCATATAAGAATATGTAAATATAAAACTGAAACCAGGGAAAACTGCCTTTTATTCAAATACACCTTCATAATACGTACCTGTCTACATAATGCTTTGAAAGGGCACATTCTGTATACAGATTGCTTTGGCAAACAGAGAGAATGGTGTTAATCGAATGAGATTACCGCGACAATGTTAAAGGGTTCATGGTTCAAGCTGTTATACCAACGCTTAGAGTACATTTTTAAGTTAACAACATTTACTTACTGGGTTTCTGCGGTGAAAATGAAACTACTTAATACAGAATGTCAACAAGATAATCTCCGATAAAAGGAGCTCGGGGACGTAGTGGTTTGAGCGCGTTTCGATTACGAAAACGAAGCAACTTTCGCCATGATCGATCCCGGGATGGGTCAATCTAAATTTATTATCTAGAGCTGCTCCGTTAAGCTGTTGGTCCCGGTTGTAACTGCAATTGCTTTACCCACTAACCTGGGCCAGCGTGGTGGTGTTAAGGCCCAGGCTTCTCACGTGTTTCTCCCATGTAGGAAGGCCTGAGCCCAGCAGTGGAAAGTATACAGGCTGGTGAAGACGAAGAGAATAATATTCTCACACTCACCCCGATGCCCGTTGGGGCGGACAGGCTCTACAGTGGCAACGCTTAAGTTCAACGTTTACATGACGTAAATAAAAATTAAAAATTTTAAGTAGTTTCTGACGTCATTAATCATCTATCTAACCATCTCATTAAGACTATTCATAAGAGGCCAAACACGCTATATCTGCTGTAAGTTTCCGAAGAATTAAGCACTTTGCAGAATTTTTGATGGTATAGGATCAGCTCAAGGTTAGTATGTCATGGGAATGTCACCGAAGTGACAGTAAACCAAATTTGAAATCAATCGGATCTGTAAAAGTTAGTAAAATCCTATTATCATGTAGAAAACGAGCTGATTGTCATCAAACTGATCTTTATAAATTATAGTTAAAAACTATCCTAATCACGTCAGCTTTCAAACAAAAAAACCAAATCCGATTTTAATTTCGTTTAGGAGCTCCAATGCCACAGACAGACACACAGATACACTGACAGACACGTCAAACTTATGACACCTCTCTTTATTTGTCGGGGATTAAAAGCTTAAATGATTTCTCCATCATACGTGAATAAGTGAGCAAATTTTCATACATTTTTTGCTCTATTTGACAGTTGAATTCGAAGTGACTTGCGAAGTGAGGTGCGAGATTCGTTACAGAATCGCACCCCAGCCATGACTCGTGTACAAATGTTCATATTTATCATACAAAAATCCGCCCTTATCAGAATTAAGTTACTGAATCCAAGTATGTAAGTGATGCTAAACATATTTCATACAATGGAGTAAATTAATCCATCTGTCTACTCTTTTGTTTCAATGAAATTTCAAAAACAGTGAACGTTATGCCATGAATATTAAAGACATGCTCGTAATAGGAAATTTTGCTGCGCACTTAACAAATGGCTTGGCTTTAGCAAGTTTTGAAGGAAAAAGTGAAAAATTTGCTCGTTCACAGTTTGTTTGGACGATTTATTAGTTGATATTATATATAAAAAAATATAGGGTTTGAGGTTCATTATTTGTACCTTCTTCGTAGTACTTATTATTTTATAAATACCCAGACTGAGACTCATACAACTGCTGAGATCCGTGCATTTAATTTTGTGGGGTGTGGCAGGTTTCGTCAAATCGTCAGCTAAAAAGCCATATCTTTCGCCTAGTTTGGTGTTCGCTTTATTTACATAAAGTTGTTAATTGATAGTTGTTTATTTAGCCTTCAGCCCAATCAAATAGCTAAGTGAAAAATTACGGACTACCCTTAACTTGTTTTATTTCGTCTATAATAACATCTGTTATACGAACCGAGTCTAATTGTCTTGTGATTCCACGAAATTAACAAAATATCGCTTTCATTATATCTATTATAGATATATATCGCTATTCTCGACAATGAAATAGAATACAAAGATTATTCTATTCTCAGACTACATTTAAAATTGGTACAAAAAGCCTGCGCCTGTTTTTATCAACTCAGAATCATTGAGATATTAAAATATTGACGTCACATAGGTGAAATTGACAACTTCAAGGGCTAATGAGGAATTTTAATTTATTACTTAGACGGTCATAAAGCCTGTAATATGATTCGATTTATTCCCCTTAAATTGAACGGTATATTCTCATGGCAAAGCTGGTTTTATACAAGGACAAATGTTTTTCGATTTATAATTTCAGTTGATAATCTGTGAAATCTGTCGGGAGAGGTCCGTTTTTATGTTGCGTTCATATCTTGTTTAATATTAAAAATGTACTTACTTTTATTTTCACGGACATGCCATTGGATGAGGTCCGAATCGTATGCAAAGCCAGAAGTGCTTGAGACAGCACAGGGAGAACATATTACACAGAGGCGTTAACTTTTATTCAATATTATTATTATATTTATACACTTATACTTTTATCTATCGTAAAATTAGTATCATGAAGAGCTTGTGTTATACTTATATACTACTTACAGAACGGACAATTTAGTATCCCCATAATCTACAGCGCATTACCTATGTTCGCAGATATGGGAAGAGGTTATGACTATAGGTGAACAAATAATGCCGCCCTTTGTTTAAATATGTTTTCTTATACTCTGCTCCTAAATTTTTTCTCGTGCGCATAAAAGAATACCTACATATGAAAAAAAATCGCTTCAATTTAGTATCGTGGTCTCTACGACGTCACTTAAAATAACTTTGACATTTTATAAATAGATTTTTCAAATTTTAATGCCTTTTACGGTTGCCAATAGTGAGCGTTAAATTAACAAATCGTTGAAAACTTTATGAGTACTTTTGTTAAAAGGTATCAAATACTTGGAGCTACCTCGATTTACGCCGAATTTACGTTTGTCATAAACTCGCACCGGGGCTCAGTTACAGTTAGCCACATATGTATAAAACGTTACGAGCTAAAATCGCGTTGTTAGTGTGCGTGCTATAAACAATTGCACACACCTGAAGGGAACATATAAAATAAAAAGTCGATAAAAAGTTAAAAAGTGTCATGATCTCTGTTCCCATATAAAGCTGAGTGTAATCACTCATTTCTCCACTTGTGTATAGGTATGTTTTGTTTTCTTTGTTTATGTTTAAAAAGCGGAAGTTAATTGTTTCTTTTTACGTAATTTTTAACCTCCGACGAAAAAAGAGGGGTGTTATAAGTTTGACGTGTCTGGCTGTGTATCTGTGTATCGGTGTATCTGTGTATCTGTGTGTCTGTCTGTGGCATCGTAGCGACTTAACGAATGGGCCGATTTTGATTCGGTTTTTTTTGTTTGAAAGCTGATGTGACTACGATGGTTCTTAGCTGTAATTTATGAAGATCAGTTTAGGCGTTTGATGACTATCAGCTCATTTTCTACATGAAAATAGGATTTTACTCACTTTTACGGATCCGATTGATTTCAAATTTCGTGTACTGTCACTTCGATGACATTCCCATGACATACTAACTTTGAGCTGATCCTATACCATCAAAAAGTCTGCGAAATGCTTAATTCTTCTGAAACTTACAGCAGATATAGCTTGTTTGGGCTCTTATGAATAGTCTTAATGAGATGGTGTTAGATAGCTGATTAATGACGCCGGGGGTTATTTAAAATTTTTAATTTTGCAATTATAATAACGTATCACTACAATTACAAAAATCCTACTATCCTAAAGTGAAAGCTTGGATGTTTGTTACTTAATCACGCAAACGGAAGAATAGGCTTAGGCTTATAGGCTTTGGATGAAATTTTCCTCGCATATTGTTTATCATCTGTATCAAAACATAGGACACTCCTGCTACCGGGAATGTGTTCTCACGAGATTACGCCGATGAAGTCACGGGCGGAAGCTAATATTATCATCACCAGCCTACGTCACACTGTTGGGCACAGACCTTTCTACATGGGAGAAACGCATGAGGAGTTTGGGCCATAACACCGCCATGATGGTGGGTTTAAGCGTTTGCAGGAACAACTGGGGCTAACGGCTTGACGTGCCTTCCGAATCACGGAGGAGCTCGAGATAACAAACTTTGATTGACCCATCCGAGGATCGACCGTGGCGAAAGTTGCTTTGTTTTTCGTATCGAAACCAGAGCGCTCTAACCAAAACGCCACCGAGCTCCTTCGAAGCTAATATATAAAAGAGAAAATAGGTATATCGGGCGTGTCTAGTCTAGATAAAGCAACAAGTAAGGATGTAATTTTTACCAAGAGGCAAAACGATAAGAGTCACAGGCAACGCAACGCATTGAAAATGAATAATATTGAAAAAAGAATTATTATTTATTATATCTAAAATGGATTATAGTAAACAAATAGGTCGCTTCATGTTACAGACCACAGCAAATGAAGTGTAAGGAACCTTTCTACATTGCTACACTCATAAAATAGCTTTTTTACTTCTTTATCCTTAAATAGTTAAAAAGCTTATTTTTTATTATAACATTTTTTTTTTATATACAACTAGATGACAAACAAGCTGATGGCCTACCTGGTGGTTAGCGGTTACCGCCGCCTATAGACACCTGCAGTAACAAGGAAAGGCACTTGATATTGCAGGTGCGTTGTCATCCTGAGGCCTAAGATGAAATGCCGTCCATGCCCAGTAATTACACTGGCTACCCTTCCCTTCAATCCGAAACACAGCGAACTGTTTCACGGCTGAAATAAGAAAGGCGGTGGTACCTACCCAAGCGACCCTACATATGGGTCTACCACCTTGTACAATAACAAGTAAAGAAGGAAAACGATGAAAAATTAGAAATTAGGAAAAGTATTCTTTCGGATCATCAGAGGTGTTAACTTCAGTGAGTGGTGGGATAAACATTTCTATAAAAACGTAAAAAAGAAACGATAGAAAGCGGTGAAGAAATTAGCAGGTTATCTAGTGCTCCGGTGGCGTAGTGGTAACCGCGTCTGGCCGGACATCAGGAGACGCGGGTTCCTTTCCCGCCTAGACCACATTTTTTTTCATCGCTTTCTTTTTTTATTTGTAATTGTTACAATAAAGCAGACGTTTAAACGCATCAAAAACATTAAAAATGAGTTTATTATCTAATTTCTTCGAGACAGATATAAGTGCGAGAAAGATATTTGTATCTGCAAGTCCCTGTAAATATACATTACACTTCGTCCACATGTTGAAAAAATTCATTTGAACCGGAAATAAGTCCCTTCAACATAGCTTTTTGTTTTTACTACCCTGTAGAATTGAAATTGTAAAAGCCAATTTGGCGCATCGGAAATCTAATATACAATATCTACAGAGTCGGTCAAAAATAGGGTAAGGTACGATCAAAATGCCAAATTATTCGGGAATAAAGTCCCAAACAGTAAGGAATGTGATATGCATACGGAATCTAGGCATTATTATATACCTTCCTGATATTTAAGTCAAAATTTAGCTCAATTAAGTTGTAACAATATCAGGAGCTCGGTGGCGTATTGGTTTGGCGCTCTGGTTTCGATACGAAAAACAAAGCAACGTTTGCCATGGTCGATCCTAGGATGGGTCAATCAAAGTTTGTTATCTCGCTCCTCCATGCTTTATTTAATCTTATCGGCATCTTATCCGCATTGGGCCAGCGTGGTGGTGTTATGGCCCAAACTCCTCATTTGTTTCTCCCATGTAGGAAGGCCTGTGCCCAGCAGTGGGACGTATATAGGCCGGTGATGATGATGATGAATATGATTCGAATAATAAACAACTGTAGGAGCCCACTCTACAAAACAACATCATTATTAACAAAAATATACGACGTCTACACAAGCACACCCACTTTCAGTATATCTCAATGATGCAAAGCATTTGTGTCACGTACGGGTACCTAAGTAATATCTCCTCCGGTGTTTATATTTTTATGTCTCAACGATGTGTACCGAAGCGAATTCGACTGGAGTATCTTGAATCTGTAACTTGATAAGCGTTTGAAAAGATGTCGCCTAGATACATCGAGAATCGTTACTTTCTATTCCCTTATTTAGAACGGGCATCCATTTGGGAGAAACTTTTTACTAGCAACTTACTGACACTCGGGGATGCTTAATGATTGATTTGACAGTTCCTTTCTTTGATAGAATAGATTTGTCAAAGTGAATCTATGCCTTGGGGATCTTTACACATTGATAGACGTTTCACTTATTCTGGCTTATTTCTCTTTGAATTTATTTTGTAAAAGAATCGAAACCTCTTACGGCTGTTGAAGCTCCAACTAAAAACCTTTTTTCTTCTCTTCATTGAAAAGTTTGTCAGTTTACTCGTAATAAAAAAGTATTGAAGTATTTAAATAACAATAATTATTTATTTACTATCCTCTGTTGGTATAAAAAAATCTTTATAATGTTAGTCCCGGCTGTGTTCGAACGGCTTTCTTGTTTGATTATCGATGTCAGGCTTACCTGATATCGAAAACAAGAGAGCGTTTATTCTAAGGAAACTAAATATTTATTATAATAAAATATTTATTACTATTTGTATAAGTTTTCTAAGTTAAGTATGTGTTAAAAGCCTCTCCACATAACTACTTAATTAGTAAATATTTAATGATGAGTTTTCTTTTCGCATGCGGTGTTTACCTATAAGTTATTATTGCACTTATCTAAATAATTATGAGAAGTGTGTGTTTTCTTATAGTGTACTGAATTGTTGGTGAACCAAATAAAGAAATAAACTACAAATTATATTCGACACAGGGGCACATCGTCTCAACGTATATACCTAACGACGAGGCCTCATAATAATATGTAAGTATGTAAATCTTTCTTCTTATGTCGTTTTTAAACGTACCTACTACCTCTACCGATCAAAATCACTCTCCGAACTCAAAGTTTTGCTGTTAGAAAACACAGTTTATTGTTGAGCTCGCGTGTAAGCACAATTTTGAAAATTTTGTTTTATGTTGCTTTTGAGTACTTTCATTAACTTACTACTTATTTCATTGTTGAATTTAATATTATTGCCAAACAAGCACTAACTTTCAAAAAAATCAGACACATACAAGTTAAATGTTACTTAGTTTAGGTGTCACTCAAATATTATGAACTAACCCTAATTCATATTACTATAGCAAATAATATCATCATGTAGGTACTCGCTACACTATTTTGTAAAAAAATGTAGTCCTTAAATTTTATGTGTATTTTTGGCTAAGTTTATCCATAAATAAATTTTATCATAATTTTATCTTATTATATTGAAAATAAATCAATTACGTGTTCATTTGTATTTTTAGAGATTTGGATATTTTTTCACAGTAATGTAATATATTCTATTATTTTAAGTTATTTAAAACCAACAGTTTCCGGATGCTTTAAAATTTTAGCAAAATGGGGTGCAACGTTTAGTCATCAAATGCAAATAAATTCAAAAGCGGGTACAAGAAAGGCAATGTTAACAATAAGCGCGATTTCGTAACTTTGTTTCTTTCCCCTCTTGCTACTAACAAGCCATAACAAGAAAGTTGATCGTGAATTCGAAGTTATGAAATTAAACTTAACAAAATATATTATGGATACTCCCTTATTTCACCTTTTCATACTGCAATGGAAGTAGAATTGCTTTTAAACTTTCTTTATTAAATCTTAAATTATTAGTATTGTCCTATATTTCGCGAGCACCACACATTTGAAATAAAATCTCTATACCGGATTTAACTCGCGTTTAATTAGATGTTACATTATTACTAAACAGGCTGCTCCAAACAGTGTCGTTCAAAAATTTTTTTGATTATGGTTGTACCCGATTGATATATGTGTGTTCCACGCATTTTTCGTATAGTTTTGGAGTTATAATTTTTTCACATTTTGAGAATTTTTTATTTAACCGACTTCAATATTTTTTTCTTTCTTATTATGTCTTCTTCATTTGATTTTTTTTTGTAGCACATTTCTCATGAATTGTTGTTGCACATATAAAATACTCAGCTTCTTGCAATTAATGTAAGTAATAAAATATCGATCGAAACTAAAAAATAAGGTTACTGTGAGCCACAGTTAAGTTTTCAACTGTAAATTAGAAATTAAAAATAAAGTGATGCTCAATAGGCCTTTGTAGCCGAAATCTGCCTTTGTACAAAGATGAAATGTTCTAAAATAGTTATTTATTTATAAGCTCTTACTGTTAATTTCTACGGTTCATTCGGTTTGCAATAACCATAATTGATATTTAGTACAGTTAATACATTTAGAAAGTTTAATTACTTCAAGGCTGGATTGGTATCATTAACCGACTTCAAAAACAAGGAGGTTCTCAATTCAGTTGGTATGTTTTTTTTTCTATATATGTACACCGATTATTCCGAGATTTCTGATCCGATTTTCGTGATTCCTTTTCTGTTCGATGCGGAATAGTTGCTATTTGGTCCCATAAATTTTTTTTCAAAATCAGTTGGCTAGTTTGGTTTTTAATTCAAAAAAACTTAAATGATAAAGTCACCTACGTATGCGAATTTGTGGTAAACAAAATAAACGATACTATAGTAGGAAACAATGTAAGCTGACGCCAACCCATCTAGCTTTGACCTTAGAAAGTTATCACTAAAAATTGTGAAAAAATCTTTTAATGTTTAAAATCTTTTCAACAAACAAGTCGTTCTTTGTTTGTACAAACGATAGCACATCAAGTGTAACAGTTGCACTACGAAAGCCGCCTCTATTGCGAGTGTAGTAAGAGCGGTCTCAAGGTCAAACCGTACCGCTTGATGTGCTGTCGACTGTACAAAGAAAATGATCTGCATAATACTAAGAAGTTATTAATTTCATATTCAAAAAAATTATAGTAATTATGATTTGACAGTATGTAATGCCAAAGAATATAATTTTTACACATTAACGCGGTATTACTCACCTTAAGAACAGCAAGCAATAGTACTTTAATAAAATTTAATAATTATTTATTTAATGATTGTCTGACTTTGAATATCGGTGAAAATTCTTTAAACCTACATCTCTTCATATAGACTTAATTAATTTCAACACTGGGTTGATTGTTCATGGAGACGTTGCCTTAGAATCAAGGACATCTGTTTTTGGTGTTTATTCGATTACAACAGTTGCTCGAGCCTAAACTCGGATGGATGAGTGAATAATTCAATCTTAAAACGCGTTTAGCCCTTCACAAAGGTTTAGGTCACGGTCGATCTCACTTGGCGCTTAACTACGGCATGGCAACGGACATTTTTTTTTACGAGACTAAATAAAGAAGTGGTCGAAGGAGTCTATATCCTCCAAGTGGGTGTGTAACGCTCCGCCGACGAATTTTTCGCCGACAAATCCAAAGCCCATTTCTTAGGTACCAGACAAAATATCAAACTCTGCTTAGTCATAAAAAATAACCATGAACCCACTAAAAATACCACTATTTCTATTAAATTATTTCAAGTGGTATTTGTGTAATAGATTTTGAATGTATCGGCGAAACGTTCGTCGACGAAAAATTTGTCGGTGAAGCGTTTTACACCGCCGCTAAGTTCTAGATGATATCTCACAGGATCATCTGGGTAATTGCGATGCTATTGCTAGGATCAATTGCGATTGTAACTCTGTATATCTGTTAGCTTTTCACGCTTAACCAGCTGAATTTATTTGGATGAAATTTAATAAAAATATATTTTCGAGCCTGGGATCTTATTTTATCACGGGGCCGGCCGTGACTATCCCACAACACTTCGACCCCTCGGAATCTTTTGTGCCACCCCTGCCTTCACTCCTCCCACGTCCTGAATATAGCTGCCATAAGCTTCACTATACTATTATATCTATGCAGTGAAAGAGCCTATAGTCTTCTGGCCTAGGATACGCCACTTCCAGAAAATTCATTCTGATCCAAGCCAGGGCATTGCATTGACACAAAAGATGTTCCATCGATTCCTGGCCTTCACTACATGTCCGACAAGGTTGTGCAGGGGAAATTTGCATTTTGTGGAGTATGTAGTTGGTGGCAAAATGTCCTGTGAGTGCTCCAGTGAGGAAGCGAGCCTGTGTTCTACCGTTTGTACAGATATATTTACTCCATTCTCCATTAGACCCTAGGATAGACACAGGACAACTTTAAGCCAATAATTAACATCCGAGCGGGTCGAGACGCGGGCGGCAACTAATTATCTATACTTAGATGTAAAAAGGAAAAGAGAGTGTATAATTACCGGGTAAGGATTGCAAATGGTCATGATCATCATCATCATCAGCCAACAATAGTCCACCGCTGGACATAGGCCTCTCCATAGGAACGCCACTTGGCTCGATCTATGGCTAGCTTCATCCAGTTACTGCCAGCCACTCTGCGGAGATCATCATTCCACCGAACCGGAGGATGCCCCATACCGCGCTTGCCGATCGGCGGGCTCCACTCAAGTAACCGCTTACTCCAACGGTCGTCAGTTCTGTGGATAACATGGCTGGCCCACTGCCATTTCAGCTTACCAATTCGGTGGGCTATATTGACAACTTTAGTTCTCTGTCGGATCACCTCATTCCGAATTCGATCCTTCAGAGAAACTCCGAGCATGACCCTATCCAATTCCATAGATAGCCGAGCGACTCAAAGCTTGTGTACCAGCTCCAACGTGAGTTTCCGTCTCGGTACCATATGTCATGACGGGAAGGACACTCCCAATAATGTTCACGCAACTGCAAGATATAGTTACCTATTCCTTGATATTTATGTGTCTTTAAGTAATGGTTTCCATTTAACATCAGAGGGCTTATTCGCTAACTTATTTTAACAGTTAACTGTTAAAATAAGTTATTGAAAACCATTGAGTTAATTTTCCGTCCATTGCTGCGTAAAAAGGCAAGACGTCACAATTCTATTAAATCGTCATAATAGAAGATCGTCCTATTATGAAGATTTAAAAGTACTTGGTTTCCATTTGAATATAGAGCTTTTTGATTTTGATAAAATAAATAAGTATGTATGTAAGTCTGTATGTGATAAAATATAAACAAAAGACAGCCGACTAGAGAAACTATAAGAAATCCCATTTTTCCATTTTGGCTAAGAATCTGTAACAAAACCACGACACAGGTACTTGCTACATTTTAATACGCGTCCGAGTTAATTAACAATTGTTAAAATGAACCTTATTCTTTTAAGCAGTAGTTTTAATCTCCATTTACTTTACTTCTAGAAACTCTTAGGAATACCACAATAACTTTACAATTAAAAGTTTACTTATTTTGTAATAGGACAGAAAGGTCTGGAAAACAGAAGGAAAACGCGAAAAACGGAACAAAGTCAATTCGTTGTAATAAAATACGTAACTCTTAATTAAGTAGGTAACAGTGTAGAAATAAAAATTATTTATAAGAATTGAGATTGTTTTATCGAAAAGAAAGAAGTTAGATAATCAATGCCAATGGAACCTGTGAGTATTTTTTTCTCATAAATTTAGCACCATGAAGTGCCGGCCGCCATGACAATAATATTAACATTAACAGCAACAGTTTTTCTGTGGTTGATTATAATGTTTATTAATATTACATTATACCACTGATTTAATTACTACTGGGCTTCAAATTAAGAAGCGATTCCGTATTCGTAACATTATCAGTTTTTTTAAGTTTTTCCTATGCAGGATGGCCTGTGCTCAGCAGTGGGACGTATGTATAGGCTGGTGATAATGATGATCAAATTGTTTGTATGATTATGTTTTGAAAGAACGGCCCCCTTGACACAGGCATTCCAGAATTCCTACCAGGTTAATTTGGTTTCAATCACTGTTTGAGAGACTGAAATTTTAATTTTAATTTGTATTTTAAAACAATAATGTACCAACAGAAGGATCGGTTCAAAGAGGAGATGAAATATTTTATTTGACCAACTATCCTCTGCTCACTGAACCGCTTCTAAAGTGCCTTTTGTTTTTCAAGGATCCACACAGAGTGATTTAAAGTGTCTGAAATCCAACCCGTTCGGTCGACAAATTACTGCGCGTTATTGCAAAACCGCCGTCCTTGAAACTCCGCGCCATTTTGCTGGTTTTATCGTGTTATATTATAATTGTTAATGTATCCTTGCCACGAACGTCATCCTTAAATCAGGATGATGTTGGATGACAGCGCCTGAATATACAAATGAATTTCCAGAGCCGTTTTATCCATCCATACTAATATTATAAATGCAAAAGTGTGTCTCTCTGTGTGTTACTTGATTTTGTCATAGACATCGTTTAAGCCCCAAGAAAGGACAAAAGTTTCTATCCGAAATATCATTCTTTGAGGGAATAAAAAGGGGGATGGAAGTTTGTATGAGGCGATTCCCCATACAAACATTCACCCTCTTTTCACCGCTGAACCGATTTACATAAAATTTGGAATGGAAATAGTTTCAGTTGTGAGGAACGCGACGACTAAAGATATAGTACCTACCTACTTATCAAAGACAACTGGTATATTCAGTGTTCCCGTGGGCAAAATCGCTGTAAAGTAATCAGTACCCCTAGCACGAACGTTTTAAATTTTCGAATCGTAATCGTATCGTTCATACACGCTTGAAATTTCAAACATAAGCCAGACAAAAGCTAACATAACTACTCGATACGATGGCGATTCGAAATTTAAAAATGTTCGTGCTAGGGGTACAGAACGTGTCAGTGATTTTATAAAATAATAATGCGCCATCTAACTAAACGCAAGTTAAATCCGGTGAAGAGGTTTTATTTCAAATGCGAATTCGTACATACAAATTATGAATTCAAAGAAAAGGTAAAAATATTGGGTTTTTGATGTGCAGTTGGTTATTATTTTTCATATGCCTTCCCCTGCATTTGTTTTCATTTTCGCACATAATCATATACAAAAAAAAATATATAAAATAAAGTCCAATATTAAGACTCATTGCTAATCGTCATGGACGTTTCCTTGTTGAGAAATTTCACCATTAGAAAGATAAAATGTATTTTTTAATATTAAAAATCTAATTTACCTAATCTCACCTGATGTCCGGGTCTGTCGAGATTATCTTCCAATTTGTGAAATTATTTTCTTCGTGTCTGGGTTATTAAAAAAAATAACTCGGTAACTTTTTGTTATCTAAAACCAAGATAAAATAAATTAAGTGCTCACTTAGTGCACATCATTATTTTATTTAGTTAATAAAATAAATATAGGAATATATGGAAAAAAATCAGAGCTTACTCAGTTTGTTTAGATATTTTTTTTGCATTTTATATATAAATACGAAGAATATAATAGCAAGTGTTATGTATACCTGTAATTGGCGAACATTTATGTATAGGTAGGTACTAAAACATCGTATACATGTATAAGTGTTTTTTTTATGTATCGCTGTTAATAAAGAACAGTGAAATAGATTTCATCTGTTTTGTGGTTACGTGTAAACACAGGTATAGACGCACATGAAATGTAACATATCAATTGGAAAGTGACTCTTATAAAAATACTTATAAATTTTATTTGGTGTTCAAAATGTGCTTCACTTTTTATTCTTTCTGGAAACAGCTTTGTAATCACCCCAAAAATATTTTAATTAGATAAGTGCTTATAAAGTATAAAAATTTTAGTTATGTTGTGCTTCGATGTCCATTTTGGTTTGGTAAAAAAACACTATTTTTGGGACCGATTTCGGACCGACCGAAAAAAAAAAAAGTTAGACCCACGTTGCGCGCTAACGTTGAGCTCCTGTAAATTTTAATGTCTAAAATAGGAATACTTGTAAATTAAGTGCTACACTAGAATGAATTGTGATTAATAACGACTGAAGATGTGACTTGAGTAATAAATGTGTTAAAGCTTACAAAGTTTAGTGGATAAATGTGACAGTGTAACAAAATATTGAAGTAAACAAACTCTTGTGTTAAGTGTACCTACCTACATACAAAATGAGGGCATAAAGGGACTAAGAGAAATCAATAATATACTGCAGACTAAGCTAGATAGTGCTGAAAATGAGATTGAGAATTTAACATTAGAAAATATTTCACTCAGGAAAAAAATGTCCGAGTACGAGCTAAAAATAAAAAAATGGAAGGATATTTGCAATTCCCCAAAAAGTGGCATGAAAATAAAGACTCATAGGAATCGTAATTTAACAGTAAAATCGACATCTAACAGGAGCGTCAATTTACACAAACCCCTAAACCTTCAATCTCTAGTCTGCATAGCGTCGAATAAAGATCAAGTTACCCAGTCTGGGGAAGTGTATGCAGATATTGAAAGAACGAAAGGAATAGCCAAATCACACTAGAGTAAACTGCACAACTAAATTTTATGAATTTAAAATAAATAATAAAAAATTTAGACAATACATACTTTTTTTTTGTTTTGCTAAAATTAAGTGGATTACTCCCGGTATTAAGGTAGCTAGCAAAATGAATCGTTTTCTAATATCTGCACATAAAACAACTTGTCATCTCTCAGTTGTTAACTATAGAAATCGATATATTAGTTGCTATCGTCGTGTGGTAAGATGCGCTCGTAAACTTTCAGTACAGACAGAAATAAAAAAAGCTAAAAATTGCACTAAGGCTATTTGGAATATAGTTAATAATATATAATATATTTATTCAATTTCAGACAATAAAAAGTCCACATTACATTAATTCATAAAATCCAAAATTAAATTAAATCAAATGAAATTAAACTAAATTAAAATCAAATTAAATTAAAATAGAATAAATCAAATTAAATTACAATTACAATAATCCTAAACAAATAATAAACTAACATACTAATACTAACATAATAAGCATAGGAATCTAACAAACTGTAACCATGACAGATTAATTCTCGAAGACGATGGCATAATTACAGATAAACCGGAAAAGGTTGTACAAATTTTATCGGCTGGATTTGATCATGGTAATACTGGCAGTCAAGATAATAAAAGTCTGTCTACATCTCTTTTGCAAAGCAACATATCATTTGTCCAGAATGACATGACTTGGGATCAAATATCTCCATACGAAATAGATAAACTTGTTGGTAAAATGTTGAGTAAAAAATCATGTGGCTATGATGATTGGGCAAATAACGGTTGTTAAAAATAATATTGATATATTAGCATCACCCCTATCGATCTTGTTTAATAATTGTTATGAAATGGGTGTGTTTCCAGATTAATTTAAAATAGCTAAGTTATTCCAGTTTATAAAAAGGGTTCAAAAAAGGATCCAAGGAACTATAGGCCTATCTCTCTTTTACCTACTTTTCCAAAAATTTTTGAAAAAGTCATGAAAGCACGGCTTATAAAACACATTGATTTGTATCAATTGATAAATAATCGTCAGTTTGGTTATCAAAGAAAAGTGGGCACTGCCGATACTATGGAGGCGCTGTTGGATGATGTGGTTCAAAATCTAAATGCAAAAAGGAAAGTTGCTGGGCTGTTTTTAGACCTCAGCTCTGCTTTTGATACAGTTAATCATGAAATGCTTGTAATTAAACTTGAACACTGTGGTATTAGAGGCAAAAGCTTAAAACTCTTTAAATCGTATCTAAAAAATAGGTCTCAATTTGTTGAAGTAAGTTACATAGAGAAGGGGGAGCTCCTTTATTGTAGATCTAATTTGACAAGTGTTAAGAAGGGGGTGCCTCAGGGGTCTATATTAGGACCTATCTTGTTTATATTATTTATTAATGACTTGGTAAATTATATTTAAAGGAATGTTGACAATATAAAATTGACTCTTTTTGCAGATAACACAAATGCTATAGTCTCGGGCATCAGTCTTGAAGAGCTAAATCCTAATACGAAAAAAGCTTTATTAGCTTTTAACTTTTGGTTTGATGCTAATGACCTCATCTTGAATTCCGAAAAGACTAAGATTATGCTATTTAAAACAACAGCGAGGAAAAAGGATAGCTTAGACATAATCTTGAGTGATGGACATATAGGTCTTGTGGATTCAGTGAAGTTCTTAGGAGTCCATGTTGAGTCATATCTAAATTGGAAATTAGAACTAAAAAAATGGAGAGTAAAATAAGTTCAGCTTGCTTTGCCTTCAGAAGTCTCCGTGATGAGATCACAATTGATCAACTAAAAGTGGTCTATCATGCTCTAGTGGAGTCTCACCTAAGATATAGTATAAGATTTTGGGGAAATTCTTTTAAGTATAACATACATAGAGCATTTCTGCTTTAAAAGAGGTCGGTTAGAACTATAATGCGTATTCCGCAATGGGAATCATGCAGGGGACATTTCAAAACATTAAAAATTCTTACTGTCCCTGGTATCTATATTTTTGTACTATTGTCAAATCTCATTAAAAATCTAGATAACTACGAAACACCTTCGGAACGAATTCAGCGCTTACAGACTCGCAGGAAGGATTTAGCGACTTTAAACGCTCTAAAGCTCAAAATTGTTTCTCATAGCATCAGGTACCAGGCTATCAGAATGTTCAATAGCTTACCCACCAGTTTAAAATCCATTGTCCATGCCAATTTATTTCGACGACGTTTGAAGAGCTTCTTGTTGGAAAAGTGTTTCTACAGTATTGGCGAATTTGTTGGACATTAGATTTATATGACATTTTTATTTTTATTTGATTAAGTATATTGTTGAATTTAGTGTAAGGAAATGTGTGTGTAATATTAATATACTTCCGACACAATCAATATTGTTATGAAATAAATAAATAAATAATAATAAATAAACCGATTTCCAAATTCCTAGATGGTTGACAAGTTTAGCAGTATGGACTTGTATACCAGTCAGTCAGTCGCTAGTTGATTCGCATAATTATTGTTTTTACAATCGATTCGCTGTTGTTTGTTGATAAGTCTCATTATCTCAAAAGACAAATTGGACCAATTCGGTAATATGACTCTTTCAAACCAAAAAAATATATAATGATCGCCTTGGATTTTCATTATTACACCAACAAAAATACCGTGAGACCTTCTCCTTTTTGAAGGCAGTTGGAAATAATATTGTAACATCTAAACTAAGCCCGGTGAGTGGTTTTACTTTAAATGTGTATAACGAATAAAATTCTAGGTAATTTTAAAATGGATCTTTTTTTCTCCCTAATGCGGTAGACTGAAAACGAAGTACTTAATGTATTTTTCATTTATTTTGTAATCCTTTACTTTCATCCTTTGGGTACTCTGTAAATATTTTAAAACCCCTTAAACAAATATATTATCAAAGAGGTGCCAATGTCGGTAGGTATATTAGTTATGAAACTCTTCAGATTTTTTTTTACTTTGGTTTTATCACTGTAAAAATATAGCACCAAGAGCGTTATTTTTTACAATTTCGACCTTTTTTATTTCACAAAGTAGAAAGGCAATGCTTTTCAAATATTATGCAAAAATCAGTTCTCTTTAATATTCTATTTGCGAGAACATAATAATTATTATGTATACGAATACCGAGGAACCTCTTATCTTACCAGCCCCCTTATTCTCAACTGTCGAAAAGTATTCGAATTTCGGAAACTCTATACCTGTCAATTTTTGTCGCGGTGCGCCAAAGCGAGACGGCATGTGACTTTTCGAATCGAATCCGTCATCCGACAATTGAGAATAAGGGGGCAGGTCTCATTCATCATAATCATCATATCAGCCTATGATGTCCACTGCTGAAAAAAGGCCTAACCCACCTAAAGGATTTCCAAACTGAACGGCTCAGCGCAGCCTGCATCCAACGACTCCCCTCGACTGACCACGTCGTCTATCTATCTAGTGGAACAATACAATATCTAGTCTGGTTTCTGGGTACTTCACACATATGACAGCCTTCTGCAAAGTTAAAGCATGATCTAGACGCCGCGGATTGTGCGTCTTGTGACTTGCGTACAATCATGACAAAACAAAGAATTATGAACACGTAGTTACACGAACGAGGGTTCGTTCGAAGTAACCACGTGTCCATAATTCTTTGCACGCCTCGAAAAGGCACCTTTTAGGCCTGCAAGGTAGAAGCGGCTAAAGAAGTGTGATCAAGCTGTACTACCTGTCTTCGCATACGGACTCTTCTTAGCGCTTCACGACAGCTGGTATGACGTCATTTGCCGTGCTTTTTATATATATAAAAAACCTACTCTATCCAAATAATTTCCTCAGACAAATAATATTTCTTTCTTACCCGCCGATGTCTTCCGTAACGAATACTTCATCATATCAGCATATGATGTCCACTGCTAAACAAGGCTCCCCGCGACCCTGACCAGGTCGTCTGTCCATCTAGTGGGAGGCCGTCCTACTTTCCGCGTACGTGGTCGCCATTCTAGAACTTTAACGCCCTACCGGCCGTCTGCTCTGCGTGCTTTGTGCCCTGCCCACTGCCACTTCAACTTACTAATCCTACTAGCTATGTCAGAACGAATACTTACTCCCGATTTAATCTTTCTCTTTCTTTGCCCAATTTCATTGAAATCAGTTCAGCGTATGAGTGAAAAAAAAATTAAACAATAATTAGAACCGACTCTAAAAAACTGAAAAGGATAAAATAATTAAATTTTAGTAGGTGCTCATCCCCTAGGAACATATTTTTGGAGTCGGTGCTTCACTATCTATGGTTTCTAGAAACAACTTAGCACCAACTCCAAAAATATGTTCCAAAATCAGACCACCAGGCCGCCAATTTTGCATACGTAGACGACTTAATGATTTCAGTTCTTTTTTTATATAAAACCAAACTACCCAACTGATTTTTTTTAAAAAATTATGGGACCAATAGGCAACTATTCCGCATCGAACAAAAAAAGAATCACGTAAATCGGATCAGTAGTCTCGGCGTAATCGGTGTACATACATAGAAAAAAAAATCATACCGGCCGAATTGAGAACCACCTCGTTTTCGGTTGATAAGAGCGCAACACAAGATGGCGTTGACCCTAGATAAAATTGTTAACAGGGCTCGTCCAATTACTAATACCAATAATACGCTTTCAAAGTCAATTTTTCGCCGCTCTTGCTATTTAAGGAAAATATAAGATGTGTGAAATCAACATTAAATATGACGATGATACGTCTATATGAATCCAGCATCAACTATAATGCAAATCTCGCTATAAGCGAGGGAAAATAAACCAATAACATAAGATGTCTACACAGCGTGATAAAAACTAAATAAGTATTGTGAAAGCGTGGTAAAATATTTTCCCGTTCATTTTGTGCTACAATCGGTTGTACCACGTTCTTATATTACATGAACCAACGGCCTGTAAGGCAAAACTGTATCAAAGAATATTCCTTTGTCTAGTTTATTAGAAAACAACATTGACAAGAGGATGCTCAATTTTGGGGAGTACCGTTCTCAGTACCTACATCATTTGTATCATTTTGGAATTTGAGCCTTTAATAGACAAAGAGTGGTTTTTTCACCAAAACGATTTCGGTTCTAAGCGGTCATAAAAATACCTTGAACCTACCAATCAGTCAAACAGTCACAAACATGCTCTTCGGTTTAAACGACCTGCCTGGGCGTCCTTTTAAATGGCTAATTTAATCAAACGGCTGTCATGACGTTCAACCGTCTGGTTAAACGTTGCGTGCAATGACTTGGCTAATTGTTTTTCAGCTATTTCATTGGATGCCGATGTTCAATCAACGGCCTAGGCGTCCAGTTAAGTGGCTAACTTAACCAGACGGCTGCGATACATACACAAACACATAGTATAATATATTATTTGAAACTGGTCCTGACTTTGGCAAACGACTCTGTTTTTGAGGTTTTGTCCTCAAAATCTCTCATTAAACTCAAATAATTTATACCACAGAATTCCGCAAAATGAAACAAAGTGAAATTATACTTTTGTTCAAAGCTGGAGATAAGAATGAAGCCCACGAATTTCCGTTGTAGGTACCTTTATTTCACAATTTCCAACCTTTACAGAAATATTTTCTGCTGATAGTAAATTTGTCATATTTATTTATTTTTCCTTTAAATTTTTATTTTAATATCGACGAACACTAATACTTAATTTACTTATTTATTACTAATACTTCTATCATCCTTGCTAATACTTAGACTAGAAAAAGAACATGTCTTGGCATGGGTGTCTTTCACAATCCGGGTGAACTGGCTATATTGATCGTCAGACTTCATCAAAAGTGGTTGAAGAAATATTTTCGAACAAAATAAAGTTCCGTTATACTAATTAAATCTTACTTTACTTGAGCGACAGAAGACAAAAGTTGTGAACAATAATGTTGACTTTTCTGAAGCAACAATTCCGTGGATCGATAAAATCAAATTTTTAATTTACGTGATAGGTTTTTTGCAGTTGGCACTACATTAATCTCTAACAAAGCAAAAGTTTGAAATGATTTTGACAGTGAAAATAATGCCGTCTCAACAATACTGGCTTACAAATTAATTATATTCCATTACTTAACTCGAAGACAAAGAAATACGTTCTTTACTTAAACAAACGAAAGACACACCTTTGATCTCTATTTCTATAGGTGTTTTATTGCGGATATACAGGGTGGTGCCGTCAATACGACAATAAATTAAAACATAGGCTATATTAGTTTCAAAAACATCTTATTCGTTTGATAATTTCATGACATTTCTATGAAATAATGCTGCCAATGTTATATTATTTCATATAAATGTCATGGAATTATCAAACGAATACGACGTTTTTGAAAGTGGCAAACTATTTCTATGAACGAATATAGATAGCCTAAGTTTTAATTAATTGTCGTATTAAAGGCACCATCCTGTATAATATTTATCCTTACACACTTGTTGACATACACATATTTAAAATTTGATAACGTGTACTGCAACATACGAACACATCATTTTTTTTTCAATTTTTATATTTTAGATGGATAAATATTGTAGTATTTTGTATGTGTGTGTTGAAGATTGAAATAAACATTTTATTTGTCTATCTATCTATTTATATAATATTTTAAATGAAATTCTTAGGTGAAACCTATTAGACCGAACCTAATACAAACTATATACCTAGTTTGTATTAGGTTCAGTCTAATAGGTTTTAATAACTATTATTATTATATTATTTCAATTATAACACTATAATGATACAATCGTATATTGTTTGTAGCACACCTCGAACCGAGTTGGTACGGTATTACGGTTTCTTTTCCAATACATTATAGTTATTTCTGAATAGGTACTCTAGAATCTTAGATAATTTTGATGTTGACTGTACCTATCTCAGTCGAAGGAACATCTACAAATAGTGTACTGGATATTAGATTTATATTCTACTGAAATTGATTTTTCTGAAAAAGATCCTAAATTATGTCTATGCTGTCTCCCTAAAGAAAAAAAGTGAGTTTTTGGCGGGATTTAATTGTGTCAGTCAAGATTTTTATTACAATAATTACAAAAAGTTGGTGTAGTTTTGTAAAGCAATTGTTTGTGTTGACGTGCAATTGGAAAATCGTTTTCATAAAAGCGACTATGGTGTAAAAGTATTTGAAATTTTTTTCGTGATATTTTTCTTTATTTTTAATTGTTACAATAATTTAATCGTGGTTATCCATCTCATAAAAGTAGCATCATGAATACTTACATCATATATTTGGAGCTATACTCCCCCATGATGCATTGAGATGTCTTACACTAGCATTTTAATGAAATATTTGCATAAATTATAGAAGAGTTGGCTATACGGTTATTTCTTTGCCTGTCCTAATGTGCGAATAAGTACAACAGAAAAAGTCTTCCTATATAGTTGTTAATTAAATTAAGAAGGTAAACCTCCTTTAACAGGAGCTATATGGGACGGAGAGAATATTCTTTATACATTTAAGTATTCTATGCTCTTGGAATGGTGCCGATGAAAATAATTTTTAGTGTCAAAATAATATGTAAATAAAGGTACTTTGTAAGTTGTTTTTATCCAAATGATATTCTATCCCAAGTAGTTAGTAGCTTGTGATACTGGAATTTATTATTAGTTTAACCATTTACTCTGTAAGTGAATTCATTGACACGAAATTTGGGTGTCTTATGCTTAAAGAATTTAATATTTTAAAAGTACTCTATTTACACGACAAAAAAAATATCATAAACTTCAAATGGAGACGTTCTTTCAATAATTTTTGACTTAAACTCAGTATATATCATATTTTAAAAACGAGATCTCAAAATCTGAAATATTCAGATATCAACACTCAGGTTTCACTAAAAAAAATTTGGGTACTGTCAGCTGACTTCGATACGTGGTAATACAGTCCAGGAACGTGTGACGTTGCCTATTCCGTAAATTTTCTATGAAGCGTTTTCGGACGTAAGTACGTCGCCGGAGCCGCAACACATCAAACATACCGCTATATCTGTGAAGCTATTGATCCTAGGCAGTCTGTTTCTTTTGCAATATTTTTTATTGAGTTATAATACTTATTATTTATGAAATAAAAAAAGTTGTCAACTACCCGCTAAACCAAGCGCCACTAACGCGAGCACTGCGAACCTTCTAGTAAACATTATGTTTATACAAATTCACACAGGGAACACAAGAATATTTATATATTTTCATCCTCGTCTGTGCTGTAGTGGTTGAGACCTTCCTACCACCGTCTTACCTAAGTCTGCCGCCATTACAATAATGTTAACAGCATTGTTGTGTTCCGGCAGTTGCAGGTAAGACATCCAGTACCAGTTGTGGTTGAGGAATCCCGGTGTAGCTCGATTTTATCTTTAGCTTTATCGACCAATACTTTGTAAGTATTGGTCGATAAAGCTTAAGGTAAGATGAAGACCATTGACCACCTGAATATTTTTTTTTAATTCTGAAAGAGGTAGTCTTTCAGAATTAAAAAAAAATATTCAGGTGTTCTCTGTATTCACAAATATGTCATTATGTGTAGGTAATATGCTACTCATAGGTAGGTTTGAAATTTTTGTTTACATTATGGTTGCGATATTTCATTAGAAAATATCCTGTAATAATAAAAAAACGTAAGTTTTTGTTAGTAAAATAAATTTATTTATCTTTTCATTCTTTTCGAGTTGGTTTAGCTGGAATTAATTTTCTTTTATATTCTATTTAATGTCGCCACACACTAGCTTGCGGTCCGTTATATATTCGTGATCCTGTGTGGAATGTTTGTAACATAAATCTTGGGAAATATTCCCGCATTTCCTCGCTCTGTTTTATAGTTTGGAACCTCAGATATACTAACTTGACCTAGAAACAGTAATTTATACCAACTGGGAAATCTTAATGAAACTGTAATTCCAGAATACCGTTTTGTAAGTTTTAGCATCCATGCTCATATTATAAAGGCGGAAATACCTCTGCCTGTTTGTTACGTGTTCGCTCCTTAATAGCTGCACCGATTTAGATGGAATTTCGCATGGATATCTCAATGTCGCATGGAGATAGATTTCATCCTGAGAGACGATATAGGCTACCTTTTGGAGCGATATCCTACGTCCACGCTTTTAGTCAATACTATACTGGTGCTGTCAATACGACAATAAATTAAAATATGCGCTATATTCGTTCATAAAAATGGTTTGCCACTTTCAAAAACCTCTTATTTATTTAATAATTTCATGACTTTTCTATGAAATATTGCAGCCAATGTTATGTTATTTCATACAAATGTCATGAAATTATCAAATGAGAAAGATGTTTTTGAAAGTAGCTGATATAGCCCATATTTTAACTTATTGTCGTTTTGAAAGCACCACTCTGTATATCTCTGTATGTCTGTATATTACTTACGTTTGTACTCTTCAACCGTTTATACAATTTAGATGAAAATTGACATAGGGCTTTTTGTATATTTATACCACTAGATGGCAATCAAACTGCACCTGGTAGTAAGTGGCTACTAAAACGGAAAGTAAAGTGTAAGGGGAAAGCTCTCGAAAACAAAGGCAGGGGACAGTAATATTTACTCTGTCTGTACCTCTTACTAAACAGGCTACTCTGTCAAGAGGTCCCGGGTTCGAATTCCGGTAGAAGCAAATGTTTGTATGATGAGTACGAGCATTTGTTTACGAGTCATGGATGTTTATATGTTACGCAAATACAGATAGACTAGAAGAATTTCACAGGGATATCCCAAGTCCTGGGTGGCTCAGTGGTCAGAGCAGTCGCCCGGATTGCGAAAGGTCGCGGGTTCGATTCCTGCCTCAGGACGTGAAATTTTTCTAGTTTTATTCTATTTTAATTATTAAGAGCTTGTGTTATAGACACTACTTAGATAACGGAGAAATAATGATAATAATATGTATATAAATATTAGAAATATACTTAATAAACATATAAACACCCATGACTCGTAAACAAATGCTCGTTCTCATCATACAAACATTTGTTCCTACCGGGATTCGAACCCGGGACCTCTTGACCGAGTAGCCTGGGGTACAGACCACTCAGCCAGATGGTCGTCATCTTAATGATGCTTACTTTGGGCTAGATAATAGGTGTTAGTTTATGAGTATTATTATTTTTGTTGTTGTTTTGTATCTGAGCTTTTTACAGCTGCCCGCCTAGCATGACCACCGAAACGCGATATGATAAAGCTATTTATCGCTTTGAATTGTCAAAAATCATTGGATATAACCGCTATCTTGAAATTTTATCGAAACTGCGAACATGTATATATTTAATACAAGTTCGCAGTTTACATAAAATTTCAAGATGGCGGTTATATCAAATGATTTTTGACAGTTCAAAGCGATAAATGGCTTTATCATATCGCGTTTCGGTGTTCATGCTAGACGGGCTGGCTTAAACTGAACTTACGGGCTTTTGCCAAGTAAGAGCAGTGTGTGGTGTGTTATGTCCAGTGATCGGAATTGGGTGAGTATATTTACCTACAGTTTGTAGAACAGAGATAAAAATCGGAGACTTCATTAAAATATTTTTTTTAGTAATTAAAATATAATAAAACTAGAAAAATTTCACGTCCTGAGGCAGGAATCGAACTCGCGACCTTTCGCAATCCGGGCGACTGCTCTGACCACTGAGCCACCCAGGACTTGGGATATCCCTGTGAAATTCTTCTAGTCTATCTGTATTTGCGTTTATGAGCTAACGTCCACCCTACAATGTCGAAATATTCTATTTCAACATCCGAAACGAGCATTCAAACGATCAACAATTAACATTTAATTATTATTTTTTCATTTTTTATATATTTAATTTTTGTTAATTTTTCAAACATTTATAATAATGTTAAAATCAAAAATTAAGAATAAATTTTTTACCTAACCGATAATTAAGCGGAATTTTAACTACGTAAATTCATACATCAAATTAATTAAATAGAAAGTTCTTCTGCGTAAATATTCTTCCTTATAAAATTTTTCACATGGCTCTTCCTTTTTAATAACTTCCAAAAAAAAGGTTCTCATTCGACTATTTCTGATCGTTTTTTTGTATGTTTGTTACGCGGTAAATATTAATAATAAGATGTTTAAATTCACGTAATTAAAGATCCGGTAAATTTACCGGTAAAAAATATATTGCAGGGAAGTCTCCAATTTTTATCTCTGTTCTACAAACTGTAGGTAAATATACTCATCCTATTCCGATCACTGGTTATGGCTGATATGAAATGTTTTGTGGAACTGGTATTATTTCATTATCATCAATGTTCATGAATTTTCGGACGATTCTACAGGTGTTTAAAATAGCGGCTTTTGAAGGGTTATATAAATGCTGTCTTTAAAAATTATTAGAAAAAATGTTATAAGAAAAATTTGATAGCGCGAAAAAAGCATTTATCGCTACACGCGTGGCTTGAAATTCGCGATGGGCGAATATTTGTCCCGCCAGTCGCACCGCCCGCCCCGTCGCCCGTTCCCGGGGCCAGGCCGAGACGATTTTGGAGCGGTTTTGTTGAAAATCTATTCACAAAGAATAAAAGAGTGATAGGTTTATATTTATATTTCAGATCGGCTTTAGCTCACTATTTTAATTTTGCAACTTACGTGTTTTGCTTGACTAAGTATTTAAAATATCTCGGCATAAGTTAATCACTTCTGAATTTTTAAAAATTGTCTAAATACGCCCGCATCGGTAGTTGCCGCTGAACACTCCGTGCACTACGTGGCATGAACGCCGCTCGCCGACCAGTTACACACTTTTACAAGATACCTGCAATAACAAGGAAAAAAACACTCGGTATTGCAGGTGCGTTGTCATCCTGAGGCCTAAGATGAAATGCCTTTTATTACACTGGCTATACCTTCCCCTTCAAACGGAAAAACAGGGAACCGCTTTATGGCTGAAATAAGAAAGGCGGTGTTACTTACCCAGATGACCCCTAGATATCGGCCTACCATAGCAAATAGATAGAGTTTTATCCTGAAACAGGACATACACTATCTTATAAACTGGTAAAGTCAAGTCACAAAACACCACGTTCACAATAAATGTAGATAATCAAATTATTAATTCTGACCACGAAATAGCTAGCATATTTGAAGATTACTTTTCAAAAATACCTTCGATTACAACATCTCATTTAGATTCTTCTTCTCTTAAAGCAAGTTCCATCCTGAGGCATTGTGTGCCCGAGTGTAGCGAGACTTTCCAATTTACCCATGTTGTTCCTCAAAAAATCATTAAAATTTTTAAATCCCTAAAATTGAAAAATACAGGGGATTTATGGGATGTATCTGTAAAAATAGTTAAGAATATCATTGATATTATTGCCCCTTATCTCGCGCAAATTTTTAATAACTGTATAGATGAAAGTATTTTTCCTAATTTAATGAAATACAGTAAGATTATTCCGCTATTTAAATCAGGTGATAGAGAGGATCCTAGTAATTTTCGTCCAATTTCTATTTTACCAGCACTTAGTAAAATATTTGAAAAAATTACTTAAACAATTGATTAAGCATTTTAATTTAAATAATCTTTTCCATAGTGCGCAATATGGATTTACAAAGGGTCGTTCTACTACTGATGCTGGTGTAGCGCTGTTAAGGCACATATTTGATGCATGGGAGAGTTCACAAAATGCTATTGGTATATTCTGTGACTTATCAAAGGCATTTGACTGCGTTGACCATCAGACGCTAATTTTAAAATTACAACACTATGGGGTTACAAATTCAGCTCTGAAGTTAATCACATCTTACTTAAGTTCTAGAACTCAAATAGTTGACATCAATGGAACAAAATCTTCAGGGTCTTATGTCAAAATGGGAGTTCCACAGGGTTCAATTCTAGGGCCTTTTTTATTTTTAATATACGTAAACGACTTGCCTTTCTTTGCTAAGGAATTTTGTGAGATTGTGTTGTTTGCAGATGATACTTCTTTAATTTTTAAATGTGATAGAAATAAAGTTAACTTTGACGACGTAAACAATGCGCTATCTCAAGTAATGAATTGGTTTACTGTGAACAATTTACAACTGAATGCAAAGAAAACTAAATGTATTAAATTTATTTTACCTAATGTTAGGGAAGTGGATACAAACATTAAATTAAATAATCAGTCGCTAAATTTAATTCAATCCACCACGTTTTTAGGCATTACAATCGATGCGAAACTCCAGTGGAACCCTCACATCACAACACTTTGTAGTAGACTTAGCTCCGCGGCTTATGCTATTAGAAAAATAAGGCAATATACTGATATTGCCACGGCGCGCTTGGTTTACTTTAGTTACTTCCATAGTATTATGTCGTATGGTATTCTTCTGTGGGGTAAAGCAGCAGACATTGAAACAGTATTTATCTTGCAAAAACGTGCAATTAGAGCAATCTACTGCCTTGCTGCTCGAACATCTCTTAGAGACTTATTTAAAGAAATAGATATACTAACAGTGGCTTCTCAATATATTTATGCTTGCATAATTTTTGTACGTCAAAATTTAAATTCCTACTTAAGACACAGCGATGTACATGCATTAAATACAAGAAATAAATATAAGTTGATCTTACCGTCTCTAAGACTGCATAAAGTTTTTAATACTTTTATGGGTCAAAGCATACTTTACTATAACAAGATTCCTAATAACGTACTAGACTTGCCATTTGACAAATTTAAAATTCACATTAAGAAAATTCTAATGTCCAAAGGTTACTATACTATTAACGATTATATAAATGACAAAAATGCTTGGTTGTAACTTATAATGTCATATAGTTATTTCCACCAATAGCATTTCATTGATTTTGTGGTTGCTGGAAGATGTCATGCTCTCTATAAGTTTCTGCGGTGGTGGCGTCGTGTGCCGGGTCGCTCCGTTCCCTATGATATGGTTGAGCGGAGCGATGGCTGGCACATGCGTCATACTTGTGAACAGGTGCCACTAGTGGAAATGGTCATCTCTAAGCTTCCTTGATTTTGTAATAATTTACCTACATATTCATCAATAGTATCATTTTTGAGGGATTTTTGAGGTATATGGCATTATAGGATATTATATATAAAACAATACAATTATTATTGTAATGACGTGCTCAGACAAGTGTTTAAAATTAATGAAAGATGTTTAGCTTTATTAGGTCTTTATATATTAATTGTTGACCTTTGTGTATTGTAATACCTATATTGTGAAGGTGCATTGTCGGACAGCCTTTAAATACAGTAAATATTCTTATCATTAGGTACTTATTGGTACTTTAATATACCTTTTTTATACTCTGTGCGACACTGCGCTGCTAAATACTATTACTGTGTAATTAAACATTGTAACTTAATGATTGAAAAGAGTGACTACACGAGTTTGTTGCCGGAATCTTCTCGGTAGTTCAACTTTTGGAACCGGTGTAAATTCAGACAGACTGACAGACAGACTGACTGACAGACAGACTGACTGACGGACAGACAGACAGACTGACTGACGGACAGACGGACCGACAGACAGACCGATAGACAGACTGACATAACATTCTTAGCTTACGTAGATGCAGATAAGACAGAGAGACAAACATTATGAAATTGTTAGTTAGTTAATATTATTTTTATGTGATAGACTTAAGGGTTTTTTTGTTGACGATTCAAAAGTGCTTCTTGGGGGCCTAATTGAATAAAGATATTTTCATTTTTCATTTTCATTTTTCATTTTCATTTTTCATTTTCATTTTTCATTTTCATTTAGCACAATGACTAGAATCCACGCGGGCGGCGACTGCCTGCGTCGCTAGTAAGTAGTATATGTATAAATGTTTTCGTCCAAAACGCCGAACAACAAAAGCCTACCTTTCCTACCCTAGTCTAGCCTACTTTTTTGCCTTTAGCCTTCCTATTCGTACGAAAAGGAATAATCTTTATCCAAGCTGGGCGATGTAATAAATACTTATCGTTCTAGAAACTTCGTAAGCTTGATACACTTCAGGTTTGCTCGACGTAATGTGACGTTCGTCGCTACTTCATCATTATTTACTCGTCTTCTACTCTCGGTTGCGTAATTTATCGATATGTGTTCATGACACTGTATTTTAACCAAAGATTTTCGTTATTTAAGATACTTACAGCTATCCCTTTTACTCTGGATCATCTGGATATCTAGGATCGTATAACTAAGCAGAGGATTCCATAAATTCTTTGCTCGTGTCACACGTCGTTCGGTTGAAGTGTCCTCAATACAGGCATATCTAAAAAGATGTATACATTTTTGACCATAATAATATCGTCGGTGGGCGTGCAAGACCGTGTAAGAGCAGTTCGCAATACCGCGTATTTACAAAAGTCGCAAAATTGAAATATCGCGTCAGCGGGCTCTTAGCGCTGTTTCGCTTATACTAGATTCTCATTAAACAACACCCAGAGAAATCCCAAACAAGTTCAGTCAAAGAAATGTGTAGAAATATCTAAGATATTAACTTTTTTCTTCCATCCTGGGAAATAAACAAAAAGCACATGCGTGGTATTGCAAACGGCTCTTACGCGGTCTTGCACGCCCACTGACGACATGTATACAATACCTCGTTGCTAATACAATAGGGTCCATTTATACATATTTTGACGCTATCACACCACCAGCCTATATACGCCCTAATGCTGGGCACAGGCCATCCTACATGGGAAATACACATGAGGAGTTTGTATCATAACTCCTCCACGCTTAGGGTGGCCGTTTCTAAAATTTGGCAACCAGAAAAAGACGCGTGAAAACCCTGGATTTTAGAGCCCAAAACCCGGACATGCTAACAGGTTTTTTTAAACATAGTCAGTGTAATAAAAAAACAGTTGAAAATGTGGGGAATCCGTCTAACAAATCTCATAAATCTCCATATTATTTATTTTCAGACCCTTAAAATTAAATTTCGTCATCTTTTATCATCATTTTAAATGTGCGTAACAAAACAGAATCTTACCCTAACAAGATTATGATTACAGTTACAAATTGTTCTAATAAACAGTTACAATTTTTTAAATCTTACAATAAAACAGCGGGCACGTGTGTCGCGGGCGGCCCAAGACTTTTTAAACCCTGACTAAAAATGGAGCCCTGCCCGGACACTCATCGGACGCCCTCTAAACTAGGACATATCCGGGGAAACCCGGACGGATGGCAACCCTATCCACTCTGCCACAATACGAGTGGGCAGTTAAAACCGGTTGCAGTAACAACCGTGCCGTACGAAGCATGGCGGAGCTCGAGATTACTCTTGACTGACTTACTTGGGATCGATCATGGCGAAAATGCCTTTGTTTTGTAATCAAAACCAAAGTGCTCATACCAATACGCCATCGCCACCGAGCTGCTCATTTTGAAGCTTTTAATAATAATATTCATACACTCACACCTATTATCTAGCCCAAAGTAAGCATCGTAAAGAGCTTGTGTTATGGATACTAGATAACGGAGAATTTATGATAATAATATTTATATTAATATTAGAAATATACTAAATAAACATATAAACATCCATGACTCGTAAACAAATGCTCATACTCACCATACAAATATTTGCTCCTTTGAGTGTGTACATCTTTTCAGAGATGACTGTACACCTGGTGTAGATGGCCATTGCTATTGCCATGTTTACCAACGTTCGCCGAAGTTTTGTACCCAATTAACACGTCCTATGAATGACACTCGTCGTGAAACCCAATTATATCAACTTACGAATTTTCCCCATTAGTTAGAATGAGAAAGCTTCTGATCCAAGTTATCTTTGGTTTAAAACTGAGCCTGCCTCATATTTGTTAATAAGGGCAGGTAAAGATGGCAGGTTCAGGTCGGGTTTCAACCCAGTCTATCTTTAGAGTACGTTTTGAATTAAATATTGGTAGCAAAAATAAATAAATGAACTCAAAGAACAAAATAGCTTTTATATAGCTAAACATTTTATGCATATTTGATATAGTGCCGTTCAATATACACATGTACATATACGAATTTGAACAATAATTTTACCCATGAAGATGTTACTTAACGGGAATACAACGTTCTGTTTACAACTGTCACTCAACGGGGAAAAAATAGGGGCATTGAGTTACAGTGTTACTCATCGGGAATATTTTTCCCAATGTGTAACGGTGTGACACAAAATGGTGTGACTAAACGGGAACAAAGGACTCTAACGTACCGCCACTGAAAGGAACTCAAAGCTGTAAATCACGTTCTTATACAATACCAAGTAATAGCAACCAATACTTACTTGTAAGAATAATATTTGCTACGTTTTTTTTTATACCACTAAGGTGGCAATCAAGCATACGGCCCACCTGATGGTAAGCGGTTACCGTAGCCTATGACGCTTGCAACACCAACTTGAGCGTTGCCGACCTTGTAAAACCCTTTTCACGCCTTTTTTGAAGAACCCCATGCTGTACTTATTCGAGAAAACCTCTGCAGGGAGCTCATTCCACAACTTGAGCGTACGCGGGAGAAAGTTTCTCTGAAACCATACAGTAAAGAACCGTACGTATCGAATATTTAAGAGATTTCGGAATAATCTTAAATAGATTCACGTTTCCTTTTTAACATTACATCCGTCTATGCTATTTCCATGTATGAAATTAAATGAAATATTCTTTATTAGAACTTTGATAAATTAATGAAACACATCAAAAGTGTACGATAATGGTTGTATCTATACAAATAAAAATTAAAGTATGTTTGTTTGTTCCCTATGACATCCACAACCATTGATCAGATTGTGATGAAACCTTAGTAGGGTGTTTTGGACACGCTCGCGAGGGTTCATGGATTATAAAAAAGTAACTTTTTATTATTTTATTGTAAAACCTAACAGCTTTCTCTTTACGGGCATTGCAAAGCATGACGGGTTTTTGCAAAGTAAATAGGAACAATATCATATCATATCATTTATTCAGTAACAATTTTTTACAATTGTGTGTGAATGTCAATAAAATAAGTCATAAAAAAATACAATACTACAATAAAGATTAAATTATATAACAAAATACTCAACTTAAATTAAACATAAATTTGTCATATTATTTTTTAAATTAATTACAATAACTTACTTGCCGTACCATAGATTTAAACTAAATATTAAAGTGTTATTTGTAAGCAATCTATTTTATAGCATAGCTGAATATATGAACAGTTCAATTCTGAATCGCAATACAATGTAAAAATAATTAAATATCTGTAACCTAATATTAATTATGATAACTATTTTTAATGGAATTCATACTGTATTTATACTTGTCTAAGTTACGTAATGTAACCAATGGCAAATAAAGAAATTCAATTGAATTGATTTGAAAGTCGTCAGAGAAGAAAGACAACGCAGGTCATATTTGACAGAAATCTGGCGTAGTTACTTTCTGATATAATCTTGCTTCAGTGGCTCTTCATCTAAGCCTGGAGCTTCGATATTTCCTCCCAGCGCCCTTTATAAGCATTAAGCGCCTCAAAGTGTCCTGTACAAGATACGATAAGCCGGAAGTTTTCTGTCGTAAAATCCGTCAATTCACATTGCGCCCGAGTGGTCGATTATTGGGCCGAATTCCCCTGAAGTAAATTTGCAACCTGACACGTAGGGCCATGAATGCTTGCTGAATGCTAAGTGTTTTTGTGGTACGATTTTTAAGTTCCATAACAAAGTGTCAATGCAATTTTTTTTGGCAACTTTTTAAATGGATCATTTTGAATTAGATTAATCCGGCTTAATCTGCGACCCCGCACTAGGCATAATTTTTTTACGTTTTGAAACGAGATTCCGAACATTTTTTGAATTGATGTCCAAAAAATGTTCCGAATATCGTTTCAAGCAGACTAAAATATTGTTACTTTTAAAAACACCATTCACTGTGTGTGACACATGATTCCTTGATAGGTACGTCTCTTTTCATCGGTTTACCAAGAAAAACTAAATTTTATTCGATTGAGCATAAAAATGGGGGAAAAGGGGAAGGAAAGGTCCTCGAGTGGCGGCCGCGTACCGGGAGACGCAGCGTTGGTAGGCCCCCCACAAGGTGGACCGACGATCTGGTGAGGGTCGCGGGAAGCCAATGGATGCGGGCAGCGCAGGACCGATCGGTTTGGATATCCCTGGGGGAGGCTTATGCCCAGCAGTGGGCGTCTATCGGCTGAAATGATGAGCATAAAAATAAAAGGGACCCCTAAAAGGGACTTATAATTTTTTTATGAATACTTTATGTATAGAATAGTTCTAAAACTGGCGTTTTTAGGAAAACCTCGCCTTAAGTAAACAATGAACTTCCTAAAAGATTTAACGCATCTATAATATTATTTCAAGATGATTGTTTTGTAAGTGTGCTTATTTCCATCGCTAAAACAAAAATCGGTACTGCCATTCTGAATCAGATTTTAATATCAAAGTGGCGGTAATATAATAAAAGTTACGTGGTAACGAGACAGGAAACGAGCGTGCCATCTGGCCGGCCGCCTAATGTGCGCGACTACTTGCCACTGAAGGGTTTCTTAGGACTTTAGAACCAAAAACGGTGAATTATTATAATTTGAACTGTATTGGAAAATAGTCCATTGGAAAATATACTTTTTTTTTTACAAAGCACGACAAATGACACATCAGGTGGTGACCTGATGTGTAGCGATAAGAAGAGTCCATATGCGAAGACAACTAGTGCAGTTCAGACACTGCTCTAGCCGCCTTCAACTTGCCGGCCCAATATCTGCTTTTTCACGCCTCTTTTGAAGGAACCCATGTTATAGGAAGGAGGGAACACTTGTGCTGCCAAAGAATTCCAAGTTCTGGAAGCACGACAAAGAAACAAGGTACTAAATTTCTTTGTACGTGATGTTGGGGGGAGACAGTGAATTGATGCGGTACGTGTGCTCCTGAGGAGTCCGGACCCGTGCTTCACCTAGATTCTCCACCTGGGTGAAGCACGGGGACTTATATGGTCCCGTGCTCCAACTGATGATTTGTACTGTCAAGTAACTAAAGCAATACATAATTTAACATATGTGAAGTACCAGGCTACCATAAGTATATCAGAGGATATTTATTGTACCCCTAAGATAATTATATAAATAAAATTAACAGTATGCTACACATCTCCTCAATAGATATGGTAGCCTGGTACTTCAGGGGATAATTGACAATTTCTAGTATCTATTTTTTTTTTCTATTTTTCCTTTAAAACCCAGCACTACTAACGGCGGTATGGTTCAGTCCCACCCTACCCCCAGGGGTAGCGCTAGGGGTATGGTGGGTCTGACATGTAATTGTTTAGATCTTTCGAACCATTAAAGGGAAAACAGTTTACTGATTCATTGTACAATAACGTCATCAGTTGGAGCACAAGACCTTACAAGTCCCCGTGCTTCACCCAGGTGGAGAAACTAGGTGAAGCACGGGTCCGACTCCCTCCTGAGTAGTAAAGAGGAAGGCGGGATAAGGTCAAAAAGCTTTTCAGATCAGAGCACTCTCTCTGTCACTTACAACTATTTTGTGATTGTGATGTGATACTATGACTGTGTTTGTGTAAATGAATGAGATCATTTTTTATCTAGGGTCAAGGAATCGATACTCAAAAGTTATATATAGTGCCGAAGTTAAAAAATAACCATCGTAAACGTATGAGAGAGTGATTTATACCTACAATATACAGGGTGGTGCCGTCAATACGACAATAAATTCAAACATGGGCTATATTAGTTCATAGAAATAGTTTACCGCTTTTAAAAACATCTTATTCGTTTGATAATTGCATATGACATTTAAATGAAATAGAAATTATCAAATGAATACGATATTTTTGAATGTGGTAAACCATTTCTATGAACTAATATAGCACATGTTTTGATTTATGGTTGTATTGACGGTACCACCCTGTATAACAACCTACCGAAAACCCTATTAGACAACGACGAGCCACGACTCTGCTGTGAAGTGTTGGAAACCTATTTTTAATATGGACTTCAGAAGACCCAGTAGATTGAGTTTGAATTCAAAATATTAACTAGCCTTATTTTACCTATATGTACCGTACCTAGCTATACTTATATATGTGTGCGCTCGAATCATTCGATTTTGTTTTCTTGAAGCAGAGTCTTGGCTTCAACGTCCGTCCTTTGTGCAGGGTCCCGGTCAGACCATTTATAGTAAAACCGTGTATATACTAACTACTATGGATCCTATTGTGGTCTGAAATAAAGATTTATTATTATTATAAAATGAGTTTTTAAATCACCTTAAATTCTTGTTCAGCCTTAGTCTCGTGCTCAGAATCCGGAAATATATGTGTCTATGAAAAAATATCTAACGGTATTTATATTTCAAGCGTTTCAAGATAATAATGCTGCAAAAGTTACCAGTTACTTTGTTTTTATGAACTTATACACCTAAATAACTTGCTGAAACCTGTTATTATTTATGTCCCGCTTGTTTAAATAATTATAGAGCAAGTAAAAAAGGCGTATAATAAATCCATTCCCATTTTATTGTTTTAGTTCTGAAGGAAGTTGAATTAAAGTGCAATACTTTTACGTTGTTATAGTACATATAGTGTATTTATAACCGCTAAAGCTCAAAGTATCGATATTTGAGAATTTACCTGCAAAAATTTACCAGCCAAAGCATAAGCTAACCCTAACCTAACGGTAAATGATAGGAGTAAACGATAAATCCTAAAATCTATACACGTATTACGTTGATATTTCTATACTATACACATATTATTGTACAGGTTGTTCGAAAGCGTTCCCTCTCGAAAACTATGGCAGATGACTGCTGTTAGCCAATATATGACTTGTTAAACATGATTTGAGGTCGCGAAAAAAAACCTACCCACGTGTAACTGTAGTGTGTAGTATGATACGCAATAGTATACCTTTTTTAGGGTTGTCACGAGTAGGAACATATTTTTATTAATTTAATCGGAAAATAAAGGTCTGAAAGGGGTCAGAAGTAACTCCTGACACAAGGCAGACAGCCAGCCCTTTTAATTTTATTAAGAACTTTTGGAATATACTGTATAATAGAAATTAACCAACATAATTAGTTGCCAAAGTTTAAAAAAGGATTTAACTTTGACTTTGGAAGCGTAAGTGATATTACAAAGTTTTGTAAATTTTTATCCCTTACCCGCCTATGGTTTGTGGGTCCTTCACAGTTTCTGAATTACATTCTCCTTTGGTCCGTTGAGGACATCAATTATTCCTGTACAAAGCTGGACGATTAACATTTCCCACTTGTATCTTGGCCCCTTTAAAACGGTAACAACTTATTTCGGTCCATAGGGCTTATGATGAAATTAAACGTGAGACACACTTTTATATTTAATTTTAACACCGTGGCAACCCCGTGGCTCCGCCCGCGTGGGTCACAGTTTTCGCTCCAAAAAGTCTCTTGTGTCCTTTCCAGGGGCTCATACTATCTCCATACAAAATATCAACTTAATCGAATTAGCGGTTCAAGACGTGACAAGGTAACAGACAGCCAAAGCTACTATGACCTTTTACATTTATAATATTAGTATAAATGTCTCCGAAATCTTTGAAACAAATCTCCAACAATAGACACCAAGTGAACATGTTTTTGGGATATTTTATTGAATACTTCAATGGCGTTTTTAGAAACTGGCGCCCAACGTGCGACGTAAACAGCGTGATCTATATATTTACTTTTATTCCACTTCTGTTTATCTTCTTGTAAACAAGTCGATTTATGTAAATAAATCATGAACTTTGAAATCTGGTTCGATCTTACTCATTCGGAATACGAGCTATTTTTGCAGTACTACTGTTGCATTTACGTGCTGTCCACAGTACTGTGCAAATTGTACACAATTATACCTGCTGCTGTCTCGTCCTCGATGATGATATTATTGACTGAGGAAGTTGTCTCCCGGTGAGCTGAGGGCGTCACATAGTTTAAATCTAAAAGAAAAAAATATTAGTCCTGTTTTCGAATGCTCCCTTAGGTTCACCTGCCATTTTGACACTTCCGAAAACGTACGCCATTGGTTTCTTTGTGAGTGCTTTATTGTTCCAACTAAGTGTGACGACGAATGACGCAAAACCGGTGACGACGTATGTTAGGTACTACTAGGACGTTTGTTGCGTAATAGGTGGTATATAGGGTCATCTGGGTAGGTACCACCGTCTTTCATATTTAAGCCGTGAAACAGTTCGCTGTGTTTCGCAATGTAGGGGAAAGGTATATAGCCACTGTAATTACTGGCTTATTACTATTATTACTAGGCCTTAGGATGACAACGCACCTGCAATACCAAGTGATTTTTCCATTGCAGGTGTCTATAGGCGGCGGTGACCACTTACTACCAGGTGGGTTGTTAGCTTGTTTGTCATCTAGTTTTATAAAAAAACGTATGTATATTAGGTATAATATGGTATATTTAATAATTAAGGAATATTTAGTAAAGAAGTACCTAAAGCCCGGGGTGTAAGGGGTCCCGGATAACACCTCACGGGATCCAAGCCAACCTCACCTGCACGTGGTGCACCCTGCTGTTCAACAGACGAGGCTCTGGCGCTCCCCACCAACCCGCACTGGGCCAGCGTGGTGGGAGACGGCCCACAACCCCCCAAATATGAACTCACAGAACGACACAAGGCCCCAAGTGCCCGGCGGTACCGGAGGCCGCGCCGGCGGTGACGGACGTTGGCGAGGCGCCGGTACCAGGGGTGCCAAGAATCCCCGGGTGGTGAAGATATCCCGTCAGACGACCTTGGCCCTGGCAACTTATAACACACGGACATTGCGGACCGAGGAGAAGCTGCTGGAACTAGAGGAAGAATTGAGCAGGATTCGCTGGAGTATAGTCGGACTATCTGAAGTCCGACGAGAGGGCGAGGACACGATGGTCTTGAAATCCGGCAACCTGCTCTATTTCCGGGAGGGCGAAGATCTGTCCCAAGGTGGTGTTGGGTTTATTGTCCACAAGTCTCTCGTGAACAACGTTGTACAAATCGGAAGTGTGTCGAATAGGGTGGCGTACCTTATACTCAGAATCACCAAACGGTATTCGTTGAAGGTCATACAGGTATACGCCCCGACCTCGACTCACCCCGACGAGGAAGTAGAAGTAATGTATGAGGATATCTCTCGGGCAATACATACTTCCAAAACTCACTACACCGTTGTCATGGGAGACTTCAACGCAAGGCTAGGCAAACGTGGCGATGATGAGTTGAAAGTGGGGCAATTTGGAGCTGGAATCCGGAACTTTAGAGGTCAAATGCTGGCCGACTATATGGAGAGGGAGGGACTCTTTATGATGAACTCCTTCTTCAAAAAACGGCCGCATCGAAAATGGACCTGGAAAAGTCCGGATGGCGCAACGAAGAATGAGATCGACTTCATCATGTCGACTAAGACTCGGATATTCAATGATGTCTCAGTGATCAATTCGTTTAACACGGGGAGTGATCACCGAATGGTACGAGGCACATTGAATCTCAACGTGAAATCCGAGAGGTATCGACTGATGAAGTCTACGCTCCGCCCTGCAGCTATCCAGATCCAAAACCCCGAACTCTTTCAGCTCGAACTGCGAAATCGCTTCAATTGCCTGGAGGACTGCACAGATGTGGACACGTACAACGACAGGTTCGTGGAAGCTGTTCTTACGGCGGGTTCAGGGCTCTTCAAACCCAGCCGTAACAAAAGAGGTAAAAAAATCTCTGCGCCAACTTTAAAGCTCATGAAGGAAAGACGTGCACTGCAGTCTTCCGAAGACGCTCGTCGGCAACTCAACAAACAGATCTCCAAGTCATTGACCCGCGACATACGCCACTTTAATACAGAATGTATTAGAGAGGCAATCGAGCGGAACAAAGGCTCCAAAGTGTTCGCCCGAGATCTGTCGATAGGACAGAGTTTGCTGACGAAGCTGAAAACGGAGGATGGCAGATTCGTTACATCCCGACCTGAGCTCTTGGCCGAGATTGAAAACTTCTATGGACAGCTTTACGCGACATCACGCACACCTGTCACTAAGGCCACCGATCCAAGAGCCAAATTAACCCGACATTACACGGAAGATATCCCGGACGTCAGCCTGTACGAGATTAGTGTAGCTCTCAAACAACTTAAGAACGACAAGGCGCCGGGCGACGATGGAGTTACAGCCGAGCTTCTGAAAGCAGGTGGACGACCGGTCCTGAAAGCTCTTCAGAGGCTATTTAACTCCATCATGCTCGAGGGTAAAACGCCAAAGGCATGGCACAGGGGCGTGGTAGCACTCTTCTTCAAAAAGGGTGACAAGACTCTATTGAAGAACTACAGACCCATCACGCTCCTGAGTCATGTCTACAAGTTGTTTTCGAGGGTTGTTACGAATCGTCTCGCACGCAGGTTTGACGACTTCCAGCCTCCCGAACAAGCCGGTTTCCGAAAAGGCTTTAGTACCATAGACCACATACATACGCTGCGGCAGGTTATACAGAAGACCGAAGAGTACAACCTGCCATTATGCTTAGCGTTTGTGGACTATGAGAAAGCCTTCGATTCTGTCGAGACCTGGGCCGTGCTTCAGTCGCTCCAGAGATGCCAAATAGACTATCGGTACATCCAAGTGCTGCAGTCACTGTACGAAAACGCCACTATGTCAGTCCGCCTCCAGGACCAAGACTCGAAACCAATACCACTTCAGCGGGGTGTGAGACAGGGCGATGTTATATCTCCGAAACTGTTTACTGCCGCGTTGGAGGATGTTTTTAAGCTTTTGGACTGGAGAGGACTTGGCATCAACATAAACGGCGAGTACATGACTCACCTTCGTTTTGCTGATGATATCGTAGTCATGGCTAAAAACCTGGAAGACTTGGGCACAATGCTCGACGACCTCTGTAGAGTCTCCCAACAAGTGGGTCTTAAAATGAACATGGATAAGACGAAGATTATGTCGAATTCTCATGTCGTACCCACTCCTGTGAAGGTTGGAAGCTCTACACTGGAAGTTGTTGACAAATACATTTACCTGGGACAAATAGTCCAACTTGGTAGGTCCAACTTCCAGAAAGAGGTCAATCGACGGATCCAACTCGGCTGGGCAGCGTACGGGAAGCTACGCAGCATATTCTCGGCACAACTACCGCAGTGTCTCAAGACGAAAGTCTTTAATTCGTGTGTGTTGCCAGTGATGACGTACGGAACCGAGACGTGGCCGCTTACAATGGGCCTTATACAAAGGCTCAAAGTCACCCAAAGAGCAATGGAGAGGGCTATGCTTGGTGTTTCTCTGCGTGATCGAATCAGAAATGATGAGATCCGCAGGAGAACTAAGGTCGCTGACATAGCCCAAAGAATTGCGAGTCTAAAGTGGCAGTGGGCAGGTCACATTGCGAGGAGGACTGACGGCCGTTGGGGCGGAAAGGTCCTCGAATGGCGGCCGCGCACCGGGAGACGCAGCGTTGGTAGGCCCCCCACAAGGTGGACCGATGATCTGGTAAGGGTCGCGGGAAGCCGTTGGATGAGGGCAGCGCAGGACCGATCGGTTTGGAGATCCTTGGGGGAGGCCTATGCCCAGCAGTGGGCGTCTCTCGGCTGATATGATGATGATGATGATGACCTAAAGCCCATTTTATTAGATGTCTACTACTATTACTTTACTATATCGAAACCGTGATAAAAACAGCCTCACGGAAGCTCGGTGTCCTGAACAAGGTGCGTCGATTTTTCACGCCTGACCAATTATGCCTGCTGTATAAAACTCAGGTCCGGTCTTGCGTGGAATATTGCTCGCACTTGTGGGATGGCTCCGCCAAGTACCTACTCGATGCCCTGGACAGATTGCAGCGTCGTGCTGTCCGTATCGTTGGCGATGTAGAGGTCACCAACAACCTTGAGCCTCTGCAATTGCGTCGAGACATTGCGTCGCTTAGCGCCTTCTATCGGCTATATCACGGAGAGTGTTCTGAAGAGCTATTTGACCTTATCCCACCTTCCCCCTTCCTACTCAGGAGCACGCGTGCCGGTCTTCGGAGTCATCAATTCACTGTCTCCACCTCAACATCACGTACAAAGAAATTTAGTAGCTCTTTTCTTTGTCGAACTTCCAGAACTTGGAATTCTTTGCCAGCACATGTGTTCCCTCCTTCCTATAACATGGGGTCCTTCAAAAGAGGCGTGAAAAAGCACCTTTCGGGCCGGCAAGGTGGAGGCAGCTAGAGTAGTGTCTGAACTGCACTAGCTGTCTTCGCATATGGACTCTTCTTACTGCTTCACATCAGGTGGTGTTGAGTCATTTGTCGTGCTTAGTATAAAAAAAAAAAAAAAAAAAAAAAATGTCAGCCCATTTTAAATGTATTTTACGTTACTATAGCCATATAGAGCTTTTTTAAAGTTCCGTACCCAAAGGGTAAAACGGGATCCGTCCGTCCGTCCATCCGTCTGTCACCAGGCTGTATCTCATGAACCGTGATAGTTAGGCAGTTAAAATTTTTCACATATGATGTATTTCTGTTGCCGCTATAACAACGATTGATTCCTTTTTCGTCGCATTCCGGATTGGACATATTCTTGTTTCGGCACATTCCTGTTTGGACGTATACCGTTTTCGGCACATTCTTGTTTCGGCACATTTTAGTAAACAAATTATACTATGAAAAACTCGTGACTTTGCTTGCATAATAAATTAAAAATTTCTTTTAGTTATATTATATTTTATTCAATTAAAATAAAAGTTAAAAATCAATAGTACCTACACTGATTACTTAAAATAATCGGGCAACCAACTACTCAATAACCAACTAAATTCATATTCTTCAGGGGCATTTATAGAAGTTGGCAAAGCCTATTTAAGCTTTCCATAACAATAATTTTTTTATATATAAAATCGTCCACAACAGCCTGCCCCCGTTTATGCTATTTCACTGTATCTTGTATACCTTGTATCACAGTCTTTATAAATTGCATACAGTCAGCCATCGGGAACGTCTAGACAGAGCAATCCCGAGTGTATGAATCCCGAAAACGCGAGATTCATACACTCGCTTGGGACATGCCGGTCAGAAGTGTCACATTTTAATAAGCTTTTTTCCTTGATAATGCAGGTTGGTGCCAATAGGCGACGGCAACCACTTAACACCAGGTGGCCACCAAGTTGCCTAAAAAATACTACCTATGCTGAGAGAGACTGCATATCATCATCTCATCTCGTCTCGTATCATTTTCGTAGTTTTCGGTGGTCCCGATTTAGAATACACCATCAATTTCGAGATCCAAGATGGCGGACGCAAATTTTTTATAACAAATTAATATGGGTATCATCATCGTGGTTTTCGGGGGTCCCGATTTTAAATACAACATCTATTTCCAAATCCAAGATGGCGGACGCAGTTTTTTTATAAAAAATATTATTCTGCCATGTTGGATTCCGAAACAAATGTTTTATTTAAGATCGAAAACCCCAAAAACCACTAAAGTGATACCCATACTTATTGATGTTTTTTAAAAAATTTCGTCCGCCATCTTGGACCTCGAAATAGATGTTGTAATCAGAATCGGGACCCCCGAAAACCAAGGAAATGATAACCATATTGTTTTTTATAAAAAAAGTCGCATCCGCCGCCTTGGCTCTCAAATAGGTGTTGTATTTTGAATCGGGATCCCCGAAAACGACGAAAATGATATCCATATCGATTAAATATTAAAAAGTCGCGTCCGCCATTTTGAATCCCGAAATAGTCGAAATCGTGACCCCCGAATGCCGCTAAAATTAGACTCTCCTATGAAAAATTATTTATAAGGAGTAAACTCCAAAAATGAAAAATGTGACAACCCTATGTAAAATATTAATAAAAACTATATTTTTATTCAATGAGGTATTTGTGATATATTATTTACCATTGGAAAATAATACTTTGTGTAACGATACCTAGGATTGATTTCATTTATTATATATAATGATTTGTGTCGAAAACGGAATGTGCCGAAAACGGAATACGTCCAGACAGGAATGTGCCGAAAAAAGAATATGTCCAATCCGGAATGCGACGAAAAAGGAATTAATCGTTTATGCTCGATATTGATAACGGCAACAGGTAGACGCTTGTTTATAAATAATAGTAGGGAGCCCTTCGTGCGCAAGACCGACTCCACTTGGCCGGTTTTTTAAATTCCTATCATATTCCTGTATAAAATTGGTTAGGAAAGTCCAATTTTACTGTCATCTCATCAGCCTAAAATTAGACGACTTGGGCAATGGGAAGGGCTATGCTTGAAGTTTCTTTCCGTGATCAAATCAGAAATGACGAGATCAGAAGGAGAACTAAGTCGCCGATGAAGCCCAAATAATTGCGAGCCTCAAGTAGCAGTGCGCAGGCTATATTGCGAGGAGGACTGACAGCCTTTGGAGCGGAAAGGTCCTCGAGTTGCGGCCGTGTACAAGGATTCGCAGCAATGGTAGGCCCCCCACAAGGTGGAAAGACGACCTGGTGAGGGTCGCGCGAAGCCGATAGATGCAGGCAGCGTAGCACCGATCCTTGAGGGAGGCCTATGCCCCGTAGTGGGTGTCTCTCGGCTAATATGATGATGTCCGGACGATTTTTAGCTTTAACTGTAGTTTAGCTGTTTGATATTTAAATTACTTTTGCTCTTTGAAATGTTTTTTCTGCGAGTCTTGAGGTGAAAACTTCTTATGAGCGCTTGTCAGATAGTTATCACAACATTCGAAGAACGAAACGCTTTGTAGATGGAATCGATCCGTTATAAGGCTGTCTAACTTTGTTCTTCTCGAAACTCAGGCGTGTCAGTCACCCGTCTAGGAAATTGAAATCCATTCTAAACATCGATGAGATCGTTTATACCGGACGGCTTTTCATATCAACAAAAGTAAAAAAACTTGCCATGCATAATGAAGTCAGCCTGATCTAAAACTTATCAGAGGATTTTTCGTAATAATACAGAAATTAATTGCGAGTTTGTAGGAAAATCTAGAAATTGCTCTTAGTGAACAAGAAGACTGTTTTTTAAAAAAACCTGTGATAACTATTTAGATACGTGAAAGCATTGTGAGAGTCGGTACATTCGTTCCCAATATTTTCGCCTTGAAAGAGGCTTTTGACGCATGTAGTCGTCAAAGAAACTTTTATAGCATTTCCAGCTGGACTACCAGTAAGTCCGTGGGCAATATACAGATTTTACTATTACTTTGATACTTGATTACTTTCCTATTATTTTATGTAAAACCCTATTTTGAACAGGGAAAGAATCATTGTTCATATCATGTCATTCATTTATCAATGAAATTAAACTTAATGTTCATAATGAAAATTATATTTATTGTTAGAGTAAAATTTATGTTACGTAAATTTATATTATTTTAATACAACCCTCTCATTCGTCTTTGCTTTGATTTAGCTGTGCGCGAGAAGCTGTGACATCGAATTTTATTTACAAGCTAGTGTTTAAATTACCATATTTATAATATTTTCATGTATTTATGTTATGATGTTTATTCGTTATCTAGCATCCATAAAACAACCATCAATAGTCCTAAAAGCATAATATTTCTCATCACTTGGGCACATAAACTCAATATTTCGCCTTCCTACAAGACTCTAGCAGTAATTCTTATAATTGGGTCAAAGTGATATAGTGCAGTAATCATGGGAAAACTAAATATGTGTACCTATATGATCAGAGGTACCAGGTTCATATCCTGTCCTGGTAGGGCTTGCAGTACGTTGTTATTTATATTACTACTATCTCTTATATTTAAAAGTATTAACAACTGCCTTACAATATCTTTTTAGCACATAATTTTCATTTTTCCCTCCGTTGCAAACTGTCATGCAATTTTCAATAGAATTGATCAGCGTCTATAAAATGAACTCTCGAAGTGGATCAATACGATTCAGAACTCATATTGCATGATTCCACAGTCTACATGTCGTTTCTTAACCTGATGGCAATAGAGTTCAGTTTCGTAAAAATACCTATCGTATTCTACTCGATTCGTAGTCTTCAATGCGGTTTGAATCTACTGCAGTTTGTATTATTCTCAGCATAATAGAGATTGATTTTCGCGAAGTCGAAGTCGAATATATTATCTATTAGAATTAAAGAACATACGAAAGTTCCTGAATGGAAGATATTTCTTCTTCACTGTCAAGTCAAGGTCGAGTATTCAAGTAAGGAGCTCGGAGGCATAGTAGTTTGATTACGAAAACGAATCACCTTTCGCCATGGTTAATACCAGCTGGATAAATCAAAAATTATAATCCATAAGCAATGTAGAGGTCACGGACAGCCTAGAGCCTTTACAATTGCATTGTAACATTGCGTCGCTTAGCGCTTGCTGAAGACAAAGGGTCCAGTTTCAAGCTGCACCAGCTGTCTTCGCATATGGACTCTTCTTACAGCTTCACGTCAGGTGGTGTTGAGTCATTTGCCGTGCTTTAAAAAGTCTTGAGCTCCACCGTACTTTAAAAGGCACGTTAAGCCGTTGGTACCTACTGGTTGTTACTACAACCGCTTTAACCCACCAACCCGCATTGGGCCAGAGTGGAATTTGCTTCTCCCATGTAGGATGGCCTGTGCCCAGCAGTGGGACGTATATAGGCTGGTGATGATGATGATAATGACGTTGAGTGATGAATGCTTGCTGAATGCGGAGTGTTTTTGTAGTGTGATTTTTTCAAAACTATCATAATAATATGTTCATTTTCAAACTATCAAGGTAATATTTTAGCATTTTTTATAATGAATAATATTTATAATAGCATTTTTTTTAATGAATTAAGTAGTCAGCAGCAAGTAGTATTTTAGACACTGTGATAGGTAATATGCAGTTAATTTCAGATAGGTGAAAACGATTTTAATCCCTATCGCATAGACATAAGAGACAGAATGTCCTATACCTCATTGTTATCTACCCTACCTCTCCAGATCGGAGAGAAATGAAAAATCGTCTTGAGTTATGAGCTTTTTCTTAGAAGGATTTTATATGAGAAATAAGCGTAAGGTTGCAATATTTTAAATTTTAAAAATGCAGTACGGTAAATAGGGGAAGGGTGGTCTATAAAACGTGTTTTTGTTGATATCCCTTTGTTAGGAACAAAAACCTTTTTTTGTATACCGAACTCCTTGCTGATATTTATTTCCTTTTATATTTTTGTATGTTGCATTGTTCATTTGTTTTCCTTATTGTCAATATATAATATTACATCTATGATGTCGTATTAATTTTAATTTACATTTTAATGCAGTATTCTTTACGCAAAACAGTTTAAACACCCTTTACTTTAAAGTTATGTTCTATGAATAAAAACAATGTAAAAAGTCTATATAAATGACATAAAAATTCTAGGAAATATGGTTTAAAATGCCTAGTTTCGAAGATAACAGCATTTGTAATTAAAATTGTCACTAGTATTAAGAGTCTTTAGTTTCTCGACGTTGCCAAACGTACATCGGTGCAAGAGTACGCACGGTACATCCCCGTATCATCCAATGAAGGAAAGCCACGGAACTTTAATCCATATATTCATGCATTTATGGTTGACTTTTGTATGAATGAATGAAACTTCATGCAAACATAGAACTTACTGTATTCTACATACAAAAAGTTCTATTCTACATACCTACTCGCTTATTAAATTCTTTTAAATAAAATTGATTAGGGTAGGTAAGTGCGTGCACCTTATTTAATGACACCAAAGACAATTATTATCATAATCTTACTGAAGACAATACTAATAATAGTAAGTAGAGTATACGTTACTTAGAATGCAGGCAATATAAAATATACATTGAAATTTATATAGCATTTGGATAATGAAAATAATAATAATGATAGATTACTATAAAAAAAAGGCAAGGAATCAAAGAAGAAAGAGATGCATCTCAATGATGGGCGTGTGTGCGAGTGTGTGTGTGAGTGTGCCTGTGTGCCTTATGATCGAAATGCTCCTTTTTAGCGCTCATATTCATTTTATTCACTACCCTATTTATTGTGATTATTTACAGTTATTTTGGTGTTTTATTTACAATAAAATTTTAGATGCTTGTGTATACCCTAATTACGGAATTGAGCCGTCGGGTAGGTTTTTTAAAACTACAATTTATTGAAATAAAGAATATATTTAACTTTCACAATTTTTGGTGAAAACTTATTGATTAAATTATATCTATCTAATCTCGATGATCAGAACTGTCCTGTCGCTTCCACGGCTGAAGCGTAAAGGCATCGCAAGAATCACAAGAAAGTCCCACGAACACTGAAATTGTCCACTCTGCACTTTTCATGGAAATCGCGAAAACTACGGTGGTAAAATATGCACCTCCCACTTATTCTTGGAACTGCCATTGTTGGTAAGCTATCGTAGAGAGGCTAGGCCTCGTAGTAACACCCTAAAATAACGCATAATATCTCATTTCAAAGACCCAAAACAAATTACGTCTCAACTAAATTATTTGGTTATTTTTCTACGGGTTTTCCCCCTGGCAATATTTTCCTGGGATTACACTTGATCCTTCAAGCTGAAGTGCCAAAGAAACGTTGTTTCTGTGTTCCGTTCTATGTTATGTCAGGACAAGCAAACACATTTAGTTATCCATTCATTAAGCTGCAGCTATAAATAATTGTCTTTGGCTACTCAGCAACACATAAATTGAGCTAAGTTCTCTAATTTTAGGCTCAACCATTGTAATCAGCCATACGATCGATATTGCATTTTCATTTGATATCCAGGTTATTGTCAAGTCATCCAAGTCATAGGTTCTGTCGACCCCGAGATGCATCAATCAAAGGTAACCTCGAACTCGATCGCGCCGGTCCCGGCTGTTACTGCAACTGCTTTTGCCCACCAACCTACATTGGACCAGAAAGTGGTGGTGTTACGGCCCAAGCTTCTTATGTCATTATTCCATGTAAGAAGGCTTTAGCCCAGCAGTAGGGACGTATAGGGCCGTATATATGTTGGTGATCTAGACTAGTCATGTAATTAAAAACTGCTATGTCTTGCAGGTCGCTGTCAAAATCATAATAATTAATTGTGCTTTCCAAGAAAAGTAACTAAGAAAATATTAATAAAAGTAAGTAAATTTTTCTGAGGACCGATTTCTTTTGTTCTAGTTTCGGAAAATATTTTTTTTTTATTACATTGACCTACAAAATGTTCTTTACAATATTTCTTAACTGACAGTTTTGAAAAAGGTTACTTTATTCAACAATAATCGTACAACTTTCATAATTGAACTTTTGAATGAAAAAACCACAGAAAGTACTTAGCTACGAAAATAATTGTTAGCAAATATTACGAATAATTCAATAAATTGTTTGAAAAAAGGTACAAAAAAATAATGCTTTCCTCAATATCGTCAATTTGGCACGTCTTCATCATCACCAGCCTATATACGTCCCACTGCTGGGCACAGGCCTTCCTACATGGCAGAAACACATGAGGAGTTTGGGTCATAACACCACCACGCTGGCCCAATGCGGGTTGGTGGGTTAAAGCGGTTGCAGTAACAACCGGGACCAACGGCTTAACGTGCCTTCCGAAGCACGGAGGAGCTCAAGATTATAAATTTGATTGACCCATCCAAGGACCGACCATGGCGAAAGTTGCTTTGTTTTCGTGATCGAAACCAGAGCGCTCAATCCACTACGCCACCGAGCTCCTCCTCATTTGGCACGTCTGACTAACATTTAATTTTACATTTGTCGTCCACTGTATATACGAGTACATTATGTTTAGGCCAGTTTCAGTTATTTGAACTTGGTGACACATACCAATAGCTCTTATTTTTATGATGCACTTATCTCTGATAGTCCTTAATAAATAAATGGTGTTGGTTAATACATAGTAAGATTTAAACAGTTAAAATTAGCATAAAATTACAGATGAATAATTCGTCTATCTAGCAAAATTTTCCCATGAATAAAATTTTACTTTTTTACTATCTGGCTCTTTATAATATGTATTTAAATTGTACCGACTAGCTTTGTCTATATACGCTCTATACCTTTTGCTAAATTTAGTTTATTTATCTCTGGTGTACACACGACAGCACATCAAGTGTAACAGTTGAACTATGTAAGCCGCCTCTATTACGAACGCAGTAAGGGAGGTCTCAAGATCAAACTGTTACGCTTGATGTGCTGTCGACTGCACATTTTGCTTACATAGATATTATCTTTACGAGTAAATAGGTATGGTTCATGGAAATGTAATTGGTTTTTGTGACGTGGATGAACATTTTGAGTATAAATGAACGATGTTAGTTTTAAGTTGATACTATAACTTTTCAGGGTTTACGAGTGGGGACTGGATTATTTTTATGTCTAAGGCCTATTGTGACTATCAATAATACTGTAGGTATATTGTGATTATCAGTACTATATTTAATATCTAATAATCTGATGTGCCGAATCCGTTTCCTAATTTAATATACTTCATTTGCTACGTGGCCCCGTAGCCATCTTGTATTTGGAAACTAAATGGTGTTTTGTGAGTAAAAGAGAAGGAACGACCGACAGCAGCCTAGACAAATATTGATAGGGTGATGGGGTCCTGAACTATACTACGAGTACCTATATTTCTACGTGTCTAAAGGGTTAATCTCGGTAATAAGTGGATTTTAGTTAGCGGACATTCAATAATTATGTTTTTTTAGGGTTCCGTAGCCAAAGGGTAAAACGTACCCTATTACTAAGTGTCCGCTGTCCGTCCGTCTGTCATCAGGCTATATCTCATGAACCGTGATAGCTGACAGTTGAAATTTTCACAGATGATGTATTTCTGTTGCCGCTGTAACAACAAATACTAATAAACAGAATAAAATAAATATTTAAGGGGGCTCCCATACAAAAATGAGATTTTTTTGCTTGTTCTTGCTCGATATTGATAACGGCAAATGGTAGACGCTTGTTTATAGAATGGTACGGATGCCTTCGTGCGCGAGTCCGACTCGCACTTGGCTGGTTTTTTTTATTTATTGGCAAACATTTAACCACAACATATCAATAAACATATAAACATCCAGGACTCGTGGAAAAATGCTCGTACTCATCATACAAACTTTTGCTCCTACCGGGATTCGAAAAGGGTCCCCTGGCCGACTAGCCTGTATAGCAAGAGGTAGACCGTTCGGCCAGCTGGTTGTCAGCATGACGGTTTCTCTAGATTATTATCAGCAGCAGCAGGCAGTGCGTGAGTAACTCCCAAGATGATACGAGTGTCTATATGTATAGTCTACGGTAACCGCTTACCACGCTTGTGCACCACCCTGTCTTATAAGAAAAGCAGACTCAAGTCCGGTCTTGCGTAGAATATTGCTCGCACTTGTGGGATGGCTCCGCCAAGTACCTACTCGATGCACTGGATAGATTGCAGCGTCGTGCTGTCCGTATCGTTGGCGAAGTGTATGATGTAGGTCACGAACAACCTTGAGCCTCTGCAATTGCGTCGAGACATTGCGTCTTTACTTAGGCTATGTCTATTTGACCTTATCCCACCTTCCCCCTTCCTACTCAGGAGCACGCGTGCCGGTTCGGAGTCATCAATTCACTGTCTCCACCTCAACATCACGTACAAAGAAATTTAGTAGTTCGATTCTTTGTCGTACTTCCAGAACTTGGAATTCTTTGCCAGCACATGTCTTCCCTCCTTCTTATAACATAGGTTCCTTCAAAAGAGACGTGAAAAAGCACCTTTCGGGCCGGCAGGGTGGAGGCGGCTAGAGCAGTGTCTGAACTGCACTAGCTGTCTTCGCATATGGACTCTTCTTACCGCTTCACATCAGGTGGTGTTGAGTCATTTTTTGTGCTTTGTATAAAAAAAACTCTAAAGAAGATTCTTCTTAATAGTGAAATCTTGTATTTTTAAGCTGTGAGGTTATACATTGTCTTTATATAACAAAGGTATTCTTACATTAATAACCAGACAAGTTGTTAAACAGACAGCTCAAGTGTGTCTCACGGGGATGAGGGATAGAACGGCAGCTCTCTGGAATTTAAATCTTGAGATCGTCTATCGACATTCACAGACAATTTTCGGCGAAGGTATTTGTTTAATGTTCGCTCAAAGTCATATGTATGGAGAAAATAGGTATATGAACACCAAACTACAATACAGCCAAATATTGATTATGGCGCCCCGGTATATTAAATTTCCTTATGATGGCGCCTATGTCACTTTGGTGACGTTTAGTTGATTTCTATTCTACGTTGTTGGTTGTTTAATTCCTCAGAACGTTAAGTCTCCCTATAAAGGGAAGGCAAATGGAACTAATGCCCATATAGTTATGTCATGTATTTCTTTATTTCTTCATTTATGGCATTGAAATTCTGGTGATACACATTTCAATGCATCTTATTAGATAGTATTTGACGCGAAATATTTGATGACAGTCTCCATATGATGCTACTTGAAGAGGTGGATAACCACAAAAAAGTTCTAATCGTCCTTCACACCATAATCACTTTTATTTTAATAATCTTTTAGTTGTACGTCAACACAAACACTTGTTTTATAAAACTACACCACTTTTATAACACAAAGTTCGCTCCGACACAATTTTTAATTATTGTAATAAAAATCTTGACTGAAACCACAAAACCCCGCCAAAAACACTGTTTGACTTCTACGTTGCCCGCCATATTGCCATATTGAATAATGGTGAAATCGACGAATATTTATGAATTTTGTACAACTGCACTAACTATACACGAAAACGAAATATTAGTATTTTTTCCGGTTTAGGAGATTTTTCCTGATTTTCTGAAATACTGTACTATAATATCTGGCCGTAAATGAAACATATCTTTTATTACCTACACATAATAAGTAAGTCTTTACCTATAAAAATTACCTTTTCGTATGAACGATATTGAAAAAAAGTATTTCTACACAAACAATTCAAATTCTAATACAAAAAACAACAATTTTTAATGTTATTTTAAAATGTATGAACAGATTTTGATGCAACTGAAAAGTATAGTTAGATGGCAAAAAGCTATATACTAAGATAAGCGTAAGAATTTGAATTTCTCAAAGACAGAGTTAATTGCTCGAACACTTTTGATAGCACAATAGTTCAATCGATTACGATATCGACTGTACGTTTATGCTAAACTCAATTTTGTTCGATGGTTCATCAAGAAGAATATTGATTGTACTAAAGATTGCTTGGTTGAATTTTATTTTAAACATGCTTAATTTTATTATATATTATTTATTTCGTACATTAAAATAGTTCAAATTAAACTAAGGCGAGCTATTATTTCTATGCTCAACTCCGTAAAATTGAAATACGTAATAAAACAAAATATTACGCTGAAGTATGAAGAATTATTTTGCGAACACTTTTTAGCGAAGTTTTTAGTTCAATCGACCATGAGATCGAATCTACTTTGTGCTAAAACTCATTTGTGCGGCGGGTTTACCCTATTACTGTTTTCGTACTATTAAAACTAAAATTATGTCACTAATGGCGTGTTTCTTCTTTACAGGTAATTCGACAAAATATGAGTGGTTCAAAAAGGTTGTTGCTTAATCAACAGAAGTGGGTAACATGAATAATTTTAATTAATATTCTTAACACCAAAAGAAATTACTTTTTATAAATACAGCAGTTAAGCTCTTAGTGACTTTTAAAGACTGCATGATCATTAAAAATAAAAAATATTGTGAACAAGTATTATGCAAACCTAGAAAATAAAATGTTACGATGATTGGTATTACTTTTGTTTATGCAACACCATTGGAAACTTAGTTATATAACTAGAATCTAATTATTGAACTAGTATAGGGTGACTTTTATAACAGACTAGCTTTTGCCCGAAGCTTCGCTCGCGTCATATTCGGGGTAATTTTTAATTGAAAAGCGGGTCTTTCTTTTCGCAAAGCAATGAGTACAATTCAAGACCCAACTGAATTTCAAAGATATACATATTTAGACGTTGCTCAGATGTTGGTTGGTTTCAGAGGGGAACAAAGGAACTTTGTAGAAGAATTATGTCAAACCTAAAATTATTGTTTACGATGGAAGAACTATGGCCGGTAAAAATACTACTTACCGATGATCACATCGCTAAGTAATTACGCTACCACCTTCCTGCAGAACCTTGAATTCTATTAATTTACGGATGCAGCGAAAGTTTCCCGATGACTACTCCTCCCGTCTCGCAAACCGATTGACGACGATCGAGTAGGATGATGGCACCAAATATGGAACCCTTAAAAGGGATAATGGTACTTCACGTCCGCCACGTTGGATTTTAAAACCGTTGTTGTTTTCGTAATTCGTAGCCCGATCCGATAAACCAATCAAAAATACCCGTGTTGATTTTCAGACTGTCATCCCATTTCCCCCTTCAAGGGGTTTGAATTCTGAAATACCCTGAAATAGTTGTTATCGTTAGGAGTACTCCTGTCTAGTTTCAAATAAAATAGTCTTAACTAATTTTGTTTCCCCATACAAACTTTGGTCCCCCTTCCACCACCTAGAGCGGGAATTTTGAAAAATCCTTTCTGAGTGCACCCCTAGACCTCGTAATGAACCTGTGTGCCAAAATTGGAAACTCTAGCCCGGCGGTATGAGCTGTGCGTTGATACATCAGTCAGTCGGTCAGTCTTCCATTTTATATATTTAGATTATCTTATGTTTGTTACATTAACGAGTGGTCTGTACCCCAGGCTACTCGTTCAAGAGGTCCCGAGTTCGAATCCCGGTAGGAACAAATGTTTGTATGATGAGTACGAGCCAAATTTACGAGTCATGGATGTTTATATGTTTATTTAGTATATTACTAATATTTATATACATATTAATATCATTATTTCTCCGTTATCTAGTATATCCATAACGCAAGCTCTTAATGATGCTTACTTTAGGCTAGATAATAGGTGTGAGTGTATAAATATTATTATTATTATTATATTATTATTATTATTAAGTACGGCAGTAAAGAAGCTCGACATTACAAACCTCTATCTTTAATTATTTGTTGATTTGTACTTAAATTTCGTCAATTTGTATTCTGAGGAGGAGCTACTAAATACTCACACCTAAGCACAATCAACCTGCAGACTCTCTACTCCATTAATTTAGATATGTGTTAGGGCAATATTGGTAACTTAGTGCCGTGGAAATTCAAAAAACACAAGCGGTTCAATTTTTTTTAAATATTAGTTATTCATTATTTAAATAAATTATCATAATTTCATATTACAAGGGTGGCAATCAGGGATACAGCCCAGTTGATGGTAAGCGGTTACGGTAGCCTATTGACGCTCGTAGCACCTTGCGAACTACTCTCGGATTGTCACCGTAGCATAAAGACGCTCGTAGCACCTTACGAAGTACTCACGCATTGTCACCGTAGCCTAATAGACGCTCGTAGCACCTTGGCAACTACTCACGCGTTGTTACCGTAGCCCAGTGGTCGGCAAACTTATTAGCCAAAGAGCTAAATATGAACATTACAATAATAATAAAAAAATAGGAGCCAAATCTGCTTGTTTACTAAACTTTTATTTTATTACATATTTATTAATGCGAACAATGTGCTTGCATCTTTTTGTAAAGTTTGAGTAAGTCAGGATTGTATGTTGTTGTTTTTAATTTTAGGCATAATTCCAAGTTCTCATCAATAAGACTTTTTACTTACCAAGTTTTTTTTAAATGAAAATATTATTGCGGCTTCCGTCGATATTTGTGCCAGAGCCGCACTTAAGGAGCTAAAGAGCTACATGCGGCTCTGGAGCCGCACTTTGCCCACCACTGCCGTAGCCTATAGACGCTTGTAGCACCTTGGCACTACTCATTCGTTGTTACCGTAGCCTATAGACGCTCGTAGCACCTTGGGCGCTACTAAAGCGTGGCCTACCCAGTAAAAATCAAGAGAAAGCACATTATTATTACATTCACAACATAGGAGACCAATCCACCTGCTCCTAACAATATTTTTTTCTCATTGGGATTCGGCGACCTTACTCACCACAGGAACACATAAATTCAACAACAACAAGGTAGTGTTCTATTACTGTAGGTTTCTGTAAGATGTTTGAGCGCTCTGAATTGGAGTGAATATTCCCTACTCCTTAAAAAAAAAGTATTCCAAGATGTCCAGTTACGGCCTGGCCACGGGAACGGGCGGCGGCAGCGGCGACTCGGCAATCACTGCGCGGTCATTACGACCCGCTGCGAGGCCGACATCGAGACAGCGCGCAGTGGTTGCCGATTCGCGAGTCGCAGGACGCGCGTGCGGTGAGTTCGTGGCCAGGCCCTTAGTACTCCAATGGTGTTACGAAATTACGCGTTAAATTGATTTATCTAGGTATCATTAGGCAAATTGCCTATTAAACACCTTATAAAAGCTATTATAGACGCTGTTCCGCCGAATTCCTTTTTCAAAACTGTATCTTAATTTTGAAATTGGGTGAGTTTCGAAATAATATTTTCATACACTAACACCTATATTTATCATAATTATGCATCTTAAGAAATTGTATCCATAGCTTCGTCTAATCCAAATATATTCTTTTTTTTTAACATGCAAAGCAAAACGGCAAAGGACTCAACACCGCCTGATGTGAAGCGGTAAGAAGAATTCATACGGGAAGACAGCTAGTGCAGTTTGAAACACACTGTTCTAGCCGCCTCCGCCTTGCCGGCCCATAAGGTGCCTTTTCACGCCTCTTTTGAAGGAACCCATGTTATAGGAAGAAAATAAATATAAAGTTAAAATAATATAGGCACTATGGCAATATGCAAACACAATGAGAATGAAATAAGAACGTACGTGGTAGAGGATTATTTGAGCATCAAAAGTTTATGAAATGGGTGAGTATCGTCGATATTTGTTTTACTCTCAATCCCTGCTGGGTTAAATATTATTTAATTAAAAAACTTTCAAATTCCTCTCGATATTAAAATGTTTTCATCGTTACAGAATTCCGATTGGACGATAGATTATTTTCTGCTCTGAGACCTGAACTGTTGAATCAACATAAAAAAATTAAATTTAAATTTAATACCCACGTATTTTTTTCTGGCACATAACAACTTAAGCTTTTAGAACATACCTCGTGTCTCTTTCTTTTCTTGATGAGGTTTAACCCCCCCACAAAAAGAGGGGTGTTATAAATTTGACGTGTCTATCTGTGTATCTGTGTGTCTGTCTGTGGCATCGTAGCTCCTAAACGAATGGACCAATTATGATAAGGTTTTTGTTTGAAAGATGACGTGACTAGGATGGTTCTTAGTTATAATTTATGAAGATCAATTCAGGCGTTTGATGACTATCAGCTCATTCATTTTCTACATTATAAAAGAGTTTTACTAACTTTCACAGATTCGATTGCTTTGAAATTCGATGTAACCTTGTTGCTGATCCTATACCATCAACAAGTCTGCGGAATGCTTAAGTCTTCAGAAACTTACATCAGACATAGCGCGTTTAGGCTCATAAGAAGTCTCAATGAGATGGTGTTGGATAGATGATAAATGAGGCCGGGGGTGACTTAATTTTTTTTTAAATTGTAACTTGCCATTCAATTTTGAACTTAACGATTTGAATTTATACGTCCCAATGCTGGGCACAGGCCTTCCTACATGGGAGAAACACATGCACCTACTAAGCATCGGAGGGTATGCAAGGAAGGTTGGCTTTCTCCGGTTATCCCAACTTCTCCAGGAAGGCGTCTCAGCACTAGATATCGCCGATCTTCTCCTGTACTTTTCCCCAAGGCAGATAGCTCGGTATTTTCCACTCCACTGCATTCAGATAGCTCGGTATTTTCCACTCCACTGCATTCCACCAGAACCTGAGTGGCTATATCTTGGTGTTATTGCTATTTACTGTTTCTAAGTAACCATAAATAATTTTTAATTCTACTCGTAACTCACAATAGGAACCTCAAAGAATTTTTATGATGCAATTAGAGCCAACGACCTTTATTAATTTAGTCCATTATTATCAGTCTACTTGAAATTCACTTATTCTTAAAACAAACAAAGCTACGTTCGTAGATTACCGTAGCTACGTGCGTAGCATCGTAACAAGTGCTACGTCGTAGTCCAAGAGATGTGTATAGTTTGTTCAGAGTATTTAACTGCTCTTTTAATAAAGATTATATTGTATCCAACTGAAAAAATGGATATAGAATAATTGAGAACATCCAATTTTAGATTCCGTGCAGAAAAAAAGAAAACAGGTAATTCATTCAACTTTTTATTAGTAACCGAAGCGAGCGGTGACCGAGCGATGTCACCTGGCACAGACATTTTTGCTTTGGTCACTATTCGCAAAACGTAAAAATACTTAAATAAATTTCAAAGTTGCTTTGTTCTGGTATTGCTAGAAGGAACTCATATTCATATTTTTCTAATAGTAAAGTGTATTAGGTACTTTAGATTAGATGAAATTTTGTCCAAATCCGCCGGCATTTCCTGTAGTACCTTAGGAACTATACTCATGAGAGTATAGTCCCTAAGGTACTACAGGCGTCTTAAGGCTACAATCTTGGAATAGAATGGCAACACTAACTGGTTACAACCAGGCTGGCTGTACGCTTATTTGATATGTATGTTTAGGTGGCTATGATAATTGAAAAATCAATGGTGTCTGGAATTTGCTTCACGGGTTAAGAAGTCACTTTTCGTATCTTAAAAGGCTTACAGTTATCTAGTAGTAGTTTAAAAATAATGTATCCTCGATCCTGGATTTTGTAGTGGAATACCTCAAACGTTAAATGAATATAAAGTTGGCTCCTTAATCTAATCGTTTGAATTAAGGTGCCACCTCAGAACTAGAATATTTATCACAATTTGGTATGATTTTGTACTATTCGACAATAATTAGTACACAAAATCTGAGCTAGATAGGGCTGGAACTAAAAAAGCTACAATATTGTAATAACATATTGATTGAACTTTTGTTTTCTTGGAGTAATGTACGCGTAGAAGTTTGGACTAAAGAGCCACATATAAAGTATTGTCCATAATATTCCTCGTTCTGAGGTGGCACCTTAATTCAAACGATTAGATTGAGGAGCCACCTTTATGTTCATTTAACTTTTGAAGTATTTCACTGCAAAATCCAGGATCGGGGCTCATAGCTTTTTAAGCTTTTACTAAATAACTGTATTAAGTCTTGTAAGATGCGAAAAGTGGGTCTTCCAATCTAAACATAACATTATTTGCCACCTTTGTCGAATAATAACATCCATTGTTGTAAATATAATTAGCTTTCACCATCTGCGTGGTGTGTGTGAGTGTTATACACATTTCTGGGCAAAGGTATTCTATCTTTTGATCCAGCCTATAGACTATCTCAGTGCCAACTTTTATCTAGATATCTTTAGGCATTTTGGCGTCATTGAGTAATAAACATCCATCAACATTTTTACATTTCTAATATTAATAGGATAAATCTAGACACGTACAAGGTGAAAGTAGAGGCATAAAGATCCTGAAGGGTCAAAGTCCTCAACAAGCGAGACTGTAGAGCAATGATAACGTAAGATAAAGTAACCCGGTTGAACCCTTAAAATTACATTTAAACTTAACAAACTTCCCCCAGCAATAAAAGGAAATTTACATGGGAATTCTGTGCTCAATTTCCACACGTGTAACCGACTAACAACAAATCAAAGTGAGAGTAACGGGAAATGCGAGACGAGGCGATGCACGAAATAGCCGTTGTTTTGCGGCGATAAAGTTCCGGGTACAAAGAAGTTACACATCTGCGAACGCGCCCCTAACGTACGAGTAAAGGTCACTACATATAATTTATGAGCCGGTACAGTAGCAGAATGAACTATCTAATATGTATTTAGAGTCTTGCTGTGCTGATATACTTTACAGTGGGAAGACTAATATGGCAGTAGCAAACGAAATAAATATATTATTTGCCTGTAAAATTCTATTTTTTTTAATAAATTACTTGACAGAGAACCGGTAATACAAGCGTTTGTGGTTTCATAGTATGTGTGTCTTCTGCGAAGACGGCGCGTGCCTTTCCGCAAAACTCGAATGGCTCCGAAGCGCTTATATAATGTGAATACTAGTAATTTAATTTATATTTTAATGTTCATGAAATTTCTTGGACCGGGTTTGTGTATGTTTCCGTAAATATAAGAGTTTTACCTATTAAAAGATATTAATATGTGAATACACCTGAATAAGGTAGGATTTGGTAGAATTTGTTTAAAAGCAATTGTAACTGCTGATTTATGTACCCAAATTTATGTTCACAATAAATTCATTCATTCATTCATTAATTCATTCATTCAATGACTGTACATAGACAGGGGAGAAAATCGAAAGTAAGATTTGATATGAATTTCAAGTATCCACGCCGTTGAGGGTGGATAGATGACCACGCGTTTCCTAATATCCACCTTAGGGTGGCTGTTTTAGGGTGGATAAACGGAATAACCCAGTATATTGTCCAAACAGTAGGTCTGACAATTAGTTACCAGAATTACTTTTCATCTACTGAACGTTTGTCTCACAAACGACGACTCGACACAACTATGAAACAACAAACGGTTGTTAGAAAACCCAATTCGCTTTCTGACCGGTTTATATACAACTCGCTCCTCGCGAACTAATAAAACTCAATCATGACAAACGCCAAACTCTAAATCAGAATGAAGCCCAACTGCTAGGCAGTCAACCTCTAGTTCCCTCGACTTAACGACTATCGGACAAACATTCAGTAGATCAAGCACGTCAAGTGACTGAATTCTACCTGATGTGAAGGTAAGAAGAGTCCATATTCGAAGACAACTAATGCAGCTTCAACGTACTGCTTCAGCCACTTCCACCTTGCTGGCCTAAAAGGCCTTTGAAACCCCTCTTGATGGACCCGATGTTATAGCAAGAAGGGAACACGTGTGCTGGCAAAGAATTCCAAGTTTGGAAGTACGGCAAAGTAAAGAGTTACATTATTTCTTGTGTGTTCGACTAATTATCAGACCTACTTAGACTGAGTATTACTGAAAGGCTATTTACATTAGTAATACGCGCTTTGGAAACATTTGAGTTGTGCAAACTTATGGGCAAAGACAAAAAATTAAATAGGTAATGAAGTTTATATTTCAACGTAAGTAAAAATTTTAAATTTTTCATGGGAAACAAAAAAATATCGCGTATAATATATACAAATAGGCTGTCGAAGTGTTGTTGATGGATGATAGTCATCAATTTTAGCAAGTGCGGCCCGTTTTCCTTTCATCATTGTGCGGCCCGTTTGCAATTTTTTTTAACATTTCTTTCCGTTATTTCTTAGACTGAACCTAGATCTTCTATTAATTGCTTAAAACATACGTATCCCGCCAGGTGATCTAACCCATCACCGATGGTAGCTATAATGTAAATATTATCCTGGGGCACAGTATTGATACATTAAAGCTGTCGTTTGTGGTCTCCTGAAGAGTTTTATGGCAAGATATTTTGGAAAATATCGAGCTTTAATATACATCTTTATATAATAGCTGCCGGCTGTGATAGCCTTCACCCACAATAAACGATTTATATATAACTCCAACATTTTTGAAATGTATCATTGAATTATGTAGGCTTACAATTTATGGCCTTTCTTGTCTAAAGTGAATTCCAGTGCTTTCATGTGGTTAGCAAACCTCAATTTCTGAGCCATTCAATTATTGTGTGTATTGATTTCTCATATCCAACATCGAAGAAATGCTATTTGAGTTACCTTCTTAAATGTTTTATCATCATCAAGACGACTACCAGCATGTATAATGTATCATCATCATTATCATCATTATTACCAGCCTTTATACGTCCCACTGCTGGACAGAGGCCTTCCTTTATGGAAGAAACACATGAGGATTTAAATGTTTGCTTGAAATAAATCTTTATCTGGAACAGGTATTTGTCTTAATTATTTCTAATACCCATCCTACGAACTAGCAACCTTTGTTCAGAATAAGGGGCTGGAAAACCGCTTTAACAGATAACACAAAATTCGGGTATCATTATTAACGGTATCCGGTAGCGGTTACGCTCGACAGATATATTGATATATCTCCTAACGGGTACATTAAATATTAAATATATTTGGGTATTTGTATTTGATTCGATACCGATCGCACAAGCTAGCAATGTTACGTGTAAAACAGATTCACACACCTAAAAATAATGGTATCGTTATTACGGGTCCATAAGTGATGGATTAATGATTCCTTTGAATAATGGATTAGTTTACATAGGAAAATATCTAAATTAGCAAAATTTTACATCCTGGGCGGGGATTTTTGCACATTTATACATGTTGAAGTGAAATTAAGGATGGCTTAGTTGATGTTTAAATTTTGGATACCATTGTAATTGATACCAAAAAAAAGAACCGCTCATAACCGTTTCACCGGGAACCGTTACAGCCCCTGCTTAGAATCCCTCAATCCCTCCCATCACCATCATCACAATTAGCCTTTATACGTCGTACTGCTGCGGGCATAGGCCTTCCTACATGGGCGAAACACATGAGGAGTCTGGTCCATTACACCACACTGGTCCAATGCGGGTTGGTACCCGATTACAGAAACAACCGGGATCAACGGCTTAACGTGCCTTCCGTAGCACGGAAGAGCTCGAGATTATAGAGATTGACCCATCCCGGGATCGACCATGGCGAAGGTTGCTTTGTTTTCGTAATCAAAACCAGACCGCCAGCGAGCTCTTCAGTGAGTACTTCTTCTTCTTCTTCTTCTAGATCATTAAGCCAGTTATAAGTAGTCACTTGCAAGTGACATATCAAAAATGTTCCAATGAAAAAGAGTCAAGCTTGGATGAAAAAAATATTCAGCATCCTACATTGCGTTGTTGTAAAATCAACGACGTGAAAAATTTACAGGATTTACCTTGTACACAAGGTAAAAATAAGAACAATGAAAACACAATTGCGGCGGGAAAAAGTTAAATCAATAAAATTCAATTCTAAAATTCTGTTTGGGATCTACAGAGGAACAAAGGCCCCTCAACTGTTAAAACTCAGTTACGTTTAATACCTAGCTACTATATCAGACAATTATAGTTATTTTTTATAAAGAAGTAGGTATGTCAAATTATGCACCTCTTACGCAGTGTTAGGCAGATTCTGGATAAGGCAGAAACTTAATTCGACATAAATTGGATTGGCCAGAATCGTGTTTTGGCCGAGTACATTATGAATCTAATTATTAATATTTTTTAAATAAATACGACCATCCTGAAGGTAAACAGAAAATGTTGACACCATAGGAGATACTAACTAAAGGAGATAATACTAGGGGTAGGCTCCACCGCCTTTCCTATTTCAGCCGTAAAGCAGTTCGCTCTGTTTTGGATTAAAGGAATAGATAGCCAGTGTAATTACTGGGTATGGAAGGCATTTCGTCTTAGACCTCAGGAAGACAACGATACAGGTTCGTTGTCTTCCTGAAGTCTAAGATACCTACCAAGTGATTTTTTCCTTGTTATTGTAGGTGTCCATAGGCGACGATAACTACTTACCACCAGGTGGGTCGTCAGGTTGTTGTCATTTATCATAAAGAAAACTTTGAAATTTAGCAGTAGCCTAAACATTATACCAACGTTAAACTATTGCACTTTAAATCAACTTCCTTCAGAGCTTAAACAAAAGAATGACAATGAACCTATTACATGCCTTGTATAAAAAAGTACCCATACACCCTAGAGAACGCTTTCTCGATTTGGCTACGTTACTCACCTCAGTAACACCACAGAAACAAAGCAACTTTCGCCATGATCGATTCCGGGATGGTAAATGAAAATTTGTTATCTCGAGCTCCTCCGTGCTTCGCAAGGCACGTTGAGCCGTTGGTCCCGGTTGTTACTGCAACCGCTGTTACCCACCAATCCGCATTGGGTCAGTGTGGTGTTATATAGCCCAGACTCTTCATGTGTTTCTCCCATGTAGGAAGGCCTGTGCCCAGCATTGGGAAGTATATAGGCTGGTGATGCTATAGCATTAAGTTAAGTTGTGGGTACTTCAACATTCTCAAAGCGACATTAGGGCCCTTTGTTCGTAGTTGCAATTAAATGACAATACATATCCAAAAACAATAGACACTGAGGATGGCGGGAGGTTGAGGACAACCACGCTTTGTCTCTGGTAATGAAATTGGTAATACAAACGTTATCGTCACATATAACTATTCTTCAAATAAAGAAGGTTTGGCACTGGGACTGTGTCTTTTTTGTTAATAAAGGAACAATGTCATTATCATTACCTTCGGAGTTACGTAATAAGGGCTGTTTTCAAACTGAGGCTGTTCTAAGGTTCGGACTAGAGTGTATATCACACCTCAGGACGTGAAATTTTCCTAGTTTTAAATTTTATTACTATATTTTTCTAATTTATTTAACTTATAATCAACTGCATTTTGCGTTTTTTTTCCATAAATATTGCCATATTTTACGTTAAAGGTCTGTTACAGAAAACGAATCCCCGTTAGCAACTGCTTTATATGACTTTGTTTTATTGGACTGGAAAGATCTAGAAAGTTTTTGAATATGCTTAGAATCCACATTCGACCCTTTAAAATTATTTTTTTTATACCTTGAACATTGGTCAGTACTGAGCTCGGACAGTAATTTTGCACTTTCGACAAAGTCTAAGTTCCGCAATGGCTAGATAAATAGTATTTTTCAAGGTGGCATAACCATAATCACAACTTATGGTGTAAAACCGTTGGAAGAAGTTACTTTAAATTCATTTAACTGTATATCGACCACGCGTACAAAACTAATAGTAGGTAATATAAAAATAGCCATAAAGCTCTGATAAGAGCAGTGCTGTTTCGAGCCGGATTCATCGGGAGAACAGATCGATTCCGACTTTCATAATGTTATTATTTGTTTATAGACGCGCATAGTGCTGATATATCTTCATTACAGTATTGAAAAGTCTCTAAGAAGTTCTAAGAATCGAGTTTATTTTTAAAAGCGTTCACTAAACTGGCCAATACAACATCTTCCGGCATAATGTTTAGAATAAGTAAGTATAAATAATTAATGGCTGAGGTAGTGCATACATCTGAAGTCTTATGTCCATTTTCACTAACCATTCCCTAGGCTTTGGTGACTCTTACCGACAATTTTCTCTTTCTGTCTCCTTTAGATAGACTGAGATAAAAATTGGTAAGATAGTGTGAATTAACATATAATATAAAAATATTTATATACTCACACCTATTATCTAAGTATCTAAAGTATACTACTAGCATCACTAAGAGCTTGTGTTATGGATACTAGATAACGGAGAAATAATGACAATAATATGTATATAAATATTAGAAATAAGTATACTAAATAAACTTATAAACATCCATGACTCGTAAACAAATGCTCGTACTCATCATACAAACATTTGCTCCTACCGGGATTCGAACCCGGGACCTCTTGACCAAATAGCCTGTATAGTAAGGGGTACAGACCACTCGGCCAGCCGGTCGTCAGTCAAGAGACCAAAATGGTTATTAAATGTTAGTGAAAACAAGCTCAAGTGTTATTTGTAGACTAAATATGCGTAATACATTACCTAGTAGTAATGTGTTTTTTAACCCGTCAAGTATCAGATTCTAGACACAACTGATTTTTAAATTGTCATAGACCTCCAGAGGTATAACGCCGCTTGACTGACTCCTGTACAGTAAGCAAGGGCAGCAAGCCAGGGGAGTCAGTAGGCAAGGGATTTAGTCAGCTCTCTGATTTGCACATAAGATTGCACTCATATACTTACATACCAAAAATTGTACCTTTTAAAATTACATCGAAATAATAAGAACGGTCTTTGAGACAAAACCCGCAGCGTTGCAGTATTTCGTGTTCTAACGGTAACATTTATTTCTGATTATTTTGCACAAACCCAGCTAAATGTTTTTGATTTGAGCCGAGTGTGCAACACTGAATATGTTACGGCAAGCTGTTGGTTAAATTCGTTTTTATAAGATGTCAAAATTTGCAAACCATTTTTCGGCTATTTTTAATATAAGATTGATCTGAAATTAGGCATTCATCTATAGATCTGGTGACAATACAATATACAATATCTAATCTATATTGTATCAATTTCAATATAGTCACCGCACCAAGATGGTGGATTACATATATTTTCTCAGCCCATAATATGGGACAGTTTAAACAAAATATGGGTATCAAATGTAAGGGCTTGAAGAGCAGAAAACTTATAAGTCAGTTACATTACACTAAATTCAACACGGCCGCCGTAACACTGAGCAGAGTGCGCTCATTAGACGTTCTTATGATCAATGAAATTGAGAAACATTACTGAACACGTGAACAATCAAAACGAATACTTACCTAATTCAATTAAAATATAAAACAAACAAGAAGTATAAGTAGGAGAAATAAATAACATTAGTGTTATAAATAATGTAATTGGTGTAAATAATGTCAATAATATATACTTAGTGTAAAATAATGTCAACAATGTAAATAGTGTAAATAATTTCAATGATGTAAATAATTAAGAAATAATAAAAAAGACTAAAAAGTTAAAATTAAAATAGAAATTATTTTTAAGTATGCTTTAGAATAAGCTTTTATTTAAATAAAAACGTAACCTTAAAACAGAAAAAATAACACGAAAACTAAAAAGAAAAAAATAAGTGACTATTTGTAGGTTACGTTTTTATTAAAAACGCTTGTTTTTAAAAAAATATTAAAAAATATTTCCATTTTTTACCATTACCCATTTTATCCAATATTAAGAATATATTTTGTGACCCATTTTCTTAAGAGCTCGTTGAGGTGTCAAGTGGAAATTAATATCTAAGATCGGATACTTATATCTACCGTCCCTTCAACAACGCAATGAAAAATTACGACCATTTAAGGACACCGCACATTTTGACACTTTCTAATAAATTATAAAACTGGAAAAAGACAGGCTGGTAAGGATTTAAGAAACTCAAGTTTAAATTTGATATATACTATGATCAATATAATTACATGAAAGTTTGTATGGAACTAAAACAGCAAATACACTACAGAAGCGCAAAGTAGTAGTTATACCTATATATATATTACTTAGAATTGTCGAGACTGCAGCTCTGTTTTCGGGTATAGACTTGGTGAAACTCAAAATTAGTATCACTTGAAGCAAGAAATATTTATTACAAAAATATAAACCGTAACAGAAACTTTAGTCATCACAATATCTTGACGAAAGAAATACAAATTAAGAAAGAAACGATGAATAAAAGCTCCAGGTGGGAATCGAATCCGCGTCTCCTGGGGTCTGGCCAGACGCGATAACCGCTATACCACCGGAGCACTAGGTGTAACCTACCAATTTCTTCACCGTTTTCTACTTTTTTACATGCACGCTAAGAACATTAGGTACCTATAATTTGTATGCGACGTAATCCACCGTTGAGTTATTATAGATTTTCGGAAGGAAACCTTTCTGTTTATGGAAAGTAAATGGATAAGGTACTTCTCACTGATTGCTTGTTTGTATGAAATTTTATCAACGCACCAAGCGGGAGTAAGCGAATCCATCAGGATTCGAAATAATAATTACGGTTCGAAATTTAAAAAAGTCGTGACTCTTGTTTTTTTTATTATTGGACAACAGCTCTTTTACTAATTTGACCACATAAATAACGTAACCATTCCTATTACGGCGCTAATCAAAATATACTCCTAATATGGAGGTATTTTTATTTTAGTGTTTTTTTTAAATAAATAAAAATATGTGTGTGTGTGTAAATCTTTTATCTATCTATCTTTTTTTGTTATCCAAATAAGAATAAAAGAAGAAAATAAAAATACCTTATAAGTACCTGTTTATATTTTCGTGTTTTATTCTTACCGGCCGTATATAATAGGACTGTCTAGGTTATACAGGATGGTGCCGTCAATGCGACAGTAAATTAAAACATGGGATATATTAGTTCATAGAAATGGTTTGCCACTTTCAAAAATATCGTATTCATTTGGTAATTTCATGACATTTGTATGGCATAATGTAACGTTGGCTGCAATATTTTATAGAAATGTAATGAAATTATAGGACTGTTTATGTTTAGGTTATATGTCCAATGTCCATAGTAAATAACATTCAAATTATTATTATTGACTTCTGTTATTGACTGTACCTAGGTATGTAAATGTATCTTATAAAAAAGTTATTGTTAATAACTACAAAATAATAAAGTTAAATTCACTGGAGGAGGAACCTAATGCTAAACAAAGCTAGGTTTCTTGCTAGGGTACACTGCAGGTTCCTAGTTAAACAAAATGTATGGGAAATTAATTTGAGAATTTTGATAACACTTTAAAATTTATATAACTATATTAATCCGTCAAGCGGCGTTATCCCACCGGAGGGCTATGACAGTTAAAAAATCAATTGTGTCTGGAATCTGATGCTTGACTGGTTAAAATGGGTAGGTGCCTTGGTTTACCGAGTAGCTACCCAACACCTTGTATAGTAAAATACGAACAAATGCTGAAAACGTGTCTCACGTCACTTGTTCTGGCACTAATATCGCTTGATATCAACTACTTCTATCTAACCTCTTTTCTCTGTCCTGTAGGTTGACCAATCTGTTGACGTCACAATGCGCCTCTCTTCGCGCCACTTCCCGGGAATCCCCTCGACACGTCGTCATTGACTGATTGTAGAGGATCCTCCAGAAGGCACGCTTTCCTATTTTGTTCTCAAATCTAATTTGTAAGTTACACAACGGAGATAAAGCTCAAAATAAAACGTACAATGTCTTCCTTCTTTGGCAATGACCCTCATTTATTTACAATATTAATTGCCTATTAACTTTAACAGCACGAGGAAATGCGCATTCTTAAAAAAACAATAATACTTTATATACTGAGCTGTGAAAAACAATGATTGAATCAATACTTCATGTTATTTTAGTCCAATTAAAAAGCTTATGAACTAAATTGATTTCTAGTTTTCGTTTTGTTTTGACACATTTCTGTTTTCGTAATAAACAACGCACTAAACGTGACACTAAGCGACCTTGGTCACTCGTGATAAGAACGATTTTGCTGCATAAATTATTATACTATCTTTCACTATAATTTCCAATAAACTTCAAAAAAAGAAGGTTAGAATACTATGCCAGCACATGTGTTCCGTTCTTCCTACAACATGGGATCCTTCAAAAGAGGCGTGAATAAGCACCGTTTGGGCCGGCAAGGTGGAGGGCTAGAGCAGTGTCTAAGCTGCACTAGCTGTCTTCGAATATGGACTCTTCTTACCGCTTCACATCAAGATGGTGTTGAGTCATTTGTCGTGCTTTGTATAAAAAAAGGTTATCACTTCGAATATATTTTATGTTGTAGTGGGTGTAACGAAACCACTCCTATTACGGTTATAGTAAAAAATAACGCCAATTACGGAGTTATTTTCATTTTTGTGTTTTATTTTTGTTTTGATAACCAAACAATAACGTGCTTATGATAAGTCTGAAGCGATTTCTATAATTCATTTTGTGTGGAAAGATAACACGAAAGTTGCACTTTACGGAAATTGAAAAGCATGCCGGGCACATGCCGGGTGCAGTACCTAAATAAATATAAATGTCCTCTAGGTGGTAGGCCCATATGTAGGGTCGTCTGGGTAGGTACCACCGCCTTTCTTATTTCAGCCGTGAAAAAGTTCGCTGTGTTTCGGATTGAAGGGAAAGGTAGCCAGTGTAATCACTGGGCATGGACGGCATTTCTTCTTAGGCCTCAGGATGACAACGCACCTGCAATATCAAGTGATTTTGCTACCAGGTAACCACTTACCACCAGGTGGACCGTCAGCTTCTTTGTCATCTAGTTGTATAAAAAAAACACTGTGCCTTGAGCGCGAGCGTCTCGGTTTACATAACAAACTGTTACAAACTTAATTGAAATATATAATAGGAATAAATATCTCTTCATCAACAAAAATTACTCGCCATATAGAAATCGAACACTTGACCTTCTAGATAGCAATTTTCACCACTCAACCAAATTGGTCGCAAATAGATATCTGATAGCAATTAAGTGTAATAACTTTCCATTTTATTTGCGGTTAGTGTAACGTTATACTTGTGGAAATTGCGTCATTTTGCTACGTAAACACTAGCTACTTGGTTTTATATTAAAAACCAATAGTAATGGGATTGAAATTATACGGAATAACTTCTTGTTGGCATACATTTTATAGTAAGTGGATTAATTGATACAGAGCTTTAAACCGTATTAACGAGTAAAGTCCGTAAAGGTTCGGTTGTTTCTTATTTAAAGTAGTGATGTTTTTAATCTAGGCAAGGTTTTTCGAATTGCAACTGCAGAAAATTCGAATTGCGAAAGCCAATCTCTTTTATTGCATACCCAAAGTGGGATAGGGTGTCAGCGAGTTGGAAGCTATACTAAGATTGATTGCGAGGGCCCTGACCGGTATTGGTATGGTATTACATTCCTTCTTGTTCTGCACAATAAAACGTCTTGCATAGTTACTTTTAAGAACAATACAAATAATACCTAATACTGTTGTAATACTTTAGTGCGGATCCAATGGCGGGCCGGTCCAATGACATAGCAGCCTTGCTATTCTGTAACAAAACTCGCACCTCATCTCGCAAGTCACTTCGATTTCATCTGTCAAAATGTATGTAATTATTTCCAATTTGTCACTTACGCTACGCGCGCGTGCGCTATTGCTGTCTTCTTCCCCCATGCTAAGATGATTATTCTTATCCTTCTATGTCACGGCCGATACAAAGATCACGTGGTATCGCTGTAACGGATGATCATGTCTTGCACCCATTGTCGAATCGCCACAGGTCGTACCATTTTGTATAACCACCGACAATACCTGTAGTTTTATAAAAAATATTGTTAGTATTTCAGTTAGTGAATTTATAATTCTAATGAGGAAATAAACATTATAAAAAATATCTGATCTAGAAAAATTTCACGTCCTGAGGCGGGGATCGAACCTGCGACCTTTCACAATCTGGGCGACTGCTCTAACCATCAGGACTTGGGATAACCCTGTGAAATTCTTCTAGTCTATCTGTATTAGCTTATAAGCTAACGTCTACCCTACAATGTCGAAATGTTCTATTTCAACATCCGAAACGAGTATTTTTACAAATACCTAAGATTCGGTTAAGTTGGGTCATTGCTTTCAAATATTCTTATTATTCTATATTATATTATTATTGTTATATAATATTTATTAATTTTTTAGTTTAGATATTTTATAAGTAAATAATTTTTCAAACATTTATAATAATGTTAAAAATGAAAATTAAGAATAAATAAACATTAATTAACCACAACCACCTTACGGACACTACCTTATGGATATACTAGCTAATAACTGTATCAATATGGTATAGTTAGTATAACCATAAGAGAAACAGTTTCATTTCATTTCCACTTCTAAATGCGAATCTGTTCGGACGCCTCTCTGACGCATTAGCTTGGACAAGGTTCTATCCGTTAAGCCAACTGTCCCGATGTCCCTGTATTTGTTGCGATGTCCTTGTATTCGTTCCGCTTTTCGGCTGGAACAAATTAAGAATGTCTTTCATTCTTAATATTGAATTCTATTGATGAAAGCGTTTGCTTTGTACCTACTATAAGGATTTGTCGACTTAGTAGATAGATAAAATGGATTATTTGTACGTAAATAGATAATGCTAATGAAGACAAATAACGAAATTTGTACATTTTCTTATGCAATGATGGTGAGCGCTCCCCTTACAACATCTATAAATTTCGAAGTCTGGGACCAACTGCTTAGGCTGTTGTCAAGTAGTTAACATCAGCCTAAGCAGTTGGTCCAAGGGACATGAAACTTACAGCCGGTACCCCTAGCACGAACATTTTTAAATTTCGAATCGTAATCGTATCGTTTAAGCACGCTTAAAATTTCAAACAAAAGCCAGACAAAAGCTAACGCAACTACTCGATACGATAGTGATTCGACATTTAAAAGTGTTCGTGCTAGGGGTACTGGCCACGAGAACGGGCGGCGGCGCGACTGGCAATAGCGTGAAATTCGCGGCGGGCAAATATTTGTTCCACCAGTTGCGTCGCCGTCGCCGCCGCCGCCGCCCGTTCCCGTGCCCAGGACGTTAGAGGGTGGCTTTGTTTGTGAGGTGGTATCGAGGAGCTCGGTGGCGTAGTGGTAGCGCTTTGGATTCGAAACGAAAACAAAGCAACAAAAGTTTCTAATCTCGAGCTCCTCCGTTCTTCGGAAGGCACGTAAAGCCGTTGGTCCCGGCTGTTACTTCAACCGCTTTTACCCACAAACCCGAATAGGGCCAGCGAGGTAGTGTTATGGCCCAAACTCCTCATATTTTTCTCCCATTTAGGAAGGTCTGTGCCCAACAGTGGGACGTGTATAAGCTGGTGATTATCAATACGTATCTACTAAGAAAGGGTAGGCACGTTGTCTTGGTCTGGTCGGGTGCTACCTAGCTTTATAAACTGAAATTGTCCAAAAAATATATGTTTACAACAAAGACCGAGACCTAAATGGATCATCTGAAAGAAAATAAAGTACTAGGCTGACATGAGCAGACAGGAGTTTTATTTGTTGGAATTAACATTTAGTTCGGAACACCCTATTCCTCTGCCTGGTGGGGTGCCTAGTTTTGTAAACTCAAACTGTCAATAATTGCAAAATTAAAAATTTTAAGTAACTCCCGGCATCATTAATCATCTATCTAACACCATCTCATTAAGACTATACATAAGAGCCCAAACACGCTATATCTGCTGTAAGTTTCTGAAGAATTAAGCATTTCGCAGACTTTTTGATGGTTTTTGATAGGATCAGCTCAAAGTTAGTATGTCATGGGAATGTCATCGAAGTGACAGTATACGAAATTTGAAATCAATCGGATCTGTAAAAGTTAGTAAAATCCTAATATCATGTAGAAAATGAGCTAATAGTCATCAAAGGCCTGAACTGATCTTCATAAAATATAGCTAAGAACCATCGTAGTCACATCAGCTTTCACATAAAAAAAACGAATCGAAATCGGTCCATTCGTTTAGGCGCTACGATGCCACAGACAGACACACAGATACACAGACAGACACGTCAAACTTATAACACCCCTCTTTTTCGTCGGGGGTTAAAAAAAAGTATGTTTACAACAAAGACCGACACCTAAATGGATCATCAGAAAGAAAATAAAGTACTAGGCTGACATGAGCAGACAGGAGTTTTATTTGTTGGAAACATTTTGTTAGGAACAGGGAGACTCTTCTTCTCCCAACGGCAACATAGCGGTTTGATTTGTTTTTTTTACAGGGAAAGCAACACATGTGTGAACGAGTGTCTATAGGCTACGGTATCCGGTTACCATCAGTTTTAGCGTATGCCTGTTTACCACCCATGTCGTTTTAAAAATTAAGTATATCAAACGTTTTGACTATAGCGTGCGGCTTATATATTTTTTCCTTGAACTGATTCAGGCCTTTGTAGTAAGTACCTACCAATTCTAACGAACTCGCACTTAATACACATAAGTTTTCCACTTGACTGAGCTTGACACGTGTCTCGTCTATGAACTGTTATAATTTGTTGTATCTAATAAGTATTATCTTATAAATATAATCTTTAATCTATATTATTTTCATTTATTAAGCAAAAAGTTTATAAAATTAACCAATTTCATAACACTTTAATTTTCTTCATGTCAGATAATTTGTAGCTGAACAGATCGATATTAATATCAAGACTTCCATGACAATATTGCCTACTTGGAATAAAACCTTATTATCTCACATTTAATTATCATAATTTAGATTAAGCATTTTATGTGACCATCGTTTCGACTAAGTTTAAAGCGATCGTGGTCATACGTGAGATCGCTTCGACAACACAGCGATCGTGGTCATGAGAAGACTAAAGATGGTGAGTTATTTTTATTAACTTTATAAGTTAACTACCGTCAGTTTTGTTTGTATCGCATTTGTCTTGTTGTTCGCATGATGAGATCCTAAAGTGTTGGTACACTTCAACCAATATTTCTTTGAAGATTTAAGTAGTTATTTCTTGATTCCAATAGCTTCATGTAACGTTTTAGGAATAAATCGGACCATGACATCAGATTTGTTAAACCTCCAATTCCCAGAATCATAGACCATTCTATCATCCTTGCTAGAATGTATCGAAATCTAAATCTAGATTTAAATCTAGTAAAATTTTATTTCAAATGAGTAGCGTTCGTACGAAACGTAGGTAAGGTAGGTATGTAAACATATTTCTAGAGACAATGCGTAGACAATGTTGGTGTGCGATGTAGTAAGGAGCGCAGATAACGCGAATTTGCAAATGGCCACCGATAGATGAGAGGATAGGACAATAACCAATTGCTTTAATTTTTATTTTTATTTTTTTCCTCACACTCACATCAATTAACTAGACTAAGTTAAGCTTCATTAAGAGCTTGTGCTAAGATTGCTATAACGGATTCGATGTTGGGACTTCTGGTGTCGCAGGCGAGGATACCTTAAAGCCACCATCCCAGAATAAAGCGGAAAGAAATTCGCAATTGTTTATTTTACTCTCGCTATTGTGAGTGCATAATTTTTCTAACAACTTAAGAATTTACGACGAAGTAACGTGACTCGTCACTTTTATTTTCGAGGTTTATAACCTTAAAGGTCAGCAAGCTGTAAAAGTAAATAAAAAAGTAAGAAAGAAGATTTGTATATACACTTGTATTACAAACCATTTGTTGCGGACTCTTTGCTGTCCTTTTTTATAAATATATGTTATTGATAGTTTTCTATTACTTTTTGTATTGATAGATTGCCATAGTAACTGTGTTGTTGTGTTCATTAGTTTACCAATATATTATTTGATTTTGCCCATTTTCGCCTTCCATTACACATTTAGGAAATACTCCACTCGCTCACAGTTTCGTCCTTTGCATTTTGGTCCTTCTACCGTAATTATTCAGCAACCTAATTTCATCATTTTTTGTGTTCGTCGTTTTATTTAGTTGACAGCTCATTTTTCATTGTAAGTTTATTGTTTTATTTTCACGCTTGTAATATCACCCGAAGTAAGTTTAATAATTCTAGTCATGTCATTCAATTTCGCATCTATCGCGCCGTCAATGAAAGCCGGCCACCCCGTCCTTTTGGAGGCACACGCCGTATTTTTAGTGGCTTCCACGGGTCAGGCCCGCAACGGCGTTAGCATCGGTGCAACATCCTCCCGCTCTTCTGCCACAATTAAGTCGCTTAAAGCCGCAGCGTATGCACGGTATTTACGTCGCCGGCTGGAGCGCAGTGCGAGCGCCGTCTGAACGAGTTGGATCGACGGATAGCGGAACTGAAAATGCAAGCCGAACTTGCCGCTATTGACAAGGAATTCAAAAGTCGCACTAGGCGTCATAGAAGCTCTACAAGGGTAAGCGTGGAGCAAAAAGAAAGGTGGGTACAGAAACCAAATCGTAATAATATTTTAGAATCTGATGTGAACATGTTAGAAGAGCGTTGCAGTCAATTTGCCACTATGCCCGACCATTCGGCCTCGCCGTCGGTGATCCCCAGGGAAACTGCACCTCTTAACGACCAGAACACACGACACATTTCTGTCATTAAAGTTTCCGAAGTGGAGGGTTCGAGTCTACCGCTCCTTTCTACGGGAATCGACAGACGTAACTCCGCTGTCCATAATGCTACCGAAGTGGAAAGTGTCTCTTTGCCACTCGTTTCCACGGTGCTTGACAGATGTGAGTTTTCTGTCAACCAAGTTTCCAATGTGGACGCTTCAACCACTCCATTCTTTGTTATGGGACTTGACAGAACGCACGGTTCTAACAAAATTAGTTATTTTTCTCTTTTAGATAATGTCGGGTGCACACGCAGCTTGGTTCGTAGCCGTACCTCCGTAGCTTCTACCAATAATGCAGAGCAGCTTTCAATAGCGGAGGTCTCTGTAAGCTTGAACAGCACTACTGAGAAGCCCACTTGTTCAAAATTTGCTATGTCCCCAATGGCTCACTTGATCGTTGTTCTGTTCTGCTGTTCTGATGTAAATTTGACAGTAAAAAGTTTAAGTAAGTCTGCCAAGAGTTCGCTCAACAGGACAATTTTGGATAGGTTTTGTACTTTTAGAAATCCTACCGAGTTCTCTTCTGTTGTCGTTTCATACTGTCATCCAGATTGGACCGAAACTATAGCAGGGCTCGCTCTAAGAGGTGAAATCGGTATTTCATCACATCTAAAACTTTCGGTTTCCGTTTCAGTAATAGCTGAAGGCAGTCGCAGCGGACCAACTTTCATTTGTTTTCTGGCAAATTTTGCAACCTTTTTCAGATGTTTGAACTATTACTTTACACAACAATGTTCGAAAACGCTAATTGTTTCTCTTTTATTGTATTCGTTGGAAAACTGTAAGTTTACTGCACAACCCTGTACTTCCAACGAATTTAAGCAAAAAGAAACGATAACTTTTCCAGCAGCGTTGCCGCCTACTATAGTTAATATAGTAATTTCACGAATTATATGGCTACCATGTTTCATTTCGGCCAAATACAGACATTCAAAATTAATTCGTGTCTTTTCGTACTACAGATACCAGTCGCCAGTTACCAGAATTTCGACATCGTAAGAGTGATGGATGTCACGACACAAGGAGGTACGCAACGCTTACCTCTCAGAACTTGGTTTGGCTACCTACTTCCGAGTAGCCTGGGTAACTTAACCACTTCTGTGCATTCCTGCACAAGGGGGGAGGATGTTGCGGACTCTTTGCTGTCCTTTTTTATAAATATATGTTTTTGATAGTTTTCTATTACTTTTTGTATTGATAGATTGCCTTAGTTTACCAATATATTATTTGATATTGCCCATTTTCGCCTTTCATTACACATTTAGGAAATACTCCACTCGCTCACAGTTTCGTCCTTTACACCATTATTACGTCCATACAATTTTGATATACACAGTCTTCAAATCACAAAATATATACAATACAGCTCCGTCCGCGTGGATGTCGGTTATGGCTCCAAAAGTATTCCATGTCCATGCTAGGGTCTCAAACTACGTGCAATACTAAGACCCATCTAAACCGGTTTTGTGGTTTTTAAGTGTGAAGAGGTAACACACAGACAGATAGAGTTACTTTCGGATAAAAAATATTAGTATGGATATTGTCGTTAATTTTTTTATACAGAAAGTGTAGCAAACAAGCGCTGTCTGCCTGATGGTAAGAGCTAACCGTAGCATGTAGACGCCCATAGCACACAAGGGACGCAAACAAGAAGTGTACGGATTGCCTGATGATAAGAAGTAACTATAGCCTGTAGACGCCCGTAGCACACAAGGGTGACGAACAAGCATACGGTCCGCCTGATGATAAGAGCTAACCGTAGCCTGTAGACGCTCGTAGCACACAAGGCTGGTAAACAATCGTACGGTCCGCCTGATGATAAGAGATAAACGTAGCCTGTAGACGCTCGTAGCACACAAGGCTGGTAAACAAGAGTACGGTCTGCCTGATGATAAAAGCTAACCGTAGCCTGTAGACGCGCGTAGCACACAAGGCTGGTAAACAAGCGTACGGTCTGCCTGATCATAAGAGCTAACCGTAGCCAGTAGACGCTCGTAGCACACAAGGCTGGCAAACAAGCGTACGGTCTGCCTGATGATAAGAGCTAACCGTTGCCTGTAGACGCTCGTAGCACACAAGACTGGCAAACAAACGTATGGTCCGATGATGCTAAGAGCTTACCGTAGCCTAACGACGCTCGTAGCACACAAGGGTGGCAAACAAGCGTACGATCCGCCTGATGTGAAGAGCTAACCGTAGCCTGTAGACACTCGTAGCACACAAGGGTGGCAAACCAGCGTACGGTTCACCTGATGATAAGAGTTAACCGTAGCCTGTAGACGCTCGTAGCACACAAGGTTGGCAAACAATCGTATGGTTCGCCTGATATAAGAGGTTACCGTAGCCTGTAGACTCTCGTAGCATTCAAGGCTGGCAAACGATCGTACGGTCCGTCTAATGGTAAGAGCTAACCGTAGCCTGTAGACGCTTGTAGCACACAAAGGTCCCAAACAAGAGTACGGTCCGCTTAATGGCAAGCCATCACCGTAGCCATCGTAGCGAAGAGGCTTGTTGCACTTTGAGCATTACTTGTGCGTTTCTTACCCTGTTTCAAGAGACTGCGTTCTGTAGATAATATAAAAGACAAATGCCCCTGATCCCAACGTAACGCTTTCCTTAAAAACTCCGACGACCTTAATCACCGCAGGAACACAAAAATAGATACAAAGTTACAGTTTTTAAAAATGACATACGAAATTGAGAATTTTATCGTAAGTGCCTTTATGTATTTTGTACAAACCGTACAGCGTACCTACAAAAACGATAATAAAGTAATAGTTAGCATTTAGTCCCTGTTTACCCTTATAAGTATTAGGTACTCACTTAATACTTTTTCACTGAACCTTTTCAATTTCAACGTCTACAAAAGAAACGTAAGCCTTTTACACACAACTCACGTCCTTAGGCCACTCAAGGAAAGATTTCAACGAGAATAAGCAGATTTTCTGGCGATTTGTCCTCTGCGCAAACACGATACGAAATATTAAATCAGCGGAGCGTTCCAAAAACCCACTCCGCATTTGAAGGGTTGAGATCATTTTTATCACCCCGTATTTTATTTAAAAATAGAAAGCGTAAAAACGTTTTTGGTTTTATTGATCAAATTGTCTTTCATTCAGGTTCATTAAAGCTAGCCTCGTCAATTTATAAATTCTTTTCGAGTTCAGTAATCTAAAGTCAATTCTACAGCAAAATATCCGACTCCGCTGGGTCTTAAAATATAATTTTGACCGTGTGGATCATACCATCCTGCTGTGCAAGCTTCAAAAGCTGGGAATTTGTGGCGATCTCTTGAGGTGGGTGAAGTCGTACATCTCAAATCGTACACAGGCCGTGGTGGTTGGTGGGCATCGCTCGGACTTTATAGGGGTACCTTCTGGAGTGCCGCAGGGCTCAATACTGGGACCTCTATTTTTCGTTGCCTACTTGTATGATATTAGTCTATGTTTGAAAAATGCAAAGTTTGTTTTATACGCAGATGATAAGAAGCTGTTTTTAAATATAAATAGTTTGGATGACTGTTACAAGTTGCAGGACGACCTAGATAGACTATCAGCTTATTATAAAGACAACAAAATCGGTATAAACTTGGCTAAGTGCGTGCGTATAAGTTTTACACGTGGTGCACCTATGCTTTTCGATTATACAATGAATGGCTGCATTATTGGAAATGATAGTGTGGTAAGAGATCTGGGTGTTCTGCTTGATAATAAACTGACTTTCGCAGATCATATTAGTAATATTGTGGACAGGGCATTTCGCAACCTGGGATTCGTTTATCGTGTAAGCAAACCGTTCACTGATATCTCGTGCATTAAAGTGCTGTATTTCGCGTATGTGAGAAGCGTCCTTGAGTACTGCAACTCGATATGGAATCCTCAGTACACAACTTATGAGCATGCAGTGGAAAAAGTTCAGATGAAATTTATAAAGCGTTAAAATTTTATTACTGGAACTGTGAACGACTGTTACGTGGAGTCTTGTAATATACAGTTGTCGACACTTCGAAGCCGACGCATTGCTCAGGATATGATGTTTTTGCATGACGCATGTTCGGGCAGGTTAGACTGTACTGCACTTGTCAATAAAATTTTACAATTAAATGCACCAGGCAAACGCACTAGACACACTCAGCTGTTCCACGTACCGTTGTCTAATACTAATTACGGAGCTAACTCAATTACCACTCGAGTTCTGCGAACATATTATAATAAACTTTTTACCGACTTAGACCCTTATAACTGCACTAAACGAGATTTTAAAAATAAAATTTATGAAATTTTGGACAAATAATAATTATACGTTAATTATTATTTGTCTAAAATTTCATATATTTCATATATTTTCATATTTTTCATATACTTATCTCTTTTTAACAACAAACCATATTTTGCTATAATTAGAAGTCTACAACTATCATACACACACAGGCGCACTCACACACACACACACACACTCGGACACATCCCCATCATTGACATGCATCTCTTTCCTCGGTTTTATTATTATAATATTGTTTCACTTTTAATATTGTAACCATCAAAATATTCGTACAAATCTCAATGTATATTTGATATTACCCTACATTCTAATTATAATTCTATACTCTCTGGTAACAAAGTGAGAATCCGTAATTGGCTAATGTTTTGTGTACATATCTTACTAAATAAGAGTTTTAGCACTGTAAGCTGTGGATTTTTTGTAAAGTAAATAAATAAATAATAACCATGAACTCACTAGTAATACCATTCATCATCATCATTTCCGAGAAACCCCACTGCTGAGTATAAGCGTCCCCCAGGCATCTACAAACCAATCGGTATTGCGCTGCCAGCATCCATCGGCTTTCCGCGACCCTCATCAGATCAGGTCTACTTTGTCCCTACCAACGCTGCGTCTCCCGATACGCGTCCGCCACTCGAGAACCTTTCCGCCCTAACGGCCGTCAGTCCTCCTTTCAATGTGGCCTGCCCACTGCCACTTGAGGCTCGCAATTCTTCGGGCTATGTCGGCGACCTCAATACCATTATTTCCATTGAATCATTTCAAGTGGTAATTGTAGAATGGACTTTGGATCCGTCGGCGAAACGTTAATCGACGAGAAATTCGCCGGCGAAGCGTTTCACACCATACTTTGATTTAAAATAATGTAACATTGGAAAAAGTAGCCTCCAGCCTCATTAATCATCTATCTAACACCATCACACTGAGACTATTGTTATGAGCCCAAACACGCTATATCTGCTGTAAGTTTCTAAATAATTAAGCATCTCGCAGAATATTTGATGGTACAGGATCAGCTGTTAGCATGTCTTGGAAACACCAGCCAGGTAACAGTTGACCAAATTTCAAATCAATCGGATCAATGAAATTAGTAAGACTCTTGTGTCAAGTAGGAAGGACTGATCGTCATTAAACGCCTAAACAGCATAAATTATAGCTAAGAACCGTAACCGTCTTATTAGAAAACGAGGACTAACTTTAGTACTAGGACTAAACTGGGTTTAAACGAGGACTAAACAAAATCGTTATTATAAAACGAAGACTAACGCTAAACCATGGACTAACTATGGTACTAAAGATAAACCGCCGTGACCCCTAGTTTATCTTTGGTACTAAGGTACTAAGTAAGTACGCTCGCGGGCTCGGGCCAAACATCTAGTTCGCTCTGAAGTTGCACCGCGCTGTATTGCGCAGCTTCTCGCCTACCGCGCCATTCCGCCGTGCGCATATCAGTCGACGCGTGTTCAGAGCGAACTAGAAGTTTGTTGTCAGGTTAGAATAATAGGCATGACGAAAGATTTTGAAATTCTCTTCCGTAGTGTATGTACACATTTACTATTTACGAAAAAACCTTTATTTCGGTAATAAACTAACGTTTAACTAAGTTTAAGGCCATTTTTCTAAAAAAAATTCAATAGTGCGCGAAAACAGCTCAAAGTGTCATGGCGTCGGGTCTGACGTCACGCCTAGGTACACATCAAATTTTGTCTACGCGCGGTCAGAGGAAAGTTAACAAACATTGCATATTTCGTCTGTAAAAATTAAAGTCTAAAGTTTATAAGTGATGTACAGTGCCTCAATGTAAAAACACATCAATAACAACACCCAACAAGGTGTTTGTATATGTCCCAAATAAGAAAATATATAGAATAATTAATATACAAGATTCACTAATTAAATAAAACACACATGAAATTTTTATTTTATATACTTTTATATAACAAACAGGGGATACACTTGGGATTTCCAAAATGTAATAATACTTTCAACAAGACCCTGACATATATATATTATCAAAGGTTACACATATAATTTCTACATTTTGACTAGTGGGAAAATTTGGGTATGCAACACAAAAGTAACACTTATTTAGTCCACTTAGGTACATTTGCATTTGTATCTGAGCAAAGCATTTAAAATATATAAATTTCAAGGTAGTGCTGACTCTTGATTTGGAGGTAAAGCTTTGATTTCTGCCACATTGAACTTCAGTGCATGAAAGTTCTTCGCTTTGTCTATGGACCCATATAAGCAGTGCTATGGCATGATTACATTCGCCCTGGGCAGAAACACAATCATGTCATTCAATTGACTTTACTTTTTCTTCATCTTCATCAACCATCAATGTAACAGCATATTGTTTTCCATAGACTTTATGCTGTAGGCAAATCTTGCATTTTACTGTACTTATGTTTCCTCCCGTTTTAGTTGCACATAACTGATTGCATCACGCCCATTTGATGGTCTTGAAGATCTGAAATAATAGATACTAATTAGAACAAATACATACATACTATCTAATCATAAATTATAATTTTTCAAAGTAGGCTACAATTTTAGCATTATTTTAGTGTATCGATAGGTACACAATGAAACAACCGTCTTGCTCCCAAGCTAGTTTATTACTGGCAAGGTGGGTTGACACATAAAGAATTGCGAGAGTACTCACAATATGTATGGACATACATTACATCTCCCTCCAACATTAATTTGGGAATCTGTAACAATCGATATAGCTTATAAAAACCTATTACTATAAACATAACAATACTCTATAAATGGTTCTTATAACTAACAGCTCTCTAGATCTTATATGTATCTTACAACTCATAGATATAATATAATTATCAACATTAAAATTTATAACTAACCGGCTTTCTGGTTCTCCTAGAACGCCCGACCGGAAGGGTATCAGCAGAACTTGGATTATTATCCACGATAGGATCGCAACAATATCCTGCCGGTCGAGGTTCTTCATTCGTGACCACTTCGCAAGCCTCCGTCTGCTCCCCCGCGTTACCAGTAACACTCGTTATATTATCCCCCCCATCACCCCCTTCTTCTACAGTAGGCGCTAGTGGTAATGATGCAGATACAGACAGTGCGTCTGTTTGCTCAATGGTCTGCGGTGGAGGAGACAAGGCCCGCGACGAGGAAGGTAAAGGCAAGGAGTCATTCATAATTAACTTGTCTGACTGTTTCATCTGAGTGCTGGAGTTTGTAAACTTTCTTATTTGGTCTACATGTCTACTACTACAAGTATCGTAGTCCTTAAAATAAATATCATACATACGATTTCCTTTAATTTTCGTGACAGTGCCTAAACTCCATATGCCTTTCCTTGCAATGAACCATTTAGCCCATACGGTTTCACCCACTTGGAAACATCTATTCTGGCTTAAATTCGATTGTTCTGTATGTCTATCTATCGCGGTACTATTACTATGCGGTAAGATCAAATCTAACCTACACCTCAGGTTACGTCCAAGCATTAACATAGCTGGAGTAACACCTGTAGCACAATGAACGCAATTTCTATAATTAAATAGGAAACTCAGTAATTTTTCATGTACACTTTTTTTACTTAATTTTGTATCTGATAATATACATTTAATCATTTTTTTACAACTTTTGACTGAATTTTCAGCCTGTCCATTGCTAGCCGGATGATATATAGGCGAAGTCATGTATTGTATACCATTGACAAGACAAAAAGATTTAAATTCCTCTGATTTGATTTTTACATCATTATCTGATACAATAATATTAGGTACACCAAATCTAGAAAATATTTCCTTTAGCTTTAGAATGAGCGCATTTGTTGAAGTGCCCCGGTCCATATGAACACACTCCAGCCATTTTGAAAATGCATCTATTACAACCAGGTAGGTAGTCTGCTCTATTGACATGTAATCGATATGAATGCGGTGCCAAGCCGCCGGCGGGCGCGGCCACGGCGCGGGCGGTGCTCGCGGCGGCGCACTGCGTACAGCGGCGCACACGCCGCATGAGCCGACCCACCGTTCGATGTCACTGTCGATTCCCGGCCACCACATTCTACCGCGAGCCGAACTCTTAGTTTTTATTATTCCGAAATGTGATGAATGTAATTCTTCTAACATTTTCTCTCTATACATTGTAGGAATAACTATCCTATGTCCACGGAACAAGCAACCATCGATACATTCTAAGTCTATTTTGCAATGGAAATACGGTGACACAGATCTACATTTTATTTTCCTAGGCCATCCCTTTTTTAAATATTTAATTACCATCGTTAAAACCTTGTCAGCAGCGGTTGCGTGTTTAATATCAGCAAAGGTAACCGGTTGTGTGTTAGCTTCTAAGAAAAGGAAGTACTTTGTATTTCTTTCATCTTCTTCGGTGTTATCGATCGACATTGACAAGGGTGCCCGCGAAAAATAATCTGCTATTTGATTGTTTTTGCCATCTATATACTGTACCGTGAAATTATATGCCGATAAAATAATAGCGTATCTTTGTAAACGTAAAGCGGCCGTAACGGAAACACCATTTTTCTTGCCGAATATAGAAAGTAATGGCCTATGATCAGTTTTCAAGAAAAATGGTTCTTGTCGTCCGTACAAATACTGGTGAAAATGTTTCACCCCGAAAATAATGGCCGTTGCCTCTTTTTGTATTTGGCTATAGTTCTTCTCACTAGCCGTTAAAGAACGCGAAGCGAACGCGATCGGACGCTCGCGACCGTCGCGGTCTCGATGCGCGAGGACGGCGCCGAGCCCGCACGGCCCGGCGTCTACGCTTAGCACCAGCGGGGACTCAGGGTCGAAATGAGCTAGTACGCGTTCACTGGCCAACTCACGCTTTACGTGTTCAAAGGCCGCTTGCTGCCGTTGGCCCCATTGCCACTCTGCTCCCGCGCGAAGTAGTTCGTGCAGCGGACTCAGTGCTGCCGATGCGCTCGGAATAAAATTCCTATAATAGTTTACTACACCTAGGAACCGTTTTATTCCTAATACATTGGTTGGCGCGGGGGAATCGAGTATTGCCTCTACTTTAGTAGGACAAGTTTTCAAGCCATTTTTATCTATTACGTATCCTAGGTATGTAACACTGTTTCTAAAAAAACAACACTTATCCTTACGTAGGCGTAATCCTGCATCTTGAAGTCGAAATAAAACCTCTTGTAACCTTGACAAATGAAGTTCTTTTGTTGGCCCCGTAATACAGACGTCATCGAGCCATACACTGACCCCGTCTAAGCCAGAAAACAATGTTTCCATTGCTTTTTGAAAAATCGCCGGTGCGTTAGCTAATCCGTACACTAATCTCGTGTATGAGAACAACCCCCTGTGTGTATTGATAGTGGTTAGGCTTTGGGATGCTTTAGACAGCCTAAATTGGTTATACGCGTTACTAAGGTCTATTTTCGAATAGCATTCCCCTCCACCTAACTTAGAAAAAACCTCCTCTATACGTGGCATTGGGTATTTTTCTATTTTTAAATCTTTATTTAAAGTACACGAAAAGTCACCTGCAATCTTCAATGCCCCGTTACCTTTTAAAACCGGCACTATTGGTGTTGCGTATTCCGAATAATTGACTGGAACCAAAATACCTATATTAACTAACCTGTCAAGTTCTGAGCTTACCTTATCCTTTAGTGCAAAGGGGACGGAACGCGCCTTAAAAAATTTAGGGGTAACATTATCTTTTAACTGTAATTCTACTTCGAATTTGTTAAAACAACCTAGTTCGTCTTTCCATACATCAGGGTACAAGTTCAAAAGACGTTGCACTTCTTCAATGGGCTCATTCATAACGCCTAAATTATAATTAGAGGTTGCAAAGTACATGTTAAATTTTGTCATAAAATCACGCCCCAGCAAGGGTGGCCCACCGTTTTCTATAACGTAACATTTAATATTTTCAGTTTTGTTTGAATAAGAAATATTGGCCATAAAATACCCTGCGGGTGTGATTCTGTGACCATTGTACAAACACATTTTTATGTCACAGTCATACAATTTAAGGTTAGAAAAATGACGATTATACAGTTTCATCGAGATAACTGTACTCCCTGAACCTGAATCTAACTCCATACGCAATATAATATCATTTACACTCACAGTTAGCTTGATAGGACTATAGTTTACATACCTCATATTAAAAAGATCACATTCCTTACAGTCACTTTCTTGACACGAACTCGATTCAGCACCAATATTATGCAAGTTGGACTTCCTAGCATCACATAACTTTTTTAAATGGCCTTTCTGCCCACAAATTAAACACTTGTAATTTTTAAACCTACACGTAGCCGCAATGTGATTTTTTAAACCACACACTGTGCAGCGCGAGTGCTCGCCATCCACCGCGCGGGCAGAGCGCGCCCGGCGCCGGTCCCCCGTGTGAAAAATGGGCTCCTCCTTAACGATGATGTCGCGCGCTTGCCGCGCACACGCTGCACGCTGCGCCACATCCAGCGCTTCCGCAAAAGACAGCTTCTTACAATCTTGCTCGAAGAGCCGATCCCGCTCTGGGCCCATTTTGAAGCCTAACACGAAACGATCTCGAAGTAGCGTGTCCAACTCCAAGCCGAAATCACAATACACGGCCAACCCTCTTAACCGTGCCGCCCATTCCTCGATGCTTTCACCGTCGGATTTACGTGCTTCATAAAATTTTGCCCTGTCTGCGAACGTAGACCTTTTTGGCGAGAAATGCTGGTTGAGTACATTTACTAGCTCACTGTATGTTTTCTCTTCGAGCTTATTCGGGTGCACAAGGTTCCGAATCAGACGGTATGATTCATCCGATAAATGGGTTAACAACACTGCACTTTGGTTACTAACCGAAATGTTGTTCAGTTTTATAAATTGTGTTAACCGACCGTAGAAAACGTCCCACTCATGGATTTTATAATCAAAAACACTTAAATTTCCGATAAAATTAGACATATTTTTTTTTTAAAACTATAAAACGCAGGTAGATACTAAATTATCCTCGTCGCCAGATAGTGTATCGATAGGTACACAATGAAACAACCGTCTTGCTCCCAAGCTAGTTTATTACTGGCAAGGTGGGTTGACACATAAAGAATTGCGAGAGTACTCACAATATGTATGGACATACATTACATATTTACAAGTAAAATGTTTGTTTGTCAGTTAACTTACTCTTAAACTAAAAAAATACTAGTAGGTGCTTTGTAAGTACAGAAGTTTTTTCGGGTATTAATTCTAAAGAAGCTTTTTCAGCTGCAAGGGGGTTAACCTCAAAAATAAACAATGTCAAGGTTATTGTAAAAAAACCCTATGAAAGTAAAATAAACTCCTACCAGTTCAAAACGAGTTGTATTTGTATCTAGTACTAAGGATAAATATAAAAACTTACAAAGTGGTTTAACTCAGATGAGCAAAACTCTTTATTTGTTGCGAGGAAATCGCCCAACATCAATAAATCAATCCTAGGCAAATTTGAGCTGTTTGCCTTAAGAAAGCCTGGTTCCATTGTTATAGATTCGTGTTCTAGAGTCGAGTGGAGTGGATAAATCACACTTTCACTAATAAAAAATCAATTCAAATGCGTTATTTTGTTAAATATCGGTAGTAGTCACAACAAAACACAAGAGGGAGATGTTTGTTTACCTAAGCGTGACGTCATGCGCTGTGATTGGTGTTTCAGTCAGAATGGCGGATTGCAGTATTTTAGTCTTTTATTTTAGTGAAAATCTTAATAATCACAGGTTTTTAATTAAAACCGAATCAGTGTTTTAAATCCTTTTAATGCATATTTCCCCCTAAAATCATTTAATCATTGATTATTCGATGCTGTCGTCACGCCTATTTGGAATAATAGTAATATTACTGTTATTAAAAAATGACAACAATTTTAATGATTGAATAAACTTTGACTTACTGGAGATGTCTAGTCGTCATCCTAATAGACATCGTCAACAAGTCAACCCCTTCGACTTGACTGACGAAAATTTCAAGCATAAATATAGGTTTACTAAATGTTTTGGTCAGAAAACAGTCGATTTATTAAGAGAAGAGATTTGGCCCACGATCCTCGAGGAGGTTCTTTGAGCTCTGAAATGCAAGTGGTTTTTGCATTACGCAACTGGGATCGCCACGAAGTAAGTCTTTTTAATATTTGGCAAACAACACTGATTTTTATGAATAGCTATATTAATTGCAGATAGTTTGCGAGTACCTACTAATATAGGTACATATGTTATTTTATTCACAGATCCAAGATGATACAACTGATTGTATACATGGCGTATCTTTACTGTAACGCAAATACAGATGGACTAAAGGAAATTCATAGAGGTCTCAAGTCCTCGGCAGCTCGGGTAAGCGCACCCGGATCGTGAAAGGCCGCGGGTTCGGATCACGCCTGGGGATATGAACTTTTTTTCTAGTTTAAATATTCATTTATCTCAAAAAAAAGATACATTTCTTTTGTGTTATTATATAGGTAGGTTATTAATATTAATAGTTACGATTTAATAAAGTTTATATTTGGTATTAAACCCAGTAAAAATTGTTTTTATGATACCTAGAAAAGTAAGACTAATAAGCAACCATATTTTAGGTGGTTTATGATGCTGATTTCAAAATTATATAGTGTGCATGACTCAAATACAACTACATATAAATAACACAATCTTTTAACTGGTCATGTACTTCACATGAATCGTACCTGAGAACTAAAACTATGTGTATCACTGGGCTTGTAACTTAATACAAGCCAAAGGAGAACCAGATTGAACAAATTCTTGCTGATTATTATTTTGTAGTCTGAGATATTTCAATAAAACGTCATTAGTAATAAATTATTTTATTTATCTTTCATTACAAGTATATTATCCAAGAAGCGAGGCCGGAGCAGCAATAATTGCTAACCTAAGTAGGTACCAGACATTGGTCATAGTGTGGAGACAGCAACCTACTGTATGTTGTCCTGATATGCAGTTGCAATAATAACTCATAATATTTTCTTTCCAACAAGTTGACAAAACATTTAAATATCTATGTGATATATTTTAATTGTTGGGCATATTTCATTTATACACAAATGATTATTTCATAATTTGCTCAACATCATACTATTTTCACGGGGTAATGTGTGTGTAGTACTGACTTTGTATGTGCCAAAACAGCAATTCGGAATACTTCAGCTTATTTCTTTATTGTGATATGTTATCTATAGTTCCCATATCAAAAGTGAACTAAGAAGTTCTATTGTTTTAAAGCCAAAAAACTATACATTATTTAATATAAATAATGTATAGTTGTACATTTCCTAGATTCATTTATTTTTTCTTCATTTTTTGAGATTGTGTACAAGTACATCGGCCAGTCTGAAACATCTTCTTTTGTTATTATAAGTGTGCTCTACTTGTAACATTTCCTTTGCTTTTCTTTGAATTCTGTATTGCTTTTTACAATAGCCTGACACATTTCTTCACATCTGTAAATTGAAATCAAATGTATTTTGGATGGATTTAGTATTAAATTATAGTTATGATGACTTTTTTCTTTTATTTATTTATCCAACAATCAATATACATGAAAAATGAAAATGAAAAAATATTTATTTCACAACAACATATCAGACATCCTTAAAACTAAATTACATTATAGATATAATACGTTGTTGCACATAGGGTTGTTTCACAGGATTACCTGTGGTCCTCACACTAGGCTAGCCTGTATCGTGAGGGCCTATTGACGACAGTCAGCTCCAAGTTAGCGCGATTTCACGAGTAGCGTCAGCTGCTCATTTATTTTTAATTTACCTACTTCCTTAAAATAGTTATAATCATTGGTTAGTAATATTTAAATACTGCACCTACTTTGAAATTTTGTTTACTTTATATCTACTTTATCCTTATTTAAATATATATATTTTTCCTAGTTTAACTACTTTCCTAATATTTTCAAACAATTTTGTGTACTCAATGCTAAAAATAAAATAATTCACATTATAGGTACTATACTTGAAAAACATAATATCACCTATCATGCCATTTTTTATATAAATATAAGTACATATAATACACACATACTCATAATTAAGTGACAATAAATATGTATATAAAAAGATATACATATGAAAATATAAACTGTAACTTTGATATACTTAATATATTGTAAAGGCTATTACTAAAATATTTGTATGCTTCTAAAAGGAATTATGCAAAATACCTAATAATAATAAATATATAATTAAATCATACACATAAACTCATTCCAAAGGGGATATAGTATAGAGATAAGAGGATTATGTAATTGTAAGTTATTTGTACCTATTTATGTAGGTACATTACCTACACAAATACAATAAAACAATATTTATTTCAGCATATCGAATCTGTAGTCTATTCTGTTACACTAAAGTATGAAAAAAGCAAAATTCAACTAAGTACTTACTTGATCATTATATTTTTTTGCTCTTTTATTTTTAACATATTTATTGTAGTTTTAGTCGACTTGTCCTCTATTATGTGCGTCGACTGAGCAATAAGTTGACGTAATATTTCCTTGGATAATAAGAGCATTCGGTATTATTTTCATTGAAGATTAGCATTGCTTAACAATGTTGAAAATATTGCAGCTTTATTTTGTTTTCATCACTCCCATAATTTTCACTCCATTTTTTTCTTTTGTTGTTTCATGTTAGGTAAGTTTATGAAAAATATTTATTTATCGATTTAAAGTCAATTTATTTTGGCTAGTGGAAATCTATTAAGAACTTTACGGAAAGGTAAATAAAAATAATTGTGATTTCTGACATTCAGTAGGTACTAAGATGCTTGTAGGAAAAAACTTCAACCCCACACTCCTTTTCACGCTAGAGGTGTTCAAAATATTATAAAATTTGAAAAAGTGCATCAAAATTATTAATCATACTTATTGTATAAATCGAACAATAACAAATAATTAAATATTTAAATATTTTTACTTTGATAAGTTACTAAATGACTATAAAATCAGCATTTAAAATAGTAACAATTAGAGAAACGAAACGGTCCACTGAACTGTTCGAGAATGAATGAATGATTAATGCCGTTTTTATTTATAATCTGTGAATTATTTACTAATCCATGAACTAACTCTGGTACTATTTGATCCTCAGTAAGTCTAGGATTTCTAATAACAATCCTAGTACTAACTTTAATACCGTATTAAACCTGGACCACTTAGTCCTAGTTTAAACCAAGTACTAAGTAGTTTTTTGTAATAAGACGGTAAGGGTTTTTGCGTCGCGGGTTGCAGATATTCAAATATGAAAGATGGTTGTGCTGACCAAACTTCATGAAACAAATTAAAATAATGTTCTAGAATATCATAGGTCATAAAAACGCCTACTTATAGAAATAGCAGGTATCTTACCGGAACAATTTTAAAAAATCGTCTGCGAGCAGAACCGCGGGCAAGAACTAGTTGCTCCACATTTTCGCTTTACAATATAATTTTCTCCACTTGTAAAAAAATATTTTTGCATCCCGTATTAAGATACCTACTGTGGGTACAGTTAGCAAATAAAACCGTCAATGTTTATACTACACCGATTATCCAGATCAACATAATTGAATGTTGAATTGAGTGTTAAGGGTGAATTTACATTAATCATCACCATCATCATCATCATATCAGCCTACGACGTCCACTGCTGAACAAAGGCCTCCCCCATCGATTTCCAATCGGTTTGGCGCAGTCTGCATCCAACGGCTCCTCGCGACCCTGAGAGATATAAATAAATTATTATCTATACGCTTTTTCAATTACAGCTCAATGCTTCAGGTTTGAATAGTCAACATTTAACTCAATATGTACTAAAACACCAAAAGATATGTTCTTAAAGGCTTCTTTAGAAAAAGTAATCCCTAAATTTATAATACTATTTATACAAGCATATGACCAGACTTTTATGCTAAAGCCGTAATTTTGTCAGAAGACCACGCTGGATCCTTTGTGCTCTGTTACAAAAGATTCAGCCGAGAAAATTTCCGCAGATATTAACGGTATAAGGGTAGGGCTAGATAAGAACGTGCATCTTTTTGTGAAGTGAGTATGTGTAAGAAAGCCACACTAGAAAAAATATTTAAAAAAAATGTTATTGGATAGATAATAAATAAGAAATACTAGCAAAAGATAAATAATGTCTAAAATTACAATTGATTGTTTATTCAATACATTTAACTATAATTCGCTATTTTAGAGATAATTGATCTACTTAGTACATCTAAATGTAGATGTACTAAGATCTATTAGCCTTAAACTAGCGGAGCGTCGACAAGTGTTGGATATGGGCCTATTATACGACGTCATTCGCGGTCGCCTAGATTGTCCTGAACTGGTCGAGCTTATCTCACTGAACACCCCTCCACGCCGCACCAGGTGTACTCCCTTGCTGCATGTCCCCCAGCACCACACTAACTATGGGCAGAATTCCATTTTCACGAGGCTACCAAAAACCTACAATATTTTTTTTAATGACATTGACCTTTTTGTTGGCTCCAAAGCACTGTTTCAAAGTAAAGTCAAACATCACTTCTTGGATCCAGCTAAAGTTTAAAAATTTTCTGATACCGTGTTATTGCGACTGTATGTATATGTAGGTATATGTATATGTAAGTAAGTATATATGTTTGATGTATATATGTATATGTGTATGAGAGTAAATATATTTTATATTATGTAAATGTGTCAGTATATAACCTATTTCTATCTGTTTATCGAGTACATAATAAGTATATTAATAGCGTATTAGTAGTTGTAATTATAATTTCACTTACAATAGCATATAATATAATTTAACTATGTAATAGCTTACTGTAATTATATTTTATATATTATAGCGGTTCCCTAGAGCGCTTAGTAGTGTAGTATAAGTAGAGCTTAATAATTATTGTAATATGTTGGATAGTCGTAATTGGCCTACAAAATGTACCTACATCAAATTGTAAATATGATTTATTTGAGCTGTGTACTGTCCCTAACTATAAATAAATAAATAAATAAATTAAAGTAAAATCGTGTATAATGTAATATAATATAATAATCTGTAAGTAACCGTTCTAACTAAAATATAATAAAACTAGAAAAATTTCACGTCCTGAGGCAGGAATCGAACCCGCGACCTTTCGCAATCCGGGCGACTGCTCTGACCACTGAGCCACCCAGGTTAGTATATTTTATAGTTAGTTTTATTATATTTTAATTACTAAGTAATTTTTCAAACATTTAAAATCAAAACGTTAAAATCAAAAATTAAGAATAACCGTTCTAACATTATTTTTTAATAGAAATAAAAATATAATAAAAAGAAAAAATAATTCAATTTCGGTACCTAGGTGCTTACCTCCAAAAATGTATTTTTTGGAGTTCACTTTATATTGTCTCTGGAAACAGCTTAGCACCAACTCCAAAAAATACATTTTAGGAGGTAAGCACCTAGGTACCGAAATTGAATTATTTTTTTCTTTTTAGTGTTTTGAAGTCGGTTTTTTATTTTTATTTAAAAAAAAATATTACATTTTTGTTGAAATTACCAATGACGCATTAAGCAGCCGTTCGTAACAGCTGGTGTTACACATTTAAATGCATCTTGAGAGTATTTGACGCGAAATATATGATGACAGTCTCCATATGTGCTACTTGATGAGGTGGATCACCACAAAAAAGTTCTCATCGTATTATACACCATAATCACTTTTATTCTAATAACCTTTTAGTTGTACGTCAACACAAACACTTTGTATATAAATAACACCACTTTTATAACACAAAGTTCGCTCCGACACAATTTTTAATCATTAAAAAAAAATCTTGACCGACGCCATTAAAACCCGCCAAACACTACCTTCAAACACATGCATATAATATGTCAAATGGAAAATAGACTATTAAGTTTGTTATTTGTCTACAGCTCAGGTCTACAGTATTACTGAATGTCAAACAAACCATAATAAAAAAAATGTGATTAGGTATAGAAGTATAGTCTTTGACAATAGAACCTTAATAATGTCCAAACATATTAATTATGGTCGAATTTCGAGCACAAGGCAACCACTAGTAGGTACCTAGATAACAAAAACCCATTAGGTACCTCCCAGTTATCTATAGCTGGAAATCTTATTCAGAAAAACAGTCAGCTAGAAACGAATGGATAACGGATGACTTTTTAATCTTGAAATATTATTTACCCGACAATACACATTTTCATAGAATTTCTAAAGATAACACTTGCCAAATTTATTCTGATTGAAAAATCATCCCATAGTACTTTAAAATAAAGTGCGTTGAAGTTCACCACAAGTCTATGTTGAATAAATTATTTGAAATTCGACTATGATAATTTTAATTTAGTCATAATTCTTATATGTACAACCGTGAGAATGAATATAATCGAATCTAAATGATAGCATAGTATATCGGTGAAAAAGGTCAATGGGATACTTGTTGATTCAAAAAAGTAATAATTCTCATCGAAAACATTTCCAGCGTAGGTTACGAAACCTTTTCCTCTTTAAAAGTAAGTCCGAAAAAAAAAGATAAAAGACGCTGTATAAATAGCACGACTATCCGATCGCTCCTTTCCAGCGTTTTCTCCTGGGAGTCATGACAACAATGACATTCATAAAACTGATTTTTTGAAAGTAAACTAGTCATATTGTCCGTCATTGCGTCACATGCCACTTGGAGCTTTCAATACAAATAAAGAAACAAAACGATCAAAAAATTTTATGACGCGGGTTCGATTCCCGCCTGGAGCATACAATTTTTTTAATCGTTTTCTTTCTTTATTTGTATTTCTACATTCAAATGACACTTGGAGCTTTTACCGCGTGATAGACTGATTTGACATAGACTGATTTTTTTTCTAAGACACTAGATAACAAGCAAGCTGACGGTTCAACTGGTGGTAGGAGGCTGGCTACCGTACCTAAATGAAATGTCTAATTTAACAAAATAAATTAACTATTTTTTTTTAATTACGCCAAAAGATATATTATTATGTCCAAGGTCAGTGGTTGAATCTGGTAGACAGTTATCTGCATTATGTGATTGGTAGGTTTTTTTTACAACCATTTTGATTTGATTGTGATTTTGATTGTGATCATAAAAAATATCTTAAGTATACCATTCATACAAAAACTCTTCAGTACAAGATGATCCCTTAATTAAGGCAATTATCTGTCTGCCGGATTCAACCATCGGCCTTCGACACATAATATGTATACATACTAATACATATTATAATAAAACATGTTTCTTTCATCACATTTTTATGTTTTTGATGCGATTAAACGCCTACTTCATTGTAACAATTACAAATAAAGAAAGAAAACGATGAAAAAATTACATGCTTCAAGCGGGAATCGAACCCGCGTCTCATGTAACATTCAAACAAATTTGGATCTCATACTGTTAAAACAGGACGTATTGGGCAAACATGATGCATTACAACAATGTGACGATATGCGAACAAGACCATATTGTGGCAAAAAGAAAATGGCAAGAAAAAATAAAAAATGTAATTCAGCCACAACATCCATTGTTAATCTCGACACGTAGGTATATGTACAGACGACAGCACGTGTAATAGTTACACTACGAAAGCCGCCTCTGTTACGATCTGAGTAAGGGTGAGGTTATAATGTGACGGTTGATGTGTTGTTGACTGTACAAAAGCTGTCGTATCTCAGCTTTACTGAGGACTACAATGAAAAATCTGGCAGATATATCGCAAGAAAGCAAGTTCTTCATTACATTTTGGAGTTTTTTCTTAAGTGGATCCATTAATATTAATTTCATTCATTTATGGCAATATATGAATAAAATTAATAAATTAATAGTTATTTAAAGTCGATTGCTTAGAAAATAAATATGTATCAATCATTCCATTTTTATGGAGATTAATAATATACCTATGTTATTTAATAAAAATAATGATATTCATTCATACACTGTCATTATGACGTTGTTAGCTTACGTAAATCCAAACATGGCAGAGAGACAAAGACAAATATTATGACATTGTTAGTTAATATTATTTTTTGTGATAGACATATCGGATTTTTGACGATTCAAAAGAGCATCTTGGGGGGCCTTATTGAATAAAGATATTTGCTTTTTCATTTTTATCACTCACACCTATTATCGAGCCCAAAGTAAGAAATAACATGTATATAAATATTTTAAATAAACATCCAAACGTCCATGACTCGTAAACATATGCTCGTACTCGAACCGGGATTCGAACCCGGGACCTCTGACCGAGTAGTGTGTGTACACATATAATATATTACTATCCCAAAATTTCAGAAAGCCTAGCCACGTTTTGTTTTAATAAGCAATAGCACCACTGATGTGAATCAACATCTACAAATTTATTTGGTGATCTTATTTTAAATTTACAAAAAAAAATTTAATTAAGAACGCCAAAAAAAGTTACATTACTCTGAAATCTCAACTTCTCTCAAACCGCAGTTTATACATTTTCAGTTCCTAACTTTAGTAACTCTACTTTTTAACACTAGCATTACTAAAATAATGTTATTTTGCTGTTATATTTGCTGTTGAAACACAACGTCGTAATAGAGTGTATGAAAAATAATTTAGAAAAATACAGATTAAAATGTAATAGTACCTAAATATATTTGATTAACCATTCAATTCTATTACAGAATTGGACAGAATTGTAGTTCATTGGAAAAAAATCCAAGGAAGAATAAGAAAATAACTTGGGTCTTTAATGATCTCCGCACCTCCACGAGACCATAAAAAGCGTAGGGAAAAACAAGCAGTGATCCTGATTAATGACGTCACGATACCGTAATATCCTTAAGGTACGGTTACATCTATGTGTATGTTCGTTCATGTCATTGTGTTGCCGCGTCTCTATATTTTTTTCTGGTAAAGTGGTTCTATTTTAAATGAAATAGAGTATTTCAATATTTTGAGAGCAGACCTTACTTATGACAGAGAAATCGGTGAACATACATACTCAAAAAAATACGTACAGTGAAACATACAACCTTCTTCTTTTTTGAAGTCGGTCGATAGACTAGAAAAGCTTCATAGAGTTATCCAAAGTTCTTGGTAGCTCAGACGTGCAGGTATACATATAGTATTCTACTCTTAATGTTTTAAATTCTTAATTGTTTTTTCTTTTTTTTATACAACTAGATGACAAACAAGCTGACGGCCCACCTGATGGTAAGTGGTTACCGCCGCCTATAGACACCTGCAATAACAAGGAAAAATCACTTGATAATGCAGGTGCGTTGTCATCCTGGGGCCTAAGATGAAATGCCGTCCATGCCCAGTAATTACACTGGCTACCTTTCCCTTCAATCCGTAACACAGCAAACTGTTTCACGGCTGAAATAAGAAAGGCGGTGGTACCTACCCAGACGACCCTACATACGGGCCTACCACCTAGTAGGATTTTTAACAACGATTTTGAGTTTTTAATTATTTATTTTTGTTCTACTAGGTGGTAGACTGTCGTCTGGGTAGGTACCACCGCCTTTCTTATTTCAGCCGTAAAACAGTTCGTTGTGTTTCGGATTGAAGGGAAAGGTCGCTAGTGTAATTACTGGGCATGGACGGTATTTCATCTTAGGCCTCAGGATGACAACGCACCTGTAATATCAAGTGACTTTGCCTTGTTATTGCAGGTGTCTATAGGCGGCGGTAACCGCTTCCGCTTACCATCAGGTGGGCTGTCAGCTTGTTTGTTATCTAGTTGTATAAAAAATAACTTTATAATCAAGTACCTCTGTAAACTTAATTGTGGTTCTATAATAAACAAATAAAACCAGCCAAATGCGAGTCGGAATCGCGCTCGAAGGGTTCCGTTCCATTATCTATAAACAAGCGTCTACCTATTGCCGTCATCAAAACCAAGCAAAAAAATCACGTTTGTTGTATGGGAGCCCCGTTAAATATTTATTTTATTCTGTTTATTAGAATTTGTTGTTATAGCGGCAACAGAAATACATCATTATTAATCATCTGTGAAAATTTCAACTATATAACTATCACGGTTCATGAGAAGCGAACAGCGAAGTCTTAGTAATAGGGTCCCGTTTTACCTTTTAGGTACGGAACCCTAAAAATAGGTAACATTGTCAAATTTAAAATCAGCAAATTAAAATACGGCTAAATATTCTCGGATACAGCAGAATTGTATTTGATTAAAAATTAATTGCCATGAAATTCTGCAGTACGTAAATAAATCTATATTTGGTTAATTATATTCACGATCGTTGCCTTACGGCAGATATTTTGAACGATTACCGATGACTCTAAATTTTAATATACCTACCTTCAATGTGTAAACACACCAAACGTGTCGCTGTCAGGATCTGCTGACGAGGGAACTCCGTAAATGGTGATATTACCCGTTATCATCTACATTCCAGCCCTCCTAAGACGACGTAATTGTATTTGATTATGAAATTGTATTATATCCCACATAATCAAGAAGCTTTCGAAATTTTGATACAACGTTTATTAAAAAGTAAATATCTTTACATCTTTACAAATCTAGAGTCTGTTAAAGCTGGCCTATTAAAAATTTCTTTATTATAAATGCTAACTTTTTTTTAACTTTGGAACAAAGTTTTGAAAGAGAGACAAAACATATATTTTTCTAATGTTTCTCAAATAAAATAAAAACATAATAATTGGATATTCGAATCAGAAGCGTAACATTAATCTATCTTTGTTTAGTTTGGTTCTTGCTTGTTGTTATAGTTACATACCCAGGTATTTATGGCAATAATTTCATTAATGTATGGATTGAAATCCTTACTAATAACTTTTTTAAATCACATTTTAATCATTTTGATTTTTTTATGCGTTTTGTTGCGTTTGTTTCTTTATTTGTAATTGTAACAACTTTTTTTAAACTAAATTGTCGAATTTGCTATGGGATAAATGTCTTTACAGCATAAAGTATTAATATTAAGTATTTAGCGTTGGTATCATTTGAATTTTAACAAATTGAAAAATAATTAGGAATTTGTCTTTACTAAACTTATTTGAATAATCTAGGTAAAGAGCTCGGTGGCGTAGTGGTTTCAGCACTCTGGTTTTCATTACGAAATCAAAGCAACTTTCGCCATGGTCACTCCCGGGATGTGTCATTAAAATTTGTTATCTCGAGCTCCTCCGTGCTTTGGAGGGCACGTTAAGCCGTTGGTCCCGGTTGTCTCTGTATCCGCTCGCATTGGGCTAGTGTTTCTTCCATGTAGGAAGGCCCAGCAGTGGGATGTATATAGGCTAGTGATGATGATGTACAGTCACGATCACTATACAGACTGGTGCCGTCAATACGACAATAAATTAAAACATGAGCTATTTAGTTCATAGAAATGGTTTGCCACTTTCAAAAACACCTTAAACATTTGATTATTCCATGACATATTTCTATGAAATAATGCAGCCAATATTACAATATTTCATACATAATCAGCCTATATACGTCCCACTGCTGGGCACAGGCCTTCCGACATGGGAGAAACACACGAGGAGATTGGGCCATAACACCCACCACGCTGGCCCAATGCGGGTTGGTGGGTATATTTCATACAAATTTCATAAAATTATGAATAAGATGTTTGAAAGTGGCAAACCATTTCTATGAAGTAATACCCATCATGTTACAATTTATTGTCGTATTGACGGCACCACCCTGTAGATGTATGCACTTTTGTCAGCCAGTGACTCCTAACGCAAAGAGAATAAGGCAGAAGGCACACAAGATCTTAATGCTCGTGAGTGTTCCCAGGTGACTCTTAGAATTTTTTCACTTGACAAGACTCAACACACGTACAGTTTGATAGATCAACAAAGAAGTGGCAAATACAAAACTATCAAAAATTGGCATAATTTTTTGTTCGTCAGTGTTCTGTAATACATAAACTTAACACCTTTTGACCACAGCGGTGAAGAGGTATCTTCAAAGCTAGATTGAATAGGCACCTTCTGAGTAAGCTCACTACATTATCGACCTCCTCTCTTAACCTCTCTCGGAGCAAGAGTCCATAATAATAATAAAAAACTTGGAAATCTTCTGTCTAAAATTAGGTACTCAATTTAAATTAATACTCTTTCAAAACTCTTCGATTTCGTTATCATTTACAAATCCTGTTACACTGTAATGGCAGTAACCAAAGCAATATATAAATTATTCAGAGTAAATTCTCCTTTGCTTTCGCGCCAACAATAAGTATTTAACGAAATTGTTTCTGAGTTCAATAAGCTTTCTCCGTTAGCTCAATCTGGTGTTTATGTTGAAGAAGTTAAAGCTTTTTTAAACATCATTAGTAAAACTAAATGCATTTCCTCGCAGATGACTGCACATCAAGTTTAACAGTTACACTAGGAAGGCCGCCTCTATTACAAACGTAGTAAGGGCGGCCTCAAGGTCAAACTGTTACGCCTGATGTGCTGTCGTACAGTACATAAAACTAGAATTGCAATAATTCATCGAATTTTGATTCCAGAACACTTCTTTCAAATTTTAATTTTGTCTTTTGCATTTTACTTATCTTTTTTTATTAGTTTCTTATGAATGCATCTTTTTTTAACGCAAAAGGTATAGGTGACATACAATTGTAGGTAGGTACGTAACAAATTATATTCCGAACTAATACATATTTTTAACATTATTTCAGGTACGCTCCGATGCATTCAAGAATGAGTAAGTAGTTTGACGTTTATGAAGAAAATTAATTGTAATTTACCTGGTACAGACGACACAAGTGGAAGAGTTACAATACGAATGCCGCCTCTATCGCGAACGGAGTAAGAGCGGTCTCCATGTCGAACTGTTACGCGTGATGTGCTGTCGAGTGTACAAGATTTATGCAAACAGAAATTAAATTTGATCTGACAGTATTCAATAAAAATGTTCATAAAATTTTTACAAAAGTATTATGATTTTCACTTGTGTTTCCCCAAAGAAGCCTAAAGTACATAATGGAAGGCGACTTGTTTACTTAAGCAATATTAATTTTACTCAAAGTAAAATTGGCCATCACAATAATGGGATGCTAAAGAAAGAATATAAAAAACTTGTTTCTTTACTTTGCTGTTACTTTACATCTTTTTTTTTTATTTCTTTTTACAAAAAAAATATCTATTTTAAAATTTAATGACGTATGTGAAAAATTCAAACACTGCAAAAAATGTTAGGGTGGTCCGTATATCTATTAAAGTATGGCTTCGAGCAAATAAATAAATGAAAACTAAGTAGGTACATAGGACATAAATTATTAGAGTTTTTCTCACCCCGTGTGTGTGTTGGAAATGGATAAAAGCCTTATAAATATAATAGTTATAATCAACAACAATTTTAAAAGTTTATACTCGTGTTGAAATATCGAGAATTTTGAATTGCGCATTTCATGGCTGTATGTCCCAGAAAGCCCTATTGTCTTTCAAGACCTTGAGAATATTAGAAGTAGATAAAAGTTATAGGTCAGAATACTGAAATATTTACATTTAACAGTAGGTAAGTAGGTCGGTGCCTAGTTATTTAGTTTTTTATAATTATTTTCGTTCAGTTAAGTTTCATAACGAATTTAACTTAAAATATTTATAACAAAGAAACTACTACCGTAAATCTTTTTAACTTAACAAACACTTTAAGCCTCAACGACAACGATAAACAATTAAAGTTTTCATGGTTCTCTAAAGTTTTTATCGTAAAATAATTTTCAATACTTAATATTTATTCAATTTACATATTCTGTTGACAGGGAGAAGCAAACTTATACAGGCAAAATAGACTTCAGTTTTTACTTATAGCATAGTACTAACCTGACAAGTATCGCATACAAATTGAAACATGTATGGCCAACCATGTTTTCTTTCATATTTCCAATATCTATTCGAACATCGACATATAGTTAAAGGTAAAACTTTGAGTTTCATTGTTCTTTTTTATTCATCATCACCAGCCTATATACGTCCAACTGCTGGGCACAGGCCTTCCTACATGAGAGAAATACATGAGGAGTTTGGGCCATAACACCACCACGCTGGCCCAATGCGGGTTGGTGGGTTAAAGCGGTTGCAGGAACAACCGGAACCAACGGCTTAACGTGCCTTCCGAAGCACGGACCCATCCCAGGATCAACCATGGCGAAATTTGCTTTGTTTTTCTTATCGAAACCAGAGCGGTCAAACCAATACGCCAACGAGCTCCTCTTTTTAATCATATTATTATTAAAATAAGCCTAAATGCAACAATTACTTAAAATGATCTTTTTTCAGTACCTATTTTAAAAGTTGCCCTTCAAGGCATCCGCTCTTTGGTCTCAAAAATAAAATCTAAAATTCTTGTTTCTTTGTGAATATGAGTTTCATCGAGGATTCAACGCAAGATAATCAGCTCAAAACACCAATTATTGATATACTTTATGCTTTGTTACAATCAAGTGCATTAATAATTCCACTATTGGCATTTGCACCATGTTTATTTCTACGCTATAGGATATTAAGATCTTCCGCGTTTCAAGATTAATAAAGACCAATTTTAAAGGGTTTTAACGCGACAGTTGAATACCGTTTTTAATCGACGTTAAAAGTGTTTCTTTATCGCGGTAAAACCTATTAAAATCAATGCTGTTTCATTATTCTGTACTTGTTAGTACAGATCATTGATAGATTGGCTGCCGTGACGAGAATTTTGATCTTGAAGATGGGCTCCATAAATCATTAGTCTCGGTTTAAGCAAAGTCAATAACGGTGATAAAGGAACCTTCTGGAAGCAGATCTATCTCAAAGTAACTATAGCCGATTTAGCAGCAGGTTTTTCAAGCGGAATTCAGGCAAAACATAGTTTATGCCATATAACGAAACAAAATGGTCCTAATCTTATTTTTACTATTATAATAAATCTTCATGTTGCTTAATCAAATCCTTGGGGGCTCAGATGGGTAGAGCAGTTACCGGATTGTTAGATTTTTTTCTTTACAATATCGAATGTAATCTCATTGTCAATTTTTGCGCAGTTATTTTTTTAGAATAGACAAAGCCTTATAATTCACACTAAGCATAACTGCAGTCTAGCGCAAGTTCGTAACAAAAAATAATTGTATGAAACGTGCACGCTCAGTAATGGCGGTATAATCCGCCTCAATCCGAAAGAAGGCATTATCCATACAATCAATATGGTTGTCGACGCTCTTCATAAACAGGTGATTTATATCTGTCATCTGTCTCTGTCGCTGTTGTCCTGTTTTCAAAACGTTTGACATTTCATTTAGTTGTTGTAGAATTTTCTAAAATCACAAATTGATGTAAATTATTATTAAAAACGAGTGTTTTGCCTCAAGAAATAAGCTTGACCCAAAAAGGATTGTGTGTGATGTGAAGTGAACTAAATGAGTAAACGAATAAGTTAAGAAATATGTAATTTAAAGACACGCCGGCGGCCAATGTAAAACGAACATATTATGTCTGAATTTCCTCTCAATGATGATCGGTAAGTACCAATGACTGTTAATTAGTTCTATTCTAAAGCTATTATTGTTTAAATAGGGATTTTAGTACATAAAAGTAATATTTACCTACCGACCTAAGTAAAAAATAGTGCTGTCTGTACAATTTTATTTCCCTATCGATGTCGTGCCCATTAAATAAACCACTTTATTTTTTTCGCAGATGTAAACAGTGGGTTCAATTGACAGGGAAGGATTTGGTGTATGTGCCAATCGACAACAAAATGGCGACATATTTTTGGTGTAGTCGGAATCCAAATCGGTGTTGATGGCCGATCCAGGACGATTCACACGCCTACCGTCAACCTAACAACCTACCATGTTGTCATAGTAGTCAAGCTTGATATATTGTATATTATAAATATATAAAAGTTTTTCAAGTGCCTTTGTTTATTAATTTCAAACACCTATAACTATCGATAAAAATCTAAACTGTATCTCTACTAATCCCTTCTAAGCACATCCCTATTTTGTTGCTTATGTTGGCATAATTGTTGCCAGACTGTTGGCTGAATTTTTATTATATTGGTATGAGTCTGGCGCGCACGTTCTATAGAAATTTTTTTTTCCTTGGAGTCCCGTCTCTTCTAGCGTAGCGTTTTATATTCTCTTTGCATAACTGTGTCGACATACTAATTCTATGGAAAGAATCATTCATAGATTTTTTGATTTACCCAAACTGTTTTTCTAATAAAATAAAATAAAAAATCCTCCAAAGACATGATGCCACTAAATAAAAATACAAATCGAAAGTCGATTTAAGTAATTAAATGAGTATCAATTACAGAAAGATTTGAGATGAATCCATAGATTAGAGATTGAAGGTATTTATAAAAGAGGAGGTACTCATTATGTCTTAAATGTCAAAAGCGATTATGAACATAATCTGTATACGTGATCTTAACCTATTTCTGAAACTCGACCTTGACTCTTAATCTAATGTTCCAACTAGCGAGCTATTTAGGGTTAAAACGGCAATCCTCTTTCGATCAGATTACACAGAAACCCTTGGGAGGTCTCCAACTAGAGATATTCCGTAAATACTTAACAAGAGTCGAGCTCGATCTTCTGGAAGTTTCTATTACGTTGCATTGCTAAAGAAGGTCTGCTAATTAGAAGTGACGAATTAAATAGGTACTAATTTAGATTGTTACACAGATGTTTGATGAACCTTCTGTAGATGTATGTATTGTGTTTGTGCATGCGTTACCGCTAAAGAACCTTAAACAGCGTGTGTTTGTACAAATGTAATTAAAATGTTATTTCTCTACATCCTTTAATGTGGCAGTTCTTTGAATAAGGCTCTCTTGTTTCATTTTAGAAATTCTTCTGAAAAAGACTCGAGAACGGATTGTACAAATTATGAGTGGTGACAGTTAACTTGTCTCAGAAGCTGAAAAAATTTACCCAACAAACAAGAAAAGAATATTAAGTACCAAGTAATGTCAGTAACCAGTCTTGAGTTCTTTCTACATGGTTAAAACATTGTAGCTGTTTACTGTTTTCGTCCGAGAAAATCTTGGTTAATTTTTTTTTATACATCTTGATGACAAACAAGCTGACGGCCTACCTGATGGTAAGCGGCTACAGCCGCCTATAGACACCTGCAATAACAAGGAAAAAAAATTGAGAGTTAATCAGTGTAACTATGATTGCATCTAATTATTTCGCTTTAAATATTAAATACACTTTTTAAAAAATTTAAAAATTAAAATAAGTAAATTATAGATTATTATTACCTTTAAATGTTTTGAAATTCATTTACTAAGTATATGAAATACCTAACCTGGAATAAGAAAAAATCACATAGTCACCTAGTCTGGCCTCTGGTATCGTTAATGTACAGATTTTTTTGCAAAAAAAAAATGTTTATGTCAGAAATACGACCAAAGAAGGTAAGCCGTATTTAATTAGCTCCTATAAGATTATAATAAAATAATCTTCTAATTAAATAAACGTGATAATCATCACCATCCCATTATACGTCACACTGCTGGGCAGGCCTTCCTACATACGAGAAACATGAGAAAATTAAGCCATAACTCCACCACGCAGGCTCAATTATTGGTGGTTTAAGGCAGTTACAGTAACAATCAGGAGACGTGACGTGGTCAGACAAGTGTTTAAAATTAATGAAAGATGTTTGGCTTTATCAGGCCTTTGTATATTAACTGTTGATTTTTGTGTATTATAATACCTACCAATATTGTGATGGTGCATTGTCGGATAGCCTTTAAATAAAGTAAATAATCTTGTCATTAGGTACTTCTTGGTATGTTTATACTTAGGTATACCTAGTTTTTATACTCTGTGTGACACTGCACTGCTAAATACTATTACTATGTAACTAAACATTGTAACTTAATAATTGAAAAGAGTGACTACACGAGTTTCTTGCCGGAATCTTCTCGGTGGTTCAACTTTTGGAACCGGTGTAAATTCAGACAGACTGACATATAGACAGACAGACTGACTGACACAGACTGTCAGGCTGACAGACGGGCCGACAGACAGATCGACAGACAAACCGATAGACAGACTGACATTATAACATTGTTAGCTTACGTAGATCCAGACAAGACAGAAAGACAAACATTATGACATTGTTAGTTAATATTATTTTATTTTATGTGTTAGACATAAGGGTTTTTTGACGATTCGAAAGTGCTTCTTGGGGGGCCTAATTGAATAAAGATATTTTCATTTTCAACGACAAAAACCCGGAGGAGCTCGAGATTACAAATTTTGATTTACCCATCCCGGGATCGACCGTGGCGCAAGTTACTCTGTTACATTACAAACACAACAAATAATTTATGGCTTTTTGTTAATTGAATGTCGCATCTGTTTTACAGATGCCTAGAAAAATATTTTAGGGCGGCTCCGTTTTAATCAACTAGATAATTAACTTTGTAAATTAAGCTCATTTTACCTTAAACAAGATAACAGCTAAGCTTATCTAATTTGTTGCTAGGCACTTATATTTGAGTTAAATTATGAAAGCATTGAAATTGTATTATTATGAGGTTTTTTGTGGCAACTGATCTTTCTGATGTAAATTAGGTACCTATAATTGGCTAACGCTTAAAATTGCATTTGCACAAACATGGGGTTATATATGCAAAGTTAATTCCACGAGAATTCCAAAATTATACAAAATAATACCTACGTGATCTTTAATTAATTTTGTGTATTTCAAATCTTACTCAAACGAGAATAAAACACCATTTTAACTACCTTCGTGATATGAACCTTTCTATCGTTTGATATCTTTCACCACAAACAGTCACGGCCAAAATTTTCACCTCATTAGAGGTAACATTAGCAAAATGTCTGGGTTACCTTCGGGGTTGGATTGGCAATTTGGCGGAGTGGCTGTATTATGGGAAACGTTCTTCCGGTCACCGCGTAACATCAACGGACCAGCGGATTGTTACATTACCTTTACTACCTGTTTGGAGATTTGATGAACTATTTCCTGATAATATTGTAAATACATAAATAGATGGTGTACGCTTCTCGTTCATTATTAAATCAAAACATGTTCTATATGAGTTCATAGAAATGTTTTGCAACTTTTAAATCAATCTTATTTATTTGATAATTTCGTACCTTTTCTATATAATAATGCAGCCAATGTTCTAATTTTTGGTCGCGTTTTCGTAACCACCACCACCTTAAGCTGTATGTCTCGACGGAAGTCTTGGAAATACTTAAGAGGAAAAATGGAGATAATGTACGATTCAAGAACATTGTTTTCTATTTGAATTTCGAGTGCCCGATAGCACCTCGTCTTACACATAACACTACTTTGTAGTGCTGTGCTCCTGTGGTGAGAAAGACCAGAAATATTGAGAAAGCAATATATAAACAACCTGCTGCTAACAAAAACTTTGTCTTAATTTTACCAGGGTAGACAATGCGTGAATATTGACCGTGATAAGTATTTCTATAGACTATGCTTGTTTGACACATTTGTCTTTTAATATTTATTTATGATATTAGTGTGGTAAGTTGGTTTTTACAAACGAGGAGACGAATGTAAGCCTTAGACGAAGTCGGGGTTGAGTCACGAGTTTAAAAATACCAATTTCCGCACGTGTGTCATTGCAACGTTTTTCTACACATTTGCGAGAAAACAGTAGCATTACTATTTTGTTCTTATATCCTAAATCTTAGTTTTCTCGCAAATCTTATAACAAACGTTGTATATCACACATGCGGAAATTCGTATTTACAAACTCTGGTAAGTCATAACTATGGTAAGTCCGATACGACTCGTAAACAACTTACCGCACTAAGTAGTATCACAAATAACTATTTTGAGCAAATGTGTTGGAAAGGAAATATTATCCTTGTCTTTTGAAACAATCCGTTAGAGATTCACTTGGACTTGCTAATATTGTTTTTCGCTTGATCCTCTCGAGTTGTTAGCAAAATGGACAAAAGCCCCGGCAGCTTAATATTAAATTCTAAGAGTTTACAGTAACTCGACCTAGTGCTGTTCATTGTTATAGATTTTCATTAGTACTTAAGTAAATATATTACTTGCTTTTTTTATCTTTATGTGAAAAGTAAAGGGTTAAACTGTTCAATTAATTTCATTAAAAATTAACTTTATTGACTGCATACACTGTATTTTTAGCAAATTAAAAATGTTTAATGAAATGTAATCGCGCACGGTACAGATTCAGAGAAACTTTCTCCTGCATACGTTCAGGTTGTAGAATGAGCTCCCTGCAGAGGTTTTCTCGAACGAGTACAGCATAGAATTCTTCAAAAAGGGCTTGAAAAGGTTTTTATAGGGTTGGCAACACGCAAGTTATACCCCTGGTTTTGCAACTGTCCATAGGCTACAGTAACCGCTTGCCATCAGGTGGGCCGTACTTATGCTTAATCCGCCGTAATTATGCGTAAGGAAATATCTTCTTGAGAACATATCGCAAAGATACCCATAAACTACTACATTTAGTAGTTTATGGGTATCTTTGCGATATAGATTTCATTAATTAATATGTAGATTTCATTAAATCTTCCATCAATTTATATTTATCTCAACAATTAAGAGGGATGTGGCGTATAATGAATTATTAAGTCGAGATTAATAACTGTAACATGATGGATAGTCGTAATTGACCTCCAAAAATGTACAAATAAATTGAAAATGAGTTTTATTGAACTGTGTACTGTCCCTAACTATAAATAAATAAATATTATATCAAAAAGCATTTTAGCAATTCACACGCGAGATGAATTCGGCACCATTTTTGTATGTGACAATGACAAGCGTTGAATTCGGGAGTTTTCGGGAAGCTTAATGGTCTGAGAGTTTCCATTGGGCCTGAATAGGACGTTACTATTGACTTGCGCTTTATATCGTTTTATTTAATTTACAAAATGTTTATGGCCCACTCTAGTTTCCATTAGGTCTTTCATCTAATCTGTGCTTAGGTTACCTTGAAAAGCGGACTGGAAATTTTCCGAGCGATTTAAAATCAATCAATTTACGTAGAAAAGATATCTCGACTAAAAAACTTCATGTACTGGGGCGTTGACAAATCGAACCGTGTCAACTTCCATCCCAGGATGAAAAAAAATCTACTGAGATACTTTTCGAAATATCTTTCGAACATTGATCAGGTATAATGTTAAAAATAAATAGGAGAATACTATTTTTACGTTGCTTTTGAACACTCTACGAACCTCTGACACGACTGGGGTGGGAATTTTGTAATTGTATAGACAGTAAAATATACATTCGTTTTGTCAAGAAAGCAACGCTCTGCTTGTCACTGCTTCAGTGGAAACGCATCCTTACTCTATTGGCTTTACGGACGTCTAAAATTAGGCGACAGGTGCCGCCTCCATCAGGCGGGTCGAATGCTTCCTTGCCGATACAGTACAGAAAAATAATCGTGGTATATTCGACCCAGAGTTCGAGAATCTCTCTGTGCAGATATTGCTAACTAATAAATATCAGGGAATTCAGTTCACACAACGACGCCAGTAATATTTATTTTCATACACTTGGATTAAACATTGAAATATCTATTGAATCTTGTGAGCTTTTTCAAGAATACATGAGGATTCTCATAATCGACTGCACATGTAACATCGTAATTTAACCATAACACAAAGGAGTAAGTAACACAAAAATCAATACATTTCACTGTCGACAGCACATCAAGCGTAACAGTTTGATTTTGATACCGCCCTTACTATATTCGTAATAGAGGTGGCGTTGACACTTTATGTGCTGTCGTCTGTCCATTGCAACTATGCTATCTACGAGTATTTGTACGCGATGTCTAGAAACAAAGAGATATAAATTCAGCTAGGAAACTGGTTGCATCGTGCGTAGGTATGTACCAATTTCCTATTTTATAGTATAATACAATCGTCTAGTAATAAAATTACCCAAGTTTCAAGCAATGTGTTTAAATACTGATAAGTAATTAAAGCTCCATGTATTAAAATAAGTTTTAAAGTAAATTAATTCTATGGCGACATATTTTATGTCTGTTATAAAAATAAACTAAGATGTAGCTATGAAATGAACGTCTAATTATTTTCATTATTTTTCAACACAATGTGATTTACTGGCAGCTGCTGCTTGTTAAAGAAAATGATTATTTTAAATTCAAAAAAGATGTTCTGTGACGAGATGCAAACCCACGAGCTTTCACATTTTTATACAAAGCATGACAAATTTGAATGACTCAACATCGCCTGATGTGAAGCAGTAATATACCAAATGCGAAGACATCTAGGGCCAGTAAATTGACGACTCAGAAGATCGGCATAAGGAATCATTCCTTACGCAATTTGTAGAGGGCTCACGGCTGTTTGTTGATTTTTTTCGGCCGCGTCGTGGGTTCGCACTACCGCATCCCAAACTAGAAAATCTTTTTTCTAGTCTAAAATTTTACAGAAAATATTTATTCTTAATTTTTGATTTTAACATTAATAAAAATGTTTAAAAAATTACTAAGTACTTAAAATATAATAAAACTAGAAAAATTTCACGTCCTGAGGCAGGAATCGAACCCGCGACCTTTCGCAATCCGGGTGACTGCTCTGACCACTGAGCCACCCAGGACTTGGGATATCCCTGTGACATTCTTCTAGTCTATCTGTATTTGCGTTTATGAGCTAACGTCCACCCTACAATGTCGAAATATTCTATTTCAACATCCGAAACGAGTATTTTTACAAATACCTACTATTCGGTTAAGTTGGTTGTTGGTTGGTTGGTTGGTATATTTTAATTACTTAGAAAATATTTATATTGTGTCTGTACTTGAAGCTGTAACAACGGGTCTTCGTTATACCGGGTGGTGACGACGAAACGACATAAAATTAGAACATTAACTGCATTATTTTATGTAAAATTATCAAATCAATAAGATTTATTTTGAATCTTTGGGAAACAAACAGTATTTGATAACAATATTGCGAAACATAGACAAAAAATGCATACACCAACAAAGTTTTCACTTATCAATTGCACACAGAACTATGAGTAGACATAAATAAAAAACAGAACGCAGAGCAAAAATGAGTAACAATTGTAAAACTAAGTATATACTATTATTTAAGTAAAATATCCCTCAACTCTTCTCTGAACACCCCAATCGATGTGTTGAACATGTTCTATACATGAACATGTACCTACAACAAGATGTATTTGATAGTTTCAATACATATCCTCTATTTTGATTTATTTTCGTATTGAAGTCAGCACTCTGTATACCTACAGTTATTTTAAATTTGAAATATTTGGGTGACAATAATTGAACACTTCCAAGCCTAAGGCCTTTAAAGCCTAATCCTAACAAGTTATATTGTTGTGATCCTGCGTTGAATATCGCAAAGCTGCTCGAAATTGGATCGAACCAGATTGGGACGTGATTCACCCATAACTCGTCTGTCTTGCCTGTATAATGATTTATCCAAAAAACTGCCTGAGCTAGATATTTGTTGTCAAAACCTTGAATTTTTTTATTAATATTATTATTGGAGCTACTGAGTATAAATGCTTACCTAGTCATTTAGTTAGTTACTTTTATATACACACGCATAACTAAGTATTTATTTATATAAAAATTGGGAATACTATATTCCAATATACAATTTGTGTTCAAATTCGCAAGGTAATTATATTTCTATAACTATAATCTATCAGCAAATGATGTGGTTACCTATAATTGTAAGAGCAGTTACAATTAAATATGCTGTTTCTTCTGTTGGTGATCCGATAAATAAATAAATTTGTATTGGAACATGTCTCGATTGATGATGAGGCAACCTGTATTGCTGCATCCATCCATAGGATAACCCCTAATCAACAGGCAGCTTATGTCCTCTTGCTCTCCAGTAATATAAAATATTATAACCTAAAACTACGTCGTAAACAATAAGTAATTTTCGAGTAATTGTCTCAGGAATGCAAATGGGATTGCCATGTTTAGTGGAAGTACTATTGACCCACCTACCGTTTATTGCCTCTGCCAAATTGGAGAATTCGAGCAACGAAAGTATTTAATTAAATGACATAGAGAATTTGGTCATAAAGTCTTTTTATTTAGATTCCGCAGTAAACTGTTATTGGCTTTTGTCGGATGGTTAGTAAAAGGGGTTTTTGGTAACAACTCAAACATTCGGCAATAGGCGATATTAAATTGTCAGGCATTATCCGTTTATTTATTACCTACCGGGTTTCGTAGCCCAGCTCAACTGGCGTTTATACTTAGATATTGATAGACAAACTTACCCGCGGCTGCAGGCAATCAGCTAAGGGTGTGTTGGAAGAAAACTTATTCGGAAAACTTACTATTACAATAATAAGTATACAGGGTGGTGCCGTCAATGCGACAATAAATTTAAACATGGGCTATATTAGTCAATAGAAATGGTTTGCCGCTTTCAAAAATATCGTATTCATTTGATAATTTCATGACCTTTGTACGAAATAATGCTGCCAACGTTACACTATTCCATACAAACGTCATGAAATTATCAAATGAATACGATATTTTTGAAAGTGGCAAGCCATTTCTATGGACTAATATAGCCCATGTTTAAATTTATTGTCGCATTGACGGCACCACCCTGTATTATCTTCGAAAAAATCCATACAAATATAATATATGTCAAAGTAGGTGAGAGTGAGGTAATTGCGGGGTAACTTCGAACAAGGCTGTTTACCATTATAAATAATAATAACACTTGATGATCTATTTCTGCCTTGATATTTAGAGGTGGATCCACCCCACTCTCCTCCACGTTTTCACTGTTAAACGGTTAAACCGATTTGGATGAAATACGACATGAAGATTCATTATCCTGAGAAATGAGATAGGCTACATTTTGGTGCGATAACCGACACCCACGGGGCGGAAACTAATAATAATACTCACACCTATTATCTAGTCTATCGATAGCTTGTGCTATGGATACTAGATAACGAAGAAATAATGATAATAAGTAACTTGGTATGTCAATATTAGAAACATACTAAATAACCATATAAACAACCATGACTAGTGAACAAATGCTCGTACTTATCTTACAAACATTTGCTCCTAGCGGAATTCGAACCCAGGACCCCTGACCAAGTAGCCTGTATAGCAAGCGGTACAGACCGCTCGGCCAGCCGGTCGTCGAAACTAGTTGGAATAAGTATTTTCCATAATACCAACTATGAAAAGCACATTTGCTATCAACATATGGCTTTTTCATTATTTTTACAGGGTAGGGATCAAGAGAGTAGAGTCCAAGATGCGAGCGTTTGTAAGACTATGGCAACAGCTTACCTTACCGTTGAGGGGGCTCCTCAATAAAGATGTTTAGATTGAGGAGCCACTTTAGCTTTAATGCATGCATTAATATTGGCTGGAAGAGATCTCTTACAGAGATAAATCCACCTTTGCCAACTTATATTACATGCATTATATGTTAGCTTGTAGCTGCGTAAGCTGCTGCATTTTGCTGCTAAGTCCAGAATTTGTGCTGTAAACTCAGCTACTTTACTGCTAAATAAGGGTGTGAGCTGTCATTTAAAATCTAACGCAACTTAAAATGGTTCCTTCAATAAACTCAAGGTTGTTAGTGACTTCCACATCGCCAATGATACGGACAGTACGACGCTGCAATCTGTCCAGTGCATCGAGGAGGTACTTGGCGGAGCCTTCCCACAAGTGCGAGCAATATTTCACGCAAGACCGGAGTTTTGTGAAGCAGGCATAGTTGGTCAAGCGTGAAAAATCGATGCAACTTGTTCAGGACACCGAGCTTCCGTGAGGCTGTTTTAATCTCGGTTTCGATGTAAATGGAATTCAGAGCGCAGCATATCTCCATACTGAGCAAGTCTAAGAGCCGTATTCAGTATGAAACAGCTAATTTTTGCGTTTTCAATTATAATATACTTAACCCCTACTCTATTCCCAAATCGAATGTCCAAAAAGTCTATTTGCTTATTAGCTTAGGTTACCATGTAAACAGATAAATAAAGTAAGTAGTTATATTTATTTCTTTCCTTCCAACCAATTCATAGTCAATATTGAAATGTGATTTACTTTATACAATTAGATACTTCGTTCGTCAAATACTCATTGCGTAACAGCTGGTGAGACGATACGCAACTGTTTTGTTTGGCGTCTCGGAACTTCAAAGAGTTTGACGTAAATATGTCAGTGTGGCGACAAATCAGTTTATTCGAAATAGCATTCCTCAAATTGTTACTGTTAATATGACGAAAATGATTCCTGTGTCGAATGCTCCTGAGTTAAAATCAATAATTTAATGCAATATGTTTATTCAAGAATAAGTTCTTTCGGAACATACTGTATATATCAAGATATAAAATAACTCAATGTTGAATAAGGCGTATAAAACGTTGTAATTGCCATAATGCTCCCGGAGTCTTACGCGGCCTTTGATCATATAATAAAATCAAAGTACGCGGCTTATTAAATTAAAGAAACGCTTCTAGTAACTCTGTTATGAAGACGTATATATATATATACACTTTATTGCACTATAAAAATTACAAAAACATGATTCATAAAATAAGTTAGCAAAGGTGGACTTATCTCTATAAGAGATCTCTTCCAGCCAACCCATAAATGTGTGAGACATACTGGTGAAATGTAGGTAACACGAAGTGCATTTAAGACAACAATAGAGGGAACTTAAATCTCAATTGTAAACTAATTTCTAACAACCTATTACAAAGTAACAATAATAATAATATCTCTAACTTTAAAAATCCTAAATATTTGAAATTATATATTTACTTATATATCCATACAAATACTAATACAATACTATCTAAATATATTTATAAATATATACATGTATACATATATAAATATATACTAAAAGATTACATACAAATATTATATATATGAAACTTGCAATTATAATGATGTGATCAGTGACAAATAGTGATTTTTTAATTTTTTTTAAAGGACTCAATTGACGGACTCTTTTGGATAACAATTGGCAGACTGTTCCACAATAGTGCAGCGCGAAAACTAAAGGAGTGTAGGCGAAAGGTGGTATTACACTTAGGGAGCTCGAGCATCTTAGTTAGACCGGGCCGCCTAAGACTAGATGGAGGTGGAGTTAGCTGGAACCGGGAGCGGAGATAGGAAGGAGAATTAGGGTCGTTTAATATTTTGTACAGTGTAGACAGAATGTGTAAATTACGTCGGTCACGAATTGACAGCCATTTTAGCTGGGTGCGATAATTTGAGATATGGTCATACTTACGTAACCCAAAAATGAATCAACGGTGAACCATGACGTACGGTGGGTAGTAGGTACATACGAAACATTTTGTCGGCGAAAGGTCCAACAAAATAGGTACTGATGACGAAACTTTTATGATTTCGCCGTCTTAACCTGCCGTTCCCTCTGAACTACTCTGAAGCACTTTACCAGATTCGCAACTAACCAGAAGTACAATTAATAAATAACAAAAATAAATTATATTGAATAGTATATTACCAGGCTACCATAACTATGTAGGAGATGTTTCCTATTTTAAAATAGTAGTAGTAAATTTATTTTTTCATGTAATAAAATTAAATAACCTCTAAGATTGAAAATATCGGTACACAGCTGATCAACTCAATCAACGGATTGAACTATTGTCGCATTGTCGGTTAGTACTTATTAATCCCTGCTACTCTAGCAGGACCACGGGCATATAACGAGTACAGGTAGACCATAGCTCTACCAGCAGATGAAATCGGTGGGACCACGGGTCCCTATGACGCATAGTGTTACTAATTATCATAGTGATAAGCATGTCCTGTTTGACAGTACAAAATCTGGTAAGTTTCGAATCTGCTGAATTGAGAATCTGATGAGTTAATAACCTGGTAAACTGCTCCTGAGAGCTGACGTCAGATGGCAAACAGTCACACGATGAAACTGTTGGAGATCCACTGCAAGTTCTAGAAGTTTAATAGCGGTACTGTAACTAACTAGTCAATCCATTTCTTTTCCGAAAAAATATCCATTCAGCGTATATTGATAAACCTGCATGCTGTGAATCGTCATCATAAATATCATTGTCTCTTTCCCTTTCCAAGGGAAAATATGTCTTAGAATTCCTTTCTTTTTGTATTTTGCCAAAGGAATTAAATTCAGTCGACTAAAAAAAAAAAAAAAAAAAAAAAATGTTGATACCGTCTTCGCTTAATTCTCTCTTATCAGTTTTTGCTCTGATTACTTCGCATAATGCCTGAGATTAGACGTGGGACTTCCTGCGCTTTTGTATTTGATAAATGTTTTACACCACGTTGATTTTACCTACCAGGTACGGCTGCATGACAGTTCATATAATTTTTCATTTCATTATAATTCATATTGTATAATAAACATAAGTGTTCACATTTTAATGTTTTTGATGCCTTTAAACGTCTACGTTTTTGTTACAATTACAAATAAAGAAAGAAAACGATGAAAAAATTATATGCTCCAGGCAGGAGGCACTAGGGAGCACTAGGTGCAACCCTTCCAATTTCTATCCTTTTTTTTACCGTTTTTATAGCGACGTTTATCTTTACCACTCATTGAAGTTAACAAACACCTCTAGTGATCCGAAAGAATACTTTTACAAGCATTTTACACTTCTAGTAAAGGTGAGAAAAGCCATTTCATCACATTTATGTTTGATTTTGTGCGTTTATAACCCAAAATTTGACATTCAATTTCAAATCATACAAAAAAAAATTATTAATTTTTACCGAAGTAATGATCTTACCAAAAATCAACCATAGAATACACGTGGTAACGTCCAGGAATACTTTGGGTTGCCAAATAATTAAAAGTATCTAGAATAAACTAGTTCCAAGTCTGTACTTTCATTTCTCAGGTAAGTATACAATATTTCGCAAAGTTAAAACAGTTTTTCTTCTCCGTAATCGCTGTTTATCTTGGAGCAAAAGTAAAAATACAATTCAACGTTCAACAACCTTCTTATGTAAAGTCAGGTAAATTCGAATAGGGCAAGAACCTTGAACGAGCAGCCAGACCTACGTAATTATACAGAATGTCATTTTTCTATAAGTATAAGTATACATAGTGTTACATAAATACCCCTAAACCTATTAGCTGCCTGCATTACTGGCTGTCTTCGTATATGGACTCTTCTTACCGCTTCAAATCAGGTGGCGTTGGGTTAATTGCTGTACTTTGTACAAAAAAAATGAAAAAACAAGGCGGCAAGGATGTTTAAGTAACGCTAGCATAGAGTTCATTGCCGATACATGATAACCGTAGTCATTATTACTTGCCGAACATTAATTATTTGTATATCAAAATAAAATAATCGACATTGAAGCGCAGCTCCATTAGGTATAACTTCATTACTTTTACCAGGAATAAGGAACTCCTACTGATATTTCAATAATTTCACCTCCTTTTCTTACTCCTGGTAGCTAGTACCCGTACATTAGGTACTCTTCAATGCCTATCGTTTAGAAAATGAATAGTCGATTGAAAATGATTAGTTGATTTAGATATCATTTTTAAGTTGACCAACATTATCAACCAATCAATAGTTATTGGTTTATTTTAATTATGAATTCTCGATTAAGATATTCATTTTCGGGCTATTTCGTAACAACTTATACATGGTAAAGCTTGCTATCAATGTAAAGATATATAAAGCACAGGCTCGCTCCTTAATTAAAGCACTCACGGAGCTTTGCCACTAATATTGCCACTAACCACATATTACACAAAATGCATCTCTCCCCGACTAAACTTTGTGCATGCGGTGAGGGCCAGGACTCAATAGTTACATCTCTCAGTTTGATGCCTTATCTAGAAATAGATTGTATTGTATTGTAAAACTGTGACCAAACCATTGGTATTATTTTTTTATGGAACCCAGTAGAAGCTAGAAGGAGTTTGTTTCAAAACGCCTAGCTTCAGGAGAGATCTTGAATACATTCTTTGTAGTTTGTGACGTTAGTCCACTCAAACTACGCAGCGATCTTTTATAGGATGGAGATACTACGCCAGTCAAACGGGCTCCTCGATGCACTGGACAGATTACAGCGTTTAGCTGTTCGTATCATTGGCGACGTAGGCAGTAACGAACAGCCTAGAGCCTTTACAATTGCCAATAGCTTTATCATGGAGTGTTCTGAAGAGCTTTTCGACGGTATCCCACCATCCCCCTTCCAACTCAGGAGCACACGTGCTGGTCTTCGGAGTCATCAACACACTGTCGCCGCCTCAACATCACGCACAAAGAAGTTTATTAACTCGTCTCTTTGTCGTACTTCCAAAACTTGGATTTTTTTGACAGCACATGTGTTCCCTCTTTAACATTTTTCCTATAACATGGGTTCCTTCAGAAGAGGCATGAAAAGGCACTATGTGGGCTGGCAAGATGGAGGCGGCTAGAACAGTGCGTTTAAAGCTGCACTAGCTGTCTTCGCATATGGACTCTTCTTACCACTTCACGTCAGATGGTGTGGAGGCATCATCAGATGGTTTTGAGGCATTTGCCGTGCTTTGCATACAAAAAGGCTTTTCTTAAAAATCCAGTTACTTATAATAGGATTATTATTCTTGCATATGATTAGGATAATCAGTCAAGCTAAATTTTTACATTAATTTGGTCAAGCCAACAGTTAATTCCTGGGAGCATATGACAATTAAAAACCAATTACGTCGGGAGTGTTCGGCTTGACAGGCTATGTCATGGAGCCTACCCTTCCCAGAACAAGTTCGAACTTTTAACTATATCGCAACTATTATTCAATTTATATTTAGTCACACGAATGCCTCAATGTCAGTTTCAATTTGGACACAGCCAATATAACTTGCCTGCGATAATTTTCCTGTCAATCCCTCGTTATCCCTTCCCATGTTGTGAACAGATTTCTGAAGAGAATTCTACAAATTTTCCAATGACGGGAACTCATGTAATAAAATAGTTTCAGTGTGGATGCAAACAATAACAATAACAATGTACGTACAGTCAACAGAACATCAAGCGTAACAGGTTGACCTTGAGACCGCCCATATTCCGTTCGCAATAGAGGCGGCTTTTGCAGTGTAACTGTTACACTTGATGTGATGTTGTCTGTATAAGGCAACAAGATTATTTAACAAACAAAAAATATAATTATTTGTTTGAGGGAAGCTTGATTATACACATTGTGCAAAGCAACTTTCGCTATGGTCAAACGAATAAAATATTCATGAAGAGTTAAAACTTAAGCCTAACACCTATAGTAATTTATACAAAGCACCGAAAATAACCCTAATTATCAGTGACAGGTATAACAATATATCGCTAGTCGGGCCATTAATGACCCATATGGTGCCATAATTTTCTTGCTTCATTTGAAGGACCCCCATATTATAGAAAGGAGGAAACACACCTGCTAATAAAGAAAACAATTTCAAATTTTGGATCTTCGACAAACAAATGAGTCACACATTTTTATTGTGCGTGTTGTTGAGTTGGAGACAGACACATATTAATTACACTGTTATAGCCTCTCATAAAACTATTTTACGATCTTACAAATAGGGGGGATGGTAATAATTTTCGTAGGCTGAAGATTAAATTTAATTATACGCCTTTTGTTAATCGTAGTCTTTAATTACATTTTTTTATTGAACCCCCAACAAAAAAGGGGTGATAAGTTTGACATGTCCGTCGGTGTATCTGTGTGTCTGTATTATTTCGGTATTTTTGTTTGGAATATGACATGCGTGATCGAGATGGTTCTTAGCTTTAATTTATCTGTTCAAGCGTTTGTTTTTTGTTTTTTATTAAAATGCTTGCTCTTGACCACAGTCTTGCTCCGAGAAAAGTTAAGAGCCCCCTCGACGATGTAGGGAGCTTACTCAGAAGCAACGTTCGTCAACGAAAAACTCGTAGGCGAATCTTTTCATAGCTTCTCTTTTATTTTTTTTATTTTTTTAGCTTTAATTTTCTTTTCTTTTTTTCATATCGCGCTGATGGTCGTTCACTCTCAGAAACAGAGAAGAAATTAATAAATAACTTTACTGTTGTTACCTGCCCGTCGTGACATAACCATATCTCAACGGGCAGTTACAGAACACTAACTAGTGCCAAGAACGCGTCATGCGTTTCTTAATTGCTACAATGCGTTGTGGTCGTTTAGCATGATAGCCACTACAAGAATATCGGATTGTGGTCTTTCTGTGATTGCCACAACGCGTCGTGAGCGTTTTCATAAGAACCTTAACACAAACTTCGCGATATGGATGTTTTCTTGTTGGAGCATGTGAGCTGTTTCGTAACATTATGTACATATTGCTTCTTTATTTCTCCGTTCACTAGTGTCCCCTGTAACACAAATGCTTCTGGTCTTAACTAGCGACCTAAAATAGTTAAGGTATAATTTATAATACCATTGTTTTCGTAGGTATTGTTATTTCGTTTTGTAATTCCAATCACGTTTCAAATTCAATCTGGGCCTTAAATGTCGTGGTAATGGAGTACTCTAGCGATGGCTACGACCTTTAGTAACTAAGTGCCTATTTATAGAACATAACAAAGCAGTAGGCAATATTAAAAAAGCAGGAATTATAGGAGAGTACTTATCTATAATAATCCTTAGTAACAGATAAATTCACACCAAGAGAACGATACTCAATAAAAAGAAATCCTTAAATGAACAAATTATAGGCTACGTTAAGTGGTCAAGAGCTACTCTAAGCAATCTATGAAAGATTTTAAATAATAATAATTAATAATAAAAAAATACGACATTATATTGAAACATGGGATTCACTAGTTTACAGAAACGGTTTGCCACTTTCAAAAACATTTTATTCATTTGATAATTTCATGATATTTGTATAAAAAAATATATCATTGAATGCATTATTTCATAGAAATGTCATTAAATTGTCAAATGAAAAAGATGTTTTTGACGTTTTTGAAAGTGGCAAATCATTGCTATGAACTAATATAGCCCACGTTATAATTTATTGTCGTATTGACGGCACCAACCTGTATGTGCCTAACCTTTTTTAGAGTGGTAATTGGCACATAAGTCTACTTTAAGACTTGATTTCGTAATTGAATATTTTTTACAAAAGCAATACATTTTGTATTCCTTGCAGGTACAAAACAGCAGTCTATTGGCAGTCAATGTTCAGAATTTTAAGCTGACACGAGCAGTAACAAGACGACTCCATCTAACAAGGTAAACTTTTGAAAAATTGAAATCCAGTATGGCAACTTTGTAAATAAATTGTATTAAATTATTTATTAAGAGAGAGGTACTGTGTGGTAGTGATATTCTTTTATTTAATTTAGATTTGTATTTTTATAGAGATACCACACGAATTTGGCCTTCAAGGCCCGTGGTCCCGCCGATTTCACCTACTGGTAGGACCACGGTATACCACTGTGTACTAACAATATTAAATTATATATTTTAATATTGCCTTTATTTAAATTAAATAACCTGTACGGTCCCTGAATATAAAATTTTACTGGAATCAATAAAATTGTTCTCCATTTAAATAAAATTCATAGTGAATCTGAATACATTTTATGATCAATGCCTACCTATATCTTTGGCGAGCGTATAAAAACCCCTTATGCTCATTTTCACTAACCTTTGCTTAGCGTTAAGAATCTCTTAACAATTTTTATCTCAGTCTATCTAAAGGAGATAGAAAGAGACAAATGTCGTTAAGAGTCACCTAAGCCTAGGGAATGGTTAGTGAAAATGGACATAAGGGCCGATTTTTCCAGAGGACATAATCTATGTTCTGTGGATTTTTCAATACCCAGATAAGATTTATCTAGAGATGAACTTTAGCAAGGTGACAGTAATCTTTAGAAAATCAGTCAAAACGTCAAAAATATTCTCTATTTATGCATATAAATTATCTGAGGATTGAAAAAGCAGCCCTAAGAAAGGTCATGTCATAAAAATCAGCATTTGATGGGTAGAGCTGGATTCTTTTCCAGCTCTAAGGGACCGTGTGTACAGTTTTTTGAAACTGTACATAAATCCTGGGTTCTAAGTCAACGTAAGCAGTACATTCGTAACTTGCGTCCGAATCGCCCGCCTTCCCCCTTGGTAAATAATCACGTACAATGTCGTTCTCGAAGAAAACTAATTACCTACATAATCTTATTATTCTTAAATAACAAATGCGAAAGTGAGTTTGTTTGTTTGTTACGCTTTCACGACTAAACCACTGAACCGCATGAGATGAAGATGAAAGGTAAGGAGACAGTTTGAGACCCTGGGAAGAACATAGGATACTTTTGCAGCTATAACCGACTTCCACGCGATAAAAACTGCGGGCGAGATCTAGTAATATCATAAATGCGAAAGTTTGGACTTCGGAGGAATGTTTAATAATAATAATACATTCATACACTTACTCTTATTATTTAGCCCAAAGTAAACATCATTAAGAGCTTGTGTTAAGGATACTAGATAACGGAGAAGTGTTGACCATAATATGTATACAGAATGTTAGGGGGACGCTCTCAAAAACGAAAGCAGGTGGCAGTGCGGTCACCCTAAACATTATTTGCTGAAAAATAAATATAATATCACGAAAAAAACAATCAGCTGTTTCAAAGAAACAGGTCGTGTAGATATTACAATTTCAATCAACCAAATATTTAAGTTTTCTTTTTTATTATTTTTCTTAATTTTTCTTTATTCTTTTTAATTTGTATGAAACAGCTGGTTTTTTTTCACAATTTCAAATTTATTTTTCAGCAAATAGTGTTTAGGGTGACCAGCACTGCCACCGAACTCATAATACAAGCACTTGCTCCGACCGGGTTTCGAACCCGGGGCCCCTGACCAAGGGTATCAGGACATATGCGTGAAAAGCCGTTTGCGCGAATGGACACTTGCGCGAAAAGACGTTTGCGCGAAAAAATTGACTGCACCACATGTATAATTTCATTAAATTTAAATAACATTTCATGTCACTATAGTACATTATTTTATTATTTGATAGGACGACTAATTAGATGCTGCTGATGATGCTGCGGTGATGCTGCTTAATATGCTGCAAATCATGGTTTAAAATACAATCCTGTAAAAAGTCAATGTATGTTGTTTAAAGGTAGAATGAAAGGACCTAGGAGTATACCACCTACTGCACTAAATGGAGTTCCATTGAGTTATGTTACAAAGTTTAAATATTTAGGACATATTGTGACTGAAAACCTTAGTGATGACTTAGACATTGAAAGAGAGCGCAGAGCATTGGCGGTGCGAGGTAATATGTTGGCACATAGGTTTGCACGCTGTACAGCACCAGTTAAACTGACACTTTTTAATGCATACTGTCAAAATTTTTATACATGCAGTCTATGGGCTAGTTTTACCAAAAGTGCCTACAATGCGCTGAGGGTGGTATATAATAACATATTCAGGGCTATGTTCAGACTTCCACGTTACTGCAGTGTGTCTGGTATGTTCGCAGATGCGAGCACCAATGACTTTTATGCTATTATGCGTAGAAGTGTAGCATCATTGGTTCGTCGGGTGCGGGGTAGTCTCAACGGAGTCCTGAGTATGATAGGAGATAGGATTGACTCTGCTCTGCTTGGTCGGTTCATCAATCTCCATGTTTTGGTGAGGAGGCCAATTAGGGGAGTGTAGTTTGTAAGTTTTAAATAAGAATTACTAATCATAGATTAAGAATAATTTTGTTACTAACAACTATGAGGCATACACCTTGAAATAAATGATTTTTTTTTTTTTTTTTATTTTTTATTAGTATAGGTATTTTTCAATTGATACAAGTTTTGGTGAATTGCTTACTCTGTACGCTTGTATGTAAGAGTGTAATCCGTACCAATAGACGTTTTGAAATGACTAGTGACAGTAACGAATCGCCGCAAAACCGACTCACTCCACGTAGTGTTGTCTACCCTACCCCTAGAGTGCAATTTAAAAGCGGGCAGGCACGGAGGGGCGGGGCGGCCCGCGGGCTTCCGAGCAGGTGGGTGCGAGCGAGCCGCCGCGGCTGAGGCGAAGCTCGATTAGCTCGCGAGCTTGGTATTCGAATATTCGTTTTATTCGAATATTCGCCTCATTTACTATTCGAATATTATTGAGAGTAGTATTCGAATATTCCGAATTTTTCGAATAATGATATTTCATAATAAAAATCAACACACCTATGAAGGAATTTATCAAAAACGACAGATGATATGCGTAGAATTAGGCGATGAAGCGTTACTTTTGGGTTAATTGAAAAACTACTTAAGTTAACTATTAAATAAAAGTTGATTTAATTTTGTTTTTGTCAGTTTCAAGAGAAATACATATATTACAACTAAATTTTCAACATAAACTTCTAAATTCAAGCAGCAACGACGTCAATACCCATCTGTTACTTCGTCAGAGCATCGGGAAATTTATAAACTGGTTCGACATGATCTCCGAAATGCTAATACTCGCTTCATAAAAAGAGCAATTGAGCAGAATATGGGGTCAAAAGTGTTCTTCCAGTCCTTAGGGAGTAGGAAGACCACCTGACGAAGTTGACCACTGCTAGTGGGAACGTTGTTGTATTGTATCTAGGCCGGAGGTTCTTTGGGAAATTGAAAAAATTCATAGTAAATTATACTCTTCGCATGCCAGATCCAATATACCAGATCCAAAATATGAAAATTCTACTAGATCAACATTAACACGCCACTTCACTGAGGGCCTGCCGGAAACCAAGTAGTCAGCCTAGACGAAATTGATAGGTTGATTGGTAGGTTTGATAGGTTGAGATAGGTCTTAGACAGCTAAAAACGGAAAAACCCCTGGAGAAGATGGAATCACGGCGGAACTCTAAAGCCGAAGGAGCTCCAAAAAATGTTTAATTCTGTCGTCTTTTATAGGAGAACTCTAAAAGTGTGGGAAAGGAGTGTGGTCGCCCTCTCCTTTAAAAAGGCGACAAGACGCTGCTGAAAAACTCCCATCCAATTTTACTCCTCAGCCTCCACTACAAGCTGTTTTTGAGAGTCCTATCGAATAGACTTGCGCAAAGACTCGAAGAATTCTAGTCTCCAGAACAATCTGGGTTCCGGAGAAGATATGGCACTATAGATCATTTTTACTCCATCAAGACCTGGGCAGTTCTAGAATCTTTGATGCAATTCATGCAATGCCAAGTTTATATATCTAAGTGAGGAAATGCTTTCACGATGCAAAGACTGTGACCATCCAAGTACAGAACCAGCAGAGTTACCTATTTCCGATGTATGAGACAAATCGACGTCATATCTCCCAAATTGTTCACAAGTGCATCAGAGGATATCTTCAAAATACTGAATTGGAACGGAAGGAGTATTATCATTAATGGCAAGAGAGATTTACAGATGATGTCGTCGTTATAGCCGAAACGCTGCAGGATCTACAACAAATGTTGCACGACCTAGCTGACTTATCTCAACGCATCAGTCTCCGGATGAACTTGGATAAAATTATGACAAACTGACCATAGTTGAGTAAAAAACGAAGTAGAGACCAACAGAAGGATTCGTCTGGAGTGGGCAGCATTCAGCAAGCTGCGTCGAGTTTTTCTTATCGGCAATTCCACAAAGCCTAAAGCAAAAGTCAATGCGTACTTCCCGTTATGGCATATGGTGCTGTGGCGTGGACACTCAAGGTAGAGCTGGTGCACCAGTTTTAACTCGCTCCGCGATCTATGTAGAGGGCTTTGCTTGGAGGTTCACTGAAGGATCGAATTCACAATGAATTAATCCGGCAGAGAGTTGACAGCAGAGAATCAACAGCCTACGAATATATAAGCAGAAGTATCAGCCGGGTGGCTTTGCTAGTGGCCGTCAGTAACTGAATCAGGCTAGCCAAAGATCGAGCCAAGTGATGTTCATATGGAGTGGCCTGTGTCTAGCAGTGGACTGATCATGATAAAAATGGTGAATAAATGTTTAAAAAACGTAGTTTTTCTTTTCAAATCAGTGATATTCCACTTTGGTGTCAGTGAATTTTGTAAAATCAACGAATTTTATGATATATTTAGGTGATGCTGATGTATTTTGTTCCTTGGATAAAAAGTATTCGGAAAATTCGTAATATTCGAATAATTCGAATAATAGTTTTGGGACTATTCGAAATATTCGAATAGTAAAAATGGACGAATATTACAAGCCCTACTCGCGAGGGACCGCCGGAGCTCCGCAGTGTCGGAGCCGTGACAGACGTCTTGTGTGTTTTAGGCAAATTTACAAACACTATAAGAGGATTGCACTGATGATTAAAAATTTCTGTACGTAATCTGAGTTACCCATAACTATAAATCCATTTTTTCGCGTAAACTTCTTTTCGCGCAAGTGTCCATTCGCGCTAACGTCTTTTGGCACAAATGTCCTTTCGCGCATCGGTCCATTCGCGCAAATAGCTTTTCGCGCAAATGTCCTTTCGCGCAAATGGCTTTTCGCGCATATGTCCTTTCGCGCTAATATCCTTTCGCGCAAGTGTCTTTCGCGGAAATGTCTTTCGCGCAAGTGTACCAGATCCCTGATCGAGTAGCCTGTATAGCAAGGGGTACAGAAAACTCAGTCAGTCGGTAGTCAAACTACTAGTCGTTTGTTACTTTAATCACGCTAGAACAGATCTGGATGAAATTTGGCACAAAGGTAGCTTATAATCCGGAATAGCACATATGCTATCCGCTGTTGCCGACTATAAGCATCAACTAGGAAAAATGTACAGTTCCCGTGGGATAATGCAAACGAAGTTGCGGGTGAAAGCTAGTATAAGAAATCAAATAAAGGTAGGTATATTTGAGGACATATATAGATAAAGCCGATGTACAAATAAGTGATGTATTGAATTATTTTCTTCGTACTATTTGCGGTGACAACTGAAACATAATAATGTGAGATACAAGAAACTGAATTGAATTACGAGAGTTAAGGCTTAGTGGTATTTCTCAAAGGTGCCACCCGATATGAAGTATTCTCAGCTAAGTATCTTAATAGCACAAGAAATCAGAAGATCACATTCTAATAACAAAATGGTTGTCTTTTGTACAGTCAAAAACAATAATATATGTACATGGGGAGTTCCCCTAGTGCCGGACACTTAAGGTTTTCTGTTGATAAATAAAAAAGCAGCGGAAGATACGATACTTCAATTATGATTTAATCAAGATATCGATATTTATAATAAAAAAAATGAACACTAAAAGTAACCTCTACGTTTTCTTTATAATAACTTTTATCAAATTTTGGTATATAATTTCTGATTACCAAAAAGTGGCACCTAGTACCGGACGCCCAGAACCTGAAACCCCTAAAGCCGGACAACATTAAAAACACAGTGCAGCGATTGCATCTGAACGTTCCGGAATATCAACACAGTTTGTTTCCTCTAAGTATAATTTGCTAACATCAAAATTTAGGATACTTTCCATACGGAAGCATTGTTTTGACTCAACCTGTACAGTCCACTTAATTCTATTTAAGTTGGCAAGCCTAGCTCTAAAGACATAACTGAGTAATCATTCTGAGTAACTTAACTCTAAGCCCCCAGCCTCTGTTTTACGACACGGTACATTCAATACTCTATTTATTTCTCTATTAAGCGCACATGATTTACGACGTAGATGCCTTTGACATAGGTAAGAAGGAAGGTTTCAATTACAATTTCGACATGCCACATTACTGTTATTGGACCCCGCTCTCTCATACCATAAGTCACATCAGTCATAGAAAGCCATGCAGCCTATATACCTAAATCCAGCTAAATCCTTATGAGTAACTATGACCCCTATCCATCACCCCAATTCAGTGGCTCAAATTACTAAATATACCTCTTTAATTATAATAAGGTTATAAGGTTTTACTAGGTGGTAGGCCTGTATGTAGGGTCGTCTGGGTAGGTACCACCGCCTTTCTTATTTCAGCCGTGAAACAGTTCGCTGTGTTTCGGATTCAAGGGAAAGGTAGCCAGTGTAATTACCGGGCATGGAAGGCATTTCATCTTTGGGCTCAGGATGACAACGCACCTGCAATATCAAGTGATTTTTCCTTGTTATTGCAGGTGTGTATAGGCGGCGGTAACCGCTTACCATCAGGTGGGCGGTCAGCTTGTTTGTCATCTAGTAGTATAAAAAAAATACTGGCCGGCTTTGGAAAAAAGACTTTAGCCTCGTTCTTTGTCTACAGACGACAGCACATCAAGTGTAACAGTTGAACTACGGAAGCCACTTCTATCACGAATGCGGTCTCAAGATCGAACTGTTGCGCTTGATGTGCGGTCGACTGTATGTACTCTATCGGTGATTTTTTTATACAACTATGTATGAAAACTCTCAAGTATTGGGATTCTATCCCAAAGTTACATAATTTCATGCATGCTAGTAGCTAGTTTCTCGATTGGACAAGTTTTTTAAAGAATCAAAAAAAAATTAAGAATGGAAATAGAATGGAGACAATAAAAACTATATAATTTAATAATATTTATGCTGTGAAAAATACTCAAAGGAGGCTTGGGCCGATTTGATATGATTAGTTATAGAAACTGAGACTGCTTTATTTGATTTTAAATGCATTTCCTAGCCGGGAATCCAAAACATTTAATATCACTATTATTACTGCTACGTCAGAAGTATAACTTAAAAAATAAACGCAAATACAGACAGACTAGAAGAATTTCACATGGATATCCCAAGTCCTGGGTGGCTCAGTGGTCAGAGCAGTCGCCCGGATTGCGAAAGGTCGCGGGTTCGATTCCTGCCTCAAGACGTGAAATTTTTCTAGTTTTATTATATTTTAATTACTAAGTTATTTTTCAAACATTTATAATAATGTTAAAATCAAAAATTAAGAACATTAAAAAATAAACATAGAAGAGGCAATCACTATCGAAGTTTCGTACGACATCGCGATAATAAACAGGGTATTAAATCATAGCGTCTTTCTAACTCACGTAAATCGAACTCACGTGAATTTTCGAATAAAAAATATCGCTCTTTTGATTTGAACATAGAAGTTCAGTATGATAATTAGTGATTGCAATCCCACAGCTCCTTCGATTCCGCGGGATTAGTATGCGGGATCACACCCCGCGCGGGATACGCGGGATCCCTTAGAAATTATGATAATTAAATTAAAACTACGGATTTTTGTGTAAAAATCAACATTTCTCATACACATATTAATATAAAAAATGTTTGATATAAGTTGATTGCAGAAATCATTTCGTTTCTATTGACTAATCAAGCATCAGATTCCAGACACAATTGATTTTTCAATTGTCATGTGTGGTGGGATAATGCCGCTTCACGGATTAATTAAGTATAAGTTATTAGTAATTCGTTTTCCTACATTCATCTTAAATATTTAGCATAGTTAGTTTTTTTTTAATTTTACCCTTACTACCGCTCCTGCGGGATCCAGCAGAATGATAAATGCAGTGGGATCCCGCGGGATTGCGTGATCCCGTTTTGCGGGATTGCAATCCCTAATGATAATGTACCTTCTGCAGTCTGCTACGAAACCTCCTTTGTATGTTCGTATGTTCGCACGTGAACGTGATCTCGCAGCCATATACCGCCCATAGAGAATATGCAAAAAAAAAACTAGTTTAGTACATAGTTATTAAAATAGAATAAAACTAGAAAAATTTCACGTCCTGAGGCAGGAATCGAACCCGCGACCTTTCGCGATCCGGGCGACTGCTCTGACCACTGAGCCACCCAGGACTTGGGATATCCCTGTGAAATTCTTCTAGTCTATCTGTATTTGCGTTTATGAGCTAACGTCCACCCTTCAATGTCGAAATATTCTATTTCAACAACAAGCAAATACAGATAGACTAGAAGAATTTCACAGGGATATCCCAAGTCCTGGGTGGCTCAGTGGTCAGAGCAGTCGCCCGGATCGCGAAAGGTCGCGGGTTCGATTCCTGCCTCAGGACGTGAAATTTTTCTAGTTTTATTCTATTTTAATAACTAAGTAATTTTTCAAACATTTATAATAATGTTAAAATCAAAAATTAAGAATAGTTTAGTACATTTATAACAATACGTAGAATTATACTGGTAGGAGTGAAAACAGAATTGATTTTGGTCAAAAATATCCCAGATATTTAAATTAGAAATAGAAAATGCAGGTATTCATCAATATTTTACTAAAACTCTTTCAGTTTCCTTAATTGTAACTGCGTAAGATTATTTTTAAACCTAAAAAAATGAGCATATTCCCCATCAGTTGCCATCCTACATGGGAGAAACACATAAGAGTTTGGGCCATAACGCCACCACGCTGGCCCAATGCGGGTTGGTATGTAAAAGCGGTTGAAGTGACAACCGAGACCGACAGCTTAATGTGCCCTCCGAAGCACGGAGGAGCTCGGGATAACAAATTTTGATTAACCCATCCCGGGATCGACCATGGCGAAAGTGGCTTTTTTTTCGTAATCAAAACCAGAGAGCTCAAACCACTACGCTACCGAGCTTCTCTTAAAAAGCTCGAGCTTGAAAATACTTACTTATTATTTAAGAATCTATTTCGTCCTTCGTTTTTGTTGTAAATAAATATTTATTTTCTACTTTTTGTAAACTTATTACCAAGGATGATAGAAGTATGCTATTACTTATTCCATTTATATTTATTTCAAAACAAATGCTGTTTCTTTCTAAATGTTGGAAATTTTTCATCCTATTATTACTACTTCAGCAAAGAAAGCACTCTTCAAAGATCTTTAAACCTACACAAGAGAAGCTTAAACTCAATTTCTCCAATAGCTGGAAGGAAATTAACTTTATTCAACTGACGTTCTAGATGATATATCGCGTTGCACTTTCCGAATGAGCGCCGAGAATAGTTCACGACCTCACATTTATTCGTTCTCAGCTGTTATTTCCAGAGAAATGGCTCCGTTTTCGATAAAAATTATATAGTACAGTATTCTCGTAGTCAAGATTAATACACGTTCATACTTACCCGAAATATATGGAAAGAAGGAAAATCTAACATATCAGCATATCATTCGCTGGCTAGAATCAGAATAAGTGTCTTTTGAATTGCCTCTCCAAGGACTTGTGTTCACACATTTAGGGCTCAGGATCAGTAAAAGCAAGGGAGGCATTTTTAGATCTCAAAGGGTCCAAGTGTGCTATTATGATAAATCATAACCACGTTATTTTATATATAAGAACAACGTCTTCTCTGAAAGCAAAATTTGGTAATGCAAAATTCGTTTGCATAATGTATATGAATTGTATTCAGCAACAGATGAATGTAAAAAATGTTTAGTACGTGTTGGCTATAGAACTGGCTATTTTCCGTCTATGCCTTTTTAGACTTTATAGACTTTTGTGACTTAGCGGAAACTTGTAATAATAATTATAATAATAATAAATCATTTTATTTGTCTTCAAATACACTGAAAGTATGCAATAATTAACCACAGTATTTCGGGAACAAGTTACTTAAAGACAAAACGGCTTATGGCTCAGTGGTTGCAGAGAGCCCACAACCTCTGTTATTCTGCCATAACCTTTTACCAGAATATGTAATAAAGCGACATCGAGTAGGAAATAACGAAAATAAAATACAGGTACGTACACTGCTTCCAATCAGCGCAGAGAGAGTGACAGGGACTGTCGTCTAAGCAGACATTCACGATAGCCATTGCGAATAGGCGGTGGTAAGTCATTCCAAATTTTAGCTTGTCGGTTTTTGGTTGGATATTATTTAGGCTTTTAATATATTTTTCCTGTATATTTCAATTTCAATGTACAATATTACTCCTTTCATCGGCGTTTCCTTCACCATCGCCTACAGTATGCTTTATTAGCATCGTAGTTTACCAAATATTAGTAAGAAAATTTGGTTTTCGCTGGCTTCATAGTGTGTTTGTACAGGTAGGTTAGGTAGCCTGGTATAAGGGCAACTGTTAACCTTAATCTGTACTGCAATGAAGAAGGAACATGGGGGTCGTTTTGTGGGTAATCTCGGTCGTTATCATCTTCGACCGATGAGACCCACATAACCCTGAATTATTCTTTTCCCACAATGCAGGGTAGGCGCAAATGCCTTTTCCTCCTAAAAAAGGTACGTCGGGTAAGTATTATTATTCTAAGGCAAGGAACTTGTGGTGTGTGTATGACGAGTTTCGAAATAAATATTCTTTATAACACATTTGCTCGTAAAGGGTCTCTTATTTCACCAATTTCAATATCGTAATGTATCTCATTACGCACTCGTGCGGTAATGTAATGTAAAACGCACGGTTTATCAAGATGCACTGTTATTAATCTGTGGCTCCGTCTAAAAACGAACGGTATTTTTTTAAATCTTGGCAAAGAGTTTCTATACCAGAAAGTGGTCAACATTTTATGAATAAAATTAACTTTGGGAGACAAAATATATTAAAGAAACATTTAATTCTATAATTTAATTAATTTTATCAAAAAATTACAACCATTTATCTGTAACAAAAACACAAAAATATTAATTTACTTTATTAGTAATACTGGCTGTTTTTTGTGCCCTTGCCTCAAAAAAGCGCCCGCGCGCGCATCGCTAATTCGTGAACAAGTGAACAAGTAAAAAATATTCCGCGCGCTTTTTCTTTTCGATATATTATTTTTATTTAAAAATGTCGTCAAGTAGTGATAAATTTATTATTCGATACCGCCAAAAGCCTCAGAGGTAGCGAAAAAGGCTACTCTAAGCCTCTTGCCCGAAAAATCGACCGATACATACAAGCGTATCAAATTTTAGAAAACAAGCAATGATGCAAATTTATTTTCAGAAAGTGTGTTTTAGCCTATTTCATGGAACTTTCTCAAAAATATAAGTCAAGCTCATTATGGTGTTCAAATTTTTATAACTGCTTTGACAAGTGATTAAAGATTTATTCGTTCGAAAAAAGTTTCGAAAGTCCGAGTTTTATTTATTGCCTCGCAAATATGTTATAAAACGTCGTATGACATTCGTGCGCTTTGATAATTACAGTCTGTGCTTTCTTGTAGCCCTCACCTACGGCTTGGGCTAGCAATAGCTAGCCCGTGTGGCGATATTTCGCCTCGGCTGTAATTTTCAACTTACCGCACTTATATCATAATGTACTATTGAATACTTTGGGGCTGACTTTTCACTTTTAGTAACAGATGGAAAATATATTAAATCCCACCCAAATAACACTGCTTTGTAGTGACGTGTACTTGCTTGCTTGCGTGTAGGGCTAATTGAGGACGAAAAGTGGCTTGGTGAACTTGCTTCGGCAGAGCTCAGGCTAAGGGCAGTAGAGTTGCCGGAGAATTTTAGTGAGTGTACCAGTGCCGTTATGTCCACACACGATTGTCGCTTAGCTTGCGGCCGGTAGGTCTGTAAGCTGATTCTTTTTCCCGAAAAAAAAGGTATCATTGCGCTCGTTATTTGTGGTTGTGAACCACTCTTGTACATTAAAATTAAGAAATTAACCGATAAGATTAAATAATTTCCGGTCGGTATGTTGTGGTGTGATTCATCGATCAATCAATGAAGGCCACGCAAAATGCATTAAAAATTGGTAGTTTCAGAAAATGGGTCGCTCCACTTTTAAAGTAAAAATCGTATCATGTAAACTCGAGCTATATATATCTTGGCGCGTAAATATTGTCTGCGTTTTAGAGCCAATAAAAACAGTGACCGCTCCTAATGAGAAATTAACGAGCTCTAATGCTAAATACCGCTCCGCTCGCGAGATCAGAAATATTTGCATACAATTTTGTCGACGCGTGGCTTCCAATATGTTTTATCTCTATCCGTCGTTTTTTATCTATGGCACATGAATGAGTAAATACCGAACCGGAGACAACAGCCCCCTTATTCTCAACTGTCGGATCACGGATTCGATTCGAGAAGTCACATGCCGTCTCGCTTTGACTCATAGCGATAAAAAGTGACAGGTACAGAGTTTCCGAATTTCGATTATTTTCCGACAGTTGAGAATAAGGGGGCATGCCGGCTTCCTAGTTGAGAATTTGAAGTTTAGCATATTATTCTTACCTTACCAGCACATGAGTTCTCTCCTTCCTATAACATGAGTTCCTCAAAAAGAGGCGTGAAAAGACACCTTATTGGCCGGCAGGGTAATGAGGCTAGAACAGCTAGTGCATAACACACTGCGGTAAGAAGCGGAAAAAGGGATCCAGAATGTTGCAGCCGACTAGTTAAATTAACAAATTAATTGCACGCCTAGGCTGTCCATTAAACGCCGGCATCCAATGAAATGGCCGAAGGACAACTAGCAAAGTCATTGAGCGCAACGTTTAACGAGATGACTGAACATCATGTCATCCTAACCTCAAATTACCACTTTGTGGCACCCGTTTTCAATTGGTAGAAGACATAAAGGAGAATTCGCGGCGAGAACTGAACTCCATTTCGGAAACGGCGTTTAAAAAATGTTTTCATGATTGGATTATTCGTTGGCGTAAGTGTATCGTGTCTGAAGGAGCATACTTTGAAGGTGATAAAATAAATTTAGATGAATAACTAACATTTTGTGTATTATTGATCTTTTCCCGGTATTTTCTTGACAGAGTTGTAGATATATCTGGTTAAATTAGCCATTCAATTGGACGATTCGTTTAAATCGATTTATCTCGTTTGCTGTGCCCCAACGGGGTGTCATGTGTCCAATGTATCTATTAACTCATTGTAACACCTATATTTAACCATGTGACCAGCAAATTAATAAATGAAATGAAATCGAAGAGATTTTGTGTGACTATTTGTGTGATTGGTAGGTTCAATGTTATTTTTTATGACCAGTTATAAATGCTATAATTACAAGACGCCCTAGGCGTCCAATTAAGCTGATTTTCAATACGCCAAGTACCAACTTCGTGCAAGTGCAAACGTTCACAAAAAAAAATATTTAACCAAACTATTTCGGCTACATTGGTAATAAAAAAATATTTTACGTAACAAAACGTTGCGTCTCTATCATCTTTGTTTGACTAGGTGTTACCATAAGTTATGTAGTCGCTTTTTTAAGCTACAGGTAGTCGAAAGTTCTGTTGTCACGTTTTTTAGTAAAGAGTGCGTCTAGATTAATTAACTGTAAGCCTAGGCATTTTATTGAATGCCGGCGTTTAATCAATAGCCTAGCCGTCTAGTTGACTGTCTAATTTAATCAGATGTCTGTGACATATACAGAGTGGTTCCGTTCATAAAAATGGTTTGCCACTTAAAAAAAGTCATTTGATAATTTCATGACATTTGTATGAAATAATAATACAACATAAGACAAAAATTGTGTTTGTAATGTTGTGCTCCTCTGTGGTATTGGACAACAGAGGATCACAAAAAAGTATCGTCATATTGTTGAGATTTTCTATAAGCTAGAGATGGTAGTGTGTAAGTTTTACGTCAAACATAACTAAGCGTTTACCGTATAGACTCAATATTTTATAATGGAGTCTATAAAAATAAATTTCAAATACTTCATAGCAGAGGCTGCTGTCATTTCCATACGATCTGACAGCTAGCTGTCAACTTAAACTTGATAGTAACGTTCGACGAACATGAAAAGTAGTACAGAGCCTCTTGAGTGTAATAAAATCGCACATCAAAATGGTTCCTCCGCAGTAACCATTCACATGTACATTCGACAGCACATCAAGCGTAACAGTTTGACCTTGAGACCGCCCTTACTGCGTTCATAATAGAGGCGGCTTTCGTAGTGCAACTTGATGTGTGCTGTCGTCTGTACAATCTGCCGGTATTCGTAACAAAACGTTTCATTTCATCGCCCGTTATCGTGTCGCGGTGATTTCAAAGAGCTCATTATCTCCGTGTTGCCTTTCCATAGCAGTCACGAATGTGTCTCATTGATTGTTTTATCCCGACACTCTCAACTCATCAAAGTTCTAAGCTTCCCGGTACTTTACATAATTAGAAATTGAGCCTCTTTTTCAACTTTGGCAAACTTTCAATTAGTTTTTCAATACTTTTGGATCAAAGCTAAAATGCTGATATACCTATTGAAACGCAATTTGTCCTTTAGAAATCAAATCCTTCCTGCTTATAAAATGTTAATTACATTTGATTTTATTATTTGAAGTTGATTAGAAAGTTGCCACTCAGCAATTTCGCGTCTACTCGAAATTTCAGAATCATTTGTATGTAACTAACTACATATTCAATTACGCCTTTTGCTAGCACACCAACTTACAATAACATTCATAAGTATGCGTTCGACAATAGTATTATAGGTATAATATTAAAGTTGTTGAATAATTAATAATAATTAATATTTAGTTTAATAGTTTTGTATTTGGCAGATGTAATAATAAACGTATAAAATTAAAAAAAAATAGTAACCCAAGGCCTTATTGATCCATCTATCTAACACCATCTCATTGAGACTATTCTTATGAGCCCTTATCTGCTGTAATTTTCTGAAGAATTAGGCACTACGCAAGACTTTTCGATAGTTTAGGATCACCTCAAGGTTAGTATGTCATGGGAATGTCACCAAAGTGACAATACACTAAAAGAGATATTTCATATCCAGCCAGGTATACAGTATCTCAAAAAATCAGGAAAATACCCTCGAATACGTGAAAAATACTAATAATTCGTTTTCGTGCATAATTTATTTATACAAAAGTTGAAATTTTTCGTCGATTTCACCGTTCATTCACTATAGCAATAAGTATGACATGTGACAAAAGTCAACTAAACGTCACCAAAGTGACATAGACACCATGATGAATATTTGGCTGTGTTGCAGTTTTTTCTATGTTTTGTAAGGACCACGCAGTGAAGCAAATAAAAAGAAAATGGACAATTTAACACTGATCTGCATATTTTTATCTAGTTCTTAGTATAGTGTATGTACATAAACCTGGCTGGGTCTCCATACATTTTTTAAACATCGCTTTTCAAATCATTCAGATCTGTGAAAGTTAATAAAACCCTTTTATCACGTAGAAAATGGGCTGATAGTCATCAAACGCCTGAATTGATCTTCATAAATTATAACTATAAACCATCCTAATCAAGTCAGCTTTCAAATAAAATAAAACAAAATCGGTCCATTTGTTTAGGTGCTACGATGCCACAGACAGACACAGACAGCCACGTCAAACTTATAACACCCCTCTTTTTTCTTGAGGGGTTAAAAATTATGAATTAGTATCCAACAAATTAGAAAACGCTTACGTGGATAGGTCCCGACACTAACCTTTCGGTCTAAACATATTAGTCAAAATGTCGCTAGGTGAGTCTTCGTCTGTGTGTTCATCACCAGCCTCTCTATGCCTCAATGTTGGGCACAGGCTTTCCTATATGGGATAAAGAAATAGAAATTACAGTTAAAGCGGTGGCAGTAAAAACCGTGCTTTCCGAAGCACAGAGGAACTCAAGATTATAAAATTTTTATTGACCCATCCCGGGATCGACCATGGCGAAATTCGCTTTGTTTTCGTAATCGAAACCAGTCTAATCAAACTACTACGCCACTGAGCTCCTCAAGCTAGTTGAGCACATTGGTTTTTCTTAAATAAAAGAAACCTTCAAAAAGTTAACAATAATTTCCGTCGCGTCGTGGGCTTTGTGAAGATTTATGTAGGGGTGTTCAACATTTTTAATTTAACTTTTATTTCAAGAGTGATAATTTGCACTTCCGCCTCTGCGTGGAAGTCTGTTTACCATCAAGCGCGCCGTAAGCTGTTTGCCACCCCTGACTTTTAAAAAAACATGGCAAATTATCCTAAGTTTTCTTTGTATTTTCCTGATTAAAAATTTACTTATTATAATATTAAGCTCTGTGTTTCTGTCGTAGTCACACCATCTTGAGTTGAGTCTGTGAAAAATTTTCTTTTTATGATACTGATATTATGAGAAGATTCAAATTCTTACTTATTAGTACATTTCGGTCTTAATTAAGCTGAGTTTGCTTTGTAGAACTCATTTTATAATAGGACAAGGATCGCAAACAAGCATAGACTACCTGCTCCCAATATAACTCAATGAGCTCAGGCGACCTTACACACCGCAGGAACTCAATGATCCTTGCACGGCTTTTCACACAAACTGGATGCTACAGACAAACAACAGGTACACAGATACACAGACAGACACTTCAAACTTATAACAGCCTTCTTTTTTCATCAGGGGTTATAAATAAAGAAATTGTTGGCGATTTTTTGTTTGTATGAAAAGCTAAAAATAATAATTGCTCTTACTCAACTATAATACTGTTTTGTAGAGAAATTCTCTAAAATCTATTTGGGCTGGCCGTACTTGCTTTTGCGTGTAAAATCTTATTAGAATATACCGATATTCGTTTCATCTATTTTCCTCCGCCAACTTTCTTACAGTGAGATTCAATAATCCGAAGTAAACTAGACGTTCTGAATTTCTATGTAGGCTGGTACTCGGTGACCCCCAAGACAAAAGTTATATGGGAAGCAAGAGTATATTTTTACGAATATTATAGAACAAAAATTAGAATTTAAAATCCCTGCATAAAAACAAAAAAATGCATCTAATTCTGGCTAAAAAATCGTTACACAGAGATGTAATAATTCGATTTTAAAAACAGTGACACATGTCAGAGAAAGGACATCGTCAATATCGTGCATTGTCTTGTCAATTCTTTTTTTTTCTAAATGGGTTCAATTTGGTTCAGCCCATGATAATTTGCAATTGTTTTTGTATAAAAAAAATGCTAAAAGAACACGGCAAGTTGGTTTCTGGTAATATTTTTGACAAATAATATGGATTTTAATTTATTTTTCACTATATTTCATCAGAGAAACTTGGATACTTTAGTTTAGATTTCTTGCATGCACTTTTCAAAATTACTCAAAAATGCCGGAGTATAAACTTAAAACGGGTATTATTCAAAATTCTCTGAGCATAGACTTTCGTATAATGAATAATTTATCGTGAGGGGCTTTCAATTACGAATATTCAACATCTCCTTTAAAGGGTTGGGTTCCCTGTCAAGAGTTACGTCTGAAAGTTTGACACCTTTCAAACCATTTTTATTTTCCGATTAAATTAATAAAAAGATTGACCTGCTCGTGACAACGTGACGGTCTTAGTAACACGACCCAATATTTGATGTTCCATTAAGAAGAACAGTGTGAACACAAGAAATGTCTACAATAAATGCAATCGTTTCGAATGCCTTCAAAAAGCTTTGTCGAATCTGTTTTATGTGCAAACTTTGGCAATGTGAAGCGTCAAGTTAGATAAGTACCTTTATTTGTCTCGAAACTTCTGAGTACGGACGCTTGACTGTCAAGAATTCATTGAGTTAATTTGATCAATATTTAACCTGTCTGTCGTAGTTGGTCTTTGACAACCACTTTGTAGGGCAAATCAAACTGTTCGGCTGACCTGGAGCTTATTCAGTAGGATTGTCTAAAGATACATTTGAAGATTAGATGTCTCTAAACGTAACTTTAGGAACATTCTAGCGGATACCTGCAGCTTTGATCGAAAGGGGATTTTCAAAGTAACTATAACTTACAAAAACGGCCACAGTGTATATTGCAATTTTGAAACCAACAGTACTAGAGGTGACTATATGTTGCTGGTCTAATAATTACTAAAAAAGATGGATTGTTACTGAAAGTTCTAATCAGTAAGTCATTTTTAAAAAGGCTGTAAAACATGAAATGATACTGTAAGTTTTATCTTCAGTGTTACAAGTTTCTCGTGTTTGTCTGTGTATCTATTTGTCTGTCTGTATATCTATTTGTCTGTCTGTGACATCGTAGCTCCTAAGCGAATAGACCTATTTTGATTATTATTTTTTTGTAAGAAAGCTGACATAGTTGAAATTGTTCTTAGCTTTAATTTATGAAAATCTGTTCAGGCGTATGATGACTAGCAGTGAGCTGAAAAGACCATCAAATAGTCTATGCCATAGACTATTTGAATAAAGTTTCTGCAGAATTTAGCATCCCATAGACTCTATGGGATGCTAAATTCTGCAGAAACTTACAACAGACATAGCGTGTTTGGGCTTATAATAATAGTATCAGTGAGATTGTATTAGATAAGTATTAGGGTTAATGAGGCCGGGGGTACCTTGGGATTTTAAATATCGTAAATCAAAAGCAATAAGATTCATTTTGATATGTTATGATTTTCTTTTGTGTCAATAAAACTCATTACTTTTTGTTTTCATATTGCTTGTGAAATGCTTACCATGGATAGGTGTAAATGTGTGTAACAAACAGCTGTTACCGATGGAAAGGAATTGGTATTATATTGATTTTTTATTAACGTACAAGCGACCCTTTACTTCAATTAAACTTTAACTGTCCGATTGACCTAGCTTTGCAATTAAGATCGTCAACATTAAGATGACATCAACATAAAATAATATCCTGCCGATGCAAGTTTGTGTGTGTGTTTGTGTGCGGTTTGTTTAATTTGTTTAAATATTATTATTTTTTGTACTCAATAGCAACTAGAGAAGACAGGTGATTTTAATACAAAACCATGTTTTCTACCAGGAAACGTTTGAGTTCTGGGAATGATTTTGATAGGTAGTAAGGTGTTAAAAAGACATTATTAGTAAAAAGAATTATATACTCACATATGGAGGATCTCGGTGGCGTAGTGGTTAGAGCGCTCTGATTTCGATTATGTAAACAAAGCAACTTTCGCCATGGTCGGTCCCGGGATGGGTCAATCAAATTTATAATCTCAAGCTCCTCCGTTCTTCGTGGTGCACGTTAAGCCGTTGGTCCCGGTTGTTACTGCACCCGCTTTAACCCATCACTCCGCATTGCGCCAGCGTGGTGGTGTTATGGCCCAAGCTCCTCGTGTGTTTCTCCCATGTAGGAAGGCCTATGCCCAGCAGTGGGACGTATATAGGCTGATGATGATGTTATGTACCTATGTATCATAAAACAAAACCCCCTTCTAAGCCCGCATATTGTGACTGGGAACTACGGAACCCTAGACTAAGCGAAACCTGCTACCCACTTGGCAGGATTTCAAATTTCTGTGATTTGACGTGTTTGCTGTTTGGCGTCACTTCACAAGAGTCTCAAGGGTGCCGTGTCTACGATAAAATGAGCTTGATCAAGAACCCGCGTTCGTAATTACTCCACTCACCATCATGATGATCATCAGTCCACAACAGTCCACTGCTGGACATATGTGACATGAACAGGTCTCCATATGAACGCTACTTGGCTCTATCCTTACCAAGTGTATTTTCCGTCACTGGACACTGGCAGAAATAGTCGTTATCACTTGACGACCGATTGCCATCAAATCAAACTCAAAGTTCAAGTTGGCTCATTCTACCTATTGGTACTAATTTCAGTACCTATTTTCCTTCTTTGATACGTTCATTAACCCACGCATTTAAATATGTTTCTTATTTACAACGTACGTTTTAATCTGTCAAGCTGCGAGGAGGCCTCTGGAGGTCTATGACAATTGAAAAATCAATTTTGTCTGGAATCTGATGCTTGGCGAGTTAAGTTAATGTTGATCTCATAAAAAACAAAGCTAATCAAAATTTGCACATTGGACTCTTTTAAGCATCAAGTAAAAAGTCATTTCTTACGTTTATCTCATTAGCTGTGTATTTTATTTTGCTTGAATTTTATCACATAGTTTTGGTTTGTATATTATATTTTGTGTCTTTTACTTTCTTTATGCACAAACATATATATTGTATTTATTCCTTCTGTTTATATTAACTTAGGTTGCCTAGATTTGCTTCTTAGCAATAAGGTCACCCACCCTATTGTACTGGTTTGTGTTTATTACTTTGTATTGTTTAATTTGTCTCGTGTGCAATATATTATATTCTTTAAATTTTTAATTACGAAGTAAACTTTTACAAATTCTTAATTACTTATCATGGTTGGAGGCAGCAAAATCGGAAAAGGAACTTACCCACAAGTCTTAAAGTGCACTGCGTCAATAATTAATGTACTTAAAGCTACTTACCCTTACAAGCTCATAATTTATCATTAATATTTCATGGCGGTAAATTGTTAATGTAAACACCTATGCTCTGAGTCACATCCATTACCGCAAAGCTCATGTATGGGACTAGAAGCGGCGTCTTTAGTATTGCTGTAATAGAGTTTTAATGGGTGAAGTTTCTTTGCATTACTGTGTTACTCGGTGAGTCAATAATATAATAATTATTGCATATTTCAATAATTAATATTAACTCATAATGTTCTGTGCCTGTGTGGGATCCCAACATTGTGAAAGCAGCGTATAATAATGTAATGCAACCAAGCAAGGCCTGCAAAAGGGCCCTCATCAGAGCGGATGCACAGCGCGTTGTACGAGTTGGCCAAGAACTACTTTCGCATCCTACGGGAAGTCGTAGCTACTGGCGCCTGGGCAAAGCCGATAAAACATTTTAAGAGGCTGATAATTGCTAATTGAGCCTTACTTAAAACTTTTTTTAGCACAATCTGTTGAAATAAACGCAGTGAAAAAAATATATGTTACTCTTGGACATATTCCTAATAATATGCATGTCCCCAAAACACATCATAATCAAAATCTTACTATAAAAAAAAATGCCAAAGTCCCCCATCAAAATCAGCTTGCAGAACAAATTCTGCGTTATATGTCAAAGGTTTTTTTCTGGTTTTCAGGGAACAAGCTCGTTATATTAAAGATTATAATATTGATGTTTTACAATTTCAAATAATTTGCTAGTTTTTTAGTAAATAAATTTATTCTGAATTCTTCAGCCGATTTCAATAGCGACTCGCGCCATTATCCATTCTTCTCTTTCATTCGTAGAGGAAACGACAGTGATCGCCGAGGCGTGCTGCTAGATAGACCTGTGCCGCTTCTTTGCTCGCGGTACTTAATTAAATCAGTCTGCGTCTGTTTTAATTTGCAAATATCAAATAGACAATTATATTTTAGGTTTTAGTGATTACTATGTGAATGTATTATAGTAGATAGACAAAAATGAGTAAATAATTTCGTAAATTTTTATTGTGAAAAATTTATGTTATTAATAATATTATTATTATAATATTCTTATTTCAGCCGTGAAACAGTTCGCTGTGTTTCGGATTGAAGGGAAAGGTAGCCAGTGTAATTTCTGGGCATGGACGGCATTTCATCTTAGGCCCCAGGATGACAACGCACCTGCAATATCAAGTGATTTTTCCTTGTTATTGCAGGTGTCTATAGGCGGCGGTAACCGCTTACCATCAGGTGGGCCATCAGCTTGTTTGTCATCTAGTTGTATAAAAAAAAATATTATATAAATATTATTTTGGACTATGGAAAACGAAGAAAGAAGTCTAAAAAGAGTCAAAAACCACTCGTATAGGGGTAAATAACACAATAATAGCCTGATTATTTTTTCTTTATATAGCTAATTTTATCTAATTTTAGGAACTATCAAAAACTCCATAATCATCTCGAAAGTTGTACCTATTCAGATTCACAGTCACAGATGGAAGTTGTAAAGTAAGTTTATTTTTACTAGAAGGGAAATGTATAAGTATATTATAATATTTAGATAAGTAATTTCGAAATAAATAACTCTGTCGCGATTGTGTAGGCGTTGAGATGCCCGACTTAGTATCCGAGAGGTAGGGGTTCAAACCTTCAACGGTTCACAACTTTTTTTTCCTTTCTTATTTGTATTTTTTATTTCTTATTTGTTTTTTGTTATTTAAAACAAATAAGAAAGTAAAAAAAATATAAAAAACGATTAAACTATAAATACAAAAAATAATTTTTGTATCTATATTTTTTTACTTTTGTTTTTTTTAATAATTTTATTTATGTTTATTTTTAGTCCTTTTTTGTTTATATTTCTTATTTTTAAATTCTTTATTTAAAAAATTTCTTTATTTTTATTATTCTTTGTTTATCTAATAATTAATAAGGAATGAAAAAAACCTATGTATTTATATGTGTTACATAATACAAAGATAAATTTCAACAAAGTTTTTTTATAACCATAAAATAAGTTTGGTAGTTCATCAAGTTTCATAGACCTACGTAATTGTTAGACCCGGCAGTCTTAAAAATAATCAAGATATCGAATGGTTCGTTTCTGTTCTTTTTAATATTAGTTTTCCGGTTGCAAAATGGGATTCATGAAGGAACAACAGGCACAGTAAAATTTTAGATTAATAACATACAACATACAGCATACAACACTAAATTAGCTTAAGCCTAGCCTAGGCTTGAAGGTTGTTTTATATCTAAATTTTAAAACCAGAACTTTTATCATATGCTATAAAACAGATGTTCCAAAAATGTATGTAGACCCGGCCAGGTCCACACACAGTTTACTGAAAAATAGGAAAAAAATTGCAGAACGGTGTTTAATTGTCCATTTTATTTTTATTTGCTTTGTTGCGTGGTACAAAACAGGAATTTTTATAGAAATAACTGTAACACAGCTAAATATTCATCATGACGCACATGTCACTTTGGTGACGTTTAGTTGAGTATTCTATATTTCAACTTTTGTACCGGCAAACTATGCATGATTCAAATATCTCCTCTTTCCACTATATTATTGTAGCACAAATTAGCTCTCAGCAATAGGGTAGTTGACAACTTTTTTCTTATTTCATAAATAAGAAGTTTATAACTCATAAAGAAATATTGCAAAAGGAATAGTATGTCTAAGATCAATAGTTTCACAGATATAGTGGCATGATTGATATGTTGCGGCGCAACGTCCAAAAAACGCTCCATAGAAAATCTACGGAACAGGTGACGTCACATGTTCCCATATTACTAAGAAATGTATGGGCATACTGACAAAATAATAATAACTTTGTATTAAGTATGTTTTTATTAATAGTTGTCATTATAATAGTTGCTTTAATTGATGTCAGCAATCTAATATCATTATCATTTTTGATAAATGTTGAAAAAAAATATGATCATTTTTTTAGTTCCAAAACGGTACAATTTTAACAATATTTCATATCTTTTAAGTTTGAATTGTTTTTATGGGTAGTGGTACCATATATTTTCCGATTTTGTGAAAAATAGCGCCAATTTCAAACTTAGGAAACATCCCCATTCATGTTTATTATAATTTTTGATGGTGTACCTAATCTGTGGGCAATGTTGTTAGGCTTACATTTAAATGTACTACTTATTATTTATATTGTTTAGCTTAAACATACTGTAACACTATTTATCATCATCATCATCACTAGCCTATATACGTTATATAACCCTTCCTTCATGGAAGAAACACATGATACACATGATGAGTTTGGGCAATAACACTACCACGCTAGCCCAGTGCGAGTTGGTGGGGTAAAGAGGTTGTAACAACAACCAATACCAACGGTGACCCATCCCGGGATGGACCATGGCGAAAGATACTTTGTTTTCGTAGTTGAAACCAGAGAGCTCAATCTACTACGCCACCGGAACATAAAATCGTCAAAACATATAGTCTTAAATAAATGAAAAAATCTGTATTAGACCTTCAGATCTTGAGGTAAATATAGCATGATCGCTGGCACATAAATAAACATAATCACATACCTAACCTACAGAAAGAAATCTATAAAAAAATCTAACATGTTCCTAATTTCAATATACTCTATACTGTTTCAGATGAGTATTTATTAGAACACATAATTTTTCATTTTTGTATATCATTTCAAAGATTACTATTCCAGAATTTTTACAAATAAATTTCTTGATTAACGTAATAACCAATCATTACTGTTTGATACAGTCGAATAAAGTTTCATACGTTTCATAGAAAGTATTTTTCATATTATTATTATTATTTTATCGACAAAACTCTGTATCAAAACATCAAACATGAATAAATATTAAATAGCGCACATTTTAGTGTATCATCAATCATCGCATTCCTGTGATGACTAAAAAGCTGTTGTTGTCAGTTCTATATCATTAATACCTTACCGACATTGAAGTAATAATTGAAATGTTACGGCATTCATTTTTTGTTAAAAAATGAAGTTTGTATTGAAAGCTGTGCAGCGTAAACGCTCTTAACTTAAAAAAATAAATACTTACTTGATTAATCTTTCTATTACTTCGAACGGAAATTATTTTTACTGTGATGACACACCCATACTCTTGTAATTGCGAAAGTAACTGTGTCTTTCTGTGTGTTACATTTTAACACACAAGCTGCTTAAACGATTTAGATAAAAAAATAATCTATTATGGATTCCGAATTCCAAAGAGTAATAGCGAAAAGTATTCAAAAGAGTATCGGGACCGATTTCGATAAAAACTACAAAAATCAAACTAGAAATAGAACCCGTTGATTTTGAAAAAAAAGCACTGTATCATTACATACATATATAGAATCGATAGAATAGATAGTATCGCGGTATACAAGGAACAATTCCGGGAAGATATTACATATGGAAAACGGAAGGGAAATGTTGGATTTTTATAAACTGTTACATGTTTTAAAGTAATGTTAAAGGCCACAGTGAAAAAGAAATAAAATTTAAACAAGTGCAAGTAATCCACTTTATGTTTTAATAAGATCGCGCCAATAATTTAGATTTGGTTCGACATTTCGTTGATTTCTAGTAACTTATTGCATACTGCTTCGTACTTTGTAGTATAATTTATAAAAGCAAAACCTACTTGAAACTTGAATTTTGTAATTTGAAATCTAATCGAATGGTGTAATACACCATGTGAGTTTTTTTAAAACAATAGTTTTGATTCCTGGCAAGGAATATTTTGTAAACATCCAATGATGCAGTTTAGTTTTTCATTTACGTTTTCGAGAGTCCTTTGAGTACTTTTCGCTATTTCTCATAGTGTCGAATTGGGCTATTCATGTACTTAAATATTTACAAGGTGTTTCAAAACCAAAATTTATTCAAATCGATCTCTAATTTATAGAACAGCTGACATGAAAATACGTATGTCAAAACTATTATGATTTGTCTTATGTAATTGCATCCCTGATTTCATGTTTCGATTTCATAGTGGGTCCTTTAATAAAATTTGTTAGTATAAATAAGTATATTGACCGTGTAAAATATTTGCTATTAATTTAAAAATACCACATATTTTTTAATGTTCATTTCTATTTTTTTTATGTCTATGGAATAAAGAAGGTGGAGCACGCCATCTAGTGGCATACTTTTTTAACTTGGCGTTTTTGAGGTTGTAGTAGTTACGCGGCTTGACGGTGTAGTATTGTGGAGCCACTTTATCGGAAATATTAGTGGGCGGGGCCTCGAAATTCATTTTCTCAAGGTCATTGGCGTTTATCAGCCTCTTAAGCACAGCTAAAAGGTAGCGCTTTCTTAATATTTATCAAACAAACCCGCTTTGAAAATTAACTAGGTAACTGCTTAAATACGATTACAAAACAAGAACTGTCGGGAATCAGACTTTTTATTTCGAAATTTACAAAACACCCACAATACTGGACTTAGATTACCGACTGAAAACAATCTGGAATAAGTAAATTAAACCAGAGATTATGCCCACGCAGATTTATAATACAATTTCTAGGAAGGATAAAACTAGAAAAATAAAACCTTTTTTATATGACACTACTTCATCAATAGTCATGTGCCTACATGTAATTTAAAATAATACAACATTATTTCTTTTTTAATAGCACTTCATGTTGATATTTTCATGCTATTTTGCACTCAATTTAAAGCCTTTAAACAAGGGAGAAACCCCCGCATAACAGAAGATCGCAACTAAATAATACTACTTCCAGAGAGTTTGATAAGGTCGTAAAATTTAAAAAAAAATAATTAGCGTTTAATGTGTCCATACATCCAGAAGATATTCCAATATAAACGATAAGCGGCGATCATAACTCCATTTGGATTGTTCTACTTTTTGAAAATGACCTTTGGGTAACGTAATACGGCGCAGATTTTCCAGAGATTCATGAAATTGGTGTTTAAAGGCTTCAATTACGTTTAGTATTTTATAGATGATATTTTGATCTGTTCAAATGAAACTGATTATAAGGAGCATCTGGAAAGCATATTAGAAAGGCTTCACGGAAGTACGTAATTACTTCCAACGTGAGCAAGTGCGAGTTTGCAAAGAGTGAATTTCGACTATTTTGGATACGTTGATAATAATGGAAAAGGTCCTTTACAAGAGAACATTGCCGGAATAGCCAACTTTACTAAGCCTAAAACCTTTCAAGAGTTGCGGAGATTCCTGTGTATAATCAATTTCTATAGAGCTAATAAACCTACCGCATGCTGCCGAACATCAAAATGTCTAGAATCGGTTTCTCCACGGTGCTTAGAAGAAGGACAAAAGGCTAATTTCATTCCAGGCCTTTGAAGAGTGTAAAGAAAGCTTTAGAAGCGCTGTTACACTTTATCATACTTCAGTGACGTCATCACTGACACTTATCACCGTTTGCTCGGATACGTGCGCTGGCTCAGTTTTACAGCAACAGGTCGAAGGAAAATGGCAACCACTCAATTTTTTCTCTAAAGCCTTAAGTGCAGCTCAGAAAAATTACAGCACGGACGAAAGAGAGCTGTTGGCAATATTCATGTCGATTAAGCATTTCCGCAATGTGATTGAAGAAAAAGGATTTTAGTTTTTTATGTGATATTTTTCTTTTTCAAAGAGGGAGTGCTCTTAGCACATTCTTCACGTACAAATGAGTGTGAGCCCCAGATATTTGTTCGTTATTGTGTCTGCTAATACAATGATTATTTGTTGCATAAATAGAAAGTATTTTATAAATAAATAACGAATATTGTAACCGTAGTCGAGGCTATTATTTCTCTCCAAAAGAATATAGTCCCGCGGGTCATGTTCGTTCACACCTTTATTAACTTTTCGTCCTACGTAGGCTAGTAACGAAAGGTTAATAAAGAGACTAGCGTCCCCACAACAATAGGAAACCTATTGTGTCTGGTTTGAGGTTACTAAACCAATAGACTGTACAAATTAACATTACCTGACTCTAAAAAAGTGAGAAGCATAATAAACTAGAACCTACAGCGAACTTTATTCTTTTATACAACTAATAGATGACAATGGTGCTATCTATTGTTTCTGGAAACAACTTAGCTCCAAAAATATGTTTCTAGGGGATGAGTACCTACTATACATAATTTAATTATTTTATCCTGTTCAGTTTTTTGGAGTCGGTTTTAATTTTTGTTTAATTTTTTTTTTCCTTTTTTGGTGATAACTTTTTAAGGTCAAAGCTAGATGGGTGACCGTGAGTTTATATTGTTTTCTACTATCGTATCATTTCACTAAAAATTCATATGAAAGCAAAAATCCGCAATTTCGCATACGTAGATGATTTACTTTTTTTTATACAACTAGATGACAAACAAGCTGACGGCCCACCTGATGGTAAGCGGTTACCGCCGCCTATAGACACCTGCAATAACAAGGAAAAATCACTTGATATTGCAGGTGCGTTGTCATCCTGGGGCCTACGATGAAATGCCGTCCATGCCCAGTAATTACACTGGCTACCTTTCCCTTCAATCCGAAACACAGCGAACTGTTTCACGGCTAAAATAAGAAAGGCGGTGGTACCTACCCAGACGACCCTACATACGGGTCTACCACTTATTCCAATTATTTTGATTTAAAAACCAAACTACCCAATGGATATTCAAAAAAAAATTATGGGACCGAATAGGAACTATTCCACATCGAACAAAAAAAGAATCATCAATATCGATACCCAGTCAAAAGTTCTGAGGTAACAAACATAAAAAAACAGACGATTTGATAACCTCCTCTTTTTTTGAAGTCGGTTTAAACCAACTGTGTCTGGAATTCTTTGGGTCAACAGGTTTGTAGTGTTGTGTTGAGTAAAGTCGCCAGAACAGATTAAGAAAGAAGTATTGTGGGAGCAGGGGGACTCATCCCTATATTGGGAGCAGGAGGACTCTTCTCCTACGTTGGAAGCAGGAGGACTCGTCTTCTATGTTGGGAGCAGGAAGGCTCGTCTCCTATGTTGGGAGCAGGGGGACCCGTCTCCTATGTTGGGAACAGGGAGACTCGTCTCCTATGTTGGAAGCAGGGAGACTCGTCTCCTATGTTGGGAGCAGGGGGACCCGTCTCCTATGTTGGGAGCAGGGGGACTCGTCTCCTATGTTTGAAGCAGGGGGACCCGTCTCCTATGTTGGAAGCAGGGGGACCCGTCTCCTATGGTGGAAGCAGGGGGACCCGTCGCCTATGTTGGGAACAGGGAGACTCGTCTCCTATGTTGTGAGCAGGGAGACTCGTCCACTATGTTGGAAGCAGGGGGACCCGTCTCCTATGTTGGGAAGAGGGAGACTCGTCTCCTATGTTGGAAGCAGGGAGACTCGTCTCCTATGTTGGAAGCAGGGAGACTCGTCTACTATGTTGGGAGCAGGGGTACTCATCTCCTATGTTGGGAGCAGGGGGACTCGTCTCCTATGTTTGAAGCAGGGGGACCCGTCTCCTATGTTGGAAGCAGGGGGACCCGTCTCCTATGGTGGAAGCAGGGGGACCCGTCTCCTATGTTGGGAACAGGGAGACTCGTCTCCTATGTTGGAAGCAGGGAGACTCGTCTACTATGTTGGGAGCAGGGGTACTCGTCTCCTATGTTGGGAGCAGGGGGACTCGTCTCCTATGTTTGAAGCAGGGGGACCCGTCTCCTATGTTGGAAGCAGGGGGACCCGTCTCCTATGTTGGAAGCAGGGAGACTCGTCTACTATGTTGGGAGCAGGGGTACTCGTCTCCTATGTTGGGAGCAGGGGGACTCGTCTCCTATGTTTGAAGCAGGGGGACCCGTCTCCTATGTTGGAAGCAGGGGGACCCGTCTCCTATGGTGGAAGCAGGGGGACCCGTCGCCTATGTTGGGAACAGGGAGACTCGTCTCCTATGTTGTGAGCAGGGAGACTCGTCCACTATGTTGGAAGCAGGGGGACCCGTCTCCTATGTTGGTGTAATGTGTGGACCCGGGAGACACAAATAAAAGATGTTAGCTTCTTCAAGACTAATTTAATACTAATAATAATGCTCGTTACAATAACGTATATGAAACCTACGTGTGCAAAATATGAGGAGGTGCGTCATACACTACACCTCCCCCGTTTTTTTTTAAAAAAAATGGTTAACAATTTTTTTTTACCAATATAATCTTTATTACAAAAAATCTTTTAATTTATTTTTAATTATGTATTGACATTTAATATATGTAAGTTATCCAAAAATAAAAATCTGTATTACTTATCAAGTTCAAAACCAAGTTTAACATTTTTGCAATACATGTTCACTGATATTGTTTTAATATGTTTTTATACAACCTACGAAACTTATTATAATAATAGTTTTTATAATTTTAGTAAGAGGAATACATTTTTTATGTTTTATGTCAATGTAACAATATTTCATTGTTAATGTTGAAATAACAACATTACAGCTTTGATACTATACAATCAATGCAGTGATTTATTTATTTAAACAAAAGATAAAAATGACATGGTCATCTATTTCTATTTCTCTAGGATAAAAATAATACTATAACAAAATACATATGAGAAAATTCAACTTTATAATGTATTTCAGCATGTACAATTGTGCATATAACATTTTTATTCAATCAATTTCTGTATGTTAAAAATTATTACGCTTGCTCTTATTAACAATAAACATTAAAATATAAAACTAATGATTTTAAAATATAAAAGGATAACAAAATATCACTAACAGTTTTCATTGATATAAACAAGATTTTGACTTTATTATTTTTAGACAAACAAATTCAAATGATTATAAACCAAATATTACAAAAATATTTTACTGTATTAAACCTATCATATTTTATCACTTAACATAAGTTATCATTATCACACTGTTGGCAAAATCAAATTCAATTTAAAAACGTATATATTTATGTTTACTCTATAATAGTAGATAATTATATTCTTACCATTTGTTGAAAAAAAATGAGTGTTTTCAAAAATCAATGGTAGTTTAATTTTAGATAATCGTGATTTTTATAATGCTCAAAAAATAAGATATTTCATTTTCATATAACTTTACAATTGCAATACCTGTCCAATTTTGTCATAGCTTTAATAAAAAAAATACCACTTTCTAATGTCAACTAACTTCATTTTGTAAATATTCGATTAATACACGTATCATCACAGAATTTAACAGTTGTTAGGTAGGTACTTTTCCAAGCTATGTTTTCTTTACTATTCTTTCGTAATTATAAAAACATAACGTCACAATATTACCTACTTAATTGTTAACTTAATTTTGTGTTACGTTACCTACTTGCTCATTCTCACATTTCATACCTTTTTCCACCTGCTATTAATCTATCGGTACACATTTTTATTCCATAGATACACATATACGTGTAAGGTACTTTTTCTCATCATTATTTGGGCCGGCCGGTCCCTTTCTTTATTTCATTTCATTTTTTGGTACATTTCTATAAAGTCGACTTATTTATTTTTATATTTGATTATTGGCATCTTAGTGCCTCGCCTGGGTCGTGCGCAGGCCTTTACTCATTTTTGGGGGTCATAGTTTAAGCCTCTTACATTTTCTTTCCATTGAATGGACTCCAACTTATCTCACGGAGGAATCTCGTTCTCACCATGATCGAATGGAAGGATCTGACCCTCCATGTACCATATTATAAACATAGGAAATCATGAATTAAGACAACTCTGTGGTCTCCAACAGTTTTCAGCGTGGACTCTCGGTCTCATCGCGTTGACACTGAAGGACCTGAACCCTATAGTACCTTTTTGTGTACCCTATTGAGCATTTTACTCTATTCGAGCTTCTTTCCTACAAATACTATTCTCTTCTAAATAAAATTATCCTAACCAACATTCCAAATAAATATTCTGGCTAGCAAAATTCTTGGTATAGCTTTTGGGTGATCAGTCCAATTGCGTTTCCAAACTTCACCAACCAAATTATTCGCAAGTACCTATATTTGAACCATACATGTAACCTACGTTTCGTTCCTAAGCCTATCTCTAATAATTTTCCGACAGTACCTAATTGGACTCTTATGGCCGACAAAAAGATTTTTAATACTGTCTACCAAATACATTTTCTTACTGTAATATCTAATACCTATTAATATCCCATCCTTTACCTAACCATCTACCTCTATTCAAATTCTTCTACTCATAGTCGTATCATCAATTTTCCTATTTATTCATTTCCTAAGGTTTCATTTTCATTTTGGAAACAATAAACACAAATATATCACGATTTCGTTAACTTCTTTGAAAATTGCCTTCAATATGCTAAAGTACTTACAGTTCTAATTTTAGAACAATAGATAATCATATTTTTTATGAGTAGGTATTGCAATTTGTTTAATGTAATTTAACTGCACTACATTTATAGGTACTATCGCGATCATGTGTCATATCGACAAAGGAATGCAGATACTCGCTTTATTTGTCTTGCTACGCCAAAACCTAATTTAAGTGTCTTATTTATTCTTTAAATGTAATCATCTACAACTCATATTCAATTTCTATTGAATTTATATCATCTTTATATCATCATCATCATATCATCTTACTTAACTGTTTAAATATTTAACTTGGTGTCTTTCCAATAAAACTAAAAATTTGTGAATATGTTCGGTTAATAGGTCAGCAAATACTCGTCATTTAATATATGTAAATATAATTGAAATTCTAACCATTTTTTATGGAATAAATATCATTATATATCTAAAAGATACTGCTATGTGGTTTATAAAGTTTACTAGGCTACTTTCTATCTATTATTTAAGTCCAAAATAAGATACAGTAAAGTTATAATTCAATGCAATTTATAAAATAAAACAATAATTACCTACCTGATTAGCAACTAGCAACAGAGTTGCGTCGCTATGTTGCTGCTCGTGTTGGTACGTCAGCAGTTTTGAACTCGTCGAATTCCGATTGCAACATACCTAACATTTATTTTCCAAATTTAGGACAGTGGAATTGAATTAAAATCTATATCTTTGTACTTTCCTAAGTCCCCAAAAATAAATTATACGTTACGTTGTTATTTACTATAGTTAGTTATTTAATTAGCAAATATTAATTACAAAAAAAAAAAAACAAATTCATTCATCTTGCAATAAATTCATAATTCAAAGACTAAAGTATTTTTGAAAACAACATATAAAAGGAGTTTTGAGAAATCTAAGAAATGAACTAACATCAGAAAATAAATTATTTTTTTAAAAAATTCGTAAGCATATCCATGATATAAAATAAAAAAAACGGGTCGCAACTGTACAAATTTCTAAATATGTATCTCATATGTCGTATCGATCTCATATCGATGATATAACATGTTACTTTAAAAAAAAAGGGTCGCAACTATACAAATTTCTAAATATGTTTCTCAGATATTACACTGTATCAATAAGCATGTCCGATTCAATTAATAAGAAAGTCTATAAAACTGACTAAAAGTTAATATTCTTATGATGGAGTTTTGCGACCTTACGTATCTTTGAAAATTATAAAAACGCAATAACTTACCCAAGATAAAAATTCTTAGTTTCTGTAATTGGATAAAGAGAGTTTATTAAAATATTAAAATGAGAAGATTGGAAGAATATAAATTCTGCAATTATAACAAACGGATTCACCCTTTTGTACCAACAGTGTTTCAATGACTTAGAAACTATGATATTAATATCTTCGAATAGCGATATACCTAACGTGTTCAAATTCTCTAAAACTATTATTAATTGGCAATATAAAAATATGAAATACTAACTTTAATAGAGGGTTATAAAATGCTTCAGAAATGCATTTTTAAAAGTACTTGCACTTTTATATTTCGAACATTACAATTTTTTTTTGTTTGTTCTCTACAATATGATTTACTGAAGAACAAGATAAAAGAGAATTTCTATCAATATTAAAAAAAAAACTATGCTATTACATTAATAATAAAATATTCAAATATCATTTCTCATGATCCATCATCGCACTGCCGCTTTTCCTTATTCTCCTCGCACAGTACTATATTTCACACCTGACCAGCTGCATGCTCCTGCTCAGACACGAACATCTCCCGGCTCCCTGCAGGTAGGTTACAACATCCATCTGGCTCCATCTACGCCCAGCACCCAGCACTGCTGCTGCTCATATATTCTAAGTACTCACTCGTCCATTACAAGTTTCTCGAATCAGTAGTCCCCGACAATCACACGAGTAAAAAAAAATCGTCTATTGCGAAAAACACTTTCAAACTTCTTACAAGTTTAATTTTACTTGTTGTAAAAAAGTCTTTAATAATCATATTCTGTTGCACAGCACTGCCCTATAAGGCAGCACTGGCAGGGTCGCCATGTAATGTGTGGACCCGGGAGACACAAATAAAAGATGTTAGCTTCTTCAAGACTAATTTAATACTAATAATAATGCTCGTTACAATAACGTATATGAAACCTACGTGTGCAAAAAATATAAGGAGGTGCGTCATACACTACATTGGGAAGAGGGAGACTCGTCTCCTATGTTGGAAGCAGGGAGACTAGTCTCCTATGTTGGGAGCAGGGGGACTCGTCTCCTATGTTTGAAGCAGGGGGACCCGTCTCCTATGTTGGAAGCAGGGGGACCCGTCTCCTATGGTGGAAGCAGGGGGACCCGTCGCCTATGTTGGGAACAGGGAGACTCGTCTCCTATGTTGTGAGCAGGGAGACTCGTCCACTATGTTGGAAGCAGGGGGACCCGTCTCCTATGTTGGTGTAATGTGTGGACCCGGGAGACACAAATAAAAGATGTTAGCTTCTTCAAGACTAATTTAATACTAATAATAATGCTCGTTACAATAACGTATATGAAACCTACGTGTGCAAAAAATATAAGGAGGTGCGTCATACACTACATTGGGAAGAGGGAGACTCGTCTCCTATGTTGGAAGCAGGGAGACTAGTCTACTATGTTGGGGGCAGGGGGACTCGTCTCTTATGTTGGGAGCAGGGAACTTGTCTCCTATGTTGGGAGCAGGGGGACTCGTCTCCTATGTTAGGAGCAGTAGGACTCATCCCTATATTGGGAGCAGGAGGACTCTTCTCCTACGTTGGAAGCAGGAGGACTCGTCTCCTATGTTGGGAGCAGGGGCACTCGTCTACTATGTTGGGAGGAGCAGCCCCTTTTAACATCCTTGTTTTTGGGTCGTGCAGTCGTGTTAGCAAGGAATTAATTTGCTAGTATTCCTTGTTGGCAGAATAACTTTCGTTTCTGATACACATTGTTAGGAAAAGACACGTAGAATATGAATGAATCAAAACATTTATATCTGCACGCGTTACAAAGTACTGAAGTTATCTACTTAACAAGTTTGGTGGAAATGCTAGTAGACATAAAATAATATCTATTAACTGTTATAGCAAAATATGGAAGAGGGTGATATTAAATTTACTCGGGTTAAGTAGAAAAAGACACATGTTTAGTTAAAAGGAACTATTGACAGCACATCAAATGTATTAATTGCAATACAAAATCCGCTCTTATTAACAGTAAATACGATCGCCATAAATGTACAGACGCAGCACATCAAGTGTAACAGTTGCACTACGAAAGACGCCTCTATTACGAACGCAGTAAGGGCGGTCTCAAGGTCAAACTGTTACGCTTGATGTGCTATCGACTATACAAAGCCTTAAACTGGATCACAAAGTAAAGAACGAACAGGATTTGACTATTCTAATAACTGGGAAAGTAAATCTAGATGTCGACAGAATTTATACTTCGCTTATTTTAAGACTTTCAGTTAATATCTAAGTATTTCTCAATTAAAGTTAGTCAATTTTAACTGGACTTTTAGTAAGTAATTAAGAAAATTATCGCCATCCAGCTGCTCATTTTAAGGAAAGCTGTATTTTTATATCTATAAGAAAGCCAAAAAAATTATAATAATAATATGTGAAATTGTTTTTATAGTTTGTAATAATCTTTATTTTATTTGAAGTTGTAAAATAATTTATAATAAGCCCCTGTAATTGGATCTCTTTGTTTTAATAAAACAAATGATGGCTCTTACTCAAAAATTTGTCCTCTGAGAAACAGGAAAAGTAAGTGATCACTTGACAGCTACTTTATTATTATCAAATTCGTAATTCGTCTTATTTAACAGTTTTTGTCAAATTAAATCAATATTTCAATTAATTTAATTCTAACTAGTGCTATCAATCGTTAAAATTGATACTAGATATTGAATTACTTGTTCGTCAACAAAAAACATTTTTTCTTTAAATAAATATACTTTTTCCAGCTGTCGATTTGCAAACCAGTTCCGATTTTTATTCAAATTCGGAACTGGTTTAGTAAAAAATGAGTTAAACGAGTTTCAGTAAAAGTATCGTTCTATTTATAAAATTGTGGGACAGATTGGAGTTTCATTGTAAGTGAGCATTAAATAAAATAAAATAAAAAGTTTTAAATGAAGTGCAGCCCTAAATTTGACTGAGATTTTCAAAGTGTCGAGTTTCTATACTAACGTTATTTTCTAACATGCTACTCCATTAAAATATTACTTTTCAGCAGTTTTATGCGAACATTCATTGCATTCTTTCCTATAATATTGACATCATCTGATCAAAGAATGTTCAATAACGCATTCCAAAGGCCGGCAAAACCCTTTTATTTTAGAATAACCTTGGAATATTTAACGCAATTTTTAAGTCCTGTTTACCTAATATTTAGTCATCCACTGACCCAATAACGTGGTAATACCACAGGTAATACTATGGCCTAAGCAACCCCTGTGTTTTTCCCATGTATCTAAACACAGAAAATCTTTATTTAGCTTCGTCAATTTGAAACACTATCAAAATTTAAATAAAAGTGCATTTTTATACTGACTAGTAAATGCGGCTGTTGAGTCACTAACATATAGCTTTAAATGTACATAAACTGCCGAGTCCTTAAAGTCTATATTCATTATAAAACAAACAAAAAAATTTTTTTAGTAACCCCCGATTTCGATCATCATATATGTAACACCTTCTCATTGAGACTATACTTCTGCTGTAAGTTTCTGATTAATTGAGCATCCCGCAGATGCATAGCTTAAGGTTATCATGTCTTAGAAATAATAATAAATAAAAATAATATTTATACATTCACACCTATTATCTAGCCCAAAGTAAGCATCATTAAGAGCTTGTGTTATAGATACTAAATAACGGAGAAATAATGATAATAATATGTATATAAATATTAGAAATATAAATAAAAATAATATTTATTAAAGAAGCGAAGCTTGTCGTGTTATTTTACTAAAAATTAACATATTATATAAACATCCATGACTCGTAAACAAATGCTCGTACTCATCATACAAACATTTGTTCCTACCGGGATTCGAACCACTCGGCCAGCCGGTCGTCAATACCAACAAAGTAAGTGTAAGCCCAATTTCAAATCACTTGAATCTGTGAAAGTTAGTAGTAAGACCCTTTTGTCAAATAGGAATTATGCTTATGATCATCTAACGCCTAAAAAAACTTATTAAAAAAATGTTTAAGCAAAAGTAAAAACCGACTTCAAAACACTAAAAAAGGGAAAAGTAATTCGGCGTCGGTGCTTCAATTACTTACTATTGTTTCTAGAATTAGCACCAAACCAACTCCATAAACATGTTTCTAGGGAAGTGAATTATTTTTTCCTACTAGTGTTTTGAAGTCTGTTTTTATTTTTGTTTTTACAAACCAAACTATTACCATTGGTTTTAATTATGGTCCCGCTATCAATGGGCCTTATAAGAAGGCTCAATGTCACTCAAAGGGCAATGGAGAGGGCTATGCTCGGGGTTTCTCAGCGTGATCGAATCAGAAATGATTAGATCCGCAGGAGAATTAAGGTTACCGACATAGCTCGAAGAATTGCGAATCTCAAGTGGCAGTGGGCAGGCCACATTGCAAGGAGGACTGACGGCCGTTGGGGCGGAAAGGTCCTCGAGTGGCGGCCGCGTACCGGGAGACGCAGCGTTGGTAGGCCTCCCACAAGGTGGACCGACGATCTGGTGAAGGTCGCGGGATGCCGATGGATGCGGACAGCGAACCGATCGGTATCGAGATCTTTGGGGGAGGCCTATGCCCAGCATTGGGCGTCTCTCGGCTGAAATCATGATGATGATGACCAATCTGAAAGCATAAAAATTGAACAAAAATTAAAACCGACTCCAAAAACTGAAAAGGAAAAAATAATTCAATTTTAGTAGGTACTCATCTCCTAGTAACATATTTTGGAGTTGGTGCTAAGTTGTTTCAAGAAACCACAGATAGTGAAGCAGTCGATTTGGAGTCGGTTTTAATTTTTGATAATTTTTTTTTTTCACAATTTTTAGTGGGGTCAAAGCTAGCGAAAGAAGCGAAGCTTGTCGTGTTATTTTACTAAAAATTCATAGGAAAGCAAAAATCCGCAATTTCGCATACGTAGGTAGACAACTTAATTTTTTCAGTTTTTTTGATTTGAAAACCAAACTACCCAATGGATTTTCAAAACATTTTTATGGGACCAAATGGAAACTATTCCGCAGCGAACAATCATCGATCAAAAGAATTATCAATAGCGGTTCACCCAGTCAAAAGTTCTAAGGTAACAAACATAAAAAAACGTACAGACGAATTGATAACCTCCTCCTTTTTTGTAGTCGATTAAAAAGTACCTACTCTTTTAATTAAAGATAAAAATTTACAAATCAGTTTTTAAATGACGGAATCCTGAGGTTACTAACATACAAAAATAAAGGTAAATTAATAACTTACACCTTTTTTTCAAAGTCGTTTGAAAACATCTCGATCACGTGAGCTTTTAAACAAAAAAACACGAACCAAAATGGGTACATTCACACACAGACAATTAAAGAGACACGTCAAACTTATAACACCCCTCTTTTGAGTCAGGGGTTAAAAAGCTAAATGGCACAGCACTCTTTTCCAATACTCATCATACTTCACGAAAACCTCGAGCCCTTTAATAACAAGCAAACTTATGAAGGAATCATCAGGCTGGTTACATTATGGGTGGTATCCTCAGATCATAAAAAGATCGTATCACAACAATTTGATTTTAAATGGATAAGGCCCTGCGTGCTACGTGACTTGAAAATGTTATAATATGAACATCTGCGAGTTTTATATCTCTCAGGATTACCATGGCAGGTGCATGGTAAGGGTATGGCCCTTATGTTATAACATCAGCATGTTTATGCGATATCCAACCTTAGGTTTACAGTAATAAGAATGATTGAATTAGTAGTCATTAACTCGGGTGGGTTACCTCTTTTCATTACTGCGTACACTGCTTTTATTAATCAAAAATATATTTATTCAAGTAGGCTTCAAAGAAACTCTTTCGAATCGTCACAAATTATTTAAGAATTGGTCTCACAATGGATATTATATACGCGACTATATTTTATTCCATCAGATTAACAGTCTCTCAAAATTTAAAAAAATAATAATAATAGAAAAAGAGTTTTAACAGCTGACATCAATTAAAACTACTATTACTACGACAATTATGAATAAATACCTTCATAAATATTACATACTTAGTATTAAATTTTAGTAAAACAACTATTATTATGACAATTATGAATAAATAAGTACATAAATATTACAGAATTATTATTAATTTTGTCAGTATGCCCGTACATTCCTTAGTAATATTTCTATTTACCTACTAAGAAATGTATGGGCAAACTGACAAAATGACAATGCACCTCAACCCCCAACATATCAAACATACCACCAACTTTAAAACTATTGATTTTAGACATATTATTTCTTTTGCAATAATTCTTTGTGAGTTATGTGAGTAGAATATACTTCATATTTAAGAAATTATTATGATTTTGATTATAAAATTTTAAAAAAATGTCAACTACCCTATTGAAAAATGAATTGTATCTGGAATCTGATTCTTGATGGGTTTAGTATTTAAATGAACTAGGTACTACTCTTGCGAGTTATCGCGAAAATATCTAAATTTTAGCGACAAACTGTACAGATACGACAAACTGTCAGAGCAAATAATTGATTACTTTGTCAGATGATGACCCTTATTATGAAAGCCATATGGGTTACGATCTGTCGATCCTAGCCTTTTATTTTTGCTGCTATTTTTATTCCTTTAGCTAAACAAGGAATTCTTCAATCAGACATCTCTTCAGAACAAATCCGTAAGGATTTTCCTCCTCTCGACGAATTCAATAAGCTGTAAGATTTTTCAACGTTCCCACTGAACACGAAGATAAATATATAGATTCCAACTATTTATCCCACAGAACTACTTATCGAAGGATAGAGTTCCAGTGAAATTTATACCCGACGATTTACCACAGGAATTTCTTCCGAATCTTGAACTTAAAAGTAAAGCTTGTTCACAGAGAGAAGGATTAAGAACAGAAAATGTAGTTTGGTTCCGCGAAATAAATGGTTAATAACATTAGAACATTTGAAACATTTAATAGTATTTAGCAAGCTGGTGTTTTTTTTTTCAAGATCAAAGATTTTTAATAATATTTGGGAGTGTTTCATGTCGTGTATAAGTATCCCTATTATGACTTATGTTTTAAAAATTAAATTACCTAAATTCCATTTTAAATTTTGCTCCAAAAACCCAATACATTCCTGTTACCAAACACTGATAGGTTGCTATGATGATTTAGATGGTTTTCCTTTTGAAAGCGTCTGATGCTAACAACAAGTGATGTCATTCACTGAGATTAGTGTTAGTTGTCAGGTGACCTGAGAGTAATTTTATTGCATTTTGTTTATTAGATACTTATTATTTAAATTCCAAATGGGGTTGCAGTCTTCAGACGATGATTCACTATAACGGTAGCTCAATAAACAGATATCGAAATCCATGTGACACGACATTCGCCGCTTTAATACTAACTGTGTAAGAGAGGCGATAGAACGAAATAAAGGTTCCAAAGTGTTCGCAAGTGTCTGCTGGGCAAATCCAATTGACAAGCCTGAAGACTGAGGATGGCAGCTTTGTGTCGTCTAAGCCCGAGGTGATAAGAGAGGTCGAAAGGCTATATGGAGAGTGATACACCATTACAACGAATCCCGTTATCAGTTCGGGCAAAGACCCAAGAGCCCGACTGATCCGACACTATACCGAAGATATCCCGGACGTCAGCCTGTACGAGATTAGGGTAGCCTACAAGCAATATAAGAAGAACAAGGCACCGGCAGAGGACTGAATTACCGCAGAGCTTCTGAAAGCGGGTGGTACACCGGTACTTAAAGTACTTCAGAGGCTATTCGATCCCTTCATATTCAAGGGTACAACGCCACAAGCGTGGAGCGGAGGCCTGGTTTTCTGACATAGCTCATAAGGTTAGCAAGTTGAAGTGGCAGTGAGCAGACCATGGCACGCAGAATGGACGGCCGATGGAGCGTTAAAATTCTAGCATGGCGACCACGGTGTTATAACTTCATACTAAAAAACCTTGGTGGTAGACCCATATGTAGGGTCGCCTGGGCAGGTACCACCGCCTTTCTTATTTCAGCCGTGAAACAGTTCGCTGTGTTTCGGATTGAAGGGAAAGGTTGCCAGTGTAATTACTGGGCATGGACGGCATTTCATCTTAGGCCTCAGGATGACAACGCACCTGCAATATCAAGTGCTTTTCCTTGTTATTGCAGGTGTCTATAGGCGGCGGTAACCGCTTACCACCAGGTGGGCCGTCAGCTTGTTTGTCATCTAGTTTCGTTTCATTCGTTTAACTGATATTTAATTTGGTCTGCTTATAATGGGTTAGAAATTCAGGCCCAAGTCGATAGATGACTCTGTAACCATAAAAAAATAGTGACTTCAAAAAATATTAACAAAAAATATTTAAAACTTAAATGACATTTATGATGTTATTCATTAAACTGAAGAAAAAAATCACTTCAATTTTTAATCAATATTAGGTAACTTTGATATTATTTCACTACGTCGTTAGTAATGTTCTTACTATAACTTATATTATAATATCTTGCCCAAATTATTAATTACTTAGTTAGAGTAGCGACCTATGTATTGGGATTTGAACCTAGGCCGTCATAGTAGTTCCTGTAAGTTTTGAATTTTTCATGACATTTTAATTTTTTGATGAGATTTTGGTGTTCATTATTTTAACGATATAATTTTTGTACAGTATTTTTCAATAAATTACCATTATAAATATTTTAGTTAAGAACATTACTGAAGTAGAAATGGTACCGCTAATTCATCGTTGTTAATAATGATTAGATAGTAGATTTGCGAGACATCCTCCGTTCTAAACCAAGAAAACCATGTTCGAATACCAATGTGGAAAATATTTTTTTATTTGAAATTTTATTTTGATAATAAAAATACATATATAAACATTTTTTATGTAACTTTTGATTATTTTAATTTAGTTTTTAAGAAAAAAAAAGGCTTTTATTAAGAAAATATTTTTTTGGTTGTCTTCCGGTTCAGATCACCAGATATCGCTAAGCGCGATATATTTTGTAGTATGGAGTGATACCTCTATACCCTTATAAAAAATGTAGGTACTCTTGATGGCGACCACGTACCGGAAAGCGCAAAGTAGGACGGCCTCCTACTAGATGGACAGACAACCTAAATGATCAGCAGGGGATGTAATATCGCATATATGTATGTTTTAGGACTGCGAAATAAACTATTGTGCTTTTAAGATTTCTATCATAAAAACGACCACTACGCGTCCAAATGATATTTTAATTTGATTTTATCCCTATTCTATGAATATTTCTATGCTACATTATCTGTAATTCTGACACCGTTGACAGCTAGCTGGCCATTTTTATTACTCAAAACAATAAACCCTACCCAAAAGATATGATTAAAAAATAATTATCATTCTTGCGGTTTATTTTTTTGTAAAATAATGATTTCTAAGTTACAGATTCAATACCTATCAAATTACCTTTAGATATCTAATTATAATTACCTACTTATGAAATAATGTTCATTACTTGTAAAAGAAGATTTGTAAATTTAGGAGTCCGTGATACAACAGTTGGTATACGTTCAGATATCTACTATAACTTTAAGAATTGTACCTGCATCAAAATCAGAGCTATTCAAATCGAGAGTGAATTGTCCTATTCAAGATTAAGTAAATAGCGTATTCTAAGTGAGCCGTAAATTATTCTGGAATCCATTGAAACTAAGTAAGTGGGAGATTATGGAGCATTGCTTAGTTAAGGCAGTGTCTATGTCGCAGCCGTCTGGTTAAATTAGCCGCTTTACTGGACACCTAGCCCATCGATTGAACACCTGCATCCAATGAAACGGCTGAAGGACAACTACCCGTATAAAAAATGTACTCTTTGAGGATAACTAGCCAAGTCCTGGAGTGCAACGTTTAATAACCAGATGGTTGAACGTCATGTCAACCGTCTGGTTAAATTGGCTATTCAATTGGACGCCTAGGCAGGTCGTTTAAGACGAAGTGCTTTTGTGAGGAAAATTAATAACAAGAATCTATTTCATTTAAGCCAATTAATAAAATGTTATTAAAATGTAATCAATTCACACAAAACTAAGAAATAATTTATATTGGTTTATAGCTGAAGACACTTCAATTACAATATGGGAAATATTAGTTTTTTAACTTTCAAATACATCTTATTCGTTTGATAATTTCATGACATTTGTATGTAATAATATAACATTGGTGGCATTATAAACATTTCTATGAACTAGTAGAGCCCAAGTTATGTATGGTCATAATGACGGCACCACCTGTATATCGTTACTACAACTTTCCATTTTATTTGAAGATTAGAATGGCATCCGGTACGGAACACTAATTATTTTTTATTGTTCGTCAACTTCAGCTCATACGGCTGAAGCTGAAGAACAATTAAAAAAATACAAACTAACCAATTATTCTTTATTAGTTTTGTCGCTTCATTAAAAATGCGATTAAACCGCGCAATGTTCAAAGTAATATTAATTATTAGAACAATATTTATACGACATTGAAAACATACTTACAGAATATAATTATAATTATGTATTGAGTAGGTACAATTTCTTTTGAACATTCAACGACATTAAATTAATCTTGACGTCATGATGCAAACATACTGTATCAAATTGTAATCTAGGTAAATTAGAGGCTTCGGTATTCGCCTGAAGACATTCTCGAGACGTCTAATTGATATTAACTAAACATAATCATATTATACGTACCTTCATTATCACTGATTCAAGACTATATCAACACCCCACTATAGAAAGATATCACATTGCCTTATTTTTTTTAGCTGTTTATTTATACTGCTTGAAAGAGAAGACCGCCAAAACCGGTTTGAAGACCGGCTGGCCGAGGGGTCTGCACCCATACCACCATCTTTTATCGCGATCCGGTTAAGGACCTAAACTGAGTAGAATCGTTATATCCGTACTACGACGCTATCTACGACTATGACAGCGATGCAGTTTAGGAACCAATACTGAACCTAACGGAATATGAATCGCTTTTATAAAAATGGTGGTAAGGCCCCTGCACCCGTACCGCTATCTTTTATCGCGATCCAGCTAAGGACCTAAACTGAGTAGAATCGTTATATCCGTACTACGACGCTATCTACGACTATGACAGCGATGCAGTTTAGGAACCAATACTGAACCTAACGGAATATGAATCGCTTTTATAAAGATGGTGGTAAGGCCCCTGCACCCGTACCACCACCTTTTATCGCGATCCAGTTAAGGACCTAAACTGAGTAGAATCGTTATATCCGTACTACGACGCTATCTACGACTATGACAGCGATGCAGTTTAGGAACCAATACTGAACCTAACGGAATATGAATCGCTTTTATAAAAATGGTGGTAAGGCCCCTGCACCAGTACCACCACCTTTTATCGCGATCCAGTTAAGGACCTAAACTGAGTAGAATCGTTATATCCGTACTACGACGCTATCTACGACTATGACAGCGATGCAGTTTAGGAACCAATACTGAACCTAACGGAATATGAATCGCTTTTATAAAGATGGTGGTAAGGCCCCTGATATCCAACTACGGGCTACTCAGTCAAGCATTCCTACTCTTCTTTCTTTCTTATTATTAGCTCTTTTATAAGGTAACTAGCTGTGCCCGTGACTTCGTTCGCGTGGATGTTAGAAAATAACATGTCGTACGTAGGTTACATTTACATGTTTTTACTTGAGTACTTATTTGGTAACGAATTTCAATCATGTTTATAAAAACACCTTCGTAATTAATGCATTATTTTAGAACAAATCAGTAAGCGTGGAACTATGGTAAATAAAATGTCACGCGCCGTCCCCCCTCATGATCACCCCACCCGCGCCCGCCGCCCGCCTTGCGTACTTGCGATCGTTATTTAATTGCGGAGTTATTCTAAAAGTATGATGTTAGCTCATAAAATATTTATTGAAATCAAATGATGTTACTAACAATTTTGTTCTTAATTAAAAACTCATGATGAATAATATTTTTATTTTTATAAGGAACAACATCATGTTTACAAAAAACCTTCGCAGATAATGCATTATGTTAAAACAAATTTCATAACCAAAAAATTAAAAGAAAAAAAATGTTTAAAAAAAGCTTTTATTTAATTAAATGCCCTAAAAAGAAGAAAATAAAATTTTCCTTTAAAATTTTAACTATAAACTAATAACCTCATTACCTATACACAATTTATATGATCATAAAAGCTTGTCGCTCAATTAAATAGGTACTAGTTTATTTACACAAGTAAATCGCGCGGCAAGCTTTTATTATCATATAAATTGTGTATAGGTAATGAGGTTATTAGTTTATAGTTAAAATTTTAAAGGAAAATTTTAATTTTCTTCTTTTTAGGGCATTTAATTTAAATAAAAGCTTTTTGTAATCATTTTTTTTCTTTTAATTTATTTTTACTTTTTAGTTATCGCTGGCTAGGTTTCTGAGTCTCGGCAAGCCCTTTCATTTGATACCCATATTGCAGAAGTGCATAAAAAATAACTATTCCGCCATCTTGGATGTTCAGCCATATTGGATTTAGAATGACGTCATATTATTTTCCGAGTTACTCTAAATAAGCCTTTTCATTTGATACCCATATTGTAGAAATGTATTAAAAATAACTATTCCGCCATCTTGGATGGTCCGCCATATTGGATTTAGAATGACGTTACATTATTTTTCGAGTTACTCTCAACAAGCCCTTTCATTTGACGCCCATATTGTAGAAATGCATTAAAAATAACTATTCCGCCATCTTGGATGGTCCGCCATATTGGATTTAGAATGACGTCACACAGCTTATCGTGTATTGTCCTCCAAACCAAATGTGTATACAAAATTTCAGCTCAATCGGTTGAAGATATCTGCTTCAAAATCGAGTCAAGATTCCACCCGAACATAAGCAAGTTAAATAAAAGCTTTTGAAAAAGGTTACTATGCTCTCGCGGACTTCTTTTCGGGCATTTAAAGATGAACAATTCCGGCATACATGATTTTTTCGTAATTTTAACTGTTTTCGTAGCGCACGCAACTAAAGCTCTTAAAATAAAAGACATATATTTTTTCCGTTTTTTCCGCACTGGACGAGAGACTGGAGATTAGGCCTTATCACTAGGTGATAAGGCCTAATCTCCTCATGTATATCTCCAATGTAGGAAGGCCTGTGCCCAGCAGTGGGACGTATATATAGGCTGGTGATGATGATGATGATGATGATGATTTTTTCCGTTTTTACAAATATCATTGATGCTCAGCTCCTATTAGTCGTAGCGTGATGTTATATAGCCTATAAAACACCTCGATAAATGGACTATTGAATAGTCCATTGTCCATATAGTCCAACAAAAAGAATGTTTGAATTTGAACCAGTAGTTCCTGAGATTAGCACGTTCAACCAAACAAACAAACTCTTCAGCTTTATGATATTAGTATAGATTACAAGCAGAACAGATAAACTTACAATTTATTGTCACGTCAAAAGGTGATTCTGATATTATTGTGTTGCTGAGAATTCTGAGATTGCGAAAGTTCCTCAAGTAAGTAGTATATGTAGAAGCTTACTTAGGTTTGATTGTACCAAAACAAACCCGTAAAAAAAATATTTTTTTATATCCTTCAACGTAACCTAAAGAAGAGTCGTTAAATTAAAAATATAAAAACCGGCAAAAGCCAGCCTCTGAAAAGATAACCTTATTTTATGTCCGTACAAAGATTACCAGACATCTTATATTTATTTATTATTTTTACGTAAGTCATTTTTTGTTGACGTGTTTCTTTATGAATAACTCATGTTTATTTTGATTTCAAAACGCTATTTATAATTTTGATTAATTAAATAAAGATTCGTTAGCATAAGTAATAAAAATTATTAACGTTTTACAGTAACAACTTGGAAAAAAATAAAAGTTATAATGTTAGGAATGGAGATTAATCTAGACACAGAGAAAGAGTCAACTTCATCACGTCATCATTCATCACTAGCCTATATACCTACGTCCCACTGCTGGGCACAGGTCTTACTACATGGAAGAAACACGTGAGGAGCTTGGGCCATAATACCACCATGCTGGCCCAATGCGGGTTGGTGGGTAAAGCGGTATTGCAGTAACAACCGGGACTAACAGCTTAATGTGCCTTCCGAAGCACGGAGGAGCTAGACATTATAAAGATTGACCCATCCCGGGATAACCATGGCGAAAGCTGCTTTGTTTTCGTAATCGATACCAGAGCGCTGAAACCATTCGTCGATCACAGAATTGGACTGTCGGAATGTGCAGTAGCGATAACGAAAGCAAGTTATGCTGTCGTTATCGCTACTGCAACTAAGGTATTTCTCCATTTATTCTGTGCTTACCTTACCTTAAACTGCTAAACATCAAGGAGTCTTGATCGACACCAATAATTAGTTGTTAGTTTTTTGGGAATTCATTAACACGCTTAATGAAACAATGAAAAAAAATTAAAACAAAAATTAAAACCGACTTCAAAAAACTGAAAAGGATAATGTTTTTTTCACAATTTTTAGTGATAACTTTCTAAGGTCGAAGCTAGATGGGTGACCGTCAACTTATATTGTTTCCTACTATCGTTCGTTTTACTAAAAAGTCATAGGAAAGCAAAAATTCGCAATGTCGCATACGTAGACGACTTAATAATTTCGTTTTTTTTATTTAAAACCAAACTTCCTAACTGATTATGAAAAAAATTTTATAAGACCAAATGGCAGCTATTTCGCATCGAACAAAAAAAGAATCACGTAAATTGGATCAGTAATATCGGCGTAATCGATGTACATACAAAAAAAAATGTAGACGACTTACTAATTTCAGTTTTTTTTATTTATAAAAACCAAACTACCGAACTAATTTTGAAAAAATTTTATGGGACCAAATGGCAGCTATTCCGCATCGAACAAAAAAAGAATCACGTAAATCGGATCATTAATCTCGGCGTAATCGGTGTACATACATAGAAAAAAAAACATATCGGCCGAATTGAGAACCTCCTCGTTTTTGAAGTCGGTTAAAAAAGATATGTGAGTTAAGTTGTACAAAGGTACTGCTTATTTCTAAATGTAATCTCTTCTATAACAGACCTACAAGGAAATGAGGAATCAAACGTAGAATGTGCAAATAAACTTAAATAAAATAACAAAAACGTTTTGTGTAGGTATGAAACACATTTTATATTAGTTAAATACAATAAATGAATAAACTTCACACTTAGTTGTATTTTCTTACTATAAAAACTTCAAAATAAAATATCTTTACTTCTTTCATAATAGAAAGATCCTTGAAATACCAAGTACAGAGTCCCGCTACGTTACTCTAACTAAGTCGACATAAGTTGTCCCGTGGTGACAATTTTTACTTCTAATAGCATTTTAATATGATTAACGGTAGTTGTAAACAAGTTGGCGAACCATGAATTACTTAGCATTTGACATTGAGCAGCCAAGAAGCAGCGAAAAAGAAGAAACAAAAGAGATATGATGCTTCGCAAACCTGAACACTAGTGTACTTGGTGCGTTTTTTTTAACTTGATTTCCAGGGTAGGCCTATACCACAATCTATTTGTGATCCTGTTCAATTCAATACCTACTATTCTCCTGCAGATAAATATTATTTTAACAGACTTCAAAAATGAAGGAGGTTTTTTAAAGTATATGACCTCACAGCCGTTAAGTAGGTCGTCAATTCTAATAATTCTTTTTGTGTTCGAATAATTTTAATACCAAGTTGGTTCAATTTGGAGGCGTAATCAGCTAATAACAGTCAAACGATAGTTAAAAACAAGACGTATGTGTATTTCAACCAGATATTGAGAAACAGACAAATGATCATAATTGACGATCATCGATTGACCATTGACTATCACTTTCCTGTCGTTTATCAAGGAATTCCCTTATATATCTTCGAAAGTCTTCATCAGATGACTTTTAGTATTACACCAAACCGATAGTATACGCTTTCAAACAAAAAATTGTTTATCTCCGTAATTATGTTTATAGGAAGGTCAAGGAAGTCTAAAAATACTTTTGATGACACACGCAAGATCCAATTTAGAAGGCCCATTATTACCGTATCTGATCTTTAAACAATATAATATGATGGCCCATAAACATGAACAAATAATTCAGCTCGCCATACGCGGCATGACACCAACAATGAAGTATTATGTTGCTAATTTTAGAATCGACGAATGTTGCCCCACAGCACTTCCTGATATTGACCTCTAGTACGTTTTGATAAAGTGCAAGGTCGGGTAAATTAAGAACCGCTGTCTAATCGCATAGCGATCGGGGAGTCGATGATATTGCGGAGGCAATTTGTTTACCTAGACAACAGCTTCACATACTATATGTAAGTAAACTCTTGTATTGTGCTGGAAAGATAAAAAATGCCTAGTTTAAATTTAGTAAATATTGCATCAAAAATTCATAGATGGGTAGTATATCGATTTAATTATAAGTTCACTGAAAGTATCAACATCACACATGAAGTGTATTCAAAGTCATCACATTATAAAGTGATTTCGCTCGTTATTAGAGAGTTTTTCTTAGATTTAAATGTCTCCAACAAAGAGAGAAAGAAAAACGTAAAGGAACTAAGAAGAAATATTTTAAATCGTCATTTTGTTCTCTTCCGGTAATTTGGGAATAACTATTACATGTTAATGTCATGTGGGATTTCCCTTAACATTACTAGTGCACCAACAAACACAGATATCTAAATAATTTGACAAGAGCTAACTAACCTTAATATAGCTATCGCTACTCTAAGTTAATTATTTCGTCTCGTTCAATAAGGTTTATTCGATCGAGTTAGTTAACCTTTTTTGTATTAAAGTTATCGAAGATGTTTGTTAGGAATATACATTAAACTATTACGTGCTAACATCTTTGATAACTTTGATGTAAGCAATAAACTCATAATGTACTATGTTTGTCTTGTGGTGGAAATACGATTCTCACTAAGACAAACATATATTAATGAGGCATTTGATTTGACTGAAGCCAATTAGGGAGTAAATGGAGCAGAGCGATCGATCTTAAGATGATACTTCTGAAGAAAATTCGCTTGAATAGCTCAAAATAATTATAATATCGGTAATAAGTAATATTGATAAACTCTTTTCATTCAACCATATATAACCATATTACTATTGAGAGGAGCTCGGTGGTGTAGGAGTGGTTTGAGCGCTCTGGTTTCGATTACGAAAACAAAGCAACTTTCACCATGGACGATCCCAGGATGGGTCAATCAAAATTTATAATCTCGAGTTCCTCCGTGCTTCGGAAAGTACGCTAAGCACCAACACGCATTGGGCCAACTCAAGTTCCTCGTGTGTTTCTCCCATGTAGGAAGGTCTATGTCCAGCAGTGGGAGATGATGATGATGTTATCATTATCATTACTCAATGAACTGAGTGAATAAATGATGATTGATGAGTTACTCAAAGCCAATATAAGTAGTTCTATGGTGACAATTTTGGCTTCTAATAAATAGCATTTTAATATGATTCACAGTTTGTGTGGCACGTATATAGGCTGGTGATGATGATGATGATGGTATGATTGATTAAACAATCCGTACCGCACAGTGTACACGGTCAGCTCTTCACTAACCGACTTCAAAAACGGTGAGGTTCTCAATTCAGTTGATGTGTTTTTTTTCCCATGTAAACACACCGATTACGCAGAGATTTCCTTTACAACAAAATAAATAAAATCCACGAGATATATAGTAAAACACTACACGACTGCAAGAAAATTATAACTAGTTTTCTAATGCATCTTAACTATGAGGAAACAGAGTCTATACTAATACGCACGGAATAACATACATACTAAATAAATACAACTCTTATACATAACGCATATATCACACACACACACACACACACACACACAAACACACACACATACAAACACCCACACATACAAACACCCACACGCACACAAACTCACACACCCACACACAAACTCTCTCTAACACACACACATTTGTATACGCTACACATATTTTTGTTTATTTTAATATATTTTACTTTTCCCTTTTCTGTATGATTCTGTATGATTTTTCATTAATATTTTCTACTTTTTGTAAGTACCTATAGAACTTTTTAATAGTAGTTATGGAAGAGCGAAGTCACCTGGCACAGGCATTTTTGCTTAAAAGGTGACTTCGGTCACTATTTGTAAAATGTAAAAAAACGTGTTACAGAAAATAAATAAATTATTATTATTATTAAAATTATTATTATCAAAATCAGAGCTATTCAAATCGAGAGTGAATTGTCCTATTCAAGATTAAGTAAATAGCGTATTCTAAGTGAGCCGTAAATTATTCTGGAATCCATTGAAACTAAGTAAGTGGGAGATTATGGAGCATTGCTTAGTTAAGAGGCTGATAATTGCTAATTGAGCCTTACTTAAAACTTTTTTTAGCACAATCTGTTGAAATAAACGCAGTGAAAAAAATATATGTTACTCTTGGACATATTTCTGATAATATGCATGTCCCCAAAACACATTATAATCAAAATGTTTGTATAAAAAAAATGCCAAAGTCACCCATCAAAATCAGCTTTCAGAACAAATTCTGCGTTATATGTCAAAGGTTTTTTTCTTATTTTTAGGGAACAAACTTGTTATATTAAATTTTATAATATTGATGTTTTACAATTTCAAATAAGTAACTAGTTTTTTAGTAAATAAATTTATTCTGAATTCTTCAGCCGATTTCAACAGCGACTCGCGCCATTATCCATTCTTCTCTTTCATTTGTAGAGGAAATGACAGTGATCGCCGAGGCGTGCTGCTAGGTGTACCTGTGTCGCTTCTTTGCTCGCGGTTCTTAATAATATCAGTCTGCGTCTGTTTTAATTTGCAAATATCAAATAGACAATTATATTTTAGGTTTTAGTGATTACTATGTGAGTGTATTATAGTAGATAGACAAAAATGAGTAAATAATTTCGTAAATTTTTATTGTGAAAATTTTATTTCATTAATAATATTATTTATGAAATAAAAATTTTATGGTATAAATATTATTTTGGACTATGGAAAACCAAGAAAAAGGTCTAAAAAGAGTCAAAAACCACTCGTATAGGGGTAAATAACACAATAATAACCTGATTATTTTTTCTTTAGATAGCTAATTTTATCTAATTTTAGGAACTATCAAAAACTCCATAATCATCTCGAAAGTAGTACTTATTCAGATTCACAGTCACAGATGGAAGTTGTAAAGTAAGTTTATGTTTACTTGAAGGGAAATGATAAGTATATTGTATAATTTAGATAGTTAATTTCGAAATAAATGACTCTGTCGCGATTGTGTAGGGGTTGAGATGCACGACTTACTATCCGAGAGGTAGGGGTTCTATCCTTCAATGGTTCACAACTTTTTTTTATTATTTGTATTTTTTATTTCTTATTTGTTTTTTTAATATGAAATATGAAAGTAAAAAAAATATAAATATAAAAACGATTAAACTATAAATACAAAAAATATTTTTTGTATCAATTTTTTTTACTTTTGTTTTTTTATTATTATTGTATGTATGTTTATTTCTAGTCCTTTTTTGTTTATGTTTCTTATTTTTTCATTCTTTACTAATTCTTTTTTAATATTTTTTATTTTTTTATCATTCTTTGTTTATCTAATAATGAATAAGGAAAGTAAAAAAAAACTTATGTATTTATATGTAATACATAATACAAAGATAAATTTCAACAAAGTTTTTATATAGAACCATGAAATAAGTTTGGTTTATTTCATAGACCTACGTAATTGTCAGACCCGGCAGTCTTAAAAATAATCAAGGTATCGAATGGTTCGTTTCTGTTCTTTTTAATATTATTTTTTCGGTTACAAAATGTGATTCATGAAAAACAACAGGCACAGTTAATTTTAGATTAATAAATGCATACAACACTAAATTAGCTTAAGCCTAACCTAGGCTTAAAGGTTCTTTTATATGTAAATTTTAAAACCAGAACTTTTAACATAGTTATGCTATAAAAGAGATGTTTCAAAAATGTATGTAGACACGGCCAGGTCTATACACAGTTTACTGAAAAATTGGTAAAAAATTGTAGAACGGTGTTCAATTGTCCATTCCAGTCCACGGTGTTGAGTATTCTATATTTCAACTTTTGTACCGGCAAACTATGCATGATTCAAATATGTCCTCTTTCCACTATATTATTGTAGCACAAATTAGCTCTCAGCAATAGGGTAGTTGACAACTTGTTTTTTATTTCATAAATAAGAAGTTTATAACTCATAAAGAAATATTGCAAAAGAAATAGTATGTCTAAGATCAATACTTTCACAGATATAGTGGCATGTTGATATGTTGCGGCGCAACATCCAAAAAGGCTCCATAGAAAATCTACGGAACAGGTGACGTCACATGTTCCCATATTACTAAGAAATGTATGGGCATACTGAGAAAATTAATAATAACTACCTATATGTATTAAGTATGTTTTTATTAACAGTTGTCATTATAATAGTTGCTTTAATTGATGTCAGCTATCTAATTACATCATCATTTTTGATAAATTTTCAAAATAAATGTCTTTTTTTTATTTCGAAAAGGGTACAATTTTAACAATATTTCATATCTTTTAAGTTTGAATTGTTTTTATGGGTAGTGGTAGCACATATTTTCCGATTTTGTGAAAAATAGCGCCAATTTTAAACTTAGGCAACATCCCAATTCATTAGTAATTAAAATAGAATAAAACTAGAAAGATTTCACGTCCTGAGGCAGGAATCGAACCCGCGACCTTTCGCAATCCGGGCGACTGCTCTGACCATTGAGCCACCCAGGACTTGGGATATCCCTGTGAAATTCTTCTAGTCTATCTGTATTTGCGTTTATGAGCTAACGTCCACCCTACAATGTCGAAATATTCTATTTCAACATCCGAAACGAGTATTTTTACAAGTAATTTTTCAAACATTTATAATAATGTTAAAATCAAAAATTAAGAATAATCCCAATTCATGTTTATTATAATTTATGTTAATGTACCTAATCTGTGGGCAATGTTGTTAGGATTACATTTAAATGTACTCTTTATTATTTATATTGTTTAGCTTAAACATACTGTAACACTGTTTATCATCATCATCATCATCACTAGCCTGTATACGTTATATAAGCCTTCCTACATGGAAGAAACACATGATACACATGATGAATTTGGGCAATAACACTACCACGCTAGCCCAGTGCGAGTTGGTGGGGTAAAGAGGTTGTAACAACAACCGGGACCAACGGTGACCCATCCCGGGATCGACCATGGCGAAAGATGCTTTGTTTTCGTAGTTGACACCAGAGAGTTCAATCTACTACGCCACCGAAACATATAGTCTTCATAACATATAGTCTTCAATAAATGAAAAAAATCCGTATCAGACCTTCGGATCTTGAGGTAAATATAACATGAACGCTGGCACATAAATAAAGATAATCACATACCTAACCTACAGAAAGAAATCTATAAAAAAATCTAACATGTTCCAAATTTCAATATACTCTAGACTGTTTCAGATGAGTATTTATTAAAACACATAATTTTTCAATTTCGTATATTATTTCAAAGATTACTGTTCCAGAATTTTAATAACTAAATTTCTTGATTAACCTATTAACCAATCATTACTGTTTGATAAAATCGAATAAAGTTTCATACGTTTCATAGAAAGTATATTTCATAATATTATTATTATTTTATCGACAAAACTCTGTATCGAAACATGAATAAATATTAAACAGCACACATTTTAATATATCATCAATCACCGCATTCCTGTGGTGACTAAAAAGCTGTTGTAGTCAGTTTCTATATCAATAATACCTTTCCGACATTGAAGTAATAATTGAAATGTTACGGCATTCACTTTTTGTTAAAAAATTAAGTTTGTATTGAAAGCCTTGCGGCGTAAACGCTCTTAACTTAAAAAAATAAATACTTACTTGATTAATCTTTCTATTACTTCGAACGGACATTATTTTTACTGTGATAAGATGACACATCCATACTCTTATAATTGCGAATGTAACTGTGTCTTTCTGGGTGTTACATTTTAACACTTAAGCTGCTTAAACGATTTAGATAAAAAAATAATCTATTATGGATTCCGAATTCCAAATAGAAATAACGAAAAGTACTTAAAAGAGTATCGGGACCGATTTCGATAAAAACTAAAAGTGCAGCATTAGATTTTGAGAAATCAAAAATCAAGGTAGAAATAGAACCCGTTGATTTTGAAAAAAAAACACTATCATTACACGATTCGATAGTATCGCGGTATACAAAGAACAATACATTCCGGGAAGATATTACATATGAAAAACGGAAGGGAAATGTTGGATTTTTATAAACTGCTACATGTTTTAAAGTAATGTTAAAGGCCACAGTGAAAAAGAAATAAAATGTAAACAAGTGCGAGTAATCCACTTTACGTTTTAATAACATCGTGCCAATAATTTACATTTGGTTCGACGTTTCGTTGATTACTAGTAACTTTTTGCATACTGCTTCGTACTTTGTAGCATAATTTATAAAAGCAAAACCTACTTGAAACTTGAATTTTGTAATTTGGAATCTAATCGAATGGTGTAATACACCATGTGAGTTTTTTTTAAACAATAGTTTTGATTCCTGGCTAGGAATATTTTGTAAACATCCAATGATGCAGTTTAGTTTTACTTTTACGTTTTCGAGAGTCCTTTGAGTACATTTCGCTATTTCTCATAGTGTCGGATTGGGACTATCCATGCACTTAAAAATTTACAAGGCGTTTCAAAACCAAAATTTATTCAAGTCGAGCTCTAATTTATAGAACAGCTGACATGAAAATACGTATGTCAAAACTATTATGATTTGTCTTTTATAATTGCATCCCTGATTGTCATGTTTCGATTTCATAATAGGTCCCTTAAAAAAATTTCTTAGTATAAATAAGTATATTGACCGTGTATAATATTTACCATTAATTTAAAAATACCACATATTTTTTATAAAAGTGTATAGTTTTTTAGCACGTGGAGCACGCCATCTAGTGGCATTTTTTTAGCTTGGCGCTTTTGAGGTTGTAGTAGTTACGCGGCTGGTCGGTGTAGTATTGTGGAGCCACGTTATCGGAAATATTAGTGGGCGGGGCCTCGAAATTCATTTTCTCAAGGTCGCTGGCGTTTATCAGCCTCTTAAGGCAGTGTCTATGTCGCAGCCGTCTGGTTAAATTAGCCGCTTTACTGGACACCTAGCCCATCGATTCAACACCTGCATCCAATGAAACGGCTGAAGGACAACTACCCGTATAAAAAATGTACTCTTTGAGGATAACTAGCCAAGTCCTGGAGTCAACCGTCTGGTTAAATTGGCTATTCAATTGGACGCCTAGGCAGGTCGTTTAAGACGCAGTGCTTTGGTGAGGAAAATTTATAACAAGAATCTATTTCATTTAAGCCAATTAATAAAATGTTATTAAAATGTAATCAATTTACACAAAACTAAGAAATAATTTATATTGGTTTATAGCTGAAGACACTTCAATTAAAATATGGGAAATATTAGTTTTTTAACTTTCAAATACATCTTATTCGTTTGATAATTTCATGACATTTGTATGTAATAATATAACATTGGTGGCATTATAAACATTTCTATGAACTAGTAGAGCCCAAGTTATGTATGGTCATAATGACGGCACCACCTGTATATCGTTACTACAACTTTCCATTTTATTTGAAGATTAGAATGGCATCCGGTACGGAACACTAATTATTTTTTATTGTTCGTCAACTTCAGCTCATACGGCTGAAGCTGAAGAACAATTAAAAAAATACAAACTAACCAATTATTCTTTATTAGTTTTGTCGCTTCATTAAAAATGCGATTAAACCGCGCAATGTTCAAAGTAATATTAATTATTAGAACAATATTTATACGACATTGAAAACATACTTACAGAATATAATTATAATTATGTATTGAGTAGGTACAATTTCTTTTGAACATTCAACGACATTAAATTAATCTTGACGTCATGATGCAAACATACTGTATCAAATTGTAATCTAGGTAAATTAAAGGCTTCGGTATTCGCCTGAAGACATTCTCGAGACGTCTAATTGATATTAACTAAACATAATCATATTATACGTACCTTCATTATCACTGATTCAAGACTATATCAACACCCCACTATAGAAGGATATCACATTGCCTTATTTTTTTTAGCTGTTTATTTATACTCCTTGAAAGAGAAGACCGCCAAAACCGGTTTGAAGACCGGCTGGCCGAGGGGTCTGCACCCATACCACCATCTTTTATCGCGATCCGGTTAAGGACCTAAACTGAGTAGAATCGTTATATCCGTACTACGACGCTATCTACGACTATGACAGCGATGCAGTTTAGGAACCAATACTGAACCTAACGGAATATGAATCGCTTTTATAAAAATGGTGGTAAGGCCCCTGCACCCGTACCGCCATCTTTTATCGCGATCCAGCTAAGGACCTAAACTGAGTAGAATCGTTATATCCGTACTACGACGCTATCTACGACTATGACAGCGATGCAGTTTAGGAACCAATACTGAACCTAAAGGAATATGAATCGCTTTTATAAAGATGGTGGTAAGGCCCCTGCACCCGTACCACCACCTTTTATCGCGATCCAGTTAAGGACCTAAACTGAGTAGAATCGTTATATCCGTACTACGACGCTATCTACGACTATGACAGCGATGCAGTTTAGGAACCAATACTGAACCTAACGGAATATGAATCGCTTTTATAAAAATGGTGGTAAGGCCCCTGCACCAGTACCACCACATTTTATCGCGATCCAGTTAAGGACCTAAACTGAGTAGAATCGTTATATCCGTACTACGACGCTATCTACGACTATGACAGCGATGCAGTTTAGGAACCAATACTGAACCTAACGGAATATGAATCGCTTTTTTATTTAGATGGTGGTAAGGCCCCAGGTCCCAGATGGGTGACCGTTTAAACGTGATTTCATATTTCTCCGTACTTAGTAAATTGTAAATTTCAAATTTATGTATAATGTCTAAAGTGCAATAAAGAATATATATATGAATCGCTTTTATAAAGATGGTGGTAAGGCCCCTGATATCCAACTACGGGCTACTCAGTCAAGCATTCCTACTCTTCTTTCTTTCTTATTATTAGCTCTTTTATAAGGTAACTAGCTGTGCCCGTGACTTCGTTCGCGTGGATGTTAGAAAATAACATGTCGTACGTAGGTTACATTTACATGTTTTTACTTGAGTACTTATTTGGTAACGAATTTCAATCATGTTTATAAAAACACCTTCGTAATTAATGCATTATTTTAGAACAAATCAGTAAGCGTGGAACTATGGTAAATAAAATGTCACGCGCCGTCCCCCCTCATGATCACCCCACCCGCGCCCGCCGCCCGCCTTGCGTACTTGCGATCGTTATTTAATTGCGGAGTTATTCTAAAAGTATGATGTTAGCTCATAAAATATTTATTGAAATCAAATGATGTTACTAACAATTTTGTTCTTAATTAAAAACTCATGATGAATAATATTTTTATTTTTATAAGGAACAACATCATGTTTACAAAAAACCTTCGCAGATAATGCATTATGTTAAAACAAATTTCATAACCAAAAAATTAAAAGAAAAAAAATGTTTAAAAAAAGCTTTTATTTAATTAAATGCCCTAAAAAGAAGAAAATAAAATTTTCCTTTAAAATTTTAACTATAAACTAATAACCTCATTACCTATACACAATTTATATGATCATAAAAGCTTGTCGCTCAATTAAATAGGTACTAGTTTATTTACACAAGTAAATCGCGCGGCAAGCTTTTATTATCATATAAATTGTGTATAGGTAATGAGGTTATTAGTTTATAGTTAAAATTTTAAAGGAAAATTTTAATTTTCTTCTTTTTAGGGCATTTAATTTAAATAAAAGCTTTTTGTAATCATTTTTTTTCTTTTAATTTATTTTTACTTTTTAGTTATCGCTGGCTAGGTTTCTGAGTCTCGGCAAGCCCTTTCATTTGATACCCATATTGCAGAAGTGCATAAAAAATAACTATTCCGCCATCTTGGATGTTCAGCCATATTGGATTTAGAATGACGTCATATTATTTTCCGAGTTACTCTAAATAAGCCTTTTCATTTGATACCCATATTGTAGAAATGTATTAAAAATAACTATTCCGCCATCTTGGATGGTCCGCCATATTGGATTTAGAATGACGTTACATTATTTTTCGAGTTACTCTCAACAAGCCCTTTCATTTGACGCCCATATTGTAGAAATGCATTAAAAATAACTATTCCGCCATCTTGGATGGTCCGCCATATTGGATTTAGAATGACGTCACACAGCTTATCGTGTATTGTCCTCCAAACCAAATGTGTATACAAAATTTCAGCTCAATCGGTTGAAGATATCTGCTTCAAAATCGAGTCAAGATTCCACCCGAACATAAGCAAGTTAAATAAAAGCTTTTGAAAAAGGTTACTATGCTCTCGCGGACTTCTTTTCGGGCATTTAAAGATGAACAATTCCGGCATACATGATTTTTTCGTAATTTTAACTGTTTTCGTAGCGCACGCAACTAAAGCTCTTAAAATAAAAGACATATATTTTTTCCGTTTTTTCCGCACTGGACGAGAGACTGGAGATTAGGCCTTATCACTAGGTGATAAGGCCTAATCTCCTCATGTATATCTCCAATGTAGGAAGGCCTGTGCCCAGCAGTGGGACGTATATATAGGCTGGTGATGATGATGATGATGATGATGATTTTTTCCGTTTTTACAAATATCATTGATGCTCAGCTCCTATTAGTCGTAGCGTGATGTTATATAGCCTATAAAACACCTCGATAAATGGACTATTGAATAGTCCATTGTCCATATAGTCCAACAAAAAGAATGTTTGAATTTGAACCAGTAGTTCCTGAGATTAGCACGTTCAACCAAACAAACAAACTCTTCAGCTTTATGATATTAGTATAGATTACAAGCAGAACAGATAAACTTACAATTTATTGTCACGTCAAAAGGTGATTCTGATATTATTGTGTTGCTGAGAATTCTGAGATTGCGAAAGTTCCTCAAGTAAGTAGTATATGTAGAAGCTTACTTAGGTTTGATTGTACCAAAACAAACCCGTAAAAAAAATATTTTTTTATATCCTTCAACGTAACCTAAAGAAGAGTCGTTAAATTAAAAATATAAAAACCGGCAAAAGCCAGCCTCTGAAAAGATAACCTTATTTTATGTCCGTACAAAGATTACCAGACATCTTATATTTATTTATTATTTTTACGTAAGTCATTTTTTGTTGACGTGTTTCTTTATGAATAACTCATGTTTATTTTGATTTCAAAACGCTATTTATAATTTTGATTAATTAAATAAAGATTCGTTAGCATAAGTAATAAAAATTATTAACGTTTTACAGTAACAACTTGGAAAAAAATAAAAGTTATAATGTTAGGAATGGAGATTAATCTAGACACAGAGAAAGAGTCAACTTCATCACGTCATCATTCATCACTAGCCTATATACCTACGTCCCACTGCTGGGCACAGGTCTTACTACATGGAAGAAACACGTGAGGAGCTTGGGCCATAATACCACCATGCTGGCCCAATGCGGGTTGGTGGGTAAAGCGGTATTGCAGTAACAACCGGGACTAACAGCTTAATGTGCCTTCCGAAGCACGGAGGAGCTAGACATTATAAAGATTGACCCATCCCGGGATAACCATGGCGAAAGCTGCTTTGTTTTCGTAATCGATACCAGAGCGCTGAAACCATTCGTCGATCACAGAATTGGACTGTCGGAATGTGCAGTAGCGATAACGAAAGCAAGTTATGCTGTCGTTATCGCTACTGCAACTAAGGTATTTCTCCATTTATTCTGTGCTTACCTTACCTTAAACTGCTAAACATCAAGGAGTCTTGATCGACACCAATAATTAGTTGTTAGTTTTTTGGGAATTCATTAACACGCTTAATGAAACAATGAAAAAAAATTAAAACAAAAATTAAAACCGACTTCAAAAAACTGAAAAGGATAATGTTTTTTTCACAATTTTTAGTGATAACTTTCTAAGGTCGAAGCTAGATGGGTGACCGTCAACTTATATTGTTTCCTACTATCGTTCGTTTTACTAAAAAGTCATAGGAAAGCAAAAATTCGCAATGTCGCATACGTAGACGACTTAATAATTTCGTTTTTTTTATTTAAAACCAAACTTCCTAACTGATTATGAAAAAAATTTTATAAGACCAAATGGCAGCTATTTCGCATCGAACAAAAAAAGAATCACGTAAATTGGATCAGTAATATCGGCGTAATCGATGTACATACAAAAAAAAATGTAGACGACTTACTAATTTCAGTTTTTTTTATTTATAAAAACCAAACTACCGAACTAATTTTGAAAAAATTTTATGGGACCAAATGGCAGCTATTCCGCATCGAACAAAAAAAGAATCACGTAAATCGGATCATTAATCTCGGCGTAATCGGTGTACATACATAGAAAAAAAAACATATCGGCCGAATTGAGAACCTCCTCGTTTTTGAAGTCGGTTAAAAAAGATATGTGAGTTAAGTTGTACAAAGGTACTGCTTATTTCTAAATGTAATCTCTTCTATAACAGACCTACAAGGAAATGAGGAATCAAACGTAGAATGTGCAAATAAACTTAAATAAAATAACAAAAACGTTTTGTGTAGGTATGAAACACATTTTATATTAGTTAAATACAATAAATGAATAAACTTCACACTTAGTTGTATTTTCTTACTATAAAAACTTCAAAATAAAATATCTTTACTTCTTTCATAATAGAAAGATCCTTGAAATACCAAGTACAGAGTCCCGCTACGTTACTCTAACTAAGTCGACATAAGTTGTCCCGTGGTGACAATTTTTACTTCTAATAGCATTTTAATATGATTAACGGTAGTTGTAAACAAGTTGGCGAACCATGAATTACTTAGCATTTGACATTGAGCAGCCAAGAAGCAGCGAAAAAGAAGAAACAAAAGAGATATGATGCTTCGCAAACCTGAACACTAGTGTACTTGGTGCGTTTTTTTTAACTTGATTTCCAGGGTAGGCCTATACCACAATCTATTTGTGATCCTGTTCAATTCAATACCTACTATTCTCCTGCAGATAAATATTATTTTAACAGACTTCAAAAATGAAGGAGGTTTTTTAAAGTATATGACCTCACAGCCGTTAAGTAGGTCGTCAATTCTAATAATTCTTTTTGTGTTCGAATAATTTTAATACCAAGTTGGTTCAATTTGGAGGCGTAATCAGCTAATAACAGTCAAACGATAGTTAAAAACAAGACGTATGTGTATTTCAACCAGATATTGAGAAACAGACAAATGATCATAATTGACGATCATCGATTGACCATTGACTATCACTTTCCTGTCGTTTATCAAGGAATTCCCTTATATATCTTCGAAAGTCTTCATCAGATGACTTTTAGTATTACACCAAACCGATAGTATACGCTTTCAAACAAAAAAATGTTTATCTCCGTAATTATGTTTATAGGAAGGTCAAGGAAGTCTAAAAATACTTTTGATGACACACGCAAGATCCAATTTAGAAGGCCCATTATTACCGTATCTGATCTTTAAACAATATAATATGATGGCCCATAAACATGAACAAATAATTCAGCTCGCCATACGCGGCATGACACCAACAATGAAGTATTATGTTGCTAATTTTAGAATCGACGAATGTTGCCCCACAGCACTTCCTGATATTGACCTCTAGTACGTTTTGATAAAGTGCAAGGTCGGGTAAATTAAGAACCGCTGTCTAATCGCATAGCGATCGGGGAGTCGATGATATTGCGGAGGCAATTTGTTTACCTAGACAACAGCTTCACATACTATATGTAAGTAAACTCTTGTATTGTGCTGGAAAGATAAAAAATGCCTAGTTTAAATTTAGTAAATATTGCATCAAAAATTCATAGATGGGTAGTATATCGATTTAATTATAAGTTCACTGAAAGTATCAACATCACACATGAAGTGTATTCAAAGTCATCACATTATAAAGTGATTTCGCTCGTTATTAGAGAGTTTTTCTTAGATTTAAATGTCTCCAACAAAGAGAGAAAGAAAAACGTAAAGGAACTAAGAAGAAATATTTTAAATCGTCATTTTGTTCTCTTCCGGTAATTTGGGAATAACTATTACATGTTAATGTCATGTGGGATTTCCCTTAACATTACTAGTGCACCAACAAACACAGATATCTAAATAATTTGACAAGAGCTAACTAACCTTAATATAGCTATCGCTACTCTAAGTTAATTATTTCGTCTCGTTCAATAAGGTTTATTCGATCGAGTTAGTTAACCTTTTTTGTATTAAAGTTATCGAAGATGTTTGTTAGGAATATACATTAAACTATTACGTGCTAACATCTTTGATAACTTTGATGTAAGCAATAAACTCATAATGTACTATGTTTGTCTTGTGGTGGAAATACGATTCTCACTAAGACAAACATATATTAATGAGGCATTTGATTTGACTGAAGCCAATTAGGGAGTAAATGGAGCAGAGCGATCGATCTTAAGATGATACTTCTGAAGAAAATTCGCTTGAATAGCTCAAAATAATTATAATATCGGTAATAAGTAATATTGATAAACTCTTTTCATTCAACCATATATAACCATATTACTATTGAGAGGAGCTCGGTGGTGTAGGAGTGGTTTGAGCGCTCTGGTTTCGATTACGAAAACAAAGCAACTTTCACCATGGACGATCCCAGGATGGGTCAATCAAAATTTATAATCTCGAGTTCCTCCGTGCTTCGGAAAGTACGCTAAGCACCAACACGCATTGGGCCAACTCAAGTTCCTCGTGTGTTTCTCCCATGTAGGAAGGTCTATGTCCAGCAGTGGGAGATGATGATGATGTTATCATTATCATTACTCAATGAACTGAGTGAATAAATGATGATTGATGAGTTACTCAAAGCCAATATAAGTAGTTCTATGGTGACAATTTTGGCTTCTAATAAATAGCATTTTAATATGATTCACAGTTTGTGTGGCACGTATATAGGCTGGTGATGATGATGATGATGGTATGATTGATTAAACAATCCGTACCGCACAGTGTACACGGTCAGCTCTTCACTAACCGACTTCAAAAACGGTGAGGTTCTCAATTCAGTTGATGTGTTTTTTTTCCCATGTAAACACACCGATTACGCAGAGATTTCCTTTACAACAAAATAAATAAAATCCACGAGATATATAGTAAAACACTACACGACTGCAAGAAAATTATAACTAGTTTTCTAATGCATCTTAACTATGAGGAAACAGAGTCTATACTAATACGCACGGAATAACATACATACTAAATAAATACAACTCTTATACATAACGCATATATCACACACACACACACACACACACACACAAACACACACACATACAAACACCCACACATACAAACACCCACACGCACACAAACTCACACACCCACACACAAACTCTCTCTAACACACACACATTTGTATACGCTACACATATTTTTGTTTATTTTAATATATTTTACTTTTCCCTTTTCTGTATGATTCTGTATGATTTTTCATTAATATTTTCTACTTTTTGTAAGTACCTATAGAACTTTTTAATAGTAGTTATGGAAGAGCGAAGTCACCTGGCACAGGCATTTTTGCTTAAAAGGTGACTTCGGTCACTATTTGTAAAATGTAAAAAAACGTGTTACAGAAAATAAATAAATTATTATTATTATTAAAATTATTATTATCAAAATCAGAGCTATTCAAATCGAGAGTGAATTGTCCTATTCAAGATTAAGTAAATAGCGTATTCTAAGTGAGCCGTAAATTATTCTGGAATCCATTGAAACTAAGTAAGTGGGAGATTATGGAGCATTGCTTAGTTAAGAGGCTGATAATTGCTAATTGAGCCTTACTTAAAACTTTTTTTAGCACAATCTGTTGAAATAAACGCAGTGAAAAAAATATATGTTACTCTTGGACATATTTCTGATAATATGCATGTCCCCAAAACACATTATAATCAAAATGTTTGTATAAAAAAAATGCCAAAGTCACCCATCAAAATCAGCTTTCAGAACAAATTCTGCGTTATATGTCAAAGGTTTTTTTCTTATTTTTAGGGAACAAACTTGTTATATTAAATTTTATAATATTGATGTTTTACAATTTCAAATAAGTAACTAGTTTTTTAGTAAATAAATTTATTCTGAATTCTTCAGCCGATTTCAACAGCGACTCGCGCCATTATCCATTCTTCTCTTTCATTTGTAGAGGAAATGACAGTGATCGCCGAGGCGTGCTGCTAGGTGGACCTGTGTCGCTTCTTTGCTCGCGGTTCTTAATAATATCAGTCTGCGTCTGTTTTAATTTGCAAATATCAAATAGACAATTATATTTTAGGTTTTAGTGATTACTATGTGAGTGTATTATAGTAGATAGACAAAAATGAGTAAATAATTTCGTAAATTTTTATTGTGAAAATTTTATTTCATTAATAATATTATTTATGAAATAAAAATTTTATGGTATAAATATTATTTTGGACTATGGAAAACCAAGAAAAAGGTCTAAAAAGAGTCAAAAACCACTCGTATAGGGGTAAATAACACAATAATAACCTGATTATTTTTTCTTTAGATAGCTAATTTTATCTAATTTTAGGAACTATCAAAAACTCCATAATCATCTCGAAAGTAGTACTTATTCAGATTCACAGTCACAGATGGAAGTTGTAAAGTAAGTTTATGTTTACTTGAAGGGAAATGATAAGTATATTGTATAATTTAGATAGTTAATTTCGAAATAAATGACTCTGTCGCGATTGTGTAGGGGTTGAGATGCACGACTTACTATCCGAGAGGTAGGGGTTCTATCCTTCAATGGTTCACAACTTTTTTTTATTATTTGTATTTTTTATTTCTTATTTGTTTTTTTAATATGAAATATGAAAGTAAAAAAAATATAAATATAAAAACGATTAAACTATAAATACAAAAAATATTTTTTGTATCAATTTTTTTTTACTTTTGTTTTTTTATTATTATTGTATGTATGTTTATTTCTAGTCCTTTTTTGTTTATGTTTCTTATTTTTTCATTCTTTACTAATTCTTTTTTAATATTTTTTATTTTTTTATCATTCTTTGTTTATCTAATAATGAATAAGGAAAGTAAAAAAAAACTTATGTATTTATATGTAATACATAATACAAAGATAAATTTCAACAAAGTTTTTATATAGAACCATGAAATAAGTTTGGTTTATTTCATAGACCTACGTAATTGTCAGACCCGGCAGTCTTAAAAATAATCAAGGTATCGAATGGTTCGTTTCTGTTCTTTTTAATATTATTTTTTCGGTTACAAAATGTGATTCATGAAAAACAACAGGCACAGTTAATTTTAGATTAATAAATGCATACAACACTAAATTAGCTTAAGCCTAGCCTAGGCTTAAAGGTTCTTTTATATGTAAATTTTAAAACCAGAACTTTTAACATAGTTATGCTATAAAAGAGATGTTTCAAAAATGTATGTAGACACGGCCAGGTCTATACACAGTTTACTGAAAAATTGGTAAAAAATTGTAGAACGGTGTTCAATTGTCCATTCCAGTCCACGGTGTTGAGTATTCTATATTTCAACTTTTGTACCGGCAAACTATGCATGATTCAAATATGTCCTCTTTCCACTATATTATTGTAGCACAAATTAGCTCTCAGCAATAGGGTAGTTGACAACTTGTTTTTTATTTCATAAATAAGAAGTTTATAACTCATAAAGAAATATTGCAAAAGAAATAGTATGTCTAAGATCAATACTTTCACAGATATAGTGGCATGTTGATATGTTGCGGCGCAACATCCAAAAAGGCTCCATAGAAAATCTACGGAACAGGTGACGTCACATGTTCCCATATTACTAAGAAATGTATGGGCATACTGAGAAAATTAATAATAACTACCTATATGTATTAAGTATGTTTTTATTAACAGTTGTCATTATAATAGTTGCTTTAATTGATGTCAGCTATCTAATTACATCATCATTTTTGATAAATTTTCAAAATAAATGTCTTTTTTTTATTTCGAAAAGGGTACAATTTTAACAATATTTCATATCTTTTAAGTTTGAATTGTTTTTATGGGTAGTGGTAGCACATATTTTCCGATTTTGTGAAAAATAGCGCCAATTTTAAACTTAGGCAACATCCCAATTCATTAGTAATTAAAATAGAATAAAACTAGAAAGATTTCACGTCCTGAGGCAGGAATCGAACCCGCGACCTTTCGCAATCCGGGCGACTGCTCTGACCATTGAGCCACCCAGGACTTGGGATATCCCTGTGAAATTCTTCTAGTCTATCTGTATTTGCGTTTATGAGCTAACGTCCACCCTACAATGTCGAAATATTCTATTTCAACATCCGAAACGAGTATTTTTACAAGTAATTTTTCAAACATTTATAATAATGTTAAAATCAAAAATTAAGAATAATCCCAATTCATGTTTATTATAATTTATGTTAATGTACCTAATCTGTGGGCAATGTTGTTAGGATTACATTTAAATGTACTCTTTATTATTTATATTGTTTAGCTTAAACATACTGTAACACTGTTTATCATCATCATCATCATCACTAGCCTGTATACGTTATATAAGCCTTCCTACATGGAAGAAACACATGATACACATGATGAATTTGGGCAATAACACTACCACGCTAGCCCAGTGCGAGTTGGTGGGGTAAAGAGGTTGTAACAACAACCGGGACCAACGGTGACCCATCCCGGGATCGACCATGGCGAAAGATGCTTTGTTTTCGTAGTTGACACCAGAGAGTTCAATCTACTACGCCACCGAAACATATAGTCTTCATAACATATAGTCTTCAATAAATGAAAAAAATCCGTATCAGACCTTCGGATCTTGAGGTAAATATAACATGAACGCTGGCACATAAATAAAGATAATCACATACCTAACCTACAGAAAGAAATCTATAAAAAAATCTAACATGTTCCAAATTTCAATATACTCTAGACTGTTTCAGATGAGTATTTATTAAAACACATAATTTTTCAATTTCGTATATTATTTCAAAGATTACTGTTCCAGAATTTTAATAACTAAATTTCTTGATTAACCTATTAACCAATCATTACTGTTTGATAAAATCGAATAAAGTTTCATACGTTTCATAGAAAGTATATTTCATAATATTATTATTATTTTATCGACAAAACTCTGTATCGAAACATGAATAAATATTAAACAGCACACATTTTAATATATCATCAATCACCGCATTCCTGTGGTGACTAAAAAGCTGTTGTAGTCAGTTTCTATATCAATAATACCTTTCCGACATTGAAGTAATAATTGAAATGTTACGGCATTCACTTTTTGTTAAAAAATTAAGTTTGTATTGAAAGCCTTGCGGCGTAAACGCTCTTAACTTAAAAAAATAAATACTTACTTGATTAATCTTTCTATTACTTCGAACGGACATTATTTTTACTGTGATAAGATGACACATCCATACTCTTATAATTGCGAATGTAACTGTGTCTTTCTGGGTGTTACATTTTAACACTTAAGCTGCTTAAACGATTTAGATAAAAAAATAATCTATTATGGATTCCGAATTCCAAATAGAAATAACGAAAAGTACTTAAAAGAGTATCGGGACCGATTTCGATAAAAACTAAAAGTGCAGCATTAGATTTTGAGAAATCAAAAATCAAGGTAGAAATAGAACCCGTTGATTTTGAAAAAAAAACACTATCATTACACGATTCGATAGTATCGCGGTATACAAAGAACAATACATTCCGGGAAGATATTACATATGAAAAACGGAAGGGAAATGTTGGATTTTTATAAACTGCTACATGTTTTAAAGTAATGTTAAAGGCCACAGTGAAAAAGAAATAAAATGTAAACAAGTGCGAGTAATCCACTTTACGTTTTAATAACATCGTGCCAATAATTTACATTTGGTTCGACGTTTCGTTGATTACTAGTAACTTTTTGCATACTGCTTCGTACTTTGTAGCATAATTTATAAAAGCAAAACCTACTTGAAACTTGAATTTTGTAATTTGGAATCTAATCGAATGGTGTAATACACCATGTGAGTTTTTTTTAAACAATAGTTTTGATTCCTGGCTAGGAATATTTTGTAAACATCCAATGATGCAGTTTAGTTTTACTTTTACGTTTTCGAGAGTCCTTTGAGTACATTTCGCTATTTCTCATAGTGTCGGATTGGGACTATCCATGCACTTAAAAATTTACAAGGCGTTTCAAAACCAAAATTTATTCAAGTCGAGCTCTAATTTATAGAACAGCTGACATGAAAATACGTATGTCAAAACTATTATGATTTGTCTTTTATAATTGCATCCCTGATTGTCATGTTTCGATTTCATAATAGGTCCCTTAAAAAAATTTCTTAGTATAAATAAGTATATTGACCGTGTATAATATTTACCATTAATTTAAAAATACCACATATTTTTTATAAAAGTGTATAGTTTTTTAGCACGTGGAGCACGCCATCTAGTGGCATTTTTTTAGCTTGGCGCTTTTGAGGTTGTAGTAGTTACGCGGCTGGTCGGTGTAGTATTGTGGAGCCACGTTATCGGAAATATTAGTGGGCGGGGCCTCGAAATTCATTTTCTCAAGGTCGCTGGCGTTTATCAGCCTCTTAAGGCAGTGTCTATGTCGCAGCCGTCTGGTTAAATTAGCCGCTTTACTGGACACCTAGCCCATCGATTCAACACCTGCATCCAATGAAACGGCTGAAGGACAACTACCCGTATAAAAAATGTACTCTTTGAGGATAACTAGCCAAGTCCTGGAGTCAACCGTCTGGTTAAATTGGCTATTCAATTGGACGCCTAGGCAGGTCGTTTAAGACGCAGTGCTTTGGTGAGGAAAATTTATAACAAGAATCTATTTCATTTAAGCCAATTAATAAAATGTTATTAAAATGTAATCAATTTACACAAAACTAAGAAATAATTTATATTGGTTTATAGCTGAAGACACTTCAATTAAAATATGGGAAATATTAGTTTTTTAACTTTCAAATACATCTTATTCGTTTGATAATTTCATGACATTTGTATGTAATAATATAACATTGGTGGCATTATAAACATTTCTATGAACTAGTAGAGCCCAAGTTATGTATGGTCATAATGACGGCACCACCTGTATATCGTTACTACAACTTTCCATTTTATTTGAAGATTAGAATGGCATCCGGTACGGAACACTAATTATTTTTTATTGTTCGTCAACTTCAGCTCATACGGCTGAAGCTGAAGAACAATTAAAAAAATACAAACTAACCAATTATTCTTTATTAGTTTTGTCGCTTCATTAAAAATGCGATTAAACCGCGCAATGTTCAAAGTAATATTAATTATTAGAACAATATTTATACGACATTGAAAACATACTTACAGAATATAATTATAATTATGTATTGAGTAGGTACAATTTCTTTTGAACATTCAACGACATTAAATTAATCTTGACGTCATGATGCAAACATACTGTATCAAATTGTAATCTAGGTAAATTAAAGGCTTCGGTATTCGCCTGAAGACATTCTCGAGACGTCTAATTGATATTAACTAAACATAATCATATTATACGTACCTTCATTATCACTGATTCAAGACTATATCAACACCCCACTATAGAAGGATATCACATTGCCTTATTTTTTTTAGCTGTTTATTTATACTCCTTGAAAGAGAAGACCGCCAAAACCGGTTTGAAGACCGGCTGGCCGAGGGGTCTGCACCCATACCACCATCTTTTATCGCGATCCGGTTAAGGACCTAAACTGAGTAGAATCGTTATATCCGTACTACGACGCTATCTACGACTATGACAGCGATGCAGTTTAGGAACCAATACTGAACCTAACGGAATATGAATCGCTTTTATAAAAATGGTGGTAAGGCCCCTGCACCCGTACCGCCATCTTTTATCGCGATCCAGCTAAGGACCTAAACTGAGTAGAATCGTTATATCCGTACTACGACGCTATCTACGACTATGACAGCGATGCAGTTTAGGAACCAATACTGAACCTAAAGGAATATGAATCGCTTTTATAAAGATGGTGGTAAGGCCCCTGCACCCGTACCACCACCTTTTATCGCGATCCAGTTAAGGACCTAAACTGAGTAGAATCGTTATATCCGTACTACGACGCTATCTACGACTATGACAGCGATGCAGTTTAGGAACCAATACTGAACCTAACGGAATATGAATCGCTTTTTTATTTAGATGGTGGTAAGGCCCCAGGTCCCAGATGGGTGACCGTTTAAACGTGATTTCATATTTCTCCGTACTTAGTAAATTGTAAATTTCAAATTTATGTATAATGTCTAAAGTGCAATAAAGAATATATATATGAATCGCTTTTATAAAGATGGTGGTAAGGCCCCTGATATCCAACTACGGGCTACTCAGTCAAGCATTCCTACTCTTCTTTCTTTCTTATTATTAGCTCTTTTATAAGGTAACTAGCTGTGCCCGTGACTTCGTTCGCGTGGATGTTAGAAAATAACATGTCGTACGTAGGTTACATTTACATGTTTTTACTTGAGTACTTATTTGGTTACGAATTTCAATCATGTTTATAAAAACACCTTAGCAATTAATGCATTATTTTAGAACAAATCAGTAAGCGTGGAACTATGGTAAATAAAATGTCACGCGCCGTCCCCCCTCATGATCACCCCACCCGCGCCCGCCGCCCGCCTTGCGTACTTGCGATCGTTATTTAATTGCGGAGTTATTCTAAAAGTATGATGTTAGCTCATAAAATATTTATTGAAATCAAATGATGTTACTAACAATTTTGTTCTTAATTAAAAACTCATGATGAATAATATTTTTATTTTTATAAGGAACAACATCATGTTTACAAAAAACCTTCGCAGATAATGCATTATGTTAAAACAAATTACATAACCAAAAAATTAAAAGAAAAAAAAATGTTTAAAAAAAGCTTTTATTTAATTAAATGCCCTAAAAAGAAGAAAATAAAATTTTCCTTTAAAATTTTAACTATAAACTAATAACCTCATTACCTATACACAATTTATATGATCATAAAAGCTTGTCGCTCAATTAAATAGGTACTAGTTTATTTACACAAGTAAATCGCGCGACAAGCTTTTATTATCATATAAATTGTGTATAGGTAATGAGGTTATTAGTTTATAGTTTAAATTTTAAAGGAAAATTTTAATTTTCTTCTTTTTAGGGCATTTAATTTAAATAAAAGCTTTTTGTAATCATTTTTTTTTCTTTTAATTTATTTTTACTTTTTAGTTATCGCTGGCTAGGTTTCTGAGTCTCGGCAAGCCCTTTCATTTGATACCCATATTGCAGAAGTGCATAAAAAATAACTATTCCGCCATCTTGGATGTTCAGCCATATTGGATTTAGAATGACGTCATATTATTTTCCGAGTTACTCTAAATAAGCCTTTTCATTTGATACCCATATTGTAGAAATGTATTAAAAATAACTATTCCGCCATGTTGGATGGTCCGCCATATTGGATTTAGAATGACGTTACATTATTTTTCGAGTTACTCTCAACAAGCCCTTTCATTTGACGCCCATATTGTAGAAATGCATTAAAAATAACTATTCCGCCATCTTGGATGGTCCCCCATATTGGATTTAGAATGACGTCTCACAGCTTATCGTGTATTGTCCTCCAAACCAAATGTGTATACAAAATTTCAGCTCAATCGGTTGAAGATATCTGCTTCAAAATCGAGTCAAGATTCCACCCGAACATAAGCAAGTTAGTAATTAAAATAGAATAAAACTAGAAAAATTTCACGTCCTGAGGCAGGAATCGAACCCGCGACCTTTCGCAATCCGGGCGACTGCTCTGACCACTGAGCCACCCAGGACTTGGGATATCCCTGTGAAATTCTTCTAGTCTATCTTGTATTTTGCGTTTATGAGCTAACGTTCACCCTACAATGTCGAAATATTCTATTTCAACATCCGAAACGAGTATTTTTACAAATACCGACGATTCGGTTAAGTTGGGGCAGTGCTTTCAAATATTCTTAATTTTTGATTTTAACATTATTATAAATGTTTGAAAAATTACTTAGTAATTAAAATAGAATAAAACTAGAAAAATTTCACGTCCTGAGGCAGGAATCGAACCTGCGACCTTTCGCAAACCGGGCGACTGCTCTGACCACTGAGCCACCCAGGACTTGGGATATCCCTGTGAAATTCTTCTAGTCTATCTTGTATTTTGCGTTTATGAGCTAACGTCCACCCTACAATGTCGAAATATTCTATTTCAACATCCGAAACGAGTATTTTTACAAATACCGACGATTCGGTTAAGTTGGGGCAGTGCTTTCAAATATTCTTAATTTTTGATTTTAACAATATTATAAATGTTTAAAAATTACTTTGTAATTAAAATAGAATAAAACTAGAAAAATTTCACGTCCTGAGGCAGGAATCGAACCCGCGACCTTTCGCAATCCGGGCAGCAATTCGCAATTCGCAATCGCAGTCGCCCGGATTGCGAAAGGTCGCGGGTTCGATTCCTGCCTCAGGACGTGAAATTTTTCTAGTTTTATTCTATTTTAATTACTAAGTAATTTTTCAAACATTTATAATAATGTTAAAATCAAAAATTAAGAATAAGCAAGTTAAATAAAAGCTTTTGAAAAAGGTTACTATGCTCTCGCGGACATCTTTTCGGGCATTTAAAGATGAACAATTCCGGCATACATGATTTTTTCTTAATTTTAACCGTTTTCGTAGCGCACGCAACTAAAGCTCTTAAAATAAAAGAAAAATATTTTATTATATTTCCATATAGTCCAACAAAAAGAATGTTTGAATTTGAATCAGTAGTTCCTGAGATTAGCACGTTCAACCAAACAAACAAACTCTTCAGCTTTATGATATTAGTATAGATTACAAGCAGAACAGATAAACTTACAATTGATTGTCACGTCAAAAGGTGATTCTGATATTATTGTGTTGCTGAGAATTCTGAGATTGCGAAAGTTCCTCAAGTAAGTAGTATATGTAGAAGCTTACTTAGGTTTGATTGTACCAAAACAAAACCGTAAAAAAAACATTTTTTTTATATCCTTCAACGTAACATGAAGAAAAGTCGTTAAATTAAAAATATAAAACCCGCCAAAGCCAGCCTCTGAAAAGATAACCTTATTTTTATGTCCGTTCAAAGATTACCAGACATCTTATATTTATTTATTATTGTAACGTAAGTCATTTTTTGATGACGTGTTTCTTTATGAATGACTCATGTTTATTTTGATTTCAAAACGCTATTTATTATTTTGATTAATTAAATAAAGATTTGTTAGCATAAGTAATAAAAATTATTAACGTAATACAGAAACAACTTATAAAAAATTAAAAGTTATATTGTTAGAGATGGAGATTAATCTAGACACAGAGAAAGAGTCAACTTCATCACGTCATCATTCATCACTAGCCTATATACCTACGTCCCACTGCTGGGCACAGGTCTTACTACATGGAAGAAACACGTGAGGAGCTTGGGCCATAATACCACCACGCTGGCCCAATGCGGGATGGTGGGTAAAGCGGTATTGCAGTAACAACCGGGACTAACAGCTTAATGTGCCTTCCGAAGCACGGAGGAGCTAGACATTATAAATATTGACCCATCCCGGGATAACCATGGCGAAAGCTGCTTTGTTTTCGTAATCGATACCAGAGCGCTGAAACCATTCGTCGATCACAGAATTGGACTTTCGGAATGTGCAGTAGCGATAACGAAAGCAAGTTATGCTGTCGTTATCGCTACTGCAACTGAGGTATTTCTCCATTTATTCTGTGCTTACCTTACCTTAAACTGCTAAACATCAAGGAGTCTTGATCGACACCAATAATTAGTTGTTAGTTTTTTGGGAATTCATTAACACGCTTAATGAAACAATGAAAAAGATATGTGAGTTAAGTTGTACACAGGTACTGCTTATTTCTAAATGTAATCTCTTCTATAACAGACCTATATACCATAAGGAAATGAGGAATCAAAGGTAGAATGTGCAAATAAACTTAAATAAAATAACAAAAACGTTTTGTGTATGTATGAAACACATTTTATATTAGTTAAATACAATAAATGAATAAACTTCACACTTAGTTATATTTTGAAAATAAAATGAAATATCTCTACTTCTTTCACAATAGAAAGATCCTTGAAATACCAAGTACCGAGTCCCGCTACGTTACTCTAACTAAGCCGACATAAGTTGTCCCGTGGTGACAATTTTTACTTCTGATAGCATTTTAATATGATTAACGGTAGTTGTAAATAAGTTGGCAAACCATGAATTACTTAGCATTTGACATTGAGCAGCCAAGAAGCAGCGAAAAAGAAGAAACAAAAGAGATATGACGCTTCGCAAACCTGAGCACTAGTGTACTTGGTGCGTTTTTTTTATCTTGATTTCCAGGGTAGGCCTTTACCACGATCTATTTGTAATCCTGTTCAATTCAATACCTACTATTCTCCTGCAGATAAATATTATTTTAACAGACTTCAAAAAAGAAGGAGGTTATTCAAAGTATATGACCTCACATCCGTTTACTAGGTAGGTATACATCAATTCTGATAATTCTTTTTGTGTTCGAATAATTATAATACAAAGTTGCTTCAATTTGGAGGCGTACTCAGCCAATAACAGTCAAACGATAGTTATAAATAAGACGTATGTATATTTCAACCAGATATTGAGAAACAGACAAATGATCATAATTGACGGTCATCGATTGACTATTGACTCATCATCATCATCATTTCAGCCGAGAGACGCCCACTGCTGGGCATAGGCCTCCCCCAAAGATCTCCATACCGATCGGTTCTGCGCTGTCCGCATCCATCGGCTTCCCGCGACCCTCACCAGATCGTCGGTCCACCTTGTGGGAGGCATACCAACGCTGCGTCTCCCGGTACGCGGCCGCCACTCGAGGACCTTTCCGCCCCAACGGCCGTCAGTCCTTCTTGCAATGTGGCCTGCCCACTGCCACTTGAGGTTCGCAATTCTTCGGGCTATGTGGGTAACCTTAGTTCTCCTGCGGATCTCATCATTTCTGATTCGATCACGCAGAGAAACACCAAGCATAGACCTCTCCATTGCTCTTTGGGTGACTTTGAGCCTTTGTATAAGGCCCATTGTAAGCGGCCACGTCTCAGTTCCGTAAGTCATCACTGGCAACACACACGAATTAAAGACTTTCGTCTTGAGACACTGCGGTAGTTGGGCCGAGAATATGCTGTGAAGCTTCCCGAACGCTGCCCAGCCGAGTTGGATCCGTCGATTGACCTCTTTCTGGAAGTTGGACTTACCAAGTTGGACTATTTGTCCCAGGTAAACATATTCGTCAACAACTTCCAGTGTAGAGCTTCCAACCTTTACAGGAGTGGGTACGACATGGGAATTCGACATTATTTTCGTTTTATCCATGTTCATTTTAAGACCCACTTGTTGGGAGACTCTACAGAGGTCGTCGAGCATTGTGCCCAAGTCTTCCAGGTTTTTAGCCATGACTACGATATCATCCGCAAAACGAAGGTGAGTCATCTACTCGCCGTTTATTTTGATGCCAAGTCCTCTCCAGTCCAAAAGCTTAAACACATCCTCCAACGCGGCAGTGAACGGTTTCGGCGATATAACATCGCCCTGTCTCACACCTCGCTGAAGACGTATTGGTTCCGAGTTTTGGTCCTGAAGGCGGACTGACATGGTGGCGTTTTCGTACAGTGACTGCAGCACTTGGATGTATCGATAGTCTATTTGGCATCTCTGGAGTGACTGAAGCACGGCCCAGGTCTCGACAGAATCGAAGGCTTTCTCATAGTCCACGAACGCTAAGCATAATGGCAGGTTGTACTCTTCGGTCTTCTGTATAACCTGCCGCAGCGTATGTATATGGTCTATGGTACTAAAGCCTTTTCGGAATCCGGCTTGTTCGGGAGGCTGGAAGTCGTCGAACCTGCGTGCGAGACGATTCGTTATAACTCTCGAAAACAACTTGTAAACATGACTCAGGAGCGTGATGGGTCTATAATTCTTCAATTGGGTCCTGTCACCCTTTTTGAAGAAAAGTGTCACCACGCCCCCATGCCATGCCTTTGGCGTTTCACCCTCGAGGATGATGGAGTTAAATAGCCTCTGAAGCGCTCTCAGGACTGGTCGTCCACCTGCTTTCAAAAGCTCCGCTGTAACTCCATCGTCGCCCGGCGCCTTGTTGTTCTTAAGCTGTTTGAGAGCTACACTAATCTCGTACAGGCTGACGTCCGGGATATATTCGGTGTAATGTCGGGTTAATTTGGCTCTCGGATCGGTGGCCTGAGTGACAGGTGTGCGTGATGTCGCGTAGAGCTGTCCATAGAAGTTTTGAATCTCGGCCAATAGCTCAGGTCGGGATGTAACCAATCTGCCGTCCTCTGTCTTCAGCTTCGTCAGCAAACTCTGTCCAAGCGTCAGATCCCTGGTGAACACTTTTGAGCCCCTGTTGCGCTCGATTGCCTCTTTAATACGTTCAGTATTAAATCGGCGCACGTCTCGGGTTAGGGACTTGGAGATCTGTTTGTTGAGCTGCCGACGAGCGTCTTCAGAAGACTGCAGTCCACGTGTTTCCTCCATGAGCTTTAATGTTGGCTCAGAGATTTTCTTACTTCTTTTGTTACGGCTGGGTTTAAAAAACCTTGAACCCGCCGTAAGGACAGCTTCCACGAACCTGTCGTTGTATGTGTCCACATCTGTGCAGTCCTCCAGGCAATCAAAGCGATTTTGCAGTTCGAGTTGAAAGCGTTCGGGGTTTTGGATCTGGATAGCATTAGGGCGGAGCGGACTATTGACTATCACTTTCCAAATTCCCTTATCTATCTTCGAAAGTCTTCATCAGATGACTATTAGTATTGCACCAAACCGATAGTATACGCTTTTAAACAAAAATAGAGTCATGTCAAATCAAACATAGATACCAGCCGAGTATTTTAAAAGATACATGTGTATACAAATAAAAAAATGTTTACCTCCGTAATTATGTTTATAGGAAGGTAAAGGAAGTCTAAAAATACTTTTGATGACACACTAAAGATCCAATTTAGAAGGCCCATTATTACCTTATCTGATCCTTAAACAATATAATATGATGGTCCATAAACATGAACAAATAATTCAGCTCGCCATACGCGGCATGACACCAACAATGAAGTATTGTGTTGCTAATTTTAGAATCGACGAATGTTGCCCCACAGCACTTCCTGATATTGACTTCTAGTACGTTTTGATAAAGTGCAAGGTCGGGTAAATTAAGAACCGCTGTCTAATCGCATAGTGATCGGGGAGTCGATGATATTGCGGAGGCATTTTGTTTACCTAGACAACAGCTTCACATACTATATGTAAGTAAACCCTTGTATTGTGCTGGAAAGATAAAAAATGCCTAGTTTAAATTTAGTAAATATTGCATCAAAAATTCATAGATGGGTAGTATATCGATTTAATTATAAGTTCACTGAAAGTATCAACATCACACATGAAGTGTATTCAAAGTCATCACATTATAAAGTGATTTCGCTCGTTATTAGAGTTTTTCTTAGATTTAAATGTCTCCAACAAAGAGAGAAAGAAAAACGTAAAGGAACTAAGAAGAAATATTTTAAATCGTCATTTTGTTCTCTTCCGGTAATTTGGGAATAACTATTACATGTTAATGTCATGTGGGATTTCCCTTAACATTACTAGTGCACCTAGTGCACCAACAAACACAGATATCTAAATAATTTGACAAGAGCTAACTAACCTTAATATAGCTATCGCTACTCTAAGTTAATTATTTCGTCTCGTTCAATAAGGTTTATTCGATCGAGTTAGTTAACCTTTTTAACCGACTTCAAAAACGAGGAGGTTCTCAATTCGGCCGGTATGTTTTTTTTTTTTTCTATGTATGTACACCGATTACGCCGAGATTACTGATCCGATTTAGGTGATTTTAAACAAAAATTAAAACCGACTTCAAAAAACTGAAAAGGATGAAATAATTAAATTTAAGTAAGTAGGTATTTATCCCCTAGAAACATATTTTTGGAGTTGGTGCTAAGTGGTTTCCAAAAACAATAGAAAGTAAAGCACCGACTCCAAAAATATGTTTCTAGGGGATAAATACCTACTTAAATTTAATTATTTCATCCTTTTCAGTTTTTTAATAAAACAATTTCAGTATTTTCGCTTTCTTTACACGCGCGATCGCTATTTTGTCTTTTTTCCTCCCGCTGAGTCAGCCATATCTCTATCCCTGTCTGTCTCGGCCAAAACTTCGTTTCGATAGATCACCATAAGGGGCTTACTCCTTCATGTTCAAGGAAACCTTTACGTCAACTTAAGCCGATCGACCTCCATTGCGCATTGTGGCTTTTGCCGTGCCCTATTGAATAAAATTTTTTTCAAAAACAGTTGGGTACTTTGGTTTTAAATTAAAAAAAACTGAAATTATGAAATCGTCTACATAAGCGAAATTGCGAATTTTTGCTTTTCCAATGACTTTTTAGTGAAACGATACGATAGTAGGAAACAATATAAGTTGACGGTCACCCATCTAGCTTCGACCGTAGAAAGCTATCACTAAAAATTGTGAAAAAAAAATTTTAAACAAAAATTAAAACCGACTTCAAAAAACTGAAAAGGATGAAATAATTAAATTTAAGTAGGTATTCATCCCCTAGAAACATATTTTTGGAGTTGGTGCTAAGTGGTTTCCAAAAACAATAGAAAGTAAAGCACCGACTCCAAAAATATGTTTCTAGGGGATGAATACCTACTTAAATTTAATTATTTCATCCTTTTCAGTTTTTTGAAGTCGGTTTTAATTTTTGTTTAAATTTTTTTTTTCACAATTTTTTATTTGTATTAAAGTTATCTATCGAAGATGTTTGTTAGGAATAAACATTAAACTATTACGTGCTAACATCTTTGATAACTTTGATGTAAGCAATAAACTCATAATGTACTATGTTTGTCTTGTGGTGGAAATACGATTCTCACTAAGACAAACATATATTAATGAGGCATTTGATTTGACTGAAGCCAATTAGGGAGTAAATGGAGCAGAGCGAGATACTTCTGAAGAAAATTCGCTTGAATAGCTCAAAATAATTATAATATCGGTAATAAGTAATATTGATAAACTCTTTTCATTCAACCATATATAACCATATTACTATTGAGAGGAGCTCGGTGGTGTAGGAGTGGTTTGAGCGCTCTGGTTTCGATTACGAAAACAAAGCAACTTTCGCCATGGACGATCCCAGGATGGGTCAATCAAAATTTATAATCTCGAGTTCCTCCGTGCTTCGGAAAGTACGCTAAGCACCAACACGTATTGGGCCAACTCAAGTTCCTCGTGTGTTTCCCCATGTAGGAAGGTCTATGTCCAGCAGTGGGAGATGATGATGATGTTATCATTATCATTACTCAATGAACTGAGTGAATAAATGATGATTGATGAGTTACTCAAAGCCAATATAAGTAGTTCTATGGTGACAATTTTGGCTTGTAATAAATAGCATTTTAATATGATTCACAGTTTGTGTGGCACGTATATAGGCTGGTGATGATGATGATGATGGTATGATTGATTAAACAATCCGTACCGCACAGTGTACACGGTCAGCTCTTCACTAACCGACTTCAAAAACGGTGAGGTTCTCAATTCAGTTGATGTGTTTTTTTTCCCATGTAAACACACCGATTACGCAGAGATTTCTGAATATTTCTGATTCGATTTAAGTAGGTGATTATTTTTTGTTCGATTGGATAGATTGGTTTTTAAGTCGTCTATGTATTTTTTCAAACAAAGAATTACATACGTTAAGTTCAAGTTTATCTCTGAAGGCACAACCTTTGCTAACTTTACGGGTGAAAATAACTTTGTAATTTTAGATCTTTAAGGCAGTGTAAATTGACTGAAGTTTTCATTGACGCTTTACCTGACACCGGCACGGCTGGCTTTCCTCCTTGAGAAAGACATGCGAAATGTTGCCAATGTTCGGCCGTAACACCACGCTAGCCCAATACGGACTAGTCACTAGTCCGTATTGGGTGACTAGTGCGTGACAAAAACACAATAGTTTATTCCATTATTACGGATTTCAAATCATCTTTAATAGCCATCTTATACAAAAAAAAGAGTTCAACTCTGATGAACTCTTTTTGTTGAAGATGGTTTTTCTTTTCATAAATTGTCCAATTACACAACATGACTCCTCCACCGCATGACTGACCCCACCTTAATCGCCCTATTTGAACCATCAGATGGCTGATCAATATAATCGTAACAATTAACTAGATGGCTCATTGAATTGGACTTATAATACAACTGCCAATACGGCATAAGATCGTGCGTCAATCTTCCTAATGAGGCTGGATTCAGCCATAAATGGGATTGGCTTTTTAGACAATCGGACATTTCGTGGAGTATCGTGGAGGTTTTCGTGGTATTGAGGTGAATATTATAACAGGGTGTTTTATGAAACAAGCAAATGGCCTACTTCGATGTTAGCGGCTACCCTAAACTGAAGCGTTTGCAAACGCGTTTTCCAGTATAATCGATAGAAAGCATTTATGTCACAGAATACAATATACATTTTAATAAATTCAAAAGTCTGGTGTATGGCATCTTGAATACATCCCACCTTGATTAATGGTTAGTGTTTTGTTATTTTCTGATATTAGTACCTATGTAAAAAGTGTGTATATTTTTACTTTATTTAAATACCTATTTATATAGATCTGTACGATGTATGTATGGACTATGTACCTATATGTGTATGTATATATTAAAATATAATGCTGAAACCTCCTTATAATATACCTATCACTTATTTTACGCGCTCTAGTTTGTGATTATTGAAGAAAAATGTTATTTCGAATGAGGATAACTGTTATTGGCTGTATAAGAAATACAACTAAGGAATTAATGTTAAGTGATGTATGCTGTTGTTATTCCGAAATTCCCGAATAAAAGAAAAGAAAATTACATGAAATAAATATTATTATTATTAGTTTTATTTATTCTTTGATAATGTCAACGTAACATAATGTGAAACATATCTACATATATAAACTACCTCGAGAGAACGCAACAGAAAAAAAATCTGATACGATACATTCTCCTACAGGCGCAGTTCAAGTTTTCATTCGAAAACTTTAAACTATCATGAGAAAAAGTGTGACGTGCTGCTGCAGTGTATCCGAAGATCTAGGGAGTCAGAACATGTTCAATTCTATAGCCAAAAAAAAAGAGCTCGGACCGCCATAAACAATGATCCTAATTTCTTTATTTTTTTTTATTTATTTGAACAAATAAATATTTTCAATTTTCGCAGTCTGCCAAACTGCCATAACAGTTTGTCGGCAGAAGATCTCGTGGAATTTTTAAATTTCTTCAATGTACTAGTTCATTTTACCACCTACCTAAGACCACAGATATAGAGATACATTCGGTCAGTAATTTTATTGATGAAAAAAATGATAAAAAAATTGTCTGGCCTGCAGTATTTTTCGTTCCTTGTTAAATATTTATGATGTTAACCTAGCTGCCTTATCTTAACGTGTGAAGGTTTTTATGAGAAAAGCCCACTGACTGTTCTCAATGGTACCCTGCCCACTAGAGGCCTGTTTCGCTTTAGTCGAAGCTGCGACACACAACAAGGTACTTAAGGGTAAATACCTATGAAAGCCGACGTATTTACTGGGCCTTAAAGGCCGCATATTGCGACATAATAGTGGTGTCGATACTGTTATCATTTTCCAAAACTAAATTTATGTTACTTGCTTCTCTATCAATCCAGTTGAATAGTAAGGGATAGAATGAGTTTCAGAAACGTAAATTTAGTTATACAGGGTGGTGCCGACAATACCACAATAAATTAAAACATGGGCTATATTCATCATCATCATCATATCTGCCGAGAGACGCCCACTGCTGGGCATACGCCTCCCCCAAGGACTATATTAGTTCATAGAAATGGTTTGCAACTTTCAAAAACATCGTATTCATTTTATAATTTCATGACACATATTTGTATGAAATAATATAACATTGGCTGCATTATTTCATACACAGAAATATTACGTAATTTTTAAATGAATAAGCTGTGTTTGAAATTGCAAAACATTTCTATGAACTAATATAGCCCATGTTTTAATATATTGTCGTATTGTCGTTACCACCCTGTATACACTAATAACGCGAACTACTAAATAAGGGTATTATATGTTGTTCCATAAATCTCTGTCGCTATTGTACTTTCTATGGGCATATTACAAACGACACAAACATGCAGGAGTGACATGACATATACATACTTGATGTATTTCATATCTTGGATTACATGCCCGGCAAACTATGTCAGAAAACAAATACCTACGCATACCTACAAAACAAAGTGGATAAAAATATACTTTGGTAATTGATAATGGGAACGCTCCAGAAAATTATCGAGATGTACTGGTAACCCTAAATGTTTACAACTTGTTAGAAAAATTGAAATCTCGAAAAACCTGCTGTTTCATACAAACAGGTCGTGTAGTTATTAGAACTTAGTGTGAAACAGCGAATTGTTTTCGAGTTTTAAATTTTTTTCACAAGTCGTTATGGTGTTACAAGGACTACTGTTTTCTACGGTTTTCGTTAGCGCCTTTACATATACAATTTTGTATGTTTGTATTAGATGATTTATTTAAATTTTTTACATCATATTAAATTAAAGCATTTACTAGTTTTACATTGCAGCTTAAGTCTAGATTTATTGTCTAATAGGGTAGACGACTTATTTTATTTCATAAGTGTAACAGTTGCACTACGAAATCCGCCTCTATTACAAATGCAATAAGGGTCTCATGCTCAAATTTTTACGCTTGATGTGCTATTGACTGTACAAAACTGATAAAGAAATATTGCAAAAGAAATAGCATGTCTAAAACCAATAGTTTCACAGATATGATAGTATGTGTGATGTGTTGCGGCCTGCGGCGCATCGTCTAAATACGCTCCATAGAAAACCTACGGAAAGAAATGTATGGGCATACTGACAAAATTAATAATATCTATATAATAAAATTTAAGTTTTTTTTCATAATCGTCACAGTGAAAGTTGTTTAAATTGATGTCAGCAATTAAACAACATCATTAACATTTTTAGTGGCGTTTATTTTGAGTGGCGGCCGCGTACCGGGAGACGCAGCGTTGGTAGGCCTCCTACAAGGTGGACCGACGATCTGGTGAGGGCCGCGGGAAGCCGATGGATGCGGACAGCGCAGAACCGATCGGTATGGAGATCTTTGGGGAAGGCCTATACCCAGCAGTGGGCGTCTCTCGGCTGAAATGATGATGATGATTAACATTTTGGATATTAAGAAAAAAACCTTTTATTTAATTATCTAAGTATCTAATAACTTGAACAATATTCCATAACTATAAAGTTTGAATTTTTCTATGGGTAACAGTAGCGTATATATTTCGACATTGTAGGGTGGACGAGCTCATAAATGCAAATACAGATAGACTAGAAGAATTTCACAGGGATATCCCAAGTCCTGGGTGGCTCAGTGGTCAGAGCAGTCGCCCGGATTGCGAAAGGTCGCGGGTTCGATTCCTGCCTCAGGACGTGAAATTTTTCTAGTTTAATTATATTTTAATTACTAAGTAATTTTTCAAACATTTATTATAATGTTAAAATCATAGATTAAGAGTAGCGTATATTTTCCGAATTTGTGAAAAATAGCGCCATATTCAAACTTAGGCACATCCCAATTAGTGTGACCACCATTGCTAAGTTAGGTTTGTATATGTATAAACATGCATTTCAGCATAAGTGCTTGTTTAGAATTGAACGCCATAATGAACGAACGGATGGCTCGTAAATCAATCGGGTCTTGTTCGAAGAACTGGCAAAAAACTTAGAAAGATTTATCCCTCCATTTACACATCAAAAATAGTAGTTCGAAAATTGTTCAAATTAGGATTTCCGATTGCTCGACTTTTTTTCTCGAGTTTCGAAACTTCTCGAGGCCTTTTTCTTGGGTTTTCTCGGGTCCTGCGACTTTTTATAAAAACCGTTGGAATCTGATGAAATTTTGTTTAGAAAGCAAAATGTTTGATCTGTGATACTTTTATTTTATTGCACTATAGTCGTTATTTTGTAGTGTTTTACCACTAATTCCAAAAAGCTAATATTGTTATAAACAGACTTACAAAAAGTTCTGGCATTTTCCATCAATTCTAAAAAAAAAATAGGTACAAATATTCTAGGAAAAATACAGCAAATGCTTTTAGGCTAATCACAGCACACTTATAGACGTACAACGGACAACACATAAGCGTAAAACCTGGAGAAACCTTGACCGTTATTAAGTCGAGATCAGCACGGTAAATCAACTATGCCTTATGTAGAGACAACAGCACATCAAGTGTAACAGTTCACTACAAAAGTCACCTTTATTACGAACGCAGTAAGGATGGCCTCAAGGTCAACAAGGTTACGATTGGTGTGCCGTCGACTGTACATTACATAAAAACCAATCGCGAAGTGAGCTCAGTTTATCGGCATCTTCTCAGAAACGATTGTTGTTTTCTCTATCTTGGGATAAAGGCAAAGGGAATTTTATGGAGAGGATGAAAATTATTCATATTACACCTGAGGCACATTAGCGATGTATCGTGCGTGAATATTGCCGCCATTGTTTCAGCTCAACGAGCTTATTTGGCGACTTATTTGAAAGTTGTGACATTATTAATAAGGTGCATATATTTTTTAATCTTCGCATTTCGAAATACACCTAAATATGAAATGTCATGTCTAGTAGCTATTAGATTGATCATCAATAATTAATTGCGAAGTTTAGGTATAGAGCTGTTAAATTATATCCAATACCTACATAATTTTACTGCTTAACAATACGTATACAGGGTGGTGCCGTCAATACGACAATAAATTAAAACATGGGCTATATCATAGAAATGTTTTGCCACTTTGAAAAACATCTTATTCATTTGATGATTTCATGAAATTCCTATGAATTAATATAGCCCATGTTTCAATTTATTGTCGTATTGACAACAGCCTGTAAAAGCAAGTTATTACAAAAAGTCAAACAACGCGCCTCTTTTATATAGCTTTATATTAATGTTGAAGTCTAGTTTCCGATTGCAATCAAATACCAATACAATATTTTTTATTAATAATTTAGAAAATCTGTCAGAATCTCAAGACATTTCTTTATCTCATTTAACTAAAAACTAGGCAACAAGGTACTAGAAGCATTCACAAAACTGTCAAACTCTTTGTAATCTTCACAGTTAATATTTTAAGTATCTGGTGTAATTTAACACTATCTTAAATTTAGTTTATTGTAAAACAATCAGGTTGTATGTCTGTCATGTTGTTTGTTGTAGAATCCGGGGCTAATAATTGTAAGATATGGTAAACTTAATTTTAAGCAAAGTTTTCTAATATCGACATTCGTTTTCGTTTGAAAGAAATAATTATTTTATGAACAGCTTGAAGCTTGACGAGCAAAAAAGAAAGATCCAACGGTATATAACATTTTCTTGCAAATATTGATATTAAGCTTGTGATCGGGAATATAATATATTACAGTGTGCATCCTCGCTACTTTGACGTTACTTAATCGATTTATGTCTGTTCATTTCATACATTTGTTTGACCAAACGAATAATTTTCCTGATTTTCATATACAACATGAAGATGGAGTCATGAGGATGGAGTAAAGACATCTATTATACAATCAACTAATGGTAATCTAAGGCATTACCCACTAAAACTGTTTCTCATATTTCACTTTACTCGCCTCACATTTGATAACACTCTGCATGTTAAATTAATGGAGTCTAAAAGCTAATGTTTGTCACTCAATATACATCAGAGTGCCTATTCCGCAAAATAAAACACGCAAATGAGGCATCGGCTTTTTAGTTTAGAAGCTATTTACTTTAATGACATCAAAATTTCGCATTTAGTTTTCCAGAGTTGTCACTTTCACAGATAACAGAATATACATATGATAGAGTCAGTTTTAAGCCCTGAACGCTCACTTTCTTTTTGACACTTTCTTGTCATAAGGTGGTATTTAAGTTTGTCTGAAATTTGGTATAATGTTCTATCAAATACATGATGCGTAGGTAGTCCAAAAGTCAGCAGTCGCAACAGCATTGATTTGATAGTCCGCATGATAAGGGTAAAACTGCTTAAATTGGGAAAAGTTCCTTTTTCCTTGTTTCAACTTACGTAAGAAATGTAGCTCTTCTGTTCATGTTTTTGGTTCTATGAAGAAAATATCGAGTATTTCCTTTTAATCAGTGGCTTGTACATGCTCAGTTGTAAAAATCTCACTGACACTGTTAACTGCATTAAATAAATTAAAAGGGGTTGAGGAAATACAACTGAAAGTAATTGCAATAGTGAGAACGTGAATAAATAAAGTAGGAACAGCGACAGAGCGACCGCTATATTGTTACGAAGCTTTTTAAATTAGCTAGACTGCAGTTAGAGTAGGTACTTTATAGGTGCGAATTCTTGTTTCTTTATGCAAATTGAAAACGTTTTTGCAGGGATAGAATTGCTAGTAAATAAAGATGCTTAGTCAGTCTATCAAGACCTTTTACATTATCCGTGGAAATTGTATCAGATGTGAGTTTAAAGATAAACCATTTTGACAGACTGTGCCTTGAAAGTTCATAGTGCAGGCATCAGCAAATGTAGGAGATCACTTTTGTTTGAAAACCCTTATGCCTTTGTAATAGGAGTAAGGAACCCAAAAGGTAATTTACTTGCTGACGACAGACCTAAGGAGTTAGTTCAAATAGCACCTTTGGTGGGAAGCATTATTGTTTTCATAGTGCTTCACATACGGTGCGGTTGAGCTGCGTAGGTATTTGCCACATTTATCTAGCTGGTTGATATTTCTACAACGATAAAGTTTGTAACGCTTTCTTCAATATAGTTGAATATATACTCAGTTTCATTGATATAAACAAAAAAGGGAAGATACGGCATCGACGCTCGGCGCGCGTGCCGGCTCAACTATGTCCATGGGCTCACTTGGCAAAAAGTGCGTCCTAGTTGCGCTTGGAATTTCAAACGAACACTTTCTCCCGGTAATTTGTTTAAATTGTGGTTGAACATTGGCTAAAATGCCGTCTTGTTCTTTTAATAAGTGTACAAACCACTCACGGAGAGAAAAAAAGTCACTTAGGTTCACTTTTCACCCGTAAAGTATATACATTTTGAGTTTTAAATACAAATCTACTTAAAATAAACAAACCAGCCAAAATCGCCATATTGCTGCATAAGTGGGATAGAATTATACGTATAGGCATGCAAGTGACGGAGATAGCGCGTACTCCCGAGCGACCGAGTAGTTCCGAGTCCTACCGAAAGGTAGCATTACCTGGTAGCGTTAGCATAGAAAACACATTAAGAAAATAATAAGTAAAAATATATACACATTTTATGTCATGGTTTTGGTTACGATACTGCTATTTACAGATTTTCCAAAGATGAAAGAGGATACGCCTCGTAATTTGTGAAATACTAACTTCATGCATTTATGAAAGGGGTTGAACTTATAAATCAAACTGCTTAGTATACAATAATCAGTATTTATTGTCAATGACGCGATATCAACTTGTGTCATAAAACTCAACCTGAAATAGACTTCTTAAGTAGATCTTTTTGAATTTGAACATAATAACAATATTTTTATAATAATAATAATCAACGAAGCCAAAATGCTATGAATGAAATAAATTTTTTCAAATAATATTATAGTGATATACTTATAATAAGAGGCTAGTTATTTTTTTCTGATTTTGGTAAAGAGACAATTTTATAATGTATATTCTTGATTGTCTTTAAAAAAAAATCATATTGGAGACTGTTTGTTCGTTATAATAAGTACTTAATTTTGTTTGATTCATAGCATTTTGGCATCGTTGATTAAAAGATTGTTATTATGTTCAAATTTTTGGACATTTAATATGAATTTTTTGATTGTTTATAAAAAAACCATATTGAAGACTGTTTGTATGTTATAATAAGTATTGATTAATAATTTTGTTTGGTTGATAGCATTTCGGCTTCGTAGATTAGGAATTACTATTATTTAAAAGATTGTTTTTGACCATTTTATATGTATATTGTTGATTGTTTATAATCCGCCGTATCAGCCGTATCAATGATACGGGTTACAGGGACCCCCAACGTGCAATAGCAAAAATCGTAATATATTAGGCAGTACTTTCCAAAAATAATGTGGTCCAAAAGAAAACCATCCATGGAGGGGCTACCCGAAGAACCCCCATGAATGTTTTGAGAAACTTTAGTTTTTTTTGTTAATGTGAATATTGAATAAGTCCGCTAGATTAATTATACAGTTTTTAATTCGGACTAATCTAGACAAAAATATAAACTTTTTTTATTTTGACGATATTTATATTCGTATTTGAGGAGGTTTTTAATTCGTAAACGACATAAAATTTTTCTATCTATTGGGTCAATAACCTGCAAAATATCAAGCGACTTATTCAAAGGATTCAGAAATATTATTATAACAAGATGGTTTTTTTTTTAATATTTAAATTTCAATTTAGAAATCCAACCCATTTTAAAATAATAAAATTTTCAAATATATGTATATTTTTAAAATGGATTTAGAAAAGATCTACTTATAAGAAGTCTATTTCAGGTTGATTTTGATGACACAAGTTGGTATAGCGTCATTCACAATAAAAAATGATTATTGTATACTAAGTAGTTTGATTTATAAGTTGAATCCCTTTCATAGATGCTTGTAGTTAGTATTTCACAAATTACGAGGCGTATCCTCTTTTCTCCTGTTACCGGGGACGATGGCACTTGATTTGTGTCATCTGGACCGGTAAATATATCACCGGGCCATTTAAAACTTTTTTTCTCCATGTGGCCCGGCACCGGGCCAAGTCACCGGGCCAGATGGGATACACTCTGGAAGGCGAGCAGAGCTGCGGGTAGTTGCTACTACTTAATATACTCGGTATGGAGATATGTTGCAATCTGAATTCCAGGAACTACATCGAAACCGTGATCAAAACAGCCTCACGGAAGCTCGATGTCCTGAACAAGGTGCGTCGATTTTTCACGCCTGACCAATTATATTTGTTTCACAAAACTCAGGTTTAGTCTTGCGTGGAATATTGCTCGCACTTGTGGAATGGCTCCGCCAAGTACCGCCTCGATGCACTGGACAGATTGCAGCGTCGTGCTGCCCCTATCATTGGCGATGTGGAAGTTACGAACAACCTTGAGCCTCTGCAATTGCATCAAGACATTGCGTCGCTTAGCGCCTTCTAACGGCTATATCACGAAGAGTGCTATGAAGAGCTTTTTGACCATAACCCACCTTCCCTCTTCCTACTCAGGAGCACGCGTGCAGGCCTTCGGAGTCATCAATTCACTGTCTCCACCTTAACATCACGCAATAATAAATTTAGTACCGTGTTTCTTTGTCGTACTTCCAAAACTTGGAATTATTTGCCGGCACATGTGTTCCCTCCCTCCTATAACATAGGGTCCTTCAAAACAAACAAGCAACTTTTGGACCGGCATGGTGGAGTCGGTCAGTGTCTAAACTGCACTAGCTGTAATAATTACATATAAAGAAAGAAAACGATGAAAAAATTTTTGCTCCAAGCGAGAATCTGGGCCCTGGGGTCCAGCCAGACTAGCACTAGCTGTCTTCTCATAATATTATAGACTCTTCTTTCCGCTTAACATCAGGTGGTGTTGAGTCATTTTCCGTACTTTTTTATATAAAAAAAACAACGCAAAATATACAGGGTGGTGCTGTCAATGTCAATACGACAATAAATTAAAACATGGGCTATATTAGTTCATAGTAATGGTTTACCACTTTCAAAAACATCTTATTTTTTTGATAATTTCATGACATTTGTATGAAATATTATAACATTGGCTGCATTATTTCATAAAATGTCCTGGATTTATCAAATTAATAAGATGTTTTTGAAAGTAGGTAACCATTTCTATGAATTAATACAGTCCATGTTTTAATTTATTGTCGTATTGACGGCACCATCCTGTATATTTCAGTATAATTAATAAATTATATTAATTATCATTAATGCTAAGATTAGTCACTGATGCTCGTAAAATATTATTAAAATTCCTAATTAAAATTATAGTATGCTTTCACAGTTTAAACGATTTTAAATAATTTGGGAATGTTTACAGTCTAAAAGCTTTTTGTTCTTACCATAGTAAAATTAATATTTTAAGTAAAAAAAAATAAGTTTCTTATTTCGTAAGATTGTTTGTTGACGGTACCGCAGTACGAAGAAGGGGAGGTGGGAGACGAAGTCGGGAATTCCCTTTTGTAATACTATACACTAGAAGTCGTCTCGCTTGCACTAGGCAGTCAAGGGCGTTTATCTATATCTGTTACCTGATTACCGAGCTTCATGCGTATTTAGAAAAAAATGTTGCTGTGTGCGGACTCGTGTGTATGTAGTGCACGCAGCCCGTTTTTCGACGATGAAATGCTTAGGCGTACCGTATCTTCCCTTTTTTGTTTATATCAATGCTCAGTTTCTTGTATCTTGCTACAAGCATCTTACACCAATTACAAATTTATAACAGTCTTATACTTAAAAACATTTCCAATAGTTTTCAGATTGGGTACACTTAGATCTACAAGCTATACAAGGGTTATAATTTTAGTAAGATAAAAATCACTTAGTAACAAAAATAAAATTAATGATATTTATTATTGATAAAATTAAATCGTAGGCATTGACTTTTTACCTCTGCGAAGGACAATGGAGTTACCGGGGAGTTTAAGTGGGTATTCCCAGTGCCTTAAAATTATAAGCGCTGGGCGACCCCCACACACGCCCGTCGCTTAGCCAGTGGCGGGTAGGTCTGTAGTCGCATTTCTCCCTGAAAAAAGGGCATTGACTATTTGGATACAGAATTCATGATGGTCAGAATTCACAAGCAACAAACTATTAACGTTTTTGTTTTCAAAATAATTTTTGGTTATATAAATGTCTCAAGTCAAAGCAAAGCGTTCAGTCCCTCTACAATAAAAAGGCTATTAAGTTTAAGTATAGTTCCGATTTAATGACATACAATAACATTTCTAGTCCTCTACTCTCCGTTGTTTCGATAGACTATTTAGATCAATCGGCATCAAAAAATTACATTGACTAAATTATTCATTAGGTATGTATGAATGCAAGTAATAATATCTCTACATATCAGTCTACCTAAAATGTCCTCCAGTAATCTGCCATTCCTGTAAACAGGATTAAGTGACAAATCTGAAGGAAAAACTAAGTATATTGCATGTATTCTTTATTTTCAATTTGGCTTGTATTCACTACCGCGAAAAAAGGAACAACCACCTTATTTTCCTTCCTAAGTACGGAGAAATATGAAATCACGTTTAAACGGTCACCCATCTGGGACCTGTCCACAGCAAAGACTTCTATACTTCTGCAATCGTTACGTGAACGGATTATTATACCTAGTCCTTACTTGTCATAAAGTTTGCATGTAAACAACGGTACACTTTTCACAGATACGTCAACAGCAAGAAACACCCTCATAAACCTTTCTTTTATATCTTTAACACGAATTTTCTCTCAGGATTGACAGCACAATAGAGTCCGAGCCATGGAATATTCAATGGCCGTCATAATGTTTGTCGCCCAGGAAATTCGTCTAGCACGGTAACACCCCTCAAGGTCTGCGTCTCACAACATGTCACGTGTCGCCATAATACATTGTTCTCTTTTTAATTTCTAACGGTTATATGTATATACTTGATTTTTAGCATGAATTACAAAATAGACTTTTATTATATCTAACGTTTAGGGATAGGTAAGTTATTTATGTTCATAGGCTCTTAATTTTATTATACATTTTAGGATTAAGATTATAAATTTTTCAAAGGTATATTCTAAGGGTATAATTTTAAAGATGTACAAGGTACACTGGTAGTAATTTTGTTAGGTTTGGCAACGCTGACAACGTGAAACAGTTCGCTGTGTTTCGAATTGATGGGAAAGGTAGCCAGTGTAATTACTGGGCATGGACGGCATTTCATCTTAGGCCTTAGGATGACAACACACCTGCAATATCAAGTGATTTTCCCAGGCGGCGGTAACCGCTGACCATCAGCTTGTTTGTCATCTAGTTGTATATATAAAAAATAATTATTGTGTGGTAAAGAACTTATGTGGCTTAAAAATTTTCAAAAAATTGCGATATAAATATAAGTATTAAAATTCATTAAAAACATTTCTTGTACTATTAGTTCGCTCACATTAAATGAAACAACTCTTTGTATGCTGTCTATGCGTATAAATAAACGCATAAATTAAAAAGATATCATTAATTTTATCCATGCACCCATACATATTCGGTGGTACTGTTACCTGTCTACTAAGTGAGGTGTGACGTCACTACATATTCAGCAATATTTCCTATAGAGCATTTTTTGACAAACTTGAGACCGCACCTCGAACAAATCTATATCTAGGTATTAAGGAAACTACAATAAAATAAAATAAATGTGTATTCAAAAAATAGGTGCTGTGTTCAATATTAAATCTTAAATAATAAAATATGTTGCGAAATTAAATTGGCTTAGACTAGGTTAAAAATTATAGCTGACTTAATGTCTGAGGCAAACACAACAAAAAAGATTAATCTATACCAGAAAGATCATTAAATTAAAACTGTGTCGAAGCTGCGGGCGCTTGTTAAAGCAATAGAGAAGTTTTGTAGAAAGTTCGATCAAAAGAGTTGCCTAAATAAGCCTAACTCTGGCAAACCACGGCTGAAATTGACAGAGCAAGAATGTTTTAGCCTGCTCAGTAGAGTGAGTTTTGTGAAAGTCAAAAATTTACCCTGAGATCACAACAATTGTCTGTCTGTATACGATGCCTTGTATCCTGTACCTAAAAATCAAGTTTCATCGTAAACGAAAGTAGCAGCTAATTCCTTAATATAAATTATAAAATATATAAAATCAAAAGTAATAGAAGTTGCCAAAGTTTCTTGGTTTCAACTTGAGGAACAGAATTTCCAATTGAATTACAAAATAGGTATTCATTGATAATCTTTCATATTGAATTTGATTTAGTGTCGGTTTTCACTCTTTTATATGCTTGAAGCTGATTTTATTATAATTATTCTTTAACATTTCCTATTCCTGTTAGTTTTGATTGGTCTATTTGCAGTACAAAGTGAGATACATGATCTTGATCTAAGTTTCTATTAATACCTTTTATAATCCCACTTGCCTATTGTTAATTTTTATTTTAAACATTGTAATAATCTCATTATCTATTTTCTCACTATCTAATTATCTCATTTGAGCATACCTCATTCCTCCTGAAGACCCTTATAACAGGAAAGGGCTTTCCACCATTTCAAAATCACGGTTTTGTATAGGGAGCAAGAGAACTTTTTATTCACTTTCCAATCATGCCAACACCTTGTTTTCTTGATATTTTTCCCTAGTGAACAATCCTTTTTGTTGTCAATCAACATAATTGTTAACTCTTCTTGTACCTTAACAAATTTCTGTCGAGAGTTTCTCACCGGACAGAGGAACTATTATTTGATAGGATATTCTGTTCTGTAACGTGGAGAATTTTTGAAATTAGGGGACCAATTTTTTTTAAAAATTTCTTATAACATTATTAACTATTTTGTGCTCATTTTGTGTTTATATTGTCATTTTTACACAAAACTCGGCCAATGACTCGACACCACTAGATATGAAGCGGTTAGAAGAGTCCATATATTCCAATACAGTTAGTGTACACACGATAGCACATCAAGTGTAACAGTTGCACTACGAAAGCCGCCTTTATTGCGAACGTAGTAAGGGCGGTCTAAAGGTCAAACTGTTACGCTTGATGTGTTGTCGACTGTACATTGAACACTGTTATAGCCACCTCCACCTTTAATGCCTCTGAACCCATTTTATTAATGTCGTTTAATAAAGATTTGTAACACAACATGATTTGTTTTCCAAAGAACCAATGGCCGTCGGGGCGGAAGGATTCAAGGTTCTGCAGTGTCGACCACGGACCGGAAGGCAGCGAGGGCAGGCGTCCAATAAATTTTAATCTTCTTAAGTTATATAATGCAATTTATATCAACTGACGATCATCACCTTCGATCTAATCAACTTCAAAGCTGTCCGTCTCACTCAAACCCGCAGAGTTTGAATAAATTGGCAATTTTGTTGAAACTTGTCTAATCCTGTTCAAAGTCTGTGGCATTTTTAAGTTTATAAAAGTTTAAAAAATACCTACCTACTATATAGATACGTACCATAGAACAAATATCTATCCTTCTTGGTATTAACTATAACTATAATTTTAAGAAGCCCAGAATAAGCATAAAAATGTTACAGGGTTTTCTTCTCGGCTTCTAATTTTTACTATCGCTCTTCTTAGAAATAACATAATACCTTAAATCCTTTTTTCTGAGCGGTATCGACAGATATTAGGTATCAATATTTCACTACGTGATTTCTATTTTCGGCATTGCAAATGGAAATCGTAATTGTGAATTAAACTTCCAAGAATGGGCATTGAATAGATTTCGTAATAAAATATGTAGAAATCACTTTCACGCTGTCAATTTTTAATTTTCTTTCTCACACCTTATCAATTCTATTTTTAACTTTTTACATCTAAGTGCGTGGTGTGGGCTCGTATAAGGGCCTTATATACACACACGGATTTTGAAACGAGTAGAAGACTTGCGTCTTTGATACGGGCGTTCTCTATGCGTAAAGCTCGCCTAAGGTAGCTTTTTGTAGCAATGCTGTTATCTAATCTGTGCAAAAGCATCACTACTAATGCGCGATAGTCGCTCGATAATCGCTATATCGATGTAAGTAAGTTAATTAGTGTTTCTAATATTGAAGCTGCTTACCTTCCCCACACTTCGGTTTTTGCGTAAAAGCAGCCCAAAGAGCAACTATAGTGATCGCACAGGCTTTTTTGCCGATGCTGCAACGCGCTTGCGTCGCGACCTTGTTTCGATCTGAGATCGCGACAGAATCACAACAGAATCGCGAAAGTATTGCATTGGCATGGAGCACAACAGTATCGCATTTGCATCTTACGTGGGCGAAATCGATGCAGAAGTTAGGAATAGCATGGGGTTCTTCAAAAAAGGCGTGAAAAGGTTTTTACAGGGTCGGCAACGCCCAAGTGATACCTCTAGTGTTGCAAGTGTCCATAGGCTACGGTAACCGCTTACCATCAGGTGGGCCGTATGCTTGATTGCCACCTTAGTGGTATAAAAAAACTACTTGGGGTCCATCATCCGCACCAATAGAATTTAAGGGTGTCTCCGAAATTTTTGTGTTAATTGAAAATAATGAAACAAAAGCTAATATTTTTGACAAAAAGACATTTGGTCCCAAAATGTTTTTGTGACCAGATGTTTCTTGAAAACAATGAAAAGCAACTAAGTAACTACTTTTTACCAAAAAAAATAAGGGTTTCCGATTTCTCAATCATTTAAGAGACTAGGGTCTGTTAAAGTAGCCAATTTCAACTGTAATTGTAACCGCATTGTGCCAGCGTGGTGGTGTTATGGTTGGTGGTGATGTATGGTTTATGGTGGTGGTGGCCCAAATTCCTCATATGTTTCTCCCATGTAGAAGGGCCTGTGCCCAGCAGGGGGACGTAGATACGCTGATGATGAGGTGTATCTAAGTAGAGATTCAACTACGTCTGCAATCGTAAAATTAGAGATTTATTCATTGATCCTTATAAAAATTTGTTTATCTTTTTATTCAAATTACAAAAGAGATATTTCAAAAACAGTGTTCAATTGTCCATTTTCTTTATATACACGGTGAGTTTTTTTTTCTAAACTATAAGAGATAGAGAAAAACTCTCTTAGGAACCGTGATCTTAATTTTAGATAAAATAAAAATGGTATTGAAAAAAAATTTAAAATCTTAATAATTTTGAAGAAATCGAATTTTTTGAAAAAAAATTTTTTTGTTACTTCGATTGTATATCGCTATACAAACCAAAAATTCTATGGAGACCATAATAGGTCTAAAGTTGCTAAAAGTTGTTAAAATTGCTTGAAATTAACACTTTATTAAAGATACATTTTACTATCTAATTGATATTGATGACTGGAACAAAACACAACCAAAAATCTGCCACTTTTGCCTTAATCCCACGAAACAAACTCTATCTTATAAATTGTTCATAATGTCCTCCACTTTTGAACAATTTATAAAATAGAGTTTTCATTTCGTTTTAGATCATGGTTCCTAAGAGAGTTTTTCTCTATCTCTTATATATAGTTTAGAATTTCCCCATACTGACCTGAAAAAAAAACTCACCCTGTATGCTTTATTGCGTGCTGCAAAACAAGAATTTTTATAGAAAAAACTGCAATTCATTATGGCGCGTATGTCACTTTGGTGACGTTTGGTTCACGTCTATGTCGCCCGCCATATTGCCATAGGGAATAACGTTAAAACCGACAAAAATTTCTACTATTGTACACAAACAAACTATAACGAATTATTAGTATTTTTCACGGATTCAGTAGATTTTTCCTGATTTTTTGAGATACTGTACATATACCTGGCCGGATATGAAACATCTCTTATAATGATTTCAAAGAAATAATCACAATGTTTTTTTACAGGTCTCGCAATGTATGGATTGCTACTGGAGAACATGGCGGAGTACATCAGACAGACGTATGGGGAGGAGCGGTGGGAGGACATCCGGCGGCAGGCAGGAGTAGAACAACCCTCCTTCTCCGTGCACCAGGTTTATCCAGAGAACCTCATCACAAGGCTAGCGAAAAAGGCACAAGAGGTAAGGTTTATTCTTCAAAAAAATGTTGTTGCCATAGTATTAAATTATAAATGCGAAAATAGCTCTCGCTATCTGTTACCTATTCACGCTTAAACCGCTGGACCAATGTATATTCAATGCAATGTATGTGTGGTGGTATGGAGAAAGAGATAGAGATTGAGCCCATGGGGAGGACAAAAGATACTTTTTGGAGGTATAACCGATGTCCACATGAGTGGACCCGCGGACGACCACTAGTAAGGTATATACAGGGTGGTGGTGCAATACGACAATAAATTTTATCATGGGCTATATTAGTTCATATAAATGGTTTGCCACTTTCAAAAACACCTTATTCGTTTAATAATTTCATGACATTTTTAGGGAATAATATAACAAACCTGAAAGTGGCAAACCACTTCTATAGATTAATATAGCAAATGTTTTAATTTATTGTCGTATTGGCAGCACCATCCTGTATTTTTACATTATACGGTCAGGAACGAAAGTAGATTAGCACATCCGAGTACATGAAACGACAGTGATTCCTAAAATAAAAAACAATATTATGAAACTCGACATTGGAGAATTTCAAATAGCACTAATATCAATTACGTTCTACAGTTACATTAATCCGTTGCTTTGTTGTATCTTTTTGAAATTTCGGATGTGTTAACTGACTTTTGTTGCTGTACGTACCTACTTAATATTATATGTAGTGCAAACAATGAACATCAATAATTGATAAGTCAAAAAAAAACGACTGAAAATGAATAAACTAAAGTAATGAAAAGAATCAAAGCAAGGTTTTCCTAAAAATAACGGTTTTATAGAATTACAAACAGTTCGCTGTTTTGAATGAAGGGAAAGATAGCCAGTGTAATTACTGGGCATGGACGGCATTTCATCTTAGGCCTCAGGTTGACAACGCACCCGCAAAATCAAGTCCTTGTTATTACAGGTGTTTATAGGCGGCGGTTACCGCTTACCATCAGGTGGGCCGCGGCCGTCAGCTTGTTTGTCATCAAGAAGTAAAAAAAAATTAAGTGTGTTCCAAGCTGTGTTAGCTGTCTTATACAACAGACTAAACAAACGTAAAAAGTAATTAGAGATCCTTTAATATAAGACGCACTTACCACCCTCATTAAAGGCAACGTATGGACCTCAACCTCAATGCTCGGCTTACCTTGTTGACCCTTGGGCCTGACCCTTGCATATACTCTGTTTTCCATAATTACAATATCATACACATTCGTCAGAATAAATTAAGTATTCACTTTGTTATTATGTACGGCTTAACATTTTGCAATGTAACAAGATAAAGCGTGGGCATCTTTGTGGGCGTGATAAAAGTCTCACGAGAGTAGATGCATGTGTGTAGTTAGACGTCATAAATTTTCTGTAAAAGTATTTTCTGTATTTCGGCAGTTATTGCTTTGAAATGCAGGTGTAACAAATTTTAATGCATTTTGGGAGTGTTTAGCGCCAAATATACAGGGCAGTGCCGTTAATACCACAATTAATTAAAACAAGGGCTACATTAGTTCATAGCAATGGTTTTCCACTTTCAAAAACATCTTATTCATTTGATAATTTCATGCCATTTCTATGAAATAATGCAGCCAATGGTATTACTATTTAATACAAATGTCATGAAATTATCAAATGAATAAGAAATTTTTGAAAGTGGCTAACCATTTCTATTATTATAGCCCATGTTTTAATTTATTGACGGCACCATCCTGTATGATGAGAGTCTGCATGATGCTTCTTCGATGAGGTGGAAAACAACGACAAAATTCTCAACTTATTTGACACCAAAATCAACTTTCAAGAATTATAATGTTTTTCCATATTGCACGTCAATAGAAACACTTATTTCACAAAATTACACCAATATAATAAGTATAACACAATGTTCGCTTTTGTAATTAGTGTGATAAAAAATCTTGACCATTGCCATTAAATAGCGCCAAAAACTCCTTTGGGTTATCTTGTGAAGATCAAGGCAAATTTTTTGTCGAACGCTTAGGCCATGATCTTATGGTCTAAGGTCGAACGTTTTAGAAATAAAAGTTATACTCTTCAGCTTTATATTACTAGGTGGTAGACCCATATGTAGGGTCGCCTGGGTAGGTACCACCGCCTTTCTTATTTCAGCCGTGAAACAGTTTGCTGTGTTTCGGATTGAAGGGAAAGGTAGCCAGTGTAATTACTGGGCATTGACGGCATTTCATCTTAGGCCTCAGGATGACAACGCACCTGCAATATCAAGTGCTTTTCCTTGTTATTGCAGGTGTCTATAGGCGGCGGTAACTGCTTACCACCAGGTGGGCCGTCAGCTTGTTTGTCATCTAGTTGTATAAAAAAAAAAAATAGCATAGATTACATTTACCTATTTGAGTACCATCCTTATTTCCTTATCTCGTATTCATCGTTTATTTGCTACCTGTATCACGACATTACATTACTGTGCCTGTATATTGCCGTTTTGAATAACATTTACCATAATGTAGCTTTCGCCATATTACCGACTTTGGCTTTTTCTTCAACTCGGCTTTAGACAAAACCTGCAAAATGGAGTCTTTAAGATGAGACAGAGTGACTGATATAATAGATGACACAGGATGGTTGATATATTTACTGAATAATTTTAGGGAATTTAAGACAGTCGACCTTATTGGTTTGTATTATATCTTTGGTCACCTTTATCTTTGACAGAAAACGAAAAAAAACTTTGGAAAATTGCAAAAAAAAAACATTAAACCGCGTGCCGCGTGTTAAATAATATTTATCTTCTTTCATCTGTCACACCACCAATTCCAGCCGCATTTAATTGTCATATTAGTCTCGGGAGTCTTACGTTGGCTTGACAAAGTACGAATCTGTATTCTATTAGATTTCATATGCCACGTCATCATATTTTTTAATAAGCTTTATTGAACCAGGGTGTTTAGTTAGTATGATTTTTTCCATTGTTGCTAATAGAAGTGATTCTCTCGCAACACCATCACAAAAAATATGGAGAGTATTTTGTAACCTAGAAGTGACAAAATACCTACTCTCTGTATTTTATTTATTAGATAAGTGTGTCATCGTTTCAAATGTGTTTTTTGTATTTTTCCTTTATAATACTCAACCAGCCCGCCTAGCATGACCACCGAAACGCGATATGATAAAGCCATTTATCGCTTTGAATTGTCAAAAATCATTGGATATAACCGCCATCTTGAAATTTTATCGAAACTGCGAACCTAAATACAATACATGTTCGTAGTTCGGTGGTCATGCTAGGCGGGCAGATCGCATCTTTTATGTCGTTTCGGACTTTGGAAGTCGGTTATACAATCGTATGAAAGTGTCCATTTTTACGGCGAGAGGTAAGTATCGGTATTGTGGATTTGTAAAGAAGACCCTATCTTAAAGCAAAATTTCCTGTTCCTTCTATCTTCTATATCATCGACACACAAAATTGAAACCCCTGCGCTGCTGGCTCGTAAAGGGTGATGAGACAACCTTTACATCATATTTTAAGACCAAAAAATACCAAGTTACAACGCTAAGCGACTCCGGCAAATGTTCATCGTGTCTAGCGCCCACATTTTCAGCTCATTTTGCATGTTTTGTAGGGAAAATATATTGGTATACGAGATATTTTAATACGGTGATACAACCTGCTTACCTGCTTAGGTGCTATAGTGGCAATAGTCAATAAGCTACGATAACCGCTTACTGAGAGAGTTACCTAAAATAAACCTATATATTATCATGAACCAAATATTATTAATTAACATCCTTTATTTTATTGTTAGACGCATAACGACCAAAATGGGTCGAGCGAAATGACGTAAAATTACTTAGACGCACTATGAACAAGAAACAAAATTATCAGTCTCAATTTGGTCTCAAATTCTCAATGGAGTAATGAAATAAGTTTTTATTTTAGTAATGAAATAAAATTTATTACTACTACTACAACTACTTATTTTGAATTAGTAAGTAATTTGAGTGAGTCCCAAAGTGAGCGAGTTATCTACTAAGCTACTATCATTCATTCCACGAATTGGTCATTTAGCGTGTTGGTAATTCTGTGTTTTTAAGTTTATTCTCTCATCCTTGAAGCATTTTAGTCAACTTGGACTTGGTTCAGTTTACAGTCACTAAAATTAAATTTAGACACAAGTTGTGTATTAGGTACCTACCTACGTTTGCTCATTTTTAACCCCCGACGAAAAAAGAGGGGTGTTATAAGTTTGACGTGTCTGTCTGTGTATCTGTGTATCGGTGTATATGTGTGTATCAGTTCAGGCCTTTGATGACTATCAGCTCATTTTCTACATAATTATAGGATTTTACTAACTTTTACAGATCCGATTGATTTCAAATTTGGTGTACTGTCACTTCGGTGACATTCCCATGACATACTAACCTTGAGCTGATCCTGACCATCAAAATGTCTGCGAAATGCTTAATTCTTCAGAAACTTACAGCAGATATAGCGTGTTAGGGCTCTTATGAATAGTCTTAGTGAGATGGTGTTAGATAGATGATTAATAACGCCGGGGGTTACTTAAAATTTTTAATTTTGTAATTATTTAGGGTTGTCATGAGCAGGTGTGACAATGTTTTAATTAATTTAATCGGAAAATAAAAGTGGTCTAAACAGTGTCAGAAGTAATTCTTGACAAGGAACACAATCACCGCCTTCATTTTGTAACGTACTGTATATCTCTAGTCCATGCTTGTAAGTCTTGTAGGCAACGCTTGAGTGGGAGCGTGGTGAGCTATACGATTCTCTAAAGACAGCCTTGAATTAGTGGTTGCATCAGCGCAGTATGTAATATCTTTTGCCGTTTGTTTGACAACAATTTGACAACCGTTGGTGACCTAGCGCTTTGATGGCGAGACGGAGTGAGCCGGAAATAAACAGTTGTTTATTTTAATATATTTATGTATATCTCTCTATGAATGAAGTCATTACGCCAAGAAAAACTAAATTAAAAAATCAATGGCGTCTCGTCGTCAAGCTCGAAGTCAAATGTTTCTGTTGGTTAATCGCATTGTACCGGCTAAAGGATTATAATCATTAACAATAACAATAACAGATCCATAATTATAATTTATTATGTAATAGGTATAATAACCGAGTCAAACTACCTCGTGTTATTTGTATTGGACTATCATTCTCAATTAAAATGACATATTTTCGTCAACAAGCCCCTAATAGCTTTCATTACAGTGATAACTTCATATTGAATTAGCTAGTAACTGAGGGCGATTCTACACTCAGTCAACTCACGACCTCCAAAGTAGGTATACACAATTTATAACTTTAAATTTACTTTTTAAGAGGATTTATGCCGTACGTCTTTTCATATAAACTTTGAAGTCAAAAATATTGGAAACGATCAAACCGAATCTTAAAAGACTTTAAGTAAGTCAGGCTAGTCTTATTAGTTACAAGAAGATTATTCGAAAAGTCTAATTATAATTGAGTAAGATAAATTTTTAGCTTTTCATACAAACCAAAAATCGCCAATAAATTCTTTATTATCACACTTTTCGAAAAATCCTCTGATAACTTTTTAGAATAGACTGACTAGTTTATGCATGGAAATTTTGTTAAAATCGTTAGTTTCCAAGTATAGCTAGCTTTCCATACTTTCAAGTCAAAAAAAGTATGAAAAACTAACGAACCGAAGTAAAACTTGCCATGCAAGTTTTTTGTTAATAAAATTGGTTCATTAGTTTCCATAATTTTTGACTCGAAAGTATGGAAAGCCGTGTCGCGTAAACCCCCGAGAGAAGAGTTAGGTACTTTACCAGCAGATCCTCCTATCCTACCTCCAGCCATAGACCATACTTCTATCATCCTTGTTCCTGTGAAAGTTTCTATGTTTTTTGCTCAATCAGAATCACGCAAAGCAGTACGGATTTAGATGAAAACCACACAGATAGTTGGAAATGTGTTCCAATGGGATACAACCAACGAAGTCATGTGCACGATCTAGTTTGCTATGAAAATAAAAAGCCAAAAAAACGTCATTCAAAATATCATTTCTGTACTTGTCCTTATCTCGTTGTAATAAAAGTAAATTTTGCTACACTTCTATGATACGACGTTTTCCAATTTTGTACGTGTCTATTTTTATAGTTTACAAATCGTCGGTGGGCGTGCAAGACCGCGTAAGAGCAGTTTGCAATACCGCGTATTTAAGTCGCAAAATTGAAATATCGCGACGGCGCGGCGGGCTCTTTACCGCTAATTTGCTTATACCAGATTGTCATTAAAAAACACCCAGTGAAATCCCAAACAATTTCAGTCAAAGAAATGTGTATAAATATCCAAGATATTATCTTTTTTCTTCCATCCTGTGAAATAAACAAAAAGCACATACGCGGTATTGCAAACTGCACTTACGCGGTCTTGCACACGCACCGACGAAATATTGATGTAGGTAGAATAAGAAAGTAATATTTTCCTTACCGCTTACTGTTTTATTTACTTACACCACTACACTCAATGAAATGTTTCGGAAAGCCCTAAAAATAAAAATTCACGCTTTTGTTAACAAATCTGTTACGGAATTTACGAATTACGAAGCTTTTTTTGTAAGTAGACAGTGAACGGACACAGATAAATTATTATTATTTACCTTAAATGTTAATTTAGTACCACTATAATAAAAGTCGTTTTTGAAGTTGCCTGTCAGTAATAAATTATGATTTTTAAAATATTGATTATTAAAACCCTACAAATCCTACAATGCCCTACATTAATCTGTGACGATACGTAGTCATAATAAGTACAATGGTACAATGTCATACTAAATTTCACCAAACTGAACATCGGCCCATTAGCTCAGTTGGTTAGAGCGTCGTGCTAATAACGCGAAGGTCGCGGGTTCGATCCCCTCATGGGCCACTTTCTTTTTTTAAACTGTTCATCATTTTGTAATTAATATTTTTATTATTATTTATAAATACATATTTTTTTAAATGAAAATTATGAATGTAAAACCACCACTCAAACAATAAAATTGTATTTGTAACTACAACTAGTTAAAATTATTCAAATCTATCAACCAGAAAACCAACAGTAATCAGAAAAGTCAATTAAAATATTAGTATGTTTAATTTAAGTGACACGAAGACTTCAGTTAAAATTAGTTATATATATTATAGCTTAGGTAGGGATATTATTTGGTCCATGGTTCTATCATGAATAATCAAATCACACTTCATGAAACAGAACAAAAACATTTATACAAATACATTTTAAATAAATTTAAAATTGTAAAAAGTTTACAAAAATAAAAAATTTTTGGAGGTGCTGGGATTTGAACCCAGGACTTTCAGCATGCGAAGCAGACACTCTACCACTGAGTTACACCCCCGGTTATGATAGAAGCGAAATTATACAACAATACTTAATGCTCAAAATAACCCATTTTGTAACATATTTTTAGTTGACATTACCGGATTTAACTCGCTTAAAATTAGATGTTAAATTATTAATATGTATACATACATACACACAACGAGGGCCGTTTCAACTACTTCTTGATATGTATGTTTTTTTTGTATGTTTATTACCTCTCAGAACTCCGTCATTTATGAACCGATTTGGAAAATTAATTTAATTTTTAATTAAAAGAGTATTCTTTCAGATTGGTCCCAAAGTTTTTTTAAAAAAATCGAATCACTGGTTTGTGGAATAATTAATACATCATTTTTCTTATATTGTCAATTTTTGCTCAGTGGTGCCAAGTGGTGCATGGGATATCTTCTCCCTACAATTTTGCACATCAACTTCCTTGCTTATTTCGTTTTAAAAGGGTGTCAATCAGTAGGTACAGTTGTCATCACAACAACACTGTCAAGTCGTTCTTTCGAGCCATCAAAGACTTCGACGTAGTATGAATCGTAATAATTTAACTGTACTCCCTCAAATAAAATAATAATTTATCATAATAAGCACACTGCTAGCTAACTATAGTCCCCGCGCGCACTATCGTACCTATTTGCTATATTATACAAAGTAGGCGTAAAATAAGTTATGAGAAAAACAAAAAAGTACTTCATGTTTTTGTTAGTTACATCATTAAAAATCCTATACCTATTACTAGTTTAAATATAAATAAGTAATTGAAATGTTTAGAACAATAAATGCTTAAATACATTAATATAAATAAGATAATTTTGTTGTCAACAGGTCCTCGGAATCTCTGAACGGGAGTTTATGGACCAAATGGGTATCCACTTCGTCGGCTTCGTGTCCCAGTATGGCTACGACAGAGTACTCTCAGTACTCGGCAGGCATATGAGAGACTTTCTCAACGGGCTGGACAACTTACACGAGTACCTTAAATTTAGCTATCCCAGAATGAGAGCGCCGAGTTTTATCTGCGAGAATGAAACCAGACAAGGGTTGACGTTACACTATAGGTCTAAGAGAAGAGGATTCGTTTACTACGCTATGGGACAAATTAGAGAGGTGAGTAACGTGCAAATTAAATAAAAATAGGGGTGTAATATTATTACTATTAACAATATACAAAGCTTATTTTATACTAAAATCCATAAAGCAATTCTTTGGAATACCTATTTATGTACTCTCTGTCGGTACTTAAAAAAAATACGTAAAATTACAAAAATATTTAATTGGAGGCGCGGGGTATCGATCCCCGTACCTCTCGCATGCTAAGCGAGCGCTCTACCATCTGAGCTACGCCCCCGTTGAAAAACTTGCCGAAAAGCATGTATTGCATATAAACACGTTTAGAACGACATAAAGGTAATAAAATGTCATGTTAGATGGCGCTGCTATTAAACATGAACAAATGTTCGGCTTCCTTAATAGCACCAGAAATTGTAAAAATAGCACAGATGGCGCTGTTCTCACAATACGAAGATTAGATTTTAAATAATGTAAATAATCTTAGATTATTTATTACATTTGTACGCGGCATGGCTTTCCATACAAACTTTCAAGTCTGAAAACCATGCCGCGTAATATTGCTAACTAACCAACCGAACTGACAAAACTTGCCATGCATAATTACATTATAAATATTAGAGTAGGCTGTTCTAGGTGTACGCACTTAAGGTTTGGGGTGAAAATTTGACTTTCTTATATAATTAATCCCAAAAATAACAAAAGTAGTTCCCTCAAATCTCTATGATTATGAAAAAAAAAACAAAAGTGGAACCAAGCTGATATTTTCCATGTCTTTTTTTGTTAACGGCCGATCCTGGCGTTTGAAGGGATTTTTCAGTTTTTTTCTTTTGGGAAGTTTTGGTTTTTTCTTTGGTGCTTGCTTGGAGGTTGATGCTTCTTCAAAAGTCTGTTTACACGAATTGCCCAATTCTTTCTTGTTCGAGCGATCAAGTACGCCATCTATCAGTGTATTCAGTGTTGACCAGAAATATTCTCGCTCCGATCCCGAGAATAATGACTAGGCAATTTACCTACATCATTCATTTTTACAAACTAACAATCAAAATAGTTTCAAAATGTTAAAAATATTTAGGAATATTAGACAAAATCTTTATACCTATTTCGTAATTTTTGTGTTTTTTTTAATTAGTTTTTGTTTATTTTTTCGCACAGCACTTACTATAGCTTGCAATTGATAATAACACTGAAGTTAGCCGCGTAAGCTGCGTATCGCAACCAACTTCACGATGAAATAGTTTGCGTACTTTTTGCACAGATTAATCGGACCAACTCACCTCATCATAGACCAATCTACCCTTTATTTCCCGAAAACTGTAATGATAAAGAATTTATATGAACGTCAAAATGACGGGACCCCACCAGGTTTTTCGAATACCAAGTGTTTAGGATATAATGCACTATTTCTTCTATTTCATACTCGTATAGAAAAATTCTACACTCATAAAATAACGAGAAATTCTTCAAAGAAAGTGGTCCAATTGGCAATTTTTGCTTTACTCAGAAAAGCTAAAATTTTCTCTTACTCAATTATTATTAGACTTTTCGAAAAATCCTTTTGTAACTAATTAGACTAGCCTGACTTCCTTAAGCATTTAAAGTCTTATTAGATTCGGTAAGACCCTTGTTGTAATGGTCCAAGGATACACGTTTGATTCTTCAATCGTCATAGACCTCCGGTGCGATAACGCCACTTGAGGGATTAATATTCTTACAAAAGTTTTTTTATTTTTTTAGCCTATGATCATATTGATCATGCTTGCCTATGGTAAATAATTAGAAATACCATTCTACACGGTGATGATAATAATTAATTACCTAACAACGAAAATTAAATAAAAAAAGGATTTTGACGTCTTTGATGTAGGATTAGGTATCTATCACAATCAATATTTATTTTATTTGATTACTTATACATTAACTTGTGTCTTCATATTATTCATCCTTGATTATCATTCACTTTCTTACTTATATACCTACTTATTGTAAACTATTTTAACCTGCAACGGTATTATAAGTTTGACTTGTTTGTGTATCTGTCTGTGGGACCTAAACGAATGGACCGATTTTGATTCGGTTTTTCTTATGAAAACTGACGTATTGTTTAAGCGTTTAATGTCTATCAGCTCATCTCCTACTTGACAAAAGGGTCTTACGAACTTTCACAGATCCCATCTGAGGATCCGATAGATTTGAAATTTGGTTTAATGTTACTTGGGTCACAGATTAATAACTTCGGTGGTATTTCCAAGCCATGCTAACCTTGAGCTGATCTTGTATCATCAAAAAGTCTGCGAGACACTCAATTTTTCATTAACCTACAGCAGATGTAGCGGAGTGTTGCTGATAGAAGTCTCAATGAGATGGTGTTACCTAGATAATGATTAATTAATAACTATAAGGGGTGTTGTTGTCGGCTGACTGTGAAATCGACAGGTTGTGCGCATCCACAGCCATCTGACAGCATCCATTTTGTTTTATCGGGCCGGCGTCCACGTTTTTTTCGGAAAACGAATTCGTCTTGCCCCAATCACCGTACAACGTTGCCGCAAGTTATTTGCACATTATTTTACTTGACACTGGCAAAATTCGTAATATCGAGAAGCCATTATACAAGGTGTTTGGTACTAAACCTATCAAGCCGAAACCTACATATGTTCAAGTATGTATATCAATGCTAAGTCACCGTCAGAATGTGGAAATTTCAAAAAAAAAATCCTATGATTTTCCCATACAAAAGTTTATTAAAATTTTCCGCATTTGTCGTTTGTACAACCCTAATTAGTACGTAGTTCATTGATAACTTTTTGACAACTCTCTCACTCTCTCTTATCGTCAAGATCTCTTTTATAGTCATAATACACGGCCCGCCTATCATGACCACCGAAACGCGATATGATAAAGCCATTTATCGCTTTGAACTGTCAAAAATCATTGGATTTAACCGCCAAATTGAAATTTTATCGAAACTGCGAACTTGTATTGTATATAAACATGTTCGCAGTTTCGATAAAATTTCAAGATAGCGGTTATATCTAATGATTTTTGACAATTCAAAGCGATAAATAGCTTTATCATATCGCGTTTCGGTGGTCATGCTAGGCGGGCTGGTATTTCAATCTTTCCTTCGTGACATGACGCCACAGTAGGTACATACGTCCATGGTAAAAAAATAAGTAATTTCGTACGTACCTAGCGGCCGCTGTTCCATTGTACAGACAACAGCACATCAAGCATAACAGTTCGACCTTCAAACCGCCTTCACCAGTCTAGCTGTTACACTTATTATGCTGTGCATCATTAATACACATTATTTTAGTAAAGGATCCACGCCACAAAAACGGAACACCTTGCACTTGCACTGGCCCCAGACTGGCCCTTGGTTTTCACACTATATAACTTTTGTTTACATCTAAATCTGACTTCCACTTCTTACACAACAACACATTCAGAGATAGGGTATTGGCCAACTTCTCTGGTCGTGTGGAAGGATAATGTCCTATGGTAGGTATGTATGTAGTATGAAGTCGGTTTTCAAGCCACGGAAACAGTCCAAAGATGGCAGACAACGGGAGTTTGTATTTGTAGGCCTTCCTGACGCGAATTGCTTATCTTAGACAAGCTCACAAAAAGATGAATATCTATCCGCTGCTTCCACGCACATTATCTTGATCATATTATTCTATGATCATGATCAATAAACTCGGCACTACTCCACGGTATTAAATAAGTAATTTTTGCTACTAAAACAATAACGTCAAAAAACAACACACAGAAAGCAACTGATTGAAATAAAAAATGTCGGCATTTCCTTTCATTTTAAGTACCTAGTTATACTGATTCTGATTGATAAATTCGTGTGCATGGGGTGGTTTCTTTCTAACAACAAGACATTTACATATGAAAGAGAAAGACAGTAGAATCTTTCTTTCTCATTAGAGAATGATACCGCCGACACGGCGCTTACACTTCCGGTGCCGCCCACAACCGGCGCTACTCAAATAGTGTTGTACCATTCAATAATAATTTTACGTTAGGCATTTTCTGCGTTCCTTGTATTTTTTGAAAAATGAATTTAACTAAGAGTAATTATTCTTTTGCCATTTAATGGTAGAATAATTATTTTTCTTTAGTTAGTACTAAACGGAAATGTTGGATACCGTAAAATTGTGGTTTCAATTCTGTGCCCCTCTTTCATTACTACTCGACAAAAAAATTTTAAACAAAAATTAAAACCGACTTCAAAAAACTGAAAAGGATGAAATAATTAAATTTAAGTAGGTATTCATCCCCTAGAAACATATTTTTGGAGTCGGTGCTTTACTTTCTATTGTTTTTGGAAACCACTTAGCACCAACTCCAAAAATATGTTTCTAGGGGATGAATACCTACTTAAATTTAATTATTTCATCCTTTTCAGTTTTTTGAAGTCGGTTTTAATTTTTGTTTAAAATTTTTTTTTCTCAATTTTTAGTGATAACTTTCTACGGTCGAAGCTAGATGGGTGACCGTCAACTTATATTATTTCCTACTATCGTATCGTTTCACTAAAAAGTCATTGGAAAAGCAAAAATTCGCAATTTCGCTTATGTAGACGATTTCATAATTTCAGCTTTTTTTAAATTTAAACCCAAAGTACCCAACTGTTTTTGAAAAAATTTTTATGGGACTAAATGGCAGCTATTTCGCATCGAACAAAAAAAGAATCACGTAAATCGGATCAGTAATCTCGGCGTAATCGGTGTACATACATAGAAAAAAAAAAAAAACATACCGGCCGAATTGAGAACCTCCTCGTTTTTGAAGTCGGTTAAAAAGAGGACATTACTACACTGATAGCGTCATTTGGCATGTTTTAAAATGGTAACGTTCGAGCATTTTTCCCCTAATTTAGTGCGCATCTCAAAAAATAATACACAATTTATTGAATCGAAGAACTAAGTTGAAAAAAATATTTTCCAAAATTCATTGCTTTTTTTATCTAATTGAAATGAAAGAGATGTAGATACCTAGAAAAATTTAGTTTAGGTAATAACAACAAAATTGGAACCAATTTCTCACAACATAATTTATGCAAAAAATCTTAATTTAATCTATTTCTGCTGATAGGTGAGAAATGAACACATAGATAGATAATACTTTTATAGTATTAGATCTAATACTATAAAAGTAAAATTAACTCTGCTTGTCTGGCTGTTACGTATTCACTCGTACAGCGCTGAACCGATTTAGATAAAATTTGGCACAGAGAAAGATTACATCCTGTGAAAGGACATAGATAATATTTGCGTGATAACCAACATCATCTCGGGTCGCGGGAAGCCAATAGATGCGGGCAGCGCAGGACCGATCGGTTTGGAGATCCCTGGGGGAGGCTTATGCCCAGCAGTGGGCGTCTCTCGGCTGAAATGATGATGATGATGATGAACCAACATCTACGCGGACAGACCACCGTGCGGCTACTCTAGTTTGATAATTTAAAACAAAAGAACAAAAGAAGCATTTTTTATTTTGGCTATTCAATTGCGAGATTATTTTTGCTTATGATCTACTTTGACTGGTGTTTAAATATTTTTTATTTATTTTTATTTTTATTAACAAGTTGAGCAACAGCACCCACTTTTGTCCTATCAGTATTTTTTATATCACCTTTGCAATAAAAGCCCTGACCTGTCAAAAGTGGATACTTAACAATGCTTGTGACTGTATGTACACCAACTAAATCTGAATTTAAGTTACGTTCTACCATGTTATAACAATGCGATGGATATGCAAGGACGGATAGCAGGTGATGTATGTCATTGGACGTTTATAAAAAGGCAATTTCCCCCCTTTTTTCAACCACGTCTCCAAACTTCCATCATGCAGTCAAAAGTCACTTAACTTGACCTAAAAGTTGTCCTTATTTATGGTGATTGTTAATAAAGGTAGAAAGGGATGAAACTTAAACTGAAACGTCACTAGAACAAGATACATATTACGTAGTAAGTTGAATAGTCGCCCAAAATTTATTTAAGTCGCTTACATAGTATTTTTAGGTGCTCAGTTTATTATATTCCAATAATAATAATTATTCTAAAAGTAGAGGTACATCACTATTCGCATTTCGTCCACTGCCTCACAGATGTCGACACTTTAGTTTAATCTCAGTAATACCTACCTCTTTTGTAGTCTAACGTAAGTGGCACCTGGTACAGGACTATTAGGCCTGCTACACACTGTCGTCCAACTGTTAGTACAACTATCTCTCTACTTATGGAGAAGTCGTAAATGTTTGACTATGTTGGATCGAGTTAACGCTTGACCACTCCGATGACGGTAGAACGTACCCAGATCAAAGACACACACATCGTGTGGTGGTGACTCACTTAAACGAAAGCTAATTTCTTTTACTTTTTTTTTAGTTATTGACATAAAGTGATGACGGCACTCATTTTTACAATTGTAGTAAACTTTTATTATTTAAATGTAAGTGTTGCTTATTTACCTCGTTTAAACAGGTCTAACTGAAAGTTCTCAAATCACAAACTAAGCAAACTAGCAAGTTATTAGTTTTCTTTGGGTTATGTTATCTTTTCTAAATAGTATCCATTCACATCAAAACATCGCTGGATCCAATAGAACCACTGAGAAAAGCACTTTGCTCATTTGTCCTTTGTTTTGCCTCAGAAGTTTATCATTTATTTTCGGAAATAAATAAAACTCGCAAATTGCGAGGCGGGACTCTGGCGGATGACTCAGTAATTTTACGTATACCTAGGTATTTAATAATACGTTGATGTCATAGACGCAATTATTTATTAGTATTGTACACTATCGCAAATAACAAAAAGTAAGTCAATATCAAGTCAAATATGAAAATTGTGTAACAAAATGTAGTGCATGACTCTTAAAGTGTCGATAACTGGTGCCACTACGGTACTATGTATTCTGTCTGTGGAAGGACGACAGTGTATAGCCGTCCTGCAACAAGCGTCAAACTTTCGCTACTCGCCACGGGCAGCGCTAGTGCGCACTACGTTTTAAAGACTATGTTTGTATAGATGGTACACATAGTACACAAGCTAGACACACTGTTCGTTCTTGTCAAATTACGATTAAGCTACGATTTCTTTACTTGTTTACTTAAAATTCAAGTAGTAGTTTAATCGATATACCTTTCCTTCTTCTACCTTTAATAATAAATAAATACATTAAGCAAAACCAAAAATTTACAATCTTACGAAGAGAAGTTTTAGTGGGTAATAGTTGTTTTATATCGTCATATTAAATGCATCAACTTCATGGGGTTTTTTTATTAAATTTTACCTAATCATATCAAAAATTGTATAAAAGGGTACCATTAATAATAAAGTATATTCTTGCTTTTTCTAGCACTTAAGTACATATCGCGAGAATGAGATACACTGTACTTAAATTTAGATTTAGAGTATGTGAGGGTTGTGTGTGTGGCAATGGAACATCCATAAAGAAATACTAGATAAAAGATATTGAGAATTAAATTAGAATAGTGTACAGGCATTTTATCAAAACGAATTAACAGACAACAGTGTTATTTTCCGTTGCTATGGTTACCTAAAACATAGACTTCCAATACGCTCCCTTTTTAGGTAACTCTAAAAACCCTTGCAATTTAAAATACAATCATTTTCCCAATAAACCTAACCCAACTACACACATATTATGTTTTACTTTTGGCAAACATTTGGTAAGAATGTCTGCCACCATACGATCAGTTGGAATATGCTTTAAACGAATGTAACCCTTTTGCAGTACATCCCTTATGTAATGATACCGTATATCTATGTGCTTGCTACGAGAGTGAAAGACACGCATCTTATCTTCAGCTAAACATATCGCTCCCATGTTATCAGCATACAATTCAACTGACGACAACTTATCAAAGCCCATCTCACATAGCAAACTATGCAGGTAAACTGCTTCTTTCACACTCTCATACATACTTACTTACTCGGCCTCAGTAGTCGATGTAGCCACACACCTCTGTTTCTGTGACCTCCATGAAATACTAGACCCTCCTAAAATAAAGACGTACCCGGAATAGGAACACCTATCTATCTTACAATTGCCCCAGTCTGCATCTGCATAACCCTGTATAGGCTTTCCGGATTTCTTAAACACAAGAGCGTAGTCTTTTGTTTTCTGCAAATATCGGAACACACGCTTCGCGCTATTCCAATGTGATTCAGTTGGACATGAACTAAACTGCGCTAACCTGGACACCGCATGGGAAATATCCGGTCGAGTTGGAACACTCAGATATAACAGCGCGCCTATCAGCTCGCGGTAAGGATACCGCTGCCCTAACGATGTTTCGTTATTTCTAGCAACATCGAAAGTTAGGCCTGGTTCCATAGGCGTTGCGACACCATTGCAATGCTCCATGTTGAACCTTTTCAGTATTTCATTGACGTATTGCTGTTGTGACATTGAAATTCCCTCTTTAGAACGTTCAAACTCTATACCTAAGCAATACTTAACATCACCGTAATCTTTTAATCTAAACTTATTATTTAAACTAAACTTAAATTCTTTTATAATATACAGATATTATAAAAGAATTTAAGTTTAGTTTAAATAATAAGTCAATGTAATGTAATGTCACAGAGTACAGACTCTGTGACATTACTAAAATGTCGTCTACGTACACCACTACAAACAGACTCTCACCATTCACGCATCTCATAGAATACAAACATGGTTCATTCACAGTAGGTTTCATTTGCATCTTCAATAACTGTTCGTGAAGTTTGCGGTACCAGCAACGGTCTGCCTGTTTCAGACCATAAAGAGACCGTCTCAACAAACAAGCATCACCACCATCATCTAACCTTTCAAGCATTGATAAAGCTCTTCTTTTAATATCAGAATCTTTATCTTCCTGCTTTACTATCTTATCCAAAGTTTTGCGATACAGCTCAGGAATTTTCATATAAACCTCTGCGTCGATATCGCCATGTAAAGAAGCAGTATCCACATCGATTTGATGTATTTGAAAATCTAATCCAACCGCTAGTGCAGGTAACAACCTAATCGTCTGTAACCTCACAACTGGAGAATAGGTGTCATAATAATCAACTCCATGACGTTGACTAAGCCCTCTTGCTACTAATCTAGCCTTTTTCTTTAGTACTTTATCTACAGTCAATTTTGTTGTCAACACATACCTACTGCCTACAATTTTCCTATCCGCAGGTTTCTTGACAATATCCCATGTATCATTTTCAAGTAAACTTCTTACTTCCGATACTATAGCCTCTTCCCAACCTATCCTATCTTCACCTGATAAGGCCTCTTGTAAAGAGACTTCTGCAGCGCCGACAAAGATGTTAGTACAATCATCATGATCCTCATGACGAATTTCCTCTGCATCATCATTCACCATCTGCTGAACCGGTACCATATTGTAAATCTTCCTAGGCCTACGAACCTTGCCTCTGTCTAAAGTCGGCCTTCCCGGTCCTCTCTTAAACAACACACCAGGAGTCGTGCCATCGGAACTCGTAGAACTCGGGGCTACACTACCTTCCCCTGGTTGATAATGCACCGGCTCATTTGAATTTTCAACCACTACCCGTTCTCCTAAAATAATGTCCTCCTGATTAGGATCTTCGCACTCAAACTCTACAACTGTTGGTACCTCCTTATCCTCCTCTAACTCAATGTGACCCTTGTCATTCATCTTATTGCCGATCCCAACTTCATCATGGAATCGTAAATCTCGAGCTACAATCACCTTCCTACTCTCAGGCAACCATACTCTATAGCCCTTCGTCACTCTAAGATAACCTATAAAAACGCCGGCAATGCCTTAAGCACAAAATTTACTCCTATTTACGCTTTTATCTAAGACATAAACATTAGTACCGAATTTTCGCAAATAGTGTAACTTCACGGGTCTACCAAGTCATTTCTCATAGGGAACACTTCCAGAAAAACTACTAGTAGGACTCCGATTACGTATATAACACGCCGTCACCACAGCTTCTGCCCAAAAGCCGTGAGATAAACAAGATGCTAATAACATACACCTCGCCATCTCAACTAGCGTCCTATTCATACGCTCGGCGACACCGTTCTATTGCGGCGTATAAGGTACAGTTAGCCTACGTTCGATACCATGCTCCTGTAAATATCTATCAAACTCCTTATTGCGGTATTCGCCACCGTTATCCGATTGCAGATATTTAATTTTCATACCTGACTGTCTTTCTACGTAGGTCTTATAAATTTGAAAAGCCTTAAAAACGTTACTCTTTTTACTCAATAAATACACCTCGCACCATCGTGTACTGTCGTCGATAAACGTTACAAAATATCTTGCCTCACCTATCGAAGTAGTTTTCATGGGGCCACCACACATCAGAATGGACAATCATAAGCTTTTCGTCACATGGGCCACTTGACTTCGAGAACGGTAAACTACATATTTTGGCCTTAGCACAAACCTCACAGTCACGCAGAACTCTCATGTCATCATCTGTCATTCTTACCTTTACACCCGACATATTCAACACCTTTACTAAATCCCTAGCATTCAGGTGCCCCATACGCTCGGCCACAACAACATATTGACATCCTTTCTGTCCGACGCTAAAGACACTGATGGACTGTCCTCTCGCACACAATACAAATCACCCTTACGATCCGCTATTACAACCACCTCTCCACTACTCTTTGTGACTACAGCAAGATCCCTTTTAAAAACGACCTCATAGCCATGATCTGTAATCTTAGCAACAGAGAGAAGATTGCTGCGCATATCAGGTACATACAGAGTATTTGTCAACTTTACCGTACCATTACAATTTCCATCGTATGCTGATAACATTACCGTGCCTTTACCTTTACGTTTGTTTTTACGTTTGTAGCTAAATTTAGTTTACCCGAAGTAGGCGTCATCGCTCCGTGAAACCGTCTTTCGTCATTACATAAATGGGATGTACAGCCGCTATCCAATATCCAATCACCCTGCTTTAGTGCCACAACATTATAGTTATCTGCAAAACAATTAAGCGTAAGAAAAATATTGTTAACATAGGTATCGATGTTTTCATCACTATTAGCTACTGCACACCTGACATCTTGACGTTTCTTATTTCTGACATGACATTCCGAAGCTTTATGTCCGATAGTATGACATTTATAACACTTGAACTTAAAGCCGTCCTTCTCGGCGCCATCTTGACTCTTTCTTGCCTTCTGATGTCTTTTGTTTTTCACCATCAACGCTCCCTCATCACGACATTCATGACTCGTACTCATATTCATATGTCTTCTGGAGCTCAGTTCTTCCATAATCTTAATTTTAAGAATTTCTACGCTCGGCAACTCATCCCGCGTTTCAATTGCACACCTATAGTTCTTAAAACTTGCCGGCAAACTATACAACAGCATAATCGACAGTAGGTCGCCGTTAATTTCGACTCCCATGTCCCCTAGCTTGTCCACGCCTTTTTCGCAGGTCCCTTTGAGGCATAAATCGACTCGAGCTTGAGCCAGAGATCACGTGCCGTAGCACACCCCCTTGTATGCCTCAACTCGCCAGGACTGATCGCGAGTATCAACTCTGCCTTCGCCTTCTCATCACCATGATCCCAATCCTTATGTTCATTAGGTTACGAAGGCCTAGGTCGACTGCCATTAACAAAACACCATACATTATTCTTTACCTGCAATGCCTGTACCTGGATTCTCCAACTGTCGTAGTTATCCCGACTCAGCAACTCAATCCGTACGCTACTCAAGATAGACATCTATATTCACGTAACTTTCTTGCCGGCCCTCGATACTATCCAGCTTCTCCAAACAAAAATTCTCACCACGATGTATTACCGGTATTCTATTAGATTGTGCACATCTGGGCCCATAACCTTTGTGAGGGTTGTGTGTGTGGCAATGGAACATCCATAAAGAAATACGGGATAAAAGATATTGAGAATTTAATTAGAATAGTGTACAGGCATTTTATCAAAACGAATTAATAGACAACAGTGTTATTTTCCGTTGCTATGGTTACCTAAAACATAGACTTCCAATAGAGTATGCCTCCAGGATTAGGCCCAATAACTTCTCAGATGTTAGCGGATAGTAGGCAAAAATTACATAATTTGACTCTTCTGTTTTGTCACCTTTTCGACATTTGTTGTGCACCTGGTACTTCAGGTCATCGCGGTCATGACCCGGTGATGATGATTTTGAATGAAATCAGTTTTAGGGTTGTGCGACATGAGTTTAGAAGGTAAAACCTAATTAGCTAATTACTCGTAAATGGTGACAGTTAGAAGCTTGCCAATGTTGACCTACATTTTACATGCATAGGTTGCACATGCACGTTTCGGCTTGATAGGGTATAAAACTAACACCTTGTATAAAGAAGAAGAAGAAGAACTATAAGGGGGCTACTTAAAATTTTCATTTTATATTTTCGACTGCAATTTACTGTAAAGTGGAGGTCTCTTTTTAACCGACTTAAAAAACAATAGGTTTTTGTACTGTTACAATTTATTCTGCCGTTTTTTTAACATTGTTTTCTTCCCCCAGGTAGCCCGCCACTTCTACCACAAAGAAATGAGAATAGAACTCCTCAGGGAAGAGTTGCTGTTTGACACGGTCCACGTCACGTTTCAGCTGACATTCGACAACAGGGCCTTCACCTTAGCGTCTCTCGCGATGACGAGGGAAGAAAAACATCTACCGATCAGCGCGTCCGTGCTCTTCGAGATATTTCCCTTTTGTATAGTTTTTGGGTAGGTATAATTATGGAACGCATTTCATCTTAGGCCTCAGGATGACAACACATCTGCAATAAGAAGTAATTTTCACTTGTTATTGAAGGTGGGTTGGCCATCAGGTGGCTTATCATTAAGATTTATATAAATCTGAAGTAGCCACATATCAGAAACAGTATATTTTCTATTGTATATGAGCGTAAGCGATAGAAGACCAAAGAATAATATAAAAGAGACAGCACACTGAACAACTTTGTTAACCTAATATATTATTTTGACTTTGTCTGAAGTCGCTTGAGAATTAAGTAAATTAGGTAGGTACCTTACCTATTTAAAGAATCTTAATTTCTTTTTTATTTATGTAGCTATATTATTACGTAGTTGAAATTTAATATCATGCCAATGTCAATTTAATTCTACTAAATTGAAAAAAAATCCTTCTTAGGTAGGAAGGAATTAGTTTAAAATTAAATTTTACCATTAATACTTACAGAAAAAATTTAAGTATTTTAAAATAATATTCATCGTCTTACGTCTTGTAAAAGTAGAAAATGAAAGTTTGAATCACGGAAATTCTCTTTGAATTGATAATGCAACAGTGTTATTTCGCTTTCACGCTGATATGTTGTATGTTGGTACTTGTCTAATAAATGAATTATCAATAACAATGAATACACGCACTGTTTACTAATTAATCTGATTTTTTCTACATAAAACTGTGGCCTAAGTTGTCCTTTTTCTGAGGTTTCTCTGTATAAGGTTACTAACCTCACACTTCTCTGTTTCAGAGAAATTTGATTTAATATAATTTAGAGGTGATGTTTCATATCCGGCCAGGTATATGTACACTATCTCAAAATCAGGAAAAACTCCTGAATCCGGGAAAATACTAATAATTCGTTTTCTTGCATAGTTGGGTTGTACAAATGTTGAAAATTTCCGGCGATTTCACCGTTATTCAATATGGCAATATGGCGGGCGACATAGAACTCAACTAAACGTCACCAAAGTAACAAAGGCGCCTTGATGAAAATTTAACTGTTTTTTTGTTATTCTGTTTGTTTAATTGAAACTGTTCTGCATATTTTCACCTATTTTCCAGTATCCTGTACATAGACCTGGCCGGAGCTCAATACATTTTTGGAACATCTCATTTTTAATATACATGATCAGATGTAGGTATGTCATATATCATATTTATAAACATTCCAGTTCAGACATGATCGTGCGAAGTATCGGCAACTCGTTGATGGTGATACTACCGGACCTGGTCGGAAAGAAGATCACCAACTGGTTCGACCTGGTCAGGCCGCTAATTGCCTTCAAATTTCAAACTGTGAGTATCAATTTTTATTTTTATTTTTGCTTTTATGGATACAAAATTGGAGCTTAAACTTTAAAGTTAGAAACTTTCCTCTAGCGCGAGATATAAGTTAATTAAACGTAACGTCTAGTACATCATGTCTAGAATGTAGAGAAAGGGTATGACAGTTTCATTTGAAAAATATGATCTTATCGCGTCTGCATAAGGTCCAGAATCTAGAAAATACAAGCTGCGGTCTTCTGTATGTAAGTAAATTGCACTTGGCCCTGCCTACTTCTCTTAAATTATGATGGATATAGCTTTTAGCCAACTCGCTCCATCATATTTATAAAATACTACGCTACAAGTGTCTGAAAGGCACACAATTTCGCTTTGGCAAAATAATTTTAATTTTTTTAATTTTTATGATAACAAAAAAAACGTCATACAAATATGGTATGTTATGCTCCGTTCATTCTGAATAATATATCAATTATCAGATTACGCATAGGTACATTAAGACTCATTCATTTACAATTACAAATCATAAAGAAAAAAGGAGAGTGAGAGGGAGAGAGAGAGAGATAAAAATTTATTATCGCCCGATAATAAATAAATCAGTAAAAGCATGTAACGCATATTGTGTTTGTAAAATTACCTACTTGGGTTCACACACAATAGAATATCTACTCCATTTGAAATGTGGGTTCTTCACAAATTACTACGCTTTACCAATGATGATATTATATTATTAAAATTTTAATCTTTAGGCCCCCCGCCAACAGAAAATCAAATAAATTTTTAAATTTAAAATTAAGAGTTTTGAATTAAAAAGGCTAAGAAATCCAATTAGGAGGAACCCTCGATAAGTAAGTATCTAAGTACCTACTAATTCACGTGTAACTAATTTTATTCAGATTTCGTTTTAATTAATTTGTAAGTCCAATGATTACAAAAAAAAATCTCAATCACCTCTGCATGGACTACTAGGTATTATAAATTAATGGAAAATATACTTAAAAATCCAGAAAATTTAAATTAATTTTCGACGTAAGACCCACGAATATTAAATCCAAGTACTTACGACCCACCCACGCCCGTATTAAAAATTATAGCACATTATAATTAATACTTAAGCTTGCGCATAAGTAGTAAGCTAAGTACATGAGATACCCACTGTTATTTTTTAAATTAAAATAAGCCTAAGCCTAACGGTTTAGCGCGCGATGATGGGAAGAGGCCTGGCGGCATGACTCTTGTGCCTTGAAAAATGGGTAGGTCTTTGGTGTGGGACGCTACTTGTGTCGACACTTTAGCCATGTCCCATCTTCCAAGTACCTCGTCGACACCAGGATTGACTGCTGCTTCCGTTAAATCTCTTAAACGGCGCAAATATGCTGGCTTATCTAGAGATTACATATTTGAGCGGTTTGGAGTTGAGACATAGCGACCTTGGGGTCCAGGTGCTCACCGACTGTTTAGGGACATTGCAGATCGTTTGTGCGAAAGTTTAAGTGACATAAGGCTGGTATGTAGGTATTTTGCACAAAGAATAAGCCTCGCAATTCAGCGAGGTAATGCGACCAGTCTTATTGGTACACTTCCTTTTTCAGAAGATTTAAGTAGGTGGTGTTTTTTATTTATAAGTTTTATCTTTTTTTTTATTTCTGTAATAATTTGAAGTGTTTTTATGTGCAACCAATTTTATGTTGTGTGTGTGTTAATAAATAATACTAGGTATACTTATATTTTAATATTTTATTACTTTTTCTGCCACGTTCGACTGAGTTTACCTCGGGGGTCTCTTTTGGTCAATTGTATTTTCGATCAATGCTTTGATTTGAAGATTGTTTTCTCGGTAGGCGCGGCGCCGCCGGTGGGCCAAATGAATTTCGATTTCCGACCTCCCAAGTAGTAACCTCTTTTTAACTACTGACATCTAAAAGTGTTTATGCTAGGCATTATTTAGTTTGATTAATTTGATGAGTGTATATAATGAATGGATACCTACTTACTAGGTATATATAATTTGTTCTTAATTTTTGATTTTAACATTATTATAAATGTTTGAAAAATTACTTAGTAGGTAATTAAAACATAAAACTTGAAAAATTTCACATCCCGCCTCAGGACGTGAAATTTTTCAAGTTTTATATTTTAATTACTAATTATAATTTGTTGTTTAAGTTGATAACGTAGAAAAAACGCAATAAAGGTTTTTTGTTTTTGACATTTTTAGTCAATTTTGTAGATTCCTGTTAACACATTTCTAAAATAGCTCCTCTTTCAGATACTAAATCGGACAAACAACATCTTTGAGCTGGTGACCGTAGAAGCAGTGATGCATGACAAAGCGCCCGACAAGAAGAACGAACTCATGCGCCTGTCTGATGAGACAGATGGAGCTACAGAAAAAAATCTGAGGCTAAAAGGTAATGCAAACTTTAACTCTTTGCTTATGAAAATAGGATTCAATATCATGGGTATATTTTAAAATAGTTTTTAACGCTTTCGAGATTCTACGTCTTTTTCTTGTTTTTTTTTCTTGTTTGTAGAATTCTGCACGCTAAAGTTAAAGGTCAAATATTAAGCGAGTCCATGAAAGCTGTCGGTAGTAAAACTAAAAAATAAAACCAAGAACTTTCCCTAATTAATTAAAATAAAAATTGCTCGTAAAATAAACAGTTAAAAAGTTAGTACCGAACAAAACGACATGGTTTAGCTGACAACTAAATGTCATGGTCGGGAAAAGACAGCCGCGCACCAAGACACCCGATTTAAGGCAATTCATTGAAAAAATACAGGGTGGTGCCGTTAATACAACAATAAATTAAAACATGGGACATATTAGTTCATAGAAATGGTTTGCCACTTTTAAACACATCTTAGATAGATAGATAGAAATTCTTTATTTTGCACATTTACATAAACATCACAGAGATAAAACAAACACAATATGCCAAAATAGGCGGTCTTATCGCTAGAAGCGATCTCTACCAGACAACCTTGTGGTAGGGAGTTTACTTACTAAACAATAATGATAGGTACGAAAAAGTGAAAAAAGTGAAAATTAATTTCTTAAATAATCTTAGTTACGGTCGACCACAGAAGTAGCTGAACTCTTTAGTACCATGTCACAATAACAATGGCATCAATACGGCATAGTACGGTAGCATTAAGTACGAGCGAACATGGTACTAAAGTGTTAAACTACTTCTGTGGTTGACTATACTCATTTGATAATTTCAAAATTATTATTTTTTATCAGTTATAAAATATAAATTTATAAACACTTAAAATCATTACAGAATTAAAAATAAAAAACTTATGCCTTGAAATAAACTAAAATTAACCGAACTTATAAATAAAAACACCATTAATTTTTTTATTATTTTTATTTTTTATTTTGAAATTATCAAACCAATAATGCAACCAATTTTATATTATTTCATAGAAATGTTATAAAATTATCAAATGAATAAGATGCTTTTGAAAGTGGCAAACCATTTCACTGAACTAATAACTATAGCCCATGTTTTAATTTATTGTCGCATTGACGGCACCAGAGCCTGTATGTAATGTCCAGGTCGCTGAAAGATCTTACGGATCTGAAAATCAGATATACGTTACTTCTTAGTATATCATTATTTAGACACGTGTAGAGCAAAAACTCGTTTAAAGAATTTTGCCTCTATACATTTTATTTCCAAAAAGACCTCTTATAAATAAGAAAACTTAAGTTTATTGGTAAACGCTACTTTGTATTCAGTAGTAAATTACTTTAAATAGTAAGTAGATGTCAATTATATTCAGAATCGTGTAGATGTGTTTTTTGGAATTCTTATATGTAGTTAGTTGTTTTTTAATAAAACAATTTCAGTATTTTCGCTTTCTTTACACGCGCGATCGCTATTTTGTCTTTTTTCCTCCCGCTGAGTCAGCCATATCTCTATCCCTGTCTGTCTCGGCCAAAACTTCGTTTCGATAGATCACCATATGGGGCTTACTCCTTCATGTTCAAGGAAACCTTTACGTCAACTTAAGCCGATCGACCTCCATTGCGCATTGTGGCTTTCGCCGTGCCCTATTGAACATGTCTGGAAGGCCGACAGTTAGGTATATCATGAGGAGTTAAAAGATATAACTTGGGGCCTTTTTTTAGTGTTTACTAAACGTATATTGGGTTATCGCGCCAAAAGGTTGCCTATGTCCGTTCTCAGAATTTACTCTATCTACATGCCAAATTTCATTTAAATCGTAACCAGATTATGAGTGATAACGAAACAGACAGGACTATATTATGGACTTGCCAATTTTGAAATTAGTTGCATACTTCGATTTAATTTCTGTTTCGTGTTTGTAGTGAACCTGAAAGTTCCTTTACAAATACTTATTTCTATCTTCAGGTTTGTAACATTTTAGGTAAAAATTTAACAAATGTGTATACTTCAATTAAGGTAACAGTTAGAATCAAAATGACATAATTATTATAAATGCGATAGGATATCGTATAAACCTTTTTGATGGGTCTACCTTTTGTCGCAAAACTTTTTATGTCATAATTTTATTAAGCATATCAGCCGATAGCATAAGTCATTAGAAATAGTGTGTCAAGTGAAATTATACCGAGTAATCGTCGCACTAAATAAGTTTTATAATAAACGAAATTATTCGTAATGAAATTTTGCTAAATGAAATTATGCCTAGTGAAAATCTGCCATCTTAAAAGTATGCCATTGGGAATACGGACATATAAATAAACATTCGACCAAATGATAATTATACTAAATGATTTTTATGCATTGAACATATTCGTTTAAAGAAAATTATGATAAGAGTGTTATGCCAAATAAAATTCGGAACAACAAAATTCTGCCAGATAGAAGGAACCCCTTTTTGATGCCGACTGTACGATGAGTAAATTGGTTCGAGAGTCTGATTTTCAAGGCATTAGAGAATCGAATAACAGATTTAAACTAAAACCTATTGTGTACTAATTCATGAATGTTGCTCGTAGGGAAATAGCTCCTACCTTTTCGAGGGGATTAAGATGAATTATGTTCTAACACGCTTATGAACAGAGCGGTAATCTCCGTAAATAACTTAAAATAAACTAAACTTTATTCTAATATTATGCTATCGGGTTATGTGCCCATTAAGGAGTGTACACATGTACTTAGTAATTTTGCAACTAAAGCTTTAAATACAAACTTACATCGCTTTTAACTCAAGTATAACTTAATAATGAGCGTGTATGTTGTTTATTAGATAATCGATATAGCATACATAATGAATGATATATTTAATATATCAAATGTAGCTTCATAGGCATACAAATAAACAATGCAAACTAACATGACTCGTAAACACCCAAACATAGTCCTTAGTCAAAACAAACCCCATAAAATTATGTATGTTTAGATTGAGGAGCCACATTTCGCATGTTAAAAGTCTTAATACAGTTATTTGTAATTACTGGGCATAGACGGCATTTCATCTTAGGCCTCAGGATGACAACGCACTTGCAATATCAAGGGATTTTCCCTTTTTATTGCAGGCGTCTATAGGCGGCGGTAACCGCTTACCATCAGGTGGGCCGTCAGCATGTTTGTCGTCTGGAAGTGTAAAAACAAAAAAAAAATTAGTAGTAGCTTAAAAAATTATGTAGCCCCGATCCTGGATTTTGTAGGGAGTGTTTGGCGGGTTTTAATGGCGTCGGTCAAGATTTTTATTTTAATAATCAAACATTGTGTCGGAGCGAACTTTGTGTTATAAAAGTGGTGTTGTTTTATATACAAAGTGTTTGTGTTGACGTGCAACTAAAAGGTTATTAGAATAAAAGTGATTATGGAGCGTAATACGATGAGAACTTTTTTGTGGTTATCCACCTCATCAAGTAGCACATATGGAGACTGTCATCATATATTTCGCGTCAAATACTCCCAAGATGCATTGAAATGTGTAACACCAGCATTTCAATGCAATAAATAAAGAAATAAGAAATACTGAAGACATGGCTGTATGGACATTAGTTCCCTTTGCCGTCCCTTTATAGGGAAAATTAACCTGGATTTTGTAGTAGAATACTTCTTAAGTTAAATTATTATGAAGGTGACTCGACAATAGGAACTCGAAACTTGCCCTCGAAAGTTTGGAACACGGTTTCTAATAGTTTCGATTGGAAAACCCCTATTCCGTCTTGCTTTTACACATGCAATAAAATTACAATATTAAAAATTTTAAGTAGCCCCCAGCCTCATTAATCATCTATCTAACATCAAAAATAATCTCTTAGCTAGTCAGGACTAAGTAAAGGGGATGGGGATCAATATAATGATGTTTACTTACCCAATTTTAGATAGTTTTAACAATATTCGTAGTTTTTATGTCTAGTCTAGCGACTGTTATTAGAAAACTTAGTCCTTACTACAAAGATATCGTCTGAGATTTATTTGATTGTTATAAGTTATGATTATTATATACTATCATACGGTCTTCGCTTCAAAAACATAATTGATAATAAATACTAGCTTTTTTACCACACTTTATAAAAACTAATAAACACTAAATTGACTCTTATGAAGACGGAAAAAGACGAATTCCCGTCGGTCGGAAAGAACGAGCCTAAAATGTCAGAATGCTCATAAATTTACTTAATTTTACACTAGAAGACTGAAAAGTAAGTTATCATCAGTTAAATAAAACTGTCTCAATACTCTCGAGTTGAGTAACTTTTGTATTGTTTTTTCCGTCATTTTGTCAATTTTTTATCGGCCGCGTTTAGAACCAAATTATCAGAAAGACATTAAACCTAGTTACTCTGCAGTAGATTTGTATTTAGCACAGCGATGTCATAATCTAAACCGCAGCCGGCGGACATCCGTCGTCCAAAAAGTCCGTAGCAAGCAATGTTTGATGACTGTGTTGTGAAACTGCGAAATCAGAACGAGCAAGGGGTGGTAGATTGGCTTAGTTTGTCAATTTTTGTGAGTAAAAAAATATAGAGCGATACTTAATTCTTCAGCAAGATTTGAATAAGATATAACTTAAGATAAAGGTACTTACGGGAAATATATGTGACCCTTATAGTCGAGCCGATATAATTATTAAGGGCGTCAATTTTTTTAACGGTAGTCGACTATATTATCAGCCTCAACATCAGCCCCATTATTCTCAACTGTCGAAAAAAAATCGAATACCGAAAACTCTATACCTGTCACTTTTTATCGCGGTGCGTTAAAGCGAGGCAAATAAGAGGGCAGACCAGCATACCATCACCATTTTAACAAAAGTGCGCCATTAACTCTTTGCCTTCGCTTCTGAATTGATGGCGCAGGCGATTGATGGTTGAGGGCGCAGGACCGGGGTGACATGATTGACTGAGTGGGCTGTCCACCCCTCGCTTATGCCCCGATATTACGGATATGTGCTGACTGCGCTTGCGGCATAGTATGAACTAGCTAGAGTGGACGCCGCGCTACCGTCACATTGACCGCTATTTTCACTAACAAATCTTAAAGATAGTGTGTGCAACACAGCTTAAAGTTCGTTTTTCTGTAATTGAGTTGTGAGGAGAGGCAGAGCTGGTCTGGCAGCATCTTTAATGCTTAATGCTAATGCTTTAATGTTTGATGCTACTTTACTATTAAGTATAACCTCCTTAGGATATCTTGCTTGTCATGTAGCCAATGATACGTATGTACATTGGCTACATTACAAGTTACAACCAATTAAGCTTATCATAATTTTCATTGGAGAAGGGTAGGTAATTAAGGGGCACGCATAGTTTAATGAGTATATTAGCGGCTTATAAGTTTTAAATATTAGAGTTTTTGTTATTTAAATATGCAAACAGAATCAACTTTCTTGGATCATAGACAGCCCGAAAGAAAGTAAACTTCTGCACCATCCCATCTGAAATAACGATTAGTGACAAAGTTCAGTATTTGACACGACCCTAAATGAATCCAGTCTATTTTTGCAGGCATACCGGCTAAGAAACGATTTGCTTATGATGGAAGAAGGTTGCCTGACGTTATAAGTTTACATCTTAAAGGTAGAAATGTAGAATTTTTCGTTTAGTTTGAAGCACAAATATTCTTGGACCAAGACAAAGTGGCTCCACGAATCACGATACACAGTGTTAGTGAAATTATAATCATAGCACATAGTTACTAGCTATATCTGCAAAATGCACAAACTTTTATGTACTTGATTGTTGGAATGATCGTATAAGTGGCACTGGAACTTAAGATTTTATCAAAAAAAATAAACAGCACTTTGATGTTGTAAAGGGCAATACCAATTTACTTTAACAGAGTGAAAAATTGTTCTGTAAAATTGAATAAAATAATGATGTTTTTTTTTATACCACTAAGGTGGCAATCAAGCATACGGCCCACCTGATGGGAAGCGGTTACCGTAGCCTATGGACGCTTGCAACACCAGGGGTATCACTTGCGCGTTGCCGACCCTGTAAAAACCTTTTCACGCCTTTTTTGAAGAACCCCATGCTGTACTCATTCGAGAAAACCTCTGCAGGGAGCTCATTCCACACAAGTTGTGGAATGAGCTCCCTGCAGAGGTCTTTCAGCGTACGCGGGAGAAAGTTTCTCTGAAACCGTACAGTACGCGACCACTTTGGTTCCAATTTGTGAGGATGAACTCCCTGCCGATGGTGAGCGGTGCGATGATAGAAATAAGCCGCGGGCATCATGTCAAATAATTCCTCAGAACACGCCCCGTTATACAAACGGTAGAACACAACGGTAGATGATGTTATATTTGTTAAAATAGTTAAAGGTTGAGGTAGTATTTATTTATTTTTACCTTATTGCACAAGAAAGTGTAAATATGGTGGACAAAACGCCTGTTAAAATTCTCTACCGAAAAAGAGAACTCTAAATCTGTGCACAATACTTTTATAAAAAAACAAAAACAAATGTGTACAAATAAATAAATTTATAGACGTAGTGAAGCTTATGTTAGAGCAACCTATGGCATATATCTACTTGTTCTTGAATGCATAATAAAGGAGTCTCTTTTCATAAAGTAAAATCAATTCATGTTTCAAAAATCTTTGCTTGAAAAGTGTGTCCTCGTTTCCATATTATTATGACTGTTTAATTATTTATTTATTTGTTCGATGTTTATTGTACATAATAAGGTAGAATTTGACAGACTTAATGATATTAGGAATTCACTACCATATAATGATCATTGATTTAAAGATAAGCTATATCAATTGTGATGATACAAATAATTTTATAAAGTTTTTGGTACAAACAATGAATTTTTAGATCGATTTTATAACCTGTTGCGTGAGCATAAAACGGTACAACGTCCGAGTGTGTAGTTTAATTTGCACTTGACTGTACCACCTCATCATGGTTCCAGGTCAAATGATTTATATGGACAACTGGAGGATGATGATGTACCTGGGCACGCCGGTGATGCCAGATCTCTCGGCGCTCGTCTCCACTGGCCTCTATATCAATGATCTGTCCATGCATGACTTCAGTAGGTTAGTACTGAAACGACAGAAAGACAATTACATATTATTTGTAAGAAAAGTAAGGCTCGTGCTAGAAATACCGTTGGTTTCTCGCAAAGAATAAAAGACGAAATACTTTTTCACGCTACGACGCAAAACATTAACAAAGTAACTTAAATAATTATATGTCCCCTTTATACGTAACTGTTGTCTTTTGGTCACAATCAGGTTTATTTAGTGAATATCCGAACATATACCTAATAGATAATATAATTTTGATGCTGCTATAGTAAGATAACTATGGGATCTAAAGAAAATCTAAAACAGCAGAGTGCGATATGAAAAACTAATACAAATATTCCTAAATAAAATAAATTAATTTGTTTAGAGACTTGATGTTAGCCGGTACCCAGCAATCAGTGGAACTAAAACTGGCTTTGGACCAAGAACAACAAAAGAGCAAAAAACTTGAGGAATCTATGAGAAAGTTAGACGAGGAGATGAAGAGGACTGATGAGCTGCTTTATCAGATGATACCGAAGCAAGTAGCGGATAGACTACGGAATGGAGAGAATCCTATAGATACTTGTGAGGTATGCTATATTTATCTTAAAATGATTTAGAGGAAGATAGCAAACGCGTATTTTTTTACTGCGTCTTAGACTGGCCGTACAAATACGGTTTCCTAATCAGGAATTTAGATTCGGAATTCCGTAAGCATTGCGCAGACATTCGACTTTTTCCCGACCCGAACGCGCGCCTCATTTTCGAAACGAACTTTATTTTATAAATATACGTTTGCGCCTTTGACATATAATTTTTATGAGTAACGTCGTAATTTAGGTTTCCGAATCTGAATCCTAATAAATAAACCATATTTATTTTGTGCTCATAGACTGATGCTGGCTACGAAATTGAAATGAAATAATATTTGAATTTCGTGTGAAATATTAAATGAATAAATGTACTCATTTGCTACCTAACCTTCCTCTAAATTATCAAAAAGACTTCTCACTAACTTATCTACTCTTATTTATATTACACTTCTAGCTTTGTTGAACTTCACCAAAGTATTCTCAGTTAATTAAATGGCCTAATTAAAAACGGTCCCAAAGTTTGTCAATTTCGAAATACATTCTAATAAACGTATGGAGAACTCGATAATAATTAATGGTTAATTCAACTTACTCGACGTAGGTATATCAATCAGGCTTGTTGAAAATTTCTGGCAAACATAGCTTCGTGACGAGGGTCGAAGGATAAAGATTAAACACTCTAATAAATAATTATAGTTTGTTGGCTGTTCAGTAGACTCGTAGCTCGTAGGTTTGGCGTAGCGTAGGTAAGGTTAGAGTGTGCATTGCTTCGCAACTATTCGCAACTTGGTTTAATACGTCCGTTTTAAGCAGATGGACAAAATGTTGTTGTCTATAAAGGTAATCTTTAGTGGACATGGCTTCAATCCCAGTGAAAAAATAAGAAACAAGAAATTTTCCATTTAGCGGTGACGATTTTCGAATGGCATCTTGTTAATATTAGTCCTCTGCATAGATAGTCAAAGATTGATCTTAAATCCACACATATACGCAAATAGGCTATTTATATCTGTACTGTAACCCGAGATTATTTTACCTAGGTACCATACTTTTTAAATTGTAAAGTACCTACCCACTTTGAAGCTAAGTCGACTCTTTGACTTTAATGAATCTGGCAAATTACCAACAAATCTGAATTTACACGGCGACCGACAATTTATATTCGTGAAATTTGATCTCAGGAATTCATGCCTTTCTTGCTTAACGATAACGACTAACCAATTAGATATTGATAATTCAAATTGTATCTTTCGTGTCCACAGATGTTCGACAGCGTTTCAATTCTGTTCTCTGATGTGGTGACTTTCACAGAAATCTGCTCCCGTATTACGCCAATGGAGGTAGTCTCGATGCTCAATGCTATGTACTCTATTTTCGATACACTTACAGAAAGAAACAGAGTATACAAGGTAAGTTATCAAACTTTGTGATAATTATTTTTATTTTACTCTTTCTCATTAGTTTTTAAATAATTATCAAAAGATTAAGAACTCTTCTAGAATTTAGAACAACCTGCTCAAAATTTACGCTTGAAAAAGATTTTTAGCGCTGTAAGATATTTAAAACAATAATGAATAATAAATAGTAATTAAAATAGAACAAAACTAGAAAAATTTCACGTCATGAGGCAAGAATCGAACCTGCGACCTTTCGCAATCCGGGCGACTGCTCTGACCACTGAGCCACCCAGGACTTGGGATATCCCTGTGAAATTCTTCTAGTCTATCTTGTATTTGCGTTTATGAGCTAACGTCCACCCTACAATGTCGAAATATTCTATTTCAACATCCGAAACGAGTATTTTTACAAATACCGACGATTCGGTTAAGTTGGGGCAGTGCTTTCAAATATTCTTAATTTTTGATTTTAACATTATTATAAATGTTTGAAAAATTACTTATTAATTAAAATAGAACAAAACTAGAAAAATTTCACGTCCTGAGGCAGGAATCGAACCCGCGACCTTTCGCAATCCGGGCGACTGCTCTGACCACTGAGCCACCCAGGACTTGGGATATCCCTGTGAAATTCTTCTAATCTATCTTGTATTTGCGTTTACGAGCTATGACAAGATAGACTAGAAGAATTTCACAGGGATATCCCAAGTCCTGGGTGGCTCAGTGGTCAGAGCAGTCGCCCGGATTGCGAAAGGTCGCAGGTTCGATTCCTGCCTCAGGACGTGAAATTTTTCTAGTTTTGTTCTATTTTAATTACTAAGTAATTTTTCAAACATTTATAATAATGTTAAAATCAAAAATTAAGAATAATAAATAGTTTTTCATTTTATTCTGACCTTTGTGTTTACCTAATTCTCTTATGCATTTTCCATCTTTGTTTTTAATAATCATTATCTGCCGCCATAAACATTACTATTGACTACGTGAACCAATCCAAAAATGTATTGGTACAGGTTGAAACGATAGGAGACGCTTACATGGTCGTATCAGGGGCTCCAGAGAAAGAGGACAATCATGCGGAGAAAGTTTGTGATATGGCCTTAGATATGGTCGATGCGATCACGGACCTGAAGGACCCGAGTACAGGTTTGCGTCTTGCATTATTATTTCATTGCATTTCCTATTCTTACCTATACTCAATATAACATAATCAAGCATACTCTAAATATTCCCAGGTACCCATCTTTCAATTAGAGTAGGAGTCCACTCTGGTGCAGTCGTCGCTGGTATTGTGGGTCTTAAAATGCCTAGATACTGCCTCTTTGGAGATTCGGTGAATACTGCTTCAAGAATGGAGTCTACGTCAGAAGCCATGCGGATTCATATATCACAAACCACTAAGGAACTGCTATCGCCTTCGTATATGGTCACGGAGAGGGGCGAAATACAGGTCAAAGGGAAAGGTATGTTAGGTACAATAAATAATATTTTTTAAAAGGCTATGAAAAATAATATTAAATTATTTCGTATTAACATGCTTCTTTTTCTAGGTGCAATGAAAACATATTGGTTAGAAGGCAGAGAATCCAGGACATGCCTTACTAAAGTCATATCATCACAACTTAAACCTGGAACTGAACTCGAATGGGAGAGGGCTGCGGACGTCAGAGATAGCATTGCTGAACACTCCGCCGCACAACTAAGCGCTAAGGAACTACATTCTGGAAATTTCCAACACCTGCCTAATTCCGCAATCAGTTCTGGGCCAAACTCTTTACTCAATAATTGTGTAATTATGAACCCACAAAGCGCTTCCAACAGAAGTCCTCAAGGACAGAGATCTAGCACTCCAGTGCGAACGATGACATCACCGTTAGAGGAAAGACGGATATATTCACCTGTTACTTTTCAAGATGTTGCTAGGAGAAGTATAGCTAATTCACCAAATAGAACTGAAAAGGATAAAGGTATTCTTGAAAATGGATATCTGTTATTGATTTTATTGTGACTTTTTTAAGTACTAACAATTACACTTAATTACAATTACAATATATGATCAAACGAACTTACCAAGTGAAGTTCGATCCATATTATATGAGTTGCTTCATTCGAAGATATAGACATAACCAGGTAGTCCTCTTATCCCACAAGGCAACGTCGCTTATTTAGAGTATTTAAACTGATTTCCGGTCTGTGCCGGAACTAGAGTATTTAAAAATTTCTTATTTTTACACACAGGAAATAAGGAAATTTACAATTTTAAAAGTACGTTTTTGACTAGCCGTTACTCGTTACCCGCGCTCCGATGTCACCTCATTTTTTCAGAGAGCCTAAGCAAAACTCTGGGTAATTTAGGGTGGGGCGGGTGTCTATATCTTCGAATGAAGCAACTCATATAATATGGATCGAACTTCACTTGGTAAGTTCGTTTGATCATATATTATATTTCGTTGCTTCATTCGAAGATATAGACATAACCAGGTAGATGTTCAGAGACGTCAATGAAAGAGTTTTGCTATATTCTTATTATCAAGATAAGAAAATTGTTAAATAAAGTTAATGTGTATATTTACTATTTAATTAAACTACATTAATTCAAATCAATGTTCTATTACTCATATTGGCTACCGCGATACATTCACTGGGACGCCCGCCTTGGCGTTGACGGATGACGTCACTGGTAAAGGACCGCCTCGGCGGCGAAAGACTTCACTAAGACATCGGTCTTGTCGGTGGCCGTTGACGATACTGGTAAAAGCCCGCCTCGGCTGCGGCTGACGTCACTAAGACGCCCGCCTCGGCGGTAGCAGTTGACGTCGCTGGTAAAGGCACGCCTCGGTGGCGGTGACGTCACTGAGACGTCCTGCCTCGGTGGCGGCAGACATGGCGGCTGCTATGAGCGCCGAACATCGCCGCGTCAACGCCGCACTCGCCAGGGCGTGTTTGATCCAACGGCCAATGCAACGGCAAGTGGCAGCTTTGTGTGCTTGTCTGGAATAAACAAATTATTTAATAACATTTGACCTCAACTTTCAGTTTATATGTTCCTTGAAAGAATTCTTATAAGGTCCTGATCCTTTAAAGTTTTAGCCGAGCATATACAGGGCTTTTCTTTATAAATAAATATAACCCCTATAGGTTTTGAAGAAGTTGACATTCAATATAATATGTGAAAAGTTTGTAATTTATGTGCTGTGCACAAAATTTTATATTTGGGTACCTGTTTTACTTCTGTTACAATATCCTTAATTATATTTTAGTGATATTTTGTTAGAATAGTTTGTGATCTATTAAAGAAACAGTATGTGTCTCCGGTGTAGTACCTATCTTTCAGTTAGCAACAGCATGTGTACGGTAGGTTAAAAATATTGGAACCGCGTGCTCGGTTTGAGTATGGAGCAAAAGGGGCACTATGGGTCCAGGACTGGAGGACTGGTCTACAAAATTATCATTACAACTTAAAAGAGACATGATACTGTCTGTGTGTGCGGCCTGCCGGGACACCTGTAAGCCGGCCCGGTGCTTGCTCTACAGGCCTGAGTCAACAAACACTTATTTTTTTTCACAGTCAGAAGCATTTTATTCGGAAATGTAATCCAAGGATGTGAGGGTCAGTAAGGGAATATTGAAATTCCCGATGATTTATCAGCTATGATTTTCTCTAGACTTTGACCCGTGTAGGGGCAGGCCTCCTTCGGGTACTCGATTTTTTGTACTTTCGTTTGAAAATCCTCTCGAGCTTGTGTTAAGGATACTAGATAACGGAGAAATAATAATATGTAAATAAATATTAGAAATATACTAAATGGGTTGGCTGGAAGAGATCACTTTTAGAGATAAGTCCACCCTTGCAAACTTCCTATTACATGTAACTTACTGTGTAAGTACATCTAAAGTGCAATAAATAGTATTTATTATATAAATAAACATAATAATAGTTAAACATTAACTATTTAAATTGCGTGAAATAGCTGTGGCGGTATTATCAATACGTAATAGTATAGCACAGTGATTTTTATTTACATAGAAAAATATCAAAATTAGAAAAATTTCACGTCCCGTGGCGGGAACATAGACAGCATTATCTGTTTTTCACACATTTATAATTATGTTAAAAAAAATTAAGAATAGTTATTTTACGCTTAAATTTAGTACCGAAAGACAAGGTGGTAGGCTGGTAACAGCTCTAAATGAAATCATTTCACGTGAAACTCTTACTTATTCAGTATATTTCCAACGTCTATTCGCAATTAGCTTGTGACACCATTCCTCAGTCTGAGCGTGATATGTCAGTAAAAAACAGGTAACTTAGTTTTTGTATCACAATGACTAATAGTTATGACCTAGCTTTAAGACCTGAGGCGACAGAGAATATGAATATTTTTAAGAGCTGAATGTTTTAGTTTCTCGAAACTTTTTATATAAAACCATCCGTAGTTACCGTATGGCAGAGCAGGCTGCGCCAAGTGCGCGAATATACGAAAAGCACGGGCAATTTTTTATTGACCAACTGTGTTTTATATAGTATTGCGTTTCTTTCCGGACAGTGACAATGTCATGTCTACATGTGTCAATGACAAACCTTACAAATTACAAATGTGTTGCGGTTGTATGTCCCTTTTATCGTTAGTTATTATGAAACTAGACATTCTAGGACTTGGTACAGTGCAGCGTACATTTTTTACGCATTCTTCGAAATCGGTCCCTATACACAAAATAACATCTAGATAGATGACAGAGGTAAATCCGCGTGAATGGAAAAGAATAATTAATTCTGTCCTTACTTTTCAAAATATTCTTGGACCTATCGCGATATTCCTTTTCTAATGGCAAATATTAAATATTTTGCGATGATGTTTTGCTATCAATACATAAAAGATATGATTTTTCTAGTCAATCACTGCTTGAAAACCGGTTTGGTTTTTGTTCCGGTTAGTGGTCCTCCATTTTTAAAATGTGACAACTTTACAAATTTGATAAAATTCTTTGTTTAGGACAAATTTAACAATTTTTTGTTCCGTGACGGTGCCAAGAATATGTTCGAAATGTACTGATTATCACGGGACTCGCATAGCGATATCGTCCCCAATGTTACAGTTCATAAGCTACCTTCATCAGCTCCGTTTCCAACGGACTACATTTTGGTGGCGAAAATTGTTCGACTCGTCGACAAAGGTATAGGGACCCGTCGCGAATTCACTCTAGTACTTGAGTATTGAGTGAATGTTGCCCAGCAATAGTAAAATACATATTATCAATCTGGCGGCGTGTACCTGCGCTAGCGTCGCTGCTGGCCACGTGGCGGCGGCCGCGGCGGCTGTGGCGACGGCTCGGCCATGGTCGTGCCCCCCCCTGGTCGCTTCGGACCGGGTAGGGCAGGAGAACTTTATTGAAACCTGGGGGCGGATATGGCAGTTATTGAATAGTTTTTTATTTTCAATTATTATGGCTTGGTTCCTTGGATTTTCGAGCCATTGTTGGGTTTCGTTTTTTTTTTTTATACTATACGATATACTATGGTATTAACCAAAAGCAGTAGCAGCCATCTTGACATAAAATCTGGTTTAATAAGTATTGGGTCAATACTGCGAAATTTTGAAGAGCGCTTTGGTTTCGATTATGAAAACAAAGCAACTTTCGCCAAAGTCGATGCTGGGAGGGGCCAATCAAAAGTTTGTAATCTCGAGTACCTCCGTGCTTCGGAGGCACGTTAAGCCGTTGGTCCCGGTGGTTCCTGCAACCGCTTGAACCACCAACCCGCCATGGGGCAGTGTGACAAACTCCTCATGTGTGTGAAGGCCCGTGTCCAGCAGGGGGGCGTATGTAGGCTGGTGATGACTGTAGGATCACGGCCGCGAAGAGCCTGCCAGGTTCGCCGGGCTTAGGTAAGGCACGTGGTCCTCCGCCCCGGCGGCCGTGACTTTGGCTCGGGCGGCTGCGGCCGCGTGGCTAGCTCGGGCGACCAGCCGCGTGGATGGTTCGGGCGACCTCGACCGCGTGGCTGGCTCGAGAGACCGGCGGGCGGCGTGGATGGCGCGGGCGACCGGCCGCGTGGCCGAGGTGAGGTCGGCGGTCTCGTCGGCCCCACGAGGCTCGGCATCCACGGCGGGTGGGCATCCACGGCGTGTGGGCATCCACGACGGGTGGGCATCCACGGCAGGTGGGCATCCACGGCGGGTGGGCACGGATGGTCTGGGCCATCAAATGATCGACTCACGGTCGAGCCTCGTATTTGACTCACGGCCAACTTTCGAGGTCTTACTGTTTTGTTTAACACTTGGTTAAACCGCAGGAAAATGCCACATTAAGTTGATAAGATTCGACTCACGGTCGAGCCTCGAATTTGACTCACGGCCAACTTTCGAGGTCTTATTGTTTCGCATAAACCGAAGTTTAGTCGTAGGAAAAAAGGCCACATTAAGTTGATATACTCACTCGTTTTTCCTAAGTCGGGGGTATCTGAATACACTATGACTCGACGACGCTTTGGCGGCGGCTTATTCTTCAATCTTCCGATTGTTCCTCGTAGTATTACTATACTTTCTTTTTTTTTTTCTATTAGATATTATCACAACTTGGTACGTTTGAGTAAAAGAAATTAAAAATTTAAAAATAACTCACTAAAAAACTAATATTTGATACGCAAGAGAGAGGGTACGAACGTTGCCTCGCTTGACAAAAGAATGAGGTGACATCGGAGCGCGGGTAACGAGTAACGGCTAGTCAAAAACGTACTTTTAAAATTGTAAATTTCCTTATTTCCTGTGTGTAAAAATAAGAAATTTTTAAATACTCTAGTTCCGGCACAGACCGGAAATCAGTTTAAATACTCTAAATAAGCGACGTTGCCTTGTGGGATAAGAGGACTACCTGGTTATGTCTATATCTTCGAATGAAGCAACGAAATATAATTAATTTAAAGTAGTTTTGGAGCAAAGTTTTTTTTTACAACTGATGACAAAAAAGCTGACGGCTCACCTGGTGATAATCGGTTACCGCCGCCTATAGACACCAGCAAGAAAAAGAAAAGTCACTTGATATTGCAGGTGCGTTGTCATCCTGAGGCTTCAGATGAAATGCCGTCGATGCCCTGTCACCTATATTGATGTATATTTATTTAAACTTCTAAATAATAATAATAATAATATTCATACCATACACCTATTATCTAGCCCAGTATAAGCATCATTATGAGCTTGTGTTATGGATACTAGGTAACAGAGAAATATTCATAATAATATGTATGTAAATATTAGAATTATACGAAACAAACATATAAACTCATGATTTTGCATGACTACAAATAAGGCTTTACTGAATCTATTGCTATTGAAACTCATAATTTTGCATGACTACCAATAAGGCTTATGACTTTACTGAATGTTTCCACTGGAATGTTAATAACATACGAGGCCTAATTTATTTTGTACAGTTCCATTTTTATTACTAAGAAAATATTTAAAAATTGAAATCATTAAACGTTTGACATCCTATTTGAACTAAGTATTTGTCTTTTAGATTCGAGATCAAACTCAACCAGTTTTGGAGTAATTTGGACTGACGCAGAGTCTGTAGATCCACCAAGAACAATTGACAGCTTAGATTCATCGTGCTGGTAATTATATTATATTAATCCGGACTATCCAAAATTATCAAAAACTAAATCAAGAAAATGAGTCAAGTAATACTTAGGAATAAAGAAGAATAATTAATGCATATATTTACTAGCATTTTATATTTTAGTTATAGTGCAACATCGCCTTGGAGAGTAGGAACTGCACCTGTTTCCAAAGAGAGAGAAGAGGATAGTTTTGCTGACAATGTGGTAAGTGTTAATATTTACGGGTTGCTAATAAATCATATCAAAAAACAATCAATGCTTGAAATGGTAAATCATTATGACATTGACAATGCGGAAATCGGTTGCACGATGCACAATGAATCTGGGGGATACTTTATTTATGCGATAAACAGTATTATCGTTTTGCATTTTACATGCTGATGACTAAGTATAGCTAGTCTCTCTGCATTGCAGTAAATTGAAATTTTTTAAATTAATTTCTAAGCTGATTGTAGAAATAAATTCATATAGATGCATTAAAATCTATTCTACTGTAATTCACTTTTATCGATTTAATTTATTACGTTAGTCGCCAATTCAGGTCATTGGCGCCCACCCCGTTGTCAGCTAGGCTTGTGATTTTTATAGCTCATTAATTTCTCTTACAGTATTTAGCTCGCTTGTCTCCAGCCCACTCGGCACCTCCTGTGATTTCTGACTCCTGCTCCACGCTCCGCCCAGAGACCATATCTACCACGCCTAGTCAGAGCAGAGAATATCTCGGTAATTATAGAATATTAGGTTACTGTCGGTTATAAGAAGGCTCAAAGTCACATAAAGAGCAGTGGAGAGGGCTATGCTTGGTGTTTCTCTGAGTGTTCGAATCAGAAATAAAGACATCCGCAGGAGTACTAAGGTCGCTGACATAGCCCAAATAATTGCGAGTCTCAATAAACCCCCCACAAGGTGGACCGATGATCAGGTAAGGGTCGCGGAAAACCGATGGATGAGGGCAGCGCAGGACCGATTGGCTTGGGGGAGGCCTATGCCCAGCATTGGGCGTCTATCGGCTGATATGATGAGGTTACTATTGTTCATCAAATTGGAGTTTAAAATCAAGTTTATTCAACAAATGTTGTGCACCATACAGTTTATTTTTTTTCTGTTTCAACTTAGTAGACGAAGATGAACATGCAAATTAAAGTACTTACCTACATTTTTGCGATTAATTTTATTCAATGATGGACAAAATGTAGTCGAATGTGTTTTTTAATTTTGTAGTCACTACAACGAGTCGCAGACTAAAATTTAATAATTTTTCAGTTTTTTATAGATACAAAGATAACATAAAAGAAGTGGTGCATACTTTACCATTTTCAGAAACGGACACCGAGTACCTAGACGCCCGCGTGCACATCTCCCAGCCGCATGTCTGTACGATATCCGACACTGTCGAAGTCAACCACACGAAGCCTAGTAAAGTAAGCCGTTTTAAGGCCAAGATAGTTCCCAGTCAGAAATCCTACCAGAAAACAGCCAAGGAGAACGTCAAAGACAAAAGCCAATCAGTACAAAGCAGCGTACAACCACACGGCCACCATCACGCGAAAAATCTTAATCACCACCAATGCTGTGGTGCTTTTGGGAATCCTCACGTGAAGCACAAATCTAGCGGTTCTAGTTGTAGTCTAGTCTAGATAGATAAAAGTCTTAGGAACGGACGTTTAGAAAAGATTTAAAGTAAGTACTTACAACTGTTCAAATCGCGGTGGGATAGCAAAATCTGATTTAGTCTCTATATTTTAGGTTTTTGAAATACATTACCTTTGAAGCAAGCAGGATTAAAGATACCGATTAGTTACATAAATATGTAGATCAGTTCTTTTATGACACAATCTACTTTGTACGTAGTCTAGCAAAAATGGATCTAAATAAACTTATGGTCCACTACGGTCTGAACATATTATGTCGATATTCTTGGCCCCAATCGCGCTCATTGACGTATTTACCAGAGAAAAACCTAAAATCTTCCGTTGAGCACAATTCGAATGGCGCTTTTTGACGGCATCTAGATCCATACACGTTACTATGGTAACCATTATTTATTTATGGGAACGTATTTTCCACTGTCCAACAACATTTTTTTGACATTTTTTTCGAAACGTTTGTAGCGCTAACAACTAAATCAAAAACGTTCATCCGACAGCGGTAAATACGTTTCCATAAATAGATGGTTCCCATAGCAACGTCGTTGAATCTAAATGCTGTCAAAAATCGTTCAATGTATTTCCACAATTTAGAAAGTTTTCATTTTATTTATTATTATATACTAAAAAAATATGCAATATAAATAAAATCAAAGATATGAACGTATGTTCCGATAAAAAAGCTAATTAGTGGCCGTTCAAATATTTAGCGCAACACAAATTGTTCGCAACGTGACGCTTTTGGTTTTGCTTTGGTGAATACGTAAAAAATTACCGCAATCGAGGCCCTGGTGATTTTGCTATCTACCACCGCTTAAATACACTTTAATACTTTGTTATATTGACACATAATTATTTTCTATAAAAGGCCCAAGTGAGAGTGCAATAAGACAATGTGACAAAGTATTAAAGTGATTAGTGATTGTGATCGAGCAACGCAATAGTATGAGCTACGAAATGTAGGGAACCGAAAGCTTTAAGTTGATTGATACTCAGAATAAATCAATACTAGATCAATAGAGTAAGGCAAAGAGAGAGAGAATGAGTGTTTAAAAATCTTAATGAACCTCTACCCCGACTCTGAGGTTAATAAAAATCATTGTGGTGATAATTTATTTTTGGATGTGAGTTTTAAATGAATACTCTGGGGAAGGAAAATATCATCGTACTTACATACCTACTTAGGCTGTAAAAATATCACTGTTATTTAATTTTAAATATCATAATCAGTATTGAATGTTAAAAATAGATAATTTAATATTTATGGAGTCTATTTCTAAATATTACGTAGTACTACGTAGTTCAGTCATATTTACTTTTAACTTTAATTCTATGATATTGACAAATATGTATAAGATAAGAATATTACGTTGCGACTCCTTGACTATCATAGGAATATTCCCATAGGATCACCTGATTTCGGGAAATCTACTACAGGAGGGTTGAGTGGGGTACTTACGGACGCGGGGTTATTCTTAATGAGACACGGGTAACATTTATACCAGCATAACTATTCTATAACAAATCCCGGCACTCACTTCGTAAATCACTTCGAATTCAACTGTCAAATAAAGCAATTTTTCATACATTGTAACAGATAAAATCGAAGTGACTTGCGAAGTGAGATGTGAGTGTCGTTACAGAATAGCACGCCAGCTATGAAAGGATAAAGAGTCCATGATCAGTGCCTGGCATTGCACATGACAATACCTTACCTACTTCGAAAATACCTTGCGGTCGGAATAACCCAACTCTCCCCTGCATTCTGTGATTGACTAAAAATTTTCGCTCTAGTCTAAAACGGGACATCTACTTTTATAAATATTTTACATAAATAAGGTTATAAATATTTACAATATTAATTTAAATGCATTATCATAAGTATTATTCTAATAGTAGATCTCATAAAATACATATAGCATCCCAAAGATAATTCCAATGACTAAAAACGAATATTAGAAACTCAATAAGAGCTTTACGTAAGGACAATAGAAAAAAACGAATTGAATTATACCTATTACAACGTAATATTGACGCTGTTTGACAGTGGTCGATAAAAAATAATTATATTAAAAAATTAGATGAAAAAAAAACAAAAAGTCACTGTAAAGTAAATTTTACAATATTTTTTCATTACCTTACCTATTCTATCCTAGTTAGCAAACTATTTAAATAGATAGTTAAAGTCATAGTATTACGCAACGAAAATATATTTTTGACTCGGAAGTTATTTATATCCATCATTATTCACGGATTTAGAAATAAAACACGAAGTCAAGGTGTTATTAATAAAGTAATAATAGTATATCAATGCTACCTAGTGGCGGAATTTGTGTAAATCATGAATCCACAACGCGACATAATAATATTTATTGATAGACAAGTATTGATTGTATATTTTAGTTACAAAAAAAATGTATTTGTAGTTAGCATTTTGAATGCATTTTTATCAAGCAGGGATACAAGTGCGTGGGTTTTAAATTTAGATTAAGCAATAAACTCTATTTTAATATGCATCCACGTTTAGTTCTTGTTGTATAATTAAATAAGTAAAATACGCTATTAAGTAAATTGATAGAAACCCCATAAAGAATACAGATTTAATGTATTCTAGGACCATTTTTTTGAATGTAAGTTATTTTTAAAGCTTTTTTTGGCTTCCCCGTAGAACTGAATCTTTGGGTTGTGTTAGTAATCGAATTTTTATTTCTTTTAAGATTTGCGTACTTAAAGTTATGTTTATATAATTTATTTTTTAATATTTTACATTGATACAAAGTTGGGCTTTCACTAACACAGGGAAGTCATTTTGTTAGTAAACTTTTGTTTAATTTATTTATATGTTGCAAATAATTAAAGAAATGATAACAAAATGGAAAAAAATGTTATAGTTATTAGAAGAAAAAATCACGTATTAGCTAGCTGAGTGTTGTAAGTCAATTACGATGTATATTTCTCTAGTCGTTTTGAGATTAAATGTTTTAATGTGTACTTAATTTTCTCGTTTACACTTCTGTAGATAATTCTTGAAAGTAATTGTCAATGCATTGAATGTACAATCGGCAACACTCCTAGTAGTATGCCTTACACAAGGAATTTTATATCCAAAAGTTTAATGTTGCTGATTGTACAATGCTAACATATACTTTTACACATTAAGGGTGCTTGTACATGCTAAGAAAATTAGAATTTTCAAATATTAACAAGAGAATTAGTCCAAAAATCTCATCTCATGCTAAAGTATAAAAAATAAGTCGATGCGGCGGTACACCGATCTCATAATAACAAGTTTAAAATAATTAAATTATATAGGTAGGTATTATATTAAATACATAACAGTGAAGTAATTTATGAATTTCAGAACCGATTTTAAATTAAGGAGAAAAATCTTTCATCTTTAACAAGTAGAGTCAATCTTTATTAGTACTTACTACCTTTTGCCACTAGCTGCACCCGCTTGTATGTGGGCGAGGAGTATATAAAGGACGTTCACTCTATAGAACCACTCTAAATATTAGTGAGTTTTGTGTCATAAGATTTCGAAGGTTACCTCCTACAGCCAAACTTACAAACCATATCTATTTATAATAACATATACATATAATAAAATATACAACATACAGGATGGTGCCGTCAATACGACAATAAATTAACAACAAACAACGATAGTAAATTGACACATGGGCTGTATTGTATTCATAGAAATGGTTTGCCACTGTCAAAAACATCTAGAAGTAATGCAGCCAATTATTTTATACAAATGTCATAAAATTATCAAATAAATAAGATATTTTTTCAATTTATTATCGACATATACATATTATTTATTCCACCTGTATACATAGAAACGTAGACATAACTAAAACAGTAAACAACATAGCCACAAACCTCAAAAGATAATAATAAAAATATTGTTACATTAAATACAAAATGGGTGCCTTATCCTATTTTAGTCCTGTAAATGGCTGGTTCCAATTATCTCTATCCGTGGATGGATACTATATACTACCTTTAATATCTATCACACACCACAGAAACACGCTAATAAAACGGTGTAGAATATAGTTAGTTCTTAGTTCTTATCTATCTTTATAACTAAGTACGTGCTTTTCTTGGCAAAAATAAGGAAAAAGAAAACATAAAATAGAAATTATGAGGAACGAAGTTTAGTGATGTATATGACTTAGAAAATGGTAAAAATGGGTTTATTTGAAATACTCTTTGTTATTGAATAGAAATCTTTGTGCAGTAGACACAAATTCGCAATTTATTGCAGTATACTACGAAGCATTTTGCCTATTTAGTGCGCTAGTACTTTTGGTAGGTGCTATCGTCGCATCGACCGTGATAATAATAATATATAGTCCGATATTCTCTTAATTAACATGTGCAAACCTGTATCTGTCGAGTGTTGTGTATAACGGGTAGGTAACTAGTTTATCTTCATCATTAAGATACAGCAACGAGTGGATGTGTCGTCATAAGTATTTAAGACGTCACTGACTCTCTGTAGCTATACCTATATGAATCTCTATCAAGCTATTTCAATGCCAAAGTTGTGAATCTCACTTTTGTGGAAAATAAAGTGCAACAAATTAATGTGTGTTTTAATCGGTAACATTTCGTTTCATTTCCAAAGTTAATTTTGCCATCATCAACTTATTACAGGGGCCTTACCGCCATCTTTATAAAAGCGATTCATATTCCGCTCGGTTGAGTATTGGTTCCTAAACTGCGTCGCTGTCATAGTCGTAGATAGAGTCGTAGTACGAATTAAACGATTCTACTCAGTTTAGGTCCTAAATTGGATCGCGATAAAAGATGGTGGTACGGGTGCAGAGTGGTGCTGTCAATGCGACAATTAATTAAAACATGGGTTATATGAGTTCATAGAAATGGTTTCCCACTTTCAAAAACATCTTATTCATTCGATAATTTCAGGACATTTGTATGAAATAACGCAGCCAATGTTATATTATTCCATACAAATGTCATGAGATTATCAAATGAATAAGATGTTTTTGAAAGTGGAAAACCATTTCTATGGACTAATATAGCCCATGTTTTAATTTATTGTCGCATTGACAGCACCACCCTGTATACATCCAGATTAGGGCCATAAAACCACCACGCTGGCGGCCCAATCAACAGTTGCAGTAACAATCGGGACCAACGGCTTAATGTGTACTTACTCCTAAGCGCGAAGACGTTCGAGATTACAAATTTAGTGCCGCATCCAGCATCGATCATGGCGAAAGTCATTTTATTTTCAGAATAAATACGCCTCTAGTGTAAGTTTCCATAAAATTGAAACGAAAACGTTCGCCATCATAAGAACTGTCAAACTGTATGAAAACTGCAGCAGCGCCGCGGTTGCGAAATTGGAAACCATTTTTTTATATGGATTTAAGAGGTGATCACGACCACGATTGTAAGAGATGCAAGTATCACAGGGTCCACCGAGACAATCGGTGGATCACAGTGAACTTCAGCGTGCTATTCAATCCACTGGTGGATCGAGCTAGTGGATCCTACTGGACAAAGGGGATTGTTTTCGTATCGTTTCGATTGAAACTTACTCTTACCCCTAGCACGAACATCGAACATTTTTAAATCGTTCACGCACGCTTAAAATTTCAAACAGAAGCCAGACAAAAGCTAAGGTAACTACTCGATACGATGGCTTTTCGAAATTTTAAAGTATTCGTGCTAGGGGTACAGTACAGAGCGCTTAATTAGTAGGTACGCCACACGAGCTTGTCACTAATTTTTGTTTTTAACCCCCGACGAAAAAAGAGGGGTGTTATAAGTTTGACGTGTCTGTCTGTGTATCTGTGTGTCTGTCTTCGGCATCGTAGCGCCTAAACGAATGGACCGATTTTGATTCGGTTTTTTTTGATTGACAGCTGATGTGGCTACGATGGTTCTTAGCTATAATTTTTAAAGATCAGTTCAGGCGTTTGATAACTATCAGGTCATTTTCTACAAGATTATAGGGTTTTACTAACTTTTACAGATACGATTGATTTGAAATTTGGTGTACTGTCACTTCGGTGACATTCCCATGACATACTATCCTTGAGCTGATCCTATACCATCAATCAGTCTGCGAAATGCTATTCTTCAGAAACTTACAGCAGATATGGCGTGTTTGGGCTCTTATGAATAGTCTCAATGAGATGGTATTATACTTAAAAAAATTAATTTTGTATTTTTGTGTTTTAAATACTATTCATTACTAATTATGACAATTATCGCCTAGTAACGATTTTCATATTACGAGTATGAAATATTCTTAAAAATATAAGGAATAAAACTCGGATAAAAGAAAAAGTGTATTTACTGGTACATTAAATCGATATGCGCCGTAGCGTCGGACCAAACGTTAAATCTGTCATACCGGCCGTATTATAAATGTTACATTAATAAGTAAAAAGCACTAAAACCTCAAACATTAAATTACGTAAAAACTATCACCACAACCTTAAAAGCTCAATCAAAGCTCAACCCTGTCCCCTGAATGTTTTGCTGAGCCCATTGATCGAATCTTCTCGATAAATCATCGGACATGTAATTCTTCCAATCCCCAATTTCCCCTTTCCTTATAAATCTAAGGTCTGTCTGCTCCAAGTAGGACTTCCCGAAAGATCTTTCGAGAATAGCTTCCAAATTCACTGCTCTGTTATTCTTCATGTTCTTGAACGACAAATGGTCACAAAGTTTGTCCACAGCTTCGTCAGACATCTGCTTATTGAGAAACGTGGCGGTCCTCCTGACCACCGACGCCAAATCTCGCTTCATATCCTCGAATTTAATGAAAAGGACGTCGGGGTCGTGTCGCCTGTTCCAGAAACCTAGAATTTTTTAAATAACATCAACAAATTACTTCATTAAAAAGAAAAACTTTTGGTGGGACTACAAGCGAAGGTTAACTGAACAGATTAATATTATATTCGGGTAAACCCAAGACTGCAGGAGAAAAGTTCACAAATCGTTATGTGTTTAGAACAACCTATTAATTAAGCCCGGTAAATCTATGCATATATTACTACGGCTATTATTAGCTAATTTAGCTCAATAAGCCTAGCTCTCGATGAGAACCGAAGTGTAAAATGTCGCATCTCGCTAAGTTTAAAAATGAAGCCAAATTAGCTTATAGTAGACTGACTAAACGAAGGTTTGTATTACAATAATCTAAGCACATATAATATGTACAACATACGGCGATCTCAAATCAAGTCAAACGAATCGTTCCTTTGTTTTGATTTTACGTGTTGAGTGCATAAGTGCGTGCGCGTAATATAATTCGTACTCGTGATACTTAGTGGGCCTGCGTATTACTTTATATCCCTTGTTGTAGAGCCTGCTTAACTGTACCCATCTACTATGTAAGTAATGGTCCCATTGAGACATTTACGAATGCAAGTTTGTCCATACACATTTAAACAGGGTCGGTAAGTACGGTTCGTTCATTAATATGTATATATGCCGGCGCGGTCCACCGAATAATTAGGCACATAATTTTCGGCATTTTATTAGCAGGGACAAGAGAGCCGGAGAGGCTGTTCTTCGCATAAAGGAGACACTGATCTCTTTAAGTATTTATAGGATCAATAAAATCGAACAAAATCAATTTATTTTTTATTTTTAAGAAGTAGGCACTACTTATTTTATTTTTAATGCCTCTTATAGAAGCAATATTATGAAACCAAAAGTCTTTTACAATTAGGTTCTCAATTTTTCCACCATTATCAATGGTTTCCTACATTTAAGTTTGATAAATGTTACAATAAGAACACGACCAAGCTACTTTCGATAAATATTTAGTACTTATAGTAGCAAGCCAGCAATGGGTGTTAATTTGGACTGCTACAAAAACAAACATTCAAATATAAACAAAAGCAATGACAAAGCAGCCAACTGCTTGCAGACTTGTCATTTATATTAAAGTGTATACAGGGTTACAGGGAAAGTTGTACAGAATAATAAATAAAGGTCGTTATTATTCAGGTAATTTCTGATGGAATTGATCCTGTAATATGGTATCCGAAACTTAACCGTTATAGAGATATCGAATTTTAAAGATATATTTTAAAAAACCATAATCTTTTGGCTTTTTTATCGAGTTTTTTGCGGTTGGAGCTACTAGGGTCCGGTTTTTTATGTGCCCAGTTACAAGACATGTCAATTACATCATATCAATTACTTACTGAGAATGGCTTATACCATTTTATTTGGAAAGCAGTTTACCGCGAACTTTCCCTACTATACATATCATCATCATATAAGACGATCTCTACTGTTGAACAAAGGCCTGCCCTATCGATCTCCAAATGGAGCGGTTCTGTGCATCCAACGGCTTCCCGCGACCAGGTTCTCTACCCAACTATTGTTTAAAATAAATATAAAATTACCTACCAAGTATGTGGTTCCAGACAGGTCCAAAGGGAGCTCGATCCCTCATGAAGAGGTCGCAGAACTCCTCGAAGGTGCCTGTCAAGCCATGCACGAGTGTGCAGTAGTGGTAGTACGACACCACCATGTCTTTGGGATTTCGAGATGTGTAGATAACCTGGATATAATGAAATTATAGCTTTTAATAGACGTAGGGCTTTTAGGGAGTTTCGATTATGAAACTCAGCCATTTTTTGACGACCGGCTGGTCGAGCGGTCTGTACCCCTTGCTAAACAGGCTACTCGGTCAAGAGGTTCCGGCTTCGAATCCCGGTAGGAGCAAATGTTTGTATGATGAGTACGAGCTTTTGTTTACGAGTCATGGATGTTGATGTTTATTTAGTATATTTTCTTAAATTAAACACATACTAGCTGCTGCCCGCGGTTTCGCCCGCGTGACCTAAGGCATTTACGCTTGTGCTGTGCCACGGGGTGAGAGAGGCTCCTTATGTGGGGCTCCTCGACCAAAGATGGTATAAGTCGAGAATAACCATCGATTCTAATCTAATTGTGATTGTTATTAATTTATTTATGGAAACTCCTAGAAACAAAATAAATCAATACTTCACACATTATCTATCACACTCTACAAATTACAAAAATAATTCTGCAATGGCATTATAGTGACTCAAATGCACATAAACTTAATAAATTGAGGATCGTTTCTGATATTTTATTTAATTGTTATATTTTTATTTTAATCACATTTTAATATTTTTGGTGCGTTTAAACTCCTACTTTCTTTCGTTCTTTGTTATATTTTTTATAAAATAGTGTAAGATTTGGATCAAAATTTTGCACGAAGTTTCTGGTAACCTAACCAGAGACGTCTTACTATACATACATAGGTATGTAAGACGTCTCTGGTTAGGTAACCAGAAACTTCTTACATACCTATGTAAGACGTCTGGGGTGGGCCGGTGAAATTGCTTCGGCATAGCCTAGGGCCCTAGGCTACCCCTGCAAAAGGCAGTGGAGTTACCGTGGAGTTTTAGTGGGTATTCCCAGTGTAATTTGCGCTGGGCGACCTCCACACACGCCCGTCGCGGAGAAATCTGATTTCTCCGCCAAAAAAAAGGTATGTAATATTGTTAACGTCATAATATCTGTTATGTGCATTCTTACAACACATTTTATGCGGAATAAATTTCTGTTACCTTATTTATCTAAATCATGGCCGAAGACTCAAATACGTCAGGTAAATTATAAGTCTCAATTACTTATACAGTTCTAAAGAGTGCTAAATTTGCCATTTGCCACTACAATGTTTTGACTTTAAAGGAGCCTTGAGTAGGTATTGGCCCTCAGAAAAGAAATCACTGTGAACCATAGCCGGTTGTCCTACCTTCGCCTTAGCTGAGCCATCTTCTTTCTCAATGTCGAGCGGTAGCAGGTCCCACGGCAGATGGCTCCGGATGTAACGAGGGTGCGGCAGCCGGTACTTCACCAGGTCCACCGAGGTGCCCTTCACCGACTCATTGTGCCACTCCGCGTGCCCGTTCACCATGATGCAGGACAACTCCACTAGAGGGCATCGTATCTGGGGAAATTTGTTACTAAGTATTTAACTTGTCGGGCTATAAATGCTGGGCCTGATTATGAAGACACACTCTAATTCTAAATTTAAGTACAGTATATCTCTTTCTCGTAATATGTAATATTAAATTTAGATAGATTTCAAAGAAACCATAGACAATTTTAGACGGCATTTACGAAGGTGCCTCTTAAGGGGCTACCTCGTGCACACTAGCGACACCAATTGATTGTTATTAATTATGATGAATTTAGAACATAATAAACAAAAACGCTTTAGAGAATTGCTAAAGAACGGTATTTGTAATTTTTAAAGATGTATCTTGTATAAAGTGTCTACCTAAGTATAAGTAACCAAATTTTTTATTGTTGTTAAAAGTGGCCACTTTCGGCAATAATGAAAAAATAGGTTACATGTAGAGGAATATCTTATACCGAGCACATCTCAAAAAATTACAAATACCATTCTTTAGTCATTCACTAAAGCGTTTTTGTTTATTAAGGTCTATATTCACCACAATAAATATTGGCTAGTGTCGACGAGGAATCGCCTTAAAGTCAAATACTGCATTTTATTACGTTCAATAAGGTCGAAAATTAAACGCACGTTTCAAAATGTCAAATTTTTATGATAGGCATTCTTTTCGTATTCATTATGAGAGAGAAAAATGCACTGACAGTTCTCCAGAAGGCCAATGTTATTTATTACATATAAAATGTTTCTCTTTTAAACTCTTTGATAATCTTAAATTTGGAAAGCGTTTATTATGTCAAAAACTTGTTTGGCTTTCCCGCCATTTCACATATTTTTGTCGTTGATATTATTTTTTAATATGGAATGGGTTGCTCTAAAAACAGAATTGCAGTGATTGCCTTGCACTAGTGAGTATGGACTAAAGGCAAGAAATGACCTGCATAGAATATACTGCTGACGAAGTATGAACCACGATAACTTCATAAACCAGTTATCGTGGTTCATACTTCGTCAACCTTTTTCATTCGTTAATAATAAAATGAAGTGTGCTGAGTGTGGCGTTGAATTTAATGACGGTGTCCAGTGTGGTTTGTGCAAGAAGCACTTGGACTTTGGTTGTGCCAATATATCTGAGGCAGGTTATAGAAAACTTGGTGCCGAGCGTCGAGCTGCATGGAGATGTCCACATTGTAGGTTTGCGCCATTATCACCTGTGCCCATTGCGGATCCCTCTGTGCTGGATTCAATTCTCAGCGAACTGCGGGAAGTCAAGTTACAGCTTGCTAGCTTGCCGATTCTAAGCGAAGACGTAAAGAGTATCAGGCATGAGATATCAGAGCTAAAAAAATCTTGCGAGTTTAATAGCGCTAAACTTGATGAACAGGATGCTAGACTCTGCGCGTTAGAACGCAAAGTGCGCGACATTGAAAATACACAATTAGATATTGCTTCTAAAACTTGCGAAATTAGCAACTTCAAGAAAGAGCTGTCGTCAAGGGAACAATGGTCGCGTCTTAATAATGTGGAAATTAAGGGTGTACCCATCAAGTCTGGAGAAAACTTGTTCTCTATTACCGAGGCACTAGGTGGTGCGGTATGATTCCGCTTTCCCAAGACTCAAATTAATTATATTGCGCGAGTGCCAATTCATAACTCCAAAGACAAATCGATTATTATTACTTTTATAAATCGCTACATTAAAGAAGAGTTTATAGCCGCCGCGCGTGTGAAAAAACATCTAACAGCTGCTGACATTGGATTTGCGGGCAACGCAACGAAAGTATTTATCAATGACCACCTTACACCGGAGTCAAAAAATCTACTTACTAAGACTAAAGCTGCTGCTAAAGAAAAAGACTATAGCTACGTGTGGGTGAAATTCTGTAAGATTCACGTTCGCAAAAACGATACCTCGCGTGTATTAATTATAACCAGTGAGAGCGATTTAAACAAGATTATTTAAGTTATTGTTTAGTGTGTCGAATTAGCTTACATAGATTATGGCTTATTTCTTACTATTATTATTACATAACTACAACACTCATAATAACACTCGCACTGCTTAGCTTGATAATGGAACTAATCCCATTCGTAGTTGTATTTTACTTAATTTTTTGCTCAAATCATAAAAGGTTTCAAACATCTGTTTTGCTTGTTGGCTCGCTGACGTATCGCTGCTGCTCAAGGCCTCGGTTGAATATTACTTTGTACCTGTTTGCTTTATTTATCGATTATAATAAGTACCTTCTGGTTATTTTTGTTGCACATATGGCTACTGTATTGGACTGTTTTTCCGCTCGCTTGGTTACCCTTTGCGCCTTTAGTTTAGTTTATTCGGCCTACTTGTGTTTGTTTTATTTTATGACTACCTACCTACTTATAAATTTATCTATTCAACAAATTATGTTTTGTATTGTTTATTTTGTTATTATATTGATTTTTATTTCTTTTAAAACTCACGGTTTATAATACCAATAATATAAATAATAATTTAAAAGTTTATTACCAAAACGCACGGGGATTGCGTACTAAAACTACAGTATTTTATCATAATTTATGTAACGCTGACTATGATATTATTATTATTACTGAGACTTGGTTGGTGGAGGGCATAAAAGATACTGAATTATTTGATGACCGTTATGTGGTCTGGCGACGCGATCGTGATTATACCGCAACCGGGCAGATGTATGGGGGTGGTGTACTCATAGCAACGCGTCGTGATTTTGGTATCATCTTTCAGCCTACGTTTCAATCTAACGCAGAGGATCTTTGGTTGACGTTAACCCTAAGGCATCGTGCGACTAATCGTGTTATGAAATTACACTTGTGTGCTCTTTATTTATGCAAAGAAAATCTAGGATCTACTTTCTCTCAGCAGCTATGTAACTTTCTTCACAGTCTAAATAAAGTTGTTATGGGTAATCCATTGGATATATATCTTATAGCCGGCGACTTTAATCTGAGTGGCATAAGCTGGGCTTCAAGCCCTGACGGTGATGGTTCTTTTGATCCTTTCAACTTTAGGTCTAACGATGAAATTAGTTTAGTGGATGAGTTGCACACTCTTTGTCTTAGACAGTTTAATGGATTACGAAACACCAGTGGTAACACCCTCGACTTGATTTTATGCAACGATCACTTATGTGTTAATGATTGTAGTGACGACGCACTCGTGCCTGTTGACTGCCATCATGGAGCTCTGTCTATGGACTTACTGTTTGCTGATTCTGTGCCATTAGATAGCGCCCCACAGATTAAGTACTTCTATAATAGAGGGGATTATGACTCAATTAACGTGGAAATCTCGAAAATTGACTGGAATAAAGCAGTGTATTCGAGGTCTTTTGAAGAAGCGGTGGAATATTTTTATAACGTTTTCTTGTCATTGAGAGATAGGTACATACCATCGAGATATATAAAAAATGATCGATTTCCGAATTGGTATTCGCCGGCATTAAAAAAAGTAATTAGAGAGAAATATAAATTCTTAAGGAAATATAAAATATATGGCAATCGCTCAGACCATGAATGTATTAAATTGCTACGCGATCGAATTAGAACTTTGGAGAAGTCTTGCTACCTTAAGTATATTACCTCCATTGAAAGTTCTATAAAAGATAATCCTAAGGCTTTTTGGTCATTTATCAGAGCAAAATCTAAGTCCAATGCCATGCCCAGTAGTCTTAATTATGGCAATTGTGTTACCAATACTGGTGAAGATATATGTAATGCTTTCTCTAACTATTTTTATTCTAACTTTTTAAATAATCAAAATTCAATTCCATTACCTGATCCTATTAGTTCAACCATATCAGATATCTCTGTGATTTCATTCTCTACCGCTGACATTGCCGAGAAACTCTCCGGACTGGATCCATCGAAGTCTGCTGGACCGGATTCCTTGCCGGCTCGTTTTCTTATAGGTTGTGCGGAAACCATAGCAATCCCTATTTATTTGCTGTTCAGGAGGTCTCTGGATGAGGGTAATGTACCTAATATCTGGAAACGAGCCTACATTTCCCCAATTCACAAGAAAGGTTCTAAGACTGAGGTTACCAATTACCGACCAATATCCAAACTCTGCATTGTTTCTAAGGTGTTGGAGAGGGTTGTGTATGATCAAGTCTATCGAGCACTTCAACATTCCTTTAGCCTAACTCAACATGGATTTCTTAAGGGCCGTTCCACTGTTTCTAACCTTGTGGTGTTTAATAACCTTCTAACTAAAGCTATGGATGGAGGCTCTCAGATTGACGTTATTTATACCGATTACTGTAAGGCCTTCGACAGAATCCAGCATGGGCTGCTTTTATCCAAGCTCAAGGGGATTGGCATCAGTGGTGATTTGTTCAGATGGTTTTCATCATATATTGATAATCGCTCCCAGGCTGTAGTTATTAACAATTATATGTCGGGTTGGGTTACGGTTCCGAGTGGTGTGCCTCAGGGGTCTTTACTGGGTCCACTTTTATTTACAATTTTTGTAAATGATATTGAGCATTGTTTACGATCGTCGCGGTTATTATGCTTTGCTGACGATATGAAGATAATTTCTACCATTAAGTCGTCGAATGATGCGGCTTTGCTACAGGAGGACCTTGTAAGGCTGAGTGAATACTGTACACAGAACCAATTGGATCTTAACCCTTCCAAATGTAGCGCCGTGACTTTTTCCAGAAAAACTAAGCTGGTAAGGTTTGATTATAAGCTAGACGGAGTCAATTTGCAAAGGAATGTGTGTGTGCGTGATCTTGGCGTATTTCATGATAGTAAACTATTGTTCGATTCACACGTTGAATATACGGTCTCTAAAGCAAACAAGGCATTGGGTTTTTTAATCCGTAATGCCAGAGACTTTACGCAACTTAAAACACTCAAAATCTTATACTGTTCACTTGTGCGCAGTCACTTAGAGTATGCATGTCAGGTTTGGAACCCAAGGTACCAAACGTATATTTCGCGAATCGAAAATATACAGAAACGATTCGTTAGATATTTATGCTTTCGTGCCAAGGATACATATGACTCTGAGCTTTATTTGGATTTATGCAAAAAACATCACCTACTTCCATTAGAATTGCGCCGTGAAATCTCAGACGTAGCATTTTTATTGAAGATTGCTTCCGGAACTATTGATTGCCCTGAGCTGGTATCCTGTATCTCCCTTAAGGTTCCCTCTAAGCCACTCAGATTTCATTCGCCCCTATTCCTTCCCCGTGTTAATTCGAACTATAGGCAGAATACGTATCTATGGCGTGCGGCTAACAGTTTTAATGCAGTGTCCAGAACGCTTGACATTGATTTATATAATACTAGTTGTGTGTCGGCGAAGCGTCTTATGAGCGGAAACTTTTTTGAACCTAATTAGGGATTATTAATTCGCTGATTATTTGATTCGGTTGTTTTTATGTGCATGTGCGTAGTTTGTTGCAGTGTGTATATTACTTAGTTAATATGTTGCCACTTGTGAGGACCTATAATTGGCTTTTTGTTATTTATTTATATCACTTAATTTGTTGTAATAGCTGTTGGTCTTCCGAATAAATAAATAAATAAATAAATAGTCTAATGTGTTGTTTAGACTGTGCAAATCATTTACCGCTTCAATATAATTGTATGCTACAGCCACAGGCAAGAAACTTGCATCGCGTAAATGAGCCTTAATTCTATGAATACCAAAACAAAATCAGCAACGTTGACACGCATAATTGAGCCGCTACAGAGAAAGCTATCTGTAGTTAACCTTCTACCAAATGAGTCCCTACAAAAGCCGAACCTTACATTTATTTTCCTCCTTTCTAAGCCCTGTTGGTGTTCTTTACTAATGCTGATTAAAAGACGCGAATACATGTCTCTCTCTGTACTGTCATTTAAGTTATCGACTTTCTAATTCAAAAAAATAGGTATTTATTTTTGTAATTATATTTATAAAATTTTATTTTAACATAGTTAGGTTATATCTTACAAAGATATTTAGGAATATTGTATAGATATTTAGCTTAAAACTTGAAAACAGAAAGTTTAGAGTACCAGTTTATATTTCTATGGTCTAGACTTCTAGAGGCTCTCCAAAGTCCTCAGTACACCGTCACCCGGATTGTTAAAGGTTGCGATTTCCCATATTTTTGGCATGCAAAAATATTTTTGGCATGCAAAAATTCGGTAGGTAGGTACAGCGTCTGTAATTACGCTGGTTAACTTTCCCTTCAATCCGAAACACAGCGAACTGTTTTACGGCCGAAATAGGAGAGGCAGTGGTTCCTACCCAGACGACTCTACATAGGTACGGGCCTGCCCAAAGACTACTCCGTGGTCCTACCACTTAATATTCATAAGCACAATCATTCCGCAAAACAAGCGCAAACTTTAAGCGTTACCTCACGTTTTATGTAAGTTTACCGAGGAAAGGATCTGAGGCGTGGTGCATTTCACTTGCATAAGGCGACTTGCCCAGTTATTTATTAAGCCACATGCAAGTTACGTAACAGCAAAACCATAGGTCGCTTCCTATGTGAGAATGCAATCCAATCGTGGAAGAGTGCTAATTAAAATCAATTATTTTGATTATTAGAGGTATAACGTAGGAGCTTTTTAAATTAAATTGCAGACTATTACTACCACAGTACTACTGTACTATTGTGGTATGAATAAGGTTGCCAGAGATCATTGAGAAAACATCTGCCGTGCTTTTTTTCGAGAGAATTCAACGTTCGTAGACAAGAGATGAGCCGTTCAATCGACTCCCCATTCAAATCCCGCATTTTATTCTACATCTTTTTAACCGACTTCAAAAACGAGGAGGTTCTCAATTCGGCCGGTATGGTTATTTTTTATATGTATGTACACAGATTACGCCAAGACTGCTGATCCGATTTACGTGATTCTTTTTTTGTTCGATGCGGAATAGTGCCAATTTGTCCCATAAAATTTTTTTCAAATTCAGTTGGGTAGTTTGGTTTTTATATAAAAAAAAACTGAAATCATTAAGTCGTCTACGTATGCGAAATTGGTGGATTATTGCCTTCTTATGACTTTTTAGTGAAACGATACGATAGTAGGAATCAAATATAAGTTGACGGTCACCCATTAGCTTCGACCTTAGAAAGTTATCACTAAAAATTGTGAAAAAAAAATTTAAACAAAAATTAAAACCGACTTCAAAAAACTGAAAAGGTTAAAATAATTAAATTTAGGTAGGTAAGTACTCGTCCCCTATAAACATATTTATTAAAGTTGGTGCTAAGTTGTTTCCAAAAACAATAGAAAGTGAAGCACCGACTCCAAAAAATATATTTCTAGGGGATGAGTACTTACCTACTTACCATTACCTAATTACCATAGAAATGGTTTGCCACTTTCAAAAACGTCTTATTCATTTGATAATTTCAGGGCATTTCTATGAAATAATGTAGCCAATATAAATGTCATGAAATTATAAAATGAATAAGATGTTTTTGAAAGTGGCAAACCATTTCTATGAATTAATATACCTAGCCCATGTTTCAATTTATTGTCGTATTGACGGCACCACCTTGTACAAGAATGTTTAAATCTAGCTAATACTCACTTGTTGCAAAGACTTTGCGCCCTCGTAATCCAAATCGTGACCAATAAGCCATACCATTTCCTGGCACCACGTTGAACCTGTTTGGAGAGAGTAGTTAGGTAGGTTATTGTTGGATTTGTTCAATCTTAAGTACATCAATTTAACACCTGGAGTTAGGTAAGGTGAATGTGAAAGGTAATACATACCCGCTATCCTTACATTATAATTTATTCTGTGCAATGCAAATATTTTTTTTCCACCAGCTGGTCGAGTGGTTTGTAACCCTTACTATACAGGCTACTCGGGCAGGGGTCCCGGGTTCGAACCCCGGTAGGGGCAGATGTATGATAAGTATATACAAGCATTTGTTCACGATTCATGGATGTTTGAATGTTAATTTAGTATATTTCTAAAATTTGTATACTAACAATAACACAAGGTCTTAACGATGCCGAATTTGGACCAAATAAATAGACGTAAGTTTTTTAAAAAGTAAAGTTAAAAGTAAATGTGAAAGTAACTTGCTATCTATCCATCTGCCATGTGTTAAGTTTTCATTCCTAAGCCGCTGAAACGGTTTAGATGATATGACACGTAATTTGTTATGCAGCGGCGTGAGCTAATCGTATAAAAATTTACTCTATGCCGGGAGCTTAGGCACAGACAGAATAAATTTTCTGTATTTCTGTGGCTTAAGACAATTAAAAACACAAATGCGTCTGGAATGTGTGACTTGACGGGTTAGATCTATATATTTTTAACTTATTTACGCCTAGCAGTGGGACGTAAATATATGGAAAGAAAGAAGAAGAAAGAAAGATAATTTATAGGCTGGTGATGATGGTAAACTATATCTATTACAAATCACATAGGTATCACAAGTTCACTCAAGCTTGAATTTAAAAATTCATTTATATTAACCAGGCCCCGCGCACCTTGATATATCTTAGGAACCAATAACTGGGTAGGTATACTATGACATGTCTTAAGGTAACTTTGTAGGTCAAAAATTAGCCATAATTTTTGTAGATATCTCTTACCTGTTCTAGGATAAGAGCACATCCAAACATCGTCTTTCAGCACCTCCATGTCCAAAATATCCTGTCCAATATTCACATAATCCACCGGTAGAATCACTTTGCCCGGATTAATCTCAACCATGCAATCTTGTTTTTCGAACATCCTATCCAAAGAACTCGCAGTCTCCTCATCTAACTTGCAAAACGTTAGCTCTGGTTTTGTTCTCATTTTATTTTCTTTTTGTGATTTTATTTTTTTAACATTTATGTTTTTAGTTTTTGTAAACGGCTAACGACAGACACGTCTTCAGTCTACTGCACAATGAAACGCATTGGTCGCGTGCAGTGCAATACGGGGTGCATATCCGCACTCTCTCTGAGTACTATGATCACTTTCGTTTGAGCAGGAACCGTGCTGTAAATGAAACTATCCACTATATAACTTGCGGTTGGTTATAAAACCTTAATAATTTCGCTGCACACACAGCACGTAAAGTTAAAATTCTCTATCTGGAAGTTGGACTTACCAGCTTCCAGTGTAGAGCTCCCAACCTTCACAGGAACGGGTACAACGTACAACATGGGAATTTGACATAATTTTCGTCTTATCCATGTTCATTTTAAGACCCACTTGTTGGGGGACTTTCTAGAGGTCGTCGAGCATTGTGCCTAAGTCCTCCAGGGTCTTAGCCATGACCGACCACGATAATCCCCCCCCCCCCCTCATGAATGAATCAAGACGAACTCTAAAGTGAACATACGGCCATCTAGTATGATCATTATTTTTATTTCTCAATTTCTTCTGAGTATGAAGAAAAAAGAACCTTGGTAGGTACTGTATTTAAATGTGTAAAATTTGGGGCTCTCGAAAACGAAGGCAGTGCTGAACCCAAGCAGGATTTGTTGAAAAAAAAAGAAATGCGAAAAATTATCAGCTATTTCATACTAATGGTTATTATCTACAACAGCTAATTGTTTTTTCACGAATTTTTTATTTTTATTTATCAAGCCGTATATACCTAGTACTCTAGTACCTACATACTATAGGATGAAGAGCTTCGCTTTCAAAAGCGATCCCCTTCTTACACCCTGAATGTTTTTATTTCAAATAAAACAAAAGAAAGCGGCAATACAGACGGTATAATAGGTCCTTTAGCAGTCGTAATACAAACGGGCATTTTTATTGGAATCGCGCGCAGTCAGGCATGCGGTCAGTTGGTGCATTCGTCTTCGTAATTTCCGCTAAGTATTATGTTCTATTCTATCAATGAACTGCATGTGCACAATATATGACCGACTTATATATTTTTTACCCTGAAGATTATTGTTAACATTTTATTTTATTTTTATACCTATTTACATAAGTAAAGTATTATTTAAAAAGTAATTTTACCATTTTCTTTCCTCTTTTGCACCTATTCATTTCACTAAACTCTCTAGTCAGTCTACTTCTGTATTAAATTAAACTCTATGGCCTATCTTAAGATTGTCTGGTGAATATTACCCGTAGAAAAAATGTACTCTTTGAATATCGCTTTTAGCGATAAAATAAAACCGCATTTTTGACATTATTGTAAGTCTTAGAGCGCCCTTAAAGCGCTACCTATTGACACTTTGTTGTACCTAATACTTTCATGTTCCCTAAGTTAAGTTTTTACTTAATCATGCAGCATGCTAGATGGCGCTGTTCTAGGGTAATTTAAATTGTTAGTAAAAGAAAAGCATTTACCAAATAATACATAAAAAAGTGATTGACATATTTATTATTTTCGTTTTGAATTGAAATCATTGGTAAAAGTATAACCTTTAGGTAGAATATCTTGAGTACCTTATGCAAATCAAATAAAATTAATTTTAATAAATATTTTTATTAACAATAAATTAAAACAAAGGTGGATAAGTATAATAATTTAACAAGTTACATATTCACACTATAGCGGAGTACAATTAGTATTGAAATGTGTAGATAATCATTATTAAACGATCGTTGAGTAGTACCTATTAGCATAGAATACGTAGGTCAACAGAGTACCTATGAGGTTGGCATTTCCATTATTTGTTTCATGGAGTAGGTACCTAATCGTTGACAGAACAAAATAATGTACAGTACAATATCTTTATTGTACATTTTATACGGATAATATCAAGCACGTAGCAGACACCTCAATGCACGTCAAAAAAAATCTCTTCGCGATTTCCATCATAAAAAAATATAATAAGTACCTACTCTGACTGTCTCTGTCGTGTCTGTTTTATGGCATAGTAAATTACTTTGAATAACTCCCACGTATTTTATGATTTAAATGTAAAACTCTTTGTATGTTTCTTAATTTATATATAATATTTTTAACTATCTATTGATTAGTGACATTGTCAGAGAGATTAAAATTTTCCATTCTTTCTTAGTTTACAATTAAATAATTATATTACAATTTACAGATATTTACATCTACAGCCTAAACACAAGCTGTTACATTTTATGGAAAAAGTGCGCTGCATGACTATTGGACCCTAGCATTTTTCTCCCTTATGTCACTTCCGGTTTTCATCGAGCGGGCGGGAGGTACTGAGTACTGTCAAATTGTCAATGTCAAGTCAACCAACATGTAAACAAAAGAGTATACTATCAAGTGTACGTTTAAATTTTATGAAAAATGTCTAAAGTTACCAATGTAAATTCTAGCTTAGCATATGAAATACTTTTATATCTGAACAGTTTTTATTTAGGCATGTTTTTTGTGTGCGAAGTAGCAATGGGTATACTGAAAGCGATTAATGTTTCGTATCCAGAAAATGCTTTATTGACTGAAGCGGGTATATTTTGTGCTTTGTGTCTCGTCGAAGTCATCAGAATTTTCTTGGGACGACGTGGAAATTTAGCCAGTAAAAGTAAGTTATTAGTTTTGTCCCGAGGGTCTTTTTATTCTAATAATTACTATTCTTAACAGTATGATTACATTTTGTTGTTAGCATATTTAGAGGCAAGATAATTTTCATAATTAAATATAGTTATTCTTTTTCAGAAATTCCAGTATTCTTCTCAGTAGTTCTCACAATACCATCAGCCGTTGGTGTATGCTACTTTCTTATTTATCAAACCTATATTCTTCGTCTGGAGTACATCTGGTGTGCAGTGATGCTTATGTTCCATGCCCTGGAGCTTTCCTTTGCCATTCTATTTATCTTTACAGTGTGTAAAAACCAACAGTTTGAATAGAATAAATTGAAATGTACCTCATTGCCAAAGAGATACTGATGCCAAAATAATGGACTGAACAATATAATATTAAAAAGGCATCATATGTGACTATAAGATTGATTTATATGCTTCATATCTACTTCCTGCCAAGTGTTAGTAAATAATATATACATACATATATATATTTATGAATAATCAAGATAATTTTCATAAAGTTTGCATAAAAAACAACATATTACTAGCTTTGCAGACAAACTTACCATTTGACTTAATAAACATAATCATACTAAATAATTTTTGTTTTTTATTTATTTTTTTCAAAATAAACTTATAAATAGTTATACCTTTCTTAATTTTGATTTTGACATTATTATAAATGTTTGAAAAATTCTGTTTGTTTCTGGTTTAGATAGATGTTTTATAACCTGTTTAAATAGTTTCTTTGGCAAATATGATTTAGCAAAATTTTACCCAATTGACCATTTTCTACAATTAGAAACTAACAATATCAAAGTAATGAGCTGAATAAAACAAGGAATATGTAATCTAAATATTTATTTTGATATAAGTAACCATAATCTTATTAGTTTACTCTATCTTATTAGTTTACTCTTTAATACTTGGTGGGGTTAAATGCTCAGGCATTCTTATACATTCAACTTTAGTTACTTTTAGAGCACATCCTTCAGGTAGATTCCTCTCAATATATTCTAAATAAGTGTCGCAAGTTGAGCCCGTAACCCTTTGTAAATGTATAAATCTAAAATAAGTTCGGATTTCATATTGAACTCTATGCTTTTTATAAATGTGAACACATTTGAGAAGAGTGTGTCTCTCTTTCTCTGATTTTCTTAACGCCCAGCTGAAATATTCAATAGGTAAATAAGTAATATTTATTATGAAAATATTGCCAACAAACCATAAGGAAGAATGTATGCAAGGGTTATTGACTAATAATCACCCATGATTTCCATGATCGGGGGAAGAGGGAGGGAAAAACTGATCATTTACCAATTAGTATAGAAGGTAGTCCACCTTCTATACTAATTGGTAAATGATCAGTTTTAGGAAGTTTTAAAAATTGACTAAACCCAACATTAAAATGTACATATAAAAAACATTCTTTAATTGTAAATTAAACTAAATCATCTCTTAGTAGCAATATTCACACCATCTCTTAATATCGCTAAGATTTCTGTTGTCTGCTAAAAAAATTAACAAAGAAATTTTAATTTTAATTTCTAAGCTATGACATGACCATCAGAAGATAAGTAAGGCGTTTTTACGGTTCTCAGTTAATTATTACAAAAAAAAGTTTTTATTGCTAAAATTTCTGTTGTCTGCTAAAAAAATTAACAACGAAATTTTAATTTTAATTTCTAAGCTATGACATGACCATCATAAGATAAGTAAGGCGTTTTTACAGTTCACAATTAATTATTACAAAAAAAAAGTTTTCATGATCTAATTTTTAGTGAATATGTATTATAAACTTCTTTCAAATGGTACACATCTGAAACTGAAAATCGTGGGTGACTAATCAATAGCTGATCCGAATATACTAACTTTTTCGTTACTTCCATACCCAAATGTGATGCAGCAGCTACACAAAACCAAGAATAACTGAGAAGTACTGCAGGGTCGACGCCTCTCATTTCTAATTCGACCCGTTTATATAATTTATCCAATTCCACAACAGTAGCAGAAACATTTTCTATTTTTGTTATTGGTGTTACAGGGGGTAGTGAAAGCGAACGAATGACCGTATGTTTGTTATCAATCATTGTACGTAAACTTGGTGCTATTCGCCAAATATTCTGAAAATTAACGTTCTAAATCAATAAATGTAGGATAATAATAAACTTTTTTTTAATTTTAACAATTTCCACCTGAAACATAACCTTACCTTGAATACGTTCATGATTTCGTAGCACAATGCACCTCAGCAAACTGAAAAATGTACAAAAGTGTACTTATTTGATTTTTTCGAAATTCATTAAATAGATAGTTGCAATTTTATGTATACATTAAACAATTATATTTTTTCCACTGACTTCTTTACTTAAACTATTTATTTTCGTTTTAATTTTTTTTTAAATTAATTCTCCCTTTAATGGGAAGGCAAAGGGTACTAATGCCCATACAACCATTTCTTCAGTATTTGTTATTATTTCTTCATTTATGGCATTAAAATGCTGGCGTAAACGCATCTTGGGAGTATTTGACACGAAATATATGATGACAGTCTCCATATGATGCTACTTGATGAGGTGGATAACCACAAAAAATTCTCATTGTATTTCACACTATAATCACTTCCATTATAATAATCTTTTAGTTGCACGTCAACACAAACACTTATTTTATAAAACTACGCGACTTTTATAACATAAAGTCCGCTCGTACACTATTTTAAATTATTGTAATAAAAATATTGACTGACGCTAAAAAATCCCGCCAAACACACCTTTCATTTTTTTTAAATGATTTAAGGCATTGGCGTCAGACATCAGACAGAGCCCAACCATTGAACCATTCCTTTTCTTTTGCTTTTCTTCCACATCAGACATTACACAGATCACTAATCACAGATTACAGAGTATTTATTAGAGATTGCAACCCGGTATGTTTTTCAACCCGGCCGGCTCCGGTAACATTCGCCAGCAACCCGCCCGGCCCGGCCGGGTTGATGTGTTAGGATGAAACCTTTAAAGTATTTTATGAAAATTTACTTTAAGTAAATGGAGGAAAAATACAATGATTCAAGGTTACGGAATAATTTTTATTTCAAACCAGCAAATGAACACTGATTAGTCTCAAAATCACGAGCTTTTAATACAGAATCAGTTAGTTACACTTATGAACGGAAAAGTAACATTAGTGTTACTAATTTAGTTTAATTAAGCAAGCATTAGTATTCAGTAATTAAGTTTAGGATAAAAAAATATTCTTACAACCGAAACTCAATCGAGAGCTTATGTCAAATACCATACATTTTCCACTTAGCGATAGCGATAGCGATTATCGAAAGGCATCTTGTCTAGGCCCTCAGATTATTAAAGAAGTCGCCCGCAATTTAATTACTAATACTATACAGAGTAAAGAGAAAGACCTGCTTGCTTAAAGTTAATTACTAATTCTAATGTAACTATTTGAAAACAGTATTAGAATAAGAAACTAATAACGCAGCCTAATTTACTAAACTTGTCTTATCAATTTTGATAGATAAACTTTGGTAGCTTTAGTAAAAACGAAACAATTTTTTTTTATACAACTAGATGACAAACAAGCTGACGGCCCACCTGGTGGTAAGCATTGCAGGTGCGTTGTCATCCTGAGGCCTAAGATGTAATGTCGTTGTCAAGTATGCAATCAAAATAATGTGTAGTCTATGGTGACAGGGAAACCTTTTGTATCTATGCTTCCCACGCTGTCACTCTCTCTGTGTGTGTCTATTCCCTTTGGTTGAGGTTGTGTTATGAATTGCGTTGTGTTGGATGGGAAATAAAAGAAGAGTTAATACAAGTAATAGTTTTATTGAAGTAGTTAGCCCTCGAACCTGCAAAAGGTTATGGGCCCAGTCACAGTTTGGCTGGATAGAGATTGTTGAAAAATTTGTGCACGAGGGCTGTGTGAGGAAGTTGAGATTCCAAGATGGAGAAAGAGTCTTTTAAAAAACTAAACAACGACAATTGGGCTGTATGGAAGTTTCAGATTAAAGTTATATTGATGTCAAAGGGTTTGTACGAGTCGATATCTGAAAAAGTACCAGAGGATAAAAATGAGGTGCCAAAATGGCGGCTGAACGACGCCAAAGCACAAGAAGTTCTTGTAACAAGAATGGAGGATAGCGTTATAAAACATGTGATGCAATGCAAGACGGCATGTGAAATGTGGAGAAAACTGGAAACAGTTTACGAAAGAAAATCTGAGTTGAGTCTGCACTTGTTGAATGAGCAGTTTTATAACCTAAAATTTGAGAGTGGTGACACGGTAACGTCTTTTCATACAAGACTAAATAATGTTTTAGGGAAAATGCACGATATGGGTGAACCAATACCAACAAATCTAATCATCACTAAAGTTATAATGTCCCTACCTGATCATTTTAAATATTTCAAGTCTGCATGGGAGAGTGTGCCAAAGGAAGCACAGACCATGGACAATTTGTTGGCGAGACTGCTTGTTGAGGAAGAGCGGTACAAAAAGGAAGGTCAAGTAGTTCAGGAAAATGTAGCATTGGTATCTACTAGAGTGAAGTGTTTTAACTGTGGCAAGCTTGGCCACTATAAATATCAATGCAGAGAGGTGGTTTGTTTTGCATGCAAGCAAAAGGGGCATTTGATGAAAGATTGCAAGAAAGAAATGGGAGTAAGATGGTCTCAACATCAGCGTGGTGGAAATATGCGAGGTAGAGGTCGTGGTAATGGTTCAAGGTTTAGTCAAAATAGTGGTAATAGTGGAAATGATGTGGTAGCTTTACTTGCAAGTGAAATAGAATCTGAAGTGAATATTGACTGGTATCTTGATAGTGGTGCCTCTCAACATATGTGTAAGCAAAGAGACTTATTTTGTGTTTATAGAGAATTGTCTGTAAAGAAAAACATTAAGATGGGAGATGGGTCATCAATGCAAGCTGTTGGTATTGGCAACATCTGTATGCAAGCTTATAATGGTAAATTTTTTCATAAAGTTACTCTGTATAATGTTCTGTTTATCCCAAATTTAAAAATTAATTTGTTTTCACAAGGTACAACTTTAGATAAAGGTTTTCAACTAGTTTCTAATTCCGAAAATGCTACTTTCATCAAAGATAATAATATTCAAGTAATGGCCATAAGAAATAATAATTTATATAAAATGTTATTTAAATATAATGATCAAAATTGTAATTGTAAAATAAATGAGTGTTATGTAAGTCAAATTTCAAATGATATCTTTTGGTGGCATCGTGCATTGGCACATCAGAATTTTAGATATGTAAAATCTTTCTTACAACGTTACAATATAAAGTTCAATGAAAAAGATAATTTAACTTTTTGCACATCTTGCATTAAAGGAAAACAGCATAGAGATACATTTATTCCTAGTGAGTCAAGGGCTGCTAATGTTCATGATTTAGTGCATATGGACTTATGTGGACCTATAGAAGAAACATCACTTGGTGGTCATAATTACTTATTATTATTAAAAGATGACAGGTCAAATTATAGAAAAGTATATTTCATTAAAAATAAAGATGAAGTTTATAACAAAGTTTTAGAGTATGTAAAAGAAGTCCAAACCCAGTTTCATACAACTGTAAAAGTGTTTCGCAGTGATAATGGTACAGAATTTATCAATAGGAAAATGTCGAATCTTTTTAAGGAATTAGGGATTAATCACCAATTTACTGTGCCATATACACCGCAGCAGAATGGTCGAGCTGAGAGGGAGTTTAGAACTATAATGGAGGCTACTCGAACAATGTTGGCAGATGGAAAATTACACAAGTGTTTTTGGGCAGAGGCAGCAAATACAGCTGTGTATATATTAAATAGGACAGGGCCAAGTCCAGTAGAAGGTGAGACACCTTATGAAGTCTATCATAGGAAGAAATTTAATATAAGTTTTTTGAAAGGAGAATTTGGAAGTGAAGTATGGTCATATGTACCAAATGAAAAGAGGAAAAAGTTAGATGTAAAAAGTAGGTGTGGTTTATTCATGGGGTATTCAGAGGAGACTAAAGGTTATAGGATTTATTACAAAGAAGAAAACAAGGTTTGTATAGAGAGAGAGATTATATTTTCGCCACATAAAAGTAAGAGTGAGAGAGAAAATTTTGTAAGGTTAGACAGCTTTGATGAGGAAATGGAACAAGGAGAGAAAAATAGTGAGGATGAATCAGTTAACCAAGGAATAGAAGTGAAAGAAATGAGAGAACTTTCAAAAGGAGATGATGGTAGTGGTCAACAGTATGTGAGGGATATTAGTAGTCAACAGTGTGAGAGTAATAGTAGTGATAAACAGTCTGTGAGTGATATAAGTGTATTTGAAGAAGAATGGCTAGATAGCTTGTCAGATATGGAGGAAGGAGTAAATGAGAGACGTCCTAATAGGGTAATTAAACTACCTAGGAGATTTGAAGACTATGAGACGTCATTCTTCAGTCTATTAGAAGAACCTACTTCTTATGAAGAGGCCATAGCTGGGCCTTATTCGTCTAGTTGGCAGAAAGCAATTGACGAAGAATTAAAAGCGTTGGAGGATAATGGCACATGGTCAATAGTTGAAAAACCACAAAGTTGTGAGATCATTGACAGTAAGTGGGTATTTAAAATTAAAAGAGATAACCAAGGTAATGTTTCAAAGTTTAAGTGCCGTTTAGTGGCCAGAGGGTTCAAACAACAAATTTTTGAAGATATCTATTCACCAGTTGTTACTTTAAGTACAATCAGAGTTTTACTGTCAATGTGTGCTAATCTGGGATGGCCTATTTATCAATTAGATGTATGCAACGCATTCTTGCATGGTGACATTAAAGGTGAGGTATTCATGACCTTACCTAAAAACTGTAGTGATATTGTACCAAAAGGGTTTGTTTGTAAACTTAAGAAGGCCATTTATGGATTAAAAAAAATGCTCCTATTAGTTGGTATGAGAAATTTGATAATATTATGAATAAGCAGGGATATTTAAGAAGTAAGTCAGATTTGTGCCTGTACTATAAAATAGAAAAGAATAGTAGAACTTATTGCCTTATATTCGTAGATGATATTCAAATTACAGGTTCTTGTTTAATTGAAATTAACAAGTTGAAAGATTGTTTTAAAACTAACTTTAGAATGAAGGACTTAGGTTTATTAAGTGAATATTTAGGAATTTCAATAGTGCAAGATCAGGAAAGAGGTATAATTACTATGAGTCAAAAACATTATTTAGAGAGAGTACTAAAGAGGTTTGGAATGCATGATTGTAATCCTATAAGTATACCTATAGATCCTAAGTTTGATTTTACTATGTTAAAAAGAGATGTGTCAGAAAGTTATGAAATAGAAAATAAATGTAGACAAATAATAGGTTGTATAATGTATTCTATGTTGTGTACAAGACCAGACTTATGTGCTAGCATTAGTTTGTTGTCTAGATATCAAAATTGTGCAAGTCGGGAATTGTATGCTTCATTAAAAAGAATTTTAAGGTATATTAAAGGAACACTAAATTTACAATTAGTTTTTTCAAGGAATACAAATCTAAATAGAGTTATAGCTTATGCTGATGCTGACTGGGGAGGGGATTTAGTAGATAGAAAATCTACTAGTGGGTATTGTTGTTATGTGTATGGATGTTTAATTAGTTGGGCTACTAAGAAACAAAGTACAGTAGCCATGTCTACTACTGAAAGTGAATATGTTGCTTTAAGCTTATGTATAAGTGAAACATGTTGGATTAATAATATGTTAAAAGAACTATGTACACCAGAGTTTAATTTTAAAATTTTAATTTTTGAAGATAATCAGTCTACTATTAAAATATGTAACCCAAACCTACAATTGAAGAGAGTAAAACATTTGGATATTAAGTTTCATTTTGTAAAAGATAAGATTAAGTCTGGAGTTATAGAGTTAAAATATATTAATACTACTGAACAGATTGCAGACTTATTAACTAAGCCATTGTGTAAGAATACTTTTGTATTACTTAGAGACAAAATGTTAAAATGAATATTGTATTTTCTTAACTAGTTTTTGTTATGTTTAGTAGAGCAATTAGCACATAATAATATGTTGTTTTGAGTGTCATAAGAGTATTGTCTAAGTTACAGTTTTATAATTGCTTAGAATATTTTGATTGAGGGGGGGTGTCAAGTATGCAATCAAAATAATGTGTAGTCTATGGTGACAGGGAAACCTTTTGTATCTATGCTTCCCACGCTGTCACTCTCTCTGTGTGTGTCTATTCCCTTTGGTTGAGGTTGTGTTATGAATTGCGTTGTGTTGGATGGGAAATAAAAGAAGAGTTAATACAAGTAATAGTTTTATTGAAGTAGTTAGCCCTCGAACCTGCAAAAGTCGTCCATGCCCAATAATTACACTGGCTACCTTTCCCTTCAATCCGCAACACAGCGAACTGTTTCACGGCTAAAATATGAAAGGCGGTGGTACCTACTCAGGCGACCCTACATATGGGTCTACCACCTAGTAAGTAATATGAACAATAACAAAATATTTTTTTTTGATAATAACAATAACTTTAGTTATTGGGCCTAATTCTGGGAACACACTTTAATTCTAAATTTAAGAACAGTGGGCCTAATTCTGGGAATACACTTTAATTCTAAATTTAAGTACAATATATATCTTTCTCGCAATAAATAATAGAAAAAGTATAGCAAGAATCTGTTTAGAGCTGTCACTTACATTTAGATAGATTTCATAGAAACCATAGACAATTTTAGACGGCATGTAATACGGAGGTGCCTCCTAAACACTGCATTTTATCACGTTCAATAAGGTCGAAAATTGAACGCACGTTTCTAAATGTCAAATTATATGACAGCTATCCTTTTCGTATTTCTTTTGATAGAAAGAAATGCACTGAACTTAAATTTAGACTTAGCATGTGTTCACCAGAATTAGGGCCATTATGACTATTGAGTGGTAATTTTCTATAAGTTGGGGCTTTCGTGCCGCAGTTTCCGTACCTACCAATCTCTACTAATATAATATGTATACGTAGCATCTCTACTAGGTCTGTGGCACAGAACAATAACTAAAACATAAACACTCTATGACGAAGAAATACCAAAACAAAGCTCCGTAATCTGTGATCTTTCTGACTGATCCATAGAAGAATGGAGAGGAATGGACTGAACTGGTCAAGTGTCACGAGTGTTTGGCGCGTTTTGTTAATGGCATCGTTCAAGTTTGTCTCGGAGCGAACTTTGTGTTATAAAAGTGGTGTTTTTTTTATATACAAAGTGTTTGTGTTGACGTGCAACTAAAAGATTATTAGAATAAAAGTGATTATGTTGTGAAATACGATGAAAACTTTTTTGTGGTTATCCATCTCATCAAGTAGTGACTGTCATCATCTCAGAACAAGGTCATCATATATTTCGTGTCAAATACTCCCAACAAGCATTGAAATGTGTTACATCAGCATTTCAATGCAATAAATGAAGAAATAAGTCTCTGTTTAAGCTTATGGCCCTAGCAGCCAAAGCTTCGATAAATTAAAAAAAAAATCAAGTGTCAACCATACTCTTTCTAATCTGTGGTGTCAACCTTCTAAACTTTGTGGAATTAAATGTATTTTTCTAAATAGAATAATTAAATTAATAAATTAATTGAGCCTATATTTACAATGGCGAGTCTTCGTAGTTCAAAACGAAAACTCCCAAATGCCACTTCTAGCGCACACAAAGACGCTTTCATTAATATTCTGATAAAATCAGAAGACCTCTCCTACTACACTAGGAAATCAGAGCAAAGAAAAGCAAGTAAACGAAAAATAAAAACAGAAAAAGTTCACTATTTACCTACATCTTGTAGAGTTTGTCTCAACAACGGTGATATTCACATATTCGATGACGAGAATCTTGGTGATATATCTGAGGCTCTTTTTATGTTTACGGGTGTCAAAATATGTACGGAAGACAATTTACCAAATTTCTTGTGTAATTCCTGTAATGAACAATTACAAAGTGCCATTTTATTCAGACAGACAGCGCAACAAACAGACAAATTGCTAAAAGATGCATCTGAGATTGATTTGTCTTACGTTAAATTTAAAGGCAGTCGTCAGCATTGTAGTAAAAAAAAATGTATATTTAAAGATCCACTAGAAGAAAAGAATATACGATTTCAGTGTAAAAAATGTGAAAAAGATTTCAAAAATTCCAATGATTATGGTAAGCATATGACTACAGAAGAACACAAAGATGTGAGTGATGCTTGCCCCTTTTGCCATAGAGAATTTAAGTGTATTGGGAGACATTTATCACTTCACAAGATGCACAGAACTATTTTGTGTGATATTTGTGGCAAAAAATTTTTGAAGCCGACCTATATGAATCATAGGGAGAGTCATTTTGATAATTTACCTTTGAAATGTCCAGAATGTCCATATCAGGGGCGTTTCAGTGGTGATTTAAAGATACACATGAGGAAACATACAGGAGAAAGGCCATATAAATGTTTAGAGTGCCCTCAGAGTTTCACTAGTAAAAGTAACCTCAACCGGCATACTTCAAGTCATAAGAATGTTTACCCATTTAGTTGTGAGTTATGTGGAAAGGGTTATTTCTTTCAGCGTGAACTAAATGAGCATATAGCAGGGCATTCTGGTGTAAAATCCTTTTTGTGCACTCAGTGTGACAAAGCCTATACCTACAGGAAAGGTTTAATGAAGCATACTCTACGTGTGCATAAAAGAGAAAAGTTGAGAAGTGGTAGAATTCCAAACTATTTAAGAGTACAAGTTCAGAGAGAGGACAAAGATGAAGAATATTTAATAATATAGATAAAAATAATATTCTCAAATAACCTTTCTTATTTTCAATATGTTAAATTGCTTAGATAAACTAAAATATTAATGGCCCATTATTATCAATCTAATAATGCCATCATGCTAAAATGTTTAGTACTTCTTTGTATGTTATATTTTATTACTAAATAAGTATTAAAATAAAATATATTGTCTAAGAAGCCTACTTTAATTTTTCCTGTCAAACATGAAATTCCAGCCACAATTGATTTTTCCATTGTCATAGCCCTCCAGTAGTATAACCCCGCTTGACAGATTAATAAGGTATTGTAATCCCCAAAAATAATTACAGCCCATTTTTAGGTATATGTTTAAGAATAATACATTTTACTGAAGCATTCAGAGTTAACAACACCTACATTTTCAACCAGATAGAAAAGGGTAGAAACCAATAGTAGTACTTGCGGTTGGCTTAAGCCAACCATAACCTTAACCTTAAGCTTAATTATCAAAAAAGTTTGACTACCAATGAAAGATAGCTATTCACTCTTGTTTGGCCACCAAAATCTCAACATTTATATAAAATCAACTTTTATACAAATTCACAGCCTTTATATAATTATCAAGTTACATATTACATTACACTATAACAATAAAATTAACACCTAGTGTGTTAATTTCCCCTGTTAAGTGTACCCTTTTAATACAAAGGCCTCCTCCAGTGATTTCCACCTCTCTCTCTCCTATGTCTCACTCATAATGGATCCACCAAAAACATTTTAGGTCATCAGACCAACTCTTGTGTGGTCTGCATTTTTCTTTTTGGTCACTTCTAGATATTATAGCATAAAATAAGGATGAACCTATATGCTAATTAATTTGAATCTAACTGAGGCTGTCTAGTTTCAGTAATATGATGAATTGAGACAGCATCAGGTGAAAACCAGGTCTAACTCACAAAAAAAATCTTATTATACAGATATAAAAAGGATATTATTTTTATATATTTTATTTAGTTTAAGATAAGCTAGTCTATCATACTACACAGATTATTGGATTAAAGGAATATATTTTCTTAAAATAAATAAATGTTACCAAAGTACTATAAATTAATTAAATATTTAAACTTAGTCAGTTCATTATTTATCTCAGATCTATAAAAAAATATAGAAATTGCCACATTATTGTTTATCTTATGAATACAAAATGTGCAGTCATAAGAAATATAATTATGTACATAATACAGCATAAAATTGTACTATAAAAATTCATTATTCTAATGCTACTAAACAATACATTGTTCCATGAGCAACCAACCTTGTTGGTCATAATTTTAATTTTTATATTAGTGTTGGTTTCAAAATTTCACATGTTCTGATTTTCAGCCATTGCTCTTTGCCTTTTTTCCTTTTCAATCACCAAATACACTGGGACTCTGCCTCCTCTTAGTTTCTCTCTTTTATGTACTTTTAACTGATGCTTGAGCATTTGTCTCCTGTAGCCAAATGCTTTACCGCAGATGTTGCACACATGGTCCTTAACACCCGTGTGATCAACCTTCAAATGCAGTTCCAGTTCACGCTTTGTATAAAAGCCTCTATCACAGGCGTCACATTTAAAATCACGTTCTTCTTTATGGATGAGTACATGCCTTGTCAAATTGCCCTTGTTTACAAAGCGTGCAGCACACTCTGTGCATTGATAGGGTTTTTCACCTGTGTGTGTGCGCATATGCATCTTTAAACATTCATTGAATCTACCTCGGTAAGAGCACAGTGAGCACTGAAATGGAAAATCATCAATGTGTGTGGCTCGGTGCCTGTTAAATTGCCCCAGCATTCGGAATTTCTTTCCACAGAAATCACACATATAAGGTTTCTCTTGACCATGTAATTTCATATGATTCCTAAATGATGAATGCATAAATGATTTGTTACATATAGGGCATATCTGTCTAAAATTTTCATGTTCATCTGACAATCTATGTTCTTGATAATCTTCAAATCCCTTAAAATCTAAATGACACCGACGACATTTCCATTTTCTACCTTTTTTCACTTTCTTGCTTTTATACTCATAGGGTTCATCTATTTCAACCGAACCATTTGTGTTATCGTCATCGTCTAATGACGGATCTAAAGGCTCTACAGCTTCTTCAGGGTGTCTTAACATTTGATCAGTCTTTTGTGCCGATTTTCTAAATGATATGGCATTTTGAAGATGCGTGTAACAAATAGAGCAAAGGTATTTTGTATAAACATCTTCAGCATCAATTTCTATACCTCCAATACTTTTCAAAGCTTCAGATACATCCTCCACGAGATCATTTCCATAAATTGGAATGTTACCTTCGTTCAAACAAACTCTACAAGTAGTCTCTTCATCATTCTCCTCACTTTTTTCTTCCGTTTCTGAAGACGACTCATAAGATAAATCTTTAATGTTTGACGATTGGTTCTTAGCTCGATCTTTAGAGATTTTCTTGCAATGTAGCATTTTAAATATGAGCAGCGGACCAAACATTTTGTATTTAAATTTAAAAGAACTTACAGTGCAATAACTCTAAATGAAAAAAACAAAATTATTGATTGGGATTTGAAAGACAACAAATAAGTTTGTTGAAACTGAGTTTGTACCAAATCGGATTGTTGAAATCGTTGACTGACACTGCCTACGGTCCATAATACGCAAACAATGCAATAATGCATACGTTACAAACTGTGCAAAGCAAACGCCTTGGGCCGAAATTCGGCCGAAACAGCGCACACAGCACCGTAATCAATTCGGCGTTCGGCGGCCGGTGCTGTGTTTGCGTGGGTCATTCCCAGTTGCCACCGCCTGCAACGTCACCGCCAATGGCAAATGGGAAGATATAAAAAACTTTCCAATTGCGACCGGCAGGCTTATTACCGATCTTTTGCAACCGGTTGCTAATTGTAATAGCAACGCGATTGCCACTAGTCGTGGTTGCTGTACGTATTACGGATACAAATCGCAAACTGGTTGCTCGCTGAGTGCATTAGCGATTATTATGTATGGAAACTAGCGCCACTCGCAACCGAGTGGCAACCAATAACAATTCGTATAGTCGCTTTGTCTTTGTATACTACGGTAGAAACCTATACAGCCACACTTTGAAGAACATTATTCTAATTACTTATTGACTAAAAATTATTCTGAAATTAATAGGCATTTGATATATAATAAAAGATAAAAAACAAAACTAAAAATTGTCACTTGGACACTATTGTAAAAATAATAAGCATTTATTATTAATAAGTGACTTTACGTAAATTAAATATATTTTTCATAATTTAATGACAAATGTTAAGAAAACTATGTACAGTCGGCAGGACATCAAAGGTAACAGTTTGACCTAGATACCACTCTTATTACGTTCGTAATAGAGCCACTTTCTTAGTTGTGGGAAGTAAAAAGCTGTATTTTTTGTAAAATAAGTCATTTAATTCCAAATAAATATTTACAATAATTTATTGTCTGTACACTGCGCCATTAGTTCATAATCCTTACGTGGGAAGACCTTAACAAAGAAGTTACAGCAATTTGGGAAATGGGAACGGCAGAAATGGTTTTTGCATTTAATTTTTTCTTACAAGACATCTTATTGATTTATTTCTTTTTTTATTATTTCTATATTTATATATTATTATATATTTATTTTATTATTTCCATTACCCGTATAAAAAATGTACTCTTTGGGATCCATCACTAAGAACTACTGACGCTACTTTAGCGAATACTTACTTGTAACTACACCAAAGAGTATGAACTACACTAACTGGCCCTAATTCTGGCAAACACATGCTAAGATTAAATTTAAGTTCAGTCTACCTCTTTCTCTCAATATGAATCCGAAAAGGATAGCTGTCATAAAAGTTGACGTTTAGAAACATGCATTAAATTTTCTCCCTTATGACAGCTATAAACAATTTCTTGCTATTTCATTCTTATTACATATTGTGAGAAAGAGATATACTGTACTGTACTTAAATTTAAACTTAGAGTGTGCCTCCAGAATTAGGCCCACTGTCAGCAGTGAGCAGTTGTCAATCGGTAAACATTTTAGCTAAATTTGTTCATTTGTTGAGATATTTACTGTTTGTGGGTCTTCCCTGCGTTTTCTAAAATCCGACCCGAGTACTTTTACTTAAATTTTATTATAATTCATCTGTGTTGGAGTTTAACATGTATGCCAAGTAATTCACAAAATCGAGTCTGGAATTTTTACGCTAAATAATATTAAAACTGATAGGGGCTAGTTTGTAGACATCAATATCAATCAAAAATGGTTGGGCCGTTGTTACTGTTAAAAATGCTTCACTGCCGAAAAAAGTGTCAAGCACCTAACAAAGAGGCCAATAAAATGCAAAGAACATCTTTATTACGGCGTGCGAAGAAAAAACGAATGGAAGTAGAACCACAAACTAAATGCAGGGTTTGTTTGAAAGATGGCGATATACCAATTTACGGGAACCAGCTTTTGGAGGATGTATCCCAAGCATTAGTAGCATTCGGTGGGATAGAAATTGAAGAAGATGATACATATCCCAAATATTTATGCCATACTTGTCATGCGCTTCTGCAGGGAGCTATTTTATTTCGAAGAACTGCCCAACAAACAGACCAATTACTTAAAAAATCTTCTAAAGATGTGACAGGCAATTTAAATGATAGTAATCATGTAGGGGAAGACAGCTCATTTGATTATGATAATGACACCCCCAAAGAACAGAAGAACTATAATTGTAAAAGATGTGAATTAGAATTTGCAACCTTCAAAGAATATTGTGAGCACAGATTGTCTGAGGAACATGAAAATAAAAGAGTAACATGTCCAATTTGCAACAAGTCATACACTGCAGTGTATTATAAGAAACATGTGGCCATTCACAAACCAGATTGTCCGTTTATGTGTGATATTTGTGGCAAGAAATTTATTGTTCATGGACAGTTCTCTAGGCACCGATTGACTCACTTTTTTAAGCTGCCCTTCAAATGTGCACATTGTCCTTATCGTGGAAGGTTCAGTGAATCATTAAAGATGCATATGAGGTCTCATACTGGTGAAAAACCTTACCAATGCTCAGAATGTGCTGCTCGGTTTGTTAGTAAGAGCAATCTAAATAAACACATGAATACTCATAAAGGAGAGCATGACTTTAAATGTGAATCATGTAAAAGAGGGTTTTATACTAAAAGGAACTTAGATATGCACATAAAGGTGGATCATGTGGGTTTAAAAGACCACTTGTGTAACATATGTGGCAAAGTTTTTGGATATAGAAAACAAATGATGAAACATCAACTAAAAGTTCACAAGAGGCAGAAATTAAAGTCTGGCAGAATGCCTCTGTATTTACTAGTGGAAAAGTTAGGCAAAAGTGTTGAGTCATAGAAACTTTTAAGTTACCAGAAATACCAAAGAATTCCCATTGATTTGTCATTATTATCTATTTAAAAATATTTTAGAAGTAGCACAGATTTTATGCTCAAAACTTATATGAAACAACAGAACATAATATTTATCACTTTCAATTTTGATTCATAAAAAAATCTAAAAGACTTACGTGTCATTTTGTCAAATTTCAGTTATATGTACTACACCAAAGAGCAAATTTTTTTCTATCAACCAGTCTTAAGCCGGGGCTCGACCGCGAAATGAACGAGGTCATTAATGAGTCCTCCTAACTCGCAACGATAATTTTCATAGTTGAGGCTCGACCGCGAAAGAGGTTAGCGGATATTTATCATTTATAGTTGTTGAGATTCGGAGACTACCTCCACTGTTAATGGATTCATTTCAGAATTGATAAACATGTCTTAAACACAAAAGACTTACATTTAAATAAATATATTAAAGCTTTAACTTTATATGTCACATACAAAGTAAGCTTAAAAGTTGATAAGTACTTTGAACTCACTAAAATAGCTGAAAAACCCATACAAATCTTGGGACACCATTTACAACATATTTGCTCGTAACTCTAAAGTTAGGTTTAATCACTTAGCAGTCTTTTAGTAATTGGACGGCAGATTTACATATCTCCCCTTATAAGCCTGAATGAGAAAAAAATATATTTCTGCACATATTTCACATATGCTACCTCCTTGGTGTGATGACAGTATTATACAATCTGTGGATCTGTGGTATTCAAATCATAGAGGAAAATAATTATACAAATATTCAAATTTAGAATTTGTCAAAATCAATGTTACATGACCTGTGTTTATCTCAAGTAATTTAAATTTTCTTTGCTTTTCAATATGGCGAATGAAGCCGAGGAAACTGTGCGCAAGTTGGCATCTCACAGAGGTGTACTTGGAGTGGTAATTGTTAATGGAGAAGGTATACCAATCAAGACCACTTTAGATAATCATGTCTCAGTCCAATATGCTGGGCTGATGTCTGCACTTGTAGACAAAGCTAAAGCAGTTGTTCGAGATCTAGATCCATCAAATGATTTGACATTTTTAAGGATTCGTAGCAGGAAAACTGAAGTGATGGTTGCTCCAGATAAAGACTTTATACTAATAGTTATTCAACATCCTGCTGACTGACGAAAGTTATCGCCTGTAAGCGATTTTTTTCTAATAATGGACTTGTGGAAGTATTATTTTAATTATGTACTGTGCTGATGATTGGTTCCTTTTTTTATTTAATATATTTATGTTGCGTGATTGATAGGTTAACATTAAAATAAAACTAAGAAAGTAATTGTCTATTCATTTATTATTTTTGGATGCAATCACAATAAAACTGATTAGGAATGTTTCACTATATGTAGTTACCAGGTACCCATACCACGGCCCCTGCCTCGGAATCCACCTCTATTACCGAAACCTTGGTTTCCGCCCCAGCTACCCCCTCGGTTGCCGCCGAATCCACCTCTGTTGCCGCTGAATCCACCTCTGTTGCCGCCGAATCCACCTCTGTTGCCACCAAAACCACCTCGGTTGCCTCCAAAACCTTGGTTTCCTCCGAAACCTCCTTGGTTTCCTCCAAAACCTCCTTGGTTGCCTCCAAAACCACCCTGACTTCCAAAACCACCTCCGCCGAACCCACCTCGCGGTCCACTTGTGCCCCAACCCCGGTGAGCACCTCGCTTGGCTCCGTCAGGTCTGAATGCAAGAGGAGTTACTTCACGTTGAATGTTGAAATCTCCTGCATCCATGACACAGAGAGCTCGTACACAATCCACCACCTGTAAATTAGTTAGTTATTAATTTGTTCTTTCGACTTCTTCAAAAAATGGTGTGAAAATGTTTTTAAAGGGTTGGCCATCCATAATTGCTTACTGCTTTAATATTTTTTTGTGTTGAAATAGAATATTTCTCACTGTGAACCCTCACAATGACGAATATTAGACGTTAACTTATAACGCAAATTCAGATAGTCTAAAAGAAATTCATTTTATTACCCCAAGTCTTGGGTAGCTGAGATCCTTTATTCACAGTGTATTCAGTCACCCAGATTGTGAAACGACGTGGTTTCGGCCTCCGCCCCAGGACATGTTTTTTTCTAGTTTACATATTTTTCTATGTCAGTATCTAACATCCATACGCAAAAACACACAACAAACAACGCTAAAACGTAAACGCGTAAACGTCTTTTACAAATGCTAAAATAACTCTGTCTGTCAGTTACCGTTTTACTATTAAACCTCTAAACCAATTTAGAAAAAAATGTTATGGAGGTAGTTTGAGAACCTGGGAAGGCCAATTGTCTGGAGCGATAACCGAAATCGCTCTTAAATCATATAAACAATCATAATAACATAATCTCAATTTAAGTACAGTATGTCTCTTTCTCTCAATAAGTATAGGAAAAAGATAGCAAGAATTTAATTAGAGCTGTCAAATAAATTAAGCTAGCTTATCAAAAATCACACACAATTTCAGTAGGCGTGTAGGGAGGTGCTTTATACAACCTGCATTTTATCACGTTCATCAAGGTCGAAAGTACAATGGGTTAGTTATTGAAAAATATGCTGTTTTTTATTATTACGGAAATTACAAATATTGTACAGAGTGGTGCCGTCAATACAAGAAATTGACACAGGGGCTATATTTGTTCATAAAAATGATTTGTCACTTTCAAAAACAACATGGCCCATGTTTTAATTTATTTTCGTATTGACGGCACCATCCTGTATACCTCGAGAACTTAAAGTTCTAGAAAAATATATTTTTTCATAAAAACAGTGACTTAATTTTAAATGTTGCTTTTGAACGGTCTTGACCATAGACAACAGCTCTTGACGAAGATGTCAAGTTCCGTTTTACGTTCTTGAATCAATAACTTACACTTAAAGGTCTATTCACACATATCAGTGAAGCCACAGTTCCGGCACAGTTCCGTATCAGTGCGAAATATTATTTCATACATTATCTATGAACGTATCTCCACTTGTCCGTGTCAGTGACGGCTCAGTGCTCTCAGTGTCCGTTCCGGCGTGGTTCCGGCACCGGCAAGCACGGAAGGTATCGTCGACAACGATATTTTTTGCCTGACGGACCGATCACGGACAGATCACTGACGGATCACGGATTCCGACATCAACAAAAACAAAATAGAGGACAAGCGATTAATAGAATTGGTTCGTGAAAAAAGAGTTTTATATGATTTATCTCATGCAAAGTATAGGATACGAAATACAATCACGATTGACGACGGACACGTTTTCACTGAAGCTCCGTGAACTGAGCGGGCACAGACATGTGTGAATTGAATCACTGACGCAACACTGAAGCACTGATACGGAACTGTGCCGGAACTGTGGCTTCACTGATATGTGGGAATAGACCTTAAAGCTCGTCAAAATAATATCATTGTACTTAAAAAAACATGAATTCGTTATTCGCGCGATCGATTAATCGCGCGCTTTGCAGATGGACGTGTCTACTGCAATTATTAATTCAATTATTTTAACAATAAAATCAGTATCTGTGTCAATATAACTTCCGCGTGAATGTGTGTCAGCGCATGTTTTGTCATGAAGATTGTGTTATAGTTATTGAGTTTTAATAGTAGATTATATTGGTTCAGAAATGGATAGTCCATTTAATCGAATTACTATGACCACCCGAAGTCCACCCCAGAGACGGCAAATCGAGGAAGACTCAGCCCCTACTGCACCTACAGTTGAAGTGGTATCGACACCTGAAATCCAACAGTGGCTCTCTACAATCGAGCAATGTCTTAACGATATATGTAATATATCAAATGAAGGCAAACTCAACACGGAACAGAAGTTGAAAATAAGCAATTACAGCAGAAGGATGCTAGGTGGTGTGTCTCAGTTGGCAGTTCAATACCAGTTGCTAAAACAAAAATATATATCTGCACAAATTACGCTTAGGAATATCACTGACCAAAAAGAGACCTCAGTTCAACTTGAAGACCAACTCAAAGATTTGAAGCAAAGCATTCGTTCTGCCCAAACTGTCCCCATGCCTGCGTCTTTCGCTGATGCTTTAAAAAAAGGTACTAGCGCCTTTGTAAGTCCTCTCAATACCAGCAGTATTGCTATATATCCCGTAGATAAGCAGCAAACAAGTGAGGATACAAAGAAACTAGTCCAGACTATCATCAAACCTGATGAACTGAAGCTGCATATCCGTGGAATGAGGAAAACCAAAGACGGAGGTATTATTATTAGCACTGAAGGCAAAGAAGACCTTGAAAAGCTGAAACAATCTGAAAATCTAAAAACGTCAGGTTTGAAGGTTGGAGACACTAAAAAAAAGCAGGTCTAAAATCATACCACTGGGTGTCCCTGCTAGTACTCCTGAGAAGGAATTATTTGAATGTTTGTATGAACAGAACATCTCCGACAAGAACCCACACATACTTCGTGAAAAGTTTCTTGGCTCTATCAAACTAAGCCACAAATACGGTAAAAAAGACTCCAATTACTGTAATTTTATATTAGAAGTGCCAGCTGACGTCAGGAAAATGCTCATTCAACAGGATAGAGTATTTATTAATTGGACATCCTGTCCTGTGAGAGATTTCACGCTTGTAACTAGATGTTACAAGTGTCAACAATATGGACATTCTGCAAAGTATTGTCGAGACCCGGAGCCCACTTGTGGTCACTGCGGATGCGTTGGCCATGTAATTAAAGATTGCTCCAAAAGGCAAGAACCAGCACAGTGCGCTACCTGCCGGCGATTCAACAAACCAAGCCATCATATAACCGGAGATGAGCAATGCCCAGCGCGAAAAAGCGCTGAGGCGAGGTATTTAAGTACCATCGATTATGGCGACTAGAGCCCAACCAGTGCTACGTAGCACAGCGGTGGATCTGTGACCTACATAGATGCCCCTCATTTAGTAATATGATGAAACATGTTAATGTAATTATAATATACATATTTTGTTGTTGAATTTAATAATATTGTCAACTAAGCACTAACCTACAAAAAAAATCAGACACCTAAGATACAAGTTAAATGTTACTTAGTTTAGGTGTCACTCAAATATTATGAACTAACCCTAATTTATTTTACAATAGCAAATAATATCATGATGTAGATACTCGCCACACTATTTTGTAAAAAAAAGTAGTCCTTAAGTTTTATGTGTATTTTTGACTAAGTTTTACAGAAATAAACTTTATCTTATCTTATCTTAAAAATTCGATTTTTTAAGTGTTTTCTTTCAAAAACAGCTTTTGATGTTGAATTCGATAATAGTAAACAAGAATATAGTTGCTATTAAAGTAATAACAAGAAAAGTCAAAAAAGGATTTAAAATCGTAAAAATATTGTTCCTAAAGGCAAAAGTATTTAATATAATATCTGCTATTAGTGAAGGTCTAAATAAATATTTTGCTACATCAATATTTGACATAATGTTATGTGAGAAATCCATACAAAATTTGTAAAGCCTATCATCTTTGAATATCAGGTCCAACTTTTATGAAGTTTGACCGAGGTCCTTACAACCTTCTAAATGTCAAATTATACTGTATGTTTTGTAATCATAATCATTTTGAGATATCGAGATGTCTTATTAATTAAAATATAAAACTAGGAAAAATTCGTGTCCTGACTGGGTGAACCGATATTGATGATTATTTTTTGTTCGATTAGGAATAGTTTCCTTTTGGTCCTATAAAAATGTTTTGAAAATCCATTGGATAGTTTGGTTTTTAAATAAAAAAAACTAGAAAAATTAAGTCGTCTACATATGCAAAATTGCGGATTTTTGTTTTCCTATGAATTTTTAGTGAAATGATAATATAGTAGAAAAACAATATAAGCTCACGGTCACCCATCTAGCTTTGATCTTTAAAAGTTATCACTAAAAATTGTTAAAAAAAAATTAAACAAAAATTAAAACAGACTCCAAAAAACTGAAAAGGATTTATTAATTAAAAATCTAAAACTAGAAAAATTTCTCGTCCTGAGGCGGGAAATCGAACCCGCGACCTTTCGCAATCCGGGCGACTGCTCTAACCAACTGAGCCACCCAGGACTTGGGATAACCCTGTGAAATTCTTCTAGTCCATCTGTCTGTCTGTGTGTCTAGTTCGAACATTTATAATAATGTTAAAATAAAAAATTAAGGAGATGCCTTATGTTAAAAAATATTCCGTGCCGCACCTTTTGCTCGACCGGCGAGAACTGCAGAGCGCTATCAGGCTCTGCCGCGGCTCTCTCGACCAGTTTCTCTAGAGCCGGCCTCAGGGCCACCACTAGCGCCGCCGACCGCGGAGGCATGTCGAAGTTGAGCCAGTTGTCCAGCCGAACCACGTTGTCGATCTGTCGGGACAGTGGAAATTTAAAAAAAAATGTATTTATAATAACACTTTTTTTTTTATACAACTGGATGACAAACAAGCTGACGGCCCACCTGATGGAAAGCGGTAACCGCCGCCTATAGACACCTGCAATAACAAGGAAAAATCACTTGAAATTGCAGGTGCGTTGTCATCCTGGGACCTAAGATGAAATGCCGTCCATGCCCAGTAATTACACTGGCTACCTTTCCCTTCAATCCGAAACATCCGAAACACAGCGAACTGTTTCACGGCTGAAATAAGAAAGGCGGTGGTACCTACCCAGACGACCCTACATACGGGCCTACCACCTAGTCACACTTTATATTGTAATAATAATTTACGGCCAAATATTCGAAACGCTCCATAAATTTGAGGCACTCTTAAATGTTTTAAGTGTGGTCAACTGCAAAAATGAGTATGGCCAAGCATCAAATAGAGCACTCTTTAAAATGAGTATGGGCAAACATCAAATTGAGCACTCTTTAAAATTTGTATGGACAAACATCACACTGAGCACTCTTTAAAATTTGTATGGACAAACATCACATTGAGCACTCTTTAAAATTTGTATGGACAAACATCATATTGAGCACTCTTTAAAATTTGTATGGACAAGCATCACATTGAGCACTCTTTAAAATTTACGTGGCATTTGAGTGGCCAGCCAACCATATGAGCAGTATTGTATTAATTTTCTATAACAATTACTGTTCGTTAGTTTTATTAAGAAATTAGGATGAAGTTTATTTTGAGTATGTAGGTACGTTTAAAGTTTTATGAGTATTTATGAATTCAAAAAATTATTAAAAAATAAAGTAAAAAGCGACATCCGTACATTAAAAGCAAAAATAATTCATATCTAATATCTAATAATTCATATTTAATTACTAAGTAATTTTTCAAACATTTATAATAATGTTAAAATCAAAAATTAAGCATATCTAATATTACAAAAGTACTTTTTGGAATCGGTAGTTCATGATGACTACATAATACTAATCTAATTTAAAATTAAAAAACCATGGTATAAGAAGAGGCTGACTTTATATAATTTAATAACCAATACTTTTTCTATTGAGCGTTCATCAAAGTACTTTTCCAATTGAAATAACAAATATTATAACCGACCGCCGCGCCGCTGCAACAACAAGGAAATAGTCAAGATGACTTTCTATTGCAGGTGCGTTGTCATCTTGAGGCATACGATGATAATGGTTTCTATACCCAGTAACTACACTGGCTACCTTTCCCTTCAATTCAAAATACGGTCAAAACAGGACAAGCGGTGGTACCCACTCAGACGACCCTACCACGATCCACCTAGTAAAATAATTAATTGAATATTTATTATGTACCTATGTTACAATACAATACTGCACAATACAAATGTACACTCTTTATTGCACACTAGTAAATAAATTAATGAGAGAACAAGAAAACATATAATATAAAAAGCGACCTTATTGACAACAAGCAATATAGGCTTCATATAATAATAGTAATATTGATACACTCACACCTATTATCTAGCCGAAAGTAAGCATCATTTATGCTTGTGTTATGGATACTATACAAGGTGTTATAAAAAGATGTAGTCATATTTTAAGGGCTTATTGTACCCATCAATACAAGCAACTTTTACTATGAGGACAACTACGAAATCGCGAGAAAGAAATCAGGTGTTCCATAGTAAGGTCAATGTACTTACTCGACGCAATGTATGGAACAGCTGATTTCGAAATATCACTATCACTACATAGTATGCTTAGATCTTTAAAACTACGCAACGGATTTTGATGCGGTTTTATTTAATAGATAGAGTGATGCTTAAGGAAGGTTTATATGTATAATACACGCATAATATTTACATAAGCATTGCACCCGTGCAAAGCCGGGGCGGGTCGCTAGTTGCAAATAATATGTATTTAAATATGTTAGAAATATACTAAATAAACATCCTTCACTTGTGAACAAATGCTCGTACTCATACAAAATTTGTTCCTACCGGGATTCCAACCCACGACCCCCGACCAAGTAGCCTGTATAGCAGGGGGTACAGACCACGGCCAGTAAGTCGCCCTGAAAAAGCGACCTTATTGACAACAACCAATCTCCTCCAGGCTTTATATTTGTAGTTGAATGATATATAATTCTTACCCATTCGACTTTCCTGCTAGCAAACAGCAACAGATGTAACGGCGCGATCATAGTAGTTTGTTTGCAGCTGATTGCGCGCGTGCGCACCTTCTCGCCGAACACGAACAATGGCGACGGGAACTTCTGCTCCAAGTTACTGCAGTTCACAGATGTCTTGTGGATTAGAGCCGGCTTGCCTTCTGTTGTCAACACCTGTGGAATTGGGATGTTGCCTAAGTTTGAATATGGCGCTTTTTTTTACAAATTCGGAAAATATACCCTACTGTCACCCATAAAAACAATTCAAACCTCAAAAGATATGGAATATTATTGAAGTTGTACTGTTTTGAAAATAAAAAAATGGTCATATTTTTTTCCATTATTTATCAAAAAATGATATTAGATTGCTGACATCAATTAAAACAACTATTATTATGACAACTATTAATAAAAACATACTTAATACATAGTTATTATCAATTTCGTCAGTATGCCCATACATTTCTAAGTAATATGGGAACATGTGACGTCACCTGTTCCAAAGATTTTCTATGGGGCGTTTTTGGACGATGCGCCGCAACACATCAAACATACCACTATATCTGTCAAACTATTGATCTTAGACATACTATTTGTTTTGCAATATTTCTTTATGAGTTATGAACATCTTATTTATGAAATAAAAAAAAAGTTGTCAACTACCCTATCGTATTATTTTAAGGCGAAAAGAATTTTAACTGGAAAATATTCAGGCCGGGACTGAACGCGCAACTTTTCACTATCCAGGTGATAGCTTTAACCATCTGAGCTACCGAGGACCTTAGATGGAAACAACATAGGTCACAAGTTTAAAAATTTTTTTTTACAAAAAGTATATTCTATTTAAAAAAATCAGGTGTTCTTGTTCCATTAAAATAAGAATCTTATTTGCCTAGGCTTGTATGTAGCTTACTATTCAATAGTATAATAGGTAATTAGGTCTTACCTTCCTCTTGCCCTGATGTAAGCATACATTGGGGTAGAGGCCCATGCACATGAGAGCTATCACAGTGTCTAAGATTGGATCGGGTCCAGAAGGGTTCCAGCGTTGAGGGGTACAACATTCTTCAGGAAAGCCAATTGCTGTTGTCAGGATATCTAGAAAAAGGAATATTTTATAAACATTACTAAAAACCATGTTCATTTTTAGACTCCACTGCTAAAGTGTTTTGCCCATGTAGGAAGGCCTGTGCCCACCAGTAGAGCGATTAGTCTGATGATGAATGAAAACCAAATGGTCACTTGTGGTCACTCATTAAAATTTAAATACTAAAATGCATAACCAGAACTAACCTTACAGACTTAAATCACAATTTTTAAATTTCACGAATATTGATTTACATATAAAGTACTTTTTTATGCGACAAACAAACAGGCGTACGGCCCGCCTGATGGTAAGCGGTTATCGCTTTCTACTATAAATTATTTCAGGTGTCTATAGGCGACGGTAGCAAATAATCACCAGGTGGGCCGTCAGTTAGTTTGAGATAACAATTTTTTTTACATAAATTGATATGTAAAAAATTCGATTGAGTTTCATTAGGCAACACTGCCCAATAAATATTATTTTTGTCTCAAACTGTACTCTTTTCGTGCAATAAAGAGTAAATAATTATTTCTTTAAAATGTATGTTTAATGCGAAGAAATAAAGCAAATAAAAAGAAAATGTACCCTTAAAAGCTATTCTGTATATTTTCGTCAATTTTTTCGTATAGTGTATTTCGTATATATATATCTCCTTTTGGTTTATTCAAAATAAAGATAAAATAAAGATTTCCGGTCGTCCCCACTCGCTTTTGATATTTAATAAGTGCAATAAATTAAAATATAATAAAACTAGAAAAATTTCACGTCCTGAGGCAGGAATCGAACCAGCGACCTTTCGCAATCCGGGCGACTGCTCTGACCACTGAGCCACCCAGGACTTGGGATATCCCTGTAAAATTCTTCTAGTCTATCTGTATTTGCGTTTATGAGCTAACGTCCACCCTACAATGTCGAAATATTCTATTTCAACATCCGAAACGAGTATTTTTACAAATACCGACGATTCGGTTAAGTTGGGGCAGTGCTTTCAAATATTCTTAATTTTTGATTTTAACATTATTATAAATGTTTGAAAAATTACTTAGTAATTAAAATATAATAAAACTAGAAAAATTTCAAGTCCTGAGGCAGGAATCGAACCCGCGACCTTTCGCAATCCGGGCGACTGCTCTGACCACTGAGCCACCTAGGACTTGGGATATCCCTGTGAAATTCTTCTAGTCTATCTGTATTTGCGTTTATGAGCTAACGTCCACCCTACAATGTCGAAATATTCTATTTTAACATCCGAAACGAGTATTTTTACAAATACCGACGATTCGGTTAAGTTGGGGCAGTGCTTTCAAATTTTCGATTCCTGCCTCAGGACGTGAAATTTTTCTAGTTTTATTATATTTTAATTACTAAGTAATTTTTCAAACATTTATAATAATGTTAAAATCAAAAATTAAGAATATTTGAAAGCACTGCTCCAACTTAACCGAATCGTCGGTATTTGTAAAAATACTCGTTTCGGATGTTGAAATAGAATATTTCGACATTGTAGGGTGGACGTTAGCTCATAAACGCAAATACAGATAGACTAGAAGAATTTCACAGGGATATCCCAAGTCCTGGGTGGCTCAGTGGTCAGAGCAGTCGCCCGGATTGCGAAAGGTCGCGGGTTCGATTCCTGCCTCAGGACGTGAAATTTTTCTAGTTTTATTATATTTTAATTACTAAGTAATTTTTCAAACATTCATAATAATGTTAAAATCAAAAATTAAGAATAAGTGCAATAAAGTTTAAATAAATAAATATATCTCACTGATCAGCTGGTACTTCGCCTCGGAGGTGACTCGCAGTGTGGTCTGCTGCACACCCTTCCATTCACACCATCTCATCTCAGCCTCTTCGCCTTTAGAATGTTCGCGTTCCCACATCTGCCGATACAAAGTTTATTACTTCAATATTATAAATAATACTATTTTGTCTAAATCGTACTCTTTTCATGCAGTGAAGATTAAATAAATAAAATGTTTAGTTGCTGTAGGCGTTGCAAATCACTCAGTCGCCACTTCAAGCATCCCTAATTTTTTTCAAAAATCTTTATTATTTACCAGTGGTAATTGGGATTTTTTTCTGAGCAAAATCCCATTTAGCACCCCTAATAAGTGTTAATATAAAAACTATATTTTTCGTTTGTTCATAACTTCACACGAATGTTGACAAATCTATGTTGTGCGATGCTACACCCGGGAATCGCCTGTTAATTTTTAGTTATTACTCCAGTAGCATTTTTTTTTATTTCTAGAGCATCTGTCCCGCGACCACGGGAATATGATAAGTTCCCGTGGTCGCGGTACAGATTGTGTTCACAATAACCTGGAAGGCGTTCAACATGGCGACGTGGTCTGAAGCCCTCTCGCCCGCTAAGGCCCGTTGATGGGCTGACAGTCGCCTACGGCCGTCCAACGCGAAGATCTCCGGGAACGTGGTCGAGTTGGCCGCCATAGTAGTCAGAGCGTCGCCCACGCCGAGCACGAAGCCCAGAACCATCATTTTGCCGAGGCGAGGTTCTGTGGTGAAATGGTGGATTTTTGAGATGTCATTGTATTATCTATTTTTCCTTTATTTTGTTTAGGACTTTTCGTGATGATTAAGGGTTTTTTTGTTAAATGCTGTGATGTGTGGGGTTTTTGTAAAAAACAAAACGGTCAAAGCTCGTAAACAAAATAGTGAAAAAGAAACAAAAATAACGATATTTCAAGATTGATTGATTTCAATGAATAATCCAACTACTTAAGGCTAGTAAACAATAACTAAAAATAATTAAAAAATATAACAATTATACTATCATTATTATTTATAGCAATTTAAAAACTTTGGCAGCCTCCGAATACGGCAAAGTTAACTTGTAAAAGACTGGGGGAACAGATTATATTTAGCCAAAGAATAGCTTTGACAAACTGACAGGTAATATGAAAATTATATTCTGTGACTATTTTAAAAAAATACAAAGCACGGCAAATGACTCAACACCACCTGATGAGAAGCGGTAAGAAGAGTCCTGTGAAGATAGCTATCTTCACAGTGCAGCTTGAAACAATGTTCTAGCCGCCTCCACCTTACCGGCTCAAATGGTGCCTTTTCGCGCTTTTTTTGTTATAACCCATGTTATACTCGTTGGAAGGAGGAACAGAACAGACACGTGTTCTAACCTATAGGCAGCTTAGCCAAAATAGCGCCCAGAGGCGTCAAGGCGTCGTTGTTAGCCACGTCAAGGCAGCCTAGTTCTCGCAGCAACGCCTCGGCTTCGATGACGGCGTCTAATGGCGGAGGTTCTGGAGCCTTCGACAGGAAGTGGCCAATGCCGCCCAGGCGTAGGAGCTTGATGCTGAGAGGACAAAATAACGTATAAACTAAACTAGACTCATTAGACTACGCATGACTAAAGAACTAATAAACTGTGGTGCAAGGATGAGCGATGAAAATAAGTTCATTCTACCTGCAGGCAGATTTTCTCCTATGATTGATTCTATTCTATGGAAGCCAAACGTGGGCCCTTACAAACAAAAATCTAAGAAAGTTAAAAGTATGTCAAAATTGCTTGTAATGCAGAGAAGTATTTTGAAAATAAAAAAGAAAAGATAAAATAAGATTAGTGGACATAAAGCAGAAAAAAAGTAACACCAATAAACATAACCAATAAAAAAAACTTAAATGGAGATGGACAGGCCACATGGCAAGAGTGAACAGTTTGATATTGAGACCGCCCTTACTGCGTTCGTAATAGAGGCGGCTTTCGTTGTGCAACTGTTACACTTCACGTGCTGTCGTGTGGATTTTACCGGTATAAAAATATATAATCAAATGCCTATACTTCAGCCAACTAAGATAAAGAATAAATGTAAACAAACCGCTGTCATTTATGAGTGATGAGCAAGAATGGTAGCGAGTGAAAGGGACAAACCTGTACAAAGTGGCATTTGGTTTGTTTACTATTCTTTATCTAAGTGCAGTTGTGTCCGGGAGAATCAATTGCGCCAGTTTAAATTAAAATTGAGAGAGATTCTAGTGGATAATTGTTTCCTGAACTAAACCTCTCCATACCGGACATACTAAATTTTAGTTGACAAGCAAATTTTAATTGTCTATAGGATAAATTTATGAGGTGTGGGCGATAAAAGATTGGTGCTGTAACATAAAATGTTGTATTCCACCCTATTTGTATTCCACCACCCTAGGTAAATTGTGTGAGATTTGCCTGTTTTTGCCTTCTGCCATAGACATTTAAAATTTAATTTTGTATTGGCAACACTAAATAGTTGCAAGTACTTTTTTCACTCGCAATTTTGCTCCGTATTTATATGACTACACAGACCAATTTCTAATTTTGTATGCAAGTATTTTCGATCCCGATACACAACATTCTTGTAAGTATTAGAGAAAGAGAAGACTTGGTACTGATTTTTGGAAGTACGACTCATGGTACTTCCAAACTGTTCATAATATACACGTATTGTATATTATAAACAGTTACAAGTAGGTGAAGTTTATAAAACACTGACCTTAGAGCAAGTTCGTGTAATGGTGTCCTGAACATCTCGGCAGTTTGGTGTTCGTCGAGCTTATCAAAGCGAGCCTTAGTGCACAGCGTGAAACATACGCCGGGCCTGACGCGACCCGCTCGACCTTTACGCTATGGAAACAAATGATACGATATTTTATTAATCTACCTCAAATATTCCATGACAGACCCACCATACCCCTAGCCCTACCCCTAGGGGTAGGGTGGGACTGAACCATACCACCGTTAGTAGTGCTGGATGCTGGGATTTAATGAAAAAATAGAAAAAAAAATAGATACTAGAAATTGTCAATATTGTCATTATATTTAGAAGTAAGGATAACTCAATCGAAATATCGTATGTATGTAGCTGGATCATCCCCTGAAGGCTACCATACCTATGTAGATATTTAGTCTCTGATATACTTATGGTAGCCTGGTACTGGGGCTTATGGTGGTATGGTTCAGTCCCACCCTACCCCCAGGGGTATGGCTAGGGGTATGGTGGGTCTGTCATGAAATATTCTTAATTTTCATTTTAAAATTATAATAAATGTTTGAAAAAGACGCGGGTTCGATGCCCGCCTCAGGACGTGAAATTTTTCTAGGTTAGATATTTTTATCTACCGCAAATTAATCATCACCAAGATTTAGGCTGATGACGCTAGATAACAGATAAATATTTAAAATGATTTATATTCATAGCTTTATTATTTTTTATATCTTGCAGACAACCGATTTGACAAGAGCATCGAAATTAACAAACTCAGTTAATATAAAATTACTAATAAATCTTAATTAAAAATGTATAAAATTATGATTAATACTACACGGTAACAATTAAAAAAACTGGATTTTTCAGATAAATACTAATAAGTACCCGACTCTACGAGGTAGTAGGCCCGTATGTAGGGTCGTCTGGAGGTATCACACCTTTCTTATTTCAGCCGTGAAACAGTTCGCTGTGTTTCGGATGAAAGGGAAATGTAGCCAGTGTAATTACTATCAAAACTAATACACAGGAGGAAAGTCAATACCTGTTCTAGATTAGTTCTGCTTGCCCAGACAGTCGCGTAGGACGTCATATTGTTGTGTGAAGTGAACAATTTCATCTTTGCTTTGCAAGAATCAATCACGTACACAACGTCGTTGATGGTGATTGATGTCTCGGCTATGTTCGTTGACAAAATAACCTGGGAATTTTATAAGGATTCAAAATTAAATACTCAAACTCAAGTAATTCTTACACAACAAAATGATGAAAACTGTCATCATAGACCCTTGTCAAGCACAGCAAAAAGAGAGGAGGAAAAGGCAAAGAAGATTTTTCATATCTGGTTAGCTATACAGGCTGGTGCCCTCAATACGATAATAAATTGAAACATGGGCTATATTAGTTCATAAAATGGTTTGCCACTTTCAAAAACATCTTATCATTTTATTGACGGTACCGCCCTGTATGTTTACACTATCTCAAAAATCAGGAAAAAAATCTGCTGAAAAATAGAAATACTTCGTTTTCACGTATAGTGTACTAGTTAAAATTCAAAATGATTCGTCGATTTTACTATTATTCAATATTGCAATATGGTCGGCGACATAGAAGTCGGCCAAACGTCACATAGTTTAAAAGTTAATTATTTAGCTAAAGTCTTAAAAACTATTCCCCATATTTTTGTCTATTTTTTAGTATAGTGTATGTGGTGAGGTCTCATAAAATAAAAAAAAATATGGCAAATTCAACTACCCTTTTCAAGTCATTTTGTTTTATATTCATAATTTCAATAGTCATTTGTAATTAATATTAAGTTAACACTAACTTATAGATGCTTAGAAATCTATTTTATTTAAAACACTGTTTATAAGTCCTCATAATTACCTTAGTTATTCCCAGCGGCGGCGTCACAAACACCTTTTTCTGGTCCTCTCTCGGTATCTGACTGTGTAGTGGTAGTATCACAAATTTGGACTGATTCCCGAAGATTCTATGTTGAGATAGATGCTTCATGAGAGCGAAGATCAGGTTCCAACCAGGCAAGAACACTAGCACTGCGCCTTCTTGGTTCAAGTTGTTTATGTACATCAGAATAGCTTCTATTAGTTCGAAGCTTAGCTGTAGGAAAAATCATTTAGATGAATATTATATAAATCAACTAGGGGGCCGTTCAAGTATTACGTAACGCAATTTGGGGGAAATTGTGTTACGTAATACTTGAACGACCCCTAGCCATAAAAAAAATAGTGAAAAAAAAAAACAAAAATAGATAGTAGCCGATTCTCAGACATACTGAATATACATATAAAATTCCTAGCTGTCCCGGCAAACGTTGTTTTGCCATAAAAAAATATGACCAAAAAAAATATAGATAGTAGCCGATTCTCAGACCTACTGAATATACATATAAAATTTCATGAAATCGGTCAAGCCGTTTCGGAGGAGTATAGTAACAAAATTTGTGACACGAGAATTTTATATATTAGATAAAATTCTGAGAGCGAAATGACCAAGTGCAATTCGATCCACTAATCTTTCCACTCACAAAGAAAATAGTATTTAAGTATGATAAGTATGTCTAAATTTACTAAGAAATGAGTGCATAATTGTCGAAATAGAATTCGGATGTTACACTATTAAAGACACAAAATTCTGGGTGTATGGGGCTTTTGAAATCAAGGCTGTATTTATATTATATTTTATAGTCCTTTAGTATTATAAGTCCGCCCATTGTACCTTTTTGTGCATTACTTATTCAGTAAATAAATAATAACAAAAGTTTTAATTATAAAAGTACAAAATACGTACATCTTTCTCCGAGAGCGATTGCAGGGACTTGACGGTCTCCATAGAGTAATTATTATCCAGTTTGCAATGTTTATTCAGATCCTCGTCTTGCTCGTCACCACCTATGCCTGTTATAAAAAAAATTTTAACAAAAAAGAACATAGTAATTAAAATATAAAACTAGAAAACAAACAAACATCTAACAACCAATGAAACATTTATTATGATGTTAAAATCAAAAATTAAGAATATTTGAAAAAAGAACATTTTTTTTATATATTATGGACATTTTAGTCTTGTATAACAAATCAGAACAAAATGAACAAATTTTAAACCATTTTGTCTTAATTTCAAAGAAAACGTCTAGAAATCATGTTACCTAAAATACGTCAATATCATCATAGATTGGTCATCTAACTTGATATTTTTAAAATAATTCCATTTCTTTCTTATTGTATTAGAATAAAAAGGACACACCAAACTTAATTTTTGTATTACAGACTAAGTTATATAATATTACCTTCATCATCATCATCTTCGTCATCCTTGTTGGCTTTCTTGCCCGACGACTTCCGCTTCCTGGTGTCTGGTGGAGGCGAAAACTTTGTCAGTTCAATGCTATCCTCGAGGAAGTACTGTTGAACGGGGTATGTGCGGCCGGGTACCTGATGATGAATATTATCAAAATCATCTGAGCTTTCAGAGGGCAAAAAGATAATCATTGGAATAGCCTCATATCTCTCAAGTGGCGTTATCCCTCCGGAGGGATATTTCAATTTATAAAATCAATTGTCTTGAATCTGATGCTTGAAGGGTTAAGGTCGAAAATTGAACACACCTTACTAAATGTTAAATTATTTGGCAGCTGTGTTTTATATTCCGAATGAAAGAACGAGACACACTGAACTTAAATTTTCCTATCGCCAGCTCGCCGGTGTCTCAATGTATGGTTCTTGGATACTTATCAAACACCTTCGGTACTATACATAGATCGGTTGGTTTACAATTTTTTCCACAGACAAGAATAACCAGGGTTTGAAGTGATAATTATCCAGATAATAATCTTTAATAATCTTTCGAAGTTATCAACTTACGGGCTACCTGAGGGGCTCTGCAAATGGGTCGCTAGCTTTTTGTCCGGCAGATGCATAAGAGCCGTCGTTGATGGCAGTTGCTCGGATAGCATGGACATTAACGCTGGCGTCCCGCAAGGCTCGGTGCTGTCTCCAACGCTGTTCTTGCTGCATATCAATGATATGCTGTCTATTGACGGACTACATTGTTATGCAGATGACAGTACTGGTGACGCTTACTATACGAGTCGTGCTAATACCATTCGGTCTACTGTGGAGGAAAGTCGCGGTCGACTTGTGTCTGAAATCAAGAGTTCTCTAGTCAGAGTCTCCGATTGGGGACGACTAAACTTAGTCCAATTCAACCCGACGAAGACACAAGTCTGCGCGTTTACCGCTAAAAAAACCCCATTCGCTGTGTCTCCATAATTTCTTGACACACCCCTTTCCATCTCTAAGAGTATCGGGATCCTTGGTGTCGATATCTCTAGTGACGTGCAGTTCCGCGGACATTTAGAAGATAAAGTCAAGCTGGCATCTAAGAAACTTGGTGTGCACAATAAAGCGCGGCGGTACTTCTCTTCAGGGCAAAGACTGTTACTGTATAAGTCTCAAGTCAGGCCCCATATGGAATACTGCTGCCACCTATGGGCGGGAGCACCTGGATACCAGCTTGAACCGTTTGACGCAGTTCAAAGACGCGCTATGAGAATTGTCGACGATCCCGAACTCACAAGCGGTATTGAACCCTTAAGCCTAAGGAGAGATTTTGCTTCCTTATGTGTGTTCTACCGGTTGTATAACGGAGTGTGTTCTGAGGAATTATTTGACATGATGCCCACGGCCTCTTTCTACCATCGCACCGCTCGCCATCGGCAGGGAATTCATCCTCACACGTTGGAACTAAAATGGTTTTGTACTGTGCCGTTTCAGAGAAACTTTCTCCCGCGTACGCTCAAGTTGTGGAATGATCTCCCTGCAGAGGTTTTCTCGAACGAGTACAGCATGAGGTTCTTCAAAAAGGGTTTGAAAAAGTTTTTACAGGGTCGGCAACGCGCAAGTGATACCCCTGGTGTTGCAAGCGTCCATAGGCTACGGTAACCGCTTACCATCAGGTGGGCCGTATGCTTGATTACCACCTTAGTGGTATAAAAAAAAAAGATAATTATCAAGATAAATATAAGTTGATAATTATCTTGATAAGTATAATCGGAAATAATTGCCACATGTAATTTGTCGCATTCAACGACTGCGTGTATCGGAACACGCCACTTAACGTCAATAGCGCGGATTCTACGCGTCGTCGGGTTTTCGTATCTGAACTGTCACTCATTGATTATATTCTTCATTCATTTATTTTGTGTGAAGCCGAAAAGTTGTGTACAAAAATACAGAATAGATTGTTTCGTCAAGATTACGTAATGCCACGAAATAAGGGCCCTGTGTGGTCAAACTTTGACTGTATTAAAAGAAAAAAAGGATTGTTAGGCTTATATCGGTTTGATAATTATCATGACAATTGCGAATATTTATCTTGATAATTTCAAACCCTGAGAATAACTTACCTCAATAACAGGACAGTTGCCAAAATAGTTAGTGAACAGCGTGGTGTCCACGGTGGCTGACATCAGAATGATGCGCAGATCAGGATACGTGTGAACCATGTCGCGAAGGAGGATCAACGCGAAATCTGTGTCCGCGTCACGTTCGTGTACCTACATAGACAACCATAAAACTATCAATCACGAAAGGCAAAATTGCAAATAAGTACATTTAGAAAAAAAAGCCAACAACAACAGTTTAAGAAAAAAAAACATAAATAATGTTATTATTGTTCTCTGTAATTATTATTTATTTACAGACTGTACAAATCAACCAAATATAAATATCTTATGCACAGCATTAAAAATATATATTTATTTAAGAAGAAATTTGAAGTAAAGTAAGTAGTAGTAAGTTATTGTTGTTGCATTGAAGTACTTTCGAATAGGAATAAAATTCAAAATTTACAGAGAACACAAGTTGACAGTTAATCTATAAAAAACGTGAAATTTTTTCACTGGATTCATAAACAATATCTGAAGATTATAAAATCGCCCCTAAAAAGATTTAAATGGTAATATTTATTCAGTAAATAAAAGACGTAAAATCAACTATAGAAAAAGAAACTAGAAAACCATAATCGGAAATATTTTTAATTCAGCCGACTTCAACATAAAATGTTATATTTAATCATAAGTTTATTATTAAAGTTTGAATATCTGTATCTTTTCAAATCGAAATTTGACTTTAATATTAAAAACTAAAAGTACAAACCTCATCAACAAGAACGTGGCTTACGCCCCTCAAACCACCTTCCAGTTTTCTAAGCAGGACTCCCACAGTACAGAACATTATTGAACCGTATGGTCTGGGCAGTACAGACTCGAATCGCACTGAATAACTGCAACAATATTTCACTGAATCAGTTCTTCATAATACCTAAGATTCCGTTGAAATAAAAAAAAAACACATTTCAGTGAATATTTGTGGAAATATGAAAAGTTGACAATTAAAAGCACTTACAGCTATAATTACAGAACAGGTTTTAACATGTTATGTAAAAGTTTAAAATTCCTATTTTTGAAGGGGTTAGATAGTCCTAACAAAAAAATCTGTACGTTTATAATTTTTGGAAATAAAAATATAGTTTATGTATCAATATTCTAATACGGTGGTAGGTGGTAGACCCATATGTAGGGTCGCCTGGGTAGGTACCATCGCCTTTCTTATTTCAGCCGTGAAACAGTTCGCTGTGTTTCGTATTGAAGCGAAAGGTAGCCAGTGTAATTACTGGGCATGGACGGCATTTCATCTTAGGCCTTAGGGGGACAACGCACCTGCAATATCAAGTGCTTTTCCTTACCACCAGGTGGGCCGTCAGCTGGTTTGTCATGTAGTTGTATAAAAAAAAAACGATAGACAGAGATGGTCTTACCCAAAGCTATTGTCGTGCTCCTCACACCGTTCAGCTAGACTGACAGCAGAGATCCTTCGTGACTACGTCACGCAGATACTAGCCAAGTATAGACAGAGACAGAATAAGTCAACGCTATTGCTAAGCTCGTCACATTCAGGGACACTGAGAGGAGATATCCTTCGTGGCTACATCACACAGATTTTATCCAAGTATAGACAGAGACAGACTTACCCAACGCTATTGCCGAGCTCCTCGCACCGTTCAGCGATACTGACAGCAGAGATCCTTAGAGGCTACATCACACAGATTTCATTCAAGTATAGACTGAGACAGACTTACCCAATGCTTTTGCCGAGCTCTTTTCATACCGTTGAGCGCCATTAACAGCGGAAATCCTTCAAGGCTACACACGCAGGTGTAAGCTAGGTCTATAGAGAGAGAGACAGACTTACCCAACGCTATTACCGAGCTCCTCGCACCGTTCAGAGGCGACTCGTTCAGCGACGCTGACCGCGGAGATCCTTCGTGGCTGCGTCACGCAAACATTGGCCCAAGCGCCTTGGCCACTAGCTATATAATCGTCCAGGATGAATTGGCACACCTGAACATTTGAAAATAGATTATTAATGACGTAATTATACTTCAGCCACTATGAAACACTATCTAAAACTCTAATTAATAAGGATAGATAAAGGTGAAATAATAAGACATTTATAAAATGAATATTTTAAGGACAGTAGATCGTGTATTAGATAAATGAGGCATTTTCCTCCATCACTCCTGTCAAATGGCATTCTACTTAGGAAAACTTTTCAAACTTTTCAAAGTCAAAAGGTACATATGAAATTGCCGTTTTTTCCAATGGAGTTTTTCTCCCAACGCATTTGAAATGAATGTCTACATAAAAAAATCACTATATTTTAAGTGCAGTACACAAGCCAGCAGTGCGAGCATGGATCTATCGGTAGACATATTTATCGATCGATAAACACACTTTGTCTATCGAATTATATCTACCACCGCTAGCATAAAACTAGCCTCGATAAGTTTTATCGAGAAGTTTACTTTGTCGTTTTTTATCGATCATTCGTTCGCCATATTACAATGGGAATTATTTTTTTTTGTTAAAATTGATTAAGTGCATACAAGCAGGATTTTATGAATGGAATTATTATTTTTTGTTAAAATTTATAATTGAAAATGAGAATTAATTAGAGCTTGGAAAATATGTAGCCGATTTCAATGTTTAGATTTGTTGTAATTGTTTCCTAATATTAAAATATATATATATTATTGCATTTATTTAACAATGAGTGTCTTAAATTAACCACAAGATTTTGCTCCAGAGTTTCAGAAATCTTTCATAGTAGACCTACAGATTTATTACCTTCTGGCGTGAGTACGCCGTAGTTTATTTACCTGCGTAGTTTTACCGCAGCCAGTGTTACCCCTGATGATGATGACAGGGTTCTCGTTGATGGCGTTCATTATTTGCGATCGCATCGCGTATACCGGCAGTTGGTCGCGTTCACGGATGCTTTCCTGTTGAATAAAACCAGTTCACAGAGGACTGCACAAGTCGTTCACAATCACAAAGATCCGGTGCGAACGTCAAGTAAAGGCCCATTTACACGATGCAAGTATCTTGCCTGTAGCATACTGTTAAATTGAAGCAAGAAATGACTTGCATAATTTCCGCATTTTGATTTATAGTTTCGGAGTATTTCACTTTGTGCGTCTAACCTCTAAACACCGCGCCACAAAGAAGTCCCGTAGACGCGGCGCTGTTAGCAGATGGAAAAATGTTGCCAACATAATGTACTTAATCTCCACTCGGACTAGTTTTCGATATTAAAAAAAAGAAAAATATCAAGTATAATGTGTTATTTAGACTATGCAAGTCATTTTATGCTTCAATTTACTTGTATACTACAGACAAGAAACTTGCATCATGTAAATGTGCATGTACACTTGCAATACTAACAACGCAACTCGGGTCCTGTGTGCATTACCCATAGTGTACAGTCACGGACGTACGGAATACAGTCAGACAAAAACATATTAACGATTTTGATTCCTATCGCATTGACATAAGAGACAGAATGGACATCATTTTGCTTCTGCTGTACGATCACGAATTTTCGTTGGTTGGGACCTATTTCTTTAAAATTTTCTATGAACACTGAGAATGCAATCAGATTGGAAATTTCCATATCACTACATGTCAAGAAATGACATGCTCTGGGTTATTTTAACTTGAGTGTGTCTAAAATTAAAGTAATTTACATGGGGGAGAGTGTGGCATATTCGGAGTATTATTAAATGGGATGGTTTTTGCAATATTTCTTTATCTATAACGTAATTTTCTGAGAATGCTGGATCAATAAGTTACTGTTCTAACAAAGCGATTTTTTATCTTAATAATAGTAACATAAATACCTGATAGAGTTGGCTGTTCTGGCACATATCACGGTGATTATTCTCAAGATCAGAACTGATATTATCCAAGCTTGTGGTAGCAAGGGGACCCTCATCTGTGTAATTATTTAACATTATTATAAATAAGTATGCTTTATCTGTTTCTGTGTATTTTAGGGGAAGTGCCACGCCTAATTAATTTCGATCAACAAGATATTTAAGTTGAATAGTTAATGAACTTCTCTAATTATAGTCTTGCACTTTACATACAAACAAAAATGATTTAATAAAAATGTTTTTAGACATAATTGAAAAAAAGTTGAATAGAATAGAATAAATGTTAATTTGGTGTGAATTAAAAAAACCCATTAAAAGTATAAATTAAAAATGATAAAATCTAAACAATTTCTACCAAAAAGGTCTCCACTCAGTATAAAGCCGTGGCAGGATGTGCCACGACACTGATTTTTTCCGCGGATGCCTTTTTCTGACAGATGACGATGCTAGGCAAACCAATCAACATCAAAACTACCTTTGTTTAATACATTGCGAGCGCACGTGCGTGTGTGTGTGTGTGCGAGCGTGCGTGCGTGCGTGTGTAATAAATAGGTAGAATTTAAATATGCTTAATTCGTCAGCCTTTATTTTAAAATTGAACATATAAACTAAGTAACTAATTTTAGTTAGCAACTAAACATATGTTTTGCTCGACTATTCAACGATTTGTTGCCGAAATCAGATTTTTTAGTTGCGCACTTAGTATTTTCGTTGGTTAGGTTCGATTAGTATGATGCTCAGTTAAATACAAGCCTTTTAAAAATGCTGTGATCCTATCTCGACAAAAATATGTACTGTATACGCGATAAAGACTAATTATTGGGGAAGAGTATCGGGCATTTTACCTGACCTAGTTAAATGTTGAACAATGTAAGAAATAAAATAAAAAGGCGTATCCATATACACGTTTCATTATGAATATGACATGAATTAGTACTTAAAAACTGTGCCTATTCCGATCCCTAGTTATAAAATAATCTCTCACCAATATTGCAAGCAGTCCACGCATTCCAGTTAGGTTGCGGCGGGGACCAGGAGACTACCCCGCCGGGGGTAGGTCTAGCCTCACGCATAGCTTTCACTCTGTCCAATTGTAGTAATGTCACGCCGGTGGGACCGTCTTGACCTTCTGCTTGGGGAGCTGAGGGCGTGTTACTCACGTCCACTGGTTCGATGCCCAATTCTAGAATTAAAGCCATCAGTATTAAATAGGCTTGGTTGATGATCACTAATGTGTTAGCCCGTCCATTAGTATTCGTTTTATTTATACCATTCTTAAGTTCATCTTTACTTTACAATATGGTTCGTAAAAATCATCTCTATTCAGGAATTTCACAATGTTCACAGTAATGCTTTTGTCAAGATTGAGAGGACAATATATGCTGCTATCCTTAGGAATAAATATTATAAATCTGGATAGAGTGATACTCTTGTATGTTTTGGGGCCTATGTTTTAGTGATACTCTTGTATCGCCTCTTGCCATCTCAAAAAGCTCTGACAATATTACTCGCTTACCGCAATTTTTCGTTTTTACTGTGCTAGGAATAAGATTTTTTTTTTATACAAAACACTGTAAATGACTCAACACCACCTGATGTGAAGCGGTATGAAGAGTCCATATGCGAAGATAGCTAGTGCGGTTTGAAACACACTGTTCTAGCCGCCTCCACCTTGCAGGCCCATAAGGAGCCATTTCACGACTCTTTTGAAGGTACCTATGTTATAGGAACACATGTGCTAATAATTACAAGTTTTAGAAGTCCGACAAAGAAACGAGTTACTAAACTTCTTTGTTCGTGATGTTGAGGTAGAGACGGTTAATTAAAAATAAGTATTTTATTTTGAGCTAAATTGCTGTAAAACATGTTTTGTTTAATCAATATGCACTGAATAGTTTGACATTGAGACCCCCTTTACTACTTTTGTAATAGAGGCGGCTTTTGTAGCGCAACTATTACACTTGAATTGCTGTCACTGTACCTAATGATTAAGGCATACAAACCATTCAGAGTGTCTTCCAACTGTTGCTCAAGATCGGGACTGAAGGCAACGGGATATGGTTTCATCAGCCCTTCAGCAGTCCTAAAAGGACATTGAAAATTATTACCTACAGCTTATTTTATTTTCTAAATTTTATAAGACATACACTTACCTATTTTTCTTTAAAGTTCCACTAAAAGGCTCAATAACACCTAGATGGTATAACTGTCTGACCAGCGATAGAGCGCACGACTTGCTTGCTGTCTGCTTGTTAGAGGCGGTCTCGCGGCCAGTCACGTTGCGGCCCAGTTGGCGAACGTATATCGTCATCTCGCAGCAGAAACTCCTGAAGATTACGAGTTGTTAATAGGAAGTCTTTATATATAATTATTAATGACGTTAGAAGTTAAACCTTTTTTAAAAGTTAGCTTTATTATAAATTTTTTGACATAATTCAATTGGTTGTTAGACCTGTGACGTAATAAATAAAAAATAGAAGTCGCAATTACTTTGGAAGTTCCGTACATCTTCTGTACATCGCGATATTACCTAAACATTCGCAATGAAGTGATTTGTCACACTATATAAGTCACGTTAGTCAAACTCATACTTTTGAACACAATAACATCGCTTTTGGGAATCGAAGTTCAGTATGAAATTGTATGGCACGTTTTTCTGTGCCTCATTGCATGTAGTCTTTACTCTATAGAATAGTCGACTTTAATGCTAACAGGTCTGAATTTATATTACATACATTGTTAACTGTGGGCGTCATAACATATGAAACTTTATTCTAGACAGATACACCCGCCGTTCATCTAAGTATTTCTTTTTGATTAATAGAAATTTATTGAGATATGAATTACTTTGTTAAAATTTATTAATTCATCAATTTGAGTGATATTATTTACGATGTATAAAAGATTAACTCTTGAAAGAAGATAGTAAAAGTTTAGGATATTTCTTAAGCACTATATCACACTGTAGACAAAAATGAACTGAATAACATGCTTTCACAAACCTTTTTTATTTTATTGCAAAAAATAATGAAAAAAAAACTATTCCATAAAAATGGCAACACAGTAGGTAGTAACTTGAGTGTAATGTCCAAAGCCATAACAAGGCAGTTGAAAACTTTGAACTTATTTAATTGTATTTTGACATTGATATTTTGTTTTTTTTAAAATGACTACCTCTGTAATTTTAGAAGTTATTGAAAATATTTTTTGCCACTTTAGTTAAGTATTCTCCCAATTTGAATTGAATGTGCCGCTATTAAACTATTGATATTAGACATACTATTTCTTTTGCAATATTTCTTTACGAGTTATAAACTTCTTATATAAGAAATAAAAAAAAAAGTTGTCAACTACCCTATTGCATGGACATTTTTAGATTATGTATTTGGTTTCTTATAAAAAAAAAGTACAAAAGTGATGATCTTGAGCTAGCGCAAATTCGATATAAACTTTTACTATCTACTTTGTGACGTATTTACAAATAAATAATGATAAATAAGGTACTCACCCAACATAGTGATAGGGAACTGATCTGGCAATGTGGCCAAGTATTGTACCAGCATTTTTAAGTTCATCCTGTATAAAGAACAAAATCCAAGACTGTCAATGTGCTCAGTACATCCAATAGCAATCTTCACAATTGTTGTCAAGCGGTAACTTTAAATATTTACTGTTACAGTTGCATAAATGCAGTTGTACAATCATTAAAGTATTTTCAACCCAATCTCTGCCTCAAGATTGAAAGACACAGAATATTAAGTCCTATCAAAGTAGTTAACATATCTCATAAACAGATTTATTAAGCCACTATTGATGTAGTGTCAGATATCATTTAAATTAGATTTTTGAGTGAAAATAGCTATTGATTCTTAAAAAATTGTAGTCTTAGATTTTGTTCGATTGTCAACCCTAAAAAGTTCTGTGAAGCAAACTTTGTGTAAATTTTTACAAAATTTGGTTCTTTCTCAATGTTCAATACTTGACCACATACCAATAAAATATCTTCAGCCATTGATTTTTCAAATATTATGAATAACCAGTGGCTTATAAACTCAAATCAACTGTAATGATGTAGAATATAATAATTACGTCATAAGCACCTATGAATTAGCGTTAATATTAATAACTTTACTAATAAACTCATTTCATGAGTTTAAAAGTATAAAAACATGTTTTTTCATTTTCATTCTGAATGTGTGAGAGAAACAAAATATATTTTACTCAAAAAGGTTTAAAGAGCATAGAGCTTCTAAGCAAGAAATATATATAAAAAAAAATGAAGAGTAAGATGTTTTTGTTGTATTTTCTTACAAAAACTATTTTCTTATATAAAATTTAAAAGGCATGATGGTAAGCAGTCACCACTGCTTAAAGATGCTTGTAACACCAAGGGTACGACTACTTACGCCTTGCTCACCCCTTAAATATCAAGAGCTACAAACAGAACATGTCCTCAATGAGCTCTGTCGACCTTACTCACTACAGAAGCGTGTCCCTCCAAAATAATGCCATATGGGTGTGATCTTCTGTAAGCGGGACATCCGCAGTTGGACACTTTCGATACAGCAGAACTACCACTATACATACATATATTTTCTACCAAAGACCTAAATACAAACCGTGTGCGGTCCGGTCCAACACCTCTATATTTGTAATCTGCATTGATTTTGTTCAGTTGCATGAACTGATGAAGTTTAGATTTCGCATTCTCCATTGTCCAGTTTCCATGGAGACTGGCATTCACATCAAGGTCTTCAGCATCTTCCACATTCTTTTGTTGTTGGAGACGGTCCATGTATGTAAAGTTCTGGTTCTGACCACCATATGCATGGTAGGCCTGCCCCATAGTATCTGGGCCCATACCATCCTAAAATGATTATGCAGCAGCATGAGTTAATCAATAGTTTTAATTATGTTTTATCACTAATCAAACATGACTTGTTATAAATCTTAGAAGTAAAAGCTAACAAATTAAGACAGATATATTATGTGTTTTTAACTTATAATTAAAGTATTAAAATATGTTAATATTTGAATTTATTTTATGTGATTAGCTGTGTTATATTCTGTGACCCTGTCTACTTAGATGCTGAGTTTGAATTACTGTAATTTATAGTAATTATGGGGATTTACTCATGTGTTTCTTCCATGCAGGAAGGCCTGTGCACAGCAGTGGCACATTTTATAGGTTGGTGATGATGTATTATTGTCATAAAAATGTTTTGTGCAGATCAATAATTTTATTATTTTATTTTTTTATACAACTAGATGACAAACAAGCTGACGGCCCACCTGGTGGTACGCGGTTACCGCCGCCTATAGACACCTGCAATAACAAGGAAAAGCACTTGATATTGCAGGTGCGTTGTCCTCCTGAGGCCTAAGATGAAATGCTGTCCATGCCCATAAATATACTAGGCCCGATTCTGAAGATAAAATTTAAGTTTAATCTGTCAAATAAGTAAAATTTTGATCGAATAAAGATACCATAGACAATTTTAGAAGGCATGTTGGGAGATGTTTCGTAAGCTACATACAAATGTAAACACACCTTTCTAAATGCAATATATAAGTATATTACAACTGTTCTTTTAGCATTTATATTAAAATAAAGTGATATATCTAAGTTTAGATTTAATTTATGTCTACAGAAGCCCATAATAATATTCATACACTCACACAAATGATATTTACTTTGGGCTAGCCAAAGTAAGCATCACTAAGAGATATATAAATATTAGAAATAAACTAAATAAAAATCCATGACCAGTGAAAAAATGCTTGTACAGATCATACCAGCATTTGCTCTTAGTGGGATTCAAAACCGGGACTTCAGACCAAGTAGCCTGTATAGAAAGGGGCACAGACCACTCGGTCAGCCAGTCGTTGTCCCATTTGATTAGAATTATAACATAAGAATAACTGTAAAGATGTATAACTGTAAAGATAAAGAAGATATTGCTTTATTAGAATTGCTCCTTGGAATACAATAAATATGGATGCTTTTAACTTTAGGGCCAGTGGAATAGCAAACCATGTGGTGTATTGACAAGTTGTGGGCTTAAGTGAAAATTAATGTTAAGAAATATTGTCGAGAGATGCAATAACTTATTGTATTAAACATTATTTATTTAGTGAATAGCTATTATGCAACATGAGTCATTAGAATCATAAGTCTAACTCTAAATTATTTGAAATACACAATGTTTCTTACTTGAAAAACTGGTCTTTGATGGGTTTCATTTCCCCCACTCTGAAACCCATCACCTGGAAAACCATTGTCAGTTTCTACTTTAACATCAATAGCATCTTCAGGAACTTCCGTTCTATCTACCACACCGGAACGGACAAGATAATTGACAAAATCTCTAGATGCATTTGTCTGGGCTTCCTTTTTGGTGGTTGAATTCCCTGCACCCACATATGAATATCCGTCGACGCGAACTTCACAAAGGAAACGTTGGCGATGTTTGGGGCCTAAAGATATAAACATTTAATAATTATTTATTTTAGAAACAAATGTAAAATGGCTGAGCAACTTGTTACAAAAGGACATACATTTTAGTACATTTTTTAAATTGACGCGCGCACAAAGTTACCAGATTTATTTATATAAATAATCAAAAAATCAATCAAATCTATCATTACAGGTAGAACAGATAAACGAGATGACACAAAAGCAAGTGGGAATTAAACTTGATCTGCGTATTCAGTTTGTATAGCGATTATTCTATGACTACAATGTGTTCCATTGCTAAAACAGGCGTTGTTGAAAAGAAGTCTACTTTGGATTTTGAGGTTATGTTGCTAAGCAATTATACAATTAACGTTTCTAAAAGCCATAATATACTTTTTTAGTGTTATTTAAATCCTTAAAAAAGATTAAATTAAAATCAATAAAATTTTTATATACCTACCTGTGGCTCGTACGTCGAATAATGGCGAAAGACATTTTTTAATACACCAGGCATGTAGAAAGGACTTCACATCCATCTTAGAAATATATTATATAGTTTTCGTTTCTTCGTAAGTTTATCTCCAAACCAAAATATCCTTCCTCATTGACCAAAAGCCTACAAGACAGACAGATTTTACAAAGTACTCTGCAAAGAGAATATAAATAAAACGCATTAGAGATTACTCTGTCGTCTGTCTGCATTAGCTTGCTACTATTATCTGATCTGTGGTCTGCTGCATAGAATAATATTACGTGAACACACACACACCGATGACCACAGAACACTTTTACTCCAAGGAGAAGAATGCCAACTTCATACAAAAAAGACGGTTACAAAATACGACAACAGCGCTACTTGTGGGACCCACCGGAAACTTTTCAGTAGCGCGGATTGGTGCGAAATTTGAAAGTGACAGATCGTTCCTTACCCCAATTTTTAAAAGAGATTTGACAATGACTTCCCAACAGATTTCCCTACAAACAAGCCGAGCCCACCACAGGTATGTAGCTTGCTTTATTTTTTGTTGTTGTTAATTGATTCTCCCTATACAGGAAAGGCAAAGGGAACTTACAGCCATGTCTTTAATATTATTTATTTTTTATTTTATTGCATTGAAATGGTGGTGTTACACATTTCAATGCACGTTTGGAGAATTTGACGTGAAATATATGAGACACCGCACATATACAATTTCAAGTTGGCCAACTATCAAACAACTAAATTGCGTGCTTTCATAGGCCGCACACTTCGTCAACTTAGTTGGTGGACAGTGTTGCTAGCGCGGTGAAGTCTGCGATAAAATGCGGAAAAACAACGCACTTCTTAACTTAATAAAAAGAAGACGAAAACAGAACAAAACATTTAGGGTTCATCCGATATTAAGTGACAGATTAGAGCGTGGGAAACATCATACCTTACATTCTAAACTGAGATGTTACCCAGATAAGTTTTTTAAGGGCTTGCCTTTTTTGGACTTCGTCGATCAGCAGTTCTATTTTTTCATTTGTCACAAGAAGAGAATGCAGAGATCGTCTGGCTGCGGCGTCTGCGTACCCGTCGGCAAAAATCCAAGCGTGGGGATATCACGCGCACGGGTCTGGTCACACTGCATCTTACCATGCGAATGACCAACTAAGTTGTTATAGTGTGCGGGCTATCGGCCGATAGTTCGCCAACTATTTAGTTGAACGAGTTAGTCGATATAATGTGCGGGCTATCATAAGATTCTATGCCTATTAGACATTCTGCGATTTAGTTGACCAACTTGAAATTGTATATGTGCGGTGGCTCTATGATGACAGTCTATATGATGCTACTTGATGAGGTGGATAACCACAAAAAAGTTCTCATCGTCTTTCACACAATATTCAATTTTATTCCAGTAATCTTTTAGTTGCACGTCAACACGAACACTTGGTTTATAAAACAAAAACAATTTTAAAGCACAAAAATCGCTCCGACACAATTTTTTAGTTATTGTAATAAAAATCTTGACTGAAACCACAAAATCCCGCCAAACACTCTATTTTTTTGTTAATGCTCCTTAAAAAGGGAAGGCAAAGGGAACAAATGTCCATATAGCCACGTCTTGAGTATTTCTTCTTTTATTGCATTAAAATGCTGGCGTAACACATTTCAATGCTTCTTGGGAATATTTGGCACGAAATATATTTTTATAACACAATGTTCGCTCCGACACAATTTTTAATTATTGTAATAAAAATCTTGACTGACGCCACAAAAACCCGCCAAACACTCCAGATAGTATGCTACTACTGCTACTAATTTATATGATCTGTGCCACAGATTAGAAAGAGTATGTCAGACACATGTCAGAGTTGAGAGTATATCTGACCCCATCAGCCACACTAGGGATTATCGATGATCATCTATGTTCTGATCATCGATGTTCTATGATCAATCATCGATGTTGAAAACAAAAACATCGATGTTTTAACATCGATGATACAATACGAAAAATATCGTAACATCGATGATAACGGAATCCATCATCGATGTTTTTTTACCTAATTAATTAGCTAACTCACGACCACCAATGTAACGTAAAAACAAAAGGTAGATTAAAAGGTTCTTCTTTATCAAAATAACTTTTCCTTTAGTCAGTTGATAAAACATATTGGAAATATGCAATAATTTGTTCTGTTTCATAATGGAGATGTTCGATATTGGTACTCGAAAGCCCCCCACGATAAATTATATATTATGTGAAAGTTTATGCTCAAAGGATCTTGAATATACCATTTTTTTATTTTGATACCCCGGCATTTTTGAGTAATTTTGAAAAGTGTATGCAAAAATTCTAAGCTTCTTATCAAAGTTTCTCTGACAAAATATAGTAAAAAATAAATTAAAATCATTATTATTAGTCAGAAACAAGTGCAGACACCAATTTGCCATGTTCTTCTAGCATTTACAATAAAATATAATTGCAAAATAGTCGTAGGCTGAACCAAATCAACCCCATGCCTAGTTATTTAAAATGATTTGGCAAGACAATAGACAACATTGACGTTTTAGACTATGTCTGTGACATGTCACATTTTTTAAAATGGAATTTTACATCTCTGGATAACAGTTTTTTGACCAGAATAAAATGCTTTTTTTTATTTATATGCAGGCATTATTAATTATAGTTTTTGTCTCATAATATTCTTAAAAATATACTCTTTCTTCTCATATAACTTTTGTCTTGGGGGGTAGCTGAGTACCAGCCCCCATACATTTTCAGAACATGTCCTTTTGGGGGGAAAAAAATCAATATTCCCCACATTTTCCCCACAAATTTTCAGGAAAGAAATAAAAGTACTGTTTCTATAAATCAAATATAAATTTTTATCAAGGTATTTATTGCAGCTCTTTATTATGCCTTTGTTTTGTCAACGTATTATTCGAAGGATCAAATTTTAATCCTTTCTTCTTTCTCCTTTCTTCATTGTGCAGGCGATTGTGTTTTATGGCAAATAAAAAAATTTGAATTTGAATTTTTTGAATTTGAAAACGCAAAATTTTCTTACGACAGATGCGTTTGAGAAAGTTCTCTGCGATACTCTGTCTAAGTTTGATGGACATAAATGTTGCCATAAAATAAACTGTAAAACCTTCCTGCCGGTGAAATTGCTTTAAACTTGATTTTTTTTTTATACAAAGCACGGCAATTTACCCATTGCACTATCCGCCTCCACCTTGCCGGATCAAAAGGTGCTTAAATAATCAAGGTAATTAAATATTCTTACATAATTTATAAATTATACTTACTTCATATACTACTTTTATTACTTCTAAGTTCAGTTCTAGCGTAAATGTCTTAATTCCCCGCATTTTCCCCACATAAACGCTGTCCCCTCAAATTACCCAATCGAACTGAAAATCCCCGCAGTTTGGGGAATTCCCCACAGATTGGCAACGCTGGTCTGCGACCGGCACAGACCACAGATGACTAATATACACAGATCAGGGTGTTTTGGCGGGATTTTGTGGTGTCAGTCAAGATTTTTATTAGAATAATTAAAAATTGTGTCGGAGCGAATTTTGTGTTATAAACGGGGTGTAGTTTTATAAAATAAGTGTTTGTGTCGACGTATGGTTACATAAATAAATATAAAATGAGGGTCTAATAAATACTTTTATTACTAGGTAATCTGTTTTGGTTGTTTTGAATAATGATGGAAAAATTCATCATACCAATATTTTAATAAAATTACCCTGTAAATAATTTTTTTTTTTCCTACAATGTGTGACCTCATCTACACATGCATGATTTTTTTGAAACAAAAATAAAAAATCATGCAAAGAAGGGATAAAACATTAATCTGTGAACGATATCGCTGTTCGTCATTAGAATATATACCAACCTACTATACTATTGAAAATATGGAATTGAAATCAAATAAAAATTTTGACATTGACGTTTGTGCTCACAGTGGCTCAGAGCAATACCTAAAGCACACAGTGCTGACAATTTTTTTCTGATAGTAGTGACGTCATTGATGACGTTACAGTAGTTCATGTGAGCAGTAGAAGCGCGAAATTAAACGACTTAGTGTTCACAGACTTCCATTTTGAGCCCGATCATAACTAACACTTCCCTATTCCTTGATTAGGATATTGCCAGTTACATTTTAAAAAAATCTATTAATAAATTATCTTAGACCTCAGAATGACAACGCACCTGCAATACCAAGAGTTTTCCCGTTTTTCGGCTCACAGAATGCTTTTACTCCAAGGCACCGGCTTCACCAAGTAGCGACTTTTCACCAGGTGGACTGTCAGGTTGCTTGTCATTTTATTTTACACCATAAATAAAACAGATCTCGTAAAAGTATATAAATTTATTTAAATTAAAAACACACACTCCAACTCATTTATAATGTCTACAAATAACATTGGACCATGGATAAATTTAGATATTAATTTAATAAATCTTTGACAAAATAATATCAATATTTATAAAGAAACTAAAGTTTATATTAAAATGATTTTTATGAGTAGTTAAGTATTTTCTAAATGTATCCATGGTCTTTTTATAACTACAACAAAGTATTATGCATGTTATTGTATGATTAATTAAATGCAATGAAATATATTTGCCACTAATTCAATCGACACAATACAGTATGGGTGTCTCGTGACTTACTCCTTACATTTAAATCAAGATGACTTGAGCAAATTCGAACATAAATGACATACCATCACAATCACAATTAGTAAGGTTTCTAACCAATTGTAGCACTGACTTAAAATGGTTGTAGTTGATAGAATTTAAATACAGTGACACTTAGTATCACTACATTTAATGTCAGTGTGTTTAAATTCTCTAATTATTACCTTGATTCACTAATCAAGGTGATGATCAGAGCCAACCTAATTCTCTTCATCAACAGAAAATGGATAGAAATTAATAGAACCGTTATAATCCTTAAAATAGACATCAAGTGTAGCAGTTGCTGTACGAAAGTCGCATTTATTACTAAAGAGGTAAGGCGGTCTGGCGACCGTGAAGCTCACATGAAGGGTAACAGTTTAACTTGGCAGTTAAACTGTTACCCTTCATGTGATGTTGGCTGTACCTTTGTAATCGAAAAAAAAATCAGCGTTCGTTAAAATAGGATTCGACATATTTTGTAATAATCGAAATTTTTATCTAGTTTTATAATGTTGGGCTTTTTGATCAAAAACATAAAAGTATAAAAAGCCTCTTTATTTAAATTGACTCAACTAAGTTCTTTTGGAGGAGGTGGCGTAATGGTTTGAGCGCTCACTCTGGTTTCGATTACAAAAACAAAGCAACTTTTGCCTCTGTCGATCCTGGGATGGGGTCATTCATAGGTCTTTAAAAATGTGATAATTTGCGTATCCAAATTAGGGATAAAATTTTCGGAATTTTTGGGTGTTACCGTACTTGAAATTATATTTGGCGTTTGTAATTTAGAAATAGTTCTAATAAATATTAACAACAGGCGAAAGTCCCATTTAGACTCAGATCAGATTTACCAGAGAGCAATAATAACTTAGGTACAGACGACAGACCATGAAGTCTAACAGATGCACTACGAAAGCTGCCTCTATTAGAAACGAGTAAGGACGATCTCAAGATCAAACTGTTACACTTGATTTGCGCTCGACTGTACTATTATTACAATAACATTAATGACTTTCAAACGAATTATAGGATTCATATCGATGTAATAATAATTAATACGTAGATTTTACGCTGCTCCCTTAGCACACGGACCTCACTCTTCTCTTACCATAAGTCCCCTAGAGTAAGTTTCAATCTAATTGAACCGTTTAAATTCGATTTAAAACAATTTAAAGGTACCATTAGCTCAGCGGAAACGAGCTACCGCACCGGTGCCGGTGGCTAGCGATATGCAGTTCAAATAATTTTACATACATTTTGGATGGGCTTGCCGCAATCGTGCGGAGAGTGGCGGCCAACGCACCGCTCCTACTGTATATTAGACAGAAATTTACAAATTGTGGCAGCCATTGACGTCAGTGGTGGTCACAGACCACCTTCGTTTGAGTGGAGCCTTGTTTACGTATCACGACTGTCGGAAAACATTCAAATAACATATCACGGAGAGTGCTCTGAAGAGCTTTTTGACCTTATTCCACCTTCCCTCTTCCTACTCAGGAGCAAGCGTGCCGGTCTTTGGAGTCATCAATTCACTGTCTCCGTCTCAACATTACGCACAAAGAAAATTAGTACCTCGTTTCTTTGTCGTACTTCCAGAACTTGGAATTCTTTCCCAGCATTATGTGTTCCTTCCTTCCTATAACATGGGTTCCTTCAAAAGTGGCATGAAAAAGCAACTATTGGGCCGGCAAGGTGGAGGTGGCTAGAGCAATGTCTGAAATGCACTAGCTGTCGCATATGGACTCTTCTTACCGCTTCACATCAGGTGGGTTGAGTTATTTGCCGTGCTTTGTATAAAAAAAAACTCTTTTGTAACTTTTTATTGAGGTGCGCCAAATTGTTACGGATTGTGAGGTTTGATGGAGACCGTGATTCACAGCAGCGTATCCACCACGGTTCCGTGTCAATAGTTGTGGATTTGGGTGAAGGCCGTTCTCATTACCAATGACCTAACACCGTAAATAGAGTAATATTATATAATTCTGCAGAACACAAGCTACATCTAAATTTGAGTGCATCTCGTTCTCTCAATATGAATACGAAAAGGATGGTTGTCATATTACTACTTGTCATTTAGAAAGGTGTGCTCGTTTTTCGACCTTATTGAACGTGATTAGATGCGGGGTTTAGGAAGCACCTCCATACACGATATCTAAAATTGTCTATGGTTTTTTTCCATGCTATCTAGATTTATGTGCCAGCTCTAAAGAAATTCTTTCTATGTTTTTCCTATATATGAGAGAGAGATAGACTGTACTTAAATTTAGAGCGTTTTTTTTCTTCTGCGATCAGTCGTTAGACTATAAAAACAGGTTTGTTGTTTTATGGCAGGTGGAGCGGGCTCCTCAGCAAGAGCCTCTACTCATTAATTGTGGATGCTAATAGCGATTTTCAAGGTCTCAGATGTTGTGCCTTTTCAATCTTTTGGTGTAGTGATGAATGCTCAATTGACAAGCCAGTTTGTTGGGATGATGAGTTACCCGCTCCTTATATTTTACAGCAACTCTACGGATTTCCTCCCGAATGGTGGTCATGTTATGTACCATGGCACGTTAGCTATGGATCGCAGAATCTTATTTTGTTGGCGTTGCAACATGTTTATATTGGAGTCACTTGCACTACCCCACAATTGGATACCATACATCCACACTGGTTTGAGCACAGCCTTATATAATAAGAGTTTGTTGTCCATTGAGAGTCCAGAGTTTCTTCCCAGCATCCAGTGGTGGTTTTTTAAAATAAGGCCTAATAGCTTTCACTCTTTCGGGCACGTAAGGGTTTCTATTTATATGCGTTAGCCGTGTGTGCTCGTATGGACAAAGCGTAACCAAAAAGGGAACTTATTTGCGTGCCTTGCACTAAAAACGTTTGAAATAGTATTATTTTATGGTCTATTTCAAAAACAAACAGAAAACGCCATGACCTACCTGTCTTGAATAATCGCAAACCCTCTTTATTCTTTACCGCTTGTTATTGTTAAATGATATGTATGTAATAAAATAATAGCCAATACATTTAGAATATGTCAAACGTAACACAACAAACTAAACTTACACCTTTGTAATAAGGTCCATTTTCGTAAGGTACGTCTAAAGTTGTACTCGCTCAATACATATTTAATATCAAACGTTACAAACAGTCAAAAATTAGATCTTTGATTTATAACTAGCATTGCTCTAGGTTTTTTTTATTTTATAGTAAAGTACTTACGTTTCTAATTTAGAAATTAATGTTCACAATAATTTTAAACTAAAATTATAATTTAGTTTACTACAGTGATAATTTATGTTGATGACTAATTTTAAAATATATACACATTTTCAATTGCTTTTGGTTCAAAACAAAGATTTTTTGATATTTTCCATGGATATTTTTATGATAATATACTCTGCCTTTTGGGTCTGACACAGTCAGACAATGACGAAACAATTGATTTATCAAAGCAATATAATATTCTTAATTTTTTTTCTGGAATCAAAATTATTCATCGATATCACCATTATTTTATATTGCAATTATGGCGGGCGACATAGAAGGCAACTAAACGTCACCAAAGTGACATAGGAAATTATTGTTTTGTACAACAAAATAAAAATAAAGCAAATAAAAAAAAGATAATGGACATTTTAAAACTTTTCCGCATATTTTTGCCTATTTTTTTGTTTAGTGTACATATAGCTGGCCGAGTCTCCATATATTTTTGAAAAACTCTCTTCAGCTGAACACAACGAATTTATAGAATTATACAACTTGTACACATTGAGAGAACCAGGCTTTAATTTATTTAAAATGGCAAAAGAAAGGAAAATAAACCAATGACTGAATAAAATTTACAAAGGTAACACTTTCTATTTGTTATTTACAACATCCATATTCAAAACTATTCAAAAAACCTCAGCAAATTCTGGATAAGAAAACATGTCTTTTTCTAAGACTTTTAACTGAAATAAAATTTATTAATTTGAAAACTGAATTCAGATTTATTTTATGAACTATTCTAACTCAAAATCTATTTAATACTAGCAGTTATAAAGCAAAAATGATATTATTTCGTTTACTTTTCTTACATTCACCACAATTATAGACATTTATGTCATCAATCAAATTACAAGAAAAAAAATTGTGAAAATATCAAATCGACTCGTAAAAATAATAATCACTGTCATCGCTTAATTTATGTCAATAATATTAACAAATAATAACTGGAAACTAGAAGCACTTCGCCTCGTATAAAAATAATTGAATTAAATTTGTTTACTATTACACTTATAACCTTGTTCTTTCAAATATCATAAATATAGATATATTTCCTAATAAAGTCTAAGCTAAATGTATGGTTGATAAAGATAAAAACCCTTTGCCTTTTCATATTAGCAAACAAACAAGCTGCAAGGAAAAGTTTTTTGAATGTACCATAAGTGTTACCACATGTGTTTTTGAAGATCAATTTATTGTTCTGAATATTTTCGTAACTAAGGAAATAATCGGCTGTCAATAAATTCCAAATTAAATAAAACACTCCAAACTAAACTAGGTTCAGTACTGCTTTGGATAATATTCGTATTGATAGTATAAAAACTACATCGTATATACATACTCCTGACGATACAACGGCGAGTAATAAAGCAACTCATTCCGTTTCGGTTATATCAACAAAGAAAACTGATTCTTATTATTACCAATCAGTAGAGCCGTTTTCTCGACTGCTCCTGTCGTTTCTGGTACCACATGATGCCGAGTACAACTATTACTATGACAATGATGGCCAAGCACATCATCCATAGGAAAGTTTTAATCCCAGACATGGCTGGTTTCGAGTCATCCACTCGGTCTCTTGGTGCTTCAAAAGACGATGCCGATGGGATGATGTGGGATCTGTCTTCGTCTTGCTTTTGCTGTAAATAAAAGATAAAGTTGTTTTTGGTTGATATTCATCAATAAAATTATTTTTTGTATTTTTCACTATCCTGCTTTATTTTAAATATTATTTACTGAAATTCTCTATATTTTATTCATCTAACCTACACCAGTTAAAATCAGAATATATTTTTGGTTAGAAAAAAAAATATTCAATGACAAATATTGAATTTGTCATTTCTGAGATTCAAGACGAACAATAAATAAAACTACAATAATACAATCAATAAACTCCAGGAGAAAGTAATTGAAGAAGTATGTACTTCTAATAATAAAAAATATTGTAAAAGCCTGTCTTTATTATTATCCATAACCGGCAGTATCAATAAATGTATAATTAATTGATATTCTTACCGTGTCTAGCAAATCGAGCTCATACATCTTGATCGCAATGATTTCGTGGTTGTCGCTCAGATCTCCGGTGGTGGCAGACGCACCGAAAAAATAACCGGTCGGCAGGAGGACATTTTCCACTCTGAAGCATTCCTTCCAAGCATTCTTGCCTTCAAGGTCCGTTGACACTAGAGAAATAAAACGTACCAATTATAAGACTCGTAATATGAGTATTATTATTATTCTTTTACTAATAAATCGTCGTTTTTTAGGTTATAATGAGCCTTTTATGACTTTATAAAACTATAGCTTAAAATAAAATAAAAATAGCTTAGTTTCTAAAGGTAGATTTTGATTTATAGGCAATAATTATAAACTTAATTACTAAATTACCTTATGCAAACATTTAGTAATAGAGGTAATCAAAATAATATGTAAAGACAAATTAAATAGTAAGCTTTAATTATTATAAATATATAAAATGAATGATGTTTACAATTACTGTGAAATAAGGTAATTTATAAATATAATATTCGCAACAGGCGGTAATTAAAGTCCCTGTTTGGGCGCCAATATAATTCAAAAGAAAATCAGTTCTCATTTAATTTATTTTTCTCTTTAATATGTGTATATCTTCAAACAAAGATGCAGGTAAGGTGTATATTTTATTAATTTTACAGTAAAGTATGATTCTAATTGTACAGATATCTCGATATGTTAAAAATCTTTCGCATCAATTGACATAATCAACTGTAGATGAAACTAAATATGCAGGGCGATTAGAGTAAAAGAAATATGTATAAATTTTGTGCATTGTGATATGGAAAAAATGGTCTCTTGCACACGCGCTTACCACTCACGCTTTATGGCTCATTAGAGATTTAAGCTCGCTCAATATATCGACACATTTGCTGCCAATAATATTCGTAAATGTCTACTGATAATATTGAATTTAACATTACAATTAATCAACTTTCTTATTTCATTGCATCTTGTAGGTATTTGAAAACTATATTTTTCGTATGAATTTTACCTAGTCAATTTATGATTTATATAGTAAAAACTAGAAATAAATAATTTAACACGTAAGAATTTTTCGCTTAACTAAGTATTTGTGTGTGAATATTAAAACATTTATTTTATTGTTAAAATGTAACGTATTTTAATTTTGCCCCCAAAATTACTAAAAAGACTAAAATGGCGCTGACTAGATCTTATTCTTAATTTGATAGAACAGTGGATATATTTTGTTCTCATTCAGAACTACAAGCGACGACATCAGACAAGATCAGATTAACACTTTTTTATTGCTATTGCTAATTAGGTAGCTCACAAGGCCAAAGATGGAAGCCAGCTGCACCCAATCCGGGTGCAGCTGGCTTCCATCTTTGCAGCAGCCTTCCTCAACCACAGAGGAACTGGCTATCTTACATATAACTGGCGGAGCACAACAATGCTATCAACATCATTGTTATGGCGGCAGACTTAGGTCAGATGGTGGTAGCTAGCCAGGCGTACTTAGACAAAGCCCTAACACCAACCAAACCTAGCAAAAAAAACCTGCGCCCACGGGTTTTAAGCACCACGTACACTAGTTTGCTACTCTTATCGTAAAAAAGGGGGATCATAACTCACCAACAAGCACGTCATCCTTGTAGATGATGGAGACGTGCGTGTCCTGATTATAATTGCGGAATTTGGCCTCGCAGCCGGCGAGCTGCGTGTGGGTGCCGTCGCGGTCATGGTCGTAATGCAGCGACCCGTTGTTTATCATTGCCGATATATACGGGTGCTGATGCTGAAGAAGAATGGTCATTTTTTTATACAACTAGATGACAAGCAAGCTGACGGCACACCTGGTTATAAGTGACTACCGTCGCCTATTAGACACCTGCAATAACAAGGATACAATCACTTGGTATTGCAGGTGCGTTCCTAAGATCTAAGATGAAATTCCTTCCAGGCCCAATAATTAGGTACACTAGGTACTAGCTGAATGTTACAAAGTGTTTCTAAGTACTGGGCACTATACCTTGTGCTTCTGAATTAGTTTTAAGAATAGAATAGAAAAAAGTTTATTTGGCACAATTATACAATAATACTTAAAATCTATACAAAGACTGTTGCGCCAAAAAGGCCTCCGATCAGCATAATGTCACGACAGGAGATGCCACGACGCTGTAATTCTGCGGATGCTACAATGGGTTATGATTTTAATGATTGATTTGAATATAGGTACATAACTGTAAGAAAACCAATCATGAGGATACAGAGTCCAGATAAGCCTACAGAAAGTATTTAATTTATTTAGATATATTGCAACGTGGTTCGTGTATTGTAAGCCAGGCATTCAGATTTAATGAATAAAACACTTGAATTAACAATATTTGCATAATTAAAACAATTAATAACTCACATTATGAGCACCATTGTGGTTGCTATATGTATCAAGTATGATAGCGAGACCCTGGAAGTAGTCCTTGCTACCAAACACCGGGCCAGTCTGCATACGCTCCTTGACATACCATAGTGCTAGGCCGTCTCCGAACAGGTCTTTGCCTCGTCCATGGACTTTGAACTGCACTTGGAGTTCCCAATTTCGGGTGTGACAGGGCTGAAAGGAAAATACATGGGGGTGAGCTTCAAGAGAGCCGCTCTGTTCTTTGGCTGTAAGATACAGTGAGTGAGGAATCACTTCAGCTGAGTAGGGTATCATGAAAAGGTAAAAAGTAAAAAAATTGGTAAAATAAAAATGATGACTTGTTGCGTTTATTTGAATCATACTTTTCCATTTATATTCAGTGTATTTAAATTTTCATATTAAGATTGACACTTTATGTATTTACTGTCAAAGATATCAGTTTCTGTAATTTGTATATATTTTTTCTCTTTAAATTGCAAGATGTTTTTGTAATTCTTCAGTAATTTATTATAATTTATACTTTTATACTTATATTATAAAAGCTGAAGAGTTTATTTGGTTAAACATGCTAATCTCAGGAACTACTTATTCAAATTGAAAACATCTTTTTGTGTTGGATAGTCCATTTATCGAGGAAAGCTATAAGCTATATAACATCATGCTACGACCAATAGAAGCTGAGCATCAATGAGAAATGTTGCAAAAAAGGGAGAAATATTAAATTTCGGAGCTTTTGTTGCATGTGCTGTGTAAACAGTTAAAGAAATGGAAAAATAACATATGCTGGAATTGTTTTCCTTTAAAACTCTGCAACAGAATATGTCTATCTTTTAACCACCTTTAACTTTTTTTAGTATTCAAATTTGTTCTAAAATTATGCATTATCTGCGAAGGTGTTTTTGTAAACATGATATTATTCGTTATCAAAATAAATAAATTATTCATCACAAGTATGTAATTTGGAACAAAATTATTTGTGACATCATTTGATTTCAATGAATATCTTAAGAGTTATCATAGTTTTAAAATAACTCGGCAACAAAATAATTATCAAGTCCATGCTGAAACTTCAGTGGCAAACAAAATAGATAAAAACACAACATTAAGCTACCGTAAAGTTTTTAATCTAGTTATTTGAACTAATAAAAAGCATTTGTGAGGTAAACGGAAGAATACACTTTCCTAATAAATAACTACTATCACAGAATACACAATTTGGTCTGAAATTTTGGTAAATGTTTGATGGTCATTCTGAAATAAATAATTATGAACAAAATATTATATACATAGTTGCTTTATATTGAAAATAGTCTACATAATTAAAATCAATATGAAATAATTATATCATTAATGTTACAGACAAGACATAATAGACCTTTTGTGGGGCGAGTTTTCCAATATTGGTTGTAAAAGCTTTTCTAAAACTCATTGCACTTACTCATAGATAAAATAGAGTTAAATCAATTATTTTGAGATAAAATACATGAGTACTTGTTCATTTCATTGTCTTTGTTCATTGAACATAAACAAAAGAGTGATAACAATATTACTCTTATTAAAGCAATATTTATACAATACTAAGCAAGTCTGATAATAAAAATACTTTACATCTGTTTAAACAGGTTTATTGATAGATAAAACTGTATTCTAATATGACTTTGTTGTGTTCAGTTTAATTATGTATTTATTTTAGAATTTTGGCTATAGCAATTAATGTGTACAAAATAATCAAACAAAACATTTTATGTTGGGCTCTATATTTTAATAATCATGTTATAGAAAGATCCAGAAAAAGAGTAGAAATAATGAGATTTGTAAAATATGAAAGGAAATCTAAATTCAGTTGGTTTCCTGAAGGTGTCTGGCTTATTTGAAATAAATCTACAAAGTCATTAAAGGTTATGTATGTTTATGATACTTAAAGTAAATCCACTTACCACTGTGTTCCAAAGAGCACCAGATTTAGATTGCAAATCCGGCGTGAGTCGGACATAATGTGATGTAACTATTGTACTACCTAGGAAATCCCAGTAAGGCACCGACATTCCACTCCCTGTAAGACCATTATAAATTGTATTATTCGAGTATTTCGGAAAGAACTCTTGAGAAACAATGTCAATCAAGTCATAGGTCACTAACCTTGGTAAGGCTTTGTTAAAGAATGCTCCCTACGTACGTAGTCCCGGGTGTTCCATTCCGCAAATACAGGATTACAGAATAAGAATACAGCTAGAATTTGGGATAATATAAGGTTTTCAGTCAACATTTTCGTAAATTCGTAGATGAACTTCGCACTGACAGTAAAAACGCCAAATAATGGATGGAATTGTTTGTTGGCACTTGGCATTGGCAGCCGCTTAGAGTGTTGCCTTATTTTTCTTACATTACGTACTTGTTAGACGCCGAAAAAAGGCGAATTAAACAATTATTATTTGTCGCCAACGACAAAACCGTATTTCAAATGTATATCTAAGGTATCAATACTACGTTTGTAATATATATATGCAATGAATATATTTTTTATGAAATGTTACATTTATTATTTTAAGTAATTTATTGTCTATGAAAACTTTTTTGTGGTTATCCTTCTCATCAAATAGCATCATTTTTAGACCGTCATCATATATTCCGCGTCAAATTCTCCCAAGGTGCATTGTGACACCAGCATTTCAATTCAATAAATGAAGAAATACTTAAGACATGGCTGTATGGGCATGAGTTTCCTTTGCCTTCCCATTACAGGGAGTATGAAACCGGATTTACATTTCTCTGACGCCATACTCTTTCTAATCTGTGCTGACGCCTTCTGACGTGCGCGTCAGAACGGTATCGGTTTCATATTATTACTATGGTTAGATAGATTTAGAGACACCGCACATATACAATTTCAAGTTGGCCAACTATTGAACAACTAAATTGCGTGCTTTCATAGGCCGCACACTTCGCCGACTTAGTTTTTTTTAATAATTTATTGGCATTCGCCGACTTAGTTGGTGGCCAGTGTTGCTAGCGCGGTGAAGTCTGCGATAAAATGCGGAAAACAACGCATTTCTTAAATTAATAAAAAGAAGACGAAAACAGAACAAAACATTTAGGGTGCATCCGATATTAAGTGACAGATTAGAGCGTGGGAAACATCATACCTTACATTCTAAACTGAGATGTTACCCAGATAAGTTTTTTTATGGGCTGGCCCTTTTTTGGACTTCGTCGATCAGCAGTTCTATTTTTCCATTTGTTACAGGTAGAGAATGCAGAGATCGACTGGGTGGCTGCGTGCCCGTCGGCAAAAATCCAAGCGTCTGGTGACACTGCATCTTACCGTGCGACTTACCAACTAAGTTGTTGTAGTCTGCGGACTATCGGCCGATAGTTGGCCAACTATTTAGTTGAACGACTTAGTTCATATAATATGCGGGCAATCATAAGATTCTATGCCTATTGGACATTCTGCGATTTAGTTGGCCAACTTGAAGTTGTATATGTGCGGTGTCTCTTACATTATGGTTGTTGTCAGCTGACTGTGAAATCGACAGGTTGTGCGCATCCACAGCCATCTGACAGCATCCATTTTGTTTTATCGGGCCGGCGTCCACGTTTTCTTCGGAAAACAAATTCGTCTTGCCCAATCACCGTACAACGTTGCCGCAAGTTACTTGCACATTATTTTACTTGACATTGGCAAAATTCGTAATATCGAGATGCCATTATTTAAAGAAGAAGAAGAAGATTTACATTATTATTCTGTCGTGACGTGTCGTAAGATGCTTAATACGTAGCATAATAAATGCAAGCGGATTGTTCATCTATAGTTCCCCTAGTGCAGACTCACAGATTCCAGAGACATTATAGGTTTTACTGTCTTATCTAATGACCCCTTCCTAAAATTACGCGGCTTAGCAAATTAACGGCCTGGCCACGGGAACGGGCGGCAGCGGCGGCGGCGTGACTGGCGAGGTCGCCAGTGGCCTGCTTAAAGTGCGAATATTCGCCGCAGTGGTTTCCCGTGGACAGGCCTTAAGAATAGGCTTAACCTCGCTACCTACCATATTTAAGCACCTACATTTAAGTTGTCAAAGTTGCCAGCATGAATTAATTTAAATAATTAATCACAACAAAACGGACAATGTAATATTTTACCGGGTGGAACACAGTAATTTACACTTCATGTTGAAAAAATGTCATAGCTGCCGGATTCTCGGTACCACTTTCCATACAATTTTAGAGAGTGTCCTTTAGATTTAGCTTGTGTTCTCCAGAATCAGGGCCATCGTGTAAGTGAGATAATTTTTATGTACTTTTTAGGAGCAAGCAAAGGTTTGGTACGATTTATATGTAACGCGGTTATTTTTAGCATAGTTTTACGTTTTTGATGCTGTGAAAAAGCTTCGAAGGGACTCAAAATATACTTTATTTTATTTATACAAAATAGCTTTATTTTACACGTTCTAATTTTTTTTTGTATGGCAGCATTAATAAGCATAAACAGTGTTATTTTGTGTATACCTACTGCCATCTTGCGTGTAGTTAATAAATGACATGAAAACAGAGAAAATGTAAGGTTTCTAAAGAATCTTAAAGATGCCGCTGGTTACGTATGACAAGAAAAAAATATCTTTTTTTTATAAACATGCCTAAATGAAGAAGATCATCAGAATCATGGATTCGTTGATCAAACTCCAATACTAAAATGGTAATAATTTCGAATCGAAAATTTTAAGTAACTGCCGGCCACATTTATCAATGTGTTAGATAATTCACCATCTCATTGTGAGCCCAAACACCAAAGAGAATATAAAACGCTACGCTAGGCACGCTATGACTGCTTTAATTTTTTAAGAACTGAGCATTTCGCAGACTATTTGATGGTACAGCACCCGTACCACCATGTTTTATCGCGTCGCGATCCAGTTTAGGACCTAAACTGAGTAGAATCGTTAATTCGTACTACGACGTTATCTACGACTATGACAGCGATGCTGTTTAGGAACCAATACTGAACCGAGCGGAATATGAATCGCTTTTATAAAGATGGTGGTAAGGCCCCAGGAATAGCATGTCCTGGAAATACCACCGTAGTAACAGTAAACCCAATTTCAAATCAATCGAGTCGGTGAAAGTTAGTAAGACCCTTTTGTCAAGTAGGAAATTAGCTGATAGTCATCAGATGCCTGAACAGATCTTCATAAATTATCGATGATCAGAACTATCTGGATCACGTCAGCACTACGATGCCACAGACAGTTACACAGACAGGCACGTCAAACTTATGAAACCCCTGTTTTGTCGTCAGGAGTTAAAAATCACATCTGTAGAGTAAGTATGTGTTTCAATTTCAACTATGTTTTTTTATTTTATTCCATCTAATCTAAAAGCGCTGTCCGCCTATGCTCAGCAGTCGGCGTCTCTCGGCTGAAATGATGATGGGTGATGATGATGAATCTAAAAGCACTAAAAACATAATTTATATTTTTTTTTATTCCTTTTTAGGGTTCCGTACCCAAAGGGTAAAACGGCTGTCCTGTTTTACCCTTTGGGTATTACTAAGACTCCGCTGTCCGTCCGTCTATCACCAGGCTGTATCTCATGAACCATGATAGTTAGACAGTTGACATTTCCACAAATGATGTATTTCTGATGCCGCATAAGTAATCAGTAATCATTTATTTGTAAAACATAGGTAAATATAAAAGTTCTTACATTATTTTAAAAAGTAGAATCCATGCAGTAAAAGTCTAAATTACATAGCACAGTTCTTAAAATTCTTATTATTAATCCTAATTGTCTACAAAGAGTTACAGTTAAATGCATGTCTTAATAGTGAGAGAAAAAGATAGAAATTGGATTAAATGTCAAGTATATATAAAAAAAAAATGTATTGAATTAATTTACAAAGTCATATCAATTAAAAAATCATTAGTGTTGTAATAACATTTTTCAGTCAATAAATTAGCTAATTTTTTTTTAAACAAATTTAATTTTAGTTCTTTAATTTCCTTTGGCAATTTGTTATATATTCTAGGGGCCATGCCCATGATGCTTTTTTTTAATAAAGCTGTTTTACATTTTGTTGGACACAGGTTGTATTTGAGGTGACTACGGGTCGGATTGTGTCTTGTTTCGGACAACTTTGCAAACAATTCAGGGTTCTTCTTTACAAAAACTGCTGTCTCCAATATATACAGGCATGGCAGTGTCAACAGTTTCAAGGATTTGAATACTGGTGCGCAACTATCCTCAGGCTTAAGACCGTACATCGCCCTTATGCATCGTTTCTGAGCTTTGAAAATTGTATTTTTTTCAACCGAGTTCCCCCAGAAGATTACGCCATATCTTAGAATTGCTGACACCACAGAACATAGAGAGTAGTGCTGACACCATCCCATGATATGCTACTATGACGGCTTCCAGTTTAACAACCTTTTGCAAACTATATAGAGCATATGCACATTTGCTCAGTTTTTTGCATATTTCTTCAGCTTGCGGTTTCCAGGTCAGCTGATTATCAATAGTCAATCCTAAGAATCTATTTTGTGTTACTTGTTTAATTTCCTCATTCTTATGATTTATGTCTATGCTCGTAATGCGAAGTCTTTGGTGAAATTGCATTAAATGTGTTTTTTTTAGGTTTATCATTAAATTATTATCTTTTAGCCAGTTTATTATTTTTGTCAAAGTGAGTTGTATGTCAGTTTGATAGGTATCTATGTCAAAGCTATTTATAATGGCAGTGCTATCGTCAGCGAATAAAATCATTTTTTGGTTGGTTACAGTCGGCAGATCATTAATGTATATTAAAAATAGTAACGGTCCTAACACACTACCTTGAGGAATCCCAGATTTAATGTATCGGGAGTGTGAAACATAATCTACTTCATTCCTTTTATTTGGGCATATTCTAGTAATATGGGTGTATTGCTTTCTATTTGTAATATACGAATGTATTAATGTGAGCACATTTCCCCTGATGCCATATTTTTCAAGTTTATCAAGCAGGTTTTTATGATTGACGAAATCAAATGCTTTTGACATATCAGTGAAAATAGCGCAAACAGGTATTTTACTATCCACGTTTATAATTACTGATTTAACGAAGTCATATATTGCCATGTCAATTGTTTTACCTTTTCGAAATCCCTTTTGTTCGTCACATAACATTTTATATTTGTCTAGATATGTATAAATTGACTCATATATATGTTTTTCAAACACTTTGGAGAATATTGGAATCAAAGCAATCGGTCTGCAGCATTTAACATCTTGTTTATTATCTTTCTTAAAATGAGGCTTTACAATTGTTGTCTTTAAACCACTTGGGTAAACTCCGGAAATTATGCAGAGGTTAATAATATGACTAAGATGTGTCGCGATGATTTCTGCAACATATTTTATAACTTTTGTAGTAATGCCATCATAGCCTACGCTATTCGTGTTTTTCAGGGATTTGATAATTCGTTGGATATCGCTGGGTGTAGCCGGAGGCATAAACATAGTATGCACTGAGGAAATAATATCTGTCCTGTCATTAGTTATTTTCATTGTACTTCGTGCTAGGTCAACATAATAATTATTGAAAGTGTTTGCAATATCATGAGGATTGGTTATTTCTTTGTCGTTGTATATTAGTTTTGATATAGGTTCTTTTGGATAGGTTGCTCTATTCCTATTTATGACTTGCCATGTTGCTTTACTTTTATTATGCGCTGTACTAATAAAATGATTGTTTTTCGATTTCTGTCTCAATTTAACTATTTTCCTGACTTTCTTTGTGTAATTTATTAATTCGTCTCTGTTTTCATTTGTCTGTGAAAGTCTATATTGCCAAAGTAATTGCCGCTTTTTTTTGCTGCATTGTTTTATACCTCGCGACATCCATTTTACCGTCTTTTTATTTTTAAAGACAATAGTCCTGTAAGGAAAGCAGAGATCGTAAAGCAAGCGGAAATCGTCCAAAAAGTAGTCATATGCCTTGTTTGGATCGTTTGTATCGTATATCCAGGAGAAAGATAGACTTTCCAGATACGACCTAAACTTCATCAAATTTTCATGTGAAATGTCGCGTTTTTTCGTATACCACGAGGTTATGCGGCAAGATTTTTTTATGGGTATGGTCAAAACTTGTGCCGTATGATCAGAAAAGCCAAAGTCCCTGACGAGACCTTTGCAACCCTTCTTAGAATAGTTATATTATATTTAGTAACAATAAATACTATAAACAAAACAAAATAAATATTAAAATGGGCTCCCATAAAACAAACGTGATTTTTTTGCTAGTTTTTGCTCGATATTGATAACGGCAACATGTAGACGCTTGTTTTTTTATTTATTTATTTGGTTCACCGACAACATTTTTTTGTGGTTGATGCTTTACGGGCCTGGATCCGATAGCATTTATTATTATTATAGACTAGCTGCGCCCGAGACATTCGCGTGGATGTCGGATAATAATAACATGTCGTACACAGCAGAATATAGAAAGAGGTATCTTTCTTGTTGATTAAATCTTGTTGAGTTCAATGCTAAGAAGACGCAAGCGTGCGCGTTAATAGCCAAAATGTCGCCGTACCTTCCCCTTCCCTCTTTTCAAGATACTATTCTTTCGGCACAGGGCTCCTTAAACTCGCTCTATATGGAGATATGTTGCGATCTGAATTCCTGGAACTAAATCTAAATCGTGATCACAACAGCCACACGGAAGCTCGGTGTCCTGGACAAGGTGCGTCGATTTTTCACGCCTGCACCCGTACCACCATCTTTTATCGCGATCCAATTTAGGTCCTAAACTGAGTAGAATCGTTTAATTCGTACTACGACGCTATCTACGACTATGACAGCGACGCAGTTTAGGAACCAATACTGAACCGAGCGGAATATGAATCGCTTATAAAAAGATGGTGGTAAGGCCCCTGATCATTTATGCCTGCTTTACAAACCAGGGCCGGTCTTGCGTGGAATATTGCTCGCACTTGTGGGATGGCATCCTAGAATTCTCAACCTCTTTTATCAAATTCTATTTAATTTTAATAATTTTTCATTTTTATAACGACGTTCGTTAATATTTTGTAATTTTGTAATTATTATAATAATAAAAATCTTGAATGATACCACCGAATCTCGCCATAAACTGTCCAGATACGTATATGGACAGTTTATATTTCGTATAAACAGAATATCAACTTCACCGCAGATTCAGCGGTGAAAAATGAAATAGTCATTACAGAATAGCTCTGTTCTAATAGGCGACCATAACTTTACTAAGATATCACTTTCAGCCAACCAACAAACATTTGAATATTTCTTTCTTTCTATAATAGCTTAAACCCGGCGATGTACTATTATTCATGTGTACTATTTATGTTTTTTTTTTTTTTATACAACTAGATGACAAACAAGCTGACGGCCCACCTGATGGTAAGCGGTTACCGCCGCTATAGACACCTGCAATAACAAGGAAAAATCACTTGATATTGCAGGTGCGTTGTCATCCTGAGCCCTAAGATGAAATGCCGTCCATGCCCAGAAATTACACTGGCTACCTTTCCCTTCAATCCGAAACACAGCGAACTGTTTCACGGCTGAAATAAGAAAGGTTGTTAATTTGTCATTAATGCAAAGAAACGATTGACTGATTGATTAAAAGTATAGTTTCTAAGACAGTTTTTTGTGCTTCCCTACAAGTAATATATTTATTTAAGTATAAACAGATAAACTAATAATTAATATTTTGAACCCAACAAGCATTTGAAAATTTATGGAATCAATTTCCCTGGTCCACCAAAATGAACGAACAAACTTTTGATCGCAAAATAAAACCGTTTACCGTACTGCAAGATGTTCCTATGGAGAATTTGCTCTCAAAAATGTTGTAGGAGAAATTCGTGTTGACAGGGATGTGAGAGTTGACGAGGGCTTTTATGTTTTAAGTTTTTACTACTTTTTTATAGAACTAGATGACATGCAAGCTGACGGACCACCTTGTGGTAAATGAACTATACTGTCGCCTATACATCTGCATTAACAAGAACAAAATCTCTTGGTGTTGGGTGTGCGTTCTTTTTCTGCCAGAAGCCATAAGGTGAAATTAATGTCTTCCATGTCCCATAATTACACTACCTACCTTTCCTTTCAATCCGACCGACCGGCACCTACTCAGACAACTCTACCTCCATACGAGCCTACTACCTAGTTTTTAATTACCCACACTTTAAAAAATGAAGTGAACTAACTAGTTATAAATGCTTATTGATTCATATAAGCCTCTAACGAGAATTAGCCTATTTCATGGAATAAGTATTATTTATCTACATGTAGTATCGGTCACCAGAAGTTTGTATGTATTGCACTTTCCGAATGAGTGGTAGAGCCTTTCTTTATAATAGGAAGAAAGAGAATTTCCTGAAAACAATCAGCAAGAAACTAGTAGGCTATCATAGATTATCCATCTTTAAAATATGTACCTATGTACTTTATATTATATTCCATTTTATTTTATTATTTTATACAACTAGATGACAAACAAGCTGACGGTCCACCTGATGGTAAGCGGTTACCGCCGCCTATAGACACCTGCAATAACAAGGAAGAATCACTTGATATTGCAGGTGCGTTGTCATCCTGGGGCCTAAGATGAAATGCCGTCCATGCCCAGTAATTACACTGGCTACCTTTCCCTTCAATCCGAAACACAACGAATTGTTTCACGGCTGAAATAAGAAAGGCGGTGGTACCTCCCCAGACGACCCTACATACGGGCCTACCACCTAGTAAGTCCATACCAAAATTACTACAACCTACAACATAAGATAAGATATTAGGTAAGCTAGCTTTAGGATAGATAATAGATGTGTATATGATTATTATCATTATTATTTGTGTAAATATTACATATTATCAATATTTCTCTGTATCCATAACACTAGCTTATTGATGCTTACTTTTGGCTAGATAATAGGTGTGAGAGTGTAAAAAATAATATGATTTTGGGGTTGCGGGGCGTCGATTATTATTGTGATAGCTGTCAAATAATGTAATAAACCAGTGGCCGCTCTGCCCGCGTTGTTCTCCATACCAATTTCATCTAAATCGGCTCAGCGGCGAGTCAGATTACTTTCGCATTTATAATATTAGTATTGGTTTAAATAACTTGCCTTAAAACTGATTAGACCATCTTATATCGTATTCTCTTGATTTGATCATTGTCTCACCCGCTCGTGCCAATCCTAAAAAATGCGTACCTACTATCGCGTGCCCTACGACAAACTACAGATAGACAGGTACACTACACACTCATACACACAGAACTCGCTCAGCTACGACATCGACTCCTGCAACCCCAGAATCGCAAATGATATTTTGGAATTCTGTAACACCCAGTGTAGTACCAGCATATCTCTATTGTACAGGATGGTGCCGTCCATACGACAATAAATTAAAACATGGGCTTCATAGAAATTGTGTGCCACTTTCAAAAACATCTTATTCGTTTGATAATTTCATTTAAGCGGTTATCGTAGATTACCGGTACCTTACCGGCTATTGTAACCGCTTATCATCACGCGGACTGTACATGCCACGTGTTCTACGTTTGCTTAGTAATGCAATAGATATTCTACATGGAAGTAGTCATCTTTCATACGCCATTCTCCTCGCGAAAAAAACAATGCCACCTTCAAATAGAATATTGCAAATTTGTTTTATCTAATAGCTATATTACCTACCTATAACTACTAAGTTGAAACCGCTGTTCTGTGTTGAATTGTATGTAACTTGTGGAACCAATTGTAATGTATTCGTAGGTATAGTACAGATATGTGCCCAGTTGGGCAATTTGCGTACAGGCCACTGATGTCAGGGCAACTGTTGACCGTCACTCTGTACGACGATAATGAGAAGCACGGGGGTTGTTTAAGTAGGTACCTAGTCTTGGTCGTTAACATCTCCGACTGAAGAGCCCCACCTAACCCTGTATTGTTCTTTCCCCACAATGCAGCGCAGGCGTAAATATCTTCTTTCCCCGTCCAAAAACAAGCACGAGTTGTGTCAAACTGAAAGTTCTTAGAAACTCCACCAGTCCACCACGATCACTATAAAGTAATCGAAACGTCGGGTTTATAATAATAATGTAACAACTAATTAAACGCGAGTTAAATCCGGTAAGTTGGTATTTTTTCAAATGTGTAGAGCTCGCGAAAATGTAAGACAATACTAAAGTTCTTAGAAAATAAAAAAATGAGCAAACTAGAAAATTCTTACTTTTTAACCGACTTCAAAAACGAGGAGGTTCTCAATTCGGCCGGTATGTTTTTTTTTTTTCTATGTATGTACACCGATTACGCCGAGATTACTGATCCGATTTACGTGATTCTTTTTTTGTTCGATGCGGAACAGCTGCCATTTGATCCCATAAAAATTTTTTCAAAAACAGTTTGGTACTTTGGTTTTAAATTTAAAAAAACTTAAATTATGAAGTCGTCTACATATGCGAAATTGCGAAGTTTTGCTTTTCAAATGACTTTTTAGTGAAACGATACGATAGTAGGAAACAATATAAGTTTACGATCACCCATCTAGCTTCGACCGTAGAAAGTTACCACTAAAAATTGTGAAAAAAAAATTTTAAACAAAAATTAAAACCGACTTCAAAAAACTGAAAAGGATAAAATAATTAAATTTAAGTAGGTATTCATCCCCTAGAAACATATTTTTGGAGTTGATGCTAAGTGGTTTCCAAAAACCAAAAGAAAGTGAAGCACCGACTCCAAAAATATGTTTCTAGGGGATGAATACCTACTTAAATTTAATTATTTTATCCTTTTCAGTTTTTTTGTTATATCTTTTCAGAATCCATTTACATCCATACATCGCTGCATCCAATGGAACTGCTGAGAAAAGCACTTTGCCCACTTGTCAAACAAGTGGCAAGACAAGTGGGCAAAGTGCTTTACTCTGCTGAAGAAGTGGCTGCGTTTCAAAAGGCCATTAAAAAGACCTATAGTGGCCTTTTGAAACGCAGCCACTCCTTCATCGGCGTCCATAAAGCGTTTTTCTCTAAGTTTCCCTTTTATTTTCGAAAATAAATAAAAATCACAAGATACGAAGTCGGGGTTTCTGTGGATCGGCGAATCTGTGGTTATACGGCGGGTGACCCAGTAATTCGACGTCTGACGTCGCCAAATATTCAATCATTCGCCTGGCGGTGTGCGACGAAGCGTTGTCGTGGTGAAGGAGGATACTACTGCGAGGTCGTTTCTCCCGAACTTTTTCCAAGACAAATGGCAAACAATTGCTAGTATAACACTCTGCAGTCATTTTTTTTGGTCCTTTAAAACAATTGTCGTGTAATGAATGACCTTTTTTTTTAACCAAGAGAAATCCGTTGACGGACCTACCCGCCACTAGCGAAGTAGCGGGCGTGTGCGGGGCTCGCCTAGCATCTAATTTGACCCTGGGAATACCCGCGAAAACTCCTGGATAACTCTCGTGCCTTTCGCGGAAGTGGTCTGGGGTCTGCGAAGCAAATTCACCAGACCACCCCCAGGCGACCCGGCCTTACGGCTTGGTTCTGCGCCGATGGAGATTTCCCAGAGTTACATTGAGCAATCTCAGACGTGGCGGCCTTTGTATTGCGCGCGTGGGAGCTACCCGACGCACGCGGCTTCACCTAGGGCGCAGGCAGACGAGCTATCGCCGCCCGCCTTCTCGCGCCCACCCGCTACGCCGGAGAGGGGCGGCCAGAGGATTCTCTTCCCGTCCCCTCTCCGATACCTCCTTTTGCGTAAGAACCCTCACGCAGAAGTCCTCTCACCCACCCTCTCATTGTCAACCATGGCTTGTACCATAGTTGACAATGAGAGAGGACGTGTAATGAATGACCTGTCCTTCAGATGAACGAGGGCGCCATCTTTTTCCCCACTCTTCGTCCTTTCTCCGCATTTGTTGGCAACTCCTCGTTAGTAAAAAACCACTAAGCTGACTGTCTTTTGGTTTCGGGATCATACCAGTAAATCCAGCTTTCGTCACTCGTAAGTATATCGAGCACAGCTTTTAAGTAACTTCCGTTAAAATCTTTGAACCATTTCACGGCGCCAAACAACACGACTGAGTTTTTAGTTTTGTTCGTCAAAATATGAGGTATCCACCGGCCACAAAGCTTCCTGACTGCTAACTGTTTATGGAGGATTTTGTGAACTTGACTCATATACCGATGCCTAAGCCGCTGTCCGGATCTGCTGATAGGTCACTCTATTGTCAATCTCTATCATACGCCGCACAATACTGATGTTATCTTCAGTCATCGCAGTACTAGGCCTTCCCTCACGCATATCATGGGTAAGATTAGTGCTACTACGTTTAAACTCATCAAACCAGCTGTAAACAGTGGCACGAGATGGGGCTTCACTATGAAAGGTCAATCGAAGTCTATCAAAACTTTCTTGTTGACTTATATGATATCGAAAGTCATAAAAATCATTGCACGAACATTTTCTCGCGATAAATTCATGCTGACGTGACTCAGATCACTCAGACAATTTTCAATTTCCCACAAAATAGTAAAATGGATGCAATACAAACTACCTATATAAATAATATTGGCAAAGAGATGTTCCATTTTCAAATTTCAAACTCATTTTTAACCGACTTCAAAAACGAGGAGGTTCTCAATTCGGCCGGTATGTTTTTTTTTTTTTTCTATGTATGTACACCGATTACGTCGAGATTACTGATCCGATTTACGTGATTATTTTTTTGTTCGATGCGGAATAGCTGCCATTTGGTCCCATAAAAATTTTTTCAATAACAGTTTTAAATATAAAAAAACTGAATTTATGAAGTCGTCTACATATGCGTAATTGCGAATTTTTGCTTTTCCAATGACTTTTTAGTGAAACGATACGATAGTAGGAAACAATATAAGTTGACGGTCACCCATCTAGCTTTGAAAGTAGAAAGTTATCACTAAAAATTGTCAAAAAAAATAAAACCGACTTCAAAAAACTGAAAAGGATAAAATAATTAAATTTAAGTAGGTATTCATCCCCTAGAAACATATTTTGGAGTTGGTGCTAAGTGCTTCACTTTCTATTGTTTTTGGAAACCACTTTGCACCAACTCCAAAAATATGTTTCTAGGGGATGAATACCTACTTAAATTTAATTATTTTATCCTTTTCAGTTTTTTGAAGTCGGTTTTAATTTTTGTTTAAATTTTTTTTTTAATGTATTGTTTTTACGTACTATGTGACTTTGACTTAATTTTTCTCTTTTGTTCTAGACCCTCTGGCTACATATAGCTACTCCACTTGATTATCATTTTCTAACCTAGTCACGTTTTGTAAATAGATAATTTAATTTTCCTATGGACTCCAATCATGCTGGCCCATTCACCCAAAGCTCTAAGTGCTAACATAAAAAATGTACTCTATGGTGCTAACCGAGTACAACGACTTTAAAAATGGCGCGCGTCAGTTCCGTAGTAAAAGTTGGCAATTCAGAGTCATTGACCTTCCGCGGTGGCGCGACCTTAGCACAGGTCTATACTCGGGGGAAAGTAGGTGTATCCATCACGTGGTGAAAGCGGCGCACCCTTCGACGGTTTGCTTTATTTATTGGTCAGGTCAGTACCCTGCGATGAACAAATTTGGAAATAAGCTTTGCCAAACTTTTCAGCCCATTGGACTTGATATAAATAACCACTGACTTACAAAAGGTAGATAAGTTGGGAAGGCAAGTCTTAGAAATCGTACGCAGGGGTTGCATGAGCCCCTTCTAGCGCTTTCACAGTTTTATAAAAGCCATTGGCAGGGCCGTCTTTAACCTATTGGAGGTCCTGGGCTTGATGGCGTCCACTGATCCATGACTTTGATTCTTTAAAAGTCATAGGGGCCCCATTATCCTAATTTTGTTAGAATAGACAAAGAAAGTAGATAAACAAGGTTAAATATTTATTTTTATTAATAATCACATGAAACGAATAGATAAATGTAATATAGTCCACAAAAATAACTCTTAAAGCATTTACAGGTTAGTGCTTAAAATCTATGTTATTTGAAGAGGAACCCTTCTAGATTTCACATAGGCAAAATCGTTAGTCACTTCTTCAAAATCTATGCTTTTTAGCACATTAGATTCGATGGACATCAGCGACAAACTGGTTAATCTCTTTTGAAGCATTGTACTTCTCAGTTAGTTACCATAATGTTTAAAAAGATTCTCAATGCGATTTCTGGGCGCAGCCTAATTTTTGGGCGACAGTAGAATAGCTTGGCGCATGTAAAAGCTAGGAAGTTGGTATTGTAGTCAGTAATTTAAGTTCGATTTCTTCGAATTATATAAGTTTTTTGGTAAATATTGGCTATCGTTTGGTGATCTGACAGGAACTAGGGACTTTGTATTTGATATGAGGGGGGCCCCTATCGATCGCGGGGCCCTGGGCACTTGCCCAAAGTGCCCACTGGGAAAGATGGGTCTGGCCATTGGAGAGCATGTCAAAAACAGGCACCAGGTAAAATACTGAGATTAAAATACTCCAAATCCTTCTTGGTGGGAGGTAGGAGAATGAAGTAAATATTAATTATAAGAACTCTTTATTGGCATCACATCAACCACATGCTAGTGCTACACAAAAATCAACACTGCCCAGCAAAATATTGCACGTCGTTAAGACGATGGACCATATATTTTACTATTGTGATGCCATAGCGAGAACTAGAATGACTATCTTGAATTAATAAGACTAGACTTTTTATACAACGATGACAAATAAGCTAGGACGGCCCACCTGGTGGTAAATGGTTTCCGCCGCCTAAACAATAACAAGGAAAAATCACTTGACTTAAAACTTGCTCTGAAATGAAATGTCTTCCTAGCCCAGTAATTACACATGCAACATGCACGATTTGATAAGATAAGATAACTTTTCTTATGTATACGTGAGTTTCGCGCCAATAGAGTATAAGTTTAACTAAAAATTGTTCTTTAAAATTATAGGTATTTTTTTATCTAAGTGACAAGGGTGACCTTTGCTTATAGTTCACTATTGTAACATGTGGTTATTGGCTATATGATTAAATGCTTTGTGAGCACTCCAACTAAGAAGCTAACCTGCATAGATTTATCTACACGATTCTCCTACCTCCTAACTTCTAAATATGCTAACATATGATTCCCTTTATCTGTATAATTGGAGTCAATAAATTAGGGTATGTTACGCGCTAAATAAGTAACTATAATGGTTGTAAACCTACTGCAGCGTTAATATATCGTTATTGTGATATTTGACCTTGTATCGGAGCAACGGATAGACCTGAGACCAGCCTAAAAGCCTTAAATACTTGTTACTGCTGTGCCAAAGAGTGTGCTCTGAAGAGCTTTCCGATCGTACTGACTTTTCCCCTTCCTACTCAGGAGCACGCGTGCCTGTCTTAATCAATATACTATGTCTCATCAATTCTGAGAAAATTGAAATGCACCATTCTCAGGCCTCATCGCCCCCATCATTATCATTGGGTTTACATTGGGCTGGTCTATCGTGAGACCAGTTTTTTTATGGCAAAAGCCTACAACCCCAAATATAAGTAATGCATTTTATAACCTCGGTGTAACTAAGCTGCTACTGCTGGCCGTGATAAGGAGAGTATTCTGAAGAGATTTTCAACCATGCTCACCTTCCCTCTTCTAATCAGGAGCACGAGTGCCGATCTTCGGGATCAATTATTTCCTGTTTCATCAATTCTTAGGAAATCTCTAGGCATTCTTTAAAATGACTCATCACCAGCCTATATTTAGTATTTAGTATTCTTTAATGGGCATTATTATAAAAAAGTCACAAGCAAGTCAATTTACAATTTCAGCATGTTCTCACCAAATCTGGAAATCTTAGTTGGGGTTTGAACTTAGAACAGAGTGACTGTGGATGACTGCGGGTGCACCTCCACCATACTAAAAATACTTCTGAGGATCTCTGCAGGCATTCTCTATATGACTAATGTGAATGTCACTCCTCAAAGTTTAGGATGGGTAATAAAATTCAATCGAAAATAAATTCATATCCCGGGCGGAAACCTAACGCGTGACTTTTTAGAATCTAGGCTTGTCTAACAACTGAGCTACTGGTCTTGACATAACCCTTTGAATTTCTTCTAGTCTGTCGGTGTTTGCGCTAAAAGATACAGGCTACTATTTTCCTGTAAGGCAAATAGAGACGGAAGCAGTTTAGGCCAGGGTCCAAATTTTAGACTCATATTTTGTACAAACGTCCATTGACATTACGGATTATTCAGATCTGTAACCCTGTTTTGTATACCACCGTGCCCACAGAGGAAACCACGATAATGACACTTCCCTGCCATTCTCTCCATCCTTAATTCGCAACTGAAACACGTATAAAAATCACATTTCATCTCGTTTGAATGCATCGCGATCAAAAAGTGAGAGGAATAGTTTACGATATTCGAATATTTCACGACAGTACTTCTAAGGGTTAAGCATTAATCTGTGATTAAGCTTAAAAAATTCAGTTTCATCGTCAGATATATGGTTCGATAATTTGGAATCAAATTTTAGTAGACAGACAGCTACTTAAACATAGCATATTGGAGTCTTGACCTTATACAGACGTATCAAAATCAGTTATTGAAATGAAACTTTACTGTTGCATTTAGTGTACTCTCTACTGCACACCCACTTAAACATGACCTAATTCCCAGTGGCCTGACATTCACTGCCCCGCTGACGTCACAACTTTCTTTATAGACAACGAAAGTGATAGATAAAACCAAAAGTGTATCCCGAAGGTCGACCTACGACAACGACAATTTAGGTCAGAGAAATCAGTGAAAGTCTTCTGTCTTTGACCGAGCTTCTTCTCAGAGCACTCACTTTTACTCCCAATCCATTTTGGACTTTAAATCACCAATTTTTAAGGGTGCAATTGTAACTGAAATGTCGGTCAATGTTAATGTTCGAGTACCTAGTTACTTTAGATTGCTTTTTAATGATTACTTTTGGTTGACACACTTTTTAATGATCGAAGTTGTTTGTTTTTGTTGTTACTGTCTGGCTCGAACTGAAAGGTGACGGTTGGAAAAATATTTTAAAGGATAACAACATGAATTCAACATTGGTGTTGAAAAGGGATCGAAATATATATTTTAATATACGACAAGGTATAACAACCCTTGTGCTATGAAGTTCGCCAACAAGCGCTCGGCCCAACTGATGCGTAGACAATGAGGCTCGTAGCACCTTCGCCACTACTCCTTGCCTACTCCGTATGTTATAACAATCAAATACTCTTTATTGCACAATAGCACACAGTCATTGATTAGCTAACAAGAAAGAAAATAATACAATCGTCGGCTTCATTGCTAAGCAGCAATCTCTTCAGGGAGCTTGGAGTGACAGGAAATAATACAGAAGGAAATAAAGAGAGTGGGTGCAAGAAAGATAATAACATATTATATTAGGTTGGGGAAAAAATCTTTTCGCATTATAGTATGTATGAACTTGTAATAAAATCTCTTTGGCTGTACTATTTGTATCTGGCTGGTTTTAGTATCATTAAAAGTTTAGATTTTAAAAAAGATAATTCCAAATTCAAATTAGGAAAATGTGTGCTTTTCATTTGTTCTTCGTACTGTCAAGATGAGTGAATCTAATGAAGATATTCGATGCATTTTAAAATTTTACTACAAAAAAGGTATAAATGCAACGCAAGCCGCGAAAAAAATTTGCGATGTTTATGGACCTAGTGCAGTGTCTGTGAGAGTAGCACAAATTTGGTTTAAGCGTTTTCAATCCGGAAATTTTGATGTCAAAGATGCACGACGCTCTGGTCCTAGCCTGGCGCCCTATTACGGATAAAATTAATGCCATTTTTGAAAAACTGGAGCAAGATCGGCATATCAGTAGTTACGACGTAGCTGAAGAACTGGGAATTGACCACAAAACAGTTTTGGCGCATTTAAAAAAAGATGGGTACACAATAAAACTCGATATTTGGGTACCCCACGAGCTCACTGAAAGAAACCTAATGAACCGTGTACTCATTTGTGATTCTTTATTACGACGTAATGAAACCGAACCATTTTTGAAAAAGCTGATAACTGGTGATGAAAAGTGGATCACGTACGACAAGAACGTGCGAGACAGGTCGTGGTCAAAGGCCGGTTAGGCTTTACAGACTGTGGCGAAACCCGGGTTAACTCGCAACAAGGTGATGCTGTGTGTGTGTGATGCTGGATTGGAAGGGCATTATTTATTATGAGCTGTTACCACCAGGCAGGACCATCGATTCTGAACTCTACTGCGAACAACTGATGAGATTAAAGCAAGAAGTTGAGAGAAAGCGGCCGGAATTAATCAACAGAAGGGGTGTGGTTTTTTATCATGATAACGCTAGACCTCACACATCTTTAGCCACTCAGCAAAAATTAAGAGAGTTTAGCTGGGAGGTGTTAATGCATCCGCCGTATAGTCCTGCCCTTGCACCTTCAGATTTCCACCTGTTTTGCTCTCCTCAGAATTCTCTAGGCAGTGTCAGGTTAACATCACAAGAGGACTGCCAAAACCCCTTGTCGCGGTATTTTGATCAGAAGCCCCAAAATTTCTATAGCAATTGGATCATGTCCCTACCTACAAGATGGCAAAAAGTTATCGAACAAAATAGTACCTACATACTTTAGTTAAATCTAAATAAACTATATTAAAAAATGTTTTGAATTTTCTTAAAAAATGCGAAGAAACTTTTTCCCAAACCTATTATTATGTTTATGGGATTTTCTGTGGTAGATTTCCTATTACAGTCGAGCGCCTGAAACTCGACTGGTATAACTCATAAAATGATCGTTATCGCATAACATTGAAAGATTTTAAGGCAATTTATGAAGGAAAATATACTTCACGTATGTATAACAAGATATCAATATACACTATCCTACTAACGCGAAGGTTTGTATGTATGGATGGATGTGTGTTTGTTACTCTTTCACGCAAAAACTACTATAATTACAATAATTATAGCTCATACATCAGAATACTCGAAACATTGCTTTTCGAGGTATAATCCTGCACAGACGAAGTCGCCGGAAGAAGCTAGTATTCTATTATTTCAGTATAAGTATCCTTAAAACAGTAAACATTTAATCACATTTTGTTAAAAGTATAAATAACGGATAAAATAGTTTTATCGGATTGAACTCGCGATTAAGGTTTATATTTTTGCGAGCACTAAACATATGTATACAGATTTGAAAGAAATTTAACCGGATGCAACTTTTTTTCAAATCTGAATAAAGTTAGTGCTCGCCAAAATATAAAACAATACTAGTTATAATAACAAATAGCTCAAATATCTGTTTTTGGCTTCATACTAATATTTTAAAGATATTATAATTTATATGATTATAAAAAAGCTAAAGTCATTTAAATTTTACAGTGTTTCTATTGAATTTTTCTTCTTTTGATTAAAAATATTCAGTACCTAAATAAAATAAACTAAATAGGACAACTGATTTTTTATTTGTCATAGTCATAGCCTCTTGACTGACAGGATCGGATTGTATAGGTAATAATAGCAATCCGATCCTATGAACACACTAGTAAGCAGTTTGTTATACAAACTACACGTTTCTAACTTTGATCTCGAATTCCGTTCCGACTTCCTCGCAATGTTGATTTTCTTCTTTTTTTCTAGCATTGAACTTATAATTGCATGAATAGCGGCCGCCAGCTGCTCCTAATGGGTATCGGTTATATCGGTCAAAAGTGACTAAAGAACCAGATCATCATTATGAGGTCAAATATAAAAAATTGACTGTAATTTAACTGTGATACTAACCTTTTTTGTTTTTTGTTGAGGACGTGGGAAATACCCTGTGCACTGTCGTCTCTTCCGAGGGAGTTTTTCTAAATAATTTAAAAATGTCATTAATTGTTAAATGTTATTACAGTATTGACGAGTTTTTTAATGACAATAATATGTATTTGAAAGATATATATTTATGTTTAGCCTTGAAATAATAATTTGACATTCTAATTAACTGTTTGACATTCTAATTAACTGTTTGACATTCTAATTAACTGTTTGACATTATTATGACAAACTTAATAAAATTTTCGTTATTATATTATTACTAAATATGACATTGTAGTAGATTACTTTGACTATCCTAATGTGTATTCATAATGTTTGACATTAATATAAATCAAGCAATATTTGAAATATTATTAATAATTGTTAATTACATGCGAATGTATACTTATATTGCGGTACCCTTACAGGGTTCATGTTTGATACTGAAAATTATTTGTAAGAACATTTGTAAACAACATGAAAGCAATAAATGATTGATTGATTGAAAAAGAAAAAAAAAACTAAAACTCCTCCCTTACAACATCATACTAATCTAACCAAAAAATAAACTGAGTGAGCGACTGAAAAATTTTATTTGGGCGATTATTCAACGATTAGTCGTCCGTTTCGTAATTTCCATAGTCCACTTAGTATTTTTAAGTTGCTCAATTAATTATGATCCTTAAAATATAAGAACTTATTTGTTGGTATTGACTTTGTTCGAGAATTTTCCTCAAGGCCCAATGAACTGGCTGAGTCACGGTCCCAATAAATAGCTCGAGTTGTTTCGTCTGACTCTCGGAAGTGAAAGTACTAGAAAGCCAGTGAAAACCGCGCGATCGTTAGATGCAGCCTGCAGAATGCGTATGCACTATTGTTTTTACTTTCGTCTGTCTAATTAAACATTCGGAATCAAGATGCAAGGAGTTGTGTGTGTCAAGGAGTTGTTACCTTTACTTGACATTACTATTAAATTGAATAAAAAACCTTGTTTAAATTATTAAGTTTTAACCCCCGACGCTAAAAGTGGGGTGTTATACGTTTGACGTGTCTGTCTGTGTGTCTGTCTGTGGCATCGTAGCTACCTATTTCGATTTCTTTGAATCGATAGAGATGGTATGCCTTAATTTACAAAGATCTGTTCAGACGTTTGATGACCATAATTTCCTACTTTTACTAACTTTCACAGATCCGATTTTTTTAAAAAAATATTTTATACAGGGTGGTGCTGTCAATGCGACAATAAATTAAAACATTTTTTCATATAAAATTATGAAATGAATAAGATGTTTTTGAAAGTAGCAAACCATTTGTAAGAACTACTTAATATAGGCCATGTTTCAATTTATTGTCGTATTGACGGCACCATCCTGTATATTTACTGTGACTTTCGTGGTATTTCCAAGACTGTAGAATCTAATAGTCTGCGGGTTGCTTCATTCCTCAGAAACTCACAGCAGATATAGCGTGTTTAAGCTCATAAGAATAGTCTCAATGAGAAGATTGATAATGATGATGGTTTTAGGGGGTTATTGGTGCCATTAGGTGGTTTAGTTTTATTATTACAATTCTAGCAAAATAGGTTATACTTCATCATCATTACCGGCCTTTGCACGTCCCATGTACTGCTGGGTAGTCCTACATACGAGAAACACATGAGGAATATCGACCGTAACAACATCACGCTGGCTGTTCCACGCTGTCTACCTGCTACATAAAATATTACAAAATGTAAGTGTACGATCACTTATATTTTGTAATATTTTATGTAAGAGAAGTAATAGAGAAGTAAAAAGTCATTTCTTACATTTAACTCATTAGCTGTGTATTTTATTGCATAATATGTAAGTATATTTAATTCGTATATTGTATTGTGTGTTTTACTTTCATTATGTACCTACAAACATATATATTTTATTTATTCCTTCTATTTCTTGCACCCTTCTGTATTCTCCGTCTTCATAATATGTATATTACCTTAGGTTGCCTGGAAGAAATTGCTTTTTAGCAATAACGCCGCCCAATTGTACTTTTTTTTGTGTTTTCTAATTTGTATGTTGAATTTCTCTTGTGTGCAATAAAGATAATGGTCAATAATATGTCATGTAGAGTCTTACTTTCGCGGGCACTTCCCGTTTGAAATAATTCTTCTTTACTGGATTTATTCAATTGCCGACGCCGCCTAAATCTAAATAGAGTTAAAGAGAATTGTTTTTCTATTTGTTACTCTAGTTTTTTTTAAAATTAAATTTTTTATCTTGATGATAAATAATCAAAATCTCAATCCTTTTCATCTTAATCATTTTTTTGATGTCGGAAAATATATTTTGGTCATACTAAGGGGACTTTAAACTTAAAGGATGTGTTTCATATCCGGCCAGGTATATGTACAGTTGTACACTATCTCAAAAAATCAGGAAAAATCTCCTGAATCCGTGAAAAACACTCAAATCATGCATAATTTGTTTGTACAAAAGTTGTGGCAATATGGCGGGCGACATAAAGGCCAACTAAACATCACCAAAGTGACATACGCGCCATGATGGGTATTTGGCTGCTGCAATTTTTTCTATGAAAATCTTGTTTTGTACCACGCAACAAAGCAAATAAAAAGAAAATGGACAATTGAATACTGTGCTGTATGTTTTTACCTATTTTTTTAGAGTACAGAGGCCTGTCCGGGTCTCCATTCATTTTTTAAACATCTCTTTTATGACCATGTATAATTGTGTTTGTTGCATCTTTAGCTGCATGCTTTTGGTTCTTGGTTTCGTCATTTCGTAAGAAAATAGAGCCGTTAGAGTTAAATTTTTGTGTTCGAAAATAGTCGCTCGCGACGCCTAAAATGCTGGGATTGATAGAGAAACAACAACACAAGTTTTAGGAACTACGTAGGTATCAGGGGCCTTATATCACCATCTTTATAAAAGCTATTCATATTCCGCTCGGTTCAGTATTGGTTCCTAAACTGCATCGCTGTCATAGTCATAGATAGCGTCGTAGTACCAATTAACGATTCTACTCAGTTTAGGTCCTAAACTGGATCGCGATAAAAGATGGTGGTACGAGTGCAGGTGGGCCATCAGCTTGTTTGTCATGTAGTTGTATAAAAAAAACTTATTTTATAATTTTTTTTTTTTTTTTTTTTTTATACAACTAGATGACAAACAAGCTGACGGCCCACCTGGTGGTAAGCGGTTACCGCCGCCTATATACACCTGCCTAATAACAAGGAAAAGCACTTGATACTGCAGGTGCGTTGTCATCCTGAGGCCTAAGATGAAATGCCGTCCATGCCCAGTAATTACACTGGCTACCTTTCCCTTCAATCCGAAACACAGCGAACTGTTTCACGGCTGAAATAAGAAAGGCGGTGGTACCTACCCAGGCGCAATACCCATAAACCAGCGACAATAGATATTTCCTTGTTAAGGAGACGCTGGCGGGCTGGTAATCGACTAACGTGTCAACTGACGAAATAATGTCCTAAAGGTCGTAAGAAATTTTTTAACAATACCGACTGACGGTAATGAAAAACTCAACAGAAAAAATCTTATTTTGACAGTAGAGTAGTTTGCTGTGTTTTGGATTGAAGGGAAAGGTAGCCAGTGTAATTACTGGGCATTAAAGGCATTTCATCTTAGGCCTCTGGATGACAACACACTTGCAATAACGAAAATACACCTGCATTAGCGCCAGTAGCCACTTACCACCAGGTGGGCTGTCAGCTTACTTGTCATCTAGAGATGAAATTACAAAAAATATAGGTTTTTTAGGAAACCAGCGCCTGTTTTTAATTTATATTATTTTCAATATTTCTCCGTCGTCTGCCTGTATTAGGTGTATAATGTTTTTCATTTTTTGGATCGAATAGTTAAATTAAAGTTAAAATAAATTACATTTCGTTTTAATTTTTTTTTCAGACACAATTTGTTGCCATATATATACAATAAACCGAACTGAAAAAGCTAATGATGCATACTGATTTTGAGTGCCATTTAAATATCAATATATTATTTAGCCTAAGATAACATTACTATCAAGTATGTATTATTATTTATCACTATGTAAACGGCCTGGTCCGGAGTTACCCCGCGACATAAATTACTCCCTATTATTATTAATAGTGAGATACTGTATTGTAATTTCCTTTCAGTTCAGACTCTCGACACTAGATGGCGTTCGATTGCGCTGAGTATTAAAACATTAAATTATATTATATCCTTAGGTATTAACTGATTTAAAAAAATAATAAGTTGTGTTTATTTCCTCATGTTAATATCATCAACTTACAAAAAACACAAACTCATTTTCTCTACGAAAAAGTTTGTTACTAGTTACCTATATACAGGATGGTGCCTTCAAATGCCTTCAATACGACATTAAATTAAAAAATGGGCTAATGTATTAATATATAAAGTAATATATTAGTTCATAGAAATGGTTGTTGTAATTTCATGACATTTGCATGAAATAATCTTCCATTGCATTATTTCATAGAAATGTCATGAAATTATCAAATAAATAAGATGTTTTCGAAAGTGGCAAACCATTTCTATGAACTAATATAGCCCATGTTTCAATTTATTGTCGTATTGACGGCACCACCCTGTATGCAGAGTATATTATGTATAAAGGTAGGAAATACTTCTTAGAAATGAAATGTGATAGATAACTTTAATAAAATGATTGGTGTTTCGTTCAAAGCATTTTAATTTATATTATTATCAGTAGCGTAGCTTGCTTTAGATGGACCCTGTATCAAAAATTTTTGGGGGCCCTATGATAATTACACAGAGTTTCAGGATTTCATGTGGTCTAAATGAAGACAATCGATGAAGGGGCTCATGGTTTTTTGAGAAAATATTTAAAGGATAAGTTTTTAAAGTATGTCGTTTTTGTTATGTGATTTTTCGAAGTGAAAACTTTCTAAAATAAGATTCAATATTCACATTCACAAAAAAATTAGGCCTGTAGAATAAGAGAAATTTAAAAAAGTGTGCAACATTTTCTTGAAAGCTTAATTTTCGCAAAACATACATGGGGGTCCTTCGGGTAGCCCATGGGCCCCTCCATTGATAGTTTTCTTTTGGATCACATTTTTTTTCTGGAAAGCACGACCTAATATTTTACGGTTTTTTCTCTTACACGTTCGGGGACCCTTGTCAGAGTCTTACCCCTCTGAAACATCAGCTCACCAGCGCTCCCTCAAACAATAAAAGTTATATCGTGTCTATCCGTATCCGTATCTTAAATATAACCAACAAAACAATATAAATTATATTGTGTATGATATGTGGGAACTTCAGGTATCAAATGAAACTCAAAATTAAAACGTAAAACATCAAACTCCTATCTAATACAACCATCACTTGTCATCAAAAGTATCAGCCAGTTGTATATTTTTTTATTGCACACGATAAAACCCATTTATTTATCTACGAACCCGAGTTTCGATCGATACACAACGGTCATTCACCCGACAATGCAAACTTGTGAGTTAAAATGACATTAAGAAAGTTTAAAACATCAAATGTGCGAATCATTGTATGCTCATAGTGTTAGTAATTTATTGCAACGAAAAATTAGAGAGTGTAACAAATTAAACTATGGTATGAAACATATTGTAAATTGCAGATGCAATCAAAATTACATTTTGAGAAATAGGGTAGTTGACAACTTTTTTTTTATTTTATAAATAAGAAGTTTATAACTCATAAAGAAATATTGCAAAAGAAATAGTATGTCTAAGATCAATAGTTTCACAGATATAGTGGTATGTTTGATGTGTTACGGCGCATCGTCCAAAAACACTTCATAGAAAATCTATGGAACAGGTGACGTCACATGTTCCCATATTACTAAGAAATGTATGGGCATACTGACAAAATTGATAATAACTATGTATTAAGTATGTTTTTATGAATAGTTGTCATAATAAAAGTTGTTTTAATTGATGTCAGCAATCTAATATCTTTAACATTTTTGATAAACTTTGAAAAAAAAATGTAACCATTTTTTTAATTTTCAATACAGTACAACTTCAACAATATTCCATATCTTTTAAGTTTGAATTGTTTTTATGGGTAACAGTAGCGTATATTTTCCGAAATTATGAAAAATAGCACCAAATTCAAACTTAGGCAACATCCCAATTGCAGCGAAATGAAAAATTACAACGTTTTTAGTTGAATTGAGGGTGTAAGGGTGAAAGAAGTGGAATAAGTATTTGCGTTGATCCTTACGCATTACTTTTACGTCAACTAATAAAATAAGATGGAACTCTAGTAATTACAATGTCACTATCAATTTTTCAGTAACAAAAAATCTAAGTGAAACACATTTAACAAAACGTGAAGGGAAGTGGTGACCGCTTAATAATTTGTGCATAAAAGATGATAAGTTTTACAGTGCGATCTTTAACTTGGCAGATGATGGAGCGGGCTTTCAGCAAGAGCCTCTACTCATCAATTTCTGGATTTTAAAAGCTATTTTCAAGCTCTAAGATGACGTATTACTCAATAATAAAATATACATGTCAACGCATAAAGATACTGTAGTTGACACAAGCAGAATAGTCCGAAAATTGTTACAGGAAGACCATACCTAATAAATATAATCTCTACTCAACATCCGTTATTAAAAATCCGTAATTGATTACACTTACCAGCTTTCAAAGTTGAAAACAGTTCTCATACATTACCACAATATACAGTAAATCAGACACAATAGATTTTCTATTGTGTGAGAGTATCGGTGGGCCGATTCTTAAGGGACGAAAGGTTGATGGTTATATATCATCATCATTATTTAGGAAGTAAATAGTAGAGTTAATAAATTAAAAGTAAGTGACATGTTTAGAGGATTAAAACCCTGACCTAATAATAAAAAAAAACTAAATAAAAAAAACAACGTGTACTTTTACAAAGTGCTTGTTAACGTCAACAGTAATTAGATATTCTCGCTGGTTCGGAAATTTAGCATTTACTGCTAAAAGCTCACTAGACCGGACTATACCTTGGCTTAAAATGTAATTATTATAAAAATATAACACCACAGTGACAACTACAAATACAGTGATCAAGAACAAGAGATATTCATAAACTTTCTGTGTAGTTTATTTCGACATATTTTTGTCTTAGTTTTCGTACAACACGTACGAGTAAGATGTTACGACAAAGTCCGGGGGTCATGGACATCTTTATTTCACTATTCAACTCAGGCAGAGCAGAACCTGATGTCAGATAAATTAATTCACTTAGATTGTTAACAAATGCTGCTTACATTTCTCAAATATAGAACAAACCTAAAAATATGAGAATAATATCAAAATTAATTATTTACTTATGTATGACTTAAAAGCAAATTTTTTATAAAAAAACGAATAATAGATTTTAATATTCATACTTTCCTAACTACTTACTTACTGGAATGCAAATATTTGACGGTTAAAACAGAGGCGGTAGTTTTATTTCGAAAAATGTAAAGCCCGTTACTGTAATATTTGTTGTAAATACTCATTTTATTAATAATAATGGAGTAGTTTTTTAAAAATACCCATAATCATCATTATCACTTCAGACGAGAGAAGCCCACTGCTCAGCATAGGCCTCTCCCAAGGATCTCCAAACCGATTGATCCTTGGCTAAATACCCATAATATTATAATACCTACTCAAGGAAAGGTTAAAAATATTTAATTAGGGCACAAAATAGATAATACTTAAAGTCAGAGAGAAGATGCTCGACCGCGAACCGCTATTTTGTTTAATGATTATAATGTCGTGTAAAAAAAGTAACCATAAAATATTCTTCTAACTATTGATATTTGTAAAGTGTGACGTAGGTACTTTAAATAACATCTGAAACCAATTAAATCTATTTCTTCGTAACATTTTTATAGTAAAGATTTAAATGTTATATATTTTGAACCATAGAATAATAAAGAACGGCTATTGAACTATACCCATTGACTTATACAGGGTGGTGCCGTCAATAAATTAAAACATGGGCTATATAAGTTCATAGAAATGGTTTGCCACTTTCAAAAACATCGTATTCGTTCGATAATTTCATGACATTTGTATGAAATTCAAGCCATGAAATGTCATGAAATTATCAAACGAACAAGATGTTTTTGAAACCATATAGGTATTTTTTTCCGATTAAAATGAAAGGGTATTTGAAAATAGCTTGATTTCGAATATCCTGGCCTTATTGGAATAATCACATTCCGGTACAAGTCATAAATTGATATGTAATAACTATGATGTAGAGTTAGTGTTCCATAACGATTACCATTACCTTTGCAAGTTTGTTGTAGCCTTGTAGCTAAAAGCAGCAAACATTTCTCTAGTCTCTACTATCTATGGTTTTACCTTCTAATGTCATCGGAGCATTGACCTGGAGCCAATCAAGCAATTCATCAGAATTTGATAGATATGCATTTATTTTTATTAAAAAGTTTTGTCATACAGGAATCAGGATTAAGAAATTGCGGAAAAATCAGTATAAGTTATCGATTTTGAGCAGTAACTGTATAATCGTAGAGTGACGGTATCTAATTTATTTTTAGCTATTTTGAAGCAAAATTTAATGATCAATATTATTAGGAGAGACAAATCTCGCCGAAGTATATTTTATCCCCGTATGTTTGCTTTTTTACATATTTTGTTTTCATTTACAATACTGTTAGCAGTTTGCAAACTCTCTCCATATGCGCCGTTAAAATATGTTTTTGATATTTATCATTTTACACCAGAAAAATAATTACATTTATTTAATTTTAATAAATATTAATAGAATTATTAAAACAAAGTAATCCTTCTCAATTTTTCGTGACAATTTCGAATGCTTAAAAAGTGTTGAAGTGAACTCTACGTAGAGAAAATGTTTATATTAGCACTTTGTATATTTGCAAAAAATATGAAAGTTCCATGCCCAATATTTTCAGACAATTAGACAATTGTAGTTTTTTATCAGTTTGTCTCATATAATATTATTTATAAGCACTCCGAATAGTCCGAATTACGTCTGTCTAATAAAACGAAAAGTTTTCCCCTCAATGGAAGCTAACTATCGCTCTCGAGATGTCAATTATGTCGCATAGGCATTATCGCATATTTCTTACGTTCTTTATATGTATGATGTGTACATAGGTTTGCGGATAGATATAAATAACCAGGCGAGCAACAGAGACAGGTGGTGCCAGTTGTGTGAACCCGCCCGCCGGCTCGATGTGACCGCGAAATTATTTTCAAGACTACACCAACCTCCAGCGAACACACACCTCCGAGGAACATAATCTGTACAGGCGTCTCACTACTGACATGCCAATGTAGTTGTAGTCGTGAGAAACTTGCCATTACATTCTAAAACGAACGAATGCTAAAATTTATGCGAATGAAAATAAACTCTATCTCATAGAATTTGACGATCAAAATCCATGACAACTTCAAAGGTGTTTACTCCATTACCATCATTCGCGGTGTGTGGTAAAGTTGCTATCTTGTTCGTAATGTCCGCGAACGGAGGTACGTTCAACTTTTAGCCCAGTAAACTCTCGAAGTTCGTTCACCCAGTGCTTGTCAACTGACGTAAACCGAGGGAGAACACCAATGAGACTGATAGCGGTGTCTCCCTCCAGCATTATGTTCAAGTTTAGGAGTTTTTATTGAGCGTTCGTTGTCGAAATAGTTTACTTTTATACTGGTTATGATCGCCTGGTACTTTTGACGGTTTACGTTGGCTATATCGATAGATAAACGTGACTATGCTGGTATGCGTGACGTTTCAGTTTTGCTATTTGTCGATTGCCTCGATCTACGTTTTTCATCGTTTATGATGATAAGCGAATACAACATTAACGATTTTAAAAAGAATTTTATTTAAAAAATTCTTCATGTTTCTGGTAGGTAGGTACTTACTTTAAGACGAACGAACATTATTTTCAGATTTTAAATGAAAGTTATAAATGTATATTTATTTATCTATATTAATAGGTATTTCTTATTCTAATTAGCTTTTAGGTCAGTTACGAAAATATTGGTAAATATGCATGGTCAGTATGTGTAAATGAGTGATTTGGTATTATGTAATCTCAACACGGTGGAAAAACGAGTACGGAATTTATATTTACTAGAAAAATTTCGTGTGAACCTTTCGCCCACGTGGAGACAAATGCCTTCGCCCACAATTTACCACAATTTTAAAAGTAACTCCTGCATGTGTTTGTTTCCTAGTGATTTAGATCGGAAAGGGGACGGTAGATGGGAAGTCAGAGTTCTAATTACGTTGGTGATAGATATATTGCTGTATTGTCTATGTTTACTGTGTGGGCGGCGGTACCGGTTTTTTTATTGTGGTGCTCAGGTGCATTTTTGGAACCACATGGTCTTTCAATTTATGGACACTTAAATCGGACTTATTGGATAATATTATTCTTTTGTTTCAAGTGAATCGATTTGGTTTAATAATGTAATTATCAATCGAAGATGCTTTCGATTGTGTAAGCGTGATGTAGAAAGATGATAGAAAAGATATTTTCATTGATTTTTAAAAATTTAAGTGGCTTTGCGTGGTTTGTATTTTGACAATGTTTTTGTAAAATGTCCAGGTAAACAATCATGTTGTGTCAACGACCCTTTAACCCTTTAGGCCCTTAATATACAAGTCTTAAAATATCAGGTGGTCACAAAACGTACTAAACTCATAGTCCCGAAATATTCAAGTTGTAAAATATTAAGTAATCGAAACTTCGCGCATATAATAATAACGTAACATCTAATTAAACTCGAGTTAACTCCGGTAAAGTAGGTTTATTGCGAATGTGTAGTGCTTGTGAAAATATAAGACAATACTAAATATCTAAATCTCAAAAAGTTCAAGTTGCAGAGTATTCAAGTCCCAAAACATCAATCCAAGTCCCATAATATTTAATTCTTTGTATGAGAGGGAAACTAGATTCTATATTTTCTGATTAATTTAGTTGCATTAACTCCAAAGTGGCGCTATATACAATTTTTATTTTGTAATATAATATCAATATAATGAGTAAGCTACTAAATTCTTTTTTAATGTTGTATTTGAATTCATATCATTATTTAAAAATACAATCTTTTTAAATAACTTAGTTACTTATAAGAACAACTTAGTTGCTTGAAATTGACTTCTAATAAATCTCTTTGAAATGTATATTCATCTTTGTTTTTTTATTTTTAAATAATTTAGGAATAATACTCATATAAATTATATATTTTTAAAATCCTAAATGAATTTTAATGTTCATGTTTTATAAAATGTTTATTTTAATAAAAGAAAACAATTAATATTACTCCAAATTCTAGCGCATTCTGTCTTTGTTATTAAGTCGATTGAATCCACCATTTGCCTAGTAAACATCGTTGATATAGTGACATTTAAAGTAGCAACAATGAATGTCAGATTTTGAGTGATTTCTAGAACGTAGTTATTATATCCTCTTTGTTGATTTCTCTTGATTGACCTGTTGTTCAACTAACTTTGTTAGTTAGAAAACACCTGGTTAGTTAGTTATAGAACAGGTGGGGCAGACACTGGGCAGGTACCTCTGTTAAGAATGAGTAGTTCCTTGATCTATAATATAATAACACTACCTGGTTGGTTATGTATGTATGTTGTGTTCTCCTTAAGAACACAACATAAAACCAACCAGGTAGTGTCAAGACTTAGTTTTGTCATTCATTATTCTGTGGAGGCTTCACAGTTCTTCCACTTCCCACTACAATCGAATTTTATTAATATACCTACGATTATTATTGAATCGTGTGCTAAAAAGAATATCTATCGATTTCAAATCTATGGAACACAAAACATCTCTTTGAAAGTATACATTCCTAGTAACTTGATGGCATGTGTTACACTGCTTACACTTTTCCATTTACACTGGAAAAACTTAACATTCATTCTTTTAGCGGAAACTAGTATTTAAGCCAATGACATTAGATCTTTGTACATTTTCTTGCAAGAAAATAAAGTTTTACTTATGTGTACAAAGTTACGTAAAAAGCAGTCTGGGGACAATTTCAATTTAAGAGTACATAGATGTTAGTTCAGAGTATATAGTGGTATTTATTCTGTGGTAGTATTATAGAGTTGGTTTTATGATGGATTTACACATGGGGATTGGCGGATAATGCGGTGGGCCTCAGCCTAATTGTTGGTTTTTGCACTAAGTGCTAAAGTGAGTGGGGCTTAGTCGACATTTTATCTTAAATATCGTTTAGTTTTTACTAAAAGATATTTAAGATCGTTTATTGAATCCATTACAGAGGATTTTCTTCCAATTGGAATAAAACATTATTCCAATTTAAAATTACAAGAGTATTATTAAGAGAAATAGTAGAGTATTGTAGGTATACAGATTATTTAACTAGCAATCAAAATGATAACCAGTTTTGGTACTCACTTAATTCAGTGGTTTATTGATTTCATAACAGATAGTCATTTATCAGATACGGTGATGTTTAGGATCGTTTATTGAATCCATAATAGAAAATCATAACCAGATGCGGTTATTTTAGGGTGGTTTTGAATCCATAATAGAGAATCAATATCAGATGCGGTGATGTTTAGGGTGGTTGGTTGATTCTATAATAGAGAATCATAGTGATGTTTAGGGTGGTTTGTTGAATCCTTAATAGATAATCATTATCAGATGCGGTGATGTTTAGAGTGGTTTTTTAAATCCATAATAGGGAATCATTATCAGATGCGGTGATGTTTAGTGTGGTTTGTTAAATCTAAAATATGGAATCATTATCAGATGCGGTAATGTTTAGGTACAAATGTAATTGTATGCTACAACAGTTGATGATAATGAATTAGGTTGAGGTGCTTTTCCAATTGGAATTATATTACTCAAAATAACAAGAGTATTAAGAGAGACATTAGAGTGATGGATGATACAGATTATTTAGCGAGTAATTTAATAATGACAAGTTTTTTGGTCCTTACTTAATTTTTTTTACTTACATAATCAAATGAGGAGTTCGGTGGAGTATTGGTTTGAGCGCTCTGGTTTCGATACGAAAAACAAAGCAACTTTCGCCACGGTCGATCCTGGGATGGGTCAATCAAAGTTTGCTATCTCGAGCTCCTCCGTGCTTCGGAAGCACGGAGGAGCTCGATAACAAACTTAGGCACCTTTAGCCTTGGGTCCCGGTTTTTTTTTATACAACTAGATGACAAACAAGCTGACGGCCCACCTGATGGTAAGCGGTTACCGCCGCCTATAGACACCTGCAATAACAAGGAAGAATCACTTGATATTGCAGGTGCGTTGTCATCCTGAGGCCTAAGATGAAATGCCGTCGTGATAAATAATATTCCAACAGATTAAAATTATATGAAAATGTCTAAACAGATTTTGATGCCATTGCAAACTATACGGTTAGACGGCAAAAATCCATGCACTGCGTATTTCAATTTATCATAAACAGGGTATAATATAATATGATAATAATAATAATAATATAAAATTGATAATTTTAAGTAACCCCCGGCCTCATTAGTTGATAGATTATATCAATACACACCATCTCACTGAGACTATTCTCATGAGCCCAAACACGCTACATCTGCTGTAAGTTTCTAAAGAATTGAACATGTGTTCCCTCCTTCCTATAACATGGGCTCCTTTAAAAGAGGCGTGAAAAAGCACCTTTCGTGCCGGTAAGGTGGAGGCGGCTAGAGCAGTGTCTGAACTGCACTAGCTGTCTTCGCATATGGACTCTTCTTACCGCTTCACATCAGGTGGTGTTGAGTCATTTGTCGTGCTTTGTATAAAAAAAAAGACATCCTGCAAACTATTTGGTGGTTGTTATTATTGATGGTACAGGATCAGCTCAAAGTTAGCATGTCTCGGAAATACCAGCAAAGTAACAGTAAACCAAATTTTAAATAAATCGGATCTTTAAACCATCTCGATCACGTCAGCTTTTAAACAAAAAAAAAACAAATCTTTCGCTACGATGCCACAGACATCTGTCTAAGAAGAGGGGTGTTAAAATACACCTAATGAAAGTAGTTAAATCAACGCCGACGACACGCTATAAGAGGTGTTGTCAATGACTTTCCTACAATTAATTGCCGTAGGCAGTATAATTTTCAAAATCTTAAAGATATTTTAACCATTGATGCAGTAAAAATTTAAGTTGTAAAATATTTAACCAGACGTAAAAGTTACAATGTGTGAAAAAAACGGCAAATTTATAATTAAAGACCTATTATTTATTTTTAATATTGACTAAAGATATTGTATTCTAACCTCATGGTGAGTTAAAAAAAATAATGCTTTGTTTTTAAGTAAATATCAAATTGCTTCTTGATCTCATTCTTGAAAGGCGTGAACGAGAATAAATAAAAATCATATAGAAAATATTCTTTTTTTTTAAATCAATTATCTTTATCATTATTATTATTCGCTATGACGTTATTAATAATACTGTGTAGTGGTTATATAGTCCTGGTAGGCCATTGAACTTTTAGCCCAGTACTGCTAGACTGGCCCTGGTAGAGCTTTCTAACGTGTTTGTCTCGATGCTCCCCTGGTAGGGCGGGCACTTGCTGACGTATTTTGGGATTACGTACTGCTAAGAATGCTATAAGGTCCTAGTAGAATTTGTAGTTGATTAACGAATTTGTCTTCATTTTCTGATACTGAATAATATTTCATTTTATTATTATTCATATGTTGATGTTATTTATACTAAATTATGCAACATATGAATTTTTTTTGTTAATTTTTATATTAGTTTTTACTATATTAAGGTATTGCCTTTTCTTAATTTTATTTTTAACATTTATAAAATTTGACCGATTAGAAAAATGTTAAAATTAAATATTCCTAGGTATTTGAAAAAATACTCGTTCGAGTGTTGAAATATGTAGAATATTTCAATATTGTAGACGTAAGCTTCTAACTCAATTAGAGATTAGGGAATACGCATGAAAAAAATATACCAGTTTAGTAAGTTTATAAAAAAGATACATAAAATTATATTGCTAATAGAGAAAACAGAATTGATTTTGGCCAAAACATATTAGAGATATATATTTGAATTAGAAATTGCAGTGTTTCTCTCTCTTTCTAAAACAACTCTTCATATGAAATGTGCATGGCGGATGTGTAATGTAATAAGTTTATATCGGATTTCCTTAATACGCGACGCAACTTTATGTTAGTCAGGTATTGATCAATATTTTTCTAAAATTCTTTCAGTTTTGTAAATTGTAACTGTGTAGATTTCAAAAGCTAAATAAAATTGATGCATATTCACCATTCACATGATCATCCCAAGTCCTTAGTCGGATTGTGAAAGGTCGCTTTTAGACAAGGCTTTGGCAAAACAATTGGTGTCTTAAGTAAATGCTTAGGTAGATGGAAAGAATGACTACAGCGGGATGTCAATTATCCGAAAAAACTAAAGATTGAAATTTTAATTGCATATTGGTTCATTTGCGCGAATAGCTATTCGCGTGAAGACAGTGCGAAAGAACTGGAAGGTCAAATGCGCTGTTGTGTTTCAATTGTGATTGTGTGTGTTGTTCTAAATATTATAGATCAGACAAACCGAACGGAGAGATCAGATGAAAAGTGAGGTATATATACAGACATATAAGTCCGCAACTACTATAACACCTTTCTCACTTATCTATGATAGAAAATTCCAACAATTTTAATATTACCATTAGAAATTAATAGTAGGTATCTAATTATAACCATATACCAAAACTTGAGTACCTACAATAAATTGTTTTGTATTAAAACTAAACAAATGAGTTAGCACATTGCTGTAACCGAAAAAAACATAGATATTAATTTCACCATCTGAAATTCACAAACTCATTAACAGGAAAGAATGAAAGAAGTCAGCTTAGTACATATTATTCGCGCAAATGAAACTTGCATATCGTTGATTCTTTCGCACTATCGCCTTCGCACGAACAATTATTATTAATAGCGCAGATGAACTTTGGTACACTATCGTCTTCGTGTTATAAGTCCTTCAATATAACGTCATTAGCAATTACATATTACGCCCGTAAATACTTGTTCAATACAGTATAATAAGCTTCTACTCCTTTATCTCAACGAATTATTGCGTTTTATGATTCATACATTACATTATAAGCATCCTGTGTATTTACTATGTTTATCATATTTTTATTTATTTATCTTGCTTTGGAAGCTGATTCGATGTATAAGATTTTTATGCAAGGCACGCACGACAAATGATTCAACTCCATCTGAATCTAAGCGGAAAGTGGAATCGAGTGGAGTATAGGTCATACAGCTCTATATACCCCCATCCTGCTAGCCCATCATCACTAAGTCTAGTCTATATGCGTCCCACAGCTGGGAACATGCCTTCGTACGTGGAAGAAACTTTTTAAGCATAAAATTTATTGTCATAATATCATGTTCCATATTTTTAATACCCATAATCATCGTGTTGCATATTATCGCGACGCATAATTTTAAAAGTCCTAATATAGTGTAGACTAAAATTGTTTATCATATGTATTAAAAGGCATAAATTTTGAAACGCAGAATAGCTTTAAGCAGAATTTTTAAAAGCATAACTTATGTAAAGCATAATGATCACAACGAATAATATCTTCACGCATATTTTTTTAAAAGCATAATTGCTGTAACAATAATAAACAACGCTCCTTGTAAATTGTGAGTATCTAACATAGTTTTTAGAACTTTGCAGGCATGCAGCATGCAAGCAGGCATGCAGGATGCAAGCAGGTATGCAGCATGCAAGCAGGCATGCAACATTCATGGTTTCTGTCACGGCTTCGGCGCTGCGGGGCTCTGGCGGTCCCGCGCGAGCTTATCGACGCAGATGGTTTTCGGTCACCAGTTCGCCTCAGCCGCGGCGGCGCCCTTTCAAACCACCTGCTCCTCGTACCTCCGCGCCTACGCGGGTTTAAACTACACTCTAGTGTAGGGAAAGGTGGAGTCGGGTTGTGCTAGTTCGAATCTGGGTGATAATTCGATTTAATCAATAAGATTTAAGACTACCTATAATATGACAAATAAAATTAGGTTTTTCTATAGTTATGGCAAATAAAATTATATTAAGGGATTTTATGACTGCCTAATATTATGCCAAATGAAATTAGGGATTTATTATATTATGCTTCATAATAATGTGCCTTTAGACAATTATGCTACTTAAAAGTTATGCTAAGAAAAAAATATGCGACATTAGTGTTATGCTATTTGATGATTATGCCAAATGATGTATGACAAACGACTTTTGGACAATCGACAATATGCGAAAAGTTCCGCCCCCGGGAGAACCACATGAGAAGTTTGGACCATAACACCACCACGCTGCTGGCCCAATGTGGGTTGGTGGGCTAAAGCTATTGCAGTAACAATCAAGATCAACGGCTTGACGTGCCTTCCAAAGGACCGAGGAGCTCGAGATTGCAAATTTTGATTGACCCATCCCGGGATCGTCCATGTAAGTTGCTTCGTTTCCGTAATCGAAACCAGAGCGTTCAAACTACTTCAAACTAATACGCCACCAAACTCCTCCTGCTATAACGTAGGAAGAAGGGAAACCGAGCGCTGGCAGAGTTCCATGCTTTGGCAGTCTGACAGAGGAACCAGTCACTGAATTTCTTTTGCGCGTGTATGGTATCCACAGTGTATGGATGACTACAAAGACCAGCACGCGAGTTCCTGTGACGGAAAGTGGAAGGAGCAATGAGGTTGAAGAGCTCTTCATAACTCTCTCCATGGTACGGCCGAGATTAACGTATGGTAGACAGATAGCTGTTCGTAATTTTACAAACTATTTTATATAGAAAATAGACCTTTCAGGTTTTAGATTACATTGGAATCTAAAGATGATTGTGTATCATACGCTTTCCTTTGTGTGTAACACCACTGTGTTGAGCTTTGTATAAAAAAAAATACACGGAACTCTTACTGTTCATTCGATATAATAGTGTTTAGCTATAGTCATAAATAAGCTGATTATTCATTTTATTTGTATTAAAATAAGTATAGGAGGTCACGAAGGATCATTTATAATTATCGATTATAATACACATTTATCAACACACAAAACAATATGAATCTTCTCTACAGGTTTTCTAGTTAGATTAAGAATATACGTAAATGATAAAAAAACTGCTAGGAGCATTTTTAACCGACTTCAAAAACGAGGAGGTTCTCAATTCGGCCGGTATGTTTTTTTCTATGTATGTACACCGATTACGCCAAGATTACTGATCCGATTTACGTGATTCTTTTTTTGGTGCCATTTGGTCTCTTAAATTTTTTTTCAAAAACAGTTCGGTAGTTTGTTTTTTATATATAAAAAAAACTGAAATTAGTAAGTTGTCTACGTATGCGCAATTGAGGATTTTTGCTTTCCTATGACATTTTAGTGAAACGATACGATCCAGCTTCGACCTTAGAAAGTTAACACTAAAAATTATGAAAAAATAAATAAATAAGGCGGTTTTAAATTTTGTTTAAAATTTTTAAGAATAAAAAGTGTCTCGTTTGATAAAGTCCAGTTCATTCAATTCTTGATTATTCCCATTAAGAATAATCAAGAAAAGAATGAACTGGACTTTGAGTGAACTGAACCGATGAGTTGATGCGTACATACAGTATCTGTCAAATCTGTTTATTATTAGACTTATCTGATGGTAGTTATCTTAGATTTATCCTAAAAGGTAGCACAGGTCCGGCTAGCAATCAAACAGCTTTAATTGACTAGTTACAGGTTGTACCTATTTGCATTGGCAGTCATTCACCCCGCCAGCGCCAACGCCATGCCTGACGGGGCTCAGCAGAGATAATATGTTCCATAATGATAAAAGGGCTAGGTATGTCGTATAAGGTTCAACTGTAAGTTTAGTAAAATAAAAACAGCCTTTATACAGTGGTGCACATAATGTATTAATTGCTTAGCTTTATGTAACTATTCTTTATAAAACCCTGGGAAAGCAAACGCAGAAGGGGCAGAACGTAGAAAAGATGGGAAGACGACCTACCTAGGGCATGGAGTAGACTGGAAATAAACAGGGAAGATTCATGGACAGGAGGAGGTCTATGTCCGAGGACAATTTTTCCTATATTTTCGAATTGGAAGTTTGTATGAAGGGCGTAACCACTCTTCAGCAGTTTTTATATCAGGTTTCTTTAGTAAGACCAAAAATGGCATTTACACAAATACGCGTAGATGCTTCGGTGAACATGTCGATGACATCAAATGTTAATTAACTAAATACTTTTCCTGTAACATAATAAAAATAATGAGTCAATATTAATCAATCTCAACCTTAGTTACCGGATAAACGTGTGAATTGAATGAATCACTTCATATTTATCAGGATACTATTTAAAACACAAAGTTTGTATAATTCATAATTAATAACATTATTGAAATATATCTCGGTATGATACTCAGTACTCGAAATAAGTTAAAAAAAAACTTTAAATTTACAACTTAATCATTGTAAATTTATTCGGGATTCCGGAGAAAAGCGTATTTGTATGCAACCCGAAATGAATTTAAACAAATACTTAGGCGCGAATGACCTTTTTTTACTTTTCTCAACGCGGAAATGCAATGACATTTTTAAGAAATGGCCCCGTCAAGCCGGTTGGATATTTTAAACTGCTTGTAAAAAAAAACTTGTACTAAAATGTATGCGCAAACGAGATTCGAGGTACCAGGATTCCATAAGTTGAAGGCGGCAAGCGAGTCATGCGAGTTGCAACCACATGCAAACATTTGTTACGTATCGCCTACGTACTCACTCACATCAGCGAACTGATATTAATTGCGGTCCTATCTCTTTCTAATAATAACTTTTAATGAACTACGAAATTACGATGTAATTGATATGGATGGGTTCAGCTTTTTATCGGGGGTTAGTTATATACCTACGTTTTAGACTGAAAGAAAGAAATAACCATTTCAAAAAGGTATAATTATGATTTTTTATATATTCACTAAATACAATGTTTTTAAAATCAATATTTTTCGTCTTGTGTAGATAAAACCAAGATAGAGATATTTTAAACAAAACAAAGGCGTTTGAGGATAAATTATTACAATCTAAGTGTGTTTCAAAATTTTGTGCAACTCTTTTGTAAAAATATCTGCTTGGAAAGTTACATAAACAATTTTAGCACTTTGCCTATTCAAATTCGAAATTTAAACAGTATTATTTAAAAGGAATTCGTCGTGTTGATTCTATATTCAAACTCGGAAGTGACGATTGCACTCACTAACGCAAGTGAGTTATCAACATTTCTCACGCTTGCTTTGCGGTGGTGTGTGTGCCGTGTAGGCCCATCTTTGTTTCGTGTGTCGTTGCATCTGTTGCGTGTGAGCGTATTATCTGGTGCTATGGTGTGCGAGAGCTGAGAGCAACAAGACTTGAGCGCTTCCTAGGTTCATTCAACTTTTAGCCCAGTAAACTCTGTGGATGACTGACTATAGCTGACTGTGCCTATGTAGCCACAATGGGAGACTATAATGGCTTTTACAGGCATGTTTACACTATCTCCTTTGTTAGAACCGCTTTTATTGTAATCTCGAGTGCTTGTTATTTTATGTGTCGGCTCAGTTATTTTTGATGGCGAGTGTACAATATTTATGTTTATTGTATTAAATACGATATTTGTAAAGTTTGAGATAGTATGTAAAATGTATATTCTGAGCAGAGTGAGGCGTAGGGTTATTGCCTACTCTTTCGGATTCGCTCGAAAATGAGCATTACTTCCACCATTTCCAGTTTCACCTTAGAGAAGAATAACAATCATAAATATTGTAGGTGTATTCTTGTGGCAGTGAAATTAATTTTTTCGGTCTCTAAAGATCCTACTTTGGATATATTTTATTTTATACTTAAATATAATTTATTCATGAATCGGTTCAATACTGCAATCCCTTAATCTATACTAATATTATAAAGCCGAAGAGTTTGTTTGTTTGTGTGTTTGTTTGTTTGGTTGAACGCGCTAATCTCAGGAACTACTGATTCAAAATAAAAAATTCTTATTGTGTTAGGTAGTCCATTTATCGAGGTATTATATAGGTTTTATAACATCACGCTACGACTAATAGCAGCTGGGCATCAATTAAAAATTTTGCGAAAACGGGGAAAAAATATTCCGTTTCAGAGCTTTTGTTGCGTGCGCTGCGCAAACGGTTAAAGTTACGCAAAAATCATGTATGTAAGAATTGTTTTCCTTTAAAAGTTCTAAAAATAAGTCCGCGACAGCATATGTCTATCTTTTCGAATTGACTCACTATGACCATTTTTTGGTAATCAAATTTCAAGCTGTTATTTTTCGACATCCACGCGAACGAAGTCGCAGGCACAGCTAGTCATTAAAATATAAGATGAGTATAGTCGACAGCGGTCGTCTGCACATTACTCTTTGGTCGTCTGTAACTAACAGAAAAGTTTTCGGTGTCATTTTTTCAACGTACCACACAGGAGCTATTTAGCTGCGATATACTTTTTTTATCTTTGTTTGTTTAGGGATTTATTATAAACGTGTCAATCCTAAATTTTATATTACGCTATGTAATGTAATATTTACTGATATCTGCTGCGATATTATGCAAAGTGGAGCTGCAACCTCAGGTAGGCGCTTAAGATTTGAGAAGTAACTATCATTTAATCAATAAATAATATTCAAACACACCAAAGTAAGCATCATTAAGAGCTTGTGTGTAAGGATACTAGATAGACGGAGAAATGTTGATAATATTATCATCATCACCAGCCTATAGACGTCCCACTGCTGGGCACAGGCCTTCCTACATGGGAAAAACACACAGGGAGTTTGGGTCATAACACCACCTCGCTTGCACAATGCGGGTTGGTGGGTTAAAGCGGTTGCAGGAACAACCGGGACCAACGGCTTAGCGTGCCTTCCGAAGCACGGAGGAGCTCGAGATAACAAACTTTGATTGACCCATCCCAGGATCGACCATGGCGAAAGTTTCTTTGTTTTTCGTATCGAAACCAGAGCGCTCAAACCAATACGCCACCGAGCTGCCCCAAAAGCGTTATTACCTATGTTAGGTAGGACGCTTTTGGGGCTGGGCACTTTTAAGGGCAGGTTACAACAACTTCGATAAGTGCCATTAAATTATGATATGTCGTCATTTTTCAAATCTAAAATGAACATTACCTTCAAAAAGTACCTCTATTATCAAACATTTAATTTCAAATCTAACAATAATGCACAAAGCACACTAAGTCAGCTTTTTCTTTAAAGGATAAGCGTACACTCCACGATAATTGTACGTGACATTGTGATTCCGCGAAGAGCACGCGTGCCCTGTCACGTAAGCGATTTGGTTACATTTTGACAGATTTAATAAAGGTCGATGACCCCCAACCATGCGCTTGGAGAACAGGTGAATATTTTTACTCTATAGAAAATCGAAAGCAAATGTCAAGACAAAAAGGGTGTTTAATTGTATATATGCTCCTGGGAGTCTAACGCGGCTTCAAAAATTAAATTAAATTGATTTAATTTGAAAATATAGAATAGAATAGAATCCAAAATGCTTTTCTGTAGAAGTAACGCGTAACCGACATTTCAAATGCTGTGGTATAAATTAAAATAATTATTTATGTAAAAGATTCATATTAATGTAAAAGAATCAAACGAACTAATTATTTATGTAAAAGATGTTAAAAATCTATAAAAGAGATCGAAAGAGCTTAAAATTATAATCAAAGTGAATTAAAAATGCAGTTACGCCAAAATTGTAGATCTTCAGAAAAGCGACAAAGGTCAGCAAACATCGCCGAAGCGCTACAATACCGAGGCAGCCCCATCAGCACCCTGAACGCATTATTCACTTAAGGCAAGGAATAAGTTTTCCAACTTTGAACGGTGCTGTACATGGGAAGAGTTAACGTTAAGTGAAGTGGTTACTCGACCAGCTTTAGTTAGTACTCTACTTTACCAATGCTGCCTACATTATTATAGGTAGTAGTATAGTTAGTACTTTACCCTACTACTTTGCCGTGTACTCTACCAGTTATTACTCGACCAGCTTTAGTTTATACTCTACTCCACCAATGCTGCCTACATTGGTATAGTTGGTAGTATAGTTAGTACTCTACCATGCTACTATGCCGTGCAATGTACCACTAGTACTCTACCAGTAACATTACTCTACCAGTTTTAGTAAGTGCTCTACACTACCAATGCTGCCTACATTGGTATAGTTGGTAGTATAGTTAGTACTCTACCATGCTACTATGCCACGTACTCTATGAGTTTTAGTAAGTGCTCTAATCTGCCAAAACTGCCTATATTGGTATAGTTAGTACTCTACCGTGCTACTATGCCGTGTACTCTTCAACAACTACTCTGCCAGCTTCGAGTGTTCTACCAGTTTTTGTTAGTGCTCTACTCTTAGAGCATTAACTAAAACTGGCAAAACTGGCGAAGCTGGTAGAGTATGAGCCTACCAATTCTGCCTACATTGGTATAATAATAATAATAATATTCATACACTCACACCTATTATCTAGCCCAAAGTAAGCATCATTAAGAGCTTGTGTTATGGATACTAAAATGGATAAATATTGATAATAATATGTATATAAATATTAGAAATATGCTAAATAAACATATAAACATCCATGACTCGTAAACAAATGCTCGTACTCATCATACAAACATTTGCTCCTACCGGGATTCAAACCCGGGACCTCTTGGCCGAGTAGCCTGCATAGCAAGGGGTACAGACCGCTCGACCAGACGGTCGTCACATAGTTAGTACTCTACCGTGCTACTTAAGCCATTTACTCTACCATTTTTAATTAGTACTCTACCGTGCTACTGTGCCGTTTACACTAACCGTGGACAGCTCCATGATGTCCCAAAGTGATAATATAATCATTGCATACGGGACTCCCTATGATTCATTGAAAGATGATATTTATACACTGATTTATTATAAAAACAGTTCGTTATCGATAATAAATTATGCTAAAGGTATAATGGGTGCACGTCCGCCACATTACTATATAGTAGTACTATATAGTATGGGTGAAAACTAGAGATGCAACGATTCGGCCTAACGATTTTGATTACAATGCTATGGCCACATTATTTTTACCGTGTAAGACCTGTTACCGCAATAATTATGGCATTTGATTATGGCCTAAATTACCACGTCAAGTGGGGGGCTACACTACAGTTTACCTAAAAATGATAATGAACTAAGCGGTAAACGTAAAAATATGATTTTTCAATATGTTGATACTACGGAGGTATGAAACTTTTACATTGATATAAGCTAAACCAAGATATAAACGAAAATGGTGGACGATTTCTATAATTCTTCGGACTGGTATCCCATAGACATAGTTTAGATTAGAATAATTCAAAAACTCGAGCGTTCTTTTATTCAACCAATACATGTCGGTCGACTCGACACGTGCGTTTCTGGTAAACTCCTGTTGCACCCTGGATAAACAGTAGTGTGTGGTCACACACGCTTTACTTACCGCGGTAATTTTCTTTGATATGCAAAAAAAGACCGTTCGCCGCGGGAGCTATTGCCCACCACCGTATGCCATGATTGGCATTCTAAAAATATGGCCATAATTGTGGCTACAGCTAGTTATTGTTTCAATTATGGCCATAACTATTGCCATATCACGATAGTGTGGCCGTAACACAATGGTTATTAGATATAGAACAGATATTATAATATTGGTAGTTAAAATCACAAAAACTACGCTCAACATAACAAAATTTCATTTAATCAAAAATCTTAATGCATCGTTTGTAAGTTCTTTTTAAAAACAAGCCTTTTTAAAATTTTCTAGTGACAAACGATTATTTACATCGGATTGAACTGGGCCCGCCATTGAAAACAGCCTTTCTGACGGTTTAAAGCGAGCAACTTGAAAACCAAATAAGCTCTATTCAAGTTAATAACTTAACAATCGAAGATTCACGACACGATTAAGGTACTCCGTGAAGAATAGTAAAAAGACAATAATCGTAGATTAATGATGCATCTCACCGCAACCGTTGCATCGCTAGTAATAACGTAAAGTAACTTATCGTAAGTGACGTAACGTTGTTGCCGTAGCCTATAAACGCTCGTAACACATTGGGCACTACTCACGCGTTGTTACCGTAGCCTATAAACGCTCGTAACACATTGGGCACTACTCACGCGTTGTTACCGTAGCCTATAAACGCTCATAGCATCTATTGCGCACTACTCAAACGCTGCCTACCTTTAAAAATCAAGAGAAAAACCAACTCTATGCTAACAGCCCCTGCTCACAACATAACACTTTCTCAATAATAAGCTCTGGGGACCCTAAGTATCCACCACAAAAGCACAACATTACAAAGCAGGGATGTCGCGGATGCAAAAAGTCTGACATCCGCGGATGCAAAAAGTCTGACATCCGCAGATGCGGATTATTAAAGGTTCACATCCGCGAATGCGGATTTCAATACTTTTTAAGGATATTTCAATTTTTAACCGATTTCAAAAACGAGGAGTTATCAATTCGTAGGAATGAACGTATGTATGAATTATTGCGAATGTTCCGCATTTGCGGATGCTGATGTGAATAACCGTAACACCCCTCCTAAAAAGAAATGTTATTTAGCAGGGATCTGCTGTGAGCTGTGGTGGTGTTCACCGGCACATATTTTTCGGGCATGTGGTGAGGGCCAGGAATCAATGGAGCATCTTTTGTGTCAATGCAATGCACTTGTTCGATTCATTAGTTCGATTGTCGAACTAGTGAAATGAAATGAAATGAAAATGAAATGAAATGTAATGGAATGAAAATATCTTTATTTCCCCAAGAAGCACTGTCGAACCGTCAAAAAAACCCCTTATGTCTATCACATAAAATAATATTAACTAACTAACAATTTCGTAATGTTTGCCTCCTCTGTCTTATCTGGATCTATGTAAGCTAACAATGTTATAATGTCAGTCAGTCTATCGGTCTTTCTGTCGATCTGTCTGTCGGTCCGTCTGTCCGTCAGTCAGTCTATCTGTCTGTCTGTCTGTCTTGTCTGTCTGTCTTGTCTGTCAGTTTAGTCTATCAGTCTGTCTGTCTGTCAGTCTGTCTGAATTTACACCGCTTCCAAAAGTTGAACTACCGAGAAGATTTCGGCAACGACTCGTGTAGTCACTCTTTTCAATTATTAAGTTACAATGTTTAATTACACAGTAATAGTAAGTATAGTGAGATTTTTTTCTCATATTTTCTACCGTCGAACTACAGAGATTTTTTTTCTCATTTGTTCGGCCGTTGAACTTATTTTAATCGGGATAGGATCAGAATGACTCTTCTGGTAGTGGCGTATCTGTTGCAGCCGTCTGGTTAAATTAGCCGCTGAACTGGACGCCTAGCCCGTTAATGGAACGCGTCCAATAAAACGGCTGAAGGACAACCAGCCAAGTCAATGAGCGCAACGTTTTAAATTTAACCAGCCGGCTGACATGACGTTCAGCCATCTGGTTAAATTAGCGATTCAATTGGACGCCCAGGCAGGTCGTTTTAATCGAAAACTTTTGTGTGACTGTTTGAGTGATTGGTAGGTTGTAGGTATTGTTTTATGATCACATATAAGCAAAACAATGTCGGTTATATGTCGTCATAAAAAATAACCTTGAACCCACTAATCAAACCAAAACCCTTCGATACAAGACGATCCTTTCAATACGCCAAGTTGTTAAACGTTAAAAGAGGCATCCAATTGAGCGGCGAATTAAACCACGGCCACAAATCCAAAGCCAGAAGACTATGAGCTCTTTCACCGGAAAGATAAAGTGAAGCTTATGGCAGCTATATTTGGAACGCGCGAGAGGAGGCAGAAAAGACTAGGTGGTAGGCCCGTATGTAGGGTCGTCTGGGCCTACCCAGACGACCCTACATACGGGCCTACCACCTATACCTACCTACCTGGTACCTATACCACCGCCTTTCTTATTTCAGCCGTGAAACAGTTCGCTGTGTTTTGGATTGAAGGGCAAGGTAGCCAGTGTAATTACTGGGCATGGATGGCATTGCATCTTAGGCCTCAGGATGACAACACTCCTGCAATATCAAGTGATTTTTCCTTGTTATTGCAGGTGTCTATAGGCGGCGGTAACCGCTTACCGTCAGGTGGGCCGTCAGCTTTTTGTCATCTAGTTGTATAAAAAAAAGACCCCGAAGGATCAAAGTGGATGAAGTGCATCATAGCGTAGTCACGGCCACATCATGAAATAAAATATATAACGTAAGAGGTGTGGTGTTGGTCGTCCCCAGGCGGCTATCAAAGTTCGAGTGGTAAATATAGGTACGTTATATAGGTACGTCATATGTTACCTTTCTTTATATAACTAGATGACTCGCAAGTTGATGGCCCACCCGGTGGTTAGTGGTCTATATGTATCTGTAGGTGCGTTGTCATCCTGAGGTCTAAGATGAATTACCTTCAATGCCCAGTAATTACACTGGCTACCTTTCCCTTCAATCCGAAACTCAGCAAACTGTTTCACGGTTAAAATACGAAAGGCGCAGGGGTAATTATCTACTATTTGATTACCTACCCAGCTACTATCTAGTAAGAAAGTACAAGGCGGTGGCAACTTACCCAGACGATTCATTCCACGACGACGACAATGACGAGGCATTCATCGTAGGTAGGTATCTAAATCAATTAAAATCACATCACATTAAGTATAAAAATTCCAAAAGCGATAATTTTGTGTTAAGTCAAACATCAGTAAGTAATAAAGCAATTACATTGCCCGACTTAAGAGCGAAGCAATAATTTATACATTTTATTAGTTTCGCGGGGAGCGCATTGTAAATCGTGAACTTATTCTGATTACATTGTGTGGTTTCCTGGAATGAAAATCAGCTTTGTCTGTTTCATGTCTTTTATTTTAAAGTATTTGAAGTAAAAGATTAGAATGATTTTATCTCTTGTCATTATTTATAAACCGACCGTTCTTTTTTCTACCTATACTCACCAATTACGCCGAGAGTTCTTATCCAATTTACGTGATTCTTTTTTTGTTCGTGCGGAATAGTTGCCATTTGGTCCCATAATTTTTTTTAATGGTTTAGGTAGTTTGGTATTTAAATCAATATAACTTGAATAATTATGTTGTCTATGTATATATATTGCGGATTTTTGCTTTCCTATGACTTGTAATTTCTTTCCTATGACTTTTTTGGGAAAGGATACGATAGTAGGAAACAATATATGTTGACGTTTATTTGAGCTTAGAAAGTTATCATTAAAAATGTGTGATTTTTTTTAACTGAAATGAAAACCGACTTAAAAATACTAAAAAAGAAGGTACTTATCCCATAGAAACATATTGGGAGTTGGTGCTAAGTTGTTTATAGAAACAATAGAAAGTGAAGCAAATTTTTTTTATGTTTTATACAACACGCAATAATATACAATGACGTGAAATAGATAAGAAGTCAGAGAAAACGATTTGTTGACTTTGTAATTATGTTTTCTTTAATTGAACCAATATTATTACCATTTCCAAATCGTAATTAATAAAGTGCTTTTGATTCTGGGAATAATTTAACGACCACAAGCCGATATACTACCTCCCGTGGAGTTAATTTTGCTGAAACTTCTACTTTCAAATTAAAGTAAGTATACTAATTTCCAAGACATAAGACATTGACAAACCTTTACTTCTATCATCCTTGATATAAATAAAAAATAAAATAAAATAATACACATACAATATTTTTCAATTAAATAATGTTGAATATAATTTTTATTTTGCATATTTATATTATTTTGTAAGCACTATATTTATAGTAAGTACCTACGGATCCAGCGTGTTAAGTATTAAAGTTTTATAATTTCCAAAAAAAAAAACCTAATATATTATAATAATATGATAAGCGAAAGTCCTCGGTAGTTCAGTAGACACAGTTCAGTTCAGTAGTCACACGGTTTGTAAAAATATTGCGGGTTCGGTATCCCCTCCTCAGTTTTTTCTAGTTTAGATATTTTTTATATAGATTTCACATAACGATTGTTACACGTATTTGATGTTATTTGTTGCTTGATTAAAAAGGCATAAAATTACGAGATTGTAATATACGAGTATAATAATGTTTGTGAATGGTTCCAGAATGCGGACACAAGGGTCAATGTCCTATGTAGGTTTTTGGTAGTCGTACGACGATAGAATCAGTAAAATGGACACGTCTAGACTACCTATAGACGTGAACGATTCGATTTATCGATGTTCAATTTTTGACTGTAGGTGTTGTAATCGATTCTATTGCAGTTTCTGATTAGCTATAGTAATAACAAGGCATTGGCGTGCTATTTAGGTAAACGAAGATTGTACTCGTATAAATTTGTTAAAATAAAATGAGCATAACTCAAATATTAAAATAAAGTAAATTATAAAGTACCCATTATCTTAGATAAGATTTAGTTAACAGAATAAAGGTCTTCTTTTGTATTAGAATTAGTTGTTTTCAGTGCATTTAAAGTTTCTAACCTTCAAACTCTAAACCCTAAGCTTATATTGAAAAACCTTTTGTTGGTTAAAGAATTATATACAATAAAAGAATATTTGACATTGTAATACTAAAATTGAATTAATATTAAGATTTTATAGACTGACATTTATTTTAATATTTAATTGATTATACTATTATTTCTTTGCTTCTATTGACATTTATGATTACATTGTGTAATTTATTATTTATTAATTTATTTATTCTTTTAATTATAATACAATGACGATCATTTTACAAATTAGTTTTAAGCCATAACTTATTGTATAATTATGTAAAATGAAATAAATAAATCTAATTTTATGTAATCTATAACTTGATTTTCCTTCCTGAACGTTTATCATATTCGATAAAATGTGTAAAAAATATTTAATGACAAAAACTAACCAAATAGCATGTTATTAGTTCCATTACATCTATTCAGAATAGTGTCCATTCCCATCAATACATCGCATGGCTGTAACTCGCTGCATCCGATGGAACCACAGAAAAGCACTTTGCCCACTCGTCGTCAAGTGTCCCTTCGACGGCCTTTTCAAATTTGAATCGCAGCCACTGCTGCTGCATTCTTCTGCGTGCATATAACGTTTTCCTCAAAGTTTTTCTTTTATTTTCGGAAATAAATTAAAATCGCAAGGTGCGCGAGGCCCCAGTCTACGTCTGACGTCGCCAAATAATTGGTAGCTCGCCTGGCGGTGTGCGACGCAGCGTTGTCGTGGAGGTGGATCGACTGCGGTCGTTTCTGCCGGTCTTTTTCCAAGACAAGTGGCAAACAATTGTTAGTGTACAACTCTGCAGTAACTGTTTTCGATCCTCTAAAATAATTATCGCGTAATGACCTGTCCTTCCGAAGAACGAGGCCACCATCTTTCCATGCTTTGTCCTCTCTTCACTTTAGTTGGCAACTCCTCGGAAGGAAACACCCACTTAGCACTGTCTTTTGGTTTTGGGATCATAACAGTAAACCCAACTTTCGTCACCCCGAAGTATGTCGAACACAGCATTTGAGTCTCCTCCGTTAAATCTTTAAACCATATCACGGAACCAATCAACACGATGGAGTTTTTGGGCCTCAGTCAAATTATGAGGTTTCCACCGGGCACTAAGGTTCCTGTCCACTAACTGTTCATGGAGGATTTCATATCGATGCCTAAGCTTGTCCGAATCTGCTGATAGGTCACTGTTTTGTCAGTCTCTATCATACGCCGCACAATACTGATTTTATCTTCAGTCGTCGCAGTAGAAGGCCATCCCTCACGCAGATCATCGGTACGATTAGTGCGACCACGATTAAACTCATTAAACCTGTTGTAAACAGTGGCACAAGATAGGGCTTCATCATGAAAGGCCAATTGAAGTTTGTCATAACTTTCTTGTTGACTTAAATGACATCGAAAGAAAAAAAAAACATTACACGAAAATTTTCACGCGTTAAAATTATGCTGCCGTGACTCAGACAATTTTTAATTACAATACATACATAATATTGGCAGCGCTCCATTTTCAAAATTTAAACTAATTTTGAAATTATATTGTTTGTAAGTAAACAGTTCTAAAAACTTTCAGTGTCGCCCTCGTATGTTATAATTTATAATATTCATTTATATTTCAAAAAATATTTAATTCTCATCTACAAAGGAGAGTTACCATTTTGTTAGGAAAGATAATACAGGGTATTTATGATGGATGTTTTGGTGCGTCGAAGAGTTTTGTTCTATTATGATATATATTTTTTTTATGATAATCAACAAGACAAACATTACAATACGGTTTTTATTGACTAATAATACCTACTTACTTATTTTCTTTTGAGATTTTAATGAGTTTTAAATAAAAAAAATGAACTTATTCACTAATTTATTCAAATTATGTTGAAACTTGTTGAAATATTTATTTATATATTTGATCATGGTCATGGTAAAATAAATCGTATTGTAAATGACGAAAGCAAAAAAATAAAACATAACTTATGATAATATTTAGTCCAGGAACACAATGGACTCATTTTTGGGCACTCTCCTTTTTAGTTCTACCATTTCATACCCAAATTGCTGTTTTAGCTGTGAATCATGCGTTTGCGCGAAATGCCTATCATGTTGCAGTTTTACTCGAAGCCGCAGAAAACTAAAAAAGTCTGTGAGCAAGATCTCTAATCGGCGCGTCGCTAACACTCTTAATCATTTCCTTAAAGCGATCTCTTTCATAATTAGCACTTTTTTAAATTGCTAATTACCAAAAGCAGTTGTTGCGCAGGTGCAGGGGGGAGGGGGGAGGGCTGGAGGGCTAGGACGGACGTTGAACTTCGCAAGCGCGACGAATACAACCGCAAAGAATGCCGTAACTAACAATTTGTCTAATTACCTAAAACGGACTTTATTATCTTTGCTTTAAAGATGACAGTCGATGGTATACGGAAGCGAGATCATTGAGCTTTGGAGCAATTTATTTTGCTGAAACAAAAACGTCGTATCAGCTGTCTGCGTCAAAGGCTAAACTTCGAGCTTAATACTTAACAGAAAAGGTTTTTATTGGACTGCAGCGACATTCAACGTGGTAAGGTCGATCATGGGCTTCCTGGTACGTTGCATATCAATTAAACGGAGAACTCGCTAATTTAATAGGAAATCAGGGTAACTCAGTCACGCATAACTCCTAATAATGAAAACGATGAAATGGAAACCACGGATTCTAAATAAAAATAATATTTAAAAACTAACGTGAAAATATGCCATAGAAGGACTACTGCTGAAGCCAATTTCCAGCAAAGTACTAATTTACTAATGTGTTTTTTTTTTACTAAGCACGGCAATTGACCCTACACCACCTGATGTGAAGCGGTAAGGAGAATCCATATGCGAAGACAGCTAGTGCAGAATATACATTACACTACCCGCCTGCACCTTGCCGGCCCAAAAGGTGCTTTTTCACGCCTCTCTTAAAGGACCCCATGTTATAGGATGGAGGGAACACCTGTGCTGGCAAAGAGTTCCAAGTTCTGGAAGTACGACAAAGAAACGAGGCACTAAATTTGTTTGTGCGTGATGTTGAGGTGGAGACAGTGAATTTATCCTAATTCCGGAAATCCACCCGGGGGTGGATTTTTTGGGGTGGATTAACGGAATAACTCAATTGATGACTCCGAAGACCGGCACGCATGTTCCTGAGCAGGAAGGGGGAAGGTGGGATAAGGTCGAAAAGCTCCTCAGAGCACTCTCCGTGATAGAGCTGATAAGAGGCGCTAAGCGACGCAATGTCTCGACGCAATTGCAGAGGCTCAAGATTGTTCATGACCTCTACATAGCCAATGATACGGACAGCACGACGCTGCAATCTGTCCAGTGCATCGAGAAGGTACTTGGCGGAGCCATCCCACAAGTGCGAGCAATATGACCGGACCTGAGTTTTGTACAGCAGGCATAGTTGGTCAGGCGTGAAAAATCGACGCACCTTGTTCAGGACACCGAGCTTCCGTGAGGCTGTTTTGATCACGGTTTCGATGTAGTTCCTGGAATTCAGATCGCAGCATATCTCTCTTAATACTTTATCAAAACTTTTTTAATTGTATTGTTTACTTTTATTACACAATAGTGTGGAACTACTTCAGTGTTGTTTATCACAAAGAATACATTAGATAAATCCTTAATATTCAATAACCAATTCAATAAATATTTGTAACAATTCAATAATAGATTCAATAAACATTTGTACCAATACATATTTAAAGTCAACGGACGGACGGACTGACGGCCGTTGGAGCGGAAAGGTCCTCGAAGGGCGGCCGCGTACCGGGAGACGCAGCTTTGGTGCGTCCGATGGTCTGGTGAGGGTCGCGGGAAGCCGATGAGGGCAGCGCAGGACCGATCGGTTTGTAGGTCCTTGAGGAAGGCCTATGCCCAGCAGTGGGCGTCTCTCGGCTGATATGATGATGATATTTAAAGTTATTAGTTATAATTAAGTAAGTACTAAGATATACATATTATTTTTCCTGTCCTCAAGTTGCCAATGCATACTGTGAAAAGCCACTAAGTTATAAGTATGTACATACTAGTACATCCCTTTATTATACATCCACACATATCGGATTTGAAAAATATTTAATTTGATTTCCTGTACTGATCTAACGTAAACTGTATTTTTGACCTCGCCTGTACATTCAAAAAGAAAATACAACAGTAGGCAAAATGTATTCTAGGTTTTTTCGGTATCAGTCAATTTGTGTTATTAGAATTGAGTGACAGACCGATTATGTAGTAGTCACTTTAAGCTGTAGGCAAAAATCAAATGTAGTCAAATTGTGTTCTAGACAGTCCAAGACCAAACCCTTATAAAGATATCAACCAATGAAGGTGTACCTACCAGGATACCATGATAAATTTTGTTTAATTTATTGCTCAAAGATGTGTGTGCGTGTATATGTGTGTATTTTATAGATTGGTGTTAATAAGATTTTTTATTTTAGTCAAGAGTTTAGTCAATCAGTATAATCATGTCTGTGCGTGTGTATATGTGTATTATAGATTCGTGTTAAATAACAGGTGTGTGAGTGTAAGAATAATACATAGATATCAGCACATCGCAGTGCACTGCTGGACGTAGGCCTCCCCAGGGCTGTGTCTCCAGTGCCGGATTAGCTACGAAGCAAGAGTAGCAAATGCTGCGGGCCCCGCGCACCAACGTTTTCTGACCATAAAAAGTATTATTTATATATTAGATTTAGTCACAACTCACAATTACTAAGTAAAAAATATTTGCATCAAAATGATTAACTAAAATTTTATTTTTCTATCTGCTGGTCATACCAAAAATCATGTTTCGCGCATTTATTTGTCTCTCATGATCACCAACGCAGTGGTGAACGATCTTTCTTAACAATAAAAACGTGTTAAAATTGAATTGAGGAACACGTTGAGCAAACAACGTCTTAATCACCTCACTTTAATAAATATTGAACATGATTACTCCGAGAAGTCGATATCAACAGCATTATTTATAAATTTGCCCAAATTAAATCAAGAAAAGTTTGTTTGCAGTTTTGTTTTATTTAATACCATAAAGTCGATAAGTACCTAACCTAAAACAGTCTAAGGGCCCCTTGATAGAATTTGCTACAGGCCCCTCGCTGGCTTAATCCGGCACTGTGTGTCTCAATACACAATCTCCAGCTTTCCTCACCCAGCCATCACTTGCCACCTTCTTTATGTCGTCGGTCCACCTAGCAGAAGTTTTAAGTTGCGCGTAAGACCAGTATTAAGTAAATCAAATGAAATATTTTTCAATCCATTAAGTGTGGATGTATAATTGTAGTACATTCAATATACAGGGTGGTGCCGTCAGTACGACAATAAATAAAAAACATGGGCAATTATTAGTTCATAGAAATGGTTTGCCACTTTCAAAAACATTTTATTCATTTGATAATTTGATTTCTTAGAAAGAAATAATGCAGCCAATTTTATACAAATATAGCAACATTTATCTCACCACTCATTAAAGTTAATACCTCTTAACTTTAATGAGTGGCGAGATAAACGTTCCTATAAAACGTTAAGTAGAAGAATAGAAAACGGTGGAAAAATTAGCAGGTTATACCTAGGGCTCTGGTGGCGTAGTGGTAATCGGGTCAGGCCAGACATTTTTTTTTTTATACAACTGGATGACAAACAAGCTGACGGCCCACCTGATGGAAAGCGGTAACCGACGCCTATAGACACCTGCAATAACAAGGAAAAATCACTTGATATTGCAGGTACGTTGTCATCCTGGAGCCTAAGATGAAATGCCGTCCATGCCCAGTAATTACACTGGCTACCTTTCCCTTCAATCCGAAACACAGCGAACTGTTTCACGGCTGAAATAAGAAAGGCGGTGGTACCTACCCAGACGACCCTGCATACGGGCCTGCATTAGGAGACGCGAGGTCGATTTCCGTCTGGAGCATAATTTTTTTATCGTTTTCTTTCTTTATTTGTAATTGTGACTAGGCGTTTAGATGCATCAAAAACATTCAAATGCAATCTTTCGCCATGATTGATCCTGGGATGGGTCAATCAATGTTTGTTATCTCGAGCTCCTTCGTGCTTCGGAAGGCACGTTAAGCCATTGGTCCCGGTTATTACTCCAACCGCTTTAAGCCACCAACCCACAGTGACGTGGTGTTATGGCTCAAACTCCTCATGTGTTTCTCCTATGTAGGCAGGCCTGTGCCCAACAGTAAGATGTATATAGGCTGGGGAAGACGTAAGCTTCTGAGTAGAAAAGGAAAAGTAGTTAGGTCAAAAACATTTTCAGTGCAGACAATAGATAGTTGTCGTCTCGCATTGGTGTTTCGAGCTGTGGTGGGTGATGCTGATCTACGGACGTACTGTGAGGGGCGTGGCTGGGATCGCCACACACCGCCAGCAAAAAAGAAAGACTTTCCTTCGAGCATGGTGTTAGGTAACCGATAATTTGCAAGAAAAACCATTTCATTTTGAAATAATTTATTTAAGAGGTTAAACATTATTAGGCGATTATAACACCTATGTATAGTTTATCAGCGTTTTTTTTAATAATTGCGAAATCCAAAATAATATTCATCATAGTATAATTTTATATATTTTCAGCCAGTTACATTAGCCTATCTCGCGAATACTGCATAATTTAAAGTTCCTGGTGGTATTCCCAACTGGTAGTGATACAGGAGAAAATTACGAGCAGCTAGACCGGTTATTAGCATGTGTTTAAAAGCCGTGACGGATGATCACATGATTATTTCAGTAATTATAAAAGTCTGTACCCCTAGCACGAACATTTTTAAAATTCGAATCGTCTTCGTATCGTTCAGGCACGCTTAAAATTTCAAACAAAAGCCATACAAAAGCTAGAATACGAACTCGATACGATGGTGATTCGAAATTTAAAAATGTTCGTGCTAGGGGTACTGTACAGTCCATTTACGTTTAAAGGTATCTTTCAGAATTTTGACTATTCACAGTAATAAACCAAAACAAAGAAACAAAAAGCAACAAATGATAATTTAATGTTTCAGCTTCAGTTTCGTTTTTGAAAAGAAATTTTAAATAAAGAATATTGTTATCATTATATTTACGAGTCAAATGTAACACTTTTGGCTTTTAGATTTTTTCAAAATATCTGCTACGATTACAAATAATACATATTACACTTTCATGAGTTCAACGTACCATTTTGTCACGTTTTGTTCCACACGGTTGTTGCAAGTAATAGATACAACAATTATGATGTATGAAGAACGGTTTACCAATACAATTTTCTAAATAACACTTTCATAGATCCGATACACCTGGCTTTAATGAGACAAGTCCCCAGTAGGTAAATACTACAGTGAGGGGAAGTACTTATTGATTATTCCTGAATTTATCAAAACACAATTAAAAACAATTAACACAATTTTGTAATAATTGTAAGAAAAATCTTTTTAAATATTTTTAACGGGTAAACTCTCGGCCTTCATCTCATCTGAAAATGAAAATATCTTCATTCAAATAGCAATTTCAATTAGCTTTGCCAAAGAAGCACTTTCGAATCTTCAAAAAACCCTTACGTTTAACACATAAAGTAATATTAACTAACAATGTCATAATGTTTGTCTCTCTGTCTTGTCTGGATTTACGTAAGCTAACATTGTTATATCTAATGACCTCACTCTTTATAATGCCGAAGATTAAAAAAAATCTTAACGGGGTAACTCTTGACCTTCATCTCACCTGATGGTAAGTAAGATAAGTCCGACGATGGAAGCGAGCTATACCCGGATTCCTCAACCACAGAGGAACTGGCTATCTTTCCTCTAACTGCCGGAAGACAACAATGTTATTAACATTATTTTTTATGGCGGCCGACTTAGGTAAGATGGTGGTAGCTAGCCAGGCGGACTAAGAAAAACCCTACCACTAACCAAACCGAGCAGAAAATTTCTTTCACTGAACTCAGAGTCTAGTGAATACAGCGGCGGTAAAGGCGGAGATAGAAGCGAGCTTCACCCGGAACAAGGAATTGTTAGAGGAATGATAGCCAGCTGGCTATCTTTCCTCTAACTGCCGGAACACAACAATGTTATTTACATTATTTTTATGGCGGCCGACTTAGGTAAGATGGTGGTAGCTAGCCAGACGGACTTAAAAAAAGCCTCCGCACCATCACCAAGTATAAAATTTCTGCCCCCACGGGAATTGAACCTCGGAATTCTTGATCTGAAGAAGGTGGTTTCAACCTCTAGACAAAGATATAGTTTGTGTATGTTAGCATTTATGATATCCAAGGTGGGCGGTCGCGGGCGGGGTGATCAATGCATTAATTGCAAAGGTTTTTTAGAATCCAAGAATTTTATGAATTCTAGAATTTTATAAATTCTAGAATTTTATAAATTCTAGAATTTTATAAATTCTTAGATTTTGAAAGAAACATGATTAAAAATCCTTAACCAAATAAATGCTCAAGTAAAGTCATGTAACTTAATCTACCTATTCTATCTAATAACTTAATCTAGTTATTTTCCGACATCCACGCGAATAAAGTCGCGGGCACAGCTAGTAAGTTATATTAGTACATTTTCCGTACGTAACAAACTAAAATAGGTTGGTGTTAATTCACCTTCTGAAATTTGCTTCTGGGCATAAGTCAATGAAAAAGCTCAAAAAACCTCTTAATAAGAGATAGATAATGATAATTAGCATTCATACTCCTTACACCTGTTATCCAGTCCGAATCAAGCATTATTGATTGTGTTATGGATACTAAATAAAGTAAATTAATAAGAAATATACATACTTACATAAATATATAAATAACCACGACCCGAGAACAAATTCGTGTTTATCACACAAACATCTGTCCCAGCCGAAACACGAACCTAGGACCCCTGGCCGAGTAGTCAATAGCTAGAACTAGTGCCCATAGTGTACAGTCATCTCTCACTTCCCGTCAAGTACTATCGTCTTAAAACTTTCAGTACCCCTAGCACGAACACTTTTAAATTTCGTTCTCATACGCTTGAAATTTCAAACCAAAACCAGACAAAAGCTAACCTAACTACTCTATACGATGGCGAATCGAAATTTAAAAATGTTCGTGCTAGGGGTACAGGGTATTAATTCTATGAACGTAGCATATAAAAAAAACATTACATTATTTCTTATTATTAAGTATTAAATTAAGTAGGTATAGCCCGTGTCAAAACAGTTAACTGTAAAGCGATGGCGCATCCAGCTCATACATCGCAATGTGCCGTATGTTATCATTGCACAATTGAGCATAATGAATCCCAATGTCTTTTCGTACTAAACTACTAAAGAGACAGTTTTCAGATACCTACTGACGTCTGTGAAGTGAATATATTATTGGGTTACTGACAGAAGGATGTTTTTAGGAACTATATGTAAAACTCATGTTTCTGATTATACAAAGGTAGGTATACCGAAAGTATTTATTGAAAACCTCATACAAAAATAATAAAATATTAAAATAATGAGACAATAAATCAAAATTAAATTATATTCTCAAAATCTAGGGTTAGAGATGCAGGTTGACTGTACAAGCTTCTGCATTTCTTTTAAAAATGTATATTGTAGAGAAAACTGGTCTCCAATATGCAGTTCTCACCCTTTCACTTATCTGAAATACCTAAAAGACAAAAAATTAAGAATAAACCTAATAATTTTTTATTGCTTTATAATTAACTTGAACATCCTGTGGAACGATTTAAAATGGATGCAGTTGAAATCAACAAGTAGTGGATAAAAATATTCCGTGGGTGTCACATATAAAGGCACATATTATGTGCAGGAAAGTAAGAAAAACCCCAATTTAGGACATCACCTGTTTCTTTTTCAGAAAATTAATGGCGCAGTTTCGTAAAAAGTATTATTACATTTTTTATTGTAAGCGATTAAAGTTTTTAGTCATATCACATTCATCGATTTCAATCTACAGCCACTAAAAAACTCTTTTTTTTAATTTTTTTTTATACCACTAAGGTGGCAATCAAGCATACGGCCCACCTGATGGTAAGCGGTTACCGTAGCCTATGGACGCTTGCAACACCAGGGGTATCACTTGCGCGTTGCCGACCCTGTAAAAACCTTTTCACGCCTTTTTTGAAGAACCCCATACTGTACTCATTCGAGAAAACCTCTGCAGGGAGCTCATTCCACAACTTGAGCGTACGCGGGAGAAAGTTTCTCTGAAACCGTACAGTACGCGACCACTTTGGTTCCAATTTGTAAGGATGAACTCCCTGCCGATGGCGAGCGGTGCGATGATAGAAAGAAGCCGTGGGCATCATGTCAAATAATTCCTCAGAACACGTCCCGTTATACAAACGGTAGAACACACACAAGGAGGCAAAATCAATACCGCTTGTGAGCTCAGGATCGTCGACAATTCTCATAGCGCGTCTTTGGAGGTGGTGAATTTGGCTCTTAATGGTGAATTTTCAAAATATAAAACATTTTTTTCGCATTTACATAATTGACAACGTTCTTTAGTAAATCACAGCCGTTGTTACATGATTTGACTGGACAATTAACATGTGCAGTTTTTGAGGAGGGTTTTAGAATGTAAATCAGTGATTCAACATAATTTATTATTGTACGTTGGGAACTTGACATATCACTTCTGACATGATGCAACCCACACAAAATTCAAACTGCAGTTTATAAAACAAGACCAAAATTTTAAATAAAATGAACATAATATCTATTTGACGTTTTGCAAGTAGACTGATAACTCAATATTCAGCCTTCCAAGATCCACATGAGAATAAATGGTTAGAAACGTGGCATAACCAAATTAGTTTTATAGAGTGGGGCATGAACCAGAATATATGATTCATAAGCTTGTGAACCTTCGAATTACAATGTATGTACAACAAACTCTAAGTGCCGAGTCGATGAACCTGAAATATAAAAATAGTTATATAACTTTATGATTAGAGAAGTAGGGAATTTTTGTTTACTTTGAGCCAACGTATTCCAGTTCGCTCGTGCTAACAATTTACAAATCAGTATCTAAGCCCTGTGCTCCGTTTTCTATAAATTCCTCACTCACCCCAGTAACAAACGGGTTTATCTTGGGGAAGTGTGAGACACCCATTGGCTGGCCCAATACGTCGCAGAGGGCTGCGGGAAAGAAGAAGGCGATACTTCTCTCGATGTAGTGGTCTAGTAGTGCCGTCGGAAGTTGGGAGGTCTTTCCGGCTTATCAAATGAGAATGGAGTGGAGTTAGAAGGGGATTTTGCTGGCCGACCATATCGGGACGACATGGTTGACTGCTTTTTCTTTCCCGTGTCTCTGCATAATAAGAGCTTTAGTTTCAGTGGATTGCTGTAAGTCCCATATAACTGTCGTGTCCTCGAGAGCTTGGCGGTAAGAGTAACCGCCTTCCCAAAGAGTTATAAAAGGAAAAGTGTGTGACTCTTTCACTAAGTGGCACATACTATGTGCAAAAATTGATGCCATCACAAAGCGCAAATCTAAAGTCTTTTGGGATCGGTCGCTCTAGGCCCACATTCTAGTGATAAGTTCACCCTATGACATCTGGCTAGCAGAGTGAGCAACTGGATCTACTAAATCAGCGCCCCAGGTTCAAGTCCCAGTAGGGGCTGACAACATCAGCTGATACATCTTTTTGCTGTCAACATCTCTTACAAAAACTGGCGTCATCTTTGTCATTTCTACTTATTTTGCCCAAAATTAAACGAATAAATATTTGCAATAAATATTTATAACCAACTAAATAAGCATATTGTAAACGAGAGAGATTTTTACCTGTCAAGTCACAGATTCCAGATACAATTATTATTTTTTTGGAAAATGAAAAGTAATAAATACTAAAAAAGGCCCAAAAAAAACAGTGTTTTCATAACTTTTGTATGAAACAGCGGATTATTTTTTCGCAAATACACAGTTGGTCCCATAGTGAAAGTTGTTCAGTTTGCAGTTCTGAACACCAGGGACTAGGCTCTAAGACCAAAAGACACGGTGTTTATGTACTCTAATTTCTCTTCTTGATAATAATTACATTATTTGTATATTGTATGCTCCAAGCTCCCGGCAAGGAAATTTGCTGCTAAAAGTTCTGTTTACGGGTAGAGTAAACAGTATATTAGCACGGTAGAGAACTAACTAGACTAATGTAGGCAGCATTGGTACAGTAGAGTACTAACTAAAACTGGTAGAGTACTGTAACTGGTAGAGTAGTAGTGATTAGAGTACACGGCATAGTAGCACGGAAGAGTACTAACTAGACTACTAACTATACCAATATAGGCAGCATTGGTGGAGTAGAGTACTAACTAAAACTGGTAGAGTAGTAGTGATTAGAGAACAGGGCATAGTTGCACGGTAGAGTACTAACTATACCAATATAGGCAGCATTGATGGAGTAGAGTACTAACTAAAACTGGTAGAGTAGTAGTGATTAGAGAACACGGCATAGTTGCACGGTAGAGTACTAACTATACTAATATAGGCAGCATTGGTGTAGTAGGGTACTAACTAAAACTGGTAGAGTAGTAGTGATTAGAGTACACGGCATAGTTGCACGGTAGAGTACTAACTATACCAATATAGGCAGCATTGGTGTAGTAGAGTACTAACTAAAACTGGTAGAGTAGTAGTGATTAGAGTACACGGCTTAGTTGCACGGTAGAGTACTAACTATACCAATATAGGCAGCATTGATGGAGTAGAGTACTAACTAAAACTGGTAGAGTAGTAGTGATTAGAGAACACGGCATAGTTGCACGGTAGAGTACTAACTATACCAATATAGGCAGCATTGGTGTAGTAGAGTACTAACTAAAACTGGTAGAGTAGTAGTGATTAGAGTACACGGTATAGTAGCACGGTAGAGTACTAACTATACCAATATAGACAGCATAGGTGGAGTAGAGTACTAACTAAAACTGGTAGAGTAGTAGTGATTAGAGTACACGGCATAGTAGCACTGTAGAGTACTTACTATACCAATATAGACAGCATTGGTAGAGTAGAGTACTAACTAAAACTGGTAGAGTAGTAGTGATTAGAGTACACGGTATAGTAGCACGGTAGAGTACTAACTATACCAATATAGACAGCATAGGTGGAGTAGAGTACTAACTAAAACTGGTAGAGTAGTAGTGATTAGAGAACACGGCATAGTAGCACGGTAGAGTACTGACTATACTACTAACTATACCAATATAGACAGCATTGGTGGAGTAGAGTACTAACTAAAACTGGTAGAGTAGTAGTGATTAGAGTACACGGCATAGTTGCACGGTAGAGTACTAACTATACCAATATAGGCAGCATTGGTGTAGTAGAGTACTAACTAAAACTGGTAGAGTAGTAGTGATTAGAGTACACTGCATAGTATCACGGTAGAGTACTAATTATACCAATATAGACAGCATTGGTGAAATAGAGTTCTAACTAAAACTGGTAGAGTACTTTAACTGGCAGAGTAGTAGTGGTAGAGTACACGGCATAGTAGCACGGTAGAGTTAAAACTATAACTACTAACTATATCAACGTAGGCAGCATTGGTAGAGTAGAGTACTAACTAAAACTGGTAGAGTATTGAAATCTAGTAGAGATGTAACCAGTTCACTCTACCGTTTACTCTACCCGTGGACAGCACCCTTTAACCGAATGCTTTACGAGATACCACTCTCCCTAATACAATTAGTAGGCGATGAACTGTCGATTCTGCAATCGCATACTCTAAATACACTGCGCACTTTGGCTAATTCAAGTAATGAATATGTAGTGTTAAATACATAAAGATTTATTTCCGTTTGTTTTGATGCTGCGTTCATCATATTCATGTATGTGTTTGTCATCGAATTGCAGATATCGGGTGGGTAACGTTACCATTTTTATATATGTGCATGTTATCATTGTGACAGAATTGTTGGTTTGTAGTTATTTATAAGTCGGCAGGAGTTTATATAGGTAGGCCTGCTTAAATGTATTAAATCAAGTGCACATTTATATCACACTTATGTTTATTTTAATGTAAATAATCCGGCGTCAATGAAGCTATCGAAGTCCTTCAGCCGAGCCAAGCCATTGAGCGCAACGTTTAATAAGATGACTGAACGTCTTGTCAGCCATAGGGATAGATTCGCCATTCAATTGAACGCCGAGGCAGCTCATTTAAATCGAAGAGCTTTTGTGTGACTGTGTGATTGGCAGGTTCAAGATTGTTTTTTTATGACCACTTTTAAAAGAAATCGTTTTGGATATAAGTGGTCATAAGAAATAACCTTGAACTTACTATGCAATTACACAAAAACTATCAAGAGTCCAACTGAGGTAACTTTTAAAACGCCAAGTTGTTAAACGTCGAGCAATTCTAGCTCAATTAAATATCGGCCTAGACATTTCATTCGATGCCGGCTTTTAATCAACGGCCGAAGCATGCTAACAGCTACGGTAATCTACTACGGTAAGCTTAATGCAAAACCTTAAAAAGGAAAACAATATATATAATTAGGTACTTATTTGATAAAAAGTTATTTTTAGTTGGTGCTAAGATGTTTCCAGAAACAATAGAACGTGTTACACCATCTCCAAAAAATAACTTTACATGAAATAAGAACCTCATCATTATTAAACGTTAGCCCACTGCTGGACTCAGGTCTTCTTACGTGCGAGAAACACATGAAGAGTTTGGGCCTTAACAACACCACGCGCTACCCCAACGCGGGCTAGAAAGAAAGAAAGAAAAAATATTTCATTAAATAGGCCACAATGAAGCACTTTTAAATCGTCAAAAAACACATTTTTATAACTATCACAAAAAATATATTAACTAACAACGACATAGTCTCTATTCTTAATTTTTGATTTTAACATTATTATAAATGTTTGAAAAATTACTTAGTAATTAAAATACAATTAAACTAGAAAAATTTCACGTCCTGAGGCAGGAATCGAACCCGCGACCTTTCGCAATCCGGGCGACTACTCTGACCACTGAGCCACCCAGGACTTGGGATATCCCTGTGAAATTCTTCTAGTCTATTTTTATTTGCGTTTATGAGCTAACGTCCACCCTACAATGTCGAAATATTCTATTTCAACATCCGAAACGAGTATTTTTACAAATACCTACGACATAGTCTCTGTCTGTCTGTCATGTCTGAATTTACACCGGTGGTGTAGTCACTATTTTCAAATATTAAATTATTAAATTTCAATGTTTGTAGTTAAAAAATGCCGTGCAGTGCCGCCCAGCGACAAAAATAATTAAAATTAGAAGAGAAGGTATATTAACGTACCAACAAAGTAGGTACTCAATGTCAAAAGTATTATCGTTATTTTCAAGCTATCTGACAATGCACAATCACAATATTGGTATACAGAGGGGATCTTACCGAGGAGAGGGTTGGTGAGTTAAAGCGGTTGCAGTAACAACCGGAGCAACGGCTTAACGTGCTTTCCGAAGCACGGAAGAGCTCGAGATAGTGAGTTAAGATTGACCCATTTCGGGATTGATCGGGATTGCATTGTTTTCGTAATTGAAACCAGAGATCTCAAACCACTACGCCACCATGCTCCTTAGTAACTACCTAATTAAATTTAATAATTTTTCCTCTTTAGTGTTTTGATTTGAAGTCGGTTTTTATATTAATTTGAAACTTTTTTCAATCTTCAGTGATAAATTTCGAAAGTCAAAGCCAGATGGGTGATTGCGGACCTACCTGGTAGTATACCGACGCAAATAGAATTATAATTAAGAATCACTAAAAATATTAAGAAATCAAATATCCTAATTTTGCTTACATTGACGACCAAATTATTCGAGTTATTTTGATTTGAAAACCAAACTTGTGTATCGATTTTGAAGCACATTCCATGGGGCCAGTCAGAAAGTAACTCTATTAATTAAAAAATCCTTTAAAAATTTTTTTATATCGGTTTATAAATGCCGGAGTTCTGAGGTAACAAACATACAAAAAACATACAGCCGAATTGATAACATCCTTCTTTTTGAAGTTAAAAAAGACGTTAATTAAACAAAATTTAACATCAAAAATGTAATTTGATGGCAATAAATGAAGTTGATCGTATGTTAAGTCTCAATGTATCAGAAAACCCTTTATTTGCGATCTGTCCACAGCCCACGCGCCTGCGATCCATCAACCTATGCAATTGTGTGTATTGTCCGAGTTTTTTTTACGTCGTTTACCCGGTGGTCACTTCAGCCACCTTGTTCTCAATACTTTGCGATACATCCGTAGTTTTTGCGAGCTAGTGTTGGTAATTTGATTATCGACCCGCTGATTCGAGATATCGATAACGCCTGGGAAAAAGGGTTTAAGAACGTTCTCTCCAGTCTATATTGCTAAGTACTTTGATGCTGTAAATATTTAATGAAACAAATAAAAAAACAGGCAGAGAAGAGACACGTTTCTTCCGTGGCAGGTAATAAGCGTGTATAGTTAATATAGCTTATTGTAACGCTTGAGTTGATTTATCTAGGGCTACATAGCTTACATGTGCGTCGTACGTAGAGGAATTATCAGCTGCTTGCCTCTTGAATATATGAAAGGTCAGGGAATAATTTTAAAATGAAATAAATAACTTAACTTTTAAGGATAATTTATATCCTTAAAAGTTAGAAATAATCATCAAAGAGACTGCAAAGTCAGAGTAGCTACTTGTATTTGTTACCACTGTTATAAAAAATACATAAAAGCAAACATTAAATGCGCTGTTAATATCGATATCAACATCACATAACGCACAACTCTAATTCACCTCAAACCCACTTATTCATAACTAATTCTATGACAAAAAAGCGAATGTTCGCGACAAATGTGCTATGGTCGCTAATCCTCATTGTGGCCACAATGAGCTCGCGCCCGCTTGACCACATTGTCAAGGACCATAAGGCTACAGTCACCCGAAAGTACGACGGCATTTTATACAGTTTATCGATAAAGGCAGGTAGGCATGCCCAAATATGTATCGAGACATTTTGTGTATACTATACTGAATAAAAATAGGAAAAATATTATTATTTTAATAGTCCATTTTCCTTTTTATTTGCTATTTTTCGTCATTGAAAACTCGAATTTATGTAAAAAAAAAACAACAACACAGCCAAATATTCAACATGGAGTTAAAGCCACGTTCAGTTGAATTCTATATCGATTGGCTTAATAACACATTTAAAAACAATGATGATATTGAATAATGCGGAACTTTCATCGTATTAATTATTTATAAAAACGATTTATAAGTATTTTTCCCGGATGCAGCTTATTTACACTGATTTTTGAGATCGTGTATATGTCGCAGGCGTCTGGTTAAATTAGCCGCTTAACTGAACGCCTAGCCCGTTGATTGAACGCCAGCATTCAATGAAACGGCTGAAGGAAAACTAGCCAAGTCATTGAGCGTAACGTTTAACCAGATGACTGAACGTCATATCTGCCGTCTGGTGAAATTAGCCATTCAATTGGACGCCTAGGCAGGTCGTTTAAATCGAATAGCTTTTGTGTGACTGTTTGGGTGATTGGTAGGTTCAAGATTATTTTTTTGACCACATATAACCAAAACGATATCGGTCATAAGTGGTCATAAAAATACCTTAAACCTACAATAATAAAACTCTTTGGTGCAAGACGATCCTTCAAATACGCCAAGTCGTTAAACGTTAAGAGATTCTAGTTCAATTAACTATTAGGCTAGGCATTTGAGGATACCGGTGTTTAATCAACGGGCTAGGTATCCAATTAAGCGGCGAATTTAACCAGAAGGCGGTCACATAAATACACGTTGCTAGTTATGACTTGGATACCTAATTGTAACAGCGAAAACATCATTCCTTTTGAAAAAAAAAATTTGAAACATTTTATAAAACTAAACATCTGTAATCATTTTCTAGATATGACATTCAAATTTTAAATATTCTTCCTTAGCTGCATTATTTACTACGTTAAGTGCAAATGCCCCCACCATATTTTACGAAGTACCTACATAATAGAAGCTACTTAAATTTAATCTGTCAAGCGGAGTTCACCTCTGACAATTGAAAAATCAATTGTGCCTGGAATCTGACGCTTGACGGGTTAGTAAAGAAAGTTATTATTACGTACAGATTTAAACGATTTAAAATTACCTAGTCACAAAATGAAAAGGAAACCTAAATCAATTCTCAGTGGTTTACATTTGCTGTGATTTGAAAATGGAAAGGAAAGTTAAGAAAATTTTCTATTATTCTGAAAATCTCCGAAAAAATAAAAAAATCTCCGGGTTTCCTTCCACGTGTTTTTATTAAATAAATTTTCTACGGTCGGTACTTTCCTCCGCCCAGTGCGTGTGCTCGCGTGCGGGCACTTCTGCCGATTTGCGAATTACGTTCATCTCAGCGCATTGTGCACACAGCTTTACTTACCTCTAGCCTGTGTCCGCCGCCTTGTAGCGCGTACAGGGTGATAACCTAAAATAAAATTTAAATATAATAGTAGCATGATATTTACAAGTATCTAGCTGATTTTTTCCATGACTCAACACCACCTGATGTGAAGCGGGTAAGAAGAGTCAGTCCAGCTATTGCAGCTTAAAACACACTGTGCCAGGCGCCTCAACTTCGCCCTTAAGGTACCTTTTCAGGCTTCTCGATATACGATTTAAGGCAACGTTACAAATACCAAAACTCTTACTAGGGAACCTCTGATTGAATTAAGTAACTGAACATGTTTGTTTCTTGCTAATAGGCTTGAATTTCTCGAGTTCAGCCGGTGAATTATTTTCATCATTCCCTTGATAATATTTAACAGATATTATCACGAGAAAGATAAATAAATCAACACCATGTACGTATACATAGAAGCACATCGGTCATTCATGTCCATCCATATTTTTTGCACCTTGTCTTCATCTCGGACAGGCACACCACCACACCTTTTCCCGCCGTAGTAATAAGGTTCAAAATCCCCTAAAATGAACCAAAAGCAGGCTGCACTATAATGGACGGTTTATGAAGTGACCACAAAAGGATTACACGCACAATATAATACGAAAACATGTGTTAAATGGGCAAGAATCGTTACAGAATAACAAATGACACTCCAAATAATAAAATGGCTGGTTGTGTTACTTAAAATATCATTAATAATTCTGTAATATGAGTTTATGGTTCAAAATATTGTGTTTACGGAAAACCACTTAAATTTATGCATCGCGAATATTCTGCATTTTTAATAATGATGTCAGATATGTTAGAGCTAACCTTTTTTTTGTATATAACCTATATAAACTGGTAATACCAAGCACAGTATATAGAGTACTCTCTTTATACCCAGTGTGTTATTCTCGTACCTGAGGGCAAGTGGTTACCGTATCTTATCATAGACAATTGTGCCTAATACCAAGTGTACCGCGGTCAGCAACAGTTTAGTACTATGTCACACTAAGTCATACACAGTATTCATAAGAATCGACAAGAGTTTGCCAATCTTTTCAATTCATCATCATACCAGCCTTTGATGTCCACTGCTGAATAAAGACATCCCCCATCGATTTCCAAATAGAACGGTTCTGCGCAGCTTGCATCCAACTCTGACCAGGTTGTCTGTCCATCAAGTGGGAGGCCGTCCAACTTTATACGTGGTCGCCATAGATTACATCGTAAAAAAATTTAAAAATTTTAAGTGTCATTCAGCCTCATGAATCATCTATCGAACACCATCTCATTGAGACTATCCATAAGAGCCCAAACACGCTATATCTGCTGTAAGTTTCTGAAGAATTAAGGATCCCGCAGACTTTTGATGGTATAGGATCAGATCAACGTTATTATGCCAGGGGAATGTCACCGAAGTGACAGAACACCATATGTTTAATCAATTAGATCTAGTCATCAAACGCCTGAACTGATCGTCATAAATTATAGCTAAGAACCATCATAGTCACGTCAGCTTTCAAACAAAAAAAAACTGAATCAAAATCTGTCCATTCGTTTAGAAGCTACGATGCCACTGCCACATGATACAGTCAGACACACAGATACACAGACAGACACGTCAAACTTAAAACCACTCCTATTTTTTCGCCGGGGGTTAAAAAGGAGTTAGACTACCTTTTGGCCGAGGCGGTCACTAGTATCTAAGAAATGTATTTTCCATAATTAAGCAATCGAGCGAAGTCCAAAACCGCATCGATTGCTGACTTCGCAGCCGATGCATTTTATCATAACTAGGGAATAGTGTAAGCTAGTAATAAGTTTCTTTAATTATTATATTATTTTATAACTCAGTCTTGTAGTAACATTTGAATAATAAACTTGTATTTTTAAATAATAAATAAATATTTTTTAATAGTAATTTCGCCCGCCGTAACTTAACTGGCGCAGTCGGTAGGATCGCGACACTCTAATCTCGAATAAATCTCTTCGGTAAAAGAGTGAACGGTACCGATCGTTATCCTCGCGATCCGATAACAAGAACCTACGTACGGCGGCTATCCTGCGGGAGTTCCGAAGAAAAAGAAGTCCTGCTGTTCTACAAGACCCGGCTGGAGATGCAGAGATTACTTGGGTAAGTGCTTATTGTTTTCCCAGTTTCCTTTGCTCTATTTCATGTCGTTATTTACTTTTAATTATATATTTTCGTGTGTTCTGTCTGTGTGCTACAATCGCCATAGAATAATTTTAGTGAAATTCCTCTACGCTCGAATCGCGATAGGTAAATTCATTTATATTCATAACATTTATTAAGAAATAGGTAGATCATATTACTTACGCGTTTACTACTTATTGTTGGAAGCCGTAATTCGAATTATATTAGTTATACTCTTTGAATAGTATTAGAAATATATTTATAGCCTTAACATATTGTTTCACCCGAGTTTACTCGCCCCTTAACTATATTATTTTTCTTGCTAGTATAAAAATAAATTAAAAGATAATAAGCATTTTTACATAAGCATTACTTTATAGATTCTGAAGGATAATTGACTTCATATAGCAATTTATAAAATGGCGATGTCGGGAAACAATTTATCAAACTTTAAATTCATAAGCGAACTTGTGCCACGTTATGACGGCAACCCGAAGTCATTAAATTATTTCATCAGGGAAGTAGAAAACGTCCTGCTGTTGCTGGACGCAGCATACAGAGAGCACCGTGCAATCACTTGCCTTATCAAAAGTAAGCTAAGTGGTGCCGCGGTTGACGCTATAGCTTACGAGGACTCTCTAGATAACTGGCAGTCCATTAAATGAGTTCTCACTCGCAGATTAGGCGAACCCCGTAACGAAGTCCAGGTTATGCAGGAGTTAAGTCGCATAAGACGTAATAAGCAGGAGGATGCCGAAGCTTTCGGCAAACGTTTAAGAGAATTACTAGATACCTTAAATTCAGTAGGTAAACATAGTGATAAGACATATTACGAAAACTTGGTAATAGACCAGTACGTAAATAATTTGGAATTCAACGTTTCTATAGGCGTACGTATTGCTAAGCCTAATACACTTGAAGCAGCCATAGTGGCGGTTAGACAGGAGGAGGCGCGGTTAGCATACAATAAATTCAATAATGCCCCAATTAATAACCTCACGCAAGCTAGACCAAAAGAGACATCAAGGCCTCACTGGCAGATGCCCCAAATAAGTCACCCATTCAGGTCAGGGCCTCCGTTTGAGCAACAGAATCTAGCTAACCCCAACTATGCGGCGCAACGTAACTGGAACCAAGATCAGAGGCAACAGTTTGCACAGCCCATGCTCCCGTGGAAAAACAGACCCACTTCAGGTAATGTAAGACCAAGCGGATCAGAAGTCTTCAGGAGCTCAGGGAACTTCAGGCAGCAGCCCAATGTTCCTCGTCAGCAGGTTAATCCACCGCAGAGGGTCTCCGATGTCACAATGAGGTCAGTTAACAAACCTGAACCACCGCAGTTTGCCCCTGAGAAGCTATTCTACACAGATCAGGAGTATTCAGGGAATAACTACGAGCCCTACTTCGAACAAAGTGAGTACTATGACAATAGCTCTCATAACGCTCAAGACTACGAGCTACCCCCAGAGATCCCTCAGGAGTCAACCTTTCAGGATTTTCACCAGGAGGAGGACAATGCGAGAAACAGCTGATAGACACCATAGAGCTTAACCACCAGGGTAAGGATCACCTACCATACATTAAACTAGGCGAAAATCAAGGTAAGTTCTTATTAGACACAGGAGCGTCTCGTTGTATGATAGCCCCTGACGTAATAGCCGGTACTAACTTCGAGCATTATGTTAAACGCGAACCATTTCTTGTTAAAACCGCGCATGCAACATCTAGGCATGACTACATCGCAAACTTACCCTTACCGCCCGAATTTAACACTGACAAATTCCATAAGTTTTTGCTGTTTGACTTTGACCCAAAATACAAAGGCCTTATCGGTACAGACTTACTAAAAGAATTAGGATGTAGTATCGACTTTAGGAATAAGGTACTAAGGACTTGTGATTCCGAAATACCTATTCACTTAGATTACCCGATCACAAAGATAAAAGTTGAACCCAGATGTGAGAAACTCATCGTGGTTAAAACTAACTATATTGATGGACAGTACATTTGTGACGACTATTATTGGACAGAAGGTGTGAAGTCACCTCCAGCAGTAGTTACAGTCAGAAATGGGCAGTTCCGAACCTCTGTAGTCAATTACACGGACAAAAAGAAAATAGCATGTAATCATGGTCCGGTAACACTTGAACCATTAGCAGTAACATTGACAGAAAACTTAAGTTCTTATAAAATGAATAACTTAAACATACAGACAGACATAGACAGTGAGCTCAAAGAAAACCTTAATAAAATCCGAACAGACCACATGAACGATGAGGAGAAAAGAGAAATAATGAGAATGTGTTTTCAGTATAGAGATTTGTTCCATTCTGAGAATATACCATTGTCTTTTACCCATACAGTAAAACATGAACTAAGGTTGACAGATGAAACCCCCATTTTCGTTAGAAGTTACAGACAGGCTCCACAACAAAGACAAGAGATTCAGAATCAAGTAAATAATCTCTTAAAACAAGGAATTATCAGGGAGAGTATCTCACCCTGGTCATGTCCCGTTCACATCGTACCTAAAAAGGCAGATGCGTCCGGAAAGATCAAATGGAGACTTGCTATTGACTATAGGCGACTTAATGACAGGATCGTAGAAGACAAATATCCCCTACCTAATATACATGACATACTTGACAGGTTAGGCCGCGCACAGTACTTTACCACCCTGGACTTAGTAAGCGGATATCACCAACTTGAAATGCACCCTAACGATATCGAAAAAACTGCGTTCACTACGGAAAGAGGCCATTACGAATTCTTAAGAATGCCTTTTGGTCTTAAGAACGCACCGAGTACTTTCCAACGTTTGATGGACCATATCCTTAGAGGCTTAGATAACGTATTCACTTATCTCGATGACGTAATTATAGTATCTACGTCACTACAAGAGCATATGGAAAAACTGAGACAAGTGTTTGACAGATTCAAGTTACATAACCTTAAAATTCAACTTGACAAATCAGAGTTCTTACAAAAACAGGTTACTTTCTTGGGACATGAATTGACTGACCAAGGATTGCGACCGAATAAAGACAAAATTAAAGCCGTTTTAAACTTCCCTATTCCCCAGACCCAGAAGGACATTAAATCCTTCCTAGGATTAGTGGGATACTATAGAAAATTTATAAAAGATTTTGCAAAACTAACAAAACCACTAACAGCGTGCCTGAAAAAGAATGCAAAAGTTATCCATACCGTAGATTTTTTAGACGCTGTAGATAAGTGTAAACAAATCTTGACAAATTCCCCTATACTTCAATACCCGGACTTTGACGAACCTTTTATCTTGACAACATGTGAAAGATACTTTAGTACCTGGACAGGGCATATTACTAAAAGCTTAAATTACTTTATGTCAGAATAAATAAAGGAAAAGTCAGATTGAAGATAACTATATGGTATAGAATAATAATAGAAAAGTTAAGTAGTGAATAGGAATTTAAAGAGGTCAATAACGGGAAGATCTAAATAGATCTATTGTTAACTCTGGATCCCTGTAAGGGTATTATAGGTATGCACAAACTGGAGTTATTGCATTATTGGAATATCATTTATTTTAAATGGATGTAGATATATATTATAAGTATAACTTCTGATGGTAAATTTCAGAGTTGATAATATTTTATTATTTACATTAAAAAATATAGAGAAGGTGTTAGGCTCCATCCTCGCCCCACACGGTGAGTGCCAAGCCACGCCGTTGCACTCCCCCCTTCCAAAACCACATGAAGTTCCTCTTCGCGAATAAGAGATCACAAGTATGAAAATATATTTATTAACATTTTCCCATGGAATGTGTGGTGTGGTGTGTTTTTATACCAAAATGTTAGAATGTGAAGATAAGCTTGAAATCTCCAAACTTCTGACATCCTAAGTGTGAATGAAATTAATTCTCACAAGGAAATCCAGATTCTGTAAGGAAACTTAGTTGCGAGTTAAGTCAGCGCTAGTCGCAATATATTGTCAACGTGAGCACCTAGTACCAATGCAATACTATATTGTCATTGCAGCTGCAATATATCCCTTCCTTAACCTGGAGTATCCCCTTTTCCGTTTGAACAATAATCATTCTGTGCACAGTAACATCTCGTCCAGAGGCTCCACACAAAATAATCACTTTCGACATTTTGGAGTATGTGGAGTGTGTTTAGGTCTGAGCTTTCCTCACTGTAGAGTATTGAGTTTATTTTGGTTTTGCAAAAGTCTCTCATATTGCGACTTATTTAACCTACACCTAAATAAACTCAGGTGTAAAACTCCATGATGAAATGTCAATAACATACTCACACACCGTTAGCTAAAATATGCTAAACTAATTCTATTAAACAATATATTAGGTACAAACTATTTATTTGTCAGTAAAATAATTTCCAATAAAACAGTTATTTAGTTTCCGATTAGAGGTTCCGCTATAGAACCAGGGTGGGTTATTTTAACTGGAACTGTAAAATCCTAAGATAGGATAAATATTTCTGTAGTTCGATAATAGAACCAGAATAGGTAAGTATTTATGTTTTATCTGGAATTTGTAGAATCCGTAGGTATGATAGCTATGATATGTAACCATATCTAAGTAAGTTCACTAATAGAACAGGGTTTGTATTATAACATTTTGTAGAATCCATGATATAGAGAAATATATCAAGGAACCATGGTAGTTGTGGTTTATCATAGGATAAACTCAGGTGATTAAAACTGTAGGATATTGCGAGAACATAACTTTTATAATTTAAGTTATGAGATTCTCAGTAGAATATCTGTAGTGTCAGATGGTAGGTATTTATTGGCTAGTGACCAATGATTTGTAGAAATTAGATGGAGAAATAAATGTTATCAAGGTTACGTGGGTAGAAGTGAAATAATTATAAATGTTATTTAAATTAACAATTAGATGGCCTGAAAGAGATGGATTTAGGTAAATTGAAGATTGTAAGAGAAATCGCCTCAACGAAGCTAAGTTCTTTCACAACTGCTTATATGAACAACATATTAAAGCACACAATCCATATGGTTAACAATCAGGGTAAAGCCGCAACAAAACACACAACTTAGTAGGTAGGTATAACAACAACGAAATAAATCATATAATCCGTAAAATAGCTAAAGCCGAGACAATGTACGTAATACAAGTAAACCTACGTAGGTAATACAACCTCTCCCATCAGTCAGTAGAATAACCTAAAGCTGTAATGAAATAACTCATAAGTATTATCATATTATAAATATAGACGTAAGCACATGATTTCGAGCGCTCTGGTTTCGATCACGAAACAAAGCAACCCTCGCCATGGTCAATCTCTGGATGGGTCAATCAAAATCTGTAATCTCGCGCCCCTCCGTGCTTCGGAAGGCACGTTAAGCCATTGGTCCCGGTTGTTACGGTAACCGCTTCAACCCACCAACCCGCATTGGCCAGTGTAGTGGTGTTATGATGGCCCATGTAAGAAGGCCTGTGCCCAGCAGCGGGACACACATAGGCTGATGATGATGATGATGCACATGATGTGCAACTATCATGTCATTTAGGCACATATTCGGAAAAGATGGGGAAAAAGCTGCAAGGATGAATTAAACACACGATCCGTCTAATTAGAATATCCACATAATAGGTGTCACGGTACCGCAATTACCTAAATAAACACATAATCAGTAAAATAGAACTAAAGCGATAACAAAATAACCACACATTATCATATACTATAAATAGAGGTACACACATGATGTAGGTAGTATCAGGGTGCCGCTATAAATTATACAACGCTCACAGCACATAATATAACACAAAGACTCGCTCCCTAATGTGAATTCCACTAGACAAAACCTGAATCGGCAACACACGTATTCAACAACCCTATGACAACCGCAAACATAAAATCAAATGATAACATTGTACGAACGCAACCTAAAATAAGCAGCAACATCTCTAATTCAACGACAAGTTATAAAATAAAATAACAGGCAATAACATTATTTAAATCCAATACGTAGGTAGCTGAAAAAATAAATATTTAAAATACACAACATATTAAATAAAATGACACGTAAAATAAAATAACGGGCGATAACATTATTTAAATCCAATACGTAAGGTAGCTGTAAAAGAATATTTAAAAATTACAAACATATTAAATAAAATTGCACATAATTTCCGCTATTATAACAACACTAGTAGGTAAGTCAATAAAATATAACACCTTCAATTCAAGTCCTACCTAACCATACCCATTTTATATTCCTAGGAAAATAAGCAGCAACATACGTGATAGGAAAGACGATCCGTATTGTAGAAAACGACCAATTACATAATTCAAATCCAACGCAAGTACATAAGATAGCCGTAAAACATATCAGAACCATATTAAATATCAAATCCAACGCAAGTACATAAGATAGCCGTAAAACATATCAAAACCATATTAAATAAAATCACACAAAATTTCGCAATGTAAATAAAAACCACGTAAATCAACAAAGGACATAATAACACCTACCTTCAAGCACATACCTTATATCTAGCTAGATCACGAAGGGCAGAGTCTCCTCCTTGGACTTCTTCACGTCAGGGTCTCCTCCTTGGACTTCTGCAACTCTTCAAGAGCAGGGCGAAAAAAGCCCCGAATGATCCTGATCAGCCTCTTTTATAGCCTAAAATCCCCACCAATTTACCAGACACAAACCATTTGCAGTTAGCCAACCATTCCGACCAATCTAATTCCATTTTCTTCATCTCAGCATCCTCATTGGTTCCCGCCTAAAATACTTCAGTAAATTTTATGTTGGCAAGCCTAAAGTTCTCGATTCCTATTCGTCGATCTTTCCCTCCAGTTTTCCTACAACGCATGGATATAATACGACCAAACACCAAAACCCACAAAACTCAAGCACTGTGTTAATATTGACCATCCTCTTAAATTTGGTCGAGTTATCCTAAAGAGTTTAAAGAACAATTTTAAAAAAGTTTATATATTTACATTTTATTTTGTATTTTATTTCCATTATTTTAATATAAATCAGATGAAATAATTTCATCCACAAATAAATTAAATAATTCCTATAAACTTCCTTTGTTTTATTTTTATACATAGTTCCTTTGCCTACCACTAGACAGCCAAACGATGCTTTAAGAAAGCGTGCTTTTAGAACACTTTTATTGGTAGTTAGTTAGTATACTCGATGCTAGGTGGAGTTTTCGTTATAACTCTCGCCATGGGCAATTGAATCAATGTATTATATATTTAATTGAAGACTAAATCCGCAAATGAACTAGACAAACATCAATTGCAAAATTAAACAATATATCTCTTCCTTAGAGGCAGACCTCGGTTCCGTCACAAACAGATGCATCCGACGTAGCTTTAGGTGCAGTTCTATCCCAAGGGAATGTTGGCTCCGATAAACCGGTAGCATTCGCGTCCCGAACCCTTTCAGACACTGAAACTCGGTACTCGACAATAGAGAAAGAGTTATTAGCCATAGTATGGGCGGTTAAATACTTCAGACCCTATTTGTATGGTCGTAAGTTTACTATCTATACAGACCATAGACCCTTAATGTGGCTTATGTCACTCAAGGACCCTAATTCAAAATTAACTAGATGGAAATTAAAATTAGCAGAATACGATTATAGAGTAATTTATAAAAAGGGTAGACAAAACACCAATGCAGACGCACTATCTAGAGCTAAAATTTATCACAAAAGTATAGATTCCTTAGCCGTTAACTTAGAAGATAACGACGATGACGATATTATAAACAGAATATTTGATAATGCACGTAGGGAAGCTGAAACTAATAATGACGTTGAAGCCCACAATGACGTAACAGACAACCAAGACAAACAGGACAACTGCAATGACGGTGACCCTGACGTAGAAATGCTAAGTGACGTACAATCCCAAACTGACAGAGTAATAACAACTACGAGTGCGACAGCTGACCCTGATCCTGACTTAATATCCACAAACCATACTCAACCAGATAACGAAAATAAAGGTATCCCAATATTATCTGATGCAATTGATAAGCAACTCAAACAATTTTACATAAGATCTACGCCGGGATCGACATATAGAGTCGAGGATAGATCTACAAATTCAAGGACGGTAATAAAGGACGTTTTTATACCCATTAACGATACCGAAGCCGAGATAGTTAAGTTCCTTAAGGAACATACCATAGCAGACCGTATCTTTCACTGTTATTTCCATGATGAACATTTATATTTAGCCTTTTCGAGAGTATATACAACTATTTTTAATGATAGAGGACCAAAATTGATTAGATGCACTTCACGCATAACATTAGTTGAAAATAAAACTGAACAACAAGAGTTAATTAAAAGATACCACGAAGGCAAAACAATGCATCGAGGTATCCAGGAAACTTACAAGCAATTACATAGGAATTATCACTGGTCCAGTATGCTATTGACTGTCCAGAGATATATAAACCAATGTGAGACCTGTCTTAAGGCAAAGTATGAGAGAAATCCTTTGAAACCACCATTGGTTCTCACAGAGACCCCTACGAAGCCTTTACAGCATCTCTTTATGGACCTCTACTCTACAGGAGGTGCAAGTTTTTTAACAATTATCGACAACTTCTCCAAACTAGCTCAAGCCATACCATTAAGTGCCTCAAGTAGTGTTCACATAGCAGAAGCACTATTAGAAGTTTTCTCAATACTGGGACTACCTCTAAAAATAACGACTGACTCTGACAGTAAGTTTGACAACGACGTTATAAAGGAAATATGTGCCTTACATGATATTAACATCCACTTTACGACACCCTACAATCCAAACTCTAACTCTCCCGTAGAACGTTTCCATTCCACCCTTGGAGAGATAATAAGAATACAAAGAATGACTAACAAAGATGAACCTATACAGACATTAATGAAATACGCTCTAATTGCTTATAATAACGCGATACATTCGACTACAGGCTTTACGCCCCGCGAGCTTTTGTTTGGCCATACAGCATCTAGGAACCCTTTAGAATTATACTACCCCAAGGAATTCTACCAAGACTTTGTAATAAAACATCGTCTTAATGCGGAAGCTGTTCAGGAATGCGTAGCAGCTATGATGTCTAAAAATAAGGAACAGGTAATAGCTAAACGTAACCAGGCAGCTGAGGAGATCATGTTCAAGGTAGGTGAGATGGTATATAAACAGGTCGCCAAAACTGCGAGGAATGATAAAACGAAGCCCGTCTTCAAAGGACCGTATAAAATCATTCACCTGCACCCTAATAATGTCGCTGAAATTATAGGTAACCACCCAAATTCTAAATCTGTAAGGGTACATTATAAGCTCTTACGAAGGCCACACCTTGTTCCAGAGCAATCATTACAGGAGCCTTCGTGCTCAACGCAGCAGCCAACCTGACCTTAACCCCTGTCGACAATGTTAACGGTATTCTGTTGTTGAAACAAGGCCAAATATTAAAACAGGTGGATACTTTTAGTCTTGCTTGTGTCGATAATGTTACCTACATTCATGAAGTATCTTTGCAACTCATAGCACTTTACAGCAGCACTAAAGATGCTGAGAATGATAAAGATATACATAAGACTTATAAGGATCAGATAGAACATAATTTAAATTTAATAGGTAAGAAAATTATTTTTATATCCCCGCACCATAGAGTTAGGCGTGGTATTATTAACGGGTTAGGTTCCATCGTGAAAGCGATTACCGGAAATTTAGATCACGAAGATGCCCTAAAGTTTGAAAAAGAAATATCTAATTTAAAAAGCTCAGTTAACCATATTAGAACTACTGGAAAAAAGCCATTATTTTTAGCAGAAAATACCATACGAGAATTCACTAATCAAATAAAAATATTAAATAGAAACCAAAATAAAATAGTTGAAATGTTAAACAATACCACTACTAGTAATAATTTAATGATAAATCAAATGCACTTTCTAGACTTATACATTCAAATTAGTTTTAGTTTACAATTAATATTAGATAAATTAGCTATTCTCGAAGATGCAATGACATTTGCTCAGTTAGGAGTAATGCACCCTAGTATCATACCTCCCCATAACTTATTAGATGAATTACAAAATATGCAGGAAAAACATGCACTTATACCAGTCGATACCATTAATATGAGGAATATTTATAACATTGAACAATCAATAGGTGTAAAAGCTTACAGCACAGAACATACGCTAACATTTATACTTGAAATCCCATCCATAGATAACAACCTATATGACCTTATCCATATCTTCTCTATCCCTGATAAACAAAACCTCACTATAATTCCCAAATCCAAATACCTAATACTGGGAAACGATGAGTACGCATACCTAGAAGAAAGCTGTAAGAAGATCACCCAAAATACACAACTCTGCCCTTCATTGAACACACAACCTATAGAGAAGACAGAAGATTGCGTAATATCACTGATGAAACATCAAGAAACAAACTGCATAAAAGCAAGAATGAACCTGACACAAGGAAAGGTGCAAAAACTTCAGGATAACAAATGGCTGATAATCCTGAGGGAAGAAACCACTATAAGGACACGCTGTGGACCGAAGTCTGACTACAAAAGGATGTCTGGAATTTACATCGCTAGTATCTCAAGCGACTGCCAGATAGACGTCTTAAATAGAACACTTAAGAGCAACAGCAACACCATAGCAATCGACGAGATCATTCCATTACCGAGCCAGAAACCCACTCCCACGAACAGCGTGCGCTACAACTTACAACTAGAAGACATTTCCTTAGACAGCATCCACGAACTAGTCGATAGAGCGCAAGACATTCAAGACAGCAACGACATGGACTGGACAGTCATCACGGCAACACCGAGCTGGTCAACACTGGGCCTCTACCTCATCCTCACAACATTCATCGTCTGGAAGCTGCATCAATGGAGACAACACAGGCGGACACAAAATTCCGAACGCACCGAGGACGCTGCGGGAAGCTGCGGGACGCGCTTCCAACTTAGGGAGGGAGGAATTAAGCAATCGAGCGAAGTCCAAAACCGCATCGATTGCTGACTTCGCAGCCGATGCATTTTATCATAACTAGGGAATAGTGCAAGCTAGTAATAAGTTTCTTTAATTATTATATTATTTTATAACTCAGTCTTGTAGTAACATTTGAATAATAAACTTGTATTTTTAAATAATAAACAAATATTTTTTAATAGTAATTACGCCCGCCGTAACTTAACTCCATTCCGGTCATTTTTTGTTAGTTAGTTTCTCTGTTAATGTCTATGATAAACCAAACGTATGCCAAAATGAAATAGAGAGCTACACTTCTCTCTATTTCATTTTGGCATACGTTTAGTTGGAAAAAAAATAAAAAAAATAAAGATAAAAATAAAGGACTAAAAAGAAAAGTTAAGGATAAGTAAGAAGATAACATAAACATGTAACTTAATCTTAAAATGTGAATAAAGTATGAAAAACAGCAGTCAAGACATATAATATGTCTTGACTGCTGTTTTGAGAGTGAGAGAGAGAGTTGAGAGAGCAATATGCGGAATGAAATAACAGCAGAGAGTACCCCAGGGATGGCAAAAGTAGTAAAGTTCGGCATCGTTGAAACGTTGGAAAGATGACCTCAAAAGAGTTGCTAGTCCATAATAGATTGGAATTGCTAGATACTGAGAAAGCCATAGGTAGTCTTCGGAGGAGGCTTTTGTCGATGGACAAGCTGTTGTTGGAAAAACCGGTCGTTAATAATAAATATACGGCCGGCTAGTAGAGTGGTATGTACTCCTGCTATACAGGTTACTTGGTCAGAGGTTCCGGGTTCAAATCCCGGTAGGAGCCAATGCTTGTACGATGAGTACGAGCAGTTGTTCACGAGTCATGGATGTTTGTTAAGTATTCTTCTAATACTAAATTATAAACATATTATTATCAATATTTCTCCGTTATCTAGTGTCCATAACACAGGGTCTTAATGATGATTACTTTGGGCTAGATAATTGGAGTGAGTGTGTAAAAAAACGTAATTAAATAATGTGAAATAGCAATAAAGGCCTACACTTTAAGTCTGATGTCTGTAGTTATAGTTTGAAGAAGATAGTCACAATAATACCATATATGATCTTGGCGGATATGTGGTCAATATGGCCGATCTTAAAAAACGAAGTTCATCAAATGAGACTTCAGTTTTAAGAGCTTCAACGGAAAATAACCAAATGGATGAACTGTATCATTCGACATTCAGGCCGAGTGTGATTAATGCTACTAGAGCAGTTCTTGTAGCATAAATCACATTCGGCCTGAATTCGAAATTAAATAAAATTAAAATATTTTGCTATATTCGGGTTAAAAGTATGTAAATTCATGTTTTTATCTATCACGCGCGTATCGACGCGCAGCTGCAAGTATGTGTATATTAATAGACTTACTTTTATAACGTAGATCTACTTTCATGTATGCAAATAATAATAAAACATAGGTTCCTTCAGAAGAAGCACGAAAAGGCACCTTATGAACTCCACTTACCGCTTTACAGTTCACAACAGGGTGGTGTTGAGTCATATGCCGTGCTTTGTATAAAAAATATATAATGTTCCTTTCCTACATATATAATAAGTTGCAATAATCAGCTTCAACATTTTGTTTGTTTTTTAAATTATTTCAAACACCACAACCCTATTACTCCAAAACTTGTAAACAATTGTCACTAATACTGTCTATTCTAGGGGTTCATTTGGTTACCATTTATGTCATAATTAAATTTAAAATACAGCTTGCGCTGAAAAAAATAAGATTTAAATAAAATTTTGAACATGCCAAAGATCTTCCTTTTGTCACAGATTGCAACAAAAATGACAAATTAGTGTCAAAATGCACAATAAGTGCCACCCAAAAATATCATTACACGCTTTATTTGATTCAAGGATTTTGCTAAGATCTATTCAATGCAGATTAGTGGTGCAAATTTGGATGAGCATTGCGCTTTTGAGTTGAGGCCTGTCTACATTTGCATCAACTAGGCGAACATTTGGAAGCGCCTTTTTCAAGAAAGTCAAGAACAGTTTCTTATGAGACTGTTCGGAGGCCTAAAATCGTACAAAATTATTATTTTTTGTTTTCAAATAGTAGTATTTCTGTAATAAATACATCGTAATTTATTTAAATAGATCCTGCGCGAGAACTAATTACAGGGTGTAGATTACAGTTCATAGAGACTGTAAATCCCCTTCTAGTTACGAAGTTCTATCACTATAATCTCAAACAAAATCATAGGTGAAATCATGCACTTTTTCGTTGCAAGGCAATGTTTTTAAGCTAATTTTAAGTCTTGCTTAGATAGAGTAGCTGCCATTGCGGTCACCACACTATTAGTTTGTAGATGTGTAAACTCCATAAAATTCTGGGTGGCGATTAAAAGAATAAAGTCTCAAGTAGGTAGGGTCTTTGGTAAATTTATTTAAGGGATTATTAAGAAGATTACCTTGACTACTTAGGTCGCTTCCTTGGCCTTTGTTGAAAGTGTTTGCTTAGGCGGCTACGTTATAAAGAATAAGTTTTACATGCCTTGCTAAAATATTATTGTAAGGTTGAGGTGAGTGGTCGTCTTCACTGAATTTTTATTATATTTTTTTTGTTTTTAGACAAACGTAAATAATAAATGATTACCGTAAATTGAGTTTTGATACTATAAGCGGGTTAACTCTGTGTGTCTTTTACGTTTTCACTCCTTCATCGCAGAACCGATTAAGAAGACATTTGGCATGGAAATAGCAAACATTCTTTTTTTTTTAATACAACTAGATGACAAACAAGCTGACGGCCCACCTGGTGGTAAGCAGTTACCGCCTATAGACACCTGCAATAACAAGGAAAAGCACTTGATATTGCAGGTGCGTTGTCATCCTGAGGCCTAAGATGAAATGCCGTCCATGCCCAGTAATTACACTGGCTACCTTTCCCTTCAATCCGAAACACAGCGAACTGTTTCACGGCTGAAATAAGAAAGGCGGTGGTACCTACCCAGGCGACCCTACATATGGGTCTACCACCTAGTATTTATTCTGAGAAAGGATGTCTTTTTGGCGTGATAGCCGACGCCCACGCGGGTGTCGCTAGAGTCCCATCATTAGGTAAGAGCTCAAACTTAGATCCATTGTAAGAGTATTAATGTGGTTTCATAATAATAATGTAAGCAATTATTTATGTCCCAAAGATGACGTGCAAAATCAAAGACGTATTTGCCATTGTACATTTTCGTTGCAACAATTGTGTTAACATGATGCAGAGAAGAAGAAAAAACTTAAAGGATGCGGCGCTAACTTCTAGAAAGGATAATCCCGAAGGAATTGTAACCCTTCTCGAGGTAAAAAAAATGTGTCCGCGACGAGGAGTTTTTTCTATTATTATTCTCGAAGATCTTGAATGAGTATTGTGCATGTGTAATGTCCAGGAAGCTATTGATGCCAATTGTTCACGCTTCAATGGTCATACTCTATTCCATTATACATAATAAAGTTGTTGGACGAAATATAATCAAACATTGCAAGGGTCTTCTAAATAGTTCAAAAAGGAATAAATATTCGGACTTAAGGATACACAATAAAGCAGATTTCTATTATAATAGGCACTACGACATTCTATTGTTTTTTTCTTTTGGATGTCAAGGGGAATCCCGGGTGGTTACTAATGTTTATTACAGACAGAAAAATGTAAAGCTCTACATATGTTTAGTACGTGTAGTTAAAAGTAGGTGGTTTATGCTGAAATTAGTCTCTTTTTATTTATAAATTTTTAATGAAATTGTATACTAATGTCAATTACAACACCTTAGCCCATTAGACCTGAGGAGCTTGATCGTAGTGGTATTCGCGTTTTGGTTTCGATTACAAAAACAATGCAACTTTCGCCATGGTTGGTAATGGATGGGTCTATAAAAATCTATTAGGTATATCTAGCTTCTCCATGCTTAGGAAGGCATGTTAAGCCATTATCCATAGCTCGCTGGCCGAAGCCGAAGCTGAAGCGGTTGCAGGTACAACATAATTACAACCGCCTCATCCACCGACCCGCATTAAGCCAGCGAGCCTTACACTCCGCTTGCGATTCTCCCATGGAGCAGGCGAACAATGACAACTTCAAAAAAGTCGGTGTCAAAAACATCAAATAAAAGATTACAGCACCATAAGTGGGATCTTTCAGTGGCGCAAATTGGCGCGAAATTTAAAAGTGACAGTCACGTTATAAGTTACGTCAGTGGTCGGCAAACTTATTAGCCAAAGAGCCAAATATGAACATTACAACAATTTAAAAAAAATGGGAGCCAAATCTGCTTGTTTAGTAAACTTTTATTAGACTAAATAAGTAGTACACTAAATGAAACTAAATTTCATGCGAACAATGTGCTGGCATCTCCTTGGAAAGTTTAAGTAAGTCAGGTTTGTATGTTCTTGTTTTTAATTTTAGGCATACCTAATTCCGAGTTCTCATCAATAAGACTTTTTTCTTACCAATATTATTGCGGCTTCCGTTGATATTTGGTCAGAGCCGCACTTAAGGAGCTAAAGAGCCACATGCGGCTTTGGAGCCGCACTTTGCCGACCACTGAGTTACGTCATTGTCACTTAGAGGTAAGCCTCAATTACCTACATTAACCTGTCCAGACACAATGGGTTTTCTACTGTCACATTTTCAGCCAAGAAAAAAATACATATAAAAAAAAATAAGAGTGGCATACATTGCCAGCAATAGCATGTTTTATAGTTGTCCTGCTGCTAATCGTTTAGTGGAAATGTAACTGAAGAATAAAATATTCATCATTAATATTATAATTAAAGCAATTATAATTTTCAAAACAAAACGCAACGTGTGAAATTTCCTACACGTTCAAACGCCCGTTTAAAATTAGTCCTCAAGTGAAAATAATGCAAATTTATTCGTGTTACACAACGTTATGTTAATTTGTCTCAGTATTAAGTCATTTAAATGACAAACAGGAGATGCGGTCAATCGCGTTTAGTATGCACATACCTATTGAATGTACTCGAGAATATAATTGTCACGAAAATCGTTTAATTGCCCTTTTAAGGTAATTAGGGTGTGTAATGGAGTTTCGATGTTGTGTATGCTTGGCTGGACACCTTATATTGTGTACTTACCGAAGGGGAATCCTGTTTACACTAAAACTTTAAATGTTTATTATAATCTTAATTTTTGATTTTAACATTATTATAAATGTTTGAAAAATTACTTAGTAATTAAAATAATATAAAACTAGAAAAATTTCACGTCCTGAGGCGGGAATCGAACCCGCGATCTTTCGCAATCCGGGCGACTGCTGCTGCTGCTGTTTGTTTATTATAAATTTCATGCAATAGGTAGGTACCATAAAAATATTAAATGTAAATTACCAAAAAATATTTTTTTAGTTTCAAAGTAATTTTTACTTAAATGAAACTAAATTTATAAAACTAAATGTATTTATAAAACTAAATTTATTAACAGACTATGTATGTACCATTTTTGAGTTAACCTGCTTTGTGAAGAAACACCCAAATTTCTTCGAAAAATATAAAGATACTGAGACGTATACTGGAAAATACCCAAATAGACTTAAGTTACTCTGAAAACCACAACACTTAAATAACAATTGTTTTTTTTTTACATAATAGCAATCAAAATATTTAATAAATTATATTCTGGACTAAATTAACTTCCATTAAAAACCTATAATATTATTATTTAATTTATAAATTGAAATAATTATAATTTAAACATCGATTTAATCATAAAAGTTAAATTATTCGTACCCTAATATTTATATGTCACATGGGACAAAACATGTTGGTGTTGTATTCTTAAAATATCTTTATTATGTACCATGTTTTAGACAAATAAATCATTAATTAATCAATTCATTCAAATATCTACCTTACATTAGGTCTACAATTCAGAGAACGAGGTTTAAAGTTCAACTTGTTAAAAAAACTTCATTGACTAGTCACATTACCATTTCAAACAATATACAATTAAAATTTCTTCGCCTTTAGTTCATGTCAGTTCAAATCATCACAGAATACAAACAGCATAAATGCGGTCACTGCCCCATTTACCTGACTCAAACAACGCTAATCAGTACCTACCTCTTTATATTGCAAATTGGTAAAGTTCTCTTTTTCCGTGTTTTTCTGTGTCATTCAGACAAAAGACGCGTCTGTTTAAAGAGTCCCAAAATGAGGGCGAGTGTAAATTTGGTTCCAAGAATATTGTGTGTGAAAAATTAAAGTGTGACACACTTTAATATTATCCTACTATCGCGTTAGGCACAGTGCTTTTCCTCTTGAATTTAGTGAGATCGACTGGTGAACCACCTCCACCTCACAGAAGATTGATGTAGCCGTATTTCACAGGCGATTAACGTCACCATTTCCCATATTCTTATGTGCAAAAAGCACCGAATATTTTATTCATTGGCACTAGACATTTGAGTTAGCGAATAAGGGAGCAGAGCTCCTCGAGGAAGCGTTTTATTTATTCTTGGTCTTGTCTTTTATTCTGTAAACTTAATATCCTCTTGATTATCACAAAGTGAGCAACGCATGAATATTACAAGCATTTATAGGCTACGGTAACTGCTGATTGCCGCCTCTTTTGTAAAACAAACATTTTTTTTATGATGTGAAGATGTAAGAAGAATGCTTGCGAAGACAGCTAGTGCAGCTTGAAGCACTCTGTTCGCCGCCTGCACCTTGCCGGCCGATAAGGTGCCTTTTCACGCCTCTTTTGAAGGAGCCCCTCTTGGCAGATGTAAAATAGTCAGCAGAAGATCAGCTTCGCTTTTTTAATGGGAAAAAAATCTTTATCTTACTAAAGATTTCGATATAGCGAGCTCCTTTTATGGAGCCGTCCGCCAAATCTATAAGGCCTGCCAACAAGAAAATATATCAATATTGTTTAGAAAAATATTATGAGGACTATTTCTAATTGATGTTGTCGTAGAGTTTGACACGGAACTCATACTCAGGACTCATACTGGTCTGAATGATATGTAACTCAAGGAACCCTGTTAAACTTTTTTGTGCTACTACGGTTATAATTATTATAGTTTACATTCGACCATGTCGCAAGATAGATGCCTTGTAGTTCATAAAAGAAGCCTTTTCAAAGGACTAGTTCGCGTTATTAATGATTTTAATAATAAAATGGTATAAATGATTGGTCAGTCAGCTTTGTATTTACCAATGCCAATAAAGAGAAAACTGTTTTTTGTTGGTGATTAATTTTTTAATTCAATTATGACTATTATTGTTTCTTCATAAAAAAGTATTCATTAAGTACCACTCTATAACCAACGACTGAATAAACACAATGGTAACATATAGACTTGTATGTTTGCTCTTAAGCAAAGTCGTCGTTTGCCATTAGTACAGTTCAGAAGAGTTCATGAAGTGAAAGGAGAAAATCTAGTGTCGCCCATTTCCTAACTGTTTCCTCTTTCTGCGCGCGCGCCTGTTTCCGATTAGACGATCGCATGTCATTGGTCTCGCTGTTGTTTGAAGATGTTTTAATCCCAAAGATAGTTATCCAAAAATTTAAATGTTTTCAATTATAATATAGAAAAACGGAACGTAATAACAATAGATCACGCATGTAATTATTGTCGCCTAGCTTTTAATGCACAAATTAAACTTTAATTTAATAAGTCTGTAATGTGTGGCTTGATAGGTTACATAAAATAAAATACTTTTTTCTGTGATAAATCTTTTCATACATTGCAGCTGTTGCATCCGCATTTCAATTCAGTAATATTTAGCAGAAATAATAAAATACACCAGACATAGCTGTACGAGCAACAAAAAAAAGTCTATGACTATTCTATCTGTCAATCAACACGCTTAGCTTAGCTGTCAATCTGGAAAATGGCATTATGGTCCGGGAAACGCGGTTTTCTGCGGAAGTGAAAGTTTAGGAAGCGGTGGAACCGGCCCGTTTCCGACTCGGATTAGTATAGTTACTGGCAGTGACCGGTTCACGGCTAATGACCAGCCATTAAAAATACGTACATACATGTTATGTTAATTCTTTGATTAACTTTGGACTTATTTATTAATAAAAAAATTTATGTCAGATCAATATTGAATGCAGCTTGATGGAATAAGTCCAATATTTCTTGCAATATTTTTTTTTTGTGTAATTTTCACTAGGTGGTAGGCCCGTACTATGTAGGGTCGTCTGGGTAAGTACCACCGCCTTTCTTATTTCAGCCGTGAAACAGTTCGCTGTGTTTTGGATTGAAGGAAAAGGTAGCCAGTGTAATTACTGGGCATGGACGGCATTTCATCTTAGGCCTCAGGATGACAACACACCTGCAATATCAAGTGATTTTCCCTTGGTATTGCAGGTGTCTATATGCGGCGGTAACCGCTTACCATCAGGTGAGTCGTTAGCTTGTTTGTCTTCTTGCTGTATAAAAATAATACAAATGAAACCCTATCTGAGGAGCTTGGTAAGCACCAACCCGCATTGGGCCAGCGTGGCGGTGTCCCAGAAACACTTGAGGAGTGTGACCCAGACTCCTCTAGTATTTCTCCCATGTAGGAAGGCCTGTGCCTGGCAGCCCAGCAGTGGGACGAATATGGGCTGGTGATGATGATGATGAAGCCCTAGCTATAAGAATACGTAGCCACCATGAAAAACTCAAGAGAAAACGTCATTTTCCCAGCATATGAGACAAGCCCGCCTGCTTTCAACCAAACCCTTTCTGACTGAGCTTTGGCGACCTTACTCGCCGCAGGAACATACTAGTGTTATTTTGCTGCGGTCTTCTGTAAGGTGGAACTGCTTCCCAGTCATGCACTCAAAATTCTACGGAAAATACCATTTAGTATACAGGGTGGTGCCGTCAATACGACAATAAATTCAAACATGGGCTATATTAGTTCATAGAAATGGTTTGCCGCTTTCAAAAACATCTCATTCATTTGATAGCTTCGTGACATTTGTATGAAATAATTAAACATTGGCTGCATTAATTTCGATGTTTTTGAAAGTGGCAAACCATTTCTATGAACTAATATAGCCCATATTTTAATTTATAATCATATTGACGGCACCACCCTGTATATATCCTACTCCTCTTTCCCTCACTCTTATGCTGAATGAAATAGTGGTGTTACTAGGTGGCAGTGTGAAGCTTGTATGTATAGTCGTCTGAGTACATACCACCGCCTTTTTTATTTCAGCCTTGAAACAGTTCGCTGTGTTTCGGATTGAAGGGAAAGGTAGCCAGTGTAATTAGTAAAATAGAAAGTATTTCATCTAGCCCTCAGGATGACGGCGAGTGATTTTTTCCTAATTATTGCAGGTGTTTATAGGCGACAGCTACCACTCACCACCAGGTGGGCCGTCCGCTTGTTTGTCATCTACTTGCATAATAAAAATAAGAGCAAACCATGTTTATCGCTGTTGGAACAAAAATAAGTTTCATGAACGTTTAATAAGTAGTATAACCGTGAAAATATATTTTAATAGTATTTTTAAAATTATTTGTATGAATGTTTGAAAGATATTTAGAAAAATGTTAAGAATCGAAAAGCCACCGCGTGCGATGCGAAACCTCAAACCTAATCAAGAGCTGCCATGGATTTGGGTTACTTCGTAAGTTAGCATCTGACACAAGTTTACAAATACTGACAATTCGTTTAAGCTAGGCATTGCTTTATATACTTTACTAGTCACTAATTGCAAAATAAATTAAATATATGCTAATAATAAACAATCATTTTATAATTATTTAAAAACTTAATCAATAACTATGGCACTATTCTATAAGTGTAGTACTTAGTAAACAGGCAACATGTTGTAGGTACATTTTATAGCAAACGCACCCGGGATCCAGCTAAAGATAGAATGTGGGACAGGATGTCGAGGTGTACTGTGAACACCTTGATAAGCTCAACATATTCAGGCTAAAGAAGATTCTATTACCTTGATATAAAGTTGACTTGCTTCTTATTATGCTGTGAGCATACGGAATACAAGTTATAAAGTACCGCGAAGTTAACGATGAACGCTGGTTTACAACGGCGTAAAATAAAATAGGTTGTATTTAAGTTATTGTGAATCGTTTGAATGTTTATTGCAATTAGAGAGAATTCTCAGGTATGTCGCTAGATGGTGCTGCAATATCTCATTCAAGATTTTAACTGAATACAGGTTGAATTGTCATTCTAGATGTTTTAAGAAAGATAGCGCATATTACTCAGTAAGTGATTAACCTTGTGTTTTTTGTCTATTAGTTATTGCTATTGCTTACATCTGTTAAATTGCAATTTATTCCTCAGTTCAGTTATAAATATTTCCCGCTTATCACCAAGTAGTGAGACCAGCCTATGAATTTTGTTGTATGACTTCGGTTCGATAACTCGAAAGACGTGATTTGTAGCACAAAAATCTACTATTTCAGTCACTAAGATTTCAGTTGATAAATAAAATAAACAAGTAAGGGGAGCCATTTTGGCTTAGAAGGGCTAAGAAGAAGAAAGAAGGTGTTACGATTGTTTTTTGAGATGGGCTCAGTATTCGTATGCAAAAAAATCTTAATATACAATGTGTAAGAAAACCCCCGTCGGACTGATAAATAGAAAAACAACATTTATATTTTATAGATAAAACTAGGGTAATAATATTGAATCTATTTAATGAGCAAGCTAATTGCTTTGTTAACTATGACATTTATGTTGAGAGTACCATTGATACAAAAATCTCACGTCTGGGTATTTTTCCTTAGCTACGGGGAGTTTTAGAGAAGATTGGATATGTTTAAAAATTAATTACTTCGGTTTAAACGGTAATAGTTTTTGTGATACATTTACACACTGTATAACCGTATGATAATCTTAAGTATATCCCGATTCGTTATTTAGGGTTTATTTTTAAATAAGGACATCAGTTTTCCCGAATAGAACAGTTGACATTGTCATTCCATCATGGTACAGCATCGTTAATGCTGCGCGCGCGCGCCTACATCCGCTTGGAGTGTATATTAGTGATTAATTTGATTTACCAAGTGTCATTTTACCGTGGAAAGACATCGCAGAAGATGAATGAAAACAAATAATTATTTATTTATTTTTCTTCACGAGTTTTTGCATTGCTTTAGAAACATACGTATGATGTCAAAGAATGAAAGTTTTTATTTTGGTACACCTATAGAATGCCGCGTAATCTGATTATATGTAAAATATAAAAAAATACAGATTTAAAGGACAGCTTCCAAAAAAGGCTCGGTAGTGAACAACTAAGTACCTACAGATATTGTAAAAAAACGTAATTTAAAAATTACTTTCTTTAATGGTTTGAATGTTTTGTAATAATATTTGACGAACTATGGTCACTGTTTGGGAGTGTCACATTATATTAGAGTGTACGTGTTGTGACTTATCAGTGTTCCCTGGTGCATAAATGATAGAACTTAGCCGTGAAAAATTGTTTGAAAATGAAAATCGTGGTATTCAATCGCAACGAGTACGTTTACCTCGGACAAATGGTCCAGCTAAGTAGGGCCAACTTCGAGGTCTTTCTCGAAGTGAACCGAAGAATCCAACTCGGATGGGCAGCATTTTAAATTATCCAGTGCTTGAAGTCGAAAGTCTTCGCCTAGTGTGTGTTGCCAGCGATGACATACGGCTGTGAAAAGTGGTGACCTTCTGTGCAAGTTCGCAGTCGCACAACGAGTTATGGAACGACCCATGTTAGGTGTTTCTCTGCGAGATAGATTAAGAAATGATGACGACCGTAAGAGAACCAAAGTCACTGATATAGCTCATAGGCCTAGACATCCAACTAAGTGGCTAATTTAAGCAGACGGCTGCGAAGTATAGACAACAGTGTATGAAGCAGAACACATCAGTTGTAAAAATAATCTTATTACAATGACTTTACCTATGCCTGTTTGCACCACACGTCTCATACCCTTCGGGATATCTTAGCGTTTTTTTATCTCTTTCTTTCATTTAGACAATTTATTTCTTCAGATAGACAATTATTTATTTTGGGAAGAGACAGACAAGAGAAGCTCGGTAGCGTAGTAGCGTGAGCGCTCTGGTTTCGATTACGAAAACAAAGTAACTTTCGCTATGGTCGATCCCGGGATGGGTCAATCAAAATTTGTAATCTTGATGGTCTCCGTGCTTCCGTAGGCATGTTAAGCCGTTGGTCCCAGTTGTTATTCCAACCGCTTTCACCCACAGGCCAGCGTGGTGGTGTAATGGGCCAAATTCCTCATGTTTTTCTCTCATGGAGGCCTGTGCCCAGCAGTGGGACGTATATAGGCTGGTGATGACGAAGATACACAAACCTTGCAAATGGTTGGTTAAAATGAACATAAGGCAAATGAATGAACGAATAAACGATTAACTTGATCTGCAGCCGTGTGATAAATAAATACCTATTTGTTTTTATCATTACATAACTGCTGAACTTTGAAAATAATTCATCTAAGATCCCTAAAAAGACCTAATCACTTACCTTCCTAACCAGACACAAAGAGGAAAGCGTATTGTACCAGTAAAAAAATATTATTTGTAACTTACTTCAACATTACGCAACCACGATGTTATGGCTGCCATGACATAGCCTATATTACCATAATCTAGATTATGTCATGGGAGTACTGGAGCTGGAATAATAGCATTTCACCTGAGGTCGCAACATTCGCATTCAGGAGCGCTCCTGATCAGGAAGCTCCACACGTAGGATATCTATTGCCTATGCAACGCACTTTTCGCCGAGCACGCATCGCCTAGCCCAGAGACTGGTTAGGTGGACTATGATTTCAAATAAAATAGAACTGTTTCCAGTCAGAATAACAAAGTATTCTAAAGAAAAGGAAGATTTGTAGAAGATAACACACCTGTATGAGAAGAAATAAAAATTTGAATTGAATCGAAGAAACTGAAGGTGAAATAAAAAAGATAGTTATTTAAAGGCGTAGAATATTGAAAATATATCAGTCACAATGACGACGAGTAAAGTGATCTAATTATTAATAATGGGTTCTAAGATAACGATCCGTGCTGTTGAAGACACGTAATATTTGATCTTGACATGAATTGATACAATGCGTAATGCAGACATTTCTAACAAACGATTAGCCATCGCTTGATAACGATGCAAATTTTATAGAAAGAGCGATTATTAATTAATAGTTGTAATGTAGAAGAAATAAAACATGATAATCTAGCGAAAATGATGCCTGAGATGTTCATTTGAAAATGAGATAGAATTGAAACATACTAGAGGAATTAATGAAACGAAAGCAGAATTTCCATATTGTTGTAAAATGACCTGGATCTAAAATGTTATGTAATAAGTTATCCTGCCCAGTGAACATTGTCACCCTAAGAGGCAGGTCAATGGTGCAGTGGACTAGGCGTCCGTCGGGCACCCAGCCAACTGACAATGCATACCACGTAGACGAACCAACGTCCAGAACCTGTAGGAAGGACCTTGAAAAAATATCCGCATATACGATTACGAGAACAAAATTTATGATCGTATCATGGGGCTACGTCTAAATAATTAAAGCACTACAAACTTTCAGGAATTTCTCATTCTGAATCAAATTTGGGAATTATATTTTAAGGTATTAACAAGATCAAGAACCCAAAATAAAACAGATATGAGAATACAACTTAAAATTCATTAAAGTAACAATACAAATTTGAGAGGTGAGATAAGACACGGAATTGAGTTATTGTAGTATGCCTAATGAAACAGGTGGAAAATCCAAAGCAATCTTATATGGTGGAAACTGCCAAAAAAAATCTAAATGTGTTATGACTAAAGAAACAGAGGTCTCTCGTGCTCCCATAAATAATTACTTAAACGATAAAGCTAGGTGGAAATTACGTAGATTCGGTTACGTCCAATGATGCCAACCCGAAAATTTAATTTTACTTTGTCGCAAATCAAAATCGTGTATCAATGTGGCGCATAATGATGAATCAATGAGTTTATTAAAACAAAAATCGTGAATGAACACTCGGTGCTTAACTCTACATAATATCCTCACATTTCAAAGGCAAACGCTGAACTTGAGTTAATAAATACAACAGCCGTAGCCGTTGAACATGAAAATTAGGTATCACGTTAGTTTTTTCTAGAAACGTTTGAACATCTGACACATTCGCACGAGAGACAATATGTAAAGGCGTTACATAATTTGGCAACTAGAAATGTTTTCAGATATCTAAATATTTTATGTTTTTACAAATATCCTTTTATTCGCCATCTGGACAATGAAAGCATGGTATTTTTAGATGAAGTAATTCTAATTTTAAACAAGTTATTACCTACTTATCATTTTCAAATCAATTCCAAAGTGTCATTCTAGGAAATTACTAATATCTATACGAATACGTATAGATATTAGTAATAACCTTCAACAAGGTTAATAAATGGGGGAGGAATAAAATACATGGCATTCATGGGGAGGCCTTTGTCCAGCTGTAGGCGTCTTTCGGATAAAATGGTGATTATTTTTTCAAACAAATAGATGATAATCAAGCTGACGGCCCACCTGGTGGTAAGTGGTTACCGTCACCTGCAATAATAAGGAGAAAATCACTTGGTATTAGACGAACCTTATCATCCTGAGGCCTGTAAGCCTAACATGCGTGAAGTAAATTTTTTAAAAGTTTCCTGAACATTCATTTCCAAGTGTCCCTGAAGGCCTTCTACTGAAACGAATAGCTACGGAACAGTTTCTCCTTCCTTAATTTTTTATCTGTGAAGACCCCTAAACCAGACCATATAGGCTTAAGTAGGTTTAAGTAGGAATGTTAAACGAGTTGCTAGTTTTATTTATAGTACTTAGGTACCTAGTACTATCACGAGCTGATCTCTGTACCACACTAGTCTATGCTAATGTCCAACTCTGATCACGAACGTCCACAGTAAAAGTACTTTCGTTCGAGGCCGCATTGTCATTCACAGTGGTTTATCGCCTGCTGCAGCCGCTGTTTGGCATCATCTATTTAGTACTTAGTACTAATGTACTTGATTTGTTTTCTAGAACTGATTACCTGAGCGGTTTTAGTTTCCTCGCTTGCCAGGAATGCTAATGACGCTGTTGGTACTGATTTAGACGGCTCAAAGACCTTGAATTGGATCTTGGACTTAGCAACCAGACGACGTAAGATTTTCAGATAACTCTTCTTTTTAAAGAGCGCAAACGCCGAGCGCATTAAATTGATAATATTTAATAATTAAAACTTAAAACTAAAAAAGGTACGAGCCAAGAGTTCGTAGAAATAGAAATAGAATAGAAGAATAGAATATGAAAGAATATAGAATAGAATATGAATATAAAAAATATGAATATGTATAGGATGTTTAATAAAAAAAATATAGTTGTCAACAGTTGGAGATCCCACTGCTTGACAATTTCAAATATAACAATGAACAATCTATGACAAGTGAGTAATGGTGTTTTAGTTTAATTATTCTTATTATCTTTCTAATATAATCTTTCTTCCTGTATACACATATGGTTCATCAATACTGTGATACATTTCTACTTGTAACACTGTTTAAGATAAGTATTGGTATAATGTTTATTTTAAATACAAAACGCAATACCTATAAAATCTATTGTTTTACGTTTTACTATAGATTTAATGTGTGGTATGTTTTGAATACCCAATAAATACCCACCAACCCGCATTGGTCCAGCGTCGTGGTGTTATGGCCCAAGCTCCTCATGTGTTTCTCCTATGTAGGAAGGCTTGTGCCCAGCAGTGGGACGTATATAGGCTGCTGCTGATGATTGTGATGATGATGATGTATTAAATATTACTAACAATATCACCCAGTATTATGCAGCGAAACTGAAGTACTTTCTTATGTTTGAACTTTATTTGATAAGTCGCTATATCCATTTCAAAACGTACGAGTATCGGTACAGTGTTGTAATAAACTTGTGATGTATGCCATATAACGCACTAATAATAAATAAATAAAATTATGCATAGGCTATTTGAAGTGATATTTTTAATTCCACTACCAGGCTGATCGTAATAGGTTTCGCTAACTTATGACCGCGATAATAGATAAATGTATCAAGAACGTATACAAGATTTTTTTTAGAAAAGTAATCTTAGTATGATATGTTTCTATATTTATAACAAGCTGGATATGAGATGTAAGCTTTCGACGGACGCAGCCAAGTAACAATATGAACAGTTCCTGTAATTAGAACATTAACTGGAAATTCTCAATGACCAATCAATAGTACGAAGTGAAACGAATTATTTAAAAAAATCCAATATCATTTAAGAATTAGAAACGGCAGTATTAACGTAACCTTGCCAATTGAATAGGCGTGACGACAGCATCGAATAATCAATGATTTATTGATTTTAGGGGAAAATATGCATTAAAAGGATTTAAAACACTGATTCGGTTTTAATTAAAAACCTGAGATTATTAAGATTTTCACTAAATTAAAAGACTAAAATACTGCAATCCGCCATTTTGACTGAAACACCAATCACAGCGCATGACGTCACGCTTAGGTAAACAAACATCTCCCTCTTGTGTTTTGTTGTGACTACTACCGATATTTAACAAAATAACGAATTTGAATTGATTTTTTATTAGTGAAAGTGTGATTTATCCACTCCACTGGACTCTAGAACACGAATCTATAACAATGGAACCAGGCTTTCTTAAGGCAAACAGCTCAAATTTGCTTAGGATTGATTGCGAGGAAATCGCCCAACATCAATGGGCGATTTCCTCGCAACAAATAAAGAGTTTTGCTCATCTGAGTTAAACCACTTTGTAAGTTTTGATATTAATCCTTAGTACTAGATACAAATACAACTCGTTTTGAAGTGGTAGGAGTTTATTTTACTTTCATAGGTTATTTTTACAATAAACTTGTCATTGTTTATTTTTGAGGTTAACCCCCTTGCAGCTGAAAAAGCTACTTTAGAGTTAATACCCGAAAAAACTTCTGTAATTGCAAAGCACCTACTAGTATTTTTCTAGTTTCAGAGTAAGTTAACTGACAAACAGACATTTTACTTTCAAATAATGCTAAAATTGTAGCCTACTTTGCAAAATTATAATTTTTGATTTCATAGTATGTATGTATTTGTTCTAATTAGTTTCTATTATTTCAGATCTTAAAGACCATCAAATGGGCGTGATGCAATCAGTTATGTGCAACTAAAACGGGAGGAAACATAAGTACCTTCAGTAAAATGCAAGATTTGCCTACAGAATAAAGTCTATGGAAAACAATATGCTGTTACATTGATGGTTGATGAAGATAAAGAAAAAGAAAAGTCAATTGAATGACATGATTGTGTTGCTGCCCAGGGCGAATGTAATCATGCCATAGCACTGCTTATATGGGTCCATAGACGAAGCGAAGAACTTTCATGCACTGAAGTTCAATGTGGCAGAAATCAAAGCTCTACCTTCAAATCAAGAGTCAGCACTACCTTGAAATTTATATATTTTAAATGCTTTGCTCAGATACAAATGCAAATGTACCTAAGTGGCCTTAAAAAGTGTTACTTTTGTGTTGCATGCCCAAATTTTCCCACTAGTCAAAATGTAGAAATTATATGCGTAACCTTTGATAATATATATATATATATATATATATATATATATATATGTCAGGCTCTTGTTGAAAGTATTATTACATTTTGGAAATCCCATGTGTATCACCTGTTTGTTATATAAAATAAAAATGTATATTAGTAAATCTTGTATATTAATTATTCTATATATTTTCTTATTTGGGACATATACAAACACCTTGTTGGGAGTTGTTATTGATGTGTTTTTACATTGAGGCACTGTACATCACTTATAAACTTTAGACTTTAATTTTTACAGACGAAATAGGCAATGTTTTGTTAAATTTCCTCTGAGCGCGCGTAGACCTAATTTGATGTGTACCTAGGCGTGACGTCAGCCCCGACGCCATGACACTTTGAGCTGTTTTCGCGCACTATTGAATTTTTTTTAGAAAAATGGCTTTAAACTTAGTTAAACGTTAGTTTATTACCGAAATAAAGGTTTTTTCGTAAATAGTAAATGTGTACATATACTACGGAAGAGAATTTCAAAATCTTTCGTCATGCCTATTGCCATTACTAACTAATTTTATCTCGCAGGGGACATCCGTAAGAGAACCAAAGTCACTGACATAGCTCATAGGATTAGCAAGTTGAAGTGGCAGTGGGCAGGGCACATAGCACGCAGAACGGACGGCCGGTGGGGCGTTAAAATGATGATGATAAACTAATTAAATTTAGTTTGGAATTTTCTATTATATTAAGGTATTTTAACAAAAAGTATAAGATCAGTAGAACTGTGAAGTGAAAAATAAATAAAAAATAAGTCGAGGGAGACCTAACAATAGTAGATAGACTATGTACGACTATGATTTACACCCCAACTAAAATACCTTTTTTTCATATTTTAATGTTTTTGATGCGTTATTTTATGGAGCATATATTTTTTCATCGTTTTCTTTCTTTATTTGTAATTGTTACCCTTTTTTTAGTATATAGCCGTTCGTTACTCACCAATAAACACATAAACAAAATAAGTAATTTCTATTTCTTTATACCTTAATTCAAGGACAAATTAAGAAGCTTTTATAATGATACACTATATTGTAATGCTGTCCGACGCACTCATTACCTTTCACACATGCCATGAACCACGAATGCTACCAATATCTGTAACTTCTATTATTATGACATTGACAATTATAGATAGATAGATATCCATTGCACAAAAACACTAGAAGAAAAAGTACAGAGAAGAAAAACATGCAAATGGGTCCTTATTGCTAAGGTAGAAATCTCGTCCAGGCAACATTAGGGTAAAGAAAAGTATAATAAATAAAAGTCGAGACGGTAATATTAACGAATCATAATGTGACTTAAAAACGATTCCCTGAATTTTAAATGTCGTATTGCGTAATCATCACATTGAAATAATGATTTGCTGCTATTTATGGGTAGGTAACTATTGATTTACAATTATTATTGTATTCGTTTAGATATTCTTAGGGGGAATTTAAAATTGGGATTTTGATTTTCTTAAGTTTTGAAATTCTAATGCTCGGGGTTGATAGAAATCAGTAGTTGTGGTTACTTGCGTACATGTTTTGGTATTTTAGTTACCAACTTCTGTTCAATCGATTTAGTGAGGTAATGTAATGTGATCTTCATAAATATTTAGCTTAATAAGTACTAAGTACTCTAAAAAATATTTTCAGTTAGTAATTGAGTTGTTTCATCATCATCATTTCAGCAGAAAGATGTCGACTGCTGGACAAAAGCCTCCCCTAACGATTTCCAGCGGCTACCATCGACCTTCACCAGATCGTCGGTCCACTTTGTTGGAGGCCTGTCCATGCTGCGTCTTCCGTTTCGTGGTCGCCACTGTGAACCTTTCCGACATAACAGCCATCGGTTCCGCGAGCGATGTGTACTGCCCGCCGTATCACTTTAGTTTGGCAACTCTTTAAGCTATGTCGGTGACTTTGGTTCTCCTACGGATCTCTTCATTTCCAATTCGATTCTTTAGAGAAACTCCAAGCATTGCTCGCTCCATGAATTGCCCTTTGAGCCTCTTGATGAGACCCGTTGTGAGCGACCACGTTGTTGATTTGTTTGCAATTCAATTATCAATGTATTCCAAATATTTTATCCACTTAACGCAGGAATACAAGAGAACAAAGTTGCGTTATTAAGTTACGATCTTCTGGAGGTAAATTCCTTGCCTCGCTTCATCATCATCAGCCTATATAACTACTTCCCACTGCTGGGCACAGGCCTACCTACACGGGAGAAACACATGAGGAATTTGGGCTGTAACACCACAATGCGGGTTGGTGTGTTAAAGAGGTTTTAATAATAACCGGGATTAACGGCTTTACGTGCCTTGAAGCACGGAGGAGCTCGAGATTACAATTTTGTTTGACCCATCTGGGGATAGACCATGGCGAAAGTTGCTTTGTTTTCGTAGTCGAAACTAGATCGCTCAAACCACTACGCCACCCAGATCTACGATTAAACGATTAATTTCGTGTTTACACGAAATAAAAACCTTGTAATAGCGTAAAACATAAATAAATAAATTAAGATTCGTCGTGATCTTGAAAATGATCGTGAAAATGTGTTATAAGTGACGACCGGCTGGTCGAGTGGTCTGTACCCCCTGCTATACAGGCTACTCGGTCAAGAGGTCCCGGGTTCGAATCCCGGTAGGAGCAAATGTTTGTATGATTAGTACGAGCATTTGTTTACGAGTCATTGATGCTTATACAGGATGGTGCCGTCAATGTGACAATAAATTTAATCGTGGGCTATATTAGTTCATAGAAATATACCACTTTTTATTTTTTTATTTTATACCACTAAGGTGGCAATCAAGCATACGGCCCACCTGATGGTAAGCGGTTACCGTAGCCTATGGACGCTTGCAACACCAGGGGTATCACTTGCGCGTTGCCGACCCTGTAAAAACTTTTTCAAACCCTTTTTGAAGAACCCCATGCTGTACTCGTTCGAGAAAACCTCTGCAGGGAGGTCATTCCACAACCTGAGCGTACGCGGGAGAAAGTTTCTCTGAAACCGCACAGTACGAGACCATTTTAGTTCCAACGTGTGAGGATGAATTCCCTGCCGATGGCGAGCGGTGCGATGGTAGAAAGAGGCCGTGGGCATTATGTCAAATAATTCCTCAGAACACACTCCGTTATACAACCGGTAGAACACACATAAGGAAGCAAAATCTCTCCTTAGGCTTCATAGAAATAGTTTGCCACTTTCAAAAACATCTTATCTATTTAATAATTTCATGACATTTGTATGAAATAATACAGAATTGGCTGCATTATTTCATACAAATGTCCTGAAATTATCAAATGAATACGATATTTTTGAAAGTGGCAAACCATTTCTATGGGCCACCCTGTATAATTATTTAGTATATTTCTAATATTTATATAGGTACCTATTATTATCATAATGTCACCGCTATCTAGTATCCATAACACAAGCTCTTAATGATGCTTACTTTGGGCTAGATAATAGGTGTGAGTGTATGAATACTTATTATTATTATTATTATAATTCTGTATTTTTTTACCTCTATGTATCGTGCATATTAGCCCATAAATCTGGCTGTATAGTCGACAGTAAAATGTTTATGTATTTCTCTGTCATTAGTAGGATATTAGAATGAAACAAAAGAACACAGAAAACATAAACAAGAGTGTAGTTTACTGTTCAGTATCTGGCACAGGTCACCGCATTCATTAGGGTGGCGCAAACGCAATTCCAGAGGTATTTGTCTGTGGATTCTTGTCGTTCGATTGGTAACTGACGCTGTTGCCACCCGTGTCTTCGGTGACGACTAAATATTTCTGTTGCTTTACCATTATAAATAAATTAAAAAAGGATGATATGCACCATCATTTTAGTTACAAGTGAAGTTTGGATTTGAATCCCCAACAAATATTGTGTAAGGATTGAAATCAAATTGTTATCTGTAGGTACGGCATTGTTCAATAATTTTCTTTTTTCAATCAAATTTTGCATAGTAATAGAATAATTACTAATAATTGCCTAAAAATATCGACGTAGGTATTTACATAATAAAAATCTAATCTTGTTAAATGGTATACTTAAATTACTAAATTTAATTTCATAAGTCAGGTGATCTTTTGTGTAAAAATTTACTGTCAACCTTAGAGATCATAATCGATAAATCTTCTCCGAAATCCGTTTTCCATTCCTCTACATATTACATACCTACATCATAAAGTTATCAAGTCGTTGATCATAGCTGAATCCAAAATTTATCTTATAATTCATGATAGCTGATTACTTCCTTCGCTAACAATTAACAATAGATTTTAAAGTTTTGACTTTATTATAATTTTAAAGCCGATCATAAACTGTAGAATCAACTCAAGTTGAGTCTTCAAGGCACCTAAACATCGATAAATAAATTCAAATGATCGCAACGAAGTCTAAATTTGTCCACACAATAAACTTCTCATTACATAATGGCTGATTAACCGCCGTGATTCAGTGGCGTTCCCAGTTTTTTGCGCGTACGCAGGGTGTTGCACCCACCACGTGCTCGCGGCGGGCGTCGAACCCTCACCACATCTTCTAAAGGAATAGCATGCGCTTGCAGCTTTGTGCTGCTGTAGCTGTCTTATTTGGGAAACGGTAGAGTTCTATTTGTGAAACGAGAGAAAATAGTTTCATAATATGAAACATCGATCTAAAGTGCCACGGCGTTAGTTGCAGATCCACTACTACTCAACTATACCATTATTGTGATATCTTGCCTGGTAACGCAGCAATGGATAAGCAATCAACCAAGTAATCATCACTGTAACTCACGAAAAAGGTTTACGGTATGAGCCTGCCAAATAATTGTCTTACCAACGTAAGTTTGGGTTGGCTTATTTCAACTATATTGATAGCTCTTTTTGAATTCTATTTGCATGAGTTCTATGTTTAAATTTAAAGATTTAGCAATTTGAGCTTCATTGACGAATAAGAATGACTTTGAAAAAAATACCCAAAAAAGTATAGAGTACATAAAAAGGTTGCACTTCTTTTACACTCACACATGTGAAAACATTCCTACTAAATTTTTTAGTCTGTTTATTTATGTTGGCACACGTGTGTTGCTTAGTTCCTCATTTTCAATTTTTTTTTTATGTATTCGAGAAAATTATACATTTTCTTATTTTAAATATGTAATGGTCCCGGTAGTTTTTATTTTCTACTGTTTCACATTTCCGTCACCTAGCTCGCATGCTATCCACTTTTTCCACTTATTCTATGTCTAAGAAGGCGTTAGTGATGTCAAGTTCGAATTAAGTGCCATTTTGCGGGGACGTGCGGGGATTCAGAAAAATACGTTCCCTGAGGTATTCTTAAGGTGAACTTTAGATGTTTCACTTCCTTATGTGTGGAAGATACGTTCTAGGATATAAGGTTCATTTACATAGACTAGCCATTTTACTGATCATACAATAAGGACATGTATTTTACGTCACATAATTTTCCGATACCGGACTTTTCTAGTTTGTTATAATTTGCTGTTGCTTGGTTAGCATATTTTCTTTGAATTGAATGTTCATATTGTATCATGTGTCGTTTTTTTTTACATTCACGAAAATAGAACTTGACAAAGCTTTGAAATGTTTATTAGTCATTAGTTACACCATAAAATAAAGCTAATAGTTCATAAATTCAGCAGAAACTCATATTATGTTCTACTCAAAACGTTAATTATTAATTTCCCCAGCAATAACAACTACCCGCCATTATTTACGGAAGAGTTCTCGTAAAGTGCATCGTATCTATGAGCCGCTTCCTACACTTCCGCGCATAAACACAAACAAAGCGCCACGTGGTGCGCCGGCGCAGACATCGCAGTTTTTTACGCGCGGGTCAACGACCGGCCGCGCAATTAAGAGTTCGATATCGGGCGAGCTATCGCTGGCATATCGCTGCGCGCAGGATGAGCATTCGCATTTCTTTGATATTTATACTGCGAATGCTAATTCTTGACTTTTAATCAATAAAAGCCTACCTATAAACTATGAAGTATAATTTGTGAAATTTGTTTTAATGACATTGGTACAACAGACAACTATTGGAAAAATAAGCCAATTTAAATAGATAAGAATAAACCTATTTCTCAAAACTTAGGTGTTAAAACGATAATTGAATTGTTCCATATGAGAATTCCAAAACGATTTTTACTAAATTAAAAATGGTAGGTGCTATAAACCTTCAGAGAAAATTTGCCGCAGGCGAGACATTTTGATTGCACCTTTTGATAAACCGAGACAGATCAGGTACCTATCTCAGTTTATTTATCATTATAAACATTTGCATGAAAAACATTAAGCATGAATTTAACATCAATAATTCACGTCAAAGCTCCACATTTATTACAGCATATACCTATGGACTTCATAGGGTTATGTGATTTGATGATTTTACTTTTTTTGTGGAAAAATCTGATTACAAACATACCCTTCGTCTGGCTAGGCGACGGGCGCGTGTGGGGGATGACGCTGAGAATACCCACTAAAACTGCCAGATAACTATTTATGAAAGAATAAATGATTCTGATTCTGATTCTGATAACTCCACTGCCCTTTGCGAGGATAGCCTAGACCAGGGATGGCGAACCTTTACGAATCAAAATGCCATTTTTCCAAAGAAATGTTTAATGAGCTCATAGTCGTGCCATCAAATAATTTTGACTTTGTGGTTATTGGAAAAATAATAGTAGTAAATACTATTCACTCAAAACTTTATCACTATATCACTATTTACTACAGAAAAATTTGAACATTTTGCAATGTTGAATTGTACGAGTAATTTAAATTAAAGTAAAATTAGTGTGACTTCTGTTGTTGCAGATTAGGTAGATGACAAATAACAAATGTTAGGGTTATAAGATGTTACTTTTAGCAGAATGCATGCTAAACATGAGTCATCTGTCAAACGGTTTCTTACCGAGTCTTTAATGTTATTCTTCTCTTAAAATGACTCGCAGGCAAAGGTTGACGAAAATATTGTTGAAATAGTATGAGCCAGCTTTTTCAAACAGTTAAATGTGTCTGGTGCCCAAAATATTGTGTCGCGTGCCATTAGTGGCACGCGTGCCATTGGTTCGCCATCCCTGGCCTAGAGCGTGCCGAAGCAATTTCACCAGCTCACCCCCAGACATGATGAGGATACCTAGTAGCTTTGCATTAAAAAGTTAGCGATTACTAAAGTGCCCACAGACCAGACACAACAGATATCCTATTATTGTAGTAACGCCGGCTGGCTGGTAAGACACAAACGGTAACTTAACAGCTGTACACAACAGAGACGCTGTAATTTTTACACTTATAGGTTAGTATATCTACAATATGTATCTTCTAAGGTTTATCATAAGTAAAATTACACAGATATTACATCTTTCCTCTATTTATATCTTTGATGGCAATCTGGTTAAATGGTCTTCTGAACCAAAGAACCTGGGTTCGAATACCGGTAAAGGCTGATATTTGTATATTTAGATAAAAATTTAGAAGACAGGGTTATGATGAATATACGAACATCGCCTTGACAAAATAGCCGTCAAAATAAAACATTAATTTTACACTGTAAGTTCGCACAAATAGAGCAATATAAAGGTTGTTTGGTACATAAACTTAACAAGTCACATCTACCCATGTTAACATATTCATATAAATACTCAGGTGATATTAAAAGTTCAAAATTGTAAAATTAATTTTTGAATTTCCCATACATTTCGTGTTATTGACCGAACTATTTGTATAATGATTTTAAAAGTGACCGTATTATAATATTTGATATTTATACAATTTTATTAAAAGTATAGAATGACTTGGCAATCGCACACAACGCTTTCCTCGTACTCGCATGTGTTTTGCTCACACTGCATGTGATTAGGGTTAGTATACTATGTTCAATTACGATTATTTTAAATAGTTGATGATTAAATAGGCTCGCGGCCGTGCAATTGCCAATTAATTCTATATATAAAAAATAATATATTTATATATAAAATAAAAATATGTAATATTGGTAGTATTGATTTATATACTTTTGAAATAGACAAGTCGGTGGTAATCGGGTTGTATGGACACCCCACGGTACTAACTAAAACAGCCGATTTACAGGCCCATCTTTTCCATTGGGCACTGTGGGCAAATGCCCAGGGCCCCGCGTCCATCCATGGGGCTCTAAGATCCCTTTTTGGAAATTAAGACTGATTAAATTTCTACTCTTTTTTTGAAGTCGATTAAAATAATAAAGTGCCCAGGGCCCCTAATAGGTTAAAGACGGCTCTGCCGATTTAGTATGACAATACATCACAAACTTTTTTTGTAGTATAAGAACTGCGTTGCGAGACTTGCAACTTTTTACATGTAATATTTTTGATGGGACCTCATCTCTTTTTGTAGGCAGTCTTTTTTTTCGGGTACTATTTCTTATGTATACGTCAGCACCACTTTTTTCAAAGCCGATTCCCTGTCTTTATGGGCTTTTCTCTGAGGCTTTGAATTAAGCCATTAGTAAATCGTTAATTTAATTTTAACCTTGAATACTCAGGTATAAGGACTCAACCTACAAATATTACACTTATTATCAATACTCATATTTATACTTGCAGCGTAGTGCACTGAACCAACCTTTACAAAAGTATAACTTGATATCACTTGTATTTGTATGTACATATATTATATGTATGTGATTACAACCTTACTTATGCATTTGAATTAGAACTGCATTTGAATTTATTACTTATGCACTTTTTTTTCTCTGAAACGTGACTGAAATGGCATTATTTTTAGGTTTTTATTTATGAATCAAAAAACTAATTTTGTTTTAAGTGTAGAGCTTTTGGGTTTGTTAGAAGTACATGAGAACTATGTTGATCAGTCTGTCAGTCAGCAAGTCAGTGACAAAACTAAGGGAGTTTGACGGGCAATAGTTCTCAAACTAAAAGTTCAAATTGAATGTTTTTGAGAATATACATTATGCCATATACTTTGTTACAGTATTTTACTGAAAATTCGGTAACGATACGACACCGATACGAAAATGTTCGAAAAATGGTTCCAGTGTCGCCCACTCGATTCATAATTTGAAATTTTCATAATCGTCGAATACGAAAATTTAATTTTTGAAGAACATTCGGCACTATGACAGATTGCAGCGTCGCGCTGTCCGTTGGCAATGTAGAGGTCACGAACATCCTTGAGTCTCTGGAATTGCGTCGCTTAGCACCTTCTATAGGCTTTATCACGGAGAGTGCTCTGAAGAGCTGTTTGACCTTATCCCACCTTCCCCCTTCCTACTCAGGAGCACGCGCGCCGGTCTTCGGAGTCATCAATACACTGTCTCCACCTCATCATCACTTACAAAGAAATTTAGTAGCTCGTTTCTTTGTCGTACTTCCAGAACTTGAAATTCTTTGCCTGCACATGTGTTTCCTCCTTCCTATAACATGGGTTCCTTCAAAAGAGGCGTGAAAAAGCACCTTTCGGACCGGCAAGGCTAAAGCAGTGTCTGAACTACACTAGCTGACTTCGCATATGGACTCTTCTTACCACTTTACATCAGGTGGTGTTGAGTTATTTGTCGTGCTTTGTATAAAATAATAAAAAAAACTATGGCTTATCTACTAAATAATTACATCCGAAATTTCGCAATACGCTCTGTTACGTAATTATAACATTTACCACAGACTAACCTAAGTTGAAAGTTGTTTACTGATATCCTAGTCCAAGAGTAACAATAATAAAAAAAACAGTCACGTGTACTGAATCATTATGCAGTATAAACAAGCCTATTTAAAACTAAGACCACTAATCGAGAGAGTAGGAGAAAATATATCCATTAGTTTAGTATGCCGGTCAATGCCCGACGAGTAATAAAAAGTTCAATATTGTACGATATATCGCCAACATAGCGCATTTCTTACGTAAAATATGCAAATTGTATGTTAGTTTCTCTATATTTCATAAACATAAAATATATCTAGTGATATCTCATTGTCAAAAATTGTTATGAGATTGTTTATGATATTACATTGATTTTCAATTTTGTTTTAGTGGCCACCGTCTCCGCCCGCGTGGATGTTGGTTATTGAGCTAAAATGTAGCCTATGTTTTTTCTCGGGATGTAATCTATCTCCTTGTCAAATTTTACCCATATTTACATTATTTAGCGGTTTAGCAGTGAAACTATTATTTATATTAAGTAAACTCCCCATCTTGTGGTTGTCTGGTAGAGATCGCTTCTAGTAATAAGTCCGCATTTTTGGTGCTGGTGCGGTCCCGTAAATTTGCGAGATGAAGAATTTCTATCTATTTAACGTAGCCGACAGACAGAGTTACTTCGGCATTTTAATAATAATATTGTAATAATATTGCTTTATTCGTAGAGTCTGATGATTGAAACAGTGACTGCGTTCTATTAATTTACTATTTTTAATTTGGTCAAATTGAGCCTTATCTATCAATATAATTAGAGTTCGCGATAAGCGACTATTCAACCCCGTCGCCCCAGCACTAATATAATCATTACTTGTTGGCCGTCCGGATCAATGCACTGAGTTTTCCAATTGAATTCTTGTTATTTTTTATCAAACTAATTTAAATATAAATTTTCTGAACAGTACCAGCAATTTTATCATTGATTAGGTGCGTTGTCATCATGAGGCCTAAGATGAAATGCCGTCCATGGCCAGTAATTACACTGGCTACCTTTCCCTTCAATCCGAAACACAGCGAACTGTTTCACGCCTGAAATAAGAAAGGCGGTGTTACCTGCCCAGATGACTCTACATACGGGCCTACCACCTAGTAAACTTTATCCAGGATCACACTGTATAATATAAAGGCTTACTACTGCCTAAATAAGAACTAGCGGTGGTGGGTGGGGTACAAAGCAAGTTTCGCGGTTGTCAAACCCGGATAGGTCAATCGTTTTTTATCTCTAGCTCCTCCGTGCTTCGGAAGGCACGGTATGCTACAGATACCTCTTTAGCCTACCAGTCCGCATTAGGCCTGCGTTGGGGTGCTATGGCCCAAACTTCTCATGAGTTTCTCCCACGGGCCCTGTTCCCAGCTGTGGGACGTATAATAGGCTAGTGATAATGAGGGAGAATAAAAGTGACAGTGGTTACGACCACTAGTTCTAGAAAATTCGAAAATCAAGGCTCCAAGTCACCAACACGCGATAATATTTACGAGGTTTTCTAAAATGTCTATATCAAGAGCCTAATTAATTGTGCTAAAATACATTCGCTATCACTATGTTTACTCATGATCAAGTCACGAAGTTTTGGTGGCAAATCATGATCTCACGAATAGATGACAATGAACGCCATGTGTCGTTAATTGGAGCATCATAACACAAATTTTGTATTTTGTGAATTAATATTTAATTTCAGTCGTGAAACAGTTCGCTGTGTTTTGGATTGAAGGGAAAGGTAGCCAGTGTAATTACTGGGCATGGACGGCATTTCATCTTAGGCCTCAGGATGACAACGCACCTGCAATATCAAGTGATTTTCCCTTGTTATTGCAGGAGTCTATAGGCGGCAGTAACCGCTTACCATCAGGTGGTCCGTCATCTTGTTTGTCATCTAGTTGTATAAAAAAAATAGTGTAATTATTTAAAAGGTCGTAGATAGTGGCGTAGTGATTTGTGCGCTCTGGTTTCGAGTACGAAAACAAGGCAGCTTTCGCCATGGTCGATGATTTATCTAAACTTGTGACTTCGAGCTCATCCGTGCTTCGGAACTACTTGGTTGTGTAAACCACTTGGATGTGGTGAAATTCATACATTCAGTTACTCCTGGTAACTTTAATAAGCAGATAATCTACTCGAAACTTTAATTAATTATGGTGAAAGAAGCCCTGAATGTTGCAAAAATCTGAGAAGTATCTATTGCATAAAAAACCTGTTAAGTCAAAAGTTAAAATACTTACAATATCGAGTTACTCGTATTGTACAAATGCAATAGAAACTTAAATTACTGTGAAATAGATGCACCATGTGTCATCACATCACAGCTAATTACATTAAGTGATGCAATCTCTATTCATATGCTTAAACTATACCTAGTTAATCATCAAGACATCTGAAACTAGAAAATAAAAAATATTTTGTCCATTGACCCCTCGATGTCTACAAAAAAGTCATTGGACTAAAATTATTGGTGTGTTTTATGTATTCTGAAGACATGTGATTCTTAATTAACGTGGACGAAGATCATTTACCTTTAACCATGTTCGTATGCTCTACCACATGTTGGCGCGGTTCCTTTCGTCACATTTCGTCATATCACGCCGCGTCAGGGTCGAAATTCGGCGTGCTCAGAGGTCGTTGCCCGGTCAAACATTTTGCGACTATAAAAAAAATCTGCAATCCTCCTATTATGATGTCACAACTCGTTTGGTCAGTTTCACGAGTACTTTATTTTTAGCAAATGCTTTCCAACATAATAATTAACGCAGTAAAACAAACAATCGAAATTGATAAAAATGAATCGAATTGATTTATATTGAGCAGATTAAAATCGTAATTATTTTTTAAAGCAAGAGCTTGATATTGAATTTTTAAAAAATAAAATGGCATTCTGTTTCCTATATTGACCGTCGCGCCAAAATAAACTGATGGTCGTTCAATGAACCCGCGTGATGACCCGCGATGACGTCACGTGACGTAGCATCAGTGACGACACAAGATGGCCGGCGCAACGTCTTGCGCGAGCGCGTGCAGTCGGTTGCCATGATGATTTAATTCAGACATTTCAAGGTTCCTTTTTGCTTACTCATTTTTGACAAAGTGCTCGTATAAATTGTTTTTGTAATCATTATGATTGAAGTTGTCGTTCTCTTGTATTGATTGGCCTTGGAACTTAATGTGACTTTGATATTGATATGAAATTTTCTTTTTTGCACTGGTACTCAAGTGGATTGAGCTGATGTAAAAATATTTTTACAAATTAGGTTTTATTAACTAATTAATATATCAATTATGTATTTGTGTACGTAATGAATAAATAATTCTTTATTTATTTGGGATTATGATTATTAGACATTCTCAATATTTAGCTTTAGAAGCTATTATTTATTACCTGCTTAATATAGAATGCTGCTTGTTATACTTCGCTAACTAGATGTGTATGATAAATTTATTTACTAACACGCAAATTCTATTAAAGGTGGTCAAAATTCAGTTTTGTTTATTAGTCTATGTAGTCATGTGAAAGTCATAGTCAGAGTCGTCTACGACTCTACCTATTCATATGAATCTCTGCAGTGTTTTTATTCTGCGGTGGTAAGTAAGTAAATTATTTATTTGCTAGAATATTAATCAGTCCATTAGAATTATTATTTTACAAAATCACAAAAGTCGCGCTAGAGTTCATTAAGAAAACATTACTTCTAATGTAGTACGACTCGTATTCTATGCTATCAAAAAGAATACTAACCGTATACCATCAAGAGGACCGTATGCTTGTGTGACACCCTTTCCGTTAAAAATAACTTATTAAAAAAACCTTCGTTGTTTTAGAACCTTCTTTTAACTATAGATGTGAAGACAAAGAAAATATCTTATTATGAATATACGTTGTTAGAAAGAATCCATTATGTTGTTTCGTCTAGTTAGCGAAAGGTCAAGAAACCTCAAAAAGGAAGTGCTACATGACCTAGTTTAACAAGATATTGTTATGTACATGAGTAACCTGTAATTCTGCGAATGGCAAATGTCAGACAAAACATCTAAATGGTATTCAAATGAAGACACATTTCACGCTTCGAAAGTTCTACGGTCGTATTCTGAAAGCGTTTTTAAAATTTTTAAAGGTGTATTCGAGGCTATACACATTTGTTTTATTTCTAAAAGCAAATTGGAAAGTCCTAGATATAAGTGTCAATTTCAATCGTTTTCCAAAGCCTAGATAAGGACACTGCAGTCTTTTAAAATTATTAATAGTTATCTAATTGGCTTTATGATAATAAATAGCGTGCGTTATGCATCCACAACAACTTGTAATCAAAAAAAAATACACACAATAATGTAGCTATTAAGCTTTTTTTTAGTTCCGTATTACTTAGATTTAGTCTAGATTTAGAGAATAGGGAACTGTTGACTATACTTTTTTAAAAACAAAGAACACCTCCGTTGCGTTCCGTTATGCAGGCCAGAGGCACTGAAAAAATAAACTCTATGCCAACAAGCTTAAAATATAGATAAGGGTTCTGTTTAGCTGAATACAAGAATACATTAAGTATAGCATACATAATGCTACTTCTATTTGTGCTTAAAATTAAATTGACATAATGCACTTAGAACTTAAAATTTCAGAATGAAACACCGACGCGACATAAAATCTGACCAAGTTTTGAAAAGTTGTTAAATTGCATCCATCCAGAATAAGACTGCAGGCTCCATTGAGGGGCGTCGAGAACGGTTGTCCCACATTCCGGTCGCCTGATGTGACCTCCTCAAGTTTACTGCCAATACTAACCACATTACCAAGCGAAATAAACTCTTACTACCCACACAGTAAGTTGATAATACACGTAGCAAACAAATAACATCTGAATGATTGATTACTATGAGTTAGTAAAGTCTTTAGCCAATACACGCCGGTATATCAACTTGGAGAGAAAAGTTACACGATGAAAATTATACGAAATATTTGAATAAACATTTTTATATAATTATGAAGTCAAGTATAGACATTATTGTAATATGATGACTTGTAAAAGTGAAAATAAATTGAATTAGTAGTATCATTAAAATGGCTATTAAAGCTTATGCGAATCAATTTAGAGTGCATTGACTTGTGTATGACAATTTAGACAGGAAATTTGTATAAATAGTATGAAAAAATAAGTGATGCAATGAATTGCAGGCCTCAAGTGGCATTAGGCAGGCCACTTTGCAATGAGGACCTCGGGAGGCTCTCGAGTGTTCTGGTAGGCTCCCAACACTGACGACAGCGTTGGTAGACATCCGTTTGGAGATCCTTGCGGGAGACCTATGCCCAGCAGCCTCTTTCGGGTGATATGATTAATAAGCATATATATATTGGTTCCTTTCAGAACTACATCCCTTTTTGCTATAGGCCTTAATAATAACCATTGTATGAGCTTTTTAGATTAACACAGTGTATCTTTTGTTCAAATGCAAAATGTAATTTTTAGCTAAATTAAACGAACGTGACAAAATATTACTGTCTTATATTTCCGCGAGCACTCTACAGATTTTAAATAAAAACAATTCATCGGATTTAGCTCCCATGTAAAAGTATATCGAACGTCACGTAAGGCCTTGAATGTATTCTATAGATTTTCTTATTGGTTTATCGTTTGAATTAAGAAGAAACACTATCGGTGTTGTAAAAGGCGATCAATCCTATTTTATTCAAAACAAATCTAAATTACTCATACCTATTTTCTATTTCTTTTATATGCAAGCATGAGTATTCAACCAGACGCACTTCTTCGCTATTCTTATGTGGTTTAAGCTCATAACGTAAGCAGTAATATAGATACTTAGGTATCTATATACAGGGTGGTGCTGTCAATACGACAATAAATTGAAACATGGGCTATTAGTTTATAGAAATGGTTTGCCACTTTCAAAAACATCTTAAAGGCTGCATTATTTCATAGAAATGTCATCAAATTATCAAATGAATAAGATGTTTTGAAAGTGGCAAACTATTTCTATGAACTATTAAAGCACATGTTTCAATTTATTGTCGTATTGGCGGCACCACCCTGTATAAGAATCCAAAAAGGCCTACCTCTAGGACCGGGAGGATATTTTCTTTCCACAGCCAGATGAACAGATTTTACTTTTGTCGATCCTTATACTGTAGGACATAAAACAGCACGCCATGAAAGCGATAATTTATGACGGCCAATCATTTTGACGTTAACACGCGAATCGTTTGCAGTTGATATCTTTTTTAAAACAAATAACAAATATTGGGATCTTTTCCGCGATAGCGCGGCAACATTACATAATACACAAAAACACATTGAAATAAATATTTAAGCCACTTCGGTTTATTTGATTCATTGTAGTAATTTAGCCACTTTTTAAAGTTACATATGATCGAAAATTCAGTTACATTTAGTAACTTTTATTAGTGAAGAAGGTTGATTACATGCCAACAATAATAATAACAAACGCACACAAACATAGACACGTACGTACGGCGATCTCAATCAAGTCAAATAAATATTTTCTTGGTTTTGGGCAACAGTAGATGGCACAGTCGACTACAGAAGTAGATAAACTCTTTAGTACCATGTCACAACGACTATGGCGTCAATATAGTACAGTAGCAACTATAAAGTACGTGCACAAGGTCAGTGTGACATGGTACTAAAGTGTTCAGTTACTTATGTGGTCGACTGTACATCGTAAATAAAAAAATTTGCCGCATCACCGACTATTTTAATATTCAATACCTAGAGTCTTTCAAAAATAGTTATTTTTATCGAGTAAAATTATAAATTGTTTGTGATGGTTTTATAAAAAACATACTCAAATAAAAATTGATAAAACTTAATTTACCGAAAAAAATTTATTTTTTAATTTTTACTTGTTGTGAAAGCCGTGAGTTTATTTCCAAAGCCTGACACCATGACATCCTGTGGTTAACCACATGTTAAAAGGTAAAAAGTTACGGGACAATGTCAACAGGTTTGTAGTCCATTTTCCTTAGTAAAATTTAATTATAATTTAATGGTTTTGACATCCAAAACAAATAGATTTTTATCAATAATAAAACCTCTAGAAAGACAAATTGGGCATAATTTTCTTTTTCTGGAAGCAGCCTAGCAGCAGCTCCAGTAGGCAACAAATACTTACTTACATTTGATATTTTTTGGTTATTAGAGTTTTTAAGTAGGTGTTTTATTTTTACTTAAAATTTAATCATTTCTCAATTTTCATTGAGAAATTTCCAAGGCCAAAGCTGGATGGCTGAGTGACATACTTGATTGCTTTACTTTCCGATTAAATTTATAAAAACGCTGTCATTGTTACACCTGCTCGTGACAACACTAAAAAATGCGTACTATCCCATATCTTACGACACACACCCACAAAACCCGCGCACTTACCATATCGACCCCCCGCAACCCCAGAATTCCGAATTTTCATTTCGGAATTCTGTAACATTCTGTATAATCTCGCGACATAGATTCTAAGGTAACGATGTTCGCAGTATCACGTGGACATCCAACCCATAGCTACAAAACTGTAGCCAACTAATGCTTTGCCTAATTGCTGTCAATTATTACCATTCAGTTACCTCCATCAGCCCCGAGAACCGGAAGAAATGACGCAGCCATTTATATACACTAGGACAGGGATGGCGAACCTTTACGTATCAGCGTGCCATTTTTCTCATTTTTGTAAGGAAATTTTTAATGAGGTCATAGACGTGCCATCAAATTAATTTTTACTTTGTGATGATTGGTAAAATAATACTAATAAATACTATCAATTAACGTAGGGAGGGATCACTCGCGTTCGCCCGTCATATTATACCTACTTCACACTGTTTTTCGTAGTGAATAATGAATTTTATGATCAGTGACGTGCCCAAAATATTGTGTTGCGTGCCATTAATGGCACGCGTGCCATTGGTTCGCCATCCCTGCACTAGGAGAACCTGTAAACGGTACAAGCATGGCAACATTGTATGCTGCGGAAGGGACTGAGAATATAGTTGGTCGTGTTTGACGAGGAAACAGTGATAGAATCAGCAATAATAAGTAACAGGTGCTACACGGAGTAGTAAAGAATGGGGTTTGAAGATGGCCTCCTAGATATTGGTCTCATGCTGTCTTGCTCGGTGCTGTATTCAAAATTCGTATAATGCTGCGTTCAGTCTTACATGAAACGTAATTTATTTACCACATCCATTGTATGGACACTATGGTTTCCGATACTTCATAACAGTGGCTCTTCCGTTATGAAAGAGTCATGACTAAGATGAGATAGCCAGTGCTACATTAGGAGGTTGCGTGGGAAGAAAAAAACCAACCCCAGTAGACAAAATCTATTTTAAAAAAGGGGTTCAGGGTCGTAAGGGTCTACCGCCGCAGGTTGCGTTGCATTTGAAACCTTCCAAGGTAGCTAGGTTGGTCAGGTAATGCCCTGAGATGGATCGGCGGTGGTGATCGGGAGTCTGCAGTCCATCAGGAACATCCAGGGTTGGCGACGGTGTCCGTGTCTCCTTCCTCTTCCACTCTCTCTAGCCCGGCCGGGATAAAACACGTAGCCAGGGTTTCAACCCGTAAATTGGGTTATCCTTCCTTGTTTTAACATCTCGTCCCTTGCCAGCCCTCCGGCGTTTACTTACAATTTAAAACCTTCACATCACTTCATTGACTCTGCACATATTAAGAGCTTTTACACCGCACGGCTTTTCATACACGAATAATAAAATGATTACAACAAAACTTGCCATGCTTATGTAACTCTAGTCTAAAAGATTATCAGTGAATTTTTCGAAAAACAATCATATTTTTTCGCCAATAATCGCCTATAATTTCTTTATAACTTACTTTTCTAAAAATCTCCTAATACTTTTTATTTTTAGACTAGCCTGACTTTGCTTATGCATGGCAAGTATCGGTTTGTTCGATGCCAATTTTCGACATGTAAGTATGAAAAGCCGTGCGGCGTAAACGCTCGTAATAGGGTTATTGTAAAATTTTGGGAAAATGTTTCATTTCGTTATTCTTTAATACTCATCATCATCATCACCCTATATACGGCCCACTGCTGGGCACAGGCCTTGATACTTAGGAGAAACACACGAGGAGCTTAGGCCGTGATACCATCGCGATGGCCCCATGCGGGTTGGTGGGTTAAAGCGGTTCCAGTAGCAACCGGGACCAACGGCTAAACGTGCCTTCCGAAGCACGGTGAGCTCGAGATTATTTGATTGACCCATCGCTGGATCGACCATTGCGAAAGTTGCTTTGTTTTTGTAATCAAAACCAGAGCGCTGAAACCACTACGCCACCGGGCTCCTTACTAATGCTTTCAAAATATTAATGCAGTGGCCTTTCAATAAGTGTTTCTTTTAAAAAAAAACCGTTAAATCCGGTAAATTGGTTTTATTTCAAAAGTGTTTCTTTTCTTACGCATTGACCTTTTTACACATTTTTACGCAGGTAAATCTTTTTACACTTTGGCCTTTTCGCATCGGCCTTTTATAGTAAATAAGTAAATGTCTACAAACAATCACCATCGATGGCCGATGAAAATCAATTCCTGTACAACCTTTCGAGTGGAAGCGTCTATATGCGTTATTTCTGCAGATATTCATGAACCCGTCAGACACAGTTATGCGCAGTGTTGGAGCTTTGTGGGTCGACCGTTACTATCTGTCTAAGACCTAAGATATGTTTAGGTTTGAGATACTATGTAGCTGGGAGCTTGAAGATATGGGCTTGGAGATTATGGGTAGTATGACAACCACATAGAAATACAAACCCATAAGAAAGCTACTTGTTCCGACTACTGTTCTTTTGCCATTGTAGCACCACCACATTACTTAAGATTTTTTCTAGCTACTTATGTTTGCACAATTAAATTTAATATGACTTATTATTATCTTGTATTTGAGGATTTTCGGTCCTGTTAAGACTGATTTGTCACTGTGACCTAAAAGATCTATTGTGACTTGCCGCCAATAGTTTTTTTTCAATATGACTTGATCAATCATTCAATTTTATGTGTTCAAATGAAACTAAATGTATAGGAAAATCCCATTTTGTGAGTTAAATGTAAACTGCACATAATCTGTAATCAGGCGAATATCTAGAATGGTGACCTGTGATACCACCAGGCACCAGTTTTCATAATGTTAAGATGGTGGTTTTTATCAAAATTGCACCATACAATATTTAACATATGAAAGGAAATGAAAATGAAAATGTTTTTATTAAATTAGGCCCCCAATAATCTCCGTCGAATTGTCCAAAGTTAGTATGTTTATAAAATTAATACTTCTATCATGAATTGGGATGTTGCATGTTTGAATCTGGCGCTATTTTTCACAAATTCGGAAAATATACGCTACTGTTACCTATAAAAACCATTCAAACTTAAAAGATATGGAATATTGTTGAAAATGTACTGATTTGAAAATTAAAAATGGTCATTTTTATTTTTTCAAAATTTATCAAAAATGTTAATGATATTGGATAGCTGACATCAATTAAAACAACTATTATTATGACAACTATTAATAAAAACATACTAAATACATAGTTATTATAAATTTTGTCAGCATGCCCATACATTTCTTAGTAATATGGGAACATGTGACGTCACCTGTTCCGTAGATTTTCTATGGAGCGTTTTTGGACGTTGCGCCGCAACATATTAAACATGCCACTATATCCGTGAAACTATTGATCTTAGACATACTATTTTATTGCAATATTTCTTTAGGAGTTATAAACTTCTTATTTATTAAATAAAAAAAAAGTTGTCAACTACCCTATTAAGCCAAAATTGTGAAGAGAAAAATAAATGACTATATAATTTGATTTATATTCAGATAGTGAAATTATAAAATAAAACTGAAGCAAGATAGGAGTACTTACTATGCAATATCTTCTGGATTAAGTCACAAGAAGTCAGTTTCCCACCTACCCTGAGTCAGATCCGTCCATAAGTTAGTGGTGTAGCGGTTGACCCAGATCAGTTAGTTAGACGGAACAGTTACAGCATCCTGATATGGAGCCTCTCGGAATCAGTAACGGGTACTGGATATGGCCTGTACGAAGATAAAGCTCATTTGGAAAAGGCTTTTAATGTTTTTTACCAGCTGATCTCGACAACGACTGAATCTTTTGTGTGAACATCAAAACTCATTGCTCAATGCCGCATTAAGTTACATGTATTGTTTATATCTATTTCAATTATTCATGGAACATCCATTTTACACTACACTTATGTTACAAGAATAGGTATTAAATAGCAACTTTAATTTAAATATACTATTTAATAACCCCAACATCGCTGCTCACAAATTAGGTATGTTAACAAAAAAATAGACATTAATTGTTAGCTTTTAAAAAGGTAGGGTAGCTTTAAGCCTACAAATACTTGTATTACGAAAATCGATGTCATTAATTTTTTTTATATAACTAGTTTACAAACAAGCTGCACGTGGCAGCACGTGGTGGTAAGAGGTCACCGTCGCATATAGATGCCTGTAATAACAGGGAAAAAATCACTTGGATTGCAAGTGCGTTGTCATCCTGAGGCCTAAGATGAAATGCCTTCCGTGCCCAGTAATTACACTGTCAACCTTTCCCTTCAATCCGAAACACAGCGAACTGTTTCGCGACTGAAATTAGAATGGCGGTGATACCTAGCCAGACGACCCTACCATACGGGCCTATCACTTAGAGGTCTTAGAGTAAATTCAGTGTTGTAAGTGAGTACGGAGGAACATAGAACAGAATAGTGAAATGACACTCATGTGGCCATTTGTAGAGATCGGTAGAGTCTCAGCATTTTACGATATGAGTTGAAGTAGTAGTTTATCATTTAGGTCAAAAATACTCAAGAATAAAACACCTAAATCCTGTAATGAATATGTGGTATTGATACCAAAAATTGGCAATCATTAGAGGAGGCATTTGCTCAGCAGTGGACGTCCTTCTCCTAAAATGATAATTAAAAGGCTTTACAGAAATAAAAATTAATTAAAATTTTTACTATAACTAAAATTGTTCTTAAAAAGTAATATTTAAAAAATAGGCGCTCTTCCAGCAAAACTAAAAACTATTGGAGGTTTATTATCGTGCTTGCTGGAACTGTTTGCGGATCTTACACGTACTTGGATATATTTCTTCAGTTAAACTAATTACGTGCGCAGACGACCAGAGCTGCTCTTTGTATGGCAGAAGAAACAGCTTAGCGGATGACAGACATAGAGAGGCAATTATCGCCGCTTGGAATGATTGGATTGAAATATTTGAAAAATATAAACGTCTAGTGTTCAATAGAATACCGTCTTTATAAAGAATCAGTATACCATGAAGAGGAACCGCCAATAGCTGCATTCCTTTAATGAGAAAGTCAACAAGAAAACATAGATTTTATACCTTTAGAAGGGCTTCTATTTTAAAGCGTGCAATTAAAATTACATCAAACTTGTAACTGTAAAGCTTTTGTAAAACAAAACTTTTTGAGAGCAACTCGTTCTTTTATCCTACTTCCAAAGCTTGGATTTCCTCCCACTACACGTTTTCCTTCCTTCCTGTAAGATGGTTTCTTCAAAAGAGGCGTGAAAAGGCACATTCAAGACCGGCTAATAGTGTGTTTAATTAAGCTGCATTAGCTATCTTCGCATATCGACTCTTCTTACTACTCGACGTCAGCTGGTTTGGATTGGAGTCAAATACCGTGTTTTTTGTATGAAAAATCTTTAGTTACAATTCATGTATTAAACGTTACGATATGACTCACTACTACATTTTTTTTTCTTTTATCGTAACTATTTAAACTCTTTGGACACAATTTTTGCGGATCTTAGCATTATTTTGAATGTTATTAATGACTAAATATTTTATAGACACATTTATAAGTATTTCAAGGCAGTTTTTGCCTATCGAATCAACACATTAGTCACAATTAGTTTGCATCACGATAAGTTGAAATATACCTATCTTATTGTATATTTTATTAGGTACTACGAGCATCTATAGGCTACGGTACGACTGGCTACTCGGTCGGGGGTCCGAGGTTCAAATCCCGGTGGGAGCAAATTTTTGTATGATGAGCACGAGCATTTGTTCACGAGTAAGGATGTTTATATGTTTATTTAGTATATTTCTAATATTTATATACATAATATTATAATTATTTCTCTGTTATCTGGTATCAATAACACAAGCTCTTAATGATGCTTTCTTTAGGCTAGATATTAGGTGTGAGTGTATGATAACTATTATTATTAATATTGTTTGCCACTTTTACGTATAAAAAAATATAAAAAAACAACGTATTAAAAATATTTATCATTATAAATATTTCATGGTTCACTTAAATTCATTATTTTATTATCTATCTATGATTTAAGAGCTTGGATCCTTCAACGCATACGGTCACTTTAAGTAATGTTTTTCAGTTTTTTTTATTATTATTATATACAACTAGATTACAAACAAGCTGACGGACCACCTGGTGGTAAGCGGTTACCGCCGCCTTTTACAAATTTATCAAAAACAAGAACGCTATCGACAATGCAAAATCTGGTAATATCAATAGTTTGCCTTTATTACAATAATTGACTTCAAAACGAACTAAATCAACTTTTAATTTTGACATTTTCATTAGTTTTAATAGTTACCTTTATTCAATGGCATTTTGCATCTCAATCATGATAACAGTCATAATATTTCAAGTTTTTGTGTGTGTAGTTTAGGCCGACCTGGATACTTCCCGAATTCAGGTTGCCAAAAAAAGGTTGCTACCCAAAATGTAAAATTTTATTTGTATCGTGTTAAAATTTATTACAAATATTTTAGATATTTTTATTATCTCCGGTATGACAAAGAAGCCTTAGCAACCTACCTTTACGCTCATTAGCAGGGCCGAATCCAGGTCGTAACGGGACAGAATCACCGCATCCTGTGACCTACATACCTGTACGATGAAAAAATCAAACGGTCTGCGTTTTAATGTGGGTTCTTAATCTTTGAAGGCTGAGGCGTGCAAAAGAAAACATTAGTAAGCATTTTTTTTTCTGGCTTCGTCGATAAATCGGTGAGTTTTATGTATTTTTTCAGTAATATTAAATATTTTATGATCGAAGTTTGTGACTATTATTGTTTTTAGTAGAAAGGTCTCTCACTGGACGGACAGACGACCTGGTCAGGGTCGCGGGGAGCTGATGGATGTAGAGTGCGCAAAATCAATTCGTTTGGAAATCGATAGGAGAGGCCTTTGTTCAGCAATGGGGTTCATAGGCTGATATACAATTATGATTATGATGATAATTTCAAAAGGTATTTGTAGAATAGACTTTGAATTCGTCAGCGAAGCGTTTCATACCCGTATATCTCCTATACGTCCGTTTACTTTTAGAAAGATTTTTCCGCCATAGCTACACAGAGTGAGGTTAGGAAAATGAATTGATACTCTTGGTGGATTTGTTCCTCTTGTACCGCTCAGCTTCCTCGCATATCTCTGTTTGATACGCTGCCCAAGGAACTCATAAATGTCAAAGTGTTTGTCTTGGTCTAAAGGTATCTAGCTTGAAAAAAATATCTCTACCTTAACTCACACTGTACCTTCAGTTGCCAAATTTTCCAAATTTCTAAGTAATTTTTATCATTGCACATCAAGTTATGTGGTAATAAATCAGTGCCTTTCGCTACTTACAAATCCAGTTAGATTTATAATTAAGGATGAAAGATACGACATTAATCATTTCACAGCATAATTTATTAAGACCTCAATAGATGGTCAGTTGTCAACGCAACTTGTCGAAGGCTATTATTTACTAGTAAATGTTGAGCCCGCAGCGTAATCCGCTCGGAACCGCTAGGCTCGCCCAACTTGGAGCGCTGATTAAAACATACCCTCCGCGTAATCAATACGGCTTTACCATAAATGTCACAGGGTTCGATGCCCGCTAACGGGACAAGCAAAACTGGGTCACAAGGCTTCGCTAATATCATCGCAGCTCAGTTACCGTTACCGATCATGTGGCGAGATCTTGCATTTGTATCTTATACCTGTCCACTATAAATCGAACTGGCCTGCCGTCGTAACTTCTCGGAACGACAGTTCAATCTTGTATTGACGAAGGTCAAGGTTCGTTGGTTGTTCGAATATGTAATCTAAGGAGGTTATAGCAAATGAGGTTACGTAACTGTCGGCGACACGTGCTAGGTGTACTTACGCTGGAATATAATGTAGTGTTGAATGAAAATTGATGCTTCGAGTGTCCGGGTCGGGAGGAATGTGGGTGTTGCTAATGCACCGGCCGGCGCGGTGAAGGTGCAGAATGCTTGTGCCGACGATTTCTGCTCATAGGGTCTATTACTGTTTGTGAGACAATCCTGTGATAAGGCAATAGTTGTGAACGTACTAAATTAGCGGCACTTGTAAATAAGTATTTTATACTGTGAATTCGGTGAGAAAAGTTGTCGGAGCTGTGTTGTCAGTTGTAGGGCCGTTATCATATTGTTTTGCGGACGCAATCAATTTTTTACTCTACCTATACAATGTGTTTTTAATAAACATACAAGAGACAAATATAGTTTTATATATTTCATATAAATTATTTGAGCCATTTTTTGGCTCTTATAAGTATCATCTATTAGGTATTATCTTTGCAAAAATCTTCATTTTCTAACTTATTATTGAGCCTTGAGAAAATTCAGATTATCTGATTGCGCAAATTCCAAAATTGACTTCAGAGAAATGTAATTAAATGTCCTTACATAATAAGTAACCTATGAATTATGATTTGCTGATAAAGCATTGGCATACTTATTTTTAATGTCAATTGAAGGAAAACAATACGTATCTTATCTAATCGAAGCTAAATTAAATATTTAATAACTTTTTGATTAGAAGTTAATTAACAAATCGTATGATACCAGGGGTGTATAAATAGGAAGAAGTATATCTAATTCAGTAAGAATAATTGATACCAAGCAAAATAATAGCGATAGAGTTTAAAGCTACAGTATATATTATTTATACAGTAAGTAGTGAGTAGATAGGCAAAGTACTCATAAATTCAGTCGACTACTTATTTTATTTACTACATAATAATAATTACCATTCTTTATTTATATTAATATTTAATATGTATTTTAATACCAAGACTTAATAGACAAGCAGGAGATGGGCAATACAATCTATAAATAACATAGATAAACATTACTTGCTATCGATGGAAAGATAAATGAATTAATAATTATAACAGTTTCATGATAAATTACCATTACAATTTCTTTGAAGAGATGATAAATTATACTGCCACCGAATAATAAGAGATGAATTCTTTTAAATTATTGTGCTTGTGCTTAAATTATTAAATTTTAATTCTAGTTTAAGTATGTTAAACCTTTGTTACGGATGTAAGTGAGAACAGTGTAGAAATGAACTGAAATCCTGTTTTAAGATGAAATAATAACGAAAATGGTTAAAAAGCACAATTTTAGGGAAAACGTAGGAAAAATTACCAAATGTCACAAATCACATCAATCATCAATCTGGAAAAATTACCAAATGACACCCGACGCTAGTTTCCCGAGGTTACCCTTTAGAAAATCACTGATTTTATGCGTTCTAAAGACACTATTCTTAGGGAAAATAAATTTATACTTTCTTATTATTTATTGTTCTTTATGATTTGCAAAAAAAAAATCTCGAAAAAATAATCAATAATTTATTTTTATTTCGCGCCTTATTTTGATGTGTCATTGTTCAAAAAACCTAGTGTTGTTTAATTGCTACAGAACTATGTATGCACTTAGTTTGTAGGCGCGCTTTCCCCGCGTTGGTGCCATAGACAATGCCTTCGCTTTCTACCATAGTCGAGTCCGTCTATGTATACTTTCTGTGGTTAGCACAGCTTGTTGCTAAAACTACCCATATAATACAGCGATGAGATTGGTGCCGTGATGCTTGTGGTTTTGGGTTCGCTTCCTGCTTTGGGCATGTTGAAAACAGAAGTTTCACTCGGTAGAGTGAGCGACGAAATTTGAGAACTCGTTTCATTCTGTGATTCTTTTAATTCCATTATACTCAGGGGCCAATATAAGCATAATCTTTTGTAGCAATCTTACATTAAATTTAAGTTTATTGAAAAACAGAACCCCAAGCACGAACATTTTTAAATTTCGAATCGTACCTAATCGTACCGTTAACGCACGCTTGAAATTTCGATTAAAAGCCAGACAAAAGCTAACGTAACTACTCGATACGAAGGCGATTCGAAATTTAAAAATGTTTGTGCTAGAGGTACAGATCACAGTAAGGATAGTTGAAATAGAACAGTTTATTTGAAATTCTTAGGGTCGGTACACGTTAGCTTACAACGCAAGAAGAGAAAGAAGAAGCCCTTAGGAATATCGCAAGTCCCCGGTGGCTTAATGCACAGAGCTGTCACATGGCTTGTGAAAGATCGCAGGTACGGATCTCGCTTATGATGATTTTTTAATAGTACCTACAGTTATTTTTTCAAATTTTGATGTAACATACTTTCAATTTGTCAAGCCGCGTAAGACTCCGGGTGCTTACGGTAATATTAACAAATTCCCCTTATTATGAAAAGCGGATTAAAATTAGACCTGCTTAAAACTAATGCTGTCAATTCTATTTGTTTGTGGAAAGACAGTGACAGCATCAATTTTGAACCAGGTTTAACTTTATTTCGCATATAATTATAATACTGATAGGAGATAATAAGATTGTGTCTAAAATGTGTAGCTAGTTAAGAATACCATAAGTACTACGAGGTAAGCTGACAGGTAGTAGTATAAACTCTTATTTAAGTCGAATACATATACAACAAGGTTGACAAACAAGCGTACAGCAGCTCTAGCACAAACATTTTAAAATTTCTAATTGTAATCGTTCGCGCGCGTTAAAAATTTCAAACAAAAGCCAGACAAAAGCTAACGTGACTACTCGATACGATGGTTTTTCGAAATTTAAAAATGTTCGTGCTAGGGGCACTGCTCGTCTGATTGTAAGCGGTCACCGTGGCCTATAGACGATCGTAGCATCATTGATACTACTCACGCGCTAACCCTGTAAAAACCGAAAGAAATCATTATATTGCCTGCATAGAAGACGAGGCCCCTGCACACCAACATAACGCTTTATCAATGAGCTCTGGCACGTTACCCACTGCAGCTATTTAGCTGCGATCTTCTATAACTTAAAGGTGTTCAGACTGCAAAACGGCAGCTAAAAAATCGTTGCTGAAGGCTCAGGTGTATCCAGGAAGTGCAAGAACACAGCGGCCCCACAGCAATTGTATGTATAGGTATTATTAAAAACATCCGAAATTAGCTCGTTTTTGCAAATAGCAACAAGATTAAAGGCACAATTGATTTTTCAATTAATAAAGACCTCCAGAGGTGTAACGCCGCTTGACAGATTAAAGACGTGGACGTCTTTAATCTGGACATCCAGAAACTACGTTCAGAGATTCGCACAAAGTCTTAGCTCAAATTCTCACTCACCTTGAAGGACCAGCGAGAGCTTGACGCCATAAAACATCTGCATGTACAATCGTTAGACCTCCTATCGAGCATGCATTGGATATGCTCAGATATGTGCTCTAAAGTACTTAGACAGAGTGACAACAACTAAACCACAGAAGGACTTTTTAAATATTCCATTGGGAGCAATTGCCGCGGGATCACATAAACAAACCCATTCCCATCGATTCTATAAAAATCGTTGCCGATAAGTTTTAAACAACAAAGGAGACCATTTCGACCTATCCATAGAATAATTTTGTATTAATTTAATTTTGCGTCACCGAAAAATTTTACTTAGTTAGGTACCGTAGTTTAAACTACATATGAGACAGCAGTTATAAATATCACTATATTTATCAAACCAAATTACTGTAACAAAATTATAATAACTTATAGGTTATTGAAAAGTTTCCTTCCTGTAAATGATTAAAATCAAAGCCTTTCCCGTAATCCAACTTTCTAAATACTTGTTGTGAAAATTTTCAATGAACGGTTAATAAACGTCATACGTTTAAATGATACTTTTTAAAATAAGATTATAATCTAGTTATTTTTTGTAGTTGATTCAGCATAAAATTCTTAAATTTATTTAAATATGGAACGCGGAAATTTAAAAAAGGCGTTCAATATTCGGCCAATAAATGACTGTAATCGCACTGATGAGTCAACGGACGGAGAAATGATTCGGGGTTCGTTCACCTTTCACCTAATTTGCCTATAGCAACCGACTGCGGAAGGCTGTTCTAACGCACCAAACTGCAACAATTTGCCATCTATATACTTTAGCCAGATTATAGTTAGAATGCTCTAATGACGTCTTCACGTTGGAAATTTTTCAGCGTTTTCCGCGGGGTCAATGACCGCGTGTCATTGTTCCAATTTGACTTGCTCGATTTACGTGCGTTATTTTCCGATGCGCAATTCCTTTTAAAGATTTTCTTTGAAGTATGTTTATGTATTAGGAATATTCTTACGAAAGTTTCTTTGTGTTTACGGAGTTTTCTATTAAATCCAATTTAACCTTTTTTGTCTGGAGCGGAAAATTTGTGAGAACATTTATCAGGATCTTTAAGATCAAAGTATCTTTTTAATATTTTACTATATGCACTTTTTTTGAAATAAAACTACTTAACCAGATTAACTCGCGTTTAATAAGTTTTACCTTGACCACGATTGCTGAAAACTATGAAGAATCGAAACGTCAGGTATGAAAAGATAATGTGTAGGAAGGCCTGTGCGCAGCAGTGGGACGTATATAGGCTGCTGATGATGACTATAGTAAGCCTCCGACTTCGTCTCGGCCTTAAATTCGTCTACTCGTTTGTAAAAATCATTGAAACTTAATGAATTGAAGATTCATGTTGTTGGCTTAATTTTTCTTAAAATAGTTTTTAGTATTCTTAATTTTTGATTTTTTTGATTTCTTAATTATTATAAATGTTTGAAAAGTTACTTAGTAATCAAAATATAATAAAACTAGAAAAAAATCACGTCCTGAGGTTTGTTTTTTATACAACTAGATGACAAACAAGCTGACGGCCACCTGGTGGTAAGCGGTTACCGCCGCCTATAGACACCTGCAAGAACAAGGAAAATCACTTGATATTGCAGGTGCGTTGTCATCCTGAGGCCTAAGATGAAATGCCGTCCATGCCCAGTAATTACACTGGCTACCTTTCCCTTCAATCCGAAACACAGCGAACTGTTTCACGGCTGAAATAAGAAAGGCGGTGGTACCTACCCAGGCGACCCTACATATGGGTCTACTACCTAGTAAAATTACGTAGTAGGAATCGAACCCGCGACCTTTCGCAATCCGGGCGACTGCTCTGACCACTGAGCCACCCAGGACTTGGGATATCCCTGTGAAATTCTTCTAGTCTATCTGTATTTGCGTTTATGAGCTAACGTCCACCCTACAATGTCGAAATATTCTATTTCAACATTCGAAACGAGTATTTTTACAAATACCTACGATTCGGTTAAGTTGGGGCAGTGGTTTCAAATATTCTTAATTTTTGATTTTAACATTATTATAAATGTTTGTAAAATTACTTAGTAATTAAAATATTATAAAACTAGAAAAATTTCACGTCCTGAGGCAGGAATACTCGTTTCGGATGTTGAAATAGAATATTTCGACATTGTAGGGCGGACGTTAGCTCATAAACGCAAATACAGATAGACTAGAAGAATTTCACAGGCATATCCTAAGTCCTGGGTGGCTCAGTGGTCAGAGCAGTCACCCGGATTGCGAAAGGTCGCGGGTTCGATTCCTGCCTCAGGACGTGAAATTGTTCTAGTTTTATTATATTTTAATTACTATAGTTTTTAGTATTATATTTAATTAATTATGTGCTGGCAATCAAGACATGGTCATTGATATGCAGCAATAGAACCAGCCTGGCTTATCATTTTGTCTCCTCAAAAGTAGACATTCGGCCCGTGCTACAGGTGCATTACATATAGCACACGCGAACTAGCCTTGTACGAGCGGCGGCTTTAATTGGCTTGATTTAGTAAAACGTTTTGTCTTACATAGGTAGTTTTTATCATACGATTTTATTTATTATTATTTAAAGCTTTTACATTGAACTAAACTTTTACTGCATAACAAAATTTAAAAAAAAAAACTACTTCTTACTTTATTTGCTTGTAATGTTTTTTTTCATTTACGTACTTCAAATCTGATGTCGTTTTTAGTGTAGAAAATCTTACTAAAAATAAACAATAAAGACAGCGGTAGAGTTGTATAGATAAATATGTAATGGTAAAAATTACATAAGTGACCAACGTTTATTTATACAAATATACTATGTAAATAATTACATATTGCCTATTGATTGCATTGAGAGATTCGCATTATTCTGAAACAACGCAAAGAGCTTTATTGTAAGCTCCATAAAAATACATACAATTTAGTAAATTTTTTATGACCAAAATTTTTACATTTCTCAAATTTTCGCTTACTATATAACACGTGCGAGCGTTATTGTTAACTTTTTTCTTTGCCCCCTAAGTAGTCATATGTCTATCTTTCTCTGTCTCGACCGACACAATGTTTAAAAGTATCACCATAGTAAGACAAAATGTAAATATCAAAATATTCCTGAACGAACGGACAAGGTCACATCGTAAGACTACGCAGCGATGCTCTCGCTCGAAGTAACTTAGTTTGTACTATGTTCTAACAGATGGCACTTATTCTGAAGACTTAATGTGGTAAAATATATGTTGGGGCGCATCCTTTCATTTGAAATTTTGGTCGTATTTAATTTTCTGTGCAACGATTTTTTTGCTATTTCTGTTGAGTTGATCCGCGTATCAAATGGAGTCCAGAAGCCGGACTCCATTTGATTTGCTTCTGTGTTCACGCTCACTCCGTTTTCCGAACTGTATCGCAAAATTTATAAAAAGTGCTGTGTTCTAAATTATAAGAAATCTCTGTAAGTTAAAGTAGCTTTCCTTTCATTCCCTTGTTCACAATCAACCAGCCACATGAATTTACGTGGATATGATCATTACCTTTGTAAAAAGAACATTAAAGCTTCATCATCATCATCATCAGTTCGGCCGAGAGACGCCCACTGCTGGGCATAAGCCTCTCCCAGGGATCTCCAAACCGATCGGTCCTGCGCTGCCCGCATCCATTGGCTTCCCGCGACCCTCACCAGATCGTCGGTCCACCTTGTGGGGGGCCTACCAACGCTGCGTCTCCCGGTACGCGGCCGCCACTCGAGGACCTTTCCGCCCCAACGGCCGTCAGTCCTTCTTGCAATGTGGCCTGCTCACTGCCACTTGAGGTTCGCAATCCTTAGGGCTATGTCGGTGACCTTAGTTCTCCTGCGGATCTCATCATTTCTAATTCGATCACGCAGAGAAACCCCGAGCATAGCCCTCTCCATTGCCCTTTAGAAGGCTCAATGTTACCCACATTGAGCCTTCTTATGAGGCCCATTGTAAGCGGCCACGTCTCAGTTCCGTAAGTCATCACTGGCAACACACACGAATTAAAGACTTTCGTCTTGAGACACTGCGGTGGTTGGGCCGAGAATATGCTGCGAAGCTTCCCGAACGCTGCCCAGCTGCCATTAAAGCTTTAATTTTTAAAAAAAATCTTAAACCGAAACAAATAAACAATTAAAATTAAAAGTTATCCTATGAAAAATTTTGCTATCGGGGGAATAGTTTGTAAACACGGTAATAGACGTCGCTCAATTCACAAACCTTTGACTGATAACTCTATCGGAGCATGTTCAATCTACTGTATGGTTTTTTTGGACTGACTATTGCAATTGACCCCAGATGGCCATTGCATTGTAACCGGGAGTTTAATATTGGTGAGTCATCAAGCCTTGAGGAGCTAATTCACGTCTGGAGGATTTCTAATCGACAAGCATCATTTCCGGAAGAGGTGTCCCGCTAACGTTTAAGCCTCATGGGAGCGACAAACCTGAGGATGCCTCTAATAAAGGCTCGGACCTCGGGTCAGGTGAGTTGTGTCATGAAGGGATGGGAGAGAAGCGCCTAGATACGTGTCTGTACCTTGCACCCTTGTGCGACGAGTGCGGTGTACAACAAAAGTGTGGCTAGTGCGTGATGTGCGAGGACATTAGCGCTCGTGATAGGATCATCAAGGTCATGGAGGACATTCCTTAGTCCACGTAAACGGATCGGGGCTTTCAGATCTATTTTTGCGCTGACTGATTCAACGTCACTAAACTTGTGCGGCGACGCGCTTCTCCTGACATTCCCAAGGGTAGAGTGACAACGTTATAGGTACGTAAATTTTGTAGTCGATAAAATAAAAATAAAAAATTTCAAAAGAAATACATATAATCTTATTTTGAAATATGTTATATTAACGATACTAATGACGTGGAATAAAAATGCGCACTGTCTCCGAGGTAACCCTGTTTATGCTTGAGGAAATGCTGTTTTGGTTATTCCAAGTCTCCGGTAGCTCACAGTAGTCAGAACAGTCACCCGGATTGTGAAAGGTCTCGGGTTCGGTTCCCGCTCCATGACATAAGTTTTTTTAGTTTAATTAAGGTTTCTTAATATCTTTCAAACATTTATTACTATAATGTTAAAAAAAATCTATACATATTTCTACGTTATCTAGTATCCATGAAACAAGCTCTAGATAATAGTTGTGACTGTAAGAATATTATTTTATTATTAATATTACAAAGCAATTGGTAATTTTTTTTAAGTGTTGATGTGAATACAAAACGACGGAGTAATAAGTGAGTCTTTTGAGTTTTGTAGGGCTTAGATTTTAAGTGGCTGTGTGAGGATTCCAAAATATATTATTCAAAAGGTTTAAAGCTGCTACACGATCTAGCTACGTAAATAGTTCAAGCCCTGCACCACGGAAAATTTTCCTGAAGTTACAACGACATTTAGCCTGGGAATGTGCTACTTCTACTCCTCTCCTCTCTCTACCCCTAGGATTGGGACTGCCTTAGTGGGTTTGAGTATTGTATCTAGGACGGTTTGTAAAAATCCCACAAACGTTAAATGAAAAAGTTTGCTAACCGTTATCTCTAATATTAATGACAAGCCTATAAACTGTCTACTGCTGGGCACAGGCCTTCCTACATGGGAGAAACGCATGAGGAGTTTGGGCCATAACACCACCACGCTGGACCAATGCGGGTTGGTGGGTTAAAGCGGTTGCAGGAACAACCGGGACCAACCGCGTCACGTGCCTTCCGAAGTACGGAGGAGTTCGAGATAGCAAACTTTGATAGACCCATCCCAGGATCGACCATGGCGAAAGTTGATTTGGTTTTCGTATCGGAACCAGAGCGCTCAAAGCAATACGCCGCTGAGCTCTTCTCATAGCTCCTCTAATAGTAATGCGCCATAAGTATTATATGTGCGCTAGCAAGTTTAATGTACGAGGAAATAGTCGTTTCGACGGTGACTTTTAAAAACTATGACTATTCAAACTTTTCTATGAAACCTCACCTCTCTCGGCATAATTATGTTTCCAAGATATTGTTACACGCTTTCTAAGATGCAACTCTCTCTCAATGTGAATCATTCTAAGAGACTAGGTTATATCTATGGCAGATGTGATTCATTTTTGCATTTACCATTTGCGCTGAGCGGGAAAATTCGACATGCCACGAAGTGTCGTGTCACGTGCACCGATGTACAATAAACGACACATTATCGTAACGGCAATCCCATCTTGCACAGCATTTTAATGCCGCGTTAAAGATAACTGTCTGCCCAAAATAAATAGCAGCGAAATGTGAAGGTAGGTCGGCAAACGGTACCGGCAATGAACTCCGAAAGTAGCACAACGACCGAACTTTTGGAATATGCTTGTGAAAAAAAAATATCGCTTAGAAGGTACCAGGAGAAAATGAGTTAGAGAAAGGTATCATGAATTTGTTAGTTGATTGATAGAGTAATTTGTGGTCTATATGCAAGGGGCTAAGGTCGTTGTGAACATTCGCAAAGTGCAGACGGTGAGAGGTGGATTTCGGTGGGCGAACGGCGTCGTCGCAGGCGCAGTCGAAGCCGCGGTAGAAAGCCCAGCGAATGCTTGTTTACATTGCTATTAGCTTAAAAAAAGAGTGAAACGGTCAAGTTGAATGACCGATGAATTTCTTTTATACCTACTCACGAATGTGGGTCAAGTTGTAGCGGTTGAAATGACGAATATTAGATAGTAGATTCATTCACAAGAACGGCCTCTCGTATTTAACCGCTTATTGGAAAGTGTTATTGTAAAGAAAATTATATTATTTAAGCCGCTTTCTCATCTTTATTACAATTAAAATTCAATTATTTCAACATAATAAAATAATTAGGTTAATATCGTTCTTTATTCTGACCGTATCTGCCCTTAAACCACTTGTTAAATTTTGCAGTCTGAATGCGATATTTTTATTAAATTCTGGAAGTGATAAATACTGACATTTTCGCAGATGTTTTAATAATGATCATACTGATGTTACAATATGTACTCATCTCCGTATCACCTCATAGCAGTCCATAGCTAAGCGTAGGCATCTATAAAACAGCCCTTAAAATACGATTTCCCGCTTTCCTTATCCAGCCAAGATTTCACGACATCTACAGGTCGATGGTCCATATGATGGACCATGGTTGTTTTGTAGCAGCGAGACGCGGAAAAAAGCCTCCAATAAAGATCCTTGTTAATGCGCTGATTCAGCTAAGTGTTTGACATCTTCCAGAAGTGTAGCGCACTTCTGGAAGATGTCAAACACTGAGGTCTTCCGCCAAATGATGACCTCTCGTTTTCCGTATCATTATTATATTAAAATATATAAACACCCAGTCAGCAGTTTATTTAAACTCCCACAAAATTACACTACTCTGTGTATTTTCTTCAATGTATGACTCCACACCACCTGATGTGAAGCGGTAAGAAGAGTCCATATGCGAAGACTAGCTGCACATGTACACACTGTTCTACCCGCTGCCACTTTGCTGGCCTTAAACGACTGCCTCTGTGGTCTAGTGGTTGAGACCACCGAACTCAGATCGAGTGGCCAGGGGTTCAATACCCGTGGGGGCAGAAATTTCATGACATTTATATGAAATATTTATTAACGAACAATGTAATATTATTTTATACAAATGTCATCAAATTATCAAATGAATAAGATGTTTTTGAAAGTGGCAAACAATTTTTATGTACTTATTAGCCCTCGTTTCAATTTATTGTCGTATTGACAGCACAAGCCTGTATATTTTTTGCAGTTGGTGCTAAGCAGTTCTTTAATAGAAAAAAATTTAAGTGAAGCATCGACTCCAAAATTATGTTGTTATGGTAAAAAGTTCTTATTTAAATCTTAGTTTTGAAGTAAGTTTTCATTGTTTTTATTTCAAGGTTTATTCTGCACGATGCTTTTTGGAGCTTTAAGCTAAATCCGCGCGGGCGGAGACGCGAGCTACCACTAGTAATAATAAGTATAATTATTATAATTATTTACTACGTAACTTTTATTATATTTCTCGATATGCTTTAGAGTCAAATATGTCAATAGCATTGTTGGAAAAATCAAATTACCTTGAACATAGACAACTTTTAAATCGGTTTAGAGTAAAATGTGGTTGCTTTTAATTATAATCAATACATTACATTTATATATTGCATTGTTTATCGCTTATGAGGAAAACGGGTTTTAAAGTGTAATAATATAATATTATTAATAACTTTATGAAGCCGGGAGCTCTCTCCTTTTTTTAATTTCTGTGTTAGTTTTAATCAAAAATAAATCTAAAGTAACTTTATTCACGGGTCTTCCCCTACTCATTATGACGGCTTCCGATTAGTCTGGATAAGGAAATAGTTAGGTACATGTTACCTCCATGAAACCTAGGCAACAGTGGCCAAAACCTTTATCAGTCAAATGTCTAATTCAATGAATACTGACTATGTAATAAATTTATTCATGTGCAATAAATTGGTACAATAATCATTTGTACCAATTTATTAGTACATGAATAAATTTATATCAAAATTTCGACTAATGCCGAGAGTCGAGTTTTTTTTTATCTAATTCAATTTTAAAAGCGTATCTAATTAATTAGTCATAGGATTAATTGTGTGCATGCGGATTGAGTGATCCTATCTTCAATCTTTACAATAATCGACGAGGATTTAGTAAATAATTGTTAAATTCGTCACAGTGAAGTAAAAAAATTGTAAAACCTGAGATAATACAGATATAGTCAATAAAGTGGATCACTCATACCGCATGCATTATAAAATGTCATAATGTATATCTCATAATATATAACAGTTCTGCTTCTTATTTATACATCAAAAAATTGTAAAAAATTGTTAAATACCATTACCAAATAATGGATTAGTTTGCATGTCCCGTTTAAAAATTATAACGATTTATTTAGATCACTCACACCGCATGGTGGCCGTATGAGTGCTCTTTAAAAATATCACCTTATACTGAATATATACATATTATTTTTTTGTATATTATAGCTAAACGTGAGGTTGAATTTGTTAAACAGTGATCTTGACAAAAACTTATAATAGATGGAAGAAATTCAAGTTTCCCGTTTCCTTCAGCATACCGTCTGAGTGATCCACATTTCGGTCTCTATTTACTTTTGTATACCACCTACATAAACTGAAGATATACCCAAAATTGTTAAATTTTATTTACTAAAATTAGGCGTATTTTCTGTTAATGTATGTAAGTTCCTGAGGAAAATGACTGAGTAGGGTGTCTTTGATTTTTCATTGTGTGCGACCATGTGATATATCCTTACTGGGACAGGACCAGGCGTTTTTATTATATTTATTCATATTATTTAATATTTTATGGAAAAGATTACCTTGTGCTCCGAGCATTCTGGATGCCTCAAATTTACAGGGCTGTTGATTGAGACCGATGATTAGTATTCTGGTGCATTTATTTCTATTAATCTTTTTATATTTTATTCACCTACTTATATGCTATAATGAAAGTTATACATGCTCTGTAAATGAGAAACCACATGTTCTAGAAAACATATATTTTAATTAAAAAATCCTATATCATACAATTTATTGACGGTACAATTTATCTATAAATTATTTACGTCAATAAAGATACTCTCAATATGGGTCTTTCCCTGTCCTCAGATCGGAACTCCGATTGGTAGGAGGAGCGGGAATCTTTTTTCCCATTCCTCCGATTGAATGTTTTTGTTTTTATCACTTACTTAACTTAACCAAAAGTACAGTCAAGCCCATTATATAGGCCATATCCTAAGATCGGTACTTCGATTGGTAGGAGGATCTAGAAATATTTTTTCCCATATCTTACAATTTGACAAGTTGACATTAGGCATAGTCTTCATTTTCAATTTTTCAGCATTGCGAACAGCGACAATAGCGACAGTTCGAAGCGATAAATAGCTTTATCATATCGCGTTTCGGTGGTCATGCTAGGCGGGCTGACATGGCTGTGAGGGACGATAGCTCCATGTTGCGGTACTGGGTGATGGTGCATCTCACGCCCAGAACACCCGTTTCTAATTAATTATTAAAATGTGATATAAATACTCTTTATTCAGGTAATATGTTATATTACTTCCTGTATTATTTTATATTACACGTTTATTAATTTAAATATTTAATATTTATTACTAACATAGGTTAAGAAGCCTTTTTTTTGTTTGTTACTAACAAAGATGCATAGTTGGTTTATACAAAACCAACCTAGTTTGTACATACCTAGTTACTAACAAAGATGCTTGCCTTAAATTAACGATATTTTTTATATTTATTTACTTATTTATGCACTTAGTTTACTTGCACGCTCTTATACATTTTAATTATTATGAATCAGTTAATTTTTCTGTATAACTCTTGTTCCTGACATACTTATAATATTAAATCAGCTATTATTCTTTCATCAAATCATCTAAAAGTGTGTGAATATACGCTTAAACTATCTATACAACGTTGCACACTTCGACCCATCGGGATATTGTGTGCCTCTCCTGATTTTTGTCTTTAAATAAGTGTAGCTTCACTTTATTTTTGGCCAGAAAGATCTTTTGCATCTGACAATGGGCCTGATTCTGGGCACACACTTTAATTTAATTCTAAATTTAAGTACAGTAAGTATATCTTTTTCTCGCAATAAGTCATAGGAAAAAGATAGCAAGAATCTGTTTAGAGCTGTCACTTAAATTTAGATAGATTTCAAAGAAACCATAGACAATTTTAGACGACATGTACGAAGGTGCTTCCTAAACACTGCATTTTATCACATTCAATAAGGTCGAAAATTGAACGCACGTTTCTAAATGTCAAATTATATGACAGCCATCCTTTTCGTATTCATTTTGAGAGAAAGAAATGCACTGAACTTAAATGTATATTTATTATTATTTATAACTTTATGTACACACAATTTATAAAAAGAAACAATATATACTACTATATACTATATTAATACTTAGCATGTGTTCTCCAGAATTAGGGTCATCCCAGCAAACTCATCCTGGCTCCAGCATTGCAATTTGCAAGGCATCCAACTGACTTAGCAGCAAAACATTTTTGTATAACATATTTTACGACGATGGTTTAAATATTTGCCACAAAAGAGATCGTTTCAAAAATGTATGGAGACCCGGCCAGGTCTGAGTATGTCCTTACAGTATACTGAAATATAGGTAATAATTGCAAAATTAAAAATTTTAAGTAACCCCCGGCGTCATTAATCATCTATCTAACACCATCTCATTAAGACTATTCATAAGCTATATCTGCTGTAAGTTTCTGAAGAATTAAGCATTTCGCAGACTTTTTGATGGTATAGGATCAGCTCAAAGTTAGTATGTCATGGGAATGTCATCGAAGTGACAGTACACGAAATTTGAAATCAATCGGATCTGTAAAAGTTAGTAAAATCCTAATATCATGTAGAAAATGAGCTGATAGTCATCAAACGCCTAAACTGATTTTCATGAATTATAGCTAAGAACCATCGTAGTGACATCAGCTTTCAAACAAAAACACCGAATCAAAATCGGTCCATTCGTTTAGGCGCTACGATGCCACACACAGACACACAGATACACAGATACACAGACAGACACGTCAAACTTATAACACGTTGCGTGGTACAAAACAAGAACTTTTATAGAAAAAACTGCAACAAAGTCAAATATTCATCATGGCGCGTATGTCACTTTGGTGACGTTTAGTTGACTTCTATGTCGCCCGCCATACTTTCATATTGAATAACGGTGAAGTAGACGAAAAATTTCAACTATTGTACGTTTGTACATGAAATTATGCATGAAAATGAATTATTAGTATTTTTCCCGGATTCAGGAGATTGTTCCTGAGTTTGTAGGTACATATACCTGGACGGATATGAAACATGTCCTTTATTGCTGGTATTTTTCTGTGGGTATTGTTCATCCGGGTTCTAACGCAGAGCTACGTCATCGTCATCGACAAGTCCTTAGCCAACATTACGTGATGTTAGAAACAACTCCGATAGGCGTAGTAAAAGTAGGCTAACTTCCGTTAAAAATTCTATTGAATCCGTTTTATGGACATATTTTAAATCGCATTGAAATCGTGTGAAATAATTGTTTTCTGTGCTTTTAAACTATGCAAAGTGATGTAATGACTGTTTTCATTATTTGGCTGTCTTATATTATTGTTGTTGTTTATCTTTTAAAATTAAGAGATAAGTTAAAAAAGTTACTTTTGTATAGCCGCTCTTCCTCGCTTATGGTGTTCACGGAAGACCAGCGTTAAGTAATCTACGAATGCCCTGGCAATGTGCTGAGTAAGTGCCACTACTTTTTAGGTATTTTAAGGTCAGAAATACGTAATAATCCTATTTGTGACACTAATAAACTATTTCTATTCTATTCTTCCATTCTATTTATTTATTAATTATTTTTAGCTTATGCTGTCTCACTGCTGGGAATGTGCGATAAGCCAACAGCATGTTATTAGAACTTTCAAGGTGTGGCATCTTTTGATATATGAGAGCTAATGATTACGTGCTTTTCACCGATTTCAATATCTCTCTACGGGAACCTATGGTCTACATAATAATATAACTAGCCCTTAAGAAATAGGTATCATGTTATCATACCTAGACACACACTCAGAGACGAACACACACACACACGCGCGCGCGCGTTTATGTATGATATTATTATGGAAGAGTTGGGTCCTCTAGCACAAGTCTGTAATACTTAAAAGAAGAAATAAATTACTTATTTACTATACATCTTTAAGATTGTTCTCCTGCAACTTCTCGAAGACCAGTCGTCGATGATAACAAATCAATACATATACCCTTACGTGAGTTTTTTTAAAAAATTCATGATGCTGTAACTCTTGGCCTTCATCTCATCTGATGGTAAGCGATGATTACTAGATAGTAATGATAGAAGCGAGCTACACCCGGATCCAACCACAGAGGAACTAGATATCTTACCTCTAACTGCCGAAACACAACAATGCTGTTAGCATTATTGTTATTGCGGCAGACTTACGGCCTAGCCACGGGAACGGGCGGCAGCGGCGACTCGGCAATCACTGCGCGGTCATGACGACCCGCTGCCAGGCCGACCTCGAGACAGCGCGCAGTGGTTGCCGATTCGCGAGATGTAGGACGCGCGTGCGGTGAGTTCGTGGCCAGGCCCTTAGGTAAGATGTGGTAGCTGTGGTAGATGTGGTGATGCCAGGCAGACTTAGAAAAGTCTTAGGTACCACTAACCAAATCGAGCAGAAAATTTCTGGCCCCACTGGCTGGGATTGAACCCCGGACACCTCTTAGCTATTGCGAAAGTATGAGATTGACTTGTAAATGTTTACTTCGAGTGTTTCGTAACCTCGGCTGATAGTAGTGTAACGAGTGGGGTGACTCACTGCTTCCTTGCGCGTACGCAGTTTCGCCAGTTCATTCATAAAGCCGTGATGCAAACGTCCTTAAAAATATTTGACATGGATTGAGTATGCGTCACGATGTTTGCGGATCCGTCCAACCCCATTAGAAAGATTTGGCAAAGATTACGAGGCTGTTCTAGAAATCAATTTAATTGTAAGAGAGCTGCAACCTCGACCCAGATCGATAAATTTGGTAAATCGGAAGACGCGTAAGCAAAACAATCAGATAACTTTATTGGTATTTGTAAGAATTTTTAATTTATTTCAAAACAGAGTAGCATTTTTGGCTTACGACTGTCAAACTTTGAATGTCTTGATGATATATGGCTAAAATCTTAAGGGAAGGGGGATCTTTAGGATCCTATAAGATATTATTAGAGAAAATTTTAATGTAAATATTTATCATAATGTCTATCAAATGCTTGGATCGAACATCAAGGATTAGTTGGTACCTTCTGCTGTCGAAAGCCATCGCTGTCGTTTCCCCGTGACCACGATCAGTGTAATCGAAACGTCGGGTGTATAGTATTAATCGGTAAATTGGTTTTATTTCAAATCGATAAGCGAATACCAGACCAAAGGTCCGTGGTGTAACTTAAACTTCATTCATATAAGACTCGTATTGGCTTTTCTAAGCATTGTTAGTTGTTAATTGTCCTTGAGCACGTCTAAATTATCTACATAATTATTTATTATTTAGTCAAATAGATACTGAAAACTTTTTACTTGTTGTTTTTTTTAATTTGAACTGTATCTAAAAAATTGAAGTCAAAGGATCAAGAGAGAACTCACACAGACTTGTCTGATATCATCATCATCATTAGCCTATATACGTCCCACTGCTGGGCACAGGCCTTTCCACATGGGAGAAACACATGAGGAGCTTGGGCCATAACACCACCACGCTGGCCCAATGCGGGTTGGTGGGTTAAAGCGGTTGCAGTAACAACCGGGACCAACGGCTTAACGTGCCTTCCGAAGCACGGAGGTTTGTAATTTCAGCAGTAATTGTAATGAAATGCAGGTGTAACACTTTAACTCATCTGAGGAGATCTTGGCGAGTAATCGTTAATATCACACAAGCTACTTTGATGAGGTGGAAACCACGATGAAATTCTGTATGTCTTCCACACCCTGTTAACGTTTATTATAACGTTTCTCCATACTAATCATCAACAAAAACAGTTTTTTTAGAAAAGTACCTACCTACACCAATTTCGCAACAAAATTTCTTCAACGACACAATTTTCTTATCATTGTTATAAAATCCTGACATGGCGGCAATAACTCCATACCGTAGCTAAACCCAGACATAAACCTTTGAAGAGAGAGCACTTACCGAAAACAAAATACAGCCAAAGGTTTCTTTCAAAAAATTAAACTTCTTTAAGAACTTTAATAACAAAAAGTTGAATGACCAGTTATTTATAAGCTAGTGAAAATTCTCAATAGACATAAAGCGAAAACTATCTCTTATAGGAAAGTATCTCAACACAAAGATAGAAAATCTATAGTAAAACTATTTACAATTCGTATGGGTGGACGGCTTTCGTGACCGAAAGTTGCTAGTTGCTAGAACATCGCATAATAAATCTTAATTCTAGGCAAATAAAGGTGAAAGTGACACAAGCAATTTCATGTACGAAATCTTGGGTGTTAATGACCTCGGAACATGGAATCCGATCGGATATCGGCTCAGAGATTCTAAACTTATAAATAAGAAGTATGAAAGTTGCAAAAAGGAAGTTATATGCGTTTTTTTATGTCGGTAACAAAATTAACTAATATAAAGTCGTATCACATAAACTTACATACTGTGCATATCATTGAATGTTTTGTGCTATCGTTTATTGCATTGGCTTAGTATTTTAGTACATATTTCATTATAATAGTTATTCTTTAACTACCGTTTTTGTAGTTCCATATTTTCATTTTTATGAGTTTCATTAATTAATAAAAATTCACAACACTATCCATTAACCCACTAAATTAAAATCTGATTTGAAAATAAAGAGAGTATTAATGGGGAGACTTACTTTAATGAGTCGAAATTACATCATTTCTGTTAAATATAAAAATAAAAAATAAAATACATAATTATTTAATTTAAATACAAATTTTAATAAATGATAAAGAATGGTTAAATTGTTACCTATTACTCTAGTGAACGCACTTACATGATTTTTGATAACTTATTGTTACGAATAAATAATATTTCTTTTTACGAATAAATAAATATATATCTCTCAAACCAAATGTTAACCATACCTGCGGTCATGGACACATCACATAGGTACCTATTTCACTTTTGTTGGACGTAGGCGAAAAATACGACATTCATTTTTAGAATATTTTTAAATAAATCTGCTTTTGCCAACTTTAAAGTAACCTTTTTCGAGTTTATAAAAATACGAATTTTAATAACGTTTCAAGTTATTTTGTTTCATTGTAACAAAGTGACTAAACTAGACTAAATCAAATTTTTTAATAGGTTCAAACACAATAGGTACCACTTCCCTACTGCTTCTAATTGTAAATATTGTAACACTTTTTTATTGTTAATAGAAGGTTAGCCTGACCAGCAGAAGTATGAAGCAGGCCTCATTTCATTGCTCTTCTTATCAGAAATCTACAAAGGAGAGTCTATATTTTGCAGTGAATGTATGTATTATATAATAGAATAATTAAAATAAGAAATTCATCCGAAAATTTTCTTGTTAATAAGATCATCACTTTATTAAGCAGATGGTAACTAATTAGAAAAACTAAAGAATTGAAGGAAAAAAATCATAAAAAGTGCACATACCTACTTAATTTAAAAAAATGTTATTTTCTGTCGTAAACCTTGGTGGTTTTCAATGTTAGTTATGTGGTAAGTTAAGCACTTTTGCAAGGACCCCATAAATCCTTCACGACATTATGAAGTTTGGGAATCAAGAACGTTCATGTTTGCATTAGGTATTTGGCCTACGTTTTTCCAGCCTTCATCACCAAAAAAAATACCCCACAAATGCAATGGAATGCTATAGATTTAGATAAATATCATTGCACCGATATTGTATATCTTTACTCCGTACTGATCGACTGGGAGAGAATGCTACATAGCATTAAGTCCGCTTTTTGTACTTTTTTGTGCAATAAAGAATAAAAAAATAAATTACGATTTTTTTTTATCAAAGATGCCCGATCTACTTGCGACAGATTTAGTTCGAGGTCTTCACCTAGACGCCGAAGCAGCTGAGCGCCTCCTGGCAACAGCTTGTCCTCGAAAGGTCCATACAATACTTAAGCACAGTTTTTTTGGGACCAATTATTTATTGCTGTTGGTAATAGATAAATTTCGAATCCTAATTATCAAAGATGCTCTTAATAATTCTTTCAGACAATTGGTGCTTGCAGTTCAGGTCAACAACCTATGCACGCTCGAGTTTTGGCTAGCTATTATTATATATTACGTGATAGAATTTTTTAATTGGCTCCCGCTCGCACGTCCTGTTTCATAACCAAGAGGAAATGAGACGGACTATCAGGTCAATCGGAGACTTGTTGGATCATTGGATAGTGTTGGTTAGATGAGTTTCTGGGCTTGTGCGAAAACTTTGCATCAATGTTGTAACACACTATAAAGCATATAATATTACTTATTAGTTTTGATAAATCTACATATCTGTAGCTTTAACAACAATTGGCAAAAGAAATATGGAAATAGCTATTCTTAATTTTTGATTTTAACATTATTATAAATGTTTGAAAAATTACTTAGTAATTAAAATATAATAAAACTAGAAAAATTTCACGTTCTGAGGCAGGAATCGAATCCTTTCGCAATCCGGGCGACTGCTCTGACCACTGAGCCACCCAGGACTAGGAATATTTCTGTGAAATTCTTCTAGTCTATCTGTATAGACTGTCTGTGTTCTAGTTTTATTATATTTTAATTACTATGGAAATAGCTTTTGGTTACCCGCAAAAACCTACCTACTGCTTTACAAATCTCTTATTAGATTTCAACTTGAATACTGTTATATTATTTGGAATCCTTATTACGCTAAATACTGTGACCTTATAGAGTTGGTTCAACGTAAATTTCTTCGTTTATTACAGATGTTTTCATGCAAAGAAATCATATATCGACTCGCTAAATAAATTCTCCTTGCTGTCTCTAAAAAAGAGCAGATTGCTCTCCGATTAAATGGTGCCTTACCGTATCTGTAATAACAGATTTGATTGTATTCCTATGGTTGATCAAATACATCATCGTGTACCTAGTCGCTTACCACGCATGGTCAATGCCAAAACTTACCATTTCTTTGTCTCTAGAAATTGCAGAGCTAACGCAGGTCAGCGAGCGCCACTTAGGCGAATTATGCATTCATTTAATGATTTATTTTGTAATTTGGATTTAGATATTTATGGTATGTCTTCACATGTTTTCATAAAGCTCCTCTTACAATCACTGAGTAATGTTTAATCCTATTTTTTGTTTTAAATTTTGTTCTGGTAAAATGTCTCTTAATATTGCATCGATCACACTAATGTAACTATATGTGGATAACGGTGCTGATTGTAAATCTACAACCATGAAAATACATGTATGAATTAGTAAATTTATTGTATAGTTGTTTGTTGTCCTAAATAAATAAATTAGTTGATTAAAATAAATAAAATTAAATTAAGAATAAAAAAATAATTAAAAAAAAAAAATAATAATAATAATAATATAATAATAATATATATATTATTAAATTAAGAATAAATAAAATTTTCAAAATTCTAAGTGATATATTTTGGTCAAAGCCAGATGGGTTACCGTGAACCAACCTGGTGGTATTCCGACACAAACAGAATTATTTGAAAATATTCTCTTTCATTAAAAAAATAATAATTTTTAAATCCTAATATTAAAAATGCAAAAGTGAGTATGTTTGTTTGTTACGCCTTCACGCCGAAAACACTAAATCGATTTAGATGACATTTGGTATGGAGATAGTTAGAGATTCTAGGAAGGACAAAGGATACTTTCTGGAGTGATAAACGACATCCACGCGGGCGGAGACGCGGGCAAAACCTAGTCGGTTTGTAAATGACAGAGTTCTGAGATAACCAACATTAAAAAACAAAACTACTTAAGGCAGAATTAATAACCTCCTTCTTTACTAATTATTGTGTCTGGAATCTGTGGCTTGACAGGTTTTAAATTGGCGTATATTACCTATGCTAACTAAACTTTGTTTTACTTTAATATTTTGTACATTGTAAATTTTCACATAAGTTATGTTTTTTCACGTAGGTATTGGGACTGTGCCATCATTAAAATTTTATTAATCACATTTATGTACAGTATTGCAATGTCTCATTTATATACTTGTACTTAATTAGAATTTAAGTGTTATGTAGAAACGAGGAAACTGTCCGTACATCGGCTCGCAGATTTTCATTGACTACCGTAATATAGACAGAACGTAATGAGTATCGGTCACGAAAACGTAATGAACCTAATGAAGCGTAGGATTGTTTTTTTTTACTCGGTTACGTTTTAAGTCGCGCCTACATTCTTTACTAGATTATTCTAACGCTCATTTTCACTGGCATTTGCTTAGCGTTAAGTCTCTTAGCGATTTTTATCTCAGTCTATCTAAAGGAGATAGAAAGAGAGAAATGTCGTTAAGAGTCACCGAAGCCTAGGGAATGGTTAGTGAAAACGGACATTAGTCTATTTTTACAGACAGACAGAGTAATTGTTTAATGATTGGCTCTAGTTGTATTAGGTAATTTTATCAGTTATTTTGTTATTAATGAAACAATATCATAGCAGCGTCTCGGCTTCCTGCGGAGACTTATAGCTGAGTGGGCACCATTTTGGATGCATTTTGTGAAATTTACATTTTTAAGATATTTAAGGTTAAGTGTACTGTATTTATATGCTCCAAATAAACATTTTTCATTCATTCATTCAATCATTTATTAAGACACAAGGATTTTTTTTTAAATAGACAAAACACGGAAAATGACTGTCTGATGGAAATCGGTCAGAAGAGTCCATATGCGAAAACAGCAGTCACACCAGTTACCGGCCCATAAGGCACCTTTTACCCCTATTTCAAAGAAACCTATGTAATAAAAAGGAGGGAACACATGTGCTGGCAAATAATTCCTAGTTTTGGAAGACAAAGAAACAAGTTATTAAATTTCTTTGCACATGATGTCGACGTGGAGACAGTGAATTGATGACACCACGAAGGGTGAGATTAGGTCAAAGTTAAAATATTTGTATTTAAATAGGCCACAAAGAAGCATTTTCAAATCGTCAAAAAACACATTTTGATAACTATTACACAAAAATATGTTAACTAACAACGCCATAGTGTCTGTCTGTCTGTCATATCTGAATTTACACCGGTTCCAAAATTTTAAACTACCGAGCAGATTCCGGCAACAAACTCGTGTAGTCACCCTTTTCAAAAACTAAATTACAATGTTTGTAGTGAAAAATTATTCAGTGCCCTACCTTCTCATTGCGTACCTACCTTGTAAAAAAACAAAAGGGAGGTTTGTTGAAACCATGGCAGATAAGGCCTCCGCCGAGTACCTACTCCCAACATAGTGCTGTTTGAACCCCGTTTCCAAAATCAAAATCAAAAATATATTTATTCAAGTAGGCTCCTAAGAAGCTCTTTCGAATCGTCAAAAATCACAAATTATGTTTATCTATTTAAGAAATGGTCTCACAATGTCTTTTTGTAAATCTGTCTATCATGTCTAAATTTACACCGGTTCCAAAAGTTGAACTACCGAGAAGACTCCGGCAACAAACTCGTGTAGTCACTCTTTTCAAAATATGAAGTCACAATTGTTGTGGTTACATTATTTAAATATTTTGCTGTGCAGTGCCATACAGAAAAAAAATAGTAAAAGTATATCTAGTTAGAAACGATATTTCTTTTATATTCCTTTTATAATCTTACGAGCCCGCCAGATACTAAGTACTAGTTTCCGTTTTTCCATCGTCACAAACACAGGGCACAGGGCCTTCCTACAAAAAAGAAACAGATGAGAATTTTGGTCAATAACATCACCAAGCTCTTACCTAATGCGGGTTGGCGGGCTAAAGCGAAAGCAATTTTCCCTTCCAAGCACGGACGAGCTCGAGATTATAAATTTTGATTGACCCATCTTGGGATCGACCATGGCGAGAGTTGCTTTGTTTTTGTAATTTCGATTAAGTACAGAACGCTCAAACCACTATTCTGCCGAGCTTCTTGTTTTTTCATACAAAAAGGCAATGCAGCGGTGGCGTAGCAATATTAAACATTAATTAATGAATATAATAAATAATATACTCCACATGCTCAGATGGAAAAATATTCAATAGAATCTTATCTCATCATACAGTGGGGCCATGACTAAGTCACAGTGCACTTCGACCCATTGGGATCTTTTGTGCCTCCCCTGCATTTACTCTTCCCGTGTCCAGAATATAGATGCCATTAGCCTTACTATATCTTTAAGCAGAAAGAGCCTGTAGTCTTATGGCTTTGGATATGCCACTTCCGGAAGGCTCATTCTGGTTCTAGCCAGGGCATCACAATGACACAAGAGATGCATCATTGATTCCTGGCATTCACCACATACTCGACAAAGTTGCGTTGGGGAGAGTTGCATTATATGTAGCATGTGGTTAGTAGCAAAATGCCCTGTGAGCGCCCCAATCAAGAAGCGAGCTTAGTCAATAGAAAAACATGTATTCATTATAATCGGGTTAAATGTAATGCGTGATGCAATACGCGATAATATTATTCTCCAACATTGTCTTTTATTAATCCAGGCGACCGTTTCTTGAACCCCTTCGTTACAATTCAGTCGCCAAAGGCTTTTACAATTGCTAATGTCGATCTGAAATGTATTTTAGTTCGGATATATTTGTTTATACGGACGCTACCCACAAGGGCAAGACATCGTATCATTGAGTGGCTGAAAGGACAATTGCAGGGACAAAACAAGGACAATATTAGCAATTTAGTTTATTATGAATGAATGAAATAAAAAACGAATTGATAGAAAGAATTTTGTCCCTTATGGAAAAGTTAATTTTCATATTTTTCTACCGAAGACTCGAAGACAAATATTATTTTGTAAGCTTTCTTGTTGGGAAGCAGGTAAATAACCTACAATAATAATTTATAAGCTATTATACGTCCTATTATAGGAATAAACCTTCTAATCATTATCGCTTATATGTGCTTTGGTGACAGGGTAGTTGTTAGGGCCAAATCTCCTTCATCTCGACTCGTGGTATATCAAGCATTGGAACTTCTTTCTATTGGCAACTCAGCCCTTTTTCCCAAAACACGAGCATTACATTAATATAGTTTTTTGGGGGGCTATTATTGCTGTTATCTCTTTCATATGGCCTTTACAGTGGAAGGAGGCGAGAAATATTGCAAGTTATGGCTTTTTAACCCCCGATAAAAAGTGTCTGTTATAAGTTTGACGTGTTTGTCTGTGTATCTGTGTCTGTCTGTGACCTAAACGAATGGACCGATTTTGATTCGGTTTTTTTGTTTGAAGGTTTTTTGGTTCTTGGTTATAATTTATGAAGAGCAGTTCAGGTGCTTGATGCTAGCAGCTCATTTCCTATTTGACAAAAGGGTTTTACTAACTTTCATTGATCCGATTGATTTGAAATTTGTTTTACTATTACTTTTGTGGTGTCTCGAAGACATGCTAACTTTGAGCTAATCCTGTACCATCAAATAGTCTGCGGAATGCTGAATTCTTCAGAAACTTACAGCAGATATAGCGTATTTGGGCTCATAAGAATAGTCTCAATAAGATGATGTTAGACTGATAAAATCAATGACGAGGAATATTAAAAATATTCAATTTTATATTTTTAATTATCGTCGTTGTCAAATCAAAATCATCTCTGTGCAATGGATAATTGTAAATTTATTTATAAAATAAATATAGTAGGCATCTATTAAACAATTTCTCAAAGATGTTTGATTTGAGTGAGATAATTAATGTGTGTGTGTAAATATTTTTATTAATTAATTATTTAAGTACAAATAGGTGAAATATTATCATGACAAAGGATACATAATCGCTTACTATACTGTAAAGCCGCTAATCAGGCGTCAAGAGCCTAGCCTATACATATATTTTTGTTAATACTCGTGTTATTCAAATTTAATAGTGATTCACGGTGTAATAAATACTCAAACTTTAATATCACTTATGATAGGTATACGCCTTAACAACTCGCTAACTTATATTTATTTACAAAACTCGTATTAAAATTTCATATGGCTGGGGTCAACAGCGAACACGGGCTAATTTTAATACCAATACGAATGTGTTTAGAACCAACGTCATTGTAGTGAAATATTGAATGAAAGTTTCTTTGGAGCAGCATGAATGGATTTAAAAAAGTTCCTCGAAAGGAGTAGACCACAAATGTATGAAGCCTGGGCTTAAAATAATTTTAATTTTGAACAGTAATCCTACTTAAATAGGGAGAGTAGTTAGAATTATTTAGAATTTTTAGTGCAATTAAAAAGCCCCCCGTTTATTTTTAAGACAAACATGAAAATGCCATACTAAAGTTAGTTTTTTCGTATTGTTATTGCATTAATATAACGACCACTCCTTTTTAATTTTAAAATATAGAGCTGGAGCTAAGACTATAGTAACAACTTAAAATATTTACAACAATAGGTGCATTTGACATGTTTTTCGCCTTGAAAAACAAGTGAAAAAAGCAAATCTGCGTTTATTTTCGGCTGGTACATTATTTACATTTTTAGACAAACGGGCGATTCGAAAAATCTGATTGATTTAAAATCAAGTAGCTTATTAAATTACCTTTGTAAAGAGGTATATCACATTGCTGTTCAAAATTATTCGGAATAAAAGCCCAAAAAAGACTGTGTCCTTTGTCATTGGTAGGCTTTTAGACGTATTAATTTACTGAGTCTGTTGTCATCCCCAATCACGTCACGTCCACCACTCTACACCCACAGCAAATCAGTTATTACTACTTAATTGTGTCTTAGAATAGTAAGTGTATTATTTTAGTGATTGCTAAGAAGGACCATTTCAGGAGGTTTATTTCTTTATGTTTATTTTGCATGGTTAGTATGTATATGTATATGTTATTATATGTATACAGGGTGGTGCCGTCGATACGACAATAAATTAAAACACGGGCTACATTAGTTCATAGAAATGTTTTGCAACTTTCAAATATATCTTATTCATTTGATAATTTCAAGCTTACCTGCATTATTTCATAGACATTTTATGAAATTATCAAATTAATAAGATGTGTTTAAAAGTTGCAAGACATTTCTATGAACGAATATAGTCCGTGTTTTATTTTAGTATCGTATTGTGGTCACCATCCTGTATATGTATTTATAGTTTAAGTCAAATTGCACACGCCTATTTTGCCTTTTCATTTTTATTTCTCTGTGGAAGGACTGCTGGAAGAGATTTCATTTAAGAAATAATCAGTACCTTTGTACAATTTTTCCTCATGTCTTTTCCATTATTTGAAAAAAAAATGAAATAGAAAAACATTTATTGGTTATGAAATACAAAAATGAAAACCAAACAGCGGGAACTTTAAAAACAAAAGCACTTAATAACCAAATGGTCACTACTCAGCGTATGCTGCATCTGGAGGGTCACAGCGCTGGTCTTCCGTAGTTAATTGTTGTGTACATTAATTGTTAAATAAATAAATAAAGGATCAAAATGCACACCATAAGAGGCATGAAAGGCACCTCAAGAGCCAGAAATACGGGGGCGAGTAGGACAGTGAGTTCATACTGAACTCACTACCAGCACCAGCTATCTTAATGTGGGCTGAAGAGTCCCTTATGGAAATCATTTGCTATATTATTATATGTATAATCAACAGCCTATATACGTCCCACAGCTGGGCACAGGCCTTCCTGCATGGGAGAAGCACATGACTTGTTTGGGTTTTAACACCACCACGCTGGCCTAACGCGGGTTGGTGGGTGAAAGCGGTTGCAGTGACAACCGGGACCAACGGCTTAGCGTGCCTTCCGAAGCAAGAAGTAGCTCGAGATAACAAATTTTGATTGACGCATCCCGGGATCGATCATGTCGAAAGTTGCTTATTCATTGTCATAATATTTCTATATATATTTTTATCACATTCAGAACAGAAGTTACAAAACCAGGTATCCGCATTAGCATGACCAAAAGCATTTTTTTAAACATTTCATTGTCATAATTCCATATTCCCAGCTACTTCAGCAAAAGGCTGACAGCTTAGAATTGTAAAGGATTTTTGAGAAACGACCACTGTAAAATTTCACGCAATAAAATATTCAAAAGTACATGTTGTTTTACGAAAAAATTGACAAAAAAGTTTTTGTCTAACGGCAATGGTCGTCCGGCCCACTGTTCAATAGCGGTGTCCGTTTGACGTACCGTTTGCACAGTGGGCCCGCAGTGTCGTAAATTAAACAAAAATATAATGAACGGGATCGTTTGTGAAACTGTACATGGGCAATTTTTTCTGTGTGACGTAGCACTTGCTTATTTTCGGAAAAGAAAGCAGTTCCAACTTTATGCTCTACAGCTTAAGGCTGTTTTACTAATAACGGTTGTGATGAATTTGTCATATTACATCTTAACATGAACAGACAATTTTCGTTGTCCTCGACTATTGTTGTCAATAGTGACAATATGTTTACAAATACGAAGTATTACTTAACCATTAACAGTTTTTGTAATTGATATGACTCACAGTGCGAAAGTTTGCTGGTGTAAAACATAATTAAAAAGTTATACATAGATGTCTATCCTACAGAGATGTCTACCCTGTCAAGACACAGATTCCAAACAAAGTTTGTTTTTATTTGTTATTAGACCTTCGGAAGGCTTGCGCGGCTTGACAAATTAATATTTAAAATGCTAAAGATTAGATGTCGTGGAAAGAATTACGCCACAGCGGCTAAACGAATCTGGATAAAATTTGGCATAGACCTTATTTTATCCAGGTTCGTTTGGATAGATTATAGTCTGGAATAATACATACGCTATTTTTATTCCGGACAATGTACGGTTACCGTGGGAGCAAAAACTAGTCATATACATTTTCTAAAACAAATGCAATGAAAAAGTGTGAAATTTGAGCAGATTATGTACTTTGTAATTTAATTAAAATTAAAAAACAACATTATTTCATAGATCAAGCCAATACTTACTCCTCAAACATCTTATTAAGTACAAACTAATACCCGTATTCAAAGTTATAGGGTCTCGTTTCAGTAGCACTTCTCAAACAAAAGTGTCAGATAAGCAACAATTGGAGCAAAAATGAGGCATTTCACAACAATAGTGTGAAAGAACAAAAAGACCATTTCTCCAGTAGCGGGACAAACCGACCAATTGTCTCATGAATATATAATTATGTCTTAGAATAGTAACGGCATCGCCCATTGGGCTGGGAAAGGGTTAGTAATCAAGTTGTAAATCTTGGAAGAAAGCCAGAACGGGATGGTGGCCAAATTTTATGTTTTCTGACCCTTTTGTGTATCAGTAGAAATTTTAAACTTTCTATTAAATAATTTTAAATCAGTCTAGTGATACTAATATTACTTACCTATTATTTTTTTTGTTTCTTGATATTTTCTTTGTGTGTGGTATACTCAATAAAATTCATACTAATATTATACATGCGAATGTAACTCTGTTTGTCTGTCTGTCTATCTGTCTGTTACCTTTTCATGCTAAGACCGCTGAGCCGATTTAGATGAAATTTTGTATGTAGATAGTTTGAGAACCTAGGAAGGATCGGTCCAGTCAGGACGGCCACTAGTAATATTATGAATACCAATGGTTGGATCAATGTCAGTAGCTCAATCACGTCAGAACGACTAAATGGTTTTGTTTTTTTGGCAGAGAGATAACTATTAGGTTGGAATAGCATATTGTCTCCTTTTTTTTCGGAAACAAGAGCAGTTCCCGTGGGACCGAACTGACAAAACGTATGAAGTAACGGACGGAAGCTAGTATCACATATATCTCTTGTGAGCATATAATCTGCAAACATCATATACATATTTAAAAAAATATGGATACAATAAATACGCAGGCATACATTTGAAGGGACATGGATTCGAAAGACTTTCAGACCCCTCCTCCTTACAAAAAAAAACTTACTACATAATAATAACAATAATAAGTATACAATCTCGTCGCATCAGATTGTGTAGTGACATAATTCTAAGTGTCTACTTATACATACAAAGATGTCCTATTTGATTATTTTTAGTTCTTTTTAATTATGACACAGCAGTAATAGTTTGAATGATTAATTATTATTTGTTTCAAGATAATTTCTTCTCTAAGCAACATGAATGGACAGTAGGTGAATGAACAAGGGGTCACACCATCGCCCTGGGGAAACTAGACACGTGATGGACATTCTCGGACAGATCACGTTTCAGCTATGCAAATACTAATGCTGCAGACAGAATCTAATCAAATCAAGTTTATTTGCTTTTCATAGGGTTATTACAGTGTTGTTTAAAAGTTCTGTGAGTAGCTTAAACTATTTAGCCATATACTACAGCATGCAAATTTAAACAATTTTAACATTTTCAACGATTACATAAAATAAACCAATGTCATATTTAAATAATGTAAGCAATAATTTGAATTAAAGTCATGTTTACAAATATGAATTATTTAAATTAATAATAATAATAATTTTAATTTTCAGACTGTAATGTTGGACATTTCTCGATGATTCCTAGGGCCGGCAAGATGGAGGTGGCTAACAGGTGGGTGTAGGTATACAAGCTACACAAATAGTGCAGCATGAATACGAAAAACTAAAATTTCAAATGTTACTGCCAGGGGTTATTCTTTCAACATATTAAGGGAGTCCAAGAATAGCACTGAGATACCATGGACTCCCAAGGGGGTTCAAATGTAATGGTGATTATGCATAGAACCTCTAGGGGTTTAAGTCGGTTCAAGCGGAGGGTTGGCGTGGAAAGACCGAAATTTTTGTAACTTCAATGTATCGACGATAGATGAAGATAGAGAACAAATGTTGGTCGTTTTAAACTTTTCAAATGGCTATCTAATCTTTGACAAAAAATTAAAAAGACGCCAAGATATCGTTGTCATGGCATGTTTCCAATACAAATGCCATCGTCACACTCGATGACGAGAGGAAAGTTTAAAAAAATGGTACCAGATAACTATACGAAATTTCGAATGTCTGTGCTAGAGGTAGGTACAGTTTGTGAGAAAGATACAAGGTAACTTTTTATATACTACATAACAAGCAAGCTGACTTCCCAATTGGTCGTACTCTTAGTAGGTGGCTACGTCGCCTAAAACATCTGCAATCATCATCACATAAGCCTATGATGTCCACTGTTGAACAAAGGCCGCTCCATAGTTTTCGAAAGGATTGGCTTTACGCAGTCTGCTTCCAACAGTTCCACGCCACCCTGATCAGCCCCCTTTTTTGAATCTCGAAAACTCTATACCTGTCACTTCTTACTACGGTGCGCCAAAGCGAGACGGCATGTGACTTCACGATCCGACAGTTTCTCAATAACCCCTCATTCAGAAACTGTTGGTTCGTGGATTCGATTCGAAAAGTCACATGCCGTCTCACTCTGACGCGTCTGTCCATCTAGTGGGAGCCCGTCTTGCTTTGTGCTTTCCGGTAAGTGATCGCCATGCGACAACTTTAACTCCCCATCGGCCATCAGTTCTGCGTGCTATGTGTGCCCTGCCTGCTGCCAATTCAACTTGCTAATCCTATGAGCTATGTCAGTGACTGCAATGTAAGGAATAAAATATTTGTTATTGCAGGTGCGTTGTCATCCTTTCGCGTGAGGTTAAACGCCTTCCATGCCCAGTAATTACACTGACACTTCTATTTGTATTTTCACAGAAACAAATTTGGTTCCAATGGTCATTTCATACGATCTCCAATCTTTATATTCACCGTCACTCGGTTTCAACCTTATGTTTTTTTAATGTGAATGAATAAATTTTATTACAATTGCAAAACACACATTTCTGACGTAAGCTCTACAGCTGCATATATGAAATACTTAGTTTAGCCACAGCGAGAGCTTGCTGGAATAGATTTGTTTTATACAAATCACAGAGAGGAGTTCGATGTCGTAGTGGTTCCAACGCTCTGGTTTCTATTAAGAAAAAAAAGCGATCCCGGGATGAGTCAATCAAAATTTGTAAACTCGAGCTCCTCCGTGCTTCGGAACGCACGCCTAGCCGTTGGTCCTGCTCGTAAGTGCAACCGCTTTAATCCGCCAACCCACATTGGGCCAGCGTGGTGGTGTTATGGCCCAAACTCCTCACGTATTTTTGAAGGGCTGTGCTATGGCTTGTATTGGGTTATATGTCAGCATATGACCCAATACCAGCTGATGAGGAGCGATAAGAAGAGTCCATAATAATATGCGAAGACAGCTAATACAGTTCTTTTAGTCTTCTGTTTTAGGTTTTATGGTAATTTCACAATGTCGATATCATTACATCTCCAACGCCTGATTCTTTTTTTTCAAGTATCATTATTTTAAACATTTAACTTAAATTTTTAATACCCGACTGGCGAAGTACGTACAACTTACAGAAGACCACAGCTTACATACTGGGTGGAAGGGAAAGGTAGCCAGTGTTATTACTGGTCATGGATGGCACTTCATCAAAGACCTCAGGATTACAACGCACCTGCAATATCAAGTGATTTTCCCTTGTTATTACAGGTGTCTATAGGCGGTGGTAACCGCTTACCATCAGGTAGGCCGTCAGCTTGTTTGTCATCTATTTGTTTAAAAAAAAGCTTAATAACACTACATTTTGTCGGTGCTATGGTTGGTTTAGAGCAGGGAAGTCACAGCTTCATCTTCTATGCTGGCCACATTCAATTTATTTTCATCTACATTCCTTCTATTCTTACAGGGTAGGCAACGCGTGAGTAGTGCCTTAGGTGCTACTATAAGGCTGCAGTCACTAGGCAGTGCGCTTGTTTAGCTATGAATCATCATCATCATCATCACCAGCCTATATATGCCCCACTGCTGGGCACAGGCTTTCCTGCATGGGAGACACACATGAGGAGTTTGGGCCATAACACCACCCACCACGCTGGCCCAATGCAGGTTGGTGGGTGGGTTAAGGCAGTTGCAGTATCAACCAAGACCAACGGCTTAACGTGCCTTCCGAAGCACGGAGGAGCTCGAGCTCGACCATAGCGTAAGTTAGCTATGATTTTTTTTTAAAATAACGTGCATATAAACTTGCTTTTATTTACTACAATCTTGACTTCTTTGGTAATTGTTTTATAAGGGAACCATATTTTTCTAGGGTGAAATGTATCCTATGTGCTTTTTAACACTATAATCTATCTCTGTCCTAAATTTCATCCCGATTCGTTTAACCGTTCTGGCATGATTAAGTGACAAATATCATTTTTTTTGTATTTACAATAATACTTATATATGTATTATTGTATGCTATCTAGCATAGGATTAAGTATAGTGACGAAGTACAGTGATGCTGCCTCTATAGGCGCAAGCACAACGCAAAAGAGGATTTAAAAGTATAACACAAGTTTTGACGACCGGCTGGCCGAGTGGTATGTGGCCCTTGATATACAGGCCACTCGGCCAGAGGTCCCGGATACGAATCCCGGTAGGAGCAAATGTTTGTATGATGAGTATACAGGGTGGTGCCGTCAATACGACAATAAATTGAAACATGAGCTACATTACTTCATAAAAATGGTTTGCCACTTTCAAAAACATCTGATTCATTTGATAATTTCATGACATTTATTTGAAATAATATAACATTGGCTGCATTATTTCATAGAAATGTCATGAAATTATCAAATGAATATGATATTTTTGAAAGTGGCAAACTATTTTTATGAACTCATAAAGCCCATGCTTTAATTTATTGTCGTATTGACGGCACCACCCTGTATTTCTAATATTTATATACATATTATTTTTATCAATTTTTGTCAGTATCTAGGTAGTATTAGGGATACGCAAGCTCTTTATGATGCTTAGTTAGGGCTGGATAATACCTGTGAATGTATGATTATTATTATTATTATAACAACCAATGTGTGTTAAATCTATGGCTTGACAGGTTAAGAAAGCCTGACAGTGGAAGCACTAAATAACAGTTCAAAAAGTCTCTCATATTGGGATTAGGCCGACTCTCTTTTTTCAAAAAGTCTGTCGTGTTGGAATAGGCTGACTTGCTTTTTATGCTTATAAAACACACTCATTTAAATAAATTATTAATGATACATTAGCGTCAAAAAGCTTACAAATAAGCTTTGACTTAAAAAAGTTGTTCAAACAACCACCTTTTCACTATGCCTCGGTAGAAATCTTTTTTTATTAAAAAAGGTTTACCGCAATAAAAATGGCATAGTTTTAAACGCCGCCAAAGAGTTGGTCACAAGAAACAATTTGTTTGAAAGTAATGAATATTCACATTTTAACGTTTGGTATATTTGCATTGGTAATATTAAAATATTAACGCACGTCACTTTTTTGGCAAGTTTAGTTTAAAAATGGGTAAACAAACAACAGCATAATAAAAAGGAAATATGCCAATGACAATAAAGTCAGTGACCGTTTAGTTTTTTAATGGGTGAGTTTTTCTGTCAATAGGTTTATACTTTGAAGCTAAAATTTAAGAGCGACGGCTAAGTAACTAAGTAATACTTTATATAGTATGTTACAAAAATCCGAAATAAAATTTAAGGGAGTTTTTGTGTTCCTTGTTAAGAGTTGCATCAAATTAATAAAAACGATCCGATTTTGTACGTAGCTCCGCCCGTGTGGATGCCGGTTATAGCACAAAAAGTATCCTATATCCTTTCCAGTGTCTCAAACTATATTCATACCAAATTTGATCTAAATCGGTTCAGTAGTTTCAGAGATTACTTCCTACAAACAAACTCACACACAAACAAACTTTACTTTATTATATGTATAGAAAGATTTAAAAATAAAAGAACTCATCCAATTTATACAATCTTGCTCTGGTATTTTATTTTGTTCCTTATTTGTTTCTGCAATATTTATTATTTTCTGCGCACAATATACATGTTCGTTCATTGCGTACAACGTAGCAGAGCCGTAGCTCGTAGCAGTCGTAGTTCAATGAGAATGCGCATGCGCATGCTCTTAATGGAGAACGGATACAATACTTACCATTAACCCGTGAAATATCAGATTCCAGACACAATTGATTTTGATTGTCATAGGTTATTTATTAGCTATGGCCATTATTACGTATTCCTTCGTCCGTCGATTTCTTCCAAAATCAATTTAAATAAGTTTAACTTTAGAGAGTTCATGCTACTTTTTTATATATTTTTATTGAAGAGTATTTTTTTAATAATATTTTTTAGTTCTACGGACTCTTGTTCCGTACCTTTTTCAAGTTTACATTTTTTTTTGTTTATTGTCATCAATTGTGTTGTTGCGCTCATTACATTTTTTTGTAAAGTCGACTAATTGCGACGGCAACGCGCAAGTGATACCCCTGGTGTTGCAAGCATCCATAGGTTACGGTAACCGCTTACCATCAGGTGGGCCGTATGCTTGATTGCCACCTTAGTGGTATAAAAAAAAAACTTCCCATATTTATTATTATTTAAGAGTAGATATTCATTTTCAGTGATACGCACGGCAAAGTACGTCATTAAACAACATGTATTTAGGTCATACCAGGTGTTAAGAATTCCGAAATAAGATTTGGAAATCAGCCCGCCTAGCATGACCACCGAAACGGTTATATTCAATGATTTTTGACAGTTCGAAGCGATAAATAGCTTTATCATATCGCGTTTCGGTGGTCATGCTAGGCGGGCTGGGGTTGCAGAGGTTCGATATTGTAGTATGTTCGCGGTATGTGTATGGGTATGGTATAACTGTAGTGTGTCTTACAATACGCAATAGTATGCGTTTTATAGGGTTGTCACGAGCAGGACAATGCTTTTATTAAATTGATTGAAAATAAAAGTGGTCAGAATGGTGTCAAACTTTTTAACTCTTGACATGGGAACACAACCATCCGCTTATATTTTATTTCGAAATTTTTTAACACATTTTTTTGTGCCTTAATATACTCAATCTCTTCATTAAGGTTAAATTGAGCAGGATGAATGGCGTTATTATACTAATATCTTAATATCTCTGTCTGTCTGTTACGTTTTCTTTCCGAAATCGCTGGACCGATTTCGATAGATCACATCCAACACATATGACATAATATAAGGTAGCCTGTATAATAGGCTACTTTTTGGCATAATAATCGACTTCCACGCGGGCGCGGGTGATGCCGCGGGCAGCCACTAGTCTTAAATAAATGTTGTTCTTGTCATTTGTCAACAGCATAATAATTCTAAAAAGACACGAAAACAGTTTTTCTTAGATTTATAGAAAGTGAGTCCTTGCACACTTTCTTACCATAAAAACTGTAAACAGTTTTGCACTTATCTGAGAAACTGTATTTATTAAAATAAAAGCCCCAACAAGGTGGACCGACGATCTGGTGAGGGGCGCGGGGAGCCGATGGATGCGGGCAACGCAGGACCGTTCAGCCTAGAGATCCGTGTAGAAGGCCCATTCCCAGCAGTGGGCGTCTCTTGGCTGGAATGATGATGATGATGAAGAAATATATCTAAGTAATTAAATTCACCCGTATTCTAAGTAATTAACCCGTGACCTTTTGCAATCCGGGCGACTGCTCTCTGAGATTCCCGCCTGAGGACGTGAATTTTTTCAAGCTTTATATTTTAATTACTAAGTAATTTTTCCAACATTTATAATAATGTTAAAATCAAAAATTAAGAAAATATATATAAGCTAGAAAAATCAGGGCAATCTCCCGAATGGTGAAAGGTTGCGGAGTTAGTTCCCACCCCATGACTGAAATGGACTGTATTTCATCCAGTTATTTCATTAAATTTGTGCAGGTAGATATTGTTTCTTATACTTGTGTGCAGTAGGTATTCTTTTTATTCCGCATTTAAAAATACAAACAAAGTGCTCATTAAATGGTCAAAGTTTAAATAGAAAACTTACATACATTTGAATATTAACTGCGACTAGTATTATCGAACTCTGCAAGTTCATTGACTTTGACATTTCTAATTTAGGACTCGATTTAACCGACCAAAATTAGAAGCCAGTTGTTATGTTTATTTACATACAATAACCTGACTATTTTGAATCTGCAACGTGATATTTCTGACCAGCCATTCATTTGACATTCAAGACCCTTAATTGGTTGTGTTAAAGAAGTTTATAGCGTAACACATCGCAAATATTTTCGCTAAGTTTGTCGCTTTCTTTTATTTAAATTTGGACGCAGAGAAACCAATAATTGTGTGTTGAACCGAATAGGCGAATTAAGATAACAACAACATATTTATTCCATATAATACGATTAATTAAATTTAATTAAGACTAGGTTGGGGTTGGACTGGTGTAGTAATTTAAAAAATCAATAATCATATTGTGGAATTTTGGTGAAGATCCGGATGACAGCATTTCAGCCTATTATATGCTATGAATCACTTGTTAGTTTACGTTATTGGTCTATTCCCATTTGACAATAACAGCTTAAACTTAGCGCCAATTTTCAGCGTATAAATTAACATCATCAATTCTGTGTCACGGCACGAATGTTTTCAAAGCAAAACAACTCTGTCAGAAACGAATGAAACAGTTAACATAGTAACACATTTTGTGACGCACCAATATTGTATTAAAGAACTCGACTGAGAGCTTCCATTGGAAGAAGGGTTAGCAATAAAATTGAATTGTAAATCAATGGTGAAAGGGTAACTGTACAATGACCAAACTTAACTAGACAGTAGATAATTTTATACGACACCTTAAAGGGATAAATAATCTACACTCGTGTACAATATCTCAAATTTTGAGAACGTCTTGACATGAGAATATCAACTAGAGTGTTTATAGAAAGTTGTAGCAATATGTTGATCACACTATGATTATGACGTAATGTGTATCATATCTATTAATTAGATAATTCAAAGTAAATTTTATTAAATAAACTTTCTATTGGATTAAATTAGAAAAATAATACTTTAAATGATAAGTAGGTCCCTAAAATACCTACTCAAATCTTATTCAGACCGCTTTATTTAAAACTCTTTCAAGCAACCAGCTCAAAAAACAAGTAGAAAGCTGCTTAGTAAATAAAGGAACAAAACACAACACGTAGCCCTTAACTTTCTAATCATAAAAACATTTGGATGGTTGCAATTTTCTGCACAATGAACCTAACAATTGCGCAAAACAATAAAAAAGCAAGCAAATAATGCGTGCATTCGTAAAAAAGCTAAAAAACTGTCGGATATACGAATGGCCTTCAAAACATTTGCACAATATTTGAAGTCATAAACACATTACGTGAATGACAATAGTACCTGTGTAATGGTTGTTTTATCACGCTACTCATAAAGGAGTGAATATTATTGGTCAATGGGAATGACCCAAAATGCAATAAACGCAAAGTTTGGTTTACATACAATTTTTAGAATAAAAAAGTAATTTGCAGTCCATATTGGCGCACGATTTTGTCTGTAAATTGCATTTTTTTTGTGCAAAAGCGGGAATGTGTATGTCAACGCCTAAAGGCGAGCCGCTGTCATAAAGTTTTAAAAAAAGTCATTTTCCATCTCATTCTTTATTTGACGAAAATTAACATCCGTACCTTTATAGGCCGCCCGCGTCGGGCGGGCTTACGTATAATAGAAATAAACGTATATCGGCCTTAACAAATAAAATTTATATAATTTTATTATATTTATTGCTGCATAATTGCCAGTTTCAAAACAGGTGCAGTGATATGCTTTTACAGTAAACATTTTAAATGGTCTAACTCGCGCTGAGCATCAGAAGCTATTGAATTTATTAGCGACGTCATTGAAAAACGTAATATTGAAAAATAGTAGGCATGATTATATTTCTAGTATAATAAAGTTCATTTTTAGTGAAACCAATTGGAACGTCACTAACAAACTAGAAGTAATTTATTCTGTTTTCCTCAAAACACGTATTTAGCTGACGTATAGTTTTCCCACACAAATGCGCACTTGGGAATGACTATTTTATTTGGTTTCCCTTAGTTTTCCAGTGACATAAGCTGTCATTAATAACAGTAATAACACCTACAGACGTATGAATAAGTTTGTGTGCATACCTATGTATAAAAACGATTTAAAAGTCATTGTATACGTGACGTGTTTTTACCTGGACGGGACAAGACGACAATTTTTCATGGAAAATGTACAGAGAAGTGTACAGGCCACGGGCGCACGGACGGCAACAGTATGTAGAGTCGACAGCACATCAAGCAGTTTGGCCTTGGGACCGCCCTTATTTCGTGCGTAATAGAGGCGGCTTTCGTAGTACAAGTGCTAAATTTGATGTGCTGTCATCTGTTCGTGACGGAAAATACGTCAGAGTAACGATGTTTAGTAAAGAAATAGCAAATAACGCTACCGCCCTATTATCGCGTAACTGTCTCGGTTCGTATGCATTTTTATTTTATTTTTATTCATAGGCACAATTACAGACAACATATTAAAATATTTTTACAAAAAGTGCACAACTTTCAATAAGTAATTTGACAGTAATCAATAAAAATACTTAAACTCAATAACTAAAACTATCTTTAACTACCCTGTGCGTTATAGAGTGATTGAAGTGATAGCCCTCCTAAACACCTGAGGACTATCGATAAATATGTCGCACTCTGAACAAATTTCATTATAGTAATGACACATTCTGCTTATAGGATCGTTTTTCGATAAATTATTTTTTTACAATGGCATATAATTCAACACTGGTTCGTGGTTTGATGAATCCACCCTCTACCCTTCCACCCCCGCCCCGTCCGCGTCCCATCCACGTCCTGTAAACTAAGCAGCGATTTTTAGGTAAAGAAGGTATATTTTTAACGTCAGATGTTGGTTATTGTTAATCAAACCAATAATTGAGTATCGATAACCTGTCAACCAATCAAAACAAAATACCTACACATAATCATCGGATAAAGGTTGATTAATTAAAAAGCAATTACTCGAATACCTTTATAAAACTCCACAACAAAATAGGTTAGGTATATAAAACAAAATTTTGTCTCTATATTTTGGTTAACGATCTATACGTAGGTGCATAATATAATTTGAATATATCTACGCAGTAAAGATTATACTGCACTTTATTATACCCGTTGCTTTTGTTTTCAGTTTGCGTGATCATGGTGCATTGCTGTATTCAATTTGTGGGTGCTTCAAGATTAATACATATTATAATAAAAATTGAAACATTTCCAGAAATCTCTACAGATAAGTCGGTTAGCGATCTCCGTTCGAATTGAGAACCTTCTAAAGCTCAGTTAAGAAAATGTTTTCAAATCTGAAGTCGTAAGTATAATGGCGCAAAGATTTCAATCCGCAGACCGAAATGCGTCGAAGAGTGTAGATATGGTGTTGGCTTAGCATCATCATCATCAACACCAGCCTATATGCATCCCACTGCTGGGCACAGGCCTACATGGGAGTAACTCAAAGCAGCTCGGGCCACAACGCCACCACGCTGGCCAAATGCGGATTGGTGTTGGTTTATAATAGTGACAATGTACTGTGAAGCCACAAATTTCAGAAACTATAGGTTAAGTTTTCGCGGCTTCATTATCATCTTCATTCAACCTATGATGTCCCCTGCTGAACAAACGCCTAGCATTATACTTACATCCAATGTGTCACTGATTGCCTAATAAAGTACAATTGTTGTATAATTTGTGTTTGAAAATAAATTAGCTATTATATAAACTCTATTGAAAAACGTATAACTATAATAATCAAAATAAAAACTGCAGCGCAAGAGCATTGTTATAACATTTATGTAGGTAGTAGGTATTACTACACGTATAAAAAATGATCTTTATGTGCATTACTAAATCAATCGACGAATCTCTTTAAATATCTAAACCGTTCCGTTTGCGGAATACTCATCGTCATTAGCAATTTTTCAAAGAAATTGATTGGTGTTTTAATTATTAGTTTATTAGTCGCGTGTGTCCGTGGTCACGTTCGCCATTGTTATTGGCGATATTACTATAAGTGAGTAACTAAGGTAACACGCGTTGAGAAAGAGATTGGGTGTTAAACCAATCTTGCGTCATTTCTCTTTGCTCAGATCAAAACAGATCGTCCACTTGATAATCGTATCTGGAACTTAAAGTTCTCTTACGTAACGTAGAACATAATGCGGTTTTCTTGCATATTAATACATAAGTTTTTCCCAAAATAAACGAATTATTTCCCACAAAATTGTTGTTGAAATCCACTCAAATACTGCCCAAGTTCCGTGCGCTTCGAGTGAAGGAACTCAATTGATATAGCAGATGCGTACATTCCGGAGCTTACAGATAATGCCTCCTGTATGCTTCACATATTTTCTTGTACTTAGATAAACTAAAACACCGCGAATCACTTCAAGGTTGAAAATAGGTTATTTCCCTGACGCACCTGCAAGTAGGCCTACGGTATGACTTATTTAGTAAGCGAGCGCGTCTTTAATCAATAAAAAATAACACGAACAGCTAAAAATTTTTCTTTGAACGACCAATAGTCATATTGTAGAAATTATTGCAGACGTTTTTATTTGCCCGTCTATTTTATTTTATTATTAATGTAAGGAGTTTTACAAAAAGGTATGTCATTCCCATCATCATTTTAACTAGGCAAAACCAAAATAATCAAACTTGTAAAGAACCAATCCCATATCACTAACCTAAAAAAACTTAACTTGTTAACAATTTGGTGTTGGTGAGTCGTCAAGTTTACACGATAACATCAGGTGCCCTGACAATTTAGCGTTCCTTGCTTTCCCAATAAAAAGGTACTTAAAATTCTTAAAGATACGAAGCATATTTAATAATCGCAGTTCTCAATCATTTTATTTCATAAATATTTGATTGGGCGTACAGCATGAGACGCGCTAATGAGTGGAATTTATATTGACAGCTCTGAAATCAGACAAAAACCAACAACAGCCTATATTCCACTCATGCGCCGATCCGCAAAAGAAACACAGGCTGGGCTCAGTTTGCACAGTTCATAAATTATACAATACAATGCTCGTGTAGTATATTATTAATTTATTATACTGCTACATTTGCTTATAAGAGTACACTTTAATGGTAATTAATTTGGATAATGTATTATTGTTTCTATTATACAAAGAGGTGTGAAGTCGTTGTAAGTATATTTATTTATCAATTACACTTACCCAACATTGTTTTACATCATTCAAAGATTTAAATCTATGAGATCATCATCATCATAGGACTTCCTAAATGAGAGATTACACACATGAATGATAAGTCAGCGTAAAAGCTATATAAATAACATGGGAGACTATCAATGAATCGATATTTTTTTTTGTGGAAAACATGCAACAGGGTCCATAATACATAAAATACAATCCCAGCCACACACAAACACAATTATACAATTCATAATTCACATAACAAATCGGATCAGCAATGGAACTTTACTTACAGAGTCATTAGAGTCATTAAAAAAATCAGACAAACATGCATTTATCCACCAGAAAATCTCGCTGTTTGTTTTTAAAAGTATATAAATTACTAGATGTATTAATTGTTTAAACCTTTTTCATCGTTTTTTTTGATAAAACAATGTTCTTTTGTTTCAACAATTTTGATTATATCGTGGATTGTCCCTTTAAAGCAACTGGAATAATTTACTTTGACTTTTGTAATATAATCGGTCAACGACTGAGTTATTCGTCAAATGACGCAGGTTCCTACCGAGTTTTATAGAATCAGACATAATTTAAAACTGTAGGCAAAGTATAATATTGTTTACTCCTATTTGAGTCATAGGCTAGAAAATATGTGCGTGCCTATCAGATGTCTAGATTGTCAAGGGTTTTAAAATAATAATATCGCCAGAGAACTTCTAAACGTTCGGCACATAGACGCACTAAGCGCTGTTCATCATTTATTATTAGTATGTGATAAAATTTAAATAAAAGTAAAACGAAATAAAATGATATGTGGAAAAAATATGTTTTTATTTAAACAAATAGTTCTTAGATTAAGCATTTATCATACCAGAAGGCTACCTCCGTGCAAATTTCATCAAAATCGGTTTAGAAGTGAAAACGTTACAGACTGAGCTATTATCGCCTTTATAATTTTAGTACGGATGAATGTTGTATTCCCACTGTTTAATGTAACGAAACTGCGAAAATGCGATTTAAAAATTAAATCTATTCCGATGCCTTAATTCAAATGAATCAGAAAAATATAAACCAACGGAATTTATAATGGAGATATCGTTTAGACTAATTAACGGAGAGGCGCCTTGTCCGTTAATCATTGGAGGATGACAGTCGCCAAATCATACAGACACACATTACACTTATCACCTATTAAAAATTTCTCTAGAATCAAAATAACATACCGTACAAAATTGTACCTTGTCCGAAGGTAATACACGTTCTTTTTGTGTAAATGATGATGTTGGTAATGACAAAATAATTTCTATAAAGATTAAATTTTTCTGTTTCGTATTGGCGCCAGTTACTTATGATATAAAAGTACAATTAGTAGTTGTATTATAACATACCAAAAGCATCAATTATTCTAACAATGCCAATTAATTAACGGACTTTGATACCAATTTGCATATTTTAAGTAGACTTAATTAAATTTTAACCTGATTAAGTTGTTAACTAGTTTGAAAATCACATATTTGGATAATTGGTTATATCTTTAAGAAAGTATGACTAATACATTTTGCTATTTTTCATGTTGGTTTTATTAAGTTTTAATTGCAAAGAATTCTGTACATCTAAAATTTTAATGTATTAAGTATATAGTTCTCACACAAAGTTCATAGTTTATTCCCCAAACATGTAGCGTATCAGATGACTATTTGTTACCATTTTCACCAACTCTTTTTGGTGTATCTTATATTTTGAATAGCTGAGTAGAGTATTGATTTGTGCTTTTACGCAGCGATCGCTGTCTAAGTAGATCATCTATTTACAATGAAATTATACTATAAAATATTGATGTTACCATACCACTCCATGAAATTGACTCTACATATTTATAAAACACTAGTGTTTGCAATGAAGAAGAAGAGAACTTAGCGAATATCATAACCAGACAGCACTATTTCCGTGATTAGGTTACCTGTGCTTGTCGACAAGCGAGTATGTGTATAGTTTTTAAAATAAAATTAGGCACCTAAGTCTTTTGCTATACCTAATTATATTTGAATTTGATGGCCACCTACATACCCGTACGAAGAAATACGTGTTCTTTGAAATAATTCCATATTATAGGCTTTAGGACAAAGGAACGATTTACTAAGTTTATTTGTGCTTGATATTGAAGTGGTGACAGTAAATTGATAACTTCGAATGCCGGCACGCGTGCTCCTAAGTAGGAAGAGGGGAGGTGTGATAATATCTATCCCTCTATGGAAGTCTAGATCTCATTCATATTGTTGGGAAGTCTAAATCACAGCGATTTAATGGTATGGAAGCTCGAGGTTATGTCAGGGCTAACAGGTGTCAGTCGAAAACCAGCGCTTGACGTATAGTCTGGCAAATGCTGAACTGACTACCTACTTCAGTGCAACATAGATACTATGGTAAATTAAGTGCTGTTCTTTAATTATTTATTGTCCTTTGAACAATGTCTATGTTATCCACTATTGTTCTGTATCTATTATTTTTTTAGCACTGAATAAACTTCATTTCTTTCAGTGAAACGGAGAGATACCATCAAATCGATGAGATCTAGGCTTATAACCAATAATATGCTAGTTAAACATTTAAGCGTAAGAAATAAGACAAATCTTTTTTTTTATCAGGTGTCCAAATGCTTTCTCGTCTTTATAAAAAGGTACTTCGCACAGGTACAGACAAGTTTCAAGGCTTTATTGCCACCCGCATATCGACGTCAAAGGACCTTAAGCCACCCCGACAAACGCGCAAAACTACCCACAATTATGTCAAAGACTGCGTTATCTTAATCCTATGACAGACTTTTCGGAACATTAACCATAAATTTGCCACCGTTTTCTATTGTCGCTTTCCGTATTTTCGAGCGGTGACTTTATGGTATTAAAATAGTAATAAATCCCATTATTTGAAGGCCGGGGATTAATTTTGGTTTTAGACAATATTGGCTTTTGTCTTTGAAACGGCAGATGGGGGTTTTGAGTTTTGTGTCTTTTAACACAATTATACCTAAATTACCGCCATTTCGGTTCGTTTTCTAAGAATAAAGAAACATCAATAATAAATACCACGTTGGATAGGAACTTAAAGAGTTAAATAATCTTATAAGTATAATTAGAAGTTTTTAATAAGTATCTTAATTATCATAGAGCAGCTTAATGAGGGCGGATCTGAAATCGCGCGAATAATATAACATTTACATTACATATAGCATTACCTAAATCTGCATTTACTAGGTGGTAGACCCATATGTAGCGTCGCCTGGGTAGGTACCACCGCCTTTCTTATTTCAGCCGTGAAACAGTTCGCTGTGTTTCGGATTGAAGGGAAAGGTAGCCAGTGTAATTACTAGGCATGGACGGCATTTCATCTTAGGCCTCAGGATGACAACGCACCTGCAATATCAAGTGCTTTTCCTTGTTATTGCAGGTGTCTATAGGCGGCGGTAACCGCTTACCACCAGGTGGGCCGTCAGCTTGTTTGTCATCTAGTTGTATAAAAAATAAAAATGATCTATTTGTATGGAGCAACTGTTTATTCTGGACCAAAGAAAAGAAGATAAGAAATATTTAATTATTAGCATATACAATATTCTACTTGACATCGTGGCATCGTATATTGACGTATGTATATAGGTATGAGGAAACACGAATGTGAAAGATTAATCACGATTGCAGGAATTTCTTTAATTCAGTTCAACATTTACTCACCGACACATGCATTCAATTTCAAGCATTTCAGCGATAAATTTATGAGTAATTCTTTCTTTTGCGCACGTGTTAATGAGTGATTTATTGTATGACCTCATATGAATTGCACTGTCAGCTATGTACTGGGTAATTTTTACCTCAGTAGCAAGATCTGAAAGAAACCCGGTCATGAAAATTAAAAATATTTTTCGAATCCTTCTACTTTATTTTCTTTTGTTATCTATAGCTTTATGTGCGATAAAGAGTTTTTGATTGGTTTTTCTCTAAAGACATTGATCGACCAACGTTGTACCAAGGTTGTCATATCAGTTTTTGTCATCTTTAATGTCTAAAATTTTGTATCAAAACACAAAACACTATCACAAAACCAAAATGTTTCATTTAGTTTTTGTGTTATTGCGGATTATTAAGCAGCTTTCACTATATCAATCATCACACAGTACCTACCGGTCGTCATATCTACACTAACACATACTGATATCAGTTGGTATATGTTAGTGTAGATATGACAACCTGAAGAAGAAGAAGCTAAGTAATATTACATAACTTCTTCTCCGATAGCGTTCTCCTAGAACTGCATTATTGGCCAGCTGGGGGACTGGACTAACCAGCCTCCTTATTCGCTAACTTTAATGACAAGCGCCGATGGGTAAAATCTACAGTGTTTTCATACATTTATTGATTGTTTTCATACATTGATGTTTCACAACGAAATGTTTTGTTTTATTGTAGCGTAAAACAGCAATAATACCGGGTCTTATTCAGATTTCCAAAAGTAGTATGTGCGCGGGTTGTGTGTGTGTTATAACTGTAGAGTGTCGTACGGTACGGTACGAGATAGTACGCATTTTTAGGGTTGTCACGAGCAGGTGTGGCATTGTTTTTATTAATTTAACTGGAAAAAGAATTTGAGGAGCTCGGCGGCCCATTGGTTTGAACGCTCTGGTTTCGATTACGAAAACAAAGCAACTTTTGCCAAGGTCGGTCCTGAGATGGGTCAATCAAATTTATAATCTCGAGCTCCTCCGAGATTCGGAAGGCACGTTAAGCCGTTGGTCCCGGTTATTACTGCAAGCGATTTAACCCACCAACCCACATTGGGCCAGCGTGGTGTGTTATGGCCCAAGATCCTCATGTGTTTCTCTCATGTAGGAAGGCCTGTGCCCAGCACTGGGACGTATATAGGCTGGTGATTAACTGGAAAATAAAAGTGGTCTGAAAGTGTCAAACTTTCTGAGGTAATTCTTGACAAGGAGCAGAACCACCCCATAATTTTTATTTCGGACTTTTTCAACATCCTGTATAGAAGGTTGATAGGCATCGGTACAAGTCATTTTTCGCAAATAAGTGGACTGAAAGTAAGGATTTTATTTTTTGATATAGTATTTCTTTAATTATATTTTTAATTAGAACAGGGTTTTTAATTCCTCTCTACATATTTTTAGTCATGCATATTAAAGCGTAGTATGTATGATGAAAGACTATAAATATGTAGAGAGGACTCAGAGGACATTACAAAAATATTTCAAGCGTCTATTTGCAAAGTGCTTTAATGCGAATTAACTTGATTTTACAGTGTAAGAACCTCAATAGAAACCATTGCATAAACCATATATACATAGTTAAAAAGTGTTTTATCTCTTGAAATGTCATTCGAACGAACGCCGAAGCTGGTTGAACGAATGCTTATCAGTGTTAATTAACAGTTTAATGCTATGTTTAAAAACTTTGTTACATATTTTATAAAATCAAATGGAAAGAAAGACTTAAAAGAATCAGTTTCGTAGCCTGGACCACCGCCGTAGGGTTCCTTCTTGTTGGTCTTCTACAGATTGTAATTCGGAGACTCCGCTTAGGACTTTCATGAGCTTATCCCGCCAGGCCTATTCCATCAGAGGACTACCAGACGTTCAGCGGGCTACCACCCACACCTGGTTTTTATACCAAATATCCGCAGTAGGCGATTTTCATCATTTTTGTAATGCACTGCCGGCCTCGGTATCCCTACTGCTTATAGCTTTAGTTCCTTTAAATCTGGATTGGATAGGCACCTTCTGGGTAAACTCGCTACAGCGTAAACCGCCTTTAATTAGTTTTGGAAACGACATAGGTATGCTGTTGTCATGCCAAGGTTTATCAGTCAGATTGATAATGACCACAATAATCGGTGGCCTGAGCTTATCGGAACACTAACCTGAATTTAGGCTTGGTTTTCCGTATTAATAAACTTAATTATTATACCAGGAAAAACTAATGCAATGATTTTATTAATAATTAAAAAGAAGAAATTGACGTAAAACGTTAAACTGCATCGTTTTTTACCCGCTCACAGATAACTGTCGATATAGATAACAGACTAGTAACTTTACAGAACTGATAACCGATAAAAAGAAATCATACAAATTATCGCTATTCTTTAAACTTAAAATTAAAAACTTTTTTTTTATGAACTATAATTCAATTAAGATTCGGTACGTCAAATACACTGACGTGATACCTTGATGTATGGGATGTGGTCACATCTTTAATATTAATATATTTACGTATAAACTTAATAAATAAATTCTAACAAAATCAAAATCAAAAATATGTTTACTCAAGTAGGTAGGCTCCTGAAGTTCTTCCGAATCGTCCAAAATCCCAAATTATGTTATCTAACAAAGAAATGGTCTAATATAAGTCATATTGTCTATCTGTCTCTCGTGTCTGAATAACACCATAATTATTATAGCATGGTATGTTGTTTGAGCATCACTTAAATCTTTGACAAGTGAAAGGCTATTCTAATGTGTAGTAATACGATTGCTTTTCTAAGACATCACAGTTTCTCCTCGTGTGGTTCTCCCATATGGATGTGCCAGGCCTGTGTCCATCAGTGAGACGTTTATAGGCTAGTGATGATCATTTTTGAGTAGTCTGAAAGCTCAGATTATTCTGATGCTGTCTGTACAACATCACGATTAGGATCCTTTATTTTTTATTTTTATAAAAAGCACGGGAAATGACTGAGACTGACATCCCTAGTGTGAAGCGGTAAAAAGAGTCCATGTGCGAAGACAGCTAGTGCAACCCAACACACAGCTTTAGAAGCCTTCACCTTACCAGCCCAAAAGGTGCTTTTTCACGCCACTTTTGAACTTTTCACTTTCTGATAGACTAGCTTTTGCCCGCGGCCCCTCCCGTGTAGAGAAGCTTTATAAAATGGTTGAAATTGAAAATACGTGCTGAATATTGGTAAATGATTTTTCGAAATTGGATTAGTAGTTTCTTAATATAAGTATTGTGTAATATTTCAACGCCATATGTGAAAAAAAACCAGTCGCATAGAATTTTAGTGTATAAAATAGGTAGTAGCTAGGTCTAATGTGGAAATGTTTTGAGTTCTTGGACGATATAATGAAAGGCGCGTCAGTTGACTCGACACAGTCGCGACTAATCGCTAATAATGATCATCGTTGTACTTTGAACTACTGTCTACGCTTAATTATGGCAACGATATATCACATCAACTTAATTATAGTAATGATATATTACATTAACCAAATTTCAGAAAAACGGTCAGAGTTAAGGTTAATCAGACTGAATGAAGCGCAGCTGCATATTTTGCAAATATTTTTTATTCATCTTTTCTGATGAAGTGAAAAGAAGAATGCGATTAAAAATTTCGAAGAAATTGTCTCGATTTTGCTTGGAACGGCGTAGTTTTATTCGTTTTCAAGGAATTCTTAGAATTCTTAGGCGCGTAATACCTAATTAAATGTTACGTGTACGTGTATTTTTTTTTCACATATTCTTTATTATTATCTGATAAGAATTATTCTGGAGACGCCGGCGGGTTGGTAATGTACAGAAGGTTAAATGATAAGAGTTTAGTATTTATAAGAAATCACTTTTACGCCAAAGACCGGTGGACCAAATCTCACGATTTTTTTTAAATCGTACATTGGTAAGATTATCTCATCGCCAGTTTAATATTTTATGATTTAAATTACGAATTATCATAATTTAAATGTTTATTATAAGACAATTAAATCACTAGTAAGTATATTTTGAAATTATGACACTGCCAAAATAAGTAATAGTTAGGTACATCAAATCTAACGTATATGTCATATTATTAAACGTTCTAACGTTTAGTAATATGAGATATACGTTAGATAATATGACTTAATTATTCAATTTGACCTGTTTCTTCCCGATTAATATTATCAGATATTGTAAGTAATATCGCAGGTCCATTGTAGGAATGACACCCAGCTTCGCGCGCAACATGCGTTCAGTTGAATACGAAAATGAGCGCGCCGTCCTTTTGGTCTGCCTCCACCCTTACGCTCTGGAAAATAACTAAATTAACACTAAATAATGATTAACAGTACTTAAAATGAAAGATTTACTTTCTCCAAATTAGAAGTTTAGAATCTTGAACGAAGTCGACTGATTGAAAGATCAATAGCAGCATGCATCAATTTGATCGGTAAATCATTAAAAATAATTGTAATTTCTATATCAAAACTATTACAACATATATCCTATTTTGTATAACAACTAAAATGATGCAGCCTAGATGTATTTTTTAAAAATAACACTAAGTGATGTGATAGTATGTACTAATATTTATCATTGTTTTATTTTAAGTTTTGAACTTTTTTTGGTCCTACGCGAACGTCTCGATGATTCGTGGAGATTAAAACCGTGCATCGGATAACACTTCTTGCATCCCAGAATATTCGTGCCATCACTGACGTAAAGGAGCATTTAGGGAGGAAACATAAATAAGAAACCTCAATATTATAAAAAAATATATATACATACCTACTATAAATTATAATCACGGTGAAAGTTAAATTAATATAAGTAATATGTTTATTTTTTGATAAAATAAACTAGATTTTACTACCTGTCGCTATTTCAGGGTTTTAAATTAATCCAATATAATTTCAATTTAATCTTCCATACTCTTAAAATGTTTCATATATTGTGAAAACTAAATAATAATATCAATAATTTACCTACAGGCATAAATAAAATGAATATTAAAATATTTCATGATAATATTATAAAATTTTATTGATTTATAGATTATGACAAGTATAAGGCTGTGTTAATTTAACATTGTAAGCACAATTCAAGTCACAACTAATTATGCATTCAAATTCAATACATAGTTGACAATATAATTGCATTATAATTTAAGTTTGCAAAACTTTGGACTTTCATTAGGTACTATAATTACACATAAAAAATGTCTTCAATGAAATAATAATTAACATAGCTTAATTGAAAATACTGCATTTTTATTTTTGTTAGTAAAAGTATTAAATTGGATCAAGAGAATGATTATTACAGTAAAAAAAAATATCTTATTTAATAAGATATTACTTATCATTTGCTTAAAGTTTCCATATCGGAAAAATTCTCGCTCATCGTCATACTACTTATGATCTTTAATCTTCTCAAATGTAGTCATTTTTAAAAATAATTTTGATTCTTAAATTATTAAATATTAAAGCATTACGATGCAGCTATTTACGTATCCAAAAAAATATATTAGCTTAATTATATGAGTATATGGGAGTTTCCATTGAAATCTATTTATTCCGAAATAAAAATAACCAACCTTTCGATTTGATTGCTATCTTGTACAGCATATGCGTAGTGGCAGCATGGCATTTTTTATCTGTAATGCTAAAAGGCGCGTGAAAAAAAAACACCGCCAGGGCGGGGGCGCGGTCGCCCACCCGGCTGAAAGCTTCCAAATTCAAAGCGCAAAAAAATACGCGACTGCGCTCGAGAGCCAATATATAAGGTAGGCACGTGGCCGCGCAGCCGCCAGTCGTAAGACACTCTCTGCCCGGTACACAAGTACGATTCCGCACCGCGCGCCCTCGCTCATCGTAAATAAGATCGATCTCAAGTTCAAGTTGAAAATTTTTCACCATGGATATCAACATTTTGGACCCGACCGGCATCTACTGAAGAGGAATTTATGAGATTTCTCGAAGAATTATCTGAAAAATCGTCGGTTTTATCCTGCTGAAATTATTTCAAGCAAAGCAATTTTCTGAAGATTTAACCTGAAAACTATCAGCGGAGTGTTCAAGATGTTCATCCTAGACCCGACCGGTGTCTACTGATCTCTCCAAGTCGTCTCCTGTCTTCAACATTTTCAAGAAAATGGTTGGTCTTGACCCCACGGGTGTTTACTGAAGATATTTTGTTAGTGTGAAGAACTCAGTGCATCAAAATGTTCGTGCTTGATCCCACGGGAGTATACTAAAACTTTATTAGTGTTAAGTGCTAGTGCCGTCATAATGTTTATTCTCGACCCCACTAACGTGTATTAGGTTAATTTTTTTATTATTATTATTTTAGCTAACTTTTACTAATTACTCTCTAAAATGGCTCTCATTTTAGACCCTACGGGGATTTACTAAATTCTCTAGATGAATTTCATAGTCTAATCCCAGCTTTGATCTTAGGATCTATTACTTTAATTATTTCATTAATAGTGTAGTTAATTTCCATAATGTTCGGCGCGTGCTGCTGTTCCTCAATCCGCCACAAACTAATATCGACAAGTAGAAATGAAGTGTCCTGTAATAGAAAGAAAAGGAAAGAAATTGCAAGAGTAACTTTAAATAAATTGTAATTATGTAGATAGGGAACCAAAGACTGGAAAAGCCTGCCTGATGTCTATAAGTCTGGAACGAAGACTATGAAATAAACAATTTAATTTATTCAAGTTACCTTAGTATAAGCATTATTTATTGACTAACACTAGGTGAATAGACTTATTTAATTGAATAATGTGGAAGTTGATTTGTCATTTACATTAAAATATTTGACATTTACATTTCCCGATTTTGTTAAATGTTTTTTCTCTTGTTTCTAAGATGTTTTCGATACTTGTACCCGATTGCATTTCTTATCTTTGGCAGTGATTTTATACTCTTGTAAAATAATAAGACTGTTAGATAAATACTCTAGATGATTGTTGCCAAATAAGCATTTAAAAAACTAGAATAAAAATCTTTTAAAAAATATTTTGTTCTTCATTATTTCTTTACCCTTATCACACAGATATTTAAATATTATTAATTCAAATACATAATTTTTTAAACGAATTACACAAATCAATTTAAGCTACACATATTAAATACACACACACACACACACAATTTAGTAAATCGTAAAGTAACCTTTCTATCGCTACCTTTAGTTAAAAATTTAAGCAGCTATTTTTTTGGTTAACGAAAAATATCATTTTTAAAACAAGTTTAAAGTTAAAGTCAGAATTTATGTAAATTTAAGAGTTATGTTTGTGCCGCTATTAGATAAATATACACATTTTGATTTCCTTGAAATACAAAAATAAGTTTTATTTTAATATACTTAAGTATCGAATAAAGATAAACCAGCTGATTATTAAGATCACTGAACCGATTTAAGATCTACGTAATGAACGCTAATACGTAAGTAAATAAAAAATAGATTAGTCATATTATAATTAATTCCATCGGGCCTTAAGGTGGTTATATAAGAATAAGTAATTATTGGAATGTTAAAAAATCTATCTGTTTTTTTAAAAGATAGCAAATATAATCATGACCCATGGAAACCACCTTAGAAAAGTAAAGGAAGTGACATTTTTTTTTATACAACTAGATGACAAACAAGCTGACGGCCCACCTGGTGGTAAGCGGTTACCGCCGCCTATAGACACGTGTTAATTGCAAAGTAAATCAAAGTAAATTTGCTTAAGACAAAACTCTACGATTCTATTTGTTCGATTGTACTACATGGCCCATCTGATCATTCTTTTCTTCTTCTAGTCGTTCAGGATTACGCTGATGTAAATCTTTACAAGTTTTAGAAAACATTCGACTAACGAAAACTCTACATCTCTTTTTATTGCGGTGTATCTAAGTGAGACAGAAAATTTTCAAAAGCGGATTTTGTTATTATAAATAATTTATGTCTGCCTCATTGTAAGTATATACCAAAGTTCTACAATAGTACCTACTGCATTAAAGTGATATGATTTACCATATAAGAATCATCATGAAAAATACAAGACTGAATTTAAATTCTGCAGAAAGTAACACAGAACGTTAGTAAATAGAAAAACAACTTCCGCAACACAAATTAAATTCTTACAACTACACAAAATCTTAAATGGACTTTAGCTATGGTATTCTAGTTAGTATACATTTTTGTATATTACATCAGAAAGGTGCATTCACATCACATACAGTAAACACGTTGCAACATTATCTGTCTTACATTTTCCTTGGTTCAATTGCATCAGCTGATTGTCAAATTTAAGGTTACTAAGCTATGAGTGGTTGGATATTGAAACCCATTAAGCTCATGGTTATGTTTTGATACATACGATTATATTAACAACAAAGAATCTGGTATAAATAAAAGAGATCTAGAATAATTGGCTGAAATTTCACACCAAAATATACTTATTATAAACCAATGATGTGGTGAGCCAGTTTTTTAACTGACTACTAAAAATTATGTAAATTATTTATTTAATTTAAGATTTCTATACTTCACTTTGATAGATACTGTTATAAATGTTTTGATATTTATGATTATTATGCCAACAGACGATTGGGTATAAATAAAAGAGGTCACTAAAAAAGGATGAATTCCCTAAATTTCTATAAATCATTAATTTGGCAAGCCATTTCTGTTTAATGCCTTCTAAAAATTATATAAATCATTGGTTCAATATAATTATGATTTCTCTACTGAATACACTTTTTTATCTGATGGTAAGCGGTTACCGTAGCCTAGCATAGCAAACTCCCTGGGAGTGGACAAAACTTTGGCCCTCTCTAGTTTGAGAGAAAGAAATAGATTTTGTCTCCTAATAAGTAGTCATAAATGAAGGAGAGAAATTTTGACCACGGCCCGGGCTAGCCCTGCTGGGGATATCGGTTGTGCACTATCCTCCGTGTAACTAATAATAAAGAGCATACATTATGGAACATATAATTTAGAATATTGAACATTTACCCGATAACGCCAGATAATACAATTATTTTACTAAGAAAAACTAAATCTAAAGAAAAATTTAATACCAAAATTAAGAAGGGGAGACATTATCGCCCTTTCTTAATTTTGGTGTTGCGCTGATTCGAGAATTTGCGCAGATTTCTCTGTTCAGTTTTGAGTGATGGTGGTTAGATAGAGAAATCATTTATAAATATTAGTACTTCTATAACCCTAAGTAAGGAAAGTCGAAAATTAAGTTGAGTTGATAACGTGGTGTTACTTATCTTTTTATAGTGGCGCATAGTCTATATTGCTTAAATTTATAGATTTTAACCCGTCAAGCATGAGATTCCAGACACAATTGATGTTTCAATTGTCATAGCTCTCCGGTGGGATATCGCCGCATGACAGATTAAAGAGATAAAACTTGTTTAAAATTTGTTTTACCTTTAAATAAATGTCTTATAATCGTATAACATTATATCTTCCTTAACATATTATAAAGGGATTTCCCGGAGTCTTACGTGGCCGCCGAACTTGGTCACAGTAACGGACTAATTTCCAACGTTAACTCATATAGAGGATAATAGTGATAATAACCAACATACTAAATGGTTTTATACCAAGACGACCGACTGGTAGAATGAGCATTGTCTCTACTAATCCAAAATCCCAGCTTCAAGTCCCAAGTTGTATCCGACGAAAACATGAATGCTTAAATAATATAGGTAACATTGACTGCATTTTTTCATAGAAATGTCTTAAAATTATCAAATGAATAAGGTGTTTTTAAAAGTGGCAAACCATTTCTATGAACTAATATAGCTCAAGTTTTAATTTACTGTCGTATTGACGGCACCACCCTGTATAGCTAAGGACTAAATAATAATAATAGTAGTAGTATTACACTCACACCCTATTATCCAGCCAATATTAAAGTATCATTAAGAGCTGGTGTTCAGTATACAAGAAAACGGATCAATTTAGATAACTAGCAGCATTCCGATTTTTGTATATTAACATGAGCCCTCTCTTGATCCTACGAGCTCCGAGAGACGTTAAGAAGGAGTCGGACGACGTTAAGGACGCTTACCCAAAAGATGCCTATGTAATCCTGCTTTGAAAGAATTCAGGTTATGCAAATGGAATGCTATCGATAACGAAGGTAAACGGTAGTAGTACTGGTCGTCCTAAGCACGACATGACTCTAAAAAAAATGAGTTGTTCCATACAAACAGGTCCTGTACTATAGGTATTACAATTGAGAAACTTTTAGATTTTCTTTTTTTTAACTGATTTTATTTTTCATGTTTTTTTTCATGAGGTAGTGTTTAGGGTCTCCAGCACCTTTCGAAAGCGTCCCCCTAACACTCGGGAACGGTAGGGAACACCGAAGCCGGCAGAGGCTTCCACTCCCTGGCCGTGCACATAATGCACTTATAAAAGATGACGAGAAGCACTTAGTGCGGATGTTTTATGCAAGTATTTGACTATAGTATATTACTGCAGAGACCTGTAAAAGATCCATTGATGGACGAACGTGTTAATGTAACATAAGTAAGTCCATCAATGCCTAGTTGTGGCCAAGGCTTGTATAGAACTTTTCTCAAATAATACGCGGGAATCAAAACTAAGTAGTACCTAGGCAGAACTTTTAACAGTTATTGAATGAACAATTTTTGGAATTTAAAGACGACTTTTTTATCAATAAACATTTTTCTGTTTGCAAGCCAGTTCGAACTTCAAATAAAACTTTTAGTTAGTTACCTCCTCGGTTGCCATGTTTCGGAGTAAAAGATAGTTCTATTTTTAAATTACACGACAGATGAGTATAGCGTAGTGCATTAGTGTTTCATCCTCTTTGGATATGAGTTTACATAGTATTTATGATTTTCATACAATGTATTTGGCCAATACAGCAATTTCGATTTATCTCGAAGAAGGTTCTCAAAATAATGCTCAAATTTCCAGGTATGATTGAGAAAAATATATATTTTTGATTATTGTTTAACAAGTAGAAACTGGTTTTAGTCTGATGTCGTCTGTATCTCGCTTTTTGAACAAAAATGGAACAGCCTCAATTCGAAGTCCCGTTTTGTTATAAGTCAAATATACTAACACAGCATTTTAATAACTAATTAAGTATTATTTCTCCTATCCGTATTCTGCAAATGATTTTTTGAGCACAAATCTATTGCGAAAACTTTAAATCAGCTACTTACTCGTATATAAAATGACATGTATAAATTAAGCAAAAATAATAACAATCTGCAAAGTACGTAATCACAGTTAATTGTGTAAACAGTACAAAACTAAATAATCAATTCAATATAATTTTTGCTACAGAAAAAAAGATCTTTTCAACTTGATTCTACTTATCTATTACTTTATAAACTTTTCAGGTCGAAAATATTATAAACGAACAAAGTAATTCTAATAAGACTACATGCTTATGGAAATCAGGCTAGTCTAAGTAGTTGCCAAAGGATTTTGGGAAAAAGTCTTATTGGTGAGTAACAAGCTATTTTTAGCTTTTCATACAAACCTGAAATCGCCAATAATTGATTTTATTATTAGACTTTTCCAGAAAAATTTTGATAACTTTTAAGGCATGTCTGAGTTGTCTATGCATGGCTAGTTTTCTTAGAATCGGTTTGTTTGTTTCAAATAGTTTCGACTTGAAATGTATGAAAAGACGTGCGGCGTAAACGCTCTTATGAAACGTTTGACTAATTCTGTCGATAGGCCTTTGTTATTTGACCTTCACTGGCTAACCATAACAAGGCTATATACAGGCTCGAAGCTAACTTCTACCCTGTAGTGGCATCACAAAGAAATTTAGTAGCTCGTTTCTTTGCGCACTTCCAGAACTTAAATTCATTGCCAGCACATGTGTTCCCTCCTTCATTCCTAAATAACATGGGTTTCTTCAAGAGAAGCGTGAAAAAGTACCTTTTTGGCCGGCAAGGTGGAGGCGGCTAGAGCAGTGTCTAACTAAACTGCACTAGCTGTCTTCGCATATGGACTCTTTTTATTGTCGTGCTTTGTATTGAAAAAAGCCTTTTAAAAGGCATACGACCCCTGATAATCATTGAACCCAATACCCACCAATGTAAAAATTGGTAGTTCTGGTGACCTTATGGAAATACAACGCTACAAAAGGAAGCGTCATTTGGCTGCCATCTTCTGTAAGGTGAAGGTCCTCACCAGACGGACTTCAAAGGAGATGTTTCAGATCCGGCCGGGTGTATGTACACTACTTATATCAAAAAAAATGTTGAATCCGGAAAAATACTAATAATTTGTCTTTGTGTATGGTTTCCTGGTAAAAAGTTCAAAATGATTCTTTAATTTCGCTCTTATTCAATATGACAATATGGCGAGCGACATAGAAGTTATCTAAACGTCACCAAAGTGGCATTAGGGCCATGATGAATATTTGGCTGTGTTGCTGTTATTTCTTTAAAAACTTTTGTTTTGTACCACGAAATAAACGAAATAAGTGAAATAAAAATAACATGGACTATTAGGCACTGTTCTCCATATTTTTGCCTATTTCTTAAAATAGTCCACATAGAGCTGGTCAGGTCTCAATACACTTTTGGGGCATCTCCTTTGACCGTTAAATGTCACAACGCCTTACGATTCTTAAAATATATGAAGTTTAACAGTTTTTTCTTTAAATGGCCATTACAGATTAAGCTTGGAAATGGTGTGACAACTTAAAAAAGAATCATGAATCATTATGTCTTCCGTCTAGATATCTATGCCAACGTTAAGTAACTTTAGCTCAGAAACGCCGCATCATCATATCCAGCCTATACATATACCACCCACGTTCATATTTATTTAATTATTTTAAAAAATATTAAAATTAAATATATTAAAAATTATATTAAAAATAAAATATCACATCATCTATCATAGCTAGGTACTTATGTTCCAGGAATATTTGATGATAAGAATGCGGAGACAAATTGAAATGACGAAATGTAATTTTATTTTAATAATAATGAAGCACCGTTGGTAGGCCCCCCACAACACAAGGTGGACCGACGATCTGGTGAGGGTCGCGGGAAGCCGATGGATGCGGGCAGCGCAGGACAAATCGGTATGGAGATCTTTGGGGGAGGCTTATGCCCAGCAGTGGGCGTCTCTCGGCTGAAATGATGATGATGAATAATATAAAATTAATTTTTTTAAATAAAATAATATTAAAAGAACAATTAAAAATTACACCGGTTCCAACAGCTAAACTGAGAAAATTCCGGCAACAAAATCGTATAGTGACTATACCACTTTGAATTCGTGCAGTCACTCGTTGACGTTTATTTTGTATATTGTAAGATTTTATATCATTGTAACGTGGTTCTTCATACCTCACGTGGTATGAAAAACCACGTTATTTATATGTCTTACGTTAATAGTTTTTTAATGACATTGTGGATTGAAATCTTATTCAAACCACTATTAACCACGTGTTAGGGGAGGGACAAAACTTGCTGTGTTTTTGGCTCGTGTTTCTTGATTACGAAAGCATAAAGAAGGTCATATTTATAGATATTTAAGGAAGATGAATAAAAAACGCACCTTTAAAGTCTTCCTTTCGAGCTAAAGCTCGCTGAGTTAACTTGAAAACTCTGCCCCCAGGTTACTAACCACACGAAAATTTGAAGAATGGCACATCTGCAATTGTAATTTAGTATTATGATTATAAAATTATAACTGTGAAAAAGACCAGAATTAGTTTAACTCGAACGTAGCTGTAGTGGTAATATTATGGTAAATTATTCAAAATTTCAAAAATATTAGTTTTACTAATCTTTTGAGAGGGAACTAGGGAATACACACAAACACACTCGAGAAGCATATGGCTGCCCCTTGCATGTGTGAAAGCAGCATATATCTCAACAATTTTACATAACAATAATAGTGTATTTTATGTAACTCAGTGTACCTACGCCCTAGTGTATATGACACTAGGGCGTAGGTACACTGAGTCACGCCAACTATAGGTACTGCAAGTAATCTATACTGTGACTTAGTATTGCACCTTGCGTGGGTTACGAAAAAACATGTCAAACGAGTGTTTTTAACTATAGATTGTACTTTGTACCCATTTTAGCGCATATTTGAATAAATGTGCACACTCTCAATTACGCTCAATAATTGACATGTCGCAATGATGGTACGAATTTTATTCGCTGTGGAATGCATGGGCTTGTGTATGTATTTTTGGATCATAATTACTGCAGCTTTTAAATCTATTATTACCTCTAAAAGAAAAAATATTTAGATTTGAAATAAATCGTACAATACAATATTCTTTATTGCAAACTTAATAAAACATATTACAGAACAAATTTACACACAGGGTAGTACAATAGGCGGCCTTATTGCCAAGCAACAATCTCTTCCAGGCAACCTACAGTAGAAGAAAATATAGTGTGATAAGTATATATAAATCATGTAATGTAGCGGGATGTAAGCCCCCGACCTTTCACAATCCTTGGAAGAACCCTATGAATTGTTTCTAGTCTTTCTGCATTATAACTATTTATAACCTACAAGATAACGACTCTTACATTATCAAAGTTATTATAATATATTAACACCCAACGTATATTTACAAATACAGACATTAAATAAATAAAACTTAACAATAAATAAGCAAAAATTGTAATAAATTTAGTAATGGTCCTCCGGAAACCTCGGGAGCTCATTAACTAGGGACAGTCACCCTGATTTATTTGAAAGAGGAAGATTAAATTAATTTCTAATTTCAGGTCTTAATCTAACGTTCTTCTCTTAGCCGCTCATTTGATTTGATTTATAGAATAGAAAAAAGTATGTTGAGCACATAAAACCTTAAATTTATCAAACTTAAAAAAAAAATTAAGATTATTTTACACCAAAAAGACCCCGGCTCAGCAAAATGTCGTCACAGAGGCTGCCATTACGCTTCTGCGGATGCCTACGTTGGGTTAAGATCGCGGAAACGACACTGCGCAAACAATTATATTAAGGCGATACCTCGTCGGAACTAGCGACACCACTTGATTTATATTAATTGTGGTGAATATAGAACATAATAAACAAAAACGCTTTAGTGAATGACTAAAGAATGGTATTTGTAATTTTTTGAGATGTGTTCGGTAAAAGATATTCCTCTACATGTAACCTATTTTTTCATTATTGCCGAAAGTGGCCACTTTTAACAATAATAAAAAATTTGGTTACTTGTAGGTAGACACTTTATACAAGATACAAATTCAAAAATTACAAATACCGTGCTTTAGCAATTCTCTAAAGCGTTTTTGTTTATTATGTTCTAAATTCACCATAATTAATAACAATCCATTGGTGTCGCTAGTGTGCACGCGGTAGCCCCTTAAGGAGCTGCCATAATAGTATTTCAGCATTCCTTGACTCATAGAATGATCATAGAGTGATTTGAGGTACGGAAATTCACAGGACAAATCGAAATCGATTCCATAATTGATTGGGTTGCCTTCAAAAGCACAACAAGCTTAAAAAAGCGTATAAGTTTATTTATTTTCTCATATTTTTTTATTTTTTCACTTATTCTGTCGCGAGAGGGCTTATTTTTGCGTAGCAATTTCTTGTGTGCTGACTGTATATTATTTACAGTTTAATGCATTATTTCTCAGAATCTAAGCTTGGAAATACAACATAACTTGGGTATTTGCATGCGGATCTTACAATTACGATTTGGAGAACGCACCAAGGCCCCTGAGAATGGATCTTGTTATTAATATTATAGATCACCGGTATTTACGCTAGCATTAACTTAGCTTGAAAAGGATATCAATGAATTTGACTAAACCTGTATAGCAAACATGTGAGTAGTGGACAGAATACGTAGTGACCATAATTTATGTATGCTTTAGGACACACCTTCTCACTTTCTAAGTTTGTCTATGGTTTCTATCGAGCTGTCTTGCAATATTTGCTATCGTTTTGAGAGAAATAAATTAAAAGTCAATTGGTAATACCACTGCCTTATTTTGTCTATAATATATTTATGGCTTATGTCCTCATTGAACAATATTAGAAAAATAGACCTAGAATAGAAACATAGATAGGGCAAAATAATTCCTTATTTATTACAAGAAAATATTTATGATTTTTTTTCTAATTTCAAATACCTGTAAATTGTTTTATTTTTCCCCGAAAATTATTAATAATATTAATATTTTTTTTACTAGTTCATAGGCCCGTATCAAGGTCGTCTGGGTAGGTACCACCGCACCGCTTTTCCTATTTCCGTTTTGGATTGAATTGTAACTACTGGGCAATCTGGATATGGGAGGCATTTCATCTTAGGATTCACTTCAGGATAACTACGCACTTTCAGTACTTACTAAGCGATTTTTCCCTTGCTGTAGACGGCAGTACCCACTACCACCAGGTGGGCTGCCAGCTTACTTGTCATCTGGTTGTGTAAAAAAAATTTTAATTTTTTAATTTTTATTGACACCTAGTTTTACCTCAAGTTACAAGAAAGTTCTCGTACATTCACGCAATCATTGCAGTCATGACCAATGATACACTACCAGGACAGTGTGCAACTAACAAGTTAAATTGTGATAATTAATGTATACGACCAATCAGAAGGCTCGACACATTGAACACGTGATTATGGCGCCGATTAATGACGCGTAAAACTTGCCTTAATTAAGATACAGAGTTCAGCATATTTTAGGTAACCTTATATCTAGTTGTAAAACGATCGGTTTTAGCTATTAAACTTAGAATTGGTGTGGTATTGACTGTACATTTTTTACACGATAAGGGTGTCAAACAAGGCAATAGTAGAAGAAGCTTATAGACGCTCGTAGCGCCGTAGCACCTTTGGCACAACTCATACGTTGTAAAAAACGTAATGCATGCCAATTTGATTAAATCACCTGCGCGCTTATCCGCTAACTTTTTTTTTTATACAACTAGATGACAACAAGCTGACGGCCCTCCTGATGGTAAGTGGTTACCGCCGCCTATAGACACCTGCAATAACAAGGAAAAATCACTTGATATCGCAGGTGCGTTGTCATCCTGGGGCCTAAGATGAAATGCCGTCCATGCCCAGTAATTACACTGGCTACCTTTCCCTTCAACCCGAAACACAGCGAACTGTTTCACGGCTGAAAAAAGAAAGGCGGTGGTACCTACCTAGACGACCCTACATACGGGCCTACCACCTATTTTGTGACAGCTTGAGTGATATTCATCTAGTTTGTTAATCCACGACTAATTTACTATAACATCATTTGGATGTCTTTCCTTGTAACGCAATAATGAACAGGCAATGAACTCGCTATCCAACTTCGTCGTCGAATAAGCCACCAAGAAACAAAACAGATACAGTGACCAAGACAAAAACTTTTTTTTCATTTGAAATATTACCTTTTTACCCGATTTAATTCGCGTTTAATTAGATGAGATATTATTATTTTATACCCAAAGTATCGATTTCTTTACAGCGGTCGTGGATATGAGTGTGTGTGTGAGATGTGAACATATTGAGCTAGACTAAGCCAACATAAATGAAACAGGTAGCCCACCTGATGTTAGCTTCAGGAGACACCTGTCCAGCTTTCCAACACAGATGTATAAAAATCATCAGCTAATTGAGTTAATAATTGTAGACAAATGAAACATCAGAAAAAGAGCACAGTAATCATTAAACTTACGTACGAAAGATTATAGCCCATAATGCTTACTTATTAAGAATCATTTACTCAGAAAAGTGACTTTAAAATATGAATTTAATAAAAATTGATGTACACATTTTTTATAAGCTATCTTAAATAGGTAAGCTATTTATCAATAACTTTTTACTTATATGTATAGGTACTTTTGAATCTGCTTACCTCTTATACGCACTTTACAGGTGGGCTTTTAGGCGCATACCAATGTTTTTTTTTACTTAATAAAAATTAATACTATAAATGAATATTCCGAATAAATTTTACCATTTGGTCTCAGGCATCTGTTTGCTCAGCCGGCTATCAATTGGACAAAATGTCTTTTACAACTTTTAATAAACGCATTCAAATAATCTGCTTAGTTTTTTACTAAGCAGATCATAACATCAAGAATCAACTAAAATTGCCTCTACTGAGCTCCATTAATGATTTCGTCATTTTTTGTATATTACGAACATTAATTTAAGTAGTAGGTATATTATATTTTGTGTCTTCTACTCCCTTTAAATACAAACATATACATTTTCTATTTTCCGTTAAATTCCTGCACTCATACTGTCCTCGTTCTCGTAATAAGTATAGATTTGCTTTGAAGTTGCCCGCAAGAAATTGCTTTTAAGTAATAAGGCCACTTTTTTATGTATTAAGCTTTGTATTGTTTATTTTATATAGATAAAATAACAATGTATGTGCAATAAATAATATTTTTTAAATTATTTCTTTGTATTTATCGTGGCAAGTTGCATAAGTAGTTCTGTAGCTCATTGGAACAACGTCGGATAGCCACAATCTGGTATCAGGACACTTGCGCGAAAGACATTTGGGCGAAAAGACGTTTGCGCGAATGGACACTTGCGCGAAAAGCGCTGTAAAACCGACACCACGTAGTCTGGTCTGCCCTACCCCTAGAGTGTAATCTAAGCCCGCGAAGGCGCGGAGGGGCGAGGCGGCCCGCGAGCTGAGGAGCAGGTGGTTTTGACGACCACCGCCGCGGCTGAGGCGGTGGTGGGCGAAACCCATCTGTGACGATAAGGTCGCGTGGGACCGCCGGAGCCCCGCAGCGATGGAGCCGTGACAGAAGCCATTTCTGTACGTAATCTGAGTTCACCCATAACTATAAATCCATTTTTTCGCACAATATGTCTTTCGCGCAAGTGTACCAGATCCCCACAATCTGACAGCCGTATGATTGTATTTCATAAAAATGTAACAAAAGATGTAAAAGACGATATTCAACACTACACAACTTATTTCGTTTTCAATTTTTCGTTGATTATGAATAGTAAGTTCCTTTTACCATTTAAAATGCATAATTACGAAAAAAATATTTTAATATCGTAGTTTGATCTTTAAACTTTCTAGACTTTCTAATTTATCGGTTTTATCCAGATATAATCCACATTTTGTTAAATGAAATAAAAATTTAGAATCGTAATTCAACTTAATAACAGCAAAACGCGTAATTAACTATTATAACTATCGATTCAACCTTTCACTTAAGCTTACGACTCGGTTTTGCTACGCATTATGATAAAAAATCTTATAATAATAAATCGTCTAATACTTTAGTTTTTTATCTGCTTCACAGTAGAAATTGAAGCCAAAAGCGGCTAATGTAGGCGTATCTATGATACAAATTATGTTGCTTTGGTAATTGAAATATTCCCGAAAGTGATTAATTAAGCTTCTATGTCCTCAATATCAAATAGTTTCATAGCGCCTGTATATAATATAATAATATACCTAAATTGCGCGTACCGGGAGACGCAGTGTTGGTAATTCTCCCACAAGGTGGACCGACGATCTGGGGATGATCGCGGGAAGCCGATGGATGCGGATAGCGCAGGACCGATCGGTGTGGAGATCCTTGGGGAGCCCTATCCCAGCAGAGGGCGTCTCTGCTGCAATGAATGAATGAACACCTAATTAGTTATTGTGTCTAAAACCAACTGTGTCCGAAGCACGAAGCACGAAGCATCATCATCATTCCGTCAGCTTTTGTTACATAAAAAAGAAATTTTAAGTAGTGCACCTAGCGGGCAATTCTGGAACTACATTTCGAAACTTTCGTCTCGTCATCGTAGCGTCATCGAGTGTGACAACAGCATTTGTACTTTAAACATGACATTACAGCGATAGCATGACGTGATTTTCTGTCAATTCAAGATTTTGTTCGCGATTCAAGCGACGAAACGAAAAGTGCTAGGGGTGTCGTGTAGTACCCCATTTTTAAATTTCTAATCTTAATCGTATAGTTGATTCGGGCTTTATTTTGATTCGAAATTGACCATCTTTACTCGGTACAACGATTCGAAATTTTAAAATTTTCATGCTAGGGACACCGAGCCAATAAGTATAGCTTAGTTTTCATGATCATCACCAGCCTATAAACACCCCACTGCTGGGCTCAGGCCTTCCTACATGGGAGAAAAACATGAGGAGTTTGGGCCGTAACACCAACACTTTGGCCCAAGCGGCTTCTGAGGCACGGAGGAGCTCGACATTGCATATTGATGGTTGACCCATCTCGGGATCGACCATTGCGAAAGTTGTTTTGTCACTACGCCACCGAGCTTAGTTTTACTGGGTTCAAATATCCAATTTGACTCGGGAATCTCATCTCGGGGTATTTCATGGACTCGTACTCGGTCGGTAGCCGTTATTATTGTAAAAAGAAAATACGATTCGACAATGTATTGATTCGAAATTTGACCAATACACATATCAGTAAGTACTGTAAACAATTTTAACACTTATTGCAATTTAATAAGATGCATTAATTAAGCGCCTACTGGTTTTGATGCGCGAATGTATTGGTAAACCAATTTGAAAACGATACCTTGTGACACATGCAATGGAATTTTCAACATTATCACTTCCTACTCAAGACACAATGTCGTGTTTCATGTATAATTGGTACACATAAATACTTGATCTTAATAAAAAGAATTTAGGTCTGTTATAATACGAACGACTTGAAAATACTCAAAATTCTCACTATCTTGTCACATACACTCATCTACTTTTTTACCAGTATTACACAGCAAGTGAATGCTTTCTTTTCACTCAAACTTGTTCGCAGTGAAACGAACCTACTTTTCGCCGTTACTTTTTGATATTTTATTTTGGACTAGTGTCAATTGGAAATCATAACAATGTTTGTTTGAATCACAAGCGGTGAAATAAAGAGAAATAAGTACATAATTTTGCTACCTACAAATAGAATATCGTGCAATTGGTAGTTCTAGGTTCATGTTACAAAAAAGTAGTTTTATATCTTCGTAATTGAAAACAGAATGGACTAAAAAAAACCTAAAATCTTTCAAATATTGTAATCTAATTAAAAAAAAATAACAGAATTGATTAAATCTAGACTTTCGGTTGTTAAAAGGGTTGTTTGCATTACGTGAACATTTGAAATTTACTTAATTAACCTTACTCTATGATAACTTTTGTAATTTATTGAAAATGTCATTTTTGTCTAGCGTGAATACGTTAGAAAATTATTTATTCATACTCTACATCTACAACTCGAAACCTTTACATAATATAAAAGTTAATTACATTTATTCGGTATTTAAAGAATTGATAATAATAGGACTGTTACTTTGTATTAGATTAGAAACACATGATGCGTTGCACAGGTGACGATGAAGCGACGACGCTTTCTTGTGCTAACCTACTTCTGCAAACAGAAGTGCAATGGAGTCGTTTTGTACACAGTAAGGTCGTTAATTTTGAATGTGAGGGTGATGAAAAGTGTAGTCAAATTACGATGACTTTGCATGTAATATTTTTATTGTCGGTTAAATAAATCAATTTTAATAATTTCATAAATATCATTAAAATATCAATACATTTCTAGTAATAATAAATTCCTGCATTTAACACAAATAGACAAAATCCCACTGTACCTACGTTTTATAAATAAAGTATACATTTTGTTCAACATCATTTCAATTTGCGCTGAGACCTCTGTAAATAAATAGGCGGCTTCTACCAAACTTACCGCCTGACATACGAAAACACACAACTATCGTAAAATAGAGTATACTTTAATAATACATATTCATCTATTTTTTGTGCTTTTAACTCACACATAATTTTAAAAACCATATTTTTTTTAAAATAGATTGCCAGTAATAAAATCCTGCATTAAACACAAACAGACAAAATCTCAATATACCTACGTTTTAGAAATAAAGTATACATTTTGCTCAGCATCATTTAAGTTTGCTACGAGATCTCCGCATTATGTGCACGGGTTGTGTGTGTGTTGTATAACTATAGTGTGTCGAAGAAGGTTATCACGAGCAAGTGTGATAATGTTTTATTAATTTAATTGGAAAATAAAAGTGATCAGAAAGGATCACAACCACCCCTTAAATTTTATTTCCGGCTTTTGTAACATATGTAAAGCTTTTACTGACTTCTTCGAAAATAGTTTTTCGTTCGTAACTTCGTATAGTATAATTTTTCAAGTCAATATTGCCACTCGTTTAGGCTAGCCTACTCGTATAGTTATTTAGCGTTATTCGAAAGTAAAAAAACGTTGGTCTAAAAATTATTTGTAGACAACTTAGGTGTAAATAAGTTAGTAATTGAAATAATATAAAACTAGAAAAATTTCACGTCCTGAAGCTGAAAAAAAAATGTTTCTAGTTTTATATTATTTTAATTTCGGTCCTGGGTGGCTCATTGGTTAGAGCAGTCGCCCGGATTGCGAAAGATCGCAGGTTCGATTCCCGCCTCAGGACGTGAAATTTTTTTTCTAGTTATATATTATTTTAATTACTAAGTAATTTTTCAAACATTTGTAATAATGGTAAAATCAAAAATTAAGAATATGTAGTAGGCAGTACCCACTACCACCAGGTGGGCTGCCAGCTTACTTGTCATCTGGTTGTGTAAAAAAAATTTTAATTTTTTAATTTTTATTGACACCTAGTTTTACCTCAAGTTACAAGAAAGTTCTCGTACATTCACGCAATCATTGCAGTCATGACCAATGATACACTACCAGGACAGTGTGCAACTAACAAGTTAAATTGTGATAATTAATGTATACGACCAATCAGAAGGCTCGACACATTGAACACGTGATTATGGCGCCGATTAATGACGCGTAAAACTTGCCTTAATTAAGATACAGAGTTCAGCATATTTTAGGTAACCTTATATCTAGTTGTAAAACGATCGGTTTTAGCTATTAAACTTAGAATTGGTGTGGTATTGACTGTACATTTTTTACACGATAAGGGTGTCAAACAAGGCAATAGTAGAAGAAGCTTATAGACGCTCGTAGCGCCGTAGCACCTTTGGCACAACTCATACGTTGTAAAAAACGTAATGCATGCCAATTTGATTAAATCACCTGCGCGCTTATCCGCTAACTTTTTTTTTTATACAACTAGATGACAACAAGCTGACGGCCCTCCTGATGGTAAGTGGTTACCGCCGCCTATAGACACCTGCAATAACAAGGAAAAATCACTTGATATCGCAGGTGCGTTGTCATCCTGGGGCCTAAGATGAAATGCCGTCCATGCCCAGTAATTACACTGGCTACCTTTCCCTTCAACCCGAAACACAGCGAACTGTTTCACGGCTGAAAAAAGAAAGGCGGTGGTACCTACCTAGACGACCCTACATACGGGCCTACCACCTATTTTGTGACAGCTTGAGTGATATTCATCTAGTTTGTTAATCCACGACTAATTTACTATAACATCATTTGGATGTCTTTCCTTGTAACGCAATAATGAACAGGCAATGAACTCGCTATCCAACTTCGTCGTCGAATAAGCCACCAAGAAACAAAACAGATACAGTGACCAAGACAAAAACTTTTTTTTCATTTGAAATATTACCTTTTTACCCGATTTAATTCGCGTTTAATTAGATGAGATATTATTATTTTATACCCAAAGTATCGATTTCTTTACAGCGGTCGTGGATATGAGTGTGTGTGTGAGATGTGAACATATTGAGCTAGACTAAGCCAACATAAATGAAACAGGTAGCCCACCTGATGTTAGCTTCAGGAGACACCTGTCCAGCTTTCCAACACAGATGTATAAAAATCATCAGCTAATTGAGTTAATAATTGTAGACAAATGAAACATCAGAAAAAGAGCACAGTAATCATTAAACTTACGTACGAAAGATTATAGCCCATAATGCTTACTTATTAAGAATCATTTACTCAGAAAAGTGACTTTAAAATATGAATTTAATAAAAATTGATGTACACATTTTTTATAAGCTATCTTAAATAGGTAAGCTATTTATCAATAACTTTTTACTTATATGTATAGGTACTTTTGAATCTGCTTACCTCTTATACGCACTTTACAGGTGGGCTTTTAGGCGCATACCAATGTTTTTTTTTACTTAATAAAAATTAATACTATAAATGAATATTCCGAATAAATTTTACCATTTGGTCTCAGGCATCTGTTTGCTCAGCCGGCTATCAATTGGACAAAATGTCTTTTACAACTTTTAATAAACGCATTCAAATAATCTGCTTAGTTTTTTACTAAGCAGATCATAACATCAAGAATCAACTAAAATTGCCTCTACTGAGCTCCATTAATGATTTCGTCATTTTTTGTATATTACGAACATTAATTTAAGTAGTAGGTATATTATATTTTGTGTCTTCTACTCCCTTTAAATACAAACATATACATTTTCTATTTTCCGTTAAATTCCTGCACTCATACTGTCCTCGTTCTCGTAATAAGTATAGATTTGCTTTGAAGTTGCCCGCAAGAAATTGCTTTTAAGTAATAAGGCCACTTTTTTATGTATTAAGCTTTGTATTGTTTATTTTATATAGATAAAATAACAATGTATGTGCAATAAATAATATTTTTTAAATTATTTCTTTGTATTTATCGTGGCAAGTTGCATAAGTAGTTCTGTAGCTCATTGGAACAACGTCGGATAGCCACAATCTGGTATCAGGACACTTGCGCGAAAGACATTTGGGCGAAAAGACGTTTGCGCGAATGGTCACTTGCGCGAAAAGCGCTGTAAAACCGACACCACGTAGTCTGGTCTGCCCTACCCCTAGAGTGTAATCTAAGCCCGCGAAGGCGCGGAGGGGCGAGGCGGCCCGCGAGCTGAGGAGCAGGTGGTTTTGACGACCACCGCCGCGGCTGAGGCGGTGGTGGGCGAAACCCATCTGTGACGATAAGGTCGCGTGGGACCGCCGGAGCCCCGCAGCGATGGAGCCGTGACAGAAGCCATTTCTGTACGTAATCTGAGTTCACCCATAACTATAAATCCATTTTTTCGCACAATATGTCTTTCGCGCAAGTGTACCAGATCCCCACAATCTGACAGCCGTATGATTGTATTTCATAAAAATGTAACAAAAGATGTAAAAGACGATATTCAACACTACACAACTTATTTCGTTTTCAATTTTTCGTTGATTATGAATAGTAAGTTCCTTTTACCATTTAAAATGCATAATTACGAAAAAAATATTTTAATATCGTAGTTTGATCTTTAAACTTTCTAGACTTTCTAATTTATCGGTTTTATCCAGATATAATCCACATTTTGTTAAATGAAATAAAAATTTAGAATCGTAATTCAACTTAATAACAGCAAAACGCGTAATTAACTATTATAACTATCGATTCAACCTTTCACTTAAGCTTACGACTCGGTTTTGCTACGCATTATGATAAAAAATCTTATAATAATAAATCGTCTAATACTTTAGTTTTTTATCTGCTTCACAGTAGAAATTGAAGCCAAAAGCGGCTAATGTAGGCGTATCTATGATACAAATTATGTTGCTTTGGTAATTGAAATATTCCCGAAAGTGATTAATTAAGCTTCTATGTCCTCAATATCAAATAGTTTCATAGCGCCTGTATATAATATAATAATATACCTAAATTGCGCGTACCGGGAGACGCAGTGTTGGTAATTCTCCCACAAGGTGGACCGACGATCTGGGGATGATCGCGGGAAGCCGATGGATGCGGATAGCGCAGGACCGATCGGTGTGGAGATCCTTGGGGAGCCCTATCCCAGCAGAGGGCGTCTCTGCTGCAATGAATGAATGAACACCTAATTAGTTATTGTGTCTAAAACCAACTGTGTCCGAAGCACGAAGCACGAAGCATCATCATCATTCCGTCAGCTTTTGTTACATAAAAAAGAAATTTTAAGTAGTGCACCTAGCGGGCAATTCTGGAACTACATTTCGAAACTTTCGTCTCGTCATCGTAGCGTCATCGAGTGTGACAACAGCATTTGTACTTTAAACATGACATTACAGCGATAGCATGACGTGATTTTCTGTCAATTCAAGATTTTGTTCGCGATTCAAGCGACGAAACGAAAAGTGCTAGGGGTGTCGTGTAGTACCCCATTTTTAAATTTCTAATCTTAATCGTATAGTTGATTCGGGCTTTATTTTGATTCGAAATTGACCATCTTTACTCGGTACAACGATTCGAAATTTTAAAATTTTCATGCTAGGGACACCGAGCCAATAAGTATAGCTTAGTTTTCATGATCATCACCAGCCTATAAACACCCCACTGCTGGGCTCAGGCCTTCCTACATGGGAGAAAAACATGAGGAGTTTGGGCCGTAACACCAACACTTTGGCCCAAGCGGCTTCTGAGGCACGGAGGAGCTCGACATTGCATATTGATGGTTGACCCATCTCGGGATCGACCATTGCGAAAGTTGTTTTGTCACTACGCCACCGAGCTTAGTTTTACTGGGTTCAAATATCCAATTTGACTCGGGAATCTCATCTCGGGGTATTTCATGGACTCGTACTCGGTCGGTAGCCGTTATTATTGTAAAAAGAAAATACGATTCGACAATGTATTGATTCGAAATTTGACCAATACACATATCAGTAAGTACTGTAAACAATTTTAACACTTATTGCAATTTAATAAGATGCATTAATTAAGCGCCTACTGGTTTTGATGCGCGAATGTATTGGTAAACCAATTTGAAAACGATACCTTGTGACACATGCAATGGAATTTTCAACATTATCACTTCCTACTCAAGACACAATGTCGTGTTTCATGTATAATTGGTACACATAAATACTTGATCTTAATAAAAAGAATTTAGGTCTGTTATAATACGAACGACTTGAAAATACTCAAAATTCTCACTATCTTGTCACATACACTCATCTACTTTTTTACCAGTATTACACAGCAAGTGAATGCTTTCTTTTCACTCAAACTTGTTCGCAGTGAAACGAACCTACTTTTCGCCGTTACTTTTTGATATTTTATTTTGGACTAGTGTCAATTGGAAATCATAACAATGTTTGTTTGAATCACAAGCGGTGAAATAAAGAGAAATAAGTACATAATTTTGCTACCTACAAATAGAATATCGTGCAATTGGTAGTTCTAGGTTCATGTTACAAAAAAGTAGTTTTATATCTTCGTAATTGAAAACAGAATGGACTAAAAAAAACCTAAAATCTTTCAAATATTGTAATCTAATTAAAAAAAAATAACAGAATTGATTAAATCTAGACTTTCGGTTGTTAAAAGGGTTGTTTGCATTACGTGAACATTTGAAATTTACTTAATTAACCTTACTCTATGATAACTTTTGTAATTTATTGAAAATGTCATTTTTGTCTAGCGTGAATACGTTAGAAAATTATTTATTCATACTCTACATCTACAACTCGAAACCTTTACATAATATAAAAGTTAATTACATTTATTCGGTATTTAAAGAATTGATAATAATAGGACTGTTACTTTGTATTAGATTAGAAACACATGATGCGTTGCACAGGTGACGATGAAGCGACGACGCTTTCTTGTGCTAACCTACTTCTGCAAACAGAAGTGCAATGGAGTCGTTTTGTACACAGTAAGGTCGTTAATTTTGAATGTGAGGGTGATGAAAAGTGTAGTCAAATTACGATGACTTTGCATGTAATATTTTTATTGTCGGTTAAATAAATCAATTTTAATAATTTCATAAATATCATTAAAATATCAATACATTTCTAGTAATAATAAATTCCTGCATTTAACACAAATAGACAAAATCCCACTGTACCTACGTTTTATAAATAAAGTATACATTTTGTTCAACATCATTTCAATTTGCGCTGAGACCTCTGTAAATAAATAGGCGGCTTCTACCAAACTTACCGCCTGACATACGAAAACACACAACTATCGTAAAATAGAGTATACTTTAATAATACATATTCATCTATTTTTTGTGCTTTTAACTCACACATAATTTTAAAAACCATATTTTTTTTAAAATAGATTGCCAGTAATAAAATCCTGCATTAAACACAAACAGACAAAATCTCAATATACCTACGTTTTAGAAATAAAGTATACATTTTGCTCAGCATCATTTAAGTTTGCTACGAGATCTCCGCATTATGTGCACGGGTTGTGTGTGTGTTGTATAACTATAGTGTGTCGAAGAAGGTTATCACGAGCAAGTGTGATAATGTTTTATTAATTTAATTGGAAAATAAAAGTGATCAGAAAGGATCACAACCACCCCTTAAATTTTATTTCCGGCTTTTGTAACATATGTAAAGCTTTTACTGACTTCTTCGAAAATAGTTTTTCGTTCGTAACTTCGTATAGTATAATTTTTCAAGTCAATATTGCCACTCGTTTAGGCTAGCCTACTCGTATAGTTATTTAGCGTTATTCGAAAGTAAAAAAACGTTGGTCTAAAAATTATTTGTAGACAACTTAGGTGTAAATAAGTTAGTAATTGAAATAATATAAAACTAGAAAAATTTCACGTCCTGAAGCTGAAAAAAAAATGTTTCTAGTTTTATATTATTTTAATTTCGGTCCTGGGTGGCTCATTGGTTAGAGCAGTCGCCCGGATTGCGAAAGATCGCAGGTTCGATTCCCGCCTCAGGACGTGAAATTTTTTTTCTAGTTATATATTATTTTAATTACTAAGTAATTTTTCAAACATTTGTAATAATGGTAAAATCAAAAATTAAGAATATGTAAATAAGTTGTTGAAGTAAGTCACCCCAGTCTGAAAGTAAATTAATAAAAAAAATAATATTTATACACCTATTATTTAGCCCAAAGCAAGCATCATTAAGAGCTTGTGTTATGGATACTAGATAACGTACAAGTATTGATAATAATATGTATATAAATATTATACGACGAGTCTTATTGGTACACTTCCTTTTTCAGAAGATTTAGGTGGTGTTTTTTATTTATAAGTTCGGTTAATTTTAGTTTATTTATAGGCATAAGGTTTTGTTTTATTTCTGTAATGATTTTAAGTGTTTTTTTATGTTGTGTGTATATTAGAAATATACTAAATAAACATATAAACATTCATGCCTCGTGAACAAACGTTTGTACTCATCATACAAACATCTGCTCCTACCAGGATTCGAACCCAGGATCCCTGACCGAGTAACCTGTATAGCAAGGGGTACAGACCATCCCGCCAGCCGGTCGTCAAAATTAATGCAAATTGGTGTCATTCTACTCGAGCATTTAAAGTATTGGTATGTTACAAACTTTTTGGAAGTTTGCGAACAACGTGTATTTTCAAGATATTAAAATGTATCATGCGTACCTTTTAATATTAAACTTAAGATATCACGAAATAAATAAATAAATAAAAAACTTAGGTACTTTTTATGCAAGTCTAAATGTTAAAATTATTTAGCCACTATGCCTACGGTTGATATAAAATTTAATAATCTGTATTTGAGCGTCTCTACATCTTTTTCTGTCCGTAAATGCATCTAACAAAGCTTAGTTTGTCTCGTCGCACTCTCTCCTATCCTCGGCGCTGATCACTTTGTAACGTAAACATCGAAGCTGTTTCTAGAACTCCATACTGTTCTGTATTCAATATTTGGCGTTAAATACCATTCTTACATAAATAATATTGTACGTTTAATTATTATAATCACAAGAAAATTCTGATAACTCTAAAAAAGTGCTCATAACTCTAAAAATATAAGACATATCTAAGAAATTAATTTGTCAACAAAACTAAAAACCGACTTTGAAATGCTAAAAGCCAAAAGTAAAAACTTTTTTAAATGTAAAAAGTTTCTTACTTTTGGATTTTTATGGTTAGTTTAAAGTCTACATTTACTCACAAACCACGGCTACCATAAATTCTACCTCCATCGGTTTCATATAATATCCGAGTCTCTTTGTCCTTGTGACTCCTTTTCCACACAAACACTCCACCATCTATTTTATAACTGCCCCCGGTTCAACGTAACAAGACATAACCTCATAACCGCCTGTAACCTTATGAACATCAACCCTCATAACCTAAACCAAATTACTGAAAAGGCGACTACATCTGAGCTGTTGCTGAGCCACATTAACCACATAATTAATAATCTAAAAAACTTCAACAATACCTAAGTAAATAAAACCCGAACAAGACAAACAAACACGGAATAGACGCCCTATTGTACTTCATCACACAAAAACATACACACATACACACACTTACACACACACACACACTTACACACATACACACTTACACACACACACACACTTACACACACACACAAATACGCGCACAGCACACACATACGCACACACACGCAATAACATATTAAATATTTATTTACCAACATTCAATAATACTACAACATAATCATAACTAAACTAATTGCATAACTGCAATACCAAATCAAAACAAACGATACCACCTTTAAAAACAAGCTCATATAGACAGGTGTAGTCCGATAGCACCTGTTTATATAAAAAGCATACACAAGCTTAACTTAAAAAAAAAAAAAAAAAAAAACTATGTATTTCCATGTTACGCTGACAAGTAATTTGAAGCAGAGTTCAAAAAGTTGTTTTATATTACCAGAGCCTGAATAAAATGAACGGGTCATAATTTGCAGCATAGTCCTTATGAGCAAGCATCAAATAAGTACTTCAATAACCTAGACAGATGGGAGACAAACGTACTGTTGTATGTATATTTAATCTCTTCGATCATTGTTTAGTGCTACGAAAATTTTGCTATAAATCTTTGTCTAAAACTGTTCGGTTCACCAAAATGGCTAAGTGCAGTACAACAATAAGTAATTACGTTGTGTATTTGTTACGGTACAAAAGGTTTAAAAATATATATAAATTTGACAAAGAAACTTAACAGATCCGTCTACATAATTCTGGATAGTTAAAATCATAGCTCAAATCAAAGTTATCCTCCATAACAATCAGTAATGACGCATCGCCGTACAATGACGTAAACACTTCAGAATCATTTATAAAGCTGATTAATGAAAAACAAAAAAGTTTGACGTAAAAATTACAAAATTCCTTTTTCGTATTATTGTATTATTCCGGTTATCACTTACATAAAAATCCGGGGAAAATCGAACTTAGTTAAGCACGTGGCTTTGATACTGACGTTGATTCGTGCATGAGTAACAATAGAAAAGTACCCATAAACATTCAAGTTTATTTTTGTCCGTAAAGCAAATACGTCAGTCGTCTGTACTTCGTCTGCAGGGTGTGACACAATTATTACAATGACACGTATGTTCATCATTACTATAACTACCTGCCCCTCAATTCTGCCATTTATTTACCTAAACGGATCGGCAGCGTTTCGGTATCGTTACTATTGCGCTATTGATAAAAAAGGTATTCCACTAACATTGCTTATAAAACCGGAACGCCAACGAAACGCTCTCGGTTGGTTCAACTATTTGACAACTGAAACGTTGGTGACAGAAACATATAGATGTTGTGAAATTCGGTATGTATTTCGTGTTTTTGGAAGTCTTTGTAAATCATATTTATTTAAAATAAAATTAGAGGGTCGATTCTGCTATTTGTTTACCTGAACGAATCGGCAGCGACTCGGTATGCGGTTGTGTAGGTATTCTACTAACAAGCCGGAACGCTAACGATACGCTCTCGGTTGGTTTAACTGAAACGTTGGTGACAGAAACTGTCAAAAGTTGAAAAAATCGGTATATACCTATATAGTGTTTTTGGTAGCTATATTTGTTTAAAAAATACTTAAAGTAGTTTTAAAATAAATTAAATGGTAATTATATTACATATAAGTAAATGTGAAAATATTTAATTATCCAAAAGTATCGGAAAAAATCATACATCATGATAATTATGATGACTCGCCCAAGGTTTTTTATCCAAATTATACTTGATGCAATCCTTTAGGCACGCGAACTAAGTTATACAGTACTTTTTATTCTATTTTGCGACATTAAATGTTATACAATTACTGCCGTTGTAAAACCGTATCCGCTGGGGTGCCACGGGCGTCGCCACCGGTACCTATGGTTGCCAAACGCCGCATCTGGCACTATGCGTCGGCAGATTGGGACGGTATGCGGGATTACTTCGCATCTGTCCCTTGGAGGCAGCGCTGTTTCAGTGAGCTGGACCCGAACGCTAGCGCTACTGCTGTTGCTGATGAGATCATGTTAGGGATGGAGTACTATATCCCTCACTCCGATCTCATCAGTAGGGGTAGGCGTAACCTCTGGTTCAACCGCGATTGTGCCTTAGCTGTTGAAAACAGACAGTCGGCATACCGCGCTTGGATCAGGGGCCGAGCTTGCGGGGATCCCAACATTGACTCACTGAAAGCAGTCTATAACAACGCCACCAAGTCCTGCAAAAGGGCCTTCATCAGAGCGGATGCACAGCGCGTTGCACGAGTTGGCCAAGAACTTCTTACGCATCCTACGGGAAGCCGTAGCTACTGGCGTCTGGCCAAAGCCGTGCAGTCCAACTTCTGTCAACCCTCGCTGCCCCCGTTGAGATGTTCTGACGGCTCGCTAGCTCACAAGCCGCAAGAGAAAGCCGATCTCTTGGTAAAACTCTTTGCTGCTCACTCCCGAATCGATGACTGCAACTTACAGCCACCAACACTCTCCCACTGTGGCCACACAATGCCCGATATTCGTATTAGGCAATGTGATGTACGTGCGGAGCTTCAGTCAATCGACGTCCGGAAAGCTAGTGGACCAGATGGCATTCCAGCGATAGTACTAAAAAACCGCGCAGCGGAGTTGTCTCCTGTCTTAACGCGGCTATACCGTCTTTCTCTCTCTTCTGGGTGTGTGCCGGAATCTTGGAGAGAGGCCAATGTGCAACCGGTCCCCAAAAAGGGAGACCGATCAGACCCAGCTAACTACCGCCCGATAGCTGTCACCTCAGTTCTTTGCAAGGTCATGGAACGGATCTTAAACCACCAGCTGATTCGATACCTAGAAGATCACTCATTAATTAATGATCGACAGTACGGGTTTCGGCCGAAACGGTCAACGGGTGATCTTCTAGCGTACTTAATGCATGTCTGGGGTGAAGCTATTGACAAACGTGGTGAGTCAGTGGCAGTTAGCCTTGACATTGCCAAAGCGTTCGATCGGGTCTGGCACAGGGCTCTTCTCTCCAAGCTCCCGGCATACGGTCTGCCCGCTCAGCTCTGTAACTGGATTGCCGGCTTCCTGCATGAGCGAAGAATCCGTGTCCTCGCAGATGGATACGCTTCGCGGTTCATGTCAGTGAATGCTGGTGTACCACAAGGCTCTGTTCTATCCCCCACACTCTTTCTTCTTCATATCAATGACATGATTCCGTTAGGAAGCATTCATTGCTATGCAGATGACAGTACAGTGCATGGGGGATATTACGGTCGCCCAGGGGCTGGGCGCGCTGAAACCGAGAGGGAGCGAGAGAATCTTACCATTGAGCTCGACAGGGTGTTGAACCTCGTATCAGAATGGGGATCTAACAATCTTGTTGAGTTCAATGCTAAGAAAACACAGGTCTGCGCGTTTACGGCTAAAGTGTCGCCGTTCCTTCCCCTTCCGTCTCTTCAGGGCACGACTCTTTCGGCACAGGGCTCCCTAAATTTGCTAGGCATGGAGATATGTTGCGATCTGAATTCCAGGAACTACATCAAAACCGTGATCAAAACAGCCTCACGGAAGCTCGGTGTCCTGAACAAGGTGCGTCGATTTTTCACGCCTGACCAATTATGCCTGCTCTATAAAACTCAGGTCCGGTCTTGCGTGGAATATTGCTCGCACTTGTGGGATGGCTCCGCCAAGTACCTTCTCGATGCCCTGGACAGATTGCAGCGTCGTGCTGTCCGTATCATTGGCGATGTAGAGGTCACCAACAACCTTGAGCCTCTGCAATTGCGTCGAGACATTGCGTCGCTTAGCGCCTTCTATCGGCTATATCACGGAGAGTGTTCTGAGGAGCTATTTGACCTCATCCCACCTTCCCCCTTCCTACTCAGGAGCACGCGTGCCGGTCTTCGGAGTCATCAATTCACTGTCTCCACCTCAACATCACGCACGAAGAAATTTAGCAGCTCTTTTCTTTGTCGAACTTCCAGAACTTGGAATTCTTTGCCAGCACATGTGTTCCCTCCTTCCTATAACATGGGTTCCTTCAAAAGAGGCGTGAAAAAGCACCTTTCGGGCCGGCAAGGTGGAGGCGGCTAGAGCAGTGTCTGAACTGCACTAGCTGTCTTCGCATATGGACTCTTCTTACCGCTTTACATCAGGTGGTGTTGAGTCATTTGTCGTGCTTTGTATAAAAAAAAAAAAAAAAAAAACCGTAACTTTTGACAGTTCCATCAAAGAACTACCGATGCGTTTCGGCTGCGAGAAGTGACAAATATTTTGCAGAATACAAAACAATCATTGAACTGAACGGTTCGCGTTACGTGTTTGTTAGTAGAATACCAAACTGATGCGTTTCGGCTACGTTTCGATTGCGTTGTGTTAGCAGAATACAAAAACGTTGTAACTTAAGCGTTTCCGATTTGTTTCAGATCAACATACAATAGCAGAATTGGGGGCCTGGAGTGGTTGAGGAGCTCGGTGGCTTATTGGTTTGAGCGCTCTGGTTTCGCTACGAAAAACAAAGCCTCTTTCGCCATGGTCGAACCGGTCGAACAGGCGGGGATCGAACCCGCGACCTTCCGCAATCCGGACGACTGCTCTAACCATCTGAGCTACCCAGGACTTGGGTGAACCCTGTGAAATCCTTCTAGTCTATCTATATTTGCGTTATGAGCTAACGTCTACCCTACAATGTCGAAATATTCTATTTCATTTATCTAATTTTTTCAAACATTTATAATAATGTTGAATAAAAAAATAAGAATATACTTATTATATTATATATAACACACCTCGTCTCCAATTTGGTGAGAAATGGCGCCTACGTGTTGCGGATGAGTATCGCTTTATTTAATATTATTAACACCTCATAATATTCTCATTTTAAAACAATAGTTTCTAATACAGGTATATTGAAAGGCGTATTTCGATTGTAAATAATATTTTTTCTGCCTTGTTAACACGTGCACTATAAATTGTCACGAGTTTAGTAATTTAATAAATAAAACATTTGTAATTAAAACAAAAACACGCAAGCTGTCCATTTTTATTGGTTTCGCGTTACTCTTTCCGGATTAAGAAGCATACCTACTAATTAAATAAGTATTTCAATTAACATTTATTCAATTAAGCAAAATAAGTTAAAAGAGATGCTAAAATACTATGAAATTGTTCATAATGGAGTAAGTACATATATTAGGTTGGGGAAAAAGTCTTTTCGCATTATAGTATGTATGAACTTGTAATAAAATCTCTTTAGCTGTAGGTACTATTTGTATCTGGCTGGTTTTGGTATCATTAAAAGTTTAGATTTTAAACAAGATTATTCCAAATTCAAATTAGGAAAATGTGTGTTTTTCATTTGTTTTTCGTACTGTCAAGATGAGTGAATCTAATGAAGAAATTCGATACATTTTAAAATTTTACTACAAAAAAGGTAAAAATGCAATGCAAGCCGTGAAAAAAATTTGCGATGTTTATGGACCTAGTGCAGTATCTGTGAGAGTAGCACAAATTTGGTTTAAGCGTTTTCAATCCAGAAATTTTGATGTCAAAGATGCACGTCGGTCTGGTCGCCCTATTACGGATAAAATTAATGCTATTTTTGAAAAACTGGAGCAAGATCGGCGTATCAGTAGTTATGACGTAGCTGAAGATCTGGGAATTGACCACAAAATAGTTTTGGCGCATTTAAAAAAAATGGGTACACAAAAAAGCTCGATATTTGGGTACCCCACTAGCTCACTGAAAGAAACCTAATGAACCGTGTACTCATTTGTGATTCTTTATTACGACGTAATGAAACCTAACCATTTTGGAAGAAGCTGCTAACTGGTGATGAAAAGTGGATCACGTACGACGAGAACGTGCGAAAAAGGTCGTGGTCAAAGGCCGGTCAGGCTTCACAGACTGTGGCAAAACCCGGATTAACTCGCAACAAGGTGATGTTGTGTGTGTGGTGGGATTGGAAGGGCATTATTCATTATGAGCTGTTACCACCAGGCAGGACCATCAATTCTGAACTCTACTGCGAATGTAGTGTATGCCGCGTCTCCTCATGTTAGGTTAGTACATAGGTTTAATATATAGAATGTTATTAGCATAAGTTCAGTAATAAACTGACACTTTAACAGTAAACACGTGTGTTATTAACTCCCGTCATTGCACGAACAACTGATGAGATTGAAGCAAGAAGTTGATCATGATAACGCTAGACCTCACACAACTTTAGCCACTCAGCAAAAATTAAGAGAGTTCGGCTGGGAGGTGTTAATGCATCCGCCGTATAGTCCTGACCTTGCACCTTCAGATTTCCACCTGTTACGCTCTCTTCAGAATTCTCTAGGCAGTGTCAGGTTAACATCACGAGAGCCAAAACCACTTGTCGCTGTATTTTGATCAGAAGCCCCAAAATTTCTAAAGCAATGGGATCATGTCCCTACCTACAAGATAGCCAAAAGTTATCGAACAAAATGGTACCTTTAGTTAAATGTAAATAAACTATACTAAAAAAAGTTTCGAATATTCTTAAAAAATGCGAAGAAACTTTTCCCCAACCTAATATATAAGAATATATTATATAGGTACAGTATCTTCCTGAAGTAATAACATTTTTATAATCAGACAAATACATTATCTGACTGTATATAGATATGCATGTATTTCTATAGCTTCATTTTTTACTTAATAAAGCAAAGATATATATATATATATATATATATATATTGGTTAAGATATGTATATATTGGTTGAGGTTTATTGGTGGAGGAGCTCGGTGGCGAAGTGGTTTGAGTGCTCTGATTTCAATTACGAAAACAAAGCAACTTTCGCCATGGTTGGTCGCGGGATGGGTCAATCAAATTTATAATCTCGAGCTCCTCCGTACTTCGGAAGGCACGTTAAGCCGTTGGTCCCGGTTGTTCCTGCAACCGCTTTAACCCACCAACCCGCATTGGGCCAGCGTGGTGGTGTTATGGCCCAAACTCCTCATGTGTTTCTTCAATGTAGGAAGGCCTGTGCCCAGCAGTGGGACGTATATAGGCTGGTGATGATGATGATATATATTGGTTTGCGGTTTACCAAAAACGGATTTATTAACAACAAAGTAAAAACTTTCTTGTTTAAAATTTTTAATGAGAATTGTATGATTTGCATACATTTCCATATCTATGTGTTCCAATATTTAGATCCAAACATATTTCATCAATTTTTTTCTCAAATATTACACACACCTAGACCCTAGACCGCCGCCTCGTACTCACCAGGTAGGTGGTAGGCCCGTCTGTAGGGCCGAAAAAATCTATGGGCCCTGGAGGGGAACTACTTTTAAACCTTTAGTTAGCTCATTGTACTAAAAGGAAACATTCTTTTATTTTTGAAAAGAAACAAAACTGCATTCTAAGATATTCTAAAATGCTCTTGTCTCACCCGGGAATCAAACCAACTAAAAAATATAAAAGTAAACCCTTGCTATTTTGTTATACGAATCGATAGGATTATTATTTAGGATAAAATTTGTTTAATAAACATTCGATAAACATACGAACGATTACTTTAACATTTTTATCGTTTTTAAAATTGTTGAAAGTTGTTGTTCGAATTTCAAATTGTTGCCTTGCGTTGCAATAAAAAATACGTTCCATTTTTAACTTTGCGTCAGATTGCCACGTGTAAGAACGAATTGTGCATAAATTTATTATTACAATTTAATGATTTTCTTATCGAAGTTTTTAATAAGGTACTTAGAGAAAAATAACATTCGCAAACCTGTACCTACTTCATACAATATCTTTGGATCTTAAAGAGATAAGAAAATTTACGTATGATTTACTTGTTGCAAATGAACATTACAGTACTAGGTATTGTTAATAAAAAACTTGTGATAAATATTCAATTAACATAGGTATCTCGTGCAACAGATTAGTGTAAGAGCAAACGTTTGTTAGAAAAATATCCTGCACAATAACCCTACCGATTCGTTTAATAAATTATTTATTTTTTAAATTTTTAGTTGGTTTGATTCCCGGGTGAGACAAGCGAATTATAGAAGATCTTTGAATGCAGTTTTGTTTTTTTTTTTAAATAAAGGAATGTTTCCTCTAAGTAAAATGAGCTAACTAAAGGACATAAAGTAGTTCCCCTCCAGGGCCCATAGATTTTTTCCACCCTGTATATATCTCCATTAATTGCTATTTTAAATTTTCAATTACATATTTTTTATCACTTTACTTATTTCAATGTTTACCAAGTTTAAATTTTATTGTTTTACTTTAAACCAATTCCTGATTTTAAACTTTTTAGGATTTATTCGTGTCAAACTGTCAAAAACTCTCATGTGGTGATTACTATGTTGTTGTCGGCGAGTTGAATATTTATAAAATTTACGGAAAAAACCATCTCGAGGTATAACAGTCTTATTTATAAATATAATCCAATAATATAAAAGTATCGAAGATAAGGCTATCGTGTGTCATACCTACAGCAATGGCTACCCTACAATTATGATATTATCGTATCCTATTAAATTAGAAAATTTATGTTTTGGTACGTTTATGGAAGACCAGTAAATACATCCTGCAATATTTATAGTCAAGGTGCTCATAAAACTAATTTTTCCAAATCGTCCTTCGTTTTCCTGAAAATCACGGGAAACTTATAAGGTCGATGCTCGGCTAATTCTTTTCACTATAATTAATATGATTGAAAAATATGCATGATGTTGCCACTTAAAAAATGGATGTAATCTTTGGTAAGGCATCAACTAACACAGCGAACTAACAAGAGGACCTCAGACCTCTTTGAGTCACTAATCGTAAGGAATTTAATATGTAGTAGGTGATTCTTAGTGAAATAACTTGCATCACAATATTGTCGGAAAGATGAATTCTTTATAAAACAATTTTCAGAGTAATCATGAAATGTATCCATACCAAGAAAGACATCATCAGTATCATCATCATCATCACCAGCCTATATGCGTCCCACTGCTGGGCACAGGCCTTCCTACATGGGAGAAACACATGAGGAGTTTGGGCCATAACACCAAGAAAGTAAACTTTGTGATTTCTAGGCTTAGCAACTTCAATCTCTTATAACAATTGCATAGGTGTATCGTTATATATATCGTTAACAACGTAAAAATAGCTTCGATTCTCTTCAAAGTTTTACACGTTTCCTATAAACCAAGCGAAATGAACTCCAATGAAATCCACCACACACAAAATATTCTTATAAGTGATTGCACAAAGAAAATGGTGACTATTGGCTCTTCTAACTTTTGACAGTTTCACTACACTAGGTATAGAATAAAAACCGGCCATGTGCGAGTCGGAGTCGCGCACGAAGGGTTCCGTAGCAATTCTATAAACAAGCGGCTAGGTGTTGCCGTTATCAATATCGAGCAAAAACAAGCAAAGAAATCGCGTTTGTTGTATGGGAGCACCCTTAAATATTTATTTTATTCTGTTTATTACTATTTGTTGTTATAGCGGCAACAGAAATACATCATCTGTGAAAATTTTAACTGTCTAACTATCAAGGTTATGAGATACAACCTGGTGGCAGACAGACTGACGGACAGAGGAGTCTTAGTAATAGGGTCCCGTTTTACCCTTTGGGTACGGAAGCCTAAAAATTGATACTTTAGTCATTACTTTTGCTCAAGTAAAACACTTTGCCTTGTTTATTAATACAGGTGTCAATAATGCTTACTTTGGGCTAGATAATATGTGTGCGTGTATGGATTATTGATTTATTTATAACTAGCGACCCGCCCCGGCTTTGCACGGGTGCAATGCTTATGTAAATATTATGCATGTATTATACATATAAACCTTCCTTAAGAATCACTCTATCTATTTTAAAAAACCGGATCAAAATCCGTTGCGTAGTTTTAAAGATCTAAGCATACATATGGACAGACAGACGGCGGATAGCGACTTTGTTTTATACTATGTAGTGATATTGATTTTACATTTTTATTTCAAATTCGTAGACCATTCGAACTATACCGGATGCGGAACAACACTCATTAGTCAAAATTTTTAAACGGGCATCTGGAACTTATAGTCTACACTTTCTGCGTATTCAACTAGCATAAATTGTTATGAATAGTTTGTTTACATGCTGCTAAGCAGCGTTTACGTTATCCTATTAACCAAAGTGACGTATTAAGGATGTCCGGGTAGCTTTACCCTGACCTAGCTTGACACACTATCGTGATTCAGTTGCGGGCCTGAGTTAGTCCCTCTTTACGTATACCTACTTTCGTCACTGAAACCTGAAACTTCTGACGTCAGTAAAATCTTAATCAGAAAGACGAATTAGAAATGGAATTTCCATAGGCGTCTAAAGAAACCTAGAATAACGTGACGTGAATTTTAAAGGTACCTATGTACCTACATCAGTTTTTTGTGTGTTATCCTTATAAAATAATTAACAATAGTGTTTAAGAAATATCAACTTTAATTAAAATAGCAGTGAGTTCAAATTAAAACTTTGCTGCTCTACACATACCAATAAGTTGAAAGACATATTGGTTTCATTGCCAAAATATTTAATACGACTCTTAATTTAAAACGATAACATTGTATTCAGTACTATAATAGACTTTAATTAAAAATATCCGAATTAAACAAAAAAGTCATATTGAATCGATTGATGACTTCGAAATGACATCCAAAAGGAAAATTGATATCATTAAATTGATAAATAAATAGCCCATCACTGTTTAAGTATACGCGAATTATGTTACTTACAAATTCTTAATACTTAACCTTCTCATTGTTTGAATAAATTGTTTTTTTAATTAAAAATATGTTTTGTGGTAAATAAATGTCAACATTGAAAAAAGTATTTTCCTATAAACTGAATAAAAATTTTTTCAAAAGTTTATTTATTGATAAAAGTGCGTCATATTTTTTGTAATTATGACTTCAATACTTTTCTAAAACAATGAAAGGAACATAAAAATTTTGTTTTACAAAATTTACTTGCACATTGATTAGCTTTCTTCAACAATTCTTAGGTTAACTATTCATGTTTCGCTATTTAATTGATTTGTTCTTAAGTCTACAGATAGCTAATCCTTTGATTGCTTGACAAGACGTAATTAAAGTCGCGACGCGAGAAAGAAACTTGCGTTGTTTATATTTTTTATCATTTTTCACTTTTTATTTAATACAAGGCAAATGACTCAACACCGCCTGATGTGAAGCGGTAAGATGAGTTTATATGCAAAGACAGAGGTGCCTTTTCACGCCTCATTTGAAGGAACCCATGTTGCAAGAAGGAGGGAACACATGTACTGGCAAATAGTTCCATGTTTTGGAAGAAAGCCAAAGAAAACAGTTAAGTTATAAACTTCTTAGTGCCTGATGGACGACAGAGAGGAGAGGAGACAGTGAATTGATGACCCCAAAGATCGACACGCGTGCTCCTGATTAGGATGGGAAAAGGTGGGATAAATTTATATGATGACAATGAAATAAATCAAATAGTCAAATTAAAAACATAACAAAAATACGCAATTTAACGGTGGATACGCCACTCCGCTCACGCCTTCTTATGGCATTACATGGAAAAATATCTAAAATAGAAAAAAAAAACATTACCTGACCAAATCCGGGTGACTGCTCTAACAATCTAAAGATCCCACCAAAGACTTGGGTTGAGCCTATGGATTTCTTTTATAATGAATCTTAAGGGTACAGGACAATAAGCACTCTCTATGGGTATTTATGACATGATATAGTAAAATAAAGTTATATTACCACTTTCATCATCATCATCAAAGGCCTCCCCCATTGATTTCCAAATTACCGCATTGCGAAAAATAATTTTACAAAAAAATATTTACATTTGAAAAAACATGTGTTCAGAGAAAGGCCCATTTGCTCTTTTCATTGCGAATGTAAAACATATTGTTATCTGCTACGTCAACCATATCATAGCAATTACTTCAACGGTTGGTCCCATATCGATTGCATATTTTTACGAGTCCCGAACATGTTTCCGAAAACCAGTTTACCAATTAACAAATCCCATAGATATTTTTCACTTTTATAATTTTCATCGAATGAACTGTAGACCAATGCACGTTTGACCAACGCAACGTTTTAGTTTCCTGCATTTCATATGAACTGCAGGAAACTCACGAATGAATGAATTCCCCGAATGAATAGTAGACCGTAAAACCATTGACATTGTGTACAATTTCCTACTTCGCTTTTGACCGTAGAAATTATTGATCCAAGAAAATTGCAAAAAGGCAAGTTTATGAAAATATTTATGTTCATGAGATACAGCCTGGTGACAGACCGACGGACAGCGGAGTTTTAATAATAGGGTCCCGTTTTTCCCTTTGTACGGAACCCTAAAAACGAAGCTAAGCTACTTAAAAATCTATTCTATTTTGTCCCGCCTACGAGATACTAAGTATTTTGGACTATTATATTTGTAATTTCTTCAAATAACATTATAAGGCTACTAGGCTTTTCAATATGTTTATGACTGTTTTTCGTGACTGTTAGAAAGTGTCGGAAATCTTGTGAGTAGTACAGTACTATTTCTAGGTAAACCCCTTCTCCGTACCCACTCGCCTGAGTCTGGATTTCTAGCTCGCATAGGAGGTTCAGTGAGATTTGAAAGCGGCTTAACTTTGAATTGACATAGAACCTTCATGGTTTGAGATTTATGAGTGAAACTTTTTTCAAATTGTACCTATGAGGTTCTTCTTTTAAAAAATGAGCAACATTCGATTATCAACTTTCAGTTATTTTTTTATTCAGGCTTATACGGTGAATCGACTTTATCAAAAACACGTGCTTATGAGTGGTGCAAAGCGTTCAAAAGCGGTCGAGATTTTAAATAATCACTTGGGTATGAAACATGTTGCCGTTCGGCTGGTCCCAAAAGACCTGAATTTTCTCCAAAAACTCAATCGCATGAGAGTCGCTGAGGACATGCTAGAACGAGTCAATTCCGATCCAACATTCATGAAACACATTGTTACTGGTGACGAGGATGAGACGTGGGTTTACGAGATTGACATGTAAACTAGTCGACAAGCTTCGGAGTGGCGCCTTCAGACTAAACCGAAAACCAAGCCAAAGTCGATCAAAAGTCAAAGTCCTGTTGACTGTTTTCTTTGACTTTTGCGGTGTTGTGTACTCGGAATTATTACTGAAAGGTTAAACGGTAAATAAAGAATATTATTTAAGCGTTATGTAGCGTTTAGAAGAGCAAATTTGACAAAAAAAGCCAGATTAGTGGAAATAAAATTCTTGGATTTTGCACCACGATAATGCGCCTTCGCACAAGGCCATCATTGTGAACGAATTTTTGACCAAACACTCAACAAATACCACCGGCTTCACCTGACTTCTTTCTTTTTCCTAAACTCAAATTACCACTTCGTGGCACCCGTTTTCAATCGGAGGAAGACATAAAGAAGAGTTCGCGGTGAGAACTGAACTCAATCCCGGAAACAGCGTTTTAAAATGTTTTGATGATTGGATTATTTGTTGACGTAAGTGTATTAGGCGTATCATTTCTGAAGAAGCATACTTTGAAGGTGATCAAATAAAATTGGATAAATAACTAACATTATGTGTATTATTGATCTTTTCCCGTTACTTTCTTGACAGAGTAGTACATCATCCTCATCATCATGTGTGATTCCATTAGAAATGCGCAGTGCATTTGTACTCAACTGTCTTTTATGTATTCTTTTTTGAATCTTTTGTGTGTCTTTTGTCTCGTGTGTATATGCATAAATATATTTTCTGTGCATTAATAACACTATACTTGTCCTCTCTTAAAAGTCACTTAGACTAAGTTTCGCAGAATTCTTGGGACGATATCCCTAAATATGTCATCATCGACATAATTCGTATACCAGCTGTTACTTCAATAAGAACATCTCAAAAACAGACAATGATTAATTAAGTAAGCATAAAATTACCGCGTCAAACACCTGCAAGTATATCCCATCATTATACCGTATAATATCCTGAGAATCTATAAATGAAGCAATAAATTATAAAAACATCATCATTTGTTTGTGATGTAGCAATTAACCGCTTATAATCATCATCACGCAGAGTTTGAAAATAATTCGAGAAATATTTTTGATTATGAATTCTTACATGAAAATGAGCAGGGAAAATTAATTACAAAATTTTAGAAATTTCTCTTTTTTATTATAAAAAGTAATTTAGTAACATTTTACGACAAAAAAAATATATACGGCTATTTTTTATATATATTTTCAGTCACTAATACGTAACTGAAAGTGCTATGGTCTGCTACGATCTAATTTAGAAGATAATAATACAAGAATAAGTTATTCAGAAAAAGCTTCTAAGAGAGAAAAAGCTTAAAAATTCCGAAATAACTATGAAAATATTCGTGAAAGATTAAGATATAATAAAATGAATCGAGGTAAAACTATTTACATAAGTTTGTTTCATATGTTGAGAGTAATTTTACTTCAAAAATAAGATATCAAAAATATTTTATTACAAAAATAAAATTTTACAGAGTAATGAACTATAATGAATATATTCTTCAACACGCTATTTCTAATTCGTTCTAACTGCATATTCACCTTAGCAACAAAGAGATACAGCTTTGCTATTGAAGAGCGACTACAAATAATGAATAATAGTTAGATTACGCAGTGCGCTGCGTAATCTAACTAACTAAATCAACTGAAATGCTATATAAAACAGCTATCTAATGCGGAAAAGCAATTGCAAGTTTTCTTTAGCCCTATCATTGACCCCGCGTTCGGAAAACTCATTTGAATTGTGGTCCTCTTGCCGCTAGATGGTGTTAGTGTAGTCCAGTTCTATCATATAAGCAGGCGCCAGCGCAGCGCCGCGCATTGCCCCAACCGGCGTACGCGCGTTCAGACCAGTGTAAAGACAATACCATATCGCGGCTCGGAACACGAATTACGAACTATTGTGATAAACTGTGCTTACGACAACACAAACATGGATATTCTCACTCTGGACCCCACTGGACTTTATTAGAAAGAAAAAACAACGTGAACATATGAAAATGGACGTATTCACTTTGGATCCCACCGGCCAGTATTAAAATGGTTCTCATCAGCTTGGATCCCACTGGTCTGTATTAGATTAGATTAAAATTATAAATAATATGAATAATAAGGCACTCGATCCCACTGGCCAGTACTGACTTGCCGACAAGATGGTCGTGCTAGATCCCACTGAAATATATTAACTATCCCCATCTTCGATGAGACAAGATGTGTTGCGGAAGGAGGAAGATATTGACAGGCACACGTCCCGAAGAAACATCATCCTGTAGAAAGAGGAGGCTTAGAACTAGAAAAGCGACTTGACTCATCAATAACAAACTCATTGCGACTGTAAATACTATGAATAAAATGGAGGGGGACATGCCCACAAGGTCATTGGATGGAAATCAGCTGACTCGCGCACCGCGCTTCCGGAAATGTACATCTAAAGAAGACTTGACAATCCCCGGCAAAAAACTGGTTACTGACCGCATCGCAACAAATTGTTCGATTTTTGAACGTGAGTATTTCTTTTTTCATTTATTTCCTCTGTCTAAACGATACTCTTTTCCTGTAAACTGAAAAAATAATTATGTCAATTTTTTATTTGAGAGTCGGCGGTACTAGTCAAATTCACGTGATGCTTTAGAAGGAAATTCGTTTCTTTCGACATAATTATGCTCTTCATAGTTCTTTGTTTTGTGTTAGAGTTACCCACATAGAAAATTTTTGGGATTCTGTCTTCGACAAAGAGAGGACAGATCTGTTGTCGCCGTGGCAATGGCGGACACGCGATTGCACTCTGCATATTAAAAGTTCGTTGCACAGCTGTAATCCTTCCTATCGCCCAGCACCATATCTGACCGCCAAATTTTCAAACCGCATGCAATTTTCGGCAGTTTTTCTTCCAAATCTTAGTATATAACTTTTTTTCTTATCTTTATGGCAGCTTGTGTATGGCGTTAAAACAAATATATTTGATTTTCCGCCAGAATTTCGGCCACTATCGCAATTTTTATGGCACCGACCGTGAGTTCGTTGACCGGACATATTTTATTTCATCGCGCGCTTCCACGTACACACACACAGACAGTGGTAACACACAGCCGTACGGTAGCACGCACACCACGATATGGAATCTTTGCGTGTTGTGTACTGTTTCGCGTAAACACTTGTGCGTCTGTATTTCGCATGTAATCATTTTTGTATGATTAATTATTATCATAATTGTACCATATAATTTTGTAAAATTAAGGTAACATTTAAATAGCAAGGTTTTTTGTGCGCTAATAATTCGATATTCGACCTATTAGGTATGAGATTAAGCAACGCTTGTTTATAAGTGTAAAAATTAAAAGGAGCAGTTTTAAAGTGATTTAAAATCGGCACGCTCGCATCGCGTTGAAGATTAAAGACGCGTAATGTGTCTGTGTTTGCCGAATTATTCCAGTTCAACAACCGGGGGAACGGCCGATCGGGAGTTCAAAATAGACGCGGACGCGATCCACGGCGACACTCCTCGGCGACATCCATACATATCAAAAACATTCGTAACTTCGACTATAACACGCTGGATATTTGCGATTGATAAATAATAAGGACAAGAATTATTTGAAAGGGTCATATTATAATATGTTCATGAAATTCGTGATTTTTTATACTTTTTACAGCAATGACATTGATTTAAACTGTAAATTATCATAAATAATCAGTTCGAATAACGATTATTACAGATTTGACCATATACATACACAAAATTATTTCTTACTTTATTTGTACAACATCAAATGAAAATTAAAGTTTTGGTTATAGTATTAATAACAAAAAAAAACATTGCTTACAGTGTCCAACCCTCGACTGAGATTGCCTGAATCATGCCGATGGCTCTGCGCACATGTTGGTGTATGATTAAGCAATATTATATTTCGCGATGAACCTCCTTGACCTCGGTGCTGTCGAGCGCCTGCAATGTGGCCTGTTTTTGGCATTGCGTCATCATAGGTCAACCTCCCTAGTCCGCCATATTTTTTTGCTTCACAAACATTATGCTTTGCACGTTGGAGTCTTCCTTTGTTGATAAATTGAAGACAGAATGTCTATTTAAGGTCGTGTCAGCCATTTTGAAATATTTTAATTAAAATAGTTGTTTTTAAAACGATTAATTATTTAATAATTCTTTTTTTTTCTAAAATCTACGATCATAAACTAGAATGACTAGAAGATGAGAAGCTGCGATAAAATTTATTTTTCACAAAGTATCATTTATTTGAAAATTAATATGCATACATGCATAATAAATTGTTTTTGTGGCCACAGACGCAGCCATTTCGGTAACTCGATATGGTCAGAAAAACCATTTCGTAACATTAATGTGGCGTAATTTGATTGTGATAAAACTTGAACAGTCAAGTACTATTTTATACTCTTATAAGGGAACTCTAGTAATAAAAATAGCGTAAATGGCGTTTGTGATATGTTAATCTTGATAAGTGTCATAGGCCTTCTCATGTAAATTCTTTTAATAATGAAATAATCCACGGCAGGCGAAAAGAGATTTTTATCTTTTTTTTTCTAAATTATAAACATAAAATTAAATACTTAAAAAGTTATAAGTTCTTAAAAAGTCAGTTCAGAAAAATGTTTACTAAATAAATAATTGCCTGGGGCAATTCAGATTACTTTTTCGTACACTAATTCGTGATAAAATTAAGAAAATATAAATAAACTTGAATTCAAAACATTTTTATTGTGCAGACGTTTTAAATTTTTAATTAGGTACTAACAAAATAAATTCAAACTGCAAGCCAAGTCAAGGCAATGCAAGACCAATATCAAGGATTATAATTAATGTAAAAGTTGCTCATGAAAATATTTAATCATTCGAAATTGATATTATAGTTACCATAAGTTATAAAAAAGATTTGAAATAAGTAATAGTTTACCATCCAATAAAATTATTACTTCGTTTTAATACTACTTAGAATAAATTAAAGAATGTATTTGGGAGCTATATTTATGCAAAACTAAAGCTAATAATAACATCCACTCTAAAAATGTCGACAAAGAACATTGAGATCAAGTTGTCTGTATTTTTTACAGCGCAAAAAGAACTCATGAATTGAACTTGAAAATGTGCATTTTTTGCGATGCAAAATATGTACTGCATTACAAAGGTGCAATACAAGGTCGGGCGACAGCTGGCGAGGCTAATTAAAGGTTTTATGTTTAAATAATTAAGTGGACTATTGGCACATAGACAGAAAGCAGGTGGAAAAATATTTATGCAAGAATAAAATCATTATTTACGAACGTGCCAAATTACGTACATTAATAATTTGTACTGTGCGACGCATTATTGCAGCTATGCACGACACATTAATCGTCCACCAATTGCTGGATTTGAATACCATCTTACATTTGCAATATTTACGCGTATGTACTGCCGTTTGCTTTTTTTTATGACTTATGGCTTCTTACGGCGAAGTTAAGTAGGAAAAGACATGAAAGGGAATAAGATTATATGAAATGCTAGAAAAAATTAAAACTTTTATAAATGCAAATTTTTGCAACTGGTACTCATAAATAATTATATTTTAATTTGGTACTTATTCCATAAAAAGTTATTTTTTGAAGTTGATGCTAAGCTGTTTCCAGAAACAATAGAAATTTTAGCACCAACACCAAAAAATAACTTTTATTTATGAAATAAGTACCTAATTATAGGGATTGGCCCAAAATGTATGGAGACCCTGCCGGGTCTAATTCTACTCTTATTTCAAATGGAATAAGAGTCACGAATAGCGAGATGTGGGTACATGGTACTGCTCGTGACTGAACACTACTAAAAAATAATAATAATAAAAAACATACAAACGATTTGATAACCTCCTCCTTTTTTTGAAGTTGGTTAAAAATAGGCAAAAACATGCGAAACAATTTTTAACTGTCCATTTTCTTTTTAATTACTTGGTTCTGTAGTACGAAACATTTTTTTTATAGAACAACCTGCAACACAACGAAATATTCATCATGGCGCCTATGTCACACATTTCTTTGACTTCTATTGAATAATAGTGAAATTGACGAATCTTTTCGAATTTCGTACAAGTGAAAATAAAAACTAATTAATAGTATTTTCCCGGATTCAGGAGATTTTTCCTGAATTTGTGAGATAGTGATATACTTGGCCGGATTGAATTTAATTATTTTGTCCTTTTTAGTGTATTACAGTCCGTTTTATTTTATTTAAAAATATTTTTTTTTTACAATTATAAGAGATAAATTTCGAAGGTCAAAGCCAGATGGGTGATCGTGAACCTACCCGGTAGTATTCCAACTCAAATAGAATTATCATGCACCACTGAAAGTATCAAGAAAGCAAAAATCTGCTATCACGCTTGCATTAATGGTAATTTCAATTATTAAGATTTTAAAACAAATCTAGGGAAACGATTTAAAAAAAAACTATAGGTCCAATTTGAAAGTATGCTCTTTTAAAACAATTTTCCAAATCGGCTTTTAAATGTCGGAGTTCTGAGGTAACAAACATACAAAAAAACATACAGCCGAATTGATAACCTCCTTTTGATATAAAACAACTTCACCGGATTCAACTCGCGTTTAATTAGATGCTACATTATTATTATACTCACGAGACGTTTCGATTACTTTACAGCGATCGTCTCGTCAGCGATGTCATCCCATGACCACGATTTTATAATAATATTGTAACATCTAATTAAACGCAATTTAAATCCGGCAAATTGGTTTTATTTCAAATGTGTAGTCCTCGCGAAAATATAACACAACTTCCTCCTTTTTTAAAGTCAGTAAAAATTGTAGCTTGTTAATCATCACTGTAACAGAAGATATAACATGTAAACCAACCCCAACAACAATCTCTTTACAAGTAATATCTAATAATAGTACTAATCTAATAGCTACTTGACGACCGGCTGGCCGAGTGGTCTGTACCCCAGGCTACTCGGTCAAGAGGCCGGGTTCGAATCCCGGTAGGAACAAATGTTTGTATGATGAGTACGAGCATTTGTTTACGAGTCATGGATGTTTATATGTTTATTTAGTATATTTCTAATATTTATATACATATTATTATCATTATTTATCCGTTATCTAGTATCCATACTACAAGCTCTTAATGATGCTTACTTTGGTCTAGATAATAGGTGTGAGTGTATAAATATTATTATATTATTATTAATAGTATTTAGAATTAAAATTCAAAGTCGTAGGTATACTAAGTTATACCACAGGAATGCAATATCATATTCTCTAGAATTTCATAGAGTCCGAATGTCCGTGTGGAAATATTTTAAGGAGTCAACAAACCTCGAGGAAGGAACTGGTTCTGGTTTTGTTTGATCACAAATATTTTATTTGACCAAACACACTGATAGACGTATGTATTTTTTACTATACGATTACGTGATAGTCCAGTGTAATACTTAATAGGTAATTTATTATCGTGTGTCATGACATGAATGAATTATTTTAGGTATTAAATAAAACTGAAAATAATCAATCAAATGGCAATAAAACTTGAAACTTAACATGTATCTATGATTAAAGTCAGCGGATATAGCAATTTGCAAACCCAGGGTTCAGCCAAATCTAGCTGAAAAATAAGTCATTATTATAATAATAAACAAAACTAGGTACCGTAGCGGAGCATATAACCTTGGGAATGTGATCCCGGGTTGGATTCCCGGTGGAGGCAGATGTTTGCGTGATGAATACGAACATTCGTTAATGAGTTATGGTACTTTAAACATTTATCACTAATATTTTCAAATGATATGCAATGTATATTTGTTTATCTATTATCCAAAATTCATCTGCAATTTTAGACGATTCCGCTTACTTCTTATCACTTAATAAGTTAATACGTGTTATATGATTCGAAATTCAAATAACTAGATATTTATATTTTAGGGTGATCGAACCTTATATTCGTCGCATTTTATTTATGATACACACTGTCGTGAGGTATCGTCCTGATTATCATTATATTATTATTATGACTATGAACATTTGTGTTGTTCCTTAAAACTTATTTTATTCATAAAAAAAACAAAACAAAAATAGGAATATTAACGGGAAAATACCATTAATATCGATTTTAAGAGAGGTGGGGCATATATTTTTCACTTGAATTCGATGACAAGTAATAGTGGCCCTGATTCTGGAAAACACACGCTAAATCTAAATTTAATTCAGTGCATCTCTTTTTCTCAATGTGAATACAAAAAGGATGGCTGTCATATAATTTTATATTTAGAAATGTGTATTCAATTTTCGACCTTATTGAACGTGATAAAATGCAGTGTTTGGAAGCACCTCCGCACCTATATGCCGTCTAAAATTGTCTATAATGTATCTAAATTTGGTTGACAGCTCTAAACAAATTCTTACTATCTTTTTCCTAAGACATATTGCGAGATAGAGATATATTTAAAGACACACGGTTTAACGTTATGTTCGGGACATGGGGACTTGTCTCCTTTGTTGTCACAATATCGCTTCCTCTGTTATTACTGGGTAGGCAACGTGTGAGTAGTTATACCTTTACCTGCCGTTTTCACTAACTATTCCCTAGGCTTTTTTTTTATACAACTAGATGACAAACAAGCTGACGGCCCACCTGATGGTAAGCGGTAACAGCCGCCTATAGACACCTGCAATTACAAGGAAAAATCACTTGATATTGCAGGTGCGTTGTCATCCTGGGGCCTAAGATGAAATGCCTTAGGTGACTCTTAACAACATTTGTCTCTTTCTACCTCCTTTAAATAGACTGACATAAATATCGCTAAGAGACACTTAGCGCTGAGCAAATGTTAGTGAAAACGAGCATTAGTGTTAAAAACTCCTATGAGCATTGGTATTGGTAACCGCTTTCCTTTAGCCGGGCCTTATGCCTCGCTTTATGTTAAAGCATAACTAAAAATAATTGAGAACCTCCTTATTTTTAAAACCGGTTACAAATCGTAGAGAATCTTTTATTTTCTCGGTAATTTTGGTAATCTCGGTAAAATTAAAGTTAAAACATTGTGCTCCTAAATATGTAAGCGCGCAAAATGAAATCGTCTCAGAAGGAAATATAGTACACCTGCGCAGTAGCAAGTGAGACTGCGAGCAACGCGGATGTTACGGCTGCATTATGCAAGTACTGATGCAACTAAACTTGGTTGTTTGTGGCAAGGCTGCTCGTGCGACGGTGACCCACTCACTGTACCGACCTTTTAAGCCAACCTATTTGGCAACTGGCCGATTTAGATCCGCCTTTAGAAGTTATTTTTTCTTATTGCAACCTTTTTGGTCGGAATGAACGGGTAATTTACCGGTCATAGTTGCTAAAAGTATTTCAAAACTACCCACTTTATTAATATATGAGAAAAATATGTCAATAAAGGTCTCGAAGTAGTTAACGAAGCCTGTTTAAATATTTAGCTTTGCCGGCCTATGTAGGAAAACTGCTGTGTTTGTCTGTTATGAGGTACTTAACTAATTAAAGCAACAATGCTTTTCTTATGAAACAAAAATAAATAAATAGTATCATCAATCAAACATATTAGCAAAAGAGTGACTTTTGTTCTCTTGGTATTTTCGTTGTGTATGATAAATTACAATAATAATAATAAGGTATTTATTGCTATGTTATTATGAATATCCGCAAAAATCTATCTATGATAGTAAAAAGCGCACTATCGTATGAACTACCACTCAAGCATGAGATTCCAGACACAATTGATTTTTCAATTGTAATAGCCTCCCGGTGGTATAACGCCGCTTGATAGATCAATATGGGTTATATTGATCTGTCAAGCGGCTAAAAATAATTAGGCTAAAAATAATTGGAAAATGTATTAAAACTTGGAGTTGAATCCTCTTCGAAAATGCTTTCATATTGATATTAATTTACGTAGATGAATTTAATACAACAAAATTGTTGATCTATAATGTTTAGTAGTTCAATGAACATTTTTATCATCACCAAACAGCGTAAAGTAAATCAAATAATTAACAACATACCGCGTGTTTTTCGTCGCACTCCTGCCTACAGCGACGAAATACATACACTAAAATATACTATGTGGGAGTCGCTCACACAAACGTGTAGGTATAGCACACAATGAATTAGTGTTTAGTGTGTGTGTACAATCCACGCTTCCCACTTTCCCAGGTAGAAAACTATGAGAGTTTTCCTTGCAAATACCAATTTAAATAATAAAAAGATTTAACACTTACCCAATTATACAACTATGAACGTTACATATTTTTAAAGCAAATTTTTTTGTTGTTAACATACATGTACTTATTATGAAATTTTCATTTCACATCCAACCACCATTTATGTCTCAAAAATATTAGCAGCTAAGTACTAGTAATTTGAATAGCAAAAAATTGCTTCGGCGCTATTCCTACACATTAAGCCTTACTCGTAAATAACGATAAATTATGCAGGTGCTTTAACAATTGAATACGTGTTTTATGCATAAAAACTTTTGGACTTAACTACACTTCGTGTTTTGTTGTCCGTTTTTTTTTCTTTTAAACACGTGGTAAGATATTGTTTTTCGAGATAATTTGTCTATTTAATTAATAATACCTACGGATTAGATCTTGGACATTCTTGGATTCGTCACCCTCAGAGTCATTGACACTACTGAAACCAACGCCGACATACTAGGAGATGATGAGTTTGCGAAAATTAGTACAAAAATTTTCACATCCTCACAGAAGCGTTATTTTATTCGACGATAGATTATAATAAGACATTATTTCATATAGCCAATCATCATTTCCTACTGAATCGTTATCTACACGCTGAAATATTTTTAAACATTATACAGGTACTTGCTTAAATTAAAAAATATATAGACAGGTACACGTTGTTATGTTTATTACCACACGATGTCGATGTCATTCTGTTTTTCTTGATAAGCGAATAGATAAAGCATGTCAGATAACGCACACCAATGAAGAAGCTCGTTGCTAACTAAACACGTGCATGTCACAGCGACCTCCACCAAACCTATAAAGCCCTGGTACCCGAAATATAGAAACTGCTCACGAACGAATCTGAAAACACAACATCTACGTAACTTTCACGTGTGAATTGTATACGAATGTAGGAATTACTTGTACGCACGCATGCTCGCGCTTAGTCTGTATTCACTTGGGTATAGAGAAAATTTCTGAACACCTACATACGTGTTTCTGTACGTAAAGTGGCAGTATCTCATAGCAAAGGCACGCGTGTTAATAGCAAAGTTGTGTTTCCGCATAGGCAGTTCTTAGAGGCAACGAACACGAGCGTGTGAGGCGTGCCCCCGTGTGAACACGAGAGCGTCAACCTTACGAATTAGAAAAAAGTAGCTTTACGCCACTTGCTTCGACGCGCGTCGTCGTCGGCCCAGTGGGCTACTACGATAAAAAACTACTTCGAATTGGGGATTTAAATTACTTATTTGTGACAATTAACATTTACAAATTGTGATCTTTATTACATAAAACTAATTATGTTTGTATTAACAATGAAAATAAAATAATGGTAATGAAAAAGTCACGTATTAAGGAAAAGAAAATTTAAAAAATGAGATTCGTAGTTGCTTGTGATTGTGACGCGGCTGGTATTACTCCTGTGCTGTGGTAGAGCGGTCACGCACACACGAATCGCGCCCACACGCCCAACCTCCGTGTATAACAACAACATTGAAACTAGGTACGTCACAACTTGGCCTCTTGCGATCTCTGCGCGCCTAGTACCTCGGCTCCCCGTAATAAGCTGAAGATAACTCGCTTTTCTTGATCTTACAATAAAGGAAGGTATTATTTATTAACTTCCGTGTAATCTATCTATCTATCTATCTCTTCGTCTTCAGACTTCCATTAGTTATTGCCTTGGTATTTATGGTGGATTATTATAATTATGTACCTGTTTAACAGAAATTTGAAGTACATTTATAGACTTCCAGATTTTATTAATTTGTAGTTTAAATTAGACAAATAAATCAAAAAATAATTTTAAAAAAAAATCTTATAAATGTTTGAGAGTTCGCGTCACAGTCACCGCGTAGATCCTTTCATAACACTCACACCGGCAACACTCAGTCCACAGAACTTTGCAGAAGTTCAGCCGTTCAAAACTCTCTACCTACTCATAAGTTCCTAGTACAAACTGTTCTAGTTGACGCTCCGAACAGTTTGAGATATCGATGAAGATCGTTTGAAAATGAAAATTACTTACTCGGTTTATCTTTTTTATTGCAGAAAAGTTTTCAATTATTATTTTACAATATTTACAATCAAACAAATTATTATGTTAACTCTGTGGTCTTCTCTTCGTTAGCTAGTTATACAGACAGCGCCATCTAGTAGCGAATAGCATAAGCTATTTTTACTAAAAGAAATATTTTATGAAAAATAAGTATCTCGATAAGTTAGCAAGTGTTCAATTTGAAGGATTATTTAAGGCAATGTGTCGCCAGGTTTAATTGAACATTGACAGGTGTGTGGAGCCAGGTCCGCCAAGGATGACCACTGGCCGGTGCAGAGTGGGGCAAATGGCGGCAAATATTGGCATGTTTTTTGCCTTAGGACATTCGAGATACACTGTACGCTTCTATTATAATTAGTGTCTTTATCGGTATATTGTAATTGGACATCCGCTTGTCTTTTGTTCTCTCGCATACGGATGTGACGTAAAGGGATCTAAAATTAGTACGATGTTTTTAATTGTCTACCTACCCCGGAAAAATTGACACTTAAAAATATATCATTATATTTTTAAAGATGTTCTATGCTTTGATTTTTATTCTCACAGAAAAAATGTAAAAATTGGTGTTGCAACGAATGAAAAATAATTTGTAAGTAAGGTTCTGACCCCACGATTTTATCTTATTGTGATATTTTACCTTCGTTTTCCTATTCCTGGATTATCCAGTTTAGCATTCAAACGAAGATAGCAATACAACCTACGATGCTATGTTTAAGAATTCACACGAAAAATTAATTTGTCAAGCCGCATAAGACCTCCAATATGTTATGGCACATAAAAATCTAACGAACGAACAAAAGTCTTTGATTTTGAAGAATATATAATATTTTCAAACTAAGTAAATTTGTAGGATATTTTCTGCGGGCCTTTATCTTGCGATACCCTGAAATCTCATATTGACAATGACATAACATATTTTAAATTTTTCTATGAGAATTCAAATCAGACCATAGCATTGTTGACAAATTTTTGTGCAGTTTATATTTTTCTAATGCAAGCATAAACTGTCCATTCATGGGTCGTGTCGTGATTGATAGCTAATGCTACACATAATGTGTTCTCAAGGCATAATTTTTTCTTATGTCCATTTACTTCAACAAAGCCTTTAACCATAAGTATTTGTTTAGCACTAAACAATAAGCTTGCAAGCTGTAAAATTATTGTGCAAAGATGTTTTAAAAAATTCGGAAACAATACCTCTTCTTTGCAAACGCCATTAATAGTTTCCAAAAGTAACCGCCAGCAAAAAATATAATTAAAAAAACTTAATGCATCCTTGTAGGTAACTATCCTTTTGAGTTAGCCGGGCGACTTTTTCTGTTGACCTTAATTTTATGAATCTCATTGTCAAACCAAAGTGCGTGCCGGTTTTGTATGGTTAGATGGGTGACAAGTTAGTTTACTCAAAATGTTTAGATTTTTTTATGAAAAGGACAAAGCTATTTTATAATGATTAAAAAGTTTGCATCAAAGTGGTTTAGTTTTAACTGGAGCATGTTAAAACTGGTATAAATAAAAATAAATATGTAAACTGCTAGTGACCACCTGACGGCATGTGCATTAAAGACAAGATATTGGCCATTGAAAAACCAGTCAAGTTTAGACTCGTGTATTATCTTACATCGGGTATTATTTAAAGCAATATGCTCGCCAAACAAGAAAACTCTTCATTCACAATGTGTCATTGAAACTATTAATTGATGTAGGCTTTTTCAAATGGAAAATGAATAAAAAATATAATCTTTACGGTTTTAAAAAAGGCCGACGCTAGAAAATCAATTACATAAACAGAAATTTGCGCCCTTTGGCTCTGATGACAATAATATCCACTACTCGAAAAGCATCAATAGAAAGAAATGTAATGTTCGTGGTAATACAATTGCGTCATTTAGTCGGAAACTTAATTTCAAATATTACATTTTTCATTTTTCTCTAATGTAGGTACGGTACACCTGCCAACCTAAAGGATTTTGGTCGTTAATATAATTGATAAAGAACTGCATCAATTAGGTTGAAGTTCAGAATGATCTTTGAATAGGTGTGCTGTCATACATACATACAACTATGTTAAATATTTTAATTTTTCAGTAAATAAATATTTAAGCATAACACTCGAATTATTGTCGTACAAAAATTATGGACTAATCTTAACAACTAAAACTAGTTGCTAGATTTATCGAGTCTACTTTCATAATAATCGCACTAGCATTACTCGGTCTTCAGAACGCAATAGGCGTAGTCGCTGGTCGCTGTTCGACAACAGGAAATCTCTACACAATTTATGTTCTGCTAGTACTGAATGTTCTAGTTGACACTCAGAATATTCTTTCAAATTGTTCAAAGATGATTCAAATTCTATGGATTTAATTTAGGCTCTAGAATTTTATAAATAAGGTACATAAATTTCCACACTTTAATTTTTATTTTCTTTTTATTTTCAGATGAAAGAAGTCTTCGGCTACCAGTGCCGCCCTCCACTTCATCATTTTACTATCCAGCGTACTCATCTTTCCCCAATCATTGGATAGATTTAATATAAATACTCATTAGCTAATAGAATATAAAGGACTGACAATTATTATTCTTATGTAATAATAATACCATATCTTTCATGCATTTGTTTTATTTTTATATAAATTATTTAAATAAGCTTATGATGCCAATTCTACTGACATTAACGACAGTTTATTTTAGTCATTAATGGTATTTTTGAGTTAAATAAACAATCATTAAGTGTCAGTGGAATTTAGATTAAGATTTACAGACAAGCAAAGAGAGGCAAAGGGTTTTTTGAATGGTATTCTTCTATCACATTGTAAATTATTGGAAGATCCTTCAAAAATTTTCCGTTATATAGAATCACGTTATTTAGATTAGTTAGATATTCAGACTCCTTTGTCCACTGTATACGTAACTTCCAACATAATTCGAGTTACCATATTTTCCTTCTGCTTTGTACGTGTAAATAAAATTGCGATGTCTTCTGTACTCTTAAAACTAGCCTAGAAAGGTAGACTAGTAGATATCTATGTGGCAAAAATAATTAGTACCATGTACTAAATTGTAAAATTGAAATAAATACGCTCTAGGCTTACTAATTAGGCTAAGATGAAAATAAATACGTGTGTATTACTTACAACTCGGTCTGGTGTTTGATGGGATTGGAAATAATATTACTTCGCGTCAATTTAAAAAAATAAGGCAAATCTGACCCTAAATATAAAGCAATCTATTCGAAAATCTTCTAAACGTTACCATATTCATTTTCTTTCTTTGTTACATTAGACAGAATAACGAAATGAAAAAAAAACTGAATGAGTATAGTAACATTCTGAAATTCACATAAATAGTTCACAAGATATACCTATCTACTATGAGAAGAGTTTTTAAAACTTGCATTATCATACCGGCCTATGATGGCCACTGCTCAACGTAGACCTCCCCCATCGATAAAATATTACATACATACTACGGAAAAATATGTAGACTAGAAAAAAATTGTAAGTTAGCCGAAGAGACGCCATTTGTATTTGTCTTCCCATTATTCAATTAACCGGGTTGTATAGACTTAATTTTCAAAAGACTGTTAGCAGCATAATTTCTCATTTTGCTTTTTAATGTCATGCTATCATCAAAATCATTTACATTTCTTGTAACAATTTATATTGCCGCATTGAAGTTTACTATTAATCATATAAATTCATCTTTTGTTGAATGCTTCAGATTTGTAAATTTATCAAACTCGGTCTTAATATAAGATTTTTTTTCATCTATTCGAGTCCCCAGACTAATTCCTTCAAGGCCCATAGAGGACCCCAGGATGTATAATTAAAGTTTTATATTTTTAAGTAATTATGGTGTAGAATTAATGGGTCAATAAAGATGTTTCATATTAATATGAAATTAATTCCATAGTTTTATTTCTTTCATTCTTATCAGGAAAGTGATTCTTAGTTCTTGCTATTACAGATCTAATGCGAAATAATGTAATTTCATTCTATCTCTATTTCTTTACTGAAAATGTCACAAACGACACAAAATATTTCATTTACAGTTACCACTTGTAGCAAAAATAGCAAGACGAGCACTACAGCCCCTGTAACATGGCACACACCTTGGGGAGTGGACAAAAGTTTGTCTCTCTGTTCGTCTAAGAGAAAGATATATTGACATTCATAATATAATGTAATATTTCGGTCTGTACCCTTGCTATGCAGGCTACTCGGTCAAGAGGTCCCGGGTTCGAATCCCGGTAGGAGCAAATGTTTGTAGGATGAGTACGAGCATTTGTTTACGAGTCATGGATGTTTATATGTTTATTTAGTATATTTCTAATATTTATATAGGTACATATTATTATCAATATTTATCCGTTATCTAGTATCCATAACACAAGCTCTTAATGATTCTTAATAATGTCCCGTGGACCGGGTGACTTTAGATATTAACGGAAACGGAAGAAAAGTAGTAAATAAAAAAAAATAAGTTGAAAAATTATAACCCGACTACGTAAAAAAGGGGTCTAAAAACGACGAAACAAGAAAATAATTCAGATAGAAATCCTGAAACCTTGGCCATTACTGGATTTCTATCTGAATTATTTACTTGATTCGTACCTTTTAGAAACCTTTTTTTAGTCTGATCGGATTATAGTTTTATAAACTTTATTTTTAAGTTCCATTGTGCCTTTTTATTGTGCATGAGTGTGTGCAGTGAAACATTTTATCTCAGTAGGTATTATCTATTCTGTGGTGTAACTATAATACGTCCGAAAATGACCGAAGCGTTATGTTTATAATTTGAAAATAATCCATGTTTAAATCTAGAAATAATTCATATCCTGGGGCGGGAGACCAACGCGACCATTCCGGTTGGGTAACTGCTTTGACCACTGAGCTACCAACCTATGATATTTTTTTTAAATCCTTGGCAAAACCTATCATTTTCTTTCTAGTCTTTATGTGTGATAAAAAGAAGTCGAAGTAGGTAGATTGATTTTTCGTACTTGCATTAAAAATGGTGATCATAGATAGCAAAACATGTATAAGCCATTTTGCTTCGAAATTTAAAGGGAGACTTTTAAATAAAACATTTTTTTTACAGTATTATAAATGTTTTAACATATTAGAAAGTATTCTTAATTTTTGATTTTAACATTATTATAAATGTTTGAAAAATTACTTAGTAATTAATATATAATAAAACTAGACAAAGGGGATACAGGGACTACAGGGAAAGGGATCACAGGGATATCCCAAGTCCTGGGTGGCTCAGTGGTCAGAGCAGTCGCCCGGATTGCGAACGGTCGCGGGTTCGATTCCTGCCTCAGGACGTGAAATTTTTCTAGTTTTATTATATATTAGAAAGTATTTAAACATGAAAATACTCGTTCGGGTGCATATAGATATAGGACACTTCCAAATTATAGGCTATACATTGGCTTATATCACAAATACCGAAGGACTAGGGAGAATTCGTAGGGTCATCGCAAGTCCTCGGTAGCTCAGTTGGTTAGAGCAGTCACCTGGAATATCATAGGTCGTGGGTTTGCATCACGCCCTTAGTCATACTGAAAACGGGTAGGTAGATCGTCTATTACATTTAGTCAAAAAAGTATCGGGAATGGATGATTTGTTTACGATTCCAAATTCATTTTTTTGTTTATTTTTTGTTGTTGTTAGATTGGTACAACTGTTTTCCATTTTGGCGCGGAGTTTGAGTTGCATCTGTTATTTATATTAAATACAGTGTTGTTTTTAGTTATATCATAATCTAGTGTGTATTGCGAATTTCATAATGGTCAAAAACATCGAACAAATAGTTTGTCTTAAATTTTGCATCGCCAATGGAATTTCGTGTTCGAAGTCACTGAAAATGTTACAGAAGGCTTACGGTGAATCGACTTTATCAAAAACAGGTGCTTATGAGTGGTACCTACAAAGCGATCAAAAGCGGTGAGATGTGATGGAAGATTTGCCTCGCTCTAGTAGGCCATCAACGTCTGCAACTGAAGTTAACATCGCAATAGTGAGGGAAATAGTGACTGAAAATCCTCATTCAACTTTGAGAGAGATAGCCGGCGAACTTTCTGTATCTCACGAGTCAATCCGCACCATTTTAAATAATCACTTGGTTATGAAACATGTTGCCGCTCGGCTAGTCCCAAAAGACCTGAATTTTCTCAGAGTCGCTGAGGACATGCTAGAACGAGTCAATTCCGACCGATTCATGAAACGCATTGTTACTGGTGACGAGGCGTGGGTTTACGAGTTTGATATGGAACCAACTGAACCGAAACCGAAAAAACCACGCCAAAGTCGATCAAAATTCAAAGTCACGTTGACTGTTTTCTTTGACTCTCGCGGTGTTGTGCACTCGGAATTCTTGCCGGAAGGTGAATCAGTAAATAAAGAATATTATTTGAGCGTTACGCGGCGTTTAAGAGAGCAAATTCGACTAAAAAGACCAGATTTGTGGAAAGAAAATTCTTGGATTTTGCACCACAATAATGCGCATTCACACAATTGTGAACGAATTTTTGACCAAACACTCAACAAATACCATCGATCAACCACCATATTTACCAGATATGGCTCCAGCCGACTTCTTTCTTTTTCCTAAACTCAAATTACCACTTCGTGGCACCCGTTTTCAATCGGTAGAAGACATAAAGGAGAATTCGCGGCGAGAACGGAACTCAATTCCGGAAACAGCGTTTAAAAAATGTTTTGATAATTGGATTATTCGTTGGCGTAAGTGAATCATACTTCGAAGGTGATAAAATAAATTTGGATAAATAACTAACATTTTGTGTATTATTGATCTTTTCCCGGTACTTTCTTGACAGAGTAGTATGTATTATATAAGGATCATACCCGTATTTAGCATCACAATAATTTTACAATACACGACATAGATATGTGTTAAAAATAGTCAGGTGTTTCAGTTTTTTGGTCAGTTTATTAAAAAGTGAACCATTTCTTTTTTTATTTCTCGTTGTTTCTAAGAAATAAATCATTGCCTGCTTTTTTATATAAATACTAGGATTGTTCAAAATTCAAATAATACAGTTGTACTTTTTGTCAGAATCTGCACCCATATATTGTTTTCCATTAATAGGGGAGAGCGGGGTGGTTATGACCTTAGGGTATCTAGTAACTATGCTGCATCGTTTATATCCTACTATTTTAAAGGATAAAGGGTCCATACTATGTATTGAACATTGTATTTGGTCATTGTACTGCGTGGGCCTTTTTCTTAGCCAGCAGAAAGAAGGCATCAATTATCTATCATGAACTACATGACAAGCAAGCTGACGGCTCACCTGGTGGTAAGTGACTTACATCGCCTATACACACCTACAACAACAAGGAATAACTAATTTCGTATTGCAGGTGCGTTGTGCGTCATCCTGAGTTGCCAAGAAATGCCTTACATGTCCGTTATAACACTTTTCGCTTCAATCCGAGACATCGAACTGTTTTATTTATGGCCGAAATAGGAATGGCTAGTCTACCATCTATGATGGTGTACAAGGATGGTTCAAAATTCAGAATTCACCTATAGCTGCCTCTGGCTGTGACCGAGCCCACCTACCAGACCTAGAGGCTTCAACAGTTCAATTCCCGTGGGAGCAGAAATTTTCTGGTCGGTTTTGTTGTTAGTAGGTCTTTTCTGATTCCGCCTGGCTAGCTAACACCATCTTTATAGGTCTGCCACCATAACAATAATTTAATTATTGTTGTGCTCCGATAGAAGTAAGAAAGCCATTTGTACTAACGCATTACCAAGTGACATAAAAGCATGTGATAGCATACTACATATAAAATAAACTTAGAAAACACGTCAGAAAATTGTACCTACTATTTGTAAAGGCCTCAGAGGGAAATATTTAAGTTTCCACAAAATACTTATATTTTTCATATCTAAACTAAAATAAAAGAAAACTAACGAACGTAAATGAACTAATTTAAGTTTGAAATTCATTTCCTCTGTTGTCGGGGAATCCGGGTTCCGTATTATTGTTACTTACCTACAGGTGGTAAGTGACAATAAGAGCGAAGGTCATTAAAAAAATAATACCCCACTCACCAGTGGGGTATTATTTCCTATTACAGCAAATTCACTGTTGCTTTTCTAAAACATCATTGTGATATCTCGCATTGTAACGCAGAGATGGATAAGCAATAAATTTCGTAGTAATAATTAGGGAGCAGGGCGGCAATTATCATGCTTTCGAAGTAAGTTTCGAATTCGAGATCAAATTTGAACTAGAAATTTTCCCTATTTCTTCTATTGCTTGTTTATTAAAGAAATAATTATTAAATAATAAAAAAAAAGTTGTAAACTAACTAACTTGTTTAATAATAAAAAAACAAATTTAGATATTCACGATTATTTGCGTCGTGTGCCGGGTCGCTCCGTTCCCTATAATATGGTGGAGCGGAGCGATGGCTGGCACATGCGTCATACCTGTGAACAGGTGCCACTAGTGGAAATGGTCATCTCTAAGCTTCCTTGATTTTGTAATAATTTACATACTTAGTCACCAATTGTATCATTTTTGAGGGATGTAGGTATATGGCATTATAGGAATTATTTAGAACAATACAATTATTATTGTAATGACGTGATCAAACAAGTTTGGCTTTATCAGGCCTTTGTGTATATTAACTGTTGATCTTTGTGTACTATAATACCTACCTATATTGTGATGGTGCATTGTCGGACAGCCTTTAAATAAAGTAAATAATCTTGTCATCTTCTTGGTATGCTTATATACCTAGTTTTTATACTCTGTGTGACACTGCACTGCTAAATACTATTACTATGTTACTAAACATTGTAACTTAATAATTGAAAAGAGTGAATACACGAGTTTGTTGCCGGAATCTTCTGGGTAGTTCAACTTTTGGAACCGGGGTAAATTCCGACACACTTACATATTACAGACAGACTGACTGACACAGACTGTCAGGCTGACAGACGGGCTGACAGACAGATCGACAGACAGACCGATAGACAGACTGACATTATAACATTGTTAGCTTACGTAGATCCAGACAAGGCAGAAAGACAAACATTATGACATTGTTAGTTAATATTATTTTATGTGTTAGACATAAGGGTTTTTTAACGATTCGAAAGTGCTTCTTGGGGGGCCTAATTGAATAAAAATATTTTCATTTTCACGAACCCTTACCACGTTAACTTTGCCAACTCCTAAGGTGTCTTTTACATCACCTTTGAAGAAATCTATATTAAACGCACGTGTACATGTTTGTTACATAGGTACTTACATACTACATACGTAACATAAATTTACATTTTTCCATATCAATGTTTAAAGACAAAATAACTTCAAAATAAACAAACACAACAAGAGAGTATAAACAAATAGATACCAGGGTCGCATGACTGCGAAGGCGTAGGGCCATCAGTCCTAAATACCGATACGGTATGCTATAATCGCAACCACTTACAGATAAGCGAGCGTTGCTTTAATAAGCTATTACCGAAGTACTAACCTTTGATGTATGGTTTAGCGGTAAATATGTAAGCTACCCGCCTATGTAGGGCTGGTACCCGTTAAGTAACGATAGTGACGTAGCCCTACAGTTTGTGCTCGATAAATTATTTTTTACCTTAAAATAGTTAAAGTAATAAATTCGCCAAGGTAAGGTTTGGTGGTAGTGTATTGAAAATATTTTATTATTAACCCAAGATAGGAGTGGCGTAGTGGTTTGAGCGCGGGATGCTTCTACCAAAATTTTTAATCTCTAGCTCCTCCGTGGTTCGGAAGGCTGGTCCCGGTTGTTACTACAACCGCTTTACCCACCAACCCGCATTGGGCCAGCGTGGTGGTGTTATGGCCCAATCTCCTCATGTGTTTCTCCCATGTAGGAAGGCTTGTGCTCAGCAGTAGGACGTATATGTATAGGCTCGTGATAATGATTACTCCAAGAAATCCCTTATAACATACGCACATACGTCCCTTGTAACATACCTGATCGTAGCTATCGCTTTCTTTAAACCTTCAAATAAAAGCATCATAATATTCTGTAATAATTTAGTTAAATTGCCACAACCAAATTACAACTAAGTAAATAAATTAAGAACCGATACAACACATTACATTTATATTGTGGACTCAATGTTTATAAAACGAATCTAAAATATCCATCATTAACTTTTGTACCCTGAAAAATTTACGTATACCTAGTAGCACAAATTCACTACAAAAGTTGTCCTCGTCAATTGAAACTATTTATACATAAAGATGCATTATTTAAATCGCACTCCACAAGCACAGTGCGTCACGGTTTATATTTATCGACTAGGCAACTAGAGTCTCAACATCGATATCGATCTTGGCGTACGTGCATCCCGTGGCAGGATCAGGGATACGCGGGCACTAGCACAGTGGGTCGGCGGCCGCGAGGAATGCGGAAGACAAGCATCCAAGTACACACGACGAATGTGTCCGAGATACGTCGCAGGACTCGATCTTAAGCTTGCTTAAATTAGACTGACTAGGCAATCATTTTCAACTACGGGGAAATTGTAATTTTGCTCCGGAAGCCGAGGTGTGCATTGTCTGTTCTGTTCTTAATTTAACTTTTTGATGTTTAAGTTATTATTTTATAACTATCTGCTATTGGCTGAGATCTTAACAATCAAACATATTGCCTGATGTCGGGGTATAATTTACTTACAATTTAATGCCCAAATCATTCGTTCTTTTAAAATCATATTGTATTGTTCCGTAGATCAAGTCTTTATAAAATAGTTGTGTAATATATGATTTAATATAGAAAAACCGTACCTATACTATTTAGAGAATTTTTATAATAACAAATTATATAAAATCATTTAATATAATAATTATTTTAAACGAATTACATACACGAATTACATAGGTTTAAAACAAATAATTTTAAGGCGGATAACGAACGACTGATATAAAATAGTTTGATATAAAACCATTTACCATCAAATTTACATTGTATATTATTTAAAGCAAATATCACTGACATAATGTCAAAATAGATTGGCTAACAATCAAATTAGATAGGTATAAGAACATAAGCCATAAATAATAAAATTATTTCGTATAAAACTCAGTTATTACGACTATAATAAGCTCGCTAAGCTCGTAAGCAAGCTTGTATGCATGCATAGTAATCAAGCATGCTTGCAGGAAGTAAAGCAAGCAAGCTAGCAAGCATTCAGGCATGCGGGCATAAAACATGCAAATTTGACTAAAAACACAAGACTCTACCACGGCTCCGGCACTGCAGGACTCCGGCGTTCCCACGAGTGCTAATCGACGCAAATGACTTATGCTCACTACCGCAGCTTCGGTTTGATGGCCGGCTTCGCAGGCCAGCCTCAGCCGCAGCGCCTCGCTCGCAGCCACCTGTTCCTTCTTGATTGCGTCAAAATACGCTAAGTACTTAACAATTATATAACAATACCAAGAACAAAACAACGAAAAAGTAGTTACAAAATAACAAAACAAAACAAGTAACATAATAACAAACAAAAAAAACAGCAACGGTTTGTTTTTAGTAACATAATTTTGAAATAAATGGTACCATATGAGAAAAGGTATTAAGTTAATTATTAAAGTAATAAAGATAATGCTTATTCATGGTTCCTGTAATTGAGTTTCAATAATTTCAATAAAGGCTTAATTTAAGGGTCGAAAGGTTTAAGTAAACGTTAAGCGTAATGAAAGAGGCATAATTATTGTAAAACTATTTAATTGTAAAACTAATCGGATTTAAATAAGTCAAGTAATAATTTCATAAGCATAAATCTCAAAACTTATCCCGGAGGATTACTCTCATGTTAGCCACCATTTAACGGTACCCATATAACTAAAATCGGCTAGGGCTCGATAAAAAATGGGCCTCTAACGCCTAAAAAACCATTGGTCCTGTTAGACCGGGCTACTGACCCCATAGAGGACACGGGGTGGAATGACCTATTTAACTTGAATGAGGTCATTATAGGAGCGATAGTTTTTTTTCTATCTGGCCAGTGATTTTATCTGGCGCCTCTATGATAAATGGGGCGTAACCTCTTTAGTTTTTTGTTAAGCGATATATTAATGAATATTGGAATGTTGATAAAACTCATATTATTAGCAATAACAGGCATTTGATTTTCGTATTGTTCAATAATTTTAATTTTCTGGCATCAGACAACGGCGAAGGAACCCTTCTTCCATCAAAGAACATACAATTCAGTCACGGCTCGGGTGAATTCAAACATATATAATCCTCGAAAGCTTATTTTTCTGCATTCAAAAGCATAGGGAGTAGAAGATTTCATGTTATGGCCCAAACTCCTCGTGTGTTTCTCCCATGTAGGACATATCACTGTAGATATTCTTGTTGCTCATGTCGTGACTAATTACAACAATTGCTGGAATAGCTTAAGACTAGACTCGCCCTATGGATTAGGTAATCTTTTACACTAGGCTCGCCCTTTTGTGTAGATAATCTTTTACACTAGGCTCACCCTGTGGTGTAGATAATCTTTTACACTAGGCTCACCCTGTGGTGTAGATAATCTTTTACACTAGGCTCACCCTGTGATGTAGATAATCTTTTACACAAGGCTTACCAGGTGGTGTAGATAATCTTTTACACTAGGCTCACTGTGGTGTAGATAATATTTACACTAGGCTCACCCTGTGGTGTAGATAATCTTTTACACTAGGCTCACCCTGTGGTGTAGATAATCTTTTACACTAGGCTCACCCTGTGATGTAGATAATCTTTTACACAAGGCTTACCATGTGGTGTAGATAATCTTTTACACTAGGCTCACTGTGGTGTAGATAATATTTACACTAGGCTCACCCTGTGGTGTAGATAATTTTTTACAATAGGCTCACACTTTGGTGCAGATAATCTTTTAGAGTAGGCTCGCCCTGTGGAGTAAATAATCGTGGTTGCACAGCTCTCAAATCCAATAAAAGGTGGTTTCCAATAATTCACAACAGAGGCGCTGCTGCCGTTTTGATACGATTTGACAGCTGAACGCCACCACGATCGAAACGTTTCGATTCGAAAGAAACTTACACTAGTGGTGGTAAGTGGTAACCAACCATCATAAACAAGAATCCACTATTAATATTGCACGTGCTCTGAATCTGACATTACTGGTGGTGATGTTTATTCTTCCCGTGTCCTGTCATTAATTACGCTGACTACCAATACCTCTACACCGAAATATAGGTACTTTGTCACAGCCGAAATAGGAAGTAGAGCCCTCCAAAAGGTACTACCACCTAGTAAAAATAAGTTACAAAGTTTGGTCTCGAAATCGCTTCCGTTCCCTTCAGCGATAGTGTGAATTGACCGTGAGATAAATATTTGATGGTTGCACTAAAATAACCTCACCAGCGCTTAAGGCACGGTCAAGGTGTCTCCGAGACAACATAATAATGAGTTTTTACTCGAAATATCGTCGTATCAGAGGTATTTAACTTAACATTTCAAAGTGATATTTTTCGAGAAATTTACACCCAATAAAAGGGTCATACAGCATAATAATTACGTAATTGCGTATTCATTTATTTTTTCGGTCGTATAACGAAAGATTTACCCTACTGATGTGAAATAATTGCTACTCCAAATTTTTAATAAAATCGTAAAGTCACGCGCAAAATGATGTACATACATACACTTTTGTTTGATAGTTAGTGACTCTTATTGCAAAGAAAATAAGGCACAAGAAATGCACGTGACGTACTTAGTGTATAATATGTCGCAGGGAATGAAGATACCTAGATTTCTTGAAATCCCGGAAAATGTCGAGACATCGAATTATACATAATTATAACGTCTTTTTTGTGGTTTTAGTCATTGTTAGTGGTCATAAAAAATAACCTAACCCTGCTTCCTCATAAAAGTGATACACACCAGTATACGCAAGTTGAAACCTAAAGCTACAAGCAAAAGGACATTGGCCATTTTCCGGGATTTCAAGAAATTCCTGGTACCTATCTTCATTTCCCTGTGACATTTAAATCTCAATGACCAGATTCAATATTTTTAAATCATTTAAAAAAATCTGACACTGCATCCCTTAAATTATTGCCCTCGTTAATATCTACGCTTGAAATAAAATTACATAAAATCGCAATAAATATAATTAATATAGGTCCATAATTCAGTAATGCCCAGTGGGCTCTTGTTAATTCAGCCAGACCATTAACCACGATCATTACATATTTGCATTTAATAATACACCTTATTTGTGCATATTGTATACAATGTGCAGATAAAAATATAACCAAATTGCTTTCTGACAACACCTGCTACGATCTCGACAATGATGATTCTTTGTGTCTATTTATATATTAAACTTCTTACTTAATTTTACAATAGTATATATAACCATACATTTAGGTCGCATGCTTCGTTTAGTTTATATATATATATATATAAACAGTTTAAAAAATGGACATTTGGCAACTTTGTAATCAGAACCCTGAACTGTGCTATTTACTTAATTTAATAATGATTGATTCAGAAGTCAGCAGTAAGATGATTTAATTAAGACGTGGCATAAAGGACTTGCATCCAGGCCTGAAAACCAACCACTAGAATAATAATATGATTGTACAACCCGTTCTTTTTTCAAATTTGAAAACAAAAAAAAAGAGTACAGATAAAAAATTACCAACATTAAATTTTAATTTTCATCATTATTTACTGTCAGAATACTGCATAACTTTACTTAGGGCTTCTTAATTTAATTTGAAACTGTTACAAACTAAACTACAAATCTAATAAGTAGATACATCTAGAAGGAAATAATTTAATGTGCCAGTTTAATTCAATTTTCTACAATCTTAATGAAGATCTAGTAATTAATCTATAAGTGTCTGCAATGGCAATAAAGATGGCATTTTAAAATAGTTTCTTCCATTTGTATTGAGTAACAAGCACGGTAGTATGTATTAAAACCATTATAGCGCTGAGTTTCTGTAAATTTTGACATTTAAAGTGAGAGCATCAAACTATATAATATTGTCTAAATAATTATTTACTCCTTGGTAAAAATTCTGGTTGCCGCGCCACGCGTACTAACATTCCCAAAATAACAACATCACTCGAACTGGTATCCCTAGTTAAATCGAACGCTTTTAGTCCTTTACCGGCCAATAAAAAGTCCTATTAATTGCGTAACCGTAAGTAATAAACTTTTGGAGTGCTTAAAAATAACCGAGCCATCGCATCATCGGCATGGTATAAATTCTTAAAAAACATAAACTTCAAACTGGCCTCGGACAAAAAGCAGCTATAGTACTCTATATTCAAATTTAAATTTCGAATCCGAATGACATTACGATAAGATTCATATTGGACTTGCCGCCAAAAGTGATGTAGGACTTTCCCGTCCAGAAATTTAAAAGATATGTATTAGGAATTAGGTTTTAAGACGTAAAAAATAGAGTTTAAAACATGGTATATTGTATTGTAGTTGCTACGTTTTTGTAGTAGTGACCAGCGGCTAGGATATAGGTCATTGCTCCCCTAAACCTGCGGAGTAGTCGGGGCGGTTCATAAGTACTCAGTTCCCATGTTTAAATTGCCCATGACGTATGTACTCTCTGTACAGGACTCGGAGGTACTCGCCGCCCGGCCGTGTGACCGTCCTGGATGTATGCTTTTACGTTTAAAATTTCTGTGTAATGTGATGATGTAGCTTTCAGATAAGGCGCTTATAGAAAAAGATTATTTATACTTTTAGGCATAGCCTTGACTGATGTATTTTATTGTTTCTGCAGTCATTACATTGAAATGCACATGTGACACATAGCAATGCGGTGAGTTTTCCTCGCCAAATGTAATGTTATGATGACTGTAGGATACTACTTCTCTCAACGTCTTACACTCCACGTTTAGTTCAATAATAGGGATCTTGTCTGTAGGTATTCCAAATAATATTTTAGTGGTAGTTTTTTAAAATAAATCCTAAAAACAAAACAGTTTATTGTATTATTACGGAATTTAAATGATATTTCGTAAATAATATGCAATGAAATCCCCCTCAGGTGTCGATCATTATTAGCATCAGACGCTGTCAAAACGAAAATCATCTTATAATAATGAAAAAATTATATAATTCAGGGGGGAATCGAACCCGCGCCTCTGGGGTCCGGCCAGATGCGATTACCACTTCGCCACCGGAGGACTAGGTGGTACCTACTAATTTTCTCACCGCTTTCTACCCTTTTTTACGTTTTTCTCATCACTCATTGAAGTTACACCTCTGTGATCCGAAAGAACATTTATACAAGCATTTTTAAACTTTCAGTATCGGGAATCAAACCCACGTCTCCTGGGATCCGGCCGGACCCCTGGAGACGCTGGTTTCATTCTTTTCTTTCTTTACAATGAAATCAAAGTCCTTCGTGCTTCAATAAGCCAGCTGTATAGGCTATAGGTAGTGCCGTCAAAATGTGGAACACTGAAAGATTTTTGATAAGAGTTCGTCTTCCTCTGAACATCAGAAGGATACAGTTCTAATATGCATATATTGTGATCTGAATTCCAGGAACTACATCGAAACTGTGATCAAAACAGCCTCACGGAAGTTCGGTGTCCTGAACAAGGTGCGTCGATTTTTACGCCTGACCAATTATGCCTGCTTTATAAAACTCAGGTCCGGTCTTGCGTTGAATATTGCTCGCACTTGCGGGAAGGCGTCGCCAAGTACTTCCTCTATGCCCTGGACATTTTGCAGCGTTGTGCTGTCCGTATCATTGGCGATGTAGAGGTCACGAACAACCTTGAGCCTCTGCAATTTCGTCGAGACATTGCATCGCTTAACGCCTTCTATCGGCTAAATCACGGAGACCGCTCTGAAGAGCTTTTTGACCTTATCCTTATCCTTCCTACTCAGGAGCACGCGTGCCGGTCTTCGGAGTCATCAATTCGCTGTCTCCACTTCAACATCACGCACAAAGAAATTTAGTACCTCGTTTCTTTGTCGTACTTCCAGAACTTGGAATTCTTTGCCAGCACAAGTGTTCCTTCCTACCTATGACATGGGTTCCTTCAAAACAGGCGTGAAAAAGCAACGGCCGGCAAGGTGGAGGCGACTAAAGCAGTGTCTGAACTGAACTATATGGACTCTTCTTACTGCTTCACATCAGGTGGTGTTGAGTCATTTGTCGAGCTTTGTATATAAAAAAATGAAATTATTAGTATTTTATTACGTCCTTAAAATAAATGAGTATCATGAATATTTTGTACATAACAAATTTGAATGTTAACCAAACAAAATCTTCGTAAACTGAAACTCGGACAAATATCGTGAGTGACAACCAGATATAAAGACAGCAAAATACCTTGACGCGGTAATATGTCCAACGTCAAGGGCCATAAAGTAACGAAATTAAAAAATAAGCTCCCAAGTGCCACAAAAAAAATTCGATGAGTTTCCGGGTGTGAAATGTGGCCGGCCCATTTGGTTTCTAAACGCATTTGGCGGCAAAAAAGTTTCGTAACTGTCATAAATGTTTCCGCGGTTTGCTTGCGGTATTTTTAGGGATCTTTAGGTTAAAGACTAGGGATTATCAATCCACAGTCTTGTGATTTAATAAACCACTTAGATAAGAACAAATTATACAATAGAACATAGAATATATACGACATTCGACTTCGCACCCTCCTATTTGAAAAATGAAAATATTTATTTCACAACAACATATTAGACATCCTTAAAACTAAATAATAAATTACATTAGCGACATTGTAATATGTTTTTTGTACATAGGGTTGTTTTTTAGAATACTATTCACTTTAACTATTTCGCTAGTATTACAAAGAATGTCGTAATTCTTTTAGCAATAAAGTACAGATTTATTTATTTATAAAAGAGAGCTTCTCTTCGCTCGTCTCCGCTACACTGGACAGGCAACCTTAAGGTATGATTAGATTAAATATTTCTTTACTGCTTTAGCCTATATATTTCTTTACTGTTTGAGACTAACGTTCGATGCGTTCCACGTTTATACAGGATGTTTGGTAGCGAGGAGCAGTGTGGCGTAGTCTTTTGAGCGCTCTGGTTTCGTTTACGGAAACAAAGCAACTTTCGCCATGGTCGATCCCGGGATGGGTCAATCAAAATTTATATTCGAGCTCCTCCGTGCTTCGGAAGGCACGTTAAGCCGTTGGTCCCGGTTGTTACTGCAATCGCTTTAACCCATCAACCCGCATTGGGCCAGCGTGGTGGTGTTGTGGCCCAAGCTCCCCGTGTGTTTCTCCGATGTAGGAAGGACTGTGCCCAGCAGTGGGACGCATATAGGCTGGTGATGATGATGATAACAAGGGGGCACAATAGCGGCATACCCATGTTAAGATACTCATATAAATACAGCAACTTACTCATATAAATAACACAAATTCAAAATTGTTAAATAAATTTGAAATTTCTTCATACAAATAGTTTGGTAAGTCATACAAAATGTATTGGAAATTTCAAAATAAATATTAGAATTTTTAACTTTGGATATCACCTTAGCATCTTTATAACTATATCTGGCTTCCCACTCGTTATATCGAGCCCAAAAAACTTTGTAGTGTTGATGTGTCACATACTTTAGCTTTTTTGGAGATCACACCTCGGCAAACGTAGCGTAGGGCGTCCCTCTGCTAGGTGGACTGACGATATAAAGAAGCTGGCAGGTGGTGGCTGGATAAGCAAAGTTGAACATCGTATATTGTGGCGCAGCTGTAACTGTACTGTAATGTGAACTGTAATAGGTCGATATGATACTTTAACATTATTGTCTAGTTAAAAACAATGACTATCCATATTCTCACTAAATTTATAATTAATTTACATACACCCAGAAGAAAGAAAAAGATGGTATAGCCGCGATAAGTCTGGAGACAACTCCACTGCACAGTTTTTCAGTACTATCGCTAGGATACCATCAGGTCTACAACTTTCCGGACCTCGATTGACTGAAGCTCCGCACGTATATCATGTTATAATGTGGCCACAGTGGCAAAGTGTTGGTGGCTGAGAGTTGCACTCATCGACTCGGGAGTAAGCAGCAAAGAGTTTTACTAAGAGATCGGCTTTCTGTTGCGGCTTGTGAGCTAGCGAGCCGTCAGAACATCTCAACGGCGGCAGCGAGGGTTGACAGAAGTTGGACAGCACAGCTTTGGCCAGACGCCAGTAGCTATGGCTTCCCGTAGGATGCGTAAGAAGTTCTTGGCCAACTCGTGTAACACGCTGTGCATCCGCTCTCATGAAGGCCCTCTTGCAGGACTTGGTGGCGTTATTATAGTCTGCTTTTAGTGAGTCAATGTTGGGATCTCCGCAAGCTCAGCCCCTGATCCGAGCGCGATATGCTGTCTGTCTGTTCTCAACAGCTAAGGCACACTCGCAGTTGAACCAGAGGTTACGCCTACCTCTACTGATGAGATCGGAATGAGGAATATATAGTACTCCATCCGTAACATGATATCATCAGCAACAGCAGTAGCGCTAGCGTTCGCGTCCAGCTCACTGAAACAGCGCTGCCTCCAAGAGATTATTTGTGTCTTTACAATAGAACGTTGTAAACTTTTAGTTGAAAAATTCCTCCGCTATTACAATCCGCGCTTCAAGATAAATGGTACAAATTGATGTGATTTATTTCAGATAACAAGTACAATTTGCGAACATAATGACTTAGGCTTTGTCACACAAAATGACATAGTTTTACGTAATTATACTCATAAATTATTATGATTCTATTAAATTGTTGGTGGAGAATGCCTTAAAGCAATATGTCTGCCAATTTACGCCCAACAACTATGCAATAAATTACGAAAAAATAAAACGTTTATTATTTTTTTACCAAAAAAAAATTCTTATAAGTTCATTAGCCTCTGAGTCATGGAGATTGAAAATACGGGATCCCAATCCCTTTAAAAAGTGTATGTATCATTCATCAGGCAACTTAACACTATTATTAACTTAACTTTAATGATGTATGTAGTGATATACCCACAACGCAGAATCCTTTTATTGGTTACTACTAAGTAGTGGATTTGAGTTTTTATATTGAATATAAATTACAATAAATATTATTATTATACATAGCATACTTTTAAAAAAGAAAAGATATAACATAATAAACAAGAACTCTTTGAAAATAAAATCTCTTTTTTTTTCAGAACTTTTTTTTTCATCTTAGGCCTCAGGATGACAACGCACCTGCAATATCAAGTGATTTTCCTTGTTATTGCAGGTGTCTATAGGCGGCGGTCGCTTACCACCAGGTGGGCCGTCAGCTTGTTTGTCATCTAGTTGTATAAAAAAAAAATAATAAAAAAAAAAAAAAATCTCACAATTTTATTTTTGTAAACAATACAAACCCTAATGAATATATTTTGAAAAAATATTTAACAATTAAGTGTTAACAACTATTCTTGTAAACTTGCTTGCTCACCACCTCAAAAGCTCAAAAGTTTTATTTGCTACGTTAGTTAACTTTGAAATCAATTACTTCAATAATAACTCTCTGCTATGATTTAGCCAGACGTAAATTAATATCACGGAACCCTATTGACTTTAAATCACTTTGACTTCTACAGTTTTTTTTTTTCAAAGTTTTTGCTATCTTCTATCACGTGTGTTTATGGTCTGGATCCGTGAGAATTTAAATTGCATCTTGTATTCTAATAAGCTATTCGCTGTCAAGCTATAAACAATGTAGCCTTTGTAGATACCATAGACAATATCATTTGTTTACAGCTCTGGGTGTGGGACAACCTTCTTCGATGAACTATGTAAAAAGTTTGGTTGATAGTGGCAGAGCCTGCATTACCATAATATTATTACTTTAAGCTTACAGACGAGAATAGGATGACATTCTAAGCGATTGTTCTGTTTTTACATTCTTTAACACTGTTACTATGATGTGTGACGTTCAATTATTATCTATCAATAACATTTTTTTTATCAATGAAGATTTCGCTTTTTAATATTCTTATTTAATTACTGGCCACATTGATTTGAAGTACTTCTTTATTCTAATGAAATCTCAAACTAATATTTTAGTCTAACATTTTATTTTTTATCATTTTATATGCGGCAAAAGAGTTTAAAAGATAATTTGAATAATAATAACACTGGAAATAAGGCAAAAGTCATCCCACTATAAGACCTGTATTTTTCTTTTCCTATTTTTTTAATTAAATAATTTAGTGTTCGGAGTAAAACACTCATGCATGTTTCTCATCTTGAAAATACAACGAGGAAACGGAAGATGAGCAAAGTGAGTTTATAAGTTGCGTCGTGCAAAATTTTATAAATAAAAAAGAAATGCTTACAGATACTACTTTTTGTCTGTTTGTAGTCTACTATAACAGAGATCTCGAGTAGATCCCTAGGTTATAAACCAGATCATGAATTAAATTTAGTAAAAAAAAATAGTTTTTGTTAAGAAAGGTCTATTAGAAAACATATGCTTATAGTATTTAATAAAGACCTTTTTTGATGAATTTAGACTTAAGGCCATATACTTACCATTGAGTGCCATTTGAAAATATGGAGTAAATTAAACAACTGAGTACCTACAGATAAATAATATATACAGAGACAATAATTAAATTGAATGCAAACTTTTTATATTTGTGTCTTAATTGAGAGCGACTGCAGTTAAATGTTTACGGGCAATAAATGATTAACTGTCAACTGTGTAACAGTTTAAAAATAACTTAAGAGTCCAATGAAGGTTTTTTAAATAAATATTAATGTCATAATAAATTATTTTTAAAATATATTGAGCATACATTTTAGGGGTTTTTATTAAGCTTCCACTTCTTAAAAGATTTAACATGCACTTTTTATTTTGAAATTATCACAAAAACCGACCAAATTGAATTAATCTTTTCTCTATTTGACAATAACAGTACATAAATCAATTTATTTGTAGCCAAATGTAGGCATACTTTAAACTCCTATTGTACTCATCTGGATTCTGTAGCTTGACATGTTGTTTAGTTTGTAATTATGAAATTTGGAAATGATCGTGTTATTAATTCCGGGGGGCCTAATTTCGATCTCTTCTAGCTTTCATAAAACAGTGGACCTGTTTTAGTTAATGTTATGACAAATTATGTATAAAGTAAAAAAAAGTTTATTTTTTATTCTACAAGCAAGCAAGCTTACGCTCCGCCTGATGGTAAGATGTTACCGTAGCCTAAAGACGCTCGTAGCAGCTTAGGAAGTACTCCGATGCCTACCCTGTAGAACTCAGGAGGAAGCATTATACTGCCAGCGTCGTATCCTTTGCTGGCAGTTAGTGTAATGCTTTCTCCTCAGCACACAACATAACGATTTCTCATTGAGTTCTGGCGACCTCACTCACTGTTGAGTATAGTATAAACTATTGTCAAAAGTGTACGACAGTGAAAATAAACTGACACTCTCGATTCGGTTGTTTCACCTTCGCATGGCCGTTTTATTTATATTACCTAATTCATTAATTTCCAACACTCACCGCAGGAACACCAAAGAACTGTTATTTAGCTTTCTTCGAAGGGCTATGGCAATTGAATCTGATGCTTAAGCAGCTTGAGGCGGGTTAGGCGATCTACAGAAACTTTGTTTTGGCCGCGGCAGATAGCGATCGCGCGTGTAAGTTAAGTAAGCGAAAATACACAAATTATTTTATTATATAATAACTATAAGAATTACAAAAAAAAGCTTCTACATAATCATGAATATTAATGATATCTACTATTTTAAGTAATTTACTATTGAAAAAAAAAGTCGTTTACCAATACCATACTAATTCCAATTTACTAATAATTTAAAGTTATCTTATTCTTAAGACGTCTTTTCTAAAATAAATAGTGTAAGGCAAAACCCTTTCTTCGGGTTTTGGTTCTACACGCGTCTATAAAGATATGATGAAATGTATATCTGATTTTCAGATCCATATGATGTGTTGGTAACGATGACATCATTACACAATAACCCGTCAAGCATAAGATTCCAGATAAAAATAATTTTTTCAGTTGTATTAGCCCTCCGGTGGGCTAACGCCGCTTGAGGGATCAGTTTTAGGCCACCTCCATCTGTAGACCAAGTATTGTAGTAACGCCCACGTAGTTTTACAACATGACATCTTTATTCAATAAATCACCCATAACAGTAGCATCTTTTTGTTAATTTTTCGCGTTAGCCATCAGAGAGATGTTTATCGAGCATCCTGCCTATGATTAATGGGTGGGCAGATGATGTTTGTGAAAAATCGTTCTACACATTAGTAGGTGGCTTTAGAGTTTGATAAAAATATACACGCTGTGTTTAACCGACTTCAAAAAAGGTGGTAGTCAATCATCCCGTATGTTTTGTCAGAATTGTAGAATTTTTGTATATGTTAGTCTAAATCAGCTTCTGAACATGGATGCCAAATTTCATATGTGTATGTATATTTGATGTTTGTCCACGCCTATCTCAAAAACTATAAGTCCTTTTTACTTTATTAGACTGGCTATAGTCCGACTTAGAGATCTGTAAAAGGTTCCTTAAAATCGGTTCAGTAGTTTTTGAGATAGAGAGCTATGTGTGTATCAGTCACTAACAAAACGTGTCATTGGCTTAACAGCGAGCGTAATTCTAAAACATGTGATCATTTTTTCAATGATTGCATTCAATTAGGCTATCATCATCATCATCGCCAGCCTATATACTTCTCACTGCTGCCCCCTTATTCTCAACTGTCGGATTACGGATTCGATTCGAAAAGTCACATGCCGTCTCGCTTTGACGCAGCGCGATAAAAAGTGACAGGTATTGAGTTTCCGAAATTCGAATTATTTCCGACAGATGAGAATTATAAGGGGGCTAGTCACAGACTTACCTATATTTGAGATACACATGAGGAGTACCCCCATGTACGAAGGTCTACATTTAGGCTCTAGCTAAACGAAATTAAGAAATAAAAAAATTACATAAATTACAAAATATCCCGTTCAAAACACACAAAAAAACAAATAATTAAAATGAAGTAGGTAGTAGTACCTACTTATCCCATAAAAAGGTATTTTGGGAGTTGGTGCTGTACTGTTTCCAGAAACAATAAAAAGTGAAACATCGACGCCAAAAAATACATTATATTTATGAGATAATAATTTACTCATTAATTTTAGTTATTTGTTTCTTTTTAGTCGGTTTAATTTATTTAAGTTTTTTTATGATAATGAAATTAAACACATGACATTATTTTTACAGCCATAAGCTGGAAGAAATTTAAAATAAATCTATAAGATACATTAGAAAAATATCTTGATTAAAAAAAATTGTCCTGAGGCGAGACCTTTCACAGTCCAGGTGACTGCTCTAACCATCTGAACTACCAAAGACTGTGAATTTCATCTATTCTAAGTGTTTTTGTGGTAAGTAAACAAACGCACGCGTATCTAATCGCCTTTTTGAATTTAATTAATTATAATTGAAATATAATTGTTACTATATATAAGGTAGCAGTTTAGATCGGTCAGTATGGGAAAGTCTGAAACTATAAGACATACGAAAATCTCTTCTTAGGAACCATGTCATTGATTTTAGTAATAACATTTCAGCTCAATCGGTTGAAGATATCTGCTTCAAAATCGAGTCGCAAGTTTCCACCCGAACATAAGCAAGTTAAATAAAAGATTTTAAAAAAAGTGTAGGTACTCAGCTCGGAAATCAGACCCGGACGTTTTGAAAAATAAAACTAACACTATTTCTATTTAGATATCGATTATGTAGGTCTTAAGCAGTAAACGTTACTATGAAATACGACGTCTTAAATGAATGAAATGCATTGTTTTCATATCCTATCCTATTGTTTACTATCAATTTGTAAATAAAAGAAATTTGTACCTCTACATTATATTATTTATTACAATATTAAATTTGTAGAAAACAATCAAACGAAGTACTACAATTATTAGTAGGTATGTACAATAATTAAATCGACGATGCACCTACTTGAATAACAAATGCATATAATAATACGTTCCACTGTCAAGGTGTATCGCAGTATTAAAGTTTAATATCTAGATTCTATCAGTATTACTAACCATTGACTGTCAGCAAGCTGCGTTATAGTAAATTTACAATTTATTTTATACTTATTTGGAATAGTAAAAGATATATTGTCTATAACTTAACCATAAATTTTCTAAGATCGCACACTTAAAGGAAATTCTGTGACAACTTTACATATTCAAATCAAGTCACGTGGAAATTCTGGGAATAGTTTTCTGAAAGTTTTTTTTTAATACCACTAAGGTGGCAATCAAGCATACGGTCCACCTGATGGTAAGCGGTTACCGTAGCCTATGGACGCTTGTAACACCAGGGGTATCACTTGCGCGTTGCCGACCCTTTAAAACCTTTTCACGCCTTTTTTGAAGAACCCCATGCTGTACTCGCTGTTTTAGGCCAAGGGTGTCAAACAAGCGTAGGACCCACCTTGTGGTGAGAGGTTACCGCAGCGTACAGACGCTCGTACACCTTGGTCACAACCCTCGCGATGACTACCCTGTAAAAATCAAAACAAAGCAGCATAGGAGGCGAGTCTCCAAAATTGATTAAAAAAAACATCTAGAAACAACATCCGTAACAATAAATAATCACAAGTATAATAATAAATATGAAAATAGGCCACAAAGAGCACTTTCAAATCGTCAAAAATCTAATTTTTATTACGTTAGCAAAAATTTTATTATATGCTAACATAGACGGAAAAATAGCTTTATAAATTTATGTATTTACAAAATATTAAATTCCAGTACAATATAGAGGAAATAGTAAAACTACTTAATCGTAGTAGGATGTAAGTAATTATAATGTACTAATGGCACATGTTAGCTCCGATTATGCATGTACAGATACTTCAGGCTAGAGAAAAAAAGTTTAAACTTACAGGTGTATGAAATCAACAAGCAATAGACTGATTTTGAAGCGACAAGTGACTTCTGAGACAGAGAAAGCTGTGGAGCATACAAGAAATATTTTTTTATATATTTTGCAGTTTTTTAGAAGTAATAACAACATTGTTTATCGATACTCTTAATTGTCTATCGATTTTTGAAGACGTTCAATTCATAGAGTCCTTCTAATTCAGTGGCAGCTCAATCTCTTTAACCCTCGACGAAAAAAGAGGAACGTTATAAGTTTGACGTGTCTAACTGTGTTTCTGTGTATCTGTCTGTGCTCCTAAACAAATAGACCGATTTTAGTATGGTTTTTTTGCTTATAAGTTGACGTGATTAGGATGGTTCTTAGTTATAATTTATGAAGATCAGTTCAGGCGTTTGATGACTATCAGGTATTTTTCGACATGATAAAAGGGTTTCACTAACTTTCACAGACCTGATTGATTTGGAACTTGGTGAACTGACACTTTAGTGACATTCCCATATCATACTTATATTATTCCCATATCATATTACGTTATGCTGATCCTATACCATGAAAAAGTTTGCGGTATGCTTAATTCTTTAAAAACTTACAGCACATATAGCGTGTTTGGGCTCATAAGAACAGTTTCAATGAGGTGGTGTTAGATAGATGATTAATGACGCCGGGGGTTACTTAAAATTTTCAATTTTATATTTTTTGTCTCTTTTCAAGGTTAAACATTTTGCTGATACCAAATACTGATTTCAGTGGATTACGAAATACAAAAAAATAACACAATCTGTAATATTTTGGTTTTTGGTATTAATGTATGGAACATTGTAAAAGAATAAAAGATATTTGAGTACTTAATTTATACAATCATTATAACAAGATAGCTAATAAATTAAACACACTCATTAATAACAACAATGGAATAAATGGCTTTCTCATTTTCTTTATTGTATAAAAATTTAGAATTTAAATCTGTAAAAATAATCAACACTAAAAGATTGAATATCTATAAGAACATCTCCACGATTCTTCTGTTCTGAATAGCACGCGTCTTAGAGCATGTGCTCAACCATAATTGTAACTGCTGCGGCAGCATGTGTCCGCTCTAAATTGTAACTATTTTACCATGAAACATCGGCACATAGTGAAACCTTGTGCCTATAACAGTAAGGCTTTAATTCCCTCGTTTTCATGAATAGTGTATGTTGCTCGGAATCACCTGTGGTGCCAATTAATGCTCCCGTTTTGTGTCATATGATGATGTATTAGGGTTGAACTGAGGCACATATATAGAGTGTTGCGAATAAATTTAAATGCTCTTGTAGTTTTTAATCAGTCGGTAATTTATCGCTGTAATATTTACATGAAGCTTCTTTCTTTGATAAAGATGCGCTGTGCTATAAATTCGTACGCATATTAGTTCAGGTGTAATGAAACGTGGGGCTGTAGGAAAATACAGCTTTAATATATAATTTTTACTTCTTTCAACTTTGAAGATAGTTATAAATGCGAAAGGAAAGTAATGAATGTTACCGTTCACGTTTAAACCACTGAACTGATTTAGATGAAATTTGGTATGGAGGTAGTTTGAGAACCCGAAAAGAGCATAACGCCACGCGGGCGGAGCCGCGGCCGGCCGCGGCCGGCCGCTAGTACTACATAAACATATAAACACCCATGACTCGTGACATACCTTCAAACATCTGCCCCCAGTGGAATTCGAACCCGGGACTACTGGCTTAACATGATGCATAATATAACTAACAAACTGTTTTTTTTTACATAATTAAAGTTATAATTATTATATATAGACACCCAAGTCGAAAGAATTTATAATTACATCAATGAATGTGACCCATTTCGAGCAGGGGAACAGCATTCCACGAAATTAAAATAAATCCTTGAACTTTTCAATGAATTAATTCGCTCGCTGATCGGTAAATCATTGCAGCATGCATGACAACACCTAAAATAACCTTAAATTGGCAATTGCATCTGTTTTCTGCCGTTTAACATTGACTTTTCTGATTACTGAACTTCCACGTATCACCGGCAATAAAAGTTAATTAAGTGGATATTAATTAAAATATAATAAAACTAGAAAAAAATTTTCACGTCCTGAGGCAGGAATCGAACCCGCGATCTTTCGCAATCCGGGCGACTGCTCTGACCACTGAGCCACCCAGGACTTGGGATATCCCTGTGAAATTCTTCTAGTCTATCTGTATTTGCGTTTATGAGCGAACGTCCACCCTACAATGTCGAAATATTCTATTTCAACATCCGAAACGAGTATTTTTACAAATACCGACGATTCGGTTAAGTTGGGGCAGTGCTTTCAAATATTCTTAATTTTTGATTTTAACATTATTATAAATGTTTGATAACCAATCTGGCATCAACCATGGTGAAAATAGCTATATTTTCTTCATCTAAACTTCACCAAGCTTCTCAAATAAATAACTACCAATACCTACTCTGTGTTACGAGTATGACTGACTTAGTAGGTGGAGAAAAGCCTAAATAGCGATCCCGGGTGTAAAGTAAGCGAAAATACACAAATCATTGTATTTAAAATAACTATAAGGATTTTAAATAAACGCTTCTTCAATTGTGAATATTAATGATATCTACTATTTAAAAAAAAATCATATTGAATACTATTATCGTTTACCAATCATCTTAATTTATGCTATTCTAAGGGGTCTCTTCGGAAATTAAATGTATCTAGGCAAAATACTTTAATCGTGTTTTGGTTCTACACGTGTCTAGATCAAGATATACAGAAATGTTTATCTGATTTTCAGATCGGTAAGATCTTTCAGCAACCTCTAACATGCACTTTTTTTAATAAATCGCCTTAAATCTACTTCTTTCTCAGCATGGTTGGCATACAAGCATACGGCCCTCCTGATACTGATTGTATGGTGTATGCAAACAATATGGCGTGAAGACTTTTTGCCGCCAATCAGGTCACAGACGATTGTTTCTCCGCACCAGATCCAAGACGGATGCATATTATAATTGCAAGCAAACTGTATAATCGGCGCATGCGTTATGCGCGGGCGCAGATAAGGGTCGACCGTGACATTTGCATCTCGCACCGTTTATGACAAAACTTAACAATGTTCCAGTAACTTATTACTGTACGGTGACAGAGACCTGTCGAGAAGTTTTTAAGACGTAATTTCTTTATGAATAATAAATCAAACTTCGACAGGCCTGACGATCAAGATTACTTGGTATTTTTAGGTACCTTACTGCTTTGTAATAAGAATCATTTTCGAATTGAAGTGTTACAATTGATGTGCTAACAACTATACATGGGAAGGTGTTAATAATGATAATAATTATAACAACAACAGAATGAGCCGAAAAAAATATATTTATTATTCAAGGCGGTCGATGGCGTAGTGGTTTGATGAACGCTCAGTTTCAATTCCGAAAACAAAGCCATTTAAAGTTTGGAAACCATGTCAAGCCGTTGGTCCCGATTGTCCTATTGGGCCAGCGTGGTGGTGCTATGGACTTTAGACCACCACTCGTCATGGGCTTCTTCTATGTAGGAAGGCCTGCACCCAGCAGTGGGACACATTTACACTGCTAATGATGATGATGACATGTAATCCCTGTCTACTAAGCCAGGGGTCCCAGATTCGAATCTCGACAGTTTATTTGATGAGTTCGTACGTTTATTCATGAGGCATAGATGTTCGTTTGTTATTATGTTTCTTTTGAACCCCTAACAAAAAAGAGGGGTTTTATAAGTTTGACATGTCTGTCTGTATACTTGTATGTCTGTCTGTGGCATCGTAGTTCCTAAGCAAATGGACCGATTTTGATTCGTTTTCTTTTTGTTTGAAAGGTGACGTCATCCAGATAATTTTTAACTATAATTTATGAAGATCTGTTTAGGCGTTTGATAACTCTCAGCTGATTTTCTACTTGACAAAAGGATCTTACTAACTTTCCCAGATCCGATTGATTTGAAATTTGGTTTACTGTTACTTCGGTGGTATTTTCAACATATGCTAACCGTGAGTTGATCCTGCACCATCGAATAGTCTGCAGGCTGCTCTATTCTTCAGAAGCTTACAGCAGATGAAGCGTGTTTGGGCTCATAAGAATAGGCTCAATGAGATGGTATTAGATAAATGATTAATGGGGGCGGGAGCTACTTAAAATTTTAAATTTTATATTTTTCTCTTTAATGTTTAACTGACCATTTGCTAAAACAATCCAATCGTGACCGGATTCCACAGAGGAGCCGTTAACCCGGCATAGGCACTGCTTATTACAAAAGAAATAATTTCCATATTATAATACAGGTAATATGGAAATTATTTCTCAATTTTGAAATGAATGAAAAATGTTTATTTGGAGCATATAAATACAGTACTAATCATAAATATCTTAAAAATCTAAATTTTACAAAATGCATCCAAAATGGTGCCCACTCAGCTATAAGTCTCGTCAGTAAGCCGTGACGCAGGTTTTCAGTGAGACCAGTTAAGATATTGTTTCATTAATAACAACAGCAGCTGATATGATAACAATAAATAAGTATTACTTAAAATAACTAGAGCCAAACATCATACATGATATCAATTTGAAAAAAACTTAATATCGTAAAATTAATGTGTATTCGTGCGTGCCTGGGTCAGAGTGCGCGTATGCGAGTGCGTGCGTATGTGTTAGAGTGCGTGCGTGCGTGTGTGTGTGTGTGTGTGTGTGGGTGTGTGTGTGTGTGTGTGTGCGAATGTTAGAAAAAGAATCATAGTGTGTACACACAGAACGGGTGTTTATAGAGTGGCAGTTTGAAATTCCAAAAGGATCCTCTTGAGATGTTTTGTAAAAATAGCTATATTTAATTAATTATTAATATTATAAATATGTTTTTTTTTTATTAACTCCCGACGAAAAAGAGGGGTGTTATGAGTTTGACCTGTCTGTCTGTGTATCTATGTGTCTGTGTGTCTGTCTGTTGCATCGTAGCTCCAAAACGAATGGACCAATTTTGATTTGGTTTTTATGTTTGAAAGCTGACGTGACTAAGATGGTTCCGAACTTTAATTTATGAAGATCAGTTCAGGCGTTTTATGACTATCAACTCATTTTCTACATGATAAAAGGGTTTTACTAACTTTCACAGATCCGATTTTTGAAATTTGGTGTACTGTCACTTCGATGACATTCCCTTAACATGCTAATCTTGGGCTGATCCTATACCATCAACAAGTCTGCGCGATGCGTAATTCTTCAGAAACTTACAGCAGATACTTATAGCGTGTTTGGGCTCATAAGAATAGTCTCAATGAGATGGTAATAGATAGATGATTAATAAGGCCGGGGGTTACTAGAAATTTAAAATTTTATATTTTTTTCTTTAATGTTTAACTGACCATTTGCTAAAACAATCTAATCGTGATCGGATTCCACAGAGGAGCCGTTAACCCGACGACTCCTTTGCCCGGGCTGTGCCTAATGCGCTAAATAAGGCTCTGTCGGGGATTCCATATCATGTACACTCGAGCACATAATATATGTTAATAACGAAAAAAAATACCAATTATATGTTTTTTTTTAGGAAATATCTAAACTAGACAAAAAGGGTTATCTCAAGTCCTTGGTAGCTCAGATAGTTAGAGCAGACACAAATTGTGAAAGGTCGTGGGTTCGACCCCTGCATATGTTTTGTTTCCTTAAGTAAATTTTTTTTTTAATATTTACTATAATGTTAAGAATGTTTTTCTTTATTCCTGAATCAAACTCGTTTCATGCCTTTGAAAATCTTAATGCCATGCTATCTTAGAGCCTTCTTTAAATATTATATTACGATTCAATATTGGATTGGATTATTTTATGGACAAAATATAAGGAAAAGCCAGAAGTATCCTTTTTTATTTCATAACCATAATCATTTATTGCACTGTAACAAAAGCTATTCTCTATGGTAATGCTTCAAAACTGAATTAAAAAATATCGGGGTGGCTGTGTCGTGGCCACGGCCGTGGTGTTTACGTGACTACGTATTTGTAATATTATTATTATTCATCATCATCATTATCATTTCAGCCGAGAGATGCTAACTGCTGGTCAAAAGCTTCCCCCAGGAACCTCCAATACAATCGGTCCTGCGATGCCCGCATCTGTCCGCTTCCCGCGGCCCTCACCAGATCGTCGGTCCACATTGTGGGGGGCCTACCAACGCTGCGTCTCCCGGTACGCGGCCGCCACTCGAGGACCTTTCCGCCCCAACCAACGTCAGTCCTTTCTATGTAGCCTGCCCACTGCCACTTGAGGCTTGCAATTCTTTGGGCTATGTCAGCGACCTTAGTACTTAGTACTCATCATTTTTGATTCGATCATGCATAGAAAGCCTTCAGGTGACATTGAGCCTTCTCATGAGGCCCAATTCATGATTTATATTATTGTGTGTGAATTCTTTGATCCCTTAGCTATCGAGTAGTGTTGTATTTCGGATGTAGATGATAGATATATGTAGCTGTAATACTAAACGGTATCCCCCTATTTTGTTATAATCAGTTTCTGAGTCGCCTCCCATTATGGAAGCCAATTTATAGACGAATTCATGTCAAATATACTTTTTTATTTCCCCTGTAGTTATTTATTTAACAATTTATGCACACACAAAAAAGAAACAACGAAAACACAAACAAGGGCAACAGTTACTGCCCTATTTAATTTAATTAATAAATAAATGGCCAACAACGTCTGTGTTTGCCTGTACTGCCTTACATTTTGGACGAAGTCTGCCGACCAAGATCACTCTAAACTTTCCTGTGCCGATAATGATTTAAAATACAATAGGACTGTGGGTCGCTGAAAATGTTACCTTTTTAAATTCTGTTACAGAAAATCAAGAATTCCATCTTCATTTGGTCCAAAGTCCAAGGGATAATAGACAATTGAAACTTTTTCTACTATAGAGTTTGCCGAACCAACCAACTTTGGGCCAGCATCGTGATGTTATGGCCCAAAAACTCCTCATGTATTCCCATGTATCCCCTGTGTCCAGCAGTGGGACGTTTATAGGCTGATGATGATTACAAAAGTTTGCCGAGAAATGATCTATTTTGTAAAAAAGTGAATGCTTCAAAGTTACAAATAATGATTATTAAATCCACTGTAAATTTTCAAAAAAGATATATTGATAAAAATATCAATATAACATTTTATAAGTACATTTAAATGGCAAGCAGTGGTAAAATATTAAAATCTCTTGAGCTATGCTCCTGGCTTAATGTCCGACAAAATAATAAGCGGCTTCTAAAAACATAATCTCTAATTAGACTCATAACCAGGACTTCTAAAAACTGGAATCCGTCTACACTTTACATTATGGCGTGCCTTGTTCTGAATTGTTTCGCTTAGCAATATCAACGTCACAACCAATTCAAATTCAAAATTCAAAATTTGTTTATTTTCCTTACATGAAATTATGTTACACGTTTTTGGATCTCTTCTGTTAAGTTTTTGAAACCTGTAGTAGAAGAGTCCCCTCTTCACATTCCTATGTATCCGCCGCGTCTCAGTGTAAAGCGTCCCGAAAGGCTTTTCCTTTCATCTCCTTACAAGGAACGATGATAGAATTTACGTTGCATACCGTAGTAAGAAATGGTCAACATACTTGAGCTTGCATTTTGTTGCATAATGCTAATCAATACTTTATGCTTCACTAATTAAGGTACAAAGTAAAGTACAAGCAAAAATGTTGAGTTTCTTTTATTTCGGTCCCTCGCACGTTCCGCAGCCTGTTATTTGATTTCATAATTTCAGAGGCTTTCTAATATTTATTGAAAGTCGATAGAATTGACAATTGACAGCATATAAATATTATATTACAGAAGCTACGGTGTAGAGAAGGACGGCATGAGAGATTTTTCATTGTGATCTACGTTTCTGCATAAACTAAACTTAAAGAAATTCAACTAATTTAAAGGTTATTTATAATTTAAGCTTTAAGCTTCATATAAAAACTAAGTCATAGGGATTCGTTTTATTTATTAGTTCGTTTTGTAGTTTTAAAAACATTTACTTTATTTTTACATTTAATTTATTAAAGTTTGTACTCTTGTCCTCACAAGAGTAGGTAATAAAATAATTTATTAAAGTTACTTAATTGATCCTTCCATAAGAACGATAATAATTTTTATAATTACTGCTACAGATGAGTTAGGCACTTTATTAACTTAAAGTATTTTTTCACAATTTATATTACTTAAAGGGTTTCTTTTAAAATCCGTGCTGCAAATAAGTTGGAATACTCTCATTCGGTCTCACTTTGACTCACTGCAATAAAGAGAGACGTAAGTAAGTACCTAGGTTTAGTATAGAGCTTTTTTTATTCTAATGTTTCTGGCAATCTCTACCTATTGTTTTTAATTATTTGCAATTTTGGTATTTATATAAAATAAAAATCATTATATTATGACAACAAAAGCTTTACTATAGTTTTAGCATTAAAATCAAACGAAACACTATCGAATTCGCGGCTTATTCACAGCTATAGTTTACTTGGCTATTTACTGTAGTTAGTTTGGGCATCAAGACATAAAATTGATTTTTTTTTCAAAAAGTCATTCAATTTTATAATGAACACTTGGAAAGTATCCTAGTGTTCATAATAAAATTCAATTTATAAGGTAATAAAATTCTATTGGATAAATAGTAGCAAGGTAGAGTTGATGAAACTAGGGGCAACAGTTGGAACCGTTACAAATCAAACAGATTTATCAAATCTGTAACAACATGGTTTATTTGTGATTGGACAGCGGATTAGCGGTGGCAGTCATCGTATTATCGTAATCATTTTTACCAATAAATGCAGCTTAAAGTCATTAGTTTATATCTCCGAGTCAGACATATATTATGACGTTGTTAGATATTGCTATTTTGGGTAATAGTCATACAAAAGTGCTCTTTGGACCTATTTGAAAAAATATATTCTTAATTTATTTCATTTATCTAAAGAGAAATAGACTTTGACATTTTCAAGAAGTTTTTGACGGTGTCAAAAGGTTTGATGGTGTCAAGAAGAAATCGTCAAATTTTATAAAACAAAAATTTATCCTATTATGTTAGGAAGATTAGAAAATAATCTAAAGTAGAAAAAAAAATGTCGGGTGGCGGGAACAAACAAACACAACACACAAACATACACACAAAAACATTAGAACATTTTCACAAACATAAACTCGAACTATTTTAGTTACAATGTAAGTGGTCGGCGAGCGGCGCCGGCGCATTACCAGTTTGAGCGGGCATCGGTCAGCGTCAGGTGCTACGTCACCTGTGCCTCTTGTTTTGACAGGTGCCATTGTCAGAGGATTACTGCTCCATGCGTTATCTGTGGTCAGTTTACCATTAAAAATTATAAAGTTTTAAACAATAGTCAATGGTCGTATGTATTAATTAACGTCATGCCACATTTACTATTTATCGGACAAGCTTTGCATCGTGTAACTTAGATAGATATTAATGTTTCAGTCATTTGTGTTTGGGATTAAAACATCGTAGACGTATAGTTTAAAGTAATATATGGAATATTATGTTATGTGTAGGTGTAGTAATATTATTATTATTATTATTTAATAAGCACAGGACTCTACCAGAAACAAAAGACCCCATAATATCAATGAAACAAATATGAAATAATTTTATGTTATTTCATTAATATCGAAAGAGTGAAAGGTGTTTCATTGAATAAAGTCAGTACAATAAATAATCAGTAAAAGTGAACCCTTTATTACGTGAAGCTGATAATAGTTTTTTCACGTCATCTATCAGATGTACTCGGTCTTATAAACGCCTCAAGGGGCGCGTGCCATTTTTTTCAAACACGGAAGACGATAAGACGAAAGCAAATACATTTGTCAGCCACAAAAGAGGCACACTCCATGTTCAAGAGCTATCGAGTTTCTATAAAGAAAAAAACTAAGAAAAAAAAGATAGCACATGCCGAAATCTGATTATGGTTCCATAGATGTTTGATCAAAAGGGTTACCGTTTGCCAAACGGCAAAAACTATCGGTAGCTTTTTGCACCCGCATTTTTTCATACGAAAAAATGCAAAATTGATTTCGGCAGATGTCTATACATAGAAAGGGTTTGATGGACATTTTTTTAATAAAAAAATCGGTGCGCATCTGTAAACAATGGCGCGGACCGTTATGGGTCGACTGTCCAAATTCGCCATTATAGGCTGAAGGGTTATTATTTTACGCAGTTAATGAGGAGTATAAAATTGTGTTTTTTCAATTTCCTCAGGAAATTGGTCTAGTTTTTTGCAAGAAAATGATGGTTCACACCTTTTAAGATGCAATCAAGTATGTTTTTAACTGGTATCGTCGCCGGGGACGTTTGCCTAGCATTAGCAGTGCAATGGATCCTATTAGGATGATTATAAAGAATATATTTCTTGAATAGTTGAAAAAGTTATTTATAAAATGCAATTAGTAATGTAAGTATCTGGTACCAATTAGATAATCAAACATCGTTGATATATTTCTTTCAATGCTTAACATTATCGCCAACTACTTATATTAATAATAAAAAATTAAACAAAAGTAAAAACCGGCTTTGAAACACTTAGAAGCATAAAATAATTCAATTTAAGTATGTACTTAATTATTATCCCCTAGAAACATAGTTTTCTTGGGGTCTCTATTGTTTCTGGAAACAACTTAGCAGCAATTCCAAAAAATATTATTCTAGGGCATAAGTACCTACTTAAATTTAATTATTATATCCTTTTGAGTGCTTTTAAAATTTAGTGATGATTTTCTAAGATCAAATCTGTAAGCTTATATTGTTTCCTACTATCGTATCGTTTCACTAAAAAGTTATCGGAAAGCAAAATCCACCATTTCGCATACATTGACGACTTAATTATTCCAGTTATTTTGATTTAAAAACCAAACTACCCAGTCGATTATCGATAATTTTTTATGGGAGCAAATGGCAACTATTCCGCATCGAATAAAATAGAATCGCGTAAATCGGATCAGAAATCTCAGCGTAATCGGTGTACCCACATACATAAAAAACATACTAACAGAATTGAAAACCTCCTTTTGAAAAAACTTTTTGAAGTCGCTTAAAATTAAGAATTCTTTGGCCTAGTAAAGATTTACAAACTTATCAAATTTATCTATAAAATAAAAATGTCATTATTGGCATATAATACATATATAACAATAACATACATATACATATATAATTCTTATTTGAATATATTATTGAAATAGCCAAACTTTTAATCATGTAGCAATTGGCTGAAATGTGGCTAGTTCACCAGAGTTACGCCAAAATGTTATGTATTTCTTGAAATCGAGGATTTCACACATAGCAGAATGTATTACTCAGTGTGAAAATCTTGAGTCGGTGACTAAAAACTGCAAAAAGAACTAAGCGGAATGTCGCATTTTTTGCGGACCAAGACTTTCGTTTTCACTTAGTCGAATTAAAATATAATATCGATGCGATACAATGGTTGACCTCGGCGTCCCGCTCGGAATCCCTTCAAAATCTCATCAATATCCAGGCAAAAAGCGCGGCAAAAAGGGTCGCTGCAGATTTTTATTTGAAGGAATCCGTCTACCAACGTATGAGGCGACGGCGAGTCAGTCAAAGAGCCGCTCCGGCAAAAATGTGCATAATTGCCGGCGATCGGAGAAAAAACCCTTCAAAAACACGACCTCTAAATGTTTCGAAAAAGTGCGCGTGTACAGGGTGTTTCACGCCGCTCAGCATTCACCAGAAATGCAGTTTCTCAGGTCTAACGTGGACAAATTAAAGCCAATTCCTTAATGAACGTCAATAAATACATATGTTATATGTAGACCATCGGAATATTGTATGTAACTAATTTATGAGATGTTATAAATATCTAGTTGACGTCGCACCTAAATTTGTCGCTATCGGAGTCTGTTTGTTTTGGGTTCAACTAATCAACTTTTTAATGTTAAAGTGTGAAGTCAAAGCTAAATGCCCGAAAATAGAAAGCAAGTTGGAGCCCCCCAGGAGCACGCTACAAGAAATTAGAAATATATAGCTAATTAGAAAAATAAATCAAGATTTGAGAATTAAAAGTTCTTACAAATCGTCGAAAATCCCTTGAGTTTGGCCCTTTCAAAAAATAATGCTACCTAACAATGTCATAATGTCTGTCTGTCTGCCATGTCTGAATTTACATTTCCAAAAGTTGAACTCCTAATAATTACCGTCACAGCGTGCCACAAAAAATATTAAAATTGGGAAAGTATATCGACGTACCAACAAAGAATCTAATGAATATAAGGAATTGGGTGATAATGATAAACCTTTGCCTCAGCCAAATCCCCTATCTCCTGTATATGAGCACATTTCTATATCGGATTGATTTATTCAAACCAAAACGTTTTTGATTGTGCCCCTAGCGGCGGCCGGCGAATTATTTGTTTTTGAATAGCAATTATATTTTATTTTATTGAACGCAACATATTTCGTCTCGCATGAACCACTAAATATCTAATTTTTCCGCGAAACCCATCTCGGAATGATCCGTTTTGTTATAGACTTGACTTTGAATGCGGGTTTGTCTTGCATTCAACATAAAACTACTCTTAAAGCTTCCCAAGAACTGTTAATATCAGACATTCATATTATTTGTTTATTATTACAATACAAGATTCTATTTTATTTTTATTTTTATTAATATTGTCTCTAATAGAATTTATTTATTATTTATGCCTTATAATTGTTAATTTGGAAACAGAAAGTGTAACTAGCTTCAGATTCAAATGGTTTCGTCAAAATAGAAAAGCTTAATTTCGTCTTTTTCATAATAATGTGTCTTTTAAGTTTCCACTGAAAAGGATTTAAATTTTGGGTTCGACTTTGACATTCATTCGTACAGACATACATTCTCACCGTTTATTTAAGCTATAATCAGAAGAGGGATACGCCGATATAATCACTTGATTACTGATTATAATCGTCGATAGTCCTAAATGTTATAGAAATCGCATCGTTCCAATCGCGCGAATAATTTAAGGCTCAACACGCGATTTCCAGAAAGAGTAAGCCAGGGGTAATCTCAATGTTATTAGTTACTTATTACCCTCAGTCCTCAGCAGCCTTTAAACGGTCCACTAACAATTCCGAGTAGTTTTTTTATTGGTTCAGCGATACGTAACATTATCGGCTATATCATGAAGAGTGCAGTGAAGAGCTTTTCGACCTTATTCCGCCTACCTCTTCATTCTCAGGAGCGCGCGAGCTGGTCTTCGGTGTCCTCAATGTACTGTCTCCACTTCAACATCACGCTTGTAGAAGTTTATTAACTCGTTTCTTTGTCGTACTTCCAAAACTTGGATTTCTTTGCCAGCGCATGTATTTCCTCCTTCTTAGGGCCTAGCCACGAACTCACCGCACGCGCGTCCTGCGACTCGCGAATCGGCAACCACTGCGCGCTGTCTCGATGTCGGCCTCGCAGCGCGTCGTCGTGACCGCGCAGTGGTTGCCGAGTCGTCGCCGCCGCCGCCGCCCGTTCCCGTGGCCAGGCCGTTATAGCATGGGTTCCTTCAAAAGAGGCGTGATATCGCATCTTAGGGTCCGGCAAGGTGGAGGCGGCTAGATCAGTGTGTTTCAAGCTGCACCAGCTGTCTTCGCATATGGACTCTTCGTACCGCTTCACATCAGCCTTCGCCGTGCTTTGTTCTTTGCTATGTACAAGCTGAAACAACAAAAAAATCTACCGTGAAAAAAAATATGCCTTGGAGAAACACATGAGGAGTTTGGGCCATTACACCTTCACGCTGGCCCAATGCCTTGAAGCGGTTGCAGGAACAACCATGGCGAAAGTTGCCTTGTTTTTCGTATAGAAACCAGCCCCCTTATTCACAACTGTCGGAAAAGATTCGAAATTCGGAAACTCTGTACCCGTCACTTTTGATCACGGTACGTCAAAACGAGATGGCATGTGACTTTTCGAATCGAACCCGTGATCCGATAGTTTCTGAATAAGGGAGCAGAGCGCTCAAACCAATACGCTCCTTACAAATTACATATTTGTTATTAATTTTGTCAATATGCCCATACTTTTTTAGTTATATAGCATATGTTGATATGACGACCGGCTGGCCGAGTGGTCTGTACCCCAGGCTACTCGGTCAAGAGGTCCCGGGTTCGAATCCCGGTAGGAACAAATGTTTGTATGATGAGTACGAGCATTTGTTTACGAGTTATGGATGTTTATATGTTTATTTAGTATATTTCTAATATTTATATACTTAATATTATCATTATTTCTCCGTTATCTAGTATCCATAACACAATCTCTTAATGATGCTTACTTTGGGCTAGATAATAGGTGTGAGTGTATAAATATTATTATTATTATTATATGACATCATCTGTTCCGCAGATCTTATAATTTTTTTTGGAGGGCCTTTTTAGACGATGCGCTACAATATATCAATCACACCACTGCATCTGTGAAACTATTAATTTTCAACTTTTTATTTATGAAATAAAAAATAAATTTAAAAAAATCATTACAATTTCGAGCATCAGCCTGTGGTATCTCTACCTTACAGAAGATAGTAGCAAATCAACACTCTATCAACTTCTATGTAGTGTAGCGGTTACAGGGCAGGCACCGCGTGAGTAGTGCCCATTTGCCCGAGGTGCTACAATTAAGCGTCAATTAAGTGTATTTATTTATTTATTTTACAATTTATGTACACACAATAAAAAACAACAATGAAAACATAAGCAAGGACAACAGAGTACAAGGGAAATGCTTATTCCTTAAAGAAATCTTTTCCAGCAGCCTTAAGACAAGGAGACCATACTACCATAGTAAAAGGAAAGGTACAAGAAAAGAAAAATAGTTGTAACATAATGAGTCGAACTGATATGTTATAATGGCCATTAAGTTACAGGTTGATTTTCATTTAAATTATCTGTGTTAAAAACTATGTCAATATACATGTTGACCTTTGAAATCATAATTCGAAAATTATTACTTGAGTGTAGATAAAAACGTTAAAAAAGTGCAAAAGTGCATTTTATGCTCTAGGGTGGAAAGAGCTTGTGGCGTGTGAGCACCAGCCTTTACATATTAGTTAAATAAGATTTAGAGTGTGTAGACATAGCTTTACTTAGCCGTCAAGTTGTCGGCTTGTTTATCCCACATTGTGATTGGCTGCCGCACTAATACAAGCCGCCAACCTGCGGCAACTAGACTTTAATACTTTTATGAATGTTTTCGTTCTCTTCCTCTCTCGGTCAGCAACCAGCAAGTCGGTTCGCTCCGCAACCGTAAAATCATATAGTATATATTTAATGTAACATAGATCAGTAAATTACGCAGTGATATCAATACAAAACAAATGGACTTTTATTGACCAACGTCAACTCCAAATTGGTGACCCCGACGTGATCACTGCGTAGGCGCCGCAACCTGAGCCAGCTAATCAAGACAGTGAGTTTTCTGTGTATGAAAGCTGAGGTGAGCTGATCTCCAGCCGCAGAGTCATCCTACGAAGCCAATCGCCACCTCGCGGTAAGACTGCTGCGACGACGAACGGCGCTGATCCTGCAACGAAGCCCTACGCCTGCTTATCCACGAGCATACATTTAGGGCCGCCAGTAATTACATCATCGCTTGGGTAACAAAGACATTCAGTGCGCACAGTGAGAATTGTTTACATTACACGCAGACGTGTAATACGAGCCGAGTAAGCACCTTATTCATGTGTTGCCGGCCGCGCGAGGACCGAAGTTCGCCGCCCCGCCGCATGCGCCATCTAGTGTGACAAAGAGGGTACGAGTGACGCGACGACGGACGAACGAACCCGAGATCACCCGAGATGGAAGCCGCCATCTTCTGTCCCGCCTAGTAACGTCAAGCCAATGTGTCAGTGATAAGAACCCAAACAAAGACTATTTATAGAACAAGTTTATTTTCAAGTCAGTTTATTTACAAGTTTTCTTTCATGTGTATTGTCAAAAGGTATTTATTAAGTTTATATTGGATAACTGCATTTTAGTTACCTATTTTCTATTTTCGTGCGTTATTTTGTTCTTAGATTCGTGCTGTGTGTAGGTACCTATTTTACTTTTCTTGTGTACCTTATTTAAACCATTTTGTGAGTTGTGTTTGTTTATGAATTAATTGTATTCGTTTGGTTTACCAATTATTTTGTTTGGGGCTGCATACATACCACTCACTCACGGAAGTATAATTTGTTAAAGGTTCCTTACGCCTATTGTTTACTCTGCCGCTCGGTCTGTAGGTACCCCTTTCATATTTAAAATGAGTGACTCCGAGAATGACAATACTACTTCAGGGAAGGAATCTCCGGGTAAGGAATTTGTTAACAGGGTTTCCATAAAAGTTCCACCCTTTTACCCGGATAAACCAGCTTTGTGGTTTGCCAGTTTAGAGGCGCAATTCCATCTAAACCAGATAACGGTGGAGCAAACTAAGTTTTACTTTGCCATTTCACAACTCGACACCAAATGTGCATCGGAGGTGGAGGAGCTTATTACTAACCCTCCCAAGGCAGAACCATATTCCACACTAAAACGAACACTAATTTCCCGTTTTTCAGCATCATATGAAGAAAAAATACGCCGATTATTGGAGAAAGAGGAGATTGGGGACCGTCGACCCTCGTCATTTCTACGCCACCTCCGGACCTTAGCGGGGCCCTCCATCCCGGAGCGCCTCCTACAAACCATATGGATAGGGCGACTACCTGTCCAAATCCAGGGCATCCTCATCGCGCAGGCAGCCTCCAGCCTCGAAGAACTCGGGAACCTGGCTGACAAGCTGCATGAGGTAACATCTTGCCCTGTTTCTTGTCATTCAGTCACAGACCTCACACAACCTCAGCTGGCCTCTACGTCTGCCACTGAGACCGACCGAATGAGCCGCATGGAAAGGCAAATAGATCATTTAACCAAAGCCGTAGCGAAAATAACATCAGCCCTGAACAGCAACCGCAGAGGTCGCTCGCGCTCGCGTAGTAAATCGTCGCCCCGCGATCGAGCAAACGACACATCACTGTGCTTTTATCACAACCGGTTTAGGGACAGGGCTAGGAGGTGTGTGGCCCCGTGTAACTGGTCTTCGGTAAACACCTCCGGCAGTCAGTAGAGGTAGCTACCGACTGCCTTTTACGTCCTGCTACCAACAGACTTTTTGTGACAGATCGGACTACCAACTGTCGCTTTCTGGTTGATACTGGCTCCGATCTGTGCTGCTACCCTAAAACCGTTACCCCAGGACGAAGACAGCTATCCACTTATAAACTAAGCGCAGCAAATGGTACCTCAATTAATACCTACGGGACAATAGCGTTAACACTAAACCTTGGCCTACGTCGCGACTACGCGTGGAATTTCGTCGTAGCCGATGTCGAGACTGCAATCATTGGGTCAGACTTTTTAGCTCATCACCAGCTGTTGCCAGATTGCGCTAACAAACGTCTGGTAGATGGTACCACACAGCTCACAGTCGGTTGCGCCGAAGTTCCGCGCGACTCTGAACAACAAAGCATCAAAGTAATCCGTGTCGCTGACAACTACAGCAAGCTTCTTTCTGAATTTACAGATATAACCATACCACCAGGTATCCACCGGGAGCTGAAGCATAATACGGTGCATTTCATAAAGACCACCGACGGACCTCCCGTCGCGTCTCGACCGCGCCGCTTAGCCCCCGAGAAGCTGCGCGCTGCCCGAAAGGAGTTCGCCGACATGGTGAAGTCTGGCACTGCGCGCCCTTCTAGCAGCCCGTGGTCTGCGCCACTCCACATGGCGCAAAAGAACGACGCCTCCTGGCGGCCGTGTGGTGATTATCGCGCTCTTAATGACCGGACCGTCCCTGATAGGTACCCTGTAAGGCACATAGCGGACTTCAGCCACAACTTGGCTGGATCTACTATATTCAGCACGATCGATCTGATCAAGGCCTATCAACAAATCCCTGTAAACCCGGACGATATATGCAAAACTGCGATCACCACACCGTTCGGGCTATTCGAATTCCCGTATATGACATTTGGCCTGCGGAATGCTGGGCAAACCTTTCAGCGTTTCATAGATGAGGTCACACGGGGACTCGACTTCTGCTGGGCCTACATTGATGACATCCTGGTGTTCTCCAAGACTCCATCCGAACACCTGCAACACCTGAGGACGCTGTTCGAAAGGTTCCGGCAATATGGCGTGGTGGTGAACCCTTCAAAGTGCCATTTCGGTGTGAGTGAGGTGACCTTCCTCGGTTATAACATCAGCGCCGACGGCACTCGCCCACCGGAAGATCGCATACGATCGCTCCGCGAGTTCCCCCCGCCCAAAACCGTCCAAGGCATGCGCCGTTTCCTTGGAATGGTCAACTTTTACAGGCGGTTCCTACCTAATGCCGCCGCCCACCAAGCTCCTCTCATTGACGCCCTCACGCAAATTGATGGCAAGGGTGCGAAACCATTTATATGGACATCCGAGCTGCTGCAACAATTCGAGGCTTGCAAAGAGAGTTTGTGCTCTGTAACCATCTTAGCCCATCCAAACCCTACAGCACTTTTGGGGCTTTTTACTGACGCCTCGAACACATACGTTGGCGCTTGCTTACAGCAGAAAGTCGGTGACGACTGGCAACCGTTAGCTTTCTTTAGTAAGAAGCTGACCGCAAAGCAGTCCTCCCTTCCAGCATACTACCGTGAGCTGCTCGCCGTGTACGAGAGCGTGCAACATTTCAGGCACATTATGGAGGCACAGCACACCACGATCTACACAGATCATAAGCCGCTTTTATACGCTTTCTCTCAAAAACGCGAGAAACTTCCACCACCCCAATTAAACCAACTGTCATTTATAAGTCAGTTTACCACCGACATCCAACATGTCAAGGGGGTGGACAACGTTGTCGCAGACGCCATGTCTCGTGTGGAAGCCATCACGCTGGAGATGGACTACGCTGCTTTAGCTAAAGCCCAACAAGAAGACGCTGAGCTCGCTTTGGTGAAGACAAACTCTTCTCTCAAGCTCGAGCCCGTCCCCATCCCTGGCACATCAACATCCGTACTATGTGATACCTCAACAGCCAAACCGCGACCTTACCTGCCTCTGCCCTTCCGCTACTCTGTGTTCGAAAGACTACACAATCTAAGCCACCCTGGCGCGCGCGCGAGCGCACGCCTGGTGGCCGACCGTTTCGTGTGGCCCAACATCAGGAAGGACTGCAACACGTGGGCCCGCAACTGTGTCCCATGCCAACGCAACAAGGTCTCGCGACACGTCTCGGCGCCGTTGGGTAACTTCACAGGCCCGACGGCACGTTTCCGCCATGTCCACCTAGACATCATCGGTCCCCTTCCATCTTCTAATGGTTTTTCTTACTGCCTTACAGCTGTGGACCGATTCACCCGCTGGCCTGAGGCATGGCCCATGACAAATATCACCGCCGAGGAGGTCGCCGCGCAATTTACAAATGGGTGGATCTCCCGCTTCGGCGTGCCAAGTGTAGTGACTACGGATCAGGGCCGCCAGTTTGAAGCATCGCTGTTCGCGCGGTTGTTAGACACCTGTGCTGCTAGGCGTGCCCGTACAACGGCATACCACCCGCAAGCAAACGGCATGGTGGAACGATTCCACCGGCAGCTCAAAGCTGCTCTGATGTGCCACGCAGAGACGTGGTCCAGAGCACTGCCCCTAGTCCTACTCGGCATTCGGTCCGCATTGAAGGAAGATCTGGATTGCTCAGCCGCTGAACTTCTATACGGCGAACCACTAAGGCTTCCCGGCGAGTTCATTGTTCCTGCATCTTCAGAACCATCCTCCGGCGACACATTCGACTTCGTGTCACAGTTACGAAACACAATGTCAAGCTTACGCCCGCAACCCGCATCAAGACACGCACTGCCCTCGTCATTCATCTTTAAAGACATGGCGACGGCCACGCACGTCTTCCTGAGAGATGACACCGTCCGTCGATCTCTCCAACCACCGTATACGGGCCCTTATAAAATCCTTGCCCGGACAGCTAAGACACTTACACTGGACATAGGCGGCAAGAAGAATGAGGTCAGTATTGACCGCACTAAACCTGCTCACCTGGAACCAGAGTTCGCCCCGCGTGCCATCAGCACGCCCGAACTCATATCTCCAGCACCCGCTTTAGTCGACGTCTCACCGTCCGTGTCTGCTCCGAACTTACCTGTCGCAACGACACCAACCTCCACCTTACCCGCCCCGACCGCTGCCTCGCCTGCTGTACCAACATCGGGCCAAGTTCCCAAGGCACCGGCTACTGCGCAAACCCTGCGAGAGCCAGTAACTACGAGAGCAGGTCGTAGAGTAAGATTTAGGGATATCCTTGATCTGTAGTTTTTGTTTTCGTATATTTTATTCAATATTGTTATATTTTATTGTTATCTTTTCGTTATTCTTTTTTTCTCCGTGGGGGGGTGGTGTGGCGTGTGAGCACCAGCCTTTACATATTAGTTAAATAAGATTTAGAGTGTGTAGACATAGCTTTACTTAGCCGTCAAGTTGTCGGCTTGTTTATCCCACATTGTGATTGGCTGCCGCACTAATACAAGCCGCCAACCTGCGGCAACTAGACTTTAATACTTTTATGAATGTTTTCGTTCTCTTCCTCTCTCGGTCAGCAACCAGCAAGTCGGTTCGCTCCGCAACCGTAAAATCATATAGTATATATTTAATGTAACATAGATCAGTAAATTACGCAGTGATATCAATACAAAACAAATGGACTTTTATTGACCAACGTCAACTCCAAAAGCTTTTAAAATTCGAACCCTTCTATTTAATAATTTTTAACCCCCGAAAAAAAGGGGTGTTATAAGTTTGACGTGTCATCTGTGTATCTGTGTGTCGGTCTGTGGCATCGTAGCGCCTAAACGAATGGACCGATTTTGATTCGGTTTTTTTTGTTTGAAAGCTGATGTGCCGACAATGGTTCTTAGCTATAATTTATGAAGATCAGTTCAGGCCTTTGATGACTATCAGCTTATTTTGTACATGATAATAGGGTTTTACTAACTTTTACACATCCGATTCATTTGAAATTTGGTGTACTGTCACTTCGGTGACATTCCCATGACATACTATCCTTGAGCTGATCCTATACCATCAAAAAGTCTGCGAAATGCTTAATTCTTTAGAAACTTACAGCAGATACTTATAACGTGTTTGGGCTCTTATGGATAGTCTCAATGAGATAGTGTTAGATAGACGATTAATGACGCCGGGGGTTACTTAAAATTTTAAATTCTGTATTTTCTATATACCCTGTCCACTGAGCAATATTTATTTCAAGTCAGTGCGCCAACCTCATTTTTAAAATAATAGCACTGGCCAGCACGACAAACTTCCACTCATGGCTTGTCGTTTGCAAAAATCTTTATTGATTGAAAACACAATTAATAGTAGTAGGAGGAGTAGGAAAAAATCCTTAAAATGCTGAATATAATTTACTAGGTGGTAGGCCCGTATGTAGGGTCGACTGGGTAGGTACCACAGCCTTACTTATTTAAGGCCGTAAAACAGTACGCTGTGTTTCGGATTGAAGGGAAAGGTAGCCAGTGTAATTACTGGGCATGGACGGTATTTTATCTTAGGCCTGAGGATGACAAAGCACCTGCAATATCAAGTGATTTATCCTTGTTATTGCAGGTGTCTATAGGCGGCGGTAACCGCTTACCATCAGGTGAGCCGTCAGCTTGTTTGTCATCTAGTTGTATAAAAATATTAATAATTATAATACTCGCTACTACTGAATACTCGCTGCTACTGAGGTATCGCCTTAAATATTTTAACTATTGACAAATAACTCGTTGGCTAGTTCATCGAAACGTTATTTCGGCCGAAACAGAGAGGAATAGAGATATGACTGACTCAGCAGGAAGAAAAAAGAAAAAAATAACGATCGCGTGTGTAAAATAAGCGAAAATACATAAAGTATTTTACTTAAAAATTACAATAGGGATTACAAAAAATGCTTCTACATGATTATGAATATTAATCATACCTACTATTTAGAGTATTTTTCTATTGATTACAAATTATTATCGTTTACCAATAATCCTAAGCTTTCTTAGTTTTAAGAGTTCTTTGCGGAAATATAATGTATCGAGGCAAAATCCTTTAATCGTATTACACGTGTCTAGATAATGATATGAAGAAATATATATTTGATTTCAAATCAAATTTAAACGTAAGTATCGCCTATAAATACGCTTGTTGAAATTTAAGCAGGACTTCTTTCAGTAGTGTTGCAGTTTTCTGTTGTTAAGGTCCTACTTAGGATAAAACACAGTTAAGTATTTGCTATGCAACTATTTAATCGCTATACTGGGAACTCTGATTTTATTAAATAATTTGTGTACAAAAATAGTATTTTGAGCATAAAACAGTTCGTTGTGTTTCAGATCGAAGTGAAGGTAGCCAGTGTAATTACTGGGCATGGCAGGCATTTCATCTTAGGCCTCAGGATGACAACGCACCTGCAATAAAAGGCAATACCAAGTGTTTTTTTTTTCGTGTTACTAAAGATGTCTGTAGCCAGGTACCACCAGGTAGGCCGTCAGCTTGCTTGACAACTAGTTTTATTTATTAAAACTCGTTTTAAGCAAATAGAGATTCGCTTGATTAATTGCTGTCGTAACTCCAAAATAATCAATAAATATCACAGAAAAACAGCTGAACGAAATCATAAGCTCAAGACATAAGCACTGCAAAATTAAAAAGTAACATCTCTCCATAAATATCGGGCCTTATCGTTAAGGCCATATTTATTTCGACAAAGCAATAAGTTGGTTAAAGCAACAACGTTCGTAACTTATTGCATAAAAATGCTTCTCTATGAATATGCAAACCATCTGCTCTCAAAAAACAACGAACAAGGTATACTAAAAATCGCACTATGGAAAAAAATGTCATCTGCATATGACATCTGGTCATTGAGAGCACGTAGGTGATAAAAAATACTTGCTAAAAGCGTCCGCGCACAAAAAAGATCAAATAAAACTATGAGGCAATTTTTTTCTGTCGGCAATTCTAGTACTTTTTTAAGTGTGGCATGTGCCAAACTTCCGCTTTTTGTGGCTTTTAAAAAGCGTTCTTTATTTAAACACGAATGCTTTTTAAATGGGCAAAATAAGTTTTTTTTTTATTCTTTGTTTCGCGCGATAAAGAACAATCGGATTAATTTTTATTAGATACCTTAATTAGTTTATTGCAGATTTGGAAATAATGTTGATAAGCTATTGTCCTATTGATTCGCCTTTAGTTACAGCCTCTGAAGACTACAATTAAGGAACTTAAATAAAACAAATGAAGAATGCTCAGTGACCGCTGACTGGCCTATGGCATCTTTTTTTTTCAAACTTTATCAAAAATGTTAATGGTATTAGATTGCTCACATCAATTAAAAACTATTATTATGACTAATATGAATAAAAACATACATATTACATAGTTATTATTAATTTTGTCGTAATATAGAAACATATAGACACCTAAGATACAAGTACATAATGTTACTTAGTTTAGGTGTCACTTTTGTTACTTAAATATTATGATCTAACCCTAATATAAATTAGGGTTAGATCATAATATTTATCGTCATATAGATACTCGCCACACTATTTTGTAAAAGAAAATGTATATTTTCGGCTAAGTTTATACTGAAATAAATTTTATCTTATTTAAATGACGTCACCTGTTTCGTAGATTTTTTATGGAGCGTTTTTGGACGATGCGCCGCAACACATCTAACATCTATTGATTTCATAGATACCTACTATTTCTTTTGCAATAATTCTTCATGAGTTATAAACTTTTTATTTATGCAATAAAAAAGAGTTGTCAACTACCCTGTTGACTCGTTAGTTACCGTTACTAATGCCATCTTAAGTAAGCATTATATGAGGAGGTGCATCATACAGTACAAAGGAGAGCCTATACAACGGGTAAAAGAGTGCGCGGTACAATATAATTACCTGCCTGATGGCAAACTTGTAACACCAGGGACAGCAATACCTTTGGTATTACAGGCTATGGTGACAGATTACCATCGGGCTGGCAGGAAGCTCGTTTTCCAATCTAGTTGTATGCGAAAACAGTTTTAGAGTTCCTACAACATTGCAGAAGCCGCATCATTGCCATACACGACAATCAGACAATAATATAGACTAATATAGTCGATGATTTAATAATCATCGACTATATTAGTTCATAGAAATGTTTGGCAACTTTCAAATACATTTTATAATTTCATGACATTTCTATGCAATAATATAACATTGGCTGCATTATTTCAGGCATTTCTGCATAAATCAGGTGGTGTTGAGACATTTGCCGTGTGTATGTATAAAAATAATACCACTTTTTCAGGTGAATATTTCATTTAATATCGCACGCGTGTCTGTTTATACAACTATCAGAAATCCTCTACAATCGAACATATGTCGCCAGAGAGTAAAATTAATTTCACTACATTTCACCGGATCACAAAACATGATTGAGAACCATACAAATGGGTGCTTCCTTAAAAAACGAGAGTTTGCGCACGAGCTACGTTTTTTACCTTTCTAACATCGTATAGTGAGGAGAAAAGGACATACATATTGTGCGCCAATTGTTGATCATTTGAGAAAAAAATCTAGTTCGATTTGTGTGGATACGACTTTTTTAAGCATACGCAAATTATTGTGAAAATATTTTAAAATACTGCTTTAAAATAAAGTGGAATTGTGGAGGTCGGCGTCACGCTTTGCTAAACGGACGGTGGCCCAACGGAACACGGATTGGTAGTCAAGAAGATCGATAAGATTAGTGGTGCGGTTGTCGAGACCTCGCTGGCTGCAGCAGGGTACTGCGCCAATTGTCAGCTTCGTGACAATTGGTGCAGTACGAGTAGATAAAGAAGTAACCTATACCGAACAATGGGTTAATGTGGGTTGAAAATGATCATGGTGACAATGACAATAGACAGATTTACAATAAGACATTGTGAGACCATTTTTTAAATAGATATACATAATCTGTGATTTTTGACGATTCGAAAGAGCTTCTTAGGAGCCTACTTGAATAAGTATATTTTTGATTTTGATTTTGATGATGAATTAAAATGTTATTTCATCTTTAAATTATATTCGTTAATCCATACCCAAGAAAACCTTTTTCAAATTCATCAACCTTTTTTTTCATCTTGCAAAATAAAAAAACAGTGTGGTGAGTGTATAACTGGGTCTAACTTCAAATCATTAAAGTTATTTTTTTAGGCGACAACTGTGACAAGAAACATTAAAAATATATAGATTGAAACTGAGAAGTGTCAAGCCCCGTATTATAAACACAATTGGTTTTTCACTGTCTTAAATAAAGTATCAGCTCAGTATCAGTTAAGTATTATTTTCAATTCCATGTAAATTTTAGTTCGTTCCATGTAAAAGATGGAGTTAACCTTTATATTAGTATTTTTCAAATATTCAAAGCAGGTAGGTATTTGGTTTGAATTTTTGCACAAATGTACGTAGTGTATATTAGATGCATATCCACACTATGATATCAGCGTCGCACAAACCGCGGAAGTAGCCGCAGCATGCCGCCTCTTCCTGTCTTTTTGCTTTCCTTGCCAAATTGCCGCTTTTTTAATCATTTTTTACTAGTTCTTTATCAATTTTTTCAACACTACAACAATTAAGTATGATGCACGTATGGCTCGTGCTACAGTCAGCTGCTACTTTTGCTTTTAAATATATATTTTTTGCATAATCACTAATGTTATCAAAAAACTACGTTTCTATATCGTTATTTCAGAGAGAGCCATAAATTTTATATATTATTGTGTTATATCAAAGACCAAATAATATATCATATATCATCCTTGGTAATATTTAAGTAATTAAGTGTGAGTAATATAAGAATAAGGGAGTTATATATGCCATGAGTAATATAAGAAATACTAAAAAAAACTTTATTTCCTATGATATATTTACCACCAGAGTATTTCCATAAATTAGAAAATAGTCAAAAAAGCTATTAAGTAATGGAACGGTCAACTGTTTCACTATCATCAATAGAAATGTTCAAATAGTTCTTTGTAACTAAACTATGAATTACAACAAAACTTTTTTATTCCTAATTTATTATCAAATGCATTATTTTAGATACCGAAAACCGGCCAAATGGTGTGGAACAAAATTGGTAAAAAACTGCGATCTCGTGCCAGATAATTAAGGCTTTTGAGGAATCATTTCATTGGGCAAAAAAGATTCGCCTTACCTGAGCTATCAAATGAATTGTGTATACAGGTTGATCACAGCCGATAAGCTGCCAACTTTAAATATTTGTTTAAAGATAATCTTTATTTGTTTCCTTGTTGTTACGTGTTTGGAATACAGTCAACTATTTCTAATAATGAATCTGTTTTAAATACGAATGGGATATAATTTTGAAAAACACTTCAATCTTTCGTACCTTACCAGATTCAAGATATAAATAAATAATATATTTATTATTTAGCGGGTGCTACCTGTCAAGCCAGACTCCAAGCACAATTGGATTTTAATTGTTTTATTTAAAATCAGAGCAGCGGCGGTGGCTACTGTGTAAAAACCGATTAAAACACTTAAAAGGATAAAATAAGTAAATCTAAGTACCTAATTATATCTCATAAAAATGTATTTTTTGGAGTCGGTGCCTTAATTCTTATTGTTTCTGGGAACAGCTTAGCTTATTAGATAGATAAAAGATTTATTTACAGTTTCTTCCTAATGGTTCTCACTAGTTCCACTGGATATTGCCCCATGGAACTACCGATACTTTTTAATTCTCACTAGTTCCATTGCCAACCGTCTCTCAAGCGATGATAATTATGGCGGGACCCTACGGTCCCTAAATGTTCTCTACACCACCCCTACAGGCATTCCCTGTTCCATTGATCGCTATACACGATCTATAGTTCCATTGCACTTGGAAATGTAACTAGTGTGAATATAAAGTATTAGTAGTTCCATGGGTCAATATCCAATGGAACTAGTGAGAACCATTCCTATATCAATTGTGTGCGTTGTAGAAGTGCAAAGGGGTCGCAACATTCGTGAGGTGGATAACTTTAATTTAATATTTGTAAAGAGTGACTACACGAGTTTGTTGCCGGAATCTACTCGGTAGTTCAAGTTTTGGAACCGGTGTAAACCGAAAGACATGACAGACAGACAGAAATTATGAATTCGTTAGTTAATATTTTTTTTGCGATAGTTATACAAATCTGTTTATTGACGATTTTAAAGAGCTTCTTTGTGGCCTATTTAAACGAAATATTTTTTCTTTCTTTCTTTTCAACGAAAATACTTAGTGGGCATCTAAAAAATCTTATTCGGGCATCTATTCAACGATTAGATTCACGATTTTTGTCTTGATATTTTTTAAGTTGCTAAATTTATTATTATCCGTTGAAATTTAGGTAGTCAGTTCTAGTAAATAACAACTAGGTACACGATAGTTTTTACTCTTTTTCAAACACTCTGTAAACGAGACACCATACCTACGTCACATACGCACACCGAATATCTGATATTTTGATCCGTAAAAAACGGCCCCGCCATTCCTATCGAAAGAAATTATAAAAAAATCCGATTTCGCAGATGTTGGTTTTATAAATTTCTTGCACGTGTTTTTTGTTTTTTTCTCAGTTATGCCCTTTTTTTGTTTAGCTGTGCGGGCTCATATCGCTATGGTCGCTCTAACAACTGTTAATTAGGAATAAATTGTGGTATGAAATCGCAGCTGTCAAATATTGCTAAATTAGTTCGTTCCGTTTAAAAGAAATAAATGAACTTCATGTTGGGCCTACCATTAATATTTTATTGATCTCCCATTTATTAAGTTGCGGAACAAAGTACCTACATTCCGCATCAAAAAAGATATAAACAATTTTGATCTTTATTGCTTGACTAAGGAGACAGAATATCATCATTTGACTGTACAGTCAATGAAAAAAATGTATGAACACTCTAAAGCTCATAGACCTCAACAACAGCGTATCATATTGCAGACAAAGTTGCAATGTAATTTGACAATGTTTTTGTTATGCTGTTGCTTATTATTGTATTAAGGCAATCTATCTAAACGTTGTTTCGGCCGAGATATGTATAGAGATATGATGGACTCAGCGGGAGGAAAAAATTAAAACCGCTTTCATAACACTAAAAAGGTAAAAATAATGAAATTTAAGTACCTAGGATAGCTCATATGATTTTTTTGGAATCGGTGCTTCACTTTCTATTGTTTCTGGAAACAGCTTAGCACCTACTCCCAAACATTACATTTTTATGAGATAGGTAGGTACTTAAATTTCATTATTTTTACCTTTTTAGTGACTTCTTATATAGTCTTTGGTTGAAATACATACCTAATATTTTTTTCTTCGGATTAGACCCTCTGGAGTTTGTTAAAGGAAATCAAATAAATTAACGAGCATGTTCCTATAGTTCAAAAATTATTGTTGTGCCGCCGCCGTGCAAGAATTAGTTACACACGTAATACTTAGTTATTTTGCTTGTTCTCTTCGTATGTATAGTTCTGAATTCTCTGATATTTACTTGTATCAAGTAACTCTCTCAAGTTTTAAATAAAAATTAGTATTAAATAAGAATTAGGTACAGTCGAAGACATAAGTTGATGAACAGATCCAAATTTTCAAAACACCTGCACAATGTAAAGTTTCATATGTCGCTGAACAAATTGTTGATCCAATCTATTGTACAGTCGACAGCACATCAAACGTTACATTTTGACCTTAAGCCGGCCCTTACTGCGTACGTAACAGAGGCGAGCGGCTTTCGCAGTGCAACTGTAACACTTGATGTGCTGTCGTGTGTATATTGAAGAATATCAAAAGTTAGTGAACAATATTTTATTAAAAGTTGCTGGATTTCATAAATCTACATAATTTATTATTGATGGCAACGAAAGTCCATAAACACATACTTACAAAACACCTGCACACTATAAAGTTCCTATTGTTGCTGAACAGACAGTGCCGAGTTGAGTCATTTTTTAATTTTGAACAAAGACAATCACTGAAAAGAGTGCCCATGTTTCGCTCTTTCGTTTTGGGAATGAAGTCATTGTAGTGCCATTTTTTTATCTTATACGCATAAGATTGACAAAAAAAAATTAAATAGAGTTTAAATTTAATTAGGTCGGAATAGCTATGTAAAATATGCAATGACCGGTAGGCTGACACCGACTCTTTTTCAACTTGGCTGATGCTCTCCCGTCTGTTTTGATATCATTGTTATCGTTATCACATTACTTGATCTATCACATTTTTTTTAATTAAACTCTAGTTAGTAGGAATAGTACTTGACTAAAGCGTTGATTCTCCACTTGTATATAATTATATATATTATAATTATATATTATAATATAATAATTATCATTATATATTAAATAAATTATAATTATACATGCCGAGTTTATTCTATGTCTGATGCAGGCGTAGTCTATACTCCTTGCCTCTTTTTCTCTGCGATAAACAGCCTTTATTTTCTTAAATAATTGATTCTTAATTTAAATTTTACATGTCATAAAATTTGTCAGCAGGCTTTATGAAAGATAAAGTCATTGTGGTATGAACTAAACGTAACTTATATTAGAGACAGACATTCATATACACATATTTTTGATAAATACAGCCTTACCCAAAAGTATTGAGCACCCCACTTTTTCCTTTCTAACTTCAGAATAAAGTATCATTTTTCAATTTAAAAAATAATCATAGACGTAAAATATTTAGTGTTCGAACATGTGCAAATCATTGTTAGATATGTATCATTGCGAAGTAGCTACTTTTTTTTTCGAGTGTGTATGACCCATATAGGTATAAATCATGTGCTTATTAGTTAATTGATTTAATGCAATGAATTTAAATAAAATAGGAAACATTATATTAAGTAACAAAGTGTCGAAATAATGCTGATTTTGGACTTCTTCGTGGAATTTGAGCGTACAGTGACTTTTGGATTATTTCATCGAGTTTAAGTGTCCAGCTACTTTTGCACTTCTTTGTGGAATTTTAGCGTACGGTGACTTTTGGATTATTTCATCGAGTTTAAGTGTCCACCTACTTTTGCACTTCTTTGTGGATTTTTAGCGTACGGTGACTTTTGGATTATTTCATCGAGTTTAAGTGTCCAGCTACTTTTGCACTTCTTTGTGGAATTTTAGCGTACGGTGACTTTTGGATTATTTCATCGAGTTTTAGTGTCCAGCTACTTTTGATGTTAATTAAGTGATGGTAGTGTTTAGTGACTTTTGAAATTTTATGACGAACAAGGAGTTTTGAACATACCTTTGTATATTAACATAGGGAAAGTTCTTGTGTACAGTTAATTTTGAAGCTTTATTTTGTTTTGCAACTTATATTTTCGGTGTACATCGAAAATATAAGACGTCACAAGTATTTCGAATATTATACTTGTGACGTGTTATATCTTCGGTGTATCTAATTCGCTCCGACGACAAATCCAAAGTCTACACTATTTATTACAGATTCTCCGAGATGGTAGGCGCGTATATAGGGTCGTCTAGATGGACAGACGACCTGGTCAGGGCGGCGGGGAGCCGTTGGATGCAGGCTGCGCAGAACCGTTTTATTAGGAAAGCGATGGGGGAGGCCTTGGTTCAGCAGTGGACATCACAGGCTGGTCCGATGATATAGGATCGTCTGCCACCACCGCCTTTCATAATTCAGGAATGAAATAGTTGACTGTGTTTCGGATTGAAGACAATGGTAGCCAGTGTAATTATTGAGCAAGGAAGGCATTTCATCTTAGGCCTCGGGATGTGGTCGCCTCGCACCTGCAATATCAAGTGATGTTTTTCTTGTTATTGCATGTGTCATAGGCTTACAACCACTTACAACCAGGTGGGCCGTCAGCTTGTTTGTTATCTAGTTGTATAAAAAACCACTTGAAATAATAATGGAAATCAGCTATTTTTTTATAACCAAGCGGAATAAAATATTATTTCCGATATGTTATAGAATGGACTTTGGATTTGTCGAAGTCCGTATGGTAGGTACGCCGAAATACCCTTCACCGAATAGGACAGTTTTCCGATAAAAGTGTACTCCGACGGTTAGTTGATCTAAAAAATACTTGGCCGATGGAATGGTTCGCCGAAAAAAAAATATTTAAACAAAAATTAAAACCGACTCCAAAAAGCTAAAGAGGATAAAAAAATTAAATTTTAGTAAGTGCTAAGTTGTTTCCAGAAACCATACATAGTGAAGCACCGACTCCAAAAATATATTCCTAGGGGATGAGTACCTACTAAAATTTAATTATTTTATCCTTTTCAGCTTTTTGGAGTCGATTTTAATTTTTGTTTAAATATATTTTTTCCACATTTTTTAGTGATAACTTTTGAAGGTCAAAGCTAGATGGGTGACCGTGAGCATATATTGATTACTACTATCGCATCATTTCACTAAAATATTTAAACAAAAAATAAAAGCGACTCCAAAAAACTGTAAAGGAATTATTTCATCCTTTACAAATTTTAGTAAGTCTCATCCCCACATATTTTTGGAGTCGGTGCTTCACTATCTCTGGTTTCTGGAAACAACTTAGCACCAACTACAAAAATATGTTCCTAGGGGATGAGTGCCTACTTACTAAAATTTAATTATTTTATCCTTTTCAGTTTTTTGGAGTCGGTTTTATTTTTTGTTTAAATATTTTTTCACAATTTTTAGTGACAACTTTTGAAGGTCAAAGCTAGAAGCTAGATGGGTGACCGTGAGCTTATATTGTTTTGTACTATCGTATCATTTCACTAAAAATTCATAGGAAAGCAAATATCCGCAACTTCGCATATGTAGACGACTTAATTTTTCCAGTTTTTTTGATGTAAACACCAACCTACCCAATGGATTTTCAAAAAAAATTTATGGGACCAAATGGGAACTATTCCGCATCGAACAAAAAAAGAATCATCAATAGAACTTGGAATTCTTTGCCAGCACACAGTTCCCTCCTTCCTACACCTATTGGGCCGGAAAGGTGGAGGCGGCTAGTGCAATTTCTATTCTGCACTAGCTGTATTCGAATATGGACTCTCCTTACCGCTTCACATTAGGTGGTGTTGGGTCATTTGCCGTGCTTTGTATAAAAAAAATAGTCTACATGTATTTGCGTTAAAAGCTAACGAATTTTTTTTTATTTACAACTAGATGACAAACAAGCTGACGGCCCACCTGGTGGTAAGCGGTTACCGCCACCTATAGACCCTGCAATAACAAGGAAAAGCACTTGATATTGCAGGTGCGTTGTCATCCTGAGGCCTAAGATGAAATGCCGTCCATGCCCAGTAATTACACTGGTATACTTCACAATGTAGAAATATCCAATTACTATTTGTTAGGTAGAAAAAAGTCTCATCAAATCATGCTTGTTTTTAAGTTGTTACTTAAAAACAAGCATGATTTGATGAGACTAATTGGTTTTATTCGGAACCGAGACGTGGCCGTTTACAGTGGGCCTCATTTAAGAAGGCTCAAACTCACTCACAGCGCAAATTGAGAGGACAATGCTTGGGGTTTCTCATCGTCTTCGAATCAGAGATAACATAGCCCTAAAAAAGCTTCAAGTGGCAGTGTGCAGGCCACATTCCAAGGAGGACTGACCGCCGTTGGAGCTGTCAGGTCCTAGAGTGGCGGCCGCGTACCTGGAGACGCTGACTAACGCAGCCCCCACAGGTGGACCGACGATTTGGTGAGGGTCGAGGGAAGCAGATGTATGCGGGCGGCCAGCGCATGGTTTGGAGAACGTTGAGGAAGACCAGTGCCCAGCAGTAGGCGTGTCTTGGTTGATATGATGATGATGATTGCTATTTTTGGGCACTCGTTGTTTTTTAATTGTAGTAGCTACTTTAGTCAGTAATTAGTGTTAGGATTATAGTTTGCCAAAATAAATCAAAAAAGAATATATAGGAGAACACTATGTGTAACCTAGCTTGCGAGAATCTACTACACAAAATTCAAACGATAATCTACTACATAACCAAGATAGTTAAAGAGACAAAAATGAGCCGGTTCGAAGACTGCCATCTACGGATATCAGACGGTACTATCAGATTAAGTTAAGGCTTAAAAAGCACCAAACTTGAGGAGAAGTTTTTGTTAGCCAATCTTTCTCAACCTAACAGCGGCGAACTTATAAGTTCCTACTAAATTAATATCATAATACTCACAAAAACCTATATGATGCCATACATAGCTATATAGCTACTTATGACCTTCCCATAATTAAAATTCTACAAAATTCTATAGATAGAGCCTTTTTCTAGTGAAAAAGGCTCCATCTATTGGCACCTTATGATAATACCACTTTAAAACAAAATAATTGCGTTGGTCCTCACAAGACTTTAGTTACTCTTTGCCTAGATGGCGCTGAAAGCATTTGAGTACTTTGTTTGTAAAAACACCAAATTTAATTTAGTACTTACTGGGCACTAGCCAGTATGCTGGCCAGCTTCAGTCATAATTTATAATAGGCCGCTTTAAATACATAATCATAGATATCTCGTTGACACCAGGATATGCTGCTGCTTCTGCTGAATCCCTCAAACGGCGTAAAATGCTGGCTTATCTGGGGATTACATATTTGACTTGTTTGGAGTTCAGACCTTGGGGTTAATGGGCCTAATTCTGGGAACACACTGGCCCTAATTCTGGCGAACACATGCTAAGTTTAAATTTAAGTTCAGTCTATTTCTTTTTCTCAAAATGAAAAAGAAAAGGATGGCTGTCATATAAATTGACATTTAGAAAGGTGCGTTCAATTTTCGACCTTATTGAACGTGCTCAATTGCAGTGTTAAGGAGGCACCTCCGTACATGCCGTCTAAAATTGTCTATGGTTTCTTTGAAATCTATCTAAATTTAAGTGACAGCTCTAAACAGATTCCTGCTATCTTTTTCCTATTACTTATTGGGAGAAAGAGATATACTGTACTTAAATTTAGAATTAAAGTGTGTTCCCATTCCCAGAATAAAATAATTCCCTACATGATAAAAGGGTTTCACTAACTTTCACGGAGAAAAAAAGCGCGGGAAATTTGACGTGGACGGTCGTATTTTTCTTAGCTAAATTTTAAAATTATTTTTAATACTTGAATTGGATCAGTTGAGTTGCTTTTAGTGTATATATTATTGTAATTAGTTATATTATTTGTGTATATAAGCTGCGTATCGGTAAGTTTGTATCAAATATTTCTATGTAGGTTCAGGGCATGAACAAACCTCCTGATGACGCTTTGGGGGACTCCGGCTTATCCCCGGGTCCCCCTGTAGCGTGCAATGTACAAATATCAGCTAATGGTAGTGAAATGGATACAGATGCATCAGTAAGTAGTGCAGAGTGGTCGGTTTCGCGTAAAAGGTCCAGATTAAATAAAAATAAAATTTGCAGACATTGTAATAAGAAAAGAAAGAGAGGCTCTATCCAATCTGGTTCTACGGGTGGAAATGAATTGGAATGTCACTGTCAGTCTGAGATTGCTAGTGGTATTAATATCACGGAGTCACAAGTTTTTAAAGAACCCTTACCTTCCGTTCCCACCTCTGGAAACAATTTGGATAGTGGTGGTTCTCACTCTTTCTCATCCCCACAAGTCGCAAGGATCGGTCGCAGTGAGTATGTTTCTACTGATGTGTCTCCATATGTGGTACATGTAAAAAGAATTGATACTTCCCCCAATGATGGCTCTAGTCTGCACCCGATGACATTTGGTAATTTTTTAAAGAGAAATAACTTTAGGAATATTATATCTGGGAGTGTAAAAAGAATTGGGCGCAACAGGTGTACAGTTTCTTTTTCTACTCCGGATGATGCTAATAATTTTGTAAAAAGTCCTAAGTTGGCAGAATTTAAGCTTTGTTCGTTTATTCCCACTTTTAATGTCACCCGCTTAGGCTTAGTAAGGGGTATACCGTCTGAGTGGACCCCTGAGGAGATTAAGGAAAACATTTCTTTGCCCTTTGGTTGTGGTCAAATAATTAAATTAAGAAGACTAAATTATAAAGTTAATGTTAATGGTTCAGTTGTATGGAAACCTTCACAAACAGTAGTTTTAACTTTTGATGGACAAGTTTTGCCTAAAAGAATTTATATTTGCTACAACGCTTTGCCAGTTGAGTTGTACACATATCCTACCATACAGTGTTATCATTGTTGTAGGTATGGACATACTAAAACATTGTGTCGTTCAAAGCCTAGGTGTTTCAAGTGTGCTCAGGAACATAAGGGTGAAGATTGTCATGTAGATGAGGATAGTGCATTATGTGTAATGTGTTCGGGCCATCACTATGCTACAAACAAATTTTGTCCTGAGTTTAATAGGCAGAAAGAGATAAAATTGTCTATGTCTCGTAGTAGTATTTCATATATTGAGGCAACTAAACTTCACCCTCCAGTTTCAAAACAATATGCATCTGTAGCGGCAAATAATACTCAGTTTGTAAATAAAAATAGTGGTAATCCTTCTTCTAGCTTCAATACCACATCTTATAAAAAGAGTATTTTTAAAACCCCAATTTAAACCGATTTCTGTTTCAAGAGGTTATGACCAAGTTGCTCACAATACTATTATTAACGAATGGCAAATGCCTTCACCAGAAAATGGTTGTGCACTTAATTCGAATTCTAATGATAATTCAGAGGATTTAAAGATTATAAACACTATAATAACGTTACTTAATACTTTTATATCAAATAATGCCTTGAAACCGTCCAACGTTGCAATTATAGTTGATATGATAACTAATTTACATAATAATAATGGATCCAAAAATTCTTCAGTGGAATTGCAGGAGTGTAATATCTAAAAAGAATGATTTAATTTATATGATTAATAAGTATGATCCTGCCATTATAACATTGTCTGAAACATGGTTGAAGCCAGGATTTCTTTTTGGGATTCCTGGTTTTACTTGTATTAGAGAAGACAGACCTGACGGATATGGCGGTGTTGCCATTTTAATTAAGAACTGTATTCCTTTTACGCGTTTAATGTTACCATCCCATAATTTGGATATTTTTAACTCAGTTGGTGTTAAATTAGAGAGCGGCATTTCAATTGTGTCTGTTTATGTTCCTCGTGCCTCACTTGATGTATTAAATCATGAAATAGACCCACTTTTTTCTTCTTTGTCTGGTCCTTTTATGATACTCGGTGATTTTAACTCCCATCACTATACTTGGGGAAGTGGGATTACTAATAGTAATGGGGAGAAACTTTTAGAAATTATAGATTCTTATAACTTATGTGTTTTAAATACAGGTGCGCCTACGCGCCGCACTAGTCCAGGTGGAAACGATAGTGCTGTAGACATATCTATCTGCACGCCTAATTTAGCCTCTTCTTTGTCTTGGGTTCCGTTGTTGTCGACTTATGGTAGCGATCATTTTCCTTTGATTTTAACTTCTCCGTTAAAAAAGCCGCCTAGTTACGTTTGTGAGCCTCGACTAAAGCATAGGCTATCCAATGCAGATTGGGATAAATTTAGACTCATTATTAATTCTAGGATACCAGATTTGCCTAATATTAAGCAAAATGGAGTGATGAATTGCTCTGATGCCTTGGCAAAGTGTCTCATAGACGCGGCTAATGAAACCTTTCCAGTAAAAGGTAGGTCATCTGGAAAACTTCCTTCTCCTCCCTGGTGGGATCAGGAATGTACTGAAGCTGTTAAAAATCGCAAGGTGGCTGAAAAAGTATACAGTCGGTCAATGTCCTCAGAAAATTATGAGAATCTTTGTTCCATAATAAAAAGTACGCGAAAATTACTGAAGCAAAAAAAGCGTGATGGATGGAGGTCGTTCTGTGCTTCTCTTTCACCGTCCACTTGTCCTTCCGAAGTTTGGCGTAACATTAAACGTTTTAGATCTGCATTTAATTCTTCGCGTGCTGATGCGGTGCTTGTCAGGTGTTTGGTGGGGTGCACATCCTTCTACACTTAGATTAATATACAACGCCTTGATCAGAAGTATATTAGATTATGGTACATTTCTAATCCAGGGTGGGAATATTACTGCTTTTAAAAAGCTAGATTCTATCCAACATAAATCGCTGAGGATAATCTTAGGTGCGATGAAGTCATCACCAATTAATGCCATGCAAGTTGAGTGCTCCGAACCTCCTCTCGCTTTGAGAAGGCAGCTTCTAAGTGACAAATTTGTATTCAAAACTTACCAATTTGCAAATCATCCTCTTTTTCCTAAACTTAAAAATCTAGAAGAACATGTTAGGTTGAATAGATATTGGACACATAAACCTGCTCTTTTTCTTTCTTTTCATCTTTTAATGCTCCAATTTTTCGTTCTCGTACTTTACCTTTGTTTTCCACTTCTTATGAATCTATATCTTGGTCTCCTGCTGTTTGTTATGATGTAGGTATTAAGAAAAACGACTTAACTGCAAATTACGTATTTAATTTTATAGGAGAAGAATATTTTAATAACTGTAATTTTATATTCACTGATGCTTCTAAATTATCCCATTCTGGAAATGTTGGTGTAGGGGTATTCCATAAGCAATACAATATTGTACAGAAAATTAAATTACCCTCGGAATCATCTGTTTTTACGGGAGAATGTTTTGGTATTCTTAAAGCATTAGAATATATTTTATTGATGAAGTTAGGAAAGACAGTGATTTTTTCAGATTCTAAAAGTTCTCTTCAAGCTATTCATAAATATCCATTCTATCTAAAACCTTGTTATCCTGTTGTGTGTGATATCCGTACAAGGCTTTATGAATGCCAGTCCTTGGGTTATGCAGTAAAATTAGCATGGATACCTAGTCATTGCGGTGTAAGTGGCAATGAAAAAGCTGATCAGTTAGCTAAAGAAGCAGTGAGATGTGGAGACATTTATCCTTTTATCAACTATTGTCATGACTTAGTGTCATTGCCCAAATTATACCTTGAAGACTCTTGGTCTAATTATTGGTCAGAGAGCAGCATCTTAAAGGGGAAAAATTATTATAAAGTACAACCATTTATAACGTCGAAACCTTGGTTTCGAAAGTTAGAATGCAATAGATCTTGTATTAGCATTATTTCGCGAATGCGTCTGGGGCATGTATGCACTCCTGCCCATTTGGCAAGATTACATATTGTGGCCGACGATTTGTGTGATTGTGGGGATGATATTGGTGATTTGGACCACATATTTTTCTCTTGTACTTTACATGACCGTTCCTCGTTCCTTGATTCTCTAATTAAGTTGCGTGTTCCATTTCCAACCCGTTTATCGTGTTTGCTTATGTACCCTGGTATTTATTTTAAAGTCTTATCATCGTTTATCCTACATAATAATATTAAAATATAATATTCCTTTATATATGTATTTGCTTATATACACCTATTATCTATATCCTGTAACAAATCAAATTCCTCTGATCCTCTTTCCAAATTCCGCTATCCGTTTTCATTAATTCTATTTCCCAACCTTTTCACATCGACACTGGCAAATAGTTACTCTATTGCCAAAGGAAGAAAAAAAAAAAACTTTCACGGATCCAATCGATTTGAAATCTGGTGTACTAACCTTGAGCTGTTCATATGCCATCAAAAAGTCTGCGAAATGCAAATTCTTCAGAAACTTTTTTTTTTTTATACAACTAGATGACAAACAAGCTGACGGCCCACCTGGTGGTAAGCGGTTACCGCCGCCTATAGGTCGTTACATCAGGTATAGCGTGTTTGGGCTTATAAGAATAGTCTCAATAAGATGCTGTTAGATAGATGATTAATGAGGCCGGGGGTTTAGAATTTTTAATTTATTATTATCAATTTGCGAAAAAAGATCCTATTTTTATTTAAGAACTTTAATACCTACATGCCAATGACCTTACACTATCTGTTTGCGTGTAAACAAAAACAGCAGATTTTTTACAAGATTTTTTTTAACAAATCGTGTTTAGTTCGGGTTTAGTTAGAATTGCCAGCACAGCCTCTGCCTTATTTTTGGAAAAAATAACCATACCATCCTGTATAGATGCTCCATGCATTTTTTAAACATTTCCTTTAGTTTTATAAATATTCTTGATATTATTAAAATACCCCAATAAAATAAACACACAACCGACAAGCCAGCGAACTGGCGGAACGTTAGAGGCTCCGGGTTTGAGTAAGAGTTGGTGGGGCAGATATGTCTGCGAGTGGTTAAGTAAACATTTGATTTTTTTCTCGGGTCATTAGGTATATGTTTCTGTGCACAAACTTGTTAAAAAATTCATCATATTTATTGAAATCGGGAAATAAAATCAGCTCTCCATACAAGCAGGTTGTGTAGGTATTACGATTTAGTATGAAACAACTGTTTTTTTTGCGATTCCAATTTTTGTCAATAGTCATGCTTAGGCTCACCAGCCCCTTTTTCTCAACTGCCGGATCACAGATCTATTGAAGAACTACAGACCCATCACGCTCCTGAGTCATGTCTACAAGTTGTTTTCGAGGGTTGTTACGAATCGTCTCTCACGCAGGTTTGACGACTTCCAGCCTCCCGAACAAGCCGGTTTCCGAAAAGGCTATATATAGTCTATGGTACTAACCATAGACCACATACATACGCTGCGGCAGGTTATACAGAAGACCGAAGAGTACAACCTGCCATTATGCTTAGCGTTTGTGGACTATGAGAAAGCCTTCGATTCTGTCGAGACCTGGGCCGTGCTTCAGTCGCTCCAGAGATGCCAAATAGACTATCGGTACATCCAAGTGCTGCAGTCACTGTACGAAAACGCCACTATGTCAGTCCGCCTCCAGGACCAAGACTCGAAACCAATACCACTTCAGCGGGGTGTGAGACAGGGCGATGTTATATCTCCGAAACTGTTTACTGCCGCGTTGGAGGATGTTTTTAAGCTTTTGGACTGGAGGGGACTTGGCATCAACATAAACGGCGAGTACATGACTCACCTTCGTTTTGCTGATGATATCGTAGTCATGGCTAAAAACCTGGAAGACTTGGGCACAATGCTCGACGACCTCTGTAGAGTCTCCCAACAAGTGGGTCTTAAAATGAACATGGATAAGACGAAGTTTATGTCGAATTCTCATGTCGTACCCACTCCTGTGAAGGTTGGAAGCTCTACACTGGAAGTTGTTGACAAATACATTTACCTGGGACAAATAGTCCAACTTAGTAGATCCAACTTCCAGAAAGAGGTCAATCGACGGATCCAACTCGGCTGGGCAGCGTTCGGGAAGCTACGCAGCATATTCTCGGCACAAATACCGCAGTGTCTCAAGACGAAAGTCTTTAATTCGTGTGTGTTGCCAGTGATGACGTACGGAACCGAGACGTGGCCGCTTACAATGGGCCTTATACAAAGGCTCAAAGTCACCCAAAGAGCAATGGAGAGGGCTATGCTTGGTGTTTCTCTGCGTGATCGAATCAGAAATGATGAGATCCGCAGGAGAACTAAGGTCGCTGACATAGCCCAAAGAATTGCGAGTCTCAAGTGGCAGTGGGCAGGTCACATTGCGAGGAGGACTGACGGCCGTTGGGGCGGAAAGGTCCTCGAATGACGGCCGCGCACCGGGAGACGCAGCGTTGGTAGGCCCCCCACAAGGTGGACCGATGATCTGGTAAGGGTCGCGGGAAGCCGTTGGATGAGGGCAGCGCAGGACCGATCGGTTTGGAGATCCTTGGGGGAGGCCTATGCCCAGCAGTGGGCGTCTCTCGGCTGATATGATGGATCACAGATTCGATCCGAAAAGGCACATCCCGTCTCGCTTTGACGCACCGTGATAAAAAGTGTCAAGCATAGTTTCCGATATTCGCATCCTTTCCGACAGTTAAGAGTAAGGGTGCAGGAGTACTAACTGCCTTCGTTTACGAGAGCGTTTCCCTTAAACTCAGTATAATTAGTATAACATCTTGTACAAAATACATGAAATGCAAAAAATATTCATGAATTCTTATGTTTGGTATCCTGTATCTTAATATAAGATATTCCCAATATCTTATATTAAGATATAGGATACCTGATTATAAGATATTTTATGTCTAGACTATCCTAGTTAAGGAGTCAGGGGCTTAAATAAGTTATTGCATACAATTATACAACCTTAGTTTTAGAACCCTATATAAATAGTTGGTACCTCTTTGTTTGTTTGGTTGAATAAAGTTACGTTAAGTTAGGTTTATTATTATTATTCATTTATTGATGCTTACTTTGTAATACTAGATAACGGTTCGAGAGCAAAGAATTTTATTTTGTTATTGGTATGAGATATGTTCAAAATATTCCTTTAAACACGGTTAAAAACAGGAGGTGAAAAGAATGTTTTACCCACTTATTATAACCATGCTTACCTACATGTTTAAACAAGGTAAAAATACAAAATGTTTTTATTCAAACAACTATTAAAGGGGTATGTACTTTAATACATATACCTACGTAGAGGAGATTTACTACTTAAAACACAGATTTATGTAAAAAAATCTTTCAAATCCAAAAATGTTTATTTAATTTGACCACAATAATTCATTCAAATCTTCAAAAAGCGTATAGTATGAGTATATCTATCACAAAACATTAATGATAATGAACAATTTCATAGGTAATGGTAGATAGTAATGTCACAAATTTAAATAGAACCAACAATTACGCTGTTTATTTTACTCAACCAAATTATAGTACAAATTAGTGTAGTAACTATTTATATTTTCTTGTCGCTTGCAATTGAATTCTTTTGTTGTGACACAAACAGGATTTCGACCGTTAAATTTTTCACTATTGTAATTTATTTCGTACTGCTTCATCTCAATCAGTATATCTCTGAGACACGCACATTGCCACGGGTTGTCATCGAAGTAAAACTTTGACAATTTTGCTCCAGAATTGGCTAACTCCAAGCAAAAGTTGTCAGGGAGAAATGTGAGCTTATTATGGGATAAAATTAAGTTTCCAATCGGTGAACCTCTAAAAGCATTTACAGGCAGATTCTCTAAGGCATTACGTGATATATCGACGTCAGTCAGCATCGGCATACTCCTAAATAACCTATCCGGTATTTGCTTTAGTCTGTTGTCAAATAACATAATTACTTTAAGTTTCTTCAAAGGAGAGAATGCATCGTTCACTATGTAATCTATAGAATTACTCGCCAGATTTAACATTTCCAGTTCTTCTAGATTTGAAAAAGTATTTCGATCATTGATACTCTTTATTCTGTTTGAAGACAGCCATAAGAACTTCATAGTCTTCAGGTTAGGCTTTACCGCAAAAGCTGGCACCTCTTGTAGGGAGCATCTGTCCAGGTTTAAGAAATTCACTTCTGTAAACGCAGCCAGTAAGTTCTCCTTGGACTCGGTCATGTCATTTCTAGAAAAGTCCATGAAACCTATACTTTTGGTGTAATTAAATATATCTGGGTTTAAATGTCTCCCCAAGTAACTGTTACTAGAGATATCCAAGTGTTTCAATTTCTTCATTGGGCTTAAAGTTCCTACGTGTATATTAGTCAGTCTGTTTCCTTTCAAATCTAGAAGTTCTAAGTTGTATTTGGAATCGAAGAGACCGAGTGGAAAGTCGGTGATCTCGTTGTAAGACAAATTAAAGATTTTCAAGTCATTAAATCCATCCAAGACGCCCAATTTAAACGTTTTAATTTTGTTTTGGGAAAGGTCTAAGGAATGCAGGTTTGGCAATAGATGGAACGCCTCATATTCTACTTCAGTAATTCTGCAGGATCTAAGGGTGATGTGTGTTACATCATTGCGTTCTGACACCAGCCCTCTTCTCAGAACATAATCTTCATTTCCCGGCGTGCAAACAATATTACTACTGCTGATTGACTGACAGTTGGGTGTTGCGTCAGTCAATAATAGTCCTGACGTCACCAAAAAACTTATTATTCGCAGCATGGTGCCAGGAACGCCTGTAATCCCAAAAGCAAGGCATAAAGTAAATTATAAATATAAGTTTCATTCACACTCAATGCTATTATGATAAAGTTATTTTTAAACAAATAGATAACATACAAGCTGATCGGGCCACCTGGAGGTAAGTGTTGGACGTCGCCTATAGACACCTGCAGTAAGAAGGAAAAAAACACTTGGTATTTCAGGTGCGCTGTTATCCCGAGGCCTAAGATAAGATGTCTTCCGTTCCCAGTAATAACACTGGCTACCTTTCCCTTCAATCCCAAACACACGGAACCGTTTCACGGCAGAAATAAGAAAGGCGGTGGTACCTACCCAGGCGAGCCTACATCCGCGTCCCTACCACCTACCACCTATTCGATAATGTTACAAAGATCTACAGTGTAGGTAATTTTGAATGTTTAAATTGATTGTTGAAACAAATAAATCGTTATATTAAGTACCTACAGTCAACTTGTTTAATTTTCTGATAAATTTATCTGAAGCTTAAAATAATTTTAATATCTCATAATATACAGAGTGGCACATTTAGATAGGTCAGTATGGGAAAGTCTGAAACTATAAGACATACAAAAATCTCTTCTTAGGAACCATTTCATTCATCGATTTTAGTAATAAGAAAAACTGCATTCGTACATTTTAAAAAAACGTGTAGTCAGCTCGGGAATCGAACCCGGACCTTTTGAAAAATAAAACTAACACTATTTCTATTTAGATATCGATTGTGTAGGTATTAAGCAGTAAACGTTACTATGAAACATGATGTCTAAAATAAATAAAATGCATTGTTTTCATATCCTTTTATTTATTTTAGTATGAGGTTTATCACGTCTCTGTTCAAACCAAGACGTTCCATTTTCAAATGAGGTTTATCACATCTTTGCGTCTACATACTTATTCTAAGACGGCTTTTCAATTGATAATAATCAATAAACATGATTAATAGAAGTAAGCAATTACAATAATAGATAGATAATATTATCGCAGATAACAATATGTAATGCAGTTTAAGTAACAAGTTGCGTCACCAGCAAAGAGCTACAAACAACATTCTGAAAAATAGGTAAAATATCCACAACAGTGTTCAATTGTCCACTTTCTTCTTATTTGCTTTATTGTGTGGTACAAATTCTTTTCATAAAAAAAACTGCAACACAGCCAAATATTCATCATGGCGCGTATGTCACTTTAGTGACGTTCAGTTCACTTCTACTCGGTAAGGGGCCATTCATTTATTACGTAAGACGATTTAGGGGGGAGAGGGGGTCGACCATGTCTTATTTTTTCTTACAAGGGGGTGGGAGGGGGTCTCGATAGTTCTTGCGTAAGATCACAAAAATGCGCAAAGTTAAAATTCTACTTAAACCAAAGTTTATTACTACCAAAATTTTTAACAAAAATTAAAACCGACTTCAAAAAACTGAAAAGGATAAAATAATTAAATTTAAGTAGGTATTCATCCCCTAGAAACATATTTTTCGAGTCGGTGCTTCACTTTCTATTGTTTTTGAAAACCACTTAGCACCAACTCCAAAAATATGTTTCTAGGGGATGAATACCTACTTAAATTTAATTATTTTATCCTTTTCAGTTTTTTGAAGTCGGTTTTAATTTTTGTTTAAAATTTTTTTTTCACAATTTTTAGTGGTAACTTTCTACGGTCAAAGCTAGATGGGTGACCGTAAACTTATATTGTTTCCTACTATCGTATCGTTTCACTAAAAAGTCATTTCAAAAGCAAAACTTCGCAATTTCGCATATGTAGACGACTTCATAATTTAAGTTTTTTTAAATTTAAAACCAAAGTACCCAACTGTTTTTGGAAAAATTTTTATGGGACCAAATGGCAGCTATTCCGCATCGAACAAAAAAAGAATCACGTAAATCGGATCAGTAATCTCGGCGTAATCGGTGTACATACATAGAAAAAAAAAAAAAAAAAAAAAAAAAACATACCGGCCGAATTGAGAACCTCCTCGTTTTTGAAGTCGGTTAAAAAAATAAAAATTATTAGTAACTACCTTTGTAAATACAAATGAACATTTATAAAAATTGTTACTTTGAAAAATAAACATTACTTATAACAAACCAAACGTGTATTCATTTTTTCCTTCAGATTCTTACGTAATAAATATTAAACATGGGGGAGGGGGTCGGCCTATTCTTATTTTTAGTTATTCGGCCTATTCTTAGTTACTAAGTGGTAGACCCATATGTAGGGTCGCCTGGGTAGGTACCACCGCCTTTCTTATTTCAGCCGTGAAACAGTTCGCTGTGTTTCGGATTGAAGGGAAAGGTAGCCAGTGTAATTACTGGGCATGGACGGCATTTCATCTTAGGCCTCAGGATGACAACGCACCTGCAATATCAAGTGCTTTTCCTTGTTATTGCAGGTGTCTATAGGCGGCGGTAACCGCTTACCATCAGGTGGGCCGCCAGCTTGTTTGTCATCTAGTTGTATAAAATAATAAAAAAAAATAAAAAATCTTATAATAGAGAGGGGGAGGGGGTCGAAAACTATCAAATTTCATCTAACGTGATAAACGAATGGCCCATAATGGCATAAACAATTTGTAAATACGCTAAAGTTCATTCATGAGTTAGTACCAATATACCCAATGTATCGGGCTAAGTAATGAGTAGCCTCTTCAACTTTGTACCCACTTAAATATTTTAATATCTTTTAACGTTCCTTGTTGATAGATAGGTACCTATGTCACGGCTATTAATGCTAACAAGCTATTATGCACAAAGTCTACCTAATTAAGGCAAAGTGATTAAATAGAAAAAATATAATAGAAGTAATGAATGTTGATTGAAAAATCAACATTCATTACTTAAATCAACTACAGTATCTACTTATTATAGAATAAAGGCCAATAATGAAACTACATGATAATCTATTTTGAAAAGTTTTCTTTAAATTCAATTCTGTTTTGTTTTTCTAAAAGACTATTATACTTATATCTAGCGTTATTTATAAATTATTTCAATCGCGAAATAAAAAGATATACAGATTCAAAGATTTATATTTAGGTAATTGCTGTTGTGTAGCAATGCCTACACAAAATAATAGTATTATTTTTTTAATCTTTAATGCCTTTACCCATGAATAATAAACCAAAATTCTTCTTACTTATTTCCTTCGAAATACCATAGGTATTAATAATAAAACATGGGCTATACATTAGTTTATACAAATGGTTTGCCACTTTCAAAAACATCGTATTCAGTTGATAATTTCATGACATTCCTATGAAATAATGCAGTCAACTTTATATTATTTCATATATTAATAGACAAATTATATAAATGAGATAACATACTTTTGGAAATTCAAATAAAGGTGTTAATGAATATATATACGCTTGTCATTTTCTCCATTAGATAGATAAAATATGGCGCTGTGTTTCATATACACCGACAACAGTCATAAACACGCCATTCATTCAATGTGAAGTTCTTTAAAGGTATATTGAAAAACAGATAGGGTATAGCATAAAAGCTCTATAAAAATGTTATCCAAATGTTAACTTAGCTTTTTTGAACAGCTGTCACATAATAGCTTTTAGAATAAGGTGTGAAATTGTTTCTTATAAATAAACTATAAACATAGTTGCTTATAAAGCAAATATTCAAAATATCGCTTAATAAAAGTGCTATAATTTGCTTTTATACTGCACACGCGTCAATTAATAGTGTTACTATTAATAAACGTAATGAAAATTTTATTTAAAATTTAAATAAAATACTTCTAATATGTGTACGTCTTTTTAAGTGATGATTGTATAAAGATTAGTAAAATAAATGATTCATATAAGTAATATAATTTTGAATTTACCATATAATTACCAATTTTCATGCATCTTTAAGTTATATAATGAACCTGTTACCTATATTGCGTTTGTGCTAGCTGAGTTCGTATTAAAAGTGACTACAATACGGTGTCTGTGTCACTTTTACTACCAAGCGTACTTATGGCTCTTTACCCGCGAGACAATCCACTAGGTAAGGGTAGATTTTTCAATTAGTGAACTATATCCGTCGAATAGTTTATTCGATGATTAACATTTTCAATCCCCAGATAAGATTTATCCAGAGAATAACTTTGACAGGTTGACAATTAATCTATAGAAAATCTGTCAAAATGCCAAAATTATTCTCTAGATAAAAATTATCTGAGCATTGAAAAATCGGCCCTATAATAAAATAATGGTCAGATAGAGTTGACAGTCGAATAAAACCGCTAACTGAATAAAGTTATCTGCTTCTTGAGGGGTAAATTCAATATGTGTCCTCTAAGTAGATACAATCCTTTACACAGGATTGGCTCATCTAATCAATAATTTTGGATTGGCTTAGCGGATGTCTTGAGTATGAATAGTCCATTACGCGTGTGTCCTATAATAATCAAGAGAATGTGTTATATCGACTAACAGCAAACGACACAAATGCCTGCCCCCAAAAACGCTTCCCTGGCGACTTAGTTTGGCTGAGACACTCTTTTCTTATATAGGTGACTTTACGTTTTTTTTTTTTTATACAACTAGATGACAAACAAGCTGACGGCCCACCTGGTGGTAAGCGGTTACCGCCGCCTATAGACACCTGCAATAACAAGGAAAAGCACTTGATATTGCAGGTGCGTTGTCATCCTGAGGCCTAAGATGAAATGCCGTCCATGCCCAGTAATTACACTGGCTACCTTTCCCTTCAATCCGAAACACAGCGAACTGTTTCACGGCTGAAATAAGAAAGGCGGTGATACCTACCCAGGCGACCCTACATATGGGTCTACCACCTAGTCCTGTGGCCTGAGGCCTGTTATTAATCTGTGACTGAGGTCCCACTTAAAAGGTTGTAAACAAAAGAAAGTTTGATAATGATAACCAATATTGTTCTCAGTGATATTAATGTTCTCTTTCTTCTTTTAGAGAGTAAATTCTTTGATATTTTGTTTTAACGGAACCTAAACAACAGACAACAAATAAATTTGCCGCGAAGACTGGTCGTTTAACAAATATGTAAACAAGTATTTTTACATATTTTTACGTTCTGAAAAACATTCAATCTTTATATTAACGTAATTCAATAGAAAGTATATTATGAATATAGGGTAGGATGATTGATACATACAGGAAATCTCTATTCTATTGAATTACATTGGCACATTCTGCTGTTTCTATTATCGTACCAATACTAACAATGCCCAATGTATTGTTTGTTTCTCTCACTCGCATACAAAATTAAAAAGACATAATAATTATGTCTATGGCAGTACATATTTCGACAGTTTAAATAGGATAGGCAACAAATTGTAACTAGAAACAAAAAGAAAACATAACCTCCCTACCTTAATTTTTTCTTATAAATTCACTGTTCATATTATTCAAGTATCTTTCAATTGAATACCGCAATAACTTTTTCACTGTCGACCATTATAATATTGTCCTTGAACACTTGTTTGTTGCTGTATTTATTTATGATTAAAGAACACTACTAAATTAAGATTCGCGGAGAATTGAAGAGATTGATGCGGAGACGCGGCGCGTCCAACGAACCGGTTTTATTTCACAAATGCTCTGCGTAGTGAGTGCGTACTTCTTAGATCATAACTTTTTTATCTCTTATTATAAACATAGTATTTGTAAATTAAATTAGCCGATAGAAAAATATTTGAGCGTGTATCGGAAGCACTTGTCGTTTGACATACTGAGAAAGAGTAAGTAATGTGATTAGTTAGACAAAGATCTATCCCCTCCTCATTCATGCTCAGGCGCTTGGGACGAATTTTATCGGGAATAACTCTTGTTATTCTGGTATTGATAAGAAATCATCCGAAATGTGGGTCGCTTTAGGTCCTCGGAACAAAAACAAAATTCCTTGGTAAATATTCTGATTCACAGTTTAGTAACCGTGTAGTTTGTAGTGCTAGAAATATGTTTATAATGGTGATCATAGTTATAATAGAATATTCAGATTAAGATAACGAAAATCCATTGGGTAGTTTGGTTTTTAAATCAAAATATCTAAAATGAGTATGTGAAATTGTGGATTTTTGCTTTCCTATGAATTTTAAGTGAAATAATACGATAGTAAGTAACAATATAAGCTGACGGTCTCCCATCTAGCTTTGACCCTAAAAAGTTATCACTAAAAATAGTGAAAAATAAATTGAAACAAAAACTAAAACCGTGTCCAAAAAACTGAAAAGGATAAAATAATATAAGAAACATATTTTTTGGAATTGTTGCTAAATAGTTTCCAGAAACAATAGATAATGAAGCACTGGCTCCAAAAATATATGTTTCTAGGGGACGAGTACGGTCGACCACAGAAGTAGCTGAACACTTTAGTACCATGTCACAACGACTCTAGCGTCAATATAGTACGGTAGGAACTATACAGTACGTGCACTAGATCGGTATGACATGATACTAAAGTTTTCAGCTACTTCTGTGGGCGACTGTACATACTTAAATTTAATTATTTTATCCTTTTCAGTTTTTTGGAGTCGGTTTTTCTTTATTGGATTTGTTTATTTAAATTCTTAATTTTTACGACAGCATATTCACAATAACATAATTACGCGCCAACGAATGATATTTTACAATGAGATTATATTCTTTACTATATCTTTTTCATATGCTTAAATATATAAACATATGTTTATATGTACCTATATACGAAAAAGACATTTGAAATGTTTACAGCTAATTATATTCATTTCAATATACTTTTTGAAATGAAGTTACACTTCTGGAAAATTGTGTTATCATCTAGCAGATTTAGTTAATATGTACAACGGATTCGATTTTGTCAATTTTGTCAAAAATAATAAAAATAAAATCTTACTCCACTGGAACTTAAAATTGTATTTATTTAATTTACCTGCCCATTTATTTTATACAATTGAGTTATAGAATAAAGAAATGTAGTAACTATACGCATTTCCTTGTCGCTTACAACTAAAGTCTGTTGTGGTTACACATACAGGATTTTCTCCATTGAGTTTTTCATTGTTATAAATAATATTGTAATGCTTCAATTCGCTCAATATATCGCTTAGGCATGCACATTGCCATGGGTTATCGTCGAAGTCCAACCTTGTCAACATCGCTCCAGCTCGAATTAACTCCAAAATAAAGTTTTCAGGAAGAAAAGAAAGCCTATTGTGCGAAATAGTCAAATTTACAATCGGTGAACCTCTGAAAGCATTAACAGGCAAACTTTCCAAAGCATTACGGGATAAATCTACATCGATCAACGTAGGCAGTTTTCTAAATAATGTCTCCGGTATTTGCTTAAGTCTATTGTTAATCAATATAACTTGTTTAAGCTTCTTCAACGGAGAGAAGACACCGTTCACTATGTAATCAATAGGATTGTTCTCCAAATTCAAAACTTCTAATTCTTCTAGATACATGAACGTATTTCGGTCTGTCAGACTTATTATTCTGTTTGTGGTTAACCAAAACCGTTTCATCGTCTTCAGGTTAGGTTTTAACGCGAAAGCTGGCACTTCTTGAAGTGAACACCGGTCTAAGTTTAAGAACTGTATAGCTCCAATTGTAATCAACAAGTCCTCCCTGGTCTCGGACATGTCATTTCTTGAAAAGTCCAGAAACTCCAAGTTGTGGCTGTGGCTAAATATATCAGTATAGAAATGTCTCCCCAAATAATCGTTACTGGAAATATCAAGGTGTTTCAATTTTCTCATCGGGTACAAATTTCCTGCAATCAAACTGACTATTCTATTCCCTTTTAGGTCTAGGAGCTCAAGATTATTTATTGAGTCGAAAAGACCGAGTGGGAAGCCAGTCAACTCGTTATATGATATGTTCAAGTATGTCAAGCCACTGAAGCCTTCGAAAACTCCCGGTTTCAACATTTTGATTTTGTTACGAGATATATCTAAGTAATACAGGGATGGTAGTCTTGCGAACGCGTCGGTTTCTATTTCAGTTACTCTGCATGCTCTAAGGGTTAAGTATGTTAAACTGTCATGACCTGACACGAGACCGGTTTTCAAAACGAAATCCTCATCTCCTGGTCTGCAAAGAATATTCTGATCTGTAATAAACCCACAGTTGGGCGTCGCGTCAGCCATGAATAATCCTGACGTCACCAGAACAGATATTATTCGCAGCATGGTGCACCTGAAATCCCAAAAATAATGCATGAGTCCCTAGTAATACTTCACATCACATTTAACCGAATTGAAAACTTGAATATTTTTTTCCGTAATTAAGAATGTTTTATTAACAACTAGCTGTGCCCGCGACTTCGTTCGCGTGGATGTCGGAAAATAAAAACTTGAAATTTGATTACCAAAAATGGTTATAGTGAGTCAATTTCAAAAGATAGACATGGACTTTTTTTTAGAACTTTTAAAGGAGAACAATTCTTACATACATGATTTTTGTGTACCCGTTTACGCGGCGCACGCAACAAAAGCTCTGAAAAAGATTTTTTTTTTCCCCGTTGTTGCAACATTTTGCATTGATGCTAAGCTGCTGTTAGTCGTAGCATGATGATAGAGCCTATATAATACCTCGATAAATGGACTACCCAGTACATTTTTTTTTAAATTTGAATCAGTAGTTCTAATCTCAGGAACTACTGATTCAAATTAAAACAAAAAAACTCTTCAGCTTTATAATATGAGTATAGTTTTTACTAATGTTATCAACCTTGATGATTTGATTTCCCACTATAAAGTATGTAGGTTTTGAATTATAATAATTTTGCTTAAAACACGGAGCAATATTATGTACGGACTCAAGAATTTATATTTAAACACTTTTTTCTAAGCGCTTCATATTACCCGTTCCAGAATTCGTTTAAAAAACTTTCCTAAGACATACTCCACCAGTCTCCGTTCGTAAAGTGACTGAGTGGAGATGGGTTGCTATTGGTAATTTTCCTACTAGTCCCAACTGTTCTTATAGTCTATTCTTTTCTATGCAATAAAACCAACCTCATTATTGGACTGCTGGATCTACAAACGCTTGTGACCATTACGTAAATATCCTTGATTGCTAAACTATTTTCCTGTTTATGACACGTGGCAAACCATTGTGTTGCTTAAATTCTGTAAGTTATAAATTTTTTATATTATTAAGTGCTAAGCTAAATATCACATAATCAAAATTATCAATATATTTTTATTTAAAAAATAAACTGATTATAAATACTCATATCTATGAGTATTTAAAATACTCAGTTTATTGTATATATTTTTAGGGGAATTCTTAACTTTTAATTAACCAAATCTAAAACTACAAGTTTGTTCTATTTGCAAGCTCGAGAGTATTTTAATCATATCAGTAGTGCTTTGGTCCTTCCCCGTAAATAAAGTTCTTTTCATATAGTTTGCATGCAATAAAATATAGAAATAAATAAAAAATACAATTCATAGCTCACCTGAAGATGATATAGTCCAATCCACTGCAAATTAAACACAGGTCACGTTTGTTTTAACGAAACACCACAATTATCACGCATTTGGTTGTATTTTCCAGGAACGTTTTATTTGTCAACTCATGTTTAGCTTCTGACATTTGATACTAAATAAATGAAACGGGAAAATATCACAGCTAAATTGCATTTGTGAGGACGAGTTGTCCGAAGTAACCGGTTTGGCTTATCAAGCCTTATGCATAATAAAAAGCTTCTCGTGAATTGCTTAATACGTCTTTGTAGTTGTAATTTAATTAAAAAAGATAACTTTGCTCTATCAAAAGCTTATTAATCTGTCCAGAAGCGTTATCCCTCCGGAGGCCTATGACAATTGAAAAAATCAATTGTGTCTGGAATCTGATAGAAAATATTATATTTTCTTAACAAAGAAATAAATAAATTATTGAAAAGATTTTATTTTGTCTAGAAAGATACAAATTTACAATTCACATACAAAATCAAATATATATAGTCAAAAAGGGTCAATGACTCAGGAATCTGCTGCAGGTCCTTACAAAGTGCCGCACACAGTGCAGTTACAGTTATTCTGTCGTCGCCGACGTGAAAAATACAAACCTCGTAGGTAACGAATGTAGCTACCAAATTTAAAAATATTTTCATCCCCCCATCTCGGAAAGAGTATTTTTGCTTTGCGATATCTGAGTGCAAAAGTCGTTTTTATCCGCTAGCTAGAGGATAAAGTAAAATTGAATTTAGAACATTGTGTGCACTATATAACTTTGTGAATTCAAAACATCATTAACCTCTTTACTTCTACCTCCGTGGGGCCGAATTTATCATACAACCTTTTTTAACTTGTTAAAAACTCAGACTTAACTTTTAATTTGCTTTGCGCGCACCATTTTCTTTTTACTATATATTTGTTAAGGCGATACCTCGTCGGAACTAGCGACACCACTTGATTTATATTAATTGTGGTGAATAAAGAACATAATAAACAAAAACGCTTTAGTGAATGACTAAAGAATAGTATTTGTAATTTTTTGAGATGTGCTCGGTATAAGATATTCCTCTAAATGTAACCTATTTTTTCATTATTGCCGAAAGTGGCCACTTTTAACAATAATAAAAAATTTGGTTACATATAGGTAGACACTTTAAACAAGATACAACTTTAAAAATTACAAATACCGTTCTTTAGCAATTCTCTAAAGCGTTTTTGTTTATTATGTTCTAAATTCACCATAATTAATAACAATCAATTGGTGTCGCTAGTGTGCACGAGGTAGCCCCTTAAAACCATAGGTTTAAAACAAAAACTTGAAAACAAGTAAAAAACCTCAAATGAGTAATTCTAGCGTCGAAGAAGTTTATTTGACGCCAATAGAATTGACTGAAACTCATTTCCTCGTTGAGGTGGGATGAAAAGTTACGTGTTGCACTCGAGTGCAAAGATTTTTCACCTCGTGCTCTTTTCATTCTCTCGCTAGCGCTCAGGATTCAATTTTTGAATCACTCGCTGCGCTTGTGATTCAATTTAAGAATCCTTAGCTTGCTCGGTCATCATCAAAATTGAGCACGCGGTTGAAAAGCAACTTTGCACTCTTGTTTAACAAATAACTATTATAACAATATGTTTATATGTTTATAAATATAAAGCTTGGAAATGCAAAACAAAATGAAAATACTACTCATTTGATGATAAACATGTTACATCATATATGTACTATAGAGCTATCTTCTATATATTATGTAACGCATTATAACACAACACTTACTTATCTGTCTTCATAGTTATTTTTATTTGATATGGCATGCTATATAAAAAGCTCCCTGCCGTACTCTCAAAATAATTTCGTTTATCAATGAGATTATTAGACCTCAGTGATCTTACGAGGAGGAGCTCGGTGGCGTAATGGTTTGAGAGCTCTGGTTTCGTTTATGAAAACAAAGCCACTTTCGCTATGGTGGATCCCGGGATGGGTCAACCAAAATTTCTAATCTAGAACTCCTCCGTGCTTCGGAAGGCACGTTATGCCGCTGATGGTCCCGGTTGTTACTGCAACCGCTTTTACTAAACTGCATTTGCCCACTAAACTGCATTGGGCCAGCGTGGTGGTGTTATGGCCCAAGCTCCTCATGTGTTTCTCCCATGTAGGAAGACCTTTGCCCAGCAGTGGGACGTATAGTATAGCCTGGTGGTGATTTATGATGATCTTACAAGTCCTAATTTTACCAAAAAGTTTAATTATGATTATTTAGGACCCTTGGAAGAACGGTATCCTACCATTATAATGTTCAGATGTCAATATAAAGAAAGGATGATAGAATCACAAAAGTGTTACCTATGAGCCTTTATTAGTACCTTAAAATAATACATTATAATAAAACCATTGTATTAATAATATAATTGTAGTTGTATAAAAATCTATTTACAGTAGGAGTACTTCCCTAATTGTTAAATCATGTTAAAAACATGATTATCTTCCTAAGTATGGGTAAATTATTACTGTTTACATAACAATAATTAGGTTTCTGCAATAAAAGATACAAAAACGAACTTCTAAGTCATATTTTTTTCCTAGCCTAATAAAAAGCCCAATCTAAAAAAAACTTAAATTAGAAAAAGCAAATTATCATGAAAACGTAAATAATTTGTTTATGTACAATTAAAGGAGATGTTCGATATTGGTACTCGAAAGACCCCACAATAAATTATACATTATGCGAAAGCTTATGCTCAGAGCATTTTGAATGTACCCTTTTTTCATTTTAATACCCCGGCATTTTTAAGTAATTTTGAAAAGTCTAGGTATGCAAGAATTCTAAGCTTCTTATCCAAGTTTCTCTGACAAAATATAGTAAAAATTAATTGAAATCATTATTATTAGTCAGAAACAAGTGCAGAAACTAATTTGCCATGTTCTTCTAGCATTTACAATAAAATATAATTGCAAAATAGTCGTAGGCTGAACCTAATCAACCCCATGCCTAGTTATTAAAAAAATATTTGACAAGACAATAGACGGCAGACGTTTTAAACTATGTCTGAGATGAGTCTCATTTTTTAAAATGGAATTTTATATCTCTGGATAACAGTTTTTTGACCAGAATAAAATCTTTTTTTTTATTTATATGCAGGCATTTAAAATTATAGTTTTTATCTCACAATATTCTTTATGATAAGTATACTCTTTCTTGCCATATAACTTTTGTGTTGGGGGGTAGCTGAGTACCAGCCCCCATACATTTTCAGAACATGTCCTTTGTCAAAAATATTTGATGGTACTTGCAGCGCGTGCAATCGGCTGGTGTTAGAAAAAAAGTACCACTTTTTGAAGGTCTGAATAAAATACAAAACGGTGAGTGAAAAGTTAAGATTTTTTTTCTATTCTTTGAACCTTCTTAAATATGAATATATTGTGTTTATTTTAGTATCAAACCTTTTTCATATTCTTTTTTTATCTGCCATATTTGTCTTCGTATGCGTTACAGTTAAAATACTCCTGTCTTAAGTGGCTTCGTATGCATTCAGAGTTACTTTTTGCTTATACTTGGTGATGGCAGCTTAAGCGACTATGATGTTTCTTTTAATTCGCCAACATTAAAAAAGGCATTCTTAATTTTTGATTTTAACATTATTATAAATGTTTGAAAAAATTACTTAGTAATTAAAATATAATAAAACTAGAAACCTCAGTTCCTGCCTCAGGACGTGAAATTTTTCTACTTTTATTATATTTTAATTATTAAAAAAGGCCTTAAAAATACCTTATTCCTGAGCCAAATCGAATTTATCTGACGACCATGATATACCATTCATAGACTTACAGTCTGCATCTAAACCGAAAGCCCATTGGTTTTCAATGTGGATGCAGTCTGTAAGTCTAATGTCTAGTCTCTTATAACCACTTCAAGAGTTTTTTTTCCATTTGTTGGACCTTGAATATTGCAAATGCTTGGTGGATTTGGCGCCGAATCAATTCAGAGCCATTGCATATGTTTGATTTTAAGCTCGCAGCTTCTGAACACTTGCATGAGACAAGCAAAGCTCCAATACAGAAAATCTGGTCGTCCATCTAGTATTTTGGGAATACCGACATCGAGCTGAAGGGACACTTCCATCAACTTGGCTAAATCTCTTATATCATAAAAAATACCTCGAAAGTCTCCAGTCAGACATCAAGACCTTATTTGGATTCAGTATGCTCTGCTAAGGTCAAACATTTTCCTATTTGTAAGAAAAATACTTTACAGCTATGCCAGTATTGCTCAAAATATCTTTCTTTTACTAAATGTGAAAAACATAAAATTTATTTATGTTATAACGCCAAAAACAGTTATTGTTTTTGTCGTTATAAGATAAATAATTGTAATAAAGAGTTCAACGAAATATGTATCTATTTATTTTTAACCCACACAAAGCCATTATGTAATATATTAACAATAGTATAACTTCTACCAAAAAAAGTATTTTTTTTATTCGTATTCAATCTCTTTAAATTTGCCTAATTAAACACTATTATGCAAAAAAGATTTTTTTCTACGTCTCTTTAATAATTCATGCGGTCAGGGCATTATAATTGTTATAAATTTAATATAATTGTAATTACTTTCCATACAAGAGAGTTTTATTGCATCCTTCAAAATTTTCAATTTTTCACATAATGTTTGCAAGCTTGTTTACATAATATTAAATAGCTTAATTAAATAAGTGGCTTTTGTAAGTGTCGATACACACAACTTGTGCAGTTTTAAATTGCATTTCGTCGTCTAAAATAAAAAATAAATACAGTATTGATTATAACCAATTTCCACATGATGAAGAACAAAATCTAACTACCTAGTACTTAATGTAAAAAAAAATCTGACCTCAAAACACTAAAAAGAAACAAATAATTAAAATGAAGTAGGTAGATATCTCATAGATAAGTAGGTACATACCCTTCACTTTCTATTGTTTCTGGAAACAGTTTGGCACCAACTCCAAAAAATACCTTTTTACTCAATAAGTACCTACCTACTTTATTTTAATTTGTTTCTTTTTGTGTTTTGAGGTCGGTATAATTTTTTAAATATTTTTAACTTCATTTAGCTAGAGCCTAATAGTAATCCTTCCTACATACGAGATACTCTTCAGAGCTACGCATCTCGCTCCGTTGTGGGTTGCAGTGTGTTATCCCATATTATGTCTTATACTCATATGATATACTTAAGAGTAAGTATACTCAAACAACAATAATAAACTAAAATAAAAATACCACTGCAATTGGAGATTTTGCCTTAAAAGTAAAATGGGAGTACTTCCGTGTAACCCGCAATTTAGCGCAAAACGCTGATGCAGCAGTCAATCATGATTTTTTTCTACCACTAGGGTGGCAATCAAGCATACGGCCCACCTGATGGTAAGCGCTCAACGTAGCCTATGGACGCTTGCAACACCAGGGGTATCACTGTGAAACAGCAACATCTGGCATCGTCATCTAGCGGGCATTACTTTGTTTTGCTATGATAATTATCTAGGTCAGTAACGTGAGTACATCAATACATATAAAAAATACTCTTAATTTTATTTTTAACATTAATATATATGTTTGTAAAAATACTTAGAAAACCGAACCAGAGACCTTTCACAAACCGGGTGACCACTTTAACCACTGAGCTACTTAGGATTTGGGAGTAGCTCACGATTTTTTTAGACAATCAGTAGCTCGGTTCCCAGGACATAATTTTTTTCTAGTTCAGATTGTATCTATAGACAGTTTAAAAATTCATACATAGGTACTTAATACACATTCTTCCAATGCATAAACAAATTGCATATGTGAGAATTCTATTGCAAGGAACAATGTACTTCAAGCTACTCGTTAATGGAGTACAAGTATGACAGTTTGAAAAGACCGTTTTTCCTAGCATTACATTTCTATTACCTACATTTCTGATTCTATAGAGTACCTATTGTGATACACAACTTATCAAAGTGCTATAAAAAATATTAAGATACAATCTAAATAGATCTATTAGAACAATCTCCTAATTCTTCTATTATTAAGAAATCAAACATCTATTTACAAATCACAATAAATATTTAATTACTCATTAAATCTTAAAATGAATTTGTGCTTTTACAAAAGTCATGGAAATGAAAGAGTCAATGACCTGCGTGTACCAAGTTAATATTATTATAATAAGGTAAAATCCTTACTCAGTCATTAATTACACTGCACCGCCTGATGGTATTAAGTTATTGTATAATTCAATAAAATACCCATTTATCTCTAAATTTCTTTTACAGCTAAAGTCGTTCGCAGTCACACACGCTGGAGTGACACCGTGATACTTTGCATTGTTATAGCTTATATCATACATCTTTACTTCGTTAATAATGTCTCTGAGACATGCACATTGCCAAGGATTCTGATTGAAATAGAACGTACTCAACTTTCCCCCAGAGTTCCGCAACTCTAAACAGAAGTTGTCAGAAAGGTACGTGAACTTATTATTAGATAGATTTAAATTTTTTATGGGTGCACCTCTGAAAGCATTTACAGGCACGATTTCTAAAGCGTTATACGACAAATCCACATTATCTAGCCTTATCAAATTCTGAAATAATGACACGGGTATTTGCTTCAGCCTATTTTGATTTAAATTAATTATTTTAAGATTCAATAGCTGAGTAAAAGCACCATCCGCTATAAAGCTAATAGAGTTCCCTGCTAGATTCAGTGTTTCCAAATTTTCTAAGTTCTCGAACTTAGTCCGATCGTCGATCGTTGATATTTTATTTGAAGACAGTATCAAATGCCTCATAGTCTTTAAATTAGGTTTTACTGCGAAATTCGGCACTTCAGTTAAGGAACATCTCTCCAAATTTAAAAAGTTTAGGAATGTGAATGCATGTAACAAATTATCATCAGACCCCGTCATGTCATTCTTAGAAAAGTCCATAACTTGTATAATTGGACTCTGATCAAATACATATGGGCTGAGGTTTTTTCCCACTATGGCGTTACTAGAAATATCTACATGCTTTAGTTTTTTCAAGGGATCTAAAATACCGAGCTCTAATTCATTGATGATGTTTCCTTTTAAATCTAAGAATTCCACATTGGGGGTTTTATCAAAAATACCGAGTGGAAATTTAATCAACTGATTGTGGGATAGATTGAGGACCGTTAACTGATTAAAATTATCTAGAATGCCGAGTTCTAAATTATTTATGTGATTTGATGTTAAGTCTAAAGTTTCTATATTAGGTAATTGGTCGAAAATGCCAAGAGGGAAGCCGGTCAGCTGATTGTGGGATAGATTGAGGAACTTCAACTGTCGAATTTCATCTAACACGCCGAGCTTCAGGTTTTTAATTTTGTTATGAGACAGATCCAAATGTTCCAAGGATGGTAGTTCGTAGAAAGCTCCATATTCCAAATCAGTGATCCTACATCCTTTGAGTGCGATGCTTGTGACGTGCCGGTTATTAGATATTAGTCCTCTCTCTAGCACGAAATCTGAGAATCCTGATTTACAGACCAGGTCCCGTGATTGCTCCCCGGAGAATTCACATGTGGGATTTGCATCGGCTAGCACTAGAGTGGTGGTCACAATGACACTTATTACACCTAGCATATTCGTGCTTTTATATCTGAAAAGGCACAAAATAAAACATACAATATTTAACTAAATTATTAATTCCAAACGGTTTCCAAGTCGAACTTACACTTTTTACTACTTTGAATTATATTATACTGTTCACAATGCCTTTTACCTATTTATAATACATTTACCTATAAGATGATCACCAAATTCACGATGAGGCACGTCTAACGGGTTATTACTTTTTATTAATATATATATCTATATACATCAATTATTATATTTCGCTGCTAAATATGGATAGATAGTCGTTAAGATGTGATTATATTATGACTGTAATTAATTAAAGAAATTATGAATTGACTTATTAGTTTAAGAAGGACACAACCTAGTGGTATTCCCTACTCAAATATGGAGCACTTAAATAAGGTCGCAAGGACTATTTTTTTTATATAACTAAATGACAAACAGGCTGACGGCTCACCTGACGGTAAGCGGTACCGCCGCCTATAGACACTTGCAATAACAAGGAAAAATCACTTGATATTGCAGGTGCGTTGTCATCCTGGGGCCTAAGATGAAATGCCGTCCATGACCAGTAATTACACTGGCTACCTTTCCCTTCAATCCGAAACACAGCGTACTGTTTCACGGCCTTAAATAAGTAAGGCGGTGAGTACCTACCAAGACGACCCTACATACGGGCCTACCACCTAGTGTAATTGAGAAATCGTTATGTTGGGAGCAGGGGGGCTGGTTTCCTATGCTGACAACATAATGTTTTCTTTTGATTTTTACCTAGTAGTACCTAGTAGGGTACTAAAACCGCTTATCATCATGCTGAACGTACGATGGCTTGCCACCCTTGCTCTTTGAAAACATACTCTCAAACAGTAGTGCTAAGAAAACTCATTTTACCTAACTTATACAAAATAATCATAATAATAAAGGCTTTCTAATATTTATCTTTATTACGAAACGACCTACTAAAAATACAACAAAGAGAAATATGACTTACCAAACCAAAATCAATAAATAATGGTCCCTCACTTCCCACCAAATCATGAAATATGTAACACATACGACACGTCTATATAAAATTTAAAGAAACACTAAATTGGTCGATCAAATTTTCCTTAAATCGGCACACTGTACTCACGGTATTTATTTTATCAAATACTAAACAGTTAATTACAATCAAAACTGTGTTACTTGCAACACAAAATATCTAAGGTTATCAGCTAGAAAACGCGTCTGCTAAAACCGGTCTCACTCGTGAAGTTAAAATCTCGATTTAAAAAATCAAAAGTTCAAGCTGCTTACTCATACAACGAACACATACGAAGTGCGGGTCCATATTGGCTCACCTAAAGTTTTTTACACGACATTGTTATGCCTACCGATTTGTAATCCGAATGATAACTCTTCCTAAAAATTTTATTCCTAAAGTTTACAGTCATACAATTTGTAATACTACAGACGATGTTCATAACACTCCTGTTTCCGAAAATTGTAATTAATAATATGACTAATGTTTTATTAATTTTTTATTTATTTGTTTACAAAAATCCACAGCACTTTGTTACACTTATTAATATTATACAAAAGTATATAAAATTAAAATTTTGCTTAATGCCAATGACGGATTTACATTATACATATAAAGTAAAGAGACTTAATACACAGTGAATTTCGAATATATACATATATTTTGTTTAAACAGCGAAGCCAGAGTTAATACTGTGTGTGTGTGTGTGTGTGTGTGTGTGTGTGTACGTGCGTTACTACCGTGCCACTACGCAAACTACAGCAGCTGATTTATAATTTCACTTTTGAACTTATGTTTACTGACATTAAAAATATCATGTGAAGATGCAATTGTTGTTACATTTATTTAAAAATTTAAATGTTAATTTATTATCTAAATGTTAATTATTTACTAGGTGGTAGGCCCGTATGTAGGGTCGTCTGGGTAGGTACCACCGCCTTTCTTATTTCAGCCGTGAAACAGTTCGCTGTGTTTCGGATTGAAGGGAAAGGTAGCCAGTGTAATTACTGGGCATGGACGGCATTTCATCTTAGGCCCCAGGATGACAACGCACCTGCAATATCAAGTGATTTTTCCTTGTTATTGCAGGTGTCTATTGGCGGCGGTAACCACTTACCATCAGGTGGGCTTGTTTGTCATCTAGTTGTATAAAAAAAAATTTAAACTCCTACTGTTGTTTTCTATAACGTTTTTATCCATAAACATAATTTCCATAATATTTTTACTCATATTTAGTAAGAAAATAATCATTTACCCAGTGTATGCTTCACTTAACGCACTGAGTCTTAGAGTAGCCTTGTCCGCCTGGAGTCGTGGGTTCGAACCCCACCCAGGAAAAATATTTATGTTAACATTTGTGTTTGTTCTGTGTCTAAAGTGATGTAGGTATATTAATGTGAGAAACGCTCTAAAGTCGCTTCTGGCACTCGCCGGCCGTTTCCGCGGCACGCTCACTTCGCTCGCTCGGCTCGTGCGCTGTATTTGTATCAACCTTACCCGCTTGTCGCTTCGCTCCTCGCTAAGTGAATTTATTTTGAGAGTCGCTTCTGGCACTCGCTCTGGTTAACGAGGAGCGAAGCGACAAGCGAGTATACATAATGCTAATCATGTTATACAGGGTGGTGCCGTCAATGCGACAATAAATTTAAACACGGGCTATAATAGTCCATAGAAATGGTTTGCCACTTTCAAAAATATCCTAATCATTTGATAATTTCATGACCTTTGTATGAAATAATGCTGCCAACGTTACACTATTCCATACAAATGTCATGAAATTATCAAATGAATACGATATTTTTGAAAGTCCATGTTTAAATTTATTGTCGCATTGACAGCACCACCCTGTATATAAAATAACCAAAACTGTAAAAGTTACTCAAAATTAATATAGATATGTAATGTTGATTATTATGAATAAAAACAAATTACGAAAAAATTTATATTATGTTCGAAGGAGCTAAATTATATAATAAATTACCAAAAGATATTAAAGAAGTAAGCTCATTTTGTACTTTTAAAAGATGACTAGAACATCACATTTTAAAGTACTTCTCATTAATTAATAAATAATAAGATATATGTAATAAATTTGTATTATCTTTAAATAAATATCATAATAAAACATCGCTGACTAAGGCACTGTGGTATTGGCCTTAGTAAATACGCAAGTGATTTCGGGCTACCCACTTAAAGAAAAACAATAAGCAGGTTAGACTTTAAAATCTTTTTAAGTGAAATTATTTTAATTAGGTTCTATGAATTGTGATTGATTACATTGCTTGTCAACACTTAAATGTAAGTTTAATTATAAGTTTTCTCAGTAAGTGAATTTTGTAAGTTCTAATGAGAAATAAATTATTCTTTAACCGTAAAACAAATCTAAATAAAAAAGATAGAACTTTGAATAATATCTAGTGTAAAAGACGGTTTTGTTGAGAAAATATAGGAAAACAAATAATAGTATTATAGATGTTTATTGCCACTGACATAATGAAATTGAATGATTCGGAATTATGAACATTAGAAATAGAGCAGTTACGAATTGCGATTGTTTGGATATAAATTATTAGGAAGAACATTTTCGGAGTTTCAATTTTCGGAGTAGAAAATTTTGGTGAACTTTGGCGCACCCACGAAGTGCCCGTACTTGCAGGAAGTAAATGGATTTCGTTTGTAAAACAATTCTATAATATTTCATCTTTATCTTGTAATGGTCCAATGTCTTGAATTACTAAGTTATACAGGATGGTGCCGTCAATATGACAACAAATTAGAATACGGGATATATTAGTCTATAGGGGTTACACTACATAAATACGAAAAACTTAATTCCTATAGTCATTATCACGAAATTCAAAATTCCGAATTTTATAACTCCGAATGGTTCAGAATTCCGATAATGAAAATTCCGTGTTTCATAATTCCTAATATTTAAAATCCGAAACTTCAAAATTCTGAACGTTTATAATTAAGAAAATCAATATGCCAAATTTGAAGATACCGAACCATAAAAAATCCGAATTAATAATAATCCGAAATATCATGAAAATGAAAATGAAAATGAAAATGAAAATATCTTTATTCAATTAGGCCCCCAAGAAGCACTTTTGAATCGTCAACAAAAAAACCCTTAAGTCTATCACATAAAAATAATATTAACTAACTAACAATTTCATAATGTTTGTCTCTCTGTCTTATCTGCATCTACGTAAGCTAAGAATGTTATGTCAGTCTGTCTATCGGTCTGTCTGTCGGTCCGTCTGTCTGTCAGTCTGTCTGAATTTACACCGGTTCCAAAAGTTAAACTACCGAGAAGATTCCGGCAACAAACTCGTGTAGTCACTCTTTTCAATCATTAAGTTACAATGTTTAATTACACAGTAATAGTATTTAGCAGCGCAGTGTCGCACAGAGTATAAAAAAGGTATATTAAAGTACCAATAATTACCTAATGATAAGAATATTTACTGTATTTAAAGGCTGTCCGACAATGCACCTTCACAATATAGGTATTACAATACACAAAGGTCAACAATTAATATACAAAGACCTAATAAAGCTAAACATCTTTCATTAATTTTAAACACCTGTCTGAGCACGTCATTACAATAATAATTGTATTGTTTTATATATAATATCCTATAATGCCATATACCTCAAAAATCCCTCAAAAATGATACTATTGATGGATATGTAGGTAAATTATTACAAAATCAAGGAAGCTTAGAGATGACCATTTCCACTAGTGGCACCTGTTCACAAGTATGACGCATGTGCCAGCCATCGCTCCGCTCAACCATATCATAGGGAACGGAGCGACCCGGCACACGACGCCACCACCGCAGAAACTTATAGAGAGCATGACATCTTCCAGCAACCACAAAATCAATGAAATGCTATTGGTGGAAATAACTATATGACATTATAAGTTACAACCAAGCATTTTTGTCATTTATATAATCGTTAATAGTATAGTAACCTTTGGACATTAGAATTTTCTTAATGTGAATTTTAAATTTGTCAAATGGCAAGTCTAGTACGTTATTAGGAATCTTGTTATAGTAAAGTATGCTTTGACCCATAAAAGTATTAAAAACTTTATGCAGTCTTAGAGACGGTAAGATCAACTTATTTTTATTTCTTGTATTTAATGCATGTACATCGCTGTGTCTTAAGTAGGAATTTAAATTTTGACGTACAAAAATTATGCAAGCATAAATATATTGAGAAGCCACTGTTAGTATATCTATTTCTTTAAATAAGTCTCTAAGAGATGTTCGAGCAGCAAGGCAGTAAATTGCTCTAATTGCACGTTTTTGCAAGATAAATACTGTTTCAATGTCTGCTGCTTTACCCCACAGAAGAATACCATACGACATAATACTATGGAAGTAACTAAAGTAAACCAAGCGCGCCGTGGCAATATCAGTATATTGCCTTATTTTTCTAATAGCATAAGCCGCGGAGCTAAGTCTACTACAAAGTGTTGTGATGTGAGGGTTCCACTGGAGTTTCGCATCGATTGTAATGCCTAAAAACGTGGTGGATTGAATTAAATTTAGCGACTGATTATTTAATTTAATGTTTGTATCCACTTCCCTAACATTAGGTAAAATAAATTTAATACATTTAGTTTTCTTTGCATTCAGTTGTAAATTGTTCACAGTAAACCAATTCATTACTTGAGATAGCGCATTGTTTACGTCGTCAAAGTTAACTTTATTTCTATCACATTTAAAAATTAAAGAAGTATCATCTGCAAACAACACAATCTCACAAAATTCCTTAGCAAAGAAAGGCAAGTCGTTTACGTATATTAAAAATAAAAAAGGCCCTAGAATTGAACCCTGTGGAACTCCCATTTTGACATAAGACCCTGAAGATTTTGTTCCATTGATGTCAACTATTTGAGTTCTAGAACTTAAGTAAGATGTGATTAACTTCAGAGCTGAATTTGTAACCCCATAGTGTTGTAATTTTAAAATTAGCGTCTGATGGTCAACGCAGTCAAATGCCTTTGATAAGTCACAGAATATACCAATAGCATTTTGTGAACTCTCCCATGCATCAAATATGCGCCTTAACAGCGCTACACCAGCATCAGTAGTAGAACGACCCTTTGTAAATCCATATTGCGCACTATGGAAAAGATTATTTAAATTAAAATGCTTAATCAATTGTTCCAAAATATTTTTTTCAAATATTTTACTAAGTGCTGGTAAAATAGAAATTGGACGAAAATTACTAGGATCCTCTCTATCACCTGATTTAAATAGCGGAATAATCTTACTGTATTTCATTAAATTAGGAAAAATACTTTCATCTATACAGTTATTAAAAATTTGCGCGAGATAAGGGGCAATAATATCAATGATATTCTTAACTATTTTTACAGATACATCCCATAAATCCCCTGTATTTTTCAATTTTAGGGATTTAAAAATTTTAATGATTTTTTGAGGAACAACATGGGTAAATTGGAAAGTCTCGCTACACTCGGGCACACAATGCCTCAGGATGGAACTTGCTTCAAGAGAAGAAGAATCTAAATGAGATGTTGTAATCGAAGGTATTTTTGAAAAGTAATCTTCAAATATGCTAGCTATTTCGTGGTCAGAATTAATAATTTGATTATCTACATTTATTGTGAACGTGGTGTTTTGTGACTTGACTTTACCAGTTTCACGGTTTATTATATTCCATGTAGTTTTTGTTTTGTTATTAGATTTTTCAATTTTGTCTCGGATGTGTATCGCTTTGGCGCGGTTACATATCTTTTTGAAAGTCTTGGAATATTTCTTTACATACTCATGAAAGTCCTTATTGTGATTGTATTTCTTTTGTGCGTATAATTCATACATCTTATTTCTACTTTTATATATACCTTTTGTAGCCCAGTCACCAAATTTCATTTTATTATTTGAAGATTTAACTGTCTTTTTTGTGAAGGTATTTTCGAACTCATTTTTTATTACATGAAACAAATAAGTATATTGATCGTCCGGGCTGGAATGTGTGAGTGGCAGTGTGGCTACCCTTATAGCCAATTTATTCATAAAAATGTCTTCACGACTCTTCGTAATAGGTCTATATGTTAAATATTTTGGTTCAATCAATAAATTATCAACAAAAGCAATCAGCAAGCCACAATGATCAGACGTAAGATTGGTAATAACAGACTTTGAAACAGGGTCTTTATTTGAAAAAATATTATCAAGACAGGTGGCCGAGTGGGAAGTGATTCTAGTAGGCTCTAGAAATTGATTAACTAAGTCAAAGGATTTAAAAACGGAAAGTAAACGAGTACATGATGGTGTGCTCTCTAACAAATTAACGTTAAAATCGCCACAGATAATAATATGTTTCCTTTTATTACTTATTTTTTTGAGTACATCTTCCATTATGGACTCAAATGTGTTATAATTTCCAGAAGGTGGTCTGTACACACATACTATAACATAACTCTCTAATTCCACACAAGACAATTCAATTATACGCTCGACTGAAAGCTCGACATAAATACGAATCCCGAATATCAAAATTCCGAATAATATGAAACGCCCTAAAGTGGCATGCAAGCAAACATGCAGCATGCAAACAAGCATGGAGCATGCAAACAAGCATGCAGCATGCAAGAAAGCATGCAGCAGGAAGCCAGCATGCAGCATGCACATAAGCATGCAGCATGCACATAAGCATGCAGCATGCAAGCAAGCATGCAGCATGTAAGGTTTCTGTCACGGCTCCGGCGCTGCGGGGCTCCGACGGTCCCATGCGACCTTATCGTCGCATATGGTTTTCGCCCCCCACCGCAGCTTCGGCTTGTCAAAACCACCTGCTCCTCAGCTCGCGGGCCGCCTCACCCCTCCGCGCCTACGCAGGCTTGAATTACACTCTAGGAGTAGGGCAGACAAGACTACGTGGAGTCGTTTTTGCAGCGATTCGTTTCTGTCACTAATGTAGCACAATCTTCAGAATCTACCCTTTATCGCAAACATTTTTATGCTACAATATTATTATGCATATCACCGGATGGCATAAAATTTATTAGAAATAGTATGCCTAGTGAAATTATTCCAAATGGAAAACTGCCATCATCGTAGTTAATGTTAGCAATGAATTATAGGAAAATTAAAATTCGGAATACCATATTTCGGACTAGTTACACAGCGGGTTTTTTAATATTCGTACTAATGAAAGTCGGAAAATTGAAATTTCGGAATTTAGTCTCTTAGGAATTGTGAAATTCGGATTTTTAAAAATCGGAATATTCAAATTCGGAATTACATAATTCGGAATTTTTGGGTGTTCCCAGTCTATAGAAATGGTTTGCCACTTTCAAAAATACCGTATTCATTTGATACTTTCATGACACTTCTATGAAATAATGCAGCCAAAGCTGTATTATTTCATACAAATCTTATGAAATTATCAAATAAGTAACAGGTTTTTGAAAGTGGGAAACCATTTCTATGCACTAATAATAGCCCATGTTTTAATTTATTGTCGTATTCGTGACTAGTGTAGTGTAAAAATATAGATCTTTAAAGATATTATTTAATGAATTTTATTCCCTAAATTTTATTCCCTTTTACAATCCAAATTATTGTCAACAACACAGACGGATTCCTTTCCATCGTACTTAGCATTATTGTATTGTACATCATTAGCCTTCATCTCAGCTAGTATATCACGGAGACAACCGCATCGCCATGGATTATTATTGAAAAAGAACTTTTTCAATTTACCACCAGAACTAATCAACTGCCCATAGAAATTCTCCGGCAGATAAGCTAATTTATTTCCTGACAAATTCAAATTTTTCATAGGTGTATTTCGGAATGTGCTAATTTCAATTTTCTCTATAACATTATAAGACAAGTCAATGTTAACTAACTTTGGCATGTTTTGAAACAATTTGTCTGGAATTTGTTTAAGTTTGTTATGTCTCAACACTATAGTTTTCAATTTCTTTAGTGGAGTAAATACATTCTCTGAAACACTTTCTATACCATTGCCATCAAAGTTTAGCTGTTCCAAATTATCTAGATTTATAAATATTGTAGGATTATCCAAGCTGGTTATTAGATTGGAGGACAATACTAGATGTTTTAAAGTATTGAGGTTCGTTTTAGTTGCGAAAGAAGGTACTTGAGTCAAGAAACATCGATCCAAATGTAAGTACTGCAATATTTTAAATTCTTCCAATAAATCTTCTGTGACAGCAGATACGTCATTTCTAGACAAATCTAAATATTCGACTTTCTTATTATTAGCAAATATGCTAGAACTCAAACTTTTTCCGTTAAGAGCATTATTGGACAAATCTAAAGTTTTCAAATTTGACAGATTTTGTAGAAAATGGGGTTGAATTTGTTTCAGTTTATTTCCTTTGAGATATAAAGCTTCTAAGTTCGGCATCTTATCAAACACTCCAAAAGATAAATCGGCAATTTTGTTATTGGTTAAATTTATAGATTTCACTAAAGGTAACTCGTCTAAAGCACAGTTCATTAAATCTTGTATTTTATTCTCAGCCAAATCTAAAGTTTCTAAAGAAGGCAGGCCTTGAAAAGCATCGCAGTGTACTTTAGTAATTTTACAGGTTTTAAGGCTGATTGATTTTACATCACGATAATCAGAAACGAGTCCTTTTTTCAACTCATAATCTGTGTCATGCGAAGAACATATTAGTTGTTTTTTTTCTGCTCCTAGTAAATCACAAGATGGCGTTGCAGCAATCAGCACAATGATACTTGCTGCTAATATTATTTTAATTGGCTTCATCTTAATCTTGATAGCCTGAAATATTTAATTAATGAGTTTGTAGTAAATCATAGTGACTCATTCACATACTTCGAATTAAACAAAGGTAATTTTAATAGTATAGTAATATTTTCCTTGACCAATCAAACAGGTAAAAAGGCCTTCATAACCCAAAAATTTTGGAGTGCACAATATTAATATCAAATAAATATTACTTACCAATGAAATATCAAATAAAACACAGTGGGATCTCCAAGGGAACTCTTGTTTCTCAATGATTAGATTGAAAGTTGTAAACAATGATATCATTTGTCACTGTTAGTTATAAACCTGATTATCGAAAACGACTTTATAGTTGAAACATTATGATGTGAACCTTGTGCGTGTGTGTCGGTATAATTCAATTGCATTTATCCAATTTTGAACTACGACCAAGTAATATTATTTTTTATTATTAATTTTCACTCATTTAAATTTTTAGCACACGAAGTGCTGTCAATCTGGCGAATCATTCTCGTGTCATCACATATTGTAAGCTTTTTCCTTTTACTTTTGTGCGCCTGCGTCATTTAATATTACTAATACGCACTGCTAAAACATAGACGGTCTGACGTACGTAGTGGTATTAGCAATCGAATTTCTAGTCCCTGACTGGGGTAGGCCCAACCTTACAGAGGGTAGGCCCAACCTTATAGAGGGTGGGCTCTACATTACAGAGAGGAGGCAGTACCTTACAGAGGGTAGAGCCAACCTTACAGAACATCGTAGCATAAAATACACAAACATAATTACTATACACAAACTACATAGATATTAACTAATTTGTGGTGTGTCCCTGTCGTAAGATTGTCAGAGCTTGAAAAACCGTAATTTTTAGGGTTCCGTACCTCAAAAATAAAAAACGGAACACTTTTTAGGATATCTTTGTTGTCCGTCTGTGTGTCTGTCAAGACCCTTTATCCCGGGAACGCATAGAGGTATCGAGTTAAAATTAAAACTATATACTCAGGTCATCTATGCTACAGTTCATTGTAGCTGTGAAAAGAAACAAACTTCTAAGTTAACTGAAAAAAGATACGGTCGTCAAACCTCAAAAAAGCAACATTTCGTCACTCTCAAGGGAATCAAAATTTAAAAGAGTACCTATACTTTCCATTGTTCTAGAACTATGAAGTTTGGCAAGTGATATGGTCTTACACTACAAGTACAGGGAGAAATCTCAAAACTACACATTTGTAATCAATCATTGAGGTTGAGCAACGGTATCATCATCAGCCTATATACGTCCCACTGCTGGGCACAGGCCTTCCTACATGTGAGAAACGCACGAGGAGATTCGGCCATAACACTACCACGCTGGCCCAATGCGGGTTGTGGGTTAAAGCGGATACGGTAACGCTAACGTGCCTTCCGAAGCACGGAGGAGATCGAGATTATAAATTTGACTGACCCATCCCGGGACCGACCATGGCGAAAGTTGCTTTGTTTTCGTAATCGAAACCAGAGCGCTCAAACCACTACGGCACCGAGCTCCCCAACAACAACAAAGCAACGGTGTGCGCGGTTATATTTGTATGGGTAACCAAATCCTTTGTATATTTTTTGAAACGTTTACTAATTTGTATAGAAGAGAGATTCCGAAAGCCGTATATATTTTAATTAAATTATCAAAAAACAGGATTTTTATGCAGGGAAGGGAGGGTCCAAATTATGAAGTGAGTAAACTGTGTCATATGGGGTTTCGTATGTAAAGACTTCATTGGCAGAAGCTCAAACAGATTTTTAACCCCCGACGAAAAAAGTGGGGTGTTATAAGTTTGACGTGACGGTCGTGTATCTGTGAGTCTATGTGTATCTGTGTGTCTGTCTGTGGCATCGTAGCACCTAAACGAATGGAGCGATTTTTATTTGTTTTATTTTTGTTTGAAAGCTGACTTGATTAAGATGGTTTATAGCCATAATTTATGAAGTTCAATTCAGGCGTTAGATGACTATCAACTCATTTCCTACATGATAACATGGTTTTACTAACTTCAACCCTTAACTTTAAGTTTAACCCATGACATACTAACCTTGAGCTGATCCTAAACCATCAAAAATTCTGCAGAATGCTTAATTCTTCAGAAAATTACAGCACATATATGGTGTTTGAGCTCATAAGAATAGTCTCAACGAGATGGTGTTAGATAGATGATTATTGAGGCCCGCGGTTACTTAAAATTTTTTTTTTTTTTTTAAATATTTTAATTATGTAGGTACTTGTAGTTTTCGATTTCTAACGAAGAATGAAAAAAAAGCCTTTTGCCTCTTTTATGTGTAAAGGTACCTAATAACCTTAGTGAATGTAGTACCTAACATTTTGCATTGTTATTCGTACCTACCTATTTAGTCCTTTTTTTATTTTATTTTTTAATTTTGTAAATAAACCCAATCCTAAATAGGTACCTGCCCCCTTAAGTGTCTCGTACCTAGTAGTATTATATTAAACGGCGGCGCCTCTTAAACGGCGCAAATATGCTGGCTTATCTAAAGATTACATATTTGAACCGTTTGGAGTTGAGACATTGGGACCTTGGGGTCCAGGTGCTCACCGACTGTTTAGGGACATTGCAGATCGTTTGTGTGAAAGTTTGAGTGACAATAAGGCTGGTATGTATTTCGCACAAAGAATAAGCCTCGCAATTCAGCGAGGTAATGCGACCAGTCTTATTGGTACACTTCCATTTTCAGTAGATTTAGGTGGTGTTTTTTATTTATAAGTTCGGTTAATTTTAGTTTATTTATAGGCCTAAGTTTATTTTTATTTTTATTTCCATTATGTATTTGTTTCTAATATACCCAATAAATACATATTAAACAAACATAATATCTGACATTCAGTTTACTTCAGTTCATTCATTCTTTCAACCGTCGAATATTGTAGCTGTACCCTCGGTGGTGAGTCCGACTCGCACGGTTTTTTATTGTTACAGTAACAAGATGAAAACTGAGGCTTATAATATAATTAACTCAAATATTTAATATTTCACTGTTACAACTCAATTAATTACAATAGTACGCGACATTCCAGCAAAATAGCTTTTAGCTTTAGCAATTTAGAAAAGGAAAAATTTAAAGGGTCTACAAAAAATATTAGCGTGGTCATGAAAATTAATAATTGGTCTAACAATTGTAAATTTGTCGGTATTTTGATGACTGATTATAATTTTTGATGATCAATTATACATATTTATTAAGTTGGTTAGGTTAGTTTTGTATGGGTGATTATAGGGGGTGGGGTGGTGAAATTGCTTCGGCAGAGCCCAGCCTACCCCCGTGAAGGGCAGTGTGGACCCCCACACACGCCCGTCGCTTAGCCAGCGGCGGGTAGGTCCGTAAGCGGATTCCTCCCCGGAAAAAAAAGGGTGATCAGTTAAATACAAGCCTTTAAAAAAATCTGTAAGATAAAGGACAATAGCGTCACACAGCTATCAAACAAGTATTATATTGTGTTGATGAGAGCAGGGGGAGTTGTCTCTTTGCCTAAGGCCTAGGCTTTCAACATAACGTTTGATTTTTACCGGAAATTCAACGCGTGAGTATACCAAAGGTGCTACGAGCTACGAGCCTTTATAGGCTACGGTAAGCGTTTACTTCCCGGAGGGCCTACGTATGTTTGCCACCCTTGTATAAAAAACGTATAAAAGCCTATTTTAGTAAAACTAAATTGAAATATGCCTTGTTTCTCTTGCTCATATGTCGAATGAAAAAGACAAAAGATGCTTAAGAGTATTTTATATTTAACTAAAATAGGTTGAGCAAGACCATTAATGTATTTATTACTAGTAGGATTGATATTCATTGAAGTACTTTTAATTTTAAATAATTGACAATTTTAGAGTTTAGTAAGTGTAGATATACCTAAAACTCGGATTTGAACCTGGTCTTAAACAATCTAGATAATTATTGATTATTCTCTTCTTATAAAAGAGATGAAAAATGTGTAATCAGCTAAGCTCTTTTGGTTTTACTAGGAGGTAGGCCCGAAGAATTGAAGGTGAGGTAGTCAGTGTAATTATCGGTCATAAAATGCATTCCATTTTAGGCCTCGAAATGAAAACTCAGCTGCAATATGCATATGTTTTTGACGACCGGCTGGCTGAGTGGTCTGTACCCCAGGCTACTTGGTCAAAAAGGTCCCGGGTTCGAATCCCGGTAGGAACAAATGTTTGTATGATGAGTTAGAGCATTTGTTAATGTATGATTATTTAGTATATTTATATCATTATATACATATTATTATCATTATTTCTCCATAAAACTAGCTCCTGGTGATGCTTACTCTGGGCTTGATAATAGGTGTGAGTGTATGATTATTATTATTATAATACCGTTTTTTTTTATTGTTCTTCTTTTCGGTTCCAATTACATCGGGATTTACATTTTCGTGTTTTATTCTCCTATGCGTGATATTAACGGTTTAAAAGCTTTCTGTGAATACGCCCTGAGGGACTTCGGATGACTAAATTCTATTTTAATGTGTGCTAAGACTTACTCAAACAGGAATAAAACATAAAATATAAATACCGCCGGAATTAGAGCCGAGTTTATCTACCACCACAAATGAGCATCTCCTGAAATTTAGTAATCGATCATCGAAGCTCAGCCCGATGATTATAGTTGATGCTACGGGCTTACACTTGATTTATCAAGGTTAAATTATGACAAACGGTAAACATTGCGGGTGACCGTAGGAGTTGTGTCATGTTGAGTATTTCATTGAATACTATTGGTATTGCAAGGTGACGTCCGGATTTAGGAATGTCGCTTATTCTGAAGGAGGTTTTTTCTAAATTTGGTATATTTCTATACTGTTTTTTTTATATATTTAAAAAATGAGTGTCTAGCTACCTGGTTTAAGCTTACTACCGACAATTGTTTTGGGACATTGTAAGTTAGAATTTAATAAACAAAGAGTACTTAAATACAATATGTTATAAATTCAAGCAATCACAAAACGATCATTGTAAATTGTCGCGGATAAGTGGTTATATCAGATCACCATAAATACATAACAGAAGAAAGAAAAAATAAGAATTTTACATATTACAATACTAATTGAAACTTCAAATCCAACTACAAATTTTATTACCTTTGTGTACATATTTATTAAGGATATTAATCATTAGCATTATCATCTTCTTGTTTGTCTTTATCTTGCGATGGCTCACTTTTATTTGCAGTAGTTGCGTCATCAGCGTTGTTAAAGGTAGTGGTATTGTCATTAGTATCTTGCGCATCATATGTATTAAAATCAACCGAACTATTTTTAGGCGTACTGACATTGCTTTGTTGTATGTCATCCGTCACATTTCTTGCTATATCCATTTCACTTTTCAATCTCTGAACTGCTTGAACTACTTCATTTTGGAAATTCATGTTAAGTTTGTAAAGCTGTTCGGAATGCTCCTTTTCTCGTCTTAGCTCGTTCTTCAAATGTGTGTCTTTGAATTTTTCAAACTCCGTCATAGCCCTTACTTTTGACTCGTACGTGTGTTGCACCATGGAAACTAGCTTGAAGAGCTTTTCGATAACTTTTTCTTTCACTTCTTTTGAGATATTCGGATCTGACTCCAAATCTGATTTAGCATCAAGAGCTAAGTCGTTCGCTGATGATGGAAACCCTAGAAGTGACTTCGATCCGTTAGGACTATTGCTTTTTGGCGGGGAGCCGTTTTCTACAGGTGGTGACTTTTCTTTAATCGATGATTTTGTGGTAAACGCACCGTGCGTCACAACTTCGGTAAACACACCAGAACAAGGTTTGTTGGTCTGGTACTCCGGGGTTTTCTTATTCACTTTCTGAAGTAATTCATTTTGTTTCTCCTTCTGCTTTTCGTAGTGTGTCTTCTGCAACTCTTCTTCATGCATGACCCTTGTGTTGTCCGGTGAAAATTCCTTGCTCTTATTATGAAACGGACTGCCTGTTCGCTTACTGAAATTTGTCACAGTTAAACGAGACATCCTATTACGGTTCGTCGTTGTATGTATATGGTCATAGAAATTAAATAAGTCACTGAACTAATTTTTCTCGGTAACAAGATTTCAATCTACCACACTGTACGAAGTCGATGCCAGGACTGAATGGCTAGTATCGGTACTGCACGGCAGTGGCCTCTACAAGCCAAGTGTGGGTTTCGCTCCATAGTTTTGGCTGCGCCGGGGCTTCCTATGTGTGGCAATGAATTAATTATTGCGCAGAAGCGCCGTAATGTGTGGGTACAATGCAGTTTGCATTGAATTTTGTTGAAGTTGACAACCTGGGTATATTAACTACCGCTAACTTTATGCAATATGTCACTAGAAGGCATTCCGTTCAATGAAAATAATTAAGTGACGCTTTACTCTGTTATGCGTATATTATTTTTTCATTGCCTTTTTTACTCAGGATTACAACGCACCTGCAATATCAAGTGATTTCTCCTTGTTATTGCAGGTGTTTAACGGCGGCGGTAACCGCTTACCACCAGGCGGCCCGTTATCTTGTTTGTCATCTAGTTGTACAAAAAAAAATATCAGACTCCACACATAATTGATTTTTCAACTGTCGGATATGTAGGATAACGCCGCTTATGGTGTAAACTTTCAAGTAAATTACATTACAGGGGCTGGGTCCATCTTCTTTTAAGTTTCGTTATGCGTGATGCGTGTGTTATTTGATAGACACTTATATAAATTGCTCCATAAAAGTTTATTTGAATAAATGGACGCTGCCGGTAGCTTTTAGGTGTCATGTTCAGTAATTTAAAAAAATATCAAATTGCTCACCAAATCAATAATTGATAGATAATTCCTAAGTAATTGTTTAATTACTTCGTTGAGCTTTTTGATTTCTCTATTTCTCTTTGGGTAAACGGTACAAGTGGATATTTATCAGATTAACGGCTACAATACGAAACCTATCCATTATTTTTAAAAAAGCAGACTTAAATTTTCATGTGTCAAAATTAGTTTTTAGAAATTAAATGTAAGTGGCCAGTTTCGGATTTTTTTATTGTGCTCAATGTACATATATTTCTCCGTTACCGTACCCATAACACAAGCCATAATGATGCTTAATTTGGGGTAGCACAATGGGTGTGAGGTTAAAAATATCAAAACCCAGTGCCTTTCAACTGAGACCATCATAATTGGAGACTGAACCAGCCTAATCTTAGCATTGTATACATTTTTAACATTCTGTGATTGTTTGACTTCAAAAATGAAATTGTTGGAATTTCTTCGACCACTTTCACCGTGGCGGTCTCCCGTCCAGAAAAGGTGATCTCATTTGTATTCTGCGTGGATTGTTAACGTTGGATCAATAATAATACGATATCACCCGTTAACTAAGTTTGCAGTTATTTGGGTCACATTAAAACTTAATTTAATATAGGTATTTGTTATAGTTTTATAAATAATGGAACAGGTGTCTGTTTTACATGTTTGTGTCTCACTTCAATACTGTACTATACTTCAATACTGTGTGCATGAAAGTGACATCCAGTAAGTATTATAATATTTATACTTTCACATCTAATTAGCACCTAACTAGCTCTGATTGAGCATCATTAAGAGCTTGTGTAATGGATACTTTGACCGCCTGCTGGCCAAGTGGTCCGTACCCCTATCTACAGCCTACTCGGCCAGGGGTCTCGGGTTCGAAGAAGTTTGCATGATGAGTACAATCACGAATCTTGGATAGATTTGAGACTCTGGGAAGGACATAGAATACTTTTATAGGGATAACCGACGCCAACGCGGCGGAGACATATGCAGCCACTAGCTAACAATATTTGAAGACTTTAAAATGCAGTTGGATTTACTTATTTCTAAATTTTGGCGCAATTATTTAAATATTACCGCTCATATTCATAAACGCTCAATAAACCTATTTTAGACAAAACACTGCTAAAATATGTTTAATCTTTTTCCTTTCTCATGGGAGTGAAAGAAACAAAACATTTTATTAGCCTTATGACTTCACTTGTTTTTATGAATACGAGGGTACGTCTGTACAGTCGGTAGGTGTACCAGGGATTTAACTTTTTTAGGATTTGAAGAAATATTTATAGCATAATTTACCACGATTTTAAATGTAGTTTGACGCCTCAGCAGATTGTCGTTCGCCTTCAAACTGCTTTAACAATGAAACAAGTAAAAAAAGTCGACTGTTTATAGCTGGTTTGCAGAATTCAAGCACATAATAATCTCGATGACGCAAAATCCATGCTGTAATACAGGGTTTTATTAAAACAGAGGAGTATGGGACCTACATGAAAGTCGGGTATCCTTAGGCATGGGACTGAGACAGATAAAATAAAGCCTGAAAAAAACTTTTAGGGTGAAAAATATACAACTTTCAATCGAGCGGCTAGTACGCACTGTCAAAAGCGCCCTAAAAAACACCCTTCGAAGCCGAGCTCCCAAAGAAGAGGTACTGACGACCTTATTGATGGAGGCAGAATCTATCATAAATTCGCGACCACTCACCTACGTATCGTCTTCGCCCGAGGTTCCGGAATCCATTACGCCATTCCATTTTATTCTTGGATCATCATCGTCAGCACCATGGACTTCCTCGCTAAGCGATGCGGACCTGTTACGGAGATGTGATTGGCGGTCTACCCTTCGTCTTGCTGACCATTTTTGGGCACGTTGGCTACAAGAATACCTGCCCACACTACGGCCAAGAGGACGAAGCAGTAACTCCCAAAACCTCACCGAGGGAGACGTAGTGCTCATCGCGGATTCTTCCCTACCGCGTGGCCTTTGGCCGTTGGGAAGGATAACAAGCACGTTTACGGGAGCTGACGGAACGGTACGGGTGGCCGACGTTTTAACAAAAGGGGGAATTTTGCGACGGCCCGTCCGAAAGTTACTCCTCATGACCTCTGCCGACCAGCCACTTACCACCTAATATCTGAGTGTTCCACTGGGGGCGGGAATGTTGGTAATTGGCTGGCCATCAGACCTTTTTGATACTTTTTATTATTCTACTTACAAGTCTTTGATACCACGTTTTGAAAATGAGTAAAGCTTAACATCGCAAGTCGCTGGCAGTGGATACGTGAACATAGTGTATGCTATAGGTGTTTGAAGTCCCATCCGCATAGATGGAACTTTTGTCGCGCAAAACCGTGTGGCACCGATGGTTGTACCCGGCGTCACCATGCTCTCCTTCATGGTATCCCCGAAACAACGTCACGCCCTAACAACCCTCCTCCTACTGTCACCCCAGGGACCAGTAACGCTGCTTCCAAAGGGACCGTTGCCACTACCATTTTAGATACAGACTCTTCAGATGGCAACGCAAACATCCAAGTAGCGAACCTGTCTGACAGTCCTTTTATATCGACACACGCGCAGCCGCGACCAATAGTACGAGGACTACTGAAGGTACTGCCGGTCGTAGTGGAGGGCCCAACAGGTCAGTTCGCAACAACAGCTCTTCTTGATGAAGGCAGCACCGCAACGTTAATAGATAGCGATGTAGCTGCTCGTATCGGTGCAAAACAAGGTCTTAATGGTCAACTTCGCATAGAGGGTGTTGGTGGCATGTCAACAGATGTAGACGTAAGTTACGTTGATTTCCATATTAGGGGACGCAATCTAAAAGATTGCTACCTAGTACAAAACGCACGAGCAATCACCCCATTGGGCCTACGAACACAGAACATTGGCAAAATTAATTATTCTTACTTCGCACACTTAGCCGATCTGTCCGACGAGTTGTCGTACGATCACACAAATCCAACTGTCCTCATTGGCGCCGCAGACTGGTATCTGTCCGTAAGCCGTGAAGTCAGGGCGGGTAAAAAGAACGAGCCAGTGGCCTCGAGAACGCTTTTGGGTTGGGTAGTGCATGGTGCGATGTCAACGGCATCTAAACCTGTTGATTTTATTCACCATACCGCCGACGACAATTTTGAAGTATGCGCTAGAAGCGAATATGATGAATTAGAGCGTCTTATTAAATTTCAATATGACATCGACGCCATTGGTATTAAAAAATGTACTCTACAATCTGACGATGAAAAGCGTGCTATGGAAATTATCGAATCGACAGCTCGTAGACTTAGCGATGGCCGCTTCGAAGTAGGTCTCCCATGGAAACAGAACCTACCCAAAATAATTCCAGACAGCTACCCACAGGCATTGTCTCGTCTTACAGCCCTGGAACGGCAAATGTCAAAAAACAAAGAGTTTGCTACCGCTTTCCGGAGTTTTTTAGCCGACATCATATCAAAGGGCTACGCCGAAAAGTGCGACGTTACCACCTACCATAAAGGCGTCTTCCCAGAGACTGCTACCGCCAGCGCCGACAGCGTTATTCGTTGGTACTTACCCATTTTCGGCGTATACCACCCACAAAAAAGAAAACTAAGAGCTGTACACGACGCGGCGGCAAAGACTAAAGGCGTGTGTTTAAACAGCCTTTTACTACAAGGCCCTGATCTTCTCCAGCCCCTACTGGACATATTATTTCGGTTTAGGGAAGGGTCCGTAGCACTGAACGCCGACATCAGGGAAATGTTTCCCCAAACTAAGATAGCTCCTAAAGACAGAGACGCTCAGCGTTTCTTGTGGCGCAACGATGACGGCACCATATGTGAATACCGTATGGCGTCCATGATCTTCGGTGCAGTCTCCAGTCCTTTCATCGCGCAGTACCTTAAAAACAAAAACGCGAAAGAATTAGAGACCACCTTCCCCGAAGCCTGCGACGCGATTTTACGTGACCACTACATGGATGACTACCTAGGTAGCCATTCTGACGTCACGGAAGCAGCACGCATAGCAGCCGATATATCAGCGGTTCACAGAAATTGCTGCTATGAGATGCGTTCCTGGACGTCGAACGAACCAAACGCACTCTGTCTTATCCCGAAAGAACTTCGCAGCCAGTCCAACTCAGAGGTTCATCTTCCTCCAAGCAACAGCGAAGTAGGGGTGCTAGGGGTAAGGTGGAATCCACTCGAAGATTCCCTAAGTTTTCGTACAATTGCTAATTTTTCTTCTGGCACATTAACGAAACGTATCGTTTTGTCAAACGTGATGAAAGTGTACGATCCTCTAGGGTTCTTGACACCCATTTCTATTCGCGGCCGCATACTAATTCAAAAGCTTTGGCGTGAAGGCACTGATTGGGACGCACCTTTGCCCGAAACGTATGCGACCGAGACTAGAAATTGGTTTCAACAATTACAAAAAGCCACAGCTATTAGGATCCCTCGCTGGTACTTGACAAAGACAGACCCCGTAGATACCCAACTACACGTACTCGCAGACGGCGGGGAGCAAGCCTATGCCTGCGTCGCTTACTGGCGTTTCGCGTACGAAGACGGTTCTATTTCGGTAGCGTTGATAGGTAGTAAGGCTAGAGTCGCGCCGTTGAAGCCTTTATCTATACCGCGCTTAGAACTGCAAGCAGCCTTAATCGCGTGTAGACTTGCCCGTGCAATTTTAAACGCTCACCGCATAAAACCGTCTGCCGTGTTTTATTGGACCGATTCCACCACTGTATTAAAATGGATAAGAAGCGATGCCAGGTCCTTCAAGCCTTTCGTGGCACACCGCTTGGGTGAGATTTTAGAGCTAACAAACCCCTCTAATTGGAGGTGGGTCCCTAGTCTCCTCAATAACGCTGACGATGCCACGAAACCTAAGGCATTCGATTTTAACATTTCACACCGTTGGTTTTCTGGTCCTCCATTTCTCTTGAAATCCGATTTTGATTGGCCGGGCGAAACGACTTCCGATATGGAAGAAGTCACACCAGCGTCCGACGTAGAGTCGGAGCTGGTGGGGCTTCTTATCGATGCTTCTAAAAATCACAAGAGCATTCCAGAATTTTCGCGCTTTAGTAAATGGTTACGATTATTAAGAACCACAGCTCGCGTATTACAGGCAGCCCGTATTTTTAGATCATTCTTGGCAAAGCCTCTAACACAAGGCTCTATTTTTTGCACAGATGGCACCACGTCCCCCTCGGTTTTAACAGCAACGGACATCGCACGGGCGGAGTTACTGCTTCTTCAACGCGCTCAAGCTGACCATTTCCCGGAAGAGTTGCTGAGGTTGCAGTCATCCCAGCCAGTGCTGAAGAGTAGCAAGATTGCAGCACTACACCCAGTATTAGACGCCGATGGTCTGATTAAACTTGACTCCCGAATCAAGGCCGCCCCGGGAGTGAGTGAGAGTGCAAAACAACCCATAGTCTTGGATGGCCGCCATCACATCGTCCGTCTTATGATCATGCATTATCATCGAAAGACGGCCCATTCTTTTAACGAGTTGGTGCTTAACGAACTTCGTCAAACATTTTGGATTCTGAAGGCCAGAAGTACAATTAGAAGTGTCACTAACATGTGCCTAGAATGCAAGAGACACAAAGCCCGTCCGAGCATTCCACAGACTGGAGACCTACCGCTGCATAGACTCGAACACCACAAGAGGCCATTCACCAACGTTGGCCTAGACTACTTCGGCCCGGTTGACGTCACGGTCATGCGTCACCACGAGAAGCGGTACGTCGCCCTCTACACTTGTCTCGTGACCAGAGCAATACATTTGGAAGTAGTTGGTTCGTTGTCTACTGATTCAGCGCTCCTAAGTCTGAGACGGTTTATAGCTCGCCGTGGATCCCCATCAGTCATCCTTTCAGATAACGGGACTAACTTTGTCGGGGCGAGCAGAGTACTTATGTCGCTGCATGGAGAAGACGTTCGCGAATTCGCCACGAACCACAAGATCGAGTGGCGTTTCATACCTCCAGCATCGCCTTTCATGGGCGGAGCCTGGGAGCGGCTAGTACGCACTGTCAAAAGCGCCCTAAAAAACACCCTTCGAAGCCGAGCTCCCAAAGAAGAGGTACTGACGACCTTATTGATGGAGGCAGAATCTATCATAAATTCGCGACCACTCACCTACGTATCGTCTTCGCCCGAGGTTCCGGAATCCATTACGCCATTCCATTTTATTCTTGGATCATCATCGTCAGCACCATGGACTTCCTCGCTAAGCGATGCGGACCTGTTACGGAGATGTGATTGGCGGTCTACCCTTCGTCTTGCTGACCATTTTTGGGCACGTTGGCTACAAGAATACCTGCCCACACTACGACCAAGAGGACGAAGCAGTAACTCCCAAAACCTCACCGAGGGAGACGTAGTGCTCATCGCGGATTCTTCCCTACCGCGTGGCCTTTGGCCGTTGGGAAGGATAACAAGCACGTTTACGGGAGCTGACGGAACGGTACGGGTGGCCGACGTTTTAACAAAAGGGGGAATTTTGCGACGGCCCGTCCGAAAGTTACTCCTCATGACCTCTGCCGACCAGCCACTTACCACCTAATATCTGAGTGTTCCACTGGGGGCGGGAATGTTGGTAATTGGCTGGCCATCAGACCTTTTTGATACTTTTTATTATTCTACTTATAAGTCTTTGATACCACGTTTTGAAAATGAGTAAATAAGAATGTCAGTGTCACTCATCTCGCTGTCCACAATTGTTTGCTAATATATTTATTACGTGAAAAATACGTGTTTTCATCATCAGCTTCACGCCCATCCTCAACAGCACCTTAAGAACTCACAATAAGAATTATTTTGCAAGTACGTAGTAACGGGGCGTACAGTACGGTACGTGCGGTACGTGGAGGAGCTCGGTGACGAAGTAGTTTGAGCGCTCTGGTTGCGATTATAAAAACAAAGCAACTTTCGACATGGTCGATCCCGAGATGGTTCAATTAAAATTTTGCTCCTCCGTGCTTCGAAAAAAGGCACGCTAAGCCGTTGGTCCCGGTTGTTACTGCAACCGCTTTAACCCACCAACCGGCATTGGTGCCAGCGTGATGGTGTTATGGCTCAAGCTCCTCATGTGTTTCTCCCATGCAGGTAGGCCTGTGTCCAGCAGTGAGACGTATATAGGCTGCTGATGATGATTATGATTACTTAGTAACAAAGAAAATTTGAGAGTTTCAATCATTAGTGTCTCAAACTGTGCCTCATACAACAAAGTCATGAGGAGAGGACTTGGAGCCACTGCTCCACTTGTTGATCCAAAGCGACTTGGTGAGTCAAAATATTTTTTTACGAGTGCATAGGTAAGGTGCTATAATAATGCATAAGCTTTGTCAAATTGAGAATATAATGTTTTGTTTTAGTTGTATTCATTGACTCCTGTTTAATTTCAGTATCCATTGTATTACATTTATTTATTTTACAGTCAGTATTGTTCACCAAGACAAATTTCGATTGATGACTTTTTTATACGACAAGACTGCTATTCAAGAGTACGGCCCCCCTTAATAGTAAGCGGTAGCCGTAGCCTGCAGACGCTCGTAGCACCTTGGGCACTACTCACGCGTTGTTACCGTAGCCTGTAGACGCTCGTAGCACCTTGGGTATTACTCACGCGTTGTCACCGTAGCTTGTAGATGCTCGTAGCACCTTGGGTATTACTAACGCGTTGTCACCGTATCCTGTAGACGCTCGTAGCAGCTGGGGCACTACTCACGCGTTGTTACCGTAGCCTGTAGATGCTCCTAGCACCGTGGGCACTACTTTCGCGTTGTCACCGTAGCCTATAGACGCTCGTCTTGGGCACTACTCACGCGTTGTCACCGTAGCCTGTAGGCGTTCTTAGCACCTTGGGCACTGCTTTCGCGTTGTCACCGTAGCCTGTAGGCGTTCTTAGCACCTTGGGCACTATTCACGCGTTGCCTAACATGTAAAATATATTATGGTTATATTTAAGTACTCACGCGTTATACAGGGTGGTGACGACAATATGACAATATATTAAAACTTGTGCTATACTAATTTCATGACATTTAGCTATGAAATAATGCCTGCCACTAGGTGGACCGCCGATCTGGTGAGAGTCGCGGGAAGCCGGTGAATGCGGGCAGCGCAGGACCGATCGGTTTTGAGATCCCTGGTCGACTTATGCCCTGCAGTGGGCGTCTCTCGGCTGAAATGATGAAATGCCACCTAAAAGTAACCGGCAGCGTCCATTTATTCAAATAAGCTTTTATTGATCAATTTGAATAAGTTTATATCTAATAACACGCGTGGCACGCAAAACGAAACTTAAGAAGATGTACCAACCCCTGTAAAGTACTTGAAAGCTTAAATAATTATTTATTATTACCATTAGCGGATTTATCATTATTAGCAGCGCTGGTAGGTTGTTCCTGCGACCGGTTTAACCCGCATTGGGCCAGCGCGGTGGTGTTATGGTCCAAGCTCCACATGTGTTTCTCCCATGTAAGAAGACCTGTGCTCAGCGTGGGACGTATATAGGCTGGTGATGATGTTAATTCCAGATATTACTAATTTTCCACTTCTAAAATAATATAAGATAGTTATCAAAAGTAACATTATTTTTACACTGTACTTAAACTATCACAATCAAAATTTGTATTTTGCAAATAAGGTGACTTCCTTCTTTGATTGTTATATTCAATTCATTTATTGCATTTCAACAATGAGTTATTGAAAGACCTTAAATATAATATTCTGTACATCATGGACCCGTCGGGCACAGCAAATGAATAAGACTCGTATATACAATAGTAACTCTATAATAGCACTTTATTTTTGTGTAATTAGCAGCTATAGTAACCAATCAAGACTGCTGTTAATGAATTATTACAACGATAATAATTACATTCACACCCACATTGTTATCAAGAAAACCTTGGGTAGGCCTAAGCCTACTTTTTTGTGGAATGAAAGTGACAACTGGGTGAGCTGATTAGACTGAAATATTTTGTTTTATATTTTTACTACCTTATATTAAAAATATAATGACGATGGTAGTAGATAGAATTGAGAACAAAATTCAGAATCCCTCAGTGTTAATTACCTGCAATTATAATTTGTAATTGTTTTATCAGTATCATTATCTTCAGGGACAAGTTCAATGATAGCAATTTAACCACGATTACGTATGCGAGATGCGCGTGAGTTGTGTCTCCGCTGCCATATCAAACACTTCGTCACTTTTCCCCATCCTTTTCACACGCCAAGCGACAGCCATTCATTAGAAAGGAATGGAGGAACTGGATCATGCCCCATAGAATCAGGGTACTGTGTCACAAACAACAGAAAAGGTGCTCAGAAAGCAACACAGAACAATAAAGTCATCAAAACAGCTTACGACGTTGGAACATAAGCCATTCTTCCATTGGAACGCAAAGAAGGATTCGAATCAAATAGCTTTCCCTTACACTTTGATAGTCCAGATTCAGAAAGGTGTAAGTGCGTCGTTTGCTCGTACGATGAAAGACAATGCGTGCCGGAACTACACCATACGTACTGAATTTGAAATAGCTGTATAAAAACCAGCGGCTCCTTGTCGAAACTATCACAAACTAACTAACCATCGTTGAGTGAACACCAGGAGCACAGAAAAACAAAATGGTGTCCAGTAAAGTGGTGTGTTTAGTGGCCCTCGCCCTTTTCGGGAGTGCGGTAGCGCAGCCCTCGAAGCAAGCCTTCTGGAAAGGAACCCCAATGGATGGCATGGTTGAGGAGATGAGGTCCGGTTGCGCTGAGGGATCTGACCCCGCTGCCTGCATTAAATTCAAGGTCATGTCTTTGTTAGACTCCATCTTCAAAAAGGACACTTTCCAGGCAAGCATATTTAAAGTTTTTCCTTTTAATTCTTTGGACAACCATTAATAGTTATACTTACTCTATCTACTGTCGTTTACAGATCTCAGAAGCCGTGGAAGTGACCAAGAATGGCGCCGCTAATGACGTCAGCGGCCGCTCCTCCGGCGACTTCTTCGACAACGTCGAGAGCTTTATCCAGTCCCATGACGTTACCTTCCAAATGCCGATCGCTGACACGAAGGTCACCGTGAGCCCCAGGAACCTTGACAACGATGAGATCAGCTTGAACATCAAGTTCAACAAGGAAGGCGCTCGGTCAGTCGGCGAGGCCCGCAAGGCTAAGCTCAAGAAGATCATCGTGCCTATCCTGGTGTTCGTGCTCCTCAAAGCCATGACCCTCATCCCTCTGGCTCTCGGCGTCCTCGGTCTGAAGGCCTGGAACGCTCTGCAACTGTCCTTCTTCTCTTTCGTTGTTTCCGTCGCTCTGGCCATCTTCCAGCTCTGCAAGAAGGTTAGTTGATAAAAGTTTTTAAGTTATTGTATGTGTTACTCAAAAGTACTGGCACAAAATAGCACATTCCTTGTCCACCGCACAAATGCACTTCAAAATTCTCTTCAGTCTATGGCACTTTTGGAAAATTATACCATGGCACGTTTAACTTTATTTTCGATTGTGTTCTAACCTGTTTCGCAACCCTACTACCCTGAGCCTAACCTTGTAGTTTACCCAGATTGCGGCCGACAACTCACACCCTCAGATCGCTGCTCACGGGCCGTGGGACGCAGCGTATGCCGCCACCCGCAGGAGACGTGACGCTGAACCCCAGGACCAAGCACAGGAGCTCGCCTACAACGCCTACTTCTAAGAACCCGCCGCATCGACGACCCGAACCGATTACAAGGCTAACAACAAGAATTTTGCTATGAAATAGCAGCCCCATCGGATACAGACCAAAAATACCAAAATGTTTCATTAGAAACTGTGAAAGTGTAAATACTATGTAGTAGCAACTTATTTATTGTAATAAACTGTGCGAGAGCGTGTATGACTGTGATGTATGACTGTTATTTATTTTGTTTATTAATAAACTCAGTGAATTAAATTAATTTTTTATTTGACCTTTATTTGCCTCGAACTCTAATAAAAAGTAGCAAACAAAATATAACAATAGAATGTTGTATTATAGCTTGATTGGTGTCTTACCAATTTTTATATTTATATTACTTAAAATTAGTCAAATCTAAAGAATATTTATGATTATTATGCTTATAACAACAAAGGCCCATTTTATAATCGTTATATAAACATCCAGCTATTTTTTTACGTTTTGACTTTTTTATGAAAATAAATGTCAACTGGTCTATTCTATTTTAAAATTTATTTGAGGAATGAAAAATCGACCTGTAATTATGAGGGATTCATACAAAAACTGGCAATTAAGGGCTCATTTTTCAATCCTCAGATAATTTTTTATCTAGAGAATAATTATGACGTTTTGATACTCAAAGTTATTCTCTGAATAAATCTTATTTGGGAATTGACAAATCATCCATTAGACTCATAATCTTATTTAACTTATTGATGCATTCCTTCACTCTGTTGAGCGTCAACAAAACATACACAATAAAAAAATTACAATCCATATCCATAAATTATGTATTATGTGAAAGCTTTTCCGGGACTGTTCCACACATAACCATTGTTATAAGTATATCAATCCAATCTAAAAACACCGAAGGCTTAATTAAGTGTCCCCTTAAGTGTTTCACTATCACCTGATTAGTTTTCCGATCAGGATCCAAATAGACTTTCTATGCGGTAAGAGCGCCCGCACACTTTCAAAGTAAATCTGCATACATTTCTACGTATCCTTAAGTTAGTGCTATTTATAGTTAGAAGAATGCGAGTACAGACATTTGGTATGCTGTCTCATGTCTGAAATATGAAAGGAGACTTATTTTTTAAACAAACAATAGTTAATAATCGTTATATTCTTACACGCGCATCAATAGTCTTACGCATATAGTATATACCTGCTTAGAGCTTCTGCTCTGGATTCGAGATAACAGTGAAATACTCATGATACTTGTAACATAGGTATCCATATTTTTATGTTTCTTGTGGTATATTTTCATGACTTATGAACAATCACTCCAAAAAACTGAAAAGGATAAAATAATTAAATTTTAGTAGGTACTTACTCATCCCTAGGAACATATTTTTGGAGCTGGTGCTAAGTTGTTTCCAGAAACCATAGATAGTGAAGCACCAACTCCAAAAATATGTTTCTAGGGGATGACCTAGGGAAGGACCTACTAAGATTTAATTATTTTATCCCTTTGACTTTATTGGAGTAGGTTTTAATTTTTGTTTATTTATTTATTTCAAAATTCGACAAACGGAATTCGGGACTGATTTTTCGCAGGCAACCCTATACCACCGTGTTCATAATGAAATAATCTTTAATTTCAATTAATTTTAATTCAATTCAATCAGACCAGTGCAAAATGCTAGTATCGATTTGCCCGAGAATTGTGACCGGAAAAGAATAGGCAACCTAATGTTTGCATATTCTATGGGCCTCATACTTTCGATTGTTATAGAATTTGCCTAATAATTAAACCGGTGTAATGTTTAAAAAATATATTTTTTTTTATTATTAATTAATCATACCCTAGACTAAAATTTGTTAGGCAACCCCTATGCAATATATTTATTGACATATTAAATTAAATATAAAATACGTTTCATCAAATAAACATCTCGGTGAAGGTCATTCTATAGCGGGAATATATACTAATAAGTTCAAATGGAATGTACACCAAATGTGACCTAAGTTTAACTTTTACCATTAAGTACGTAATACATTATGATTATTATTTCATTCATTTATTCAAGTTGTTTTTATACAACTATGTAGATAAGTGGTTACCGCCGCCTATAGACACCTGCAATAAGAAGACAAAATGCCTTCCATTTCCAGTAATTATACTGGCTAGCTTCAATACAAAACACAGCGAACTGTTTCACGGCTGAAGTCTATTTCATTTCTTTCCTAAGTATTATTCCTCAAGTATTATTTATTTATTTCCTGCTATTTATATAAATGTCTACCCAAGACATTTCTTGGGGCGGAGTGTGAATTCCCCTTTAGGATATTTGTATTGTTAATTAATTTGATTGCCGAATGAAATTAAAATAATAAATAATACTGTGCATTAAAGTTGTGGCATTACCTATTCAAGTTTCAATATGACTGAAGTCAGAAGTGATCTTAAAACTGAAAATCTTTATTTTTTCATGTCTTTTTATTGTTTTTGACCACAGCATGCTCTATCGTGAATTTTCGATTTGAATTTTCGAGTTGCAGCATATTGATTTAAACAAATAATCTGGTTTTCTGACAGAGATCGCTTCTAGAGAAAAGACCGCATGTTGTATTTGCTATGTGTGTACAAAATAATAATAAAAAACAATATATCTTTAATTAAATATATCAATTTCTAAAAAATGAAAGATGAAAAAAAAAACGAAAAAATAGAGGTTTTTAGTGTATACTATGCGACGATATGTTGACAAACTGTTATTATTGTAACACGATTTCAATATCATGACCCGAATCCTAATGATGGTTTAGAGACATAAACACTCAAAAACAGGTCTACTTGAAGGCATTTAGTAAAACTTAAACACTTAACATCTGGGTTAGATGAACCGTACCAATAAAAATTGTATCAGCCAGCGCAATATATAATTGCGACCTATTTATCAAATACATTGATATAATTTCTCTCTACATCGTAACAAGGGGTCTAGCATCGAGCCCTGTAGAACTCCTAATTGTAATTCAGTAAGGCGCCCAGGATGCCATCGACGAATGCATGCCATTGCTTCCTCACCTCCTAACCCACAAGACGCACATTAGCACGGATTTGAACCCGCACCTATGATTATATGTCGCTCGTTATAGTAAGAAAGTGCGCTACGGCTATTAATGTTTTAACGCCGAACTCTATATGGTATACAGATGAATGATTACGGTGCTGTGTGATGGTTTATTAATCTGTAATTTGTGAAGTACCAGATATACCTAACAGAACTCTATTGTTGAGAAGACCCTGGCAGGCTAAAACTTTAATTAGATTTGTTTTTATTCTACCTTTGCAATTATTAAGTATATTTATATCCAGCTTTTCGGCTAATAAATGAAAAGTGTTATACGAAAGATTAAGTAATTGTCAATTGTCACTATCTATAAATTTTCAAGTTGACTTTTTCTCATCAGAATATTTATTCTGCTCATGCATGGCTGAGCTATGGTTTGATGCTGTGGGGAAATGGCACAGATGTTCGCCAACTGTTCGTATTACAAAAAAAGTGTATCAGAATCCTAGTTAATATTACTGATCGAGAGAGCTGCAGGCCTCATTTTAGGAGTCTGAACATCCTTACCTTAATATCTATGTATATTCTGGAAATCTGTAATTTTGTACAAAGGCATAAAAATCTTTATACTCAAAGTAGGGGCTTTTCAACATCCAGATTAAATAATTTGCGAGATAAAGATATGTTGGCCCTACCATCTACAAAATTGGCTTTGGTGCGATCAGGGGTATATTGCATGTCAATAAGAATTTACAACAAACTGCCTAAAAATATAAAAAATTTAGAAAATTATTGTAAATTTTATAAGATCTTAAAAGGAATCCTTATACAAAAATCTTTTTATACCTTGCAGGAATTCCTGGAATGTAATAATTGGTAGGTTAATAGTTTTATCTTAGATTTTGTATACATAATGATTTTTTTATATAATAAGTAAAATAATTTTGCTGTGCCCTTACAGGGTTTATGTGAGAACGTGAAATTTAATTTAAGACCTTTTTGTAACCACATAATTGCAATAAATGATTATGATTATGATTATGATTCTGGATAACTTAAATACAATAACACTGTCATAGTTTACTAAAGAAAATTAATGCTTGTTTTATGCATAGCAACATATAAATCTTAGTTCAGTAATCTAGCACTGCTTGTAAAGACAATCACGTCGTACGAGAATGTTAATAGACTAGATTTATAGATACAACCACAGCTTAATGTTATATAAGCAACAAAGAATAATAAAAGTAAGATAAATATACCACAGGTAGGGTGTCATACTTAATGTTATTGTAGGTCCTGAACACTTGAATTTATTGACTCAAGATGTTTAATGCTTGGGAAAAAAAGAAATTACCTATTCGCAACAATCACCTTACCTTATACAGGTGGTATACCCCCTATCTACTCAGGAGCATGCGTGCCGGACTTCGGAGTCATCAATTAACTGTCTCCACCTCAACATCATGCACAAAGAAATTTATTAACTCGTTTCTTAATAGGTACTTTGAAAACTTGTCATTCTTGACCAGCTTGTGCTTCCTCCTACCTACAACATAAGTTCCTTCAAATGAGGCGTGAAAGAGCACGGCTGCGAAATATTCTTTGTCTTCGGCTAACCTTAGCGAGACACGTGGTTCATGTACAGTCAACAGCATATCAAGCGTAACAGTTTGAGCTTAAACCCCCTATTCTGTTCAGTGGCGGCTTTTGTAGTGTAACTGTTACAATTGCTGTGCTGTTGTCTGTATCTACATGACCTGATATGATCTATTTTCTTAATTTTTTTTTATAAAGAATATGAATTTATCGTACGTGGGGCAGTGATAACGACGCAGTGCACCTCAGTACCAACTAACGGGTATAAGAAAAATCACAGTTACATAAAAATATGTAAATTAATAATATTCAATAGTCACGCGCTTACAAAGCGACAAAAGACAAAAGAACGGGTGAACTTGACCAATTTATCAGTTCGTCGGTATTTTTGATAATAAGCAACAATGTGATGTGACCGCATCACAGTTTGACGCCTCTGAAATACCGAACGGAAGTGAAACAGCCATTTCACAATCCGGACATGGATTGCAAATGGCGCGCGCGGCTTGCATTCGAGATGTCCACCCTTGTTGCATAATTTAGACCGAGAGGACACGCGAGCTTTTTATCAAATCAGACCAAATTTCACTTTCTGACATAATGTTAATGGCCAAATTGTATAATAAGAAAACAAAGGTGTTGTTTACTGTATAAATTTTTAAATGGTGACAAACAAGGTGACGGCCGTCTGGTTATAGTACCAGAGATCCTGGGTTTGAATCCCGGCATATGCCTATATACCGGGATTTAAACCCAGGATTTTTATGATGAATAGTTACGAACATTTGTTCACGAATCACGGATGTCTGTAAGTATGTTTATTTAGTATGCTTCTTATATTTATTTAAGTATGTATTTATAAATTTTCCGTTATTTATTAGACTTATTCAAGCACTAAATTATGTTTCATTGAGTATTTTAATGAGGAAATGTATTTATTACATCTTCTTTCAAATACTAAAGAATAATACTGGCCTAATATTTACAAAGCGTGACATTAAAAAAAAAACTTACAAATAATAAACAGCACCTAAATCTTGTGAAACAAGAAGTGTACCAATAAGGCTGGTCGCGTTACCTCGCTGAATTGCGAGGCTTAATCTTTGTGCGAAATATATACCAGCCTTATCACCTAAAGTTTCACAAAGACGACCTGCAATGTCCCTAAAAAGTCGGTGAGCTCCTGGGCTCCAAGGTCCTAAAGTCTCAACCCCAAATGGCTCAAATATGTAGCCCCAGATAAACCAGCATATTTGCGCCGTTTGAGGGATTCCGCAGAAGCAGCAGCTGATCCTGGTGTCGATGAAGTGTTTGAAAGATGGGACATGGCTAAGGTGTCGACACAAGTAGCGTCCCACACCAAAGACTTACCCATCTTCCAAGGAACAAGAGTCATTCCGTCAGGCCTCTTCCCTTATTATGATAATTGCCATACCTGCAGCCCGCCAGATAGTAAGCAGTTACTGCAGCCTACGGTCGTCTTTTGATTTGAAGCTTTTTCTGAGCTGAATTAATTAATTATATTATGATATTAAAGAAATTCTGTGAAAAGAACTACCCTTCAATAGGTATTGAGTCGACGTATCAAACTCAGATCAGACGTATCATAATCAGAGAAGATTCAGTATCTGCATTGTCAGACAGGATTTGTTAGATGGATTTCCCGATATTTTTGTTTTCTTGTATAAAAATTTCCGAACGCTTATTTTTCCAGTAATTTATTTTACTATGCGGATAATTTCGTATGCGTACATTTGAAGTGTTGCAAAATTTCTCATACACCTTTTTTCCTAATCAGGTGTTTTCTAATAGATTATATTCTCAATAGGAATATAACATTCGCAAATTTTCTTACTCGCGTTAAAGCATTGCCAGTTATTTTCATGAACATTTTCAGGGGAATAAAACAGCATACCTACATGTTATCAAATTTAATTGTTAATGGTTATGGTGAGGAATAAATGATTTATTATTATTATTATTATTATGTAGGTGCTTAATAGTAGATTATACACCGAGGGGATAAAGCACTGTTTTATGTCACGGGCGCGATATTGAATCCTGAACGTAACGAAGGACTCCAGATTTACTTCCCGAGCGCAGTGAGGGGTTCAAGCGCGCCCAAGACAATAACAGCTTTATCTTCGAGGAGTGCCTACTCTACTTTTCTCACCTTTTGCGAGACAATAAAAAAGCAAGGCTACTAAAAACAGCGTTTTATTATAGTAAATTAAAATTAAAAGTGAAAATTGATGTTCAGAAGCACTGATTCAGACACAGCCTGCACCTTTTGCAGTTTTCCATTTGTCGAAATAGTTGTAGGCTTTCAGGTATTTTTCCTTTGACTTATCTGGGAGTAGATTATGAACAATGCTTATGGCATACAATTTAATGGACTCGGGAGTTAAATCACTTTCGTCACTCGACATTTTAACGGAACTTTTCTTCTATTTTGATATATCTTCATAAAATCTTGTAGGAAGGCCTGTGCCCAGCAGTGGGACGTATATAGGCTGGTGATGATGATGATGGTTACTACGTTGCCATTTGGCATCTTTAATGTTGTCAAGTAAATTAATATTTTTGTATTTTTTTACAGATAAATAGTTGTAATTTATTGTCCAAATTTATTAAATTAAAGAATTAAATGTTTATTTATTATATTTTATCTCCCAAAGTAAATTATATTCATTAAATGTTGCCCACTTTTCTGACATAAAAACTCTTTGGTAAGATTTTAAAAAGTACCGTTCGTTTTTAGACGGAGCATCTTGATAAACCGTGCGTTACATTACAATCACGCACAAGTACGTAATGAGATACAATACGATATTGAAATTGGTAAATTAAGAGACCCTTTACAAGCAAATGTGTTATAATTATAAAACTTTTAATTATTATGTTTATCAATTAAATACTACAAAAATATATATATAGATATTTTTCCTTCTTGTAGTCAAATTAGATTATATGAAATTTGAATAACATGTATGGAAATATTGCATATAGGAAAATTAGAGATTGGAAAAAAAATATTCAAAAATTTTCTTCCGTTAAAAATCACAAACAGGTAATTATGCTAATAAGAAGTTTTGTGAATAAATGAAATTAGTAGTACGGTAATAGTACATTATGGTACAAGTGTGTAATGTTGGTGATTACCGCTGAGGCGCATTGAGGCCCGAGCCGTCAGGCGAGGGTCTTAAGGAGCCGAGGACGGTAATCATCAATACACACGTGTATCATACAACGTTTTTCAACACACTTCTGAATAAAATAATACTTAAATAAAAAACCATTTTACATAGTAGATAAAAAGTTTATTTAGAGAAACAATTAGTAAATGTGCAGTTAGTAAAATTATAATTAACTATTTTTGATGATATAGCGGTCTCATCAGATAGATTATTTACTGAAATACTTTCATGTTCTATTGTTATTTGTGATGGTTCATTATTCGTGTAGGTAGGTGAAATCCAATCATTGGATGTACTTGGTATTTTGCTAGTAGGATGCGTCTCAGAATCAAGTTTAATTCTTTTTGTGATTTTCGCACAAATTTCCTTCTTGTTTTGTATGGAATCTTCTACGTATGCAAAAGCATCTGGCCATGGTTTTCTATATCTTTTACAGTTATATTTGTTAATTCTTGTATCCTACAGGCACCAGTTACACCAAATATTCAAGCAACCTGAAACAAAAGAAACAATAATTAAAGTCAACAAGCTGCTATTAAATATTTAATTAAAATTAATTTAACTAACCTTTTTCAATATCGTCAGATGATAAAACCTTTGATTTTTAGATAAGCTGACAAATTCGAGTATGTTTTTAAGGTCCACTCCATTCTTTGTTCGGACTGTACTTTTTAACATTGAGTAAATACACCACAAAGAGCTAGGTTTGTACTTAGAAGATAATTCTTTAAAGTACGCCATGAACACATTTTCTGAAAAAGACTGCGTATTCTTGTTGTTCTGCCATTGTATGAAATTTTGGTACGCTAATAGATATTTTTCCTTTGAGTTTTCTAGTAGTAAACTTTCCATAACGTTCTGGGCTTCACATCTTATATCGGGCGGTGTACAACATAAATCATTTTCTTCATAAATTGTATTTGCAGACATCTTAATTAATAACTAACTAAATAACTTCAAAAGAGAAAACGAAACGAGTTGTGAAAAATGTTTCGTAATGGCGGGAAAAATTAATCAGTTTTCCTATGCGCGCGCATCGGCCATAGACTAAAAAATGAAGTTTCTTTTTTTTGGGCTTTTCGCGGATAGCTTTTTAGCGCAAATGTAAGCGTAACTCAACCAATAATATTAAAGAAAGAAAGAAAAATATTTTTATTTGACATGCACATAACAAACAACAACAACAAGCTTAAACAATAAAATAAAAAATAAAAAAAAAATAGACAAATACAAACAGTTTATACTTAACAATAAGTGCAGTCAACAAGGCCCTATCTCAGCATACAACTTTTGCGACATTATAAAAAACGTCGCAGAAGCGCTGTTATTATGATAGGGCCTTGGGCGTGACTTTGGATTTTAAACTACATATACTTACACATATACATAAATACAAAAAAATACATATACTTACACATATACATATAGATAAGTGACATAAACTCAATCACATCAGACATGGCTGTATGGGCATTAGTTCCTTTTGCCTTCCCATTACAGTGGGATTTAACAACAAAAAAAGAAAAAAAATATATATTGGCAATTTTAATTATTAAAAAAAAACTATTACTCACTAGTGAATAATAGTAATGAAAAAGTCACAGTTTGATTATAGGTGTCATTATGTGCCTAATTGCCATGGGATTAGAGCCACTTTATGAGGAAGTGTGTTGAAAAATAAATTACTGGAGAAATAGGCGTTCGGAAATTTTTATACGAAAATAAAAATATCGAGAAATCCATCTAACAACTCTCAGACAATGCGTAAGCGGCAAATGTTTTAAACATGAATAAAATGTAGTAAAATATGTGACAAAAAATATTAAACGTTAAACCACCAAACAACCACCAATGAAACAAAACAGACTTTTTTTTATGAAATTCCTTTTGTTTTTCACGCCTCACTAGTTTGAAATTAAGTGTCATAAAATCATATTTGATAATTTCGATTAAAATAATCGTCACGACGCATTATAATCGGAAGCAGAATGTTAATTAATAGTCGTAATATTGTGTGGTTGAAAATTTTTTTCACGAGTATTAGAATCCGTAAACTCGAAATACCAACTAAATTGAGGCACTAATTTTTAAAAATATAATTAACGTTCAGCTAATCACATAGAATTGTACAAGTATGCATAATGTCTCAAAGCATATTAATAAATTAAAAGCAAACATGCAAGCAAACAAGCATGCCTTTGCGGCTCTACGGATCAGCGGCGCCTTTGCGGGTCTAAATTACACATTGGAGAAAACAAGAATACGTGGTATCGGTATTTCAGCAATACTAGGTGGTAGACCCACATGTAGGGTCGCCTGGGTAGGTACCACCGCCTTTCTTATTTCAGCCGTGAAACAGTTCGCTGTGTTTCGGATAGAAGGGAAAGGTAGCCAGTGTAATTACTGGGCATGGACGGCATTTCATCTTAGGCCTCAGGATGACAACGCACCTGCAATATCAAGTGCTTTTCCTTGTTATTGCAGGTGTCTATAGGCGGCGGTAACCGCTTACCACCAGGTGGGCCGTCAGCTTGTTTGTCATCTAGTTGTATAAAAAAAAAACGTTTTCGTCACTGAATCCTGATATCTTACATGTACAAAATTGAAAGTGTAAAAATGCTTCAGATTTTATGCGAAAAATATTAGGGATTTCATTAATCTATCTATACTTAATAAAGCTGAAGAGTTTGTTTGTTTGAACGCGCTATTCTCAGGAACTACTTATTCAAATTGAAAAATTATTTTTGTGTTCAGTAGTCCATTTATCAAGAATTTATATAGGCTATATAAAACTATCTAAGAACCAATAGGAGCTGAGCATTAATGAAAAATGTTGCAAAAACGGGAAAAAATATTCCTTTTCAGAGCTTTCGCAGTTTCGCTGCGTGCGCAGCGTAAACCGTTAAAGTTACGCAAAAATCATGTATGCCGGTATCGTTCTCCTTTAAAAGTGTTAAAAATAAGACCGCGACAACATATGTCTATCTTTTAAGGTAGACTCACTATAACTTTATTTGGTAATCAAATTTGTCTAAAAATAATGCATTATCAATATAACAGCGAAGGTATTTTTGTAAACATGATATTGTTCCTTAACAAAATAAATTTATATTTTGTCATTATTAGTAGGTATTTCATTTTGAATATAATCGTTATTGGCATCATTTGATTTCAATAAATATCTTAAGACATATCATCGTAGTTTTAAAAAAACTCCGCACGCATTTATGTTAAATAAGGGCGGGTCGATCATGTGGGGCTTGTGATATTTTTTTTACCTTAGTTCCACTGTTACTGATCACTTGTTCTATAATAATGCATTTAAATACTCGATTAACATTATGTAACCTACCCACCTACGTACGACACGTTGTTATGTTCCGACATCCACGCGAAGGAAGTCGCGGGCACTGCTAGTTATGGCATTAAGCATTACGGCAAAATTATTATGCTTTAGCATTAAATGACTACCAATATTATGTCATAAGAAATTAGGGAATTCATTTATTATGCTCGCTCAATAATGTTATGCCTTTCGATAACTACGTTACATAACACTTATGCATGCAAAGAAAAAAAATGAGACGTTAATGTTATGCATGGATGATTATGCCTATTGAGTTATGCCAAGCGTCTTTATGACAAACAACATTATGCGAAAAGAAAGGTCCGCTTTTTTTACAACTCTGCTTCTGAGTTGGACCGTACGCAGGTATTACAAAGTTACCAAACAAATTTGTATGGGAACACTCGTGCGCAGGCCAGAATCACATCTGCCTGAATAGTAATGATGTCTACTTGATTTACTGATGTAAACCAACCAACTGGTTACATGCGCCGAGTTATTTAACATACATTTGTGGAACAACAAACAAATACTAATAGATTTCACGCTGGTTCCTCGTAGTTAGAGTAGTAGCGATTGATGTTATTGTGCATTGGCATTATTCCTGTCGGTGCTCTTTCTCACTCTGTGAATGTAGTTGCGAAGTTATGTTTTTTCGTGATTCTGGGAAAGATTTGGTACCTAATAGTATTTGTTGCCAGAGTAAAGATAATTAAAATAACTACTTACTTGCATAATTTAGAAATCATTATCAATCATATTAGAAATCACTATCCTAAGTCTTGTTAGTTATTATCAAAAATGATATAAATTTTTATTGCACTTTAAATATGCTTAGTAAGTTACATGGACCTAATAAGAAGTTTCCAAAGGTGGACTTATCTTTAAAAAAGTCTCTTTCAGTCGACCCATGAATGAAATATTTCAGTGCAACAAACAAGCACTACAAAGCGCATTAAACAACACTTGTATTAATTAAATTATAAATACATATGAAATATATACAATTACATTACATATTTTATTCAACTTTGAGAACTTTTTTAAGAAAGTAATCAAAACATACTTTGTTATATTTACCGTAACGCAACTTACATATTAATAAACGCACTTTAGATAAGCATTTTGCATATGGATTGTGTGAAGAAAATATATTAATAATAAAAATATTACATACAATGTTTTAGCACTAATATGATTTGGTTTATAAAAAATTCAGCCTTAAATTTATAATGTAGTAGTCATTTATAAGTTGTCACCCTTTATGACTTTTAAATAAATAAATATCGTGAATATACAGCGGAGCGAGCAAAGCGAACGGAAAGTCAAATTGGAAATTGAAACTGAAAATTCAACACATGTATTAGACGAACTAAAAATTGTGTCATAGTTTGTATGCCAATGACAATTTGGGGCTACAAAAAATTAGGACACAATTATACTCTTAAACCCTGCAAAGAGGTTAGCGACAAGTACATGAGGAGGATCAGATTGAGACCGCTCTCTTATTCTGTTTCACGGTACAACAAAGCGATAAACGATAGTTTTGCTTGGAAACACCGAAAAAACGCCGTATAATATCCACCGGCACTTGTCATTTGAGTTAGAGAATAAAGGGCACAAATTGAGACTATCCTGCTCTTTTAAGTGGCGTTTTTATAAACTCTATCTCAAGTACTTACTATAATCTAAATGTAACGTTAATAATTATAAAACAAAAATGAATGTTTTCATAAACCACAACAAATCAGTCCTCTTAAAATAGATTGAAATAGTCTTCACTTCATACGCGTGTTTTTGAATACGAATGATTCACGTATAAGTTGTTCGTTTGCGGAAAGGAATCCTCACGTTTATGGTCTAGTTTCCACCTAATGCGCCAGCACCGTATTATATAATGTATGTGAAGGAAGACTGTTAATCTTCTTCTTCTTTTTTCTTTGTTTTATGGCAACGTCGTCGTACTTTTCGAAATTACTGCCAATGTCAATTGTCAGGGAACACTTGTTGCGCCGTGTCAAGCTCCCAGGAGTCTATGACAATTGAAAATTCATTAGTGACTGGAATTCGATGCTTAAAACAGTTTTATAGCGGTCATATTTGTTGCGAATATTTCATAGCCGCTGCCATTTACCGTTGAAAAAATTTTTGGCATGCTGAACTATTTCATGTATTTCTCCAAAACACGAGCTCTGAATGTTACTTAGTTTCGGTTATCTGATAGGTTGTCAGTGTTTTATAATAAATAAAAAATCAGCCAAGTGCGAGTCAGACTCACGCACGAAGGGTTCCGCACCATTGTCTATAAACAAGCGTCTACCTGTTGCCGTTATCAATATCGATCAAAAACAAGCAAAATTTGTTGTATAGGGATCCTATACATATTTTACCTTTAAATATTTATTTTATTCTGTTTATTAGTATTTTTTGTTATAGCGGCAACAGAAATACATCATCTGTGAAAATTTCAACTGTCTAACTATAATGGTTCATGATATACAGCCTGGTGACAGACGGACGGACGGACGGACAGCGGAGTCTTAGTAATAGCGTCCCGTTTTACCCTTTGAGTACGAAACCCTAAAAAGAAGTCGTCTTTTTTTACGAAATAAAAAAGAAAATAATTGCCAGGCTTTGCTGCACTCACCAACCCACAGTGTGAACAATTAGTGAACCTCAATAACCAAATATAATAGTGTTACATTTAACTTGAAAGATTATTAATTTGTAGAGTGCTTAAATCTGAACAGAACAGGTTTTCTGTGGTCGAAGAGACGCTGGCGGGCTAGAAAGGGACGACGTAACGTTAATCGAAAAAAAATATTCAAAAAGACTTCAACGAGTCACTTCCGTCTACGAATCAATTCATTAAGATCTATCTAAGTAGGTAATATTTTTATTGAAGCTTCAGAAAGAGTACATGCTATTGCCCTAATGCGTATAGCTTAAAAAGGAAGATTTCGAATAAGGAACTCTGTTGAGAATGCGGCTCTATGCGTTCTCGTTGCTACGCAACGGTTGTTATATTAGTTGTTGCACTTTATACATTACATGGTAAATTTTAAATTTACAGTTTGTCAGCAAGGGAGGACTTATCTCTATCAGAGATCTCTTCCAGTCAGACCAATGTGGTTGATTGATTGATTGATTAATAATATAATTGTTGTTATCTTGTTTGTCATGAATTAATTATTATTTTATTTTTAATGTAAACTTACTTATTTTTATTTAATAAATCGCTCACTTAAAAACAAAAGCCTCTTTCTGCAGTAAACAGACTCTAAATACGAAACAAAGAAAATTTCAGATAAGAAATGAATTTACATGTGCTACGAGTCTGCTACGAGAACCGTAGCACATGAATAAAAAAAATCAACTCTACGGAAGAAATGAAACAATAACTTTAATTAAATCATAAAAAAATGAACTCACTCTCACCACCAGGACTTTCTTAAATGAAAATAAATACTTTGCCAAGTATGAAAGCGTTTAGTATTCCACACGTGCGCGCGAGCCGCGTGCCATGCCGCCCGAAGGACCACGTATAAAAACCAAGCCCATTGAAAAATTAAATCATTGTTGTTCCATTAAGCGGTCGGGCCGAACGTCTAATTAGTTAATCTAATGTCAAAGTGAAAATTATTAAAATGAAGTGGCTTATAGTTGTTGTTTCCGTTGCGCTGGCGCATGGTTACTCCATTAAGGACAATGAGATCAATACCGCGCGGTTGAGCACCAGTGACGATCTATTAGACAGTGTTATCAGTGATTGTTTCGGAGCAGAGTCTCCGATCTCGTGTCTCAAAGTGAAAGTTCTGTCGTTCCTGGACACAAAGTTGGGAGTGACCTCGGAGTCGGCGAGGACTTTGGACGAGTCGCACATAGACAAAGTGATCTTCGACCGCGTCGGCAGGATCCTGAACAACAATGAATTCCGGGTCCAGCTTCCAGAGTTCCTCTTCCAAAGAGCTGAGCTCTCCTACAGAGCGGACCGAGGCTTCGACGTAGATTTCCCTGAGACTGTCAGCGAAAATGGTGAAGGTATGCAAACTTCTAAAGGCTAGGTTTAACTTTTCGCTTCTGTTACTGACTTAAATTTGTTTTTAGCTCGTGGCATCTTGAAGAAGAAGCTGCTGCTGCCAGTTCTTCTCCTGCTGAAGCTGAAAATGAAGGCTCTCATGCCGATCCTGGTGGCAATCATCGGCGTTAAAGCTGTGAAAGCTCTGATCCTCAGTAAATTGGCCATCACGCTTGTACTCGGTTTCCTCATCTATAACTTGCTGATGAAGAAAGGAGGTGAGTTGGGAATCTTGTAAAATATGATCATAAAATAATATATAAAAATAGAACATAATTTTTTTTGCGGATTTCACTCCTTAATTAGCACATAAATTACCGAAATTGCCGCAATTAAAAACAATATTGACCATGAATATTCAAATTTCAGGTATGCCAATGATGATGGCACCCACCGAAGCGCCGGCCCCGCCCGCACCACAGTATGGCCCCCCTGCGGCCCAGTATGGAACTCCTATGTCTACGCCAGCTGCCCCACAGGATTCATACAACCCTCAGTGGGAACCATCCAGCTCAGGACCGTACGCGCGAGTTTGGGACCCATCCCAACTAGCGTACAGCTCTTATTATCCTGGTGAATCCAACGCGTCAGCAGCGTCAAACCAATCACCAAGCTACTCCAGCGTGTCCTCAGTCTCCTCCGCCTCATCATCATCATCGTCACCCACCTATTAAAACGAATTACCTCATGTTTTTGTAAATAGAAGCACGAACGACAGGGCTAGAGTTTAATCTAAAACGATATAATTTATTTTATTTATTGAACACAAATAAACTAATGTTGTTTTTCATTATGGTTATTTATTACGATTCTATAATAAAACCGACGACATTTTCTGGGTGTCCAAATTATTACAAGTATATCAATCTTTCTATAACCCAAACTTATTCAAATCTAAATTCCCTTACCTTTTACCTACCGGCCTGCTCGTATGGCATGAACCAACCCGCATTGGGCCAGCGAGGTGGGGTTATGGCCCAAACTCCTCATGTGTTTCTTCCATGAAGGAAAGCCTGTGCCCAGCAGTGAGGCGTCTAAAGGCTGATAATGATGATGAAGACTGTATAACAGCTTGAGTTAGATAATTCCTTTACTTTCATTGTTTCTACGGCATCTTTAAACGTACAATAACAAGAATTCAAAGAATGCAAAGCTGAGTCTATTATTGTCATCAATGATAGTAAAGTATAACCAACACAAAAAAATTAAACACCTTCGTTGTATTGCGTTCGTGCGGTAAATTCGCTAGAACCACAGTACCCCTAGTGTAAGTTCGCTAGAACCAAAGTCCCCCTAGTGTAAGTTTCAATCGAAAAGAAACGATAACGATCATCATCGTTTCCACCTCTCAAATCCTTAAATAAAAAGTGGTTTCCTATAATTCACAACAGAGGCGCTGTTGTCGTCTTCATGTATGAAAACATGAAAACGATCGTCGACGAGATAACTGTCAAATTGGAATTTGACAGTTATGATGACGACGAACGTGTCGTTTTTATTTGATGGAAACTTACTCTAGGAGCACAGAGCGCCTCCTCTTCTAATGTTACGGTGTGCAATGTGCAACACGTGAGCAGTAGAAAAGGAGCGTTGAAGGACTACAGGACTACAGTGACCGCTTACCGTCAAGCGAGTTGTTAACAATCTATGTTGTATAAAAAAAACGTAGTCTCAGGCTACATTTTTTTGTCAATGATATACTTAAAATTTTCTTCATATATTTTATTCAATAATTTGATTACATACCGAAAGATTATGTCGATGGATAAATACAGAGTCAGAAGAGTTACAATTCAATTTTATTTAAGATAGTAATGTAATAATGTTTTATTATAATGTGGAAAAGTGGAAAAATACGGATTCAGGGTGTCATAAGATTTTTATTATTGTCACGAATTATATACGAGGCTTGTTAGTGGTTCCAGTCCTCAGGTCTTAGCTTTCTTAAAATTGTCGTAGATTAGATATCTTTAAACCTAAGTTCATTGAAATACTCGTACCTACGAAACCATTATTGCTTTAAGTTTGGTTTTTAGATCAACTAAACGAGATGTTTCAAAAATGTATGTAGACCCGGCCAGCTCTATGTAAACTATACTACAAAATAGATAAAAATATGCAGAACAGTGTTCAATTTTCCATTTTCTTTTCATTTGCTTTGTTACGTGGTACAAAACAAGATTTTTTATAGAAAAAACTGCAACACAGCCAAATATTCATTAAGGCGCGTATGTCACTTTGGTAACGTTTAGTTGACTTCTATGTCGTCCGCCATATTGCCATAGGGAATAACGGTGAAATCGACGAAAATTTTCAACTTTTGTACAAACAAATTATGCATGAAAACGAATTATTAATATTTTTCACGGATTCAGGAGATTTTTCCTGATTTTTTGAGATACTGTACATATACCTGGCCGGATATAAAACAACTCCTTTGTAGTCACGTGAATTTAAGACAGCTATAAAAGCTCATAGGTGCTAGACATAGAGGAATATAATACTGGTGCTAGACCTGAGTTCCAGTCACATTTGTAACAATGAATACAAATAATCATCGCAATTTTAATATAAAAGTGTTGAAATCATAAATCATAGTAATTAAAATATAAAACTAGAAAAATTTTCACGTCCTGAGGTGGGCGTGTTCTTTTCATTTTGTTCGATAATACATGGATTTAAAAATTGATTTCCTTCATCATTTTTATTCACTAATTTATCGTGTATGTTTCTGGTTTGTAAATTATAACTATCGATATTTAATAAGTTAAATTTTTGTACCAAATAGCTTTTGTGCCCGGTTTCTATTCATTGTCACAAACACAAAATTCTATAGCTAATGGGATAAATATACTGAAAATTATTATTATTAAATGTTATATGGGTAAGCAGATTGTAATCGTATCAATTTGTATAAAAACATACCCAACTCTAACTGTTACTCAACACCACTTCACTACAGACTATAACATTATTTCTGGATGTCATTTAGATTAACTTCACTTATTTAACTTATATAATTATAAATTCTTTAACTAGACGCCGATAAGAGCGTTAATACAGTGCTCTTGAGGTACAACAATTTTATTTACCTACATAATTAATTATTAAATTATGTTATGTGTAATTATAACAATATTTTTAGATTGGAAAGTAGTAGGTACTATTAAGTGGTCGTGCAATATAGTAAGTACAGTGCAATGCATATTTACAACGTTCTTAATTCTAACAATTTCAGAACACTAATAAGGCTAAAGGCTGCTTCGAGGCAAGTTTGCGTGTACAGCCGCGTACTCATTGGTATAATCAGTCCGTCGCTGTTCCATGCAGATAGGGTAAACAAACTAGAAAAATCATTGATACTCCTAGGGCTTTTAGTTATTTTTTTTTTAATTTTGGTCAAAAAATATTAAAAAATATTTATTTAGGTTCTTCAACCTTTCAAAATCTGGTTGCTTTGACCACTGAGCTACCAAAGACAAACAAACAAACATAAATAAATACCTGTGTGATAAATACCTGCCTATGTAATTCGATCCTTGCAAGCGAGGCTGTTGGCTGGTGTAAAAATATAGAGAATGGTGTAAAAAGCAATGGGTGTAAAAAGCAAAACCTAACCTAACTAGAAAAATAATTTTTTTTTCAATAGTTTCGAATTTAGCCATACACGCACCCTGACGTGCTTTTCGCGTGTTCTTCGTCATAACATTTACAATAGGTATAATGTGGACACTTAAAGATATCTCGGGAGCCGATTGTGTCTAGAATCTGTGGCTTAACTGGTTAAAATATTTATGCTCGTTTTCACTAACATTTGCTTAAAGTTAAGTCTCTTAGCGATTTTTATCTCAGTCTATCAAGAGGTGATAGAAAGAGACAACAACAAGAGTCACGTAAGCCTAGGTAATGGTTAGTAAAAACGGACATTATTTTAGTAGAAATGTAACAATTTAATAAAATATCTGTCTACAACAGCCATTACGGTCATGAGCACGTGCTCGCGCACGGGCTTTAGAGTCACAGCCCCCTATAGACACGCCTTTTAATGCTGCAATAGCAATGAATTAGACAAGCTTTCCTCAATAAAATTTCGAAGGCTAAGTCAATTCAATCCCATACATTTTCAGTAGCACCTACTTCTTCAGAGGGCTGTAGGTAAAGTAATTAAAATTTTTGTACTTAGGTTGAATAAAAGTTTAATAAAGACAACCTAGTTTTGTAGGTCCTTTATCGAATCTAGATAATCTTAGTTTAAAAAGTGGAAAATATAAGGCTTTGTCGCATACGAATCCTTTGAACTACATATTGACTAATAATATAATGCCGCTTTTTCTGTATGTTACATTCATTGCAATTTTAAGTGCAAACGGTCGGACATCAAGCGTAACAGGTAAGTTTGTTGTGTAATACATCTGGCTCTTAAGATATAGTTCAAAGTAATAGCTGAGTGGACAAAGCCTATAGAACTTCAAAATGGGATGTACGCGTAGGTTTCGGCAGTTTTGGTGTATAGATAGAACAGACCAAGTAGAGATGCTACGCATATGTGTATAGCAAGCCAACAAAACTCGATTTATCGCTTTTGTTCATACTTATTTTGACATCATAACTCTGTTACATCTATGCTTGCATTCCTGACCTTTTGTTTAAGGTACGCCATAAACCCAGTAACTAGGGAGAAACGGGGGCTTCCCTGGGTTATATCAGTCTCTGGCTTAACGCCAAAATCTGACGGTAACCACTGGGCCATATAATAAGGGAGGCGCCGTCTAGCAAGCTCATCATATACCTATCTACTAGGTATATAGAGGTCGCGCATAATGGTCGTGTTTTTTGTGGGTATTACCGTACCCGCGGGGGTACGGAACACTTTTTACACCGTCTTGGGGTGTGTTTTAGTAGCAGAGCCCCCCCAACATCCCACTGGACTGACTAGGGCAATTTGAGGTGACACACTAACATAAGCAAGCATCTTGCTCGTTTTTTCAAAATTTCCAAATGTATTTAATTCATGCTTATCTTCAGATTTATAAATGTCGGTAGGCAAAAGTTCGTCCCGCATTGAAGTTCATTATTATGTAAAAGTTGTAATGTTTTCTATATTGGAAAGGTTAAAGCTATTATTTCACAGCCATCGACTAAGGGATGCGTTTCATAAGGTACTTTATAAGATAGAAAGAAATATGAAAGATGGATAATAACCTGAATAAGTGTATTAAAGGTATATTACGTAGGTGCCTATATTAAATTACCTACCAATAAATTTAGTATCCTTTAAAATAAATTATATAATTTGGAGTGGTTATCTATAAAGTGCCTCTATGTTCCTACAATATAAAAGAGCTATATAAGTAGGCACTTACTTTAAAATTAGTTTTAAAATTGGTTCAACATTGTTTTTATGGTGGTAGGTATAAATTTAGCGGGTTATTTTTATAAAAACCACAAATACACTTTATGTGGGATCACTTGACCATGAAGGGACTTTATGTTAGGTACCTACATATAGCGGAGAATAAAAAATTGAATTGTTGCTAGTTGGATAAGTGTCATTTGTATATTAATTAGGTAGATTATGCTTATAAATATTGTTATTAAGTTTATGTAAAAGGTACATAAATATTTCATAATAGTTAAATACAAATAGTTATTGGTGTATTTACAAAGCTAGTGTTTTATTAAAAAAACAGCCTAAAAGAAATTTCAGAAGAGAGGTCATAAATGTAACCTAACACTATAAAGTAGATATAATATTTATGTATAGTAGTACCTACTACAGTCACGAGCAATAATATTATGTATGCAGTTTTAACATTTCCTGGCTCTCAAAGGTATAGGTTGAATTTGAAGCTAAACACGTCTCAATCTATAGGTAGTTGAAACGCTACACAATTATATTATTTCCGACTCTGAGGGCTAGACAAAATGCCTTGGGTTGGGATAATCGCTATTGGATTATACATTATCCGATAATGTATGGGTTTTGACCTAAACTCTCGAACGACTATCGATCGCACAGATCAAATCCCATACATTTTCCTGATCGAGGCTCGCTGAGCTTTTCTAGAACAGTCAACCAGCCCACCAGCTAAAATGTTGCACTCGAACCTACTCGGAAGTCGATCAAGGGCTTAGGTATGTCAAATCCCATACATTTTCCACTTAGCCCGTCTAAGGGCACAGATTAAATAATAGTTAATTCAAGGTGCTAAAAGTGGTTTTTTTAATTATCGCTCGTAGCTATAGGTAAGTATCTGTCTACATGACGTCATTAAGTAAGTAGGTTAGTACAGTGGGCTGGTAATTATTAGGTAGGATAAATATTTTCTTATATTTATTTCGTGTCTTTAGTGTAGTGCCTATTTTTTTTTTACAAAACACGGTAATTTACTCGGGTTATTCATTGAGGATCACATTCCCAGAGGATTATGTTCCGGAGGATCACGATTTGTTCGACGACGATCGACGATGAAGGTAAAACAAATCGTAAAACAAAAGGGAATAACCCATTTACTCAAACACTACCTGATGTGAAGTGGTAAGAGTCCACATGCGAAGGCAGCTAATGCAGCTTGAAAATACTATACTGAACAGGCTGCTACCTCCACCTTGCTTTATGAAAGCAACAATCCATGTTTTATGAAAGAGAAAAGAATTAAAAATCATTTGCTAGTCATTTCATATTATTATAATAAATGTGTGCAGTGTTAGTCAAAATTTTATTCGATGATCAATTTATTTTTGTAATACATACCTACTTACTCATTCTTAAACTTCCTTAAATACCTAACCGTATTTTAATTTAGGAGTAACTTTATTGGCAGTAACGTCTAAGGCTCGTTTGCTAAGGCTATAAAAAAGGGGGGTGCCGTCTGTTTCTTTGTTCCGTTTTAACAGTATCAAAGAGGATATAAACACTACGTTAGAAATAGTATACCTAATACTAAAGTAAATAGTAATAAAGTAAAGTAAATAGTAATAGTAATAAGATGAGGTAAGTGTCTCAGAATAAACAATATTAAAAGTAAGCGAATAAGTCTATAATTTAATATTAAATAAGTCTATAAAATTATACATTTATACCCACAGGTACCCACGCCACCCATTAAGGAATAGTACCTATGTTTTGGAAAAAAGTGGGTACTGAAAACTAAATATTTAACAATTTATTATTTTTTTACGATAGATTAAAAAATAAATTTAAAAGGGTATTATTTACAAGATTCTTTAACTTTGAACAAATCCTACCTATTTACTACGTATACTATGTAGACGGTTTATATTTATTTATGTACTTACCTCTATTGATTTAATTTATTTGATATAAATTAATCTGTACTATAGTTATCAAGTTTTATATTGTCATTGGATATTCAATTAAATGAATGGTATGTCATCTGCAGAGTAACGTACGGTCAGCTACAGAAGGCGATAATAATGTAGTACAATTTTACATTATGTCATTCAGTTTAGTTTTATTGAAAATAGGTGTGCCGATATGTTATTATGAAATGAAATGAAAACTAGTGTTACTCGACTTGGGTTAATGACTATACCTAATCACTGACTGGCGTCAACCAGCAAGACCGCAGTTACCAAAAATCACACAATGATAGGTAATTTTGGCATTACATTATGGAAATTAAAAAAGCAATAAACAACTTGCTATAGTAGATCTATAACATTCGTAGACCTGGCGCCTCCATGAGCTCAAACAGTCTTCAATTCATTCATACTGAGTTCAAACAAGTATTTGAAAACTCGACATAAGAACTTCAAATAAAATATGTGGTCAATTTTCGCTCAGCAAAATTTTAAAGTAACATGATGCTATAAAGACTTAGATAGGATCAGGGGATTTATCTACAGACGAAAAAAAAATAAACTTGTACAATTATAAAAAAATATAAAGACGTGGACTTCCGGCCTCTGGTGTGAGCGGGAGCGCTTCTGGAATGTACTTTGAAAACTCAATTTTAATATGGATCGGAAACAATAATGTACATATAGGGTAGTGCCTTCAATATGACAATAAATTAAAACATGGACTATAATAGTTCATAGAAATGGTTTCCCACTTTCAAAAATTCATTTGATAATTTTTAGGACTTTAAATTAATTTTTATTTCTATCAAACAATGTAGCCAATGTTATTTATAGTTCATACAAATGTCATGAAATTATCAAATGAATAAGATGTTTTTGAAATGAAAGTAGCAAACCATTTCTATCTTAGATTATGTACAAAATCTAAGATGTCTATGAACAAAGTCCAAAGAACCAAGTCCGGTATTATATTATTATATGGTGACCAAATTATTGTCAATGATAAAGAAACATACTCGAGTCCTAACGTTTACTCCGCATGGTTTTTCAAAAAAACTTTTAAGTCGACGAAAATATTGGAAACGAACAAAGCGATTTTTACAAAACTTGTCACGATTAAACAAGTCGGGCTAGTCTAAAAATTTATCAGACAATTTCTCGATGGATGGGTAAAGCACCAGTGTTGTTTGAAAATAAAATCGCAGCTTATAATATTTTCTAAATCAAAATAGCGTACACACAATGGTACAGCATTTTTTTAAATAATTATTTCTATAATTAATAAAAAAAATTTTTTTATATATTTTTAGATAAATCCTTTTCTTACACAGATATTACTTTACATCCCGGATTCCATTGTGTGTACGCTGTCTTGTTTGACTCACTTCATAAAAGGCAAAAAATAAAAAACGAAATAAAATATAACTGTTTACTACCAAATAAATAGTCTAACAACGGCATTAGTAATAACAGAGGCTCTTTGTTCTAATTGTTGAGAAGAAATGTTTATTTGGTTTCATGCTTGAACACAACGCTAGATGACTCTGACACGTGCTCCTACGTGTTTGATTAATTATCCCAATGGGTCTTTCTGTTTAAAATCTAGCCTTAACAATAATAGCACACCATGGAAAACGCACCATAACTATTTCACATGACGCAAAAGGTATGCAAAACAAACATTTAAAATTTTAATTAATTTTAGCAATCAGTAATAGGTTACCTATCGGTACCATGTTAGGTAGTTATGTACATTATACACGACATGAAACACTTCCCCAAAATTTGTCTACATCCGTATAAACTTTCAGACGTTTTGTGTCACAAGCAACACTCTTCGACATTAACTACTTATAATGTATAAACATAAACTAAAAACTTACAAGAAATGTTACATATAATCCGGTCTAATTATACATATAAGTTTACAAAAACTCACACATCTCAAAATTGGTACAAATGTTTGGAACACTATTACTACTCCCAAAAAAAGATTTTCCTCTTTTACATTCATAATGATGTTCCTAACATTTGTACTAATTTCCAGCTTTATGCGAGTTTTTGTAACCTTATTACTATTTATTGTCTAATTTGACCAGACTATTAGTACTTTCAGTCTGTGAAACATGCAAATACTACTACATACTATCAGAACAGTTTGTAGGAAACTATTTCATAATAATAGGAATATAACACGGAGATTAAAGGCACCTTTCAATAAATCAATGCAAAATTTGCAAATATTTAAATCTAAATTATAAGGTATAAGGCTCTTTAGATTTGGAACTCAAACTGGCAGTTCATGTACTTATTTTAAAAAATAAGAAAATCATTATTTGGCAACACAATGGATGTTTATCAATACTGGGTATATTCTTAAGATCTAACATTAAAAGCCACACCACATGGCGCCTACAATCCATTACATAAATGCCAAAGCTATTTCTAATCAATTGATTTCATAAATCAATTCGGAAATTTTAGTTTTTGACACTTATATCTGTCTTGATATTAATATACAGTAGCCCCCATTTAATCTTTGTAATGATTACAGATACCGATAGTCAGTATGCCATATCATTGACACAAAATTGTACAATTCAGGCAATAAGGAACAAATGTTAATTATACAGAATTATCAACTGTGGACTACTTATCCTAATAAATTGTCCGTACAGCACTAAATCTGTAATTTAATATCATTCTTGGAATATAACAATAACATAATTTTCATAATAATATGAAATGTGCGTTGTCATAGGTACTGTTTACCTAATATAATATCTGCCATTTTTTGTTTAATGATTTTGATATTTAACTGAACTTTTAAAATGTAAAATACAATCTTTTAGTTAGGATTAGTAACATTAATCATTTTATATAACTGCAAAGTATGAACCAAACAAATCTTGTAATTATATATTTTAACTTTGTACTAGCCAATATATAAATATATACTATACACTTACAAACTTTAACAGTATGTATAACTTTACATAGATATACCTACATTGTTTATAACATAATGTCCAATGTCGAATTGAAAGTTATGTTAATAAACTCTCTTAAATTTTAGGTAAATGCAATATACCTACTAATTATATATATTACTGTGCAACAAAATACAAGCTAAGTAAACTTCATATAAATTTTAATTTATTTCGAGACTATAATATTTTAAATAACTTGTATTGCTATGTATTTCCTTGAGGTACAGAATCATTAATATCTAACTCATGTAAGCAATAAGGTCGACATTGTAGGCAACTAACAAACTTTCGATATTATATGCTTACACTCCGTCCTAGTTCTTAATTACTTAGTAGCATATTGTTATAAACAACTCAAAATCATGCGGTTCAGCATTTTCATCCACTGCACCAATTGAGTATTTTAGATTAGGATTATTATTTTAGATATTGTCCATTTAATATTTATAAAGCCTCTTGATTGATAATTCTACTACCAAAATCTTATATTAACTTACTTATTTAAAAGAATATTGTTGGATTATAAACATAATGTAAGCCAAAATAAGATTTTGTAGTTAATTAATCACAGGTCTAAAAGTCATCATCTATTTCAGCTTAAGGTGTCCCTTCCTGCAAAGTGAAATTTTGTCATAAATATCATTAAGATGTGTATATTTATTTTCATAGTCAAATTTTACTTATTAGATATACCTAACTAACATTGGAGGAAAGAGTGACACTGAATATTTCCTATTTTAGACACCACATAGTTGTTAGCTGGAACCATTTAGTAAGCACCACCTTAGGTAATCTTATTCTGGCCATAATAATATTGAGAGATATACAAACATCTATTTTAATTGTCTATTAATAACACAAACATAATATTGAGGTCAAAATCATAAATTAGAAAATTACAATATAGTTAAAAAGTCAGGAAAAGTAAAAATACAAAATGTCAAAACCTAACTTCTAACATCACTTGACTGTCAAGACACACTCTGGCCGTGTCATTAGACAATCAAGTGATAAGCAAACAATATGGATGGCAAGTTTGAGTCACTGACAAAAAGTCACTCAGTTATTTCTCTAACCCACTATGAACCACACTAAACACTTGTTTTGGTAAAACACTGTTGACACACACAAAGTCGATTAGATAAGACACTGTCAAACACATTTGAAGTTCTTTCTTAATTTCTCAATGCGTGGCTGTTCACTGTCAGAGCCTCGCGATGAAGTTCCATAGCGTATGGAGTTTAGTGAGGGAGCGCTAAAGCCAGTTCATGGAGTAGTCGTGCGTGACGATAAGCGGGGAGAGCCGCGTGAACAGCAGCCCCGTCATAATGCCGGTGACGAGCGTCGCCGCGCCTATCATGCCAGCTGTGGATGCGTGTTCCGGGGCTACAGTACTGCAATCATAAAGAAAAAACATCAAAAACCTTATTAAAAAGTATGTAACTTAGATGGTGGTTTGTATAGCACTACAATTTAATGTTAAGCCGACATATTGATATATAGGAGCTTCCAATAGTTTAATTTTTTCTTTTTTTTTTCAATTTTTATTTTACAATCTGGAAACAATAAGTATTTATTCTCGAAGCTACCAGAATTATAAAAAATGATATGAGAAATATATTTTTCTAAAAGCTGTATGGAATATACATGAAACAAAGTAAATAATTGTTTTTATTGGAAAAGGTCGAACATTACATTCAATGCCAAAAGTTTGGAAAGGTATGTGCTAACGCTTTGTGATAAGTAGAAAACCTATAATAAAAATCAGTCTGACAAGCCAAAGTTCCTTAGTGTCCATTCCTCACACATTAATAGTTTTGCCCAGCTGAACATCCATTGTCATATCTTGTAAATAAATAAGTTAATACAATACAAAATAACTCACCCGCTAACATACATCATCCCCAAGGAGCTGCCATGACCGGAGCTCCACCCTAACACCATGGCGCCAATCCAATACGCCCAGTCATTGTCGATCCATATGGGCAACATGCGCGTGGCCGACTTGTATTTGCACATCAAGAAGAATGGAATGAAAAGAATCCGGATTGTCGTGAACAATGAAAGCCACTTGCGAGACGGCTGGAAATGTTAACAAAGAGGTAAATAACCTGTGTTATTCTACTATTTATTGCGGATCTAGTAGTACATAAAAAATCCTATGTGTAAGAACAAAATGTAGTGATATAACAAAATTTGATATAAAGAATCTTGATTTTAGGTACCAAACCCTAAATTTGCATATAAAGAAATGCAATGTTTAAAATGAAATATTTTACAAATAAAATTTATTAATAATAAAAAAAAAAAATTTACAGAATGTAATCAATATTCAAATTAAATATTAAGAATGTAAAATGAAATATTTTACAAGTAAAATTTATTAATAATAAAAAAAATCTATATTTACAGAATGTAATCAATATTCAAATTAAATATTAAGTTTATGTTTATTTATTTAAATTTTATTTCCATAAATTTACTGCATCTTCATAGAAAGCTCAGACAACATACAGACAAGTCAAAGTTTTTAAAAAGTAATAAAAAACAAAAGAAATGAAAAAGATAATTATTTTTGAATATAATATTCAAAATAAAAAACGTGTCTTCAAAATTGTTTAATAATTAAAAGGTATAAGAAATTAAAAAAGATTTTGTCGCAAATCTTAGGTGCACACAGACTTATTGAATAAAGCATGCATGTGTTTTAGGTAAGCTATAATATACCCACTGTAAATAAAGTGGTAAACATCAACGGAAAATGAGTGATACCACTGCGTTGGGAGTGGGAGAAAATAATGGCATTATAAAAATGTTGAGGTAAACCGAGGATCGAACCGCGGACCACTGGGTTCTACAGTCCACAGTACAAACCACTCGACCACGGAGGCGGTCAACAGATAGTTCAAAAGTATGAGTCACATGAATCATAATTTTTTTCACTATATTTTGCGATGGTAACGAAAAATAATTAGAATTGTTTTATGGCGTTGCTTGCGACGCGAATTTGAATTGCGTATAACTTACCTCTAAAAGTCTTTAGATCGCATTATATTGCAAAATACTCCTGTGGAGAATAAATTACATTTCTCTGGCTTCAGGTTTAACATTTTATATCGTTTAGAAGTTTAGCATGATAAAAATATAAAGTACTCACGAATTGTATAAGGTTAGCTGTAACATTTCCAATCATGGCAGTTAAATTGAAGGTCAGGAAGCATGTGACCAACACGAATTTGGATCCCAGGAAGCCTTCTTGTACTGGCTCGATGTCTGTAATGAAATAATTATGAAAACACGATAAAAATAAGAATATAATATGAATATACTTATGTACTGGTGAAAAAGGCAGATGTTTTTTTAAACAATAGATTTAAAATAATTGTTTAATGTTCCCTTACATATAATATTATTATATTTATAGACAATACTCAAAACTGTGTCTTCTCACTAATCCATGAATTAGTGATAGATAAAGCATAACAAATGATAATAAAAAGACTAAGACATCAACTAATTTGCTATCGTCTATTACGGTCAATTAGTGTACTCATAAGGTTAATTACATTCAACTCTAAATTGGGCACATGGCTAAGTTTTAATCACCTAAAATGGATTGTATAACCAATTTTAAGTGACCAGACTGATAAAATCCATAATATTTTGTTTCGAAGTTTTAGTAAGTAACTATGTGGCAACACCGAGTGTGTGCCTTTTAACATAAAATAGTATGAATTTTATTTATGTTTAATGAATAGTAATACTATAATTTACCACCAAAAACAATAAAACGGATGTTGACTACAAGTAAAAATGTAGGTTTTACACATATATTTCGAAAATATGAGTTACTAGCTTCTGCCCCCGACTCCGTCTGCGCAGGATTATTAGAACTTCGAGTAGCCTATATTATGTTATTCTGGCGTATGAGCTATATATTGTAAAGTTTCATGAAATCGATTTACTAGTTTTTGCATATTGTTTATCCATACAATATATCCTTATATGGATATATATCCATACAAACTTTCGTAGGATTATAAACATCAAATGCTTAGCAAAGTTCAGTAGTATGACATCGAAGTTCAGTGGCTTAGATAGTTTCCACAAAATGACGAAATAGATACTAAAAAATTCGTACTTTTAGTTTGTCCGCACTAAACATAACAACTTATAATAAACCAACTATGCATGTAAACGCATAAATTACAAAATAATACATCATTTAATTTATAAAATTAATACACCTTTTTTTTATAAGTCGTGTTTAGAATTTCCAAAACTAGGTTTCTCCTGACAAGCTTGATAAAAATTGATATCAAATACCCTATTTAAAAAATACCCACCTGAATGTACAGAAGGGAATACAGCCAATGAGACGAAAAACACAATAAATATGTTGTAGAGTTGCACCCAGGCTTGTCTGAATATTGTTCCATAGGGGATCTTCACTTTGGCCGGGCTCGCGTTCTGGTTGGTCGCTGCCAACGCCGGGTTCACGCGGAGAGTCCTCTGTTGTAACGTGTCATGGTAACGGTAAAACCTCTGGAAAATAATTTTAAACGAATTACATTTAAGTATTTTAAGATAATAATATATCGGACACGCAATTAATCACGTACATGGTTTTTTTTCATTACCTGTATCAAACAACAATTTTCAGTAGGTAGGTAGTATAATAAAGCTTTTAGACTAGGCAATTTTGTAGTCTTAATTCAAAAATAAATAAAAATTGTCCGTGATCTCTTGTAAATCTTATTACCATTTTGAAAAACCTGTCAGTATTCTCTATATTAATATTATAAAAGCGAAAGTAAATCTCTCAGTGCGTTTGTCGGCAACGTTTTTGCTCCTAAACCGCTGAACCGATTTACAAAAATAGTGGAATGGAGATAGATCACATCCTGAGAATGGATATAGCCTGTCTGCCTTTTGAAGCGATAACCGACCTCTACGCGGGTGGAGTCGCTACATTAATATTGACGTGGGCTTTTCAAACGAAATAATTCGAAAATATAAACCGAATATAATAAGACTACATGCATAAGCACGTAAGGCTAGTCTAATAAGAGGATTTTTGGAAAAGTCTAATAATAATTGAGTAAGACCAATTTTTAGCTTTCCATACAAACCAGAAATCGCCAATAAATTCTTTAGCGTCAGACTTCGTTAATCCTCTTCTAACTAATCAGACTAGCCCGACTTGCTTATGCATGTAGTCTTATTAGATTCGGCTTGTTTATCATCATCATCACCAGCCTATATACGCCCCACTGCTGGGCACAGACCTTCCTACATGGGAGAAACACATGAGGAGCTTGGGCCATAACACCACCACGCTGGCCCAATGCGGGTTGGTGAGTTAAAGCAGCAGTAACACCCGGAACCAACAGCTTAACGTGCCTTCTGAAGCACGGAGGAGTTCGAGATAAGAAATTTTTGTTGACCCATCCCGGGATCAACCACGGCGAAAGTTGCTTTGTTTTCGTAATCGAAACCAGAGCGCTTAAGCCACTGCGCCACGCTGCTTCCAATAAACCCCTTGATAAAAAGCATACTCACATTGAGAGGCATTGCGAAGTAAGTGTCAAAGCATATCAGCAGCACGAATATGCCGGTTATAAAGTAGTATATGGCGGAAGTTCGTCTGCTGTCAAACAGCTCCGAGGTCCAGGACATGAAGACTACGAGGGTCCCGCAGATGTTAGAGCCCAGCACCACGGCGCCGGTGTACTTGGGCGGGAGGCGAGCAGCCACTCCGTATACTGAGTTTTGGAAGATCGCGTTAAATGCTGAAAAAGGAGAAAATAACCTACTTAGTATGGTTACAAATACAAATTACAGGATAATTTGGGTTGGTTGGTTGGGTTGGGGCCTTCTTTTGTATTACATACTTGTGCTAGAGGACCCCGCCCTTCCATAATAATATCAAACAAATACCTATATTGTATGTACAAATTAAAAAAAAAACAAATTACAAGGTGGGCCCGTATGTGGGGTCATCTGGGTAGGTACCACCGCTTTTTCTATTTCGACCGTAAAACAGTTCGCCGTATTTCGGATTGAAGGGAAAGGTAGCTGGTTTAATTACTGAGCATGGAAGCCATTTATTATAAGACCTCAAGAATGACAACGCATTGTTATTGTCTATAGGCAACGGTAGCCATTTACCACCAGGTAGCCAGCAAACTTGCTTGTCATAGTATATTTCCATAAAAAAAATTCACGGTGTCGCGTATACGTAATATATGATATGATCTATTCTGACTGCGCCCATTTCAGACAATCTATTATCTAGAAACTACTAGAACGAAAAACATTTAAGATTCCTGCCCCAGGACATAAGTTTTTCCTAGTTTCTCAATACAAGATTTTCATGAGGTACAATCAACTTTGTAAATATACTTTGAAAGATGTTGTAGAAAATAGACCCCAAAACTTGCAAAAATATCATCACCCACAAATGTCACCATTTTATCTATGTGTTCGTTTCGTTACGGCGGTAGTGCCAAAAGGAAAAAATATAGATGTTTTTTTTTTTTTTTTTTTATACAAAGCACGACAAATGACTTAACACCACCTGATGTGAAGCGGTAAGAAAAGTCCATATGCGAAGACAGCTAGTGCAGTTTAGACACTGCTCTAGCCGCCTCCACCTTGCCGGCCTGAAAAATGCTTTTTCACGCCTCTTTTGAAGGAACCCATGTTATAGGAAGGAGGGAACACATGTGCTGGCAAAGAATTCCAAGTTCTGGAAGTACGACAAAGAAACGAGGTACTAAATTTCTTTGTGCGTGATGTTGAGGTGGAGACGGTAAATTGATGACTCCGAAGACCAGCACGCGTGGTCCTGAGTAGGAAGGGAGAAGGTGGGATAAGGTCAAAAAGCTCTTCAGAGCACTCTCCGTGATAAAGCCGATAGAAGGCGCTAAGCGACGCAATGTCACGCCGCAATTGCAGAGGCTCGAGGTTGTTCGTGACCTCTACATCGCCAACGATACGGACAGCACGACGCTGCAATCTGTCCAGGGCATCGAGTAGGTACTTAGCGGAGCCATCCCACAAGTGCGAGCAATATTCAACGCAAGACCGGACCTGAGTTTTGTAAAGCAGGCATAATTGGTCAGGCGTGAAAAATCGACGCACCTTGTTCAGGACACCGAGCTTCCGTGAGGCTGTTTTGATCACGGTTTCGATGTAGTTCCTAGAATTCAGATCACAACATATCTCCATGCCGAGCAGGTGTAAGGAGCCCTGTGCCGAAAGAGTGGTGCCCTGAAGAGAGGGAAGAGGAAAGAACGGCGAGATTTTGGCTGTGAACGCGCATACCTGTGTCTTCTTAGCATTGAACTGAACAAGATTGTTAGATCCCCATTCCGATATAAGGTTCAACACCCCGTTGAGTTCAATGGTAAGATTTTCTCTCTCTCTCCCGGTTTCAGCGCGCCCAGCTCCTGGGCGACCGAAATATCCCCCATGCACTGTACTGTCATCCGCATAGCAATGAATGCTTCCTAACGAAAGCATATCATTGATATGAAGAAGAAAGAGTGTAGGGGATAGAACAGAGCCTTGTGGTACACCGGCATTCACTGACATGAACCGCGAAGCGCATCCATCTGCGAGGACACGGATTCTTCGCTCATGCAGGAAGCCGGCAATCCAGTTGCAGAGCTGAGCGGGCAGACCGTATGCCGGGAGCTTGGAGAGAAGACCCCTGTGCCAGACCCGATCAAACGCTTTGGCAATGTCAAGGCTAACAGCCACTGACTCACCACGTTTGTCAATAGCTTCACCCCAGACATGCATTAAATACGCTAGAAGATCACCCGTTGACCGTTTCGGCCGAAACCCGTACTGTCGATCATTAATTAATGAGTGATCTTCTAGGTATCGGATCAGCTGTTTATTTATGATCCGTTCCATGACCTTGCAAAGAACTGAGGTGACAGCTATTGGGCGGTAGTTAGCTGGGTCTGAACGGTCTCCCTTTTTGGGGACCGGTTGCACATTGGCCTCTCTCCAAGATTCCGGCACACACCCAGAAGAGAGAGAAAGACGGTATAGCCGCGTTAAGACGGGAGACAACTCCGCTGCGCAGTTTTTCAGTACTATCGCTGGGATGCCATCAGGTCCACTAGCTTTCCGGACGTCGATTGACTGAAGCTCCGCACGTACATCACATTGCCTGATACGGATATCAGGCATTGTGTGGCCACAGTGGGAGAGTGTTGGTGGCTGTGAGTTGCAGTCATCGATTCGGGAGTGAGCAGCAAAGAGTTTTACCAGGAGATCGGCTTTCTCTTGCGGCTTGTGAGCTAGCGAGCCGTCAGAACATCTCAACGAGGGCAGCGAGGGTTCACAGAAGTTAGACTGCACGGCTTTGGCCAGACGCCAGTAGCTACGGCTTCCCGTAGGGTGCGTAAGAAGTTCTTGGCCAACTCGTGCAATGCGCTGTGCATCCGCTCTGATGAATGCCCTTTTGCAGGACTTGGTGGCGTTGTTATAGGCTGCTTTCAGTGAGTCAATGTTGGGATCCCCGCAAGCTCGGCCCCTGATCCAAGCGCGATATGCCGACTGTCTGTTCTCAACAGCTAAGGCACACTCGCGGTTGAACCAGAGGTTACGCCTACCCCTACTGACGAGATCGGAGTGAGGGATATAGTACTCCATCCCTAACATGATCTCGTCAGCAACAGCAGTAGCGCTAGCGTTCGGGTCCAGCTCACTGAAACAGCGCTGCCTCCAAGAGACAGATGCGAAGTAATCCCGCATATCGTCCCAATCTGCTGACGCATAGTGCCAGATGCGGCGTTTTGCAACCATAGGTACCGGTGGCGACGCCCGTGGCACCCCAGCGGATACCAGGCAGTGATCCGATGTTCCCAAAGGAGCACGAACCTCTAGCCGATATCCATCCGGGCGAGTCGTCAGCAGAAGGTCCAACAATGAGGGCGCGTGACCGACAATGTCTGGAATCCTGGTGGGCTGGTTTACCAGTTGTGTCAGGTCGTGCGTGAGAGCGAAAGCGTGGGCAGTTCTACCAGCATGGTCAGTTTTAGAGGAACTTAACCACGACTCGTGGTGAGCATTGAAGTCCCCTAAAAACACCAATTCCGCGGTTGGAAACTGCTCCTGCGCAACATCTGCGACCCGACTAAGGTGTTCAAAGAGTCGAGTTGTCTCCATATCACCGCTGTGGGATCTGTAGAGGCACACGTAGACACGGCAATGTGTGCCCAGGTCCACATGCACCCCAAGAATAGAGTAGGAAGGGTCCTCCAAGCAGCGCAGACGGCGACAACAAACATCCGCCCGGACAAACAAGCATACCCCGGCCTTCGCTATGAAGGACTCTTCAAGAGCGTAGCCGGGATAGTCCAGATAGCTTGTGTCAGCCGGGAGGAGTATTTGCGTCTCCGTCAAAAACAGCATTGCAGGTCGAGCCGTCTCGAGATGTTGGTGGACGGCATTGAGGTTAGCATGGAGCCCACGGATGTTAGTGAGCCCGACCTCAAACAGCGTGGTTTTGGTGGGGGCGTGCACCGCTGATCGACTGTAAGTGTTTCTGAGCGCTGGCATAGTGGGTGATGGAAGAAAGAGAGGCGTGAATTGGGTGGACGTTGTAGCGATACAGACGGTCAAAGCGTGAGGCCTGTTTCCCCAGGTAACAGCCGACAGCAGAGAAGCGCTGACTCGCCGAACGAAAGGGCCCCCGAACCCCCCCGGGAATGGCCACCGGGACCCCACCACCCGGTCACCAACCGGCACGACGGACCACCCCAAGATTATGCGTGGCATGATAGGGCAGCCTCACGAACTGGTTAGGTTCGCTTGGGCCCCTGTACTGTGCCACGGGCGGCCAGCGGAACAGCCGTTTCTTCGGGTCTCCCTGGTCGGCGAGTCAATGCAGTCCACCTGGCTCTGGTTAGACGGAAGCCGTCACTGACCGAATCCATCGCCGCAACGTCCCCCCAAGCTGTGGTTGTACGCTGACTGATCCCGGAACGCGACCACAAGTGGTCACTTGGCGGGTTTTACGCCATGCGTACGGTGGTCACTAACCAGACGGGTGTTCAGACCCTACTACCAGTGGAGCAGTTGGTAGCTCAGTAATCCCTTAGTCGCCTCTTACGACACCCACGGGAAGAAATGGGGCGGTGAATTGTATTCTAAATCCGTCACCGCACGGACTAAAATGAGATGTGTGTCAGGATATAAACATGCACAGAACTTAATATTCAAGTGCTTAACGTTCCTACTGACATTTCACCAGGCATCTTCCATTAACTCTTCATTTGCGGTGTTCCAACATTTTGGTGCATACATAAAAAAATATTTTCTCTTTTATTTCGAAGAAATAAAGGTCGAATTACTATGAATGAGTTTCTTATAAACAGTAAATGTAAATTAGTTTTTATGACAATGCAATGCCGCTAATATATCTGTCAGCCAGGCGTTTTATTGTAGAGTTTAGCGATGAACATGTGGCGGTGATTTCTTTGGACCATATTATTTCATAGAAATGTTACGAAATTATCAAATGAATAAAATATATTTGAAAGTAGCGAAACATTTCCATGAACTGTCCATGTTTTAATTTAGTGTCGTATTGTCGTCACCTCCTATAAATTATCGATTTCAATGAATAATAATTGAAAATAATAACAAAATTACCTATTCCAGATACCCACTATCTTTAAAAGGGCATATCGAACAAAACACATCAGTATTCTAAATTAAAAGAAAAATTTAGAATCATAAGAATCTGGAAATTAGATAAAGTGTACATCATCTCTCGCACAGGAATTATATTCAAACAACTTTTCCATAGCTTCAAGTTATTAGCGATACCGTAAATACCAAAGCCTCTATATTAAATTAGTATTTCTCTTAGTTGTCTTCAAGACGACATTAAAATTATAAAATTATATAAAATAATAATATTCTTCCTTATCAAGCCCAAATTAAAAATCATCAAGAGCTTGTTATATAAATTTTGTTTGGTCAATTAGTTAAAACACGATGAATTCAGAACAGACTGACGCCATTCATATAATTAGTTGTAATCTAAACACGTAGTTATATTCTGAATGAAGTAATGGCATCTTGGCGAGTACCAAATTACAGATAGGCACTTTCCTCCGACCCGCGCAGGTCCTTCCAATTGTTGGTCTGAGATGAATGAATTTTTATTAAGCCAAGTACTTGAGAGCGGACCAATTGATCCTTCAGTGGTTTATTAAATCGTTTGTGATAGAAGGTATGCTTATAGCTGTGTACTCTAGATCCAATTTGATTTAGCGATAAATAAAACTGAAGAAATATGTTCAACAAAGTTTTTTGTTTTTGCTTGGTAGTTGTGTTCCTGCGTCGTCAGTAGAGCTCATTAGGGAAGCGTTTAGGGACGTTTTCTGTTGTTTTTTCTCGGCATGCTTTGCAATGGCCGTAAAGAGAAAACTGTTAGATTTATGATTAAAAATAAAATAAAAAGTTTTTATAATCCAGTGACCTCCGCAGGCGTCCTTAGAACACCATACCAAAGATTCATCACAATCTGATCAATAGTTTCGGAGCTCATAGGAGACATACAAACATTGATTTTTATTTATACCATAGATATAAGATAGACAACGCGTGAGCAGTGTCGAGTTGCAACGAACGTTTCTAAGCAACGGTAACCACTTACCACAAGGCGGACCGTACTCTTTTTTACCACCCTTGTCATATAAAAAACGTAAGCTAATGGACTTACACATTTTAACTCGTTTACCTACATAGTAGAAACGATTACCCGTAAACAACGCCACTAATTCTTCGAAAGTTATTTTGAATTGTTGAGTTTGACAGATACTGTTGAGTAATCGCGTCTAGAGATATTAATGCCGAAACAACATGGAGGAAATGCAACCTTTGTTACTTATGCGCAAGCGCACAGCGTATTGCATCTATTTTTGTTTAGTGTGCTGCATCACTGTGTACGGTTTAGCATTATATCGTTGTTTTATTGTTATTAAAGTTTCTTGAAACACTTGATGTTTGAATTGAAATGCAATTTATATAGTTCCAGAACGTACAGTGAAGTCAATTGTATGATATCGATATATGAATACCTACATCACTCGTTGATGGATTGTACCTAAATAATTATACAACTCGAATTTATTTCACGTAATACTGGCAAAATGAGCGAACCGCGCAAACTTACTTGAAAAACTCGAGTAGAAAAAAGATAAGGGAGTTTTTTCTAGTTATAATATAATGTTAATGGTCAAGATTTTTAATATGATAACTACAAAACTGTGGTCTGTGTCTAACGAACATTATGTTATGTGGTGCCGTCAATGCGACAATAAATTTAAACATGGGCTATATAAGTCCATAGAAATGGTTTGCCACTTTCAAAAATATCGTATTCATTTGATAATTTCATGACATTTGTATGGAATAGTGTAACATTGGCAGCATTATTTCATACAAATGTCATGAAATTATCACATGAATACGATATTTTTGAAAGTGGCAAACCATTTCTATGGACTTATATAGCCCATGTTTAAGTTTATTGTCGCATTGACGGCACCACCCTGTATATAATTCGTGTAGTTTTTTGATAACTTGCATTATGGAAAATAATTGTAATGAACGTTAACTTTGTGTGAAAAACCTTAAATTTTTTTTATCGTGCTTATCCACCTCATCGAAGTAGCATCACGGCGACTGTCATCATATATTTGGAGCCAAAGTCTCTAAAGATGCATTGTAATATGTTATACCGGCGTATCAATACAATAATTGTAGAAATATAGATAACACTTAAGACAGGACTGTATGGGCTTGATCCCTTTGCTTTCCACTCAGGGAGAATTTAACAAAAGAGTTTTTGGCGGAATGTGTTGAAGTCAGTCAAGATTTTTAATACATTAATTACAACATTGTGTCTGAACGAATGTTGTGTTATAAAATATGAAAGAAGTTGAGAATTTATCATGGTTAACCACCTCATCAAAGTAGACCGTCATCATATATTTTGCGCCACTCTCCCAAGACGCATTGAAATGTATCCCTTTGCCTTCCTTATAAAGGGGCAATATCCCAAACAAATGAGAAAATATTTACTGTATGTAATATTTAAAAGCAGTGTTTTTAAGCCTATATTAACTAGTACAATTTAGTGAAATTGACACTTATTGGACTATACTTACAGTTGAGCAGCAAAACGGAGATCATAGTGATCCAGAAGAAACCGGCCGGCCATGCGGAGCTATCCACCATTGCCAGGATCACGGTCACCACGAATATGACCACCTCAATCATCAGCGACCATACTATGCGCGTCGTTAAGTTACCCCTGTTAGACAAAACGTAGAAATGTTATTAACAATAATAATTAGAGGGAAATTCATTCAAGGAACATTAACACACACGCATACAGTCACATATGATACAAAAGATGCTTGACCAAAAAGCCCACATGTTTATACTTATTTTTTGAGAATGTCTCTTTATGTAGATATACCTTTAAAATGAGAAATTCGTATTAAATAAATGTTTAGATTAATAATAACATTTATATACTTATGTTCACACACGGCAGCTATAATGTCAAAATGTATATTATAGCACGATACATCTCAATATTCTCAATACATCTTTCCTTAGAAATCGACAGGAGACCACACACGACAGCTATAATGTATTGAACGTTTAATGTACATTAATATACATTATAGCTGCCGTGTGCTGCTTAAACCTATAATCTAGCCCAAAAGTAAGCATCACTATGGATACTAATGACGGAGAAATATTGATAATACAAATCGGATACAAATCATTTGATTGGTTGTGATCGAAATTTGAAGACATATTTAAATGTCAAATATATTGACCAGTGATGGCCTTTAAATTCGCCAATACGTGCAGGATAACTGTCTTTACATTAGATTTATATATTAAATATTCATTATTCCAAATAAAGCCAAGAATTTTTTTATACAAATAGATGACGGTAACGGTAGTCTAGCCGCAGCATGAATTAGGTATAGAAAGTTTCAGATATTCGAATCACTAAGAAAAGAGAGTTTTCAGAGATCGCAGTGTAGTATATTCACAGTTGTTAGCAAGAGGTGACAGACGCAAAGATTCTATTTTAAAATATAAATATATAAAAATACGACGTCTATCAAAATACGGCCAGGATGTTACAATTGAAAACCCAAAGAGTTTTAACAGAATCTTTTCCAAAATTGGTGTACTATAGAGTGTTGGTGTACGTAACTAACGCTTACCACTTACGTTTATTTGCCACTAATCTTCTAGCAACATCTAGCAAAGGTGGCACCTTTGCTAGATGATGACGAGATGTTTTCACAAGAATGTTATGCAATATTTTCATAATAAAAGATAAAAGTGTCAACTCAGTAGCTACCAAGACACTTGTTTACTTTGGTTACTTCCACATGTTATGTTATGTCACATGGCTCGTTATAATGAGGCACAGCAGCTGACATTGAAAATATTTTTATTTTACAAAAAAGGGTCGTGCGCGTTATTTGTTTACAATTTCAAGCCAAGCGAATGACATGATGAATCACTCTTTTGAAATTAAAATTTTCACTGTTACTTCTTAATATTGGGGAATAACCAATTTTCGACCTCTCCAGCAGTCCAGCATAAAAATGGTGCTTTTACTGCTTAAAAACTTGCAGCAAAGTTGCGTTTTGTTCACATGTCAGCAACTACAACAAGTAACTAACTGGCAATTTGACTATTAAATTCTACTTTTCGTGTTTTCAAAACATAAAATTAAGTCAACCGCATTGCTTCGTACAATTTAAGTTTTTCTGCCTTTTAAACACAATCATAACTCATTTAATGTAAGTAAAGTAATAGTTTTAAGACTTTCGGCTCACACAACCTCAATAAGATCGCGTGTATGTTAGTGAGCCATAATACATTATGGCTTGCAAGCTTATTTCAAAACTGCGACGTGTCTATTGGTAATTTGGCAAAACGCTGCGTTGGGTTGATGGATACAATAGATACATTGCCGATACAATATAATTTCCATTGTTTGAGAGCGCCGGCGGGCTAGTGCTGGACCAAATTTTAACAAATAAATTAAATTGAAGCAATATAAATAAATGAAAGTTGACTTCCTACAAGAGATCTCCGTACCAATACCAGTATCATAATTTAGAGATGGATTACCGGAAGCATTTTGTACTAAGTAAAAACATAATACGAGAGTAAAACTAAAAGTACTTAGAAAATCAAGTTATTAGTTTTATTACATTATTATGCCTCGAAAATATGTTATCATGACAAAACTCGTGAGTTACATGAAAATCATGGCGCTAACAGCTTATGGTACGATGTTTTCTCTACACGTTCTATCACAATGATTTCAAAGAGAAAGGAACAGAACCACAGCAGGAAAAGATACTCACCCCAAAGGAACGAAGATGTTGATCCAACTAAACAAAAAATTGGGCACCTGCGCCGCCCAGCCGACGTACGCGAGGTAATGCTCCGAGTAGTCCTCGGCGTCCGCTAGCTTATACTTGGTGAAGTAGTCCTTGGCCGTGATGAACATATTCCACGCTGTCAACGTGCCGAGGCCATGTATCATGAGGATTATGTAGATTAAGTTCCATTTGTCTTTGGGTGGCGCTAGGTCCATCGCAATACCTACAATCAAGGATGATAAAAATTATAAAATATTATTCGGGCCATGCTACAATGGAGACATTTCATGACAGGAGAAAACATAGTTATGATTGGAAAAAGTAAGCCTTTAAAAATTGTAAAACAAGACAAAATAGAAGGTATGATTGTGAGACAGAAGAGTAGGTATTTACTATTGAAAAAAAATACATTTTATGTTTGGGAAGACAAGAGGCATTTAAAACAGATAACGGTTTTAATTTTTGGAGAACAGAAACAGTTACACAAAAGCTCTTCGATTAAAACGACCTGCCTAGGCGTCATATTGAATGGTTAATTTAACCAGACGGCTAACATTGCGTTCAGCCAAACCTTCTGTCTCCACCTTAAAATCTCTTCTTGGGGTGTACTATAAATTCGTATTTCTGTTTAGTTTAGGGTGGCCATAGTTATTTTTTGCCATTATTATTCTTAAAGCTCAGATAATTTTGATACTTTTACTTTGGAACTTAATATGAAATGGTTTTAAATTTTTAAAATATGTAAAGCAATATTTGCATGCTGTTGATGGCAAAAACATGTCAGGACAATTGAACAATTGCTGTAACCAGTAACTTTGTATACTCATGTTTTCACAAACAAAGAATTATTATTATTATTATAATTACTATTCTAAAAAATGATTCGGATTAATACCGATACAGCGAGTCTGTATAAGGTCTATACATAGTCTGTGGTCTATACAGACTCGCTGTGTAGGTAAGGTGCATGCGCTGTATGCTTAATAATAAGTATGCATACTTATTCTTAATCTATATAATAGTATTAATCTGAAACATTTTTCAGAATAGTTTTGTCTAGATCTCAATTTAAAATCGTAGCAAACTAAAATTCACTCACAACGACGCTAAAACACATTAGTCTCTTGCATGCACAATATTTAAACTTTACAATCATGTTCTGCAGCGTTGCAGTGACAGATAACAATTAACTATAAAGTGCGATAAATTTCGTTTTACGTGTGTGAAGGACCATAATTTGTTTAAACAGGTGGTCTGGTGTTTTTATAATATTATGATATTTTAAAGCATCATTAGCATTACACTCGCACAGTGCTACTTTCTTATACCTTTGTGGTATATAATCGTATGAATTCCGTAAGTATTAATACATTTAATATTCTAAATACTCAGTATAACAGTATTAATAACACACAAAAACGAGTAGGTTCGCGCACTCTATCGGAAGCCAGTAAAAATAAACCACATTGCCTCAGTAATTCTCAATTTTAGTGGTTTAATAAACACTTAAAGCACCGCGTGGCACCGCTATCAAATCATTGTAGGTAAGTATATGGAGTAAAAAGTCTTTGTGAAATTTTATTCAACTAGCAACATTATTGGTATCCTTCTGCTTGTGTGCGGTGGATAAATACATGATCAGTATCGCCTAAATGAATCGGTTTTTGGCTTAAATTTCAACAAGTTAACGTGAACATGAAACTATAATTATAGGCGCTAAGTTATTATACTACCTATGTATAAAATTATGTATAACCCTATACTGCCGTAGCAAGGATAAAGCAAGTAGTTACATTTTTATACAAGTTCCTAACAAGGAGTACAATGTTCGAATTAATTACGATTTAATATACGTATAGTATTTTTCTAGAAGCTTACGAATTTGCACCTGATTTTGACAGCAAACACATTTTTATAGTCACGCACGCCATTACTCCACACGAATGGCAATAAAGATAGAAATAGGTTATCCTGTTCCGTAATTGTATTTTATACTTTCCTACAACACTAAATAATAATAATAATGTGTGTGTAACCGGCGGTCACGGCAGATTACCTTTCAAGTTGAGCGTGTCATTGGGCAGGTTGGAGCCCTCCCAGGCGGGCGTCAGCTTCACCGGCTCGTTGCGGAGGAACGGCGCCTTCTCGCCCTCCGACTCGCCCCACCCTGAATAAACACCACACTAATTATTACAGTACTTAAAAAATCATTAAGCGCAAGCTCTGTCCTGAGCTAAACTAACATAGTATGAAGGTAATGCTGAATTTTCTCTAAAATTCTAATAGCGAAATCTCTATCCCTGACTCTTTCCATTACTTTCAGTTCTCGAATAAAACGGTTTTCAACATTTATGGGTACAAGTGAAGACCCTCATGGCTCAAGCGCCCCGGAGACTCTTAAGAGTCAGCGGGACACCGCCCCCGGATGTGATGCCTGGCTATTAGAAACCCTCCAGAGGCGAATTCGCCCCTCAAGGCTTGAGGACTCACTAAGGCCTCCTAAAAACCTCGGTTACGCTGTAAAGGCCATCTTTCGCCAACAGCAATTGTCCGTCCAAAAAAAACGAGTGAAGTTAGATAACTTAGTAATAATAAAGGTACGAAATGTTTCATTTCATTACTTAATCAATGGTAAGCTAAATCAGCTAAGATCACAGTAGAGTTTGCGCCTTAAACATAGCACAGGTGTTCAAAAACAGAGGATTTACAAAACAATCACTAATTAGAATAACTTCAGATAAATACTTTCTTTAGGATAAGAACCAGAAACGGGTTAGTTTATAAGAGGACGATGCGCTTTTTGCAAATATTCGTAAGAATCATTTGTAAACCAATCAAAAGTTACCAAGGGTAGGTACCGTTTGTGTTAAGCAGTAAGTACTGAACTATTCAACACTATTATGGGCAAAATTACTGATGACATTTTGAACTATCCAGTAGTAGGGGACCAAACAATATAATAGAAATTTCGTCGGAAACAATGTCCCATTCGGGGCGGTACCGCATACTTGGGCCGTTTATTGCTCAAAGCTGTTAGGCACAAATTGTTTAACGTAAGTATAATAATAGACATACATAGCGAAAAATGACAAGTAGCCTACCCTGCACTGCTATAATGTATTGTGTCTTAAAATTTGTAATACGCACTCAATCAATATAAATGCCAATAAAGTTGCCATGTCAAACTAGCTTACAAGTACAATGAAAGTAAAAAAAAATTCATCGCCCTTCAAAATTTTATTCATTAAAAAATCTACCTTAATATTATCAAGGAATGACGGCTTTTTCATGAAATAGTTTAGAAGTAACAAGAATTTCAGAATGCTTTATGAGTATACGACTGCTGGGCTAAAAACAGCACATATTATCCTGGAGAAATCAAGAGTTAGCAAGCACAAATTCCCCTGCCTGACTCATCCACTCCCTGACAATCTCTTGGGACCTAACTCACCAAAAGAAAATAATTAAATATTAAGTTGTTAAATATAACTTGTACATTTGATGTATTTTTGGAGTCGGTGCTTTGTATTGATTCTGGAAACTGCGACTTTTTGGAGTCGGCTTTTATTTTTGTTTAAAATTATTTTATTTTTAAAATGTTTATTAATAAATATCCAAGATCAAGTATAGATAAATAGTTAGCGTTATCAACTTTTCTGTGTATCAGTTCTTGTTTGAAATACATAAAATTTTTGCCTTTTACTATATTTTGACTCTTGCTCGTTTAGGAAGTCCATTCTGTATCTTCGGAGATCTTAAATAGATCACTATCAGGGACCAATTCTTCAATTCAAAAAAGAATGATCGAAATCGAACATCGTCCACTGAATGAAAACTCATCTATTTCGTAATACGTACACTTCACATTTGGTACACTTGGCATTAAAAATCAATCTTCTTATAGGAAAAGTTGACCATTGGTCAAAAGCGAAGTGGACTAATCGTGAATATGACGTTATGCGAAATGGACCGAGTGGACGAAATGCGACGATACAGAAGTTAGAAAATTCTATTCTTTTCTCTGTCAACAATAGAAAATATATGTATAATTCTAGTATACTGTCTACTAGCAATAACACATAATTATCTTCACAACGACCTGTTTTAGCTGTTACACTTAATGCGTGTTCAACTGTACCTACATTTAAGTGACAATGTTTTTTTTTTATTATTTATTTATTCCTTTTTATTAGTCTAGATTGTAACAAAATTAGTCTCTGCCAAACTGCTATACAGTTTGTCGGCAGTCTAAAAAATATATTAACCAACCTAAACAGTAGGCATTTTATTTAAGAAATCACGCCCTAATTTCCACTATCTACGGTCTACGGTAATTGGTTGTCAATTGTAGGTATCGTATCAAAACTTTCACAACGCCCACGGAGACATGACCCCACAACGGAAATCTATCAAAAGCCAACAATAGCCTCTCACCAAGTAAACGTATTAAACCACAACTAGTATTTTTATTGCATTGCAAATTGGTACAGTCGCAAGAAAAACACAATACAAAGAAACTGAAAAAGTTGAGGCCGATTTATACCAGCCAAAATGGCCGGCACTGCATCTGTCTTCTATTACGAGAGCGATCCCCTTATTACATCCTGTATACGGACGGAATATTGGTGTTTTAGACACATGACTAAATTCAATATGAAGGGATAAAATGAGACCACTAATACCTAAAATGATAAGTATATGAGAAGTATAGATCCCAAATTTTTCAAGTAAGTAGATAACATTATAAATAAACTTTAGATAAGAGATGAAAAATAAAATTTAAAGATAGGTACTATTACTGATGCTGAACATGAAACATTAAATAATTATGCCACAAACTATACACAAGTTGATAAAAAAATACGCACCTTCCTTATTTTTACGCCTAAAAGTTCCATAACTATTGTCCATTTTAGTTTAACCTAAGACTCCGAATACTATATTGCGAACACAATATTGAACTAAGGCAGTTGTTATCTGAAGCACTACGAGGGCAAGCGTGTTATTGTTAAGTTTTACACACGACATCTCATCAAGTGTAACAGTTGCACTACGAATGCCGCCTCTATTACGAACGTAGTAAGGTCTCAAGGTCAAACTGTTAGGCTGGATGTGCTATCGATTGTACTATCTATTACACTAATTAGTTTAAACACCGTTTGTCATTGGTGAATGTTTATACTAAGCAAAATGTCGGTCAGTAATTAGTACAATAATCATTACTTTAAACTTATATCAAAATATGCAGCATCTCTTTGAAACATGAGAAAATTTCGTAGCGAAATTTATTGAAAACTAAAGCTTAAATATTACGTCTTTAACTGGATTTCGTATTTGTGTAGAGAGAAAACGTTAGCGATGACTAATAATTCTGTAATGCCATGTCAAAGTAAGAATTTCACCTTTGTACTTGCTATGCTAGTAGATAAAAAGGGTTGCTTTGTGTAACATGGGCGTTTGCACTGAGCACTATGCTGAGAAAGACAGTACCTACTCTTAAAGTCTTTCTTTGAAAGAGATTAGGTACTACAGTACCTAAGATACCTAGGATTAGGTACCTACAGGTACAGATAATTTTAGAGACTCCTCTGGTAAATGAGAGCAGAAGCTTATTATAAGTTAATACTTGTATAAAATGAAGCACACTTAAGTGCCAGTAAAATATTTTCTGCGAGAATTCTTCGTTTTGATTAAATTACAAACTGGCACACGATCATCAAAATTACTCAACTTCAAGAAAAATGCTTATTCGAGAAGTAATTTTGAAAACGATAAAAAATTTGCGCTATCTTTCTCAGTTCTGAGAAACGAGTCATCTAATCATCTTACAATAGGGCTCGGTATAAGGTCTCGAAGTACGGTACTATATTAAGACTCATTTTCGTTTAGTCTCGTTAACCCATACAAAATGAGTTCAGTCCTAAAGACAGAGTCCTACCTAACACTATTTTATGCACGAAGGTTTGGTAAAGATAGAATTTTTATAGACAATTTTTACATGCAGGGTATCAAATATTAACAACACTAACGAAGTACGTCGTGAAAATATCGTTAATCTTTAATTATAAGAAAGTAAAGACTTGTGAACTTTAAAGGTCAATCAATATAAATAAATCAGTTCTAATTTAATGAGAATATTTATTTTAATCACTATAGTTATCTCAATAGATTACATGTCGAATTGACGATAGACTAGACATACACGAGATCTCGAAAGGAAATTGCTGGTAATAACGAAGTGATATTTAATATTTACATTAATAATGAAGGCCTTGCCCTACATTATTATAAATATTATTTCGTTACTTAAAAAGGCAAATAGTTGGAGCTTTATATTTGGGTAGGTATACTATGATTATACACCGTTATCGCGGCAATCGGTGTGGACCTTTCTCTGCCAACTGTCGTCAAGGCGATGGGTGGCAGTGAGACGTCGTGGGATGATGTGGCCTCTTTTCTGTGAGGATTTTATCTCACAGAACGAGGCCCTCGAGTAAGCTCGAGAGGAAGATTCCCTCGCGGACCCACTTGGCCGCAGATTGCGGCACTATGCCGCCCAACTCCTACCGCAATAGTCGGGGTTGCGGGTGACAGGGTGGGCACTGTCAACTGTACCAAATACCCCGCATAGGGAGAATGCCCGGTAAGGACTTTCTTTGTACTGTTGGGCCCAGTAGCAGGCAGTCTTAGTAGCTTCGACACACACGACGACGACCCTGTGCTATGTTGAAGCACTGAAGCGAAGAAACACTTTGGTTTTTTAGTGGGTAGTGTGGGTACTGCTGGAGTCCAGTGTCTCGAGTACCACACTGCCCGGGCGAGGCCCCACCCTGTCCGCGCGTGCGTAAATGCATTTTCTAATTGTAAAAAAGGTATACTATGATTATAAATTATAAGTTTCTTTCTATTACAGTGTAACAATTTACAATAACATTGTGTTGTTATCTGTATTTTCGAACACACGTGTCAATAGGTCAGGGCCTCAATCAATGTTGATAAAGACGTGATAGTTACAATTCTATTAAATAGTAGTTTATATTATCACTAAAATAATAACAATAAACTATAGAATTTGACTTGTTCTAAGGCAGATATTGTTAATAAAACTACCTAATATGTTTGATAAAATAAAGAAAACAATACTTGTCTTTTTTCCTAATCGGATCTCTAAGAAATTAAGTTTGCTGCTCAAAGAACCCGGAAATTCGCCGATAAACAAATTATTTAGTGACGACAGTCTAAAGCCAGTCAGTGAAAAGGGTAGACGACATAATGGGCCTGAATCTTATAACTTTTATACCCTTATAATCTGAAATACCTTCAAAAGGTAAATCTAAATTATGTACAGTCCATCTCGATCTTACAATAGGAATGAAAAAAAGGACAGGAAAGGTGTCTTCAATTTTACCGTAATGAACTTGCTAAATTTAGATTTTAGGAAGCAGCTCTATGCCTTCTGTGTTATGGATACTAGATAACGGAGAAATATTATATATAATAATAATATTATTACAATTAGAAATATACTAAGATAAACATCCATGAAGACAGTATACATATATTGTACTTAAATAAAAATTTTGCGTCAATCATTTGACACGGCACTTCTGAATTTTCACTCGTAAATAACTTTTAATGCAATGGCTAAAGGTTGTAACTTATCAGTAACTTGCGAATACACCGTAGGTGTTATCTGTACAATATGTATTCTGTATGGAGGTCACGAGTTTCACAATACAACTACCTAATTAATTAGGTATGTAAGATGAATCCGGTGAAGACAAACAAATCGTATTACTGCCACATCGATGTATTTACTATTCTAAGAAACAGTGATATAAAGAATAAACATAAAATACCTCCATGCAGTTGTAAAGAAACGCAACCTACATACTACATCTAGTGATAGCAAAATATACTTCAGTTCGCAGCATTAAAATACATCACTAATATGCTCATACGGGCAGTCAGCCTGCTTATCATCTAGTTGTATAAAAAAGTAGGTACTATTCGTAGGACTGTCTCTAAGACCCTAAGCCGGCAACGTGGTGGCGGCTAGAACAGTGTGTCAAACTGTCTATCAAGCTGTCTTCGCATATTGACTCTTCTTACCGCTTCACATCAGGCGATCCCGAGTCATTTGCCGTGCTTTGTATAAAAATTTCAAAAAAATACGAGTAGCTGACCAAGCCATTTAAACAAGCTAAACACTGCTATGGAACGAGCTATGTTAGGTATTTCTCTGCGAGATAGAGTCAGAAATGAGGACATCCGTAAGAGAACCAAAGTCACTGACATAGCTCTTAGGATTAGCAAATTGAAGTGGCAGTGGGCAGGGCACACAGCACGCAGAAAACGCCCGGTGGGGCGTTAAGGTTCTGGAGTGGCGACTGCGTACCGGAAAGCGCAAAGTAGGACTGCCTCCCACTAGATGCACAGACGACCTGGCCAGGGTCGCGGGGAGCCGTTGGATGCAGGCTTCACAAAACCGTTTTATTTGGAGATCGATGGGGGAGGTCTTTGTTCAGCAGTGGACATCATAGGCTGATATGATGAAACACTGCTGCCTCCGTTCTATGAGTTCATATAGCAAGCTTAAATTCATCGTACAATAAGATCTAGTTCATCAGAAAACGGTCTGTATAAGCCCTGTCTCTATGTTTTGGTAAATCATTGGATACAGTAAATATTTAAGTTTTTTTCATTCAATCCTCACTCAAGTCTGGTTACAACGACAGCCGTCATTTTATTGAGTCATAAAACTTTGACCCAATATTGAACTAACCAGCAGCGTCTGGAATTTCAACTGCAAATATGTGAAAATACAAGTGTGATATATTTTAGTCACCTTCTTCCCCTCCTATTAGTTGGTTGGGGGCTCAATCTGCAGCATTTGTTAATGTTTATAGTATCCCAACTGCTGTTGTTAAGCTTTCAAATCAAATAGGATAAAAGACTTCTTTTTCTATCTATACAAATTCTATTTATTGAGTTGACTCAATAATAAAATATCGTTACGAATATAATCATTGTTATTTGCTTGGCTAAAATAGTACTGCTGTAGTTAAAACAATAGCATTTTAAATAATGCCTTAAATTACTATGAGCTGTGGTTTAATGTGACACACAAAGATTACCCATAACGCAAACAACTTTAATGGTATGGTATTTTAATATCTTGAAATTATAATACTAAAACAATGCAGTATGCAACAGTACCAGTAATAATATCAATCTCCAACGCAATTATAATTGACGATAAAACTAGCAGTTGCTAACAAAGGTTTTAAAATAAATATACAAGAGAGTGATAATATAATTGAAGATTATATTAATCAACTTGAAATCTATTTAGTTTAAACTTTTGAATTGAGAGTTAACACATATCTTAACAAAAATAATTACGTTGCAACTGAAACTTCAGCACACGGACCGAAACCCTGATCACAAGATATTACCATAGCATCTATAACCTAAAGTATATTATTATTAGGAATATAAGCCGCGATATAACTGAAGAAATCAGGTACTAACCGAGAAAACACAGCAGTACGTACAAAAAGACTGATTCTCTGCAAGATACTTTTTGCTGCATTCAGCCCCAGAGTAAAGGGAATGCTTTTCATAATATGGTACTTTTTCAATGAATCGATAAACATCTACATAATTTCGATTCCAACACTTATCCCTTAGCTATCTATATTAGTCAATTCCCAGGACATTACTATACATTTTTAGAGTATTTTCAGAGTCAGAAATGTTAACACCTTGAGTTGACACTGGCAGATATTTTTTCAAAATAATTAGGGATAACACTAGACATTTTAGTTCTGAGGGTTGTATGCACCTCTATGGTTGTATGTGATAAACGTAGTGGCAAATTTCGAGTATGTTCTCTTTGATGTAAGTTCGAAAGTATTAAAAAAAACAAAGATGCACTTAATTTTTGATTTTGCACTATTATAACTCAAAACTTACTTTTAAAGTAGGTACTCATAATACCTACTTCCCAATCAATGTCTCATTATCACGACCTAAAAATGAATTGATTAGTTTTCGTTATTTACAAAGAAAACGGGAAGGCTAAAAATATAAGAAGTTTGTTTAAGGAGTTGGACATCTTTTCTACGGTAGTAACCGCCTCCAAACTTTAAATTCATTTATTAGTTAGCAACAAAAAGTCTTCACTCACGAAGGGTGTACTAAATTCTCCGAGATATGGGCCCATACTATATGTCCCATCAGGGGACTGAAGTTAAATTTTTGTAATCTGTATAACACCTACCCATATATCGTAAACAATAGATTTTCTATTGTGTATGACCGCCGACGGGCTGGCAAGGGACAAAAGAAATACCACGAAATAGTTCTTTTCGGTTCTTTAAGTACGACTATATTAGGTATATCAGTCCGCATACATTTTTTCCGTAATACAATTAGAAAATTAAACATTACATTTATTTGCCTTCAATTGGTTCTATTTTAACGATCACATTATTTATCTTAACTTCCTAAGTAACCAATTTAAAATTCAACTTCTTATTTGTGCACACGTCAAGTATTCTCTAACGTTAATTCAAATTGAACTAGGTTAAATATAATATAAAACGATTCGTCTCAAGTATTGAAGTAAATTGTTTCGAAGGTAATAGCTATTAGTGTGACGCCCATTTTTAACCCCCGACGGAAAAAGAGGGGTGTTATAAGTTTGACGTGTCTGTCTGTGTATCTGTGTGTCTGTCTGTGGCATCGTAGCGCCTAAACGAATGGACCGATTTTGATCCGGTTTTTTTTTGTTTGAAAGCTGATGTGCCTACGATGGTTCCTAGCTATAATTTATGAAGATCAGTTCAGGCGTTTGATGACTATCAGCTCATTTTGTACATGATGATAGGGTTTTACTAACTTTTACACATCCGATTGTTTTGAAATTTCGTGTACTGTCACTTCGGTGACATTCCCATGACATACTATCCTTGAGCTGATCCTATACCATCAAGTCTGCGAAATGGTTAATTCTTCAAAAACTTACAGCAGATATAGCGTATTTGGGCTCTTATGAATAGTCTCAATGAGATGGTGTTAGATAGATGATTAATGACGCCGGGGGTTACTTAAAATTTTTATTTTTGCAATTATATCTTACTGTACTCAACCCAACAAATAAACTGATTGGAAAATTAGAAATACACTTTGTATGAATTGCAGTTAGATAATTCTATAAACCATCAAGTAAATCCACCTTCTAAGGCAGATTTTTTTCTCATAAACCACTTTCAAAATTTAGCTGGTTCCGGTGGATCCCTGCAGCTACAATTATACCATATTCCCAAAACTCTATAGCAAAATTGATTTTTGTCACGCCAACGTATTCCCCGTCGAGTCTTCCTGTCCCTGGGAGCAGGTAATCATGAAGAGGGTAATTAATATAAGTCGTTTGACTAAGAACTTTTACCCACCAGAGCCAGACAATAAATGCTCCGTCTATTTCGCTCGTTAGGTGAAATTGCATTAGTGTGTATAAGAGAGCTTACCTAACAATTAAATTTATTTACAGTGACCTATTTGCCTATTCCGCCAGACATCCGCTATCAAATACAAACACAATACAAACTGTGTTTAAGTTTTATGAGGTTTAAGTTTACTCTAGTCTTTACAAATAGGTTATTTTAGTTTACTAGCTTATTATTCAAAATTTCCACACAATTCGTGTACTGTACAGTATTGCATTTGCTTGTACATTTTTTACTGTGGTTTTGGCATTCCTAGAAATTATATTGATGCTGATTCAAACTTAGTTATTATATCATCAACATCATCATCAATCGCTAAATATGTAAATTTACATTCAAAATCAATAAAAGGCAACCTCTTGTTAATAATTCAGCAACCCGCATCGGTTCAAGCTTTTGACCTATTAACAATATATCATGATGACATCATGAATTAATGGGACGATTTGAATAGACAAACAAATACGTCGATCACTGAAGTTACTTGCATCACAACTTACCTTAAATTTAGTGCCTCGAATATTCTAGTTGAGGCAAAAAAATAAAGGTTTTATTCATTCACTACACCATAATAACTATTTGGAATATGTACCTCAAAGATTATGAATGCAAAATAGAAGATGTAATATTGTGATAATCGGCTTACAGTGTCTGTTTATTACACCTTGATGTTCTTAAACCAATCGAAACATATAAAATTAAAAATTGAATTGATTGAGATTTTGTTTTTTTTTTTTAATTTAGTGGCTTGTGTCTTTGTCGTGCTTCCAGAACATGGAATTCTTTGCCAGCACATGTGTTCCCTCCTTCCTATAACATGGGGTAGTTCAAAAGAGGCGTGAAAAAGCACCTTTTGGGCCGGCAAGGTGGAGGCGGCTAGAGCAGTGTATATTCTGCACTAGCTTCGCATATGGACTCTCCTTACCGCTTCACATCAGGTGGTGTGGGGTCAAATTCCGTGCGTTGTATATTTCAAAAAAGTATCGGGAAAGATGTTTAAAGAAAACCATCCTTTTAGAAAAAGTTAAGAACGTTAATAGTTTTGCATCCATTAAGATAATCTGTCACATTAAAAATACTTAGAACCCATCACTTCGAAGGCGGTAGATAGGAGCAATACTGTCCAGACGATAAAGTACCCAACGAAAATAAATCACAATTCAAACCAAATAAAAAACGTTGATTTCGAAACTCAAAATCCTAAAGATTGTGAGTCGTGCATCATTAACAAGGAGAAATAAGCCATGATTGACAAGTAAAGTGGTATTGAATTCTAACAGGTTTTATTCACTGAGGGAACAGACACTTTCAACACTAGTTCCGTAAAGTCACATCCATCTGCACCCATATCTCTCTTTATAACTGGTTTCTTTGTGATTTAAACATGTTTTCAGATAATACAAATCTCTAATTTATTCCAGGTAACAGCCAAGGGTACCGATGAGGATTTCATTTGTACTAGATGGTACTAGTAAGTTCGAATTTGGCATCTCGGACGAATATTCTAAACGTTTCTATAATTTGAGATCCTTTTCAATATTTGAGATAATTTCAAAGTCAATTTGTATGGCAAACGTCAAATTGGGCAAGTTTTAAAACTACTCACGGTTTTGTATTTCCCATACATATTAAGTTTCTATTACGTAATATAAAAATTATCTTTGAACTCAAGACAATATAAAGAAAATGTTATCTAATGCAAAAAATAATAAATTTCATTAATCCCGAAGTACTTAAGTGTTCTATGCAAAGTATTAATGATAAATTAATATATTATGTAGTAAACTGCACAAATATAACTTATAAACAGTCAATATAAGGTTTGATAAAAACCATCAGAACAGTTACAAATTATACTTATAGAGAAATTCTAATATTAAACTCACCAACTCCACGGTTCCCTTGAGACATGACGACAACATTCTTCTGGTCCGGCCTTAGGAGGCTCTCGGCCTCCGCCCCTCCTTGGTACGACATCTCCATGGCTAGCACTCCACTGGTATCATAACCTCGATACAGGCATCTGTTTGCTCCCACTCGGCGTCCAGATCTGTGGAAGAAATAACTTTCTTTTAGCACAGGGGCCACTACCAAATAACATCATCTTGGATATAGCGTACCTTATAGGCTATTCTATCTAATATATAAAATTCTCGTGTCACAAATTTAGTTACCATACTCTTCCGAAACGGCTTGACCGATTTTCATAAAATTTTATATGTAATCAGTAGGTCTGAGAATCGGCTATGTATTTTTTTTTTGTTTTTGGACTTTTTTTTAAGGCAAAACAACGTTTGCTGGGTCAGCTAGGATATTTATATGTATATTCCGTAGGTCTGAGAATCGGCTATCATTCTGTTTTTTTTAGTTTTTTTTTTATGGCAAAACAACGTTTGCGGGGTCAGCTAGTTACATTACAAAAAAAGACGAAAGTATAAAAGTTTTGTGTCCGTAGCTTCTGCAGCGAGGCGGAAGCTATTATTTTTAAATTCAAATAAAGTATGAATACTTTATTGACATAACATGGCCAGCCTATACGTCCCACTGCTGCATGCTGTCCACAGGTCTTCCTACATCGGAGATACAGATGAAGATTTTGGACCATAAGACCACCACGCCGCGCCGATGCGAGTTGGTAGTATAAAGCAGTTGCAGTAACAGCCGGGACCAAAGTCTTAACGTGGGATCGTGGCCACGTCGCCCTGTCGGAAATAAAATTTTGATAGACCCGTCCAGCCCCCTTATTCTCAACTGTCGGAAAGAATTCGAATTTTGGAAACTCTATACCTGTCACTTTTTATCGTGCTGCGTCAAAGCGAGACGGCATGTGACTTTTCGAATCGAATCCGTGATCCGAGAGTTGAGAATAAGGGGGTTAGGGACCAAAGTCTTAACGTGGGATCGTGGCCACGTCGCCCTCTCGGGAATAAAATTTTGATAGACCCGTCCAGGAGCGATCATGGCGAAACACACTATTTAACCAAATTCAATAGCAGGCTATATACGTCTTTCTGCTGGGTACCTGGTCTTTCTACATGGGAGAAATTCTGCCATAACAGACTAAGTAAAAAAATGGTTGCAATACCTAATATCAACGCAGCGTGGAGGAACTCTATATTCGCTTAGTTTTCGCAAACAAAAGCGCTCAAATCCCTACAACAGCGATCTTCTCTCCGTGATTGTATCATAGTTATTTAGACGAAAGGTAGAAGACACAAAGGCAATATCAATGCACCGTTAAGAATGTTGTTTCCGCCAACGCAAGCGGCCTATCCACCAAGCCTTTATAGCTAAGCTCAAAACGATAGCATATTAAATTACTATGACATGCAGCGACATTGTTCCGTCAGTACCTAACTGTAGGTAGAGGTATCGTATTGCTTTTGCAAGGTACAAAACACTTGTAATATAAGTTGTACGTACAATAATGTGTGGGACTATAAATAAATGCTGTACAATTCTACATTACAGGCCAGAGAACAACAATGTAAAAAAATGTTTGGTGTAAAGTAAGTATCAGATGTATTAAGAGGCCTAAATTGATATACCACTGATTACACTACCCTTGTAGGTACTCTTCTCTTTTGGTCGCACAATTCAAGGTCGCATCGGCCGGACAAAGGGAACCTTTATGGGTCCGAAATAGAAAAGACTACCTACGCCACAGAATAACTAATAATCAGACCCATCCTGTACATACATAAAAGCATCCCCAACTGTGTAAAATTGTTGTTATTATCTTACTACTTATTTACTGTACAAAGTTTCACAATATTGAAAGACACTCTTTGCTTAGCAAACTCTTGTATCTGAGAATTTTCCTGAATGAAGAATAGAAGATGGAGTGGAATGGATATAACAGTAACACATTTTCTATACCCACCGTCATATTAACTCATACCAGTTATCTTTACCCTATTGAAATTAATACCTAATAGTCCAACTACGTTTTTAACCGACTTCAAAAAGGATGAGATTCTCAATTCGGTTGGTATGTTTATTTATTGTATGTGCACCGATTTTTGAATCAGATTTACGGGATTCAAGTTTCAAACTCGGAAAGTTATTACTAAAAATTGTGAAATAATAAATAAAACAAAAACAAAAACCGACTTCAAAACACTAAGGATAAAATAATTAAATTTAAGTAGGTACTTACGAAACAACTTAGCATTAATTTTCGATAGTTAGTAGCTTTACAAGTTTGTTGACAACAGTACTTTCACTTAGTTTTTAATAAGGGGCGAACGGGACCATTTAAACTATCAAGGGGTGAACGGGTACTTTTTTAGCCTATGGGGCGAACGGGTCCGAGACCAAAAAATATGTTTCTGGGGTGTAAGTACCTACTTAAATTAAATTTAATTACATCGAAAAGAATATAATAATTAAATTCAATTCGATTTTGATCCAGTTTTTTCACAGGTCCGTTTGATTTGGAATTTGGTTTACTACTACTTTAGTCGTATTTCCAAGATATGCTAACCTTGACCTGATCCTGTACCATAAAATAGTTTGCAGAAAATTCAATTCTTCAGAAACTTACAGCTTTTAAAAAAAGTAATCAAAATCGATCCAGCCAAAGACAGACACATAGATATACAGAGACACGTCAAACTTATAACACCCCTCTTTTTGCGTCGGGAGTTAAAAGTAAGTTTCACTTCACTATATTTAATTTGAAATGTACATAATAATTACCGTCTCGATTTTAATTTGTAGAGATATACGGAACACAAAATGGACTGTTTATTTAAATTTCACATCACTGACTCTGCGAAGAAGGTTCTGTATTGAGAACATGGCGCTTTCGTGACTTTTTTGCACTTCTTCGGTTTGTTCAATTGACACAATTACAAACACGTTGAACGACGAATAAAGTACGCGTGCGATAGTGTAGGTTCGAAATTCCTAGTGAATGAGTTACAAAATTGCCTGCCACTCTGCCGACGACTGACTGACTAGGCGAGCGACTGCGGCCGACAACAATAACATGCTATGTTCAAGGCAATACAGTACACAATATCTTTCATACGTAATCTCAGCCCCACCTCGAGAGAGTGTTGTTGTCATTTTACTAGTATTTTGGGTCTCGTTATTCTAAATTTTTTTATTTGAATCTTGACGTTTAAATGTTTAAATTGTGAAGAAGCCACAAAGATAAATTGTTGAGTTGAGTTGGGAAGACGCGTTGGCGGTTGGTGGGCAATGTTTCTCGTGTCTTTCCGTGAAATATTAGAATAATACCTATACCATGGGACAGTGCTCTATTAAGTTTTTACTCACTATCACAGAAATGCAATTGCTTAAAGTGAAATACCTTAAAAATATAATATACTAGGTGGTAGGCCCATATGTAGAGTCGCCTGGATAGGTACCACCGCCTTTCTTATTTCAGCCGTGAAACAGTTCGCTGTGTTTCGGATTGAAGGGAAAGGTAGCCAGTGTAATTACTGGGCATGGACGGCATTTCATCTTAGGCCTCAGGATGACAACGCACCTGCGTGACTTTGCCTTGTTATTGCAGGTGTCTATAGGCTGCGGTAACCGCTTACCACCAGGTGGGCCGTCAGCTTGTTTGTCATCTAGTTGTATAAAATAAAAAAATATATGTAATAAGTGCGCGGCTTTTCAAAAATAGCAACACAGCATGGGTACGTCAATATATCTGTCTATTCAATTATTTAACAAAGGGAATAACTAGTAAGGCAATTTTTAGATAATCAAAGACATGTCATTATGTTTCTGATTTCAAAGTTATACCCCTCTTGAGTGACAACCCTATTACTACACAACACGGTTCCTTTTGAATGCTTAGATTCAGTGAACCCTACTAGGATTATCGAACGTAATAAATAATAAAGACACGGCAGATGACAGCTGAGTGCGTATAACTTTGTTGTGAATAAAAAATATTTACGAGTAGAATAGGTATTTTTAATATAAAAAAAGGAGTATGTAAGATTTATTCAACAGCAATCTGACGGTTGAACTCACATCATCTTATCATCCTTTGTGTCGAATATTATAGCAAAACAACGTTAGCGCCGAAGGTCAGACTAGATTGACATCATACAGAGAGATTATAGTTATTCTATATGTAACATGCACTAAGAGGACACGCACAAAGTTAGTTCGCAGTGCTTGTAAAAATTAGCTATACGTTTCAATTTTATTTATTTACATGATGAAATAATTAACTAAATTATAGTTCATATCATAACATAAATAAAACACACCGAGCCCTGTTGCACTTATTGTTACAGATTATTCCTTACACCTATGTATTAAGTAAGTAAAAATAATTAGAATCTTTGTAGGGCGTTTCATTGTGGGTCTCAGGATGACAGATGTAGTTTCCTTCTTATTGGACTGACAGCATACTTGTCATCTAGTAGTATAAAAAAACAGAATGTAATAAAACTTCATCGTACTGTATCGTGGTTTCTAGGAAAGCCTGAAGGTATAGTTCCCTTGGCTAGCTGGTACCACGACGAGTTACTCTAGCACTGCTGCAAATGTGATCCACGCACAGGCGCGGTCACCGATCGACAGTGCTGTTATAATTTGTGTTATGACAAACACCTACCTTCAAAATACAAAGCTCCTAAAAAAATTACTAGAGAAGATTAGGTAACTTTGAAAATAATCGTAGATGAACCCCGGAGTATGAGAATTCGACAATTAAAAACCAATGATGGTATTTCTTTATTTAAAAATTTGCGATTATCCTGCTCCAAGATACTTCTTCTGCTCTGCTGAACAATCTATTGACTGCCGTGTGTGTACTTACGTAAACATATACAATTGGACTTCTTATTTGTGCCTACTGTAAATAAATTCGACTCATATCGCGCGTATTGTCGTATATTATGATCATACAATTCAGGTAGTAACCAACAGAGAGCCATAATTAAAACCCTTATCTAATCGTAAAATGTTACATTGATATACTAATGTACTTAGCCATTGCATATTATGTAATACAATGTAATGGATTGGATGATTTAAATGTCCAGGTAGCTACTGACGTATTCCACTCAAAAGGTAATGATAATTACAGCAATCATTCGAACTGCAACGGATATACGCTATCTGAGGAAGAAAATTAAGTATGGGTAACAGCGACAGATAGCGTGAATACTGAATACCTAGATTGGAGAACAAAATAAATTTGTCGCAGCATCGGCAGCCAAACTGCACTGATGTGAGTTAAAGAACCGCTGTGAATGTAGCAGGAACGTATCCACATGTGGGGAGCGCGAGCGTAACTAGAACTATAACAGATCCGTAAAATCAAGGATTCGTTCGCTAGCTTCCGAGGCTTTGCCAAAGTATGTTGGGATATTTTTTGGTAAATTATCTACATAATAGGTCAAACTTGTTCTTTTTCCGCCTTTGCTAGACTCTTACTGTATTGATAAATCTATCGGCATCTGGGTGCCCGGCCATGTGGGGGTGATGGGCCATTGCCCATCACCCCCACATGGCCGGAGAAGGCAGATGAATTGGCAAGGAAAGGCTCAGAAAACACATACGTGGGTCCTGAGCCCTTTCTGGCACTTTCACAAAGTTTCATAAACACAGCCATTAAAAACCATGTCCTAAACAGACACAAGGCTTAATGGCATAAAATACCTGGACTAAAACACTCCAAATCCTTCCTAGGAGAGGAGGTAAAAGGATGGAGTAAGTACATCTATGCAAACGGTAGAACACAAGCTCGCCTCTTAATTGGGGCACTCACAGGGCATTTTGCTACTATCCACATGCTACACAAAATGCAACTCTCTGCAACAAAACTTTGTCGAGCATGTGGCGAATGTCAGGAATCTATGACGCATCTCTTATGTAATTGTGATGCCCTGACTAGAACCAGAATGAGACTTCTGGGAGTGGCATCCAAAACCAGAAGACTACAGGTTCTTTCTGCCTAAAGATATAGTAAAGCTAATGGCAACTATATTCTGGACACAGGAAGAGTAAATGCAGGGAAGGCACAAAAGATCCCAATGGGTCGAAGTGCACTGTGACTTAGTCATGGCCCCATAATAAGATAAGATAACATATCGGCATAGATAGAGAAGTAATGGTGCACGTCAATCAGCGTCGTCAAATGATGTAACCTTATCGTATTTTCATAAGATCTAGAATGTACAATAATCAAAGGTATACATTATACATTTGGCTGGTATCTTCCATTGCGAGTGACACGATGACATGTTCGCGCACCTTTTGTGTGGAGGTGGTGTGGTCTACAATGGAGCAAGCCACAGAGCAAGCAATGCTTAGTTTCTCTTAGGGATCGAGAAGTTGCTTAACTATACACATCGCTTGCAGAACCGATAAGCGTTGGGGCAAAAAGTACAGTGGCGACCACGGACCGGAAAACAGCGTAAGCAGACCTCCAACAAGATGGACTAACGATCTAGTGAAGGTCGGGGAAACCGCTGGCTGCGTACAGCGCAAGACCGATCGTCATACAAATCTTTAAGAGACCTTTGTCCAAATGACAAGATCATGGCTTCGAAGTACAGAAGGTAGTATCATTAAGTATACGAAAGACAGTCCGAAGTTTTGGAATCCGTTAGACAGTCAGTAGCCCTTCAGGTTTATTAAACCATAGAGTCTGATAGAGTAATGGTAAGTTGCACAAGGTGTTTTCTGACAAATCTAAACCTAAGACCATTAACGTAAAAAATAAAGTTTGTCTTTACCTATTTAAATAAAACACAATAGTCGCTAAAATAGCTACTTACCAAATAAATCGGGAATCACGCGTGCTAAGATATACTATTGTGAATTCGTGAATACGTCTCATGATTCTAATAGATTCAACGGTAGCATAATAGGCATCCTTGAACGGGATAACTATGCACCTTAAAGACATTTAAAATTAGCAACAACTTGTCTATCAAGACGAAAATCATATTGAGCTGCGCAAATACTAGGATTTTAAGACTGTTTTTTGATTCCTCACATCCATATGGTTTGTATATTCCCCTATTTTTTTAGTTTTCATGCTATGCACGTCTTTTATGGCTTACTGAAAATTTTGACCGAATTATTGTTGGCGAGTTATTTCGGTTATTTTTAATCCTCGTAAGATGAATTTACATATTGTGTACTGTAATGCATAAAATAATCAGTTTTCTTTTCGTAACATCAAGCTTGATAGAAGTAGTAACTCATACGGAAGTAAGTCATAATAAATTTGATCAAAAGCCAATACTTAATTTCGTTTGAAGTGATCAGAGTTGAATTGGCAAGTTTAAATTATTTTTTTATGTTTCATAATGCCTGGGTCTTACAAAAATTAGGGAGCCTTTATCTTTTTTAATAATAAGAATAAAAATGGTATTTAGTAGGTAAATGTTTCATCCATAGTATCAATATAAAACAAGTAATTATTACAAAGGAATCAATCAAATTAAATTGTACATCTCTGCCTCGGAAGAGAGTTTTAGCTAATGTCACATAATAAGAAACTTAACGATTTATAGCTTTTTATTATAGGTACCTAGCTAATACTTGGTTGTTTTTACGCGCGCCTCATCCGCGTCTGTTCGGGACTACAGTACAGACGCGTATAAGGCGCGCTGGTACAAAAAGCTCTAATTAATGCATCCTTGCTGCAAGACCTGCCTTTCAACTTGTACCTCGAGAAGTTTATATTTGGAATAAAGAAGAATGGAAGGAAATTCCCTTGTTTTTTGAGGAACCTTTGTAGGTACTCTTCACACGAGGCGAGGAAACGCAGGCATGATTATACCACCACACCAACACTTTATCTTAATATTGAAGACAAGATAGTTCATTGTATGCCCCGACAAATGATTTTATGCTACTTTATCAGCAAAATTTAATTTAGCTCCTAATGCGTGCCAATTGAATTACCACAATTGAATGCTGACCTGGCAATTAAAGTGATGGCAGATTGCGCTTGAGCCATTGGCGTTGAGATATAGATATAGTATAGAGACTACCACCTATTACTACTATGTTTCGTTAAAGTGTGGCGATCGCGCTACACTTTTCTCAGTCGCTTGATAAGGTTGTTAGAACGAAACACGAAAACGCCATGAAAAAATCACGGCGCTGACAACCTATTGGTCGCGAAAAAACTACATCCTTTCGATTCAAAATGGAACATGGCTATATACTTTTATCTCAATGGCTTGTGCATAGTAGAGTCGCTATAATTATATTTTTAATCTTGTACAGGTCTGTATTAAAATTTATATACCTCCTACCTATAAAGGTACACAAAAGTATAGAAGAAACAGCAAAACGACAATATTTTTTTTAATATCCCACGAATTCATTACTAGAAAAATCAGCTAATCTGAACAACCACATAACAGAAGCAATAGGTTTTCCATTGCGTGTGAGCGCGTCAAACGGGCTGGCAAGAGACGAAATCAATTTTTTTTTTGATATTTTTTGTGTGTAAAATATTAAAGCGTCGATTCTTTCATGAAATTAGAAACTAATAAATCTGTACTATTTTCTTATATACAAGTATTTGAGCATACATTTTAAGTCCTACAATACAAGTAAATAAAAAAGTTTAACATAAAATAAAAGTGGCAACTTCAAATTCTACTCTTTATATAAGTAATGATAATTGTTGCTTGTAATTGCATATATGAAATATTAGTATGAGTAGCTATGTACAACAAGATAACATACATTTTATTGAACAAGTACCTACAAAATAAGAAACTCATTCATTTGACATATGCATTATTCATAATTTTATCATTGAATTCATATGTCACAACAAAAAAATATGAATAAAGCATTTATAACACTTAATATGAGTCAGATCACCCTTTGTATAGTTTCATAACAGACAGGATATGAGCTTCATCAGCCGTGACTTGGCATCCGAAATGCAGTCTGAAGAATAATCTGTGTCTTATTAATCAAGAAAGTTAATCCTCCTTTGTAAAATTTAGGAGTAGCAACATTTGTAAAATTGCATCCAGAGATTTTTCAATGGAAATCTGAAATGGTATTATAATTGTGAGAGGTCGCGAGTTCGATTCCTGCCTGAGGATGTGAAATTTTTCTAGTAAAGATATATTTATAAGTAAATATATATTTTTCAAATATTTACCTATAATAATGTTAAAATAAAATTAAGAATATTTGAAAGCAATACTCCAATCCGACTGTTAGGTATTTGTAAAAATACCCGTTTCAGATTTTGATGATAAATAGAATATTTCAACATTGTAGGATGGGCTTATAACACAAATACAGAGAGACTAGAAGAATTTCACAGGGTTATCCCAAGTCCTGGGTAGCTCAGATGGTTAGAGCAGTCGCCCGGATTGTGAAAGGTCGCAGGTTCTATCTCCGCCTCAGGAAATGAAATTTTTCTAGTTTAGTTTTTTATAATTAATGACTTGATGATTCAAATATTGACTTCTAATATACTCTTCAAATATTGAAATATTGATTGATTGACTTAATTTATTGAATTTTAATGTATTGTAGAATGTGTGAGTCATTGAAATTAAATTAAATTTGTTTAATATACCCTTGGGTTGGATACAGCGCTGATATTATGTAACACAACAACTGACTGTACTGTACCTATCTTCACAAATAAACAATTCTTATTATTCTTAGTCTCAGTATGGGAGATAGCCAAAATACAGCACAAATGGCATGGGGCATAGTTAAAATATAATAATGGTTATTGTCTGTGACCATAACAACATAGTTTATAACTTTTTTTACTTTCATTTGCTCGCCATATATTTTCAATGTGTAAGAACATAATATTTGCATTTCCAGTATTTTTAGTTACTATACAATTAAAGGTAATTTCATTTATTTTTATAAGGATGATAAAGAGAAAATCGTCACAATAAGTTTATTTAATTTTCTGAGTGTAATTATATATAGGTAGGGTTGGATAGAAACTACAAAGTCCTCAACCATTTTGATCCTTATGTGCAAGGTTGAAGTGGATTAAAAGTAGAAAGAGGCGTCGGGCAACATGTTAAACAAATGGTTAGTGCTCTGCCTGTGATTCAAGTAGTAATAAATCCACAGGAAGACTAAATTTCTCATTAACCGGGGTTCAATCCCACTTTAATGATCAAGAATAGCATTTCTCATGCTTTGAACTTCTACACATACGCTGAAGTTGGCAGAAAGATGTGCTCTTGCACGTAAGTGCCAGCAATACTACATATGGAGCCTGAGCAGAAATATTTTTTGTCCTCAGAGAGAACTACCAAATTGCTTGGTTCAGGACATTAACCTTCTAAATGCCAGCTCGATATTCTCCTTTGAAGCATGAAAAGATGTTATCTTATCATGGGGCAGTGATTATATCACATGCACTTCAACCCTTTATGATCTTTAATGCACGAGATGAAGAGATAACCAGGGGGAGTGTAGAATTGTTGTGGAGCACCAACAATTTGATTATTTTAATAGTTTCTTAATTTAAAAAATTGATGATCAACTGACTTTTTGATGATGCAACTTATTTCGTAACATTAATTTAATAAATCGAAGTAAATAGGTATTTTCATATTATATATAACATTATTTTATAATAAAAACAGACAACATTTATAATAATGTTAAAATCAAAATTAAAGAACATTATTTTATGTTACTAATTTAATTTACTTTTGAACTTACTTATATCTAGAAAATTTTCGCGTCTGTTTCACGTTCCCCGCCACAGGACGAGAAATTTTTAAATTTTAGATATTTTTCTACTCGATAATTTCTATTTTACAAAACTAGTAAAAAACGTGTTGGGTTCGTCCTGAAAAACCCACATTCCAACAGTGGCTCGTGAATAAGAAAATAAAATAAAATTAGTCCTCTCTATATTAGGATATCTAAAGTAAGAAATAAAAACGTTTTGTATTATATTCTAGATAGATTGTTTCTAAGTAGACATAATAAAAATAATAAAATTGAATAGTTTATTGCTTATTATTTAATTGTAAGGCCTAAATGTACTACTTTCAATAAACGTGTAACGGAGCGCGGCGTGGTTTTTCAAAGCTTAGACTTAAGTTACTTACTCACCAAATCATAGTCCAAATTTCGAGTCTCTATAGTGTGTCATAATTACGAAGTTATTACATGAAAATGTTAGGCTTTTGTTTCACTGGTTGCATTGCAAATAAATCACATTTAAAAAAATGCACGTGCAACGCAACAGCTAAGGACAAGCAGAGCCACAGATACACAGATCACTCACTAACTAAAACTAACTAAAGTAATTATTATAACCACAGAATACAGAATACTTTTACTCTTCCAAGCCCCAAGGAGAAGAAAATAAGAAAGAATAATGCCAACTTCATAGTACAAAAAAGGCAGTATTAAAAACGTCAAAAGGCAACTACTAGCGCCGCTTGTGGGACCCATCAAAAACTTTTCAGTGGCGCGGATTGGAGCGAAATTTGAAAATGTCAATAACGTTTTGTAACGTTAATTACATTTAAACAATTTCAAATATTAAAATAATACCCACTTTAATATAAAATTATTGTTTTATTTCAAATACAAATGTATATAAAACTGAAAAAGTATATTCGTATAGTGGACCCGCCTATTTCAATAAATTCAACTACAGCGAGCTTTCAGACAAACAATTTAGATTTATTGGATAAACTGGTTTCCTTTTTATTGATTAATAAATTTATAGTAACAAAATATGAAATAGTGATTTTCAGTGATGTTATTATGTATTGGGAAGGCTAAGGTTACTAATGACCATACCGCCATGTCTTATTGTCTTCAGTATGTATTTATTTCTTTATTTATTGCATTAAAATGCTGGCGTAACGAATTTTAATGCATCTTGAGAGTATTTGACACCAAATATATGATGACAGTCACTTTATGTGCTACTTGATGAAGTGGATAAATACAAAAAAGTTCTCATCGTCTTTCACATCATAACACAGCATAATCACTTTTATTCTAATAATCTTTTAGTTGTATACCATATTAACTGACACCGTAAAATCCCGCCAAACATTTTTTTTGGTTCATTCATACTATAAAGAAAGGCAAAGGGAACTGATACCCATACAGCCGTGTCTTAAGTATTTCTCCATTTCTTGTCTTGAAATACTGGTGTTACACATTTCAATGCATCTTGGGAGTATTTGACGCGAAATGTATGATGACAGTCTCCATATGATGCTACTTCATGAGGTGGAATAACGACAAAATATTCTCATCGGCCTTTATTCTGGAGAACACATGCTATGTCTAAATTTAAGTTCAGTGTATTTCTTTCTCTCAAAATGAAAACGAAAAGGATGGCTGTCGTATAATTTGACATTTAGAAACTTGCGCTCAATTCTATAACATAAATGGCAAAGGGATCTGCGATGCTTTATGAAGTAATGAATTTTTTTAGATACTTCTGCAGTTAATGCATTGAAATGCGGATACAGATACATATCAATGCCTTACACACTAATATTTTAATATGTATATTTTTTCTGCTTTTATTAGAAGATAATGGGACTAATTCTGAGAACACACTTTAATTCTAAATTTAAACAAACGATAAATATCAATGTAAAAACATAGATAAGTCTAAAACATCGATGTTTTTCGGTAACAAATAAAACTGTCTATTATATTTATGAAATGTTTATTATTATTATTATAGCAATCACAAAAGTTAAAGAAAAAAAATAACATTCCCAGTATTTTTTAGGCACACTTTGTAAAAAAGTTAACGTTGATAGGTTTTATCAGTGTCATCTAGTGGAAAATAGTTGAACTTGATAGTCATCTGATAATGACTATCCAAAATTTAGTTGAAGCTAATACCTAGTTGACGTTTTGATATTTTAGTCTTAAAACATCGATGTGTCGATAATGGCCCTAATTCTGGCGAACACATGCTAAGTTTAAATTTAAGTTCAGTCTATTTCTTTCTCTCAAAATGAAAAAGAAAAGGATGGCAGTCATATTAATTGACATTTAGAAAGGTGCGTTCAATTTTCGACCTTATTAAACGTGCTAAAATGCAGTGTTTAGGAGGCACCTCCGTACATGCCATCTAAAATTGTCTATGGCTTCTTTGAAATCTATCTAAATTTAAGTGACAGCTCTAAACAGATTCTTGCTATCTTTTTCCTATTACTTATTGCGAGAAAGAGATATACTGTACTTAAATTTAGAAATAAAGTGTGTTCCCAGAATTAGGCCCAATATCGAAGTCAACCCTTCGATGTCAAAACATCGATGCTATCCAGTTAAACATCGATGTATTCAACATCGATGAATATCTAACATCGATAAATATCTATCATCACTACCTCAATCCTCATTCCTCATGGAGTGCAGGGCACAGATCAGATAATAGTAGCAAGCTACAGATGCGACAGTCACCGATAGTGACTTTTCGACTTAGTTCCAAGTGTTCCGTTTTGGCGCTGCAGTCGCCGGTTAGAGCACAGATTAGAGTAGGTTTAAGGAGATATATGTCTATATATGACTAGTGATGTTCCTTTCTATTAATTACTAGTGATGTTCTTTTACTTATCGATAAATAGTATGGGGAGGTATTCATTAATGGAAAAGTATTTTATTTACAGGATTACAAATAATGAAACAAAAATTCAATGTTTTATTTACATAAACATGTTTTTCTTCATCTAAAGTATTCTTGCAAGAGTTTATGTGCTTTCAATCTGTGTGGCATATTTGATAAAGTCTGTTTCTTTGATCCCAACTTTTTCTTCCTTGTGAAATCTGTAAAGAAATAATATGTCTGGTACATTAAAAAAACAAAGAGGATTTTTTTCAAGTAACTACTGAATATGCAAAGATTTGTCACTTGTATCAAATAATATATTGGTCAAATACATGTAACGACCGGCTGTTGGAGTGGTCTTTACCCTTTACCATACAGGCTATTCATTTAGGGGTCCCGGCTTAGAACCTAGGTAGGGGCAGATGTTTGTATGATGGATATGAAGTATGAACATTAGTTCACAAGTCATGGATGTTTGTATGTTTATTTACTATATATTTCTGATACTTAATACATAATAATATTTCTCTGGTATCTAGAATCCATAGAAGCTCTTTATTCTTATTTTAGAGTAGATAATATGTGTGAGTGTATGAATATTATATATGTAGTTATATTTTATACATTTTAACAAAAAATATAAATGAGAAAGTGTGATTCTTTTTTTGTTACGTTTTCACACCTAAACCAATAAACTCATTTAGATGTAATCTGGTATGGAGATAATTGATACAGGATACTTTATGAAGTGATAACTAACAGATGTTAGTAATCGCTCCATAAAGTTATATTATATTTGTATAAGATTATAAAAATATCACAAGTATACACATACCTCTTAGCTTCTGCATGACATTCTTAAAAAAATTGTATAATTTGTAATATCATCGGTCATCACATCTGACTTAGGACCAGATATGGAGCTTGATGGCTGATCTAATCATAAATCTGAAAAAAATAAAGAATAAAAACATGTTAAATTGTAAGTAAGTACATAAGTGTTCTCTAGTCTCCGCAAAGCTGATGTCCAGCTGTATGAAAATAAACAATGAATAATGTATATAAATGAAATGAAGAATAACAATATTTTAATCATACTTATAATACATACCTTTGCTGCTGATGCCACATTCGGAGAAGAAATAATGGTTGTCCATGAAATCCTTTAATTGAACATCTGAAAATTTGTGCATTTAAGTTTTATTTACTCCAAAAGTATTTTATTTTTACTAAAGTACATAGATTTTTTTTTCAATTTTACTATACCATAGAAGCACAAGAAAGATGACTGTACAATAATGACTCACCTGCTGTATTTTAAGAGCACACCGTGAGTTATTTCTTTTTGTAGGTAAGTACGGCTTGGAGTGAAGTGACACAGGGTTCGAACTTAGTTTTGGTCAAACTAAGTTTGACCAAAATATTTCTCGTACCTAGTTAGTTGTTCTTCGGTGAATCAAATGATGATGAAATTTGATAGTACTACGTATGACATCCACAAATTTCTGTGTTCATCGTTCTAGTGAAACTAAAAAGTCGGTGGGACTCACTTGATGCATTGCAATTGTGATTGTGACCGACCACCAACCACATTTTACTCATGAGAATAATACCGAATATTACATGTACAGTCAATATTGTCACAAACCAGAGAGGAGAAATTCACTGAAATGCGCGGAAATATCATTTTATAAGGATTTGATGACCGAAATACACTTGTTAAAAATAGAAAGGAGGTGTTCGATATTGGTACTCGAAAGCCCCCCACGATAAATTATATATTATGTGAAAGCTTATGCTCAGAGGATCTTGAATATACCATTTTTTCATTTTGGTACCCCGGTATTTTTGAGTAATTTTGAAAAGTGTATGCAAGAATTCTAAGCTTCTTATCAAAGTTTCTCTACCAAAATATAGAAAAAAATAAATTAAAATCATTATTATTAGTCAGAAACAAGTGCAAAAACCAATTTGCCATCTTCTTCTAGCATTTACAATAAAATAAAATTGCAAAATAGTCATAGGCTGAACCAAATCAACCCCATGCCTAGTTATTAAAAAATATTTGACAAGACAATAGACGACATTGACGTTTTCTATTAGGCCTGTGATGTGTCACATTTTTTAAAATTTAATTTTACATCTCTGGATAACAATTTTATGACCAGAATAAAATGTTATTTTTTATTTATATGCAGGCATTAAAAATTATAGTTTTTGTCTCATAATATTCTTAAAAATATACTCTTTCTTCTTATATAACATTTGTCTTGGGGGATAGCTGAGTACCAGCCCCCATACATTTTCAGAACATGTCCTTTAAATTTTAAACTAGATTCGAAGAAAGACAAGATTTACAAAACAAACAAACATGGCAGCCATCAAAATGGCGTCTTAAGATGGCGGCCCCACTTAGCGACTGCAGCGCCAAAACGGTACACTTGGAACTAAAGCTGTCAAAAGCTGTCAAAAGCTGTCACTAGCCAGGTGCAGGGTATTCAATATTGATGCAAAAGTACGAGCATTGCTTCTTGAAAGTCACTAGTTTATACACAAGTTCAGAGATGGCTCTTCTGTCCTCGCATTCATTGGTTGTCCCGTTTAGAGTTGCCAATAAAGATACCCACTTGTTATTGTGAAATTTTGTTTCAAATCTACGTACTCATGTATTATTTTAGGTGACTAAAATATATCTTTTATTTATGTGCATTAGAATAAAACATAGAAATACATTAGTATTACGTCAAATATTTTATGAAAACCTAATAAGTTATAAAGATTTATTTAATTTACAAGCAATGGTTCGTAGTACAGGAACAAGAAATTGACTGGTATCACTAAAACTATGTACAAAAATGCTATCATTTTGTACCCAAAACAAATATGGTCGTCACTCGTAGTCGCTAGAGTGACTCTTGTTTATTTAAAGTTTTTTTATTACTCTTTCGTAACTTTTGATGAGTCGGGGCTTTCTCCACCGGTTTTAATAATATTCAACTAGTTAGTATGTCATCACATTTCAAACAATTGCGTGTTGAGTTGAGACAGGACTGTGAAAATAAAAATATTTGTGAAGCGAGATATTTTATAGTGTTTTTGAGACAGGACAGGACTCGGTTGTTGAGTGTGTATAAAGTATTGTAAAAGGAAGAAAATATAAATCATTTTTTTAGAAAAATAAATAGTTTTTATTTTATAGATAATTTTAAGGTTATTGTGTCGGTGTTGATACTTACTACTGTGATGGAGTGTTTGGAGCGTTTTAATGGCGTCGGTCAAGATTTTTATTTCAATAATTAAAAATTGTGTCTGAGCGAACTTTGTGTTATAAAAGTGGTGTTTTTATAATTAAAAAAAAACATTCCTCATATTGCTCTTTTTTCCCAATATATATTTTCCTATATGTAAGTGATCTGTGGACTTGCTATAAACCATACTCTTTCTAATCTGTGCTATAAACTAAACTTGCTAATTGATCCAAGTATAAATATCACTGATCTGTGGTTTAATTTTAGAAATTGTAACTAATTTCTTACAAATTTCATTTGTTTTAATTAATTCACTTTTAGGAAAATTTACACGAAATTGGGGATATGGTTAACGCTAGCTTAGCGTACGAAATACTTCTGTATATAAATTCTTTTTACTTCGGTCTATTTGCGACATGTGAATTGGGTACGCTGATATTGAAGTCTGTACTGATTATTGAGAAGTATGATGTCGCGAAAGACCCAACAAAATTGGGACAGGATTATGGAGTACTTGTAGGACTATTTCTGATAGAAGCTGCTAGGCTTATACTAGGTAGAAAAGGCAGCCTCAGTGAAAGAGGTAAGTGCCTACATTATTTTCATGTGCGTTTACTTTTTACTGTTACTGTGAGAAGAATTATAGCTGTTTTGTAAGTACAGTTAAAACTAATTTTGGTCAGAGATTTTTTACAAACTCACAATTATTATATTTTTAGATATCCCCGTGATGTTTTCAGTACTGCTAACAGTACCATCCATTGTTGGTGTCCTATATCTTCTCATCTGGCAAGTTGTTGTTTTACGTATAGAGTACATATGGTGTACCTTGATGCTGTCTCTACAAGCTTTAGAATTCATATTTGCAGCTATGTTTATTGCCACAATGTGTCGAGGTCCATCATATGATTAGGCAAATGCACAAATTAGTTTAAAATTGTTTAATTTTACTAAATCTATGTTTTTGTTATTACAAATAAAATAGGAAGAGTGTTTTTATATTTAATTTGATACTATAAAATTGTCATCTAGTTGGTCCATGAGGAAAAGGGGTATCAAAATGAATTGTATTTCATGAATGCTAGTCAAGTTGAATGACAGGACTTTATTTAAAATTTGTAATTTTTACAGGCTAGATTAAAGGTTTTCATTTCCTTCTAACTTTTAACTTTTAAAATTAAAGAAACACAATTGGTGTTACTTATTGGCACCTATTGAACCTATTTTTGTTAATTTATGGTTTCCATATGATTAAGAGAAACAAAACATGACATTCATGATCACGAGCGCAGATTAATGATTTACATATATCAAGAGTTATGATCCAGACACAGCTGACATGCAATGTGTTTTGAATAAAATAGGTTTGATCAGCATTTATATGTAAGGCTGAATATTTTTCAAATGTACAATTTCCACCGAATGGCACGCTTCGCATTGAAACCGATTTCACAATTTTTAAACAAAATAGTATATATGCATACTCAGTGTCTATGTCGCAGCCGTCTGGTTAAATCAGCCGCTTAACGGAACGCCTAGCCTGTTGAATGAATGCCGGCATACAATCAAACGGTTGAAGTACAACTAGCCAAGTCTTAGAGTGCAACATTTAAAAAGCATGTCCTAAACAGACACAAGGCTGAATGGCATAAAATACCGGGATTTAAACACGCTAAATCCTTCCTAGGAGAGGAGGTAGAAGGATGGAGTTAGTACATCTATACAAACGGTAGATTACAAGCTCGCCTATTAATTGGGGCGCTCACAGGGCATTTTGCTACTAACTACATGCTACACAATATGCAACTCTCCGCAACACAAATTTATCGAACATGTGGTGAATGTCAGGAATCGATGACGCATCTTTTGTGTCATTGTGATGCCCTGGCTAGAATCAGAATGAGCCTACTAGAAGTGGCATATTTAAAACCAGAAGACTACAGGCTGTTTCTGCCTAAAGATATATGTAGTAAGGTTAATGGCAACTATATTCTGGACACAGGAAGAGTAAATGCAGGGGAGGCACAAAAGCTCCCAATGGGTCGAAGTGCACGGTGACTTAGGCATGGCCCCTTACTAAGATAAGATAAGATGAAGAACGCAACGTTTAACCAGATGGCTGAATGTCATGTCAGCCGTCTGGTTTGATTAGCCATCCAATTGGATGCCTAGGCAGGTCATTTAAATCGAAAAAGCTTTTTTGCGACTGTTTGAGTGATTGGCAGATTCAAGGTTATTTTTTTATGACCATTTAGAACCAAAACGATGTCGGTTATAAGTGGTCATTAAAAAACTAAACCTACCAATTGAACCAAAAACTTTCAGTACAAGACGATCCATTCAATACGCCAAGTCGTTAAACGATAAGTGAGTCTAGTTCAATTAACTTCTCTTGTTCCTTGGGCTACGCGTGCCGGGGTGTCACTCCACAGCTTGGTATGTTTGGCCGGGACCCCTTTGGGCAGGTATATGGCAGTAGGATGTCGCTCGGCTTACGGTTCTCCGCGTCGCGCTTTATTAAACATCTACTTAAATAGACGAGTGAGTGACTCTTGCCGCCAAACCGTTAACGATTCAGCAGTCCCCAGCAGAAATATGCTTGTGTCACATTTTGAGGCGGACGATACGGATACATACGCTACCGACAGAAGCCGTGCGTATCCGCCGACATAGTGCCGGACTCAATCGACTCTATATTCTTTCGTATCCCTTCCGATCCAATGCGGTGCGTGCCGTTTGGTGGAAATTGTACTTAAATGTTTGCTATATATTTTATGCATTGTATGGTGTTAAGTATGAGTATGATATGAATTATAAATTACTTAACCTCTAATAGTATTTAGTATTTTTGCCCCAAAATAAAAATATGTATTAGTATTTAAAAACAACAATAACAGTTTTAAAGTTTTTCTCCGTATTTTGATATGTATTGTGGAAATGTAGCATTTCTATTCTAGATATATATTTTTGAATGCAGTTTTTCTGCAATTTTAAACATAGAAGATTACAATAGTATTTACATTTGAAATTTGTAATAAGTCCAATAATTATAATCACTTTTCTAAAAAGTTTACCATTATAAAATGCCATTTAGTACTTATACAATGTCCAGCCCTATGTGTAACAATCGTGATGAAGTGGCCTTTATTATTATGTAATTATTATTATCAAAAATAAATCTTCCATTGTACTGTAGGTAGATGATATTGACATCATTTGTCTATTCCACATAAAAATTACAAATAAATTATAATGCTTTCCTTGTATTGTACCTACACAAATATTTATAATAATGTGGTATTTTGAGTCCCACACTTACAACCATCTTGGTTATGGAGAATTCCGGCCAATTTTTAGCTAAGAACCAAGACTAAGTTCTTGCTTGGCATAATTATATTATAGCAAGATCTCGGTTGAGCCTTAGTTTATGTTTAAATTAAAACAAAAACCAAAGATAATCTAGTCAAGATGTATTTATTGCAATAATTTTTATCTCTAGTAAATTATTATACTGTTGTTACATTTCACTATACCATATAAATGTTAAACTAATATAATATACCCAAGAAAATGAACTCTACACTATATACACACATGTTTGTATTGATTACTTCGCTGTTAATTAAATAAAATGTAAAAAATCAATGAGTATTAGTTAATTACCCAAACCTGAAGTCTTTACATTTATTTCCTGAATTCAGGTTGAAGATAGAGTGGCATACGACCTTTAGCCATTTTATCTCTTTTGTGAAATCTTAATTCATGTCTCATCATCGCTTTTCTTGTACCATATTTGTTTTCACATATGTGACAATTAAATTCTTTGATACCAGCATGATCACACTTGAAATGAATATCTACATCTCTCTGTGTATAAAATGTTTTGTTGCATCCCATACATTTGAAAGGCTTTTCCTTCTTGTGGGTCAACAAATGCCTATTTAGGTTGCTGCGAGTCAAAAACTTCAAATTACATTTGTCACAGGAATATGGCTTATCTCCTGAGTGAGTAAGCATATGAATTTTAAGGGATTCTGTAAACCTTCCTCTGTAGGGGCATATTTGGCACTGATATGGTAGATCATAACTGTGCAGCTGTAAATGCCTCACCAAATTATCTTTACGGAATAATTTACCACATACATCACAAACTAAATGAGAAGCAGACTGATGTCTAGCAATATGTTTTTTGTACAGCTGTGCTGTCAGTAAACGATGGCAAATACGACATTGGATTCTTACTTTTTTATGTTCTTTTGAATTGTTATGGGCTAAATACTCAGCATATGTTTTGAAATTTAACTTGCACAGTTTACACTTGTGTGATGCACTGTCAAATTTGTCTTTATTCAGAGTGTTGTTCTCATCAGACATATCACTACGAGTATCATTGACATCAATTTCCGTTTGCAAGTTTAAGTTTGCTTTATGTTTATTGGCTAGTAAAAAAAATTCTGTTTCTTTTGCTGATTTTCTAAATAAAATAGCGCCTCTTAGGAGGGAAAAACAGGCATCGCACAGTAGTTTTGGAAATCCATCATCTTCGTTTAATTGAATGTTGCCGAAAGATGAAACTGCTTCCGAAATGTCGGGGTACCTGCTAGTGCTAGTGGAAAAGATAGGGACAGAACCTTCCTTCAAGCAAATTCTACATTGGTTTAGACTACGTGAACTTAGTTTTTTTTTGTATAATATAGGTCGCGATTCAATTGATTGTTTTTGTTCTAAAAGTTTGAGAAAAAAATATGAAGTAGCCATTATTTTTCCACTTCGAATATACAGTCACAGATTAGAGATTAGTATGGCTGCGTAGAGATTTCAACTGGTACAAAAAATATTCAGAGGATACAATCAGGTATTGACTGCTACTGTGAGTGGACTGCTACAGAGGTTAGAATAGAAGGTTACAAGATACCACAGATCACATAATAGTAAGATACAATCAATAAGATAGAAGAAAGACTAGGCACTTTCCTACTGGTCCTAAACAAAACTGTAGGTATTTTGTGCCAACCTCAGAAATATTTAATAGTACCAACATAATCAAAAGCAACTTCGTTTGACAATATACTAGAGATTGACTCACCTAACCTTGCTTGTTTTTCGATATCGATAAATGGGCAATTACGCTTAGCTAGTATTAATTAACTATATGTTTATGCGACTGAACTCTCAAGTTGATCCACATATCTGAAAAGCAAAAATACTGTTATGCAGGTACACAATATATCGTACCTACAAATATCTAAAATGTTTCGGAAAACTAACATTATTATTCAAATATGGTGTAAAGTCATAAAATAAGACGATATATTAAAAAAGGAAATCACACAAGTTACTGAGGCAGCACTTTGTAGGTGTACGATTTTCATAACAAATTAAAAATAATTTACTCAACGTGGACTTAAAAAGTAGGTACTTGTCATTAGTAATTATTCTATCACTGATTCTAAAAGTTGACTGAAGTTGTAGTTTTTACTGAGAAGAACCAGCAAGAAACTCAATTGGCTTTTATTGACCATCATTTAAATTAATATATGGAACATTTTATAGTTATAATAATCTAACCCATAATAAACAATATCTTGACGAAAGGTACGCAATACAATTTTATAATCAAAATATATATAATACAAAGATGCATAGTATAATAAAAAAAGATTAAGGTCAACGCATACTTCGCTAGTAGGTAACTGGAAAAGAAATTATTTGTTTCCAAACGTTACTGTCTACAACTTATTATATTACTTGTAAAATGTTTTAATAATTGCCCTAATTCTGGAGAACACATGCTAAGTCTAAATTTAAGTTCAGTGCATTTCTTTCTCTCAAATACTAAAATATTGAAATAAATAAAATATTGTGTTAAAATGCAGTGTTTAGGAGGCACCTCCGTAGTATGTGTTGGGCATGCGGCTGGCGATACCCATGCACCATGTAGTTGGATGGTTGATGTGGATCAAAAATATGGTTATAAAAACACTGGCGTTGTGTATACTGTTTATTACTATTAAACATTAACACACAAAAAACGTCTAATAATAGGATTCGAAAAGATTATGAATAAAATGCACTGGGGAGATACATTATCCATTTCACAGAGAGAATCAATCAATGTCAATGTCACAAAAATACATAGATTATAATTTGGGCCATAGAGCATACTGATCCCTTAACACTTCCCCTTATGCTCTATAAACCAAAAACCACTAGTGTATCAAGTTTAAATACATAGGTACCGACCTTACATATATTGACTCTACCATTTTATTAACAAACTATAAAGGTACATTGATTACATTTTATTTAAACAAGTCACAATATTAATACTTTTAACAAACTTTTCATGCTTAACTCTACTTAGAGACTTAGTGAGTATGTCTGCTATCATATTTTCTGTTGACAAATAGCTAATTTTAGCAAAACCATTTTGAATCAAATCTTTAACATAATGATACCTAAGGTCAATATGTTTAGTTCTTTTGTGACAATATGTTTTATTTTCTAATAATTTTTGGGCACTTTGGTTATCATTGTATACAATAGTATCAATCCCTCTATTTATTAACTCAAAAAGCAAGTTCTTTATAAAACATAAATCTTTACAAACATCTCCAATTGCTAAATATTCAGCCTCAGTACTGGAAAGTGCCACACATTTCTGTTTCCTACATTCCCAGTTAATTGCGTTCCTTCCCAACTTAATCACAAAGCCTGTGTATGACTTACGATCTACTACGTCATTACCCCAGTCTGCATCAGCATAAGCAGATATATTTAAATCATTACTCCTATAAAAACATAGGGAATAATTTATTGTTCCCGCCAAATACCTTAAGACGCGTTTGGCTGCTAACCAATGACTCTTATCGAAGGCGTGACTAAATTGACTCAACTGGCTGCAAACAAAGGAAATGTCAGGTCGGGTACATACCGACAGATACATTAAGCTACCCAATAATTCTCTAAATTGATAAATTTCACCATCCATACATGATGAACTTGATTTTTGCAATTTACAATTTAACATCATAGGTGTACTTACAGCTTTACAATTAGTCATCCCAAAACGGTTTAACAATCTCTTTATATAGTCACTTTGATCCAATTGTAATATACCTTTAGCTCTATCACGAAATACATTCATACCAAGACAATTAGACAAATTTCCAAGGTTCTTAACATTGAATTCTTTCTTTAGTAAACTAATCAGCTTGTCAATACAAGTAGTATCATTACCAAATACATAGAAATCATCGACATATAGTGCTACAATAGATAGAATCTTATCACATCTATATATGTATATACATGGTTCACACTTGCTTTGCACATAATTGTAATTTGTCAACAAACAATTTACTTTATTGTTCCACATACGACTGGCTTGTTTAAGGCCATATATACCCTTATGTAATAAACATACTTTAGAACCATCTGTAGTAAAACCCTCGGGCTGTTCCATGTAAATAAGCTCATTAAGGTCACCATTAAGAAAAGCATTTGCGACATCAATATGACGTATGTCCATGTCAAGCTCATTCGCCAATGAGAATAATATTCGCAAGGTCGAATGTCTGACAACTGGAGAAAAAGTTTCGCTATAGTCCTGCCCCCTTCTTTGTGAAAAACCACGAGCTACTAAACGTGCTTTGTACATATCTTTACCTAAAGCTTTATCTTTAATTTTATACACCCATTTGCATTTTACTACATTGGTGTGATTTGGACGGTCTACCAATGTCCAAACACAATTTTTAATAAGAGCATCATACTCTTTTTGCATGGCCAATTGCCATTCGTCCCTGTCTTGTGATGCCATTGCTTCATAATAAGAAAGGGGTTCATATCCTCCCTCAGTCAAAAGAGAAAAATTATAATCATAATCACCATACCTTTTGGGTACATTACCCCTTGTACTCCGGATAGGTCGTGAGCGGTGTGCTTCGTCTACACTAGGATCCGCCTCTGCAGAGTCCTCATTGTTACTACAAGACAAATACTCCCCTGGGCTTCCCATCTGCTCATCTAGCACCAGGTTTTCGCTGATTTTGGAACCATCGGCTGCGTCGGTATACTCGACCTGATCCTTGGTGGCCTCACTACCAAGGCAGGGATCCTGACCTAAACATACAGATAAATCCGAATTATTACAAATATTATTACCGCTTTGCGGAATTGAGTTATTACTAATTTCAGTTAACACAAAGTCATTAGAATTATTAATAGAATTATCATAAATATTGTCATTATTATTATTATTTTTAATATTATTATTATTATTTCTAATATTATCACAGTCATATTTTTCAATAAAATGAACACTTCTCGCCTTAATGATTTTCTTAGGATTATTGGGATCTGACAGTCTGTAACCTTTGAAGCCTTCACAGTAACCAACAAATATATACTTATTACATTTAACATCAAACTTTCGCCGATTACAATCAGGAATGTGAGAAAAGACCTCACAACCAAATATTCTTAAGTGACTGAGGTCCACTTTGTGACCAGCCCATTTCTCTTCAGGAGTTGCGCCGGGTACAGCAGCAGTAGGGGACCTGTTCTTTAAATAAACTGCTGTCATTACAGCCTCACCCCAATAGCGCACACCTAAACCAGCATCAGCCAGCATACAGCGTGCCTTCTCAACCAAAGTTCTGTTCAGTCTCTCAGCAACTCCATTTTGCTGAGGGCTGTATGGAATAGTAACCTGATGAATGATCCCAAAATCAGAAAATAATTTTTCAAATGCAGAACTACAGTATTCTCCTCCACCATCAGTTCTAACACATTTAATCTTAAGGCCTATCTGATTCTCTACTAAATTTTTAAAAGTAATAAAATGAGACATAACTTGATTTTTATTTTTTAATAAATAAGCAAATGTTTTGCGTGAGAAATCATCTGTGAATGTCACGAAATAACGAGCACCTCCCCAGCTGCACTCTTCTATGGGTCCACAAACATCAGAGTGAATTAATTCGAGTAACTGTGTAGCCCTTTTTGCTTGACCCTTGGGAAATGACATAACTGTCTGCTTCCCCTTAATGCATGCTTCACAATTCTCTATTTCACCTTGCTCACTAAAATTAAAACCACTAGAATACTTAAGAAGCTCACACATACCTGCTTTGCTAAGGTGTCCTAGACGCCGATGCCAAGTTTCTAGAGAAATGGTAGACGCAACACGTGCACATTGTTGCCCATCAAACGCAGTAACCGGCATGGCAGAGGACGAAGTAAGCACCTTATGAGCACAAGGCGTAGTGTACCCACTCTGTACACATCCAGAAGCATTATGAATCTGCAAAACATTGTTATAAGCACAACAGTCCAAAACAAAAACACCACTCTTATATGAAGCACTAGCAATGCATTGGCCCTTCTGATTTTTAATTTGACATCTAGTGTTACTAAAATCTACCACATAACCCTTTCTAGTCAGTCTGCTGACAGATAACAAATTAGTGGAAATGTTTGGGACATACATCACATTTTCAATTATCCTTTTACTTTTATCATTTAACATAATCTCAACAGACCCAAGACCTTTACATTCTAACTTATCATTATTTGCAACTACAATGGTACTACAATAATCAGTATCAATAGATACAAACCAGTTCTTATGTCTACACATATGTGTGGTGGCTCCGGAGTCCACAATCCAATCGTCACAGCTATAGGCAGCGAGTGCCGTAGATACAAATACTGTATTTTCAACATTATCTTGTTTATTGCTTTTATCACGTTTTAATTTAAAGCACTTAGACTTAATGTGTCCAATTTTCTTACAATAGTGACACATTACTGCCTTTTTATTTTTACTGATGAATGCTGTATTACTAACAGTCACAGTATTATTATCACAGGATTTTCTTCTAAATTCTTCTTGAAGTAGGCGGGCTCGCACCTGCTCACTTGACAAAGTTTCTGCTATGTTAGCCGCTTCAAGACTGGACACCAAACTATCAAACTCCTGTGGTAAACCACTAAGCAGCAGTTCAGCAACCTCTTTATCATCTGTAGATCGACCAATATCCGCCAACAGCTGCACCAACATGGTAATCCCATCTATATATTCACTCATGGAGCCATAATCCACATAATTTGCTCTGTGTAGCTTACGCAAGAGAACCACTCTTCTAAAAAGACCCTTGTCTTCAAATATGTCCTGTAGTTTAATCCAGGCTTCTCTAGCAGAAGTGGCATTTCGCAAATGCTGAATACAAACTGGCTTGACCGCGAGACATATGCGCGCCAGCGCACGCTGTCCACGTATAAGATCTTCATCTGTACCATCAATACAACCCCATAAACCATCCATCATAAGGCAATGTTTCATTTGAAATTTCCAGTTTAGATATGTAGCCACTCCATCCAACTTTTCAAAGGAAAACGTGGCATGAGGCCCGTGCCCGTTCTCACTTGCCATTTTATTTAAATGATTAATCTATTACTCACTCTGTAGAGGTGCGCCAACAATATTGTGTTCGTCCTTCTACGGATTTCTTTCTGAGCCCATAACCTGTTGGGCATGCGGCTGGCGATACCCATGCACCATGTAGTTGGATGGTTGATGTGGATCAAAAATATGGTTATAAAAACACTGGCGTTGTGTATACTGTTTATTACTATTAAACATTAACACACAAAAAACGTCTAATAATAGGATTCGAAAAGATTATGAATAAAATGCACTGGGGAGATACATTATCCATTTCACAGAGAGAATCAATCAATGTCAATGTCACAAAAATACATAGATTATAATTTGGGCCATAGAGCATACTGATCCCTTAACAGTATGTACAAATCGTCTAAAATTGCGAGAAAGAGATATAGAGTCTGATACACGATAATTGCCACCTCTTTTTAAAACATTTGGTGCATTTACAAGCAAAACAAACAGATTCAATGATGTATGCAGAAGCTACCAATACATGGCGTTACCAGTATGGTTTGTAGAAAAAATATATTGTTGCCGCGTGTGAGACAAAAGCATATTTCCTTATAAAGTTTGTGACAAATACAATACATATAGAAGAAAATCGCATCGAAAGTCATTTTAATCTTTCGATGAGATTTTGGTCTTCATTATTTATTACTATTTTTTTCGGTTACCATTATAAATATTTAACTAAGTACTTACATTATTGAAGTAACGGCAGTGCCAATTCATCACTGTCAACTATGTATAGGTAGCAGAGTGGCGAGAGATCCGAAATATATCAAGAAAACTAGGTTCAAAAAAAGCTTTTTTTCTGTAATTTTTATTTTAAAAATCTAAATACATAAATCTTTTTTATGTAACTATTGATTATTTACAGTTAGTTTACAAGAAAAAGTTTTATTATGAAAAACAATTAAAGTATGTTGGGGTAAGAGCGAATCGGAGAAAGAGCGGATAATTCTAATAACTCCCAAATTTATGCATATTTTTTAATACTCGCAACATAGTGAATGACGCCATTTTGTAGTCTGCAGAGTTAATTTTCGACAACAACACGTGTGCAATTGAGCAAAATGTGAAAGTGTGTAATTTTGTTCCATTTTCGTCGAATCCGCTTTTTTCCCTGGTTGCATATCTCAGCATCCAAGAGGAATATTCTAAATTTGGCGAGTTTTTTGTCCGTAACACTTCGTTCGATTTATGTTTTCTAGGTTAGGATAATGAATAACGTATAGTTGTTTTTTTTTATCCGCTCTTTTCCCTGCGGGAAAAGAACGGACAAAATTTCATCCGCACTTCCCTAGAAGGAATCAGTGGTTCCGTACACTTTTCTTTTCGAACTTATATATTAATTATGTCATCTTCGCAATGAATTTAAAGAACATATACACTTTGATCTGATGTAGAACTAATTGACGAGATTAATTTTGTATATCTATATGACGTAATACAAAAGTACATCGTTGGCTAACGGCTACAATTGATGCATTTTTTTTAAGAAAACAAAAACAGATCAAATTACTTACTGCTTCTATTTCGATAGAACAAATAAAGAACTAATTATCTAGCGTATTCGTTAAGCCACTCGACATGGTCAATCGCTAGGTATAGACACATGTCTTCATCGGCGGGAAAAGTAATTATTTTTTCTTCATCAATCGATAAAGTTCCACTGTCATTGTTCTACATAAAACACTCATAACAATTGCTTTAGTTATTGTTCTGAGATAAAACATCATAAACTTCACAAGTATTTTTTTCACGAGATTGACAAGTGTAATCAATTGAACAAAAAAAGTTTAAAAACTAATATATCAACAACCTACGTTGTTTATTCTTTTCCCGCCACTGAAAACATGTTAAGTTTTACCCACATTCATGCGCACTATATCGAGAGATCGAGACTCACACAGTATACATACTGAATTTTTAACGAATATCCCTATTTATAATACATTATATTTTGTAGGTTCAAAATGCCCCGCAAGTACATTAGGAAATCAGAAAGGGCTACGGAATATTCACAAGAAGATTTAGAGATAGCAATAGAAAAAGTAAAAAATAATGAACTTACAAACTATGCTGTAGTAAAAATATTTAACATACTATGTTCGACACTGAATGACCGAGTCCTTGGTAAAAAAAGGCTTGAAAAGTGGAACATTGGGTAGACCACTTGCAATACCCATGGAAACAGAAATACGGCTGGCTGATTGCCTCCGGATATTAGAGAAATAGGGCTTTGGTTTGTCTAGAGAAGTCCTAGAGATGGTTTCCAAAAAATTTAAAGACCTTATTCAAGAACAACACACCAGGACCCGATTGGTTCATCTCATTTAGAAAACGACATCGATTGTCAATAAACACAACCAGTGGAATACTTATGAAATAAAAATGACTGACCCCTTTATCATTCAGGGATATTTCAAACTTCTAGAGAACACTTTGAAGAAGTTAAATATTGATGATCCTAAAGCAATATGGAACTTAGATGAAACTTCGATTTGTTTAGATCCTACTAAAACAAAAGTAGATGGCGGAAAGGGCTTATCATGCAGTAGAATCACTCACGGCACAGGCAAAGATAACGTAACAGTGCTGACCACTGTAAACGCAAACGGAGATAAACTAAATCCTTTGATTGTTTTTAAAGCAAAGGCAATGTATGAAAAGTGGATGGTAAGACAAAAGAAGGAGCATGATTTCGAAATCGCATATACGGTCACAAAACGCGACTGGATGGAAACGGGAACTTTTTATAATTATATGAAAGATATTGTTATACGCGGCCTAGGAGAAAACAGACCCATTTTAATGATGTACGACACACACACGTAGATGATCGAGTGGTAGAATTGGGTTTACAAAATAATATCACCATTTTAAAGCTGCCGGCACACACATCACATCTGGTTCAACCTCTTGATTTGGCCGTATTGAAATCTTTGAAATCAATTTGGGACGCCAAACTTAAACGCCAAAATAAAATGGCAACAATTACAAAAACAAGTTTTCAGAAATGTTTGCAGAAGTTTGGTACGGCACCAAGCCTGAAAGAATAAAGAATGGCTTCAAAAAAGCCGGTATATTTCCATTCAATGCAGATGTCATACCAATCGACAAATATGAGCCGGCAGTTTATAAAAGACGGCGGCAACATATAACAGCTAAAAACTTGTCCGATTCCCAAAAGCGCGACGGTACAAGTCTGAAACAGTTGTTTAAATGTGATTAATGGCAAATTGGTTTACAGAACTTCTACCCACGAAACGATATCCCCTCACATCGAAGATAATTCTGCTACATCTGGAATTTTGTCTTTAGAAATAGATATACCTACATTTCAAGCGAGTTCTCTACGTACGAGTCATGTCTACTTCAGAAGTAGTGCTTGAAAAGTTTGCAGTGGCACCTATTGTTAGTCCAGTTTCCATTCCGGTATCCGTTAAAACAACTGAACCAGCTGAAATGACTTCCGGATTTCCTGACAATGATAATATTTCTGAAATGTCTACTTACAAGAACGTGACAAATGATTCTTTTAATATTGCTGACAATCGGACTGCTTCTACTTCCGAAATTAAGCCAGTTCCAAAAATCTAAATAATTTTATCTGAATCCGTCTGAATCCATTCGAAATCTCGAAAGTAAAGCCCGTTATATCACCAACTTTAAAGAGTTGTTACTTAATAAAATGCAGCAACAATGTCGCAATGATGGAAAAAAGAATGTTGTAAAAATGAAACGTATAACTAAAGGCGCAGAAGGAATCACACGAACTTTCTTGGAGAAGAAAAAAAGTTTAGAGGTTACATTAAATAATTAAGTTTAATTAAGTCCAGGCTTAAGTGCCATTATTTATCGCAAATTTCATCGTAATCAATGAAAGATTTCATTTCAGAAATTTTATTTTTTATGTATTAGGTATGTATCTATATAGGTATAATATATGTTTATATATGTGTGTGTATTGTATGTATATTATTATGTATAGTCTTTGGAAGTATGCATAGAATTGTATTTATGTGAAAGCGTAAGTACTGTTTTTTTACGTATTTAATTTTTTTTCTCATATTGTTTGTTTCGTATGACTATGCACTTTTGTGTTGCCAGCCTTACCACATAAAATATCTTACACAATCATGGGTTGACTGGAAGAGATCTCTTATAGAGATAAGTTCACCCTTGTTAACTAAATAATATTATGTATTGATAAACTTTGTTACAAGTGCAATAAAGAGTATATATTAAATAAGAAAATAGAGAAGAAAAAAACAGGGGTTTCAAAAAACAATAATCAAAACTTCATCAAGGAATCGTATAAACGTATTATAACACCCACTAATACAGGTGTTTTGCCGATATCAAGATGTTCACATGAAGAAAATAAGAGAAAATCTAAAAATATCAGTAGCGTAATGAAGAAAAGAAGAACCACAGATTTACCTGGTGCTGAAGTATCAGTAAACTTAGTAATTCGGATATCATTGACTTGGAAGAAAACAGTGAAACTATAGAGATACATACAAATTCTAACAGCTGTCCAATGATCGACCAATGTCCGGATGACTCAGATCATTTGAATAGAAGTACCAATATTGAAAATTAGCAAATGATAGAGAAGAAAAAGAAAAAATAGTTACAACACTAAGAATTCTAATTGGGTAGTTGACAACTTTTTTTTTATTTCATAAATAAGAAGTTTACAACTCATAAAGAAATATTGCAAAAGAAATAGCATGTCTAAGATCAATAGTTTCACAGATATAGTGGTATGTTTGATGTGTTGCGGCGCATCGCCCAAAAACGCTCCATAGAAAATCTACGGAACAGGTGACGTCACATGTTCCCATATTACTAAGAAATGTATGGGCATACTGACAAAATTGATAATAACTATGTATTAAGTAGGTTTTACTGATTGTTGTCATAATAATAGTTGTTTTAATTGCTGTCAGCAATCTAATATCATTCACATTTTTAATAAATTTTGAAAAAAAAATATCAACTTTTTTTTAATTTTCAAAACAGTACAACTTTAACAATATTCCATATCTTTTAAGTTTGAATTGTTTTTATGGGTAACAGTAGCGTATATTTTCCGAATTTGTGAAAAATATATCCAAATTCAAACTTAGGCAACATCCCAATTCTAAAAATCTTGCCTTGTCATCATAACTCCCACTAACACTGATGTTCTTGCAATACCAGGTTGCTCAAAAAAAAGGACTAACACTAGAAAAAAATCTAACAAACTGTTTAGCATTAAAACAAGTTCTGCAGATTTTAGTGACACAGAAGTGTCAGGCACTGTAAGCAAATATCCTGTATTCGGATATACATACATTTAGATCGGTCAGTATGGGAAAGTCTGAAACTATAAGACGTACGAAAATCTCTTCTTAGGAACCATGTCATCGATTTGAGTAAAAAGAAAAACTGCATTCAAACATTTAAAAAAAACGTGTACTCTGCTCGGGAATCGAACCCGGACTTTTTGAAAAATAAAACTAATGCTATTTCTATTTCGATATCGATTGTGTAGGTCTTAAGCAGTTACTAAAAACACTTACTAAAAATAAATTGAAAGATATGAACACCATACATTTTATTCATTTTAGACATAATGTTTCATAGTAACGTTTACTGCTTAAGACCTACACAATCGGTATCGAAATAGAAATAGCATTATTTTTATTTTTCAAAAAGTCCGGGTTCGATTCCCGAGCTGAGTACACGTTATTTTTTAAAATGTTTGAATGCAGTTTTTCTTTTTACTAAAATCGATGACATGGTTCCTAAGAAGAGATTTTCGTATGTCTTATAATTTCAGACTTTCCCATACTGACCGATCTAAATGTGCCACCCTGTATATCATAAACAAAGAAAAAAAAGAATGTTTCAGAGAAACTGAATATATGGAAAACACATATTTTAATAGCTCTTGTAGCGCGGACTACGCCCTCTGAAGGAGTAACCACTGAACTCGGCGACTCCTCTCTCTCCCGCTCAAACTCCCGCCCCCTTATTCTCAACTGTCGGAAAGTATTCGAATTTCGGAAACTCTATACCTGTCACTTTTTATCGCGGTGTGTCAAAATGAGACGGCATGTGACTTTTCGAATCGAATCCGTGATCCGACAATTTAGAATAAGGGAGCAGATCGCGCCATGGACGCCGACCAATCAGGCGGCCCAAGCGTTACCGCAATTAGAAGCGCGATGTTGTAATTGGACAAGTGGTCCTGACGTAAAATATTATGTTGTCGTTCTGATTTCCTATATACCAGATTACCAATGTAATAACGATAGAGAATAAAATAAGTCTTGCCAAACAATACGTGTCGTCTAAATTATTTTAATAAACTCTAACAAAACCCTGAGATAAAGAGTAACAACTGAGTTTAGCCGCCCGCTAAACTCTCCAATAAATGACGAATTTTCTTATCATTATGTAAATACAATAATTAAAAAACAGCAAAATAATTTAAAGAAAATTCTAAAAGATATTGATATCGAAAACATTTTCTAAACCCTGATTCCGAAGATATTTTGCAGACGAAAGCACAGGTAAATTAATACAATCTAAGAATAGGATACAAACAAATAAAAATAAAAATGACGAAAAACAAAACACAACGCTTGAAAATGATACATAATATAAAAATTATAGCAAGGAAGACAGCGACCCTAAAAAAGGAAATAACATAGACAAGCTTACAGAAACATAATAACATGACAAGAAAATGGCCATACTACATTGGATTTGTAGAATCAACTATAAAATCTGAAATTGTATCAACTAGAAAATCTGAAAAGAAAATGTTATATACATTTTCTTTATACATTTTCTAAATACACAAAAGAAACCAAAACTAAAATTTACTAAGCCAAAGAAAAAAGACCAAGACATAGTTACCGAATGCTCAATAGTCAAAGCAGTAAGTTTAGCAAGTGATCCCAAAAATACAATTATCTATGTATTGCTAAACAAAGAGGACAGGCTTATTTATTTATCTTAGATTTTTTTAACTATGTATAAGAATTACCAGTATTTTTTATATAGTTTGTTTATTTTATTGAATAGGTACTGATCTCAAATGATTGCTTGTGTACCGAAGTGTCTAAGAGTGCCATATCTATCAGGTTTATATTTTTAAGCAAAGCTGTAGAGTACATTTCTAATTTTTATTTTTATTTAGACATAAAATGCCATTTAAGGCGAAGGGTAAGGAGAATATACGAAAAAAAGGTGTTTTCGAGCAGTTTTTCTGGCGAAAGTGCTGCATAGAGGATGTTGTAATTGATATATTATGTAACATATATGTTGAATTTTAGCCAGTAGGTTCTAAATACTAGTAATTAGTTCTTATTATCACTCCAAATTATTTCAAAGTGTCGCGATCTCGATCTCGCTTATACGAAATTGTATTCTATACGAGGTATTTGTTTAGTGTCAAACGCGGTATAGTTATTCATAGCATTCGTGCCTTTAGCAAGTAGGTCCATTTTTTTCAAAAAGCCAACAAATAAAGGATATAAATTGTTTTGAATGGATTTCAACCTTTGCGCCTACGATTACCACGGACGGATATTTTGCTCGCAATAATGGTCAGGCGTTCGTTTTTCCAATTTATTTTTTCTTGTTATTACTGGTGTAAAACAATTTTCGGCGAAAAGGCAGGATCCCGTGTACGCCATCTATCGGTACAGCAGCATGACTATTCGATATTTAGTCTGCTTGAAGTATATAGTATTATCCTAGGCACTGAATAGATGTCGTTTGGTGTTGTACCTAAATGCTCAAGGTCCCTTCAGTACCCCTACGCCTTAAGAAGCCGTCTTTGATTTGTTTTTATTTTCGTTTATTATTATTATGTTAAGCATACAAATTAATAATGTTTCGGTTTTTTTTGTTAAAGATTTTTTTATAAGCATGTACTTCTGCCTGGAAAGAGGATTTTTTTAACAGCGGAATAGCGGTTTAATAATCTTTAAGAACCTTATTAATACAGTGAATAGAGTCGGTTTTAGGCTATACTACGATCTTCCCCCAATATAGTCTGCACTTTCCCTGAAAAAAAAAACATCTGCATGCTCAGACCTATATTTTATGGACAAAGTTACATTGTTATGGTGTTCAAAAATATGTATAAACAAAGCATGGTTTTTCGTATTTAAAAAAAAATTCATTAGTTATATAACCTGCTCTTACCCCAACATACCTTACCGGTAGTTTACTGGTTCAGATCACCAGATATGATGTGCGATGCTAAGTGCGATACTTTCTGTTGTGGAGAGTGATGTTTCTATAACTGTATAAAAAATAAAAATATCTGTGATAATAAATTGTTATGATAGATATATCATCTTACAATGTTCGGCTTGCAAATATGATGGCATTCGTCCAAACAAAAGCTTCTCTCTTTTGTGAACATGTCTTTGATGTTTCATCATAGCATTCCTATAGCCAAATGCCTTTCCACATATATTGCATAGATGATTTTTAATACCCAGATGACTTGCTTCATAATGTCTTTGTAAAGATAAGTTTGAATGAAATGCTTTCTTACATGTAGCACATTTGAATTGAGGCTCTTTATGCTTTAACATGTGGCTATTTAAATTGCTTTTGGAAAGGAACCGGGCTGGGCATTCTGTACACATATAATGGTAATCTCCTGTGTGTCTTCGCATGTGTGTTTTAAGGAGCTCAGCATATCTTCCTCTATATGGACAGAATGAACATTTGAATGGAAAGTCACTTCTGTGCCTCAAGCTATGGTTATGATAAGCACATCGAAGTCTAAACGACTTACCACACACATCACACACAAACTTCTTGTGATCAGGATCATGCATAGTTATATGCTCTTTATAATATGACCTATTGATAACTTTATTACAAATATGGCATGTAACTTTTGGTGAATATTTGATATTTTCTTTTTTCTTTGTTTTTAATTCGTCTAGATTACTTTCAACTTTATGCCATTTATTATCAAAAGGTTTAATATCTGAGAAATCGTCATCACTACAGACATGTTCATTGTCATTTGAATCTTTAATAGGGTTTGCAAAATTGAAATCTTTTAAAGGTTGTTTTAAGATTTCATCAGATCTCTTTGCAGTTTTTCTGAAGCTAATTGCACTGTTAACAAATTGGTGACAAATAGTGCAAAGGAGTTCTGGTTTTCCATCGTGTCTTTCCATTTGTATATCCGTAAATATTTCTAAAGCTTCTATAAGATCGTTTGAATTTTTTAAGTCATATATATTCACAACACCTCTTTGTAAGCAAACTCTACAGTAAGCATTTGAATCAGCTCTGTCATTAGTGTTACAATGAGGTAGGTTATTAAAGTAATCACTAATATCGAATTTCCTTATAGGCATAGATTTAGTTTTCATAACTTTAGTTAGACAATACCAAGTAGTCATTGTTAGTTATTTTTTCTGTAATACAATACAAAAACATTAGTAAGCTAAATAAATCAATCACAAAATCACAACACCACATGCACAGCACAGGACAGTTTCCTTTTATTTACAAGTACTTTACATTCAAATTCAAAGTACTCTGTGGTACCTTACAAGAACTTAGGGTCTAAGACATGTACGGTCGACCGACGAGAAGTAGCTGAACAGTTTAGTACCATGTCACAATAACTATGGCATCACACGGTAGCACTATTACGTACGAGCGCAATAGTCGGTGCAAAATGGTAATAAAGTGTTAAGGCTTCTGCGCACAGATCGCTTCTGTGGGCAACTGTACCTACATACAATATAACAGATCAGATAATAGTAGCAAGCTATAAAAAAGTACTCTGTGTTCACATTCACAAGCTAGGTAGGAGCTAGGAAACTAGAGTACTGTAAGCACAAATTATTTACCTTATTTTTTTACGGCTCGTACATTAATTAAGGAAGGTAAAAAGTAAAAGAGATATCGGAGTTTTTGTTACCCAATTGTTTTTTAAATATTTCACAAAACCGCATATTACTTTTATTTTTTATTCCAAGCATAAAACCAAAGATTATAAAGAGTATGTACTACAAAAAAAACAATCTGAGTTCTGACACAGGGTCACAGATGGGCTAGACAAGATGCCATTTGACAATCGCTAAATAGAAAATGTATGGGATTTGACATTTACAATCGAAAGTTAATCGAGAGCTTATGTCAAATCACATACATTTTCCGCTTAGCGATACCGATATTAACGAAAGGAATCTTGTCTATTTGACTTTTTTTTTGTTAATTATCCCTATAAAAGGAAGGCAAAGGGAACTAATGCCCATGCAGCCATGTCTAAAGTATATCTTTATTTCTTTTTTATTGCATTAAATGCTGTCGTAACACATTTCAATGCTTCTTGGGAGTATTTGACACGAAATATATGATGACAGTCACTTTATGTAGCACATAAAGTGACTGTCATCATATATTGATGAGGTGGATAACCACAAAAAAAAATTCATCGTATTTCACACCATAATCACTTTGATTCTAATAATCTTTTAGTTGCACGTCAACACAAACACTTTAATAATAAAACTACGCTGCTTTTATAGCTCATGTTTGCTCCGACACAATTTTTAATTATTGTAATAAACATTTTCACTGACGCCACAAAAATCCGCCAAACACCCTTTAACTTTTTTCGTGTAGTTCATTCTTCTTGTAATGGAAAGGCAAAGGGGAACAAATGATGATGGATGTTATAGTGATTTTTAAAACATTTGCTTTGATTTTATTTTATTCTGAACAGTGTAGCTCCTTGACCTTCATCTCACTTGGTGCTAAGTGGTCATAAGGCCGAAGATGGAAGCAAGCTACACCCGGATTCTTCAACCCCAGAGGAACTGGCTTTCGTAACTCCAACTGCCGGAACAGAACAATTCTGGGACATTATTGTTATGGCGGCAGACTTAGGTAAGACGATGGTAGATAACATTAACCAGACTGAGCAGAAAATTTTGCCCCCCATGAGGATTGAACCCCGGACCTCTAAATGTGAAGTAAGTAGGTGGTCGGGGTGTTGGGCGGTTGGTGTATGCTCAAGGGTGCGATGTTGAGCTAGCAGCACCTACCGCCAGGTTCAAACACGCACGTCCACGTCACCGCCGTGGTGCTCCAATAGGAGTAGCGGTGAACCCCCTTCCTTTCAAGGGGGTCGTACACCCTGGGCAATGCTGGGGTCAAAATAAACAGGCATCGCACATTAACACCCACCCTGTGACTCCAGTAGCAAAGCGTGTTGAGCTTCGCCTGCATGTGCTTTCCCTCGCTGCAGGAGATAACCCGTACCCCAACTCTATCCCATGATCCACATCCAAATAAATCCCCATCCTTCCCTATCCTCTAACTCCTATCTGTCCTGGAGGGATTACAACCTCGACACCAACATTGTTAACCAAAGAAAAAATGGAGGCAACTTTAAAAAAAGGTTTACCCCAGGAGGGTACCAGCTCTGCTGGAGAATCCCTCACCGAGCCTAGCTCGGTCTGCCCCACGTACTCTGGGGGGGGCAAAAATTTGCCAAAATTTGAGGCCAGTCAAGGCTGGGGCCAGACCTATAAGGGAGGGCCAAAGGCACAGGGTGCAGGGGACTGGAGCCAACCAGGCACGTCCAAAGAGGGATCCTGTTCGAAGCCAGGGACTCGAAGCCTTCGGGAGTCGAACCCACCAGGCAGAGGACAAGGAAACCGGGGGAGGGGCGCTCTTAGGGGAGCGGCGCAGTCATCGCCTCGGATTGGCTCTGCGTCGTCACGAGGTGCGTACGGCCGCCCACATGGGCGCTGTCCGCTGCGGGACGATCGTGGGCTGCGGGGTGGTGATGGTGCTGCACCAGGGGTCAGGGAGCTAGAGGCGCCGATGGGGGCTTCTCCTCAGGGGAGTCAGGCTACGGGGTCACTGACTGTAGAACCTACGGGGGCAACAGTTGGAGAAACCATGTCGGACAATGCTGAGGAGGTCCCCAAAAGAAATAAAAAGAAACTGTCCGGGTTTCAGAGGCGACAGAAGGCTGAACTGCGAAGGCAGGAGGCTGCTGATGCCTCTGTTGACAGGACCAAGAGGCCCAGGGAATTCAGTGATGAGGGCCAGGCTGACACTGTAGCCAAAAGGGTTAAAACCCATGGCTCCTACGCGGAAGCGGCGGGGTGTGTCAGGCTGGCCATCATTGCTGAAGAGTACCCGGCCAGAATGTTGGATGAAGGGGACTACAGGGCCATTCAGGCAACCATTTGGGACCGCCTGGAGGAGGCCCCGACACCTGTCCCACTCATCAACATGGGTAGCATAATTGCTGGGGCGCTGCATGTTGGGTGTGGCGGAGATACCTCAGCCAGATGGCTTCGCTCTCTCAGCGGGAGTACAGTTGAGGGAGTGAAGCTCAGGGTGGTGGACATGAGGGACCTACCAAAGCCGGTTAAGATGGCATGGAAGTCCCGAAATGTCACCCGCATGGACACGGGAAGGGTTTTGCGTATGATGCAGAGGATTCATCCGGGCCTTAAAACATCCAGTTGGCAGGTCGTCGACACACTTGTTGAGGGCCTGTCAACACGTAGGATTGTGCTGATGGATGAATTTTCTGCATCCTACATAAAACAAAATGACTACTGCCTGTACACGGGAATCGACAGGAGTATCTTCAAGGTACTTGACAGTGGCAAGCCTGAAGATGGGCCTGTGGATTCCCAGGCTATGGAGGGTGAGGGGGCGTCCGGGGGGCACATGCATCCTGGGGCAGCCCTTGAGCCTTCAGTAGTCAAGGAGCCAAAGGAGGGACCGGAAAGGGGGCCTGGAGCAGGGTCGTCGGTTGTTGGAGGAGACATGGAATGTCAGGAGCGGGTGTCCTCTCCAAGAACCGATGATGTCCTTGGGGCACTGGATGGTCTCAACCTTTGGTTGACTTCGCCGTCAGACACCCATAGTATTATGGATGATGAGTCTGACGGCAAGAGTAAGGGGGAGGGCAATTAATTAAAAAAAAAAAAAAAAAAAAAAAAACCGCTGCGAAAGATATCTACGCAAACAGCATGGCAACAGGCATAAGGTGTGTACAAATTAATGTCCATCACTGTAAGGCAGCCTCAGACCTATTGGCGAGAGAGCTGCAACAAGGAAAATACGACATTGCCTTGATTCAAGAACCGTATATTTACCGGGGACTGATCAAAGGTCTAGGTGGAACAGGCGGTACTATATATTATGTGTGTTCTACTAAAGATATGAGAACTTGCATTTATGTCAGAAATGGCCTTAATGCGGTGGCTCTATCACAGTTCTGTTACAGGGACCTCACAACAATCAAGGTCTATGCAGGAGAGGGGAGGGACAGACAGGAGCTTATAATGGCATCTGCTTACCTACCATATGAAAAGGCGGATCCGGTGTCGGAGGAACTACGAAACCTGATCAGCTATGGCAGCCTAGGGGGTGTGGACGTTATCATCGGCTGCGATGCAAATGCACATCATGTCGTCTGGGGGAGCTCAGACGTCAACGCAAGAGGAGAAAGGTTACTGGATTTTCTGGTAAGTACTCCCATGCAAATACTAAATAAAGGCAATAAGCCCACTTTCTTTAATACACGGCGGGCTGAGGTTATTGACATAACCATAGCTTCAAATAGGGCAGCAAGGTATGTTATGGACTGGCATGTATCAAATGAGATCACCTTATCTGATCACAATTATATATGCTTCAGGTACGGGGACATTGGGAAACCAATGACTGTGCAACGTAAAAATCCAAGATTTACCAACTGGGACGATTACAAACGCGATCTTAGGATTGAACTAGGTAATATAAATAGCAATCTAAACTCAGTTCTTGATATTGAATTTGAAGCGGAGAGATTGACAAATGCTGTAGGGACGGTATGGCAACAAAACTGTCCGGACAGAAAAACGATAGCGAAAAAGCTGCCGTGGTGGACTCCTGAGGTAGCCAAAATAAGAAAGGAGACAAGGAAAGCTTTTAACTTAGCAAAGGCCAGAAATGATTACACTGAGTATGGCAAGGCACTAACACGATATAGTACTGCGGTTAGGAAAGCAAAGAGAAAGGCTTGGAGAACCCACTGTGAGAACATTAGTTCTATTCCTGAAGGGATGAGGTTAGCCAAAGCTATATCGACTACGAATGCGATCCCGTTAGGAGTGATTAATGACCCAAACGGTGAACGCACAGATTCTGGGAAGGAAACTTTGATGGTAATGCTAAGTACTCACTTCCCAGGATCACAAATTATAGAGAAAGAGCATGATCCTATAAAACTTGAGGAACTAAATGAGAAGACCTCGAAGTTTGATTGGGACATAGCTAAAAGGGTAGTGGATGAGAGTAGAATCAAATGGGCCCTATCCAGCTTTCAACCATACAAAGCTCCCGGCCCAGACAACATCTATCCAATACTTCTACAGCAAGGTAGTCCTAACCTTGGACAGCATCTATGCAGGCTATACAAAGCATGTATTGCATTTGGATACATTCCCAAAACTTGGAGAAAGGTCAAGGTAATCTTTATCCCTAAGCCTGGGAAGCCGGATTATGAAGACCCAAAGGCCTTTAGGCCTATTAGTCTCCAATCTTTCTTTTTGAAGACATTGGAGAAATTAGTGGATAAGTTTATAAGGGAGGGACCATTGAAAAACTTTCCCTTACACAGACTACAGTGTGCTTATCAGCCAGGCAAATCTACGGAAACGGCACTGCATTATGTAGTTAGCAAAGCGGAAGCAGCCATAGAAAACAAGGAGGTGTGCATTGGTGCATTCGTGGATATTGAAGGTGCCTTTGATCGCACTACCTTTGAATCTATTAAAAGAGCTGCTAAGAAGCATGGAGTGCCACATACAATCAGAAAGTGGATTAACTGCATGCTGAAAGGTAGAATCATTTACTCAGAACTACTAGGGGATAAACTAAAAGCAAAGACCACAAGGGGCTGCCCTCAGGGAGGAGTGCTGTCTCCACTACTCTGGAGCCTTGTAGTTGACTCTATAGTGGACAGACTGAATGAGGGACCACTTTACACTGTGGGCTATGCAGATGACTTAGTCGTGCTAGTCAATGGGAAATTCCCTGGTACAGTATCGGAGATTATGCAGTATGCACTGGGGGTGCTGGAAGACTGGTGTAACACCAACCACCTGTCAGTAAACCCCGGTAAAACGACTGTAATACCCTTTACAAGGCAGAGAAATCTGAAAAGGCTTAAAACCCTGCATTTATATGACACGGAGCTTTCATGGTCCAGTGAAGTGAAATATCTTGGCATAACGCTAGATAAGGAACTTAACTGGAAACTCCATATGGAGAGAACCTTGATAAAAGCTCAAAGGGTCTTTGGAATGTGTCGCTCCACTTACGGCAAGACGTGGGGACTACAACCAAAGATAATAAAGTGGATCTATACAACCATGGTCAGACCTGTTATAACTTATGGTAGCATCGTCTGGTGGCCTAGGACAAGGCTGGTAACATGCAAAACTGAGCTTAGCAAGTTACAGAGGACAGCATGTCTAGCGATAACCGGAGCGTTTAGAACCACTCCAACGGCAGCGATGGAGGTGCTCCTCGACATCCCGCCACTGCATATTATAATAGAAACAGAGGCGAGGAAGGCGTTACATAGACTCAAAGTAGCAGGACTGTGGGACACTACTAAACCTCTGTTGAAACACACAAAATGGGCAGAAACCTCTGTCCTAGACAGGTATATGGAAATGGGATGTGATAAAATCTGCCCCAAATTCATATTCGAAAAGAAATTTAAGATCAGCATTCCCACAAGAGAGGAATGGAAATGTAAGCCACCATACCTGGAAAAGGGAAGCCTAATCTGGTTCACTGATGGATCAAAGATGGACTCTGGAACAGGTGCTGGGGTCTATAACAAAGACACTCAAATATACCAAAGCATGGGAAGGTTTGCCACTGTCTTCCAGGCGGAGACACATGCAATCATTCTATGTGCAATGGAAATTATGGAACAGAGGACTAAGAATAAAACTATATATATTCTTAGTGACAGTCAGTCAGCCCTCAAGGCACTGAGCTCTCCGCGCGTTAGCTCAGACCTGGTTCTGAATGCCATACAAGCCCTAAACAAGCTTGGTAGGTATAATAGGGTAAGACTGATATGGGTGTCTGGTCATGTAGGAGTGATTGGCAATGAGAAGGCTGATGAACTGGCACGGAAAGGCTCGGAAAACAAGTATGTGGGCCCTGAGCCCTTCATATCTCTAACACAAAGTTTTATTAACACAGCCATTACAGAAGAAGTCAAGAATAGGCATAGAACTGAATGGCAAAAGGTACCACGATTTAGACATTCCAAGTCCTTTATGGGGGGGAGGGTAGGGGAATGGAGTAAATACATCTTTACAAACGGTAGAACGCAGGCTCGCTTCCTCACGGGAGCGCTCACGGGACATTTTGCCACCAACTATATGCTACACAAAATGCAAATTTCCCCTGCACAACCTTGTCGGGCATGTGGTGAAGGCCAGGAATCGATGGAACATCTTCTGTGTCAATGCGATGCCCTGGCGAGGATCCGAATGAGTCTTCTGGAAGTGGCGTATCCAAAGCCAGTAGACTATAGACTCTTTCACGCCAAAGATATAGTGAAGCTTATGGCAGCTATATTCAGGACGTGGGAGGAGTGAAGGCAGGGGTGGCACAAAAGATCCCGAAGGGTCGAAGTGCATCGTGGCAAAGTCACGGCCCCATGATAAGATAAGATAAGATAAGATAAGAAGTAGGTGGTCGTAACAAGGGCGGTATAAGTGCTGGTCTCCTGTCGTTTTATTATAAGCTAACTGAAAAACGAGCTAGGTACAATACTGAGAAAAAATCATATTTGGGTCATTTTTTACTTTGAGAGTGCAAGAACAATGCGTTAGTAAAATTTGAAATAAAAGTGAGTTTCCCATAAGTTATGAGGATGTATTTATTTTCAGAAAAACTAATGTATGATTCACTATTGTACACATGCCCTTATGTACTTTTATGTTACTTTTATGATAAGTGAGGCCAATCAATTTGACGGCCACCACCATACCATTAGTATTTTGTCGGATTCAGATTTTCCCTGATTTTTTGAGATAGTGTACAGTCGACTATTACGAGCGCAGTAAGAGCGACGTGAAGGTCAAACTGTTACGCTTGATGTGCTGTCGTGTGTACATATAGCTAGCAGGATATGAAACATCTCTTAAAATCCATAATGTTGGTTCCGCTGAAGCAAGGTCCCCAAGCAGCTTGTCAGAATTGCAGTAATTGTCATGAAAGGCAATATTTGTCAAGTTTAAGTAATTAATAAATAAAATAACTGGATGTCAAAGCTGTTTAATTGTTTCCTCTAATTAAATAAATAAAATTAAAACGATGAACTAAACTTATTCGCTTCACATCACAGACAAAATAATAGCAGGATTTTAAAGACACTGGCATGTATCTAGAATTTTTTATTTGTCAATACACATTTCTAACCATAGATATTATTAATATTCTATTTAACATTCATATTTATTTCCTAACTGCCAGATACAATATCGCATACATTCTATATTGACAAATAGAGCTAAACTGATATTGGTTGGTAGGTAATTAACTAGAGTATAACTATTTTGATTACCAAGCTACACAGGTAATATAATATTTCTTAGATAAGCAACTCGACTTTATGTCATTTATACAGGGTGGTGTCGGTAATACGACAGTAAATTGAAAAATGGAATTCATAGAAATGTCATTAAATAATCAAACGAATAAGATGTTTTTCAAAGTGGCAAACCATTTCTATGAACGAATATAGCCCATGTTTCAATTTATTGCCGTATTGAATTGAAGGCACCACTCTGTATATCAAGGTAAACGAAATAAAGCGTAATTTATCGAAAATTGCTGTTTACATGAATCATTTGCTATATATTAATAAACATAATAATATTATTTTTATTATTAAGTATTTAATATTATTACCTACGTATTTTAAAATAATAACATTATTTCTTTTTTTAATTCAATAATCATTTTTAGAAGGGTTTAACTTTTTTTATATTTTTCAAGTAAAATTTATTAGTTTCACATTTCATGCTATACTAAGTAAGTAGTTCATTTATGTCATAAAAAAGACTGGCAAGCAAACAAGCACGCGACCAACCTAATACTAAGCATAGCTGGATACTCTACTGGTTTGAGCACATTTTTTCGTTTGCACAAAAACATAAGGAGTCACAATATATATTAAAATGTATTGTCAACTAGGTGCATCTGCCATTCTTTGCAATGCCCGTAAACAAAAAACTGTTAGGTTTTATAGTAATAAAAAACTTTTTATAATCCCGGAACCTTCGCGGGCGTCCCCCAGAACCGTAAATACACTACCAGTTTCATCACAATCTGATCAGCGCATAGGGGACAAACATACAAACATTGATTATAATTATATAGATAACCAATTAGTCTACAGTTTCTTCCCAGCATCCAGCCACCCCGTAGAGGTGTGTTTGATCACTAGCTATGGTATTTTAGCGTGATTATATTCGTTATCGGGTGTTAATTTAACACGTTGACAAATTAAATTAAAAGTAAATAGATTATTCCATAATAAAAAAAATATTAGATATCCCAAATAACTTCGATAAAACCAATGCTAAATTGCTAACGCTGATAACATAACGATATGAATTTTAATTTTAAAATATGCTTAAAACTTTTATAGTAGTTACATAATATGAGTACAAAAGTTGCATACATAGACAAAGTGTAATATCATTATATTTTTTTACTAGAATCAATCAAACTTACTGAAAATAAATACAATTAGAACATTAACAAAATCAATTACCAAGTCTTGAAATACGATATCAAAGCTGGCAGATTAAATAATAATTCATTTATTTATTGATTTTGATTAACCTGTCGACCACTATTAAGTATTGATTTATTTTAAAAAAGCTTTTATTTTAATATAAAAGCTAATGTAAATTGCAATATACACATAATAATGTACATTATAGAGTAAATATTATAAATGTAGATTTTTATCAAATTAATATGAGAGTACAGTTTACAGTATATTAATACGTACGGTCAGCAATATAAGTCGATTAATACTTATTAACACTTTAGTACTATTACACACTATGTCATTAAATGGTGTTTATAAATCATCAAAAGTATGCCAATAAGTTGTTATGACAAAGTGCTAAAGTATTTATCAACTTCTATTGCTGACTGGACGTACAGTCCAGTCAGCAATATGTCAGAAAATTAAAAGATTTTCGTTAAAACTTATCTGCAGAAATATGTCTATTATTGTAAAGTATATAAAGATGTTATATAAAACTTTTAAGAAGTGTTACGTTACACAGAATGTTTGGGAGATGCTTGCTTTTAGACTAAGTTCGAATCGATATAAGCAATTATATCTTACTGATTAAATGATTCAATTATTTGAAGTAAGAAGACTCTATGGTTTAGGTCAAATTAGAAATCAAAATTTGAGGTTAGTTGTGTAAACTAACCTCAAATTTTAAATAGCCCTATTAATAAATGATAGAAAATAGCTAACCCCATGAGTGCGTTTATTACGCATCCTGTTACACAGCCCGCACCGTCCCACGAGCGTTCTTTGTGTAACAGGATACATAAGAATTCTACTATTACAAAATCATCCCGCCCCGCACCGCGCTCTGTAGGTTCTGATCTTTAGTCATTTATTTTAATTGATTTATTTACAACAATCACTGAACAATCACGATATAACTAGTTATCAAGATCTAATGTATAATGTCAACAATCAGCGATCAACTCGTCTATTTTATCTTCGTCTCTTCTCTTTATACTGAGACTCTTGGAATCAAGAATCTCCTTGTTTTGAAGTTAGCTATCGCTAAAAGATAATCGCTCGTATGTAGGACCACGGGCTCACTATTAAGAAATTTTTGTTTGGAAAACAACAAGTAAGTTTGAAAATATGATGTCTCGTGGTGATATCAATATTCGTATTTTTAACCATATACAATTCTTTAACATATAGTTACTAACGTTATAAACATATATTTCGGTAACAACGGCCTCGACACACTAATTAGAATCAAGAGTATTTTAAAGACAAGCGGTTGGACTATATGAACTGAAATGAGCTTTATGTGCAAATATCTTACGGTTCAATATCGCAAACATGGACCGAGTATTTATATAGCACGGTTGAGGTTTATATTTGTGATTTAGGTAAGAAGTATAAATATCGTGTGATTGCGGTTAACAATGTAGTATTTAGTATAGTATATTTGTTTTATAAACTTTGTAAATTAATATATCGCGGTATATGTATAACAAGATGTAAATATCCTATGTGCTAAGCTAATCTAAAATACAATTTAAAAGCTTTTTATAAATGTTTAGCTTTCAATGTTATGAAATATAAGATTTAATAAAAATTGTATAAATACATTAACCGTCTACACAAAGCTGAAATAGATGAAAATGTATACTAATACCAATTTTCAATGTCAGGGGGCTTATAACACGCGTTACATAGACAACCATACTAGTAATTTTTTTTTTATAAACATGGTTGCTTACATTTCTATTTCTTTTGTATATTTTGAATATTTTTTGGTTATTTTCTCTATTTTGTTGTACCTTTATCCAATAAAAACCTACTTAATTTGTATTTCACTAGGACTTTAGTTTCTTGCGAAAACAGTAAATTTTGAAGCGATGTGGCCGAATGTACTATTCAATTTAATAACAAATAGAATTAAAATGACGTAATTTTTTTATATATTTTTTCAAAGAATAATCTTTTTTACAAGCATTATAAGTTTAATTTAATTTTAAAACTCTATTCAGCTGTAGACCATTACATAAAAACTAAAACGCAAAAAAGAGACGTCAAAATAATTAAAAAATAATAATAATTAATAAGAATGTAGAGTAAAACGCTAATTTCATTAACTTCACGCTGTATCTATATCATGTGTTCACGGACTAGATGAATTATTAAATATTGTTTGGTTGGCCAGAGTACTATGAGATAATTTTTAACAACAATTATTTTTTTTTAAAACACGATACTACTAAATGTTTTAATATTCCTTATATGAGATTACTGTCTACAATCTGCGTACAATAAGTTTATAAAATATTATCTGTTCTTAGGGTTCCGTACCCAAAGGGTAAAACGGTAACCTATTCCTGTATAATACTGTTAAAAGTAGCATAAGTAGGTTAAAATGTAGTGTTAGTGTTACTAGGAATGTTTTTAGTTTATCATTAAAATAATTTGAGTATTTAATAAAGATATCTATTGGGTTGGTTTCAGAGTGGAACATTTGAAGCTAAGCATGTCTCAATCTTAATCTAAATTTATATGTCAAGCACAGATTACAGACACAATTGGTTTTTATTTGTCATAAGACCCCCGGGGGACTTAAGCGGCTTGACAAATTATGATACATTATTTAGTAGGGAATATTGATACGTAGCTTCGAATACTCTCAACTGTTAAACAGGCCATACAGAATGCAAATTCCTAATTGCTTCCCCAACCGAACCACTTTACGCAGTTGTATCAATGGTCGAATATTTATAATAAGTAAGGGGCAGTAAGGGGCCACAAACGCCGCCACATTCGGTGTTTGGCGAGTTTTTGTAGCGTCAGTCAAGATTTTTATTACAATAATTAAAAATTGTGTCGGAGCGAACATTGAGTTATAAAAGTGGCGTAGTTTTATTATTCAAGTGTTCGTGTTGACGTGCAACTAAAAGATTATTAGAATAAAAGTGATTATGGTGTGAAATACGATGAGAACATTTTTGTGGTAACCCACCTCATCAAGTAGTACATAAAGTGACTGTTATCATATATTTCGTGTCAAATACTCCCAAGAAGCATTGAAATGTGTTACGCCAGCATTTTAATGCAATGAAAGAAGAAATACTTAAGACATGGCTGTATGGGCATTAGTTCCCTTTGCTTTCCCTTTATAGGGAGAATTAACTAAAAAAAGGGGTGGGGATTCATGCGAGTGGCGTGTGGCGGCGTTTTGTATCGGCGTTTAGTGGCCGGTGTGGCCAACAAGAACCAAGAAGCGACTATTTGTAATGTGTGGCAGGCTCCGGCGTCAACGCATATAAAATGCATGAAAACTACAGGAAATATGCCGGTGGCGGCGTTTTGTGGCTGTGGTCGGTGGCCCGTGTGCGGCAAGGCTTATAGATCTTTCAATATTTTTATCTACGGTAAATTTTATTTGGTTTTTCAAATAAAAATTAACTACAGATGTAAATAATTTGAAACTGCGTCAATTTAATCAATATAATCCGAAACTTATTTTATGGTCACTAAACACTATTAATATTTACTAATATACTAAGCTAAATGTTACCTAAATAGAATAAATACGGAGGACTTGTAACAATCCTCAGAACATTATCGAATATACACATGACGACTATTGGAATTACATTTAACAATGATTTAAAATTAATATAAATAATTGACATTACATTTTTTTAACACTTTCCAAAGCATTGGCTCTAGAATTCCTTTTTGGAAGCATATAGATTAAACACTTACATTATTTTGTGACAATCTAAAAAAAAAACTACTATAATACTGCATCATTCAGTAAAAAAAATTCGCTACGAGCAAAAAAAATACCATATAGAGGTATTTTTTCACCTGGTATTATTTCTAATGCAAGCTGGCAATACTGACATTACAAAGCGACGAGGCGAGTGTTGCAGCCACGCCATTTTTCTTGAAGTTGTCTATGCTCTTCGTATTGTTGTTCGGTTATATGTTTCACTGCGGCGGATCCCTGAAATGACAAAGTGTTTAAAATTAGCACTGCTTAATTAAAAGTCATTATTGGTATCTTTTATTATGCAACTACATGACAAGCAAACTGACGGCACACCTAGTGGTAAGTGGCTGTAGTCACCTATAGACAATAACAAGGGAAATATCACTTGGTATTGCAGCTGCGTTGTCATCTTGAGTCCTAAGAAGAAATGCCTTCCATGCGCAGTAATTACACTGCCTACCTTACCCTTCAATCTGAAACACAGCGAGCTGCTTTACGGATAAATAGGAATAGCGGTGGTACCTACCCAGACGAGCCTACATACGGGCCTACCACCTAGTATTGTCTAAACTAAAAGCATATAACACTTACTTTTATCTTCCTTGGGTCCAAATTAGCGCCCAAAGTTTGTACACCCTTAGCTAACTTTGATAGCGGGGACAAAACCATTTCTCTGGTAGCGCTAGACACAGGACTTGCTATATTCTTCAGCTGTTTCAGCGCGGATTCAGAATGCGACTGAGCTATATTTAATGTGATTTCGTGTTGCGAACTCGAGCGATGATAATTAACCCCTTCCAGTTCATCGTAATTTATATCGTTCGAGCTATGCGACAGTTTTTGTGAGAGCAGCAAAGTGTTAGGCGGGGCCGGTTTAGGCATCTCTTCGACTTGTATCTCAGGTGTTTTGGACTCAGCATTGAATGGGTTGAATTTGTTCACGTTGCTAGGAGTTTTCAGGGACTGTTTCTCCACAGGGATCTCTACTAAAGTTGTTTCGAATACCGGCTCTTTTTCGTGGGGCTCGATTTTAGAAGAGTATAGAGGGTTCTGTATTAAGTCGCAGTCGTTTTCCGTCTCGCCCTTTTGTTCCTGTCCTTGCTTTTGGCCTGCACGAAAAAATATATCGTTCATGTTTGGAAGTAGATACCTGTTTAAGGGTGGAAATAAACATTCACACCTAAAATTTATGGTCTCTAGGAAACTAGGTTATAAAATCAAAAAAGGTGCTGTTTCATTTTCGGCTATGAACGTGTACACATGTACAGTACATTAAAAAATTACAAAAAATTAACTGACAAAAAATTTAGAATGACAAATTTTTTTTAAAACCACTAAAAATTATTTTGCGTTATATTTTCGGCCGTTAAACTACGTACAAAAATATTTTAAAGCATCCATAAAAAACCAAATATGGCAATATAGGATGCCATATTAAGACAAAATCTCTATAATCTGTGGCCATATATTTAAAACGTTCGGGAAAAAACGTTTGTTTTTAGTCTAGGATTATGGAATTATGGACTCGGTAGTCACATAGATCAATAAAGTTTTTTGCTTTCTTCTGTATATTTTGAGTGGTATAATTATAGAAGTTTAGCGTTAGAGTTTTTTCATTTGTCACTTATCATCAAAAAGTATTTTGAACGGGAAAACAACAAAAAAATAATGTTTTATTTCCATTTCTAACTTAAAAACCACTGTACATACTCAAAGCCGGGACTCCATATAAACCTTTCCTTTTCATATAGTAAACAAACCTTTCCTTTTCATATAGTAAACATCTCCTTTATCTGAGGAGTAAAGGCTCGACAAAAGTTCAAAGTAATTCGAAAAGTTTCATTTTACCCATTATTATAAACATGTATTACTGTCTCATATATTCGCCAGCACACATTTCAATCACACGTCGCTCGCTCGGGTATAAATAATTCATCCTAACTAATATTATAAATGCGAAAGTGACTTTGTTTGTTACTTTTTTACGTCTAAACCACTGAAATTTGGTCTGGAGTTAGTTTGAGACCATGAGAACATAGGATACTCTTTGGAGCGATAACCGACATCCACGCGGGCGGAGCCGCGGGCAAAAGCTAGTAGTAATATAAATGCGAAAGTAACTGGCATGCTTTGCAATGCCTTAAAGAGATTTTTTTAGGTATTTTAAAATATATTTTTTTCATTTTTCTAATGAAAAAAAGGTTTTATATCCCAGCAACCTCCACGGGCGTAACCCAGAAGACCTACCAAATTTTCATCACAATCTGATCAATGGTTTCGGAACGTATAGGAGACAAACATACAAACATTGATTTTTATTAACATTGATGATTTCAAAATTAGACAGTTTATATTACCTAAGTAATGTTGACTGTTTTCGAAGTTATCCAAAGTGGGTTCGAATATATTCGTCCTGTTCTCATCGTCGGACGAGTAATCCGAGCTGAGACCATCAGATAGGCTGCCTTTCTTTTTGTCAGATTTATTCTGACCCAGGGTGAAGATCTTCTTCGTTCGTGAGGTGCCTTGGTCAAATTTCAACTGGAGACTTGGTCGCGCGCGCGCGTTCAGCGAATGGCTGAGCTTGTTGAGTTTACTAAACTGTTCTGTCATGTTGTTCAGGGCTTTGGATCCTGAAATTGTAATTAAAAGTATTAAAATGTTCTGTTATTGAGCGATGTTGGTGTCGATAATGCACTACGAGCATGGATCTCTCGATAAACAATATTTGTCGTTATAATTCGACAAAAAGTGTCTTAGGGCGGAAACGAAACCCGCGACCTTTTAAATTTTGGGCTCTAAGCATCTAAGCTACCAAGGACTTGGGATAACCATATTTTTCTAGTTAAGATATTTAGTGATATGCTAAAATAACAAAAGTGGGTATTTTATTATTGCTCGTGATTATGTTGGACGCCGCGCGTGCGCCTGCACAATCGCAAATGACTCAACACCACCTGATGTGAAGCAGTAAGAAGAGTCAGTATACGAAGACACCTTACCGGGGTATAAGCTGCCTTTACACGCCTTTTTAAGGAACTCATTTTAAGAAGAGGAACACACTATACAGGGTGGTGTCGTCAATATGACAATAAATTAAAACATGGGCTATTCATAAAAAAGGTTTGTCACTTTCAAAAAGATCTTATTCGTTTGATAATTTTAAAAATTCACATTATTTCACAGAAAATTTTCACATGAAATTATCAAATGAATTAAGATGTTTTTGAAGCTGGCAAACCATTTCTATGAACTTATATAGCCCATGTTTAAATTTATTGTCGTATTGACGGCACCACTCTGTATATTATTATGCTGGTAAAAAAATCTAATTTTTGTTTGAATAAAATGGGTAAATGTACTCTCTACACTTAGTTATCTTACAATATTTACGATAACATTGGAAAAAAACTGAAGAACCAAAAGGACTAAAATATAGAGATTTTGATGAGAAAAAAACAAATTGCGACGCCATAAGAGATCCACGTCCTCTGTTGTACCATAACGCTTGGGAGCAGAGGGCGATCTTTTGTAAGGTGAAGGTGTTTTTCTAGTCGGACGCTACTTCTCTTAAAATCAATACAATACAATAATATGAAAGCAAGATGGCACTAACTAACAGAAAACGCTGCTCGTTTGGTCCTAGTTACGTATCTACATTCTGTGTGGGTGCCAGCTTTCGGTTTGATCCTCATGATTTGATCCAACACTGCGGCGGTGGAGGACGCGTGCTCTGGAGGAAGGAGTAGAACAAAAACAGACCCCTAGACAAGATGTCGTTAAATCGCAATCACTGATAAACTAAATCACTTCTAAACATATTATGGTATTAAGTTTACTTTTGATAAAAACTTTAAAACTTAAGTCAAATCTGACACTTTTTAGATGGCAATAGAGACTGTCGTAAGACTTGTCCTTTAGGGGTTTGTAGCTTCCGAATATTTTTTATTAGTATCCAAATTTGATGTGCTTGCAACCATTCATAAATATCAATTTCCTCCATGGCAGCTGTGCAATAATAAATAAATATCTGCTAATTCATACAAACTGTCATACAAATTTATGGAAGCTCATCAATTATAGTAAAAGATCAGCTGATTCATATAAAAACTGTCATGTAACTTTCTCTGTGGCAGCTCAGTAATTACGGAAAAAGATCTGCTGATTCATACAAAACTCTCATACAGCTTTCTCTATGGCAGCTTAGCAATAACAGTTTCTTGGAAATAACACGTACAAACTGTCGGGAATAAGTAGAGTAGTGAAAAACTACTGTATGCGCTACGAGAACTCCGTCAAAGTACTAACGACGAGTATACTCAGTAAATTGTGTGTGTTTTTTTTTATACAACTGGATGACAAACAAGCTGACGGCCCACCTGATGGAAAGCGGTAACCGCCGCCTATAGACACCTGCAATAACAAGGAAAAATTACTTGATATTGCAGGTGCGATGTCATACTGGGGCCTAAGATGAAATGCCGTCCATGCCCAGTAATTACACTGGCTACCTTTCCCTTCTATCCGAAACACAGCGAACTGTTTCACGGCTGAAATAAGAAAGGCGGTAGTACCTACCCAGACGACTCTACATACGGACCTACCACCTAGTAAAGAATATTTTTATTATTATTAATAACATAACTTACCCACGCTCCGTATATCAGCCACTAGTTGCGTCTCACTCACATTTCTAGTGAGTGTTGGTAACCGCGACAGGTCCAGATATAGAGATGACTTCATACCTCCAGATTGGCCTTGCGTTGGGTGCACCTAGCAACAACATTACCCTTCAAAATTAATTTAAACTGGAGCTATGTGCTTTTGTTATTTTGGAAATATTCATGTCGAAGGCTGTTGGTTGTATTCGGCAGATCGTATACTACCTAGGCAGAACATCAACAAATTAGGCAAATCCTCAACAGCCTAGGCAGATCGTCTAGTAATGAAGAGTGTGTGTGTGATTGTGTCAAGGTTATTTTTAATGACCTTATAACCGAAATGATTTCGTTTTTAAGTTCTTTTTTTATACTGCAAATCAAGCTGACGGCCCACCTGGTGGTAAGTCGCCTATCACACCTTCATGCAATGGCAATTATAAAAATATCAGTATTCAGTACTGGACGATGCGATACTGTGACATAAAACGATCTGTCCAATTCAATCATCGGCCTTCGATATACACATCACAAGATTCGAAGCAAACACTTCTTCATTAATATTATTAAATAATTAATTGAGAAGCTCGGTGGCCTGGTGTTTTGAGCATTCTGGTTTCAATTACGAAAACAAAGCAACTTTTGCAATGGTCGATCCCGGGATGGATCAATCAAAATTTGTAATGTCGAGATTCTCCTTCGTTGGTCCCAGTTGTTACTGCAACCGCTTTAATCCACTAATTTACATTCGGCCAGACTGGTGGTGTTATGACCCAAACTCCTCATCTGTTTCTCCCATGTAGGAGGGCCTGTGCCCAGCAGTGGGACGTATATAATGAATGAATAATTTACTTTTGATTTCCTCCTTTCCAACTTGATCCCATCGTGGAATGGTATTGGAGGTAATTTGGCGACGTCTCGCGCGACAAGCAGCGACTCGCAAATGGAATGTAATGATTCTGGAACAAAAAAAAATTAATACACGTCGCACGTACTTCAAATATGCAAAGTAATTGGAAAATAAAGTTATCTTCTTACAAAAGCAGCGAGCGCGGTTTGTGTGTGTGTGTGTGTGTGTGTGTGTGTGTGTGTGTGTGTGTGTGTGTGTGTGTGCGTGTGCGTGTGTGTGTGTGTACGACAGTACCACGTATTGCCGTACACACAAAATCACAAAACTTAACACACATTCCTTTTTTAACTTATCAAAGACAATCAGTCTTCCCGTGACCACGATCGTTGTAAAGTAAAAAGGGTTTATAATAATAATGTAATATAATTATAATTAAACGCGAGTTAAATCCGGTAAATTGGTTTTATTTCGTAAGCGTCAATGTCAAAATTTTGATTTGGATTAGTTGACGTGATCGATAGCTTTTAACAAGTACAGACGTCAGCACATCAAGTGTAGCAGTTTCACTACGAAAGCCGCCTCTATTACGAACGCAGTAAGGAATGAATAAAAAATAAAATGTAAAAAAATGAATGTGAATGTGTGTGAATGTATAAATTGCCCTCAATCAAATTCTTGATGGAAAATAACCGGACGATGTGGTTAGTCAACGTTTTATCGGATTGTATCGTTGCTCAGTCGAAACTACCACATCAATCGATCGCTATTGATAAATGGCCCTAATTCTGGAGAACACATGCTAAGTCTTAATTTAGGTTCAGTGCATCTCTTTCTCCCAAAATGAATACGAAAAGGATGGCTGTCATATAATTTGACATTTAGAAACGTGCGTTCATTTTTCGACCTTATTGAACGTGACAAAATGCAGTGTTTAGGCGGCACCTCCGTACATGCCGTCTAAAATTGTCTATGGTTTCGTTGAAATCATTCTTAATTTTATTGACAGCTCTAAACAATTCTTGCTATCTTTTTCCTATAACATATTGCGAGAAAGAGATATACTGTACTTAAATTTAGAATTAGAGCGTGTCTTCAGAATTAGGTCCAATGGCATCGATCGACAGTCAAAGCTTTAAAAAACTATTTAGTGTAATTTTTTTTACGATAATTTATATATCCACTTACCAATCATTTCGTCCTTCGTGTTGATAACCACGGCCATATTGTTGAAAAACCTGAGCGAGGTGGACCGGAACATGTGGAAGTAGCCCGGTTCGCCGTTGTGCAAGTAGTTGAAGCGGATGCAGAATAACGGCTCACTGGTCGACTTGCGACCCACACCAAACAACTGACAGAAGACCAATTTTAATTAGGTATGTTTTGAAACATTATCTTTAACAAAAGTACCAAAGTCTTTTTTATTGGAGGAAGACAAAGTTCGTAATCAGTGGCCCCAATTCTGGAGAACACGTGCTAAGTCTCAATTTAAGTTCAGTCTATTTCTTTCTCAAAAAATGAATACGAAAAGGATGGCTGTCATATAAATTGACATTTAGAAACGTGCGTTCAATTTTCGACCTTATTGAACGTGCTAAAATGCAGTGTTTAGGAGGCACCTCCGTACATGCCGTCTAAAATTGTCTATGGTTTCTTTGAAATCTATCTAAATTTAATTGACAGGTCTAAACAACTTCTTGCTATCTTTTTCCTATTACATACGGCGAGAAAGAGATATACTGTACTTAAATTTAGAATAAGAGCGAGTCTTCAGAATCAGGCCTATTGTGTGCACAAGTAAACAGACATATTCGCCCAAATAGCGCGAAGCCAATGGGGGAAATAAAAACTAAGATTTATATTACACACATGTGAAGATTGTATGCAAATCAAGTGCCCTGGATCTATTAATTTATTAGTAAGTTTATTTCAATTGGAGCCTATTATTTTGTTTATTTAATAACAGTTTAGAGGTACGAGCAACCAAAAGCGTTAAAAAGATGCAAATTTTTTAAAATCCTATCGCATTTGACGACTGGCTGGTCGAGTGGTATGTACCCCTTACTATACCGGCTCCTCGGTCAGAAGTCCCGGTTCGAATTCCGAGCGGAGGTTTGTATGATGAGTACGAATATTTGTACATTCATCATCCTCATTTCAGCCGAGAGAAGCCAACTGCTGGGCATAGGCCTCTCCCAAAGATCTCCAAACCGATCGGTCCTGCGCTGCCCGCATCCATCGGCTTCCCGCGACCCTCACCAGATCGTCGGTCCACCTTGTGGCGGTCTACCAACGCTGCGTCTCCCGGTACGCGGCCGCCACTCGAGGACCTTTCCGCCCCAACGGCCGTCAGTCCTACTTGCAATTTGGCCTGCCCACTACCACTTGAGGCTCGCAATTCTTCGGGCTATGTCGGAGACCTTAGTTCTCCTGCGAATCTCGTCATTTCTGATTCGATCACGCTGAGACACCACGAGCATAGCCCTCTTCATTGCCCTTATCTTATCATGGGGCCGTGACTTTTGTGCCACCCCTGCCTTCACTCCCACGTCCTGAATATAGCTGCCATAAGCTTCACTAGATCTTTGGCGTGAAAGAGTCTATAGTCTTCTTTCTGGCTTTGAATACGCCACTTCCAGAAGACTCATTCGGATCCTAGGCAGGGCATCGCATTGACAAAAAAGATGTTCCATCGATTCCTGGCCTTCACCACATGGCCGACAAGGGGAAAATTGCATTTTGTGTAGCATGTAGCTGGTGGCAAAATGCCCTGTCAGTGCTCCCGTGAGGAAGCGAGCCTGTGTTCTGCCGTTTGTACAGATTTATTTACTCCATTACCCTACCCTCTCCCTCCCCCATAAAGGACTTGGAGTGTCTTAATCCATTGCCCTTAGGGTGAGCCTTCTTATAAAGCCTACTGTAAGCGGCCATTTGTACATTATCGAGAGCGTCCCATTACACCCGGTATATTTTCAAGAATTTTTTAATGTTAAGAAGTTGTTTTTTTTCGTTAATTTTTAATTCTTACCGTAGCAGAACTAGTTTCCACAGTCCCGATTTCCACAATAGTGACGTCACGTAACGGGACCCTTTGTACTGTCAGAAGCCTGTCGGATGTTTCGTCGTAGTCGGCCACGTAATACGCGTCGCTGGTCAGAATCAATACGCTGTCCATTTCCGTCTCTTGAGGATCACCGGTACTGGTTACAAACAAGTATTTATGATTTCAGCGATAGAATAATAATGCTTGATAATGGTAGCGCTCACAATAAAAGGCAAAATTGTTATTTTTTTCGTTTACTAGAGAAAATAACATCAATGTCGTTCACTAGCAATAATCGTGTGCAGCAGCAGTACACATGAAACAACCAAGTTTTTATTTAATGACAGTGAACTTAGATAAAAACCAGCATAATACACGTGAAACAAACAAGTGTTTATTTAAAGATAGTAAAACCAGCAATCCAGAATATTAAAAAAAAAAATCTCAAAGAAACTATTTTGAAGAGAAATATTTTTACCTAGAGTGTAGAGATTACATAATACAACATATTTTTTACATTTCTTTTTAAATTAAAAGCATGCTATTGCTCAATATTGGTAGCGTTTCAACTACAAATCGAAATTTACATTTTTTCTTTTGCTAAAGAAAGTAAACATCAACTCAACATTATTTTTTTTAACAGTTTGACAGGTCAGAAATGGGCGTCTTTTTAAAAATTCAAGGTGCATTTAATGTTTTTTCTTTTCTTTTTTCTTTTTTTTTTCTTTTTCGCTTATTATTTTGAACGCTACCAATGTCAAGCAATATACAGAGTGGTGACGATAAAACGGCAATAAATTAAAACATGGGTGGTTATTAAACTATCAAATACATCCTATTCGTTTGATAATTTTATAACATTTCTTGAAATAATGCAGCCAATGTTATTTCATAGAAATTATCAAATGAATAAGATGTATTTGAAAGTATTAAACCGTTTCTATGAACTAATATAGCTCATATTTTAATTTATTGTCGTCACCTGTATGTATTAAAGTTGTCCACTAACTACCCTATTGTAAAAATTATTTAAAAAACTCACTTAGGATCGGCATCAATCAATCCCCAAGAACCCAAAACTGGCTCCGTATCAACCAATAGCTTCTTGCAGTCATCGATCAACGACTTCACGTGTTGTGCCATCGCCGCTGTATCCGGCACTGATTGGTCCTGTTATTATTAAACAAACTCAATTAAATGTTCATAGACCTATATTTATCAAAATAATCAGCTTTATAGCAATGTTCTGGGTTTGGAATAGGTAGGGAATATTAATACGGTGGCGCGTCCTATGGCGCTTAGGAAACATTTTGTATCCATCGATTCATGTTTTCGCTGAAAGACTTGAATAAGATGGAATTAATATCCGTTTAAATGTAAATGTTGCTTCCGATATTTGATTTCAGATGTATTCTTTTCTCCTATAGTATACAGAATGGTTTCCTTTGAGTTACTTTGTAGCGTATAGAAATGAATTTTCAAACGAGCGTGGATGGGCGAATTTAAAACTATATAGAATAGCGAACAACTCAATGGACTCGAGACGCAATGGAGTGTTGTGGCCAATTTTGATGAAGCTTAAACTATCATAACAGCATTAAACATCCTAGTTGGAAACCGAACTTAAGACATACAAAGTAAGTAAGAACCTAAAGGGGACTTAATGATTCAAGGAATAGTGTAGGACAAAGCACGCACATTAAACATGAGCACCTTAACGGACGTGCACCGGGAGCAGTCCGGCACGATCAACTGTTCCGGGATGGAGCGGGACTCCCCCGTCATTACGTCTATGGCCACTTGCCGGAGGGCGTCCTTGAACGTCGATAGGTAATATCTGCGGACAACCGACTCGCTCTATAACCCGGTTTCAATTAATAATGAAGTTGTAATGGACTCTTCTTTATAAAGATATCTGCTACGGCCGTCTGACTGAGCGGTCTCGGGTTCGAACCCCGTTAAGTGCAGATGTTTCTATGGTGAGTACGAATATTTGTTTACGAGTTCATGGAAGTTTTTAAAGTTTATGTTTAATATTTATATCTGCTTTATATTATTTATATTTATCTGTTATCTAGTACCCATAACACAAGCTGTGATGCTTGATTTAGTATAGATAAAATAGGTGCAAATGTAACAAGAGGAGTAAGAATAAAACTGGAATTATTTTCAAGTTGTGTTGGTAAATACCTCTTTTTTAATGCAATCTGATTAATTACTTGTCCATCATATCACAAATGACTCGCACGATGCTGATGCGTTCTAGTGGATATAACGTTGACATTATCTTAGTAATTAGTAGAGTGCATTAGGAAAGTACATTAGTAATTAGTAATATTTCTCGGTTTTGTACTAAAATCAAGTAAAAATGATTTTTGTTTCTGTTTCCATTCTAGTGACACTTTGTGAATCTATGTGTTAGTATCATCGCTACTCAATGTAGTGTAAACGGACTAGTAATAATTGAACACATGGCAAATATATACGAAATGAAACAAATTGTCCTAATAGAAGTGTAACCGTCTACTGGAAAGGCATCAAAATAAAGCACTAGCATTCGAGTGCTACTAATGTACTCAGCTAATACTCCGAGATATTATGTACTAGCTATTAGTTCTAGTTCTGTTATGAGTGATTAAATATAATTCATAATTTAAAGATGCTGAACCTATTCTTGGTCAAACTTAAATCACACAGCACACAGTGAAAAGTGTAAGGAGAAAAATATTCTGAAAATCGTTACTGAAACTAACTCATGTTTACAATTTTTTAATACCGGGGTGATGGCGACAATGGGAATATAAATTAAAACATGGGCTATATTAGTTCTTAAATGTTATAAAATTATCAAATGTGTAAGAATTATTTAAATGTTGCAAAACATTTCTATGAACTAAAATAGGCCCAGTTTTAATTTATTTTAGTATCGTCGTCACCACCCTGTATGTAATATTTATTTTTAATAAATGTATATACATATACAAAAGGTGATGTCTGATAAGACCATAAGATTTGTTAATTTAATTTACGGTGAGGAGGTCGCAACGAAAGATTAGTAAGCATTGACGTCTGTAATATCCAATATAAACTGACCTCCCCAATCCGTACGCGATCTCAGCCGTAGCTAGTTCATTAGTCAATGGATGACCAAAGTAACTTGGCATCAATTCTAACTTAGGCCTGTCTGTATCCATGTTTTCTATAATCATCAGGGAGGCAGTTTTTAAATCTCGCCAAAAGTTGTCATGTTCGTCTATGGTCGCTACATTGATTGGTTGGCCGAGTGCTATGTCTATTGCGCATTGTGTCATGGCGTCACAAAAATGGTGGATGATGAATCTGTAGTGGGAAATGTTCCCAGTAATTCACAAGGTTCACACATATAATAAAAGAAAATAAATCATAACAAACGGATCTATTACTTGTAATTATTTTGTCTGTAAATCAAGCAAATCACTTTGAAATCTGTGGGTACCTTAATACTATGCAATAAGAGTGATTTTCCAATTGCGGCCCTCTAAATTTATAAACGTGTATTTACCTGTTTGCAGACGCCACGCCATCTTTCATCATACCCGTGAGTTTTCTTTCACCAGTTCTCGTATAATCGCCCTGTTCCAAAATTAAACAAAAATTTTTTATGATTGCGAAAAAACTATGACATACAATAAAAAGGAAAAAATCACTTGGTATTGCAGGTGCGTTGTCATCCTAAGGCCTATGGCACAAAAGATCCCGAAGGGTCGAAGTGCATCGTGGCAAAGTCACGGCCCCATGATAAGATAAGATCCTAAGGCCTAAGATGAAATGCCGTCCATGCCCAGTTATTACACTGGCTTACTTTCCCTTCAATCCGAAACACAGTGAACTGTTTCACGGCTGAAATAAGAAAGGCGGTGGCACCTACCCAGACGACCCTACATACGGGCCTACCACCTAGTAAATTAATTCATTGTTTTATAATAATATAGAACATAGGCAAATAGACTTAATACAAAACTGTGCAGTATTATGAGACACAATTTTCTTACGCGTATGACAAATAATCAAACGTTCGTAAAAGAATATACTATCAAAATTAAAATCAATTTATTAATAATCAACCTGTATATACGAGTTTCATCTTTACCGCAACGATTTAAGAGCTAAAAAATGTGAAAACCATTTTGAATCTTATGATACTTAACCTTAAGAGCCTTAGTGCCAGCGTATTGTCGAGATATGACGTCACCATTGTCCGCCCACATGGTGAGGAAGGCGTTACGTAACGAGGGAGGTAGACCACAGCCAGGGGTGCCCAACCCTAGGCGGCATAATTGCAGTTCCAAGACGTATTTTGCTATGGCCGTCTGTAGGGGGGAAAAAGATAGGTGAACATAATTGTTTTAGTTAAGTAAGATAGTGTGGTGTAACATCCTTTTATGAAAACAAGGGTACAAGCTTAAATTTGACGTTATAACTCGACAAAAATCGAATGATTTGTCGAGTTTTAATTTCAAATTTTATCTATATTCATAGATCCATGCTCGCAGGGCAGAGCAGGCAACGACAGACATGGCTTTGGAGATGATATATCTACATACAATATTTGTTAGAAACGGGATTATAAAACTTGCAACTATTCTCTTTAGTATCACAACAACCTTATAATCATATCAATTGCTTAGCAAACAGGCATATCCCTGTATGACAAATAATTTACGTCAAATTATTACCTTACATTTACTTAGTTTTTTCTTACAGTTTCCACAGCATTCGTTACCCAAATAAGAACATTATTCTTATTATAATATAATATAATAATCCAACTAATGAAATACATTAAATAATGGTATAAATTGTTTAGGTTTACTACGGTTTGTGAAAATTTGCATAGTTGTTATATTTGAGAACTACATTCATGTGGTTCAGCCATTAGAAAGCAATTCTTTTTTGTTTTTGTTGTATTTTTGTGTTGTTTTATTGTAAGAAATACTAAATGTCACAGTACAGCCACCGCACCTTTGTTAGACCTTTGTTTAGTAACTTCTACTAATATGTATCGCAGCCGTCTGGTTAAATCGTCCGCTTAACTCACCTAGCCCGTTGATGGAACGCCGGCATCCAATTAAACGGCTCAAGTACAACTAGTCAAGTCATTGAGCGCAACGTGAAACTAGATAGCTGAATGAAATTAGCCATTCAATTGGACGCCTAGGCGGGTCGTTTAAATTTTAAAGTTTTACAGTTTACAGTAGAAGTTAACCAGATGGCGGCGACATATGCACAAAATAAAATGTTAAATATATAAATAATATCACTTACCCTGCACTTTTCAAATAATTTAATTCTCTTCAAGTTATCATAACCTACAATAATTATATGATGCGAAGATATGGATTGTTAAGATATTACTGGGTCAATCAAGCAGTGTTACATTACCTGAACAACATTGGTCCTGTCGAGGCAGTCGATGCAGTTGACCCTGAACACGCCGTTCTGCGCGCAGATCAGGCCTCTGTCGTCACGCCAACAGAATCGCATCTCTCCTATCACTTCAGCTATGGCGTTGATTAGGATGCTCACGTTCTCATAGTGCATGCCGCGGCTGTTTAGAATATGGAACTACATTAATCAATTTTGAATATCCTGTACAGACGACCGCACATTAACGAAACAGTCGCACTACGTTTTTTGTAAGTTTTTTTATTTGTTCAAATAAATAATAATAATAAAATAATTTAAAAAAATGTCAAATTGTTACGTTTGATGTGCTTAAGAGGCTACCTCGTGCACACTAGCGACACCAATTGATTGTTATTAATTATGGTGAATTTAGAACATAATAAACAAAAACGCTTTAGAGAATTGCTAAAGAACGGTGTTTGTAATTTTTAAAGATGTATCTTGTATAAAGTGTCTACCTATAGGTAACCAAATTTTTTATTATTGTTAAATGTGGCCACTGTCGGCAATAATGAAAAAGTAGGTTACATGTAGAGGAATATCTTATACTCGGTATAAGATATTCCTCTACATGTCTCTCTACACATCTCAAAAAATTACAAATACCATTCTTTAGTCATTCACTAAAGAGTTTTTGTTTATTATGTTCTATATTTACCACAATTAATATAAATCAAGTGGTGTCGCTAGTTCCGACGAGGTATCGCCTTAACTGTATTTTCTCTGAGCTTTCAGAGTGCTCAAAATAAGTTAGTTTCAGAAAAGCAACCATATTAGCACAGCTTTACAATCGATGTTCACTCGATAAAGATTTAAGTGATGCTGCAAACAATGGCCCAAATTCTGGAGAACACATGCTAAGTCTAAATTTAAGTTTAGTCCATTTCTTTCTCTCAAAATGAATACGAAAAGGATGACTGTCATATAAATTGACATTTAGAATCGTGCGTTCAATTTTCGACCTTATTGGACGTGCTAAAATGCCGTGCTAAAAAGAGGATTTAGCTTAAGCTGGTCAGAAAAACGTTTTTGTCTACGAGATAAGGGCGTTACTAATGCCCTTCGCACGGACTCGGATCGGACGACGCGTCGCAACTTCGGCCGGCGGCGAAACTAATGTGGTGATTAGCTGATCGCATCCCTACAGTTATGAAAGTAGCCGAAAGCCCACGTGGGGGTCGGCAAGTTTCCGAAAGAAGCCCAATGGCGCCGGAGATGGCCAGCAATCGACACTCGCATCCTTTCATCCCCGAAGGCAACCGAACTTCGCCGACCGAATACCGATTGCGCTGGCGCGACGCCACGACCAAAGAGTACATTTTTTATACGGGTATAGAGGCATCACTCCATACTACAAAATATATCGCGCTTAGCGATATCTGGTGATCTGAACCGGTAAACAACCAAAAAATTATTTTCTTAATAATAGAACCTTTTTTTCTTAAAAACTAAATGTAAATAATCAATCAACAACAGTTATATAAAAAATGATTATTTATGCATTTTTATTATCAAAATAAAATTTCAAAGAAAAAAAATATTTTTAAACCTCGGGATTCGTCAAATGTCATTTAAGTTTTTAATCGACTTCAAAAACGAGGAGGTTCTCAATTCGGCCGGTATGTTTTTTTTTTTCTATGTATGTACACCGATTACGCCGAGATTACTGATCCGATTTACGTGATTCTTTTTTTGTTCGATGCGGAATAGCTGCCATTTGGTCCCATAAAATTTTTTTCAAAAACAGTTGGCTACTTTGGTTTTAAATTTAAAAAAACTTAAATTGTTAAGTCGTCTACATATGCGAAATTGCGAATTTTGGCTTTCCAAATGACTTTTTAGTGAAACGATACGATAGTAGGAAACAATATAAGTTTACGGTTACCCATCTAGCTTCGACCGTAGAAAGTTACCACTAAAAATTGTGAAAAAAAAAATTTAAACAAAAATTAAAACCGACTTCAAAAAACTGAAAAGGATAAAATAATTAAATTTAAGTAGGTATTCATCCCCTAGAAACATATTTTAGGAGTTGGTGCTAAGTGGTTTCCAAAAACAATAGAAAGTGAAGCACCGACTCCAAAAATATGTTTCTAGGGGATGAATACCTACTTAAATTTAATTATTTTATCCTTTTCAGTTTTTTGAAGTCGGTTTTAATTTTTGTTTAATTTTTTTTTAATATTTCTGTTTAAATATTTTTCGAAGTCACTATTTTTTTATGGTTTCAGCGTCATCTATCGACTTGGACCTGAATTTCTAACCCATTCTAAGCCGGCCAAATTAAATATCAGGTTAAACGAATGGTGTTAGTCGATACTTCAATGTTAACTGCAATCGGTCGTATATGATATGGTTATTTAGTATGAAGTTATAACACCGTGGCCACGACCACCTAACGTTAGAGAATAGCCGTCCCGACAGCCTTTCGACTGCTGATCGCATGCGAACGACCGTCAAACAGCTAAACGGCGTTAAGCCGAGTATTGCGATGATACGCACTCCGCTCACACCGATTCCGCGTCGATAAATGTGGGGACACCCGTATAAATTTAAATTTCTTACTTTACTACTACTACTATTTATGTACGTTTAGTCATGGAAAAGCGGTGCTTCCTGATACAAGCAATAAGACAGTTAAAAGGAGGCTCAGTTATAGGAAGGATTTAAATTATGTAACCTATTTGGAAAATAAAGATTAAAAAGAAAACTTATATTCCTTATTATCTTAAAAGTATTCGTAATGAGTTTTTACTAATAGTTAAACGAATATTCCGCACTTACCAATACTCATGGAAGTCGAACGTAGCGTATATCACATCAGCGCTATTGTATTTGAGCACATGGTTCCCGTATGCTTCCCAAATGATCCGCTCTCTTCCCTGTTGCTCTACCAGGTTTACAATGCACACCTGCTTGTACACATCTAATTCGTCTTTGAAATGTTTCTTGAATGCTTCATGTGATTCTTCTTCAGCTGGAGAAGTATGAATATAAATTAAAGAGATCACCAAAGCTAACTGCTTACCAAAAATTATTATAAAACAACTTGGACCGTCGGCTTAACGTGCCTTCTGAAGCACGGAAGAAATCGAGATAACATACTTTTGGTTGACCCATCCGGGGTCGACCGTGGCGAAAGATGCTTTGTTTTCGAAATCGAAATCAGAGTGCTCACGCCACGGAGCTTCTCAAAACAAGATGTAATGAACTTAAATTAATGTCCTTTAGAATTAGGTCCATTGTAAAGACCCTATGACTAATAATAAATTAATTTAAGGAGTAATAGACCAGATGTTACAAAATTCTGACATAAAATGTGAAAACCTGGCGTTGCGACAGTACGCATTATTTAGGTTTGTCACGAGTAGATGTGACAATATTTTTCTTGATATAATTGGAAAATAAAAGTGGTCTGAAAGGTGTCAAACTTTCAGTTGTCTTGACAAGGAATACAACAATCCCTTAAATTTTATTTCGAACTTTTGTAGCACACTGTATAACTAGATAAAAATAATTAAGTATTTACTTCTATCAAGACGAGGTGGGGGCCTAAACTTGTAATCGGGTTGACTCCAGAATATTGGCACTGACCCACGGACCTGCAATAAATATAATACAATTAAATTAAATAATAATAACTTTATTCAACCAAAACAAATAAACAGGTACCAGCAATTTATATAGGGTTCTTAAACTAAGGTTGTATAATTGTATGCAATAACCTATTTAAGCCCCTGACTCCTAAATTAGGATAGTCCTGTATCTTAGGAGTCAGTGATACCTCTAAGACAATGCATAAACAATTTAATTTTGATCTACAAGCCAAAGTCAATTAATACCAGAAAATATACATTTATAATAAAAACAGTGAGTAATAAGTATGATGATGTAGTGATATTTGCGTGTGTGTGTGTGTGTGTGTGTACGTGAGTGTTTCTGTGTGAGTGTACGTGAGTGTTTGTGGATGTGTGGTTTCATATGTGCGTGTGTGCGATAAGTACGTGTGTACATGCAAGTAGGGGTTTAATGCAGTAAGTTATATGGAGCTCATTGCACTAAGTCATGAGGGTTTCAGTTCCATTATAATTGAGAGTCAGTAGGTATTCCTCGATGTCGCGTTTTGCTTGAAATTTGGGTAATGAGTATATGTGCCTGATCTTATTAATTTTATTATACTTTAGCGCTCAAATATTACTTATTCAAAATGGGCTCAGTCATTCGAAGGTGACATAATTAACACTTATATTTTCTTCTGCTTCGTTTAACTTATAGATAATAATTCTGCCAGTCCAGAGTTTTGACCAAGCGAGTGTAAGAGAAAATACTGGTGTTTTAATGTGAAACAAGTTTAATGCGATAACTTAGGTTAGTAGGTATATTTGGACAAAGACAACCATTCAATATTATAGTGACTGTTTGGACAAATTAAGGTAGTAGGGAGTATTTTTAAAATTGATATGCCGACACGACCAGAGGGAGAAAGTTCTGCCAACCACTCCAACATTCGGCTACAATCCCATTAAACTTAATATTGGTACCAGGAGAATTTTTCAAAATACTATCATCGAAGTAGATCATAGATCTGAACATTAGGACAGGACAGGAGGTATTGAGCTCGAAAGACGTGGAGAACTCGGTAGCCGTTTATTATGGTGTTTATATTTATCAGTTTATGGAGACTATTGCGGTTTACTTACTTTTATTTTTCCAGTAAGAATTATTTTCACTATGACATAAGTCGGTACGGAGTTTTGGAATGAGGACATGAGATGATAGGGTTGATATCCGAAAAATATAGCGATCAGATAGATATTGCAATATAGAAGAAGATAAGAATATTTGACATTGTAATATTAAAATTGAATTCATATTAAGATTATATAGACTGACATTTATTTTAATTGATTTTTATACTATTATTTTTTTGATTCTATTGACTCCTAAGATCTATGATTTGATTACATATTTATTGTTTTAATTATAATACAATGACGATAATTTTAAAAATTAGTTTTAATCCATAACTTATTGTATAATTATGTAAAATGAAATAAATAAATCTAAATCTATTGCCGTCTGAGGCTCTGAGGAAGCGGGGGCTCACCACACTTTACTTGGAGAGCATATATAAAGGGAGACGATTTTATGCAACCACTGATGATACTGAGACATGGTAACAGATTTTATCCAAAAGTAACGGAAGATTTATTGCATTATATTTATTATTATTATTATCTATATTTCTCCGTTATCTAGTATCAATAACAAAAGCTTTTAATTATGCTTATTTTGGGCGTGGATTGCCTAACTTTGTAAATAAGAAAGTATCTACAGGTAATATTTTGTGAATATATCGCCAAGAAGGAATAAGTAGTCATTGGTTGCTATTGAATTGAAACACTATTTTAAATGAATTTATATCAAACTGTAGCCTCTGCCGAAATCAACGATGCGGAAATACAAACTTTTTTTGTATACGGTTAGTAACGGAGATACATTGTACCTTCTTTCTAACAAGCTACTACACACAATGACCTCACGAAACAGTCCGTTACAGGAAAAAGCACGAACAGTTTAAGTTATGACAGTTACTGCTTTAAATATAAGGCTCACATTCGCGCATCAACAAATAGGACATAATATTAGGTGTTAAATTATTTTACAGCGACGCAGCAGACCGTATCTCTATAGTTTATACCTATATATCGTACACCCGCTAAAAAACTGTCACAAGACTCAAAATCAAGAATTGAGTAAATGAACTTTAAAGTTTTTGTGAATATGTGATTGTATTTTACAGTAATAATAATGATAATAGATAAAAAACTAAAAGTAGTATTATACAAGGTGGTGCCGTCAATGCGACAATAAATTTAAACATGGGCTATATTAGTCCATAGAAATGGTTTGCCACTTTCAAAAATATCTTAATCATTTGACAATTTCAGACATTTGTATGAAATAATGCTGCCAACGTTACACTATTCATACAAAAGTCATGAAATTATCAAATGAATACGATATTTTTGAAAGTGGCAAACCATTTCTATGGACTAATATAGCCCATGTTTAAATTTATTGTCGCATTGACGGCACCGCCCTGTATAAGAACTTACTTTATGGCGTTTTTACAGTACTTAGATAGTTATTAGAAAAATACATACGCGCAAAAAACAGAATTTGCCTTTTGTGTTACGACAGTTTTTTAGCGGGTGTGCGATATGTATAAAACGCACATCTGTCTGTTTGTACGCCTATAACTTGAGAACCTGTAAGTGTAATTTGATGTAGTTTTTATTGCAGGGATTCTTCAAGATAATTTAGGTATGCAATCATCATGCTATGAACAAATGCGTGATGAGAGTTTTAGTGAAGCATGTCGTAGTGTCGCCAATGTTTTGAAGCGCGGAGATGGCATACGCTGGCTAATGGCTAAATGAGACAGATAAATAAAAAAATCATATAGACAATAGTAGGTCTTAAAAAGGTTGACAAAAAAGATTGGAATAGCATTTGTCTATCTCTGTAAAGGTCGATTGTAATCATTTTAAATCTCCTCCACGCGTGTGGAGTGTTTAGCAGCGGGCAAAAGCTGGTATTTAGTATTAGAATAATAAGTCAGAAATTGCAATTAAATTATGTTTAATATAGTACGGCTATTAGCCTAATTTTGACACAGTTTTAGAGAACCTTTCTCCCGCGTACGCTCAAGTTGTGGAATGAGCTCCCTGCAGAGGTTTTCTCGAATGAGTACAGGATGGGGTTCTTCAAAAAAGGCGTGAAAAGGTTTTTACAGGGTCGGCCACGCGCAAGTGATACCCCTGGTGTTGCAAGCGTCCATAGGCTACGGCAATCGCTTACCATCAGGTGGGCCGTATGCTTGATTGCCACCTTAGTAATATAAAAAGAAAAAAACATAGTGGTAGATATAATTTTGAAGGTGCGTTAGAACCTACGCATTTTTCAAGTGGGCGTGGATGGCCAAATCCGAAGCTATAAGAAAAACCGAAAAGTACTCTAAGGAGTTTCGGGCCCGATTTTGATGAAAACTTTAACTGCATCATTGGATTTTTTTATCTGGTACCTAGGCACCTATTTAGTACTTAGACAGGTTTTAGCAACTAATAACATAAATGTTACGGTAAAAGACTAGAATCACACATACCTGAACAAAGGATGCCCTGTGAATGCTGTCCGAGCACACAATGGAGACAATCTGCTCGGTCTCCACATAGTTAGCCACCTTTCCATCGGGTTCTATGCCACGGCGGTTGTACCTGAATGATAAAATTATATAATTACTAGTAGACCCCGCAAACGTTGTTTTGCCAAAAAAAAAGTCCAAAAAGAAAAATAGATAGTAGCCGATTCTCAGAACTACTGAATATGTTACGTATAAAATTTCATGAAAATCGGTCAAGCCGTTTCGGAGGAGTATGGTAACTAAATTATGGTAACGACAGCACATCAAGTGTAACAGTTGCCTACGAAAGCCGCCTCTTTTACAAGCGTTGTAAGGGCGGTCTCAAGGCCAAGCTTATGTGTCGTCGACTGTACATATAAGTAGTTACAAGAGGTTGATGTGAAATAGCATTACTTTTAAAGTGCTATGTTGCTAAAGTTTTTTTTTTCTACTTAAAGAAAGAGACTTTTATCATACAGTGATAATGTCACTCTCACTATTACAAAAATATTTAATATATTCTTTTCAAACATAATTTTACTAGTTTATAAAACATTCTGGACTGCCTAGAATTACACTAAAGCATTCGATTCTTTGATTCTTGAGAAAATTTGGGAAGCGCTTAGGGACCAGGGTAGCAAACATAAGTATAAAAGACTCATTAAAAATGTCTATTAAAATAGTACCAGGTGCATTCAGTTAGAAAAGAGAGGGGAATTATTCAGTATTAAAAAGGGCGTAAGGCAGGGAGATTCCCTATCACCAAAATTGTTCACACCCGTACTAGAAATGATTTTTAGACATCTTGAATGGAATAACCTAGATATTAATGTGGGTGGTTGCTCACTGACACATATAAGATTCGCCGACGACATAGTCCTTTTTGCCACCTAATGAACTAAATCTTATGATAAACGACATATCATCAGAAAGCGAAAGAGTACGACTGAAACTGATCCCTGATAAAGCAAAAGTGATGACAAATGGCAAAAAAAATCCTACAAAATAGGACAACTAGAGATAGACTATAATAATAATAATAATAATAATATTTATACACTCACACCTATTATCTAACCCAAAGTAAGCATCATTAAGAGCTTGTGTTATGGATACTAGATAACGGAGAAATAATGATAATAATATGTATATAAATATTAGAAATATACTAAATAAACATATAAACATCCATGACTCGTAAACAAATGCTCGTACTCATCATACAAACATTTGTTCCTACCGGGATTCGAACCCGGGACCTCTTGACCGAGTAGCCTGGGGTACAGACCACTCGGCCAGCCGTCATCCACATAGTCGAGACTATGTGGATGAACATATATACCTGGGACAAATAATATCTTATAAAGACACTGTAAATAAAGAACTTAAAATAAGAATAGGAAACAGTTGGAAGAGATACTGGGGCTTGAAAGAAATAATGAAAGATAAGGATCTAGATATTTCGTCAAAGAGCAAGCTGTTTAATACCTGAGTTAATGTATAGCAGTCAAACATGGGCCCTAACAAAAAATGTAACAAATAAACTCAATCCTCCCAACGCGCGATGGAAAGAAGCATGTTAGGCCTTAAAAAAGCTGATAGAATAAAAAACAACAATATTAGGAGCAAGACCAAAGTTCAGGACATCACACAAAAAAGGAGGACATATCATTAGAGGCAAAGATAAATGGAGTAAAAGAAGATATTAGAGGAGGCCTTTGCTGACTGGCAAACAGACGAGCAGTAAACAACATATAGCAGATTATGAAAACAAATAACACACCATTTAAATACTGCTATTATGAATTTAATATTTGGAAAAAAAAAAAAATATTTAAGTGTTTGAAATGTGAATATTTTAATTAAAAATGAGATTTTTATTTGTACAAATTGTCTGAATAAATGGTTTATTATTATAAGTTTGCTCTCCAAACTGACCTGGTACCAGCCTGGTATCTAGACCTCCTCGAGATTATTCCCAGCGTAAATGTTTCATCACAGGTATTGGTGTTAGTAAGAGACTCCGTGTTGAGAGGGTTAAAATCTGCTGGTTCAACAGCTATTTGTGAGAGATGTGCATAGCCTTGAATTATTGGTAATACCCATTGATCACAATCTGGACTCTATAAGCAAAACAAGTTGTTACAAAATAACCCAAATAAGTTATTTATCGAAAATTCATAAGTAATTAAAATGAGCCAACACTAGCAATCAGCTGTTAATGTCAATCAGCCTAAATAAATATTTGTCATGTAATTTTAAATACAATTTAGTTTGCGCTTCTAATACACAACAAGTGACTTTGTTCTTTTTTTTAAGGCCAGGAGACCTTGTGAAAATTATGAATGAATATTAGAGAAAAAAAATATTATACATGGTAATTTGTAATATTATTATTAAGTCCAGTACACAAGCTCGCCTTAATATCCTTGTGCAGGGTCAGTGTAACACCAAATGAGTAATCTATAAAGTATCCAGGGCCATATCATCATGTGAGCTATTTAAGCTAGCTCCTAATATTACAATAGAACATATAGTCTGTTCACAATTATCTTTGACTTATAATTATAAATTGAGAGTTACATACACTTAAATAAATTATAATCTTTTTGAAATTCTTACCCCCATTGAAATGATGTCATTGAGCATATGTTTATTCCAGAAGAATCTGTCATCAACATGTTTCCACCACCGTGTGATATCTGTTACAGTTTTCCCTACCCCTTCTTCCATTTCCAGGATCTTCTCAATCTCATATTGCCTCTGTAAGCTGTTTGTAAGATCTAAGGTGCGTGAATAATAGAAACTGTCAGCATCATCAAATATTTTATGTAGTTCGTCCGTAAGTCGTTTTTCAAAACGTTCTGCTAATTTTGGATCTCTTTGCTTTTTTACTGTTTGTTTAACCTGGAACAATGTTGTGTATTTTCTATATCATAAAAATTCTGGCAATATCCCTTAATACAAGTATTAAAAATGTATGTAAGTATGAAACAATTACTTCCTGCATGGATGTATGTTATTGCACCAAAAAGTATGTTGTATATCAGGATGTCTCCATGACAAATTTCATTTAAATTGGTTAAGCAGTATAAGGGTATTGTAGGATTTTCTGCTTTCATAGAAGAATTGTTCAAAAACTTTATTTCTAATTCTTTTAACATGTTAGCTGTGCAGACAGAAATTTCTAGGACTTTCTACATGAAAATGCATTTTATTCATAAATAATAAAATTGGTTTATAAAAAAATTAACCACAGAAGTAGTAGTAGTATGTTATATTCATATAAGTACATATATCTTTTTTCATATGTGTATGCCATCAAAAAGTATTAATTTCATTGAGATGCATCTAAACTTTTAAGATGTACACCCCGTTTGTGGTGTACTCATGTTCATGCTATGGACATGTAGAATTGGGGTATACACAAGGAATTTGTTTAATGCTTCTATTACAATAATTAAAGTAAAATAATATAGCTGTTTAGACATAATGGACTTTAAGAATACTTAATATCTGAATTCATCACTGAGTAAAAGAAGTTTAATTAAATAATTAATATTTAACACATTAATCTGTGAAGTTCACACATGACGAACACAATAGATTTTCCATGGATTGTGAGTATTGATGGGACTAATATATTATAATATTATATTGCCATGTACTAGACTAGTCCCACAATCCCACCAATACTTGTTTGTTGACAGCAATCCACTACTATTTGAAATTAATTTCATTGAAGATTCACCTGTGTTGCAGCCTGCTGTGTTGTAGATTTAATAGTATTGCTGACATTCTTCACTGCCCCTACAGTTTTGTTTAGAAATGCTGAGTTTTCAAATAGCCTTCCCCCCATTTTCTTGTTTAACAGCCTGCCAGCACTTTCTACAGAACTTGATGAACCATGTTTTGTACAAGGACATAGATCCACATCTTGATTTGTCGGTCCCATATTCAAAAAACATATTGATTTAATTTTATAAATTGTGTGATGAAAGTAAATTTGTCCAACGGGTACACTTTCTTTGATAATCATTAAACGGGGTTCAAATATATTTGAATGCTCTACTTTCCCTATTATGCCTTCTGTTATGCCTAGGCATTCGATGTCCTCAATATCAGATAGGTCCCATGCTGAAACAATAATAAAGAAGACTAGTAAGAAATTCATAAAATGTAATGTAGGTAAATCAAATTTAAGTAAACAAAAGTTGAATATTCAATAATGTTAAATTAAAAACATACTTTTTTTGGAATTTTAAACATAAATCTAGGCCAGAGAACAAAGAATACGAAATAAAACTAAAAATTACGAAGAGTACCTGATCGGACAGAAAAACCACCAGTTAATCGATTCCACCATAGGCTTGATTCATTTCTAACAAATATATAGTATTGGTCTGACCTAAACAATTCCATTTTAGATAAAATTATTTAGTATTTGATTGGCTTGTGATTAATTTCATTGTGTTTATTTTTGTTGTAATTTGCAATCATTTGACGTTTTAGAGGGGAAGGAAGAAAGGGGGAGGGGGATCGTTATTTTGTATGTGTTGGTATCTTTGAAAATTTACGTTTCGTTTTTGAGCGTTTAAAGATTCTACGTCTGCGTAGTCTTATGTAATAAAAATTATAATAATGTTCATCCAACCACACTTGTTATTTAGTCCAATGTAAGCATCTTAAGTGCAGGGGCGTATCTACCGCCCTATGAGGCATATCAATGATACTGGGCCCACGGGCTACAGGGCCCCCGAATGAGCGAAAATTTGTAAAATGTTATTTAAAGGAAATAATGTCGGACCTATCTCACCCATCATCACAGAATAGTAATATACGTACCACAAGGGCCCATCTAAAGCAAGCTTTGCCACTAATTTAGACTATTATGAGCTTGTTTTTCGGATACTAGATAACTTAGAAATATGAATAGTAATTATGTGTAAGTACTTTATATATTAGAAATATACAATAAATTAAAACTATCCATGACTCTTGAACAATGGCCCTAATTCTGGAGAACACAAGCTAAGTTTAAATTTAAGTTCAGTGCATTTCTTTCTCTCAAAATGAATACGAAAAGGATGGCTGTCATTTAATTTGACATTTAGAAACGCTTTCAATTTTCGAACATAATGAATGTGATAAAATGTACTTTTCCTTTAATTAAAAAAAAACTGTTAATAATTCCTCGCTAACAATCATAATTCGCTCTTGTATCTGTACAACGCCTGTCTACATACTAAACAGAGTTGTTAACAAACGTTCAAATACAACAAATATACACAGAAACTTGACACTGGCTAAATTATAGCAGAAAGCCATCAAAGAAGAAATTGAATTGAATGTGATAAAATGCAGTGTTTAGGAAGAAATTATAGCAGAAAGCCATCAAAGAAGAAATTGAATTGAATGTGATAAAATGCAGTGTTTAGGAAACCATGCCGTCTAAAATTGTCTATGGTTTCTTTGAAATCATTCTAATTTTAAATGACAGCTCTAATCAGATTCTTGCTATCTTTTTCCTATGACTTAGCGAGAAAGATATATACTGGCCCTAATTCTGGTAAACACATGCTAAGTCTAAATTTAAGTTCAGTGCATTTCTTTCTATCAAAAGGAATACGAAAAGGATGGCTGTCATATAAATTGACATTTAGAAAGGTGTATTCAATTTTCGACTTTATTGAACGTGATAAAATGCAGTGTTTAGGAGGCACCTCCGTACATGCCGTCTAAAATTGTTTATGGTTTCTATAAAATCTATCTAAATTTAATTGACAGCTCTAAACAGATTCTTGCTATCTTTTTTCTATTACTTATTGCGAGAAAGAGATATACTGTACTTAAATTTAGAATTAAAGTGTGTTCCCAGAATTAGGCCCACTGTACTTAAATTTAGAATTTTAGAACTAAAGTGTGTTCCCAGAATTAGACCCAATGTTCTTACTCATCATCATTTTCGTACTCTTTGTCGTAATTATTGTATTTGATTGGGAATTTTCCTCGGTAAGTATTTATAAATAGTGTTCAAACGTTCAAACAAGATTCATCGAAGTAGCTTATTGGAGTTCCTTGTACTATATTACTCTATGGCCAAAACTCTCTCGGGATGCATTAAATAATCCCAATGGACCTAATTCTGGGAACACATTTTAATTCTAAATTTAAGTACAGTATATCTCTTTCTCGCAATAAGTAATAGGAAAAAGATATCAAGAATCTGTTTAGAGCTGTCACTTAAATTTAGATAGATTTCTAAGAAACCATAGACAATTTTAGACGGCATGTACGGAGGTGCCTCCTAAACACGCATTTTATTACGTTCAACAAGGTCGAAAATTTAACGCACGTTTCTAAATGTCAAATTATATGACAGCCATCCTTATCGTATTCCTTTTGATAGAAAGAAATGCACTGAACTTAAATTTAGACTTAGCATGTGTTTACCAGAATTAGGGCCAATGTCAATTAAATAAGAAATAATCTATATACATAAAAATGATATGTTGGTTTGTGTACGCTTCAAAAACTCAAAAAGTTCTGCACCGATTGAGTCGAAATTTTAACATGATATAAAATCCGCATCAAGGATTGTTTTTATCTATTTTTTGCATCAGTCACATATCTGCGACCAAGGGAAAACAGTTTTTTTAACGATCAGCTGTGTACCAGTGACCGCGCCATCTGCCAGAAGCGAGGAAAACACTCGCTGACAACCGCAATAGTAATGACGCAATCACATGAGAAACAATTTCGTTCCCAATTACATTGTTTATTTACAAAAAAAATGGCATCTGATTCTGATTATTATACAATCTGAATTGAATATTCACTAAAATCAGGAATTATCACATTCTTTGTTTTGTTTCTCATTTCTCAACCATTCAATCACAATGTGCCACTGCGAAGCGTGGCAGGGTACAGCTAGTAGATAATAAAATTAATACATAGTACGTCAGATATGGCTGTATGGGATTGACTCTTGGCCTTACCTAAAAATGAGAATTAAATAGTGTATTATTATTTTATTTGCATTTTGAGAGTTGTAGTCATGAATGATAAAAATTCTCATGGTTGTAGTTTATAGATGGAGTATTCCGCTTCGAACAAAAAAAGAATCACGTAAATCGGATACGAAATCTTGGCGTAAGCGGTGTCTACATACAAATGACAAAAAAATATACCTACTAAATTCGGAAATTCCTCGTTTTTGAAGTCGGTTAAAAATAATTATACATATATTCATCGATCTAACAGATATATTAACTATTCAATAAATTTTTTTTTCTTAAATGTGCTATATTCTGCACAACTCGTAATCTGTCAAGCGGCGATATAGCACCGGGGGGCGATGATAATGGAGGAATCAATTGTGTCTGGAATCTCATGCTCACAGAACACTTTTACTCCACTCATGCTTGACGGATAAGACGCTGTCACCGATTTGTGAGACTGCCAGCTTATCAGCCAGTATCAATAATAATTATTTCGGACCGATCGCCAACATACCTTCCAATTGCTCGTGACACTTGGAAAGCGTTAAAATAAAAAAAAACTCTAGTTTCAATCCTCAAACACTGCATGCTTGTAACGGAACGTCACCCATGACGCTCATGTTAGTTTTCTTATGTTGGTTAAATTGCCATATTTTCGTTTCCGGTTTTACTAAAATGTGAATTTATTAAATGAAAATAAAAGCTGCTGAATAGTTTTATAACAAAATGGATTGGCAATTAACGTGTAGAGTTTGTCTGGAGACAGGTGATATGGTTTCTCTATTTGATTGGGATGAAAACAATGAACAACTCGGTGACAAGTACTCCTACTGTTGCGGCATTGAGGTATGGAAAAATTACTACACCAAAATGGTTGCGATGGCCACCCTATAATTTTTACTGTACAAATGTTGCTATATTGTGTTTACTATTTGTATTTCATTTGTGATTTTTTACTGACATCCCCAAAGCAGAATAGTAGAAATAAAAATTAATTTTTGATATCCATAGTCCGCTCCGCTATTCCCTTGTTATAATTATTTTCAGACAGTCCCACTCCGACGGTAATAATTATCTTGTGTAATGTAATTTAATTTTAGATTTCGAGAAATGATGCTCTGCCAACTCTGATTTGCCTGAACTGTGTGGATCGCCTTACTTTTGCGTACCAGTTCAAACAACAGTGTCTAACCTCCAATGAAACATTGAAAGAATGTTTGGAAGAATTCACGAAAAGTTCGGCTGCGGTTTCCAACCCAAACACTTCTAAAAAAGGTAGCTTACTTTTTTGTTTCACTAGGCACACCGGTCTGCAATTGAATTTGTCCGTAATTATATTTTTTTTCTATGTTTATATTAAATAGACAAAATATATTTTAGCAACAGAAACTGAAACAATTACAATCAAACAAGAAAATGGTCTCTTGCTGCAATATGAGCTACCAGTGGAACATGATCCCAATTCTGAGTGGACCCGTACCGTCACCAAGACTCCTAACAGTGCAGTGGTTACTAAAGCACCAGGGCCTAAGAAGAGGGGACGGCCAAGGAAATATCCTAATGAACAAGGACAAATTGGTATGATATTTATTGTATGATGCACACACCAACCACCACCTGATCAAATATTGTTTATTTTTACTTCTTTTTACAATTATAATGTGTTATCTGATATGATGACATTCTGCTAGCCCAGAGTTTTGACCAAGCATCTGTAAAGCTGTCTACACACCAAAGCCGCCGGCCCGCCGGCACAAACCCGGCGGTATAGTGCGCCGGCCAAGATTGTATCAAAATGAGGCCAAAATGAGGCAAAATGATTGCCTGGCGGCTTTGGTGTGTAGACAGCTTAAAGGTACTTGGCAGAATACTCAAATTGCTTCATAAATTCTAGGCGAGAGCCTATATTAAAATCAATATTGTAAGTAGTATCAGTCAAAGTTATGTATCAGTAAACCTTATATTATGTTCAGTTTTATTTGAGTGTATGAATATTATTATTATTAAACTAAGCTTATTGAGTTGAGTATTGGGAAAAGACAAATATCAAATGGACTGCTAGGACCAAAACTACTTCCACTTATCTTTAATTGTTTATTTAAAAAAAATGTTTACTAACAAAATGTGCATTAACTTGTAAAATATCCCCAAATCAGATTTTCTATTGTGTGTGTAACATTCTTGAGATGTAACCAAACTATCAGTTGTGGTACTTTTAACAATTTACATGTTTTAGATTTATCGCCATACCAACGTAAGAAACCTAAACAATCCGAGAAAGAACCTGAGGCTCTTACTACACTGCTGGCATCTGGCTCATTGGATCTGAAACAGGAGCCCCTTGATGATGAATCTGCTCAAGGTTTGTATTCAATCATTTTATTAAAAAAATTAGTAGGCCTGATTTTGATTGCAAACCTGATGGTAAGCAGTTACTGCCGCATTTAGACACCTGCAATAAAAAGGGGAAATCACTTGATATTGCAGGTGCTTTGTCATCCTGAGGCCTAAGATGAAATGCTGTCCAGTAATTACACTGGCTACCTTTCCCTTCAATCTGAAACACAACAAACTGTTGACTTCGTGGGCAACTAAGCCCATACACGACTCATCCCGTGGGCTCAATTGAAACCTTTTATTTTATCGGGGGTGACTCGGCCCATTAATTTGCCAAGGGGTCTACTCAGTTTTCCTTGTTTCTAAAATCAATGACGTGGTCCCTAAGAACAGATCTTCTTATATCTTACAGTTTCAGACTTTCCCATCTTATCTTATCTTATCATGGGGCCGTGACTTTGCCACAATGCACTTCGACCCTTCGGGATCTTTTGTGCCACCCCTGCCTTCACTCCTCCCACGTCCTGAATCAGACTTTCCCATACTGAGTTGACCCTATAGGGGTAGACTGTGGTTAAATGTGCCCGCGGGCTGAGTTGACTGAGTGGTCCGAGTCGCCCCCAACATAAACAATAGTGGTCAACTGAGCCCGCGGGATGAGTGGTGTGTGGGCTCAGTTGCCCACGAAGGCAAACTGTTTCACGGCTGAACTTAGGCGGTGGTACCAACCCAGACGACCTTATAAATGGGCCTACCACCAAGTTTTTACTTTAAACATGGGCAAATAATGGTAACCACTCCATGTACATTGCCCATAGACTTGGAATATCATCAATGCATAATGGGGGTATTACGCGTGTATTGCCGTTCCTGTAAAAACCATAAATTCCATATATTTTATTTTTAGAAGAATTACAACCAAGATAAATTTTCTTCTTTTATCTATCTTCTATATGAATAAAAACCAATGTTTGTATGTTTGTCCCCTATGCGCTCTGAAACCATTGATCAGATTGTGATGAAAACTTGGTATGGTGTTCCTGGATTAAAAAAAAATGTTTTTCTTTTATTTATGTTTTTATTATAAAATTAACCAGTTTTTATTTACTGCATTGCAAAGCATCCCCGGTGCAGCTAGTATCATATAATCTTATAGCTTTGGGCTGAAATATAATAATCAATTATGCTCATTAATTGAAAGGCTAAAATTTTATAGTGACCTTTGCTCACCTATTCTGATTAGTTTTAAAATATAAATTTTTATGAAGTTGTTTTATCTTTTTTCAGATTTTGAAGGTGGTGACGATCCAGATTTTAATCCAGCAGGTGAAGACCAAGAGTCCGATAATGAAGAGACTATTGCATCAGCTGAAAAGGTAATTAAAACTGTTGCTTTGAAAATTAACTTGCATAATCTTCAGTTCATTAAATGAGTGTACGCAGTCTGAAGGGTATGAAGTCTTTAGACAATTTGAAAGTGCTTCTTGTCCTTATTGAATAAATATATTTTCATTTCACTTTTATTTCTGTCTGTGTAGCTTGGATAGTGGTCCTAGTTTGAGTGGTTTGTTATTTTCCAACCTGGATATTATCTATTTCTCCCATATAGAAAGGTCTCTGCACAGTTATGGAATTTATGAATATAGGTTTATAGACGGTTGACAATGAAGTTCATAACTTAATATTTTTTTTATTACCTCCAAAGCCAGTACCCCCACAGCCTAAGAAACGTGGAAGGCCACGTAAGATCCCGCCGGGCCCACCAAAAGCAAAGATTAAGCATGAAGATGGAGAAGATGTTCTTCTTAAGGAGACAATCCTGGCGTTCTCTGAGCCGATACCGGAACATTTACTAAATCCCAAACCCAGAAAGAAGTTCGCTAGAAAGAAGTACCAGTACGAGAAAACGTAAGTAAGAAATACAGATACATTAGAAGAAATTCACATGGTTATCCCAAGCTCTTGTTGGGTTTGAATTGTTTTCCTACCCTAGATGTTTTTCCACTTATGTAAGAGCTATATTGACCATTAAACATTATTGAGCAGTCCTACTGTAATTTTTATTATACAACTAGATGACAAACAAGTTGCCAGACCACCTGGTGGTAAGTGGTTATGGCCGCCTATAGACATCTGCAATAACAAGAAAAATATCTTGATATTGCAGGTGCGTTGGCCTAAGATAAACTGCCTTCCATGCCCAGTAATTATGCTGGCTACCTTTCCATAATTTGATTGTTGGTTTTAGGCTAATTATGATTACTTATTTCTCAATATTTAGTTCACTATGATTATGTTTGACTACAATTACAAACTGCAAGTTTTGCATAACAATAAAACCTGAAACAATGCATAGTATTCACACATACAATGGGATACTTCCCATTAAGGCCTGGTGACCGGCGAACGTAGGGAGCCTAGAAGCATAACTTCATACAAAACTCGTCGCAAAATGGGTACCCTCGGCGGCTGGAAGAGCACGTCGGATAAAATCGGCTAATATCGAAATTGTATAGCGCCCTCTCGGTCTTCTGATTTACACGCGCCGGATGGGTCATATATGCAGAATGTAACCATGCAAAATTTTCAACGACTTTAATCATTATATATCGTCATTTTTAATAAATATAGTAACGTTGTAAATCGTTTCACTTATTCAATTTTAGAGTTGAGATGAAAAATTATGATTTAAACTGTCAATTTAACGTAATGTCTTAATTATCTATTTTTAATGATCAGAAAAAAATGGGTTCGCCTCATTCATTTAAATAAAAAAAATCTAAATATCTGTCATGATATTATTTATTTGTATTAAGGACAAGAACAAAATTAAATTGTCATCAAGTGGTTTTATTTCTAGAAATAAAACCACTTTACCGAATTTAACTTGCGTTTAATTAGATGTCACATTATGATTTTTTATACACAATGTGTCGATTACTTTATAGCGATCAAGGTCACGGGAAGACTGAAGTAAAGATGTCAGTTGTCTTTGATAAGTTTATATTACTACCGTCATATTTTTATAGTTATATTTTGAGTGTTCCGATTCACGCTCCATGGCTTACAGTGTCCGAAGGTCGGGAGGAGTCAATACGGGCTTGAGACTTTGTAATTCTCATGATAAGATCCCAACCTGGTGTGGTCCAACTATCTTCTGTATTGAAATTATGATGTTGTTTTATTTCAATCACCTCACGAAACAATCTTGCAGTTTACAACTTTACTTGCTACGACTTATCCTTAACAGTTTAAAATAGATACCTATACTATTTCCAGATCATTTTGTAAATAAGTAAATTATTAAAGTAATAATTAAAATACACATGTTAAAATAATAATGCTTAAATTTATTGAGAAATGTGTTGAAAGTGACATCATATTGTAAGGAACTGTGGCAAAATATCCATAAATTGGAGGTTTGTTTATCATTCTTACAAAAATCATATAAGGCAACGCTGTATAAGGCCATAATTGTTTATTAGTAGGTAAATTAATTATTAAACATACACAATAACAATAAGTCGTCATAAAAGTTTGCAGAGTTAAAAGTTGAGTTGAAAATAAATAGATACTGTCACACACAAATGACTGCATAACACCATCCACTCGTGTATTTGTTCAAATTGTCCACAAATATTGGCCCAACATGGCGGCCAATATTATTGTATATATTTGACTCCATTATAAAGGTTTAGGAGAGACTTACATGTAAAATTTGATTCCAGTGCTCTTATTATGTTCGCCTACGAGACTGACACACCATTTTACTTCACTTTTGGACATATTTACTGAGATTTTATTGTTTTTTTACGAGTACATCAACGTGACGCAGACAATGACAAACTAAATCATGGCGCGGAGTCAGATTTAAGCCCCGCCCACTTTGGAGTCTCTTTCGGGGTGTCATTTTGGATGGGCTAGTTACTCGTCTATGTTATTATCGGTCGCCGCTGGTGACAGACTATGAAGTGTGTCAACATGCTCAGTAAAAGCTACATTATACATTTTTATGCATAGACATTTTTAAAAGAAGAAAATAAACACGACTTATGGTTATTTTTATGTGATTATAGCACAACCAACAACAGGGTGTATCAAATGCTCATGTGTTTATAGCTATATTTATTTTCTAGGCATACATGTGAGACATGCGGTGCGTCGTTCACATCAAATGCGTCTTTACAAGCCCATATCCGACGACATCTGGGAATCAAACCATTTGTTTGCAGGTATGTTTGCATTAAACTGAAAACCATTTGATGTGGTCTTTCCATGTTAGAATCTGTTTCAAAAAGTGACCTGAATATGGAAAGACACAAAGGTATAAAAAAAATTAGCTAAAAACTCGGAAGTAAGGTGTCTTCAATATGTCTTCAACATATTCAAATCAGTGTTCTGCACACAAATGCTTAAATATCCAAGCAAACTCATTGCTAAACTAACTCCTTTAAACTTAACAGGATTTATTTTATAAATTTAAACAGAACCGAAAAAGGAACTTAGATTTTATAATAAATAAAAAAGATTTTATAATAAATAAAAAAAAAGTTTTCATAATTCAAGAACCTTTGCGGGCGTCCCCAGAACACCCTACCAATGTTTCAATGCAATCTGATCAATTGTTTCGGAGCGCATATGGGGCAAACATACATACAAACATTGATTTTTATCTATATGTATAGACAGATGTTATACCCGCAAAGTTCCTCATGTGTTTTTCCTATGTTTCGTATATTCCTGGTTAGTGCCCAGCAGTGGAACAGCAAGTGGAATAGCTGATGATGATGATGATATTATACCCGACGTAATTGGGAATGCTAATAAAATTGATCACTAAACACATTTCTATAGTTGCCCAACTGATTGCAGATGATTATAAGAATAATTCTCAAGAAAGTACATTCTACCAGTTTTTAATATTAATACGCATTTTTTGAGGAAATTTGCTGAAAAATATTTATTAATGTTTAATTCAGGACCTCGGAAATAATATGCATTTTGTTTTTAATTATTGGCATTTTATGTTTTATTAAGATGTGGGAACGGGTGGGTGCTGTTTGTAACTCAATTTTAATTTTATTATATTAATTATGATTTTAGCAGAGTTTTCAAATACTCATTATACATCTGTCCATGTCGCAATTTATACATATTCGCTGTTACTATACGAGAACTTTGATCTATTCCTAAGGACGCACCCGCACCCACATAAAACAAGTGATTTTAACAGTAAATACGAATACATAAATTTTACTATATGTTTGAAATATATTGCCAGTATGCATAAAATTCGAACAAATCTGAAAGATTGTGCTTCTAAGCATTATATGTATAGTACAGAGTAAGATTAGTAATGAGAGTTATAAACTCATTGAATACTATACATCATTGTATTGTATTAGATAAGTCAAATAATGTCGTTTTGAAAAATTAAAATGCCTGATTTCTGATTGCTTATTAAAAAATATACACCATTAATCATGCTATTCGACTGCCTACTTTTTAAATTTGCCTCTTTACTCTTGACACCGCTTTCAATTTTGTTCATAAAGTAAATATTATTATATTTAACGTTTAGTGTGTGTGGGTACGCGTGCGTCCTCAATATGGAGCTCCGTCGACACATGATGCGTCACACGGGACAGCGGCCCTACAAGTGCCGCGTTTGTGACCGACGCTTCGGCGACTTTGGCAGCAGGCAGAAGCATGAGAGGTGAGTTGTTGACATGTAGGTTTTAAACATGATAAATGGCAAAAAAAAACAAATATCGAAGAACAACCCATAGGATTGAAGATTGTATGTTATCCGGCTCGAAGGACCAACACAAAGCTCGATACGATTTCAAGAACAATTCATAAAAATACCATCTCGAAAGCGTAGAGGATTTGAGCAAATGTGGTATCAATTCTAATGTTAAATTGTTATCAATGAAAACTCTACACAGCTAATATAATTCCCAAACTTTTTTAACAAAATTATAATGAAAAGGAAGAAGATGCTGATGATTTTAAAATCAATTAAAGTATATTACTGTAATTAACACGGGGTATTTATATTATTTTTTATTATCAATTAAAAATTGGCCCTAATTCTGGAGAACACATGCTAAGTCTAAAGGAGATGTTCGATATTGGTACTCGAAAGCCCCCCACGATAAATTATATATTATGTGAAAGCTTATGCTCAGAGGATCTTGAATATACCATTTTTTCATTTTGGTACCCCGGCATTTTTGAGTAATTTTGAAAAGTGTATGCAAGAATTCTAAGCTTCTTATCAAAGTTTCTCTGACAAAATATAGAAAAAAATAAATTAAAATCATTATTATTAGTCAGAAACAAGTGCAAAAACCAATTTGCCATCTTCTTCTAGCATTTACAATAAAATATAATTGCAAAATAGTCGTAGGCTGAACCAAATCAACCCCATGCCTAGTTATTAAAAAATATTTGAATAGACGACATTGACGTTTTATACTATGTCTGTGATGTGTCACATTTTTTTAAAATGGAATTTTACATCTCTGGATATTAGTTTTTTGACCAGAATAAAATGCTATTTTTTATTTATATGCAGGCATTAAAAATTATAGTTTTTGTCTCATAATATTCCTAAAAATATACTCTTTCTTCTCATATAACTTTTGTCTTGGGGGGTAACTGAGTACCAGCCCCCATACATTTTCAGAACATGTCCTTTAGGTTCAGTGCATCTCTTTATCTCAAAATGAATACAAAAAGAATGGCTGTCATATAATTTAACATTTAAAAAAGTGCGTTCAATTTTTAGATCCTATTGATCGCGATAAAATGCAGTGTTTAGAAGGCACCTCCGTACATGCAAAATTGTCTATGGTTTCTTTGAAATCTATCTAAATTTAATTGACAGCTCTAAACAAATTCTTGCTATCTTTTTCCTATGACATATTGCGAGAAAGAGATATACTGTACTTAAATTTAGAATTAGAGCGTGTCTTCAGAATTAGGCTCATTGTATACATATAGAATAGAATTGGCATCACTAGATGACGCTTTTCACGACGGCCAATTGGATAGTTCATCAGCATTGGAGTAGTATTCGAGTTCGACTACAAAAGGTAAAACCATAAAGGTAATCTCACCATCGGCCCTACTCGGAATTGTTCAAGGTACGTATAGTAACAGCGAGTGCGTATTGCTTTGGTCGGTTAGTCATTGAACGGTCGGCTATATAGTGTGTGCGGCTACTCGTGCGTCCAGAACGTGGCTCTCAAACGTCACATGATGAGGCACACTGGAGAGAAGCCCTACAAGTGTCGGATCTGCGATAGGCGCTTTGGAGACTACGGCACGAGGCAGAAACACGAGAGGTATTACAATAGGGTGGTTGACAACTTTTTTTTTATTACAAAAATAAGAAGGTAATAACTCATGAAGAAATATTACAGAAGAAATATTATATTTAAGATCAATAGTTTCAGAGATACAGTGGTATGTTTGATGTGTTGCGGCGCATCGTTGTCATATTACTAAGAAATGTATGGGCATACTGACAAAATTAATAGGGTAGTTGACAACTTATTTTTTATTTCATAAATAAGAAGTTTATAAGAAGTAAATAAGAAGAAATAGTATGTTTAAGATCAATAGTTTCACAGATACAGTGGTATGTTTGATGTGTAGCGGCGGATCGTCCAAAAACGCTCCATAGAAAATGTACGGAACAGGTAACTAGCAATCCCAATTGCATGCTGTTGACTTTTGTAATTCAAGTTTGTTTTCACAGGTAAAATTCAACGGTTACTCATTTAATAGCAATCAAAAGAATTAGAACCTTGTTGTGTTTCAGATTTAAATTTGGATTAAAATGGAACTAGAAGTGTCGGTTTAGGTTACGAAAACAAAGCAACTTTCGCCAATGTTGATCAACCAAAATTTCTAGTCTCGAACTCCTCCGTGCTTCGGAAAGCACGTTAAGCCGTTGGTCCCGGTTGTTGCTGCAATCGCTTCTACCCATCAATCCGCATTGGGCCAGCGTGGTGGCGTTATGGCCCAAAGTCCACATGTGTTTCTCCCATGTGGGCCTGTGCCCAGCAGTGGGACGTATATAGGCTGATGAGAAATGTCAATTCTTGTTTTTTCTGTTGACATTAATTAGTGGTTTCGTCAAGTGTGACAGTTACACTACGAAAGCCGGCTCTATTACGAACGCAGTAACGGCGGTCTCAAGGTCAAACTGCGCTTGATGTGCTCTCGTCTGTACTTGTAATTGGCTCTTATAATTTGACATTCAATGGACATATAATCTTTTTACTTTCATATTAACAGTTTTTCTATTGTATGCATATTTAGGTAATTGTGTCAAACAATATTTTTTAATTTTCTATTGCACCTACAATTGTGCTATCCTGTGTAAACCACAATTCTACAATAAAGATTTTTGGTTCTGATTAAAATAACTTACATTAATATCATTTCGTACTTTGGGAATTCCCTAACGAATTTTAAAACTTAGGATACACTGTGGAAATAAGTTTTACTCAACTGTATTTATATTTATTTACAGATTACACATGGGTCTCCGGCCCTACCAGTGTTCAGTTTGCGGTAAAGCGTTCACATACTCGTATGTGCTAGCGAACCATATGCTCACACATACAGGGGAGAAGAAATACTCGTAAGTTTTTTTTATACAACTAGATGACAAACAAGCTGACGGCCCACCTGATGGTAAGCGGTTACCGCCGCCGCCTATAGACACCTGCAATAACAAGGAAAAATCATTTGATATTGCAGGTGCGTTGTCATCCTGGGGCCTAAGATGAAATGACGTCCATGCCCAGTAATTACACTGGCTACCTTTCCCTTTAATCCGAAACACAGTGAACTGTTTCACGCTGAAATAACAAAGACGGTGGTACCTACCCAGACGACCCTACATACGGGCCTACCACATATTTTATTGTATTTTTTATTTCTTACCAACAATACCCGCGGCTTCGTCTGCTTGGAATTCAGTTTGAGACTGTTCATACTGAAGGACCATTCTAAATATTGTTGAAAGAATTTTTAAATCCGATGATTGTATTACTCCCTGCATTCAAATTTGCAATGTGTTCTCTCAAAATGTTTGCAAATGTTTGCAAAATGTTATCTCAATAAATATCTTCAGATTTGTTGTACTAAAAGATGTTTTATTATGAAAAGGAACAAAAACAAAAAATCTTATTGAGTAAATGAACTGTGGATTAAAAGAATTTACTTGGATTTTTTTTAGAAGTATTAAATCAAATTAAATTGAACGGATCTGCATGTAATTTGGCACATTATAATCTGGATTAACATGGGATATTTTTTATCCTGTAAATGCGTTCACATGGGATGACGCAGACGAAGTAGCGGGCCGAAGCTAGTAAAGTATAAATAAATTAGATTCAATGAAATGTTAACAGTTTCGGAGTAAAAACGTAAAATACAGAGTTACTACAGCATTTCTAATATTTGTATGGATAAATAAATAGTATAATTTTAAGTAGGTTTCTTTGATTAGTACAATATTTAGGTCGTTTTTACTTCCTTTTAGCACATACAATTAAATTTTAATTTTATCCTTCAATTTCTTGCACCTTTTCCTTCTTTGTAATATTTATATTTCCATAAGTTGCCTGGAAGAACTTGTTTTTTTAACAATATGATCGCCTAATTGTGCTGTTTTTATGTTTAGCTGTATAATGTTGTTTCTTGTGTGCAATTAATACAGACGGCTGACTGGCCGAGTCGTCTGTGACCCACATGCTACTCGGTCAGAGGTCACCGGTTTGAATCCCTGTAGGAGCAAATGTTTGTATGATGAATATGAGCATTTGTTCACGAGTCATGGATGTTTATTACGTTTATTTAATATATTTATAATATTTACATACATATTGTTTTAATTATTTATCCGTTATCTAGTATCAATAACACAAACTCTTGATGATGCTTACTTTGGGCTAGAAAATAGGTGTGAGTACATGAATGCTATTATTATAATAGTAATACTTAGTAATATTAATATTTGAAACACAGTTGCGGTCCATGCAACAAGAAGTTCACCAAAGCCCATCACCTCAAGTACCACAACAAGGTGCACCACAAGGAGTTGTATATACAGCAGCAGCTAGAAGCTGAGGCCAAGAAGATGAGGCAGCAGATGAATGTGATCGGCCTCTCTGGGGTGCTCTCCGGGCAGATCGTAGACGGGACCATACAGTTGACTCAACCTCCGTCAGAAGGTGATTAACATAGGAGGAGATAGGTTTTAATTTGTATCTTTCTTGTAAAGAAACATATTTTAAACCCACAATGTAAAAAGAGGGATGCTAAACGTTTGATTTGTCTGTCTGTGTATATGTTTGTGCCATCATATGTACCTCCAAAAAAGAATGGACCGATTTGGATTCGGTTTTTTAGGCACTGAAGTTTTTTAATTAGGGGGTTAGTCTTCTTAATAAGACATTTGCTAATATTTGGTCACCTCATTTACCACCACTTTACCCATCCTAACACAGTCTCAAAAATACTGACGTTTTATCCACAAATATAAAATTGAAAAATAAATTTCTAATTTCTTCATTCAGGTAGTTCGATCAGTAAACAAAATGTATGGAAAATTTCGAAATTAATTTTATAATTTTGAGTTTAGTTTTCAGACCTTGCGTTTTTGAGACTATGTGTAAAGATGGGTATAAGTGGTGGTAACTTAGGTGACTAAATATTTGCTAACGATTTATTATACAAGGTGTTTGATGCTCGTTATAATAAGCGGGCATCTACCCATGTTAACATAGTTCTATAAAGTTATCAAAAGTTCAAAAAAAAAAAAAAAATTGAACTTTTCACATACATTTTGTTTAATTGACCAAACTTTTTGTATGAAGATCTTTGTTTTGTTGCGTGGTATGAAATAAGTTTTTTTTTAGAAAAAACTGCAACACAGTCAGATATTCATCATGGCGGCTATATGTCACTTTGGTGACGTTTAGTTGACTTCTATATCCCCCGCCATATTGCCATACTAGATAACAGAACTGTGAAAGCGACGAAAAATCACAACTTTTGTACAAACAAACTACGCATGAAAACTAATTATTAGTACTTTTCCCGGATTCAGGAGATTTTTCCTGATTTTTTGAGATACTGTACATAATTATACTTAGTGGGATATGAAACATCTCCTTTGACATAGCTGTCTGTGTGTCTGTTTGTTGCATCGTAACTTCCTAATGAATGGACCGATTTTGATTCGGTTTTTTAAGCAACGGGTTTTATAATTAGGGGGCTGGTCTGCTTAATAAGACGTTTGCTAATATTTGGTCACTTTAGCTAACACCACTCATCTTAACACAGGCTCAAAAGTACAAAGGTGTTATCAAAAATTCAACATTAAAAATAAATTTCTACTTTCTTCCTACAGATAGTTTGATCAGTAAACCAAAATGTATGGAATAAATTTGTTTTTTTTTTTAATATTTGCAAACTTTTTATTATACAAGGTGTTTGATGCTTGGTAAAGCAAAGGGGTACCTACCCATGTTAACATAGTAAATAACCATAAATATTCAAAATCAAAAATATGTTTATTCAAGTATGCTCCTAAGAAGTTCTTTCGAATCGTCCAAAATCACAAATTATGTCTATCTATTTAAGAAATGTTCTCACAATGTTATATTGTCTATCTGTCTGTCATGTGTGAAATTACTAAGGTTATATCAAATGTTCAAAATAATAGAATTATTTTTTGTAATTTCCCATACTTTTGGTTTAATTTACATATTTGTATAAAGAAATTTAATATTTATTTTACAATTTAGAATTTTTTAATAACACTATATTAACGGGTACATGCCCGCTTATTATGGTACAACCTGTATACAGGATATTGCTGTCAATATGACAATAAATTGAAACATGGGCTAGCCCATCATAACATTATATATATTAGTTCATAGAAATTGTTTGTGAACAAATAGGGTAGACCATTTACGAAGCATCCTGTATTTGAGGCTGGTTTATTTTTCTTACAGATGGTGAACAAGATGCCCAGATGCAAGTGGTGGAGGAAGAACAGCAGCAATCTGATTCAGAAGAGAAGGAGACTGATCGAGCCGTAGCGGATATGCAAGCGGTAAGCTAAATAGGGTTATTTTTTTTAATATACAACTAGATAACTGACAAGCTGACGGCCCACCTGATGGTAAGCGGTTACCGCCGCCTATAGACACCTGCAATAACAAGGAAAAATCACTTGATATTGTAGGTGCGTTGTCACACTGAGGCCTAAGATGAAATGCCGTCCATGCCCAGTAATTACACTGGCTACCTTTACCTTCAATCCGAAACACAGCGAACTGTTTCACGACTGAAATAGTTAGCAGTGTTACCTACTAAAAGAAAGATGATGGTACCTAAAATAAAGACGGTCCTACCACCTAGTGAGTGTTATGATTCTTAGAAAAGAGTTCTTTATGAATACAGATGAAACGGTAGCCGTATAAGGTTTCAAGCCCTACTTATAACAACACCTTATTGCTACTGTATTAGAGTCCATATTTAAATATTAAGCGTTGAGTGAGTACATCTTTCAGACGTGACTGCATTATAAGTTGTACTATCCTGAAAGGACATCTTTCCTTTCGGAAGTTGTATTATGTTCTAGCACCAAAAGATCATAGACTAAAATATTTTAATTGTTTTTTGATTGTGAATAAATTTTGATATAAAATTATGTTCATAAATTAATATTAACACGTCTATAAAAATAAGCGTTCACTGCCATTAATTGAAATTAGACGTTATAGCTAGCGGTTTTTTGGGGATCTATTCTAACAAAATTTCTACCAATTTCGGCTAATTTTATTTTTATTAATGAAAATAAAATAATTTAAAACATTAAATAAAATATAAATACAATTACAAAGTTTATTCAAATAAGTATTTCTGCAAAGCAAAACGAAATTAGGAGCAACGCGTAATGGCAGATAACACATAACACGACAATTTAGCAAGAAGTTACCTTATTCAGTGGTAATAGAAGCACTTTTGCAGTATTACTCATGTTATTATTTTTAAAATTTCCTATTTCTTTAATTACAGGTTGTTTTGGGAGACTTCTGCATCCAAAACGAAGACTCGGAGCCCCAATAAATATAATTAAAACTTAGTAAATTAACATGAATTTAATAATTATATTCTATGTTAAGTTGTACATATTTAAATACTGTAATTTAATAAATTAAGATTTTATCGACTGTCAAGTTCTCATTTTCAAATAATGACATTGGAAGAAATGGAAAGCATAGCAAGACTTGTCTCTCCTGAAGTGAAATAAACATAATTAGAATTTATGTAAGCAAAATTTTAAATTGTTAAAATGTCTGTACTATGAAAATATTAAATCAATGTTATGTAACAGCATCTACATACTTATTAATATAAATAAAAAACAATCATGGAAATTAATAACTTTGTTTTATTAAATCTTTTACAGCACTTTCCTCGCGTGATTCCTCCTCCTCTCCTCCGTCCCTTGTGTCCAGAATTTAGATGCCATAAGCCTTACTATCTGTACATGCAGGAATAGCCTGTAGTCTTCTGGCTTTGGATATGCCACTTCCAAAAGACATATTTCTACTAGTAGATCTGTGTCGAGTTTTTTAACCTATCATTAACTCCGATGTTCACTTATTCCTACCAGTAGATCTAACTGCCCGCCTAGCATGACCACCGAAACGCGATATGATAAAGCTATTTATCGCTTTGAATTGTCAAAAATCATTGGATATAACCGCTATCTTGAAATTTTATCGAAACTGCGAACATGTTTATATACAATACAAGTTCGCAGTTTCGATAAAATTTCAAGATGGCGGTTATATCCAATGATTTTTGACAGTTCAAAGCATATCGGTGGTAATGCTAGGCGGGCTGGATTTGTTTTTGACAAATTCGAGTGCCAGCTGAATTTTAATTACTAAAGGCTGAATACTGAAAATTTAACATACATTTGGGAGTCACACTGGTGTTGAAGTAATAGGTTGGGGAAAAAGTTTCTTCGCATTTTTTAAGAAAATTCAAAACATTTTTTAATATTTACCTACATTTACATTTAACTAAAGTATGTAGGTACCATTTTGTTCCATAACTTTTTGCCATCTTGTAGGTAGGGACATGATCCCATTGCTATAGAAATTTTGGGGTTTCTGATCAAAATACCGCGACAAGTGGTTTTGGCAGTCTTTTCGTGATGTTAACCTGACACTGCCTAGAGAATTCTGAAGAGAACGAACCAGGTGGAAATCTGAAGGTGCAAGGTCAGGACTATACGGCGGATGCATTAACACCTTCCAGCCAAACTCTCTTAATTTTTGCTGGGTGGCTAAAGATGTGTGAGGTCTAGCGTTATCATGATGAAAAACCACACCCCTTCTGTTGATTAATTCCGGCCGCTTTCTCTCAACTTCTTGCTTTAATATCATCAGTTGTTCGCAGTAGAGTTCAGAATCGGTGGTCCTGCCTGGTGGTAACAGCTCATAATGAATAATGCCCTTCCAATCCCACCACACACAGCATCACCTTGTTGCGAGTTAACCCGGGTTTCGCCACAGTCTGTGAAGCCTGACCGGCCTTTGACCACGACTTTTTTCGCACGTTCTTGTCGTACGTGATCCACTTTTCATCACTAGTTATCAGCTTCTTCAAAAATAGTTCGGTTTCATTATGATGTAATAAAGAATCACAAATGAGTACACGGTTCATTAGGTTTCTTTCAGTGAGCTCGTGCTCGGGTACCCAAATATCGAGCTTTTTTGTGTACCCATTTTTTTTTAAATGCGTCAAAACTGTTTTGTGGTCAATTCGCAATTCTTCAGCTACGTCGTAACTACTGATATGCCGATCTTGCTACAGTTTTTCAAAAATGGCATCAATTTTATCCGTAATAGGGCGACCAGAGCGACGTGCATCTTTGACATCAAAATTTCCGGATTGAAAACGCTTAAACCAAATTTGTGCTACTCTCACAGACACTGCACTAGGTCCATAAACATCGCAAATTTTTTTCGCGGCTTGCGTTGCGTTTTTACCTTTTTTGTAGTAAAATTTTAAAATGTATCGAATTTCTTAATTAGATTCACTCATCTTGACAGTACGAAAAACAAATGAAAAACACACATTTTCCTAATTTAAATTTGGAGTTATCTTTTTTAAAATCTAAACTTTTAATGATACCAAAACCAGCCAGATACAAATAGTACAGCCAAAGAGATTTTATTACAAGTTCATACATACTATATGCGAAAAGACTTTCCCCAACCTAATATTTTGTTTCTCAATACAATCTTTTACTAGGTGGTAGGGTCGTCTGAGTAGGTACACCACTGCCTTTATGTTTAGATTGAGCCACTTTTCGCATCTTAAAACATACAGTTACTTAGAAGTAGCTTAAAAAATAATGTAGTGGAATACCTACTTAAAAAGTTATATGAATATACAAAGGTGCAATTCAAACGTTGAGATTGAGGAGCCACCTCAATCTCAACGTCAGAATTGCACGTCGGAACTAGGAATATTATGGATAAATATTTATCAAAATTTGGTACGATTTTGTACTATTCAAGAATAATTAATACAAAATCTATGCTTGGCAGGGCGGATACTAAAGAAGCTACAATATTCTTAATTTTTGATTTTAACATTATTATAAACTCTCTCTCTAATTACTCTTCGCTCCGCTAATGTCTCTTCCCCAGTTATTGAATGGTTTCGCTCCTACCTTTTTGGCCGCCAACAGTGTGTGAAAATTGACGATACTTCTTCGAGTTGGCGTTTCCTATCTGCGGGTGTGCCTCAGGGTGGTGTACTTTCCCCGTTACTCTTCTCCTTATTTATAAGTAAAATATCATCCGTTATTTCCTCATCCTTCCATCTTTATGCAGATGATCTACAGATTTATAGGCACTCGGGGCTTTTGGAGATCAATGCCAACATTGATGCAATAAACCGGGATTTGAGTGCTGTTCTAACTTGGACTAGATCTTTCGGGCTAGTTGTTAATCCGGCGAAATCACAAGCCATGATTGTTGGTAGCAGCAGGCTAAGAAGCAAATTAGATTTTAGTGTGGTTCAGCCTCTAGTTTATGATGGGGTTGTCATTACCTATAGTGACAAGGCGAAGAATCTAGGACTAGTACTAGATTGCAATATGAACTGGTCAGCTCATATCAATGAAATCAGCCGTCGTATGCATTTCTCGTATCACTCACTCAAGCGGCTTCAATATTTTCTCCCTTTTAAAACAAAACTTATGCTCGCGCAAGCTCTCCTACTCCCAATTCTCGACTACGCTGACATTTGCTATTTATATATCCCTGTATATCCCTTGTATATCCCTGTGAGCAGTCGCCCGGATTGCGAAAGGTCTCGGGTTTAAGAATATTTGAAAGCACTGCCCCAACTTAACCGAATCGTCGGTATTTATAAAAATATCCCAAGTCCTGGGTGGCTCAGTGGTCAGAGCAGTCGCCCGGATTGCGAAAGGTCGCGGGTTCGATTCCTGCCTCAGGACGTGAAATTTTTCTAGTTTTATTATATTTTAATTACTTAGTAATTTTTCAAACATTTATAATAATTTTAAAATCAAAAATTAAGAATATTAGAAAGCACTACCCCAACTTAACCGAATCATCATCATCCCTTAACTTTAATACCTTCTACCGATCACGAAAAACCAAATTGTTCCAACTTGGAGTTTATCGCAATAACACTTGTTTCTACAACCCCTTAGTTCGTATGTGCCGCCTTTACAACGATTTATCCCAGAATAATGACAAACTAGATATTTTCATTTCAAATCCAAATATCTTCAAGAGACATGTTTGTGCGCTCCTTAAGTAATTTTTTCATAGCTATAGTACTATTGTAATGATTAAGACACTCACTATAACTATTAATACTTATGGTTCTTATATAGATACCGGTTAATTACATATGTATAATTTTATAACACCAGTCTATCAAGTGACACATGTTTTTGGGCTGCAGTCTAGCACATAAGTATAAGTTAAAGTGTTTTTTGTATGGTATTGACTGTATCCTGTTATGTGTCTTAAATAAATAAATAAAAAATAAAAAAAAACCTAGTTCAGAGGTGGCACCTCGATTCAAACTTTTAGATTGAGGAGCCACTGTTATATTAATTTAACTTTTAAACTATTCCACTACAAAATACAGGATTGGGGCTACACAATTTTTTAAGGTATTAGTAAATAACAGATGAAATAGTGGCTCCTCAATCTAAACATATAAACCACTGCCTTTCCTATTTCTGCTGTGAAACAGTTCGCTGTAAGTTCAATGTAATTACTGGGCACGGAAGGTATTAATTTAAGTATATTTGAAGAAGAATTTCCAAATTTTACAAGTAGGTATCTACAATAGTTTACTTATATTAGATTTTATTTTAGTGAAGTTCAAAGTATTGTAGGGTCGTGTGGGTGGATACACCGCCTTTTATTATTTCAGCCGTGAAACAGGTCATTGTGTTTTGGTTTGAAGGGAAAGGTAGCCAGTGTAATTACTGGGTATGGACGGTATTCTTTATTGCGTACTAGGATTTTATTTCATCTTAGGCCTCAGGATGACTTGTTATTGCAGGTGTCTATAGGCGGCAGTAGCCGCTACCCATCAGGTGGGCCGTTAGCTTGTTTGTCATCTAGAGTATAAAAAAAATGTAAACCAGGTATAGGTTTCTTTGATTTTACACGACTGTGTCCCTTCATTAAGTATTTGATAAACATTTCCAAAACAAAACAAAACCATCCCTCCTTGTAACATTTTTAAATTCTCTCAGTGTCACATACTTATATCCTCTTTATATTATAATTCGCGCTTATTGTCTCAGTTCTTGAATGTAAACTTTATTCGTATCTAGTTAAAGGTCCTATTTTTTCAGCGCTGCTACCACTCCATTTGAAGGATATTAAAAGTTTGGCCACCCTTCTAAGTAGGCGTATTTTTCCTTTTTGTTCTTAATACAAAAAGAAAACGCGGAAAGTTTTGGGGAGAGTTTAAATTTTTCCACCCTTAATGCGCTTATTACGACTACGAGAGAAAAAAATTGTGGATCTCAAACTTTGACGAGTGGAGGTTTGCGGGAAAGTTTTTTTTCTGTGAACAAGTTTAGGTCGGCCTGATGGTAAGGGTAAGATGAATAGGTTACATAAAAACGCATTTAAGTTTTTTTGACAAAAGCTTACAAAGTTAACCTTACAATATTGAGGAATAGTTCATCGATGAATTCATTTTTTTTTAAATAAATGGGTACTTTGACTAGTAATTTATGTAATAAATAACCTCAGCCTTATCTTAAACAAAAATCCTTAGAAAAATAATGCATCGAAACCGAGAAGGTATCTATGCGCATCCAATTTGAAGACAGTAAAACAAAGTCATTATAATCACAGAGGAAAGAGAGTAAGAAAGAAAGAAAAGACATTTATAAAAAACGGTAAGGAAATAAATATTATGAGAACTATTGTAACCAAAAGAGTTACCAGCTCAGCATGATGTCATGGCTACGCAGAGCCACAACGCTTGATTTTTTGAGCAATATTATTCTGTGATATAATATTGGCCCATTTCATGCGACACATCTAAATGGGACCATTTATTATAGATCCGCTTTTAAATAATTTCATATTGAGTAAACAAACAGTCCTCATTACCTTTGGGAAATGATATTCAACTAGCAATATTATTTAATTTTGTATTCTTGTGTGCGTGGATTTGCTTTTTGTCGATATTTTACATTTTATATCTTATTTATATTTCTATGATATGAAGCTATCATTCTAGCTAGACGTTATTATTCTCTGGGGTGGTCAGGTGAATTTGCCCCGCAGACCCCAAACCACCTCTGCGAAAGGCACGGGGGTTATCCAGGAGTTTTAGCGGGTATTCATTCCCATGGTCAATTTAGACGCTGGGGAGCCCCAGAGCCCCGCATACGCACGCCGCTGCTTCGCCAGCGGAGGATAGGTCCGGCAATGGATTTCTCCTAGTAAAAAGGCGTTGCTATCTTAAGTAAAAGCCATGAACTCAAAGATTAAAGAAATACGTATTAGCATGTAATATTAACGTGCGTTTTAATTTAAAAGGAAATTGCTTATAATTGTATTGTTTGAAACAGCAAAGTTAAGTTGGGCAAGGTATTTCAACCAAGCAGGGCCTAAGTATGCGCAAATTAGATGTACCTATTCCGTGAAATTAATCAAAGCCTTAGGTCATGTGTGAACCTACGTCAGTTTTTTCAGGTTTTTTCAATAGCAATGTCGGAATGTTTGACATTCTCTGTCCCCATAGAGTAAAGGCACCATTCAGAGCGCGGGGCGGCGGCGGAGGCGGGAGGGGGGTGTGTTCATTTACATTTTTATTTTATTTACATCTAGCAATCGCCGCGCATTCGAGAAATTCCTTTTTAAAATGCTACGTGGGGGAACACGAAGAGTTGTTTTAAAAATTTCCTCCTCGCATCTGCTGTCGCGACGGTCACAATATTACTGTTGTGGATTTTTAGACAAAGATAAAATTCTATATCTTACTATTATGCTTGGTGATACGTAGCTCATACATTTGGTCTATACTCATACGTAGGTACACTCACTGACACTAATAGGTAAAAAATAAAAGCTTTTAACAAAGAAAAACAAACGCAATTAATATGATAAAAAAGTGAGCTAATCGCTAGAAGCGATCGTTATCAGACGACCTCGTTTACGCAGTTTTACTCAAAATCTGCACGCTTTTCAGAGCCATATTACTCCCATGAAATACTTATTAGACTAATATGTAAATTATAAAAACTTTTAGAAAATGTTCTTTTTTGAATACTTAGTTATCAGAGAATAACCATTCTACTGATACAGTATTTGTAAATAACAATATCTGTTAAATTGGTAATTATTCAATCAAGTAAAATATATTACGTGGCGGATAATATTCCTAATAAAATAATTATCAAAGAAAAAATTCAATTTCAACGATTTTCACATTAAAAAAAATCTAATTAAACTGTGAATATTACGAAAAATCTATTTCTAAAATGGACGTTTCTTTTACTAAATATTGATTATGAAGAATTATACTAATGATGTGTTATAAGAGAGGACTATATTTTCCAAAATTTATTACAAAGAGAAAAAATATATCCACCAATTTCTAAAGTTAATTTGAATAAGCCAGAAAATAATCTGTATAATGTTAGAAAATAATATTAAAACTGTCCGCGCAGTCTTTCAGATCATCCTGCCTCACAGCAGACTGATTTGAATAAGTTGTTTAAAATAAGTCTTCCTCAGGACATATTTATTACACAAATAATATTACATAGCAGAACAAAGTCTCGTTGTAGTTCAACTTTTGGAACTGGTGTAAATTCAAACACGACAGTCAGACATACATTATGAATGACATTGTTAGTTAACGTAACTTCAGATATGACAGCCCGACAGACCAACAGACAAACAGACAGACACTATGACGTTATTAGTTAATATATTTTTGTGATAGTCATGCAAATAGGCGGTAACCGGTTACCATCAGGTGGGCCGTCAGCTTGTTTGTCATCTTTCAACGATTCGAAAGTGCTTCTTAGTGGCCTATTTGAAAAAAAATATTTTCGTATTTATAAAACAAATTCTTGCTATCTTTTTCCTATTACATATTGCGTGAAAGAGATGCATACCTGTACTGTACTTTAAATTAGATTTAGAGTGTATCTTCAAAATCAGGGCCATTGTGTCATGACTTTGTGCCTGACAATAAGAGTCCCCGAAATTTTTTATAATCAATCACTGACTTGATAATTCTTCGGCAAATCAAATTAGTAACGCAGGGAAGCAGTAGCGCCATCGCCTGAATTTTAATCGCTTGTTAATTTACTGACAGCTTGCAAAGTGACGATTTCACAAAAGTTTATTCATGAAAAGAGTAGAGCATCAGTAGCACAAAATGCTAATTAATATCGTTTAAGCAATCTCAAGCCATAGATATATTTATGAGTAAGCACTTTGGTTTTATTTTTCATATTGTATTTTAGCAGTGGTAATCGTGGCTGGCCGGAAATCAGGAGACGCGGGTTCGAGTCCCACCTGGAGCAAATATTTTTTCATGGTTTTCTTTCTTTACTTGTACTTAATTGTTACAATAAAAAAAGTTTTTTTTTTTAATGTAGGAATTTTTGCGGGCGTCTCGAGACACCCACGGGGGTCAAACATACAACCATTGATTTTCATTTATTAAGAAAGATAACTTGAAGTATCTTTATTCGTTATCTAGCTTTCTCAATAGGCTCCTAAGGATGCTGTCCCCGGACACGGACAGAGTGTACGGCATAAAAGCACGGTAGACTACCTACTGTAGTACTAACTATACTAAAGTAGACAGTTTTGGTACATTAGAGTAATAACTAAAACTGGTAGAGTACATTAGCTGGTAGAGTAGTAGTGGTGTAGAGTACACGGCATAGTAGCATGGTAGAGTACTAACTATACTACAAACTATACCAATGTAGGCAGCATAATATATTGGTAGAGTAGAATACTAAGTCAAACTGGTAGTGTACTGTAACTGATAGAGTACACGGCATAGTAGCACGGTAGAGTACTAACTATACTACTAACTATACCAATGTAAGCAGTATTGGTAGAGTAGAGCACTAACTAAAACTGGTAGAGTACTGTAACTGGTAGAGTACACGGCATAGTAGCACAGTAGAGCACTAACTATACTACTAGTCATACCAATGTAGGCAGCATTGGTAGAGTAGAGTACTAACTAACACTGGTAGAGTACTCCAAACTTGTAGAGTAGCGGTGGTAATCAAGTACCATTTACTCTACCCGTGGACAGCACTCTATATTGTTGTAAATCTAATAATAGGTTATTACGTCATGCACATTTTTAAGTATTATTCAGCCTGTTAACACACATCACTGTTTACTTGAGCAGTTACAGCCACTTATTGCCCCGGGCAAAACAAATGGTCACATGGACGCTAGTGTTTGTTGAGCACAGATGGCACGCAACGGTTTTTAATTAGTGCAGACAGTCCAGAGTTCGATGTCACTGATGTGCGGGAGTAAAAGCTAAGTGCGTACCCACCTACATGATCAATAATTTGGTACAATACGACTTTTTAGACTCTCGTTTATAGATCAGTTAACGATTCATTTCATTTTCTAATAAGATCAGATTATGTTGCTTAGATATTTTGCTTAAAATAAACCTTTCATTCTTTACCAGTCTGCCGGTGCTCCTCAACCTCATTGTATGTAATTCTTGGTTACTAAATTAATTAATTTTTTTCATTTCTATAATGAGTTGAGCTAGAGTACCTCACAAATAAATACTTATCAAATAAATATAGCATCACAAGACAATTTAGTTTTTATATTTTATTCAGTTTTATTGGTTGAGACCAAGGATTGAGACAAATGGGAGATGGTATTATGGGGATCAAGTGGAATTATGGGCTTCAGAAATGAATAATTTGACTTAAGGTTGTCCTAATTAGAAAAAACATGATAATATTTCTCGCAGTAAATCAAACAAAGGGGTATTTAATTTAAATCCTGAAAATTTAACCCTTTTCCGCTAAAGCGACCAATTATGAAATTATAAAATTATACAAATCCGACTCAAATGCGAGCAGATTGCCGCGAAATTATTCACAAAGCACCCCTGCGCGGAGTTGATGATATTGTATTAGGTGATCACATACGAATGCGATTTTAATGGATACTCCTCTCGTTCCCCTCTTAAAGAACGCACGCGACTCTACGAACATTACAAAAGAACTCAATTTGTCCGATATTGCAGTCGACTTTTATGTCCTTTTGGGCCCCAAGCCACGTCTACCCCAATCTAAATTAAAATCTAAAACCTTGTAAACAAGGCAAGTGCTCACTTTTTCGGGGATTTTAACCCTCGGAATTAACGAGAGTTATAAAAGGGTGACTGCAGCGGTTTTGTCTCGGAGTGTGCGCTGTTTGGAAAAATGAGGTGCTATTGTTGCCGATTGCTTTTTTACATCCATTTTTTAAACTATGTTCAGTTGTACTAAAACACAAAAATAGTAGTAATATATATTATAATACAAAAAAAATAAAACAGACAGTACGAAAACAAGTAAAAAATGGTATACAAAAAAGAACAACCATAAGACGAGCTACTAGGCGATCATGATTGGAAAGGAGCTTATCTGTATGCAGGCGTGACTGTATGTAAGATATCTGTAGCATCGGGTGAGGATTTGATCACCACAGAGCATGCGGGCGAAGAGCGAGGTAGCTGAGGCTCCTTGCGGTGCCTGAGGCACGTTGGTGAGTGCTGCTTTAACGGTTTATCTGTCACTCTATGCTCGGACAATCGGCCTCTCTGTAATTCGGATAGATTGATAGCTAATTCAGCTGCCGCCTCCCCGTAGAGTTTTTGACCACGACTGACCTAAAAGGAAGAGAGTGTTTGAGCAGATTTAGGTACTAAGGACAGTTATGGTCTAATCGTGGAAAACAAGCAACAAAAATTAAAAGCAAAAAAACCTTTTTAAAAAAAAGCTTTTATTTAAATGCTCTAAAAAGAAGAAAATAAAATTTTCCTTTAAAATTTTAACTATAAACTAATAACCCACTAACAATCCACTATTTATATAACCATAAAAGCTTGTCGCTCAATTAAATAGGTACTAATTTATTTACACAATTAAATCGCGCGACAAGCTTTTATGATCATATAAATTGTGTTTAATAAGGTTATTAGTTTATAGTTAAAATTTTACAGAAAAATTTTCTTTTTTTCTTTTTCGAGCATTTAAATAAAAGCTTTTTTAAAAACGTTTTTTTGCTTTTAATTTATTTTTTACTTTTTAGGTATCGCCGGCTAGGTTGCTGATTTCGGCAAGCCCTTTCATTTGATACCCATATTGTAGAAATGCATAAAAAATAACTATTCCGCCATCTTCGATGTTTAGCGATATTGGATTTATAATGACGTCACATTATTTTTCGAGCTACTCTCAACATGCCCTTTTATTTGATACCCATATTGTAGAAATGCATAAAAAATAACTATTCCGCCATCTTCGATGTTTAGCGATATTGGATTTATAATGACGTCACATTATTTTTCGAGCTACTCTCAACATGCCCTTTTATTTGATACCCATATTGTAGAAATGCATTAAAAATAACTATTCCACCATCTTGGATGGTCCGCCATATTGGATTTAGAATGACGTCACACAGCTTATCGTATATTGTCATCCAAACTAAACGTGTATACAAAATGTTAGCTCAATCGGTTGAAGATATCTGCCTCAAAATCGAGTAGCAAGATTCCACCCGAACATAAGTAAGTAAAATAAAAGCTTTTAATAAAATAAATGATTTTAAAAACGTAAGCAAGTTATTTGCTACTCGAATATTAATCGCCTTTAGAATTTTGATTTGTTTTAGAAAAGGAGGAGGTTCTCAGTACGTTGGAATCTTTTTTATATATTTTGCTCTTCTTGTTCTTATGGTCTAAGCTTACTCTATAAATTACTCTATAGCAGAACCGATTTGGATCATAATAAAAGCTTTACCTCAGAATATGATGGTGGGATCTTGGAGAAATTAAAGGAACTCTTCAAATATAGGCACACCAATAACGGGTGTTTTCTTTAGTAACACGTGCGTTTGCTTTCGGAAAGCACCATTTTTATGTCAATTCGAGCTCACCTCATCCTTAATCTCCGCACGTCTCCTGGACACCCACTCGATTTGTTCCTGCAGCTTCTTGCACTCCTTCTCGTTGTTCAACAGATCGCTCCGCAGTGACTCCATGAGCTGCCTGTACTTGGAGCGTACATTGTGGTCTATCGCGTGCAGGTTTTCAATCTCGTGCTGGGTCTCTCGGATCTTTGACTTGGAGAGACGAAGGCGGCCTTCCTGTTGATAGTCAAGAATTCTTGATGTAGGTATGTCATTCAAAATAGTATCTTCTTAAATTACTGCTTCTTTTTAACGCCCGAAGAAAAAAGATGGGTGTTATAAGTTTGATGTGGCTGTCTGTGTATCTTTGTATATGTGTGTCTGTCTATGGCATGGTAGCTCCTAAAGGAATGGACAGATTTTGTTTTTTTTTGTTTGAAAGCTGACGTGACTAAATAGTTCTTAGGTAATTTATGAAGAATCGTTTTGCGTTTGATGACTATCAGCTGATTTCCTACTTTCGAAAAGGGTTTTGCTAACTTTCACAGTTCCGATCGATTTGGAATTTGGTTTACTGTTACTTCGGTGGGTTTTTCAAGACATGCCAACTTTGAGCTGAGCTGATCTTGTACCATCAAATTGTTTGCGGGATGCTCAACTCTTCAAAAACTTAAAGAGATAGCAGATATAGTGTGTTTGGACTCATAAGAATAGTATCAATGAGATAATGTTAGATGGACGATTCATGACGCCGGGGATTACTTAAAATTTTCAATTTTGTAACTATATTTTTATTTGTATACCGATAACTATATGGCGGGTGCTTCACAGATTACCTACATACCAATATTGCCAAATATCATTTGATAATATCCGCACGATTTATAGTTACCTCTTGTACTTTTTTTGTGGTACCTTTTCAGCTAACTTTCTAGTAAGGACGTCGAGGTGTCCGTCAAGGCTGTCTTTCTCCTCAACTTCGAAGCTTTGAACCACGTTGTGGTGAGGGCATAGCCGGTGTACCAGCTGGACTGGCGTGCACGGCGGGCATTGCGCTTCCGGCTTGGGATCAGAGACATTACATGTATAACATAACCTATATATATAAAGAGGTGTACAGACATAGCATTTTAAACTTACCGTGTTGCATTCTAATGGCCTGGCCACGAGAACGCCAGGCCGTAACGAACGAGCGGTGATTTTAGAGGCTTTCTTCGGACTTCGGTGGGGGTTTAGGTTAGGTTGGATTATTACGAGCGGACTATGCAGCATGGCCATAACGTAGAGCAAAATGAAATAACGTTGTTGAGAAAACCCGTTATAAATAGTGCTAGGTCTACACTTGGCTATTGATATTTTAATAGCTTCTTAAGGTTAATATCACCCTGCGATATGAAACTAGCTCCTACGTTAGTTTGATTCAATCAATCAAAAAATTTGTCTACTCGAAAAAGATACTCAAAAATTGGGCATAAACCTCCCAGCGACTACGTTTGGTCAGCGTAGCCCTTTGAAAGCTTGCGCGTCATTTGACTTCCCATAATGAAGACCCTAAAGGTCGACAAGGTTCAAAGTCTCAAAGACATGCTCATGTCCTCGTGATAAGATAAACTAAACAAGTTATCTGAATTACGATATCCAACTCAAAAGTCGTAACTTCTTGCCTGACGTATTAGCAAGAGAGCTTGCTGCGATGCTTCCGCCGGATGCTTCCTCTTAGAACTGAATTGTCAAACGGTCGATAAATCACTTTACCTTGCCAGACCTCCATTTCCACTTAATCATCAGGAGAAGCACCACTAATACAATCCCCAGGCCCGCGGCAGCAGCGGCGTTCATTATAACACAAATTTTCCAACATCATATTACTAAAAGCGGCCTAATTGACTGCATGATTCCTTTCCTGTCACTTAATATTACAAATGTCAAGCTGATGATGTTTTGATTTTAGAATGACGTTTGTGGTATTTTTTTCACGGGTTTTATAATTCAATAGGGATTTTGATGGTTAGTAAAATACTTTTTACAAAAAAAAACCGAAATATAAGATATTGATTTTACGTATCATAGTAGGTAAATTAATTTAAACCATTTATACTATTCGTTTCTCACATTAAATGTAACTATGCATATTAACGCATTATAATTTCGTCCCTGCGCCCGCCCATACATATTGGGCGGCCACTACTGACATTATGTGACGTCACAATTCAGCATAATTTTCTATGGAGCGTTTTTGGACAACTCCAAAAAACGCTCCTCAAAAAAATTGGTTTTTTCAACCCGCGAAGCTAAAAGAGAGAATTAAAAGCTAACGTGATCGAAAAAAACCTACAATAAACCTACAAAGAATCTACAATTTGAGGGTGGTACTGATTATTTTTATTTTGCGATGGCACACATATACACACGTAACAAGTATTTATTATGATAAATGGGTACATTTATTGCGTCTATTGTATTTTTCATTACATATTCATATGTTTTTTTGTAAAATAAATGCTTTTGGATAAGGAAGCTTTTTCGAAGTTGTTAAAACTGCTATAAATCGCTTCCTAATATCTAGTGTTGTATATTTATAAATATGCTTGCTTGTCTAGTGCTCCAGTAAAATAAATGCTGTTATCCGCTAAAACAAACCATTTATTTCTTTCAATTAATATCGAAATTGTAAATATCCGTACGCTAGCCGTCAACAGAGCGCTTTATCTCCAAGTTGCGATTGGAAACAATACACTTTGTCGTCAATATCCCCGTACATAATCTGAATATAATGACCTTCCGCCGGGCGTGAAGCCCTAACGAACGTAACATAAAGCCGGGTGGAGCCAGCGGACTTTGAACCTAATGTCGAGGGTTATAGGGTGGGTGTGTTGGGTTGGCAGTTTGACAGCAGTCATGTCCAGCGACAAAGGCCTGGCCATCCATCAGCGCTGTCAACGACTCAGGTGTCGAGATGTGATGAGGGGAACTACGTGTGGAGATAGCAATTTTGTCGCTTTCAAATAGACTGTTATTGCTTATTGTATATGCGAAAACGAAATATCATGTCATTAATCTTTTATGGAAATATGGATTATGCTACAATTAGGTATATAACTAGCTTTCTACATTGGTACGTATTTTTATGTTTCGTGATACTTTTTTATGATATAAGGCTGGTCAACAAGCTGATTGCAAGCGGTTACCGTAGCCTAATAGACGCCTGTAACAGCAAGGGTTGCCCTCCCTGCTTGCTGCTGGGTTGCCTTGTAAACATAGTAAAAAAATAGAATTAGAATCAACTGTCCTTAGTGCGTGTATAACGTGTGTGTGCCTTGTAGGTGGACTAACTTTAACCTGATGAAATCAGAAAATAAAAATAATAATTTTAATAGCAAACTTTGGAAAGTGTCTGCCACCGCTTCTTCCCTACAGCTAAGGTGCTGATGGTAGGTTATGGTATAAATAAGGTAATATCAAGGAATTTAGTTTATGTCCACATAAAAACGAGTTTTTTTTTTAAATTGGCAGAAAGATAAATAATTTCTCTCTAATTATTACAGTGATTTCTATCCCGTGGTTACGTAATGGGGGTCGCCCTACGGGGTGGAGCGCCAAGGCAATTACGCTCAGATACGGCGGGTAATTGAAAGGGGATCGGCTCTAATTGATTGTTTCTGGGCGGCAGCGGCCGGTTGATATGATAGAGCGATTAGACGAGACGCCTACCGACCGGTATAACACGTAATTAGTGGTTAACGGATATTGCTACAACGTATACTTATTAATAGGTAATATGGCGCGTTCAAAAAAGGCGTGAAAAGGTTTTTACAGGGTCGGCAACGCGCAAGTGATGCCCCTGGTGTTGCAAGCGTCCATAGGCTACGGTAACCGCTTACCATCAGGTGGGCCGTATGTTTGATTGCCACCTTAGTGGTATAAAAAAAATAAAAAATAAAACCAAAGGTAGCTTATAAATTACTGAATATGGGTTATCTTTAAAATCTTCTTTATTTGGACGAAAAGTCACTGTTCCTTTCTTTAATATTGATTCTATTGAATTCTATTTAAAATTTAAAACTTTATTATGTGCAATGATGACGAGACATACACATAACATATCCGCAACAAAAATGGTAACCACTCGTCTGAATATGCTTAATGTCACAGCACCAATGAGGAGCCGTGACACTGGTTTTCAGTGGCACTAATGCGGTGGACAAATAGCACCACCTGCTATAAATAGGGAAGAGTGGGGTAATTCTGGGCAAGACACGTGAAATTCTCAAAGGTACGCAAGCATTGCAAAAACGGGTCGTGTAGTGTAGATACAGCTGTAGCATGGTATAATAATGTATGTAAACAAATAAAACCTTAAGGAAATAAAATAGACAAGAATGATAAACAGCCGCTTGATATTTTATGGTGGTAAAAGTTGTTTCCAAAAACAATAGAAAGTGAAGCACCGACTCCGACAAATATGTTTCTAGGGGATGAGTACCTACTTACAATTAATTATTTCATCCTTTTCAGTTTTTTAATTGGTCCAGGGTGGTTGTGCTTTAGCCCAACCTCCTCATGTGTTTCTCTTATGTAGGAAGGCTTGTGCCCAGTAGTAAGAGCTTGTAGGCTGATGATGATGACTATTGTTTTCAATGGTAAGGTACAGTGTACAGTTTTTTAATCACTCAATAATTTTTTATAATTTGTTTTGAATTAGAATTAAGTCTTTTGTTATGATGCTGAATAAAGTTTTATTCTATTCTATTATAAAGAATCCCTGGATCCATCCTTTCAATTTCTTTAAAGGCGTACTCCTATTGTGATATTCCTCCTACGTGATATTACCTGTAGTCATCAAAATAATGAGACAGGGGAAACGCTGCCTTATGTAACTCTCCCTGTTCCAACGGCCCAACAACACATAGGTAACTGTAATGCACGAGAAATGCTATAAGCTTATTTCAATTTGCGCGGCAGGCGTGAGTTTTAGTTGGACTAATAGGAAATCCAATTAGGAGGGCTAGTGAGCATTTAGTGAGCGGTGTGCTGGGCGAGATTAACTGAAAAAGTGAGTTGCTAATGCTGGAAACATCACTTGATTTATATTTTAAGCCCTGAAACGGCGTTATCCCATCGGAGGACTATGATATTTGAAAAATAAATTGGGTCTGGAATGTAATGCCTGACGGGTTATTAGTAGGTAGGTAGGTACATCATCGTGAGTGATCTTATTTTTAACCGACGTCAAAAAAGAAGGAAGGACGGAGGAGTTTCTTTCATTATATGTATGTTTGCTCATATCTCCGTCAAATGTTGATTAATTTCGAAAAATATGTTTATTATCTTTATTTTTAACTTTACATCAGTAAGTAGGTACTACTTATCTAATATAAGTAGGTAGTACTGATGTTAGGTTGTTTTGGAGTTGGTGATAATAGTCTGTTTCCAGAAATAATAGAAACAGAAAGTGAAGCACCAACTTTAAATTAGATAAGCAGAACTGAAATTAAGTTATTTTTGCCTTTTTGGTGTTTTCATGTCAATTGTTATTTTTGTTTAATTTTTTAAATTTATTTTTATAAACACATACCTACACTAAAACGTTTAAAAAATTTAATAAGTAATTAACTTAGAAATAAACTCGTTAATCACTAGGTAAAAATACTGTGTGTTGAAATAGTATATTAATATATTTCTACAGTGTGAGGGGTGAGAAAATTCGTAGCGTCATCCCAAGTCCTTGATAGCTCAAATGGTTAGAGCAGTCACCCGGATTGTAAAAGGTCGCAGGTTCTGTCTCCACCCCAGAACAAGATGTTTTCTAGTTTAGATATTTTTATAACTAGTTACATATTAAGTGTAAGTGATATTCATAGTGATAATTAACGATTGAAGAAATGAAAAAACAACTTTATCTTATAGTATGTTTTTTACAGTATAATATGTTTTTTAAACGATACTCATACAATATGTTTTTTTAAACGTTACTCATAAAGTGAGTATTATGTAAATATGAATAGTGTAAATATAGACGGATGACTCTATAATTAATCACTCCATGCGCTCAGCGGAACTGCTTAGAATTCTCGTTTCGCTCGCGCCACATTTGACATTAAACGCTGCGTTCAAAAACCGTTCGCTCACATCACATAGTTTTTTTCCGGCTCCGTCTTTAAGTTCTTCGGCCGAGCTCACTCATTCATTCACATGCCGTTCCGATTGGGGTGAGGCGTGATCAAAGTCGCGTTGACGGCGGCAGTATACGTTAGATTTACAGCTTACGGAAGCTAATTAGGTAGGAGTGGGATGAGCGATTCGGATCAATTGAAGTGATTGCAGCATGTCTGTACCTACAGTGAAAACAACAAATTTGATTCAAATTATTTTTTCCACGTAAAGATTACCTATTATTAAGTTTAAGATAGGTTTAATGCAATCGATACAACTCCTCAACCAAGCTGGCAAGCCGGAACACAACAATGCTGTTAACATCATTGTGGCAGACATGAGTGAGATGGTGGTAGCTAGCCAGGCGGATTAAGAAAAAGCCCTACCTCCAACCAAATTGAGTTGAAAACTGCCCCCATGGGGACTTGAATCACGGAACTCTAGGTTTTTAGACGGATAAAATGATAATATAGATATCATGTAAGTATTAACATTTTTAATCCTTATAGCAATGTAACATTCTTTAACGGTTCCGCGACACAGCGCGTAACTCGCGACCAGCTGAATGCAGGCAAAGGGCACAACTTTTTGCCTCATAATTTGTAACTAATTAGACTACAAAAAATCGGGTCTTTTGATGGGTGGCATATGGCGGCACTTCAAGTCTTGGTGATTTGATTAATTGATCAATGAGTGAATTGGTGGGAATATTTCGAATGCATGCTACGTTACTGAATGGTTAATAAAGGACGTAGGTATCACTTTTTTGAAATTAAAAAAAATACCGGATTAAACTTGCGTTTAATTAGATGCTACATTATTATTTTATACTGGAGGCGTTTCGATTACTTTACAGCGATCGTGGTCACGAGAAGTCAACATTAATGCGGTTTTATTTTCAAATGTGTAGATATTGTGTACATATAAGGTTGTAGGTATTTAATATGAATGTAATACTAGCATGATTTTGCGTTGATGATATGGAACCCCTTGTGTTTATAAAGTATGGATACTTAATTAACGCTGTGTCTATTCAGGTTACACTTTTTGTAGGTCCAAAAACCTGACTGGTTGCTGATTTGCAACCTTTCTTATCACGTCTAGAATTATTCCTGTCTGACTGTCGGCGGTAAGAACGACCGTTCGGCAGAAATCATGAAGGAATTTCTAATGTTATGTAGGATGATTGCGTTAGTATATTAACTCTAAATGCTTTATTTTCCTCGACAAATAAAATGCAAACTTTATTCCTAGTAACTTTAGCCAAAGCGTTTTAAATATGCCCAATTGTCCAACGTGCGTGCCTCTAAACTTGTCAGTTTTTTATTTTGAAAGTCAAGGATGTACACATATAAAAAACTTAGTTTACTAATGAAAACTCTTCACGTAAAATTTTAGGAATTCAAAATGGCCGCCAGGCTCGCATTCGCGTGGTTTCTTGCCGCGTATTACGAACATTACCATACTTCAGGCGAAGCTTATTTAAATGCTCCACCGACTCCATTTAGAGCTTGGAAAATAAAACTCAGGAACGGATCCCGCGATCTTTCGCTGAGCCGCTTTTGTGGTAAATATGTATAGGAGCACCATTTTACGTTATCCCGCGGCAAACTTTTTAAATTCGCTATTTCAAACCTTATGTCTTGGTCTCAAGATGCCGCCACAAGCCTCAAGTTCCACAGTAAACTTTGCACGAGTATAAGTATCTACGTTTTGTCGCCGGCATCTTTTTATTTTATCGCATTTTATTTGGGAGCTCAGCTGCCAGCCGTGTTGTTTGCATGTTAGTATCTTTTTGTATGTCAAAATATACATATACTCGTAAGAATGTTAAGAACGCTTTTTATGTTTGGAGTTTGTGTGTTATGATATGATAAAAAATAAACTTCAGTGTCGTAAAAAACCAAATGCAAGTCCAAGTGTTAATTAGGAAACCTACATACTTTTGGATTGTAGTTAGTACGAGGCTCAAACTGCAAGTTATAAGAAAATCAAAAACTGAGTAAACTAGCAAGTTATAAGTTGTATCATATTTTTTCAAAATCTATAGTGTTCATTCACATCAATACATTGGCAGGTACTGAGAAAAGCGTTTTGCCCCCTCGTGCCTTTTGAAACGCAGTTACTGCTTCTTTGGCGTCCATAAAACATCGGGAATAAAAAAAAATCTCAAGGTGCGAGGTCGGGACTGTAATGACGTCGCCAAATAGTCAATTGTTCGCTTGGCGGTGTGCAACAAAGCGTTATCGTGGTGAAAGAGGATCCTACCGCGAGGTCGTTTCTCCCGAACTTTTTCTAAGACTAGTGGCATACAATTGCTAGTGTACCACTCTGCAGTAACTGTTTTTCGATCCTCTACTCAATCAATTCTGGGGTAATGACCTGTCCTTCCGCATAACGAGGCCACCATCTCTTTTCCCACGTTTCGTCCTCTTTCACATTAGTTGGCAACTCCTCGGAAGAAAACACTTACTGAGCAGACTGTCTTTTGGTATCAGGATCAGCGGAAAGTCCAGCTTTCGTCACTCGTAAGTACCTATATCGAATTCAATATGTGAGTCACCTTCGTTAAATCTTTGAACCATTTCACGGTACCAATCAATTCGACGGAGTATTTGGGCCTCGGTCAAAATATGAGTTATCCACGGGGCACTAAGCTTCCTGAGTCCTAACCGCTAACTGTTCATTTTTTTAAAATATCTAAATTTTATTCAGGGGCTTTTATCCAGTATCAGGCATGTAACTGTTCATGGAGTGCTATTTTGTGCTTTTTTGCACTTGACTCATACCGATTCCTAAGCATGTCCAAATCTGCTGATAGGCTCTTTATCTATCATACGACGTACAATACTAACGTTATCTTTAGTCGTCGCGGTAGAAGACCGTCCCTCACGTAGTTCATATAATTTTTGACTTTTTTTCACTTTTTCGTACCTATCACTATTGTTAATTGAGTAATCTCCCTACCTCAATTTTGTCTGGTAGAGATCGCTTCTAGCGACAAGACCGCCTTTTTTGGCATATTGTGTTTTTTTATCTTAGTGACGTTTATGTGAATGTGCAAAATAAAGAATTATATCTATCTATCATCGGTAAGATGCGACCACGTTTAAAAAACAGTTCTAAACAATGGCACGAGATGGGCTTCATCATGAAGAAAGGCCAATCAAAGTCTATCATAACTTGCTTCTTCACTTAAGTCAAAAATAAAATCAAAAGTCATAAAAAAATATTGCACGAAATGTTTCTCCAGTCAGACATTTTTTACTTTGCCTTCCAACCCAATTGTAAAACAATGACAAATAAATGGCAATTACAAACATACTCTATAATATTGGCAAAGAGTACCATTTTCAAAATATAAACTTACTTTTTTATTGGGTTGTTTACAAGTAGTATTAAGAAGCACTACGATTTTTTAAAAGTCAATGGTAATGTATGTGTGTAATAATAACCCATAAGCCACACATTTCAGACACAATAGGCTTTTGATTGTTAGTCTACCGCGAGTCTTACGCGAGTTAAAAAATAATGTGTTTCAAATACCCATTGTACGTAATTTCCACTAATGTATGAATATAAAACAAAGGAGAAATTACATTACGTTAAACGATTAAAAAGCAAGTTTGTTTGAACAATGAATCCATTATCTCAGAATAGATAGACGATAAAGAAGACGCCAATTTGTTCCATTAGGAAAACATTTGAATAGGCTACCTGTCATCATTAGCAGCGGACGTTTAGACAGATCACAAATCAAAGAGTTATTACATTAAGTAGGATTATTAATATGATTTGAAAAAACTAATCTTGAAAGAACCGACTATTATGTGTTACTTTCGTAGCATGCTATGACGTCATCAGCTACGTCATGACGTCAACACTACGCCGTAGTCATCCCAGTGCTACGCGAGGGTGGAGATGCGGGAAAGGAAGAGGGCAACATATATTCTACAATAAAACAAGTCCTTATAAATCACAGTTTGTCTCATTTCTGAACTCTAATACTAGGTACTTCATATTTAGAAAAATATCTAGATTATAAAAAAAACATATGCTGGGGTGGGACCCGAACCAGCGACCTTTAGCAATATGAGTGCTCCGGATAATGACTTTGTTTCGGACACTCGCAACCCATCTCGCTTTGACGCAACGGAATTAAAAGTGACAGGTAGCTTATTCAAATGTTTTCCGACAGTCGTATCGGGGGATTGTGAAAGTTGATCACCCGATCGAGAGACAAAACACATGTCTTTGTAGTCTATACATTTTCTAAAAATCTCACAAGCATTTATTAAAATGTCAAACTTATTTATATTTCCATTAAAATTAAATTTAAGACAATGCCATGTTTTTAAATTTTAGATGGTCGGCCTAATTTTGAAGACAAATCTAAATTTAAGTACAGTGTATCTCTTTTTCGCAATATGTAGGTAATAGGAAAATAATAATTTATTTAGAGCTATCAACTTTTAGATAGAATTCAAAGATACCATAGACAATTTTAGACGTAATATACGGAGGTGCTTCCTAAACACTGCATTTTATCACGTTCAAAATGTCAAATTGTATGACACCCATCCTTTACGTTTTCATATTGAGAGAAAGAGATGCACTGAACATAAATTTAGACTTAGCTTGTGTCGTTCAAATATTCAAATGTAGTCTGTTAAAAAATATTTAACATATTGACTAAACAATTCATATTTGTCCTGAAATTAAATTAAATTTTACCTATTTATAATGTGACTAATTACTTAGATTTATTTATTTATTTATTTAATACTTTATTGCACAACACACATCACGCAAATAAACAAACGGAAAGAATTATTAAAATAAACTTGTACAATGGGCGGCCTTATCACTAAAAGCGATATCTTCCAGGCAACCTTAGGATGGACAGGATATAAAATAATATATAGGGTAAGGAAAGGATTTAAAAAACTACTATCTTAATTTTAAAAATCCAATTTTATTTTATAAACAGAACCATCATTTCGAGACTAATTATATTGTGTTAAATCAAAAATGTTATACCCTAAAATATGTAATAGACTTTTAGCCTATCAATGTCCAGTGAAAGCTACAAATGTGCGCTCACCTTTACCCGGCCAGAGTACACATTATCCGTAAAACGGAACACAAACAAAGCGCGCGTCGTTCTCTCGCCGACGATAACTTAATTTCAGTCCGCCATAAGTACGTAATTAGCGGGCCGCTGCCTTATCGGCCGGTGGGTAATTAACCTCGGGGGCGCCCCCCTGCCACTGTCAAACTGGACGACCAGTAGCGTTGCTTTACCAAGATGCTGCTATGAATTTTATAAGCTCTTTTTATTAGAGTTGGTTACTAATAAGTTTCACTAGACCCCGCATTGTATCGTTTCTTATCTGTAGGTTTTTTATTTATTTATTGCGGATCGTAATAAAAAATGCATTTTTACCTAAAAAAACGTAAAGACACAATAAAAAACTTACGTATCACGTGACAATATATCTCTCGTCTAGTCTATGACGTTACCATTCTCGTCAACTTGAAGTTATACTTTACTTTGAGGTTTTCCCCCAGTTGCCCCAACTTTAAATTGAAGTAATGTTGATCTTGTATTTGAAATAGTATTGAAAAATACAATGACCACCGGCCAGGTAATTTACATGAATAGAACAGAGAAAAAGTCTTGACCTTAATAAAGTACTGCCCGACCACAGATTAGATGCCCGACACCTTTGTCCCGTTATTCTAAAGATAAAAATTTTAAACAAAAATTAAAACCGACTTCGAAAAACTGAAAACGATAAAATAATTAAATTTAAGTAGGTATTCATCCCCTAGAAACATATTTTTGGAGTCGGTGCTTCACTTTCTATTGTTTTTGGAAACCACTTAGCACCAACTCCAAAAATATGTTTCTAGGGAATGAATACCTACTTAAATTATTTATTTAATTATTTTATCCTTTTCAGTTTTTCGAAGTCGGTTTTAATTTTTGTTTAAATTTTTTTTTCACAATTTTTAGTGGTAACTTTCTATGGTCGAAGCTAGATGGGTGACCGTAAACTTATATTGTTTCCTACTATCGTATCGTTTCACTAAAAAGTCATTTGAAAAGCAAAAATTCGCAATTTCGCATATGTAGACGACTTAATAATTTAAGTTTTTTAAAATTTAAAACCAAAGTACCCAACTGTTTTTGAAAAAAATTTTATGGGACCAAATGGCAGCTATTCCGCATCGAACAAAAAAGAATTACGTAAATCGGATCAGTAATCTCGGCGTAATCGGTGTACATACATAGAAAAAAAAAACATACCGACCGAATTGAGAACCTCCTCGTTTTTGAAGTCGGTTAAAAAGTCCAACTACAATTCTGGCATATTAAAAGCTCCGAAATAAGTTTTCATGATAAAAGACATATCTAAACGAATAAGGGACTGAACATACGAACTTTATAGTTGAAACTTATTCAATGTTTCTGGTGGACAAAGTAGATTTACTAAACATGACGTTTGGCTTAACATGTAAAAATAATAATATTTTTCGACATTCATAAGAAGTGGAGGTACTGCATAATCCTATTGAGGATACCCCAACCCTCCCTTGCCTCGGTTCTCGTAATACTTCCGCCATATTACGCCGGAGTACGCCCATCTCCTCCACCAATGGGGGCGTTTCGCGCGCTTTTGTTTCGCGTCGTGAGCGTCTCGGTCCAAAACGTTCTAAGCCATGCAGTCTCCTTTACGAAATTTGGCTGTATTCTGTGGCAAAGTGGTTTGTTTTCGTTGGCTTTCGTTTATTATGCTAGAATGTTGCTAGATACAAAATATCTCAACTAGTGCCGTCGTTTGAGTTAAACTGTGCCTTAATTGTGACACAAATAGGGTATAAATTGGGGAAGTTTTCAGTGTTTCGGCGGAAGGGTATCATCAGTTCATATTTCATGTGTTATCATCTTTTATTGAGTGCGAGGCAGGGCATTGTTGTCGGTTTACTGCGCGGTTATCTGTTCGGTGGCGGTGTTTAGCGGCGCCCGGTTGATGAATAGCATATTGGTGCTACGTATTAAGGCTGCTGGTTCATTTAGCTTATGATTTTTGTATTACAAAATAGAGCTTTGATAACGAAACACTACTAATGTGTTGAAGTTTTTTATAAAATTTTTATATAAAAAGACAAACAATTTACGACAAACTTACTTTTTAAGAGAGAACTTTTTCGCAACTGTCGAAACACGGTTTAGATTACAAAAATCACACCCTGTCTCTATTTTAATGATTCGATGGTCTTTAATAATTTTCCGAGATAGTGCAATACGAATAAAATTATACAAAATTTTTCTTCATCATTATAATTTAAAGACTATGATTATATTATTGTTTTAATTGAGGGCATTTGAGGGATTTGTATAACGTGTTTTAAGATGTAGATGTAACTAGTAATTTATTAAATAAGGAAAAATACAACAAGTACTTACCTAATAAATTAAAAAACGACCTCCACCAAAACATATCAGACTCGCGACACAATTAGAACAAATTTGCGTCACCGGGATTAAAAACAAGCCACCGAATCTTAAATTTTAATAGAGTAATCGATCAGCGCCCGGTGGAGCGTGATTCGGAACGGCCATTTGTCAAAATTGCGCGGGCACCGATAAGCCGCATAATTTTTGGCGCGACCGGTCGGCGCGCACTAATTGGCTGCCTCCAACCATCGGCAAAGGGGGTTCTACACTGTACTGCCAAACGCTTTAAAAACTATAAAAGTTAACCGCGGATGAAGAAAATAAATAATACAGAGGAGCTCGCTGGTGATCATTAGGCTTCAGAGCTTTGGTTTCGATTACGAAAAGAAAGCAAGTTTAGCTGTGGTTGATCCCGGGATGGGTCAAACTCAATTTATAATCTCGAGCTCGTCGGTTCTTCGCCGTTGGTCCCGGTTGATACTGCAACTGCTTTGTATATACCACTAAGGTGGCAATCAAGCATACGGCCCACCTGATGGTAAGCGGTTACCGTAGCCTATGGACGCTTGCAACACCAGGGGTATCACTTGCGCGTTGCCAACCCTGTAAAAACCTTTTCACGCCTTTTTTGAAGAATCCCTTGCTGTACTCATTCGAGAAAACCTCTGCAGGGAGCTCATTCCACAACTTGAGCGTACGCGGGAGAAAGTTTCTCTGAAACCGTACGTACCTTTGGTTCCAATTTGTGAGGATGAACTCCCTGCCGGTGGCGAGCGGTGCGATAATAGAAAGAAGACCTGCTTTAACCCACCAACTCGCATTGAGCCGCGTGGTAGTGTTATGGCCCAAGCTCCTCATGTGATTCTCCCATGTAGGAAGGTCTGCGCTCAGCAGTGGGATATAAATGGGCTAGTTATGTTATGACGACCTCACGATATCACCTCCACGTTACGGAAGACCACAGCTAAATAACACTTCTTTTTAGTGGTGTGTCACTGCGGTGAGGAAGGACCATTCCAAAATTGTATTTTTTTGTAGAGCTTGCGTTCTGAACATTCCATGATGGTATGAGTCTATTTTCAATAAAGTCTTCTGAACCCACAGCGTGTGTCGCCGACCGTTGCATATGCCCCTTTACGGTCGGTCGCGGCCGGCGCCCGATAAAGGTCGGTTTACACAACGCTTTAATTAATAGAGGTCCTCGAGCGAAATGCCAGAGTTGACACCTCGCGCCACACTCCACAGAGGAGGATGTCCACATTCGATACACGCCCTTACTACGACGTCAAGCCCCGAATTTAAACTTAATTTTTTTTTCCAGTAGTGTACATGATTATATCCGATCTAAAACTGTCGTTTTTGTGTGTTTTTATTTGGTTGAACAAAAATGTAGCCAAATTCAAAATCATAAGGATTAAATATTTTTAACACGAGTGTTCAAACAGGTATTTTGGTACTGTCATATACTTTAATGTGTGTGATTTTTTTTAAAGGGTGTGTCGTCAATCGTATTATCTAACCAAAATGCCAAGGATGAATGATAGCTAGCATTTCTTTGCGTGGTATAGTTAGTATAAATGTGTGCCATTGTAAAGCCGTTTGTGAACTTTGTAATATTATTATTTTCGTATTTATCTAAGTGCCTTACCAGCTCTATAATTGTCTCTTGTTTCTGGGTAGATACTTCACATTGGCGGAAGTCTGAGATAGAGCCATAGTAGAGCGGTATTTTTTTTGCTGAAATTTAAAACTTCTTGAACCTTGCATAGTCTATCTAATTGAAACCAGGTAATTGCATAATTACTGGTGCTTTAGTGTAACGTTATTAGAAAATATAATGCCGTGTGTCGGGCGAGATTTAACCTAACCCATATGGGTTAGGGTATATCTCGCCCGGTGTCACACTAGCCTTTTTTTAAAATTTTATGTTATAATATTTTTCAAGACCTTAAAATTCCGAACAAAGCTCAATTATTTAGATTGGGATAAAAATCAGTATAGGTACTTAACGTGAAAAATATAAAAATAAAATGAACAAACAAATTTTCACTTTCTCCCGCGTACCTACGCTCAGGTTGTGGAATGAGCTCCCGGCAGAGGCTTTTTCCAGCGAGTACAGCATGGGGTTCTTCAAAAAGGATGTGAAAATGTTTTAACAGGGTCGGCAACGCTCAAATGATACCCCAGGTGTTGCAAGCGTCCATAGGCTACGGTAACTGCTTACCATCTGGTGGGTCATATCCTTGATTACCACATAGTGGTATAAAATGTTTACACAATTAAAAGAAAACAGCTCGCCCAATGTCAAACTCGGCCCGAGTTAGGCTAGTTTCCCAACCACTGTAATCTGTGAATAGAAATATCAGACAATACATTTTCTATAGTGAGTAAGGGTTGAAAGGTTGAACATCTATCTATCTACGCTACGATTACCTCTGTGGTCTTAAGATTTGTCAACCTTGTTACGGAAGAAAAAACAAAAATAAAAAAAGTGAAGATCTTATTAAAACTCTTTCCTCTAAACTCACCTTTGCGCAAGCTACGTAGCACTCAACTCTAGTCGTAGTCCCGATACAAAGTGGCACCAAGTTTCCCGGTGGCGTTCCGCGCGGATGATTCTACCAAATTTTAATGTAATCAAGCCGAGGCTCTCTGTGAACTGTCACTTGTGTCGCGTTTGCTCTCTCACAGAGTATTCGCAGATGTGACAGTGGTCGCAATTCTGTGGTGGGTACGGTCAGCAATAGAAGTCGGTTAATACGTTCTAACATATCGTTCTAAAAAAACACTTGTAATATTTCAATGGAAATAATGGTAATTATTACTAGTAAGTTCTTTGTTTTTTTTATGTCGAAGCGGAGTCGGATATTTTGTCTTTAGTATTTGTAGGTGCGTTTCACAATTCGGAAGTTCAGTTCAGTTCCCTTACATTCAAATTCAATAAGAAAAAGATAGCGTGATTATAAAGCATCTACTTAGTAAAAAGGGGCCAGGGGACAACTCGCCCAGTGTCAAACTCAACCTAATTTTTTTTTCAGGTCACATGTCTAAAGCTAACCATTTTGAAAAGACTCAAACTAATGTCAATTGGATAAATCCGGTTCTCAGTCTTTTAGAGTGTTTTTACTCATATTTCTCTATACAAACTTAAGCATTACCGAACTGCACCCGTACCACTATCTTTTATCGTGATCCAGTTTAGGACCTAAACTGAGTAGAATCGTTATATCCGTACTACGACGACTATCTACGACTATGACAGCGGTGCAGTTTACGAACCAATACTGAACCGAGCGGAATATGAATAGCTTTTATAAAGATGGTGGTAAGGCCCCTGTATCCGTTAATAATTATCATAGTTTTGCAAATAAATATTTAATTGGTACCTTTATTATCAAATATTGACCGAGGCATCTAATTTTTATTTGAAATTATTTAATAAAGGTGTTGTTATTCTCCGTCCTACTTTATCTTTGTCGTTGTTTTATAAAGCTCAAATTAACTTTCTGGCCGCAAAGGACTTGCCGTTTTCATTTTCAGCTAAATTTGTTTCCCTAAAATAGCGCCGTAAAGTACCCAACTTTAGGGACCGCTTGTTTAACAAATTTAATTGACGCGAGATAAAGCCTCGCATTATACCAAACAAAATTATCTAATTAATTTACTTGCAAGAATCCGAACAAAATTTTAAAAATTTTTTTTAAATCGAATAGAACAACTTTGCAACGAACTCTTTAAGCCTTTTTCCATATTTTAAATTCTAAAATGTAAAATCGCACGAGCGCATCCTGTTTCCGCGCTCGCGAGCTGTCAAACAACCGCAGCGTAACTTTTGGCGCGAACGCGCCAGCAATGGCGGCGGGCGGCGACGCAATAAAAACCTTATAAAATTTCTAATGGGAAAACGTACGAGGAGTTCCCTTCGTGAATTATGAATGGTAACGAGCTCGCTCCCCTTTGTATCGGAGTCAGACTGCGCTCCAAGTTTCGTCGTGTTTCTTTTGTAGATTGCGGTGGCGGTATTCTATGAAAAATAACATTGTTGTACTTTTTGAGTGGTGAAGTTGTCACGTTGTTCAAGCTCTGCGCTTGTTTAATTGCTACAATTTTATGTGACGAAGCTGACTACGTAAACCTTTGTATTTTCTTACCTAAGAGTAGTTTAACATATAGTCATGCTCTAGTAAGTGTTCTGCATGTAAAATTTGGCGAGAGCTGAATAATTTCCGTTAGTAAATTGTTGAGACAGAGAAGGTGTTTCATATCAAGCCAGGTATATATATCGGACATACGTACGATAATTGAAAACTGTTATGCATGTTTGTGCCTATTTTGACGTATTATGTACATAGACTTGGCCGCTCTCATACATTTTTGGGATAATTCCTGAAGTGGAATATAACATTAAGTACCTAAGTCTTATTACATTATTGGACACTGAGCTAAATAGATAGTTTGTTAAATGAAGTGGACATTTTACATCATAAATCCTGTAAATAATTTGAGTAGGTAGTAGGGCCGATTTTACAATTTTCAGCTAAAACAAAACTCTAGTACTTTCACAATATTTAAACCTTCTAATATTATAAATTCGAAAGTTTAGATTGAATGAATGTTTGTTACTTAATGGATTAAAGTCTAAAATAGCACATAGGCTACTTTATTATGGTTGATTTAATGATATAGAATACGGTAACACCGGTAAGGAAATGAAGATTTATTTAAGGTGAGTACTATAACAATGTTATGCGTAAGGCAGTTGGTTTTAAAACAAAAGAAAAATAGCATTGTAACTACAGTGTGTAATAATTTAATTATTCTGGATCTCGTAACTATATGTTTAGGTACGACGTAAATATCGTTTACCCGGACATTGTCGATTAATGAAAAGCTTTTAAATTACGAAGGCGCATTTAAAACTCCATTATAAGGGTCTAAAATCCGTTCTAAATCATTTAAAAGGGTATGTCATAGGAAGGTCCGGCGTGAAATGATTTCAATTATGCTGTATCTCCTCTCTTTTTGGCTTAACAGAGTGTAACAGAGATGGTGATAGAAGAATTTCCATTCTTAATTCATGTTGACCTGAAGCCTTGGTGCAAAATACTTTAGAAACTAGGAAAATAACTTTTGATTCTGTATGTGCTCGGGTTGTGTGCACGTGTGTGTGGTATAAGTGTGTCATACGATATGGCATAGTACGCATTCCTTAGGGTTGGCACATTTTATAATTTAATCAGAAAATAGAAGTGGTCAGAAAGGTATCAAACTGTCAAAAGTAACTTTTGACAACGAACGGAACCACCACGTTAAATTTTATTTCAGACTAATTTGTATCACACTATATACCTACTCTGAATTACTGTCAATAGGTGACGAGTTCTTGAAGAAGAAATTAAACTTTCTCTGTTGTTCCAATAAGCTAAATTATTTTTACATGCGATCAATACCTCCGTTTTGATAGTCTTTGTCTTTCTAGGATTGTGACGGGATTTTGTGAGGCGATTTCAATTTTTTATGTAATATTATGTCTTCAAACGGCTTCCCGCGACCCTTACCAGATCATCGGTCCGCCTTGTGGGGGGCCTACCAACGCTGCGGCTCCCGGTGCGCGGCCGCCATTCGAGGACCTTTCCGCCCCAACGGCCGTCAGTCCTCCTCGCAATGTGACCTGCCCACTGCCACTTGAGACTCGCAATTCTTTGGGCTATGTCAGCGACCTTAGTTCTCCTGCGGATCTCATCATTTCTGATTCGATCACGCAGAGAAACACCGAGCATAGCTCTCTCCATTGCTCTTTGGGTGACTTTGAGCCTTTGTATAAGGCCCATTGTAAGCGGCCACGTCTCGGTTCCGTACGTCATCACTGGCAACACACACGAATTAAAGACTTTCGTCTTGAGACACTGCGGTAGTTGTGCCGAGAATATGCTGCGTAGCTTCCCGAACGCTGCCCAGCTGAGTTGGATCCGTCGATTGACCTCTTTCTGGAAGTTGGACCTACCAAGTTGGACTATTTGTCCCAGGTAAATGTATTTGTCAACAACTTCCAGTGTAGAGCTTCCAACCTTCACAGGAGTGGGTACTTGAATGTAAATTTTGGTCATGTATTTATGTTAACAAATAGTATAAAAAATAACCTCTTAAGTTGCCCATGATATCCTAGTTTTATAGGTAGTAGTCCATAAGGAGTTTTATGACTTGGTTTATATATCAGAAAGAAGTACCTCGGATATTTCTTATAACTTTATAGGTCTCTTGTTTTTATCCAACTTTTTTTTATAGTTCTTTTTTCTGTCTATTTTTAGCTGCCTAAGTAGTCATTTTTTCCATTTACAGAATATTTGTATATGTCTCACTGCCAGATTCTAAGATATGGAAGAAACTCTAAGGAGTACTTTTTTCTAAAAATGAGTTTACTACAAGCGAGTAATTTAATAGACTGGTCGCTAAAATGAACATAAGCTTTTTTTCCGTGTGGGAGTAATTAGTCCGGTGTATGTCCCCAGGACTACAGCATGTGATCGTGTGAAAGCGTGCAGTTTTTTGAGACTTATCAGAGGACCCTTTTTTCGTAGCCGCGGGCTGAGTGGGCCGGGGTGTTAAAACTTGTATATCGGATTAGATGAAATTACAAAGTGCTAGAGTTAAGAGGGTTTGGGAGCGCTTGCTGTTTGGATTAAGCCTCTTTGACTATGCTTCTGAGATAAGAATTGAATGCTATTTAGTATATGAACTAACTACTATAATACCTACATACTCGTCAATTATTCTTGAATATGTATGAATATTCTTTCTTGAAAATTTTATGTAGGTAAGGTCAAATGCATCTATCAGCAAACGTCAAATTGAGCACTCCTTATAATATAGCAGGACTAAAAAAAGTGACGTTTTAGAATTCAGCTGTTAATCTCTCTTTTTTTTAAGCCGCGTAAACACGTGGGTGTATCTAAGTACTGTTAAATAATTTTTGTGTTAATAGAATTATTAAAATATGTCTTAAAAATTACAGAAGCAATATTGTTGTTGTTCACTTGTTTTTCCACAAAATCATGTTTTACGTAGGACGAATTCCCGCAGCGCTTTTACACCGCGCGATCCGCCTCGCGGCGCGTTTATACGCTGCGATCCTCTCGCGGCACGTTAATAAAATATGGCTTACACGTGTTGTCTAATGCACTCATCTATTATTACGGCCGCGAACGAGAAGGCTTCAGGTAAAGCCGTTGAAGACTCGCATAATCCTATTTGAAGGAACACATCACTTTGCTTTTTTTAAATGCAACGTTTGTATGTAACCGTATAGTCGTTTAAGACTTTTATGTATAATGGTGTGGGCTTTAATAAGAGCTGTAGGTAATTAAGTTCATATTGGAAATTTTTGTAAATTATGAATTTAACTGGAAAAATAAATAGTCAACATTGTTATTATGGCATCCAAGGAGGATTTTGTCTCACTGCTTTAATTGTTATTTACTGATGGATTAAAAACAGAGTAAACTGGGAGATGTGAAAACCTCAACTTTACCATTTCAATGTTTTATTATTGCCAAAGGGGTATCAAACGACACATTTTTTTTACAATCATATGTCCTTACAGTTCGTAAAGAATTATGTGTGTATTTCATTGAAAATCAAATAGAGTCTAAAAAATATGTAGGTTTTTGATATTTACAACATTAAATAGGTATTATACAGGATAGTGACGATAATACGACAATAAAATAAAACATGTGCTACATTCGTCCATAGAAATGTTTTGCAACTTTCGAATACATAATAATCATTTGATAATTTCATAACATTTCTATGAAATAATGCATCCAATGTTATATTATTTCATACAAATGCCATGAAATTATCGAATGACCAAGATGTATATTTGTTGCAAAATATTTTTATGAACTAGTATAGCCCTTTTTAATTTAGTATCGTCTCGACAAAAATCTTGTTATCCTGTATAACAAGATTTTTGTCGATACGATTTACTAAACTCGTTGTGATTTCAAACAGCTCTTGAAAGGTCAGTTCCGATCCATAGGTAAAACAACACATTCACCTTAAATCGAAATCAAATGGTAACTACTAGATAGTATTAAATTCCCTTTACTAACTCTTAACATGATCGTTTCTGAACTTACAAACTAGCTGTGAGCCCCAACTGAGGGTCCTTGCCTCCTCAAACACAACTTGTAAAGTGATTGAGTCTTGCGTTCAAACCACAACACTTATTCACTCACAAAACTGTATCTTCAACTCTATTTCCAAAGCCATAGAACTCTGCTTAGTTTCGTTGATTGATGTTTACTTTGTGATTTGTTGTCGAACCCCTGCAACGTCCAGGCTGGCAGAGATTATAAACCGAATTTTGAACCTTATCAGCATGAATATACAGACGTTTTTAAAGAATACTTTTTGGAATATATTTTTATTATGTGATTTGTGGGATGAACACATGAACAGTCGTAATGTTTGATACTGGCCGCATTCAAATTGAAGTCATACCATGTGTGATCGCTTTTGTTGAAGTGGACACCGGGGAATTTTCTTTTAGTGACTTGAGGCACTGCATAATATTTCGAGGCTTGATAATTGCAAGATTTTGTGATCTTAAGAAAATGGTTTTAGGTGTTTATTGGTACACGGTATAACAAGCGGACACGTTAATATAGTTATTTAAATACTATTGTGTTGTCAAAAGTTAAAATGGTTAATTAATTTTGTAATTTCCCATACCCCTAAGCTCGGTTCAATATGAGCGTGACGATGCCCAAATATATTTTTTACCGCGAATTGCATTATTTTGGTGAACGCCACCGGTACCGCACTCACGTGCGTGTAGGCTATCCGCACGATACATTTTTTTTAATTGACCAAACATTTTGTATGGAGAAATTGGAAATTTACAAGTTAGAATTTTTGATAACAGCTTAGTATTTATATGAGTATGTTAACATCAGTAGATGCCCGCTTATTATGAAAAGTAACAAATACTCTTTATAAAAACGCGATAGCAATGACACGGGGACGGAAGTCCCGAATTCAGTAGGTAATAAGGAGTTCGAAAAAAGATATCTAAAATACAACAGTTGTTTTTTTAAGTAATACAATTTAGTAAGAATGATATAAATAGACGCCTGTCGGGATAATAATAATACCTATAGTGTTCGCAAAATACCAGCTGCGCGCGGACTTATTTGTCCTATAAACTATTTCATGTGATTTTTTTATTTTTTGTTCTTTTTGTGCTGTATTTTTCGGCATTTAAATTTTAATTCATTCATTTATTCAAATAGTAATTAAATTGCTTAGTGAAAATCCTGTCTATGATATCTCGATTCAAATGACGAGACGATATGACGCTATTTCACTTTCATAGCGTACTTACTTTTTATAATACTGAGAAAGGAACTCTAATCATGATGGATTTGTACATAATATGTATAATAAGTGTTTACAAGGAAAGTCCGTCCCAGACAGACACTTCAGTAGTAACTCGCTACGGTTTCATCGGCTCCTCCCTTCTCGGCCAGCCATTCATCTGCTTCTAAAGGTTCGAATTAGCTAATCTATCCAATCCAGATATTAATAGGTGCGGCCCCAGATAAACTGCTCCACACGAACAAATAAGATTGTTGCTCCACTTATCACGGGTTTGTTTTGGGAAGCGGTGAAACCTCTTCAAGGGGTCCGATTGCGTTTTGTGATAGGAATTAGGAGAGAGATTCTATCACGGTTCAAGATGTTGGTGCTCAAAATATCATCATCACCAGCCTATATACGTCCCACCGCTGGGCACAGGCCTTCCTACATGGGAGAAACACATGAGGAGTTAGGGCCATAACACACATCGCTGGGCCAATGCGGGTTGGTTGGTTGCAGGTTGCGGTTACAGGAACAACCGGGACCAACGGCTTTACGTGCCTTCCGAAGCACGGAGGAGCTCGAGATAACGAACTTTGATAGACCCATCCGAGGATCGACCATGAGTTGCTTTGTTTTTTGTATCGAGAGCGCTTAAACCAATACGCCACCGAGCACTCGCTCAGAATATGCTGCAGCTAAAATTATAGTCAAAACTTAAAGTATTTAATAGACAAAGTTTCTTCTGAATAAAGCCAAAAATTCTTTTACCTACCTAAGGTAGGTACCTACCTAAGGTACCTACCTTTTTGGCTTTGGCTGACGTGTCTGTCTGTAGCATCGTAGTTCCTAAACGAATGGACCGATTTTGTTTTTTTTGTTTGAAAGCTGACGTAACTAGGATGGTTCTTAGCTATTATTTATGAAGATCAGTTAAGGCGTTTGATGACTATCAGCTCATTTTCTACATGATAAAAGTGTTTTACTAACATTCACAGATCCGATAGGTTTGAAATTTGGTGTACATCGGTAACATTCCTCTGTCATACTAACCTTATGCTGATCCTATACCACCAAAAACTCTGCGGGATGCTTAATCCTTCAGAAACTTACAGCAGATATAGCGTGTTTGGGCTCGTAAGAATAGTCTCAATAAGATGATGTTAGATACATGATTAATGAGGCCGGGTTACTTAAAATTTTCAATTTTATATATTATTGATTTAATGGTTGATATCCTTTTATTTCTTTACATTGTGAGAAAGACATGCAATATACAAATAATAGCTAATTCTTGAGTGCAATTTTAGTGAATCTAGAAGTTAGAGTCATCGAACTCGAACTAAAATGCTCAAAGAACTTTCTTTAACTACTCACTACGATACGTAATCAACGCCTTGTGTCGTTATCTCTGTCCCGTCTTAATCACGCTCTGCTGATCATTACTCAAGTGCTGCGCGGCTAATTGCCACGTTTGTAGGTCGCAAGCACACCCAACCTACCCCCTACCCTACCCCCTACCCCCTGTCCCCAAAAGGGGGCTGGGGGCGGTGATAGTGCCATCCAATTTGTTCTGAAGGCACTGATAACTAACAAAGGCTGTCATTTACCTATGGTTTATTGTTGTTTGTGATTGTACGCAATATTAGAGAACAGGTGACATTCTGTTTGAGTATTGCTGAGATAAATCACATTATCTAGTCTAAATTAAGCATTTGAGACCTTGTGCTATGTTATTTACGTAGCAGTTAAACAGTAGCAAAAAATACTGTCTCCTCACCGCAACGAAATTTCTTTTATTTTCTAATATTAGATATTAGCCTGTGGTGGCAAAGTTTACCTAATAAGCCGCATTTATTGTGGGTTTTTAACTGGGTAAATAATTGCCATAATGCCCAGTGCCTTTTTTAGAAATTAAAATTTAGTTATTAAAATACGAAATCTCGGTATAGTGTGGAGGACTGCAGGCGATGTATTTTGATATAGCAGTGGCAAAAACAAGAGCATGACATACCTGATGGTAGGCGGTTACTGAGTCTACAGGAGTAAGGGAAAAAAGATTGACTTTTTAAATGGGTTGTATTTAACTGATCACGATACTTAGCAACGTAGGCAATCCAAAACTAAAAGTTAATAAAGTCCATGCTGAGTATTCTGCTGACTATACAAAAATAACAAAGTATAATATCAAAAAAATAACACTTTTTATAACACATTAATAAACTAGAACATTCAATTAGAGATACTAAAAGAAACAACCTAATAGAAGGCTATTCAACTTGGTTTTCAAAATCGAAATTGAAAGTAATTAATTTTCATATACCTAAACTTCATACAAAGTAGGTATGTTGTGTAAAACAACTGTATAAGTTTTCATTTTGCTATATTGTTAATGTTTATAGCACTGTTATTTCATTAAACACGTAAGAAAGTTATAATTCATTACTTCGCCTCACTCACAACACATTACCACCTTGTAAAGTATGGAGGCTGGCTCGACACAGATTGGCTCATTAATTTAACAGCGTGCAACACTTAAGCCAGTGTTGCCAACATTTCCCCAAATGAAGTAGCGGGCCACCTTCCAAACTTACTATCTTACCCCATAAAATACCCAAATACTAAACTATAAGGTTCGGAATTGCTTGCAAATGTGTAAGATTTATGTTGGCAAAAGTATGAGCACAACTGAGTTAAGTTCAAGGCATTATCGCCCCTGTGAGTTCAGGTAGTCAGGGGTCCCTTTTGATTTGTAGGGTAATCTTCCTTGAATATTGCCTACTTCATTACTGTTAATTTACATCCTATAACGGAGGGTTTGGTTAAAATTTGATAGTGTTTGTGTGGTGAATATTTGGTCGTAGTCGCGCATAATGTGCTACGAATATCGTAGCGCGTCGTAGTCCGTAGCAAAATGAGAGGATTACATACATAATAAATAATATAATTTTAGACTAAAATATACATTCTTCGGTACAATTACAATTATTAAAAGTTACACTAAATATTTCTAAATAGTTCTAAATATTTTTACACTTATTTGTAAAAATATTTAGAACACTTATTTGGGGATTTCGAATCTATCGTCTTTTAAGTTCTTAAGACAAATACATGGATCTCAGTAAGTATACTTTACTTCTTGTATAATAAATTAAGAATCTAAATGTGATTTTTTTAAGTATAAAAAACACACACAACAAAAGGTAGTGTCCGAACATGTCCTAGACGAACCCAACTACTACATCAGAAGTACCATTTGATGTGTCAAATATTGCGTTCGAATAATAATAGTTGCTACGAATATGATTGCAATAGTTGGTGTAAATTGGAACTAATAGCTACTTATGAGTTTGACCGTACGCTGTTGTCACACTAAAAGTCAGCAACGTCTAAGTAATAACAATTAATAAATTACAAATCAATTAAATCCTAGTGTCAACGAGCGGAATTAAAAGTTTGCCGAATCAAATTCAAACAACTCGCCCTTTGGTTACAGCCGGGAAGGTCGGGATGGCCGGGAAGCATGTGCGTAGCATTTGCCCTTTTTTATTAACGTATTTGCGATAATTTGCTTTGGGGTCTGAGTATAATTGATTGTATTATAGCCGCGAGGTATTTCACTGTATTGTAATAGGAATGCTCTTGCAAATATTTTTTCTGGATAAATAATTAATTATGTTTGACAGTTGCACTCTTTAAATAAAGATGGCGAACAAGTATGCTGTCTGCCTGATGGTCAAAGCCACGATAGTCCTTATTTTTATGATCTGAGGGCAGTACTTCCTATAACATGGGTTCCTTCAAAAGAGGCGTGAAAAAGCACCTTTCGGGCCGGCAAGGTGGAGGCAGCTAGAGCAGTGTCTGAACTGCACTAGCTGTCTTCGCATATGGACTCTTCTTACTGCTTCACATCAGGTGGTGTTGAGTCATTTGTCGTGCTTTGTATAAAAAAAAAGTACCTACCTAATCTATAGAGAAAAGTAACCGTCTTTAACATCAGATGAACAGAATGCCAGTCTCGTGGCTACACGATTATCGATGTCGAGTCGATACATGATAAAGCAATAGCTTTCATAGCTTAAAGCGACACTTAATACAATCATTTATGTGAGCTCTTACAAATATTCACAGCGTTGTTGTGAATTTAGCGACAAAATAACATAGATAACAAATACTATAGGATCGTTATTGTTCTAAGGCTTAGGCTTCTTAAGTTATTATGCTTCAATAACGGCTGTAGTTTGAAGCGGCTCCAATTAATTACTGCAATATTTTTATTTTGCTGTTTTATTCTCATTTGTGTAAGCTTAACTTACAACGGAACGGAACTTACTCATCCAAAATCTTTAGATCCTATACTCATGACGTTTTTCAAGAACGAATATAATGCATATCAGAATAAAAACATAAAAATTATCGCCGTAGCAGGAGATTTGACCTTAAAGTGTTTAATGTTCTACAATGTTGCTGTCGCCGTCTGCGCTGTTTGGAGGACCCTTCCTACTCTATTCTTGGGGTGCATGTGGACCTGGGCACACATTGCCGAATCTACGTGTGCCTCTATAGATCCCACAGCGGTGACATGGAGACAACTCGACTTTTCGAACATCTTAGTCGGGTGGCAGATGTTGCGCAGGAGCAGTTTCCAACCGCGGACTTGGTGTTTTTAGGGGACTTCAATGCTCACCACGAGTCGTGGTTAAGTTCCTCTAAAACTGACCATGCTGGTAGAACTGCCCACGCTTTCGCTCTCACGCACGACCTGACCCAACTGGTAAACCAGCCCACCAGGATTCCAGACATTGTCGGTCACGCGCCCTCATTGTTGGACCTTCTGCTGACGACTCGCCCGGATGGATATCGGCTAGAGGTTCGTGCTCCTTTAGGAACATCAGATCACTGCCTGGTATCCGCTGGGGTGCCACGGGCGTCGCCACCGGTACCTATGGTTGCCAAACGCCGCATCTGGCACTATGCGTCGGCAGATTGGGACGGTATGCGGGATTACTTCGCATCTGTCCCTTGGAGGCAGCGCTGTTTCAGTGAGCTGGACCCGAACGCTAGCGCTACTGCTGTTGCTGATGAGATCATGTTAGGGATGGAGTACTATATCCCTCACTCCGATCTCATCAGTAGGGGTAGGCGTAACCTCTGGTTCAACCGCGATTGTGCCTTAGCTGTTGAAAACAGACAGTCGGCATACCGCGCTTGGATCAGGGGCCGAGCTTGCGGGGATCCCAACATTGACTCACTGAAAGCAGTCTATAACAACGCCACCAAGTCCTGCAAAAGGGCCTTCATCAGAGCGGATGCACAGCGCGTTGCACGAGTTGGCCAAGAACTTCTTACGCATCCTACGGGAAGCCGTAGCTACTGGCGTCTGGCCAAAGCCGTGCAATCCAACTTCTGTCAACCCTCGCTGCCCCCGTTGAGATGTTCTGACGGCTCGCTAGCTCACAAGCCGCAAGAGAAAGCCGATCTCTTGGTAAAACTCTTTGCTGCTCACTCCCGAATCGATGACTGCAACTTACAGCCACCAACACTCTCCCACTGTGGCCACACAATGCCCGATATTCGTATTAGGCAATGTGATGTACGTGCGGAGCTTCAGTCAATCGACGTCCGGAAAGCTAGTGGACCTGATGGCATTCCAGCGATAGTACTGAAAAACTGCGCAGCGGAGTTGTCTCCTGTCTTAACGCGGCTATACCGTCTTTCTCTCTCTTCTGGGTGTGTGCCGGAATCTTGGAGAGAGGCCAATGTGCAACCGGTCCCCAAAAAGGGAGACCGATCAGACCCAGCTAACTACCGCCCGATAGCTGTCACCTCAGTTCTTTGCAAGGTCATGGAACGGATCTTAAACCACCAGCTGATCCGATACCTAGAAGATCACTCATTAATTAATGATCGACAGTACGGGTTTCGGCCGAACCGGTCAACGGGTGATCTTCTAGCGTACTTAATGCATGTCTGGGGTGAAGCTATTGACAAACGTGGTGAGTCACTGGCAGTTAGCCTTGACATTGCCAAAGCGTTCGATCGGGTCTGGCACAAGGCTCTTCTCTCCAAGCTCCCGGCATACGGTCTGCCCGCTCAGCTCTGTAACTGGATCGCCGGCTTCCTGCATGAGCGAAGAATCCGTGTCCTCGCAGATGGATGCGCTTCGCGGTTCATGTCAGTGAATGCTGGTGTACCACAAGGCTCTGTTCTATCCCCCACACTCTTTCTTCTTCATATCAATGACATGATTCCGTTAGGAAACATTCATTGCTATGCAGATGACAGTACAGTGCATGGGGGATATTACGGTCGCCCAGGGGCTGGGCGCGCTGAAACCGAGAGAGAGAGAGAGAATCTTACCATTGAGCTCGACAGGGTGTTGAACCTCGTATCTGAATGGGGATCTAACAATCTTGTTGAGTTCAATGCTAAGAAAACACAGGTGTGCGCGTTTACAGCCAAAATGTCGCCGTTCCTTCCCCTTCCGTCTCTTCAGGGCACGACTCTTTCGGCACAGGGCTCCCTAAACTTGCTAGGTATGGAGATATGTTGCGATCTGAATTCCAGGAACTATATCGAAACCGTGATAAAAACAGCCTCACGGAAGCTCGGTGTCCTGAACAAGGTGCGTCGATTTTTCACGCCTGACCAATTATGCCTGCTGTATAAAACTCAGGTCCGGTCTTGCGTGGAATATTGCTCGCACTTGTGGGATGGCTCCGCCAAGTACCTACTCGATGCCCTGGACAGATTGCAGCGTCGTGCTGTCCGTATCGTTGGCGATGTAGAGGTCACCAACAACCTTGAGCCTTTGCAATTGCGTCGAGACATTGCGTCGCTTAGCGCCTTCTATCGGCTATATCACGGAGAGTGTTCTGAAGAGCTATTTGACCTTATCCCACCTTCCCCCTTCCTACTCAGGAGCACGCGTGCCGGTCTTCGGAGTCATCAATTCACTGTCTCCACCTCAACATCACGTACAAAGAAATTTAGTAGCTCTTTTCTTTGTCGAACTTCCAGAACTTGGAATTCTTTGCCAGCACATGTGTTCCCTCCTTCCTATAACATGGGGTCCTTCAAAAGAGGCGTGAAAAAGCACCTTTCGGGCCGGCAAGGTGGAGGCAGCTAGAGTAGTGTCTGAACTGCACTAGCTGTCTTCGCATATGGACTCTTCTTACTGCTTCACATCAGGTGGTGTTGAGTCATTTGTCGTGCTTAGTATAAAAAAAAAAAAAAAAAAAAAAAAAATGTAATAGAATAATATCACAGACGACAATAATAATTGCGGATTGAATAGAGAACAAGTTGGTCGCAACATCATTTATAACGATTACCAATTTAAACATTAATAAAGATCGGGAATTAGTGCGTGACGGTTCATTTATCACTTTAATATTAACATAGCACAGCTTAAAATGCAGACAATGGCTTATAATGAAAAAATCGACGAGTCCATCTTGCAGGTGGCGTACTGACTTACTATTATTTATGTGTTTGTAAAGGTGCTGGGCACAGGCCTTCATACATGGGAGAAATACATGAGGAATTATGGGCCATAACACAACCCCGACGGGTTGGTGGGTAAAGCAGTTGCAATACCAACCGGGACCAAGGGCTTTGGTGCCTTCCGAAGCACGGAGGAGCTAGATATTAACAATTTTTAATTGACCCATCCCGGGATCAACCAAGGCGAAGCGCTCCAATTTGGAAAAGAGAAAACGTCTTTGGGCAAGACCGCGTAAGAGCAGTTTGCAATACCGCGTATTTACAAAAGTCGCGGAATTGAAATATCGCGCCAGGGGCTCTTAGCGCTGATTCGCTTATACCAGGATTCTCATTAAAGAACACCCAGAGAAATCCCAAACGAGTTCAGTCAAAGAAATGAGTAGATGTATAATATCCAAGATATTATCTTTTTTCTTCCATCCTGTGAAATAAAATAAACAAAAAGCACATACGCGGTATTGCAAACTGCTCTTACGCGGTCTTGCACGCCCACCGACGAAAAGAGTTACATAGTAGGTAAGTTCGTAGTCCGCATTTCCTGTTTCTGTCTTACATGGTGGTAGAACCATATTTTATTATATAGGGTCACCTGGGTAGATATACCACCGCCTTTCTTATTTCAGCCGTGAAACAGTTCGCTGTGTTTCGGATTGAAGGGAAAGGTAGCCAGTGTAATTACTGGGCATGGACGGCATTTCATCTTAGGCCTCAGGATGACAACGCACCTGCAATATCAAGTGCTATTCCTTGTTATTGCAGGTGTCTATAGGCGGCGGTAACCGCTTACCACCAGGTGGGCCGTCAGCTTGTTTGTCATCTAGTTCAATAAAAAAAAGGCAGCTTGCTTGCTTTGAAGGGGATGATATAAAACCATTGTAATTACACTGCATGGGAAACATTTATACTTACCTCTTTGTCTCAGAATGTCAACGCACATAGAAAATATGCTACTACAAAATATAGCGTCTTTAAGTAAGTACCTAGTAGGTACTTAAAGGCTTTCTATAATATAAATCTAAAATATTTTCTCCCCATGAAATAACTTTTTTCTATTATTTTTAAGTAGTTTTTTTAAAGACGCAGATAGTCAATATCGCCTATATAAACACCTGAAGAATTAAGAAACTAATGATTTCCTTGAATATTGTAGCTGCGTAGACCTACAACACTAACCATTTTTGATATAAAATAGATATTAGAATCACATTTTAATGTTTTTGATGCGTTTAAACGCCTACTTGATTGTGACAATTACAAATGTGAGATGTGTGTGTGTATGTGTGTGTGTGTGTGTGTGTGTGTGTGTGTGTGTGCGTGTGTGTGTGTGTGTGTGACTGTGTGTGTGTGTGTGTGTGTGTTTGTGTGTGATGTTTAGAAAATTAGGAGGCTACACCTAGTGTTCCGGTGGCGTAGGTAGTAGTAATCGCGTCTGGCCGGACATAGGAGACGCAGGTTCGATTCCCGCATAGAGCATTATAATTTATTTCTCGTTTTCTTTTTTTATTTGTAATTGTTATAAATACATATTACACTTTTATTGAAAATTACTAATATTTAATTACATATATAAAAATATGTTGCTTGTTTCGGAGTTGCTTTCCACTTAAAAACAACTGACGCGTAAGTTGAATTATGACCCATTAGATAAAGATCGAATCAAATTTATCTCTGTGTTGTTCGCAATAATTTAGTGGCAATTTAAAATAAACGACAAGCCATAAAGACAACGCCATTGTCAATTCCTCTGAGGTTTGTCCTAACGGGACTTGAATCCGGACCCTCCGCGTTTACAACGAGCCCATATGGCCATTTTTGGTGTATGAGGGGAGTAAACTGTTGATATGACAACTTGCGAATATAAATAATGCATTGTGATTTTATCATTGTTTGTTTATTGTCTGTTGCGACTAATGATATTGTTCTTCTTATAGGTATGCGGAGCGAGCTATGGTGGTAACTTTTTAAATTCATATTTCATTACTGTAACAATTACAAATAACTAAAGAAAACGATGAAAAAATATATGCTCCAGGCGGGATTCGAACCCGCGTCTCCTGATTTCCGTCCAGACGCGATTACCACTACGCCACCGGAGCACTAGATATAACCGGTTTGTGAAAGGTCGCGGGCTCGATCCCCGCCTCAAGACGTGAAATTTTTCTAGTTTACATATTTTTATATTGCAACAATTGTTGAAAACATGCATATCTGGAGTAGACTCGGCTCTGGTAGTTTGCACCTAACTTTAGTGTTATGTTCTTCCAGCGAGTAAGGTCGCCAGAGCTCATCGGAGAAGCGTTACGTTGGGAACGGGGGACTTGTCTTCAAAGCTGGTAACATAACGCATCTATGTATGATGTTCTACAGAGTACCTAGAGAATGCTTTAGTACCTTTATATCAATAAATGCTAAGGCTACGGTAATCGGTTACCATCAGGTGGGTGGTATTATGCATGATTGCCACCTTTATTGTATAATAATATAAAATTTTGAGTAACCCTGGTTTTTATAATCATGTATTCTGACACCATCTCGTTGAGACTATTCTTATGAGCCCAAACACAGTATAAGTATCTGCTGTAAGTTTCTGAATAAATGAGCGTCCCTCAGACTATTTGATGATACAGGATCAGCTTACGGTTAAAATGTCTTGAAAATACCACTGAAGTAACAGTAAACCAAACAAATCAATCGGATTTGTAACAGTTAGTATGACCCTTTCTTCAGTCATCAAACGCCTGTACTTTTTTGTTTTTGTTTGAAATCTTATCACGTCAGATATAAAAAAAACGAATCAATTCGGTACATACACAGACGGAGACACAGATACATAGACAGACATATCAAACCTAAAACGTATAAACGTTTTCGCGTCGGGAGGTAGAAAAAGGCTTGTATATAAATTAATTAGGTATTGTGTCAAAATTATCTCATAATTTTGCGAACATTTAACAGCATGAAATTTAATAGACACAAAATAATTGTAAATTCGATCAGCACAAAAAACCTTGCAGCATAAACACATTAATTACAGTAATTAACGCCAGTGGCGATTACAGCGGTATTGTCCGGACGGCAATTACAAGCTCGGTCATAAATTGGCCTCCGAATATTTAATAATAATTGGGTGTGCTTTGTTTAACGGGTGGGCGGGGGGAGGGACTCCCTGTACTGGCAGCGCCTTCAACGGACGTCGACGCAATTTTGTATTTAAATCTCTATTTTCTTACATTATTTTCATTATGAAACCTTAAGTAAAAATAACTGTTTCAACGGAGCGATTTTATTGCCGATTATGACTTTTAATTTCAGATACATTGCAGACGCTTAATTTATTGTTGTTATGGTTAACAAATTATTTTTCTGTTTACCTAATAAGTTCTTGAATTAATTGTGTTTCAAAATTTTCAAAGTCAAAGTGTCCATGCAACATTTTGAAGGTCTCGATCAGTTTGCCTCTTTCCCTCTTTTAAAGTGTCTAGTTTCAGCCTGTCGATTCTGTAACAAAACTCGCACCTCACTTCGCAAGTCACTTCGAATCCCACTGCCAAATAGAGCAAATTTCCATACATTTTTTGCTCTATTTGACAGTTGAATTCGAAGTGACTTGCGAAGTGAGGTGCGAGATTCGTAACAGAATCGCACCCCAGGTCAGCTAGCTCATCTTATTTAATTTGGTTGTGTCGAGCCATATATTAATATACCAAATTAAATAAGAATTCTATTAGTATTCACTTCACTTTATTTTTATACATAAAATCAGAGTGGCAAAAAAACATACGGCCCTCCTGTTGTAAACACTGATCGTGGACTATAGAATAGACGCTTCTTATAACGCAAAGAGTAAATATCTTGCGTTACCTGAAAATGAAGAATAAACGTATTGTTAACAACATAGAATACGACAAGTCATCCTGCTTTCAACACAACGTTTCCTTAATGAGATAGACAAAATAAACTTACCACAGGACATAAATAATTTCAAAGTAGTGTCATTATTATTTTTACAGTACCCCTAGCACGAACACTTTTAAATTTCGAATCGCCATCGTATCGAGTAGTTACGTTAGCTTTTGTCTGGCTTTTGTTTCTTTTAAGCGAGCGTGATACGATTACAATTCGAAATTTAAAAATATTCGTGCCAGCACGCGTAGCACAAGGAACACGAGAAGCTCGAGAAACAGTTTTGTCTAGACCATAATGTCATTTTTGTCGGGCTAAGGTAAGGTTAGGCCCGACAAAAATGACATTATTGTGTAGACAAAACCGTTTCTCGAGCCTCTCGTGTTCCTTGTGCTACACTACGCGTGCAGGGGTACAGTATATTTCTCAGAACAATAACTAAAGCAATTGTTCTGAGGTATATTTTTCTCTTGGGCCCAACATATAAACAAACATGGCGACTATGACGTTTATGACACCGCTGGAGATGGGAAAATCTTTAGTTCTGAAATACTACTTTGAACAAATATAACCAAATAACAACGAGTATAATATTTACATAAGTGTAGCCGTCTAGATATAATTCCGCTATTTTAATAAATTTTTGTATAACATAGAATAAATAAATACAAAAAAGAATAAATAAATACAATGCGAGTGGGCAATAATTGTATTAGCCCTACATTTTTTTGTTCGGAAAGTTGTGAAATAAAGTGTAAAATAAGATATTACTTAAGTTAAAGCAGTCACCATGATTTTAAAACGTCGTGGATTCGCATCGTACTCTATGGGGTTACCTAGCATTCGCATTACATTCTTCGTCAGAAACTAATAAGGCATATTTTTTTAGGCATAGGTACTTTTGCAAGTAACAAGAAGGACTTTGTAAGCCTTTGATTATCTATTTATTTTTCGTATTTCTGTTTGTTTTTATAATTATGACTTAAAAATACAAGGCGTACAAAAATTATTAGTCGACCAGTACATATTCTAAATATCAAAGTATACTTATAATATTAATTGGCAAAATTCGTTTCAACCCGTTAAACATCAGATTCCAGACCCAATTAATTTTTCAATTGTCGTAGCCCTCCAGAGGGATAACGCCGCTTGATGGATTAACAAAAAAGCATGAATAACTAAAGGCTTATTTTCTTTTAGCATATTTTTCAATCTCATAAAATTTAAATTGTTTTGCCGATCATGCTATTATCTGAAATGAAAAAATATGTATCTTCAGTAATATCTCATTTTACACTTTATGCTATAAATGCTTACTTGCTAAGTAAGCATTTGCAAGCAGCAATAGCATACAGGATAGGTAAATGCTGGATACGACGAGCATGCAGCAAGCATTGCAGAGATTTGAATAGTTTATTCTGTACAGAAATGTTACAAAAATGGTTCTGCGGGGTAAGCGTGAAAAGGAAACAAACAGACGGACAGAGTGAATTATTTATTTATTTATTTATGTCAAAATACTTGCAGATTTACAGTTTATCACCAAAGCACCAGCAAGTCTAATTTAAATACAATGTTATATTATTAAGTATACATAATTTAATTGAAAGGAAAATTGTCATTAAGTATATGTACATTATAACACAATGTAATAATAAAATTGTCATAGTGAAATCATTTTTAAAGTCATAATTAAAAGTAGTTATAGTCTAAATTGAATTATTATCAGATAATTAAATATTAATTTTCATTAAATAATTAAATATATAAATAAAACAATCATTTTCATTATATTCATAAACAAAACAAGATTTGAAATATTAATTAAATTGAATTGTATAATACGGCTAACGTGTCACACTCAAAAAGTCATGAAATTTGTGACACAACTCTGTCAGACTGTCGGCAAATAAATCTAGATCCTCGTGCTGAGCGAGTATATCGCCTATGAGAGTCAATGCTCGCGTCGTGGGTGCATTCGCGGCACTCATAGTGCGCGTCGTCGGTCTAGCAAGTAGGCGGGGGCGACGACGGGGAGTCACCATCCCGGAGTTGACCCAGGACAAGCGCCCAGGCACCAATATGTTTAACGCTCCCAAGACGCAGTGACCGTCGATCTTATTATGTAAGGCAGACAAATAGTGCACTATAGTGAGCATTTTCCTTCTGAGAGAGAGAGTTTCAAGATCAACCATACCGGAAACAAAAAGTGATGGATACAAGTAAGGATAGTAGCCATAACTCTTCCTGTATAGCCACCGAGCAAATTTACGTTGAACTTTTTCAATCATTAGGCGACATTTGTCCTCACTAGGATCCCAAATGATCGCTCCATACTCCAGTCTACTACGTACATAGGCGTTATACAAAACCCTAGAGACCATAGAGCTATCAAAATTACTTGCCGTTCTTAAAATAAATCCTAATAGTTTATTAGCAGTCTTACAGATTGTTGTCATATGCTTGTGCAAGTCTAATCTAGTATCTAAAATTAATCCCAAATCACGTATTTCAGAAACCCTTTCCAAAGGAGAGTCAGATAACCTATAACTAATTTCAAACGGTGAACGTTTTCGTGAAAATGTAATCACTTTACACTTGGTGTCATTAAAAGGTAGCTTATTGTTTTTGCTCCACTCTACAACAGCATTAATGTCATTCTGCAGAGCCATAGCGTCCTCATTATTACGTATTCTCCAGTACAATTTCAAATCATCAGCAAATAAAAGACTATTGGCAGTACGTACCACCGACGGAAGGTCATTGATCATTACTAGAAATAACGTCGGTCCTAAAGTACTTCCCTGACTAACGCCAGAACGAGTAAAATATAAGTCAGACTCGTAGCCAGATACCTTTACGAACTGCTGCCTGTCTTTGAGGTAGCTACAGTGAATATTAGTAGGTATCAATTATTGAATGTTAAAGAATTGTCCCGTCTTTCCTTTCGCGCTTATAATATTAGTAGAAATCTATTTTTGAATGGTAACTACCCCCTGTATTTTCTTAATGTAAACATTATTATTGCGTGTTCTTCTGTCCGTACGTGAATATCGCCGAAGCAGCGCTAAGCCTGTTATGAGCGGCCGGTAATGACGGTGTCATTTGCGCGGTGAATTATAATTGTGCCGATAACGCCCGGTTATCCTCCCTCGTTACGGAGTTAATTTAACCGGTTCGTGTAACTGTAGTTATTGTACATAAGTCGTTAGGTAGGTATGTATATATAATTTGAGGTTGTGTTATATTGACATACATTAACATTCAACTTCAGTATGTATTAATTGATTGTAATTGTTATAAGCCCAAAAGGCATAAAATATATTAAATATCTACTGTAAAAGTTTGTTTAAATGTTAAATAAATGAAATATGTTTAACATTTAAATAAATGAAATATATATACGAAATCAACCCGGCTTCAGCGATGGAGAAGTATTAAGTTGTACAAATATTTCTTAATTTTCTGAGAACATACATAAATTTACACATGGTGGTGCCGTCAATATGGCAATAACAATTACATGACATTTCTATGAAATAATGCATCCAATGTAATGTTTTTTTATACTAATGTCATGAAATAATCATATACATATATAAGATGTTTTTGAAAGTGGCAACACATTTTTGTGAACTAATATAGCCCATGTTTCAATTTATTGTCGTATTGATGGCACCAACCTATACAATAGTTTTTAAAGCGTTGTCAAATTACAGCCCTTAACTTGTAAACCGATTACAAGCAATGTCCTTTTGAAAAGAGCATCGATTTGAGCTCCAATTAAAATGTTTGGGTGGCTGACTTCGAATTCAACTTGACATGCTTAACAGGTATTTAGACTAGGTATGTGTCTTTCACACCTGCGTTTGTTACCAAGCTAGGGTAACTCTAAGGCCCTTCTTACATTACGCTACTTACAGACGACCAGTATCCTACGTGTCCATATAAATAAGCTAGTATGCTTGTTTGTCGTAAAAAAGAAAAAAATCGTCACGGTGCTTCACCGCATTTTCCACCCCTAAATTAAAGTGTCACCTGTCTATAATTGGTCATTTTGTCACACAATGCAGGCACGTGTCAGCGGGATTAGACACGTGTTTCATTGTAAGCGATATGTTCATTGCGCCTAATCGATTACTTACTTTATATATGGCACTTCTGACAGGTAGGTATCTAATGGAAATACGCATTGGCCATGAAAGTTAACACTTAACGCTTAATTAACTAGTGTTGTCGTTTGTAGATAAAATAACACATACATATAAAAAGGTAAACTAGAAAAATTTCACGTCCTGAGGCGGGTGTTTTTTTTCTAGTTTATACATTTTTATTAGTAAATATTTTTTCATACATTTATAATAATGTTAAAAATAAAAATTAAGAATAACACATACATACATGTCTCCAAAACAACAAACCAAAGTAAGTATTTCTTTTGTGTAACACTTCATAGATTACCCTTTATTCAGGCACAGTTTATATAATAATATTTCTTTATTTACAAATTACTAAAAATAGTATTTAGTGTCATTTAAAATAATGTCAGCCAGCACTACATCATCAGCACAAGCTGAGTTGTAGCCCATTTGCGTTGTTATGTTTTTTAAATTTCTAAATAATTTCAATGGTTTATTATTGTAACTTTATTTATGACGATGAATGGAAAATCAAATTAACCTTTCTTCATTTCTTACTTTAGGAATGTAATTTTTTTACTTACTAGAGAAATCTCGGCAAATGACTCTCTATCTTTTTTTTTTTTACAAATACAAATATTTTATTGAACCAAAATTTATTACTTGCATATTGTGTGTTTGAACAAGTGTCAAAGTGTTTGAGCTTCAGTGCTACTTGGTTCTTATGTTTATTTGAAGTGGGTATGTATTATACTTGTAAAATCTGAACACTGGGTAATGCCCAGTGGTTGATAAGCTATTAGTTAGTATGGGTGTATGGGTTGGTTTTATATTCATGGATATATTATTGTACTATAGAATGTGTAACAGAATTTATATACCTTTTCAAAAGTAGGTCACTCACTAAGGTATAGAAAAACGATAATGTATGTAACTACAGAGGAGCGAAATCTTCTCAATACAGGTTTTTAAACTTAAAGAGAGGATTTCCCCAACAAATTGTATAAAAAATTTTGGTTCAATAAAATATTTGTATTTGTATTTGTATCTTTTGCGGTACTCTATTAGATTTAGATCTGTGAGAAGACTGCAACGTGAATTTTATTGGCCTTCTCTTACGCTTTAACCTTGCCAGCCCATAAGGTGCTTTTTTATGCACCTTTTGAAGGAACCCATGTTTAACAATCGAATCATATCTAAGTCGTTCGTACTTATAGAAGAATGGAACGTATTAAATGTATAGTGAAATGTGGCACAGAGCTTACTTACACCTCGACATTCAACGCCCTAAAATCTTACGTACCTACACACGAATGGACACTTTGATGTTTAAAGAAGAGTGAACTTAAGTTACAAGGAGTAAGGAAATATGTAAGTAATTTATGATTTTAAATACATAAATCATCAGGTTTAAAATAAGCTTACTATATACTAGTCTATCACTATAAGACAACAAATCAGGCTGATGGCTAGCAAAGTAATGTAATACTCTTAGAATATTATCTAATACATAAATCATATTATAGCTACGAATAATAATTGTTAGGTTTTCCTTCCTATGGTACTACACATACATTAATGATTTGCTCCAATATAATTTGTTTCGTTCATTAAACTCGCGCAACGCAGTCGTGTAATCCGCTGGGCAATTTCCCGCCAATTAGTCGCGTTGCTAGGCGACCACTTGTGAAAACTGTCATGGCGGATTAACGTCTACCTACGTTGCCTTAATTGTGGTGGCTATGAAATTGTGTTGGATATTTAACAGTATGTTATTAATCTAAGATATTATTGAAATCTTTCGGAAGTATACCTAGTAATTAGTAATAATCTTTGTTCAAATTAATACAGGGTAGGGGAGAGTAGAGATATTCTGACCGTGAGGTAATTATGAACGAGGTGTACAACATAACAGACAAAGGAAGTTGATTATTTCTTTTTGCTGGCTGTAAAACTTATATTCAATGCCAGGTACTGAGCAAGGGCTCTTTATTCTTTTATATCATGACATAACCAACAAGCCCAACGAGATATGGATCAATAGAATCAGAAATAAGGAAATCCGTAACAGAACCAAAGTCACTGACTCACATCATAGGATTAGCAATTTAAAATGGCAGTGGGCGGTACACATAGCACGCAGAACGGACGGCGTAACGTAAAGTTTTAACATGGCGACCACGTACCCACTAGATGGGCAGATGACCTGCCCCCTTATTCTCAACTGTCGGATCAAGGATTCGATTCGAAAAGTCACATGCCGTCTCGCTTTGACGCAGCGCGATAAAAAGTGACAGGTATAGAGTTTCCGAAATTCGAATTCTTTCCGACAGTTGAGAATAAGGGGGCTGGTCAGGGTTACGAGGAGCCGTTGGATGCAGACTGCGCAAAACCAATCCGTTTGGAAATCGATGGGGGAGGCCTTTGCTCAGCAGTGGACTTCATAGGATGATTTGACGATGATGATTAATCGGTCTCGTTCAGAGTTACCCTGTGTTTGTTATCCCTTCGTCCCCACCGACAAGTAAGACCATCGGAAAACGCAAGATTAGGTGATTGGAGCCTCAACGCAGCGTTCTTTTAAATTTAGCAGTAAGAGTACAATACTTAGATACTCTTTGACATTTGTATATCAAAGTAAAGTGTTTGTTTTTGTATATTTGTAAAGGTACCCTTTAATTCGTTGTTATTAGAGTTAGGTTTTCAACTTAGGATTAAGATTGATGCTTCTCCTGCCCCCTTATTCTCAACTGTCGGAAAATAATCGAACTTCGGAAACTCTATACCTGTCACTTTTTATCGCTATGAGTCAAAGCGAGACGGCATGTGACTTCTCGAATCAAATCCGTGATCCGACAGTTGAGAATAAGGGGGTTGGATGCCATAACAGCTACTAAATATTTTTAAAATAGAGGTAGAGTGTAATATGGCCTGGGGGACCTCCAACTTAACAACAAGCGTTGGTTGGTTGTTCGGGATATAAAAAACTCTCAATAAGTGGGTGGGCAGCAACATATCGGCGAAAATCAGCTGTGGCCTACAGACAGACAGGACAAAGATCAGCTCAGACGTACTGATTTATAATGAAATAATAAAGGTTTCGTTTTCCATTTCGACGACAGATCCCTAAAAATAGAAAAAGAATCTTGGTGTAAAACTGCAGCGTTCGTTACTTTTCAAATTGCCCAATATTTGTCAGGCCGGTGTATACAGTACGAAAAATAATCTGAAACGTCAAATATGGAATTGCCACAGAGATGCGACTCAAATTAATTAGTACAACAAGACAAAAATAGGTTGTTGTCGGCTGACTGTGAAATCGACAGTTTGTGCGCATCTACAGCCATCTGACAGCATCCATTTTGTTTTATTGGGTCGGCGACCACGTTTTCTTCGGAAAACGAATTCGATTTGCCCAATCACCGTACAACGTTGCCGCAAGTTATTTGCAGATTAATCTTGCATTGGCAAAATTCGTAATAACGAGACGCTATTAAATAAAGAAGAAGAAGAAGACAAAAATAATATTACACATTAATTATATGACGTTACTGTAAACAGAACGCCTGCAGTTATGATTAGAATACTAATTACGGAGAGGACCACAAATGTATGAAGCCTGGGCTTAAAATAATTTTAATTATGAACAGCAATCCTACTTAAGTAGGGTGAGTAGGTACAATTATTTCGAATTTTTAGTGCAATTAAAAATATTTTATAGCCCTCCGTTTATTTTTAAGACAAACATGGAAATGCCATACTGTAGTTACTTTTTGCGTATTTTTATTGCATTAATATAACAACTACTACTTTTTACTTTTAATGTATAGAGCTGGAGCTAAAACTATAGTAAAATCTTAAAATATTTACAACAATAGGTGCATTTGACATGTTTTACGACTTGAATAACGAGGGAAAAAAGCAAATCTGCGTTTAGTTTCTGCTCGAACATTATTTACATTTTTAGACAAACGGGCGATTGTAATTGATTAAGTAGCTTATGAAATTACCATTGTAAAGAGGTATATCACATTGCTGTTCAAAATTTTTATTTTTTTTATTTTTATTTTATTTTACAAAAATCCACAGCTTAGTCTAAAACAGATTACACTTTTTCTGTGATACATAAAACTTTAGCCAATGAAGGATTTTCACTTTGCTTTTTAGAATTATACATTATTAAGGTAAAAGAAGTAGGTACTATTTATTATTAGCTATTAAACCATTAAAATTTTAGTTGCATTCCAAATTGATGTCTATTGATAATATGTTTAGCGAAATTATACATCTTCTTCTCTTCACATGGACAAAAACAATAATAATAAAAATATGAATAAATTAATTTTGAAATAAAAGACAAATTAATTTTGAAATAAAGTAAAATAAAAGACAAATTAATTTTGAATAAAAGGCAAAGACATGTCAAATGCTGATTACAATGTGTGTGTGTGTGTGTGTGCATGCGTGCGTGCGTGTGTGTGTGTGTGTGTGTGTGTGTGTGTGTGTGTATGAGGCAAATGTGAATGGCGAATGTAGTGCTATTCTATCTTCAATAATTGACATTAAGGTTTTACAAGCGGGTGGATCAGCAATATTAACAAAAACATCATCCTGCTCCCGGCTGATATAATAGTAGGCTTACATAGTGTTTCGTGTTAAACAAGCAAATAAAATGTAAAAATTAAAATTAGGTAGTGTAATTCTATTAAGGGTAATATGAAGTAAATTGATACTTTACGTAAATAATTATATTCATCATCATCATCATCATCATCACCAGCCTACACACGACCCACCGCTGGGCACAGGCACAAATTATTCGGAATAAAAGCCCAAAAAAGACCGTGTCCTTTCAGTTAAGAACTGATTACGTAAATTGTTATTTCTAACGTTATGTTAAATGTTTTGGAGATATTTAGAAAAATATCTAAATGAGTAAAAAAACCATGTCTTGAGGCGGGAACCGAAACGCTACCTTTCTCAATCTTGGTGACTGCACTCATAGGGTTATTCCTAATCGTGATCACGTCACGTCACGTGATCACGATTGGGAATAACCCTATGAATTACTTCTGGACTATCTGTTGTGGGTTGTAGTCTTTGTTTCTTCTGTTTTTGAAATTTTTCCTGTTTAGGATTTTTCTGAATACATATTTTTTATTAATATCTACCTCTAAAGTTTTTGTTTCACCAGTTTGATCTCTGCATGGTCTTATGGTGAATATTGTCGCGCGCAGCGCGATATACCTGTATAATTAATTATGGTAAGTGACATATCTCTGAATCTAATTTTAGTATGTGGCAATACTACTTGACTTTTAGAAATAACTAACCTATTTATTTATCTGTGGGCACTAGTATATACTATGAAAAAAAAGATATAGACTAATAATGAAAAAAAAGGGGAAGAGCGGGATTGGTCGAGCGAAGTAAATAGAGGGCAGTTGTTTATAGAAAAAGAAAAGAAAAGGAGGGAAACGGAAGGCGGCTTTGGTAAGTTTGAACTCAATTTATTTTACAGTTCTGTTAATGCCATGTGATAGGGAAAGATAAGTAGATTGAATGGGTATTTGTGTAATTGGAATCCAATGAACGCTTATAAATAAATCAAGCGTAAACTTTGCAAAGCAAATACTAAATGAAGTTAATGAAGTGTGATGAATAAGCACACAGGCTAGCGGTCGACTGTGTTGGAGCAACCGTGGAAGGACTATTAGGGGATGGTGGAGGTCCTCGTGGGGGCACAGCCCCCACGTCCGGCGGGTGCCCATATATGTGGTATGAAAATATGTAGACCACTTGAATACATAGAGAGGTAAACTGTACCGGCCAGGTACCTCTTCTACGTAAAGCAGAAGGCACCCGGGCACAAAGTGCTTAGACCGGATCAAGTCGAACACAAAGCCCAAAATAGTAGAAATTGTATTTATGGTACGCACGTAGCAAAGCTACATAATATAAAATAGTAGAACATAATATAGCGAAGCAGATGAATCCATTGGGAAGATCCTAAAATGGACTACCTACTTGTCTGGTTATCTTTCCTTGATCATGCCTACGGTATGAAGTTTTATAACATGTAAAAAATTATCTCCTTTTGTTGCATTAATTCTGTACCCTTTGAACCTTGGCATAATTCTCATGAAGTACAGAAGGCGCGACAAAAATGGTGGAGGTGCTGGGATATTTTGACATTGTCGACTTAAAACGCCGTCATTCGGGCTTTTGTAAAAGAAATTTAGAAATTTTGACGACTTTTTCATCATTGTTCAATTCTACCAACAAAACCATTCGGAGCGTGGTGTTATATTCCATGTAAAGAACTTTACTATAAATTATAGTTTAGTTTAGGTTAAAATAAAATATATTAATTATTAAAAATAAAAATATGGCAGTTAATTGCTATGTTATTATTTAATTACCATCATATTTTAATGATAAGTGTGTTTTAAGAAACGAATTTTCGATCATATTTGCGAGGTTGGCCAACCTGATTTTGATGTTCCGATTGCGATGCGAACTTCTCTCCTATTGGTCGATCGCATTAAGTTTCTTCATGTTTTGATTTAATTTTTCATAAGTTTCCTGTTAAAACTAAAAGGTTTTTTTATGCGTAAAAGTACAACCAAAGTTTTCTACTACAATTTTATTTCAGAATATCAGAATATTTTTTGTTATATTAATCACCAACAAATTGAAGAAACATAAAGTGATACGTAGTATGTGCTAAAGTGGTTTTCTGGAAAACAGTAAGACAAAAATAAACTTTGAAAGTTCGTTGTTGTTTCTAGGTGAGTGTTTATTCTTGGTAAAAACTGTTGTCATATGATTTGATCATAGAATGTATAAATTGTAAAAGAAAAAGGTACAGTCGAAAAGAAATCGACAGTTTGTTTTTTCGCTTTACCTATAGTAAATCTTGTTTAAAACCTTTATCATGTAGTTCTGAAAAAAAAAGGGAGGAATTAAAGTAAAGTTTTCATACTTCTGCTATCTAAAGTGAATGACTTGAAAAAAAAGGGTTTTATTTTTCTTCTTCAGTTACAAAACTGTAGTCAGAAAGTAAGAAAAGGAAAAGTAATATTTGGGAGGAAGTATTGAAATAGCTCTAAGCTAAATAACTATTTTGAAAAAAAAACCATCATTGCGAAAACAGAATAATGGAGGAAATACTGCTTTGGAGAATAAATCTAAGGCAAACAAGGCTGACAGATTACTTAAAGGTGATTACGACTGAATTTGAATCAGAGACAATGACAATGAATAATGCTGCTAGTGCTGTTTCACAATTAAAAACACTTGTGTCAAATTTGGATAATGAAATAAAACATTATATGTCAGCATCAACTAACCCTAAACTTGATATTATTAGTATGGCAATGACGTTCCAAGTGCAAGGTGAAGACTTTATCTGTAAACTAGAAGCTGCCATATCAGTAAACAACATGGATAATATGGCATCTCCATCTTTGGTAGCGCAGTCTGAAAGACAAACCGATTGCTTTACTACTAAGCTTCCAAAGCTGGAGCTACCAAAGTTTAATGGTGACCCTTTAAAATGGACCGAGTTTTGGGATAGGTTTAGCATGAACGTCCATAATAAGGCTATAGCAGATGCTGACAAATTAGCTTATCTTCTAAACTGTTTGGACGGAACAGCGATGGAGGCTGTTGCAGGTTTGACTACAACAAATTATAATTACTCCATAGCAATAGAAGCTCTTAAAGGACGATTTGGCAGTAAGGATAACATAATTGATAGTCACTATTCTGCAATGAATAATTTACCAAAAGCTTATTATAATGCACATAGTTGCCGAACTACTTTAGATGAAATTGAACGTCATTTAAGGATCCTGGAACAACTTGGAGAGTCACCGAATAGTAATCATTATAGGGCTTTGATTCTGTCGAAATTTCCGGAAAGGGTACTACATGAATATCATCTAATGAAATCAGACTCTGATGACAACAAAATTGAAAATATAAGAAAAAATTTACAGAGAGTTATATTAGCAATGGAAAGCTCACAAAACACTATAACCCCTGGGACTTCAGGTATTACGACGGAGGCTCTACAACTCAGAGTAGAAAACCAATTGACCAATTATAAAAGAAAACCTGTTAAACAAGACCGGAAAAGAAAGTCTACTGAATTTGTAAATGCTCCACTTTACAAACGTAGTAGACTACCTTGTCTGTTTTGTAGCCTGAACAACCACAGTAGTGCGGATTGTAAAAAATATAAATCTGTAGAAGATCGCAAAAAAAGGTTACAAGGCAGATGTCTCCGTTGTCTACGTCGCAACCATAAGGTTGAACAGTGCAAATCTAAAATAACCTGCTATCGATGCAAGGGAGAACACCTTCAGCTTTTATGTCCTCAACCACAGGGTAAGAAAATTTTAAATAAAATAATTCCTAAGCATACCAAGTGTTACACAACAAAATATGAACATTCAACAACTTTTTTGCAGACAGCAATAGCAAACATAATAAACCCCAATAATAATAAGGAAAAGAAAGGAAGGCTTGTTTTAGATAGTGGCAGTCAACGTAGTTACATAACAGGAAAACTTGCCAAATTCCTCGCACTGTCTGAAACAAACAATGACCTCCTACTTGTATATACATTTGGATCAAAAGCACCTAAGGAGGTGTTAAGTCCCTCTACAGATATTATAATTATAACACTTAGGGGTGTAAAAAAGCAAATTCGAGTTAATATTGTGCCTCATATCACAGATAGAATAATGATCCCAAATAAAGAAAATCATGATGGAATAGACTTGCTAGCAGATGACAGTTCAGCTGGTGTAGGGGTTGATCTTCTGATAGGCAATGACTACTATACCAGTTTTATGAGAGAAAATAAGATCAAAGTTGATGAAAATTTATATATGATTGATACCGACTTTGGATGGGTATTATCTGGCCAAACTACTCAAGAAAATATATGTAAAACAACAAACCAAGGTAATATACTCACTGTAACAACATACTGCAACTGTCACAACTCATGTTGCCCTAATTTCACCGAACCTGATCTGCCACTCAGAACTATTGACATCAAGTTCCTATGGTCTCTAGAAAGCATCGGTATTACTGACTCACCTAAGACCACTCGTCAAGAAGAGGCTGTACGACATTTTAATGATACAGTCCGTTATAATATGGGCCGTTACGAAGTTAAGTGGCCATGGATTGAATATCCCCCTGAACTTACTACTAATTTTGGTTTGGCCTTTGGACGATTAAAAGGTTTAATTAAAAGATTAGATGAAGAGACAATCAAAGAATATGATGAAATTTTAAAAGAACAATTAGAATGTAATATCATTGAAACTACATCACCATACAATACTAATCATGAACACCCTCTTCATTACCTCCCACATCACATTGTGAAACAAGAAGGTAAACGAGGTCGAATAGTTTATGATGCCTCAGCGAAGATGTCTGGTAAAAAGAGTTTAAATGAATGCCTTTATAGTGGACCTTCGATGCTGGAGGATTTAACTGCCTTACTTCTTAGATTTAGGGCGAAAGCAATTGGAATTGTTGCAGATGTCGAAAAGGCCTTCTTACAAGTAGGACTACAAGAAGATGATCGTGATGTAACAAGGTTCTTGTGGCTAAAAGACATAAAAAAGGATGTAGCAGAAGATAATTTGTTATACCTACGATTCTGTAGGGTTCCATTTGGAATCATTTCAAGCCCATTTTTGCTAACAGCTACAATTAGGTACCATATGAATAAATCACAAGAGAATCTATTAAAAATGATAGCTGACAATTGTTATGTGGATAATCTTGTCACCGGGGCAAATTCATTGCAAGAAGCACAGCAAATATACCAGAAAACGAAATTAACATTTGACGAACTAGGTATGAACATAAGAGATTGGATATCCAACGATGAAGATTTTAATAATTCTATTTCTACACAACACCGTGCCATTAAAACAGATACCTTTAAAATTCTAGGATTGGCTTGGGATACATATAAAGATACTTTAAAGTTAAAAATAACTGATAATCACTTCAAACCAGTTTCCACAAAACGAGAAGTTCTTCGAACATTAGCAAGAATTTATGACCCATGTGGTTTTGTATGTCCGTTGACTCTTCCTATGAAACTCTTATTTCAGAAGATTTGTGAGAGAAAATTAAAATGGGATACCAAATTACCTGAAGATTTAATGCAGTTATCAGCATCAACCCTAGATAATCTGAAAGTGGTGTCAAAAGTCGAGTTTCCTAGATGTCTTGGATTATTTAACAGCTCAAACCATAATACACTTTATGAGCTACACTGTTTTTCAGACGCATCAAAATATGCTTATGCAGCTGTTATATATCTTAAAACAGAAAGATCTGATGAAAATGCAGTGTCCTTCATAATGGGAAAATGTCATGTAGCACGAAGTGAAGACAAAGATAATTTAAAGATACCAAAACTGGAATTACTTGGGTTCCTTATAGCAAGTCGTTTACTAAAATATGTTCGTACAAACATAGAACTTCCTATACACAAACAATTTCTGTGGACCGACAGCCTGGTTGTATTGGGATGGATTAACTCCAGTAAATTGCTTCCTCCGTTTGTAGCAAATAGAGTAGAAGAGATAAAAAGGAATCACCCACAAACAGAGATGCTCTATATAAATACAAAATCAAATCCAGCTGATCTTGCTACACGTCCTGATAAGTGGGTAGAGAAAAGGGAGCTTTGGTATAATGGACCTGAATTTATCAAATATAGTGAAGATCACTGGCCTGAAAATAGATATTATGACACCCATAATATCCTCTTTTCTGCTGGGGAGGTCCTGGATCAGAGACCAGGAAAGCAGTGTGCGGATATTCAGGAATTACAAAATCAAAACCAAGTTAATGACCAAACAGACATATGTGATGAACAGGAAGCACCTATGCAAAGTATAATAGGAACAACCACAACCATGAGTTCTACAGAAAGCATTACTGCACCTGATATAAAAAGAATACAAAAGCAATTTTTCCCAGAAGAGACAACAGGAAAGCTTACACATTTATCGAGAAACCTTGATTTATTCTCAGATGTAGATGGAATACTGAGATGCAGAGGTCGTATAGCAAACTCAACTTTATGCTATGATACGAAGTATCCTATCTTATTACCAAGGGATTGTGAGCTAACAAATAGTATGATAAAAACTATACACGAAAAAAATTACCATGTGGGACCAACACATACACTAAGTATAATAAGAAAAAAATATTGGATACCACAAGGAAAGAGGCAAGTACAAAAAATATTACGAAAATGTAAACAGTGTGTAAAACATGGAGGTGGCCCATATCCGTTACCACCTGCTGCACCTTTACCTTCGGAAAGAGTCAACTACAGCATACCTTTCACTTTTACTGGTGTTGATTACTTTGGCCCATTGTACGTAAATTCATCAAGAGGAAAAGAGAAAAGGTGGGTAGCTTTGTTTACGTGCTTGTCAGTAAGGGCCATTCATCTAGAAATTGTTATGGATTTGACAGCAGAAGAGTGTCTTTTTGCACTTAGACGATTCGCAGCGACTAGAAACACACCAAAGAAAATATACTCTGACAATGCCACATATTTCAAACTAACTAGTGAAATAATCAAATTTCCATTCTGTGTGGAGAATAATATTGAATGGAAATTCATTCCTCAGCTTGCACCCTGGCATGGAGGATTTTATGAGCGTTTAGTTGCTATAGTTAAACATTGTCTTAAGCGAACACTAGAGAAGCATCTACTCAATGATTCTAAATTGCATACAATAATCAAAGAAATTGAAGCTGTTATAAATTCGAGACCCTTAACGCAAGTCGGACCAGAGTTAACTCACATATTGAGACCATCGGATTTTTTGAGTCTGGGGGAATGTCTCACTGTAACAGAAACATCATCTGAAACTCCTTGCGAGGGTACTATAACCAAATGTGATTTGATTGAAAGCTGGAAAAGAGGTTTAAATATCCTAAAAGAATTCAAAAGTATGTTTATTACCCAATATCTCACAGGACTTAGAGAAAGGTACCAGAATTTGACAAAACAACCAAGAATAAAAGCCCACCACGAACCAAATATTGGTGACGTAGTTCAGATTAAATCTGATTCAAAAAACAGAGAGAATTGGAAAGTAGGTAAGATAACTGAGTTGATTAAGGGCGCCGATGGTAAATGTAGAGTCGCCAGAGTAAAAGTAGGTGATTCTGAATTTGTAAGATCGATTGGTCATCTATATCCATTGGAAATAGAGGACGAAGAACCAACTCAGTCTAGACCTGCAAGTGAACAGCCCATAGATGCTTATATTCCAATAGTGGATACTTCAGCAAGATACCTAAAAACGGACAATCTCACATTAAACAGGCGGCCTTCACCCATCAAATTGAACGAATTAACAGAAAATATAGATCATGAAGATTCGAATGAATCTTCATTGAAAATTTCCTCCTTAAATCCTAATGATATTCATATAAGTTCAGAAATAGATACTTTAAGCAAGGAAATAATAGAAAATGACATAATAGTTAATACTGGTGACACTGGTGTATATGATCAAACACACGAAAGGGCAGTTACAACAGAGAATACAGAGCAAGAAACAAATGAATGCGAGCAAAGAAGTAGAAGAGATGCTGCTATTCGGGCCAGGGAAAAAATCCAGGAGTGGACGCGTCATCTACTCACTTTGCTGCATTAACTTTCTTTGCTTGTGGGAGTGTCGCGCGCAGCGCGATATACCTGTATAATTAATTATGGTAAGTGACATATCTCTGAATCTAATTTTAGTATGTGGCAATACTACTTGACTTTTAGAAATAACTAACCTATTTATTTATCTGTGGGCACTAGTATATACTATGAAAAAAAAGATATAGACTAATAATGAAAAAAAAGGGGAAGAGCGGGATTGGTCGAGCGAAGTAAATAGAGGGCAGTTGTTTATAGAAAAAGAAAAGAAAAGGAGGGAAACGGAAGGCGGCTTTGGTAAGTTTGAACTCAATTTATTTTACAGTTCTGTTAATGCCATGTGATAGGGAAAGATAAGTAGATTGAATGGGTATTTGTGTAATTGGAATCCAATGAACGCTTATAAATAAATCAAGCGTAAACTTTGCAAAGCAAATACTAAATGAAGTTAATGAAGTGTGATGAATAAGCACACAGGCTAGCGGTCGACTGTGTTGGAGCAACCGTGGAAGGACTATTAGGGGATGGTGGAGGTCCTCGTGGGGGCACAGCCCCCACGTCCGGCGGGTGCCCATATATGTGGTATGAAAATATGTAGACCACTTGAATACATAGAGAGGTAAACTGTACCGGCCAGGTACCTCTTCTACGTAAAGCAGAAGGCACCCGGGCACAAAATGCTTAGACCGGATCAAGTCGAACACAAAGCCCAAAATAGTAGAAATTGTATTTATGGTACGCACGTAGCAAAGCTACATAATATAAAATAGTAGAACATAATATAGCGAAGCAGATGAATCCATTGGGAAGATCCTAAAATGGACTACCTACTTGTCTGGTTATCTTTCCTTGATCATGCCTACGGTATGAAGTTTTATAACATGTAAAAAATTATCTCCTTTTGTTGCATTAATTCTGTACCCTTTGAACCTTGGCATAATTCTCATGAAGTACAGAAGGCGCGACAAATATGTGTCAAATGTGGCACTAAATAAAACTGCATTAGATTATAGCTTGGAGGAGCTCGGTGGCGTAGTGGTTTGAGCGCTCTGGTTTCGATCACGAAAACAAAGCAACTTTCGCCATGGTTGGTCCCTGGATGGGTCAATCAAATTTATAATCTTGAGCTCCTCCGTGCTTCGGAAGGCACGTTAAGCCGTTGGTCCCGGTTGTTACTACAACCGCTTCAACCCACCAACACGCATTGGGCCAGCGTGGTGGTGTTATGGCCCAAACTCCTCATGCGTTTCTCCCATGTAGGAAGGCCTGTGCCCAGCAGTGGGACGTATATAGGTCGGTGATGATAATAATGAGATTATAAAGTTCTGTCACTGTCACAACCAAACGACCATACATGAGATAATTTATGTTACAAATTACTAAGTGCTGCTGGAATGAAAATATTTCTTCGGAAATAACCTTTCGTAACTTTGGAGTAGTATGATTTTTTACAATATTTTAAAAAAAATATCAGTTTGTGTGAAATATCTGATCTAGATCATATCTAAATCATATCACTATTGAAAGATTTTGAAAGGTCGTGTGTTTAGTTCCCGCCCCAGCACAAGATTAAATACAAAAAGACTAATAAAGAAAAGTCACATAGTGTTTAAGTTTCAAGTCGCCATTTCATGGCAGCAACTCACCACAGTTATTCTCAAAATGGCGGCACGCGAAGCGTTGCGTACAATTTGGTTAATAGTTTAATCTGCCGCGGTGATCGGGCTCGCCCACCGAAATAACTACACTTGAATTTTTCACAAGCCCACTGCGCCGATGGCCGAGCCGCTCTCGAAATGGTTGTTAATCTGAAAATTGAACTGCTGTTGGAATTTGCTGTGTTTAACTTTTATAGGTTTTATTGGAGGGCTTTTTAGGGTTCCTTATTTGTAATTGAAAAGAGGAACGGAATAACATCACTATTTGAATCATTGAACTCAAATTGTTGAGAAGAAACTTTTACCAACGATTTGAAAAAAACATATTTGAAAGCCTGCGATGATTTTATGAAATGGCAGGTCGAAAAAAAATATTTCTTTCACATTCCTAATTAGCCCATTATTTTCTACTACATATATCAATAGAATGTCAATATACAATAAATATTACAGAAGCAATAGTATTAATGAGGAGGTCGGTGGCGTAGTCGTTCAAGCGCTCTGGTTTCTATTACGAAAACAAAGCAACTTTCGCCATGGTCGATCCCGGGATGGGTCAATCAACATTGCTGCATCAAGCTCCTCCGTGCTTCGTCGTGAACGTTAAGCCGTTGGTCCTAAGTTGTCAAAAAAGTCTCCATAGAAAAATATGCTAAAATGTGACTTCATACTTCAGTACTGGCCATACTTCAGTTCATGGGCACGTTGATATCCTTCTTGTAATTAAAATGTAATTAATGAATGTTATTGTAATAAAAATGTAATAGATAAAGATTTTATTGCTATAGAACTCACTAGATCGTAAATAACACTTAAAACCATTACATAATTAAAAATTTAAAAAATTATGCTTTTAAATAAACTAAAATTAATCGAACTTATAAATAAAAAACACCACCTAAATCTAGTGAAAAAGGAAGTGTACCAATAAGACTGGTCGCATTACCTCGCTGAATTGCGAGGCTTATTCTTTGCGCGAAATACATACCAGCCTTATTGTCACTTAAAGTTTCACATAAACGATCGGTCGGTCGGTGAGCTCCTGGACCCCAAGGTCTCAATGTCTGAAATGTAATTAACTTATATAATTAAAAAATATATGCATAGTTGGCATACTAACATTTGTTAGGTTAGATGATATTTTTTTTTGTAAATTTCTATATCAAAAATGCTAAGAAAACCCCATTTGCTGTGGCTCCACAATTCCTTCATACGCCTCTTTCCATCTCTAAGAGAATCGGGATCCTTGGTGTGGATATTTCTAGTGAGGTGCAGTTCCGCAGTCATTTGGAGAATAATTTCAAGCTGGCTTCCAAGAAGCTTGGTGTACTCAATAGAGCGCGGCGGTATTTCACTTCGGTGCAAAGACTGTTACTGTATAAGTCTTAAGTTTTTAACCGCCTCTGTGGTCTAGTGGTTGAGACCACTTACTTCAGATCTAGAGGTCCGGGGTTCGATTCCGGTTGGGGCAGAAATTTTCTGCTCGGTTTGGTTGGTGGTAGGGCTTTTCTAAGTCCGCCTGGCTAGCTTCCACCATCTTGCCTAAGTCTGCCGCCATAACAATAATGTTAATAGCATGGTTGTGTTCCAGCATTTAAAGGTAAGATAGCCAGTTCCTCTGTGATTCAGGAATCCGCGTGTAACTCGGTTCCATCATCGGTTTTTTTTATACTTACCATCAGGTGAGATGAATGCCAAGAGGCATGTTAAGATAAAAAAAAGGTTAGGCCCCATAGGCTTAACATCCCATTCTGTTGACTTGTGTGTTATGATTTTGAAGATTTATAAATATAATCAACAAACTTTTTAAATATTGTTGATTATATTTGTAAACATAAAGAAAATTCTTTATATTCCGGCAGCTTCATTCACATACCTAGGTATGTCCCCACTTTGCGCTACGTCTTAGCGCTGCTTTTTTAATTTGCCGCGTGCAAACGCTCCCACATACATTACGCGACACAAACAAACGAGGCGGATTATGTTGACGACAGTGTAGGGTGATGCGATTTTGTCGCACTGTTTTACATCGGGAAAATACTAACTCTGGTAGAGTAGGAACAACGGGAATAACGGGTAAATTGGGTGAAAACGTCCAGAAATAACATTGGAGACATTTTTGCTTGTTCAAGCGTGAAATTCAGTTTATTTCTAACAAAATAAGAACTATATACTATTGATAAAACATTGTTGACAGTCAGAAGTATCATACATAACTCAATAGATAGAAACTCTTTATTTTGCATATTTATAATAATTATTTGTAACTATCATATTTTATACCTAATAATAACAGTCATCATCATCATCATTTCAGCCGAGAGACGCCCACTGCTGGGCATAGGCCTCCCCCAAAGATCTCCATACCGATCGGTTCTGCGCTGTCCGCATCCATCGGCTTCCCGCGACCCTCACCAGATCGTCGGTCCACCTTGTGGGAGGCCTACCAACGCTGCGTCTTCCGGTACGCGGCCGCCACTCGAGGACCTTTCCGCCCCAACGGCCGTCAGTCCTTCTTGCAATGTGGCCTGCCCACTGCCACTTGAGGCTCGCAATTCTTCGGGCTATGTCGGTAACCTTAGTTCTCCTGCGGATCTCATCATTTCTGATTCGATCACGCAGAGAAACCCCGAGCATAGCTCTCTCCATTGCCCTTTGGGTGACATTGAGCCTTCTTACTAGGCCCATTGTAAGCGGCCACGTCTCAGTTCCGTAAGTCATCACTGGCAACACACACGAATTGAAGACTTTCGTCTTGAGACACTGTGGTAGTTGGGCCGAGAATATGCTGCGAAGCTTCCCGAACGCTGCCCAGCCGAGTTGGATCCGTCGATTGACCTCTTTCTGGAAGTTGGACTTACCAAGTTGGACTATTTGTCCCAGGTAAACATATTCGTCAACAACTTCCAGTGTAGAGCTTCCAACCTTTACAGGAGTGGGTACGACATGGGAATTCGACATTATTTTCGTCTTATCCATGTTCATTTTAAGACCCACTTGTTGGGAGACTCTACAGAGGTCGTCGAGCATTGTGCCCAAGTCTTCCAGGTTTTTAGCCATGACTACGATATCATCCGCAAAACGAAGGTGAGTCATGTACTCGCCGTTTATGTTGATGCCAAGTCCTCTCCAGTCCAAAAGCTTAAACACATCCTCCAACGCGGCAGTGAACAGTTTCGGCGATATAACATCGCCCTGTCTCACACCTCGCTGAAGACGTATTGGTTCCGAGTTTTGGTCCTGAAGGCGGACTGACATAGTGGCGTTTTCGTACAGTGACTGCAGCACTTGGATGTACCGATAGTCTATTTGGCATCTCTGGAGTGACTGAAGCACGGCCCAGGTCTCGACAGAATCGAAGGCTTTCTCATAGTCCACGAACGCTAAGCATAATGGCAGGTTGTACTCTTCGGTCTTCTGTATAACCTGCCGCAGCGTATGTATGTGGTCTATGGTACTAAAGCCTTTTCGGAATCCGGCTTGTTCGGGAGGCTGGAAGTCGTCAAACCTGCGTGCGAGACGATTCGTTATAACTCTCGAAAACAACTTGTAAACATGACTCAGGAGCGTGATGGGTCTATAATTCTTCAATTGGGTCCTGTCACCCTTTTTGAAGAAAAGTGTCACCACGCCCCCATGCCATGCCTTTGGCGTTCCACCCTCGAGGATGATGGAGTTAAATAGCCTCTGAAGCGCTCTCAGGACTGGTCGTCCACCTGCTTTCAAAAGCTCCGCTGTAACTCCATCGTCGCCCGGCGCCTTGTTGTTCTTAAGCTGTTTGAGAGCTACACTAATCTCGTACAGGCTGACGTCCGGGATATCTTCGATGTAATGTCGGGTTAATTTGGCTCTCGGATCGGTGGCCTGAGTGACAGGTGTGCGTGATGTCGCGTAGAGCTGTCCATAGAAGTTTTGAATCTCGGCCAATAGCTCAGGTCGGGATGTAACCAATCTGCCGTCCTCTGTCTTCAGCTTCGTCAGCAAACTCTGTCCGAGCGTCAGATCCCTGGTGAACACTTTTGAGCCCCTGTTCCGCTCGATTGCCTCTTTAATACGTTCAGTATTAAATCGGCGCACGTCTCGGGTTAGGGACTTGGAGATCTGTTTGTTGAGCTGCCGACGAGCGTCTTCAGAAGACTGCAGTCCACGTCTTTCCTCCATGAGCTTTAATGTTGGCTCAGAGATTTTCTTACTTCTTTTGTTACTGCTGGGTTTAAAAAACCTTGAACCCGCCGTAAGGACAGCTTCCACGAACCTGTCGTTGTATGAGTCCACATCTGTGCAGTCCTCCAGGCAATCAAAGCGATTTTGCAGTTCGAGTTGAAAGAGTTCGGGGTTTTGGATCTGGATAGCATTAGGGCGGAGCGTAGACTTCATCAGTCGATATCGTTCGGATTTTACATTCAGATTCAATGTGCCTCTTACCAGTCGGTGATCGCTTCCCGTGTTAAACGAATTAATCACTGAGACATCATTGAATATCCGAGTCTTAGTCGACATGATGAAGTCGATCTCATTTTTTGTTATGCCATCCGGACTTTTCCAGGTCCATTTTCGATGCAGCCGTTTCCTGAAGAAGGAGTTCATCATAAAGAGTCCCTCCCTCTCCATATAATCGGCTAGCATTTGACCACGGTAGTTCCGGATTCCAGCTCCAAATTGCCCCACTTTCAACTCATCATCACCACGTTTGCCCAGCCTTGCGTTGAAGTCTCCCATGACAACAGTGTAGTGAGTATTGGAAGTATGTATTGCCCGAGAGATATCCTCATACATTACTTCCACTTCCTCGTCGGGGTGAGTCGAGGTCGGAGCGTAAACCTGTATGACCTTCAACGAATACCGTTTGGTGATTCTGAGTATAAGGTACGCCACCCTATTCGACACACTCCCGATTTGTACAACGTTATTCACGAGAGACTTGTGGACTAGAAACCCGACACCACCTTGGGACAGATCTTCGCCCTCCCGGAAATAGAGCAGGTTGCCGGATTTAAGGGCCATCGTGTCCTCGCCCTCTCGTCGGACTTCAGATAGTCCCACTATACTCCAGCGAATCCTACTCAATTCTTCCTCCAGTTCTAGCAGCTTCTCCTCGGTTCGCAGTGTGCGTGTGTTATACGTCGCCAGGGCCAAGGTCGTATGACGGAATGCCGTCGCCACCCGGGGATTCTTAGCACCCCTGGTCCCGGCGCCTCGCCAACGCCCGTCAACGCCGGCACGGCTTCCGGTACCGCCGGGCACTTGGGGCCTTGGGTTGTAGAAATTCATGGGGGGGTTTGGGCCATCTCCCACCACGCTGGCCCAGTGCGGGTTGGTGGGGAGCGCCAGAGCCTCGTCTGTCGGTCGGCAGGGTGCACCACGTGCAGGTGAGGTTGGCTTGGATCCCGTGAGGTGTTGTTCGGGACCCCTTACCCCCGTTTATAATAACAGTGATATTTTTAAATTATGCATAATTAAGAGCTTGTGGTATATACCAAAAAACGTACGTACCTAAAAACAAGCGTAAATAAGCGTTTGTATCGATTATAAAACATCGAAGCCTCGACCTTTGTTTCTGTAGCATCCACTATCATATAATTATTAAGTTAAAACTAGGCAGGCCTTTGCCAGGGCTCCGTGAGCCTGAGCTATCTATTTTAAAATATATTTTATATTTACTATATTTAATTATTTGTATTATGTAATATTTACCTATCTATTTCTCTGTATTCTTGCAACCATTCTGTTGTTATTTTATTCATTACATACTTTCATCCAAAGTTATCTGAAAGAGATTCCTTGTAAGCAATAATGTCGTCTTTTGTATGACTTGTTCATTTTTTACTTTTTATTTTTTATACAACTAGATGACAAACAAGCTGACGGCCTACCTGATGGTAAGTGGTTACCGCCGCCTATAGACACCTGCAATAACAAGGAAAAATCACTTGATATTGCAGGTGCGTTGTCATCCTGGGGCCTAAGATGAAATGCCGTCCATGCCCAGTAATTACACTGGCTACCTTTCCCTTCAATCCGAAACACAGCGAACTGTTTCACGGCTAAAATAAGAAAGGCGGTGGTACCTACCCAGACGACCCTAACTTGTATGCAATAAATTATATTGGTATTATATTAATTATAATTAACAGGCTAATATTTGGCTTTTACCTTACCTGATGGTAAGGATGATAGGCCGTAAATGGAAGCAAGCCACACCGATTCAGAGGAACTGGCAATCGTACCTGCCACTGCTTTAACAAAAAAAAACAAGAAAAAATCTACTTATAAATTTCAGAGGTGCTTCGAATAATTTCAATAGTAATTTTATTAAATAAAAAAAAAACATTTCACTTACTCAATAAAACGTTGAAGGCCACTAAAAGGCAATTTATACAAATCCAAAGCGTAACTAACATCACCCTGTGCAACAGTCCCATTTAAATTGATATAAATTAATCCTTTAGCAATGCGCCCCTCAAGAAAGAAATCCCATTAGGTCCAGATTCGATTAACGTTTTAACAGGCCCCTGCAGCCCCTGCATCTTACATACCGAGTGCTGGACGAATGTTTGTGAACATCGATACCATTGTAATCGGCTCTGGTCGGGTACGAAATAGATCCATATTGTAGGAAAACGAGAAATATTACCGAGAGGAAACGAATCTATAGCTTGTGTAGTCGTCATATACAATTTAACCATAGAAATATTAAATTGTCAAACAAAAGACAAAATGGTATTAAATAACATTTTGTCAAGCCCCATTGGACTCTTATAACTATTGAAAACTAAATTCTTATTATTACAAAATGCGGACTAAGTTTAGACCAGATTTAAAACTGATGATGATGAGCAGATGAGATATTTTCGGCTCCACCCTGTATAATAAACTTCCCTGATTCAATAAAAATATGAATAATGATAAATACCTCATTAAAAGTACGAAACAATTCCTAATTAATAAGTGCTACTATACAACAAACGAATATTTTGGGAAAAAAACATTAAAGTATACGATGTGTTACAAAATTCTGGAATAAAATTAAAGGGGGTGATTGCGTTTTTTGTGAAAAGTCACCTCAGAGAGTTTGACATCTTTCAGATCACTTTTATATTTCGATTATTAATAAAAAATTGTCACACCTACTCGTGACAATATACAGGCTGAGTCAAACCTATGCCCACTGGAGGAAAAGTATATTGTAGCTAGCAAATTATACTCAAAGTACACATTCCTTTATTTTAAGAAAAAACAATAATTGCATTCAAAGATTTATTAAAAGTCACTTACATGGGCCGGCTATCGAACCTGCAAAAAATAGAAAATGAACCTGTATTATTATGATACCGATCGATAGGGTCCGTCATAATAAGAAACAAATTCACTCAATCAATTTTGACTTAGCCTTTATACTTTTAGCTAATAACAACATCGTTTCGTGAATAAAATAACGTTGTACACCGTCCACTCTCAGTAAAAAGATTAAACAACCAAACAAACACACACGATAACCACAAACCAGATATATCCCCGTTACACAGTCCAAACCTATTTAAAAACCAATTCCCCTCGATCAACAAGAGCGTCTTCAATTACACCCCTTTACCGGTCTGACTAGCCAAACACTTGACTCAGATCGGTTTGCGAGTCCGTCTCGATTCTCGCATACTATCTATTCGAGTGCAATCGATAACATCTCTCGGCTTTTGCTGATGCGAGACGCGCATAATGTGGTTTTATTTATCAGTGTTTTAAATAAACTACGTGATTTTAAAGTTTTATAGCCGAACAGGCAACATGCGGTCTTCAGTTTTAATTTATTAATATCAACAAAATCATTACATCTCTTTTACCCAGCTTTCAAGGATATATTGGGAAACAATACTATGTTAATTGCCATAAAATATTACCTAGCAGTTTTCTTTAAAAATTTAGCTCTATCTAAGTAACTAATAAGTAATTATATATACGTAGAAAAGTCGTGCATTTGAATAGGTATAGCTACCTAATGTCATGGTCCACAAACTCAATTCAATTCAATTTAATCATTTATTGCTTTCATGTTGTTTAGAAATGTTGTTCATAAAAATAATTTTCAGTATCTAACATGAACCCACTAGGGGCACCGCAATATAAGAATACACCAACAAGCAATTAACAATTATTATTATTTTAAATAGATGTGAGTCATTGTCTGATTGCCAAACAATTTGAATACGCATTAGGATAGTCAATGTAATCTACTACAATGTCATATCTAGCAAATAGTATATAAATATACAAATAGTTAGTATAGTAACCTAAAAGAAGTATTTATATTTGCTTAAAAAGTTTATAATTCATTAAAGCTACATTTTGGCGCTAACAAGTGGGTGTCAGTATCGTATAGTAATTGTTATACCATTCTTGTTATGGTAGGTGAGTTTGCTACTGCTCAATAATCATATTTATTCTTTGTCCTTATTTTCTAGATAAAATGTTTATTTTGCTATAACACATATATTTCTACAATTAAAAAATAATACAATAAAGAAAATAGATCGCATGTATGCTACAGCAAGTAGAGGTCTAGGCTCAGTGTAAGGCTTGCTTTAGATAAGTATAATCTTTCGTCTTTTCGTCCGTCTACGTCACGACTCACCTGAGCTGAGATCCGAGGTTTGTCGCTCCCTCGTGACTTGAGCGCTCTGGACAGACATCGTGGAAAAACTATAGAATATGTCTAAAAATTCTCTTTTGTGTAATCCCCGTTGCCGTTTGTGGAGCCTACCATAGAGTTATTGGTATAGGCAAGAGGTTACGACTCCCATTACTTTTGGAGTGTTGACAGACTGATCGAGTCGCCAAGTATGCGTGGAAATGCTGTATTTTCCTTAAAAAATGAAAGCTTTTTGCTGTGGGAAAGTTTTAGGCTGATAAAATACACTACCATTTACACTACTGAGACAAAAAGATGAAAGTATAGATCTTCTTGCATTAGACTGTAAGTTACACTTTTCACTATCTACCGAATTTTTAACCGACTTCAAAAAATGAGATTATTAAATCGACCCGTATGTATACATATTATTTTCAGAATTGCACAGTTTTTGTATATGTTGGTCTTTTTACTAGCTTCTGAAAATGGGTGTCAAATTTTATGAGTGTATGGTATGTATAATTGTATTATGATTTTATATTTGTATGTTTTTCTGCGCATATCTCAAAAAACATAAGTTGGATTGCACATATTGTTTTGTAGGACTTGATATAGTCCAACTTAGGGAACTGTGCTAGTTTCATTAAAATCGGTTCAGTAGTTTTTAAGAAGAGAGTTAAGTGTGTATCAGTCACTAACAAAACGTGTCGTTGGCTTATCAACGTAATTCTAAAACATGTGATTATGAATCTTTTTTCAATGGTTATGCAACTATGCTATCATCATCATCATCACCAGCCAGATACACACGAGGAGTATCTCTCATATAGGAAGAAAGGGATACAATTTGGGTCTAGCGAAAAAAAAGAAAAAAAAAATCAAAAGTTTTTGATTATTATTTTTTTGTTTGGTTTTTGGTTTAAAAACCGACTTCAAAACACTAAATAAAAACAATAAAAATGAAGTAGGCAATCTAGCTTATCAGAAGTTATTTTTTGGAGTTGGTGCTAAACTTTTTCCAGGAACAATAGAAAGTGAAAGCACCGCCTGCAAAAAATACTTTTTAAATAAGTACTACCTACCTACTTCATTTTAATTATTTGTTTGTTTTTGGTGTTCTGAAGTCGATTTAATTTTTAAAAACATTTTTTTATGTTCGTCCCTTTTTGTACGTGACCGTACTTAGGTAAACACCTCTTTTTCAACTTTTTAGCATATTTTTTAATGTAGTACAAATACAACATCCTTACCTAGACTACATCTCTATACGAATGACAATCGCAACTGGTCGCGAGCCACCTCATTGAACTCGCTAATCCACCGGGGCCCTAATGGGAATGCTCAATGCGGGGGAAAATTATATCAGCGTGTGGCGACAATGGATTCTTTTGTTGCATTTGAATAGCCGACATGATTGTGCAAAGTACCTCAAGTTTCCTCTATTGTCAATATATATGGAAGAAGAAGAGACAGGATCGTAGTGCTAAAGTATACCTACTTTCATCGTCCATCTGTCAAGTAGAATGGCAAGGTTCCATATAGTTTGTTCCGTATAACTAAAAGTTACTTGTGCAACTAAACATGACTGAAAAATTAATTAGAGTCACTCAAAAGAAGCTGGCAGAAAAAAGGTACATGGTGCGTTGTCATCCTGAGGCGTAAGATGAAATTCTTCCATGCCCAGTAATTTTACTGGCTACCTTTCCTTTCAATCGGAAACACAGCGAGTGTTTACGGTTGAAATTTGTAAGACAGTGGTACCTACCCAGACGACCCCAGAGCGTTGCTAAGGCCTAAACTTGAAAAAATAGCATGTCTTGGGCTAATTTTCCACAAAAAGTATCACAAGAATACTCTCTCTATGATAGGCTTATCGATTAAATTTTTTTTTTTTTTTTACACACACCTATTATCTAGCCCAAAGTAAGCATCATTAAGAGCTTCTGTTATGAATACTAGATAACGGAGAAATAATGATATATATGTATATAAATATTAGAAATATACTAAATAAACATATAAATATCCATGACTCGTAAACAAATGCTCGTACTCATCATACAAACATTTGTTCCTACCGGGATTCGAACCCGGGACCTCTTGAACGAGTAGCCTGGGGTACAGACCACTCCGCCAGCCGGTCGTCAATACTATAATTAATACATCACAAAATATAATAATACCTATACCTATCATTAGGTATACCTTCGAAATGATTTTGGTAAAATATTAGTGAATAGTATTAGTTGTCAAGGCTCGTTACTGATAAGTGGCTATTATGTCACGTAGCATGGAGCTCCCACGGGAAGAATATTTTATTTTGGTTGATTTACGGGACTTGTGCACAACTTGCTGGATAATTAGACGTTTGGAAGTATTTGGGGTTGGTATCGAGCTGTGGAGGGAAACAATATGTAGGTAGTACTTAGACATGTATAGCTAGTAGCTTTTAGAAGATAAAATGACAAACATAACCTACACACGACGTTAACATATACAACCGAACCTAGTGACTGATATACAACTGAACCAATACAGACTATTGGTGCCGTCAATACGACAATAAATTAATATACTATATCGAATAAAAAAAGAATTTTGAAAATCAGTTCACAATTGACCGAGAAATCGATGAACTTACATAAAAAAAAAATACAGTGGAACATATATAAACTCCTTCTTTGGTTAAAAATGAGCTATATTAGTTCACAGAAATGGTTTCACAAAAATCTCAATTATTTGATAATTTCATGAAATTTATATAAAATAATGTAGCCAATGTTATATTATTTCATAGAAATATCATTGAATTATCTAATGAATAAGATGTTTTGAAAAGTGGCAAACCATTTCTATGAACTAATATAGCCCCTGTTTCAATTTTTGTCTATTGACGGTACCAATGTGTATATTATTAATGCTTAGATATTTCTCGGAACATACTCTAGATATAAATACTTTATCGCATTATTATTTATAATATTTACAGTGATTATTTTTTAAGAAATACAATACTGTGAAAATTATGTTCCATAGTAGAAGTAGTGTCGTATTAATCTGACAAAAACATGGTCTGTGGAAGTAGCCTCTATCGAAGTAAAGACTCGTTGAAGTAACATCTTGCAAAGTAGTGATTGTCAAAACATGAACATGTGATACTGATAAACAACATTGTGTCAACAAATCAATGTTTAATACTGAATTCTATTTATTTAATTTGACGTGCATGCCAGGCCCCGAAATGACGTTAGTCAAATTAATCTCTGGAATAATTGAAACATTTGACAATAATTTGAATATGAAAGTACTCACTGGCGCGTCCCTAATTGCTCATTATTCGAAATATTTAGACGTCAAAACCGCTGCAATATTCAAAGTTGGCATGATCGTTTATTTAAATTTAACACGCAGTTGATTTCGAATGACGATTTCTTTTGCCGGACCTCACAAATTAAAACTAACACTGTTTGTCTATGCGCTGCACAAAAGAGTTTTACACGCTATTTAACAATTTATTTCACTTTAATTCGTCGTACACGTCGACTTATTAGCATAATGCCCTTTATATTATTTGAATTTACACTTTACGGTAGTAAATTGGATTATACAATTTATCGGAGATATAATTTAAAAATTTACAATTATGATAATGTGATTGTTCCTTTTAAATTTTGATTTATTTTATCAATGCTGATTTATAACTATTATATAGAATTTATATTCAGGAAAAATAATATTGTAAATTATTTTATACAACACAATTTTCAATATTATATTTCCTATGTGAACAAACAGTCATCTATACATCGTTTGAGGCTTGTTTTATCAATATCAAAATTCATCGTTTTATTTTGTGAACAAAGTTACAAAGCAATACGTTTTTGAACGCCCTAATATTAATATGTAGGTAACATAAATAAAGCAGTACAGCAGAGAACTAATAAGCAAGTAGCAATTTTTTTTTAAAAATAAAGAAGTCATTTCTTAGGTACCGTAGTGGACTGTAGAACGACAGAGTATTTAATATGTTTAAGGGGTAAGTTTTCAAACATTTATAATAATAATAAAATCAAAAATTAAGAATGTTCATATGTAAATTTTGTTATTTTCTAAATTTTTGACGTAGAAATTGCATTCATCTTTTCATTTATTAACTTTTTAAATTAACCAATTTAATCATGGCTCTGCGCACGAACTAAAGAGTATACATACAACATCAAGGATAAATTAAAGTGATTAAACCAAAGGATCATAGACTAATTAATTACGTAACATGATGTCAGCAGCTCAGCAATACCGTAGACACAATTTTCGCGCGAAAAATTTTGACACGAATCGTACCCCGGGGACTTTATTAACGCTGGCGTCCCACCCATTATACATTTTTAAACCGTATCCATATAAATTAATGTCAATACGACCCCAGCGTAATATCAATCTCTCTAGTTGTTCGCGGATTACGTTACAAATAATATCATTTTGTACGGTGATTCGTTCTGAATGGTGCTACCTACGCGCTATTGTATCGCGGACGAGTGCTCTTGATACATATCACAAAGCACAGGGATATGATTTTTTTATTATTTTCTTACCCACACAAAGCGTTGTGTCGTTCTCGATAGAGTTAACTTTCAGAAGCATCGGTTTTTCGTAGACCAATTTGCAAACATTTTTATTTAGATAATTTATTTAACAATTTATGTACACTCAAAAAAAAAGCAACAATGAAAACATAAACAAGAACAACAGAGTGTGAAGGAGCTGCTTATTCCTAAAAGAATCTCTTCCAGCAGCCCTGCGACTAGGAGAATTATCAAATAATGTTAGAAACAGTGTGTACTAAAATATAATTAACATAATATATAAATAATATGTATATCAACATAAGCCTCCATAAATATAATTATACACATATAAAATTGAATGTAATAAAAATGTGATAATGTTCCTAAGTTTTGACACGTACAACGAACAATAAAGTTGTGGGAAAAACTCTCTCGCTTTTTTAGAGTAAGTATTAATTTAACTAAATGTTCCAAGAACATAAGTGTACATCTTGATTATACTGAAAGGAGTAGAAAGTTGTTATTTAGATTTACTATCATAAGTAATCAATTGATTACAGGATTATAGAAACATCTTACCTTCGTTCGCGAAAGTATCCGTGGAAGAAGTTCTTCGGGACGCTTTTTATTTTAATTATATTGGCTGCATCGTCAATTAAATATTCACGAACTTTTTACATTTTGTACAGATGACAGCACATCAAGTGTAACAGCTGCACTACGAAAGTAGCCCCTATTACGAACGTACTAAGGGCAGTCTCAAGGTCTAACTGTTACGCTTGATGTGCTGTCCACTGTACATCGTGAAATGTAATAAGGTCAAAATGAGTCTTCTTATATTATACAAAGTATCAAATTTTGTCACTCTCCCCTTTCTGCCTATAACGAAGTGCTCCCCCAAACGAGGGTTGCCAGTTTACTGTTTCTTTATTCCATTATGTTTTAAAAGAGAAATGTCAGCTATCGGGCAAGTGCAGCGCAGTGCTGCCAAGCCAACACAACAATGGGCGCAAACAATGCAATCCAGATTTGAATTGAGATCCGGCTAATTGTGTCAAATGAGTGTCAATTTTTTAATTGGTATCTAATTAAGATAATCGGTATAGTGCTAACTAATTATCAATAAAATACAATATATTGAGAATGATGGAATTGATAATGGGAGAGTGCCTTGGTAACTAAACTACCTTATAATAGCTAGAAGAATTGAAAGTACTAAAGTGCAATTTTAACTCGAATGTTTCTTTAAAAATCTTAGTCTTTTACGTTCCTAATAGTTGTTTTATAAATAGATTCAGTTATATAAGCAACTACTGGAACTACCCTCGTCCGTCACCACAATTTCCTCGTTAAAGCCAAAACAAAAATTGTTTAGGGGAGATGTGACAAAAAGAGAGCTAATCAAATAAACAAGGGCTGGCTTATCGCAAACCGATCTGACGACGCAATCTCCGCCAAATTGTGATTTGATACCGCACCCCCTGCGGACTAGTGCGGAGGCGCCGCCGATCATAATCTGTAATCATTTGCGAAGATACCATGTATTATTTTACACTTCTGCTTATATTGGTAAGTATAAGACCTTAGACGGGAAAATCTTTAGCACGACATTTAAGTTGGCCTACGTTTTTGTAATTGTGGAGTTTGCGATGCTTAATTTTTGTATGGAATTCTCTTTTTGCATTGAAGTTATAGTCTGAAAATACCTACCTTTTCTATTTCCTTACTTTATTAATTGAATGGCTACTTTACTAATAACAGTGTTCTTGTTCACAAACAACGTTTCACAAATTTTCTTTTTGAATATGATTATTAAAAACTTCTTATTTCTAAAATAGTATGCCATTTCGGGTCTATTACGAGTACATTATTTTTAAATGAAACCAAACCAAATGTTGCTATAAGTTTGTTTGCCGATTTAAAAGCGAATCTCAATAGTTTTGGGTTGATTGTATAATTTAACTTTACCAGTTTTTAGCGAATCATCTTAATTTCAAATTAATTAATTACGTAACCACTTAAAGTTTATATAAGATGTTACCCCAAAATCAAACAAAAGGGGAATGAAACTACTATAAAATAATAGGGGAGGCACATCAATTACAAAAATATATATTTGCGCAAAACCACACACAAAGAAATCAGTGTTTACTGATCTAATATTAATACCGATTTGATTCCGGTATCGGCGCCATGTTTGTTTAGCTGTCAAAGTTGGTAGCCGGGCGCATGCGTGCCACGTGCCACGCGTTTTAATCAGATACGCTGATGAATTCATTTTATTCGGCCGCGAAATTGAGATGGGTTATTACATATACATTTTTGATGTTATTTTTTCCAGGGTTCTTAGTGGAAGTTCACACGTTTTAGGAAAGTTTTGATAAGTAATTATATATTTTTTTAAAGTATCATAACATTTAGAATGTATATTACTATTGGGTAGTAACAAAGAAGCCAAATGCAAATAATTCGGTTCTAAAGGCTAGCAATTGGGATGTTGCCGAAGTTTGAATATGGCGCTACTTTTAACAAATTCAGAAAATATTTTAAGGAATTTTAATAATATTTCACTTGTAAGGAACCTCCATCTTACTTGCGCTCCTTATACATGACAAAAATCCCTACAAGGCCACCGTTCTCATATTGTTAAAATCCCAAACAGGCGTATATTTGCTCAGCTCCGCAGCACGGCTATTAATTTACATACTAATTTATCTTGTAATTAAGTACGCCGCAAATTGCTATCTCAGCCCTTCATAATCCTTTCGCGTAGTTGCTTGCGCTTCTGCCGGCGTAGGTTTGTGTGGATGTGCCTTAGTAAACACTAAAATACAGAATGTATTTTAGTGTTTACTAAGGTTTTCTAAGTGTTTACTAACTACTAATAAAAAAACATGTAAAGTGGTAGTTTAGGTACCAAAACCCTTAAATACCAGTCTCCGTCACGTGTCTGCGAATCTTATTAGAACTTTATAAAATGCTTATTTTTTTTCGTCCTACAAAATATTAGCAATAATAAAACAATATTCTCGATCAAATAATTGAGATTTAACGTTGATTCGATGTACCCAAGTCACACATATTAATATCTGGTTCTGGTTCGAACACGAAAGAACGGAAACCAAGAGTCGAAATGAAAAATCCTTAGAACAATAGAAAAATCATGTAAAACCTTACACGACTTTTCCTTGACATTTCGACCCTTACTTATTTGCATACAATAGAAAATGTGTTGTATCCAATAGGCGTACATGTTGGATTAAAATTGTCATAGAAACTTTTAAAAACTCACCCCATTTCCTTTAAAAACCAATGAAATAATTTTTGAGTTATCATTTCTGGCTACCGACTCAGATCGCTGGAAAAAATGCAACTCAATAATAAAAGACTAAGACTAACAAAATACCTGCTTATATCATGTTGGTCTTAAATTATTATTGAGTTAAATTATAATAGCAAATCTTCTGCTCGTTCACTACCAATTGAAACAGCATTAATTATATCACCAGCCTAAATGCGTTCCACTGCTGGGTCTGATGCCTTCCTACATGTGAAAAACACATAAGGAGTTTGTGCCATAACAGCACTACGTTGGCCTAATGCAGCCAATGCAAGTTATCCTTCGGTCTTCATCTATGCAGTTTTATTAATAATACCATGTTGTTAAAAAATGCTGTCCTATCCACGTAATTCTTTCGGCGGTTGCGGCTGGTGTTGACACGCAGCCGACAGACAGGGATTAAGGTTATCTGCATCACAAAGCCGCCTGCATCGGGATTGGAGCCGCTTGGCGCCGACCCGCCCTCGGTGGCCGAAAATCCGGAATACCGCAAAACGGGAATCCTTTGCCTAAATTATGGACATCATAAAAATGTCTATTGTATTTGTTGTAGAGGCTTGAGTAAATGATTACTTTGTTCATCGATTTATATATCTAAAAAATTCATGGGATACATGGGAATTACAGGATTAATTACAGATTTTAAGACATTATGATACCTCAGACTTGGCTGTATCGACTTGATTCCTTTTCCGTCTCTTTTATAGAAATAATTCAAATTCCTTGATAACCTCCTCCTTTTTTTCTCAGTTAATTTATCTGTGTTTGAAATTTCCTCTAAAATATTTTAGTTTTAGTAATTTAATGATGACTAAGTGGTACTGACTGTTTTGCATGCTAATCAAGCACATCACAGAGGATTTTACTTCCACCAAAGTATTTATGACCTTGTATTCGCAATCAAAGAATCCTTTTGTTCAATTAATCACATATGAATAAATCGATGTTTCTAAAGTTTCTGCCTTGATAACTTTTAAATAAGTAATAAAGAACCGAAAGCTCTCAACAATGTGCGTGCAGTTGTGCACTTTTCAAAACAAACATTGTTAGTATTCAGACACAATTTCAGATTCAGACTATGGGCTAGTAACAAGAGTTATTCTATAATTTCAGTGTTAAGCTTAGCCAGCTTTTGGCGGAATAATATATTCTTTGGTGTAGGTGAGCTTTTTGAATGTGAAAACGGCTAACCTAATGAAACAATATAAAAATAGTAATGGCCAATAAAATAGTTATTTACTTACTTAGAAAAATATCTAACCTAAAAACTAAAATCTTATCTCATAAAATATACAATTTATTTAGTAATTAAAATAGAATAAAACTAGAAAAATTTCACGTCCTGAGGCAGGAATCGAACCCGCGACCTTTCGCAATCCGGGCGACTGCTCTGACCACTGAGCCACCCAGGACTTGGGATATCCCTGTGAAATTCTTCTAGTCTATCTGTATTTGCGTTTATAAGCTAACGTCCACCCTACAATGTCGAAATATTCTATTTCAACATCCGAAACGAGTATTTTTACAAATACCGACGGTTCGGTTAAGTTGGGGCAGTGCTTTCAAATATTCTTAATTTTTGATTTTAACATTATTATAAATGTTTGAAAAATTACTTAGTAATTAAAATAGAATAAAACTAGAAAAATTTCACGTCCTGAGGCAGGAATCGAACCCGCGACCTTTCGCAATCTCTAGTTTTATTCTATTTTAATTACTAAGTAATTTTTCAAACATTTATAATAATGTTAAAATCAAAAATTAAGAATATACAATTTATATCAACTAAGTATGTGCTTATCTATCAGACGGACAGACGACCAGGTCGGGGTTGCGGGGAGCCGTTGGATGCAGGCTGCACAGAACCGTTTTATTTGGAGATCGATGGGGGAGGCCTTTGTTCAGCAGTGGACATCATAGGCTGGTATGATGATGATGATGATGATGTATCTATCTAATCTATCTGTTGGGTTTTTTTAGTTTAGATATTTTTCTAAGTAAATACAAACTTTTTTAAATTTATATGGTGCTTAAGGTATCTTAATACTTGACACGTTAATATTTCAAGATGGTTGAAGGTTAACTTCCGTACTAGTTGTATAATATAAACTGTATGATATATTTTTCAAGCACTTATTAAAATGTTTAAAATAAAATTAAGAAAAATATTTTAGTCAAAGCTGATGTCAAAATTTTTAAAGACTTAAAAAGCCACTAGAACTTAGAAGTCACAAGAACTTAGAAGCCGAAAAAAAACTTAAACACAAGCCTGCAAGGAGCTTCGTAACCAACAGTGATAGTTATACTTATAAGTATTTTGTTTTTAATTGATAAGCCAAAAGTCATCTAAGTTTTTAAATGTTAAGACATTCGAAAAATTAATCCCTTCCCATCAGACCAAAGATCAACTTAAAACGATTTTACAGAGTGCTCTTGAGTATATCTAAGTTGTTGAATGGAACTCGTTATCGGCTGATAAATTGGATCGATTGTTCTGGATATCGCCAAAACTTGGAGAATCCTCGGTGAAATAGGTACCGGCTTAATTAATATGATAATATTAGATATACAGTTCACTGGCTGTACCTATAGCTTTGAGGTTAGGTATTTATTAATTTTAAAAATATTTTAAAGAAAATATTAAAAATGTTTACTAGGTACTAGATTGTTTACTCCTTTTTTAAATCATCATTCATCATCAACATAGCAATCATCATTTATTTCATATTTTTTTTAATTTACGTAACAAAGAAAAATTGAGTAAACAATCTAGTAGTAAACATTTTTGAATATTTTCTTTCTTTCTGGAAAAATTATGAATGTCGCGGAATGGTCTTTCTGTTAGTGGTCACCATCAGTAAACAGTCGCGAGTAATACCAAGGAGTCACTTATTGCAGATCATTGACTTGACTTCAATGTATGAATTTTTTATGTTAATTATATATTTTTACGACACGACAGCACATCAAGGGTAACAGTTGCACTACGAAAGCCGCCTCTATTACGAACGCAGTAAGGGCGGTCTCAAGGTCAAACTGTTACGCTTGATGTGCTGTCAACTGTACTTAGATTCACAAATAAACAATTCTTATTCTTATTGTATGTTATTTTATTTAACAATTTTTATAGACGAATTATAAAACAATGAAAAAGATAGTCGAGGAAAAATTATACAGAGGTACATTTCTAAATAAAAATTCCTTGCAGCAGTGTCCTACCACAGAGAAATAGGAATGAAAATAATGTAATTATAGAATCATCGAGTACTCAAAATCAAAAAGTCCTTTATTTTAATGGACTTAAACTAAGTTCTTGTTATTTTTCAAGCCGCGAAAGACTCCCTGGAGTAATATGACAATTAAAAACCAACTATATACTTTAGCTGTAGAAATTCTTCTAAACTTAACACAGTATACAGTCTTAAAGATTCATCTCTTGTTGAATAGCTAAATCACCGTCAGCTGTCGTCGTAGATTGGAAGTTTCTTAATAGCCAATAATATGTATATCGTAGTAAAATTATCATCCCATTAATTCTTTAGAAGGCACCAATCGATGCCAGCAAAGAGGTTCGATTTCACGGTCGGTCGCGCCGCTCCGCGTGTCGTCAGAACTCCGGGACTGCTATTACCTAATAGGGATGGAAATCGCTATCTCACTTTATGTCTTGTTCATATGACGTCTTTGTGGAAGAGATGGAGTCGATGTAGACGATTCGCATCGAAGTTACAATCGCAGAAATACAAAAGATAGCATTCAACTGACACTATTACGCAAGATCCTATTCTGAGAAGGGAACTTGGACAAAAGACGTTTTCACGAATCATCTTGCAAAAAAAACCGGTTTGCGAAAAACCATTTGCGAAATGACACTTTTGCGAAAATATACTTTTCGGCGTGTTATTCGTAAAGGGCAGAAAATGATAAGGCGACAAAATAAAATGAAAGGGTGGTTGGAAAAAATAGTTTCTTGGTAGGTAATTGGTATATAATTATAATGATGACATTATGTATGTATGTCCTTTGCGCTACCGGGTATGCTACTTTGTTGAACAAAAAATACCACTAATCAATAAAAATTAACACAAGCCCAAAGGTGTTAAAGTTTGATAGTACTAAACAGTAACAAGGCTACGGCTCAATGCTGCTATTTTAGTGCCCTTCCTACTACTTTCGCGCAAAGGTTTTTCGCGGAAGTGCCAGTCGAGCTAGTGTCTTATCCCGCAAGTAGCTTTTAGCCGCTAGATCCTATAAGTTAACGTTTCTTAGGCAAAAGTAAAGGATAGATATTATAATGTTTCTTTATTATTAAATACCAATCGCTCAAGTATCAATTATCCTAAGCAAAAAGAGGAAACAAGCTCCACTTCAAAACTAATCTAACATGACGTAAATCCCCTTAATGCCTGCAAGAATACTCTAACCTTAAAGTCATTATTGTATTTTTAAACTATTTAAAGGCAATAAAAGAGTGGCGTGTGCCAGGCACACGTCGTGCCACGGCGGCGGGCGAGATGCGAGAATGCCGTTTGCTTGCATAATTTTTAATCACACGACTGAGTAAGCAGCTAATATGGTAGAACGCGCATCGGCTAGGGATGATATTGGACACGGTAGCACGATTCGGAATTGAGAAACGCCATTGTTCGTAATTTAAAATTTAGTTTCTTTTTCTGAGTGAATAAATAACTGTTATAAAGCACTAGCTATTTTGAGATAATACTCGAGCTATTAAGCGTAATAAAATTGTATTTATGTTATAAAAATATTATTTGTTCTATGGTATTAATAATAAAGTAGATTTTAACATTATTATTTATAAATAATGTGTAGAAAGGAAGAAACTTTACTTAGTTTCTTGGCCGTTCTTCAAAAAGAGCCCTCTTTAGGTTTACCATACCAACGGATGGCTTACAATTGATTTTCAAGCTACGTGGATTTTTAAACAGCATGTATCCAGATAAGCAAAGCTAAGCAAAAACTAACCAAATCTAAATAAGTGTTTAAAAATTTCTGTAAACGATTTTTGTATGGTACTCGTATAAAAATGTGCCCGAATCTAAAAAATAGATTGACAAATTCGACAATATGGTAAATATATGATATCGAACATCTGAACCTTCTGAGTTCTATTTTATTTTAGTTAGCTATTATATGTAGAAACTAAACTTTTTTTTCAAAAACCTAATGGTTTACTTTAAAATCCTAATTCTTTTCATATTTAAAAGATGCGTTATCTTTTAGATATGAAAAGTATTTAAGTTCTCTTTTTTGCATTTATATTGAGAAAACATTTATATTTATCACGGACTAGATAAAAACTGTTCTGTTATATTTATAATCTATGTTTATAATGCTCGAATCAGGCTAGGTACCAAGATACCAAGCTAGTACTAGGTAAGTTTTAAATTAAACTTTTTTTTTACATGAAATTTATGCTATAGCCAAGGTTCACATGTCAAACTTGGCCCACAAACTCCTTACATCGTACTTTAGCCCACAATGGCTCCACCAAATACAATTTTCGACGTTATTAAACGCCCATCGGAGCGTGTGATTGAAAAATAGATCAGCAGAGTTTAACATGACAATGGGTGGATTAGCGGCATGATCGCGAGGGACCTATTTATATGACTTAATTTATGGGTGAAATTATTGGAAAACAATTAAGAATTATTTTGGTAATAGATATATCAAATGACTTAGCTACAGTGCAATCTCTACACTTTATTTGCATAAAATTGCTACGACGTAATTTGACATAGATTTTAGGTCTAACGCACTGTACCCATATTTATTACTGTTCTATTAACATTACTTAGGCCCGAAATGGTTAAAGCTGTTCCAACCACAAATCTTTCCGACCTTTTATACTATTAAATTACATTTAGAATGCGATTACGATACAATGATATTTAATTCCATTACATAATAAGAGGTGAAAGCTTTGTTACTGTCAGTGGAATTTATTTGGTATTAGAAAATATCACGTCCGTTCGAACGATATTTTGAATTTGTACAAAATAGATAAAACACTTTTTAGCTACTGTTAGAGTTCAGAAATGAGACAAACTGATTTATAAGAACTTATTTTATTGTAGAATATATGTCGTGTGTTCTTAACAATAGCTCAATCAGAACTGTCTACCTTCCCCGCATCTCCACCCTCGCGTAGCACTGGGATGACTGACGTCATAGCACGCTACACAGGTTCTACCTGTATCTCTTCTTATACTACATAAGTAGATAAAACTAGATAAAACACTTTGTAGCTACTTAAATATACAAACTAGATAAAACACTTTGTAGCTACTTAAATAGACAAACTAGATAAACCACTTTGTTAGACCGCCGCGTAAACCTCCCAGAAGCATACCCATTGTGCCTTGAATGTGAGGACTTGACAAGTTTGTAGGTGACTTGGGGTCGAAGGATAACTCGAGTTAATATAACAATATTTATTACTTTAGTTCCAACAAACACACTCTAACACGTTAGACTCGGGTGGCGGTGTGGCGAGCGACTGGCTATACCCGATCCTGGTGCCGTGTGCAAACTCAAGAGTGCCGAGGTAGCAATATTGTAGGGTCGCCTGGTGGCTACAATTTAAACTTACAGGTTCAGTATCACAGAATACGTTATCCGCTTACCATCAGGCGGGCCATATAGCCTATAAAAGCTACGTAGGTGGTGCACAGTTACCATCAAGTAATAAAGCAAATACATACATGTCTTAATTATTATTCGCATCTTTAAAGCTGATACCAACTGTTTACGTAGACTATTAGAGATTATTTCCAAAGCGTCTGATGGTAATTTCCCGTGCATATGAAATTTCCATCTCGAGAGCGCTCGGGAACAAATCGGTGAAAGCAATTTCCTCATACGGACTTAATGCAGCCTTTTACTGCGCTGTACACATGACAGACATACTGGCAACACTTAGGATATTTTTTTATTAATACGTAACTGACTCGTGGTCTGACTCTACATATTTGTTGTCCTTTAAATCTTGTATTATATTGTATGTCTGTATTATGGAGCCAAATAAAAGTACTTATTTATTTACATGAATCGTGTAGATATATTAGGTATATTTAAAAAACAACCGGTAAAATTTGTTTTGATTTTGTTTGAATAGATAGAAAATATTTTTTTTATTTACTTAAGAATCATACTAACCTAACCAACAAAAATACTAAGTGAGCGACAAAAAAATCTGATTTCGGCGGCAAATCGTTGAATTGTCGACCAAAGCAGATTTTTAGTCGCTAGCTTAGTATTTTTTAATTGTTCAGTTTATTAAATTCCTTTAATTACTGGGCATGGACGGCATTTCATCTTAGGCCCCAGGATGACAACGCACCTGCAATATGAAGCTTATTTTTCCTTGTTATTGCAGGTGTCTATAGGCGGCGGTAACCGCTTACCATCAGGTGGGCCGTCAGCTTGTTTGTCATCTAGTTGTATAAAAAAAAAACTTAATATTTACTAGGGTCTCGTGTAATTACAATACAATGACTTCACGAGCTTATGAAGCTATGTTTTCCATTTGATTTTGTATGAAAGCGTTTCACTGTAAAATTACATGAAACAACATAACACAATATAGTTGGTGTCATGTTTGTATTAAGTTTGTGTCAATCAAAGTTTGTTATATCGAGCTCCTCCGTGCTTCGGAAGGCACGTTATACCGTTGTTCCTGCAACTGCTTCAACCCACCAACCCGCATTGGGCCAGCGTGGTGGTGTTATGGCCCAAACTCCTCATGTGTTTCTCCCATGTAGGAAGGCTTGTGCCCAGCAGTGGGACGTATATAGGCTGGTGATGAACAATTAATATTGAGGGTAGTCGATTTACTCCATAGTTATGTTTGATATTAAACAAAAACAAGGGCAGGGGACTGTAGCAAGTATCTATGGAAGTATTAAATCATCTACGAGGTCACTTTTTAAGCATGCCCGAAATTTAGACAGTGTAATCACGAATAAAAATACCTGTTCCATACATTTTGGTCGAGTATACCTATATTGAACTTTTATATGAAACAGCTGATTTTTTTTCACACTTGGTTTCATTGTGATAGTTGTTCATAATCATGGATACGACACATTGTAAAAGTTTTGGGCATTATTAAAAAGTGGTCTTGTATATAGGAAGTCAAAATACCCTGCGTCTATGCGTAGAGGGCGCGGCTCTATGATTCTTTTTAAAAGCTTAAAGCCAGCACCGGATCTGCCTAAATATGCCGCTTTTAAATGAAGTCTTAGATGCCGCGTGTTTCCATTTACACACGATTATAATACACTTGATTGATTAAAATAATTATATACTTAAATGTAATTTATGGTTATTGCAATATCAACCAGTTTGATGAGTAAATCCATTTAGTAATGATGGCGAACTAAAGGTGTGGGAGTTTCCTTGTGATTGCCCGCGATTGTGATTTGCAGCGCTAACAGCTCATGCGTGTTCTCAGCATTTCTATGTCTGTAATAGTTATTAATATTGCTGCTATTAAATGCAGTACACGTATCTAATCGGTTTCTTCTGCTAATTACGTATCTACACTAATTTATCGAACCGGGCGTAATTTGATATTTATGATTACGTATAGAAAGATTTACCCGGTAGCAGTCACCCGGATTGGACCTGGATTGAACATTTCTTAAATTTTACTTTCAATTATTAATCAGGTATAGGTATTCATTGAAGGTTTGCTATGGATATTGTTTGTGAATAATTCAATGAAACGGTCGTGTAAGTATGTCTAATTAATATCATAGAACGCCCACTTAAAAAATATAGTGTTGTCTCATATTTTGGCGAGCACTACACATTTGAAACAAAATCACTTTACTTAAAAAATATGTAAATAAAAGATAAATATCGTGTCTGCAGTGACAATGAACACAGTCAACCATCTAGCCGTCCTGATCCGCCGAGCAATTTATTAAAGAATTGAAATCTCAATTACCGGCGATTCGTGATGTTTAAGCGACTGTTCCCGCCGATAAATCAGGGAATCTTCCCTAAAAAGCTTCGAGTGTTGTTATCGTGGATGGTTAGCGTTTGTAGTTAAATTAAGCTGCATTTTCCATTGAGAAAATACATACAGTACCCCGAATATACGATGAATTGGAAAAGGGACGCATCTTAGCGGGCTTGTGTCCGTTTTTTCAACCCTAAGAGACACCTAAATCAGATGCCTATTTAGTAAGGAACGTAACGTCACTAGGCATCATCTAAAGTTACGACACCGATAACGCAGTATTTTCTAACGCTTAGGCAAAGCTTAAATTGTTGACAGCTGTCATCACCAGCCTATATACGTCGTACTGCTGGGCACAGGCTTTTCTACATGGGAGAAACATGAGGAGCTTGGAGCCATAGCACCACCAGGCTGGCCCAATGCGTGGTTGGTGGGTTAAAGCGGTTGCAGTAACAACCGGGACCAACGGCTTAACGTGCCTTCCGAAGCACGGTGAGCTCATCGTAGTTCGACAGCTTTCAGTTAAGGACAATTATTGACTTTATTTATTTTGAGGAAGGCAATTATTATCATTTATAAATATAACCATTTTGCGATGCCTATTGTGTTCCTAATTTCCTAATAATAGACATTTTTGTTATTAAATACGACATGAAAAAAATAGTTAATAGTTAAAAATGGGAAATATGATAAGAATCTAGCTAGGCTTTTTAGTTTTCAGCTAACCTAAGAAAATAAAAATTTATAGGCCGTTTGTTTTATAAGCAACCCAACTAACAATTTTTGTTAAAACAAAATTGTTAGTTAAGTAGGCCTTTGCTTAAATTAGGATTTATCAATAGGAATCACTTACGACATTTGTCTCTTTCTATCTCATTTAAATAGACTGAGATAAAAATCGCTAAGCAAGAGACTCTTAACGCTAAGCAAACATTAGTGAAAACGAGCATTGGTTGCATGTCAGCCATTAGACCGAACATCAAATGTTAGCATTGAAGTTGAAGTATTATTTTTTTGTAACTTATTTTTTTTTGTAGAGATTAAACAACCGAATACTTAAGTTTCTTATTCTTGAGGTCGATTTTATATTTTAATACAATTTGACTACAAATATTGACTAAGTACTAAACTGGTAGGTACTGGCAAACCTCGAATTAAGCACTTTTTGAAAAAGCCGGACTTAGCCATTCAAAAATCGAATTCCAGACACATATTTTTTTTCAATTGGTTTTTAATTGTCTTAAGATTCCCGGGAGTACTATTTTCAAAAATTACTATTTTCAGTATTCGGCCATAAATTCTACAAACTAGAGTCTACAAACTAAGCCCTTACGCCTCAAACCAACCCGCTATAAAAATGAGAATCTTTTCTGTCCGTGTATACGAACCTATGGCACAAATGAATAAAACTAGACAATCTGGAACTTCAGTGGTTGTTTTCAAAATAATAAATACAAAACACAAATTTACAATTCTTTGTATGGTTAAGCTTTTGAATCTAGAAACCTAGTAGCCCACACATTACCTGCATTTTAGTGCAGTAGATATTCAAGTTTATGGGAAACAGCTGTTTTTTAAAATTTCGAATTTATATCGAGAGACGCGCATTTTTACATTCATATAAACATTCCTGATCGAAAAATCGGGTTGTACAAATCTTCGCGGTATCTTTAGGGGCGGCGCCGATGCAGGCACATCAAATATGCAGCATGCTCTGTACCGAGACGCTCTATCTTAGGAAAATTGCTTCTCCCAAGGAAACATCTATTTTGTATCGAAAAATAAAGTTTATAAGACTTACTTTTGTAGATTTTATTTTCACGGATCCAATTTTAATATTCATAGCGTCGACATGTTTTACTCACTTTCTTATGTTATAAGCCCGGCAAGTAAGCATACGGCGCTGATGGTAAGCGTTTACCATAGTCTATAGACGCTTGCAGTGCGTACAAATTGTACGAGCAACAGAAGTCGATTAATAATAACAATAACCACACACTCACACCTATTATCAAGCGCAAATTAAGTATGTGTTACTTATTTTAGGATTCCGTACCCGGGTAAAACGGGACCCTATTACTAAGACTCCGCTTTCCGTCAGTCCGTCCGTCCGTTTGTCACCAGGCGTGATAGTTAGACAGTTGAAATTTTCACAGATGATGTATTTCCGTTGTCGCTATAACAACAAATACTAATAAACAAAATAAATTAAATATTTAAGGGGGCTCCCATACAACAAACGTGTTTTTTTGCTTGTTTTTGCTCGATATTGATAACGGAAATAGGTAGACGCTTGTTTATAGATAATGGTACAGAACCCTTCGTGCGTTTAGTCCGACTCGCACTTGGCCGGTTTTTTAAATAAGTGTTAACTATTATTCCGTTACCTTTCTTTATGTGAATTTTCAAATTATCATACAGCTATACAGGGTGGGACGTCAATACGACAAAAAATAAAACATGGGCTATATTAGTTCACAAAAATGGTTTGCCACTTTCAAAACATCCTATATGAAATAATGCAGCCAATCTTATATTATTTTATACAAATATCTAATAAATAGTGTACTTAGAAAGCCAGCTACAAATGTCTAATAAAAATTAATTTCAATATCCATAATACCTTATCTCAGTGAGCTCATAAACTTTCAAGCATAAAACGAGTGAAATCACCTTTCAGTAAACGAAATAGCGTCATACAACTATTTCGCCTTAAAATTAATAAAAAGGACTGTATGTTATTGTCATAAGGTATATATTTACTTATATTTTGTAAATGCAAAATAGGTAATTTGTTGCATCGAGTGGGCAGTAAATAAGACGGACTTACAAAGCAGTTTGTCTGAGGAGCGAGGCGAGACGGTCCCGTGCAACGCTATAAACATGCCTCTTATGTTAGCAGAGAGACAATTTGCTCAAATGTGTAAATAAAAAGACACGACTGAACGTCCACAATGTATCGCAGCAGTCAGTACCTATCTACAGTGTATATGTCGCAGCCGTCTGATTAAATCAGCCGCTTAACTGGACGCCTAGCCCGTTGAATGAATGCCGGCATCCAATCAAACGGCTGAAGTACAACTAGCCAAGTAATTGAGCGCAACGTTTAACCAGTTTAACCAGGCTAAACGTCATGTCAGCCGTCTAGTTTAAATTAGCCATCCAGTTGGACGCCTAGGCAGGTCATTTAAATCGAAGAGCTTTTGTGCGACTGTTTGAGTGATTAGTAGGTTCAAGGTTTTTTTATGACCACTTAGAACCAAAACGATGTCATAAAAAAAATCTTGAACCTACCAATTAAACCAAAACTTTTCAGTACAAGACGATCAATTCAATGAGCCAAGTCGTTAAACTTTAAGTGAGTCTAGTTCAATTAACTATCGAGCTAGGCATTCAATGGATTCCGGCCCTTAATCAATGGGCTAGCCGTCCACTTGGGCGGCTAAGTTAACCAGACGGCTGCGACATATACAAGTTCCGTAACGAAGTTAGATTATCAATTTGAAATCTCATCATCATTTCAACCGAGAGACGCCCATTGCTTGACATAGGGCTCCCCCAAGGATCTCCAAGCCAAACGGTCTTACGTTGCCCGCTTCTATCGGCTTCCCGCGGTCCTCACCAGATTGTCGGTCTGCCTTGTGGGGGGCCTACCTACGCTGCGTTGGCCTTTTTGGTCACAACAGCCGTCAGTCGCTATGTGGCCTGCAGACCGCCACTCTTTTGAGGATCGCAATTCTTTGGGCTATGTCAGCAACTTAAGTTTTCCCGCGGAGCTCATCATTTCTGTTTCGATCACGCAGAGAGACCATAAGCATTATATAGCCCTCTCCATTACCCTTTGGGTGGCTTTGAGCCTTTTTATGAGGCCCATTGTAAGCAACCACGTTTCCTTCAGAATTTCGTCACTAGAAGATATTCAAAATATTAGGTTGGGTCTTTTCGCATTATAGTATGTATGAACTTGGAATAAAATCTCTTTGGCTGTACTATTTGTATCTGGCTGGTTTTGGTATCATTAAAAGTTTAGATTTTAAAAAAGATAATTCCAAATTCAAATTCGGAAAATGTGTGTTTTTCATTTGTTTTTCGTACTGTCAAGATGAGTGAATCTAATGAAGAAATTCAGTACATTTTAAAATTTTACTACAAAAAGGTAAAAATGCAACGCAAGCCGCGAAAAAAATTTGCGATGTTTATGGACCTAGTGCAGTGTCTGGTAGAGTAGCACAAATTTGGTTTAAGCGTTTTCAATCCGGAAATTTTGAGGTCAAAGATGCACGTCGCTCTGGTTGCCCTATTACGGATAAAATTGATGCCATTTTTGAAAAACTGGAGCAAGATCAGCATATCAGTAGTTACGACGTAGCTGAAGAACTGAGAATTGACCACAAAACAGTTTTGGCGCATTTAAAAAAAATGGGTACACAAAAAAGCTCGATTTTTGGGTACCCCACGAGCTCACTGAAAGAAACCTAATGAACCGTGTACTCATTTGTGATTCTTTATTACGACGTAATGAAACCGAACAATTTATTGAAGAAGCTGATACCTGGTGATGAAAAGTGGATCACGTACGACAAGAACGTGCGAAAAAGGTCGTGGTCAAAGGCCGGTCAGGCTTCATAGACTGTGGCGAAACCCGGGTTAACTTGCAACAAGGTGATGCTGTGTGTGTGGTGGGATTGGAAGGGCATTATTCATTATGAGCTGTTACCACCAGGCAGGGACATCGATTCTGAACTCTACTGCAAACAACTGATGAGATTAAAGCAAGAAGTTGAGAGAAAGCGGCCGGAATTAATCAACAGAAGGGGTGTGGTTTTTCATCATAATAACGCTAGACCTCACACATCTTTAGCCACTCAGCAAGAATTAAGAGAGTTTGGCTGGGAGGTGTTAATGCATCCGCCGTATAGTCCTGACCTTGCACCTTCAGATTTCCACCTGTTTCGCTCTCTTCAGAATTCTCTAGGCAGTGTCAGGTTAACATCACGAGAGGACTGCCAAAACCACTTGTCGCGGTATTTTGATCAGAAGCCCCAAAATTTATATAGCAATGAGATCATGTCCCTACCTACAAGATGGCAAAAAGTTATAGAACAAAATGGTACCTACATACTTTAGTTAAATGTCAATAAACTATATTAAAAAATGTTTTGAATTTTCTTAAAAAACGCGAAGAAACTTCTTCCCCAACCTATTATATATATTTTTTTATACTACTAGATGACAAACAAGCTGACGGCCCACCTGATGGTAAACGGTTACCGCCGCCTATGGACACCTGCAATAACAAGAGAAAATCACTTGATATTGCAGGTGCGTTGTCATCCTGGGGCCTAAGATGAAATGCCGTCCATGCTACACGCTGGCTACCTTTCCCTTCAATCCGAAACACAGTGAACTGTTTTACGGCTGAAATAAGAAAGGCCTACCTAGAAAGGCGTACCTACCCAGACGACCCTACATACGGGCCTACCACCTAGTAGTAAATTACAGAGAATGTTAAAAATTAAAATTATAAGATTACAATCCATACAAATATTATATATGCGAAAGTAACTCTTTTGTCTGTCTGTCTATCTGTTACGTTTTCACTACTAAATGAATTTGGTTAAAAGACGTAGAAGTAGATTATAATATCCCAAGAGAGAAAAAGGACTTAGCCTACCTTTAGGCTCGACAACAACCAAGAATCTCGCGGGCGGAGCCCTAGACGGCTACTAGTTTATCATATTTCTATGAATTTTGAGCATAAAAGCACCGAAGTTGTTATTAATATCGAAGTATGTCACTTGTTAGGGACTTAATCAGCACTCAAGGGTCTCCGGTTGCGTTGCGTCTGATTTGGGTCGGACTAGAACTGTCTCGCTCCGCTCCGTAGCGATGGAAAGTGACAAGTGCCGACAGTATCGGGTTCGTTAAGGTGCGGTTTTAATAATAGCGATTTGGAAAATGATTTATATTCTTAAAGAGTTCAAATTTCAGTGAGAATAGACAGAAGCAACGCGTGAGTAGTGCTCAAGGTGCTACGAGCGTCTGTAGGCTACAGTAACAACGCGCGAGTAGTGACAAGGTGCTACGATCGCCTATAGACAACAGTAACAACTCGTGAGTAGTGCCCGAAATGCCACGAGCGTCTATAGACTATGGTAACAACGCGTGAGTAGTGCCGAAGGTGCTACGAGCGTCTATAGGCTACATTAATAACGCGTGAATAGTGCCAAACGTGCTACGACCATCTATAGGCTACGGTAACAACACGTGAGTAGTGTCCAAAGTGCTACGAGCATCTGTATGTTGCAGTAACAACGCGTAAGTAGTGCTGAAGGTGCTACGATCGCCTATAGGCTACAGTAACAACGCGTGAGTAGTGCCCAAGGTGCTACGATCATCTGTATGCTACGGTAACAACGCGTGAGTAGTGCTGAAGGTGCTACGAACGTCTGTAGGCTACGGTAACAACGCGCGAGTAGTGCTCAAGAACAACGCGTGAGTGTGGCCAAGCTGCTACGAGCTTCTAAAAGCAACGTACTGTATATCATAAGGCAGGTCGTACGCTTGTTTGCCTCACATATGGCATAAAAATAAAAATAAGTAATAAATATATAATAAGTAGGTATCCTTAGCTTGAAGGCCGTCTTATCCTTTACACGCTTAGATTTTTAGTTATATTTAGTTATTCAACAAGGGCGTAAAGTGACGTATTGTGGCTGTTTTTTGCGTGTGTGCTGAACTGAAACACATTATGTTCCCTGGAAATCGTTCCGAATGAACTGTCCCTTAACGCGAGCGAGTAAATTGATGTTCAGCGGTCGAAAGCGACGTGTTATGTATAATTAAATGTAAATTGCCACCATTAGCGCCGCGGGCACGTCTTTGATCCCGTCACAGTGCGCGCGCGCCGACGACGCTCTGATTGTGACCGAAATATCAGCTCAAGGTATTATATTATCGACTAATTCTAGTCTTGGAAACTAAATAGAAATAATGACGACCTCATTTGCATGGTTATTCATTAGAAAAACATCGAAGAGAAAGACAATTCGAATATTGAATGACCTTAGAATTTTACCTCACGAATAGATGGCAGCACTGATATTGGTTGTTTCCTGACGTTACTTCCGTACCAGTTTTGGTTGGAGAAATGTTAACGTGGAGGAGGTAAACAAGGGGTGGTGGCTTGTAGCACAGTCGTAAGACATTCTAGCGACATCCTTCGAGGTGTAAAGTGTAATAGAAACTCTACAGACTGGCCACTCAGCGGTTTGTGTGTGGATGTCACTTGTCAATTAATTTATAGATAGGTGTTTTCTTGTTACTGAAAGACATTCTAAAATGTAAAATATACTATATTAATTTAGATTTGCGGTGTTTTCATTATTCCATACAACAGGTTATGGGCCCAGACCAGCTCTAAAAAAGTGAGTAAATATTATTCCCGTAACATATTTACAAAAATATAATGTCAAGTCATGGACATATAAAAATTGAATCTCTACACAGAGAAAACTATGATACATGGCGCATCCATGCCAAAGCACTTTTGACAAAATCTGGGTTTTGGGATTATGTTAATGGAAAAATTTCTAAGCCTACTTACTTGTCCAGATGAGTTATTAAAATATAGAGAAAAAGATAATTTAGCTCTGTCAGAATTACTACTAATTATCTCACCATCGGAACTGAAACAAGTTAAAATTTGTGAGACCAGTAATGAATTATGGGTCAAACTGGAAAACATATACGAAAGTAAAGGTCCCGCCAGGAAGGCAACCCTATTAAAAGAATTGGTTCTCCGAAAAATGATTGATTCTGAAAGCATAGTAGATCATTTGAACAAGTTCATGGATATAGTAGACAAATAAGCCGATATGGGAATAGAAATAAATAAGGATCTATTGAGTATAATGCTACTGTACAGTCTCCCTCAATCATTCAAAAATTTTCGAATTGCTATTAAATCGAGAGATGAGTTACCTGATCCCCACAAATTAAAAATAAAAATTATAGAAGAGGCTGAAGCTAGGAAAAGCATCAGAAGTACAAGCAATAACGTAGACGAAGAAGCCATGTATAGCAGGCCAAAAGGAAAAAGAACAGTACAATGCTATAAATGCAAAAAGCCGGGACATAAGGCAAATGATTGTAGATCTAAAATTAATAACTACAAAAAACGTAATGAGGATGACCGTAATTTATACTGTACCGAACTAGCACGACTGTCAGAGAACAATCCGATTGAAAAGGAAAATGATACTTGGTGTCTAGATAGTGGCTGTACATCGCATATGACGTTTAACAAAGAGAGATTCCTAGATCTTAAAAAGGACAACAATTATTGCAGACCATTGAAACTGAAACTGATAGCGTCAGAAAATTGCACAACCCAAGTTGAAGGCAAAGGAGAGGCGAAATTAATCATAAAAGTTAAAGGCATAAATTTGTCGAATGCTCTCTATGTTCCTTCATTGACTACAAACTTAATGTCAGTTAGTAAAATGACATACAACATAAAGGCTAAATCTATGTCCGTTAGTCTACCGACGTTACCGTCAGACAGACTGCACGCTTGTTTTCCAATTTGCTATCCTAGTAATATAGAAAACATTTATATTTATTTTTTCTTATTCAAAGCACGGCAAGTGACTCAATACCACCTAATGTGAAGCGGTAAGAAGAGACCATTTTCGTGCAGCTTGAAACACACTGTTCTAGCCGCCTCCACCTTGCCGGACCGTAAGGTGCCTTTTCACGCCTCTTATAAAGGAACCCATGATATAGGAACATGTGCTGGCAAAGTATTCCAAGTTTTGGGAGTAAAAGAAAGGAAAGAGTTACTAACGAGTTACAAATGTTGATTTTGACTACCGCCGTAATAGGACGTTTACATAATCATTTACGTCTTACAGTTAAGTACTACTTTGATGTTTGTTTCACCAGTACAACCAACAGTAGGTACTTACAACGTTAATATTTGTTTTACTGGTAAAACCAACAGTACTTTGATGATGTTTGTTTTACCGGTAAAATCAAACAACTGAAGTTCAGTTTCGGACCTTCCGAGCCGTGAGTGAAGAATTTCAGCACATCACTATAAAATAAAGTTTTAAAAACAAATTTATTAAATATAAAAAGATTTATGTTAATTTATTATACTTACATATGGGGTCCGTGTTAAGCTTTGATCTAACAATATTTATTTTTCGCTACCGTAATAATTTTCATTTTCATAGTTGAAGCACTCAAGAATATCGGACCGTGTGTGTCCGATATTACACAGACGTTAGAACGCTGATTTCTAAATCACATAATATCTGTCTGTATAATGTCCACTATATCCTATTAGTGGAGTATAATTGTGTCCATTCCCTTTGAACGTTGTATGATCTAAGTGGTATTGGTCAGTTACAAAATATTCCCAACATATACTATCTGTCCAAAGAATTTAAGTAACAATAATTTGGAATATATTATAGTACTCTTACGTATTTTGCGCGTACGTTTATCGCTTTTTAATGTGGTAGACGACAAGACATTTTACAAAAGTCGACCACGCATCACAACGGTTGCTTTCATCTTTTTTGACAGCAGCTCCGTCAAAAACTAACGATTACGAATTAACATGGCGGCAGTAAATTCGCGCCAACTTCACTGTCACGACACAAAGCTCAAATTGAGTTTTTGAAACGGTTTTTTTATAGATTAACGCGGCGCGACGGCTCCTCGCGGTGTAGTGAACGGTGCTAAGATCAGAGGAAGATACCTTTGAACGCAGTCAAACACGACACGCGGTTACAACGCCGCGACACATATAACTCATACCATTTGTCACTTTTAATTGCCACTTGTTGTCGAAAACGAGGGAAGGAAAACGATATATTTAGTTTATTGTGAAATAAACGCAGTTAGGCGCCGTTCCGCCCCGCCTGCCGGCCGAATTAAGACATTACAAGATAGTGGTGTGTTTTGTTCAAAGACATATCAATGCGTCATCGATGATCTTTGATGCTCCAATGTTTTTGTCGCAAATAGACTACCGAATAAAAAAACTCATGACGTCCGTAAAATTTGACGCCAATAGAAGTATGTTTATTATTATTTTTTTCATTTCCGACGCTTAGAGCAAAGCCGCGGGCAGCAGCTAGTAAATTATATATTATAGGTACTGAATTATATAGTATTGTCTTATATTTTCGGGAGCACTACACGTTTGAAATAAACCCAATGTAACCGATTTAGCTCGCGTTTAATTAAATATTACATTATTAATAAACAGCCTCACATCGTCCGTTTGTCGGACAGTCCTCACACTGTCCGACAAACTGATACCGTGAGCTCCGTGCTCCGTAGGTATGCGTGAACCGCTCAAAATATAACACAAAGTGACGGTAGTTAATTTATAAACTTATCAAAGGCAACTGACATCTTCAGTCTTCCCGTGACCACGATCGCTGTAAAGTAATCGAAACGTCGGGTGTTTAACAATATTGTAATATCTAATTGAATGCATTTTTAAATTCGGTAAATTATATTTTTTTATTTAAAGTAGGTATTAAAAATATTATTCCAATAGTCTCACCGCAAGATTATCTTCATTCACGATAATCATTTCCAAGAAAAAAGTTAAGGCAGATATACCATATTAAATTTTTTGCCTACCACAACAACTAAAAGAACATTTTTGGTAATCCAAGGGTAAAAATTAGAAAAAATATATCAAAATATTTTATTTACATACAAAAATATATAAACAAAATATTGTGAGATAAGTAGGTAACTGGTACCTGCCTTAAAGAGTTATCTTTGGTAGATAACGTTTAGTAATATCTATAGTCCTTGTTATTATAATCTTATGTTTTGTAAAAGATTTTTATTGTATTTTTTTTTCATCATTTTTTAATCTAGTACTCATTCAGGTACAATAACACAATACAACACATTAGTATAATAAAACATAGGTTTTTTTGCATTCACTCCTTGCAGATTTTTCTATCACTCGCATCCGTCAGAACAGTAGCCAAATATCGATGCGAATCTAATGAGGGCCATTCCCCACTCGTAATAGTGTCGTTTATACGGCAATAAACTAAATATATTTCGCGGCAGCGCGTGACGCTGTCATTTTGACAGCCAATTAAAAATGACAGATGACGCACCGCCATCTTGTACGCCGCTCAAAGAGGCCGACTTGGCGGCCCACACCCCTGGGTGTCATTGAAGAATTTGCTCGACACATTTTTAGCTAGTAAAGATTGTTTTTTTTTGTGGTGCTCGTCAATCAATCATGGGGTTATTTTGTTGAAATTGTGATAATTAATAATTAGGTTCCGGGGAAAAAGCGATTTGCTTTTATCTTTTTTATTTTTGTAACGTTCAGGAAGTATAGATACCTACTTTAAAATGAATTTTGTGATGTTTAGTGAGGTAATGGTTTTAGTCGATTACTCAATACTCAATACTTCATTGCGTTCCATAAGTACATTTAGATGGTAAAAATTTGAATTGGAAACATTTATGGACCCTGGCGGGCACAGCAAAATTTGATAGGAGAGAGGAAGAGTGCTATGAAATTCTCTAGGAGTATGATTAAAGTTACTATATTTCTCAAATTTGTCATTACGATAATTAAATTATTATATTTAGGCGGAATATGTGGAATTATTATTTGTTTTCCAAAGATAAAAAAAACTATTTAATTACCATTATTTTTATGTACTAATCATTAAAATTTAGTTTATTATAAAGAATCAAACAACAATTAAAATAGTATGCCAGAAATAATTATTTATATATGTATTATCATTATTATAAAATTACTTATTAGAAATATATGGATTTTCTAAAAATATATTTGTGACTAGGATGCTTTACTTTTAATTTTGGTATTATTTAGTGAGTAATAATTAAAATTTGTCATTGAGATATTCTTTTATGCTGTAATAGCTTTTGTTCATTAAAAAATATTTTAATTTATTAACAAATGAATTGAGTTTATTGACATTTTTTATAAATTCTGGTAGCTTATTGTATATTTTTATGGACATGACTAGAGGACCGAATGAGTGCATTGCCAGCCGGGAAACTGGTAAGTTTAATTTATTTTTATGTCTAAGTTGGTATTTTGTTTGTATGTTTTCTCGTTTTGTATAAAATTCCGGATATTTTCGGACAAATTTACATATTTCCAAGATATAGATGGAGGGAAAAGTTAATAGATTTTGTTCTTGGAAATGTGGTTACAACTATCTGTGTGTTCAATGTTTACCAATAGTCTAATTAATTTCTTCTGTAAAGTGAAAACTGTCAGCGCATAAACAAAAATTAAATGCATAAACAACTTTTACCGTGGTTGTATTTTAAGATAAGTGTCTCTGAGATGAAACATGTTAGTGATATTAATTCACGTACGAAAACTAGTTTTATTTTCAACTGCGTCTTGCTTTGCAAGCTGTACTCGACGTCGTGAGATTCGACGTAATGGGAAAGCGACGTATCGAGAGTCACCGTAGTGAGAGTCGACGTAAAGAGAGTCGACGTAGAGGGAATAATTCATTTTTACTGTAGGTATTCGTTAAGGCCTTGGCCCTGTAGTTCTTTTTATACTACAAACAATAGAACGGTCCGCCTGGTGGTAACCGGTTACCGTGGCCTGTAGACGCTCGTAGCACCAGCCCTATAAAAACCAAGAGAATCCCTCTGCTCCCAATATTAACGCTTATTATTATTTATTTAATCTTTAATTGCACAAAATAAGTTACAATTTGGCGGACTTTATTAATTCTCTACCAGTCAACCGGAAAGTTGAGTCCAAAATGATTAATTAGGGAATTCATTTAATTTGCTTTTTCATTGAGGTATGGCGACCCTACTCGCCGCAGTAGCACAACACCCCTACTACTATTTTTAATTGTAATTATTGTGTTCTTTGGTGTATGTGTGTATAGGTACTTTACTTGTACAGTCGACAGCACATCAAGCGTAACAGTTTGACCTCGAGACCGTCCTTATTCCGTTCGTAATAGAGGCGATTTTTGTAATGCAACCTGTTACATAATAATAATTCATGTGATGGTCTGTACAACAGTCGTAAGTACATAAGTTCCCCCTTTTTACTGTGAACGACTGATAGCATGAAAGCAATAAGAGTTTTATGTAATTGAGCTGTCAATAGTGACCACTGCACTATAAGTAATGAGCCTGCGAGGGCAACAAAGGATCTTTATCTATTTATTCTGTATCGTACGCAAATGTTACAAATAGCGGAAGTAAAGCTAATTGCCATAGAGTAATATCTCTCAGTCTAGGTATACAGAAATGGTGCAATGACAAAATAATACTCTCTTTCCTCCCATAGTATTCTCCAGTTTGTGGTAATCAAATATACTAGGCAAGCCTAACTGTCTAATTAATATTCTTAATTTTTGATTTTAACATAATTATAAAAAAAAATTGACTAAAAGAATTTCACAGGGATATCCCAAGTCCTGGGTGGCTCAGTGGTCAGAGCCGTCACCCGGATTGCGAAAGGTCGCGGGTTCGATTCCTGCCTCAGGACGTGAAATTTTTCTAGTTTTATTGTATTTTAATTACTTGTCTAATTAATGTCAAATAATAATTATTTTTTAAAATAGAATAATGCACTGGAAATATAGTGACTGTCCTAACCTCTAACGATTGAGCTACCAAGGTTTTACAAAATAACTATTAGAGTCAGGGTGGTGACGCCATTACGACAATAAATTTAAAAAATATGGGCTATATTAGGTAGTCCATATAAATGTTGTGCAACTTTCAAATACATCTTATTCATTTAATTAATAACATTTCTATGAAATAATCCAGCCAATATTATATTATTTTAAAGATATGTCATGTTTCATAGAAATCATGAAATTATCAAATGAATGAGATGTATATGAAAGTTGCAAAACTTTTTTAAATATAGCCCATGGTTTAATTTATTGTCGTACTGTCGTCACCACCCTGTATTTTCCAGTGCACAAATCCATTTATAAAAAATAAAAAAAAATGTTTGACATTAATTAGACAGTTAGGCTTGCCTAGTATATTTGATTACTACTATACAACTATATAATACTATGTGAGGAAGGAGAGTATTATTTTCTTATTGCACCGTTTCTGTATACCTTACTTAGACTGAGAGAGATTACTGTATGGCAATTGGCTTTACTTTTGCTATTTGTACCATTTGCGTGCGATAAAGACTAAATAAAAAAAACACTTCGTTGTATAGTTTGTGTATAGATGGTCTAACCAGCAATTTGATATTGTAGAACCCAGTGAAATGAAAAAAAAATTAAAGTAGTATTGCAAATTTTAAAAAAAAAGATAATAACACATTCGATATTTGTTGATTCTATGACTTTTATTATTATTTTTGGTACCAAATAAACTATTTTCTATCTTTCCTTTAAAGTTCGCGACGACATATTCAGTGTAACAGTTGCACTACGAAAACCACCTCTATTACGAACGCAGTAAGATAATTAAAGGATCTCAAGGTCAAACTGTTCAAACTTGTTACGCTTGTTATGCTGCCGATTCTACCTGTCTATTTCCCCATATTCATGCACCCGTTCTGTTGTCATTTAATTAATTACAATTACAAAAAACTTTCGCCTTGATCGATCGTTTGTAATCTCGAGCTCGTCGGGGCTCCGAAAGGGGTTATTACTACAACCGCCATTACCACCAACCCACATTGGGCCAGCGTATTGGTGTTACGGCCCAAACTTCTCATGTGTTTCTCCCATGTAGGAAGGCCCGTGCCCAGCTGTGGAACGTTTTCTATATGCTAGTGATGATGTAAGGTCGCCTTTTGTATATGTTTTCTTGCTATGCTGTCTTATGTTTTACTTGTGTGCAATATAGTGCATTTGTATTGTATCTCTGCAACTATGAATGTGCTTTTTAGGTACTACGCATGTACAATGTATGCTATACGTCGAGTCAGTCTCAAAAATATATCATTGTGGCTCTTTGTAAGTTGAACACACATTTCGTATAAAGTTACTTTGTAAAAAATATATGTAAAAAATATTTTAGTTTCTAACTGTATAGTGGGCTATAGATCGAGCGAAATACAGACATTTGTACAGTTACGTGTGCTAATAAACTATACCCACATTTGACATTTCAGCAACCTTTATAGCTTTGCAATAAGGGTCACGAACTATCAAAAGTGGCTACGTTTAAGGCTGTTGACTTTACACTAGTTATTTGGAATGAAAGCGAAGTGACTCGTTGACTGATTTATGAACTGATAGTTTATTCGTTCAGCGTCATTTTATGGATTTACTAGGGTCATGATATTGAAACCTTTTCCTTACGCAACCCACGTTCACAAGCAACCATAAAAATCTCACAATTGAAAAACTTGCTATTTAAAGAAAAACCGGCCAAGTGCGAGCGGACTCGTGCACGAAGGGTTCCATGCCATTATCTTTATACAAGCGTCTACCTGTTGCCGTTATCAATATCGAGCAAAAACAAACAAAAAAATCACGTTTGCTGTTCCTATGGGAGCACCCTTAAAATTTAATTTATTCTGTTTATTAGTATTTGTTGTTATAGCGGCAACAGAAATAGGTACATCATCTGTGAAAATTTCAACTGTCTAACTATCACGGTTCGTGAGATACAGCCTCGTTACAGACGGACGGACGGACGGACAGCTAAGTCTGGCTGTCTTATTAATAGGGTCCCGTTTTACCCTTTGGCTACGGAAACCTAAAAAAGTATTAATTAAAGATTGAAATACTTGAAATATGAAATCTCATCTCAGATAATAGGTATATCACCTAGGTATCACTTTTCTTGTTTGTTTGGCAGAAAATTAAAAGAAGTGTGTTTCGAAGAAAGTCACTATCGACGATAATCAATATCGTAGATAAAATAAAACAACCACAAACTTGAAACTATTTTATGTCAACATCGAGTTTGTAAAGGTGTCTCCACCCAGCTACTTACTATATACAGCATTGAGCGTCCACACTTACATCAAGTCTTAACTTAAGTTATAATTTAATATATATACAATTTACAGAGGTATTAAGTAAAGTTACAAAAATCGTGAGTTTTATGTCAAATGCAATAACGGCGTAAATCAAAATGTACTCAATGCAATAGCTCTATGTCACATTTAACTTCATTTCGATGATTATAAAGACCTTTCCCAATTATTTCTAGGTTGTTTCATTGCATGGAAATCCAAAACCTGATGAAAAATTCTGTTACCAGCCTCCATACAAATTCGGAGCGTTTTAGATCTAGTTGAGGAGCCAAGTGACGCAATAAATCGTCTGTCTCATAAAATGGACACGGACAGACAGATTGTAAAAGTAACTCGCACTAAACAAATAAACATTTTTTAAAGTTTTTAAATTTTCATACAAGTTTCAATTCAAATCGAATTAAACAGTTCAAATCGAATTGAACAGTTCAAAGTTCATAAACATGACCGACTGTCGCAAAATGCAATATATCTATGTAGGATATATTATTCCCAAATAAGAAAAGGAAGATGCTTCATTTGTGTTTTTCGTTTTCAGAATAGGTACTGAATTCTATGGGTTGAACTATTTTATAATATTATATTGAGTGCATTTGATTGAACATAATTATGTTTGATATAAAACTCATGGTCAGAGCAGAGTAAAAATATTTTCAGTGTCGAGATCGTGTTTTGACTGATCTATAAATAAAAAAAAATAGGAAAACGATATTACACCTTACACTCCATGACATAATATCAGTGTTTAGAAAAAACAAGATGGCAGTATAAATAAATAGAGCATAATTAAAAATGTACACATAATTCAAACTGGGGCATGTTGGTCAAAATTCTTCACTGTAAAACTTTTTAATCAAATTATTTTTGTTAAGTATTGGGTTAATATCATAGCAAAAAATATCAATAAAGTATTCGATCAAAATACAAATAATACAGATAGGCACTTAATTATTGGTATTAAAACAATATCTAACATTTTCTAAATTTGCTGTATAAGTGCTATGTAGTTAGTAAGGCCAACCGTGAAACCGGTTGATACCTGATTTATATAGCAATCAGGTAAAGTTCAACGAAAAAGAACTGGGCCATAAGCATAACGTTCAGGAATAATAATACATAATTATATATAATAGAGTCTCTCTTGACTTCGTTGTGGTAAAAATCTTACAAATATTTATTTTAATTTTTCTTTCCGTAATTAAAAAAAAAGAACGAGTTTTGGCACAGAGTTTAGGGTAATTACAATAAGTGTACAGAAAGTTGTAAACCTTAGTACTAATTATTATACAAAAGTTGCTAAATTGAAATGGTGTTCAATCGTTATCAATATAAGGTATATACAATACGAAACATTTGCGTCTTATTAGAAAAGGAGGTAATTTAAGCCGCGAAACACTTAAATATTTTGTGGATTTAATTTAGTATATATATAATTTCACCCAATAGCAGTCTTTCAAACATAGCTCTGACAACTTTAATTACGAAACATAGTAAATAGAGAAGTTCCAAAGAAGTTCCAACCTATAATATAAACATAAACAGAGTGGCACAGAAACATAATATTTACCAAATTATTGTTTTAAGTGTCTTCGCTTCGTTTCTTTGTTTTTATGGCAATCAGTCATTGTTATACAAAACAAACAATTTTAGATTGTTCGACACAAATTATCTACCGTCCAAATACGAAATATAAAGTTAAAGAAAAATTAACTAACGTCCAAATACGTTAAAGGCAACTAAGTAATCTGAGTTTAATGTTAATTTTGACAATAATTTAACGTAGATATTAATTAAAATAACGTATGAGTACAGTCGACAGCACAATAAGCGTAACAGTTTGACCATGAGACCGCCCTTACTGCGTTCGTAATAGAGGCGGCTTTCGTAATGCAACTGCTACACATGATGTGCTGTCGTGTATACATTAGAATAAACCGGAGAAATAATATTGTGTAGGTAATAAAACAATTCCTAGTAAACACGACATCAATTTAGAGCCCTTAGTAATTAACTTATTCATAGATATCACAATTTATTTTTTTATCTTAAACAATAATTGCACTAAAAGGATAATTATTTATTTCACATACAGTATAAAGTAGCACAAACAACCAAAAGTACAGTCAGCATCAAAAGTATTTTTTTTTGTTATAAGATATAATTTTTTATTCCGCACTTTTGTTAAAAAAATACAATATTGGCACTGACTGTACTTACCGCCACCGTTATAAAGCAAGTGCATTTGAAAATTCCACCATCACATCACTACACCGTCCAAGTGTGGACCTTCGAAGAAGAACTACTGTCACGTCACCGTATTCTAAAGGCGAATTGCTTAAAATATGTTTGTCTCAATTGGACAGTCCGCACGGGCTATCGTTCTCTTTGTCGACCCTAGGATCTTGAGACCCTGGGCGTTGCCATAATCACGTGTGTGAGTGTCCCAGGCTGCCATGGGAATGGTGGTGGTTCGCAGCGAGGTGGTGGAAGTACGGCGCGTAAGGACCAGGCCCTGTGAATGGGTAGGGGACCCCGTGGGAGTATAGCAGCCCCCCAGGGTAGGGCCCCGAGGAGAACGCTCCCGCTGGAGGTGGTGGTACTGTGGGGCTATTCACGTCCATTCCTGGGTTCTGCTTTTTCCATTTCGTTCGGCGATTTTGGAACCAAATTTTGACCTGATGAAGAAAAAACTCATTTATTGCTATTTCAACTTTACATCCCCGATATAAAATAAGTAAAACTATGGTTGGAATATATTATTGTTATTTTATGGTTGGTGTCACATAAAAATACGGTATTCTGTGGGTAGCGTTGGGACTTCTTTTTTGTCCAGAGAATCTTATACTATTATACCTTAAGTATTACTTATATTGTTTAGATCTAAGGTTTGTCGTCAACTAACCTGCGTCTCCGTCAAACTCAAGCTCAGAGCCAGGTTAAGCCTCTCGCACACCGATAGGTACCTCGTGGTCTTAAACTTATTCTCCAAAGACACCAGCTGTTCATACGTAAACGCCGTCCTCGCTCTCCTCGGCTTCGTTCCTCCCTTCGAGTCCCTGGATGACGAGCTCTTGCCTTTCTTGGAGCTGGAGCTAGTTGGACTCTTTGGTTCTCCGTTTTCGTCAAGATCGGATTGCGTGAGGACGTCATCATCCATATTTGAGGTCTGGTCGTCTGTTTCCACATCATCTGCCTCCAGGTCCGAATGTTGGAGATGGTCTTTAACTGTAACAATGGATGTAATATTAAAATCTGTGCAGAATATATCCATTTTTTCAAGCAGGTTTCTCATCCCGCCTCAGGACATAATTTTTTCTAGTTTAGACATTGATATCTTTCAACCATTAATTATAATGTTAAAATAAAATTTAATATAATATTATCTACAAGTATTTTTGGATTTGCGCATCGACGTACACTTGAAGAATTCACCTGTATATTATGCGGGAGACCTGGTCTATGCTGCAAATTTTGATTTCCCAAAGGTGTTCGATTCGATGATAACGAGATCTCTATATGAAAAAAATCTGTCAAAAATATCCAATGTCATTTATAAATACACACTATTACAGAAATATTCCAAAACCGATAAACGTGTCGCGTAAATCAGACTATTTTATAGTTTCCTCATAACGCTATTTTCATAAAAAATTTCATGTTATTCAAATGATATAATAGATGTATCCGTTTCCCGTTGAACGGTGTGTTGCCAATGCGAAATAGTTTTAAAACACCATTAATTTTTAATGTGGCAACATCGGTAGCGGAAACATTAAAATATAATTTACGATGGTTTCTGCGTTTAGCGATATTAGTATTGTTAATGGATTGCAGGATGTGTAAATTTTAGTGGAATTGGCTGTATTTATGTCATTTAGGTCAAATTAAGTGTTCAGGTGGTTGTGTACAAGTTACCTGATGACCAATACAAGCCCTTTCAAAAATATTTTAGCTTATTGCAATGGAGTGAATAATACTTTAAACGCTGCTGATTGGAAAATAATAATTTATGTACCACAGGTTTATATCCTACAAACTTATTTTAGTTCACAACTAGATGGAAAATGTATTGTAACTGTTGTACCAAACTAACTAATGTTACCTATATTGTGATGAGAAAAATAAACGATATTTACTTATATCTATTAAACAAAAAAAAACTTTATACAAAACAAAAATAAACAAATGAAATTTAAATTGTTGCATCGAAGAAGTTTTAACAGTTTGTTTCATCTCATATCATAAGGAAGAGACACTTGAAAAAGGCATAGTCTTTCGTCCTTTTATTTTAACTCACACAATTAAAAACCAAATGCGTCGCAATTAAGTCGGTGCTTCAGAGATGATACGATACGACCGTAATTTAATAACGTTATTTTACATTTTCTCAAACAGTCTATGATTCGATTATTTAGATTATTATTTCCGCATTGAATAGTAATAAAAGGCCACCAACCAATTATCTAGGCCAAGATCCCTATCTTTTTATGTAGAATTATTAACAGAGTCTAATAAACCATATTAAATTAAACATAAGAATATACACAATCTGACAACTCAATCAAGTGTCGAGTGTAGTTATGAAATCAATTAATTTGTGTTAAAATCAGTTATAATACGAACGTGGGAAAACTTTGGATAAATCATAAAGATGAAATCGGACAGTAAAATTAAAATTCCGAATAAACTCGTCCTTTCAACTGCACATAACATATTACAATTTTATTGCCCCTTAAGACAAATGAAAACATACTATTGGAAACTTTGCTCGCGCTACTTTCACTCACATTAAATCTTAACTACCGAACACTGTTACTGAAAATTAAGCCATAACTCCGTTATTATAGAGTATTAATAGGTGTGAAAGAGTGTGTCGTTTGCACCGTTTATGTTAAACCGTTGGTACACATCAAGAAGCACGAATTAGCGCGATAAAATTACGCACAGATGGTGTTGATGAGTGATATATCGTGGGTGCGCATGCGACACTGCGCTTAAATTAAATGTGGCCTAAAGGTCGGTGATCCAGCAAAAGATATATCGAGACAGTCATTAATGACTGTATTTTGATACATAAATATAAGAATAATAATTATAAACATTATGAGATTAATTTAGAAGAATTTCAATCAAACAATTTACTTGTTACGTTAATGATGAGTAATTTAGTATATACTCTAAATAACTTTGATAGCGTTTTATTTAAGTAAAAATGCAAAAACAAAAACTCAAAACCAAAATTAAAATTTTTTTCTTTAGACATTTATATTTATTAAGTAAGTACCTCTTTTATATTAATATTAAAGTAAGTAACAGTATTAAATCTTGAATGATTTAATGTACTTGTCTAGAAGCGATTACGAAGCAGTGACATGAATCGGAAAATAATAAGTCCGAGTGAGAGTTTTATAATTTAATTTGTAGATAACTTAGTACCTTCCTGATTATCGCTACCAGTATCTTATCTTGCACTGTACTCAGTCCCTTGCCATTTTAAACAAACAAACTGGCCATCAGGCCATAAGTCCGTCAGTAGCTAGTTAAGACAGCCGGCGTTCCTCGTTAATTGACTACGGCAAATATCCGATACTGTTAATGTTATTTTACTCCCTGTGTTAATATGTAACATGGGCTAATGTTCACTGTAGGTATTGGGCCTAATTCTGGAGACACACTCTAAACCTATATTTAGGTAAGTACAGTATATCTCTTTCTCGCAATATGTAATAGGAAAAAGATAGCAAGAATTTGTTTAGCGCTGTCAACTAAATATAGATAGATTTCAAAGTACGGAGGTGCTCCCTAAACACTGCATTTTATCACGTTTAATAAGGTCGAAAATTGAACACACGTGTCTAAATATGAAATTATAAGACGGCCATCCTTTTTGTATCCATATTGAGAGAAAAAGATGCACTGAACTTAAATTTAGCTTTAGCTTGGGTTCTCCAGAATTAGGACCATTATAATATCTTATTTAGAATCTCGGTTATTTTTTATCAAGGTGTTTTTGTGAGAAGATCACTGAAAGACTTAATTTTATATTATTACCGTTACCAATTTTTGGGAACGATATAAAATACCGTTCAAATTCAAACTACAGAAATAAAATATTTCTACTTTCATAACGATACTTACAAGAAAGCCGTCGCTTTCTTGCTTATCACCTTTCGCAGTAGTAGGTAATAATAATATCTAATAATAATACTGAGTAGGCCAAGGAAATTATAAAATGGGCGACTAATCGTTGAATAGTCGACCGGATCAGATTTTAAATAAATATTTTAGTAGCGATATATTTACTGTTATTTTTAGCTATCGTTATTAAAATTAAACGTTATTTCGGATAGTTTATATCATTAGCTGTTTACCTGTGAAGTGACAGTTTGCGAAATTGCAAAATAAATTGATTTGTGTAAAGGCTAAAACAATTCAAACTCTTAATTGTTTATTTAGCTTCGGTACATACATATACAATTATAAACGTCAATCCAATGATGTGTATCTCCTCATGAGATTCCCCATGTAGGAAGGCCTGTGCCCAGCAGTGGGACGTATATCAGGCTGGTAATGTGATGTGAACGTCAATTCTAGGATTTCTAGGTCATTTTTCCGTAACTCTACGAGGTGGGGAAGAAAGGACAAAAAACTCAGCAAGATTTGTTCCTCCCTCTAATGAATTATCAATCGATTTTTTTATTTTCCTGTATCTAATTAACTTTGATTATTTATATGTCTATACAATTAAAGCTAGACTATAATTTCCAGTATCAATAATAAAACAACAACAATATAATAATTTCTCGTATAAAAATTACTAGCTATGGAGGCGAAACGCAAAACATCACTTTTGTAAGCACTTGGTGCAAATATTTTAAACGTTTAAAAACTTTGTTTCCTTTTTCTGCGTACAGTACAAAGTACATAGGTGTGAACAGCGTGTTCGTTGTTGGGATTTGAAGGCATTGGGGAGAGCCGGGCTTACCGGGCTCTACGCTGACATCTAACCGCAACAATGCAGTGTGAAGCTAGTAGGTATAGTGATGAACCTGTTTGTGAATTAACCACACCAAATCTATATTAAAGTGCAGTCAATCACGTTGTCTCAATCGAAAGAAAAAAAAATACTAAAATAAAAACCGACTTTAACACTAAAAAGGCAAGAAATGATTGAATTTAAGTATCTAAATTAAGGTATTATTGCAATATCGAACACAGAGATATGAGCTAAATATCTAAATAAACAACTCATCAAATAGACAATTTATCCTTTTTTGATATCGTATAAAAAGAATAGTTGTCAAATATTTGAAATTTAGAAAAAAGGGGTTTATTTGTTAACCCATAAATGCAACAATTAACCATTAAAGCCAAGACAATGTAGGAAACCATAGCACATGTTGGAAAACATGTGCTATGTACTCCAACATTGTCTTGGTTTTGATGGTGGTTTTGATTTTCTCTGCTAGTATTAACCAATAAATCAGCAAAAGGATCATGTATTCAATTAAATATGTATTCCGTGTTTCAGTCGTAAATATATGGAAGCGCTTGAGTATTTTTGTGGATTTTTCAGAATTGTTTGACCTTGGCTATGAGGAAATAAAACGGCAATATCCAACGTAAAGTTGTAAAAAACAACAAAAATTTATTAACATTTCGCGTTCTTCAAAATGGCATGGAACAAAGGGATATTTTCCTTTTGGCAAATCAAAAAAAAAATTGTGGAAATAATAAGTTTTTGATCGATTCTTACAAAAAAAGCTGAACGAAAAAATGAGCTGGTCCCAGTTGTAAGCAAACTTTTACTAGTTTCTTTTTTATATTTTTTTATACAACTAGATGAAAAACAAGCTTTGACGACCCATCTGGTGCTACGTGGTAACCGCCGCCTAACAAAGAAAAAATCACTTGGTATTGCAGGTGCGTTGTCATCCTGAGGCCTAAGTAATACGTAAATAAAATAAAAACATTTACCGTCAAGCTATTGTAAAATTTTTAAAAAATGGGCACTAATTAATCAAAAATACTACTAATAACTGGCATATCTAACAGCTATTTTTTTGAAAGCGCTCTGAATTCGAAATTTGTATATTTTTCAAATTAAATGCGAGTTAAATCCGGTAAAATGGTATAGACTGGTAACAAAAATGTATCTAAACAGCTAGATACTTTGGTACACTCAAGAAAAAAACCTTTCCAATCGTAAAACAATTTCGTTTGAAACTAACAAAAAAGTTTCAAAATAGGTACATAGGTAATTAAACTTGAACCAAATTACATTCGGAACTTACGAAAGTTGTACTTCATTTGTACTTGTTAAGCATTGGTTGCCTAATCGGAATTACATTTTGATCAGACATAGGGCATAGATTATTTCACACAAGAAATTCGGTCTCATTATGATGGCTATCTAACCTTTTTTGTTATAAAATTACAGCTATCTACAGCCGTTCTTGCTTCTTGTTAGTTATCTGCTATAGAAATGAGTACAAGTAGAGTGGGTGTCAATTTTTACATTGAAATAAATTTGATCATCGAAAAGTCAAACTTATTTCTTAATTTAAAAATTGGCTTGCCAAATATTAAATAGTAATAAGTATCTAGACATAGCATATTAAATAAGTGTAGCCTTTACTGCACACAGTGTGACAGAGAATCTAATTTGAAAACTGATAAAGACTTTACACTCTTGCCTAATATCATTCAACATCCATAAGATACATTTAACAACACTCACATTGTCCATCCTTAAACAGCGATTCAGAAGACCTCTGTGTGTTTGATATTTTCTGATATATGTTTATAAATAAACAATGCATCTTCCGCCATGGTCGATTCCGAGATGGGTCAACCAAAAATTTTTAATCTCAGGCTCCTCCGTGCTTCGGAAGGCACGTTAAACCGTTGGTCCCGGTTGTTACTGCAACCGTGGTGGTGTTATGACCTAAAACTCCTAAAACTCCTCATGTAATTCTCCCATGCTGGAAGGCCTGTGTCCAGCCGTGGGACGTATACAGGCTGGCGATGTTATAAATAAACAAATATCTTTTAACATGGATAACATAAGACAATAAAAACTAAGTGGTATCAAATACTACAATATTTTAAAGGCTAGGTATGTAAAAAATAAATAGATTAATTTATCTTTACTATTGCTAGCTAAGCGGAGGAAAATAACCATTATATGTACTACCTATATCTGTACCGGATAACATAGGTATTAAGGGTAGTGCCTAAGTAACGTGTTTCACCATTGCATACCTACATAACACTTTTTCATCTCATATATGTAATGATAATGTAGGTAATAAATAATATTATAACAGTGTTATAATACCTACTCATAAAATAATGTCCTCAGTATTTATTATACCAATCATGTAATACACTATTCATATCATATAATAATATAGGTAAGTCAAACCCAGGTTAAGTTTCCGAATGTCGGCATCAAAGCGACGTTTTCATAAAATATTGATTCCCCTCTAGTTCTCAGATGAATGCACCGAGACTAACTCTCTACAACCTCCCAAAATCCCAGCGAGGAAAGGCACTTGTAATCGAGAGGCTTTATTAATTACAAACTTGGACCGCAACGACCCCCTACCCCTCAAACCCCACTCTCAAAGCCATTCTCAAGCAATTACCATCTTTAAGCTCTGTTTGCTAAAGTTAAAAATCCCTAAACGTACCTCTATTAACCCAAATTCGGCCTTATCTTTTGGGCGTAAGCTTCTCCGAGCCAAGTTTTGTTATAATTTCGGGATTTGCGACTTAGTGGCTATCGATGTAAGGTTGTTTTTGTGTTGCTTTCGGCATCGGCAAACAAGGACCATCAATTTGTTAAATGAAGAAAATGGAGGATTGTAATTTGGAAGGCGTTGCGGTTCGGTGGCTCCGGGAGCGTCGCGTGTTTGCAGTTATGTTAGCTGATATCGATGCTGTGCGTGATACCATGCTTAAAATATATTAGCCGACAAAGTGGAGGCGGCTAGAACAGTGTTTCAATTTCAAGCTGCACTAGCTATCTCCGCATATGGACTCTTCTTAGCGCTTCATATCAGGTGGTGTAGAGTCATTTGCCGTGTGTACTTATTTTTCATTTCCTTAAAAGACGCGCGACCAGCACTTAGCGCTGACCTCATTGGAGTATGTTTTTTAATTATTTTAATATTGTACCGGTATATGGCTAGGGCACTACTAACTAACTAACTATGGCGGTAATATAGTACAATAGCAACTAAGTATTAAGTACGAGCGCAGTAGCGGTGTGACATGGTACTAAAGTGTTAAGCTACTTCTGTGGTCGACTGTACGAGCTAGTTTACATTTCGTCACCAATTACGCCGCGTGTGCATGTTGAGCGTAACCATTACTATAGCCAATGTTATATAGTGAACTCAATAATAACTTTTAATCCTTTATTACCATTTTAATTTGTTGGACTTCCTTACATCCGACATCGTTCTTTGTATAGGACTTAGTGGTACTTACCTACTTGCCGTTCAAATATTTAGTGCCTGACTGAAGTAGTCCCTTCATATTACAGAAGATCGCAGTTAAATAACACACTAAAAAGTGTTATTTAGCTAACTATTTGGCGACCTAACTCACTGTAGAGTAACTAAGGTAGCCATATAGCTGATTGAGGAAGCATTACGTTGGGAGCTATCAATATGACTTTTTCTTTTGATAAAAAGAGAAAAGAATAGCCTTAGGTACGATTTTTTGACACACTCGTTGTTTATAAAAAACGTCATTTATTCGTCTATCGATTACAGGCTAATTTATTGTGTTCGTATATCTGTTTTTGGTCCAACATTAAGTAGGTTATTTCTATGCTACTAGATGTAACAAAGCAAAGGTAGGTAAGTGGTTACCGCCGCCTATAGACACATTTTTCCTTGTTATTGCAGGTGTCTATAGGCGGCGATATAACAAGGAAAAAATCATCTCGGTATCGCAGGTGCATTGTCGTCCTGAGGCTAAGATGAAATGCCTTCCATGCCCAGTAATTACACTGGGTACTTACTTACCTTTCCGTCCAACCCGAAACACAGCGAACTGTTTCACTGCTGATTTAAGATAGGCGGTGTACCTCCCAGTTCCAGACGACTCTACATACTAGTAAAAGACTAGTATGTAGAGTCGCCTGGGACCAGAATAGCATTTTGTTAATACCTACTTGGATGAAGCTGATAAGTAATCTTTCCCAACGAATTTAACAGTTATTGTCTAGTATTCTTTAATTTTGATTTTAACATTATTAGGTATAAATATTTGAAAATGTTAATGTAATGTTATGAATGTTTGTTTTTATTAGTAAGTTCTTGTCTAATTTTGATTAGAAAACATTTTCTCCTCCGCAATAGAATATCTATTGCGTCTGTTTGTGTTACTTCACTTAGATTTACATTGTATAAGTACTATAACTATGTTTACTCACTTGTTGGTACTAATGTAAAAAAAAACCTTAATTTAAAACTAAACAGTAGATATTTAATCTAAGCTTACTTAAGCAGTGAAAGCGGTCGTTGGTTGTTATTATATACAGACGACAGTATATCTAGTGTAACAGTTTCACTACGAAAGCCGCCTCTACAGCGAACGGAATAAGGGCGGTCTCAAGGTCAAACTGTTACGCTGTATGTGCTGTCGACTGTACATATTTTAATCTAAAAATTATGGTCGTTGTTATGTTTAATGTGTGTTTCACTTAATAATAAGTAGGTAGGTTTTATTGAAGTTTCATAAAATACACTAGAAAATCCAATGTTCGATACAGGTGATTCTCACATCCAATTAAAATAATGTTCTAATTTCACGATCGCTTCATTCAAACACGAAGATTAAATGAATAATTAAAATAAAACCTTGGCTTAACACTTTCAGTCATTTGTATTCGCCGCAACAACTCTGGGGGTGTTATCACGTAATTTCAGGTAGTAATTAAAAAGTCAGCGAGCACGCCGCCATTACGCCGCTCGTTAACGCTGTACTGCTTCCGTTTCCGGTATACTCCATTCGGGGAATACCGGTAAACTTTTTAATGCGAACATTGGAAGGGCTGGCTAGACTTGGTCCAGATTTCGTAGTCTGTAAATTCTATGGATCTTATTATACTTTTGACTTAGGAATAACTTACGGGTATTTTATCTTGTCAAAATAATTTATGTTTAATAAATGTTTCAAATTGTTTAGAGCGGTTATTTAAAAAACGAACAATTATATTATTAAGTTAGTAAACAAACTTTTCAGAGAGGATAAATATTCTTTGGGTAGGTCTTATTGACTTAGTTGTAGCTAGCATCTCCACCTGCTACTATAAAGAAGATCGATCACCTAAGCCTAGGGAATGGTTAGTTAAAATAAATATAATATTAAAGTGTTGTGTTTCTGCGGTGAGTAAGTTTGTTAGACCTCACATTTTTGCATTTTAAGGAGATGTCCCAAATATGTACGGATACGCTTTACTAGACAATATAAAAAAATGTGCAGGGCAGTTTGTAATATTCCATTTTCCTTTTCATTTGCCTTAATTGTGTCGTGGGACAAAACAAGAGTTTATAAAGAAAAAACTGCAATACTATTCAATTACAATATTCATCATATCGCTTATGTCACTTTGGAGACTTTTAGTTAACGTTTATGTCGCCTGACATATGTCATGTCGAACAATAGTGAAATTTGTGTACCTACCTAAACTATACATGAAAACGGATTAATAGTATTTTCTCAGGTTCAGCAGATTTTTGGGATACACCTGGCAGGTTAAAAAACATCTCTTTTTGTTACTATGATTATTGTTCTCAATTTGATTATCATTATACCCGACATGATAGAGACCCTATTTTATAGTAAAGAACACCGCACGTGTTGACGACCGCCTGGCCGAGTGGTCTGTACCCCAGGCTACTCGGCCAAGAGGTCCCGGGTTCGAATCCCGGTAGGAACAAATGTTTGTATGATGAGTACGAACATTTGTTTACGAGTCATGGATGTTTATATGTTTATTTAGTATATTTCTAATATTTATATACATAATATTATCATTATTTCTCCGTTATCTAGTATCCAACACAAGCTCTTAATGATGCTTACTTTGGGCTAGATAATAGGTGTGAGTGTATAAATATTATTATTATTATTATTATATGTTCGTTTATGAATAAATAAACGATTTTTTGTAATTAAAAAGTCAAGTAGCGTAAGTTCCCATCGAATTGAAACGAAAATGTTCGTCGTCGTGATAACTGTCAAATTGTTTGAAAACGGCAGCAGCGGCTCTGTTCTGAAATATTGGAAACCACTTTTTATATATGGATTTGAGAGGTGAACACGACGATAATCGTTTTTTTTTTCGTTTCGATTTAAACTTACACTTGGTTACTGATTCTCATTCAGAAAACGTTACTTTAGGAGTAGGTGACTCGTCTTCTATGCAGCTAACATAGCTCTTTTTTCTTATTTTTTATAGAAACGGCACTGCAACGCCTGATTAATAGCGCCGCGGCACTACGCGTATATTTATGGTACGGTAACTGTACCATCAGGCGGTCCGTACGCTTGTTTACTTACTTTTAGCGTATAAAAATAAACTAATAGAATACCCTTCGCGACCTTACTCATCATGTTTGTAGTGTTATTAGTGTTGTTGTAGTAGGCTGAGGTGTTTGTAAGGCGTATTACCTAATATGATATTATACTTTGACGTTACTTTGACGGTCAATGCCAAGTGGAAGCCCTAATACGGCTGTTTTTAATGTAAGCGGCAACATCAATATTTCTTACCCCTATCAAATCATCAAAACATACAAAATAAGAGGATTTTAAACCGTAATGAATGACATTAGGAGATGTAGCTCAATGAGACATATATTATAGTGGTGTGGTGTCTGCGTGATCCGCAAGAGCCTAGAGCTCTTTGGATGATCAACATTAGCAACATCTACAAGTACCTAATGACTACCAGTAACCGGTTATCATAAAAACAATAAGTTAGTAGGAGCGAGAAATGCTTGATTATGAAGAAATCATGTAAAATGCCATCAAGATTACAAAGATATTGCCCTTGAGTTATAAAGCGTTTTCAGTGAAAAAACGGAGATTTATCTGTCCGATTTCGGACGCGTCGGACAGGACTTAAAGGCCCGAAAAATAACGTAACCCGGCCCCTAAACGCTCCCAAAATTTATGTCTCCTCTTGACCCTCGCAACGCCTTATTCACCTTTATTTTTATTTGACTGAGCAAGGAACAAATCTTAGTGCAAAGGGGATAATAAAATAATCGTTAGATTCGTTTAGACGACTCTAATTTCACGGATTGGTGCGCAAAGGGACGCGGGCAGTGTAGGGTTAAGTCCGTCTCTTTCTGGGACGCACTGGCTCAGTGTACTCTATCCTTTTCTACTGCCGCCCAATCGACGGGAGTGAATTGCAAAACTTGGGATCCGGCTCTTATTTTCAGCGTTTGCGGGTTTATGTAAGTAGCCTTGCTACATGCAGTTGTTATAGATCTTGTATGTTTATGACATTGCGATAATACAATTCATATCGATTTATCATTTGTTAACACCAGTCTAGCGCAAGTTCGTAAGAAAAAAAAATTGTATGAAACGTGCACGCTCAGTAATGGCGGTATAATCCGCCTCAATCCGAAAGAAGGCATTATCCATACAATCAATATGGTGGTCGACGCTCTTCATAAACAGGTGATTTATATCTGTCATCTGTCTCTGTCGCTGTTGTCTTGTTTTCAAAACGTTTGACATTTCATTTAGTTGTGTTGGAGAATTTTCTAAAATCAGAAATTAATGTAAATTATTATTAAAAACGAGTGTTTTGCCTCAAGAAATAAGCTTGACCCAAAAAGGATTGTGTGTGATGTGAAGTGAACTAAATGAGTAAAGGAATAAGTTAAGAAATATGTAATTTAAAGACACGCCGGCGGCCAATGTAAAACGAACATATTATGTCTGAATTTCCTCTCAATGATGATCGGTAAGTACCAATGACTGTTAATTAATTCTATTCTAAAGCTATTATTGTTTAAATAGTGATTTTAGTGCAAATTTCAGTACATAAAAGTAATATTTACCTACCGACCTAAGTAAAAAATAGTGCTGTCTGTACAATTTTATTTCCCTATCGATGTCGTGCCCATTAAATAAACCACTTTATTTTTTCGCAGATGTAAACAGTGGGTTCAATTGACAGGGAAGGATTTGGTGTATGTGCCAATCGACAACAAAATCGCGACATATTTTTGGTGTAGTCGGAATCCAAATCGGTGTTGATGGCCGATCCAGGACGATTCACACGCCTACCGTCAACCTAACAACCTACCATGTTGTCATAGTAGTCAGGCTTGACATATTGTATAGTATTATACTGAATAAAAGTTTTTCAAGTACCATTGTATATTAATTTCAAACACCTATAACTATCGATAAAAATCTAAATTATATCTCTAATCCCTACTAAGCACATCCCTATTTTGTTGCTTATGTTGGCATTATTGTTGCCAGACTGTTGGCTGAATTTTTATTATATTGGTATGAGTCTGGCGTGCCCGTTCTATAGAAATTTTTTTTTCCTTGAAGTCCCGTCTCTTCTAGCGTAGCGTTTTATATTCTCTTTGGTTAACACATTCATAACAAATCGGTTTGACACTTTTAGACAAGGTGCCATCCCAAAATTATTATTTTTCCAAAATGGCGGCCATCTATGAAACCTTCATGAATCGATAGCTTATATCAATACAAATATAAAATATAGATTGCCAAAATATCGTAAAGCGTCAGGTTTCCAAATTATGAGCTGTCAAAGGTGCTAGTGGCGTTGGTTACTTAAATAGATACCTATCAACTACTGTTTTTAGCAGTTTTAAATTTTTCATGCCTTTATAGATAGGCAGCCCATATAAATTAGATTTCTAATTTAACAGGTTCTCAGTCAAAACAATTGTAACTTAGGATTCATACTTAGCATTAGGTATGTTGCGCACCGACTAAATCTTACTTATCTCAAGTTCAGTGCTACCTTTCATTTCAATATGGTAAGAAAAGGAAAGATGACAGGTGATGTTATTTGACGCTTTTGAAATTAAAGGAAGATAGTAAAAGTTTATATGGGACTTGGGACCAGCTCATGTGCACCATTTTTTCGTAAAGTTAGTTTTGTAAAAATTCATCTTACCCTATCGTTTCCATAAATCTTGACTAATAGAAGCGGTAAAAAAGATTTAATTTTGCTGAAAAATATTACACAGGTCGCTATTTTGAAGAAAAGAAATTGTCAATGTCATAATATAATTTTGTTCTATTACGACTGTGCGTTGAATATTGTCGTTTTATTTCATCATAGCCACTAACAATTTCGAAAAACAAAAAAATGCTTCATGCGCACCCAAAACATGTATCGTTGAAAATACGGATATAAAGTGCAGTGTGATACGGAGTAACAGTTTAAATAAATGTCAATATGACATTAAAGTCAACTTTTTAACAGCGTTGTTGTGGCTATGGAATATGCACTTTTGAGCACTTTTATGTTGCAATTTTATACAACACTTATTTTGTTTCGTTATTTTTGCAATAAAATAAGGGTTTTGTGTTGTTTAATGGAAACCATGTCATTCAATACATTATTGTCTACAATCTGAAATTCAACTCATGAGCTGGCCTAAAACCTTACCATCTCCTTACAAACTATTTTAGTAGTACGTAGTAGCTTCTTAAAGACAGCCTACAAGCGGGCCTACTCTTATATCAGTTTACAATAAGCTAGAAATACATACAAATCTTCTTAAAGCCTGCTCTAAAACAATTGATGTTCAATGAACCGAACACAAACGATCATAACCATTATTCGCGATTACGTAAAGTGGGGGTCAATCTGGCCCCGATAGATCAATCGTCGGACCCTATCGCCACGACATCTAAATAGGAACGCCAATCGTGAAATGGCTGTAAAGAATCGTATAATTTACGGGGCGATGGACATTGACGTAACTGCGAAATTGATAACTTGATTTAATAGAGCATACATTATTTAATAAACAATAAATAGTGGTTGTTATTTTGAGATAAATTATTATAATTTGCTAAAACGATTATAAAATATACAGTTTTGAAAATTTTTGATTTAAATTTAGAGAAAATCATAATGCGAAAGGTTGATAAAACTTACCTGAAATTACAGAGCAAGAATTTCCTTCTTACTAGCCGACCTCTTTGGCCTATAAAAGGCATAAAAACTAAACAATTAGGTATTTGAATAAATAGAAACCATTTGGTGATTTTATTTAGAACAAACTCTCGATTTTCAAAAAGCCATCATCACAATATCACCAGCCTATACACATCCTACTGCTGGGCACAGGCCTTCCTACATGGAACAAATACATGAAGAGTTTGGTACATAATTACGCTGGCCCAATGCGGGATAAATCAATCTAAATATAATTTATTTATTAGAATTGGAACCATCAGCAGATATGACATGTATGTCGTGTATGTATTCACGAATTACTCTACTTGAATACAAAGTGCAATAACTTATAAAAATATATTCAAGAACATGTCATGATTTATCTGTAAAGGTCACGGCTTTATCATTAGTGTCCATAATTATCTCTCCTTCTCTCTTTTTCTAGAGCGGTCCCTAAAAACTTATATAATGCCGTTATTGCTCTTTTTTGTCTAATATATAAGCGCCGCATAATCTCGACATAAGGCTAGCAATGACAAAAAACTGAGCCTTTTTATTCTTACTGACAAATGAATGTGAAAATGGACCTCCAGGCTACATCTCTACTGATCTACCGGAAGAAGTGACGGCTGCGTTAGCCGTCACTTTATTTCCAGTTTCGAAACTCTATCTACACTCTACAGATAGAAGGAAGCTTACTAAAGTTTTGTTGCCTAATATTTACTAGTTCTTTTTTAGAATAACTGTTAATGCTACTAAGGTAATAACTAAACGAAATCAAAAATTAAGAATATTTGAAAGCACTACCCCAATTTAACCGAATCGTATGTATTTGTAAAAATTCTCGTTTCGGATGTTGAAATAGAATATTTCGACATTGTAGGGTGGACGTTAGCTCATAAACGCAAATACAGATAGACTAGAAGAATTTCACAGGGGTATCCCAAGTCCTGGGTGGCTCAGTGGTCAGAGCAGTCGCCCGGATTGCGAAAGGTCGCGGGTTCGATTCCTGCCTCAGGACGTGAAATTTTTCTAGTTTTATTATATTTTAATTACTATGTAAATCGACATTTAAATTTGACATCAAATTTTTACTTTCCTATTGTATTCTTAACAAGGTGTGTAGGTAATTGTGTTACAACAATATCTTTTTTACCTTCAGTTGTGCTATAGCATGCCAACCACAATATTCCGCAATAAAGATTCATGATTATGATTAGAGGTCTATTCTTATCTGTGGATAGAAATCGGCCGTAAATTATGACGAAAGCTTATCCCGTGCGTGTGCCATCTTTTTGCCGGACTACGCTAGTAAATTACTGTCCTTGTAACGATAACTCACGTTGTGTCATAGAGCTGTTAAACTGTCGTCATACCAGCTGCCCGGCTGAGCCGGTACTAATGGATTTATAATAGGAATCAGTGGAATCAGTGCGACTGTCGATAATAAATTTTCTAAGATGAAGAGGAAACGCCTATTACCTCTTTGAACGATCGGTTTGTTTTTGTTAAGAATAATGGTCTAACCGTGACTCTAAATTATTATAACATTGCCCATTTTCCTTTGGAGAATCTAAATACACTCAATAATAAATCTATGTTTAAATATTTACAATTAACCTATTTATAGGATTTTGTGTAAACTCAGCTTCAATAAATACGCCAAACTTACGAATGTGTTTATTGTCTTAGATTATTTTTGCTGTTTATTTTTTAATTTAACGAGCATTCGCCCCTCGTTTTCTCACGGTTTTCTTTTGACTTTTATTTGACATTTTAATACAGTAAATGTGATTAACTTCTAAATCATACAACAAAGGTTCGCCGTTCACATATGAAGAAGAAATATAATTAACATCAATATTAAGTTAGGTTTTGGAGTCGGTGCTTTACTTTCTATTGTTTTTGGAAACCTCTTTTCAGTTTTTTGAAGTCGGTTTTAATTTTTGTTTAAAATTTTTTTTTCACAATTTTTAGTGATAACTTTCTACGGTCGAAGCTAGATGGGTGACCGTCAACTTATATTGTTTCCTACTATCGTATCGTTTCACTAAAAAGTCATTGGAAAAGCAAAAATTCGCAATTTCGCATATGTAGACGATTTAATAATTTCAGTTTTTTTTAATTTAAAACCAAAGTACCCAACTGTTTTTGAAAAAATTTTTATGGGACCAAATGGCAGCTATTCCGCATCACGTAAAGAATCACGTAAATCGGATCAGTAATCTCGGCGTAATCGGTGTACATACATAGAAGAAAAAAAAAAACATACCGGCCAAATTGAGAACCTCCTCGTTTTTGAAGTCGGTTAAAAAAGAAATGTAACCTGAAGAGTTTCAATAGTGTATGGTCTTTTTAATAAGTGCTGCCAAGATCCCAGTTATAAATTGATAAAAAAAACTAGAAATTATTTTTCCATTCAATATCTATCCACCCGGATAGATACCGGACTAATCCGAGTGTACTAAACTATTGCCTATTTTACCAATAAAAGATATAATTTTTGCTTGTCATTATTTATTATTCTGGTAAAATTATTTTTATTTTTACTCAGTTGCTACGATTTTTCACTTAACTACACGTTTATTTTTAATCTGCTGTCTTAAACTAAATAGAGCTAATTAAGCATAATGAATATGTGGTTCAGAGACGGAAAAGAAACAAAATAAAAATTAATAGGCATTTGATTACAATACAAAGTGAACCAATAGAGTACGAATCGTATATATCCGCTTGCATTATATTAAAATAATATTTTATTATGTCCGATAGTAACTAGTCAAACTTTTTATACTAGAGGTATCAGTAGAAAAACCAAATGCATTTTAAAGCTTTTGTTAACGAGATTGAGTACGTGACAAAGTTAAACTAATGCGTCTAAAACACAAACTTAATAATTTACACAGAAACGTATTTTGAACCTTAGCGCGAAGACTAACGACGTATGACAGTGGCAAATATAAGATTGTATATCTGTCATTCTGACGTCTCAATTAACTACGTGATGAAAGGCAAGCGGTAGGTTTTTTAGTTATTGAACGTTTCTTTTTATTGACAACGAAAGAACATTGTTAGGCTAAATCCGGTTCACAGTCCGTTAGGTCCAATTTATTGTTAAAAAGAGTGTATTTTAATAAAGTAGAGACGGACATTAAGTGCGTTAAATGGTTTGTATCAACAATGATTTCTAAAAGAACTTTCAGGTCAAGCAGAGACTGTTGCTGGATAAAAAATTACCAACACCAAAATTGTTCTTCAATGTTATTTACGTAAAAACTATTTTTCATGTTTTTCTTAACACTAAAATACTTTATTTTTTACTTTGAACACAGGTAGATTCCATTCCGATACAAAACCACGTAAATATAGGTTTCATAACATTTCAATATTAGCACAGAAAAAGAAAATTATAGAATTTAGCTAGATTATTCGTAATTCTGTCCTTTAGATACCTACCTATTTAAATATTGTACATATGTAGTCATCTGTAGTACTGTTTGAATGATCCGGTATAATATTTTACATGAAATTATTTATAATTAAATTTGAATTTGAAGCATGCCTGTAATTTTCCTGCATTTGATAGTTACGTCGGTAAGTAGGACATAATATAGAAAATACAAAATAATAAGTTATACTGATATAAAATATTACTAAATTGAAATTTCCCATATAATTGAATAATTCCCTGACTTCATTGACCTACTTACAAGAGAAAAACGAACATTCTCATTTCTCCGGTACAGCGTCGTTGACCGCAAACAGTTTTTATGTGTTTTAAATTGTTAAAATGTATTTTTATTAAGTATTCAATTTATAATTATTGATGCAAAGAAATAACTTTTTGGAATTTGATTTCATTCTATAAGGGTCTATGTAACTTTGCTTAGAATAAAATTGATATGGACATTGGACATCCCATATCTATTTTATTTGAATAGTATCCGCACATATAGAAATATTAAGTACTGGTTTTATATTTTTTTTTCTTTAATCAATAATATTGGATGATATTATTGATTAAATCTATAATATATATACACAAACTGAACCCACAAACTTGCAGTTGATGTCGATAGTCGATACTGAAAAGTAATTTGTTACAATACCCAATATGAAAAAATTTTGATGCATCAGAATGAAGCGTAAGTTCCGCCTGTATGAATTATTTATTTCTATCTTTTAATTAATGATTATTATAAAAGTATTTCTACGCCTTTCTAAAACCATTGGTTTTGAATAATTTATAACAAAACATTATAAATAGACTTAAATATAAAAATAAAGCCAAAGTAGTAAGATGCTGTCCATAACATTTTTTTTTGGTTTTCGCGAAATACTTTCCATGCGTACATTCAAATGAGACACTACAATCATCAGACATTTTGTATTATTTTATACAAATAATTAATAAAAAAAATTTATAAATATAAAAATAAACTTGCTGTTCCAAGTTTTAGACTTCACAAGATAAGTCGCTCATTCATGGGGAAATGTATACACATTTATAACAAAGTCCCACCAAATGTAACTGAACTGCCTTTTCACAAACTTAAGTTATATGTGAAACAAACTTTAATGAAAAAAGGCTACTATAAGGTCCAAGAATATTTAGATGATAAGAATGCATGGACACATTAAAATTTCAAATGTTTTATATGTTTATTTACGAGTATTGTGACTATTAACCTCTGTAACCTATACTGTGATTGTGCACTGTCAGATAGCCTGAAAATAACGATATTATTTTTGACATTGGGTACCTTTCTTGGTACGTTGACTTACCTTCTTTTCTAATTTTCATTTTTTTTTCGCTGGGCGGCATTGCACTGCTCAAGGTTAAACTTTTGTAACTACAAACATTGTAATTTAATATTTGAAAAGAGTGACTACACGAGTTTGTTGCCGGAATCTTCTCGGTAGTTCAACTTTTGGAACCGGTGTAAATTCAGACATGACAGACGGAGAGACTTGACGTTGTTAGTTAATATATTTTTTGTAATAGTTATAAGAATGTGTTTGACGATTTAAAAGTGCTTCTTTGTGGCCTATTTAAATAAAATATTTTTTCTTTCTTTCTTTCTTACACAGACAAAATGGTGCCAAATCTATTTTCAATTCACTGTGTTAGAGCTGCGCGTTTAGGTTCTCTATGGTGTCAATTAGGTTTTTCAAATGTAAACTAAGTAGGAACTTAATTTGGCTGTCGGAAACAATTTTGCTATAGGTTTATTCTGTTTAAGAGAAATAGTTGTAATATAATGAGTCGAACCGATATTAAAATGGTCATTTATTTTGTTACAGGTTGTTTTTAGGGTTTCGTACCCAAAGGGTAAAGCGGGACCCTATTACTAAGACTCCGCTGTCCATCCGTCCGTCCGTCTGTCACCAGGCTGTATCTCATGAGCCGTGATAGTTAGATAGTTATAATTTTTTAAGCAAATATGCTGGAAATGATTTCCTTGAATATTACATTTTGTCAAATGTAGAGTCGTATGAACAGTTATCAAAAAATCAATAAGTATAGTAATAATACTTTCTAAACTTTGATAAGGAAATGTTATGTATACACAGATTGTAAGCAAAGTAAACCGGTCAGCCATTTTTTTGAGATAAAATTATGACGTTTTGAAGAAAAAAATTCAGGTATAAGTTCGTTTTTATTTTTACAAATGTAGAGTGATAGGTGTAATTTTAATTCGTATTTTTAAATCTGCTAAAGGTGTATTCTTTAATTTTATTTTAACATTATTATAAATGTTTGAAAAATATATTGACTTATAAAAATATCTAAACTAGAAAAATTTTACGTCCTGAGGCGGGGATCGAACTCGCGACCTATATAATAACGTTAAAATAAAATTAAAGAATATTTTAAAGCAATGCCCCAACTGAACCGAATCTTAGATATTTGTAAAAATATTCTTCACGGATGTTGAAATAGATTATTTCGACATTTTAGGGTTCAACGTTAGCGTATAACACAAATACAGATAGACTAGAAGAAATCCACAGTTACCTAAAGTCCTGGGTAGCTCAGATGGTCAGACCCGCATTGTGAAAGGTCGCTGCTATAGGTATTTTGAGGGCATACCTACTCGTACTTACATACCTACTAAAATAAAATAGTTACAGAAACATAAATGTAACTAATTTACTAGAAAGGGCTGTCACTTTCATATACTAAGACTAAACAAAACAAGAGTTTATGTAAAGTAAGTATAATTTTAACAGGAAAGGGCCAAAGTAAAATAACTTAACCAAATTGACATAATAATAAAAAAGTCCAAAATAGATTCTAGAATATTAATATGTTTTTCATCCCCCCATCTCGGAAAGAGTATTTTTGCTCTTCGATATCTGAGTGCACAAGCCGTTTTTATCCGCTAGAGGATAAAGTAAATTGAATTTAGAACATCGTGTGCACTATGTTTGTGAATACAAAACATCGTTAAACCTTTTTACTTCTATCTCCATGATGCCGAATTTATCATACAACTTTTTTTAATTTTTTAAAAAACTCAGACTCGGAACCTTCTTGGTGTACTTCTTTTTTAATTTGTTTTGCGCCCGCCATTTCTTTTCACGACATTTTGTTAAAACCTTAGGTTATAAACAAGAAACTTGAAAACAAGTGAAAAACTTAAAATGAGTGATTCTAGCAACGAAGAAGTTTATTTGACGCCAACAGAATTGACTGAAACTATTAATAATGCGCAAATGAGCCTTCTCCCTCAACAATCACGCGAGAAGTATTTGAAATAGTACGTTATGTTTAACATGTGGCGACTAGCTAAAGGAGCCAAATTTTCTCAGAAAACGTTTTACTGGCATATTTTATTAAATTATCCGAGACCAAGAAATCAAGCACTCTATGGAGTACGTATTCAATGCTAAAAGGAACAATAAAGATGAAAAAAGACATACCTATCGACACCTATCCTAAATTAGGGGCATTTTTGAAAAGAGTCCCATCTGGTCAACGACCAAAAAGAGCCCCATCTGGTCAGCGACCAAAAAATCGAAGGTTTTCACAGCATCTGAAATTTAAAAGTTTCTTAACGAAGCACCTGATTCCGTATATTTGTCGGCAAAAGTAAGTCAGTTGTACATTCAGTGTATACTTAAGTATATTAATCAAATACTAAACATAACCTAATACGTACTTAGTAGATGTTGATAGGCGTAATTATGCATGCATATTAATTTTATTAATTTATCTACTACAATACTCTTTACGTTACAGGTTGTTCTTATTATAGGTATAAACGGAGCATGTCGAACTAATGAATTAAGACAACTTAATGTCTAAAACATTGAGAAACATTCAGATAACTTACTATTAATTAATTTACCTAACACAAAGACCAAAAGAGACCGCAACTTCGTCATTCGCAAGGAATACGCAACAATTGTTGAGAAATATCAAGCCTTACGCTCGCCTATCACTCCAATCAATCGATTTTTTCTACAATTCGCAACGGAAAGTGTGTCAGACAACTTATGGGTGGTAATAAAATTGGCAGTATCCCACGAGAAATAGGAACTTTTCTTGAACTTCCAGAACCCCCGTTGTACACGGGTCATTGTTTCCGACGAAATTCAGCCACTCTTTTGCCCGATTTAGGAGCTGATCTCCTGTCCCTCAAGCACCATGGAGGCTGGAAGTCCAATGCGGTTGTAGAGTGATACATAGAGGATTCCATCCAAAATAAGTCTAAAATATGTAAAGGCATCGTAGGAGCCATTACACTGAATGAGCCTCAGTCAGATCCTTGGACCGGCCAATGAGCTAAAAATTGAGCCGTTACAAAACACCTAACCATCGCCCTCTCTCACCAACATTTTTATTTGATGAGTGTATGACAGATAGTTTACCAAAAAACAGTGGTCAGGTCACACAAACAACAACTAACAAAAATATTACAATCAACTTAAGTAACTGTAGCAACGTTACTTTCAATTTTTCTTAATTATACCTAGGTATTATTTGTTATAATCTAAAGATTTTTCTGTAATACTTACCTAGCATAATGTAGTAGTTAATACCTAAACTGAAATAAAAGTATCTTGTAATTGTAATTTTTTTTTTGCATTTAGTCATTTCCTCGTTGAGGTGGAATGAAAAATTACGTGTTGCACTCGAGTGCAAAGATTTTTCACCTCGTGCTCTTTTGATTTCCTCGCTAACGCTCAGGATTTTAGAATCCTTCGCTTGCTCGGTCATCAAAATTGAGCACGCGTTTAAAAAGCAACTTTACACTTTTGTATAACAAATAACTAATTATTATTGGGATTTTTTTCTTTATTTTTATTTATTTATTTTATTATTTATTTTATTATGTATTAAAGGAACTGCTTATTCGTAAAAGAATCTCATCCAGCAGTCCTACGACTAGGAGAATTGTCAAATAATGGTAGAAATGGTGTGTAGTATATAATCAACATAATATATAAATGATATGTATATAAACACAAGCTTCCTTAAATATATCAAAATATAAACCTAAATTACAAAATAATAAAACAAGTAAAAGAGGATTAAAGACTTGAAAGATAATGTGCTTTAACTCGCGATTTGAAAAACGATACAGTTTCGCAGTTTTAGCTTTTTTTTGTTCGAATTCAATATTTTATTCGTGTCCTTTCTCAAGATGCAATACGTGTTCCACTATCAAATTTATCTAAATCGGTTCAGCGGATTATCAGTGAAAACGTAACTGTACAGACAGAGTTACTTTCGCATTTATTATATTAACATGTATTTTTTATTATATTTTTTTTATTACTATTAAAAGAAATGCTTGATTGCGCTAAATATACTCATCAATAATTACACAAATAATAATGTCATAAGATAATTATTTGACTCTATCCGGGATAAAACAAAAGCGTTATATTTCTAAATGTGTGTTATAATTTCGAAGATGCTAGGTTGGCGAATAGATTACGTATCTTCAAGAAGTGTGACACCCGGGGTCACAGTTTTCTTAAGGTTTTTGTAAAACACACAAAAAATACACTTGTAGGTAGGTAGATGAAATCAAAACTATAACACACATAGCAATAATTAATATGTTTTTAAATAATTATAATAATATATTACTTTTAACTTTAAATAAGACTTCGGTGTGAACTTAAAACAATGAAAACAATACTGTTTTTTTTTTTGTAAGCAAAAGACATCAACGATTAATAAGGCTATACTAAGTAGTAAAAAATTAACTGTCTCGTCAATTAGTAAATCAATCTAAGTAAGTATAGTTTTCCTAAAAAAGGATCTACACTAGAAAAAAAAATGTCCTGTAGCGGGAGTCAGAAGCCGCGACCCTTCATAATCCATTCGGATTGGAGACTGCTATAACCATTTGAGCTACCAAGGACTTGGGATAGCCCTATGGATTTCTTTTAGTCTATCTGTAATTGCTTTAAGTTTGTGTTTATGTAAAGACATATTTTTTTTCTAGTTTAGTTAAGTAAGTTACCTACTATTCTGAGATCTCTCAAACATTTATCTTAATGTAAAAAGTGTTTCTAATTTATGTACTTTTACCTATACCTACCTACTTTTTAGAACAGTGTATTTTGAGTTTTAATCATTTAACGCCCAGATGTCATAAATCTATGACATAGACAATTAAAATTAAATTGTGTCTGGTATGATATTGGAATAATAGGGACGTTGACGCATCTTTTTAGGTGCATTGATTTTAAAGAATATATAAAAACTTACCGGAGTCACTATCATCTCTATCATAATGCGGCCTCCAATACTGCTCGTCGTATCTCAGCGGAACCTCAGACCGCCCGGTAAACTTATTAGGATCTAGTATATTCTCCACGGAGAAAGCTATCGCCGATCTCTCCGGCGGCCTCGTGAGCCCCAGCCGCCTGGTCAGGTCCACCGGCGCGGCCTCCTCCACCCCAACCACGTCCACCTCGTGGGCCTCCGCCTCTGCCTCCGGCTCCGTGTCGGCCCCGTCCCGCCTCTCGTCCGAGCCTCGCGCCATCGCGAGCATCGTCATAGCAACGTCTATTTCTTCGATCGCCGCGCTCTACACATCGATAAGTGCACTCGCACTAAAGGGTTGACACGCATTGAGTTATTTTTCGGGCAATATTAAAAAGTTATGTTTTTGTTAGAAACGTCACAGTTCGACTGTCTTTTTTCACCGAGAATTATAATGGTTGGTAAATATAATTAAAGTCTTAACACTATCACTGCACTTGTAAAAGATTACCGTGTTACAAGTGTCCGGAGCGCCCTGTGTGTACACTGTAATCCGGGGAGAGGCGACCGTCTCCTCCCAGGTGGCGGGCATGACAGCGCGCGGCGGCGGCGTCCGAGCCGCGGGCGGGGACGGCAGGGGGCGCGCCGGGGGCCCGGACCTCGCCACCGGATTGGCGGCGAGAAGCGAGGCGTGTCTTGGGTGGAGAAACGTAATCGAGCAATAAGGTTTAAACAATTTCGTTTAATACGTTGAATTATGTAAGAGCGCGGCGGGCAAGTAATCGCGCACAAGCGATAAGGCCATTTGCGCTACTTCGTTACGTATTAATGGTGCAGGAAATTGACTTATGAATATTAGAGGTCGGCAGGGCCGAAGATCGGGCCAAAGCGGCCCCCGGCGGCCGTACACGGTTATTTTCCTAGTTAAGCGTTGGAACAATGATGTTTATTGAGTTTGGAACTTAATGGGTTTCGGGCCGCGGCTGCCAGCGATTTAAGCTATTAACGTGTTTGTAGCCGCCGGCTTACGTCACGTGAACCGTTTTAGGCTGCCTAAAAAAATATTTTAATCTATCTTTGTTTTGGTTTCGTGGGTATGTTAGTACTGTCGAAGGATTATGAGTGGAATAGACATAGGTACATTTTAGTAAAACTTATTATGTTGTAATATCGGTCTTATAAAAAAAAAGCAAAATTTATATCTTGGTAGTACCACTACTGAGGCATGTTTTATAAATAACACAGCTGATTTTGTAAATAAATTTTTAATCCGTAGGTAGGTACAATCCTCCCATATCGATGATAGCCTTGCTCTACCATCCTCTAGGCTTATAGTCATCTATCTCTTTCTATCACCTTATTATTATACTTACTCTTTACTGCACTTTAAAATTACAAAATATAATGCATTTAACATAAGAAAGCAAAGATTGACTTATCTCTGTAAGAGATCTCTTCCACTCAACCCATAGGTAAATTTGTGAGACATAGGTAGGTACTGGTGTAATACAGGCAACACGAAGTGCTGTTAAAACATCATTATAGGGAACTTATATCTCAATTTATTAATATAATAGATATCTTTAGATTGATAAAGCTAGAAACCGTGAAGAGACTCATAACGCTAAGGAAAGTGAAAATTAGCGTCATATATTACAACTCCCAGTGCTCACAAACAATATATCAATTTTGTTACTGATATACCTACCTATTTTATGTGAGTACTTAAGAGATTAGAAACAATCGAAATAAAACCAATTTGTTGGATTTAACTTGCGTTTAATTAGATGTTACATTATTATTATACACCCGACGTTATTACTTTACAGTGATCGTGGCCACAGGAAGACAAGATGACAATTGTCTTTGATAAGTTTTAAGTTAACTACCGTCACTTTGCATGCATACGGAGTTCACGGTGTCAGTTTGTCGGACAGTTTGAGGACGGACAGGATCCTGTGAATCGGTTTTAGTTCATAAAAAATATATCAAAACATATAATTAATGGGGAATATACATATTTTTTTTAGGTTTTAAAATTAATTCTACATCAATTTACAAAATCACAATTTACAAAACTGATGAAAAATAGAAAAAATTGATGAATAGGTACCTGACTTAGAGCCACTTTAAGTGTTAGACAAGGAGAGAGACCTTGGTCTGTGTAGAGTGTAGAGTTTTTTTTTATCAAAAATAAATAAGTTTTTAGCATGTAATAATGTCATACTACAGTTGTCATACATTGGTAATAAACAGGGACCCATTTAGATACGCCCTTTCCGCTAAATGGGTACTTTTGATACACCTTGTATATTTCTTAAAAAAGTTTTTAGAATGCGACAGGAATACTGCAATTTGTAATTCAAATATCTCGGGTTTTTTTTGGCCAAAATCAATTCTGTTTTCACTATTAGCAGTAAGTATAATTAACGTATTTTTTATAAATTTACTAAACCAGTAAGTAGGTATATTTATGAAAGTCTTTTAAAACTATTTTTTGTTTCTCTATTTGAGAAAATTACCAACACAATAAAAATACTATTAATAGTGGTAGTCTCCTTGCAGATTCGTCTAGAACTTTAGTTCCCAAAGTGGTCCAGGTGGACCCCCAGGGGTCCACGGGAGACTCGAGGGGGGGATCTACGTTGGCGAGACAATAAAACAAATTTTTAGTTTTGGAATATGTTAAGTAGAAATGTAGCTGCAAGGGGTCCACCGGAACCAGCTAAATTTTGAAAGTGGTCTATGAGAAAAAAGTTTGGGAAGTCTTGTCTAGATAGTACAGTAAAGTACAGTAACAGATACCTATACTCTTTAGGTTTTAGTGTAGGTAAGTACCATGTCACACTTTGTCATTCAAAGGATTCATAAATATGCTCAAGAATATGCCAATATGTTATTGCTAAAAAGCCCATTGATAAAAAGCACTAAAGCATTAATCAACTAACGTTGTTGACTGTAAATACCTAGGCCCTAGGTATGGTAGGCCCGTATGTAGGGTCGTCTGGGTAAGTACCACCGCCTTTCCTATATTATTCTATAGGCGGCGGTAACCGCTTACCATCCGGTGGGCCGACAGCTTGTTTGTCATATTGTAGTATAAAAAATATATAGGTACCTACTTACCCACTTAGGTACCGCCCGGCTTTTTTATTTTGGTCGTGAAGCATTTGTAAGGTATCGTGTGTCCAGAATGACAACGCTCCAGCAATACTAAGTGTTTTTTTCATATTGCAGGTTTTGCAGTCGATAGTTTATAGTTACTACTTCTCGTCAAAAATTACTACAACTACTACCTACCTTGCGACTTGTATTAGGCATTGTTATACCCGTCAATCATTCCAGACACAATTGATTTTTCAATTATCATAACCCTCCGGAGGGATAACGCCGCTTGACAGATTACTAGTAATTAATTGTTTTTGTTAAGTGTTTATTATTAGTAGTAGAAATGGATCAGGATATTAAATAGTATGTTTTTTTTTATTAGGTATACAAGAAATATATTTGATTATAAATATGTAGAGATGAGTGGGATTTTGAAGAAGGCTTATAGTATTTTTTTTTTAAATCTCACGGGGTAACTGTTGGCCTTCATCTCACCTGATGTTAAGTGAAGATAAGGTCGATGATGCAAGGTAATCAAGGTCTCAAACACAGAAGAACCGGCTTTCTTACTTCTAACTGCCGGAACACGACAATGCTGTTAACATTATTGTTATGGCGGCAGACTTAGGTATGCTATGGTAGATGGTGGTAGCTAGCCAGGCGGACTTAGAACAGCCTTGCCACCAACCAAACGTAGTAGAAAGTTTCAGCCCCCACAGGATTCAAACTCCGGACCTGTAGAACTGAGGTAGGTGGTCTCAACCACTAGACCACAGAGGCGGTTAAAATAAAAAATAAAACATCATGACAGAAAATGAAAGTTGATAATTTTTGCTGACTGAGAGAGATCAATATTCAATGCCTGACAATAACTACAAGCATAATTGTAACAATTACAAATAAAGAAAGAAAACGATGAAAAAATATATGCTCCAGGCGGGATTCAAACCCGCGTCTCCTGATTTCCGGCCAGACGCGATTATCACTACGCCACCGGAGTACTAGGTATAACGTACTAATTTCTTCACCGCTTTCTTTCCCTTTTCCAACGTTTTTATAGCAACGTTTTTCTCACCACTCATTGAAGTTAACACCTCTAATAATCCGAAAGAAAAGTTATTTAAATACATTTAATGTTTTTGATGCGTTTAAGCGCCGGGTTCGTGTCCCGCCTGGAGTATATATTTTTTATCGTTTTCTTTCTTTATTTGTAATTGTTATAATAAAGTAGGCATTTAAACGCATCAAAAACATTAAAATGTGACAAGCATAATTCTTTAATATCATGTCATGATATAACGTTCTTAGTTAGGTACTTACTCCGCGTTCGTAATCACCACCCTTCTACCTAGGATATTGAAAAAATTTTAAACAAAAATTAAAATCGACTTCAAGAAACTGAAAAGGATAAAATAATCAAATTTAAGTAGGTATTCACCCCCTATAAACATATTTTTGGAGTCGGTGCTTCACTTTCTATTGTTTTTGGAAACCACTTAGCACTTTTTTTTCACAATTTTTAGTGATAACTTTCTACGGTCGAAGCTAGATGGGTGACCGTCAACTTATATTGTTTCCTACTATCGTATCGTTTCACTAAAAAGTCATTGGAAAAGCAAAAATTCGCAATTTCGCATATGTAGACGACTTAATAATTTCAGTTTTTTTAAATTTAAAACCAAAGTACCCAACTGTTTTTGAAAAAATTTTTATGGGACCAAATGGCAGCTATTCCGCATCCAACAAAAAAAGAATCACGTAAATCGGATCAGTAATCTCGGCGTAATCGGTGTACATACATAGAAGAAAAAAAAACATACCGGCTGAATTGAGAACGGTCGGTTAATAAGTATACAGTCCTATATTAAGCAACACCTACCTGCTGTAGTCATGTTAACTTACACTTATACAGGGCGTCCCACGGCCATGCCACACGGAGGGAAAGTATATTAAATATTGAACGTAGGATATTTTACTAAAAGAAGACATCGTTTTATTTTTAATAATAAGTAGAACTGCATTCACAGATTTTTTAAAAATCGCCTACCTCAACCGGGAATCGAACCCGCCAAATGTGATAGAAAAATTACATGTATTTTATAATAGCGTTTGAAAGGGCTACTCATAAGCATTATTTTTTCCTAAATAACCTAGCATATTAAATGAAACTAAGATCATAAAATTTTTCATTTTATTTAAAAAAAAAAATTAATTTATCAAATGCTCAAAATGTGATCCGTTCTGTTGTATACAAATTCTCACTCTTTTGATAATTTCTCTCCCTGTCGATTTACTCATTTTTGCATGGTGGATGTTTGAAATAATACGTCTAAGTTCATTTTGTAACTCCTGCACACTATTGTACCGGTTCCTGTAAACTAAATCTTTTACATAACCCCATAAAAAAAAATCAAGTGGTGTTAGATCTGGGGATCTCGGTGGCCATCTAATTTGTCCAAAAGTGCCGATCCAGGAAGGAAAATATTCATTAAGAACTCGGCTGTTCTCCTACTGTTATGAGCCGGAGCCCCATCTTGCTGGAATATGAGATTTTACGTGTTCCATTTTCGAATTATTTATTTTTACTAATATCAGCCAGTTGCATGGTAATTGTGAGCTCATGAAGAAATGCATACAAGTACCTAGTACACTTCATGTATCGCTTTATTATTATCATGTACTTACACCACGGAAATCTCGTATCTCAAGTGGGTAGGTCTTTGAAATGATAATGTTAATTGTTGGAAGCATGGCCAAGTCAGAGGAAATTTCCCTGAACAAAATTTTAAATAAAATAAAAAATTTTATGATCTTAGTTTCATTTAATATGCTAGGTTATTTAGGAAAAAATAATGCTTATGAGTAGCCCTATCAAACGCTAGTATAAAATACAAGTAATTTTTCTATCACATTTGGCGGGTTCGATTCCCGGTTGAGGTAGGCGATTTTTAAAAAATCTGTGAATGCAGTTCTACTTATTATTAAAAATAAAACGATGTCTTCTTTTAGTAAAATATCCTACGTTCAATATTTAATATACTTTCCCTCCGTGTGGCATGGTCGTGGGACGCCCTGTATAAGTATGCAAATAAATTTTGGTTTGATTTTAGTATGTTTGATTGGTATTTATAAAGTTGTCATAAATCTATGTGAAAAGATTATTAAGAGGCATTTCTATTCTCGTTTCAAATAACAGACAGTTTCCCAAATTTAATCAGTAACGCTAACTTTAATCACCTACATTCCAACTGGCGGCTAACGAACCGTGGTATTTTCACAGTTTTTCAGTAACCGCGGAATTTCATGAGTCATGAACCGTTCCCCGCTTCGCTGGGAATGTCGCCTTAGTAATGAGTGAGCTTCATTAATTATGTTAGAATAATTAGTGTGTCTACCTTACAAATGGAGGCGCACTGTGCTTGATTAGAAGGTTGTTAGTAAGCTGTAGCAGTGTCATAGCGTAATGTAAGCAATTAGTAAAGGAATACGAAGATCAGCAATACAAACATAGAACCGAGATACACACAAATGGTGTGCTTAATTTTCGACCTTAGTAATGGTTAGAAACCATCTACTGGCTTTAATATCTTCTTATGCCCTCAAGCATCATATTACAGACACAATTGATTTTTCAATTTTCATAGACCTATAGAGGTAGGTATAGCGCCGCTTGACAGATTAAAATGGTCTAACAAAAAATCAACAAAATAAGATAAATACTCAGTACTTCAAACAGATCTGAATCACAATAGCGAAAGTTCTTGAGATATCAAGTTCCAATTTAGTATCTACGGTGAGTTGAAGGAAAAAAACATGGAAAAAATTATATCTACCCTTCTCATTGATGACTTGCAAACATTTATGCCAACCACATACCACAATAGCCATTGTTTAATAATTCAAACGAGTAACACCTCTAATAACATACATTGATCTGTTTTGGCTTCGATTACGAAAATAAAGTAAGTAACCTTCGCTATTTTGTAAAGAACTTCCAGAACTTCTTTGTCGAACTTCCAGAACTTGGAATTCTTTGCCAGCACATGTGTTCCCTCCTTCGTATAACATGGGTTCCTTCAAAAGAGGCGTGAAAAAGCACCTTTCGGGCCGGCAAGGTGGAGGCGGCTAGAGCAGTGTCTGAACTGCACTAGCTGTCTTCGCATATGGACTCTTCTTACCGCTTCACATCAGGTGGTGTTGAGTCATTTGTCGTGCTTTGTATAAAAAAAAAAAAAAAAAAAAAGGAGATTGCCCAAAGTTAGGCCACAATCCAATAGAATAGAGTAGAATTATCAGTGCACAATATACTATATCGCCGCCATCTGGTTAAATTCGCCGCGTAATTGGATGCCTAGCCCGTTGATTAAACGCCGGTATCCAATAAAATGCCTCTAGGCTATAGTTGATTGAACTAGCCCCACCTAACGTTGAACGACTTGGCGTATTGAAAGGATCGTTTTGTACCAAAGATTTTCGGTTTGATAAGTAGGTTCAAGGTTATTTTTTTACGACTTATAACCAAAACTTCAACCTACAAATCACTTAAACAGTCACACAAAAGCTCTTCTATTTAAACGACTTTCCTTGGCGTCCGATTGATTGTCTAATTTATCCAGATGGCTGACATAACGTTCAGCCATCTGGTTGAACGTTGCGCTCAATGACTTGGCTTATTGTCCTTCAGCCGTTTTATTGGATGCCGGCGTTCAATCAACGGGCTAGGCGTCCAGTTAAGCGGCTAATGATAATATTCGTGCTGCAAAAACTAATGTAAAAATACTATAAATATCATATGTAAGGTCGACAGCACATCAAGCGTAACAGTTTGACATTGAGACCGCCCTTACTGCGTTGGTAATAGAGGCGGCTTTCGTAGTGCAATTGTGACACTTGACGTGCTATCGTCTGCACCATCATGCTGAAGTAGAGAAAAAATACATCAGAATCTCACAAACGCACGCGAATATGAACGCCCGCACACACACATTAATGAGCTCAATCTGTTTACAGAACTTCGTTGTTGCTAAACAAACAACAGAGGCCAGAATATCAGCACCACTACACTAACAAATATAAAAAACAAAGCAAACAAAAATGTACACATGTAATAAAAACTACTACGAAAAACGTGTAGCACAATAGGTACTACGAAATTCGTAGCACAGGTGCTACGGACTATTTTGCAGGTAATCTTTATACTTTTATCATGGAAATACTACACTCAACAATGTAATGAAATGGGGATGGCTGCGATTTTACATAGTGTAAATCATAACAGTCTGTGTGAAAAGTAGCGGGTGTGATGAATGAAATTTTTGATTTTATAATTTTTGAGATCTTAAACACACACTCCAGTGGGTCAATTCTGCTGTTTATTTTCCTAAACGGATCGGCTGCGGTTCGGTATCGTTACCAATGCGGTTGTAATTCAAAAAGGTATTCCACTAACATTGCTTATAAAGCCGGAACGCTAACGAAACGCTCTCGGTTGGTTCAACTTCGGCTCGATAACTGTTAGCGATATTGCAAGAAACAAATATATTTTGGCTTAGTGACTAGACAGTTGTTAATTTTGGACAGTTTGAACAAAGAACTATCGATGCGTTTCGGTTGGCACAAATGTTAAACATTTAGCAGAATACGAAACAATGATTGAACCGAACGGTTCGCGTTACGTGTTTGTTAGTAGAATACCAAACTGATGCGTTTCGGTTACGTTTCGATAGCGTTGAGTTAGCAGAATACAGAAACGTTGTAACTTAAGCGTTTCCTATTCGTTTCAGATCAAAATACAATAGCAGAATTGGGGGGCAGGACACAGGACAATTAAGCATGGATATGAAATGACATGAATATTGACTCAATTCTGTCATCTTTGCAGTAAAACTACGAAATAATCACACTACGAATTTCGTAGCAAACGTGCTACGAAATTAAGTGATAAAATATCTAATTTTTTTTTAAAAGATCACAAGGTGGCGGCAAGTAAGATTTCCAGAGCTTATTAGGAAAACGTTATGTTGGTAGCAGGGACTAGTCGTCTATGCCGTCAACATTTTTTTTTATACAACTAGATGACAAACAAGCTTACGGCCTGGTGGTAAGCGGTGACCGCCACCTATAGATACCTGCATTAACAAGGAAAAGAATCACTTGATATACCAGGCGCGCTGTCATCCTGGGGCCTAAGATGAAATGCCTACCATGCCCAGTAATTACACAACAAACAACACATAATGCATTAACATAATACTTTCTCTTGATTTTTATAGAGTAGGTAGTAGGCATCGAACATTTCATGAATCATCATTTCAGCCGAGAGACGCCTACTTGTGGGCATAAGCCTCCGCCAGGCATCTCCAAACTGATCGGTCCTGCGCTGCCCGCATCCATCGGCTTCCCGCGACCCTCACCAGATCGTCGGTAGACCGACGATCTGGTGAGGGTCGGTCGGGAGGCCTACCAACGCTGCGTCTCCCGGTACGCGGCCGCCACTCGAGGACCTTTCCGCCCCAACGGCCGTCAGTCCTCCTTGCAATGTGGCCGGCCCACTGCCACTTGAGGTTCGCAATTCTTCTAGCAAAAATGTCACCTAAAAGTCAAAAGGCAATGGAGAGGGCTATCTTCGGAATTTCTCTGCGTGATCGGATGAGAAATAATGAAATCCGCAGGAGAATTAAGGTCGTCGACATTTCATAAATAGCATGTGAAAAATCATATGAAAATGAACTCAAAAATTCAAAAGTCTAAAGTTTCATTCATCACACCTGCTTCTTCGTTTCACGAATGCTGTAATTCACACTATGTGAAATCGCAGATCATTCGTATTTCATTACATTGTTGAATGCGATGTGACGGGCGAAGTCCTCCTTTCTGCAAGATAGAGGTAAAATTTTGTTGCTTAAAAAAGTAATTCAACATATAGAACTTAGACTTAGCATGGAAATTAAACGACTAATTAAATATGTAATATTTCATATAGGTACCAAATTAGCAATCATTCATCTTAGGTAATTCTTCATTACTAGAAGCAAACAGTAGCAAGTGTGACTTAAGGCCACTGCGAAAAAAATATCATTGCCTGTGAAAATTCACATGTGAAATCTTAAAAAAATCATAATGTAATCATAATGTAATTGAATGAAAATCAATAAATAGTAGCAATCATTTTCATGCCTAGTAGGTAGCGCGTAAGTAGTGCACACGAGGGCTATTTATTGTAAATTTGTCGTATAAAAAAGGTGGAGGTAGTCTCTCTCTCTCTCTCTCCTCTCTCCCTTTTAACAAAATATGGACTTCCCTTTGGTTTGAATTTTTTTTTGTTTTAGTTATAGCACTGGCCGAAAAGATTTTCCACAAAGATAGACATTCGATATTATAAAAAATAAATGTCATCAAACTACGTAACTGAGCTGGCTACTAATTTGAGTATATAAATAAAATGAAATAAGGTAATGGTAACTTTTTGAAACATTAAAGTCTCGCAGTGGCAAAGATTAAATACACAATGTGGCCAGTGGGGGCACATTGTCCGCCCTGGCCACAACGCGGCCCCGGCGGGATTTAATCACGCGCAGTTAATGTGCTCTACGCAACGGAATTTGACTGTTTTTGTTGAGATTTCTAAATATCTACAGGTCGGGTTTAATAGCATGACACTATAACCTTAGGTGGTTTTAATGACGTACTACTTTACGGATTTTCTGCAGAAAATAAAAGTTTTTATAACTTGTAGCATTTAGAATTATACAAGTTGAAAACAGAATAACCAAGCGATTAAACGCTTTATTTTATTGAAGTCAGTCACAAACCAAATTGATTAAAGTGTGATATTTAAATATATAGTGTAATTTTTAAAACTTATGATTTCCTGAACTTACTAAGGTAATGAAAATTTTACTATATGCAACTAGATGACAAGCAAGCTGCTGACGGCTCACATGGTGGTAAGTAGCTACTGTCGCCTATATGCCCAGTAATTGCACTGCTGCTACATTTCCCTTCAACCCGAAACACAGCAAACAGTTTTATGGTTGAAACAGGAAAGGCAGTGGTACCCAGACGCCCTTTTATAAGGGCCTACCTAGAGCTACCACTTAGTTTTTTTTAATTTAATGATTTATTACTTTCATCCCTTTATCCCGGGAGACGCAGCGTTGGTCGGCCACCTATAAGGTGGACTGACGATCTGGTGAGGGTCGCGGGAAGCCGATGGATGCGGGCAGCGCAGGACCGATCGGTTTGGAGATCCCTGGGGGAGGCTTATGCCCAGCAGTGGGCGTCTCTCGGCTGAAATGATGATGATGATGATGATCCCTTTGTTACATTTGTGTAAGTTTGTATTTACCGAAAAGACACATATTAAATTGTTTATGTCTGTAAAAATAACTACAGAATAAATATTGTTAAACTCAGAGTTTTTCCCGGAGTTTTCATAATCAAAACAACCTGTATACAGACGTTCTCGTTTCCCTACGGCGTGTCTAAGCGGCTCGGATCGTGCATGTCATTGGTCGCCCCGAGATGTTTAGCTGCGATTAGACGAGCAATAGCAAATAAACAACCACCGATCATTGACTGACAGACCAACTGTCAAGCTTATTAGTATCGGCCATCAGCTACTGACACTTGGAAGTTTAGTAACGTGAACTTTTCAATGGGTTTAAAGTGTTGTGCTGAGTGCTTACTTAATACCACACTTTTATGTGTATACCCGATTCAGATAATACATAACGTCGTGCAGCGTAAGAGCAGTTTGCAATAACGCGTATTTACAAATGTCGCGATATTGAAATATCGCGGCAGCGGGCTCTTAGCTTATACCAGATTCTTATTAAACAACACCCAGAGAAATACCAAACAAGTTCAGTCAAAGAAATGTGTAGAAATATCCAAGATATTATCTTTTTTCTGCCTTCCTGTGAAATAAACAAAAAGCACATACGCGGTATTACAAACTGCTCTTACGCGGTCTTGCACGCCCATCGACGATAAGTATATGATAACACTCGTAAGTAGGTAGGTAGGTATTTGAATCTTCTGTATTTTTGAGCTTTACCCTTTGAAGCCCGATAAACCAGACACAATTTAATTTTGTCATGGTAACTTAAGTTGCCGTCTGGGCATTAAAGGATTAATCATCATCATCACCATCAATTTAGCCGAGAGACAGCAGTGGCTGAGTATAGGCCTCCTCCAAGTATCACCAGGCCAATCGATCTTGCTCTGCCCGCATCCATCAGCTTCCCGCGACTCTCACCAGATCGGCGGCCCACCTTTTGGGCCTAACACAGCGCTGCGTTTCCCGATACGCGGCAGCCACTCGAGGACCTTTCCACCCCAACGGCTGACAATCCTCCTTCACCACTACCACGTCACGCCACATCTCAGATCCATTTAATAATTTCTACTTACTCTCGCTGTTTCATCATAATCATCAACCAGCCTATATACGTCCCACTGCTGGGCACAGGCCTTCCTGCATGGGAGAAACACATGAGGAGTTTGGGCCATAACACCACCACGCTGGCCCAATGCGGGTTGGTGGGTTAAAGCGGTTGCAGTAGCAACCGGGACGTGCCTTCCGAAGCACGGAGGAGCTCAAGATTATAAATTTGATTGACCCATCCAGAGACCGACCATGGCGAAACTTGCTTTGTTTTCGTGATCGAAACCAGAGCGCTCAATCTACTACGCCACCGAGCTCCTCGCCCGAGGTCTCGCTGTTTGGCGAGGAAGAATTGCCGTAAGAGCATTCCCCGCCATAGAGCCACAAAATAAAGTGTCGCCTTTATTTTTCAATCAAATCAAACGGACGTATTACCAACGCAATCAAAACACTGTAACAATTTCCGGGCGTAACACTGTATACTTTTTTTCGCCACCTCGATCGGACGGACGATTCTCGTTGCTTTCTCGTTTTGCTGTCTATCGGTTTCAAAGCCGTGTGTTTTTCAAAAAACGGAACGTTTTTTTTGTGCTGTGAGAGCATTCACTAATTGATGGTTCGGCATCCGAATTCGTCTCGGTGCATTCGTTTGGAATAGTCGCGGGGACTGTGAGTCGGCTTAGAAATATATTACCCGTCAATACTCATAATAATATATCGATGGACGCCCTAGTGCCATTGCCTCCCATATTAAATTTTCGATTGATTTACTAATTCACAATAGATTTCCTAATTCACAATAGATTTACTAATTCACAATAGGATCATATGCATATCCTTACAAGATAAAATACCTCATATTGCTTAGTTGTAATTATTACGATAACATCGAATCCAGCGTGTTTCAGTAAAACCACATTACCGTGTAGTCTTAAAGACAACTAGAAAAAGTAAATATGGAATAGTTTACTAAATAGCATAAGATTAATATGATTTATGGCAATAAATTGTGCGTAAAAAATTCTCAATGTTAGTTATTATAAGCCATTGGTACTGTACTGTCGGTAATCTTTAGCATTATAATTACCTTACTGTCATTTTAAGCTATAGCTTTCTAGCCATTTCATAGGATTACACAGACGTAGCATCTACTTAGTCGTCAGCGTATTACACGAGTTGTTGAATCTACTTACATAACACGTTCCTCAATATTTCCGCTTAAAGACTGTCTATCTTCTAAACTAAAAGTACCAGATTAAAAAACTGGACGCGTCGAATCGATCGGTACGGCTGTCAACGCGTCCATCCGCGCCCACAGATGGCGCTGAACCAACCAATCAACCACAAACCACAATATACACTTAATCAACACCCGAATGAGGATCGGAGCCTATCCCGCAGTATAATTAGTTCTATTTTACAAACTATTCTGTAAAGTGCCAGTTCGTGACTTTTATTTAATTGTAATTGGGTTTGATTTTTTAATTAAAATGAACAGCTGTTTAAAAGTAAGAGAACATTGGTGACATTAGGATTGGGCAGTATTTTAATTGCTTGTAATTAAAATACGTATTTACACAAAAACGTATTTTGTATTTTTATTTCAATTACTCGTTAAAAATGTAATTAGTCAGCATATTAACATTTTTAAGACGTAATAATAACAAAAACTACAAAACTAAACTTGGGTTAGGTTCGACTATAGGTACCTAACTATGATCTGAAAAACTTGAATTGGGTCGAGTTTGATCCCGGGCGATTTTCTCATACGCAACGTTGTGAGGGTTTGTGAACGGTTTATAAAACTGATTAAATTAATAATTAACTAATTTTCGTGGTATCTGATTAATTTATAATTAAAATTACTTAGTACCAATAGTTGTGTTATATTCCTGTGACCTACATCATTTATGGCTCTATTAAGGTATAAGGTCACTACTGTAATAAATAACACAGGCAAAACACACCTACTTATTTTAATCCATGTGCGTTACAAATTGAAATGTTATATTATTAATATTTTGATTACTTCCTAATCTTCTATTGGAATTGGTGTTGCTAAATTTAGATCAAACTTAATTACCGTTCAAGCCAGTCCCACTTAACAGATAGCTTTTTGATGTCCGGGAAACGAACTTGTCTTCGCGTCAACGCACATATTTTTCAGTGTCTGCTAAAGAAACGAATACTAGAAATCAATTATACGTGACATCCAATTTGTGTTCAATTTGAAATCTTAATAAGCCGTCAGTGGATGCCAGAAATAGTCCCAGACTAATTATGTGATATAAAGAGGGTGCAAGCGTCAATTGACAAATGTGTTCACGCGCCGCGATACGTACAATTAGTTGTGGAATGTGAACGCGTTTCCGAACGGACCTTGTTGCAATGCAAATGACAGAAGCGCGGCAAACTTCATCCGTTTATTTTTTCTTTCCGAAGGGATACACTCTTTGTAAGGGTACTCACTCATATAAATTGTGGGAACACAAAATAAATTTCGATACAAGAAAATTCACTCGGGAGCCTCAGTCACTGCCCATAAGCAAACTCGCGTCCTTATCGCTCTGATAGCCCTTAACAACTTTGTAACATACTTGTGATTAAATCTGTGTTATTAATAGACAATACATCTCGGTGACAGTGTCTGACTTTCATTTCGCACCCTCTGTAGTCTGTTAAGGCATCAGGGAACGTTAAGGAGTTAGAAGCCTTACAAAATAATAATATTCTTAGGTAGAACCTAGAGCTCTACCTAAGAATACTACGAACAGCATAGAGCCTCTGAAATTGCATCGATACATTGCATTGCTTCTATCGGATATATCATGGAGAGTGCTCTGAGGAGCTTTGTGACCTAGTCTTACCTTCCCCTATCCTACTCAGGAGCACTTGTGCCGGTCTTCGGAGTCGTCAATTCACTGTCTCGGATACAACATCATGCACAAAGAAAAGTAACTCGTTTCTTTGTCGTGCTTCCAAAACTTGGAATTTGGCATATGTGCTTCTTCCTTCCTATAACATGAGTTTTCTCAACTTCATTCAAAAGATATGTGAAAAATCACCATTTTGGTCGGCAAGGCGCAGTACCTATATGAGATAAAAATGTACTATATCTACTAAGTAGGTCTTTCCCTACTTACAAGACTATCTTTATTTCTCATGGTGAAATATGCGTCCCCAATTAAGATGATGAGGTTATTGGTTCTCATTCATGAGCGCCATGGGTAAGCATTTTCAGAATGTATATTCATTTTACTAGGTGGTAGGTCCGTATGTAGAGTCGTCTGGGTAGGTACCACCGCCTTTCTTATTTCAGCCGTGAAACAATTCGCTGTGTTTCGAATTGAAGGGATAGGTAGCCAGTATTCATGGACGGCATTTCGTCTTAAGCCTCAGGATGACAACGCACCTGCAATATCAAGTGATCTTTCCTTGTTATTGCAGGTGTCTATGGGCGACGGTAACCGCTTACCATCAGGTGGGCCGTCAGCTTGTTTGTCATCTAGAAGTATAAAAAAAATTTTGGGCAAAAAAAAATTGTCTAACCCTTATTGCTACAACAACCGGGTTCATTATACATATAATATTTTAAAGATTTAGTCTTTTAGGCGTGACTGTACACCATACCTAGAGTTTTATTAGTTATTGTGGTTTTTTTTTAATTTAATAAATGTTGAGTCACAAATAAAATATTCATTTATGTTTCTAAATTCCTTAATTTCAAATGTTGGTGGTTCTATAAAAATGTTTCCTGGAAAGACTTCCTTTTAAGATAAATATAAATTGAATAATTGTCATTGTTTATTTTATAATTAATTATTTAGAAAGATATCTCTATTTGTGTGATACTTTACTTGGGTGATACTTTAATTGTATCACCCCTTTACAACGCACAGATATCTGTTATCGGGCATAATTACTATAATTTCGAACCATTTCAAATTATTTATCGAGATTGTGAATGGCAAAGTCATCCTATATGCTATCGTTTTAAAGGTTAATTTAGCAAATTGGCCCAAATTGACTGTTTGCGAGAGCTTTATTTGAAGATGTCTCAGTCAGAACGAAGGGTGATAAATCATTTTGGCTGTCACCCGCCCGGGTGGGTGACAAATTACAGCGCCACCTAGCAGCGATCACTATTTCTGGTAATAGGAGGAGGACGACTAACTTACTCGACTCAGGTGCATTAACTCTGTCATTTAAGGCTCATTTTGGCTTAACTAGCATACCATTTGGAACCTATTCGTTAATACTGTTTTTCCAGCGTCTGCGTCATAAGTTTGCGCCATCTTACTTAGAAAATGGGCTTCGTAACGATCTTTAGCAGTGATCTAATGATTTTAGGTAGTTTCCTTTGAAGTGCGAGTGTGTTAGCTGTAAAACTGTCGCCTGAATCACCTGGCATAAGGAAGTGTGTTATGGTAGAGAGTAGAGAATATCTCTAAAGGTCTTTAATGAAAATATTGAAAAGTAACTGAGTACCAAAATTTTCTGTATTTATAACTATCTGTTACTCTTTACGGACATTGCATGCTTTGCAATGTCCGTAAAGAGAAATCTGCTTGGTTTTATAATATAGAAAAAAATAATAATCCAGAAACCTTTGCAGGCATACATAGCCTTGCAGTAGGTACACTCAATACAGCATACCAAAGTTTCATCACAATCTGATCAATGGTTTTGGAACGCATAGAGGACAAACAGTCATTGATATGTATTTATATAAATAATGATGATTTCAGTACAGAGTCAATTATAACTTATTGAACCCCTAATGTAAGTTTTAATCGAATAGAAACAAAAACGTTAGTCTTCATATATTCTTTATTTTTGATTTTAACATTATTATAAATGTTTGAAAAATTACTTAGTAATTAAAATATAATAAAACTAGAAAAATTTCACGTCCTGAGGCAGGATCGAAGCCGCGACCTTAGTCTTGATGTAACGGTGATAACTGTCAAATCGTGTCAAAGCGGCAGCAGCGCCTCTGTTGTGGATTTTTGGAAACTTTTTTAATATGTATTTGAGAGGTGAACACGACGATGAACGCTTTCGTTTCAATTCCATCGAAACCTACACTAGGGGTACAGTACCCCTAGCACGAACATTTTTAAAATTCGAATCGTAATCGTATTCACGCACGTTTAAAATTTCAAACAAAAGCCAGACAAAAGCTAACGTAACTACTCGATACGATGGCGATTCGAAATTTAAAAGTTTTCGTGCTAGGGGTACTGATATCTATACGTAACTATTCATTGGGTGTTGACAGATAAACACAATAAGCTAAATAGGGTGATAATGACAAACGAATTTTGATATCCACAATTCTTTTGAATTTGACTCTGTCAACATTTTAGGTATACAATTTACCTACTGTAAGGTTGTCTAATAGAGATCACTTCTAGCCAAGACCGTCTTTTGGCAAATTATGTTTGTTTTATCTCTATGCTATTTATGTAAATGACTGCGTAAAATAAAGAATTTCCAGACCAACTTCCGTGAGAATTTCTTAGTTAACAATTTATTAATTTACTTTCTCTACTTTACCAATGTCTAATTTTTACTGACATAAATTTAGCATAATTTTCAGTAAAGAGGTTGCGTATGTTTTTAAAAATAAAATTGTATGCTGGCTGAATATCATATTTAGTAAATAAAAAAGTTGTAATGTCATTGGTGAAATATTCTTCATTTTATCCGTATTGCATATCGTAGATGCATATATAATTAATCTGTGGTGATGTGGTATTGCAATCGAATTTCTTTTACACATATTTTTTTGGTTATTGTTGTTAATAATATTTTTTTTATGGTAAATATAATAAAGTTCTTAGTATCAAAAAGTGTGTGGTTTCGTATATTTGGATCTGAACTTAGTCAAATTATATAACCAACATATTTTGAATTCGGATCTTGTCGTTTTAAACATACAAACACAACCCAAAAATACCATTTTCGGGGACTAATTATCTACAAATCAAGTACCTTTTTGTCACTCATAATATAATTTATTCACGCCCCTTTTGATTTTTAACGCTTAATTAATAATTACGCATTGATCGTGATAATAATGGATGTATTATATATACATATATATTCTCAGGAATATCAGTGTTTTATCAAACCACAATGCACCCATAATTCATAGTGATCAAAGACATTTAGCTGCAGCAATCCCAACACTCAAGACGGATGAATTACTGTAATTTATTTAGGGAACGTTCAATTAAGGCAACACTTCGTTGTTAATGGCCGTCAGCCTGTAAAATAAGATGGAAGACTTTAACACTCTGTGGTTCCGTCTAACCGTTGAATTATAATGTACTACACAAGCAGTGACGTCGAAAAAATGTATATGTTACGAGCTACATGAGAAGCCCGGTCACCGAATAATGACCGGTCTCACACATTAAGAGAACAGAGCTTTTTTTACGGAAGCTCGACTCGTCTAGATTTTGAAGCTTTGAATGTGTATATCATTTCAGAAGCGACTGTACTTATTCGAGCAGACATTGTAGTTTATAGAGACAATTTTCGCGCATTGTATCTCTATACAATTTTACACATCAAATAAGGAAGAGACAAAAAGGGTCAAGTGGTATTATATCACACACACACACAGATACACACTCACACACACACACACACACACACACACACACACACACACACACACACACACACACACTTGGGCTCTAATAACTGTGACACAATCCCTGTCCCTATTAATTCTTAACGCTACCATTATTTTTGTGCAAACTGTTTATGTTCCTTTTAAATGAATAAAAATAAAAAATCTTGAGCGCCCGAAAGAAGATTGCAGATAACACTAGGTTTTATTGTCGTGTTCCTGCGGTAAGTAATCTCAATGAGGAATCGTTATGTTGGGAGCAGGAAACTCGTCTCCTATGTTGGCAGCATAACGCTTTCTTTTGATTTTTACTGAGTAGGCACTATATCTAGCATAATAAAAAAATCACGCCACGGTATAAGACCAGACCACAGACATTTATATTTATTTTATTTATTTATTTTATTTTACAAAAATCCAAAGCTTAGTCTAAAACAGATTACACTTTTTCTATGATACATAAAACTTTAGCCAATGAAGGATTTTCACTTTGCTTTTTAGAATTATACATTATTAAAGTAAAAGAAGTAGGTACTATTTATTATTAGCTATTTAAACCATTAAAATTTTAGTTGCATTCCAAATTGATGTCTATTGATAATCTGTTTAGCGAAATTATACATCTTCTTCTCTTCACATGGACAAAAACAATAATAATATATATCTTACTCTATTTATATTTTTTTCATACCACTAAGGTAGCAATCGAGCATATGGCCCACCTGATGGTAAGCGGTTACCGTAGCCTATCAACGCTTTCAACACTTGCGCGTTGCCTACCCTCTAAAAACCTTTTCACACCTTTTTTGAAGAACCCTATGCTGTACTCGCTCGAGAAAACCCTGCAGAGAGCTCATTCCAGAACCTGAGCGTACGCGGATGAAAGTTTGTACACAAAACACAAAATAAATCAACAAAGACAACAAAGTACAAAGGAACTGTTTATTCCTAAATAAAAGTAATCACTTCTTGCTTTGACTTTATTAGTTCCTTTGCCCCATTTTTTTTTTCAGAGTCAAATATTCCATATTTAAACTTGATTACTCTGAATAAATCCAGCAGCCCTACGACATTACATTTATTATAGTTAATAAGGGATTTCCTCAAACTACATCCAACCCCTAAAGATAAGTCACATTCTGAAACAAATTTGTTAAATACAAATTGGTTATTAAAATTCCCCACGCGTTTGTATACAACGATTTGACGCGAACCGCTCTCGGGCGACACTTTATTAGTTCCTTTGCCTCACTTTTTTTTCAGAAGACACTTTTAAATAAATGAACTCGCATTAAAACTTGATTGCTCCGAATAAATCAGAGAATGTTTTTGAACAACAAACATTATATACAATTAGATAAATTGGACTTTATGTGCCAGCAATTTTAATATACTAAAACTTTCTCATAATACTTACCTATTACCATAAATACTAATGTATGTCTGCTTGTTAGCTTTTTGCAGTTATATTTAAACCAAATTTTAGATGTTTTAAACAATAACAATCTTTAAATCCGTTTTTGTATACAAGGGACTATTAGTTAATATGTGACAAGGGTGGGAGATGGTAATCGTTTGTATGTAACTCTTATCCCTCAAGCGGTGTTATCCCACCGGGGAGCTTTGACAATTTAAAAATCAATTCTGTCTGGAATCTGATGCTTAAACGGGCAAGGGTAAAGAAAGAAAAATATTAAATCTTACATAATGTAAGATTTAATATTTTTCTTTTTTCTTTCTTTAATAAGCAGTGCCTGTACTTAACTGTGTTTTATGTATTCTCTTTTGAATCTTTGTGTGCACATAAATGAATAAATAATTAAATTTGAAATTAAACACAAAAAGGCATAAACTATTAGAATTAACCATATTAATGTAACTAAGTTGTCCAAATTTGTAATCATATACTCGTGAACTCCGACCTGTAAAATAAAGAAGCGTTAAGTTGTTGCCTAGAGGACATGTCCTCCTTGAAAAGGCTTTCAATTTAAGTAAAAAGCAGTATGCACTACTTTACTTGAAATTATCGAATTACGTTAGCACAAATACCTTTTTTTTTCAGAATATGCATGTAAAAATTTTGATAAAATTGATTGTTAGCAATCATTACTTGTCTACCTTTTATTAAGGTAAATTAAACGAAATAGACTTTTAAATTTGATTGTTTTTACCTACAGTCAGCATCAATAAGATGTAGATGATTTTAATCTGTACCGTATTGGCTTATGAGACAAAACGTTTTCATCACTTTGATGCTGACTCTACCTATTTCTGTGACGTATGATGGTGTTAATTTAGAAAAAAAACAACAAACAACCGGGGCGTTTCCACAACAGTAGAAGACTACGACTAATTACGAAGCATGGTCTACAGATGAGCTTGGTTCGCACCTGATGCTGTTTCTATCTACCTTCTTCACAACAATGAAACTGCCTAAATATAAATGAATATGCAAGGTCTAACTTTAAAGCTCGTTTGTTACAAGGTAGCTTATGCCTCGCTTGTGTTTCATTCTAATATTCCTCTGATAAATATTATACTTATCAGTTTTGTGTACAGTTGACAGCATATCAAGCGTAACAGTTAGACCTTGAGACCGCCCTTACTGCGTTCGTAATAGAGGCGGCTTTCGTAGTGCAACTGTTACACTTGACGTGCTGTCGCGTGTATAAATTTTTTTAGTTACTCTAGATTACGTCAGAAGAATGAGATATCGATATACCTACGTAGGGACCGCCCATGATCACCGCAGGGTGCCCGAGTCATGACCAAGGGGTAATTGCTCTCATCATACGTACGAGTACTTCCAATACTTCGTCGGTCTCACTCTCCAAAAACCTTGTGTCTGCAGGCATATTCGCTAACTCATCATATCAGCCGAGAGATGCCCGCTGCTGGGAAAAGGCCTCTCCCAAGTATCTCTACGCCGATCGATCCTGAGCTTTCCGCATCCATCGGCATCCCGCGACCCTTACCAGATCGTCGGTCCACCTTGTGGGGGGCCTACCAATACCAACGCTACGTCTCCGCCACTTATACTATACGATACGCGGCCGCCACTCGATGACATTTCCGCCTGTCCAACTGCCCGCTGCCACTCGCTCAATGAATCTCTCGATTTGAAAACCACACATTTTCAAATCCACGTCTGCTTAAATATAACGTCGTTGTGACATATCACCTTGTAACACAGCAATGGATTGGCAATTCACTCGGTGGTTATAAGTTCAATTGTTAAAATGAGTTAGCAAATAAGCCAGCTGGACGCTTAACAGATTACAATCCCTCAATTCGTAGCCTTAAGCTACAAACAATAAAAGTTTTACAAATTACATCCAATTAAAATTCGCGATTCAGTGGGCCACATTAATCAAGTCCCACTTTGATATATCTTAGATAAAGTAATAGTCATTAAATGTTGCCCGAGAATCAACTGCTCAACAGTTTCTAAAATAAAGTGTCATAATGAATCCAGATAGAATTTTAATTGGCCCAAGACGCGCGTCCGTTTTTTTGGCCTTCAAACTTCTAATTAATCACCGCGGGAAGATGGAAGTTGTACAGCCAACAACACATCAAGCATAACAGTTTGGCCTTGAGACCCCCCTTACTCCGTTCGTAATAAAGGCGGTTTTTGTAGTGCAAATTATGACTCTACGACTGAATCAAGGCCCTATATTTTTACATTATTATCGGTAACGAGAGGTATCTAGGATCTTGTTTCAATATTTTAAGTTAAAGAGGGCCTTCCTCACGTGAGGGAGGGAAATGTGTCCCGCCTCCGCACCATTTTTGTAACACTCGTCCCGGACTGAGCAGACTCCCTAAGCATAGAGTTCTAAGGGTGGAGAGAACTCTACTAACTAATATTAGAATTTGTAAGTTCCTTAGGTATATAGTTTTAAAAATAACGAGTTTTTAATAAGAGAACTTTACTAATCGCGAGGCAGCTCGGACCGTTCGTCTGTGCTCATGAGGTTGCTTCGGATTACACAACTGTTACACCTGATGTTCCATTTATTTACGAGTCATGGATGTTTATATGTTTATTTAGTATATTTCTAATATTTATATACATATTATTATCATTATTTCTCCGTTATCTAGTAACCATAACACAAGCTCTTAATGATGCTATTACTTTGGGCTTGATAATAGGTGTGAGTGTATGAATATTTATTTATTTATTTTTATGTGCACAGATCGTCTGTACATAGATTTTAAACGCAAATATTTTCCATTTTTATTGATTTCTACTCGTTACTTTAATCCACTTCAGCGTGTTTGGACTATAGGTTAGCGTTAGTGTATACTCAGTGTTACAGAATCCCGAAATGTGTTTATGTGTGGTATGATTGTAGCGTGTCGTACGATACACGATAGTACCCATTTTTAGGGCTGTCACGAGCAGGTGTGACAATGTTTTTATAATTTACTCGGAAAATAAAATTGGCCTGACAGATGTAAACCTTTCAATCGCAAGTAACTCTTGATAAGGCACACACACCCCTTTAAATTTTTTTTCAGACTTTTGTAACACACTGTATATTCTTTGACTTGGTACAAAGAATATCCAGAAACGACTAGAGTAGTCACTTCGGGAAATGATCACTTCACATGTTCGAATTTCAAATTGAATGGAGCCATCCTATTGTCAAATTTTGAATGTGGACAATTAAAACTATGTCTAAAAGCTATAATTTTTAACCTCCGACAAAAAAAGGGGTGTTGTAAATTTGACGTGTTTGTCTGTGTATCTGTGTGTCTCTCTGTGGCATCGTAGCGCCTAAAATCAATGGACCGATTTTGATTCGTTTTTTTTTGTTTGAAAGCTGATGTGACTACGATGGTTCTTAGTATTAATTTATGAAGATCAGTTCAGGCGTTTGAGGACTATCTGCTGATTTTCTACATTATTATAGGGTTTTACTAACTTTTACATGTCCGAATGATTTTAAATTTGGTGTACTGTCACTTCGGTGACATTCCCATGACATACTATCCTTGAGCTTATCCTATACCATCAAAAAGTCTGCGAAATGCTTAATTCTTCAGAAACTTACAGCAGATATAGCGTGTTTGGGCTCTTATGAATAGTCTCAATAAGATGGTGTTAGATACATGATTAATAACGCCGGGAGTTACTTAAAATTTTTAATTTTGTATTTTTAAATGAGAAAACCAACCGCGTAACAAATTTTTACTGCTAGGATTAGATAATTAGTTAGAGCGTAATAAATTATTAAAATAGAATTTTCACAGTATTTAACTAACAATAAAGTGTGTCATATAGAACTGGTATTGACTGTTTTAGTATATTTCAACCGAAAGTTAGGCATTAAAACTAAAATCAAAGTTGAAAAAAAAGATATGTATTTTATTAATAAGTACCTATGTGTATTCCAATAGATTATATTTTGTGCGAATACAGATATCTACTTATCTATTTGTACGACTCTACTTTTACCGAATTGATACATAGAATCTACTATTTCGAAGGTGTATTGGCATTATACATCTTATGTGCATAAATAAATAAATAAAATGATACACTAAGGAAAATGTGGTACAATTTTAAAATACTCTTTCTATTATTATATACAATATACACACTATCCTCTTACCTAAAAGCTTTTTTAGAAATCGTTGCGTTATTAGCAGCTAATAAGGTAGCTCCAACTTTGAGCTTATAGCTTGAAGTTTATTCATGATAAATATTTTTCGCATTTTTTTTCCAAAAACTTTTTATAAGATCAATTATAATTATTGTTAACCTATTATAATAACGAAATAAGTATAAGCTATTAATAAGCTGAAACAATTATCTATTCTACTTAAGACTCGTAGCGACATCTATCGAACTACTGTCGCTTTTCATCGAACAAATTGTAGAATTTCGTAGCAAATAAGTACGTATAGCTGCAAAGCCTGCATACTTGTATACGAGATATAAACCAGATGCCGCTGGCTGACGCATAATGATGACAAACCGAAATAACTAGTAATCCTTAACTTAAGTTTTATTTACTCGCGGACCAACCTCCTGATGATTTAAGTTGAAAACCGACACATGCTAAGTGGCTGTCCTTTTAGTGTCACAATTATTACTTATGTATTGCTTTAGTCTTAAGATTTGTATTGCTATTTTGTGCGTCACTAAATAAATATGTGCTTTGTTTCTTTAAAATGATCGTTCATATATGTATTATAAACGGTAGAAAAAGAATCGGTCATGTTTTTTCTCTCTAGAAAAAAAATAATGAAAAAAAATTAAAATACCAAAATGAGTTTGTTCTATATCATGACACTTTCGATTTCTTTTATATAAAATGTTTGTTTTTTATTGATCATTGTTGCTTTGGAATCACATATTATCTTGAGTACTGTCAATTAATTTTACAATTTCAGATCTTATTCAAGAAAACAAACTAAAGAAAATCATCTTTATAATAATATAAACTTGTCTATGACCAAAACCCCAAACTCCTATCCAACAAAAACGGAGTCGTTTCTTTTAAAAAATGGCGTCACATCAGAAGCAGGAAAATCGCCCGCCATAATATCGTAAGGCGGGCAAAGGATATACTAATTGGATTCCTGTTACAATATACCCGTCAACCCGCATCGGGGTGGAAAAAATCACCCTTGGTTTTTAAACTTAGGACGGTACCGTATAAAATAATGACTCTACCGAACCCCAATATATCTCTAGTCTATGCCAAACAAAGCGACTTTAAAAAGGACTTATTTAGGAGCACTAAAGCTGCTTATCATAAGCATTGTATGTTTTATTTTACCGTGTTTATCCACTTTTTTTATAAGTCCGAGGTAACCCTGCATAAAAATAGTTTTTTTTTGTTAGACTCACTATTGTAAAACTAATAAACCATACGATTCGAGTCCAATTGTAAATAAATTAACTTAATTGAGCGAAACAAAGCAAAAACTATCTAAATTCAGAGCTAATCGACTCCGCGCAGATAAATAATTAGCCTTTCACTGTCGGGTACTGCAATGTGAAACCTAAACCTTATGTATAGTACTCCTAATCGCCTGACGAGTTCTGAAGGTAAAATAAATTAAAGATATTTGGAATACCTACACAAGTATATCTATTATATTAAATAGAATTAAATAGAAATACTTCAAACGCGTGCTGATATTTTCCTGGTCTTCAATGAAAAACCTTACAGTTTTGTTTGGAATTTTTGTTTGTTCTGTTACTAATGCGTGCTGTACACGGGTAGAGTAATCGGTAGAGTTTACCAGTACTCTACCAGTTTTAGTTCATACTTTACTCTACCCATGCTGCCTATATTGGTATAGTTAGTACCATAGATTAGAGATAATATATATTAGTACTTTACCGTGCTACTGTGCCTCTTAATTTACCAGTGGACAGTACCCTTAATAGTCTCTGAATAATCAATACTAATATTGTAAATGCGAAAGTAACTTTGTATGTTTGTTACCATTTCACGTTTAAGCCGCGGAACCGATCTATATGAAATTTGTTGCACTATAGATTTCCAATTTCAGTTAGCGTCTCTACAGATACCAAAGCATAATCCATACTAATATCACAGAGGAAAGATATTATAAATGCAAAAGTAACTCAGTCTGGCTGTATATTACCATTTCCCACTCTTAAACCGCTAAACCGATTTATATAAAATTTGGTATAGAGATAGGTTGGGACCCTGCGAAGGACATAGGATACTGTTGATAACGCAGGCGGACACTAGTCGTTAATAATTTAAAATTATTATTTTTTCTTTTTAGAAATACAAAAAAGAAAGAAAACGATATATTGTCACAATAAATAATTATTAATTTGATTTGATATTTCTTACAATACAGTAGGCGTTTATAAACGCACAAAATCAAACATGTAAATCTGATATTTTTTTCTTACTGTTGCTATCGAACATTATCTTGTATTCAAGATCAAGGCCAATCGATCGCAGATCGTGATTAATCAATGCAAGCAAAATAACTGAATAAAATTAACTCTGGTCACTATTAGGTATAATAATTATTGTAATTGACAGGTGTTACTTAGTACCTAAAGGTATAAATTGCAAACATTGTTTACAGTAAATTGCCTTATGGTTTTATTGTATACGCTATGTTTCTAATGTTACTTATCAGATATGCATCAAGTTTGGTGGTAGACCCATATTTTGGGTCGCCTGGGTAGGTACCACCGCCTTTCTTATTTTAGCCGTGGAACAGTTCGCTGTGTTTCGGATTGAAGGGAAAGGTAGCCAGTGAAATTACTGGGCACGGACGGCATTTCATCTTAGGCCTCAGGATGACAACGCACCTGCAATATCAAGTGCTTTTCCTTGTTATTGCAGGTGTCTATAGGCGGCGGTAACCGCTTACCACCGGGTGGGTCGTCAGCTTGTTTGTCATCTAGTTGTATAAAAAAAAAGTTTGACAATTTTTTTTACCAAAAACCAAAAATATTGTTGGTTCTAGTTTAATTGATTCGATTTTTACAGTAATTAAATCTCAGCCAAGCCCTTTTATTAGCATAAACGTACCAAAAACTTTACTTACAACTAACCCAAAGCTTCTCAGTCCGTAGCACTTTATATTTGTGGCTCAAAGTCTATGTATAGCCAGTGATATCTTTCAAAAAGGGGTCAGTGATTCATCATTTTATCGAACCTTTCGCCCCTTACTAGCCCGCTTGCGTTTCCTCAACAATGAAATATCTATTGAATGTAAGTTAAATAATTTCCTTAAAAGATTTGTACCTAATGAAAATCTATGTTAATAAAGATAATTTAAAATGGTAGTGTAAAGACAATTTATTTATCTATTTATACTTAATTGCCAAAAAAGTGAACATAATACCTAATGAAAATCTCTACCAGTGCAGGGGTTAAACTAAACAGAAAACTCTAAAAGAAAAGATAAATCTAAGTATTATTAATTTTGAATTTAACAAAAAAAAAATACGAATCTATAATAGGCAGACATAACAATACAACAAATATGTAAAAATAATTTCTGTAAATATTCATAATAATATTTATTTATTTAAAAGACATATACACAACCGATGACAGACAACATTGGCACAAAACAACATTTCTAAAGGTATCTACCATTGAACAAAACCGACATCCAAAGACGTGCATACACAGCAACACATACGATGCGAAAACATTTGGCATAAAAGTGGGCACACCAAATGACCAAAAGTTACATGAAATTTATGTTTAGTTAATATGACCTAAGTCAGGTATATTCAATTTGAATTATTTTTTTTACATTTAAATCACTTATTACAATATAACTGCATTACACTGTATTGTATCATATCATGTCACATTTTAATAATTATTATATAATGCTTGGAGCTAAATAAACTTATAGATTGAAACAATTACATTACATTAAAATTTAACTGAATTGAATTATTAATTAATAGATCATTTTTATTGATTAATAACAAGTTTAAAAATATCGCGATATCGTACCTCAATTCAAATAAAAACTATTAAATACGTGTATTTTTTTTAATTATTCAACTATTGTAATAAAGATTAGGCCAATTACTATTTTTTACTATGATTGCAACAGAAAGTATTGTACATGTCTTCCTTTTAAACCTTGGCCTTCCAAAAGTAAATCTTGTCTATCACTCTAATCAATTAACTTTTTTAAACAGTAGCTACTGGCACAGTGAAGGGAATTCCATTAACTAACCGCGCTGGTATTTTGCTAAAGAACTCATGTTCAGATTTAATAGCAGTGCCTAGTCGTATACACGTCTAGGTCAGGCTTAAAAACAACTTCTTAAATTAAACTACTTATTAAAAACAAAAAAAAATATTTAACGGTACAGCATTTTTGTCTTAACGGTAAACGAAAACGAAAATTTTAAAAAAAGTTTATTGTATATAAAAAGAACGTGTGATTTTTTAATCTTTTTGGTGATATGCTCGACACTTTGAAGTTGAAATGGCGGCAATATTTAACAGCCTCTTTGGGTAATGTATTATTATTTATCTATTAATGAAAATTAATTACTGGGTAATTAAAAGGAAAATCTGTTTTCCTTACAACTATAACATAAATATTTTCATTTAAAACTTTATCATAATTATTGTATAGATATGTTTTCACAATTTAATGACTTTGATGCGTTTAATCGCCTACTTTATTGTAACAATTACAAATAAAGAAAGAAAACGATGAAAAAATATTTTATTTTCATCGTTTTCTTTTTTTATTTGTAAATTGTTACAATAGATATGTTTTGTTAAATGAATCGTGGTTTGCCGCCAATAAATGGCGACGGTGAATAATGATTTGAAAATTTGGTCGGAGTAGAAATTGTGTTATAAAATTGGTGTAAATATGGAGAATTATAGAAAAATTTATTGTGAAAGACGCTGAGAAATTCATTGCGGTTATCCACCTCATCAAAATAGCAACATCGACACAAACATCATTCATTACATTTGGTGCCAAACTCTCTCTAGAACACGCATTTATTGCAGTACCTACCTGCAGAAACAATAAAATACATCGGACATGGCTGTTTGCCTTCCTTTTGATTAGAATTAGATTAGGGAGACATTAAAATAAATATGGAGAAAATTGTGGTCTTGCTGAAAACTAGATACCCTACGACATAAAATGTCACTAATTCTTTGTTAGTTGCCGTCTGGGCATTGAAGAATTAAAGTTTGTCAAGAGTTCTACAAAAAAAACCTTCACTTTCTGACAGTAGTCATTGTTATTATTTCGTTATAATAATTGTTAACAACAATAACACATAACAACAATAACTATTCATTTCAACATTTGCGTAAATGTAGTTCTATTCTATGTAGGTATATATACTTATTGCATATTCATGTGTATGTATTTTATTAAAATTAGAAAGTATTTTAGTTTTTACATTTACTTATACTGTATGAGTTAGTTTTTCGTAATTGTTATACATCGCCAAATTCAAGAGATTAAAGAAAAGCGAACCATGAGATTAACCATAAAGCTTAGATTTTACAAATTCAACCGCATGCTAGCCAGCTTTATAAGACCGTTGCTATTCCTAATTTTATTATAATATTACTTTTAAAAATATTAGAAAAATATATGAAGTAGATAAAGTTAATGTCCTCACGCGGGAACCGAACCCGCACACCTTTCACTAACCGGGCGACTGTCCTCTACTAACCATCTAAACTAGCTGAGCGGTTTGGTTCCTATCTGAGAACATGAATTGGTTGTAGGTAGTAGAAATATTTTTCTGAAACCGTTACTAGTTCATTTAAACTATCTTCTTATCTTTTGTTATCAAATTATAAACAAGTATCATAGCTGTCTGATTGACATTGTAGGAAACAGTATTATTCAGCGAACCAGTTGCCCTTCACTGCGTTAATTGTATTCAACTTATTTATTATAACGACCACGACATCATCTCAGTTACAACAATAGCTTTGCAAAATCCGCTCCTATTGTGACTCAATAAGGTCTGTCTAAAAGCTCTAAATGTTATACTTGTGTGCTTGATATAGATACTATAAGTATAACTTCATTTTGTAAATATAAATGCTCTTATTAAACTGCAGAGCAACTTAAGGCGCTGACTACTCATACCTAATCGAGCTTTTTTAATTCTACTCTTTGCAAATAATCCACTCTGTCACAGTAGAAAAAATATAAAATTAATTATCCAAATTAAGCATCATTATGAACTTGTATCATGGATACCTATTAGAAAACGGAGAAATATACAGGGTGTTAGGGCGACGCTCTCGAAAACGAAGGCAGACGGCGCAGTACTGGTAAACACAAATTGTTAGAAAAAAAAATGAGCTGTTCCATACAAAACCAATCTACACGACCTGTTTGTATGGAACAGCTGATTTTTTTGCGATTTCAAATTACCCTTGCACCCTGTATAGATAATAATATATAAATACCTAATTCAATATAAAAAATATTCTAAATAAACACACAAACATCCATGACTCGTGGAGAAATGTTTGTACTTATCATAAAAATATAATATACACTCGACCAGACGGTCGTGTATCTACTTATAATAATTTTTGAAAAAAAATGTGAAGTCATGTCTAAAGTAAACACTCCAGAAAATCAATAATAAATAAAAATTAGTTAAAAATTAAAAAAATAAATTGTTTTGTAAAAAAATCTAGGTTGCCGTTTGTTGATTCTGTCATGATAGGAACATAGGTTTTATCAAGAATCCAACAACCCTTCCCGAAAATAAACTTTAATTATCTGTCAAAAATAGATATTTATTTTATTTGGATTTTCGACTGTCACGATAACAGAAAACAACATATTAAATAATTACTAAGTAGATATGTCGCTTTTATACCCTCTCTGTTTTTTGCATTAAGTCGAACATCGAATAAAATTCACCTCTAAATGGTGATTTTTGCAATAAGCTTACGAATATTTCAAAAATAATTTTTAAGTGCTTTTTTCCCTAAGAATATTTATCGCCTTATTAAGTGGAATTTGTATTTTAACTGTGGCTTTGTTTGTCTTTTATACATAAACTACTTAAGAATACTGGTTTTACTCAAAGAAGTAACTAGGTTCAAGTAAGTTCGCGGTCAACCACTATAAAGCTATTTATGTTAGCTTGCAAAAGATCCCGATATTAATTAGTATGATTTATCCCAATATAGTATTTAAGAGTTAAGACCATATTTAGAGATTCTAGCACACGTGCTGTGATATTAAGCTAATTCCACTGACATGAAGAGGAGCTCGGTGGTGTACTGGTTTCGATTACGTTGGTCCCGGTTGTTACTGCAACCGCTTTGACCCACCAACCCGCATGAGACCAGCGTGGTGGTGTTATGACCCAAACTCCTCATGTATTTCTCCCACGTAGAAAGGCCTGTACCCAGCAGTGGGACATATATAGGCTGGTGATAATGATGATGATAAGGTACAGTCATGAACAGTAATATACTTACGATCTTTTGTCATTTTAGCAAAGGATTATCGCCTCTTTCAACCATTTTTAGCCCCCGACGAAAGAGGGGTATTATAAGTTTCTTTCTGTCTGTGGCATTGTAGCTCCTAAACAAATGGACCGATTTTGGTTTGTTTTTTTTTGTTTGGAAGCTGACGTGATTAGGATGGTTCTTAGCTATAATTTATGAAGATCAGTTCAGGCGTTTGATGACTATCAGCTCATTTTCTACATAATAATTACAAAATTAAAAATTTTAAGTAACCCCCGGCGTCATTAATGATCTATCTAACACCATTTCATTAAGACTATTCATAAGAGCCCAAACACGTTATATCTTCTGTAAGTTTCTGAAGAATTAAGCATTTCGCAGACTTTTTGATGGTATAGGATCAGCTCAAGGTTAGTATGTTATGGGAATGTCACCGAAATGACAGTACACCAAATTTGAAATCAATCGGATCTGTAAAATTTAGTTAAATCCTATTATCATGTAGAAAATGTGCTGATAGTCATCAAACGCCTGAACTGATCTTTATAAATTATAGCTAAGAACCATCGTAGTCACATCAGCTTTCAAACAAAAAAAAACGAATCAAAATCAGTCCATTCGTTTAGGCGCTACGATGCCACAGACAGACACACGGATATACCGATACACAGATACACAGACAGACACGTCAAACTTATAACACTTTTTTTTCGTCGAGGGTTAATAAAAGAGTTTTACTGACTTTTACAGATTCAATTGATTTGAAATTTGGTCTACTGTCACTTCGGTGACATTCCCATGACATACTAACCTTGAGCTGATCCCATACCATCAAAAGACTACGGGATGCTTAATTCTTCAGAAACTTACAGCAGATATAGCGTGTTTGGACTCATAAGAATAGTCTCAATAAGATGGTGTTAGATAGATGATTAATGAGTACTTAATTATTTTATTTTTTTACATAGCACAAGTTACTGGCACATATAGGTTGGCAGGGGGACCCTCTCGAAAACGAAGGGAGATGGCAATGCGGTCGTGTAGAAATTGCGATTCGTAAGAAACAGCTGATTTTTTTTCGCGATTTAAAATTTATTTTTAACAATTCACGTTTCAGGTGACCAGCACTGCCATCTGCCTTCGTTTTCAAGAGATGTTATTTAATTTGGTCTTAAAAAGTTGTAAGGGCGTCCCCTTACATCCTGTATAAATCACATTTTTTTAAACCTAGTTAAATCACCATCATCATAACAACAGACAGACAGATAGACAGACTGACAGACACAGACTGTCTGACTGACAGACGGATCTAAAGACAGATCGACAGACAGATCGACTGAGCGATCGACCGACAGATCAACAGACAGACCGATAGACAGACTGACATATAACATTGTTAGCTTACGTAGACCCAGACAAGACAGAGACAAACATTATGACATTGTTAGCTAATATTATTTTATGTGATAGTCATAAGGGTTTTTTGACGATTCGAAAGTGCTTCTTGGGGGGCCTAATTGAATAAAGATATTTTCATTTATTCAATCAGACTGACCCATCTTAGGATCGACCATGACGAAATTTGTTTCCGTAATCGAAACCAGAACGCTCAAAGTACTATGTCACCGAGCTCCTTAAAAAAATTAAATAACAGCCTGATAAGTAGGTACTCTGACTCATTAAAAGTGTTTTAAAACCTTTTTGGTCAGTTGATATTTCAAGCAGTAGGTAGCTAATGTAACACTAATAATAACATGTTCTTGCTTTAATTAATTACAGCAAGCTACGGCAGCCTGTGCACGGGAATGTCCATGGGGTGGACATCCCCCGTGCTACCGCAACTACGGGGCCCGAACTCCCCCCTACCCACGGAGCCTACTCTCCAGGAGGAATCCTGGATAGGATCACTGCTGGTGCTAGGAGGGCTGTTCGGTAAATCAATTATTTTAATTATAAATAAATTACAGAGAAAAATAAAAACCAAGTCAGTGTCTCACAAACTATTTTGGTTCTACCGTATCCGGACATAAATATGGGATTTTTGATAGTTCAAAAGTGCTTGGGTGCTTAATTGAAGATATTTTCATTACAGTTCATCATAGGGCATGGATTTTTCAATATAAATAGATATAATTAATGACAAGTTACACTTAGGCATTATAGTATGGTAATTGCTGTTTAGTAGCTGACCCACCCTAACACTACCCCACGCTAGTAAAGATAACTTGTCCTTCCACACAATAAATATTTTTATTACTCCTACCATCATCGTACGATGCTGTATGAGTTAGCATCGCTAGACCACACAATATTAAAATAACTGTGTTATTAAAGAAAATAACATTATTCCATTATTGTTTCAAAATGACAAATGTAATTATTAGCCTGTTTTGAACTATTTACAAAACTAATTTAAACGCTTCAGTCAATTCAGTTGCGTGTAATTAAGCTGCCGCGTTGAATGTTCGACCTTCATCAAAATTAGATGAGAAATAAAAAACGATCGAATTAACTGACACATTTTAGAAAAAAAACTATTATGTTTGTTTGTTGTGAGATCTTTGACTCAATAGATAGTATAGGACCGCATGCTGGATGCGTCTGGCTCATAACCACAGCCGTTATACTTCGGCTAATTAAGAAGAAATTCACCGTGTTTCAGTTTATAGGCGAAGGGTTTTTTTCATACGAAGCACGACAAAAAAACGCTAGTGCAATTCAGACGCTGCTCCACCTTACCGGCCCAAAAGGTGTTTTTTCACGCCTCTTTTGAAGGAACCCATGTTATAGGAAAACGAAACGAAATTCAAGAAAGAACTAGGTGGTGGTGGTTTTACTAGGTGGTAGACCTATGTGTAGGGTCGTCTGGGTAGGTACCACCGCCTTTCTTATTTCAGCCGTTAAACAGTTCGCTGTGTTTCGGATTGAAGGGAAAGGTAGCCAGTGTAATTACTGGGCATGGACGGCATTTCATCTTAGGCCTCAGGATGACAACGCACCTGCAATATCAAGTGCTTTTCCTTGTTATTTCAGGTGTCTATAGGCGGCGGTAACCGCTTACCACCAGGTGGGCCGTCAGCTTGTTTGTCATCTAGTTGTTTATAAAAAAAACGTTCATGGTCCGAAACTTAAATCTACAATTAGTTTGCAGGTAGGTATGATGTTCATACAGGCCGCTAATACGACAATTAAATGGAACATGGCCTATATTAGTTCATAGAAATGGTTTGAAAATATACGCTACTGTTAACCCATTTAAAGAATTAAAAGTTAAAAGTTTTGGAATATGATGAAAATTTATAAAACATAGATACACATATTACATGGATATTATCAATTTTTTCAATATGCCCATACATTTTTTAGTAATTTAAGCAACATATGTGACGTCATGGGCCTATGCTCAGGGGCCTTACCACCATCTTTATAAAACCGATTCATATTCCGCTCGGTTCAGTATTGGTTCCTAAACTGCATAGCTGTCATAGTCATAGATAGCGTCGTAGTACGAATTAACGATTCTACTCAGTTTAGGTCGTAAACTGGATCGCGATAAATGATGGTAGTACGGGTGCAGCAGTGGGCGTCTCTCGGCTGATATGATGATGATGATGATGATGTGACGTCATCTGTACTGCAGATTTTATATGGAGCGCTTTTAGACGATGCGCAGCAACATCTCAAACATACCACTGTTATCTGTGAAACTATTGATTTTAAACATAATATTTCTAAACTCCTTATATAAGTAATAAGTTTTCCTATCCTATTGTGTTGTTTAGCTATAGTTCAAACTCAAGTCAGGACCTATTCTGCTCTTCCTCAGGACCTCTAATAACAGTCCCGCTGTCGAACTACATCGGTCGTCGCTGGCTGATCATCGGCACCAACATCCCCCTGCTGCTCGGCTGGCTGCTGGCCGGCGTCGCCACTAACCTGGAGACGTTGTACGTGGCCAGGCTGGCCTGGGGATGTGCGACGGGCATGCAGTTCGCGACTATACCCATTTATATTGGCGAGATTGCTGAGGTGATTGCTTTCACTGGAGCGATGGTGACTTTGGTGATTTTTCGGGTTAAAGACCAACTCGGCCAATGTCAAACTCGGCCAGTGTCAAACTCAACCAATGTCAAACTCGAACTAAATTAATTGCTCTGTTTTCATAAAGGCTTATTAAATTCCTCGTATAGACTTCATAATTGAATTATTATGATTTTCGCTGAACCAAACAATAATAATAAAACTCTTACACTCACACCTCTTCTTTATTATCTAGTGGGCTAGAGCATCAATAAGAGTTTGTGTTATGGATACCGGATAACGGAGAAAAATGCATAATAATAAGTAACTATGTATAAATATTAGAAAATACACAAAATATACATGGTCATACATGTATATTTTGTATATTTTCTAATATTTATACATAGTGATCGAATGTTCATACTCATCATGCCCCTACTGGGATTCGAGCTCGGGTACTGATTACTGAGCACTCGATCACACGCCCGTCGAATCAACAGGCGACAACCGTAGCCGTAGAGTAGGTAGAGTAGTATTACAATTGCTATTATGTGCGGATAACAGCTATCTGTTTTTTGATCATATAATATACACAACTCGCTAAATATGCACATAATAATCAGTCTCACGCTTAAAATATAAGGTTCATTGAAAATAATAATATGTGCATTATTTTCAATTCAATGAATAATTAGAATCATAAGTAGTTATAATCTATTTATGGAATTCGATAATGTCGTAAAGACATTATGCCAAGGTTTACTTCATAATATTGGCCATAACTCTAATTTAACGTTTAAGGGAGACTTTTGAATTTAGTAGTAAGGATGAAAAAGTAATTAGTCCATGAAGTAGTTGCATGGTCCATGATAGTAATAATAGTTTGAACAAACACACAACATGAATGGCATATTTAAATTCGCCATGACCTATGCAGTTTTTCCCACGACGACACCGCCTCTGTGGTCTAGTGGTTGAGACCACCTACCTCAGATCTAGAGGTCCGGAGTTCGATTCCCGTGGGTTCAGAAATTTTCTGCTCGATTTGGTTGGTGGTAGGGCTTTTCTAAGTCCGCCTGGCTAGCTACCACCATCTTACCTAAGTCTGCCGCCATAGCAATAATGTTAACAACATCGTTGTGTTCCGGCAGTTAGAGGTAAGATAGCCAGTTCTTCTGTGGTTGTGGAATCCGAGTGTAACTCGGTTCCATCGTCGGCCTTATCTTCTGAGATGAAGGCCAAGAGTTACCCCATTGAGATAAAAAAAGACGTATAAAGGAATCAAAATTTGAATACTTACCCTTTTTAATAGCTCTTCCCTCTTTAGCTTGCTCCATTTATTTGGGATCAGTAATTCTTATTTTGCAGCACCAGTTTTTAACTCTTCTCTCTGCCCACAGGACAAAATCCGTGGTTCCCTAAGCGCTCTATTTTTGCTGTTCATCAACGTGGGCTTCCTGCTTGCGTACGCCATCGGCCCGTTTACCTCGTACTGGGGCCTGACGGCGGCAGGTGGGATCCTGTCGCTGTTCTACGTTCCATTTACGTGGTCTATACCGGAATCGCCATTCTTCCTTGTCTATAAAGGTCAGCATTTACTTGAAATATATTTTATTCTTAAAAAAAAGGTACCTAGTACGTTATAAATCTAAATTAATTTTAGTATCAATACAAAGTAAAGAAAACACAATTTATATTCCTAATTGATGCGGCCGAGACAGACAGGGATACCTAGATAGGTATTGTTTTCGGCATTTACCCCGAATATTTTGGTAGGTAATGCCTTTGCGCGCGAAGAAAAAAGATAATAACAGATTTTTAAAATCTATTTGAGATTCATAGAAGTAGTTTAGAAGAAGTACCCTTCTAAGAAGTACCGTTTCTTGTAAAACGAAAAAAGGAAATGGGAAGGATCTTACCAAGAGGACAGTAAGAATTTAAACAAAGCTTAGACAGTACCAAATGATCGTCATAATTATATTGTCCTTACCACGTAACGTCATATCTCATCATAGAAACTTTAATATTACAATAACAATGATTCTTCTTTAAAAACCTTTTCAGTTTAGAAACTTTCATATAGAATTATAAGTTACCACAATATTCTTATCCATATCAGGTCGATCAGAAGAAGCTTCGAAGGTCCTCCAGCAACTCCGCGGTACATCGAAGGAAGCTGTTCAGCCTGAACTAGAAGGCTTGCAGGCGATGGTAGCGCGGGAGTTCAAGGAGAAGCCCAGAATACAGGATCTGTGGGCCACTAGGGGGAACCTTAAGGCTTTGGGTAAGTTGCCTATTGTCATTTAGCCTAATTTTATTGAAATGGCTTCGGGAGACCCCACCCTACCCCCGTAGGGTGGGGTGCAGCCATTGTAAGGGCAGTGAAGTGGATATTAAGTGGATATTCCTATTGCCGTAAACTGGTCGCTTAGCCAGCGGCAGGTAGGCAGGCTGGTATTGGAATATCTTTCCAAAAAAAAGGTATATTAAGTATGCAACAACCTTGCTACCTTCTAGAAAGACGTGCTTCAGTAGAACGGGCAAGAATCTCAGCAAGGCATTCATCTTTTTCCTCCCTTTAAAACATAATAATAATAGTTTGAAAGATGTCCTCGTCCAAAAAGACCAATAAAACTATAAAAAATATGGTTTAGGACATAGCACAAAAATTCAAAATTTATTTATTTCATAACAATATCAGGTAATAACCATGTTGTGGTGACATTCCTAGTAAGTATAAAGACACCTGTATCAGACAGTCACCCTCAGATCAAATAAATAAGAAGTCACCGCTCTTCCAGTCCGATTAACTTTATGGTGAAATGAAATATATCAAAAATAACAAAATAAAATTACGTAACAGAAACTGAATGTGTGTGTGTGTGTGTGTGCGTGTCTGTGGGTGCGTGAGTGTGTGCGTGTCTGTGGGTGCGTGAGTGTGTGAGTGTCAGTGGGTGCGTGTGTGAGCACAAGCTGCACATATTTGCCTTGAATGTGCAGACGACAGTACATCTAGTTAACAGTTGCACTACGAAAGCCGCCTCTATTACGAACGCAGTAAGGGCGGCCTCAAGGTCAAACTGTTACGCTTGATGTACTGTCGACTGTAAACAAAGGCTGCACAAAAGCAGCAGATTCAGAAATTTATGTTTATATTTTATATTAGAACCACATTTGAGTACTCGTATAACCGTTTCCCAGACCATTCTTATTTGCCATTTTCGTTTCGTATTCCCCCACAGGCATCTGCGTGTTCTTAGCTATGCTCCTCCAGTTATCCGGCATCGACGTGCTTCTGTTTTACATGGAGGAACTGCTGGTGAAGGTGGGCTCCAACATCACACCGGCTCATGGGACCATTATCATGGGCGTCGTTCAGGTAAGGCCGCAGACAGTAGCTAGGTAACAAAAGCAGGACGTAGTGGATTTAACTAAACATGTAGAGCAGGAACCTACTTCGCTGTTGAAGAAACTAATACAACTTAGATCTGAAGAGAGACGCGCGTTGCTCACTAAATTACAACAAAATGCATATGATATAGGTATATTTCACAGCATTTTGGATCAACAAGTGTCGGAGGAAGCCAAAATGGTGTATCGCTTTATATGTTAGTCGCTTTCTTCCGACCAGCAATGATAATTTTGATGCAATTGTTAGTAAGTTTTCAAGAGGACTGACTATGCGTTAGGATAAAAGACATAAGTTGTGGTTTCTTCCTGTAAACTTTTACAGCGTTCAACATAATGCAAACAACATATTCTATTCTTTGTATTCTATAAGCATAGATAATATGTAGGTACCTTACCATCACTATCTTTACCTAGGTGGAGATAAATGCCTTCGCTTCTAATACTTCCAAATATTTATTTGAAAGCATCTTGTGAGATTTTAAACTATATACGTCCCACAGCTGGGCACAGGCCTTCCTACAAGTGAGAATACACGTGAGGGGATTGGGCCATAACACTACCATGCTGGCCCTATGCGGGATAGTGGATATTTGTATGACCACCAGGAAACGGCGGATTAAAGCGGTTGCAGTATCAACCGGACCAACGGCAAACGGCTTAAAGTGCCTTCCGAAGCACGGAGGAGTTAGAGATCACAAACTTTGATTGAGCCATCCCAAGATCGACCATGGCGAAAGTTGCTTTGTTTTAGTAATCGAAACCAGAGCGCTCAAACCATTATGCTACCGAGCTCCTCACGCCCGCACCACGAGGTCCTCTGACAAATGCGCGACTTATTACCTTTTTGCTCGACTTTTCAGCTAGGTTGCCCTAATAATAGTGCATCCTAATTGTAAAGTCGAACTATAAAGCTGTTGTTGTATCTTAAGGTTCGTTGATTCAAAGGTTACTCGTGCTGGTCGTATCGTGAAAGCACCACAAAGGCTAGATATTTAGTTTTTTGATAGTAGGTATAGTTTAGTATATGTATAGTCTTATGTTGCCTTCCATCCTGGAAGGTCAAGGTGGCGAGGATTTTGAGGTTTTAGTTCTCAAGAAAAAGCATATACCTATTTGGTGTATGTCATAATTGACTTAAAACTTGAAAATTTTGTTAACTTTAAAGTTTTTTTTCATTGAATATAATTAAATTAACTTAAACTCAGAAGGCCATGTTTTTCCTTAATGTCTTCCTACTGAAAACACGTAACCGCTCCGCGAACCTAAGATACAACAGCTGTAGTCGTCACGAGCAAACTGGGATATCGGCATCGCCTCTAAATCTTGCGTAAGATCCGTGTATGTCACTGTATAACCATCTTGTGAGAGCTGGTACATAACGAACAAATACTCGATGCGTATAATTATTAACATAGAGCAAATACTCATATCGGTTGCCACCTTTTAATTGTCTTTAATGTAATTAGGGTGTTTTCTATCTTACGCGGATTGGAGTGCGGTGCAGGTGACCGCATGCATTTCATCCGCAGGCGTTTATTTATACCTGTATTCTACTCAGCGAACAGCTCCTTCTACGGACAGAATCTGCACTCGGACACTAATCCCTGTAAGCTATAAAACGCCCATAATGAACCACATAAGAAGCCTGACCTTCTTATGAGGTGCATTCACTTCAAGTTGCAAATATTGCAGGTATTGACAAGCTTCGTGACGCCGCTGGTGGTAGACCGGCTCGGGCGGAAGCTCCTCATGTGGACCACCTCGCTGGGACTTACTATATTCCTGGTTAGTCTTATCATTACATTATAATTCAGACTATACTTTCCAAATCAGCCAATCAAAGCAGAAAATACAAAAACGTATCAAGAGTTATAGTTGAGCTGCGAAAACAGCCAGCGCATAATGTTCCTACCTGGGTAAGGTCTGTCAAAATATAGGTACCTATACAAAATTTTCTCATTAGATTTAAAAAAAGAGATAAGTAGAACGCTTTAGTAATACCAAGTGACTTTTCCTTGTTACTGCAGGTGTCTACATATAGGCGACGGTAACCACTTACCACCAGGTGGGACGTCAGCTTGTTTGTCATTTAGTTGTATAAAAAAGTACTTATAAACTAACTTTGGTTGAGCAAGAACAAGATAATAAGGTCTAAGTACCCACCCCTAACCTACAAGACGCAAGATATTCTGATGATGTTGTCCGTGCGGTGACGGATTAAGAATACAATTCACCGCCCCATTTCTTCCCGTGGGTGTCGTAAGAGGCGACTAAGGGATTACCGAGCTACCAACTGCTCGACTGGTGGTAGGGTCTGAACACCCGTCTGGTTAGTGACCACCGTACGCATGGCGTAAAACCCGCCAAGTGACCACTTGTGGTCGCGTTCCGGGATCAGTCAGCGTACAACCAGAGCTTGGGGGGACGTTGCGGCGATGGATGCGGTCAGTGACGGCTTCCGTCTAACCAGAGCCAGGTGGACTGCATTGACCCGCCGACCAGGGAGACCCGAAGAAACGACTGTTCCGCTGGCCGCCCGTGGTACAGAACAGGGGCCCAAGCGAACCTAACCAGTTCGTGAGGCTGCCCTATCATGCCACGCATAATCTTGGGTTGGTCCGTCGTGCCGGTTGGTGACCGGGGGGTGGGGTCCCGGCGGCCATTCACGGGGGGGTTCGGGGGCCCTTCCGTTCGGCGGGTCAGCGCTTCTCTACTGTCGGCTATTACCTGGGGAAACTGGCCTCACGCTTTGACCGTATATATCGCGGCAACGTCCCCCCAATTCACGCCTCTCCTCCTTCTATCTTCAACTATGGCAGCGCTCACAAACAGTTTCGGTCGTTCAGCGGTGCACACCCCCACCACAACCACGCTGTTTGAGGTCGGGCTCACTAACATCCGTGGGCTCCATGCTAACCTCAATGCCGTCCACCAACATCTTGAGACGGCTCGACCCGAAATGCTGTTTTTGACGGAGACTCAAATACTTCGCCCGGCAGACACTAGCTACTTGGATTACTCCGGCTACGCTCTTGAAGAGTCCTTCAAAGCGAAGGCCGGGGTATGCTTGTTTGTCCGGGCGGATGTTTGCTGTCGCCGTCTGCGCTGTTTGGAGGACCCTTCCCACTCTATTCTTGGGGTGCATGTGGACCTGGGCACACATAGCCGAATCTACGTTTGCCTCTATAGATCCCACAGCGGTGACATGGAGACAACTCGACTTTTCGAACATCTTAGTCGGGTGGCAGATGTTGCGCAGGAGCAGTTTCCAACCGCGGAATTGGTGTTTTTAGGGGACTTCAATGCTCACCACGAGTCGTGGTTAAGTTCCTCTAAAACTGACCATGCTGGTAGAACTGCCCACGCTTTCGCTCTCACGCACGACCTGACCCAACTGGTAAACCAGCCCACCAGGATTCCAGACATTGTCGGTCACGCGCCCTCATTGTTGGACCTTCTGCTGACGACTCGCCCGGATGGATATCGGCTAGAGGTTCGTGCTCCTTTGGGAACATCGGATCACTGCCTGGTATCCGCTGGGGTGCCACGGGCGTCGCCACCGGTACCTATGGTTGCCAAACGCCGCATCTGGCACTATGCGTCGGCAGATTGGGACGGTATGCGGGATTACTTCGCATCTGTCCCTTGGAGGCAGCGCTGTTTCAGTGAGCTGAACCCGAACGGTAGCGCTACTGCTGTTGCTGATGAGATCATGTTAGGGATGAGGTACTATATCCCTCACTCCGATCTCATCAGTAGGGGTAGGCGTAACCTCTGTTTCAACCGCGATTGTGCCTTAGCTGTTGAAAACGGACAGTCGGCATACCGCGCTTGGATCAGGGGCCGAGCTTGCGGGGATCCCAACATTGACTCACTGAAAGCAGCCTATAACAACGCCACCAAGTCCTGCAAAAGGGCCTTCATCAGAGCGGATGCACAGCGCGTTGCACGAGTTGGCCAAGAACTTCTTACGCATCCTACGGGAAGCCGTAGCTACTGGCGTCTGGCCAAAGCCGTGCAATCCAAATTCTGTCAACCCTCGCTGCCCCCCGATGTTCTGACGGCTCGCTAGCTCACAAGCCGCAAGAGAAAGCCGATCTCTTGGTAAAACTCTTTGCTGCTCACTCCCGAATCGATGACTGCAACTTACAGCCACCAACACTCTCCCACTGTGGCCACACAATGCCCGATATTCGTATTAGGCAATGTGATGTACGTGCGGAGCTTCAGTCCATCGACGTCCGGAAAGCTAGTGGACCTGATGGCATTCCAGCGATAGTACTGAAAAACTGCGCAGCGGAGTTGTCTCCTGTCTTAACGCGGCTATACCGTCTTTCTCTCTCTTCTGGGTGTGTGCCGGAATCTTGGAGAGAGGCCAATGTGCAACCGGTCCCCAAAAAGGGAGACCGATCAGACCCAGCTAACTACCGCCCGATAGCTGTCACCTCAGTTCTTTGCAAGGTCATGGAACGGATCTTAAACCACCAGCTGATCCGATACCTAGAAGATCACTCATTAATTAATGATCGACAGTACGGGTTTCGGCCTAACCGGTCAACGGGTGATCTTCTAGCGTACTTAATGCATGTCTGGGGTGAAGCTATTGACAAACGTGGTGAGTCACTGGCAGTTAGCCTTGACATTGCCAAAGCGTTCGATCGGGTCTGGCACAGGGCTCTTCTCTCCAAGCTCCCGGCATACGGTCTGCCCGCTCAGCTCTGTAACTGGATCGCCGGCTTCCTGCATGAGCGAAGAATCCGTGTCCTCGCAGATGGATGCGCTTCGCGGTTCATGTCAGTGAATGCTGGTGTACCACAAGGCTCTGTTCTATCCCCCACACTCTTTCTTCTTCATATCAATGGCATGATTCCGTTAGGAAACATTCATTGCTATGCAGATGACAGTACAGTGCATGGGGGATATTACGGTCGCCCAGGGGCTGGGCGCGCTGAAACCGAGAGGGAGAGAGAGAATCTTGCCATTGAGCTCGACAGGGTGTTGAACCTCGTATCTGAATGGGGATCTAACAATCTTGTTGAGTTCAATGCTAAGAAAACACAGGTGTGCGCGTTTACTGCCAAAATGTCGCCGTTCCTTCCCCTTCCGTCTCTTCAGGGCACGACTCTTTCGGCACAGGGCTCCCTCAACTTGCTAGGTATGGAGATATGTTGCGATCTGAATTCCAGGAACTACATCGAAACCGTGATAAAAACAGCCTCACGGAAGCTCGGTGTCCTGAACAAGGTGTGTCGATTTTTCACGCCTGACCAATTATGCCTGCTGTATAAAACTCAGGTCCGGTCTTGCGTGGAATATTGCTCGCACTTGTGGGATGGCTCCGCCAAGTACCTACTCGATGCCCTGGACAGATTGCAGCGTCGTGCTGTCCGTATCGTTGGCGATGTAGAGGTAACCAACAACCTTGAGCCTCTGCAATTGCGTCGAGACATTGCGTCGTTTAGCGCCTTCTATCGGCTATATCACGGAGAGTGTTCTGAAGAGCTATTTGACCTTATCCCACCTTCCCCATTCCTGCTCAGGAGCACGCGTGCCGGTCTTCGGAGTCATCAATTCACTGTCTCCACCTCAACATCACGTACAAAGAAATTTAGTAGCTCTTTTCTTTGTCGAACTTCCAGAACTTGGAATTCTTTGCCAGCACATGTGTTCCCTCCTTCCTATAACATGGGTTCCTTCAAGAGGCGTGAAAAAGCACCTTTCGGGCCGGCAAGGTGGAGGCAGCTAGAGCAGTGTCTGAACTGCACTAGCTGTCTTCGCATATGGACTCTTCTTACCGCTTCACATCAGGTGGTGTTGAGTCATTTGTCGTGCTTTGTATAAAAAAAAAAAAAAAAATGATGAGAAGGCCACGCAGGCCGGCGAGCTGGTGAATATCCTGCCGTCATCGTCATTACCATGACAGTTGCACTACGAAAGCCGCCTCTATTACGAACAGACGGTCTCAAAGTCTCAAGGTCATTCTGTAACTACTTTAGATTGACACAGGATTTAAAAATCTTTCAGGCACTCATCGGAGTGTACGCACTATTGGACTCCCACTACAAAGTGGACGTGACGCACGTGGCCTTCATCCCGCTGCTATGCCTCATCGTCTACATGATACTCTTTACGCTGGGTAAGTAGGTGTTGTTTTATATTTTTCCAGAAAGAAATATGTAAAAATTTAACAATTATTGTGAATGAGTAGAAACTCACAATAATTGTTAAATGTTTACATAACTGTTTCGTAAAAATCATAGATTTTGAATACAGTTTTGGTCCTTCGAGTCAGATTCATGCTTAGACCCAAATACAATGATTCCTATGCAGAAATCCGACTAACATTTGGGAGTTTTTACTACGAGATCATATTCATGAAAGCATTCCTGCTGCATCTGAGTCAATAAAACCAAGTATAATCCGAAAAAGTCAAAGCCATTTGCCACTATACTTCACACCAGCGCCTTCGACCACTGTTTAAATTTTTCATTTTTGACTGATGAAATAACTTAGTTCCAGTCCATTAAGTTAAAGCTTTTGAATTTCTTTTTTATTACTAAACAACATGGCAGAAGTTTGTGAAAGAACTACTTACGAGTTGGAGTCAAAAAAATGTAGTGTGTTATGCTCCGCCGGCGAATTTTTCATCGATGTGCCTTTTGCCGACAAATTCCATTATACAAACATCAAATTCCGACTTAGTTTCATCATAAAAAAAAATATGAAACTACTAAATAGTAATGCTATTATTTCCATTGATATATTTCAAGTAATACTTATTTCTAGAATGGACTTTGGATTTGTGAGCGAAATGTTCATCGCAACTGCCGAAACACAACAATGCTGTTAACATAATGTCATGGTAGTAGACTAGGGTAAGAGGTAGCTAGCCAAGCGGACTTAGAAAAGCCCTATCACCAACAAAAACATCAAGGTGCAATATAATTGGGCTGTTGCCTAAGTTTAATTATTGCGCTATTTTTCACAAATTCTAAAAAAATTCAAACTTAAAAAATATGAAATATAGTTGAAGTTTTACTGCTTTGAAAATTTAAAAAAAATGGTCAGTTTGTTTCAAAATTTATCAAAAAATGTTAAAATATTAGACTGCTGACATCAATTAAAACAACTATTATTAGGACAACTATTAATAAAAACATAGTTATTATTAATTTTGTCAGTTTGCCCATACATTTCTTAGTAATATGGTAACATGTGACGTCACCTGTTCCGCAGATTTTCTATGGAGTGTTTTTGGACGATGCGCCGCAACACATCGAACATACCACTATATCTGTGAAACTGGTTATCTTAGACATACTATTTCTTTTGTTATGTTACTTTATGAGTTATTAACTTCTTATTTATGAAATAAATAAAAACTTGTCAACTACCCTATTGTCATGGTCAGGCGTGGGTCCCGTGCCATGGATCCTGGTGGCGGAAATGTTCCCGGTCAAGACTAAGTGCCTCGCCAGCGGCATCGCCTCCTTCATGTGCTGGCTCGCCGGCTTCGTCTGGACAAGGTGCCTTTATTATCTACTACTTATTTATTCTTTATTTCTTCTTTTTGTACTACAAAAGGAAGCCGAAACAAGGATTCGAATTTTATCTTGAACTGTCCCCTCGTTGCTAACTAAATTAAACTGTTTTGTTCGGTATGCCCCTTAAGGCAAAGGGTAAGGAGAATATACGAAAAAGGTGTTTTTAAGCAGAGTGACAGATCGGAATAATCCGTTTTTCACACTTCTAAAGGAAAAAAATGTATATATTGGCCTATTTCTGCTAAGCACACGCTAAACCTAAATTGCAATTCAGTGTATCTCGTTCTCTTAATATGGATACAAAAAGGATTTAGAAGGGTGTGTTCAATTTTGGACCTTATTGAATATGATAAAAAGCAGGGTTAAGAGAGCACCTCCGTACACGCCTTCAAAAATTGTCTGTGGTTTCTAAAGCTACCTAAATTTAATTTACTAGGTGGTAGATCCATATGTAGGGTCGCCTGGGTAGGTACCACCGCCTTTCTATTTCAGCCGTGAAACAGTTCGCTGTGTTTCGGATTGAAGGGAAAGGTAGCCAGTGAAATTACTGGGCATGGACGGCATTTCATCTTAGGCCTCAGGATGACTTTATACAACTAGATTTTTGTCATCTAGTTGTATAAAAATAAAAAATAAATATTAAAGTCTTGCTATCTTTTTTATGCATATTGAGAGAAAGTGATAATTATATTGCATTAAAAATTTAGATTTAGAGTCTGTCTTTAGGATTGGGCCCAAGTAGAATACCACTACTAGGTAGGGTAGGAAAACATGAAAATAATTGAATATTCAGAATAAATTATTCTGTAAAAGAAGACTACACCTAACGTAATCAGAAGATAAAGAGCTACGCGATAGAAAGAGAGGCAACTTCTGGGTGTTTCTAGATGAAGATAATTAGCGCTGTTCGACCTGAATTGCTCTTTATTGTGTTGTAGCAAGAGTCGTTATTGATTCAAATGATTTTGCAGATTGAATCTCCTGTACCTGTTCAACATTCTGACTTTACGTCGAAAGCGGGGACGAAATTAGTTCTTACCGCTTAAATACTTTGTTATCGAAAAACAAAGAAGTGGATTTAATTCTACCTGTTTCTTTCATGTCGGATTATCCAGCACCGGAACATATGTAGACTGATGAAGTTGATGCTGTTATCTAAAAGCTTGTTATATTCTCGTCAGATTCTTCCGCGACGTAGCAGCGTCTTATGGCATTTACACGGCGTTCTGGATCCTGGCTATATGCTGTGGCATAGGGTTCATATTCTCTGCCACGCTCCTCCCGGAGACGAAGGGAAAGACCTTCGACGAGATCCAGGAGATGCTCAACAAGAGGTAAAGCAACCTTTATACCGTACAATAAGGTTGACAATGGTGGTAATTCTGCTGTACTTTAAAACTAAATTTCAGTTCAATACCACCCTTTCATTGCAATTAAATAAGATAAGGATGGAATAATTTATAGAAGTCAAAAATTTTAACTAAAGACACGGCAAATGACGTCGTCCGCTGTCTATCCTGTTTTCGTTCGTTAGGAATGAAAGAGAAGCCTATAGGGCTTACTCCCAAAAAACGAAACAATGCGTGTTTTCACGAATTTATGTCTAAAACAATATTATAACTGAACCCGTCACCTTTGACAATCCAGGTGATTGCTCTGACCACTGAATGGGATAGCCATATGGTTTCTTCACACCAAGTCAAAATTATACTTCAAGACCCTAACGATAACTTAAAAAAAATATATAAAATAGTCTTAATTTTTGATTTTAACATTATTATAAATGTTTGAAAAATTACTTAGTAATTAAAATAGAATAAAACTAGAAAAATTTCACGTCCTGAGGCAGGAATCGAACCTGCGACCTTTCGCTGTCCGGGCGACTGCTCTGACCACTGAGCCACCCAGGACTTGGGATATCCCTGTGAAATTCTTCTAGTCTATCTTGTATTTGCGTTTATGAGCTAACGTCCACCCTGCCTCAGGACGTGAAATTTTTCTAGTTTTATTCTATTTTAATTACTATATAAAATAGTATTGTCCAACATAATCGAATCGTCGGTAATGAAAGTTGGCTTGTTTACCTACATTCTGTATCGAATTTGGCTCACGTATAGTCCTACATTTATAGGCTGACTGCCCACTTCAGACGAACGGAGTCCAATTTCTGACAGAAAAAATGTATTTACCAAAATAAACATTTTTGACAATAATGTGTATTTTCGGCCGATGAAAACGCTAGGGAAGATCGCACATAATCACTAACAAATCCTACTCTAACGAGAACAGGGAGCCATAACTACATAGATAACCTACCTCTGTTTTATCTCATCTCTAAATTCTTTTAACATTTCCTATTTTATATTTCAGACCAATCAAGGAAGAAGTTAAACCAGTAGACGTTTAGAGTTAACAAGAGAAAGATTAATTTATGTTTTAGATATTTTAATGTGTAATTAATTTACTATGTAAATAAACATTTAAGTAGAAAAATATGGTATTATTTTACTATTAAACGGTTGATAATCAAACCCATGCTGAATAATACTCTCTCTGGCTCTTTATTGAAATGATAATGATCAAATTAATTAAAATAATATTCACACAAGATTTATAAATGGATTTTATATTTACATACTAATAATATATTTACGATAAATAATAGAAACCTTATGACTAAGACGACAAGACTGATTTCAGATTTGTCGTTTTACTTAAAATGTTTGAATGTATAAGTACCTACCAAATAGCGATCAAATTAAAGGTCTATGATAACAACTTCAATTATTGTGGGATAACAATAATCGAAGGAATATTGTCAATGTTTCAATATGTGTATAACAGCTAATAATAAATTACGATTCTGGACCCGTAGTACCATTGTGTCGTACCATTATTGGTACAGTTGGGTCAAATGTGTCCTAATAGTACCATTGATGGTTCGAGTGGAACTAATAGCATAAGTACCATAATTGAACCAAATTCGTGTAGTATTAACACCACTATTGAGACGCACTAGTAGGCCTGCCTGGATAGTAAGTGATTACCGTATTTTGAGGTCTACTAACACCAAAGGTATCACATTGCAACTAAAAAGTGTAAGATTTTTGACAGCGAATTTGTTTTGCGTGACAATGTTTTAGTTATTTAACAGCACGTCCAAACTCCAATTATCCTTAAAATTGTAATCAAGGCAATTTACTAAAAAATCCGTACGAAAAACAAAGCTAAATGTCATTCAACTCATATAAACTTTAATAAAATTCGATACATTATTTATTACTATAATCTTACAATACATTAGAAATGCTCAGAATTTATCTCTGGAATTGTAGTGGACAGATTCTAAGTCCTAACACGTCTTTGCCTATTTCCGCTACGCCGCACACTGGGCATAGTTTCCCTTTATGTTCAGGTAAAAAGCTAGCATTACATAGAGAACATTTTTCTTCGGGTTTACCTCTGTAAATAGGTTTGTATGAAATCCCGCATATATTGAAAGGGTTGTGCTCATCGTAATAAAGTTGATGTTCATCTGTAGGTGTTTTTTCACAAGCCTGTAGTATCTTCCTCGCTTGTTGGGCCACTTCTGGCCTCGGGCCTAGTTCTAATAATCTGCGGGCGAAGGAAGCGGCTGTGCGGTAATTTTTGAGCTTGAAAAACATGTTGAGGGCTGTTCGGAGGGTCAAGATCTGGTGGACTGGTTGGAGCTTGCAGTGGGTGAAGTATGCTGCCATTTCGCAGGTACGTTTCTGTTCTTCTAAGGTGTTCTTCGGCATTCCTGGAAAAGTAAGAATGGAAGAAGATGAGCTTAAGGAAATCTAAATACATATATATTTTTTTTAAATCTAAACTTTTTGGGCAGAGATCTTTCAAAATCCGAGTGACTGCCATAAGCTCACAATGTCGAAATGTTCAACACTGAAGTATTTTTTCAAATATCATATTATCAGCCTTAAAATTACAAGTGTATTTCACGGACCTTTCCTGGCTGTCTCCATCTGCAGCCCTAGCAGGTACTCCTTGCATATGTTGAGCAGTTGCTGTGCCTCGGTGAGCTCCGCCTTGGCGTCCACGTGCAACAATGGAACACTTTGTACGATGCACTGTAGCTTGTCCACGGCTTCCGTGAATTTTCCCGCAGTCGTTAGCTGGTAGCATTGCTGTAGCTGGTTTACTAGTTCGTTCAGTTTTAGGGCTGAGGAGAAAATAATAATAAAAAATAACTTATTTATAACAAATTGAGTGCATATAAATTGTTAGTAAAGCGTGCCCATACAAGGTCTTTTATATCAATTTCATGTTTGTTACAGGAAAAAAAATGTTCGAAAGTCTGCGATGGTTTGGTTTTTTTTTATCTACAAGATGACAAACAAGCTGCCGGCCAACCTGATGGTAAGCGGTTACCGCCGCCTATAGACACCTGCAATAACAAGGGTAAATCACTAGATATTGCAGGTTCGTTGTCATCCTGAGACCTAAGATGAAATGCCGTCCATCCCCAGTAATTACACTGGTTTATTTTATTTCTGGTTAGGCTTTAAGATTGATTACTTAAAAAAAATATCAGAACATTTATTATAGAACAAAAAACCAATTGTTGTTGTTAGTTGTTATTTCGAGACTCAGTAAACAATACATTTAAAGAGGAATGCAATTTAGTATTTAATTTAAGTTATTATTCATCTAATAAGAGGTATCTTGCAGCAAAGAATTTAGAATGATTGTAAGTTAATGATTATGGATTATTTATAAAGTTATTTAAAAAGATAATATTAATTTTAAGCAACACGTGGTATTATTTTAGAGACACAAATGCCTGCATACGAAAACAACCCTAATTAAACCTTATAATGCAAGAAAAAGTGTTGCAATCACTTCAGACGGCTGTGAACGCCACTTTGCGGGCCAGGCGCATTATATTTCAACGGGAGCGATAAGGATGGGTAGTGACAGGTCAATGTACGAAATTCTTTCTGTTCCGCGACCGGACTTTAGTAGTTGATACTTACTTATTGCAGGTAACAGGTCCTTCCCGCTCGCCTCCTTCCAGTTCCTATGTAGGTGGGGTACACACGGGCCTACCACCTAGTAGTTGATACTTACTTATTGCAGGTAACAGGTCCTTCCCGCTCGCCTCCTTCCAGTTCCTATGTAGGTGGGCTACACACGGGCCTACCACCTAGTAGTTGATACTTACTTATTGCAGGTAACAGGTCCTTCCCGCTCGCCTCCTTCCAGTTCCTATGTAGGTGGGCGTACAGCGGCGGAACGCTAGGCAGAGCGCCGAACGTTAGCCGCGACGCGCTATACATGGCTAGCACTGTCTCGGTGTACGGCTCGAAGTTCACTATGCCCACTTGCTCGTTTAGCAATCTGTCGGAAGATCGACGGTTTCAGAATCAAAAAAAAAGAAAGGAGTTGTCCCAAAGATTTATGGAGACACTATACTAAAAAAATAGTTAAAAACATGCAGAACAGTTTCTTATTGCTTTGTTTCGTGGCACAAAATAAGATTTTTTTATAAAAAAAAAACTGCAACTATTCATCATGGCGTCTATGTCACTTTGGTGATGTTTAGTTAACTTCTATGTTTTTTTTTTTTCATATTTAATATTACGGCTCCTAGTTTCAAGACTTATCAAGATTTTTATCTTCATTTATTGTATTTATATGCGGGTATAACACATTTCAATGCGTCTTGGGAGAGTTTGGCACCAAATATATGATGACAGTCTATGATGACAGTCTCTATGATGCTATTTGATGAGGAGGATGACACGATAAAATTCTCAATGGCTGTCATACCATAATCACGTTTATTAGAATCTTTCAATTGCAGTTCAACACAAACACTCGCTTCATAAAACTACACCAATTTTATAAAACAACGCTTGCTCAGACACAATCTAGTAATTATTGTAATAAAAATCTGGACTGACACCATCGAATCCCTCCAACAAAACTCTCTGGACTTCTATGTAACCGGCGCTATTGCCATATTGAGTAATGGTGAAATCGACTTATCATTTTGAATTATGTACAAGTGCACATGAAAACGAATTGTCAGATAGCTTGAAAATAACGATAATACTTTTGACATTTCTTCTTTTCTTCTCTTCTAATTTTAATTGTTTTTTCGCTGGGCGGCACTGCACTGCTAAAAGTTTTAATTTTTAACTACAAACATTGTAATTTAATATTTGAAAAGAGTGACTACACGAGTTTGTTGCCGGAATCTTCTCAGTAGTTCAACTTTTGGAACCGGTGTAAATTCAGACATAACAGACAGAGTGAGACTATGACGTTGTTAGTTAATATATTTTTGTGATAGTTGTAAGAATGTGTTTTTTTAATGATTTAAGTGCTTCTTTGTGGCCTATTTAAATAAAGTATTTTTTCTTTCTTTCTTTCAATTATAAGTATTTTTCCCGGATTCAAGAGATCTACATATTGGTGCCGTCAATACGACAATAAATTGAAACATGGGCTATATTAGTTCATTGAAATGGTTTGCCACTTTCAAAAGCATCTTATTTATTTGATAATTTCATGACATTTCTATGAAAAGATGCAGCCAGTGTTATATTATTTCATACAAATGTCATGAAATTATCAAATGAATAAGATGTTTTGGATTGTGGCAAACCAGTTCAATGAACTACTATATACCCTTGAACTGGTTTGCTACTTTCAAAAACATCTTATTGGGGTATTTGGCGGGATTTTGTGGTGTCAGTCAAGATTTTTATTACATTAATTAAAAATTGAGTCGGAGCGAACTTTGTGTTAGAAAAGTGGTGTAGTTTTATAAACCAAGTGTTTGTGTTGATGTGCAACTAAAAGATTTTTAGAATAAAAGTGATTATGGTGTGAAAGGCGATGAGAACTTTTTTTGGTTATCCACCTCATCAAGTAGCATCATAAAGAGACTGTCAGCATATATTTCGCGGCAAATACTCTTATGATGCATTGAAATGCGTAACACCAGCATTTCAATACCAAAGGGAACTAATGCCCATATAGCCAAGGCTTCAGTAGTTCTTTATTTCTTTACTAATAAAAAATCTCTATCTAAAAAAATCTCTCTACTTTATTTCTTCTTTTGTTGCATTAAAAAGAAATAAAATAAAGAAGAACAACTGAAGACTCTTCTGTATGGGCATTAGTTCCCTTTGCCTTCCCTTTATAGGGAGAATCGAACAAAAAAAACTACTATATCTCATCAAGTAGCACATAAGGAGGCTGTCAGCATATATTTCGCGTCAAATACTCTTATGATGCGTTGAAATGCGTAACACCAGCATTTCAATGCAATAAAAGAAGAAATAAAAAATTCCTGAAGACTTGGCTGTATGGGCATTAGTTCCCTTTGCCTTCCCTTTGGCTGTATGAGTATTAGTTCCCTTTGCCTTCCTTTTATAGGAAGAACCGAACAAAAAACTACTATATACCCCATTTTTTGTTGTATTGACGGCACCACCCTGTATAACAAAGTATAAAGCATGTAACCTGAAAGCGATCTCGAACTGTCCAGTGGCGACGTGATCGTGGGCCGTCTTCAGTTTGCCCGCGAGCGCCAAGCTGCTGCCGCGAGATGGCGCCACGAAGTACTGAGCTGATTCTTCGCCGCCGTCAATATCAGCTGAGGACAATGTCATTATTTTTTACGTTTTTTATATGGTTGGCTAATGCAGATGGCAGTGCTAGACATCCTATATTTGTTTTATTTATTTTTTATTGATTTTTTTATTGACTTAAAGAGTCATCACCAGCCTATATACGTCCCACTGCTGGGCACAGGCCTTCCTACATGGGAGAAACACAAAGATAAGAGTACATCAGAATATTATTAAACATATTGCCAATTACAGTATTTCATTATTCAATTACATTAGTTAAACAAATCTCGATTTTCTTGGTAATAAAGAGAAATATCCAAAAATCAGATTTATTTCAAGAATCCATTAGCCATTAAAAGATTTAAAATATTTCTATTAACATAATTATGCCATTTGCGTATCATATGTGTATGTGAGTGCTTGACTGTGGTGTGTGTGGTGTTTGTCTGTGTTGTGTGCCTATTGTATTTCATCCAATATCACAGATAGATAGATAAGATAGTAAAATAAACACAAGATGCCAAAAGGGCAGTCTTATCGCTAGAAGCGATCTCGACCAGACAACCTTATGGTAGGGAGTTTACTAAATTACTGGATGGTGCCGTCAATACTACAATAGATTAAAACATGAGCTATATTAGTTCATAGAAATGGTTTGCCACTTTCAAAAACATCTTATTCATTTGATAGTTTCATGACATTAATGTGAAATAATATAAAATTGGCTGCATTATTTCATATAATGTTATGAAATTATCAAATGAATAAGATGTTTAAATTATTGTCGTATTGACGGCACCACACTGTATAATTTTCAAAACATTAGTCGTATCAAAATAGTTGTGATTACTATTTCGAGCTAAAATAGGTAACTTTATGTATACTTTCCCAAAATTTGTTAACATCCGTATTATTGTCATAATATAAAACCGAATTAAGCTTAGAAGTTAGCACAACATTTATTGAATCTGAAGCGGTACCAAGTTTGTTGGGTCAGCTAGTGTAAAAATTTATAAAAAATTCATCCATCTCACCTGACACAGGCGCCAGTTCCTCTGGCAGATCTAGATCTTCATCGCCGACGTCCCAGCCGCCGTCGTCACACGCATCCTCCATAGGCTCCTCTGGCTCGCCATCCTCCTGACAACGTCATATGTATTATTAATCCGATTTCAGAAAAATATAGAAATTACAGTAGTAGTTACATAGGTAGATGGTGCCATCTACCTTTGTAACTCTAAATTACTTTGTAACTCGAATTTAAGACCCTTTGTAACCATATAATAATGATTGTGATCAGTGTTCAACTGTCCATTTTGCTTTTTATTTGTTTTGTTTTGTGGTACAAAACAAGAATTTTTATAGAAAAAACTGCAACACAGCCAAATATTTATCATGGCTCTTATGTCACTTTAGTCGACTTCTATGGCGCCCGCCATATTGCCATATCGGTAAAACGGTGAAATTGACAAACAAACTATGCATGAAAAGAAACTATAAGTATTTTTCCCGGATTCAGCAGATTGCTTCAGAATTTTTGAGATAGTGTACATATAACTGGCCCCGATATGAAACATCTTCTTTGTCAACATCCTTAGCCGATGCTCCAATAGCTCTTCTGTATAGCGACAGCCGTCGTCAGGCACGCTCGGGCGCGGTCGGCTGTGCTCGTACCTTGGCGGGCTCGTGGTCGTGGCCGCGGCTCGTGGCGGGCGTCGGGCACGCTCGGGCGCGGTCGGCTGTGCTCGTACCTCGGCGGGCTCGCGGTCGTGGCCGCGGCTCGTGGCGGGCGTCGGGCACGCTCGGGCGCGGTCGGCTGTGCTCGTACCTTGGCGGGCTCGTGGTCATGGCCGCGGCTCGTGGCGGGCGTCGGGCACGCTCGGGCGCGGTCGGCTGTGCTCGTACCTCGGCGGGCTCGCGGTCGTGGCCGCGGCTCGTGGCGGGCGTCGGGCACGCTCGGGCGCGGTCGGCTGTGCTCGTACCTCGGCGGGCTCGCGGTCGTGGCCGCGGCTCGTGGCGGGCGTCGGGCACGCTCGGGCGCGGTCGGCTGTGCTCGTACCTTGGCGGGCTCGTGGTCATGGCCGCGGCTCGTGGCGGGCGTCGGGCACGCTCGGGCGCGGTCGGCTGTGCTCGTACCTCGGCGGGCTCGCGGTCGTGGCCGCGGCTCGTGGCGGGCGTCGGGCACGCTCGGGCGCGGTCGGCTGTGCTCGTACCTTGGCGGGCTCGTGGTCATGGCCGCGGCTCGTGGCGGGCGTCGGGCACGCTCGGGCGCGGTCGGCTGTGCTCGTACCTCGGCGGGCTCGCGGTCGTGGCCGCGGCTCGTGGCGGGCGTCGGGCACGCTCGGGCGCGGTCGGCTGTGCTCGTACCTCGGCGGGCTCGCGGTCGTGGCCGCGGCTCGTGGCGGGCGTCGGGCACGCTCGGGCGCGGTCGGCTGTGTTCGTACCTTGGCGGGCTCGTCGTCGTCGCCCCAGGCCCCGGCGGCCTCCAGCGGCTCGTCGCCGACGTCAGCGACGACGCCTGCGCCAGAACCAGATTCGGCCGCCGCTCGAGCTGCGCCCGCTACTTCGAAGAAGCTCCTAGAAGATATATGAATTGTTATCCAACCGCTCTTCGTTATGGAAACATGAAAGAGTAGACTTCATTGATTGAAAGATTCTTTTTTATCGATTAGGTGGTGGTTGGATGAGTTTTCCGTTGGATTCTCTACTTTTTTTATTTATTTTTAATATACACGTACATACTAACATAGTGTTATAAGCTAAATGATTGTTGCCAACAATATGCTGGCAAAGTTTTTCACACAGCTATTACATTTCGTTGAACAGACTAAAATATGTTTTTAGAGAAATTTATTGATACAAATAAGATTAAACTAATTCAAAAACTGACAACAAATAAATATACAAATGTAATCTGTATTTGTTTACAGAAACAAACCCATCAAAACGGTTGCAGTGTCTACGTCACCCCATTCCCTCGAGTTCAGGGATCAGCTGATGGAAGAATTATTAGTATAATTTTCTGACCTTGAGACAGCCAGTAACGGCCAGTTGGGCTGCGCCTTGTGGACGGGCAGCGGAGGCCGGAGCACCTCCGCGGTGGGGTTCCGCTGCGGGACCGGGAGCCCGGCCGCCTCTAGGGCGCTCTTGAGCTGCTCCGCTTCCTCGTCTTGGTTGTGGTTGATGGCCGTTAAGTAGGCGAGGGAGAGCTACCAACACAAGCGATAAATATTGCTTTAAACACAGGTGGTTCTTCTACTCGACGAATGAACTGAATGAATGTGCCCAAATGTAATGGCAGTTAAAATTTAAAATAAATTACCTGACAAATTAAAACCAGAAAAGCAAGACATTTCCCTAATCAATTAAAAATACAATTACTAAATAAATGTTACTACAATATTGACGAGTTTGAACGATAAAAAATGTAAGCAATGCATAAAATAAAATAAATATCTACTTATTCACTGGTCGGCGATAAATTAATGGACATTATGAATTGATAATTTCAACTGACATTTTAACTCACTAGTGACATATACTCAAATTTCTCGGTATACTTGATTAAACAAATATTATTCTACTTATTATATTGACATGTTGTAGTAGATTATTTCAATTATTGTTTTTATCTTATTATTTTTTAAGACTTAAAATTTATTTAATGTATGAAATTTGGATGAATATTGCGGCATCCTTATAGGGTTCCTGTTTAACACTATTTACTGTTACCACCATTGTATACAACATGAAAGCAATGAATGATTGAATTGAATTGAATTGAAACTATAGGCAATTTCGCTTTTCACAAAAATACTGTGAACGTTTTATTCCATTTAAATCAATATTATCCTGGATAATAGAGAAAATAGAACGCGCCCGCGTGGATGTGGGTATATCCTTCTCATGGTCTCAAACTATAACAATACCAAAAGAGATGTTTCAAAAATGTATGGAGACCCGGCCAGGTCTATGTACACTATACTAAAATATAGGTAAAAATATCCAGAACAGTGTTCAATTGTCCATTTTCTTTTTATTTGCTTTTTTGCGTGGTACAAAACAAGATTATTTATAGAAAAAACTCCAACACAGCTAAATATTCATCATGGCGCGTTTATCACCTTGGTGACGTTTAGTTGACTTCTTATGTCGACCGCCATATTGCCATAGTGAATAATGGTGAAATCGAGGAAAAATTTCTACTTTTGTACCAACAAATTATGCATGAAATCGAATTATATGTATTTTTCATGGATTCAGGAGATTTTTTCTGATTTTTTGAGATACTGTACATATATAATACCGTACCGTACCATATATAAGGCCGGATATGAAACATCTCCTTTCACCTGAATCAGAAATAGAAAGACAGACAGCCAGGAAGACAGAGTTACTTTCTGATTCATTAGTATGGATTATATAAAGATATCTCTAACATGTCATGACTTAAGACAATGACCAAATAGTATTGATAAAATAATTACATATTAGATATTGTTACAATTATGTAATATTTGATTAGATTTCGGGATCTAATAGAAATCAGTTTTCGACTACAACAATTGCTTATATTTTTAAAAGAAATTTCTAAAACCGTTCCCCTGTTATCTCCCTCACACCCCTATTTCCTTTTCTCTGACAGTTTCGTGCAAATACTTCTGCACCCAGGCTTTGTTCAAAACCACTCCTTACGTATCACATATTCCTTGTTATAACTCACCTGACCAGCATTCTTGAGCAGCCGTATCCTCTCCTTGACATCGCCCAACAACAGTGCCCCCTGGAACTGCGCAGACACATCCTTCCTGATCTCTGCGATCTTCATCATCTTGCGCAATTTATCCAGGTTGCCAGTGATCAGGTACAGGAACGACAGCTTGTCGAAGTTCTTGGTCCGTTGGTAGCACATTTCTACGATCTGAGGGTAGAACGTGAAATATCAACAACCAACCCATAAACACTGCTGGACACTTTTCTAATGGTAGAATAAAAAGAGGGTAGTTGACAACTTTTTTTTTATTTCATAAATAAGAAGTCTAAAACTCAATAAGAAATATTGCAATACAAACAGTATACCTAGGATCAATAGTTCACAGTAGGATCACAGATATAGCGGTATGTTTGATGTGTTGCGGCGCATCGTCCGAAAATGCTCCATAGATAATCTACGGAACAGGTGACGTCACACGTTCCTATATTACTAAGAAATGTATGGGCATACTGACAAAATTAATAGTAACTATGTAATGTATATGTTTTTATTTTATTTATAGTCGTCATAATTATAGTTGTTTTAATTGATGTTAGCAAACAAATATCATAAACATTTTTGATAAATTTTGGAAAAAAAAATAATTTACTTATGAGTTTTCTAAACAGCACAACTTCAACAATATTCCATATCTTTTAAGCTTGAATGGTTTTTACGGGTAACAAGGAGCGTATATTTTCCGAATTTGTGAAAAATACCGCCATATTCAAACTTAGGCAACATCTCAATTGGAAGATTAAGGCATTTATTGCATTTTTTTTATTAAATAATATTTAAATTCCCTAATAATACAATAAACTATTGTGTATTTAGGATTAATACATCCCTATTATAAAGAGGACTTTCAATGATTTGTATAATGCATGAACACCACGTCTACCTAACAGCGAAAAGTAATATAAGCATTTCTGTTTGTATGTCTAGTTTCAATGAATTAACTTCATAATTACTTTTGGCTCCCTTCACACTCTCCAAGTCTAATTGACCAAGTTCAAGTAAATTAATACGCGTCACCCATACACTTAAAGTTAACATATCCAATGGGTCCGATGCATAAACATTGCAATTAGCGGTTTCATATACAAGTAGAGAACGCAGAGGTTTGTTTTTGTATATTTCACAGCATTTTGGCTAAACCAGTGTCGGAGGAAGCCAAAATGGTGTATCGCTTTATATGTTTGCCGCGACTTCCAACCAGCAATGATGATTTTGATGTAATTGGGATGTTGCCTTAGTTCGAATTTGGCGCTATTTTTCACAAATTCGGAAAATATACGCTACTGTTACCCATAAAAACAATTCAAATTTAAAAGATATGGAATATTGTTGAAGTTGCACTGATTTGAAAATTAAAAAAAAGGATTTTTTTTTAATTCATCAAAACTGTTAATGATATTAGATTGCTGACATCAATTAAAACAACTATTATTATGGCAACTATCAATAAAAACATAGTTATTTAATTTAGTTAGTATGCCTATACATTTCTTAGTAATATGGGAACATGTGACGTCACCTGTTCCGCAGATTTTCTATGGAGCATTTTTGGACGATGCGCCGCAACACATCAAACATAACACTATATCTGTGAAACTATTGATCTTAGACATACTATTTCTTTTGCAATATATCTTAATGAGTTATAAACTTCTTATTTATGAAATAAAAAAAAAGTTGTCAACTACCCTATTGTTAGTAAGTTTTCAATAGGACTTACATATCCGTTAGGATAAAAGTCCTGTAAAAAAATATAGATAAAAAAAGTATAAGCATTTGAAATCTTATTAAATTCAGTTATTACCTGATGGTTCCCAGTGGTCAACGCGGCTTTAGCTAACTTGTCCCAAGCGTCAGGCTCGTCCAAGCTCTTGGCGGCTTCTAAGGCCACCTCGATGTTGCCGCACTGTAGGGCCAGGGATAGCCGAGTGCGAGGGTCTTTGACGAAGTGGAGAGCCACTTCTGGGTAGCCTGTAGATCAATTATTATGATAATTATTACAGTGCCTAGTCTTAGCGCCTAGAATGATCAGCAAAGTATAAATTCGGAAATTTATTATTTATTTTTATTAAATATGGTGGTTGTATCAACTCTTTGTCAGTACTCTTAGGTAAAAAAAATATAATCACTAATTATAAACTAAGTATAAGTGAAATAAAGACTTTTCCCAATTTCATGTATTCGTTTCAACAATGTATAAATTTCATTTCATAAGTGAAGACTTTTTCCAATTTCATGTATTCATTTCAACACTGTATAAATTTCATTTCATAAGTGAAGTGAAGACTTGTTCGAATTTCATGTATTCGTTTCAATAATATATAAATTTCATTTTATAAGTGAAGTGAAGACTTTTCCAATTTCATGTACTCATTTCAACAATGTATAAGTACAAGGTTTTGCCCGCTGCTCCGCTCGTGTGGATCCCGGTTATCGGTCCAAAAAGTATCCTGTGTTCTTCCCAGGTTTTCAAACTATATTCATAACAAATTTCATCTAAATCGGTTTAGTGGTTTAGACGTGAAACCGTAACAAACAAACTCACTTTCGCATTTGCTTATTAGTACAGCTTGCACCAAACTTCTAGTTCGCTCTGTACACGAGTCGATTCACTGCGCAGTAACAAAATACGAAACGTAGCTGCGGGCAGCTGCGCAATACTCCGCCATACAACTTCAGAGCGAACTACATGCTTGGTTCTAGCTTTAACTTATAATAATTAGGTACCTTTCTCCTGCAGATAGGCGATAATGCTTTGACCCACCAACTTAGCCGTTCGCACCATATGGAGTACTTGGTCGTACTGGCGAGTCACAAGGGCCAGTTTGAACCTAAAAAAAATTGTTACATAAGCAAGAGATAAACAAATTTATAAATGCGAATAGCGAAAACTATTCTCGTCCCTTTTTATCGCAATGCATCTAAAGAGTGATTAAGAATAGGTTATTGCAAGGCAAAATCGATTTTATTCTTAGATATTACAAGGTCGGAATCAGCATGTAAAAGCGTGTTGAAATCAGAGATATCTTTCGTTACTGGATGCTATGTAAACGCTATGACGTCACGCGGTGTGTAGTCCAATGTAATGTAAACATGGTAAGGATGAAGATGCAGTTAAGGTACAAATTAGCTTATATTAAATTTTATTTTGCTTTAAGACTTTCATTAAGTTTTTACTATTTACAGGTTATTTTCAAAGATTGACATTGATATCAAGCCACGTTGCCGGATGCCTAAAACTTTTGCCCTTTACGTTTATAAAAATAACACATCGTTTTACAACCCTATTGTAAGAATGTGCCGTATGTACAATGCTTTGACTCAGAAATGTCCTGAATTGGATATTTTTAATTTCAAACAAGGCACTTACAAAAGGGTTTAATTCAGATGCATTACTAAATTCGGCACTCGGCAGTGCAATTGAAATTAATTTTAAGTGCAATTAACATAGATTGGCTGTATACACTTGTGTTGGACTTTGGCTAGTTTATGAACCATTTGATATGTAATTTTTATTATGCTGTGTCAAAGTCTGTTGAGTTTATCTTAAGAAAAAGAATAATAAAAAAAAAGATAAAAATTCATCACATTTTAATGTTTTTGATGACTTAAACGCCTACATTATTGTAACAATTACAAATAAAGAAAGAAAATGATGAAAAAAAAATTTTTTTTGTTTTTTTTTTTCAATTTTTTCGTCATTTTCTTTCTTTATTTGTAATTGTTACAATAAAATTCATACAAAACAATATTTATAATTACCTGTATTCTGTAGGGTCAATGTTCAGCACCTTGGGCCTGCATTCCCGGTCGAGGCATACCACTCTTGCGCCGTTTTCACTGGACAATACTTTGACTGCATACACCGGCACGTCCAGGGTACGAATGATACCGTAATCACTGCAGTAACACACTTATAAATTAATCTCTTTATTCACACTCCACGAAATCTTTACCGCTACAATTTATACCCAGAGGTCGGAATTAGGTAGAGTTATTTATGTACTTGCATCGAAATGTTGATATTAATATGGATCTTCCCGGGATTTCAAATTTTGCAACTTCCGACATCCGATGTCGTTGATGTAAATTTGGCAACGTCGCGCGTGCAGTAATAAATCACGGAATTTTTCCGCTCTTTAAAATTAATCTCGGTATTTGAGGCATATCCACCTTTTTCTTTCGCTGTATGAAATCAGTGTAAGTACATAAATAACTCTACTTAATTCTGACCTATGCTTATAACTCAGGATTTTTTATTCCGAAAAGCTGCAGAAAGCATCTTGCGCTATAGCCAATTGTTATTAATTACTATCTTCTCAAACATATTAAATTACATTTATATGTATAAGCCGCAGCCATCTAGTAATTAGCCAGTTAATTAGAGGCCGCTTATTAAACGCTGGCATCCAACTAAACGCCTAGGCTGATAGTTAATTGAACTTGAATCACTCAAGTTTAACTTGGCGTATTGAGAGACAGCTCGATTGGACTCCTATGCGGATATCTTTACTGTAGTTTTTGTGTGAGTGGTAGGTTCAAGGTTATTCTTTATGACAACTTATAGGCAAAATGATCTCGGTTAAGCAGTTATAAAAAAATCCTTGATCCTACCAATCAGACAAACAGTCACGCAAAAACTCTTTGTACTAGACGATCTGGCTAGACGTTCCCTTGTCTGGCTAATTTAACCAAATGGCTGGCACGACGTTCAGATTAATGACTTGGCCAGTTGCTCTTCAGGCATTTAATTGGATGCCGGTGTTTAATGAACTTCCTAGGCCTCCAATAAACTGGCTAATTTAACCAAATGGCTGCGACATATATACCTTTGATGCGTGGTAATCCAAGCTTTCATCTTCAAACTTATTCTAAAAACAAAACTAATAACGATAGAACTTTTTATAAGCTAGAATATAACTCACCCGTCCTTGCAACAGTACTTGATATGGTTAGCCGTGGTATATATAAACACTGGCTGAGGAGTGGAGTCGTCGAAGGCCCCAGACTTGACCCTCGCGCCTTCTGTCACGCTGCACAGCTGCTCCAGCTTCTTGGTGCATATAGTGACCGTGTGCTTGCCTAGTAGAGCCACTAGGGACATGTCTGAGTTCCATATGGCGTAACGGCATTTGGAGATTTTCACCTGCAGGTGGCAAACTGATTTTCAGACGTTGATTTCATGAATTTTATATTTTAGGAGTTTACTATTGTTGATTGGTTTTTGTTTTGTCATTGGTACTAAATCTGTAGAACACTCGCTAAATCTAAAATCAAGTTCATTGCATCTCGTTCTCTCAATATGAATACAAAAACGACGGCAGTCATTTAAGTAAGAAAAGTGATGGAGCAAATATCAATATGGTAACTTTCAATTGTAAGTCGATTAAAAGATCGATTGATGGGGTAAAGATGCTGTGTAGAACAGCGGATGTTGTCGCACTCCAGGAGACCTGGCTGTTTCCCCACGACCTACCGTACCTGAGAACGGTGGATAGTGACTTTGGTAGCACGGGAACATCCGCAGTGGATACCAGCGCCGGCATTATCTCGGGACGGCCCTATGGAGGGGTGGCGCTGTTGTGGAGAACGAGAGTCTTTCCGTGCGTGACAGTGATTGAGTGTTCAAGTCCGCGTATATGTGCGATAAAAATAGCCCTAAGTGACAAACCTATTGTTGTATGTAGTGTATACATGCCCACCGACAGTCGTGATAATCTGGCGGACTTTACGGATTGCCTTGCTGCGTTGAGTGCAATTATTGGAGAGAGTGGTGTGGAATCAGTTTTTATGTTAGGAGATTATAACGCTCACCCAGGTGAATTATTTTTCAGTGAGTTACAAAACTTTTGTTTGGAACAGTCATGGATGTGTGCCGATGTTTGTAAGTTAGATATTCTATCTCACACTTTTACGTTCGTGAGTGATGCGCACGGCAGTAGAAGATGGTTGGATCACTGTGTAGTTACTGAAGCAGCATGGCAGTGTGTCAATAGTGCTACGGTTAAATATGATGCATATTGGTCTGATCATCTTCCGCTAACTATAAATTGTAATTTAAATTTAATTATAAGAAAACTGACCCTAAATCATGGTTCCTTCAATAAAGTGAAATGGGGTGAACGAACCAAAGATCAGTCAGATTGTTATTTTAATTTTTGTAATAATCAGCTTAAACATGTTGATTTTCCAAATGAGTTTCAAAAGTGTAGCAATGAAGTCTGTCATAATAAAAATCATAGATGTGCTATAGATAATTTATATGATCGCGTGGTATCAATATTATCCCGAGCGTCAACGGTATCCTATGATATGAAGGGTGATAATCCGAGTGGTCGTTTGCCAAATAGACTTAGAGGGTGGAATAGTCATGTAAGTAGTGCGCATAGGGAGGCCAGGTCTAAGTTTCTTATATGGGTTTGGTGCGGCCGACCTAATAGTGGCACTTTGTATGACGACATGGTAGCTAGTCGTAAAATCTTTAAAGGCAGACTGAAATGGTGTCAAAACCATCAGGAACAAATAAAGATGGACGCCCTTGCGATGCATCATGAAAAGGGTGATTTTGGAAAATTCTGGAAATCCACGAATAAATTGAATTCTAGACCTGGCTTGCCAGCGGTTATTGATGGTGTAGGTGAGCCCAAAGCTATAGCGAACCATTTTAAGGAACATTTTGCCGTACAGTCCTCACTGCGGCCCGCGGGGGCGATGCCCAATGCTGTGACCAAATTTAAATACATTACCACTTTGGTGAATAGTAAAACTGTCGATAATATTATACGGTCGATGACAAAAGGTAAATCACCAGGTCATGACGGTCTCAGCATTGAGCATCTTCAATACGCGGGGCCGCACCTTCCTAGAGTACTTGCGTTGCTTTTTAATTTGTGTATAGTGCATTCTTATTTGCCGGAGGACTTGATGAGAACGGTTGTGGTACCTATTATTAAGAACAAAACAGGTGATGTGGCGAGCAGATCGAACTATAGACCTATCTCATTAGCAACAATCATAGCCAAGGTGCTTGACGGTGTGCTGAACGCTCAATTGGATTGTCACTTAAACATTCACGAACTTCAATTTGGATTCAGGTCACAATTATCTACGGAAAGTGCAATCCTAACTCTAAAGCACGCCGTTAGGTACTACACAAACAGAAGCACTCCTGTGTATGCCTGCTTCCTGGATTTGTCTAAAGCGTTCGATCTGGTCGTGTACAACATCCTGTGGAAGAAGTTGGAGCAGGTGGGAATGCCTCCAGAGTTGATTTCCTTGTTCGAGTATTGGTATGGCAATCAACTGAATACTGTGAAATGGGCAAACGAGTACTCGGAGCCGTATAGGTTGGAATGCGGGGTGAGACAGGGAGGGCTAAGCTCGCCTAAGCTTTTCAACCTGTATGTCAATGCGCTGATTGAGGGGCTAAGCGGTATGAGGGTTGGATGTCACATTGGTGGTGTATGTTTTAATAACATCAGCTACGCGGATGACATGGTGCTGCTGGCCCCTTCCGTCAGTGCAATCAGGAAGATGTTGGATGTTTGTGAGTCATATGCTGATGCTCATGGATTGGTGTACAATAACAAGAAGAGTGTATACCTACTCTTTAAGGCTGGCAATAAACTACCCGAACTCGTGCCCGAAATCAAGCTATACGGGGCACCTCTTGTTAGAGTACGCCATTTCAAGTACCTAGGTCACGTTGTTACAGAAGATCTGAAGGATGATATTGATGTGGAGCGAGAGCGAAGGGCGTTGTCGATCAGGGCGAACATGCTGGCACGCAGATTCGCTCGTTGCTCGACCCCAGTTAAGGTCACGCTTTTTAAAGCTTACTGCACCTCGTTCTACACGAGCAGTCTGTGGGTCAGCTGTACTCAAAAGTCGTACAACGCCCTCCGCATACAATACAATAACGCCTTCAGGGCATTGTTGGGGCTGCCGCGATACTGCAGTGCCTCTAGCATGTTCGCGCACGCAGGGGTCGACAGTTTCCCGGCCATACTGCGTAAAAAAGCCGGCTCACTTTTACGGCGAGTGCGCGGCAGCCGTAACAATGTACTTAAGGCGATTGCCGACAGCGGGGACTGTCCACTAGTCGAGCATCTATGCAGGATAACAAAGTCACTTTTAGTTATTAAGTACTAACATTAGTAATTAAGTTATAATGTACTTACTAACACAAATGGATCATTGTTGTCCGATAAATAAATTTTTATTTTTATTTTTTATTTTTATTAATTGACATTTAGAAACGTGTGTTAAATTTTCGACCTTATAGAACGAGGTAAAATGCTGTGTTTATGAAGTACCTCCGTGCATGCCGTTTAAAATTGTCCACGGTTTCTTCTAAATCTATCTAAATTAAGTTGACAGCTCTTGACACTTGTAATAATAACTCAAGCAATAATATTATCTCACTGTCTGCTATAGTCACACTCACAGAACCTTATAATGCTATCCTTATTATAACTCTACCGGCCTTATATCGGTCTTTGGTAAGGCGCGTGAGAAATAGACGGCGCTTGAAAAAAATCTAAGCGTAAGAAAGAGATAGCTCCACCAGTAAGTATAGGCTTAATAACCCGAAAAATTACGGCTTCTCATTGCGAATGGTCGCAATGCACGGAAATTGGAACTGCAATGATGACTCTATGTGTGATATGGCTATGAGATTTATATTAAGCGCTTGGGAACTAATATTTTTTGTTATGAAAAATACTAAGTTCAATAGTAACACGGTGTGACAAACAACGTGGAAGTCGTTAGGTGAGTATTATTTTAAAAAGAAAGCCGACAGGAATCGTGTTATAGGGACCCCTCGCCACTGATAGAGTCAACAGAATTGTTGTGTTCCGGTAGTTGAAGGTATGATAGCCAGTTCCTCTGTGGTTGAGGAATCCGGGTGTAGCTCGCTTCCGTCTACGGTCTTATCGTAACTTACCGTCAGGTAAGATGAAAGCGAAGAGCTACACCATTAAGAATAAAAAACCAACTAAAAATGCAACTTACGCTAGCAATAGTCAAAAACGCAACTTACGCTAGCAATAGTCAAAAATACAACTTACGCTAGCAATAGAAAAATGCAACTTACACTAGCAATAGTCAATAATACAACTTACGCTAGCAATAGTAAAAAATGCAACTTATACTAGCAATAGTCAATAATGCAACTTACGCTAGCAATAGTCCTCTTCTGCTGTACGTCGAGTAGTTGTACGCATTCAGGTTCTCTTAGGAGTAGCATGCCGGTACCAGCGTACATGATCTCTTCACATGTCGGAGTTGAGATCTTCTTCGAAACCTCATTCTTGAGGTTCTTGATGACCAGCTGAGGACATATTAGATCATTTGAGAAAAGGTTACATCATACTCTTGAAGGGAGACATGATATGATTACAAGAATAGGTAGGCGGGTGCCTGGCAAGCCCCTCAAGACAAAAATTCCTATACAACTTTTAGAAGAAAGAGAAGGAACATATTTTCAGATACAAAAACTATAATTTTTAATTCCGCCCATTTAATAAAAAAAATGCATTTCATTCCAGTTCAAAAATTGTTATCTAGAGATGTAAAATTCGAATAAAAAAAAGTGAGTACCAATATCCTTTGTCAACATCCTTATTAAGCAAACTTAAAAACTAGCAGACATAAGACTGATTGGGACATCTTGAAAATGACCTCCAGTCCTCTACAAGACTGACGAACAAACGAAAACATAACTCTGCTTGTGTACAGACCTGGTTATTCTTCTCCAATGCCGCGAACCTGTTCCTAGCGACCCAGACGGCGGTGGTGGCGGGGCCCCTGGCGGGATCAGCGACAGTCGCGTCAGCCCCGTCTTTGGGCGCCGCGTACAGTTCGTACGAGCTATTGTCGCCTATTCGCCAGTTCACAAGCACGCACCACTCCGCGTGGTTCAGAGACATGCTGCGTACAAACAAACCGCTTTAGTTGCACAACTATTACCAAGCAGATTTCAGCCTAAAAAAAAATTTACTCTCGTGTGAAACATACAACTTTTCACCTCTCCAGCGAGAATATTGTTTTATGTGAGATACACAAACAATATTAATTCTGGCGTTAAACAATCATTTTCATCACTCGATGAACTCATTTTTGTAATCAAATTAACAAAATAACCACAATTAATTATAAACACAAGTCGAAAAATCAAAACAATGTGAATTTATTTTTCCCGCTTTGTCCACAGATTATATAGACTATTTTTGAGTGACTATTTACAGTGCATGTAATTTTTTTGAAAGTAAATACTAATTATATTTTTATGTAACGTGTCATTATTGTTTACTCAATCATATAGTTATTATTATTTTTCAAGAAAACGTCCATAAATTATAATAGTTAAGCTTATAAACTAAAATAATTAAATTACATAGTTGTGCGACTAGCGCTAGTCTTGAGTTTCGGAACGCGCTACTGCCTATCTCAATTTATTTAAAAACTTACTTTGCCGCACGCTCGCTGCAAAAACCGGTTTCCCTTCGAGATTTTACGAAGCAAAAGAGCTATTTTGTTGCTGGAGAGGTAAAAAAATAATAGATACAGAACAATAGTGGATATCATTGACATTATTCAAAGGTGAATAAAGAATTAAAGAACAGTACTAAAATTATTTGCTTAAAAGCAGCTTTCACCATAGTTGATTCCAGTATAGGTCAATGAAAATATATAATCTCAAGCTCCTCCGTGCTTCGGAAGACACATTAAGCCGTTGGTCCCGGTTGTTACTGCAACCGTTTTAACCCACTAACCCGCTTCGGACCAGCGAGGTGATGTTATGGCCCAAACTTCTCATGGGTTTTTCCCAAGTGGGAAGGCCTGAGCCCAGCTGTGGTGTTGCGCAGTTGCGCGTAGCTACCATTCATACCGCGTTGTTTCGCCGTTCCATATTTTAATAGTGCGCAGTGAATCGTCTCGTGTTCAGAGTTAACTAGAAGTTTAGCGGAAGCTGTAAGTACTCGAATTATCCTCAAAAGAGTTTTATCAAAGTTTGTTTTTAATTTACAATTTGTCGCTTAGATTACGCGCGTGCCCGCTATTGTTGTCTTTTTTTCTCTCGCGCTGAGAAGTCATCTCTAACCCTCTCTGTCTCGGTTGAAACAGATTTCACAAGGTATCGTCTAATGTTGCGGTTTTAAAAACTAACCTGTTATATTTTTCTATGCTTACCTGTATGGTTGATGACGACCACCACCCTTGATCTGCATCACTGGCGAATCGCGGTTGGTCTGCATGTCCAATTTTCTTAGCTGCCTGTAGTGAAATATTTTTTTTATAATACCTAATAGAATAGAGACTACAGAGCATGTTGATAGATAGATAGATAGATAAACCGTTTATTTTGCTGGAAGTAGGAATCAAACAATCCTGTGATGCGGAAGGCAGTATAATTTATTAAGAACATTATCCACTATTTTAAACAATGGATTAATTACAATAAAAAGTAAAGAGGAAATGTAGCCAGTGTGATTACTGGGCATGGACGGCATTTTATCATAGGCCTTAGGATGACAACGCGCCTGCAATACCAAGTGATTTTTTGCTTGTTATTGCAAGTTATAGGCGGTGGTAACCGCTTACCACCAGGTGGGCCGTCAGCTTGTTTGTCATCTAGTTGTATAAAAAAAATAACACAATTAATTCCAGTATACGAAATGCTGATTTTTTTAAATACAATTAGCAGAAACTTTTTAGGTATATATATTACCTGTCTTTGATGTAGAAGAGTATGTTGTTATGCAGCGCATATGCGGGCCGCTCACGTTGGAGTTTGAACAGGATCATGCCCGCGTCGTGGCCCGCCGCAAACAAGTTCAGGCTGGGGTGAGACGACAGAACCCAGTACCTATTACCAAAAAGATAATACAACCATAAGAACATTTAGAATTGACCATCTGAAAATTATTGTATTCGTGGTACAGATAAGAGGTGTTATGGATATTCGCTTCCGCATCCCAAATGCGGAATATTAATTCGGATATCTTCATCCGCATTCTTATTTGACTTAACATGAGCTCCGTATGAGTAATTCGGACCGCTCAAAATATAACTACCGTCACTTTGACGGTAGTTAACTTAAAACTTATCAAAGACAACTGACATCTTCAGTCTTCCCGTGACCACGATCGCTGTAAAGTAATCGAAACGTCGGGTGAATAATAATAATGTAACATCTAATTAAACGCGAGTTAAATCCGGTAAATTGGTTTTATTTCAAACAGCTAGTGCAGTTTAGAAATTCGCAAAATGGGGAGCTTCATCAATGTATGCAAAATAAACAATTTACTAAGAGCAAAGCTACTAAGAGATCCTAAATTTTAAATTTAAAGCAACTTTATTTATTTATTTATTTATTCGGAAGACCAACAGCTATTACAACAAATTAAGTGACATAAATAAATAACAAAAAGCCAATTATAGGTCCTCACAAGTGGCAACATATTAACTAAGTAATACTTATACACACTGCAACAAACTACGCACATGCACATACAACCAACCGAATCGAATAATCAGCGAATTAATAATCCCTAATTAGGTTCAAAAAAGTTTAGCTCAGTTAGCCGCACGCCATAGATATGTACTCTGCCTATAGTTGGAATTAACACGGGGAAGGAATAGGGGCGAATGAAATCTGAGTGGCTTAAGGTCTATTCACACATATCAGTGAAGCCACAGTTCCGGCACAGTTCCGGCACAGTTCCGTGTCAGTGCGAAATATTATTTCATACATTATCTATGAACGTATCTCCACTTGTCCGTGTCAGTGACGGCTCAGTGCTCTCAGTGTCCGTGCCGGCACCGGCAAGCACCGAAGGTATCGTCGACAACGATATTTTTTGCCGGACGGACCGATCACGGACAGATCACGGACGGATCACGGACGCCGGCATCAACAAAAACAAAATAGAGGACGAGCGATTAATAGAATTGGTTCGTGAAAATAGAGTTTTATATGATTTATCTCATGCAAAGTATATGGATACGAAATACAATCACGATTGACGACGGACACGTTTTCACTGAAGCTCCGTAAACTGAGCAAGCACTGACATGTGTGAATTGAATCACTGACGCAACACTGAAGCACTGATACGGAACTGTGCCGGAACTGTGGCTTCACTGATATGTGGGAATAGACCTTTAGAGGGAACTTTAATCATATATCCTGTTTCCACTATACCAACCTTTCATGTTCTCTCCGGAATGTATGCAAGCAAGTCCTTTTGGTCATGTCCCAGACGCGGATAGACTTATCCTCGCTGTTGGATAAGATAAGCTCATGGCGAGCGTGGAACAGCACACAGGACACATTGTTGTAATGTCCGCGACATGTGTCCACTTCCCATGCCTACAAATTAAGTGAAATAATATCAGATATTACACTTAAAAAACATTTTGTCTTGCGTCTCTGCAACCACTGCGCGGTAAAGACGACGAACTGAGAGGCTGGCATCGAGACAGCGCGCAGTAGTTGCCGAGACGCGAGACGACATTTTAAGTTCTATAACTGAAATAGCTAAACAAACTTAATTTCTCTTTTCGGCAGGCAAAAAGCATTTGTTTCATAAAAAGTACTACACTTAGGTTTCGAAATCACCAATAAAGTTTCCACTGTCGTTATCACACATCCAGTTGAGTAAACAATATGATATTATTCATATTTAAGTTTTTATAACTAGGTACTTAAATGTATAGTACAGAATCAAAACTAGAAAGACATGTGGGCCTATGTACTGACGACAACACATCAAGTGTAACAATTGGACTAAGAAAGTCGCCTCTATTACGAACATACTTTTCACTTTGTTTTTTTATTTTTTTATTATGTTATTTAGTTATATTGGCCCTAATTCTGGAGAACCCATGCTAATTCTAAATTTAAGTTCAGTGCATTTCTTTCTATCAAAATGAATACGAAAAGGATGGCTGTCACATAATTTGACATTTTAAAGCGTGCATTCAATTTTCGACCTTATTGAACGTGATAAAATGCAGTGTTTAGGAGGCACCTCCATACATGCCATCTAAAACTGTCCATAGTGTCTTCGAAATCTATCGAAATTTTATTGACAGCTCTTAACAAATTCTTGCTATCTTTTCCTATTACATATTGCGAGAAAGAGATATACTGTACTTAAATTTAGAATTAAAGTGTGTCTTCAGAATCAGGCCCATTGTTGTCGGTTAAAATTCTCTCATTTTACCTTAGCGTCGTTCATCCTCCACAGTTTCACCTGTCTGTCGTCAGCAGCAGACACAATCAGAGGAAGGGATGGATGGAAGGAAGCCCAGTTGACACCGCGGTCATGGCCTTCCAACACATGCTTCACTACTGCATCAGCCTATGACAAAAAAGTGTGTGAAACAATATTAAAATAGTTATTATTAAGACTAAAATGAATTATAAGACACTAAAAGCTAGGAAAGTAAAGTATTAAAAACATAACATAAAAAATATCTAAACAACAAAATTTATAATAATGTTAACATAAAATTCAATAATATAAAATCGTTAGGTTTTAATGGAATTTATACATAATTTAATTTTCCAATACTATGAACATATTAAAAATTTTACCTTCTATCTTAATAACTAAATTTAGCTAATAACAACCCTCAAAAGTAATCAAAATACATCTCTCATTAGATAAAACTAAAATGTTAAAATATATTCAAGCAACATTACATTATGCTAATGGTCTCGGTTGTTACTGCAACCGCTTTAACCCCACCAAACCTAATTGAACCAGGGTTATGGCAAGAAACTCCTCATGTGTTAGAATTGTGTGTATAGTCCCATGTTAGAAGCCCTGAGCCGAGTAATGGGGTGTATATAGGCTAGTGATGATGATGATGATGATATAAAAAAATAAAAGAAATAAATGTTTGGAAAACATACTAATACCTGTCCAAAGAGATCTGTTGCCTGTGGATTCCTTAAATGATCGGCCAGGCCAGCCGGGCCCGGTGCTACACTCTTCTTTCGCAAACCAGAGAAGTCCCATACCCTAACGGACTGATCTAGAGAGGCTGACACCAACAAGTCCTCGGTGGGGTGGAACTGAGCACACATTACGTAGTGATTGTGGCCAGTAAGCACACTGATGCATTGACGGGACTGCCAGTTCCATATTCTTATTGTCTGAAAATAAATTGAAGTGTCTTCAATACACATCACATTTTATAACAACTAATTGGTTATTATTTAAACTATAAATTAATACAGAAACATGTGCTTTTTCTTGATTTCATACATTATCTTTAGGCATATTTAAATAAAAAACTGATTACCCTGTCCACTCAACAATAGAATTTCTAATATGTCTGGTTTGTGAGAAAATACAAAAATGAAAATATCAGGGACATTTTATTTAAAATTCTTTTCCTTATAACCTGTGAACAACCCACTTAAGCTTTCGGAGGAGCACGGTGACATAGTGGTTTGAGAGCTCTGGTTTCGTCTATGAAAACAAAGCAACTTTCGTCATGGTCGATCGCAGGATGGGTCTATCAAAATTTTTAATATCAAGCTCCACTGTGATTTGAAAGGCATGTTAGGCAGTTGGTCCCGGTTGTTACTGCAAACGCTTTGACCCACCAACCCGCATTGGGCCAGAGTGGTGGGCCTCCTATGTTTCTCCCATGAAGGCCTCAGCCCATAGTGGGACGTATGTAGGCTCGTGGTGATGATGACCCACTTAAAAAGACAATAATTTTGATGAAAATTAAGTGTGACCTGTGAGCCTACCAGATGATTGGCAATGTAGGTTGGTTAAAGGCATGTAGACTTTTAATAATAGTCTTTATATTTAAAAAAAAACTAATGATTTAAAACAGCTCAAACATGCACACACACACAAACTTGTAGTGAATGGTAATAATAGTATAATATGGTAAAGGTTATGGTACAAAACTAGAAGTGATTGTATATAGTTAAGGAAGAGCAGGATCTTCTGGCACAGATATTTAGGGTTACAAAATCTGGTTTTGTAAAAATAAATGTTTTTGTATGTTGTATTTTTGTAAGAGGTATGTAGTCACATTTTGGATTTTGTTTTTGTAACAAAATCCAAAAAAAGAAAAAAACACTAACCTGACTTCATTGTCACATAATTCCTTTTGATATGTTTTGTACACCTGAACCTTTCTCACATGAGTGGCATGCATGAACATGTATCAAAACTTTCTACAAGAAAGCCTGAATTGTTTTTTTTTATAGAGCATGGCAAATGACTTAACAACCTAATGTGAAGCGGTAAGAAGAGTCCATAAAGTATGGACAGTAGAAGAAATAATATAAATATTTTAAGAAACACATACCTGATCATCAGAAGCACTCAATATCCATGGGTACTCATGGTGGAAGAAAGTTGTGCGAATGTAGTCCAAGTGACCCAGCAGAGTAAAAAGGCACCTCCTCTGCTTGTAGTTCCATACCTACAACAGGCAAAAAAGAGATAACACTTAATTATTACCCAATTCCAACATAATCCACTATGGATATTATTGAAACCTTTTACTAAAAGAGAAAGAAATGTTTGATTTAAAAAAATATATAAGCACTTTAAGACTGTTCTTTTGTGGGATTTTCTGGACATTACAGTTAGGAATGTGTGTAGTATAGTTAAAGTAACATTGTTTTGTTACTAAAATAACATAAATTATTATGTAATATTTTTGATATAATAAGACAATTTGCACTCAATATTAAGATTCAAAAGTGAAAAAGCCAGCACAAAAATGCATACTATTTTTTTATAGAAACATTTGCAATTGCTTCTTATTCAGGATAGTAAAATATAACACTGGTTTTTCATACAAAATTTTTATAGCACTTAGTCGTATGGCCGTAATAATACGAGAATTAACTATGCATGATTGATAATTTAATTGTTTGGAATTATATGTGTGTATGAGAAATTGATATTTTAACAAATTACTTTTGAATTAGCTCTGAATCAGTAACAATTTAAAAGTTTAGAAATAAGCTTTTGATTGTTAAGAATTGCCGGGAAGACTTCAGACGTGTAACAAATGACGAAAACATGGCGAAAACTATATGTAATTTTCGACAGCTCCTGAGCCACCTACCTTTATCTTATAATCGTCTCCGCCGGACACGAATAATGGTTGTTGATTGTGGAAGCAGATACCGCGAACGGGGCCGTCATGTTCATCAAATTTCTCCAATAAAGTACACATACGGTAATCCCATAGCTGAATCACACCATTGTGCAAACTCGCCAGGACCCATGGCCGCTTTGCGTGAAACGATATTCCTTTTACTCGCGCTGATTTTGTTTCAAATTTGGTCAGCATTTCTAGCCAATTATATACCAATTCTTACAGAAATTCACATAAATTAGCAAGACACAAACGTATATATCAATTGTCAAATGTCATTCCAACCGGCTGACGTGACACGTCTCCAATGCAAGCAATATATATATTGTTGTTTTTCGATAACTTCCTTTTCACCGTTGTTACAGAATCGACTTCAAACTATTTGTTGCACATTCTCGGCGTATGAAGTAAATACATTTAAAATTGGAACACTCTTAGATTTTTTAAATGTCTGGCAACTTATGACAATAAACGTCAAGTTTCTTTGATCTATTTATCTATGGTGGTGGTAATCTGTGGTATTCTGGTATTATCTATCCATTAAAATTCATTAAATTACAATTCTCTTTGTTACAATTGTATTTACTTACTACTTCTGTTATTTTCTGTTTATCTCTGTTCACAATTTATGTACTAGAATTGAATCAATACGGTACCTACCTAGTAATAAATTTCGAAGACGAATCTTAAATTAGAGTAGCCCTCTATCATTATTTGTGCTATTAATATCACAACTCTAACCTCAAACATACTACCGAAATGGATATAGAAAGTGTAAAAGAAATTGGAAAGATATGTATTCCTGGCATGCGGTTAAGTATAGCGAACAAAGAATTCATATCAGGCCCAGGAACCTACCAGTTAAAAGGTTATATATATGCCACTCTAGCAGGAATCTTAAGAATGAAAGAAAATTCAGATTCTAAGGTAAAATTTTACAAAACTTTATATGCTAACCTAAGTATAAATTTCACAAATATGCTTTATTTCTGAAGTACTCTCACAATAGGTTTTCTATTGTTGAGTTTACACCCATAGTTCAGTATGAAATGCAAGATTTATATGACAAGTTTTGTATCAAACAGATTAATTTCTTTTCTAGACAACAGAAATATGTGTTGAAAGTCTAAGAACTCCAAGTATACTCCCAAAAACTGGGGACATAGTGACAGCAAAAGTAACAGTGGTCAATCCCCGTATGGTTCAATGTAGTATACTCTGCGTGGGGCCTTCAGTGCTTGCGAGACCATACAAGTCCATCCTCAAAAAAGAAGACATAAAATCAACAGACAAAGACCGAATAGACCCTTATAAATGTTTTAGGCCCGGTGATGTAATACTGGCCAGGGTGGTATCCTTTTTAAATAATTGTCATAAACTTATATGTTTACTCTTCAAGATCAGACATACTAGACAGACTTCACTTGTACCTGTATGCCTCTTAAATAAATAATAAAATCTTGTTAATCTTTTTTTGGGGTTTCCGGTTCCGGTGCTTGACAGCTAATTACGTATCTAATGTGCTCCCGTGTATTTTAATTACTTCAACATAAAATAACAGTGTTAAAAACAAATAAAGTGTGAAAAACGAGAAATAACTTCAAGACCTACGTAAACAATATATAATCACAGCATAAACTCGTCAGTGTTAAGATTTTAAAGAGTGAAAAGTGCTAATCAAATTGGAGGTTATAAAAAAACTCATTCAACATATTTCTCATAGTGACAGCTGTCATTGAAAAATGACGCTGTCAAAAGTGTCAATTATCAGGCTGCGGTCACGCATATTACGTTTCGCTTCACGTTCCGTTCCGTTTTACGTGAAAAATAAAATTATCGAACAAAAAAAAAAAAAAAAAAAAACTATATACTATTTAATTAGAATGGATGAGCAAATGAAAGTACTCTTGGAAAAAATTAATGAACAAATGATCATGAATATGAACGAAACCAAAAAGGAATTTAAAGAACAGACAGCAGCTTTAGCGAAAACTTTTACAGAAAACATGAATTTTAAAATAGAAACAACTCTTAAACCGCTAATAGAAGAAAATATCAAACTGAAAACCGAAGTAAACGCATTGAATAGCAAAATACAACAGCTAGAAAAAGATAGCCGAAAAAATAACATTATATTACATGGACTAGAGGAAACTGAAAACAACAACCAAGAACTATTAGATCTAGTCCTAAAGAGCCTAAATTATGTAAGCAAAGAAGGAGACATAGAAAACTTTGATAAATGGGAGATCTGTGAAGTTCATAGACTAGGTGCTAAAACAGATAAAAAGAAGAGACCAATTCTTATTAAACTTACATTAGCTTGGAGAAGAATGGACATCCTAAAAAGGAATAAAATGTTTCCTAAAAATACTTATGTAACAGAAGACTTTCCTAAGGAAGTTCTGCAAATAAGAAGGGAACTGAAAGTTAAAAAGCAAGAAGAAATTGAAAAAGGAAACTTTGCTATAATTAGATATGATAAACTGATAATAAAAAATAACGCTAACCAAAGCAAAGGTAATGAAAAAAGGAAAAGATCTCCATCAAAAACACCAACACAGTCCAATTACAATGAAGAAACTGGTCGACAATCTCGAAATAAAATGAACAAAACTAACTCCATGGATTATTGGACACGCCCAAGAGTAAACTCGCTACCCGGAACCAGCAAGCAATAGCAACTAACACCACACCAACAAAAAATCTACTGCACCCCAACCCGGATAGTCACCGTGGGGGAAGACGACTGCTACCCTCGAATCAAGAAAAATTCTCAGAATAGAATAAGCTATAACCCCTATTTGTCAACTATAAATACACATTTCCACAAGAATAAACACAAAATATTGAAGATATGTACTTACAATGTACGTTCACTATCAAACGTGCAACGGTTAATTGAATTAACACATGCCCTAGAAAAGATCAACTATGACATAATCGGGCTAGCCGAAGTAAGGAAACAAGGATGTGAAATAGAGGAACACACAAACTACATACTCTGTTACATAGGTGAAACATTGGGTCTGCACGGAGTAGGCTTTATTATAAAGAAACAATATAAATCCAACATCATTAGCTTTATAGGCATATCAGAAAGAGTAGCTTTACTAAGACTACAATTTGACGAAATAAAAATATCTGTCATACAAGCTTATGCACCTACAGAAAGTGCAAATGATATTACCCTAGATAAGTTTTATGATGACTTGAAAAGCGCACACGAAATAGCCGACAAAACTCTAATAGTCATGGGCGATTTTAACGCCAAAATAGGGAAACCAAAAAACCATGAAAGACTTATAATGGGTAAATACGGATATGGAGAAAGAAATGCAAGAGGGGAAAAAATGATTCAATTTGCTTTTGAATACAAACTTACAATATTGAATACTTACTTTAATAAAAAACAAAGCCGCAAATGGACGTGGATGTCACCTAACCATCAAACAAAAAATGAAATAGACTTCATAATGAGCAATTCCCCTAAATTAATATCAAACATAGAAGTTCTTAGCAGCATTAATTTTTCAACTGATCATAGACTCGTTAGAGCTTCTTTTATGTTAAGATCACCCAAACTCAACAGAAAAAACTTCAATAACTTTCCCAAAATATCAAGCAATTACAAAGAGATAAAAACGTTTATAGAAAAGCTGGGACAGAACCTTGAACTCATAGACGTGAATCCGAAAAAACATGAAAGCGTACAAACGTTATACGACGCCCTAGAACATGCGATAATGGACACCCTAAAAACAACCTCAAATAAGGACAATAAAGACTATAGAGGAAAGAGAATACTATGTGAAGAGACAGTAAACTTTATAAAGAGACGAACGGATTTAGTAGCAATGAAAAACAAAACTACAGAAATGAAAACAGAACTAAAACATCTATTCAAGAAAACTAATAAAATGATAAGGACGGATTATAACAACTATAGAAGAGATATCATAGAGAAAAACTTAAATAGACATAAAAGCTCAAAAAAGGCATTCAAAGAACTTAAGACACATACAAATTGGATTCAAAAGCTTGAAAAACAAGGACAAGAAGCAAGAACTAGAGAAGAAATAGTTACTCATGCTACTGAATATTATAAAGATTTATATGGAAAAGCTACAACAAACTGTCTTGAACAGACTGCACAGCAAACACCTAATTATAACAATGACATACCAGCTTATTTTGAGACTGAAGAAATATTACGACACATACAAAAGCTAAAAAACGAAAAAAGTCCAGGGCCTGACAATATTAGCAATGAAACTCTAAAAATAGGAGCTCTAGTAATGGAGCCTTATCTAACGATACTATTTAACATGGTGCTTGACTCTGAAACAGTGCCGAATCAATGGTGTAATTCAGATATAATACTAATATACAAAAAAGGAAATCCACTTGATATGGGCAACTACAGACCAATTAGTCTGCTGTCAAGTATATACAAACTTTTTAGCTCCATACTCTTAGCCCGTATATCCCCAAAAATAGACAAGAACCAGCCAATCGAACAAGCCGGTTTTCGCAAAGGTTTCTCAACTATAGACCATATCCACTCAATAGAACAAATACTGGAAAAGTACAAAGAACATAACCATCCGTTATACCTAGCTTTTGTTGACTTCGAAAAGGCCTTTGACAGCATTACTCACCACTCAATATGGGAAGCCCTCAATATATGCAACATAAACCAAAAGTATATCAATATAATAAAGAACTTATACTCAAAATGTATGAGTAGAGTAAAGCTAGAACGCAAAGGAGAGTTGTTTCCAATAAAAAGAGGTGTCCGACAAGGTGATCCGTTATCTCCTAAAATCTTCATCGCTGTGCTAGAATCTATTTTCAAAAAAATTGATTGGAACAAAATGAACTATGGCATAAGAATAAAAACTCACCAACTTACCCACTTGAGGTTTGCAGATGACATAGTTCTCATAGCTGAATCACCTACTATACTAGAAAAAATGATGACTGATCTAAATAAAGAAAGTATTAAAATTGGGCTACAGATGAACAAGACAAAGACAAAGATAATGACAAATAGCAGACAGCGACAAATATACGTAGATAATAACCAGATAAGCTATGTACAAGACTATGTATACCTCGGAAAACTAGTCTCCTTTAGTAACAAAAGCAACGAAGACAAAGTAAGCCGCAGAGTAGCTTTCTCCTGGAACAAATATTGGTCACAACAGGAGATACTAAAAGGTGACTACAACGTAAATCACAAAAGAACTGTGATGGAAAATACTATCCTACCCAGTTTGACATATGGATGTCAAACATGGGTATATACAAATAAAATAAGGAATAAGATTGTAACCACCCAGCGTGCTATGGAAAGAAGTTTACTAAAGATCAGGAGAATTCAGAAAATAAGAAGCACATATATAAGAAAGCAAACAAAGCTTACAGACGTCCTACAATATGCTTTAAAACAAAAATGGAGCTGGGCAGGACATGTCGCCAGAGTAAACGATAATAGATGGACAAAACAACTAACAAGGTGGAAGGGCCCAGTGGGAAAGAGAAAAGTGGGAAGACCAATAAAAAGATGGGCCGACGATATAATAAAAGAAGCTGGCCAAAACTGGATGACATTGGGCCAAAATAGAGACAATTGGAAAAACTTGGAGGAGGCTTTTACCCTACAAAGGGATCAAATCAATCAAAATAACTAACCTACTAACATAACCTTCTACAGAGTCAGTAACTAACACTACTAACAAATAATATAAGTTAAAAAAAAAAAAAAAATTATTGATTTGAGTAATAAAGCTTTATTATTATTATTATTATTATTAATCTTTTTTTGACTCCATTTTAACAAAGCAATTATGGCAATAAATTTGTATTAATTTTCATTTATTCACCCAGTAATCAATGTATATAAGTAATAAATACTGCTAGATTGATCAATAAGGTTGATTGGTTTAGCTTCAGCAAAAATTTCTAAATGAAAAAAAATCATCAGGAAGAAAGTATTATCTAACATACTCACTAACAAAATGAATTATACCAACAAAATAACATACTAACACAATGAAAAATTTGACTTGCAAAGAATGCAATAGACTTGCAAAGAATTACTTTAATCAACCATTATCTCTTGTACTACTTCTATTGTAAAACACATTTAAGATCCTTAATGTTCTACTTAGTTACCAATGACTGAAATTCATTGGTACCACTTGTCAACAGCAGAAAATGAGCTTGGTGTAGTCATGGCCACAGCTGAAGGCTCTCCCCAAGGAGTAAGCATGGTGCCAATCAGTTGGTCTGAGATGCAATGCCCGAAGACACTAGTTAAAGAACCAAGGAAAGTAGCCAGAGTTATACCTGAGAATATTAACCAAAACTTATTTAAAGGTAGTAAAGAAGAAAATAAAGGAAATAGTAAAGAACAAGAAAGTTAATGACTTTAATAATAAATGTTATATTCTTCCATGTTGGTTTTTCATTTGCAAAATATGATCACCAATATGAAATAGCTCATTGTCGATATCTTTAAAACTTTGTATAAATAGACTTGATAGACAGACTGACACTCTATACAACACAGATTACAATTATTGCAGTTCAGATACAGTTGGCACGCAATGAAACTGCCAATGCCAACCAACCATGCAGTCTGATACTTATATGATATATAGTTTGTGATCTGATTGCAGTTAGTGTTACAGTTCCAAAGATAGAAACAAAAAGTTTTAGTGTGCTTAGTGTGCACAGCAAAGAGTAATGTAACTCTAGGCTGCATGGTTAGTTGAGATCTCTATTGCAGTTGTTCCAACTGCATTCAATGTAAGCACAGTTGAAATGCAGTCCATCTGTCTAGGAACTAAACAATTTACCACTTTCATTAATTTGGCAGTTTAGATCTTTATTCTGAAATGAAAAATGATATAAGAATATTGTTCCCTTTTCTATAGTGTCAGAGCCGTCTTTAACCTGTTGGGGGCTCTGGGCACATTATTTTAACCGACATCAAAAAAAGAGTAGTTTATCAATTCAATAAGTTTATACAATATACCTATACATCCATATTTCCTTAGAAATTTAATCAAAATCTTAATTTCCAAAAAGGGAACTTGGGTGGGGCCCATGGATCGCGGGGCCCTGGGCACTTGCCCACAGTGCCCAATGGAAGAGATGGGCCTGTATAGTGCTATTTATTTTATTGGATGATATTACACTCTGTGAAATCAGAATTAAGTTTACACCCCATAGAATAATTAAACAGAAAGTTAGCTAATCCATCTATTGTACAGTCGACAGCACATCAAGCATAACAGTCTGACCTTGAGACCACCCTTACGCCGTTCGTAATAGAGGCGGTTTTCGTAGTGCAACTGTTACACTTAATGTTGTGACATCTATACTATCTAGGGCGTGCTTCACGTCAATACAATTAATATACAGAAATAGTTTTGATAATATTAAACAGTAATAGGCAGCACATCAAGTGTAACAGTTGCACACGACAGCACATCATGTGTAACAGTGGCGCTACGAAGGGCCGGTCTCAAGTTCAAACTGTTACGCTTGATGTGCTGTCGACTGTACTATACACGATTCATATCTATCGTTTGTCAAATCATTTGATAGTATTATTGTATCGATAGTATTGCTTTTCTGGGCATAGATATTATCAATGATATCGATAGTTTTAAAATAAGCACTTATACTATGGATAGTGTGACACTTAGTCACTATATTGCTTTAGTTATTGTTCTGAGCTATATAATTGCAACGTTCTGATCTATCGATAAACTATCGTTTTGCTATCGATATTCGACTATGAATCAATAACTCTCAAAAAAGGTAAATGAATTGAAAGAGCGTTTGGCTTCAGTTCCCTTTGCCTTAAAAATGACCACAACGTCAACGTCAAATCACGTGCTGTCAAAACAAAATGTCACCCTACTTTTGTAAAAATATTTAGCAAAATTGAAACATTAAAAAATCTTATTTCAATTAATAACTAGACTAGAATTACCATAACCTTTAGTGCAATTTTATCATTCCAAGTATACATTAGTGTTAGTTTAATTCAATGAGGTCATCACGGTGCGGTTATCACAAAACAAACTTACGCTACAACTTCATTGGATTCAGTATTTATTCGTGATCATTGTGATAAAGACGTGCTTTAGAATATTTTAAGATGAAATTTGCGGAGCACCTAAGTGCCCATATAACGCCGGAGTGGCGAAAACAGTATATTAATTATGAGGTAAAGTTGTGACATTTTGTAAGAACTATTGATATTCATGCAATGATATTGTGTTTTGTCCTTCTTTGTAATGAGCTTATGTCTTAGATCACTCAATGAAAACTATACTACATCTCTTAGCATTTTTCCGCTGAAGCCTTGCATTAAAATTGCAACAATAAAAGTTTTACATGATAATTATTTTCTTGTTTCAATCTATTTTATTATTTGCTTTTAACCTTGACACCTGTTATCTTGCTTTTCCCTCTGCATATTGACCTTTGTAGAAAGTTTACAGAACTAAATTTTAATGGAACCAATGAAATATTTAAGTGTCCCTTTTGTTCTAATCTAATATAGAAAAGATTTATTATTTTTAGAAATATTACTTTTGTTGACAATTAACTGATGAGTTAGGAGAGATTTGCACATACTAAAATAAAAAATAGAAGCATCAGACATCACTCACATTATTTGAATGAATGGCTTAGAAACAGATGACAAACAAACATTCATTTATATATAACATTCATATATATATATAAAGATATATTTAATCAAATAACACAGAGTCATATATAAACTGTTACCTTGATGCCAGTGAGCAACTGCTGAACAAGTTGGAGTGTTGCAGAACCTCTGCATCCGTTTTATCTTTGGGCTTTAGAAATATGACCATATTTCGCAACATTGCAGTAGTCTTAAGTGGCTACCTATTCATTATCATCGGAATACTTGTATCTTTTGTCTTCTTCTGAATGTCCTCCATAATCCTTTGTATCCTTCCTACTTAAGTGAGCGCTTCTCCTATACCTGGTCTCACGATAAACCTTGTTGGATTCACCTCCAATCCATGCTTGATTTTCCTTCCCATAATTCTGATTTCTATTCCTTCTCTGTTCATGCTGTTAGAATTTAGAACTCACTTCTGTCCACTATCTGTGATTCTGAAACTGTATCGCTTTCCAAATCACGAATTCAAGACATTATCTTTCCAGTCTATAATCCTCTTTTTACTTGTTTTATTTTATTTCTATTTTATGATTTAAGTTATATTTGTATGTATTTATGGAAGTTGATGTTTATTTACATATTATTTATATATCATGTTGACTAAGTATATTTTAGTACACACCATTTCATCCTTTATTTGTTCATTCTCCTAGTCGTAGGGCTGCTGGAAGAGATTTCTTTTAGGAATAAGCAGTTCCCTTGTACTCTGTTGTCCTTGTTTGTGTTTTCATTGTTGCTATTTTTGTGTGTACATAAATTGTTAAATAAATAAATATAAAATACCTATATGTTACATTGAAATATACTTTGTCAGAAACAAAGATTCAGTGTATGTATGAATCAGCTAGTGTGGTGAATCTATGAAGCCTTGACATAGAGATAAGGAAACCTTATCATCATTTGATAATCTTTTGCTACTAAACAATAAACTGAATGTTTATAAATCTAAGTCTCTTTATTATTTTATTCAACCTGTCGAACATGAGATTCCAGACACAATTGATTTTTTAGTAGTCATAGTCCTACAGATCCAGAGGTATAGCGCCGTTTGACAGATTAATGTACACTTCACTTTTTTAAATTATGGCAATTGTATACAAACAATTGTATTGGAGAATAACCAGTGATAATAGCCACACAATAGAGATGTTTTTGGTTACCTGGAATGAGAACAAAACAAACACTGAAAAACACACAATGTAGCAAACAGAATAATTTTATAGACATAATACAAATACACTTATTAGAGTTATTAGAGTTTACAATAAGTTTTTAATCAAAGGAGTTCTCTCCATCACCATGAGTGGTACCATAACAATCAATCTAGGAATATTGTCAAGGACATTCTTCTTTGAATATTAATTAGACAACTGTGAATTATTTTGAAATCACTTTATTGAACTTGTCTTGTTTTTAAAGGGTTATCTTTCTGACATCATTTTGATTAAATTTTTATTGATATTTTTTTATATAATAATCCTGGAATAGATAGCAGGCCTATGCAGTAGACATCCATCATTCAATGGATGTGTAACTAAAACATCCTACAAATATGCAGCTGCTATGAAGCAGGCAACAAAAATAACATATTCTCAAAACTATAAGGATAGATAATTATATTTTGTGTAGCTTGACATGTCATACTGCATCAAGTAGTTTTTGTGTGTTTGAATGATTGTATGTTGTGTCTTTGTGTAAGTAATACCTATAATGATAATTACCTATAATAATATGCTTATTATGTTTATAAATTATCTGCATAACTTTAAATGTCCTGGAATGTAAAATTTTTACATTCCTACTAATTTGTACTTAAATTTTCTTTTTTGGCAGGAAATGAAAGCGATGCTATACACGGCGGTAGAGGAGGCGCCATCCGCAGAAAATGTGGAGCCGGAAGTACTCTCCCGTCATTTCGCCAACTTTGACGAAACTTTCTTCCATTACTGTGATCAGGAACTTAAGAAAATTACTACTTTTTATTCAGGTATGTTACATTTATTAAAAGGCCGACTATTTAGCATCCACAATTAAAGAGTTTAAAAAAAACGACTTCTTTTTTATGTAACTTTTTTCTATATAATAGTTTAAATGATGTTTCAAGTAACTACACTGCTAGGTCTTTAAAATTACCTCGTAAGTCTTTCAATAGATTGCCATCCATTTCGAATACGTAACCAAATTATTTCCTCGAAAATGAAACATAAATAATTATAAGATCACTATTAACACACATATTACACACCACACATACGCAACGCCCTGGCTCCTGGCTGGTGCTTTAGTTTACCAACGTTAATTGAAAAAGAAAATTATTTTTCAATTAAAGCAGTTAAAATATAACAGTATTATTGCTTAACCAACTTGAAGTTGGTTCTTGGAGGTTTAAAAAAATATATGAAGGACTTTATCTAAATATATCCTACTGAATGATATTTTTTATTTTAACCACTTACTATATAATATTTAAAAATAGGCTTTATACAGGGTGGTGCCGTCAATGCGACAATAAATTTAAACATGGGCTAAATTAGGCCATAGAAATGGTTTGCCACTTTCAAAAATATCGTATTCATTTAATAATTTCATGACATTTGTATGGACAGTGTAACGTTGGCAGCATTATTTCAGCAGAACAATTCCTGCATAGATGATTTTTGCGTAACTTTAACCGTTTACGCAGCGCACGCAACGAAAGCTCTGAAAGGAATATTATTTCCCCGTTTTTGCAACATTTTTCATTGATGCTCATGTGCTATTAGTCGTAACGTGATGTAATTTAACCTATATAATACCTCGATAAATTGACTATCCAACTAAAAAATAATTTTTCAATTTGAATCAACCATACAAACAAACATACATACAAACAACCAAACAAACTCTTCAGCTTTATAATATTAGTAAAGATATACTATAATTTTGTCCAAGGTTGGGTGAATGACTTTTTATCCAGGTTTATTTGGCAGGGACTAATAGCACTTCTTATCTTTTATGCAAGTAAGGCTGGTAAAGTCCAACGCCAGACAAAACAACCGAACCAAGCACTGATGGTTTATAATTAACTCTAAGAGCAATACAAACGCGCTGTCGCGCTCACATAACAGTGGAAACGCGCTTTTAAAAATGGGGGTGAGCAGGCTCGTATTTTTAAGCAGTTTAAAACCCTCTTCGAATTTTGCTGTATGTATAACTAACTTTAAAGGCATAGTCACAATGGTCAATACTATAGGAAAGTTTAACGGGTATATATTTTCTAAGTCCGTAAATTAACTTTCGGACCCGTCTTTCGCTGCATGTGCATGCGCAAGAACATTCTGTAAAGGCCTATTTACACGATGCAAGTAGCATACAAAAAAATTGATGCAAGAAAAGACTTGCATATTCTATACTACAGATTACATTGAGTCAGCAAACGAATCGGCTGCGAAGCCTCCCTTACGAATGTAGACAGTAGACACAGCCCTTAAAATGATTGCAAATTAAAGATTAGAGGGACGGGTCAAATAAAAGTGCTCTCCAGCTCCCTAGTACGTACTAGGGAATGCAAGTTGAACCGTTAGATCTATGGCCCTATTCGCTAGGATATTTTAACAGCTAAAGTGATAACTACTAAGACAGATCCTCTGCTGCATGCCTAACTGTAAATTCGTTGTGATATATTGCCTTGTAATGCTTTCTGAGTTGAACAGGCAATGAACGTAGTGGTTATAATAATACATCGCTTCACCTGTAATGAATAAGTGGATGAGCCCGCTGGTCGCTGGTTATCTTTCTGCATAGGGTCAGCGTGGTAATGTTATGGCCTCACTGCTCATGTGAAGAAAAACCTATTGCCAGCAGGACCAATATGGACTTTTCATAATGACGGAAAAGATATGTTCCAAATTAAATTTCAACACACCTTTTCTCTTACAGAAAAATTAGCAGAAGCGACGAGGAAATTCGCTACTCTACAAAGCGAACTCAAATCGCACTTCGATATTGTAAAGCCTAAAGGCGGAGGTGATAGTAAAAAGGCTCAGCTGCCGCGACGAAAGGTGCAAGAGTTGAAATTGGCATTCAGCGAGTTCTACTTAAGTTTAATTCTGCTACAGAATTACCAGAACCTTAACTACACTGGTTTTAGGAAAATATTAAAGAAACACGATAAGGTGAGCCACTTGTATATTTTTTTATAAATATAAAAATCTCAAAAAAATCACAACAAGAAACCGTAGCTTTGAAATTGTTTCAGGTTTGCGTGAGCACTCATTACACTTTTGAAACTAAACTCCTTTATCGTATTATAATCAACCCGTGGTTATATAGATGTTACTATAGGTACTACATTATTATTTTGTACCCGACGCGACGTTTCGTTTACTTCCTGATTCGATCGCGTATTCACTCAATCCGTTTATAATTTAACTATCGTCACATTAATCTTCAGTCTTCCCGTGTTCTTCTACAACGTCACGCCTGCTAGTAGGGGTACAATGGTACAATTTTTCGCTCTAATAACTTTTTTGCCACATACCTATTACCTATAGACCTCTGAAACATACCTATATGGTACTTCCCAAAAATCGTTAAGTCCGAATTTGACATTAGACCGAGCTTAGAAAATAATTAGACAAAATTTAGTAAAGTGTGAGCATTTGCAAATTACAGAACTCTAACCAATATACATTTGTATAAATGCATATTCATTTAACAATACAAAACATAATGTGTTAATAGTTTTTCTAACGCTATTATTCTATTATTCCAGCCTATCATTTTCATTTGCACAAATTAAGCATGCTGATGAATAGGCAATTACTTGTAATTTGAACCAATTTACTAGTGTAAATACTCTAAATAGAGCGTCCTGCGTCCCACGACCCATAATAATAAATGACATATCTTCAGTTCAAATGATTTCACTTGCTTTCAGGATATTTTATAACATGATAAAAATCACCAACATAAACTTATACGAGATGGTACCGTCAATACGACAATAAATTAAAACATGGCCTGCATTAACATAACATTGGCTGTATTATTTCATTGAAATGTCATGAAATTATCAAATGAATCAGATATTTTTGAAAGTGGCAAACCATTTCTATGAACTAGTATAGCCCATGTTTTCATTTATTGTCGTATTGACGGCACCACCCTGTATATTAAGAGTATCACTTCGATAGAACCGCAGATAGTCGTAATCAAAGTTAAATTATTATTGGGCTTTTGAATTAGCTGTGAGCCAATGAGGATTGAATAAATGTTTATGTCTTAATTGTGTTTTGGTGGGTTTTCTGTCTAGCAATGAAAGTCTTCGGTAATAAGCAATTTTATTTTGATTCCAGTGTCATAATACTTAATTATAAAAACCAGCCAACTCACAGTTATTCACTTGCCAAGAGCGATCTTGACATTTCCTAACATCGGCCTAAACCGTTACATTTTGGCGGGACAGTGTTACCACAACAATTGTAGGTATTGCTACAAAGAAAACAGGACACGGTCTTTTTTGGGCTTTAATTCCAAATAATTTTGAACAGTAAAATGAAATACCTCTTTACAAAGGTAATTAAATAAGCTACTTGATCAATCAAATTGAATAAGATCGATTATATAAGCTCTAAAAATTTGATTGAATTGAATGATCCAATCAATCAAATTTTTAGAGCTGACCGTTTGTGTAAAAATGTAAATAATGTTCGAGCAGAAACACAACGCAAATTTCCTTTTTTCTCTCGTTTTTCAAGTCGTAAAACATGTCAAATGTAACCTATTGTTGTAAATATTTGAAGATTTTACTACAGTTTTAGCTCCAGCTCTATATTTAAAAATTAAAAAGTAGTGGTTGTTATATTAATGCAATAACAACACGCAAAAAGCAACTATAGTATGGCATTTTCATGTTCGTCTTAAACATAAATAAACTATATAAAATATTTTTAATTGCACTAAAAATTCTAAATAATTACACCTTATCATCCTACTTATGTAAGATTGCTCTTCAAAATTAAAATTATTTTAAGCCCAGGCTTCATACATTTTGTGGTCCTCTCCTTTACGAACTCATATGGAACAGTCAAATGCATTAAACGGTTTAATAACAATAAATATTGTACTCAAAATATTAGAGCAGATAGGTATAATCATTTACACTTCAAAATTCGTTCATTCTTCAAGTTACATTGTAAGAACAGACATACAGACAGACAACAGCATATTCAGTATAACAGTTGCACTACATAAGCCGTGCATTGCGAACCGAGTAAGTGACTAACAAACAAAATTGGTTTTAAAATATCTACTATCCACTACATCTTACACTAAAAATAAAGCAAGAAGAATTTTGCAAAAAATACAATATGCATAATTTAATGTTTGAAGAACAAGAACACCAATGAATTACAAAATGTAGTAGGTAGAGTACAATTTCTAAAAGAATTGGTCTTCATTAACATTCTTTCTATTCCAATTCTTTTCAGAACACATACGGTCAGACCATGGACTGCTATACCATTCTTGAATATTTCAAAATTATCATAAATGAAATGTTTATCCCTATCAAAAAGCGGTTTTCGATGATTTTAAAACGCTTTAGTGGCTCTTGGTTAGGCGTTGATCTGAAACGGTTAGTCACTACATTTGTCTTTTATAGATAGATAGATTCTCTATTCTTTCTTTCGAAATTCTTTATTTCGGACATTTATATACTTATACAGCACGAGCGATAAAACAAACAATACTCCAAAAAGCATATAAATTTATTTTGACGTTCTCAAGTCGTGTCCCAAATGTATAGACGACAGCAAGTCAAGTGTAACAGTTGTATTACGAAAGATGCTTCTATTACAAACGCAGTAAGTGCGGTCTCAAGGTCAAATTGTTACGCTTGATGTGCCGTCTTGACTTACATATCATCCTTGATTCAATGATTTTTGTTTCCAAAACAGTTATTAAATGTAAGCAACGGTGCTCAATGGCGGGCGGAACACGTAGAGACGTCCCACTTCTACACGAACAAAGACATAGACAGACTGATAAGCGATACGGAGGCAACGGTCACGAACGACCTTGAGGGAGGGGACAGGCAGAAGGCGATGAAGAAACTGAGGGTCCCGCCGCTCGGGGAACAGCAGAGCCCCTGGACGACGTTCAAAGTGGGCTTGTTCTCCGGTTCTTTCATTGTTCTGTTCATCACTGTAGTATTATCTGGTAAGTTCAAATTGGTTAACAGATTAATAATATGAAACTGAAAATTTTAAGTAACCCCCGGCGTCATTAATCGTCTATCTAAAACCATCTCATATGGACTATCCGTTTCGAGTCCAAACATGCTATATCTGCTGTATGTTTCTGAAGAATTGGACATGACGCAGACTATTTTATGGTAGTACAGGATCAGTTAAAATGAGAATGTCTTGGAAATACCACCATAGTGACAAACTTAATTTAAACTCAATCGGATTTGTAAAAGTTAGTTAGACTCTTTTGTCGATTAGGAAATAAGCTGATTTTGTATTTGATTTTAATTTAATCTGTGTATTGCAACTTCCAAAAACATCTTATTCATTTGATAATTTCATGAAATTTGTATGAAATGATATAACATTGGCTGCATTATTTCATAGAAATGTTATAAAATTATAAGATAAATACAGCATGGGGTTCTTCAAAAAAGGCCTGAAAAGGTGATACCCCTGGTGTTGCAAGCGTCCATAGGCTACGGAAACCGCTAACCATCAGGTGGGCCGTATGCTTGATTGCAATCTTGCCATAGTGGTATCAATGTTTTTGAAAGTTGCAAAACCTTTCTATGTAATATAGCCTATGTTTTAATTTAGTGTCGTATTAACTGCACCACCTTGTTTAACATAGTCTATATTTATATGACATCCATATCTTATGTACCTTTGTATGACATTAGCAGTGTGGCCAAGTAATAACTTTTTAAACACCTGATATTGTTTTTGGATTTGACTCCTCCATTTATAGTTTATTTAGGTATTCGTTTCCAAGAAGTCTATACGTAGGTTGACTGCTTATTATCTTACTTATCTCGCAAGGTTAATCTAAGGCAAATGTTAGTTTGCGAAAATAGTCTGTGTAATACTTCGTAAACAAAAGGCAGTAAAACCAATGTATCTACCTACAGTCGTTTGATTGCAAACTGACCACAATGCTGCTTTATCCCTGTTCAAATGTGTATCATCGCGTGCATATAATTAAATATTTGTGTACAAACTTTACTTCGACTGTTGCTATACCTAAAAATCCTTCGTAAGTTGTTATAAAGTTACCATGAAGTCTTTTTATCGATATCTTTTCATCAATCTATGTCAGGTTAATAAGTTACCTTATCGTCAAAAAACCGTCTTTATACAAATAATTATTAAGTCGATTTTCCTGTGCCCGAATACGATCGATTTTTTAAAATTCTTAACAGGTTAGCTCTTGACTTTCATCTCACCTGATGGTAAGTGAAGATAAGGCCGATGACGGAAGCGAGCTACACCCGGATTCCTCAACCACTGGCTATCATAACATTATTGTTATGGTGATGGACTTAGGTTAGATGGTGGTAGATAGCCATGCGGACTTAGAATAGTCCTACAACCAACCAAACCGAGCTGAAAATTTCTGACCACGCGGGAATCGAACCCCGAACCTCTAGGTTTGAAGTAGGTGGTCTCAACCACTAGACCACTGAGACCTCTTATATAAGTACCTACCTAATAAAGCCAGAAATAGTTATCATAATTATTTTGATACGACTAGTGTTTTAAAAATCATGTATGTTAAATTCCGTTTCTTTCCGTTTTTTGGTTAGATGGTTTGTTTTCCTTTTTAAAGCGTCTGATGCTAACAAGTGACGTCATACACTAAGATCGGTGTTCGTTGTCACTTGACCTGAGAGTGATTTAATTGCATTATTTGTGTGTTACATTTTTTTTATTTAAACTCTGTAATAATACAGTAATGTATTGTGATTTTTAGGATTTTCATTATAAAAATTGCCACTACGCGTTTGTTGAACAGAATTCACGGTTTTTTATGAACAATGATTACCTATTATCGCTCCTGGGTTCTCTAAAGGTGTCATAACAATATTTCTTTTATTTCCAGCGCTATTCCACGAAGGTGCAACGGAAAACTTTAAGACGGCCTTCAGATTATACAGGGGACCATTTCTACTAGTTGAATTTATATTCCTAATCGGCATCAACGTATACGGATGGCGATCTTCGGGGGTGAACCACGTCCTAATATTCGAATTAGACCCTAGAAATCATTTGTCAGAGCAACACCTGATGGAACTGGCAGCCATATTCGGGGTTGTTTGGGCTCTGAGCATATTGAGCTTCATATACAGCGCGAGCTTAAGCATACCCCCGTTTGTGAATCCTCTGGCGCTGGTGATTATCATGCTTGTGTTCTTAATGAATCCGTTGAAGGTGTTCAGACATGAAGCTAGGTTTTGGTTTTTGAGGATATGCGTGAGTATTATGAGATTTTTGTTTTCTCTTGACATGTGCTGAATTGGCATATTTATGGTTAGCGGTTTCCGTAGCCCATACCCTTTTTTAGTCATTTTGTCTAGGAAGACAGAAGATAACAAGTGTAATCGTATTTATAATAGGTGTTCCAAAATTAACGCAAGTTTTAAATTAAAATAAAACAAGTTTTTTTTCTTTTATTGTAATTTATGTATTGAATCTTAAAGTACACAGGATAGCGTTACGTGTAGAATAGTCGTTCGAGCAAATGGCCCCCAAAGATGGTGGCACATAATGCACTCTTTTGTAGAAATTTTTCGTAACCGTTTTTTTTATACACTCACCAATTATCTAGCCCAAAGTAAGCATCATTAAGAGCTTGTATTATGGATTGATAACAAATTAATGATTATAATATGTAAGATAAATATTTTAAATATACTCGTAAACAAATGCTCGTACTCATCATAAAAACATTTGATCCTACCGGGATTCGAACCCTTACCGTGTAGCAAGGGGCACAGACCACTCGGCCAGGCAGTCCTCATTTTGCATATTGTGGTTAATTTTGTTTATGCGGCGTTGAATTTCGTCATCCAATGCACTGATGGTTGTGGGCTTGTTGGTATAGACCTTTGACTTCAGAAAACCCCATTAAAGAAGTCCAAGAGTCCAACGGTGTTGAATCAAATGACTCAGGGGCCACAGTCGACGTTGATTAATCAATATTTTGTACAGTCGACCACAGAAGTAGCTTTACACTTTAGTACCATGTCACACCGACTATTGCGCTTATACAGTGCGCGCCACGAGTGATGAAATAAAATGGCGTCAACTGCGCATGTATAATGGAATAGAAAAGTGTAAATGATATTAAAAATAAATTCACTGTTTGTAGAATAGAAATGATTATAACAATAAATAAAAAAGGTTTCCCATATAAAACCTTTATTTTTAATTATTATCAATTGGATAAGATGTTTTTGAAGGTGGCAAACCATTTCTATAAACTAATATAGCCCATGTTTTAATTTATTGCCGTATTGACGGCACCATTCTGTATACAACCTATACACAACACTATTCAAAAACACTAACTTCAAACAAACCTACTAAATCAAAACTAAATAACACTGTGTACTTGTACACTTACAATACTATTAAAATAAACACATAAAATTGTAGTTACAAACAAATAATTTATAAATTGGTATTGTCCGATTATTGAAATGACGTGACACTTGTGTTATCGCTGGTACCTAAGGCGATGCTAAACCGTGCGCGGGTGGAGGGCGGTAAGGAGTCGTTGCGCGTCGCTCGTTGTCATGGTTACTCATCCCGCCCCTCACACCCTACCTCAGCTGACACCTATTTATCGTCTTCTGCGTAATTTCATGACTCGTGGCGCGCACTGTACCTAGTGTATTAGCCTTATTTTTTTTAACTATTACCTTAACGGGGTAACTCTTGGCCACATCTCACCTGATAATAAGTAAAGATAAGGCCGACGATGGAAGCGAGTTACACCCGGATTTCTCAACCACAGAGGAGTTCCTCTGTGGGCAGTTGGCTATCTTACCTCCAACTGCCGGAACACAACAATGCTGTTAACCTTATCATTATGGCAGCAGACTTAGGTAAGATGGTGGTAGCTAGCCAGGCGGATTTAGAAAAGCCCTACCACCAACCAAACCGTGCAGAAAATTTCTGCCGCTACGGGAATCGAACCCCGGAGCTTTAATAGATCTGAGATAGGTGGTCTCAACCACATGACCACAGAGGCGGTTAATTTTAACGCAAATCTAAAAATATCGATTATAATAAATCGAAAAAGTGTATGGATCGATTGAGTTTCAACTAACTTGATGTTTCTAGAAGTCGTTCTATCTGTTTCTTATTGAAATATAATGAATTATTAATTGGATAATGACAACTGAATTGATGCCAATGTCGAGTGATCTTATCTCTGCCGACAAATGTCAATTGATAATTCCACTCGTTGCAAGTCGAGCGCTAAGCATAGACATTTCTCTAAAGCCATATGTGTGAAAATAAAACTCAAATAAAGAAAACTTTTTGGCAATAGTTACCATAACAAAAAACTAATAAATTTAAAATTACTGAATCGTCCTTAAAATTTAAATACCTTATTATTTTATAATATACATAAATCATGTGTTTCGCTGTTTAGCCGTAGGCATACAAATATTTCAAAAATTGGCCATGGAATAATGAATACATTATGAGAAATTAATTTTATGTACTACGAGAAAAAAATAATCATTCAAACAACAATTTTGTCAATCAAATACTCCTTAGTGTAATATGCTTTGCTTTTGATTGGAGAGCTCGTTTGAAAACAGAGTCTTGATCTATATCAGTTAATTGTAATAAGACACACACTATTATGAAACAGTTTTACTTTCAGGATGTGCAGTTTTGTGATAAGACCTTTTAAAAAGAACTAGATTCCGTCTAACAAATATGCTTTGCTTTTGATTGGAGAGCTCGTTTAAAATAGTCTTGATCTATATCAATTAATTGGAATAAAACACACTATATTATGAAACAGTTTTACTTTTAGGTGTACAATTTTGTGATAAGACCTTTTAAAAAGAAACTAGATTCCGTCTAACAAAGAATATTCTTGAAACTGACAAATCATCCCCTTGATGTCTTAACTGACTGAAACAAAAGACAGCAAAAATGATATCATTTGTTGGTAGCTCGTATAGAGAACCGTATAGAGGACTCCTAAAACTGACTTATTGTGACCGACTAAGGCACACAGTTGTTTGACAGCACATGTAATTCATCAATCAAATAAATTGTTTTAACTTGCCAGCCACAGGGACCAATCTGAAAACCAGCACTGGGCTAAGCTCAGTATGCTGCTGTGATTGGTACCCATTGCCGATAATCACTTGTTTAATGTCATCAATGGAATGTAATTAATTGGCATATTAATGTATTAACGTTTAATTTAAGTTGTGTTATTATTATTCACAATTTTGTAACCATTTTTACGGCAATAAAATCTTTCAATTTCAATTACATAAAGATGGCTGCCTTTGTGTTCCAGGGGCGAATCTTCGCGGCGCCATTCGTACCAGTATTATTCGCGGATTTCTGGCTCGCCGACCAGTGGAACTCATTTGCGAACGCTTTCCTAGACTTCCATTATTTAGTAGCGTTTTATGTTGCCGGTGGGGACTGGTTTAATGTCCAAGGTAGGTAAGACATATAAGAACGTTTATTATTAGAAAGAAGATGTTTTATATCCGGCCATACATATGTACACTATTTAAAAAAATCAGGAAATTCCAATATTTCGTTTTCATGCTTAGTTTGTCTGTACAAAAGTTGAAATTTTTCGTCCATTTCACAGTTATTTAGTATGGCAATATGGCGGGGGACATAGAAGTCAACTAAACGTCCCCAAAGTGACATATAGCCGCCATGATGAATATTTGACTGTGTTGCAGTTTTTTCTATAAAAAATCTTGTTTTGTACCACTCAACAAAACAAATGAAAAGAAAACGAACAATTGAACATTGTTGTGCATATTTTTACCTATTTTTCAGTATACTGCACATAGACCTGGCCGGGTCTCCATACATTTTTGAAACATTTCTTTACAAAGTATCTCTCTCTGTCTGTTACGTTTTCACTTCTCAACCGCAGAACCAATTGCATCCCCATAAACATAGGCCTCCTTTTGACATCCACGCGGGTCGCGGGCGACTACTAGTACTTTTTATAAAAACCAAAGCTCATTTTGTATAGGTTTGTCTCTATCACTCGCTACCTCTCTTGCTCATCACTCGTACAAAAATGACCGTGATTTGGTTACATTTTATTCTTTATTCTAAATTCTAATTTCGCTGAAGTTTACATTTGTGATTATAATAAATCTAATTTTGGTACGAGGCTTTTCAATTGCAATCTCATTCCACAACCAAAGATGCAATGTGTCATGTAGTAATCACCCAAAAACCGCTATCGCTACTGAACGGTTAAGTTTATTAAATTATTACAAAACAAGTTTATTCACAATCTCAAATTCATAATCACAATAATATTGACTTGTCTTAATTATATGTACAGACGAGAGCATATCAAGTTTAACAGTTGCATTACTGAAGCCGCCTCCATTACGAACGGAGTAAGTGCAGTCTCAGGGTCAAACTGTTACGCTTGTTGTGCTGTCGACTGTACTATTTGCATACCTTGTGTCAAAAGACCGATAATTTGCAACAAAAGTGTTTTATTTGCAATGTTAAGATAATAATATGTAAACAATAATTAGTGTCCTTCAAATCTGTATCCTAAGTTTAAGTATAAAACTAACAAATTAAATTAACTATATGAATATTGTAGTGTTTGAGATTATTATTCTGACGTCATAGTGAGGTGTCGGTAGCCGAACATTAATAAAAAAAAGTTGGTATAGCCTGATAGTAAAAGTATTATCTTTTGGAGCGGCCGCTGTCGATAAATTTAGAAAAAAATTAAAGTATATAAACTTAAATCCCCAAAACAAGTGTAAAGATAGGAAAATAGAATACTCAAACATTCTATTTTTCTATTTTTACACTTCTTTTGGGGATTTTTTCGGGTTATGTGTGTAAGTGTGCGAAGAATACTTTATTATATTTTCCATTCTTTCTACAGACACGTTCGAGTCAACGCGCTGGTTCATAATAAGCCGTGCAATAGTTAACATAATTCCCGCGTGGACTCGGTTCTGGCAATGCCTGCGACGGTACCGCGACAGTAAGGAGGCGTTCCCCCATCTCGTCAACGCGGGCAAATACTCTACTACATTCTTCGTGGTGCTATTTGCTACCTTAAGGACCATGTATAATGGTAAGTTGAATAAGATCAGTTAAATAACCTTGATGTTACTAGGATTATTGTGAGAGACATTCAAAATAAAATTGCAAGCAAAAACAGTCCTTGCAGATTTAACACTAGTTAAATCACATTAGTTAGTTACATTAACACTTGTTAAATCACACTAGTTAATTCACATTAGTTACAATAACACTTGATAAGTCATACTAGTTACATTAACACCGTCTTGATTGTTTAATCAAACTAGTTACATTAACACTAATTAATTCACATTAGTGACATTAACACTTGTTAAATCACACTAGTTACATAAAAACTGTCTTGTTAAATCACATTAGTGAAATCTACATGGACTGTTTTTATGATTTTTATACTCTAGGTTCCTAGACAAGTGAAATCTTTCTCATAAGTTCCGCTTTTTAGGTTCTAATTAATTTTAGTTTCGAAGACGAGCCCTCCTATTATTAAAGCTTCGCATAGTCAAAACGTTTGTTTTTTTGCATCGAATTTTAGTAACAGGAGAAATAATAGTTTCTGTAACGATGCTTTAACTATGTATTTAGAAAAATGTTATCATTTTGAATGACTGGTTTGGCCTGATAAATGATATCTGAAACCACTTACAACTTATGTTTGCACAACTTCTGGCGATTTTTGTTTTCTTTTTAGCTTTCAATAACGAAAACGAGCGAGGTATTAGATAGCCGGAATCTGCCTTAGGTAAATATTTATCTTCAAAATTTAAATTTAAATGTTGACCAATTATTACCTAGCAACTGTTGCTAAGCAATTCAAAGCTGTTAATACACTACACCGTTTCATACCATGAACGTATTAAGCACGGAAATAAATTACAGAGGTTTGTCTATGAATTGGTTGTGTCGGTTCAGTCGTTAGCACCTTTCGGACCGGTCTAATCCGGACCCGTATCATATTATTTCATACAAAGAATAATTTTTTGGTTATGCAGCGATTCTGGTACGGTACGGTCATGGTAGGAAACGGCGTAGTGGGTATATTATACAGTACCTTTATACAGGGTGTTTGGTGCATAGTATAACAAGCCGGCACCTACCCATATTAACGTACTCATCAAAATACTAAAATACTATGGTGTCATAAAAAATTCAACATTGTAAAATAAATTTAAAATTTCTAATCGTAGGTTTTTTTTTATACAAAGCACGACAAATGACTCAACACCACCTGATGTGAAGCGGTAAGAAGAGTCCATATGCGAAGACAGCTAGTGCTTTTCAGACACTGCTCTAGCCGCCTCTACCTTGCCGGCCCGAAAGGTGCTTTTTCACGCCTCTTTTGAAGGAACCCATGTTATAGGAAGGAGGGAACACATGTGCTGGCAAAGAATTCCAAGTTCTGGAAGTTCGACAAAGAAAAGAGCTACTAAATTTCTTTGTACGTGATGTTGAGGTGGAGTAGGTATGGAAAATTGCAAAATTAATCTTACAATTTTGAACTTTTGATAACACCTTATTATTTATATGACTATGTTAACATAAGCAGGTGTCCTCTTGATAAGCCATCTACCAAACAACTTGTATATGACGCTCACCATTTTTTTAGCGAAGTCTTACACTTCTAGTCTTTCTGTATTACATTATAAACTAACGTCTAACTTACGAATGTCAAAACATTCTAATAATACAAGAAAGAACAAAATAGTTCTCCCCAAGGAAAAAATTAAAGTATTTATTACCATATTGTGGAATAGATGAGATTTAACATTCAATTATATCTATCTATCTATATATCTATTGGCTTTAAAAGCCGGAAACGAGATAGTTTGAAATTGTATGGGATTTGGACCAGCCCTTGTGCGCCATTTTTTCAAACAATTATTTTTGTAATAAACCATAAAATCCAAAAACTTTGCTGATAGCATCACAGTTAGCCATTTTTAAGAAAACAAAATGTCAATGTCAAAATAAAAATTTGATTTTACGACATAAAATATTATCATTTTAATTCTTCATAGCCAGAATCAAATAATTCCGAAAATCCACATAAACACTCAAGCGCAGCCAAAACAATCACAATCGACACGCCTTACGAGCTACGGTACAAAATGCACAATTTTCGCAGATGGTGCGCTTACAAACGAACCAAAATGAACGTATTCGTGTCCACTTGAATAATGTGACGCCATGAGTGACGTCACTAAGCCGTGATAACGCGGCTCGCAAAAAAGAGGTAGTGCAGTGTGTGCGCAAATGTAAAATTTGACGTTTTGAATTTGAGTCTGTGAAAAATGGTGTAAATATTTAGTTTGTTTTGAGAAAATTTTAGTTTTGAGTTGATATAAACTTGTTATCTTACTTCATTTACTACAAATACTTCCTTAAGGAAAGGACCACAAAATGTATGAAGCCGGGGCTTAAAATAATTTTAATTTTGAACAACAATTTTACCTATAAAGAACATGAAAAATGCCATACTATAGTTGCTTTTTGCATTGACATTACTATTAACTTTTAAAATATAGTGCTAGAGCTAAAATTATAGCAAAAACTTAAAATATTTACAACTATAGGTGCATTTCACATGTTTTATATTATGACGTGAAAAACGAGGGAAAAATGCAATCGGGGTTTAGTTTCTGCTGGAACATTATTTATATTTTTGGACAAACGGGCAGCTCGAAAAATCTGATTGATTTAAAATCGAGTAGCTTATTTAATTAGCTTTGTAAAGAAGTATATCACATTGCTATTAAAAATTATTTAGAATTAAAGCCCAAAAAGTACAGTGTTCTTTTCTCTTTGAAGAAACGTTACATCTTACCTACATCATTTTTTGTTAAAAACATTGACAGGAGAACACACAAATGCGCTAAAGCCCACGCTTTAGCGCATTTGTGTGTGTGAAATCGGACCACTCCGATTTCACTGCACGTAAACAGTGAATATAGCACCGTATTCAATTTGGTCAAGGCGTTTGTACTGTGCTTAACATTGGTAATGTTTGCGTATTTCGGACCGTAGGGACTGAATGACAATTTAAATAAATCGCATTGACATTATACTCAACTATTTAACAGCATCTCTATGGCACTTTTGTGGCTTCTATGTTGCTACTTTTGTGCAATAACTATTTTATTTTGCTATTTTAGACAATATAATAAAAGAGTTATGTTATAAGCAGAGGTCGGAATTATGTAGAGTTATTTATGTACTTACACTGATTTCATACAGCGAAAGATGAAAGTGGATATACCTCAAATCCCGAGAATAATTTGAAAGAGCAGAAAAATCCCGTGATTTATTAAATAAAAAAGTTATTCACTTTTACACAATTTAGACCACTGCACAGGCGACGTTGCTAACTTTACATCAACGACATCGGAGGTCCATTAGAAATCCCGGGAAGATCCATATTAATATCAAAATTTCGATGCAAGTACATAAATAACTCTACCTTAATCCGACCTCTGTTTATAAGTTATTCTACAACCTGAAATGGATGAGTTTACCCAAAACTTTACTGTGTCCTTTAGGAAGTATTATTATTTTTAATGGTACACAAACACATAACGGCTTAGTGAACTACTGTGTGTTGGTCAGGTCAGTACGAGACGAACAGATATGACAATCCGTTCATGTACGCGTGGTTCGCGTGCCAGTTGGTCTCCTCCCTGTACACGTACACGTGGGACGTCAAGATGGACTGGGGCCTGTTCAGCTGCGGGCCCAACGCAGAGAACAAGTTCTTGAGGGAGGAGATTGTTTATAGTCCCGGGGTGAGTTTGTAAAGCCGGTTCCAGATATGTATCATTTGCCCGATCCGATCACTGTATCCGTATCGCCGACGCGTATCATGATCGCATATGTTGACGGGTGATGATACGCGATCTCGATACGCCGTTATGATACGCAGAGCCGTCTTTAACCTATTGGGGGCTCTGGGCACTATTATTTTAACCGACTTCAAAAAAAGAGTAGTTTAATATTTTATTCAATTATTTTATACAATATAGCTGTACCCTGCCACGCTTCGCAGTGACGCATCGTTAAAAAAACTGTTTTCTCGCGGTCGCAGATATGTGACTGATGCAAAAAATAGATAAAAACAATCCTTGATGCGGATTTCATATCATGTTAAAATTTCGACTCAATCGGTGCAGAACTTTTTGAGTTTTTGAAGCGTACACAAATCAACATAACATTTTTATATATATAGATATATACCTATACATCCATCATTTCCATAGAAATTTGATCAAAATCTAAATTTCCAAAAAGGGAAATTGGGGCCCCATATATCGCGGGGCCCTGGGCACTTGCCCACAGTGCCCAATGGAAAAGATGGGCCTGATGATACGTCCCGTCCCATGTCGCGTCGGTTTTTGTCCGATCATCAAAGGTGAACTGGGCAATTTGATATGCGATCATGACTATTGTGAAGATACGGATACGGAGCAATTCGAGGCGTCCACAACTTGATACGTGATACGCAGATACGGATGGTGATCGGATCGGGCAAATGATACATATCTGGACCCGGCTTAAGCGAGTGCGCAGACAAGGGAGTCTCGTCCGCGGTACTTTTTGTTGGGTTAGGGTGAATTTCGGCCCACGTTTTATTTTTGAGGTAACAGCCCCCTTATTCTCAACTGTCGGATCACGGATTCGATTCGAAAAGTCACATGCCGTCTCGCTTTGACGCAGCGCGATAAAAAGTGGCAGGTATAGAGTTTCCGAAATTCGAATTCTTTCCGACAGTTGAGAATAAGGGGGCAGGTCTAATCTTTTTCTTGTAACGCTGAGGGGAAGCTCTTCTATCCTATCCTCCTCTCCGTTTGAGGGAAGAGGGGGGTGTGTGAGGCTCTCACCCACTGAACCCCTTATCGATGCACCTCTTTCCTGTTTCCTACTGACGTAACGGGTTGGGCCCAAAAAATTCACTGTCGTCAGCAGGGCAGTTGACCGATGTCAATATAACCTAACCAATCGCATTTAGACTGGAATTTTATATTTTTGTTAGGTCTTTAATACAATTTTTTTTTAAAGTTAACCTTAAGTAAAGGTTAGGGTAGAACTGTAGCCTGAAAAATAAAATAATAATAGTGAGCCGAGTTTGACATAGTGAGAGTTTCACCCTGACCTTTTTTATCTGTGATATCCTGTATATGTGTTGTGCTGTCAATACGACAATAAATTAAAACATGGGCTATATTAGTTCATAGAAATGATTGGCCACTTTCAAAGACATTTTATTCATTTGATAATTTCATGACATTTTCATGACAAACAAAGTTCACTAGATCCATGCCTAATCACAGCTTTCTAGTAATAATGCTCGTTTTTACTAACATTTGCTAAGCGTTAAGAGTCTGTTGGCGATTTTTAGCTCAGTCTATCTAAAGGAGATAGAAAGAGACAAAAGTCGATAAGAGTCAGCTAAGCCTAGGGAATAGTTAGTGAAAATGGACATTATAGTCCTCTGAGCAAAGCCGTGCCGCGGACAGACGGACGGAAATAGCGAAACTATATATTTAAAACCCTAAAAACCTGGAAAACTTCCGACTTGGGTGGGCAGCCTTAGCGCATTAATAACCCAGTTAAAGAGCTGAGTTAAATCCCGTATATTAACTGGCTTTCGTGTGTACTCATTTCAGTTCTACTACTTCGCGATTGTGGAAGATTTCGTGCTGCGTTTCATTTGGATAGTATCATTTCTACTGACTGAAAACGACATGATCGGCATCGAGACTATGGTGTCTATACTAGCACCTTTAGAAGTATTCAGGTTAGTATACTGCAAATATGAGTCACTGCTAAATAGTTGCACAGTGTTACTTTTGACGTGTTTACGACTGTACCTGACGCAGCCAATAAAAGACCAAGCCGACCATGTTGGTACACCTTTGTTAATTTGAATATCGCTTCCACTAGCCGATCGTGAAAGATCGTATTGTAATCAAACAATTAGTCAACTTTGAGCCTTATTCAGTTATAATACGGTTGCAAATAAATTCTCATTCCAGACGGTTCATCTGGAACTTCTTCCGCTTAGAGAACGAGCACCTGAACAACTGCGGCAAGTTCCGAGCCGTTCGAGACATCTCCGTGGCACCGCTCGACTCCTCCGACCAGGCTGACATCATCCGAATGATGGACCATCCAGACGGAGTAGTTAACAGGTCAGTATCCTGCAGAGACTGTAACGGTACTCCATGAAACGGTTTTAAACGGATTTCTGCGTTTTTAAATACTGACAATAAGGGGTGTAGCAAATGCACCTTACGCACCAAGATCGATTAAACTTAAACTTAAACAGTCCTCGATGTAATTAAATTCGATGTTCCGATATGAAGTAGAACAGAGACAATTATAATGCACTCACGTACCTTATGCTGCCACTGCTCGCGATGACCTTCCACCTTCGGTCCTTCACCAGCTGGTTAGGATTGCACGTATTTTGCACAAACACAGTATTTTATGAGGATATTTTTGATAAGAAAACGTAAGACATGTATGCGTCTACGATGTCGGTTATGATGTGTGTTCTACCCTCGACTCACGCGCAGAAAACTAATACGGAGTGCATGACAGCCGAACTGCGTTTTGTCACTGCTCATATGGTAGTCGAAACATCGATGTTGCGTTTTGAAAAATGATTGATTAAAGTTAAATTACGATAACGAAACAAGGGGTACCCTAAAAAGAAATGTTTCAAAAATGTATGGAGACACAGCCAGGTCTATGTACAGATATTCTGTAAGATAGGTAAAAGTGTGCAGAACAGTGGTTTATTTGTCCATTTTCTTTTTATTTGCTTTGTTGCGTGAAAGAATTTTCATAAAAGAAACTGCAACACAGCCAAATATTCATCATGGCGCGTATGTCACTTTGGTGACGTTTAGTTGACTTTTTTTATTTTTTTATTATGGCTTGGCGCGGTTTGCGCATTTCGCCAAGAAATCGGTGAAAAATAAAGCAATTGATTGGGGATCAGGAAGGCATACTGGGTAGTAACTTACAAATATATGCATATATACTTCTTATAGTATAGATATACGTATTAGATATAATAGGAGTAAGGAACTACACTTTTATGTTATTTAAAATAAGGAAAGATATAATACATTTATATACTGCAGCATCATGTGTATGTAACAAGGTAGCTAGGTTTATCGGGAATGGAACTTTCAGGGATAAAAGATCATTCCACAAGGAGGATCTTTGAAATTTTGGACAGGAAAGTTTAGTTGACTTCTATGTCGCCCGCCATATTGCCATAGTGAATTAATGTGAAATCGACGAAAAACTTCAACATTTGTACTTATGCGTGATTATACGTGAAAACGAATTATTGGTATTTTTCATGGATTCAGGAGATATTTCCTGATTTTTTGAGATAATATACACATATACCTGGCCGGATTATGAAACATCTTTAGATATAAATCCATATTTCAAGGGATACCTTTTAAGGGGTACCTGTAATAATGGTACCTTAATTTTTAGGTCGGGTACCCGTATTATAAAACTGGTCTTACACGTAACGTTGCCAGCTTGTGCGATCGGTACCCGGTTAAATACAGATAACCTAATCTTTGGTGCAACCGCTACCGTAAATTTCAGATATCTTTATGAGTCACTGAATTTGTATACCGTTAATAATGATACCCGAATTTTGTGTTACCCTGATCCTCATCCTAATAATATTATGAAGGCAATAGTTTGTTTAGAAGGATGTTAATAGAAACAGCTTTTTATATCGTAACTGTTTTGTTTTATATTTTAAGTATTTCATTTCATAGCATGTATTCTTCTGGTGTCTTCCCGCTTTATTTTTTTGTATACGCATTAGTTTAAAATAAATATACAGACATAATTGATAATAAGGGTTTGAAAAACCAGTTGTCTACGCATAGTATTAGATTTTGAAACCTATCACGTTGATATAAGAGTAATAATTATTTTTTATGCTGACTGTATGTATATTTGTTATATAGTATGTCTTTAACACAAGCTCTTCTACATAATAAGTGTGTAAGAAAACAAAACTGAATTTATAGTAGAAAATTAAGTTTCTTGTGTTTTTTTATCATTTATTCCTTATCGCACTGACTATACATTTTTTTTTGCAGACAAATGAAGAAAAAGAATCCTAAAAAGCCCAAAGAAAGCGACAGAAGGCCTCTGCTGAAGAAGGAATCCATCCAGGAACTCCAACTGGAACTAGACCTGTCCTCCAAGATGCTATGACGCGCGCCTATTTATGCAAATATATTTTTAAAATGATGTCGGTACTTTTATTCGGTTATGTCATACTATCGGAGATCGGCGGCGTAGTTAGAGGAATCATTCCCTCTGCGTCGACTCTTTACGTCGAGTCTCGCTACGGCGACTCACGCTGCGTCGCCTCCGCGCTTAGTAATGAAAAAATCTCATTGCGTCGAGTCTGTGACGTCAGAGGTGTAGTTAGCAGAAAAAACTGATTTATGAATATAGTCTGGTTTGATTACGAAAACAAGCCAACTTAAGCCATGGTCGATCCCGAATGGGTCAATCTCGAGCTTCGAATGTCCCGGCGGTTTCTGCAACCGCCTTAACCCACCAAACCGCAATTGGGCCAGCGTGGTGGTGTTATGGCCCAAGCTACTCATGTGTATCTCCCATGTAGGAAGGCCTGTGCCCAGCAGTGGGACAATACTGGTGATGATGATGACAATACAATACAAATATACTTTATTGCACACTGGTAAAATCAGAAGACAGCAGAGCTGGAAGCACTATATAAAAGGCGACCTTATTACTAGCAAGCAATCCCTTTCAAGCATCCTTAGGTGTAAGTAATTATTCTTAATTTTACTTTTTACATTATTTATTTATTTATTTCAACAGTTTGGTAATAAACAATGTATTGGACTGTCTTTAGTGTGCAAAAATCTGAGTTTACGTGTGTGTGTGTGCGTTCGTTGGTGTGTATGAGGGAGTGAACGCGTGTTTCACTAAGTATATTTAATTATAATATATCCATATGTATGGCCAAATATGTGTTTTATTATTTGATCGTTTTGAGAAGTGACTCCATGAATTAAATTTTAACGAACGTTTTAAATATACTTAGATTAGAAATATCTAAACTAGAAAAAATTCACGTCCTGGGACGGAAAACGCATCCGCACCTTTCATAATCCGGTTTTCAAGTTTCGCTATTTTCTATAAATGTATAAATATATGAGAAATAAAAGAAATTGAAGAGTGAGCTTGGAAGAGGAACGTAAGGTATGACAATGAGAAGAGGAATGAAAGGTAAAAATATTTTTCAGATATTTTCTTTTACAAGTTCGACGGCGAAAGAGGTCAACCACCAACACTTCAAATATTTGGAAGGGCCTTGAAGAAATCATTTCGATATTCGACCGGAATCTGTGAAGTGACTATAGTACTGGATTTTGTCGTAGTAAATATGTTTTTTTCATACATTTATAAAAACTACAAAAAATGCAATTATTAAAATTATATTAGATAAAATAATATTAACAGATCAGTATATCAAAATGTATACAATTAGAAAAGCACAAATATGCACATAAATCTCTTTTACAATACTAAAAACAACGTGACACTTCACTAGAGCGAAATGAACTTAATTATAACATTATTTATATTTACAATAAGTATAATTTATAAGGCGTGGTGACTCCGTATTATGCCGCACAGCAGTAACGGGCCTACAACAAAAATATTATTGGTAACACTTTATGGCACTATTTTCGCAAATTCGTAAAATATTACGAGTCCAAAACTTTTTACATAAGAAATAAAAGTTGACAACTAGGTACCATACACCATATTCTGAATGCATTGGTACAGATTTACGTAAGCATCATTATGAGCTTGTGTTATGGACTTATGGATACTAGATAACGGAGAAATAATAATAATTATATGTATATAAATATTAGAAACTTTGTACCGCGTGTCCAATATTTATACGATACTAGCGTTTCTCAATTGTTTGGCCTTCCCGGAACCCCTCCACTAACACTTAAACTTTATGATATGGTATTTGAACTTTTAAGTCCTTAAATTATTAAACAATTACGTTAATATTTTAATTGTTTTTTAAATATTAACTTACATTTTTAATTATAAATGAATTATTTTTTTATAATGATGATTTATTATTTATACAAATTATTTATATTTTTTCAATTTAATTTTTAAATCAACTGCCCTTCATTGTTGAATAATTTTGAATTGTAAAATAATTTTGAATAGCTATTTTTTAATAAATAACGACGTTGTGTGTGTTAAGAATGATACGATTTAAACTCGTACTACAAGTGTCGACTGTTTATTTCCCGCTTCATGTAAGCCCACCGTAAACTTAAATTGAACAATGCCAACTCAGTTGCCCATGTGCACACAACTACATACACTAATTCACACACACGCACAAGTACACAAACACACACACACACACACACACATCAAACGTGCAATGGTAATCCTATTTTTATGTTGTTTTCTTGGATTGTTTTTAATTTGAGTAATGTTATTTTTCGTTAGGTGCTAGTAACTTATATTCAACTACCCACTTACTGTGAATTGTAAATTGAATATGAAATGTGGGTCCGTAATTGGCTTAATGTTTGTAATATATTTATGTTTGTACTATGATTTTCAAACTTTGTGCTGTGGACTTATTGTTCAATAATAAAATAAAAAATAAAAATAAATAAGTATTATTACGAATCTTTTGTATGGGAGTATAGAAAAGTGTTGTTTTTAGACTTTTTCAGGCAATGTTTTAAATTTTTCTCTCTGCAAGAACCATCCTCGTACTTCAAGGAATATTTTAAAAAAATAATTAGCGAAATCGGTTCAGCTGCTCTCAAGATTTGCGCTTAGCAACACATTCAGCGATTCATTTTTATATTTAAGATATACTAAATAAACATATAAACATCCATGACTCGTGAAAAAATGCTCGTACTCATCATACAAACATTTGTTCCCACCGGGATTCGAACCCGGGACCCCCGACCGAGTAGCCTGTACAGCAAGGGGCACAGACCACTCGGCCAGCCGGTCCTCGAATCTTATACTACAACACATAATGTAACAATGTCTCACCAGATTCAAGACCTAAGCGCTTGCAGCCGGGACTGCATCTCATCAAGCTCAGTCTCATCTGTCTCTGGCACCTCTTCTTCCTTGCTGGTTGAAGGTGCTCCAACTGCTGTCGGGGGAGCCGGGGCTTCGCCTAATTTGCCTTGCGTTAGCTCCCACAATACCTGAAAACGCAATGTGGTAATATCAATGGAGAAGGAGAGATGGCCATCGGGTCAAATATTATGCTAAAAATTTAGCATTCTGCCGAAATTCGGTTCTTTTTCACGCCCACAATACGCAACCCCTTCGTATCTTATGACCGGTGTTCTAACATTATTGGCTGAAGTGATTTTTTGTAAGCTAACAAAGTTTAAAACAATGAATATTGAATATTTTAATATTGCAAGTAATCATAATCTGTAAAGTACTCATACACCAGACGCAATAGTTTATTTTAATAAATAAACAAAATAAAATTATTTATTTAACAATGATCTTAAAACTATGTTAGTAACCTTTGCTAAGATTTATTTAACACATAATTATTATAGCATATGGCCGTATCTTTGGCCGTATTCTTGGTAATAGAAGCTGCTCCAGTGTCGCATTATTATGCGCTGTCCACATTCAGCCTCGCCTCAACACTCTGTAGTAGGCTATTGGAGCTGCCGCGCACACGGCATTAATAGATTAAATCAAACCTGTTTTTTTTATACAACTAGATGACAAACAAGCTGCCGGCCTACCTGATGGTAAGCGGTTACCGCCGCCTATAGACACCTGCAATAACAAGGGAAAATCACTTGATATTGCAGGTGCGTTGTCATCCTGAGGCCTAAGATGAAATGCCGTCTATGCCCAGTAATTACACGGGCTACCTTTCCCTTCAATCCGAAACACAGCGAACTGTTTCACGGTTGAAATAAGAAAGGCGAAGAAAATGACTAGCATTCTCCTCTATAAATAATTTTGTGAGTTTTATTTTCATCCCCTACTTCCCCTTATCTATCTATCCCCTTATTATTATGTTTTTAGCACACTGATGAGTGTAGTGGTAGGAGATGGAAGTAAAACAACACTAACCTTGTCAACCTCGCTCTGCGCTGCCTCCTCCATTTCTTCCTCATCCTCCATACCAGACATAGTTTCGTCCAGCATCTCTTCAATGATGCCAGCTCGCATCATCTCTTTGCTCAGCTCTTGCATCGTGTTTGCGACTTCAGGCAGACGGACTAAAGCTTGCATTGCTTGCATTACCTAAAATTTTGTTCAGAATTATAAAACATAGAAGAAAATATTATTGTTGTGTTTTATCATCTTTATGTACGTGAGGAATTTGGGCCAAAACACCACCACCCTGGACGAATACAGGTTGATGGGGCCAACAGCTTAGCGTAATGATAAGAAAAATACTTTTATTATAATCCATGTTTTGTTTATGACTCTCTAAAAGTATAATTTTAAGATTGAATTTTAGTAAGTTTAAAAAACTTATCACAATAAAATTAACTGTAGTAAATGAACTGAACAAGTATTTCACTTAATTTCTCAGTTGGGTAAAACTTAAAAATTCAAAGACCACATTACCTCTGTAGACTTCTGTAATGAGCCCGCCACTCTCAGTGTTGCTAAAAACATAAAGAAAAAGATGCTTTTATGTTTTACGATTTATAAATCATCATTTACACTTATTGGTGTAGTATGAACTTGACCTTTACTCTTTTTGTAATAGATACGGGTTTCGTAGTGCAACTCGATATGATGTTTGGGCTTATCATAAGGCCATAATTCACCACACCAAGCACAGCTGAGTTGTGTTGGGGAGAGTTAAGGGTGTTCTGTGAAGTATGTGGTTAGTAGCAAAATGCCCTGTGAGCACTTCAGTCAAAAAGAGAACCTGTGTTCATTGTTCACACCTCCTATACAAGAAAGACTTGCAGTATCAATCTAGTAATGTTTGCTATTCAGTTTTACTTTGTTTGTGTCAGTTAAAAAATGTTTGAAACCCTTCTTTGCGAATTTATCAGCCTTTTCATTGCCCATCACTCTCACTTGGCTGGATACTCAGATTCATCCTACTTTGTTATACCTACCGAGGTTTGTTCAATGCCCATATGGTATTCAGGACTAGATTTGAGTTAATGATCAAGAATAATGAGTAATAAACAGTAAGCATTCATATTAAATTTATTTTGTTCATATCATTATATATAAGGAGAATATTTTATGCATAATGATATTAATCTAACGTTTTTATTTAACATGTGTGATAAATTACATAAATATAATGGATATAATCCCATTTGGTCAAATTATTATTTTGTACACAGTGCGGCACACGGCCTAGCCTATGATCTAATTTGAGCAAATTATTGATCCTTGCCTGACTCAGCCCAATGCTACCTCTAATTTGTATGTGGCTGTATAAGACTTACTTAGGCACTTAGATCCAGTCTATTTCAATTAAAAATATTAAACAATCCTCCTTTAACTTAACCCTATGAATTATTACAGTTTACTTACCTAGTTGGTTTTTCATTTGCATCTGAACAGAGTTGAGGTGTGCTTTGCTTGTGTATATTTTACTGATAGCTTTCCTTGACCTTATTATTTCTTTTGCTAAAATGGTACATACTTGTTTATCATTTTTGGTAGCTGCTTCTTTGAGAGATTTTTTGATTTTCTCTTCTTCACGCTGTATTCCTAAAAAAAAATATTTTACTGTTACACTTTGTGTTTTGGTGCATCATTGGGGAGGCTTATATCCAGCAGGAACTGCAATAGGCAGATATGGATGATGACACAACATTAAAACTAAAACACAAAAAAGACAAAAATATGGAAGTGAATTAAAGACTTTATTTGACATATCATACGCAATAACTAATACAATTTTAAGTAGATAGGTATGTCCATTTTAGTACTAAAATCATAAGAAGGTTTTAGTACTAAAATGGACATACAACACACATGGCTAACATATACTACAGCAAATCATAATAATGTTGTGTGCATTAGGGGGTTCACAGACAGCAGCTCTAATGTATATTTCATCTCGGTACACAGTATGGATACCTTCAGATACCAGCTATCGTGTGTTTTCACTTTACGATTTCTATGGAAAGATGTATCGTACTATAATAATTTATCTTTACATTAAAGCTGCCGTTCGTGAAGTCCTTTAAAGAAAATTATGAAGTGGTATTTTATTATAGTAGTAAATTTAAAAATCAAATAATTTACCTCGTATTTGTCTATCCAAATTATATCCTTCTTTGCGAAGTTTATGAGACCATTCGTTTACCTACAACAATATAAGTAAATTAGAAAATAAATACAAATCAAGTCCAGTGCGATCTATATAGTTTTAAAGTTACCATCTCTTTCGGATTTCTTTCCGGTGATTTCCCGAATAAACCCATTCTGTAAAGTTAAGAAGAGTTAGCTTTTCTTTTTTTTGTTTCCTCTTTAAATTAATTATAGAAGTAAAGTTTAAATTTCAGATTTCCGAAGAAAGATGTGTGATTGATTACTTTATTATTTTGACAGTTATGTACAGCGATAGCTAGCACATCAAGTGAAACAAATCGACCTTGAGCCAGCCCTTTGTCTATTATCAATAGAGGCGGCTTTCGTAGTGCGTTTGTTTTACATCTTGTACTGTCGTTGTACCTTACGATGACCTCATCAGTCATAGATGAGATACATTATTACTAAAAGTGTTTCATGGAAAGGAACGTTATTATATTGTTTTTTGTTTTTTTTTTCTTTTTTCTCGCTACAAAGAGAAGGCATAACGCAAAGGAAACTAATGCCCATACAGCCATGTCTTCAGTATTTTTTTATTTTTCTTCTTTTATTGCATTAGAATGCTGACGTAACACATTTCAATGCTTCTTGGGAGTATTTGACACGAAATATATGATGACAGTCACTTTATGTGCTACTTGATCATGTGGATAACCACAAAAAAGTTCTCATCATATTTCACACCATAACACTTATATTCTAATAATCCTTTAGTTGCACGTGAACATAAATACTTGAAAAATAAAACTACGCCTTTTTATGACTCAATGTTCGCTCCGACACAATTTTTAATTATTGTAATAAAAAACACCATAATCACTTTTAATCTATTAATCCTTTAGTTGCACGTGAACACAAATACTTGAATAATAAAACTACGCCTTTTTATAGCTCATTGTTCGCTCCGACACAATTTTTAATTATTGTAATAAAAATCTTCACTGACGCCACAAAAACCCGCCCGACACCCTTATTTTTTTTCATTCTCCCAGTAATAGGAAGGCAAAGGGTACGAATGCCCATACAGCCATGTCTTCAGTACTTATTTATTTCTTCATTTATTGCATTGAAATGCTGGTCTAACACATTTCAATGCATCTTGGGAGTATTTGACGCGAAATATATGATGACAGTCTCCTTATATGCTACTTGATGAGGTGAATAACCACAAAAAATTTCGCATCGTCTTTCACACCATTATCACTTTTATTCTAATAATCTTTTAGTTGTACGTCAACACAAACACTTCTATATTAAAACTACACCACTTTTATAGCACAATGTTCGCTCCGACACAATTTTTTATTATTGTAATAAAAATTTATGTTCGTCTGGCCCGCCCAACCCCGCGGCTTTGGAAAACGAGATTTACATCAATCCTATGTACTCTTTTACCCAACCATATGTACAACTTTCATTTTCAATGTAACGCTAATATAAATAAGTTAGAAGCATCACTGGTGGCCGGGCCAGCTTGACGTTTTCAGCCCGGCCCCTTATACATCACCACTACTACAACAACTAGTGACAATTAATTGTTAGAGAACTAATGTACTACATAAAATACATACATTCAAGCCTTTATTTCATACTAAAATGCAATATCTTAGGAGATATCAAAGTAAGGTGGGGCCGGGCTGAAATTATTGAAATAGCTAATAACAATAAAAATACAAAACCTAAGAACCCATATTCTATGTGTGTGTAATCTCCCAGAGGTGCAGTATATATGTACAACTTTATTTTTAAGTTAGTTTATTTAAATATAAAAATATGAACACTAGAAATTATTTCAGCCCGGCCCCCTACAATCGTTTATATCTTTTTAGCTATTGCATCAATCTGCACAAAACGACAATGTGTGGACTCGTATACAGTAGTACTTTGATAAATTTTGGCTCATGAATTTACTAAGATTATATTCGACGAGATAATTAAAATCTAAGATAGTACTAGTGGAGTGACCATCAGTCACGTGTCAATTTCAGGACATGTGTTTTATCGAATGAAACAAGTAATAATTAGAGGTTTTTTTTAATAATACAACATTTTTAGATTTATAAAAATCAACAACCTTCGTATTTAAAATTATTAATACGTAATAAGGATATTGACAACAAGTAAAAAAGTAGGATTTTCACTTAAATTCAAAAATATGAGTTATTTTATTTACAAAAATACTTGAAGAGCACATATTTTTATGTCATATTGGTCTTATTATTTGCAATTTTTAAAAAATGACGATTTAAATAAAACAAAACTAATTATGGTAACATGGTCATATATAAAGTACTAAGATGCTATTAAACATTCAATAAAATGTTGTCAAATACCCTATTAATTAACTTCCATATAATCTATTAATCACAGTCTTTCATTAGGTACTTCAAAAATTATAACTTATAAAAGTATTGGTTATTATTTGGTATACATATAAGTAGTAGGTAGCAATTACTTTTATAATCTAGTCTTTATAATTAAAAAAAACATACCCACCGAATTGGCAACCTCTTCGTTTTTGAAGTCGGTTACAAATCCTCTAATTATAAATTGTATCATTCAATAAAAACATGTTTCCTAGATGGTAGGCCCATATGTAGGGTTGTCTGGGTAGGCCTTTCTTATTTCAGCCTTAAGACAGTTCGCTGTGTTTTGGATTGAAGGGAAAGATAGCCAATAAAGTAATTAGAGGGCATGTACGGCATTTCAACTTAGGCCTCAGGATAACAACCGAACTGCAATATCAAGTAATTTTTCCTTATTAAAGCAGCTGTTTATAGGTGGCGGAAACTGTTTACCACCAGCTGGGCCATTAACTTGTATATCATCTACTTAGATCATTAAAAAAATGTCCTGAAATTGACACGTGCCTGATGGTCACTCCACTAGTACTATCTTAGATTTTAATTATCTCGTCGAATATAATCTTAGTAAATTCATGAGCCAAAATTTATCAAAGTACTACCGTATACGAGTCCACACATTGTCGTTTTGTGCAGATTGATGCAATAGCTAAAAAGATATAAACGATTGTAGGGGGCCGGGCTGAAATCATTTCTAGTGTTCATATTTTTATATTTAAATAATGTAACTTAAAAATAAAGTTGTACATATATACTGCACCTCTGGGAGATCACACACACATAGAATATGGGTTCTTAGGTTTTGTATTTTTATTGTTATTAGCTATTTCAATAATTTCAGCCCGGCCCCACCTTTCTTTGATATCTCCTAAGATATTGCATTTTAGTATGAAATAAAGGCTTGAATGTATGTATTTTATGTAGTGCATTAGTTCTCTAACAATTAATTGTCACTAGTTGTTGTAGTAGTGGTGATGTAGAAGGGGCCGGGCTGAAAACGTCAGGCTGGCCCGGCCACCAGTGATGCTTCTAACTTATTTATATTAGCGTTACATTGAAAATGAAAGTTGTACATATGGTTGGGTAAAAGAGTACATAGGATTGATGTAAATCTCGTTTTCCAAAGCCGCGGGGTTGGGCGGGCCAGACGAACATAAAAATTTTCACTGAAAGCACAAAAACCCGCCAACCACTCCTTTTTTTTGTTCATTCTTCCTAGAAAGGGAAGGCAAAGGGTACAAATGCCCATACAGCCATGTCTTCAGTATTTGTTATTTCTTCATTTATTACATTAAAATGCTGGCGTAGCACATTTCAATGCATCTTAAGAGAATGGGACTATGAGACACGAAATATATAATGACAGTCTCCATATGGTGCTACTTGATGAAGTGGATAACCACAAAAAATTCTCATCGTTTTTCACACCATAATCACTTTTATAATAATAATCTTTTAGTTGCACGTCAACACAAACACTTGAATAATAAAACTACGCCACTTTTATAACTCAATGTTCGTTCCGACAATTTTTTTAATAATTGTCATAAAAATCTTGACTGACGCCACAAAAACCTGCCAAACACCTCGAGTACACATTAAATAAGGGAAAATCTATGATGAAGAAGGAAAAATCTATGACGAAGACATACTCTCAGAGCGAAATACTAAATCTACGTTTGGAGTAAAAGTGTTCTGCCCGCCTAGCATGACCACCGAAACGCGATATGATAAAGCCATTTATCGCTTTGAACTGTCAAAAATCATTGGATATAACCGCCATCGTGAAATTTTATCGAAACTGCGAACTTGTCTTGTATAAATACATGTTCGAAGTTTCGATAAAATTTCAAGTTAGCGGTTATGCCCAATGATTTTTGACAATTCAAAGTGATAAATAGCTTTATCATCATCTTTATGTCATATCGCGTTTCGATGGTCATGCTAGGCGGGCTGTGATCTACGTAGTTGTTAGCACAGATTAGAAAGAGTATGCTAAAGAGTTGTTAGGTCTGTGGCTTGTCACAAATGTCACAATCTTCTATATTTTTGTTTTCGCTTAGTTTCAATTCAAGTTTGTATAAAATCACATTTTTATTAGTTACTCATACCTATTAATGCCTCAATTATCTGCTCTTTAGTTAAAATAAAACAGTGTTCCCCGATATTCTTCTGTCCAACAAACGGTAAGTGCACAGCGCACAGTAATTATTATGAACATTTCGCCGAATAACTTTTTTTACAGTTCTTTGAAGAGATTCTATAAATATAAAGTAATTTATTTTTAGACTTTAGTATGCCTTGACGATACTAAAGTATGTTTTAAAGAAGAATTAGTTTTCTGTGTGTTTCATAACATAAATGACCGGTTATTATGTATAGTTAAAGTTAGGTTAAGTTAAGATTGTTACCGTGCGGTATCTACCAGTATCTGCACACTTTAGTGATCTGTGTGTAAGTGTGTAATCTACACTACCTAGCATTCTTATCAATGAGCATACCATACCAATTAAAAACAAAATAATGGAATAATTATGAATTAAAAATAGCTTACCTGTAGCCTGCAGATTTCTTAAATTTTATTACTATTTATCAACAAACTATAAATAAGCTAAAATAAAAACAATTTAGTTAATCTTTTTTGTTTTAAAGAATTTAAACTTTTTAATTGATTAAATTTTGATAGTGATCTGATTAGTTCCTTCATAGATAGAAAAGAACAAAAAACAGTCAAGCAATAGCAAATCACAATAATTCTACAAATAATTATTGACAGACAGATAAGATGATAATGCTGATTTAGCTCTGTCCTCGGATAATCTAACAACTATTGAAAAAAACCCTTTTTTTAACTATGAGTAATAACAAATTCTAAACATTAAAAGGGCAAAAAGCTATATTGAAATATTATTTTATCTGATCTTTTTAGTGTTTTAAATTAAGAGCTTTATAATTTTGTTTCAAATTTTTAAAGTTGAGAGTCTTTGGTTACTTTAATTTTATTCAAAATATGCAAAGGCGTCTTTTAGATCAAATAATTGACACACAGCAAGGTTGAAAATGTTTTTAGGCATCTGTTAGGTTGTTTACATTTTTCACAATTTACTTGCTAAATAGTCAGATAAATTGTTACTGAAGTTGGATCATCAGTATTATAGTATTAACCGAATTTAAAATGGAGGTTTTCAATTTGGCGAATGTGTTTAACATTAAAATTTCATTGTTTTTCCCCAAACAAAATCATTCATCAAACTTTTTCATAATACTGACATAATAATAGGATTTTTATACAACCAAATCCATTTAATAACTTCATAATTTAATCTTAATTACAACTTATAATTCCCTTTGAAATTGCTCAACTTGGGGCTCTTAATTTTGTAATGAATTCCTTTAGTTTATCTCTCTTTGTTATAACCCCAATCTGAAATCTAAATTACATTTAATTCTATCACAATTTCCAACAACTTAATTTGATGTGTTGTAAATGTGACTATAGTCTTTGTTAGGCAATTATAATTTTAACTATTGACCAATTGGTTGCTTGTTGTTAGCCACTCTTGTTGTATAAAAAAACCAGCCAAGTGCGAGTCGGACTCGCGCACGAGGCACGAAGGGTTCCATACCATTATCTATAAACAAGTGTTGTACCTGTTGCCATTTTCAATATTAAGCAAAAAAAAGGAAAAAAAAACATGTTTGTTGTATGGGAGCCCGCTTAAATATTATTCTGTTTATTAGTATTTTTGTTATAGCGGCAACAGAAATACATCATCTATGAAAATTTCAACTGTCTAACTATCACGGTACATGAGAAAAGCCTGGTGACAGACGGATGGACAGACAGCGGAGTCTTAGTAATAGGGTCCCGTTTTACCCTTTGGGTAGGGAACCCTAAAAAGCAACTTAAATGGAATATATTTACAAGCCATTCCGATAGTGACCGGAATGTCAGAAATGGAACTACCGCGAGTGAACGGAACAGAGAAAAAATGCTTACACGATACTTTCACCCAAAGGCGCAGTTCAAGTTATGTTCAAAAACTAAAAATGTCACAATAATGAAAAAGTTCTTAAATATTATTAATTTAATAAAATACAATAAACTAGCGTCTGATCGCGGCTCCGCGTGGATGTAGGTGATCGCGCCAAAAAGTAGGCTCTGTTCTATCACAGGATGTAATTTCATCTAAAGCTGTTCTGCGACTTAATAGTGAAAACGTAACAGACAGACAGAACTACTTTTGCATTTATAATATTAGTATGAGTATTTAAAATACATTATGTTCTGGGGTGGTGTCTTTTTTTCTTGCCAAGAACATTTTCTAAAAACACTTAAAGAGGCACTGTATGTACAAACTTCTCTTAATCTCAAAAAAAACAATCATTTTACACAAAAGTTAATAAATATGTGTAATTGTACACTTGTGAGCGTCAGTGACACTTATTACAAGAGTTTAAGCTACATGAGTTGTCATAAGTGTACAGCCACATGTTTACTACTACTACTTATAGTAGGTGGTATAGGTATTCCTTGCACCTATAAAAAAAGAAATGCTTATTTTCAATTTAAAATAAAATTCAGTGAGAGTACAATGAATCATTGAACTGAACACTACTAAGTATTATCATCATACCAGCCTATGATGTCCACTGTTGAACAAAGGCCTCCCCCATCGATTCCCAAATGCAACGGTTCTACGCAGCCTGCATCCAACGGCTCCCCGAGACCCTGACCAGGTCGTCTGACCATCTAGTAGGTAGCCGTCCTAGTTTTCGCATTCCGGTACGTGGTCACCATTCTAGAACTTTAACGGCCCCACCGGCCGTCTTTTCTGCGTGCTTTGTGCTCTGTCTTCTGTCACTTCAATTTGCGTATCCTATGATGTCAGTGACTTTGGTTCTCTTACGCATGTCCTCATATGATGTGTCAGTGTTTAACTTTATAACTGAAAGATTTGAAAGATTATAAGTATATTTATTGCTTATTTTATCCATTTAAAATGCTATGTAGGTTTACTAATCGTAGGTACTTAAACTAGCCCATTGTCTGCGACTTGAGAAATCAAAATAACATTCTAACGCGAACCACATTCATAGCGTGATTTTTATATCGTTTCGTATAAAGTTTAATATTGCTAAATGAATTGACTACGCGGACGCCACCAGTGCGTTGACATAAGTTGCACAAGGTCCGTGCATCGGGTGCAGTTATTCATTAACTATTGTTTGTTACGTGTGTTAAATTACTCGTGGAAAGTTCTTGATGTCTCAACACTATCCTGTCGATCGTCCTTCTGCGTCACTTTAACTTTTCAGCCGTAGTTTTGTGGCTATGAAACATGGGTATGGACTTTAAGGCAAGGACCCTAGTTCAAAGTAGAAGAAAGATGTTCCCTTTGTACTTTTTTTAGAGTAACAGATGTCTGCTGTCTTCGTAAAACCTTCCTCAATCCTACCCACCTGACGCTCTTCTCTAGCTCCTTGTTAGCTGCTCTTAGTCCTGTAGGCCCCACCCTCTTATTTACAACCGTCGGAAAAGATTCGAATATCGGAAACTCCTATACCTATCTATCACTTTTTATCACGGTGCGACAAAACGAGACGGCATGTAACTTTTGGAATCGAATTCGTGATCCGATAGTTTCTGAATAATAAGGGGGCTGGTAAGGAACCACCTTCACCATCCTTAACCTGTCACAAATTCCAGACACAACGGGTTTTGAACTGTCAATAATGCTCCCGGAGTCTTTTGCGGCTTAAGAATTAATATGCAAAAATATATTTTATTTAGAGGTAGGCAAAACTCTTTAGTGTCTTGACTTAAATTGAGCTATCAGGCTTCACTATTCAGAAGTCAGCTGCGAAATTCAACACCCAATTGCTTGTTAATCTTTGTTTATGATTATTGGATTATCAATCGCAGTTAATCGTGTAATGTAAATCCACTGTTTTCAGATGTCCTTCAAAAATTAAATACTTACTAATTATTTCAAAATTGGTAGGTAGATACAAATAGAAAATAATATGGTAGAAAATTATATGTTATTTTTATAGATAAAAATAATTTTCCAAAGATAAATCGGACTTCGAAGGAGGAGCTACGGAATTTACTGTTCTTTATTACAACAAAAACCTACTTACTTAACTAAGATACGTTCTATGTAATAAAAAAACTATTTAAGCCATGCTTGACGATTACGACGCTCTTCTTCTTTTTTTAATTTTATGGCTTCTCGTTGAGACGAATTCTGCCAGTGTCGAGGTTATGACAGATACACGTTATAATGATAGTTATCATGTACTATTGAAGTTTTCCCAAAGTCTGAAATAGAAAACACGTCACAAACATATACCATCACCTCGTTATGAATATAGAATATAACTACAGTAATCATTGAACCATGAATTGATATCGTAACCCATTCTATAGGTTAATGTCGTCAATTTCAATACTTACTTTTATCACAGACTAAATGATAATCTCATTTACATAGCATCAGTAGCTACTTAAGTGCCTAACCTAACCTAGATATTGGCACAGATCTAGAATTTCAAACAGCCAGTAAGTATGTTTCAGCCGTTGTTTTTCACCTTGTACAGTACGGGTGCACTCGGCGTAAACATACAGTTGGAAATTCATTAAACCGGTCATACATTCTATTATTACCAATTTGGGTAGTTAGGTACCTACTTAGGTAATCTTTTACTTGTGTTGCGAGGATGACCTTTTATTTTGCATATGGTCCAAGTAAATAATTGGAGATAGCCAAATAACTTTACTTACAATGTTATGCTTACAATGTTATGCTTACAATGTTATGCTTACAATGTTATGCTTACAATGTTATGCTTACAATGTTATGCTTACAATGTTATGCTTACAATGTTATGCTTACAATGTTATGCTTACAATGTTATGCTTACAATGTTATGCTTACAATGTTATGCTTACAATGTTATGCTTACAATGTTATGCTTACAATGTTATGCTTACAATGTTATGCTTACAATGTTACAATGTTATGCTGGTCTATTGTCTTATATTTTCGCGAGCACTACACATTTGAAATAAAACCACTTTACCAGATTCAACTCGCGTTTAAATAGATTTTACATTATAATCATATACCCGACGTTTCGATTACTTTACAGCGACCGTGGTCACGAGAAGACTGAAGAAAGATATCAATAATTTTCTCTAATCTATAATGTCAATTGTCTTTGCTAAGTTAACTACCGTCACTTTGTGTTTTATTCATGCATACGGAGCTTACGGCGACAATGTTAAAAACGGTTATCAAAGTTTTAAGAAAAGTTTTCCTGTACTGTTGTTTAGCCTAAAGTCGGCTAATATTGCTTGATTAATTAACTTCTCAAAGTCCTCAAATGCTTCTTCTATCAATATGATACTTTCCTTTGATTGGCTTTGTTTGAAGACCAGTAGCAAATGTGTACTTATTAGGAACTAAAGACCTCTCGGCATCCCAAATGGGATTAATCTGTCAAGCGGCGATATACCACCGGGTGGCGATGACAATGGAAGAATAAATTGTGTCTGGAATCTCATGCTTGACGGTCTACTGTCTCCATATATTTCTAAAACTAATGTCCACGGAGACAAGGCAATTTTAACACTTAATTAACAACTATCTTGCCTAAGTAGTTACATACAGTTTACAGCTTTTCTTATAATACTGAGTTTTTTCTTGTAACATCATATAATTGTTTTTGTTTTATAGTGGTTCTATAATCACCAACCTATACTGTATTATGTCCCACTGCTGGTCACAGGCCTTCCTACAGGGGAGAAACAGAAGGTGCTTGTGCCATAAAACCACCAGTAACAACCAGGACCAACGGGTTCACGACCTTTCCGATGCACGGAGGAGCTGGAAATTATAAATTTTGATTGACCCATCCTGGATAGACCATGGAAAAACTTGATTGGTTTTCATTATCGAAACCATAGCGCTCAAACCAGCACGCTACCGATCTCGTCAATGATCCTGGTCTTATTGACACACGCGTAGTAAAGAAACTCTAAAATGGGCTTTCCATTACCAACTTCCAAACATTCGTCGATTCTGATGACGTCCAAAACACATTACGCATGTTTCAATCCTGGATGTATTCGTATATCAACATAACATTCGGGTCACCACATTGCATTCTGACGATAAGTATGGTTCTGTGCACTTACGTCAATAATTCAAAGATTTTTTTATTATCACTAATACTTTTAATCAGTAAACGTCGTGATTAAATTACAGCGTGGCAACTGTCAGCGTTGCTAAGCGAGGAAGCATTTTCATCAAGATCAAATATTTAATTTGCTTGATTAAAAATTACGTACAAGGACTTTTTTTTGTATTGGAAATGAAGCAATCTACAATTTTTCCGAATCCGAAGAATATTTCATAAACGTTATTGAACCGTTGATATTGATGATAAACTATATTGTCGACTGTACATTTTCCTATCGCTTCACTGATGAATTGTGTTCTCTTGGTAAATTCCGTACATGTACAAAAGTGACACAGTATGTTACTTCTAAAATCTTCTAAAATTCGCTTGTCTCACCCGGGAATCGAAGCAACGAAAAATTTAAAAAATAAATCCTCGCTATTTTATTAAGCGAATCGGTAGGATTGTGCAGGATAAAATTTGTCTTTAGGCGTTTAACAGGATAAAATATGAGAAATATGTCATTTTTTTTAGACAAAACCTATTCTTAGTTCCCCACGATACCTGTGTTGGTAAGAAGAGGCTAACCCTATCTTTAAAAACATTTTAAAATAATAAATACAAAATTAAAAATTAAAAATTTTAAGTAACCCCCGGCGTCATTAATCATCTATCTAACACCATCTCATTGAGACTATTCATAAGAGCCCAAACACGCCATATCTGCTGTAAGTTTCTAAAGAATTAAGCATTTCGCAGACTTTTTGATGGATCAGCTCAAGGATAGTATGTCATGGGAATGTCACCAAAGTCACAGTACACCAAATTTCAAATCAATCGGATCTGTAAAATTGAGTAAAATCATGTATAAAATGAGGTGATAGTTATCAAACGCCTGAACTGATCTTCATAAATTATAGCTAAAAACCATCGTAGTCACATCAGCTTTCAAACAAAAAAAACGAATCAAAATCGGTCCATTGATTTTAGGCGCTACGATGCCACAGGCAGACACAGATACACAGACAGACACGTCAAACTTATAACACCCCTTTTTTTCGTCGGGGGTGAAAAATAATTAATATTCTCAATACAACTTTTCTTTTCTTTTTGGATGAGAAAGCTCTTAGCCGCCAAGGTGGATAAGTCCACCCATTGTGCAAACAATTTTATTGTTTCCTTATTTGTGTGTTGTGTAAAATAAATAAACTTTTCTAAAATAGACTACTTGTACTGCTTCTGTATCTTCACTATATCCACCAGCTGCAGTAGGCTCTCACATGTTAGATAGGTCTTCGCGACTTTTGAACTGCTAGGTTCACAGATGATAAGCGCCTGACGTCAGAGTTGACCCTTTTGACCGATAAGCAAGTAGGTTGTTCCAATGCGATATAAATACCAAATACTGTTATCCGATAATTGTTTTATATCGATTATTGTTATCGAAACGCATTTTAAAATCTTTGATAAAGAAAATCGCAGTCTTATCGACGTGGTAAAACTATTATTACTTGCGGCCATAAATGGTTTTCTAATCTGCCCTGCTATTCTGTAACAAAACCAGCTTCTCACTACGCTAGTCACTTCGAATTGAACTGTCAAACAAAGAAATGTTTCATACATTTTGACAGTTTAATGATCGAAGTGAATTACGAAGTGAGATGCGAGTTTTGGTACAGAATAGCACTGCTGGCGTCACGTCGTTCGTTGTGGAGAAAGACGGGCAGCCCGGTAACACTGTGCGTCATTGATGTCATAGGTGGCCTTATAGGCTTAAATTACCAGGATAAGGGTAATTCCTACTAATAGTAATAACCTATCTGTTCTATTTTATATGCCATCACGAGCAATCACGGCCGAGGCAAAGCATTCCTGAAAACATGTTTTCCCCACAATAAAGCGCTATTAATTGATCTAATCTAATATCAATTTTTATCTAAATCAAAACATAATTGCACGTGTCAATTTTCAGCAATTTGTTTTGATGACTTCTCTTTGCAGTTGGGTAGGTTTCGTTTTCACCTTTTTACCTCTAACGAGGATGCGATAGTCATTGCGGCACCTCTGAAGGGACTGAATCACGACCCATGTTTCTATCGAATCGAAGGCGATCTTGTAGTCCGAAAGCGCCAAGCAAAGTGGTCAGTTATATTCTTCGGTCTTGTGTAGAATCTGCCGCAGCTTTTATGGATGTGGTCTACAGTAGGTACCAAAGCCTTTACGGAAACCGCCTTGATCGGGAAGCTGGAAATCGTGAAAGCTGCGCTCGAGATGATTCATGTTGACCCTAGAAAATAACTTTTAAACTTGGCTCAGAAGCGTGATGAGTCTATATGAGTCTCTCAGTAAGGTTTTGTTAATTTTTTAAAAATATCACTACCAGGCGCCTTCGCTCCCCGCTTGTGAAATGAAATAAAATGGAATGAAAATATCTTTATTCAAATAATCCCCAAGAAGCATTTTCGAATCGTCAGAAAATCCCATGCGGCGTACCCTCGAGTAAGACGGAATCGAATAGCCTCTGAAGGACTTTAAGTACATGTGTACCACCAGCTTCCAGAAGCTCTGCAGTAATTACCTTCGCTCCCGGTGCCAAGTTATTTTTAAGTTGCTTGAGGTCCACCCGGGTCGGGACATCTTCGGTATCGGATTTGGGCTCTTGTCTTTGTCCGAACAGATAGTAGGATTATTTGTACTGCATTCTCTTATCGTAAACGTTTGCAATATTATCAATAATACTTGTTACCAACCAAAGTATTAAAACACAGGTCATACACAGGTTCCCTTATCATTTCGATTACAAGAAAACACATAAAACGATTAAGAAAATATTATTTGATAACGTAAATATACAAAGAAAATAAAATCCCGATAGCGAATAAGTTGATCAAATTGCATTTTGTTTTTCATTATACTTTTAACTAATTTTGAGCAGAGCAGTGCATTAAGATTACTGATGGACAAAAAACTTGAAATTAAAACCTTTAACATTCCCTTTACTAAAGCGAATTTCTAATCGACGTTTAGATACTGTTATCAATCTGTGGTTTAGACGAGTAACAACTTAAAATCTGGTTATACAACTTAATGCGCTGTCTTAAATAAAAGGCACGGAAATGTCATATTTTCAGTCAACTTTTACATGTAACCTTAAATCTTAAATATTGATTTTGTTAATTATGGAATGTAGATATTTCACTGTTCTGAACTGTGTAATATAATACCTCCGTACTAGACTCTACCGGATATTCTATTGTTACACACAAAAATAGTAATTAAAATCACTTTTTATTCACTTATTGCTTTAATATTTATTCTGGAGATAAGTAAAAACATCCAAAATATTAATCATCATGTAATAATCATGTTGATAATCAGCTAAAAGCAAGCATAAAATAATCTCAGCAATAATATTTATTAGGACAGTAAATGGTAAAGGTGTAGATATATTTGCAGTGCAAGGTTATATTTACAGTGTAAGGTTATTAATATCGCGTGAACAAAATGCAAATAAGGTGCAAATCGAGATATCTGCTATATATTTTATCATCTCACACGTCTTACAGATAAGATTATAATTATGAAAGTTACTTTTGTCGATAAATTAAAATACTTTTTTTAAATTGCAAAATCACTACAGCCTGTCGTCAAGCGGTTTGCCGTGGCCCATGGATATTTGCTTGCGAAACCAGTCTCACTCGCGCTGAGACCGTAATAGTTTTTTCGGAACGCTTCACCGATAAATATGTACAAAACGTATTATATTATTATGATTCTGATTCTCCGTAAGATAGAGCTCAGTCAGTCTATACTAAACGTAAGTAAGCTGTACGGTTTCAGAGAAACTTTCTCCCCCCTAACCCTCAGATTGTGAAATGAGCTCCCTGCAGAGGTTTTCTCGAACGAGTACAGCATGGGGTTCTTCAAAAAAGGTGTGAAAAGGTTTTTACGGGGTCCGCAACGCGCAAGTGATACACCTTGTGTTGCAAGCGTCCATAGGCTACGGTAATCGCTTACCATCAGGTGGGCCGTATGCTTGATTGCCAACTTAGTGGTATAAAAAAAGTAAGTTGTACGAAGTATATTGTAAGTAAACTTTGATCCCTTATCAGTGCGATACGTTTTGAGCATAGGGATCCGTCTCGTATGCCATAACCGAAGGCTTTCTCTTGATTTAATAGGGTAGGTAGAGTAGTGCTCAAGGTGCCCCAAACGTCTATGCCTTATTATTTGCCACCTTTGTCGTAAAAAAATATATATTCCATGACAACATAAAATTTCGGTATCTAAACCGACAGTTTATAAGTGTGGTTGAGGTTTGGACCTCGGTCTACCCGGGATCCTGCTTCGATGGCTGCCTAGTGTAATAGCGGTAAATGGGAGTAAGGCCGCCCTCTCGATCATTAAGGTATTAGATTTAAGCAATTACCAATAACTTATAAACAAGTCACTATGTGAATAACTTAGAATTGAAAAAAAAGTGGTTGACGCTATTCATCTTATACTTATCCGACTCCCTCATGGCTCGAGCGAGGTGATGCCTGTCGATTAGAAATCCCGCCTCCTTAAAACCCCGTTTACGTTGTAAAAGCCATCTGCAGCCAACAACAAGTCAGTCCAAAAAAAACTAACCCAATGTTGTAAAACTTTAACATAGTGTTGTTTCTTAAATGGTATAAGTAAATGAGACTAGATATCATATCTCCGTTGAAATCGCCAATTTACTGCCATTATACTCTAGTACCGATGAACATGACATGTCTGTAATTGTGCAGGTGATTACATATGCACCCCCATGATTAAAGTTCTTGCATACAGATTACAGACTCATTGATGCCGGTGTTGCTATTTTTAAATAAATTAAATTTAATATCATGTGACCTTTTTTGACAGACCATAAAAAGGAGGAGGTTGGTTATTCGACTATTTTCTCCGTCAAATCTAAACCGATTTCGATAAACCCTGTGATAGTGATCTGATGAACATTTTGGGACTAAATAACAATATTGTTTTATAATATTGGATTTTTTTTACTCATAATATTGTTCATTGTCTTCTATGATAGAAATATTATTAATATATTAATGATAAAAATATGTAATTAAATTGTAAAAATTATAAAAATATTTGCATGCCTACAATATTTAAGGTAAATACTGTCGCTCTCTCTTTATGTAAACATCTAATGTATGAAGCAAATAAACGATTATGATTATGGGCTTAATGCACACTATTCTGGCCAGTAAGCCATTTTAAAGATCTCCCCGGACTTACTACTATTTTACTAATCTGTCTGTGTTTTCGTTATTCTGTCATTGTGATTTCAAATACTGATTGACCTTATAGACTACTTAAGTAATTTATTGTTCTTGTAATTCAGTTTTCATTGTCTTATGTGGCTTGAACTGAAAGGTCGTAAAACGTCGATTTACACTGAAACAATCGGACCACGTACTTAATTTACATTTTGCATTGTTTCAGTTTATTGCCTTATTTTTCAAGAACATATTAAGTCAAAATTTAATTAGTTTTTGTTCCCAGAACAAGCTTAGTAAAAATTTATCTATACCAGAAAAAAAACCATGCCTAACCTTTCACAATCTGAATAATTTGCTTTAACCATTTAAAGTATAACATTTATTATAATGTAGTCAAGAAGATTTTTATGCTAGTTAGTAGGTACTTCAGTCATTAGTAAAAAAAATCTATTTTTAATTTTTGGTGTGGGATTTTACCATTTTAGCCAGAGCCAAAAAACTTTTACCCAGTGTTCTTTGTTCGTTACAAACCTGTGGAGTGTAATACTCTTTGCCTTTGGTCAATAAAGTATATTTCATATTGAAATATTCTTTGTGGCATGCATGCCATTGTGTCGTAGTTAATAATAATTATGTGTAAACATTGCCCCTTTTCAAAGTACAAATTGGATTCTTTGTCCGCGACTGACTCAGCAGAGTTGCCAAGCTATACTATTTTAACTTTAGCCAAAAATTTTACTATTAGACCCTCTGCTTCTATTGAGCAGACTATTAATGACCATGCTTCTATTGAGCAATTTAGGTTGGCAAATGATAGTGTTTTGGAGTTTATTCCATATAAAATAAGATAAATTAGGACAATGGAGGAAGTCCCTGTCAAAGTTAAAACAACAGAAAAGTCTAATTATTTGAATGTTGTTCATCACAGTGTACAAGGCGTTTTGGCAAAGATTTAGAAATTAGTATATTTTTGTAGAGCATGAAAGTGCTAGTGTTGTGTCTTTCAGAACATTGGTTAAATAGTAGTAAAATTGTGACCTGTATTGAATGCTATAATATTATATGTGCTTTTACAAGAGTATCTGCTATTAAAGGTGGATCTTTAATAATACTAAAATTAAAATCTAAAATAATTTAATGTTCGTCACTCTCTTGAGCGAACTATTCTTTCATGTGTAGATATTTAGCAACATATTATTGTATGTGTATATAGACCTCACTCTGGAAACTATGATTTATTTGAGGCTTCAATGGAAAATATACTAAACGTCATATGTTCTATGTGGTGACTTCAACATAAACATTATAGTATCTTGTTCGTACTCAGATAGGTTCCTTAACTTATTTAGGTGTTTTAATCTTCTCCTTACTTTCTTTGAATCTACTAGAATTACACCAATTTCAGCTGCCTATTTGGATAATATTTTTGGTAATTGTTATGTACTTGAAAAATCAATAATAAATTGTATAAAATCTGATCATAGTGGACAGATAATCGCTATTGAGCACCATGATGTTAACCAAATTTTTAAAAAGTCACTTATTGTTATAGGCCTACTACAGACAGTCGCTTGAAGAAAATTGAAAGAAAGAAAGAAAGAAAATATAACATTTGGGAGGACTGGAGCCCTAAACTAGCATATTCCTGTATTTCAGGACTCCAGGGTCTCCCACCCAAGCCATGTGCCAGTACAATAACAAACATTTACAGATTAACACTTAAAGTACAGTAACAAAATATAAAATATGCTATACTTATCTATTGCAATGTACTAAACTTTATTAGAGTAAATAGACTTTAGGGTAAAGTGCGCGAGCGTGAGTTGTGCGTGCGTGCGTGTATGTGCGGTAAATATGCGTGTGTGTGTGTGTGATTGTGTGTGTGTGTTTATACATATATACGTGATTATTTCATTTATTTTAGCAGGGATTCCGTCTCATGGTAGTTCAGTTCCAGTAGGTAGTTCTTTAGGGAAATCTTGCAATCGAATAATACTTTAGGATAAATATCAAGGCTCGCGTTAAGTTTATTGTAAAGGTGACTTGAAAGGAAGACGGTTTAGCGTCGGAAGAAGGCAGTCTTGTGACTACTCGCCTGACAAATTTTTCATTTCGGCCTACGACAATTGGTTTGGATTAGAGGGCTGTTACTCAATTTTTTATGCTGCCGTATTGTTATCTGCATGATAAACAATTGTCTTACTGTCATGACTTTCGCATCTTGGTAAAGCTGTTGTGTGGAATAACGGAAAGGTTTCCTGTGCATTACCTTTAGCAATGATCGCTGAGCACGTTCCAATTCAATTAATCTAGTCTTGCATGCCCCACCCCAGACTGGAATACAGTAGATCAAAACTGATTGAGCAAGGGCGTAGTAAATAGTTTTTAATAGGGATGGTTTTAGGATGTTACGGAGTTTCTTGAATATCCAGATTAGTTTCCTTACACGAGCTGACAGAAGATCGACCTGTGCGTTCCAGGACAGCGTTTCGTCTAATTGGACACCTAGATACCTTATTGCCTTCACTCTTTGTAGTGGGGAGCATGAGCATGTTGGTAGGGTTGGAGTAGAGCATGTGTGGAGTTTTAGGGTAATCTCGTTTGGTGTAGGTTGGGTTGATTTATTAATGGAGAAGGCTATAAATTTTGATTTATTTATGTTAAGAGTGAGAAGGTTTTTCTTTAACCAGGATGAGGCTTGCAGTAGTCCTTGTTCAGTATTCGAGGTTGTCTCTGCCCAAGTCCTCCCCCGAAATATAAGAGCTGTGTCATCGGCGTATGAAATTATTTTGCCAAGTTGACAGAGCTCATTTATGTAAATCAGAAAAGACTCGGGCCTAGAACACTTCCTTGTAGGACGCCACAGGTAACAGGGAGGGGATGACCAATGTGTTCACCTATTTTAATAGATTGGTATCTGTTAGTTAGGAAGTTTTCGAACAGTTTTAGAGGAATTCCGCGGATACCAATCTTTTCTAGCTTTTTTACTAATATGTTAATGGAGACGGTGTCGAATGCTTTTGCCAGGTTTGCCAAAATAATGTAATGAATAGAATTCTGTCTTGAATAGAAACCGCTGATCCCATAAACAATTTATTTGAAATTTTAAATAAAGAATTTTAGAATATTTTAAAACGACAAACTATTACTGTCAGTTATAAAAGAAAGTTTAGTGATTGGGCAACACCAGGTATTTATATAAATAGAAAAAATATATGAACTCCATCCACATAACTGATCCATTTTTATAGATTATGTCAGAATGTACTCTACAGTCATTAAAATGGTTTGTAATACTACCAAAGCGAACGATCTTTTTGAGTCATAAAATAAAGAAATCAGACAATAAAATATAAGCCACTTGGAAAGTTATAAATCAAGAAAGAGGTAAAACAAAAGTTTCTGACAGGTGTTTTAAAATGAATGTCAATGGCATAATTGTAGAAACAGATGCTGGAGGTGCAAATAATTTCAAGTCTTTTTTGCGATATATCTATTAAAGTTACCAAAGAATTGATAACTTATTATACTAAGCGCGCACTTGCTCTTATTGAGATGAGTGTTTATGAGTGTGATATTCCTTTCAATTTCTATGAAATTAGCATTAATACGATCGTAGAAGCTTTTCTAAGCTCAATATGAAAAAGACAGGATTTATGGGGTATTTCCGATTTTATTACAATTTCTATAATAAAAACGTTATCTGTCAATAATCGTTTATATTAAACAAATGTATTGATGATGGTGTATTTCCCAATCAAATGAAATTAAGTAAAATAATACCTTTACTCATTTGGCGCCTCTGTACCTGATTGGGTACAGTAAAACAATTGTGGGTAGTTATAATTTTTTTGAGTTAAAGTTGTAATTACTGTTCGTTATAGTAGAAGATAGAAATAGTGCTTTGAAATAACAACAGTATAAGTAGATATATACTTTAAATCTCTCTCTGTGAGGATGGAAACGTCACAGTATAATTGTGTATACAAGTAAGTACATCATATTATTATTATGAAGGGTTTGCACATGGAAATAATTTGTTGTGTGTTATATTTTTTGTAATTTATATACTTATGTATAATATAACTAATAAAGTTCTGTTTTGTATTATTTAATTGCATATAAATTGTGCTATAAACAGTACTGTACCTAATTGAGTACAGCGGCAGAATCCATACAACGATTACACGTCTTTTGGTTTGGATTTTTGTTATAAGGAGTTCCAAATGGTTTGACGTTTTTATCAATTACAGAGGTTTAGAGGAAGCAGTTCACGCTATTTTACTACAAAGTGATAGTGATGGTGAATACGACTTTACTGTAATACCGCCAGAAACCAGCTTTTTCACAGATTAGGAGGCAGATATGGTTTCTACCTCCTTGCTGCGGGCTGTGCCTGGTAATATAGCAGTGTTTAGGTCAATTGAGAACACCATTCAAAGTCACAATAGCAATAGCAGTGATGGCGAACGATTGTCTGATAAGCTAAAGTGGAGTCGTCGACGTCAGCTTTATCTGCAACCAGTATGGCGTAAATGTGCCCTAACACACTCTATTACGACTGGTGAGAAAACTGATGTGATAGATGGACAGAAAGTAGTAAAAGAGCAGCTCGGAAATCTCACCTCAGTACAAATATTTAAAAAGTTTTCGATGACGACGTCATTAGCCTAATAATAACAAATACAATTTTATATGCTAATCAAAATAATAGATACAATTGTCAGTTAGATTCGGTTGATTTGAAAAGGTTTATACTTAGGCGTATTGGTTTTATCTTAATATCAAAAATTACCCAAGGCAGAACTGTACTGGTCTTATGATGCAGATATAGGTGTTGAAATGGTATTACGGTCTATGGCAAGACAATGATTCTGGGATATAAAAAGAACCTTTATTTTGTCAGATCGTGCCTCATATGATTATAGGTTTGATAAGCAAAATGAGGTTATAGTAGTAGAACGACAATCTTGTGTTTGTACCATGGCGACTAATTATGACACCAGTGAACCCTTGGGAGTTGTAAAATGATGGTATCCTGTACAACGTGGAAAGACTTAGGTACCATATATTATAGTAAAAACATGGGTGGTGTGGATGAGTGAGATCAGTCAATTTCACTTTATAGGATTGCAATTCACGGAAAGAAGTGGTGGTCGGTTTTGTTTACCTATATCATAAACCAAGTAATACCACCAGCCTTGCATAGGCAAACGCCAGGAATTAGCAAAGGGTGATATGGCTATTGCTAATTCCTGGCGTTTACATGTTATCATGAATCAGCTTGAGTTTCGGCGTCCATCACAATGTCTTATTTACGACAGAAAATGCAATATAAGGCTCGACTTTTGTCTTCTTCAGTTCAAAATCGTATAGGACACTATCCTCAAAAGGTTGAAAAACCATTACAATGTCTAATTTGTCATTCAAGAGTACGTTGGCATTACAAAAAGTGTCAAAAAACATTATGTGTAGGAAAACAATGCTTTGAAAAACTTCACCCATAATACGCCACTGTACTCAATTGAGTACACCCCCTCCTAAGGGGGCCTAATAATTATTTTCATTTTTTTTTATTTTTTGGTTAATTGATTTGTAAACAATAGTAAAATAAACATTTTGCTTTAATAGCTAGCCTGTTTTAATTTTGGCGGTTAATGGGTTAAGGCGGGAGAAAGCTATGACCTCACTAATTTCCGTCCCATCTCTGTTTTGCTGACTCTTAGAAAAATTGTTGAAAAAAATCTTTTTCTTTCTCCTTTTACGATTTTTTTGTGATAGACATAAAAATGAAATTTTTGACGATTTAAAAGTGCTTTTTTAGGGGCTATTTGACGAAAGATATTTTAATTTAATTTCAACGCCCCGTCAGTCTCCCTACCTCTTCGGACGTTGGTGCACTACAGCAGCACTTCGCACCTCGTAGAACTTTTCCCTAAATGTGTGTTTTGCGTTTTCTAATAGACTAGTTTAAAGTTTTTGAACATAACTTGAACTGCGCCTTTGGGTGAAAGTATCGTGTAAGCATTTTTTCTCTGTTCCGTTCACTCGCGGTAGTTCCATTTCTGACATTCCGGTCACTATCGGAATGGCTTGTAAATATATTCCATTTAAGTTGCTTTTTAGGGTTCCGTATATAAAGGGTAAAAGGGGATCCTATTACTAAGACTCCACTGTTCATCCGTCCGTCTGTCAGCAGGCTGTATCTCATGAACCGTGATAGTTAGACAGTTAAAATTTTCACAGATGATGTATTTCTGTTGCGGCTATAACAACAAATACTAATAAACAGAATAAAATAAATATTTAAGGGGGCTCTTATACAACAAACGTGATTTTTTGCTTGTTTTTCCTCGATATTAATAACGGCGACAGGTAGACGCTTGTTTATGGTACGGAACCCTTCGTGCGCGAGACTGACTTGCACTTGGCCGCTTTTTAGTTTTTCGATATTATAAATATATAGATGTTATCTGCATCTGTACTCGTAACAGTCCAGTGACTTCTTATTTGGATCTACCATTACAAAATTATTAGATAAAGAACAAGGGATACCTTTTCCATGGTGATCATGCGTAAATAGTTATTTATAGATTTTACAAGAAATAGTGCAGGTGGTAGTTTCCACACGAATTCAGAACTCCTAACTAGGGAAGCAGCTCCATCTTACAGAGTTCGCACTTAAATATATTATTATTTAAATTTCCTGTTATGCTGAGAGCAGGTGGACTCGTCTTCCATTATCATCATCATCTCCAGCCTATATACATCCTACTGACTCCCACTGCTGGGCACAGGCCTTCATACTTCATACATGATTGACCCATCCCGGGATCAACTTTGGCGAAAGGAGCTTTGTTTTCGTAATCGAAATCAGAGCGCTCAAACCACTACGTCACCGAGCTCCTCGTCTTCCATCATAATCATCATATCAGCCGAGAGACGCACACTCCTGGGCATAGGCCTTCTTTAAGGTCTCCAAACCGATCGGTTTTGCGCTGATCGCATCCATCGGCTTTCCGCGACCCTCACCGGTCCACCAACGCTTTGTCTCTCGGTACGCGGCCGCCACTTGAGGACCTTTCCGACCCAACGGCGTCTGTTCTCCTTGCAATGTGGCCTGCCTCGCTACGTATTTCACTCAGGAATTTATTTATATTAATGTCAACATAATTCTACCTCTTGATGTCTACAGGATACACAATTTGTATTTAGGCTATGGTAAATGCCACCCTGGTAGAATGAAAAATAACCTTGTAATAATGTAATCTTTTTCTGTTAGTTAAAATATAAAATTATTATTTTTTAAGTAACCCACGGCCTCATTAATCATCTATGTAACACCATTACTTTGAGACTATTCTTATGAGCCCAAACACGCTATATCTGCTGTAAGTTTCTGAAGAATTAAGCATTACGCAGTCTTTTGATGGTATAGGAACAGCTCAAGATTAGTATGTCATGGGAATGTCACCAAAGTGACAGTTAACCAAATTAGTAATCAATTGGATCTGTAAAAGTAAGTAAAACCCTTTTATCATGTAGAAAATGAGCTGATAGTCACCAACCGCCTGAACTGATCGTCATAAATTATAACTAAGAACAATCGTAATCACGTCAGCTTTTAAACAAAAAAATCCAAATCAAAATCGGTCCATTCGTTTAGGAGCTACGATGCCACAGACAGACACAGATACACCGACGAAAAAGACTTTTTCGTCGGGTTTCTTCTCTGTCAAAGAGAAAAATTTAGATGCAAAGCTAAATTTTAACATTTTTTCGTAGATGTAAAGAGAAACAATAGAATTCTTCCCGCCTATCAGTCAAAACACCTAAATTACTTGTCGATTAGTAAATCTAACACCCTTCACACTGTACTCAGAGCATTCGAGTTGTCGTATCAATTACATCATTAAGCAATTGCGATGTCGCTGGCCAGGCAATTGTGTGCCGTTTTTATCCACTTGGAGCAGGCAGGAAACCTCAAGTCACAAAGGGACCCGTAACTGTTGTAACTGATCCATCGATGGATGATGGTCTACATTCTATATGCAGACGGCTTTACAAATTTGCCGTACTACGGAATTCTAGTAACATTGTTGCAAAGGTTTTTTTTTTATTTCGAGTGAGTTTGAAATTATTAAGAATTTCAGTTTTAACTGTATTAGAATTTTTTATTTTATCTATCTTTGATACCTCATTATCATAAGATCCAATCTAATTCATTCTAAAAATAACTGGTTTATTATCGACATTCCACATACCAAAAAGCATGTATGAAACATATTTTTGATCTAACTATCAAATTCGTCATAAGCAAACTTTTCACTAATTGGAACTATAGTTTTTTACTTATACGTTTGAGTACAAGTGGAAAGCTAGAACTCTTTCATAGTTTATTTATTCTCTGTAAACTTAAAAACCGATATTTTTATGTAAATAATCACGTTATCTATACATTAATGAATTCTCTTCCTTAACTTTTAACTTCTTACCTTACATTATACTGATATTACTGAGTCATAATATCAGTAATATCAAATGAAAATGCATTAATTTTATGAAGCTGTTCTCCAGGTACGTCAACCATTTAAATTCAAAAGATTCTTGACCTAACTTGTAGCACCTGCTAGCCAACATGACAATTACCCATTCATACTTCATTGAGCCACAATCCGTCGTCGCCCGCCGCCATCGTTCATTTCTTTTCGTGGTGGTCTCGATTGGATTACTGTTGGCATTACTGTAATAGGGCGCACGCATGCGTTGCGAGCCAGCAAGCGCTTGCGCATCCCCGATTCAGTTTTGCGTCGCACGGTGCGCGAGCCGACGTTTACCGTGTCATTACGTTTACTGGTAGCGCGCAGAATTTTAAATCGTCTACCACTTTCTTTTTCAAAAAATAAAAAGTGTATTTCTTTAAAAACTCAAGACTTTACATTCCATAGTGTGGTATTCAGTGTTATAAGTCAAATCGGTAAGCCTAATTCGATTATGGAAGATCGATCAATAATTGTAAAGTTTCCGTAACGTACATCATTTCCGTCGATTTCACTTTCGGAACCGATACACGATGTGTGACAATTGAATTTTTTATGAGCTTAATTTATCATCAGTAATCCCTAGGATCAGAGGTCAGGATCCCTAGGTCATCGAAGTCCACCTCCAGCGTATAATTGATGCTTATCTACTTCTGTCCTATTACTACGGAAAACATTATAGTTGAAGCTCTTGTCACTATTTGCTGTCGTAAATAGATTAAAAAATATTAGTTAAACTTAGTTATAATGTCCTTGTCTCTAAAACTTTGAGTATGATTTCGTTACGAATTTTATTGGCACTCCTTAATTTTTCTTAACAATTACATTGATGTCTTTCTATGGCCGCGGCCGGTGCAATGTATGCATACACGGAATTTTCGCTCTCTTGGCTACAATATTAATGGCATACGAGTCTGCGTGACCGAGTGGAATTTTAATTAAAACAACTAATAGAACTGTTGAAAATATCTATTGGTGTAATCCTCTTATCTATAATAATGGTTGAACTGAATCTAAATTACCTAAAAGTATACTTTTTTGTGGGATTTGACGATAATGTCACAAGATTAATTTATTTGATCATTAGTTGTTTTATGAATTAATTAAGTTAAACTCTTCGTACATTTGGTATCATTCTCTATATCGCATAGCATATGACTATTTAATTTGTAGATCCCGTTTTGGTAAAGCAATATAAAGCATCACGTACAACGTGTTATTTCCTGCACATCATCGACAAACATAAATTTTTAAAGGAGATATTTCTTTCGGATATAGGTGCATTGTTTCTGATCTCATGTGATGGTGCCTCTTTAGCATAAAGATGTCATTTACTTTATAAAAGCTTTTTATCATTAAATGTTCGTTTTGAGTTCTTTATCATTATTCACACAGGCTGTACCTACCTACAAGCAGTAAATTTTTAATATGGTTAAGGTTTTGTTGTAAACTATATATAGCACTTGCAGTTTCATATCAGAGATACTTGAGCTTAAACGACCTTCGTATAACGGTTTAACGTGAATGAAAAAAGCCTGCCGGCGCTCACACTCAAATCGTCTGTGTGATTGATATGTTGGTGTTGGTACTTCACAGATTAGCTATGGTATAATATCACAAGATATATCAGTATTACTTTAAGCATATTGCCTATTGTAGCTAATTTTAATAGAAAGTGTTTAATGACCCTATACGAGACAAATCTAAGCAAAGTTTTCACTGGTCCATGGCTTATGTATTCCAAATAGCCAGTTTCTAAATGTAAAACGTGGATTTTTACGATATAATCTGAATCCGATAATTTCAAAAACATTTTATATTAATTTGGGATACTTTTGTATTCACACATGTTTCTATACTCTCTTCTATGACAATGGTTCACTTTCGTAATATTTCAATATATATGTGGAGTAATAGTAAAGTACCTAGCTTTTTCACTTTTGCCTAATTAGTATTTTAATTGATAAGATTGCGTAACAATATATTGTCTCAAACATTATTTGCATACAATAGCCAATTACTTCATATTTTACAATGCAGATCGAGTCAGAAGACGTAGGTATTAAGAATTAAAATATTTAACAAATAGAGTGTAAATTACTTTAGATTTCAAGTCCTAACACCTTTTAATTGATTCCATTAATATTATTGTCTATTTCTATCTTGTGCAAAACAATGAAGACTTTGATTCCATGTTCGACGAATTTCATAACTCACAGTTGAGAATTGAGTCACAGCCAACTTTCAATAATAGGTACATGTTTCATTACTTTAACAAACAAATATAAACTCCTCCCTCTCAATGATTTGTATAATAATAAAATCATCTATGCGAACAATCATCACATCATACCAGCCTATGATATCCACTGCTAAACAAAGGCCTCCCCTATCGATTTACAAATGGGACGGTTCTGCGCAGCCTGCATCCAACGGCTCCCCGCGACCCTGACCAGGTCGTCTGTCTATCTAGTGGGCGGCCGTCCTAGTTTGCTTTTCCGATACGTGATCGCTATTCTAGAACTTTAACGCCCCACCGGCCGACTATTCTGCGTGCTATGTGCCCTGCCCACTGCCAGTTCAACTTACTAATCCAATGAGCTATGTCAGCGACTTTTGTTCTCTTACGGATGTCATCATTTCTGATTCTATTTCGCAGAGAAAACCTAACATGTAACTGCTAACTTGCACAGAAGGCCCTTAGTAAGCGACCACGTTCCACAGCCGTATGTCATCACTGGCACTGGCAATACACACTGGTCTCGTAGCCCACAAACGCCAAGTAAAGTGGCTGGCTATATTCCTCGGTTTTCTGATAACCTACCGCAGTGTATGTATGTGGTCTACGGTACTAAAGCCTTTACGGAAACCCGCTTGTTCGGGAGGCTGGAAGTCATCAAACCTGCGCGAGACGATTTGTGATAACCCTCGAAAACAATTTGTAAACGTGACTCAGAATCGTGATGGGTCTGTTGTTCTTCAGTAAGGTTTTGTCACCTTTTTGAAGAACAACACCACCAGGCTTCCGCTCCACGCTTGTGGCGTTGTACAAATAGCCTCTGAAGGACTAAGTACCGGTGTACCACCCGCTTTCAAAAGCTTTGCGGTAAATCCGTCCTCACCCGGCGGCTTGTTATTCTTAAGTTGTTTAAGGGCCATCCTTATTTCATACAGGCTGACGTCCCGGATATCTTTGATATAGTGTCGGATCAGTCGTCGGGTTTTGTACGAACTGATATCTTGATTCGTGGTAAATAACTCTTCATAGAACCTTTCGACCTCCCTTGTCAACTCGGGCTTAGACCACACTAAGCTGTCATCCTCAGTCTTCAGGCTTGTCAATTAGCTTTGCCCAACAGACACTTCCCTTGCGAACACTTTGGAACCTTTATTTCGTTCTATCAGCTCTCTAATTCAGTTTTAAGCAAATTTTTACAGCAATTTTTAAGCAAAGCTATCTTTGGCATCATGAATCTTTAAATATTCATGTCTTTTGTTGTCAAGTGCTTTAATTTTGTTAAACACAACAGTGCTCCTAGTGTAAGTTTCCATTGAATTCAGAAGCAGCGCCTCTGTTGTGAATTATTGGAAACCACTTTTTGTATATGGATTTGAGAGGTAAACATGACGATGATCGTTTTCGTTTCGTTTCGATTCGATTGAAACTTACACTGTACTGTTTACTATGTACTGTTTGTTTACTTCAATGACATCGTGTGCAATGTGCATGTTTTTGTCACGGCTATTCGCCATTGTGCGATCACGCCACATCGATGTCAGAGTTCAGATACTAGCTTGTGTACTATGTTCTCTTGTCTACCTCATGATAATAATGTTATACTTGTTCAGTTCACTGCTGTTTTAATGAAATAAAACTGTTTACTGCATGAAGCACACACAAAATAAGACTTGATCTTTTATTGATTTTCTCGACTTTCATTTTTGTTTTTCTGATTCGTTTCCGTAATTGCCGTCCGGACGTCATTAGTTTCTTAAAATAATTTTAAGTTTTCAAACTTACCATCATCTTTACCTACGCTTGTTAAGGTCATAGAGTCAAATTAATATGGAAACGTAGTAGTAAAGCGGTAAGAAAGACTTTTAGTCGATTTTAGTTCAAAAATTGCCTGCTATAATCGCCAATAGTTGATGAAAATGTAAGATTAATAGCAAATGTTGTATTTTAAACAAAAAAAAAGGCTTCCGCCTTCATCGAGCCTATTGCCAATGAATGTGCTAATGTACCTACTACACAGACATTCGGTATTCAGGTTACACCTTCAATGCGCACGCGTCTTTCGTTTCGCTCGCAAATTTTTCCAATTGTGTCATCAATTTGATCTTTGTTCGGCATATCGGCTTATCGTTTACCAATTAGGTCGTATTAATTACTCTATGCGCTGATAACACTTTTTGAGCCGGCGTTATCTATCACGCAGAAGACTTCGCGCAGCTCGATCTTGCACAGGTCAATCAGTAAACACTGTCACCGTGACTTTTAGTCAGTACAGTCAACATTCGTCTCTCGAATGGGACACTCGTGTTGTCGGTTCCGAATACACTATTATTAAAATAAAATCTTTTACAGTTGTTATAACATAGAGAACATATATAGAGAACATTGCTTACTGTAAATTAAATATTTTCAAAATTAATTCGTTAAGTGATAATTGGAACTGGACTTTTGGTGATGTAGAAGATAAGTCTGGGAACTGCTCTAGTATGGATACGATAATAAATGTGTGGACTGTGGTGGAGAATATCAGGGTGGCCAGCGGGGCAGCCGAGCTGGCCATCTTCACCGCGATCCTCTACTGGTTCTTCACATCCAGGTTGGTGGATATTAAGATTACAGCATTACTTCTCTATTGTAGAGATCTTCACGAATGAGTTTACTAAACGATACGATGTCGAAAATTTTTGTTAAAAACACGACTTGCGCATATAAGTTAAATGTGACAAGCAGTTATTTTACTTTATTTTTTACTTTATTATTTTACTTTATTATGGATTTCAAAACTGTTTATTACAGCAGCATTCTTTGCTTTTATGGTTATTAAATAATAATGTATTATGTAATAGAAACTTTTAAACTTGAAAATAAACAGAAAAGTGTACGAAGTCGTTAATTATCGGATATCATACTAAATTACCTAATCACATGCACGTGATGTATGCTTGTTCTTTAAATCGATCTTAATTTTGTTTGATTTTGTGTACCTATATACTTTAGAACCCGCCAACCCGCATTGGGCCAGCGTGGTGGTGTTATGGCCCAATCTCCTCATGTGTTTCTCCCATGTAGGAAGGCCTGTGCCCAGCAGTGGGACGTATATAGGCTGATGATGATGATATACTTTAGGTGATTTTTTCTTCATTGTTAAGTTTATATTTTTCTCCTAATAATACCTACTCTTTTTACTTTATACGGTCGTTGCTCGTCAAAAGTTTTCGCATGGCATCTAAAGCCAACCCTTTTTTTTGTTTGTCCAATGATTATTAATTATTGTCATAACTTTTTTTGTCTCTTTATTTATTTAGGGATTTTTGTTTTTTAACATGTCAATCCCATCGTAGCTAATGTAATATTTACTGACAGTGATTAACTAGGTTACATAGTTTCAAGGCTACATTAGAACATTGTTGCGGTTAATTTTAAAATTACTGATAAATAGCTCTCTTTCTCTCGTCTGTTCTTAACACATTCCATCAATAGATGTTGCACATCTTTTACTTGTCCACAAACGTCATAATTAGTTTCCTATTTTTCGATCAACCTGTTTACTTTTTTTAACCATTATTATAAATTTTAGACACTTCTTTCGGTACAGAATGGCTAAAGATTTGAGTTTTATACTATTGTGTAATATTTTTAAATTTTACATCCCATTTTTTATCAATATTTCTTCTAAACATTGATTCGTTGACAGTGGGCTGGTCACTAGTTTCACTTAATATTATAAGTAAAGTTGGTATACCGCTTTCACTCAATGTAAGACACACAATAATATCTTTACCCAACTCACTAAATATCAACACTTGTCCTTTTCTATCGATATTTCGAAAAACAAACACAGAAATTCCAAATCATTAATAGTAATAAGAGTATCTTTTTTAGATCATTCGCTTTACAGTATGTGTTCTTCTTTAACATTATACTAGTAGCTGTTGTATGTTTATGAGAATCGTTTTCATTCTTTTTACTTCTCACATCACCTAGTCATTTTGCGTTTTTAACTTTGTTGGGTCATTAAGTGCAAGCTTGTTTCTAGTTGGTCTCGTCCGTTCTTAATATAAAATTTTTTTTGAAGGAATGTAATAAATTGGCATAATCTACCCTTATACCACACAATCGTTTTAACCGCCTCTGTGATGGAGTTGTAGAGACCACCTAATTCAGATCTAGAGGTCCGGGGTTCAAATCCCGTGGGGGCAGAAATGTTTGTTTGGTTGGTGATAGGACTTTTAAAAGTCCGCCTGGCTAGCTACCACCAGACCTAAGTCTGCCGTCGTAACAATAATGTTATCAGCATTGTTGTGTTCCGGCAATTGGAGGTATGATAGCCAGCTCCTCTGTGGTTGAGGAATCCGGGTGTAGCTCGTTTCCATCTTCTGCCTTATTTTCACTTACCATCAGATGAGTGAAGGCCAACGTCTAACCCGTTAATAATAATAAAAAAAACATTACGGAACAACTTACAAGCTACATATGCATTTATAGGTACAGTTAACGCCAGAAGGCCTACCACGAAACGTTTTCCGAAGTTTCGGACCAAAATTACCCGATCTTATGAAATCCTATACTTATTGTGTACCTCATTGATCTTTATTAAATTAGTCAACACTAACCCCATTATTATAAAACGCGGACTAAAGTTAGTACTGGTCTAAAACTGATGCCGTCACTGTATTTCTTTTAACAAATAAAAGTGACTGCCTTAGTTTTAGACCAGGACTAACTTTAGTCCGTGTTTTATAATAAGTGGGTTAAGGTTCAAAATCGAAATAAACTTCACGGTAGTTTCGTTATTCGTTTTCAACTATTTCGTTCGTCGCCGAAGTTTTGGATGGATCTCAATTATCAGAAAGAACTTTAAAGTTTGTAAAAAGAGAAACGTTCTACAAAACTAACATAAAGGTTGGCAAATGTTTCAAATGTTAACTATTTTAAGTCTTGTTTTTAACCCCGAAGAAAAAAGAGGGGTGTTATAAGTTTGACGTGTCTATCTGTGTATCTATGTGTCTGTCTGTGGCATCGTAGCTTCTAAACGAATGGACCGATTTTGATTTGTTTTTTTTTGTTTGAAAGCTGACGTGACTAGGATGCTTCTTAGCTATAATTTATGAAGATCAGTTCAGGCGTTGATGATTATCAGCTCGTTTTCTACATAATAAAACGGGTTTTACTAACTTTCACAGATCCGATTGATTTGATATTTGGTATACTGTCACTTCAGTGACATTCCTACGACATACTAACTTTGAGCTGATCCTATACCATCAAAAAGTCTGCGGGATGCTTAATTTTTTAGAAACTTACAGCAGATATAGCGTGTTTGGGCTCATAAGAGTAGTCTAAATGAGATGGTGTTAGATAGGTGATTAATGAGGCCGGGGGCTACTTAAAAGTTTAGTTTTATATTTTTAGCCATAGACTTTTTTTACTTTTTTTGAGACTTGTAAGATCATTGTCTGTTGTTGTTGACTGTACTTGATGAGATACTTTTCACGTCTTCAATGGCAGCCAGCAGATGCAATTTACCCACCCAACACCCAATTATGGGAATACCTCGCGGTCACAAAAACAAAGCTGCTTGATGACTTCATAATAATATGTTATATGTTATGAAATGACCAGAGATAGCAGGTGTCTCTACTACTGCTGTCTATAAATAAACTCGTTCCTTTTACGTTGATGTTTTAGTGTTGCTTCGTAAGAAAAATTTTCACTCTAAATTGAACTTACTTGCACTTATCACGGCTATAAATAACATCTCGGACTCTACAAGATTGTTTTTTTTACTATCCCTGTCAATTGTCACAGTCAAAACATTTATGGCGATCATGTGGTTATAACTAGGTGTGTTTACATTTAGGTTTCAGTACCATAACATGAATAGCAACGCAATATGCTTTACATTAAATTAATAACAATGATATAGTAATTTAAATATAATAAAACTAGAAAAATTTCACGTCCTGAGGCAGGAATCGAACCCGCGACCTTTCGCAATCCGGGCGACTGCTCTGACCACTGAGCCACCCAGGACTTGGGATATCCCTGTGAAATTCAATAAATGAATGAATGAATTGTGTTTTATAATAATGTTAAAATCAAAAATTAAGAACAATGATATACATATACCTGGCCAGGTCTCCACGCGTTTTTAGAAAATCTCTTTTAACATCATTATTATACTAACGCTAATAATTACTATACAAATATACAAAGAATCATTCAATTATATTCTATCGTTCGTGGCTGAACTAATCCTGCATGTGGATTCAGGATTAGTTTTTATATTTTAAACATTTCTACACGCTGTATCTGATTGATCGATTCAGGATTAGTTTTTATATTTTAAACATTTCTACACGCTGTATCTGATTGATAATACTGTATAAATATCACTTCCAGGTGGAGGACCTCTAATTGTATTCAACGTTGCCAAACCTAACAAAAATTGTTTTGAAATTCACGCAAATCAAGATAGATCTTACGCTTATGTTATAAAAATCATACCCTGCGCATTAATGTGCTGTTGCCGGCCTAGGTTGGTGACCAGATATTTCCAAATGCTGTTCTTTTTTATTTCCATTTATGCGTTATTAAGTTAGTGTGATTTTTTTTTTAAACGTTGATTCTAGAATTTTATTATCACTGTCATTATATTTCTTTCTATGAACCAGTGTAGCAAATGTTTTGATTTTTCGTCGTTTTGTCGACACCACCTTGTAAATTCCACTTTTCATTACATAGAGCTGGTGCGTGCACATACTTCGGCTTATTGTTTAGTTAGAAAATCATTTTGACAAATAATAATTTAATGATAGTGTAGCTGTAGCTGCTCTAAAAGTATTTGAATAAGTATCTTGGATTTTTTCCGTTAAATCTATATATTTAGACACTTACCTAATTGTCTCTCTATTGATTCCAAACTCCCTGATTTCATAAAGGGTGGTGCTGTCAATACGACAATAAATTAAAACATGGGCTATACTAGTTTATAGGAATGTTTTGAAACTTTTAAATACATCAATTAATTTGATAATTTTAGAACATTTCAAAAAGTTGTATGTCCTTTCTTAGGATGTAATCTTTCTCTATGCCAAATTTCAGTTCAATCGGCTCAGCAGTTTAGAAGTGAAACGTAGGTAACAGACAGGCAGACTTTCGCATTTATAATAGATTAGAGGCCGCCTGAGGTTCGCCCGCGCGGATGTCGGTTATCGCGCAAAGTATCCTATGTCCTTCCGAGAGTCTCTAACTATCTCCATGTCAAACGTTATCTAAATTGGTTCAGTGGTTATTGATTCCCCATACAAACGTCAATTCTCCTTTTCACCCCTTTGATCGGTGATACCCTGGGATGAATACTATCCTATGTCCTTTCCCGGAACTTAAACAATCTCTAGACCAAATTTCATCTAAATCGGTTCAGCAGTTTAAGCGTGAAGAGGTAACAGACCGATAGACAGACACACTTTCGCATTTATAATATTACTACATAGTATGGATTTGGTAAATTCTTTCCTACCTAAAACTTTACTCACTACACTATATCCGTAAATGGCATTAAAAATGATGTTTCACATATAATTGCCCGCTTCGAAATTTCTATTCGAAGGGGGTAATAAAAAGAAGACGGTACCTTTATTAAAATCAAATAATTTTATAGTCTCAATGTAGATTTTTTACTGATATTCTGTCACTTACATAAATTGAAAGTATCACTGTATAAGATAAAGCTGTTGGAGTGCTTGTAAGGTACGCAGAAAAAGTTCAACTTTTATGGGTCTAGCTTTTTTATTCCATAACTTAGTGATTGAAGGTTGTAATAAGGAGTGCAGGAATGCCACAAGCTTTCTCGTATCTAGAAATAGTTACTTATACTGTAGCTATAAAAGTGAAATTTACGTTACGATACCAAGAATATTAGTTCTCTTTAATACCCGTAGTCTTTTATTGCTTCACAAAATAGAATTCACTGCTTCTTTATACTTTATCGTATATAGAAGCAGTGAATTTGATATAAACTTCATATCTACGCAACTCACCAGTGGTAAAAAATGGGCCTCATTTTTTTAAATACAAAGCACGACAAATGACTCAATACCACCTGATGTGAAGAGAGAAGAAGAGTCCATATGCGAAGACGGCTTTCTTGTGTGCAGCTCAGACACTGTTCTAGCCGCCTTGCCGGCACAAAAGGTGATTTTTCACACCTCTTTTGAAGGAACCCATGTTACAGGAAGGAGGGAACACATGTGCTGGCAAAGAAGTCCATGTTCTGGAAGTAAGACAAAGAAACGAGGTACTAAATTTCTTTGTGCATTATGTTGAGGTGGAGACAGTAAATTGATGACTTCTTCAGAGCACTCTCCGTAATATAGCCGATAGAAGGCGCTAAGCGACGCAATGTCTCGACGCAATTGCACGATACGGACAGCACGACGCTGCAATCTGTCCAGGGCATCGAGGAGGTACTTCCACCCACCATCGATTTCCAAATGGATCGGTTCTGCGCAGCCTGTATTCTATGGCTCTCCGCCACCCTGACTAGGTCTCTGTCTATCTATTGGGAGGCTGTCCTACATTTCGCTTCTCGGTACGTGGTCGCCATGCCAGCACTTTAACGCCCCATCGACTGTCCGTTCTGCGTGCAATGTGCCCTGCCCACTGCCACTTTGGGAAGCCGTTGGAAGCAGGCTGCGCAGAACCGTTCCATTTGGAAATCGACGGGAGAGGCCTTTGTTCAGCAGTAGACATCATATTTTTAATACCTATACTATATCTCAATAATCTCGAAAGGCGTGAAAATACACCTACAAACCAGCTCAGTCATATTCTGTTATGCAATCGTTATTAGTTGTATGTATCGGCACGTCCTACATGTCTCTGAATGAAGATTCTATAAATATAACAGTAGTGCTCGTTTTCACTAACATTTGGTTACCGTTAAGAGTCGCTTAGCGATTTTTATCTCAGTCTATCTAAAGGAGATAGAAAGAGACAAATGTCATAAAGACTTACCTAAGACTAGGGAATGGTTAATGAAAACAGACATAATTGCGGTATTGTTTCTCAATGACCATGGTAACAGTAGTTAGCATCAGGCTTCAGTAGACACAGTAACATAGTGACGCAAAATTAGGCTTTCTTCACCACTATTTATCCAGTTGTTTTTCTGTATGTTGGTATAATTCATTTCGCGTATATCGTAGTTTGAGTCACGATATTTTTATTTTTTCAATCTCCGAGTTACAAAGGACAGGACCACCACATGCATGAAGCCTGGGCTTAAAATAAATTTCATTTTGAACTGCAATCCTACCTTTATAGGGTGAACTGAAAAAGTATAATTATTTAAAAATTTTAGTGTCATTAAAAATATTTTATAGCCCCCCGTTTATTTTTAGGACGAACATGAAAAATGCCCTACTATTGTCGCTTTTTGCGTTTTGTTATTGCATTAATGTAACGACCATTTTTTTTTTACTTTTACAATATGGAGCTGGAGCAAAAAGTATAGCAAAAACTCCAAATATTCAATAGAAAATGCAGCAATAGGTGCATTTGACATGTTTTACTCCTTGAAAAACGAGGGAAAAAAGCAAATCTGCGTTTAGTTCCTGCTAGAACATTATTTACATTTTTAGACCAACGGGCATCTCGAAAAATCTGTTTGATTTAAAATCGGGTCGGGTAGCTTATTTAATTAGCTTTGTAAAGATGTACTTCACATTGCTGTTCTAACTTATTCGGAATAACAGCTCAAAAAAGACCGGTCCCTTATTTACAAACAAACCTGCCTCGATTTTGTAGAGCTTTGGCAGTTTTAACATTTCATTTTTATAGGCTTGTATTTAACCGATCAACATACAAACGTAACATAACCAACCTTAAAAATATAATTGACCATCTAAAATTATGATTGGTCGACAAAATACCGACAAATTAACAATTTGTAGACCAAATATTATTTTTGATGACTACGCTAATATTTTTTTGTAGACCCTTTTAATTTTAAATATTAACGAATCTCATTTAACAATCATTAAATTTGTCAGCTGATTATGTATATTGTTATTTTTACTGTTACTTTTCACGTTAAATAAATTATGTTATATTTTGTATAAATAAGTCAACAAAGGTTGATATTGTTTATAGATAGTTTGATATGTCCCGGCCATTAACACCTGTAACTTTACTAAATAAAGTGAACTACATAACGGCTTAGTAGACTTTTGTTATACTTAAATGCCAATAATCTATATGAATATTAATCTACCTATATTGTTTCAGTTTATATGTAATCAACAAGTTGTATTACGCACTGTTTGCTACGTGCGATCGATGACTTTTAATTGTTAGTTAGTTACTTATCTTTCTTCTCTGTCATAGACGTTCACTTCTAGCATAAACCATTCTTCTATTAGCACTACATATATTTACGGGTGGTGGAAGAAGATCAATTAAGAATAACAGCAATTAAACTAATTAATATTTGTGATAGTCATAAAAATGTGATTTTCGATGATTCGTAAGTGCTTATTGGTGGCTTATTTGATTTTTTTTTAATTTATTTTTTTATACAACTGGATGACAAACAAGCTGACGGCCCACGTGATGGTGATCGGTTACCGCCGCCTATAGACACCTGCAATAACAAGGAAAAATCACTTGATATTGCAGGTGCGTTTTCATCCCGAGGCCTAAGATGAAATGCCGTCCATGCCCAGTAATTACACTGGCTACCTTTCCCTTCAATCCGAAACACAGCGAACTGTTTCACGGCTGAAATAAGAAAGGCGGTGGTACCTACCCAGACGACCCTACATACGGGCCTACCACCTAGAATAAAGATATTTTCACACCTATTCATTGAAAATTCAAATTCTCAACCTCTACAAACTCTACATGAGGCAAATTATAATTTTAGTGCCTCGCTACTTTGTCGTACTTCTAAATTATGAAATTTACTTTCAGCTCACGTGCTTCCTCCTTTCCATACGATGCGATCCTTGCAATGTGGCTTTGTTATTTATCGCCAGAAAGATTGAATACAGTAGGCAAGGCAATCGTTTCACGGTACTATCTGACTCTGCTGTAGATAGGGTAGAGTGAGGTAATTACGTGGGGTAACTCTGATCATGGTTGTTTGTCTTGATTACTCTTGATAGAGATGGATTGAGAACCCATGCTCAGTTACCTGGCATTGAGAAGAAGAAAGAATATTTATTGACACACACCAAAATTACACATACTAAAACACAGAAATAAATGGAAAAAACAAAACAATTAGCGTATAAATAAATGTGCTGCGTACACATAATAGTGGAGCTCCAGGTTGTAGCCTACAATTGTTACTTTTCTGTCGATTCTTATACTTATTTATAATTATTAATTATAAATTTAAAAATTATAAATTAATTATAAACAAATAACATAAAATAAATATCGGTGTAGTCAACAAAACCCTATCGCATTGAATATGGCTATCAATATATCAATCAACCATTTCTACCATCATGTACACCGCCTCGTTCAGAACTAATCTCCCGTTGGGAATTAACCGTTAGAAGCGAGTGCTCCTACTACTCCATTTTCCATTTAAACATCAAATCCTATCGAATGTGTGTCATCTGTCTTGCCTTGTACAAAGATTATGTAACTACATAAAACTATGTTTTCCAGCCGCGTCGCCGATATGCTGGAGGTGCTCGGCGAGCGCGTCGGCAGCTGGTGCGGTGGGCGCGAGTACAACTCCTCGCTGAGGCAGAGCATGCGCCCGCGCCGACGACACAACGACGTCTATGCTAAACTCGACGCCGAGATCACGGTACGAATTTCTTTAATTTCTAACCTGGTAGCTCTTGGCCTTCCTCTCAGATGACGATAAGTGATGATAGCCGAAGATGGAAGCGAGCTACAACCGGATTATTCAACCGGAACTGGCTATCTTACCTCTAACTGCCGGAACATAACAATGCTGTTAACATTATTGTCATGGCGGCAGACTTAAGTAACATGGTGGTAGCTAGCCAGGCGGACTTAGAAAAGCCTTTACCACCAACCAAACTAACCAGAATATTTCTGCCCCCACGAGAATTAAAACCCTTTGAAGGAATTAAAATATCTGGGGTATAGGTGGTATCAACCACAAGACCACAGAGGCGGTTAAAATGTTTCTAAATACAAAATCATTTGTAACGCCCGCCCGACGAAATAAGAGAAGTGTTATAAGTTTGACGTGTCAGTCTGTGTATCTGTGCGTCTGTCTGTGGTGTCATATATAGTTCCTAAACGAATGGGCCGATTTTGATTTGTTTTATTTGTTAGAATGCTGACGTGATTAGAATGGTTCTTAGCTATAATTTATGAAGAATATTTCAGCCGTTTCAAGACATATCAGCTCGTTTTCTACATAATAAAACCGGTCGGCTCGTTTTCTAGGTTTTATTAACTTTCACAGATCCTCCGAATGATTTGAAATTTAGTGTCTTGTCACTTCAGTGACATTCCCATGACATACTAACCTTGAGCTGATCCTATGCCATCAAAAAGTCTGCGGAATGCTCCATTCTTTAGAAACTTACAGCAGATATACCGTGTTTAGGCTCATAAGAACATTCGCAATGAGATGGTGTTAGATAGATGATTAATGAGGCCGGGGGTTAATAAAAATCTTTAATTTTATATTTTTACTGAAATAGGCTTTATCTGTCCACCCTTATTCATAACTTTTGGAAAATATCGAATATCGGAAACTATTTCTGTCACTTATCATCGTGGTGCGTCAAAGAGAGACGGGACGTGAATTTTCGAATCGAACGACATCGTCTGTCGTGATCTGACAGTTTGAATAACGGTGCTGTTTTTTGAGTGTTACGAGTCTAAATGAGTTTCTGTTAAAAGACAGTTCAATTAATGTGGTCGCATCATACATATACACTCCTAAACCAGTTTTGACCAGGTCCAAAATTGCGTGTGGCGGCTGCTAGTCTATTAGCTAAAACTACAAGGTTCACAAGGATTTTTTGTGCTACAAACGTTCTTGATGCAAATTGTAAAATTAGTGACCAAACCAGTCCGATTATAGATTTATCAAAAATACTGACGTGGCCGACTAGTCGAAGATAATGTAGAGTCACTTGGTAGAGCTAAGGAGAAATTCACTTGAAAAAATCTTTGCAAACTTTAATGCTTTGGTTCTCAACAAAAACACACCAAACTGATGTTTAAACAGAAAGAGAAAGGGTTATCGCAAGTTTTCGGTACAGTTACGTGCAATAAGATTTACGTCAAAACACTCAGGATGTGCCTGAGTCACATTTCATTATGAGCCACTGACTATCTTCATCTTGTTGCAAACCTCAGTGGCCAGAGAGTGTTACCTACTCGTATTGAGAAAGGCGACGAGTTCGTTTCCCGCTCTAAGACTAAACAGTTTTCACTCTAGATATTTTTCTGAACACCTAACTATCGTCATAATCATATCCTGTGGGCCCTGTGGCCGATGAGCTCACTGAGATGTCGTGGTTTGAGCTCTTTGGTTTCCATTACGAATACAAATGAATTTTCGTTTTGGTTGATCCCGGAGTCAACCAAAATTTATACGTAATTTAGAGTTCATCCGTGCTTCGGAAGGCGCACCCAATAAGCCATTGGTCCCGGTTGTTACGACAACCGCTTTCTTTCTCCTACCCGCGCGCGGTAAGTACGTGGTGTCGCAGTGAGAATGACGTTGTTGATTACGTTGGCAATTAATAGTATTTTGGAGCTTAAAATGAGTTTAGTGCGGTATGAAACGCTTTGCCGACTTTTTCATCGCTGAACGTTTCGCCGAAAATCTGAAGTCAGTTCTACAAATACCACTTGAAATAATTCAATGACGATAATTGCATTACTAGTAGATTCGTGGTTATTATTTTTCTACGACCCAAACGGAGTCGGATATTTTGTCTGATTCTCGTTGAATGGACTTTGAACAAAGAATAAAAAGCGATCGTTGGACTTGTCGCCAAAATGTCGCCGATTGGTCATCAACGAAAATTTCGTCGGCAAACGTTTCACAGTCAGTTTAGTTCATTTTTAAGTCAACCATATTTGCTTGATAGCAAGGCTCATTTTTAAAACTCCAGTGTTATATTTGTTATGCTATTGTTTGTTGGTAATAATATGATGAAACAAATCACGGTGTCACATCGTATTATGAACGCGTGCTAACGTGTCAGGTTGCGCCCGTAATGAGGTGCAACAGATACCGTATCTCAATGGCATTCATTGACACCCATCAGGGCTGCCGATCGTTGCGTCAGCCTCAAGGATACTAAGCAACAAGTAATAAAACAGTTCAAATAGAGAAAGAAAATGGTACCCGCATTGGGCCAGTGGGTTGGTGTCCAAACTCCTCATGTGTTCTCCCATGTAGTAAGGCCTATTCGCAATAGGGATGTATATTATATAGGCTGGTAATGATTGTCAATGGTGCCATGTCTTCGATTTAGGTTATGTCTTTGTAAACCCACCTTTTGTTTTTAATCCGAGTCTTTCATAACTCAATCTAAACATGGAATATATTTTAAACTTATTTTTTTTATTTGTATAAGCATAATTTATAAAATGATGTAATTGATAAGTCATATAACAACAAAACTGCAAGAATGATAATCAAATGCGTGGGCAAAATTAATAATTTGTTATTATTTACACATTATACAACAATACAGTCAGAAATAAAATTTAAGGTAGTGGTTGTGTTCCTTGTCAAGATTTACCTCTGTTAATTTTGACACCTTTCGGCGTTCAGACCTTTTTTATTTCCTGATTAAATTAATAGAAACATTATCTTGCCAACCCTAAAAAATGCGTACTATTGCGTATCGTACAGCACACCACAGTTATACTACATATACACACACGCACGCACGCACACACACACATCCGTTTTAATTAGAAATAAATAAATATTATTGTTTATTATTATTAGGTAAAAGAGGTTTAATTATACGATAATAAAAATCATAAAAAAATCCAACTGACAAAACTAAAGTTATAATAATAAAAAAACCATTAAACTTGAAAAACGATAATTATTATACGTCCTTGTTTTCCTATTTTCGTAGTAATATATTAAATATTATCGTTCATCGACGGAGTTTTGATTACGATAATAGGTTCAATAACAATTAGTCATATAGGTAAATCTCATAACATAATAGTAAAACTACATGATAAAGGGAATATCAAGGTAACAAAGAACTGTCACGTGGTCACGTGGATATAATTATGTAGGTGCCTTTATGACAGGAAATTAAAACATGGGTTATTATTAGAAACATCTATGAATGCAATTTTATATTATTTCAAAGAAACGTCATGAAATTATCAAATGAATAATATGTATTTGATAGTTGCAAAACATTTCTATCAATTAATATAGCCAATGTTTTAATTTCTTGTCGTATTGCCGTCACTACTCTGTATTCTGCTTTATAATGTAATTGAAACTGTGTTAAAAATGTTATCATAAATTTTCTTTATTTTATATGCTTAGTATATGGTTTGGTAAAGTTTTTATTGATTATAATAAAAGCTAAGTTATGGGTAAATCGTAAATCGGGCAATATAAACAAATAAAATATTAGCATGGTCAGCAGAATACTTAATTTCTCTGCAAATTCTTAATTTGGCGGTCTTTGGCTGATCAATTAGATTTATTTTAAGGTTAGTTATGTGAGTATAATTTAGTCAAGAGGAGCTTCAATCAAAGTTTGTTATCTCGAGCTCCTCCGTGCTTCGGAAGGCCGTTAAGCTGTTGGTCCTGGTTGTTCCTGCAACCGCTTTAACCCAACAACCCGTATTGGACCAGCGTGGAGGTGTTATGGCCCAACCTCCTCATGTGTTTCTCCCATGTAGAGCCTGTGCCCAGAAGTCAGACGTATATAGGCTGGTGATGATGATGATGATATAGTCAAGAGAAGTTGAGCTTACTGGTTTTTTCCGCTCGAATTTTTAAAGCCTCCACCTTACAGAAGATCGCATCCAAATAATACTAATCTCATCTACTAGACTCATCTCCTATCATAGACCCATCTCCTATAGTTCTATATCAACAGCCAACAGATGACTGCCCAAGGTACTACAAGCGTCTATAGGCTACGATAACCGCTAACCACCAGGTAGGCCGAACGTTGGTTTGCCACCCTTGACGTAAAAAAATGAGGATGTTGACCAGTTAAATTAGTTGTGTTATTCCAAAGTATAATAGAATTTTGATGCACTGTCTATGTTGTAAAAGGATTTCTTTGTTGTCAACAGGCTCGGTCGTCAGCCTTGTACAGAATCAAAGAAGGTCCCGTGGTGCCCCCGCCGCAGCGTGTGCACCGGCCAGCAATCGGCCTCGCCTGCGCCAAATGTGCCCCAATGTCCAGGGTAAGTGTCGAGTGGACGACATTAGATCTATTCTCATCATAGAGTGAATCATAGTGATCTAAGTGACAGTTTTTTATGTTTTATTGTGCAAGCAAATGACTCAACACCACCTGATGTGAAGCAGTAAGAAGATTCAATATGCGGAGACAGCTAGTGCAGCTTAAAGCAACACTGTTATAGTCGCCTCCACCTTGCCGGCCCATAAGGTGCCTTTTCACGCCTCTTTTGAAGGAACCCATGTTATAGGAAGGAGAGAACACATGTGCTGGCAAATAATTCCAAGTTTTGGAAGTCCGATAAAGAAACGAGTTATAAACTTCTTTTTGCGCGATGTTAAGTGGGTGACAGTAAATTGATGACTCCGAAGACCAGCACGCGTGCTCCCGTGAATGACGGGGGAAGGTCGGAAAGCTCCTCAGAACACTCTCCATGATAAAGTTTTGTCATTTTGTCTCATCAGAAGTAAAAAAATACAATCTTGTAAAAAAGTTTTTATTTTTCATTCCAAATACTAATCCAAGCGCATTCACTAAATTTGACTTGGATCACTATGGTTCTAACGTCGTCAATTACATGTTGTATATTCTTTTAATTTTGTAACGCTAGAATGAAAGTGACAAAATAAAAAGAGGGAACAGTAGATTTCTCCATTTCCACTGAACTACCTCTAACTTACAAACGATCCAGACAGAGCCATAGGAGAGAACTTGTTTGTTAGCAAGTGAAATCGTATCCCCGTATGCGGAGTACCACGGTAAAGTTATGTACCTGTCGCCGCCATCTGGTTAAATTCGCCACTTAATTGGATGTCTAGCCCGTTGATTAAACGCCGGCATCCAATCAAATGCCTAAGCCGATAGTTAATTGAACTAGACTTAACGTTTAACGACTTGGCGTATTGTAAGGATCGTCTTGTACCGAAGAGTTTTGTTTTGATGTACACTATGGTTACCCTTTACCGTTTCTGGTTTTCAATCATCATATCGCCCTGTTGCAGTCCACTTCTGGTCGTAGACTTTCCCAAGGCTGGGCCACAATACACGATGTCACGCTTTGCTCATCCAGCCGGCTTCTGCCTCCTTTAAGTCGTCGGTCCACCTAGCAGAGGGACGCCCACACTGCGTTTGCCGAGACGTGGGAGACTATTGAATTCTCTTCAATAGACCACGGCGACGTGGTCTTGCTTTCAATACTGATTATTAAAATAAAGTCTTTCGTAAAATACGCCGTAAACCGTCTAATTGTCATCTAAATGAAAATAGCCAGTATGGGTAAAAAGATATAGCACATAATAATTATAATTTCTGTCTTTGTATGATTCTAGTCACAAAGTGTAATGGCGTCACATGAACAGAATTTAAAAAAAGGTTGATACGTAATAATGAATATGACTAATTGACCATAGTACATGTGCTACAGGCTACAGCAGTTAATCAAATTTGAAATAGATAAAGCCATATACAGCGGAGTGAACTTTGGTCTTCATTGTGTATAATCTTTAAAAAATTCTAATGTATCTATTTTTTGCCCTCCTTTTGCTTTGAAACTGCGCATTAATGTGTTATTTGTCACGTGAACTATTTAAGAGTTTTGTCGAAGTCCGCCACTTAACCGTTTAACATCCTAGTTAAATTAAGTTGGCTTAATTGGTTATAGCATGATTAACCATATTTTAAACTAAACAAAATAAAACTAAACAACTAAACAAATGAAGTTGGTACTTTTATTCGTTTTAATAGTAATAAAAATATTAATAACGTACATACAATCTTACAATGTGTAGACAAGTTAAATGAAAATTAATTTGCAAACGCTCAACTGTATCTGAATTCTAATGCATTTTAATAACTCTTTATTCCACAGTTAAGATTACGACGTCCTTATTATTCATATCAGAAATCATAAAGAAGAGTTATTAATGTTTAATTTCGTTGGTTCAATGAAAGCGAGTTTTTCTCAAATACTAATTACGTAGATACAACATTTTTAAAAACTTGTTATTGTTCCCCTACCGGGCGCAGCTTTTATATTATATCAAACATTTCGCATATTGAAACTGTTTAAAATTATGCAGATATTTGTTCTTAGATTTTTATCAAAGCTTGTCTGGTGTAGTCTGCCGTTGACATATGTGGTTCTCTACTAGAATTCAGGTTACGTGAAGACTTCAGAATAATCATTCTATTTGTTATACTTCCATTAATTATATGTATGCTTCACTTCACTCTCAAAAACGGATTGTTTGTTACGTTGTACAAACAATCTGTTTTTATTTAGCACGCTAGGTCTCTCTGTATGTACTAATGGATACTCATAGAGGGGAGCAATATTAACGAGTGCTTATTCTATAACTTCCGGATCAACTATATCACTGTCAGACAACTGGTTTAAACTAATTTAAGAGATGTGTAACTGCAGGATTTTCCACATAGAACCTGCGACGAAGAAGGCTACAAAAGACTTCCGCCAAATGATCAAATTTGTAGTTTTGTTTTTGCTTAGGATTGTAATGTAACTGGTCCTTTAAACATTTACGGTTAACTTGTCTCTGTATTCTTATATTGAAGTAAATTAAGAACGATGCCTTCCAAAGTTTAGGTAAGCATTGAATTAGATATCACTTGCATACCTTTGATATAACTTTATTTTCACAATTTTCATCGAGTATTCAATAGTAACTATACTAATAATGTCATTGCTTGCATCAGTATTATCACAAAAAAAGTAGATGTTAACGAGATGACCATCACTAATGTGTGTTAATTCAAAATTGACGATGTTTTGAAAGGTGGCCGTTACACAGAGCGTAAGAAGGCAATGAGTCGCTATAAAATAAGCTGTTACTTCTCAATTCAGAGTATTTCGAGATACCTAGGCTCTTTAAGAAGACCTGTAACTTGTGGTCTTTCTATCAAAACAAATTCGTCTGCAAATCCCCTTGTGTTTCTCGCATGAGGCAGAACAACAGTTGGGAGGCTAAGAGGCTATTGTTTGCTTCCATTTCAAACGATCACGCTGTTGGAAGTTCGTGTGGCATTCCGATACACCTTGATCTTCATAATGTGTACACTCTTTTGTTCACACAGAACAGAAACGATTGTGTTTGACGCTCGCTTCGTGAATATCGCGTTTGTTAACCGGACGTACCATAGTAATTATGTTTGCATGATCTTCTTTGGCGTGTTATGTTGTAGGTTATTAGGAAATGTTTAAGTATCTGTACAATCAAGAGCAAACCACTTGAAAATATAGTGAATTATAACTCTTTTGAAGAATCATTCTTTACTATGGGAGTGCAAAGTTTTGTCTTCTTTAAGCCTTACTTTATTACAAACAACTTCTCTTTCATATTTTTTCCTTCTAAACTTATTTGATATTTAAAAATAAAACCATGCTTTCTATTACTTTCTCCAATTCCGTGGTTAGCATTATGAATATAATAAAACTCATTATAACTGTGAATGAAGTATACAAAAGTATTTTTTACATTATTTATAATTTACAACCAAACCTTTCCTCCGTAGGCAGCGTTAAATTTGTAATTTTTAACTAGCACCGTCATGGTTAACATGTCTAGGTAATTACTAAAACACAACTTGCCCAGAATTGGGAGCGAGTGAACGGCAAATATTTATGGCAAATCTTGTCTAATTATACCTTTTTGTATAAAGTTTACTGCCAACGTTTTATAATTCACTTGATTTCCGTTAGAATATGGTTATATTTTAACTTGAATGTTTTATGGAGGAAAATCTCGTTTCCGTTATTTATGAGAATGTACTACAAATATTACATATGTACAGTCGACAGCACATCAAGCGTAACAGTTTGACTACGTTAGTAATAGAGGCCGCTTTCTGTACTACAATCATTAAATTTACACCCAAAAAAAAAGTTATAATTAGCAACGGTTTTTGCTGAGTAGGTACTCGACATATTGCTTATGAGTCTTAAAATAGTTACATTTTACAGTTACAGTCATAGTTACATACAATAGTTACATAGATAATTTTTTTTCATACAAAGAACGGCAAATGACAGACAACACTACTCTCCATGATGCAGCCGATAGAAGGCAAGTTATTATGCTAACGCTTTTAGTAAGTTTCACGCTATAATATTAAGCAAAATTCTTAATTCAGAATTGAATTGATTGAATGAATGAAGACCTCTTTTTCAATTCAATTTTGAATTACATATACACTTATTCAAAATCGAATTTAAAAAACGACAACGATATTTGATTCACTGTTTATCAAACGTCATTCTTATACAAATGTATGTATAAGATTGTCGTTTACTAAACAGTCAAACACAAACATAATTGTAAGCCAAAAAAATGCGTATGATAAATGCTATGCAATTTACGGGGTCCCTCATGGAAGTACATTAAGTCTTTAACAGTCAGATGTGATCTATTATTACCAGACTATTATTGTCTAAATCAAAATTTGCACGTTCAACCGCAGGCGCAGCTAGTTATTCTGTACCGTTAGATGGATCGCCCACTTGGCCATTTCGGTCGTCGAACTCTGGTTCATTCCCTATTTCCTTTGCATTTAAAGTATGGAAGATAGTTACCTCCTGATTTAATTACCTAAAAAGCTTTGAATCTATCTGCTATTGTTTATTTTGGATAAAACATTATTATACGAGTACATGCGATTGTTGATGGTGTGTTTTACAAGACACCGTATCGATTGTATTGTTTCAATCAGATCGCGATTCTTAGAAATATTCACATAATTGTGGAGAGTCAAATTTGAAAACTGATTTGAACACATACCTACAATCGATTTATGGTTTCTTTCCTCCTGTTTAGGAAATAGTTTATGCGGCTGAACCAAAATATAGGTAAAAACAACAATATCAAACCCCACTGAATTGGAATTTAGTAAGTCTGTCTTTTAATCAACATCTAACAGCTGCTTGATTATAACTTCATTTTTTATCAATTCTTCCTGGCTATAAACTGTAATAGTAAACTTAGTGGTTTTTAAAGATTCATTAGGCCCGTTCTATGCATTGAAGTGTTGCAAACTTCATGAATAGTCAAAGATAGCACGCAATCTGTAGTATGTATTAATACAAGACATAAAATTCACCTTGTCTGGATGAAATTGGAACAGTTCATTTATTATTAATCTATGATAAAATAATAGTAGCCCTAATTCTGGAGAAAACACGCTGAATCTAAACTTATATTCAGTGTACACGTCTCTTCCTCTCAATATGAATTAGAAACAATTCAATTTTAGACCTTATTGAACGTAAGAAAATGCAGTTTTTAGGAAGCACCTCCTTACATGCCGTCTAAAATTGTCTATGGTTTCTTTCTTCTTCTTTAATATACTTGGCTTCTCGTTTGGTCGAATTCTGCCACAATGTCAAGTCAGACATGGGAGTAACACTAATATTTGCTGCGGTACGGTGTAATTTTTGAGTAGACGCCGCTGTTGAAGTACCTAAATCGAAGCAATAACCATCACCAAATGTTAACTGCGACATTAAGTACAGACAGGTAAGTACTGCATAACATGTGGTTATAATTTAATTTTATTATTACATATAAATTCTAACAAAACATTTACAAACGGTGTAAACACATAGGAGAACACAGACTTCAAGTTAGTAGGACGGGGAATAAACGGTGGTAAAATATTGTACAAAGAGGATGATAATTTAGGGCAGGAAAATAATATATGTTCCGGTGTGCCTTCATCCAGCCCACATTATTTACCTAAATTAAGTTGACACTTGACAGCACTATACATATTCTTCCTATCTTTTCCTGTTGCATATTGCGAGAAAGAGATAATACTGTACTTTTTAAATTTAGAGTGTGTCGTTAGAACTAGGCCCAGTATCTACGTAAATATTATGTTAAGAATAATCTTATCGTAGTATTTATCTATGTTTACTATCTTATATTTACTACAACATAGATTGTGCTACTTGGCATTCATTGTGACACCACTGGCACCAGAAGAAATAAGCAATGTGCTTCCTTATTTCTTTATCAAGATTATTTTATGTATGAATTAAATTTAAGTATCTTAGGTAATCCAGTAATTTTTGAAATATAAAAACGTTTAAAACAATTTGCTCATATTGGTTACCTGAAAAATCAAAATAATACTAAGTACAGACAAACCTAAGTAAAATAGTCAAACCACATATGCAAACATTCGAATTCGACATCTTTCAAGGTTTTTCCTCAACTTGTACTGGTTGCCTCTTAAAATACATTAACAAGTTACTTGTTTTAGATTTCAACTTAATACATAATAACACTCGTAAAAGCAAAAAAAAAGGGTAATTTTCGAACCCATATATTGAATACAATACTTTGGACGTTAATAGTTTTTACATGTCCACCGTGCTTTGTATCTTTTCGCCACCAACCTGCATTGGGACCAGCGTGATGGTCTTTGGAACCAGCGTGATAGTCTTTGGTGCCCAGGATTGAGACTTTTAAAAGCTGTCAATGATGATATGATATTTTATTACTTTAATTCTAAGCGGAAAGTAAATTGATGCGAAAATAATTTCAAAGATTGACAATTTTATGTGCTATTCAAGCTGATCATTGGTGGCTTTATTGTATACATCTATTTATTTATGTTCATTTCAATTTAAAAAATCTATGGATTTTCAATAATGATCAACAGAAACTAAAGCACATATAGATGTGCATTGCCTTCTAATGACTAACAGTCTTCATATATAACCTCAAATGAATCACCTGACCAACGGTGTCATGTGCTTGGAAACTTATTCCTAACACGCGTTTAAATCAAACCTTGGATGCACACCAAGGGTATTTACAGGTTCCTATTGTTATTTTACATTGTCCTTTTCTTGATGTGATTGTATGTGCGTGACCGTCTTTATCTCACAAACCTTATTTATACAAAACGGATAAAGATATCCTCTTTGCTTTAATGATTTTGAAATTGGTAGAGAATGAATATGTTTTATTTTTTATAACTGACGTAATATCGACGATCGCTTAGTTTGATTTTATATCATATTAGTCTTAACCCATCAAACCCCGATAAACCAGACACAAATAATGTTTAATTGTCATGTCATCAATTGATGACGTCTGGGCATTAAAAGACGGATTAACCAATTGCTTAGTGCTGCACTCATTTGGCTATCATTTGGCTATCATTCATATTTTTCTTTATCATTCTCTCACATTGGAGCTCTATCAAGGTACAATTATATTTACTGGTTGCTGTTTCAGTAAGTCTCGTGTGTTTTGATTTTATTGGTGTAACTTTTAAAACCAATGAGTAGTTACATATTTATAGTATCTTAGAATAGATAAAATTATGTAACTCCATTGATAATGCTAATGATTTTTCTTATACCTCTGATCGAGAAGATATCAACATAACGTAATTAATCGAACAAGTGCATGCGCACTTGGTTGTTGACAACGGAGCATTGTCAACGTTCATTCATCCTTTCTATTGGACGTTGAAAGCGCGTTTTATGTTCCAAATTTAAACACAAAGCATGCGCTCGCGGCTGTGTGGCGTGATATCGACTGACCAACCGGCTGGCGGCGCCTGCGCGACTAGAGCGACGACCTCGCTGACTCGTTCGCCGATATTGACGGAGTAGGTACTTGGTGCGAAAGTATGTTTGTATGTTGCCAGGTAGCATCTTCTTTTCTTGAAGTTGATTTGTTGACTTTGAAATCGAAAATGATCAACCTATTGAGCTCAGTCAGCTCAGAAACATTATATTGAACGCTGTGGTGTGTGGAACGATACGATGTCGGCAACCCAATAAGTATTGTGTTTTCAACCTCACTGTTTGTGGCGGTGCGTTACTTCATCTATTGCTTAATGAAATTGGATATACTTTGTTTGTCATTTGACTTGTCTATCTTTCGATTTGAAGTAAAAGTTTTTCAGTTTTACTTTATATCAAGTAAAGTTCACTGTTATCTCCTTGAAGAGTTCAAGATGATGGACAATTTGCTAAAATATTTGATACCAATATACTATCTCTGTCAACATAATCAATACCAATAAAATGATTCAAGATTACAATGCATTGAATCATCATAGTGTACACGTGGTAAAACGTGGTTTACACTTGATAAACAATGATTCCCACGTGTTATTTACATTGTTAACAATCGAGTGAGATGTAACACAGTAACTATAATCACGTCTACGTCTATACTCAGAGACGTGTAAAATTCTATATTGGACATTAATGCGATTTTCTTACCAAACTTTTTTCAAGTGTCTTTTCTACATCTTACGTTTTCTGTCTTTTCTCATTCGATTGGACATAACTTTTAATGAATAATGTGCTAATCAATCTAGGTCTCTTATCTACCGCAAATTCATTTATAACATCTCCTTCGCGTGTAATTATCGTCATATTTTTCCAGGTGTTATACAATAATCAACCTGCCTGTAAATACTAATTAGGTACACCCGCGACGTTGAAACTGTGACATTGTAATATAATGTCGATTCAATGTTACATCCTCTGACTAATTCTGACGTCATGAATTAGCAAAGCTGAATTTCTAAAAAGCCTGATCCAGGGGCCATTTTAACTCAACCCAAATTTTGAAAAAGAATAAACAATAGAGTTCACCCACACAGTTCTTCGTCAAGACCTCGCACTTCACCTACACGACGAGACATATTGTTTGCTGCCAAATAATGCTGTCGTTGGACATGCAAATATAGACATCATGCTCGTATTATGCTAATTTTCTCTCTCACTCCTATTATTTATGACAACATTCTATCTCTTTCCAGCAGTGTTAATGCTTAACATCTTTGCATTCAGCTGGGACCTTCCCCTTGACTTTCGTAATTATGTAAATGAGCTAGCGGTAGTTTAGCGCAAACGTGTATTTGAAGAATTTGGCTTGTTATTGGACTTTTTTTTGTTACCGAATTCCAATGTTACTTGTCCTAATTTAATGCTTAAATTTGTAACAAAAATGTTATGTAAATGAACTGTGCCTAATACTAATGACAAGAAATTATATAAGAAACACTTTGAGCTTTTTTATGGTATTATTAGACTTTCTTAAAAATTAATTGTCATTCTGCCACCAATACAAAGAATATTTATGTAATTAATCATTTTATTTTGTTTGCATTACATATTTATTTTTTGTGGGTTTTGGACTTAGGTAGGTACTTACGTATCAGCTTTGTAATATTCGAATTGTAAATTGTACCCATGTTTTCACAAATAAAAATGGTACTCAACTGTAATAAAATTTTATAAGTTCAAGTAATGTTAAATTTAGGATTGAGTTTTTTCTGCTAAAATAATTAGTGTTATTGGTTGAATTGAACCGTGCTAATTATGAATACATAAATAAATGTTAATGGGTTATTTTCCTTGTCTTAGGAATCATGGCAGGATCCAAAGGGTTCAGAGACCGGCGCCGTTATAAACGTGATGAACATTGGCCGGCAGACCTTCGCCAACGGCGGCGTAGTGTCGAGGTACCTGTGCGACCTCTCGCAGTGCGCCAATCTCCTCAGCTATGACTATAAGGATGTTGCTCCTAAGGTAAGCCATAAATATTGCGCCATTAAAGACTTGACTGAATGAGAGACGAGGTTCGCGAATACTGATGGCCTGTGACATTTAGTCGGCCTGTCTCCTAACCACAAGCCCTTATAGGACTCTCAAACTAATGCAAACCTTCAAAATTTTGCGTAATCAGAAATCTTACGCATCTAGAAAATCGTCGTTGTCTAGACAAAAATCGTCTACACATCATAATAGGGTAGAATTTTCGAGGAACCAATTTAGAAGCCCTGTGAAATTAAGAAAGTTAAAGTATATCTTGTGAGGATGTTATAAGGTATGAAAGTAGGCAGATGTAGTGCTAAAAGTAAGTTGAGATAGGAATGTAGAGCACTTACTTACGTTTTATGCTTGACTATATCCTTGACTTCTTGATAATAGATTATATAAAGTAAAAAGGCGCGAATCATGTACATAACAAAGACTACTAAGGTATCTCTGAAACTACAGACATAGAATAAATCCCCAAGATTTGCGAGGAAAAAGTCTATGGGTGTCATCATCATCACCAGCCTATATACGTTCCACTGCTGGGCACAGGCCTTCCTACATGGCAGAAACACATGAGGAGTTTGGGCCATAACACCACCACGCTGGCCCAGTGCGGGTTGGTGGGTTAAAGCGGTTGCAGAAACAACCGGGACCAACGGCTTAACGTGCCTTCCGAAGCACGGAGGAGCTCAAGATTATAAATTTGATTGACCCATCCAGGGACCAACCATGGCGAAAGTTGCTTTGTTTTCTTAATCGAAACCAGAGCGCTCAAACCACTACGCCACCGAGCTCCTCACTACGCCACCGAGCTCCTCACTACGCCACCGAGCTCCTCACTACGCCACCGAGCTCCTCACTACGCCACCGAGCTCCTCACCTCACGCCACGCAGCTATGGGTGTAGGCTGCCCAGAACCAATCCTTTTGATGGTTGAAGTAACGGAACTGTCTCTGAGACCGACTTGTTTGAGCTGCCGATTTAAAATTTTTGTGTGATCAAAGTATTATATAAACTTAGTTTCGGCTTTGGCTGTTCACCCAAACATGAAAATTTCACGGTCTGTATATCAAACCTCTAATTTAATTAAGACCATATAAACAAACACTAAAAAAGTCTTAACCTCCAATCGATCTCAAGTCCGACAGCGCCTGGTAATATTTAGCTCTTCATATGCTCATATCAGCCTATAATGTCCACTGCTGAACAAAAGTCTGCCCCATCGATCTCCAAACGAAACGGTTCTGCGCAGTCTGCATCCAACTGCTCGCCATGTAGCGGCTACTTCATAGCGCAGAAACCGAGACATAGAAACGCCACACTGCGTAATGCGAATGCCTGAATCACGCTTACGAAGTTTCCGATGTATACAAGTTCCTACGATGTAGTCGGACTACGGTAACTGAGCCAACACCTAGCTCGGTGGAAGATCTTTCCTTATCGCTCAAGTCTTTTGAAATTTTTTATTAATAATATTGTAATAGTTGAAACTCAAGTCTTCAAAACTTTTACTGTTACCTATAGAATCGAAGACATGAACAACGAGGTGGTAGAGTCACATCAGTGATATAGTTTCTGATGTTGTGTTCATCATCATCATCACCAGCCTATATACGCCCCACTGCTGGGCACAGGCCTTCCTACATGGGAGGAACACGTGAGGAGTTTGGGCCATAACACCACCACGCTGCCTTGCCCAATGCGGGTTGGTGGGTTAAAGCGCTTGCAGGAACAACCGGGACCAACGGCTTAACGTGCCTTCCGAAGCACGGAGGAGCTCGAGATAACTAACTTTGATTGACCCATCCCAGGATCGACCATGGCGAAAGTTGCTTTGTTTTTCGTATCAAAACCTGAGCGCTCAAACCACTACGCCACCGAGCTCCTCAATGTTGTGCTGTTACATAAAATATAATTGCGACATTGTACACAGATACATTGTAATTGATATTTGAATAAGAATTAAATTATATATTCATGATTGCTTGTATATATGTAGGTAATGCAAGCCCAAATCATATGACTCACAGGGTTGTGTGTGGGCGATAATGTTACCAAAGCCTCCGCCTCGTACGATGAAATGTTCTGAATGTAATTCAGAGCTTGCATGAATCATTGCACCGCCCAGGTCCATATTTAAAATTTTTAGAAGCTCCAATTTTTTTAATTTTTTTCTTACAAAAAACACAGGAGTCTCCAAAGTCATCAATTATTGTCTTTATTATACAGTTCACAGCACATCAAGTGTAACAGTATGACCTTAAGACCGCCCTTATTGCGTTCGTAATAGAGGCGGCTTTCGTAGTGCAACTGTTACACTTGACCTGCTGTCGTCTGTACATACACAATTAAATGTTCACTCATTTCTTGCGATGGATAAGCAAGCACCTTATTGTCCCATAGGGACCTTCCGGTCTGTTAGGACAGATTCTTATAGCGGCTAGGTTGCCTAAGTTGGCCAGTAAGTTTCACACTGCATTAGCTATATCCAGTTTCCGCCTATCATGAGGTGATAGGTAACTACTCATTGCTCTGTTTAAAAATAAAAATAAATGACTTAGTTTATGTACAAGTCACGATCATTACAAGAAATAATAACGCGTTATCTACAGAAGTTAAGAAAACATCTCATTTAGACAACCACTTTATTTATATTGAATTGACGTGGACCGTTGACCTCTTACTACAATAAATTAAAAATATAAGTTCGAACTTTGTTCTGGGTTCTGATAGAAATGAAAAAGATACTGTATTGCAGGTAGCCAATGACGAAAGCTTCAAGAGTGCCATAGAAGAGTTGACAAAGAAGGAAATAAACAAAGCCATGCAGCAAAAGAGCCGTGCCGGAGGTGACGCGGAGTACGCCAGCCTGTACAAGACTATAAGGCGCAAAGTGGAGGCGCGCGCTAATAGGGTGCTGCAGAACATTAGCTCGGCTATGTCCAATAGTGTGCTTAAGTAAGTCTATTTAAAATGAAACTGCATAGTGTGATATACACGCATAAATACACCCTTTTGTACATATCACTCGAATCAATTATTTATCGTGTGATAAACCTGATTTTAAGATCGTCATACACTTATTTCTATCCTGTATACAACGTAATAATTCATATATTATTATGTGTGACTACTTGAAAATACTTTTCTTAGCTTACCGTATAATTATTACTTATTTCACAGAAATTGATCCTACCGGTCCTAGTTCATCACTATTTGTATTTATTTATTTAAACGAAATATGAAAAAGTACTTCTTGGTAAAAATTGAAAGAATATAAAATTGAGTTACAGAAATAAATGAACATGCGAGTCAAGTTAAATACATAAAAGAAGTAGTTCTTCAACTTTAAATTGGCTTAAATTAATCCTGGCTTCGCTAGATCCTACACTTGATGCTGCCCGACTACTAGACAGACCTTTAAGTTCTGATAATCCAAGCATTTTTATCGTCCATTACGTTAGCGCATACCTTTTGATCGGTCGGGATCCACCCAAATTTTTTAAAGGACGTTTCCTTTTGAATATTAAATTCTGTATGTTTCATTTGCCTCCAGATTTGTAGCATGGGTCTGTCACAAAGCCATCCGTCGTCTCGCCAAAGGCGGTTGCGGTACCCGCATCGCCTGCGTTGAACGCCTCCGTCGTGCTAAAGCGGCCGGTCTACCCCTCATCTTCGTACCTCTACATCGCTCCCATTTGGACTACATTCTGGTCACATTTGCTCTGTACTTGACTGGATTGAGGCCACCACTTGTGGCTGCTGGAGAGAATATGAGCATACCTTTCTTTGGGTAAGTTCCGGTTAAAGACAGAGTGTTATACGTTGATGCTTTTGTTCGCATTCTCTTTATGACAGCTTCTTCCATCACTATTAATTATTCTGGTTTTTTAACAGATGGTTCCTGCGTGGTTGTGGCGCGTTCTACATCAGGAGAAGAGTAGATGGTTCAGATAAACATGGAGATCCTATATATAAGGCTGCCCTAAGGTAATAAATCTGTCGATAAATAATTTTAGACCACTATTTATTTTAGACGCAAAGACTTACATTAATATATTGTTAACAGATCATACATCCTCAACAGTTTAGCTGATAAGAATAATCTAGAATTTTTCATCGAAGGTGGTCGGACTAGGACCGGCAAGCCACAACCTCCTAAAGGTATGTTTTACTACATTATTTACTGGGGAGAGTGGGGAGTGATGAGTGAGATTATCTCCGTACTAACATATCATGTTTTTTTTTAAATTTTCATACGGAGAATTTGACTTTTGTTTTTGGTCTGTCAATGTTTTATGTCATATACAAAAGACATGGCTTTGTATTTGACCCTTTTAAAAAATCTATTTAAATTTTAATCCTTACCTTACCTTATTCGTTGTTGCCTCCTCAACAATACAAATTCTATTGTATCTTGATTGTAGATGGTGGTTGGGTGGATGGATAAGATAGGCTGTAGATTCACAAATTACCTAAGTACCTTTCTTTCTAGAAAATATAGTCTCTTCTAAGACATATCCACTATTACTTATTAGTGTAATGGGGGCTTAATAGGAATGTCGAAAGAATTATTGCATTATTTCCCATTGTAATTATTTTTTTAATCGGCTTGCTTTTCTTTATCATGCTGCATTGGATTCTGAAGAGTTTATAGGTAAGTGTAGTAGGACCATGTATCTATGCATACATGGCTGCAGATCTGGCCAAACGCTGTTACTTTAGTTAGTCATTTCATTTATATGTGATGTGTGTGATACTTGATATAGTCACCAGAACTGTACTTGCTGGGAACAGCAAAAAATCTCTTACATCTTTGTTCTTTAAATGGAACGTTATTTCTTGATCTCGGCCACTATCGCAATATTTAGTTAGAAAAGCCTCGTGGAGGCTGAATACTAGATAAGATAAGAATTTATCTGTGAAACACGTATATACATCTTTTTATAATGATGATTTGTAAAACATTAAATTTTAGTCCTAAGTGCTTTCACCAACAATGGCATGCTAAATTAGCATGCGATGGACGGAAGCATGTAATAGACGTGGTCAAGTTAAAATGAATAAGGCAACTTTCCCTTTAGAACGATATAACCTTAGATTTCTTTATGCTTGCGAGGTTTTTGGGGGTACTGCCAAAGCGGGGATTGAAGAAAAAATTACAAAAGAAATTTAATTTAAAGAAATTGTCTCAAAAAAGTAAATAACTTAGGGTAAAACCTAGCCAAAAATAAATTTGCATAAAAAAGGCACTGTTTTATTAAATCAAATAAACTGTAATTGCATCTCGCTAAATCTCTTTTCCAAAAATGTAAGGAGGGAATATGCAGAACAGTGTTCAATTGTCTATTTTCTTTTTATTTGCTTTGTTGCGTGGTACAAAATAAGTTTTTTTATAGAAATATATGCAACACAGCCAAATGTTCATCATGTCGGCTATGTCACTTTGGTGACGTTGACTTCTATGTCGCCCGCCATATTGCCATATTGAATAACGGTGAAATCGACGAAACATTTTAACTTTTGTTTAAACAAACTATCCATGAAAACGAATTATTAGTATTTTTCCCGGATTGAGAAGAGTTATTCATAACTAATGTAACCGAAGTAGTTCGCCTAACAGTTCGCTGTGTTTCGGATTGAAGGGAAAGGTAGCCAGTGTGATTACTGGGCATAAGCGGCATTTCATCTTAGACCTCAGGATGACAACGCACCTGCAATATCAAGTGATTTTCCCTTGTTATTGCAGGTGTCTAAAGGCGGCGGTAACCGCTTACCATCAGGTGGGCCGTCAGCTTGTTTGTCATCTGGTTGTATTAAAAAAAATCTGTCTGAAATCTGATGCTTGGCGGGTGAATGGCTACCATTCTCTGTAGTTACACTAACTGCAATTCCCTTACACTACTATTTACCTTAGTTAGAAGAACGGCGGTATGGTTTTGTAGAGCTGTGAGCGCATGTGAATTTAATAATTTATTCTATTTTCAGCGGGCATTTTGTCAGTAATAATGGACGCCTACCTGGATGGTACAATAGACGACGCGTTACTGGTGCCAGTGGCGTTGAACTACGACAAACTGGTTGACGGAAACTTCGTGAGGGAACAACTGGGAATGGCCAAGCAGATGGAGACATTCTGGTCCGCTCTGAGGGGCATCTGGAGGACGCTCAACACGGACCACGGCACTGTTAGGGTGGACTTTAATCAGCCGATATCTCTGAAGGTACTAATTTACGTTTGTGTATTGAAAATTGAAAATGTTATATTACGCTATACAAATGTCCTGAAATTATCAAATGAATAAGATGTTTTTGAAAGTGGCAAACCATTTCTATGAACTCATATAGCCCATGTTTTAATTTATTGTCGCATTGACAGCACCACTCTGTATAATAAAGAGCCTCTTTGATCCAAATTTTAAGATGTTGTTATTTTTAACCGGTGATATAAAATAATAAGGACATTCAAAGCATAGTCGGCGCGTATATTTTTTAAATTTATTCTACGCATAACTTTATACGGACTAGGTAGTCCAATTTTGATGATTCGTTTTAAGTATGGCTGTCTGGTAGAGATTTTAACCATAAGGTCGCCTTTTTGGCATATTTTTTGTTTAAAAAAAACCTAAAAGTGACAAACCAAATAAAACTAACGCAAGTAGCTAATTTTGAGTCGGCAAATAATGATGTAAGTTAATATGTAACACTTAAAATGATGGTAGAAGATGCGCGGCGCTCAGTATTAGTTAGGTACTTACATAATTTTATAAGCCAACAATTTAAGACTAGACTAAATTGCGAAAGGTCGCGGGTTCGATTCCCGCCTCAGGACGTGAATTTTTTCTAGTTTAGATATTTTTAATAGTAAATATTTATTTCAAACCTTTATAATAATGTTAAATAAAAATTAAGAATATTTGAAAGCAATGCCCCAATTTAACCGAATCGTAGGTATTTGTAAAAATACTCGTTTCGGATGTTGAAATAGAACATTTCGACATTGTAGGGTGGACGTTAGCTCATAACGCAAATACAGATAGACTAGAAGAATTTCACAGGGATACAGATGTGGCTGATGTGGATGTCCTGGGTGGCTCAGATGGTTAGAGCAGTCGCCCAGATTGCGAAAGGTCGCGGGTTCGATTCCCGCCTCAGGACGAGAAATTTTTCTAGTTTAGATATTTTTAATACTAGACTAAAACTACATTTAACCCGTCAAGCATCAGATTCCAGACACAATTAATTTTTTACTGTCATAGACCTCCAGAGGTATAACGCCGCTTGACAGATTACACTTGGCGTAAAACAGACTGACTCATTTTTACCATTAGATGCAAAAAAAAGACGGCATCAGGTTCAAGCCAGCTGTGCGTGGATCTCTATAAACGAAATTTGTCGTTTGATCTGGACAAAAATAGTTTTGTCGGGTATTAACGTCAAACTTTGTATGAAAAAAGCCGTTCAATTCTAGTTTCATGTCAAATTTGGTCGATCTATAGATCCATGCTCGCAGGGCAGTTTTTAAAATAATAAAATGTTATAATAGTACTTATCGTGCTAGGCACGGTATTAGGCCATGTTATTCAAAATTTAGGCTATTTATTAACAATACTTATATAGTTTTTGTAAGGAAAACTAATGTTACGTTAAACTAATAAATAATCATAGAAGATTAGAGCCATGCTTGAAATAAATTATTTTTATTTCATTTATTTTTAATTAAAATGTTAATTTTGCAGGAAATGGTGACTTCATTCAAAAAGTACAACTACTTAAAGACAACAATCGATAGACCGTTAAGTCCTAACAATAACCAACTCCACATGGACCAGCGACTGCTGTACAATCGGAGCCACTCCAGCTTGTTCGGTGCAGACGTCAGTGAAGACCACAAATTGATGGTGGAAGCTATTGGAAGGCATCTTGTTTATGGTGAGCATTTATAACACCACCACTCGATTGAGCTCCACATAATAGCTTTAAGTAATAATAATAATAAAAAATCGCTGTCGCCCGGATTGTGGAAGGTCGCGGGTTCGATCTCCGCCTCAGGACGTGAAATTGTTCTAGTTTAGATTTTTTTTAGTACAAAATATTTTTTCAAACGTTTATAATAATGTTAAAATAAAATTAAAGAATATGTTTAAGTATTCAAAATATAATGTATACAAAACCTTATTATTACCACGATACAGTTCATAGTTCCTTATTTTTCGTACATATTTTGAAGCTTTGAGTTTGTACATTTTTTCGAACGTGACAACTACAGAATCGGACAAAGTAAACCGTTTATGCTGCCATCATAAAAAGAAATGGCGCATCTGGCAATTCATCAAAAAGAGTTAAATGCTTTTGGACCTAAAAATATGCATGAGCACTATTTTGTATTTAATTTCGGTAATCTTAGAAACAAATATTATTCAAAATACTCAATTATTATTGAGTATTTTAGTGGATTTTATGTAGAAACGTATATGTAACGTGCAATTTTATTATTATTATTATTCTGTATGACGAAGTCATTGATTCTTTAGCTGTCGAGTCGTGCGATTATTATATGTATATGATAGATGGTGTACCTGTAATACCAAACTGTATAATGCATATAACATAACATAAGTTAGCTAATATAGAAGATATATTCCAGCCAACCCATAAGTGTGTGAGACATACTGGTGCAATGCAGGCAACACGATGTACATTTAAAGCATTAACCGAGTGAATTGAATCCTACAGTTTTCTGAATCACCTCCCATTGTGGAAGCATAGGACATGGTCTTTTAATTCGAATAATTTTGAACAGCAATGAGATATACCTCTCTTCACAGCTAACTAAATAAGCTACTAGATTTCAAATTAATCGGATTTTTCGAGTTGTTCGTTTATCTAAAAATGTTAATAATATGTCAAATACACCTAAGGTTGCATTGTCTGTTAAATATTTAAAGTTTTTTAGTAAAAACTTCAAATATTCTATCTGCAGCCCCATATTTTAAAAGTAAAAAGTAATAGTTGTTATATTAGTGCAATAACAAAACGCGAAATGCAACAATAGTACGCCATTTTTCATGTTCGTCTTGAAAATAAACAGGGGGCTATAAAATATTATTAATTGCACTAAAAATTATAAATAATTATACCTTTTCACCCTACGTAGGTAGGATTCCTGTTCAAAATTAAAATTATGTTAAGTCTTCATACATTATGTTGTCCTCTCCTTTATAGACGTGTTCACGTCTGAACAAAAATAGGCCTTAATTATGTTTAGTTTTTTTTAAACTAGATGACAAACAAGCTGACGGCCCACCTGGTGGTAAGCGGTTACTGCCGCCTATAGACACCTGCAATAACAAGGAAACCTGAGGCCTCAGATGAAATGCCGTCCATGCCTAGTAATTACACTGGCCACCTTTCCCTTCAATCCGAAACACAGCGAACTGTTTCACGGATGAAATAAGAAAGGCGGTGGTACCTACCCAGACGACCCTACATATGGGCATATTTTCTAATATAAATTTACCTAAATATCACGTCCCGAGGCGGGGATAGAACCCGCTACCCAGGACTTGGGATATCCCTGTGAAACTCTTCTAGTCTATCTGTAATTGCATTGTGAGCTATTTTTCAAACATTTAGAATAATGTAAAAATCAAAATTAAGAATACCATACATATTGTTGTAGACGCGTCGCAAGCGTCGGCCCTGATGTGCACGAACGTGGTGGCGTACGTGCTTCTGACCGAGCACCGCGCGGGCTGTTCGGTTCGCGAGCTGCTCGCGAGCGTGCGCGCGCGCGGCTCGCATCTAGCCCGCGCCGGCCGCGACCTCGGATACACGGGCGACGCGCGAGCCGTGCTCGACCACGCGGTGAGTACAAAAACAATATACAAAATGTTCATTTCCTTTAATAAGCACGACTTAATCTACTTAAGTACATTGTTGGAGCTACCTAGTAATCATAAAATGCTTGTGTCAGGTAACTCCGCTCTTTCTTAACACTAACATACTTAACATAACAGAGACTTTAGATAGATATGCCATTGTTATTGAAGTATACCTACAGAAATAATTTCAAAATTTAATTTATAATAATTAAAAAGAAAATTAAATATACAAGTACACCCATACCTACACGCACTCTTATTTATACCTTCATTTGGATATTATAATTACCTGCTCAAATTTGATGATAACAAATTTAAATTTATTACGAATAAAAAATGCAATTCTTTGTAAAATAAATTGGGAAAAGGAACTTAAGCTTAGTACAATTTAATACAACAGTATTCTAGCATAGATCTTATTCATCAAACTGTATTTAAAGAAAAAAAAAACACCTGCGTATATAGGAGATAGTCAAGTTTTGAGCTTTAGGGCCAGCTCGTAAGCAACATTTTAGATTGTAGGTGAATAACATGGGCTCGACCACTCGGTGAGTGTACATCTGCGTATAAGGGAAATAGTCAAGTTTCTTGGACGTTTGTGCCGCCAGCTAATAACGACTATTTCCGACTGTAGACAGAAATGTACTGAACAACACGATTTTTCTCTCAAACTTCTATTATTTTATTAGCAAGAAAAATAAAAATAAAATAATTGTTGCATAAAATTGACAACATACAAGTTACAAAAGTGCCTTAAGAGGCTGATAATTGCTAATTGAGCCTTACTTAAAACTTTTTTTAGCACATTCTGTTGAAATAAACGCAGTGAAAAAAATATATGTTACTCTTGGACATATTCCTAATAATATGCATGTCCCCAAAACACATCATAATCAAAATCTTTCTATAAAAAAAATGCCAAAGTCCCCCATCAAAATTAGCTTGCAGAACAAATTCTGCGTTATATGTCAAAGGTTTTTTTCTGATTTTCAGGGAACAAACTCGTTATATTAAATATTATAATATTGATGTTTTACAATTTCAAATAATTAGCTAGTTTTTTAGTAAATAAATTTATTCTGAATTCTTCAGCCGATCTCAATAGCGACTCGCGCCATTATCCATTCTTCTCTTTCATTCGTAGAGGAAACGACAGTGATCGCCGAGGCGTGCTGCTAGATGGACCTGTGCCGCTTCTTTGCTCGCGGTTCTTATTAAATCAGTCTGCGTCTGTTTTAATTTGCAAATATCAAATAGACAATTAGATTTTAGGTTTTATTGATTACTATGTGAGTGCATTATAGTAGATAGACAAAAATGAGTAAATAATTTCGTAAATTTTTATTGTGAAAATTTTATTTCATTAATAATATTCTTTATGAAATAAACATTTTATTGTATAAATATTATTTTGAACTATGGAAAACGAAGAAAAAAGTCTAAACAGAGTCAAAAACAACTCGTATAGGGGTAAATAACACAATAATAACCTGATTATTTTTGCTTTAAAAAGCTAATTTTATCTAATTTTAGGAACTATCAAAAACTCCATAATCATCTCGAAAGTTGTACCTATTCAGATTCACAGTCACAGATAGAAGTTGTAAAGTAAGTTTATTTTTACTAGAAGGGAAATGTATAAGTATATTGTAATGTTTAGATAGGTAATTTCGAAGTGAAAAACTCTGTCGCGATTGTTTAGGGGTTGAGATGCTCGACTTAGTATCCGAGAGGTAGGGGTTCAAACCTTCAATGGTTCACAACTTTTTTTTCCATTTTTTATTTGTATTTTTTAATTCTTTTTTGTTTTTTAAAACAAATAACAAAGTAAAAAAAATATAAAAAACGATTAAACTATAAAGACAAAAAATAATTTTTGTAACTATATTTTTATTACTTTTGTTTTTTTTTTTAATTTTTATTTATGTTTATTTTTAGTCCTTTTTCGTTTATATTTCTTATTTTTTAATTCTTTATTTAAATAATTTCTTTATTTTTATTATTCTTTGTTTATCTAATAATAAATAAGGAAGGAAAAAAAACTTATGTATTTATATGTGTTACATAATACAAAGATAAATTTCAACAAAGTTTTTTTATAGAACCATAAAATAAGTTTGGTAGTTCATCAAGTTTAATAGACCTACGTAATTGTTAGACCCGGCAGTCTTAAAAATAATCAAGATATCGAATGGTTCGTTTCTGTGTTTTTTAATATTAGTTTTTCCGGTTACAAAATGTGATTCATGAAGGGACAACAGGCACAGTAAAATTTTAGATTAATAAATGCATACAACACTAAATTAGCTTAAGCCTAGCCTAGGCTTGAAGGTTCTTTTATATCTAAATTTTAAAACCAGAACTTTTATCATATGCTATAAAAGAGATGTTTCAAAAATGTATGTAGACCCGGCCCGGGTTCTATACACAGTTTACTGAAAAATAGGGAAAAAATTGCAGACCGGTGTTCATTTTATTTTTATTTCCTTTGTTGCGTGGTACAAAACAGGAATTTTTATAGAAATAACTGTAACACAGACAAATATTCATCATGGCGCATATGTCACTTTGGTGACGTTTAATTGAGTATTCTATATTTTTAACTTTTGTACCAGCAAACTTTGCATAATTCAAATATCTCCTCTTTCCACTATATTATTGTAGCACAAATTAGCTCTCAGCAATAGGGTAGTTGACAACTTTTTTTCTTATTTCATAAATAAAAAGTTTATAACTCATAAAGAAATATTGCAAAAGAAATAGTATGTCTAAGATCAATAGTTTTACAGATATAGTGGCATGTTTGATATGTTGCGGCGCAACGTCCAAAAACGCTCCATAGAAAATCTACGGAACAGGTGACGTCACATGTTCCCATATTACTAAGAAATGTATGGGCATACTGAAAAAATTAATAATAACTATGTATTAAGTATGTTTTTATTAATAGTTGTCATTATAATAGTTGATTTAATTGATGTCAGCAATCTCATATCATTATCATTTGATAAATTATGAAAACAAATATGATCTTTTTTTTACTTCCAAAACGGCCTTTTAAGTTTGAATTGTTTTTATGGGTAGTGGTACCATATATTTTCCGATTTTGTGAAAAATAGCGCCAATTTCAAACTTAGACAACATCCCAATTCATGTTTATTATATTTTTTGCTGATGTACTTACCTAATCTGTGGGCAATGTTGTTAGGCTTACATTTAAATGTACTACTTATTTATATTGTTTAGCTTAAACATACTGTAACACTGTTTATCATCATCATCATCACTAGCCTATATACGTTATATAAGCCTTCCTTCATGGAAGAAACACATGATACACATGATGAGTTTGGGCAATAACACTACCACGCTAGCCCAGTGCGAGTTGGTGGGGTAAAGAGGGGAGGGTCCGGGACGGACTATGGCGAAAGATACTTTATTTTCGTAGTTGAAACCAGAGAGCTCAATCTACTACGCCACCGAAACATAAAATCGTCAAAACATATAGTCTTGAATAAATGAAAAAATCCGTATCAGACCTTCAGATCTTGAGGTAAATATAACATGACCGCTGGCACATAAATAAAGATAATCACATACCTAACCTACAGAAAGAAATCTATAAAAAAATCTAACATGTTTCAGATGAGTATTTATTAGAACACATAATTTTTAAATTTTGTATATCATTTCAAAGATAGTAATCTTTGAAATGATATACAAAATTTATTCCAGAATTTTTACAACTAAATTTCTTGATAAGCGTAATATCCAATCATTACTGTTTGATACAGTCGAATAAAGTTTCATACGTTTCATAGAAAGTATATTTTAATATATCATCAATCATCGCATTCCTGTGATGACTAAACAGCTGTTGTAGTCAGTTCTATATCATTAATACCTTACCGAGATTGAAGTAATAATTGAAATGTTACGGCATTCACTTTTTGTTAAAAAATGAAGTTTGTATTGAAAGCCGTGCAGCGTAAACGCTCTTAACTAAAAAAAAAATACTTACTTGATTAATCTTTCTATTACTTCGAACGGAAATTATTTTTAATGTGATGACACATCCATACTCTTGTAATTGCGAAAGTAACTGTCTCTTTCTGTGTGTTACATTTTCAAGCTGCTTAAACGATTTAGATAAAAAAATAATCTTTTATGGATTCCGAATTCCAAAGAGTAATAGCGAAAAGTACTCAAAAGAGTATCGGGACCGATTTCGATAAAAACTAAAAGTGCAGCATTAGATTTTTGAGAAATCAAAAATCAAACTAGAAATAGAACCCGTTGATTTTGAAAAAAAAAACACTGTATCATTACACGATTCGATAGTATCGCGGTATACAAGGAACAATTCCGGGAAGATATTACATATGGAAAACGGAAGGGAAATGTTGGATTTCTATAAACTGTTACATGTTTGAAAGTAATGTTAAAGGCCACAGTGAAAAAGAAATAAAATTTAAACAAGTGCAAGTAATCCACTTTATGTTTTAATAAGATCGCGCCATTGATTTAGATTTGGTTCGACATTTCGTTGATTTCTAGTAACTTTTTGCATACTGCTTCGTACTTTGTAGTATGATTTATAAAAGCAAAACCTACTTGAAACTTGAATTTTGTAATTTGGAATCTAATCGAATGGTGTAATACACCATGTGAGTTTTTTTAAAACAATAGTTTTGATTCCTAGCTAGGAATATTTTGTAAACATCCAATGATGCAGTTTAGTTTTTCATTACGTTTTCGAGAGTCTCTTGAGTACTTTTCGCTATTTCTCATAGTGTCGGATTGGGCTATTCATGTACTTAAATATTTACAAGGCGTTTCAAAACCAAAATTTATTCAAATCGAGCTCTAATTCATAGAACAGCTGACATGAAAATACGTATGTCAAAACTATTATGATTTGTCTTTTGTAATTGCATCCCTGATTTCATGTTTCGATTTCATAGTAGGACCCTTAATAAAATTTGTTAGTATAAATAAGTATATTGACCGTGTAAAATATTTGCTATTAATTTAAAAATACCACATTTTTTTTTGTTCATTTCTATTTTTTTTTATGTCTATGGAATTAAGCGTGTGGAGCACGCCATCTAGTGGCATACTTTTTTAGCTTGGCGCTTTTGGGGTTGTAGTAGTTACGCGGCTTGACGGTGTAGTATTGTGGAGCCACTCTATCGGAAATATTAGTGGGCGGGGCCTCGAAATTCATTTTGTCAAGGTCATTGGCGTTTATCAGCCTCTTAAGTGTGCAATGTGTTAGGTCGTAAAAAACTTAATAATTATACTTTTGAAAATAAAATGTCTACCTATGTAATATTTTTAGAAACGCTACAATCAGACGGCCGGCTGGTCGAGAGGTCTTTACCCCTTACCATACAGGCTACTCGGTCAAGAGGACCCGGTTTCAAATCCCGGTAGGGACAAATGTTTGTATGATGAATACGAGCATTTGTTCCCGAGGATGTTTATATGTTTATTTAGTAATTTCTAATATTTATAAATATTATTATAATTAATTATCCGTTATCTAGTATCCATAACACAAGCTCTTAATGATGCTTACCTTGGGCTAGATGGGGCTTGGGGTGTGAGAAAAAAAAATAGTATATAGTTTTATGTTTATGGTATATTATTGTTGCCAATTTATCTACCGATTTTTTTTTTGTAAAGTATATTGACGACTTTTTATGTTTTAAATTTCAATCGTCTTCAGGTCAATTAAGATTGAATAAATAAGTATTATTTGATATGTAAATTTCCAGTTAAGCATGCTGGGCCGCGGGCTGGTCCGTCGCGAGGGCGGCGACAAGGGCCTCGTGAAGCCTCAGCTGTCGGTGGGGGCGGCGCTAGAACTGTCCTACTACTCCAACACGGTGGGCGTGCACTACGCCGCCAACGCTATTGTGGGTCAGTACCGCATTGTAGTATTTGCCCATATTCAACATTGGCCCTAATTCTGGAGAACACATGCTAAGTCTAAATTTAAATTCAGCTCATTCCTTCTTCTCAAAATTAATACGAAAAGGATAGCTGTCATATAATTTGACATTTAGACACGTGCGTTCAATTTTCGATCTTATTGAACGTGTTAAAATGCAGTGTTTAGGAGGCACCTCCATACATGCCGTCTAAAATTGTCTATGGTTTCCTTGAAATCTATCTAAAATTAATTGACAGCTCTAAACGAATTCCTGTTATCTTTTTCCTATTACATATTGCGAAAAAGATATACTGTACTTAAATTTAGAATTAGAGTGTGTCTTTAGAATCAGGCCCATTGTGTATCATAATTAATGCAGTATTTATATTATTAAAATTTTTATAAACTTAATTTTTTTTGCTTACTGTACAGGTTGAATAAAATCTCAATAAACTCAATTTAATGCAAAAAAAAGACTTTTTATTTAGTTTTTACTCTGTGGTGCTTGTGATCAGGGAGGAATAATCATATAAGGAGCCATATTTACTCCTAGCCACTACAACAGTAGAGTCACTTATTTATAACACTTATTTTTTTAAGGTAGTAAACAGTAAGTTGTACTTAGATAAGTCTACGTTGAATAAACGTTAAGAATTTGACTAATCGTTGCCGTCCGTTAAACAGCTACGGCGCTAGAATACATCCTGCAAAGTCCTGGCGCGGAGCAAGACGTGGTCAGACACTCGGATCTGGTGGAAGCCTCGCTACAGCTGAGCGACGTGTTGAGCGAGGAGCTAGTGCTGTGCGCGCCTTGCCAAGCAGTCGAGGAGACCTTGCTAGCCGCCGTCGACGCGCTCATAGCTGATGACGTACTGCTGACTGTGGAGGTAGGTGCCTTCATAGGAGCGAGGAGCTAGTGCTGTGGCCAAGCAGTCGAGGAGACCTTGCTAGCCGCCGTCGACGCGCTCATAGCTGATGACGTACTGCTGACTGTGGAGGTAGGTGCCTTCATAGGAGCGAGGAGCTAGTGCTGTGGCCAAGCAGTCGAGGAGACCTTGCTAGCCGCCGTCGACGCGCTCATAGCTGATGACGTACTGCTGACTGTGGAGGTAGGTGCCTTCATAGGAGCGAGGAGCTAGTGCTGTGGCCAAGCAGTCGAGGAGACCTTGCTAGCCGCCGTCGACGCGCTCATAGCTGATGACGTACTGCTGACTGTGGAGGTAGGTGCCTTCATAGGAGCGAGGAGCTAGTGCTGTGGCCAAGCAGTCGAGGAGACCTTGCTAGCCGCCGTCGACGCGCTCATAGCTGATGACGTACTGCTGACTGTGGAGGTAGGTGCCTTCATAGGAGCGAGGAGCTAGTGCTGTGGCCAAGCAGTCGAGGAGACCTTGCTAGCCGCCGTCGACGCGCTCATAGCTGATGACGTACTGCTGACTGTGGAGGTAGGTGCCTTCATAGGAGCGAGGAGCTAGTGCTGTGGCCAAGCAGTCGAGGAGACCTTGCTAGCCGCCGTCGACGCGCTCATAGCTGATGACGTACTGCTGACTGTGGAGGTAGGTGCCTTCATAGGAGCGAGGAGCTAGTGCTGTGGCCAAGCAGTCGAGGAGACCTTGCTAGCCGCCGTCGACGCGCTCATAGCTGATGACGTACTGCTGACTGTGGAGGTAGGTGCCTTCATAGGAGCGAGGAGCTAGTGCTGTGGCCAAGCAGTCGAGGAGACCTTGCTAGCCGCCGTCGACGCGCTCATAGCTGATGACGTACTGCTGACTGTGGAGGTAGGTGCCTTCATAGGAGCGAGGAGCTAGTGCTGTGGCCAAGCAGTCGAGGAGACCTTGCTAGCCGCCGTCGACGCGCTCATAGCTGATGACGTACTGCTGACTGTGGAGGTAGGTGCCTTCATAGGAGCGAGGAGCTAGTGCTGTGGCCAAGCAGTCGAGGAGACCTTGCTAGCCGCCGTCGACGCGCTCATAGCTGATGACGTACTGCTGACTGTGGAGGTAGGTGCCTTCATAGGAGCGAGGAGCTAGTGCTGTGGCCAAGCAGTCGAGGAGACCTTGCTAGCCGCCGTCGACGCGCTCATAGCTGATGACGTACTGCTGACTGTGGAGGTAGGTGCCTTCATAGGAGCGAGGAGCTAGTGCTGTGGCCAAGCAGTCGAGGAGACCTTGCTAGCCGCCGTCGACGCGCTCATAGCTGATGACGTACTGCTGACTGTGGAGGTAGGTGCCTTCATAGGAGCGAGGAGCTAGTGCTGTGGCCAAGCAGTCGAGGAGACCTTGCTAGCCGCCGTCGACGCGCTCATAGCTGATGACGTACTGCTGACTGTGGAGGTAGGTGCCTTCATAGGAGCGAGGAGCTAGTGCTGTGGCCAAGCAGTCGAGGAGACCTTGCTAGCCGCCGTCGACGCGCTCATAGCTGATGACGTACTGCTGACTGTGGAGGTAGGTGCCTTCATAGGAGCGAGGAGCTAGTGTTGTGGCGAAGAGGGCGAGGAAACCTTGCTGATCGCGCTCATAGCCGACCACTGCTGTTGATCGTGGAGGTAGGTGCCTTCATCGGAGCGAGGAGCTAGTGCTGTGACCAAGGAGGCGAGGAGACCTTGCTGGAAGCGCTCATAGCCGACCACTGCTGCTGACCTTGGAGGTAGGTTGTTTTATAGGAGCGAGGAGCTAGTGCTGCCAAAGAGTCGAGGAGACCTTGCTAGGTGCGCTCAACGGGCTCACAGCCATCGACGTGTGGCCGTGGAGGTAGGTGCTTACAGCTTATGTGCTCCTAGACCTCCCGCCACCGCATATTGTGATTAAGACAGAGGCTAGCAACGCGCTACACAAACTTAAAGTGGCAGGTCTCTGGGACAATACCAATCCTCTGTAGACTCACATAAAATTGGCAGACACTTCTGTTCTAGGTAGGTTATGGAACTGGGGTTGTGACAAAATCTGTCTCAAATTCATATTCGAGAAAAAAATAAAATTAGAATTCCCACCAGAGAGGAATGGAAATCTAAACCATAATCCCCGGAGAAGGGTAGCTTAATCTGGTGCACAGATGGATCCAAGATAGACTCTGGAACCGGTGCTGGGGTCTATAAAAGAGATAACCAACATAACTGAAGCATGTCAAGCATGTGAACCTTCCTAATGCTTTAGTAATGTTGGTTTTATAGACCCCAAGCCTGAAAGACAGTAGCAAACCTTTGCTACTGTATTCCAGGCGTAGACATATGTAATCATTGTATGTGAAATTCAAATTATAGAACCAAACAATATTATATTCTTACTAGCTGACCCCGCAAACGTTATTGTGCCATAATAAAAAAAAATCCAAAAAATAAAAAAATAAATATATACTTAGCCGATTCTCAGACCTACTGAATATACATATAAAATTTCATGAAAATCGGTCAAGCCTTTTCGGAGGAGTATGGTAACTAAATTTGTGAGTCGAGAATCTTATATATTAGATATTTATAATCATACAAGAAAAATGCCCTTTGCAAAGGTCTTTATGTATAAAATTACGCACATTATCGTAATATACACACATTAAAAAAAGTTTGAGATCACTAGCAAAGGCTGATATAATTTTTTAAATTTAACTTTATCAAGAAAAAATCTTTGTTGTGTTTTCTCTAAATAGTTTGTACCCTTTTTGAAATTAAAAAATAAAACTATTTTTTATTAACACAAATTAAGTAATTAATTATAATGTAATTGGGATGTTGCCTAAGTTTGAATTTGGAGCTATTTTTCACAAATTCGGAAAATATACTCTACTATTACCCATAAAAACAATTCAAACTTAAAAGATATTGTATATTGTTGAAGTTGTACTGTTTTGAAAATAAAAAAATGTTGATTTTTTTTTTCAAAATTTATCAAAAATGTTAATGATATTAGATTGCTGACATCAATTAAAACTACTATTATTATGACAACTATCAATAAAAACCTACTTAATACATAGTTATTATGAATTTTGTCAGTATGCCTATACATTTCTTAGTAATATGGGAACATGTGACGTCACCTGTTCCGTAGATTTTCTATGGAGCGTTTTTGGGCGATGCGCCGCAACACATCAAACATATCACTGTATCTGTGAAACTATTGATCTTAGACATACTATTTCTTTTGCAATATTTCTTTATGAGTTATAAACTTCTTATTTATGAAATAAAAAAAAGTTGTCAACTACCCTATTGTAACAGAAATTTGAGAGAAAGAAAAAGACTGTTTAACCAAACTTAAACAAAAATTTATCAATAAAAGTGATCGCAAAATTTTTTTGATGTGTGTACGTATGTGAAAACTCCACCTTTTTACTTGTACTACAAGTTCGCGATTGTCTGGCCCAGGTGAACCCCGGCCTGGACGAGCAGCGGTGGTCGCGGCGGTTCGCGCAGCGGCTCGAGGACGACGACGAGCTGCCCGCCGCGCCCGCCGCCGGCATCAAGTACAGGCTCAACACGCAGCCCCAGGCACTCGCCGAGAGGTAAACACACCGGGACAATACTTACTTTGATTGACAATCGTTAATTGAAATGGTCTCTTAATTTTATTCTGAACACCATAGTTTGGTTCCCGCCTCAAGTTATAATTACCGGCTTATAATCACGGGTGCCAAATTCCAAAGAGTATATTGTGAATGTATGTAATTTTTTAAGTTTTATGTTTTTCCACGCATTGAAAAGAACCATAAGTGCGATTGAAGAAAATCTTTCTTTTATTTTTTGTTACTTAATACGTCCAGATATAGTGTGACTAAGGAAGCTGTGAAAGTTTCATCAAAATCGGCACAGTGGTATTTGTGATAGAGAGTGAAGAGTAATAAGTAAGTTAATACGAATACGAATTTTAAAGACGGTTTAACAAAAAAAAAAAAACAAGGCGTGTAATTAATTTATAAGTTTATTGATAAGGGGAGAGATATATCAGGTACTTACTTGAGCGTATGGTAAAGAGTTGTATGGATTTTCTTGTCACGAGGACTACTGCAGACAAACTGCTATGTAAACATGTAAAATTGTAATTGTGATTCTATAAATAAATAAATAAAAAAAAAAATAGATTTTTCTGTACTGTGTAGTTCATTGGTTTTTGGAAATAATTTTATGTAATGTGTTTTAGTTCTTTAGTTAATTTGTTGTTATGTAAATACGATTAATTTAGAATTTAATTCGAATTACCTCTCTTAATATTTGTTATGCCCGTCAGGGCCCACAATTTAATGATCCGTTTAGCTTTGAGCCTTTTTAACACCTGTATGACATTGTGGAATGCAAATAAATAAAATACATAAATACTTCCTTACTAATATCCAAAAATAAAATCCAAAAATAAAATCCAAAAATAACGTGCAATAAGAATAAAATACTTAAACTATACTACAAATCGGAGTTCAAAACTAATAACACTGGAGTACCACAAGGTGGGGTGCTCGCACCACTATTATTTCTTATATATATAAATGATCTTCCAAATGCATTGCCTTGTAAAACTATTTTATTTGCAGACGATATAACTCTAGTAATAAAATGTAACGATAAAACTACTTTTGAAAATAATATAAATAACGCTTTAAGAGATACAATTGACTGGTTAACTTTAAATGACCTACAAATAAATATTATTAAAACTAAAATTATGACATTTAAATCATATAACTCAAATTCTCCATCTTTTAATATTAAATACAACGACTGTAACTTAGATGAAGTTGGTAATATAAAATTTTTAGGTATTACAATTGACGAGCACTTAAATTGGAAAGAACATATAAATCAAATTTGTAAAAAATTGGATCGATTTGTATTTGCGCTGAGTAGGTTAAGGCAAACAGTTTCGCTAGAAGCAGCATTGGCAGCCTATTATGGCTATGTGTCATCAGTGCTGAAATATGGGTTAATTTTGTGGGGAAACTCTGTAGAGGTGGATACAGTTTTTAAACTCCAAAAAAAGTGCATACGAGCTTTGTGCAATGCGTGGTACTTGGATAGCTGTAAACCACTGTTTATCAAATTAAAAATTCTTCCATTACCGTGTATGTATATCCGGGATGTATGCAGTTTTGTTAAGCAATATCCCCATCATTTCAAACTGTTTTCAGAGTCCTTAGTTAGACAACGTAGATCTAATTATGCTAATATTTTATACCAGCCAACTAATCGTAAGTACATATACAAAAAAAATGTGTATAATATGTGTATACAATTATATAATAAATTGCCAAACTACCTAAAATCTTTAAACAATAATCAATTTAAAACTAAACTGTCAAAATGGTTAAGTGAAAAGTGTTTTTACAGTGTCAAGGAATATATGGAAATGAAATTTTGATCATTATAATTTGTGTATAAATAACATTTAAGTTTAATAGTGTAAGTATGTAATATAATATTTGCATTTTGACTACGTCAATAGAATATGTCGGACTTTTATAATTATATGAAATCTTACTAACCATGTTCTTGCAAATAAACATTCTATTCTATTCTATTCTATTCTATTCTATTCTAATATTATAAATGCGAAAGTAACCCTGTCTGTGTGTTACGCAATCACGCTTAAACTACTGAACAGATTCTTAATTTTTAATTTTAACATTATTATAAATGTTTGAAAAATTACTTAGTAATTAAAATATAAAACTAGAAAAATTTCACGTCCTGAGGCAGGAATCGAACCCGCGACCTTTCGCAATCCGGGCGACTGCTCTGACCACTGAGCCACCCAGGACTTATGATATCCCTGTGAAATTCTTCTAGTCTATCTGTATTTGCGTTTATGAGCTAACGTCCACCCTACAATGTCGAAATATTCTATTTCAACATCCGAAACGAGTATTTTTACTAATACCTACGATTCGGTTAAGTTGGTCGGTTAAGTTTACTGAACAGATTTAAATGGAATTTGGTACCGAGAAAAGACATAGGCTAATGTTTAATGCGAAAAAAGGGCTGTAAAAGGTTGAAATAGGAGATGAAAGTTTGTATGGAAATAGTCAATATTTTACGCGGACGAAGTCGCGGGCACAGCTAGTTAAAAATAAAGAAAGAAAATGATGAAAAAATATATTGCTCCAGGCGGGATACGAACCCGCGTCTCCTGATTACCACTACGCCACCGGAGCTGTGGTTACAACCTACTAATTTCTTCACCGCCTTCTTACCTTTTCCAACGTTTTTATAGCAATGTTTTCCCGCCGATCCCGCCTGGAGCAATATATTTTTTCATCATTTTCTTTCTATATTTGGAATTGTTACAATAAATTAGGCGTTTAAACGCATCAAAAACATTAAAATGTGATTAAAAATACTGGAGATAATTCTGAAGACACCTCATGTGGTTCTCCCATGTAGGAAGGCCTGTGCCCAGCAGTGGGACATAAAGGCTGGTCATGATGATGATGATGAATCTGAAGCCACACTCTAAATCTAAATTTAACTACACAATAGGCCTGATTCTGAAGACACACTCCAATTCTAAATTTAAGTACTGTATATCTCTTTCTCGTAATATGTAATAGGGTAAAGATAGCAAGAATAACCTATGTTTAGAGCTGTCAATTAAATTTAGATAGATTTCAAAGACACCATAGACAATTTTAGACGGCATGATGGCAAGACGCTTCCTAAAACAAATTTGCATTACATGCCGTCTAAAACAGTCTATGGTTTCTATAAAAGCTATATAAATTTATTTTACAGCTCTAATTAAATTCTTGCTACCTTTTTCATATACATAATGAGTGAAAGTATAACAAAATTTTATTTATTTATAGTATACACTTTGTAAAGGGAACTCTCTCGTAAACGACGGCAGATGGAAATGTAGGTGACCCTAAACACTATTGTTTTAAAAAATCGCTAAAAACAGCTATTTGATACAAACAGATCGTATAGGTATTTAGGTATTTACTCGATTTTTTTTCCCTGTCCTAGTCTAGATTGGTTTGAAATGAAATTTTACAGACAGGGCTACTTTCGCTTTCATAATGTACGGTCAACGTTTCCCAGGCGGCGTTTGGTGCTAACAATCCGGCCGCTGCTCGAAGCATATGCGGGCACGTGCCATGCGCTGCGCGAAGGCTCGCAGCGAGACGTGGTCAAGGCCGCGCTAGACTCCCTCACCAACCAGTACACGCAGGACAAAATGAAGTATGGTTAGTATCCACGCTATACTATGTTAGGATGTTGCCTAAGTATGAATTTGGCGCTATTTTTCACAAATCCGGAAAATATACGCTCCTGAACTGGAAAATTGTTGAAGTTGTACTGTTTTGAAAATTAAAGTAATGGTAATTCTTTTTTTTTCAAAATTATCAAAAATGTCAATGATACTAAATTGCTGACATCAATTTAAACAACTATTATTATGACAACTATAATTAAAAACATACATAATACATAGTTATTATCAATTTTGTCAGTATGCCCATACATTTATTAGTAATATGGGAACATGTGACGTCACCCGATCCGTAGATTTTCTATGGAGCGTTTTTGGACGACGCGCCGCAACACATCAAATATACCACTATATCTATGAAACTATTGATCTAAGACATACTATTTCTTTTGCAATATTTCTTTATGAGTTTTATACTTCTCATTTATGAAATAAAAAAAAGTTGTCAACTACCCCATTACAGAGTCAGCAATATAATGATAAGAGTGTTTCCTCTTTCTTCTAATATTGCGTTGCGGTGCCCGACAGGGTCCACAAGGATCCTCATAATTGTATTTACCATCTTATTTATTTACATTGTGGTTTGCAATAAATATTGAAATTGAAATGGCTGTCATAATCATTGGCGCTGTAGAGGTCACAAACACCATTGGACCCCTACAATTAAAATCATTGAAATAATAATAATAATAATAAATATATATAACATACATACAACATACATTTATAATAATGTTAAAATCAAAAATTAAGAATAATAATATTCATATTCATACACTCACACCTATTATCTAGCCCAAAGTAAGCATCATTAAAAGCTTGTGTTATGGATACTAGATAACGGAGAAATAATGATAATAATATGCATATAAATATATTAGAAATATACTAAATAAACAAATAAACATCCATGACTCGTAAACAAATGCTTGTACTCATCATAAAAACATTTGCTCCTACCGGGATTCGAACCCGGGACCTCTTGACCGAGTAGCCTGTATAGCAAGGGGTACAGAGCACTCGGCCAGCCGGTCGTCAAATACAAAGATGATTATTAACGAAATTAACATCATCTTTGTTATGAAAGTGTTGATCTATTTTCACAATTTGAGATTTGCTCCAATAAAGAAATTGTTGATTTTGATGAACTCTAACACGTTTGTTAAAATTGGCCAGTACAAATATTGAAGATATTATATTGACGACCGACTAGCGTAGTGGTACCGGCTACTAGTCGGTCTGGGCTCCTGGGTTCGAGTCCCGCCCAGGGCAGATGTTTGTATGATAAAAACGAGTATTTGTTCTTGGATCATAGTTGTGTGGTTTATGTTGGTGCGAGTGAAAAAAAATCAGTATATCTTACTATAAAATAATTTATTACTAAACATAACAAATTATATTTAACATTCCAGGCGAAGCTGTGTCAACTGATGCGATTCGAAATTGTCATCGGCTGCTGAGGCAGTGGGGTGTGATAGACATGTATGACGAGAACAACACAAGAAAGATGAGATTCAACCCTCCCTATGACAAGGAGAAACACCTCCACGAGATATGCTCCAACATATACAAATTCAACATGAAAACTCCGCTTCTAGATATCAAGTGATAATAAACAGTGCTTTATCAGAAGCTCCAATGCATAAAGTGACACTGCTATTGGTGTCCGGATTCCAGTATAGACATCATGTGATATTGACCAGTGATTCATTGAAGGTTGCTGTTCCTCTATCAAGTGACAGTGTTATGGTGTCCAGAACCCAAAGTGGCCTTGCTATTAAGTATTGGGTGATGATATAAGGGACCTAATCTTGTGGCAGCTAGGCCTAATGCCTAGATATCAAGTGACAGTGTTATTGGTATTGTGGTATCGTGATACTAATTTAGTGTAGTGTAAAATTCCCAGTGATATTTTGATACTAAAAGAAACAGGTTCAATAAAGTGGGTATTTGTTACTAGACTAGTGTATACTAAAATTTTAAGTGTCTTTCATCATGTATAAGTTACATACTTGTGAGATACAAAATTAAATGTTTTTTGACTTCTGGAGTTAAAGTGCATTAAGGCTGCCCATTTACTTGATATAAATCGGTGATCTATTTATTTTTAGTGATAATAAAACAGTGTTTAATATAATAAAATGCACACATCAATAGGCTATCTATTTATTATAAAAATTTAAATTAAGTAAATTAAGTTTTCACATTATAACACATACATTCTACATAAAATCAGTACATCCCAGAAAATGGATTGATTTTAAATGCACTGATAGTCTGTTAGTGGGCGCTTCCATGTACTAGGAAAGGTTTCAAAATCAGTGATAATACATTGGTCATCAATTTAAACTATAAGTATGGGCAACCTAAAAATAATATTCATGAAAAAAAAATTTTCTTATTGTGATCAAATTTTATGAAGTTGTTTTAGTGTATGTATGCTAGAATGTTTTTTTTTTATTTTTTTTATTTGAAATGATTTTTCTTTGTTCAAAAGCAAATTTAGTAATAATGAACATAGAAAATAACATGTTATTTCACTAACTGGATTGCCAGGGCTGATGGGAGGCAAGACAGAGAATTTTTCCACTGAGTGGTTCAGTGACTACACTCGTAAAGGTACTTATCGAGAGTGTTTTTAAACATATTCTACCTATTCATATAGTTTGAATTGTTTTCAACTTAGTGATGTCCAAATGACACATGAAATTAATTTTGCATTTTAACAAAGATAAAACATAATTGTAATAAGTTAATATGATTGAATGTGGTGAGAATTATTTGACTAGTCTTCATTGTGTACTCTTTAAAAATGTAATTTTATACGCAACTTTCGACTTTGTTACATATTCCTTAGGATATAATTTGTCATAAGGTGCTAAATATATGCTTGTATTCTTTGACTACTAGGACCATTATAATTATTAGTACTTTGATAAAATAAGTACTGCTGGATACACAGAAAAAAATGAGTAATAAAGTTTAACATGAAGTATGTTGTCTTCACACAACTATACATATTGTGGGTTTGTGTGTGTGTGTGTGCAAGTGTGGCCACAATGGGCCTTATTCTAAAGACACTATTTATATTTAAGTACAATATATCTCTTTCTCTCAAGTATATGAAAGAGATAGCAAGAATTTAATTAGAGCTGTCAAATAAATTTATAGATACAATAGAACACTGTATTTTCTCACGTTCATTAAGGTCCAAAATTGAAATTTCTAAATGACAAATTGTGTGACAGATGTCCTTTTTATTTTCTATGAGAGAATGAGATACACTGACCATAAATATAGATTTAGATTGTATGTTGCAGAATTACGCCCAATGACAATATATCCGAATGCCAAGACTGAGTTAGCAGTCATAAGCAATATGTACAGTAGACACCACATCAAGTGTAACAGTTTGAGCTTGAGACCGCCCTTACTGCGTACGTACTAGAGGCGGCTTTCGTGGTGCAACTGCTATACGTGACGCGCGTGTGTACCTAATCAGCAGGCAGCTCGTGACATTATTGCATAGAAAACATGAATGCTAAAATGTCAAAACTGGGCATGTCAGCATCAGATTTATCAGCGATTTTAGAAAGCTCGAAAATAAGTTAAGAATTTTTAGAAAAGCAAACGTATTCCTGCGGTATTAGAATCGCCTGTCACTTGTTAATGATTCAAGTGTTGCACATACAACATTTTTTTTTTTTTGACATTGTAATATTAATGTAATTCTCACATGAAAGCAAACATTCATGCAAGTGAAGGACATTCATTCGCAAACTCGCCGGATATGCAAATGGGTTTGCATACTGAATATGCGAACCCTTCTTCCTACTTATGTTTTACTAATGTCTACTAATGTCTTTCTTGGGAGTACCTCAAGTTTTTGTCTTTTTTACCAATTTTTTTTTTTTCAAATTTTTTGAAGCATGGACAGTAAAGATTATTTTATTAGTGTGGCTTGACGAGTAGAATACTGTAAAAAGTAGATCAATAATGATACTATGCTCTCTATCTATGCATGTAAAGCAATCGGAAGTTAAAGATTATCAGGTAATTTTTCATAGACCACATGTCTAAGCGAGAGAAAGCTTCGTTTTCTCCCAAACGGGGCACAGTGAATATCCTCCTCTGTATTTATTTTGTAAACTATATTCAAAGACCACTCACATATGCACGAAATGGAAGTTTTGGAAATATTTTCGTCCATGTGTTATGTAACAGTTTCCGGTTGTAAGGAAAGGTAGCCAGTGTAATTAGGCCTCAGGATGACGACGCACCTGCAATACCAAGTGATTCATTTCTTGTTATTGTAGGTGTCTATCTAGACTTCTACACTATAAGCGACGGTAGTCACTTACCACCAGGTGAGCCGTTATCTTGCTTGTCATCTATTTGCATAAAAATATGTGTGGATTTTTGTGAAGACTTGCGCATATATGATGGACCTATTCCCAAGTTGTTAGTGTTTAAATGTTTTCATCTTGATGGAATGAATATCGAATGAAAAAGACTTTGGTACATACAGTGTATCATCAAGGCGCCGGTCGTCACTACCAAAGATATAATTAGTATTATCTTATATTTTGACGAGCACTAGACGTTTGAAATAAAACCACTTTAACCCGTCTAGCATCAGATTCCAGACACAATTGATTCTTCAACTGTCATAGTCCTCCGGAGGGATAACGCCGCTTGACAGATTAACGGATTGAACTCACTTTTAATCATATGTAACATTGGTATTAATATACTCGACGTTTCGATTACTTAACAGTGATTGTGGTCACGAGAAAACTGATGACAATGTCAGTTGTTTTTGATAATTTCGCCTTTGTCAAAGTGACGGTAGTTAACTTAAAAACTTCCTATTGGTATATTTAATTTCCTCTATGTTATTAACGAATCAAAGAAAGTCTTTCCGTGACCACGATCTTTGTAATCAAAACGTCGATTATATAATAATAATAAAGTTAAAGTGGTTTTATTTCAAAAGGTATATTTTTGAGAGACAAATATGTTTTTCAACCCAGATATTCATTTCATTAACTTGCGTATTTTTTACATTTGCTCAAAGATTAGAGCCAAATATATATTATGTTTAAAAGAAGCTAAATGTATATGTATAATATTATTAACTAGTATTTATTTACTTTATTGATCTGTGATGCTCTTGTGGGTATTGTGACTATTTAGAATATCACTTTGTTAGTTGTTTGTCATACATAAGTGATCTCATGACACGGTTGCAGTAAATGTTGGTGTGTGAGTATGTAGCATTTTTCAATAAACATGGTCATTGAATGAATACCTATTGCAATTTTATTTCTATATCATAATTGAAATCGTCTACAGAAGTTATTAGAAAATATTCAATCGAAACGAAAACCTTCGTCGTGATAACTACCAGCCCCTTATTCACAATTGTCGGAAAAGATTCGAATTTCGGAAACTCTATACTTGTCACTTTTTATCGCAGTGCGTCAAAACGAGACGGCATGTGGCTTTTCGAATCGAATCTGTGTGAGAATAACGGGACAGTTTTATATCTCTAGTCAAGTCTAGTCTATGGTGATAACTGTCAAATTGTATGAAAACGGCAGCAGCATCTCTGTGGTGAATAATTTAAAACCATGCAATATTCCAATCAAATGTGTTACTACTTTATAAGTATACAAACAAACACAATCTGAGGGAGAAGGACACAAATAAGTTGCAGCTTCCGTGCGTACGTACTAATAATTAAATGATCAAACAAACTTACCTGTAAGTGATGTTCGATCATAATTATATGAGAACATCATCCTTCCATGATCACTTGTAGTAGTCGCCTTGCGTACTAGCTATCTCACGAATTTCAAAGCTTCTTCTCATATTTTTTTTAAGGTGAACCCCAAGCCTCTTCCTATCTCTGGCAACACTATCTTACGTCATTTAAGTTTAAAGCCCGCTTGATTCAAGTCTAAATAAACTTAGTATCGACTAGATATTAAGTTTATGGTGTATACAAACAACTACAATTTCTAATAATACTGTAGATAATGGGAAGGGATCTAGATAAGTCTGGGTGGGCTGATCATGGAAGGATGATGTTCTCATATAATTATGATCGAACATCACTTACAGGTAAGTTTGTTTGATCATTTAATTATATTTCTTACATCATCCTTCCATGATCACTTGTAGGATGTTTAAAGTAAATAACCAGATCAATTAGAAATTGTGTATATTCTATATTCGAAATATTTAAACAATCTTTATGATCATAAGTTTACTGTACCATAATAATTAAAACAATCTAAGATTACACTTACAATTATGTTAAGAAATTCTAAGATCAGTCTAATTAATTCTTAATCAGTCTACTTATTTAATCAGTCTTCACAATCAATATCAAGCCTTGCTACTGTGTTAGCAAACTTGTGGTAATTATTTAGAGGTCTATTATATAAACCTGCAAACATCAAGTAATTAGATGTTCATACTGCAGATCTCCTTAATGTGTCAACACTTAAACCTCAATTTAATAGGCTGCAGAGGTAGATGCATGGCTAGTCCTATGTGCACTAAACCTATTTGTGTCTACGCCACTAGATTTCAAGGAATCTTTAATCCACCTATTAATGTGGATCACGAAACCCTTTTGTGAGGTTTAGATGTTAAGATTAAAAATCAATATATTTACGTATTTCCTTTGTCTGACTTATTATGTAAGAGCATAAGAATCTTTCTAGACAAATATTAGCTGTGCAAGGAAACAGGTATCCCAAGTAGAGGTTGAAATCTAACAGGTGCGGATGTTTTAGTATTAACAAGGATTTTAATTAAAATTATTTCATTATAAATGACAATGTTTGATATTCTTGTCAATGACAATGTCTGCATCGTATGACCTGTGAGTAATGCTAAAAGTAAACCTAATTGCCTTTTTTCCTGATTGATATTTCTTATAGAGGATAAGTAAAAGAAAACTTTTGAAACATTCCCAGTTTCAATAATTCATGTTTTTTTTTTTTTTTTTTTTGTATTATTATTTTATTTTATTTTATTACTAGATGACAAACAAACAGACGACCCGCCTGATGGTAAGCAGTTACCGCCGTCTATAGACACCTGTTGCAATAACAAGGGAAAATCACTTGATATTGCAGGTGCGTTGTCATCCTGAGGCCCAAGGTGAAATATCATCCCTGTCCAGTAATTGCACTGGCTACCTTAGGTACCCTTCAATCCGAAACACAGCGAACTTTTTCACGGCTGAAATAAGAAAGGCGGTGGTTTATATAAATTAATGTTGATTACAGAAACTCGCCCAACTTATCATACCAGATCTATATTGTTTGATGGTAGGTACTATCTGTGACTGAAGTTAATAATATGTTAGCACTTTCAATACCTAATCCTCTTCACATAAATGCATACATTTTACTCTATGATAAATGCATTGCGGATAAGATCCTTGCATCTAGCTGAAGGTCCTGTTGCAATGGATGAGGTGTTCAGAAAGCAATGATTTGACAGGTTAAAAAATTATAAGCTCTGATATAAGTAAACTATTAAATAGTGGAAACCAAGATTGACTTTTCCACTAAGGAACTACTAAAATACTAATGGTTGGTCATTAATTATTTTTCTCAGACACTTCAAAACCCTACAGAGTTGAGGAAAGGCATAGAAGAAAAAACCAGCCCAATTTTCCGGAAGGGCATCAACTTTCCCAGCATCGGGATCTATATGCCAAGAAATATATTTTTTACACTTAAAACTATTTCTAAATGCGAATAAATCAATGTCTGGTGTTCTCAATCTATTTGTTAATAAAGTATTATAAGCTTTCAAAGACAATATACATTCTGTTTCATTTCTATAAATTCTAGAATCATAATTGGTCTCATGATTATCTTGCGAGCAAATGTAAGAGGCAAAAATCCATATAATATATCTCGCCTCTCACACCATTGCTAAATGTCCATGGGTATCGAGTGTAATAGTGGGAACTGTACCTTCCCCCCCATTCTGTTTATATAACAAATTGCTGTTGTATTATCAATTCTCTTGGATTTCTTTATTTTTAATATTGGCTATAAAATATTTTACTCCTAAAAAAGCTGCTAAGAACTCTTTGGCACTTATGTGAAGTAAGTTTTCATCAACATTCCATTTGCCATTTGGTTTATGTAGGTATACCACTGCATGCTCCCCAGCCTGAATTTGAGGTATCTGTATATATTTCCATACAAAAATAGTTTTGCCTTATTAGGCTGCATGCCTGGATTATTTGATTCTTCCACCATTCTAAATCACTAATAAAACATGATGGTGTGTTTATTTTTGTTTCATAATTTCCCTTTGATAAAGCGATAAAAAAATTTGTCTCTCCAGTGGTTTTGGATATAAAAACCCATATGGCACAGCTGGCCACACTGACACTATGACACATAGGGCTCTTGCTAAGAATCTAATACTATAGTCCTTATCAATTAATTAGCAGTCTGATAATGTATTTTTTAATAGATTCCTTTTCCTTTTTCTTTCTAGCCATTGTACATACAATTATTTGTGAAGAAATAACAATAAATCCCAAAAAGTCATAGGACTGAGAAGGTGTAAAGGGATACATTTTTCTGTTTAAAATGAAACCCAAGTTTTGCAAAAGTTTACAAGTTTGGTCAACATTCTTTTAACAATGGGAGTATGAGTCGCCAATGAGGAGATAATCATCTTAAAAATTTACAGATAAATTCTCTGCTTGCTTCTTTTTTGTAAAAAATAGAAAATAAGAAAAAATGTGAAAAGGACGAGCTATTCAGCGATTTTTTTACAATGGAAAAGACGGGGAACTGATAATTTTATGTTTCAGATAACCCCGCGATCCGAAACCTCCGAAAAAGAAGTTTATTGGAGGAGAAACATTTAGAAGAGATATAGATCGTATGCTATAAGTGAACATTTACCTACTTAAGTCCGAGAGCTATCACCACTTGGTTGGGGGTTAGCCAGTGGGCTCCATCCACAAAGTTGTCACTATAGAAGTATAGGGGTCAACAACGTGGTTTGGTACTCTGAATAAATATGGCCGCTGTTTAAGTCCGAGAGCTATCACCGCTTATGTGGGGGTTAGCCAGGGGACTCCGTCCACAAAGCTGTCACTGTTTATGACCAGGGGTCAGCAACGTGGTTTGGTACTCTGAGTAAATATGGGCGCAGTCTAAGTCCGAGAGCTATCACCGCTTATGCGGGGGTTAGCCAGGGGACTCCGTCCACAAAGCTGTCACTGTTTATGTACAGGGGTCAGCAACGTGGTTCGGTTCATGCAAAATATGTAAGTATACAGAAAATATTCTACAATAAATATGACCAGCCTTGACGTGGGCAGAAGCGGTCAATCGACGACACAGTGTTCGAACACAAACAGCCATGTCGCGACGTTCAACGCGAATTCCTCAAATGTAAATAGTAATAGTTGAAATGTCAAATGATATCGATAATAAATGTCAAACATATGAAGCGAATGTCAACACATCTGTGGTCGATACGTCTATGGTCAACATTAAAACATACATGTAAGTAAATTGACTAACTCGGCGGTTTTTACAAGATGGTGGCCGGCCGGAGTAAGTTTGTGCAATCATGTGAGGCTTGGACAGTCATGGAAGACTGAAGATGTTGCCGGGGGGTGTACAAGCTAAGTATTCTAGCATAGCCAGTAATTTATTGTAATGATGGTATTGTTCCCCATGATGATTAACAATAATGATCTCTTATACGACGCACGAGCACGTGCTAGACTATTCTTACTGTGAATTGCTTTAACTTGTTATAATGTGGAAATACCTATGTACACTACTTGAGATCTTATGAGGCATGAGGCATGGTCATTTAAATATACTCATTCTATTAAATACACATGGTATCTTGACTTTATGGTAGTAATCTAATTCTCCACCGGCTCCGCCTAGCGAGGTATGATGTAGGGAAAGGTGGTAAGCTCGGCCTGACGAGATCCAGTTCCGCCTGATGAGGGGAATGGTGACGGGCCCTTAATCTCATCCAGCTCGATCCGATAAGGAAGCTGAGATATGTTGTGTTAATCTCATCCAGCTCGATCCGATAAGGAAGCTGAGATATGTTGTGTTAATCTCATCCAGCTCGATCCGATAAGGAAGCTGAGATATGTTGTGTTAATCTCATCCAGCTCGATCCGATAAGGAAGCTGAGATATGTTGTGTTAATCTCATCCAGCTCGATCCGATAAGGAAGCTGAGATATGTTGTGTTAATCTCATCCAGCTCGATCCGATAAGGAAGCTGAGATATGTTGTGTTAATCTCATCCAGCTCGATCCGATAAGGAAGCTGAGATATGTTGTGTTAATCTCATCCAGCTCGATCCGATAAGGAAGCTGAGATGTGTTGTGTTAATCTCATCCAGCTCGATCCGATAAGGAAGCTGAGATGTGTTGGGTCATTTGCCAGTTTCGCCTGGTCAGGGGATGCAGCTCCGCCCGACCAGGGGACGGTGACGGGCCCTTAATTTAGTGTAACTTAATATTGACTTACACCTTTAAATAAGTTATTTCTGATATCCCATAATCATGATGGTGTTGTGAATTGTGACCTAACGACCCTAGAGGGATGGGGATACTGCTATGAAGTTAGCAGTATCCTTATCACTTACTGGCACCTGCTATCATAGTGGGTGTCATCGTGACTTATCATTACAGGTGGTAAAAGTGAAGTGTATATGAATATAAGCGAATGCAAAGAAGGAAGACACATACATACTAAAGCGAAGCAGATATACTTACAACAAGAGCAGGATACCCTGGGCAATGAAGCAATCTTATAGGTATGAAATGTTTATTATCACACAGACCTTAATTTTTTACTTTATCACGATACCGCTTAGTTAGCAACCTTACACCCTATTATGAGTTACAATACTATCACTATGTAGTGTAGAGAGTCAAAGTATATACCTAGTAACATAACAGGCGGTATCGCGACATGGTGAAGGTCTAGCTGGGATAATAAGATTATTGCTGCTCAAGAAGTTTCAACATAAATTAACAAGACTGAAGATGATACTATTTGGGATCTCTTTGTAATTATTAGACTTAACTCTAGTAATTATTTGAGATACCTTTGTGGAGAATTCAAGAGAAACAATACTGCATCAGACACTTCATTGTATCAAGCATGGAGAACTTCATCTCTTCAATACACTCAAGAGAAATGGTGTCTTCTATCCTGAGTATTCTTCAATGAAGAGAGAAGTCATCGACAAGATAATTGTGTGAATTTTATTTAAGTTAATTGATTGATAAAACATGTATATTATCATGGATATTGGAAAACAAATAGAAATAAATTTAAAAGAAAACTCAATGGTTATTTTGATCATATCTCTCATAAATACATTGACTTGAATAACAATATCCTATCTTTTATTTATTTGTTATTTTTGAAATGAATTGATTCAATTTGTAATTTTAAGATGTTCTCGGTTTTGGAATGATTTGCCAAAATACGAGATGAAAAGACATCACAAGCGTTACGACGAATATTGTGTTAATGTTTGTGTTACGGACTATTTTACTTGTATTGAATTATTTGTGTTTGTTAATGTGAAATTATATTACGAACCAATCGAACCATCGAAATAAATAATGTTTGGGGCTTTCATTTATTTGCCACAGATTAGTGTTGACGAACCGAATGTTTATGAAAAAAAAAAAACCGATAATTGATATCCGATTCGGGGATTCGATTCGATATTCGGATAGGTACCGATCCGGATATGGAGTTTGATTCTGTTTCGTATGAGGATTTCAATTGATTATGTTGACTAATAAGAAAATTACTCAATAATTCGATGATATAAGAAATTACGATGTTAAACGGCTAAGTAGGCGACGAACCTACAAGAACGAACGTATGTAAAAGATGATTGGTATTTAATTTTATGGTATCGTAAGATGAGTATAATGTTACGGTTAATTCGTAAAAGGGGCACATTTATACATGTACGTATCGTAATGAAATTTTAATAAGCTATTCTGTAAAACAGAGTAGTTAAGTTTGTTTAATCGCTAATCGAACGTAACGATTATAAGTGAGTATTAATTGCGATTCGAACGAACCATTATGATGAATCAAACGAGTGTTATTGATTTTACTGTCGAGAATGAGTATAAGTCGAGTGCCTATGAGACACATGCAATATTTAAGATCGGCAAGTGCTGACTACCAGATTTAACTGTCATAAAAGGTTAATGCGACGTGGTCAGGTGACACGTCCTGTGAGTGCTTGATATTGATTTAAAACTGTCATAAAATATTAAATGGACGTGGTCTAGTGACACGTCCTGTGAGCTCTTAAGGTTTGTTTAACACTGTCAGAGGAAGTTAAGGGGCGAAATCTGGCGACTTGTCCTAAGAAAACCTATACAGTTAATGTTTGTTTACCTCTGTAAAAAGGGTTAACCCATAACGATCTGTCGAAACAGGTTATAATTGTGTCAAAAGGAGTTAAGCCCTTCTAGTTGATTAACCCGTTAAAGCCAGATCAAATAGACAATTGAATTTAACTATCAAGGCAACTTAAGTTGACATCTGGGCATTAAAGAATAAATATTAAATAGCCGAAACATGATTGCACTTATAAGATGATATTCGATAAAAGGGGGAGCATAAGTAATAGGTCGAGATGGCGACGCTATTATTTATGCGAATAATTGTACCACTTAACCTGTGTAATAATCTAAATATCGATAGTCGATATATCGATATCGTATCTGAGTAAATAACGATTTATAAAACGATTATTATGGTACATCACTAATCTTTACTACTTATTGAGAACATTTATAGACGAAAAGTTCTTATCCTTTTGGCTGTGATAACTTTAGTAAAACTAAAGGAAAGTATATCTCTACGATATTTACGAGGAAAGTAAACGGTGATAGTTGGCTAACAAGCGAAGCTGGTTCGGCGAATTTGGCAGCAAGATAATTATGTCCGAAACCAGTAAAATGGAAGAAATATTATTATATCGCTTGAACATGTTAGCTAATGAAATCAAAAGAAATTCCGATCTCGTACCGACTCTTCCTTTCACAGATAATGACTGTAGACTTAACGCAGAAATAGTACGTACAAAACTACAAGCATTACTTAAAAGATTGAACGACGATATAACTAATTATTTCAAATTGATAATGGAACCCTCCGCTGATGATATCTGTAGAATTTCGGAGATACAATTGAAAGCCGAACAAAATTTGGTAGAATTAGAAGTAAAAATAAAAATGTCCACTAAGTCCTCAGAAACGCTGACTCAGATATCGTCCAAAGAGAGTGTCGGTAGTCGCTTACCGAAATTGAACTTGGTACCATTCGATGGTAATACTTTAAGCTGGTGTCAATTTTGGGATCAGTTTAGTTCGAGCATCGACAAAAGAAATATTGCTGACGTTGATAAGCTATTATATTTAAGGGCTTCTGTTACGGGAGAAGCTCAAAGAATCATTGATGGATTAGAAACCAACAATGCAAACTATCAAATTGCGCTGACAATCTTGAAGGAAAGATACGGGAAAACCTCATATCTAGTCGATGCACACTACTCTGCCCTCACAAAGGTACCAATCGCAGACAAAAATACTAGTAGTTGCCGACGAACATTAAACGACTTGGAAAGACACCTGAGGGTGTTAGAATCGTTAAAGGAAGACGTTAACCATAACCATCTTCGACATCTTATTTTTAGTAAGTTTCCCGAAGACTTGATCTATGAGATCAAACTAAAAACACCGAGTGATTCCACACAAGATATTAGAAAAAATTTAGAGACAATAATTACAGCAAGGGAAGAAGCAGGGAGAATAGCGAGTAAAATAAATAGTAAAAGAGAATACACTGTAGAAACATTAACTGCGAACCAAATTAGATCCAACCAGAGAGCTGAAAAAACTAGCTATAAAATAAACCATACTCTAAGACCACAATTTAAAGATAAATTCACTAGGCCCGAAGTAAAGGGACACGGTTCATTTCGTTACAAACCAAGGGACAATAAACTGAAAAGAAGAGTAGAATATAAAAAGAATTACGATAGAAAGAGAATGAAGCCAACTTGCATTTTTTGTGGCAATGACCATTTCAATGATCAATGTAACCAATATAGAACAATAAATGATAGGAGACTGCAATTGAGAGGCCGTTGCTTCATTTGTCTAAAGGAAGGACACAATGCTAAAGGTTGTAAATCACCGATCGAATGTGGACACTGTGGAAAGATTAAAAAACATAATAGAGCATTATGTCCTATTAAATTCGCTATGAAGCAAAGAACGATCGCAACCTTAGTAAACAACAGTAGTTTAACAATATTACCTACAGCGATAGTCTCAGCCAAGAAATGCGGAATAAACGACTCCAGAAGTTACCGGGTTCTTTTCGACTCCGGATCACAAAGAACATATATAACAAGCAAAGTAGCTAAAGAACTGGATCTTCAGACAGAAGAAGATGACTACCTCACAGTGTTCACATTTGGCTCGAAAGCTGCTCAAGAATTTGAGAGTCCTTTAGTAAAATTTGAACTAGAAACAAGAACTCAAGACAAGAAAACAGTTTACGCTAACGTAGTTCCCATGATAACACAAGGAGTGTCAGTACCCCCAGACATTTTGAAGAATGGAAATTATGAAGAAGTTTTGGCCGATGATGGATCCCTATCGGACCACATAGACATATTGATTGGTAACGATTATTATTATTCATGTATGCTTACAGGGAAAAGGAAATTAGGAGAGAACCTATTTCTAATAGAATCCGAATTTGGTTGGATTCTGTCTGGGAAAACCGAAATAAGTCCAACAGAAACGTTGTCTGTGGTGACGTACTTTCAGAATGGGATGGAGACAAAACTGAACCTACCAGACCCACCGATGGATCAAGGAAATGTATCATTTTTATGGGAACTAGAATCTATTGGAATCACCGACTCACCAAAAACAAATAGAGACGAAGAAGCAATAGATAATTTCAATAATACCACTAAGATTATCGACAACAGGTACTCAGTAAGTTGGCCATGGAATGAATATCCACCATCAATAAGTTCCAACTATGGATTAGCATATGGACGCCTGGTCAGCCTAATAAAACGCTTGGATATAAAGACATTACAAACTTATGATGAAACTTTGAGAGAACAGATAAAATGGGGCATAGTAGAAGTGATACCTCAATCCGAAGACGTCAAGGATCATCCAGTACACTATTTACCACACCATTGTGTTATTCAAAGGGATAAACCGATAAGGATCGTATATGACGCATCAGCTAAGTCAAAGGAAGGAAGAAGTCTGAATCAATGTCTGTACTGTGGACCATTAATGTTAGAAGACCTAACAAGCCTAATAATACGATTCAGATATCATCGTGTAGCCCTATCTGCAGATGTAGAGAAGGCTTTTCTTCAGATTGCCCTTCATGAGAGAGATCGTGACGTGACGCGCTTCTTTTGGATAAAGGATATTACAAAACCACCCACGAAAGAAAACTTAGTCATTATGAGATTTTGTAGAGTCCCCTTTGGAATAATATCCAGTCCTTTTATACTCAATGCGACAATCAAACATCACTTGTCAAAATCCGATAAACAACACATAAGAGACATGGGAAAAGACATATACGTTGATAATCTTATCACCGGCGCATGTAACAGCAACGAAGCATTAAGATTATACGAAGATTCTAAAGAAGCCTTCAAAGAAATATCAATGAATCTTAGAGAATGGAGTTCTAACAGCAGAGAGTTTATGCAATACGTACCAGACACGTCCAATAATGTGATCGTTAAAATCCTAGGATTAAATTGGGAACTGGAGAAGGATATACTTAGTTTGAAATTTAATAACGAAATCAACGTGAGAACAAAGAGGGACGTACTAAGAGTTATAGCATCTGTCTACGACCCGTGCGGATACTCTATACCACAAACCTTGGCCGCCAAATTATTCCTGCAGGAACTATGGAAACTTAAAGTCAAATGGGATACTATTCTAAAAGAAGATTTGCTTATCCAATGGTTAAACATACGTAAAGAACTTGACGAAATACCGAAACTATCACTTAATAGATGCTATTTCAAAGATACTATAAAAGAAAACTATCAATTGCATTGCTTTACAGATGCTTCTCTAAAGGCTTATGCAGCCGTTGTGTATATAGTAAATGGAAAAGAGATAAGCTTCGTAATGGGAAAGTCACGGTTAGTACCGTTAAAGGACCAAGATAACTTAAAAATACCTCGTTTAGAACTCCTGGGAGTACTGATAGGAAGCAGACTCATGAAATTTATACATAAACAACTCCAAGGAAAAGCCACCAGTCAAATACTCTGGACAGATAGCCAAATAGTGATCGAGTGGTGCAAATCAAATAAACTACTACCACCTTTTGTAGCAAGAAGGATAGAAGAGATTAAACAGAACAAAGATCTTATTATAAAACACATTTCATCTGCTTTGAATCCGGCAGACGTTGCGACTAGACCAGATAAGTCTCAAGAAGAAAAGCTGATATGGCTAAAAGGCCCTACATTTATAACAGAAAAAATTAGTGAAAAAAGTTTTTCTTTCTTGTCTGTTGGGGAGGGTCTTCCCGAGAAAGAACAAGAGTTACATGATGAGTCGATGGTAATAGTTCAAAACCAGGAAGATACAAACGAGAAAGGAACTCAATCCACAGTTAGTTTATGTGAAGAGTTAAAAAAGTTGCAAGCCACTTACTTTCCACTAGAAGTTCAAGGAAAAGAAACCGATCTAAGCCGCAATCTAAAACTGTTTAAAGATATAGATGGAATAATACGGTGTAAAGGCCGCCTCAATAATGCTAATTGGTCATTTGATAAACGATATCCTATTATTATCCCAAAAGAGAGTGATTTTACAGATAGAATAATAATGGAAACTCATAAGGATAACTACCATGTAGGTGCGAATCACACATTAAGCATAATAAGAGAAAATTACTGGATTCCCCAAGGAAAAAGACAAGTCCAAAAGATTTTGAAGAAATGTGCTAGCTGTCTGAAACACAGTGGTGGTCCATATAAACTGCCAGATACACCAGCACTACCATCTGAAAGGGTAAACTATAGCTCACCCTTTACTTTCGTGGGAATAGATTATATGGGACCGCTACTTGTTCGCGACGAGAAGGGAACATCTAAGCGATGGATTTGTCTATTTACTTGTTTAGCAGTAAGAGCGGTTCATCTCGAAGTGGTCAGAGACCTTACAGCAGATGAAGGACTTTTAGCTTTGCGGAGAATGATATCAAGCAGAGGGGTACCTTCGCTTATTACATCGGATAACGCTACTCATTTCAAATTATTATCCGAAATACTGACAAACCAATACTGCATTCAAGAGGAAATACGATGGAAATTCATACCCCAATTGGCACCATGGTTTGGTGGATTTTATGAAAGATTGATAGGAATTGTAAAGAATTGTCTAAAGAGAACATTACAGAAACATATGTTGACTGATTCTCAACTGGCTACCGTGGTAAAGGAGATAGAGGCTGTTGTAAACACCCGACCGCTTACCACTGTTGACTCCGAATTAGACCACATATTAAAACCATCCGATTTTCTTACTACGGGAAAATGTATCGAGATAAAGTCTTCAGACAGAAACCATTTAGTAGAAGGAACGGTAACTAAAACAGAAATAATAAAAGGATGGAAGAGAGCGCTCATCATTCTACAAGAATTCAAAGAAATGTTTATGAATAGATACCTACTGGGCCTTCGGGAGAGGTATCGAAACTCAAAGAAGGAACCTAGAGTGTTATCAAAATTGGAACCTAAAGTCGGACAGACCGTACAAATTAAAGGAGATACTAAGAATAGAGAATGCTGGAAGGTGGGAAAGATAGTTACACTTATAAAAGGAGCCGACGGGCTTTGTAGAGTTGCTAAAGTCCAGGTGGACAATAAAGAATTTACGAGATCGATATCTCATTTATACCCTCTTGAAATTGATGAGGAACAAGAAGAGAGTTGCTTTAATTCTGATGAAACGTATCATCATGAACAGCCTGCGATTCAGTTGGAAACTGCACTCGTAGGAGACATAGAGATGGACACTCTTGAGGGAGACAAACTGAATGACATTGAAATGGAGGAGGAAAGAAATCTGAGGAAGGATGTTAGGAATGAGTCGGTAGAGAGCGAATCGAGAAGTCTAAAGGAGAAAGACGACACAATCAGTAGCGAGACTGAGGGTGAAAATAAAGAAATAAGAACAAGAAGAGGTGCAGCCATAAAAGCCCTGGAAAAGATCAGGGCCTGGACGCGCAGTCTACTTACTCTATTTTAAATCTTTCTGCCTGTGGGGAGTGTCGCGACGTTCAACGCGAATTCCTCAAATGTAAATAGTAATAGTTGAAATGTCAAATGATATCGATAATAAATGTCAAACATATGAAGCGAATGTCAACACATCTGTGGTCGATACGTCTATGGTCAACATTAAAACATACATGTAAGTAAATTGACTAACTCGGCGGTTTTTACAAGATGGTGGCCGGCCGGAGTAAGTTTGTGCAATCATGTGAGGCTTGGACAGTCATGGAAGACTGAAGATGTTGCCGGGGGGTGTACAAGCTAAGTATTCTAGCATAGCCAGTAATTTATTGTAATGATGGTATTGTTCCCCATGATGATTAACAATAATGATCTCTTATACGACGCACGAGCACGTGCTAGACTATTCTTACTGTGAATTGCTTTAACTTGTTATAATGTGGAAATACCTATGTACACTACTTGAGATCTTATGAGGCATGAGGCATGGTCATTTAAATATACTCATTCTATTAAATACACATGGTATCTTGACTTTATGGTAGTAATCTAATTCTCCACCGGCTCCGCCTAGCGAGGTATGATGTAGGGAAAGGTGGTAAGCTCGGCCTGACGAGATCCAGTTCCGCCTGATGAGGGGAATGGTGACGGGCCCTTAATCTCATCCAGCTCGATCCGATAAGGAAGCTGAGATATGTTGTGTTAATCTCATCCAGCTCGATCCGATAAGGAAGCTGAGATATGTTGTGTTAATCTCATCCAGCTCGATCCGATAAGGAAGCTGAGATATGTTGTGTTAATCTCATCCAGCTCGATCCGATAAGGAAGCTGAGATATGTTGTGTTAATCTCATCCAGCTCGATCCGATAAGGAAGCTGAGATATGTTGTGTTAATCTCATCCAGCTCGATCCGATAAGGAAGCTGAGATATGTTGTGTTAATCTCATCCAGCTCGATCCGATAAGGAAGCTGAGATATGTTGTGTTAATCTCATCCAGCTCGATCCGATAAGGAAGCTGAGATGTGTTGTGTTAATCTCATCCAGCTCGATCCGATAAGGAAGCTGAGATGTGTTGGGTCATTTGCCAGTTTCGCCTGGTCAGGGGATGCAGCTCCGCCCGACCAGGGGACGGTGACGGGCCCTTAATTTAGTGTAACTTAATATTGACTTACACCTTTAAATAAGTTATTTCTGATATCCCATAATCATGATGGTGTTGTGAATTGTGACCTAACGACCCTAGAGGGATGGGGATACTGCTATGAAGTTAGCAGTATCCTTATCACTTACTGGCACCTGCTATCATAGTGGGTGTCATCGTGACTTATCATTACAGGTGGTAAAAGTGAAGTGTATATGAATATAAGCGAATGCAAAGAAGGAAGACACATACATACTAAAGCGAAGCAGATATACTTACAACAAGAGCAGGATACCCTGGGCAATGAAGCAATCTTATAGGTATGAAATGTTTATTATCACACAGACCTTAATTTTTTACTTTATCACGATACCGCTTAGTTAGCAACCTTACACCCTATTATGAGTTACAATACTATCACTATGTAGTGTAGAGAGTCAAAGTATATACCTAGTAACATAACAGGCGGTATCGCGACAAGCCATTCATATTCAGCAGGAGTTCAATAAAATTAATAGATTCATTTTACTAAAGTCAATCCAAGAACCAACATAGTACTTTTCTCTGGTTGAAAAAAAAAAAAAAGATTTTATTCCACACATATAATTCCTTATCTGTGTAAATTACAGATACTAATAATAGAAATAAGAATATTCATTCAAAAATAATAATATACCTATTATATAGGCCAAAGTAAGCATCATTAAGAGCTTGTGTTATGGATACTAGATAACAGAGAAGTATTAACAATATTATTTAGATAAGTACTATAAATTTACTAGTTAAATAAACATATACTGAAGAAAATGATTTAGAAAATAAGTGACTGCGCTTATTATGATAAAATAATGATTGAAAATATAGAAAATACTCTGTGCGCTTATTATGCAACTTATAGTACAGTGAAATTGGTGAAACTAGGCTGAGATGGTCTCTTGTTTTAGACAAAGTAAACATAAAATTAAAATATTCTCTTATACAAAAAGAGAAGCAGCATATTTGGCAGTAACCTCTCTGAAGGCATAAAGTCTGCTAAGGCAGTGGCTAGGGCTGGACAAGATCTGAAAATTAAACTCACATAGACATTTTAACTCTCGGGGTGCTCAGGGCCCGCCAAACAGACAAGTGAAAGGTTATGGCGGGCGCACACATGACGAACCGCAGATGAAGGAGCTATGCTCAAAACATCAAATGGTAGATCAGAGAGGGACGCGGCTGCCATGCCAGAATTATCGCAAACCTGGGACAGCAACCCAGCAGCAACAGCGTCGGATTCTACAGAAGTGCCATTAGTTGGTAGACTAAGGTATTATTTTAATTCTTGATATGACATTGCTAGTTGCAATTCCATTATAATGTCATGGATTACTGGATATAAGCTCCCTTTTAAGAGCCAACCATACCAAGATATACAACCTAGAAACAGACCATTGAGTAGCACTGAATTCTCTATTACTGAGAAAGAAATTAATAGACTGTTAGAAATAGGTGCCATGGTGTAGGTACTGTAAAGGTAAAGGGTCAGATTATTTCCACTTCTTTCTTGAAAAAGCCTAATGGTAGTTATCATTTGATTCTTAATTTAGAACACATAGGTTGACATATACTAAACACTTTAAGCTTGAAGACCTATGCACAGCACTTTAAGCTAATATTTCTGTGATGTTACTTAGCAAAAATAGATTTAAAAGATGTGTACTTTATGGTACCTATTCATGACAATTCATTCAAAAAGTATTTAAAATTTTACTTCAACAGACAATTATATCAGGTCTTACCTTTTGGGTTATGTTCTGCCCCATATGTGTTTAATAAACTGATGAAACTAGTGCTGAAGCAACTAAGAAAAGAGAATTTATCTGTAAATTTTTAAGATGATTATCTCCTCATTGGCGACTCATACTCTCATTGTTAAAAGAATGTTGACCAAACTTGTAAACTTTTGCAAAACTTGGGTTTTATTTTAAACAGAAAAATGTATCCCTTTACACCTTCTCAGTCCTATGACTTTTTGGGATTTATTGTTATTTCTTCACAAATAATTGTATGTACAATGGCTAGAAAGAAAAAGGAAAAGGAATCTATTAAAAAATACATTATCAGACTGCTAATTAATTGATAAGGACTATAGTATTAGATTCTTAGCAAGAGCCCTATGTGTCATAGTGTCAGTGTGGCCAGCTGTGCCATATGGGTTTTTATATCCAAAACCACTGGAGAGACAAATTTTTTTATCGCTTTATCAAAGGGAAATTATGAAACAAAAATAAACACACCATCATGTTTTATTAGTGATTTAGAATGGTGGAAGAATCAAATAATCCAGGCATGCAGCCTAATAAGGCAAAACTATTTTTGTATGGAAATATATACAGATACCTCAAATTCAGGCTGGGGAGCATGCAGTGGTATACCTACATAAACCAAATGGCAAATGGAATGTTGATGAAAACTTACTTCACATAAGTGCCAAAGAGTTCTTAGCAGCTTTTTTAGGAGTAAAATATTTTATAGCCAATATTAAAAATAAAGAAATCCAAGAGAATTGATAATACAACAGCAATTTGTTATATAAACAGAATGGGGGGGGAAGGTACAGTTCCCACTATTACACTCGATACCCATGGACATTTAGCAATGGTGTGAGAGGCGAGATATATTATATGGATTTTTGCCTCTTACATTTGCTCGCAAGATAATCATGAGACCAATTATGATTCTAGAATTTATAGAAATGAAACAGAATGTATATTGTCTTTGAAAGCTTATAATACTTTATTAACAAATAGATTGAGAACACCAGACATTGATTTATTCGCATTTAGAAATAGTTTTAAGTGTAAAAAATATATTTCTTGGCATATAGATCCCGATGCTGGGAAAGTTGATGCCCTTCCGGAAAATTGGGCTGGTTTTTTCTTCTATGCCTTTCCTCAACTCTGTAGGGTTTTGAAGTGTCTGAGAAAAATAATTAATGACCAACCATTAGTATTTTAGTAGTTCCTTAGTGGAAAAGTCAATCTTGGTTTCCACTATTTAATAGTTTACTTATATCAGAGCTTATAATTTTTTAACCTGTCAAATCATTGCTTTCTGAACACCTCATCCATTGCAACAGGACCTTCAGCTAGATGCAAGGATCTTATCCGCAATGCATTTATCATAGAGTAAAATGTATGCATTTATGTGAAGAGGATTAGGTATTGAAAGTGCTAACATATTATTAACTTCAGTCACAGATAGTACCTACCATCAAACAATATAGATCTGGTATGATAAGTTGGGCGAGTTTCTGTAATCAACATTAATTTATATAAACCACCGCCTTTCTTATTTCAGCCGTGAAAAAGTTCGCTGTGTTTCGGATTGAAGGGTACCTAAGGTAGCCAGTGCAATTACTGGACAGGGATGATATTTCACCTTGGGCCTCAGGATGACAACGCACCTGCAATATCAAGTGATTTTCCCTTGTTATTGCAACAGGTGTCTATAGACGGCGGTAACTGCTTACCATCAGGCGGGTCGTCTGTTTGTTTGTCATCTAGTAATAAAATAAAATAAAATAATAATACAAAAAAAAAAAAAAAAAAAACATGAATTATTGAAACTGGGAATGTTTCAAAAGTTTTCTTTTACTTATCCTCTATAAGAAATATCAATCAGGAAAAAAGGCAATTAGGTTTACTTTTAGCATTACTCACAGGTCATACGATGCAGACATTGTCATTGACAAGAATATCAAACATTGTCATTTATAATGAAATAATTTTAATTAAAATCCTTGTTAATACTAAAACATCCGCACCTGTTAGATTTCAACCTCTACTTGGGATACCTGTTTCCTTGCACAGCTAATATTTGTCTAGAAAGATTCTTATGCTCTTACATAATAAGTCAGACAAAGGAAATACGTAAATATATTGATTTTTAATCTTAACATCTAAACCTCACAAAAGGGTTTCGTGATCCACATTAATAGGTGGATTAAAGATTCCTTGAAATCTAGTGGCGTAGACACAAATAGGTTTAGTGCACATAGGACTAGCCATGCATCTACCTCTGCAGCCTATTAAATTGAGGTTTAAGTGTTGACACATTAAGGAGATCTGCAGTATGAACATCTAATTACTTGATGTTTGCAGGTTTATATAATAGACCTCTAAATAATTACCACAAGTTTGCTAACACAGTAGCAAGGCTTGATATTGATTGTGAAGACTGATTAAATAAGTAGACTGATTAAGAATTAATTAGACTGATCTTAGAATTTCTTAACATAATTGTAAGTGTAATCTTAGATTGTTTTAATTATTATGGTACAGTAAACTTATGATCATAAAGATTGTTTAAATATTTCGAATATAGAATATACACAATTTCTAATTGATCTGGTTATTTACTTTAAACATCCTACAAGTGATCATGGAAGGATGATGTAAGAAATATAATTAAATGATCAAACAAACTTACCTGTAAGTGATGTTCGATCATAATTATATGAGAACATCATCCTTCCATGATCAGCCCACCCAGACTTATCTAGATCCCTTCCCATTATCTACAGTATTATTAGAAATTGTAGTTGTTTGTATACACCATAAACTTAATATCTAGTCGATACTAAGTTTATTTAGACTTGAATCAAGCGGGCTTTAAACTTAAATGACGTAAGATAGTGTTGCCAGAGATAGGAAGAGGCTTGGGGTTCACCTTAAAAAAAATACGAGAAGAAGCTTTGAAATTCGTGAGATAGCTAGTACGCAAGGCGACTACTACAAGTGATCATGGAAGGATGATGTTCTCATATAATTATGATCGAACATCACTTACAGGTAAGTTTGTTTGATCATTTAATTATGGAAAAAAACGATTTTATTTGAGGGAGTACAGCTGTTTAATGCTTTGCCTAGTGACATAAGAAAGTTGTGACAACAAAAATGAATTCAAAAGGAAACTTAAAATAATTGTGTGCAACCAAACTGTAACGTGAACAAAACAACCAGTGCTCCAGAAGCGAAGTGAAGTGAACAATACTTTTTATGATAATTGTATGTCTCATTTTAAGTGAACCATGCGATTTTATGAGAAATAAAATTCTTTAAACATAAAACCACTTGATATATGGGTTTGAGAGGTGAACACGACGGTGATCGTATTAGTTTCGTTTCTAGGGGTACTGTAATATAAAGTTCCTGTGATAAGTAAGGTCGTGACAAGAGGGTTAGCCATCTAAATTGGACGTAGTTATGCCAAAATGTTCCATGCCACAGGCAGGATACTCATTAATGTGGCTTGTATTCTTTTTGCACAATGTTTTTCTTTAAATGTCTTAGTTGTGGGTTAGTAGACTTTTAGTATAACTCATCTTAGAAAATAGATACGAAAATGAATCTTTCGTCACATGAAAATAGGTTCCATTTTGTACTACGCATTTTATCGCAAAATTGACGGCATTGTGGGTTGGATCATTTTGGAATCAATTAAATATCGTAATAATAAAAATGCTTTAAAATAATACAATTTATATTAAACGATATAAAAACAGTTATGAAAATGTTAAAAGACATATTAAAATGAAAAGTAACAGTATAATCTTATCAAACTTAAGTTTCAAGTCATAAAATAAATAAAAAAATGAAATTCTTCAAACATAAAAAACCAAACCATTATAATATTTTTTTTAAATTGTTAACATAATCAAATTGATAGATCTGGGGCAATCAGCACTTTACGATATAAAAATACAGTCAATAAAATGTTTAGAGACCGGCAAACAAAGACATAATAAAATGTAAATTTAACAGGATAACTTAATTAAACATTTTTAAGCCATAAAATTATAAAAAAAGTCATAACTCAAAAAATTGTTAATATAATCACATTGATAGTTCTGGGGCAATCAGCACCCCTATCATATTCTTTGCTCCTACCATGAAAAGTCAATCCAAAAGTTTAAAAGTACGAACCACTAAACCACCGCGGAGATTGGATTCGGAATGTTCCATTAGAACTAATTAATCTGTTAGTATCATCATGGCATGTAACGCGTAATTTTAGTCCGAATCTTAGGAAAACGTTTCGTGGTAAGCCAGCAGAACGAATCAGCATATCAGTTATGATTGCAATATTATAATAAAAACGAAACTGTTTGATACAGGAATGTTTAAGGTACCTAAAGTCTTTGATGTCCCATAAGAAACATTCTCATAAAATGATTAGCCACGGCATCCTCACCTAGCCATCTGTACTAAGTAAATTTGACGGCGAGCTTCTGCTTCTTCTTTCAAATTCTTGTGTTCTTTGGACTTCAAATGATTTTCAAGTTCTTCCCAATTAGCGGCAATCAGATTACAAAATCCGCAGTGGTACAATCCAGACCGCACCTAGAATTGAAGCATGTTAGAGTAAGGGTATCCTTTATATGACTGAAAAGTATCTACACTAAGTAGTTAAATTTGGATCGAACCTGCGACCTTACACAATACGGATGACTGCTCTAACCATTTGAGCTACCAAGGACTTGAGATAATATTTTTATTCTATTCTATAACCCAGTGATATTTTTAGTCTATCTGTTCTTGCGTCATGAGCTGACGTCTACACTACAATTTCGAAATATTATATTCTTTTTTCTAGTTTAGATATTTTTCACACATTTATAATAATTTTAAATAAACTAAGAATGTAATTATGACTGTAAAATTTACTATTGGTAGGTACTTTAATTATTTAGTCTTGCTTTTTATTAGAAAACTTATTAAATTTGTTCAAATATTGAAGTCAAATTTATAGGACTGTATAATTTACTATGGGTATTTAATTATTTAGTAAAAAATCAGTATTAAGTACTAAAAGTACAAATACAGAAAGACTGGAAGAAATTCCAACATTTCAACTGGTAGTTTAAAAACATTCGAAAGGCTTCTTCCAAATAATAGCACGGTATAAATACTTTGATTGTGAAAGATCGTCGAGTACCTATGTTCTTTTTCTAGTATACTACGTTATAAAAATATTTCACACGTTTATATTATTATAATCCTAAAATAAAAGCGAGAAAATATAATTGTAATCTCTAATACGTCGGGCAGTCATCTGGTTAAATTAGTCAGTTAATTGGACGCCTAGGCCGTTCATTAAACGCCGGCATCTAATGAAATGGCAACTAGAAAGTCATTGAGCCCGACGTTTAACCAGATAGCTGAAGGTCGTGTCAGCCATTTAGTTAAATTAGCCAGTTATTTGGACGCCTAGGCAGATCGTCTAGTACAAAGAGTTTATGTGGTACTGTCTGTGTCTTTGGTAAGTTTAAGTTTTTTTTAGAATCACCTAAAACACAAATCATATTATTGGTTGTAAGTGATCATAAAAAAATTACCTTTAACCTCTTCAGTACAAGACGATCCACTTAGGCGTCCAATTCCAACAGCTCACTGGCCAATAAAGCCAATAGCCAATTTAAACGTTCAGTAATTCTAGTTCACTTAACTCTCGGCCTAGGCATTTAATTGAATGCCGGAGTTTAACAAACGGCCTAGACATCCAATTAACTGGCTAATCCACCTGACGGCCGCGACATATATGATGTTCAAAATATTTATATGTTGAAGAGTGTGATCTACAAGAGCATAATTATTGTATCTCACCTCTCTTATGAATTCCGACTCCAGGGATGGAAGAGTAACTATAGGAGTATTCATCATTGTATCTACATGTTCGCCTCCTCTAACATGCGTCTCTACATTTTCCACCAGCAAACTCTCCTCGCACAGTTGGCATCGGAGACTTGAACCAGTCCTAGTAATCATGTAAAAGCTGTACTTTTCAATACAAAGTCTTCGATTCACAATTTCCTCTGATAAAAATAATGATGACACGGAAACTACATCTATAACGAAATATTTGAATTTACGCTTCGGAATATACTTCTTCGATGTCGCCTTGGGCAACATTGCCATCTTTGAAAGATTGTTTTGGTGGGACAGCCCATTTACGTGTTCTTTCAATGATCTCAGCTTAGCTGGTATCTTCACCTTGCATAATTGGCAATCAGCTTCTCTGTTATGTTTATTAAATGTAATTTTGTTTTTCTTGGAATATTCCTCTATATTTTCGTCAGAAGCAGTTTTCTTTTCGCCTTCTGTCTTAATTTCTACATTGGTATTGTGTTCAAGTGATTTAGCAGCGTTATTATGGTTTTTATCTAATTCTCCAATACTGGCTCCGGTATTTAAGATTGGTGTTTTGTTGTCGTCCCTCGGTATTGGCTCAGTAATTATATTTTCCTTCACATCATTCGACAAATAGTGATGTTCATATGATGTGACATGATTCAACATGGTTTCGTAGTTGAATTCCACTTCCATACAACATTGACGACAGAATGCAGTTTCGTTTTCTAGATTAATTTTAACTTGATTTTTCTCAAAATTTTCAATCGTAGCTAGAATTAAAGACTTGTTATCTATTACCGTGTCGTTATTCGACTGGCATTCTTGTGTCGTCGACTTATCCTGATTTCTTTCAGGTTTATTATCTTTTTGTTCAGAAGAAATATGTTGGGACTGTTTATAAGCTGTCATACATTTTAGTACTAAATTTTTATGTACTGTTTCTTCGAAATGAGTTTTAATATTAGAAGTGGAAAATACTTCATTACACGTTAAGCAGTGGAATGAGTTATCTTCGATCTGAAAAGAATTATTGAATTTAAAATTGATGAAATTGTTATTTAACGGAGCTGTCACCGATATAACAGGCTCTTCTGATTTTATGCCACCCTTTTCTGGTTTTTCTAAAGCGTTATTTTTTCGCAAATGTTATTGTTACTTAATTCTCTATTCCTCATCATCATCATCATCACCAACATATATACGTCCCACTGCTGGGCACAGGCCTTCCTACATGGGAGAAACACATGAGGCCCAATGCGGGTGGGTGTGTTAAAGCGGTTGCAGGAACAACATGGACCAACGGCTTAACGTGCCTTCCGAAGCACGGAGGAGGTCGAGATAACAAACTTTGATTGACTCGTCCCAGGATCAACCATGGCGAAAGTTGCTTTGTTTTTCGTATCGAAACCAGAGCGCTCAAACCAATACGCCACCGAGCGTGACCGAGCTCCTGAAATTCTCTATTATAATGTCTAATATGAACCATATTTCTATTTGGTCTATTTATTAAAAGCTGTTGCGCCCTCATAATCATTATCTAAGTAGTGTTTTTTAAACATAAGTTTATTCTCAAATATTTTGTATTAAATACCTTCAATAGTGCAAAGTTTCAATCTGATCGAAACGCCTAACTTCGGAAAAATAGTTAAATAATATCGGAAAATAATAATATAATCGACCATAATGCATAGATGATTATTATTTTCCGATATTATTCAACTATTTTTCCGAAGTTGAGTCCAAAATGTCAGTCAACCAAATTAATTGTCACTTTAGTTAGAACCTATCAGTGGCTGGCGACCGCATAATATTACATTATCAACAACTCTTCTCTGGATCCATCCAAATCCATAGCCTTATTGTACAGCCGACAGCACATCAAGTGTAACAGTTCCACTACGAAAGCCGCCTCTATCGCGAATTCAATGGCGTAGCGGTTATCGCGTCTGGCCGGAATCCAGGAGACGCGGGATCGATTCCCGCCTGGAGCATACAATTTGTTCATTGTTTTCTTTCTTTATTTGTATTTCTTGCAATTTAGTATGCGTCATTAAACGAACAAAATCATATATGTAAACGTGATGATAGAACCCCCAAGAAGCACTTTCGAATCGTCAACAAAAAAACCCTTATGTCTATCACATAAAAAAAATATTAACAAACTATAACAATTTCATAATGTTTGTCTCTCTGTCCTATCTGGATCTACGTAAGCTATGTTATGTCAGTCTGTCTATCGGTCTGTCTGTCGGTCCGTCTGTCCGTCAGTCAGTCTGTCTGTCTGTCCGTCAGTCAGTCTGTCTGTCAGTCTGTCTGAATTTACACCGGTTCCAAAAGTTGAACTACCGAGAAGATTCCGGCAACAAACTCGTGTAGTCACTCTTCAATCATTAAGTTTCATTAAGTTACCTACAATGTTTGATTACACAGTAATAGTATTTAGCAGCGCAGTGTCGCACAGAGTATAAAAAAAGGTATATTAACGTACCAATAAGTACCTAATGATAAGAATATTTACTGTATTTAAAGGCTGTCCGACAATGCACCATCACAATATAGGTATTACAATACAAAAAGGTCAACAATTAATATACAAAGACCTAATTAAGCTAAACATCTTTCATTAATTTTAAACACTTGTCTGACCACGTCATTACAATAATAATTGTATTGTTTTATATATAATATCCTATAATGCCATATACCTCAAAAATCCCTCAAAAATGATACTATTGATGAATATGTAGGTAAATTATTACAACATCAAGGAAGCCGACCATTTCCACTAGTGGCACCTGTTCACAAGTATGACGTATGTGCCAGCCCTCGCTCCGATCAACCATATTATAGGGTGTAAGCGCCGTGATTTTCATGCGATGTGTTTCGTTGTAGCCTTACAACAGATAAAAGAGGCTCTAGCAACGCTAGCAAACGACGGAATAAAGTGTAGCGCGAAGCCACATTTAAACAGAACAAAGGTAGTAGAGATTGGGATAGTTATAAAAATGTGTTTTTTGACGATTTGAAAGTGCTTCTTTGAGACACATGTATAAATAAAAATACTTTTACTTTTGACTTTGATGTCTTGTCTATAGTTTATGTCCCAATGTGATAAACCTATGGACAGTTAGTTGTCTTTCGTTTGAATGGCAAAAGATCGTTGTAAGCCTTGTAAGTAATGAAAAATTGCTTCACAACTTACCATGCGATAAATGCGCCGGGGTACATCAAATTCCACTTTATACTTAATTAAATTCAACAAATGTGTCGGCTCTGATTTGTGGATGTTCTCCTCCTCGTGTTCCACCTGGCACAGCACGCAAGAGTCGTCAGTGAGCCCACTCCAAGCCTTCTCCGAGATCAGCAGTTCATCAAACGCACTGACAGAGTTCCCAACTCGCTTTAATTGCAGCGTTCCCTTATTATTGACGTGGGATTTCTCAGCAACGTGGATTCCTACATTTTTGACAGTAGGAATCAGGAGACAACAAAAAATGCAATAATACCCCTTTTTCACCTAAAATTAAAAAATATAGCAATAAGTCCCTTAGCCATGAGTCCTTATCGAATTTGTAACCTTTCGTTCTTTATCAGGGTGCCGCCGGCATCTACTTATTTAGTTTTTTTTATGCAACTAGACCACTAACAAGCTGACGGCCCACCTGAGTGGTAAGGAAAAATCAATTACAGGGGCTTTGTAATCCTGAGGCCAAAACCCTAAAAACCTATGAAACCTCTGGCCTCCAATATGAAGCCTCCAATAGTTCTTTTCGATCCATGCTCGCACAGTAGTGCGAGCATGGATCTCTAATGTATAACTCTCAAACTCGTTAAACAAGATTTGAAAGAAAAATCTGGGGACAGGAAACTGATAATTCGAGTTTGAATGTCAAATTTTCTGATCAGATCCATTCTCGCAGGGCTGGTTGCACTTCAGAAATAACTATCATAATTACTCAAAAATTTTGTTAATCATATAAAAAATAAGTACCTACTTATGTAAGTTTTTTAATAAATAAAGGAAATAAAATACGGATGCAGATCCCCTTTTATTTAATTCTGAAAAAACCTGAAACATTTGTTTACTCATTTATCGACCCTTCGAAGTATCGAATAACTAATTTTATTCCCCCTAACAAACTTTGGACCCCCTTTCACCACCTTAGAGGGTGAATTTTGAGAAATCCTTTTTAGTGCACCCCTAGACCTCATAAGGAACCCATGTGCCAAATTTGGAATCTCTAAACCCAGCGGTCTGGGCTGTGCCTTGATCGATCAGTGAATCAGTGACCCAGTCAGTTTCTTCTTCTTTATACATACATAGACTAAAATTAAAAATGTTTCTCTGCAGTGCCTTGATGGGAGACGATAAGAGACGATTTGGTAGAATTTAAAAATACTTATATTTGCTCCTAAAATGTCAAATCTTACGTACCTACTTACTTACAAGTATTTTTTATACCTACAAGTAGATTTAAAATGAACTGACCAACTATTTGCAACTAATTATATTTTCATCATAGACTTATTTGAATTATAAGAAGAAACGGCCTGGCCACGGGAACGGGCGGCGGCGGCGGCGGCGGCGGCGGCGGCGGCGTCTTGGCAACCAACTGCGAAGCCGACATCAAGACAGCGCGCAGTGGTTGCCGAGACGCCACCGCCGCCCGTTCCCGCGGCTAGGCCGAAAGTTAGTTTTGCGAAGGAGTAATAATATTTGTACCGATAGCACAACTGCATTGTTGTGCATATCTATTTGTCCATGGGGAAAAGGGAAACAATAATTACCTCTTAGACTAATAACGATAATTATTCCAAAACTTACCTTTAAAATAAGCTCCTGCTTATAGTCTTCAAGATAGGGAGTGGAGTCTATATTCTTTTTATGGACAGGTTTCGCTATGTGGTTGCTTACTTCCTCTTCACACTTCAAGTGGGTGTGACAGACTAGGCAATAGTAGTCGACGCAACCAATAAGGATTGCGTTACGTTGGAATTCAGAGACCATGTCTGGTTATGTGGTACTGGTGGTTCTAGAAAAGACAATGGAGAAGTTTAGTTCACAATATATCAAACCATTCTAATAATAAGTAGGTATTATACGAGGTCAGGGTCGCCGAGAGCCGTTGGATGCAGGCTGCGCAGAACCGTTCCATTTGGAAATCGATGGGAGAGACCTTTGTTCAGCAGTGGACATCCTAGTCTGATATGATGATGAATAGTGTGTAAAATCATAGTAGGTGCAATTACCGCGATGTATGTTACGTTACTGCTTACCGCGGAGGTTTACCCTTGACTACGTTGGTTGGTTGGTAGTAAACGACGTTGAAAATTAGCGACGCCCGGCCCGACGTGGCCGTAGGTACGTTTTCGCAAGTTTTAGTGCGATGGAGGGTTGTTGAATTTAGTTAACCAATTGAATTTAGTTAACCAATTGAATGTAGTTAAAATTTTTCTATTATAGTTACCACGGAGTAGTAAGTCTTTGATAGTTAGTTAGGTGTAACCCGCTTATTTTTTTTTTCGGGTCACAATTCTATTTCTTTCCTCTATGGTTCAATACTAGCCTAAGCATTTTTTAAACCTAAATTGAAGTACAGAGCTTTCGCAACAACGTACCGCAGCAAGCCAGTACCTCAGGTCTGGACGTCCGGGGTTTAATTCCCATGGGGGCTGCTCGGATTGGTTGATAGCAGGGCTTTTCCGCTGCCTGACTAGCCAACACCATCTTACCTAAGTCAGTCGCCAATACAATAATAATAACAGCATTATACTGTTACGAGAAGGTTAAATAGCTAGTTCCTCTGTGGTAGAGTCACAGAACATAAGAGAGAGGTAGAGTCATCCGGGTGTAGCTCGGTCCATTTTCAGCCTTATAATCACTTACCATGAGGCGAGATGAAGTTTAAGAACAAAGAAAAAAAGAAAAAAAACGTAGGTACACAGCGGTGAACTTCGCTACTTCGAATAGGTACTACACAGAGAACTAGGCCCACAAGCACAAAGTACTTACTTGAATATGTATAATATAGTACTTAGCAGGCCGGATGTAGGTTATGTTCTCTCAAAACCAGGCACGCTTTACACTTTTAACCTCTTTGTTTTTATAGGAAAGGAATTTTTGCCCTGCATTGAGATAAACAATGCTGCATCCAATTTCTTTCAGTAGGTAGTACTAACGCGCAGTTAATACACCTGGTTAGATTACTATTTAAATTTGATGAGGAGTTCGGTGGCATAGTGGTTTGAGCGGTCGGTTTCGATTACGAAAACAAAGCAACTTTCGCCATGGTCGAAACCGAGATGGGTCAATCGAACAAAAATTGTAATCTCGATCTCCTCCGTGCTTCGGAAAGCACATCAAGGGGTTGGTGCCGTTTGTTTTGCAACCGTTTTGACTTGTGTTTCTTCCATGTAGGAAGGTATATGTCTAGTGATGATGATGATGGTAAAGCTCTAGCTAACATTCAGTCAAAAAAGTATCGAGAATGGATGATTAGTTTATGGTTCCAATTTCAATTTCTTGTTGTTAGATTGGCACAACTGTTTTCCGTTTTGGCGGGGAGTTTGAGTTGCTTTGCATTTGTTAAAAACAGTGCTGTTTTTAGATATATCATATCTAGTGTTTATTGCGAATTTCTTAATGGACAAAAACATCGATCAAAGAGTTTGTTATAAATTTTGCATCGCCAATGGAATTTCGTGTTCGGAGTCACTGAAAAATGTTACAGAAGGCTTACGGTGAATCGACTTCATCAAAAACACGTGCTAAGATATACACCAGATATGGCTCCATCCGACTTCTTTCTTTTCCTAAACGTTCCTATGGTCTAAGGTTAGAACTTCAAAAAGCCAAATCAAAACGTTCACTGCATTTGAAAACCCAAATGACTAATTCAGTACCTAGCTGGCTAGGTGTAAGTATTTATGTACCTATTAAAATAGGTATTAAGACTTTACTAATTATAAACAATAAAAAAACTACTTATTGAGAATAAAATTATACTTTACAGGAACAGATATTATATTGTTAATAGTACCTACATATAATAACAATAAAAGGAAGAAAATATATAGTATAAAACAATAACTCACCTGACAAAAAAAGTTGAAAACACTAAAGCAGAGATCAGATATTTATTAGCACTTTTTATCTGGATCTAATACTGTCACCGTCACCGAACACACGAACACAATGAAGTACAGATTAGGAATGGAGAGAAGAGAAATAGAGTGAATGCTGACAAAGTAAAATTATAAAACAAACAAAGAACAAACCAGAACAATGAACAAACGTATATTAGTATCGACTTCTCAGAACTAGGGTTATTTTGATATTATGTTGCCTAATATACATACACAATAATACACATATTGATACCGATTACTGAATAACAAATTACCGACCATAGACTAGACTAAGTCCTATCTATGTAGGTATACTAAAGTACTATGTGATAAGTACTTAGAGATAAGTATATTATTATGTATATCTAGTACTCTACAATCTGTAGCTCTTAGTACCTACCTACGTAATACATACGTAATAAAAACACCTTAAAATCCTTGTTGCTAATGTGGGTCATTCCCAGTTGCCACCGCCTGCAACGCCACCGCTGATGGCAAATGGGAATATTTAAAAAAAAACTTCCCGATTGCCACCGGTGGCGGCTTACCGGTGGCAACTGGGAAGTTATTTTAAAAAAACTTCCCAATTGCCGCTGGTGGCAGCTTACTGGCAACTGGCTGATTTTTTAAAAAGTTGTCCCCGATGGAGTAGGTACCTTTAAACAGTTTTATCAAGGTGGTTGCATGAAATCATGCAAAATAACTTAAAACACCGCTATGTGCCTAAACTATTTACCATATCGATCGTTTTTTTAACTGGTGTGTCGGTCTCCTCTTTTCATGCAAATATAAAGTGTATTATATAAATTTAAATGTCAAAATTGGAATTAAATGTCAGGCAAAACTTACACAATGTTAAGTAACCTTAATGTTTGGGCCGTAAGTGACATTTTTGCTTGGCCGTCCGCCGTTAGAATCTGCCAATCGGGAGATGGGTGTTTTTGCGTAGACCAGTTCATAGAAAATTAAACTTTATATACACCCAACTTAGTTCTGTATGTGGGCCATGGGCGGGGGTACGGTGTAACATGAACGAGGTTTCCTTTACTTATCAGTGCATTCTCAACAATGTCAGGGTCAAGTGCATCGTGTAGTTCTAGTGCAGTTTCATTAGTACATATAAAAAGGCGGCACGGAACTATTTTGCTTCGCCCAGGACACCAGTACAACACTAAAAGAAAATACAAAAGTGGCCTAATTGTGTGGGAATGCACCCAGCGAAAAAAAATTGTAGAGCACTTAATTCAATTCAATTCAATTCAATTCAATTCATTTAATCATTATCATAGGTATACAAGCTGTGATTGTTTAGAATTTATGAGATCTCCATGATAGACCTTTAAGGCATATGATATATTTGATATTTTCTCTTTTCATGCAAATTTAAAGTTTATTATATAAATTTAAATGTCAAAATTGGAATTACTTAAAAATGTCAGGCAAAACTTACACAATGTTAGTCAAGGTCAAATCAAATCAAAATTAAAACTAAATTCAAATCAGAATTTAAATTAAATCAGCAATAAATAAAAATTAAAATAAAATTCAAATCAGATCAAAATTAAATAACACAAAATTTAAATTAAATTACAATAAAATATTCAAGATGAGCAAGCACCAGGTCTATGCATTAATATCCGTAAAATATTCGTTGATATGGTAATAACATTTATCTATTAACAATTTTGATAAATTAAGTTTTAAATGATATAAATCACAGTTCTTTAACTGGTCAGGTAACTTATTATAAATTCTAGGGCCCATTTCAATTACACTTTTGCTCATAAGAGCAGTTTTGCATATGTTATTGCTAAGTTCAAAGTTCCTTGGGCGAAGTCTGTTATGTCGTGGGAGCTTTACGTCAAATAAATCAGGATTGGACTTAATAAAAATACATGTTTCTAAGATATAAAGACACGGCAATGTTAAAAGTTTTAAAGATTGGAAGTATGGTCGGCAGCTGTCTGCGGGCTTTAATCCACAAACAGCTCTCACACATCGCTTTTGAGCTCTAAGCAATATATCTCTGTATGAGCAATTACCCCAAAAAATCACACCGTATCTCAGGGTGGAGGCGACAAAGCCATGGTAAGCAGTCAAAACTGTGCTCCGATCTGCCACCTTTGCCAATTTATAAAGAGCAAATGAAATTTTGTAAAGCTTTTTTGTGATTTCTATAGAATGTGATTCCCATGACATGCCACTATCAATATGAAGTCCTAAGAATTTAGTAACATTTGTTTCTTTTATTGTTTCGTTTTCATAGGCAATATTTAATTTAGGATATATTTTTCTTTGTGTGAACTGTATATAATTTGTTTTGTCTAAATTTACTTTTAAATTATTTGACTCGAGCCATTTGATTATATTTTTAACAGTAGTGTTAATATTACTTTCATATTCTGAGACTTCGTCACACTCTATAAAAACAGTGCTGTCATCGGCAAACAAAATCATTGGATACTTACTGGCATTTATTATATCATTGATATAAATGATATAATAAATATATTATAAATATTATATAAATAAATATAAATATTCGTGTATATATTATGTTTACTCTTATTAATTCAACCAAGATTTGTTCATTTTGTGAGCAGTCAGTCAGTCAAAAAAGTCAAAACAACCAATAATGCCGAATTTTAAAACTTTTGCAAAATGTTGGTTGTTTTTAGACGCACATTGATAAGTATACCTACTTTTTTCTTTCGCAGAACGACAATATCATACATGAAACTGTGCACTCGTGTAAACCAAATATGTTAAAAAGAAGAGGCAATAACAGATGGAAATTACCCAGCAGTACCTCAGTCATATAAAACTATGGTCGCAACATTCGAAAACACTGGATTAGACTTATTATGCGCAGTACCAACCTTTCAAAGTATAAAATCATCGTTGTACATATTCTTACTTACAGTACAGTACTTACTTAAAATAAATCAAAATTGATACAAGGAAATATTTTAGTACCCACCTACATAAAAACTAGTACATTTAGTTAATTTCAGTGTAAGTACTGGGCATGGACGGCATTTCATCTTAGGCCTCAGGATGACAACGCACCTGCAATATTAAGTGCTTTTCCTTGTTATTGCAGGTGTCTATAGGCGGCGGTAACTGCTTACCACCAGGTGGGCCGTCAGCTTGTTTGTCATCTAGTTGTATAAAAAAAAAAAAAAAGTATATTTTAAAACATTATGATTCTAAAATAAAACATTTAGAAAAGCCATGTTTTTCATTACAAAAGTAATAAATATTAAAACCCCTTTGTTTTATCACGATAGGTCTCTAAATAGATTCTCTATTCTATAATTGTTAGTCATAAGAGCGAGGGAGGGTATTTGCCGGTGGCGGTGGCAACTGGGAAGTCATTTTATAAACTTCCCATTTGTCACCGGTGGTGGCAATAGGGAAGATTTCTAAATAATCTTCCCATTTGCCACCGGCGATGGCGATGAAGGCGGTGGCAACTGGGAATGCTATTGCATTAGCAACTCACGACTCACGAACGGTCAAAAGCGGGTACAAAGTTTTTGTGATTTTACAAGCTCTTTATTTGAAAACCCGATAAGTAAAATACGGTGTGCTTGAGCGACAACTTAAAAAATATCTTCATCTTCATGACGCTCAGTTCGGCTTCAGACACTTTCAACAGAATGCGCCATTATGTCTCTCAAGCAGACTGTAGATACTATACTACTAGGAACACGCCTGTGTATGCAGCCTTTCTTGACCTCACTAGGGCATTTGACCTGGTTAAGTATGACATTCTTTGGCGTAGGTTAAAAGATACCGGGTTGGTTGAGCAATATTTTAAAATATTGATATGACCACCAAACAAACCAGCTCAAATGGCTGGCTGAGTTTTCTGATGAGTACAGCTTGGAGTGAGACAAGGGGTAACCCCCCCTGTCTTACGTTAACCACGTCTCCTACACTCTTTAAGCTGTACGTGAACCGGCTGATTGTTGAGCTGAGCAACACAGGGGTCGGCTTCTAAGTTAAGGGTTGTAAATCGGGAGACGTGCCAAGTGTGCTACTTAACGGTGTCGCTCTAAAAAGGGTTACAGAGTTTAAATACCTAGGCCATGTGGCTGCCAAGGATTTAAAAGACGATGGTGACATCGAAAGGGAGAGGAGGGCGATGGCGGTTCGCTGTAATAGGTATGTTTGCGTGCAGATTCGCGCGGTGTAGCATAGAGGTAAAGATTCTAATTATCTCGTCGAATAGAATTTAAGTAAATTCATGAGCATAAATTTATCAAAGTACTACTGTATACGAGTCCACACATTGTCGTTTTGTGCAGATTGATGCAATAGCTAAAAAGATATAAACGATTGTAGGGGGCCGGGCTGAAATAATTTCAAGTGCTCATATTTTTATATTTAAAGAATGTAATTTAAAAATAAAGCTGTACATATATACTGCACCTCTGGGAGATCACACACACGTAGAATATGGGTTCTTAGGTTTTGTATTTTTATTGTGTTATTAGCTATTTAAATAATTTCAGCCCGGCCCCACCTTACTCATTTATATCAATGACCTTACTTTGATATTTTCTAAGATATTGCATTTTGGTATGAAATAAAGGCTTGAATTTGCGTATTTTATGTAGTACATTAGTTGTATATCAATACATTGTCACCACCTGTCGTAGTAGTGGATTCCATGCATCCTTTTTATATTTCTATTTTTCACAGAGCCAATTAATGTTTGCAACAAGCGTAATCTTTTGATGTTTACCTCCTCAAACGGAAACAAGGTTCCCAACATTTCTTTACAATTTTTGCTGCCAACTCAAGGAAATTACAGAAACTTTTGTCACCAACACGTGTTGACAACACAAAAGTGACTCGGCTTTAGGAATCCCCGAACAAAGATCATATTCCCCTAATAAGGATTTGACTGCGTTTAGTTAAATACACAGATAAGCGATTTAAATATATCAATAAATGCGTTCATGCAGTAGCTACTTCTTGATATACAATGTTAATTGTTTTGAAAATACACTAGCCTGGGGAGAGACGTCTCCTCAAAACTTGAAATAAAAAATAAAAATAAAATAAAAAGGTTTTTGCTGCTAGCCCTATAATGGCACTCGTCAAGATTTTTATTACAATGGAATGGAGGCTGTAGGGCATGCCCATAGCCCATAGGTATTGCTTACATTACTCTTTGGGTATTGGCATGACTACCTGTCACACTTGCTACTAATATCTTTAAGTTCATTTCTTTTTTGTATAATCAATGTTAATATTTGAAATATTGAATTGAATATATACAGAGTGTTAAGGGGACGCTCTCGGAAACGAAGGCAGTGCTCGTCACGATAAACACGATTTGTTGAAAACTAATTTGAAATCACGAAAATAATATCAGCTGTTCCATACAAACAGGCTGTGTTGACTGTTGATATTACAATTTTAATGAAACAGTTGATTTTTCTTCGCGATTTCAAATTTATTTTTTAGCAAGTCGTGTTTAGGGTAAACAGCACCGCCACCTGCCTTCGTTTCTTAGCGTCCCCCTAACACCCTGTACGACCTAAGATTTGGCTGTATGGCTTTATACCATTCCCTGTGGGGATAAACATAACTACCTGATATGTGCCTGCCTGTCACTAAATGGAAAATGTATGGGATTTGATAAAACAGGATGAACGATAGCGATTGGCGAAAGCTATCTTGTCTAGGGCGGCAGGAAAGAAAGAAAAAAGTGTTGAACTTGAAGTTTGCCAATACAGGAGAGTTTGGCGGGTTTTAATGGCGTCGGTCAAGATTTTTATTTTAATAATTAAAAATTGTGTCAGAGCGAACTTTGTGTTATAAAAGTGGTGTACTTTTATATACAAAGTGTTTGTGTTGACGTACAACTAAAAGGTTATTAGTATAAAAGTGATTATGGTGTGAAATACGATGAGAACTTTTTTGTGGCTATCCACCTCATCAAGTAGCACATAAGGAGACTGTCATCATATATTTCGCGTTAAATACTCCCAAGATGCATTGAAATGTGTAACACCAGCATTTCAATGCAATAAATGAAGAAATACTGAAGATGTGGCTGTATGGAAATTAGTTTCCGTTGCCTTTCCATTGTAGGGAGAATGAACAAAAAAAAATTTGCCAACACAACATTTTGACTTTGACAAAGACAAAACTTAAAACTAGGGCTGTTCCAATACCTACACGGACTGCTCATTCTAAAAGATACTCTAATATTTTTTTTGATACAACTCTTAATATGCGTACAACTAAACTATCGATACCGACTCATATCGATAATTTTCAACATAAACATAATACCTTAATAAATACTTACATAAATACTTAAAGAAATTCAATAATTAAAGGTTATCACCATCATCATCACCAGCCTATATATGTTCCACTGCTGGGCAAAGGCCTTCATACATGGGAGAAGCACATGAGAAGTTTGTGCCATAGCACCACCACGGGGGCCCAATCTGGGCTCTTAAGTTATAGCAGTTGCGGTGGGACCAAATGCTTAATTCCCACACGTCATAAATCTATGACAAAGACAATTAAAATTTAAATGTGGTGTGGAATTGCCCTCCGAACCACGGAGGAGATAGAGACAACAAATGATTTATCCCTCCCTACCAGGATCGACCATGACGAAAGTTGCTTTGTTTTCGTAATCGAAACCAGAGGGCTCAAACCACTACGCGACTGAGCTCCTCATAAAAAATTAATTAGTTGACATCAATTTTAAATAAAATACTAATAATAATCACCATTAAAAAGGGAGACTTGGTCATAAAGTTACAGAATAACTAATAAACAGTTACTCGTCTTTCGCGCGAACCTGCGTGCGAGCGAGAGAATGTGATGTGTTTTTACCAAGTGAGAGAGCGATCATTCAGTCTGATTTAAGTACTTGTACTTCCGCTCTAATTTGATTCGATTGATTCGATGCCAAAAGTATGTTTTTGTTAACGAAAGTATTTAGTATAGAGTACTCACTCTTATTTACTTGCATCGAATTATAACTACTTAAAATATTTAGAAGTGCCTTAAATACAAGAAGCGTTTGAGTTTATTGGTTTAAAAGCATTTAAGCTAAATTATAAGATCTGGCTTCTTGTTTCTTTATATGCCTTATTAAAATCATAGGAAAACATATTATTTTAAGAGTATTGTAGGTAAAGCAAAATACAAGTCGAAAATATTGGAAACGAACTAACCGATTCTTTTAAAACTTTAGATGCTAAAGCAAGTCAGACTATTCTAATTAGTTATCAGAGGATTTTTCGAAAACCCGGCACACACTACACCAGGGTAATTGTTAAGTAAGAACAATTTCAGTTTTTCATGCAAACGAAAACTCGCCAATAATTTTATTATTATTCGATTTTTTGTAAAACTTGCTGATCACTTTTCAGACTTGTCTGACTTGTTTATGCATGGCAAGTTTTGTTAGATCGGTTTGTTCTTTTCCAATATTTTCGACTTGAAAGTTTAAATGTAAAGCCATTGGGTAGACTTTAACATTGTCATTGATCTCCGTAGGGTTAATTCCGCTTGACGGGTTAATGCTAAGTAATTAAAATATAATAAAACTAGAAAAATTTCATGTCCTGAGGCAGGAAAAGGCAGGTAATTTTTCAAACATTTATAATAATGTTAAAATCAAAAATTAAGAATGGGTTGATGCTATTTAAAAATCTTTCATAACGTCAAAATACTTATATATTGAAAAATAATATCATGTATTCATTCAATTTTAATTTTAATTTACGCACCTCACTACCATACCAACATACAACGATACGAAGCTAGTGCGCGTTATTGAAACTTCGAACCACTTCGAACTAACCTGAGGGCCTAGACAAGATGCCTTTCGATAATCGCTATCGCTATCGCTAAGCGGAAAATGTATGGGATTTGAAATAAGCACTCGATTGAGTTTCGGTTGTAAATGTCAAATCCCATACATTTTCCATTTAGCGATAGCGATAGCGATTGTCAAATGGCATCTTGTCTAGGCCCTCTGAACTGAATTTTTAAAAAACATCTGTGGAGTTGCTGACCAATCACAGACTTTATTTGTGTCGTTTGTGTTCTCATTGGTATTCTCCGGGAGTTGTATATTTATCTTTATCTTCATGGTGTTCTCAAACTATGAAGTTACAGTGCTACCAATTTAATTAAATAAATCAGTAGTTACTGTCGCCATTTCGAACAAAGAGAATATAAAACGCTACGCTAGAAGAGACGGGACTTCAAGGAAAAAAAAAATCCATAGAACGTGCGCGCCAGACTCATACCAATATAATAAAAATTCAGCCAACAGTCTGGTAACAATAATGCCAACATAAGCAATAAAATAGGGATGTGCTTAGTAGGGATTAGAGATACAGTTTAGATTTTTATCGATAGTAATAGGTGTTTGAAATTAATAAACAATGGTAGTTGAGAAACTTTTATTTAGTATAATATACAATACATCAAGCTTGACTACTATGACAACATGGTAGGTTGTTAGGTTGACAGTAGGCGTGTGAATCGTCTTGGATCGGCCATCAACACCGATTTGGATTACGACTACACCAAAAATATGTCGCGATTATGTTGTCGATTGGTACATACACCAAATCCTTCCCTGTCAATTGAACCCACTGTTTACATATGCGAAAAAAATAAAGTGGTTTATTTAATGGGCACGACATCGATAGGGAAATAAAATTATACAGACAGCACTATTTTTTACTTAGGTCGGTAGGTAAATATTACTTTTACGTACTGAAATTTGTACTAAAATCCCTATTTAAACAATAATAGCTTTAGAATAGAACTAATTAACAGTCATTAGTACTTACGGATCGTCATTGAGAGGGAATTCAGACATAATATGTTCGTTTTACATTGGCCGCCGGCGTGTCTTTAGATTACATATTTCATAACTTATTCGTTTACTCATTTAGTTCACTTCACATCACACACAATCCTTTTTGGGTCAAGCTTATTTTTTGAGGCAAAACACTCGTTTTTAATATTATTTTACATTAATTTCTGATTTAAGAAAATTCCCCAACACAACTAAATGAAATGTCAAACGTTTTGAAAACAAGACAACAGCGACAGAGACAGATGACAGATATAAATCACTTGTTTATGAAGAGCGTCGACCACCATATTGATAGTATGGATAATGCCTTCTTTCGGATTGAGGCGGATTATACCGCCATTACTGAGCGTGCACGTTTCATACAATTTTTTTTTTCTTACGAACTTGTGCTAGACTGATTTCGAAAACGTCTTTGCTTTGAGGTCATTTTATTGTTGTCGATCGATGTACTCTTTTCTATTCAATCCAGGATTCTTGGTTTTCTGAATATGCAAACAGTAAAAAGCGTGTCTTTAATATTTAAGATAATTAAAAAGAGCTCAAGTTGTTTATTTTTGTTAAAGTGGTAATACTGGCCCTAATTCTGGAGAACACATGCTAAGTTTAAATTTAAGTTCAGTCTATTTCTTTCTCTCAAAATGAATACGAAAAGAATGGCCCTAATTCTGGTAAACACATGCTAACTCTAAATTTAAGTTCAGTGCATTTCTTTCTATCAAAAGGAATACGAAAAGGATGGCTGTTATATAATTTGACATTTAGAAACGTGCGTTCAATTTTAGACCTTATTGAACGTGATAAAATGCAGTGTTTAGGAGGCACCTCCGTACAGTCGGCAGCACATCAAGCGTAACAGTATACATAACCCTAGTAAACGCTATGTATAGCTATTAGAAAGAAAGCACACCCTCTTCGCTATTGGTTCAACTTCAACCATCTTTTAGAATTTGACCAATAGCAGAGCTTGTCAGAATGCTTCGAGCGTTTATTGGTTAAAATTGGTCGAATTGTTTAAGCTAACGCTATTTGTACGCGCAGTTTAGTCTAATTTCTATGACATCGCATTTTTTAAGTATGAAGTTGGGGCTCAAGTTTACAAGATTTTTTTTTGTATCTGTGGTGTTTAAAAGTTGAGTATAGAAATAGGATGTCCATTTTGTATTGAGACCTGACTTTTATGGGGCCACTTGATAATAAGGGTTCAAACTATTGAATACGTAATAAAATCAACATTGACTTTTCTTGTATAATTTATTTGTAGATAAATGTTAGTTTCTTTGAAAAAATTATCTAAGTAATATACGAAATGGCCACGCACTTGGATGGAATGAAAATAAAATAGTAGCACTACACAAATGGATAGATAATTATATAAAAACCCGACCGAATATCGGTAAGTTAGAATTTTGTTCTACTGTTTTTAAGAGAACAGGACACACCAACCTATATTTTAAATAAACTGCGCTTTCCTTCGTGTTTTTGAAATGAACGCCATAAAAGTATTTTGCATCATTTATTTTTTTACCTATACATACCAAACAGGTTTTGGTCAATGTCATTTGATTTTCTTCAACTTCTAACAAAATGAAAAGTATTTGAAGTATTTGGAGACTTCCTTGATAAACTAATTAACATAGATCAAGGTTACATAACCTTGATAAGTTAATTAGTTTCATTATTTGGTATAAATATACCAACTAATCATATTTGTAAAATGATTCCACCTACTATAATGTTTTGTAAAAACATCTTTAATCGTAGCTGATATTTTGAAAGACTCAATCCAGTTTATTTATGAACAGGTTCACATAATAAAACAAATACTACTTTGCAGGTGGCGGACCATATATTTTTGGTTTTTAAATATGAGATGAAGATCCAGGCTGTAGAGGCTACAAGATAGTGTGTTGATGTGTGGTGTATTTGTTCACATAATTCTTGTTATTGGTGAATTCCATACCTATGTCAGTGAAATAAATAAGTAACCACAAACCAGACAAGAGATATTCTATTGTTGAGTGGATGCCAGTGTCAAAATTTATTTAACTAAAAGCTCCAGACTTAAATAATATTTTTACAAAAAGTATATATGTGACCACCACATAGAGGTTAGGGTAAGTTTCAGTTTAAAATTTAATGACTGACTTTGAAAAAAATGAAAGGTTATTTAAGATAATTGTTAGTTAGAGACAAACATGTAATTGTTAGTTAGTTAATATTATTTTTATGTGATAGACATAAGGGTTTTTTTTTGTTGATGATTCGAAAGTGCTTCTTGGGAGGCTTATTCGAATAAAGATATTTTCATTTTCATTTTCATTTTTCAAGATATTTTTTTAAAGATACTTAGTTCAACATTTTGGCTTAGCAATAGTGAGCACTTTAAATCAATACATAAGCAACCAGAGACATGATTAAATTAGTTTTTGTTTCCTGGGGTGATAAGATCAACAGGGCCTGGTAAAAATACTTATAACACCACCACATTACAAAGTAGGTTAGGAAGAGTTGTCCCTATAGGTACCTATACCTAGCTCTGCCTGGACAACTGTAATATTCACATGTGCGTAATTGTTCAGCAACAGCAGTGTTCCAAGTTCCTACATGATATTAGTGTAACTTTCATAACCTGTAAATTCAAATGGAATAGTAAGGCTATCCAATTATCTATGTGATTTTTATGTTATGAGATTGATATAATTTCAGAGAGCAATGGTGTTAATTCACCCAGAACATTATTTTAGAAATTATAATAAAATATAGTTACTTTTCTAAACCTAACAGTCTTCTAACATATTTTCTCCTATTACTTTTGTTGTTTAATATTATTTAAATTCACTTACTTCTCATTGCAATGGTTATTTGATTTAGAATGGTGTTCAAAATTTAATTTAAGCAATTTTATAGGTTAAGTAGTTAATATTTCTCACATCATAGGAATGGTTTTTAAATACCTGTCAAGTATCAGATTCCAGAGTTTCCAGACACAACTGATTTTTCAATTGTCTTAACACTCCAGAGGGATAATGCCGCTTGACAGATTAATAAATTACTAGCATGAAACAAAAATTTGCATAACTCTTCAATTAAAAAAGATTTCTGAAAGTTTCGATGTTCTACATATAATTTTGGATTTCATTAAATAATTATAGAAAAGAATAAGGGAGGTAAAATGGTGCTAAAAATACTAATATCTACCTACCTACTTTAACTGCATATTGTTAGCACCTAAGTTATTCATAAAATTACCCTTTTAAGTTTTTATAACCCCCAACCCTAAAAAAGGGACATTTTATGTTTGATGTGTCTGTCTTTGTATCTGTAAGTTTGTCTGTGCCATCGCAGCTAGCACTGACAGATTTTGATGCATTTTTTTTTGTTAGAAAGTTAATGTGGTCAAGATGATTCTTAGTTTTGAATTATGAAAATCTGTTCAGGCGTTTGATGATAATCTTTCACAGATCTGATTTTTTTCAAATTTGGTGCACTCTTACTTTAGTGATATTTCAATAAAACGAGGCTGAGAGTTAATTAAAATTTTATTTTAATATTGTTAACTTTTCAATAAACATGTTAAATCAATTTTGACTCTGTTTCTTATTTCTTACACATTCCCAATTAGACCTGATTGCTCTCAAATAAAGAATTTCTTATTTCTGTCAAGCCATGGATTGCAGAAACAATTGGTTTTTAGTTATCTCCAAAAAAAAAATGTATTCTTAAGTAATTTTACTGTCATTATCAATATCAGTTTATCTCAGAGAAGTAGATCCAAGTAGCAGTTTCAGAATATTAATGAAGTATTTGGCTAAATCATGATGCAATTTGAATTGCAACTTATGACTTATAAAATTACTAATCCAAATGTTTTTACATTCAAGAGACAGCACTTCACCATTTCACCTGTAATTTCAGTTTTATAATGCTACTTTTAGTTATTTATCACTATAATTTGAGACCAGTGTCATAGAAGAACTAGTAGCGACCAGTGTCTAGGAATTATTGTTGAGTCCCTTTGATTAGATACTCATTGAACAAAGCTGTTAGCTTCTTAAACTAGTCATATTAACAACCTATAAAACTATAAAAAATTTTGGAATTTGTTATTATCACCTTGAATATCATAGCATTGCAGAATATTTTAAAACTAAGTGTTTCTGGTGTAAGTGAGATCGCCAGAGCTCTTGGAGATACTAATAGTAATGCTCATGGGGTGTAGCATCAGTCCGATCAGTCTACCTGTCTGTCTGGTGTGTCTACTTTCTTTGCACCATCATCATCATCATCATCACCAGCCTATATACGTCCCACTGCTGGGCACAGGCCTTCTTACATGGGAGAAACACATGAGGAGTTTGGGCCATAACACCACCACGCTGGCCTAATGCGGATTGGTGGGTTAAAGCGGTTGCAGGAGCAACCGGGACCAACGGCTTAAAGTGCCCTCCGAAGCACGGAGAGCTCGAGATAACAAACTTTGATTGACCCATCCTAGGATCGACCATGGCGAAAGTGGCTTTCTTTTTCGTATCGAAACCAAGCGCTTAAACCAATACGCCACCGAGCTCCTCCTCCTTAGCTTAAAAAACTTGTATTAAAATTTGAATACACTACACTATTAATTCCCAACTATTATTTTATTTTAATTATTAATTTTAAAACCCTACACATTATAATCATCACGTCAGTTAAGAGATACCCACTGCTGAGCATAAGCAATTGGGCAAGGACCTCCAAACCGATCGGTCCTGCACTGCCTAGACATGAGAATAATTTTCAATCTTATATTACAAATCGATCCTAAGTAGGTAAGTATGATTATCCTGAAAAAGACAACATAAAATTGTGTGAAAAATATTTCAACTAGAAAAAATGTCTGCCCCCCGCGCTCATAGCATGGCAAACTTCCGGGGAAACAATAAGATGGTCTCTCTCTCTTCGTCAGAGAGAAATAAAGAAATAAAACAATAAAACACATTAATTTGTCTCTTAGTATGTGGACAGAGGTGGTGGAACAAGGTGGTTTTGTCCACGGTCCGTTCTACCTTCTACGGGTGCTCGGCGGTCCGAACCCGTGACCTTTCACAATTCGAATGACTGCCCTAACCACAGAGCTATAGAGGATTTAACTGAATCCTATAAAGTTATTATAGATATTCCTTAAATTTATACAATTAATCTAAGTGATAATCTTTCAGTTTTTTAAAAGCGTTTACTAATATGGCCAAAACTTAAAGACTAGTACTACTTAACTATAAATTTTGAAATGTATTTAAACTATAACCCCCGACTTTACACAATTCTTTTACAAACTGACCGACTGCTCTATCCTTATCCTTAGACAGACCATCATAAGATATATTATCTCTAATCTATGATCATAAGACTAACTAACAAAAAACAAAAAGTAATGTAATGTCACAGGCGAATTTGATACCCTACCTATTGATATAAATATCATGAGCCATACCTTGATAATTAATAATCGACCTAAGGTATCTGATATAAGGTCGAGATTCCATTGAAGACGTAACCGCATTGCACCATATATTATTATGTCGTATGGTAATTAACTTAAATAGAAAAGGGTAGCTCAAATTAAAATTGGTCTTTTTTACTAAGGATTTAGAACCTTCTTATGTAAGTATATTAGAAATAAACAAATCACAAAGACCTATCTATCATACCTATGATACCTACTTCACATAATTGAAAATTATTCAAGTATTAGTAGTTGATAGTTAGTGATTTACACCAACAAATCATTACAATTTCATACATTTACTAGTATACACAGCCATCACAACTCACATCCGAAATATAAAATGTAGCTACAATACTAAGCGAATATTATCATTATAATTTCAACTTTATCATTATGTAATTAAGCTTCAAAATTGCTTGCTTCACACATCACTGTCTTGTAAAATACAATAAATAAATTCGAAATTAAGTTACCAACACCCCTGGTTGATTGCGTTACATACTCGTCTTCATTCTTGGGGAACGCAGTTCAAATCTCATATATTATATTTTCTTGTTAATTCATTTTTAACACTAAAATTCAATAAGATTTTGTGTGTTGTATTTGTGTTAGGTCTAATATTACTTTTCTTCAAAATTGTTATTTCATATTCACATTTGAAGAGTAGAATGTTAGATCTTTAAAATATTGTGAATGAGTAGTAGTTACAGCGGTGCGAGCACAGAACTTTCGATAAGCTTATTTGACATTAAAATTCGACAAAACGGTAGTTTATCGAGTGTTTATCGATCTCGGTAGCACAGAACTCTGTTTATCGATCTCTCGACAAAGTCGACTAATCTTACCGAATTTCTCGATAAACTCAAGCATGGATCGTAATTTTGACATACGAGATAGATATAATTTGTCTATTTTGACATAAATTTATCGGGTTTTCAAATATGCACGATATGTTTGTCGATACTCTAATATTTTACGTAATATTGCTTTAGGTTGCTATAAGAATGGGTTTCGGCCTTATAATTTGTGGATAATTCACTCATATCGAATTGCCAGTGCATATTGTCGTAATTAATATATAAAAGAAAGCTACTATTTTCGCTGCAGAGGGATTCTTTGTTTTATGAGAGAAGTATACCAACGATGTGATAGACAAGAACTAAATATAGCTAAGCAAACAGTGAGTTATGTGGTTTGTGAAGTTTTATCAACCAAGAAGAAGCCTTCCGACATAATACCATAATTATGATTTAATTTGTCAAACGCAATATTTATAAACGTCTAAATACCCTTCATTAATAAATGATAAGTAAGAAAATCAAAACTCTAATAACCATCTAATCTTTTGTGGGTGTGGTTTTGTGCGTTGTTTTGTGGTCTTCTAATTTTTTGTGGGTACAAATTGTATCATTGGAAATGTATTGCAAAAGGAGCCAAAAATGTATTGCAGATATTTTTAATTCTAGGTATACATATCATAAAATAAAAGTCATTTGTAAATTTTCAATTTATTATTCCTCATAAAACATGTCCACTTCCTGGTCAACTTGATTTCCAACAAGCTGATGTCGCTCCATCCTAAAAGAAAAAGAATGATTGTAAATTATGACATATCATAAAATAAAAGTCATTTGTAAATTTTCAATTTATTATTCCTCATAAAACATGTCCACTTCCTGGTTAACTTGATTTCCAACAAGCTGATGTCCCTCCATCCTAAAAGAAAAAGAATGATTGTAAAATAAGACATAAAATACAATTAGAATAGGTAAATAATGTTGCTACTATTTACTATGTTTGATTTGATGTTTTCAAGCTCAATGTTCTATTTAAAACTTAAGTTTCCATTAAAGATTCCCACTGCCTGATGAGAGGAAGTTGAGAATGAAGATGATGGAATATTTTGCCATTAACCCAGAGGCAGGAAGTAATAGAATTTATCAATTGAAAATAAATCACAATGAAATATATTTAAAGTAAATGTGTACTTATTATGTTTTTATTTTAACTATCGGCTACATACTAGTTTATACAAAAGCGAAAAGAAAGAACAATGAGCATTTTTGTCAGTACATTTTTTACTAAGTAAAATTAAAAAAATAAAATATTATAATACCTAGTAGCAAGAGATGGCGTGCTTACCTTGAGGCTTGAGCGCTCCGATACTTTTTCAGTAACAGCATCAAAGTGATTGTAATATTATAATCACTATATAGAATACACTTTATGCAGAACTAGTTATCTATTTTAAATAGAAGAAAACATAAAATTCGGGGAAAAGAAAACGATACGAAATATCTATATCTTTGTTTTGATGGTTTAATGACATTAATGTCATTTTGACAAAATGTTCTAACATAATGGTGCAGAAAACTATTTTAGTATTATTTATGATTGCATGGACAAGATTCCTTAGCTTTATTATGAAAAAAAATATCATAAAAGAATGAATGGCGAATGAATGATCGATAAAAAAACGACAAAATATACATCTCGATAAAACTTATCGAGGCTAGTTTCATGCTAGCGTTGGTCGATATGATTCGATAGATAAAGTGAGTTTATCGATCGATAAATATGTCTGCCGAAAGATCCATGCTCGCACTGCAGGTATGTTATTAGGAGTTGAACGCTTATAAAATGTTATGTTTTAGTTTTATAACATTAAATAAATGTAGAAAAACAAACTTGTAAATGTTTATTTTCATTTCTCTCCATAACAATGGACCATATAATAATGACCCGACAGTAGAAATATTTTTTAAGTTAATAACAATGAATAAATAATGAAGCCTGTATTTTAATATCTAGATATAATATTAGTTGATTGAAATAACTAGGTACGCTGAGCATCATTGGTAAATAGGTAGCGTAAATAAAATATCATAACTAGCCATTATAAGTAGAAAACTTTTTGTTTTAAATTAAAGCAATGGTCTCAGCCGTACTTTAATTTTAAATAAGTTGAAACAACGAAGCGAAGAGATTAGGCCGCGTACGTAGATAGCTGTAGCTATAGCTACCTATAAACCTACACATATTTAGTCGGAGGCTATATCGAAGAAATACAAATTTTAATAATCGTCGCGCTCGCGTTCAAGGCCAACTGCGAGTATTGTAGGTACAGAGTACTTGAGAGAGAGACGTTAGAAAGAGGCGCTGAGAGACATATGTTTATCCTTTGCTCACAAATTTTCTGTGCGTTGCGCTCTAGGTTCAAGGACAAACTGTTACGCTTGACGTGCTGCCGACTGTACATGCCGTCTAAAATTGTCTATGGTTTCTTAGAAATCTATCTAAATTTAAGTGACAGCTCTAAACAGATTCTTGCTATCTTTTTCCTATTACTTATTGCGAGAAAGAGATATACTGTACTTAAATTTAGAATTAAAGTGTGTTCCCAGAATTAGGCCCAATGGCTGTCATGTAAATTGTCATTTACAAAGGTGCGTTCAATTTTCGACCTTATTGAACGTCCTAAAATTGGGATGTTGCCTAAGTTTTAATTGTGCGCTATTTTTCACAAATTCGGAAAATATACGCTACTATTACCCATAAAAAACAATTCAAACTTAAAATATATGGAATATTGTTAAAGTAGTACTGTTTTGAAAATTAAAAAAATTGTCATATTTTTTTTTCAAAATTTATCAAAAATGTTAATGATATTATGTACAGTCGGCAGCACGTCAAGCGTAACAGTTTGTCCTTGAACCTAGAGCGCAACGCACAGAAAATTTGTGAGCAAAGGATAAACATATGTCTCTCAGCGCCTCTTTCTAACGTCTCTCTCTCAAGTACTCTGTACCTACAATACTCACAGTTGGCCTTGAACGCGAGCGCGACGACTATTAAAATTTGTATTTCTTCGATATAGCCTCCGACTAAATATGTGTAGGTTTATAGGTAGCTATAGCTACAGCTAGCTACGTACGCGGTCTACTCTCTTCGCTTCGTTGTTTCAACTTGATTTAAAATTAAAGTACGGCTAAGACCATTGCTTTAATTTAAAACAAAAAGTTTTCTACATATAATGGCTAGTTATGATATTTTATTTAGGCTACCTATTTACATCATTGGCTCAGCGTACCTAGTTATTTCAATCAACTAATATTATACCTATTAAAATAGAGGCTTCATTATTTATTCATTGTTATTAACTTAAAAAATATTTCTATTGTCGGGTCATTATTAAGGTCCATTGTTATGGAGAGAAATGAAAATAAATATTTACTTTGGTTTGTTTTTCTACATTTATTTAATGTTATAAAACAAAAACAAGATTTATAAGCGTTCGACTCCTAATAACATACCTGTAACTACTACTCATTCACAATATTTTAAAGATCTAACATTCTACTTTTCAAATGTGAATATGAAATAACAATTTTGATGAAAAGTAATATTAGACCTAACACAAATACAACACACAAAATCTTATTGAATTTTAGTGTTAAAAATGAATTAACAAGAAAATATAATATATGAGATTTGAACTGCGTTCCCCAAGAATGAAGACGAGTATGTAACGCAATCAACCAGGGGTGTTGGTAACTTAATTTCGAATTTATTTATTGTATTTTACAAGACAGTGATGTGTGAAGCAAGCAATTTTGAAGCTTAATTACATAATGATAAAGTTGAAATTATAATGATAATATTCGCTTAGTATTGTAGCTACATTTTATATTTCGGATGTGAGTTGTGATGGCTGTGTATACTAGTAAATGTATGAAATTGTAATGATTTGTTGGTGTAAATCACTAACTATCAACTACTAATACTTGAATAATTTTCAATTATGTGAAGTAGGTATCATAGGTATGATAGATAGGTCTTTGTGATTTGTTTATTTCTAATATACTTACATAAGAAGGTTCTAAATCCTTAGTAAAAAAGACCAATTTTAATTTGAGCTACCCTTTTCTATTTAAGTTAATTACCATACGACATAATAATATATGGTGCAATGCGGTTACGTCTTCAATGGAATCTCGACCTTATATCAGATACCTTAGGTCGATTATTAATTATCAAGGTATGGCTCATGATATTTATATCAATAGGTAGGGTATCAAATTCGCCTGTGACATTACATTACTTTTTGTTTTTTGTTAGTTAGTCTTATGATCATAGATTAGAGATAATATATCTTATGATGGTCTGTCTAAGGATAAGGATAGAGCAGTCGGTCAGTTTGTAAAAGAATTGTGTAAAGTCGGGGGTTATAGTTTAAATACATTTCAAAATTTATAGTTAAGTAGTACTAGTCTTTAAGTTTTGGCCATATTAGTAAACGCTTTTAAAAAACTGAAAGATTATCACTTAGATTAATTGTATAAATTTAAGGAATATCTATAATAACTTTATAGGATTCAGTTAAATCCTCTATAGCTCTGTGGTTAGGGCAGTCATTCGAATTGTGAAAGGTCACGGGTTCGGACCGCCGAGCACCCGTAGAAGGTAGAACGGACCGTGGACAAAACCACCTTGTTCCACCACCTCTGTCCACATACTAAGAGACAAATTAATGTGTTTTATTGTTTTATTTCTTTATTTCTCTCTGACGAAGAGAGAGAGACCATCTTATTGTTTCCCCGGAAGTTTGCCATGCTATGAGCGCGGGGGGCAGACATTTTTTCTAGTTGAAATATTTTTCACACAATTTTATGTTGTCTTTTTCAGGATAATCATACTTACCTACTTAGGATCGATTTGTAATTTAAAGATTGAAAATTATTCTCATGTCTAGGCAGTGCAGGACCGATCGGTTTGGAGGTCCTTGCCCAATTGCTTATGCTCAGCAGTAGGTATCTCTTAACTGACGTGATGATTATAATGTGTAGGGTTTTTTAAATTAATAATTAAAATAAAATAATAGTAGGGAATTAATAGTGTAGTGGATTCAAATTTTAATACAAGTTTTTTAAGCTAAGGAGGAGGAGCTCGGTGGCGTATTTGTTTGAGCGCTTGGTTTCGATATGAAAAACAAAGCCACTTTCACCATGGTTGATCCTAGGATGGGTAAATCAAAGTTTGTTATCTCGAGCTCCTCCGTGCTTCGAAGGCATGTTAAGCCGTTGGTCCCGGTTGCTCCTGCAACCGCTTTAACCCACCAAACCGCATTGGGCCCGCGTGGTAGTGTTATGGCCCAAACTCCTCATGTGTTTCTACCATGTAAGAAGGCCTGTGCCCAGCAGTGGGACGTATATAGGCTGGTGATGATGATGATGATGATGGTGCAAAGAAAGTAGACACACCAGACAGACAGGTAGACTGATCGGACTGATGCTACACCCCATGAACACTGGATCATTACTATTAGTATCTCCAAGAGCTCTGGCGACCTCACTTACACCAGAAACACTTAGTTTTAAAATATTCTGCAATGCTATGATATTCAAGGTGATAATAACAAATTCCAAAATTTTTTATAGTTTTATAGGTTGTTAATATGACTAGTTTAAGAAGCTAACAGGTTTGTTCAATGAGTATCTAATCAAAGAGACTCAACAATAATTCCTAGACACTGGTCGCTACTAGTTCTTCTATGACACTGATCTCAAATTATAGTGATAAATAACTAAAAGTAGCATTATAAAACTGAAATTACAGGTGAAATGGTGAAGTGCTGTCTCTTGAATGTAAAAACATTTGGATTAGTAATTTTATAAGTCATAAGTTGCAATTCAAATTGCATCATGATTTAGCCAAATACTTCATTGACATTCTGAAACTGCTACTTGGATCTACTTCTCTGAGATAAACTGATATTGATGATGACAGTAAAATTACTTAAGAAGACATTTTTTTTTGGACAAAACTAAAAACCAATTGTTTCTGCAATCCATGGCTTGACAGAAATAAGAAATTCTTTATTTGAGAGCAATCAGGTCTAATTGGGAATGTGTAAGAAATAAGAAACAGAGTCAAAATTGATTTAACATGTTTATTGAAAAGTTAACAATATTAAAATAAATTTGTAATTAACTCTCAGCCTCGTCTTATTGAAATATCACTAAAGTAAGAATGCACCAAATTTGAAAATAATCAGATCTGTAAAAGATTATCATCAAACGCCTGAACAGATCTTCATAATTCAAAGCTAAGAACCATCTTGACCACATTAACTTTCTAACAAAAAAAAAATGCATCAAAATCTGTCAGTGCTCGCTACGATGGCACAGACAAACTTACAGACACAAAGACAGACACATCAAACATAAAATGCCCCTCTTTTAGGGTTGGGGGTTATAAAAACTAAAAAGGGTAATTTTATGAATAACTTAGGTGCTAACAATATGCAGTTAAGTAGGTAGGTAGGTAGATATTAGTATTTTTAGCACCATTTTACCTCCCTTATTCTTTTCTATAATTATTCAATGAAATCCAAAATTATATGTAGAACATCACAACTTTCAGAAATCTCTTTTAATTGAAGAGTTATGCAAATTCTTGTTTCATGCTAGTAATTTATTAATCTGTCAAGCGGCATTATCCCTCTGGAGTGTTAAGACAATTGAAAAATCAGTTGTGTCTGGAAACTCTGGAATCTGATACTTGACAGGTATTTAAAAACCATTCCTATGATGTGAGAAATATTACTAAGTACTTAACCTATAAAATTGCTTAAATTAAATTTTGAACATGATTCTAAATCAAAAAACCATTGCAATGAGAAGTAAGTGAATTTAAATAATATTAAACAACAAAAGTAATAGGAGAAAATATGTTAGAAGACTGTTAGGTTTAGAAAAGTAACTATATTTTATTATAATTTGGGCTAAGAAAATAATGTTCTGGGTGAATTAACACCATTGCTCTTTGAAATTATATCAATCTCTTATCATAAAAATCACATAGATAATTAGATAGCCTTACTATTACATTTGAATTTACAGGTCATGAAAGTTACACTAATATCATGTAGGAACTTGGAACACTGCTATTGCTGAACAATTATGAACATGTGAATATTACAGTTGTACAGGCAGAGATAGGTATAGGTACCTATAGGGACAACTCTTCCTAACCTACTTTGTAATGTGGTGGTGTTATAAGTATTTTTACCAGGCCCTGTTGATCTTATCACCCCAGGAAACAAAAACTAATGTAATTATGTCTCTGGTTGCTTATGTATTGATTTAAAGTGCTCACTATTGCTAAGCCAAAATGTTGAACTAAGTATCTTAAAAAAATATCTTCAATAACCTTTCATTTTTTTCGAAATCAGTCATTAAATTATAAACTGAAACTTACCCTAACCTCTATGTGGTGGTCATATATATACTTTTTGTAAAAATATTATTTATGTCTGAAGCTTTTAGTTAAATAAATTTTGACACTGGCATCCACTCAACAATAGAATATCTTTTGTCTGGTTTGTGGTTACTTATTTATTTCACTGACATAGGTATGGAATTCACTAATAACAAGAATTATGTGAACAAATACACCACACATCAACACACTATCTTGTAGCCTCTACAGCCTGGATCTTCATCTCATATATATAAAGACCAAAAATATATGGTCCGCCACCTGCAAAGTAGTATTTGTTTTATTATGTGAACCTGTTCATAAATAAACTGGATTGAGTCTTTCAGAATATCAGCTAGCAGCAGATGTTTTTACAAAACATTATAGTATAAAAACATTATAATTTAATATGATTAGTTGGTATATTTATACCAAATAATGAAACTAATTAACTTATCAAGGTTATGCAACCTTGATAAGTTAATTAGTTTAGCAAGGAAGTCTCCAAATACTCCAAATACTTTTAATTTTGTTAGAAGTTGAAGAAAATTAAATGACATTGACCAAAACCTGTTTCTTAGAGGTAAAAAATAGATGAAGCAAAATACTTTTATACACATGGCGGTCATTTCAAAAACACGAAGAAAAGTGCAGTTTATTTAAAATATAGGTTGGTGTGTCCTGTTCTCATAAAAACAGTAGAACAAAATTTTAACTTACCGATATTCGGTCGGATTTTCATATAATTATCTACCCATTTGTGTAGTGCTTATATTTTATTTTCATTCCATCCAAGTGGGTGGCCATTTCGTATATTACTTAAATATTTTTTTCAAAGAAACTAATATTTATCTACAAATAAATTAAACAAGAAAAGTCAATGTTGATTTTGTTATTTCGTATTCAATAGTTTGAACCCTTATTATTAGGTAGCCCCATACAATTCAGGTCTCAATACAAAATGGACGAGCTTTTTCTATACTCAACTTTTAAACACCACAGATACAAAAAATATTTCTTCAAAACTTGAGCCCAAACTTCATACTTAAAAAATGCGATGTCATAGAAATTAGACTAAACTGCGCGTACAAATAGCGTTAGCTCAAACAATTCGACCAATTTTAACCAATAAACGCTCGAAACATTCTGACAAGCTCTGCTATTGGTCAAATTCTAAAAGTTGGTTGAAGTTGAACCAATAGCGAAGAGGGTGTGCTTTCTTTCTAATAGCTATACATAGCGTTTACTAGGGTTATATATACTGTTACGCTTGATGTGCTGCCGACTGTACATTGCTGACATTAATTAAAACAACTATTATTATGACAACTATTATTAAAAACATACTTGATACATAGTTATTGTCAGTTTTGTCAGTATGCCCATACATTTCTAAGTAATATGGGAACATGTGACGTCACCTGTTCCGTATATTTTCTATGAAGCGTTTTTGGACATTGCGCCGCAACACATCAAACAAACCACTATATCTGTGAAACAATTGATCTTAGACATACTGTTTCTTTTGCAATATTTCTTTATGAGTTATAAACTTCTTATTTATGAAATAAAAAAAAGTTGTCAACTACCCTATTGCAGTGTTTAGGAGGCACCTCCGTACATGCCGTCTAAAATTGTCTATGGTTTCTATGAAATCTATCTAAATTTATGTGACAGCTCTAAACAGATTTTTGCTATCTTTTTCCTATGACATAATGCGAGAAAGAGATATAGGGCCTAATTCTCGGAACACACTTTAATTCTAAATTTAAGTACAGTATATCTCTTTCTCGCATTATGTAATAGGAAAAAGATAGCAAGAATCTGTTTAGAGCTGTCACTTAAATTTAGATAGATTTCATAGAAACCATAGACAATTTTAGACGGCATGTACGGAGGTGCCTTCTAAACACTGCATTTTATCACGTTCAATAAGGTCGAAAATTGAACGCACGTTTCTAAATGTCAAATTATATTACAGCCATCCTTTTCGTATTCCTTTTGATAGAAAGAAATGCACTGAACTTAAATTTAGACTAAGCATGTGTTTACCAGAATTAGGGCCATATAATGTACTTAAATTTAGAATTAAAGTGGGCCTAATTCTGGAGGAACACTCTAAGTTTAAAAAGTACAGTTTATTTCTTTCTCACAATATCTAATAAGAATGAGATAGCACGAATTTTAGAGCTGTCATCTAAATTTAGACAGATTTCATACGAACCATAGACAATTTTAGACGGCATGTACGGAGGTGCCTCCTAAAAACTGCATTATATCACGTATAATAAGGTCGAAAATTGAATGCACGTTTCTAAATGTCAAATTTTATGCCAGCGATCCTTTTCGTATTCATATTGAGAGAAAGAGGTAGACTGAACTTAATTTAATCTTAGCATGTGTTCTGGCACAAAAGATCCCGAAGGGTCGAAGTGCATCGTGGCAAAGTCACGGCCCCATGATAAGATAAGATAGCATGTGTTCACCAGAATTAGGCCTAGTATGTCTTCAGAATCAGGCCCACTGTACTTCATGTATGATACCACAGACTGCCACAGACTAACACCGGCTGCCAGATACCAGACTAACTGCGGACGTTCGTGTTCAATGATCTAATTCTTTTCTTTAACAAATCACACTTTCTCGATAGATATTTCATTTTGTCATTTTGTTTTCGAATCTGAAAAATAAAAATAAATGGCGATCTAAGGCTCCGCGCAAACGAACCACCGGTGGCTGTTACGCTCCACTTAGTTTGATGATTAAATAGTGCAAGTGGCTATCATTTACCTAAAAGGTGGTGGCTCGTTTGCACGGAACCTTAAATATGACGAAGTTCAAATAACAACCAATCCTATTATACGAAGTTAATGAAACTAATTAGGTGGTAGGCCCGTACATAGAGTCCTCTGGGTAGGTAAAAAGCCTTCATTACAATGGTATTATAGGCTTACTTACTTACTTATTTATTATAAATGGCTTGTTATACCCATCTTAAGCCTAACCAACATTTGTACACCATTATTTTGGTGAAACATATTCGATACACACAAAACATATAATTTAACTCCATCTTAAATACCTTTACATTCATTTATTATTATTAGCAAATATTAAAATATTTAATATATCGATACTTCAAGATTGTAAAGTCCGCACTATGTTATTGTGTGTGACAGCAAATGTACCACGTGACTTGGCGCACACTGGCTTCAAAGGTACATGCTAATGACGTCACAGAAAAGAATTGCCAAAAGAAGTACTCAACAAGTAATACTTATCCCTCTTTTCAAATGCAACATTTGCTTCGTTAAAAAGAGACAACATGACGTTTGACGTTTTTATGTCGGTATGATAGATATTTCTATTCTCACGATGTGTATAGAACATTAGAGCATCTCCATTTAATTCTTCCTCATTGGGTGTGTGTGACAGAGTCACAGATTATGAATAAAACGAAATTTTGTATTGTATTGACATGAAAAGTTCATTCCTTGCTTGATTCCACAGATTCTGTCCATTTTATTCTCTTCAGTTTCATTCTTGGATTGGACTCGACAGACAGTGCTTTCAAACGCGTGAATCATGTAGATTGTTTTTATTGTACAAAGTGTTGTTTTAACTACTTAGTGACTATTAAAGTTATTAATTTTTAGTTATCATCCGTACAAATGTTCTAACAATAATACATTCTTGCAGTGTTAAAATGTGCAAAGTTTATGTGTGGTGTTTGTATGTTGTGTGTCTTACGATTTTATTAGCATCAACAAAGGAAAACGTCGAAGCGAAAATTTTAAGTAAGTCCAAATAATTTTTATCTCACACTTGAGTAATAAATACTGTTGCGCTAGTTTTCATTTACCCAATTTATCCATTGTTTTGATCTAGTTATAATTTACAGTTATTCGTACTTTATTTCGAATAAATAATTAATTGAAATATTTACATTGAAGTAGATACAATATAGACAGTTTCAGAAAATGATGCACTTATCTACTTCATAATTCTTTTCGCTTAATAAGCATTATGATTTTACTATTTGCTCAAGTGAGGGATTTTGATACAAATATTGGCTAAACTTATTAGATGCCAAAGTTTGCTAAAGTTTGTTTGTCACACTTAAACCACTAAACTAATTTAGATGAAATTTGGTACAGATATAGTTTGAGACCCTGGAAAGGACATAGAATGTTATTTGAAGCAATAACTGACATCCACGCAGTAAAATCCGCGGGTGGAAGCTAGTATTATCTAAAGTTGAAATATTGTCAGTATTATTATATTTGATTACAATAATACATCTAACTTTGTCTCTACTAAGCGCCATACACCTCGTAGCAGACCTGTTTTTCATACATTAATATCTTGCCAGCATTACGAAAGAGGTTGATTAACTAAAATCTCCAAACAATATTTAACATTTCGCCCACCAAGGACAATTTGATTGTTCATAAATTAAGACAAATTCGAAAAAGAGTAACTTACCATATGGTCTGGAAGGTTTTAAGAAGGATGGATACATTAATAAAATTATAAAATAAGTTTACCGAATCTAAAAAATGCAAAGAAAAGGACCTTTAGTTCGAGGGATGGGAAAATGCAGGCTAACACATAAATCTATTTACACTATTATAATAAAGAAAAAATAAATTGAAAGGATTTTAGGATGTGCACTTACTAACAAATGAGTATATTGATCAAATACCTAAACTAGACTACCTACAAAGTTAACCGCCCACTGTGAGGTCAGGGGGTTGCAGGATAAATACTCTACTAACTTATAATCTTACATTTATTAAACTAACACAAAAAAACATAATTTATCAACAAAATTATTACTCAATGTTGTATTGGTAATATGCTTATTTTAGAAGTTGGTCTTTTAAATATGGAATCGTTTGACTTGATTGTTATTGCCCGTATAACTACCTTCAAACCAGGATTTTTATATCTAATCATAATAGAGGAGGTAAATTATTGTCTTCCTTAACAAGTTCAATGTCGTCATTACCGGGCTCGGTTTGGTTATGGGCCCACTTATAGTTTAAGTTTTACGCGGTCTGGTACAAGAATCAAAGGCTCTAAATGTAACTACCTACCTACATTAAACCATTTTACCTATAAATCTTTATAAAAATGATTGTCATGACCAATAAGGAATCTCATCATGTGGTTGAGCTGGGACATTAAGATATGGTGCTTATGACATTTGAGCATTATGTATTAGTCCTCCTAGTCTAAAACTTCTTATTTGATAAATGATGAGATATATAGGTGTTTCAATCTACCTTTCTTACCTACACATCCAGTTCTTTTAATACTGTCAATCATTTTTGAACTCCTGATTTTTATAATTTTTGATGTACATCTTACGTGCATGCTTTAGTTCTTTGCTACTTAAATATTTCTCTTTAATTTGGCAAATTTTTAAAAATCTTAAGCGATTAGCCTCTACGCTTGACAATTTAGGTAGGATGCATAATTTGTCCATCATGAATCGTCATTATCTTTAATGACACAACTAACATTTTGTTCACTACACCTCTTTTCTTCAGTTATTATCTCACTTTGAACAAGCCTCGAATCTCGTCTAGTGGTTTGTTCAAAGAACTGTTCACACTGTATATCTTCTTGAGTGAGTATTTTAGAGTGACAAGCCATATCTGATTCAATCTCGCAAAATTTTTTGAGTACATCATTGTCACTGGTTTGTGCATGCATGAGCATACTTATTACTAAAGTGTGACAATGTGCTAAATTGAGATTGAACCTGTTGTTTGTTTGACCAGATAAAATCCAACCCAAAGATGTGTTTTGAGCTACTAATAATCCTGGGCTGTATTTGATTCAACCTTCTTCAATTACTTGACCATAAACTTCAGCTCCAAGCAAAATATCAATTTTGTTTGGAGTGTGATACTCTGGATCTGCCACAGTAAGTTTCGCTAGTTCAGGCCATGGTAGTTCAGAATAAACAAACAATGTTATGGTACTTAACACATATGCTCCTACTGATATAGTGAAGGTTGGATCATGTCGCGAACTAACTCTTTAAGTGTACAATAAACTTAGTATTTAAAGTACTGTTATCCCCTCCTATACCGTTTATAGTACCCCTTATGGGGTATCTATTTGTACCTTATTTTAGTAAAAAAAGATTATGATTATGGATATTTTCTTAAGTCTGAGCAATTGAGTAGCTGATTCGGTTATAAATGATGTTTGATCCCTGGTCCAATAACACTCAAAGGTTGTTTATAACCAAGGTTGCTTTCAGACTGGCCCTCAACAAGGGCAGTTGCTAATAAAACTCTGCTTAGGCCTATCTGTTGACATGTGAGTTGATACATGTGGACTGGTTGATTTGACTCTAGTACCGCACCGGAAGCAGAGTCTAAAGTAGACAACGCTGATTGGATTGTAACTTTTTGTTCTAAATTGCTTCTGCATGATGTTGGGTTCGAGGGCATTTTGAAGTGTAACAAAGAATGATGCTTACGGTTGCATATCTGACAGGTAGAAGTAAAGCGACAAAATTTAACGATATGATTTACACCTAAGCAATTAAAACATAAACTGTTGTTTTGAACGAAATTACGCCGATTATCGTAACTTTCTTTACTGCTTACAAAATGGTCATATGATATTGCTTGCTTGCTTATCGGAATTTACTGCATGAAGAACTCTTGGCCTACTGACTGCATGTTTTTGTTTTAAATTGCTGTTATATCTAAGTACTCTAAAGCACGAAATCTTGGCTCTAAAAACTCTTTAAATTCTTCAAACTTCGGCAAATGTTCTGAACTAATTAACTAATTTTTAATTCCCACTGTTTATGTGACTCACTGTCAAGTTTAGAACATAGCACATATATAATAATAGCATCCCAAGAGATTGTATTGATACCCAGAGCCTGTTATTAATCTGTGCCCAGAGTCCGTAAACCATGTAAGCAATCCACAGTAGTATCCAAAAGCTTTTTAATAGCAGTTGATGATTCAATTACAATAGTTGATTGATTCATTAGTCGCTGTAATATTGCATTTGACAAATTTTTGTATAATAGACCAACATTCCTCATAATTTGCTGCTGTCACAGGCGTATGCCGCAGCAATTGTTCTACCTCACCAGACAGATGTCCTTTTTAACCGCCTTCAAAAACGAGGAGATTCTCAATTCGGTTGATATGTTTTTTTTTCTATGTATGTACATCAAATACGCCGAGATATCTGATCCGATTTACTTTATTCTTTTTTTGTTCGATGTGGAATAGTTGCCATATGGTCCCATAAATTATTACATGCTGAAAAAATATTTATTTTTGATAAAAAATAAAATAATGCTCTACTCTCTACCCAAGGGAACCATTTACACAATTTCCGCTTTAGGGGTACCTTTGATACACCTTGTATATTATAACCATAATAAACTATATTATATAATTAAAATGTAATTTTCACTTTATTCCACTTTTTTATACCTATCACTATTATTAATTTAGTAAACTCCCTACTAATAAGGTTGTCTGGTAGAGATCGCTATTTTGGCAAGTTGTGTTTATTTTATCACATTGATGTTTATTGTGAAAAATAAAGAATTTCTATCTATCTATACATATAATAGGCCCTAAACTGATTGGAAATAAGAGCTCGCTGTGGGTGTCCCAGGAGCACAGAATGAATAAAACTTGCTTTATTTATTCTGTGCCAGGGGTACCTACTACGCCTATCACTGTCGACAGAAATCATTTTCAGAGTATGGGGTGTCTGCAAAGGAAGTCGCATATGCGACGTGGAGCATGCGTATTGCATATGAATGCGCTTTAACTACGAAGGGAAACTCCTAGGTCTGACTAGCTGACATTTGGATATAAAGGACAGGTTGACGGTAATCTGGTGTCAAAAATGGTCACTACATCCGCTTTTAGCCTTAATTGCTACGTAATGATTAGAATGTTTGTCTAACGCATTACGAAAGACGTACTTGATCGGAAATGTTTTTCAAACCGTTGACTCAACTTGACTCGTAGTGTCCACTTCGTCCAGTTTGAATTCGCAAACCGGTCCGTGATTGGAATTGTTAATACCCAGAGGAATTTTTTTATCTATTTATTATATATTAGTGTAGGATTGTCAACGGACAACGAAGCCTATCCATGTATGTATTCTTGCGACATCGCCACCAGGGTTGGCTATGAATATTGACCATCAACTTTCGAGACATACGATTTCAGCTGTGTTGTGGAATTAGCTTTTTATAGCAAATTAATTAATTAATAATAATAATAATATTCATACACTCACACCTATTATCTAGCCCAAAGTAAGCATTAAGAGCTTGTGTTATGGATACTAGATAACGGAGAAATAATGATAATAATATGTATAATAAATATTAGAGATATACTAAATAAACATATAAACATCCATGACTCGTGAACAAATGCTCGTATTCATTATACAAACATCTGCTGCCACCGGGACTCAAACCCGGGACCCTTGACCGAGTAGCCTGTATAGCAAGGGGCACAGGCCACTCGGCCACATTGAATGTAGCCAACTTATTTCTCAATAGGATATTTATGCAAGGATTATTGTGGATACAGTTCGTTCAGTTCATAAAAGTTGTGAATAAATTGTGCTGTTTAATTTTTTTTTTAAATATCTGTTCTACAATTAAACGAAAGGACAGTCACCAACCACTGCGCCCCACGGTTTTATTTGATGTCATCTACACTGTAAACTACAAAAAAACTACTACTCAGTAAATTAAATACTTAGCCGTGATTCAGTCCCTCCAGAGATCCCAAATTGACTATCGTTACTTTCAAGTGCTGCCAGTCACTGTACGAGAACGCCACTATGTCAGTCCGCCTCCAGGACCAAAACTCGAAAGCAATACGACTTCAGCGAGTTGTGTTATGAGCCGTGTGAGACAGGGCGATGTTATTTCGCCGAAATTGTTCACAGCAGCGTTGGAGGATGTGTGTAAGCTTTTGGACTGGAGAGGATTTGGCTTCAACATAAACGGCGAGTACATGACTCACCTTAATTTTGCTGATGATATCGTAGTCACAGCTAAGACCCCAGAAGACTTGTGAACAATGCTCGGCGACCTCTGTAGAGTCTCCCAACAACTGGGTCTTAAAATGAAACATGCATAAGACAAAAATTATGTCGAAATCTCATGTCCTGTGAAGGTTGAAACCTCTATCCTGGATATTGTTGACAAATAATCCAGTCCAACTTCCAGAGAGAAGTTAATCGACGCGAGGATCGAACTCGACCGGGCAGCGATCGGGAAGCTTCCTAGCATATTCTCGGCTCAACTACCTCCGTGTCTCAAGACGAAAGACTTATCATATTCGAGTGTGTTGTTGCCAATGACTTATAGAACTGAGACTGGGCCGCATACAATGATCCTTATAAAAAGGCTCAATGTCACTCAAAAGGCAATAGAGAGCGCTATGCTCGAGGCTTCTCTGCGTGATTGAATCAGAAATAATGAGATCCGCAGGAGACCGCAGGTCGCCCACATAGCCCAAAGAATTGCGAGCTTCACTCAAGTCACTGTGAGCAGGCAACATTGCAAGGAGGACTGACGGCCGTTGGGGCGGAAAGGTCCTCGAGGGGCGGCCGCGTACCAGGAGACGCAGCGATGGTAGGTCCCTCACAAGGTGGACAAACGATCTGGTGCGGATCGCGGGAAGCCAATGGATGCGGGCAGCGCAGGACAGATATCGGTTTGGAAATCCCTAGGAGAGACCTATGCCCAGCAATGGGCGTCGCTCGGCTGAAATTTATTTTATTTATTTATTTGAGATAACAACAGCTTATAACAAACTTATATACATTATATTTATTAGCCAGCTTAAAGCCACTTACAGTTATCTACGGATTATACAATACTATTGGGAAAAAATCAGTACCTAGCAAAAGAAAAACAGCTAAAACTAAACATATTCAGATACCGCACTCATACTATATCACACTTTACAACAATAAAGCAACTTATCACTCAAGTGTACATAAACAATATTACATTAAAAATACATATATTACATATATATTATATACATATAACATAAACATATACACATACGCAGGTATAATAAATATAATTAAAATACAGATACACACAAAAGAAGATACATAAACTAATACGTAAACTAAAGATACATACACACAAATGATGATGCTGTTGATGAAACTAAAAAATTGTAAATAATAACGATAATATATAGAAGCTCTGTCGATGTTTACTATGAAGATGACGTCACGTCACGACCCAGTAACTTGGCGACAAAATGAATAAAAATGAATTTGGTTGCGTTTTGTACAAACAAGAAATCTAAAATCGCTCTAAACCTACTAGTTATACGCACAGACATAGAATCAAAATAATTAAACTTTCCAATGTGTTTATTTTAAATACGGTTACATAAACTACATTTTTATATGAGTACGGAGGGACTAGCTAGGGAGTAGGGACACAATACTACTATACAATACAACCTTGACGACTGTCGTTGGTTGTTTCGTTCAGCGGATGCATAGAGATATTAGCAACTATTTAATTATTCTGCATAATTGTTTTGTTTCCTCGTGATTCACGATCCGCTTCCGATTGTCTTACTATGACACATGCACATCGACGTCTGTTAATTTGTTAGGTTTTTTATTTTATTTTATTTCGATACTATAAAATTAAGTTTGATAGTAGGAGTTCAATTATCTGAAGACCTGTTTTTTGATTTTTTGTTTATTTTGGAGTTCTAAGTATTAAAAAAAAGATTGTAAAAAAGGCATATAATCACAGGATGTTTCGTTTTAAAAATATTTTTTATCAAATTTCTTTTACTTTTTAGAATGCAGATGCATTCTAAAAAGTAAAAGAAATTTGAAAGTCTAAAGTTTATGTTTACGCAACAACATGTGCTGTTGTTTATGCGTTATTTTTTCTTTATTTTATTAGTCGTTATTGTTATTAGGCGTCGAAGACTTTTATACGCATAGTGCATTGACTGACGCGGGAAATAATTTTAGATCGTAAATACACCAAGACGTTCGTCTTTACGATTACGACGTATGTTATATGACAAAAACTAAATTGGTCGCTCTTTTTGAGTTAATAACTGTTTTATTTTATGTTTATTGTTATTATATGAGAATTAAGTAAACTAGATGCAAAATATAGTAATGTATTTATTGACATACAGCAGTAGAAATAACATATTGAATTATACGTATCCTCGTACATATCATACACCAGTTTTACTATGCCAAAACCGTAGTGTAGCTGAAATAAGTGAAGAGGGATCGATAAATTCATTTCATTCATTTCAGATCGCACTAGAATTTAAAAGTGCACCAGTTTTTATCATTATGTTAGTCTCAATAAAATAATAAAACCACCATTGGGAAGGCGATGCTCCCACTTCGTCAACAGCTGTTTATAGAAACAATTTTAAGTTGACACTCCTTGTAGTTCGCATGTGTTTGGATTGTGGATCATCAGTGAGGGTGGTGAGAGGTCTCGTTAGACTTGCGTTGCGTTATTTCTGGACGTTAGCAGCGGTATGGGAATGATGACTTCCCTAGAAGGACACGATGCGTTTCCTTCGCGTGACGTCACGTCCGATTTGTTATTGTGATTTTCATTTATTTTTTTGTCTGTAGTTTAGTTAGTAGTAAAGTTGTTGTGTGGCATTTAATCTAAAAGTCTAAAATCTCACATAAACTCTCGGCAGAGAGCACGCGAGCATAATAATAGGCTTGTCTTTAAAGAAATTAGAGTTACGTTTCCAGCAGAACAGCCTCAGTTGAGCAGATCGCTGTATTGCCGTGAAGGTTATCGAAATTAAAATATACATAATATAATAATGATAATTTTATGACGCACGTTATGTATTTTATATAAAGCAGGACATGTTATCTATCATAGAACGCGTGTGGCGAAATAAGGAACACTTTGATATGCCGCGGAGCGATAGGAAAAATGACATGAGTGAGGATGAATCTCCTGTCCTGAACTGGCACGGTTGCTAAAACTTTAGTTATGTATCCTCTTATATTTTTAAAACGTTTTTTAATAAAATTGTAATCTTCCGCCAGCTCGAAGGGTTTCAAACCATGAAACTCACAATCGAAGAGTTTAATATCAACATAAAATGAATCTCGCTATTAGCTAGCTACTAAGATCCATAATGGGTACTTAGTACCTACTTTTATGGACCCCTTTATGAGAGTAATTATTAAGTATAAATGCGGTTCAGAAAGTAAGTGACATTTTGAGCATTAAAACCATCTCATGATTACTGAGTACATACTTGGACTATCTTCAGAGATTAATAGAGATGTCGCAGCAGTCTGGTTAAATCAGCCACCCAATTGGACGGCTAGCCCGTTGATTGAATGCCGGCATCCAATCAACGCCTGAAGTACAACTAGCCAAGTCATTGAACGCAACGTTTAACCAGATGGCTGAACGTCATGTCAGTTGTCTGGTTTAAATTAGCTATCCAATTGGATGCCTAGGCAGGTCATTTAAATCGAAGAGCTTTTGTGTGACTGATTGAGAGATTGGTAGGTTAAAGGTTATTTTTTTATGGCCACTTAGAACCAAAAAGAATTCGGTTATAAGTGGTCATAAAAAATAACCTTGAATCTACCAATTAAACCAAAACTTTTCAGTACAAGACGATCCATTCAATACGCCAAGTCACTTTTAGGAGTCTAGTTCAATTAACTATCGGGCTAGGCATTCAATTGGATGCCGGCGTTTAATCAACGGGCTAGCCGTCCAATTGGGTGGCTAATTTAACCAGATGGCTGCGACAGAGACATGAGAGTTAGAATTGAATTCGGGATAACTACTTGAGGTTCCGTAACATTTTTAGAAGTTATTCTATTTTAATAAAATAAGTTTATATCTCTATATGTCTAAGATCTAGTTAGACTGTCTTTATAATGCATTATGTTATGATAGGTATAACTTTTCTTTTGTTCCACCAAAACAAACCCTTTATTTCCTTCTCCAATACAATGACCAGGGTCAGTCTTTGTATTTTGGGTTAGTACTTACGAGTGTGACCTTCATATTGAACTTTAAAACCTTGTGTGTATGTGACATTTGAACTAAATAATTAATGTAGATTAATCAATCCTAATCAAAATTTTCATTATTGTTTTTAATCATTAATATTTAATCATTCATCAGATTAATTTTGGGCCAACACTATTTCGGCTTGGTTCAACAAACCGGCACTCGTGAAGAAATACTCCACACTTGTATCAATGTACTCGACACGAACTGTTCTTGATGATGATAACTGTCGTGTTCGCGACCTTGAGCTAAAATGTTCGCCGCCTTTAATTAAATTGCTCAAAAATTAACAAAGAAACGAAAACCACTCCACAATGTTTAACGTCATTCAAATATGAACTACTTTCGGTGTACACCGGTATCACTTCTGATTCTGGCACTAATGGCGTAAGTTTGAGATTCACATCAGATTTTTGTGCAGATTTTTTTAAACATTTATTTATCTTAACGGCTTATAATAGTATTTAGCTGCGTTACCCAAGAACCTAAATACATTGTGTCCTTTGAGTTACGACTACGTACATACATACATACATATCAGCCTATTGCTGTCCATTGTTGGACGTAGGCCACCCCAAGGCTGCGTTATTATAATACACGGTCTCCAACGACGAGAGAGTACGACTATGAGTTACGACTGATACTCATTAATCCATTAGTCACCATGGTGGGTTTTACACCATTTCACAAGCATTCATCACCATCACCAGCCTATATACTTCGCACTGCTGGGCACAGGCCTTCCTACATGAGAGAAACACATAGGGAGCTTGGTCCATAACACAACCCCGCTGGGCCAATGCGGGTTGATGGGTTAAAGCGGTTCCAGTAAGAACCGGGTCCAACGACGGCTTAACGTGCCTTTCGAAGCACAAAGGAGCTCAACATTATATATTTTGATTGACCCATCCTGGGATCGATCTTGGCGAAAGTTGCTTTGTTTTCGTAATCAAAACCAGAGCGTTCAAACCACTACGCCACCAGGCTCCTCACAAGCGTTCGCAATTCCTTAAAATATGTGTCGCGTTGACACGAAACAAAAGGTTTGAATCCATCGCAAACTTGCAGAGTCGTGGCGAAAGCTGAAAATCTACTTGGTACCAGTTAATCTAGATATAAATAGAAACAAGAGCAATCGAGATAAGCGTAGCATATTGATCAGGATCCGGGTCCTCGGGGCTTGTAATTCGAGATCAATTTGAATGAGCAAGGTTGTAATGGCAACATATCACTCCAACAAATACGTGGGGCGCACTAAAAGTTTCCAGAATGAATAAGAAATAAATACTACGACTGGTCAAAAATGAATCGTTTCTCAAAATATTCTTCCTTAGCGCTTCAATGCACTTTTTCACGCGTATAAACTAATATTGAAAACGACATTCTTCCGTAGTGGGTGACCTCAATAACATGCTTTTTATACTTTTCAGCAGCCTCTTCTGGTGATAAAAATTGTTGACAGCTTAAATAATTCTTGATTTTTGAAAACACGAAGAAGTCGCATGGCCCTAGGGTTGGAATCTGGAATACGTCGGATAACCCCTAATATCTACGTATTTCCCTTTCAAAAATTCGTTTGACTGTCTGTGTGAGAGAAGGCATTGTCATGATGCAAGATGATACGGCGTTTTTTGTCATTTTTACGGAGTTCGTCAATAACTTCTGGTAAACAAATGGTCATGTAATTCGTGTACCAATTCACTGTACGACGATCCTTCACATTGACTTCCACTTGTCCACTTATTTAAAAAGTATCTATCACCCGCTTAGCGGCAGACCGCACACTCGCCACTTTCGATGTTTTCGGCTCATCTGCAAAAGCACCCAAACAGTCAATCGATTGCTTATGTCTATGCCTAAGGATACCTCAATCTCATGGCAGGAGGTCACATGTCCTTCTGCTTCGATCACATTGTTCACAGCGGTAGACGAACGACCATCATGACGCGACATTCGTTACTATTGTTAATGCTTGTTCTACAAAAAACACATCCCATAGAAATTTGATTCTCAGTTTATATTTTTAAGGTTCACGCGAATTTTTGTTATTATTCACATTAGTATTGTATAGTGCTCAGTAAAGTTTGAACTATTCGATGTTTTTTTTTTCACTTTTGAAAATGCATGGCCTTCTTAATAGACAATTAGTGCCTGCCATTGTTTTTGATTCCTCTACGACTCCCATCACGAATAGTGTCTAAAATCTCGGCTTGTATATGGACAGTAACTTATCCTGGTCTGTTCATGTAACGGAGGTAAGTAAAAAAATATTTTATTCTTTCCAGTCTCTCAAACGTCTCCGAAAATTCCTTCCTTTCCATACTAAAGTAATTCTCGCTCAATCTCTCCTTCTTCCACTGCTGGATTACGCTGATGTTAGCTATCTAGACGCAACAGAGGAATTACTAAATAAATTAGAGCGACTTCAGAATTTGGGAATACGTTTTATATTTGGTCTGAGAAAATATGATCATGTCTCTGAATACCGGTCTAGATTGAAGTGGTTGCCGATTCGACGTCGTCCAGATTTGCATATCCTTTGCTTCCTTTACTCAATCCTTCACAATCCTAGATCCCCAAGTTACCTTTGTGAGCGCCTTGAGTATCTCGTTCCTCGTAATAAACCCTGCCGTTCTTCTAAATCCCTCCTCCTTAAGGTTCCGCTTCATTCGTCCTCTCTATATAGTGGCTCCTTCACTGATCATGCTGTTCGTCTTTGGAATTCTCTTCCTCATTCTCTGCGTGAATGTTCATCTCTGGACGTATTCAGAAGAAGGCTAAAAGAGCATTTCCTCACAACCTAGTTTATTTATATGTAAGTATGTATTGTATTTATATTGTGTATGTAATGTATGATTTGTATTTATATTATTTACGTATGTTTACAATGCAATGCAATTACTGGGCATGGACGGCATTTCATCTTAGGCCCCAGGATGACAACGCACCTGCAATATCAAGTGACTTTTCCTTGTTATTGCAGGTGTCTATAGGCGGCGGTAACCGCTTACCATCAGGTGGGCCGTCAGCTTGTTTGTCATCCAGTTGTATAAAAATAAAAAAAATAAAAAAATGTTTGTATTTATGTATGATACGTTTTTATATTATTTATGTAAATTTAAACTTTTCTTTTGTGATTTTTTTTTACACGTACTAACTCACCTCCCTATCAAGATCTCTCTCTGAACTCAAAGGTTTGCTGGTAGAAAACACAGTTTTGTGTTAAGCTCGCCTGTGTACATCATGTTTTATTTTGTAAATTTTGTTGTAAGTTGTTTTGTGTACAATAAAGAATAAATAAATAAAATATTACTAAATTTACCAACGCCAATTTCAAGCGTTTCAAACTATTTTATTACGGTTATGGAAATTTATAAGCAATGTTATCTCGGACACGGGGTAAAGCAACTATCGTCTGAATCACCTAACGAACAAAAGCGTAGCGGCACGTGCAATCTGCTTGTACTAATCGTTATTACTCAAGTGATCCGGCCGATTGAAATTAGAGATACGGAAATCATCTAAATTTACTGATTTTTGAATTCATTACAGTATAAAGAATTTCGAAATCTAATTTAAGTATCGAGACATATTTACCTTTTATACTATCATTTAGAAGTAAAGTTTAGAGATATCGGAGGTAGTCTAGGAAACTACTAATGTTATTTTTAAATTCTTTCACTAATATTTATATAAGAACTTCAAGGTGGACGGACATCCATTTTAAAAGCTCAGCAGCTATGTAATTAATTTTAAAAAGCTAATTTACTCAAGTTCATTAAAAACAACACCAAAAATCAAAGATACTCATATATTTGATTTATTAGTAATGTCTTCTCCAGAAATTAAAAAATAATGATGATTTTGTCTAAAAATAACTCAATCAGTTTAATATTAAGCGCACTTAAACAAGGAAACAAATTAATTACGGAAATTTGAATCATTCGTTAAATAGAAAAACACTGGGTGACTAACTGATTGATATTAAGTTGAGGATAAAGGTGTTGCTCTTAGAATAATACAGTGCTGGTCCCATTTGTTTTTAAAATTACGTCAACAATTGGTACACATTGGCTGTAATTCTGGAGGACACTCGCTTAGTCTAAATTTAAGTTTAGTGCATCTCTTTCTTTTATTATGAATACGAAAAAGGTGGCTATCATATAATTTAAAATTTAGAAACGTGCGTTAAAAAAAAGGTCGAAAACCTTTTTGAACGTAATAAAATGCAATGTTTAGGAAGAGCACCTCCGTACATGCCGTCTAATATTTTGTCTACAGTTTTCTTTGAAATCTATCTAAATTTTGTTGACAGCTCTAAACAAAATAATTCTTGCTATCTTTTTCCTAATACATATTGCGAGAAATAGATACACTGTACTTAAATTTAGATTAAGAGTATGTCTTCAGAATTGGGCCCATTGATACCTTCCTGGTTTATTACTGATGCTGTCTCCGTCTTTCAAAAATTAAAACCGACTCCAAAAAATTAAAAAGAATAAAATAAATAAAGGTTTAAATTTTTGTATTTTTTTTTCACAATTTTTAGTGATAACTTTTTAAGGTCAAAGCTAGATGGGTGACCATGAGCTTATATTGTTTTCTACTGTCGTATCATTTCACTAAAAAATTATGGAAAAGCAAAAATCCGCAATTTTGCATACGTAGATGACTTAATTTTTCCAGTTTTTTTTATTTGAAAATCAAACTACCCAATGGATTTTCAAAAAAAAATATGGGACCAAATGGGAACTATTCCGCATCAAACAAAAAAAGAATCATCAATATCGGTTCACCCAGTCAAAAGTTCTGAGGTAACAAACATAAAAAAAAAACATACAGACGAATTGATAACCTCCTCCTTTTTTTGAAGTCGGTTAAAAACATACAGTCAAATTGATAACCTCCTCCTTTTTTTGAGGTCGGTTAATAAAAGTGAACGCATCAGGTTAAGACTCTTACAACTTTAGTCCGCGTTTTATAAAATGGATGTTAGAATTTTGACTTACTTATCCATTGCTGAACAGAGGTCTCCTCCGTCGATTTCCAAATGGATCGGTTCTGCACAGCCTGACCGATTAGATGTGTTTAAATATGGCAAAGTTGCAATGCTTTAAGATTACCATTTTATAACCGCCTTTGAAATAATGAAACTGAACATAAAATAATTAAGTATAGAGTTTACCTGCGTCAAAACGCCAAAATAAGGAAACTCAAAATCAAAACTTAGTTAAGTGACCTTCTCAAAACCGACTATTCTTATGTATAAACGACTGATATTACTTGGTTATTAGCTACTTTGTTAGGAATTTTCCCTGGCAAAGCCTTACAGTAATGTGTTTAGGTTTGGCTGTCCTTAATTGGTGACAAACATTCAATGCTATTTAGCTTTTAGTGTCAAAAAAGGAATTAGCTCAACAAAAGCCGTGCCCAAATTCAGCCTGACTGAGATCAATGCCCAAGTGTTACCTATTAGGTAATTGACGCTAAATGGACTTTCCTAGCCACAACATTACTAGGTTGTCCAGTAAATTACTGGAAACGAGGACTTAACGCAGGAAAGCGCCAATTTACAACGGACTGGTTCTTTACACGCGATATTCTATTTAATTGATATATTTATGAGTTCGCAAACGTTTTTGGACGTTAGCTGTTCCGTCGATTCGAAAGGTCGCTTAATTATTTCGGTTGAGATTTTAATAGACTAATAACATGAAGTTAGGTTATATCTAATACTTTATTTATAACTGCAATTCTAAGATTACCTAGTGATCTCTTGTGGAGTGGAAAGCACAATTTTAAAGACAATATCAGGTTAGTTCGTGCAGGCGGAGGAGCGACTTAACTTAGTATGCACATTATAATGACGATTTTTTAAATCTCATATCGTGAAGAGCTTAGACTTATTTGGATCCAGTCCTAGAGACCCAACTTATACCGCTCGTGAACCTTTTTTATAGTAAAAGTTTAGGGGAAAAAGAACAATGCAAGGTCATGTCATGTGGGGCTTCCTCGGTCGAAGATGTTAAAGACGTAGAACTAGAACTGTCAACAATTGCCCTTATACCAGTGGCCTGTACTCTGTACGCGATACGCCCTACTGGCCGCACTCTGGCACATAATATCTGAGTGCGTACTGTATACTCTGCAGGAACACCCAGTAAGTCCAGTCACGCCGCACCGCTCCGCCACCACTTCTTTGGGCCATCGGCGAAAGCGTTGGATTTGCCCATCGTCTACTCCGGGGGCTTGCTTATGATTCTGACTAACACGGGGCAGCGGTACCGCCTCTTGCCGCGCCGGCAAATAACTTTGATTTTAATTTACCAAGTGTTTTCAATGAAATCACTTTGCAGCCTCGCGACACGCAGCTAGACGGCGGCGGCAGACGTCGCGACGGGCGTGGCGCACGACGCATCATGACGTACACGCAGTGTCGCACGTGCTAACAACAATATGAACGTATTTTGTATAAAATAGAATGAAATTAGTTATTGTAGTCTGTGCCAGAAGTAGCTTCTAACTCAATGCCCGACAGCAATTGCAGCGCAAAAATCGCTGTCGCTGTCGTGCCTCTATGTTCCAGCTTTTAGTTATAGCCACAGTAAATCCAACTAACTACGTCATTCGGGATGTCAAAACGCATCTGTGCAATGTGCTTTTTAATGAGAAATGCGCGTAAGATTCCTATTGGCGAAACGCCAGGATTCGATCCTTATTTTAATAGGTAAACAAATACCCATTACATTGTTACCAAAATATCGGGGCCGTTGAACTTTGACGTTCGCCAATTTCTGTTTAACATTACCTCCCTTTCAAATAATGCCTAATGTATAGGCTAAAATGTACTGTCATAACATAACATCTTGATTACTTTGTTTATCAATGCATAACAAAAGAGATACTAATGATACATTATAAATTACACCAAAATATAACGAAGAGGAACGTTGAGACTGTGGTTGAGATTCATCTTTATCATTAACTAATTAACTACTTACTGATGCCATTTTCCAAATATATTTAGTAAAAGGTAGTTTTAGCAGAGTTGCTGCATAACGGTAAAAACATGGTTATTCACGTCAGTTCAAAGAAAATAGTTCAGACAGTTATTGAAAAATAAAAGTAATTTTACAGCTATACAAATAATGAGTTTGTGTCAACGCCATAATCTTGTGGAGATAAGTCGAACGGTTCGTCAGGCAATACTTGCTTTAAAATTGTACAGTAAGTAAGGTAGATTATGTAGCTATAAATACTCATAAAAATAAATGCTCATCAAAAATGTTATTTATAGTCATGAAAAGGCAACTTTTCTAGTATTTTCTTGACATTAATATTTCTAGTATCCAATTTTTGACACATAATTTTTTTATGCGTTTTTATTTGCTTCGTCATTAATTACTTAGTTACGTATAAATTTGGTATCAAAATCCGATTGTATTGGGTAAACTAACCAGAATATTTAACGAAGTCTGTAAGTCTTTCCCTTCATTGCGTGTTTGCTCGGGGTTTTCCACGGATACCCTTATCCATAAATCAGTTTTAGAGCTTTGTATAATTTTTAATGTTCCATACTGTGGCACTTTGAGGATCTCGGTGGCGTAGTGGTTTGAGCGCTCTTGTTTCGATTATGAAAACAAAGCAACTTTCTCCATTATCGGCCCCGGGATGGGTCAATATTAAAATTATAATCTCGAGCTCCTCCGTGCTTCGGAAGGCACGTTAAGCCGTTGGTCCCGGCTGTTAATGCAACCGCTTTAACCCACCAATCACCATTGGGCCAGCGTGGTGGTGTTATGGCCTAAGGCTAAGCTCCACATGTGATTCTCCCATGTAGGACGGCCTGTGCCCAGAAGTGGGACGTATATAGGCTGGTGATGACTGTGGCACTTTAAATGTTTGATCGGAGAAAGGATTGTCGAAGGTGGTATGTTAGATAAACGATAAATTAATTAAATGTTCCGTCTTTCTGATTCTGGGGTGTACAGCGCAAAGCAAAGGAAGTTTGGAGCTTGCCAGCCATTGTTTGCTTCAAACGTGATCAGATAAACGTATCGTAATCTGGTGTACTTGTAGAAGACAATACATTTGTTAAGCTTGATTCTTAAGTATTACAGTTCGGCGTTTGTAGTAATTTAACATGTCCTTGTTCTTTTTCTTTCGTACTGGCGTGTTGGCCGATTTCTGCAAATCGACTCTGCGCCGGATCCGGAACCGACTCCGATTGGAGGTGCTTGTTTTGTGTCGAAGGGTCTGGGCTACTTTACTCAGGTCTTTCAGGCTTTCCTGGCGCCTTGAGATCCCTTAGGTATTAGCTCGGTGGTTTACCACTCCGCTGCATTCCAGCAGAACGTGAGCGTTTCCTCAGCCTCAATCTAGGACAGAGGAATGTCCGTAGCTCCCAATTTGGAAAGATGCCTATGTGTGACTATTTATCGCACCCGCCCGTTGTTTGAGGTTTTGGAGAGTTAGGTTTTATTTAGGGTTGTACGAGACTAGAATTTAACATGCTATTTTAACCGTATTTCGATAAATTGAATTAAAGTGAGCGACTTCGAGCGACTTTCGAGCGCTTGGGGCTCGATGGACGATAATAAACGTATTTTAGTGCGTCCGCACAGGCTCCATAAACTAGTGCGATGAAATATGTCATTTAGAATTCTAGAATAATTTAATTCTAGATCAAAGGTATTAAGAAACAGTAAGGAAAAGACGCACACAAATAATTGATGCTTACTTTATTATTTCAATCGTGACATTGACATAGATGGTGTCTAATCAGCGAAACCGGTTTTTTCGCTAATCTCGGAACATCGCCTTCGACCTACGTTTGTTTGTGTATAATGCGACGCAACATCCGTGGTTTCACTCTCAGCGAGACGCTTGGTGATACGGGATGAGACATACTGTTTATAGATCAATCTTTGTGTATTTCTATCAAGTGAAATGTTGTAACTGCTTTTATTTATTATTAACAGCCACATGGAAAGTTGTATTGAAATTCCTCGTCTTCCTCTTCTGTGTAAGATGGCACTTAACTTACGTATGTGTGGGTAAATAATTTGTTACTTGTAATTGCTCATCCATGGTATGGATCTGGCGTCTGAGAGACGGTAATTAGAGGTCAAACTTTTTTTGATTGTTGTTGATTTCTCTGCTCCATTTACAAGCAATGTTCAAAAACTGATTGTAACGACACAGTCGCTCTATATGTAAGCAAAAGGTTTTTCTCACGTTTAGACAAATGCCAAATCAACTTCCTTGTCTACTGCGTCGCTTACGTCTTATATGTCATCTACTGAACTGAGCTTATGACCCATCATATCGTAAGTCCAGTGATATAAAATAATGTAGCCCTAAAAATAAAATTAGCAAAATAGTGCGTAAAAATGGGGGGAAAATCGTGGACATCTTTTGTGGAGATCGTTAAAATGGTGATGTTGGTTATTATGAATGGTGCGCATGCCCGTCATACTCGTATACCGAAATAAGTGTATAGTATTGTAAGTACAATTTTGAAAGTGTAATGAATGGTTAAAAAACCATTTCGATATGACCTCGTCGCGGCAACTTTTCAACTTTTAATGTAATGAGAATGACATAACTGATGTTATCGCTCAGTGACCCTGTTAAGTTGGTTTAATTACTTAAGTAAGACCACATAGAGAAATCGTACTCACACTGCATTTCATAATTAAAACTGAGACATTAATTTTCATCCCGTATCATTTTTAACCGACTTCAAAAACGAGGAGGTTCTCAATTCGGCCGGTATGTTTTTTTTTTTTTTTTTTTTTTTTTTTTTTTTTTTTTTTTTCTATGTATGTACACCGATTACGCCGAGATTACTGATCTGATTTACGTGATTCTTTTTTTGTTCGATGCGGAATAGCTGCCATTTGGTCCCATAAATTTTTTTTTTAAAACAATTGGGTACTTTGGTTTTAAATTTAAAAAAACTTAAATTATGAAGTCGTCTACATATGCGAAATTGCGAAGTTTTGCTTTTCAAATGACTTTTTAGTGAAACGATACGATAGTAGGAAACAATATAAGTTTACGATCACCCATCTAGCTTCGACCGTAGAAAGTTACCACTAAAAATTGTGAAAAAAAAATTTTAAACAAAAATTAAAACCGACTTCAAAAAACTGAAAAGGATAAAATAATTAAATTTAAGTAGGTATTCATCCCCTAGAAACATATTTTTGGAGTTGGTGCTAAGTGGTTTCCAAAAACAATAGAAAGTGAAGCACCGACTCCAAAAATATGTTTCTAGGGGATGAATACCTACTTAAATTTAATTATTTTATCCTTTTTTAAAGATTTATTTGTTTTTGTGAAGGATTCTACCAAGCACAATACATATTATATTGTTGAGAGGTATTGTTGAGTGACGGAGAGTAGGGTATTTGATTAGATTTCTTTATTTCATTAATAAATAGTATGTCAAAAAACAATCAATATTGCAGCAGTAATAGTATATCTGCGACCAATAGTTTCTTAGATATAGCAAGTTGTTTGAGGCTGTTACAAGTTGTCAAAAACGCTCCATAGAAAATAATGCTAGCTTGTGACGTCACACACAACGCATTAGTGGCCACCGAATATGTATGAACAAAATTAATGATAATTATCTTTGTTATTAATGCGTTAGTATATTAAAAGTTTGTTACATTTAATGTGAGTACACGATTAGTATAAATGGTTTGAATTAATTTTGTAATATTTGTCTCGCCATTTTTTGAAAATATCAACGCCCCACATAAGGTCTATGTACTATAATATAAAAAAAAATCTTTATTTGTTAAGAAAAATCTCTAAAGTAGTTTTTTAAAATCCATCGTAGAAAGCGTACCAACTATTGACTACCACAATTCTAAATTTAAATGTCGTGAAGCTTTCAGTTGTCAGTAGGAAACAAAGTCGCACTCGTTCTAATTTTAAAACTGCGTAGTGCGTCTGAGCATGCTTTGGTGCCAACTGCAACACAAAAAGTGCAACGTGTTTGTTCGATAGGTTTCTGTGCTATATTAAACATTGGCATCTGCTGTTGATGTACGACAGGTGTTGTTGAGATACTGAGTATATTGATTAAGAATGGTATGGTATCAACAATTTTAATTGATGAAGCATATGGTACGCTAAAAGAGACAGGGTACTGGCTGCAGTACCACAATGTGACTTTTGACTGCTAATAATATTGTCTTAAATTTTATTTTACCATTATAAAATGGTTTCAAAGATATTTAGAAAAATATTTAAAATAGAAAAAACGGCATCTGGGATGGGATGAGAGACCTGACCTTTCAAAATCCAGGTTCCGCTAAATTTGGTAATGATATAATGAAACAATATTATTTTGGCACTGCTATAAGAGGTACCACCACTGCGGAGCTCGGTGGCGTAGTGTTTTGAGCGCTCTAGTTGCGATTACGGAAACAAAGCAACTTTCGGCACGGTCGATCCCGGGATGGGTCAATCAAAATTTGTTATCTCGAGCTCCTCCGTTTTGCGGTTGTTACTGCAACCGCTTAATCGCACCAAACCGCATTGGCAGTATGTAAACTTGGCAGTTTTCGGAATTGTTTTTAGAAACTACTTTATCAGAAAGTATTGTCGAATAGTTCTGTGTTCCTAAAATCGGAACTTCTGGCTCCTAAAAATATCTTCATTAAAGCTAAGCTGTCCTAGCATATAATATAGGTACTTCTTCAAATTCTTGCACCCTTTCTGCATTCTCCTCCTTCCTAATATTTTATTACCTTTGATTGCCTGGAAGAAATTGCTTTTTAGCAATAAGGCGGCCCTATGTATAATTTAATTTGTCTCTTGTGTGCAATAAAGAATAATAATAATTATTATATGCATTTAATAAGCTTTTCTGAAATTAGAAAATGGAGCCAGAAAATAAGATACTAATAAATAATCTCTTATTTTTTACTAGTCATTAAAATCTATGGACGTAATGTCCCGATCCCGAATATTCAAATTCCAAATGACAAATTCTTTTATGTTGTGATGCTGAATAAAGTTTTATTCTATTCTTGTACATTTCCTAAGAAATACCATAAGTCAAACAACGACTTGGAAAGAAGTAAACGTAACCACATTCTATCCCTGGAACGCGTTCCACTCGTAAAAGTGTGAAGCAATCAAAATGACAGCTGGTTTATACGGAATGAACCGCAAAGTGACGCAAAAACAACACAGTGTCAAACTTCGAACCACCATTAGTGTGAGGATACCATAACAGATGGTTTTTCTTTAGGGTTTTTTTTTATTTCACAAGAAGTGATTTCACGGGATCTCGACATCTTTGGGTATGAAACTAAATACAACTAACAGATGATATTACAGCCTTTATAGATATAAGATATTTATTATATCCGAATAGAATCAGCTTGCGTAACTCATCATCAGTATCATACGTCATAACATCAGTCGTGAAAGACTACAGCTGAACTAAGGCCTCATTTCTACAAAGAACACAGATGTATTCTGCACTGAACAATTTCCTTATCAGCTCGTCACTTCATTTAGTTGGAATAATATTCTCCAGGGTCCAATGACAGAAATACATTACCATTGGTCCTGGACGGTCGCCACCCGACAGTGCGTCTTCTCGTTCAATATCACCACATTAAAGTAGCCTATGGCATTAACGAGCTTCTACTTAATGGATTAAGACAGAGGTTCCCAGACATTTTTTCTCATAGACCACTTTCAAAATTTAGCGGGTTCCGGTGGCCCCCCTGTAGCTACATTTCTACCATATTCCTAAAACTGGTCAAAAAATGTAAAGATAAGATAGGCTAACGTAGACCCCCGTCGAGTCTCCCGTGGACCCCTGGGGGTCTTAAAGGGATTAAGACAACGTTACTCGATCTTATGATGCCGCAACGTGACCAGAGTAGAAACCATAAATTTGCCAAATCACTTATCTGCTATCTGTTTCACCACCTGCATTAACTACCCATTTCATATTCTATCTACCTTCACTTTGTCTAGCTAGATGTTCTAGATTATTATATTTATTAGAAACACGCTTGGGACCTAGATACATTTATCTTTGACGCCAATAAATTTGTATCTATGTTTTCTGTTCCGCTTTTTCAAATTGGATTATAGAAGCACGAATTAAATTAATATTAATAATTACTGTTTTTAATTGTCTCCAGTTACTACCACTGACAATAGTAATGGTTAGGGTTTAGGTGATTAAGACTAGCTTATGCCTCACTAAAACTTCGGTGACTAAAAATTTTTGAGAATTATATGCCTATTTAGAATTTTGATGACATTGTCTTAAAAAAACTTTAAATTCTACTTCACTGTTTGTTCAGAGATCAGATACGTGATTTAAATCTAGTTCGGCATTTATTTTTGCATATCTCTCTCTCCCAGGTGAAAACCTACAACACAAATCCACCTACGCAACAATGGTATGTTAGCTCGTCATTCCAGTACAAGGTCCTGAGTGTCCTGACTGTTTTACAATGCATAAAGTTTTCTGATTCAGCGGAACTGCTTTCATAATTATTTTAAAAGTATTTTCTTACAATATTGCTTAATACATCGTATTTCATATAACTATAAATTCAGAAAGTAGGTAGGTATACGTATAGAATGACTCTTTGAACGGACTCAGTGTGGAAAGGTTTTGCTTTACCTGTGTATTTTACTTGCATTCTTTATTTTGGTACATCGTAAATGAAAAAGACTACATTGGTTACTTGAATATTTGTTCCATCATTTACAAATCCATAGCTAGGTAATATTTAAAGTAATCATTAGCAAGGATTGTTAAAAACCGTAAATTCCTCGACGTGTTTGCACACACCACACAGGACGAGAGATCGGTTTTTGACAAGCACATTTTGTTAAAACACACTAGCAAAAGTATTGGCTTTGGCATTATTGGCACTAATTCTGCCAATCATATGGTGCCTATTGTTGGCAAATGCTACAGATTTGTAGTTGCTATCCTTGGAGCTGGAACTTTAGTTTTTATCACATCCGTCCAATTCACTACAATCAAACAAGGCCTGTTGTTTCAAACGGCAATGTCTGTACAGTTCTTGTAATCATACTAATTTTGACCAAGATAATAAAGATAATTTCATCTAAAATGTATATTTGTTATGGTGGCAATTTTGTTGCATTATTGTATCATGTACTAGAATTTTAATAAATAATAACGTATAACAAAATTTGCAATGTTGTCTTAAACACCATACCATTGTAAGGTATATTTAGCATATAAAATAATACATGAATTAGAGATCTCGTTTTGGTATTTATTTTCTGAATACATCCCAAACCTCTTTCTATGTTCTGTGTCCAAAACTGTTACTGTGTGCATGTCTTTGTTCTGTTCGGATAATTATTTCCTTGTTCTATGTTATGCTTTCTTACTGTAAACGAATCCGGCCCTTGTCCCAGAGTAGGGCAGGGGAAGTCTCAATTTAAGCGGACACTAGAATAGTTCGGTCGTTTCCTCTACACCTTCCGTGCCCGCACACTTAAGCTCTATTTAGTACCGTTTCATGGAGTGAGGTCAATTTATTACAGATAGATTGCTTAATGGACTAACAATTACGAATAGCGAGTTAGCTTTCAAATTACCTGACTATTGGAATGTATCATATATTAATACCAGTGTCGAAGTGCACGATTCTGACTTGCTCCAAATAAAATAAAGTTTAATACCTACATCTCCGTCTTTCCAAATGAAAATAATTGAAGATCGACTTTTTGAGGTCAGGGCTGTGAAATTAACTGGATTAGATATGGGTTCTTCAAAAAGGCGTAAAGTGCTATTCACAGGGTCGACAATGCAAGAGCACGAGTGATGGCCTCTGGTGTTGCAAGCATGCATAAATTGTGTTTGGTACGCTTATTAGGCGAACCGATGCTTACCTTCCATCTTCTCAATCTTAATGTACCTGTAGTTTGGGGTTTATTAAAAAAAGAGGGGTGTTTGACGTGTCTGTCTGTGGCATCGTAGCTCCTAAACGAAGGGACCGATTTTGATTCAATTCTTTTTTCCTTTAAAGCTGACGTGATCAAGATAGTGCTCAGCTATGTTCATTCGTTCGATGACTTTGAATTCGTTTGTTTTGAAATTTGGTTCACTGTTACTTCGGTGGCATTTCCAAAACATGCTAACCTTGAGCTGATCCTGTACCATCAAATAGTCTGCGAGATGTTCAATTCTTCAGAAACTTACAGCAGATTTTCAATAGTGTATTGTCTAGCTCGATTAACCTGTCAAGCGGCGTTATCCCTCTGGGTGGCTATTACAATTGAAAAATCAATCGTGTCTGGAATTTGATGCTTGACGGGTTAATAAATCATCTAGTATATTAATGCAAGACTTGCGCATTTGCGTTTCGGTTACAATTTTAAATCTTTGCCATGGTTTTGATTGAGTAGTTTCTCTGTCGCAACGCAACAGTTGCAAGCTAACAGTTACGCACTAACCTATCTTTAAGTAAAAGTGAATAGGCACTTTCTAGGCGAGCATGCTCCACCCCCAACACTGCTTACCAACAACACCCTTTTCATAAAAAAAACACTGGAATATTGAAAACACTACACATTGGCCCTAATTCTGTAGAACACATGCTAAGTCTAAATTTAAGTTCCGTGCATTTCTTTCTCTCAATATGAATACGAAAAGCATGGCTGTTATATGATTTGACATTTAGAAACGTGCGTTCAATTTTCGACCTTATTGAACGTGATAAAATGCAGTGTTTAGAAGGCACCTCCGTACATGCTTCTAAAATTGTCTATTGTTCCTTTGAAGTCTGTCTAAATTTAGTTGACAGCTCTAAACGAATTCTTGCTATCTTTTTTCTGTTACATATTGCGAGAAAGAGACATACTGTTCTTAAATTTAAATTTAGAGTGTCTTCAGAATCAGGCCCACTGTCTCTTTTTATCGCGGTGATGATATGAGTTGCAGTACTTCCTACGGCTTCTTGTTAAGTACTCGTGCGCTTAATAGGATTATGAGCATGTTCATAATCATTTGTAATGAGATCAATGATAGTTGCTGCGTGTTAGTATTCGTTATAGTGTTTTTTTATCGTAACCTACCCTGTAAAATCAAGAGCTATTTTGACAGCACAGTGCCTTAGCTTCTCGCCGCTAGAACACAACTTGCGAATCTTTTTCTTTATTCGTTTATTCGTAACAAAAGTCACCGCTCCACTTTTGAAGTGGTTCAGAATTGACACATATTTTACTTTTCTTCACAACAATGTAGAACATTTGCATAAAATGTATTCAATACTTCTCTACGTTGCCCCAAATCTATCAGCTCGTTAGATGACAATACTGAAGCAAATAATGTTCGCCAACAACGAAATGAGCGTCATTCAATTCTTTGTGACAAATCGTTCTGTTAATGAGAACCAATCATACGATTTGAGTAATGGTGATGTGAACTAGCAAGCTAATTTTTTTATCGTTACAGACCATTTCTATTAAGGACAACAGTTTCTTTGGTCTTACCATTGAAGTCTTGTAACTACATATTTGAAAACCGACTTTAAAAACTGAAAAGGATAAAATAATGAAATTTCAGTAAGTTCTCATCCCCTAGAAACATATTTTTGGAGTCGGTGCTTCACTTTCTATTGTCTCTGGAAACAACTTAGCACCAACTCCAAAAAATATGTTTCTAGGGGATGAGTACCTACTTAAATTTAATTGTTTTATCCTTTTCAGTTTTTTGACGTCGGTTTTAATTAAAGTTTAATTTTTTTTCACAATTTTTAGTGGTAACTTTCTAAGCTCAAAGCTAGATGGGTGACCGTCAGCTTATATTGTTTCCTACATCGTATCGTTTCACTAAAAAGTCATAGGAAAGCAAAAATCCGCAATTTCGCATACGTAAACGACTTACTCATTCCAGTTATTTTGATTAAAAATCCAAACTACCCAATCGATTTAAAAAATAAATATGGTACCAAATGGCAACTAATTTGCATCAAAAAAAAAATAATCACCTAAATAGGATCAGAAATCTCGGCGTAATCGGTGTACATACATAGAAAAAAACATACCAACCGCATTGAGAACCTCCCCCTTTTTTGTCGGTGAAAAATCTTGCAACTTAACCATATTTTGCACTGTCCAAGTGTCGATGTATTTGGATTGGAACGTATTGCATACCTTTAAGTAAAGCTAAGGTCGACTGCATTTTGTAAAATTGGGGAGAAAGTATTGACTGGAATCGCGTATACATTACGTTTACCGAGTGAATTATGTAATTGCCATCGGACATCGTAAAGTTTGTGGACCGCCAACGCTATGGATTATTGTGCTTCTTTATAACAACCTTTAATGCAAAAAACTGCTTATAAAATGTTGATAAAACTGTTCTGATTTTTTTATTTTCTAGCTCTTTAGCAATGAAAAAGACAGGGTGATGCTGTCAATACGTCAATACGAATATATTAGTTCATAGAAATTTGCTTCTACCGCGATTCGAACCCGGGATCTCTGACCAAGTTGTCTGTATAGTAAGGGGTACAGACCACTCGGCCAGCTGGTCGTCAAAATATATGTATGTGTATACATGAGCCATTATATTATTACAAAATTGTTTTAGGGTATTCGTTATATAGTATAAAAGTGAAGCGGTCACCTTAACCCGCAGTCTCTTTGGAAATGTTCACTATTTCAACTGCTATGTTAATTGTGTTTTTTGAAACCACCGCCGCGCCGGCGATATGGTCATTAATTTTATTATTCTTATAGTTTTAATAATGCGTAATTAACTAATTACTTAAGTGAGTCTGAGCACTACAGTTTTCCTAAATAAACTACTTATGTTCTATAAACTACTAGACCAAATGGAAAATTCGTCCCATAATTAGTATTTTATTGTTGCTGACCTTACTCTAAAATTACCTAGTGCTTGCAGAAAATGTCGACAAGGCGTACTTTTTGCTTCAGTTTTTATGTTTCATGGTCATTGTAGGTGTTTTATATTTGTGTCTATTTACGTTACTTGTGGTATAAATGTTAGAAAGTTTCTGGTAAAGCTAACAAGTATAACCGTACAAGTACAGTATAAGTACAAGTTTTGAATAAATTGCCTAATAATTAGCGCCACAACGGGTTCTTTTACTCCGGCTTTACTTAGTACCTACTTACATAAAATTTTCTATAGTTTTTTTACTCATTTTTCGTGATAGCACCGTACGAAGCAAACAAATGATTGTTTATTCTGTGACACGTGCTATTATAATAAATAAGGAAGATCAGTGCCACACACTGCGTAATGCGAATTTATTTGTTGTGTGTAACTTTGTATTGTTTGTCATACGTAGGTATTTCGATATTTATTTGAAACCTGAAACGTTAACTGCACTGAAAAAAATGTAACCAAAATGCTTCGGTTAAATTAGCTAGAGCCAAAATTTGGCGTAGTGTAATTACAGTTTATATTTTTTAACAAAACTTATGCACCTTTATGTTTGGCTAGGTATAACCCTAGTAAGGTATTCATATTTTTTAAGTTAAATATTCAGGTAGTCTTAAGTTCAGATACTGTTTTCAATGTGCTTCTCTGCTCTACCAGTATATAGTAGCATACAATTATTTGCAACAATAGGTAATAATAATTAGACGCAACAACTATTCAAAAAACGTTGTCTTAAAGACTAGTTTAAATAATTGTACCACACTGTTAACAATCGTGTCCAGCATTCGCTAAACAAACATCCCATTAAACATACCAGAGTTGCCTGTTAATTAATTCGTAACGAGGCTACAGGGTCGAGTGGGGGAGCCACAGATTTACAACTATCAATTATGAAAAGTAATGCTTTGAATTGTAATAGCTTTTAGGGAATTGATTCATAAATTTTATCTGAGAAATTTATGGACCAATTCCAGGTTTTCTTAGTTATAACTTATAAGTACTTATAACTTTCAAATTAGCTAATGCTTACCTAACGTGGAAATATAATAATAACAAAGTGGGTAGTACGTGTTTCAATACTACGGAGATAGTGACTAATGGTAGTGTATTAAGTCTTAATTGTTTAGGCAAGGCACTAGTAAATCTAGTTATCTAATGAATTTTATGTTCAATAAGTATAAATACAAAATCGGCAACACCTGGCTGGCTCCTTCTTGGTCTACCTTCGTTATCATCTTCAATAGCTTACATGCGTCACACGTTGACGTCTTCCTATGAAGAAACACATGAAGAGTTAAGATTACACCGTGTATGACAGCACCACTCTGCTGACTCAATGCGTGTAGGTGGATGAAAAAGAAAAATATCGCAGTCTCGCAGTATCGGCCGGGATTAACTTCTTAACGTTCCTTCTGAAGCCTGGCGAAGCACGAGATTACAAATATTGATGAATCCATCTGGGAGCGAGCTCAAGCTTTCTAAAACAGTTAATAAGTTGGGAAGTTGGGATAGGAATTCTAAATACATCAGCCAATTTCTTTCTCAAGATACTTCGGTCAAGATTTTAACTCTCGAAGCTGTGGAATAACTTATTCAAAGGAAGTAATGTTATTGATGTTACAATTAACAAATTATGTGGAGCAATACCCTTAGTGTTGATACCAAATGAATCATGCTTCATGACATTAATTGCTGTAAGACTTAATATATTTAGCGCAGTAGCAGCCTGATTTACATGTACAAGTGTATTAACTTCCGTATTTTAAACGGTTTTCGTAGCTTATATTACAACAGCTAAGACTTCGTTGATATTCTGAATATTTAAATAAAATTCCAATGTATCTTGAGAATTACAAGGCATGATAATTAACGATAAATATCAAGTTTGAGTTTGTGTAGACTAGGTAGGAGGCATAGTTGAGTTTATAAAAAAAAACCATCCACGGACGGTTGGCTAGTAGTGGTTTCATTTTCAGCTCATTCACGCCAAATTACTCCTTTACGTAGAGTTTCAGTAATTTTTTTTATTTAGATTTCAATTATTCTACTTCTTGCAAGCTCTTCGTTCTCTTGCAGTGGCAATAAAATACAAACTTTAAACGAGCCGTCTGACAACAATCATTCCATAGTGTCACTCCAAATGAGGGTATTGTGTTGTATATCAACGCTTTATTTTTATTTATTTGTTGAAAGTGTAGCTGATACTTTCATTGAAATAATATTCTTTATTGGATGTCATTGTACAGTTTCATGTTTGGAGGCTTAATACGATTTCACTTTTGCTATTATGTGTTTTTTATTTAGAACGACTTTTGGTATAACGTTTCTATGGAAATGTTGCTACAATCTGAAATATAGTTTTGAAAAAGTTTTTACAGGGTCGGTAACGCGCAAGTGATGCCCCTGGTGTTGCAAGCGTCCATAGGCTACGGTAACCGTTTACCATCAGGTGGGCCGTATGCTTAATTGCCACCTTAGTGCTATAAACAAAATGCCCTCAATAAAAAAACCTAAAAATATCTAGTACCTACTTAAACAATTGACTATACCCAAAAACATTTAAACATTTTATCTAGAATTATACATATATTTGTTATTCTCAATTCTCTTATCAATGTCATTTACAACTCGTAATGTATTTGCGGACAACATAATGACATTGTGTGAAAGTATTTTAGTTTTTGATATGGCTTTTACTAGACAATTTATTAAAGTCTCCGGTTTCATAAACATTAAGATTAGCTTGATAGAAAGTCTATAGGCTGAAGTCTAAAAATAATCACGTTTTCTAAAAATATTTCCAACCGGAATTTCTGGCTTGTTTATGCCCTATTCATTAGCGTTTCCTCTAATTGGAAAAGCTTCCTGTAATTTAAGTTATAAATTTATACCTTTCTTTTTTATTACAATTTAAACCTACAGTTTATAATTGCTAATTACAACACGTTTAAACAAACAAAACCAACTTCTGAAATCCCTTAAAAAAAAATTTGTAAAGAAAGTTTCTGTCTGTTTCGTGTTCTTCGTTGGTTTAAAAGTTTGGGTTTTTTAAAGTTTTTTTTTATACAACTAGATCTCAAATAAGCTGTCGGCCCACCTGGTGGTAAGCGGTTACCGCCGCCTATAGACACCTGCAATAACAAGGAAAAGCACTTGATATTGCAGGTGCGTTGTCATCCTGAGGCCTAAGATAAATGCAGTACATGCCCAGTAATTACACTGGCTACCTTTCCCTTCAATCCAAAACACCGCGAACTGTGTCACGGCTGAAATAAGAAAGGCGGTGGTACCTACCCAGGCGACCCAACATATGGGTCTATATTTCTAAGTATTTTCTATAGCACAATTAACTGAGGCGTATGTTGCATACATGTATATTTTACCATATTGCCGAGAAAGTTAAGACATTCAAAATTCTGTGCTACGTGTAATTAACAAAAGAAAGCGAGGTTATTTGAGAGGTGGTTACAATTCGATAAAAACTTTTCCATTTCATTCTTATTAAAAGTTTTGTCAGACTGATCGAGAATTAAAAATGCAAGAAAAAACTTTTACTAGAAAACTTTAATACTCTTTATTTGGGTAATCAAATATCTTCATGGATAGGTGGGTCGTCCACTGCAAGAGTTTATCACTGTCAATTGAAAGTTTACTTATATTGGTGCTTTATTATTAGTATCGTCCTTCTATACGTAGATAAGATAAGATAATATTTTTTTCACATACTTACCATAGTTCTGTAGAATGCTTAATTAAGGCTGGATAATAAATAGGTGGAAGTGTAAGAATATATGTATTATTATAATATAAATAAAATATACGAAATCTTTTCAAAATATCATAACGTCTAGTAAAAGTGTCAAAAGCCGAGCTTTTAAAGGAGCACTTACCTAATCAACGTGTAACAAACAGGAAAATAAAAGTAATTAACGATTCATTATTTTACAAAAACTTGTTTTTTCTATTGAATATTTACATCATTAATTAGTGTGTTATTTTGTAGGTAGTATATACATAACAAAAAATTATCGCTATTTGTTTGTGATAAATAAAGTTAAACTTTAAACTAACCGTTACTATGAATTTCTGCATAATTATGTACTTTTTATCTGTAAAGAAAAACTGAATGGCCTAGCATAATAATTATGATAAATGCAAGCTTGTTGTAAAATATTGACAGAAGAAATCAAAATCATCCATGTAATTTATTCAGTGATTATAGCAGCAATGTTTAAGTTACTGCTAAATAAATCCCGAAGCCCGTTAGTGTAGTGAATCTTAATCGGTTACTCCTATCCTAGCATAAATATATTACAGTAAAGTTTTAGGAAAGTACATACACGGGTAAGGTTCATCTGGTGATTGTAGATGTAATTATTGGATCGTGTTTGAAACTTTTTCTTTTGCATCGATCTCTGCCTGCAGTCAACTTATCGGCTTATAAAATCAGTTTCAATACAGATGTTTGATACTAAATACGCTCACGAATTTTAATTGTTGAATCACTACGAGATCTTCCAGTAAATTCAAATTATGATTAAGAACATTGAATTTATGTTGCAAAATTACAATTTGCTTACATGTCAATTGTGAGTCTCTGTCATCAAGTACGTATTGATAAATTTCCAAGCGACCCAAGTTCCCGGTTTCAGCATTAGTTAATTAATGAAAAAATAAAGCACACCCCTACATTAGTATTCATTGCAGTGGCTAATTAATGCGAAATGGTCGTACCAGCTGCTGTAAGCAACACCACTAATATTACGGGGTCAAGAACTCTGTCTAGTCGTATTGAGCGCTGACTCACTTACAACTTAGTTAATGGACTGATACATCCTAACTACCTAAATCTTATAAATCAAATTGAATCTTATGTAGATAGCAATGAAGGGGAAATTGTAGTAATTGTAACAGCTCTAGTAAATTAAGTACGCCACAATTAGTTGCAATGTGTGCTTGCGCATAAATCGAAAGTAGTATTATGTTGATTACGGTTTACCAAGACTAATCTTTGTGTAACTTCATGTATAAAATTGCAATATTCTCATTCAATTTCGGTGTCACATTTTTTATCTCTTTTCTCTTCACTCTTAATCTTTGGTGGTTTTTATTCTATTTCCATTTATTTTTTATTGTTGTTCAGAAAAGTACCAAGAAAACATCGCCTGTTTGCATTGGTTTTAGTATGTTTGAGCCACGTTGAGCCAAAGTCAATTGGAACACTGCTTGAGTGGCGTTATAGATAACTTGGGCCATTTCTGTACGAAACTGATTAGTTCCAGCACATTTGGATACATGTGTTCTTTATGACTCGGTGTGAACTTATATAAATTGTTTTCAGATGTCTTTATGTCGGCTGATGATGGGAGATAGTGCTATTAGGATGTATTGCACGGCCATGTTTTGGATACTGCATGCTGTAGGAAATATTTTGAGTTATTAATTAAGTTAATTTATAAAAGCATAACAAAATATAATATTACGCTTTGAGAAATGCGTGTATCCGGCAGCTGTTCTTTAGTCGTGAACATCTGCTAAATTCTCTAATTTTGCACCTGATATCAAACTTTCATTGATTTATTAAAAACACTGAACTTAGTAAATATGTTTTTATATATTGTTTTAGAAAACAAAAGGTTTTACATTTAGTTTTTACAAGAGAACGAGTCAGAGAGTGATGAGGTGTTTTTTTAAAGTGTCAAGACAAGGACAACAGCCTTTCGTAACACTGAACCCTCTCAAAAATATGTTTTCAGTTGATTTAAATTGTCTATCGTCGCTTTTTATGACGTGCTCGTAAATACGGTTGAGTATTATGCAATTTAAAATAATAACTAGATAGGTACTATTGTTTTAGTGCCGATAAAAGTAACAATTCCAATTTACTGTTTCGTAAACTATGTGTAGACCTGATTGATACCGTTGCTTTTCGAAACGTGCTGATACGCCCACTCCATCCTGTCGGTTGCCCTGGAATCATTGAATTATTTGAATTTAGATTCATTCCATGGTTCTCTTAAATTAAGAGTTCCAGTTCGTGATTGTTCCTTGTTTAAAATACCTGAATCTATTTAAGCTGTTGTCGCAATGGTGAAACACGAAACAATATCATCAATTTGTTCACCATTGATTCTGATTTATAATAGGCTGTAATAAGCATGTTATTGAATATTTCATGATCAATATAAACTAAAATAACGGTGTAATCTATAAAGATTTCTACTGGCGTTTGTTTGTGTGATCCATGGATGGTGCTGTCGCAAGCCTTCGTTGATTCTTCAATTTTATGTATTCCATTATGGAGCTTGGAAGATGGCTTGTTTGGCTGTTAAAGTGTTATTCAAATGAATACTTCATTGAAATTCACAATTACCTCAAGAATATTATTTCTCATTCAAACACGGTGATTGAACAGACATAGAAATGTTGTTTTAATTCATTTCCGCTTTAACATTATTCGTGGCAAAATGACAACGGTTAATTTCGTGGTTGTCGTTAGTTGGCGATGGTTCCGGCTCCAATGATTCATACGTTCGTTAATTGACATGCAGCTATGGAAGCGTTCACGCAGGTGCATTGTGTCTGCTTCCCATGACTTAATGCTGACTAACTGTGCCTACGACCTCGTCTGTTTGGATTTTAATGTCAATAATAGTTTAAATAATACATTTAACATTCATTCTAAACGTATTGAACTAGGTAATAAAGTATGTGTACGTGACCTGACCTGTAACGTTAGGGATCACTCGAATATATTATTATTTATTTTGATTACTCTACATAGTGTAGGTACATTATACTCCAAACATAGGTGTGTTTCAAAGGCCAAAATGAAGAAGTAATAGGAAGGAAATCCCACAATATTAATAACGTCGTATCGCAGTAAAACTTAAGTAAAGACGATAGCACATCAAGTGTAACAGTTGCACTACGAAAGCCGCCTCTATCACAAACGCAGTAAGGGCGGTTTTAAGGTCAAACTGTTACACTTGATGTGTTGTAGACTGTACGTTAGTTATGTTATGACTAATGTTTATGTTATTGTCTCTTGTATATTCCGACACTAGCAAGCTATCAATAATTAGCGAAATCAATGTCATTTATTGTTTTATTTAACTTTAGATCCGTCGCTCTTATCGTTGTCATATGACAATAGTTGTATTGCAGGAGTTGATAACTCCAGATAGGCATGTCATCACTTCCTACGCACCTTGTTCAAAACAAGCGCATAATTTAACATCATCACCATCATATTGACGATAGACGCCCGCTGCTGAGCATAGGCATGCCACAAGGATCTCAAAACCAATCTTTCATGAGCTTTCCGCATCCATCGGCTTCCTGCGAGACCAGCCCCCATATTCAGAAACTGTCGGATCACGGATTCGATTCAAAAAGTCACATGCCATCTCGCTTTGACGCACCGTGATAAAAAGTGACAGATATAGCGATTCAGAAATTCGAATCTACCATCATCCATGGCCATGGCATCATGCGCATGGTTCATTTCTCGCTAGGATCTTCAATAATACACAATCATAGTAATATGCATAATTAAGATGTTTGCGGGTAGGATAAACTTTGTTCCTGATCCTTAAAGTAGTGATTGCCATTAGTTCCGTGTTAATGTTGAACGCACGGAACTAGTCACAGGAATATTACCACATACCACAACCATTGATTACCTACGTATCCGGTAGCCATAGATTGAAACACTTGATTTTACATATACACTCGTTGTCTCGTATCCTTCCAGATAAAAAAGTCATCGAACTTGTCGTGATTCATTTGTGAAAAAAATAACTTTTATAAACAATCATTATGTAGGAAATTTTGCAATATTTAGGTATTGCAAAATGTGTTTCCCTTTGCATAAAGTGTTTATTGACGAATCTTTGTTAAAAACAGGAAAGCAGTCGCTAATTGACGTAGAGAATGCAGAAATACGTGCTGTGTTAATTTACTTTATGATTCTCCGATTCAAAATTTATTGGAATCGGAACAAAGTATAAAGAATAAACACAAGAAACAGCTTAACAATTTTCAAATTATTAAGCTATAGCACTGTAGTTCTAATTTAAAACAAAAATGAATATTTAGAGCGATTGTGGTCATAGGAAGGGTGTAGGTTTCCGCATCCATTGTGCTTTTTTAATAACTTTTTGCTTTTAGGTCAGGTGACAATAGGGACGTACCGTTAATATTTAAAAAGTAAAAAATCTGCTCCAATTACCCCTTAATAAGGTATTGTCGACTGAATTTTCGGTTATTCATCTTCTATGCATCTAAGAATTACCTTAGTTTTGCCAAGAAATAGAGATAATTGGGTATTGATCAGTATAGTTAGAACTTTACAACTTACAATAAAATTACACACAAGATAAGGTAATAACATTAATGACACGTCAATTAGAAAACCCTATCAAAACATCTGACTAAAAGATGAGACGTATAATAGTGGGAAAAAAACGTGAGTCACTCATTCATAAAGATGACTCACTCAAAGACAGAGCTTGTTGCCAATTATCAGTTTAACGCCTCAGGTGCTTATTTCTAAGTATATCAGAAGTTGTATCAGCTATGAACTAAGTTTTTAAGAATAAATTAAGTCACGTGCTTTTTAATTATAATTAATTACAGAAATATACCAAGTCAGTGCTGGTATAGGTCCTTAATCAAATGTTTATTCGTTTTATAAAAAATCTTTGATGTTTTTTCACTGACGTTGTTGAAATGCTAGTAAGCATTTGCAGAAGCGAAATACAAGACGGTGCCGTCAATACGACAATATATTAAAACATGGTCTATATTCGTTCATAGAAATGGTTTCCCGCTTTAAAAAACACCTTATTCGTTTGATAATTTCATGACATTTTATGAAAAAGTATAAAATTGGCTGCATTATTTCATAGAAAGGTCATGAAATTATCAAATGAACTAGATGTTTTTGAAAGTGGCAAACCATTTCTATGAAGTAATGTAGCCCACGTTTTAATTTATTGTCGTATTGACGGCACCACCCTGTATAATATGAATCTACCGAAAAATTGTATTGCGACATCGCGAACGAATTGCATTGAAATGAGTAGGTATATATTGTATTTTGGTAACAGGAAATCATGGAATTTTAATGGAAGATCCGTCAAGGCTATTTCAAAAGTTTTAACGGGATTAAAAATGCCCGTTTGATATACTAGCATTAGGGAAGCTTAATTATCAATCAGGTCGTGTCTTGTCGTGTGCTCCGTGTGCTCGCATCGGTGCAGTGCAGCGGTTGAATTGTCAATCGGTCGTGGCGCCTGCGATTGTGTATGGCGCGTCATCTCATCTCTGTCAAAGCTGCAATAAAGTCTTTGATCGATTTCCAATTGCCTTGTTGCTAAAATTATCATTATCAAATTATCATTTGTGTGGTGGTAGCTAAAGATTATGTGTGTCTGTTGTGATGTGCGATTATCTGGATGATGTGTTTGGTAATCATAGTTTATACATATTACCCTATCTCACTTGGATTATAATTATGATGAAGCACGAAACGTCTGAATCGTGTACTCTGAATTAGCATTCTAAATTAATAAGGTAATATTACTTTTGTATAATAATTGGTATCAGCACTAACTTTCCTAACCTGGTTATGTAAATTGAAATTGAAATTTATTTATTTGCAAGAAACCCGGTACGATAGAGATGTTAAAAATAATAAATATATTCCTACATGTTTCGCTGAAAATTCAGTATGCAAAAATGGGTACGTAAAAGACGAAGTTGTTACGAATAAACTACCTAATTGACTATAGATTACATTCTGAAATAAATAAATAGGTACATAAATAAATAAAAATAACCAATTTATAACGCATATTCAGCGAACTATCAACGCCCATATTGAAAATATAAACTTTAGATGCAATTTTATCTGATTTTTATTTACAAAAAATGTGCCTTTTTGTAAATAACTCTTTGTGGATTACTTGTTATCTTAGATTTTGCTATCCAATTAGAGTCGAAACTCCACCAACATATCAAAAAATAACGTCAAGTTTCAGTTAAAAAGTGTCACATGACACAACTAATATAAAAAATTCATACCCAACCTACCCAAAGGGAAGAATTTGAGCTATAGCTTTAACTATTGTCTAACTAATCTGTGCTATAACTATAACTTCTGATTGACAGATCTATTGCGCGTTAAGAATTGACCATTTTAAAATTTAGATGTTTCTTTCTTAACCTTGTACTCATTGCCTCATTAGTTTGTGATGGTCAATTAAGTCCGTGAACAGAATATTAGAAAATATAAAACATTTTTAATGTCAAACTTAATTTTATTACTTCAACATGCCGTAATAATTGTTTTGTACACAATGTTTCGTCGTGCAATGACCTAGTATACAAAACTCGAATTAAATCCAAAAAGATACATTTCTCACAATGGGAGGAAGTTCACAGACCGTGCGTCATCGCCTGGAAAAAAAGTAAAAAGTCAACAGACGCATTTGATATTTATTTTTTACCTCGCTCGGGGTCGGATTAAAAAAACGCGTCCGCTGCACGCACGGAATATTTACATAAATGGGCCCGACCGTTGGACTTGAACTATTAGCTTAGTTTAGTTTAGACTGTGCTAGATGTCATTCGTCAAAATAATTATTAACTAATATACTTTATACTCGTATATTAAATATGATATTTCTTTTATTAGGTTCTTGTTTCGTTTAAAAATTTCAACAAATTTTAATAAAATTTATGACATTTTAATATTATAGAGTGTGTGTGCCCTGACTTCGTTTCACTTTATTATTTTTGTACGTGTTTTGTGGCAATATTTTTTTATTATTATTTTATTATGTTTTATAAATGAATAAATAGGTTTAGTGAGCATTAAAATATAACACAGGGAAAGATTTTACAATAAAATAATATTTTGTATATTATTATTCAGAATCCATTGTTGAAGATATTCCTGTGCAGGCTCCTGTTTGTCGAATACGAGATTCCAATTTTAGAATGAAGTGAGTTAAAATTAAGAGTAAGTGGAGCAGTAAATATTTCTGAGCAAGATAGTGACTCAGCTCCATTGAGAATCATGCATAAAAAGTATAAACATTATATATTATTATGCTTCTGTTGACGGAAACTGTGATACCTGTATTAACTGTAACATGATCTATATTAGGATAAATCCATTTAAATAAGTGGTTGCATGTTTAGTAGACGTGCAAAGTAGGAAACAGCTGTGTTATATAAATCATTTATCATACCTATTGGCACTGGCAGTTGGAATCAAACAATTAAATGGATCTGGAAATGTGAAATTAGAAAATATTTTATTTGCATAAAACATAACGGTATATTATAATGCCAATGTTTGTGAATAAAAATATAGGTTACAAATATAGTGCTACCATTATGCGAAGTCAATAAAATTATTTAAGTCATTAAGTACAGGAGACAGCACATCAAGCCTAATAGTTGACCTTGCGACCGCCGTTACTGCGTTCGTAACACAGGCGGTTTTCGTACTGCAACTGTTACCCTTGATGTGCTGTAGTTTGTACATATTTAAAATCAGTAAGCTATCTAGGGACTTGACAACATCATTTTATTAAAATATATATTGATGAAATTAAAATCTCACTAATCACTAAATACATATAGTCAATTGGCTTTTATTCATATCATCCACGTGTATGGATCGAAAATCGTACAAAAAAGACTTGGTTTTTGTCTAAATAAGTTTTGTTTTATGTATTTAGTTCGAATTCTAACATGTACAGTAAACTTACGTTTTTAAAAACTCGAGCGAGCAAGGTAACGTCAACGACCCATGGAATGACCCCATAGTCGCGAGCCAAGTAAGCGGTACGCTCGCTATGGAATATGGACCGTATTTCAACACAGTAGCGTTCATATTCGATGGGTTGTGGATTTTTGTGCAACTGGTCAAGGTTGGTTGCTTGTCAGAGTATAGGACAATGGGCTTCTGACACAGGGGGGATTGTTGCGTTTGTTATGTATATTTTAGTCTGTTTGCTGGATGCGCATACAGATGGAAACCTCTTACGGGCACACTGTGATTTAATAATTTTATTAAGCCATTTATCGTTAATTTAATCGTGCTACTTTAGTTTTTTTTTATACAACTGGACTGGATGACAAACAAGCTGACGGCCCACCTGATGGTAAGCGGTTACCGCTGCCTATAGACACCTGCAATAACAAGGAAAAATCACTTGATATTGCAGGTACGTTGTCATCCTGAGGCCTAAGATGAAATGCCGTCCATGCCTCGTAATTACACTGGCTACCTTTCCCTTAAATCCGAAACACAGCGAACTGTTTCACGGCTGAAAACCAACTGCGCTGGCTGAGCTTGCTACTAATGTACCTAAGTATAATAGGTACCTATTTTTACAAAGAAATATGTTTTTTCGTTTGTTTTTTTTTCAATATTGCACAATTTAACTAAATTGTGCAATATTAAAATAAAAACAAAAAAGAATTTTTAAATATGGTTTGTAGATGACGGATTTCTGAGGTAATAAATATGTAATTTAGTGGGTGGACTTAAAGCCTAAGGCATTTACATTTACTACCAGTCAACTGGTAAAATGTGTGTCACAGACGCAGAGGCAATCCAATGAGGGTAAAAAATAATAATGTATGACATAATTTGAAACAAAACCACTTGAACGGAGCTATCTCGCTTATCCCGTGTGTTGCCGGGATACATAATATTATTATGATTTAAGAAAGTGTTTTACGAAAATGAAAATAATTATTGTAAATGATAAATAATTTTATTACTCGAAATGGATGAAGAGTGGTTAGAGGAGGTAAACTTGTCGTATGTAAGAAGCCTGCTAATAATCTTATCCTAATCCCTTTTCATTCGCGGCAGTAGGATTGTTTACATTTTCTGTGAGATAAAAATCAGAATGTAAAAAATCTAAAGCTCCGAACATTCCAATGAAAAATATAAATGTAAACTAATTTAACGAAATTTAGATACAATACAATATAGAATAGTTTTCTTTAAAATGTGTAATTTTCGAAAGAAATGAGTCAATGTATTTGTCGCAGTCGTCTCTTTAAATTCGCTGCTTAATTGGATACCTAGCCCGTTGATTAAACGCCGGCATCCAAGTAAGTGTCCAGACCGATAGTTATTTGAACTAAACGGACTTAACGTTTAACGGCTTGGCGTATTGAAAGAATCGTCTTGTACCGAAAGCTTTTGGTTTGATTGGTAGGTTCAAGGTTATTTTTTATGACCACTGATAACCGACATCGTTGTGGTTATAAGTGGTCATGAAATAAAATTGAACCTACGGATCACTGAAACAGTCACACTATAGCTCTTCGTCTTAAATGACCTGCCTAGGCGTCCAATTGAATGGCTAATTTAACCAGACGGCTGACATGACGTTCAGCGATCTGGTTAAATGTTGTGCTCAATGACTTAGCTAGTTGTCCATCAGCCGTTTCATTGAATGCCGACGTTTAATCAACGGGCTAGGCATCCAGTTTATTGGCTAATTTAACCAGATGCCGAAGACATATCTATATCTTTGGTATTACATAACTTTTTACATACTATATCACGGGCACGCACATTCTTCCATTTAATGCAACGGGCGACCATCGCTGGAATCTCGATTTTACTTATATAGAAAGAGCACCACACACGGGTAAAAAGAATCTCAGAACATTAACTGTTTTACAAGGGTGTGTACACATTGATGTATCTATAGGGATTTCTACGCGTTGGGCAAATGGTACGAAAGGGCAAGAAACTAAGGAAGTTTTGTTTGTCCCACCTCTTTTTACACGATGATAATAATTAATGTAAATAATAAATTAAAAGTTGTGATTTTTATTTTTAAATCTTCTAGATATAATATATAAATGATGTACGAGTGTATTAGCGTTGACAGTTACTTCCGTTGAGGTTAGAACTTTGGGTGGATAGTTTTGTTCTCCGCATACTTACTTATTTCAAGTTTATTCTCTGCATACTTAGTTATTTCAAAACTACTTTAATGAGTCGTAGTATTAGGTGTAATGGTCCTCGTATATTTAATAAGATTCCCGAGTTTATTCGTAACAATGCTGAAATATTAACTTTCAAAAGGAGTCTCCATTGTTTTCTGGTCCAAAAATCTTATTACACTATTAATGAGTTCCTAACTTACACATCGATATAAATTAAATTACAGACCTAGTAGTACATTTTAGCAATGTTCGATTCTCTCAGTTCTCAGAACATTAACTGTTTTACAAGGGTGTGTACACATTGATGTATCTATAGGGATTTCTACGTGTTGGGCAAATGGTACGAAAGGGCAAGAAACTAAGGAAGTTTTGTTTGTCCCACCTCTTTTTACACGATGATAATAATTAATGTAAATAACAAATTAAAAGTTGTGGTTTTTATTTTTAAATCTTCTAGATATAATATCTAAATGATGTACGAGTAAGTATTAGCGTTGACAGTTACTTCCGTTGAGGTTAGAACTTTGAGTGGATAGTTTTGTTCTCCGCATACTTACTTATTTCAAGTTTATTCTCTGCATACTTAGTTATTTCAAAACTACTTTAATGAGTCGTAGTATTAGGTGTAATGGTCCTCGTATATTTAATAAGATTCCCGAGTTTATTCGTAACAATGCTGAAATATTAACTTTCAAAAGGAGTCTCCATTGTTTTCTGGTCCAAAAATCTTATTACACTATTAATGAGTTCCTAACTTACACATCGATATAAATTAAATTACAGACCTAGTAGTACATTTTAGCAATGTTCGATATGTTTAACGCCAAAAAATACAAAAAATTGTTGTGTATTAAAATTTAATTGTTATCATATCGCTGTGCCCCTCACAGGCCTCGTGTAGCGAACGAAACATATGTTTGTACCCTGTAAGATCCTTGTAACGGCATGAGCAATTAATGAATAAATGAAATGATTTTTTTTTAAATATAACAGTAAATGTGGTGCTCATTTCGCGCGCGTGGATGTGTCTACGCCCTAACATTGTAATAAAGGACGAGTAGTGATTTTTATGATCAGCGACTTGTGACTTGGATTGCTTAATACGTGTTTACTCGTAAGTCGGGACAGGATACGAAAGATCGTTCACACTAATATTGTTGTTATTTGAAAATAACGAACTTACACGCACTGCTAGATCAATACTGAATGTGGCAGTCCATACAAAGTCCACAGCAATGGCGGCATTATATAATGAACATATTTTTATCGCTGTTAATACTTATATTTACTTGTATTTTGTATACATTTGTCGTTTGTACGACGTTTTATGTATGCCTGCGTTTTCCTGTCGGATGAAAACGATATCTGCGACTCTGGTGAGAAGTTTCATCATCATCATCATCACCAGCCTATATACGTCCCACTGCTGGGCACAGGCCTTCCTTCATGGGAGAAACACATGAGGAGTTTGGGCCATAACACCACTACGCCGGCCCAATGCGGGTTGGTGGGTTAAGCGGTTGTAGTAACAACCGGGACCAACGGCTTAACGTGGTTTTCGAAGCACGGAGGGAGCTCGATATTATAAATTTAATTGACCCATCCCGGGACCGACCTTGGCGAAAGTTGCTTTGTTTTCGTAATAGAAACCAGAGCGCTGAAACCACTTCGCCACCGAGCTCCTTGAGAGAGGTGAGAAGTTTAGGTCACTATTATTACAATATTGAGTCCATACTCCATACGGTTTGGTATACACGGCTACGTTTGACTTAGAAGTAGCTTAGAGGCAATAATAAACAACATATAAAATAAGTGGTGGTGCTACTGACCTGACAAATCTTATAATTATGGTTAGGACATTACTGAAAAAGAATTCCTAAATCTTAACTGTTACACTTAACTTAGTTATATTTCGGTTTCCTTCTGAACGTGACTATGCTATAAAATCGATTTCGATAAAATGGGTTGTGCTGTTCTGTCACTGTAAATCTACTTAAAATGTAAGTCCTCACTTCTGTCCTCTTAAACATTTTACCTTTTTACAATCAATGTCGGGTGTTGTAACATATTCGTATCACGACACAGTACCTACTGTTTAAAACTCATGTAAGTACACTTGATTTTACCGCTGCGCAATACAAATCAAATAAGAATAACGAGATTCATAAAATAAAACTACACTACTATAGAATATTAAAATTTAAAAAAAATTTTTAGGTAACCCCCGACCTCATCAATCAACTTATTGAGACTATTCATATAAGCCCTAACACGCTATATCTGCTCAAAGTTTCTGAAGCATCTCACAGACTATTTGATGATACAGGATCCAGGCTAGCATGTCTTGGAAATGCCACAGAAGTATCAGTAAATCAAATCAATCGGATCGATGTGAAAGTTTAGGAGCTACGATGCCACATACAGACAGACAGAGACGTTTAACTTTTAACACTTTAATTAATTATTACGACTGCAATGCGAGTGCAATAGCGTGCGACTGTTCTGAAATTTCTTCCTATAAGCTGATTGGTAATAGCGATCTAACAATAATCTCCCAAAACATACGCAGTATATATAGTAATTTTGATGATTTTTTGCTGACATTGTCTAGTCTTTCGTTTAAACCTGATGTCCTGGTTCTAACTGAATGTAGAATAATCTCAAACAAACCTATTCCACAACTGGACAACTATAGGTCATTTTCGACCACACATCATCTGAATCAGAACGACGGGGTGGTTGTTTATATTAAAAAATGCTTACAACCTAAATGTAGGGAGATTAGGCTTACTCATGCTTCTTGTCTTCAACTAAATGTACTCAATAATACAATACTCGGTATATATCGCTCTCCTTCTAATACAAATGCTGATTGCTTCATAGATTCACTTTGTTCACATTTGGATACCCTAACTATGCAAAATAATATTATAATCACAGGAGACATAAACATAAATATTCTACCAAAACGGGAAGAAACGACTTTTGAATATAACAATAGGATGCACTATTTAAACTCACTCTCTGGATATGGTATCCTTGCGGGGCATACTCTACCTACTAGAGGAAAAAGCTGTCTTGATCACTTTATGCTGAAAATCAACAACAATAAATGTTCAGCATTCATTTCAGTCCTACATACAACCATCACAGATCACTCTACTATCCTACTTTCGCTGTCTAAAACTAAATTTAAATAACCTATATCTAAAATTAAAAATAGAATTATTCTTAATTTTTGATTTTAACATTATTATAAATGTTTGAAAAATTACTTAGTAATTTAAATAGAATAAAACTAGAAAAATTTCACGTCCCGAGGCAGGAAACGAACCCGCGACCTTTCGCTATCCGGGCGACTGCTCTGACCACTGAGCCACCCAGGACTTGGGACATCCCTGTGAAATTCTTCTAGTCCATCTTGTATTTGCGTTTATGAGCCAACGTCCACCCTACAATGTCGAAATATTCTATTTCAATATCCGAAACGAGTATTTTTACAAATACCGACGAATCGGTTAAGTTGGGGCAGTGCTTTCAAATATTCTTAATTTTTGATTTTAACATTATTATAAATGTTTGAAAAATTACTTAGTAATTTAAATAGAATAAAACTAGAAAAATTTCACGTCTCGAGGCAGGAACGTGAAATTTTTCTAGTTTTATTCTATTTAAATTACTAAAAAATAGAATTGATTACACTAAGGCTCTTAAAAATCTCCAACAAAAAAAACTCAATGAATTACTATTTTGTAACGACCCTACCATTATAACCATCCGCCTCATAGCTGAGCTCACAGAGTCTATCACTTGTAATACCACCAATATCTTAATTCCTAAAAGCCAGCGCACTATAAAACCTTGGATCACTCCTGGTATTTTACGTTGCATCAAAAATAGAAACAAGCTACAAAAACAACTACGAAAGGAGAGTTATAATGATATATTAAAAATAACTTACACTAGATACAGAAATTTCTGTAATAATCTCATTAAAAAGCTTAAACGAAAATATGAAAAGAACTTGATAACTAAATCCATCAACAATAATAAGCTACTGTGGAAAAATATAAAAAATATCACTCATAGTAATAACTCATTTGACGACAGTGAAGCCCTAATTAATCTAAAGGATAATCCTATTGAGTCCGTGAATTTTGTGTGGAAAGGAAGTGTGCTAGGACCTACACTTTTTCTAATTTATATAAATGATCTTTGTAACTTGCAAATTGACAATGCAAACATTTTTTCTTACGCCGATGATTACGTAAAAAAACGTGTTACAGAAAATAAATAAATTATATAAAAAAAACATTATTAATCCCCCCCCCCCCCCTATTAATAAAATACAGGACATTTTGCCCCTAACCATAGAGTATGTAGGAAGGTAAGGAAGGAAGGTAATAAGGAAGGTAGGAAGGTACTAGGTAGGTACTGTAGTGAGAGCCAAGAAAAGATTATGGCAGGTAAAGTTTACACCGCGCATTTAAATAACACCTAGTTAAGTCCTAGTACTCCATCCTGAGGCCTAAGATGAAATGCCGTCCATGCCCAGTAATTACACTGGCTACCTTTCCCTTCAATCCGAAACAGCGAACTGTTTCACGGCTGAAATAAGAAAGGCGGTGGTACCTACCCAGACGACCCTACATACGGGTCTACCACCTAGTAAAGTAATAGTTAATAGTATAATAATAGTTAATGGAATATCTTATAAAGTATTGTCTTGAACGAGGCTATGAATGGATAAATAATCTGTGCGGGCGCGTGAGCCTGTTTAAAAATAAAATGCTATTTGGGTTTTGCCGAAACTGGTGATGTCTAAGCGGGTGGTATGTCTATGTGCCATATTTGTCTTCTGTCTGTCATTTCTGTTGTCTAAATTTCGGTTGTGGTGTTAGGTTATTTTGTAAGTACATTTTCTATGAGCGAACACACATGGTTTGGTTACTTTTTCTAGTAACCAACCACAGATATTTGAATATCTAGTCAGTAAAAGTATTCTGTGATCTAGTCTACATATTCATTTTGATAATTTTATTTTAATTTATTCATAAGCTTGAATCATTTTGAGCAGAAAATAAATAAATACAAATCATCTATAAGTATATGCTTTTCAAACACATAAAAGTCCGGGATTCGAATGAAATTCCGCTGTTGTTTATGACAGGGCCACTGACCACTTCACCAAGCAAGGGATGATAGAGTTCATTTTAACTGAAAAAATATTTATTGTATTTACATTTTTTTACCGCAATAATATTCCTGATGTAAATAATTATTTAATACTATAAACTTCAGTACGTATTACACACTTATAACATAACAGATTCATAATTGTCGAATTCATATTCGACAGTCTGTCTGTTAGGTTTGCAATACTTCCTTATTCGCGGTTGCTACTGTGCAGATCATATTCAAATTGAAGTGTGTTAATTAAGATCATCATTCATTAAGTCCGATTAAATTAACGCTCCGTAGTCATGTCTCCTTCTTAACTGAGGCCATAAATGAGTTACGTCAACAATTTCTAGACGACCTATATTAGTGTCGTGTCATCTCTATTAAACTTTTTTTTATACAAAGCACGACAAATGACTCAACACTACCCGATGTGAAGCAGCAAGAAGAGTCTATATGCGAAGACAGCTTGCCGGCCCAAAAGGTGCTTTTTCGCGCCTCTTTTGAAGGAACCCATGTTATAGGTAGGAGGGAACACATGTGCTGGCAAAGAATTCCAAGTTCTGGAAGTACAACAAAGAAAGAAGGTACTAAGTTTCTTTGTGCGTGATGTTAAGGTGGACACTTACATCTCGCGCAGATAAAAATGGGATTGTAACGGGCGCTCGCATTCCATTTACTCTATCATACTTCAGTTTAGGAGCTAGAATTGCGAGAAAACAGTTATTAAGATTCGTAATACTGTTTTCTCGCAACTCTAGCTCCTAAATTGAAGTATTCGGGTAATAGACCTCCAATCTGCAATGTTATTGTCTAATCCAGCGGTTCGTCGCCGCCTGCATCTAGTTGATGCCAGTCTGATCCGGGATATCCTCTTGCTTTTTTCGACACAGGTCTGGTTCATGAGGCGAGTGTTCAGTTGCTGTCGGCCGTATATTAATTATTTAAATTCTAAATCTTTATTTTCTGTGGCTGATAGCATCAGGATTCAGGACTATTTAGAATAAATGTCATAGTTTTAAAGCTATTTAGAAAGTGACTGGTTTTAAGGACTTCGCCATCGCCATTCTCTCTAGACTGCTACGATCCAGCGCTTAAAATCACATAAACTGTTAAGGGGCTACCTCGTGCACACTAGCGACACCAATTGATTGTTATTAATTATGGTGAATTTAGAACATAATAAACAAAAACGCTTTAGAGAATTGCTAAAGAACGGTATTTGTATTTTTTAAAGATGTATCTTGTATAAAGTGTCTACATATAAGTAACCAAATTTTTTATTATTGTTTAAAGTGGACACTTTCGGCAATAATGAAAAAATAGGTTACATGTAGAGGAATATGTTATACCGAGCACATCTCAAAAAATTACACATACTATTTTTTAGTCATTCACTAAAGCGTTTTTGTTTATTATGTACTATATTCACCACAATTAATATAAATCAAGTGGTGTCGCTAGTTCCGTCGAGGTATCGCCTTAATAATAAGTCGCTTCGTAAGTGCCGGGTAGAGTTACACTCATGGAAGCCCTTATCCGTCGCTTAATTTATAACTTAAAATGTAATGCTTTTACTCATAATATAATGTATTGTTATACTATGTATACGTTCTGTAGTTAAATACTTAAGCGTGAATGACATTGATATAGATACAAAGATCTTTTGTTTCCCATAATAGTACTGAAATATAATGATGAGTATTTTAATTCACTACCAGAAACGTTCACTTTAGTTCGCCTTCACGCTGAGAACTAGTTACTTTTATTAGTTTTATTTTAATTGTATTTAGGAGGCTTACAGGCCACATAAATAGATTTACATTATAAAAGCTGAATTTACATGTCTGTCACTTTAGTTTGTGTATTAATTTGCTACATATACAGTACAGCCATCTTTTAATTATTTTACATAAAAGTTGATGACGTAGATGGGCTAGCTACGCACCCTAAAAGAAATCATATCAAAAGAAAACAGCAGCGAACTTCTTCACGTTTAGGCTCTTTAAAATACTATAAATAGGTATGTGCAAGCACAGCGACATATTTGGTGTAACCGAAATGATCGGAAGGCCAGATACGTTGTGAACGCCACCTATTATTAGAATCGACATCCGGAACATATTAATGAATGATCGTGGTAAGTATAAGATATTCTTTCTATTAGGTGCCGTGCAGCTACATTCCATTGATGAATTAACACAACCAAATTCAGCGTAATTTTATAACAAAACAAACATTATTTGTACTCTTATCAATTAGTTTGACTTTCTCACACAAAACTAATGTGATAAGCAGCGGGTATAACGATTGACATTGTTTATCTGGCAATAATTTATTTAAGTATATTTGTTGCGAAGTAATGACTGATTGTTGACAAAGTAAAGAGATTTTTTCAAAACAAACAGATGTATAACGCTGAAACTGGAATAATACTGTAAACACAGGCATGAGTGTAATGCATGTCATATCATTTAAGTATTACTAGGTGTATGTGTAGCCACATTATGTTGCGTTATGTTTTATCGTCTATTTCAT